>OX422221.1:224609693-234609693 GCA_949130495.1 Sambucus nigra
TAAAATGGTCCGGTGATGCAATAACATCAAATGAAGTTAAAGGAAAAAAATTATTGCAAATCGTATAACATTTTCTCTCACTCAACAAACACTTGTTATGTTTTTGAAACATGATATAAGAATTAATTAAGAGAGGGAAACTTAAGTTTCTTGGAAAAGAGAAAATAACATAGGAGTCGATGAAGACCCATTCCCCAATGTAAAAAAGATGGAGACAAATATGCAGTGCATATAGATGACTCGAAATAAAGGAAATAAATCTCTATCCCTATCTCTATCTCTACTATTTAAAAAGAGGAAAATTTCTCTTTAAATTTTAAACTACTAAACTATCCTCATTAAATTAACATTTCCTATCATACCCTTAATATTAGTCTCACACATTCATAAAATTAAAATCATTTAATGAATCTTAACTTGATACGTTTTCTCTCCTAATACATTCATCTAACAAAACTTTCAAATACATTCGTCTTGAAACCCTAGAAATCAAAAGTGCGCTGCCCAAGGTCATTCATCTTCCCATTAAATTCATATTGTATAGTTTTTTCGTTGTTGTTGTTTTTTATCCAAAAAAACAAGGTCAATACTCCTAATTTTCTCTCTAATTTTTTACACCTTTTTCATTTGCAATCAAAAGTGTACATTTGTTAATTTGAAAGCAAATACATAATTTTTGTAATTATATTTATCTCATTCATGGATGTTGTTTCTCTTTTGTGCTCAGATTTTATATTTTTCGTTTTATTGTTGTTCTATTCATGTTTTATAATAATACTAAATTCAATGTTAATTTCAGAAAAATTATAAGTATATTTTAAGTTAAGGAATTACCAAGTTCACACCTTATTAGATTATTTTTTTTTATGCCTTCATATGTATTTTCCAGTTGGACATGTTTATTTCTTAAAGATTCTAAAAATTCTTAAAACACTTTATTTACTTTTTAAAAGACAAACTTGCCCTTTGCTCTAAAGATCAAACAAATACATTTTTATTTGTTAATTTTTTTCAATAAAAAACAGTATTTTAAATTGTTTTTTAAAATTAAAAAATAACTATTTTTAAAAAAAAACTATTATGGTACTTTTAAAAACTCTTTATTATTTAAAAAACTGTTATGATACTGTTATAGAAGTTTTTTTTAAGATAGATTTAAAAACTGTTTTTTTTTTCAAAAAAATATTATTTCTTACATAAAATTGGGGGAAAAATAACAAATAAAAAACTGTTTTTATAACCGAACACGACTCAAATAAAAGCAACTCGACACAACACGACAATTTTTTTAACAAAACAAGAACACGATCCTAATAAAAGTGACACGACACAACATGAAATATTATTTTTTTACAAAATACGAACACGGCCCAAGTAAAAGTGTCACGCCACAATATATATTATTTTTTTAACCAAACAGGAACCCAACCAAAATAAGAATTGCACGACATGCCTCAAAATTTTATTTTCACCAATAAAAGTAAATGACACAACACGAAATCTCATTTTTTTACCAAATACTAACACAACCCACTTAAAATGCAACACGTCAAGTGGGCCGTGTTCACATTTCGTAAAAAAAAAGGATTTTTTGTCGTGTCATGTCACTTTCATATGTGTCATATTCATTTTATGTAAAATTAAGATTTTGAGGTGTGCCGTGCCATGTCATGTTAATTTTATTTTGGTCGCGTATTATAAAACAATTTAAATAAAATGTACCAAAAAAATAGTTTTAAATAAATAGTTTAAAACAATTTTTTAAGTGCCTAAAATTTTATTTAAAAAAAATTAAGATTCTAATAGTTACTATTTTGGAACTACTGACTTTTTATTTTTATAAAACAATTTTTGTAACTATTAGAATTTTTGTAACTATTAGAATTTTTGTAACAATTTTCTTAAAACACTCTCATACTTGGATTTTACTTAAAACAAATTTTTTTAAATAAAATCTTTAGGCACTTAAAAAATTGTTTTAAACTGTTTTTTTGTACATTTTATTTAAAATATTTTATAATACCGCCTATACATACCGCTGATGCGTACCAACATACTAAAAAAATGGTCATCGCCAGCGGTATGTATAGGTGGCTGGACCGCCTATGCCTACCGCTGGCGCAGACCATTTTTTTAAATAGTAAAAAGATTATTTTTGAAATAATAAATAATGGCCCTCGCCACCGCTATATAAAAAAAATATGACTCCATATCACGTCGCGTTTTATTTGGGTCGTGATCATGTTAATTAAAAAATATAAAAAATAATTTTCAATATAAAAAACAGTTTTCAATATAAAGGACATTTTTTTATTTGTTAATTTTTTTCCCAATTTTATGTAAAAAAACATTTTTTTTGGAAAAAAAAATAGTTTTTAAATCTATCTTAAAAAAAACTTTTTTAAAACTATCATAACAGCTTTTTAAATAATAAAAGATTTTTAAAACTATCATAACAATTTTGATAGAAAAAACAGCTATTTTTAATTTTAAAAAATAAAAAAATATTTAAAAAAACAGTTTAAAATACTATTCTTTATTGAAAAAAAATAACAAATAAAAAGTATTTGTTTGATCTTTAGAGCAAAGGGCAAGTTTGTCTTTCAAAAAGTATTTGGAGTGTTTTAAGATTTTTTGGAGCGTGATTAGCTTTACCCGTTAATACCACATTGAAAATATTTCCAATAATTTATATTCGAAATGGTCATATATTTCCTTTGAAACTTTTTATGATATTGTCAATATTTGTGGTCAAAGTTTGGATTGTCCGTCTCATAGTGAAGGAATCTTACTTTGGTTTACGAGGTAATTGCAATTGATTAATGTATCATTGCTATTTTACTTATCATTTAGAAACTGATCTATATAAGATTCTCTTATGTTAACAAAAATGAAAAAGTAAGGTCCGTCATAACCATGATGATAATCATTCATATGTTTGCCTAACAATTTTCTAATCTTAAATACCTTTTTGTAAAATAAATAAATGATTATATACATGGTTGGAGTATATGCTTTGATCCAATTATGTATTATTGTTTTATGAGTGTTGGACAGTTAAAATTTGTTAACATGAATGAAATCCATTTCATATCATGTGTTTGATAATATTAATCTATGTTTTTTTTTTAACATTTCTATCTCCGTTTTCTGTTTTGGGTATCCGATTTACGAATTATAAAATACAAATGTATACATAGATCGTAACTAATACTGAAAGAAATGAAGGTGATATAGTTTTGTGAAAGGGGTGTATTTACAAACTACGCGTGTATAACAAATTATAGAGTAGAACCAAGTAGACACCCAATTTTTTATAAAATAAGGAAGAACATAATTGTTTGGATAAACAAAATTACGTCATTGCAATATACATATTAAACTTTTTGATATCATGATAAATGAAACAACCTATGAACCAAAATAATCAATGACTATAATGATTCATTATTTAGTGGGCTTTTTTGGAATGATTGGATACTCAGTGAGTGGAATTTTGGGTCCACTAAGTTTAAAATGATATTCACGCACAGACTTACGTATAGATACATAATTTATTTTTATATTAGCCAAATATATGTTTTTTTAACCTACATTTTTCAAACTATTTTCATTATGTCATAATTGTTGGATTCATATATATGGGAGATAAGATGGATATGTATATAGAGAGAATGGGGATGGGTTTGACATTGGTTTTATAAGTTGCGACCTAAATTATTAAGTATAATGAAGATTTCGCACATATTGTCCCATTTATTTAGTCCTGAAAATTTAGCACTTGGCAAAATACTATCGTCTTTCGCCTACATCAGAGAGAAGATTTTTTTCCCACGTGATTATTGTAAGGTACATCTGATTGGTAAGTTATAAAAATGATGAATAACATTTTAATTTTTTATGGTAGTAAGAAAAAGAGACAAGTGGTTAGGTACCCAATTAATAAAGTCAATGATGAGAATCCTATTTCTTTGGTATGGTAGAAAAGTAGACCAATATCAAATCGAAAGCGTATCCACCAACTTAACGAAGAATAATGCGACCGGTGGTTTCGACTGTAACATCTGCCTAGACATGGTTCAAGACCCTGTAACCACCTCTATTGCTGCCCCTGTATTTACAAATGGATTTATTACCCAAGTGTATCTGCTGAAATCTAAGATCACCAACAGCCTCAATGCCCTATGTGCAAGGTTGAAATTACAGAATAAACCTTAATACCACTCTACGAACACGGTCAAACAGAAAAATCATCTGAAGACAAAGTTCCACACGCGGATTTAGTCATACCATGAAGGCCTTCGATTCCTAAATAGGATCTAGTCATCAGCCGATATCGCCCACATGCATGACAGGCTGGCAACAACAACAGTTGTTGCTTACAGATACATGTCAGCTGGCTGGCACAGAGGAGTAAGCACGGATGAATGACTAAGCAAGAACAGTAGCTGCTACTGTAACTAGAATTTTAGCGAAAAAATATAGGATTCTTTCAGCGAAATCAACCTTAGTGGATGCATAATATAATAATATGTGGTCTTCTAAGTTGGTTTACTATTGAGCTTATCATCTTTCACTTAATATAATTCATGGTGGAATTCTATACATTTTCCTAGAATTTGTGACAACTTGGTTGTTATGAATATTTGGAGTATTAATTTAACTGGTGAGATAGGAAATTCCCTTCATGTATGCTTTAATATTCAGTATGTTGATCTGAGCGCTAACAAATTGAGTGTAGATTTAGGGTTTGAATTTGAGAAGATGAAAGAGTTTTGGGAATCGGAGAACAGATTAGGTAGCATAGTGTCACTCGCGGAAAACTACACTTTAAAAACTCTGGGTGCGTTGGAAAATGATTTCAGAGGATAATAACCTGGGGGAATTTCAAATTGCCAAAATTTACCTGTATTGACTTTGTGGGGTTACAGGGCCAATTCAACAATAGATTGGTTTATTTTCGAATCGCCAGGGGCTTTTGTTGGCTAACAAATCCTTAATTCTACAGTCATTATTAAGCCTAAGAAAATTACCTTTCCCAGATCTAAGTACAAACAAATTTTATACTCCGTATTAACATTCGCTAATTTTTTACCCATTTGATGAGCCACATAAATCGTTTCAACCACTCGGCAGAGGTATTTTTATTAGAGTTTTTGCAGTATCTCTGTTGCAGTTATAGGGATTCTGATTTTATATACATACATGTTTGTGTGTATTTCTTCCTACTCTTGAGTAGGGAGTTCTGAGTTCGTTTGTGATAGATTTAGAGTATTCACAGGAATATGTTGTATAGTTTACAGTTGAATGGAGGTTTGGTTTTTAGGGTAATGATTGATTCTTCGTACTAGGTACTTTATGTTATATTCTAACAAAACAAATTCTATATAATATGTTGCAAGTATTTTTATTACTTTGTCCTTCACAGATTTGCAGTGGAAGGAAGATTAATATCTGGAAACGGCCACATATGCAATGCACGTGGGCATAACTAGTAATTCAAAATGTAGACAAAGGCTAAGTCCAAGATTTCAAGGCCTAAAATAGTTGTTCACCCAAATTAGAAAGTTATGAAACACCTATTCATTAAGTGAGGTGAATAATAAGCTAAAATGAGCAAATTTGTTGCCACAGAAGGGAAATAACAGCAAAAGGTCAAGAAAAGTGGGAATAGAAGCCATGCTACCAAAACCCAAGGATTCCAAGGCTAAGAATAATTCCACGAATATGTCTTTAGAAAAATAAGACCATTTTTCTATCCTTACCACCCTCAAGAACATAAAAAAATACCAAGAATCTATTAATACATCAGGTCTACTTTCATTAAGGAAAAATCACACAAGTATTTGGGAGTTTTAGGGCCCATGTAAATCCAAAAATTAGTTACAATGGTGAAGGGAGTACCCGATGGATTTGTTTCTCAAGACCCAAAGGTTGCCTAACAATTTGATGAAATGTCTAGAAGGCCAGCAATAGTGAAGCCTCATCAAGTAGCTCTTGGGATGTGGTTTTTGGTGCAGCCACTAAAATTGAAGATAAGAGAATAAGATATTATAATCTCCCATACTTAACAAGGGAGAAGTTAAAAGAAATACATGTCCCAACAAGAGGCCTCAGAGATTGCATTCCCAAACGGATCAAAAGGAATTTATTTTTCATCATCGAAGCCAAATCCAAGGTTCTAGAGAAAATCAGAAGGAAGCGAATCTTCTTTAGACATGCTGGTGGAAAAAAATAAGGAGTTGAAAAAGGCCGTGAATGTAGATGGAGATAGAACATCTGGGGATAGCGCTTCTAGTCAGCAAGAAAAGAAAAAATGATGCTTACAGATCCAATAGGACTTGATCAAGATAATGTTACATAACAAATCATCCAATCTGGACTGCCACATCCAGGGACGGAGCTACCTTATAGCTGGGGTGGGCAAGTGCCCCAGCCAGGAATTTTGAAAAAAAAAACCTAGACGTGATACCCTTGATACCTGCTAAGTTTCCACACTTTTGAGTTTTATTGATTGAATCTCTCTCTCTTTATCTAAGGTTTTAAGATAATGAAGTTTACTTGTTTTTATTTATTTTAGGATTTAATTTTATTATTGGTTAGAGTTTATTTGTTGTTGATAAGCTAAGTGTTTGATTTGGTTTAATCTTATCTCATGATTTGATTAATATAGTTTGATTTGTATGACAATGAATGTTGTGTTGTTAAGGTTTGATTTATTTGTTATTGTTTTTGTTAAGTTTAATGTTTGATTTGCTTTAATCTTATGGTTAAATACAATTTTTAGTTGGATTTTATTGTTATTTAATTTTGAGTTTGATGAGTTTTAGTGGGTTGCTTAAATTTGACAACATATCTAAATTTAACTAAAAACTACAAAAAATATTCGTGAAAATCTAAAAATAGTCCAAAAAAAATCGTCTGGGGGTCTCCCGCCCCCGAACCCCCAAATAATAATTCCTCGAGTGCCTCACCCAATCTGAAATCCTGCCTCCGTCATTGGCCACATCAAGTACTAATTAACATCATTGTGATTCTCCCAAAGATGTTCGAAGCTAAAAAGAGTCAAAAAGTGCCAGAAATAGAAATGGATGAAAAGGATAATTAGATGTTGATAACTTTGACTTATTTATTTACTCTATAGATTTAATATATGGGTTCGAAGATCCTAGTAAGAACATGACTAATCATATTAAGCCCTTATTTATAAAATCTTTGATAAATAGAGTGATAATCAATAAAATATTGGTAGATAACCACGTTACTGTTACCATAATGACAACATACTCCATGCATTTTAAAATAAACAAACAAAATGCTAAATTGGTCTAGAATCAAATCATTATCTCAGGTATTTCTGGAGATAAAAGGTCGACCAAAGGTGTACTATCAGTAGATATTGAAGTAGGTACTAAAAAAATCTTTCTTTATCGTTGATGGTAAACCAAGCTTTAATACTTTACTTGGTAGAGATTTATTTCACTCTAAAAAATGCATCCAATCTTTCTTGAATCAGAAATCGCTATTGATGAGGGAAGATGGAAATATGAAAGAGGTAGAAGAAGATCCATTGCCTTTCCACACTGGCTCTAATTGTGTTGAGACTGGACTTTACCAAGATAATATAGGACCTATAAATACAACTACTTTAGTACCAAAGTCATCAGATTGAGGAGTCTCATATGGTGCTTAGGAGGCACTAGATTTTGGTCTGATGGGACCAACTAAAAAAGACAACATACTTAATTAATGGATAAGAAACCCATTGAAGTAGATAAGGATAATGAAAATTTTCAAATGGTGTTGTATAAATTGAGAGATCTAGATTTTAGTACTAAGATTAGTGAAGAAAAGACCATAAATTGATTTGATTATGTGTTCGAAGAAGATAGAGATGATGAAGCACATCAAGACAATAGTGATCTAGTTGGGTCACCAATAGAGTATGAAGAACTTATGGTAATCTAATTGGATCCTTCGTTAAAAGTGAACTTAGGAACTAAACATAATAAAATGTTTCATATATCATTGCAGACCTTAGCAAGGAAGACCAACAATTGGTTATATGCCTTCTACATGAGTATAAGTATTGCCTTACATGGAAATAAAATGAGTTGCCTAGTTTAGACATAAAATTGGTAGAACATAGACCACCAATCAAAGAAGAATACAACCCTGTAAAATAACTTCCATGACAAATAAATCCATAAGTCATAACAAAGAAGAATAAATTGAAAGGATCTTGAAGGCTAGATTCATTCAAATAGCTAGGTATGTTTAATGGCTCTCTAACATAGTGTTCGTTGTTAAGACAAATGGAAATCTTAGAGCCTGAATTGACTTACTAAATTTGAATGTAGCCACTCCAAAAAACTAATATCCAATGACAGTGGTTGACCTGTTGGTTGATAGATCTACTTTCCATGTTGTCATGTCTATGATGGGTGGTTATTCAGGTTACAACTAGATATGAATAGTTGAGGAAGAAGTGAATAAAACTTCTTTTAAATTCCCGAGTAATTTGGGAACCTTAGAATGGATTAAAATATCATTTGGATTAATGAATGCATGAGACACTTAAAAAAAAAGAATGAATGCCATTTTCCATGATATGGTTGGCACCTTTTTGGAGTGTTATATTGATGATATGATTGTCAACTCAAAATTTTAATTGATTATATAACACACCTAGAAAAGTAATGATAAGACTTTATAAACTTAAAATAAATTCTTTAAAATGTGACTTTGGAGTATCTATAGTGAATTTTTTGGGGTACTTGATACACAAAAAAAGGATTCAAGTTGATGGGGACAAGGCCAAGTCCATAATTGAAAGCGCAACCCCCAAGAATAAAAAAGAACTACAAAGCTTCTTGGGACAAGTTAATTTCCTTCATAGATTTATATCTAATGCAGTAGAAAAACTAAAGTATTTTATCCTTATTAAAGATAAAAGATCAAGGAGTGTTGGATTGGAAGGAAGGACGTGAGCTAGATTTCCAAATACTCACGAGATACTTAGTCAAGCCACTGGTTATAGACCCTCCAAGGGAAGATATGCCATAGAAGTTGTACATTTCTGCCTCAGTTTGAATATTATTGGCCCAAGACTATGAGAAATAATAGTAACATGTTGTGTATTATCTCAGTAAATTTCTAGATGATTGTGAATGTATATATTTGGAAAAACTATGTTTAACTTTGTATTTTTGAGATATGTAATTATTATACCCAAAATCTATCAATCAATGGACAAGAGATACGTGGCATGGAAGCAACGCAAAACAATGAAGATATGTTAAAGTACTAGCAAAACACCACTACATGTTATATAAGTAGGTCACGGACCCTAAGAATACACTACCTCATAAGGCCATAACAACGTACCTCATAGGTCATGGCCCTTCAAGCACAACCTCACCCCATAAATACGGGTCGCGAACCCCAACACATCAGCAATGTACTGTTAGTTGTCCTCCCTCTCAAAGGATTATATCTGATTAATACTTATTCACAAGTCACATGCACTGTAGACATGATGTCTTGGACAACTAATATAAATAGAGGTGCTCACCTCCTCATTTATCAAGGAAACAACTGGGCGACGCAGCCCTGGACAACTCTCTCTAGCTTCTCTTTACACCGAAGTCCATAGTCCGGTCATCTTCTCAGGCAAATTGAGACACCAACAGCCATGACCTTTACATATTATGTACAAAGTCCACAACCTCCACAACACATAATGTGTATTATTATACATTTAGCATGCTTATCTCTTCTTATATGCCTATTTGGCTTCTAATCTTGTACGGGATGTATACATCTAATGAGAGTACGACGCCATTGTGGATATAAGCCCATTTTTATAGCCGAACCACTCTAAATCTCATTGTATCTCTCCTTTATTTATTTATTTTAATCTTTTTTCATACTTTAACTGTTGTGTATATATTTGATGGCATGATTTACTTCAGTACATCCAATTTTAGCCAACAATAGTTTGGCGTCGTCTGTGGGAAATAAGATGTTCTACCAAATTTCTCACTAATCGGGCCGATGATGCCTTATTTCATCCATGGGGATCTCTAGATCTACATCCTATGATTGAAAGTTTTGGCAATTATGCCTATATTTGCATATAAACCCCGCTTATGGTATCTTCATCTATTTAGATATGTTTTTCCAAGCCTAGTTGGGGGTTTTCAGGCAGATTTATCCCCCCCAATGATGTTCTCATGTCCAAATCTTCCTAAGTTGTTAAACTAGCCACAACCTTATAAGGATTGGGAACTAGGGATGAGCGAATCTGTAGCTTTCCCCATATTTTATGGTGATTCAGCCATGTTGTATCCTATATATTAGGTATTAGTTGTCAAACTTATATCTATTTGCACATTAGGAATTATTATGCCTTGGATCAATACCTCAAAGGCTTTTTAGTCTAATTCTTTGGGTGGAAAATCATTTTGGGATTTTTTTTACTAGAATCTGCATTCTTCCCTCATAGGTCCACGACCTTACACGTTGTCATGTTACCGGCCGCTACCCATAGGTAACTTAGGCCAAATTTCTGTTTTGGCATATTTTTCATTTCTTATTATAGAATTATTTTCCCTTAAGATCGAATATGGTACTAAATGCTTAAAACTCCCATAATATGATTTATGGCTTTTGGGTTGGTTTGAGTTTCATAAGGCAAGGTCATAGGATTAAAAATCGATGATTTTGTGGGCAAAATCCAATGGGGTTATTGCCTTAAGGATCGATAAATCGCCCCCGGAATAGGTTAAGATGTGTTACTAACTTTTCAATTATCAAGTTACTGTTATATTAAGGGGCTTGTATTCAACACAATGTGAATCAGATGGAATCACCCTAGGAGAAAGCTGTGATCGATCGTATCAATCCCGGTGGGAAAATCCTTACAATAGACAAAATCCACAACCTCACCCCATTTTGTCTTGCCAAGTCGCTTCCTTAGTGGTACGGGCTTCATCCAATTGTTATTATCTTCTTAATATATGGTTCTTCTCTTTTCTATTACTCTTGGATTTCTCACTATGTTTAGTTCATCTCAGATGAAACAAATATTTTCTAAAGAACTAATTATTTAGAGAAAACTCCACATGAAAAAAAGCTCAAGATTAGGACATCAACCCACTAAAGACGTGGCACACTTGATGAGGTAAACCAACCATCTATATGAAGATCTTCCCCCACTATAGGGGCAAATAAACTTCCTCATTCGAAGAATCCTAATGCTAGAGTCCGCGGCCTTCGCTATCATATTAAAGATCGAAGAGAAGTTTGTGGATGAAGTGGAAGAGGTGAAAAATATGAAGCATGAGGCTCATCCATAGGGACCATATGAAGAGTTTTCTCTTCTCAACAATGACTAGGAAAATGTTTTAGCCATCATTAAAAAATAAAAACTTCTCAAGCAACCAGATAAGCTCAAAAGTCCCATTTGGATTAAGGGACAAAAATAAATTATGTGAGTTCTATAATGACCACGAACACATAACCAATAAGTGACAAAGCCTAAAACATGAGGTTGAGAAACTTGTCAGGCAAGGTATGCTATAAAGTTTCACAAAGACCTCAACCTTCAACTAAGGAGCAAGAAGGCCATGTCTTTAAATCTGTTTTGGGCATGATTTTTTCAATTTTGTATTTCTGTAATTATTACAAGGCCAACGGCTAGGACATAAATTAATTTTTTTTATCCCTCAAATTCATTTTGATAGAAAGTTAATAGTTTGCCTTCATTGCTTTGCATTTTTTGTCCGACATTTTTAACTAAAAACCTAACAATAATCACACCTCAAGATAGCTACAAAGGCTATGGATCATGATAAAAAGAGAAGACTGCAGTTTTAGATAGTGGATGTTTATATACGGTCAAAGATTTAGAGGTTCTTAAACTCAGAAGCAAGAGAGCTGCAACTGTTGATGGTGAGTGCCTATCAACAGGTACGGGGGTAGAGTTGCCCATAAACCTAGGAGCTGAAAGACGAAATTAGATTCATCTTTAATAACAAAAACTAAGTTATGAGAGACACGGACTTCAGTCAAAGAAATCATACTTATTTCTCATATAGATTCTAATGGCAAGAGCTTTGTGCTAATAGTTCCGGTCGAATCCTCAAAAACAGTAGTTACCTAATTGGAGTAAATTTCGATTACTAAATTTGGGGAAGACTCCATAATAACACATCTCCACTTATCAACAAGTAATATTGATCCTTAAGGGGATAATTATAGCCCTACAAGCCTAGGAGCTTATAAAACATAACTTTTGATGCTTAGGGGCTAATAAATATACCTCAGTAGGCTGGGGAGGCTGCTTAATAATACCTCAACATATTTTAATGATTTCAAGAATTAGAAAACTGTCATAACAAGGGAAGACGGTAACCACCAAAGGGCAATAAGCTATGCATAAAGCCTTAGGAGCACTAGTACCTCAAATTCCGTGGATTATAATTCAAAGCATTTGGGAAGATCACATCATTTAGGATGTGGATACAATTGATTTCAATGATCACATTTGGAAGTAGAGATTTTTGGCCACAAGGTCACGACCCCAATAAAGCCAATATCCATCATGGAAGATGTTAAGGCAACGAATTTTATAGGGCACGCCTTGGGGCTTATGAGTACACCACAAGTCATGGAATGTAACCTAAAGCCTCTGGCAAAATTCAAAGGTCGTGGTCACAATCAAGTCTAGAAATAAAACTAAGAGCAGAAGTCCAGAATAAGCTTTGATTATAAGCAATCAAGATGTAATGTCAAATAATGCTACAAAGTAAAGACAATAATGCATGCAATATAAAAAAAAGTTAAAAATACAAGGCTGGGGAAGATAAAGGACAATTCAATTACATGAGAAAATTTCCCATTATAAAATAGTTCCAAAAAAGTACAAACTTAAATAAATAGAGAGTAGAAGCCAAGAAGTTTAAGACTTTTCCTTTCCTTCTTCATCATCGTGTCCCCCCCTAGTTTGAGTTTTCTCAGCCTCTAAAGAAGCAGCACCTATGGACTCTTCCTTCTCTATTTGGCATTGCTTATCAACTTCCCTTATTTCATCCTCACATTGAATGTACTCGTAATTAGTGGGCCTCTAAAAAAAATGACCTCCTTTGCCTTAGGAAAATTCTTGGAAACTATGTACCTCAATTCCTTATAGCCACTGATGTAAGACTTACTGTGGCCGATCCAAAAATATTTTGATGTTTTGAAAGAGTCCACAACATCATCAACATCTTTCGTCAGGTCCACAGTGTGTTTCACAATCATCTTTTGAATAGTCACGCCATTATCATCAATCAATTTTTGCATGTCCAAGGCTTGACTTTGAGACATTGTGGAAATCTTGGCGTCAAGATTTCTAACTTTCTCTCCACTATCCACGACCTATTTTGTAGCTTCCAGTCACTTGGCCTCTAACACCTTTAGTGCCTCTGAGGACAAATTGAAGTTCTCCTCAGCCTTAGTTTTTTCTCGTTCAGAAACCTCCACCTTGGCCATTTCCTGAAGAGTAGCAACTTGGAAGGATGCAATTATGAACTTGTTGCATTCTTCGAAAGGGGAAGTTTTTGAATGTTCCACCTCATCCTGGTGAGACTCCTTTGTGGCCTTATTCTTAATAAATAGGTCTTTATACATGGATCTCTTGCTCATGGCATGCTCAGTTGTCTAGAACAAAAGAAGTTAAATCAATATGGACAATACGAAGAAGTATCTATAGATATATACGTGTGCTTACCCTAAGATGGCAATGGAGTTTATATTACTCCAAGTCATTAGCATCCTTGTTGGTGCGCGAGGCCCCCAATTTTAAAATCTTAACTACAAAAAGTAATTTCGTTTTAGATGCGGAAGCGAGATGGTTCAAATTTAAACAAATTGACTAATTTTAATTTCTTTTCAAATTAAAATTAAACTAAGTGAAATTAGTTAAACACACACTTATGTTAATTTCACTTAAATCAATTTAACCTAATTCAAGTCCTAGAAATTTGCCTAACAATCTTCATGACTCATTTTTGCAATTTTAGGCCAAATCAAATTTATCAAATTAAATTAAATGACTTGAATTAAATTAACATAAACGTTACCTAAATTAATTTAGCACCAAATTAAACTAGTAGTGATTTTAAACCAATTTTATCTTTTTACCTATGCATGCGTTCTAGGTGAGTTTTGCGAAAGATAAAATAAATAATGAATCACTACACCGCGATGTACGAGGAAAAACCCACAACGGGAAAAATCTCGGATGACCCTAGTCACAAATTCACTAAGTATGGTTTTACAAATACAAGACAGTAAGACTTACAACACTCGACTTGACTCCGTCCAAGCCCCGACGCTCCTTCTTGTATACACCTCCGCCTAGCGAATCACCACGGAGCTCCACCGCGGTCTCAGAATCCACCGATCAGACTTTGTCGATCACCGTCACCCAAATCGAGAGCTTTTCTCCAAGTGGGTATGACAACGCAAACAATCTTCTTCTTTGTGAGATTTAGAAGCAAACCCAAACTTCTCTTCAAACGATAGAGATAAAAATCGGTGCCAAACTCCAAGCAAAGTATATATATATATGAACTTGGATAAACAAACTTTGGGTGTAAACAAAAGTTTTTTAAAGATTTTCTTGAAAGAATTAACACTTTAAACATGAACTTTTTCTACTTTGAATTTTGCCCTAAACTCTCTCTTCGAGGTTGTAGGATATGAAAAAGTTGACAAGAAAAAGTTGGTTTCCTCACTTAATTAATTAGGTAAAAAATTAGTGGGAAAAGAAGTGGGAAAGTGGGAAAACTGCCAAAAAACTTCCAATTAACTTTTCCCGCCAAAACTCGTTCGAACGAGATTTTCGTTCGAACGAGCCTTCTAACGAAGTTTCAGTGTGAACTCGTTAGAAATCTCGTTGGAAATCTCATTCGAACATCATTCTTGTTTGAATGACACTTCGAACAACATTCCAGTGGCCAATGTGGGAACTCGTTGGCAAACTCGTTCGAACGACATTCTCGTTCGGACGACAAACTCGTTCGAACGACAATATCGAACGAAAAACCAGAAAGTATAAAAATTCTATTTTTAGCCCAGAAACTTTATTTTAAAGTTTTAAAGATACTTTCTGAAAATAAACAACAGTTTAAACAAGATACACCCATATAAATATTGTTCTAAGCTCCTATATATATATTAAAATGCATTCATACCTTAGGATCAATGGAACCATGTTGATGACGTAGAAACGAGGCACAATAGACACAGCGTTTGATGAAGCGTTATACTCTTAGCTGCCACGTCTTTAGCTTTAGTATGTCATAGGCTTGAAGGATGGTCAATAACTCTATCCTATCACTCAAAAATTTTTGTCCGGAATTGAGCCAAAACTACAAAGGAATCAATTGGAAATTTGTGTCCTGACAATCCTCCTTAAACAAATTTTTAAGTTGGGAAGAGTTAGTAATTTTCTTCATCGTTGAAACCACGGTGAAGGCATTGTCCCATAGGGAATTTTAATCAACTCTCCTAGTAGAGGCCTTAGCCACGGATGCAATATCCTTCTAGTGGAGTGGTAATAGTGGAATTAATTGTAGGATTGCATTACGGAGGGGTCTTAGAGATAGAGATATGCCCTGAGTTTACCGACCCTTAATTTTTTCCCCCAATAGTGGGGGGAGCTAAGACTGCATTGGCTATGTTATTCACAGAATCCTTAGAAGGTGGTTGAAAGAGTGGTCCTTATGCATGTGTTTCAAATCAAACAATTTTCACCAAAAATTATCCAACTTTTAATTATCATGAATCCAAGTTGTGAAAAACAAATTTTTACTTTAAACCAATTTTATCTTGATTAATCCTAAACATGCATCTAATGATTAAAGCAAGTAAAGTAAATTAAGGAATACTCACAACGCAGGATGTACGAGGAAAAATCCAAGATGGGAAAAAACCTCGGACGACCCAAACCAGACAATCACTATAAATGTGGAATTACAACGAACATATAAAAGACTCACTCAACGGCTCGATCCCCACGTCTTTTGATGCTCGTATGATCTTCAACCACTCCTCTCACAGTTCCCACGCAGAAAGTCCATCTTCCATGATACTTGTACATAACCCACGCGTCCACGTATGTCTCGGTGTCCACTGAATTGCTTTGATACGTATACGATGTGGAACAAGAAGTCCTTCACTTTTTTTCACCGCAAAAATTGGATGTTCAAGTATAGAACAAACCTTCTTGGTGCAGCAAGATCACATAAACATATATTAAAGATAACTCGGTGTAATACCCCGTAATTTTGGCGATATTTATTTTTGGGATTAATTAATTAAATGCGTATTAATTGGAAATTAATCCGGGTTAAAATACTAGCGAGATGCGAGTTGGTATTTGATTATATGTGCATATATGATGATATATGAATATTGAATTATGAAATTTGTCGTGAGATTTATATACGGCAATTTGGTCATTTTATTCATTTTATTGGGACGCGTGTGACAGTCGCGTCAGGATATAATTATTTTAATTATAAAAGTGAATTTAAATTATATTAACCGTATGGTCGTTTTGAGTGCGCCAACGCGTCCGGAAGGGTCGAGATAGTCAGAAAACACTAGCCGGGGATTTAGTTTGGATCCCGGGGTATTTTTAGGCCATACCGGCAACATAAAGGGTAGTTTGGTAATTTTGTATTTTTGGGAATTAAAAGTGACGAAAATTAAGAGTTTTTATCTGATTGGGAATTGACCCACTAAACCCACTAACCAACCCTTAATGACCCAATAATCTACGGGGGTTATTAGATTAGGTTTCCAAAACTTTCCCTAAGAAAACCCTAACCACCATAGCCACCTTTGTGAAGAAAGCTTGTAGAGAGGAAATTCTGCAGAGAGAGAGAGATAGCTTCAGCAAATCAACATCAAAATCAGAGATAAGCTCAAGGTAAGTGGTTTATTATCGTTTAATTTCAGAGAATGCTCTTTCCATGCGTAGGAATTTAATAAAATTGATTTGTTCTTGGTGAAATATGAAAACCCATGTATTTTAGAACTTAGAACTTGAAATCTTGAAGAGAAATTGCATGTAGAATGGTAGGTAGATGATTTTTCTAATGACATTAAATAATGGATGAAAGTAAAACGGATTTAATTGGGTATATTAATGATTATAAATTCTAGGGTTTATATTCTTGTAACTTTGGGGAAAAGTGTAGAGACTTGAGGATTTAATGATGTTTAGGATGAATTAATTCCTTAAAATATGTTAGTATGTGACCTAGGTACGTTTAGGGATGATTAGAGACCTTAAACAATCGATGGTTTGATGTTTAGATGAGTTTTGAGGAAGATAAAAATGGTGAAAAACGAAAGTAGAAAATCTGGGCTCGAAACTGGTCGTTCGTTAGAAGACCTCCCCAGGTCGTTCGAACGAGCTTCTAACGAGTTGACCAGTCGCTTCTAGCGAGAGGGGATTTCGTTCGATACCTTCGTTCGAACGAGATCTCGTTAGAAGGAAGTTCGTTCGAACGAATTGAATCTCGTTCGAACAGCCTCGTTCGATCGAGACTTCGAACGAGTTGACAGTTTAGGCCTTTCTGTCCTGTTTTGATTTTGGGAGTCCCGTAAACTTGTTCGAGGATAGAGATACCACTCCTTTGATGGTGTATTAGCATACTTGGGACATTTGGGATATAATGAGGAGTAAATTATATAAGTGTGGATCAAATCAAATAGACATTTGAGTCGAGACGTGAGTGCCTACTACGACGTGAGAATAAATTATGGCGCGTATAAATATGGACCGGGATTATATAAGTGGTATATATATTAAGCTGGTACGAGAATGCGATATGTACCAATATATTATAGTGATTACTAAGATGTGTGTTACTTAGTATTGATACATGATTTGTGTGTATGACATACCTACCATACTTGCTATCACAGGAGGTTTGCGTTCGCTTAGGGCCCTCTAATCCTTGTGTCGCCCGGATTTAGACTGGTTACCTTGATGAACATAGGTCAGAGAAAGACTTATTGGGATGTTAATAAGTCCGCTGATCGTGGGAACGTAGGTATGTGCGTGACCCATGTGATGTGACTGTGTTCACCTCCATTATTTGTGATGTTGTTATCTATGAACTATTCCTGAGAGATTCGGAATATGTGATCCTTATGTACGTGATGTATCGGGATGGATAGCAGAGTATGCGTGCACCGCAGCTAGTTCTCGGGGTGCTTGTATTGTATTATATTGTATATTTATGTTGTGGAAAATATACACTTTATTATGGGAACTTTCATATGGTATTGTGTGAATAAATTTGGAAAATATAAAAGGGATGTTATATAATGAGTTGTGTTACTTTTATGGCAAACTATTTACGTTAACCCCCTATTTAATTGAGATCGTTATAATGTTAATGGGAACCGAGTAATGAGGATAGAACCTACGGCAGTCTAGCTAGATATGATATTACTTAGCTAGTGGGTTGTGTCATTTTTAGATGGGTACTTACGTTAGGAGTGCACAGTTAGACGAGAGGTGAGAATTTCATGTGAGTGCACGTCCTAACATGTACTTTGCATTTAATGTTTTAAATGTTTTTAAGGCACTTGCAGGTTTTTAAAATATCTCCACATTCGGACTCTGACCCGTTTGCTTTCAAATCTATTTTTGTGAAACCATTTTAGGTGCCCAGCCACAAGGACACCATGCATAGGATACTCATTCAGGTGACGAGCTGTAGAGGTTTGTGGAAGCTACAGGGATTTACTTTTAGACGCTTCTATCATTTGGATTCCAGACTCAGTATCTATCAGTTGTAGGGCATGTTGTCCATTTCTATTAGAGACATCTTTCCATTTCAGTTTTTCAGACTTTGGCATGTATTAATTCAGTATTCAGTATTTCGTTACTTATTTCAGTTGTGGAATTTGTAGTGAGGAGTTTTCCTCCAGACTTTATTTACATTATGTGATGGTTATTCTATTTACTTCGGTATGGTGAATGGTGTTATTATTCTTCATTACACTTGTTGCAAGTTAATCAGACTCTAATTAAAATTTGGCAACTTACTTTTTAAATACTAGGTGGTTAGTAATTATTAAAATGTTTTCGACAGTGATGCTATTAACTGAACCAACTTGGCATTTTGAATTGATTTAATAAAGGAGTAGCTACCCCGTATTTAATTAGTCGGGGTGTCATAGGTGGTATCAGAGCATCAGGTTCTAGTGTCCTTTAGGATCTGTACGTCTATTATGTTTCCGCTAAATTTTCTTTGATATAGAGCCCTATATTTTAGGACTGTTGTACTCTTTTTGTGTATGCTACGTTCTTCAGCTATTTTAAGTTTATAACTGTGAACTTATAAACTTCATTCTTATTTCAGATGCCTCCACGACGTGCACGACGAGTTCCCAGGGATGCAACACCCGAACCCCAGCCCGCTCCAGTTCAGGGCATGATGAACGCCGCTGAGGTTGCAGCTATAGTAGCCCAAGCGGTAAATGCCGCCATTGCAGTAGTTCAGCAGGTACCACCTCAGGCGCCGGTTGCCGCGCCAGTACAGGCAAATGCATTCCCGTCTTCTTGGGAACGTGTACGTGACGCTTTTCAGAAAGCGCATCCGCCAGAGTTTGCAGGTAGCTCAGATGTGGTAGTCTCGAGCCAGTGGAGGAAGGATATGCAGAGGCACTTGAGGATGTATGAGTGCACGGATGTTCAGAAGCAGGTGCTAGCTGCTTTCAAGCTAGTTGGATCTGCACTGCAGTGGTGGGAGTCTATTACCACCGTAGAGGAGAGGGATACTCTCACTATTCAGGACTTTTGGGTGCGGTTCGACCGCAAGTACTTTCCGTCAGCTGTTCATACGGAAATGAGGAGGAAATTGATGAATCTGAAGCAGGAGGGTAAGACTGTGGCCGAGTATGAGGCCGAGTTCACGAATCTGTTGAATATCGTTCCGGATGAGATACCAACAGAGAAGAAGAAGATTGAGAAATTCACCGACGGGTTGACATGGAGGATCCGTCAGCATCTGTTAGGGAACCTTTCGTTGGCCACTTATTCTGATGTGGTTAACGCTGCTTTGTTACACTGCCAGGATCACCGCTTTCATATGACTGAGGACAAGAGATCGGGAGAGTCTAGCCATCAGGGCAGGACTGGAGGACATGGTGCCGGTGGGGCACAATTTGTTTAGGGGCAGAGACAGGGTGAGCAGGGTTCTCAGCAGGGGGACCAAAAGAGGTTCAGATCAGGAAATTATAGGCACGGACAGGGAGGTTTCCGTCAGGGCCATAAGGGCCAACAGGGTCAGAATGGGCAGCAGTTTCAGCAGGGCCAGCAGGGCCAAGGGAGGAACGGTAACGGCCACCAGGGCCGAGGACAGCAGGGGCAGAGAGGAGGAAACTTCCTGGGGAAGTGTTTTGTTTGTGGCAAGACTGGCCATAAACGACAGGATTGTCCTGATAGGGGCAGGGCCCCACAGCAGCAGCAGCAGGGTACTCGCCAGGAGCCACAGAGGCCCATGTTTCCCGCCGATCTCCCCGCACCGCCACAGATGGCAGCATTGCCACCCATTTCAGCAGTCCCAGTTCAGCAGGGGCAGCTACATTATGGGCGTGTCTACAACGTCCACCAGGCAGCAGTTCCACAGGCACCGCCCGCGATTGAGGGTACGTTTCCTATCCATGGTACTATGGGTCGGGTATTATTTGATACGGGGGCTACGCATTGTTTTATAGCTACACATTTCGCGAAAGCCTTAGGATTTTTAGCTACGGCAGAGAGCACAGTGACGTGTGTCGACTCACCATTGGGGAGTGGGTCACTTATCTTCTTTATATGCCGGGGAGTGGGGGTAGAGATTGGTAGTCTGGTATTACCTGCAGATATGTTGGTATTAGATATGCATGTTCACGATGTGATTATCGGTATGGATTGGCTCGTAGCTTATAGGGCCATGATTGATTGCTTCAGTGGGAGCATTATTTTTTCCATTCCGGGGCAAGAGATGTTTGTAGTGGCGATGCCTCACCCAGAGGGAGGTTCGATCGCTCATCTGTATTACATTGAGGAGGATACCTCTAAGGAGGTTGTGATTCCTTTAGATTCGATCCCAGTGGTTAGGGAGTATTCTGATGTGTTTCAGGAGATACCAGGCCTACCCCCCAGTCGAGAGATAGACTTTGTTATATACCTATTGCCAGATACGAGACCTATAGCACGCGTACCATACCGTATGGCTCCAGCTGAGATGAGGGAGTTACGGGATCAGATAGAGCAGCTGTTAGGTTAGGGCTTTATTCGCAGGAGTACCTCACCTTGGGGCGCTCCAGTTTTGTTTGTGAAGAAGAGGGACGGTTCATTGAGATTGTGTGTGGACTACCGAGAGTTGAATAAGGTCACGATACGGAATAAGTATCCGTTACCTCAAATCGATGACTTATTCGACCAGTTGAGAGGAGCTTCTTTCTTCTCGAAGATTGATTTGAGATCGGGATACCATCAGTTGCGTATCAGGGAGGAGGATGTCTCGAAGAATGCATTCTTGTCGATATATGGTTCTTACGAGTTTCGGGTTATGCCTTTTGGTTTGACCGACGCTCCAGCAGTGTTTATGGACTTGATGAATAGAGTGTTCAGGGATTTCCTAGATCAGTTTGTCATTATCTTCATCGATGACATTCTGTTTTACTCCCAGACAGAGGAGGAGCACGCCGAGCATTTGAGGCAAGTTTTGTAGACACTTCGTCAGAACGAGTTGTATGCAAAGTATGAGAAGTGTGAGTTTTGGCTAAAGGAGGTCCAATTTTTGGGTCACATTATTTCCGACCAGGGAATATCTGTTGATCCGGGTAAAGTATCAGCGGTGAAGGAGTGGGGACAGCCCACGACACCAATGGAGATCCGTAGTTTCTTGGGTCTAGCAGGATACTACAGGAGGTTCATTCGGGGATTCTCGAAGATTGCAGGTCCTTTGACACATCTGACTCGTAAGGGTGTACCGTTCATCTGGAGTGATGCCTGTCAGTTGGCATTCGATGAGTTGAAGGACAAGTTAACCTCAGTGCCCGTGTTAGCATTGCCGAGACCGGGAGTTGAGTATTTAGTTTACACCGATGCGTCCTTACAAGAACTTGGAGGTGTATTGCAGCAGGAGAGTCAGGCCATAGCTTATGCTTCCCGTAAGCTAAAGCCTCATGAGAAGAATTACCCCACTCATGACTTAGAGTTGGCGGCAGTTGTTTTTGCCCTTCGGATATGGAGACATTATCTTTTGGGGGAGAAGTTTCGGTTGTTCATAGACCACAAGTCCCTATAATACCTGTTCACGCAGAAGGAATTGAATATACGGCAGCGTAGGTGGCTTGAGTTTGTGAAAGACTACCAGTTCAATATCCAGTATCACCCAGGTAAGGCTAACGTGGTAGCAGACGCGTTGAGCCGTAGGCCAACAGATGAGGTGGCAGAGGTGTGGAAGGCAAAGTGGAAGGAGTTGGGACACCAGGATGCAGTGGCCCGATCTTTCATGTCTTTGATGACCGTTACACCGCAGATTGTCACGAAGGTAGTACGGGCACAGGCTAATGACTCGTTCTGTCAGGAGAAGATAGTTCGATTACTAGCAGAGGGATCCGAGTCCTATACCGTCAGCTCAGATGGGGGATTACGCTTCAATGGGAGATTGGTGGTTCCGGAAGGGGAGAAATTACGACACGAGGTGATGGCAGAGTCGCACGGCTCACAGTTCGCGGTATATCCCGGAGGGGACAAAATGTACCAAGACATGAGACGGCAGTATTGGTGGAGCGGTATGAAGAGAGATATTGCTGAGTTTGTTTCGAAATGCGCCACTTGTCAGCTTGTAAAAATGGATCATCAGAGACCAGCAGGATTGCTACAGCCGTTGGAGGTCCCGGTGTGGATGTGGGAGAGCATATCCATGGACTTTATCACGGGGTTGCCTACGTCGCAGAGGGGTCACGACTTCGTTTGGGTAATTATGGACAGGTTGTCCAAAGTCGCTCACTTTTTACCCATAAGGACTGACTACACTACGGGACAATATGCCTAGCTCTTCATTTCAGAGGTTGTGAGACTTCACGGTGTGCCCCTAAATATCGTGTCTGACAGAGACAAGATATTTATTTTGCAGTTTTGGGAGAGTTTCCAGGAGGCCATGGGCACGGAATTGCGGTTGAGTACAGCTTATCATCCACAGACCGATGGGCAGACAGAGCGCACAAATTAGATGTTGGAGGACATGCTACGCATGTGCATTATTGACTTTGGAGGTGGATGGGAGCAATACCTTCCACTGGTAGAGTTTGCTTATAATAACTCCTACCAGTTCACTATTGGCATGGCTCCGTTTGAGGCATTGTACGGTAGGCCTTGTCGTTCCCCAGCGTGTTGGTTAAAGGTGGGGGACAACAAACTACTTGGGCCGGAAGTGATTCAGGATACTTCGTCAAGGATTGACTTGATTCGGAGTCGCATTCTGGTAGCTCAAGACCGGCAGAAGAGTTATGCTGATGCGAAGAGGTTTTTCAGGGAGTTCCAAGTGGGGGACCAGGTTTTGCTCAAAGTATCTCCTATAAAGGGGATTATGCATTTCGGGAAGACGGGGAAGTTGGCACCAAGGTATGTGGGGCCGTTTCCTATTATTGAGCGGATCGGACCAGTTGCGTATAGACTTGGGTTACCGGAACATTTGCATCGGATTCACGATGTGTTCCATATTTCCTCGCTAAGGAAATACCTTGGAGATAATTTAGCTCATTCTCACATTGCTGTGGAGGACATCGATCTCCAGCTGGATAGCTCCTACGAGGAGGGGCCGATTGCTATTTTGGACCGAAGTGAGAGGAAGCTGCGGTCAAAGATAGTTCCGTTAGTGTGTGTTCAGTGGCGACATCATAATGTCGAGGAGTCCACATGGGAACGCGAGGATGAGATGCGCGAACGTTATCCAGAGTTGTTCTTACCAGGTACCTTCTAGTTCCGAATTTCGGGATGAAATTCTGTTATTAGGGGGAAGTATGTAATACCCCGTATTTTTGGCGATATTTATTTTTGGGATTAATTAATTAAATGCGTATTAATTGGAAATTAATCCGAGTTAAAATACTAGCGAGATGCGAGTTGGTATTTGATTATATGTGCATATATGATGATATATGAATATTGAATTATGAAATTTGTCGTGAGATTTATATACGGCAATTTGGTCATTTTATTCATTTTATTGGGACGCGTGTGACAGTCGCGTCAGGATATAATTATTTTAATTATAAAAGTGAATTTAAATTATATTAACCGTATGGTCGTTTTGAGTGCGCCAACGCGTCCGGAAGGGTCGAGATATCAGAAAACACTAGCCGGGGATTTAGTTTGGATCCCGGGGTATTTTTAGGCCATACCAGCAACATAAAGGGTAGTTTGGTAATTTTGTATTTTTGGGAATTAAAAGTGACGAAAATTAAGACTTTTTATCTGATTGGGAATTGACCCACTAAACCCACTAACCAACCCTTAATGACCCAATAAGCTACGGGGGTTATTAGATTAGGTTTCCAAAACTTTCCCTAAGAAAACCCTAGCCACCATAGCCACCTTTGTGAAGAAAGCTTGTAGAGAGGAAATTCTGGAGAGAGAGAGAGATAGTGTAATACCCCGTATTTTTATGCTTTAATTAATTTGGGGATTTATTTAATAAAAATCCGGAAATTAATTATGTTATAATTATTAACGTGACGTGAGTTAGTAATAATATGAAATTGTTGAATATTACTTAGGAGCATAGTAATATATGGTAAATGTCACGAGTGAATGAAAATGACAATTTTGGTAATTTTAGTCGGGACGCGCCCGTGTCGCGTCGGGACTAATTATTGAGATATAAAAGTAAATATTTTATGAATTGTCCGTATGGTCGTTTTGAGTGCGCCAACGCGTCCGGAAGGGTCGAGATAGTCAGAAAAGTGTACCCGGGGGTTTAGTTTGGGTCTCGGGATGTTTTTAGGCTTAATTAGTGACCCGGGAGGGCGTTTTGGTCATTTTACAAACTAGGGTAATTAAACCCACGAATTTCAGCCATCCTTAGCTGCCATTTAAGTCAGCCTTTTAGGGTTAGATCATTCAGAACCCTAAGACGGCTAGTGGAGAAGAGAGGAGAGACCTTGCTAGGTGATTCAAGGCCAAAAACACCACCTTTTGCACCACCGTCACCACCAACGCGTAGATCGCGAGAAGGAGAACGCAACCACACCAATATCAGCAGGAAACCAGACCTCTGAAATTCCAGGCAAGTGTTTAACTTGCGTATTTTCGTTGGTGCAATAATCATGTTAGTGTAGGAATGATTAGGAGTATAATTTATGGAAGAAAACCCCACTTTGTGATAGGAATTTGCAGGTAGACAAGATTAAAATTATATTCTGGAAGTCTTATGTAATGTAGATGATAAACCCACGAATTTTTGATGTTATTGTAGAAGAAAATTCTGGAGAAAACTGATTAGAACAAAAGATTAAGAAAACTTAGGGTTCTTGATGATTAGATGAGATTTTAGGTTGTTTAATCATGTTTAATGATGGTTATATGCATGCTTAACGTTAGAAACATCTGGAAATGTATTACCATGATTGTAGTATAAGTTTTGGGACGATTAGTGTTGGAAATTATGGATTTGAATGAAGAATATTAGTTAAACCCGTAACTGCACTTCTGTAGAAATCGAAATACCTGTTTGATCGATCGATCGACCCTATAGCGTCGATCGATCAAAGGTTCGATCGATCGAACCCCAGTAGTCGATCGATCGACCCTTCCTGGCAGCCTATTATTTCCCTTGTTTAATTAGTTGAATTAATTTATCATGAAAGAATTCTTGGGCATTTCAAATAAAATGTTTTGGGATATAAGAGAGACCAGTAGGACATATGATTAAGTGTTGAGAACTTTATTATGAAATGATAATTGGGTTTAAGGAATAGTTAATTAAGGAACGACGAACTACGTATTTCAAATGAGAGATTTCAACGAATACCTACGTTAGTGAATAGACGTCTACCTACTGAATATATTACTTGGATGGATAGAACCCACGAGTGTCCCATAACTAGTGAGAAAACCCCTTCGAATTAAGGTTAGAGGCGAAACCTTATACGTTATACTAATAAGGTGAAATTTAGGACAAAGGTTGTAATTATGGGTAATGAGAGTGACCTATATTAATATGATGAAATTGGTATATTTATATGAATGTGTGTACATATATTATATACATGTGAAAAACGTACCCGCGCTACTTGCTATCCCTGAGGTTACCGCGCTGGGACGATCGTATCCTGTGTTGCTTTATGGGGATATTGAATCGTACCCTAGAAGATAGAGATCCTAGGTACGGGCTATTAAATTGATAGTCGGACGGTCCTAAGAGACGTGTGGGTATGTACTGACCTCTTGGACTTGGAATCTATGCTTCGCCTCAACGTTGTTTTGTATATGTTAATACAGTTCGAGAGTGATTCCGAACTTGTATTTCCCTTTATGTGAGCGATACGGGGATTGGATAGTAGAGTATGCCCGCACCATAGTTTAGTTGGGGTGCCATTATATATATATATTTTATTCGAGTAGTTAATATATATATGAGGTTATAAACTTTGAACTGCCTACTGTGATTTGATAAGTAGAACATGGTTGTTGACTCAAATTATTAAATACTTGTTTTGTGAAAATATGAAAAGGCACGGGGAAATCTTATAGTTTAATAAAGCTAAAACGAGAGGAGAACTTCAGATTAAAAGTTATATTTTTATAAAACATTGTCATCGTCCGGTTTTGTGTAAATATGAATAAGTTAAGATAAACGAACCATTGGGAAGGTTAGTACGATAGGAGTGCACATTAGAAGAGAGGTGAGTATTTCTCAAGAGAGAGACGAACTAATATGATGTTGCATTGGCCTGTATCAATTTAAATACTTGCTTAACGTATTTTAAAATCAAACACACTTTCGGGCCCTGACCCGTTTCCTTCTCTCTCTCTCTCTTGTATATATATATGTATATTTTCAGGTGCCCAGCCACAGGGGCGTCTTATTTAGGATTCTTTGAGAAGAACGAGCTGCAGCTTAGGTGGGAGTTGCAGGTCCCTTGAGTAGACGGCTTCTGACATTGACTCCACTCTTATTACTCTCATTATGGGGCACGTGTCGCCCTTTTCATCATTTCATTTATTGTTGGGGATTTTTATACTTCAGTTATTCCAGTATTGTGTATGGGATTTGTTTCAGGATGGTTTATGATTTTAGTTTTATATTATTGACATTCGTTTGGTGAATGTATGGTTTTATTTAAATTTCATGGTGTGATTCTCTATTGTAGAAATGTTGTCTTGTATTAAAAAAAAAAATCTTTTCTTTAAATTAAAATTGGGAAGTTCGCATGAAAAATGTTTTGACACTTAGCTTAATTATTTAGGGTGTTAAATTGGAAAAATTATTTTTATCGACAGTGATGCTGAGAATGAACCAACTGTTTACCTTGATTTAATTTAATAAAGGAGTGATCGCCCGGTATTTAAATTAGGCGGGGTGTCACAGGTGGTATCAGAGCATCAGGTTCTAGTGTCCATAGGATCTGTACGGCTTATTTTCGCTTTCAGCTTAACGTTATTGCTATAGAGCCCTATTTTTAGGACTGTTGTATTCTTGCTTTTACGTTTAAGTCTTCAGCTATTCGAGATTTGTTGATAACTGTAGACTGATAAACTTGTTCATGTTTCAGATGCCTCCGAGACGTGCTCCGAAAGATAGGCATGCCCAAGCCGACCAGCCAGCAGCTCCGGCACCAGGCACTATGAATGCGAATGAGGTAGCCGCCATCGTTGCTCAGGCGGTAAATGCCGCGATAGCGGTGATTCAGCAGGCTCCACCACAGGTCCAGGCAATGGCGCCAGTACCAGCACAGCTTCCATCTGCATGGGAGAGGGTTCGGGATGCTTTTCAGAAAGCACATCCCCCTGAGTTTTCTGGTAGCTCCGATATTATTACTGTCAGCCAATGGAAGAAGGACATCCAGCGGCACCTCCGTATGTATGAGTGCACCGAAGTGCAGAAGCAGCTATTGGCCTCTTTTAAACTGGTGGGAGCCGCATTACAGTGGTGGGAGTCCACTACTACTTTGGAGGAGAGGGACACGATCCCTATTCAGATGTTCTGGGAGCGGTTTGACCGCAAGTACTTTCCACCCGCAGTGCAGACTGAGATGAGGCGGAAATTGCTAAATCTGAAGCAGGAGAACCTTACTGTAGCCGAGTATGAGGAGGAGTTCACGAGACTTCTCACTATTGTGCCGGATGAGGCACCCACTGAGAGCAAGAAAATTTTGTTGTTCGTTGACGGGTTAGCTTGGAGGATCCGTCAGCACCTTATTGGGAATCTATCCCTGAGTACTTTCACCGACGTACTCAATGCAGCGCTACTACATTGCCAGGATCACCGCTTCCATCTTCAGGGAAGCAAGAGAGCAGGAGAGTCCAGCCAGCAGGGCAGGACCGGGGGTAATAGTGCCAGTGGGGCACCAACTCAGGGACAGACTCGTCAGCACGAGCAGAGTTCCCATCAGGGGGACCCTGCTAAGCAATTCCGTTCAGGTGATTCTAGGCAGGGATTCGGGGGATTCAGGCAGGGCCATCAGGGTCAGCCTAATCAGCAGGGCCAACACCGACCGCAGGGTCAACAGCAGGGCCAGCAAGGCCAACAGCGTGCACATCAGGGCCAATAGGGCCAATGGCGTGGAGGTAACGGCCAGCAGGGCTGTGGTCAGCAGGGACAGAGGGGAGGTAATTTCAGAGGCCGGTGTTTTGTGTGTGGCAAGCACGGCCATAAGCGTCAGGATTGCCCAGAGGGCGATAGGGCCCCACAGCAGCAGGGAGCCCGTAATGAGCCGCAGAGACCACTCTTTCCACCTGCCCTTCTAGCTCCAGCCCAGATGCCAGCCCTACCAGCCATTCCAGCAGCTCCAGTGCAGCAGGGGCAATTGCAGTACGGACGTGTCTATAACGTCCACCAGGTAGCAGCTCCACAGGCACCACCCGCGATTGAGGGTATGTTTCCTAGCCATGGTACTATGGGTAAAGTTTTGTTTGATACGGGGGCAACGTACTATTTTATAGCTACGCATTTTGCGAAGTAATTAGGATTGTTAGCCACAGCAGAGAGCACCGTGACGTGTGTCGACTCACCACTGGGGAGTGGGTCACTTATATTCTTTATATGACGGGGAGTAGGGATAGAGATTGGCATCTTGGTATTGCCTGCAGACATGCTAGTCTTAGACATGCACGAGCATGACGTGATTATTGGTATGGATTGGCTCGCATCTTATAGAGCCATGATTGATTGCTTCGGTGGGAGCATTATTTTTTCCATTCCGGGGCAAGAGATGTTTGTAGTAGCGATGCCTCGCCCAGAGGGAGGTTCGACCGCTCATTTATATTACATTGAGGAGGATACCTCTAAGGAGGTTGTGATTCCTTTGGATTCGATCCCAGTTGTTAGGGAGTATTCCGATGTGTTTCAGGAGATACCAGGCCTACCGCCCAGTCGTGAGATAGACTTCGTTATAGACTTATTGCCGGATACGAGACCTATAGCACGCGCACCGTACCGTATGGCTCCAGCTGAGATGAGGGAGTTACGGGATCAGATAGAGCAGCTGTTAGGTTAGGGCTTTATTCGCAGGAGTACCTCACCTTGGGGCGCTCCAGTCTTATTTGTGAAGAAGAGAGATGGCTCACTGAGATTGTGTGTGGACTACCGGGAGTTGAACAAGGTCACGATACAGAACAAGTATCCGTTGCCTCGAATCGATGATCTGTTCGACCAGTTAAAGGGAGCAACTTTCTTTTCGAAGATAGATCTGAGGTCGGGGTACCATCAGTTACGGATTAGAGAGCAGGATGTTTCGAAGACTGCCTTCTTGTCGAGATATGGGTCCTATGAGTTCAGGGTGATGCCGTTCGGACTCATAAATGCCCCAGCCGTTTTCATGGACTTGATGAACCGAGTGTTCAGAGAGTTCTTGGATCAGTTCGTCATCGTCTTCATAGATGATATCTTGATATATTCACACTCCGAGGAGGAGCATGCCGAACACTTGAGGCAGGTTCTCCAGACCCTACGAGAGCATCAGTTGTATGCTAAGTACGAAAAGTGTGGATTCTGGTTGCGAGAGGTACAATTCTTGGGCCATGTTGTTTCTGAGCAGGGGATAGCAGTTGACCCGAGCAAGGTGTCAGCGGTGAGGGAGTGGGGGCAGCCCACGACACCGACGGAAGTACGTAGTTTCTTGGGGTTAGCCGGATACTACAGGAGGTTCATTCGGGGATTCTCCAAAATAGCGGGTCCATTGACGAATTTGACTCGCAAGGGGGTACCATATGTTTGGGATGACGCTTGTCAGTTGGCTTTCGACGAGCTGAAGGACAAGCTTACTTCGGCACCAGTCCTTGCTTTACCGAAGCCGGGTGTAGAGTACCTGGTTTACACAGATGCGTCCTTACGAGGACTTGGGGGAGTACTTCAGCAGGAAGAGAAGGCTATAGCTTTTTCTTCCCGCAAGCTTAAGCCGCATGAGAAGAATTACCCCACCCACGACCTGGAGTTAGCTGCGGTCGTCTTTGCATTGAGAATTTGGAGGCACTATTTATTGGGCGAGAAATTCCGTTTGTTCACAGACCATAAGTCACTGCAGTACCTGTTCACTCAGCGAGAGCTGAATATGCGTCAGCGCAGATGGTTAGAGTTTGTAAAAGATTACCAGTTCGATATACAGTATCATCCGGGGAAAGCCAACGTAGTTGCTGATGCGTTGAGCCGTAGACCGGTTAATGATGTAGCGGACATCTGGAAAGCAAAATGGAAGGAGTTGGGTCACCAAGACGCAGTAGCACGTTCTTTCATATCCGTGATGACAGTCACACCCGAGATTGTTACGAGGATGATAAAGGCACAGACCACAGACCCGTTTTGTCAGGAGCAGATTGTACGACTTCTAGCCTAGGGTGCTGAGTCCTATTCTGTTAGTTCGGATGGAGGATTGCGGTTCAATGGGAGACTAGTGGTTCCAGAAGGAGCAGAGTTACGTCATGAGGTAATGACTCATTCTCATGGGTCCCGATTTGCAGTACATCCGGGAGGCGATAAGATGTACCAGGACATGAGACGTCAGTACTGGTGGAGTGGGATGAAGAAGGACATCGCTGAATTTGTGTCCAAATGTTCTACTTGCCAGCTGGTGAAGGTGGACCACCAAAAACCGTCGGGATTACTTCAGCCGTTGGAAGTACCTGCGTGGAAGTGGGAAAGTATTTCCATGGATTTCATTACAGGGTTGCCTACATCACAGCGAGGCCACGATTCTATCTGGGTGATTGTAGACCGTTTGACCAAAGTGGCTCATTTTCTGCCGGTGCGAACAGATTATGCCACGGGTCAGTATGCTCAGTTGTTCATCGCTGAGATCGTCAGATTACATGGGGTGCCCCTGAATATTGTGTCAGATAGAGACAAGATTTTTGTGTCACGTTTCTGGGAAAGTTTTCAGGAGGCTATGGGTACAGAGTTGAGACTGAGTTCAGCTTACCACCCACAGACAGATGGTCAGACGGAGCGTACTAATCAGATGTTGGAAGATATGCTACGCATGTGTATCCTCGATTTCGGAGGAGGTTGGGAGCCACATCTTCCACTGGTAGAGTTCGCTTATAATAAATCCTATCAGTTTATGATTGGCATGGCTCCATTTGAGGCTTTGTACGGCAGGCCTTGTCGTTCTCCAACCTGTTGGCTCGAGGTGGGGGATAACAAGTTATTAGGACCAGAAGTAATCCAGGAGACCTCCGCGAGGATTGAGATAATCAAGAATCGTATTCGGGTAGCCCAAGACAGACAGAAGAGCTACGCCGATGCGAAACGATTCTTCCGGGAGTTTAATGTGGGAGATCAAGTGTTGTTGCGTGTATCTCCTATGAAAGGAGTGATGAGGTTCGGGAAGAAGGGAAAGTTGGCTCCGAGGTACGTAGGACCATTTCCCATCGTCGAGAGAATTGGGTCAGTAGCATACAGGTTGGGTTTGCCAGAACATTTACATCGCATCCACGATGTATTCCACATCTCGTCGTTGAGACGATACCTTCGGGATGATATGGCCCATACTCACATTGCGATAGATGAGATCGACTTGCAGTCGGATAGCTCTTACGAGGAGAGACCGGTGGCTATTCTAGACTACAGTGAGAGGAGATTGAGGTCGAAGATAGTTCCACTCGTATGGTCCAGTGGGAACATCATAATGTGGAGGAATCCACTTGGGAGCGTGAGGCAGATATGCGTGAGAAATATCCAGAGTTGTTTTTACCAGGTATGCCTTATTTTCCGAATTTCGGGACGAAATTCCGTTATTAGGGGGGAAGTATGTAATACCCCGTATTTTTATGCTTTAATTAATTTGGGGATTTATTTAATAAAAATCCGGAAATTAATTATGTTATAATTATTAACGTGACGTGAGTTAGTAATAATATGAAATTGTTGAATATTACTTAGGAGCATAGTAATATATGGTAAATGTCACGAGTGAATGAAAATGACAATTTTGGTAATTTTAGTCGGGACGCGCCCGTGTCGCGTCGGGACTAATTATTGAGATATAAAAGTAAATATTTTATGAGTTGTCCGTATGGTCGTTTTGAGTGCGCCAACGCGTCCGGAAGGGTCTAGATAGTCAGAAAAGTGTACCCGGGGGTTTAGTTTGGGTCTCGGGATGTTTTTAGGCTTAATTAGTGACCCGGGAGGGCGTTTTGGTCATTTTACAAACTAGGGTAATTAAACCCACGAATTTCAGCCATCCTTAGCTGCCATTTAAGTCAGCCTTTTAGGGTTAGATCATTCAGAACCCTAAGACGGCTAGTGGAGAAGAGAGGAGAGACCTTGCTAGGTGATTCAAGGCCAAAAATACCACCGTCACCACCAACGCGTAGATCGCGAGAAGGAGAACGCAACCACACCAATATCAGCAGGAAACCAGACCTCTGAAATTCCAGGCAAGTGTTTAACTTGCATATTTTCGTTGGTGCAATAATCATGTTAGTGTAGGAATGATTAGGAGTATAATTTATGGAAGAAAATCCCACTTTGTGATAGGAATTTGCAGGTAGACAAGATTAAAATTATATTCTGGAAGTCTTATGTAATGTAGATGATAAACCCATGAATTTTTGATGTTATTGTAGAAGAAAATTCTAGAGAAAACTGATTAGAACAAAAGATTAAGAAAACTTAGGGTTCTTGATGATTATATGAGATTTTAGGTTGTTTAATCATGTTTAATGATGGTTATATGCATGCTTAACGTTAGAAACATCTGGAAATATATTACCATGATTGTAGTATAAGTTTTGGGACGATTAGTGTTGGAAATTATGGATTTGAATGAAGAATATTAGTTAAACCCGTAACTGCACTTCTGCAGAAATCGAAATACCTGTTTGATCGATCGATCGACCCTATAGCGTCGATCGATCGAAGGTTCGATCGATCGAACCCCAGTAGTCGATCGATCGACCCTTCCTGGCAGCCTATTATTTCCCTTGTTTAATTAGTTGAATTAATTTATCATGAAAGAATTCTCGGGCATTTCAAATAAAATGTTTTGGGATATAAGAGAGACCAGTAGGACATATGATTAAGTGTTGAGAACTTTATTATGAAATGATAATTGGGTTTAAGGAATAGTTAATTAAGGAACGACGAACTACGTATTTCAAATGAGAGATTTCAACGAATACCTACGTTAGTGAATAGACGTCTACCTACTGAATAAATTACTTGGATGGATAGAACCCACGAGTGTCCCATAACTAGTGAGAAAATCCCTTCGAATTAAGGTTAGAGGCGAAACCTTATACGTTATACTAATAAGGTGAAATTTAGGACAAAGGTTGTAATTATGGGTAATGAGAGTGACCTATATTAATATGATGAAATTGGTATATTTATATGAATGTGTGTACATATATTATATACATGTGAAAAACGTACCCGCGCTACTTGCTATCCCTGAGGTTACCGCGCTGGGACGATCGTATCCTGTGTTGCTTTATGGGGATATTGAATCGTACCCTAGAAGATAGAGATCCTAGGTACGGGCTATTAAATTGATAGTCGGACGGTCCTAAGAGACGTGTGGGTATGTACTGACCTCTTGGACTTGGAATCTATGCTTCGCCTCAACGTTGTTTTGTATATGTTAATACAGTTCGAGAGTGATTCCGAACTTGTATTTCCCTTTATGTGAGCGATACGGGGATTGGATAGTAGAGTATGCCCGCACCATAGTTTAGTTGGGGTGCCATTATATATATATTTTATTCGAGTAGTTAATATATATATGAGGTTATAAACTTTGAACTGCCTACTGTGATTTGATAAGTAGAACATGGTTGTTGACTCAAATTATTAAATACTTGTTTTGTGAAAATATGAAAAGGCACGGGGAAATCTTATAATTTAATAAAGCTAAAACGAGAGGAGAACTTCAGATTAAAAGTTATATTTTTATAAAACATTGTCATCGTCCGGTTTTGTGTAAATATGAATAAGTTAAGATAAACGAACCATTGGGAAGGTTAGTACGATAGGAGTGCACATTAGAAGAGAGGTGAGTATTTCTCAAGAGAGAGACGAACTAATATGATGTTGCATTGGCCTGTATCAATTTAAATACTTGCTTAACGTATTTTAAAATCAAACACACTTTCGGGCCCTGACCCGTTTCCTTCTCTCTCTCTCTCTTGTATATATATATGTATATTTTCAGGTGCCCAGCCACAGGGGCGTCTTGCTTAGGATTCTTTGAGAAGAACGAGCTGCAGCTTAGGTGGGAGTTGCAGGTCCCTTGAGTAGACGGCTTCTGACATTGACTCCACTCTTATTACTCTCATTATGGGGCACGTGTCGCCCTTTTCATCATTTCATTTATTGTTGGGGATTTTTATACTTCAGTTATTCCAGTATTGTGTATGGGATTTGTTTCAGGATGGTTTATGATTTTAGTTTTATATTATTGACATTCGTTTGGTGAATGTATGGTTTTATTTAAATTTCATGGTGTGATTCTCTATTGTAGAAATGTTGTCTTGTATTAAAAAAAAAATCTTTTCTTTAAATTAAAATTGGGAAGTTCGCATGAAAAATGTTTTGACACTTAGCTTAATTATTTAGGGTGTTAAATTGGAAAAATTATTTTTATCGACAGTGATGCTGAGAATGAACCAACTGTTTACCTTGATTTAATTTAATAAAGGAGTGATCGCCCGGTATTTAAATTAGGCGGGGTGTCACAGATAGCTTCAGCAAATCAACATCAAAATCAGAGATAAACTCAAGGCAAGTGGTTTATTATCGTTTAATTTCAGAGAATGCTCTTTCCATGCGTAGGAATTTAATAAAATTGATTTGTTCTTGGTGAAATATGAAAACCCATGTATTTTGGAACTTAGAACTTGAAATCTTGAAGAAAAATTGCATGTAAAATGGTAGGTAGATGATTTTTCTAATGACATTAAATAGTGGATGAAAGTAAAACGGATTTAATTGGGTATATTAATGATTATAAATTCTAGGGTTTATATTCTTGTAAATTTGGGGAAAAGTGTAGAGACTTGAGGATTTAATGATGTTTAGGACGAATTGATTCCTTAAAATATGTTAGTATGTGACCTAGGTACGTTTAGGGATGATTAGAGACCTTAAACAATCGATGGTTTGATGTTTAGATGAGTTTTGAGGAAGATAAAAATGGTGAAAAACGAAAGTAGAAAATCTGGCCTCGAAACTGGTCGTTCGTTAGAAGACCTCCCCAGGTCGTTCGAACGAGCTTCTAACGAGTTGACCAGTCGCTTCTAACGAGAGGGGATTTCGTTCGATACCTTCGTTCGAACGAGATCTTGTTAGAAGGCAGTTCGTTCGAACGAATTGAATCTCGTTCGAACAGCCTCGTTCGAACGAGTTGACAGTTTAGGCCTTTCTGGCCTGTTTTGATTTTAGGAGTCCCGTAAACTTTTTCTAGGATAGAGATAACACTCCTTTGACGGTGTATTAGCATTCTTGGGACATTTGGGATATAATGAGGAGTAAATTATATAAGTGTGGATCAAATCAAATAGACATTTGAGTCGAGACGTGAGTGCCTACTACGACGTGAGAATAAATTATGGCGCGTATAAATATGGACCGGGATTATATAAGTGGTATATATATTAATCTGGTACGAGAATGCGATATGTACCAATATATTATAGTGATTACTAAGATGTGTGTTACTTAGTATTGATACATGATTTGTGTGTATGACATACCTACCATACTTGCTATCACGGGAGGTTTGCGTTCGCTTAGGGCCCTCTAATCCTTGTGTTGCCCGGATTTAGACTGGTTACCTTGATGAACATAGGTCAGAGAAAGACTTATTGGGATGTTAATAAGTCCGTTGATCGTGGGAACGTAGGTATGTGCGTGACCCATGTGATGTGACTGTGTTCACCTCCATTATTTATGATGTTGTTATCTATGAACTATTCCTGAGAGACTCGGAATATGTGATCCTTATGTACGTGATGTACCGGGATGGATAGCAGAGTATGCGTGCACCGCAGCTAGTTCTCGGGGTGCTTGTATTGTATTATATTGTATATTTATGTTGTGGAAAATATACACTTTATTATGGGAACTTTCATATGGTATTGTGTGAATAAATTTGGAAGATATAAAATGGATATTATATAATGAGTTGTGTTACTTTTATGGCAAACTGTTTACGTTAAGCCCCTATTTAATTGAGATCGTTATAATGTTAATGGGAACCGAGTAATAAGGATAGAACCTACGGCAGTCTAGCTAGATATGATATTACTTATCTAGTGGGTTGTGTCATTTTTAGATGGGTACTTACGTTAGGAGTGCACAGTTAGACGAGAGGTGAGAATTTCATGTGAGTGCATGTCCTAACATGTACTTTGCATTTAATGTTTTAAATGTTTTTAAAGCACTTGCAGGTTTTTAAAATATCTCCACATTCGGGCTCTGACCCGTTTGCTTTCAAATCTATTTTTGTGAAACCATTTTAGGTGCCCAGCCACAAGGACACCATGCATAGGATACTCATTCAGGTGACGAGCTGTAGCGGTTTGTGGAAGCTACAGGGATTTTCTTTTAGACGCTTCTATCATTTGGATTCCAGACTCAGTATCTATCAGTTGTAGGGCATGTTTCCCATTTCTATTAGAGACATATTTCCATTTCAGTTTTTCCGACTTTGGCATGTATTAATTCAGTATTCAGTATTTCGTTACTTATTTTAGTTGTGGGATTTGTAGTGAGGAGTTTTCCTCCAGACTTTATTTACATTATGTGATGGTTATTCTATTTACTTCGGTATGGTGAATGGTGTTATTATTCTTCATTACACTTGTTGCATGTTAATCAGACTCTAATTAAAATTTGGCAACTTACTTTTTAAATACTAGGTGGTTAGTAATTATTAAAATGTTTTCGACAGTGATGCTATTAACTGAACCAACCTGGCATTTTGAATTGATTTAATAAAGGAGTAGCTACCCGGTATTTAATTAGTCGGGGTGTCACACTCGGATCTTTGTAAACTCCAAGGATGTGTTTAAGCTTTGAAACCTTAGAAAAACATGTGAAAACAGGTTTCTGGATCATAAACTGTTTTTCCAGAATGCAGACTCCTTAATTCAGACGAAACCACAATTTAAATAATAAAAATTTATCACCTCGAAAACTGTATCGCTCGAACAAGATTGACCTCTTGTTTGCATAGCATGGCTATCTCGCTTGAACAAGCAAAGATGTTTTTTGAACGACATGCGTGTCAGTTATACTTTTTCTTTAAAACGTCTCTTCCAAAATAGAACCAATTAAGTTAAACTCTATTTCGAGCTTATCAGAATAAACTGTAGTTTAAAATATTTAAAACACTTGTAAAAACATTTTAAAATATTTTCCATATAAAAATTCATCCTTATCCTTTTATAAAAATTATTCCGAGCTCCATTAATTATACGCATTCATACCTGTGTGATCTCAGAATGCAATTAACTTGAAGACGAATAAGCTTGCACCAATTTAAACTTCGGCATGATTAATTCTTTGAAGCTTTATCGCATCGCCTTCAATTTCTTCAATACGTCATAGACTAAGTGGGATTATGACAAAATAAAATCTCTCTATGACATATTATAAACACAGTTTTGTTCACGGAATTAAGTTAAAATAATACAGGGACTCAATTGGAAATTTATGTCCTTACAAATACCCCCCTTTGAATATTCTGCGAGAAAACTAAACCAGTGAAATGGTTAATCCGGGACGTCAAGTCGTATGACGCCTAAATCCCATCCCATAAAACTAAAGTAAAAAAAATACAGGACACGAACTAGTATATGTAGCACCGGCAAGCATGAACTGTCTGAATGAGATGTAGACTTGAAATATCAAATCACTCAAGCATACCTACACACATAAAACAGACAAACAAATACCTAGTGAAGTATGGAGGAACAAATGAAACCAATATATATCCAAATGATACCAATTTTACAATAGATACCAATATGAATAAACTTTGAAACAACATTTTTTAAACAAGATAGCAATAATATGATACCAATTACTGTACTACCAATTTGTAAAATATGTAATAAAAACATGCTCAATAAATCTCAGATATCCTCCTATATCACATACATCTCTCCCCTTTTTTTGTTTCGAATAGACAATCCGGTAAAAAGATAAACCAATCAACAAGTATCTAGCATGAAGATATACCAAATAAAAATCGCTAGATAATCATGAAACAACCAGCTAAATATGATCAATAGATGACAAATCTGTAGGTAGTAAACCAATGGATATAGCATTCTAATCAGGTGTGATAAACGGATCATATGCAAAATTCCAATACGAGACAATAAAACCTGCATATAAAACAGTGAGTCTAGAAAGCTTCCAGCAATATCAAAAATATCACAAACTAAACGAGGGTGCTGCAAACAAAAAGAAGCATAAATTCCATACTGTTGTTCGAATGATCCAGGACGTCACTCAAACGAGATGAGGACGTCGCTCAAACGAGTCTTCTCGCGACATGGCAATATTGCTCGAACGATTTCTCGCGATAGGCCAAATTTTCCTAGTTTCCCAAAAATATCATATATTATTGCCCAGTGAAAAAATTTCCAGAAAAAATTCCAGGAAGGGGTTGACAACAGTAAAACAGTGCTAAAACAAAAATATTTTGACCAAAAATGTAAAAACGCATAAAAACCAACAATGCGAGTTACATACAAACATAGTGCCGATGTGCTAAAATATGGACATGGAATGTATCAGCGTGAAACTACAACAAATGAGTCACAATTTGAATACATCGAAACGATCAAGAAGCTCTAATTTATGGTGATAAATCATCAAAATTTATCATAGCCATATAACAATTAAAGTGTGAGCTTAATGAACTAAACATACTACATGCATACAAATCCAGATTTTTAACGATTCTACAAACAATAGCGTAAAATTGCAATTTTTCAACATTAGGATTAGATGTACGGTCCCATTTAAATTTTCTCCAACCAAACTCCCTCATAAATATATATTAAGTTCTTTAGCATTCTCAACTTAGAGAAAATCTTATCGGCCCTTTTTCTTAGCATATTGCTTTTTCTTTTGCGATCTTTTAAATGGTGGTTTTCACGACGAGTCAATTTTGAACTCTCGAAGCCCTTTCCCATGAATCACTCATCATTTTTTCAATTAGGTACCAATTAAAATCTTCACGGTAAACGGTTCTTACATGCACACTTCTCCTTAAGTCTGCTTGCGCATAGATGACAAGATTGAGATAAGAACACCTCACTAAATTCAAATATGCAAGAGAAGTCAAACATCCATCGTGCATGAGTGGAATGTTGGCATATATACAAAGTCGAATCAAAATGCATATCAACTTCGAAACAATCCCATATAAACAATGGTTAAGAACATTCTAAGCATCGATAATAATGACCAAATGTCCAAGCATGGATAATGAAACAATGGGGGGGGGGGGGGGGGGGGGGGTCAAGCACACCAATATGCCACATCAAATATGTAAACTCAAAAACAAAAACAAAAATATTTTGACTCAAATAAAAGAAAAATCTTTTTGGATTTTCAAAAGTTTCTCAAAAACAAAATATTTTTTTATTTTTTCAATAGGACTCAAACAAATGAAAAACTATAATACAAAATGATACACATGTCACTATACTAGCAATGAATATATCATGAAGCAAACTAGCATATGAAAAACATGGAAACACTATCACCCTTTAGATTTAGCATGGGAAGAATCAAGTGCAACCAAACAAGAATCATGAAGTTTTATTCCTAAAGCCATTAAATCCGATTTCCTAACCCAAGTAGGTGTAAAAGGATGCATGGGGGTTTGGGGAATCGGGGCAAATTTATTCCTAAACTTCCTAGGAGCTTGTCTAAGGTCGTAACAATAATGCCTAAGGTGACCTTTCCTACCACAAAGCGTGCAAGTGTTGCGACGGTGGGAATGATTACCTATATGTGGACCTTTTCTAATCTTCCTAGTGTTTCTCACACGTACGGGGGGAATGGGAACAACTCTCTCATCAAAACCTATACCTCCCCTATCTCCCTTAATTTGGACGGTGCTTAAGATCTTATTTAACTTCTCCGATCTAGTCTCCAAATCAAACTTAACTCTAGACGAGTCTCTCAATCTCTCCTCCAATTCATGAATCCTAAATTCGAGCAAACGCTTAGACTTCTCAAACTCTATAATTTACTTTTTCAAAGACTCCATCAAACCACGAAGATTATATATCTCTTTCTTGGAATACTCTAATTTCTCACTAAGAGTCTTCTCTCGTGCCCTAAGATCCTCAATCAAACTATCATTCTTTTCTATAGAACGCTCATTCAACTTATCTTGCAATTTTTCATTTTCCTTTTCACCTTAACTGTCTCGGCATACAACTCATTGAATGCAACATGCAATTCTTTCACATATACCTCCTCATCTTCACTCTCTTCTCCCTCACTAACAATGGATTCACTCAAAACCTCCTCAGAAGTGTCATTCACATGAGAATCGTCGTCTCTCACATGACATGACATAAACGCAACAAAGTTACAATCAATGGGCGAACTCTCTCCCTCTTCCGGATCACTATCACTTAAGGTGGCACTATATACAATGGGTTGCTTGACCTATTTCTTAAGTCTAGTGGTACACTCCTTAACTTTTTGACCGTACCCCTCACACCCAAAACACTTATCCGACTTATCTCTCTTAGGCTTCTCAAACTTATCCTTAGAGGTGGGGTCAACCTTGTTGTTCTTGAATTTTTCAAATTTCTTTGCATCTTTCGGTTGCTTTTGAAACTTAATAAATTTTTTAAATTTCTTTGCCAACAAAGCAACATCCTCAAAATCAAAATCGGAATCGAAATTTGAAACTTTAATTTCCTCCTTCCGGGTTGTCAAAGCAATACCCTTTTCTTTCTTAGGAACTTGCTTGGAGGTAATCTTGTCGATTTCATAGGTTTGTAAGTCACATACAATCTCTTCTAGTTTCGTCGACTCTAACTTACCCAAGGAGTTTAATATAGTCACTTTCGCATCAAACCTACTAGGCTATGACCTAAGGATTTTCTTAATGACACGGTTATCAGGAATTTTCTCACCTAGGTTAAACGACGAGTTGATAATATTGGACAACCTAGCATAAAACTCATCAAAAGTCTCACTCTCTAACACTCTAATGGTATCAAGCTATGTAGTAAGATTATGAAGTTTTGATGACCTAACCGTGCTAGTGCCCTCGTGATCGAGTTCCAAAATATCCCAAGCCTCTTTTCATGTTTCACAAGTCATAATTCTATTATATTCTTCTGGTGTAACATGTGAAGAAATAACGTGAAAACCCTTAGAATTATATTGTGAAAGTCTATGTTCGGTTTCGGTCCATGACTCGACAGGCTTTAAATTAGTAAACTCACCTAAAATGGTGACAGGGGTGTCCAACCTTTCTCAACTACTAGCCACACACGTTCATCAATGAATTTTAATGCACTTTTCATTCTCATCTTCCAATAGGTGTAATTAGTGCCATCAAAAATAGAAGTTCGAAAAAGTTCGTTATTTCCAAAATCCATCTTTGAAAACACACGGGATCACAAAAAAAAAAAATTTTGTTTTTTAGCTCTGATACTAATTTGAAAGAGTGGTCCTTATGCGTGTGTTTCAAATCAAACAATTTTCACCAAAAATTATCCAACTTTTAATTAGCATCAATCCAAGTTGTGAAAAAATAATTTTTACTTTAAACCAATTTTATGTTGATTAATCCTAAACATGAATATAGTGATTAAGGCAGGTAAAGTAAAGTAAAGTAAAGTAAAGTAAAGAATACTCACAATGCTGGATGTATGAGGAAAAACTCAAGACGGGAAAAAAATTTAGACGGTCCAAGCCAGACAATCACTATAAATGTGCAATTACAACGAACAGACAAAAGACTCACTCAACGACTCGATCCCCATGGTTTTTGATGCTCTTCTAATCTTCAACCACTCCTCTCATAGTTCCCACGCAAAAAGTCCTTCTTTCACGATACCTGTCCACAACACACGTGTCCACTAATGTCTCGGTGTCCACCGAATGACTTTGATACATCTACGATGTCGAATAAGAAGTCCTTCTCTTTTCTTCAATGCAAAACCCAGATGTTCAAGTATAGAATAAACCTTCTTGGTGCAGAAAGATCACATAAACATATAGTAATGATAACTCAGATCTTTGTAAACTCTAAGGATGTGTTTAATCTTTAAACCCTTAGAAAAACATGTGAAAACCGATTTCTGGATCGTAAACTATTTTTTCTAGAATGCACACTCCTCAATTCTGACGAAACCACCTTTAAATAATAAAAATTCATCGCCTCGAAAACTGTGTCGCTCGAACGAGGTTGACCTATTGTTCGCGCGACATTGCTATCTCGCTCGAATGAGCAGAGATGTCGTTTAAATGATGTGCGTGTCAGTTTGACTTTTTTTTTAAATGTCTCTTCCAAAAGAGAACCAATTAAGTCAAACTCTATTTCGAATTTATCAGAATAAAACGTAGTTTAAAACATTTAAAATACTTGTAAATACATTTTAAAATATTTTCTTATAAAAATTCATCCTTATCCTTTTATAAAAATTATTTCGAGCTCCATTAATTATACGCATTCATACCTGTGTGATCTCAGAATGCAATTAACTTGAAGACGAATAAGCTTGTACCAATTTAAACTTCAGCATGATTAATTCTTTGAAGCTTTGCTGCAACGTATTCAATTTCTTCAATAAATCATAGACCAAGTGGGATCATGAAAAAATAAAATCTCCCTATGACATATTACAAACACAGTTTTGTTCATGGAATTAAGTCAAAATAATACAGGGACTCAGTTGGAAATTTATGTCCTTACAGTGGTAGGTTTGATCAACCACACTTGGCCTTATTTTGGGTTCCAGTGGGGATATCAGCTGCTGGAGTAGCATCTTTGTCTATAACCCTCTTCCTTTTCTTGCCCTTGCCATTCCAAGGGCCCATTTCTTGGCATGGGTGTTTTCTTCTAGTGTGATAAGCACCCAAAAGTGTTTAATTTATGCCCTATACAGATGAATTTTAGTCACTCATTTTTAATAAAATTGGTCTTATGTTCGTATTTTTTATATTGTTGGTCAATAGGAAGTCACAGCATTAAATTGTACCAAATTGACGTAATTGCGACAAAGTAGCTGTCAAAAGAGTTCAACGAAGAAATCAAAGCAATCGTGAAGACATAAGTCCCTTTTTGAGCTTGCCTATACTAAAAATGATGCTCTAAGCCCAGTCTCGTACCAAACCTAAACCTAAGCATAAAAAGAGATTGTCCTAATAGAGGTAAAGGACCACGTTTTGATGAAATTTTGGAAGTACAACCCCTACAGCAGATTCGAGGTCGCTTTAGACCGGGGGACTATGTTTGGGAGCCCATTGATGAGGATGGGCAATCGGACTAGAGATGGATATTGTAAGTAATTTTTCCTTTATTAATAGGATTATTACTATATGAAGTTTTGGAATATCGTATGGGAGATATATATGAATCGTCTAGTGCTTTAGACCTTTTTGTTTATGTATGGTATGTAATGACCCTAAGGGGAAATTTGGAGCAAGATAGACTCTTATTCTATTATTTTGTAAAAGGATAGATGATTTTTCAAGGTGATCAAGAAGAACTTTAAACCTTGTGGTAAATGTAAGAATGGAAATGGTGATAAGTAGTAATGATAAAAGCTACTTCTTTTATATAGTCATGATAGACTATTACAATTGTTGTATTCCAGATATGGATGTGCCTTATAAATGGCAATATATTGAAATGATGTAAGATGTTGTTTATGTTTGAAATTGAGATTGTGGAATGATGGGACGCAGGTAAAATTTTAGCTCATGGGTATGATAATATTTGTGAGCTATACGTTATATAGATGATGATCTATAAAGACCTTGTGTTGGACATAAGGCATTTTATATTATATTATAATATATAAACCGTTTTCAAAATAAACTATTTTCAAAATAAAACTTTTATCGGCCTTCGGGCCCTTTCAAACTAAATTTTTCACTAAAATATTTTCAAACTCTAGTCCGGATTTAACAAACTCTCAATCCCCGACATCGCCACACAGTAGTGTATTGGGAGGGTCCCTTGTTTGGATTTCGCTTTTGCGAGACGTCCCCCGCACGAAAGTGGCGATTGTCAGGAATTGAGAGGAGTTATTTCTTTGGACCATTCAAATTTTTGTTCTATTAAAATTTTAGTATTATTTATATAATTGGAATTATGGAACTTTGGAGGCAAATAAAGCCTCATTATGATTGTTATGAGCACAAAGCTCAAATTTAAAGGGGGTGTATGGGCGCCCTTGTTGTGGAAATTGATTTTATTTAATTCATAATCAACTTAAAATAAAATAAAATAAATTAATTCGTCGTGGGAAGTTAGAAGTTTGGAGATAGGATTAGTGATAATGGGTAGATTAGGAATAGTTGAGCTTTGGGAGAATTAGGCTTAGCTAAATTTCGAGGACGAAATTTTTGTAAGTGGGGAAGTTTGTAACAACCCAAGACTTTCGGAACAGTAATTATTTTATTTTGGGAGAGATAAATAATATTTTATTGGAGAATAATCAAATTGGCAATTGACGTCAAAATTTACAGTTGTTAGAGAGTTTCTCGAATGGAAATTCTGAGGGTACCATTGTGTCCAGAAGGGTCGAGAAAGTTGAAATGACTGTGCTTGGGGTCTATTTGGGTTCCGAAATAAATTAGGACCGTTTGACTCGAATTAAAGTCACCGAGTCATTTAAAGTGTGTATTATCATTTAAAGATGTGTATTTTGGGATTTAGTCTTATTAATCATATGGGAGATTTAATTCTCCAAAGAGAGAAAGAGAAAGAAAGAAAGAGAGAAAGAAAGAAGAAAAAGAAGGAGAAAGGAAAGAAAAAGAGGATTTCCGGGCCAATACGCGACTTCAAGGCGGATTCAGACCCTACGAACCCGAGGCAAGTGATTAAACTTGCTAAATAATTGTTGTGTATCAATTATTGCATGATTTGTGGATTGAATTTTGGGTTTTAGGTTTAAATTGACAAAACCTAATTTTTGGGAAAAATCTTAGATTTGTATTGTATTAATGGATTTAAGGTTAAAAACTTGTATATATGTGTTCTTGGATGAATATAAATGTCATATTTGTGTTTGGATTGAATCAAAATAGTTGGAAGATGATAAAAATGATTTTTGGGTATTTTGGGTTAAGAATAAAACAACCCATTTCGTAGCTTGCTGCACTTGCCGAATCGATTCGCCCCTACCGAATCGATTCGATCTGTTGCAGATTGACCAGGTCTTTAGGGCTGAATCGATTCGCCCCTTGCGAATCGGTTCGGCATATAGCAGACTCCCAGGTCCTTTGCACTGAATCGATTCGGATGGGCCGAATCGATTCGCTTTTGGGAGCCGAATCGATTCGGATGGGCCGAATCGATTCGAAAACAGGGAAATTTTTGGAGATGTTTTCTAAGGAGAATTTCATCCCGTTTTGTTCGAGGTTATCAATTTGGGGCCTCTATATGAGACATTTGGAGTATGTTTTGGATACTTTTAGAGGGTTTCCATCGCACGAAATTATGGGAGTCATATTAATTAAAGTTGAGGATTACCGATTAGAGATTTTGGTATCTTCTAAGTGGGGAAGCCCACCTTTATTTGGAGATTCGACTTCGAGATGATAATTATAATTATGTGAATAAATGAGACAAATTTAGAGATAATGGATTTTAGAATCCAATCCCAAATGGGATAACTTTAAAAAGGTTCATAAACTAAATTGAACCCTATAATGAATGGAAAATCATAAATGCTATTTGATGTGCAAATGGATATAGGAATATCCTTATTGATGATCGATTTGGGAGATATCTCACACAATGAGAAATGCAAATTGAGGTGCATTAGGATAAAAGAATATCCTTAGCTTAAATAGAATTGAGAGACAATTCATAATAGAAGCGACATGTGAGCTTCAAGCGAGAAGTAGTATAGCGTATACTAAGTGGGGTAAATGTGTGAGTATTGACGATTGGTGTATCATGAGAGAGGTATAATAAACAATGATATTAATCAAATTACGCCTAAGAGCGTATAATGAAAATGAATATGTTGTTGCAGGTATACCTTATACAATGGTATATATTTATAATGTGGGATGTATGTATACCTTATATGATGGTTTATATACATGTTAATCATACCCCCTCCTTGCTATCATTGGGAAGTTTCGTGCGTAGAGGGTGAGCATTCTGACTAGAAAAGCAGGATGTGGATATTCCACAGGTCATAGTCATCCATAGTGGTTAGCAAATGACATATATATATATATATATATATATATATATATATTTATTTATTTATTTATTTTGGGGGTGAGAGGTCGTGGGTATGTGTCGCTCTCACTTGCCGGTTAGGAACTATGACCGCTTCCCAGACGTCGTGTGCGTGAGTAGATCACGAGGTGGGCGTTGAACCCCACCAGGTGGCCCCAATTTGCTACGTATATGGGCTGCTGGAAGATGATAGCATGTGAGCCTGCATCCTTCGAGTTATAGCTCGGTTGGATGGTTATTATTGCTTGTTCTTGTATTTGAGTGTCAAGGGCATAATGGACCTCAACGACCTACATTGCCAGGATTAGTGTATCGGGGGGGTTCCTTGTTTGGATTTCGCTTCGGCGAGACGTCCCACGCACGAACCGCAGTGTAATGTTGGAACTTGGGGATAAGTTTAGTCCTTAATGCTTATAATTATTTATATATATATCACCTATCCCGACAATCGACAGTGCCATGAGTAGTGTAACGGGGGGGTTCCTTGTTTGGATTTCGCTTCGGCGAGACGTCCCACGCATGAAACGCTGTGTACTGTTGAGAATTGGGAATATTAATTAATTTAAATTTGGATACTTAAATTTGGGTTACATGCTTCATGAATTGCGGGCATAATGAGCCTCGAGGATTAATACGATCAGGAGTAGTGTAACGGGGGGTTCCTTGTTTGGATTTCGCTTCGGTGAGACGTCCCACGCACGAAACGCAGTGCCGTGTTGAGGATCGAGAGGAGTTTAGTCTTCATACTCATGATGCTAATAACTCATATATAATTACTATAATAATTATATATATGGTTTCATGCCTTATAAGGGCATCACTAGAATACAAAATTCTAATAAATGAGATTGTTGATGTGTTGTGATGATGTGGACATGATTGGATCATGTAACTTTATATGTTCAACAAATGAACATTATAAAGATAACTATAACAATTGCATTAAAGATAATGTATATAAATTAAAGTATAGAAATAAATGTAGAATTGGGAGATAGGTTAGATGGTTTCACTTAAATACTTTATTTGGGTTTAAGTTAGAATCCTCTTACCTAATTAGAATCGGACATCCTTTTGGAGACACGTGCATACGCTTAGTGAGCGCTTTAGATGAGAGGTGAGTTCAATTTTTATGGAGTGTTCGATTCCAACTAAATCATGTAATAATGCATTTATAATTATTATGCATTTTAATACACCTGCTATAAACTGTTTTTCAAAACTCGGGCTCTGACCCGTTTATATTTTCCTCCTCCATGTATATATTGTATTACTTCAGGTGTTCCTCCGCAAGGACGCCTTTGATATTCCTCCATTCAGGATTTGTGGAGCTGTGGCAGTAGCGGACTGTTGTGGCACTTTGCTTTAGTCGATTCCTATCTATTGTACATCTAGATTAGGATTCAGTTGTATTGAGTTAGTATTCAAGTGTTGTAGATTAACACTTTCATATTTTCTTTATCAGATTATTGTATTGTCTGTTTCCCGACAACATATTCGGGTATTTCATTGTTGAGATTTTTGTTGTACAATGTATTGTACTCTTTTATTATTGGAGCATGCACATTTCACATCATAGTTAGATGTATATTGTTGGTTGTGTGCATTATTGGTTTTGTTGTTGTTGTTAAAAATAAAAGTTTTAAATTTTTGGCAATTCGTACTTTATGATTTCGGGTAGTTAGCCTTATATTATAGTGTTTAGTTGTTGATGTTGAGACTGTACCATCTGAGATACCTGATTTATGTAGTATAGGGCTGGCCACCCGTTATTATTTGGAGCGGGTTGTCACACCTGTGTGTTTTATTTATAATTTTAGAGTTTTAATTGAGTTGTTTATAATTTTTTTCAGGATTTTAATATTTTAATTACGTGCATATAGTTGTATATATTAGGGTCTGTTATCGTGTATGGGACATTTTTATATTATTTATGTAAATATAATAGGTATATTTATTTTATTAGGTTTTCTTTATTTTCTTTATTTTATTTGTTTTTAGTTTAGTTTAGTTTAGTTTTATTATTATTATTATTATTATTATTATTATTATTATTATTATTATTATTATTATTACTATTATTATTATTATTAAAAAAATAAATTGAGTCTTTTAGTAATTTAAAGGTTACGAATTTAAGTTTTTAATTTTACTAAGTTTTATTTAGTCTTAATTTTTTTTTATTAAGCTGTAAATATTTTATTAACATTTACTATATTTTGTTTTGGTTTTTACAATTTAAACACACCCAGACACCCATTACTATATAAAATATAGTAAAAGTTAATAAAATATTTTATTCTTTTGGTGGGTTATTGTAAAAACTAAAACAACTTTAAAATAGAATTAATTAATGGTTGAATAGTCAACAGAACTTAATTAAAAAAATCTCAAAATAAGAATTACATATAATAATACATATTAACATAGTTGTCACATTTGTTGTTATTATTAAACAATAATGCAAACAAATTGGTTAAATAAATGGGTCAAATAATCTCTCTCTCTCTCTCTCTCTCTCTCTCTCTCTCTATATATATATATATATATATATATATATATATATGTGTGTGTGTGTGTGTGTGTGTGTGTGTCTGTCTGTATTTCATATTTTTGAAGGGTCGCACCAGCGGCACCTCATGCCACCCCTACTCATCCCAAACCGGAGCTCTGGTGGATTCAAACCCCTTTTTCCCGATATTCTCTTATTTTTAAAGGCCCGCGCTAGCGACATCCAATCCCCACCACCACCCACCCCCATAGTCGGAGCTCCAAAGAACTTCAACAGAGCTCCGGTTTGGAGTGGGTATGGGTGACATGGGTGCCGCTGGCATGAACCTTTAAACATAAGAGAATATTTAATAAATGGGGTTTGGATCCATCGAAGCTCTGGTTTGGGGTGAGTAGGGGTGGCATTGGGTGCCGCTGGCGCGGATATTTAAAAATAAGAAATATATATATATATATATATATTTCTTAGTTTTAAATATCCGCGCCAGCGGCACCCAATGCCATCCCTACTCACCCCAAACCATTGGGTGTCGCTGGCGCAGATATTTAAAAATAACACCTAATGCCATCCCTACTCACCCAAAACCATTGGGTGCCATTGGCGCGGATATTTAAAAATAAGAAATATATATATATATATATATATATATATATATATATATATATATATATATATATATATATAGAGAGAGAGAGAGAGAGAGAGAGAGAGAGAGAGAGAGAGAGAGAGAGAGAGAGAGAGAGAGAGGGAGATTATTTGAGCCATTTATTTAACCAATTTGTTTGTATTAATGCTTAATAATAACAACGAATGTGAAAACTCATTTAATATGTATTATTATATGTAATTTCTATTTTGAGATTTTTTTAATTAAGTCTCGTTGACTATTTAACCATTAATTAATTCTATTTTAAAGGTGTACGCAGCAAATATTAGTGTCTGTGTAATTTTTTTCACTGAAATATTATGTACTCAGTGAATTTTGTTTGATAATTATATAGGTAAAACTTTCTTGATAATAACGTAAATTTTATTGTTTGTGTATTATTAACACAGTAAATGTTATTGTAAGGACAAAATTTCCAATTGAGTTCATTGTATAGCTTTGACATATTCCGGAAACAAAACACGTTTGAGTCAAAGGTTGTATTTTTGTTGTCACGATCTCACACAGACTATGACGTGTTGAAGTTTAATTGAAGACGTTGCGGCAAAGCTTAAAGGAATTAATTATGCCGAAGTTTAATTGGTGCAAGTTCATTCGTCTTCAAGATCAATTGACGTCCGAGATCACTCAGGTATGAATGCGTTATTTTAATGGGACTTGGAATTTATTTTAAAACGATTAAGGATGTAATTTTATTAAATAAATGTTTTTAATATGTTTGAAATGTTTTACACTTCGTTTTAATCTGATGAGGACGGATTAGAGTTGGATTTAAGTGGAACTCTCTCTTAAGAGTTGGTTTAAAAACAAGCTTTAATTCGCTGGTCGCTCAGACGACTCGACCAGTCATTCAAGCGAGAGGCACTGTCACTTGAACGACACTCCACCTCAAGAAAATTATATAAGGCATGCTTTTCATCAGATTTCAAAAGTGTGTACATTCTGCGAAAATCAGTATTCGTCCAGAACGATTCTACACATAAGTTTTCTAAGGTTTTTCAAAGTTAATGCATCCTTAGAGTTTCAAAGATCAGATTATTCATTAATATATATAGTGATCTTTGTGGCACTAAGAAAAGTTGTTCTACACTTGAACATTGTTAGTTTTGCTGTGAATATTCAGTGGAGTCCTACTTCAACATCATAGACGTTACAAGACATATCAGTGAACACCAAGACATACGTGGACGCGTGTGTTGTGGACAGGCATCGTGGAAGAAGGTTACTTTCTACGTGGGCACTATGAGAGCAGTGGTTAAAGATCATAGGAGAATCAAGTCTCGGGGGTGGATTAAGTCGTTGAGTAAGACTATTGTCTGTACCTTTGTAAAATCATATTCATATGATTGTCTGGCTTGGGTCATCCGAGGATTTTCCTGTTTGTGGTTTTTCTCGTACATCCGACATTGTGAGTATTCTTTACTTTATTTATTTACTAGATAGATGTTTATGATTAATCAAGATAAAATTTGGTTAAGTTAGAATTTCACAACTTGGTGCGAATTAAAAAATTTGGTCAAAGTTTTTTCATAAAAATATAATAGTTTTTTGTCATCCTTAAAACACTTTCGGCATAAGAAATTAAAATGGGCCATCAGTTACTGGTTGTGAAAATGTCACAGATATAAAATTATTTCATTTTCTGGTGCATACAGTAAAGTTTACTGTTTGTGTATTTTTTTTAAAAAAAATTTATAAGCTTCATGGATCTTGTTTCATACATCTTCACAAGGAGATTTCAAAAATAGTAATTTTGTGAAAAACGGATTTGTCAATCAAAAGTTATTTGTAAATAAGAATGAAAAAAAAGTTCAAGAACTTTTGTAACTTCCCGTAGGAAGTTACAAATGGTTGGTTTTAAACGAGTAAAATTATGAAAAAAAACTCTAAAAAATTAGGAATATGACCTATTTAATGGTTGAAAAGTCAATAGGACTTAATTAAGGAAAATTTATTCATATGTGACCCATATATAATAATACCTTATTTAAATATGTTCGGCTAATCACCCCATTCAAATTGTGGGACGAAACCGCATAGGATATTGATTTAATTTAGTAATTTTGTTGATTGTTATATTTCTAGAAAAATTAATTATGAATTATCACAAATTAATTTACGTATCGAGAGATAATAAATGAATTTAGTTTTAATTCGAGGATTCAGACATTTTTTTTTATTAAATTGATCTTAGTGGGAAGTTTATTAAAAAGAATATAAAACCAAGATTTTCATAGTTTGATATTTTGCAATCATTTTTTTTAAAATGATAGTATTCAATTTATAGTTGTAACGAGAGTTAGATTATGAATTTAATATTATCATGAAATATTTCAATTCAATAAATTTAGAAATTAGAATAATTGATCACGCGATCTAATCCCATCTCTTGAATCTTCTCACATTTATCACACCTGGTTATGCATTCTTTTTAGTTTACATTTGACTTTAGCATTAATTAATTCATTCTCCCTTGAAGTTGTTTTAAAAATATATAAAAAAAAGTTTTAAGGAAAAAATGGAATTACAAGTGTTCACGCTATTTGTTTCATGTTAAAAGTTAGATTGATACCCATACTTACCATGATACGAGTTGTTTAATAAGTTTTGTGGGTAATTCAATGGAATTTTGAGACTCGACTTTTGAAGACAATGACAACATGCAAAAAGCCAGTTATCAAATGGCAATGTTGCTGCTTTCTTGACGAGGAGACAAAGTGGAGACTTGTATTTCATTTGTAGTTGTTATTTTTTTTTATTATTTATCAGCCTAGTTGTATTAGGGTTATTAAGACTTTGTATTTTATTTGAGTGCATTTTGACACTAATTTGTTTGTAATAATTATTCATAAAAAAAAGAAAATGAAAATGGGATAGAATAAAGAGAGAGCCCTTGGAGTGGAATTTTTAATCCTCTCTATTTTGGGTTTATAGGACTCCCGGGGATGACTGAAGTTAGGCAAACTTCACCCCATTCGATTCAACTCGGTCTTAACCCCACGTGTATAAAAACCATGGGAGGTAAATTTCTTTATCACTTGCGAATCTTCTACAACCGAGTTCATTTTTTTGTGAGATTACCTGATCCTATGTGCTTTTACTTATCGCATCTCACTTATTTTGAATGGTTTGATGAATTAATCTACCTAAGACCTAAATTCGGTCATTACAACGAGTAAATATTTCATCACCCACTCAATCACTTTATCATATTTTCTTGTTACCCATGCTATCACTTAAATTAAAATAAATCAACTAGAAATCCAAGTAGGATCGGTGTTCATTACGACCCTTTTAGAACGAGACACTTGAACGATACTCTAGCGAGTCCTTTCCACCTCTGCCAATCGTGAATCGACTTTTTTAAGAAAATTGTCTAGGAAAACTGGATTTTAAATGAGGTCGTCCAGTATAACATGTTTGTGCTTTCCCCAGTGTGGTACCGGGCAGTCGATTGTTATAGTAGCTAGTGGGGTGTGCCTAAACTAGTAAGCCTCTTGTTCTCTAAAAAAGAAAGTAGGAGCACACTTTTTACCAGCGAGGTCTAAGATTTCGTATTTTTCTTGCCCGCAGATTAATTAAAAATTGACAACCCACTCCCCTAATTGAAGATAATAATTTGGTTATGTTCTCATTAGGACTTGTTCCTCCATCGTACGTGTCTAATTTGGCCTTTTAGGTCGTCAATTTTCTGCTCCCTAATTCCGATTTTATCCAAAACTATTTTTCCTTTTCTTTAACCCCCCTGCAAAATACACAAATATTTTCCATTTTTCATAAGCCTCATATTTTCATATTTTTCTAAACATCCAAAAATATTTTTGCTTTTTCCTTCCTATTATTCACAAAATCCAAAAACATTCCTCTTGTCATGGCCGAAGAACGTCCTTTAAGGGAATACTTTGGTCATTTTCTATTATCTCGAAGCATGTTTGAAGTTGAACCCGAATCGAACCTCCATACTTTACTTAATGGCGTTAACTCCCTCACACACACCGTTGATACTCTTGCATCGTCCACGCACACATCTCATCTTCCACCACCTTCGGTGGTGAGTGTCAACCCATCCAATGCTTCACTGTGAACCCACTACTTTCAAGTCGATCACTTATCCCATTAGTGCCCATATCTTCCATATCCATCCGAACCAACCATGGACCAAGTGTACCCATATGACACTATTTCGGAATCAGCCTCGACGTATTGTCATGGCATATCCAATGTCGAGGGGTATGAGCACCCAAGATATTCGTGGAGGCTTGATCACCCTTTCATGTAACATAAATCCCAACCCCATATTGTGGATCCTTATGATTTCCAACAGTTGTCGTCGTAACATAGTGCACCTCCTCCCGATAAGTTACCTTACAATGCTCCCCGTGATTATCCACCTTTTGTCTCCCACGGAGACACTTATCTCGTTTATAATGAACTTGGCCCTGTTTCTCCCATTTCATATACGTATTCTCTGCATCCTAGTGTCCATAGAGAGTTGTGTCCACCTCAACCATCATCTCCACCTGCAAACATTTACCCACCACCATGCACATTCGCTCTCAAAAGCGTCTTGCAAAAGTTCCTCCTCGAACAAGAGCACACTCTTCAATCTCAAAATGACGTCCTTCAATGGCTTGAACAAAGATTAGATGAATTTGAATGAGCGAGATAGATGAATTTCACCCCAATTCAACCAATTATTTCACCCATGTGGAGTGATGATACATCATCTTGTTCCATGAATTGTGAGTGTGAGCAACCATATCATCCTGAGAATCTCGAAGTTGAGGCCACCCTATGGTTCGGTCCTCAAGTTAATAATTGTGTTGACTTCCCCACTAATTATGAGACTGCTCAAACCCTTCCTTGTCATATAGGGCCCACCATTAAGGTTCACATTCCCCTTATCGACGAATCTAAAAATACGCCCGAGTTTACACCTATTGAGCCCACTGCGTGTGTTCCTGAGGCACTAATTCATCCTAGGTTAGCTCCGACTACGAGTGCTCACCACTGCCTTGAGATTGAATCCGATATGGTTCCTATCTCTTCGGATATGGATCATGTCCAAACATTCTTGGATCACTTTGAATCTACTTTTGATGTTGATCCATATATCTCGGATCTTAATGCATCCTTAGATTTTGCCACTGCCTCGGATGGTGACTTATGGGTGGATAAGTTGACCAATTAATCGTTTACTTCCACACTTCCTCTTGCAAGTACTTTTTTATGATGACTCCATGCCTAATGCTAAGTGTGTATTCCCTACTCTAGAGTAGGATAATCTTCCCACACCCTTTGTCCCACCCGAACCACCCATTGCCCCTTCCACCCCACCACCTGGATCGGACCTTGCTATTATACTTATCATGTTCCCATCTATGCATTTAGATCCTAACCTAAACCCTTCCTGCACCCTAGTGCTCCACGAGCTCACTCTTATGCTTTTTCATTCACCCCACCATCCATGAGAGTATTTGTGTTACCCTCAACATCCGTGACACGCAACTTATTTCTCCATTCCCACCATTCGTATATCGTGGTGATCTTTATTCTTGTTAGCTCATTGACGTGTCACGACCCGACCATTATCATAGTCATTTTATAGAACGGTCCGGCTCAGGCCTACTCCATCATTATTTCCAAACCATCATGCCTATAGGCTCTTATGGCCCACACATTTACGCTTAATAAGGCCTATGATTGGTGCCTCTTTATCCTCACCCTTCCCTATCTTTGCCCTACCCACCCTTGGTCCACCGATGATTTGCATTGCGTGAAAAACTTTGCCATCCAAGTGCATTGACCTTATGGTCCAGTTTATCAAGACAAACTTTTCAGTCTTATTTGGGGGTGATTCCCATCACCCATACCATTTTTACCACCCCGATATATCCTAGTTTATATCTTTTTTGGGTGAGTTCAGTTCGGTCTAACTAATGACATTAAACTTAACGCTACAGGAAGGAAGCCCATCGTATATTGTTTATATGAATCTCATCCTAGTTAGGGGTGATGTTATATCCTCCTCCAATGATTTTCACATGATTTATAGACTTGTTCATATTTGTATGCTGCATTTGTTCTCCGGGTTCCATCTTTGCTCCATCATGCGGTACATTTTCTCTAGCGGTTCATTATGGCAATATCTTTCCTACATTTTGCTTTCTATTGTTATATATAGTTTTAAACATCAAGGACGATGTTCTCTTTTGTTTGGGGGTGGGAAATTTATCAAAACTGTACCTCTTTTAAAAAATTTAGAAACAAATCATTTTAAAAATTTTGTGCAGTTCACACAATTTTTTTACGACATGAATTATCTATCAGCCCTTTTTAGAAGTGTCGGAATACCAATGTTCGAACCTAAATTATGCTTTTTATCATAAAATTAAATAATACCCTTTAAAGCGTACTTGCACTATGAATTCCTAAACTCGATAATTTTTTCACCTTCACATTTTACAATCAAAAGTTGAAGAGTAACAACATTCTCAAGAGAGCCTTAAAAGATCACTAGTGGAGACTTAAAACCCGTAAGATTTGAGCTATTCACATTTTTTAGGGTTTTTATATAATCTCCAAGTTATAAGCTGACTCAACTTTCTTTGGATACCACATTTAGTCATTTCATGGTCTCGTTATTTTTCAATTTTGGCATAATCACTAAGAATGACATCACTTTCGAGTTGTGGAAAATATGTATATTGTAGTTTGTCCCGAGCACTAAACCTATTTTACCATACACTTACCATTTTCCCTTATCATATTACTATTCACTTCACCCATTATCTCTCCATATTCCCTTGTCCATATATATCCCAAACACCATCCACATATCACTTCCCATCACTACCATAGTATTTGAGAAAAAGAGTGTTTGAAATTGTCAATGTAAAAATTGTCTTCATCTGTGTTATGAAAAGAAAAATGCATCTAATAAAGAAAAAATAAAAATAAAAAAAAATATAGAAAAAGAAAGAAAAAAATAGAAAATAAGAAAAGGAAAGCATGCGATCATAAATTTCGAAAATGAAGACATTATTAATTCAAACTGTGTTCCACTCTTCTCAAAAACCCTACCATCATTCATCTTCATTTCATTTTTTCCTCGTACCTTACTTAAACCCCATTTTCACCTTTGGTTAGTTGCTCGGGAAAATAAGAAGTCTTTATGGTGAATAATTTGACATTCTCAACATAGGGGTTAGCATTCCTTCATGAGATCAATTTCTTTCATGTATCCATCAATTGTTATAAGTGTGCAAGACGTTTGATCTTGTTTTCATTTACTCACTCCCTCACACACTAGAAGATACCCTTACCTAATTCTCTGAGAGTTCGATTCGGAGAGATAGATCTAGTGAGAATTGAAGCCAAAGCATTGATCAATAAAGGCGATCTAGGAATTACTCTAATAATACTTAAGATTGTTTCACAATAACACATGTTGAGTTTGAAGAAGGCTTACGCTTTTGGTAATAAGTAATTTTATTCTTCATTTTGTGTAATGAACATTGTATTCCTTGATGAATTTTTATTTGGGTTGTATAGCTTTTCACAATCAAATAAGAAACAACACTCGTCATGTAGGGCAACCATAGGTTTAATGGCTTGTTCAACATGCTAAGTGCAATTACAAGTGTCTGTGAAAGTGGAACACTTTTGGTCACTTATCTATGTTTTCTCTCTATTTTCGCTCGAGGAGTAGTAATGCCCAGTTTAGGGGGTGGTGTGATAAGCACCCAAAAGTGTTTAATTTATCCCCAAATAGGTATATTTTAATCGCTCAGTTTTAATAAAATTGATCTTGTGTTCGTATTTGTCTATATTGCAGGTCAATAAGAAGTTGCAACATCAAATTATCGTAAATCAACGTAATTGCGACAAAGTAGCGGTCAAAAGCGTTCAACGGAAAAATCAAAGCAATCGTGAAGACAAAAGTCCCTTTTTGAGATTACTAAAGATTAATATCGATAACCTAAGACCAATCCCGTACCAAACCTAAATCTAAACCGAGCCCAAGCCATCACTCGAACCTCGTGTGTATGTAGTTTGAAATTTTAGATTTTTAAATGAGTCGCTTATAATGTTTTTAGGATTTTTATAATTTAATTGTGTATGTGTATAGTTATACATATTAGGGTCCGTTATCGTGCGTGCGACATTTTTATATTATTTATGTAAATATAATAGGTATATTTATTTGTTTAGGTTTTCTTTTTTTAATTTTAATTATTTTAATTTTATTTTATTTTAGTTTAGTTTATTATTATTATTATTATTATTATTATTATTATTATTATTATTATTATTATTATTATTATTATTATTATTATTATCGAGTCTTTTAGTAATTTAAAGATTAGAAATTTAAGTTTTTAATTTTAATAAATTTTATTTTTTCAACACACACTCGCGCGCCCATTACCATAGACGTCAGAGGCACTAAACACAACCCCACACCTCCCTCCTCTCACCTAAGCTTAACCAACTCCATAACCCACCTTGCCAAAAAAAGGGGTCACCCACCCTACCTAAACCCCATCCAGCCACTCACACTGCCTAAAATCCATCCAGCAACCTACAGCCCCCCACCCAAAACCCGGTTTAAACCCACCGGACCTGCTTAAGCTAGCGAGTTCCCATCCTTATTTTTCATGCAATCCAAAACTCCGGCAACCCAAGTAACCAAAAACCAAACCCGACCTGCTCAGTTCAACGCTGGCGAAACTCCATAATATTTGGCCCAAAAAACCTTAGCCTTCGGCACCCCTTTAACCCACCTATTCCCGACCTACATCTCTAGTCTTCAAATCAGGTATGCCATAGAAGCAACCCGAGTTTCAAAACTAGCAGACTCGTACCCCTTACGTCCATGGAAACCAACAACCCCGGCCTAACCCTCTAACCTCCGGACCAGCCTTAACACATAAACTAACAACCCATCCAAACCAAAACTCGTGTTCGACCCACTAGAGAATCGAAAACCCTTCTAGGATAGTTCAATCAACTATCCTAGCAGTGGCCTTACCCACTGATGCAACATCCTTATAATTGAGTGGTAACAGTGGAATCAATTGGAGGATTGCACTGCGGAGGGGTCTCAGAGATAGAGATATGCCCTGAGTTTATCGGCCCTTAATTTTTTTCCCCAGTAAGGGGGGAGTTAAGCATGTATTGGCTATGTTATTCACAGAATCCTTAAAAGGTGGTAGGTTTGAAAAACCATCCTTGTCCTCATTTTGGGTCCCAGTGGGGACCTCAGCCCCTGGATTAGCATCTTTGTCTATAGCCGTCTTCCTTTTCTTACCCTTTCCCTTCCAACGGCCCATTTCATGGTATGGGTGTTTTCTTCTAGCTTGATAAGCACTCAGAAGTCTTTAATTTATGTCTTATATAGATGTATTTTAGTCACTCCTTTTTAATAAAATTGGTCTTATTTTCTTATTTATTTATATTGTTGGTCAATAGAGAGTCGCAGTATCAAATTATGCTAAATTGACGTAATTGCGACAAAGTAGCGGTCAAAAGTGTTCAATGAAGAAATTAAAGCAATCGTGAAGACATAAGTCTCTTTTTGAGCTTGCTCAGATCAATATCGATGCTCTAAGACAAGTCCCGTACCAAATCGAAACCAAAGCCGAGCTCAAGCCATCACCCGAGCCTCGTGTGTGTTTTATTTGTAATTTTAGATTTTTAATTGAGTCGTTTATAAATTTTTTCAGGATTTTTATATTTTAATTGCGTGCATATAGTTGTATATATTAGGGTCAGTTATCTTGTATGGGACATTTTTATATTATTTATGTAAATATAATAGGTATATTTGTTTTATTAGGTTTTCTTTAATTTCTTTTAGTATCCGTTTGATTCAAAGGTAGGCAAAAGTGGAGATGGAAATTTTTTCCATAGGTTATAAAAAATGTTTTTAAATTGTTTTAAAAACTATTTTAAAACTATTAAAAAACTGTTTTAAAAACTGTTAAAAAAGATATATTTTAAAGCTGTTTTATAAAAAAAATATGTTTTAAAACTATTTAAAACACTATTTTAAAAGGTTTAAAAACTGTTTTGAATAATTAAGAAAAATGTTTCGAATATTGTAAAAAATGTTTTATAAAAATGTTGAAAAAAACTGCTTTAAAAACTGTTTTAATAATGTTTTATAAAAACTGTTTTTGAAATGTTTAAAAAAAACTGTTATAAATAAAAAAAATACTATTTTATAGAAAATGTTACAAAAATATTTTAAAATTGTTAAAAAATTGTTTTAAAAACGATTTTAAAAAAATGTTTTATAAAACTGTTTTATTAAAAACTTGTTGTAAAACAATTAAAAACACTATTTTAAATGATTTAAAAATTATTTTGAATAATTTAAAAACTGTTTCGAATATTGTAAATATTATGTTAAAAAACTATTTTATCAAAATTAAAAAAAAACGTTTTAGAAATGTTTTAAAAATTGTTTAAAAACTTTTTATAAAATATTTAAATAAACTAATTGGATTGACTTTAATTTCGCCTAATTGTTGTTTGATAGCTTCGTGTGAAAAAATTAGGTAAAATTTGCCAAAACTAATACTATATATACTTGAAGTTATGGACGTAAGCCCCTGCTTGGTCCGAACCACGTAAATCTAGTTTCATCTATTTTTCTCTCATCTCATTTTATAGCAAGTTCTAGATGAGTATTCAGTCAATTTCCATCTTTTATCTTGTAAAACCCCGTAGTTTTAGACTGTATATTTAAATTGTCATAATAAAAAGTTGGAAAATATCTTTATTCTAATTTGAATTATTTTTGCCATAAAAAATGTTGGTTACATTTTAGGAGAAATGGAATTTTAATCAGAATTAAAAATCGAAAGGGGGGATCGGGAATTTATACACTTAAACATTTTTTTGAGGCGCCTAGGCAACTGCTGAGGGGAGAATCGATTCGCACTGAGCAGTGCTGATGGGTTTGTTTAATTTTTGGACTTTGAGTTATATTAAAACACCTCCACCTCCTAATATAATTATAATTCGGGGTTAAACTTTTCCAAACACTTTATATCAGACCTTAGAGCAATAGGCTCCCGTGTTTACATCTTCTTTCATCTACAAACTCCTAACCCCATTTAAAAGCAAGATTCAACCCAAGTTTTAGAGGTTCAACCGAGTTTTCTCAAGATCATTCAAGAATGCGTCTTTATTGTTTTCTGGAGTGGAACACAACAATGCAATAAGGTTTTTTCAAATAACGTTTTACATGCTTGAATACTTCTATTGTTACCTTTTAGTATTATGTGTTTTAAATGTTTCCTACACACTAATAATCATTATTTTCCTAAATACAAATTAGAGAGACTAATTAGGGAAAGTGAAACTAAAGTTGGGATTGTTTTTATTCAAATTTCTAATATGATTTAAGGGGTAAAACTCTCACATGCTTAAGTTAGAGGTTGGGATTCAGTTAGAATATAGGGATGTTTGCATGTTAGAATAAATCATTTGAGTTCGACACATAAAATCATGTTATTTATGTGTAACTTGTAGAATAGAAAATTATTTTTGTAAGCCTCGAAACATGCATGTGAATGGAAATTTTACAATTTGTTGAAAAATGAACTATTTAATTAGTATTTTAATTAAACAAAAATAATTTGGATAAATACTAATCTTGTGATTAATATAAAGGATTGTTATGATAGGATAAAGATATGCCTTATATGATTGTGAAGTGTTTATATTCAACACTGCGGGGGCGACGGGATTTTTTGGTTTGTTATTACTTTCACCTTATTTTAGGTTGATTGCTAGGAATGGGACTAGTATGTAGGCATTCATTGTTGGTAATATCTTGGGACTAGCGAGTGTAGATTTTCACGAATGTGTATTTCCCACGTGAGGGCTAGGAGTATGTGCAAGACCCATAATAGGATGAACTGGCTACACTGGTGTCAAATAAATAAAAAGGATTGAATTAATTAAATTAAATTGTGGAACGTTAATTTATGTTGAAACATCATAATCTATACCTGAATATAGTTTTGGTGTCTCTTAACATTAGATTGACACGTAGCTTGGCTTTAATGATATTATCTCACAAGAGACACCCAAATTATATTTCCCATCCCCTTACATCCTCTCTCCTTACCCGATCCTCATCCCGTCTCTCCAAATCCCCTTACCACCTCTCTACTCACCCGTCTCTCCATTTCCCCATTTCATTGAGATAATAACTAATTCCATTTCCCCTCGCCCCTACGCTCTCTATCCTTACCGGACCCTCATCCCGTCTCTCCAATCACCTTATTATCTCTCTACTCATCCGTCTCTCCATTTCCCCATTTAGTTGAGAAAATAATATCAGTAATTCTCGACCTTCCTCTGGCACTCCTACATCCATTATTCGGCTAGGCATATATATGTTATACTCATCAGAGATATTTCTCACACATACCTCTACTCTTGAGTTCCATCAGTATTGCTCCTCTACCTCTACCATTCAGATGTGTGTATATGTTGTTTCTGTTGAATGAATTTAGATTTTTCTACATTAATTTTGTAGTTTTCTCGGACTGTAATTTCATTTTCCCCACTTTGTTGATTTGTTCTTTATTTTTCTTCTCTACATATTGATGAGTACGTACGTATATCGCCTATCATTGACAATATTTTATTTGTGGAGATCTTGAATAGATGTACCAATTTTTTTGTTGACTGTTGTAATTTTTTTTTACAAAGTAATGTGGTTCGACAGTAGGGAGCCCCTACATGAATTTTTCGTTGGATTACTTTTATTTATTTTTAATTGTTTAACACTAAAAATCTTGGGATTTTTTTCCTATTTTGTTTGCAGATTCTAATACCTTAAATATGAACTAATAATGAAATTACTTCAACGTAATTTTCCTAAATTTGAAAAAAACATTCCAATATTATTTTAAAAAATCCGTGTTTATGTGTTTTTTTATTGAATGAATGTATGTTTTTATATATTATTTTTTAGGTTTATTAGGATTGCCATTTCCCCAACTTTTTTTATTATTAGTTTCATTATTGTCATTTGTATCATGGACTATCCACTTCACTTTGATAGCCAGTTACGCATTCACATTACAATAGTTTAAGACTATATTACAGAGCATATTGAACCATTTTATTTAACTGCTTGGGATCTGTTAAATTCATCCAGTCGGTGTTATTACTTAGAATATATGGAATATTAGATCTCTTGATTTCAGATTTCTATATCTTTACAGGAAGGTGTTGCATTGAAGATTCAAAACAAGCTACGAGATACAATGAATTGATGTTTTATTCTAACTTACGACCTTTTAACTTTCTTTTTTTAGACGTAATGGAGTGACGACAAAAGGAAATATACATTATTCTTTAGAGGAAGAAAATACATTGAATATTGAAGAAAACGTTTTTATATTATCTTATAACTTAATCACTCCATCCCAAATTAATCACCAACTTTATGTTTTTACACATAATCAAACAATAAAATTTTACATTTATTAAAAAGTTTAGCTCTTCGGCATTGATTAAAAGTACCCTTTATTTAGAGAACAAATAAAGGTAAAGACTCTTAATTTCAGATGGAAAACCTTTTTTAACTCCGCTAATGCAAAACTTCTTTTTGTACTAGTGATCCCAAGCCCCGGTAAAGGAGGAGCGGACTAAACAATTCAGTAAAATTAAATTATGATGCTCACTGTTGTTTATTTTCTTTTTATGCATCTTTTACATTTTAATAGTTATTCTCCCATTTCCTAGATACTGATGTATGTGTTGACATTCTTCTTTATTCAATTTAATACAAAGTTTGATATTTATATTGTGGGAGTAGGTGCTAATACACCCCAGAACACCCATCACCACCAGTTAACAAATATCAACAATTCACCCTGCTATTTCTTAACTGCGACACGTTATTCATCCTTAATGAAGCTATCCACTAAATCAAATATCGTATGTTTCTATCCTACTTTGGAAATTTGGTGTCTTTAGTTGTTATAACATTAATCTCATGTTGTATTCTAATTAAATTTTCTCCGTGCGCTAACTGGAACCTTGGGAATGGAAATGTTGCATCGTGATAGCACGGTCAACACTTATGACGTTGCGCTGATTAGATAAATCAAGAATTACTTTTGACCTTAACCTCGGGGATGCAAATGTTGCATCGTGATAGCAGGTACATTTAAATTTCAAGTATTAAACCCATCTCCATACTTCATAAAATAATATGTAAACTTAATATGGTCCAAAAAGCTCCAGGGCTAGCCCTGCTCAGAATTGTAAGATCTCATATGCCTATTGTAGGGGTTTCAACAGTCTCACAACACTCCATAGCATATGGTTCAAAAGTTGGGATATTCCTAGCGATTGTATCCCGGTCGTTACACATCCCCTTAATATTATTAATATATTTTTAGATTTTTATTTTGGTTTTGAGTACTTTGTTTTTAGCGCCATTGACCGTTACATTAAGTACTAAGGCATATCATCCTTGAGGTCTACTTGATACATATTAATTATCCTAGATGAAAACATGTTGTGCCATTCTCATTAGTTGGCACAAAAAATATCTATATTTATGTATCCTCTGTTTTGCATGTTTTGTTTTTCTTCCATGTGTAACCAAACTCTAAAATATGATCTTGAATGTTTGTACTGTATTTGTATTTATTATTTTTATTTAGGTACTAATACTATGGCGTGAATGAAAGCTATTATGGAAATTTTGCCGTTGATGGGAAAATTATAGGATGAAATGAACTAAATTAAGAAAATTTAAGTTTAATATTTTAAAGTTGTGATTATTAGTATTTCATACATGTAATCCTCTTTTTGATAATTAGTCACTATGATAAAAGGAGAGTTAAGTATTGCCTTAGGGTTATTGTTAATAATTTTAACCAACTCTCAAGATGTTAAATAAGCTTACAAAATTACCTTTTTGCGTGAGATGCTCCAAATGATTTCAATCTAATAAAATTTCTTTAAATGTAAACCTCAAGCATTAGTTATTATCTATCTTTATTAATGCCTTTTGATATTTATTGTTTATTATTGCTTAATTTTTCTATTGGTTTGTAAACATACCAAAACACATAAATTGTAATGTAAGTGTATTTTTAGCAAAGTGAATTTTTCATAACTATTATGTTTTAATTTTTTAATTGACTTTCCACACTTTTAGATCATGCTTTGACATTTGACATTATCATATGTGCGGAATTTGATAAAAACATTATGGAGAAAGAGATTATGCATAACAGATGCAGATAAGAGGAAGAGTCTGAAAAATGATGGAAGAACATAAGGCCTTAAAGAAATGTTATTTCATGTAATTGGGGAATTATAACATTTTTATCCATGTGAGATTATTATACCTTATTTGTTTCCATCTTTTTTCTCGAATCCAAAAGCCACCGGAATATATTTCGTAAACCTACTGTTAACGCAAAAATTCTCCATCTACGAGGACCAATCAGAAAAGGACACATGTCATCCTACGTGGCAATATTCGACACCCAGGAGAGTTGGTCGGCATCCAAGGAGAGTTGGTTGGCACCCGAGGAGTGTTAGTCGGCACCCGAGGAGAGTTGGTCAGTACCCGAGGAGAATTAGTCGACACCCGAGGAGAGTTGGTCGGCATACCAACCAGGAAGATCAAAGGATAACTATGCATTTAATGTGCATTAATGAAGATGACAGCGCATTTAATTAGACTTAATGTACATTTATACTGTATTAATAGATGACAACACATAGCATACCAAGCGATTCAACAATTAGATTCGTTGAATGTATACATAAATGTCTACATATAATGAATCTTTTTATCTCCCATCACTATAAATACATGTATTCCCTTAGCCAAAAGGGAGGAGATCGGAGAGACAACTAAGAAACACCATATTGTGCTATTGTAATCCCCTGGGAATAAAATAACAGTGGATGTAGGCTTTATTCATAGCCGAACCACTTTAAAAACCTTTGTCTCTTATATGTTTGATGCGAATGTTTATCTTCATCTTCAATCTCATCCTCATCATTTATCTGCTGTTGACGCCACTAAAATGGCCTGGACCATTTTCTGTCTTCAACAGATTAGCGCCGTCTGTGGGAATCGTGTTACAAGCATTGTTCTCCATCAAAAGATAAGTTCTTATTTTCTCTACGTATAATCAATTATACATACATATTTTGATTCAATCATGATTTTTATGTTTATATGCATAAATTAATTGTCCAATTTTTATCTGCAAAATATTAAATATCATGATTTTAAAATCATAACTGTTAGATTAATTCTTATTTAGAAATCTGAAAAATAATGGATTTCATAAATCATAATTTTTTGCTTGATTCTCAAGTTTCAATTATATCATGGAATAAATATTTTAAATGATTACATATACCAATATATATGACGGTGGTAAGATTTGATAATTTTCATTTTAAATTTTGTAAGATCTTTGATGTCTGTTGATGTAAAAAACTAGATTGCTCTAATTATTCAATCACAGATAAATAAATAAGACAAATATTTTTAAAGTGGTTCGGCTAGGAATAAATCCTACGTCCACTGTTATGTTATTGCTGAGTGTTCGCAGATTTCTTGATTACAAGTTCTCTCAAGAAATTCCGGTCCCCTTGAATGGAGTTGATACAAGGTATTTATAGCCTTGAGGCTGTACATGAAAGGTTCGATACATTAAATGATATACATGTGAAAGGGTAATACATTTAATGCAGCGTGCGCGTCAAGAATATAAACATTCAATGAATATTTGAACTGTTGATTATCTGGCAATTAATGATACGACCGAGGTGCAGCTCGGACCGCCATAGTTGCTCGTTGCTCAGGAGTTCCTCGGAGCGCTAGAGTTCCTCGGTGTATCTTCGTTGCTCGGAAAGAATCATGGTTGGTTGGGAAATGAACTTCCTCGCTGCTATTGTGCCACGTAGATTTACACGTGTCTTCGTATTATTCGTCCACATCAGCATATTAATTTTGGTATCAACAGAAGCCCCCAATGTTTCATATTTCGAACTTTGAGGAGTATGGAACATTCTTTCTCGGTATATGGAAATATTAAATGACCTTCCTGGGTTTCAGGAACATTGTGTTCAAATTTCCTTCTCATTTCGCAGCTTCCGCCTTTTTTTTGAATTTTTTACAAGCGCTTCGATCTCCGTGCAGTTTTTGTCCTTTTAGCCGCAGGAAGTTCAGTAGTTTCTTTTTGGTAATCATTTCTTTCGCCGCTTCCCAATGCAAAGTATTTTAAACTTCTTAGGTAACCATACCGTCTTCTACGTTTTCCAATTTTCTGCATTCAAGCTTTCTATTCTCTCCTTCTCTCTTGTGCGTTCATCCTTGTTTTCATTCGTTGTCAACATACATCCTTTCTTCCTGTAAGATCTTTTTCCTTTCTTCTCTTTTATTCAGTATGGTTTATATTGTGGAGTCTGTTGAGAAATTTCGTTCTGATTTTTCCATTCCTTCGTGGGTAACTCTAGAGGTTCTTTCTGAGCCTTTAGATTACTTTCGATTGGCTGAGGGACATTGGTTCCCCAGTCTTTTTGTTGCTGAATGTGGATTTTCTTTTCCACCAAACCCATTGTGTCTTGAGTTTTGTCTGTATTTCGATCTTGTTCCTGCAAAAATAGCCCCAAATTCATGGAGAATAATTAATGGGGTGTACAAATTAAATTTAACTCATGGGACTCGTATAGGGATCCCTGAAATTATGTACTGCTATAAGTGGGCCACTCTAGATAATATTTATTACTTAAAAACTAGGTTTCTGAATAGGGCTCTTGTAGTTAACCTCCCTGACTCAAATAAAGATTATTTTGAACATGGGTTGGTTATAAAAAATTGGTAATATGCCCCTTTAGTTGGTGATGGAGTATACAATGGTCCCAGATGCCCCCCATATGGCAACGGGATAGGTTTATTTTTCATTTTATTTTTCTTATGAAATTATTCTTTCATCATGTTTGACAAAATGTACGACTGATATCTCATTATGTATTTATTTGCAGTTGATAGCAAACGAAAAACTCCAAAAGAATCAGAGGTTAATATCAAGCATCTGAAACTTATTTGGGGTTTGCATAAGAACGTTGCAGACGAGCACATCAGGTCTGCATCATATTTGCTACAGTATAAGAGTTATACAACTTCTTATACTGCTCGCCCTGTTGAGCCAGCTTCCACTCCAGAAGACTCTTCTTCAGATTCTCATCTTCCTTTAAGTCATAGAATGGGCAAGAAAAGAGCTCCTCCTGCTCTCTTTGACGACATTACTTCTGCTGTTGGGGCTAAGAAAAGCAAAACTGATGTCCCAGAGGGGACTAAGAAAGTGGATGCTGCACCTTCTAAAGCTGCCGAGAAGCCCCCAGTGGCTCCGAGCAAGAAAGTTGCTCCCATGGAAGTGATTACCATCTCTCCAACCAAGAGTTTTTCTTTGGTTGAAGTTGCTGACGTCCCATTGAAGAGATTGAGGAAATCATCCTCAGTCAATTTGGCTGAAACTGCCTCCACATTGCCCGCTGGTGGTGTTGGTGTTCCCACCATAATTCCTCCGAGCTCTGCAATGAGCTCGGTGAAAACTTGGATCATACCCGAGGTCCAAGGAATTGATGAAAATATTTCCAGGGATATGCTGACATCCCTAGCTACTCGTCACCTTGCTTCGGTAAATTTCTCATACTCTGGGTTTTCTTTCTTTTTCTGAATGCTTGCATTTTTGCATTGACTTACTGCTTTTCTCCTCTTTCAGCTGGTGAACTGTTTTAATAACATTGTGAAGAAGGACGAGGTAATTAAAGCCTCTAGTTCCTCGTCTGGTGTAGAGGATGCTCTGTTGGGTTTGACCCAATCTTTGAAGGAATCTCGCCAACAGTACAATGAGGACAAGACTGCTTGGGAGAAAAAGTTATCGATAGTTGAAGCCGAGAAAGTGAAGTTGGCTGAGATCTCCAAAGGTTTGGAGAATAAAGTAAAAAGTTTGGAGGTTGAGCATAAAAAATATGATGACAAGCTCAAGAATTTTGGAGAGCTTGAAGATAAGTTGAAGAAAGCAGAGGAGGAGTTGCTCGTCTTGCGAGATATCAAAAGTAAAAAAGAAGAATTGGACGTGAAGCTCTCCTCGGAGAAATTGAGAAGAAAGGTTGCAGTCAAAAAATCTTTCAGCGCTGGCTGGGAGAAAGAATGGGATAAGGTAATTGCTGCAATGACATCCCAAGTTCAATATGGGAAGTTGAAATACTTCCATGATGGCTGGGTAGCTGCTCTGCAAGAGTTGAAGATTAAAGACGATTCTGAGCTATTCCAACTACACCTCCCTGGTCCTCCTCCAGTAATTGTGGAGGAAGAAGAAGATGAGCCTGTTTCTGATGAATCTTCTATAGACATGGGTGATCAGGTTTCTACCTCTCAACCCTCTGCCACCGAGGACATTTCTTCCATGCCTCCTCCTCCTGAGAAGATTCCTGCCGATCAAGTCGCTATTACTACCGAGCAACCAAGCTCCTCGTCCCAGCCTCCCGAGAAAGTCTTGGGGGACAAGGAAAAGGTGTGAAGTTGTTCGGTATCATTTATATATTTCATTACTTGTAATCGAACAATGTAACCTTTTGATGATCTAATAAAATACATCTTCGTTCCTCTTCATTATTGATACTCTGTCTGCTTTTATTTATTAACTTCTGCTTCCTCTTCTTTATTAGTTTTTGGCCAGAATGGAATTGATATCTGCTCCTGATACTGAGTTGATGCAACAATGCAATGGATATTATAAAGCTGGTCATACAGACCTGAGTGTATCAGAGATTGTCGACATCCTTGGCCAAGATGCCTCAGAGCAAGCAGTTGAGGCTTATCGGTACTTGAAGGATCTACTTGATAGATCTGTGGCCAATAATGTGGCATACTACGAATTGATCGAGGAACTTCATGGTTCCATAGAGGATCTTCAAAATCAACACAATGCATCAATGGCTTCGTTGCACAAGGATTATGAAAATAGATATCAACAACTTTCTTCTGAAACTGGCCATAAAAATATCCTTGCTGGATATGATATTAGGGAAAGAACTTTAAAAGGTGAGGTTGAGGCCTGCAGGCAGATTGTTGAGTTGTTGGAACAGGAGAACAATACTTTGCAGAAAAAGTTGGCTCAGTATGAATCTGCAGCATCATCTTCCACTGCTTTAGTACGAGTTACTGATGAAGGTTTCTCGTTCTTAGAGGTCGAAAATGCCAAATTAAGGCAAGAATTGGATGACTTAAGAAGATCTGCTATTTCTGGAACTGCTCGGGGTCGAGCAAGAGGTTCTCGGGGGCGAGGAAGAGCTGTTCAAAATGTTACCGAGGAGCAAAGTTCTCCAGTCGCTTCTCGGAGCCGATCAAGAGTTCTTAGTCGCAATGTTGAAGAGGCTCGTACCCAATCTACTTTGGAAACTCAGGCATTCCAATTAAACGTCAAAGATCGAGCTCTATCAGAAATGTCTAAGAAAAATCTATCCTTGGAAGATCAACTTACTGCAACGAAGTCTGCTCTACATACTAAGGATCTTTTTGCCAAAAACCTTCTCGAACAATTGGATAGATTAACCTTTCAATTTCATAAGCAACCCAGGGAATTCTGGATGGCAGGATATAATGAAGCTCTCGTTCACTTGGATGCTCGTATTGAACATACCAACAATGAAGGTTATAAGCAGGGGTGGTTGAATGCACTGGGTGTGTTAAAATTGGAGCAAGGGCATTTTTTATGGGATTATCATGCTCCAGGGTTATTAGACTTGCCTGTGCCACCTTTTAAATTGGACATGGCCTGGATCCCAGCTCGTTCCATTCCTCGTAGTTTAATTTCAAAATACCTCGGTGATTATAGCCTTCATTCCCAAATCGAAGTATCTCGTCCAGAGCATCTAATGGAGACACCTTCAATAATGAATGTCAGAATGTTGAAGGACTTAAACTTTATTAATTCTCCCCTTTGCCTGGAAGATCCTCCTGCTGGCGAAGAGCCTATTTCTAAAGCAAAGGGCAAGAAACCAATAGAATAGGAATATCAATGTAGTAGTTAGTACATTCATGTAACCTGTAATTTATTTTGAATTTTAATGAAAAGACTTTCATTTTCTGTTTGCAAATTTAGCTGTTGTCTTGTGTTTATCAAACACCTTTATATTTGTGCATATGTATCTGTTAAAAAGATAACAATAATATTGTTCATCGAGCAGCTTAATAAAAAGTTACAAGTATCAAGGTTGTTCAATCACTTAATAATAAAGTAATGAGTATAAAATGTTCAAATTGTTTCCAACCAACCAGGGTGGATAAATAATGTTTGTCGACCAATTACAGTTGATGGGTTTTTATCCCCGACCAACCATACTTGGTTCAATTTCAAATATTTACATAAAATGTGTCCGACCAACTAAGGTCAATAATTTATCCTCGTCGACCAACTACAGTTAGTGGGTTTTTATCCCCGACCAACCATACTTGGTTTAATTTCAAATATTTTGTTCTCTGAGGAACTTTTGTAATAATATTACCTCCCCACCAACATAAGTTGTAATGTGAGAGTATATTTTTATCTTACTAACCGTAATTGATCATGATGGTGTACACCTCTTAACCAAAGGAGTAGTAGTGGTTCTTTCGAACTGTCCACTAGATATCTTACCAACCGTAGTTGGTCACACTAGTGTCGCCTCCTAACCAAAGGAGTATTTTTGGTTCTTTCGAACTGTCCACTAGATATCTTACCAACCGTAGTTGGTCACACTAGTGTCGCCTCCTAACCAAAGGAGTAGTTTTTGGTTCTTTCGAACTGTCCACTAGATATCTTACCAACCGTAGTAGGTCACACTAGTGTCGCCTCCTAACCAAAGGAGTATTTTTTGGTTCTTTCGAACTGTCCACTAGATATCTTACCAACCGTAGTTGGTCACACTAGTGTCGCCTCCTAACCAAAGGAGTAGTTTTTGGTTCTTTCGAACTGTCCACTAGATATCTTACCAACCGTAGTTGGTCACACTAGTGTCGCCTCCTAACCAAAGGAGTATTTTTTGGTTCTTTCGAACTGTCCACTAGATATCTTACCAACCGTAGTTGGTCACACTAGTGTCGCCTCCTAACCAAAGGAGTATTTTTTGGTTCTTTCGAACTGTCCACTAGATATCTTACCAACCGTAGTTGGTCACACTAGTGTCGCCTCCTAACCAAAGGAGTATTTTTTGGTAGTGTATTACACACTAGTATTCCCTTAAAAACTTTCAACAGAAAGAAAATGGTGAAACATCCTCGTTTTATTCATAATGAAGGAAATGCTTTACATTTTACATTACTGATAATACTTGTGCAGGTGTTCAGCATTCCATGCATTCTTAAATTCTTCTCCCTCTAGAGTAGCTATTCTGTAAGTTCCTGATCGAACAACCTCTGTAACTCGGTAAGGTCCATGCCAGTTTTCTTCCAACTTATTTTGCTTCTGAATGAATTTCTTTAGCACATAATCCCCTTCTTTTAAGTCACATTTCTTCACCCTTTTGTTGTAGAACAGAGCTGTACGTTGTTGGTAAGCAGCATTCCTAATGGCTGCCTCTTCTCTAACCTCCTCGAGCATATCCAAATCCAGTCTTCTCATCAAATCGCTGACTGGGGAATTGAAATTCAGCACTCTATGAGTTGGGAGACCCAACTCGGCAGGAATCACAGCCTCACTTCCAAATGCTAGCATATATGGTGATTCTCCAGTTGCTGCTCGGGGAGTTGTTCGGTAAGCCCATAGTACTGATTGGAGCTCATTAATCCAATTTGCTTTAGCTTCACTTAACCTCTTCTTCAATCCATTTAGTAATGTTCTGTTTGTCACCTCAGTCTGTCCATTACTTTGGGGATGGCCTGGTGCTGAATGAAACTTCAAAATGTTCGACTGATGACAATAGGCAGCAAATTCTTCATTATCGAATTGTGTTCCATGGTCTGTGATGAAAGCATGGGGGAGACCATATCGACAAATGATGTTCTTCCAAATGAACTGATATGCCTTCTCGTACGTCATATCAATTAGTGGTTCAGCTTCCACCCACTTAGTAAAGTAATCCACTGCCACGACGAGGTACTTGAACCTTCCTCTGGTCGTCGGCAATGGTCCAACCAGATCAACCCCCCACATGGCAAATGGCCAAGGTGAAGTTATGGGTGTCAACAATGCTTGTGGAGTTCTTCGGATGGAGGAAAAACGTTGGCACTTGTCACACTTCTTGGTATATGCTATACAATCAGCCCTCATCGTCGGCCAGTAATATCCCTGTGTCATTACCCTTTGCAAAAGTATCCGACCTGCTACATGAGCTCCACAAGATCCTTCATGGATTTCTCCAACCAATTCCTTGACTTCTGATGGATGCACACATCTCTGCAAACCTGCCATAATTCCTTGTCTATATAAAACACCATTAGTTAACACATACCGAGCAACTTTATACTTCAATTTCTTGGCAGCTAGCTTGTCCTCTGGTAATTCTCCTTCTTCAATGTATGCCCTGATAGGATCCATCCAATATGGTCCTAAATCAAGGGTAATAATCTTCACCGTCAGATCTTCTTCTATGCTTCGACTTTCTAATACTTCAATTGGTATCGTTCTTCGCAGCTCGGTGCGCGTAGCTGACGCTAATCGGGCCAATGCGTCTGCTCTAGCATTCTCCATCCTCGGTATTCTCACCAATTGAATAGCATCAAATTCTATCAATAACTCCATCACCTTTGCATGGTACTTCACCATTAATTCTCCCTTAACTGCATATATTCCCATCATTTGATTCACAATTAATTGAGAATCACTGAAAACAATGATTTGCCGTGCCACCATAAGTTTCACCAAATGAAAACCTGTTATCATGGCCTCATACTCAGCTTCATTATTGGAAGCCTTGAATTGGAATCGCAAGGCATATTCCATGTCAATATCATCTGGGGTGTTTAAAACAATCCCTGCTCCACAACCAGCTGTGCAAGATGATCCATCTACATATAATCTCCATGTAGGTAACTCGTCTTCAAATTTCTTATCTGTCAGAACTCCTCGGTAAAATATCTGCTGTTTTCTTTCATCATCCCCTGGTATCTTTAGTTCCTCGTCGGTCATCTGTTCGTGCCCTTTTACCAACCGGAGTTGGTCTGGGTTTGAATATGATGATTTTTCTACATCCACAAGTCCTTTTACCAACCTTAGTTGGTCTGGACCTGTGTCTGTTGATCATGTATCGTCCACAGGTAGGTCAGCAAGTACCTTTGTTCCTCGGGGGTATCAGGGTATGTGAACTCTGCTATAAAATCTGCTACAACTTGCCCCTTTAATGATGATCTGGGTTCATAAACAATATCATATTCATCGAGTTCTATTGCCCAATACATCAACCTTTCTGATTTTTCTGGCTTGTGAAGGGCTTGTCTTAATGGCATGTCAGTATACACGATGATGGTATGGGCCTGGAAGTATGGCCTCATTCTTCTACTTGCCTCAATTAACGCTAATGCCAATTTTTCTAGCTTTGGGTACCTGATTTCTGCACCTCGGAAAGCCTTACTTGTGTAATAAATTGGCTTCTGGACTCCATTCTCCAATCTGATCAACGCCGAGCTGACTGCATTCTCTGATACTGCCAGATACAAGTACAACTTTTCTCCTGTTATTGGCCTAGACAGCAATGGTGGGGCTCCCAAATACTTCTTCAAATCTTGAAAGGCCTTCTCACATTCATCAGTCAACTCAAAACTTTTTCGCAGTGTTTTGAAGAATGGGAGGCATTTATCAGTTGCTCGGGATACAAATCTGTTGAGCGCTGCAACTCGTCCTGTAAGACTCTGTACTTCTTTCCTCGTCGTTGGGGATCGTAGCCCTAAAAGAGCTTTGATCTTTTCTGGATTCGCCTCAATTCCTCTTTGGTTGACGATGTATCCGAGGAACATTCCTTCTCGTACTCCAAAGGTACACTTCGTCGGGTTGAGCTTCATTTGGTATTTATCCAGTTGATCAAAGGTCTGGCCTAAGTCAACTAGATGATCAGTACCTCTCTTGCTTTTAGTGAGCATGTCGTCGACATAGACCTCCATGTTGCAGCTGATTTGTTCGGCAAAAACCTTGTTCATCAGCCGCTGATATGTTGCACCTGCATTTTTTAAACCAAAAGGCATAACATTATAACAATAAGTTCCCCTTGGGGTAATAAAAGAAGTACTTTCCCTGTCTTCAGGTTTCATTTTGATCTGATTGTAGCCAGAGTATGCATCCATGAAGCTGAGCAGTTCATGTCCCGAGGTAGCATCCACTAGCTGATCGATTCTGGGCAATAGAAAATGATCTTTTGGACATGCCTTGTTAAGATCAGTGAAATCAACACACATTCTCCATTTATTATTCTTCTTTTTTACCATCACCACATTTGCCAACCAATCTGGATATTTCACATCTTCAATGAATTGGGCTTTCTGGAGCTTTTCGACCTCCTCTTGTATGGCTTGGTTCTTCTCGGGACTAAACACTCTTCTTCTCTGCTTCACAGGCTTGATCTCCTTATTCACATTGAGCTCATGACATAAGAAGTTTGGATCTATCCCTGGCATGTCTTCATGACTCCAAGCAAAAGTATTCTTCCTGTTTCTCAAAAAAGTTATCAACTCCTGTTTTATTGAAACATCCAACGACGATCCTATCTGGGTTACTCGTTCAGGATGCTCGTCGTCCAGAATAACATTTTCTGTAGATTCCACCACCTGTCCTTTTACAAGTTGAGATTCATCCCTAGGATCAAGAGTTTCAATTTATGTACCTTCCTCCACTTGGTAAGTAGTAGTCTTTTTCCTTGATTCTTCAAGTTCCTCTTGCTCGGCAGACGAATAATAGCATTCCCGAGCTACTTTTTGATCACCTTTCATAATTCCGACTCCAAAATTCGTTGGGAATTTCAAACACTGATGTACTGTAGATGGAACTGCTTCGAACTTCTTCAATCCAACTCTTCCCATAATGATGTTGTAGGCTGACTGCACATTCTTGTCCATCACAAAGAAGCGTATTCTTTCTGTTCGACAAGCAGGCCAAGTTCCAATGAGTATATCCAACTTGATCGTCCCAAGTGGAAAAACTTTCTCGCCAGCAAAACCCAGAAGGGGTCTGTGATAAGGTTCCAATTGAGATAATTTCAAATTCAAGCTATCAAAGCATGAAAAATACATGATGTCTGCCGACCTACCGTTGTCTACTAACACCCTTGAAATGACCATGTCCTTCATCCTCATTTTGATCACCAAAGGATCATCATGAGGGTAAAGAACACCTGCCAGGTCGTTTTTTGAAAAACCAATCACTAGCTTCTCTTTGTTTACCTTCCTCGGACGATCATCCTCGGCCAGATTTATTCGCTGAATATATGAACAAGCTTGAGCCTCTCCGAGGTAAGCTTTTCTTTCTGCAGTAAGGTCTCCTCCTCCTGCATCTCCTCCTGTAATAACATTACAATCAAATGACCCAAAATGTATGGAAAATACCTCTCGTTCAGGGTACCTTGGCTTCTTGGGAAGATCGGGGTCATCATCTGGATCATCTTCATGGTCCCTCTTCTTTTTCTCCTCTGTACGACGAGGAGATCTAGATCTTTCTCTAGTTCTATCATCATTCTTCTTCTCACCCCTACGATCTACATATTTTGACAATTTTCCTCTTCGGATGAGCGTTTCAATCTCGTTCTGAAGGGCTATGTAATTTTTGGTCATATGGCCATGATCTTTGTGAAACTCGCAGTATTTGGCCTTATTCCTCAAATCAGGATTTATCCTCAGTTTTTCTGGCCACTTGATTTCCTCGCTATTCTTGATTTCTTCCAAAACATGATTAATACCCATTTTCAATGGAGTATAATTGTCGTACTTCTTTAGGACTTCCCATGACGTTCTATTGTTCTTAGAGTGCTTGTCACCACCATTACCTTTCTGTTCTTTCTTCTTAGACTTGTCGACCTCCGCATTGGTTTTTTTATCCATATTCTTCTTTGCAGCCATAGCCTCCTCGGCATTCATGATTTTGGCTGCTTTTGCCATCAACTCCGACATAGTTTTAGGTGGATCTTTGGCCAAAGTGTAGTATAACTTATTAGGCAACAAACCACTCATCAAAGCAGTGATTGCTGTCTTTTCTTCGTAATCTATGACTTCCAACTTCTCGTTATTAAAACGAGTTATGTAATCTCTAGTACTTTCACCTGATTTTTGTCTAACACTTAGCAAGTGTGCTACTCGCTTTACTGGCTTCGCCCTAAAACAAAAATTGCCAATGAACAATTCGGCTAATTGAATAAAAGTTGAAATCTTACCCCGAGGAAGATTATTATACCATATATGTGCAGATCCGGTAAGAGTTCCCGAGAATGCTCTACACCTCATCTCGTCAGGGACGGCATAGATGTCGGCAGCATCTTGGTATTGTTCTATATGAAGAACAGGATATGTCTTTCCATCATACTTGGGGGTCACTACAGGTGCTTTGAATTTCGACGGTGTAGGAAAATCCACAATGGCTTGCACAAAAGGTGTTCCTTGAACAAAAGTTCTCTGTAAGGGTTTTCTTGCCTTAGCCATTTCTCCCAATCTATCCTCCAACCGCTGAATGGAACCTTTCCATGCTTCATTTCCTTCCTCAGGCCGCTTAGTCCGAGCAATTGACTGCTCTGACGTAGCTTCCTGAGATTTATCTCGACGAGTAGCTGGTCGTGATTGTGCTGATCCTTCTCTCAAACGTGATGGTGGTCGAAAGCTTCTCGATGGAGCTCTAGGTGGACTCATGTTTCTCCTTGGTCCTAACCGACTGAAAGGAGATACCCAGCTTAATCTTTCCAAGGCACTGGTTCTCTCCAGAGAGAGAGATGTAGGTTGATCTGTATCTGTAGCCCGTATTGATGAAGTTCGCCCAGGTTGATAAGAAGAATCATTAGATTCTCCATTACGATATGACCCAGTACGTCTGGATCGCGATTGCCCACGATCACTCCTTTGCCCTGAATAAGTAGGTGCACTGCCTTGAAGAGTTTGAAGGAGTTGCCTCATAGATTCTTGCATGGCGGTTTGTCCTTGAGCCAGATTTGTCATAATTCCGGCCAGATCTGGAGATGCAGATGGATTTGGAGGATTTCCAGTATTTCCAACGTTTCGATTACTGGATTTTGGATTATCTGCCATTGATGACAAATGATTTTTTCATGAAAAACGATAGTAATAGTCATTTCCCACAGACGGCGCCAATCTGTTGATGTAAAAAACTAGATTGCTCTAATTATTCAATCACAGATAAATAAATAAGACAAAGATTTTTAAAGTGGTTCGGCTAGGAATAAAGCCTACGTCCACTGTTATGTTATTGCTGAGTGTTCGCAGAATTCTTGATTACAAGTTCTCTCAAGAAATTCCGGTCCCCTTGAATGGGGTTGATACAAGGTATTTATAGCCTTGAGGCTGTACATGAAAGGTTCGATACATTAAATGATATACATGTGAAAGGGTAATACATTTAATGCAGCGTGCGAGTCAAGAATATAAACATTCAATGAATATTTGAACTGTTGATTATCTGGCAATTAATGATACGACCGAGGTGCAGCTCGGACCGCCATAGTTGCTCGTTGCTCAGGAGTTCCTCGGAGCGCTAGAGTACCTCGGAGCGCTAGAGTTCCTCGGTGTATCTTCGTTGCTCGGAAAGAATCATGGTTGGTCGGGAAATGAACTTCCTCGCTGCTATTGTGCCACGTAGATTGACACGTGTCTTCGTATTATTCGTCCACATCAGCATATTAATTTTGGTATCAACAATATCTATTCAAATCCCCATCATATTTTTAATCAGAGAATGGGAAAAGTTAAAATCAAGAATAATTTCTCTCTCTCGATAATCACAATACTGACCCAGATCTGCTTCAAAAGTTCTCATCAATTTGATTCATAATATATATATATATATATATATATATATATATATATATATTCAGTGTTAGACAATTTGACTCTTCTTGAAAATGTTCTGGGCAAACACGTTTATGTAATGAGTTACATCAAGGAAAAAGATTTGACATATGTTGATTCACATATTTCACATCTTCTACAATGGAGTAAAAATTCAAAATCATTCTTTTTCCTCTTGGATATTGATCATATTTTCTCTTAGATCTGATGATTTCTATTGGTTATCTCTTAGATCTAAGAATTTTGATTTGTTACTATTTATTAATTCTGATAAAGATTGATTTATTGGTTCAATGATTGATTTTTGGTATAATTTTCATAATGATTTTTATCATCCACCGTACTTTTTATCTCCACAAATGGAAAATAGGAAGGAAACCCAAAATAACCTTCTCTCTCCTGAAAAACCTTTACCCACTTTCGTAAAGAAGATGAAAAATGAACAGTTGCTCAAGAAAGGGCAATGGAGAAACTTTCCCAGGAAGATGAAGAAATTTTGGATTTATTAAATTCATATCAATCGTTTTGACTTCAACCGTCTACAGCAACAAAAATTATGAAACTGGGCAGCATAAAAAAAATAACCGGATGATCATCCACCTCACAACTTGGTTCGGTTTCAGATCAACAAAAAAATTCAATCCCAGGATTATATTACTCTCTGATTCAAAGTCTGCCTGCCTTGGGCTCAAAGGTCTCATGAATCTGCAACTACTGTTTAGCATCAATTGTGTGAGGATGAAAAATCCAGAAGAAGGACGCCGGATGAGTATTTCTGCATTTTTGTTGGTCGGAACCATCTACTGTTGGTCGGCGACATCTGGTTGTTACCCGACCAAAATTTGTTTAACAGACCATTTTTGTTGGTCGGTGGTAGGCTGTGAAGATCCATCGGCAACATTGGAGTAGATCGGCAACACCTCGGTGGTTGTTTCGAAACAAGAACATCTGGTCGACATCTACTTTTGATAACAAAGAAATAGTTGGTCAACAACTTAAAAGGCCAAAGTTGGTCAGAAACAAGTTTTAGCCAAAACAAAGGCTTCTTGATCGTATGTACATGGTCGGCAGATCAAAATGAAGTCATCCCAACACTGACGTCACACGATGCTGGTCGGCGATACCACTAGTCAGAGATGGTTATCACCTATTGACGAGGAATGCTGGAATGGAGGGATGACAAATTTATTTGCCCAGATTATTAATTTTGACAAAGTCAAAATTATTACCATTGTTACCTATTTATTTTTCTCACACTTCTCTGACAAAATAAATGTTTTAAAATTAAATAAAATATATCCCTGAACTTTATCTTAGAATAAATTTTTCGATCCCATATTTGAGCATTTATTTAAAAATAAAATTATTTTATAAAAAGCCCAAATCAAACCTTATGACATCTAGTTGATAAAAAATTGCTCACATTGACACACATTTGGCAGAAAACATTTTATTTCATATTTTGAAATTTTTATTGCCTTATGTCTGAGATGATACATATTATATGATATTTAGCTGAAAAATTTTGCTAATGATAATTTCTATGAGAATCAATCTCAACAGGTGTTCGAGCAACTTATTAAATGCCGCATGTACAAGATTCACCCCCAACAGTTATCCTTTTATCATGTATTATACATCAAGAGGAGCTCCACGACTTACTATTTGTTAGCCAATGTCATCTATTTCTACTCGGCAGTTCTCATACACTTGGTCGGCATCAAGTCGGCAACAATCCTCCACTGAATTTCAGTTTACCAATTCCAGTCATCAACAAAGAACGGTTGAAAAACTTCTGGCATAGGTCGGCTATAAAAGGTAATTGTAAGTATGGCCGAATGATTATTGGAGAGCAGGTCGGCAACTAATACAACAACAATAAACATCACCAGCACCAATTGTGTTGGTCCACTATATATAGCTAGTCGAAAAAATCAAATGTTGGTCGGAGGCATTTCATTATGATCGGTGATGGATATTATGCAATTTGAGGAGTTCCCGTGCTCCCATTCGTTGATCGGCTACATCTATTTCTACTCGGATGTACCTATTGTTGGTCGGCGTGTATATAGTTGGTCGAGAAAATCAATTCTTGATCGGCGACATCTAAGTCTTGTTCGGAGGGTTCAATTTACTGGTCGACAACTGTCCAACCATCCACTTCTTGGTTGGCGACATCTGATGTTGTTCGGTGACCATCCAACAGCTAGTTGGCAATATCAATGCACCATTTTTGTTGATTGGCGAAATCGCTCTGCTGGTCGGGGACCATTTGCTTCTTGGTCGGCACTATATATTCTCCAACCTGAGACATCCCAAATGCTGGTTGGCAACACCCATGCCGTTGGTCGGCAATAGTAGAATCTTGGTGTATTAAAAATGCGGAGCACCCCAGATATTTCTTTAAACACGAGTTCATCTTGGGGTAAACATGGGGCTTAAGTTTTTTTTAAACTTGTGATCACCCCAAAAAATATTTTTTAAAGCCAAGTGATAAATAATTTTCAATCATCAACTTATACCTGATTAGTTGTTGGAGATTAAATAACTTTACAAAAAACTCTACGTCTTATTTATGGCGCATATCTAATAATAATTTTTCCATCTCACACACATTTGGCATAAAACATATTATTTCATATTTTGAAATTTTTATTGCCTTATGCTGATACACATCACATATTGTTTGGTTGAATAATTATTCTCATGACAATAATTATTTGATCTAGTCTCGACAGGTGCTCGGGCAGCTTATTAAGATTTCACAGGGACGATATTAAATCCCGACGAAAGCTCAGCCACAATCTTAAACCTCTGGAAACTATTATTGCTCGACATCAGGCAATTTTACCTCGACATATCAGCCAACATATATTATTTCATTTTTTGAAATTAATATTTTTATTTCTCAAGCATATACATATCATATATTGATTGGATGAGTAAATTATTCTCATGACTAATCAATTCAGCCTACACATATGGTAGAGCGAATTATTAATTTTTACAGGTACAAGATTCAACGCCGACGAATGCTCGAAAACAATCTGTAAACTATTATCATTGCTCAACATTATGAAATTTCACCTCAGTTAGGAACTATATATTTTATTATTGCTCTAATTTATGCTCAAGCACGAATTATTCTATATATCCGTTCGGATTCATATTATATATTCATCTCAACATGGAACTCGGCGAGATACTCATTACCATATTCAGCTCCGAGGAAGAACTATAAACATTTATTATATTTCACCCCCAACGGATGGTTGGTCGGGGTAATTCTTATTCAGGCCCGGCAAAGTAATCGGCCATTTTCTTATATTCTGGAAAATATCATTCTTATTCGGCATTATGAAATGTTGCCTCGACAGATCAGCAAGACAGTTTATTATTATTCTAAATCATTCTTTATGTCTTTGCATATTTTATATCATCTTATTCCCAACAATCTGTTGAGGAGGTCTCCAGCATGTATTATATCTTATTCCCAACAATCTGTTGGTCAGCTCCGAGGAGATCTCCAACATTTATATTATATCTTATTCCCAACAATCCCTTGGTCAGCTCCGAGGAGGTCTCCAACATTTATATTATCTTATTCCCAACAATCCGTTGGTCAGCTCCGAGGAAGTCTCCATCATTTATTATCAAAAATATTTCCCAAAATGCCAACTAAGGTTGGTTGGGAAGAAAAAATATTTCCCAAAAATGCCAACTATGGTTGGTTGGGAAGAAAAATATTTCCCAAAAATGTCAACTAAGGTTGGTTGGGAAGAAAAATATTTCCCAAAAATGCCAACTAAGGTTGGTTGGCAAGAAAACATATTTCCCAAAAATGCCAACTAAGGTTGGTTGGGAAGAAAAAATATTTCCCAAAAGTGCCAACTAAGGTTGGTTGGGAAGAAAAAATCCACCAACTCATGTTGGTCGGAAATAAGAAGCTGTCAACTACAGTTGGTCGGAAACATTTTATTTAAACAAAGTATGAGTATGTGAAAGCGATCAAGCAAAAAGCATTCAAAGTTCACATTCCACACTTGGGGGCTTCTATTAAAAATTCAGTTGTTTATTCGGTGGCACATTCTCATAACATCATACAGTCGAGCATCAAATTCAACTCCATAAAATTACATAGTTGGGGCCCTGACTAATTATCATTCAGAAGTTTTTTTTCTTGCTCGAGAATTAGTTCAGGAGGCTATTGAAGTTCAGGAGGTATATTGAAGTTCAGGAGGTATATTGAAGTTCAGGAGGCGTATTCAGAAGTTCACGAAGCGCATTCAGAAGTTCAGGAGGCATATTCAGGAGTTATTATGCACATACTATTGAAGTTCAAAAATCAAATTCAACATTTACAACACTGAGATCTTTACCACTACCGTCCCGACCAACATTGAAGAAGAAGTTGTATGAAAATGTTTCGAAGTCCACCACTAGCTTGGTACTAATCAGATTGAAGAGTTGGGTTCAAAAGCTAGTATGTTACTCGACAAAGTATTCATAGGATCATAAATTAGAAGAATCAAGCACGTGAAGTTAGCACTCAGTTGCTCGGCACAGGAGGCAGTTGCTCGGCTAGCAAACCAAACAACATACTTGAAGATTAGGACAAGCTACAAGCTGCATACTATGGCATGGCTGCATCCAAATTCCCAGAGGTGATACATAGCACACGGAGTTCCTCTAAAGAAAGATTAGCAACCATCGATCAACCTGCATCATATGACGTCCAGGAGATAATGCACTTTATGTTGAACAAATCAAGAAGGTAGATCAAGAATTTCACGAACACCGAGCAACACTGCAGAATAAATACTCCATCCTTTCAAGTAAACCATCAAGCATGGAGCATTGGGGGCTTCTGTTAACGCAAAAATTCGCCATCTACGAGGACTAATCAGAAAAGGACACATGTCATCCTACGTGGCAATATTCGACACCCAGGAGAGTTGGTCGGCATCCAAGGAGAGTTGGTCGGCACCCGAGGAGAGTTAGTCAGTACCCGAGGAGAGTTAGTCGGCACCCGAGGAGAGTTGGTCGGCATACCAACCAGGAAGATCAAAGGATAACTATGCATTTAATGTTCATTAATGAAGATGACAGCGCATTTAATGAGCCTTAATGTACATTTATACTGTATTAATAGATGACAACACATAGCATACCAAGCAATTCAACAATTAGATTCGATGAATGTAGACATAAATGTCTACATACAATGAATGTGAAAAAGTTAGTGGGTTAATAAATGCTCTTGTGTCATAAGAGATTACTTATGTGCATTGAAGTGTATGCTACTAGTGTACACCTTAGGTAAGCACCATCCGCACACGCGCGCGTGTGCGCTTGGGCGTTTAGGGCGCTTTGAGCGCTTTAGAGGCGCACTTTGCACTTTGCACTTACGCATCGTCGCGAGGAGAAGTATGAGCCTTTGATTTTTGACAACATCAAAAGGTCAAACGGTCCAGATTAAATCCATAATAAATGACACATAATTATGGCGCGAGTGGATCTGAACCGTCGGATTTTGGCGCCACTTCGTTAAGTGTAAATCCGTACAGTCGCACCTTTTGAGTTCAAATCTGGAACGTTCAAAATATAGTTATATATCCAAGGGCCGTGATTAAATGACCTTTGGATGTGGTGTCTGTTCATGAACAGACACCACAAGAGGCTATATATAGAAGGTAAAATCCTATCATAATTAATTTCGAAAAATTCTCTTTCTCTATTTTTCTTCTTGCCAATTTCATAGAGTGTTCTGGGGTATTCTTCAAGTTTGCTACTTGAATAAACCCGTGGATATATTGTATCTTGGAGGTAATTTTCTTAGACCCGTTACTGTACGAGTGGAGGCAAATAACACCTTAAGGACAGTAGTTTATTACGCCTCAAATCCAATCATCTGTTCATAATTTTTGAACTATTATTAAAACTTGTCAACAATATTAAGGTGTTATTTATGGAGGCAAAAAAGAATATGAATATGTTTCTAAATCCCAATGTGCATTTGGATCGCTTTGATGGAACAAATTTCACTCGCTGGAAAGGAAAATTATTCTTCCTTCTCACCGTTTTGAAAATTGCATATGTTCTGGATCCTAAACTAGAAGCAATTCCGGAACCAAAAGAAGACGATAATGAAACTGTCAAAGAACAAGGGAAGAAACGTGAGAAGATAAATTGGTGTGTCGTGGGCATATTCTGAATACACTGTCTGATCGATTATATGATCTTTACAGCTCTATGCAGTCTCCACGGGAAATCTGGAATGCTCTTGAATATAAATACGAAACAGAGAAAGAAGGTACAGATAAATTCTTAATTTTGAAATATTTCAAATTCAAAATAAGTGATAACCAAACTGTTTAAGACCAAGTACATGAGTTGCAAATCCTTGTCACAAAGCTTCATGAATTAAAGGTGAAAATTTCTGAATCGTTTCAAGTTGGTGCAATTATTGCAAAATTACCACCAAGTTGGAATGATTGTCGTAAGAAACTCCTACATAGGAAATACGATATAAGTTTGGAGGAATTACAAAAACATTTAAGAATTGAAGAAGAAACCAGATCCCGTTATCAAACAAATGTTTCTCATAATTCCACCAAAGTTAACTTTGTTAAAGGAAAGAAATATCATAAGAACTTCAAACCTAATGGTAAGAAGTTCAAGAAAAATAATTGCAATAAGAAACAGTCCAATGGGGCTTGTTTCAATTGTGGCAAAAATGGCCACTATGCCCGTGATTGCAGAAACAAGAAATGAAAGATAGATGCTACTGAATCCAATAATACAAACAATGCAAATATGGTGGAAAATAAAATCGAGGATCTTGTAGCAATGGTATCGGACATGCAAATTGGTATGATTACCGAACTAAACATGGCGGAAATAACGAAGTCTTCTGACTGGTGGCTCGATTCTGGGGCTACCATACATGTCTGCAATGATAAATCATTGTACTCCGCATATGAAAAAGCAGAGGACGGTCAAGAGGTTCTAATGGGGAATCATAATTCTGCTAAAGTTCTAGGGAAAGGAAATGTTGAACTACAATTCACATCTGGAAAGAAGTTGACGTTGACAAATGTTTTACATGTACCAGAATTTCGAAAAAATCTAGTGTCTGCAAGTTTGATTTGTAAAAGCGGCATTAAAGCCGTCTTTGAGTCTGATAAGTTAATTATGTCTAAGAATGGGGCATTTGTTGGGAAAGGGTATGCTTGTGATGGAATGTTCAAATTCATTATTTTTATTAATAATATGAATTATTCTGCTTATATTGTTGAGTCTTTTGATGTTTGGCATGCTAGATTAGCGCATTTAAATTTTAGATCATTGAAATACATGTCTAAACATAAATTAATAACTTGTCATAGTACTTCTCATAAAAAATGTGAAATCTGTATTCAAGAAAAATTAACAAAAAGATGATTTCCTAAAGTCGAACGAAGTGCTGAATTATTAGAATTAGTTCATTATGATATATGTGAATATAATGGTATTTTAACTAGAGGCGGAAAAAGATACTTTATTACATTCATTGATGATTGTTCAAATTCACATATGTATATTTGATAAGACATAAGGATGAATCTTTTTCAATGTTTAAACGTTTTAAAGCAGAAGTTGAAAATCAAAAGGAAAAGAAAATTAAAATTCTTCGTACTGATAGAGGGGGAGAGTATTTTCCAAATGAATTTGACTCATTTTGTGAAGAACATGGAATAATACATCAAAGAACTTCCCCTTATACTCCCCAACAAAATGGTTTGGATGAAATAAAGAATAAGACTCTTACTAATATGATCAATTCTATGTTGATTAATTCAAACTTACCAAACAATTTGTGGGGAGAAACTTTACTCACCGCTTGTCATTTACACAACAGAATTCCATCAATGAAAACACATGTTTCTCCATACGAGGTATGGAAGAATCGAAAACCATGTATGGACTACCTAAGGGTCTGGGGTTGTTTGGTTTTCTATAGAATTCATGACCCGAAAAGTTCAAAGTTGGGTGAAATAGGAATTCAAAGTGTTTTCATAGGATACGCGAAAAATTCTAAGGCATATAGGTTGTTGGACATAAATTCTAATGTTGTAATTGAATCAAAGGATGTTGAATTTATTAGAAATACATTTTATAAAGATTCATGTGTCGAATTAGATGCCAATACTGATACATCCACTACGTTGATTCCTAGACCATCAATTAATAATAAAAGTAATGAACCCGAAACAGAAATAGAACCTAGAAGAAGTCAACGTTCTAGAAAAGAAAAATATTTTGGCCCTGATTTTATTTCATCTCAAGCCTTAGCCTTTTTGGTTGAAGGAGATAGAGATAATATTCTTAATAAAATTCCTATTTTACTTAACGTAGAAGAAGTTCCTAAAACCTTTAACGAAGCAATGACTTCAAGAGATGCTTCTTTTTGGAAAGAAGCTATTAATGATGAGATGGATTCAATTCTATCAAATCAGACATGGGTTTTAGTGGACTTGCCATAAGGATCACAACCTATTAGTAGTAAATGGGTATTTAGAAGAAAATACAATACCGATGGTTCTAGTCAAACCTTTAAGGCTAGATTGGTAGCAAAAGGTTTTAAACAAAGAAAAGGGATTGACTATTTCGATACTTATGCACCTGTTGCTAGAATTACATCCATGCGTGTTTTAATGGAAATTGAATCTATTTATAATCTATTTGTGCATCAAATGGATGTTAAAACAGGATTTTTGAATGGTGACTTAGATGAAGAGGTATATATGGAACAACCCGAATGGTTTGTTTTGCCCAGAAGTGAACATAAAGTTTGTAAATTAATTAAGTCACTTTATAGGTTGAAACAAGCACCAAAGCAATGGCATGAAAAGTTTGATACAATCATTCTTTCTGATGGTTTCAGACATAACAACGCTGATAAGTGCATTTACTCTAAATTCACCAATGACTATGGTGTAATTATTTGTCTATATGTTGATGACTTATTAATTTTTGGTACAAACATAAGAGGTGTATATGAAACTAAGAAGTATCATAGTTCACAATTTAAGATGAAAGATCTTAATGAAGTGGATACCATCTTGGGTATTAAAGTTAAGAAACATAGTGGGGGTTATGCATTATGTCAATCTCATTACATTGACAAAGTTATTCACAAATTTAATCACTTGAAAATAAAAGAAGCAAATACCCCATATGATTCTAGTATAAAATTATTAGAAAATTCTGGCAGAGCAGGTGCACAACTTGAATATGCTGGTGCAATTGGAAGTTTAATGTATGCGATGCATTGTACAAGGCCAGATATTGCATTTGCAGTAGGTAAAATGTCAAGATACACTAATAATCCAAGTGTGGATCATTGGAAAGCAATTGGGAGGATTTTTGGTTACCTCAAGAAGACCAAAGAATTAGGTCTATTTTATTATGACTTTCCAGTAGTTCTTGAAGGGTACTCTGATGCTAGTTGGATAACTAGTGCAGGTGATAATAAATTCACAGCTGGATGGATATTCACCTTGGCGGGTGGGGCGGTATCTTGGGCATCCAAGAAACAAACTTGCATTACACATTCAACAATGGAATCTGAGTTTATAGCACTGGCAGCAGTCGAAAAAGAAGCAGAGTGGCTAAGAAATTTATTATTGGACATAAAGTTGTGGCCAAAACCAATGCCATCTCTTTCTTTATATTGTGATAGTGAAGCTACAATGTCTAGAGCGTATAACAAAGTATATAATGGAAAATCTAGACACATAAGTTTAAGACATAAATATGTCAAACAATTAATAACTTATGGAGTTATTAATATTATATATGTTCGAACAAATAAGAATCTAGCTGACCCTCTTACCAAAGGACTTTCTAGAGATTTGGTAAAAGACACATCTAGTAGAATGGGACCAAAACCATTTTTTTCAATAATAACCGGTACTGGCAACCCAACTTTGTACTAGCATTACCACTATTCCAAAGTTTAATGGGTAATACCAAGTTACTGATAAGTGATTAGTTTTGCAATGAAATTTATTCAATTTCATTTCCCTTCTAGGATGTTCAGTGCATATTGATACGTCGAGAGGATGAGTTTAACTCTTAATGAAGTTCGTTGTCTAAAGTAGCAAGAACATGCAAGAGAACTTCACCTATATGAATATAGGAAGTGGTGCCGCTTCTAGCAAGATTTTGGGTTTATTCCTGTAAATATTTATGAAGCCAAGATAGTGCACATGGGCATAATAGTGCTAAAAAAACATATTGAACATCTCGTACAGATTGGGATATCTCATGTGTGATATATATCCGGTTCTAAATAATAAGACAAGGTTTAATGCATAGCACACCATTGTCTTATTAGAACTTTGATATATATTCACTAACTGAAAGTTTAAATCGAAAAATACCTCCTTGTATGCATGAGCATATCACAAGAAGAAATTACATTAATATTAAAATCTAGTGGGGGATTGTTGGATGATTTTAATATTAATGGGTATTAATGGTTAGAGAAAATGAAAGGTTAAAACCATTAATTAGTTGGAATAAGAAAAGACAAAGGGAAGTGTGAAAACCAAAGTTCCACATTGGAAAAGTGTGAAAAAGTTAGTGGGTTAATAAATGCTCTTGTGTCATAAGAGATTACTTGTGTGCATTGGAGTGTATGATAATAGTGTACACCTTAGGTCCAAGGGTGGTGCTTTGCACCACACGCACACGCAAACGCGCGCGTGCGCATGTGCGATTGGGCGTTTAGGGCGCTTTAGAGGCGCACTTTGCACTTCGCATCGTCGCGAGGAGAAGTAGGAGACTTTGATTTTTGACAAAGTTAAAAGATCAAACGGTACAAATTAAATCCATAATAAATGACACATAATTATGGCGCGAGTGGATCTGAACCATCGGATTTTGGCGCCACTTCATTAAGTGTTAATCCGTACAGTCGCACCTTTTTAGTTCAAATCTGGAACGTTCAAAATACAGTTATATATCCAAGGGCCATGTTTAAATGAACTTTGGATGTGGTGTCTGTTCATGAACAGACACCACAAGAGGCTATATATAGAAGGTAAAATCCTGTCATAATTAATTTCGAAAAATTCTTTATCTTTATTTTTCTTCTTGCCAATTTCATAGAGTGTTTTCGGGTATTCTGCAAGTTTGCTACTTGAATAAACCCGTGGATTTGTTGTATCTGGGAGGTAATTTGCTTAGACCCGTTAGAAAACTCTGTACGAGTCGGGGCAAATAACACCTTAAGGACATTAGTTTATTATGCCTCAAATCCAATCATCTGTTCATATTTTCTGCAGTATTATGAAAACTCGTCAATAATTATGTTTGTATATTGAACTATGAGGGGTTTCAAATTTTAGATGATGATATTGTTGATTCTGATGAAGCAGTTATTGCTGCCGGTAGTGGTCGTTACTCTGGAATTGGAGTGTCTATGCTTAGACAAGACATCCATGCGGTTGATCCTGCTGTGGAAACCATTTAGTTCCTTGGCGTTGTCAATTCAAGGGGAAGCAAAATAGGGGGAGGTTTCATGGTCTTTCGAACGTCAAAAACATTGCAAACCAAGGCATTTTACATAATGGAAACTGCGCCTTAATCTGCTTCACATGTTCATATTTCTCTCTTTGGTAGTGGAACTACCAAATTTGAAAAGGAAGAGGCGATCATTTCTCACTCAATTCTAGACACTTTTATTTGACCCTTTGAATTATAATAAGAAAAAAATTATGAGAGATTATAAATATCTCTCTTCCTTGATATAGATTTAAATGCTAGAGGATATGTCTTGTTCTAGGTTTACGTAGGTTTTTAACATATCAGAAGCTATATTAATTTCTCTCGGATGTACAAGTGGATGGGCGATGAAGTTTCAGTGGCTATATACAGTTACATATTTCTTTAACTCTAACAACCAATTCAAAGTCAAGGAAATTAAGTTTTCTTCAGTACGAAACTGTTATTTAGGTTGAATATTTAAAAGAACTCACTGATGATTCTTAATATTTGTAATAAAATATTCCACTGTAGATACTTACACCAACTTTATTTTGTGTAACATTTATTTATTATCATAACCGCTCATTGGTAATCAAGAACATGCAACTTCAATAAATGGGAAAAGTAGTGTGCCGTTACGTTTGGAAAGTTTTAATTTCCCAAACTTTAAATTCTTATTTTATCATTTTCTTCAAATTACAAGTATTGATAAGACTTTAAAATAAGGATTGGGGATCATGATACCATATATCCATCTCCAATCTATTTCATATAAATTGATTACTTCGAAGCGCCGGCGCATCGCGCGGGTCTAAAACCTTGTTGGAGTAGAATATTAGGGTGGCCTATTTATGTGGGTAGATAGTGTCATTTATTTTACTAGCATGTTAATATATGTCTCGTTCAATTTAATATACTTTATTATGATATTTATCATGTATCTGGGTTTATGGATCCTAATTAGGAGGAGTAGCTAGTATTCATGCAGTGGGCTCTAACCCATTTCGTTGACTAACATTTCAGGTATAGTACTAGAGAAGCTGCATAAGATGGAGTGGAGATCTTTAGAGTATAGTTGGAGATTTATTTCATCTATTTTAGTTGTTTAGATTTATTTTGCATTCTATCATTTTTATTATGAGACTTTCATTTATGAATTTTGTGGGTCAATTGGTTCCAATGTTCTTTATGGATCTAGTCAGATATTGATAGTTGGATTATTTAATTTGATATATTATAGTGAGATTTATTTTGGAGTTAGCATGGTGATGGATTTTAATTTTCATGATGATTATATTTGTGGGATAAATTTGAATTATATCTTGTGGAAAAAGTTTTTGATGTTTCATATTTCTGTCACATACTGAGAATGATAACTTATTTAGTGATGCCAGGCGCAGTTTAGCAGCGGCTATTGGCCACCTCGCTTGTGAGAATGTGCAGGGTGTTATAGATGATATCAGAGAATGTCTTTAGGTATAATAGGTTTTGAGTCCATTTTATCTTCAACATTACCTATATTTTATTCCTTTTAATGATTTGTACTCTTAGTTATTCTGAGTCTGGTTGCTGTTTGTTTTCTATCATTTCAGATGGAGAACACTAAGAGATCTGTAGATAGGAGCGAGGGTTCAGTTTCTAGTCCTGTAGTTTAAGATAGGCAAGGTTAGTTTGTTTTGGGTGCCGAGCAGTTAGCGGCTATCGTATGTGAGGACACAGTGACCGGTGTTGAGATAGGGAGACAAGGGTGGGTAAATCTAGAGGCACAATAACAGGGTACAACCGCCTCAGTTTGGGAGAAGGTGAGGGTCAATTTTCATAAGGGAACTCCTCCCATGTTCGTAGGGGGATCATACCCAACAGTTGCTCACTAATGGAGGAGGGACTTGGAGAGGCACATGAGGATGGTAGATTGTACAGACATGCGAAAGCAGATGTTGACTTCTTTGAAGTTGACTAGGAATGCGTTCTAGTGGTAGGAGACCGTCACCACATCTGTGGATAGGTATCATCTGAATTATGGAGTCTTTTTGGTGAAATTTAATGAAAAATATTTTCGTTATTTGATTAGGAGCGCGAAATAGAGAGAGTTTCTAGACTTAGAGAAGGGTTCAAAAATAGTTATTGAGTATGAACGGGAGTTCACAAATCTGACGATGATTGTACTGGAGGAGGTAAATAGTGTGGCAAATAAAATGGAATGTTTCATTAGGAGTTTGTCTTGGTCTATTAAGAAGATAGTATTAGGGAATCTGGCGTACACTGGTTATACCCAGGTGGTGGATGTGGCTCTGTTGTTGTGGTAGGAGAAAGTGAATTACTAGAAGAAGTTAGGTAAGAGTTAGTTGTTGAGTGGATAGGAAGGGAATAAGATGAATGGGGAGAACAAGGCTCGCAATAACCAACCATGGAAGAGGTAAAGAGGATCAATGGGGAAACAAGTGTTTCAATAAGGAAATGTCATCCCACAAGACCCTCAAGGATAAATTTAGGGACAATAGGGTGAGCGAGTGCCAATTAGCCAGATGGGACCTTTTCGAGGTGCATGTTTTAATTATGGGAAGGAAAGACATTGAGCTCTCAGAAATCCAAAGAAGCAAGGCCAAGGGCATCCGACACCAGGTGTACAGGAAGCGCTAACAGCATCCGCATTGGGTAGGTGTTATTTACTTCAGAATCAGGAACCCTAGGCAGGGCAACTCAACAGTAGCCCAAACATGGCTAGTGGGTTAGTATGGTATGTAATATTTTTTCACGATATGTTTATACATACATACATACATATATATATATATATATATATATACTAGTGGATATCCGTGCCTGAAGGCACGGTGAAAATTTTCAAAGTAAGTAATCGCAAAACGACAAAATATTGTTCACCAACAAAACATCTATAAATCGTTCCTAAAGGCACGACGGGAATTCTTGAACACATAGAACACTCTTGTGACATGTATGATGAAACAGTTCACCAAATAAAAAGGAACTAAATATAGAACACTCTTATTACTTTCTAACCGAATAAAAAAGGAAAAAATTACTCACTCTCAATTTACACAAATAAGAACGTGCATTAAAATTGAACTAAAAGTCGCCCTAAAAAAATCACCGTCTATTTTTTACGGTGTTTTTAATCCAACACCACTTTTTATACACTCCGAAAATATTTTGTATACACTCCGATATGATGCGAAATCTAATTTTTTTTACCTAGCATGAAAACAATCCAAATAAAAGTCACATTATGACACAAAAAAAAATCTTTTTTTAATGAAACACGAACACGATTTAAAGAAAAGTGACACAACACTACATGACATGAAATAATATTTTTTTACCTATATCAAACACGACCCACGTAAAAGCGAAACAACATAAAATATTTTTTAACCATAAACGAACTTGACATGACACGATATGTAAAAAAATATTATTTTATATGGACTGTGTTCAAGATATGTAAAAAAAAATATTATTTTAATGGTGGTGCCTCTATTACTTGTGTCGTGTTCAAGATATGTAAAGGCATAGCTCGGGGATTGAAGCTTTTTTGGAGATAACTCGCTGGGGGAGAGCAAAATCCCAACTTATTTGTACTGTTGGTTTTGAAGCTTTTTTGGAGGTTGGGAGACCAAAATCTCCCAATAAATTATATGAACAACTTTTTTGGAGACTTTTGGGGGAGACCAAAACCTCCAAAAAGATTGTTAGCTACCCCCACTTGGCAACACATGGGCACATAAGTTCTACACCCAAAACCATAAATCGAAAGGTTAAACCAACTTACTAAGAATCGAACAACGACGTCGACAAGGTTGAAAAAACATGGTAGAAGATAACAAAAGGGTTTATTATGGAGCGTCAGCAAGGTAGAAAACATGGTAGTAGACCTAGAAAAAATAAAAACCGAGTGAACTCATGGTAGCAGATAACGGTGTTGGCAAACCAAGTAAATTCATGGTAGCATTGCTTTTAGACTAAAAAATTAAAGTTGATGGCCTATAATCCAAATCAAAAGGCCAAATTGCAACCATGAGACTGCTACCCACACTATTAGTGCCAATATTTTCTTTTAATAATTGGTCAGGTCACATTCTCTTTTTAGTATAGAACAAAATGACTACAGTAGATAAAAATGAAAAAATATCTTATTAAAAAATCAATCTTCTATAGGTTACATTCTCTTCTCTCATACGTCTTCCATTTCTTGAATTCTTTTTGTCACTCTCTGCAAAGAAAAGAACAATCATTTGCTGAGATACCAATCATCATGAGTAACACAAAAATGCCAATTGGCTATTGTTGATTGCTTTTCCTCTCTTTACACTACAGCCTTGGGAGTTCAAAACAATGGCTTGATTGAAAAAGTTATTCCCAATCTAGTTTCTTCTCAAGACAATGAGAAGTTAACTTTTTTCCCACAGATGATGAAATGAAGATCATTGGTTTTGGAGGATCTTTATAACATAAATGTTAGGATATCATTCATATGGATGTGTCCAAAGATGTTATTAGCTTCTTTGAACATGGATGGTTTTAATTCAAACCATGTGGTGCTCATTCCTAAAGTTATCGAGGCTGACTCTATTTCTCTATTTAGACCAATAGTTGTGATTAACTTTTCATTCGAAATCATCTACAATATTCTAGCCAACAGATTGGGTAATTTCATTTTACCCATATTGGGTGCGATCAATAAGAAAATACCGTCACCTGTAATTGATTAGATGGTTAATCAATTAGAGTAATTTCAAATATAAATAAAGTAATTTCTAATTTCTAATTTTATATTTTATATTACAAATATAAAATTAACCAAAACTATTGGTCTAAGTAGAGTAATTCAAATATAAATACAACTAACCAATTAGAAGAAAATACCGTGTTATTTTTTCACGACATGTGCTGCATTTACGGGCTTTGTCATTGCACCTGTCCCAGCTCTGTATGCAATGAGGAGAGTTATAATATCTCTTTCAAAGTTAGCAGATACTTTTCATGAGGAACAAAACAAAGATCCATTCCTGCTACAAACAAAACATTGATTAGATATAGCTAGAAATATCTCACAAACAAAACAAAGATCAACAAATAAATAGAAAAACTAATAGTAACTTTGAAAATTAGGTGATTAGTTTTTAAGAAACTCAGTGTTGAAGTAAATTCATACTTATCTGGACTTGGAATCATAAAGTCTACACTTCTTGGATGCTATTACACCCGCTTGGATCGGACTGCATGTTTTGCATTGTTGTCACTGCTATATCACATTTGATGCAGTTAGGTCTGATGTGTTATTACACCTGATCAGGCCATACTCTGCATCAGTAGTCTAGTGTGTCCATGATGAACCACCTTCAAACTGTTGTTGGCTTGAAACAACATAAAAAGACAGTAATGAAGATACTTGTTGGACATAATCACACGCGCACACACATACACATCTAAAGCAAATAAATCCCATGAAAAGTAATGCATTAAGCTGAGAATTCTTCACACTCGATAAAACGACAAACACACGTAAACACACATAAACACACGCATTTATAGTCATATACAGAAGCTAAAAGTTGAATAAACGCTGCACTTTTATTGTCTCAGTAGAAACTGTAATCAAATGATTAAAACACCAGACTTTACTCCCATTATAAATCAAACGATGATAAAGAGAAGCACTCCTTAATTTTGTTAAGGAGTTAAATTTTCATAAACTTATCACATGTCCCATTGTATTCATTTGTTCAATAAATCCATACAGTTCATATCCACAATTGATAACATGATTACATAGTTTTATAAGCAAATAATGAAATTGAATTAGGCATACCTCTTCCACTATAAAAACTGTTCACCACAAATGTTTAGATTCCCTGCTCAAGAAGTTACCAATGGAAATGAAATGAAACAAAGCCTCTAATTTGAAATCCCCCTATCTCTAGTTATGCAGCCTTATCTGAGATCTTCCGTTCTTGAACTAAGAATGTTGATCTTATGAAGTCAATTGAGCAGTTGTAATACCTGAATATGAAAGAATAAAAACCCTGTTGTCCTGTACTCGCGGCGACTTGAGATGTCGATGACTCTCCTCTTATTAGGCAATAATTATCTCAAAGAACACATCAGTTATTCCCTAATATTCCTATTTAGGGAATTCCCCACAAACACCAATCTTTTCCCCACTCAGTATCTTCAACATTTTCAACCCATCAAACCTGGGAATGTGACAACCACGTAGCTTCCAGCAGAGCTTCAAGTAATCCACACCCGGCCTGCCATTCTTGAAACAATCAAAGGAACCATAAATGTAGGGGCAAGGCCTTGCACTATGAAACATGTATGGTGAATTTTTAAATATATACTACACGTTTCAGTTTTTTCTTAGTCTCATTCATAACTAATTTTGATCATCCACTAAATATCAATTTCACATATAGGAAGGAATAACCAAATTTAAGAAGCAAGGGTCGTCTCAAGGAAGAAAAATAACTTGAAAATTAATTTGTCAAACATCAAGAAAGAGGCCTACATTCATTCCGACATTACAATTAAACGATTATGAATATGTTTAGTACCTTGAACTTTAAGAAAACGCAATGAGTAAATCAAAGGCTAAAAGTACGGACTATGATATATTACTCGAGCACAACACTTAAGAATCCATCATACTTGGTATGATAATAAATAATAAAAAGTAAAATCCACTTATAACGGTGTATTTCTTATTTCGACATATAAAAGCAAGATGTTGACATTATGACCAATGTGTCAATGACGATGCACTTGGTGTAGAAAACAATTACACTGAACCTACGACGTGCCTAGTAAAAATATACTTTTTTTAGAAAAATATGAATGCCACAATGATCACACAATTACCATTTGTTATGTAGTAATCACTAAGTCTTCTATTGGAGCTAATAACATCTTGTCGAACTTCAGATTGCCAACAAATCAGTAGTAACTTACCTCAATTTAAATGTTACATCTCCGGTTTAAAAGGCCGAATACTTGACTAACACATATGTAATAATCATAATACAAACTCTGTTAATCAAGGGTAAGCCACATATAAAACATAAACTTATACAAAATCTATAATACTCATAACTCATAGATCGAAACAACATATAAGAGAATATTATACTTAGAGCGGGAGCAAAAGAGCACCTCAAGTGAACGACCGGAGGCCGTGGCAGCAGTGAAGAGCATCGGAAGGAGAGGATATTGATCAACGCAGCTGCAACGGCAGGGTGTGTGAGAAAGTGAGAGTTTTGAGTAGCTTTAATAGAGAAACTGTACATATATAAGTTTAAAAAAAAAATCATCCAGTCGGGCCCTTAAGTGTACATATATAAGTTTTAGGTCACTACTCCTGTTTGAGTATACACTTCTTAAGTGTACACTTCTTAAAACTCATACCAGAACAATGAAGCCTGCAAAAACATCGCAACATAAAACAGAGATGTAAGAGAACAGAGGAGTTCATGGTTTGAAAAATAGATAGGTTAGACCCTCAATGATTTGAAAAACATATATGCTCATATATGCTGCATATATGCATATTGCATATATGCTCATATATCCAGCATATATGCAGTATACATATATGCAGCATATATGCATACTGCATATATGCAGGCAGATGCATATATGCTATATATATGCATATGCAGATCCTAAACCCCATAAAAGCATATGGCTTACCAAATCAAAATAAAAATCAGAAAGAAAAAAAGTTAAGACACATATGGCTTACCATAAATATCTTCGACATTGTTTAGTTATTACGACAAACAATTAACATTGCAAAAGACATATAAAGTGAAAAGTAAACACCGTAAACCAAATAGGGATTAGTGAAAAGTAAACACCGCAACTAATGGATTGTCCAAATTCGGAAGTCCAAATTATAAAGAAAGAAGACATAAATAGTAAAAAAGTATACCTCATAGTTGTAGAATGTAACCTGAACTCGAAAGGCCCTCCTCAATCCATCTTCAACACTTGATCTATTAATGTATCTGTAAAGAAAATGGGAAAGATAAAAACCCAAACCCGATAGTTTGATTCTCTTCGAAATCCAAATGCACGACAAAAATGTTTTTTATCCAATTTCAAAATGGAACCGAAACTCGATACATATGAAGAGGGGTCCTATTGTCGAACCTTGTACAAATTCGCAAATAAAAACCCCTAAAACACACATTGTACTTAAAATGGACCGCTCCTATTTAGTCTCAATAAGTATTGTGACACGAAAACGCAGTAAAATCGGGAGACAAAGAGATATGGTTTACATAAGAGACTACCTGGCTTATACACACATACTTTAAGTTGACCAAAGCAAATATGGACCATCCATTAAAAAATTAATGACACTTCTTAAAACTCATACCCGTACAATGAAGGCTGCAAAAACATTGCAACATAAAACAGAGATGTAAGAGAACAGAGGAGTTCATGATTTGAGTGGCTTTCAGTGGCATGACCTGCAACATGCCAACACCAATGTAGCCTCCTCTTTCAGTAGATTTCTCAGATGGTACCTCAAGGTATAGTACCAGATCAGGGGCCAACAACCCTCTTTCAGTAGATTTCTCAGATGGTACCTCAGCATAACAACTTCTACCATCAACCTACCTCCCCTCCCCCAACCCCCCACCAAGCCAGGAAAAAAAATTGGGGAAACAAAAAACATTAAAGTAGAACAACATTTGAATTTTAACAACATTTGATAGTATGTCTACCCTCATCTTTAATAGCAAATTTAACAGGAAAGTAGAACATCATTTGATAGTACAAATCTATTTTCTCAAATTTTGAACAACATTTGATAGCATTTGAAAGTAGAACAACATTTTATAGCATTTGAAAGTAGAATAGTCCATAAAGCTTGAACAAATTGAATAATTCTCAAATCTATTTTATGTATTGATTTTCTGTTAGGAGAAATAAAATATGATTGAAATAACTACATTTAATCACAATGCATCGACTAATTAATTATTTACGTCGTACGAAAATCCATAAGGCCAAGCTAGATACAAAGTAATATATAGGAGCAATATTAATCAACTCGTAAGGAAAGAATTATACAATATCTTAAGACGCTTCAAATGCCCAATTTATGGAGGAATTAGTCACAAACATTAGAAAAATTATTCCTGGATAATGAAATAACAATACAAACATTAGAAAAATCATTCTTGGATAAAGAAATAACAATACAAACATTAGAAAAATCGATTGAAAATATCACAATGTTAAAAGATGCCCACATTAGATAATATCACAATGGCAAATATCAGAATATCACAATGCCATTGTGGAATAATACAATATAATAGTGAGTTCATGCAGTTTCTATGGTATTCTAGGTTGAAAAAAATCACATAAATAACAAACAGTACTCCATCAATGCATCCTCTTTCGAAATTACCTCGTGGATATGATCATCCTAAATACAAAAAAATGACTATATTAATGAATTGAATTGAAGTATGATAACATTATGCAACTTCAATCAGAATGATGTTGTAAATAGTGAAAGTGTTTAAGACCATTAAAGACCAAACATAAGGCAATTGCAGTTCAAGATCCAAAACCTTCTGCTCAGTCAATGGGCCCCAAAACCACTAATTTAAAACTAAATTTCGCATCTCAAAAAAGGAGACCTGTATTTGCATGGAATTTAGAAACAAAAGTTAAACCTATTTTCATTAGTATTTCTAGAAGAGGTGGAGACTTGTATCTTTCTCTTCAAAACTTTAACCATCCTTGGCCCCTATAAAGTAGTCTTTGTTCAAGAAATTTTCAAAGTTAATGAATTCATGATGACCAAATAAAATATATTGTGCAAACAAAATATTAAACAAATTTAGATGAACACTAAATTAAGAACATTAATAGAACGAAAAGAACCCTTGAACACTTCAAACTTTAGTGGAACCCGAATCACCATAAATTTGAAACTAACAATTAAAGCACGACAACCCATACATCCATACAAAACAGAAAACATATAGGTGCCAAGGCACCAACAATAGCCTGATATCACTTATTTTTTGTTCTTACTAAATAGATACCTAGAAAACTTTATTTAATGTAAGAAAATCAACATAAACCTTATAAGTATACTACAGTTCATTTAAAACACGATAAACCTGATAAGAAAAACACCATAAACTTTAATTAACAAAATGTGACCATGGAAATGGGCATGTTAGAAAAGTAGCACACGTAATTCACAACCTGAAAATATTAGAAAGATGCACATTATATATTAGTAAAAGGTAAAAATATTTTTTCTACAAATTGATATAAAAAAGCGTGTTACCACTTTTGTGCAGCCATAAAAGATTTGTTGCTTTAGCAATCTTCTGAAAATATATCACCTCCACATACCTAAAATGAAATAACAAAAAACCATGAAACCAGTTATGAGTTAGTATGAACAAATTAAATAGACCATTTGACAAAACCTCCCATGCTATATGAATGCATACTCACTCTCACATTCAAATAATACTTTTATGAATGTAGATCCACGCTCACATTCAAAGAATACTTTTACTAAATCCATAAAATTGAGTAAAACTACAACCCTAGAACTCCCGAGAAAATCACAATCGAAGGTCCTAAAACTTAATAAAAGAATGTCAAACAAATAGAAGAAACACTAAAAGCATCTCAGAATCCAAAACTTAAAACCTAAACAAAAAACCTAAAAACAAAAACCTAAACCCCTAAAATTCAAAAAGTAAGATCCCTGACTCTCTATAATAAATGATAAAATCGAAGATTCCCAACCTAAGAAGCAAAAAATTCGAACTCAACATACTAAACTATAAAGCCAGATTTTAAAACCCAAAGTTTTGAACAACAAAACACTATAATGTTTATACCAAGAACCATGATCATCGACCTAACATCTTAATCCAACAGCAGATGGTGAGAGAGAGTATACTTGAGTAGAGAAGAGAATGCGTTAGAAGAAGAAAGAGGTTGAGAGAGAACTTATAGTACCTGTAAAAATAGGTTATGTAAAATACCAACTCAAACCAAAAACTAAACCCAAAAACCTCATGTTTAAGGATAGAGTTTGTGGGTGTGATTGTGAAAGAGTGGAGATATGGATTCTCAGTAGGTTAGGGGGGAGAGAAGAGAGAGAAATCGTATACGGTGCTTAAGAGAAAGTGGATGTTTGAATGAAATTGAAATGAGAGCATTTTCTTTGGGCGGGATACAAAAATATTTAGGCGGGATAAAAAAGATTGGGGCTTCATCAGAACCGTTGATTTGGCAAGGAGAGGATGTGGCCAAATCAAGACTCTTATTGTGCTTTTACATTTTTTTGGATTCAAAAACCATTCCATCTTATTATATGGATATATTTATAGTTGATACATATATTGTATTTTTGTCCATGGGGTAGGTGCAGGTAGGATTAGGTGTATGGACACACAATTGTGGCATTGTACAAGTAGGCATATGTAAGTCTTATTTTATTTGAGTAATTTTATATTTGACATTTATGCTTCATTGCATTTTGATTATGAAATTCATATCCTAGGGGGGAAGTATGTAACACCCCCTAGTTTTAGACCGTTTATTTAAAACGTCGTAGTAAAAAGTTGGAAAAATATTTTTATTTTTATTTGAATTATTTTTGGCATAAAAAGTATTGGTTTTATTTTTGAAGAAATGGAATTTTAATCGGAATTGAAATCGGGAAAAAAATCGGGTTTTTATACACTTAAATATTTTTTTAAGGTCGCCTGGGCAATTACTTAGGGGTGAATCGATTCGCCCCTGGGAGCGAATCAATTCGCACTGGGCAATGCTGATGGTTTTGTATAATTTCTAGAGTTTGAGTTATATTAAAACACTTCCACCTCCTAATATCGATATAATTCGTGGTTAGACTTTTTCAAACAGTTTTACATTTGACCTTAGAGTAGTAGCCTCCCTTTTTTACATCATATTTCATCTATAAAACATTATCCCCATTTAAAATTAAGATTCAACCAAGTTTTGAAGGATCAAATCGAGTTTTCTAAAGATCATTCAAAAACGCATCTTTATTATTTTCTTGAATGGAACGCAACCGTGCAATCAGATTTTTCAAATGACTTTGTACAGGCATGAATACTTCTATTGTTCCCTTTTATTATTATGCGTTTTAAATGTTTCCTAAACACTAATAATCACTATTTTTCTAAAATAAATTAGAGAGATTGATCAGGGAAAGTGAAATTAAAGTTGAGGCTGGTTTTATTCAAACTTCTACTATGATTTATGACTCAAAACTCTCGCATGCTTAAATTAGAGGTTCGAATTCCATTAGAATATATGGACGTTCGCATGTTAGAATAAATCATTTGAATTTTAGAATTTGAATTCGACGCCTAAAATCATGTTATGTGTATCCTATAAATTAGAAAATTGTTAATGTATGCCCCGAAATATGCATGTGAATGGAAATTTTATAAGTTGTTAAAAAATGAATTGTTTAATAATTATTAGAATTAAATGGACATAAATTGGGTAAATAGTAATCTTGTGATTAATATAAAGGATTGTTGTGATATGATAAAAATATGCGTCATATGATTGTGAATCGTGTTTACATTCGACACCGCGGGGGCAACGGGATTTTTGGGGTAGTTATTGCTTTCGCCTTATTTTAGGTTGCTTGCGAAGTACGGGACTAGTAGGTAGGACTTCATTGTTGGTAACACTTTCTATGTATGGGACTAACGAGAGTAGTTTTCATGAATGGGTATTTTTGAGGTGAGGGCTAAATAGTACACTATTCTGTTAGCCTAGATGTGAGACTAGGTAGTTGCTATTGGTAGTTATTATTCCTAAATGATATATATTTGTGTTTTAGAGACCCCTAAGTATGGGACTAGGGGTGATTTGAGGATTTATGATCGATTAATGGGTGGGGAAAATTAAGAATAATGATAACTTGATAATAAATTGAGAATTAATACCTAAGATAATACATGTGTATTAAAAAGAATTTGGATTGCGAGTATGTGTAGGGCTAACAGTATGGGGAGAATTGGCTATAGTGACGTGGGTGTGTATTGGCATCACGGGTATGTGTAGGGCTAACAAAATTATGTGAGTTGGCTATAGTGACGTGTCATGTGTGGAACCTCACGAGTATGTGCAGTGCTAACGAAATTGGGTGAACTGACTATAGTGAGGGGAATGTGTGTGGTGTAGAAGTTAAGGGGGGCAGGAGCATGTACAGTACCTGTAATAGGGTGAAATGACTTTATTGGTGTCACATAAATGAAAAATATTGTGTTAATTTAATTAAATTATGGAATCCTAATTTATGTTGAAACATCATAATTGGACTAGAATATTAGGGTGGCCTAGTTATATGGGTAGATAGTGTCATTTTATTTTACTCGCATGTTAATATATATTTAGTTTAATTCAAAATACTTTATTATGATATTTATTATGTATAAGGTTATTGTATGGGTTTACGGACCTTAATTGGGACAAGTAGCTAGTATTCATGTGGTGGGCTCAGATCTATTGCGTTGACTAACATTTCAAGTATAGTACTGGAGTAGTTGCATGGGTTTGATTGGTGATATTTGGAGTGCACATGGAGATTTATTTTATCTCCTTTAGTAGTTTAGATTTACTTTCGATTTTGTCATTTTTATAACGAGACATTTATTTATGGATTTTGTGGGAAAATCGGTTCCACAGTTTTTTTATAGATTTAGTAAGATATTAATGGTTGGATTATTTCATTTGAGTTTAATATATTGGAGTTGGATTTATTTTGGAGTTAGAATGGTGATGGAATTTAGTTTTCATGAATGATTATATTGGTTAGATAAATTTGAATATTATCTTGTCGAAAAAGTTTTGAATGTCTCATATTTTTATCACGTGGTGAGAATGATTACTTATTTAGTGACGCCCAGCGTAGTCTGGTAGCGGCGGCTGGCCACCTCGCTTGTCAGAAGGCATGAGGTGTTATATATCTATTATCATTTTAACTTATATACTTTAGCTAAAATCAAGTCAGTATACCATTTTTAGATGATAACACCTGATAACACATTCGAAGCCAAATTAAAAATGGTTCCATTAATGGACACTTGCCACCACTCCATAACAGCTTACCACTGGTTAACATAGAAAATATAATTTCTCATGAATATTGGAGGAACCCATTAATTGAATATCTAATTGACCCGAATATCAAAACGGATGTGGCTATAAGGTTGAGGGAAACTAATTATGTTATGTATGCTAGAAAGATATTTAAGAGAGGTGATGATGCAATGATCCTAAGGTCCCTAAGTAAATATGAATGTTTAATAACTATTCCCCAAGTCCATGAAGGTATTTGTGGGGATCATAAAGTTGGTCCAAAGGTGAGATGGTTGTTAAGAAGGCATGGCTTTTATTGCCCATCTATTCTAAAAAATTGCATAAATGTTTTTAAAAGATGAAAAATGTGTCAACAATATGGTCCTTTGAAACATGTACACATTACAGATTTGTAATATGAAGTGAAAACTGATGCGACTACAAATGTGTCTCTTGTGCGTACTAATTACGGTTCAAGTGCAAACCAATCGCTCAAGTAATAATCTCGATAAGTCGGGGTCGAGTCCCCAAAGAACCGGACGATCGCTGGTGACGAAAAAGGGTAGGAAGACTAATCTTAAGGTTGACTGTAAAAAAAAAGAAAGAAAATATATTTTAATTAAAAATTATCTAACAACTAAATGAAAGTCAATTGAACTAAAAATTAATCTAAGCATACAAGACTAAATTAATTAAGAACTAAGTAAAATTAATGAGAAAATAGGTTGGAATATAATCCCCCAAACCCTAGTATGGTTTCCAGATATAAAATAAGTCGTAAATTAGATAATTAATTAAACCCAATCTTTATTAATCTCCAGCATTACATATATGAGGGTACAAGCCCGCATCATTCATAATCAAGAGTAAGAATAAAGTAGTGTCAACATAGCTAACACAGGTATCGCACTCTTAAACACCCTGAGTACCTAGGGCAAATGAGGTAAAAATTCCTATGATGGTTGTGACAACCAATTAACATGATTTAATCATTTATTAAATTTTGAGGAGTAATCTTATAGTCATGCAAACCGTATCGGGGTGGGTTCATGCATTCCAACCCTTAAAAATCTAGTCGGACATGGTATTATAAATCTCTATGTAAAAACGCATTAACATTCATGAAAACATAATGAAATATTAATCAAAGTGTTAGAAATAAAGGTTAGCAAGATTAAAGAACATGAACATGTAAGAAGAAAAATAAAAAAAGATCTTGAATTTAAGGTGCAAACTTCTAAAATATTCTCCTAGATGTTCCTCCTTGATTAGGAGATTTTACATGAATAAATTCCTTCTTAAAAGAATCATAATACAAGTATATATAAGTCTTGGGTCGTTCAGAAGAGTCCCCTAACGCTAAAACTCTTTTGGCTAAAAAATAGGGCCAAAATAAAAATCCCGCTTCTAGAAATTTATCACATTTTAAAAGCGTGACTAATTTTGTAATAGATATGAAATGTGACAAAAGGTTAACCGTTTCGGTTCTAGTCCATCGGTTCGGTACGACCTTAACAGTTTTGTATTGGATTTCTTTCTTAACTTCAAATGGGCATAACTTCTCCACCGTAACTCGGATTGGGGTGCCGGTTTTTTTAGTGTTAAGGTAATTTCAAGATATTCAACTTACTATCTTTAACCACCTCCGGAATATGGCTGGAAATTATAAAAATACTCTTGAACTCCCCATTTCATAGTTTCTTTCACTGTTTCGAGTTCTCTTTCGCACTTTCTTGCGTGACATACCTTTAAAACATATAAGAGATACACAAAGCATGGAATACTTGCCAAAAAGGGTTAGTAGCATAAATATGAGAAAAACCCATATAAATTATAATGCACAAAAACATAAAAATACCCAAATTAAGGGGATAAAAGTGAAGAATTTATGCCAAATTAAATCCCCCTAACTCAAAACTTTGCACCTCTCGAACAATCTAAAATCATAAGAGAATGAGTTAAGGAATAATCAAAAACTTTATTAAAATAGAATATCTTTTTCACGACCAAGCAATTTCATTTCGCACTTGCAACAAGCCATTAAACCCCTAGGTTACCCTAGTACGATGAGTGTTGTCAAGTGAGAGTTTGCAGTGAATATACCCACAAAATTCATTTTTTTCGACTAAAAAAATCAAAATACTTAAAAATTATCCAATTTAAACTCTCCAAATATACTCACCATAAACTCATATTCAAGAGTCTCAAATCATAGAGTGTGTGTGTGATGTCAAAAATTTAACCGCTAATTTCCACCGATTTATCATTACGTTAGTTTTCAAAAATTCCCTTTAATTTCTCACGGGATACTCTCACAAACGAATCACTCGAAATGTGGCTAATTCTCTCGGTATGCGTGACTTTTAAGAGTAAATATAATGGCCAAGTTCACGCACATAATTTTGAAAGACAAAAATTATTTAGGTGAATAAATCTCTTCATCGGATTACTGTCATTAGGAAACTGGATACATCGCCTCTTATTCACACCAATTAATATCTCTTATTATATTTTCGTGTCTTAGCTCTCCACGTGGTAATTAATTTTGCAATTCGGACTCAGTTAGGACTTTTTCAGGTTTAAGGTGCATTGGATAAAAATTTAGAATGGCTAGGAATTTCGCAGTTGGAAAATTTTGCTTATAATGTTCATTAGTGCATTTTTGGGCTTTTGCTCATTTTTCTCTTTTTGTATTCCCATTTTTCTTTTATTGCTATTTTTTAATGAGGTTTATTCTTTTTTTTTTCTTCCGCCTTTTTATTGCACCTTTTGGACTTTATCGATGAAATTTTCAATTTTCACAACTTCGAGATAATTGGGTTTTTCATGTTACCAAACGAAAGGAAAAAATTTATTAGGGCCTAACTTCATTTATCCAAATTATTAATTATATTACCATATGTATCTCGAGATTAATTTAGTTTAGAGATGTTTTTAGCTCATTTTTCATGACAACATCTCACTCATTTTCCATAACCGATCAAAGTAAAAATATAGTGATCATCAACGACTTATTTTAAACACTGAATTGAACGTTGAGTTAACCATTAACTCAAATTGATTTAATTACTCGAAAAAAGTGAAAGGCTAGAAATTGAACCGGATTAATTAGTCTCCACACTTATTCGTAAAGTCGTCAACTTTCTTTCCATTTCCATCGTTGGTCAATTTTGACTTAGTGCTTTTAATTTTTTTCGATTTGAGACTTCAAACAAAATTTCGTGACATTTTTAAAAATTTTAAATTACAATTTTTATTTATTTTGAAGAAAAATATTTTTAGCTTTTCAATTTTTTTTTAAATTTTCTAAAAAACATTATTGGAACGAGCATGTGATCAAATCAATGAATCTAAACAATAAACGGGAAGAATATCTGACACCCCCTAACTTAAATGTTGCATTGTCCTTAATGCGAATCAAGAACACAACATAAAGAGAGGGAAATAAAGATATTATCCAAATGGAGTGATCCACAATAAGTTCAATTCCATTGAATCTACAGAACACGTCATAACCAAGCATAACAAAAAAAATAACAAAAACTTTAACTCATCACACTAGACTATAAAAAAAAGGGAAAAAATAAAAAACTAAATATTTACAACCTACAATTTGAACTTTTAATAAACCATACACTACAAGTCAAAAAATTTGAAAGTCCACCCAAAACACGATTTAACTTTGAGGGATTAATAGTTTACCCTCACTATGATGCATGCCCCTCGAAAAATCAGAATTTATTTGAACAACGGAAGGCATGTGTAAAGTGGAAGAATTAGGCCATCACCAATTAAAATTTTTAAAGGGAGGATGGGGGATTTGGAGGCTAATGGGGACAAGTACAATTGGGATCCAAGAAAATTAGAATTACCTCCCAAAGATTTTTCAAGTAGTATGGGAAGCGGGGCACACAAAAAGGAAGATTCCATCTTGAAAAATAATTCAAGCAAAGGATCCTTTTCCTTATCCTCAAAATCCTCTCCCCCGAAATTTTCAATTGTATTTGGAGGTGTGGCACATGTAAGTAAATAGCCCATAAGATGAAGCATCTCAAACAAACATTCTTGTTCAAAAATCGGGTCAACGTCCTCAAGACTTTCATTGTGATAGCTTCAATGGTTCGATAACAATGGGGACACAAGGAAACGAAGGATCTTCAACCTCAATAGATTTTGAAATATTTATAAGAGGTTGGAATTTAAAAGTACTTGGATCACTGTCAATGATTTCTTCCTCATACGTTTTAGGTGAAACTCGAGTCTCGACCTCCTTTAAGCTTTCTAAATAAGAACACCGCTCATCACAAAGTGCGATAATTTCCTTAACAAGACCATAATCAATATTCATCACGCTTTAGGTGGAAAGAAAATTTAGTGTTTATTTGATGAGAAAAAGTATTTTTTTTTCTTCCAAAGTAGGCTTCATTGGCTCTATAACCTAGGATTCCTCATTTGGTTAAAAACATTTTCAGCTTCAAAAATATAGGAAGAAAAGTCATCATTGGATTCGCATAATGCATCCAACTCTTGCTCCCCAAAACTATTTTTTTCAAGCCTTTCACACTCAAGCATTATAAGGCTCTCACCAATGGTAATAGGTCGAGGAAGAGATTCTTGAAAATAAAAAATTTGAAAATTATTTTCTTCCTGATATTTATTTTCAAGCCTTTCTCTTTTAAGCCTTTCATTTTCAAGGATTTGGATGGCTTCACCTATAGTCTTGGGAGTTTAATTTTAAGAATTATTTTTAGTTTTATTGATCCACTCTTCATAAATCTCGACTTCCTTATTCCCACTATTATCATAACAATTAAAACCATTGAACGAGTTAAAATAAAAAAATTCAAAGTGGGCAGTTAAAAAACGTGACAGGCATTTTTCTGTCTTTTTATTTTTCTGAATTTTTTGGATTTTTGAATTATTTTTTAATTTTTTTGGCTTTTTAAGAATTAAAGTCAAATTAGAGATTAACCAACCTAACCTAAAAGTCTACCTAATTTCCCGGCAACGATGCCAAAAACTTGATGCGGCTATAAATGTGTCTCTAGTGCGTACTAGTTATGGTTCAAGTACAAACCAGTCGCTCAAGTAATAATTTCGGTAAGTCGGGGTCGAATCCTCAGGGAATAGGACGATCTCTCGTGAAGACAAAGGGTAGGAAGACTAATCCTAAGGTTGACTCTAAAAGAAAAGAAAGAAAAACGATTTTGATTTGAAAATTATCTAACAACTAAATACAAATCGATTGAACTAAAAATTAAACTAAGCATATAAGAGTAAATTAATTAACAACTAAGTAAAATGAATGACAAAATAGGTTAGAATACAATCCCCCTGGTTTGTTTACCAGGTATAAAATAAAGTCATAAACTAGATAATTGATTAAACGCGGTAGCATTACATATATGAGGGTACAAGCCCGCATCATACATAATCTAGAGTAAGAAAAAACCAGTGTTGACAAAGCTAACACGCCCATTGCACTCTTAAACACCCCGATTACCTAGGCTAAACGAGGTAAAAAGCCCTAAGATGGCTATGACAACCAATCAATACGATTCAATCATTTATTTAATTTAAAGGACTAATTTTATAGTCATGCAAACCACATCGGGGTGGGTTCATGTATTCCAACCCTTAGAAATCTAGGCAGACATGGTATTATAAATCTCAATATAACAACACATTAAAATGAATGAAAACATAATGAAATAATAATCAAAGTTCTGGAAATAAAGGTTACCAAGATTAAATAACATGAACATGCAAGAAGAAATCGAATCTTGAAGAAAAATCGAAAAAGCTCTTGAATTTAAGGTACAAACTTGTAAAATATTCTCCTAGATGTTCCTCCTTGATTAAGATCTTTTACATAAATTAAATCCCTCTTAAAAGAATCCTAATATGATTATATATAAGTCTTGTGTTGTTTAGAAGAGTCCCCAAATGCTAAAACTCTTTTGGCTAAAAAATAGGGCCAAAATAAAAATCGTGCTTCTTGAAATTTGTCACACTTTAAAAGCGTGACTAATTTTGTAATGGATATGAAGCGTGTCAAAATCAAAACCGGTTCAGTTTTGGTCCATTGGCTCGGCTCGACCTTAGCAGTTTTTTCGTGGATTTCTTTCTCAACTTCAAATGGGAATAACTTCTTCACCATAGCTCGGATTATGGTGCTGTTTTTTTCTAGTGTTCTTGTAATTTTGAGCTCTTCAACTTTCTAGTTGTCCCCACCTCCGGAATATGGCTGCAAAATTATAAAAATGCCCTTGAACTCCCCATTTCTTGGTTTCTTTCACTGTTTCGAGTTCTCTTTTGTACTTTCTTGCATGACATTCCTATAAAACACATAACAGATATACAAAACACGGAATACTTGCCAAAAAAGGTTAGGAGAATAAATATGAGATGAATTCATATAAATTACAATTCACGGGAACATAAAAATACCGAAATTAAGAGGATAAATGTGAATAATTTATGCCTAATAAAAAACACGACCATTTAGAGTTTGGGAAATCGATTTAATGTAAAAATTTATCATCCATCCTCCAAGTTGCACACTTTTGTACTCGTGGCAATACATTATTTTATGATGTGGATATAGGCCAAGGCACTACAAATACTTACCCAAAATGAGCTAGTAGACTTCTTGTAAGGCATTGTGTATAGGTTTAGGATCCCATAAACTATCACCTCCGAAAATGCAAGAATTTTTTAGTCATAAATGGTATCATAATTTACTTCAAGGTTAGTAGTAACTTTAACTAAAGAAAGTGAGTACATGAAAAGAATAACGATATATATCAGTATCATGTGTTGGAAAAGTGTTAAAATACAAAAGACCCAAAACTAGTCCAAAAGTTCTGACACATAACGCTCCTAGTTTGGATTTTAACCACCTTCTCCTAAAATAATGTTACATTGTTGGAAGACACCTACATGTCTCCCATCAGTTTATTTAAGCTTAGTTAGAAGTTATCCTCCTCCATGGCAATCAAATCCATCTCAACATTGGCTCGAGACAGTATCTTCTCTTAGTCATCTTTGCTTGAACATATTTAAAGTCTTGCAATCCTTTTGATGTGAAAATTTGGTTTAATTGGTAGATAAAGTGCTCTCCTCAACATCCACATGGTCCATTATGTTTAGAAATAATATAACAGCTTAGACATGAGTCTTTAAATCTTGTAGGACTTTCCCTCCAAGACCTTTAAGTTGGGAAATACAAGAGAAAGTTATTTTCAACCCAATATGTAACGAGAAGTCATAAACAAACTCAAATGGAACTCTAGCAAAGCTTCCAAGTAGTTTTAAGGATTGAGTGGGCTCTAATTGCCAATAGGTAGGAGTTGGTGAAGCCTAGAGAAAATAGTGGAGCTTTTGTTCCACATTAAAAGAATATTTCTAATGATTGAATGGGTCCTGGGACATCACTTGTTGTAGTTCTTCTTGAAAATCACTAACCACCCTTGGAGTCATCAAATCAGTAAGAGTCCTAGTTGTTAGGACAACCTTAGCTGGGGGTGGAGCTTATTTTAAAGGTGGTTTCGTTGGCTCTGAAGGAGTCTAAAGAGCATTACAAATGTCAGGCGACTAAGGAGTGTCCTTAACATGACTATTCTCTTTATTGAGCTCATATACCTCAAATTCTGAGTTACAAACGACCTAATCTTTAGAGATTGGAGTGGAACCAGGGCAATAAATGTTAATGGGAGTTGACTTCACCCCGGGAGTTGGGTTCGAAGGTGATGTTTATGGTTGATAAGGATATCAACTAGATCAATTATTGGGGATGCAGGAAGATGAGTCTTAAGATCCTTAAGAAGCAATAGTTCCCCTGCAATAGCTAGAGTAGTAGCTATATCTATAATAATATTAAAAAAGTTTGAATTTAGGAATACGGGTGTGAAAATAGAAAAATGAAGAGACTTATTTAAGAGTAAGATGTCAGTTTTCTTGCCAGTTTCTCCTTATAGGAAGGCTTTTTAGCTATAGTCTTCATTTCCCCTTACTAATATTAAATAAGATTGATATAGAAGGTTCAACAAGTTTAAGGGTACCTGAAAAAGTACTAACTGAACATCAAAAGACTATTTCTCCCTTATTTGAAAAGCAAGAGGAGAAACGTCTTCTTCCTCCTCCTCCTCCTCCTCCTCCTCCTCCTCCTCCTACTTCTTCTTCTTCTTCTTCTTCTTCTTCTTCTTCTTCTTCTTCTTCTTCTTCTTCTTCTTCTTCTTCTTCTTCTTCTTCCCACCATATCTCAAAGTCTTCAGTCATTCTTTCATTAAAGTGCACACCAGCTATGCTGAAAGTGCTTTGAAACTTAAGATAGTTAGTAATACCTACTAAGATAGTTATTTTAGGGTTTGAGAAGACTTGGAAAATATATGAGGGTTAGAAAGACTTTTCTTGGGGATGGAAATTAATTAGTAAAGGCCAAATTTCCTAGAAAATTGAGCAGGCAAGTAGATTTCCCCAAAAGATTTTGAATAGTGGGCATTTGGAGGAGAGATCCCATAATAAATATTTATGGGAACCAAATAAATTCCCAAGCAGAGGTCCATATTCTCAATGGGAGAATATTTTCTCAAGATTGACGCAAACCAATAAGGAGTTTGAGCACCATCCAATAAAAATCGCAAAATGATCCCTGATCTATAAGGTATTAGACCTCTAAACATACTAATGAGAGAATTGAAGCTCATATTTCTAGGATTGGAGCAATAGAAGAACTTAAGATGTTTAAACTCGAAGTTGCCTTTGGTATGACCCATCTCAGGAAAGTAAGCATGCCCCCACATTTGGAAGAACCATAGAGTCCCATGTTGATGGAACTGAAAGGATCATCTAGAAGCTCGACAAAAATATTATAAAGAGATCGCAAAAGATAAGGGGAAGGAGCCACCTTTTTACCCGCATCAAGATTAGAAGATAAAAAGGAGTACTCTAGCACAGCTCGCTGAGATTTAACAGAAAAGATATGTCTTGATACCCCGAGAAAAACAAAATAATAGTAACCCTTACTATTCATAACTTATGTGTTTATTTATGAAAGAGGAGAAAGACAAGAGGTCATTTTCACTCTTTAACTTGACAAGGATCTCAGTCGATATCATGTGAGGATAAACATCCTCTTCAATAGATTCAAAGCCAGTCAAATAGCAAGTATCTAATATAATGGGACCAGTCGTCCTAAAATTGACCTCAAAGCAATTGAACTTCGAGTTGCAAAAGTGAATGGCACTAGATATAACAAATGGATTATATTATATATTCATCAAATTGAGTTTGACGGCATCTAAGATTCCATGTCTTTTCATTTATCCTACTTTGGCTATCAATATAAGAATTACCCATTTAGGTCATGTAGTGTTGTCAAATTTTTTGGGCCAAAACATAAACATAAACTTAAAGGAGAAAGGTTCTTTAGGTTGGGTGGAATCATGTATGAGAAGTGTCTCATCCCCCAACCTATAATAGAAAACAGAGAGAGGCAAGGGAAGATCATATTTAAACGGGGGAAAAAGTGAATCGAGTCGCTCCATATAGCAATTATATGGGGAAAATAATGTCCCCAAATGACAAGAGAGTTATTTTCCATGAACTTGATGACAACCTCATCAAAATGAGAGTATACATTAGGGTTTTCAAAGTTGGATGCCATAGGTAGTGAAAAATAGTGAATAGAGAGAAAATAATATAGAGATCCGAGAAGACGCTTGGAGAGAGAAAGTAAACGATAAGAAAGAAAAGAAATTAAGAGACAAAGTTAAAAAAAGATAAAATAGATCGTTTGAAAGGAAAAATAACATCAAGAAAATTCCAATATGTGTATCACGAGGTTTCCCTCTAAAAGGAAAAAAAGGATATGTGGAAATGGAGAGATAAAACGTGCCTTTTTAGGCACAGTCAATTAAAATGATCACAGCAATTTAATACCAAATGCGTGAGGGGGGGGGGGGGGGGGGCAAGGCAGCCACATATATTGGTTAGAGATAGTAGCAAAAAAAATTCCATTTATGTGAGTTATTTATTCCTCTAAAGAATAAAAGGTTGTTAATTGGATGCATCCACACGCGCAAGGGACTTTGGTGGGACCACTACCAATAATAAAACATGCAAGCATAATAGACAAAAATTGAAATATTTTTAGGTCTAGTGGTATATAAATAGCTACTAATACATTTTAACTTACCAAATTTTATTATAGTATAAAATGATCATCATAGGGCAAAAATAAACATTATGCCAAGGAGACAGATTGGTTAAATTAAGAAATTGAGTAGTAAGAAAATGAGAAAATATGCCATAATGAAATTCACAGTGCATTGTCTCAGCCACCAGCCTTGAATAGTGAATTGAAGAAAAAAATAATATTTTTCATTGATTTTTCAAAGTTTGGAAGTTGTAAAACATGGAGAAAACATAACATCACTCTCTCGTGAGTAAGTAGAATTGTGGAAATGAGTACGTTACAAAATGGTTAAAATTATTCCACAAGTAATTGATATGTTTCTCCTCCAAATCTAGATAGGGTTTATCCCTAGCATCCTCCAAATATAATAGGTCATGATACTAGAAGTTCAAAGTAGTTTCTTGATCTCTATGTTTTAACTCCTTGGACTCGAGGATATTGGTGTTCTATGAAAGGACATCCAAACCTGGGCTTAATGGGTCTTCGTGGACATCTAGATAAAATTTCTCAAAATTCTTCCATTTCTTCAAAACTCCACTAAAAAAAGAATAAAGATCATCACGAGTTTTAACTCGATTCTTATAGTTTTCTAAGTCAGCCAAAAGTTGGTTGATCCTTATAATAAATGAGGAATAATTTTGAGGAGAAATAAGATATGAGCTCTGCATGTAGGTGGGTAGTTTTGAAAATGGTCAATGACCATTCATGACTAGACAAAATAATATTAGGCCTGGTCTTTAAACATAATAAAGGAAGGGAGGTGAGAGAGCATGAAGTACTTCCAAGGCTTTGCAAACATCACAACCAGGGGAAGGATACCCTAGAGGATGGTGGCCAATATTTAAAACACCTTTGGCGTATTTTTCCAAATCACTGATGGGATTCCCCACTAAATTATATGGGTATACTAATATATTAGAAAGGGGATTTGTAGAGAGGACAACTTCACTGATCAAGACTTTAAAGGCACTCAAGTCAAAACTATCTTTAAATAGGACAAAATAACTACATATACCATTCAAGATAAGATGGTATGATGGTTGAACAAAGGTGTGGGATAGATAATTAACCTTCACATACCTAGAAGATTCATAAGTGGCAAAATGCTAAGTAGCCGAAAGGTTCATGTACTCATTGGCATCGATTCAAAAATGATAAAAATGTTTAATTTCCCTGAACCAAGAATAACCTCCCTAAGATCATAAGTGAATGAGATATAAGTCATTTGTGGCTGGTATTCGAGGGGAAGAAGGGGAAAATAAGGGTGTGATTAATATTCAGCTCATTAGGTTGTCACAATGGACCAAAGTAGGATGATGACTCTTGTTAGCGGGATCTTTTGGGGCTAGGCTCATCAAGCATGACCTCAACCATTGGTTAATAATAAATATCAATGCCCTTAACTCAATACAATGCCTCTACACAATTAAAAGGATATATATTAATGATAATAAAAGAAATAATTTCCCCACGAGAATGAGTGAGAGGAAGAATCAGTCAGCCCAGTCGATAATGAGTCTAAAATGATATGGTCCATACTAATCTGTGAAAGCCACAAGTGGGACCTTAGAACATGATTCCACTACATAAAGCAACACAAAATCCAACTACTCCATGTAAACATGGTAAGTTTGGTAGGAGAACACCTCACAACGTTCAAATATACATATGAAGTTAAAATTTCAAGTGAGCTCGTGCATGTGTGAATTGAGGTATATAAAATAGAATCCATTTAAGCAACACAAAATCTAACTACTCCATGTAAACATGGTAAAGAACATTTTAAGTATTGACAATCTTAACCAAAAGTTCTATCCACATGGGAGCGAAAAAGAAGGGATTCAAACACAAGTATATGCCACAAAAAATGTGTCAAGCTGAAATACACACAAAATAAAATCTTTTTGAGTTTTTAAAATTTTTAACCCAAAATAAAAAATATATACTCAAAAGACAAACAAAAATCATTTGAATTTTTCATTAAGCTTAAATTACCAAGAGATAAAAAAGCCAAATGATAAACAAAAATCTTTTTGTATTTTTCATTTAATGCAAACAAAAATGAAGGAAATATAATACAAAAGATTAACAAAAATCATTATTCAAGCATGTGATTAAGCCTGAAGCATAGACTAGAAAATGATTAAAACGAGCATACATTTAGCATGATAATATAGCATGTAGTACAAATGCTAAAGTATGCATATAAAACTAACACATTCAACGTTTAGATTTTGCAAGACAGGAGGCATGTGAAAGTAAATGAGAATCAAATTCCCTATCTTGTAAAGCTACCAAGTCGAATCTCCTAACCCAAACCAATGACGAATGACTATCTCAGGGGTTAGGAATCTTGGCTACCTTGGTTGCCTTATGTTACGATTTTCTAGAACTTTGTTTAAGATCAAAATAAAATTTCCTAAGATGACCTTCTCGACCACAATGTGCATAAGTAAAAACACGTCAAAAATCCGTACCTAAGGATTAATCTCTAAAGGCTTTATTAGGTGATTTTCCTAAAACATTATGAGTAGATTCATTACAAGTATCGAAGCCTAAACCACAAGTGTCATTTTTAATTTGGACCATTCCTAAAATTTTATCTAGTTTCTCCGAATGACACTCCAAATCAAATTTGACTTTCCAAGAGCCTTTTAATTTATTTTGTAATTTAAAATGTTAGACTCTAATAAAACATTTCTCTCTTCAAACTCGAGAAGATCCTTTTTCAAGGATTCCATTAAACCTCTAAGGCTATCTCTCTCGCCTTCTACATATTCAAGCTTCTCTCGAAGAGTTCTCTGTCGTGTCCTAAGGTCTTCCACTAACGCACTATCATCAATGGCCTTGACACGCTCTCTTAAACAAGATTCTAACTTCAAATTATCTCTTTTTAATTTAATAGATTCTTTATAAAGTTCTTGAAAAGCATTTTTGAAGTTCACTCACATCAACATCTTCTTCATTTTCACTCTGTCTTTCTTCTTCACTCTCACTACCATAAAAAATAAGGGAATCATAAACTTTGACCATGGAAGTGTCATGTGTTTGAATATCTTCATGGGAAGATTCATTATCGGTGCTCACATGACTAGCCATAAAAGCCACAAAGTTGGGCTTAGTGGGGAAATCGGGTCCCTCTTCATAATCACTATCACTAAGGGTTACATTAAAAGAGATTGGTTGCTTACCCTCTCTCCTTAGTTTAGTGGGACACTCTTTTGCCCTATGGACATACCCTTCACAACCAAAATACCTATTTGACTCGTCCCTATTTAAGCTTTCATTAATAGTTTTAGGAATCTTTTTGGCTTTGTCATGCGTAGATTTTTCAAATTTCTTATAATCATTTTTAAATTTATCTTTGTTAAATTTAAGAAATTTTCGAAACTTTCTAGCAAACATAGCCATATTTTTCGAGTCACTATCATTTTCACTCTCTACTACTTGTTTTTCTTCTTTTAGGGGTTTTAAAGCAACAGCCTTTTCTATTTTCTTTTCAGGGGAAACATGTCCAGTTCATAGGTTTGTAAATCACCTACAAGCTCTTCTAATTTCGTAGAGGCTAAAGTTGGTAAAGAATTTAAAACGATCACTTTTGGAATAAATCTATCGGGTACGAACCTTAAAAAAAATTTACAACTCGGTTGTCGGGTATTTTCTCTCCCAAATTAAAAGATGACTTAACAATATCGGAAAGTCTAGCATAAAATTCATCAAAAGTTTCTTTTTCATTCATTTTGATGGTTTTAAATTGAGTGGTGAGGTTTTGGAGTTTCGAAGCTTTTACGACACTTGTACCTTCATGAGTGAGTTGTAAAATATCCCAAGCTTCTTTAGCGGTTTCACACGTCATAATACGTCGGAATTCATCCGGTGTGACTGCACTAAACAAGGCATTTAAACCACGAGAATTAAAATTTGAAAGTTTAAATTCATTCTCACTCCACCTATCGGTCGGTTTGGGAACACGTTCATTATCTACTAAATGTGTTGGTGGGTACCAATCGTTAACAACAGACAACAAAACCCTCTCGTCGATAGATTTAAGTGGCGATTTCATTCGCGCTTTCCAGTACGCGTAGTTAGAACCATCGAAAATAGGAAATTTTGAGAATGGGGAAAATTCCATTTTAGCCAAAAATATTTAAAAGATCTTTAACGAAATAATTTATCGTTTTGGCTCTGATACCAATTTGAAAGCGATAGGCCCCCAAATTTAAACGCTTTACTACAAAAAGTAATTTTCAATTTCCTTTTAAATATATGCGGAAGCGGAGATGGTTCAATTACACAAAAATTTACAAATTTTAATTTCTCTTCAATATAAAATTAAAGTAAGTGAAATTAGATTAAACACGCACTTATCTTAATTTTACTTAAACCAAATTAACTCAACCCAAGACCTAGAAATTTGCCTAATAAAATATTTAATCCATTTTAGAAAATTTAGGTAAAACAAATTTTATCAAATTAAATTAAATGACTTGAATTAAATTCACATAAACATTGGCCAAATTAATTATGCACCAAATTAATTAAGTAGTGATTTAAACCAAATTTTATCTTGTTTTTCTGACCTAAGCATGCATCTAATGTGAGATTTGCAAAAACATAAAATAAATAATAAATCACTACGTCGCGATGTATGAGGAAAAACTCACAATGAGAAAACACCTCGGACGGCCCTAGAATTAAGTCCACTAAGTATGGTTTTACAATTACAAGACAGATGACTTACATCCTCGACTCGACCCCTTTCAAGCCTTGACGCATCTTCTTGTAAACACCTCCGCCTAGTCGACAGCCCCAGAGCTCCACCGAAATCTTGGAATCACCAATGAGACACAGGTACACCGTCAACCACACATGGTGCCTTTCTGTAATACCCCATATTTTTATAATTTAAATAATTAAAGGATTAATTATTATTGTGGGATTAATTGAATTAAAATGTGAGAATTTAATTGTTGTTTAATTCGGATTTAAAATAAATATTAACTAACGTTCTAGGGTTAATACTTATTGATTTAATATTACTGTGTGATATGCAATATGGAATTATACACTTCGGTAAAATGTCAAGAGTAAGAAATACGACAACTTAGTAAATTAAGTCAGACGCGCGTGTGAGTCGTGTATGGGATAATCTAATGGAATAAATATATTGATTATTTTTAGTAACTCGTATGGTTCGAGTGCGCTGTTGAGTCCAGAAGGGTCGAGATGGTCAAAATAGTATGCCCGGGCGTTTAGTTTGGATCCCGGGGCAATTTTAGGCCTAACCGGCACCCCGAGAGAGCATTATGGTAAATTGTATTTTTAGACTAATTTAATGGACGAAAATTAAGAGTTAATTATCAGCTAAGGAAAGTCCATTAGGGTTAGAAAAGTGTCACGAAGTTAAGAACGGCCATAGAAGGTGTGAGGGAAAACTATTTTCAAGAGAAAAGGGCCAAGTTAACACCACCTTACACAACCACCACCACCACCACCGTGTAGATCGTGACAAGGGGAACACAACCATACCATCAACGTCAAGAAATCAGACGACAAATTTAAGACAAGTGTTTATAACTTGATGTACCTTAGCAATTATCATACTCATGTTAGTGTAGGGATGTTATAATCATGTTTTAGTTCATAAAGTGACGAAAATTGAGGAATTAGGATATGTATATTGAATCTGAGATTTATTAAATTAAAACCCTTCATGTATGTAGACTACAAAATCATGTTTTGATGAACTTATGTGTAGAACGAATCTGGAAATTTTGTGTTCTTGAATAAGAATTTGAAGAACTAGGGTTTTGGTAAATTAAATTGGGGATTCCATGTTTTATTTATGATTCATAATGATTTGATGGTTCTAGGATGTTAGAATTCATATAAAATTGATAGGATTCGAATTGGAACTGTTTATTTGGAGAATGGGATGTTAATTTAGAGGTTTTAGGATTAAAAATGGGGGGGGGGGGGGGGGGAACGCTGAAATTATGGGTAGAAGACGAACAGTGCAATCTTGCGCGATCTTGCACGAAGTTGTTCAAGCGAGATTGCATCTCGTGCGAAGTCGCTCAAGAGGCATGTGACAGTCGTTCAAACGACATGCCATCTGGTTTGAGCGACAGGGTGAATTTCTGGGAAATTTCTTAGGGGTAGTTTAGGAATTTTCCAGTCTTTATGAGTGAGAGAAATTTACCAGTTAACAAATTTAAAATGAGGCAGGTTTACGAGGAAGTATCTGGGTTTATACTTCAATTAATCTGAAAAGAATAGTTACTCTGGAAATTACTAAGGAATGGTAGTAATTTAGTAATACTTTAAAATACGTAATAATGAGAATGGAATACGTATGATAAATATATAAGAAGGCTGGGGGAATACCCACAATTATTAATAGGATGTGTGAATACCTATTACTTGCTAGTATTATGTGTATGACATACATAGTTGCTTGCTATCATGGGAGGTGGTGTAGAGACAGTATTATCTTAAGGGGATTATTGACTTGTATCTCAGAACATAGGACTGTGAAGGTTTATTGGTGAGTTGATAACCTAGCTGACTATGGGAGCGTAGGTATGTGCGTGACCCATAGATATGTGAACTATGTTTCCCTCCATTATGTGTGTTTTGTATATATGGTTCGTGGGATACTTCCGAACCGATAGTCCTTATTAGAGTACGAGATGTACCAGGACATGATAGCAGTGTATGCAATGCACTACAGGTTTAGCCTTGGAGTGCTGTATTAGTATTTGTATATTATAGTGGTGAATATACGTATATATGTAAAGGTGTTATTCCTACTGAGAGATAAATAGTAGGCTATTGGGATAGTACAATCTTAAGTGACGTAAGTTGTGAATACCTAACTTAGTGTGAAAAACACTTAAATCGAATTTACTAATAAATTCTGATATTATTAATGTGGGAAAATGGGGAATTTTGATATGCTGCTATGAGTTACAACAAGAAGTGTAAGTCTTTATCTAGTTAGAAGTGTTATAAATGGCTAGGTGGGGATAGAGGTACGTTAGGCATGCACCATAGACGAGATGTGAGAATCTCATGTGAGAGTTCGAACTAACATGCAATTGATACTCGCTTTATTGCAAATTTTAAATACTTGCTAAAATAAATATTTTTACACATCGGGGTCTGACCCGTTTCTTGCATCTCTTCTCTCTCTTGCTATATATATATGTATTATATCAGGTGCTCAGCCACAGGGACATCAAGCTTAGAGATTTGGATTTCTTGGCGTACTGCAGCTGTTGTGGAAGCTATAGGTCTTCATAGTAGACACCTCCATCATTTCATTTCCATTCCTTATAGAATTTCTATTTAGGGCATGTTTCGCCCATTCCTTAGACAGTATTTCAGAGATTGTGTTTCAGTTACTTTTCGTTCATTTTCATTTGGATTTATGGTTACTATGGTTTTGGTTTGGAGTTTTGAACTGGAATGTTTTATCCAGTCTTAGTTATTTCAACATATGATTCTGACTCAGTATTTTATTAATTAATTATGCATGGATGGTTTATATTAAATTTTTTGGTTTCGTAATTATATGGTTTTAATTAAAAAGGAAAAAATGTTTTGACACGTAGCTTAATTATATTAGGTGATTAAATGAGTTATTATGTTTTCGACAGTGATGCTAAGAATGAATCAACCGAACATTCTGTGTTGAAGTTTATAAAGGACTAATCACCAGATATTTAATTGGGCGGGGTGTCACACTTTCATCATGTGAGAATGCCGCAACAAAAAAAACTACTTCTTCTTTGAGGGATTTAGAAGTAAAAACAAACTTCTCTTCACTGTGGTAGAGATAAAACCGATGCCAAACTCCAAGAAAAGTATATATATAGCGGAACTTGGATAAACAAACTATGGGTGTAAAACATAAGTGTTTTAAGAATTTTTCTTTGAAAAATGAACACTCAAACTTGAAGTTTTTCCTTTTGGAATTTTGCTCTCAAACTCTCTCTTAGAGATGTAAAGATGTGAAAAAGTTTGTTCCCGCACATATTAAGTCTTCCCAAAAATTTAGTGGGAAGAGAAGTGGGAAACATGGAAAAACTCTTCAAAACTTCCAACTAAACTGTTCCCGCCAAATCTCGTTCGAACGAGCCTTCTAACGAAGTTCCGGTGCATAAAAGTTGTACTAGTTAGAAATCTCGTTGGAATTCTCGTTCAAATAACCATCTCGTTCGAACGACAATTCGAACGATGTTCTAGTGGCCAATATGAGAACTCCTTGGCAAGCTCGTTCGAACTACATTCTCGTTCGAACTACATTCTCGTTCGAACGAAAAACTCGTTCGAACGACAACTTCGAACGAACTTCCAGAAAGCTGAAAAATTGAGTTTTAGCCCAGAGACTTTATATACTTTATTTTAAAGTTTTAATTAACTTTTTCTGAAAATAAACAAAAATTTAAAATAATTTTACACCCATATAAATAGCGTTCCAAGCTCCTATATATATTAAAATGCATTCATACCTTAGGAGCAATGGAACCATGTTGATGACGTAGAAACGAGGCACAATAAACTCGGCATTTTGATAAAGATTTAAACTTGGCCATTACGTCTTCAACTTTAGTATGTCATAGGCTTGAAAGATGGTCAATAACTCTATCCTATGACTCAAATAATTTTTTCCGGAATTGAGCCAAAACTACAAAGGACTCAATTGGAAATTTGTATCATTACAGGACCCTAGTTTTAATTATTTCTGACCATGACCTCAGATTCGTGTCTCTCTTTTGTAAAAGCCTACAAGCAACCATGGGAACATAATTAAATTTCAACTCCACTTTTCATCAAAAAATAGATGAACAATCTAAGATAACCATTCAAACCTTAGAGGATATGCTTAAGGCGTGTGTACTTGATTTGAAAACGAATTCGAATGATCCTTTACCATTAGTGGATTTCGCATATAATAATATTTATCAAGAAAATATTCAAATGGATCTGTATGAGACGCTCTATGGTAGAATTTGTTGTTCCCCTGCTTGTTGGGTAGAAGTTGGAGAAAGAAAATTATCGGGACAAAATTTGATTCAGATCACAATAAAGAAAGTGAAATTGATACAAGACTGAATTTGAATCTCTTAGAGCCGTCAAGGGAGTTATGTAGACAATCGACACCGATAATTAGAGTTCCAAAAAGGATATTATGTGTTCTTGCGAGTATCACCATCGAAGGGAGTCATTCGATATAGGAAGAAAGGGAAGTTGAGTCCAAGATACATAGGACCTTTTGAGATCCTTGGAAGGATAGGAGTTGTTGCGTATAGAATAACTTTACCCACTGAACTCTCTAGTGTGCATAATGTGCTTGATATGTCAATGATAAAGAAATATGTCCCATATTCAAAACATATCTTAAGTCATGAACCTCTTCGAGTTAGAGAAGACCTGATCTACATTGAGCATCCATCAGAAATTGTGGACCATAAAGATCAAATACTACGAACCAAGGTAATTTCACTGGTCAAAGTATTATGGAATAATCATTTCGTTGAAGAAACAACATGGGAACGAGACGATGAAATAAAGGAGCGATATCAATACCTGTTTGAAAATTAATGTTAGTCAAGTTTGAGGACCAAACTTCTTATAAGGAGGGTAGGATGTAATGACCCCACTTTCATATGCTCATATGTAGTTTGTTTTTACAATTGCGTCTCACTTATTATCTGATAAATGTTGCATTCTAACAAATGTGATATTCTAGATTCTTAATATGACAACCACCATTTTTAAATTTGAAGAATCAACTGTAAAATGGGTTACAACCCCAAGTTTACTAATCTTATATACATAACCCCTAAAATAAAATCATAATGCTAACTTTATCTGATCTCCTCTATTTCAATATTTGAGTTAACCCAGTGACTTTTTTTTACCAAAATACCCTCAAATGTTACAACATGTAAACTAACTTATCCACCTCACAGTAATACGTCTCCCAATTTCCTAGACCATTTAAACTGCTTGGATATAATGGATGAGATTACATAGCCATTGGAATCCCTAATTCTATAATATTTTTCCCATTACAAATTAACTATGAAACCTAGGGTTTAGAACACGAAAATACCTAATTTCAACCATTCTTTAAATTTAACGCCATAGACCCTAACACATAAACATTAAGAACATTTCGATAAAAATTTCTCAAACATTCCTGTTGTTTTGAAAACCCTAGGTCCATAACAATGGGAGGTGGGGAATCATCCAAGCATGGGGCAAAGGTAAAATATTTGTTTAAAAACCATTTTTGATTCGATTTATACATTTATTTTCTATAAACTAGTAGGTTTTCAACTCCTAATAGGAATATAGATACGAAAGGGGTATATTTAATTTTAAATACAATAGACATGTGTAATGTCTAATAAAATTAGATATTTGAAACATTTTTATCAAATTTTTTCAGGTGATCGAGTGTCAAATGTGTGATTTATAAGGCCATGTTGCTCTAAAATGCCACTAGGTGTATAACAAGTTAAAGAAAATACATTGTGAAGGAATTTGAATGCCTCTCCCTTGAAAGACAATGGGAAACCGCAATAGGAAGTTTTTAAAATGTTCCCAAGGTCATGTAGTCAATGGTCGTGGTTTGACGAAGCCTTGAAACCACACATTGATGAGGTCTCATCAACTAAAAAAATTGTTATAAATGTGGGGAAGAAGGTAAATTCAAAGCACAATGCCCGTGGAATAATTTCAACCAAAGCTCGCCCATTAGAGGATCTTTGCGATCTGAAAATATTGGAAGACCTTAATTTCATCACACAAGGTGAGGAGGTCCGGTATAGTGATACCGTTCTGCTCCGAGATGACACCAAAGAGATATACCTCATACTCATTCAATTTTAATGAGTCTATTTGTCTCATTCATCAAGTATATTTCTTTCATACTGAATAATTTTACTAATTTACTCTGTTGTACTATCCAGGTTTTGATTTCGGGTTAGATGGGTTTGCGTTCAGGTTTTGTGCCTAGAAATCGTTAACAGTAGGTCCGAAAATGGGTTTTGTGGCCGGCTTTGTGAGGCTCTTGAAATCTTTTAGTGAGATTTTAGGTTTGGACATAATCCATTGGCGAGGAACATCAGGTACTCTATGAAGGTTCAATATGTTTTATCTCTGAGAGTTTAGGTTTATTTGACTTCGTAAATTTAGCAACTGCAACCTAATGTAAATTTTAATGTTTAGGTTTAACAAATGTGCCTTAATGTAAATTTTAATGTTTAGGTTTATATGATTTCGTAAATGTTTACGTTTGTTTTTCGTTGTTGCTGCGAACATTTACATTTACATTTACATTTAGGTTTATTTAATTTCGTAAACTTAGCAACTTCCCCAATAGGTTCCAATTGATTATTGCTACTGATTCAAGCCTATAATTCATGTTTTATTTATTTGGGTACTGATTCAAGTTTTGTTAATTTGGTTACTGATTCAAGTTTTAATTTGCAATTTGTTTTAAGCTTTCAAGTTTTTCTTCCAATTGATTTCATCCCCAATGCAACTAATTCTTTCTCTGATTTTCTATAATTTTCTTACTTTTTAGTAATGATTCTGCCGAATAGTGATTATATTATTCTTTAGGATTCTTGAATTATTGTTGATTGGTGAATTTGAACATTTAAGTGGCCATTGAGTTGGTTGGACCTAGGCATTTGTAGCATTTAGGGATTTTCTAGGTTTATTTACCCAGTTACTTTAATTCCATAACAAATATCCTATATTTTCCTTAATTGGTTCATTTGTAAATGCTGCCAATTGAATATTTTGGTGTTTTATTAGTTTGGGTGTGGATTCATATTTTGCAATTTAATGACTCAATTTTGTGATTAGTAATTATTAGTGTCTAAATATGAATTCGATTTATTTGATTTGATAAGAATTTAATTATTTGCATTTTGATAACTGCAAATCGGATTAGTAAGTGGGTTGGATATGAATTATAATAATTCAATATTTTTAGAATATCACTTCATTTTGTCTAGTAAAATATGAAGAGATTTTAGTGTTGACTTATCAAAAAAATAAATAATAATAGTAATAAATTTTAATGTTATTAATTTGATATGTTTAATCTTTACTCTTTAAATATCACTTCATTTTGTCTACATACATAAATGTTTTAGCACGACATGTAGAATCTTAAATTATACATGTAATATATATACATATAATACTAAATATATATTATAACTAAAATACTTGCTACGCATATATGTATATATGCCATTTTTCATTATAAGGGATATACTCATTTAGTTTTATAATTTACTGAGTCTCTATTTGTTTCTATTGTATAATTAATGGGGTTTCCACAATATAAAGAGTGAATGAGTAAAAGATTTAGAGTGAGGCAAGTATACGTTAATGGGGTGAAAGACTTTGTGAATTATGCAATGAAGAATCTCAAAAATGATATTATCCCATGCCCATGCATTCATTGTAGTAATGGTAAATGTTTGAAAGGAGAGGATGTAAAATTACATTTGATTCAGTGGGGTATGTAAGCTGACTACACATTTTGGAAATTTCATGGGAAGATGGATGTTATGTATATTCCAAAAGAAATACTTGTCAAGGAAACGGTTCTCACAAATAATGATCTGTTAGCACAAAATAGCTTAAACGATCTTAGAAATGATACATACGAAGTGCACGTAGCACAAGAAAATCAAGATAGTAGAGAGAATAGTTTAGGTTGTGAGGATAATATTGACAACAATAGTAACCAAGATAAGGATTATATACGGTTAAAAGCAGCAGTCGCAACCCCATTATACCATAACTCCAACCCCGACCACATAATATTATATGCCATGGTTGGGTTGCACAACTTAAAGAGAAAATTTGGCTTATCGGAAAAAAGTGTGATGGAAATACTCCTTTGGGAAAAAGATTTGCTCCCCAAAGAAAATACCCTGCCAGTCAATTATTTTACCATGAAGCGTAATTTTAAAGGCTTGGGTATGAAATAAAAATCAATTTATTATTGCAAGTATGATTGTGTTTTCTACTATATGGAGTACAAAGCCAAACAGGCTTGTCTCGTATGTAAGGAACCTAGTTATGAACAAAAGATGATAGTACATAATAAACATTTGTTAAAAGTATATACTCAAATACCTAAGAAGGTGTTAAAGTATTTCCCTTTAGGTCCTTGATTGAAGAGTGGAGTTTAGATTATTTAACTGCAGTCATTCCCTCATGAGTAACTTATAGAATGTTCCAAGCATCCTTTGAAGTTTCACAAGTCGTGATACGAAAAAACTCCTCGGGAGTCACAACACTAAATAATTCAATTAAACCTTTAGAGTTAAAGTTACATAATTTCAATTCATCCTCACTCCAACTCTCTACTGGTTTTAAAATAATTTCATCATCAACAATTATAGTAGGAGGGGACCATCCTCTTTCAACAGTAACCCAAACACATTCATCAATTGATTTTAAGGAAGATTTCATACGTGCTTTCCAATAGGTGTAGTTAGTTTCTTCAAACATACGTGGTCTATTCAATGAAAAACTTTCCATATAACCTAGAGGATTCATCTAAATAACTTACAGAGACTAGCTCTGATACAAATTTGAAGTTGTACGGCTATATGGATTTAGTTAATTTCGTAGAATACACTTCTACACTAAATATAAATTTGGCCAAGAGTTGATACCTTCCAAATTTTAATATTTTTTACTAACTCATAAGTGAGCATGCAGGATTATTAATTAAGAAAGAAGAAATCACAACCAGAACACGCTGATGTATGAGGAAAACCCAGATGGCAAAAACCTCGGACGGCTGGACCTAGGCAAATCCACTACAAATACAGTTTTACAAAGAGACTTAAAAGACTTACAGACTTGACAGACTAAAACTAGTTGATGTCGTCTCCTCTACATTTATTCGTAGTATGCAAAGATTTAATGCGTTGCATAACACTTCTCGTGTCTAGGTATCCATCGAAACCCAAAATCCATCTCCTACTAACAATTGTACAGAGTTCCACCGCACATAACTTTGATGAATAAATTATAAAGTGTATGGGGTTTTGATTCTAAAATTTGATCAAAAGATCACAAATGTGTTAGAGAGAATTTTATAAAAAGGGATGATATCTTTTTATTAAAATTGCAAGTTCTGCTCAATCAGTTATTTTCGTCCTTCTTAAAGATATATATGAAGTAGTGGACCAAAACAGTTTTAAAAAAGGAATTGTTGAAATTTAAAAAAAAAATCAAAACTGGAGCAGGTCGTTCGAATGACTATGTTTGAACGAACTTCTAACGACATTTCAGAATAATATGCAAACAATCTCGTTGGAATTTCGTTTGAACAGATGCGTTCTAACAAAAATTCATAGGATTTTGCGAAGAAGTACATTCGTAAGATCGTTCGAACAGGTTCATTAGAACGATTTGGGCTATATTTCAAACGAAAATATCATTTTTAAAGAAGACTTAATTTGTTTGAAAATTTCATAAAATTTATTTTAATAAAATTAAATTTGTCTCCGACACATAAAAAGGAACCAAGTCAAATACTTTTTGGGAAAAGAGCATTCGGAATCGATTTGATGAGGTGTGAAAGACTGTATGCCCAAATTCGTCAATGTTGATAGTTGAACGACACACAATGACCCAAAATGTTTTATCTAATGGAATTTAACCAATACTACAAATGACTTAATTGGAAATTTGTCCTTACAAAGAGACTTTACACTATACCATGGATAGCAGAGCCAATGACTTGGCATGGCCGAGCGGAGGTGGGTGAGAATTTCATGCAACATCTGATTGATTCATCTGTGTGGAAATCTGCAAATCATTGATACCCGGAATTTGCTAAAGAAATACGCAACCTTTGCCTCAAAATATCAAATGATGGGTTTAATCCGTTTGGCAAATTGTGCACGGATAAGAGTATATGGCTGGTATTTATGGCGCATTTAAATTTCCCCCCGTCATTGTGTATGAGAAAGGAGTTTCCAATTTTGTTGTTGTTGATACCATGTCCAAAATCACCAGGTAGTGACATTGATGTTTTCTTGGTGCCACTAATAAATGAATTGAATGAGTAATGGGTTGAAGGTGTGAGAGCGTTCGACTCATACAAAAAGGAGGAATTCACTTTGAGAGCTAAGTTGATATGCGGCAATTCATAATTTTCCTACTTATGGGACCTTATTAGGGTGCAATGTGCATGGTTATCCAGGTTTTCCAATTTATGGAGAGAAGACTAAAGCCAGTTGGCTTAATAAAAGTGGTAAACTTTTTTATCATATTCATTGGAGATTTCTGCCCCAAAGTCACAAATTCAGGTCAATATGAAGCAATTTTCTCCCAGAAAGGCACTGAGACGAGGCAATGTACACCAATACTTTCTTGTTTGGAAATTAAAGAAAGGTTATTAATGGCTGATCAAAAATTGAGGGGGAAATACGCCATAATTTTTGCCCAGAAGCGTAAAAGAAAGGATATTGGTGTGAAGACGGCGTGGTCGAGGAGATTAAAAATGTTTAATTTTCCATACTAGAAGGAACATCTTGAGCAACACATCATAAACATTATGCACGCTAAGAAAAATATTATCGAACATCTCATAGGCACATGCATTAGTGGTTCTCATTTTAAGGATAGAGAAAAATCTCGTGAAGATCATCGTGATTTGAAGATTAGGAGATCATTATAGTTGAAAGAAGATTCAAACACTGGAAAAAAAGCATATGACAGTTACATTATATACTTTGAGCATTAAAGAACGAAATATATTCTTAGAAACATTAAAGGGCTTGAAGTTCCCTTATAATTTCTCATTCAATTTACGCAGGATTATCTGCGATGTGAAAAAATATTTGAAGAAGTGTAAGTCTCACGATTGGCATGTGATAATGCAACTTGTCCCTCTGTCATTTGGACACTGTTTTTGGAACACAAGGATCTTCGAAGGGCTATTCTACAAATTAGCTTATGTTTTTCCCTATTGTGTGAGAAAGTTGTCAATGGGAAGCACATAATGGCAGTGAAAGAAACTTTGGCCGAGGCTACATGTGTTTTGGAGAAGTACTTTACTCCCTCACTCTTTGACATAAGCATCCACCTTTTATTGCATTAATGCGATGAAAAAAATTTATGTGGACCAGTAAGGTATCGATGTATGTATCCATTTGAATGATTAATGAATTTTTTTGAATATTAAATTAAAAATACATGGTACGTTGAGGGGTCCATTGTTGAGGAGTATATTATAGAAGAGGCTTCCTTTTATGCAAAGGAATATATGCTTAACCAAACATTAGAGGTCATGAATGCTTTGTTGATGAATTAAAAGAGTTTGCAGATGAGGAAGCTCTGGGAAAGGGTAAGGTAATAACCAGGTGGCTCGATATGTATTAGAGACGCGTGAAAATATGGATAAATGGAAAATGTGAGTTTATTTGAAATGTTTTGTAAAATACTGTAATATGTTCGATGTTATATTCATAAGAAGTTAATAGTGATGTTTTTAACCTAGGCAATATAATGAGTGCGGGCATGCCAAGAGGCGGAAGGGAGGCGTGAGTACAGATAATGACTTTAGGCATTGGGTAGCTTTCGAGGCGACTATAGTAACACCTCACTTTTATTTACTATCTTTGCAACATATTCACAATGTAAATACTTTCTTGTTTCAGTTATTGAAAGCTGGTGAATATCAATGAGGCTTGCAAGTCTAGAAAATGGGCCTAGTTTTGTAGCCAAGAAGTTCGAACAATATCGTGTCAATGGTTTTTGTTCCCTTTAAGTACACGCGAGCTAAAACTCATTGGGAAACAAAATAGCGACATTTTGTATAAAGCATTAACTCATTTCAGGGCAAGCACGAAAGATAAAAACTTGATAGAAGATGAGATGACGTATTATGGGATTATATAACAAATTGTGTTATTAGATTATATATCTTTCAGCGTACCTGTATTTTACTATGATTGGGTGAGAGTAGAGGATACAAAATCATGTATGGTCAACCCTGACACCCACATGGTGAATGTTGATTGGGATAAGTTGAAGATTGAAGATAATGTAATGAAGAGCCATTCGTTTGTACATTCCAAAACTTAAAGTTAGTGTTTTATGCAAAGAGCCCTGATAACGATCCATGGTCATTTGTTTTACATTCCCCTAAGCACTTAACTACATCGGTAGATGACATCAAGGCACCTATAGAGATTCAGTCTATTATGGACAACCCAGAATTAAAGAAATGATTAGACACATTAGAGGAGTAAATGTTTAGTTGTAGCATGTTCTGTTGTTTTAAATGTTGACTTCAAACTAATGTATAATTGCATGTTTCAATTATTTATTTGGATGTATTCATAGTGCCTTTTGTTCATAAGTTTATTATTACTTTTTCTAGGATGTCATATATTGTATATACATGTGATGACTTTCAAAACAGGTCTTTTATAGAGAACCCATCAATTTATCGGCGTGGCTATCAAAAAATCAAACAATGCAATAACTTGCGAGATCATGGGTGGAACATACCTCGTGCATATTTATTTCAATCAATACTACGTACACGACCTCAAAGTTGGGATGAAGAAGTTGAAAGGATTTTCATAAAACACAATCCAAGTAATGAGATGCAGTTAGTAAAGTTTTTAGAACTCAAAGAAAGAAAAATCCATCCTTTATGGATAGAACCAAAGAGGATAAGGATGCGTTCAGACTCTACCGTGAGAAAACATATGCATAACAAAGTTAACATATATTATCAGCTTAGGAGAGAATGCATTCATCCTAACATGTTTAGTGTCAAAAATGCAATCATCAACAACACACTTCCGTAAACATGGGCAATAAAATCTTTGCGTGAAATGATGAAGTATGAAACTTATGACATGGTCGAATTATCAAAAGTTTTAAAATATGTTGAAAAGGTATAATTTGTATTATATTTTTGTATATTATTTCCTTACTCTTGTATTAACATATGGACTAATGCATAAATATATAAATGCAGAAAATGGCGTCCAAGAATACAATTTCATCATCTAGGCTAGAAAGTTCAAGGCATGATGAACATTCTGCCATTAATTCTTGTGTAGAGGTTTCCTTTAACCTATATGGTTTGATAATAGGTGGAAAGAATCCTTTGAAAGATCGAGCCATGTCTTTGTTAAAATCATGTATTGGCTTAAGTTGTGAGAGTTTGGATACGTTTGAATAAATAAAAAAAAGGCTAATTATGGGATACACTCATGAAAGAGTTCAATATTTCAACTGACCAAAAGGAGGGGTCCGTGAAATCCATTGGTATTCAATTGAAGAATTTTAGAAGTAACCTTTGTTCGGCTTATTTTAAGGGCTTGGATAGTGATTGGGTAAAGGCCCTGAAGGATCGAGTACCGAAGAAAAAGCATATCCATGTCCATGAGTGGAATGAATTTTTCTTGCACAAATCATTTGAGGCGAAATTGAAATAAATACACCAAGGTCGGATGAACAGGGCTAAAAAGACTGATGTCAATTGTCTTAGTCGGATGTCATATGCTGAGAAAACTGAGGAGATGGTATACACACTTTCTCATTTTAATGTGTGTATATATAGTATGTCTTGCTTAAATAATTAATGCAAAATTAATTTGTAGATGCTTAAAAATAAATGACTTTTCAATCGTTTGGAAGTGTATATCGAAAGTCGTAGGCAAAAAACTGGGGAGTTTCACCCAAATGTAGCTGATGATATGGTGAGTTTCATAATCTTAGTTGTAAAAATTAAATTACTTCAAGTTTATTCATTCAATTGTTTAATTGATTCATCAATAATTTTGCAACAAAAATTGAGTGAGATGAGAAGTAGTCAAGGTTCTTTAAGGAAAATCAGTATTGATACAGATGCATTGACTGCCTTTAGAGGAAAATACACTAGGGGGAGACTCATGGTGTTGGACCCGTATCCAAGAGTAAACTTAAGGCCATTGCTCCTATAGTATCACAGTTGACTAGAGTAAAGACATGAGAAGAAAAACACGATGAGGATATGGCATTTCTCAAATCATCCGTTATCACGCTTTTAAGTTCTTTTGAATCAAATGGACTCAAAATACCAAATTCCAGTCCTCATGATTATAATCCTATCCCACATCCAAGTCCTCACGATTAAACTTCAGTCCTGCATCCAAGTCCCCACGATTACACTCCTACCCCACCACCCCTACCCACCCCCGTCAACTGAGCCAAACTTTAGAGATTCAATTGAGCCAGACTTTAGAGATTTAACTGATCCTCCACATGATCCATATTTCAATTTATTAGATTTTTCAAGTCAAAGTAATATTGTAAGTGGACAATTTGTTACTTCAGCTGCAATTGGAACGGTGGTGCATGGCCATTTACCATTGATATTTGAAATTAACGTTTACATTAGTAGTTTTGAGCCAGGAGAAAAGAATCATATGTTTTATCATCGAAGTCATAGGGAGGACACTATTAAGGATGTCGACAAATCTTGGCCATTGCTTTGTCTTTGTCTTTAGTGATCCGGAGTAATTCATCTTGAAAAATTTGAACAAATTGTCAAAGTGAACAATTAGTAGTGTTTTAACTCTATTTTAAATATTAGTTATCTATTTTGAATCAATTACTAATTTGTTTTGAATGTATCTAGTGTCTGTTTTGAATATTAGTAATCCTCTATGTACTTACAGATTTTGTTAAATGTGAGTTGTTGTTACATCAGTTTCAATGCCTTCTATATGCTTCTTATCTAGTAGATTATATTGTGGTTGAGTTGTTTTTCTATGAGTTACAATTGAAAACAATTGCAATAGAGTCCCGACCATCGATTGGTTTTATATGTTTAATTTTATATTCATGTTATGTGGTTAAAACTTTTTGTGAATATCTAGGGTCTATTATTAATAAACTGAAAGAGATGTGAGGGTTTGGATAACAAATCAGAAGGGAATATGGCTTCCTGATACTGAGTACAGAGAAGGAGAGATGGCCCTGTTTCAGAAAGTAGAGGATAAGGTTTCACAAAAGGCAATGGTTCGAAATATTAGGAATATGGTATGATTCGTGTGTGGATTATGAATCTTTACCATTTAGAATGAAAGAAAAAAAATAGGTTTTCACTTAAAAAAATGAGGTTTTCACCTTACATGGCCTTGATTCTACAACAACATCCATTTGAGGCTATAGTTTTTCAAAATACCCCTTTGGGCCTATAGCCTTGCCTTGGAAATCCACAACCTTGCTACAAGGCGCGCCTTGAATGTAGTCTCGATCATTGGGCATGGATTTATTATTGGATAGGAACTTAATATATGCACAGTTTGATTCATGTATAATTGTCACGCATTACAAGATGGAAATGAAAGGTTATGATCCCATTATACAGAAGGAATGCCGATGTAGTGGGAAAGCCTTATCCTATCACTTACATGGGTTCCACTAACCTTGCGGATGTTTTATGGGCGGTCTCTATTCTGTTTAAGGTGGATTTTGGATGGGATTGGTTTGTCAATTTGAGTTCGCGGGATTATCCTTTGCTTACCCAAGATGGTATGGTATCCCATTTCTCCAGTTTTAATTCCAAGTTTCAATTTTTTCTTTCATTTTTAAAGTCACAATATTAATTTTTAATTAATATTAGATGTGTCATAGCATCTAATATGAATTTTGAACATTAACCAATTTATTATTGAGCATATATTGCCTCATTTGTCTTCCCATATTGTTAATTTATATTAGCTATTATAGCATCTAATGTATTTTGCACATGAAAGGAATTTATCTTCAAACATATATTGCATTTGATGCAATTCCAAGAATTTTGAGTCTCACTTTTTCCAAATTTATGCATTTAATCCTCCATTCAATCACATTATAGTTCAAATCTTAGCTCTAGCATCAAATGGTGAGGGATTAGGGATGACTGTATAGTAGTTTTTTTTATAGAATTAAAAGGATTGAATAGTTGGTGGATAGAAAAAATAAACAGAATTTTGAGATTTTTTTTGGGGGGGGGGGGGGGGGGGGGGCGGGGGGGGATCTAACATAGGATATGGTCCAAAGTGGTCTTTGGGGAATATTTTCCTAATAAACTATCTGGAAGTTATGGAAGGAAGGGGCTATCTCAGGAAATTTATCTCATGATTATTAAAGCATCCTTCACATGATAGAATCATACATTACTGATCTTAAACATGTTTTTTAAAAGGGGAGAGACTTTCTCGAAGCCCAAAGCTCGTAACCGTTAGAAATAACCCAAGCCTCCGTTGAGATGGCTCAATCTTTGTGTTGATGGAAGTGTAACTTTCTTAGTTTAGGCATTATAGTCCTAGGCATTGCATATGAAATGCTAAGAAAGCATTGTCTTGTAACTTTATTAGGCCCAAAGGTGAGCATTTGTAGGTTTGGCTTCTCAAGTTGATACCCTCACCACCACCATTCACAAATTCACCACTTTTGATAGGCATCTCTCCTCCCTCATCATTAATCCAACTAGCAATTGAAAACATCTACAATACAGTCGCTACCACCGATCGGTTTAATATTATTAATTATGTACTCTCCTGTTATGTGGTTAAAGCTTTTTGTGAATAAATATGGTTTGTTATTAGACTACCATCTTATATAAAATTTTAAGCTATTAGGTAAAGGGTCGACAATGTATATCATGCTCAAACAATGTCAATAGGTACTGAATTGTTGAAATTTCTAAACTTTTTTATTTCAATGTTAGGTTATGGTAGGCCCAAAATTACTTTACATAAGACTTAAATTTCTATACATTTACTAAGGTATGCCCATCTTCAATATCAATCTGTGCCGCTTTCATAATTTATGTCATGGCAACCCCAAAATTTATAAACTAAGGTGTACATGTCTATTCCTTATGGGATCGTGACCTATTGGAAAATTATAACACCTATTTATTACTTGTTCGGTGATGATTACGACGCCATGGACTTATCTTCATGAGTCGCAACTCTTCTTCTTTGTGATCTTATTTTTCTTTTACTTTTCAATTCCATAAAATTGAATGGTCCCTTTAATGACTTAGACAATTTCATTAGATTTACATAGTTGGACCATTTTCTTAATGGTCCCTCTTTGATTTTCATTTAACACACATAATTGATTTTTTGTGACTAATCAGGTTGTCCAATGAGATACAACCGCTGTAAGTGGATTCAATGAGAAGAACCAAAAAATAAATTTACAATTAATTGAGTAAGGTTATACTTCAAATAAAAGGTCATAACTGAATCGTGATGGACAAATGTACAATTAAATGAGTAGAATTATACTTCTTCGTGCGGTTTTATATTAATGCAGGGAAAAAATCTTGTTATTGGTATTGTTATTAGAAGTTTTATTTGAGGTATCATAGATACTTCAGTCGCTTTTTTAGGATCTTGAAGAAGTTGGTGTGGTATAATGCTTGCAGTCGTTGTTGTCCTCATCACACCTTAGGTACGTAACTCGATGAAAACGAGTTATATAACTGTTATATAACTCATGTTATATAACCGTTATATAATTATTCCATAGGCATAAGCAATTGTTCTACCCCCAGGTCAGCTTCATAGGCATAAGCACTTAAAGAAACTCCGCAAACATTTCAATACTATAAGCAATTGATGCTTGTATAGATTTGTCTACCCTTGGTGTATATACAGATTTGTCATTGTTCAGGCGGATTGAATGGCTGTGTCGTACAATTTGGTATTGAATAACTATTTTCTATTGAATTTAATATTGAATGATTGTGTTGTATTGAAAATGACAGTATTGTTGTACTGAAATCCACAAATTAAGGATTTTTTTGTATTCATGACCGTTTTGTTATACAAAGTCTCTCATTCTTACTGCCATTTTACTTTTCCCCTTGCATGTATTATGAAAAAAAATTGTGCCCACCTTATTTATTGTAACTAAAATAGTTACATTTTGTTGTTTGTATATATACACATGGCATACCCGACATATGTAGTATTCAAAGGCCTAAATCCAGGTGTTTACACTTCGTAGCAAGAAACACAAGCACAAGTCAATGGATACCGAGGCACCATATTCAAAAAAATTGAGTCCATTGAACTTTCTCAGTAGGCGTACTCCGAGTACACAAGGGAGGATGTCATCCCATCAATACCCCCACGGTTGATAAACCTAGACTTCACGAAGCGTATCCACCACGTGGTGACCCCCGATCTAGGTTTAGAATAATTTGTTACAACATTTCATGTCATCGAAGTGTTGTGTCATTATTGTTGTAGTTTATTTTCTATTTTATGTTCATTTTGTACTTGGCGCCTAAGAAGGGCTTGTTTGATGTTAAATTAAGTGTAAACAAGTTTTATGTGTATTGAATATTTGAAATATCAAAAATATAAATGAGATGTTATCAATTTTATTAGACTTGTTATATGTTCATGATATTTATTCTACTCCCATCGTTTCATCATTTTGTGAAAATATAAAGATATTTATAATAGTTCTTACCACATTTAACAAATTGTCAATTTTGTAACCGCTAATAGCAATTACAAATATAAGATTCATAACTGTTGATAGAAGTTATAAAGATTAGATTCGTAAGAACTGCAAGTAGTTATAAATATTATATTCGTAACTGCTGCCAGCAGTTACAAATTTGGGTCACCAATCATAACACCCATAGGGGTTATAAAACTTTGTGACTGTTATTAGGAGTTACAATATTTATTTTGTCACCCCCTAAATTATGACGATAAATAGCAGTTATAAAGATCATTTGTGACTGCTAACATCACTCACAAATCACTCATTTTGCTGTAGTGCTAATTCCTCTCCTTCGTACCCCCATCACACACAATTCTTTCGTTCGCAATAAAATGAAGGAGACATATGTGCCAAACCCTACTGCGAAAACCTCTGAGTATGTGCCCAAAACATAATTTCCTCATTGGTTGGCCTTGTTTAGAAAATCACAAAAATTCATTGAAATCAAGCAAGTGTTTCAGAATGTTCACATCAACATTCCTTTCCTCACTGCTATTTAAGAAGTACCTTCCTATGCAAAAATTTTAAAGCACTTATGTACAGTCAAAAGAAGGAAGAATGTTCCTCATGATGCCTTTGTCATTGAGCAAGCAACGTCCCTTACCCATGACAATGGTGTAGTGAAATATAAAGACCCAAGTCATCCTACTATCTTTTGCATGCTCGAAGATAAGTTTACCAGAAGGGCCTTCCTTGATCTTAGACCCAGTGTTAATTTTCTCCCTTACTTTATCTATCTTGAGTTAGGAATGAAAATATGAAACCCACCCGTGTTACACTTCAACTAGCTGATCGTTCTATGAAAATCCCTAAGGGCATCATTGAAGATGTTTTGGTGAAATTATCTAATTTTTATTACCTCGTGGATTTTATCATTTTAATACTCCTACACCCGAACCAACCAATGTTCCTATCATATTTTATCATCCATTCTTAGCTACAAAAAATGATCTCATGAATTGTTGTGGCGGTTCAATGAATCTTTCTTTTAGAAATCTAACTATTGAAGTTAAAATTTTCGACCTTATGCAACAAAATGTCGATGTAGATTCCATTGATGAGGTGTGTGTGATTTACTGCTTCGTCTAAGAGACGTTGGATCAATCATACCCTGACGATCCTCTCGAACATTGTTTGGCTCACTTTGAGTCTTGATATTTATTCTTCCATTTCTGAACTAAATGCCTTGTTAGATTCTATACCAATAAAGGACACCGCCAATTGAGCCACTCAATTTAAGTACCTATTTATCAAATATCTTCCTTACGTGGATAACCCAGTTGACCCACGTCCCGTTATTTACCCAAACTCTATTTATGCGTTTGAGTTCGATACATCTCCTGATCCCCTACCTAATTTGGCGCTTGAGCCATTTCCCTATGAGTTAAAATATACTTTCTTAGGCCAAAACCAACATCATCCTATTATAATTTCTTTCGACTTGACACTAGATCAAAATGAAGAATTGATCCACATTTTTGCCACATATAGAACCACTATTGGGTGGACCATTTTAGACATTCATGGCATCAGCCTTATATCTATAGTCATCGCATCCATTTGGAAGAAAATGCCAAGACTTCTCATGAACCCCAATGTCATCTAAATCCCATAATGAAAGACTTCATAAGAGTCGAGATTTTAGAATCACTTTATGCTGGTATCATTTATCCTATCTCAGATAGTCAATGGGTCAGGCCCACCCATGTTGTGCCTAAAAAGTCTAACATCAGTGTTGTAAAAAATAGTGATAATGATCTTGTGCCTACTAGTATACAAACTAGTTGGTGTGTTTATATAGATTATCGAAAGCTCAACTATGACACCTCGTACTTTTGTGGGTATTTAAATTACACGAGTGGTTATAATTTAATAATTTGAGAAATAAAGTGAATGGATTAAATATTAATTAATTGGCGAGTATTGGATTAATATTTATGTTACTATATTTACTCGTGGGGTAAGTAAACGAACTTGTGTTATTTTTATATCACGTCGTAAGTGGGTAAGAGCGATGAGTTGATAATATCTTATTCAAGGCATGCGCATTGGTCGTGTTGGGAATAAAATGGCGATTTTTGATAATTAAGTCGGATGGTGATTTAGAGTGCACGGTTGATCCAGAATGGGTTGCAATAGTCAAAATTAAGTACCTGAGGTAGTGTTTGGGTTTCGAGGGCTTTTTAGACTAGTTGAAACTCACATTTGGGTACACAAGTCATTTTACAATTGGGTAAATACTCAATTTTGGGATTTATAACAAAAGAGTGGATAGGGAATGGATTAGGGCATCTAGTTTATTTCTATGATTGATAGATAGATAGATAGATAGATAGATAGATAGATAGATAGATAGATAGATAGAAGAAGAGAGAGAGAGAGAGAGAGAGAGAGAGAGAGAGAGAGAGAGAGAGAGAGAGAGAGAGAGAGAGAAGAAGAAGAAGAAGAAGAAGAAGAAGAAGAAGAAGAGAAATCAATATGCCATTTTCGAAATTAATTCAACACACAAAGAGGAAGATCAAATCATCTACAAATTGAGGCACATGTTTATCTTGCTTTGATATTATATGTGTGTTTTAATTCATACTATAGATGGTTATAAATATGAATTTTTGGGTTGGGATTTATGTGAGAAAATAGTTTTTAGTGAAATGATTTCATAAAATTGATTTATGAGTATAACCCCTGAAATCTGAAATTAAGCCCTATGATTTGATGTATAATTGACGAAATAAATCAAGAAACATATACCCTTATGGTGGATGTTGATAGGGAAGGATTATATTGTGCTGGGATGATTTTTGGGAGTGATTTTGGTGGAGAAATAGGGCTAAAGGCATAAAATCCACAACAGTCCATCTTGGTTATTCAGCAGGAGAAAATCGATTCGCCCTATGGCCAAATCTATTCGGATTACCTAGTTAGACCAGATCATGAAGTTAGATCTTTTCGATACGAACGCGTGGTCGTCGACCTCGTATTTTTCTAATTTTTTTAATTAGTTAGGATTTTTTTATGAAAGGGTGCGTGAGAGTGACATCTTTTGGAGGAAATAAAACTCGGGTTATTTTAGGATGTTCGTATATGAACGTAGGACTCAGTAACGTATTTAGGAAAAAAAATATCCTTGGATTAGATGGGAATGAATTCGGGTTATGGTTTTAGGAGTGTTTAGGATGAATGACACACAAAAATATATGTGAAAAATATATAAAAAATTCGAATGGCAATTTTTGATGGATTTGTGATGCGGGATAGTGTGATAAGCTTTATAATATAGAATAAAATGTAATGAGATGTTTATATAAATAAGTAGGAGAATACTTATAAAATGGAATTGGACTTATATTTATGATGGACGGGTTAGTATTATGAGCAATATGCAGAGTTAGTCTAATTTTGATATATACGGGTATAGAGACATTATATATGTATGTGTATATAAATATACCTATGCGTGTATAATATATTTATGTAAAACATACCCCTCTAGTTCTATCATGGGAGGTTGCGTGATGTGGGTGAAACCCCAAGGTAGTGAATGCAGGGAGAGTATAGTCTACTGGTTATAGAGACATATTTATGATTGTGTGATTTATTCGCAGTGAGGTAATTATGGGTATGGTTATGACTCACTGTGAAAGGACTGTGGAACTTTAAATGAGGGGTGAGGAGCATCTGATGGGAGTGCAACACCAGTTGAAATATGAAAGATTTCACAACATATTTATTAGTGTATTTTAAACACTTGCTAAATATTTTGAAAAGGTTTTGGGCTTTGACGTGTATGAAAAATAATTTCAAAACCTTTAGGTGTCCAGAAACAGGGACGCCAAGATGAATCATTATTCTATTCAGACGATGCCGCAATAACTGTGGATGCCTGCAAGTATTGATTTGTCGCTTCTATCCTTGAGATCTAGATAGGATGTATTTTAGAGTTATATTCGAGCATGTCGCACAGTTGTTGTTATTTATTTTATTTTCGTTGTTTTTCTTTCAGTTATTCAAATTAAATGTAATATGAATTTTACCGAGAGTTATCGATTAAATTTTATTTATCCCAGTTGTGTGAGTTTATTAATTTTATAGTTGGTGTTGATTAATGGAATTTTGTTTACATGAGTTACAAGTTTAAAATTTTGACACCAGACCTAATAGGTTTTTAGTAATTAATTAGTTTTTTACAGTGATGCTAAGAATGAACAATATAATATTCCTGTTTTATTTTAGTAAAGGATTGATCAATCGTAATTCAGCTAGGTGGTGTGTCACATATGGTATCAGAGCATCAGGTTTTAGTTTCCTTTGGATCTGTGCGAGCTTACTGTGTTTTCAGTGTTCCTTTCTCGTTGATGTAGAGCCTTATGCTTAGGATTGTTGATTCCTATTACGAATTATGTTATCCTGCTATTGTATGATTATAGAAAATCTTAAATGAGTTCGATTGGGTTTTGTATGCCAACTTATGAAAGACGACTAGCGGAGATCACCACATTTGTTGCTCAGGTAGTTGATGACCGCTAGGCCACAACAGTTTCCCCAAGCACTGCCGCAGCAAACGATGGCACCAATTTGGACTCACCTAGTGCAGTTAATAATGGAGAAAGTAAGAGGGGCCTTTAAAGAGGGCCATCCATCGGAGTTTTTAGGAAATACAAATGATGTATTAGTTAACCAATGAAAATACGACATCCAAAGGCATTGGTTTATAGTGGAGTGCAGGACACTCATAAACAAATTTGAGGTAACAAATTTATAGCTCATAAGAGAAGTGCTACAACAGTGGGAGTCAGTGCCAACGGGGGCACAAACAGGGGAATCACATAGGGAGATATTATATGTGAGGAGAGAAAGACACACATGCCGATCTTGTCCCACAATGAGTAAAAAGGGATAAAAGCATAGTGCATAGCTGGGGCAATAGTTAAAATAGTTTTTGGTTTAGCATGGACAGGAGTATTACATCCCAGAACCATTTGAACGATCAGTGCTATAGGCAATTAAAAGTATGAGTTTTATCCCTGGATGAATGGGTTAATTTTTATGTGACACGAGTGAGTCACAGTAATTTTTGACCACAAGATTCACGTGTGAGATAGGTTTAGTGGAAGTATTGTTAATATTACTATAATGTGTATATAATTACCATTGAATAGTGGGGCTCTCCTTGCTTCCATCCATAGGGGAGCAGGTGTAGACCTTAAGAGAATATGTTTTAATGGATTTACTCATTTTAGATATGTGTTATGCGAGTATGATGTTATCCTATGTATGGAATGGTTAGCGATGGTTTGAGAAATGGTGGGTTGTAACATCAAGGCTACCATGTTCATTATTCCTAGGCAGGATGTGTTGTTTTATGATGTCTCCCCTTAAACAGGGTTGAGCTCGTATAAATATTATATTATAGAGGGGACTTTCGAGATTATATTTGTTTCATTATGTTTGATCCCGGTGTGTAATGACTTTACTGATGTGATTTAGGGTATATCGAGTTTATCGTCAAGAAAATATATTGAGCTCATTATTAATTTAGCGCTAAGGACTTAGTGATAGTGCGAGCACAGGATTATGGAACTCCTTTAGAGATGTGGGAGTTGATGTTTAGACTTACCCATTTGGGAAAAATATTTTGAGTTTCCCAGTTATACGCTTTGGTCCTACGAAACTCGATGACCAAAAATTATAAGGGATAGTGCATTGGAGGAGTTCCTTATTTGAGTTTCATTCCGAGACATTACACGCATGTACCTTAATAAACGTCAGGAGTGGAGAGACGTTGATAGATGATAGGGCATTAGTTTTGAACGTTAATCATTAAACGTGTAGAGGAAAGACTTTGAGTAGAGAGATATTGTAAGATATAAGGCCAATGGATCTTGTAGTGCCGTGTAAAAATCACTGGATTTTTTTTTCTCACCACAAGTTGATGGGTGGGACAATATCAATAAGAATTAAGTTTGCAATTTATGGGAAGATTTAGAATACATGTATGATATAGTCATGATGAGTACGCGAGACTGAGCTTAGGATAAGTATGTTACGTATGCGATGTTGGTGATGTTTGTGCAAACTTGTAAGGGATATAGGGTGTATGGGTGCCCTGATTAGTTTAATTTTAAACATCGTCCAAGATAAGGGGACGTGATTATAATGTGTTATAAGTATGCTTGTGGGGCAATAGAAACAAAATTGAATAGTAAAATGGATTGAACTTCATTTAAGAAAGACGATGGTCCAAATATGTATGTTCAAAGAGAACTATCACACCCGAGATGGGTTAAAATATTATGGAAAGATATATAAAAGATATTTCTTGACAAGATAAGACCCAATGATTGTGGGAAAGTACAGCGGAGTCTTACTCGGTTGAATTAAGAAGGTGGCTTGCGCATAATCAAAATGTTGATAACTATAAGATGAAAAGGACTCGGGAATTGCTCAGTTTTGCAGAAGATGCATGGGCCATGGTTTTCTCATACCCCAGGAAAGAGGATTTAGATGTACCACATAATGTGAAATGCTGAACGTGAGGATAGGTGTTGAGTGAGACATAGTGAAGTTGTCTTCGGGTGCACTACATGTAGATAGAAAAAAGGTTGGTCTGAGATGATCAACCATAATTTTTTTAATAAATTGGAAATTCTGGTGACCGAATGAATAGGCAGACAAGTAGATTTCATTGTTGGGCTACCAACATCACAGAAAGGTTAATATTTCCTTGGGTTTTATGAAATGGATTTACCAGGAAAGAATAGTTATTATTCTTTTAGGTGAGTTATACTATTGGAATGCGTGCCCAATATTTCTTAAAAATGGGGATTGCACCGGCACAAGGTGTCACCTTAAATTGTTGGGAATCAGGAAATGATCCTTGAATCCAACCTCTGATTGGGATTATCAGGAGGCAATGGGGACAAAGTTTTATTTTGAGCAAGATGTGTCACCTATAGCCCGATGATTAGGAGGGGGTGATTAAAATGTTGGTGAGTGCAAGGAATGTGTATTCTTAATTTTTGGGTAATGGGAAGGAGTAATTACCATTGGTGGAGTTATGTGATATAAATCATACCAGTTTATCTTTAGTAAGGCGCCTTTTGAGATTTTGTGTGTGAGGCCTTGTTGTTTACCCTCTAGTTGATTAGAGATGAGGGGATAACAAGATTTTCGGGTTGGACATTCAAAGTCCGTCGGCAAGGATTGAGTTAATTAGAAACTATTTCATGTAATTCAGAGATGTCACAAGAGTTACGTCACCACAAACCGAAGTTTTAAGGACTGGAATGAGTGGTCAGGTGTTATCGTGGTTTCTCTTATGAAAGGAGTTTCGCGGATTGGCAAATTAGGGAAGTTTTCACATAGATATATGGGGCCTTCCATCAGTATTGAGACAACAGAGTCAATGATATGCACCCCCCCCCCCCCCCCCCCCCGTGCTTTGTGGGTATTTAAATTACACGAGTGCTTTTAATTTAATAATTTGAGAAATGAAATGAATGGATTAAATATTAATTGGCGAGTATCAGATTAATATTTATGTGTATTATATTTACTTATGGGGTAAGTAAATGAAGTTGTGTTATTTTTATATCAAGTCGTAAGTGGGTAAAAGCGACGAGTTGATAGTATTTTATTCGGTACACGCGCAGTGGTCGTGTTGGGAATAAAATGGTGATTTTTGATAAGTGAGTCAAATGGTGATTTCGAATGCACGACTGATCCAAAATGGATCGAAATAGTCTAAATTAAGTACCCGGGGGCAGTGTGGTTCCGAGGGCTTTTTTGACTAGTCGGGACTCGCATTTGGATACACGAGTCATTTTATAATTGGGTTAATACCCAATTTTTGGATTCAAAACAAAAGAGGTGTGAGAAACGTAGGGTGGTCCCTTATGTGTGTGTTTCAAATCAAACCAATTTTTATCAAAAAATTATCCAACTTTTAATTTGCACCAAACCATGTTGTGAAAAAACAATTCTTACTTTAAACCAATTTTTTCTTGATTAATCCTAAACATGCATCTAGTGATTAAAGAAAGTAAAGTAAAGTAAAGAATACTCACAACTCCGGATGTACGAGGAAAAAACCCAAAGCAGAGAAAGAACCTCGGATGGCCTAAGCCAGACAATCACTATGAATAAAGGTTTTACAAAGACAGATTAGCCTTACTCAATGACTCGATCACCATGGGTCTTGACGCTCCTTCTGATCTTCTACCGTTCTTTAATAGTGACCACACATAAATTCTATCTTCCACGATACCTATCCACAGCGCAGATGTCCACATACGTCTTGGTGTCCACCGAATAGCTTTGATACATCTATGATGTTGAACAAGAAGTCCTTCTCTCTTCTTCACAGCAAAACTATGATGTTCAATTGTAGAACAAACATTCTTGGTGCAGCAAGATCACATAAACATATAAGAATGATAACTCGGATCTTTGCAAAGTCTAATGATGTGTTTAAGCTTTTTAAACCTTAGAAAACATGTGCAAAACTCGTACGAGATTATAAACTGGTTTTTCATAATGCACACTCTTTAATTATGACGAAAACATGCTTTAAATAGGAATTAAACGCCATGTCAAAAACTGTGTCGTTCGAATGACATAGCCACGTCGTTCGCGTGACATGAGCATCTTGTTCGAATGAGAGCTTATGTCGTTTGAACGACAATGCGTGTCAGTTTGACTTTTTGATTAAAACGTCTCTTCCAAAAGAGATCCAAATAAGTCAAACTCCTTTTCAAGCTTATCAGAATAAAAAAGTAGTGTAAACATTTAAAACACTTTTAAAAACATTTTAAAATATTTTTTCTTATAAAATTACATCCTTATCTTTTATAAAAATAATTCTGAGCACGATTAATTATACACATTCATACTTGTGTGATCTTGGAATGCAATTAACTTTGAAGACGAATAAACTTGCACTAATTAAACTTTGGTATGATTAATTCTTTGAAGCTTTGTTGCAACGTCATCAATTTTCTTCAATGCGTCATAGACCAAGTGGGATCATGAAAAAATAAAATCTTCCTATGACATATTATAAAATATATTTTTGTTCATGAAATTAAGTCAAAACAATACATGGACTCAATTGGAAATTTATGTTCTTACAAGAGGGGATGGAGAATGGCTTTGGTCAGCCATTTCATTTCTAAGAGATAGAGGGGGAGGGAAGAAGAGGAATCAAGATGCCATTTTCAGAACTAATTCAACACATAAAGAGGAAGATCAAATCATCTACCATTTTAGGGAAGTGTTTATCTTGATTTGATATTATATGTTTGTTTTAATTTGTATTATAGTTGGTGATAAAAACGAATTTTGGGGTTGGAATTTATATGAGAAAATGGGCTTTTGTGAGATGATTTCAGAAAATTGATTGATGAGTATAACCTATGAAATCTGAAATTAAACCCTATAATTTGGATATATAGTTGATGAATTAAATCAAGAAACATATAATATTATGGTGGATGGTGATAGGGTAGGATTATATTGTGCTGGGATGATTTTTGGGAGTGATATTGGTGGAGAAATTGGGTGAAGTGGCATAAAAGCCACGGCAGTCCGTCTTGGATATTCAGTAGGAGAGAATCGATTTTCCCTATGGAGGAATCGTTTCAGATCACATGCTTAGCCCAGATCATGAAGTTAGATCTTTTTTATACGAACACGTGACCGCCGACCTCGTATATTTATTATTATTTTTAATTAGTTATGATTTTTCTATGAAAGGGTGCGTGAGACCGACACCTTTAGGAGAAAATAAAATTCGGGTTATTTTGGGATGTCCGTATATGAGCGTAGGGCTCGATAAAGTATTTAGGAAAATTAATTTATCATTGTATTATTACGGAATGAATCTGGGGTATGGATTTAGGAGTGTTAAGGATGAACGGCACTCAAAAATATATTAACGGATTCGAATGGGAGTTTTGGATGGATTTGTGATACCGGCTAGTGTGATAATCTTTGTAATTCAGAATAAAATGTAATGAGATATTTATATGAATAAGTAGGTGAATACTTATGAAATTGAATTGGACTTATATTCGGGATGGACAAGCTAGTGCAACGAGCGATATGCACGGGTAGTCAAATTTTGATATATATGGGTTTAGAGACAGTATATATGTATATGTATATAAATATACCTATGTGTGTATGATATATTAATGTGAAACATACCCCTCTAGTGCTATCATGGGAGGTTTCCCGATGTGGGTGAATCCTTTGGCTACTGAATGCATGGAGAGTCTAGTGCCCAGATCATAATGCTATATATATGATTGTGTGATTTATTCGCAGTGAGGTAATTATGGGTATGGTTATGACTCACTCTCGAAGGACTATGGCTGCCTCCAATATGTTTCTGATTTGTTTTACCAAGTTGGTGTGGGAGTCCGATCACTAGTAATCAGGATGATATGGATATTCCCTGGATAATGATAGCATTGCAGAGATTCGCATCAAGTGAGATATTACTCAGAGGGATGGAAGTTATACTTATATTAGTGCGTGATATATAAGTATGAATATACTTGATGTGATTAGTATGTTGTATATATCTATGTGTGTGAAAATATAAATACGGGCAAATTAAGGAATATAATGAGTAATAAATTATATACATCCGAGAGGATAAAATTCGGAATGCTGAATGATATACGTATATATAGAAAGATGAAAATATATATGAGTTAATGACACTAGTGTGTGAATATGAAGTAAATAACCAATGAAAGTTATTTAAAAAAAAGATAAAATATAAATGAGATTTATAATGAATAATCTGAGGTGAATGCTTAAAATAAATTCTAAGTATATAATAATATACGTGGGGTATAAGGCGGCGTGTGGGGCTTAGATGATGGGTGATGCTAGTTAGGCTGGGTAGTTTAACTAGGGTGTTTAAAATATATGCGTTAGGTGTGCACTTTAAATTAGGGGTGAGGAGTATCTCATGGGAGTGCGGCACCAGTTTAAATATGAAAGATTGCATGACATATTTATTAATTTATTTTAAATACTTGATAAATATTTTTAAAACGTTTTGGGCTCCAACCCGTATGCAAAAAAAATTTAAAACCTTTAGGTGTCCAAACACAGGGATGCCTGGATGAATCGTACTTCTAGTCAGATGATGATACAACAGCTGTGGATGCTTGCAGGGATTGATTAGTCGATTTTATCCTTGAGATCTAGATATGAGGTATTTCAAAGTTATTCGAACATGTCACCCAGTTGTTGTTATTTATTTATTTATGTTGTTTTAATTTCAGTTATCAAGATGAATTGTAACATGAATTTTACCGAGAGTTATCGGTTAAATTTTATTTATGCCAGTTGTGTGAGTTTATTAATTTCATAGTTGGTATTGATTAATGGAATTTTGTGTTCGAAAGTTAGAAGTTTAAAATTTTGACACCGGGCCTAATAGGTTATTAGTAATTAATTGATTTTTTGACAATGATGCTAAGAATGAACCATATGATATTCATGTTTTATTTTGGTAAAGGATTAATCAACAATGATTAAAATAGGCGGGGTGTCACATCAACGCTGCCACTTGGACAGATCACTTCCTTTTCTCGTTCATTGATCAAATGCTCTAACGTTTAATGGGGTATGCGTATTATTATTTTCTAGAAGGATACTTGGTATATAAACAAATATATATTGCTCTTGAAGATCAATAAAAGACATTTACTTGTTCTTTTGGTATATTTGCTTACCCTCGCATACCTTTTGGCTTCTGCAATGCACCTTCGACTTTTCAACGACATATAATGAGTATCTTTAGTGACAATTAGAGAATTATATTGGGGTTTTTATGGATGATTTCTTCATTTTGGATTATCATTTGACCACTGCCTTTCTAATCTTATGAGAGTTCTCGAGCGTTTTCAGGAGAAGAAATTGGTCCTCAATTGGTAAAAATTCCATTTTATGGTAAGGAAAGGCATTATTTTAGGTCAAGTTGTCGTAGTCCCATTATTGAAGTAGAGAAAGTGAAAATTGACTTGATTTCCATGCTTCTGACTTATAAGTCTATTAAAGACATTCACTCTTTATAGGCCATGCAGGATTCTATCGACGCTTTATTAAGGATTTTTCAAAACTTCCCCAACCTTTTGCAACCATTTTATCTAAAGATGCACCATTTGTCTTTAATAATGTGTGGGTCGCATACTTTGAGTGGTTAAAAGCTACACTCACTTTCGCTCCTATCATGCAACCTCCAAATTAATCCCTACCCTTTGAGATCATGTGTGATTCATCTAATTTTTCACTAGGGGTCGTTCTTGGTCAAAGGGTTGATATGCATACTCATTTCATATATTATGCTAGAAAAACCCTCCATGATGCTCAACTGAATTACACGAACACCGAATAGGAGTTATTAGTGCTAATATTTGCTCTCAATAAATTTTTCATAGGTTCCCTCATCATCGTGTACACCGACCATGCTGCCCTTTGGCACCTTCTTCATAAGATGGATTCAAAACCATGCTTAATACGACCAATATTCTTACTTCAGGACTTAACCTTGAAATACACAATAAAAATGGGTGTGAAAATATTGTTATAGGACATCTCTCTCGTTTTACTATTACATTTGACACTGATCATGTGCCTATTTTTTAGTCCTTCCCCGATGAGAAACTCGTTGCTATTTCTACCTCGCCTTGGTGTGACTATATTGTCACTTTTCTTGTTACTGACCAATTGCTCGGTAATTGGTCTAAACAAGAAAAATCTAAGTTGTTAGCGAATGTGAAGTATTTCTCATAGGGCGAGCCATATCTTTTTAATTATTGCATCGATCAAGTTATTTGATGTTGTGTACCTGAATGGGAATAAATCAACATTTTATCCTTCTACCACGATGGTGCCTATGGTGGCCACTTAAGTTATAAGAAAACCGTCGTGAAGGTGTTACAATCTAGTTTTTATTGTCCCACACTTTTTCGTGATGCCCACCAATCTTTCCAATCATGTGCTAAATGCCAGAACCTTAGGCATATGTCTTAACGTAACATTATGACTCTCACTCCCATCCTTATTATTAAAAAAAATATTTGTGGGGTATCAATTTCATGGGCCCATTTCCCTCTTCTTATGGTTTTCAATATATTTTAGTTACAGTAAACTATGTCTCCAAATGGATTGAAGCGATTGCATGTCGAACCGATAACCATCGAGTAATGGTCCATTTCCCAAGGAGTATATCTTTGCACATTTTGGCACCCCCAAAGCTATCATTGGTTATGGGGGTAAAGCATTTTTGTAATCTATTCTTTGAATACCTTGTCAAAAAGTATGGTATTTCCCATAACGTTGGTCTCTCCCATCACCCTTAGACGAGTGGATAAGTCGAGGTGCCCAACCGAGAAATTAATCGAATTCTTAAAAATGAAGTCAGTCCTAGTAAGAAATATTGGTCCTTAAGCTTAAATAACTCATCGTGGGTATATCATATCATGCATAAGACTTCGGTTGGAAAGTCTCCTTATTTCTTGGTTATCGACAAGCATAGCCACCTCCCTATCAAGCTTGAACATAATGCATATTGGGCCACCAAAGCCCTTAATTTTGATATTGATGAAGCGAGTGTCCATAGGAAACTTCAACTATACAAATTGGACGAGTTGCGAAATGATGCTTATGATTTGTCATAATTGTACACGGATAAAATGAAATGGATTCATGACCAAAATATATTGAGAGAAGAGTTCCACCCTAGTCATAAAGTCATGTTGTATAACTCTCGTCTTCATATCTTTCTCAAAAAATTGAAAACCTGGTGGTCAGGTCCATTCTTCGTTTGATCTTTCACCCATTATAGTGATATCACTGTGAAAAATCCTTAGGATAATAGCCTTTTCCAATTCAACAGTCAATGATTGAAACCTTTCTTGGAACTTTCACCCACCTATATTGAAGAGATTGACCTTGCTGACCTAGTTTATGAAGACTGATGATTCAGTCTTATTTCGGGATGATCCTTATCACCAACACCTTTTCTACCACCTCGTTTTATCATAGTTTTTATCTTGTTTATTGTGAGCTTCGTTCAATCTGAATGAAGATATTAAGTTATCGGGAGGCATCCTGCAGTGTCTTGTTTCGACATATGAGTCTTATCATGTTTAGGTATGGTGTACATCCACTCCCCACTGATTTTTATATGCTCTATAAACTTGTACATATTTTTGTGTTCCCTTTGTTCTTCAGGTTCTGCTATTGAATCCATCATGCGGTCCAAAATTCATGACTGGTTGATTATCATAATCTCTTTCCTACCTTATGCTTTCAATTTAAAACGTAATTTTAAACATCAAGGTCGATGTTCACATTTGTTTGGGAGTGGGGAATTTTTCAAAATCGTACCTCTTTTAAAAAAGAATTGTTAGAAACAAATCATTTTTAACTCTTTTTGTGCAATTTATCTCTGATTTTGTTATGTCATGAATTGTTTATCATCTTTTTGTAGAAGTCTCAAAATATCCTTGTTCGAACTTGAAATTATTCTTTTTACAATAAAATAAAATAATACCTCTTAAGGATTACTTGCACTATGAATTCTTAAACTCGACAAAATTTGCATTATCATGTTTTACAATCAAAAGTTGAAGAATAACCACTTTCTCAAGACAGCCCTAAAAAGATCACTAGTGGAGACCTAAATCTGTGAGATTTGAGCTATTCATTTTTTAAGGGTTTTTACATAATCTCCGAGTCATAAGTTGACTCAACTTTCTTTTGGTACCGCATTTAGTCCTTGCATGGTCTCATTATTCTTTATTTTTTATGTAACCACTGAGAGTGAAATCACTTTGATGTTATAAGAAATATGTCTCTTGTAGTTTTTTCCTGAGCACTAGACCTTCATTCATATCACATTACCATTATCTTTCCATATTTTCCTTGTCCATATATATTCTGGATAGCATTTATGCATCACTTCCATGAGTACCATCATTTTTGAGAAAAAGAGTGCTTAAAATTATTAATGTAAAAATGTCTTCATTCTTGTGAATGAAAATAAAATTGCACCGTAATAAAAAAAATAGAAAAATAAAAAAAATATAGAAAAAAATTATATATATATAGAGAGAGAGAGAAAAAAAAAGAAACGAAAAGAAAAAAATAGAAAAAAGCATGTCATCATAGTTTTGTGAAATGAAGACATTAGTTATTCAAATTGTATTCTACTCTTCTCAAAACCATACCCTCATAATAATTCATATTCTTCATATCTTTTTCCTCTCATGTCTTACATAAACCCCATTGTTGATGTAAAAAACTAGATTGCTCTAATTATTCAATCACAGATAAATAAAAAAGACAAAGAATTTTTAAAGTGGTTCGGCTAGGAATAAAGCCTACGTCCACTGTTATGTTATTGCTGAGTATTTGCAAAATTCTTGATTACAAGTTCTCTCAAGAAATTCCCCTCCCCTTGAATGGGGTTAATACAAGGTATTTATAGCCTTGAGGCTGTACATGAAAGGTTTGATACATTAAATGATATACATGTGAAAGGGTAATACATTTAATGCAGCGTGCGCGTCAAGAATATAAGCATTCAATGAATATTTGAACTGTTGATTATCTGACAATTAATGATACGATCGAGGTGCAGCTCGGACCGCCATAGTTGCTCAGGAGTTCCTCGGAGCGCTAGAGTACCTCGGAGCGCTAGAGTACCTCGGTGCGCTAGAGTTCCTCGGTGTATCCTCGTTGCTCGGAAATAATCATGGTTGGTCGGGAAATGAACTTCCTCGCTGCTATTGTGCCACGTAGATTGACACGTGTCTTCGTATTATTCGTCCACATCAGCATATTAATTTTGGTATCAACAGAAGCCCCCAATGTTTCATATTTCGAACTTTGAGGAGTATGGAACATTCTTTCTCGGTATATGGCAATATTAAATGACTTTCCTGGGTTTCAGGAACATTGTGTTCAAATTTCCTTCTCATTTCGCAGCTTCTGCCTTTTTTTGAATTTTTTATAAGCGCTTCGATCTCCGTGCAGTTTTTGTCCTTTTAGCCGCCGGAAGTTCAGTAGTTTCTTTTTGGTAATCATTTCTTTCGCCGCTTCCCAATGCAGAGTATTTTAAACTTCTTAGGTAACCATACCGTCTTTTACGTTTTCCACTTTTCTGCATTCAAGCTTTCTATTTTCTCCTTCTCTCTTGTGCGTTCATCCTTGTTTTCGTTCGTTGTCAACATACGTCCTTTCTTCCTGTAAGATCTTCTTCCTTTCTTCTGTATCTCTTTTATTCAATATGGTAGATGAAGTATACAACGGTCCCAGATGCCCCCCATATGGCAATGGGATAGGTTTATTTTTCATTTTATTTTACTTATGAAATTATGCTTTCATCATGTTTGACAAAATGTATGATTGATATCTCGTTATGTATTTATTTGCAGTTGATAGCAAAAGAAAAACTCCAAAGGAATCAGAAGTTAATATCAAGCATCTGAAACTTATCTGGGGTTTGCATAAGAACGTTGCAGACGAGCACATTAGGTTTGCATCATATTTTCTACAGTATAAGAGTTATACAACCTCTTATACTGCTCGTCCTGTTGAGCCAGCTTCCACCCCAGAGGACTCTTCTTCAGATTCTCATCTTCCTTTAAGTCAAAGGATGGGTAAGAAAAGAGCTCCTCCTGCTCTCTTCGATGATGTTACTTCTGTTGCTGGGGCCAAGAAAAGCAAAGCTGATGTCCCAGAGGGGACTAAAAAAGTGGATGCTGGGTCTTCTAAAGATACCGAGAAGCCCCCAGTGGTTCCGAGCAAGAAAAGTGCTCCTGTAGATGTAATTACAATCTCTCCGACCAAGACTTCTTTGGTTGAAGGTTCTGAACTCCCGTTGAGGAGATTGAGGAAATCATCCTCATTTACTCCGGCTGAAACTTCCTCCTCTCTTCCTGCTGGTGGTACTGATGTTCCAAACATCATTCTTCCAAGTTCTGCAATGAGCTCGGTCGTACCCGAGGTCCATGGTATTGATGAAAAAATTCCTAGGGATATGCTGACAACCCTAGCTGCTCGTCACCTCGCTTCAGTAAATTTCTCATACTTCTGGTTTTTCTTTCTTTCTCTAAATGCTTGCATTTTGTATTGACTTTACTATTTCTCTCATCTTTCAGCTGGTGAACTGTTTCAATAATATTGTGAAGAAAGATGAGGCTATTAAAGCTTCAAGCTCCTCGTCAGGTGTAGAGGATGCTCTGTTGGGTTTGACCCAATCTTTAAAGGAATCTCGTCAACAGTATGTTGAGGAAAAAGCTATTTGGGAGAAAAAGTTGGATGTGGCTGAAGCTGAGAAGGTGAAGATGGCTGAAACCTCCAAGAATTTGGAGGATAAAGTAAAAGGTTTAGAGGTTGAACATCAGGAATACGATGGCAAATTGAAAAAGGCAGAGGAAGAGTTATCTACCCTGCGAGATATCAAGGTCAAAAAAGAGGAATTGGATGTGAAGCTCTCCTCGGAGAAGTTGAGAAGAAAGGTTGCAGTCAAGAAATCTTTTAGTGATGGTTGGGAGAAAGGATGGGATAAGGGGATTGCTGCAATGACATCCCAAGTCCAATATGGGAAGTTGAAATACTTCCACGATGGCTGGGTAGCTGCTCTGCAAGAGTTGAAGGTCAAAGACGATTCTGAGCTATTCCAACGACAACTCCCTGGTCCTCCTCCAGCAATTGTGGAAAAAGAAGAATATGAGGCTGTCTTAGATGAATATTCTATGGCTATGGGTGACCCAGTCTCTGCTTTTCAACCCTCTGTCATCGAGGACATTTCTTCCATGCCTCCTCCTGCCGAGAAGATTCCTGCTGATCAAACCGTTGTTACCACTGAGCAACCGAGCTCCTCGTCCCAGCCTCCCGAGAAAGTCTTGGGAGACAAGGAAAAGGTGTGAAGTTGTTCGGCATTATTTCTATATTTCATTACTTGTAATCGAACAATGTAACCTTTTGATGATCTAATAAAATACATCTCCGTTCCTCTTCATTATTGATACTCTGTCTGCTTTTATTTATTAACTCCTGCTTCCTCTTCTTTATTAGTTTTTGGCCAGAATGGAATTGATATCTGCTCCTGATACTGAGTTGATGCGACAATGCAATGGTTATTATAAAGCTGGTCATACAGACCTAAGTGTATCAGAGATTGTCGACATCCTTGGTCACGATGCCTCAGAACAAGCAGTTGAGGCTTACCGGTACCTGGAGGATTTACTTGATAGATCTGTGGCCAATAATGTGGCATACTACGAATTGATCGAGGAACTTCATGGTTCCATAGAGGATCTTCAAAATCAACACAATGCATCAATGGCTTCGTTGCGCAAGGATTATGAAAATAGATATCAACAACTTTCCTCTGAAACAGGCCATAAAAAGATTATCGCTGGATATGATATTAGGGAAAGGACCCTAAAAGGTGAAGTTGAAGCTTGCAGGCAGATTGCCGAGATCCTGGAACAAGAAAATAATAATTTACAGAAAAAATTGGCTCAATATGAATCTGCAGCGTCATCTTCCACTGCTCTAGTGCCCGTTACTGATGAAGGTTTCTCGTTCTTAGAAGTTGAAAATGCCAAACTAAGGCAAGAACTGGATAACTTGAGAAAATCTGTTATTCCTGTGACTGCTCGGGGACGAGGAAGAGGTTCTCGGGGACGAGGAAGAATTGTCGAGGAGCAAAGTTCTCCAGTTGCTTCTCGGATCCGATCAAGAGTTCTTAGTCGCAATGTTGAAGAGGCTCGCACTCAGTCTACTTTGGAAACTCAAGCGTTTCAATTGAATGCTAAGGATCGTGCTCTGTCAGAAATGTCCAAGAAAAATCTATCGTTGGAAGATCAACTTACTGCAACGAAGTCTGCTCTTCATACCAAGGATCTTTTTGCCAAAAATCTTCTCGAACAATTAGATAGATTAACCTTTCAATTTCACAAGCAGCCCAGGGAATTCTGGATGGCAGGATATAATGAAGATCTTGTTCATTTGGATGCTCGTATTGAACATGCCAACAATGAAGGTTATAAACAGGGATGGTTGAACGCCTTGGGTGTATTAAAATTGGAGCAAGGGCATTATTTATGGGAATATCATGCTCCAGGGTTATTGGACTTGCTTGTGCCACCTTTCAAATTGGACATGGCCTGGATCCCAGCTCGTTCTATTCCTCGTAGCCTAATTTCAAAATACCTCGGTGATTATAGCCTCCATTCCCAAATCGAAGTATCTCGTCCAGAGCATCTAATGGATACACCTTCAATAATGAACGTCAGAATGCTGAAGGACTTGAACTTTATTAATTCTCCCCTTTGCCTGGAAGATCCTCCTGCTGGCGAAGATCCTGTCTCAAAAGCAAAGGGCAAGAAACCAATAGAATAGGAATCTTAATGTAATAGTCAGCACATACAAGTAATATGTAACTTATTTTGAATTTTTAATGAAAGACTTCATTTTTGTTTGTAGATCTGTATTGGTATTGTCTTGTGTTTATCAAACACTTTACATTTATGCATATGTATCTGTTAAAAAGATAACAATATTGTGCTGTTCATGGACCAACTTAGTAAAAAGAATTACCAGTATCAGTAATGTTGCTCAATCACTTAATAAGAAAGTAATGAGCATAAAAATGTTTAAAATTTTTCCAACAAACCAAGGTTGTTAAATTATGTTTATCGACCAACTACAGTTGATGAGTTTTCATCCCCGACCAGCTATACTTGGTTCAATTTCAAATATTTTCATAAAATGTGTCCGGCCTACAACCAACCAAGGTTGTTAAATTATGTTTGTCGACCAACTACAGTTGATGGGTTTTTATCCCCGGCCAGCTATACTTGGTATATTTTGGAATATTTTGTTCTTCAAAGAACTTTTTGTAATAATCTTACCTCCCGACCAACATAAGTTGTAATTTGAGAGTATATTTGTATCTTACCAACACCGTAATTGACCATGCTGGTGTATACCTCCTAACCAAAGGAGTAGTAGTGGTAGTAGTATTGGTTCTTTCGAACTTTTTGGCTCTGTCGAGCTGTCCACTAGATATCTTACCAACCGTAGTTGGTCACACTAGTGTCGCCTCCTAACCAAAGGAGTAGTTTTTTGGCTCTTTCGAGCTGTCCACTAGATATCTTACCAACCGTAGTTGGTCACACTAGTGTCGTCTCCTAACCAAAGGAGTAGTTTTTTTGGCTCTTTCGAGCTGTCCACTAGATATCTTACCAACCGTAGTTGGTCACACTAGTGTCGCCTCCTAACCAAAGGAGTAGTTTTTTGGCTCTTTCGAGCTGTCCACTAGATATCTTACCAACCGTAGTTGGTCACACTAGTGTCGCCTCCTAACCAAAGGAGTAGTTTTTGGTGCGTAGTGTATTACACACTAGTATTCCCCGAAAAACTTTCAACAGAAAGAAAATGGTGAAACATCCTCGTTTTATTCATAATGAAGGAAATGCTTTACATTTTACATTACTGATAATACTTGCGCAGGTGTTCAGCATTCCATGCGTTCTTAAATTCTTCTCCCTCTAGAGTTGCTATTCTGTAAGTTCCTGGTCGAACAACCTCTGTAACTAGGTAAGGTCCATGCCAGTTTGCTTCCAACTTATTTTTCTTCTGAATGACTTTCTTTAGCACATAATCCCCTTATTTTAAGTCACATTTCTTCACCCTTTTGTTGTAGAACAGAGATGTACGTTGTTGGTAAGCAGCATTCCTAATGGCTGCCTCTTCTCTAACCTCCTCGAGCATATCCAAATCCAGTCTTCTCATCAAATCGCTGACTGGGGAATTGAAATTCAGCACTCTATGAGTTGGGAGACCCAACTCGGCAGGAATCACAGCCTCACTTCCAAATGCTAGCATATATGGTGATTCTCCAGTTGCTGCTCGGGGAGTTGTTCGGTAAGCCCATAGTACTGATTGGAGCTCGTTAATCCAATTTGCTTTAGCTTCACTTAACCTCTTCTTCAAACCATTTAATAATGTTCTATTCGTCACCTCAATCTTTCCATTGCTTTGGGGATGGCCTGGTGCTGAATGAAGCTTCAAAATGTTCGATTGACGACAATAGGCAGCAAATTCTTCATTATCGAATTGTGTTCCATGGTCTGTGATGAAAGCATGGGGAAGACCATATCGACAAATGATGCTCTTCCAAATGAATTGATATACCTTCTCGTACGTCATATCAATTAGTGGTTCAGCTTCCACCCACTTAGTAAAGTAATCCACTGCTACGACGAGGTACTTGAACCTTCCTCGGGTCGTCGGCAACGGTCCAACCAGATTAACCCCCCACATGGCAAATGGCCAAGGTGAAGTTATGGGTGTCAACAATGCTTGTGGAGTTCTTCGGATGGAGGAAAAACGTTGGCACTTGTCACACTTCTTGGCATAGGCTATACAATCAGCCCTCATCGTCGGCCAGTAATATCCCTATGTCATTACCCTTTGCAGAAGTGTCCGACCTGCTACATGAGCTCCACAAGATCCTTCATGGATTTCTTCGACCAATTCCTTGACTTCTGATGGATGCACACATCTCTGCAAACCTGCCATAATTCCTCGTCTATACAAAACATCATTAGTTAACACATACCGAGCAACTTTATACTTCAATTTCTTGGAAGCTAGCTTGTCCTCTGGTAATTCTCCTTCTTCAATGTATGCCCTGATAGGATCCATCCAAGATGGTCCTAAATCAAGGGTAATAATCTTCACCGTAAGATCTTCTTATATGCTCCGACTTTCTAATACTTCAATTGGTATCGTTCTTCGCAGCTCGGTGCGGGTTGCTGACGCTAATCGGGCCAATGCGTCTGCTCTAGCATTCTCCATCCTCGGTATTCTCACCAATTGAATAGCATCAAATTCTGTCAATAACTCCATCACCTTTGCATGGTACTTCACCATTAATTCTCCCTTAACTGCGTATACTCCCATCATCTGATTCACAATTAATTGAGAATCACTGAACACCATTATTTGTCGTGCTTCCATAAATTTCGCTAAATTTAAGCCTGCTATTAAGGCCTCATACTCAGCCTCATTATTGGAGGCTTTGAATTGAAATCGCAATGCATACTCCATGTCAATATCATCGGGGGTGTTTAAAACAATCCCTGCTCCACAACCAGCGGTGCAAGACGACCCATCCACGTATAATCTCCATGTAGGTAACTCGTCTTCAAATTTCTTATCTGTCAGAGTTCCTCGGTAAAATATCTGTTGTTTTCTTTCATCATCCCCTGGTATCTTTCTCTCCTCGTCGATCATTTGTTCGCGCCCTTTTACCAACCGTAGTTGGTTTGGGTTTGAATATGATGATTTTTCTACATCCACGAGTCCTTTTACCAACCTTAGTTGGTCTGGATCTGTGTCTGTTGATCCTGTATCATCCACAGGTTGGTCAACAAGTACCTTTTGTTCCTCGGGGGTATCAGGGTATGTGAATTCTGCTATAAAATCTGCTACAGCTTGCCCCTTTAATGATGATCTGGGTTCGTACACAATATCATATTCACCGAGTTCTATTGCCCAATACATCAATCTTCCTGATTTTTCTGGCTTGTGAAGGGCTTGTCTTAATGGCATGTCAGTATATACAATGATTGTATGGGCCTGGAAGTATGGCCTCATTCTTCTACTTGCTTCAATTAATGCCAGTGCCAATTTTTCTAGCTTTGGGTACCTGATTTCTGCACCTCGGAAAGCTTTACTTGTGTAATAGATAGGTTTCTGGACTCCATTCTCCAATCTGATCAATGTTGAACTAACTGCATTCTCTGATACTGCCAAATACAAGTACAGCTTCTCTCCAGTTATTGGCCTAGACAACAATGGTGGTGCTCCCAAATACTTCTTCAAGTCTTGAAAAGCCTTTTCACATTCATCAGTCCACTCAAAACTTTTTCGCAGTGTTTTGAAGAATGGGAGACATTTATCAGTTGTTCGAGATACAAATCTGTTGAGCGCTGTAACTCGTCCTGTAAGACTCTGTACTTCTTTCCTCGTCGTTGGGGATCGCAGCCCTAAAAGAGCTTTGATCTTTTCTGGATTTGCCTCAATACCTCGTTGGTTGACGATGTATCCGAGGAACATTCCTTCTCGTACTCCAAAGGTGCACTTCGTCGGGTTGAGCTTCATTTGGTATTTGTCCAATTGATCAAAGGTCTGGCATAAGTCAACTAGATGATCAGTAGCTCTCTTGCTTTTGGTGAGCATGTCGTCGACATAGACCTCCATGTTGCAGCTGATTTGTTCGGCAAAAACCTTGTTCATCAGCCGCTGATATGTTGCACCTGCATTTTTTAAACCAAAAGGCATAACATTATAACAATAAGTTCCCCTTGGGGTAATAAAAGAAGTACTCTCCCTGTCTTCAGGTTTCATTTTGATCTGATTATAACCAGAATATGCATCCATGAAGCTGAGCAGCTCATGTCCCGAGGTAGCATCCACTAGCTGGTCGATTCTGGGCAATGGAAAATGATCTTTTGGGCATGCCTTGTTCAGATCAGTGAAATCAACACACATTCTCCACTTATTGTTTTTCTTCTTTACCATCACCACATTTGCCAACCAATCTGGATATTTCACATCTTCAATGAATTGGGCTTTCTGGAGCTTCTCGACCTCCTCTTGTATGGCCTGGTTCTTCTCGGGACTAAACACTCTTCTTCTCTGCTTCACAGGTTTGATCTCCTTATTCACATTGAGCTCATGACATAAGAAGTTTGGATCTATTCCTGGCATGTCTTCATGACTCCAAGCAAAAGTATTCTTCCTCTTTCTTAAGAAAACTATCAACTCCTGTTTTATTGAAACATCCAACGACGATCCTATCTGGGTTATTCGTTCAGGATGCTCGTCGTCCAGAATAACATTTTCTGTAGATTCCACCACCTGTCCTTTTACAAGTTGAGATTCATCCCTAGGATCAAGGGTTTCAATTTCTATATCTTCCTCCACTTGGTAAGTAGTAGTCTTTTTCCTTGATTTTTCAAGTTCCTCTTGCTCAGCAGACGAATAATAGCATTCCCGAGCTACTTTTTGATCACCTTTCACAACTCCTACCCCAAAGTTTGTTGGGAATTTCAAGCACTGATGTACCGTAGATGGAACTGCTTCGAACTTCTTCAATCCAACCCTTCCCATGATGATGTTGTAGGCTGATTGCACATTCTTATCCATCACAAAGAAGCGTATTCTTTCTGTTCGACAAGCAGGCCAAGTTCCAATGAGTATATCCAACTTGATCGTCCCAAGTGGAAAAACTTTCTCGCTAGCAAAACCCAGAAGGGGTCTGTGATAAGGCTCCAATTGAGATAATTTATAATTCAAACTATCAAAGCATGAATAATACATGATGTCTGCCGAACTACCGTTGTCTTCTAACACCCTTGAAATAACCACATCCTTCATCCTCATTTTGATCACCAGAGGATCATCATGAGGGTAAAGAACACCTGCCAAGTCGTTTTTTGAAAAACCAATCACTAGCTTCTCTTTGTTTACCTTCCTCGGACGATCATCCTCGGCCAGATTTATTCGCTGAATATATGAACAAGCTTGAGCCTCTCCTAGGTAAGCTTTTCTTTCTGCAGTAAGGTCTCCTCCCCCTGCATCTCCTCCTATAATAACATTACAATCAAATGACCCAAAACGTATGGAAAATACCTCTCGTTCAGGCTGCCTTGGCTTCTTGGGAAGATCGGGGTCATCATCTGGGTCATCTTTATGTTCCCTCTTCTTTTTCTCCTCTGCACGACGAGGAGATCTAGATCTTTCTCTAGTTCTATCATCATTCTTCCTCTCACCCCTGTGATCTACATATTTTGACAATTTTCCTCTTCGGATGAGCGTTTCAATCTCGTTCTGAAGGGCTATGCAATTTTTGGTCATATGGCCATGATCTTTGTGAAACTCGCAATATTTGGCCTTATTCCTCAGATCGGGATTTGTCCTCAATTTCTTTGGCCACTTGATTTCCTCGCTATTCTTGATTTCTTCCAAAACATGATTAATACCCATTTTCAATGGAGTATAATTATCGTACTTCTTTAGGACTTCCCACTTCGTCCTATTATTTCTGGAATGCTTGTCACCACCATTACCTTTCTGCTCTTTCCTCTTAGACTTGTCGACCTCCACCTTGGTTTCTTTATCCATATTCTTCTTTGCAGCCATAGCCTCCTCGGCATTCATGATTTTGGCCGCTTTTGCCATCAACTCCGACATAGTTTTAGGTGGATCTTTGGCCAAAGTGTAGTATAACTTGTTAGGCAACAAACCACTCATCAAAGCAGTGATTGTTGTCTTTTCTTCGTAATCTATGACTTCCAACTTCTCGTTATTAAACCGAGTTATGTAATCTCTAGTACTTTCACCTGATTTTTGTCTAACACTTAGCAAGTGTGCTACTCGCTTTACCGGCTTTGCCCCAAAACAAAAATTGCCAATGAACAACTCGGCTAATTGAATAAAAGTTGAAATCTTACCCCGAGGAAGATTATTATACCATATCTGTGCAGATCTGGTAAGATTTCCCGAGAATGCTCTACACCTCATCTCGTCGGGGATGGCATAAATGTCGGCAGCAGCTTGGTATTGTTCTATATGAAGTACAGGATCTGTCTTTCCATCGTACTTGGGGGTCACCACAGGTGCTTTGAATTTCGATGGTGTAGGAAAATCCACAATGGCTTGCACAAAAGGTGTCCCTTGAACAAAAATTCTCTGTAAGGGGTTTCTTGCCTTAACCATTTCGCCCAGTCTATCCTCCAACCGCTGAATGGAACCTTTCCATGCTTCATTTCCTTCCTCAGGCCGCTTAGTCCGAGCAATTGATTGTTCTGACGTAGCTTCCTGAGATTTATCTCGACGAGTAGCTGGTCGTGATTGTGCTGATCCTTCTCTCAAACGTGATGGTGGTCGAAAGCTTCTCGATGGAGCTCTAGGTGGACTCATGTTTCTCCTTGGTCCTAACCGACTGAAAGGAGATACCCGGCTTAATCTTTCCAAGGCACTGGTTCTCTCCGGAGAGAGAGAAATAGGTTGATCTGTATCCGTAGCCCTTATTGATGAAGTTCGCCCAGGTTGATAATAAGAATCATTAGATTCTTCATTGCGATATGACCCAGTACGTCTGGATCGCGATTGCCCACGATCACTCTCTTGCCCTGAATATGTAGGTGCACCGCCTTGAAGAGTTTGAATGAGTTGCCTCATAGATTCTTGCATGGCGGTTTGTCCTTGAGCCAGATTTGTCATAATTCCGGCCAGATCTGGAGATGCAGATGGATTTGGAAGATTTCCAGTATTTCCAGCATTTCGATTACTGGATTCTGGGTTATCTGCCATTGATGGTAAATGATTTTTTATGAAAAATGATAATAACAATCGTTTCCCACAGACGGCGCCAATCTGTTGATGTAAAAAACTAGATTGCTCTAATTATTCAATCACAGATAAATAAATAAGACAAAGAATTTTTAAAGTGGTTCGGCTAGGAATAAAGCCTACGTCCACTGTTATGTTATTGCTGAGTATTTGCAAAATTCTTGATTACAAGTTCTCTCAAGAAATTCCCCTCCCCTTGAATGGGGTTAATACAAGGTATTTATAGCCTTGAGGCTGTACATGAAAGGTTCTACACATTAAATGATATACATGTGAAAGGGTAATACATTTAATGTAGCGTGCGCGTCAAGAATATAAGCATTCAATGAATATTTGAACTGTTGATTATCTGGCCTAATGATACGATCGAGGTGCAGCTCGGACCGCCATAGTTGCTCGTTGCTCAGGAGTTCCTCGGAGCGCTAGAGTACCTCGGAGCGCTAGAGTACCTCGGTGCGCTAGAGTTCCTCGGTGTATTCTCATTGCTCAGAAAGAATCATGGTTGGTCGGGAAATGAACTTCCTCGCTGCTATTGTGCCACGTAGATTGACACATGTCTTCGTATTATTCGTCCACATCAGCATATTAATTTTGGTATCAACACCCATTTTCATCCTTGGTTAGGTGTTCGTACGAATGAGAAGTCAATATGGTGTATAACTTAACATTCTAAACGTAGTGGTTAACTTTCCTTCATGAGATCCATTTCTTCCATATATCCGTCATTTATTGTAAGTGTTTAAGACATTTGGCCTTGTTTACATTTACTCAGCTCCTCACACTCTAGAGAGATACATTTATGCAAATCTCGGAGAGTTTGATGCGGAGAAACATATCTAGTGAGATTTGAAGTCAAAGCGTTGATTCTTTAAAGGCAATCTAGGAATTATTCTAATGATACTTGAGATTTTTCACATAACAAACGTTAATTTTTTAGGAAAGATTATGCATGAGGTATTAAGTAATTTTATACCTTACTATGATAGTTGAACATTGTATTCCTCGAAGTCTTTTTAGATTTGTTGTATAGATTTTCATCGTCTGATAATAAGAATGCCTTTTAATAAATAATTTTCTATAAATTTTTTGAATTTTGTAGGTAAATTCACCGCAAACCCTCACGAGACAACACTCGTCCTGTAGGGTAACCTATAGATTTAACGGCTAGTTGCATATGCTAAGTGAAATCGCAAATGCCTGCGAAAGTGGCACACTTTTGATTACTTATCTTTCTTTCTCTCTTTATATTTTTTTCTCGAGTAACAATGTTTTGTTTGGGGGTAGTTTGATAAGCACCCAAAAATGTTTAATTTATATCCCAAATAGATGCACATTAGTCACTAGTTCTTGGGAATATTGGTATTATGTTTGAATTTGTCTGTTTTGCATGTCAATATGCAGTTGTGGTACCAAATTGTGCTAAATCAAAGTAATTGCTGCATAGTAGCAATCAAAAGCATTCAATGAAGAAATTCAAAGTGATTATGATGTCAGAAATACCTTTAGAGCTTTCCCACTCTCGTACCAAATACCCGAGCCCAAGCATTGATAAACCACCAAAACTATTTAAATAAAACACCAAAATAAACGGTTTTTAACTGCTAGTTCTCGGTAAAATTGGTCTTATATGCATATATGTCTTTATTGTAGGTCAAATGTCATTTGAGGTTTTAAACGCTTCAATTCAAGGCAAATGCGCGTTGAAAGAGGTTAAGCCCAAATTCCCGTAGTAATTACTTGTCCCCTAACCGAGCCCAAACCTCCCTAGCCTGTCCTACAATTTTTCTATGTGTGTGTGATATTATTGTTTTTATTTTTAATGAAAAAAAAATATATGTGTGTGTGTGTGTGTGTGTGTGTTGTGTCATTTTTTTATTTTTTTTTATTTTAGGGTCTTTATTTTTAGTATTTAATTATTTTATATAAATACTATATACTACGTGTTTGTCGTTATATCTATATCTATATATATTTAGGTGTGCATTTAGTTAGATTTTTATTATTATTTTATTTTATTTGTTTTTAGTATTTTATTTTATTTATTAGTTTAATTTTTATTTTACTTTTATTGAATGTTTTAATTATAGATTAGGATTTTTTTATTTTAATAGATTTATATTTTAATTTTGAATTATAAATAATTAATTAATTTTTATTTTTATTTTTATTTAGGTTTAAATACTCACACACACACACACATTAATACCCTACACACCCTAAACGTAAACTACACTCTCACCGACAACTCACTTCCATACACCATACACACACACACACACACACACATTAAATCATTTCTCATAACTCACATTTCAAGCACTCCACAAAAAACAAAATTTCTTCAAAACTATTATTGGGACATAATTTTTTTACTTAGTTTTGATGGGCAAACCAATAAAATTCCGTTGTGTGAGTTTGTCTATTAAAATTTCGTATAAGCTTCGGTTAAAATAGAACTACTCAATTTTCTTACACTCCCCTACTCCCATCATCATCTTCGCCGTCTTCTTCTCTATCTCCGCAAAACTCCATAGTAAAAAACATTGTCCCCCCACCATGTCAACCCTTAAACCCATTTAAAACTCCGGTCGGCAACCTCTAAATACCTTTCTAACCCGATTTTTAAACCCGCGACCAAAAAAAAATCCTACCCCATTCATCCTCAACCCGATCTCAACACCAACTCCATAACCACCTGGGCAACCCTTCACCATAACCCCAACCAGCCTACCTCCCATAACCTAAATCCCTACCTGCCATGACCCATAAACTAACCAAACCCAATAACTCCTTTTAAAACCCAATAGGACCCGATGCCGCATATAATTTTTTTTTGTAGCACACTTCGATTAATCTCCATTCATTATTTTGACAGTAACGGAGATCAAACGGGGGACTAAACCCAATCAACCTCAAGACCATCAAAGTGACAACCTTATACACTGGACCAAGAGGCTTCGATTCCGCCTATAACATCCCCATGTAAAAACCAAAAGCCACATAGGTTGAAAATGACTTTATTCCCATTACCCAAAATAACCTCATTATCTCACCAAAACCATACACATGTATGCAATGTCTATCCTACCCTCAACACTTTACCTTCCCAAATTATAAAAAAAAAAATTATAGACTCATTTTAAGATAATGGAGAGAATACCTTAGACTGGAGAATGAAATAAAGAGAAATTGTAGGTAAAAATAATTTGTAGTTTAGAATTAAAATATTTTTTTATTTTCTCCTTTTGATTTAATTTTAAGGAAAATAGATTTTAGTGAACATCAATTTGAGTGTTAGAGCTTCAATTAAATTTTGTTTTATTATTCAAATTGACAGTTGTAATCTTCATTTCATGGATTGAAGTTCAATTACACTTTAAGAGATTTGGTTTGATTGTTCACTTCTCCACTCTGAATATTTTTATGCATTTGTTTATTTGATTATCATGTTTTATATTATGTTAGGCTAAAAAATCTTTCAAGGGTGGGATGAATCTATGTTTAATGTTATTGTGGTTAATTAATTTAAGGTCAATTTAAAATTAGGTCTCTTGTTGATAATTTTTAAATATTTAAGGACAATTTACTGTTAGATCCACTTGTTATGCTACTAGCGTGGACTTTTACAAGAAGAGAATTAGGGACTTAAGTGTTAAAAATTTGTCAAAATTCCTTTAGTGTTTAGAATTTATTTGCGGTGGATCTAAGAGTACTTTGCTATTAATTTAATTTGAATACTAATTTTGAACTCTCACTTTCCTATTTACACCTTGAGAGAGGGTATATGATTTTCGAGAGAAAATCGAAATTTAAGTGTGGAATTATTCCTTAAATTTCAACACTAAATAGTATATTCTATGGCTTAAATGAATTTTGGTGAATCGATCTTAGCGGGTGATTTATTAAAAGGAGTTTAAGTCTACTTTCTAAAAGTTATGGGATTTAAATTTATTTTTTGAAAAGGTTAGTGCTAAAATTGCACTTGTGACGAGAGTTGACTTGTAATTTCAATACTAATTTGGGAGATTTCAAATGAATAAATTGATTAATTAGAATAACTAAAATATGTGGTGTAGTCTAATTCGTTATTTGTTCTCGAATTTATTTACCTCACTCATCTCTTGTTTTAGTGTTTGAATGTGTTGATATATTATTAACTTAGTTGAAGTAGGATAATCACTCTTGAAAATTGTTTTAATGTAAAAAAAATCCATAAGAAAATAGATAACAAAGAAAAAAAATTAAGAAAGATAGATAGCTAGAAAATTAGATTACATGACTTTTCGTGTGTTTTACATCATAAAGTTGGATTGAGATCCTTACTTAGCTTTGTATTAGTTTTTGTTATATTTTTGTAAGTAACTAAAGGAAAATTTTGATTATTGAGGCTATTCTACAACGACATACAAAAAGCCTTTCTATTAGCCATCACCTGAACCTCGTGTGTGTTTAGTTTATACTTTTATTTTTTTTATATATTTTTATTTGAGTCGTCCATATTTTTTTATGATTTTTATATTTTATTTATGTGCGTATAGTTGTAAATATTAGGTTTCGTGTGTTTTTAATTTTTTATTATGTCGGGTGTTTTATATTTTTATGTAAATATAATAGATGTGTGTATTTTAGTAGATTTTTCTTAATTTTATTTGATTTGTTTTTAATTTTATTAGTTTAGTTTTTATTCTTTAAGTCTTTTATTATTTTACAGGTTATAATTCAATTTTTTTAATTTTAATAGAATTTATTTTATAATTTTATTATTTTATAATTAATTGATTAGTAAATGTTTAAGTTAGTTTTAATTAATTTTGGTCTAATTAGGTTGATATAAATTAGACACACACACACCAACCCCATACACACTCATACACCCAAACAACCCCTAACTCACACCCTCTTCCATACACCACACATACACCCAAGTCACTATCACACCTCAATTAAAATAACCCAATGAGATTCTCTCTCTTCTCCCATATCTGTTACCTACACCCACCAACCATTCTCTCTCTCTCTCTCTCTCTCTCTCTCTCTCTCTCTCTCTCTATCTCTCTCTCTTCAATCTAAAACCTCGATTAAAACACCTCACACCAACCACCGCACCTCCATAAACAATGCAACCAAAACCATCTAAACCCACCGCAGAGCCGACGAGCCTCATGATTCGTCCTAAATATTATATTTTTACCCCTTTATTATCGCGCATTTTAACCCCCTTGTGTACGTTTAATTCCTATATTTATTCTCATTAACTAAATAACCTCTATTATTGATTTTTATAAGCTTTTTGAGGTATAATTGAGCTTTTGTATGTGTTATGCGTGCACAATGCAAAGTTGGATGCATTTCGAGAATGTTTTGTCGGAAGACGCAACTTCAAGGAAAAATTAGTCTCTTCAAACTCCCTATTTTGTATGGTATAAAAGTGTCATCGTGTATATCATCAAACTATCTTCACTTGACCTTCGACTGTGCATCATTACGATCCCGAATGAGGAAGTTATGATCATTTCCAAAAAGTTTCAGCATATTTTTCATCTTTAAGGGTATTTCAGTAATTTTATATTGGATAATTTGATGGGTTTCAAGCACCAACGTGTAGACAATTGAATTATCTTCATGTGGGTTCCAATCGTGTGTCATTCCGAGTCCATATGAAGATTTAATGGCTTTTTCGTATGACGTGTCAGAATTGGATAGTAGTAGGAATAGTAGCGCCAGGATCCGAATTGATTCGGCTACAATAAAAGTACGAAAGTACCTATCTATTTTTTTTTTTTTTTGCTTGGGGATATAAGGGGTACACATTCTCTTATGTTGGGGCATTGATTTTACATCTCATTTTAGGTTAGATTAGGAGTCATATTTTGAGTGGGGGATTTTATCTCCTAGAGTTTGATCCTAAAGGGTTTGTAAGCGCACTATTCATCATCTTCTTAATTAATATTGGTTGTATTTCTGGTTTTAAGCTTTGTTCATTTAGTTTATTTTCTTTGTTAATTAGTTTTTGTTGGTTTATTAGTTGTTTTGATCTGTTAAGTAGTTATATTTTATTGCTCTTAGCATGTGTAGTATCTAGTTTAAAGATTGGGGTCATATTTTTCAACTCTTAATGGGTATTGAGCTTTGAAATCTAGGTTTTGATTAAGTGTACATTTAATTGAAACCTTGTGTATTAATGTTGGAATATTTGACGTTTAACTTCCTTTCTCAAGTAATGTTAGTGCTTATAGCGATATTGCGACATTAATCCATTCGTGATCATTTTCGATTGAAAGTTCAATCTTTCATTATTGAATTAAATTTCTTCATATCTGATGTTTATAATCAATTGAGTATGCTCGGTTAAATATTTTTGAACGAAAATCCTTAATACTCTTTGTTAATCCCATGGTGAGGATGTGATCCTAATCTCGTTTTAGTCGTTTAGTTTTATTTGCGCAATTAACTTTTTATTTTTCCTCTTTGTAAAACCCTATCATCTTTTACACTTTTTTCCCCTTTTCTAAGTGTTAAAACAATTTAATCCTAAATGCCATTCCCTGTGGATTTTCAATACCCTAACTTACCGTTATACTTATAAAACAAGTGTAGTTAAAGTTTAGTTTTTTTTCATTGAGGCGGTGAATGAAACAATGACAATGTCCTTACATGAACACATGGTTCACGTTCAATCACCTCACCACGTCCGGGAAACCTCTCAACTCCGTCGACTTTCTAAGAAACCCATAAACCCGTGACCTACTAACTTCTAGACGGTTTTACCCACCTCCCAAACTCCAATCATACAATATACCTCTCTTACTCATTGAAAATACCTTACCACAACTATTACTGCCTTATACCTCCCAACACACCACCCTACTAACACTATCACCCCGCCAGACTTATACCTCCCTAACCCGAAGACCCTCCACCTGCCACCACCCGCAGGTGGTGCCTTACAAGCCACCATACTCGGTGACCCCTTATACTTCTGCCCATCCCCCCAGCAGACCTCCTCCAGCTAGGAGTCCGACCACCACCTTAACCTGATAGCCTACTCCTTAATGCCCGACGGCCACCCCAAACCACTTATAAGCCACCCTTTCCAAACCCACTGGAAAAAAAAACTCACCCAATACGCATCTATGAACCAAACCCGAAATCACCTGAACCAAGCAAAACCCAATTACCCAAACCAATTACTCATACCATCTCAACACCTGAACCAACCAACACCCATTAACCCACCCAAACTATCCCTTAATCCATCAAAAATCCACACTCACTTTTGACTTAGTCAAAAGTAATACTTGCCTAAAAAAACCACGTGCAAAATAAAATAAATCTCCCAAATAAAATTTTGGGTCCAGTCAACCTATTCAAAACCAAACCACCTCAAATCTCTCACCCACTACTCATTCGAGAATTATAAAAGGACACTCATACTCATTTGAAAGGATATACATTTTTTTTTCATTTTCTCTCTACATTCTAGCATAAAATAGAGAGACCAAAAAAATTTAGAAAATACAAATAAAAGTAGTGTAGGCTTAGAAAATTGTGGGAGCACTCGGACTCAACTTGAAGAAATAAATTCAACAAAGAGACTTATTTTAGTATTGTATTTCTATCATTGTTATTTTAATTTCATATCTATTATTGAAATTTTATTGAATATTGTGTATACTATTATAAGAATACAAGGCTAAACACCCCTTTCGAGGGGTGGGATGAAACCGTATGTGATGCTTTCTAAGTAATTACTTTATTTGCTTGTTATATTCATGTGAAAATTAATTTTGAAATGATCAAATTTCAATTTATGCTTCAAGAAATGGTAGAATAATTTAATCTTAAATTTAATATTTAATTTTTTTTATAAGCAAGTAATTTTTTTATTTTATTTTTTTATTATTTTGGAATCGAACTAGAGATAGGTTTTCTTAATTATGGCATTTGATATGAATGTGCTAACTCGGTGTTGCATTCAATGATTTATATAATTTTTAATAAATTATTCTCAGCCAATAATTTATTAAAAAGAGTATAAATATAATTTTAAGAGTTGTGGCATTTTAAATTAATTGTCTAAAAATACATTATTAAATTTATAATTGCAACGAGATTTAAATTGTAATTTTAATGGTTAATTAAAATAATTAAATATGCATTGTAATCCCACATCTTGGATCTCCTCACACTTATAAAACTCAGTTACTTATCACTTTTATTTTCACTAGTTTATTTAGTTCATTTATGATTATTAGCATTAATTAATTAATTCTCCCTTGAAATTATTTTAATATATATACATATATATATATATATATATATATATATATATATATATATATATATAATATTATTATATATAATAATATTAATAAAAAAAATCCAATTATTCGAACTATTTGTTTCTTCACCTTGAAAGTTGGGTTGATACCCGTACTTACCGCTATATAAGTTGTTACAATTTTTGTTGGTGATTGAAGGGATTTTCAGACATAGCTTTTAAAGACAATGACTAAGCACACACAAAAAATAAGTTATCATCAATACTACTCACTTGTATTTTATTAATGAGGATACTAAGCAGGAAACCATAATGTCCCTAGGTATGATTCCCGATTTAATGAGAATTCGGGCTTACCACCGAGTATGGAGATTAATTTTGTCAAAGGTTTGGCACCGAGCACTAAGTTGATAGCAAGGCCTCGATATCATATAGTCCCTATGGAGATAAAGGAGCCTTGATATTAGATTAAGTAGTTGTTAGCACAAGGATATATCCAATGTAACACTTCACCTTGGGGTGCACTAGTGTTTTTTGTGAAGAAGAGAAATGGATCTTTGGGATTGTGTATTGATTACTAGGAGATGAATAAGGCGACAATGAAATATAATTATATGTTCTCGGGGATTAATGATCTTTTCTATTAGTTATAGATAACTTCTATATTTTTGAAGATTTATTTACGATTCGGTTACCACCAGTTAAGGATGCGAGAGGAGGATATGCCCAAGACAAACTTCTTAAGTCATTTTGGGTTTTATGAGTTCCTAGTGATGCCGTTTGGGTTGACAAATTCCTCATATGTATTAATGGACTTAATGAACTGGGTGTTCCGACCGTATTTGGAGAAGTTCATCATAGTCTTTATTGATGACATTTTGATCTATTCATGAACAGAGGAGGATTACAACCTATATTTATGGATTGCATTGAAACAGTTGTGAGAGCTTATGTAAAAATTCTCAAAGTGCGAGTTTTGGAAGTGGAAAGTGAAATTTTGTGGGCATGCTATGTCAAAGGAAGAACTTTTAGTGGACCCAAGTAAGGTGCCAGTCTAACCATTTGGGTTTGGACTATTATTATAAGAGTTCCATATGTGGTTTCTCAAAGATAGTCGGGTCGATGATTGAGTTGAATAAAAAGGAGGTGGTATTTTTTTTTTTAGTGAGAATCACTCTCAAGGAGAAGTTGAGTTTTGTACCAACTCTTACTTTGCCCATAAGTGGAATTGAGTTTTTGGTTTACAGTGATGCTTATCTATAGAGATTAAGTGGGTCTATTGATGCAGAAGGATATGTCGATTTCTTGCGCCTCTCGGAAGTTGAATTCGCATGAGGTTCATTACCCAAATAATGACTTAAAGTTAGAGGCAATTGTATTTGTGCTATATGAGTGGATGAATTTTCACTAGGGTGACAAGTTTATAATCTCCAGTGATCATAAGAGTCTATAATATCTATTTGCACACAAAGATCACAATATAAGGCAATGATGATGGTTTGAGTTCCATCTAGGATTATCATTTCACAATCCAGTATCACTTAATGATGGTTAACGTAGTGGCAGAAATGTTGAATCGATGACCCAATGGTAGCCTTTAAACCCTTCAGGCGGCTAAGTGAGGCTCACTAGATATGATTTTCAAGTTTACTAGTGCATTCATGAGTATTCTTAAAGTGACTCTAGAGATCGTAGTACGTGTGATCCAGGGGCAGTCACAAGATGAGATGTGTAAGGGGAATGTGTAAGACATTCTTACTACTGGTGTACCTTTCTTTTCAATGGGGTTTGATGGTAGATTGCGTTATAAGGGTAGGTTGGTGGTACCCTTAGATGAGGACTTGATATGGGCCGTTATGGAGAAGACGTATGGTTTACACTTTACGATATATCCATGTGGGGATAAAATGTATTAAGATATGAAGAGGCATTATTGCTGGGTTGGTATGAAGAATTATGTGTCCGAGTTTGTATCGAGATGTATCAAATGGTGAAGTTAAACCATCAAAATTCGTCTAGTATGATTTCGCCTCTACTCATTCCCGAGTGGAAGTGGGATAGTATATCTTTAGATTTCATCACGGGGATACCTATAACGCCTCGAGATCATGATTCTATTTGGGTAATTATTGACCACCTTATGAAGATAGCACATTTTTTGTCCATTCGTATAGAATTTCTGAATGAGCTACTTGACGTTTGTATGTGACTGAGATAATTTGATTTCATGGGGTTCCATTATCGATCATTTCAGATTGGAGCCCTACATTTGTGGTACATTGTTTGGAGAGTTTCCATTAGGCAATGGGGACTAAGATGCATCTTATCATGGCATACCATCTGCAGGTGGATGATCAAACCGAGATGGATAATAAGTCATTAGAACATATATTACGGGTATGTGTAATGGACTTCAAGGGAAATTGAAAGTCCAATTTTTCATTGGTAGAGTTTGCATATAACAACAATTATCAGAAGTCCATTTATATGGAACCTTAGGAGGTACTTTATGGGAGACCATTCCGATCATTGGTATGTTAGTTATACCTAGGAAAGGGTAGACATTTGGGGTCGGAGTTCATCCAAGACACGACCAAGAAGATCAAGTTGATCAGGGTGCAGATTAAAGTCACTTGGGATAGAAATAAGTGCTCTAAAGATACCAATAGGAAGACTATGGATTTTGAGGCAGGAGAGCAGGTTTTATTGTGGGTTTTCCCTCTAAAAGGGCTGATAAGGTTTGTAAAGAGAGAAATTAGTCCCTCTTTATATTGGATCGTTCATGATTACAGAGAAGGTGGGGAAGGTAGCATATCATTTGACACTTTCGAAGCGCTTAGATTGGGTTCATAATGTGTTTTACATATTCCTATTTCGGCGGCTTTTACACCCTATGGTTGCATATCAACACATTTATTTGGATGAGATTGAGTTACACTCAGATGCGTCATATAGTGAGAAGTAGGTGGGTATTTTAGATATACAGATCCAAATGTTGTGTTCCAAGGAGATACCATTAGTGCATGTGTAGTGGAACCACCACAATGAGGAGGAGTCCATTTGGAGCGCGATGATTTGATGAAGCAACAATACCCTATTTATTTTGTCTTAGGTATATGAGGATTTAATAACTCATTTATATGAGGAATTAGTACTTTGACTCATTTATATGAGGCGTTAGTATTTTTACTCAGTTATATGAGGTGTTAATTGTGAATTCTGAGGACAAAATTCTATTTTGGGAAAGATTGTAATACCCTGTAATTTTAAAGGATTCCCTGTAATTTTAAAGGAATTTAATTGATTAATTAATTATGGAAGTGAGATAATTTTTAAAAATTATTTTAAGTGAAAACTTTAATTTTATAAGCGAATAATAAAGTTTTATTTGTGTTAGTGAAAGTTAAAATATAATTTATGAGAGTTATTATAATTATAAAACTCATTTGATGAATTATAAAATTTATTATAAATTATAGAATTTATTTGGTGAATTAATAAAGTGTTTCGGCCTAATTATAAATATATAAAAGTGTGAGATTTAATTATAATTATAGAAAGTAAATAAAAGGTTTGGCACAAAATGAATTATGGTTTAAGATAGAGAGTACTTTAGTAATAAGGTAGTTACTTACAGAAAGGTTTAGGGCTAGGGTTATTAAAGAAAGAAAGATAGAGCAATTAAGGTGTAAATAAAAAAATTAAAAATTAAATGCGAGCTTTAAAAACAATTACGCCGCATAACTCATTTCTTAAAAATGGACACTTCTACTCATTCTTACAATTTCCCTCAAAATCTAGTATCAAAACCCAACAACCTCCCATTCTTAGTATAAAATTTGACCCTTAAACCTCATCCAAATTCTACAATAATTACATATTTTCAAACTTAAAAATAAACTATTTTATTCCATCCAAAAAATATATTTTTCTAGAAGAATATTTAGGACAATATTTGGACAAATTTTATGGGAATTTTGGAGGGATAATTACACATGCAATTCAACAATTTAAAGATGTTTTTCTCTACACCATTTTAACACCTTTGATTATTGATTTTGTTCAATTGAGGAAAGATAATTCTATTATTTATTCTCATGTGATAAATACTATTTTCTATCGAAAGATATTTTTATAAATTATAAAATTTGATAGAAATAATTAGGTTTTATCTTTGTTTTGATAACATCTCTAAAATTTTGATTTTTTTGAATAAATTAATGGATCCAATTTATGGAATTTTATACTTGATTAATTTACTCTAATTAGTTTAATTAAATTATATTGTGAGAATTACACATTCTTATTATAATTTTAATGGTAAATTAGAAACTTTTCCATGGTTTTAATTACATGATTTAGATTATCATTTTATTATAAAATTAGGATGTTCCCTTCTAATTATTATGTATAAAATGAGTATGAATTATATGTTGATTATCACCAATTAAATATAAAAATTTGGGAATTAAAGAATGATTACAATTTTCAAAAAAAATGTGTGGACAAACCTAAATTTTCAATTGAAATTCTATATTCCTCTCTTTTTCATAATGTACTGAAGATTAAAATATAGAATACTCCCATTTATCATTGACAATTTTAGTCCATTGAAATCAAGAAAGGGTAATGGATTGGGGAGTAATGGTTATTAGGATTGAATTTTGGATACGAGTCACTAACTCATGATAAAGAATAAATACACCATAAATTATATTATTCTAAAAGATAAAATGTAATTGGTATTAGTAGACTCAATGCACAACATATACATTGTTGCCCTTATAAATAAATTTTGGATATAAATGATTGAAAGACAAAATATACTTCTTATATATTATTAGGCTACACACTATTGGTTGTATATGATTGTGTTAATATATTTCATATCTCGGGTTAGAGTCATGGTCTTACTATACTATTTTATATATTTGAAGGCGACCATAGGGGTGTGTCGGTTTGGAGTGAGGGCGGAAGGGTGTATCGATTTATTTTTTTCGCGCTAGCTAAAAAATGACAAACTTACATCCTAGTGAACCAGTATATTGGAGTTAGTTACGGGTGATTTGGTGTATTAGTGACCTTTCAATAAATGGAGGCTAGTCCTGATAAATATCTCTCTCTCTCTCTCTCTCTCTCTCTCTCTCTCTATATATATATATATATATATATATATATATATATATATATATATATATAGATAGATAGATAGATAGATAGAGAGAGAGAGGGAGTCAGGCTCCTATGCACACTAAGTTTGCATATCATTTTTTTAAATAGTAAAAAAAAAATTGAGCTGATTTTTTTTATGTGATATTTAAACATTTCAAAGGCCCCATATAAAAATAATCAGCTCAAAAAAAATTGTTTTGCTATTTTTGAAAAATCGGTCAAACTTTCGCTGCTTTTAAGCACTTTAGAAGCTACGAAATTTTGACTGATTTTTTAAAAATAGCAAAAAAAGTTTTTTTGAGTTGAATTTTCTATATGTATCCTTTGAAAAGTTTAAATATCACATAAAAAATCAACTCAAAAATACAGTTTTTAATATTTTAAAAAAATTGCTGTGCGCGAGCACGTGTGCAAACTTAGTGTACATAGGATCCTGCTTCTCTCTCTCTCTCTCTCTCTCTAAGAGAAAGAGAGATAAAGAGATAGCCCCCTCCTAAAAGGACTCTTTAATGGTACAGACCCTGGTACATGCCATTATTTTTAAAATAGTTAAAATATGAATTTTGTGATGAAATTGTATGAATATGATATCCACGGTGAGAAGATCATCTATAATTTTTTTCATCAAAAAATTCAATAAAAAACCCATTGAGATGAGATGATATGTAAAAAATTTGCATAAATATGCATTTTCGACTGTTGAAATATTAGCGATCATCTCACCCACTTTTTGATTGAATGTTTTTGTAAACTTCATGGATATGATCTCAACAGTGATAATATCTTATCCATGAAGTTTTATCAAAAAATTCAATCAATAAAGTGGCTGGCGCCGACCCAACATTTCAACGGATGAAAATGAATATTTATACAATTTTTTTTACATATCACTTCATCTCAATGATTTTTTTATTGATTTTTTTTATGAAACAAATTGCAGATGATCTTCTAACCATTGACATCATATCCTTGAAGTTTTATCAAAAAATTCATTTTTTTACTATTTTAAAAAAATGGTATGTTGTGCACCTTAAGAAGTCCTTACAAGAGACTTTGTGCGTGCGTGTGTGTGTGTGTGTGTGTGTGTATAGATATATATATTGTGGCCATCCTCGATCCTCGCCATGCGTTCGGGCGCGTGGAGGAAGGATCCTTCGGGTCTCGCACGTCCCTCTCGGGAGCGCTTCGGTCGACGTCGTTTGAGATGAGGTGTAAAAATGTAGAAAAACTCAGAATCGCCAGTCTATTTTACTCAAAACAGACAAAAGAAAAAGGGGAAGCCATCCCGAAGGATGGCATCCAAAGACATACTGGTGCATGCGAAACCAAAATGATTTGAGAAGGGTTCAAAGGCTTAGTTACGAAATGGGAAGGTGTTAGGCGCCCATTCCGCCCTTTCGATATCTCATGGATATTTGTTATATTCCTTTATTTTCCCCTGTGATATGTGTGCATGTGTATATATATAGTGGAGATAGGAATCCTCGACTTGTATCATGGAAGAGATAAAGCGAGCCATCCGTTGGAAGGTATAAGAGTAATATTAGAAAATAAGATTCACGCGATTACCCTTACGTTGATCGTTATAATGGAACGATAACGCATGTGGAGTAATACGTCACTAAGGGCAAGTATATAGAATATAAGAAGATTAGATTTAGAGAAAATAAGAAAATAAGAGAAAAAGTGAGAAAAGGACCCGAGTCTCGGGTTTTACCCCGAGACGCCTACGTAGCCTATAAAGGCATCAAAGTCCACGTAGTTCGTATACAAAACGAGGGGTGAGGTTTATCCCATAAATCCAAATGTGGGATCTCTTATTTGTGAGTGTGTGTGTGTGTGTAGGAAAAAGTATTTTACTGGTGAGAAAAGTGTGAGAATCCCTATTTGGAATTTATGAGCAAACCCTATTTTTCTTATTTTTTTGGGTTTTTATTTATATGAAAATAGGAGATGTGAAATAATACAAAATAAAAGGTATATTAGGATGTGCAAGATGAGATAATAAAAGTAATAAGTAAGAAAACAAGTTATTGAGAATTTAGGAGGATTTAAGAGAGAGTTTGAGATAGTTGGACCTTCTTGAAGATCTTGAGCTTGATCTTTAATGTTGGAGAGCAGCCCTTGCACTTAGATGATGATGGAGAGTGGATAATTCACCAAGTTTGATGAAAAGGATGATGAAAAGTGGAAGTAAAAAGGGATTTGGAGGTTTTTATCACGCTGCCTTCGAGAGAGGTTTCTGGGATTCGTTGAGAGTGGATTTTATCAGATCTGGGATACCTCTGCAAATGAGGTGAAGGCCTCCTTTTATAGGCTCAGGTCACTGCCAATCGGCATACACCTGGTCCTGCCTATCGGCACCTGCCGATAGGCAAGGTCTGGAACCTGAAATTTGGCAGTGTGTTTCCGGCCTTTTCGAAAAATTAGCTGCCGAGGGCAAACCATTGAGCAGAATTGATCACGGGGTAGACCGTTGGAAAGGTAATTCAGAGACCTTCGAAAGTTCGTCGGACTGCTATTGGGTTCGACAGTTGACTTTGGGTCAAATAAGGCTCGGAAGTGTTTGTTGGTCTATTGGATGGGGAATCGTTCGGACGCAAACAAATCGTTTGTCAGCATGGTAAGTCCAAATCGCGCACGGGGTGGACCGTTGGAAAGTTTAGGAGATGTACATCGACATTCCAAAGAGTTTGACCCGATTTGGGGAGTTGAATTTGGTCAACCGACCCCTGGAAGCGTTCGGTGACCTCTTGGAGTTAAGCGAATCGTTCGTCCTCATGGTAAGTCAAAATTGCGCACGGGATGGACTGTTGGAAAGGGTATTCAGTTCCCTTCAAAGATTCATTCAGACTCGGTTGAGCTAAGGAGTTGACTTAGGTCAAACAGAGCCCGGAAGAGCCCGGTAGCCTCTCGGTCAAGTTTCGGACGCAAACGGATCGTTTGTCCGTATGGTAAGTCGGAATAGCGCACGGGATGAACTGTTGGAAAGGGTATTCAATGCCCTTTGAAGATTCATTCAGGCTCAATCGAGATAAAGAGTTTGACTTTTTGGTCAAACTGAGCCGGGAGTGCCCGATGGCTTCTAGGTCAGTACTCGGGACATGACTTGGGTTTGTGGTGATGAAGGGAGGTACTAGGGACCTAAGGAGAGTTGGGGGTAATGGAATGGGGTGTCTACATATATGTTTTATATTTGATAACATGGTTATTTGGGTTACATCCTGATTACTAATTTGTATTTCCTAGTTGTCTCTTATTATACGTGAACTAGTGGAATTTGAATAAAAATGTTGAAAAGGTGATTCAAAGGAAATTACGCCGATGGTTAATTAAATACTTGTATAATAATTATTTATACTCATGATTGATAGTTTTATTATTTAATTTAATAACTATTATCATGTTACAATGGCCCTGACCCGTCGTGTTATTTCAGGGCCTGCAGTGTACCCGAACTAGTTTCTCACTCGATCACGCAGTCGTCTATTCCCAGTCAACACCGCGTTTTGGAGATGTAGGTGTTGAACCTACTTTTAGTTTATTTCTTTTATATTGAGAGATGATAAGATTATCTTATTCCTAACATTTGTACTCAATTTTAATTTTAAAAGATATAACTTGTATTGATTTTTGACAGACATTTGTTATTTTTCTCAGTGTTGGTGGTGATAAATGATATCCATATTATATGATAATTGATGATTTCTCATATCATTCTTTATCTTGATTTATCATTATTCTTTAATTCATGTAACATGCTAAGGATGATATACAATTATTTTAACGTGTGTAATTTTAATAAATAGATTTGATCAACCTAATTATTAAAAATATACAGGGTGTAACACTAGGATGATAGTTACTGGTGGTGAGTTTTCTTTAAAGTTTTACGTTTTTTTAATTTTTTTTATATTTTGAAAATTAAATTAATTTTTCCTATTTTTTCCTTTTTTTTACTTTATTATTTTCTTGTAATTGCATGCCACATGTTTATTCATAAAAAATAATATTTTTGTTGCCACATAAGATGCTTACTCTTTCCCATAAAGTTTCCTAATTGGGACTTAAGGAAGAGTTGACATTTCAAAAAATTAAGAACACTAGGATTTAAATTACAACAATTGGAGTGGTTTCAAAATGATTCCAAACCTCATTGTTAAATTTGTAAATATATATAGGGAGGGGCTATTCCCACACCCCTTATAACTTCTCCCATACCTTCGAAGGTGAGATCTTCTCCAAACCTTCGAAGGTGCGTATGTCTGTTTTTGTGCGATCAATATTATTAAACGTTTGGGAATATTTTTCTTCTTCAAAATTTTCATGCGATCAATATTTTCATAAATACTTTCAAACCCTTTGCCCTATTTTGACAAATCAACCTTCGCTTAGGGTTAAAGATACGATCAGACAGTTATATATGATAAAAATTATTTTGGTAAATATTTTCATGCGATCATCTTTCAACGGTTTAGGGTTAAAGATACAATTTAGGGTTTTATTTTGTGCGTATTAATCTGTTAAAGATACGATTTAGGGGTTTATTTGGTGCGTATGTCTTAATCGGTTAATTATTTAGTGTGTATGTTTTATTTGGTGCGTATTATTCATACACGAATAAATATTTTGTGTGTATAATTATATTTAGTGCGTATGTCTAATTTGATAACTGTTTGTTAAATATTTGGTGCGTATTATTCATACACGATTAATAGTTTGGAATAATGGTGCGTATGTTTAATTTGATTACTGTCTAATTTGTGATTTTCACCCCAAGTGGTAATTAACACTTAAATTAATGATTTGGGTCTCCTAAATCTGGGTTTTGAGTAATTGTAAACAGATTTGGGTATGTCAACCATATTTCAAAAAAATTATTTAAAAAAACTTGGAGAGTCAGAGTCGTTGACAAGTTAAACATTCAATATGTACAGGGTGACACAAACTCCCTGTACAGGAAAAGCACTGCTCGAAACTAAAATTTGGTTTTCTTTTTTTTTTCGAACCAAGAAGTAATGATGAGTTAGGGTTTGATGTGTTTGGGTTTAAGGTTGGGTGTGTTTATGTTATCTTTCGAATATAGAGAAGATTATCTCTAGTTTCAACCATAAAAATATTTAATTTATACATCATTTGGTTATAAATTCTATTATATGAGATTTTAAGATCATGTTATATATGTTGATAAAAAAAATTGTACCAAAATAGGGGTTGTCAGATTGAGTGACTATTAAGCTGTAAACTAGTTCATTTTTATTTGAAAAATCCACTTGTAATCACCTTTTTACTTTGTTAAACATTAATCAAAGATTGTGAACAATAGACTATTAGATATTAAATAGTATATATTAATTTTTTACTGACGTATCTCAATATACAGAATGTCATCGGAAGTTAGTAAAGAGTGGATGAAGGAACGTGAAAGAGGAAGTGAAAAATAAATTAATGGGGTTGCTACGTTTAGTGATTTTGTGAAGAATAACCGTCGTGGTGAAACCTTATTTCAATCCCCGTGCATAAAATGTGAAAATGGAAATTTGTTGGAGCTTGAAGACGTCCATTTTTATTTGCTTCGTTATGGTATATCCAAGTCTTACACGTTTTGGCATTTTTATGGTGAAAAGGAAGTCATTAAAAGAAAAGAAAAATAACACTACACCAAAATGGCCAAATTGTCACCTTTCAGCCGGCCACCCTTGTCAAGGTCAATGACCGTGACAAAAAACACGCGTTTTGTGTCACGGTCATTGACCTTGACATGACCGTGACAAGAAATTGTCACGGTTAATGACCTTGACACGACCGTGACAATGTTTACAGCAAAAACCCTTTGCCCCTTCTTTTTTCCCTCCCGCGTCGTTCCCTCCCTCTCTCTCTCTCTCAACGCTGCTCTCTCTCTCTCTCTCTCTACTTTCAGGTTTAATTCTCTCTCTCTCTCTCTCTCTCTCTCTCTCTCTTCCATTTATATATATGTTTGTGTGTATATATATGTGTGCATGTGTGTATATATGTGCGTGTGTGTGTGCGTGTGGGGCAGGGTGGGGGCAGGGTGGGGGTAGGGTGGGGGCAGGGTGGGGGTAGGGGGTCAAAAATGTAAATAAATAAGTAATTTTCTATAAATTTCCAAAAATAATATCCAAAAATGTAAATGTAAATAATATCCAAAAATAATATCCAAAAATGTAAATTTGTAGTAATTGTCATCCGAAGTTACTAAAAGCATCCGAAGTTAAAAAAGCATGAAAAATAAAATATTTTTTAAGATTTGTGGTGAATAACTAAAGTTAAAAAAATTATTACTTTAGTCATTAAATTACTTTTTGAATTCGGGCGATGCGCGTAAATTTGTAGTAATTGTCTTATAATAAAGATCAATTAGTCTATGTTATTGAAAAATTTGATCAAATTGGTGAGCCCTTCATATTTTAAAAATGTTGTTTTTATTCCTATAGAACAGCTTAGATATCTTAACAAAACACATATCTAACAAAACACATATCTAACAAAACACATATCTAACATTGAATATGATTTTAGAACTTAAACTTGTAGATACAAAAAATAATTCTATAGAACAGCTTAGATATCTTAACAAAACACATATCTGACATTGAATATGATTTATAAAAAGCACAAAATAATAGTAGAAATTCAATACATGAAATTGACATTGAGATTATTTTAAATAAACAGTCACTACTGTGTGTGTGTGTGTGTGTGTGGTGGGTGGGGGGCTATTGTGTGTGTGTGTGTGTGTGTATGTGGTGAGTGGAGGTGGGGGTGTGTGTGTATGTGGTGAGTGGGGGGGGGGGTGGAGGGAGGTGGGGGTGTGTGTGTATGTGGTGAGTGGAGGGTGTGGAGGGAGGTGTGTGTGTGTGTGTGTGTGTGTTTGTGTGTGTATATTTGAATTAACCCATGAATTTGTATTTTTGTATTTGAATTAACCCATGAATTTATTTTTGTATTTGAATTAACCCATGAATTTATTTTTGTATTTGAATTAACCCATTATATGAAACATACTTGAAATTAAATATAGTGCGGATAGATACTAGCATTCTAGTTCTTATGCGTACGCATTCAATAGCCCTTAGACCCGTTCGAGAGTCATTACCCCTGTAATGAGATCTCTCGAATTGTCCTGTTTGGACAGTTTGAGACTGTAGAATTTATGTATAATATTCTTATTGGCTTAAAGTTGTTACTTTTGGAGGAAGTTCTGCAGCCGTATCTTAATGTTCTCTGGGTACATACTAGATTGACAAGTGTGACTGTTATTTCAATTGACCAATTGAAATAACACTCACACCTGCCAATCTACGTCGTGTACTTGGAGAACTAAGGGGATATGCTGTCGAATTTTTTTCAAATCGTAACAATGTGCATGAGCTGTTAAGTATATTACAGAAAAATGCAGTCTTGAATGGGATAGGACCACTTACCCTTTAATAGGATAATTAAATGAAACATACTATAAATCTAAGTTTTGTTTACCTTTAATAGGTGTTTAGTTGTGGTAGCTGTGATGGGATATCCGAAATACAGAGAGTGGATGGGTGAGACTAATAGAATGGGGGATGTATTTCGCAGAGGTGCTAACGAATTTGTGAAATATGCAAAGAGATGTCGTAATGATGAAGAGTTTTCGTGTCCGTGTGATAGGTGTAAGAATGGTAAGGTGTTTGAGTGAAAAACAGTTGAACTACATTTGTTAAGATCGGGTATGCAAGATAGTTATCAATTTTGGAGTTTTCACGGTGAATTGAAAGTTCCTTTTATGCCCGACCAACCTTCACAACAACCTTCAACAAGTAGAATAGATGTAGAAGGGGACGACGTAGATCATAATATGTTAGAGGATTTAGTTAATGATGCGTACGTAGTTTATGAAGCTGAGGAGAATGAGGTTACTGATGATGTAGAAGATTCAAATGCTCGTGAAGATAACACGATAAAACTTGACGATGACTACCAAAGTTTAAAATTTAAGGCGACCCAACTGTTATACTCTGGTTGTGAGAAAGATTAAACAACCAGTATGGTTTGTTTGGCAATAGCGTGACGGGAATTCTGAAATGGGTGAAGGGCTTATTACCCAAGGTGAATACACTTCCAAATAGCTATCCTGTTATGAAGAACAGTTTGAAAGGTTTGGGAATGAAGTATAAATTGATTCATGCTTGTGTGTATGACTGCATACTATACTGAAAGGAGTATGAAAATCTCGATCGTTGTCCGGTATGCGATGAACCTAGATATGTCCAATCTACTAGTAAGGAAGGCACAAGCTCAAAAGTGCCTCAAAAAGTATTGAAATATTTTCCCGTTGGGCCTAGATTAAAGAGATTTTTCACAGTCCCATGGATTGCAGAGGCAATGACTTGGCATGCTAGGGCAGAAGTAGGGGGTAATATCATGCGTCATCCTATTGATTCTACTGCCTGGCGGAGGATGAATTTTGAGTATCCCGATTTTGCTCGAGAACAACGCAACATTCGTTTGGCTATATCAAGAGATGGTTTCAATCCATTTGGAAATCTAAGCACCAATCAGAGTGTATGGCCAGTGATCCTAGCCCCACTCAACCTCCCTCCTTCACAGTGTATGAGACCTAAATTTTCGATGATGGCTTTATTGATACCTGGGCCAAAGGCACCAAGTGATGACATTGATATCTACCTAGATCCTTTGGTAGAAGAATTAAATGAGTTGTGGGAAGAGGGTGTGCAATCATTTGACTCTTTTAGAAAAGAAGAGTTTACGCTGAAAGCTATGTTGATGTGGGCAATTCATGATTTTCCAGCTTATGGGACATTATCCGGATGTGTAGTACATGGTTATTTAGGGTGTCCTATTTATGGGGAGGAGACTGAATCTCTTCGTCTATACTCTAGCTTAAAAAATGTATACCATTGCCACAGGAGGTTTTTACCCCCAGCTCATAGTTTCAGATTTGAGAAAGGTTCCAATTTTTTATTGGGCGGAGTTGAACATAGGCTACCGCCGAGACAACTTTCGGGTTCAGAAATTGAAAGTAAATCTTCTGAATGTGGCCCAAATATGCCAGGTAAGAATCCCAAATTTAAGAATGTCAAGCATAAGAAGACCCTAACTGGGAATGAAACTGAGATAAGAAAGGCATGGTCTCGGAGGTCAATTTTATTTGACTTGCTATGTATTGGATGTGATGCATGCAGAGAAGAACTTCGCTGAACATATTGTGGGTACTTGCCTTGGGGGGAGTCATTCGAAGGATGGAGAAAATGCACGAAAAGACCTTAAAACGTTAAAACTTAAGCCACATCTATGGTTGAAAGAAGATAGTAGGGGAAGGCCAATAATTCCCCCTGGTGCTTTTACTTTGACGAGTGGGGAAAGGAAGGTGCTTGTAGACACAATATATAATTTGAAGGGCCCATCTAATTTTTCGTCCAACTTGCAAAGGATTGTGAATTATGCTACTCATGATTTACGTAAGTGTAAGTCCCACGATTGGCATGTGATCATGCAATTGGTTCCTATATTGTTTAAGCACTGTTTCTCCAAGAATAAGGATTTGCGTAGGGCTATTATGCATATTAGTATTACCTTCTCCCTCTTATGTGAGAAGGTAGCGAATCAAGAACACATAGTGGCCGCAAAATTGGCTGTGAACGAAGCGATTTGTGTATTGGATAAGTACTTTCCCCCAGCATTCTTTGACATAAGTGTTCACTTGTTGGTACACCTATGCGACGAGGCACTTCTTTGTGGTCCAGTTAGATATCGGTGGATGTATCCGTTTGAAAGATTGATGAATATTTTTAAAGATTACGTCAAGAATACGCGATATATTGCAGGATCAATTCCAGAGGAATACATCACCGTGGAGTCAGCAATATATACTTGGGAATATATGCCTGACTCGACCAGCGTTGATGACACTGATGAATTCCTCGATGATGGTGGTAATGTGATGGGAAAACGAGTGAAATTAACGAGTTTGCAACATGAACAAGTAGCTCGTTATCTATTTGACACACATGAAGATGTCGAAGAATGGAAAAAGTAAGTTTCGAATATTATAATGTTTAACATTATTTTCGATTATTTTATACATGATTAAATTTTGTAATATGCAGTAAATATGAAGCCTCTGAGAACAATAAAAGACGAAAAACAATGGTACAATCAGACAACGAATTTAGGCTATGGTTGACACAAGAGGTAATTATAATGAAAATAGTCGTTATATAACGTTACATTACACTCAAATTTTACCACTAATATAATTAATTTATCTATATTCTCAGCTCCTAAAGATGGGTGATGCGACATCAAGGCTTGCTCGTCTAGCCACTGGACCCTTGTTCGTGGCACAAGAGTACAAAAAGTATCGATTGAACGGTTACATTTTCAGCGCTAAAGTGTACGAGGAAAGTACAAATGTACAGAACTCGGGAATTTCATACAAGGCTCTTACTTTCTTTCGAGCGAGCGTAAAAGATAAAAACCTCGTTGAAGCTGAAATGACTTACTATGGTGTAATCCAAAATATATTTGAATTGGATTATATAAGCTTCAAAGAGGTTGTATTTTACTGTGAATGGGTAAGACTTGAGGATAAAAATGCTTGTAAAGTTGATCCTGTCACCAATTTGATCATGGTTGACTTGTCCAAGTTGAAGAGCAACGACCACGTGAGCGATGAGCCGTTTGTTTGTGCATTTCAAAAGGTTAAGCAAGTGTTTTACTCGGAGTATATCAACAACAAGCCGTGGTCAATTGTCCAACACGCGCCAAGGCATCTAAATAGTAGTGTGTATGACTTGGTTGCTCCTACCGAATATCAATCCATTTTTTATGATAACCCGAATTTGAAACAATTTTTCAATTTGTAATAAATATTTCAATTTGTACCGAAACATCCATTTTTAATGCTTTTAATTGATCTGCACTTTATCATTTTCACTCTTGTGTAGTGTGCGTGTGTGGAGAGGAGATTAATACATAAATATTCCAACTACATCTAAGTTTTGTCCTATTTGTGGAGAGGAGACTGAATCTCTTCGTCTATCAGAACTCTAAGAAATGTCATAATCCTATGGAGCGATGCTCTACAAATTCCTCCCAACCGTTATGTAGCCAAACATCACCAGTTGAAGTTGTTAATTCCACTTTCCATACCCCGCCACTTGGAACTTCTAACAAAACATGGGAGACCATTGAAAGGTGGAATTGACAACTTCAACTGCTAATTTTTGGCTACACAACGGTTGGAAGGAATTTGCAACGCATAACTCCATAGGATTATGGTATTTCTTAGTGTTTAGATGTAAAGAGAATTATATTTGACACGATTGCCCGGGGTACATTAGTTGGAAGGAGGTGCCATATGAGCTCAAGTTAGTTGTTTGACTGAAACTACAGGTAATGTATTTATATTTATATGTCAATTTCGATTTCGATTTCAATTACGATTTATATTTATCTATATTTGAGGGGCGGATACTAATTTTACTTTATTTCAATTTAGGGGTCAGGGAGTGGCCCTAAGGGTAGGCCACATATGCTCTATACTTATGTGGCTATTCGAACGAGAAGGGAAGGATAAGGAGGTGTTCCCGAGCGTCGTGGTACAAAATCTCTTTTCCATGAAAATAGTTTGTAGATTTGAGATAATTGATGGTGATGTTGTTTCTTCTTAAATAGTTTCTATTTTGAATATATATTTGCATTATCTTTAGTTTGTTTGGATATATGATGTTTGGAACAGGTACAACGTTGCTATAACAGGTACAAATATACTGCTGGGCAGTGGCAGTGGCCATACTGCCCAGCAGATTTTTTTTAAATTCTGCCCAGAATTGTCACGGTCATTGACCGTGACACGTCCGTGATAAAAAGTTGTCACGGACGTGTCACGGTCAATGGCCATGACAATTTTTTTAAAAAGGGTCACGGCTTTGTCACGGTTATAAACCGTGACAAACGTGTCACGGTTATTGACAGCGACACGACCGTGACAAAAAAAGTTGTCTCGCCTCAAAATGTCACGGTCATTGACCTTGAAAAATGGGCAGATTTGGTGTAGTGTAACCCACCAAAAGTGTTGAATGCAATGACCTTGTCCTAGACAATCAAAGAATGGAAGCGCTTATTTACGACGCGTTTGAAATGTATAATCGTGAAGTAGATCATTTATCAAGTGAGCATGTTGGAATGAGGGGAGGTGATAATCGTGACGACACTAATGAGGAGTTAAAATACGAAAAGTTACGTGGCAAGGCGAGTGAACCGTTGTACCCATCAAGTCCTGAGAAACATACGACACTATATTTTCTTGTAAAATTGAATAATATTAAGACAAGATATGGTTTGTCAAATAATAGTGTTACAGAAATTTTGGGGGTGTTTAAAGAGTTTTTGTCAAAAGTAATATAGTACCATCCATGTATCCAACCATGAAGAAGATAATTAAAGAAGTTGGTCTGGATTATAATATAATTCATGCATACAAAATTGATTGTATTTTATATAGAAAAGAACATGTAATGAAGGTAAAATGTCCAGTATGCAACCTACCGAGGTATAGGTTGGGAATAAATGGGGAGGTTAAAGTACCTCTGAAGACAGTTAGACATTTCCCCCTGATTCCAAGGTTGAAGAGATTATTCACCATACCATGGATTGAAAATGAGATGACTTGGCATGCTAGGGCGCAGTGTAGCACAAACATCATGCGTCATCCTATTTATTCGTCTGTACAGAAATCTACTGATGTGATGTGGCCAAACTTTATGGCTAAAAAATGTAATGTCTGTCTTAGTATAGCCACTGATGGTTTTAATCCATACGGGAATCTCAGCTCTAGTTATAGTTGTTGGCCTATTAATGTTACTCCTCTTAATATGGGACCGTCTTTATGCATGAAAAGAGAGTTTTCAATGATGTCAATTTTAATATCCAAGTCGAATGCTCCGAGCAAAGACATTGACATTTACCTGGCCCCCTTGCTTGATGAGTTAAATAAATTAGAGTTTCAAGGTGTAATGGTATACGACTCATATACAAAAACTAATTTTTCTTTCAGAACGATGTTGTTGTGGTATGTCCATGATTTTCTTGAATATTGAACTTTATCGGGTTGCACGGATCATGGTTATAAGGGGTGCCTAGTTTGTGCTGGAGAAGATGAATCTGAACGACTTACGAGTGGTAGGAAAATTTATTATCGCAATCATAGAAGATTCCTTCCTCATGATCACAAGTTCAGGCAGGACAAATGTAATTTCAAAAACAAGGTTGAACATCGTAAAGCTCCACGAAGGTTATCTGGTTTGGAGGTTGAGAAGAAGGTGAAATGCATCAAGATGAGAATTGGTAAACATATTTTTGGAATAAAAATAAAACGTAAAGGGGATAAGAATGTGGTTAGTGGTGTTATCACTCCATGATATCGACTGTCTATTTTATATGATTTTCCCTATTAGAAAGAGCATAGTGTTCGTCATAATCTAGATGTTATGCATACTGAGAAGGTCACCGATCATATTTTGTTAACCATTCTAGACGTTAAAGACAAAACGAAAGATAGCGAAAATGCCCGTAAAGATATGAAGACCTTGAGGATCACGAAGAAGATGTGGATGGAAACAGATAAATTTTAGCAAAACCTGTGAAACCAAAGGCTGCATTCACTCTAAACAAAAAAGAAAAAGAATGGTTTTTTCGCACTTTAAAGGAGTTAAAAGTTCCAAGAGGTTTTTCTTTTAACTTGAGTAATTATGTGAGTTTACAACCACTTGGATTGAAGGGGCTAAAACCACATGACTATCATGTAATTATGCAATATTTGTTGTCGTTGCTGCTTAAAAACGCTTATACAAAACACAAGGACTTGCGAATAACAATTCAATGGTTAAGATTCTTTTTCAATGTGTTATGTTCCAAAGTGATTAAGAGGGATGTTTTGGTGTCGACAAGGAACGCATTGTTTGAGGCTATGTTTGTTTTGGAGAAATATTTTTTTCTTGGATTTTTTGTTATTACTGTCCACCTCGTTATACACTTAGCAGAGGAAGTGTTGATTTGTTTGTAGGTAAGGTATAAGTGGATGTATCCTTATGAGAGGTAATTAAATGGCAAATGATTTGCTTAAACTTTTTATTTTGATAAACATTTTTTTGTAATTGATATATTTTTTATGTGTAGGTTGATGAAAGATTACAAGAAGTATTCTAATAATAAGAGGTATGTTGATGGGAGCAATGCAGAGAAATATATCATAGAATAATCGACCTTATATTACATGGAGTACATGCCAAACCCTAGTGAAGAAAATCACAAATATACTTGTGAAGATTTTTCTTGATAAAGATGAAGATGATGAATGCACAGGTGAGGGTCCTTTAGTACAAGTGAAGAATGTGAAGTTAACTCCATTACAATTTGCACAAGCACGTAAGTGGGTGTTACACCAATCAGATGAAGTGGGGGAATGGCAGAAGTAAGTTTATCAATATGATTTGAGATTTTTTAATTGAAAAATACCGCTTATGTAGATTGGTGTAGGAAGTAGGATGCCTAAGTGTGGTTATTGAATTGGTGTAGGAAATATGATATTTATTGGGAATCCACCTTTAGGCGTAACCGAAGAGCGACGACATTGGAGGAAAAGACCGAGGGTTTTATCCCATGTTGATTAAGGAGGTTCGTTTTTAATTCGACTACATAATAAAGTTTTACATTTATTCATGTGTGTGTGTGTGTGTGTGTGTGTATGTGTGTATATATATAATCATCTTATGAAATCTTTTTTGTAGTTATTAAAAGCGAGATTGACTGATATTGCATTTTGGCGGCTAACAAATGGGCCATTATATGATGTACAATCATATAAGAGGTATCAGGTGAATCGGTTTTAATTTTGCACACGTGGGTATGATGAGTCACTGGTAACCCAAAATAGCGACGTGTTAATGAGGACCATCACGAAGTTCAGGTTAAGCGAAAAAGATATGAATTATAAGGAAGCGGAGACAACATAGTTTGGCATTGTTCTTGGAATATTTGAGTTGGATTATACATATTTCAAAAAAGTTGTGTTGTACTGTGACTGGGTGAGAGTTAAGGATAAGGTAAATGGTTTCAAAGTCGATCCTGAATCAAACTATATGATGGTAAACTTAAGTAAGTTGAAGAGTAAGAATAGAATCGACAACGGGCCATTTATTCTTCCACCTGAAGCATCTCAAGTGTTTTACTCAGAGGATTTTGAAGACAATGGTTGGTCTATCATTTTGCATGCACTACAATGATTAACAATAAGTGTTGACAAACTTGAGGTTCCTATAATGTATCAGTCTATTCTTGAGGATAATTCCAATTTGAAGAATCTGCTTCAGGACTTCTAGTTAAAGATAAAGCTGATTTTTATAATTTTTGCTTAATTTTATTTACTTTAATGCTTCACTTACTATGTAAAAGAATTTTAACAAATTATGCATTTGGACTACTAAATGGACCAATTCTTAGTAAATTTGGACAGATTATGCATTTGGACATATTATATATTTTTAGTAATTTTGGACATAATATGTGAATAATTCATCTAGACATATTGTTAATGAAAAATATTTATACATGGTATATCTAACACTAGTTGATTTCAGTAATGTCAAATGAAGCTAATGTCTTCAACCCACACGATGGTCCAAATGGATTATCTATAGACACCATAATTGCGGTTGAGATCAATCAACATAATTAGGTAATAGGTAGCGAGAACGGCCGATTTATATCTCGACTTGGAAAAGTGGTCCAGGCTCAGGTCCCAATATCATATACTGACTGGCGTAAGGTTCTAGAAACATATAAAGAAGATGTTTGGAAAGAGATGAAAGTGAGACTTCTTATGTATACTTAATTTGTTTATTATATTTTCTTTTGTATAATTCACACATTTCTTATAATTTAAAAATATCAGTTTTTTGTTAGAGAACATATGGACACCCGGATAGTTACAAGATTAGTTGCTACAAAAGTATGTACAGCCTACTTAAAACATATTAATCCACATTAGGGAATAGCTATTATGATTATTATTCAATGGATGCCGAAAGATTGGCCAATGTACCTCCAGGTGTTAAGCTAGAACAGTGGAAAGAGTTCCTGGAGCATGAGAATACGGAAGAGGCTAAAAAAAGAGGAAAGTAGGGAAAGATAATAGGGCAAAGATTGGGTCCACTCACACAAGTGGGAGTGATGGGCATGCTCAAGTCGAGTACAATATGGTACGTACGACTATGTTTTACTTCTTTGTTTGATTATTATTACCTTAAAGATAATATATGTTATGTTTTTTATTTATAGACAAAGAAATTGCATAAAAAAACATTGTGTGTTCATGTATGGATAGCTAGCCACACATGTAAAGATGGGTCAGTCAAAGAGAGCATTGTTCCAATAATGGTTATTTTCTATAAATAGTTAATGATGATTGTTACATGAAAACATTATACGTTTAAATAATTAGTCTTGACAATTCTATATATTTGGCATTTCATGGGACAAGGTGCTCACGAAGAAAAAAGAACTAGAAAAAAGTTGTAGTGATAACACCAACCAGCCATAATCATTAAGAAATGATGCCTTGTCTGAAGTATTTGGTATTGACAAGTGAGGGCACACTCGTGGTGTGGGTTCCATAGTTTCTCTATTATCCATCGAGGCTTCAGCTCCATCTTTATCTTTTCTTGCAGCTAAAAAGGCCAATAGGAACCAAATGAAAGGTTATCTCGATACATTGGAATCCGAGATCAATGGCATGAATAATAAACTAAGAAATATAGAGACAATGATAGGTATGGTGTTGGGGAAGTCCCATTCCTCCCCAGTTGTTGGAGCAAGTGCAAGTAATGGGACAATTGCATCATTTAATGTAGAATCCTACTCACTAGAAGATGGTGTCTCATGTGATGAGCTCGGGTTTAATGGTAAGGCTATTAGCAGGGGACGTATGAATGCTACCCTTCGAGAGGTAGTGCACAATCACAAAGTGAATTACGAGAAAGAGGTGGTATCGTTAGTGGACAAAGTGCTTGAGGAAAATGCTTCTCTTTACTTGGGAACACAAGGTGGTGCTGAGATTCTCGAAGGTGTTAGTAGTGGAAGTTGGGTGGTGTGGACGATTAGTTTAGTCACGCGTATTGTTGGACCCCAATGACTTATTGATTTTATTTTTTGTTAGAGACTTATTAAAGTCTTGCTTGTGTTGAGTATGATATGGACTTTATCATGTTAGTATTTGCTATGGACTTTATTATGTCATGTAATTTATTATGCTATGGACTTTATTATGCTAGACTTTGTCATGCTATGGACTTTATTATGCTAGTATTTTCTATGGACTTTATTATGTTCGTTATTTTTTGCATTTTTGAATTACTTAAGTTGTTTTTTTCTATATCATGTAACCTTTTTTAACTCCGCTAAAGCAAATATTTCCTTTGCATTGCCGGTCCTAAGCCCGGATAAAGGAGGAGGGAAGAGGTTTGTTCTTTTTTTATATATCTTATGGTACGCGTATCTGTAATCTGTATGATAACTTTATGTGTGTTGTGTTGCAGGATGAAACTATGAATTATGTGGCAGATGTTGAGGCCTTCAAACCTCCCCTAAATAGGGACATTGTTGGCTAATCTACTAGATGGATTTTAATTTTATTATACAACGGTAATACCTATAGTTTGAAATATATATAGATCTTGTTAAATTATCGAGTTTCTGTTTACCATTCGCATATATGGTTTCAAGGATTGCCATCTGTATACTATCTGATGATGTCCTTCGTATACATAGCATTTTAAAATATAACTTGAAACTTAGGTCACACATGCGTGCACCAACTAGTAATTTTACAGTTTGTTCTCGTGAAATATCCTTAATTAGTTTAGTTATGGGACTTCTTGTATACTTTGCATGTTGCCTTCTTATTCAGTTAGAGTGCTCATTCATTCATTGTTGCTCTTTACTCCAAAAGTTCAGCTAGAAGTGCTGAAGCTTATTGAAAAGCTTTCTTGTGCTGGTCCTTTCAATCAGGAAAACCTCACAGCTGCAAGTATGATAAGTAAATGATTTTGCTTCTGGTTAATCTTACTCGGTATTAGATTTTTTTATATAGTTCCATTTGCATACAACTGAACGGTCAGAACGGTGAAATTCTCTCACTTTCGTGACCAATCGCTACTACAAAAGTTCATACACGGGGATACTTATCATGTTATATGTTTTGGATAAACTTGAATTGAATTAAAAATCGAGAAATCAGATAATGTTAATCCCAAAGATATGAATAGAAAAGATATAAACTCAAGAAATTTATATATGTTGGAAGTTGTTTTTAAAGATAAAATTAATTGTTTCGCCGAAAATTCGATAGGTGAAAGACTTGAGTCGGCTATTGTTTTGAATTCTTGTATAACAGGGTTTCGCATTAAGGTTTTGTGAAGATTTCCTTTTATAAAATTCTTAGCCTTGCACGGAGCCTCCGTTTTGTGTCTTCTTCATATCTAAAATACACTTATTGAAAATGTCTCTTGATTAAACCAACTTAAATCTTGTGCGCTCTTACTTTTTTTTTTGTCGTAAAACGAAAGATTGAAATTTCTGTTACAACATAGTTGTTTCTGTTGCATGATTCTTAGGTTGGGGCTTGAGTTTTGCATCGCCTCTTAAATTTATAATTATTAGGTATGCTTCTATTGGTAGGTTTCATATGTTTCTTTAATTTATATTTTATGCTTTATCTGTATGTAGTTATCATATATACTGCTTAATTTTGAGGTTGTTCAACAAATTGGCTTTAAAATTGTTTCATTTTTCCATAATAAAATAGAGAGTTCGAGACTAAAGGTTCTCTGGTGTTACATTTCATTGTTTCCCGTAGTGGATTCTTCAATAATACTCTGGTACTACTCTGATTCTTCTCATTTATCTTATTCCTCTTTATAATTTTTATCCAGGATTGCATAGGTTCGCGACCTTCAGGTATAAGCTAGACTATCTTGTTTAGTAAATGTTGCTTATGTTATGAAAGAAACATTAGGTAATTGACATGCTACAGAATGATATCACTTAAGCTTAAACAACAAAATGATTACCATTTATGCCTCAATTTTATTGGTGTATATAACTAATGTATCGCTATTAAAGTTATATATTTAGCACTAAAGGTAACATATATTCTCCATTTAAGAGACACTTATGCCTCGTTTGATGCGCCATATAAGGGGTCAGATAGGATAGGATAATAGACGAATTGGATAGGATAAGGATGGACCGGATAAGACTTATTTCAATACTGCGTTTGGAACAGTTGTCGATAATATTTCAAAGCAATAACCGACTCAAGTCTTTTATTTGTAGGTACCAATGAAAGTCCCATCATCAGATCCAACGTTACCACTATTTTGAAGTTATTTTCTCTCTCTCTTTCTTTCTCTCTCTCTCTCTCTCTATATATATATATATATGATACAAACTGCATATATAACTAACCTAACATATTTACTCATTATGATCATTTGTTGGTGTTTATAGACGAAACGCCTATGAGAAATTAAATACATACCAACCTAACTATTTATGTTGCTTATTTTCTATCATTGTTATATTTTTGCACCATTTTCGATTGGTACAAATACTTGATACTGCCACCACTTTGATTATTTTCTTTTCCCTTTGCATTTGGTATGGATTAGGGAAATAATTTAATTAGTCAAAGTAATAATGTACACTGCATACATATACAGGTGGTCTAGAAGCTATAATGTTTCCTAAAAGTGTTTGTTTTCTCACGTGTTTGTGGTTCCGGTATTTGTACAAGGTGTATACATTTTCTACTCGTGATGAATGTTTTAAATGTGGTTCAAGTGTTTTTGTTGAAAAATTTAGAAGATGACACCCGTCTAATTCTTCTGGAACTGTTACACCACTACCGCATATATGTATGTATCGCATATCAAAATTTAACTGCTCCTAATGCAATGTACAATTATAGGATACTCCAAGTGCAAGAGCAATTTTGACTGCTGCTAATGCAATGTACAGCTAATAAAAGAACTTGTACCAATTCCTCATAGCCGGGCTTTCTTTAAAAGATACCAAACTGCTTAGGCAACAACAATATTCTTAGTTCTAATTATCCACGTACTTTCAACACTCAATTTTTTAAAAAATGGTGATAATAATAACTCTTATAACAGTAAGCCTGCTGGAACTCAGTTAAATACTAAGATCGGTCCAGTATATATTACTCTCAATTTTTTTGCCTATGTTTCCATGTTCATAATATCATCAGTTTGCATACTGAATATTGCTACTTAAAATGAAACAGATGTGTGCACAGTTAAATACTAAGTTTTATTTTTAATTGACAAAAAAAGTGCATTTGGTTGTTTACACAGGACACACCATTGATTGAGGCCAAGCCCCCAACGTAGTACACCACATATGAAGGCCGTTGTTTACACAAGACTCAAATTTTTTAAATTTAAGGTACAACTTCATGTGACGACCGTTGTTTACATAGGACACCATTGATTGAGGCGATCTTTAAGAATCTCTCTTTGTATTTATTCTCACTAAGGAGTTTTATCTTATTCTAGGATTTGTTTTGAGTCCTCTTTTATTTTTTAGCGTTCAATATCAAGAGATTCATACTTTTTGTTGCGGTTATAGACTATGTATGTTGCTTCTACTCCAAACATATGTTCATAACTTTGTGATTAGTTTAGTTAAACGGAACCCTTGATGAAATAATTGATAAGGCATATGTATTGCTAATTATGTCTTTAACTTGAGTTTAATTTTGGGCATCGGGCACATTTTATTTGTAATACAATGTTTCAAGTAGCACATACTGTGTTCCAGTAGTTCAATAGAAGCAAGAAACTACATACTTACATGATATAAGTATGATTCTATATTCAATATAATGTTTAAGTAGTTCCAGTGTTCCAGTAGTTCAATACAATGTTTCAAGTATCATATACTTTGTTCCACTTAAACATATCCAATTGCTATATTTAGTTCAATAACTGAAATTAATTCTTGGACATGCCTTGATTGCATGCTTACATGATAGAAGTATGATTCTATACATACTTTCGTTCACATTTTGACATCTGAGTTCACCTGCTCAGTTGCTTATTGTTGCGCCCCCCCAAAAAAAAGGAAATATGCAAGATGATGAAAACTAAGGAAATTATTGTGCTTATTGTTGTGCTGAGTGTGTTCCTTCCTTATTTGGTGATACTTTTCCTTTAATACTTTAACAATGTTAAAAATGAATACTAGCTTAAAGTTTTGAACGTCATTGTTTGCGTATTCACTTTTCTCACCTGAACTGTTACTTGGAAGGGTCTGTCTACGAGTTTAAGAAAACTATTTAATGGTTATCCATGGGAGGCAACAACTTCACTCGAATTTCAACTTTTAAATGGTTACATGGGACCCACGAAATTCAACTTTTGAATAAATGTTGAATTCAGGTAGCAACTGAACGTGTGCAAGTAAAAAATTCTTTTGAATGAGTGTTGAATTTTGTAGTTTTGTAGGTGCTTTTATGGGTTTCGTTGTTTTATTTATAGTTTTGTAGGTATTTTTGTTTCAAATGAGTGTTGAATTTCATAGTATTATTTATAGTTTGGTAGGTATTTTTTGTTTGGAACTATTGCAAACAATTGTTCTCAATGCTCTGCTATAAATGTTGAATACATTTATAGTTCTCAATGTATACAACAACCATGGTTCTACTGTACTTTTAGCTCTACTATCTTTTTTATACAATAAATGTTGAATGCCCATGAAATATGTGTGTGTGACCACGTCATGAGGAGCGGGCGGAAGCATGCATGGCATGCAAAGCAGGGGCACTACTGCTGGTGCAGCACCTGATGTGTATATTGATGTGTATATTGCTCTTTGTAGGTACATATTTCAAAGTAACGATGACCAAAGCATAAATGTTCTAATTCAGTAAGGAGCTTCTTAGGCGTACCTGGTGCAGATCTGAGAACATATTTGGCGACGATCAGGTTTGTTTGCTCAAATCAAGTGGGCTCGAGACATACAAGCATTCAAAATATTTAGACAAGGAGGTTTGTAACTTGATATTAAATCTATTGACTTCCAAATTTATTACTTTATCATTTAGTGATTCAGGTTTTATAATGATGCAATTTATGACCGTTATTTAGTGGTTTAGTTTTTATAATGTTATTGATAATGATAGTTCTTTTTCATTTTTAGTGGTTTCCCCTACTCAAAGTAGGCGTAATTCATATTATTAGTTCCTTTTCATTAAATGATAATTCTTTATATTTAATAGTTGGGCAAAAACATATCTTCAATTATATAGTGGGTTCGTTGATGCGTTGGATCTTCTTCCTCACAGAACTTCGAATACTGATAAGTGTCCATAAATCGAGTACTGAGTTTGAGATATAGCAACCCCAACTTCTGCTAATTCAACTTACACACTTTGAAGCATGAGTACTTCATTAGAGGCCTTCCTACAAATGTCGGATACTCCTAGACACGGAGAGGCATAAACTATACCATGGATATGTGTCCAACTTTTCCCACATGACGCGTCGAACAAATTAAGTAGGAGACACAATGGGGACCTGGGGGACATGGCACCCAGACATGAGGATATGGTAAGGACATGCACTATACATGGCGAAACTTTGTTGACCCTTGCATGTGTCTCCTTTTACATTTATTCATTTAGTTCCAGTAGTGGTTACTTCACATTTTGGGCAGTCTCTGCTATAACATGGGGTACAAATTGGATCAGTGGTTATCATTAACTTACCATTGATCGAAAGGTGAAAAACAATTGAGGGTGTGTTGATTGGAATGTTTACAAATGATAGGCTCATGGAAAAGGTTAAAGAACTAAACTTGAAGTTGAACATGATCATGTCGGGAGTGGAGTTCAATTGTTTCACCCCTTTGGTGTATGAAGTTCAACTAGATGTATGGAGTTTGTTAAGGAGAATACTCAATATATACCTTTGGTGATCTTGCTTCCTTTCGTGATGAGTGTTTGTGTATGTCGAAAATATCATGAAGTATTGTATGAAAGTGGTTGGATATAATTTTTATGTTTTTAGCTATTTTTATTGTTTGTTATATGTGAGGTTGGTGGCATGTCGTGGATAATTTTAATTTTTTTTAATATTCTAATTTATGTAAGTGTTCATAACACTTACAAAATGAACATTGTTTTCCTTACATATAAATATTTTTAAGTGTTTTGAACCGTTACAAACAAAATATATATATTTCTTTGCAAGTGTTTATAACCGTTGTAAATCAAAAAAGGTGGCTGAATTTCACTAGTGTTCTAAACACTTGCAAAAAAAATTATGTAAGTGTTTTAAACACTTGCAAAAGTTTAATATGCAAGTGTTTAGAACACTTAAAGAGTTTTTTGTAATGGTTGTCGGAATCGGATATGTGTTCCCAATGAACACTTGCAAATGACATTTGCAAGTGTTTTGAACACTTATATTTTTTTTGTAACGCGACGATTTGTAAGTGTTTTAAACACTTATAAATGGCATTTGTAAGTGTTTTAAACACTTACAAATCGATTGTTTTAGTGTAGTGTGATCTTATAATCGTTGACAAGTTTCATCAAAAATTCATTTTTTTACTATTTAAAAAAATGATATGTATCTGTCTGCACCTTAAGAAGTCCTTACATGAGACTTTATATATCTGTTTTATAACATGGTTATTTGGGTTACATCCCGATTACTAATTTGTATTTCCTAGTTTTCTCTTATTATATGAGAACTAGTGGAATTTAAATAAAAATGTTGAAAATGTGATTCAAAGGAAATTACATAGGTAAGGGTGGGGATAATGGTTAATTAAATACTTGTACAATAATTATTTATACTCATGATTGATAGTTTTATTACTTGATTGTGTAGCTATTATCTTGTTGCCGTGGCCCTAACCCATCGTGTTATTTCAGGGCCTCCAGTGTACCCGAACTAGTTTCTCACTCGAGCACGCAGTCTTCCATTCCCAGTCAATACCGTGTTTTCGAGATGTAGGTGTTGAACCTACTTTTTGTTTATTTCTTCTATATTGAGAGATAATGGGATTATCTTATTCCTATCATTTTTACTCAATCTTAATTTTAAGAGATATTACATGTATTGATTTTTGACAGACATTTGTTATTTTTCTCACTGTTGGTGGTGATAAATTATATCCATATTATAGTATAATTGATGATTTATCATTATTCATTAATTCATGTTACATGCTAAGGATGATACAAAATTATATTAACGTGTGTAATTTTAATAAATAGATTTGATCAACCTAATTATTAAAAATATATAGGGTATAACACTAGGATGATAGTTACTGTGTAACACCCCTCACTTTTGGGGATAATTAAAATTCATAAGTGTAATTTGAGAATTTAAGAGGTTATCATGAATAGTAATTTTTGGAGTTTTCAAGGATTAGACGACTTTCGATGGGTGTTATATTTACTTTTGGGATTAAGTAAATAAGTCGGAATATTTTAATTATATGTCGCAGCTGGGTAAAACGACAGAGGATGATATTTTAATGGGAATACCGCATTAAGTTGTGTGGGGTTAAATTAGTGAATTGCGGTCAAGTACCTCAGATGGAGATTTCGAGTGTGCGGTTGATTTCGAAATGGTCGAGATAGTCAGAATGGAGTATCCGGGGATAGTATTTGGGTTCCGGAATTTTTTGGACTAATAGGGACTCGTAACTGAGTAAACGAGTCATTTTTTGGTTAATAAGGGATAAACCCTTATTTTCTCTCTTTATAAGACAAAAGAGAGAAAGAGAAAGAAAATAAAGAAAGAAAGAGAGAAAAGGAAAAAAAGAGATAAAGAAGATAAAGAGGAAGGAGAAAAGGAATTCCTTCCAAACTCCGTGGAATTCGACTCGAGGTCGTCGGATTTTATCCTCCAGGCAAGTGTTTACTTGCTTTATTTAATTTAGTGTGTACATCTCATATTATAGTTGGTAAACTATATAATTTTGGGTTAGAACCCTTACAATAAATTTGGGAAATTTGAGTATGAGTTTACAAATTGATGTATTGTAAACTCTTAATGATTTCTAGTGTTAAATCCATAATAATGGAGTGTAGAAATGGTTAGAAATGGGAGAAATGATAAAACTAGGGCTTTAATGGTTTTAGGGTTTAAATCTAAGAGAATGGTTTAATACCACAAATAAATTGATGTGTGAGCTCTAAATCAATGCTAGGATGATTGTGGTGATGTTGGTTGAGATTAGAAACCATAAGACTAGAGGTTGGGTTGATATTTGGAATTTTGGAGAAGATGATGAATAGTAATGCAGCGGCCTTTCCGAATCGATTCGGCCATGATACTAATCGATTCGGCTCTTGGTCAAAAAATAAAATTTGTATATCTTTTCGATACGGTCATGTGGGCGCTGACCTCGTATTTTTTTATTTTTTTTGGATTTATAATGATTTTTCTACGGAAGGTTGTCTGAGATCGAAATCGTTAGCTAGAAATCAAACCTGATATTAGGAGAATTAAGGATAAAATTGATTGGAGATTTAAAATGGGGGATTCTAGTTATGATATTAGGACTCCTAGATGATTGTTTTGAGGGTGAGTAAACCATGAGAGGAAAGAGAGAACCTTAGAGTAATTTGGTATACAATCCGTGGAAAGGATCTAGTGAGTGTTCGGGTCGAGTAAAATTTGAGAAAAGGTTTTCGGTAAGAGTGTAGAGATATATACGTGGTTAGAACGTTTATGGGATAATTGCATTCGAGTAAATCCTAGGATGTGAATAGGATATAAATTGAGGATAGGGGCTAGATATTTGTGAACGGTTATCCGTCAACTGACGACAAGAAATTTCAGGTAACGTGATAACCTACAGAATTTAATATAAGTTGAGGGTATACTTATTAAATGGTTATGAATTGGTATATTTGGAGAGTATATGAATCCCTTAAATTTGATCAAGGTGCAAGGTATATTTATGTAAGATAATACTTATGGGATAACTATTTTAAGGATGAGAATACTTAAATATATACGATGTGATTAAAGTATATATATAATATGATACGGATATGTATATATATCTATATATCTCTCTCTCTCTCTCTCTCTATATATATATATATATATATATATATATATATATATATGTGTGTGTGTGTGTGTGTGTGTGTGTGTGTGTGTGTGTGTGTGTGAAGCAAACCCCCTCTAATGCTATCATGGGAAGTTACGCGATGTGGGTGAGGCCCCTGGCTTGAGGAACAGGGAGCGTATAGTCCCCAGGTCATAGCGCCCATTGTTATATTGTGTGATTTTTATTAGGGGTGAGACGTGGTGGGTATGTTTCGTCTCATTTCCGGGGAGGAACTATGACCGCTTCCCATGCATGATTTTTAACCGCGATGTTGGTGATATTGAGTGCGACCGCTGATCTCCATGATGGTATGTGAGTGATGCCCTGGAAGATGATAGCATTGAGAGACCGCATCCTCGAGTTATATCTCGTAGGGATAGTTATTATACTGGTGTGTAGAGTATATTTCTTGTGCATGAGAACAATATATTATATATCTCTATTAAAGTAAAGAGATTAAAAGAAAAAAGGATTAATTCTCATTCCGGGAGATTATATCCGGACGTGTATAATGATATGCATATAAAAGTAAGTATGATAATGTATATATTTATATGAGAATACCTATATACGTTGTGTACTGAGGGTCTAATGGATCTCGATGAAAAACACGGCCAAGTAGTAGTGTATCGGGGGTTCCTTGTTTGGATTTCGCTTCGCAAGACACCCCACGCACGAACATGGCATAGTGTTGAGGATGGGGAGAAGTTTAGCTCTTAGTACTTAGTTTTCTTAGGATTTCTAGACTTTGGGGGTGACGAATTAGTTAAGCATCATAGCTTGACTAGAAAGTTTAGAGGGATGCGCTAGGTGTGCACTATTAGAAGAGAGGTGAGGGGTATCTCATGGGAGTGCGATACCAATTTAAATATGAGATAAAACATATTTTTCTAAATAAAGCATTTATGCACTTGAAAAATATTTTCACAACTCGGGCTCTGACCCATTTCTATATTTTTCGTCTTGCTATATATTATATTATATATATATATATATAGGTGTCCAGACACAGGGACGCCTGGATGATGTTCCTTTGAGTCAGACGTGTGCTGCGGAAGCTGTGGATGCATGCAGGTTTTCTATATACGCTTCTATCCTTGTAATCTAGATAGGAGGTATTGTATAAACATTCGGGCTAATAACCCAACTGCTTTTATTTATTCTTTTACCGCCTTTCTATGAGGAATTCAATTGGGTTATATTATTGTTACCGAGTGTTCGGTTATTTTATTTCTTTTTAGTTCCATTTATATAAACTGTGTGAATGTTTTATTTGTATAATTTGTTTAAAAAGATTAGTTAAATAAAATTTTGACGCCAGCCTAATAGGTTATTAGTAATTAATTTGATTTTCGACAGTGATGCTAAGAATGAACCATAGATGACTCATGTTTTAATTTGGTAGAGGAGTTATTGCCCGGTATTTTATTAGGCGGGGTGTCACATACTGGTGGTGAGTTTTCTTTAAAGTTTTAGGTTTTTTAATTTTTTTTTAATTTTTTGAAAATTAAGTTAATTTTTTCTATTTTTTTCTTATTTTTTTACTTTATTATTTTCTTATAATTACATGTCACATGTTTATTAAAAAAAAAAATATTTTTGTTGCCACATAAGATGCTTACTCTTTCCCGTAAAGTTTCGTAATTGGGACTCGAGGGAGAGTTGATATTTCAAAAAATTAAGAACACTAGGATTAAAATTACAACAATTTACGTGGTTTCAAAATGATTCCAATCCTCATTAATAAATTTGTAAATATATATAGGGAGGGGCTATTCCAACACCCCTTTTAACTTCTCCCATACCTTTTATTGTTTCAAGACAAGAATACCCTCATTTTTCATCATCTTTTACCATTAATTACCTAACATAACATACCACTTTGTTAGTAGTATAATACAAAATCAAATATATCCTTATACAGTTTATTTTTGCCATTTATGTACCTAATTAAGAAAATTTTAATTAGGAACATGAAATACAGTGTTGTAAACTACTTTAACTATTAAAAACAATTTTATTTAATAAAAGACATGTATTTAAACTGTTTGTTTAATCAAAAAAAAATATTTTTTATATAAAAAAATGTGTTTATAAAAAAAACTATTTTTTATAAACAAAAAATGTTTTCTATATAAAACTGTCTTTTTTATAATTAAAGAAAAAAGGCAATTTCTTTTTCCAAAAAAAAAAATTTCTTCCACAAAAGGCAAAAAATGTTTTCTATACATCATTTAATATATATATATATATATATATATATATATATATATATATATAAACTAGGAAAATGGTTTTTTTTAAATAAATTATAAAGAAAATAGTTTCACACACACACACACACACACACACACACACACACACATCGCGCAACTTCCCATAATAGCATTAGAGGGGGTATGCTTCACACACACACACACACACACACACACACACACACATATATATATATATATATATATATATATACCATCCACACATAGATATATATACATATCCGTATCATATAATATATATACTTTACTCACATAGTATATATATATTCCACATTGTTCCTCAAACAAATATAAATGGCCATAATTGCTAATCACACATAACGATGGTCAATAATCCCAAAGATTCTCATAAATAATAATATTCGAGTATTCACACACTCACGATACTAAACTCAAAAGTATTCCCTCACTTGATAAATAACATATACTTTATTCACACTTAAGGATTTATATAATTTCTCCAACTATATCAATTCACACTAAGTAAATACGCATATTCCCAAATTCATGCTAATAGTCTCGCATGATATAGTCAACCATAATCGATATAATTATGTTTTCTACACGCATAATTATTTAAGCCTAAATGCTCACTGAAATTATCCCAAAAATATTCGTCACCAAACACCCTTAATTTAAATAGGTCGTGGATTCCATTTTCACGAACCTAAGGACCAGGTTTGTCCAATTAATAATTTAGAGGTCCCCACTCTATTTTTGAGAAACCCCAACTCTTTAATTCCTCACTTTATCTATTTTTCTCGAAAATATAATTTTAGTGTCACACGCTTAGAACACTCTCTTAGCCCCCATAAATTTCCCTAATTGGATAAATATATTTCCCAAGTCTATTTATTTCCTCAATTAAATAGGATAGAAATCCTTAATTTGGGAATTTATCCCATATAAATTAACTAAGCCGAAATTATCAAAATCCCTGCTCGATCGATCGATCGACCCTTGGCCGTTGATCGATCGATCAAGCCAGGCAGCTTTTTCTGCGGCCCCTGTTTCGGCCATTAACAAACCTCCAATCATTTTTTCTCCTTCTCCCAACCTTATATAACCCCAACCAACAAATTTTACGTAAAATAAAAAAGGTTCCAAACATCCTAGAACCAAAATCAACAACTAAATTCAGTTAATTCCTAAGTTTCTCCAATTTCATAATTTTCGGGATTTACTAGTTAAACTTTCGAAAAACCCGTTTAACCCACGAAAATCCATCCTAAAATATTTAGGGTTTGTTATTACCAACTATGATATGAGATTTATGCTCAAAATTAAATAAAGCAAGTAAACACTTGCCTGGAGGATGAAATTCGATGACCCCGAGTCGAATCCCGCGGAGTTTGGCCCGAAAATCCTTTTCCTCTCCTCTTTTCTCCTCTTCTTTTCTTCTCTTATTATTTGTCTCTTTTTCTTTGTTTTCTCCCACTCTCTCGTGTCTTATAGGTCAAGAAAAGAGGGTTTATCCCTTTAAACCCAAAAATGACTCGTTTACTCAATTGCGAGTCCCTATTAAAAAAAAAAATCCTGAAACTCAATTATGACCCCCGGATACTCTATTCTGACTATCTCGGCCATTCCGAGACCAAACGCACACTCGAAATCTCCATCCGAGGAACTTGATCACAAATCACTAATTTAACCCCATACATCTCAATTCGGGTTTTTCCATTAAAATATTATCCTCTGTCGCTTTACCCAGCTGCGACATATAATTAAAATACTCTGACTTATTTACTTAACCCCAAAAGTAAATATAACACCAATCGAAAATCATTTAATACTTGAAAACTCCAAAATTTACTATTCACAATACTTCTTAAATTCATAAATTACACTTAATTATTGAATTTAATTTCCCATAAAAATGCGGGGCATTACAGAATAACCCCTCTTATATATATATATTATATAAAGTAGCTTATGGATGATAAAAAAAAAAAATCTATGTATGATATTTTTGTATTTCATGCCCATGCATGAATTGTCATGCTAAAAGTTTTTTTTAAAGCCTTTTTGTTTAAAAAGGGGGTTTTATTTTTTATTATTTAAAAGGGGGGGGGGGGGTTGTTAAAAGTTTTTTTTTATTTTTTTTTTAAAAGGGGGTATGTAGACATAAATTAAAGAACACGTAATCAACAATTTTATCTGGATATATAAATTTAACGTATGAATATCCAATTCGATGTGTCATTTGTTCTTTAATAATGCAAATGTTATGTATTATACATTTAATGTTAGGATCTGAGATCAACATGATTATCACATACAATTATTATAAGGAATACAAAATGATATTATAATGGCATACCTCCATCATGTCACAAATGGAAAGATTAACGGAGGAGTGGACCTTAGACATGTCCGATCGGGCTGAATTTCGGATCAATACTTCCTCTTGTATACTACAAGATCGTACTCTAATTTCATCACGTTCCAACAGTTGGATCTTCTTCAATAATCAAAATAAACAAAATTTAAGTCTTTGAATTTATCTCCCTTATCCTATAATTACATTATTTTGTCTTTTCACGTGTCTGAATGATGAAAATCAGTCACTTATTTATAGGCAGGGACATGACCCAAAACTCCAATAGTCACTTAATCTTAACCGTCCATCAAGGTAGATAACCAAGAGTCATTTTGACTCTTGGTATTTGGAGTACCATTTCATTAACCAAAGTGACTCTTAGTATTAATCTAATTATGAATCATATTATGTAGAATTATTCTTTAAAATAATTCTAACATTCTCCTACTTGGTCCATAATTATCATAAGGCACGCTATAATCTTTGAGTCCTCCTTAAATATATTTTCATAAACACCTTAATCAAACAAACCACTAATGCGGGTCATGGCTTTCACATACTAATTCAAGAGCATGGTCGCTTTCATGTACCACAACAGTAATAATTTATCCAACAAGGTCCATAATCAGGTTATTCAATAATGGTCCAATAATGTCTTATATAAAAGATTATTTCTGTCACATTCATCAATTCACATGCATGTAAACCTATATTGTAAGATAAAAATCGAAATGTTCAGATTACACTTTAATCGATATCAAGTATAGTGCCAAAATATAAGCACCAAATAATCCACAAATACTCATACTTAATTCACTACATGCAATGGTGATAGTCTGTTTATTAGTGAATATGATATGTTAACACTTATATTAATGTGTGCAACTAACACTTTTTGTTTCTGAACTTCTTCGTTCACATATAGGTATTAGAGTGTTGACACTTTTGGGACCCAATTTTGAAACCCACATATTAAGACAAAGGTACAAATTTTTAATTCACATTATGATGCCCTAGCGGGACCCACAATAATAAGGTATAAGCTTTTAATGAAGCAGGTTTCAAAATTGGATTTTTTTTGGTATCCCTAGATTTATTCTAGGTATTATATCCTAGTGTGCCTAGGTTATTTTAAATACCTATCAGTTTATCATGACGAAGATTGCAGCAACATTATCATAATATTTCAGCAACTTGGTAATAGTGTCAACAACTCCAAGTCCCAAAATAAAACTTTCGCACCCATAATCCATAATTTATATCCCCGAAGCATGCTACATACAATATTTTCAATTTTTCATAATATTGGTCACTAACCTACTTAATCAAGAGAGAACAATTATCATAAATGTGAGCATATTATATTTTAAGCATCTCATTATTTCATATTCTTAAACTATTTTATTTCTCCAATCTATGATTCATTATTAAGAGAAATTGAAGAAATGTATAAATTTACTCCCCACTGGCTTCAAGGTATATATATACTTAATCAATATACATAAAAAATTCTTAAAATACCATTAATGGGAGACTAACATAAGTTTATATAGTGATTTCTCAAAGTTCTACAGTTTTTTTCTTAAACTCTCATAAGTTTTCATACTAAATATAACTCTTACTCAAAAGGAGATACTAAAGCTATAAAATTTTAATATTCTAAGATATAGGTGAAAATATTTATCTATGTCCCTTTGTCTATTCGTAATGAAAACTTTTACCATAAGTCTATCTATATATCGTTGATTATCAAAATTGAAATTTTTTTACTCCTCTGTCAAATTTGCATTCTTGTGATAAATCTCACAATTAGTGAAAATAGCAAGCTCATTTAAGAGTTTTTTTAAACTATTCATATCCAGTAACCAATAATTACTTTGGATGTTTAAGGAATGACTTGAGTATCTTAACTACTTTTATAACCACAATATGTGATTTGATACTCCCACTAATTTCACCATTCTTTAAAGAATTTGACATTTAATATTTTTGATTTCGAAAGTAATTAATGTACCCTCTTTCGAGTGTAGGCATAATTATAAATCCCGATTCTTTTAGTGGATTATAAATCCATCCATGTACAAGAAATTCCCAATCATGGGGGCGTGTCCAATTGGGTAAGTGAAGTATAATTTATATAATACACTTTTAACCATATACATTCATTTTTGTGTGAATAAATCTTGTGGCGATATCGACTTGTTGCGTTTGATTTGTTATTTTATAACGACATGATCTATGTAGGTCCATTATAAATCCCGATTCTTTTAGTGGATTCTAAATCCATACATGTACTAGACATTCCCAATTATACGGGCGTGTCTAATTGGATAAGTAAAGTGGAATTTATATAATACACTTTTAACCATATACATTCATTTTTGTGTGAATAAATCTTGTGGCGATATCAACTTGTTGCAATTGATTTGTTATTTTATGACGACATTATCTATGTAAGTCCATTATCCAAGGACTATAATCTCCCACTTGGGCCACTTATATCGTTCTAAAATTATAAAACCTTAAGAGCTCAAACGCGTGCTTCAAGATTCATAAGTGACAATCCATAGATAATCTAATATATTAAATCATCAAAGTAAGTCTAGATTTAAAAGAGCCACGACATCGAAAAGCTACTTTGAAGTTCAACATTATGATATAGGATCATAATCATTTTTCTTATAAAAGTTTCATAAAAATAATTGTACAAACCACAAATGAGAATACCATAATTAAGAAAAATATATTCTCATATAAATATAAAGATATTTTATATACTCGAGAAAAATATTTTGAAAGGTCACTGAGGAGGTTTGAAATGATTCCAAAATAAAATAAGAAAAGAAATCCAAGAACTTATCGTTTGTCTTATGGTTTATCTTGTAAACATCCTCATATCGATTTAGAACTATGTTTTGTAGTACTCTAGTTTTTTTGAAAAATAAACAAATGATTTCATTCATATTGAATGATATATTATAATTCACATAATAAAGCTTAAAGTATGTATGTTATGTAATGGGTACTCATTTTAATCTCTAACATTATGAGATTTTGCAAAAACTCTATGCTTAATCCATTTAATAATTCTTCTATATTTTAAAAGAGTTTCAGGCACTAATTCATTAATAATGAGATCCTCAAGTAAAACTGAATTAGAATGATTTAACAATTTTAAGTGAAACTTAGCTTCTCTATTTCATTCTAAGAAGTGAGCCTCAAGAACATTAATGGGGGAAAACATGCAGTTTTAGATAAATAAAGTAATATAAAATGAATGAAATAAATAGCTCACTACATTAGTGTTATGAGATGACAACACGTACGTTAATAATATTTTATAAATGTATAGATTTTTTCGTAATAACTTTGAATATTTATATATATGACTTTATTGGGTACCATGTTATGTAATTTAGATGAACATGTTATCTAGAATAACTTTTCACCACCTAATTGCATAATCTATTTGGACCCGTTTGGTAGCGTAAATTATTTAATTTTATAAATTGATCAATTTGAAATGAATAGATTGTCAATCTATTAATTTTAAATGGGTTTAAATCTAATTTGTGGTGTGTTTGGGAAAGAAAATTTGAGTTATTTACTTTTGAGATGTGTGTGTATCTGTGTGTGTAGAGAGAGAGAAATAGTAGTATGGTGAGAGGTACTCTAGGGAGTGGTGCATTTAAGATTCATGTTGTAATTATAAATTGTGCAATTTCAAGATTTTGGTGAAATGAACTAATTTATGTTTTTGTGAATCAACATGAATTGGTTCATTTTTGAATATGTTCATTCTTGTAACCAAACACTAATAATAAGGAAATTCATGAATGAGTTAATTTTAAATGGGCTAATTTACAATTTTGGTGACAACCAAAGCCATTAATATTTATTTCATTTACTCAAAATAATTTTTCTTGGGAAATTATCTTGCTTGACGAAATAAATCAAATATACCCCATTAATGTATTCACATATATAAGCATAATAAGTTATTACTACAACTTTTATCTTTAAATTTAATATTCACAAGCATTCTTGTTGGGTCGCTTTGGTAGCTACCAAACTATCCATTATATGAATATTAAATTATTTTATGGATTGTACAATAATTTCAACAATCACTAATATTTTCAACATATTATAAATTAAGGAAGGTTATGATTTATTTGGAACAGCTGATACCAATCTTAATTAACAAACATATTCCCCTTAATATTAACTTCACCATTGTAACCGAACTCTTTGGAGCAACTAAATCACAATGACTTAATCATAATGAAATTATTAATAATCTGAACACTCAAAACCATATTTGAACTCTTTGGAGCAACAAAAACATAGTATTTGAACGTCATCACAAAATTCAGCATTTATAGTTTATTAGATTAGACCACTTTGGTGAAATTGTGACCCAATCGTGATATAAATACTGAGATGAAAACCTTAAGGCATGCCTAAATATAGTATTGCATTTTATCATACATTCAATTCAACATTTACAGTTTATTAAACTAGACCACTTTGGTGGAATCATAATCTAATGGTAAGAAGAAAACTTTAGGGCATGCTTCTAATATTTCTTTACCCATATTGAGCATAATAAGTGTATACACATTAATCTAATATTTACAATTTTGAACACCGAATAAAACTTTATGCAAATATTAGTTTCAAGGAAATATTTAAATCCTTAGAGGTTAAGTTTATGTGAAAAAAATTGCTCATTAATGTTCATTTGATAATCGAAATTATCCTTTAGTACAATGAACAAGCTACATCATTATTGCATCAACAATATAACATTCATTATTATATTTGGACTCACTAGTAGCAAAAATTATACACATTAATATAATATTTATAATTATAGATTAGTGCACTTTAATGGACACTTAATCTAATCTAATATAAATATTAATATCAAAACCTTAACTATAATTATAATAGTCATAACAATATTTGGTATATTCTGGAAATATTATGATAGCTAAATAAGATAAGACAACTGGTGTATTTATTAAAACACAAAAATGGAGAAATCCATAATTTCCAATAATGAAAATTTTTAGTAACCAGTATAAGAAAACTCTTAAATAATAATCTCCCCAATAAGAAAAATAAAAAAAAAAATAGAGAAAGAAATAGTTGTCAACTTTATTACCAAATATAACGAATTTAAGGTTTTGAGAGCTTAAAAGTGCATAAATAGTCAAAAAAACATTCATCACTAAAAAAATAGTGATTTTCAATCATTAAATCCTTTCGTATTGACATAAAAAAAGTCATTAATACCGGGTAAGTCGACAATTTTAATCTCAATTATTGCTTATTAGAGGCATAAGAAAACAGTTGCTGAAATTCTCTCAAAATATTCAGATTTACGGTCTTATAAATAAGCATCTTTAAAGACATAATTAAAATTGTCTCAAAAGAAAATCACAATAAGGAAACCAAAACCAATTCTAATTTGGTCACATAAATTTGGTACCCAAAATCTCATCTTATGAAAAAAAAATTATGTGATTATACAGATATACCAACTAATTCAATTGGTTACATTCAGAGATATCCTAAATTGATTTATCATTAATTGCGCATAAATATTTAATTCATATATTGTGCAAAAAATTTACTTTCATAGAATATACATGCACACACATATTACGTAATGTATATAAAAATCAATAAATTAAATAATATTATACGCAAAACTTAATTGATAATCAACGGTCCAAATATAGATGCATGCACAATAATCTAATATTCATGATTATATATTAAGGCCCTTTCTTCTTAATTTAACTTCATATAAATATTGGTGTCAAGAACATTAATTCATAATTATTGTAATACCCCATATTTTTATGCTATATTAATTTGGGGATTTATTAAATTTAATGTGAATTAATTATTTAATATAAATCCAAAAATTAATTATGTTATAATTATTAACGTGATGAGCGTTAGTAATTATGGGAAATTTGTTAAATATTACTAATGAGCAAAGTAATATATAATATTGGTTGTGTTAAACGTCACGAAAATATTACTAATGAGCAAAGTAATATATAATAGTGGTTATATTAAATGTCACGAGTGAATAAAATGATAATTTTAGAAATTTGAGTCGGGACGCGCCTGTGTCGCGTCGGGACTAAATATTGATGTGTAAAAGTGAATATATTATAAGTCGCTCGTATAGTCATTTTGAGTGCGCCAACGTATCCAGAAGGGTCGAGATAGTCAAAAAAGTGTACCTGGGGGTTTAATTTGGGTCTTGGAACATTTTTAGGCTTAATCAGTACCCCGGGAGGGAATTTCGGACATTTTACATTTTTGGGTAATTAAATCCACGAAAATTCAAGGGATATATCAGATGTCTACGGTTGTCTTCTAGGGTTAAAACAACCAAAGACAAGTGACGGCTATAGGAGAGGGAAGGAGAGCCTTTTCTAAGCAATCCAAGGCCAACGATTCACCCGGTTGCACCGCCACCACCGCCAACGCGTAGATCGCGCGATGGGGAACACAACCACACCAAATTCGTCATCAAACCAGAATGTCAAAAATCCCAGGCAAGTGTTTAACTTGATTATTTTCGTTAATGCATCACTCATGTTAGTCTAGGGAAGATTAGGATGAGTTTTGTGGAAGAAAACCCAAATTTGAGATAGGAAATCGCATGTAGTAATGATTTGAATGTTAATCTGGAAACCCCTTAACATGTAGAGGATTAAACCACGAAATTTTGATGTTTTAGAAGAAGAAAATTCTGGAAAGGACTGATTAGAACCAAGTTAAAAAGAATTCTAGGGTTCTTGATATTTACATGAATTTTGGCCTGTTAATCCATGATTATTAATAGAAATTTGCATGCTTTACGTAAAAGATGTATGGAATGGATTTATACTATTAGTAGTACAAATTTCTGGACGATTGGGAATGAAAAGTTTGGATTTGGATGGAGTTATGTGAGAAAACCCGTAACTGGTAACTACAGAATTCGCCATACCTGCTTGATCGATCGATCGAGCCAAGAGCTTCGATCGATCAAAGGTTTGATCGATCGAGCCCCAGACCTCGATCGATCGACCCCTTCTGGCAGGCTCATATTTCCCCTTTTTAAATTAGTTGAATTCAATTTAATGAGAAATAATTCTTGGACACCCTTATTAAAATGTTTTGGGAGATAAAGAAGACCAGTAGGACATGTGAATGATTTTGGGACCTTTAATGTAAGACATGAGTTGTATTTTTGGAATATTTACATATAAGGGGCGATGAAATTATGTATTAAGGGGAGAGACGCAGAAGATGGTTACGTTGGAAATTAGATGAGTACCTAATGAATTCTACACTTGGGAGGATAAAGTCTATGAGTGTTACGTAATAAGTTGAAATGATCCCTCAAATCAAAGTAAGAAATGAACGGTTATACGTGAGAACTAAATAATGAGATATGAGGACAAATGTCGTAATTATGGGAATTGAGATGTACCTAAATTGATATGGTCATATCAGTATAGTTATATGACTGTGTTTATGCATATACTATCTATGTGTGAAAATCATGCCCGCGCTACTTGATATCCCTGAGGTTACCGCGCTGGGACAGTCTTATCTCGATGGGACCTTTATGGGGGATATTGACTTGTACCCTAGAATATAGATATCCTTGGTACAGGCTATCGAATCGATAGTTCAGACGGGCCTAAGAGACGTGGGGGCATGTGCTACCCTCTTAGAGACTTGGAATCTATGCTTCGCCTCAATATTGTTTGTGTATGTGTTAATACAGTTCGAGAGTGATTCCGAACTTGTATTTCCCTTAGTACGAGAGATACGGGGATTGGATAGTAGAGTATGCACGCACCATAATTTTTATGTGGGGTGCTGATAGAATATATATATTATACGAGTATTTAATATATATAAATATATAAAGTTCTGAAATTTGGAAACTGACTATTGTGTTATGGTAAGTAAGACATGTATAATGACTCAAATTGGAAATACTTGTTTTTAAAAGTATAATATTACACTGGGAAACTTTATTAATAAATAAAGTTAAAATGAGAGCTTTGTCACTAAATGAAATTTTCCTTTTAAACAATTATATTGTTCAAGTTTTAAACCTTACGAGTAACCTAAGATAAGTTAAACCATTGGAAAGTTTAGTGCGAGATAAGATAAGATAATCCGTTGGGAAGGTTAGTACGATAGGCGTGCACATTAGAAGAGAGGTGAGAATTTCCCAAGAGAGTGCCGCACTAATATGTTGTTGCATTGGCCTGTAAACATTTTAAATACTTGCTAAACGAATTTTAAATTAATTACACTATCGGGCTCTGACCCATTTCTATTTCTCTTTCTCTCTTGTATATATATGTATATATTACAGGTGCCCAGCCACAGGGGCGTCTTGCGTAGGATCCCTTGGAAGGAACGCGTTGCATCTTAGGTGGGAGTTGCAGGCCACTTGCTTAGACGACTTCATTTATTTGACTCCACTCCTAGCATACTCATTTAGTGGGGCATGTGTCGCCCTTTCCATTATTCAGTTGTTTATTTGGACATTGTGATTCAGTTATTTCTAGTATTGTCACTTTGGGATTTATTACTGTCTGGATGTTTTACTTTAAGTTTTAATGTTGGGATTTAGTTGTTGAATGTTTAAATTATTTGGATTATATGTTCCAAGGTTATTGTGGTGTGATTCTTTAATATTGAATTGTTATAAATAATTAAATCTTTGTTTTTAAAGTAAAATTTGGGAAGTAATGTTTAAAAATGAAATTGACACTTAGCTTAATTAACTAGGGTGTTTAAATTGGGAAAGTTATTTTACGACAGTGATGCTAAGAATGAACCAACTGTTCACCTTGATTTTAATTTAATAAAGGATTGATCGCCCGATATTTAATTAGGCGGGGTGTCACAGGTGGTATCAGAGCATCGGGTTCTAGTGTCCTTAGGATTTGTACGACTTATTTCTCTTTCAGCTTAACATTTTTGCTATAGAGCCCTATTTTAGGATTGTTGTATTCCTGCTTTTACATTTACGTCTTCAGCTATTTGAGATTTGATAATAACTGTAGACTAATAAATTTCTTCACTTTTTAGATGCCTCCGAGACGTGCACCAAAGGATAGGCGTGCCCAAACCGAGCAGCCAGCAGCTCCAACACAGGGTACGATGAATGCTAATGAGGTAGCCGCTATTGTTGCTCAGGCGGTGAATGTCGCGCTAGCGGTAGTTCAGCAGGATCCACCCCAGATTCAGGAAGTGACGCCAGTACCTGCACAGCTTCCATCGGCATGGGAGCGGGTTAGGGATGCCTTTCAGAAGGTGCATCCCCCTGAGTTCTCTGGTAGTTCAGATATCATCATCGTCAGCCAATAGAAGAAAGATATCCAGTGGTATCTTTGTATGTATGAGTGCACAGACGTAGAGAAACAGTTGTTGGCTTCCTTTAAGCTGGTGGGGGCCGCTTTGCAGTGGTGGTAGTCCACCGACACCTTGGAGGAGAGGGACACGATCCCGATTCAGTCATTTTGGGAGCGGTTTGACCGCAATTACTTTCCACTCGCCGTGCAGACTGAGATGAGGCAGAAACTAATGAACTTGAAATAGGAGAATTCTATCGTTGTTGGGTATGAGGAGGAGTTCACGAGACTTCTCACCATAGTTCCAGATGAGGCACCCGCTGAGGGTAAGAAAATAATGTTGTTTGTGGACGGGTTAACTTGGAGGATCCGTCAGCACCTTATAGGAAATCTGTCTCTGAGTACTTTCACTGATGTACTCAATGCTGCGTTACTACATTGCCAGGATCACCACTTCCATCTGTAGGGAAGCAAGAGAGCAGGAGAGTCCAGCCAGCAGGGCAGGACCGGGGGTAGTAGTGCTAGTGGAGAGCCGACATCTCAAGGACAGACTCGTCAGCACGAGCAGAGTTCCCATCAGGGGGACCCTGCTAAGCGATTTCGTTTAGGTGATTCCAGGCACGGATTTGGGGGTTATAGGCAGAGCCAGCCTAATCAGCAGGGCTAGCAAGGCCAACACCGACAGTAACAGGGTCAGCAGCAGGGCCAACAGGGCCATCAGCGTTTTCACCAGGGCCAACAGGGCCAGTGGCGGGGGGGTAACGGCCAGCAGGGTCGTGTTCAGCATGGTCATAGGGGAGGAAATTTCAAGGGCCGATGTTTTGGGTGCGGCAAGCATGGCCATAGGCGCTAGGATTGTCCAGAGGGAGAAAGGGCCCCACAGCAGCAGGGTGCCCGTAATGAGCCATAGAGGACACTTTTTCCAGCTGCCCTCCCAGCACCAGCCCAGGTGCCATCCATTCCAGCAGCTCCAGTGCAGCAGGGGCAGTTACAGTATGGACGTGTCTATAACGTCCACCAGGCAGCAGCTCCACAGGCACCACCCGCGATTGAGGGTATGTTTCCTATCCATGGTACTATGGGTCGAATTTTGTTTGATACTGGGGCGACGCATTGTTTTATAGCTACGCATTTTTCGAAGGCCTTAGGGTTGTTAGTCACAGCAGAGAGCACTATAACGTGTGTAGACTCACCACTGGGGAGTGAGTCTCTTATTTTCTTTATATGCCGGGGAGTGGGGGTTGAGATTGGTAGCTTGGTATTACCTTCAGATATGTTAGTGTTAGATATGCATGAGCATGACGTTATTATCAGTATGGATTGTCTCGCTGCTTACAGAGCCATGATTGATTGTTTCGGTGGGAGTATTGTCTTTGCCATTCCGGGGTAAGAGATGTTTGTAGTGGCGATGCCTCGCCCAGAGGGAGGCTCGACCGCTCATTTGTATTACATAGAGGAGGATACCTCTAAGGAGGTTGTGATTCCCTCAGACTCGATCCCAGTTGTTCGTGAGTATTCCGATGTCTTTTAGGAGATACCAGGCCTACCCCCCAGTCGAGAGATAGACTTTCTCATAGATTTATTACCGAATACTAGACTGATAGCACGCGCTCCATACCGTATGGCTCCGGCAGAGATGCGAGAGTTACGAGATCAGATAGAGCATCTGTTAGGTCAGGGCTTCATTCGCAGAAGTACCTCACCTTGGGACGCTCCAGTCTTGTTTATGAAGAAGAGAGATGGCTCACTGAGGTTATGTGTGGACTACCGGGAATTGAACAAGGTCACGATACAGAATAAGTATTCGTTGCATCGAATCGATGATCTGTTCGACCAGCTGAGGGGAACAACTTTCTTTTTGAAGATAGATCTGAGGTCGGGGTACCATCAACTACGTATTAGGGAGCAGGATGTTTCAAAGACTGCCTTCTTGACACGATATGGGTCTTAGGAGTTCAGAGTGATGCCATTCAGCCTGACAAATGCTCCAGCCGTGTTCATGGACTTAATGAACCGAGTGTTCAGAGAGTTCTTGGATCAATTTGTCATCGTCTTCATAGATGACATTTTGATATATTCACACTCTGAGGAGGAGCATGCCGAGCACTTGAGACAGGTTCTTCAGACTCTACGAGAGCATCAGTTGAATGCTAACTACGAGAAGTGAGGATTCTGGTTGCGAGAAGTACAGTTCTTGGGGCATGTTGTTTCTGAACAGGGGATAGTAGTTGACCTGAGTAAAGTGTCAGCGGTGAGGGAGTGGGGACAACCCACGACACCGACGAAAGTGCGTAGTTTCTTGGGGTTAGCCGGATACTACAGGAGATTCATTCGGGGATTCTCCAAAATAGCGGGTCCATTGACGAACCTGACTCGCAAAGGGGTACCTTATGTTTGGGATGATGCTTGTCAATTGGCTTACGACGAGCTGAAAGACAAGCTTACTTCAACACCAGTCCTTGTCTTACCGAAGCCGGGTGTGGAGCACCTGGTTTACACCGATGCCTCTTTACGGGGACTTGGGGGAGTACTTCAGCAGGAGGAGAAGGCTATATCTTTTGCCTCCCATAAACTTAAGCCGCATGAGAAGAATTACCCCACCCATGACCTGGAGTTAGCAGCGGTCGTTTTTGCATTGAGGATATGGAGGCACTATTTATTGGGGGAGAAATTCCGTTTGTTCACAAACCACAAGTCACTGCAGTACCTGCTCACTCAGCGAGAGCTGAATATACGTCAGCACAGATGGTTAGAGTTTATGAAGGACTATCAGTTCGATATACAGTACCATCCGGGGAAGGATAACGTAGTTGCTGATGTGTTGAGCCGTAGACTGATAGACGAGGTAGCAGACGTCTGGAAAGAAAAGTGGAATGAGTTAGGCCAACAGGATGCAGTAGCCCGTTCCTTCATATCTGTTATAACAGTGACACTCGAGATTGTTATGAGGGTGATACAGGCACAGACCGCAGACCGCAGACCCATTTTACCAGGAGCAGATTGTACGACTCTTGGCTGAGGGTGCTGAGTCCTATTCTGTTAGTTCTGATGGGGGTTTGAGGTTTAATGGGAGATTGGTGGTTCCAGAAGGAGCAGAATTACGTCATGCAGTGATGACCCAGTCTCACGGGTCCCAATTTGCGATACATCCTAGAGGAGATAAGATGTACCAGGATATGAGGAGATAATACTGGTGGAGTGGGATGAAGAAGGACATCGCTGAGTTCGTGTCCAAGTGTTCTACCTGCCAGTTGGTAAAGGTGGACCATCAAAAACCATTAGGGTTGCTTCAGCCATTGGAAGTACCCGCGTGGAAGTGGGAGAGTATTTCCATGGATTTTATTACAGGGTTTCCTACATCATAGAGGGGCCACGACTCTATCTGGGTAATTGTAGATCATTTGACCAAGGTGGCTCATTTTCTGTCGGTGCGAGTAGACTATACCACGGGTCAGTATGATCAACTGTTCATTGATGAGATTGTTAGATTACATGGGGTGCCCCTGAATATTGTATTAGATAGAGACAACATTTTCGTGTCGCATTTTTGGGAGAGCTTTCAGGAGGCTATGGGTACTGAGTTGAGGTTGAGTTCAGCTTATCACCCACAGACAGATGGACAGACAGAGCGTACTAATTAGATGTTGGAGGATATGCTACGCATGTGTGCTTTTGATTTTGGAGGGGGTTGGGAGCCACACTTTCCACTGGTAGAGTTTGCTTATAATAACTCTTATCAGTTCACGATTGGCATGTCCCCATTTGAGGCTTTGTATGGCAGTCCTTGTCTTTCCCCAACTTGTTGGCTTGAGGTGGGGGATAACAAGTTGCTAGGACCAGAGGTGATTCAGGAAACCTCCGCGAGGATTGAGATGATGAGGAGTCGCATTCGAGTAGCCCAGGACAGGCAGAAGAGCTACGCCGATGCGAAACGGTTCTTTCGAGAGTTTAATGCGGGGGACCAGGTGTTACTACGTGTATCTCTTATGAAAGGAGTAATGAGGTTCGGGAAGAAAGGGAAATTGGCCCCGAGGTACGTGGGACCATTTCCCATTATCGAGAGGATTGGGCCGGTAGCATACATATTAGGACTGGCAGAGCATTTACATCGCATTCACGACGTATTTCACATCTCGTCGTTGAGACGATATCTTCGGGATGATATGGCCTATACCCACATTGCGATAGATGAGATAGACTTACAGCCTGACAGCTCTTACGAGGAGAGAACAGTGGCTATCCTAGACCATAACGAGAGAAGATTGAGGTCGAAGGTAGTTCCACTTGTACGGGTCCAGTGGGAGCATCATAATGTGGAGGAGTTCACTTGGGAGCGCGAGGCAGATATGCACGAGAGATACCCAGGTTTATTCTTACCAGGTACGCCTTATTTTTCGAATTTCGGGACGAAATTCCGTTATTAGGGGGGAAGTATGTAATACCCCGTATTTTTATGCTATATTAATTTGGGGATTTATTAAATTTAATTTGAATTAATTATTTAATATAAATCCGGAAATTAATTATGTTATAATTATTAACGTGATGAGAGTTAGTAATTATGGGAAATTTGTTAAATATTACTAATGAGCAAAGTAATATATAATATTGGTTATATTAAATGTCACGAAAATATTACTAATGAGCAAAGTAATATATAATATTGGTTATATTAAATGTCACGAGTGAATAAAATGATAATTTTGGAAATTTGAGTCGGGACACGCCCGTGTCGCGTCGGGACTAAATATTGATGAGTAAAAGTGAATATATTATAAGTTGCTTGTATGGTCATTTTGAGTGTGCCAAAGTGTCCGGAAGGGTCGAGATAGTCAGAAAAGTGTACCCGGGGGTTTAATTTGGGTCTCGGGGCGTTTTTAGGCTTAATTAGTACCCCGGGAGGGTATTTTGGACATTTTACATTTTTGGGTAGTTAAACCCACGAAAATTCAAGGGATATATCATATGTCTAAGGTTGTCTTCTAGGGTTAAAACAACCAAAGACAAGTGATGGCCATAGGAGAGGGAATGAGAGGCTTTTCCAAGCAATACAATGCCAACGATTCACCCGGTTGCACCGCCACCACCACCAACGTGTAGATCGCGCGATGTGGAACACAACCACACCAAATTCGTCATCAAACCAGAATGTCAAAAATCCCAGGCAAGTGTTTATCTTTCTTATTTTTGTTAATGCATCACTCATGTTAGTCTAGGGACGATTAGGATGAGTTTTATGGAAGAAAACCCAAATTTGAGATAGGAAATCGCATGTAGTAATGATTTGAATGTTAATCTGGAAACCCCTTAACATGTAGAGCATTAAACCATGAAATTTTGATGTTTTAGAAGAAGAAAATTCTAGAAAGGACTTATAAGAACCATGTTAAAAAGAATTTTAGGGTTCTTGAGATTTACAAGAATTTTGGCCTGTTAATCCATGATTATTAATGGAAATTTGCATGCTTTACGTAAAAGATGTATGGAATGGATTTATACTATTAGTAGTACAAATTTCTGGACGATTAGGAATGAAAAGTTTGGATTTGGATGGAGTTATGTGAGAAAACCCGTAACTGGTAACTGCAGAATTCTCCATACCTGCTTGATCGATCGATCGAGCCCCAGACCTCGATCGATCGACCCCTTCTGGCAGGCTCATATTTCCCCTTTTTAAATTAGTTGAATTCAATTTAATGAGAAATAATTCTTGGACACTCTTATTAAAATGTTTTGGGAGATAAAGAAGACCAGTAGGACATGTGAATGATTTTGGGACCTTTAATGTAAGACAGGAGTTGTATTTTTGGGATATTTACATATAAGGGATGATGAAATTATGTATTAAGGGGAGAGACGCGTAAGATGGTTACGTTCGAAATTAGATGAGTACCTATTAAATTATACACTTGGGAGGATAAAGTCTATGAGTGATACGTAATAAGTTGAAATGATCCCTCAAATCAAAGTAAGAAATGAACGGTTATACGTGAGAACTAAATAATGAGATATGAGAACAAATATCATAATTATGGGAATTGAGATGTACCTAATTGAGATGTACCTAAATTGATATGGTAATATCAATATAGTTATATGACTGTGATTATGCATATACTATCTATGTGTGAAAATCATGCCCACGCTACTTGATATCCCTGAGGTTACCGCGCTGGGGCAGTCTTATCTCGATGGAACCTTTATGGGGGATATTGACTTGTACCCTAAAAGATAGATATCCTTGGTACAGGCTATCGAATCGATAGTTCAAACGGTCCTAAGAGGCGTGGGGGCACTTATAGACTTGGAATCTATGCTTCGCCTCAATATTGTTTGTGTATGTGTTAATACAGTTTGAGAGTGATTCTGAACTTGTATTTCCCTTAGTACGAGAGATACGAGGATTGGATAGCAGAGTATGCACGCACCATAATTTTTATGTGGGGTGCTGATAGAATATATATATTATACGAGTATTTAATATATATATATATATATATAAAGTTCTGAAATTTAGAAACTGACTATTGTGTTATGGTAAGTAAGACATGTATAATGACTCCAATTGGAAATACTTGTTTTGAAAAGTATAATATGACATTGGGAAACTTTATTAATAAATAAAGTTAAAATGAGAGCTTTGTTACTAAATGAAATTTTCCTTTTAAACAATTATATTGTTCAAGTTTTAAACCTTACGAGTAACCTAAGATAAGTTAAACCATTGGGAAGTTTACAGCGAGATAAGATAAGATAATCCTTTGGGAAGGTTAGTACGATAGGCGTGCACATTAGAAGAGAGGTGAGAATTTTTCAAGAGAGTGCCGCACTAATATGTTGTTGCATTGGCCTGTAAACATTTTAAATACTTGCTAAATTAATTTTAAATTAATTACACTATCGGGCTCTGACCCGTTTCTATTTCTCTTTCTCTCTTGTATATATATGTATATATTACAGGTGCCCAGCCACAGGGGTGTCTTGCATAGGATCCCTTGGAAGGAACGTACTGCAGCTTAGGTGGGAGTTTCAGGCCACTTGCTTAGACGACTTCATTTATTTGACTCCACTCCTAACATACTCATTTAGTGGGGCATGTGCTGCCCTTTCCATTATTCAGTTGTTTATTTGTACATTGTGATTTAGTTATTTCTAGTATTGTCACATTGGGATTTATTACTGTCTGGATGTTTTACTTTAAGTTTTAATGTTGGGATTTAGTTGTTGAATGTTTAAATTATTTGGATTATATGTTCCAGGGTTATTGTGGTGTGATTCTTTAATATTGAATTGTTATAAATAATTAAATCTTTGTTTTTAAAGTAAAATTTGGGAAGTAATGTTTAAAAATGAAATTGACACTTAGCTTAATTAACTAGGGTGTTTAAATTGGAAAAGTTATTTTACGACAGTGATGGTAAGAATGAACCAACTGTTCACCTTGATTTTAATTTAATAAAGGAGTGATCACCCGGTATTTAATTAGGCGGGGTGTCACAATTATATTAGGACATTTCAGCAATTAAATATAGATCATACACAATAATCTAATTTACCAAAACTATTATTGTCAAACCCTTAATCATACATCTAATATTCAAAAACATCATATTGAACCTTTTAGTCCATACCAAATAATACATAATATGAATATTAGAGCAACCATTTAATGAGAAAAAGTATATGTCGTGATTTATATCATAAAATATAAAAAATAATTTATTTTTTCAAAAATAAAAATTTTTGAGTTATCACTACAATAACATAAATAATCTCTTCAAGGTCACTCTCCAATTCGCAGAATCGTAAAATTAATTTTTAAGCGAGAGTTATTAGCGTCGACATTATTACCAAAAATGGCAAAAACGCATTTTTAGGAGTTTAAACGACGTCAAATCGTCGAGATAGGGTAGTGCCCATTGTAAACAAAGGCTTTTGTTTATTTCGACGTTTCCAAATTACCGTATGAATTTCGTAATATTCTGAGTAAAAATAAAAAATTTGTCACAAAGAAAAATGCAGTAATTCATAAGTTTTTATTTTTACCCGGATTCTTCTATAGGCAAAAACTCTTAATGGACAGTCACGAGATCAGAAATCAATTGCTCTCATACCACATATAAACATAAATTAAAGAACATGTAATTAACAATTTTATCTGTATATATAAATTTAACGTATGAATATTCAATTCGATATGTTATTTCTTCTTTAATAATACAAATATTATGTATTATACATTTAATATTAGAATCTTATATCAACATGATTATCATATACAATTATTATGAGGAATACAAACTGATATTATAATGACATACCTCCATCATATCAAAAATGGAAAGATTAATGGAGCAGTGGACCTTAGACATGTTCGATCAGACTGAATTTCTGACCAAGACTTTCTCTTATATACGACAAGAAAATACTCCAATTTCATCACGTTCCAACGGTTGGATCTTCTTCTATATCCAAAATAGTTGTCCAAAATAAACACAAATTTGACTCTTTGAATATCTCTCCCTTATCCTATAATTACATTATGTTGTATATTCTTGTGTCTGAATGATGAAAATCAGTCGCTTATTTATAGGCAGGAACAAGACCCAAATCTCCAACAGTCACTTAATCTTAACCATCCATCAAGGTAGATAACCAAGAGTCATATGACTCTTGGTATTTCGAGTACCCTTTCATTAACAAAAGTGACTCTTAGTATTAATCTAATTATGGATCATATTATGTAGAATTATTCTTTAAAATAATTCTAACAGAGGGCGCAGGCAAAGGTGGAGGCAGCGTCGTGCCCTCGGCACGGGCATCCGATAGCATATATAATGTTCAAATAAATGGGACACAGAGAGAATTTTAGAGAGAGGAAGAGTTCTCATTAATTGGTGTGTTAATAATGAGGGGGTAATTTCCTATTTATAATACAAGGTAAGCTCATCAAATGTCTCACTCTTCCGATGTGGGATGTGGGATAAGTGAACATCCACTTACAATACATATTTTATAACACTCCCCCTTGGATGTGCACTATATCCACTAAGCAATGATTGTTGCCTCATTAAAACCTTACTAAGGAAAAATCCAGTGGGAAAAAACTAAAGTGAAGGAAAAAGAGTACAACTTTTGTGATCATTGAATCGGTGTTGAACACGCTTAGTGTTGCCTTGTTAAAACTTTTAACTGGAAAATCCAATGGGAAAAAAACCTAGTTAAAGGAAAAAGAGTACAACATGCATATGTCAAAAACATCATGTTCTTAGATTCTCCCCTGATAAAATGCTCCCCCTGATTATGATATTTCTCTGATGGTTGAGTCGATGCATATCAGTCTCATATACAATCTTCTGAAATGTTTCTTTAACATAGTGAATAGATTTGATCTGCTGTTTCTTCATAAGATCGACTTTCATAAGACATGGGTGAAGACGGATGAACATGTCACTAATAGTATAACTCTTCCGGAGTTGTGTGTTGCATAACTCTTCTTCATAAGAAGTAGTAGGAACATATGTTGTTCGAGGTAAGTTATAAGTTCTTTGACCATTCTTTGTGAGGATACTAGAGATAACCTGCATCTATATAACTAACTGGACATAGATGGTTAGATAAAAATATCATATGATATGATTGATATTAGTCCCATGCTATGCAAGTCAATGATAATGATTTCTTGACAAGATATTGAATGTAATTATAATATCCAATATCATGCATGGTGTTATATATATCAATATACTAATAATGTACAGGTATGGTACTTCTGGACCAAATACTATAATAAAATGCACATATGGTACTTCGGGACCAAATTTATTTTTGTCATCCTCTTTAGGATGATATGAATAATATATTATCCAAATACCGGAGACCATGGGTATACTAAAATTGTATTCTTAAAGCATTTGCAGGACTTTTCAATCCATTTGACTAATATATGTGAGTTAACATAAAATGTACTCGATCTGCAGGCCGAGACAAAGACTTGTTACCCCAAGGTCATTCATTTTGAATTTCTTATTTGGATATTTTGTATTTTAATTGAGCTCTTCAAGAGCATATCCATTTAAGGATTTCATTTCAATTGAGCTCTTTTGGAGCACATCTATTAAGGATATCTTATAATGACACATTTTTATATATGATTGTTTTTATACTCTTCCTTAGAAAAATATTTACTAAGACGGTTGTACCTATATCCATTTGGATTGCCTATTGTACAATGAACGTCTTATTGCATTTGAGTACATATTCCTTATCTTTGCTTCAGGAAAAGAAAATCCTTTTAGAATTTTTATATATATTCTTTGTCTAAGTCCCGTATATATAAGCAGTAATAATATTCACGAGTCTCACATAATATATATAAAAAAACTGTTAAGCTATTCAGATATCTGAAAGTACTTACGTCCGAAACGAGATGGTATGTTCTTATATAATTAATTTTATTTCTTCAGGAAACCTTGTGCCATTAATTATGCACTTTTGGTGAGTTTTAACACTTCACATTCTTAGAAACACTCATTCGTAACCTTCAGGGTTAACATATTTTGGGATTTTTACTATAGGTCTTGATATACCACGTATATCAAGAGACTCAAATTATGCCATCATGGCATTTTAACAATTTGGCGAATATATTATTTTTCGCCATTCATTTATAGTACGTGGATTTTTAGTATTATTGGCCTTTGATTTTTGTGTAACTACAACATATATAATTATATCATGGATGATCATCTTTGTTTATCCCACTTTTCTCTTGGATATCTATAAAAGATAGAGATCTCATTTAATATTTGGTACCTTTGCCAACTTCAAGGGCTTTATAGTCACTTCAGGGACTTGTGTCTTTTCATAGATAATAACCTCTTCTAGAGTTTTTTGAGAAAATGGATATTTTGTTCATAACCTCTTTGGGAGCGTTACGTATAACCTATTCTAGCGTGTTATTTGGGCATGTTTTTATTTAACCACTTCCATGGAGTCAAATAGTTGGGACCCATAGGTTTGCCACGCTTCTGGCATGCAATGAATTTATTTGCTGCCAGAATTTATTTTATCCTTCTGGGATAATGATTTTGGCAAGCACATTTGCAACTAGTATAGTTGGGACCTATAGGTTTGCCACACTTCTGACGTGCAATGAATTTATTTTATCCTTCTGGGATAATGATTTTGGAAAGCACATTTACAACTAGTACATGTGATATTCGATATTACAATATATATTTTTTTCACGTCATTTTCACATTGAGCCAGATCAAGAATTATATGAGACAAAGTGGAAGCATTCCACGATAATTCTCATCATTCTTTAAGAATGAGCATTCAATGATAATTCTCGTCGTTCTTTAAATATAATTTGTACTTTTGGTACGTTTACATTTACGTTTTTGTACTTCTGGTACGTTCTATCCTCACAATATTGAATATGAATCTTCATATCACAAATCAATGATAATCGGGGAAATTTTGGTCTATAGCCTTTCAATTTGATAATCAAAACGTCAGGTTTGATTGTGATATATTTTGTTTCGTCACTTTAGGCCCAAATAATTTATGTACTCAACGTCCCAAAATTTGAACGGAGAAATTCAATTTCCATATTTGAATAATTATTAGAGAACTTCAGGCCCCAATTATAAATAATGACAACTTCATATCATAACATTAAATATTTAGAGACGTTAAACAACCGCCCAATTATATTCAAACTTCAAGTTTGATAAGGGGTAAAATTGTTTGGAACTACAAGTCCAAAAATATAAATAATCCTTATGGAACATGTAATATCCTTACCCTTATTATATAAGTAATCAAAACTTCATGTTTGATTACAAAATTATTGGGACTTCGGGCCCAAATTATAAATAATTGTGATTGGACTTTTAGTATTCCTTGTCCTGTTAGAAAAATAATCAAAACTTCGAATTTGATTTTAGGTCATATTCCATTGCCATGTTCAATAATTTGAACAACAATTAAGGACTTTTAGTCCCAATATAAAATAATTTGGAAACTTCGGGTCCCAAATGAAAAAATTGACATGGGAACTTCAGGTCCCAAATTAAACAGCAATTCGGAGCATCAGGTCCGAAATTTAAATGTAAATTAGGAACTTCAGGCCCTAATTTTTAATTAAGTGTTGGGAATCATATTTTATCTGGAACATCAGGTCCAAAAATTTAAATAATTTGAACTTCAGGTCATCGCTATTTATTTGTGAGAACTTCAGGTTCTACACATAAAATTATTGAACTTCGGGTTCAATTTTATTAATATCTTGAGATTTGAAAATCCCCACCCCATTGTGTCAAAACTTCAGGTTTGATCACAAATATATATTTGGATCTTCAGGTCCAAATTAAATTATTTTAGTACGTCTAATGTCCCAAAAGTAATTATAAAAAAAAACTTTAATTTATGATTTGAAACTTTAGGGCCAAATTAAAAAATATTTATAAACATTTAATGCTCCTGCCTAACTATAAAATAATCAAAACTTCAACCATCAAATGGAACCATTATAAATCTTCCAAGAAATTCAGATTACACCATCAAAATCAGTCCACAAAGATCCACAAATTCATCTTGAAGCTCTACATCAAAACAACACCAAGAACACTCCTCCAAACTAAGGTTGGAACTCTTAAATCTCAAGGGCCAAGGGTATATAAAAGGAGAAGAATATACACTATGTATGCTGCCAAAATATTGTGTCAAAAGATGCTTCAAAATGGTCAAAAAGGGTTGCCCACCATCCCTTTAAATAACGCAACAAAATGATTAAGGTTTAGAAGAAAAAAAAAGAACCTTGGCCGAACCGAAAAATGGCCTAAATCCAGTCTAAATGATTTGTTTCAGAGATGTCGAAGAAGGAAAAGTTACTCAAAATTAAATTTTGAGTCAGTATGGTGATTTTCAGAATTTTCTGAGTATTTTTATTTTTTTTGTATAAAATGATAATATTTTATTTATTTATTCATTTATTCATTTTTTTTACTTTTGACCCCATGGAACTCTTAGGCCTATTTTTAGCATCCAATGAATATGGTCAAATTATTTTTAACCTCAATAAAATGTCTTATAAAAATCACGCAAGTTCGTGTCCTGCGCGACACATGCTGACAAAAGTTTCAACCCCAAATTATTGAAACTTCGGGTTCAAAATTGAATATAATATCATGTAGGAACTTCAGGTCCTAATTATTGGGAACTTCCGATCCCAAAAATCAAAACTTCAGATTTGATTTTATGGTACATGTTATTATCATGTCCATAAATTTGACTATCAATTGTGAACTTCACGCCGCAAAATTTTATCAATGGAGAACTTTAGGCCCCAAACCTTAAATAAAATTTTAATCAAATCATACACAATAAATGTTTAAAAAAAATAGTAACTAAATACACAAACCTCAATAAAAAGGGAAAACACAGTGCACGAGGCTCCCGCCACTGTGGGGTACTGGGGGGTTGGATGTACGCAGCCTTACCCCTACATACGCAGAGAGGCTGTTTTCGTGACTCGAAAAATAACTGACGTTGACGTCCCTATTTGAAACATTCCAGTCAGAAATTTTAGACTGATAATGATGGCTACGAGGTTGTTCGTGCTGATAACGTGTTAAAATAAATGGGACACATAGAGAATTTTAGAGAGAGGAAGAGTTCTCATTAATTGGTGTATTAATAATGAGGGGGTAACTCCCTATTTATAATACAAGGTAAGCTCATCAAGCCTCACTCTTTCGATGTGAGATATGGGATAAGTGAACATCCACTTACAATACATATTTTATAACATATAAGTCATTTTTAATTAAAAAAAAATTGGGATTGATGATGCCAGAATCAGCACCACCAGATAAGGTGTTTTCAAGCTCAATCTAAGAACAATAATGGCAGCACAATTATGTAAAGAGGTAAGAGAATGAGATGAGGAGAAGAGGAGAGTAATCCAGGATATAAGTGGTTCAGCCTAGATTGGCCTACGTCCACTGTGTGTGTGTGTTAATAATCTCACTGCAATAAGGCACTAATGACCATGGATACAATCTCTCAAACGTTCTCTCTCTACTGTGTATCTAGACAGGGTTTCAGTTAGGGCTCAAAATCTGGATCCTTTTTCAAGGTAGAGGATGACCTCTATATATAGTACCTAGGGGGTGTAATGTACCCTCCATGAATGCAATGAGCATGTGTGTGGTTACCTCACCAATATGGGAGTGCCATCTGTCAGTGTCACATGTAGAGAATGATGATGCAATATTCTCCCCACGTGTGGGGAATAATCTTGTTATAACTGATTTGTGTCCACGTGTCCTTATCTAAATGTCATCAGGTGCTCGGCTATCGTGTCTGGTGTATGACCTCGGCCTTGGCGAGGCTGAGGTTGGTGAGCCTTGATACCTGTTCAGTCCGAGTATTCCATGGAGGTCTCGGCCTGATCCTGGCCGAGACAATGGACAAGGTCGGCCTGAGACGAGGTTGAACTGGTGGCTTGTTGAGGTTGCTGGTGGCTTCCTGCGAGCTCGGCCTACATCTGGCCGAGGTTGTCATTCCATGGTATGCGTGAATGCTGCCGATCCTTGTGATGTCCCTTGGAGGGGCTCATGGTAGTGTCGGCCTCGGTCGACCCTGATATGGCCAATGGGTGATATCGTGTGTCCAAGACATGCCCAACGTCGGCCATAATATTGGCCGAGGTTGGTGTCTCTAGGCCGAGGTTACACTTGGGGCATATCAATCACCCCCCAGCCCTTAGTCATATGTGAGAGCAAGTGACTAGGGGATTACTACACCTCCGAGGCCTGTCTGTTACAAGCCAATACTTGCTTGACACTTGTCCAATGCTGGAACATGTTTGCTTGGTAGGCGTGTGATGTCAGCCACCCTTTGGGGCTCCCAAGGCAATGATGGGCCTTGGGGGTTGTGCCTGAGTTTATAAGGGTTTTGAACCCTTCTTTCCTTCTTTCTTCTTCATTTCTTCCATTTCAGCCGCTTTCGTTCCTACAGCTCTCTCTCTCTAGAAAGATCTTGGTTCAAGGCTTTTGGGTGGTGATTTCTCGCGTCTTCTCCTCTCTTCCTTACCATTTCATCCTCAGGTAAGGTCTACCATAATTTTTCCTTCATTTTTCCTGCAAGCACCCTTATTTTCGTATTTTTCGGCGAGTTTCTTAGTTTTTCGTCTTGACCACCATAATTTCAGGAGAGCTTTTCTTGCCAAATTTAAGTAGTTTGATCTTTAGATTCCTTTGCTTTGTTAGCCAGTCTTGTTTGTAATTTTTGGAGTTTAGGAAAATCCCTAAGTGTAGTGTCGTCCTCTGATGCTCAGACCCTAATATCAGCTTCTTGAGGAGTTCCCCTCTCTTAGAGAGAAGACTTTAGAAAATATTAGGCAAATAAAAAGAGCACAGGAGGAGGCTCGTAGATCACAAGAGTTTCCCATTAGGCCCATATTTCCACCACCTCTGAAGTTGATATATCCTGACCCCCCGGAGAACTTCTATCAGACAGAGGTTCCTGCTGATCCCATACCTATGTCTAAGTCTGAATCTTCTACCTCAGACCCCATGTCTGTGGATTCCTTTCAAGAGGCCATGGACTTCACACCTAGGCCTGATTAGGCCCCTGATCAGGCCGAGGTCTCCAGCCGAGCCTCGTCCCATAACCACTCAAGCACCTCAGGGTCTTCCTCAGAGGTTGAGATTCTTGAGCCGAGTGTGGCCATTCCACCACCAATTAATGCCATCCCTATGTCGACCGTCACCGGGGCAGAGTTTGCTCAGAGGTTTCTGATTTACCCATAAACATCTGCTCCGCCCGACGTTGAGTTGGATGATGATGAGGTAGAGATCGATGTCGACATCTCTGAGGTGACCAAGATCGAGAGTACTATTACTGAGGTAGACCTTCTCTGCTTCAGATATCTGTACTCTATCAGCCCCTCAATAAAACTTAGGAGACCTCTGAGGGAAGAGAGGGCTTATCATGGCCGAGACAACGAGATCTGTTTGTACAAGCATATGTTCAAGTTGGGGTTTCGTCTGCCCATTCACCCCATTATCAAGTCCATCCTTTCTTATATTAATTTGGCCCCCTCCCAACTCTCTCCTAATGCCTGGAGAATCCTAATAGGGGCCATAGTGTTATGGAAGGTTGTCCACCACTCAGACCTTCCAGTTCAGGTCTTCGTAGGTTGTTACGTCCCTTCCTCGGCCAAAAATCATCCGAGATACTACCATTTTGTAGCTCGGAGGCCTGAGAAGAAATTACTTCAGGTGACCTAGACTTCCAACCATAACTGGAAGCCTCGGTACTTCTTTGCTTCAGGGCCATGAGAGTTTGGCCTATGTGTTCCCTCGTCCAATCTGGAGCAGAGGATGCCCTTAAGATGGGGTAAGGTCACCATGTCTGCCAGGGCCGACCCTGGCCTAAGTCTACAGAACCTCCAGAAGGTGAAATCCCTTCAAGATCAGGGGGTACATGGTCTATTTGTCAGGTTCGAACACTTGATGACTCCCCACTTCCTCTCTGGTACAGGTCTGGGTGGAAGTTCCCTTGCCGAGCTTGGTAAGCATTTTTGTTTTGCAAGTTTAACCTCTGAGTTTATTCTTATCTGATTATCTAACTCAGGTTTACTAATTTTTTGCAGAGCGACCAAAGGATATTCCAGACGAGCTTTGGGAGATGGATGCACCAAGCTTGACAAGACTTGCCAAGAAAGCAGGTCTTAACGCTCCTCCCCCAGCTCCCTCTGCCTCTAAGCCCTCAGCAAAAAAGAAAAAGGCTGCCGAAGGTCATGCCCCTGAGGATCAGAGGCCGAAGAAGAAGACTACTGAAGCTGCCATCCCTATCTCTTCAGCTGACATCTTGTCGGATCGTTTGGATCAGCTGAAGTTAACTGACAGTGTAGTCGTCCACTGTATGCAGGCCCTGGATGCCATCGGCTCTGTAATGACCGAGGCTGACAAACGCTTCTACAGGTCTATGTACACCCCATTGCTGGTTGAGTTCGTCCTTCACAGAGCCGTTCAGGTATGATTTGATCCTTCATTACAAAGTGTAACATCTGATTCTTCTTCAGCTTAGTCATGATCACTAAATATGCAGGGCTTGACCGCTATGCACCATTTATCGAACTGGACTCTGAGGAAGTTGCCTCTCATCCAAAAGGGGCAAGAGGCTGAGAAAGTCCAGAGTACTCTGAACGCAGAGATCGAGCACCTCACGTCTGAGCTGAAGGGCTCTGAGGAGAAGGTTAAGAGGTTGGAGAAGGACATCTGCCAGCTTGGTAAGGATCATGATGTTGCACTAAAGGCTAAGGACGACGTTCTGCAGCAAAAGGTTAACTCAGCTGTCAGGGCCGCCCTTGAGGACGCCTCTGAGAATATAATTACTGACTATAAGGCCTCTGACGAGTTCATGGGCTTCGGCTTTGAATACCTTGAAAGAGGTATGAAATCCACTATTAAATGGGCAGACGTTAGAGAGATAGAGGCCGGAGCTTTGAAGGCCTCTGATTTCGTTGGTCTCGGATTTGCTGATCCTCAATTTGCCCAAGCTCTTCAAGAGGTTGAGTAAGAGGTTGTCGCTCCTGACGAGACAGCTACATTAGAGGTCACCGAGGTTGGAGGGGCAGACCATTGTGATGATGCGGCCGAGGTGAGTAACCAAGCTGAGGGTGTCAACGTTCCCCCCTCAGACTCTTAGGATATTTTGATAACTGTTTGTAACTTAACTGTATTGTGTAACTTTTATTTGTAATCATTGAACATATAATTTCTGAATATATATATCAACCTCTGATGAGGACCATCTTCATTTTCTTTTCATTGAATGTCATGTGATGTTTTTCATTCTTAGTTCCATTGTGATGGTGTCTGCTAAAAATAAATTTGCAATGAGCTTCAACCTATGAAGCCCTCTTTCTAAGCTTGTCTTTGCAATAGTCTTCTTTAAACTCAACCAATGGTCCTGAGCTCAGACCTTGTCACCAATGAATGGTGTTATGAAGGTCTGAGGTCATTATCTAAGAGGTTATCCTCATAATGAATCTCACCAAATTAATGATGTTAAGTGTCTGAGGTCATCTCATTATGGTGTCTGACCTCAGACCTTGTCACCAAATTATGATGTTATAAGGGTCTGAGGTCATCACCTAAGATGTTATCCCCATAATAAATCTCACAAAATTAATGATGTTAAGGGTCTGAGGTCATCTCATTATGGTGTCTGACCTCAGACCTTGTCAGCAAATTATGATGTTATAAGGGTCTGAGGTCATCACCTAAGATGTTATCCTCATAATTAATCTCACAAAATTAATGATGTTAAGGGTCTGAGGTCATCTCATTATGGTGTCTGACCTCAGACCTTATCACCAAATTATGATGTTATAAGGGTCTGAGGTCATCACCTAAGATGTTATCCTTATAATTACTCTCACCAAATTAATTATGTTAAAGGTCTGAGGTCATCTCATTATGGTGTCTCACCTCAGACCTTGTCACCAAATTATGATGTTATAAGTCTAAGGTCATCTCATTATGGTGTCTGACCTCAGACCTTGTCACCAAAATTATGATGTTATAAGGGTCTGAGGTCATCACCTAAGATGTTATCCTCATAATTAATCTCACCAAATTAATGATGTTGAAGGTCTGAGGTCATCTCATTATGGTGTCTGACCTCAGACCTTGTCACCAAATTATGATGTTATAAGTCTGAGGTCATCTCATTATGGTGTCTGACCTCAGACCTTGTCACCAAATTATGATGTTATAAGGGTCTGAGGTCATCACCTAAGATGTTATCCTCATAATTAATCTCACCAAATTAATGATGTTTAAGGTCTGAGGTCATCTCATTATGGTGCCTGACCTCAGTCCTTGTCACTAAATTATGATGTTATAAGGGTCTGAGGTCATCACCTAAGATGTTATCCCCATAATATATCTCTGATCTAAGAATGAAGCAAGAATTGTCATGGGAACTGATCTTTATTAATAACCTCTTCACAATAAGATGGTACATTTACATAAAATTCTATGCAACATCATATGTAATATCTCTTTAGGTGGTCAGCATTCCATGGGTTAGTGATAGGTTCTCCTTCTAGGTTTTCTAGCCTGTAAGTGCCAGGCACAACCTCTTCTGTTACTTTGTAGGGGCCATGCCAGTTTGGGTGAAGCTTATTTGCCTTCTGTAGGGTCTTCTTTAGCACTAGGTCTCTCACTGCAATGGGTCTTGACTTCACCCTCTGGTTGTAGAATTTCGCTGCCCTCTGCTGGTAGGCTGATTTTCTGACCTCTGCATCCTCTCTTCTTTCTTCGATAAGATCTAGGTCTAGCCTCCTCTCTTCCCCATTGTTGTCAGGGTCGTAGGTCTGAATTCGATGAGTTGGGAGTCCTACTTCCGTTGGTGTGACGGCCTCGGATCCATGTGCCAGCATGAACGGGGTTTCTCCTGTTGGTGTCCTTGTCGTGGTTCTGTAGGACCATAACACAGTGTAGACCTCTTCAGTCCATCTTCCCTTCGCATCTTCTAACCTCTTCTTGATTCCGTCCAAGATAGTTCTGTTTGTGACCTCGGTCTGACCATTTGCCTGAGGTCGACCAGGAGATGAGAAGAACTGCTTAATCCCTACTCTTAGGTAATACTTTTCTAAGGAGGAGTTATTGAACTGGGTCCCATTATCCAAGATGAGAGTGTTTGGGAGGCCATATCTGCATATGATATTCCTTCAAATGAACTGGAAGGTCTTCTGCTCTGTGATTGTTATCATCGGCTCTGCCTCCACCCACTTTGAGAAGTAGTCAATGGCAACTATCAAGAATCTATAGTTATTGACAGCTCTTGGCAAAGGTCCTACTAAGTCAATTCCCCATACCGCAAATGGCCATGGAGAAGAGATTGACGTCATAGGATGATAGGGTTGATGAGGGATAGTGGCGAACCTTTGGTATTTGTCGCACCTCTTCACGTAGTCTGCAACGTCCTTGGACAAGGTAGGCCACCAGTATCCCTGAGTGATGATCCTCTTGGCCAGGGGCCTTCCCCCTATGTGGCTAGAGCAAGAACCCTCATGAATTTCCTGTAAGACCCGGGGAACTTCCTTGGGATGCACACATCTGAGGAGAGGCAATAGAAACCCCTTTTTGTATAAGATGTCTCCTACCATTGAGAACTTGGCAGCCCTATATCTCAACTTTCTCCATTCTAGTTTGGACTCACACAGCTCTCCCTCTCTTATATATCTGACGAGCGGGTCGATCCACGAGTCTCCTAGGTTCAAATTGTGACAAAGGTTACATACCTCTTCCTCCTCGATGGTTGCCTTTCTCAAGACCTCGATCGGAATGGTCCTTTCAACATCTGTCTTCATTGCCGAGGCCAGCCTTGCCAATGCATCAGCGTGATTGTTACTTAGTCGAGGCACTCTCTTCAGTTTTGCTTCTTCAAAATATTCTAACAACCTTCTTACCCTATTTAAGTACTTGGCCATCCATTAGTCTTTGGCCTCGTATATCCCCAGTACTTGATTGACAACCAACCTTGAGTCGCTATGGAGTAGGAGTCGCTTTACGTGAAGAGTTGTTGCCAATAAGAGACCTGCTATCATGGCCTCATACTCGAACTCGTTGTTTGAGGCCTGGATGTTGAATCTCAAGGCGTATTCAATGTTGGTGCCATCTGGAGCCGAGAGTATTAGCCCCGCACTGCTTCCACTATCACAGGAAGAGCCATCAACGAAGAGGCTCCAGACGTCTGTTTCTGATGAGAAAACCCCTTATGTCATAACTCCTTACTTGAAGAGGTATCGATCCTCTTCATTCTCTTCTATTCTGCTTCGGGTTTTGCCTGAGATGACCTCTTCCCGATCTCAGAAGACGTTTGGTGATGTCTCTTCTGAATTTCGGAAGACACTACGGTTTGTCTCTTCGCCGTCCTCTAGGCCTTTCTCTATCTCGGCCTCTTCCCAGGTGAATTCTACGACAAAGCCCGCGAGGGCCTGCCCTTTGATGGTTGTCCTAGGCTGGTAGGTAAGATCATATTCTCCTAGTTCGATGTCCCAGGTCATCAACCTCCCGGATTTCTCAGGTTTATGCAAGACCTGCCTTAGTGGGGAGTCGGTGAGGACTACCATGGAGTGAGCTTGGAAGTAAGGCTTCATTTTTCTTGAGGCATGTATTAGGGCATAAGACAACTTCTCCATACGGGGATAATTTTGTTCAGACCCTTGAAGGGCCTTACTGTTGAAGTACACAGGCCTTTGGATCCCATCCTTTTCCCGTATGATGGTCGCGCTGATGGCTGATTCAGAGACTGCCAGATACACAAACAACATTTCTCCTGCGATAGGGCAATACAGCAATAAGGGAGACCCTAAGTAGGACTTGAGGTGGTTGAAGGATTTTTCACACTCTTCGTCCCATTGGAAGGCTTTTCTTAGAACTTTAAAGAATGGAAGACACTTATACCTTTCCCTAGAAACAAACCTGTTAAGGGAAGCCACTCTTCCCGTGAGTCTTTGGACATCCTTGATACTCCTAGGAGTCTTCATGTCGAGTAATGCCTTGATTTTCTCAGGGTTCGCTTCAATTCTCCTCTGGTTAACGATGAATCCCAGGAACTTCCCATCTCCTACTCCGAAGACACACTTTGCTGGGTTGAGTTTCATTCTGTACGAGTCCATAACATCGAAGGTCTTCTCAAGGTCCGCTACGTGAGTGCAAGCTTTCAAGCTCTTCGTTAGCATATCGTCTACATACACCTCCATGGTCTTACCTATTTTCTCTTCGAACATCTTATTGACTAGACGTTGATACGTTTCCCTTGTATTTTTCAGACCGAAGGGCACCACTTTGTAGCAGTACGTCCCTTTGTCAGTAATGAAGGCTGTCTTCTCAGAGTCTTCAGTATCCATGAAGATTTGGTTATAGCCTGAATACGCATCCATGAAGCTCATGAGCTCGTGTCCCGCCATCGCGTCCACCATCTGATCTATCCGAGGTAAGGGATACCTGTCTTTTGGACAAGATCTGTTCAGGTCAGTGAAATCCACACACATTCGCCACTTCCTATTGGCCTTAGGCACGATGACTGCATTTGAGAGCCACTCCGGATAGGTAACTTCTCTTATGAACTCGGGCTCTTCCAACTTTTTGACCTCATCTCGGATGACGTCATATTTCTCCCTGGAGTAGACTCTTCATCTCTGCTTGATCGGCTTGGCATCTCTGGTCACGTTGAGCTTGTGGCTCATCACCTCAGGGTCGATGCCAGGCATGTTTGCGTGAATCCATGCGAAGACACTCTGTCTCCTCCTGAGGAAGTTTATCAGCTCTTCCTTGGTTCCTGGCTCTAGGGCCTTACCGACCAGGACGGTTTTTTTTGGCTCGTCCTCATTGAGGACGATGGATTCTACCTCTTCCGTGGCCTCTCCCTTCTTCAACTTTGTTTCATCTCTCGGGTCAAGAGTGTCAAGGCTATAAGTGGTGGTTGCCCTCTTATGGGCTTCTCTCTCTTAGGCCGAGTTGAAGTAACACTCTCGCGCTGTGGTCTGGTCCCCTTGCACTTCCCCTACTCCATAAGGAGTCAGGAATTTTAGCATCTGATGGACCGTCGATGGCACAGCTTCAAACTCTTTAAGGGCCACCCTTCCTATAATGAGGTTGTAGGTCGAGAAAACGTTCTCGTCCATAACGAAAAAGTTTATCTTCTTGGTCAGCCTCTTAGGCCACTCATCACTCATCCTTACGTCCATCTCATACATGCCCAAGGGGTGGACCTTTTCGCCACTGAAGCCTATCAACGGGTGATGATAGGGCACCAGCCTTGCTCTGCTAAGACCTAGGCTCTTGAAGCAAGGCCAGAACATCATGTCCGCTAAGCTTCCCCCGTCTATGAGGATCCTCTGTACCTCGCACCCATGCACCCTTGTTGTTGTGACCAAAGGGTCATCATGGGGGGCTAAGATACCCTTGAAGTCGAGTCTGGAGAACCCCACTACGAGGGTGTCCATGTCTACCTTCTTCCTCTTCTGCACTGTGTCGGAAGACGTTAGATTCACAACTTAAAGCTTAGCCACTGACCTGGCCTCTGCTACATGAGCCTTCCTATCAGCTACTTCAGAGCCACCTCCTGTAAATCCCCCACATATGGTGTTAACACAAAAGGAGATCGTACCGACCCTCTTCACCGGGGTGTTGTCATCTTTTGGCGGAAGATCCGGGTCATCTTCGTCATCTCCTTCTGAATCATCGTCTCTTCTGGCCGGAACATTGTCATGGCATCTGTCATTTCTCCTTTTTTTAGGGTCATCTCTTCCACCCTTTGGAGCCTTACCATCTACATACTTCCTCAGCTTTCCATATTTTAACATCTTTTCAATCTCATCTTTTAAAGTGAAGCATCTATCCGTGACATGGCCATGATCCTGATGGAACTTGCACCATAGGTTTTTGTTCCTCTTATGTGGTGGGGCCTTCAGTTTCTCTGGCCATCTCAGAGTCCGGTCAGTCTTAATCTCATTGAGGATGTGCTCGCAGCTTACAGTCAGAGGTGTATAATGAGCGAACTTGTCATAACCTAACCTCTTCTTCCCCTCTTTCTTTCTTTGGGACCTCCCAGTGCCACCGCGGTTCTCCTCCTCATACTTAGCGGCCATTGCCTCTTCCGCATTCATTACTTTCCCTGCGGTTGCCAGCAACTCCGCCAATGACCTAGGGGGGTCTTCCGCCAGTTTCCACAATAGCTTCCCCTTCTGGAGGCCTCCTATAAGGGCGGTCATGGCTATGTTCTCTTCATAATCTTTGACCTCCAATTTCTCTTTGTTGAACCTTGCTATGTAGTCTCTTAGGCTCTCACCCTTGTCCTGCTTGACATACAGTAGGTGGGTAGTCTTCTTTTGAGGTCTCATCCCAAAGCAGAAGTTGTGGATGAATCGCTCTTCCAAGCCTTTGAAGTTCTCAATTGAGTTCTTCGGAAGGGAGGTGAACCAACTATGAGTAGCCCCTGTCAAGGTCCCAGAGAAGGCCCTGCACTTCATCTCATCGGGTATCGAGTAAATGTCTGCTGTCGACTAGTACATCTCGATATGACGTACAGGGTTAGTGTTGCCATCATACTTGAGAGACACTGTAGGAGGCTTGAACTTAGCTAGGGTTGGGAACCCCACCATCCTAGCCACAAATGGGGAGCCCTCTGATTAACCCCTTTGTAATGGGTCCCTGCTTTTAATTAGGTCTCCTATCTTCTCCTCTAGGCGTTGGATAGAATCATTCCATGGTCTTATGTCATCAACTTGGCCAAGGTTATCCCCTGCCACCTCCCTGGGATGGACCGAGGGTTCCCCTGCCACGACACGTTGGCTGTTGACCTCTTCCTGTTCCCTACCTCTTCTTTCATAGCGTCGGCCTTGGTCTGACCGACCCTGCCTGTTCCCTCTCTGAGAGCCTGCTGCGCTCCTTGATCTCGACAGTCTCTGTCTTAGGTCATTCATCGGGCCCATTCTCTCAAAGGTCGACCCTCTGCTCAACTTATCAAAGGCCGACCCTCTTTGTTGGGCCTCTTCACCTCTTTGACCGACATAACCTTGGCTTTGCTTAAGAGGCCATACAGTGTTATTTGACACCTCATAGGGCTCCTAGCAGTCTTCTGGGGCTTCTTCCACCTCTAGATCATCATACCTGTCCTCTGGGTAAGGGTTTCCCTGCCTCCCCAGGCGCAAGCGCCTAGGGTCAGCAACGTCCCTTCTCCGCTGGGGCGTAGGCTGGTCCTTCATCGGTGCCTGGGGTGGTCCCCTGGCATCAGGATGAGGCTGAACTGCCGCCGGAGTGATCATGTCTAGTGAGAATCCAGGTGGCCTCATCATAGTTTGACTGAGCTGTGCAAATTGCTTTTGCATGGCTTGTTGTGTTGCAGCTAAAGATCTCAAGGCTGCTGCCACCTCCGCCATTTCGGACTAGGGGGGTGCCTGACTGGAACTAGGCCCTCCACCCCCGGGCGGCAGAAGAGGCGGTGGTAAGTCTGGTGCCATATGTTAACACTATAGAGCTTGAGTAGCAGATAAGCTTAGTACCTCACAGGACCTCTTTCAATGGTGAAACAGCTCCGGGCTAGGGGGAGGCCTGGTTCACCACCAGAGTCTCCGATGAGGTTAAGCAGAAAAAGAGGAAGAGATAACTTTTCTCTTCCCACAGACGGCGCCAAAATGATGACGCCAGAATCAGCACCACCAGATAAGGTGTTTTCAAGCTCAATCTAAGAACAATAATGGCAGCACAATTATGTAAAGAGGTAAGAGAATGAGATGAGAAGAGGAGAGTAATCCAGGATATAAGTGGTTCAGCCTAGATTGGCCTACGTCCACTGTGTGTGTGTGCGAATAATCTCACTGCAATAAGGCACTAATGGCCATGGATACAATCTCTCAAACTTTCTCTCTCTACTGTGTATCTAGAGAGGGTTTCAGCTAGGGCTCAAAATCTGGATCCTTTTGCAAGGTAGAGGATGACCTCTATATATAGTACCTAGCGGGTGTAATTTACCCTCCATGAATGCAATGAGCATGTGTGTGGTTACCTCACCAATATGGGAGTGCCATCTGTCAGTGTCACATGTAGAGAATGATGATGCAATATTCTCCCCACGTGTGGGGAATAATCTTGTTATAACTGATTTGTGTCCACGTGTCCTTATCTAAATGTCAGGAGGTGCTCGGCTATCGTGTCTGGTGTATGACCTCGGCCTTGGCGAGGCTGAGGTTGGTGAGCCTTGATACCTGTTCAGTCCGAGTATTCCATGGAGGTCTCGGCCTGATCTTGTCCGAGACAATGGACAAGGTCGGCCTGAGACGAGGTTGAACTGGTGGCTTGTTGAGGTTGCTGGTGGCTTCTTGCGAGCTCGGCCTACATCTGGCCGAGGTTGCCATTTCATGGTATGCGTGAATGCTGCCGATCCTTGTGATGTCCCTTGGAGGGGCTCATGGTAGTGTCGGCCTGGGCCGACCCTGATATGGCCGAGGGGTGATATCGCGTGTCCAAGACATGCCCAACGTCGACCATAATATTGGCCGAGGTTGATGTCTCTAGGCCGAGGTTACACTTGGGGCATATTAGGGATCTCTAAATTTTTTGAAAACCACACAAAAACATCCGTTCATCATTTTTGCTTTACCATTTAAAAAAAATGATTTCCATGTTCGTACCTAAAAAAGAGGTCCGCATAAGAGGGGATTCGTATATAATAAAGTTGCATTCATAAGGTATATTTTAGCATTATCAAATGGATAATGCAACATAGACATTTTTTTGTATTCCTACTTAATGTATTAAAATATTACACTTTTTTGTTGTGAACCCATCAAATTAAAATGTATAACTTTTTATTAACTTGTTTTTATTATGAGTGTTGATAGGAAAATCCATTTTTGTGATCTTTAATTTTAAAGTATTGCACTTTATTTTGTCTTTTATATTCAAATAAAGACAAAATAAAAAAAATACTTTAATGTTAAAAATGACAAAATGAATCATACAAAAATGAGTGGTGCTATGAGTACCAAATAATTTTCCCAAATCTCTCTCAAATAACATTAATAAGTTGTGTTGTGACAGACGATTTGAGAGAATGTTTTATGACACATAGTATTTCTCTACAAAAATATCCCTGACATTACTCGATACCAAAATAAAGATACTAAAGTGTATCCACGCAGTGATACTCAGAAATAGAGAAGGAGGGTTGGGGATGGGCTAGTATAGTAGCGATTAAAAGAAATCTCTCAACCTTTCTCATTTTTCGTTTACTTCCTACAAAGCATATGTAATCTCATCCATTCATTTGCCTACTTCCTTCTCTCTTCCCTCTAAACTTTTCCTGTTATCAACAAGTATACTAGACTACTACTACTAGCAAAATAAGTGAGGAGTATATCACAAAAGTTTTTTCCACTCAATTGTACTGTGAGTAATGTATTCAAAACAGAGAAGGATTTTGTCAATCTAACAAGCATGTCACGGTCAACAAAGTACCAATTAGAAGGGGGCAAAATCACTCAATACCTCTTTTCCATGAAGCCTAAGTTTTAGCTTGGATGGCTAGACATGTGACCTGCCATAGCATGATTAGAAGTGACGGGGTCTGCTGTACTCTCAAAACTGTATTGCATTATGTATGAGGACCGATGACAAGCGTGTGCACCAGACTTCGTATAATGCAGAGGTTCACATATGTGACCTCTGAGTCACAATCAAATAATTTTACTGTTATTCCATATTCGCTTCTTACGATTTTAAGTAATGCACAGAAAAATGTTCCTCTTATCAATAATTAGCATTCAAGGAAAATGATATTTAATTAGTACCAAATATATCTTATATAATTTGAATTATAATGTAATTTTTGATAAAATATAAGTTATATAAAACATATTTTGTATTAACTTGATATTAAATATCGATAAAATTATCATTATTCTTAACTAAATTTAGTGTACCCTATTACCATTTTACCACTTTCTTACTTCATGTGAATTTATTTTACAAGAGGTATTATTAAGATTATTGATGATAGATCATATTTGTTAAAGTATTTTGAAAAATATTTTATATGTTTTGAGTTTTTAAGTGTTTTATTTTTGTAAAGTATTATATATGAGAACTCATGAGATAAAGCATACTGAGATTTACCATGCTATCCATCATTTTTAAATCAAAATTTTCTTTTTTCTACCCCAAAGAAAATTAATTTTGTCATGACAAATTCACCCTTTGCTTTATCTTCAATCGAGGTAGATTATAAAGCAAATTTATCATTATAAATAATGTTAATTAAACTAAAAAAAGATGGAAATATAAATTTTTTGCCCAACAAATAAATATTATTAAACAACTCAAAATAATATTTTTCAAAGCAAATTTTTTCACAGGAAAATTTTCCAACTTACTCATTTTTCATATTTTTTTTACTAAACAAGCTCTAATATGCTTCAAAACTCACGCAATAGAATCTGAAAGTTTTACTCAACTTAATGGAGTAAGAGTCGTTAGACCATCTCTAGAGCATTTTGTTCCACCATGATGATATGAACCTTCATGATATCTTTACCATTGAACAAAGACCCCATGGTATTTATGAGAAGAATACTTCTCAGCGTAGAGAATCTAAATGGATTGAAGATAACTAATAAGTTCCTTCTTTTGTGGTTTGGTTTCAAATGTTTTCTATAGATAAGCATCTTTTTGTTCTTGAAACTAAGGATAAACAGATTCTTAAAACGGATGATAAACATTTGACAAAATGAAATAATGTGAATAACCAGATTATATCTGCTATTCACCCTCCTACTGAACCCCTTTCCTTAGATGTTGGAAGCACCAGCCAAAGTGGTAGCTCGCCTAGGTTAGAAGTCAATGCTTCCCTTAACCTTGAAACTGAGGAAAGACTCCTCACCCATGAGACTATGATGAATCCACTTTATAAGCAAGGTAATTATACCAACCTTATCCTTAACACGATAGGAAAACAACTCAATAGAATTGAGAATCTTTAGAAAATGTTTGAAACCAAACCACAAAAGAAGTAACTTGCTGGTTATCTTCGACCCATTTATAAAATTCATTTTTATAATTAGTTAATTCACTTTTGCTATATTTAGCAAAATACCAAACACGAAATTTAGCGTAACCTGGTTGGTAAAATTCATCATTAATTTCTTTCCTATTTATTGTAAAAATCATTAAAAGGATAGAGGATTAAAGTCTGACGTTCATCTCAGATGGCGTAGGAGATTCTCTACACTGAGAAGTATTCTTCTCATAAATACCATGGGGTATTTGTTCATTGGTAAAGATACCATGAAGGTTCATATCTTCATGATAAGGATGATTCCTAGGATTTTCTTCACTAACATAATTTCGTGAAATAGATGGAGGATAGGTAACAAAAGGAACTCTAGAAGGTTGACCTCTAGAGGATTGACACTTATTAAATTTTCTAAAATTCAAGAAAACATCACCATCTTTATCCTCAATGATATCCCTAATATCTTCATTTTGACGAGGTTGGGGAGGAACAACATTTTTTATAGCCCAAGTCTATGGGAAATCAATTTCGTCACAACTTATAGTTCTAGGTGTGTGAACATTAAAATCTATAAGGTGTATGTCAATTAACATAGTTTTACCAAAAGGACTAAATTGTTTTATATTGGGAGCCATAGTATTCATTACCTTATAATAAATCCTATAGATAATCCCAATATTTTTCGATCCCCGAAGAAAGTTATAACCTTTGGTTTGAACTCTAAGACTTAAAGCCTTACAAAGATGCATATCGGACAAAGACAAAGTTATATTAGGGAAGACATCAAAAGAAACTGGTCCATTACAAAGACTAGTTTCAATAGCTCCCATCAAAGATCGTCTAAAGTTAGTATACCTACCATCTCGTAGAATAGCTTGTAAACAGACGTTCATGCCAGAAAGGGTGAAAGGTTTAAAAGTAATTTGTATTAAACCAACATGAATAAAATAATAATTTTTATCTTTTATATGATCTTTAAGATCATCCCATTTAAAGAGCTCGATAGACTTATCTTGCTCGTTCAGACTAATGGTTTATTCCATAGTCTTTATAGTGTAGTTGCTATGAAAATTATACCAGTCAGTGTTATAAATGGTTTTAGGCTGGACTTTAGGAATAGTCCATCTATTCAAATCCTTTTAAACATCAAATTCAATCAAAGAGGAGTTCTCTATGAACTCCTGTGAAGTGTGTGTATCTATGGTGTTTAATTCCATAATAAAAATGTTAATATTTAGAACAGTAATAACCGTATGATCTAAAACAGAAAAATATTATGCAAATCAAAAATCTAAATTTAAAAGAATATAATAAGCCGAATTATAAATCACTTCTGACACCCAGTGGTCAACGATGTACTCGGGAATAAGTTGATTATAGAAAAATGTTCGTCTTATCAATAATTACCACTGAATTAGTACCAATTACATTTTATATAAATTATAATATAAATTTTGTTAAAATATAAGTTATATAAAACGCATTTTGTATTAACTTGATATTAAGTATCGATTAGATTATCATTACTCTTAATTAAATTTAGTGTACCCTATTTCCATTTACCACTTTCTTACTTCATGTAAATTTATTTTACAAGAGGGCGTCAACAAGAGGTATTATTAAGATTATTTATGATAGACCATATTTGTTAAAGTATTTTGAAAAATATTTTATATGTTATAAGTTTTTAAGTGTTTTATTTTTGTAAAATAATATATATGAGAACTCATGAGATAAAGCATAGTGAGATTTACCATGCTATCCATCATTTTTCATATTTTTAAATCAAAATTTTCTTTTTTCCACCCCAAAGAAAATCAATTTTGTCATGAAAAATTCACCCTTTGCTTTATCTTCAATCGAGGTAGATTATAAAGAAAATTTATCATTATAAATAATATCAATTAAACCAAAAAAAGATGGAAATATAGATTTTCTGCCCAACAAATAAATATTATCAAATAACTCAAAATAATATTTTTTCAAAGCAAAATTTTTCACGGGAAAATTTTCCAACTTACTCACTTTTCATATATTTTTTACTAAACAAGCTCTAATATGTTTCAAAACTCACGCAATAGAATCTGAGAATTTTACTCAACTTAATGGAGTAAAAGTTATTAGACCATCTCTAGAGTATTTTGTTCCACCATAATGTTTCAATGCTATTTTATTCTCTAAAAAAAACTTGGTTTGCTCCAAGACATGGGGTTTATTCAACCTTCCTGCCAGGCACATCACATTCGGCGGAAGTTGGAATGTCACTTCAAGATTCATTTAATTTTTGAATTTTTATTTTGAAAATGTAGTGGCATGTTTAAAAAGTTGAAAGAAGTAATTTATTTTCATAAAAAATGTGTGAGAAATAGAGGAATTTGAAAAAATAGATTATAGTTGCATGAAAGGAGAGGTCATTTTGTTTTTGAATATACTTATTTGAGAGCACTCTATTAAGTTTCAAGTCTTAAAAGTGAAATTTATTAAATCGGTGGAACAAAATAGAATGAAATTCTCGTAACTCCTAACTCCTAAGCAAGTTATAAAATAGGTAGACGAATAGGCCCACCAACGACACTCGAATATGATAACACCATTCCACCAGTTATAATAAGGATACAATTTCTAGACTTCATAAAAGTTGAATCAGAACATATAAATCAATAATCTGACGCATAACTACTTCAAGATTTAAATGTGTAAAAACCAACGGTTAGTCCCCCATAACACTGATTATAGTTTGCACCACATGCACTTTGTGGTTATGAACATATTACATTACACCATGAATCCTTATTTTACTCACGGAAACTTTAGATGTAAGATCTGAGGTAATCTGGTGTAATGTATATTTTCTAGTGCTTTGTAATAACGTCATTGACGTCTTCACATTTTAAAGGTAATATGGAGCATAAAGCATAATTTTTCAGCAACGCCCAAATCCAAAATTATGATGAAACGGTAAGAGCAACTACAATGGTGGGAGAAAAGAACAGAAGAAAAGGGAAATTTATAAATTTATACAAATTGGTTGGATTAGAGTGGTGGGGCAAAACTAAGAGATTCTGTAAATGAGTTTGCCTACGTTTTGCAAATATACAAAAGCCAAGAAGAATTTGTATAAGTTTCCTACGAACTTCTGAAGTTCGTAGAAATTGGTACGAACTTCAGTTCTTCGTAGCAATTAATACAAACTTCATTTCTTCGTATAAATTCCTACGAACTTCTGAAGTTCGTAGGAAACATATTCACCACAGTAAGAACAAATGTCCGTTTAACTTATTTTCCTATATAAACCCATCATTCCTTCCCCCTAAAATCCCACCTCTAATATTTCTCTCTTTTTTCTTCCACCCCATTCCATTATTTTCCCAAAATATTTTCGAGTGAATCATTTTGTCTCTCCATACATTTTAATTATCGATCAAAATGTTTTCATCTCAACCCATTAATTCTAGTACTTATAGAAAACAAAATATGACTCCTATAGAAGATGAAATATTATGTACTATATATGCTAAATATACGAGTCGTGGTATTGAAAGCAACTCGATATCACATGGAACATTTTGGGATTCTGTAATGAATGAATATAACAACACGCCAGAAATTTATATTCAGCGTACGAGGACTATGCTTTCAACACGCTACAATCATATTTCTTCCCAGGTAATGATATATATTTCAAAACTGTCTCACCAAATAGACAATATAGGAAGCGACAATAACGAGTTCGACGTAGTTACAAAGGCCTGCGAGGCATATCGCGTGGAAACGAGCAAACAATTCATGTTTGATAAATGCTACCAAATTTTGAAAGACTTATCGAAATTTGATTTGAAGAACACAACGTGTAACAATGACGATCCTACGCCTCTAGACTCAGAGGACAGTCTGGGTGTACGTGATGTATCGTAGAGCCCCCCAGGCAGTAAGGGGGAGAAACAATGTGCCTGTCAACGTGCTCGTTCAGACAACCTTGATTATAACACGACGGTCCTTAAACATTGCGAAGAATTCACCGAGATGTTTAAAAGTAAGCAAGAGTGGAAGCAAAGTCGGGTCATGAAATTTGATTCTCAAATGGATGCTTTCATTGAGATGAAAAGAGCTTATCAAATTATAAGAAAACAAGGTCAGCTTGTGCGTCTAGGCCGTGAACAGTCGTACATCATGGAGTTGAATATGACCAAAATGAACGAGATGAACAACAATTCCATGTGAAAAGGTACATCGACCTATCAAATATGGTAGCTGTGACGGAAGTTGCGATTGCCGCGCTAATGTCAAACACTGCCGGCTCGTCAAATTCTGATTCCGGTCTGTCTAGTGCAAACAACGCTAACTAGTATGTTAAGTGTGTGGCTTGTTTAGTTTTTCGTTACTTCATAAATGTAATGTCAATTATCGTGTTATAAGAAGTGTGATGTTATTTTAATAAATGTTATTTTAGTTTAAGATGTGTTGCAATTGTTGTATTGTTGTGTGCTAAATTGAAGCAGTCGATTCAAAATAATTACACAAGAAATATAACATATATTATATTATTTTGATGCACACCATAAAAGAACAATGTTAAAAGTGAATGTATAAAGAGAATAGAAACCCTCAAATACACATATACTATCAAATCATTAATCGGCCAAGTCATCACCGCTCGTGTTCCAAATATGCTCTACCAAATCATCTCGTAGTTATTGATGTGTAGTTGCGTCCCTAACATTTGCATCACGCGTTAGGTATTCATAAAAATCAGTTTTCCCCCGTAGTATTTCAGGTATGGGATCCGATTGTTCATATTCATTTTGCTAGGGACAGTCTCTACGTTCATCGTCAATAATCATGTTGTGCATTATAATGCAAGATTTCATTATGGTTGCTAAGGATGCCCGATTCCATAATTTGCAAGGTTCACGCACGAAAGCGAATCGTGCTTGTAGTACACCAAAAGCACGTTCGACATCTTTCCTACACGATTCTTGTTTCTTACAAAATAATTTTTGTTTTTATGATAGGCCAGGTTGGTTCATAAAAGTTTTAACGATGGTTGCGTATGGAGGGTATATGCCATCAGCAAGGTAATACCCCATACCATATATATATTTCCATTAACATTGTAATTAACGGGAGCAAGGCGTTTATATCGTTGCAAGATCCAGGAACCCTAAAGAACGATTTCCAAATCAATAGGTCGTATGAGGCAACCGCTTCTAGGATTATAGTTGTATATTCTTTTCCACCACTATATTGAGTGTGCCAGGTCATGGGGCAGTTTTTCCACCGCCAATGCATGCAATATATACTCCCTAGTATTCCCGGAAATCCTCGGCTTGCATTTTGTTCGAGTAACCTGGTGACATTGCCTGTTGTCAGATTTCTCCCATACTCGGGACCGAATACATCCACAATTGCCTCAGTAAATCTAATAACCGTTTCTAATAGAGTTGTTTCACTCATTGTGTACTTCTCAGACCATACGTCATGAGATCCTCCGTTAGCGAGGAGTCATATAGGCCCCATAATTTTTTGATGTGAGCTTAAACGTAGTCGACCGCACGCATCGTACTTTTGTATAAAGTAGTTATCGTACTCGCAAACAGAATAGAGGATGCGATTGAAAACGGAATACCGCATCCTAAATCTCCTTCGGAAATAATACTCTCTATTTACCTTATCTTCACCAAAGTAATCTTCCCATAGTATTTGGTGTCCCCTTTCTCTCCTTCGATTCACTCGACGTCTAAATTCGAGTTCTTTCCCATCTCGAATTATATTTTGTTCTGCAATCTAACGTGCAATCTCCATGCATATTATCATCTCCTCGTCTGAATCATCTGATGACGCGCCATCATTAAATTGAGCATACTGAAGCATTAGATTTCGTCCCTCATCGCTAGAATTGGAGTAATCCATGATGTATTTTTCTCGGAATAATTATGAAATGTCAAAAGAAGTTATATTACAATATTTCATACATTGTATTTCTATTTATAATTGTATAATTACAGATTGATGTATTATGGAAGTGATAAGTTGTATTATAATGTGCTGGTAGTAATTGGTAAGTGTGCCAATCTGATGTACAAAGGTTAACTGTCCTACAGAAAACAATAATTATGAACTTCTGCAATTACTGTTGTAGGAATTGGTAAGTGTGCCAATCTGATGTACAAAGGTTAACTGTCCTACAGAAAACAATAATTATGAACTTCTGCAATTACTGTTGTAGGAATTGGTAAGTGTGCCCTTAAAAAATAATCTGATTTACTAGGGTAAGTGTGTCATTCTGACGTAGGAATTGGTAAGTGTGCTGGTAAGAATTGGGAATTGGCATTTAATATTAACTGTATGTAAAAACTGTAGGGAAATTAACATTTACTTTTCATTGTATGGAAATTGACGTATGAATTGGTAAGTTTGCTGCAGTTATATGTAATAATTATTATTTCTATATATTTACTTTTATTTATATTAACTACTACTATATATATTAACTACTACTATATATAATACCTAATTATATTTACTATATAAAATTACTACTTATATATATATATTAACTACCGCAGTTATATGTAATAACTGTATGCAATTACTTTTATCGTTGTATATGTGCTATATAAAATTACTAGTTCAATATAAAACAGAAACGTGACTTGTTTTGACTGATTTGTTTACTGATTACAATTACTTCCTAGGCAACCATGGCACACAACATAATGCATTCTCATCCCCCATTAACATTGTTGATAGATGATGTACTAAATCCATGTCCGTCTTGGCTCCTTTGTAATCCGGCAAGTCCTTATCTGATACATATATTGGATCGTCAAGTTCAGTATTTATCAAATATTTAGCATGCCACCGCTCTAGCCTTTTCTCCATTTGTGCTATTTCGCGTTGCAATAATTATAAACATTTTTCATTATCTTTGTTTGGATCATTGCAAAATATAGCCAATTTTGCTTGTGGCACATGTAAAGCATGCCAATGGCAGTAGCACTCCAAATCGCAACGCCTATCAAATAACCTCGGCCATTTCAAATGATCATCCCATGGAATATTTCCTTTTGCCGGTGTTAACCATTTCATAACATGTTAATGTCGCCTAAAGAATGTAACGGGCATATAAGAATGTTTTCAAAAAGCATTTTCTCGCCAAACCAGCTACCTCCATGGGGATCTTGATAGATCCCTGGGTTAGTCAACACTCGTTCAATATTACTACGCGTTATCGCTAAATGTTCAACAACAGTTGATGTTGACACTTTTTCCTTACCCTTTCTTTTTGCGACGTGATGGTTCATACTTGTCCATCCAGTTGAAAGGTAAGCACTTCGCACTCCCTCTTTAGGTGGTAACCAATTATGATATGGAAGCTTCTTCCCAGACAAAGTTTTCTTGGGAACACGGGTTAAGAAGTGTGAATCTTCGTCAGACATGTACTCATAGTTATGCATTATGAGGTTTATGTACTAAGGAAGTATAACTCGATTTGTGGAGGAATACACATATGAAACAACGAATATTTATAGGTCATGTAATAAATATAGATTAGTGTGCCATGTAATCAATATAGATTAGTGTGTCATGACATCTTATTTTAATCGCTTATCAATTACTGTGCCATGTAATTATTATCGTTTCAGTGTGTTATCGATTAATGTGACATTGATAAGTGTGCCATCGATTAGTGTGCCTTCGATAAGCGTGCCAACGGTTTGTGTGCCATCGGTTAGTGTGCCATCGATTTGTATGCCAACAATATAATAATATGAATACAATAGAATTAAGTTGTCTACTACAAATGAATTCATAATAATAAATTGAATATAATATAATAAAATGAATACAATTAAGATGGCCTCTGCCCAAAGTCATAATCCTATCCCAAATCAACGCGCGGCACCAATAGCAGATCCTCGCCAATATGGCTGCCCCAACTCGGTTGCATTTGATATCATCCGTATGGTTGAGGTACGTAAACATCCTCACGGCTGTAGCTCGGACCACTAACGGTAGGACCAGTACCACACACATTACAGGCGGCAAGTTGTCGCTCGAGTTCCTCAATCCTATCCTCACGCTCTCGAGTTTCAGTAAGGAGTAAATGACGGAGACCACGTATATTATCTATTGCGTCGATGAATGTAGAATGCCATTCTAATTGTGACAACGCATGAGCTGAGGGAGCATTCATTGGGAACTTAGGTCGCGACACACTTCTTTCGTATGAAGCACCCTGCGGAAGGCCGACGTCTACCGTCCAACTTTCCCTGAGCGCATGTGTTTGTGTAGGGCCAGCCAATGCAAACTGTGTATGATACTCAGAAGGCTGGTTAATTGGAGCTGGCACCCTTGGGACGTGCAATGTTGATGGTGCCACTATCCCAACCCCAATCAAATCAACATTAACATAACGTTCCATTGTCGAAAGTAATGGCCCCTGTGCAACTGCTTTCGAGTATATGTCATACTCTTCTTGGGTCACAATTGATGTATGCGCATTTGCAAGATTCCAATTCTAAGCAAGGGTGGCTTGGTATTCAGATTGTGGGACTGAGCTCAAATTTCGGGGAGGGTTGTCTGCTATACAATTTTGGCATGTCAACTGTTGAAACCCCCGGTTACCCAAGTACCAAAATCCTTTAAATAAGGGATCCCAAAAAATCATACGCAACCCAGATAAATGATGTGCGTATGTAATGAAATCGTTATATCGGTACATCGACGTCTCGTATGGTTGCCATATGATGGATTCAGGGGACCACATCTCAAGTTGATGTTGGCTGGCCGATATATTAAACCGTTGCGCGCCCTTTGCCCGGCTCCTGTTCGACTTTGACCAATGAAATATTCGAGGCCATACATCTACGGTCTGATCCACGAAAATTGGACACGCGGTCGCCATATACTCTTGATGTAAGTATTGCAAAATATGTAGATAAATTAAATTGACTAGAATACATGTACATTCATTGTAACTAAATATATAATGCATAAACATTTAAATAATATTATTATAAATTCTACCTCTATTAATTGCCACATACACTCGACACTAGTTAACGACCGTCGGCTCGCTTTGTCCATTAACCATATTATACGGGCATAAATTTCCAAACCCCAATCGTAGGTGCCAATCGCCGCAACATCCTCAAAATAATGTAAATACCCGAGGTCTGTCGTGGAATTGGCATTTGGAAAGAATAGACTCCCAATTACATAAAACCAAAATGCTCGAGCTATGACTGGCATCATGTAATCGAGAAGGTCCGGTTGATTCACAAAATTGACAATATATTTCTTAAGGTCGACAATCGGGATTCCCGCACCCGAAAATCGTTCTATATGAATTTGGGGGAAAAATTCGTTCACGGTATTTTGAAAATTTGTGTATTTTTCTATCGGCAAATTTAGAATGGGTAGCCCTTGCCCAATCGGGATACCTGTACAAAAATTAACAATACATGTCATATATAAAAATAATATCAAAATTATTTGTACACATTGAAATTATTTAAATTGAACACAAATAAAATTAAATAAGGGATTTAATACGAATTAAATAATACCAGAAAGCATCGTGAAGTCCATAGGCGTGAACGCAATTTCAACAAACGGCAGTTGGAAGGTATGCGTCGTGTCCCACCAACGTTCGATCATCCCCGTCACAATGCATTGGTCGTAATTCAGCATCACCCTTGAAAATAAATTGGACATTAAACCGACACCGTCGATAAATTCTTTTATTGTCGATTTGTTCTCTCTGATCAATTTATATAGTTTCATAGGCCCCACCCAATTACCCCGAAATTCATATTTATTACCATTTATAATGGGCGTCTGTCCGTCTGACGCGTGTGTATCACCATCGAAAATACGGGCGTAATGCTTGTAGACGGGATCAACAGATTCACTTGCCGGAGGTTGAGTAGGATTTGCCGTTGATGTGGATCCGTGCTTCTTGCCATTGCCGATATTTAGATATTTTTTTCCATCTTTTTCCGTCCATATTATTTAAATAAAAAATTTGTATAAATGATACTTACTGATATGGAATTGAGTTGTAGAATTTTGGGGTAAAAAATATTTTGGAAGGAGGAAGAAGAAGTTGGATGGAGGAAGCAGAAGCAGTAAAGAGGTGAAGAGGAGGGCTCTTCCTTGATAATGTATTTATGGACGAGTTAACACTTAACTAGCCGTTACTAGTCATTAGAGTGCCGTTGGAGCTTCCTACGAACTTCTGAAGTTCGTAGGAATTCCTACGAACAACATAAGTTCGTATTAATTCCTACGAACTTCAGAAGTTCGTAGGGAGCTCCACCACTACTACGTAGCCAAGCGGGCGAAAGGTAAAATGTTCATCTGTTTTGTATTATGCCTTTCGTGGAGGCATCACCATTGTACATGCTCTAATGCGTAGATCATTTTAGCATTTGCATATTACAAAAAAGTTTATAAAAATTGTTACACTTTATATAACATGGATAAATGAATTGTAAAAAATATAATAATTGTTACCACATCGGCTGGGCCATAAACTATTCCAACGAAATCATCCTGGTTATCATGAATTGTTATAAAAATATAGAGAAAGTACTCTTAGCTCTCTTATAAACAAATTTTAAACACTAAAGAAATTTTGACAAATTTTAAATACCTAGGTTACCTAATTCTCTTCTTGTAAAAGTTCACGTTAGTGGCATAATAAGTGGACCTAATAGTAATTAATTATCCTTAAATGTTTAAAAATTGTTACCAAGGGACCAAATTATAAATTAATACTTACTTCTCTTCTTATTGCCACCACTCGCATTTGAAGCTCAAACATATTCGTTTCGGGGTGACCTTCCAAATCAATATTGTACACAGCATGAATTCACCACCACATTGAGTTCGAATTGTGAAATTCACTAGACACGACATCGTGCACACTATTAAGCCAAATATGGCATTACTTCTCATTCTCCAATCCGGTAAAATGACTCATTTTTTTAAAGTTATTTTACTTATAATATAAATTATTGAATGTGTAAGTAATGAGACTGAAACTAATACGACAGTAATGATATTTATACTACTAATTAATTTAAACGATTATGAAGACAATAGCTTATTTTATATAATAATATGATCTAGGGATAGAAACAGTTTTGCACACAAGAATATTATATTAGTTTAATTATAAGTTACACATTTTTGGTATTTTTCCACCATTCTCTGAGTAACACCTTTTAATTATGACTATACACTGGCAGAAAAATTTGACATTTACCCATGATTTAAGATGTCGAAAAATTATAAAATGACAGTACTCTGGAGGACGCAACTTACTATAGCATCTGCAAAAAATATTACTATGTAAGACATTTCAAGCTGCAAGACTAGCCTACATCGACAAATAAATATTACTATGCAAGGCATTTCAACCTGCAACACTCTACAATCTGAGAGAAATTTGGCATTTACCCATCATTTAAACTGTCAAAAAATTATGAAATGACAACATTGTGGTGGACACAACTTATTATAGCGTCTGCCAAAAAAATATAACAATGCAAGTCACTTCTCTCTACAACACTATTCTACACTGGCAAAGAAATTTGGCCTTTACACATCATTTAAGCTGCAGAAAAAATTATGAAATGACAACACTCTAGTGGACTTAACTTATTATGGCATCTGCCACAAAATATTAGTATGCAAGTCACTTTTCTCAGCAACACTAAACGACCAGGGAATGATACCCATTTTTTTAATATAAATATATTGTATCCTATCATAAAAAAATTCATCATATCCCCTATCTTAAATGGAAAAAAAATGGCGCCAGTCCCTTAAATGCCATCTTATTGCAATGGAACTTACATAGTACTTCGATTTTTTTTATGGGAATAATCATATTTTCCAAACCTTTTCGATTGATACCGATATGAATATTCTTAATGACTTTGGTTATACATTATTAATATCATCCATATTGGAACTGGAACACGAAGTTGATTATCCATTGGAACACCTTAGATGGCAATTTTTTTTTTGATGAAAGGTCCTTTGCCAATACCGCCACCTATCTAACCTAAGAAATCGTGCAACAACGGTTTGGCCTTTATCATCTCCTGAAGAAGCCGAGTATTTTGCAGTTGACTTATTGGAGAAAGAGATTTGACAGATGAAAAGGCGATTACAATTTTATCACAAAACACAACGGGGAATGCTATCCAGAGGTCATATTCAAGAAGATATACTTAGAATTTACAATGGCAACTCTCTGGCATCGAATAATAAAAGCTTTGACTATACCAATTCGGGATATGACTACTTCTAGGAATCCAAATATGTCAATTGCGATGAATTATGAACCAAATATATTTAACCACGATAAGGAACGTGTTGACTTTATCTGACAACGATCTTAGCTTCCAAAATATTTAATGCATTATGAAAAACCATTTTGTTGTACCTCAACTAGCTTTGACCTTAGCACGTGAAGATAATTTAATTGTTTAGTGAAAAAATGTAATGCTTTTAATTTTAATGTCAATACTTCATGTTTCATCGGTGTAATAAATAGTGTATTTGTTCACATAATCAAAGATAGTAACTTTGCACTAGTGAATGAAATAAAATTTATTTAAAATGAAACATAACAAGATATATAATTATTTATCTTGACTAAAATACTAATCGTATGGAAATGTGAAAAATATTCCAAAAGCATCATCGGCAACTGATGGTTGAGTTAACGATCCTTCGAGTTATTGTGAGGGCCAAGTTCCATTAGAGGATGAACATGATACAGATCGGTAGTCGGGTGAATGTTTGGGGATGCCATGCAATAGTCATCCCCAGAACCCTCACCTCGCATTCTAGCAATTTCGTCATCTTTCTCCCTAACCCACCTCTATGCTTGATCTACCATTTTGGATTTCAATGTTCGAATCATGTCATATCTAAAAAGAAATATATCCCTCTAGAGAGAGCGTGAGTAAAATGAAGACGGAGGCAAGTCATTAGGCCTTGTTGGAGGTTCAATTTGTATAATAGTTGTCCCATGTAAACTAAAATCTTCCACCTCGACTTCCCACACTAGAGGTAGAAATTTAGATGATCAAAATACCCTTTGGTGTCATATGTATGTGGGGCCTCTCATCTATCTGTAGGGGCTATGGGTATCCAAAAATCTGGTGGTGCAATGGATGTAACACCAACCTCGTTGTGTTTGTGCCACCAAAATAAGGGAGGGAGTATCGGTCCCATACTAACAACTGTCCAATAGGTATTTCACTCCTGTTGCGACGTTGCTATGGCATAAGCCAATGTTTCTTCCCAACGGCCATTTTTTTACAAAAAATAATGTTAGGGAATATATGCGATTGGGCAAGGAGGATTTCTGGAACTGCAATTTGATTGGTTAACCATCGGTAAAAATGATCTCCAAAATACCAAGTGCCACCCATATCCGGATCAACTAACATGCTAAGTTAAATCATGTTCAACTTGTACGGCGTCCAACTCGTTATGGTGTAATTAACCAAATGGTTACCATATTATTGATTCGGGAGATATCATTTCAAGCTTCTCATGCATGGCCAACCCTTTAGACCGTATTTGTCCCCAAATGGCACCTCGTTGATCGTTTACTAACTATAAAATATAAGGCTATCTTTCTACTGATTCATTGCATAAAATGGAAGATATCATGTGCAGATACTCATACCCAAAATATTTTAATAGTCAACAACATTTATTTCGCGATTAATCCATATTACCCAAAAATTATAAAATAACTTTCACAAAAATGTATATATGTATAAGTGGATATTTACCTCTATTACTTGTGAAAAATAATTCGTTGTTTTCTGTACGTTTGTAGTACATACATAGCTGGCATAATACACTAGGGCGAGATTGCAGACCCTAATCCCTCACAACCATGTAATCCAACTTGTGCAAATAAATGGAAAATCCACAAATACCGTATTGTGTCTGCAGGGAAAAAAATGAACTCATGACATATATGACAAATATACGTGCCATTTGTTCAAGGGACACCTATCTTGCATTTGCATTTTTTTGTGCTATAATATCCCGCACGTCCGGGGAGAGCGGAGCGGAGCGTCATTATCGATAAAACTAACCAAATCCACAAATAACAAGGTATAAAGCATCTAAAAATCCCACAATATAAGAGAAACCACTAATCTCAATTTCTTCAAATTAAATACAACCAAAAGTCTCTGGAAATAATACAACTATCTATCTCGAAAGAATATAAATCGCCAATGCTCTATACATCAAAATAAATACAAATTTTCTCATCTTGTATTCTCCAATATTCTTCCCAAAATATCCAAGCTAAAAATCAATCTCCATAGCGCCACAAATCCGCGCTAACCTGCCACTAAAAGAAAATATGGGGAAGTACACAATACGACATGAAATATGCTCAACAAATATTTTTAGCGGTGAATAAAGCGTAACAAAACGAGTATGAATATTCAAATCAAATGCGAATCTCATAAGCATTTTATCAAATATAATTTCTCAACAACACATTAACCGGAGTCACCAGGTCTCAACATACCGCGCCATACTTTATCAAGTAGCCGGAACAGGAATCATGGCGGGTGCCCAACATCAGTGCCATATTAAATTCTCATGACAACATGCCCAACAAATAATAATACCACATGAATCAAAATCAGATTCCAACAATTATTTTCCGATTTCTAAATGAATTTAACAATTCAATTATAATTTCAATAGTCATATGAATTCAAAGGGAATAACACTCGCGAGATTAAGGAGCATATTGTGTAAAACCCCATACCTTAAACCACCAAAAAGAACCAACATAAATCTACCCAAAACTCAATAATAATCAGTCCTCGAAGATCCACAAATTCATCTTCAAGTTCTCCCTCAAAACAATCACAAGAACACACCTCCAAACTAAGCTTGAATGCATAAATTAAAGGGGCTAAGGTATATATAAAAAGGGAGAGGAATATACAATATGTATGCTGCCAAAATATTGTGCCAAAATTTGCTTAAAAAATGGTCAAAAAGGGTTGCCCACCATCCCTTTAAATAAGGCAACAAAATGATTAAAGTTTAGAAAAAAAAGAAGTGTGGCCGAACCACAAAATGGCCTAAATCGAGTCTAAATAACATTTTTTGGAAATATCGAAGAAGGGAAAGTTTCTCAAAATTAAATTTTGAGTCAGTATGGTGATTTTCAGAATTTTCTGAGTAGTTTTATGTTTTTGAATAAAATAATAATATTTTTTTATTTATTCTTTTTTTGATTTTTGACCCCATGGAAATCTTAGGCCTATTTTTAGCACCCAATAAATATGGTCAAATTATTTTTAATTCCAATAAAACGTCCTACAAAAAATTATGCAAGTTCGCGTCCTGCGCGACACATGCTCACAAAAGTCTAATTTTATTTAAAAATACCCATTTAAAAAATCCGGGTTGTTACATGTGCCCAATGTAACATGTATGCTTCGAAAAATTTAGATGAAATATCATGTCCATGAACGTGAGGATTGCATATCCTGAGAAAATAAAGTTATAGTATTTCCTCCATAGTAGAATCGCTCGAAGTAGGAAGCATATGTAAAATTGGACAAGCTCCCACTAGAATACCTAAACAAATTACATTTATTATGACGGGCTTAAAGATAAACCTATAATTATACCTAATCTCCCCTCTTATAAGTAATCTAAATCAAGCACAGAGGGCGCTAGAGAGAGCATAAAGGAAGCTAGAGCAAGCAGAAATAAAGCTAGAGCAACCTTAGAGGAAGCAAGTAAAATAGTACAAGCGATGGAAAGGACCTATTCGAAGAACCTTTGTATTTTGTTTTAAAATTACGTTGTGTGTACTTGTGATACATATTGTAATAATTGGTGAGGTTACTCAGTATCCACAAGGGGCCAAGTTTAGCTGGACTTAGGAGAGATTTCATACTCTATCGAACAACCTCACTTAGTAAACCTTTGAAGGAACTAGTTTAGAGGGTTGAAGATCAAGGCAACGTTAAGGCATAATTTAAACTCTTTTAATACACCAGGAAAAACACCAACTCATCTGAGAGAGCATAATTCGAGAGAGCATCATTCGTGCAACCATGAATTCCTTTGACCATGGGGTTTAGTACAACCGGTCTTTATAAAAAATAACAAGTATATATCTCCAAAAAATATCCTAGTGACGTCATGCATGACTTATCCCATGTCCAATCCAAACCTGAGTAAGTTGTTAGGTATTTTGGGGATTGTCAGACGGTCTGGTGAGCAGCCACCTGACATAACTAACTATTCACTTAAGTCTTTTCCTAGCATTTAATCCAAGTGACATATGAACATAGTGACATGACTTTGCATTTAATACTAATGATGTGGAGGTACAGTGGTTTGACTTACCATTTAATGCCTATGAGGCTACTTGAGTATATTGGATATATTATATATAACACCACCAATCCTTTGAGAGAGGGGATCATCACGTTGGAGAGAAGTAATTATAAGAACCAGAGCTTTCATCTTTCACCATTAATGCCCATGTTCAACATTTCCACCAAGAACCTAAGAATTCACTAAGCTTTGACCCTTTTATTCGTCATAACTTGGTGTTTGAGATGCCTTCTTGAGGTGTATCTAGAGTTCTTGCTCTTTTCTCCCTCTAACTAGGTGTTTTAAGAGTTCATTTATAGTCCTAAATAGATAGTATTTATTAAATTATTATTGAGTTATACATGAGAGTTTGTGAGTTCACATTAAAGAGTTTGATTCGTTCCGACAGAGTTCATTTTCTCACTACTAATAGCATCTTATCTGGTTTAATAATCGCCATTGCCATATGTTATGACTCAATTTATATTTAAGCACCATATCAAAAAGATATTGCTCTCATATATTTGGTGACTTTATCGGGGAGGTATTCTTTTGACAGATGGCTCTGGATAATGTTACCCGTGCTATTAACTTTGACGAGATCCAATGGAGAGAGGAACAAAAAATGAGGGAAAACAAGGTTCCTCATATGGAGGTTTCACTAATTATATCTCACTACAAGAAAAATACTCAATTATGTCAGTTTAAAAATTAACGTTACGTCAATTAAAGTTTAAATGACATATATGTTTATATTTATGTCAATTTTAATTTAATGGTTAATTTTTATGTCAGTTATAACAAACTTGATGTAAAAAAAGAAATATTTATGTTAATTTTGTGTAGAACCGTGATATACCTATTTTAGTTTTATCCCTCTCAAATCCAAAACTGAGATAAATGAAAAAAAAAGAAGCGCGCTAATTCTCGCTAAGCTGAAAAATTGGGCGGAAAAGTGAACGGGGTCTTCTCATTTCCATTCTCAACTCTCTCACACTCTGAGACTCCCAGTCCCAATCCCAATCCCACTCTCCTGACATCTCTCCTATCTCTAGTTATCTATTCCCCCAACGCCCACACCGACGACGCACTAGACCCCCCCCCCCCCCCCCCCCGACGATGATCCAACATCTCTTTGTGTTTCAATCAAGTCCCGATGGCGGCAAAGGTTTATGTTTGCATTCAAGTCCCGTTTTGCTCCAGTTTCCATAGAAGCCTACGTAGGTAATAAATCAGACTGCATATAGTTTATTCTACAATATTTCTAGGGTTTATATATGTGAATTTGTTGTGATTGTTATGTAATAGGTTAGGTTCTATCTTTATTTGTTAAACTTTTATAGTTACTAGGTTTTTTTGCAAATCAGATTGTGCAATTTGTTTATGTCCATTTGAGCTTGCATTTACACATAGGTTTTCTTCAATTTTGTTGTCAATAGTAATAAATATGGCTTTATTTGTATGATTTTCTTAACCCTAGTGAATCTACCAACATATGTTTTATGTTTCTTGTATTTCTCTCAAAACATTCTTTCATCTTCAGGACTATCATTGTCTAATATATAATAATTGGTAAGAAACTTTCTTGATCTAATAGGTGCTGAAGTTTTATAACTACTATGGTTTTTTGCAAATTAGATTGTGTAATTTTTTTATTCGAACTCGAGCTTGCATTTACATTAAGGGTTTTCTCCGATTTTGTTGATATTAGTAATGAATATGGTTTGATTTGTGTGATTTTTGTTTTTTTATCTAAATCTACAATTTCATATGGAGAGAAACACATGTTCATATGTTTAGGGTTCCCTGTATTTGTCATAACTTTGTTCTTATTTGAAACAATCATGGAGGTATTGGAGCTGGAGAAACAAAAGGTGCAAACCTTCGCACTCAAATATTTAATATTGGCCTTGATTATAATGGATTTTCACATAACACTCTAACTTTAAAGTTTTGGCCAAATAACTTTCTTTCAGCTTGATAATATTGCCATCTTATTCCGACCTTATATATTGTTAGTCACTATTTATTTATATGAGATCAAATTAATTATAGGTTATCTTGATAGATTTCATTTGTTCATCCAGGCTTCAGATTCTCTGAAAGCTTGGTGTTGATTAAGACTTATTTCTATCGACTAATATACGTTGAGTTGAGAAATGAAATTTAATGCATATGATTAAAATACTATACTTGCTTTAAGAAGGAAAGCCTATACTTAGTTTATGAATTTGGAGTTCCATATAGCACCAATTGACATGAGTTTAGGAATTTTGTATTGAACCATCCTATTCTTTTTGTTTTTGTGACACTTGAGTCTTTGATGTTGAATATATCTGATCTAAAGATAATTTTTAGCTTAGTAAGTTCTATATTTCATGGGAATACAATTTTAGCTTTTTAAATCTTTATTTTCTTTCATTTCTCCTAATTTTATTTCAATGCTTATCTTTAGGGTACAAGATTTGGAAGCACTTTGCGGAGCTTGACGATCACTGTGAGGTGTACAACACAGTATGAATGAAGTATTCCATTATTATGAGTGCATCTGTATTATTTTCATTCACTTCTCAGTCTACAAAAGAGGTTTGGTGTATGTATGTGAATTTGTTGTGATTGTTATGTAATAGGTTAGGTTCTATCTTCAATTTCTTGTATTTCTCTCAAAACATTCTTTCATCTTCAGGACTATCATTGTCTTATATATAATAATTGGTAAGAAACTTTCTTGATCTAATATGTTCTGAAGTTTTACAATTACTATGGTTTTTTGCAATTCAGATTGTGTGATTTGTTTATTCGAACTCGAGCTTGCATTTACATTAAGGGTTTTCTCCGATTTTGTTGATATTAGTAATGAATATTGTTTGATTTGTGTGATTTTTGTTTTTGTTTATCTACATCTACAATTTCATATGGAGAGAAACACATATGCATACATTTAGGGGTTCCCTGTATTTGGTATAACTTTGTTCTTATTTGAAACAACCATGGAGGCATTGGAGCTAGAGAAACAAAAGGTGTAAACCTTCACACTTATATGGACCTTGATTATAATGAATTTTCCCATAATAATTTTAAAGTTTTGGCCAAATAACTTTCTTTCAACTTGATAATATTTCCATCTTATTATGACCTTATATATTGTTACTCACTAATTATTTATATGAGACCAAATTAATTATAGGTTATCTTGATAGATTTTATTTGTTCATCCAGGATTCAGATTCTCTGAAAGCATAGGTGTTGATTAAGACTTATTTCTATCGACTAATATACGCTGAGTTGAGAAATGAAATTTAATGCATATGATTAAAATACTATACTTGGCTTTAAGAAGGAAAGCCTATACTTAGTTTATGAATTTGGAGTTCCATATAGGACCAATTGACATGAGTTTAAGAATTCTATATTGAACCATCCTATTCGTTTTGTTTTTGTGACACTTGAGTCTTTGATGTTGAATATATCAGATCTAAAGATAATTTCTAGCTTAGTAAGTTCTATATTTCATGGGAATACAATTTTAGCATTTTAAATCTTTATTTTCTTTCATTTCTCCTAATTTTATTTCAATGCTTATCTTTAGGGTACAAGATTTGGGAGAACTTTGCGGAGCTTGACGATTACTGTGAGGTGTACAACACATTATGAATGAAGTATTCCATTATTATGACTGCATCCGTATTATTTTCATTCACTTCTCAGTCTGCAAAAGAGGTTTGGTGTATGTATGTGAATTTGTTGTGATTGTTATGTAATAGGTTAGGTTCTATCTTTATTTGTTGAAGTTTTATAGTTACTAGGGTTTTTTGCAAATTAGATTGTGCGATTTGTTTATGTCCATTTAAGCTTGCATTTACACACAGGTTTTCTTCAATTTTGTTGTCATTAGTAATGAATATGGATTTATTTGTATGATTTTCTTAACCCTAGTGAATCTACCAACATATGTTTTATGTTTCTTAACCCTTTATTTGTTGATGTTTTATAGTTACTAGGGTTTTTTGAAATCAGATTGTGCGATTTGTTTATGTCCGTTTGAGCTTTCATTTACACATAGGTTTTCTTCAATTTTGTTGCCAATAGTAATGAATACGGCTTTATTTGTATGATTTTATTAACCATAGTGAATCTACCAACATATGTTTCATGTTTCTTAACACTTTATTTGTTGAAGTTTTATAGTTATTAGGGTTTTTTGCAAATCAGATTGTGCAATTTGTTTATGTCTGTTTGAGCTTGCATTTACACATAGGTTTTCTTCAATTTTGTTGTCAATAGTAATGAATATGGCTTTATTTGTATGATTTTCTTAACCCTAGTGAATCTACCAACATATGTTTTATGTTTCTTATATTTCTCTCAAAACATTCTTTCATCTTCAGGACTATCATTGTCTTATATATAATAATTGGTAAGAAACTTTCTTGATCTAATATGTGCTGAAGTTTTATAATTACTATGGTTTTTTGCAAATCATATCGTGTGATTTGTTTATTCGAACTCGAGCTTGCATTTACATTAAGGGTTTTCTCTGATTTTGTTAATATTAGTAATGAATATGGTTTGATTTGTGTGATTTATGTTTTTGTTTATCTACATCTACAATTTCATATGGAGAGAAACACATATGCATACATTTAGGAGTTCCCTGTATTTGGTACAATTTTGTTCTTATTTGAAACAACCATGGAGGCAATGGAGTTGGAGAAACAAAAGGTTCAAACCTTCACACTCAAATGGGCCTTGATTATAATGAATTTTCCCATAATAACTTTAAAGTTTTGGCCAAATAACTTTCTTTCAACTTGATAATATTTCCATCTTATTCTGACCTTATATATTGTTAGTCACTATTTATTTATATGGGACCAAATTAATTGTAGGTTATCTTGATAGATTTCATTTGTTCATCCAGGCTTCAGATTCTCTGAAAGCTTGGTGTTGATTAAGACTTATTTCTATTGACTAATATACGCTGAGTTGAGAAATGAAATTTAATGCATATGATTAAAATACTACACTTGCTTCAAGAAGGAAAGCTTATACTTAGTTTATGAATTTGGAGTTCCATATAGCACCAATCGACATGAATTTAGGAATTCTATATTGAACCATCTTATTCTTTTTTTTTGTGATGCTTGAGTTTTTGATGTTGAATATATCAGATCTCAAAATAATTTTTAGCTTACTATGTTCTAGATTTCACTAGAATACAATTTTAGCTTTGTAAATCTTTATTTTCTTTCATTTCTCCTAATTTTCTTTTGATGCTTATCTTTGGAGTACAAGATTTAGGAGCACTTTCGGAGCTTGGCGATCACTGTGAGGTGTAAAACACGGTATGAATGAAGTATTTCATTATGATGACTGCATCGGTATTATTTTCATTCACTTCTCAGTCTGCAAGAGAGGTGTTGTGTCTATATGGAAAATATTTGGGTTGATTGTTGAAGACCAGTGACGTTTTAATTAAAGATCACTTCAGTGTTGAATTTGGATCGGTTCAGTGTTTAAATGCTTTAATTATCGTGCAGTTCCCATTTGGGTTGTGATGCAGTTAAAAGTTGATCAACATTGAGCAACTTCTGTTTTGTTAACCCCTGTTTTTTACTACTCACATAAAAGCCTAAAGTTTTGATCTTCAAAAGCCGATTGATGATGTAACCAAACAACATGGAACATCCCAGTATCTCAGAAAATGAGTCTGTGTAACCATATATGTACATATTGAATTACCAATTACCTAACTGTAGTTATGGTAGGTGCAATGGGGGTTGTGGGAGCAGTGTTTAGTGAGGCTGAGTTTAGAAAAAAGGCGTGTGAGATTTTGAGTGGGTGAGGTGATGGGAGCAGGTGATTGTTTTAGGCGGGTAGAGGATCCGTGGGTTTGTGAGTGCATAGCAGGTTACGGGGTGTGGGTTTGTGAGGGGCGGTGAGGATTGGATAGAGAGTTATGGTGGCATGGGTTTGGGGATGCGTGGGTTTAGGATGCATAACATGTACGAGTTGACCTACTGATTAAGGACACCCTCGTTCAGAGGGTTCAATCCTTCACCAATCTATAATCTCCTAGTCAGACCAATCAACATTCATACTCATTCTTCCCAGTGAAAATCTGTCAAGTGAAGTCACGTGTGTTAATTCAATTCCTCCAACTAGGAATATAATATGTTGCTTATTCATTCTTCCACAAAAGCTAAGGACTTAATTCATTATGAATATGTTGCTTCTCACAGACAAAAGGAGGAGATAACATCTTTGTATATGCATGGTCGTGGTTACTTTTTGGCTTAATTTGAAGGAGAGAAACACAAGATTTTTTCTAAGACAATAAAATCGAGAAGGTGGGCATTTGGGAAAACATCAATTTTACATCGACTTCTTTAGCGTATTTGTCTCCACTTTTTGGGGGTTTACTTTATCCTTTTTTTTTACTATGTATTGAATTGGAATGATTTCATATAGTCTTTTAGGGGTTTTGTGGCTACTCTTTTTTGCTCACGTGTATTCTCAATCTGAACAGTTTGTCCTCCAAGTGTAGCTACTTTTGGTCTTCATAAAAATGTATAATATTCTTAAATCAATTGACAAAATGGAGAGAATAACAGAATCATAGCATTGCCAAATTTGATAATTTTCTCCCAATTAGAATGATTTTATTTTGACTGTCGTACGCTCATGTTGAAACTACTTCCACCTGTTGAGAGATGACTTGGGTACAAGTCATAGTAATAGAGAGTCTCCATGGCTTGGTCAATGGTCTTCCATTTTTGTCGCTTATTTGTTTTTTTAATTCTATGACCCACTCTACTGGAATAAACCCTTAAATTGAATTATCTGATTTCACTGTTGATTATTACTATTTTATTGGGTATACTTCACTTGTAGGATAATGTCATAAACATGTAATCTTTGGTGATTGATTAATAAAGTCTTAACTGCATTTCTTTAATACAATCCATTAACTTAATAATTATCATATTGTGTCCTCAGATGTCCCTTTAGCCAGAAAATGTACCAGGCTATTTGTCATAGAGACGCTTGTATACTATATGGCTTCAGCAACATATGGTAAGAGTGATTATTACTTCTGTAGAATAATTATCGATTGGGTTGCCAATGTTTGTGGTAAAGATGACTAATAAAACGTAAGTGTTGTTTTTTAGACTATTATATTTTTCACTCTACTTTTTTAATGATCCACGAACTTCCACATTTTCTCAATTTTAAAGTCAGAGAAAACTTCCATCTGAATTGCAATTTATCAATTAAATCATGGTTCAGATAGGACTGTATTTGAAAGTTACATTTATGGAAAATATGCAAGGTGTGTAGTGTATCATATGCATTTTGTCACCTAGGACAGACATAGAGCGAATCCCATTACAACTCTAATGCTATATGTGACCTGGTTAGTTTAGTACTTAAGAATTGCTGAAGTCCCATTACATATTTTGATTATCATGACATTCCTCCATTATTTCAGATTGATACAACTTTCGGAATTCGCCAATGACATCTTCTTGACCTTGTTCCACAATCCGGGTATGTATAGCTGCTGCAATTTATCTCCAATATACCCCATCCAAGTTTTCATTATTTGACTAAAATCAGTGGTCTCCCTTACCATGCATCAAAGCATACATGACCTTCTGTTCTTCAATCACTGGTTAACTAAGGCATGCTAGAAATTTGTGTTTCTATCACCCTCAGAATCCATTGACACTTAGGTTTTTGAAACCAAAATTCTCCTAATCTGCTAAGGCATTATTAAGAGCAACTTTAATTTTTGAAACAGTACTCCTGTTAGAGGGACTTGGACTTTCTTCTATAATTCTTTCTGCCTGGAGAAAAAGGTCTTGAAATTCTGATTTGCTCCAATTTCTCGGAACTGATCTCAATCTTTTAAGCTTGAAATAAAAGACACCCATAGGTCTTCCACTGGCTTGAACTAGTCAACTATCTTCCGCTGTCTTGAGGAAAGAGTCATTTTTAGTCCAGAGGTTAAGGAATTTGAATGGTTTATTAATATTGTTAGAAGGGCTTGGGATTGAAAATAAGAGAGGGTAATGATCTAAACAATTTTGTGATAGAATTTAGATAAAAGGAAAATCAATTATCCAATGATGGTTTATAGGAGCTCTATCCAGTCTTTCAAACAACATTACTCCATTAGAACACTTTTTCCAGGTGAATTTGCAACCATTGTAGCCCATATCTTGGAGGTAACTATTTTGAATATAGTCCATGTCACTAGCAGCTCCCACATCAATAGGATTTCCTCCTACTTTTTCTTCTGCAGAGCATAATGTATTGAAATCACCTCCAAATAAGAGAGGAATGTTTGCATGAATAGTGGCAGTATCCTCAATAAACTCCCATAAATATCTTCGATCCACTCTATTACACTTAGCATAAATCACTCCTATACCAAGTGGATTTGGAATTAGAGGGTGAACCATGTTAAAAAAAAGCATATAAGTTACTATCAGTTTTGCAATTGCATTTCTGTTCCTCTTTCTCTTTGCTCTCTTTTCTTACTCTTCTTTCATACCATATAAAGATATTTTACAATGGACACCATTGAAATCAAAGTCGTTCAAAACCCACCTCTGAAATCACACATATATTTCATGGCATCCCAAATTTGTGTGAGATTTTTGGCCACTATGGCATCTTTAGCCGCTGCATGGATTATTCTCACCAGCAACCAATCTGCCATTGTGTTTGGCATCAAGGTTGATGCATGATACAGCTACTCATCTTCTTTCAAGTTTTTCGCATATGAAAATCTCATTGCATTTGCCTTTTCGGTGATATAGTTGTTCATTGCCTTGATCCTTTGCCATAAATTCTTGCACCCAACCCACTACTTCTACATGTTTCTGCATGATCTGGTTGTGATGACATTGTTGATGGCCGGATGTGCGGCAGCAACTGCAAGAGGTTATGTGGGTTGGTATGGGAATAGCCACACTGGTTGGATGGCCATTTGTGACCACTTTTCCTATTTCTGTAACAGAGTCACTGTGCCTCTTATACTCTCTTACATCTCCTTTGTGTTCTACCTCTTCCTCACAATCATGTCCGCTAACAAGTCAAGGCAAATCCAAGTTTGATAATTTCAGTTGAAGTCTGTAGTTAAACATATGTTTGTGATTATGTTTTTATTAGAAATTTTTTAATGTTTTCAGTATCTGTGTGTGCAAATTTGTAACTGAACGATGTAGCGGGTTAAGAAAAAAACCATGTTCAAAAACACTACTTGGCCTCCATCAATTACAGAATTACAAGAGATTCCATGCCTCCCAAAACACCATATTTTATTAGACTTATTAGCATATCAACCTTCAAAATTGAGAATATGTCTCAAGTAATCCATTTTATCCCCATCAATCATTGATTCTAGAATGGCCAAAAAGGATGTCAGAGTTTATCTCTTTTCATTATTTAAAGTGGCAGACATTGAACATTTAATAAAGAAGATTGATTAGTCAAATGAATCATGTTTGGCATCTTATCTATCACATTGATATCTATCTTCTTTCAAACGTCTTCGTCGAGACCAATCGATTAGTCGACCGACAACTATTAGGTTCCCGAGAAAGGGCACTTGTCTTTTTGAATGTCTACTCTTAAGACTGATTAGCTGGTCACCCAAACACCATTATTAATTGGAATGTCTATACATATCTCATGGTCACATTCGAGAATTATTTTTACTACCTAAGGTGGTGGTTTTTAAATGGGTTTGAATATCATGTCATTCAGCATTGCCTGAAACTCTTCACTTCTATAGTTCATCACTAAATTTGTGTTGATTGTGTCTGTATAAGAAAAATTAAGGAGTAATCTTTGAGTTGAACTGCTTTCCGACACATTTGTTCTCTTACCATTATTCTTGCTTACCATTCTTCTGCCCGACCCATTTGAACTGCTTACCATTATTTTTAACTGTTATTTTTAACTGTTCGATTACAATTTCTATAGCAGGTTAAACAATTTGATTCTTTTGGAATTTTTGGAATTTACATCTGTGTGTATGGCTTTGCAGGGGTTATATACATCAGGGCTTGATGTTTGGACTTGATCCTACATTAGGTGTGATCTTTTTGTAAGAAGGATTCTTGGAGTGCTCGAGTACCATTCGAAGTGCATCGACCTGGAAATAGATTCAATTTTTGAAGAGTTTATGTAAAATTTCTATCTACATATGAAGGTACAAAACATTATTTCTACCTCATAGTTGGAACTGATACATACATACATACATACAGAGTGATCTATTATGAGTGGTTTGTAGCATAAAATGTGTTTAGGTTAAATGTCCCTTTTTCGAATACAAGTGCTAGAGAATCACCATTTATAAATTTAAAATATGTCTTTATTATGTGTTGCCATTCAATGTCCCTTTTTTGGGAATGCTCGATGTAGTCTCGATAGTCCACAAGCTGGACGCATTTCTTATATGAAGTTGGCTGCCATTGATTCAACCAATTCATTATGTTCTTAGGTATTCATATTCCTTCTATTGATGTTATGTAACTTGATGCTATGTAGTTATTTTTCAGTGTTCTAATTGAGGATGTTTGAAGATGATATGTTCAGCTCAAATATAAATTTCAAGTTACTGAGCTGAGGTATTCAAAACACTATTGTTTGAGAAACTTAATGCAAAACCAATTAATAGTAACTTGTATACTATTGTGCAATGTAATATAAATTATAAAAGTTATTATAGGAATGGTGCAGATGGAGTCATGTAATCAAATATGTGCAGAATAATCAACTGGATATCAAAGTATTGTTCATTTATGCGTTATATCTTGCTTTGTTACATTTCTATCTAATGAAAATAATGGCTAATCTTCTTTTTCTAGTTCTGACTGAGGCATGGAAAATTTTATGTTGGAATCCCCTTGTTGCAGCCTTTTGAGGTGATTCTTTTGGTGCCAGTAGCTTTGTTGCAGCCTTTTGAGGCAACTCTTTTGGTGCCAGTAGCTTTCTTTCATTTTCAAAGCTAAGTTAAACTGAGCTCTAGATTCAAAAAACTCACTTATAGTTGATTAGTTTGGATTGATCTCAAAAGCATTCTCTTTAATTAGAATTGTGTCCTCTAAATCTTTCACTGACTGGAAAATATTTTTAAAATGGTCTTTGTTCCAATTTTTCATTTTGGATTTCAGGGCTTTCAATTTAAGGGAAAATTGGATCATAGGTGGGGAATTTATTTTAGAGGACCGGGCTTCTTCTATGACATCTTAGACATTAGAATCTATGCACCACATGGAGAGGAATTTGAGAGTCTTTAGGCATTGTTCCATTGTACTTTTGATGGACAGCAGTAAGGGGTTGTGATCTGAACAAGACCTATAAAGGTGAGAAATGTTGGTGCTTAGGAATTCAAGAAGCCAATGGTAATTTTCCAAACCTCTGTCCAATCTACAAAATATAGTTCCATTGATTCTGTTGTTGGTCCAGGAGAATCTTGAGCTAGAAAATCCCCAATCCAATAGAGAACAAGCAGTTATTATATCTTCAATGGCATGGAACTGAATCTTACCACCTATCTTTTCATCTTCATTAGTGACCACACTGAAGTCCCCAATTATCAACCAACATTATTGAGCAGAGTTGATTATAGGTCCTTTAGACAAGACCAGAGCTGTCTTCTTTCCACTGCTGTTCATTTGGCATAAACTAGCACCAAAAATACTGATATGTTTAAGAATTCAATATCTATTTGCAGACATATCAGTTGATCTGCATTACAGGTCATCTTCACTTGAAAATTATTATTCCATAAGAACAATATCTTATTTGAAATATTAAAAACACCATTTGAAAATTGCCATTTGAATTGGTATTTAGCAATTGAGGAGGCTTCAAGTTTAGGTTTAAGCAGAGCTAAGGCAGGCAAATGATAGGCTTTAATCAACCTCTTAATTATCTTGTTAATGGCTTTATTGTCCATTCCTCTAAATTCCAGCATATGAAATTTAACATTGAATAGTTGAGGATTTATTTATGGGTTTTGACTTACCTAATGATCTTGTAATCCTTCTAAAAAGGGATCAAAAGGAATGGGCTTAGGGGGATTACTTGAGTTTTCAGAAGAAGGAATTACATCCTTGATGACATCTTTTTTTGCTCATCATATTTATTCTATCTTTCAAAGTTTTATGCATTCTCCATTTTACATCAAGCCAAGAGGCAAAATTTTATAGTTCTTCAATAATTGGCACTAGGGTGTCTTCGTCCTCTTTATCTGAATGGAAGCCCTTTTCAAGATCTTGGTGTTTTCATAGTCTGGCAGGTCTGGGCCTCTAGGTGATAAGTTGCATTTGTCCACTATCATCACTTCTTCTGTAGACAAATCACCATAACAAATCTTTTCAATGTGTTTTTGGATTTTGTCTTTGGCTTGGTCCTTTCTCTGTAATGATACTTGTCCAAATCTTAGGCTATGAGTTTTAGATGATTGATACTGGTCCTCCTCTAAAGCTGCTATATTAGTCTGCTCTTTTACAGTTGAGTTTTTTTTGCTGCTTTTTTGGATTGAGCTTCAATTCTTGGATGCTGATGATCCCCCACTAATGATTCTTGATTATTATTGACTACTTCTCTTGATTTATCATCTACAATAATGGATTTCTCTTCTTTTCTTATTGACCACCTTGGTATTTAGATGCATGAACATGCACTTTGATCCATTGTGTCCCTTTTTCATGCAATACTGATAGAATGAGGGAATGTTTTCTTATGAGATTTACTGCCGAAAACCTCTAGAACCACAACTAATCCAAATTCTTTGAGGTATCTCTTGTAGGAGGTTGATTTCAACACACACTCTAACAATACTAGGTCTTGACACAGAAGCTGTAGAAGCATCCATCTTTAGTGGTTTGCCCACCAGTTGTGCTATAGAATAAAGAGGATTTGGCATAAAAATAGATTGGCATCTTTGGCAGATTGATCCAAACAGATACTATTAGACTCTCCTCGTCAGGTTTGGATTCTAGAGTCCATTTGAACGTGCGCATGGGGTATTTCCCTAAGTACCATTGATCTCGTAACCATAATCGCACATAATCTTCCTCATAATTTAGCCTTATGAAGATATGTTTTGAATCCAATAAGCCTACGAAAGAAGAAGAAGTAGAAGTGAGAGGGACGTCTGATAAATCTTTCATCAATGGTTTCCCCAAAATTCCTCAACCATGGTATGAGGCAACTTGGATTCTCTATAATTTAAATAAAAAATTCTTAATTTTCGCTTTTACTTTTCTTTCCATCCAAATTTTCTCAACAACCAAACAAAGAAATGATTTCCTTTAAATTTGCATATATTGTCAATCATGGATTCCGAGGTCAAATAGGATGTCAAGTTTTTCCTTTTTTAATAGTAACATGTTTACCCAACCACACTACTGTGCAGCATATAGTTAATCAGAGTGAACTATTTTCATGGACTCTCTTCCACCAATCAACTTATTAGAGCAAAGTATTCCTGTCGAAAATGTACAGAATGTATGTGCCTTGATCACAAGTTGCCCTCAAGAGCGGAGATGCTTTATATGACTTTGGTTTCAAAATAATTATATGTACTTTGTTAAAAATCAACTGCTTGACAGGTATTAATGGTAAGGTTGGAGTTTGATCTGGCTCAATTCCTTCTTGCAGCATGTAGGGGACAACTGAGTCGTGTCTCTCACAATAGCGAGAAAAATTCTTATACTAAAGAACCAATTCGTTATCTTCAATATAAACGTTACGAGGCAATAGTGTATTTCACAATGCTGTCAAATTGTTATACTTTGACCCTGTTTTGAGATACACTTTGCTGTCATATTGGTATACATGTTTAAATCATACAATGTGTACACCAATTTCTTATAATGAATATCAATAGTGTATCTCAAGCTTTCAGCAGTGTGTATATAAATCTAACAACAAAGTGTGTTCCGATTTAAACACTGTGTATATGCTTCATTAATTGTTTATGATGCTACATTGATTGAGTTTTACTCACCTAAATGCAGAGCCTACAATTCACTTCACCCAAATGCAAACTCTGCAAATGCTTCAGTAAGTGTGTTTCGATTTAACCGTCTTTAAACCCCAACCATGTTCATGCCACTACTAGCAGTTACAATTCCTTCAAGTTTGATTGTAATTTCTTATTTGATTCATTATTAATATTCAACATTATATACATGTGTTATCTTATGGACCTTTTGTTGGGCAGGTATTTTCATTGACTGTGAAGGTCCATTACTTATTGGCATCCTATCTAAAATTTGCGAGGTTTTCTCCTTTCATCAGTGGATGACTATGCAGCCTAACAATTTTTACAAAATTGCGAGCTCTTCAAAAATATGTATATAAAAGAAAGATAATATGCTGTTGCTTATGGAAAGAGGAAAACTCAGACTGAATCAAGAAATTCCATGGGCCAACGAGCGCTTAGCCTTGGCGAATGATGATCATCAAAAAATCTACCAAGGTTCAAACCCGAGGTGATAACTGACTTTGGGTCAAATGAAGGAGCTCCTCGGGCTGCAGCTAGGAAGTAAAGGGGTAATATTAAAGCCAATTAGTTTCTGGATTTTTTTTTTGGATGCTGTAGCTGATGGAGAACCCAAACAGCAGGTTGAGCCAGAAATAGAGATTATACCACATGCTTCTGTAGTTATATTTAGGTACTCATATTCCTTCTATTGATGTTATGTAACTTGATGCTTTGTAGTTCTTTTCCAGTGTTCTAATTGAGGATGTTTGAAGATGATATGTTCAGCTCTAATATAAATTGCAAGTTACTGAGCGGAGGTATTCAAAACACTATGCAACTGTAAGCTGGTGCATTTTGTTTATTAACCGATAAAACTAATGTTGTGTATTATGAAATGTTTATTAACAATTTTGATGTGATTTTGTAGTCGTCCTCCATTTGATATGTACAGGTAAAGGTTAATAGTATTGCAAGCGGTGGAGTTGTTTTCCTAAATTGCATGCATAGAAGAAGAGTTTGTAACCAAGAGCTTTTAAGAATTGGTCTTTGAAGCTTCAGTGTAAGTCGTCGCTATCTTAGGTATTCCTTTATTTTCTGTAGTATATAATTTCTAAAATGTGAACATTTCTTTTCTAAATGTCTATAATTTCAATGTTGCGATGTATCATGTTGGATGTTACATGAACACTAATAGCTTACAAAGGGCAGCTTGGTGACTATTATTGCGTGGCAGCCAAGTCTGCAGGGCTGCCCTGTCCAGACTATAAATGCATGGGCGAGGGCTTTAAATTTGCATAAACATACATGTCTAGAAAACATCCATGTGTTTGGTCATGAAGATAATATGTCCAACATTATATGGTGGAAGACATGTACAAAAGCATTTGAATGAGTTCATAACAAAGTTATCAATCGCATGTCGCGTGTATCTGACACAGCACATACGTATCATAGACACGTTATGTTTTTATGTTTAAGTTGATGAATTTTGGGGTTATTTTAAATAACATAATGTAGCTCTAAATTTTACTTGTGTTAAACAGTTAAATGTACTTATGTTTATTGAGCATGTGACGTTGAGTCATTATTTTATCGAGCTTGGTATTTGTCCCTTTCTTTCGATAAGGTCCTTACCATGTCTTCCAATACTAATTCGGTTTTTAATGTTATAGATGTAGCTATGAAGAAAGGGTGAGACGGGTTGAAGATAAGAGTGCAAAGCATCAATGTGGAAATTTAGAAAAATAAGTCATGGGATCTGAGATTCAATGCGTAGCTGATCCCACAATCACTTCAATAAGCATACGACACAAAAGTTAAGTTCCAATTGGTAAGGTTTTAATTATACATTAGTGGTTACATCACATTACATTAAATTACATTTCATCAATCTGTACTCTATTTTGAAAGTAGATTCTTCGACATGTATTAGATGCATATTGGAGTGTTTGGGACTACTTCAGGGAAAAGTGTTTGGGCCTTTAAAACATTATTCTTTCCACCTGTAAAAAGCTTCTTAGCATTATCCTTATATTAAAGAGCCCCCTCAATCAGTTGAAGTCTGAATTTGAAGGCCACATTGTTTGCATTATCCTTATATTTAGTGTATATTTGATTGCACCACTTTACATCTACCTAGGCATATTTGATTTCATATTTGAGGCATATATCTACCTTCATTCTAAGCAGAGGTTCATAGAGGCTTTGAATGAGGCAAACACTATGCAACCTTCATTATAATTGAGGCATACAATGTGTAGCCTTCACTCTAATCTTAATGGTTCACCAGTTGATTACACACTGTACACAATGTATGCTCTTTCCAATTACAAAGTGTATTCTCTGTTAATTAAACAATACCTGTTCAAGTTTGAACTTTCAATTACACATTTTATGGATCATGCTTTCATCAACACCATCATGTATACTCTCGGTTACCCTCTTTTACTTTTAAGTACATAGTTTATGTATTCATCTTCTAATGCTTACTTATATGTTTAATTTTTTCTCAGGTAAGGATTCTGCAGTTTGTGTATTCCATTTTTACCCATTTTTTTATTTGTTCGATTTTACCGACTCAAGATTAACCCGATAACAAATGGGGAAGAACGGGCCAGATAACAAATGGGGCAGAATGAACCAGCAACCCAATGACTGAAATCAGACCAACAGCAGCAAAACCAAGCACTACCAAGTGAAACCAAACGGACCAAGAACTGCGAAGTGAAAATTGACCTAGCACTGCCAAGTGAAAAGGGACCAAGCACTGCCAAATGTTGATTCAAAGATGGCCGCAACTACCTTTTGTAGGAGAATTTTTAAAAGGTTGCCCTGTATTTCAATTTTACATTTTGTTGGATTGGTTGTTACCCTTTGGGTGGATAGTCCAATAAATAAAGGAGACTCTGTCCATTTTTTTTTAAATTGAGATTTTTTTTATTTGAGGCACAATGTAATTTTCTTTAATGAATATTGTATATTTCAAGTTATATATGAATTTGTTTGATGAAATCTAGACTATTTGAATATTGTTCGACTATTTATTATCTATTTACAACGGTTGATTTAACTATAAATAATAGTTGTTTATTGATGGAGTAATGATTTTTTTTTTAATTTTTATATCAACAGTTATGTCAGTTTTGATAAAACTCTCATAAAAATTACTAAAATTGACATAAATGTGATGTTATTTATATCAGTTTTTGTGAAAATGTGATTAAAAATATGGTGAATACCGTAGTTTTTATGTGTGTTCTTAAAAACTGAGATAAATGTGATCTTATTTATGTCAGTTTTACGAACATTTATGTCAGGGCTTTATATGTCAGTTTTGAAAAATTCTAAAACTGACATAAATGGTCATTTATGTCAGTTTTTGACTGACATAAATGATCATTTTTCTTGTAGTGTCTATTACAAAATCTACCATAGTGACGCACACTTCCATAAGCGTAGTGATAGGGCTCTCTTAAATAGCTCATCTCATGAGAAAATTTATGGAGTTTTTACAAACATAAATAACCATAACGAATTGTGGAGAGACCATGGACCCTAGATCATTTGTCACTCCCACGGAACCTGCCGCAGTTCCTTCAAGTGGGATTCATATGCAGTTACTTCCACCATTACACCATCTAATGGGAGCACCTATTACTATAAGTATTATGCCCCTGGTTATTCGACCAACGACTATAGTGATAGGGGTAGTTTCCTCACATTCTTTAGCCATGGAGGAGGTAAAGAAGAAAATATTAAAGATGATGGCAGTTTCCTCACAGAGTGCTAGTGATACTGCCTTCATTTGTGATGACTTTCGCACTTCTTACCCAAAGGAGTTTAACGATGAACCATATCTTAAGGATTATATTCTCCCTAATTTTTACAAATACACGAGGAAGGGGGGACCCGAAAGGATCACATCAAGTGATTTGTGGAGCATTTAGGTGCTCTCTGTAACAACAAAAATTGCATTTGAGGGGGTTTTCTAAATCCCTATGGATAAAGCTTACTCGTGGTACTACAACTTAGCCCAAAGGAGTATGGCAATGTGGGAGGTAGTGAATGTTTTTTTCATCTAGAAGTTCTTTTTAGTGGAGGATGAGTTCAATCTGACTCAACTTGCAGGGGAGAGGCAACAGCCGAGTAAGGATGTGGTGGCATATATATGAAGGTTTAAGGATAGAACCCTCGATGTAAGAGAGGAGGATAGGGAACCAAAGTTGCTTCAACTTTGTTCAGAAGTTTTGTTTCATGAATAAATTTTTCATTTGATAAATGAAACCCGTTAGGGAACGTTTGTAGCTTTCTTGAATTCTGCACAAAACATTTCCTTGGTTGTTCACACAAACTTAATCATGACGAATGTGTTATTTAAACCACAAACTGTGGCTGGGAGAGGCCAGTCTCTACTAATTGGTTATGCGGATGGAGGCATTAAAGCGGGGAGGGGACAACAAAAGAAAATTTGTGAGGGGGAGATAAGACCCTCTACCACTGCCTTGCATAGTTGAGGAGGTCATTAGTTGTTATAACACAATGCTCTATGATGGGATAGTTTATGCACCCAAGGACTCTCCCCAATATGTCATAAGAGAAGATGTTTAAACTAATCCCAAGTATTGTCATATAAATTGGCGTGTTTGCCACCCAACCAAATCATTTTTTATATTAAGAAGAATTATCAATAAGCATTTGATAGCTGGAACACTGCAAAAATACCTCAGGGAAATGTTAAAAATAATCCACTGCCAACACATGGGGAAAACATGGTGGCAGCTTACGATCAGGAGATTGGGGAGCATACGATGAAGCTAATGAGAGAGAGGAAAGAGTTTGAGTTAATGTTGAAAGATTACACGGAGGTCATGGCAAATATAGTTACTGCCTATGATGAACTGAGTGCCAAAGACATGCAGAAAGTGTACAATATTGAAGGTCATGTAGTTGAGACCAGTTTGGAGTGTTCAGATGTATCAAAGTACTTAAAGTTATTCGGGTTCTTTGATTAATTTGGTATGCCTTCAAAGAGTAAATTAGAGGTCACTCGGGCTATACTAGACATCTTCAAGAAGAATTGAGTCCCTTCATTGAGATGGAAGGATTCAATGCTTAGACTAGTGAAAATGCTTGTGTCAGAGATAACTTTATCTAACACTGATAGAGTTATTGGGTTCCCACATTCGCCATTGTACATCAGTATAAGTTTGAACGATGTGAACTTCGCCAAAGCTTTGATGGACAGATGTGCCTCATTTAATATCATGCCTATTAGTGACTTTTAAGCTGCTAATATCTCAGAGGCACGATTAATAGCGATGCCACTTGCCATTTTTAGTTTTGATAAGAAGACTTTAAAATCCATTGGGTACATTAATGTGGGGATTATGATAGGGAATCTCACGTCACACATTAAGTTTCACATGATTGAGAGTGCCACTTCCTACCATCTTTTGATAAGAAGGGTGTGGATGCACATTCATAATTTGGTTCCTTCGACGTACCATCAATGTTCTAAAGCTAACGTGAAGGGAATAAATATAATACTTTGAGTAACCAAGAAGCCTTTTGCACATGAGGAGGCAAACTTGGTGGATCATGCATTTTACACTAAGCTATCTGAGGATACGCACATTTAGCGCGTTATGTGAAGGGAGTTAGGGTTTTAAGGATGAGAGAAAGGTTGGGATATTTAAACAACCAAGGTTATGAGATAATGGATGCAGGACCGAGGACTAAGGACTGAGGATGCACATGAGGTTATCCCTAAACCTCAAACTATTTCCAAATAGCCAAAGGATAGAATAAAGCTAAGGATTGACCTGGTGGAGGACGAGGTAAAATGGCAGAGCATCATTAGTCGATCTGCTAAAACAAAGTTAAAGGAAGTTAAGAGAGATAGAAAGAGGAAAGAAATTGCATCACCCAAATTCCAGTGCAAGAAAGTACAACTCAAGGATGAAATGGTGGTGTATCGCTTATGAATATGTGTGTGGGTAGTCGAAGAGGCTAAAGAGGAAGATGACATGGCTATGAGTGTTTCTTGGTGGATAATCAAGGGCAATGCTTTGTCATTGATAATTTTAACATTCAATAACTTATTGAAGAAATAGAAGATGAGATGGAATGCATAATTGATCGCCCTAAAACCCCAAATCCAAGAGTTGTAGAAGATTGGTCTTGTTGAGGGCAAAGAAAATCAAAGGACAATATTTGATTCGTATCAAATATTACATATTTCTGCCCGTTATCTTTATGCATTCTAGTGCTTTTACAGTCCTTAATGCCTATATTTATGCTCATTAACCAGACAACCTTGAATTTTGATATATACATGTTTTTACAGGGGTTAATTATGCTTTTGTAGGTATTGGAACGCTAAAAGTGAGGATCCGTTACATTTCAGAGAAGTTCCGTCACTGTACGCTACTTTAAGGGCATTTTAGTCAATTTACATTTCTTCGCCAGCTCAAGGAAATTCCGTGGATGCATAGTTCATTGAGTTAGCCTCGCGTGGCCACAAACAGTGCGTCATTTGGAGTTCAGACGAAGAACATATGGCCATTTCTGTTAATGGACTTTTCCCCCTCTTTATGGACCAAGGGCTGCCAAAAATAGAGTGTCGGTCGACCGAGTTTAGGCCCACGATCGACCTTGGTTTCAAATTAATCCTACGAATTGAGACAGTGGGCTAAGACCTATTGGATCGATCAATCGATGGTTTTAATCGATCAATCGATACCCATCGATCAATCGATGGTCTTTGATCGATCGATCGATCATACCAGATATTTTGCAATTCATTCAATTTATTTTCTTTTTCCTTTATTTATTTTGTAACTTACTATATAAACTATTTTTTGTTATAAATATCATATGGTTAGACATAGTTAGATATTATTAGAAGGTAGATAGTTTAAGTTAGGGTTTGGAGGTGAGAGCTCATTTTTCTTCCTCATTTGGTGTGACAACATTTGGGTTTGTAATTTGTACTATTCATCTTCCCTTTCCTTTAATTCAAGTTGTATTTTCTTTATTTCCATTGTTGTAGTTTAATTTCCATGCTTTATTTCCATGCTTTGATTTAGTTGCTTTCTAGTGTAGATTTATCGCGTTTATTTACCGCATTTATTTACCTCATTTTTAATATGCTTTCTAGCTAAATTAGTCTAGGTTGTGTTTGAATGGAACTCGCTCGAGTTGACGCGTTGTTTTACTTTGGTGATGGTGTTTACAGGTCTATTTCGAGTGCGTTGTCCTAGTTATTGCGCCTAGGATATTTGACGGGGCATATCATGTATGTCCCGTGCTTACGACCTTATGTGCAGAATTTTCGGGATATTTGTTGACGCCAAAATCTTATTAGACTTTTATGTGGATTTAGGGGCGTGAAAACCCTTAGTTCAATTAACTGTCGAAACGAGACGCATTTGTAATACCTCGTCGACTCATGTGACCATTTTATACTAATTAACTCGGGTGAGGGATGATCGACGCAACCTATAGTTTTACTCACTTTGTTAATCTAGTTTAATTTACACTCGCCTAGATTAATATTTCCCTTTTATGAATCTTTTCCTTTTTAGTTTGTAATTCACCTTTTACACTTTTATTTAGGAGTATTAAATCCTATAAATTCTAGCAACTCGTCTCTATGGATTTTCGATACCCGGACTTGATCTCTATGCTCACCCGTTGAGTGTAGTCATAAGTTTAGGTTTTTGTATAGTTCAGGTGAGCCAAATTCTAAATGATCGGCGCGTAGGTGACTCTCGCATCGCGACAAAACCCTGTCTATCAAATGACAGCATTGCCGAGGACTTGTTTGGTTTAGACTTTATTTGATTTAGTATTTCAAAGTATTTTCTTTCTATTTGTATTATTTGCTAACCTTTTTGCAGGACTTTCACATTTGAGCACTTAGAAATGCTTAAATTTCTCTCGCGCGCATATCTTTGTGGAATTCGCCATTTCGAGCCATTTTTGGGGTAAGCATATCTTATTCCAATTCTTTCGGTAATTATTGTTATAATTCTCAAAATTCCCTTAATCCTATGACTTTTGGTGAATAATTAGAATCCCAAAGAATTTCAAATTCAAATATGACTTTGGGCGAGTATAACGAAAGTCAAAACTTGGGTTATTGGAATTTTGATGATGATGATAATGATTTTGGGCCTTTACCTCCTTATAATAGGAATTTTGAAACGAATTGCAATAGTTTTCAAAATTCCTATAATAATGAGTTTTCGTTTAAGTCCGATGGTAATTTTCAAAGTTCCCATTTTCATTTATCCGCACCTCGACCTATGACATTCGTTGAGGGCTTGCGTATGTATGAGAATGAGAAAATTGAAAATCGTTATCAGGAAGAAAATTATTTGTGGGAACATGACTTGGATTTATTATTTGAGTCCGACGACGATTTTGCTTCTGAGACTTTTGAAGGCGAAGAATGTTTTGAACCAAATGAGGACTTTGCGCCTACTTTAGAAAAAACTATTCTTGACTTTGCCCATTGCGTAATAGATATTGAAAGTGAGGATGACAATGACGTAATATCTATTTGCAATGAAATGATTTCTTTTTTGGCCCCCAAAGAAGAACATTTCATTGAAAATGATATTATTTCCTTCAAAACTCAATCTTCATGCGATGATGATTCATCTCATGAGTTTGAATTTCTTTCATCCCCATTTTCATTCTCTGTTATCACACCGTCATAAATACCCGATGATTCGGTTTCAAACTTTAATGTTTTAAACCTTTTCGCCGATGAGGAGTACTTGGTCAAGTCGCCTTCCACGATCGCATCTTTGCCGTTTTATGCTCCACCTCCCATTCCAATTTCAAAATCATTGGGAGGATATTCGTCTTTTTTTGGTCCCCACATGTTTTTATCACCCGTTCAATCCAAATCCCCCATCGTCCCTCCAAAACTTTTAATTGGCGATGGTTCATTTCTTCCGCTTTACACATGCCTTCCGTTGTTCAAACATAATTTATATTTTTCGAAAGGCATGCTTGAGTGTGAGGGTACACCGGTTATCCTCCAAAGTCAAATCGTTTTCATGATGGACCCTCAACTATTTAGACTTCTAGTGTACAGTTAGTGTAAAGCCTAAACAGTAGGTTGTATGTAGTTATCTTTTTATTCTTTCTTTTTATTTTTCTCTTCTTTTTAATTTAGTCTAATGTAATTAGTTAACTTTTTTTTATTTGTTTTTGCAATGCTCGGTACTAACTTGTTTGGTAGATTCTTTGGACTTGTTCTTATGGGGATCGCTCCAGTTTTGGGTAATATCGCCCTTTTTCTCTCTTTAACTTGGTTCTTAATTAACATTGAGGACAATGTCAGGTTTTAAGTTAGGGGGTGTGGGATATTCTATCCATTTCTTTATTTAGTCCATGTTTTTGCTCACATGTTAGTTACCTAGTATGCTTTTCTTAGAAAAATTCAAAATTTTCAAAAAGATTTTCTTTCTTTTTTCTCCTTTGTTGGGCATTTTGCCCTTGTTTTCGATGATAAATTTCAATAATTGCCTGATCCAATAGACAACCTAATGATGCATGCTCTCTATTTTAGAAGTTATTAGACTTTAGTCTCAATTATTGATATTATGAATAACTTCATGAATGAGACTTTAACCCCATGAGCACATGCACTTTTATCGTTCTATTGATTTGGTTTAAGATTTTTATAACTCGGTAATCTTTTGTTGCATTGTATATACTTACATCGAGTAAACTTTATACCTTTCGTCGTTTGTGAGTGTATACACTATTCTTTCCTCTATGAAAACGTTAAATTCGTCGGTAATCTCTCTATTCTTTTATTTGATCGTTCATTAATTGAGTTCATACTTGAAATGTGTTACTTGATCATGATTTTCATATATTATTTTAGTCGAGAATTGCGTAAACTTTTCTGAAATGATCATAGGCCTTCTTTGTTATATCACCCATATTGACCTTGACCTCACCTTATATGTTTACCCTCGTTAACCCTTTTGAGCCTAAATATTGGCCTTTCGTTTCATAACCCCAATCCCATAACCAACTCCGTATTGGAGTTTTAGCCCATGCATACACCTTCCATACCTTTGTTTGAAATGTTACTTGGGATTGAATGTTGTTGTTGTGATGTTGATTGCAATTTATGCATATGAGAGTGAGAAAAGTAAAGAAAAGAAAGATGTGGAAAAAGTGAAGAAAAAGAGAAAGCAAAAAAGCAAAAGAAACCAAAAGAAAACATGAGGAAAAAAAAAGAAAATAAAAGAAAGAGAAAGTTGTATATTGTGTATATAGTGTTCAATAAGCTTTGATTACTCTCCCCAATGATATATCTAATGCCTTTTTGGAACTTGTTTTCCAATTTTGATTTTGCCCGCATTTTCCCATTATCCCGAATTTTCAATTTCGAACACTTTGAATCCGTACATACATTCCTTTCATTTCGTACCCTAGCCTAACCTAAATTACAACCCTATTCAAGTCCTATGTGATCTTAGGTTGATGTAATGCAAAAGTCATAATAGTTTTGATAATCTGTGACAATACATTTCGCCTCCTTTAATGAGCAGTATCTTTCATTGAGATTACAGTTTTTCAGTTTATATATAGCGTTCTTCATTTGTGACATGTGTGTGGCCTAGTTTCCATTTACATTTACTCTTTATGCCCACATGTTCCGTGTGTTAACTCCCTGTTTCATGTAAATTAACTTGATGAGTGTAATGCCTGTGAGGATTGAATATATGCTTGCATTAATTTAGTATCCGACTTATTTAAGTTTTTGCCAAATCACACTTTGCATGTGCTCACTCCCCTCCCACATTTTAAGGTTTCAATTCTATGAGGTTCATTCTATAATGTTAAAGATTCGGACTTTTGTTTGAATTCATTCACTTTGCTAATAATGCGTATGAAATCTTGTTCGCTATTGTTGGGCTTGTGGCATGTTGGTTTGGGCTTATTTTGAGGAAACCAATTGATATTTGTGGGTATCATCCCTGAAAACCCTCACAAGACGACACTCGTCCACTAGGGTGACCTAGGGTTTAACGGCTTATTGCATATGCTAAATGTAATCGTGCTCCCTACGAAAGTGGCATTTATATTTTGATGTATATATACATCTTGTACTTCCCTCTATGGACTGGTTTTGTTTGTTTCATTACTAGGGACAAGCAATGTTTAAGTTAGGAGGTGTGATTCGTATCAAATATTGCATATTTCTGCTCGTTATCTTTATGCATTCTAGCACTTTTACGATCCTTAATGCCTATATTTAAGCTCATTAATCAGACAACCTTGGATTTGGATATATATATGTTTTTCAGGGGTTCATTGTACCTTTGTAGGTATTGGAACGCTAAAAGTGAGGATCCGTTGCATTTCAGAGAAGTTCCATAATTGGACGCTACTTCAAGGTCATTTTATTCAATTCACATTTCTTCTCCAGCTCAATAAAATTCCACAAATGCATAGTTCGTTGAGTTAGCGTCGCGTGGCCGCAAACGATGCGTCGTTTGGAGTTTGGACGAAGAAGATATGGCCATTTCCGTTAATGGACTTTTCCCCCTCTTCATGGACCAAGGGCTTCCAAAAACAGAGTGCCGGTCGACCGGGATTTCAGATTAAGCTTACGAATTGAGACAGTGGGCTGGGACCTGTTCGATCGATCATACCAGATATTTTGCAATTTTCACCTTTTCTTTTCTTTTTCCATTATTTCTTTTGTAACTTGCTATATTTTTTGTTGTAAATATCAGATGGTTAGATATAGTTAGATATTATTAGAAGGTAGATATTTTAGGTTAGGGTTTGGAGGGTGAGAGCTGATTTTTCTTCCTCATTTGGTGTGACAACATTTGGGTTTGTAATTTGAACTATTCATCTTCCCTTCCATTTAATTCAAGTTGTATTTCCTTTATTTCCATTGTTGTAGTTTAATTTCCATGCTTTATTTACATACTTTGATTTAGTTGCTTTCTAGTGTAGATTCATCGCGTTTCTTTACCGCATTTTTAATATGCTTTGTAGCTAAATTAGTGTAGGTTGTGTTTGAATAAAACTCACTCGGGTTGACACGTTGGTGATGGTGTTTACAGGTCTATTTCGAGTGCGTTGCCCTACTTATTGGGCCTAGGAGATTTTACGGGTTTATCATGTATATCCCGTGCTTACGACCTTTTTGTGCCCAATTTTCTGGATATTTGTTGATGCCAAAATATTATTCGGCTTTTATGCGGATTTAGGGGTGTGACAACCCTTAGTTCAATTAACTATCGAAACGAGACGCATTTGTAATAACTCGTCGACCCATGTGACCATTTTATACTAATTAACTCGGGTGAGGGATATTCGACGCAACCTATAATTTTACTCTCTTTGTTAATCTAGTTTAATTTGCACTCGCCTAGATTAATATTTCCCTTTTATGTATCTTTTCCTTTTTAGTTTGTAATTCACCTTTTACACTTTTATTTAGGAGTATTAAATCCTATAAATTCTAGCAACTCGTCTCTGTGGATTTTCGATACCCGGACTTGGCCGCTACACTCACCCGTTGAGTGTAGTCATAAGTTTAGGTTTTTATATAATTTAGGTGAGCCGAATTCAAAATGACCGGCGCGTAGGTGACTCTTGCGTCGCGGCAAAACCCTATCTATCAATATTCATTTCAAAAGACTTAGATGCTGAGAAGAAAAGGGGGATTATTAATCTCATTCAGGAGTATAAAGACGTTTTTTCTTGGAAATACATAGAAATGGAAGGGTTAGACTAAGAGGTTAATTATTATAAGTTGAATGTAACGCCTTTATCAATACTAGTAAAGCAGGTAACCCGAATATATAAGCCACAACTGGATCTCAAGATTAAAGAAGAAGCGCACCATTTGTTAGCAATTTGATATATCACTCCAATACAACACCCAATTTAGCTTTCTAGCATTGTGATAATGGGGAAGAAGCACTACACCAAATCTGTACTATTATCACGGTCATTGACCTTGACAAGTTGGATTTGTCAAGGGTAATGACCATAACAGTTCGGGGCGAGACAACTTTTTTTGTCACGGACGTGTCACGATCATAGACCTTGACAACCTCGTAAGAATTGTCATGGTCGTGTCACGGTTTAGGACCGTGACACGTTTAGCCACGGTTAATAAGCATGAAAAATTCTTGTTCCCTTTTAAAAAAATGTCACTGTCAATGACCGTGACAATTCTGGGCAGAATTGAAAACAAATCTGCTAGGCAGTATGGCCACTACCACTGCCCAGCAGTATATTTGTAGCTGTTATATCAACATTGTTCCTATTCAAATATCATATATCCAAATAAAGTAGAGATAACGCAAATATATATTCAAAATAGAAGCTATTTAAGAAGAAACAACATCACATCAATTATCTCAAATCTACAAACTCTTTAGCTAGAAAAGAGATTTTGTACCGCGACGCTCGGGGACACCTCCTTATCCTTCCCTTCTCGTCCAAATAGCCACATAAGTATCGAGTATATGTGGACTACCCTCAGGGCCACTCCATGTCCCCTGAAAAAAAATAAAGTAAAATTGGTATCCGCCCCACAAATATAGATAAATATAAATCGAAATTGAAATTGAAATCAAAATTGACATATAAATGTAAATACATTACCTATAGTGTCACCCAAATAGCTAACTTGAACTCATATGACACCTCCTTCCAACTAATGTACCCCGGGTAATCGTGTCAAATATAATTCCCTTCATATCTGAACACTAAGAAATACCATAATCCTATGGAGTTATGCGCTGCAAATTCCTTCCAACCGTTGTGTAGCCAAAAATCAGCAATTGAAGTTGTCAATTCCACCTTTCAATGGTCTCCCATGTTTTGCTAGAGGCTCCAAGTGGTGGGGTATGGAAAGTGGAATTGACAACTTCAACTGGTGATGTTTGGTTACATAACGGTTGGGAGGAATTTGCAGAGCATAACTCCATAGGATTATGGCATTTCTTAGTGTTCGGATAGACGAAGAGATTCAGTCTCCTCTCCACACATAGGACACCCAAAATAACTATGTACTAATCACCTATTAAAGGTAAGAAGCGTATATTCATGGATTAGTATAAACAAAACTTAGATGTAGTTGGAATATTTATGTATTAATCTCCTCTCCACACACGCACACTACACAAGAGTGAAAAATGATAAAGTGCAAATAAATTAAAAGCATTAAAAAGGGATGTTTCGGTACAAATTGAAATATTTATTACAAATTGAAAAATTGTTTCAAATTCGGGTTATCATAAAAAATGGATTGATATTCGGTAGGAGCAAACAAGTCATCCACACTACTATTTAGACGCCTTGGAGCGTGTTGGGAAATTGACCACGACTCTTTGTTGATATACTCCGAATAAAACACTTTCTTAACCTTTTGAAATGTACAAACGAATGGCTCATCGCTCATATGGTCGTTGCTCTTCAACTTGGGCAAGTTAACCATGATCAAATTGGTGACAGAATCAACTTTACAAGCCTTTTTATCCTCAACTCTTACCCAGTCACAGTGAAATACAACCTCTTTGAAGCTTATATAATCCAATTCAAATATATTTTGGATTACACCATAGTAAGTCATTTCAGCTTCAACGAGGTTTTTATCTTTTGCGCTCGCTCGAAAGATAGTAAGAGCTTTGTATGAAATTCCCGAGTTCTGTACATTTGTACTTTCCTCATACACTTTAGCGCCGAAAATGTAACTGTTCAATCGATACTTTTTGTACTCTTATACCACGAACAAGGGTCCAGTGGCTAGACGAGCAAGCCTTGATGTCGCATCACCCGTCTTTAGGAGCTGCGAATATAGATAAATTAATTATATTAGTGGTAAAATTTGAGTGTAATGTAACGTTATATAACGACTATTTTCATTATAATTACCTCTTGTGTCAACCACAACCTAAATTCGCTGTCTGATTGTACCATTGTTTTTCGTCTTTTATTATTCTCACAGGCTTAATATTTTCTTCATATTACAAAATTAATAATGTATAAAATAATCTAAAATAATGTTAAACATTATAATAACCGAAACTTCCTTTTTCCATTCTTCGACATCTTCATGTGTGTCAAATAGATAACGAGCTACATGTTCATGTTGCAAACTCATTAATTTCACTCGTTTTCCCATCACATGACCACCATCATCGACGAATTCATCAGTGTCATCAACGCTGGTCGAGTCAGGCATATATTCCCGAGTATATATTGATGACTCCACGGTGATGTATTCCTCAACAATTGATCCTACAATGTATCGCGTATTCTTGACGTAATCTTTAAAAACTTTCATCAATCTTTCAAACGGATACATCCACCGATATCTAACTGGACCACAAAGAAGTGCCTCGTCACATAAGTGTACCAACAAGTGAACAATTATGTCAAAGAATACTGGGGGAAAGTACTTCTCCAATACACAAATCGCTTTGATCACAACCAATTTTGCAGCCACTATGTGTTCTCAATTCACTACCTTCTCACACAAGAGGGAGAAGGTAATACTAATTTTCATAATATCCCTATGCAAATCCTTGTGCTTGGAGAAACAATGCTTAAATAATAGAGGAACCAATTGCATGATCACATGCCAATCGTGGGACTTACACTTATGTAAATCATGAGTAGCATAATTCACAATCCTTTGCAAGTTGGACGAAAAAGTAGAAGGGCCCTTCAAATTATATATTGTGTCTAGAAGCACCTTACTTTCCCCACTTGTCAAAGTAAATGCACCAGGGGGAATTATTGTCCTTCCCCTACTATCTTCTTTCAACCATAGTTGTGGCTTAAGTTTTAACGATTTAAGGTCTTTTCGTGCATTTTCTCCATCCTTCAAATGACTCCCCCCTAGGCAAGTACCCACAATATGTTCAGCGAAGTTCTTCTCTGCATGCATCACATCAAATACATGGCGCACCGGGTTATTCTTCCAATATGGCAAGTCAAATAAAATTGACCTCCGAGACCATGCCTTTCTTATCTCAGTTTCATTCCCAGTTGGGGTCTTCTTATGCTTGACGTTCTTAAATTTGGGATTCTTACCTGGCATATTAGGTCCACATTCAGAAGATTTACTTTCAATTTCTGAACTCAAAGTTATCTCGGCGGTAGACTATGTTTAACTCCGCCCAATAAAAAATTGGAACCTTTCTCAGATCTGAAACTATGATTTGGGGGTAAAAAACTCCTGTGGTGATGGTATACATTTTTTAAGCTAGAGGATAGATGAAGAGATTCAGTCTCCTCTCCACAAATAGGACACCCCAAATAACCATGTACTACACAACCGGATAATGCCCCATAAGCTAGAAAATCATGAATTGCCCACATGAACATAGCTTTCAGCCTAAACTCTTCTTTTCTAAAAGAGTCAAATGATTCCACACCCTCTTCCTACAACTCATTTAATTCTTCTACCAAAGGATCTAGGTAGACGTCAATATCATCACTTGGTGCCTTTGGCCCAGGTATCAACAAAGCCATCATCAAAAATTGAGGTCTCATACACTGCAATCCATGGTACTGTGAAACCATATATTGATATAGCCAAACGAATGTTGCGTTGTTCTCAAGAAAAATCACGATACTCAAAATTCATCCTCCGCCAGGCAGTAAAATCAATAGGATGACGCATGATATTACTCCCTACTTCTGCCCTAGCATGCCAAGTCATTGCCTCTGCAATCCATGGTACTGTGAAAAATCGCTTTAATCTAGGCCCAATGGGAAAATATTTCAATACTTTTTGAGGCACTTTTGAGCTTGTGCCTTCCTTACCATTATATTGGACATATCTAGGTTCATCGTATACCGGATAATGATCGAGATTTTCATACTCCTTTCGGTATAGTATGCAGTCATACACAAAAGCATGAATCAATTTATACTTCATTCCCAAACCTTTAAAACTGTTCTTCATAACATGATAGCTATTTGGAAGTGTATTCACCTTGGGTAATAAGCCCTTCACCCATTTTAGAATTCTCGTCACGCTATTGCCAGACAAGCCGTACCGCGTCTTCAAACTGTGAAAACCAACCATGGCATGTAAAGTTGTTTGATCTTTCTCACAGCCAGAGTATAACGGTTGGGTCGCCTTAAATTTTAAACTTTGGTAGTCATCGTCAAGTTTTATCGTGTTATCATCACGAGCACTTGAATCTTCTACATCACCAGTAACCTCATTCTCCTCTGCTTCATAAACTCCGTACGCATCATCAACTAAATCCTCTAACATATTATAATCTACGTCGTCCCCTTCTACATCTATTCTACTTGTTGAAGGTTGTTGTGAAGGTTGGTAGGGGACAAAAGGAACTTTCAATTCACCGTGAAAACTCAAAAATCGATAACTATCTTGCATACCCGATCTTAAAAAATATAGTTCAACTGTTTTCCACTCAAACACCTTACCATTCTTACACCTAGCATACGGACACGGAAACTCTTCATCATTATGACATCTCTTTGCATATTTCACAAATTCGTTAGCACCTCTGCGAAACACATCCCCCATTCTATTAGTCTCACCCATCGACTCTTTGTATTTTGGATATCCCATCACAGCTACCACAACTAAACACCTATTAAAGGTAAACAAAACTTAGATTTATAGTATGTTTTATTTAATTATCCCATCATTTAATTATCCTATTAAAGCGTGAGTGGCCCTATCCCATTCAAGAACGCATTTTTCTGTAATATACTTAACAGCTCATGCACATTGTTACAATTTGAAAAAAATTCGACAGCATATCCCCATAGTTCTCCAAGTACACGACGTATATTGGCAGGTGTGAGTGTTATTTCAATTGATCAATTGAAATAACAGTCACACTTGTCAATCTAGTATGTACCAAGAGAACATTAAGATACGACTATAGAACTTCCTCCAAAAGTGACAACTTTAAGCCAATAAGAATATTATACAAAAATTATACAGTCTCAAACTGTCCAAACGGGACAATTAGAGAGATCTCATTACAGGGGTAATGACTCTCGAATGGGTCTAAGGGTTATTGAATGCGTATACATAAGAACTAGAAGGCTAGTATCTATGCGCACTATATTTAATTTCAAGTATGTTTCATTTAATTATCATACTATATATATATTGTTCGATATACAAAGTAATTTTCAAAAAAAGTTGAAAAATCCCACCCCCATAATAATCCAGTGGTCATGCCACTTTTAAAACTAACCAACCAAACATTTACTAAACAAAATAATCCAACAACAATGTCAACAACAAATGTGTATCCCGTACTCCTTCTAATTCATCTACTCAATTAATTCATTTCATCAATTAAACTAACAATTAACGTATACAATTATTAATTTACTAATTTACAAATGGATTGCAATCCTGCTTTCATATGAAATGGGCACTAATTATTAATTTACTTTCATCTAAAACTGTTTCATTTATTAATTATATTTTAGTGGATGTAATTATAGAATCTATGGATGGATTCAATTTAATCTTACTATGTGAATGTTTTTATCTACAATGAGTTAACCTTGAAATAATATATATTATCTCATAGAATCATCAAAACACGATATTAAGAGAATTACAATGGTACCTTGCCTTACCCCCCCCCCCCCCCCACACACACAAACATATTGACAAATTCATGGGTTATTTCCAACATATAAACATCATATGCACCTAACAAACATACAAAAACATATATTCACGAGTTAGTTTCAATAAAAGTGCAAAAAACTCAAGAACCCATATATATACAAATACAAAAATAAATAACTCGTGAATTTGTAAATTTGTTTGACAAATTCATGGGTTAATTCAAATACAAAAATAAATTCATGGGTTAATTCAAATACAAAAATACAAATTCATGGGTTAATTCAATTACAAAAATAAATTGACAAATTTATGAGTTATTTCCAACATATAAACATCATATAAAGATAAAAAAACACCACACATATACAAACAACTCGTGAATATACCCCTACCCCCACCCTTCCCCCTACCCACCCCCACCCACCACATACACACACACACACACACAATAGCCCCCCACCCTGCCCCGCCTCCCTCCACACCCCCCACCCACCACACATATACACACACACACAACAGCCCCCCTGCCCCACCCCTTACCACCACCCTGCCCCACCCCCCCACACGCGCACACACACACACATGCACATATACACACACACACATATACATATATATATACACAAACATATATATAAATGGAAGAGAGAGAGAGAGAGAGAGAGAGAGAGAGAGAGAGAGAGAGAGAAGCGTAGAGAGAGATGTGAAAAAAGGAGGGAGGGAACAGTGGGGGGAAAAAGAAGGGGTAAGAGTTTTTGCTGCAGAAGTTATCACGATCGTGTTTAGGTCCTTGACCGTGACAAGTCCGTGACAAATTTACTTGTCACGGCCTTGTCACGGTCAATGACCATGACCACTCTTTGTCACGGTCGTGTCAAGGTCAATGACCGTGACACAAGATGCGTGTTTTTTGTCATGGTTAATGACCTTGACAAGGGTGGCCGGCTGAAAGGTGACAATTTTTTCATTTTGGTGTAGTGAAGTAAAATAATCAAATATGCATCTCTGTTAAGTTTAGAGATCTCAATAAAGCTTGCCCAACGGATGTGTTATCTCTATCATCTATTGACAGTCTGATAGATTCAACAAAAAGTCATGAAATTTATAGTTTCATGGATGAGTATGTGGGCTAAAATTAGATCAATATGGATCCAACTAATGTAGAGAAAATGGCCTTTAGGACTCCATTAGATAATTCTATGTACAATGTCATGCCTTTTGGGTTGAAAAATATTGAGGCAACTTATTAAAGAACAATGATGCTCATTTTTCATGACTTCTTTTATGACATTTTAGAGTTCTACATGGATGATCTGGTTATCAAGTCAAGAAGGGAGGAATTTAACTTGATTTATCTGTGAAGAGTTTTCAACATATATAGGAAATACAATTTGAAGATGAACCCACTTAAGTGATCTATTAGTGTAACGAGTCTAAAATTTTGGGGTTTTATGGTTGATCACCAGGGAGTCCATATAGATCAAGACAAACAGAAGAATATCCTTGTTATGCCTTGCCTAAGAACGAAGAAGGATCTCAAAACTGTGAAGTTTAAATTTAAATGGGAAGAACCCTAATAAGAAGCTTTTAACAAGTTTAGAAATTACTCACTTCCCCACAAGCGATGATCTTTCCAAGAGCTGGAGTACCATTGCAGCTTAATCTTACTTTTATTAGCAGGGTTTTCGGTGCTTTTTTGTCACAAGAGATTAATGGGTAAGAAATACATGTCTACTATTTGAGCATAAGAATCCATGGCAAGGTACACTAGTGTAGAGAGGCATTATTTGGCCTAGGCATTTATTGCTAAAAAATATAGGAACTATATGCTATCTTTTACCATTCATAATGTGATAAGATGTAATCCCATAATGTTTTATTAGCATGAACAATTTTGATTAGGAAGGAAGGAATGTGATTCCTTATCCTCTTAAAATATGATTTGAAATGTCTGGTTCCTCGCACGACCAAGAGTTAGGCTTACGTAGACTTAATAATGATTTTTCCCTATGAGATATTTGAGCAACCATAAGAAGACATTCTAGGTGATGGTTTACAAGCCAATTTATTGAAGGCTAATCTTGAGGAATGGACAATGGAGTTTGATGACTCATCGGCTTAAGGAAAAAAAAGGAGAAAGGGTCATAATTGTAAGAGGAAAATAGAAATTTTGTCTGTCTTTTAAGTTGTATTTCACTTATTCCAATAATGAGTCAGAATATGAGGCCTTAGTTCTACGATTACTATAGGATCTTCGAAGAGGCATACATTCACTCTGCGTCAAAGGAAATTCTTACTTAGTGGTTAAATAATTGAATGGAGAATACGACACATCAACTTCTCACTTTATAGAACAATCATCCATATGTCGATCGGCTGGTCCGATTAAGTCAAAGTATGAAGGCATCCTAGAACAATGAGTAGGCATGTGGATTCCTAAGCCATAATCAGAACAAAGGTGGCTATGAATGGTGAGACAACAATGGTGGTGATCTAATGAATAACATCTTCATCGGCTGTACTTGAAATATTGCAAACTAAAGATAACTCAGATGGGAAAGGTAAAATACGGAAGCATCTTGAGTCTATGAAAGGAATGATGGAGCTCAGAGATTTAACATAATATTACGTTTTGATAGGAATTTTATACTCCAAAAATATCAGAGGATGACTGACGAGGTGCATCGGCCTAGAGGAAGCAGAATAGAGGTTGAAGAAAACCCACAAGGAGCATTGTGAGACTACTGATATCCCTATGTACTAAAGAATTCAAAGAGAGGGATATGTTTTGCCAATAATGAGGCAAGACACAACAACGATATAACGAGAATGTGCTATGTGTTAACTTTTCTTTCAGGAAGTTGAGTGAAACTTCGCGGAAGCCCAAACATATTGAAAATATCCCTACATTGATTTTATAAAGGATAGGGTTGTTCCTACGAAGAAGATTAATGCCATGGGGATTAAAAGGAGATCCCTATGGTTTTTCGTTCAATAGGATAAGATTTATTGCAAAGGATACTTCAAATTAATCACAAAAGAGGGAGGCAAGGGATGTCCATAAGCATCCCACAATCCATCTCACATTGGAGGAGCCAAGTTGTATGATCATCTTATGACTTTGGAGTATTATTGGCCAACCATAGATAAAGAATCAACTTAGTTTGTTCGAAAGTATATTGCATTCTAATTTCATGGAAATATGATCCATGATCCTTTGGTAGACCTTCCTTCCTTGTAAACTCCATATCCATTTCACACATGGGCGTTTGACCTTGTGGGGACAATAAATCCTCCCTTAAGAGGGAAAATTTGGATACTCGTGGCAACAAAGTGTTTTACAAAGTGGGCGGAGGCAATACCCTTGAAGAGAGCAACAACATGCGTGGTGTCACAGTTTATCAAAGAGTATATAATGTGTCACTTTGGATTTTCCATGTTTAATTTGTGAAACACTCTTAGATAAAAGACTCCTTTAGGACTTAATGAGTCTAGACTATTAAGTGTTCAACGAGTTTGGACATTGTGCCAAAATTTGTTTTATTAGGGATCCCTCTCAAGTTCCTTTCAAGATTGAAGACCCTAAAGGGATTCCTTATGTGCATCAAGATCTTAGTGTGTAAAGAAGACAACATAAAATAGTGAAAAACACTACATTACACTATATTCACACACATGCATTCATTAAAATATTTCAAAATCATTGAAATATTTTTTCTAAGTATTAAAATTGATTTAATTGTATTTAACTGAATTTCATCTAGGAATTAATCAATTTTTAATCCTTTCCTTATTGATGCTAAAATTGTGAAAAAACTAATATTTTGATATAATATTGCGTGAAAATATTTTAGAATTTTTCTAGAATTATAAATAATTTTTTAGTATTTTTAATTGAATTATTAAACACATCTTATTCATAACAAAATACATTTTTAACATTTTTATAGTTAAGGTCGCGTTTGGAAAATACATGTCCTTAAGTTTGTATTTTCTCTGAGTCTATGCTTGATCTCTTATAACCATTAGATTAATTTAATCAAAGGGTGGGGTTGATTAGGGTTCTCACCTGGATTGAGGACTACTAGTTTAAACTATTACTTAGTCAGCTAGCTTGGCGTTCAAAGTATGCTTCTTTTTAAACTGTTTGGATTTTTCTTGATTAAATCCTCTTCATCCTAGTTGTTCATTTAAGACGGTGGTAACCTATTTATTAGTTCTCATATAAAATCCTGTGATTCGTTTGTCTCAAAGCCTTTTGGTGAAAATATTAATGTTTCTTTTAAAGAGAGAATAAAGAAATAGAATTAAGAGTTAGAGAGATAAGAAAGAAAACAGAGAAAAAATGTGTTTTCGTTTTGGGTTTTCATATATTTTTTCAAACTAATTAAGACTGAGCTTTAAACCTAGAGTATATTTCACATCTAGATCTTCATTTAGGTAATTTTGGTTTTCATCATAAAACTTTTGTTTTACAAACCAAAATCTTTGAAAACATTATTTCAGAACTTTTGAAACCTTTTGTTTCGGTTTCAAATCTTTAAATCAGATTTGTGAATTTCTAAAACATTTGGTTCAAAATTTATGTATATTTTGTGAATAACTGTTTTGAAGGAAAACATTTTATTTTTCGAACAAGTTTTGAAAACTGAGTTTGTTTTGAATAACTCTTGTTTGATAAAACTTATATCTAAAACTTGGTTTTGAAAATTTGAGATCTTATTTTTAGATTCTTGAAACTATATATTTTCATGTAGAGATCATGTAATTTGTTCTAAATATTTACCTTTAACACTTATGTATGTGTATGTGTGTATTTTAAATGCATTTTCTCTTCACTACACATATAACCAAACCATTATTGTTTGTTGATATTTGGAGGCGTGGCTTTTCCATTCAACTTGGAGTTGTTGCATCAACATTCAAAAGTATTTACCTATGTTTGAGAGGGTACCTCAGTTAAGTATACTTTTTTTTTATCATTTATGATATTTTTTGTATTTGTAACTTGTTTTTATTATTAGTGAATTTGTTTTTGTTTTGGGCCGTAGAGGCCCTCGTGGATGTTTCATCTAGGGAGGTTTTACCATGTTAAAATCCTTGTGTAGTGGATATTCTTTGCTTTACATATTTGCATGGTTGTTTACTCTTGCTGGTTAGTTTAATAGTTTTTATTCAAACTATATAAAGAATTTTTCAAATAAATTTTGTTTAGATATTAGGTCACGCATCTTGTGTTATATTTTAAAATCCATTTTCGTGTCTAAGTTTTCTTTTAAATAACTTACAGTTTACAAGAAACACAGTTGGTTAACCTTGTTAATTATATTTTGCCTATTTTTTTCAATTTTTATAAGAGTTTCGTACTCAAATCGTTCAAGATCCTGAAGTTACTGAAATTCTTTCATAAAATGGATGACAAAATCATTTTAAAAAAACTTGGAAATCTTTCGAGACCCCCTATCTTTGATGGAGGAAATTTTCCATACTAGAAAGTTAGGATGATAGTCCTCATTCAAAAACTGTTGGGTGATGATGCTTGAGTTGTCTTTCAAACTATTTATAAAAGTCCTACTAAATCAGCAGCTAAGGGTAGCACTATGAGAGTAAGCAAAACACTGAGTGAATAAAAAAAAGATGAAAAGCTCATGTCTGAGTATAATAATAAAGCACATAATTGTATTTTTATGGAGGTTAGTGAACGCAAACTGAAATGTATATCTCATTGTTCCACTGCCAAAGAATCTCCAGACATAATAATCACTTCTCATGAAGGTGATCATCATGTCACAACTTCCAAGACTCAAATGCTGGTCCAATAGTATAACTCTATTGTGATGTCTGACACACAAACCTTTGATGAATTTTACCTTAAATTGTCTGACATAATCACCAAACTGCAAGTTAATGGTATTGATTACCATAATAGATATATAGTTATTAAAATTTTGAGATATGTCCCTACCAGGTTTAACCATAAAAGGTATGCCAGTGTAGAAATTCATGATGCTAATTTAACTCTTGAACTTCTTAGTAACAAATTGAGGACTAAGGAAATGAAAATTGATTATAAGAAATTAATGTCCTTAATACTAGAAGTCACAGTGAGTTAAGCATATGATTTACTTATACAATATGCAATCCTAAATTGTTTATGCAGGACCTAGATAGTGACTCAGACCAAGACACATACCTTAAAACTCTTGATACTCAAATTTCCCTAATAAGCAAATAGTTTAAGAAAATTTTAAAATATAGAAATACTATTTCTACTAGTAAAGAACGACATGGGCATTAAGGACTTCAAGTCTCTAGACCAAATGATTGAGATTTTCAAAAACCCATAGAGTCTACTCATAATAGACCCACGAACCCATACAATAATAGACCTAAACTAGACCAGTCACATATATAATGTCATAAATGCGGTAAAATGGAACATTATACTACTAGGTGCTATAGTAAATCACACACCACACTTTAGGCTCACATTACCAAAATTTGGGATGACTCAAGTGACTCTGATAATGACGAGTCAGGTCCATCAAACATAGATGAGTCTTGTATGGCATTTTATGCTAAAATTACTAAATATGTTTGTGATGCTTGCATTTCTGTTGCTGATAATAATGTTATTTGTACTTATTCTAGAAACACACTTGATGATATTATTTCTTGTATCTCTCATGATAATGATGTTGCTATGCCAGATACTAGTCGATTTGTGTATAAAAGTGATGCTAATACTGATGTATTTAATGTGTGTGTGAGTTTCGTTAATAGAACTCAATCATTAGAGGTCACACACACACTTCAGTGATAGCGATGACGATGTTATATTGACAAAATTTCAAGACCTATATGCTATAACATGGAAGAAAATTTCTAAGTCTGAAAATTTGGTGAAAAAACTATTTGACCATGTTGGAAATATGACTAGGACTATTAAGCAAAATGCTAAAGAATACACAAGCCAATGCTTAATTATGAAATCGAGATTAAAGGATTCAAATCTAAAATAACATAACTTTCTGAAAATAATTTCCTTTTAGAACAATAATATAAGGCCACTATGATTGAATTGGAGGAATCTAAGACAAAATGTTCAAAGGTTTTTAAAAAGCGGGAAGATTTTGAAAACTCAACAAAATAACAAGAACATATATTGAGTGAAACGAGACAAGAAAATGGCAAAGTGGATTTGGTTTTATTGAAAACAAACTCTCTTCTAAAATGAAATAAACTGATTTTGTCAAAGAAAGTTCTTCTAAAACTATTTTAGTCTCACAAGTGACGAAGAACTCATTTATTCCCCAGCAAAAATCTGGACCTACACTTAAGTATGTTTGCCTTCCTATTACATTCAAAGAAAATGATGGTTTTATTCTAGTCAAATCTAGAAATCAGACTAATACCAAACCTGACTTTGAAGGTGTATGAGGATGGTTGTACTAGGGTCTATAAAGAACTAGAATGGGTGAGACGTGACCTACTATAATGGATGATGTCTTCAAATCTTTCAAAGTCTCAAGATTAGTTATGAGATAAAACCTTATACTTATGGTAATAAAGGAGATTCTCGGTGACTTTCTTCTTGCAAAGAGAGTAATGAGTAACAATGTTTATAACAATGATAATGTCTGAAAAAAAGAGAGATCTTTTGAAAGCGATGGATGTAAAAGGAGTGAAGAGAAAAGCACATTGACACTTAAGAGAGCGAAGGGAGATAATACTTTTTCTAGTGTGATTTTTACAGAGTAACACTGCTAACTTAAGTTTTCTATGTTATCTTGATCTTACCCAAGGGTCCTATTTATAGGTAAATACCAGGGTGTTTAGGCGCTAAAATAAGGCACTCTTAGAGACAAGCTATGAAATGTATCTTTTATCTTTATTTATCTGTTAATCGCATGCCTCCTCTGATAGGTGACACTTGGTGCATACCAAAGTTAAAAAGAAAATATGTCGGCTAATAGTGCCAAAACGCGCGATTTGGTAAATATCTTTTGAAATGTTAACTTTATGTACAAAATTTTGAAAAAAAAACTAGCCAGTTTCCTTGACGGACACTCACCAATGGCCAGTTATAAAATACTTTTGTGAGCAGCTACTTAGCCATGACCTCATTTATTCTAAACGTGGGTTGTGTAAGTGATTGAGTGACCCATAAGGTCTTTCCTCGTAGTATTCCTTATATCCTAAAGTTTTAAGTGGTTGGGCTTTGTCTTTGCCCAACAAACCTTATCTCTTAGGCACCAAATCAAAACGCCTAAAAGATCCCAACTGGCCTCCTTGAGCCATGCTTGCTCTATTAAGCCTACATGTGAAAGAAAAAACAATAATGTTAGTAATTGTTTATCAAGTGTGACTTGTGAGAATCCCCTCAAACTTTTGGGTCTGCTCACACGTTTTCTCTTTTGTTTTGGGTTTTCTCATTTTAAAACCCCCTCGCCAAGTGAAACTTATAATAGTCAGTGTTTTTTTTTTTTTTTTTGGTGAGATAGGAGTGAGCCCCCTTGCCATTGGGTTATCTGGATTGTAACAACCAGGATTTTTTTAAATAGGAATTTTTAAATTAATTTTAGAAATCGGAGAAAAATGAAATATTGGATTTTATAGATTTTATGATTTAAAATGTTGGTTTTTATGTTTGAATATAAATTTTCAAACGGAATTGGAATCGGACTTAAAATGGAGTTTTAGTTGAATTTTTATTATATAGAAGAGTCATTAAAACATAAAACTCTCTAGAAAAAAATACATAAAAATATTGAACCATCCGATCGAGCAGAATTTTTTTGTATGATTTCCTCCCATCTTCAGCTACTACCTTAAATTTTAGGCAATTCCAACGGTCCGAACATCCGAAATGTCTTTTTTAGTATTTGTATCTGATTAGAACTCTTTTCTTAATAAATGTGACACCCCGTCTAATTAAACCCCGGGTGATCAGTCATAAATTAAATTAGAGCAGGTTTCTCAGTTGGTTCATTCTTAGCATCACTGTCAAAACTTTTTAATTACTAACCACCTACGTGAAATGAGACTGGTGCCAAGTTTTATCTTTCACTAACTCAATGAAATACATATGTGGAAGTAAATCATTAACAAACCCAAGCTAACTGAATCCAACCATCACATATAAATAAGAAACCGTCCGAATAAACCATCGGCTAAAATCCAACACAATTATAAATACAAATAATAATGGATCTCAAGTATCTGGAATAAATACTAAATAAAACCGTGAGAAACATGCTCATATATTTGATAGAAAATCCCTACACTAGGAATAGAAGGAATAGAGGCGCCTCTCCAAATTCTGCAACATCCACATATGCTGCAGTAGCGAATCCATGGAATGAATCAAGCCTGGCGTCTCTCTAGCTAGACACCTAAAAGGTTTTGAAAATATTTTATAGCAAGTGTTGGAACCCAAAATATTTTGAAAACATTTATCAAATGATTAACTTGCAGTAATCAAATATGCATGAATGTTCTTTATATTTTAGTTAGTGTCGCACTCCCTTGAGGACAGACTCACCCCTCAACTAATGTGCACACCTAACGCCTTATTTATATCCCACCTAGTCCTCTACCCCGGAACTAGATACTTAATATAACTCTTGTCAACTTCCCTACTCTATTCCGAGTATTCTTAATGTATGACTTCTAAGTTATCTATCGCCTTAACTTAATTAATCATCTTTCCTTAAACGTCATATAAAATTCACTAGTTATATAAATAATACACCTTTCTCCATGTATTTAAATTTCCCGTATATAATTATTCACCCCATTATATACGTACAGCTATCTTAAAACAATCACGCCTGTTGAATATGAATATAACCCATATATAAATAATACAATTTACTTTATGTATTTAATGACCCATATATAACTATTTATCCCATTATATACGTAGAACCACATTACAACATTCACACATATGTTGAATATAAATATAATCCATCCTCCCGAGTAATAACTCACCGGATGTATTCTCTAAAGTGCTATCACACTAGGTGTACTCGCATAACCTAGTTACCCCAAGTCAGAATCGCTCAGTAAGTTGGATAAAAATATAAACATATGGAGGCGGTCATATTCCTTCCTTGAAAGTGAGATAAGCCCCTCACCCATATAACGAACGCTATGACCTGGAGATATACTCGCCCTACTCCTCAATCTAGGGGATTCACCCACATCGCATAACCTCCTCCGATAACACTAGAGTATATATATTAATAATATCTAATCACTGATATTTATATGCACACACCATATATATACTATCGCACACCGTATATATAAATAAATATAAAATATCCCAGCTTTACCGTGTAGTGAGTACGTAACACTAGCCTATACTTAGTATCTTGAGTTTATGGTCTAACTCTGATTGTTCATTAAATTGCACCTTAATTAATTAAATTACTTTTGGTGTCGCCCAACCAATATACTCAAACTCGCTCTCGTGGTCCGAAATAAATATAATACCCTAGTTTAATCACCGACTACGAATTAATTATTTTTTTCTCCATAATTAATGTAAGTGAGTATTGTCTCCGTACTACTATACCCGAACTTATTCACCCAGTTCGTTATTTTATTTCTCATAATTTATTCTCAAAATTCATACGTAAGTGTTACACTTAATTACCCTTATAATTGTGAGGATATTAACCTCCCTAATTAAATTTTCTCCCTTAATTAGACTTGATGGTAATTAAACTAAAAGGGAATCCCCCTAAAACTCCCAAGTCCAAACTGTAAAAAATTCCCAGCCATCGATCGATTGATCCCCAACCATCGATCGATCGATTGAGCATGTTCTCATCTTCTTCGACTACTTGTTTCTTCCATTAACGAATTTCTCTAATCTCTAAGCTTGTCCTTCGTTCATCTAAAGCATACACAACATTATAACTATATGGGAACGTGATTAGGACCTCCCCTAGAACCTTAAACACAAATTAAATTTCACAAATCTCTACTTTTCCAAATTTGGAAAATTTCTGGGTCTTTACTCATTTAGTCCCAATTTCATATGTTTGTCCCAAATTCGTTCATAAATTTCTACTGGATTTTCACATCTGAATAAATCATTATATCAGAACCATGTAACACAATGAATACCCACATTAATTTCCCATTAATTTCATTCAAGTGTTCTATATACAAAAAACCCATTTTTGTACCCTTTTGTACCCAAAACGAATTTTAGATTTCCACATCACAAAAATATGAATTCAAAACATCAATTAATGTTATAGCAAGTTAACCACTTGCCTTTAGGATTCGTAGGGTCTGATCCGAGGTGAACTTTGCAAGGTTGATGATGAACTTCCAATAGGTTCCTTGCCTTATCTCCAAAAGACTCCAATTTGGCTTTAACTGCTCCCTCTAACTTTCTCCCCAAGTTCTTAGATTTAGGTTTATGTTTCTATGTCGTTCCCCACTCTTAGATTTAGGTCTCAAAACATTAATCCCATTTTTATCCCAATGGGCCAGGCCCAAGTGACCCAAATAGCCCCATTTGGGCCCGATTTTGCCTAAAAATGTCCCGTGACCCGTTTACTACCCTCGGGTACACTTTTCCTACTATCTCGGCCCATTCAGACTCAAACGCGCACTCAAAATCGACATCCGAATTAATTTATAAAAATTCTTATCTCACACCCAAATTAGTCTATACCGACTCCCGGCTGAGATAAATAAATTCCACATCACTAATTCACGTTATGACGTAAATAAATTATTACTATTCACTTAGTAATTAAATTTTCCTAAATATTAACCATTCACTCTCCGATTAATATTTAAATAAATATTACCATAATTAATTCAATTAAATTACGACACACAAGTAATTTAAATTTTTTCGAATTAATTAAATATTACGGGCACAGAAATACGGGGTGTTACATACTTCCCCAATTATAAAGGAATTTCGTCCCCGAAATTTGGTCATTACTGCGACGAATAACTCTCGATACTACTCTCACATATCCTCCTCCCGGTCCCATGTATACTCATCAATACTATGATAACACCACTCCACTATACTCTGATTGGTGGTACTATCTTAGACTGCAGGTTGCGCTCACATAGCTACCAGTGTCCCCTCATATGAAGTGTCTTATTGCAAGTCATTATACTCGAGTGGAACGTGACCAAAAAACTCAATCGCTCCTCCTGTATCCATGTATCCCTCTACCTAAGCCACGTGAAACACATCCCGTATCCGCTAAAAATGTTATGGCAAACCCAGTCGATAAGCTACCAGTTCCACCCACTCAAAGATAGGGAAATGACCAACATACCTCGATGCTAGACCCCCTATCTTGCCAAACTTCATCACTCCTTTCATAAGAGACACCCGAACCAATACCTGGTCATAAATGTTTAACTCGATGGCCCCTGACAACATAGTGCCCCATAAGATGAGCCTATACTCCGTCGGCTCCACTACCTCTCAGTTAGGAAATTTCCCTCCTATATGGGTGTCAATTTCCTTGTTGCCAAAACGCGTGACTATCTTCCAGGTAATTATCTGCATCATCCCTGATTAATCATGTCAGACTTGAACCTTTAACTCACGGTGACGTACCTCTCCTTACATCCCTGAACTATATAAAAGGTACAACTTACTTAATTCCAGCTGATGGACCATAACCCATCTCGGGTCCTAACAGCTTGTTATTTCCCCACCTCTTATCTACCAAAGGTGGATAATGAAACTTTTCGCATAAAGTTTCCTAAGGTGTCACGCGCACCAAACCGTTATGAGGCATCACCCGTAACTCTACCTGTCGTAAATATCACTCCCTAATTACCCAAAAATATAAAATGGATAATCCTCACTTCCCGTCTACCCATCGGCTTGTGGGCGACACGTTCAACCCAATATGTAACTCTGTCCTGATCACCTCATGATAGTTTACCAACCTGAGCATTAATCCCTTCACTGGAACCATAGAATTTAAAAATTTCCTGGTTGATACCCTCTCATCAACCTTTTTCCATCCTTAAATGATCTACTCGGAGACAAATTTACTATGTTTCATTCATCACTAATTCCCATGCTCAAGAAGTTTAATCCTTGTGCAGATTTTGTCAGGTAGGATTCTACACCATGCCTATGCAAAAAACCACTCTAGGCATAAGACTGAGTGAAACTCTTTTCTATTTTTCTCAAAAATGGGGATTTCTCACTTGCCTAGGGATATCTTATTACATTGTTCTCCCCAACCATCCCACTCCCTACGGTGGAGGTAGTTCTCCTTGATATACATATAGTCAGATCGTTTCCTTTCTCAAACGAATTTCAGTTCACTACACTTTTCCACTTATTCTCTGATTGCCCCGCATGCATACATTCAATATGTTTATTTACACATCCTTTTTTTTAACACGACTCTGAAATCACACTAACCAGGGCGCCTATACACCCTATGTCCCGTGCTTAACCACACAAAATTTACCTTAATTAACTAGGGTGCCCATACACCCTGTCCCCATGCTCAATCGCACTAAAGTTACCTTACTATGCTAGACGTAACCCGTAGTATAACTTCCAACCCGTAGTCATATCACATACATGAATAATAACCGGGGCACCCAACCTATGTACTAACGACCAACCATCTTCCCACTTCCAACGTTGCGCTAAGTTTCATGTGTGGGCCGTCTCCCAAAGCGAAATCCAAATAAGGAACCCCCCGATACACTAGTATCTAACATTCTCGGTCGTCGGGATCTATTAGACCCTCAGTCCATATCACGTACCCCCAAATACTGGTCTCTTAACACAAAAGCATACACGCATACTATTATGCTACAAAAGACAACATAAAATACCGCGCCCTTACTATCACTAGTTCTTGTGCAAAGTAAATCCCGAGCTATCTCTCCCTTCTCGAAAATAATTTTTATCGCCCTGAATCGCTCTGATATACATCCATTCTTACTGGGAAAAATATAATAACACAAGACATTTTTATATGTCTATCGTACCTCACAATACAAGCTATATATATATATATATATATATATATATATATATATAGGCTCCCTCTCAGGTGACAGCTAGCAGGAGTCATTCATAACCTAGTGTCACGAACACCAAAACTTTCTATCACTATCCGTAATAGTTCACACCCATTGCTAACCAATCGATACCCAGGAAAATAATTCTTTCTTAACACTCTTCAAAATGAGTAATTCTCATAAAATATACCCTCTCAGTTTTCACACCCGCTCCCCTGCAGATAAGACCAAAGAGAGCCCCGTTACCCCATGGTAACCATATACTTAATAGTAACACTACTATACACCCACTAAAATCGTCTCCCATGTGAATATAGTGCTAACAAGAATATTGTGATCACTCGTGTCACGAAATTCACTCCATCTATCCGAGGATAAAACTCATACTTCCACTCGCCTATCCACCGGTGACTCAAATGGTTCCTGAACATAATATTACATCCAACTGAACCAAAATTTTGCAATTGTTGTCCCTACTGGGCATTTCACTTCTATCCCCTGCCTCACTATGGACATAATCAACTGTTGTGGTTCCACTTCCACACATAAGACACCTCTCTATGTCAATCCCCTTCCTTTGGCCCAAATGGCCATGTTGGGATTGTCCTTCTCGTGTACTTGGTATTATTGACCCTAAGTGCTACCCCATTGTCCCTTAGGCTTCCATATCCCTATGGGACTCGTTATTGGCCTCGATGACCTGGATCAAATCCATCGTCAATAGGTAGAAATTTACTTAATTTAAAACATCAAGATGGGTCCCTTACTAGGGATACCCTTCTGTCATGCTTCACTAGCACCATTAAATCTCATTTCGTTCTTATGTTGAACTCTCTAACCTTATTGTCTCCTGCATCTTAGAAGCGTTAATGTAAGCTCACAAACAAAAGATATTGATGACCTCAACACTAGTCATCCTAGTCGGATTTTCCATCCATTATTGTGTATTCTCATACGGTTCATTATCCATTTGCGGGTTTATTTATCATTCTCCGTATCCCCTTCGTCAGTTATGAAGTTCGCTTATACAATTTATCATCTCTCTTGCGACCAGTTACAATCTTACCCATTTCATAAACACTGAAATTTCACTTGCATCCTTATTTGAATAACGGATGGACAATCTTATGGTGACACCGTACCTAAAATTTCTCATTTGACTCCATATATTCTCCTTCATACGTGGTGACTGACTCTCCTACCACTATAACACCACCCCATTGGGCCAAAAATTTCATTCAAAATTTAGTCCTGGGTGCCACCGCACACATCCTACATAATTGTCTTTGGGTTATATCCTCCCATCAACTTATCGCGCTACTCTACTACTCAATCCATATAGATAGCCCATCCAAAAGGGGTCCTTCCATACTTTCCCCACCCTTTGCTGACTACGTTGGGTGAGACTAAAATTGTACCACCGTTATCTACAACAGTGCTTTGGGAGACTACGGCTCCCGGGTGATTATTCTATCCCCACTGGCCTGAACAATAATCATGGTGATTCTTATCATGATCACCATTTCCAGAATACCCTATGTCTTCTTTTGAGCCTCTCCTCCTGCAATTCTCCTATGGCCCTCGTTGGTTTCCCCAAAGAATGTTCGGTATACAAAGCCAAACCGAACTCGGGTATGAATCACCTCACTATAGTTGATAGCAGGAGAACGTAACTCGCATACGTAGAGGAATACAACAATCCTATCATAAGGCTCTACATTAAAGAATGCTAAGCTAAAACGTGAAAAGCAGCACAGATCTTAAGGACACTAGAACATGATGCTCTAATACCATTTGTGACACCCCGTCTAATTAAACCCCGAGTGATTAGTCCTAAATTAAATTAGATCATGTTTCCCAGTTGGTTCATTCTTAGCATCATTGTCAAAAAAATTTAATTACTAACCACCTACGTGAAATTAGACTAGTGCCAAGTTTTATCTTTCATTAATTCAATGAACTACTTATGTGGAAGTAAATTATTAACAAACCCAAGCTAACTAAATCCAACCATCACATATAAATAAGAAACTGTCCGAATAAACCATCGGCTAAAATCCAACACAAGTATAAATACAAATAATAATGTATCTCAAGTATCTGGAATAAATACTAAATAAAACCGTGAGCAACATGCGCATATATTTGATAGAAAATCCCTACACTATGAATAGAAGGAATAGAGGCGCCTATCCAAATCCAGCAACATCCTCATATGCTGCAGTAGAGAATCCATGGAATGCATCAATCCTGGCGTCCCTTTGGCTAGACACCTAAAAGGTTTTGAAAATATTTTATAGCAACTCTTAGAACCCAAAATAGTTTGAAAACATTTAGCAAATGATTAACTTGCAGTAATCAAATATGGATGAATGTGCTTTATATTTTAGTTAGTTTCGCACTCCCTTGAGGACAGACTCACCCCTCAACTAATGTGCATACCTAACGCCTTATTTATGTAATACCCCGTATTTTTGTGATATTTATTTTATGGGATTAATTAAATTAAATGCGTATTATTTGGAAATTAATCCGGGTTAAAAAAATACTAGCGAGATGCGAGTTGGTATTTGATTATATGTGCATATACGATTATATATGAATATTGAAATATGAAATTTGTCGTGAGATTGAAATACGGCAATTTGGAAATTTTGTTGAGACGAGTGTGACAGTCGCGTCATGGTATATAATTATGATAATTAAAAATTGAATTTTATTTCTATTATCCATATGGTCATTTTGAGTGCGCCAACGCGTTCGAAAGGGTCGAAATAGTCAGAAAACACTAGCCGGGGGTTTGGTTTGGGTCCCGGGGCATTTTTAGGCCATATCGGCAACGTATAAGGGTAGTTTGGTAATTTTGAATTTTGGGGAATTAAAAGCTACGAAAATTGGGAATTAATATCTTATTAGGAATTAACCCACTAAGCCCACTAATACCCAAATAGGCTACGGAAGTGATTGAAACTTGTTCCATAAGAGTTCCTAAAACACAAAACCCTAGCCACCATTGTTACTTGGAGAAGAAAGCTTGTAGAAAGAGAGGAGAGGAGAAATCTGCAGAGGAGAGAGATCTATTCACCAAATTCGTCATCAAATCCAGAGTTACCATAAGGCAAGTGATTTAATTTCATTTTTATAGAGAATGTTTCTTCCATGTGTAGGAATTGATGAAAATCTGATTTGTTCTTGGGAGTTAATGAAAAAACCCATTAAATTGGAAATAGAAATTACATTCTTGATGAGGAAATTGCATGTAGATTTGTAGTTGATGATTATTCTGATAATATTACCCTTCGTATGGAACCAAAAATGGATTTAATTATACTTCTTTGATGATTCATAAATTCTAGGGTTCATGTTCTTAAATTGGGGGAAAATATGAAGAGATTTGATAATTGATTGAAGTTAGAATGAATTAGCCCCACAAATCATGTTAGTATATGACCTAAATACGTTTAAGAATAATTAGAGAATTTAAACAATCGTTGGATTAATGTTTGGATGAGATTTGAGGTGTAGAGAAATTGGAAAAACGAGATAGGATTTCTGGGCTTGAATCTGAGCACTCGTTAGAAGACCTACCCAGGTCGTTCGAACGAGCTCGTTCGAACGAGCTTCTAACGAGTTGACAGTTTGGTTTCTAATGAGAGGGATTTTCATTCGATAATCTCGTTCGAACGAGATCTTGTTAGATATCCCAGTTCGTTCGAATGAACTCTCGTTCGAACAGCCTCGTTCGAACGAGTTGACAGTTTAGGCTTTTAGCCTGTTTTGATCCCGAGTGCCCCGTAACCTTGTGTATAGGTAGAGATAGCCTTTCCTTGATGAGTAATTGATATATTTTGGATGTTTGGGATATAATGAGGAGTTAAACCTAGAAGTGTAGTTTGAACCTAAAGGAAAATATGAAGTAGGACGTGAGTGTCTATTACGATGTGAGTTATTGACGGCCTAATTAATTATATTAATCGGGAACATATAAATGGTGTAGTATTATATGTCAGTACAAGAAGACATATGTACCAAAATATTATGGTGATTACTAAGACGTGTGCATACTTAGTATATGTATTGATTTTATGTGTATGACATACCTACCATACTTGCTATCACGGGAGGTTTGCGTTCGCTTAGGGTCCTCTAATCCTTGTGTTGCCCGGATTTAGACTGGTTACCTCGATGAACATTGGTCAGAGAAGGACTTATTGGGATGTTAATAAGTCTGCTGATCATGGGAGCGCAGGTATGTGCGTGACCCATGTGATGTGACTGTGTTCGCCTCCATTATTTGTGATGTTGTTATCTGTGAACTATTCCTGAGAGATTCAGAATATGTGATCCTTATGTACGTGATGTACCAAGATGGATAGCAGAGTATGTGTGCACTGCAGCTAGTTCTCGGGGTGCTTGTATTGTATTGTATATTTATGACGTGAATAATATACACTTAAGTAATGGGAACTTTCATGTTGTTATTGTGAGCATAATTATGGTAATGTAGTGAGATAACATAACGGGTTAACTGATAGTGAATTATGTTACTAATTAAGAATCTGAGTTTAAGTGAAACCTTCTATTTATATTGATAATGCCAGAATGTAATATGGGAATCGAGTAGTAAGAGGTAAAACTTATTACGTTTTGGTTAGATATATGTGTCATTTAGATGGGTAATGTACGTTAGGAGTGCACATGTAGTCGAGAGGTGAGAATTTCATATGAGTGCAGGTCCTAACATGTATTTTGCATTTAATGTTTTAATGTTGTTAAAACACTTGTTGTTAAAACACGAGCTGTAGCTGTTTGTGGAAGTTACAGGACTTTGCTTGTAGAAGCATCATCGATCTTGACTAGATATTCATCAGTTATCAGTTGTAAGGCATGTCGCCCATTTCTTTTAGAGACATTTCATCTATTTCAGTTATTCAGACTTTTGGCATGTAATTATTCAGGATTCAGACTTGTAGTATTATTTCCATTTGTTGGGATTGTTGTGAGGAGTTTTCCTCCGGAGTTCTTATTATTATTGTTGGTTATTCATTACTTCGTTATGGTGAATGAATTTTGTTGATCTTCCATTATTCTTTTATTGCATGTTAATCAGACTTAACTTAAAATTTGGCACTTACTTTTTAAATACTAGGTGGTTAGTAATTATTAAAATGTTTTCGACAGTGATGCTATTAACTGAACCAACTTGGCATTTTGAATTAATTTAATAAATGAGTAGCTACCCGGTATTTAATTAGTCGAGGTGTCACAGGTGGTATCAGAGCATCAGGTTCTAGTGTCCTTTAGGATCTGAACGACTTATTATGTTTCCGCTGAACGTTCTTTGATATAGAGCCCTATATTTTAGGACTGTTGTATTCTTTTGTATATGCTACGTTCTTCAGCTATTTTAAGTTTATAACTGCGAACTTATAAACTTCATTCTTATTTCAGATGCCTCCACGACGTGCACAAAGGGTTCCCAAGGATGCGACGCCAGAATCACAGCCCTCACCAATTCAGGGCACGATGAATGCCGCCGAGGTTGCAGCCATTGTGGCTGAGGCGGTAAATGCCGTACTAGCTGTAGTTCAGCAGGCACCACCTTAGGCGCCGATAGTCGTGCCAGTTCAGGCTCATGCATTCCCGTCTGCTTGGGAACGTGTACGTGATGCTTTTCAGAAAGCACACCCTCCGGAGTTCGCGGGTAGCTCCGATGTGGTAGTTTCGAGTCAGTGGAGGAAGGATATACAGCGGCACTTGAGGATGTATGATTACACAAATGTCCAGAAGCAGATACTAGCTACTTTTAAGCTAGTGGGGTCAGCACTGCAGTGGTGGGAGTCTATTACCACCGTTGAGGAGAGAGATACTCTCACTATTCAGGAATTCTGGGTGCGGTTCGACCGCAAGTACTTTCCGTCAGCTGTTCACACGGAGATGAGAAGAAAGTTGATGAGCCTCAAGCAAGAGGGTAAGACTGTGGTTGAGTATGAGGACGAATTTACTGATCTGTTGAATATTGTTCCGGATGAAAAACCAACACAGGAGAAAAAGATACAGAAATTCACGGACGGGTTGACATGGAGGATTCGTCAGCACTTGTTAGGGAACCTCTCGTTAGCCACTTATTCTGATGTGGTTAACGCTGCATTGCTCCATTGCCAGGATCACCGCTTTCACATGGCTGAGGGCAAACGATCGGGAGAGTCTAGCCATCAGGGCAGGACTGGAGGAAATGGTGCCAGTGGGGCACAATCTGTTCAGGGGCAGAGGCAGGGTGATCAGGGTACCCAGCAGGGGGATCACAAGAGGTTCAGGTCAGGAAATTTCAGGCACGGACAGGGAGGTTTCCGGCAGGGCCATCAGGGTCAGAACGGCCATCAGAGCCAGCAGGGTCAGAATGGTCAGCATCAGTTTCATCAAGGCCAGCAGGGCCAGTGGAGGAATCGTAACGACCACCAGGGCCAGGGGCAGCAGGGACAGAGAGGGGGAAACTTTCCGGGGAAGTGTTTCGTTTGTGGCAAGACTAGCTATAAATGCCAGGACTGTCCTGATAGGGGTAGGGTCCCGCAGCAGCAGCAGGGTTCTCGACATGAGCCACAGAGGCCACTTTTTCCACCAGCCCTCCCAGCTCCAGCCCAGGTGCCAGCTCTTCCAGCCATTCCAGCAGTTCCTGTGCAGCAGGGACAGTTACAGTATGGACGTGTCTATAACGTCCACCAGGCAGCAGCTCCGCAGGCACCACTCACAATTGAGGGTATGTTTCCTATCCATGGTACTATGGGTCGGGTTTTGTTTGATACGGGGGCAACACATTGCTTTATGGCTACACATTTTGCGAAAGCCTTAGGGTTGTTAGCTACGGCAAAGAGCACAGTGACGTGTGTAGATTCACCATTGGGGAGTGGGTCACTTATTTTCTTTATATGCCGGGGAGTAGGGGTAGAGATTGGTAGTCTGGTATTACTTGCAGATATCTTGGTATTAGATATGCATGTTCACGATGTAATTATCGGTATGGATTGGCTCGCTGATTATAGAGCCATGATTGATTGCTTCGGTGGGAGCATTATTTTTGCCATTCCGGGGCAAGAGATGTTTGTAGTGGCGATGCCTCGCCCAGAGGGAGGCTCGACCGCTCATTTGTATTACCTAGAGGAGGATACCTCTAAGGAGGTTGTGATTCCTTTGGATTCGATCCCAGTTGTCAGGGAGTATTCTGATGTGTTTCAGGAGATACCAGTCCTACCCCCCAGTCGAGAGATAGACTTTGTTATAGAATTATTACCAGATACGAGACCTATAGCACGCGTACCGTACCGTATGGCTCCAGCTGAGATGAGGGAGTTACGGGATCAGATTGAGCAGTTATTGGGTCAGGGGTTTATTCGGAGGAGTACTTCACCGTGGGGTGCCCCTGTGTTGTTCGTGAAGAAGAGAGATGGTTCACTGAGATTATGTGTGGACTACCGAGAGTTGAATAAGGTCACGATACGGAATAAGTACCCGTTGCCTCGTATCGATGACCTATTCGACCAGCTGAGAGGAGCTTCGTTCTTCTCAAAGATTGATTTGAGATCGGGATACCATCAGTTGCGTATCAGGGAGGAGGATGTCTCAAAGACTGCGTTCTTATCGAGATATGGTTCTTACGAGTTTCGGGTTATGCCTTTTGGTTTGACCAACGCTCTAGCAGTGTTTATGGACTTGATGAATAGAGTGTTCAGGGATTTCCTAGATCAGTTTGTCATTGTCTTCATCGATCATATTCTGGTTTACTTGCAGACAGAGGATGAGCACGCTGAGCATTTGAGGCAAGTTTTGCAGACACTACGTCAGAACGAGTTGTATCCAAAATATGAGAAATACGGGTTTTGGCTGAAGGAGGTCCAGTTTTTGGGACATATTATTTCCGACCAGGGAATATCTATTGATCCGGGGAAGGTATCCGCGGTGAGGGAGTGGGGACAGCCCACGACACCGACAGAGATTCATAGTTTCTTGGGTCTAGCAGGATACTACAGGAGGTTTATTCGGGGTTTCTCGAAGATAGGAGGTCCTTTGACACATCTGACTCGTAAGGGTGTGCCATTCATCTGGAGTGATGCCTGTCAGTTGTCATTTGATGAGTTGAAGGATAAGTTGACATCAGCACCTGTGTTAGCATTGCCGAGATCGGGAGTTGAGTATTTAGTCTATACCGATGCGTCCTTGCAAGGACTAGGGGGAGTATTACAGCAGGAGAGTCAGGCCATAGCTTATGCTTCCCGTAAGCTAAAGCCTCACGAGAAGAATTACCCCACTCATGACTTGGAGTTGGCGGCAGTTGTATTTGCCCTTCGGATATGGAGACATTATCTTTTGGGAGAGAAGTTTCGGTTGTTCACAGACCACAAATCCCTACAGTACCTATTCACGCAGAAGGAGTTGAATATGCGACAACGAAGGTGGCTTGAGTTTGTGAAGGATTACCAGTTTGATATCCAGTATCACCCGGGAAAGGCTAACGTGGTAGCAGACGCATTGAGCCGTAGGCCAGCAGATGAAGTGGCAGAGGTGTGGAAGGACAAGTGGAAAGAATTGGGACACCAGGATGCAGTGGCCCGATCATTCATGTCGGTAATGACTGTTACGCCGCAGATTGTCACGAGAGTGGTAAAGGCACAAGCAGATGACTCGTTCTGTCAGGAGCTGATAGTTCAATTACTAGCAGAGGGAGCCGAATCCTATACCATTAGCTCAGACGGAGGATTACGCTTCAATGGGAGATTGGTAGTTCCGGAGGGGGAAGAATTGTGACACGAGGTGATGGCAGAGTCGCACGGCTCACGGTTCACGGTACATCCCAGTGGGGACAAAATGTACCAAGACATGAGACGTCAGTATTGGTGGAGTGGGATGAAGAGAGATATTGCCGAGTTTTTCTCTAAATACGCCACTTGTCAGCTAGTAAAAGTGGATCATCAGAGACCGGCAGGACTGTTACAGCCGTTGGAGGTCCCGATGTGGATGTGGGAGAGCATATCCATGGACTTTATCACGGGATTGCCTACGTCACAGAGAGGTCATCAATCCATTTGTGTAATTGTGGACAGGTTGACCAAAGTCGCTCATTTTCTACCCGTAAGGACATACTACACTGCGGGACAGTATGCCCATCTCTTTATTTCAGAGATAGTGAGACTTCACGGTGTGCCCCTAAATATCGTGTCTGACCGAGACAAGATGTTTGTTTCACGGTTTTGGGAGAGTTTTCAGGAGGCCATGGGCATGGAACTGCGGTTGAGTACGGCGTATCACCCGCAGACTGATGGGAAAACGGAGCGTATAAACCAGATGTTGGAGGACATGCTACGTATGAGTATCATTGATTTTGGGGGTGGTTGGGAGCAGTATCTTCAACTGGTGGAGTTTGCTTACAACAACTCCTACTAGTTCACCATTGGCATGGCTCCATTTGAGGCATTGTACGGTAGACCTTGTCGTTCCCCAGCATGTTGGTTGGAGATGGGGGACAACAAACTACTTGGGCCGGAAGTGATTCAGGATACTTCGGCGAGGATATAATTGATTCGGAGTCACATTCGGGTAGCTCAGGATCGGCAGAAGAGCTATGCTGATGCGAAGAGGTTCTTCAGAGAGTTCCAAGTGGGGGACCAGGTTTTGCTCAGAGTATCTCCTATGAAGGGGATTATGCGTTTCGGGAAGAAAGGGAAGTTGGCACCGAGATATGTGGGACCATTTCCTATTATTGAGCGGATTGGACCGGTTGCATATAAGCTTGGATTACAGGAGCATTTGCATCGGACTCACGATGTATTTCATATTTCCTCGTTAAGGAAATATCTTGGAGACAATTTGGCTCATTCTCATATTGCTTTGGAGGACATCGATCTCCATCCGGATAGCTCCTACGAGGAGGGGCCAATTGCTATTTTGGACCGAAGTGAGCGGAAAATGCGGTCAAAGATAGTTCCGTTAATGCGTGTTCAGTGGCGTCATCATAATGCCTAGGAGTCCACATGGGAGCGCGAGGATGAGATGCGCGAACGTTATCCAGAATTGTTCTTACCAGGTACTTTCTAGTTCCGAATTTCGGGACGAAATTCAGTTATTAGGGGGGAAGTATGTAATACCCCGTATTTTTGTGATATTTATTTTATGGGATTAATTAAATTAAATGCGTATTATTTGGAAATTAATCCGGGTTAAAAAAATACAAGCAAGATGCGAGTTGGTATTTGATTATATATGCATATATGATTATATATGAATATTGAAATATGAAATTTGTCGTGAGATTGAAATACGAAAATTTGGAAATTTTGTTGAGACGCGTGTGACAGTCGTGTCATGGTATATAATTATGATAATTAAAAAGTGAATTTTATTTCTATTATACGTATGGTCATTTTGAGTGCGCCAACGCGTCCGGAAGGGTCAAAATAGTCAGAAAACACTAGCCGGGGGTTTGGTTTGGGTCCCGGGGCATTTTTAGGCCATACCGGCAACGTATAAGGGTAGTTTGGTAATTTTGAATTTTGGGGAATTAAAAGCTACGAAAATTGGGAATTAATATCTGATTAGGCATTAACCCACTAAGCCCACTAATACCCAAATAGGGTATGGAAGTTATTGAAACTTGTTCCATAAGAGTTCCTAAAACACAAAACCCTAGCCACCATTGTTACTTGGAGAAGAAAGCTTGTAGAAAGAGAGGAGAGGAGAAATCTGCAGAGGAGAGAGATCCATTCACCAAATTCGTCATCAAATCCAGAGTTACCATAAGGCAAGTGATTTAATTTCGTTTTTATAGAGAATGTTTCTTCCATGTGTAGGAATTAATGAAAATCTGATTTGTTCTTGGGAGTTAATGAAAAAACCCATTAAATTGGAAATAGAAATTACATTCTTGATGAGGAAATTGCATGTAGATTTGTAGTTGATGATTATTCTGATGATATTACCATTAGTATGGAACCAAAAATGGATTTAATTAGACTTCTTTGATGATTCATAAATTCTAGGGTTCATGTTCTTAAATTGGGGGAAAATATGAAGAGATTTGATAATTGATTGAAGTTAGAATGAATTAGCCCCACAAATCATCTTAGTATATGACCTAAATACGTTTAGGAATGATTAGGGACTTTAAAGAATCGTTGGATTAATGTTTGGATGAGATTTGAGGTGTAGAGAAATTGGAAAAACGAGATAGGATTTCTAGGCTTGAATCTGGCCACTCGTTAGAAGACCTACCCAGGTCGTTCGAACGAGCTCGTTCGAACGAGCTTCTAACGAGTTGACAGTTTGGGTTCTAACGAGAGGGATTTTCATTCGATAATCTCGTTCGAACGAGATCTTGTTAGATATCCCAGTTCGTTCGAATGAACTCTCGTTCGAACAGCCTCGTTCGAACGAGTTGACAGTTTAGGCTTTTAGCCTGTTTTGATCCCGAGTGCCCGTAACGTTGTGTATAGGTAGAGATAGCCTTTCCTTGATGAGTAATTTATATATTTGGGATGTTTGGGATATAATGAGGAGTTAAACCTAGAAGTGTAGTTTGAATCTAAAGGAAAATATGAAGTAGGACGTGAGTGTCTATTACGATGTGAGCTACTGACGGCCTAATTAATTATATTAACCAGGAACATATAAATGGTGTAGTATTATATGTCAGTACGAGAAGACATATGTACCAAAATATTATGGTGATTACTAAGACGTGTGCATACTTAGTATATGTATTGATTTTATGTGTATGACATACCTACCATACTTGCTATCACGGGAGGTTTGCGTTCGCTTAGGGTCCTCTAATCCTTGTGTTGCCCGGATTTAGACTGGTTACCTCGATGAACATTGGTCAGAGAAGGACTTATTAGGATGTTAATAAGTCTGCTGATCATGGGAGCGCAGGTATGTGCGTGACCCATGTGATGTGACTGTGTTCGCCTCCATTATTTGTGATGCTGTTATCTGTGAACTATTCCTGAGAGATTCGGAATATGTGATCCTTATGTACGTGATGTACCGGGATGGATAGCAGAGTATGTGTGCACCGCAGCTAGTTCTCGGGGTGCTTGTATTGTATTGTATATTTATGACGTGAATAATATACACTTAAGTAATGGGAACTTTCATGTTGTTATTGTGAGCATAATTATGGTAATGTAGTGAGAGAACATAACGGGTTAACTGATAGTGAATTATGTTACTAATTGAGAATCTGAGTTTAAGTGAAACCTTCTATTTATATTGATAACGCCAGAATGTAATATGGGAATCGAGTAGTAAGAGGTAGAACTTATTACGTTTTGGTTAGATATATGTGTCATTTAGATGGGTTATGTACGTTAGGAGTGCACATGTAGTCGAGAGGTGAGAATTTCATGTGAGTGCACGTCCTAACATGTATTTTGCATTTAATGTTTTAATGTTATTAAAACACTTGTTGTCTTCAAAATGTTTTCCACTTTCGGGCTCTGACCCATTTGCTTTCAAATCTATTTTTGTAAAAACCATTTTAGGTGCCCAGCTACAAGGACACCATGCATAGGATTCTCATTCAGGTGACGAGCTGTAGCTGTTTGTGGAAGTTACAGGACTTCGCTTGTAGACGCTTCATCGATCTTGACTCGATATTCATCAGTTATCAGTTGTAGGGCATGTCGCCCATTTCTTTTAGAGACATTTCATCTATTTCAGTTATTCAGACTTTTGGCATGTAATTATTCAGGATTCAGACTTGTAGTATTATTTCCATTTGTTGGGATTGTTGTGAGGAGTTTTCCTCCGGAGTTCTTATTATTATTGTTGGTTATTCATTACTTCGTTATAGTGAATGGATTTTGTTGCTCTTCCATTATTCTTTTATTGCATGTTAATCAGACTTAACTTAAAATTTGGCACTTACTTTTTAAATACTAGGTGGTTAGTAATTATTAAAATGTTTTCGATAGTGATGCTATTAACTGAACCAACTTGGCATTTTGAATTAATTTAACAAAGGAGTAGCTACCCGGTATTTAATTAGTCGGGGTGTCACAATTTATATCCCACCTAGTCCTCTACCCCAGAACTAGATACTTAATATAACTCTTGTCAACTTCCCTACTCTATTCCGAGTATTCTTAATGTATGACTTCTAAGTTATCTATCGCCTTAACTTAATTAATCATCTTTCCTTGAACGTCATATAAAATTCACTAGTTATATAAATAATACACCTTTCTCCATGTATTTAAATTTCCCGTATATAATTATTCACCCCATTATATACGTACAGCTATCTTAAAACAATCACGCCTGTTGAATATGAATATAACCCATATATATATAATACAATTCACTTCATGAATTTAATAACCCGTATATAACTATTTATCCCATTATATATGTTGAACCATATTATAACATTCACACATATGTTGAATATAAATATAATCCATCGTCCTGAGTAATAACTCATCGGATGTATTCTCTAAAGTGCTATCACACTAGGTGTACTCGCATAACCTAGTTACCCCAAGTCAGAATCGCTCACTAACTTGGCCAAAAATATAAACATAATGGAGGTGGTCATATTCCTTCCCTGAAAGTGAGATAAGCCCCTCACCCATATAACGGACGCTATGACCTGGGGATATACTCGCCCTACTCCTCAAGCTAGGGGATTCACCCACATCGCGCAATCTCCTCCGATAGCACTAGAGTATATATATTAATAATATCTAATCACTGATATTTATTTGCACACACCATATATATACTATCGCACACCGTATATATATATATATATATATATCCCGGATTTATCGTGTATTGAGTCCATAACACTTGCCTATACTTAGTATCTCGAGTTTATTGTCCAACTCTGATTATTAACTAATTTGCACCTTAATTAATTAAATTACTTTTGGTGTCGCCCAACCAATATACTCGAACTCGCTCTCGTGGTCCGAAATAAATATAATACCCGAGTATAATCCCCAACTCTGAATTAATTATTTTTTCTCCATAATTAATTTAAATGAGTAGTGTTTCCCTACTACTATACCCCAACTTATTCACCCAGTTTGTTATTTTATTTCTCAGAGTTTATTCTCAAAATTCATACGTAATTGTTACACTTAATTATCCCACCACCCTCAATTATATGCCCTTATAATTGTGAGGATATTAACCTCCCTAATTAATTTTTCTCCCTTAAATAGACTTGGTCGTACTTAAACTAAAAGGGAATCCCCCTAAAACTCCCAAGGCCAAACTGTTTTAAATTCCTAGCCATCGATCGATTGATCGAGTAGGTCCTCATCTTCTTCGACTACATGTTTCTGCCATTAACGGATTTATCTAATCTCTAATCTTGTCCTTGGTTCATCTCAAGCATACAAAACATTATAAATATATGGTAACGTGATTAAGACATCCCCTAGAACCTTAAACACAAATTAAATTTCATAAATCTCTACTTTTTCGAATTTGGGAAATTTTCGGGTCTTTACTCATTCAGTCCAAATTTCATCTGTTTGTCCCAAATTCATTCATAAATTTATACTGGGTTTTCACATCTGGATAAATCATTATACCAGAACCATGTAACACAATGAATTCCCACATTAATTTCCCACTAATTTCATTCAAGTGTACTATATATAAAAACCACATTTTTGTACCCTTTTGTACCCAAAACGAGTTTCAAATTTCCACATCATAAAAATATGAATTGAAAACATCAATTAATGTTACAGAAAGTTAACCACTTGACTTTAGGATTCTTAGGGTCTGATCCGAGGTGAACATTGCAAGGTTGATGATGAACTTCCAATATGTTCCTTGCCTTGTCTCCAAAAGACTCCAATTTGGCTCTAACTATTCCCTCTCACTTTCTCCCCAAGTTCTTAGATTTAGGTTTATGTTTCTCTGCCATTACCCACTCTTAGATTTAGGTCTCTAAATGCTAATCCCGTTTTTAGCCTATTAGGCCAGGCCCAAGTGACCCAAATAGCACCGTGTGGGCCCGGTTATGCCAAAAAATGCCCCGTGACCCGTTCACTACCCCCGGATTCACTTTTTCGACCATCTCGTCCCATCCGAACTCAACCATGCACTCAAAATCGACATCCGAATTAATTTATAAAAATCCTAATCTCACACCCAAATTAGTCTATACCGACTCCCGACTGATATAAATAAATGCTACGTCACTAATACACGTTATGGCATAAATAAATTATAACTATTCACTTAGTAATTAATTTTCCCTAAATATTAACCATTCACTCTTCGATTAATATTTAAATAAATATTATCATAATTAATTCAATTAAATTACGACACACAGGTAATTTAAAATTTTCTGAATTAATTAAATATTTCATGCACAGAAATACGGGGTGTTACAATAAAACTCTTAATCCTTTATATATCACAACTAATCAGGGGATGGACTTTTCAAATCAATTTTTCTCAAACTGTTCAACCGAAAGACCTCTAAAAAATTACTCCCTTTCATCTACAAACCATAGCTCCAAACTTATTCAAGATTTCAACTTTAGATTAGTAGGCTTATTTGGTGTTTTCTCGAGTTTGGGCTAGAACGAGATTTGATTATTTTCGTGAGAGGAACAGGATGATGCGATAAAATTTTGTGGCTGAAATATATGTGATGATTCATGTGATGATTTTGAGGAACGAGACTTACACAATATTCTCCTAAATTCTCTTGAGAGTATTACGTTTGTTTTCTGTGTCAATTGCACTCATGTTGAATTGTGACATTCATTGGAATCCTGAAAAAATTATTGGAATATATTATATTGTTGATTTGAGCATAGTGTCATGAGATTTTAATATGGCATCGAGAATGGGCACCCGCCTATGGTCCAAAAACTATTATATGGCTTTGAGATGCATATGAGAGGTGAGGTGAGGCTTGGTGACCCAATGATTTGTTGTTGAGAAATTAATATTGATATAATGCTTAAGTATTACATTTGATTCCTATATGCAATTCGTATTGTTGGGATTTATTCACTGTGCTATTTATTTTTTTAGCATCTATTCCTGTCATATTGTGTACTTCCCCGAATTTTCTTTTAGTTGGCAAGTTAGCGTGGATTGGGACGTTATGGGATATTTTAGAGAAATATTTTAGAGCTTGGATTGGAAGATTTAAATTTGATGTAATTATTGATATAGTTAGCGGTCTAATTTTAGTTAGATAATTTTGAATTTTGAGAGAAACTTTATTGTAATCATTATTGTGGAAATCGAAGAATTGTATAAATTTTTGAATTTAGATCCTCTATACTTATTTGGATGGTTTTAGTTTACTTTAATCGTAGTAGCACGCCGCGTGTCACTTTTCGGGCGAGCAAGGTGTTACAGATGGTATCAGCTCTTAGGTATACGGCAACCCTCGGGTCTTTGAGATTTGGATCTAGCATGCGTGAGAGACATGTTTTCTTTGGAGATAGAATGTTTTGAAGGCGTGTTAGGCATCGATGATTGAGATTTGTTATCTTGATGTGAGAACGTGTAGTATTGATTGAGGACTTAGTGTTGTGATTTTTGGGATATATACGCAAGTAGCATTTTAATATCGAGAGTTAGGATACATCGAATTTCGAGGGCGAAATTCCTTGTTAGTGGGGAAGTATGTAACGACCCGGATTTTTTTAAATGGGAATTTTTAAATTAATTTTGGAAATCGGAGAAAAATGAAATTTTAGATTTTATAAATTTTATAATTTAAAATGTTTGTTTTTATATTTGAAAATAAATTTTCAAACGGTATTGGAATCGGAATTAAAATGGAGTTTTAATTGAATTTTTATTATATAGAAAAGTCCTTAAGAAATAAAACACTCTACGAGTCCTCAAAACATACAACTCTCTAGAAAAAAATATATAAAAATATTAAACTATCCGCTCAAGCTGAAATTTTTTGTACAACTTCCTCTCGTCTCTACCTACTACCCCCATTGATTTTACCCAATTCCAACGCTCCGATCGTCCGAAATGTCTTTTTTAGTATTTGTATATTATTATAACTCTTTTTAATCAAACGCTTAATCCTTTATCTATCATAACTAATTCGTGGATAGACTTTTCAAATCACTTTTTTTCAAACTTTTCAACCAGAAGACCTCTCCAAAATTAATCCCTTTCATCTACAAACCATTAGCCCCAAATTTATTAAAGATTTCAACCTTAGATTAGAAGGCTTATTTGGTGTTTTCTCGAGTTTGGGCTAGAACGAGATTTGATTATTTTCGTGAGAGGAACGTGAGGGTGCGATCAGATTTTGAGGCTGAAATATATGTGACGATTCATGTGATGGTTTTGAGGTCCGGGACTTACAAAATATTCTCATAAATTCTCTCGAGACTATTCCGTTTGTTTTCTGTGTTAATTGCACACATGTTGAATTGTGATATTCGTTGGAATCCTGAAAAAATTGTTATAATCTATTATTTAATCCATTGAGATATATTATATTGTTGATTTGAGAATAGTGTCATGAGATTTTATTATGGCACGGAGAATGAGCACCCGACGATAGTCCAAAAATCGTTATATGGCTTTGAGATGCCTAGGGGAGGTGAGGTGAGGCCTGGTGACCCATTGATGTGTTGTTGAGAAATTAATATTGATATAAAGCTTGAGTATTGTATTTGATTTGTATATGCGATTCTTATTGTTGGGATTTATTCACTATGCCAATTAATTGTTTTACCATCTATTCCTGTCATATTGTGTACTTCCACGTATTTTCTTTTAGTTGGAAGGTTAGCATGGATCGGGACGCTATGGGATATTTGGAGAAATATTATAGGGCTTGGAATACAAGATTTATTTTTTATGTAATTAGTGGTGTTATTTAAGTTAGCCATTTAGAATTTTGAGAGAAACTTCACTGTAACCATTATTGTGGAAACAGAAGAATTGTTGATTTTTTTTATATTTAAAATTTTGAATTTATATCCTCTATACTTATTTGGATGGTTTTAGTTTAGTTTAATCTATGTAACACGCCGCCTGTCTCTTTTTGGGCACGCGGGGTGTTATAGATTGTATCAGAGCTTAGGTATATGGCAACTCTCGAGTCTTTAGGTTTTGGGTCTAGCATGCGTGAGAGATATGTTTTCTTTGGAGATAGAGTGTTTTGAAAGCGTGTTCGGCATCGATGGTTGAGATTTGTAATCTTCATGTGAGATCGTGTAGAATTGATTGAGGACTTAGTGTTATAATTTTAGGGATATATAATCGAGTAGCATTTTAGTTTTGAGCGTTAGGCTACGTCGAACGTCGAGGGAGAAATTCCTTTTTAGTGGGGAAGTATGTAACAACACGATTTTTTTAAAACGGGAATTTTTAAATTAATTTTTCAAATTGGGGAAAAATCAAGTTTCGGATTTTATAAATTTTATAATTCAAAAAGTGGGTTTTTATATTTGAACGGAATTGGAATCGGAATTAAGATGGAGTTTTAACGGAAATTTTATTATATAGAAGAGTCCATAAAACATAAAACTCTCTAAAAAATATATATAAAAATATTGAACCCCCAGATCGAGCTGAATTTTTTTTACAGCTTCCTCTCGTGTTCTGCTACTACTCCCTTAAATTTTAGCCAATTCCAACTGTCCGATCGTTCGACATGTTTTTTTTAGTGTTTGTATCTGATTAGAACTCTTTTCTTGATCAAACTCTTAATCCTTTATATATCACAACTAATTTGTAAATGGACTTTTCAAATCACTTTTTCTCAAACTTTTCGACCAGAAGACCTCTCCAAAATTACTCCCTTTCATCTATATACCATAGCCCTAAACTTATTCAAGATTTCAACTTTAGATTATATGGCTTATTTGGTGTTTTCTTGAGTTTGGGCTAGAACGAGATTTGATTATTTTCATGAGAGGAACATGATGGTGTGATCAGATTTTGAGGCTGAAATATATGTGATGATTCATGTGATGATTTTGAGGTACGAGACTTACAAAATATGCTCCTAAATTCTCTCGAGACTATTCCGTTTTTATATGTCAATTGTACTCATGTTGAATTGTGATATTCATTGGAATCCTGAAAAAAATTATTGGAATCTAATATATTGTTGATTTGAGCGTAGTGTCATGAGATTTTATTATGACATGGAGAATGGGCACCCGACTATAGTCCAAAAATCGTTATATGGCTTTGAGATGCATATGGAAGGTGAGGTGAGGCCTGATGACCCAATGATGTGTTGTTGAGAAATTAATATTGATATAATGCTTAAGTATTACATTTGAATTGTAAATGCGATTCATATTGTAGGGATTTATTCCCCGTGATAATTATTTTTGAGCATCTATTCCTGTCATATTGTGTACTTCCCCGTATTTTCTTTTAGTTGGCAGATTAGCATCGATTGGGACGCTCTGTGCTATTTTGGAGAAATATTTTAGAGCTTGGATTGGAAGAATTATTTTTTATATAATTAGTGGTGTTATTTTAGTTAGATAATTTTGAATTTTGAGAAACTTTATTATAATTGTTGATGCCGATAAGATATCATGGATGCACAGATAAAATGAAGGTATGAAGATGATGATTGAAGATGAAGTGGTGATCACATCAAACACTTAAGAGACAAAGGTTTTTAAAGTGGTTCGGATATAAGGAAAAGCCTACGTCCACTGTTATTTTATTCCCAGGGGTTTATAATAGCACAATATGGTGTAGAGAGAGAGAGGTGCGTAGACAATTGTTTGCTTGTTCAGATTGTGTGTCTAGCCTATACAGCTTGTCCCATTGGCTAAGGGAACGCATGTATTTATAGTGATAGGAGTCCAAGAGATGGAATGTCTTTATATATTCAGACATTTACATCTGTGTATAATGAATATGACTGTTGGTCTTCTAGGATGGTTAGTTTTCCTTGAGTTGGTTGGTATGACGACTAAGTCTCCTCGGGTGCCAAGCAAGTATAAATATTGCCACATATGACAGGTGTCCATTTCTTATTGGTCCGCGTAATTGGAGAATTTTTGCGTTAATAGAAGCCCCCAATGCTCCATGCTTAATGGTTTACTGAAAGGATGGAGTATTTATTCTGCAATGTTGCTCTGTACTCATGCATAATGAAATTACTGAGCTTCCTTTTTTATTTGTTCAATATAAAGTGCACTATATTCTGGTCAACGGATGATGCAGGTTGATCGATGGTTGCTTTAGAGCTAATTTTTCTTTTGAGGAACTCTGTCTGTTAAGCGAACGTGTGATATGTATCACCCCTAGGAATTTGGATGTAGCCATGTTATAGTTTGTAGCTTGTAGCTTGTTATAATCTTCAAGTGGGTTGATCGACTAGTTAGCCGACCAACTGAGTGTTGACTGTGCGTATTTGATTTTTCTGATCTTTGCTCCTCTGAAGGTTTTGGTGATGTAACACGTTAGCTTTTGAACCCAATTATTCAATTTGATTAGTGCCAAGATAGTAACAGTCTTTGAAACATTTACATATAAGTAGAACTTCTTCTTTAGTGCTGGTAGAGACAGCAGTAGTAAAGATCCAAGTGCTGTAGATGTTGAATCTGACTCCAGAAATTCAATAGCATGTGCATAATAACTCCTGAATATGCCTTCTGAACTTCAATAGCAAAACTAACTCCTGAATATACCTCCCGAACTTCAATAGCAAAACTAACTCCTGAACTCCTGAATATGCCTCCTGAACTTCCATAGCAAAACTAACTCCTGAATATGCCTCCTGAACTTCCACAGCAAAACTAACTCCTGAATATGCCTCCTGAACATCCATAGCAAAACTAACTCCTGAATATGCCTCTTGAACTCTTGGATGATGATTGGTTAGTGATATGTCTTATTATGTTATGATTTGGAGTTGAATCTGATGCTCGACTGATACTGCATGACGTTATGAGAATATGCCACCAAATGAACAATTAATTCTGTAGTGAAAGCTCCCAAATGCGGAATATGAACTAAGACTACTTTCTTGGCCTTGAAGTATGATGATCTTGCTAGAAAAGATAAGGCTGAGGAAATATTTGCTCAAAATTATTTTCCAAGAGCTTTACATGTTTGCAAGTTTTCGTTTCCATACTGTCCTGATGTAACCAATGAATTAATTTGCCGACCAAGTAATTTTGGTCGAGTAAAACTGCTTGTAATATATAGTCCTATTAAAAATGTGCTGGCATTCCAATTAGGAATGTGATATATTCCAATTAGGAATATGTGGACATTCTAATGAAGAATGTGATATGTTCCAATTAGGAATCTGATTCTTGTATGTGCCAGTGATCGACGCATGTGGAGCCCAGTTGGGCTTAGGAGACTGAATAATAATGATGATGCGTGAGCATTTGTCAGGACTTGATAGAATGATCCAATAATAAGCATGATTGCACATAATATATAATTTTCATTGCATATCCGTGCTAGTGACAAATCCAAATAGAAGTTCTAAGAAACCTAGATAAATAATGAGAGTTTCAACCATCTGCCGGTCGTAATAAGAAATCCAGATAAATAATAAGAGTGCCCACCATCTTCCAGGTTTAATAAGAAGTCTCGATAATAAGAGTGTCGACCATCTGTCGGGCTTAATAAGAAGTCCAGATAATAATAAGGAAGGGATCGATTGATCCTGCATTGTTAGAGAATAATAGATTTCCAGGGAATTCTTCAAACAATAATATATAATCATGAAATTTATCTTCTGCTTAATCTATGTATATGAATTGACGATTTTGCCAATTTTCGTTTGTATTAGCGTGCCTTGATCCCATGCTCCTACCTAGTTGTAGCGATCTTTTGATCACCCATAAGTGCCTAAGCAATGGAATATTTTCATCCCATGTTCCGACTTAGTTGTAACAATCTTATCTAGGTTGCCTTGGTGCCTAGGCAGTGGATATTTTACCCATCTTCTTTCCTAGTTTTAGATTCCCCTTGAGGTCACCTATAATCAAATATACCTTACCTTTTATGATTGTTGTGCCAACATTGTTGGTTAGGTTTATTGATGCCGACCAACCTTAGTTGGTGGTTGCTGATGCCTACCAACTTTTAGTTGGTGGTTATTGAATATATATAGAGAAAAGAATTTTCTCGACCAACAGTCTGTTGGAGATAATATCATAACTAATGAAAATTTCCTTGGAGATGAATATATGATAATAAATATTTTTTGCCGAGCTCCATGCTGAGATGAATATAGAATATGCATCTGAATAGATATAAAGAATGATTCGGAATAATAAAAAAGTGTCTGGCTGATATGTCCAGGAAAAATTGCATAATGCCGAACAAGGATAATATTTTCCAGAACATAAGAATATGTCTGAGTACTTTGTCGGGCCTGAATATAAATAAGAATTACCCACACCAACTGTCCGTAGGGGGAGAAATATAAATGTTGCAGATCTATTCGGAACTAAATAACAATAAATATTTTACCGAGCTCCATGATGAGATGAATATAGAATGGATATAGAGAATGATTTGTTCTTGAGGATAGATCAGAGCAATAATAAAATCAATAGTGCCTTGTTGAGGTAAAATTTCATAATGCCGAGCAATGATAATATTTTCCAGAAGTTTTAGATTGTTTCCGAGCATTCGTCGGCATTGAATCTTGTACCTATGGAATTTAATAAGTTTCTTGAACATCTGTGGAGGCTAAATTAATTAATCATGAGAATAATTTAGTCATCCAATCAATATATGATATGTATTTGCTCGGGTAATAAAAATATCAAAACATAAAATAATATGTTATGCTGTATGTCAATATGAGCAATTTTTTATAAAAAATGCTAGACATTTTAATTTTAAGTAAAAGACCAAATATAAGTTGATTTTTATTTATCACTTGATTTTTTTAAAAAAATATTTTTAGGGTGATCACAAGTTTAAAAATGATTTATTCCCCCTATTGTCCCAAGCTGAACTCGTGTTCAAAGAAATATCTTGGGCAATACAAGTTTTTAACACCACAAGATTCTACTGCTGCCGACCAACGACCTGGGTGTTGCCGACGAAGAAAATAGTTATCGCTGACCAATGTTAGGTTAGTGTTGGAGTGTTGCCGACTTGTGTTAGATGATCTGGATCTATAACCGACCAATAATATGTAATGTCGACCAGTAATTGTAAATCCTTTTGTGCCGACTAAATTATAGGAGGTCGGGGAGCCTTTCACCATGCGCAAAACTTAGCCCCGACCAACAATGAGTTCTCCGACCTACATGTTTGATCCCCAAAGTTTTATATATATTTTCCTTTGGTTGCCGATACGCATCAGGTAATGCCGATCTGTGAAAAACACGTTCCTTCTGATATAGATGTAAAATAGTGAACATCGACCAAGATGAATTCTTTATTGTACTGGATCCCGACCAATCAACAGATCTTGATGTCTAATATATGGTGCCGACCAAGAATAGGTGATGCTGACCAACGTTTTATGGCTGCCGACCAACAATAACACATAGTTCACGTTTTCGACTAATATAGAAGTAGCTTTGCATAATTGCTTACCAACATACAAAACCAGAAGTTTATAGTTGGGGAGGAATTTGGGGCGCCGACCAATAGAAGTTTATGGATCTGGCGATCAGGTATTTATGCAACATATGAAACCCTTTTGATCTGATGGAGAAACCGAGAAGTCTTTGGGTTATTTGGATGACTGTGGATTGTCACTATATGGATGGTCGCTGATTGAAGGCACTTAAAAAGACTAGTAAATTCATTATATCCCACTCTTCCTTTTTCAAAAGTTGAGAGGTCTTGACCGATTTGAATGGTAGATTGGGCACCAATTTTGACGATTTCACTACATAATTGATTTGTCGCCATTGTGGTCTTCTTGTTGCTGACGAATTTTGATTTCTTCCAAACCCCAATGTTAGATAATGAAACTGTGGTTAAATATATAACCCTAGTATCTGAATGAAATTTGGTACTATGTTCTACAATGATTATTGATTTTGCGCCCTCTGTTGTATAGAATACTGAAATTGGGCGAAATTATCAACTTCTCATTTTTTTATCAAACCCAGTTTCTGGGTAAAGGAGTATCAACAATCATAAAAATTCTCAGGGAAGATATAATATGAATGATCAAGAGTTATTAAACCATGATCCGTAATTTTCTATTGAATTTTTTTTATTTATCTTCCAATATTTATTTGCAAATATATGATCAATGTTCGAGAGAAGAAAAACACAATAACTTGTTTGTCCATAATTTTTTGACGAGAATTCATAGCCTTGAGGGCTTGTACAAAAATTATAATTATGAAATCTACTATTTTGCAGATTTCCAAAAAAAAAAATGATCCAACAAATTTGTGAATATAAAATCATGAATGAATCAATTGATTTATATACAACATATAATTGATTATGAGTAGAGATAGAAAAATTAGATTGTGATGATGATCGTCATTTCTTCAAATAATAAGGAAAGAGTTTTGTTTCTCTTCCCACAGATGGCGCCAATCCGTTGATGACTAGAAATAGCATCCATGATATCTTATCGGCATCAATAACAGATAAAATGAAGGTATGAAGATGATGATTGAAGATGAAGTGGTGATCACATAAAACACACAAGAGACAAAGGTTTTTAAAGTGTTTTGGCTATAAGGAAAAGCCTATGTCTACTGTTATTTTATTCTCAGGGATTTACAATATCACAATATGGTGTAGAGAGGGAGAGAGGTGCGTAGAGAATTTCTTGCTTATTCAGATTGTGTGTTTACCCTGTGCAGCTTGTCCCTTTGGATAAGGGAACGCATGTATTTATAGTGATGGGAGTCCAAGACATGGAATGTCTTTATATATTCAGACATTTACATCTATGTACAATGAATAGAACTTTTGGTCTTCTAGCGTGGTTGGTCTTCCTTGAGTTGGTTGGTATGTCGTGAGTTGGTTGGTATGCCGACCAACTCTCCTCAGGAGCCGAGCAAGTCTCCTCGGGTGCCGAGCAAGTCTACTCGAGTGCCGAGCAAGTATAAATAATGCCATGTAGGATGATAGATGTCCATTTCTTATTGGTCCACGTAGTTGGAGAATTTTTGCGTTAATAGTAAATATTGTGGATTTTTTTATATATAAATTTTGGAATTTAGATGCTCTATACTTATTTGGATGGTTTTAGTTCAGTTTAATCGTAGTAGCATGCCGCGTGTCACTTTACGAGCACGCGGGGTGTTACAAATGGTATCAGAGATTAGGTATACGAAACCCCTCGGGACTTTGTATTTTAGGTCTAGCATGCGTGAGAGACATGTTTTCTTTGGAGATAGAATGTTTTGAAGGCGTGTTAGGCATCGATGGTTGAGATTTGTTATCTTGATGTGAGAATGTCTAATATTGATTGATGACTTAGTGTTGTGATTTTTGGGATATATAAGCGAGTAGAATTTTAATTTCGAGCGTTAGGCTACGTCGAATTTCGAAGGCGAAATTCCGTGTTAGTGGGGAAGTATGTAACGACCCAGATTTTTTTAAATGGGAATTTTTAAATTAATTTTGGAAATTGGAGAAAAATAAAATTTTGGATTTTATAAATTTTATGATATCAAATGTTAGTTTTTATATTTGAATTTTCAAACGGAATTGGAATCGAAATTAAGATGGAGTTTTAATTGAATTTTTATTATATAGAAGAGTCGCTAAAACATAAAACTCTCTAAGAGTCCTCAAAACATAAAACTCTCTACAAAAATATATATAAAAATATTGAACCATCCGATCGATCTGAAATTTTTAGTACAGCTTCCTCTCGTCTTCAGCTACTGCTCCGTTAAATTTTAGCCAATTCCAACGGTCCGATCGTCCGAAATGTATTTTTTAATATTTGTATCAGATTAGAACTCATTTCTTAATCAAACTCTCAATCCTTTATATATGACAACTAATTTGTGGATGGACTTTACAAACCACTTTTTTTCAAACTTTTCAACCAGAAGACCTCTCCAAAATTACTCCCTTTCATCTACAAACCATAGCCCCAAACTTATTCTACATTTCAACCTTAGATTAAAAGACTTAATTTGGTATTTTCTCAAGTTTGGGCTAGGGCGCGATTTGATGGTTGTCATGAGAGGAACATGATGGTGCGATTATATTTTGACACTGGAATATATGTGACGATTCACGTGATGATTTGGAGGTACGGGACTTGCACAATATGCTCCTAAATTCTCTCTGGAGTATTCTGTTTGTTTTTGTGTCAATTGCAATTATGTTGAATTGTGATATTCATTGGAATCCTGAAAAAAATATTGGATTCTATTATTTAATTCATTGAGATATATTATATTTTTTATTTGAGCATAGTGTCATGAGATTCTAATATGGCACGGAGACTGGGCACCCACCAATAGTTCAAAAATCGGTATATGGCTTTGAGATTCCTAGGGGAGGTTAGGCGAGGCCTCGTGACCCATCGATGTGCTGTTGGGAAATTAATATTGATATATTGCTTGAGTATTGCATATGATTTGTATATGAAAGTCTTATTGTTGCGATTTATTCTCCGTGATAATTATTTTTGAGCATCCATTCCTGTCGTATTGTGTACTTCCCCGTATTTTCTTTTAGTTGGCAGGTTAGCATGGATTGGGACGCTATGGGCTATTTTGGAAAAATATTTTAGAGCTTGGATTGGAAGATTTATTTTTGATGTAATTAGTGGTGTTATTTTAGTTGTGAATTTTGAATTTTGAGAGAAACTTTATTGTAATCATTATTATGGAAATAGAAGAATTGTGAATTTTTTTTAAATATAAATTTTGGAATTTGGATACTCTGTGCTTATTTGGATGGTTTTAGTTTAGTTTAATCATAGTAGAACTCCGCGTGTCTCTTTTCGAACGTGCGTGGGGGTGTTACAGATGGTATCAGAGTTTAGGTATACGACAACCCTCGAATCTTTGGGTTTTGGGTATAGCATGCGTGAGAGACGAGTTTTCTTTAGAGATAGAATGTTTTGAAGGCGTGTTAGGCATCGATGGTTGAGTTTTTTGATCTTGATGTGAGAACGTGTAGAATGATTGAGGACTTAGTGTTGTGATTTTTGGGATATATAATTAAGTAGGATTTTAATTTCACACGTTAGGTTACGTCGAATTTCGAGGGAGAAATTCCTTGTTAGTGGGGAAGTACGTAACAACCCAGATTTTTTTAAATGAGAATTGTCAAATTAATTTTGAAAATCGGAGAAAAATGAAATTTTGAATTTTATAAATTTTTCAAGTTAAAATGTTGGTTTTTATATTTGAAAATAATTTTTCAAACTCAATTGGAATCGGTTTTAAAATGGAGTTTTAATTGAATTTTTATTATATAGAAGTGTCCTCAAAATTTTATAAATATAGAAAAAAAATTATAAATATATTGAACCATCCGATCGACGTTAAATTTGTTTTACAGCTTCCTCCCATCTTCAGCTACGACTCCTTCAAATTTCAGCCAATTCCAATGGTTCGATCGTTCGAAATATCTTTTTTAGTATTTGTATCTCATTAAAACTATTTTCTTAGTCAAACTCTTAATCATTTATATATCACAACTAATTCGTGGATGGAATTTTCAAATAACGTTTTCTCAAACTTTTAAACCTGAAAACCTCTCCAAAATTACTCCCTTTCATCTACAAACCATAGGCCCAAACTTATTCAAGATTTCAACATCAGATTAGAAGGCTTATTTAGTGTTTTCTTGAGTTTGGGCTAGAATGAGATTTGATTATTTTCGTGACAGGAACATGATGGTGTGATCATATTTTGAGGTTGAAATATATTTGAGGATTCATGTGATGATTTTGAGGTACGAGACTTACACAATATGCTCCTAAATTCTCTCGAGAGTATTCCGTTTGTTTTCTGTGTCAATTGCACTCTTGTTGATTTATGATATTCATTAGAATCCTGAAAAAAATAGTTGGAATCTATTATTTAATTCATTGAGATATGGTATATTTTTTATTTGAGCATAGTGTCATGAGATTTTAATACGGCACGGAGAATGGGCACCTGTCGATAGTCCAAAAATCGTTATATGACTTTGAGATGCCTAGGGGAGGTGAGGTGAGGCGTGGTGACCCATTGATGTGTTGTTGAGAAATTAATATTGATATAATTCCTTAGTATTGCATTTGATTTGTATCTGACATTCGTATTGTTAGGATTTATTCACCGTGCTAATTATTTTTGAGCATCTATTCTTGTGATATTGTGTACTTCCCCGTATTTTCTTTTAGTTGGCAGGTCAACGTGGATTGGGACGCTATGGGCGATTTTGGGGAAATATTTTAGATCTTGGATTGGAAGATATAAATTTGATGTAATTAGTGGTGTCATTTTAGTTATAGAATTTTGATTATTGAGAGAAACTTTATTATAATTATTATTGTGGAAATAAAAGAATTGTTGATTTTTTTTATATAAATTTTGGAATTTAGATGCTCTATACTTTTTTGGACGGTTTTAGTTTAGTTTACTCGTTGCAGCACGCCGCGAGTCTCTTTTCGGATGCGCGGGGTGTTACAGATGGTATCAGAGCTTAGGTATACATCAACCCTCGGGTCTTTGGGTTTTGGGTCTAGCATGCGTGAAAGACATTTTTTCTTTGGGGATAAAATGTTTTGAAGGCATGTTAGGCATCGATGGTTGAGATTTGTGATCTTGATGGGAGAACATGTAGAATTGATTCAGGACTTAGTGTCGTGATTTTTGGGATACATAATCGAGAAGCATTTTGATTCCGAGCATTAGGCTACGTCGAATATTGAGGGTGAACTTCCTTGTTAGTGGGGAAGCATGTAACAACCCAGATGTTTTTAAATGGGAATTTATCAATTAATTTTGGAAATCAGAGAAAAATGAAATTTTGGATTTTATAAATTTTACCATTAAATATTGGTTTTTATATTTGAAAATAATTTTTCAAAGGGAATTGGAATCGGAATTAAAATGGAGTTTAATTGAACTTTTATTATATAAAAGAGTCCTTAAAATATAAAACTCTCTAAGAGTCCTGAAAACATAAAACTCTCTAGGAAAAAAAATTATAAAAATATTGAACCATCCGATCGAGCAGAAATGTTTTGTACAGCTTCCTCTCATCTTCAGTTATGACTCCCATAAATTTAAGCTAATTTCAACAGTTCGATCGTCCGAAATGACTTTTTTAGTATTTATATCTGATTAGAACTATATTCTTAATCAAACTCTTAATCCTTAATATATCACAAAGAATTCGTGGATGGACTTTTCAAATCACTTTTTCTCGAACTTTTCAACCTGAAAACCTCTCCAAAAATTACTCCCTTTCATCTACAAACCATAGCCCCAAACTTATTCAAGATTTCAACCTCAGATTAGAAGGCTAATTTGGTGTTTTCTCGAGTTTGGGCTAAAACCGAATTTGATTATTTTCATGAGAGGAATGTGATGGTGTGATCAAATTTTGAGGCTCAAATATATATGATGATTCATGTGATGATTTTGAGGTATGAGACTTACACAATATGCTCCTAAATTCTCTCGAGAGTATTCCGTTTGTTTTCTGTGTCAATTGCACTCATGTTGAATTGTGATATTCATTGGAATCCTAGAAAAAATAGTTGGAATATATTGTTTAATTCATTGAGATATGTTATAATATTGATTTGAGCATAGTGTCATGAGATTTTAATATGGCAGGAGAATGGGCACCCGTCGATAGTTCAAAAATCATTATATGGCTTTGAGATGCCTAGGGGAGGTGAGGTGAGACGTGGGGACCAATTGATGTGTTGTTGAGAAATTAATATTGATATAATGCTTGAGTATTGCATTTGATTTGTATATGATATTCGTATTGTTGGGATTTATTCACCGTGCTAATTATTTTTTAGCATCTATTCCTCTCATATTGTGTACTTCCCCGTATTTTCTTTTAGTTGGCAGGTTAGCGTGGATTGGAACGCTACGGGCTATTTTGGAGAAATCTTTTACAGCTTGGAATGGAAGATTTAAATTTGATGTAATTATTGGTGTTATTTGAGTTAGAGAATTTTGAAATTTGAGAGAAACTTTATTGTAATCATTATTGTGGAAATAAAAGAATTGTGGATTTTTTTATATATAAATTTTGAAATTTAGATGCTCTATACTTATTTTAATGGTTTTAGTTTAGTTGAATCGTAGGAGCACGCCGCGTGCATCTTTTCGGGCACGCGAGGTGTTATAGATAATATCAAACCTTAGGTATACGACAACCCTCGGGTCTTTGGGTTTTTGGTCGAGCATGCTTGAGAGGCATTTTTATTGGGAGATAGAATGTATTGCAGACGTGTTAGGCATCGATGGTTGAAATTTGTGATCTTGATGTGAGAACGTGCAGAAGTGATTGAGGAGTTAGTGTTGTGATTTTTGGGATATATAATCAAGTAGGATTTTAATTTCAAGTATTAGGCTACGTCGAATTTCGAGGGCGAAATTCTTTGTTAGTGGGAAAATATGTAACAAACTGTATTTTTTAAATGGGAATTTTAAATTAATTTTGATAGTCGGAGAAAAATGAAATTTTGGATTTTATAAATTTTATAATTTAAAATGTAGGTTTTTATGTTTGAAAATAAATTCTCAAATAGAATTGGACTCGGAATTAAAACGGAGTTTTAATTGAATTTTTATTATATAGAAGAGTCCTTAAAACATAAAACTCTCTAAGAGTCCTCAAAACATATAACTCTCTAGAAAATAAAAAATACAAAAATATTCAATAAACCGATCGTGCTAATTTTTTTTGTATAGCTTCCTCGCATCTTCAGCTACTACTCCCTTAAATTTTAGCCAATTCCAATGGTTCGATCTTCCGAAATGTCTTTTTTAGTATTTGTATTTTATTAGAACTTTTTTCTTAATCAAACTCTTAATCCTTTATATATCACTACTAATCCATGAATGGACTTTTCAAATCACTTTTTCTCAAACTTTTTAACCCGAAGACCTCTCCAAAACTACTTCCTTTCATCTACAAACCCTAACTCCAAACTTATTCAAGATTTTAACCTTAGATTAAAAGGCTTATTTGGTGTTTTTTCGAGTTTGGGCTAGAACGAGATTTGGTTATTTTCGTGAGAGGAACATGATGGTGCGATCAGATTTTGAGGCTGAAATATATGTGCCAATTCATGTGATGAATTTAAGGTACGAGACATACACAATATGGTCCCAAATTCTCTCGAGAGTATTCCGTTTGTTTTCTATGACAATTGCACTTATGTTTATTTGTGATATTCTTTTGAATCCTTAAAAATTTTTGGAATCTATTATTTTATTCATTGAGTTTATTATATTATTGATTTGAGCATAGTGTCGTGAGATTTTAATATGTCACGGAGAATGGGCATCCACCGATAGTCCAATAATTGTTATCTGGCTTTGGGATGCCTAGGGGAAGTGAGGTGAGGCCTGGTGATCCATTGATGTGTTTTTGAGAAATTAGTATTAATATAATGCTTGAGTATTGCATTTGATTTGTATATGTGATTCGTATTTTTGGGATTTATTCACGGTGCTAATTATTTTTGAGCATCAATTCATGTCATATTCTGTACTTTCCCGTATTATCTTTTAGTTGGCAGGTTAGCGTGGATTGGGACGCTATGGGCTATTTTGGAGAATTATTTTAGAGATTGGATTGGAAGATTTATTTTTTATTAAATTACTGGTGTTTTTTTAGTTACAGAATTTTAAATTTTGAGAGAAACTCTATTGTAATCATTATTATGAAAATAGAAGAATTGTGATTTTTTTTTATACATAAATTTTGTAATTTAGATGCTCTATACTTATTTGGATGGTTTTAGTTTAGTTTAATCGTAGTAGCACGTCGCGTGTCTCTTTTTGGACGCACGGGGTGTTACAAATGGTATCAGAGCTTAGATATACGGCAACCCTCGGCTCTTTGGGTTTTGGGTCAAGCCTGCGTGAGAGACATTCTTTCTCTGGAGAAAGAATGTTTTGAAGGCGTGTTATGCATCGATGGTTGAGATTTGTGATCTTGATTGAGGACTTAGTGTTGTGAGTTTTAGGATATATAATCGAGTAGCATTTTAATTTCGAGCGTTAGGCTACGTCGAATTTCGAGGGTGAAATTCCTTATTAGTGGGGAAGTATGTAACAACCCGAATTTTTTTAAATGGGAATTTTTAAAATAATTTTGAAAATAGGAGAAAAATGAAATTTTGGATTTTATGAATTTTATAATTCAAAATGTTGGTTTTTATATTTGAAAATATATTTTCAAGCGGAATTGGAATCGGAATTAAAATGGAGTTTTAATCGAATTTTTATTATATAGAAGAGTCCTTAAAACAAAAAAATTCTCTAAGAGTACTCAAAACATAAAACTCTCTAAAGAAAAATATATAAAATTATTGAACAATACGATCAAGCTGAAATTTTTTGTACAGCTTCCTCTCGGCTTCAGCTACTACTCCCTTAAATTTCATCCAATTTCGACAGTCCAATCGTCCGAAATCTCTTTTTTAGTATTTGTATCTGATTAAAACTCTTTTCTTCATCAAACTCCTAATCCTTTATATATCACAACTAATTCATGGAAGGACTTTTCAAATCACATTTTCTCAAACTTTTCAACCATAAGACCTCTCCAAAATTACTCCCTTTCATCTACAAACCATATCCCCAAACTTATTCAAGATTTCAACCTTAGATTAAAAAGCTTATTTGGTGTGTTCTCGAGTTTGGGCTAGAACGAGATTTGATTATTTTCGTGAGAGGAACGTGATGGTGCGATCAGATTTTGAGGCTAAAATATATGTAATGATTCATGTGAAGATTTTGAGGTACGGTACTTACACAATATGCTCATAAATTCTCTCGAGAGTATTTTGTTTTTTTTTCTGTGTCAATTCCACTCATATTGAATTGTGATATTCATCGAAATCCTAAAAAATTATTGGAATCTACTATTTAATTCATTGAGATAAATTATATTGTTGATTTGGGCATAGTGTCATGTGATTTTAATATGTCACGGAGAATGGGCACCCACCGATAGTCCAAAAATCGTTATATGGCTTTGATATGCCTAGGGGAGGGGAGGTGAGGCTTGTTGACCCATTGATGTGTTGTTGAGAAATTAATATTGATATAATTCTTGATTTTTGCATTTGATTTGTATATGCGATTCATATTGTTGCGACTTATTCTCCGTGGAAATTATATTTGAGCATCTATTCCTGTCATATTGTGTACTTCCCCATATTTTCTTTTAGTTAGAAGGTTAGCGTAGACTGGGATGCTTTGGGCTATTTTGGAGCTTGGATTGGAAGTTTTATTTTTTATGTAATTAGTGGTGTCATTTTAGTTAGAGAATTTTGAATTTTGAGAGAAACATTATTGTAATCATTATGTGGAAATAGATGAATTGGGCATTTTTTAATATTTAAATTTTGGAATTTTGATGCTCTATACTTATTTGGATGGTTTTAGTTTAGTTTAATCATAGTAGCACGCCGCGTCACCTTTCGGGTGTGCGGGGTGTGACAGATGGTATCGAAGCTTAGATATACAGTAACCCTCGGGTTTTTGGGTTTGGGGTCTAGCAAGAGTGAGAGACGTTTTTTCTTTGGAAATACAGTGTTTTGAAGTCGTGTTAGGGATCGATGGTTGAGATTTGTGATCTTGATGTGAGAACGTGTAGAATTGATTGACGACTTAGTATTTTGGTTTTTGAGATATATAATCTAGTAGCATTTTAATTTCGATCATTAGGCTACGTCGAAATTTGAGGGTGAAATTCCTTGTTAGTGGGGAAGTATGTAACAACCCGGAATTTTTTAAATGGGAATTTTTAAATTTATTTTGAAATCGGAGAAAAATGAAATTTTTGATTTTATAATTTAAAATGTTTGTTTTCATATATGAAAATATATTTTCAAATGGAATTGGAATTGGAATTAAAATGGAGTTTTAATAGAATTTTTATTATATAGAAGAGTCCTTAAAACAAAAAATTCTCTAAGAGTACTCAAAACTTAAAACTCTCTAGAAAAAATATATAGAATTATTGAAGAAACCGATCAAGATGAATTTTTTGTACATCTTCCTCTCATCTTCTGCTACTATTCCCTTAAATTTCATCCAATTTCGAAGGTTCGATCGCCCGAAATTTCTTTTTTAGTATTGTTATCTGATTGAAACTCTTTTCTTAATCAAACTCCTAATCCTTTATATATCACGACTAATTCGTGGATGGATTTTTCAAATCACGTTTTCTCAAACTTTTCAACCAGAAGACCTCTACAAAATTACTCCTTTTCATCTTCAAACTCTAGCCCCAAACTTATTCAAGATTCCAACCTTGGATTAGAAGGCTTATTTGGTTTTTTTCTCCAGTTTAGTGTGATAACCCGCCTACTAAAATAATAGGTGGCCAGCCCTATACTCCAATAATCACAGGAATCATAGATGGTCCATTCTTAGCATCACTGTCGATTTAAAATATTAGTATGAGATAACCACCAATCATTTTAGAAAACGGACTGTCAAATGTAAAATTTTGAAAAGAAAGAAAAACACTTAGACAATCCCATTTGTAAAAACGGTGGGTATCAATAATCGATGAATGAAGAATGACAATAACAAATATCACCGAATAAGCTGTCGGTGCACAGACCAACACAACTAGTACATCGAGTATACATTTCAATATTTACAATATAATGAATGAGTGCAATACCTTGGGCAAAACACGCCCGAATAAATGTACTGAACATAACTAGAGGACAAAAGAAAGGAGCGTCTACTACAAGTACCCTACAACATCCGCAATATGCAGTAGCTCCATGACAACTGGAATGGAATATGTAAATACGGGTGTCCATGAGGAAGAGCACCTGTAACGACAAAGAATATGAAGAAACAAGGAAATATAGATACGGGTCAGGGCCCGGTTTGATATGATTACCATGTGACTAAAATGCATGACAGTTAAGTGCGTAATTCTCTCGCAGATAACAATAATATTTCTCACCTCTCAATCTAGCAGCAACCTAGCGCAATATCGTGAGATGTTCTAGTTAACCCTAAGTACTAAGGGCTTACTTCTCCCCATTCTCAACACTATGCCCTATTCGTGTGTGGGGTGTGTCGTAAAGCGAAATCCAGACAAGGAACCCCCCCGATACACTACTACTTAGGCAAGGTTGATAGTCGAGATCCATTAGGTCCTTAGCATGAAATAATCAATAAATGTATATGTGTGTGCATATGTGTGGGAGGTCACATCTACAGCTACACAAAGAAAATATAAAAATAAACCCATCCATCATCAAATGGCACAATTCGTAATTTCATTCTTTTAGGAATATATATAAATGGTACAACATTTTATCAAATGTTTACCAATTCAATCTTATTTACCAATTTTATTTCCTTTCTTCCCTCCAGGAAGAATATATAATTTAAAGCAAGTTTTATTATCATAAAAAGTGCTTTATCCTTTCATAAAACCCCACTTCCCTTCTTCCATCCAGGAAGTGTAATCAAAAGTCATTTTTATTATCATAAAAATACTTTTGTTTACCATATGCTTCCATTTCCCTCCTTTCTTTCGGGAAATATATTCGAAGCCAAACCATATACCCCATTTCCTTTCTTCCATCTGGGAAATGTAAATTAAAGCCATTTTATTATCATAAAATGCTTTAATAAATCTAAGACCGTCCCTCCGGGTTTCCCCACTGGACGCGCCCCTAAATGTCTATCATCTTCCAGGGCCTATCTATACAAGACAACCTGGGAACCTACCAACGTCGGGAAGCGGCCATATTGCCTGCGGGAAAGTCAGGACCACACCTAGAATCCCCTAACCAGCGCAGTAATACAAATTCCCATATGGCCTAGGGACTATATCCACCCTGCTTTCATTAGCCAAGGGGCTTCACCACACGTACACAACTTCCCTTATGATAGCGATTTAGGGAGGTGTGTAACCATAAGTTAACACTTATGAAAAACTTTACTTTTTCCATTTTGTAAACTTCCAAATTTTACTTTTCCAAAAAAAATCATTCATTTAGCCATTTGGCACCAAGTTTTAGAATGTGCAATTCATTCTTACTAAGTCATATTTTATTAATGACCTAAGACCCAAAGTGCCACTAACCTCAAAATAGCCTCAAAGAGTTCATATAATTTCATAAACCCTCAAAGTGAGTCTCCATAATGGAGTGTCTCCCAAAATATCACATTAATATTTTAACTTCCAATTTATCTTTAGGTTAACCTCCTATATCATACGGATATTAACCTATACAAACTAGCCCTCGGGTAAACCCAAATATCCACTCTTAGCCTCGGACATTAGTCTACCCAATACAACCCTCTAAGACTCCCCATTACTTCCCAAAGGAAGGTTCCTAAACCTCGAACCTAAAATAAAAGGGCTAAAACAAAACTAGAAAAAATCTCACCTTTTCAGAAGGGGTCGATCGATCGACCCCTGGCCGTCGATCGATCGAAGGCTTCGTTCGATCGATCCCCCAGGCTCGATCGATCGATCCTGGCGGACAGCTTCTTCTCCGAGAAGCTATTTCGGCCATTAACGAGCCATCCAAGCTTCTACCCGCTATTTCACCCAACCACAACAACAAATACTACTACCCAATCACTTCTAAACATCATACAATTAATTATTTCACCTCAAATCAAATTAAAACACAAGATTAAGGGATTAAACACGAAAATCTACAAATACCCATTTATGGTTTAAGCCTCCCAAAACTTAACTACACATGCAGATTTATCACATCAAATCAATATCTAGCAAGTAAAAACTTGCCTCGAGGTTCGTAGTCTCGGAACACCAACGGTAGCGACGAATTTCGGCACAAATCTTCCATTTTCTCTCTTTCTCTCCATTTCTCCCAACTCTCTCCTATCTCTCTCTCTCTCCTTTGGTTTCTCTCACAAATGAAGAAAGAAAAAGGGGTGAGGGAACTTATATGGGTCTCAAAACATAAATCCCCACTATTAATTGTTAATACACCACTAAAATGACTCGTAACCACTTATTTGAGTCATAACCCCTTAAAAATGCCCGAATCTCAAAAATTACAACTGGGCACTTATTTCGACTATCTCGACTATTCTAAAAACAACCGCACCCCCTATTTTGGCATTCGGGAAAATGTGAACTATTTTGTGTTCCAGTTCCAGTTTCATTTTAATTTCATTAATTCTACCCAATTTTATATATAGGTCATAACCTACACAATATAATGCTATTTACCTTCTCATAACGGTAAATAGGCAAAACATAGTAAATATTATCCCTAAGTCTCACGGGAAATAATATTTACTTCAACATCCCCTATTTTATAAAATTAGCCCATCAGGCAAAATAGTATAAAATAGTCGCTCAAAAACCTGGGTTGTTACATACTCCCCCCCTTAAAGGGGAATTTTGCCCTCAAAATTCAGGCATAACCCATAACCATATAAAGGGTATACTATACCAAAAGCCATGCTATCATACTAGCAAACCCCTCTATAGTGCAGCGTCCCCATAGGACACAAACTAAGGTCATCACTAACGATCTCAGTCCACATTCTCTGTGCTCTAACATAGCACCAATTCGTTCTTCAGGAACTTTCGATCCTACCCTTATACTACGGGAGGAGATACCCACACAATCTCGGCACAAATTGCTTTACTTTCCGGAACACGTTACACCCTTACTAGGGAATAACTACACTAACTTACAATCGCTAACCCAAATACTACAAGCCCTAATCGCGTGGGCGTAGCCCTTAAAAGTCTACTTGCTCAATGAGCCCAATCTTTGAAGAAATGTTCCCGAACCACTCCCAGTCCAAGGAATACACTATTCGCTGTTTCCATTCCCATGAATAGACAAGGCACACTACCAACTATAATAGGCTACACACGGCCTCAGGCTCATCGAAATTGATCCGAACTGTTGTACGGAAATTAGATCCATACAAACTACTACTCCAATCATTCCTTTAAATAAAATCCACCCATCCACTTATGGGTGGTAGGATATACCCTTTTCCACACTACTCTCTACTCACAAGTAGGTGAAAGGGTCAATCACGGACATAAATGCTCTTACAATAGATCCCCCCCTCGGTTAAACTCGCTCCACTAGGTATTCCATGCCACGACTAAACTCTAAGACGGTTTCTACTCGGCGCCTATAATACTCCCATCCGTATTGCCTTAGCGAAAGGGAATATCCTATCGATAGTCCTTCACGATCACCCACTTGTTATTCATGAAAAGACCCAAACTCCCGCCCAGGAATTAGTGTCTCTATTCTCCAAGGCAAGTACTACCACTACGAACTCTTCGTCAACCGGGAGACGACACTACGTAAAAGTGTGAGACACATGAACAAAGGGTCCAAGCTCCCGCATTAATAATTCCCGTTCCTGGCCAAGACTCCTTTGTTAAATCCACTCTCGATCATAACAACACGAGTGCAGGAGAAAAAGTCAGCTCATACTTCAACTCCTCAAAAGGTAGGTTACCATTGTAACACTCTATATACGAGAGGCCCCACCACTAACGGCCTAACATTTCGAATATCTCGAGATCCCATACTTCTCGCTCTAGGGACCAAATCCTACCTAGAGTTAACCCATTGTGGTTAAATCCTAACCACCTTCCTAAAATAACGTCGCATGCCCTAAGGGCCTAGCGTCCTAAGAATCCTAAGGTCAATCTATCTATCCTAATCTAGTCGTATAAGTAAAATACTAAATATTTCCCTAGTGTCCAAGACCTTTCCCGACTTCCGACATTAGCTCGGTTTCATGCGTGGGACGTCTCGCCGACGCGAAATCCAAACAAGGAACCCTCCCATTACACTACTACCTCGCATTATCGGTCGTCAAAAAGTAACGGTCGAAGACACATAATCGGGATCGACAAAATTCTAACTCGATACTCTACTAATACATATTTACTTCTACATCCTACCATAAAAATCAACTGAGGCATTTCCTTTCAGTAAGATGCCACCAATGTACTTATCCCAAAGTACACATATACCTTTATACAAATGGCCTTCTCATTAAGGCACAACCATAAGTCTCTATCGGACTTTCATCATCTTAGTCTTCCCCACATCGATCAGAGGAAAACTATCATAGTGCTCATATATCGCACATTAACTTAGCCCTTAATCACTCATAAACGTGATTCTTGGCTAAACCTTCCAACCCAGCGCTTGACCAACAGAAAAAGAAAAGAAAGAACAGAAAAGAAAATGCACATCTCTCCACTCCCAACGTCGTTAAGGTTCATGCGTGGAGCGTCTCGCCGAAGCGAAATCCAAATAAGGAACCCCTCCACACAATCCCCTTAACTAGCCGGTCGTGGAGATAAGGCACATCACACACAGGCAAAGCAAACAAAGCCAGCAAACAGAATAAAAATAAAAATAAAGGAAACTATCTACATACCGTAAACCACCTCTATAAAGTCTCAACCTGTATCCAGGAGAGATATTATAGAACAAATAGTTCTTCTCTAGAACTAGAAATAGGATACACTCGCGATTTTCACTTTCTATCACCCCCACCAATCTAAGAATATCTCTACTCGTATAATATATATAATACAAGTAGCACGTACCACACATATCACCACTCGCCCCATAATGAGTGAAAAGGAAAATACAGAACTTCCCTATTATGGAAGCCATATAGATATACTTACTATATATAAAAAAATGTACCGATACTATCACAAGCTCGATATACACACCCGAATCTAGGACTAACACCATACTACTCCATCGTAGCTAAGGAATGCACCATTCGCACCCTAGTTGGAAATTCCACCAACATACTAGCCAACCTCCTTGGCTAATACCAATGGTTCCAAGACACGTCATTCTAGTCTTATTTGAACCAAAGTACTTCCATCAATATCTCAACTAGGAGTCCCATCCTTGTCGGTTATCTTCAATCAAAAAGATCAGAACGCATAGTTCCCTTGACTTCTTCAGTAAAGAGAACATTCTGCCAGCCTCCCCGACCTTAGCTCCACGAGTCTTCCCCGGGTGGATGTCCACCAATGGGGTATCATGAACACTACTTCTCTAGAAGTGTTTCCAACAGTTACTTACGAGCCTAGCATTTCCACTGAAAGGCTCTCTCTATGGGCCAAAACATTCTGCCCCACCATAACGAAGCGTCTATCATTCCCTCCACTTCAATCTTATTCCTACGCATGGAAGATTTTCCTCTAATATTCACACTTGCGCACTTCTATACCCATATCTAAGCCAAAACTCTCGGGCCTTACATTCTCACCGAACGAGGTTACTCTTCCTCCATCCAACCAAACTTCAACATGTGGTCCTTGTCAAGGACCTCTCAGCTCCGAATTGACATTGCTTGGAATCCCAAGCACAGTACCACTCTCTACCGACAACGGTACTTGGGAAAACTATTTCCACTGTAATTAGTAATCACGGCAGAATATAAAATAATGCTATAAAGGGAAAGACCTCCAAATCGGCCCTTCTTCCCGACCACAGCCTACAGCTTATAGTAATCCCATCCTATGACGCCTTCACAACCGCCTTCCTCAACGATCTTCATCTAACGACTTACAAGTCTCACACGAACGCGTAGAAGATCTTCGGGGTTCTCATACCATAGCAGGAGAACGAAATCTCATAAGAGAATTCAACGACCTTATTCCTAAGGCTCTACATCAAACAAAGAGAAACGCAAAAGACGTAAAACATTCGCACAGATTCCTAAGGACTCTAGAACCTAATGCTCTGATACCATCTGTGACAACCCGCCTACTAAAATAATAGGTGGCCAGCCCTATACTCCAATAATCATAGGAATCATAGATGGTCCATTCTTAGCATCACTGTCAATTTAAAATAATAGTATGAGATAACCACCAATCATTTTAGAAAACGGACTGTCAAATTTAAAATTTTGAAAAGAAAGAAAAACACTTAGACAATCCCATTTGTAAAAACGGTGGGTATCAATAATCGATGAATGAAGAATGACAATAACAAATATCACCGAATAAGCTGTCGGTGCACAGACCAACACAACTAGTACATCGAGTATACATTTCAATATTTACAATATAATGAATGAGTGCAATACCTTGGGCAAAACACGCCCGAATAAATATACTGCACATAACTAGAGTACAAAAGAAAGGAGCGTCTACTACAAGTACCCTACAACATCCGCAATATGCAGTAGCTCCATGACAACTGAAATGGAATATGTAAATACGGGTGTCCATGCGGAAGAGCGCCTGTAACGGCAAAGAATATGCAGTAACAAGGAAATATAGATCCGGGTCAGGGCCCGGTTTGATATGATTACTATGTGACTAAAATGCATGACAGTTAAGTGCGTAATTCTCTCGCAGATAACAATAATATTTCTCACCTCTCAATCTAGCAGCAACCTAGCGCAATATCGTGAGATGTTCTAGTTAACCCTAAGTACTAATTTGGATGGTTTTAGTTTAGTTTAATCGTAGTAGCACGCCGCGTGTTACTTTTCGGGAGCACGGGGGTGTGATAGATGGTATCAGAGCTTAGGTATACGGCAACCCATGGATCTGGCATGCGTGAGAGACGTGTTTTCTTTGGAGATAGAATGTTTTGTAGGCGTGTTAGGCACCGACGGTTGAGATTTATGATCTTAATGTGAGAACGTGTAGAATTGATTGAGGACTTAGTGTTGTGATTTTTGGGATATATAATCTAGTAGCATTTTAATTTCGAGCATTAAGCTACGTCCAATTCCGAGGGCAAATGCCTTGTTAGTGGGGAACTATGTAACAACCCGAATTTTTTTCAATGGGAATTTTTAAATTAATTTTGGAAATCAGACAAAAACGAAAATTTGAAATTTATAAATTAAAATTTTGGTTTTTATATTTGACAATAAATTTTCAAACGCAATTGGAATCGGAATTAAAATGGAGTTTTAATTTAAATTTTATTATATAGAAGTGTCTTAAAAACAAAAAACTCTCTAAGAGTCCTCAAAACATAAAACTCTCTAGAAAAAAATATGTACAAATATCGAACCATCTGATCGAGTTGAAAATTTTTATACATCTTCCTCTCGTCTTCAGCTACTACTTTAAATTTCATCTAATTTCAACGGTCCGATCATCCGAAATGTCTTTTTTAGTATTTGTATCTGATTAGAACTCTTTTCTTATTCAAACACTTAATCAGTTATATATCACAACTAATTCGTGGATGGACTTTTCAAATCATGTTTTCTCAAACTTTTTAATAAGAAGACTCCCCAAAATCACTCCATTTCATCTACAGACCATAGGCCCAAACTTATTATAGATTTTAACCTTAGATTAGAAGGCTTATTTGTTGTTTTCTCGAGTTTGGGCTAGAATATGATTTGATTATTTTCGTGAAAGGAACGTGATGGTGCGATCAAATTTTGAGGCTGGAATATATGTGACGATTCTTGTGATGATTTTTAGGTACGAGACTTACACAATATGCTCCTAAATTCTCTTGGGAGTTTTCATTACTTTTATGTGTCAATTGCAATCATGTTGAATTGTGATATTCATTGTAATCCAGAATTTTTTTTGGAATCTGTTATTTAATTCATTTAGATATATTATATTATTGATTTGAGTATAGTGTCATGATATTTTAATGGCACGGAGAATGGGCACCCGCCAATAGTCCAAAAACCGTTATATGGCTTTTAGATGCCTAGGGGAGGTGAGGTGAGGCCTGGTGACCCATTTATGTGTTGTTGAGAAATTAATATTGATATAATGCTTGAGTATTGCATTTGATTTGTATATGTGATTCATTTTATTGGGATTTATTCACCGTGCTAATTATTTTTTAGCATATATTCCTGTCATATTGTGTACTTTCTTGTATTTTCTTTCAGTTGGCGGGTTAGGGTGGATTGGGACGGTATGGGCTATTTTGGAGAAATATTTTAGAGCTTGGATTGGAAGATTTATTTTTGATGTAATTAGTGGTGTTATTTTAGTTAGAGAATTTTCAATTTTGAGAGAAACTTTATTATAATAATTATTTTGGAAATAGAAGAATTGTGGAGTTTTTTAAATATAAATTTTGGAATTTAGATGCTCTATACTTATTTGGATGGTTTTAGTTTAGTTTAATCGTAGTAGCACATCGCGTGTCTCTTTTTGGGTGCGCGAGGTGTAACAGATGGTATTAGAGATTAGATATACGGCAACCCTCGGGTCTTTGGGTTTTAGGTCTAGCATGCATGAGAAACGTGTTTTCTTTGGAGATAAAATATTTTGAAGGCGTGGTAGGCATCGACGGTTGAGATTTATGATCTTGATGTGAGAACATGTAGAATTGTTTGAGGACTTAGTGTTGTGATTTTTGGGATATATAATCCAGTAGAATTTTAATTTCGAGCGTTAGGCAACGTCGAATTTCGAGGGCAAATTCCTTGTTAGTGGGGAACTATGTAACAACCCAGATTTTTTTCAATGGGAATTTTTAAATTAATTTTGGAAATCGAACAAAAATGTAAATTTGAAATTTATAAATTTTATAAATTCAAATGTTGGCTTTTGTATTTGACAATAAATTTTCAAACGAAATTGGAATCGGAATTAAAATGGAGTTTTAATTGAAATTTTATTATATAGAAGAGTCTTTAAAACAAAAAACTCTCTAAGAGTCCTCAAAACATAAAACTCTCTAGAAAAAAATATGTAAAAATATCGAACCATCTGATCGAGTTGAAAATTTTTGTACAGCTTCCTCTCGTCTTCAGATACTACTGCCTTAAATTTCAGCCAATTTCACAGTCTGATCATCCCAAATGTCTTTTTAAGTATTTGTATCTGATTAGAACTCTTTTCTTATTCAAACACTTAATACTCTCTATATCACAACTAATTCGTGGATGGACTTTTCAAATAACTTTTTCCCAAACTTTTCAACCAAAAAATCTTTCCAAAATTACTCCGTTTCATCTACAAACCATAGGCTCAAACTTATCATAGATTTCCACCTTAGATTAGAAGGCTTATTTGTTATTTTCTCGAGTTTGAGCTAGAATGTGATTTGATTATTTTAGTGAGAGGAAGGTGATGGTGCGATAAGATTTTGAGGCTGAAATATATGTGACGATTCATGTGCTAATTTTGAGGTATGGGACTTATACAATATGCTCATAATTCTCTCGAGAGTATTCCGTTTATTTTTTGTGTTAATTGCACTCAAGTTGAATATTTATATTCATTGGAATCCTAAAAAAGTTATTGAAATCTATTAGTTAATTCATTGAGATATATTATATTGTTGATTCGAGCATAGTGTCAAGAGATTTTAATACGGCACGGAGAATGGGCCCCGATTGTCTAAACACCATTATATGGCTTTAAGATGCATAGGAGAGGTGAGGTGAGGCCTGGTGACCCGTTGATGTGCTGTTGAGAAATTAATATTAATATAATGCTTGAGTATTGTATTTGATTTGTATATACGATTCTTATTGTTGCGATTTATTCACCATGCTAATTATTTTTTAGCATCTATTCCTGTCATATTGTGTACTTCCCCGTATTTTCTTTTAGTTGGCAGGTTATCGTGGATTGGGAAGTGATTGGATATTTCGGAAGGATTGGAAGATTTACTTTTTATGTAATTATTGGTGTTATTTTAGGGAGAGAATTTTGAATTTTGAGAGAAACTTTATTGTAATCATTATTGTGGAAATAGAAGAACTGTAGATTTTATTATATTTAAATTTTGTAATTTAGATGCTCTATACTTATTTGGATGGTTTTAGTTTAGTTTAATCATAGTAGCACGACGCGTGTCTCTTTTAGGGCGCACGAGATGTTATAGATGGCATCAGAGATTAGGTTACGGCAAACCTCGGGTCTTTAGGTTTTGGGTCTAGCATGCGTGAGAGCCATTTTTTCTTTGGAGACAGAATGTTTTGAAGGCGTGTGAAGCATCGATGGTTGAGATTTGTGATCTTGATGTGAGAACGTGTAGAATTGATTGAGGACATAGTGTTGTGATTTTTAGGATATATAATCGAGTGGAATTTTAATTTCGAGCGTTAGGCTACGTCAAATTTCTAGGGAGAAATTTCTTGTTCGTGGGGAAGTATGTAACAACGCGGATTTTTTTAAATGGGAATTTTTAAATTAATTTTGAAAATCGGAGAAAGATAAAATTTTGGATTTTATAAATTTTATAATTTGAAATGTTGGTTTATATATTTGAAAATAAATTTTCAAACAGAATTGGAATCGGAATTAAAATGGAGTTTTAATTGAATTTTTATTATATAGAAGAGTCCTTAAAAAATAAAAGTCTCTAAGACTCCTCCAAATATAACACTCTTTATAAAAAATATATATAAAAATATTGAACCTTTTGATCGAGTTGGAATTTTTTATACCGTATCCTCTTTTTGTCATCTACTACTGCCCTAAATTTTAGCCAATTTTAACGGTCCGATCGTCCGAAATGTCATTTTTAGTATTTGTATCTGATTATAACTCTTTTCTTATTCTAACACTTAATCCTTTATATATCACAATTAAAATTATGGATGGAGTTTTCAAATCACCTTTTCTATAACTTTTCAACCAGAAGACCTCTCCAAAATTACTCCATTTCATCTACAAACCATAGGCCCAAACTTATTATAGATTTCAACCTTAGATTAGAAGGCTTATTTGTTGTTTTCTCGAGTTTGGGCTAGAATGTGATTTGATTATTTTCGTGAGAGGAACGTGATGGTGCGATCATATTTTGAGGCTGAAATATATGTGACGATTCATGTGATGATTTTGAGGTACGGGACTTACACAATATGCTCCTAAATTCTCTCGGGAGTTTTCGTTAGTATTCTGTGTCAATTGCAGTCATGTTGAATTGTGATATTCATTGTAATCCTGAAAAATTATTGGAATGTATTATTTAATTCATTGAGATATATTATATCGTTGAGTTGAGTATAATGTCACGAGATTGTAATATGTCACGGAGAATGGGCACCCGCCGATAATCCAAAAACCGTTATATGTCTTTGAGATTCCTAGGGGAGGTGAGGCCTGGTGATCCATTGATATGTTGTTGAGAAATTAATATTGATATAATGCTTGAGTATTTCATTTGATTTGTATATGCGGTTTATTTTGTTGGGATTTATTCACCGTGCTAGTTATTTTTTAGCATCTATTCGTGTCATATTGTGTACTTCCTCGTATTTTTTTTCAGTTGGCGGGTTAGTGTGGATTGGGACGATATGGGCTAGTTTGGAGAAATATTTTAGAGCTTGGATTGGAAGATTTATTTTTTATGTAATTAGTGGTGTTATTTTAGTTAGAGAATTTTAAATTTTGTGAGAAACTTTATTATAATAATTATTGTGGAAATAGACAAATTGTGGATTTTTTTATATATAAATTTTGGAATTTAGATGCTCTATACTTATTTGGATGATTTTAGTTTTGTTTAATCGTAGTTTCACATCGCATGTCTCTTTTCGGGCGCATGGGGAGTAACAGATGATATCAGAGCTTAGGTATACGGATACCCTCGGGTCTTTGGGTTTTGAGTCTAGCATGCGTGAGAGATGTGTTTTCTTTGGAGATAGAATGTTTTGAAGGCGTGTTAGGCATCGATAGTTGATATTTGTGAGCTTGATGTGAGAACGTGTAGAATTGATTGAGGACTTATTGTTGTGATTTTTGGTATATATAATCCAGTAGCATTTAATTTCTAGTGTTTGGCTATGTCAAATTTCGAGGGCAAATTCCTTAGTAGTGGGGAATTGTGTAACAACCCGTATTTTTTTAAATGGGAATTTTTAAATTGATTTTGGAAATCGGAGAAAAATGAAATTTTACATTTTATAAATTAAAATGTTGATTTTTATACTTGAAAATAAATTTTCAAACGAAATTGGAATCGGAATTAAAATGGAGTTTAATTTAATTTTTATTATATAGAAGAGTCCTTAAAATAAAATAAAAACTCTCTAAGAGTCCTCAAAACATAAAACTCTCTAGAAAAAAATATATAAAAATATTGAACCATCTGATCAAGCTGAAGATTTTTGCACCCTTTCGCTCCTCTTCAGCTACTAATAACTTAAATTTCAGCCAATTCCAACGGTCCGATCGTCCGAAATGTCTTTTTTACTATTTGTATTTGATTAGAACTCTTTTCTTAATCAAACTCTTAATCCTTTATATATCACAACTAATTCGTGGATGGACTTTTCAAATCACTTTTTCTCAAACTTTTCAACCAGAAGAGCTCTAAAAAATTACTCCCTTTCATTTACCAACCATAGCCTCAAACTTATTCAAGATTTCAACATAGATTAGAAAGCTTCTTTGGTGTTTTCTCGAGTTTGGGCTAGAACGAGAGTTGATTATTTTTGTGAGAGGAGCGTGATGTTGTGGTCATATTTTGACGTTGAAATATATGTGATGATTTTGAGGTACGAGACTTCTACAATATGCTGCTAAATTCTCTCGAGAGTATTCCGTTTGTTTTCCGTGTCAATTGCACTCATACTGAATAGTGATAATCATTGGAATACTGAAAAAATTGTTGAAACCTATTATTTAATTCATTGAGATATATTAGATTGTTGATTTGAGCATGCTGTCAAGAGATTTTAAAATGGCACGGAGAATGGGCACCCGCCAATAGTCCAAACACCGTTATATGACTTTGAGATGCCTAGGGGAGGTGAGGTGAGGCCTGGTGACCCGTTGATGTGTTGTTGAGAAATTAATATTGATATAATGCTTGATTATTGTATATGATTTGTATATGCGATTCGTATTGTTGTGAGTTATTCACCGTGCTAATTATTTTTGAGCATCAATTCCTGTCACATTGTGTACTTCCCCGTATTTTCTTTTAGTTGGAAGGTTGGCATGGATTGGGACACTATGGGCTGTTTTGGAGAAATATTTTAGAGCTTGGATTGGAATATTTATTTTTGATGTAATTAGTGGTGTTATTTTAGTTAGAAAATTTTGAATTTTGAGGGAAACTTTATTGTAATCATTATGGTGGAAATAGAAGAATTGTGGATTTTTTAATATTTAAATATTAGAATTTAGATGCTCTATACTAATTTGGATGGTTTTACTTTAGTTTAATCGTAGTAGCATGCCGCGTGTCTCTTTTCGGATGCGCGAGGTGTTACAGATGGTATCGGATCTTAGGTATACGGCAACCCACGGGTCTTTGGGTTTTGTCTCTAGCGTGTGTGAGAGCAGTTTTTTCTTTGGAGATAAAACGTTTTGAAGGCGTGTTAGGCATCGATGGTTGAGATTTATGATCTTGATGTGAGAACGTGTAGAATTGATTGAGGACTTAGTGTTGTGATTTTTGGGATATATAATCGAGTAGAATTTTAATTTTGAGCGTTAGGCTGCGTCGAATTTCGAGGGAAAAATTCCTTATTAGTGGGGAAGTATGTAAGAACGCGAATTTTTTTAAATGGGAATTTTTAAATTGATTTTTGAAATCGGAGAAAAATTAAATTTTGAATTTTATAAATTTATAATTTAAAATGTTGGTTTTTATATTTGAAAATAAATTTTCAAATGGAATTGGAATCGGAATTAAAATAGAGTTTTAATTGAATTTTTATTATATATAAGAGTCTTTAAGAAATAAAACTATCTAAGAATCCTCTAAATATAAAACTCTCTATAAAAAAATATATATAAAAATATTGAACCATCCAATCTAGTTGAAATTTTTGTACAACTTCCGCTCATCGTCAGCTACTACTGCCTTAAATTTCAGTCAATTTCGATGGTCCGATCGTCCGAAATGTCTTTTTTAGTATTTGTATCTGATTAGAACTCTTTTCTTATTCAAGCATGTAATCCTTTATATATCACAATTAATACCTCTCCAAAATTACTCCATTTCATCTACAAACCATATGCCCAAACTTCTTATAGATTTTAGATTAGAAGGCTTATTTGTTGTTTTCTCGAATTTGGGCTAAAACGTGATTTATTATTTTTGTGAGACGAATGTGATGGTGCGATCAGATATTGAGGCTGGAATATATGTGACCATTCATATGATGATTTTGAGGTACGATACTTACACAATATGCTCCTAAATTCTCTCGGGAGTTTCCGTTAGTTTTCGGTGTCAATTGCACTCATGTTGAATTGTGATATTCATTGTAATGCTGAATTTTTTTTTTGGAATCTATTATTTAATTCATTGAGATATATTATATTTTTTATTTGAGTATAATGTCATGAGATTTTAAAATGGCATGGAGGATGAGCACGCGTCGATAGTCCAAAAATCGTTATATGGCTTTGAGATGCCTAGGGGAGGTGAGGTGATGCCTGGTGACCCATCGATGTATTGTTGAGAAATTAATATTGATATAATAATTGAGTATTGCATTTGATTTGTATATGCGATTTGTTTTGTTGGGATTTATTCACCATGCTAATTATTTTTAAGCACCTATTCCTGTAATATTGTGTACTTCCTTGTATTTTCTTTCAGTTGGGGGGTTAGTGTGGATTGGGACGGTATGGACTATTTTGGAGAAATATTTTAGAGCTTGGATTGGAAGATTTATTTTTGATGTAATTAGTGGTGTTATTTTAGTTAGAGAATTTTGAATTTTGAGATAAACTTTATTATAATAATTATTGTGAAAAAAGAAGAATTGTGGATTTTTTTTATATATAAATTTTGGAATTTAGATGCTCTATACTTATTTGGATGGTTTTAGTTTAGTTTAATTGTAGTAGCATGTCGCGTGTCTCTTTTCGTACGCGTGGGGTGTTATAGATGGTATCAGAGTATAGGTATACGATAACCCTCGGGTCTTTGGATTTTGGGTCTAGCATGCGTGAGCAACGTGTTTTCTTTAGGGATAGAATGTTTTGAAGGCGTCTTAGGCATCGACGGTTGAGATTTGTGATCTTGATGTGAGAACGTGTAGAATTGATTCAGGACTTAGTATTGTGATTTTTAGGATATATAATCCAGTAGCATTTTAATTTCGAGCGTTAGGCTACGTCGAATTTCCATGGAAAATTCCTTGTTAGTGAGGAACTAAGTAACAACCCGGATTTTTTTGAATGGGTATTTTTAAATTAATTTTGGAAATCGGAGAAAAATGACATTTTGAATTTTATAAATTAAAATGTTGGTTGTTATATTTGAAAATAAATTTTCAAACGAAATTGGAATCAAAATTAAAATGGAGTTTTAATTTAATTTTTATTAGATAGAAGAGTCCTTAAAACAAAAAACTCTCTAAGAGTCCTCAAAAATAAAAACTCTCTAGAAAAAAATATGTAAAAATATCGAACCATCAAATCGAGCTGAAAATTTGTACACCTTCCTCTCGTCTTCAGCTACTACTCCCTTAAATTTTAGCCAATTCCAATGGCCCGATAATCTGAAATGTCTTTTCTACTTTTTCACTATGATTAAAACTCTTTTCTTAGTCAAACTCTTAATCCTTTATATCATAACTAATTTGTCGATGGACTTTTCAAATAACTTTTTCTCAAACTTTTCAACCAGAAAACCTCTCCAAAATTACTCCCTTACAACTACCAACCATAGCCCCAAACTTATTCAAGATATCAACATTAGATTAGAAGGCTTATTTGGTGTTTTCCCGAGTTTGGGCTAGAATGAGATTTGATTATTTTTGTGAGAGGAACGTGATGGTGAGATCAGATTTTGAGGCAGAAATATATGTGACGATTCAAGTGATAATTTCGAGGTATGAGACTTATACAATATGCTCATAAATTCTCTCGAGAGTATTTCGTTTGTTTTCTGTGTCAATTGTACTCATGCTGAATAGTGATATTCATTGGAATCTTGAAGAAATTATTGAAATCTATTGGTTAATTCATTGAGATATATTATATTATTTATTCGAGCATAATGTTATGAGATTTTAATATGGCAGAGAGAATGAGCACGCGCCGATAGTCCAAGCACCGTTATATGGCTTTGAGATGCCTAGGGGAGGTAAGATGAGGCCTGGTGACCCATATATGTGTTATTGATAAATCAATACTGGTATAATGCTTGAGTATTGCATTTTATTTGTATATGCGATTCGTATTGTTGACATTTATTCACCGTGCTATTTATTTTTTAGCATCTATTCCTGTCATATTGTGTACTTCCCCATATTTACTTTTAGTTGGCAGGTTAGCGTGGATTGGGACACTTTGGCCTATTTAGGAGAAATATTTTAGAACTTGGATTGAAAGATTTATTTTTGATGTAATTAGTGGTGTTATTTTAGTTAGATAATTTTAAATTTTGAGAGAAACTTTATTGTAATCATTATTGTGGAAATAGAAGAATTCTGGATTTTTTTATAATTAAATTTTTGAATTTAGATGCTCTATACTTATTTGATTGTTTTTAGTTTAGTTTAATTGTAGTAGCACGTCGTGTGTCTCTTTTCGGGTACGCGGGGTGTTACAGATGGTATCAGAGCTTAGGTATATGACAACCGTCAGGTATTTGGGTTTTGGGTCTAGCATGCGTGAGAGACGTGTTTTTTTCGAGATAGAATATTTTGAAGGCGTTTTCGGCATCGATGGCTGAGATTTGTGATCTTGATGTGAGAATGTGTAGAATTGATTGAGGACCTAGTTTTGTGATTTTTGGTATATATAATCGAGTACCATTTTAATTTCGAGCGTTAGGCTACGTTGAATTTCGAGGGCGAAATTCCTTGTTCGTGGAGAAGTATATAACAACCCGAATTTTTTTAAATGGGAATTTTTAAATTAATTTTGGAAATCGGAGAAAAATGAAATTTTGGATTTTATAAATTTTATAATTTAAAATGTTGGTTTTTATATTTGAAAATAAATTTTCAAACGGAATTGGATTCGGAATTAAATTGGACTTTTAATTGAATTTTTCTTGTATAGAAGAGTCCTTAAAACATAAAACTCTCTAAGAGTCCTCAAAACATAAAACTCTCTAAAAAAATATGTAAAAATATTGAACCATCCGATCGAACTGAAATTATTTGTACAGCTTCCTCTCGTTTTCTGCTACCACTCCCTTAAATTCAGCTAATTCCAACGGTCTAATTGTCCGAAATATCTTTTTTAGTATTTGTATCTCATTAGAACTCTTTTCTAAATCAAAATCTTAATCCTTTATATATCATATCTAATTCATGGATGGACTTTTTAAATCACTTTTTCTCAAACTTTTCAACCGGAAGACTTCTCCAAAATTACTCCCTTTCATTTTCAAACCATAACCCCAAACTTATTCAAGATTTCAACCTTAGATTAGAAGGCTTACTTGGTATTTTCTCGAGTATGGGCTAGAACGAGATTTGATTATTTTTGTGAGAGGAACATGATGGTACAATCAGATTTTAAGGCTGAAATATATGTGACGATTCATGTGATGATTTTGAGGTATGGGACTTACATAATATGCTCCTAAATTCTCTCAAGAGTATTCCGTTTGTTTTTAGTGTCAATTGCACTCATGTTCAATTGTGATATTCAATGCAATCCTAAAAAAATTGTTGGAATCTATTATTTAATTCATTGAGATATATTATATTGTTGATTTGAGCATAATGTCATGAGATTTTAATATGGCACGGAAAATAGGCACACACCGATAGTCCAAAACCGTTATATGGCTTTGAGTTGCCTACGGGAGGTGAGGTGAGGCCTAGTGACCCATTAATGTGTGTTTGAAAAATTAATATTAATATAATGCTTGAGTATTGCATTTGATTTGTATATGCGATTCGTATTGTTGCGATTTATTCACCGTGCTAATTATTGTTGAGCATCTATTCCTTTCATATTGTTTACTTCCCCGTATTTTCTTTTAGTTGGCAGGTTAGCGTGGATAGGGACACTTTTGGCTATTTTGGAGAAATAATTTAGAGCTTGGATTGAAAGATTTATTTTTGATGTAATTAGTGATGTTATTTTAGTTAGAGAATTTTGAATTTTGAGAGAAATTTTATTGTAATCATTATTGTGGAAATAGTAGAATTATGGACTTTTTATAGTTAAATTTAGGAATTCATGAGTTCTAAACTTATTTGGATGGTTTTAGTTTAGTTTAATCATAGTGGCACGCCACGTGTCTCTTTTCGGGCGCGCAGAGTGTTACAGATGGTATCACAGCTTAGGTATACGGGAACCCTCGGGTATTATGGTTTTGGGTCTAGCATGCATGAAAGACGTTTTTTCTTTGGAGATAGAATGTTTTGAAGGCGTGTTAGGCATCAATGGTTGAGATTTGGGTTCTCGATGTGAAAACATGTAGAATTGATTGAGGAATTAGTGTTGTGATTTTTGGGAGATATAATCGAGTAGCATTTTAATTTCGAGCATTAGGCTACGTCGAATTTTGAGGGCGAAATTCCTTGTTAATGGGGAAGTATGTAATAACCCAAAATTTTTTAAATGGAAATTTTTAAATCAATTTTGGAAATCGAAGAAAAAATAAATTTTGAATTTTAAAATTTTTATAATTTATAATGTTGGTTTTTATATTTGAAAATAAATTTTCAAATGGAGTTGGAATCAAAATTGAAATGGAGTTTTAATTGAATTTTTATTATACAGAAGAGTCCTTAAAACATAAAACTCTCTAAGAGCCCTGAAAACATAAAACTCTCTAAAAAAATATATCTATATAAATATTGAACCATCCAATCGTGCTCAAATTTTTTGTACAACTTTATATCATCTTCGTCTACTACTCCCTTAAATTTCAACCAATTCCAACAGTCAGATCGTTTGAATTTTTTTTTTTAGTATTTGTATCTCATTAAAACTCTTTTTTCTTAATCAAACACTTAATCCTTTATATATCACAACTAATTCGTGGATGGACTTTTCAAATCTCTTTTTCTCAAACTTTTTAACAAGAAGACCTCTCCAAAATTACTCCCTTTCATCTACAAACCGTACCCCCAAACTTATTCATGATTTCAACCTTAGATTAAATGGCTTCTTTGGTGTTTTCTCTAGTTTGGCTAAAACAAGATTTGATTATTTTACTAAGAGGAACGTGATGGTGCGATCAAATTTTAAGGTTGAAATATATGTGATGGTTCATGTGATGATTTTGAGGCACGGGACTTATACAATATGCTCCTAAATTCTCTCGACAGTATTCCATTTGTTTTCTGTGTCAATTGCACTCATGTTGAAATGTGATATTCATTAGAATCCTTAAAAAAATTTGGAATCTATTATTTAATCCATTGAGATATATTATATTGTTGATTTGGGAATAATGTCATGTGATTTTAATATGGCATGGAGAATGGGCACCTGTCGATAGTCCAAAAACTGTTATATGGCTTTGTGATGCCTAGGGGAGGCGAGGTGAGGCCTGGTGACCTATTGATGTGTTGTTGAGAAATTAATATAGATATAATGCTTGAGTATCACATTTGATTTTTATATGCGATTCGTAATGTTGCGATTTATTCACAGTGCTAATTATTTTTTAGCAACTATTCATGTCATATTGTGTACTTCCCTCTATTTTCTTTTAGTTGGTGGGTTAGCATGTATTGGGACGCTTTGTGCTATTTTGGAGAAATATTTTCGAGCTTGGACTGGAAGATTTATTTTTTATACAATTAGTAGTGTTATTTTAGTTAGAGAATTTTAAATTTTGAGAGATACTTTATTGTAATCATTATTGTGGAAATAGAAGAATTATGGATTTTTTTTATAGTTAAAGTTAGGAACTTAGATGCTCTATACTTATTTGGATGGTTTTAGTTTAGTTTAATCATAGTAACACGCCTTGTGTCTCTTTTTGGGAGCGCGGGGTGTTATAGATGGTATCAGAGCTTAGGTATACGACAACCCTCGGGTATTTGGGTTTTGGGTCTAGCATGCATGAGAGACGTTTTTTCTTTGGAGATAAAATATTTTGAAGGTGTGTTAGGCATCGATGGTTGAGATTTGTGATCTTGATGTGAGAACGTGTAGTATTGATTGAGGACTTACTGTTGTGATTTTTGGGATGTATAATCGAGTAGCATTTTTATTTCTAGCGTTAGGCCATGTCAAATTTCGAGGTAGAAATTCTTTGTTAGTGGAGAAGTATGTAACAACCCGGATTTTTTCAAATGGGAATTTATAAATTAATTTTGGATTTCAGAGAAAAATGAAATTTTGGATTTTACAAATTTTATAATTTAAAATGTTGGTTTTTATATTTGAAAATAAATTTTCAAATGGAATTGGAATCGAAATTAAAATGGAGTTTTAATTAAATTTTTATCATATAGAAGAGTCATTAAAACATAAAACTCTCTAAGAGTCCTAAAAAATAAAACTCTACAGAAAAAAATATATAAAAATATTGAAACATCGATCGAGCTGAAATTTGTTGTACAACTTCCTTCACGTCTTACGCTACTACTCCCTTAAATTTCAGCCAATTCCAACGGTCCGATCTTCCGCAATGTCTTTTTTAGTATTTGTATCTGATTAGAATTATTTTCTTAATCAAACTCTTAATCCTTTATATATCACAACTAATTCGTGGATGGACTTTTGAAATAACTTTTTCACAAACTTTTCAACCAGAAGACCTCTCCAAAATTACTCCCTTTTATCTACAAACCATAGCACCAAACTTATTCAAGATTTTAACCTTAGATTAGAAGGTCTATTTGGTGTTTTCTTGAGTTTAGGCTAGAATGAGATTTGATTATTTTCATGAGAGGAACGTGATGGTGCGATCAAATTTTGAGGCTGAAATATATGTGACGATTCATGTGATGATTTTAAGGTACGGAACTTACACAATATGCTTCTAAATTTTGAGTATTCCGTTTGCTTTTTGTGTCAATTGCACTCATGTTGAATTGTGATATTCATTGGAATCCTGAAAAAATGTTGGAATCTATTATTTAATTCATTGAGATATATTATATTATTGATCGAGCATAGTGTCCTGAGATTTTAATATGGCACAGAGAATGGGCACCCGCTGATAGTCCAAAAACCGTTATTTGGCTTTGAGATTCCTAGAGGAGGTGAGGTTAGGCCTGGTGACCCATTGAGGTGTTATTGAGAAATTAATATTAATATAATGCTTGAGTATTGCATTTAATTTGTGCATGCGATTCGTATTGTTGCGATTTATTCACCGTGCTAATTATTTTTGAGCATCTATTCCTGTCATATTGTGTACTTTCCTGTATTTTCTTTTAGTTGGCAGGTTAGCGTGGATTGGGACGTTTTGGTCTATTTTGGAGAAATATTTTAGCGCTTGGATTGGAAGATTTATATTTAATGTAATTACTGGTGTTATTTTTGTTCGAGAATTTTGAATTTTAAATTTTGAGAAAAACTTTATTGTAATCATTATTGAGGAAATATAAGAATTATGGATTTTTTAAAGTTAAATTTTGTAATTTATATGTTCTATACTTATTTGGATGGTTTTAGTTTAGTTTAATCGTAGTAGCACATCGCGTGTCTCTTTTCGGGGGCGCGGGGTGTTACATGAACCTCTTTTTGGGATGGGCCACTCGTTGTGGACCTTCTCGCCCATTCCTTCTATCTTGGCCTCATTCTGGACTTGGGGCCACTCGTCATAGACCATCTTGTCAATCCCTTTTTCTTTTGGCTTTAACTTGGGTCCACTCGTCATGGATCCCCTCGCCTTAAATTTTGTTATAGTTTATTTCTAAACTTTGGGCCACATTATGGACCTCCTCCCCAACTGTTTTTGTTATGGTTTATATCTGGAATTGGGCCACTCGTTCTGGACCCACATGCCAAATTCTCCATTTTGGCATCTTTTGGAATTATGCCACTCACCCTGGACCCACTTTGTAGTTCTCACACTCGCTCATCTGTGAGCCCCCTCGCCCTATTACGAAGTGATGTGGGGCAGTTGATTGGTTACCCCTCTATAGTGGCCCCCTTGTGTAAAAGTATTTCTGTTGGGTGAACCAAAGGGCTTTGTAGAAAATAATTATCACTTTTTCTTGAAATTCAAAGATTTGGTTCAATCACATCATTAGATTTTTTGGCATTAAATGACCTTGTCACTTCAGCCTTTATTTATTGTATCGAGGGGACATATGGGAACACTCCTCCCATCATTTGGGTAATCATTTTGTTCCTTTTGAGCCGTCAAAATGTGTGACCCCTCTTGGGTATAAAATCCATTTTCAAAAACATTATCACTTACCTTTGTCATTTTTATTCTTTTACTTCCAAAGCATTTTAGGGAGAGAGAGAGTGAGAAGTTGTCCCTTCCAAACCCTCATTTATCCATAACCTTTTTCTTTAAAACCTCTATTTCTCTATGGATTCTTCCTCTAGAATCTCATCCCTCTCTACTGCCACTAGTGATCTTTTTATTGGATCGATGCCCATTCAAGGGATAGTATCTACCGCCCTTACCACTGAAGTTTCCACTATGACTGCCACTCCCATCGTTTCCACCACCACCCTTGTTGGTGGGCCGGGGGGTGCCTCCTCTGATGCCACCCACTCCAAATCTCAAAAGGAGTTTCCTGAAAATCTTTCAAAAAGATATTTTTGGCTTTACCTCCTTTCCCACTACTTTAGAGAGAAATATACCTTCATGCCATCGCTCGAGCAGTTGGAGGAAGAGTTTGTGGATAAAATCAATGAACACCCCCACTTGGGTCTGAGTGATTCTATTGACACTCCTATTATTTTTACTAACAGTATTCACGAGTTAGAGTGAATAGGGGTGATTCTTCCTATTCCAATATTAATCTTGATGTTTGTGGAGGTGCCCCGGATAAATGGGACCTCTGGGTGGACCACGTTATTTTTTATCCCTCTCACAAGGTTATGTTCGAGGGGCTTAGCCTAACGAGGACCGTTTCGAGTTTGAAAACTTGTACCATTTCCAAACATTCTGATACCTTTAATCTCTTAGCCTCTCATTGTAGGATGGACTTTAACACTTTCATCAGTGGTTAGGGGGAATTCATTAGTGGTTAGGGGGAATTCCCTAGAAGACCTATGTGAGATAACTGGCCTCCCTTATTTAAGAAGAAATGTTTTTATTAATGGCTTTGAGGATGATGTAGAAAGGGAGATGTATGAGGAGTTACACAAAGATTTATCTGAGTGGTCTTGCTATGTGTCTATCAACAAAAGATATACCACATAGCATTCCTTTGCAAAGTGACAAAGTTATTGGTTTAGATATTTTGAACCCACCCCCAAAGAAGGAGGCTCAAGTAGGGCTCTAAAAAGCCAAGATGGGACCAAGAAAATATCACCCTCACATTTAGTGGATTTATTTATCACTTTTCTAAGTAGGTTTCTATTTCTAGGGAGGCCAAATGACTCCCCTTACGAACTAATATTTCTCTTGGAAGTTAGACTTGCTCGAGCAAAGGACGTGCCCCTTGTAGCTCTTACTTTGGTTCAATGTACACCTAGTTGGATCATTCCCATGTAGATATGGAACGATCCAATGGTCATTATGATGTGAACAATTTGGTCAACTCCTTCATCTTGATGGCCTTCCCTTTTGATAAATTCCTCAACTTTACTCCTGAAGCTCGTTCCTACCATAGTGATGCTGCTCAATTCACTAGGTGGCATAAAAATTGTCCCAAGAAAGCCTTGTGCCCGCTCATTGACAACATGGATGAATTATATTTCTTCCCCTATTGTAAACGAGTGGGGGTGTTTTCTCATGGTGCTCCTTCCAGACTCTGGTATTTCCCTGCTTATGTAGAGTTAGTGCTAGCATGCCCCATATATCTGTCATGCCAATGCTTCTTCCTTGCACCCTTTCTTCATTGACAGAGCTTGGTAAAGGTGTGGAATTTTATCACTCTGAGCGAGTGAGAAGAAAGTTTGGATATGATTAGGGAGTCCACACCCTCACCTACACCTAGAGAACCTTGGTCACAGAGTTATATTTGGAGGCATATGCCAATATCACTCTTGAGGAGATGCTTCACATAACTGATGGCCTTGGGGGCTTTTTATGCCTGCTTGTGATTATCTTCCTTCTTTCAGCCGCTCGTGGTTTAGCTTGTGGCAGCATTAAATTTCCCTAATAAAAAAACTATGTTGTAGATGTGCCTTGTGAGACCATTCTCACAAAGATACTCAACAACGACAAATACTTGTGTAAAAGGACCCAAAAAGAGTTATAGTAACCTAGTATTATAGTGAAGACCCATCTCGAGAAAGTTACTCCTATATTGGTGAAGCCTCTTTAATATCCGACCCACTAAATCAATTAAATATTATGCAAATTTTATATGGGGAAGAATAAATTGAGATTTTAGGAATTTCCAGGTGACCAATTTTGATTATCAAGAAAACTATTAAATAAAGGAAGTGGTGTGGAATATAGAGGTATTAATTAATTAAGTTATGTATGCTTTTTGTAAGAATTGGAACTGTTAGAAGTAAGAAAATAAAAAGGGTATGTATATATATACATATATATATATATATAAAATAATGCTCTCATGCGGAATACTCCGCATTTTAAGAATGCGGACCGGACATGTGTCACCTAACGGTGCGCTTAGAAATTATCGCCTAAATTATAGGTACACTCTCTCTCTCTCTCTTTTGGGCTCACCGTCTGGTGACACATGTTCGGTCCGCATTCTTAAAATGCGGACTAGTCCGCACAAGAGCAGGAATGTATATATATAATTCGAAGGAACGAACTGTGAAAGGAGGGAACCAAGCCATATTTTTGCCGTTTTCCAAATGACACACAGGGTCATTCGAGCGAAGGGACGTTGTCTCTTTAATGACGAGTCTCGTCGTTCAAACGACACGCTATAACCTGACGCAAGAAGGTCTGCTAAACTTGCTATCTAATTTTCAACCACTCATCTCATTTGAGGTCAATCCATGGGGCAAACAATATAGATGGAGCAAAATGGAGTATTAATTGGTTTCTTATGGATCTTTCATCGTGTAAAAAGAAAGACACGTGGGACTGTTAACCTACATACTTCCATAACCATTGTCAACATTAGGACCACCGATCTTGACCTTTATCAACTTTTGGGAGCTTGATGAAATCGAATGAAGTAAATTGTATATTAAATATATTTATATACCTCATTTTAGTATATGAGAGAGGGGCGTGGGGCTGGAAACCCCACTGCCAAAGACCTTCAACATGTCTCCCATCCCTTAATTTGTTTCCACCATTGTTATTTTGAAGATTCCCAAACCATACACCCACACCCAAATACTCAGTGTCCCAGTGTTGAGATAAAGGCTACGAAAAAAATATAAAAGTCATTGTTGGGGTTTTAATGTGTATTTAAGAGAGTGTATTCTAGAGAAAAGATAAATATATTATGGAGGTTTTTGTAGAGGGCTTTAATGGGGGTATTTTGGAGTGTGCTGGAGCTTCCATGGAGGCTTGTTTAGTGGAGCCTTTTGTGACTCCCTTAAGGTCCACCTTTCGAGGTGGGGGAGTCACATATCTTCATCACCACCACTATTTTGGAATCATTAATGTTGAGAATACTAAATTTTGTTTAAATTTAATGTTGAGTATATTTCAACATGCCATTCACATATATTAGGATTAAATATATGTGTGAAGTTTATTGGTTTGCATCTTTGTGTTGATTATTAGCCATTTTACTCTTTGTATGAAATGGTATCAAATGATGATATAGAATAAGTCTTGATAATAGAAAAAATCTCAGAAAAAAATAAAAGGACATTTTATGGAATGAAAATGCTAGAAAATATTATTGTTGTGTATTTTATGTTAAATCTAAAAATAGCCCTTTTTATGGAATAAAAATGCTAGAAAATATTTTTGTGGTGTGTTTTCCTAATAAATCTGAAAAATAGACATTTATGATACGACAATGTGTAATGCATTATATTGGTGTATTTTTAGTAAAAAAATAATAATAAATATTTTTATGGAATAAAAATGTAAGAAATGTCATTTTGGTGTATTTCTAGTAAAAACAAATAATAAACATTTCTTTGGAATAAAAACGGGAGAAAATGGTATCTTGTGTAAAAAGAAATAATTGACATTTTTAAGGAATAAAAAATGTAAGAATGATGTTAATGTTGTTAAAATATTTATGAATAATTATTTTAAGTTTCTTACCAAATGAGACGTATGAATAAATGGACATCGTTGAGTTTAAATGAATTGATAAAATGACGTTTTTTCTATTAATAGCATAGAAAGAAAAAGTAGTTTTGTGTAAAAGGTGCTATGCTATCTGTTAACGGTAATTTTTTTTGGAATAAAAATGTTAAAGAATGTCTTTACAACTGATAAGTGTGAAAATTAATTAAGTCTTAAAGCATGAATGAATTTAGTATAAATCATGTGTGTAGATAAGGGACTTAAATAAGAAAAGAAACAATTTTTCCCAAGTGTTAATTGAACAATGGACGGTTAGGTCCGGATTTTGGCTTCGGCCGGATAAAAGGGGTAAGTGGGATGATGTAGACATGTGTAAAATATTAAAACACATAAGAGAACTTGGATGGCACCGGGATAAAGCAATAAGGGTCTGGAGCCCTTGGGTAAAAAGGCCTAAATCACTGGCCAGAGCATAAGGTGCACATAGTCGTTGGTGTGGAGCCCGCATAAGTATGCGGTAAATGGTAAAAAAGAAGATCCTGAGAAAAGATAAAAGGAATAAGGAACATACTAAGAGAATGGGATGTGTGGTAAAATGTGTTAATACAACCTAACTTGAATGAATGTAATAAATATTTCGGTAAGGCGAAATGGACAAGTAAATGCGTAAATCTATTAATGTCCATAAGGTTATGTAAAAAGGGGCTAAGTAAAGTAGGCAAAGCGGTGGTTAAGTAACCTAAGTTGTTAAACCCATAATTTGCATAAGTATGTATTGAAAAGTTTTGAATGATAAACACGTATTTTCTATGCGTGTGTCTAAATGGTATTTTTCAAAGAAAGTACTAAAGTATATTCTAAATGAATATAAAGGGGTGATTTCGGTAAAGGAATGGTCTGGAATAAATCAAGGGTCATGGTTTCAAGTGTTGAACCGGGTGTGTTAAAAAAAGTGAGAAATGCTAAGTATGAACAAAGTAAATCTTTTCAAGATTAAGGCAAATTAATCTAGATTAGTAAAGTTCTGGAAGCAAACAGTTAATGCATGTGAATATGTATTTTCAAAGGAATATATATAATTTGATACATACATAATTTTCCATGCCTGTGATTATAGCGTGTGAGTATTCTTTTCTGCCATTCCTTCCTATACTACTTGTATATTTTCCACTGGGCATAGGTTCACACCCTCACTTTGTAAGTTTACTTTATTTATTTTACGTTAGTGGCTTTATTTACTCGGACTTCGAGGTGCTCCCTGTGGATCCCACACATAGCTTATCTTGAAACTGAAATCGCATGCTAACATGTGAAACGTTAACTAAAATAAAAATGGACTAGCAACATTATATAAGTTGTTCCATTGCACTTCACACCTAATACCGGGTTCGAACCGGGTTGACTCACGGGTAACCCATATATCTGGATCGGGGTGTTTCACCTCTTCACGATGAGTCCATCTATTCCAAGCACCCTGAGCCCTAGCCAACTAAGTCCAAAGGAAAAGGGAAGGCCAAGTCTAAGGCTCGCTCGAAGAGAAAGCACCCAGACACTTAGGTGTCAAATTTTATCCCCGCACCTGTTGAGACCTCTACTCCTCCTCCTCACCTGTTAGGAATCGAGAAATTAAGAAGAAGAAGAATGTGGTTGATGCCACTACTCCCTCCTACATTCCAAACCAAGAGTCAGACATTGATACCCTTGGGATTTAAGCGACATATCAGACTGTTCGCGAGAAGATCTATGAGGACTTAGGCATTCCACCTCAGGAACAATTCCTCTCATCTGCCCCTCTCATATAAGGTACTCTAGTTACCTCCATTTTACTTAGTGAAACTTCCAGTCATTAAGTTTCAAATGCTTGTTCCCCAACTTACTCACTTGAAGAGGAACTGGTTGATTATGGAAGCACCCATTCCTATGATGATAACAATTCTTTTTCAAATGATACAAGTGTTATTGATCCTTACCATAATCACTCACCCGACACTTATTTAAAGTGAGCAAAGGGACACCAATGTCTATTCTCTTTCCACTTCTAGCCCCACCACTGGGAAACTTCACTATGGGCAGGCTCCTCACACTTAAATTATAAGTGCTTTTATTATTTTCTTTGTTTTCTATTGCTTTACTTTTTCACTAGTTTTTCTAACTTTTAACTTCGTTTCTCCTTTTGAACAGTCTTCTTCTATAGGGATGAGTGGTACCTCATAGGCGAGGAAATCCTCCTCATCTTCTCTTCCTCCTATTCGCCGGTCTTCTTTCGTACATGAGAGGAGCTCCATGCTTGTTTCCTCCCTAGGTCTCGCTTGGGAGGTTTGTTCTTAAAACTTTAAGGCTTACATCTATTTTTATCTGTTAACCGCCCTTAACATTTTCTGTCTTTGTTTATACTGCACCTTTTTATTATGTTCCCCTCTTCTGCAAGGGTGTATTTTGTATCCTCCTGTTTTGTGCAGATATTCACCCAACTTCTCAAATACTTGTCTTTTTAAAGTATTTTCATCAACTAGCTTATGAATTTTCTTATTAACGTACATCTGTACATTTTCCTACTTAATAGGTGACTGTGTCTCCCCGTCCTCCTATAAGTTATTCTCTATCTTTTTCGGTGGGCAGTTCTCATGGTTGGTCTTCTATCACTATACCTACAGAGGTACTTCTTATCATTTTTCGTAGCATATGTTCTGGCTCTTATTTGTGTCCAACATCACTCTAACATTGCCACATTTGAACCTTATGTTAAAGGTCCCCCTTTCAAGTAGCCTTACTACCAGTGGGGGAGTACTCCTACCCATAGGAGTAGTCATTTCTAGGTTGCCCCTTTCTAGGTGGATATCTATTCCCGGATTTTTCCTTCCCATGGACAATAGGCCATTAGTTTAGCGTCTTCCTAGCCAACCTATTTTTAGTGTGGTTTTGGGTGGGCCTGTCTCGCAGGCTCCTATTTCTTCATAGGTAGTCATCAATATAATCTTTGTCATTTCTTCCCTTTGTTTTATTTCTAACACTTTTTCTTATTAGTAGGATATTATAGGTGTCCCTTCAAATCCAATGGTTGATTTGAGGCCTTCTTCCCCTCCTGGGGTTCAGGTATTTGATTTTTTAATTTTTAATAAGCTATCATTCTATACTCCACTTGAGTTGTCATTCGTTTATGGTTTACTTTTATTTCAGGCTAGTATCAACACCTTACCACCAACTATTTCTGTAGTTGGTGTTCAGGTGAGCAGCTCAGCTATCACTCCACCTTAGGTATTTAATTTTTACTCCTGGGCTTTCTATACTTGCAATTTGTTTCTTTATTTGAGATAATTTTGGATCATCGCCTTTTCTTCTTTCCAGGTGATCCCCTCGTAGGTCCCTATTATAATGGACCCTCCTTTGAGCTTGCCTATGAGTACCCCCTCACTAGAGGTCTCTTAAGTACACTATTATACTTAGTATTTCACCCTTCTTAATTTTTTACTATGTAAGGATCTTGGTGTCTTATTACCCTTTATTTTTTTCAGGCTAATAGTGTTGAAATCCCTTTATTCGTGGGACATACTGCGAGCACTATGGAGGAAAATCCCCAGGTACTCATTTCAACACATCTGTTTGCTAGACCTTATTTTTTTGCGCAAGTGATTTATCAACATTTCCTTGTTTATCTATCTTTAAGATAATTTTATTGAGGTCCCTTTGCATGTGAGACACCCGGTTTTCACTGTAGAGGAGGCTCCTCAGGTGCTTATCTAAATATACTTTTTCTTTCTAACTTGCTTTTTCTGTGTAAGTGTTCGCTAACACTTTTATGCTTCCTTGTTTCTAGGTTAGTGTTTCGGGTGGTCCTATGACAAGATAACAACTTGGAGGAGCCATTTTGAGTGAGGTATTATACTGTTATACCTTATTTACTCTTTTTTGTTTTCCCCATTTTTTACTCTTGCTTTTAAGGTGCATGTTTTTTTATCATCACCCCCTGTTTTCCTATTTTCAGGTTATTGAGGCAAGTGTTCCTATACTTGTGGGACAGACTGCGAGTGCTGCAGCGAGCACTCCTAAAGTATTATACTGTCATACCTAATTTATTATGAATGTTTCTTAAAGTCTTACCTTTTGATGAACAAGTGCTCTATTAATGTTATACTTAATCTATTTTTATCAGGTTGGCACAACACATATGGGAGGGCCCTTCCGATTTGTAGGCAACATGCTCACCTATTTGGGTCTGAGGGTAAGCCTTTTATTTTATATTTCTTATCTAAGTGAAGTTATTTTACTATTCTTCTTCCTTTTCTTATCTATTCTTCATGTGTTTCTTGTTTCCAGGATCTTATAGGTGAGTCTATGGAGGTAGATGATGATGAGTGCCTAGTTTTGAGGCCACTCGTTCTAATAGTGGTGAGGGTTTTGGTGAGGAGTCCTACTTTCTTCCATCTAAGCTTGAGTCTAGGAACATAGGCTATAATGATATTGAGGTGGAGGCTCCTGAGATCTTTATGAGGGATATATGGTACGAGTAGCAACCTAAGAGGTTTAGGAGCCATGAGCGGGAGGTGTTAGAGATGATCCTTGAGCATCATCCTGAGAATTTCGTGTCTCGGAGCATTCTCAACATTAAAAACTTTACTGTATTTAACCTAAAGTCCCTTGCTAGCCATATCCATGAATTTTTTTCTACTCCTCATGCTGAGCTTACCAGTTCGAGGAGGACTTCATTATTTCTGCAAGCTCTCCATGATGTTTAGAGGGTCTATCACTTTTAGTTGTATTGTCTTGACACCGCAGTTCACCACTTCATGAGCATTCCCTTCAGGAAGATGACAAAGCTTCATGTGTCTAGGAAGACTCAGCAGCGTCAGGTTGAGGCCACTCGGCTGCATGGTCGGATCCAATTGCTTGATGCCAAGTTTTCCTATCTTGTGGTTGGTGACTATGAGGTGGGGCCAAGTTGGCTAGAATAGAGGAGGATTTTGTTCAGGAGGCAAGTCCCTCCTACACTGATGTGCGCTCACGGGAGAGCCTCTTCTTTATTTTGTCTAGCTGATGTTCCTTGAGAAGTAGAGTTTGTATTTATATGTATTTCTCATTTTGTGTCTTATATTTGGAAAGACTTATCCATATTAATGAAAACAAACATTTTCTTCAATTTTTTTAACCTTCATCTTGTCTCTATACTATTTCTGATATCTATTTATTGTGAGACGCTTCATTTTTATATGGGAGTGTTTGCACATAATCCTAGCAAATTAAATCTTTTAGAACTGCCCCTTGGTTTGTGGAGTACTTGTTCCACATTTTATTTGGATACTTTTTAATATAACTTAGAGGAGGGATATACCATCTCTCCATATTCTGAAATAATTAGGTAAATAACTTGTAGAACATAAGCAAAGACATCACTTCACTTTTCAAAACTTGTTGTTAGAATAAAAAAAAATAATTCGTCAATGTTTTAAGACTCCCTTTTAGTCTATGGGGTATTTAAATTGTTATACCTAGAGGGACGTTTCTCACTATACTTTACCTTTGGGATTGATATACCCGTAAATTATAATGAGAGTCAAAATATGTTTTGCCTATTAGAATATATATATATACATCTTTTACTTTTGTATTTTGGCAAAAAAAATGATAGATTGGTTATTTTACCTTATTAGTGAGTGTGTGATTGTAATAATTAATAGACTGGAGGCACTCACTCTCGAGTTTAGATATCTGGCAGTAGCCTGGCTTTCCCACTCCTCATACCACAAAGGGTCCTTCCCTGTTTGGCTTAAACTTAGTTGCTAATGTGCTCCTTAAGTGATGAGTGGATGCTCATAAAACCAAGTCTCCTACTTGAAACTCTCTAGGCCTAACCAAATTCTCATAAGCTCTAAATCATTTCTAGGTATATACTTTGAAGTTTTCTTTGGCTTTATCCCGAATCTCATTAAGGGCTTCTAATTGTATATGCCTGGGATGTGGTATGAGACCGTTAACCAAAGCAACTCTTATTGAGGGTACTTCCATTTCTTCTAGTAGGACGACTTCAGTCCCATAGACTAATGAGAAAGGAGTAATCTCGTTGGCATTTTTTTGAGGTTCTATAGGCCCATAATACCATTGGTATCTTTTCATCCCGAGCCACTTGCATGACCTCTAACATATTCTTCAAGATGTTGATGAATGTCTTATTTACATCCTCTGCCTAGACATTCCCTTTTAAATCCGAGATAGTTTAACTGTTATGAATGATCTTGTACTTATCTCTCAGGAGCCCCATCTCATTGTATACTAACTGTTTCCCATTATCCGTTAGAATAACTTTGGGAATGCCAAATCAGCATATTATATATTCTTTTATAAATTGGGTCATCACTTGATTAGTCATCCTACTCCAGGGGATTTCCTCTGCCCATTTAGTTTATAGTTCAGTAACAATGGTGATGAAGGATTTTCCATGAGAGGCTAAACTAATCTTACCTACTAGATCAAATGCCAAAGTGTGGAAGGATAGGGAACTATTAGACTTTGTAAGCTTATTGAGGGGGAATGGACTATGTTTCCAGGTACTTGACATTCCCTAAACGTTTTTACAAAGTGGATATAATCAACCTCCATCGTTGGTCAATAATACCCCAGTTCAATTAATTGATCATATAACTTAGCATGCTCGATGTGGGAAGGCTCATGAGCCTCCTTCAACACTTTCTCTACACCCCCTCGACCACACATTGTAGTGCCTTCTCAAATAAGATTTTTTGTAGAGATCCCTATCCACCAAGTAGAAGCAGAACGCTCTCTTCCTTAAGTAAATTTTATTTTCCCTCTCTATTGGAAGCTCTCCATCTTTGAGGTAGTCTATCTAGGGTTGTCTTCAATTTTCAAAGTATTCTACAAAGTTGGCCTTAACAGGTTGGCCGAACTGGGTTTGGCATTTTAAGCATCTTTATTGCAAGAGAGCATCCTCCATACTCAGGATGGTCCAATAGTAACCCCCTCGCTGCAACTGTCGATATAGAGGAATACCAGTATCCTCACAATGCCTCTCATGTAGGGTTGTAAATCGGGTTGGGTGAGCCGGGCTTGGCGCTGCTCAGGCTTGGCCCGAACTCATATACCCATGCTTAAGCCCGAGCTTGGCCCGGATTATTTTTTCCCACCTAGGACCGAACTCGGCTCATAAATATTACGGGCTTCGGGCCCGATTTCGAGCAGGCCCGATTTCACTTTTTTTTATTAAAAAAAGTATGAATTAATTTTTTTTTTCTTGTATTTCCATCATGGACAAAATTATACATTAAAATCTAATTGATATTTCATGAAATAAAATATATAATTATGAAATGTATTAAATTAAAACAAGGGAAATAAGAGTGAAAAGCTACAAATGCTTATTAAATTTCAGACATTTAGCATAATTTGATCACTTACAAAGGCCTATTGTGACTTGATCAATTAATAAATCAAATACCCATAATGAGATTAACAATAAAATCACAAAATTGAAAATCACATGTAATCTAATGTATTATGACAAATGATTTTTTTTTTAGAAAAAATAATAAATGAAATAAAAGGACGAAACCTAATTGAACAATATTAACATAAATATGTTATATTATATAAATTATTTATTTATTTATTTATTTATTAATATGAAGTTCGGGCTTCAGGCCTAATTCGGGCTTGACGAAGTTCGGCTCAAGCTCGGCCCAAAATTCATCCGGGCTTGGAATTTTGGCTCAGGCTCGGCTCGGCTCAAACTCAAATAAAGCTCGGCCCGAAAATAGCGGGCCGAACGAGCGAGCTTCGTTCCTCGAGCGCTCAATTTACAGGCCTACTCTCATGTATGGATGTTAACTTTTCTTTAGCTTCTTCATCCCCTACACACCATGACAGGAATCCTCTAGGGATCTTAAAGTAGAGTATCTCTTGGATTAGGAAATACTTCACTAAATATGACCTCTTCATGCTTCACTCTCTTATCTCCAGTTATTTCACTATAGGACACCTACAGTCATCTGGCTCCTCACTTGAAAATAATAACTTCACCATGGTTGGCACTGTTATTCTTCGTACTGTGATGGTAGCTTCCTGCTCCTCCATCTCTAATTTTTGAGCCATCGTGGCTAATTCATCCAGACGCCTGTTCATCGTCCGAGCGTGTCTCTTTATTGTCACCTTCAAAAACTAGTTAAGTAATTTTTGAATGATTGATCTATATGGGGCTATGTTGGCATTTTTTAGAGAAAATTCTCCACTAACATGTTTCACCACCAAGTTAGAGTCTCCTCGTATGCATAGTACTTTAATTTCTCTTCTCAGTGCCTCCAATATACTAAGTATGAGGGACTCATACTCTTCCTCATTATTGGAGCATTTGAATTCCATCTTGAAAGAGAGGGTAACCTTATCATTTCCATTTGAGAGGATATTCTAAGCCCCACCTGTCCCTTAGGCACAAGATCCATTAAACTTCATCTACCACTCCTCCATCTCCTCTTCTAAGTAGGCTTGAAAGTTCTTTCCTGGCAATTCCTTACTAGGAGGCTATAAGTTCTGACTGGGGAAGTGGGTCAACAAATCTTGTATGCCTTGACTCTTGATGGCCTTTGGGACCACACATTTCAAATCATATTTCGACAATATTAGAAACGACCTTGTTTCTCTCCCCACCAGGACAGTAAGTGCCAAGATATATTTTATGGCATCACACTTGGTGATGATGTGAACTGTGAAAGCAAGAAAGCAGTGTCTCAACTTCCCACTACAAAAACTAAGGCGAGAAAATGCCTCTCTACGCTAGTATATTTGAACTTAGTATTTGAAATCGTTCATGACAGGTAGTACACATGCCTATATACTCCTAACTTCTCTTGAGCAAGCAAATATCCTATAGATTTCATTATTCAGGTCAAGTAGAGTAGCAATGGTGCACCTGCTTTCGGTGGTACCAACGTTGAGGGGGAGGTCAATATCTCCTCTATCTTCTCGAAAGCTTTCTTTTGTCCCTCTCCTCAAATCCATTTGGCGTTATCTTTCATCAAAGAGGAAAAAGGGTGAGTCATTTTTTCCAAAGCTAGTACGAATATTCTCAGGTAAGAAACCTCTCCCAAGAAGCTCTTGAGTTGTCTTCGACTTTTTGGGGATGGGATCATCTACATGGTTTTTCTATTTTCTTCACTAACTTGCACCCTTTGTCTATTTACTGTAAAACCTAAAAATTACCCCGTTGTTACCCCAATGGCACATTTAAAGGGGTTCATCTTCATTTTGTATTTGCAAAATCTCTCAAATGCCTCTTTAAATCTTGTATATGCTTACTTTCCTCCGTGAATATCACTACCAAGTTATCCACATAAAATTACAATATATTATGAAATAAGTCATGAAATATGGCCACCATCATACACTAATAGGTGGCGCCTGCATTCTTCAACCAAAATGATATGACTATGTAGTGTAAGTTCCCCAAGTGTGTTCAAAAAATATTTTTCTCAGTGTCAGCTAGAGCCATTATAATTTGATTGTAACCAATGTACTCGTCCATAAAGTTGTACATTTCATTCCCTATCATGGCATCTACCAAACTATCAATGTTGGGTAGTGGGAAATCATCTTTTGGATATGCCTGGTTTAAGTCTTTGAAGTCTTCACAGATCCTTATTTGCTTCTTATCTTTCTTGGATATAGGTTCAATTCTTGAAATCCATATGGGATGATGAATTGGCTTGATAAACCCTGCTACCAACAATTTCTCTACTTCTTCTTTAATTTTGAGGTTTAACTCAGCCTAGTAAGTACGAGTGGCTTATCGCACTAGTATAGCATTGGGCCAAACATTCAACTTATGGGAGTTCACTTCTAGGTCTATCCTAGGTATCTTTACATTTTCCATGTGAACATATTTGTGAACTCTTTGAGGATGTCGACAATCTCCTCCCCTATTTTGGGATTCAACCCTTTGGATATGAATAAGGGTCTCTTATACCCCCTTCTACTCCTAGATTTATCTCTTCCAGTTCTTGGATCTCATCTCTTCACCCATCGTTCATGCACTCGGGTGTCTTTTCAGGCTCTCTATATGTTCAACAATGTGGGACTCATCTACCAGAAAATACTTTGGTATTGGGTTGGTGCTTAGTCCAAAACACCACCTGCATAGAGCATTATAAACGCTAGATAACCTTACCATTAGGTAACATAACTTTGTTCTAGGTTCAAGGAGGAATTTTCTCAACTTCAAACTTCCTCTTTCCTTTCACCTTTTCATTTAAAAGGGGTCACTCGCTGACCCAGTCTTTTATGCACAAACTTTTTGGGTTGATCACTTTCTCTAGCCATGCATGGCCCCTCCAACTTCCTGGTCAAGTTTCTTCTCTCTTCATCTAGCTCTGTATAGAATGATGCATCCACTAAGTGAGTTTCTTCAACTGAAAATGGAATTTATGTGGCTTTAATTAAAATCTTTGTTCCTCGAATGTTAAGTTTGGCACATTGGTGGAATGTTAACGGAACTATCCCATGTGTGTGCATCCACACCCGCCCTATAAGGAGATGGTAACTTGTGTTGGAATTTATGATATAAAACTTGATGTGGAACATGAAGTTTCCTAATTTGATTCCTACTTTCATGTATTCAAGTGATTGCATCCCTACACTATCAAAGATAAAATTCACAAGTGGCAGCGTCATAATTTTTTCCTTGTGAAATACCAGTCTCACACAAAGTATGTATGGTCATGATATTGACCGATGTGCCCACATCCATCAGTTCCATTGGAAAACTAATCCCATTCACTAGAGCAGTCACATATCAAGTACGACTGTGGAAATAGGGTACCTTTCTATCTTCTTCTAAAAACATCACCTCAAAGGTGTACCTCTTAATCAACCTTCCTATGTGGCCCTACTAACTAAGAAAGGGATCACCTCATTATTTAACTAACTCTTGGATCTTTTTAATAATAAATATGCGGGTACCATTCTTTACCTCGATCTAATTGAAAAACCACTCGAATTTTGAACTTCTTATTATGGTTTCACATTTCGAGTGCAACTCGACTTCATACGCTTGTGCGTTGCACATATACTCCACTTTAGAAAATCTTCCCTCATCAAGGGCAAGGACCACATTTAGCCTTCCTTCTAAGCAACTCACCTGCTCGTCCCACTCATCTCTATTTTATCCAGATCAGTTAACCACATATCACATGCTTTTTCATTATTCCACCATCCCTCAGGCTATTGGACTTCCTCCTCATCATATTCTACCACCATGTTCGTTGCGCTATAATGGTGAGCTGGTAGAGGCTTTTTGTTAATATTTATTAGTGGAATTTATAAAGTGCCATTGGCCACCTGCTCGTCAATTATTCTTCGTAAAGAGAAGTAGTCTTTATAAGCATGCTAAACTCTTTGGTGCAACTCACAAAACTTGGCATCTTGTTTTCCTCCCATTACTGGTATCCACCCATTAGAATGAGGGGTACTTCTTAACCCTTCTCGCACTAAAGTGCTGTAACAATCCTTAGCTTTTGCTACATTACAAGGTAGTGGTGGCGGAATGTCGTATCCAAATTTTCTTTTGCCCATCGAACTGTTGCCTTTGAATTCCTTGGCATCCTTTTTTTCCTTTTGAGTTTCCATCCATATAGTTGATGGCTTGTCATCTATAGACTTGGAATCTTTATCTTTTAGGGACCCTCTATCCTATAACTTTATGATTAGGGTTTGATAATCATCGCGATGTTGCTAGATGCTCGCGCGAACTCCCTAAACGTTCCCTCTCTGGTATCATTGACCAAGTGGATTTTATATTCCTCTAGCAGCCCCTCAACACATATCTGTAGTAGCTTTACTTATACCATATCCTTGTGGACATCTAATGCCCTTTCTCGAAAGCATTTGATGTAGTGCATCAACTATTTATTAGGTTTATGTACCTCTTATGCGAGGTGCCTCAGCGTGAACTCATCTTCTACTAGGAAGAACTTTTGGAGGAACTTCCTATGCATATCCTCCCAAGATGGAATGTTGTTCGGCACCAGGTGGGAATACCACATGTACTCTTTTCCCATGAGAGTCTTGGAGAACTCTTGTAACTTCAACTCCTTATCATTTCCATAAAAACCTAGGTACTTCACGGACCTTAGAGGGGAACTCTTTATGTTCTCCCTAGGGTTTTCACCTTTTCCATTGAACATTATAAACTTTGGAGGAATATACCCTTTGGGGTATGGCTTCTTATTAATGCTCTCTAGGTAGGGATTCATTAGTTCCTCATATATGAGGAGACTCCCTTTAAGAGGAGAGAAACATCTTCACTTCCTCCATAGTAAGAACCTTAGAGGGGAACTCTTTCAAGCTAACTTTCTATATCATCGGTGAATGTATTGGCATTACTACCTATTCTATAATAACTTTCTGAGGCAGATCCACCTGCACAATCGTTGGTACTGCTACCCCTCCAATAAGGGGCCACTATAGGCGTCACACAAGTTTGGATTAAACTCTCTAGATTAACATTGTTCTTCTTAAAAAATGCAAAAAATATGCTCATTAAGATCATCCCTGCTAACGACATGGCTGCTGTTGTGCGAACCTGACCCCTAGAGGATTAAGTGCTCTCACTTACTGAAAAGAGAGTAATGAGTAGAAACTTTTATAACAATGATAATGTCTGAAAGGGAGAGAGAGATATCCTGAAAATGATGACTATAAAGGGAGTGAAGAGACAAGAACTTTGACATTTAAGAGAGAGAAGGGAGAGAATACTTTTTCTAGTGTGATTTGGATAGAGTAACGGTGCTAAATTGAGTTTTATGTGTTATCTTGACCTTACCCAAGGTCCTATTTATAGGAAGATACTAAGGATGTTTAGGCGCCAAAACAAGGCCTTATTAGAGACAAGCTTTGCAATGTACCTTTTATCTCGATTTTTCTGTTAACTTTATACCTCCTTTGACAGGCTACACCTGATGCATACCGAAGTCAAAAAGAAATTATTTTGGCTAATAGTGTCAAAACATGTGATTTGGTAAATATATTTTCAATCGGTAACTTGATGTACAAACTTAAGAAAAAAACTTGCGAGTGGCCTTGAGGGCCACTCACTAATGGCCACTTAGAAAATACTTTTATGAGCAGCCTCTTGTCCACTCACTCATTTATTCTAAGTGTGGATTTTGTAAGTGTTTGAATGAACCTTAAGGTCTCTCCTAGTATCATTCTCTATATCCTAAAGTTTAAAGTGATTGGGGTTTGTCTTTGCTCAATAAACCTTATCTTTTAGACAACAAATTAGGACTCCCAGAAGATCCCGACTGGCTTGCTCGACCCTCGGTTGCTCGATCAAGATTACATGTGCAAGAAAATTAATAAAGTTAGTAACTATTTTTCAAGTGAGACCTGTGATCATCCCCTCAAACATTTAAGTCTATTCACACGCTTTCTCTTTTGTCTTGGGGTTTTTTGTTTAAGCACTTCCTCTCCAAATGAAACTTATGATATGTAGTACGTGTTTGTTCCTTTTTGCTTAGATAGGAGTCATCCCCATCGCCAATTGGTTCTCATGACCTTTTTCTTGGATAATGCCATTCGTTATAGACTTTCTCGTCAATTTCTTCTATCTTGGCCTCATTTTAGACGTGGGGCCACTCACCCTGGACCCTCTTGTCAATCATTTTGTCTTTTGGGCCACTCGTTATGGGTCGCCCTGCCTTACATTTTGTTTTGGTTTATTTATGAACTTGGGGACACTTGTTGTGAACCTCCTCGCCAAATATTTTGTTATGGTTTATTTCGGGACTTGAACCACTCGTTCTGGTAACACTCGCCAAATCCTCCATTTTGGCATCTTTTGGAATTGGGCCACTCGTTATGGACCTATTCGCCAGTTTTCACACCCGCTGAACTGTGAGCCCCCTCGCCCTATTTGGAAGTGATATGGAGCCGTCGAGCAGATACCCCTCGACACAAGGAAAAGATACTAGAGTTAAACCCACATCAACTAGATATCATTACTACTGTGATGTGTATGGACAAAACTTAGATAATTATTTTAACAAAATAATTTAAATGTCTATTTATCAAAATTTTAGTTACTCTCGCGTGAAGTGAAGCAGTTATGTTCTCCATAGACAAAATAAAAATCATTTTGGAGGCAAAAACAAAAACAAATCTCGGACTAAAAAAATACCTTGCAGAATTTCGTGACCTTCTAATCGCTTAAAAGGAAAAAATATTTTAAAACAAGGCCTAGTTGGGTTAGGAAAGATGATTTATTACCATAGTTAAGGTGTAACATTGTGATTTTTGCACTCATAACCGAAAGATCAACATGCTGGTATTTAGATTCAGGGTGTTTTAGGTATATGACAAGTGACAAAACTAAGTTAAAAAACTTTACTAACCAACTTGGTAGGAAAGTCATGTTTGTTGATGTAGTTTCATCCAAAATCATAGGCAAAGGAATGTTCTCCGTGGAAGGGTTGCTTCTGCTTGATGACGTTCTCTTAGTTAAAGGTTCTAAACCCAATTTGTCGAGTATAAGTTAATTTTGTGATGCAAATTACTCTGTTAGCTTTTCAAAAAATGAGTGCAAAGTGATTGACAAAATTGCAAATTGCATTATAGTAGGAAACATAAATAAGGAGAATTTCTATATAGTTCCCCCTGTTCTAGCTTCTTGTCTTTTGACTAGGCATAATGATACCGACCTTTATCATAATAGGCTAGGTCATGGTAATTTTGAAAACCTAAGAAGATTGAGCACCCAAGAGATTATTAAGGGTCTGTCTAAAATTGAGAAGACTCGAGACGTTTTTTGTGGACCTTGACAAGTGGGAAAGATAACTAAAGCCCCACACAAGAAATTCGCAATGTTTTAACTTTAAAACCCCTTAACCTCATCTAGATGGACTTAATGGTTCTTTTTTGTACTATTAGCCTTTTTGGTAATAGTTATATCTTAGTCATTTTGGATGACTTCTCACGTTTTACATAGGTAGATTTCATTATAAATAAATCAGATAATTTTAAAGAGTTTTTGAAATTTCTTTTCAAAATTGAAAGTGCAAAGGAAACCCAAGTATTACATATAAGAAGTGATATAGGAGATAATTTTATAGATACTGGCATTATTAAATACTGTATGGAAATGGGTATTTTCATGAGTTTAGTGCTCCCAAGATCCCCCAACATAAAGGAATAGTTGAATGTAAAAATATAACGCTATAAGAAATGGCTAGGGTATTAATTCATGCTAAAAACCTTCCAAAATATTTTTGGGTTGAAGCTATCCAAATGGCTTACCGTACTATAGATAGAATTTACCTTCGCAAAAATGCTAAAGAGACTCCATGTGAACTTTAGTATGATAAATAGCCTAATGTTAAATACTTTAGAACCTTTGGAAGAATTTGTTATGTTTGTCGTGATAGACAAAATCTTTCAAAATTTGAACCCCGAAGTAATAAAGGTATTTTTCTCTGCTATTCTCAAATCAGTCGTGCCTATAGGGTTTATAATCTAAGAACAAAGTCAATTATGGAGTCAATCAAGGTAATTGTAGATGATACTACCGTCACTTCTATTAGTAAAATAAAAATTTCTAATGATGAGTTATAAAACTTTTAAAAACATACACTCACCCATTGAAATTGATAATTTACCTATTGAAACCCCTGCTATGCCTAAGGATAATCCTACCATTAATGTTATTAATGAAGTGTTAGATTAGGTTAGAGAAATATCAAAACTTTGTAATTTTGCAAACTCTGCCTGTTTTGTTTCCCTTATGTAACCTACAAATAAAAATGAAGCATTGCAAGATTCCTTTTGGATAGATTCTATGCAAGAAGAGCTGGCACAATTTAAAACACATGACGTTTGGTATCTCATTCCTAGGCCATCTAATACTAAAGTAATATGTAATAAATGAATTTTCAAAAAACAAAACCAATGAAACATGAGTGTTAATTAAAAATAAAGCTAGGTTGGTTGCTTAAGGGTACAACCAGATAGAAGGATACAAATTTAAACCTTTTCAAATGGGTGTTAAATCTGCATTTTTGAACCGTATTTTATCTGAGGAAGTTTATGTAGAGAAGCCAAAAGGTTTTATTGATACAATATACCTTGAACATGTCTTTAGAGTCAAAAAGGCATTGTATACTTTAAATTATTCCCTTCGGGCCCGGTACGATCACCATTCGACTTTTTAGTTAATAAAGGGTTCAATCGCGGTGGCAGTGACCAAACATTATTCGTCTGAAAATTTAAAAATGAAGTTTTGATTCAACAAGTTTAAATACATCATATTATCTTTTGGTTCAACTTCCCCTTAATAATTGAAAATGTTTTCAAATTTTTTGAGTGGGGAGTTCCATATGTTGCTTATGGGGAGTTGTAATATTTCCTCGTACTTCAACTGAAATAATCTAATGATGGCTTATATATATATATATATATATATATCTGTCTAAATACGCTAAAGTCTTAATAAATAAGTTTGATCTAAATGATGTCAAAATAACACGTAAACCTATGAGAACAACCACGAAATTAACTAATGATGAAAGTGGTAAATGCATAGATATCTCTTTATGTATAAGCATGGCACGTAGTTTACTATATTTAAATGATTCTCAACCCAATATCATGTTTTCTATATGTGTCTGTGCCAGTTATCAATCCGCTACTCAAGAACGTCATCTTAAAAGTGTTAAGGTAATATGTTGAAGGGACTTTAGAGTGGATTATGGTACACAAATGACAAAACTAGTAGGATTTTAGGGTGTAGTGATGCTAACTAGGCAAGCTGTTCTGACGATAGTAAGAGTACCTCTAGTGCTTGTTATTATGTTGGAAACAACTTGGTTGGTTAGGGATTTAAAAAAAAAGAATTGTATTTCCTTATTTACTACTGAGGCAGAATATATATAGTAGCTGGAAGTTCTTGTGCCCAATTAATATTGATCAAATAGGTGCTAAGCGACTATGGCATTATATAAACTCAAGAGACTTTATTGTGTGATAACGAGAGACCTATAAACATAACTAAAAATCCTATTAAGCGTTCTCGAACCAAACAAATAAAAATTCTTCATCATTTTATTAGAGACTTAGTGGATTCTAAGGAACTATTGGAATAAGTTAGCAATGAAAAGTAACTCGCTAATTTTATAACTAAACCTCTAGATAATATTCATTTTAAAAGTATAAGAAGAGCAATAGGGATGGTTACACATGATTGATTTACACATTATACATGAACCTACATTCCTATCTTTTTCATGTTAATAATTCTTTATCTGAGGTTATGTGTAATGCATGCTTGAGAAATATAAAAGGTACCTCCTATAACCTGTTGATAAAGGATCAGCATTTGTTAAGACCCATTGTTTTGTTCATTACTTTACACCATTGTCTATTTGAGCCAAAATGTTAGAGTAGAGTACATCCATAGTATTGCATATTATCTTCTCTATAATTATCTTAAGATTACTCACTTGATGAAGGTATAATATGTTGTGCAGATTTTATAAGATTTTTATTTTATTTGTGTATAGGATTAAATACTGTTAATTGAGTTATATTTTACACCCTTCTTCTTATTTTCAATTCTGGCTCTTTGATAGGACTAGGATTTATTTGTTCCTAAAGAGTTAAAAAGTATTCTATGGATTATGCATGTACGTTATGGAGTTTGCCATAAATATTCAAAGGGGGAGATTTAAACACTATTAAGTAGAAGACTCATTTAAGACTTACTCAGTTTAGACTATCAAGTGTTCAACTATTTTGGATATTTTTCCAAAACAAGCTTTAGTAGAGATATCTCTCAAGTTCCATTCAAGATTGAAGGACCTAAAGGGATTCATTATCTGTATAAAGATCATGCTGTGTAAAGAAGACAACAAAAAATAGTGGAAAACACTTCACTACACTATATTTACACACATGCATTCAGTAAATTATTTCAAAATCCTTGCATAATATTTCGGAAGCATCTTGATTCTAGATAAGGAACGATGAAGTTCATAGAGTTAGCACAATATTTTGTTATGACAGGAAGTTTATACTTAAAAAAATATCGGAGGATGGATGGCGAGGTACATTGGCCCAGATGAAGCAAAACAGAGGTTTAAGAAGGGGCATTGCGAGATTACTAAGATCCCTCTATACCAAAGAATTCAAAAAGCAGGATATTTTTTGCCAAATATGAGGTAAGACACAACAAGAATTCAAAGAGAATGTGCTATGTGTTAACTTTTCTTTCAGGCAACTGAGTGAAACTTTATGGAAGCCCAAACAGATAGAAAATAACCCTACAATGATTTTATCAAGGATGGGGTTGTTCCTATGGAGAATATTGATGCCATGGGGATTAGATGGAGATCCCCAAAGTTCTAAGTTCAAGAGGAGCAACTTTATTACAGAGGATACTTCAATAGACCCTCGAGGTGCATCATAAGGAGGAAGTAAGGGATGATCATAAGTAAGCCCACAATCAATCTCACATTGGAGCAGCTAAGTTGTATGCTCAACTTATGACTCTAGGATATTATTGCCAATCATGGAGAAAGACTCAACTGAGTTATTTTTGGACGTGTAAGGCATGCCAACTTCATGAAAATATAATCTATGCTCCTTCGGTAGACCTTAGTTCCTTGTTAACTCCCTATCCAATTCACACATCGGCGTTTGACCTTGTGGGGAAATCAATCCTCCCTTAAGGGAGAAAATTTGGAAACTCGTGGAAACAGAGTGCTTTACAGAGTGGGCGGGGCGGGAGGGTAGGGGGGGGACAATACCCATGAAGAGAGCAAGAAGAGGCGTGGTGTCACAGTTCATCAAATAGTACATAATATGTTGCGTTGACATTCCTAAGGTAATTTTGTGAAACACTCTTAGACAGAAGACTCCTTTAGGACTTGCCGAGTCTAGACTATCAAGTGTTCAACTAATTTGGATATAATGTCAAAACATGATTTAGTAGATATCCCTCTCATGTTCCAATGAAGATTGAAAACCCTAAAGGGATTACTTACCTGCGTCAAGATCCTAATGTGTGAAAAAGACAATACAGAATAGTGGAAAACACTGCACTACACTACATTCACACACATGGATTCATTAACATATATTTTTTAAATCATTGAAATATTTTTTCCCAGTATTAAATTTGATTTAATTTAATTTAATCTAGGAATTAATGAATTTATAATCCTTCGCTTATTAATGTTAAAATTTTGGAAAAATGATATTTTGATATAATATTGTGTAAAAATATTTTGGATTTTTCTGAATTAAAAATAATTTTCTAGTGCTTTTAATTGAATTATTGAACATGTTTAGTTCAATAGAAAATACATTTTAAACATTTTTAAAGCTAATATCGTGTTTGGAAAATACATGTCCGTAAGTTTGTGTTTTCTATGAGTCTACGCTTGATTTCTTATGTTACAAATGTTAGATTAATTTAATCAAAGGTTGAGGTTGATTTGAGTTTTCACCCGGATTGATAATTGTTATTTTAACCTACTGACTTAGTTAGCCGATTTGTAGTTCAAAGTATAGTTATTTTTAAACCATTGGATTTCCTTTGATTAAGGCCTTTTCATCCTAGTCCTTCATTTAAGTCGATGGTAACCTGTTTATTAGATCTCATATAAAACCCCATGATTCGTTTGTCTCAAAGACTTTTGGTCATAATATTAGGGTTTTTAGAGAGAGATAAAAGAGAGTTAGAGAGAGAAAAAGGAAAATAGAGAAAAAATGTGTTTTCATTTTGGGTTTTCATATCTCTTTTCAAGCTAATTGAAACTGAAATTTAAACCTAGAGTATATTTCACGTCTAGATCTTTATCTTGGTTATTTTGTTTTAATCTTAAAAATTCTATTTTACAATCCAAAATCTTGGAAAATTTTGTTTTTAGAACTCTTGAAAGCTTTCGTTTTTGTTTCAAATCTTTAAATCAAATTTATGATTTTTTGAAACATTTTTGGCTTTAAACTTGTGTAAACTTTGTGAACAATTATTTTGAAGGAAAATGTTTTATTTTTCGAACAAGTTTTAAAACTAAGCTTGTTTTTAATAGATCGAGTTTGATAAAACTTAGACCTAAAACTTGGTTCTAAAAATTTGAGATCCAATTTTTGGATTCTGAAAACTGTATACTTACATGTAGAGATCATGCAATTTGTTTTAAAAATTTGTGTAACACTTAAATGCATGTGTGTATTTTAAGTGCATTTTCACTTCACTACACATTGCACCCAATCCACTGTCATCTATTAATATTTGGAGGCATGGCTTATCCATTTAACTTGTAGCTGTTGCATCAACATTCAAAGGCATTTACCTGCGTTTGAGAAGGTATCTCAATTAGGCATATTTTTCATTGCCATTTATGATGTTTGTTATATTTTTGACCTGTTCTTGATTGTTAGTGAATTTGTTTTTATTTTGGTGCATAGAGGCCCTCGTGGATGTTTCATCGGGGGAGGTTTTACAATGTTAAGATCATTGTGTTGTGGATATTCTTTGCTTGACTTATTTTCATGGTTGTTTACTGTTGCTGGTTGGTCTAATAGTTTTTATTACAATTATATGAAGAATTTTTTAAATAAAATCTGTTTAAGTATTAGGTCACATATCTTGTGTTATGTTCTAAAATCCATTTTTGTGTTTAAGGGTTTCTTCAAATAACTTATGATTTATAAGAAGCATAGTTGGTTAACCTTGTTAATCATTTTCTGCAAAAGTATTTTTGTCATTTTGTCTGATAATGGAACTCCATTCATCAAATAGGAGATAACCTTACTCACAAACAAATAATCAATCATAAACCACACCTCAACGGTAGCCTAACTCAAAAGCAATGGTAAAGACAAAGCAAAAAACAATACCTTGGTTAATTTCTTGGCCAAGACGATGGAGGATTTTCCTGGAGTATAGGATGAATAGATTCTACAAGTAGTATGTGATTATCTAAGGACCAAAATGAAACCAATTGGTTACACACATTTCTCTTTAATCTATGGGGCTGAAGCAAGTTTGCTAATTGAGTTAAAAGTTTCTTTATCTGAACATGCCTTAAAAAGCAGCATGCTCCCTTAAGACAAGCACGTTCAACTAGAAATGTTGGATGAACACAGAGATAACACGAGATATCACTTTTAGATCTACACGAAAAATCTCTCTAGGGCTTATGATAATTTAGTTAAGCCAAGGAAGTTCGTAGAAGGAGATTTTATTTTAAAAGAAAATGTTAGATACACTAGAGTACTCCCATTGCCTAAGTTTATAGTCAATCAGGAGGAACCATTTATTATCAAAGAAGCACATGGCTCAGGTTACTTCTCGATCTCCAAGATAGAAGAATATATGCCTTTTAAGGTTAACAACAAATGGTTAAAAGTGTACCATATTTAAAGTTGGTTGTATTTTTATTTTTTTCCAGAGTCCTTCTGATTTTGAGTTTGTTTATAAGATTATTGGAGAAATTTTTGGAGATTAAGGGAAATAACATATACACTAAAATAGTCAAAGTTTATGTTATAAACAAAAGTGTTAGAAGTAAGAAGATGAGTATATAATATAAACAAGTGATATTTATCAACAACAAAATATTTTCTTCTTGTTATTTCATATATAATGGAGTTACATTACAAATAGGTACTATTGTCCAGGAATACAAGAAAGAAAAATATTTCTAGTTTATGAGGAGCCATAGGTTTGGGGAGGTGAAATAGCCCCCAAGAAGTAATACAACATCTTGAATGCAAGACCGTTGAGCTTCCACTATGGTTTGGAGTCTTGTTTGAACTTGGGATCTCTGTTCTAACCTAGCTTCGCAGTTACTCAGAGGTTTGGACAAGGCCTCTACAGCCACCATGACCTTATTATTAAGCTCCTTAATAAAGGGATTAAGCTCCTTCATCCTTGCCTCTTCAACACATTGAGCCTCAATGTTCTTCAGATACAACTCGTGTTGAGTCGCCAGGCGAGTGTCTTTTAGGTGTTTTAGATGATTGATTATCCAACTGAAGTTGAATCCATCCTTAGATAATTCCCTTAGGTTATTGAAGTGTTATTTGATCGTTGCCATGCTAAGACTGGTCATTGGAGTATTCATGATCTCTACCACAGTAGTGTCCACTCTTTGGAGTCTATACCCAATTATGATTTGTTGGACCTTAGACATTCCACAACGAAAATGTGTGGGTGATGATGAAGAATCTTTTCAATTACCATGCGATGAAAAAATTAAATGAACGGGAACTGTTGAAGCACATTCTGAAGGTACAACACTTGGTAGTGAGGTTTCACACACCTATATTCACTGTCAGGTGAGGGGTCATTGATCGTAGAACCACGTTCACTATCATGGGATGATTTAATGCAACAAGGCATCCATTGAGAAGGTATAACGGCTTAGGAGGGAAAAATTTGAGGTAACTCAAGTGTTACAATAGGTTCCCTCACATGATGTAAAAATATAATAATAATATTTAGACACATATTTGGGCATTCTTTCTACGTTACCAGAGAGGTAACTTAGGAACTAATCTTAGCGAAGAACTTGCTAAGTCACCAAGAAGGTGAGAGATTCAACAAATCTTAGCAAAAATTTTGCCAAGTCACCAAGCAGGTGTAATATTTGGAAAAAAAATCTTAGTAATGAATTTTTTAAGTCGCCAAATAGGTGTGAGATTTGAAAAAAAATCTTAGCAAAGAGTTTGTTAAGTCTCCAAGAAGGTGTAAGACTTAAAAAATTCTTAGAAAAGAGATTCCTAAGTCACCACGCATATGTATTTTTAAACATTTTAAAGGAATCTAAAATGTATACCTCTAAAACTTGAACAACCACAGTTGAGGATAAGGGAGTGCTTACATCCGTAGCTTCATTGGTAGGGCTTTGGCAATAGGGATATTCCGCCTGAGTTAGAGTGGATAATATAGCTTCAATTAACAAAAGTGCTACGCTAGAAAAAAGCTCTGATGAGGAAGCATCCGTCTTAATGATGGAAGGTGAATCTTCCACTAAAAGGCAGAGGCACCTCAGAGGAGGAAGATGTTAGTTCACGTCGAGAGAGCTGCATTAATGGATAAAGGAAAGAAGAAATTTTCTAAGAGTTAACATGTAATATTGAAAAAAAAAGTTATAACAAGTTGAAACTTTATCTCTTCAAAAGCCTATTGTGGAACTCAATTTCTTATTGGCCTTATAATATAGTGAGGAGGAAGAGATTCATTGAGTGCACGAATCACTGCCTGAATGTCAACCTAGACAACAACATATCATTTAAGTGTTATTTACCCAACAGTTTTAGGAGGCACACTTAACAGGATTTCAAAGAAAGAAGGAAGACAAGTTACCTCTGGAAGGTTTGTTAGAGGAATCATAGCCAGTGGTAAAATAGTGGGTGATGGTGAGTCAGACACTACGGAAGGAGGAATCTCATGTGCCCTACCAAATTCATGCCTTAATTCCCAACTGTTTCTTCTTCCAAATACAATCTACGTGTTGACTCATTCACACGAGTGGAGGAAGCATTCCTGGAGTACGTAAGACCAATCATCGATGAATGACGAGTTTGAGTTGGTTCAGGGATAGGTTCATCAATGTTTGGTCTTAGGGGGTCCTTCGGGGATGATGGAGCATAATCAACAGATAAAACCCCTAAATAATAAGAGATAAAATCACATAAAGTATCAGAGGATGTACAAGGATGCACAAACAAACTTGTACAAACTCAATAAAGAGTTACCTCTTTAGTAGGAGAAATATGTGGTGTTGGGACAACCGGTTTTGAAGCATTTACAATGTTTTAATTCACTTGTCTACCATCCAAGATAAAGTGTTCAGAGGAACCCGGTGCCAATGGGGTTGAACTTGGACTTAGAAGGATCACAACATGATTTTGAGTCACGTATTTCCTTTGAATTTTGGTGCTCATATGTTTTTTTACGTTTAGGGGTGCCAGAGGAAGGTCATTATTTGTATTGACCAACATGGGAGATTTGCCTGTGTAGAACCTAATAATTAACAACACGATGAACATGGGATGGCCCAAAGGAAATAACTGAAAAATTATTATTGTTAAGAAGGACCTCAGTAGCCATTAAACACACATTTCCACCATTTTTGGGTTTGGTGGTTGATCATTAATGAGAGGTGTCATAGTTGGTTTATTGACACTTTTTATTGTTTTGGATTTCTTGGGAGTTGGGAGGGAATATTTCCCTATTGATGAACCATCTGTAAAGGAAACTAGTATTTTTGCAGCAGTGGGGGTAGGGAAAGAAAATTTTTTCTTCCCATTTTGAGGCACATTGCGCAAAGGGTCCAAAGGAGATAACTCATGGGGAAAACTCTTATTTGTGGTACTTAATTCAAATTCAACTCATATCACCCGTTATACTCAAATTTAACTCATATCACTAAGTTATTTTTGAGTCCAAGATCATTAAGGGGATACCAATTGACCACAAGATAGACATGAGGTGTCTTCAGCCACTCTTTCATGTGAGTGAGCTGCTTTGGCCAGAAGTGAATAAACTAACTAAGGATAAATCAACTTGTCTTTTGCTGTGGGGAATAATGAGTTTTTTTTTTCTCAAATCCTCAAAATAACTACAATAGCAACAATTATAAAGTTCTTATAAACTTAGGCGAAAGTCTCATCAGCGCTGCTCCTTTGATAGGCCTTAGGGGGGCGCATTGGTTATACCCAAATTGATAGGAATAATTGTTGGAGGTATAAGCATCTATTGTAACAACCCACCTAGTGAATGGGGGAAGATACCCACGAGTAAGGATGAGTTCAACGGCTAGAACAAGTTTCTCAATAATCATTTCTTATATCACTTTTTCAAGAGGATGGTTGGCCTAAGCAAAGAATGACCAAGTGTGGGCATGAGTTTCCCCACTACAAGGCATTTCAAAGAAGGCTAAATACTTATAAAAAAAAGTATGTAGGTTTGTACTACTTTATTTCTTTTTCCAACAAATAAGATCGAGTCACCTTATGACTGATGAATCGATAGGAACCTCCAAGGGATCACTAACTGGGAACCTTGTGTAAACAAATCCCATTAGGAGAATAGTGTTGGAAAATTTGAAAACGTCGTACCTCCCCAAAGAGTGTTCCATCTCTGAATGAGTTCTATCCATCCAAAGATAGAGGTAACTAAATGTGATCACGATAAGGGGAACAATAACCCCTTGAGATAGCCAGACAATTATGTTTATCAAGTATCGATATGGTTGGTCGTTGGGCTTGCCCAGGAGATAGAATTGAGAAAGAACACACAATATATAGGCAACTAACTATAGGGGAGAACCTTTACCTTCACCAAAAGGTACATCAGGGTTGTTACATTTGGCCTTCTCAGCCTTGATAAGTTTTAGGGTAACTTGGTAGTAATATTTAATAAGTTAAGGGAAAGTAGCCTTATTAAAATCCCCAATGCATTCATGACATATGTTGTCTAAATTTTCTCGGGCCGGGGCTTCATTGGTGTCATGTACTTTATCATTTTAAGTATAAGAACTATGAGGTTCAAGCGCTACTTATTCACAAACATGTTCAAGGGAGATCAGGAATTCTCCCTAGACTGTAAAAAAGGTATGCGACACTAAGTTACAACGATAGACCAACAATTGAAGGGCGACATTGTGTTTGGACAATGTGAAGTCTCCAAACCAGCAGGCATGAAGAATATGGGTAAGTTTTGTGAATGTACTTGTACCAAGAGGAAAAACCCTCTATAAATCCTATAGTTCCCTCAAAATCAATATGGGAATAGGTGAAGACTCCACGATCTAACTTAAAGAAAAGAGTCTCTTCGAGGGCTAAGTATCCCTAGGCTTCTTTATCTTTGGGTTAATCACCCAACGTCAGAGCACCAACTTTAGCTTATAGCTAACCAAAAAATGATTTACAGTCATCCATAAACTTTTCATTCTTCCTAAAATAGGAAGAACGATGATACATTTTAAATTTGGCCTGGCACACTACTATCTCCAATTCTGAAATTGGGCAAAAAGTAGGTGGTGGAGAGGGGATTTTGGCGTTGGTTTGGATTTGGAGAGCAAACATCACTTTCTCTCTCTAGTAAAAGCTTGAGATAAAAAATGTTAATGGCAGAAATGGTTGAAAGAGTTGGAAAAAATGGTTAAGTGTTGGGTTTTAAACTAAAGGGATATATCCATTTGAAATGACTTAACATTTGTTTTTTCCCACGTGCGGGTATTTTAAAATTAATAATGAGTTTTGGGAAAATGAAGTTGGCACAGACAGCCCCAACTCACCACGTGGCGTTATGGTGGTAGATAAATCAGACGATTAGACTTCAACATTAATTAATGCCATGCATTAAAAATGAGGAAACTTATATACAAAGAAATATTTTCACTATCTTTATAATGGATTAGTTGTTTAAATTCAAAGTCAACTAAGTTTCCTTGCTACAAGTCCTCATTAAGCCAGTTTGTCTCCCAACCAATTTCCAAGAATCAAGTCTATTCGCAGCCACATAAAGGGAGGTTTATGGGAGCAAGATATTTCGTACATATATTTCTTGTCGACACAATAAATTTCTCTATGAAGGGGCTTAAAGATAAACCTCTGATTAGAGCTAATCCTCCAGGAACCTAAAGCAATCATAGAGGGAGATAGAGCAAGCACATAAGAAGCTAGAGAAAGCTCAGAGGAAGCATGTAAACCAGTCAAAGCAATGGAGAGAGGCACGGATGAAACCTTTTCAAAGGAACTGTTTAAAGAAACTTTGTATTTTTTAAAACGTACATTTTTTGTACTTATGATACATATTGCAATAATTGGTGAGGTTACTCGTTATCTTCCAGAGATAGGTCCAGGCAGGACTTAGGAAAGATTTCATATTCTATCGAATAACCTCACTTAGAGAACCTTTAATGGAACTGGTTTAGATGATTGAGGAGAAAAGCAACATTAAGGCATAGCTTAACCTCTTTAGATATACTAGGTAAAACACTAACTCATATGAGAGAGTATAACCTAAGAGAGCATCATCTGAGAAACCATTGTTCTTTTGATAATGGGGTTAAGTGCATGCGGTCTTTGTCTAAAATAACAAGTGTATATTTCTAATAATCATGCATGACTTATCGCATGTCCAATCCAAACTTGAGTAAACTGTTAGGGGTTTTGGGAACCGTTAATGTTTTGGTGGATAGTTGCCTAACATAACTAGTTGATCCCTTAAGTCTTTTCCTAGCATTTAATACTAGTGATGTTGGAACATGGTGTCATGACTTTGCATCTAATATTAATGACGTGGAAGTAAAGTGGTATGACTTAGCATTTCATGCCCAGAGGCTACTCAAGTATCTTTGACAAATTATATATAACACCACATATCCTTTGAGAGAGGGGATTATCACATTAGAGAAAATAAATAAAGATCTCTGAGAGAGTTATTGCAAGAACCAGACCTTTTTTCTCTCATAATTAATGCCTTTGTCCAAGCTTTCCATTAAGAAACTAAAGCATAAGTAAAGTCTAAGATAAACAATCCAAATTGTTGATGTCTAAATTTGGATTGTTTTCCTTAGCTTTTAGTTACCAAATTTATCGTCACAGATAAAAAAGAAAATGAAAATATAAAGAAAGACACCAGAGATTTTTATGAGGTTTAACTCAGGAACAGATCCTACACCCACAGGGCAATAGTATTTAGGGTTTAGCTCCAATATATTGGTTATAATCCAAGGGTTGAGCATAAAGTAGACATGTTCATATGTGTCCCCCTCTGTTGGGGGAAATGGTGCATTTATATTACGTGGAAACTCAATAGGTGAAATTTGTTTATACCTCCAAGCATTTACTCCTTTACACAATAAGATGCAGATAAACGTCTTTCACGTTCATGTGCATGGCGACTGTTGAACATTCCACATATGTGATGGTTCAACTTCCTTGCTCTAGTTGGCAAGATGACTAACTAGAGGGTACCTGAGCTGACCAGGTTTTATCTAATGTGGAAAGCTTAAAGATGATGTTGATAGGTGTTACCGTTTTATTGCTCCAAATGGCCAAATATTTTTAAGCTATAATAAAAGCCCCAAATACTGCATGCTTGGAGTTTGAATGAAAGAATGGAGTATTCATTTCTACAATTGCTCAGTTTTTCTTAAAGGTTGTGGTCAATAGTTGACCTTAAGGACTTGTAAATTTTCCCCGTGCTTGTATTGAAGAGGTGTCCATTTTGTAAATAACTTGAAAAATAGCAAACCACCGAAGGGTATTCTAGTATTTTTATATCTTTGTGGGATTTGGGACTTCATCGAGAGTCCAAATGTTGATACGCTGAATCATTTCAAATCCTGAATATTAGGATTCATCATCGTTCCTATAAATGGTTTATTTCCCCTTCGTTTTTCCTCACTTCTGCAATATTGAATTCTCTTTCATCCACTGTTGCTTCTCCACCATACAACTTTAAGGTTTTTTTTATTGTGCTTGCAACTGTAAGATTCTCCCTCCTTTAATTTTTTCTTTTTGAGCTATCAGAATTGTTTATATTTTTGTCGAAAATTCTTTGGAGGAATTTAGGGAGAAGAGAAAAATCCCAAATAGTGGTTATGAAGATTATTTCTAAGCCATATGATTTGTGTGCCTTGGATGAGGGTCATTGGTTGCCCACCATATTTATTGCTGAATGTGGAGTTACTTTACTACCAAATAATCTATTTTTAGAATTTTACCAATTGTTTGATGTAGTCCTTGCCAAATTGGCCCTAAATAGTTAGAGAGTAGTAAATAGGGTTAATCGCCTTAATGAGTTACCCGTAACTTATATAGTAATAAAAGAATTAATGTACTGTTACGATTAGGGGACCACTAGGGATGACACTTACTATTTGAATACACGTCGCATCAATCGAGATCTGGTGGTGCATTTTACTGATTCCAATAAGGACTATTGGGATTATGGAATTGTTGTAAAGAATTGGAAATATGCTTCCCATATTAGGGGGTAAGATATAATGGACCCGAGTGCCCAAAGTAAGGGCGTGGCATATGTCGGCCTCTTGTTCTAGATTTGTATATTTTCTTTATTATTCTATTTTCCTCTTGTTATGTTGTCGATTAATATATTATGTTTATTTTTCTGCAGAGAGAAGGAAAAAGATTGACCCCTTACTCTGAGGTCAATTTCATTGACTTGAAGTTTATTTGGTCCATCCAACAGATAATTAGTGAGGCATATTCCCGGCCAACTTCTATCTTAATGGCATATTAGAGTTCCATTACTTCTTTTGTAGCTCGGCCTAAGGAAGGCATTCCCGTTGGTCTAATTGACTAGGAAGATTATGCTTCATCTCCCTCCATTGCAGTGTATGAGTCCCCTTTTCTAGAATAAGGTGGTTTTGGTCTTGGAGGAACCTTCTCCTCATTTGTTTCTTTGGATTTTTCCACCATTCTAACCACTCTCGCTTCTCCGAGCAAAATGGTTAAAAGAAATATCCCTAACTTCCTTGCTAGAGCCATGTATCCCAATCCTACTAAGAAGAAGAAGGTTTCCAATGAAGGTTCCATATGACTAGTAGTAGTGACTACTGAGGAGATAAAGAGAATAAATCCTCAATTCATGAGATTGGGGTTTCATTGGTTTTGGTGTTCTCCTTATTGACAAGTCGACATCTTCTCCTTTGTCTAGGTGAGATCATTGGAGAGATTTAATAAAAAATGGCTTTGGTAACAACATTGGCATACTTTTATTGCCTTTTCGATAACTTTTATACTTATTATTTGTTGACTGCTCTTGACCTTCAAAATTTGTCGTTCTTTGTAGACTATGACCAACTTAATGAAGGAAGATCAACACAGGGAATCATTTACTGATGTTGTGGAGGCTTTCAAAGATTTGAGGGAATACTTGAATGCTAGAAAATTAGCCTATACAAAGACTAGGGAAAGTGGTAAGGCCAGTTGGACACTGTCGAGAAAAGAGAGATATGATCCCGAGAGGGATACTTTTGATACTCCTAAGGCCACCATTGAAGCGGAGAAAAAATACCAAAACTTGAAGGCCACCATGAAGAAAGGGAAATATGATGCCTATATCTATGGTTGGGATAAGGCTTATGCTACTGTTGCTTCCAAATCGACTATCTTAAGAAGACCTCCTTTAAGGAAGGCTGGGATTCTGCACTCAAGCAGGTTGGCACTGTTGTCAGCTCAGATTTCTTCTAGAAATTCAATCCTGGTACCCATCCTATTATTGATGAAGAAATGGAGGATGAGATGGGTACTAGTTAATCTTAAATGGTGTAGGCTCAGTCGGCAGAAGAAATAGCCCAATACAAAGAAAAGGAGTAGGCTCCTTAGGATTTTTTTTTCATTTCCAATTTTTTACTTCGTAATGTGTGGTTTTTTTATAACCCTGAACAACTAACCTTTTGATGTACTCCTTCACAGTTTTAATAGGATTTTTCTTTATTTTTATTTCACAGTGTTGATGTTGATGAACTTGTTTCTTAAATTTTGTACTCATATTATGCACTTTAGTTTAAATCCAGGATATCAGTTATAACATCAGTAAAGAGTGACCTTTACAGGAAGAGTTTTCGGCTTTTTGGGTCACGAGGACCTAGATGATGATGAATTGAAAGAATTTCTTGGCTTGGATACTTCCAACCAAGTTAAAAATATATATGTTCTTCTATGTAACCTGTTCGATCAAGTGGTGGAGACTAATGCCTCTTACTATGAAATGATCCTTAAGATGCAGAGGGATAACAAAGTCTCTTTGGATAATTTACACGCAGACTATGAGGCAAAATATTCTCGGTTGAGCGGTGAGTGGGGTTTTGATAAGAAACTCCAGGACATCTCGTCGGGATATAGGAAGAAAGACTTTGTGCTGAATTTTGAGCTAACTAGTGCCCGAGAAGTAGCGAGCTTACTGGAATGGGAAAATGATTCCTTAAGGAATGAGTTGGAAAGATTAAATAAGACCTTAGGTGCCAAATAGGATGAATGTGTATCTTTTTTAGAATAGGAGAAAGCCAGTTTGAGGGAGGAGATAGAGGTTTTGAATAAAACTAAGATTGGCCATTTATCGAAGAAAATAGTGGTTGCTCGACCTACTGTTGAAGAAGAGAGAAGAACGATAAGTTAACCGATATGGTTGATCAACGGACCTTTCATTTTCATAAGAACCCAACTATGGTTTGGATGAATGGATATGATGAAGCCTTCGTAATACCCCGTAATTTTATTGATTTTTATTTAATGGATTAATTAAATTAAATGAGAATTAATTGGAATTTAAACCGGATTTAAATACTACCGAGACGTGAGTTGGTATGTGATTATGATGATAATATTAAATATTACTGAGTATTTATGGTAATATATGAGTATTGAAAGTATTAAAATTGTCGAGAGTTATAAATACGACAATTTGGAAAAATTAAGTTGGGACGCGCGTGATAGTCGCGTCAGGAATCAATTTAATTCGATTAAAAATTAAATTATATTTTATCAACCATATGGTCATTTTGAGTGCACCAACGTGTCCAGAGGAGTCGAGATAGTTAGAAAACACTAGCGGGGGGGTTAGTTTGGGTTCCAGGTCATTTTTAGACCAAATCGGCAACCCGGGAGGGTATTTTGGTCATTTAAAAAATTAAGGAATTAAGACCCACGAATTTTAGTGTGTTATTTGTTTATTAATGAAAAGGCCATTAGGTCCATTATCAGTAAAAAACAAAGAGTGGGCTACGTGAGTTAGAAGGGAAGTTGCAGGAGATTTCCAAAACCTAGCCACCAACCACCACCACCAAATCTTGACGGAATTGTGACCGAAAAGAAGGAAAGAACCAGCCCCTGGACACCATCAACGATTCTGAACCTCAAACTTAAGGCAAGTGATTTGATTTCCTTAGTTTCAGCGAATATTTCCTCCATGATTAGTGTAGAAATTAATATTTGCCTTGAAAGATAATGAAAACCCAATGAAATTGATGGAGAACTCTACACCTTGGTTAGGAATTGCATGTAGATTTGTTCTGGACGAATTCAGTACCCAAAACATAACCTTTGGTGAATTAAAAACGGATTAAAGAGGATAATTATCATTGTTCTTGAAGAAAATAGAAAACTAGGGTTTGTATTGATGTTTTGATCCATATAAGGCCAATTGTTAATGATTTAAAGGTTTTGGTACGTTAAAAATAATGTATTTTGGTTGTATAATGATCCTATAACCTTAGATTAGAGTTTCATACCTTGTAATGGAGTTTTGGGACAAATCTGGGACTGAAAAACGAAGCACTCTGTAGCCCATCTAGTGCGATCGATCGATCAACATTCATAGGTCGATCGATCGACCTTCCCAGAATCGGTTATATTTCTTCCTTCGTTGAATTTTAACGATTTCGACCCTAGAGAATTATTGGTGGGGACTTAGCGAGCACTCTTAGTTTTAAGGAAGACCAGTAGGAATGTTTGTGAGACCCGGATTATGATTAGAATTCAATTTGGGAATTATATTAAACCTAATAAGGCTCGACGTGTGAGATACTATTAGAGACTGAAATTAAATGATTAACTTCTATATAGTTTGATAATATAAGGTTAGTGGCAGAAGTGAGGACCTTAAGAATAGTGGATTTAAATGTGGGTATAATAGGAGACTTGGTAACCTTTTTGGGTTAGGTTTTAAGTACTTGAAACTACGACGTGAGATGTGTCGGCGGTCTTTATTATATATTATCCGGAGACTTAAAAATGTACAAATTGGAATCATGATATAAGGATGTAGAATGTACCTTTATTAATATTATAAGATATCTAAGTTGTGTGAATGCTTAGTATATGGACTTATATGTGTATAACATACCTACCATACTTGCTATCACGGGTGGTCGGCTTTCGAACTAGGCCATCTAATCTTTGTGTACCTACGGGGGGATTTAGATTGGTACCTTAAGGACATAGGGCTGTGAATGAATTATTTGTGAGGTAATAAGTCAGTTGACCATGGGAGCGTAGGTATGTGCGTGACCTATGGGTATGTGAACTATGTTCGCCTCCATTATGTGATTTTGCTTATTGAAACGGTTCCTGAGAGATTCAAAATACGTGGTCCTTATGTACGTGATGTACCGGGATTCGATAGCCGAGTATGTGTGCACCGCAGCTTAGCCTAGGGGTGCCCTAATTGTATATTTATGTCAGGATTAATATACTGGTAATTGCCATAGACTCTTTATTAACGTGTAAATGTGTATTCTTGAGATATTTTTTAGTAAAGATAAAAATGAGAATTTCATACAGTAAATATTATAAGTAATGAATGAGAAATAAAAGTAAGGCACGCACAGATTAGATTAGAATGTCTAGAATAGACCCTTAAATTATAAAGTGAAGTCAGGTTGTGATTTAGACTAGTTAGTTAGCGACATAACTAGAACGGGTTACGGATACGTTAGGAGTGCACTTTAGTTGAGAGGTGAGGAACTCATGTGAGTGCCCATAACTAACATGTATTTAATATTCAATGTTTAATGTTATTAAACATTTGCAATATTTTAAACTGTTTTCACATCGGGCTCTGACCCGTTTTCTTTCAAATCTATCTTTCTTGTAAAAACCTTTTAGGTGTCCATCTACAAGGACGCCAAGATTAGGAGTTCCATTTTAGTGACGTGTTGTAGCTGCTGTGGAAGATACAGGATCTTGATGATTGACACCTCCACTTTATATATTGATTCCATTTCAGACTTAATCAGTTGTTAGGGCATGTCACCCATTTCTTTGAGAGATATTTTTATTATATTCAGTTTTCTTTCAGTTATGGAGTTAAATTTAGTTATTATTCAGACATTGTATTTAGTTTTATTCAGTATTTGGACTATTCTGAGGAGTGTTACTCCAGACTCATTTATCATTCCATTTATATTCTGTTGTGACTGTGATGTGATTGTGTTATCATTAGTTAATAAATATTCGATGGATTGCATGATAATTTAATTAAATAAAATTTGACAACTCACTTTTTAAATATTAGGTGGCTAGTAATTGTTTAAAAATGTTTTCGACAGTGATGTTATGAAATGAACCAACTTGACATTTTGCATTAATTTGAATAAAGGAGTAGCTACCCGGTATTTAATTAGTCGGGGTGTCAGAGCCTTGCTCATATAGGCGACGAGTTAGAGCAGGCCAAGAGAAAATGTTATGAATTGGGTTGGTTAAATGCTTTGGTAGTTTTAAAGGTACCCAAGGAAGGTTCCTTATGTATTTTGAACGATCCATGTTGCTTGGAGTACGCTGATCCTCTTTTCAGCCTAGATGTAAGATGGATTTCAATTGATGCCATACAAATAAGACTTATTAGAAAATACTTGGGTGATTATGGTTTGCATGATGAACATAGCCTTATCCGACCTTAGCATTTGATGTATATGTCCAACTCTAGCAGGTGTGAAAGACTTATGGATTTAAGATCCACGGTTCGACCTTCTTCCCTTGATATCCCTCTAGAAGGAATGGAGAAAGATATGGGAAAGCGCCCTACTGAATGAATATGTTTACCTTATTTTTACCTTTGTAGCTATACTGAAAAGTATTTTGTAATGAAGTTCTTTATCTTTTGAATAAACGGCAATATATGTTCAATACATGTTACATTTGATATTGGTCGACTAATAGTTAAGCATTATGATTGTATGGTCGGCCTTTGGCCAACTAATCTACTTTAATGATTACCGATTTGGATGAACATGAGTTGTCCAGCCTTAGGTTCCACTAATACATTTATGGTCGTTTAAAAGGCTCTTTTTCGTTTTAGTCTAAGTGTTTGAATTAGTTACCATAACCAACCAAATTTTATAGGTTGTTTCCTTAACTTGGTCTCTTAAAATTTCTTGTTTTTGACTTTGAGTCATACAGGTAATTTTAAAGTTATGGACTTCTTGTTCGTGACTTGTCAATAACGAAGTTATACATGAAGTTAGTTCTTGTTTAAATTATCATTAATTAATTATTTTTGTGATAATAATCATTCGGATATTGAGCTAATTATATCTCTCATTCCCAAAAAATACATAAAAGCAAGTGAACCGATGACAATTGAATGAATTCTCATTCAAGGTGAAAAAAGTTACTACAAATGTAATTAAAACTTCAATCCCGAATTACTGATAATAGTTCCTACGATGATCGACGTTCTATAGGCTCTTCAATTATTCTCCTTCAAGTGTTTGTAGATGGTGGGTACCTAGTCGGATAACTGCAGATATGTGATTGGACCAACCAAATTGGCCTCCAATTTTTTTCCTTTTTACTCTACTTTCTTCATAACATAGTCTCCCTCTTTCATGTTAATCGGCTTCACCCTTCTATTATAAAACTTGGTCGTACATTATTGATAGACAGCTATCCTGAGTGAAAAATTCTCTCCTAATTTTTTCACCAGTTTAAAATCTAGCCTTCCTCTATGGAGAGTTAAAGTTAACCAACCTATGGCTAGGTAGACCGACCTCTGTAGGAACCATGACTTCAATTCCAAATGCGATCATGTATGGAATTTCACTGGTGGCTATCCGCGGTGTGGTTTTATAAGCCTAGACACTATACAACTCATTAATTCAGTTCCCTTTTGCATCATCAAGACATTTTTTAGGCAATCAATAACGTTTTATTGATCATCTCTGTTTATCATTGGACTGAGGATGTTCGAGGGAAGAATGCAGTTTCTAGATCTTTAATTGAATACAAACTTCTGGTTGTCTAACTTAGTTCCATGATATGTGATGAAATCATACGGCATGCCTTATCGGCATATGATTATTTTTCCATATAAACTGGAAAACTCTTTCATAAGTCATTTCAACAAATGGCTCAGCCTCATACAACTTAATGGAATAGTCAACTGCTAACACAAAAATATTTAAATCATACTTTTATCCTTGATAATGGGTTGACCAAATTAATCCCCCAATAGAAAAGGGACAGGGGGATGTGATGGGCGTCAGAGTAGCCCCCGATCCTCTACGTACGATTATAAACTTTTGGCATTTATCACATTTTCTAGAATATGATGAATAATTTTCTTTCACAGTTGGCCAGTAATACCCTTGCATAGCTACCCATCATACTAGTGATCATCCTACTGAGTTGTCTTTGCATGATCCTTCATATACTTCCTTTATTAGCTCTGGTACGTCAGATGGATGGATGCATCGGAGTAAAGAAAGAGTGAATCCTCTTTTATACAAGACTTGTAGTCATAATACGTAGCTAGCTGCTTTGTATCATAATTACTTTCCTCCTTTGGATCTGTTGGTAGAGTTCCATTTTTAATATACCCTTTGACTAAAAACATCCCCGATGGACCTAAATCTATTGCTATCAATATGATATTCTCTTCGTCAATGCTCATGTTTGCTGATATTGATGGTTCTTTGAGTTCGCAAGAAATTTTACCAGAGCAGGTTAAGGTAACAACCTATAAAATTTGAGCCTCCTATGGTAAATAATTCAAACACTATCAGATTGAGCAACCATAAGTGTATTAGTAGAACACAAGGCTGGACAACTCATATTTATCCAAATCGATAATCCGTATGCAGATTAATCGCCCAAACGCCGACCACATAATAATAATGCTTAACTACTGGTCGGCTAATATCAATTGTAATGAGTATTACACATATATCATCTTTTATTCAAAAGATAACGAACTTTATATTAAAATACTTTTCAGCAAAGCTACAAAGGTAAAAAGTAGGTAAATATATTCGTTCAGTTGGGCACTTTCACAAATCTTTCTTCATTCCTTCTGGAGGAATATCAAGGGTAGAAAGATGAATTGTGGACCTTAAATCCCTAAGTCTTTCATAGATGTTGGAGCTGGGCCTATCCATTAAATACTGAGGTCAAACAAGGGTATCTTCATCATGTAGACCATAATCACCCAAGTATTTTCTAATAAGGTTTACTGGTCTGGCATCAGTGGGAATCTAGTTTACATCTAGACTGAAAGGAGGATTAGGGTACTCCAAGCAGCCAATATCATTTCAATTCCATAGGGAATATTCCTTGGGTACCTTTAAAACTACCAAAGCATTCAACCAGACCCATTTATAAACTTCTCTCTTAGCTTGCTCTAAATCATCCCCATATGAGTCAATGCTTCATCATATCCATTCTTCCAGACCATCCTGGGTTGCTTTTGAAAATCAAAGGCTAGACGATCGACCTTATCAGTTAACTTGATAGTGTTTGATTGGATCTTGATTAAAACATCCTGGCCGGTAAGGTTTTTACTTGTTCTCTCTTCTTCAATAGTAGGCTGAGCAACCACAATTTTCTTGGATGACTGGCCAATATTGGTTTTCTTTAAAACCTCTATCTCCTCCCTTAGCCTGGCATTATTAGGTTCTAATACAGATACACCTTTATCCTATTTGGCACATAAGGAAAGATTTACAACTCATTCCTTAAGTAATTACTTTCGCGTTCCAGCAAGCTCGCTATTTTTCGAGCACTAGTTAGCTCACAATTCAGCACAAACTCTTTCTTCCTGTATGCCTACGAGATGTTTTGGAGCTTATTATCAAAACCACACTCACTGCTCATCCAAGCATATTTCTCCTCATAGTTTTCATGTAAAATGTATAGAGAGGCTTTGTGATCCTCCTGCATCTTATGGATCATTTCATAGTAAGAGGCATTGGTCACCACCTCTTGATCGAATAGCCTGTGCAGATGAACATATGTCTTTTTGACTTAGTTTTAGCATCCATGATGAGCGATTATTCCAATTCATATTCATCGAGGTACTCATGAACAACCCCAAAGTTTTGAGCACTCCTCCTGTAAAGGTCACTCTCTGTTGCTACTTTGGATGATACATTGGATTTAAACTGAAGAGTATAATATAAATAAAAAAATTTAATAAGCATGCTCATCAAAATCAACACTATGAAAAAAATTAAAGAGAAATATTATTAAAACTATGAAGGAGTACTTCAAAGGGATAGTTGTTTAGGGTTACAAATAAACCACGCATTACAAAGCAAAAAACTATAAATGCAAAACAATCATAAGGAGTATACACCTTCTCCTTGTATTGGACTATTTTTTCTCCCGACTGAGCGACCACCACTAAAGTCTCAGGCACCATTGAAGATTCACCAATACCCTCCTCATCCTCAATTTCTTCATCAATAATAGGAGGGGTACTGGTGTTGAACTGCTGGAAGATATCTGGAGTCAGTAAAAATGCCAACCTATTTGAGTGCTGAATCCCATACTTGAATGTGGTCCTCTTCAGATAGTCAATTTATATGGAAACGATGGCAAAAGCTTTATCCCAACCACAGGTATAGGCTCCCTTTTCCCTTTGTCCATGTAGGTCTTCAAGTTTTGGTATTTTCTCCACCTCAGTGGCAGACTTAGCATCATCAGATGCAATCTTCTTGACATTAACCCTCTTATTCCCGGTAATGTCCAACTGGCCCTGCCATTTTTCTTGGTCTTTTTTTATGGGCTACTTTGCTAGAATCCGTGGATTCCCTCAGCCTTATGAAATCCTCCTCAATATCAGTAGATGACTCCTTGATCTGATTGTCCCTCATTAGGAGTTGTTCGTAGGCTACCAAGAACTATAAATATTAAGGTCAAAAGCACTCTACAAATAATAAGTATAAAAGTTTCCTTACATGAAATAAAAGTATGTCAAGATAATTACGAAAGCCAAATTCTAGTTAGATATCAACAAAAATCTAGCCCTGGACAAAAGGTCAGTTGTCGACCTATTTGTAGGTTGAACACCAGAACCAATTTAACCCCTAGCCAAACCAGGGTTCACTACCATAGCAGTAACTTCTGCAGAGGTCTGGTTAGTCCGAGTCTGTCGAATTAACTCATGTTGGGTGGCAGGACCATTACTCAATCTCTTGAATTGAGTACATGTTCTCTTTATCTCCTCATAATTCACTACTACTAGTCATTTGGAACCATCCATAATACCCTTCTTTATCTTAGTAAGAGGGGGAGACATGGCTCGAACAAAGAGGTGGGGGGTTTTTTTCTAAAACGTTTTTCTCAATGAAAAGAGAGTGGTTGGAATGGTGGAAAAATCCAAAGAATCAAATGAGGAGGAGGTTCTTCCAAGGGCAGAAAAGGATTCAGACGCTGCATTGGAGGGAGATAAAGCAGAATCTTCCAAGTCAATTGGAGCAACATAAATGTCTTATGTAGGGCGAGATGAAAATGAAGTAATGTCATTCTAGTATTTCAACAAGACAGAACCTGACTGGGGATGGAACTAACCAATTCTCTGCTAGATGGACCAAATAAGCCTCAAGTCAACAAATTTGACTTTAGAGTCTGGGGGCAATCTTTTTTCCTTCTCCCTCCATAAAATCAAACATAATATATTAGTCAGCAACATAACAAAAGAAAAATAATGGTATAGAGAAAATATACAAATGTAGAATAAGAGGCCAACCTATGCCATGCCCTTCTTGGGATCACCTGGGTCCAGTATATCTCACCCCCTTAGGAGGGGAGCATATTGCCAATTCTTTACAACAATACCATAATCCTAATAGTCCTTATTAAGATCAAGAAAATTCACCACTAGAGCCCTGTTGGCATGAGGTGTCTTCAAATAGTAAGTGTTGTCCCCAGTGGTTCCCCAACTATAATAGTACATTAATTTTTTTATTCCTATATGAGTTTCGTATAACTCATTAAAGTGGTTAACCCCATTTACTACTCTCTAACTATTTGGGGCCACTTTAGTAGGGAACACAATAAAGTATTGAACAAATTCTAAAAATTGATTGTCTGAAGGTAAAGTAACTCCACATTCAATAATAAATATGGTGGGAAACCAATGACCCTCATCCAAGGCATACAAATAATAAGCCCGAAAACTATCTCCATAACCACCCAATCTGGGATTTTTCTCTTCTCCCTAAACTCCTCCAAAGAATTATTGTAAATAATATAAACCATCTAATAGTTCAGAAAGAAAAAATTAGAGGAGGGAGCTTCTTACAGTTTCAAGATCAATGACAAAACCCATAAAGCAACAAGGTAGTGAAGCAACGGTGAATGAAAGAGAGTTCAAGATTGCATAAGTAAGGGAAAATGGAGGGGGAACTCACCCTTTATAGGAACAATGATCACTCTTGATATTTGGGATTTGAAATGATTCAGTGTTTCAACATTTGGACTATCGATGTGGCAAATCCTAAAAGGACAAAAATCACCAGTGTACCATTCGGTAGTTTGCAATTTTTCAAGTTATTTACAAAATTTCCAACACTTTAATAGAAGTAAAGGAAAAATTTACGAATCCTTTAGGTCGGATACCGACCACAACCTTTGAGAAGCGCTGATCAATTCTAGAAATGAATACTCCATTCTTTCATTCAACCTTTAAGCATACAGTATTGGGGGATTTTATTGTAGCCTAAAAATATCTAGCCACTGGGACCAATAAAACGATGACACCTGTCAACATCATTTTTAAGCTTTCCACTATGAATAAAACCTAGTCAACTCAGGTTCCCTCTCGTTGGACGTCCTATCGACCAGAGCCAGGAATTTGAACCATCAGACACACATGGGATATTCAACAGTCACCATGCATATGCACGCGAAATACACCTAGTTGTATGTGATTATGTAAAGGTGTAAATGCTTAGAGTTATAAAATTATTCCACTTCTTGAGTTTCCACGTACTATAAATGTACCATTTCCACTAGCTGAGGGGGGCACACATGAACATACATGCATTATGATAAACCCTTGGATTTTAACTAAGAGATTGGGACTAAACCCTAAATAATATTACCTGATGGATGTAGGGTTTATTCTTGAGACAAACCACATAAAAATCTCTAGTGTCTTTCTTTATATTTTCGTTTTCTCTTTTATGTGTGATAATAAATTTGGTAACTAAAGGCTGAGATAAACAATCCAAATTTAGGAGGTGCTACTGAAAAAAATTGATAAATTAGAGATTTTTTCTATAAAAATACCATTTGTGTTGAGTATAAATTTGCGGAACCATAAAAACATAAATCAACGGAACATAATATCTCAATTTTATTAAATCTCAAATGTCCTTTTACAAAATAATTTATAATAAACAAAGAGATACATTTAAAATTTTTAAAAAAATATCCAGAGCCTCAAACGACGATCCTGATCCTATGATTCCATGAATATCATCTCGCATCAAACCTGAAATATAACAAACTATGGGGGTGAGAGAGAAATTCAATAGCTCATATAAATGGTCCAAATGTAACTACTCATACTCATGTGTGTGTACATCATATCAAGAGTGTATGCAATATGAACATTCAAACTAAAATACCAATAATATAATCATAACCTACGATCTACACAACCCAGGGCCCCATATCAAAATTCTCGCCGCATGTCCTACAGAACAGTATAAATTACCATCCACTATCTTGTCATCATCATCGGAACAATCCAATGGCCCCCTAAAATAAATAAAATAACTCGGGAACACGAACCATCATAACCTATCATCACCGCCATAAAATAGTGGCATCACTGCCATAAAATCTTGGCATTCTCGCCAACCGAGTTCCATGGCCTAGTCTTTGGATGATAAAAAAATCATAACCGATAGCACACCCCGTCCAATGGGTGGTTTGGCTCAGGAATGACTATGAATTCTCTAATAATAATCATCATAATATCATTATCTCAATTAAAATGAATTTCAGATTCAATTCCTATAAATCAAGTGCACATATTTTCTACCCAATTTTTATAACCCAATATTCTAAAAAAATCAACTATTTTCGTTACCCCAAACAACATGACATGAAAATAACATATACAGACTGCAATGACGAATATAGTATATGAGCATATAATACATATAAATGCAACACATATCATGGATATAACTATATAATCAAGGTTGAATAGGTGTAGCTCACTAAATTAAGAATGGGAGAACGAAACTACTTCAAAAGAGTTAAAATCCACAATTGTAACATATTTTAAAAGCCCCAAAATAATCAAATCCAAATATTATCTGAATTTCCAATCCGACTTCATATTTAAATTCTTCACAAAAATTGGGTTAGGTATGTGTTGTAAGTTTTTCGCAAATTTCATTTGAAAGCACCCAAAAAGAAGATCTAAAACACTCCAAAGTGACTCTTTTCATTCATCTCATTTTTGCTTTTTAGATTTCATTCTTGCCTCTTTTATTGGTATTTTGAATAAGTCTACTCGATATCCTGTGGGGATGAGCTCACTATTTTTCAAATTATTTACAAAATTACAAGTAAACGGATAATTTACAAGTCCTTGAGGTCAGCCGTCGACAACAAACTTTAAGAAATGCTGAGCAATTCTAGAAATGAATACTCCATTCTTTCATTAAACCTTCAAGCATACAATATTAGGGGGTTTTGTTGTGGCTTAAAAATATTAGGTCATCTAGACCAATAAAATGGTGACATCTATTAGCATCATCTTTAAGCTATCCGTAGTGGATAAAACTTGGTCGGCTCAGGCACCCTTTGGTCGGTCATCCTATTGACAAGAGAGTGGAAGTTGAAAAATCTGATACACGTGGGATATTCAACCATCACCATGAACATTCATGTGAAAGACGTCTATCAGCATCTTACTGTGTAAAGGTATAAATGCTTGGAGCTAAAAAAGCATTCCACCTCTTGAGTTTCCACATACTATAAATGCACCATTTTCCCCAGTCAAGGGGAGCACACATGAACATGCGTGATTTATGCTAAACCCTTGGATTGTAACCAAGATATTGTAAATAAAGACTAAATACTATTGTCTCGTGGATAGAGTCTTTATTACCAAGATGAACCACGTAGAAATGTCTAGTGTCTTTCTTTATATTTTCATTTTCTCTTTTATCTGTGAAGATAAATTTGGTAACTAAAGGCAAAGATAAATAATCCAAATTATCGTTGTCTAAATTGGTAAATAAAGGCAAAAATAAATTATCCAAATATGGTCTGCGAATAGGAGCAAAGCCCTAACACTAAGTCATTTTCCTCTTAGCATTGAGGCTTGGTGGGCTTCTGTTATACCCAAAATATGACAACCAATGGACAAGAGACACGTGACATGGAAGTTTATGCAAACATAATGAATATATTCTTAGGGACTAGCAAAAGGCCTCGACCAATAAAGAAGACCATGGCTTAGTACCTAAACAGACCACGAACACTACTCTATTTCCATCTAAAGTACATAAGACCACGACTTACTATCTCAATGTCCACGGTGCCTATAACACATACTTCCTCAGGAGGTTGTGAATGGGTGCCTCACATGCCACATCCCCTCAAACAGGCTCAAACATAGGCCGCATCCCCTAATAAAGCACCTATGTTACAAGTTCACATTCTCTATCCCTCCACTATGCTATATGGCCGCATCCCCACTCCGTACACCTATGCCACTAGCCCATATTCCCCTTAAGCACAGTGACTTCAAAAGTACATGTCGCGGACCTTTACACGTTAGTAATGAAATTCCAACTATCCACCATCAAGAAGGATTCAGTCTAATTAATACTTATCCATAAGGAATATGGGTTGTTCATGTGATATCCTCACTAGACACAATAAATCGAGGTGATCACTTCGTCATTTGACATGCCACATTTGGGTATTGAAGTTTTGTTCAAGTCTCTCCTCTATTATTCTGCACATTCAAGTGACATGTTCCGGACACCTGAGCTACATAAGGCTGAATGCCCTCCTCTGCCTATCCTACAAGGGTGCATCCTCTCCTCGACTTATCCTACAAGGGCACCTACCCTCCTCGGCCTATGTTAAAAGGGTGGATCCCCTCCTCGGCCTATCCTACAAGGATGCATCCACTCCTCTACCTATCTTATAAGGGCTTCTCCCCTCTTAGGCCTATACTACAAGGGCACATTCCCTCCTCGGCCTACACTGCATGGCCACGTCCCCTTTAACATAGAACTTGTATGTGATGGATTTAGCCTACTTCTCTACTCTTGTAAGCCTCTAAGTCCCCCAAAACTTGTACTAAAACACGTACATAGTGAGAATAAGGAACGAATGTAGACGTTGGCCCATTTCCGAGGTCGAACTACTCTAAATCTTGTGTTTACCACTTTCCTTCTTTCCTTTACTATATTTATACACTTTGATTGTTATGTATGGCTTTGATTACATGATCTACTCCATTTTGAAACACCCCAAGAGATTCTACTAAAAAATATTAATAAATTAGAGATTTTTTTTAATAAAAAATGCCATTTAGATTGAGTATAAATTTGGGGAAGGATAAATACATAAATCAACTGAATAGAATGTTTCGGTTTTATTAAATCTCAAATTTTTGTTTACAAAATGATTTACAATAAAAAACGATACAAATAAAGTTTCTAAATAAATATCTAGATCCTCTAAGACGATCCCAATCCCAATGATGCTATAAATATCATCTCGTATCCAACTTGAAATACAACAAACTATGGGGGGGGGGGGGGGGGGGAGGGGGGGAGGAGACTTAGTAGTTCATATAAATGTTCTAAATGTAATTATGCATACTCTTGTGTGTGCGCATTATATACAAGAGTGTATATAATATTAATACACAAACTAAAATCACAATAATATAACCCATGACCCCATATCAAAATTCTTGCCGCACTTCCTACAGTACGGTATGGACTACCCTCCACTATCCTGTTAATTATCATTGGAACAATACAATGGCCCTTAAAAATAAATAACATAACTTGGGAACATGACCCATCATAACCTGACAGCATCCCCATAAATTTTTGGCATCACCACTATAATAACACTTGACATACTCTCTAATCGAGTTTCATGGCCTAGTCTTTGGATAAAAAAATAAAATCATAGGTGACAGCACATCCCATCCATCAGATGGTTTGGCTAAGGAATGCCTATGCTTTCTCCAATAATAATTAACATAATATCATTCTCTCAATTCAAATAAATTTTAGATTCATTTTCCATAAATAAAATGTACATATTTTCTACCCAGTCTATATAACCCAACCCAACATGCTCGTAAAATTTACTACTTTCATTACCCAAACTACACGACATGAAAATAACACATACAAAATGGGTTTAATAACGAATATAATATACAATCGTATAATACATATTAATACAACATATATCATGGATATAACTATAAGATCAAAGTTGAATAAGTGTATCACACTAAAATTAACAACAGAGGAATGAAACTACCTCAAGAGAGTCAAAACCCACAACTGTAGGCCTCTTTTAAAAAACTAAAAAATCGGATCGAATCATTATTCGAATTTCCAGTCCAACTTCAGATTTGGATTCTATATTAAAAACTGGATCAGGTATATTTTTTGAATTTTTCTCAAATCTCATCCGAAAGAACCCAAGAAGAAGATATAAAACACCCGAAAGTGTCTCTTTTCATTCATCTCATTTTTGCCTTATTAGCTGCAGTTTTTGGCCTCTCTATTCGCTCGTCTCACAATTAAAATCATCCATAACATTACTTATAAACCTCTCCCTCAAAACCTAGCTTGGAGACTAAGCTAATGCATATTATCATATTTCCCTTTAATTCATAATTGTCTACTTTACATATTTAAACCATTACATAATGTCCAAATACCCCTTAAATTTAAAATTAAATGTTTGATTCAATTTCCAACCAAAATATTTTTTAAATATAATATGAAAAAAATAATTTTATTTAAAATAAATAATCTCGATTAATAAAATAATCATATTGTTGAAATCTTATATAATATTAAAAAATAAGCCCTCAAAATTACGGGGTATTATGTTCGACCCCTACGAAAGGAATTTTTTCCTCAAAATTCACCCCAAAATTTTCTTCCATTAAATTCAACATGTGCATCTTTAGTACGTGGAAACTCAAGAGATGGAATGCTTTTACATCTCCAAACATTTACACAATAAGATGCAATTGGACATCATTTACGTGCATATTAATGTTGACGATTTAACATCCCATGCGTGTTTGATGGTTCAAATTCCTGGCTCTGGTCGACAGGACAGCCGACCAAAAGGTACCAGTGCTGACCAGGTTAAAACTTAACGATGATATTGACAGTTGTCACCATCTTATTGTTCCAAGTGGCCTAATATTTTTAAGCTACAACGAAGGCCCCCACTAATGCATGCTTGAAGGTTGAATGAAAGAATGCAGTATTAATTTCTAGAATTAATGCGTTCTTCTTAAAGGTTGTGGTCGGCAACCGACCTCAAGGAGTTGTATATTTTCCTTTTTTTTGTATTGAAGCGGTGGTAATTTTGTATATAACTTGAAAAATGGAGAACCACCGAAGGGTGCGCTGGTCTTTTTTCCTTTTGGGGATTTGGGACGCTGTCAACAGTCCAAACATTGATACACTTAATCATGTCAAATCCCGAATATCAAGAGTCATCATTGTTCCTTTTAAAGGTGTATTTTCCCTCTGTTTTTTCTCACTTTTGCAATATTGATTTCTCTTTAATCCACTGTTGCTTCTTTAAGGGTTTTACCATCTGATCTTACAACTATAAGAACCTCCATCCTCTAATTGTTTCTTTCATATCTTTCATAATGATTTATATTGTTGACGAAAATTCTTTATGTGGGTTTAGGGAAAAGAGAAAAATCCAAGATTGTGTGATTACGGAGATGGTTTTTGGGTCTTATTATTTGGGTGCTTATGATGAGGGCCATTGGTTGCCCACCATATTTATTATTGAAAGTGGAGTTACTTTATCTCCAGACAATTTATTTTTAGAATTTTTCCAATACTTTGATTAAGTCCACGGTAAACTGGCCCCAATTAGTTAGAGAGTAGAAAATGGGGTTAACCGCCATAATAAGTTCTACAGAACTCATATGGGAAGAAAATAATTAATGTACTATTATAGTTGGGGGACCATTGGGGACAACACTTACTATTAGAAGGTACGTCACACCAACAGGGCTCTGGTGGTGAATTTTTCTAATTTCAATAAGCACTATTGGGATTATGTAATTGCTGTAAAGAATTGACAGTATGCTCCCTTCATGAAGGGGTAAGATAGACTGGACCTAGGTTCCCCCAAGAAGAGTGTGGTATAGGTCAGCCTCTTGTTCTACATTGTATATTTTCTCTATATATGTTTTCCTACTTGTTGAGTTTTTAACTAACATATTATGTTTATTTTTCTGCGAAGAGAAGGAAAAAAGATTACCCCTGACTCTGAGGTCAATTTTATTGACTTGAATTTTATTTGTTCCATCCAGTAGAGAATTGGTGAGGCCCATCCCGTGTCATCTTCTATCTTGTTGGAATACGAGATTGCCATTACTTCTTATGTAGCTTGGCTTAAGAAAGACATTCCTGTTGTTCCAATTGACTTTGAACATTCTTCTTCATCTCAATCCATTGCAGTGTCTGAGTCCTATTTGCTTTAAGAATGTGGTTCCGCCCTTGGAGTAACCTCATACTCATTTAATTCTTTGGATTTGTCCAACATTTCAATCACTCTCTCTTCCTCGAGAAAAAAAGTTAAAAGAAAGATCCACAATCTCTTTGCTGGGGCTATGTCTCCCCCTCTTACTTTGAATAATAAGGGTGTAGGGGAAGGTTCCAAATGACTAGAAATAGTGACTACTGAGGAAACGAAGAGAACGTAGCCTCAATTCAAGAGATTAAGGAAAGGTCTTGCCATCCAATATGAGTAAGTTAAAAAGACTCAGGTCGACAAGGTCGCTATAGAAGCTGCCTATGTAGACACCCCATTATGTTACCCCTAACTCTCCTTAGGTCCCTAGTACCTCCCTCCATCACTACAAACTCAGGTCATGTCCCGAGTACTGACCTAGAAGCCATCGGGCATTCCCCGGCTCTGTTTGACCAAAAAGTCAAACTCTACATCTCGATCGAGACTGAATGAATCTTCGAAGGGTACTGAATACCCTTTACAATGGTACATCCATGCGCGATTATGACTTACCATGCAAACGAACGATCCGTTTTTCGTTCGAAACTTGACCTAGAGGCCACCGGGCGCTCCCGGGCTCTATTTGACCTATGTCAACTCTTCATCTCGATCGAGGCTTAATGAATCTTCAAAGGGCACTGCATCCCCTTTCCAACGGTCCGTCGTTCGGTAGGTGCCGATAGGCAGGAACAGGTATATGTCGATCAACAATTACCTGGGTCTATAAAAGGAGGCCTTCACCTCATTTTCAAGGAGAGCCCAGATCTAATCAAACTCACTCTCAACGAATCCCAGAAACCTCTCTCGAAGGAAGCGTGATTTCAACCCCCAAATCCCTTTTTTTACTTCCACTTTTCATCATCCTTTTCATCAAACTTGGTGAATTAGTCACTCTCCATCATCATCCAAGTGCAAGGGCTACTCTCCAACATTCAAGATCAAGCTCAAGATCTTCAAGAAGGTCCAACTTTCTTTACTTTATCTTAAACTCTCAATAACTTGTTTTATTACTTTGGACTTTTATTATCTCATCTCACACATCCTAATATACTTTTTATTTAGTATTATTGCACAACTCTTATTTTCATATAAATGAAAACCCAAAAAAAAAAAAAAGGGTTTGCTCATAAATTCCAAATAGGGATTCTTATACTTTTTCTCACACTTTTCTCATAACTAAAATACTTTTATACACACACTTACAAATAAGAGATCCCCCATTTGGATTTATGGGATAAACCCCACCCCTCGTTTTGTATGCGAACTACGTGGACTTTGATGCCTTTATAGGCTACGTAGGCGTCTCGGGGTAAAACCCGAGACTCGAATCCTCTCTCTCACCTTTTCTTTTACTTCCTATTTTCTCTAAATCTAATCTTCCTATATTCTATATACTTCACCCTAGTGATGTATTGCTCCATATGCGTTATCGTTCCATTATAACGATCAACGTTGGGGTAATCGCGTAAATCTTATTTTTCCAATATTATTCTTATATCTTCCTACGGATGACTCGCTTTATCTTTTCCATGATACAAGTCGAGGATTCCTACCTCCATTATATATATACACATGCACACATATCACGGGGGAAAATATAAAGGAAAATAGCAAATATCCATGAGAGACCGAAAGGGCGGAATGGGTGCCTAACACCTTCCCATTTCGTAACTAAGCCTCCGAAAGCTTCTCGAATCATTTTGGTTTCGCATTCACCAGTATGTCTTTGGATGCCATCCTTCGGGATGGATTCCCTTTTTTCTTTTGTCTGTTTTGAGTAAAATAAACTGGCGACTCTAAATCTCTCTACATTTTTACACCTCATCTCAAAAGACATCGGTCGAAGCGCTCCCGAGAGGGATGCGCGGGACCCGAAGGATCCTCTCCGTTCGCGCCCCCTCCCCAGCACGGCGAGGATCGAGGATGGCCACAGTGGAGACTCTGCTGGGGACATGTATTTATTTTGAGGGATTGACTCTATTTACATGGATGTTATATTTTTTTATGTTTCCCCCCATATCTGCATGTTCCCCTTTTCCATGTGTATCCCATGCTTATGCTTATGTTCACACACTTGTAGAAAATTCTCCTGTACACTTCACACCACGTGCACCTAAGATCACATATATCCCCAAGTTGTACGCATCACCCATTCGTACTTGGTGTACCTTTTTTAGGTACTTATACTTTTCTCCCTATTTGGCATAATCAAGAAAGCCATTCTCATCATAAGATACTAATAAGAGAATCATACATGATTCACACAACATCACCAAAGAGCATTGTTATTGACAAAATTTTACCCAGTAACTGGAGGGTCACTTCGTGATGGGCGCTGGTCCGGCAGGTGGCAGTTAGCCTAAGCGATATGACTCTCACCTTCCATTGGCCAAGTACCTTCGACGTATATCGAACGGTTCCCCCGCATCATACCGCTTGATCGAAGACATGACGGGAGGTATATTGCAGGGAATTCGTTCACGTACGCTGAGTATATCAAATTCTCTCTCACACGTACCATCCCCATGAGGTATATGGTGAGGCAATTCACGTAAACTCAGGTATATCAAATGTCTTGTCCATACGTACCGATTGCCCGCAAGAGCAAGACGTATATCGTGGAAGTCACGCAAAGGGGGGAACCCATGCCGATTCACCCAACCAAATGCATACCCGCATATAGGTGTCAAACCTAGGACATGCACTTTAGATTATCGATTTTAACCCAAAACTCTGTCGAAATTCTGGGTCGGCCTGCCGCCCAATTTTCGTGCATTTTTCAAACGGGACCCTATCTATGAGCCTGGTTACCAGTCCAAACCGTAGCTTTTCATATATTGAAAACCCCACTTTTCCAGGCTCAGGTCCTGTCCGGCGTTGCATTTAGGAGAATTAAATACAAGTGAGAACATAATAATCATAATAATCATGCTAAGTTCCATCTCCAAAAGCATTTTTCCCTTCTTTATCATAAATTCAAAAACATTTTTCCATTCTTTATCAAAAATCCAAAAACATTTTTCCCTTCTTTATCAAAAATCCAAAAACATTTCTCCCCTCTTTATCAAAAATCCAAAAATAGTTTTTCTTTTTTTCTCAAAAATAAATCTCATCCTACGCCTTCTCAGTTCGATTACAATCCCTTGGCCTGGCTCCCTATTGGCTTCGGTCTTCAGTCAAATCACCCCGGAGTTTCGTCCGTTCCTCTACTACTTATTTTGAGACCGGAATCCATCCACTTTCCATGGAGAATGCAGATCAAGTACCAGTCATATAGACGGATCTGACGACAGTCCTAGCTCAGCTCGTGTCCAAGATTGACAACCTCCAAGCTGAGGTCCAAGAAATGCAATGAAACCAGGTTCAAATCCCTCAAGAGCTCGAGGCCCTATTCCCTCATGCTATGGGTCCACTCGAGCCTATTTGGGATCCGAAAGAATATCAAACGCTTCATGTGCCCCTCCTTCTAATGGGCCACAACCTTCCCAGCTCCCAAGGCCCAACATTGCCTAGCCTATGGCCAACTTACCTGTGACCGCTGATCCAAAGGAGGAGGAGTTGAATAAAGTCAAAGAGGATCTCAAGATGCTCACCAAGAAGTTTGACCAAGTCAGGATCTCTGGGATTTACATGGACTACACCCATATGTCTCCTTATCCTAAAGTGAGGTTACCCGAGAATTTCAAGATGCCAAATATCGAGAAGTTCGGAGGGAGTGGACCCCCAATTGTTCATCTTCACAGTTATCATCATTCCATGACTCTACTAGAGGTTTCTAAAGAAGTTATGGCCTAATTATTTCAGTAAACTTTGAAGGATATTGCCCTACGATGGTTTTTATCTCTTGAGGAATCCAGGATCCGTAGTTGGGAGGATGTAGCTCGAGAATTCATGTCGCAATATAAATACAACGAAGAGCTTGAGGTCACCCATCGTGATTCAGAGCTTCTCAAACAAAATCATGGGGAATCAGTCAGTAACTTCATAACCCGATGGAGGGAGCAAGCAGCTACCATGACTAATCGTCCATCCGAGGAAGAATAGGTCAGCATAGTGGAGAAGAACTTCTTGCCCCATGTCCTAGCAACGATGGGAGGACAATACTATCCCCACTTCTGAGCTATGAGAGAGGCTGGAGTGGAAATCGAGGAAAGCGTCATTAAAATAGAGGTTGAACTGAAGAAGGTGTCCGGACAGTTCACCACTAGAAAGTATGACAAGCCTGCCAGTGCTACAGTTTCAACCATCAATTATATCTCTCAACCAACCACATCATGGGAACTAGAAAGCCTCCCTGCCCCCATCCGAAGGGAATACACTGAGCTCCATGCTCCCCTCTCAAAAGTTTACCAAGAACTATTAATCCGAAACCTAAACAAACCCTTGGATCCACGTCCATTGCCAAATCCGCTCCCAAGAAATTTTAAGACCGATGCTCATTGCACCTTTCACCAAACTGCCGGCCATACCACTGACCAATGCTTTTACCTTTGGAACATAATGCAAGATCTCATTGACCGGGGTACCATCACCCCACCATCCAATCCTAAGCCAAACATTACTCATAATCCACTTCCGAATCATGCCATTTCCATCTTCTTAGAAGAAAACTCAGATTTTGATCCCTCAACTCAAATTACACCCATGTACTCTCCTAAACCATTTCAAATTTGCCCATATTTCCTCCTATACCCTACTAGCCTCACTGATCAAGCACTGTCAATCCTTAATAGAGCATGCATCACTGTATGTACCCATTCTGAAATGGAAGTATGGAATTGTCAGAGGTGTTAAACCAACTCCTAGAGTTCGGGCTGAAATTGCCCTCACAGATGGTCATCGATTACCAGAAGTTCAGCACATTGTTCTTGGAGGCACGAAAGTGGGCTCGAGATTCAGAAAAGTGGGTGGTACCAACCAACGAAGTCAGCTTAGATGATGTTGTACAGACTATGGCAGAATTATTCGGGAAAACCAACAGCATTTGCAGTAACACCGGGTTACTAGACACTTTGAAGCTAAAAGGGCATTTGGTCCCTTCATTCACACATATCCCCACAGAATTGGAGAACTTGTATGAAAAAGCCGTTGAAGTTGTGGAATGCATCGACTTTACATGGAAAGACATAATTGTTACCACCGGATGGGGGGGGGGGGGGGGGGGAATTTGAAGATTCGAGTGAAAAACAAGCTTCAGGAAGAACTGGCCCAGTAGCTGACATATGTGGGATGATATCATTTAAATAACTCCTCAGAGAAATAAATAGGGTGGCAGAACAACTTGAGATTGACGAGGAAACGGGAATCATGTTCTTTCCTTCTTCAGTAAATCACGTGACCAGATTAGGAAGACATTACCAGGTTCCAAGCTCACTACTAGAAAATGACAAGGGGAAGGGCGTTGAAAACCTTCCTATGACAGAGATGACCATTGAGTAGAGCGAGATCCTCGATTAACTGAAGAAAACTCAAGCTAACATCACTCTATGGGGGATTTTCATGTCTTCCCAGCTACACAGAAATGCTTTAATCAAGATGCTCATTGGACCCATAGTTCCTCCTTCTACCACACCAGAAGAAGCGATAAATCTGGTCGGATCCTTGACCTCTACCCGAATGTTATCATTCTCTGAAGAAGAAATCCCCAGAATTGGGCCAAATCACAATCATGCACTCAACATCTCCGTCGAAGTTATGGGGAAGGCCGTGCCACTCTACCTTATCGATAACGGATTCGCCTTGAACATTTGCCCTCTGAAAACCTTCAAGTGTTTAGGCCTGAAAAAAAGTGACCTCACTCCAACCTCTGCCGCCGTACGTGCATACGATAATACCTGTCGTGAGGTGATGGGATCCATAAAACTTGTAATAGGGATTGGCCCTATAAACCACGTCGTTGAATTCCAAGTCATAGACATCCCAGCTTGTTTCAACCTGTTGCTTGGATGCCCCTGGCTCCAAAATATCAAGGGTGTGTCTTCCTCACTCCATCAGAAATTAAAGTTCTTCACCGACGGGCGAGTCATCACCATTTTGGGCGACAATGAAAATGTCGAGGGTGCAAGCACCAGCAGTCCAATCCTTGAGATAAAACACGGGTCAAATGATATGCTCCTATCAGGATTCTGAGTTGAGCCACTCTTACTCCCGACAGGGGATGGTTTCGAAGAAAGGTTTTGTCTAGAATATGACCCTCATTGCAATGTCAATGTAATTTAGATGTTCAAAAACATGCACTTCATGCCCGAACTGGGACTAGGGCGAAGGCAACAAGGGATACTCGAGCCCATCGAACTGACGAAAGATTTCCCTCCTTGTCGCTTGGGGTATCAACCATCGGGACAAGAGCTCAGAATGATCCACCAGTCTTGACCAAAGAGAAGATTAGACTGAACCCGAACTATCTCAGGAGACTCCTTAAATGGACGATTCATCAAAGAAGGCGAAGACATCCCCTTTTGTGGTTTTCCAGAACCATGGTATAACCACACATGCAAGAAGATAAAGCCTGGAATGGAGATCTTTTTCAAAGACAGCTACCCATGGGCCAAAAATTTCCAACACTGAGTACAACCGCTCATCAAAGATATCAAAGAGACTGGGGAAAGTGATTTCGAAGATTCCTTCAACTTACAGATACTGGGGCTGTCACTCTGCATGGTTCATTCAGGCACTACATCAATGGACCCATCTCGTCTGATTAAAGCTGCTGATACGCCTTTCCTCAACTGGCATGCTGCACCAGGTCTACCTCTTGAAATCCCCCCTAATCCCAATGTTTACGTTATTTGTTCTCCTATTGTCTATCCTTGTTCAAATGTAATCGAGGCCTCTTTTAATGAGGTTCTCAATGATATCTTTGTTATTAATGAAATAAATGAAGATTTTTGAGTATCTTATTGTGCCTTACATTAATTGTTTAGATTCTAATCAAACTTTTGATGATGATGATTTTACAAATGAACAATTCTTAACTGATCTAAATAAGGTTAATAATAAACAACATAACCGCGTTCAAGTTAATGAAGAAGAGACTGTTATTATTAATCTCGATTCCAGTAGCCAACTGCGCGAGCTTAGGATAGGGGCCACCCTTGACGAACATGACCGTGCACAACTCGAAGAATTACTGAAGGAGTTCATGGATGTCTTCGCATGGTTATATGATGATATGCCCGGCATTGATCTTGAAATAGCTCAGAACGAGATCCCTACTCTCCCAGATCACAAGTCGGTTAAACAAAAATTGAGAAAACTCTACACCGAATTGTTGCTCAAGGTCAAAGAAGAGGTGGTCAAACAGTTGAACGTGGGTTTCATTCGAGTGATCGAATATCCCACATGGCTAGCCAACATTGTACCTGTGCCGAAATTAGGAGGGAAAGTTCGAATGTGTGTAGACTACCGAGATTTAAACAAAGCTTCTCCAAAAGGATGATTATCCGCTACCCAATATCGACATGATCGTGGACAACACAGCCAGTCATGCTCTCAAGTCATTCATCTACGTGTTTGCCGGATATAACCAAATCAAGATGCACCCAGACCACCAATAAAAAACCGCATTCATCACCCCATGGGGAACCTTTGGCTACACCATTATGCCATTCGATCTCAAGAATATTGGGGCTACCTACCAAAGGGCTGCCACAACCATCCTTTATGATCTAATTCATAAGGAGGTCGAGGTTTATGTGGATGATATGATTATCAAGTCCAAAACTAGAGAAGGTCATGTTCTCGCTCTCCGGAAGTTCTTCGAATGACTACGACGGTATCAGAAGAGATTTAATCCACAGAAGTGTGTCTTCGACATTACAAAGGGAAAACTCTTGGGATTCATGGTCAGTGAAAAGGGGATAGAAGCAGATCCTACAAAGATGGAGACCATACCTGACCAACTAAGGATTCAACTAAGGATTGGAATGATGCCTGCCAAGAAGCTTTTGACCAAATCAAACAATACCTGACCCAACCTCCAGTGCTCATGCCACCACAGTCTGGTCTCCCTTTGCTCCTATACCGAACCATAATCGACACTGCAGCTGGGGCTTTACTAGCCCAATACCTTGAGGACTCCCGTAAAGAAAGAGCCATTTATTACGCAAGTCACAAATTGGCTGGGTACGAGGTCAACTACATTTCCTTGGAGAAGGCATGTGTCACACTTGTTTGGGTCACCCTAAAGTTGTGACACTACATGCTCGCCTTCCCCATTAAACTTATATCCCTAATGGACCCCATCAAATACCTGCTTGAGAAACTCGCCTTATCCAGTCGAATGGACCGATAGTTGATGCTCCTAACCAAGTTTGGCATCGTGTATGTCACCCAGAAGACCATTTAAGGAAGATCCATCTCTGACTACCTCGTCGATTACCCAATAAACGAAGTAGATATTCGAATCTATGAATTCCCAGATGAAAATATCCTATGCACCACTCAAGACCACCTTCGATGGAAAATGTTCTCTGACGACGATGCCAACAAAAAGGGATATGGCATTGGGATACTTCTGATCGCCCCAGATGACTCCCACACTCCCATCGCCATTAAATTGGATTTCCCTTGCACCAACAACATGACGGAATACGAGGCATGCACAGTGGGCCTCAAAGTTGCTCTCAAGAAATGTTTTCAATACATTGATGTCTATGGGGATTCTACCCTCAAAACGTGGAAGGTCAAGGATGAAAAGCTCCAACCCTTCCATGTCCACTTAGAAGAGTTAGCCACCCGATTCTGAGATATCACCTTCCATTACCTTCCCCGAGAAAAGAATAACCTAGCTGATGCTCTCGCTACCTTGGCCTCCATGGTCGACATGCCCAAGCGAATAACAATGACCCCCTTCCTAGTTCAAAAGCAAGACAAACCGACCCATTACTAACATATTGATCTTGTCTCCACCGAAGATCCCGAACTAGCCGATTGCTGGTACTATGATATCTGTTGCCTCCTAAAACATGGTAGATATCTCGAGGGTTCCAACAAGAAAGATCGAACGACTCTCCGGAGACTGGCCGCCCAGTACATCATCTATCATAAAGCCCTACTCAACGGAACTCATCTACACTGCATCGCAGGGGCCGAGATTGAGAAGATAATGCAAAAAATCCACAGCGAGAAATGCGGACCCCACATGAATGGCCACATGCTCGCCAAGAAGATGATCCGACAGGGCTACTACTGGACTACTATGACCCAAGATTGCACCGCCTATATCCGGAGATGCCTCAAATGCCAATAATTCTCTAATCTTCAATACCAGCCTCCGCGAGAATTATACAATATGACCTATCCCTGTTCGTTCTCCACCTGGGGTGTCGACATCATAGGGAAGGTTACACTAAAGGCTTCAAACGGACATCAGTTCATCCTAGTCGCCATCGACTACTTCAGCAAATGGGTCGAAGCTGAGTCATACGCAGTACTGAAGACCAAGAAAGTGGCCAAATTCCTCAACAAAAATATCATCTGCCGATATGGGGTCCCGCACGAGCTGGTGTCAAATAAAGGGTTGCATTTCAAAGCAAAAGTCACAGAAGTAGTCAACGAGTACGGGATTCAGAGACACAGATCTTCTCCCTACCGACCTCAGACCAATGGTGCAGTGGAAGCCGCTAATAAAAACCTCAAAGCTATAATTAGCAAGATGACCGAAAGTTATAGAGATTGGGCCGATCGGATCCCGTACTCCCTCTGGGGCTATCAAACCTCAATCCGAACCTCTACTGGGGCTACCCCTTTACTCCCCAGTCTACGACATGGAAGCAGTCCTACCCGTGGAGCTGGAAATACCCTCGTTACGCATCATGCTCAAAAATAAAGTTAGCGAAGAAGACTGGTGCCAAAGCCGTCTTGATGAGCTAGCCCTCCTAGATGAAAGAAGATTAAAAGCTTTTTACCACATACAGGGGTACCATAGCGCGGTCATTCAACAAGAGAGTCAAGGACCGCGGTGTCCGGGAGGGGGATTTATCCCTCAAAGAGATAATAGAACCCATCTAGGACCCCAGAGGGAAATTCAAGCCCAATTGGAGCGGCCCCAACATTGTGAAGAAAATCTTATTCGGCGGTGCCTCCATGCTCACTAACCTAGAAGGGGATGATATGGCTCGTCCAGTCAATCTGGACCGTCTCAATAAATCCTACCCCTAGTCTGAAATCTCGGCGCGCTACGACTCTTCTCATTCCCCTTCTACTAAAAAAAAACTCTTCATTTCCCTCTACCCATAACTACGTGGGCCTGATCCTCTGCAACAAAAAAAGATATTTTCAAACAGATAAAAAACTTTTTTAAAAACCCCAGAGGTATGTAGGTAGCTCATGCACCTCACATGAGTGCCGCCCTTTCTTTTTTTACAAAATACCATTTCTTTTCTTACCTCCGAGAACGGCGATTCATTCTACAGAATACTTGAACAAAATTATTATGTATGCTTTAGCGATCGGTGAAAATTCAAAATTACAAAATTCATTGAAAGGCACAGCTGGATGATCAGAAACTTGTTTATTTCATTAATAAAAAAATTCATCACGGATTACATAAGAACTAGGAACAGATAACTCCCTTCCCCTTACTACCATAAAAAGCCAAATAAAATCCCCACATCTATTACACGAATAAACTCCCCAGGAGTCCTACCCAAAACCACCAGAGGAGCCTGCACCCTCATCATCTACATCCGGAGGTCCCCAAGTTTCCCCTGCCTGAATAGAGTGCCGTAAACATTCAATGGATCGATGAGCCTTAACCATCTTCGAAGAGACCACAACACCCCCTTCCATGGTGTTAGATAAAACAAACCATCTTTGTCGAGTCTCCACTGCCAATATCTTCCTGACTACTCTCCTCCCCAACCACTTCATATAATCCCCAGGGACATGCCAAACTTTTTTGATAAATTGGGAAGGACGAGTCGACGGATGTCGATTTTCCCACAGAGACCCAAGCAACAGACGTAGGCGCTCAGTCAAATATTCTACCGGAAATAAATTTGAGGCCTGAGGGGGCACGACCTGTGCCCATCCAAATTGGCGCAGAAGTCACCATGGGAAATAAAAAGAGGTCTGTCTAAGACCAACTAGCCGCACATATGAATACTCTCCTAGCTTCAGAACAACCTGCAACTGTCCCCACTAAGGCACTGACCAATACAACCCATGAGCCCCATGCTCTACAAGCCAATGCTCCCGGTTCTCAACATACAGGTCAACGCTGATGAAGTAGCGTGAAAAGAAGTTGGGTATGGTCGACAAGGAATACTGTCGAGGTGTCACCAAGCAGAATCTTTCAGACAACCACATGAACAGCATCACAGGGCTACCCCTCAAAAGTCAGAACTGCCTTCTCTCCAGGCATCTAGGCCATTCAGGGTATCCGCCAGTATCACCGTCGCAGGATTGCGACGATATGACATCCATGAAGTAATGGCTACAAGTTATGGGTCCACTTACACCTCCCCAGTCACCAGTAGTAATTTGGAAACCAGACCCAGAAAAACGGCTCCGGCATAGCCAGCATCACCTACTTCCCGCAAATGCATGGACTGCAGCACCGCCGGGAGGGAGATCATTCCTCCAGCAACCAATGATCTAGCCGCCGAAGGCAAAATATGAAGAAGCCCGACCAACAAATTCCTGGGAGAGCAGGAAAATTTGGGAAAATACGCAGCAATACTAGGATTTACACCCAGTATGGTAGAAAATTCCTCATAGGTAGGGAAAACTTCATCCAACCCAAAGCGGAATACATGGTCTTCGGGGTACCAGAATTGTACCGCTGACGTCAGCACGTTCCACTCAAAAGGCCGATTGCGCCACAGGGAGACTCGACGCATGTTGAAAGCATCGTAGTCGACATTATAAGAGCACATTGCTTCTAAGGCTTCGAGGTAGTAGACAAACTCAATGCTACCAGGGAGAGCCATCATGCAAGGCTAAGAGATAATGGGCAAGTAAGTAAAAATGCAAAGATGTAAAAATTCCTCATAAGAGACACAATCCCTGCAGAAATCGGAGGGAATCCTACCCACAAGGTACCTAAGGCTAAAGAGGGTACCAATCAAAGCTTTTAATTGATGGGACTGGACTGAACTGCCGATAGGCCGGTCAGCGTGCTTGCCGATCGGCAACCCCCCATTTTTAGAAATTTCCCTCTTTTCCTCTTTTGTCAAATCAGAAAACTCAATAAAAATAAATTGACATTCTCAACAGAATTTCAAAATCCCTTTTTCCCCTTATAAAATTTCCCCTTTTTTTACTTCAAAAAATTCCAAAAATATTCCTTTTTACGGTCTCAATAGCAAAGTAAAAAGCGCATGTGCATGCATTCATCACTAAATAAAAGATAATAAAAAAACTCCATTGCATTGCATCAATTTGTGTTATGTGTTACATTAATTTTGCAGGAAATAAAAAGAAAAAGTAGAAACAATGGGACTCAACCCAAACCCACGTTCTTTCTCTCTCTCTCTCTCTCTCTCTCTCTCTCTCTCTCAAAAGCTTCCACCCCTGCGGCGTGCTCTCTTCCCCCTACGACGATAAGATGCACCACCACTACCCGAGCCCGAGTCCTCTCCGGACGAAGCAGACGGCACCAAGAAAGAAGGAACAGGAACCGCGTCCCGAATATGGTCGCCGAAGATATCCAGTCTCTAATGTCCCTTAGCCAAGTGGTCGACACCCGAACTTGTTGCAAGGAAAGGCCAAATCAGTATCAAAGTAAAAATGATCAAAACAGAAAAGAAAGAAAGAGAGGAACAGAAAATTATACCGAAGGTCAAAGGACGTCCTCTGTCAAACCCAACTCCTCCGGATCCATCGCATGAGGACGGTGCAATATAGGCACCATCCCTCCATCAGCCCACCGAATGTTGTACGAAGGGGTATGCAACCATACAAAAGGAACCTCTGAGGTCGCCGCCGCCGCCGAGGCCGATGGACCAGTGCTGTTGTGGGAAGAACCCATCGCTCGACTCGAACCCATAGGAAGGAAAGGCATGGCATCATATATAGTGGGCGCCATCAACTAGCTCGTCACAAAGTCCATATAATCATACGGCGCAACCGTATCGATGTATAACAAGTAGGACTCGCCGATCATCATCGCGATCTTGTCATCCTATGACAGCAGTCACTCCAGCCTCATAGACGTAAGAGGCTGCGTAGGTGGCACCACCACCTCCTCCTCGATAATTTGACAAACCACCCTCTCCCAAGATACCAGGAATGGCCGAACTCATGCTCCAACAAACGCCTCATCAGCGTGTTCACCCCAGTCACCCCCGCATCCTGAATGGATGTCCCCCAGGGATAAAAGGTCACCTAAAAATCTCTAAGTGAGCATAAATCAATACAAGATCAGAAGGAGAAAAAACAAAGATTGAAATGGAAAGAGTCTTACCCTACCACTGGTTAGGTCATTCAAGACCTGACGCACCGCCTCTAGGGAGAGAGATCCCTTCGATTGTCGATTGGCCTTACGCCATCGATACAATCGACAGAAGTCCCCAATAGTGTCATCCTTCAAAGCAATCAGCGGGGTATTGCACCCAATCACCTCGTAGAACCATGTCTGAAATCACAAACAAAAAGATACGCGTGAAAGGAAAATGCGAATGCATGAAAAGAAATGTGCAAACTGTAGAATACCTCAAGAAGGTACGTGACCCCAGCAAAAATTTTCCAGCAGCACCGGCTGAATGCATCCTGAGAAGAGTAAAGGGTCGCCAAAGTCAGACTCCCCCAATCATAGAAGGGGATGCTCGAAAACATCCTCAGGTACGGCAATAACCATAAATGAACGACGTCGCCGCTCGACGCCACCATGAAACCTCCCAATACCAGCAAAATGAATAATCGGGCCATCTGCCTCACTTGTAGCCTATCCTCTACATCAATTACCTTGCTCATCAGAACATCCTTCAGCAGGGACAGAAGGATAGAATCCCTAGAAACTATCCTCCCTACATCACCAAGTGCCACACGCACTGCCTCTGGTCTCACCCGTAAAGAGCGATCCACCTCTATCTTCTCTCCATCACAATCCAGCACCAGCAGCTGCTGCACGTATATGGGAGTCACAGTCATCTCCCCGAAACTGAAATAGAAAGTGTGGGTAGTATCCCACCACCTCTCTCCCAAAGCGCACAAGACCGCTATCGAATGAGGCATCTCATCCAGCACCGATGCCAACCGCCCAAAACCCACGGATGATACCATCCAACACACCACAGGTGGGAGATGCTCCCAGACATCCCTGAGCCCCGTTGTCCCACGGGCACGCATGTTCTTCAAAGAAATATCAGACTAGCAAAAAGGAAAAGTCTCATCAAAAGTAAAGAAAGAAAGAAGAATCCCCAAAAAGAGAAGAACGCCAAAGGTCGGGTTACTTACATAACCGCCGGGACTCACTCTCGAAGAGAGATGACGCGATGGCTCCCGTATCAAGGTCCGATCATTCGCAATAGGCTCAAACACATCAAAGGAGTTCTCACTCCCCAAATCAAGAGGCACCCTAGCCCTCCACTCCACATTCGCCCAGTCATTAACTGTCAACCACTCCCGGTGGACTGCAGTGCTCACAAAAGTGGCCATTTCTTGAAGATCGGAATGCTAGAACGATTTGCAGAAGAATCGCAGGGAGAGAGAAAGCAAAAAAGATGTGAAAAATGGGGGGATTCGCCCCCTTTATATAGGATGCCAAGCGCCATGTCGATTAGCACCTCCCCCTACCATACCGATCGGCACTGACCTTGCCTTCTCGAGATAGCCCAAAAGTTCATGCCACTGCCAAATGGCACCCTTCATATTATGCCGATCAGCACCCCACTTAAATTTCGTACAAAAATTCCCAGAAAATACAAGAAAGCTTCGAAAAATCCCAGAAAATTTTCTAAAAATCCCAGGAAGGATTTAAAGCCTTTTCACCAAGAAAACTCCACGTTCCCTAGAGCGGAACCCCTCTTTCCTAGCAAAATCCTCAAAAACTAAGTGAAAACTCCTCCCGGCAAAGCTCCGGAGGATCTCTAAGGATCAGCCGATCACTTCCCCAGCGAAATTCTCTTACAGCACCCAAAATAGGTTGTCCCCCCCCCCCCCCCCCCCCGCAAGGTCTCCTAACGAAACAAAAGCCTCCCCAGCTATCAACTCCCCATCTCAAATCAAAATCACAAAAGCACTTTCCCCAACAAAATCAAAATCCAATCTTCATCCACTCTTTAGGTCAGAATTGAACTCGGTCTTGGATCTTTCACCTGAGTTGGGTCAGAATTGACCCCGGTCCTCAGTCGTCACCACCCTTTAGGTTAGAATTGACCTCGGTCTTGGATCGTCACCTGAGTTGGGTCAGAATTGACCCCGGTCCCCGGTCGTCACCACTCTTTGGGTCAAAATTGACCTCGGTCTTGGATTGTCACTTGAGTTAGGTCAGAATTGACCCCGGTCCTCGGTCGTCACCACTCTTTAGGTCAGAATTGACTTCGATCTTGGATCGTCATCTGAGTTGGGTCAGAATTGACCCCGGTCCTCGGTCGTCACCACTCTTTAGGTCAGAATTGACCTCAATCTTGGATCGTCACCTGAGTTGGGTCAGAATTGACCCCGGTCCTCGTTCGTCACCACTCTTTAGGTCAGAATTGACCCCGATCCTCGGTCGTCACCACTCTTTAGGTCAGAATTGACCTCAGTCTTGGATCGTCACCTGAGTTGAGTCAGAATTGACCCCGGTCCTCGGTCGTCACCACTCTTTAGATCAGAATTGACCTCGGTCTTGGATCATCACCTGATTTGGGTCAGAATTGACCTCGATCTTGGATTGTCACCTGAGTTGGGTCAGAATTAACCCCAGTGCTCGGTTGTCACCACTCTTAGGTCAGAATTGACCTCGGTCTCGGTCATCACCACTCTTAGGTCATAATTGACCTCGGTTATTAGATCTTCACCCTAGGTCCGCAGATTCGACTTTGACCCGCAGAATTGGTCATCCCCCCCCCTCCCCTCAACACCACTTTAGGTCCTTAGAATCGACATGAACCTTCGATCTTCATTCCATCCCCAGCACACTCCTTAGATCCCTAGAATCGGCCTCGACCCTCTGAATCGGTAATACTCCCTCAAAAGCATCATGTGGTATCTATTCGACGGTCATCATTTATTCCAAACTCACCCATCGAGGGGATCTATAGACACCCCATTTTGTTACCCCCTAACTCTCCTTAGGTCCCTAGTACCTCCCTACATCACTACAAACCCAGGTCATGTCCCGATTATTGACTTAGAAGCCATCGGGCACTCCCCGACTTAGTTTGACCAAAAAGTCAAACTCTTCATCTCGATCGAGACTGAATGACTCTTCGAAGGGCACTGAATACCCTTTCCAACGGTCCATCCTGTGCGCAATTCTGACTTACCATGCGTACGAACGATCCGTTTGCGTTCGAAACTTGACCTAGAGGCCACCGAGAGCTCCCGGACTCTGTTTGACCTATGTCAACTCTTGAGCTCGATCGAGGCTGAATGAATCTTTTAAGGGCACTGAATCCCCTTTCTAACGGTCCATCCCGTGCACGATTTCGACTTACCATGCGTACGAACGATCCATTTGCGTCCGAAACTTGACCCAGAGGCCACCGGGCTCTCCCCGGTACTATTTAACCTATGTTAACTCTTCAGCTCGTTCGAGGATGAATGAATATTTGAAGGGAACTGAATCCCTTTTCCAACGGTCCGTGCCATGAACGATTCCAACTTTCCATGCGGACGAACGATACGTTTGACTCCAAGAGGTCACCGAATGCTTCTCGTGCCCGGTTGACCAAAGTCAACTCCCCAAACGGGTCAAACTCTTTGGAATTTCACATTACATCTCCTAACCTTTCCAACAGTCTGCCCCGTGTGCGATTCTAACTTACCATGGGGACGAACGATCCGTTTGCGCCCGAACGATTCCCCGTCAAATGGACCGACAAATGCTTTCGAGCCATATTTGACCCAAAGTCAACTCCCAAACCCAGGAGCAGTCCAAAGGACTTTCGAAGGTCTCTGAATTAACTTTCCAATGGTATGCCCTGTGCACGATTTTAACCAACGGTTTGCCCTCGGCAACCAATTTTCCAGAAAAGCCTAAAGCACACTGCCAAATGGCAGGTTCCAGACCCTGCCTATCGAAAGGTGCCGATAAGAAGGAATATGTATATGCCGATCGGAAATTACCTGGGCCTATAAAAGGAGGCCTTCACCTCATTTTCAAGGAGAGCCCAGATCTAATAAAACTCACTCTCAACGAATCCCAGAAACCACTCTCGAAGGCAACGTGATTTCAACCCCAAAATCCCTTTTTTTACTTCCACTTTGCATCATCCTTTTCATCAAACTTGGTGAATTAGTCACTCTCCATCATCATCCAAGTGCAAGGGCTGCTCTCCAACATTCAAGATCAAGCTCAATATCTTCAAGAAGGTCCAACTTTCTTTACTTTCTCTTAAATTCTCTTAAACTCTCAATAACTTGTTTTATTAGTTAGCACTTTTATTATCTCATCTCACACATCCTAATATACTTTTTATTTAGTATTATTGCACATCTCTTATTTTCATATAAATAAAAACCCAAAAAACAAAAAAAACGGTTTGCTCATACATTCCAAATAGGGATTCTCATACTTTTTCTCACACTTTTCTCACAACTAAAACACTTTTCTACACACACTTACAAATAAGAGATCCCCCATTTGGATTTATAGGATAAACCCCACCCCTCGTTTTGTATACGAACTACGTGGACTTTGATGCCTTTATATGCTACGTAGGCGTGTCGGGATAAAACCCGAGACTCGAGTCCTCTCTCTCACCTTTTCTTTTACTTCCTATTTTCTCTAAATCTAATCTTCTTATATTCTATATACTAGCCCTTAGTGGCGTATTGCTCCATATGCGTTATCGTTCCATTATAACTATCAATGTAGGGGTAATCGCGTAAATCTTATTTTTCCAATATTATTCTTATATCTTCCTACGGATGACTCGCTTTATCTTTTTCATGATACAAGTCGAGAATTACTACCTCCATTATATATATACACATGCATACATATCACGAGGGGGAAATATAGAGGAAAATAGCAAATATCCATGAGAGACCGAAAGGGCAGAATGGGTGCCTAACACCTTCCCATTTCGTAACTAAGCCTCCGAACCCTTCTCGAATCATTTTGGTTTCGCATACACTAGTTTGTCTTTGGATGCCATCCTTAGGGATGGCTTCCTTTTTTTCTTTTATCTGTTTTGAGTAAAATAGACTAGAGACTCAAAATCTCTCTACATTTTTACACCTCATCTCAAAAGGACGCCGACCTAAGCGCTCCCGAGAGGGATGCGTGGGACCCGAAGGATCCTCTCCCTTCGAGCGCCCGCCCCAGCGCGGCGAGGATCGGAGATGGACACAGACTCTATGGCAATGAACCCTAGTTTGGCTAGGGGTTTGATTGGTTTTGGTGTTCTCCCATGCTAATAGGATGGAAGCTGCTCCTTTGTCCAGGGAGAGATTATTGGAGAAAGCCAACCAGAATTTGGCTTTGGTTACTATTTTGACATACTTTTTTCCCTGTTCATAAAATTTTATGCTTACTATTTTTTGATTACTTTTGACCTCAAAATTTGCAGTTCTTGGTAGACTGTGACCAAACTCCTGATCAGATCTAGGAGTCATCTACTGATGTTGAGGATTCTTTTAAAGGGATAAGGGAATCCTTGGATAATAACAAAGTATCCCATTAAAAAGACCAGGAAATGTAGCAAGACCAGTTGGACAATACCGAGAAGAAGAGGGTTGAGGCTGAGAAGGCTACTTTCAATGCTGCAAAAGCAGTCACTGAGGTGGAAAAAGAAATTTTAAAACATAAAGTACCTAGGCTTTTGCCACTGTTGCCCTACAAATATACTATTTGAAGAAGAACTCCTTCAAGGAACGCTGGGATTCTTCACACAAACAGGTCGACATTGCTGCCGACTCAGATCTCTTCCAGTAATTAAACCCCAGTAACCCTTTTGTTGTCGAGGAATAAATAGAGAATGATGAGGGTATTGGTAAATCTTCAATGGTGCTTGAGGCTTCAGCAGTGGTCGCTCAGTTGACAAAAGAAATAGCCCAAGAATAGGAAAAGGTGTAAACTCCTTAAAATTGTTTTGCATTTCCAATTTTTTTCTTTGTAATTCATGGTTTCTTTATAACCCTTAATAACTATCCTTTTGACATATGCACTCATATTTTTAATAAGATAATTCTTTATTTTTGTTTCATAGTCTTGATGTTGATGAACTTGAGATATGCCAGGTTTCACTACGACGCAAGCGTCACCTATGCGCCAGTCATTTTTATTCTCGACTCACCAACTCTATATAAAAACCTAAACTTATGACTACACTAAAAAAGGGAGTATAGAGGACAGGCCCGGGTGTCGAAACCACAAAGACAAGTTTCTAGGATTTAATTGGTTTAATACTTCTAAAATAAAGTGTAAAAGATAATTTCTAACAAAAATAAAAAGATTAAACTAGGTGAGTGTACATTAAACTAAATTAACAAAGAGAACAAAAACTATAGGTTGCATCGGATATCCCTCACCTATAGTTAGTTATTAGGATTGAGTCTCGTTTAGACAATTAATTAAGGCAAGGGTTGACACACCCCTAAATTCATATAAAAGTCTAATAAGATTTTGGCATCAACAAATACCCCAAAATTATGCACGCAAGGTCGTAAATATAGATCATACATGATATACCCAGTAAAATCTCCTAGGCATAATAACTAGGACAACCCACTCGAAATAGACACGTAAAACTCCATCACCAAAGCAAAACAACTCGTCAACCCATAGGTGAGTTCAATCCAATATAACCTAGACTAAATTGGCTAAAAAGTATAGTAAATGACATGGATTAAAAGCAAGAAAGTAAACCTAACTAACAAAGCAATAAATGAAAGCAAGATAAATAAAGCAAGTAAATAAAGAAATGGAAGCTTAGATGAATGGAGAAGACAACGGAAATGAAGCTTACATACATAAAAATGGGCAAAGCCCAAATGAAAATGGAGAAGGGACAAATCTCCTTACAAAACCTAAACCTAATGTAAAATGTAACATATATATAAAAGAGAACAAAGATTCTCTTATATAGTAAGTTGGGAATAAAAATAGAAAAGAAAAGGAAAAAGAAAAGAAAAGGAACAAGTGCCAAATATCTGAGGCTACCGATCGACCGACAATAGGGGCGCGATCGACCGGTCCCTTAAGTTAATTCCCACTGGATCCCTCGCAAGGCAAAAACCCAAGACGAGGTCAAGTGGCCTTCTGGACGTGGTCGACCGGTACTCTATTATTCTTTTTTGTTGTCATTTGGTCTTCACATGGGAGGAAAGCTTCAAAACGGAATCGGCCATAACTTCTTCATTTAAACTCGAAATGACTTTCGTTTGTGGTCATGCGATGCTAACTAAATGAAATACACATCCGAGGAAATTCCATCAGCCGAAGATGAAGTGTGAATTGACTAAAATTCCCTTAAAGTAGTTTCTGGTGATGAGATTTCTCTGAAATGCAACCAATTCTCACTTTTAGCATTCCAATACCTACAAAAGCACAATTAACCCATGTAAAACATATATATGTCCAAATCTGATGTTTTCGGGTTAACGAGAATAAATATAGGAATGAAGAACATAAAAGTTCTAGAATTCATGAAGGTAAAGGGAGCAAATATGAAATATTCGTGACGTATCAATTTTCTTCTTGAATTTTTAATGCTCTTTAGTTTAAATCCAAGATATTAGTCATAGTAGCAGCAGCGAGTGACCTTTACAGGAGGAGTGTTTTGGTCTTTAGGGCTAGTCATGAGGACTTAGATGACGATGAATTGGAAGAATTGCACATCTTAGATACTTCCAACCAAGTCAAAGAGACATAGGTTATGTAACACCCCGCCTAATTAAATACCGAGTAGTTACTCCTTTATTAAATTAAAACAGAATATACAGTTGGTCCATTCTCAGCATCACTGTCTAAAACATTTTTATTTTTAAAATAACTCACCCAATACTTAATTAAGTTAAGTGTTAAAACATTTTCCATGATTAATAACAATTGAAAACCATTACCACAATACCGAACAACAATAGAGAAGTCTCATATCACAACTGAATAATGAATAACAAGATTGAATATAACTAGATAAAACTTCCTAGTTTAAAATATATAACACCAATACAATAAACCAAAATGATAGTACCAACATAAACCCAAAACCATATCTGGAAAGGTAAATGGAATAATTAGAATCCTGGGCAACATAACCTAAATAAGAAAAGTACTACAGACATAGGAATCAAAGAAATGAATCATATAAACAAGTCTGTATCTCTAGGAACAACAACTCATGATCATCCTTACCCTAAGCTACACGTCCCTGATACTGGGCACCTGTTAATATAGAGATAGTAGAGAAGAGAACATGCAAGAAAACGGGTCAGAGCCCGATTGTAAAGGATTTTAAAATAGCAAGTATTTAACAAGTGCAATTAAGCATTTATTATGTACATGTTAGATTCCATACTCTCACTTGATATTCTCACATCTCATCTAGAGTTCATGCATAACGTATCCGAGTAGCTTCCAAATTAAGGTTTCCTTCTAACTAGTTTACACAACATGATTATATCCCATATAATAACCCCGGGTGTCCCATACCATACGTAATATAATTATTCACATTCTTTTTCTCTTTAATATGAATTTGAATTTTCAAAGTGGAGCGTACAGGGGATATTCGTGACGTATCAATTTTCTTCTTGAATTTTTAATGCTCTTTAGTTTAAATCCAGGATATTAGTCATAGCATCAGCAACGAGTGACCTTTACGGGAGGAGTGTTTTGGTCTTTAGGGCTAGTCATGAGGACTTAGATGATGATGAATTGGAAGAATTTCACATCATAGAAACTTCCAACCAAGTCAAATAGACATATGTTTTGTAACACCCCGCCTGATTAAATACCGAGTAGCTACTCCTTTATTAAATTAAAACAGAATATACAGTTGGTTCATTCTTAACATCACTGTCGAAAACATTTTTCTTTTTAAAATAACTCACCCAATACTTAATTAAGTTAAGTGTTAAAACATTTTCCATGATTAATAACAATTGAACACCATTACCACAATACTGAACAACAATAAAGAAGTCTCATATAACAACTGAATAACGAATAAAAAGATTGAATATAACTAGATAAAACTTCCTAGTTTAAAATATATAACACCAATACAATAAACCAAAATGATTGTACCAACATAAAACCAAAACCATATCTGTAAAGGTGAATGGAATAATTAAAATCCTGGGCAACATGACCTAAATAAGAAAAGTACTACACACATAGGAATCAAAGAAATGAAGCATATAAGCAAGTCTGTATCTCTAGGAACAACAACTCATAATCATCCATACCCTAAGCTACACATCCCTAATGCTGGGCACCTGTTAATATAGAGATAGTAGAGAAGAGAATATGCAAGAAAACGGGTCAGAGCCCGATTGTAAAAGATTTTAAAATAGCAAGTATTTAACAAGTGCAATTAACCATTTATTATGTACATGTTAGGTTCCAGACTCTCACTAGATATTCTCACATCTCATCTAAAGTGCATGCATAAAATTTTCTAGTAGCTTCCAAATTAAGGTTTCATTCTAACTAGTTTACACGACATGATTCTATCCCATATAATAACCCCGGGTGTCCCATACCATACGTAATATAATTATTCACATTATTTTTCTCTTTAATATGAATTTAACTTTTCAAAGTGGACCATACAGGGGATATTCGTGACGTACCAATTTTATTCTTGAATTTTTAATGCTCTTTAGTTTAAATCCAAGATATTAGTCATAGCATCAGCAACGAGTGACCTTTACAGGAGGAGTGTTTTGGTCTTTTGGGCTAGTCATGAGGACTTAGATGACGATGAATTGGAAGAATTTCACATCTTAGATACTTCCAACCAAGTCAAATAGACATATGTTTTGTAACACCCCGCCTAATTAAATACCGAGTATCTACTCCTTTATTAAATTAAAATAGAATATACAGTTGGTTCATTCTCAGCATCACTGTCGAAAATATTTTTCTTTTTAAAATAACTCACCCAATACTTAATTAAGTTAAGTGTTAAAACATTTTCCATGATTAATAACAATTGAAAACCATTACCACAATACTGAACAATAATAGAGAAGTATCATACCATAACTGAATAATAAATAACAAGATTGAATGTAACTTGATAAAACTTCCTAGTTTAAAATATCTAACACCAATCCAATAAACTAAAATGATAGTACCAACATAAAACCAATACCATATGTGAAAAGCTAAATGGAATAACTAGAATCCTGGGCAATATGACCTAAATAAGAAAAGTACTACAGACATAGGAATAAAAAAAATGAAGCATATAAATAAGTATGTATCTCCAAGAACAATAACTCATGATCATCCATACCCTAAGCTACACATCCCTGATGCTGGGCACCTATTAATATAGAGATAGTAGAGAAGAGAATATGCAAGGAAACAGTTCAGAGCCCGATTGTAAAAGATTTCAAAATAGCAAGTATTTAAGAAGTGCAATTAGGCATTTATTATGTACATGTTAGGTTCCAGGTTCTCACTTGATATTCTCACATCTCACCTAGAGTGCATGCATAACGTATCCGAGTAGCTTCCAAATTAAGGTTTCCTTCTAACTATTTTACACAACATGATTCTATTCCATATAATAACCCCGGGTTTCCCATACCATACGTAATATAATTATTCACATTCCTTTTCTCTTTAATATTAATTTGACTTTTCAAAGCCTTATGATTAAGTATTCTTTTACTTAATTAAATTTAATTTCTTTTCTTTATAGTCAACTACAATATCACACAGTAGATTGAATCACAGTATTTATATTCACCTTATAATATATTCTAATATTGCACTTCCAACTCATAGCTGCGGTGCATGCATACTCTGCTATCCTGTCTAGTCACAATTCTCATTGTAAAAAGGAAAAATGGTTCGATGTCTTCCCCGAATCATAAATAACATAACATGCATATGTTGGAGGCGAGCATACTCCCCAACCAAATGGGTCATGCACATACATACATTCCCATTCAACCGTCGAAACTATCAATCTCGCTGATAATATGTATCCAAGGTCCTATGCTCAGGGTACAAATATAAAATCCTCCCAAATGGGTGCAAAGGATAAGACCGTCCACAACGTGAATCCTCCACCCCGATAGGCGTATGTATGTCATACGCATAATAAACTATAATATAGGTATACATCCACGTATATATATATATATATATATATATATATATCAACAAGGTATTCACACAACCATAAGATAATTCCCATACGTAGTATTATCTATCTCTCAAATTCTACGTATTAAATATTATGACTTTACTCCTTAATTTATTATTTTTGAGCCTTTGTCATTATTCGAAGATTAAATAAGTTTTCCTTGATACATATCCATTTAAGAAAATCACTTATACCCTACTGGTCCATGTCATCATATTCCCCGGATTATTGTGAATTAAACTCGTCTTTAATTTTAATTATAATCGACAAAACCTATTCTCTCACAACCCCATATGCCTTGACCTATGATTAATCTCACATATGGACTTAAGATTTTCTAGGTGATTCAATAATACCCTCACTATTGGTCCTATCCTTAATCTTAATATATATACAAATCACAACCTAAAACATGAATCTAACAACCGTAATTCATTCGATTTATTAACCTAATTCACTCCAATGAAATCCCAAACATAATAAAATTAATCTGGGTCTTACCTATGGCCTACTGCCCTTCCCTAAGTCCCAATATGTACAAGTAATAATCACTAAATATTTCTAAAAGTTTTGGGATTAAATCAATAATGAAAAAGAACCAAGTTCATCTTTTCTGGGGAGGTCGATCGATCGATGGTCTTGGGTTGATCGATCAATCACCTAGATATCATCCCAAATTCTACAACTTTTGTTCTAGGGGTTTCACATCTTTTGATCAATTAAATCTCTATTTTAACGTCCCAAATTTCTTATAATCCATACCACATGATATAGCAACATATGTAAATGATTCCTACTGATCTAAACAACCTAGAATCATCAAGAGTTTGGATCAAAAAGCATATATCTCATGTTTTTCCAGAAAACTAAATATGTGAATATTTCAAGAACAATCCTATGATTCACATAATTTCTCCAACATGTGATGTTTATATCATGGATTAATATCTTCCAATAACATGAGATTAGTCCTGCATATTTCTACATTCCATAAATGAATTAACATCTAACTAGGTTATCTCCAAAACATGTAATTTCTCATCACTTCTAACAATCCTAACAGGACATTATACTAACTAGATTGAAAATATTAAATAATTTGCCTCTACTAAAGATCTGATCCTTTGGGGATGTGTGTCCACTGGTGGTTCTTCCCTTCTCCGCTTAACTTCCGGTGCTGGTTGGTGCTGGTGACTTTTGGCTCTTGGTTCTCCCACAAAGACTCTTCCTTTTCCCCAGAGAAACTCCTCACTCTCTCTCAATTTATCTCTCTATGTTTATAGAATGAAACAATAATCTAAACCCTTTAGACTTATAAATAATATCCCAAATTCGTGCATACTATTCACCTTACAAATCAAATGACCATATTACCCCCTCCAGGGTGACTATTCGGCTCCAAAGTGCCTCGAGACCTTATACCAATGTCCGAGTAGACTTTTTTTACTATAAAAACACTTCCTAATACTTTGGCGCAGTAAAAACAACCATTTGGATGACATATCAATATTCCTCTTTTTATTTTATATTAATTCAGTCCCGACACTACTTTCACACGCATCTAACTGATTCACCGAAATTGTCGTATTAACTATTCGCGATAACTTCTAAAATTAATCATAAGTAAAGTAATAACCACATATTACTTTGATTCACTAAGTAATATTCAACATATATCATGTATTACTATATTCTCAAGTAATATTTAAATCCGGATTAATTTCAAATTATTCAATTAAATCTAAATAAATCCCTTTTTAAAAGTTATCAAAATTACGGGGTATTACATGTTACGCTGCACAGTCTATTCGATCAAGAGTGGGAGACCAATTCCACTTACTATGAAATGATTCTTTAGATGCAACAGGATCACAAAGCCTTCCTGGGAAGTTTGCATGGAGACTATGATGCACAATATGCTCGATTGATCAGTGAGCGTGGGTTTGAAAAGAAGCTCCAGGAAATCTTGTCGGCATATATGAATAAATAGTCTATGTTGAAGAAATGAGAACAAAGGAAACTCTATCTGACTAGGCAGTTTCGATCAAAATCCAAATAGACACCATCAAGAAATTAACTAGTAAGGTTGATCGACTGAACTTTCATTTTCATAAGCAACCCATGATGGTCTTGATGAATGGATATAATGAAGCTCATATGTGGGATGAGTTAGAGAAGACCGCGAGAGAAGGTTGTAAATGGGACTGGTTGAATGTTTTGACAGTTTTAAAGGCACCCATGGAAGATTCCTTACGGATTTAGAATGATCCAGGTTGTTAGGAGTACTATAATCCTTTTTTCATTCTAAATGTAAGATGGATTCCCACTGATTCAATAACAATAAGCCCTGTTAGTATTATACCAAAACTGGTTAATGGTCATGGACAAAATCCCTTACCAAGACTGTGGGTCGCGGACTTGGTTCGTGACCATTTCGGGCGTGACCAATTTCGTGGGTCGCGGCCCAAGTTTGTGACCAATCTGGGGTCACGACCCTGAAAGGTCACGACAGATGGTCACGGACTTGAGCCACGACCCACACCGCGATAAGGAAAAAATGGTCACAGCCAAAGTTCGTGACCCACAATCATGACTAAAAATGGTCGCGACCAAAGTCCGTGACCCACACCGCGATGAAAAAAAGTGAAAAAAATGGTCGCGGTCAAAGTCCGTGACCCCCAACCGTGACTAAATATGGTCGCGGCCAAATTCCGTGACCCACATCGTGACCATTTTTTATGGTCGCAGTGTGGATCACGGACTTTGGCCACGACCATTTTTTCGTCACGGTTAGGGGTCATGGACTTTGGTTACGACCATTTTTATACGCGGAGAAACAAATAAAAATGGTCATGTACTTTGTCCATGACCATATTTAACTATAATAAAAAAAATGGTTTTTTTTCCAATCCTAAAATTGCATCTCCCGAGACTGCGCGCGAGGTGTTATAAATATTTATTATGGTCAAAATAATTAAAAAAATCACAAATTGTGAATCGGGAATGTTATTATTATACTAATATACATACAAACTTAAGAATATTATAAGTCTAAATAGTTCACGAACAAAAAAAAATTGGGCAGAGTTTCCTCTATTTTTTGGACATTCCAAACCCTGTTAATATAAAACATGCTTGTTATAAAGCCTACTAAGCCATAAAATTTAACAATCAAATATAAAAGCCCGTACGGCTATAAAACTAAACAATAAAACTATTATAGCCTGCACGATCGTAACACATAAAAACATAATCCTGAACGTAAACAACATTATATAAACAATATTCCTGTTGTAAACCATTAGCTTCTTCATGTGTTCCACGTGCATAAAATCAAACGAAACAATGTCATCCTGCCAAAAAATAGGATACAAAAAATAAAGGATGTCAGTAACCAAGTAGTTTAAAAAAAATCGTATTCAAGCTGTGAAAAATTGCATATACGACTTAAAATTATCATCGTGTTCCCAAAATGGGTGTCCCGTGACTGCGCGGTCAATTCATATGAGTTACATTGGTCCCGTGTGAGATGTTGGTGCCTCTTACGGGGTCGTTCGGGGCTATTTTGAGTTTTTTCCTTCTAACGCCATGTTTTTAAACCTAAGTCTAGAAATTTACAAACTATCATCGTATTCTCAAATCGAGAGTCCCGTGATAAGGCGACCAGTTCCTACGAGTTACATTGGTCTTGTGTGAGGTGTTGGTGCCACTCACGGGGCCGTTCAGGGGCTATTTCGGGTTTTTCACCTTCTAATGCCTTGATTTTAAGCTTAAGTCCTCATATTTTCAAATTATAGTCATATTCTCAAACTGGGAGTCCCGTGAATGCCCGGTCAGTTCCTACGAGTTACATTGGTCCCATGTGAGGTGTTGGTGCCTCTCACGGGGCCGTACGGGGGCTATTTCATATTTTCACCGTCTAAAGCCTTATTTTCAAGCTAAAGTCCTCATATTTTTAAATTATCATCGTATTCTCAAATCAGGAGTCTTGTGATCACGCGGCCAGTTCCTACGTGTTACATTGGTCCCTTGAGAGGTGTTGACACCTCTCACGGGATCGTACAATTTTTTTTTCATATTTTCACCGTCTAACACCTTGTTTTTAAGCTTAAGCCCTCATATTTTCAAATTATCATCGTATTCTCAAATCGGGAGTCCCATGGTCACGTGGTCAGTTCCTACGAGTTACATGGGGCCTGTGTGAGGTGTTGGTGCCTCTCACGGGGCCGTTTGGGGGTTGTTTTGGGATTTTACCTTCTAACGCCTTATTTTATAGCTTAATTCCTCATATTTTCAAATTATAGTCATATTCTCAAAATGGGAGTTTAGTGGTTGCACGATCAGTTCCTACGAGCAACATTTGTCCCATGGGAGGTCTTAGTGCCTCTCACGGGGCCGTACTGGGGTTGTTTCATGTTTTCACCCTCTACTGCCTTGTTTGTAAGCTCAAGTCCTCAAATTTTAAAATTATCCTTGTATTCTTAATGCAGGAATCCCGTGATCACGCGTTTAGTTCCTACGTGTTACATTAGTCCCGTGAGAGGTGTTCGTGCCTCTCACGGGACCGTACGTGTGTTATTTTGTGTTTTCACTCTCTAACGCCTTGTTTTTAAGATTAAGTCCTCATATTTTCAAATTGTCATCATTTTATCAAATTGGGATTCCCGTGATTGCGCGATCAGTTCCTATGAGTTACATTGGTCTCGTGTGAGGTGTAGCTGCCTCTCACGGGGTCGTTCGGCGGCTGTTTCCGGTTTTTACCATCTAACGCCTTATTTTTAAGCTTAAGTCCTCATATTTTCAAATTATAGTTATATTCTCAAGCTGGGAGTCCCATGACTGCGTGGTCAGTTCCTACGAGTTACATTGGCCCGTGTGAGGTGTTGGTGACTCTCCCGGAGCCGTATGGGGCCTGTTTCATGTTTTCACCCTCTAATGCCTTATTTTTAAGCTCAAGTCTTTATATTTTCAAATTATCATCTTATTCTCAAACCAAAAGTCCGGTGATCGCGCCGCCAGTTCCTCTGTGTTACATTGGTCTCGTGGGAGGTGTTGCTGCCTCTCACGAGACCATACGAGGGCTATTTCGTATTTTCACCCTGTAACGGCTTATTTTTAAGCTTAAGTACTCATATTTTCAAATCATCATATTATCAAATCGGGAGTCCTATGATCGGGCGGACAGTTGTTATGAGTTACATTGGGCCCGTGTGAGGTGTTGGTTCCTATCATGGGGCTGTTCAGGCGATGTTTCAAGTTTTTACCTTCTAACGCCTGATTTTAAGCTTAAGTTCTCATATTTTCAACCTATAGTCTGATTCTCAAATTAGGAGTCCTGTGACAGCGCGGTTTATTACTACGAGTTACATTGGTCCCGTGTGAGGTGTTGGTGCCTCTCACGGGGCCGTACGGGGGCTACTTAATGTTTTCACCCTCTAACGCCTTGTTTTTAAGATCAAGTCCTCATACTTTAAAATTATCATCATATTATCAAACCGGGAGTCCCAAGATTGTGCGCTCAGTGCCAACATGTTACATTGGTCCCGTGAGAGTTTTTGGTGCCTCTCACAGGACCGTACGGGGGCCATTTTGTGTTTTCACCCTCTAACGCCTTGTTTTTAAGATTAAGTCCTAATATTTTCAACTTATCATTGTATTATCAAATCGGGAGTCCCGTGATTGCGCGATCAGTTCCTATGAGTTATATTGGTCCCGTGTTAGGTATTGGTGCCCTCTCAGAGGTCGTCGGGGACTGTTTTCGATTTTTACCTTCTAAGGCCTTGTTTTTAAGCTTAAGTCCTCATATTTTAAGATTATACTCGTATTGTAAAACCAAGACTCTCGTGAATGCGTGATCAGTTCCTACGAGTAACATTGGTCCCGGGTGAGGTGTTTGTGCCTCTCATAGGGCCGTACGAGGGATGTTTAATGTTTACACCCTCTAATGCCTTGTTTTTAAGCTCAATCCCTCATATTTTTAAATTACCATCATATTCTCAAATCGGAAGTTCCGTGGTCACACGCTCAGTTCCTACGGGTTACATTAGTCTCATGAGAGGTGTTGGTGCCTCTCGAAGGACCGTACGGGGGCTATTTCATGTTTTCAACCTCAAACGCCTTGTTTTTGAGCTTAAGTCCTCATATTTTCAAATTATCATCGTATTCTCAAATCGGGAGTCTCGTGATCACGCGATCTATTTCTACGAGTTACATTGGTCCCGTGTATGGTGTTGGTGCCTTTCACGGGGACTTTCAGAGTTGTTTCGAGTTTTTACCTTCTAACGCCTTGTTTTTAAGCTTACGTCTTCGTATTTTCAACTTATAGTTGTATTCTCAAACCGGGAGTCCCGAGAGTGCACGGTCAGTTCCTACGAGTTATATTTGCCCCGTGTGAGGTGTTGGTGCAACTCCCGGGGCCGTACGAGAGTTGTTTCATGGTTTCATCCTCTAACGCCTTGTTTTTAAGCTCAAGTCCTTATATTTTCAAATTATTGTCGTATTCTCCAAACGACAGTCCCGTGATTGCGCAGTCAGTTCCTATGTGTTACATTGGTCCCGTGAGAAGTGTTGGAGCCTCTCAAGGGACCATGCAGGGGCTATTTCGTGTTTTCACCCTCAAATGCCTTGTGTCTAAGCTTAAGTCCTCATATTTTCAAATTATCATGGTATTCTCAAATTGGGAGACCCATGATCGCGCAGTCAGTTTCTACGTCCCGGGTGAGGTGTTGGTGCCTCTCACGGGGTCATGTGGGGGTTATTTCGGGCTTTTAACTTATAACGCCTTGTTTTTAGTCATATTCTAAAATCGAGAGTCCTGTGACTGTAGGGTTAGTTCCTATGAGTTACATTTGTCCCGTGTGAGGTGTTGGTGCCTCTCACGGGACCGTACGGGAGATGTTTTAGGTTTTCACCCTCTAACGCCTTGTTTTTATGTTCAAGTCCTCTTATTTTCAAATTATTGTTGTATTCTCATATTAGGAGTCCCGTGATCGTGCGGTCAGTTCCTACGTGTTACATTGGTCCCATGAGAGGTGTTGGTGCCTCTCATGGGACTGTACAGGGGTTATTTCTTATTTTCACCATCTAACGCTTTGTTTTTAAGCTTAATTCCTCATATTTTCAAATTATCATTGTATTATCAAATCGGGAGTCCCGTCATCGCACCGTTAGTTCCTGTGAGTTACATTGGACCTGTTTGAGGTGTTAGTGCCTCTCACGGGGGCGTTCGAGGGCTATTTTGGGTTTTTACCTTCGAACACCTTATTTTTAAGCTTAAGTCCTCATATTTTCAACTTAGAGTCGTATTCTCAAATCGGGAGTTCCGTGACTGCACGATCAGTTTGTACGAGTTACATTGGTCCCATGTGAGGTTTTGGTGCCGCTCATGGGGCCGTACAGGGAAAGTTTCATGTTTTCATCCTCTAATGCCATGTTTTTAAGCTCAAATACTAATATTTTCAAATTATCATCGCTTTCAAAAATCGGGAGTCCCATTATTGCTTGGTAAGTTCCTACGTGTTCATTGGTCCTGTGAGAGGCGTTGTGCCTCTCACAGGACCGTACGTGGCCTATTTTGTGTTTTCACACTCTAACTCCTTATTTTTAAACTTAAGTCCTCATATTTTCAAATTATCATCGTCTTGTTTATGTGATCGTGCGATCAGTTCCTACGAGTTACATTGTTCCCGTGTGAGGTGTTAGTGCCTCTCGCGGGGCCATTCGGGGGCCGTTTCGAGTTTTTACCTTCTATTGCCTTATTTTTCAGCTTAAGTCCTCATATTTTCAAATTACAGTCGTATTCTCAAATTGGGAGTCCCATGATCACGCGGTCAGTTCCTACGAGTTACATTGGACCTGTGTGAGGTGTTGGTGCCTCTCACGGGGCCTTTTGGGGGCTGTTTCAGGCTTTTACCTTCTAACGCCTTGTTTTATAGCTTAAGTCCTCATATTTTCAAATTATAGTCATATTCTCAAAACGAGAGACTTGTGGCTATACAGTTAGTTCCTACGGGTAACATTTGTCTCGTGGAAGGTGTTGGTGCCTCTCACATTACTGTACTGGGGTTGTTTCATGTTTTCACCCTCTAATGCCTTGTTTGTAACCTTAAGTCCTCAAATTTTCAAATTATCCTCGTATTTTCAACCCGAGAGTCCCGTGATCACGCGATCAGTTCCTACGTGTTACATTGGTCCCATGAGAGGTGTTGGTGCCTCTCACGGGACCGTACAAGGGATATTTCATATTTTCACTCTCTAACGCCTTGTTTTTAAGATTAAGTCCTCATATTTTCAAATTATCGTCGTATTATCAAATAGGGAGTCCCATGATTGCGCGATCAATTCCTACGACTTGCATTGGTCTCGTGTGAGGTGTAGCTGCCTCTTACGGGGCCGTTTGGGGTCTATTTCAGGTTTTTACCATCTAACGCCTTATTTTTAAGCTTAAGTTCTCATATTTTCAAATTATAGTCATATTCTCAAATTGGGAGTCCCGTGACTGCGTGGTCAGTTCCTACGAGTTACATTGGTCCCATGTGAGGTGTTGGTGACTCCCCCGGAGCCGTATGGGGTTTGTTTCATATTTTCACCCTCTAATGCCTTTTTTTTAAGCTCAAGTCTTCATATTTTAAAATTATCATCTTATTCTTAATCCGTAAGTCCCGTGATTGCATCGTCAGTTCCCACATATTACATTGGTCCCATGGGAGGTGTTGGTGCCTCTCACGAGATGATACGAGGGCTATTTCGTGTTTTCACCCTCTAACACCTTATTTTTAAGCTTAAGTCCTTATATTTTCAAATTATCATCATATTCTCAAATCGGGAGTCTCATGATCGGGCGGGAAGTTGCTACGAGTTACATTGGGCCCATTTGAGGTGTTGGTGCCTCTAACGGGGCCGTTCAGGGATTGTTTCAAGTTTTTACCTTCTAATGCCTTGCTTTTAAGCTTAAGTCCTCATATTTTTAACTTGTAGTCATATTCTCGAATCGGGAGTCCCATGACTACGAGTTCAGTTTCTATGAGTTACATTCGTCCCGTGTGAGGTGTTAGGGCCTCTCACGGGGCCGTACGGGGGTTATTTCATCTTTTCACCCTCTAACGTCTTGTTGTTAAGCTCAAGTCCTCATATTTTATAATTATCGTCCTATTCTCAAATCAGGAGTCCCATGATCGCACAGTCAGTTACTACGTGTTACATTGGTCCAGTGTGAGGTGTCGGTGCCCCTCATGGGGCCGTACAGGGGATGTTTCATGTTTTCACGCTCTAATGCCACGTTTTTAAGCTCATGTCCTAATATTTTTGAATTATCGTTGCGTTAAAAAGAGGGTGCCCCGTGATCGCGCGGTCCGTTCCTACGTGTTACATTGGTCCCGTAAGAGGCGTTGGTGCCTCTCATAGGACCGTACGTGGGTTATTTCGTGTTTTCACCCTTTAACGCCTTATTTTTAAGATTAAGTCCTCATATTTTCAAATTATCATCGTATTATCAAATCGGGAGCCCCGTGATCACACGGTCAGTTCCTATGAGTTACATTCATCCCGTGTGAGGTGTTGGTTCCTCTCTCACGTCATTCGGGGACTTTTTTTGGTTTTTACCTTCTAACGCCTTGTTTTTAATCTTAAGTCCTCATATTTTCAACTTATAGTTGGATTCTCAAACCGGGAGTCCAATGACTACGTATTCAGTTACTACGAGTTACATTGGCCCTGTGTGAGGTGGTGGTCCCTCTCACGAGGGCGTACGGAGTGATTTCATGTTTTGACCCTCTAATGCCATGTTTTTAAGTTGAAGTCCTCATACTTTTAAATTATCATCATATTCTCAAACCGAGAGTCCCCTGATCACGCGGTCAGTTTCTACATGTTACATTGGTACCGCGAGAGGTGTTGGCTCCCTCCCAGGATCGTACTGAGGATATTTTTTGTTTTCACCCTCTAACGCCTTATTTTTAAGCTTAAGTCCTCATATTTTCAAATTATCATCATATTATCAAATCGGGAGTCCCGTGATCGCACAGTTAGTTCCCATGAGTTACATTGGTCCCGTGTGAGGTGTTGGCGCCTCTCACGGGGCCGTTCGGGGGCTGTTTCAGGTTTTTACCTTCTAACGCCTTGTTTTTATGCTTAAGTCCTCATATTTTCAACTTATAGTTGTATTCTCAAACCAAGAGTCCCATGACTATGCGGTAAGTTCCTACGAGTTACAATTTTCCCGTGTGAGGTGTTGGTGCCTCTCCCGGGGCCCCATGGGGGCTGCTTCATGTTTTCACCCTCTAATGCCTTGTTTTTAATCTCAAATCCTCATATTTTCAAATTATCATCGTATTCTCAAACCAGGAGTTCCGTGATCGCGCGGTCAATTCCTACATGTTACATTGGTCCTGTGAGAGGTCTTGGTGCCTCTCACGGGACCGTACAGGGGCTATTTCGTGTTTTCACCCTCTAACGCTTTGTTTTTAAGCTTAAGTCCTCATCGTTTCAAATTATCATCATATTCTCAAATCAGGATTCTCGAGATCAAGCGGTTAGTTCCTACAAGTTACATTGGTCCCGTGTGAGGTTTTGGTGCCTCTTACGGGGCCGTTCGGGGGCTGTTTCGGGTTTTTACCTTCTAACGCCTTATTTTTAAGCTTAAGTCCTCATATTTTCAACTTGTGGTCGTATTATCAAACCAGGAGTCCCATGAGTGCACAGTCAGTTCCGACGAGTTACAATGGTCCCGTGTGAAGTGTTGGTGCAACTCACGGGGCCGTACAAGAGTTATTTCATGTTTTCACCCTCTAACGCCTTGTTTTTAAGCTCAAGCCTTATATTTTCAAATTATCATAATATTCTCAAAATGGCAGTCCCTTGATCATGCGGTTAGTTCCTATATGTTACATTGTCCCGTGAGAGGTGTTGGAGCCTCTCACGGGATCGTACGGGGCCTATTTCATGTTTTCTCCCTCAAACGCCCTGTTTCTAAGCTTAAGTCCTCATATTTTTAAATTATCATTGTATTATCAAATTGGGAGTCCCGTGATCGTGCAATTATCTTTTACGCGTTACATTTATCCCGTGTCAGGTGTTGGTGCCTCTCACGGGGCCGTGTGGGGGTTGTTTTCGGCTTTTAACTTATAACGCCTTATTTTTAAACTTAAGTCCTTATATTTTCAAATTATAGTCATATTCTCAAATTGGGAGTCATGTGACTGGACGATCAGTTCCTACGAGTTACATTTGTCCCGTGTGAGGTGTTGGTGCCTCTCACGGGGCCGTACGTGGAGCTGTTTGATGTTTTCACCCTCTAACGCCTTGTTTTTAAGCTCAAGTCCTCATATTTTCAAATTATCATCATATTCTCAAAATGGGAGTCTCGTGATCGCGGGGTCAGTTCCTACGTGTTACATTGGTCCCATGAAAGGTGTTGGTGCCTCTCACGGGACCGTACGGGGCCTATTTCGTGTTTTCACCATCTAACGTCTTGTTTTTAAGCTTAAGTCCTCATATTTTCAAATTATCATCATATTATCAAATAGGGAGTCCCGTCATCGCGCGGTCAGTTCCTACGAGTTACATTGGTCTCTTTTAAGGTGTTGGTGCCTCTCACGGGGGCGTTTGAGGGCTATTTCGGGTTTTTACCTTCTACCACCTTATTTTTAAGCTTAAGTCCTCATATTTTAAACTTAGAGTCGTATTCTTAAATCGGGAGTTCCGTGATTGCACAGTTAGTTCATACGAGTTACATTGGTCACATGTGAGGTGTTGGTGGTGCTCATGGGGCCATACAGGGGATGTTTCATGTTTTCACTCTCTAATGCCATGTTTTTAACCTTAAGTCACAATATTTTCAAATTATTGTCGCATTCAAAAATCAGGAGTCCCGTTATAACATGGTAAGTTCCTACATGTTACATTGGTCCCGTGAGAGGCATTGGTGCCTCTCACGGGACCGTACGTGGGCTATTTCGTATTTTCACCCTCTAACACCTTATTTTTATGCTTAAGGCCTCATATTTTCAAATTATCATTGTATTGTCAAATTGTGAGTCCCGTGATCGTGTGATCAGTTCTTAAGAGTTACAATGGTCCCGTGTGAGGTGTTGGTGCCTCTCACGGGGCCGTTCGGGGACTGTTTTGGGTTTTTACCCTCTACTGCCTTGTTTTTAAGCTTAAGTCCTCATATTTTTAAATTACAGTCATATTCTCAAACCGGGAGTCCTGTGACTGTGCGTTCAGTTTCTACGTGTTACACTGGTCCTGTGTGAGGTGTTGGTGCCTCTCTCGGGGCCGTACGGGGGTTATTTCGTGTTTTCACCCTCTAACGCCTTATTTTTAAGCTCAAGTACTCATATTTTCAAATTATCATTATATTCTAAAACTGAAAGTCCCGTGATCACGCCTCTAGCTTTTACGTGTTACATTGGTTCTGTGAGAGGAGTTGGTGCCTCTCACGGGACCATATGAGGGCTATTTCGTGTTTTCACCCTATAACGCCTTGTTTTTAAGCTTAAGTCTTCATATTTTCAAATTATCATCGTATTCTCAAATCGGGAGTCCCGTGATTGTGCGATCAGTTTTTATGAGTTACATTGGTCCCGTATGAGGTGTTGGTGCATCTAACGGGACCGTTCAGTGACTGTTTCAGGTTTTTACCTGCTAACGCCTTGTTTTTAAGCTTAATTCCTCATATTTTAAACTTATAGTCGTATTCTCAAATAGGGAGTCCCGTGATAGCGCGGTCAGTTCCTTCGAGTTACATTGGTCCCGTGTGAGGTGTTGGTGCCTCTCACGGGGCCGTACGAGGGTTGTTTCATGTTTTCACCCTTATGCGCCTTATTTTTAAGATCAAGTCCTCATATTTTCAAATTATCATCGTATTGTCAAACCGAGAGTATCGTGATCGCGTGGTCAGTTCCTACATGTTACATTTATCCCGTAAGAGGTGTTAGTGCCTCTCACGGTATGAGGGCTATTTCGTGTTTTCACCCTCTAACGCCTTGTTTTTAAGATTAAGTCCTCATAATTTCAAATTATAGTCATATTCTCAAATCGGGAGTCCCGTGATCTCATGGTCAGTTCCTACGAGTTACATTGGTCCCGTGAGAGGTATTAGTGCCTCTTATGTTACAGTAGGGGGCTATTTTGAGTTTTTACCTTCTAACGCCTTATTTTTAAGCTTAAGTCTTCATATTTTCAAATTATAGTTGTATTATCAAATCGGGAGTCCCGTGATCACGCTGTCAGTTTCTACATGTTACACTGGTGCCATCAGAGGTGCTGGTGCCTCTCACGTGACCGTATAGGGGATATTTCGTGTTTTCACCTCCTAACGCCTTGTTTTTAAGCGTAGGTCCTCATATTTTCAAATTATCATCATATTTTCAAATTGGGAGTCTTGTTATCGTGCGGTCCGTTCCTGCGAGCTACATTGGTCCCGTGTGAGGTGTTGGTGCCTCTTATGGCGGCGTTGAGGGGCTATTTCGAGGTTTTACCTTCTAACGCCTTGTTTTTAAGGTTAAGTCCTCATATTTTCCACTTATAGTCCTATTCTTAAATCGGGTGTCCCGTGACTGCGCGGTCTATTTTTACGAGTTACATTGGTCCCGTGTGAGGTCTTAGTGCCTCTCACAGGGTGGTAGAGGGGATGTTTCATATTTCCACCCTCTAATGCCATGGTTTTAAGACGAAGTCCTAATATTTTCAAATTATTGTCGTATTTTCAAATCGGGAGTCCCGTGATCACGCGATCAGCTCCTAGGAGTTACATTGGTCTCGTGTCAGGTGTTGGTGCCTCTTAGGGGGCCGTTTGAGTGTTGTTTTGGATTTTTACCTTCTAATGCCTTATTTTTATGCATAAGTCCTCATATTTTCAACTTATAGTTGTATTCTCAAATTGGGAGTCCCATGACTACGCGGTCAATTCTTAGGAGTTACATTGGTCCCGTATGACGTGTTGGTGCTTCTCACGAGGCCCTACGGGGGTTGTTTCATATTTTCACCCTCTAATGCCTTATTTTTAAGCTCAAGTCCTCATATTTTCATATTATGATCGTATTCTCAAATCGGGAGTCGCGTGATCACGCTATCTATTACTTCTTGTTACATTGGTCCCGTGAGAGGTGTTGGTGCCTCTCACGGGACCGTGTGGGAGATATTTCGTGTTTTCACCTTCTAACGCCTTATTTTTAAGCTTAAGTCTTCATATTTTCAAATTATCATCGTACTATCAAATTGAGAGTCCCGTTATCATGTGGTCAGTTCCTACGAGCTACATTGGTCCCGTGTGAGGTGTTGGTGCCTCTTACGGGGGCGTTGAGGGGCTATTTCGTGGTTTTAGCTTCTAACGCCTTGTTTTTAAGCTTCAGTCCTCATATTTTCCACTTACAGTCCTATTATTAAACCGGGTGTCCCGTGACTGTGCGATCAGTTTCTACGAGTTACATTGGTCCCATGTGAGGTTTTGGTGCCTCTCACGGGGCCGTACAGGGGATGTTTCATATTTTCACTCTCTAATGTCATGGTTTTATGCTCAAGTACTAATATTTTCAAATTATCATCACATTCAAAAATCGGGAGTCCCATTATTATGCGGTCAATTCCTACATGCTACATTGGTCCCGTGAGAGGCGTGCTGCCTCTCGCAAGACCGTACGTGGGTAATTTCGTGTTTTCACCCCCTAATGCCTTATTTTTAGGCTTAAGTCCTCAAAATTTCAAATTATCATCATATTATCAAATCAGGAGTCCCATGATCGCACGGTCAGTTCTTATGATTTACACTGGACCCGTGTGAGGTGTTGGTACCTCTCACGGAGCCGTTTAGAGGCTGTTTTTGGTTTTTACCTTCTAACACCTTTTTTTAAGCTTAAGTCCTCATATTTTCGACTTATAGTTATATTGCCAAACCAGGAGTCCCGTGACTACGCGGTCAGTTCGTACGAGTTACATTGGTCCTGTCTGAGGTGTTGGTGCTTCTCTTGGGGCCATACGGGGGTTGTTTCATGTTTTCATCCTCTAATGCCTTATTTTTAAGCCCAAGCCCTCATTTTTTGAAATTATCATCGTATTCTCAAACTGGGAGTCCCATGATCACGCGGTCAGTTCCTATGTATTACATTGGTCACGTGAGAGGTGTAGGTGCCTCTCACGGGACCGTACGGAGGCTATTTCGTCTTTTCACCCTCTTACACTTTTTTGAAGCTTAACTCCCCATATTTTCAAATTATCGTCATATTCCCAAATCGGGAGTCCCGTGATCATGCGGTTAGTTCTTATGATTTACATTGGACCCGTGTGAGGTGTTGGTACCTCTCATGGGGTCGTTCAGGGGTTGTTCTTCATATTTTTGAATTATATGTGTGTTACCAAACCGGGAGTCTCATGACTACGCGGTTAGTTCCTACGAGTTACATTGTACCCGTGTGATGTGTTGTTCTTTTCCCAGGGCCGTACAGGGGTTGTTTCATGTTTTCACCCTCTAACGCCTTATTTTTAAGCTCAAGTCATCGTATTTTCAAATTATCATCGTATTCTCAAATCGAGAGTCCCGTGATCATGCGATAAGTTCCTATGTACTACATTGGTCCCGTGAGAGGTATTGGTGCCTCTCAGAGGACCCTACGAGTGCTATTTGATATTTTCACCCTCTAACGCCTTGTTTTTAAGCTTAAGTCCTCATATTTTCAAATTATCATTGTATTTTCAAATCAGGAGCCCCATGATCACGCGGTCAATTCCCAAGAGTTACATTGGTCCTGTGTGAGGTGTTTGTACCTCTCACGCCATCGTTCGAGGGCTATTTCGGGTTTTTACCTTTTAACGCCTCATTTTAAAGCTCAAGTCCTCATATTTTCAACTTACAGTCGTATTCTCAAACTGGGAGTCCCGTGACTACGCAGTCAGTTCTACGAGTTACATTGGTCCCGTGTGATGTGTTGGTGCCTCTCATGGGGCCGTACAGGTGTTGTTTCATGTTTCACCCTCTAAGGCCTTATTTTTAAGATGAAGTCCCCATATTTTAAAATTATCGCCGTATTGCCAAACCGCGAGTCCCGTTATCATGCGGTCAGATCCTACGAGCTACATTGGTCCCATGTGAGGTGTTGGTGCCTCTTACGAGGGCGTTGATTGGCTATTTTGGGATTTTACCTTCTAACGCCTTGTTTTTAAGGTTAAGTCGTCATATTTTCCACTTATAGTCCTATTCTTAAATCGGGTGTCCCGTGATTGTGCAGTCTGTTTTAACGAGTTACATTGGTCCCGTGTGAGGTCTTGGTGCCGCTCATGGGGCCGTACAGGGGATGTTTTATATTTTCACCCTCTAATTCCATGGTTTTAAGATCAAGTCCTAATATTTTCAAATTATCATCGCATTCAGAAACTGGTAGTCCCGTTTTTACGCTGTCAGTTCCTACGTGCTATATTGGTCCCGTGAGAGGCGTTGGTGCCTCTCACAGGGCCGTACATGGTCTATTTCGTGTTTTCAAACCTAGTGCCTTATTTTTAAGCTTAAGTCCTCAGATTTTCAAACTATCATCATATTATCAAATCAGGACTCCCGTGATAATGTGATCAGTTCCTGCGAGTTACATTGGTCTCGTGTGAGGTGTTTGGTGCCTTTCACGGGGCCGTACGTGGAGATGTTTGGTGTTTTCACCCTCTAACGCCTTGTTTTTAAGCTCAAGTCCTCATATTTTCAAATTATCATCGCATTCTCAAATTGGGAGTCCCGTGATCACACGGTCAGTTCCTACGTGTTACGTTGGTCCCGTGAGAGGTGTTAGTGCCTCTCACGGGACCGTACGAGGGTTGTTTATTATTTTCACCCTCTAACGCCTTGTTTTTAAGCTAAAGTCCTCATATTTTCAAATTATTATCATATTCTCAAATCGAGAGTCTCGTGATCGCACGGTCAGTTCCTATGTGTTACATTGGTCTTGTGAGAGGTGTTGGTGCCTTTCAGGGAAGCGTACAAGTGGTATTTCATGTTTTCATCCTCTAATACCTTATTTTTAAGCTTAAGTCCTCATATTTGTAAATAATCATCGTATTATCAAATCAGGAATCTGTGATCGCGTGGTCAGTTCCTACAAGTTACATTAGTCCCGTATGAGGTGTTGGTGCCTTTCACGTGGCCATTCGGGGGCAGTTTCGGGTTTTTACCTTCTAACGCCTTCTTTTTAAGCTCAAGTCCTCATATTTTCAACTTATAATCATATTCTCAAACCAGGAGTCCCGTGACTCCGCGGTTAGTTCCTACGAGTTACATTGGTCCCATGTGAGGTGTTGGTGCCTCTAACGGGACCGTATGAGGGCTTTTTCATGTTTCACCCTCTAAGGCCTTCTTTTTAAGCTCAAGTCCTCATATTTTCAAATTATCATCATATTATCAAATCGAGAGTCCCATGATCACGTGATCAGTTCCTACATGTTACATTGGTCCCGTGAGAGTTATTGGTGCCTCTCATGGGACCGTATGGGGGTTGTTTCCTATTTTCACCCTCTAACACCTTATTTTTAAGCTTAAGTCCTCATATTTTCAAATTATCATTGTATTTTCGAACCGAGAGTACCCTAATTGCGCAGTCAGTTCCTACGTGTTACATTGATCCCGTAAGAGGTGTTGGTTCCTCTCACGGGACCGTACAAGGGCTATTTTATGTTTTCACCCTCCAATGCCTTGTATTTAAGCTCAAGCCCTCATATTTTCAAATTATCATCGTATTCTCAAATCGAGAGTACCGTGATTGTGCAGTCAGTTACTACATGTTACATTGATCCCGTAAGAGGTGTTGGTACCTCTCACGGGACCGTACGGGTGCTAGTTTATATTTTCACCCTCTAACGCCTGGTTTTTAAGCTTTAGTCCTCATATTTTCAAATTATAGTCATATTCTCAAACTGAGAGTCCCGTGATCGCGCGATTAGTTCCTACGTGTTGTGTTGGTCCTCTTACAGGACCGTACGAGGGTTGTTTCTTATTTTCACCCTCTAACGCTTTGTTTTTAAGCTTAAGTCCCCATATTTTCAAATTATCATTGTATTCTCAAATGGAGAGTCTCATGATTGTGTGGTCAATTCCTATGTGTTACATTGGTCCTATAGAGGTGTTGGTGCTTCTTAGGGGACTGTACGAGGGCTATTTCATGTTTTAACCCTATGACGCCTTATTTTTAAGCTTAAGTCCACATATTTTCAAATTATCATCGTATTATCAAATTAGGAGTCCCGTGATCACGTGGCAGTTCCTACGAGTTTACATTGGTCCCGTGTGAGGTGTTAGTGCCTCTCACGCAACCGTTCGGGGGCTGTTTCGAGTTTTTACCTTCTAACACCTTGTTTTTAACCTCAAGTCCTCATATTTTCAACTTATAATCGTATTCTCAAATCGGGGGTCCCGTGACTGCGCGGTCAAGTCCTACGAGTTACGTTGGTCCCAAGTGAGGTGTTAGTGCCTCTCACGGGGACATACGGGGGTTGTTTCATGTTTCACCCTCTAAGGCCTTCTTTTTCAACTCAAGTCCTCATATTTTCATATTATCATCGTATTGTCAAACCGGTAGTCCCGTGATCGTGCGGTCAGTTCCTACGTGTTACATTGGTCTCGTGAGAGGTGTTGGTTCCTCTCACGAGACCGTATGAGGGAAGTTTATTGTTTTCACCCTTTAATGCCTTGTTTTTAAGCTCAAGTCCTCATATTTTCAAATTATCATCGTATTCTCAAACAGAGAGTACCATGATTGCACGGTCAGTTTCTACATGTTACATTGATCCCGTAAGAGGTGTTGCTTTCTCTCACGGGACCGTACAAGGTTATTTTATGTTTTCACCCTCTAACGCCTTATTTTTAAGCTTTAGTCCACATATTTTCAAATTATAGTCGTATTCTCAAATCGGGAGACCCATCATCGCGCGATCAGTTCCTATGTGTTACGTTGGTCTCGTGAGAGGTGTTGGTGCCTCTCACGAGACCGTACGAGGGTTGTTTCTTATTTTCACCCTCTAACGCTTTATTTTTAAGATTAAGTCCCCATATTTTAAAATTATCGTTGTATTCTCAAATCGGGAGTTCCGTGATCTCACGGTCAGTTCCTCTGTGTTACATTGGTCCTGTGAGAGCTGTTGGTGCCTCTTAGGGGACCGTACGAGGGCTAATTCATGTGTTGACCCTCTAACGCCTTGTTTTTAAGCTTAAGTCCTCATATTTTCAAATTATCAAATCAGGAGTCCCGTGATCGCGTGGTTATTTCCTACGAGTTACATTGGTCCTGTGTGAGGTTTTGGTGCCACTCACGCTACCGTTCGGGGGTTGTTTCGGGGATTTACCTTCTAACGCCTTATTTTTAAGCTCAAGTCCTCACATTTTCAACTTATAGTCGTATTCTCAAACCGAGAGTCCCGTGACTGTGCGGTCAGTTCCGACGAGTTACATTGGTCCCATGTGAGGTGTTGGTGCCTCTCATGGGGCCGTACAGGGGTTGTTTCATGTTTCACCCTCTAAGGACTTCTTTTTAAGCTCAAGTCCTCATATTTTCAAATTATCATTATATTATCGAATTGGGAGTCTCGTGATCGCGCGGTCAGTTCCTACGTGTTATATTGGTCCCGTGAGAGGTGTTGGTGCCTCTCATGAGACCGTATGGGGGTTGTTTCATCTTTTCACCCTCTAATGCCTTATTTTAACCTCAAGTCCTCATATTTTCAAATGATCATCGTATTGTCAAATCAAAAGTACAGTGTTTGCGTGGTCAGTTCCTACGTGTTAAATTGATCTCGTAAGAGGTGTTGGTGCGTCCCACGGGACCGTACGGGGGCTATTTTATGCTTTAACCTCTAATGCCTTATTTTTAAGCTTTAGTCCTCATATATTAAAATTACAGTCGTATTCTCAAACCGAGAGTCCCGTGATTGCACGGTCAGTTTTTACGTGTTACGTTGGTCCCGCGAGAGGTGTTGGTGCATCTCACAGGACCGTACGAGGTTTGTTTCTTATTTTCACCCTCTAACGCTTTGTTTATAAGCTTAAGTCCCAATATTTTCAAATTATCATCGTATTCTCAAATTGGGAGTCCCGTGATCGCGTGGTCAGTTCCTATGTGTTACATTGGTCTTGTGAGAGGTGTTGGTGCATCTTAGGGGATCGTACGAGGGTTATTTAATGTTTTGACCCTCTAACGCCTTGTTTTTAAGCTTAAGTACTCATACTTTCAAATTATCCTCGTATTATAAAATTAGGAGTCCCGTGATCATGTGGTCAGTTCCTACGAGTTACATTGGTCCCATGTGACATTTTGGTGCCTCTCACGCAGCCATTCAGGGGCTGTTTTGGGTTTTTACCTTCTAACGCTTTGTTCTTAAGCTCAAGTCCTCGTATTTTCAACTTATTATCATTTTCTCAAATCGGGAGTCCTATGACTGCGCGGTCAGTTCCAACGAGTTACATTGGTCCCATGTGAGGTGTTGGTGCCTCTCACGGGGTCGTACGGGGGTTGTTTCATATTTCACCCTCTAAGGCCTTCTTTTTAAGCTCAAGTCTTCATATTTTCAAATTATCATCGTATTGTCAAACCAGGAGTCCCGTGATCGCGCGGTCTGTTCTTACATGTTATATTGGTCCCGTGAGAGGTGTTGGTGCCTCTCACGAGACCGTACGGGGGTTGTTTCATGTTTTCACCCTCTAACGCCTTGTTTTAAGCTCAAGTCCTCATATTTTTAAATTATCATCGTATTCTCAAACTGAGAGTACCATGATTTTGCGGTCAGTTCCTACGTGTTATATTGATCCCGTAAGAGGTGTTAGTGCATCTCACGGGACCGTACGGGAGCTATTTTATGTTTTCACTCTTTAACGCCTTATTTTTAAGCTTTAGTCCTCATATTTTAAGATTATTATTATATTCTCAAACCGGGAGTCCCGTGATCACGCGGTCAGTTCCTACATGTTACATTGGTCCTGTGAGTGGTTTTGGTGCCTCTCACGAGACCGTACGAGGGATGTTTCTTATTTTCACCCTCTAACGCTTTGTTTTTAAGCTTAATTCTTCATATTTTTTAAATATCATCATATTATCAAATGAGGAGTCCCGTGATCTCACGATCAGTTCCTATGAGTTACATTGGTCCCTAGTGAGGTGTTGGTGCCTCTCACGGGGTTATTCGGGGGCTGTTTCTGGTTTTTACCTTCTCACGCCTTATTTTTAAGATTAATTTCTCATATTTTTAACTTATAGTCGAATTCTCAAATTAGGAGTCCCGTGATTGCGTGATCAGTTCCTACGAGTTACATTGGTCCCGTGTGAGGTGTTGGTGCCCTCACGCAGCCGTTCGGGTGCTATTTCGAGTTTTTACCTTCTAACGCTTTATTTTTAAGCTCAAGTCCTCATATTTTCAACTTACAGTCGTATTCTCAAACCGGGAGTTTCGTGATTCCGTGGTCTGTTCCTATGAGTTACATTGGTCCCATATGAGGTGTTAGTGCCTCTCATTGTGCCCTACAGGGGTTGTTTCATGTTTCACCCTCTAAGGCCTTATTTTTAAGCTCAAGTCCTCATATTTTCAAATTATCATCGTATTGTCAAATCGGGAGTCCCTTGATCGCACAGTCTATTTCTACGTGTTATATTGGTCTCGTGAGAGGTGTTGGTGCCTCTCACGGAACCGTACGAGGGTTGTTTAATGTTTTCACCCTTTAACGCCTTCTTTTTAAGCTTAAGTCCTCATATTTTCAAATTATAGTCGTATTCTCAAACTGGGAGTCCCGTGATCGTGCGGTCAGTTCCTACGTGTTACGTTGGTCCCGTGAGAGGTGTTGGTACTTCTCATGGGACCGTACGAGGGGTGTTTCTTGTTTTCACCCTCTAACGCCTTATTTTTAAGCTTAAGTCCTCATATTTTCAAATTATGGTCTTTTTCTCAAACTGGGATTCCCGTGATCGTGGGGTCAGTCCGTACGTGTTACATTGGTCCCTTGAGAGGTGCTGGTAGATCTATATATTGCAGCTGCTACTATATATAGCTTTTATATATCGCAGTTGCAGATATATATAGTTGTTGCTATGTATAGCTGCTATATAGAGCAACTATATATGGCCATATGTAGCAGCAATAAATAACTGTTATATATGCCTATATATAGCTACTTTATATGGCCATATATAGCTGTTATATAGCCATATATTGCTTCTATATATAGCTATAATATAGCCATATATAGCTCCTATATAGCTATATATGTTTGCTATATATAGCTGTTATATTGTTGTATAGCTGTTGGAGCCCATGTAGATTTTTATTCGCCGCACGGGGGATGTTTAGCGTTTTCACCCTCTAACACCATATTTTTAAACCTAAGTCTAGATATTTGAAAATTATCCTCGTATTCTCAAACTGAGAGCCCCGTGATCATGCCATCAGTTCTTACAAGTTATATTGGTCTCGTGCGAGGTGTTGGTGCCTCTCATCGGGACGTATGCGGGATCTTTCGAGTTTTCACCATCTATTGCTATGTTTTTAAGCCTAAGTCCTCATATTATCAAACTATCATCGAATTCTCAAATTGGGAGTCCTGTGATCACGTGGTCAGTTCTTATGTGTTACATTTGTCCCGTGAGAGGTGTTGGTGCCTCTCACTAGGTACGGGGGCTATTTTGTGTTTTCACCGTCTAACGCTATATTTTTAAACCTAAATCCTCATATTTGCAAATTATCCTCGTATTCTAAAACTGAGAGTCCCGTGATCGTGTGATCAGTTTTTACGTGTTACATAGGTCCCATGAGAGGTGTTAGTACCTCTTACGGGACCGTACGAGGGTTGTTTCGTGTTTTCACCCTCCAATGCCTTGTTTTGAAGCTTAAGTCTTCATGTTTCAAATTATCATTGTATTCTCAAATCGGGAGTCCCGTGATTACACAGTCAGTTCCTATATGCTACATTGGTCCCGTGAGAGGTGTTGGTGCCTCTTACGGGACCGTACGGGGGCTATTTCATGTTTTCACCCTCTAATGCATTATTTTTAAGGTTAAGTCCTCATATTTTCAAATTATTGTCATATTCTCAAATCGGGATTCCTGTGATCACGCGGTGAGTTCCTACGAGTTAAATTGGTTCCGTGTGAGGTGTTGGTGCCTCTCATAGGGCCATTCCGGGGCTGGTTTGGGTTTTTACCTTCTAACGATTTTTTTAAGCTTAAGTCCTCATATTTTCAACTTATAGTCGTATTCTCAAACTGGGAGTCCCGTGACTGCGCGGTCAGTTCCTACGAGTTACATTGGTCCCGTCTGAGGTGTTGGTGCCTCTCATGGGGCCGTACGGGGGTTGTTTCATATTTTCACCCTTTAATGCCTTGTTTTTAAGTTCAAGCCCTCACATTTCCAAATTCTCATTGTATTCTCAACTCAGGAGTCCCGTGATCATGCGGTAAGTTCCTACGTGTCACATTGGTCCAGTGAGAGGTGTTAGTGCTGCTCAGGGGTTCGTACGGGGGTATTTCATGTTTTCACCCTCTAACACCCTATTTATAAGCTTTAGTCCTCATATTTTCAAATTATCATCGTATCATAAAATTAGGAGTCTCGTGATCGCGCAGTCAGTTCCAACCAGTTACATTAGTCCTGTGTGAGGTGTTTGTGCCTCTCACGGGGACGTACGGGGGTTGTTTCATATTTTCACCCTCTAACGCTTCATTTTTAGGCTCAAGTCCTTATATTTTCAAACTATCATCGTATTCTCAAACCGAGAGTCCCTTGATCGCGAGATCTATTCGTATGTGTTAAATTGGTCCCGTAAGAGGTGTTGTTGCCTCTCACGGGATCGTACGGGGGCTATTTCGTGTTTTTACTCTCTAACGCCTTATTTTTAATCTTAAGTCCTCATATTTTCAATTTATCATCGTATTATCAAATCAGAAGTCCCGTGATCTCACGGTCAGTACCTACATGTTACATTGGTCCCAAGTGAGGTGTTGGTGCCTCTCATGAGGTTATTTCAGGTTTTTACCTTCTCACGCCTTGTTTTTAAGATTAATTCCTCATATTTTTAACTTATAGTCAAATTCTCAAACCAGGAGTCCCGTGACTGCGCGATCAGTTCCTACGAGTTACATTGGTCCCATGTGCGGTGTTGGTGTCTCTCACGGAGCAGTACGGAGGTTGTTTCATATTTTCACCCTCTAATGCCTTATTTTTAAGCTAAAGTTCTAATATTTTCAAATTACCATTGTAATCTAAAACCGGGAGTCCCGTGATCACGCTATCAGTTCCTATATGATGTAGTGGTCCCGTGAGAGGTGTTCGTGCCTCTCACAGGACCGTACGGGTGCTATTTTGTGTCTTCACCGTCTAACGCTGTATTTTTAAGCTTAAATCCTCATATTTTTAGATTATAATCATATTATTAAATCAGGAGACTCGTTATCGTGCGGTCAGTTCCTACGAGATACATTAGTCCCGTGTGGGGTGTTAGTGCTTCTCTCGGGGCTGTACGGGGGTTGTTTCATGTTTTCAACCTCTAATGCCTTATTTTTAAGCTCAAGTCCTCATATTCTCAAATTATCATTATATTCTCAAACCAGGAGTCCCGTGATCACGTGATCAATTCCTACGTGTTACATTGGTTCCGTGAGAGGTGTTAGTGCATCTCACGGGAACGTATGGGGGCTATTTCATCTTTTCACCCTCTAACGCTTTATTTTTAAGCTTAAGTCCCCATATTTTCCAATTATCGTCATATTCTCAAATCGAGAGTCTCGTGAGCGCAATCAATTCGTACGAGTTACATTGGTCCCGTGTGAGGTGTTGGTGCCTCTCACGGGGCCATTCCGAGGCTGTTTCAAGATTTTACCTTTTAACGACTTGTATCTAATCTTAAGTCCTTTTATTTTTAACTTATAGTAGTGTTCTCAAACCAGGAGTCTCGTGACTGCGTGTTCAGTTCGTACAAGTTACATTTTCCCCGCATGAGGTGTTGGTGCCTCACGGGTCCGTACGGGGGTTGTTTCATGTTTTCACCCTCTAACGCCTTGTTTTTAATCTCAATTTCTCATATTTGCAAATTATCATCGTATTCTCAAATTGGGAGTCTCGTGATTGCGCGGTCAGTTCCTATGTGTTACACTGGTCCTATGAGAGGTGTTAGTGGCTCTCACGGGATCGTTCCGAGGTTGTTTCTATTTTGTACCTTCTAATGCCATATTTTTTAGCTTACGTCCTCATATTTTTAAATTATAGTTGTATTCTAAAACTGGGAATCCTGTGACTGCGCCAGTAATTTCTACGAGTTACATTGGTCCCATGTGAGGTGTTTGTTCCTCTTACGGGACCGTACACGAGCTGTTTTATATTTTCACCCTCTAATGCCTTATTTTTAAGCTCAAGTCTTCATTTTTTCAAATTATTGCCATATTCTCAAACCAAAAGTCCCGTGATCACGTGGCCAGTTCCTACGTGTTACATTGGTCCTGTGAGAGGTGTTTGTGCCTATCACAGGACCGTACGAGGGCTATTTCGTGTTTTCACCCTCTAATGCCTTATTTTTAAGCTTAATTCCTAACATTGTCAAATTATCACCGTATTATAAAATCGGGAGTCCCGTGATAATGCAGTCAGTTTCTACGACTTACATAGGTCATGTGTGACGTGTAGCTGCCTCTTACGGAGTCGTTCTGGGGCTGTTTCAGGTTTTTACATTCTAACGCCTTGTTTTTAAGCTTAAGTCCTCATATTTTCAAATTATAGTTGTATTCTCAAATCGGGAGTCCCGTGATGGCGCGGTCAGTTCCTACGAGTTATATTGGTCCTGTGAGAGGTGTTGGTTCCTCTCATAGGACCGTACGGGCACTATTTTGTGTTTTCACCCTCCACCGCCTTGTATTTAAGTTTAAGTCCATATATTTTCAAATTATCATCGTATTCTAAAATTGGGAGTCCCTTTATCGCGCGGTAAGTTCCTACGAGTTACAATGGTCCCGTGTGAGGTGTTGGTGCCTCTCACGGGGCCGTTCAAGGGCTTTTTCGAGTTTTTACCTTCTAACGACATGTTTTTAAGCTTAAGTCATCAAATTTTCAACTTGCGGTCGTATTCTCAAACCGAGAGTCTCGTGACTGTACGGTTAGTTCCTACGAGTTACATTGGTCTCGTGTGAGGTGTTCATGCCTCCCACGGGGACGTACGGGGGCTGTTTCATGTTTTCACCCTCTAACGCCTCATTTTTAATCTCAAGTCCTTATATTTTCAAACTTTCATCGTATTCTCAAATCGGGAGTCCCGTGATCGTGCGATCAGTTTATACATGTTAAATTGGTCCCGTGAGAGGTGTTGCTGCCTCTCAGGGGATCGTACGGGGACTATTTCGTGTTTTCACTCTCTAACGCCTTATTTTTAATCTTAAGTCATCATATTTTCAAATTATCATCGTATTATCAAATCAGGACTCCCGTGATCTCACTGTCAGTTCCTACGAGTTACATTGGTCCCAAGTGAGGTGTTAGTGCCTCTCACGGGGCTGTTCGGGGGCTATTTCAGGTTTTTACCTTCTCACGCCTTGTTTTTAAGATTAATTTCTCATATTTTTAACTTATAGTCGAATTCTCAAATCGAGAGTCCCGTGATTGTTCGGTCAGTTCCTACGAGTTACATTGGTCCCATGTGAGGTGTTGGTTCCTCTCACGGAGCCGTACGGAGGCTGTTTCATATTTTCACCCTTTAATGCCTTGTTTTTAAGCTCAAGTCCTTATATTTTCAAATTATCATTGTATTCTCAAATCGGGAGTCCCATGATCGCGATGTCATTTCCTGTGGCGTAGTGGTCCCGTGAGAGGTGTCCGTACCTCTCACAAGACCGTACGGGGGCTATTTCGTGTCATCACCATCTAACGCTTTGTTTTTATGCTTAAATCCTCATATTTTTAAATTATAATCGTATTATCAAATCGAGAGACCCGTAGAAACTCACCGGCAGTCACGGGACTCCCGATTTGAGAATAAAACTATAATTTGAAAATATGAGGACTTAAGCTTAAAAACAAGTCATCAGAAGGTAAAAACCCGAAACAGACCCGAACAGCCACGTGAGAGGCACCAATACCTCACACGGAACTAATGTAACTGATAGGAATTGATCGCGCGATCATGGGACTCCCAATTTGATAATATGATGATAATTTGAAAATATTAGGACTTAAGCTTAAAAACAAGACATTAAAGGATGAAAACACAAAATAGCCCCCGTACGGTCCTGTGAGAGGCACCAATGCCTTTCACGGGACCAATGTAACACGTAGAAATTGACCGCGCGATCACGGGACTCCCAGTTTTTTAACGCGGAGATAATTGGAAAATATTAGGACTTAAGCTTAAAAACATGGCATTAGAGGGTGAAAACATGAAACATCCCTTATACGGCCCCGTGAGAGGCACCAACACCTCACACGGGACCAATGTAACTCGTGGGAACTGACAGCGCAATTATGGGACTCTCAGTTCACAGTGTTGAATGCCAAAAAGGTAGCTAAGTTCATTTGAAAGAATATTATATGTTAATATGGGGTTACCCATGAGTTAGGGTAAGATAACGGGTTAAATTTTGAGGCAAAAGTCATAGAATTGGTTGACGAGTAAGGGATTCAGAGACATAAATCTTCTCCCTATCGACCATAAACCAACGGTGCAGTTGAAGCCGCCAAAAAGAATCTTAAATCAATCATTGTCAAGATGATTGAGAGTTATCGAGATTGGGATGATTAGATTCCTTATGCCCTCTGGGACTATTGCACTTCAGTCCAGGCATCTACTGTGGCTTCCCCTTATTCTCTCATATATGGCATGGAAGAAATCTTACCCATTGAATTAGAAATACATTCATTACGCGTTATACTTGAGAGCAAAGTCAGCGAGGAAGACTGGCATCAGAGTCATTTGTCATTCTTAGGTGAAAGGAGTATAAAGGATCTATATTATACACAAGGGTACCATCGCTGGATAGAGTGATCGTTCGATCAAAGAGTCAACGATAGTGGTGTCCAATAAGGTTACTTGGATCTCTAAGAAATTATGGAACCCGTCTGGGACCCCAGAGGGAAATTCAAGCCAAACTGAAGTGGCCCCTACATCGTGAAGAAGATCTTGTCAAGTGGTGCCGCTATGTTCACTGACCTTGATGAAGAAGAGATATCACATCTAGTTAACCTAAAATGACTTAAGAAATTTTACCCTTAGTTCAAAATCTTGGCGCGCTACTACTTCTCTCATCTCCATTCTATTCTAAAAAAATCTTCATTTCTCTCTACTCTGAACTACATGGGGCTTTATCCTCTAAAAAACATTTTTCTCTCAAAATAAAAATCAAAATTTTTTTTGAAAACCCCGAGAGGTATGTAAGAATATCATACGCTTTGTCAGACCATCAGTAACCCATGATAAAATTGTACCATCACATTATATGTAAAGAGCCCTTCAATTCAAATAATTTAGGAAAAAATGGAGCCATCGATTCAAATCAAATTATTTTCTCTATCAACACGACCCACTCACCTCACAAATATGAAACAAAAGTCCAAATTGAAGATCATATTGGAATGGATACATTAAGGGATCAATGAATGAAACAATTGTGACACCCTGACTACTTTAATCACGGGTGATCAGCCCTTTATCAAAACAAACAGGAATCAGATTTGGTTCATTATTAGCATCACTGTCAAAAATCATTTTTTTTAATTTACTAACCACCTATATAAAATTAATTCGGTGTCAATTTTATCTTTTATTAACATAACAACACGCGGAAAGTAAAATTGAATAACTCATCCACAACAAATATAGAAGTCTGAATCATCACATGATAAATATATAAATAATGAATATCGAATAAACCATCGGTTCCCAAAACACAATCCAAATCATAAGTCTAGACTAATAAAATAAATCCAAGTACATCGTCTGATAAATAAAACTAAAATCTATCAACTGAATGGGGAAACATGCCCAAATAAAATACTGAATCATCAACCTAGTCTAGAAATGAATAATTGAAGCATTTACACAAAATCTTGCAAGCCTCCACAATGTTGCAACTATGCATCCTTGGAATAATTTCACAAGCTTGGCGTCCCTGTGGATGGACACCTAAAATGTTTTTCAAAAAATATTTTGACACGGGTCATATCCCAAAATAATTTGAAAATATTTTGCGATTAATTAAAATGCAACAGTTAAATATGCATTAACCTTTTTCATATTAAGGCGGGTGTCACACTCTCTTGAGATATTACTCACTGCTCAACTATTATGCACATCTAACGCTGACCTCTTAATCCAACTTGTTGTACTACACCACCTAACTAATCTTATTACATATCTTCGTGTCACTCCACTCTATCCCGAGTACTTCCTTCCTTTGGTTCCTAAGTTATTTTACTCTTAAACTCAGTTAATCATTTCCACTTTAATTGATTATAACATTCACACTAGTTATATAAAAAATATATTCACACTTTGAATTTTTAACCCTTATATAATTTATCTACTCTATTATATACGAATATATACACTACAACAATCAAACACATGTCGCGTATAATAACCATCCTTCGGAGTAATAACTCATTGTATGCTTGTCTCTAAAATGTTATCATCCCAAGTATAGTCACTCAAACCCGGGTACCATAAGTTGATTAACTCACATAGAAATATGTAATTAAAATCGTAAACGTAGTGGAGGTGGTCATATTTCCCCTAGAGTGAGACCGAATCATACAAAAGACGTCTCACCTTGAAAAATAAATCACATAATAAAATACCGGACGATATGACGTGGGGATTATACTCTTCCTGCATTCACTAGCCAGGGGATTCACCCATATTACGCAACCTCTTGTGATAGAACTAGAGGGTTATGTATTCACATAAACATCATGTACACCGATATTTATAAATTACAAATAAATATATATTGTCTATATACACGTATATATAAATAAAGATAAAACTAGCATAACTGTGCCTAATACCCGTAGCACAAGCAAATAGTTCCCGAGTGTATCTCACAACTCTATATGTAATCAAATAAATATCAATTAAATAGTTAACTTAGTATCACACTAGTAAAATTCCCGGACTCACTCACTCGGCATGTGCTTTATATATTATGAATTTAATTCACTTAATTCGTTTCTTAATTTTCACACCTTTCCGCATTTTTTTAATCCCTTATACACAAACCCATAACACCCTAGGTATTGGTTTGCATTTAATTTATACTAATTAGATCAACCTTAAACATTCCCCAAAATATCTAAGGTTCAAGATTGAACAAAAAGGAACCTTTATTAAAACAGGCATCATCGATCGATCGATGCCTGTTCACAGTAAGTTCTTCCCCGATCTATTTTTCCTCCATTTTTAACCATTAAAGCTTCATAATTTCTTCTAAAAACGCAACCCAATCATAGCCAACATATAATACACATCTAAAACAGGTCTGAACCATAGATAAAACCTTTAATCATCAACGATTTATAAGGCCAACAATTATATTCATGAATTAGGTAAAAAGAAATTATTCAATCTTCCTCCTAAATACGATTTTCAAAATCCTCAATCAACAAAATTACTTCTGGATTTCAAAACTAAATTTATTTCTAACAGCAATACATGAGATCTCACCATCAATTAAGTATCTAATCTACACACAGTACTCAAATCAACCAAAACCCATTTCATATGACAACGCACACCAAAAATGGATTTTACTACACCTACTATGATATGAATATGAATTTATGCAATTTAAATCGAGATCAAGATAATCACTTGCTTTTCTAGGTTCCTAGGGTCTGGTTACACGTTGTAGGAGATGAATCATTCCCGAATCCGCCTCGAATTTGGCTCCTTAAGCTCTCTTCCTTCTTCTTTTAATTTCTTAGGGTTTAGAATGTGTTTAGCTACTGCCCTAAATTATTATGCTTAGGTTTATAATCCCTAATCCCAAAATTATATAAATGGGCTTAGCCCAAATGACACGAATACCCCCGTGTGGGCTCGATTATGTCTAAAAAGGCCCCGGGACCCGATTACTACCCCCGGGTACACTATTTTGACTATCTAGATCATTTCGAAACTAATCGTGACCTTGAAATCACCATTCGAGTCAACCTACATTAATTTCCTATCTCGATCTCATAAAGTCCACACGCGACTCTCGATTGAGATATAATAATGTCACATCACTATCACTCGCTATGACGTAAAATAATTATTTACTATTCACTTAATAATTATATTGCATAAATATTAATCATTGTTTCTCCCGATTAATGTTTTAATAAACAGGTAATAATTAATTCAAATAAATTACATCACACGTGTAATTTCAAATAACTGAATTAATTAAATATTTATTACTTAGAAATACGGAGTGTTACATATTTCCCCCTTACAAAGGAATTTCGCCCTCAAAATTGGGACATACCTGCGGTGAATAACTTCGGATACTATTCACGCATGTTATCCTCCCGCTCTCACGTTGACTCGTCAACATTGTGATGCCCCCACTGAACTCGAACCAGGGGTACCACCTTATACTGCAACTTACGCTCACTACAAACAAGCATCACCACCGGTCTCTCCTCATACGAGATATCTGGCTGCAAGTCTATCCCCTTTAAAGGAAAATGCCAAAAATCCCTCTCGCTCCTTCGTTACCTCTTCGACGATGACATATGGAACACATCGTGAATCTGTTGTAAGTTCTCAGATAGCCCTAGCTTATATGACATATTCTCAACCCTCTGAATAATCAAAAATGGTCCCACAAATCTCGATGCTAGCTTTCCATTCTTACCGAACCTCATAAACCTCTTCATAGGAGAAACCTGTACCAAAACCTGGTCACCAACCTCTAGCTCTATGTTCCCCCTGTCTGTGTCGGCGTAACTATTCTGCATGTCCTGAGCTATACGGATGCGCCCTTGAATCAACTCAATCTTGACAGTGGTGTCCTGAATCATCTTTGGCCCTAACAGCTTGTTGTGCCCCACCTCTAACCCCCAAGAGGGCAAACGACAAGGTTGTCCACATAATGCTTTAAATGGTTCCATTCCGATAGTGAACTGGTAAGATTTGTTATACGCAAACTCCACTAGTGGAAGGTACTACTCCCACACTCCATCGAAGTCAAGTATGAACATCCTCAGCATATCCTTAAGCATCTGATTAACTTGATCCATCTGCCTATCTGTCTATAGGTGATACATTGTGCTCAACCGTAAATTCATGCTCAAGGCCTCCTAGAAGCTCTGCCAGAAGTGAGACACAAAATCTTATCCCGATCTTCACACAATGTTAATCGGAACATCTTGCATCCACACTACCTTGGCAATAAATAATTGTGCATACTGCTCCGTCTCAAAATCTGTATGAACCTATATAAAATGGGGGCCACCTTAGTCAACCAATATCAACCAGATGGAGTCGTGACCTCACTATGATATCGGTAACCCGATAATAAAATCCATAAAAATACTCTTCCACTTCCATACTAGAATTTTGAGTGTCTACAACATCCCTGTTGGTCTTTGATGGTCTATCTTCACTAAATGGAAAGTAGCACACTTCGAGATAAACTCCGCTACATCCCACTTCATCCCCGACCACCAAACTGTCTACGCATATCCTGGTACATCTTATCCCCATCGGTATGTACCGTAAACCTCGACCCATGAGACTATATTACTGGATGTCTCAAATCCCCATCCTCTGGAACCAGGAGTATCCCATTAAAGAGCAAGACTCCCTCTGAACTAATTGAATAAAACTCCGCCCCATCAGCTAACAAATGGCAAACTCTGTCATGGAAATACTGATCCCCTACCTGTGTTTACACCACCCTCATAATAATCTCGAGTGTGACAAACAATACATACATACAGGCTCTAGCAACCTCATCGTCGTGTCAAAGCTCTCTCCACTTATCCTTTCGAACCTCCGTGATCTCCCCAGTTAGCCGTTGGCTCAACGTGCCTGCCACCATGTTAGCCTTCCTAAGATGATATTGAATATCAAACTAATAATCCTTCACGAACTCTAACCGTCTCCTCTGCCTCATGTTCATATCCTTCTGTGTTAACAGATAATCACTACACAAAAATGGTAAAATTATCACCTTTTTAGCGACCAGGCTTGTCACAGTCAATGACTGTGACAAAAAAACACGTGTTTTTGTCACGGTCATTAACTGTGGCAAGTCCGTGACAAAGACTAGTCACGGTCAATGACCATGATAAGTCCGTGACAAGTGAAATTTGTCACGGACATGTCACGGTCAATGACCATGATACGTCCGTGATAATTCTGTCAGTAAAAGAACCCTCCCCCTTCTTTTTCTCCCACCGATTTGTTCCCTCCATTTCTCTCTCTGTCTCTCTCTAGCGACTTCTCTCTCTCTCTCTCTCCTTGTATGTTTTCTCTCTATTTCTCCCCCATTTATGTATATGTGTATATATATGTGCGTGTGTGTATATATGTGTGTAAATGTGCATGTGTGTGTGTATGGTGTATGTGTGTGGGTGGAGGGGAGGCAGCAGGGATGGGGGGAGGGGAGGGGGTATGTGCGTGTGTGTGTTTATGTGTGTACATATGCATGTGTGTGTGTATATGTGTGTGCGCGCGTATATGTGCGTGGGTGGGTAGGTTCAGCGGGGGGTAGGGGTAGGTCAGGGGGTGGGGTGGGGTGGGGGGTGTATATGTGCGTGTGCATTTTTTTTAATTAATTTTTATATTGGTTTATTAGATATTGCCCCTCATATTGTAGTACCCCTTGTAAAAGAATTGATTGATTTAATATTGATTGGTTGTTAATTTTTTTTGTAAATTAATAATTAGTGACCCTTTCATATGCAAGTAGGATTGCTCCTCATTGTAAATTAGTAAATTAATAATTGTATACTTTAATTGTTAGTTTAATTGATGAAAATAATTAATTGATTAGATGAATTAGAAGGAGTACGGGATACATATTTGTTGTTGCCATTCTGGTTGGATTATAGTGGATCGATGTTAGGTTGTTTAATTTTAAAATTGGCATGACCATTGGATTATTGCCCATATGGGGGTGGGATTTTTCAACTTTTTTTTAAAATTACTTTGTATAACGAATAATATATATATATAGTATGATAATTAAATGAAACATACTTGAAATTACATAAAGTGGGCATAGATACTAGCCTTCTAGTTCTTATGCGTATGCATTAAATACCCATTAGACCCTGTAATGAGATAGGACCACTCACCCTTTAGGTATATTACAGAAATATGCGGTCTTGAATGGGATAGGACCACTCACCCTTTAGAGGAGATGGAGGAAATAGAAATTAAATGAAATTAAATGAAACATGTTATAAATCTAAGTTTGAATTTGAATTTGAAATTTAAAAATCGAATATAAATAAGACATAATTAAATGAAACATACTATTAATCTAGGTTTTGATTATACTAATCCATGAATATACGCTTCTTACCTTTAATAGGTGATTAGTTGTGATGGGATATCCGAAATACAAAGAGTGGATGGGTGAGACAAATAGAATGTGGGATGTGTTTCGTAGAGGTGCTAATGAATTTGTGAAATACACAAAGAGATGTCATAATGATGAAGAGTTTCCGTGTCCATGTGCTAGGTGTAAAAATGGTAAGGTGTTTGAGTGGAAAACAATGGAACTACATTTGTTAATATCGGGTATGCAAGATAATTATCGATTTTGGAGTTTTCATGGTGAATTAAAAGTTCTTTTTATCCCCGAAGAACCTTCACAATGACCTTCAACAAGTAGATAGATGTAGAAGGGTACGACGTAGATCATAACATATTAGAGGATTTAATTGATGATGCGTACGGAGTTTATGAAGCAGAGGAGAATGAGGTCACTGATGATGTATAAGGTTCAAGTGCTCGTGAAGATATCACGATTAACCTTTACGATGACTACCAAAGTTTAAAATTTAGGGTGACCCAACCGTTATACTCTGGCTGTGAGAAATATCAAACAACTTTACATGTCATGGTTGGTTTTCACAGTTTGAAGACGCAGTACGGTTTGTTTGGCAATAACGTGACAGGAATTCTGAAATGGGTGAAGGGGTTACTACCCAAGGAGAATACGCTTCCAAATAGTTATCCTATTATGAAGAACAGTTTGAAAGGTTTGGTAATGAAGTATAAATCAATTTATGCTTATGTGTATGACTGCATACTATACCGAAAGGAGTATGAAAATCTCGATCGTTGTTCGATTTTCGATGAACCTAGATATGTCCAATCTATTAGTAAAGAAGGCACAAGCTCAAAAGTGCCACAAAAAGTGTTGAAATATTTTCCCGTTGGGCCTAGATTAAAGAGATTTTTCACAGTACCATGGATAGCGGAGAAAATGACTTGGCATGCTAGGGCAGAACTATAGGGTAATCTCATGCGTCATCCTATTGATTCTATAGCTTGGAGGAGGATGAATTATGAGTATCCCGTTTTTGCTCGAGAATAGCGCAACATTCGTTTGGCTATATCAACAGATGGTTTTAATCCATTTGGAAATCTAAGCACCAATCATGGCCAGTGATCCTAGCCCGACTCAACCTCCCTCCTTCACAGTATATGAGACTTGAATTTTTGATGATGTCTTTGTTGATACTTAGGCCAAAGGCACCATGTGAGCGCAAAAGATAAAAACCTCATTGAAGCTTAAATGACTTACTATGGTGTAATTCTAAATATATTTGAATTGGATTATATAAGCTTCAAAGAGATTGTATTTTACTGTGACTGGGTAAGAGTGGAGGATAAAAATGCTTGCAAAAGTTGATCCTGTCACCAATTTGATCATGGTTGACTTGTCCAAGTTGAAGAGCAACGACCAAGTGAGTGATGAACCATTTGTTTGTGCATTTCAAAAGTTAAACTAAGTGTTTTACTCAGAGTATATCAACAATGAGGCATGGTCAATTTTTCTGCACGCGCTAAAGCATCTAAATAGTAGTGTGGATGACTTGGCTACTCCTACCGAATATCAATCCATTTTTTATGATAACCCGAATTTGAAACAATTTTTCAATTTGTAATAAATATTCCAATTTGTACTTTATCAATCCATTTTTATGCATTTAATTGATTTGCACTTTATCATTTTCACTCTTGTGCAGTGCGCATGTGTGTGAGCAGTAGGGGTGGGGGTGGGGGTGGGGATGCTTCGGATTTTTAGTAATTGTACATATTATGAGCTAGATGTTGTTGTTTTGGAATTCCGAATTGAGGTGTCAAACAGTAACAATTCATTTGGATTTGTAGTAATTGTACATATTTGCATGTCTTCTTCTAATTCGTTTTGATTTGTACTAATAACAATATTTTTTATAGCAAATGTCTCCTTCGGGTATTAAGGCGACGATGATGATGCTAATTGTGATGATGTCGTCTGGGCTCGGTGGTAGCGGAGGCGAGGAGGGCTCCTCAGCCCCTAGGCTCCCCAAATATGGCAAATTGGGGATGGCCATTGAGAACAAGACGGGGATATTAGAGAGATCCCTTGAACTGGTAAAGACGATCATCGGCCCGGGGTACACTAGTTGGAGGGAGGTGCCAAATGAGCTCAAGTTAGCTATTTGGGTGGCACTACAGGTAATGAATTTATATTTATATGAATATGAATATTTCAATTTCGATTTCGATTTCAATTTCAATTTCGATTTCATTTTATATTTATATTTATTCACAACTAACATTGTATTTGTTGGACGGGAACAATTCAGCCTGGATCCAAAGCTACACGATTCCGTCTTGGAGAAGTTCAGGGAGCAACACAAGACGTGGAAGAAAAATATGCGGACCCGGTACTTTAGGAAGACCTGAGAGTCCATTATCCGAATGCATGAATCCATCCCTCTAAAGGAGCCGGTCTCATTGGTACAATGGCAAAAGTTCATTGACAATGAGATCGGGGAGTGACAGTTGGCATCTCGCCAATCGGGGAGGGAAAACCGGGAAAAAAAGACGAACGTGCACTACTCCAGCCGGATGTATTACGCCGAGGTGGAGCATAGGATGATGGTAAGATTTAATTTTTCTATAACTACAGAAATATATTATTCTGCATTATTTTACTTTGCGGGGCCGATACTAATTTTACTTTATTTTATTTCGGGGACAGGAAGTGGCCCTAGGGGTAGGCCAGATAAGCTCGATACTTATGTGGCTATTCAGATGAAGAAGGGGAAGGATAAGGAGGTGTCCCCGAGCATCGCGACCATGATTGTAAGTAATTCGACAGTTTACTTTTTGTTAATTACATTATAATTTTTTTATTTACTTAGTTTACTAATAATGTGCTTTTTGTCATTTCAGGAAAAGCTTAAGGAAGTGCATGATTCGCAGTCTGATGCTGACAAGAAATCTTTGTCCACAGAAATCTTTGGAGGCGACGCTCCAAGATATATTCTCATTCATGAAGCATTCGTTGGGCGAAAACTGTATGGGTAAAGGGTAGGAGAAGGTGGAGGAGGAGGAGGTGCAGGAGGACGAGGATGTGGACCTCACTGCTTCATTGCCGACACGTGCGGATTTTGATGATCCACTCCCCTATTTCGCTCCCTTCAATCGACCAATGTTGACACTTGGTTGTCCGAGCGTGTTTATACTAGACATATTTGATGGCCATTGGATAGGGAGGGGGTTGAGGGACCCGAATACCGTCCAGGGTATGCCAGTTCATGGACGTTTAGTTCCAGACATCGAGTCCAAGGTGTTCGTTATGCATGTGATACCCGGGAAGGAGAACTCCCCCTTGTGGTTGCACGAATAATGTGGCATGATGTATATTACTGGGTATGTCAATTCGTATATTGTGTGGACTACTCACCTCCTCAGAGCTAACCTTACCCCAGACATGTAGTGACATTATTTGAATTGAATTGCTTTAAGTTGTTACATTTGAATTATATTTGGATTATGTCGTTATGCATATTGTTTTGAATGTATATTCGCATTATCTCTATTTTATTTGGATATATGATGTTTGAACAGGTATAATGTTGCTATAACATGTACAAATATACTGCTGGGCAGTGGCAGTGGCCATACTGCCCAGTAGGTTTTTTTTAATTCTGCCCAGAATTGTCACGGTCATTGACCGTGACACGTCCGTGATAAAAAAAACGTTGTCACCCCCAGAATTGTCACGGTCATTGACCTTGACAAGTTTAACTTGTCAAGGTCAATGACCGTGATAATTCGATAGATTCGGTGTAGTGACTGAAGTTATTTATGATCCATGAACAGGGTAAACTTCTCTCCTAAAATAAAATACCTCCAAATCCTCAAAGCAAACACAACCGTGGCTAACTCCAAGTCATGCATAGAGCAATTCCTCTCGTGGGGCTTAAGCTTGCGAAACGCATATGATATAACCCTATCCTCTTATTGTATTACACCCCTAAGTCCCTGAAAGGATTCATCTGTATAAACACGGTACTCCGCTCCTCCCTTAGGAAGTGCAAGTATAGGTGCTGAGATCAATTTGTCCTATAACTCATCGAAATCTAACTGACAATGATCGTCCCAAATAAATGGCACCCCCTTGCGAGTTAAGTTCATCAACAGACCTGCAATCCTTGAGAAACCCTTAATGAATCATCGATAATATCCTTCCAGCCCCAAACAACTGCAAACCTCGGTCGATGTCATGGGTTGTCCCCACTCCCTCACTACTGATACCTTACTCGGATCAACATCAAAAACCCTATCAGACACAATATAACCCATAAAATACACTCCCGAAGCCAAAACCCACACTTCTCAAACTTTGAGTACAACTGGTGATCCCGTAGTGTTTGTAAAACCACCTGTAAATGCTCGACATGCTCATCCTCAGAACAAGAATAAACTAGAATATAGTCGATGAACACGATCACAAACTTGATCAAGGAACTCTCTGAAAACCTAGTTCATCAGATCCATGAACACTGTTGGAGCATTGGTGAACCCAAATGGCCTCACCCTAAATGCATATGACCCATACCGTGTCAGAAAAGAAGTATTAGGAATGTCCTCCTCTCTGACGTGCAACTGATGATAACTCGACCTCAAATCTATCTTAGATAAAGTAATCTGCTCCCCTCAACTGGTCTAACAGATCATTGATTTGAGGCAAAGAGTACTTATTTTGAATTGTGACCTTGTTCAATCCCTTGTAGTCGATATATAACCGAAGCAATCCATCCCTCTTCTTGACGAATAATATCGGTGCACCCTACGGTGATGTTCTCCGTCTAATGAAATGGGCCCCAAAAGCTTCTGAATCTACTCCTCAACTCCCACATCTCCTATGGGTCCATGTGATAAGGCGCTCAGGTGATAGGCCTCGTACCCGGTGCTAAATCAAGAGCTAACTCAATTTCCTGACTAGGCGATAGTCCGGGTATCTTCTGAACACGTCCTCAAACTCCCTCACTATTGGGATGGAGTCTAAAGAGATAACCACCTCCTATGAGGTCTCCTCCTCAATGTAGTATAAATATGTGCTTGAACCTCCCTTAAGAAGAGGCATCTCCATTAGGAACATCTCCTATCCTAGAATAGAGAACAGAATGGTCCTCCCGAAATAATCCACCAACACCTGAAATCCCACTAACCAATGCATATCCAAGATACTGTCGTAACCCTACATATCTAATACTAGGAGGTCAACGACTAAACATAATCTCCCTACATCAATATCCACGGCCCTACAGATCGAGTATATAAGTGGCCAACTACCCAAAGGCGACTCTACACACATAATAGGACCATCGGTTGTCTTTAATAAACCGAACGCACGTGCAAATCTGGTGGCTATAAATGAGTGTGATGCCCTCGTATCAAATAAAATCCTACCCTCAATCCTGTGAATACGAAACATACCCTCTACTATAGGTGGCGCCTATGGGGCCTGCTATATAACTCCAGCACCATTAACAAACTTCAAAGCACCTGCCAACCTAAACCCCACTTCCAGTCAAACTCGAACCCGGACCCAAATCTTCCATCAAATCGATAACCTCACTCCGATCCAAACAAACCCGGTTCGAACTTGTAACCTCACCTGACGGCCTGCACGTCAGGCCCATTCCCAAGCTCCCTACCGGCCTGGATTAAACCCTCCATCACCCCTAGCCTCTGAAAACAGCGACACCCAACCCCGCAACCCGCTACAGCCTCCGACCCACAAACCCATGCCCCGGTGGGGCCACTCGCGACCCATCTCCCGTCGACGTTAACTCCCAGTCTTGAACCAAACCCCTACCCAAGGCTGGCCAGTCCAAACCCGATCCATCCTAACTTCACCCCAAACCAAACCCATTTTCCTTTTCCAAAGACCAACCCAAGACCCATTTCTCCAAGTCACGACATTATTACCTTCCAAAGTTCAAAATATCAACCCAAGCCAAAGACAATCTCCTAAACCACATAAACCCCATGTGTCTTATTAACCAATTTAAACCTTTACCCAAATTACCCGCCAACTACCAATTTTTAACCATTGCCCAAAATACCCCTTTTACCGAATCAGATTTTATTCCAATCCCCTCACCCACATGACCTCAACACACTCACACCTCATACTCCTCTCACCATTTTCATGCACACTCAAAACCAATTCCTAAAAATACCTCCATGCTCCATGTGCCTACTATAAATGAAGATGAAGACCCCATTTGAAAAAGAGCTAGATAGATAGGTAGAACTCCCGGGGACGACTGAGATAGGCGTGATCTCCCCCCAGTCGACTCAAATTTTTCGTCATCCCACGGCCTAAAAACCGTGGGAGGTATATTTCTCAAACCCTCGCGTGTCTTTTGTTAGCGAGTCAATTTTTGTGTGTGCTTGTGTGATCTTATTTTATTTTATTCTCGCATTTATTTTCGAATGGTGTGATGAATTAATTAATTAAGACCTACATCCGGTTACTCATGAGAAGGGATTTCATCACCCGACTCACTCGCTTACCATTGTGTGCTACCCTAGCCATCACTAAATTTAAAATCAATCAACTAGGTAGCCCAATAGGATAATATTTTTGTAAAGGCGATCACTCGGATTTTCGTGATTTTTTTAATCGCCCGCAGACTTATTTAAAATTTGACTACCCTTTCACAAAATTTAAAGATAAAAATTGGCTATGTGCTAGTTAGGAAATTTTCTTGACTTGTGTGTGTGTCCAATTCCATTTTCGGTAGTCGGTTTTAGTGAGTTCATGCAAATTCAAAGAGTCCATATTTTTTCCCCACCCTTTTTCTTCCAAAAATATTTTTCTTTCCTTTTAGAAAAATCCAAAAATATTTTCTTTCCTTTTGAAAAAATTTAAAACTCCCAAAAAAAAATATTTCCCTCCACATGGCTGAAGAAATTCCTTTACGGGACTACTTTGGTCATTTTTCATTGACACGTGACACATGTGAGAGTGATCCCAAGTGCCCTTGATATTATTGACCCGTCCATGAACGCACCACATTTTCCATCAAATGACGTGTCAAGTGTCGACGTGTCTCATCCTTTGTTGTGCACGCACTGTTATTATGTCGATCACATGTCCCATGAGTGTCCTTACATTACATATCCATCCCAACCCACCATGGCCCATGTGTATCCATATGACAATGTTTCGGAATCCACCTCGACCCACTATCCCGATACACCCGATCCCGAGTTGTGTGAGTACCTGAGCTATTCGTGGAGCTTAATCACCCATCCACATAATACGAATCCCAACCCGATGTTGTGGATCCTCACACGTTCCAACAGTCGTCATGGCAACCTTGTGCACCCATTCACGATCAGTTTCCTCACTACGCACCCCATGACTATCAACCAATTGTCCATCATAAAAGAGATCCTTTCATATATGATGAACTTGGCCCCACTCCACACACTTCATTTGAGTATTCTCCATATAGCCATGATCATAGAGAGTTGTGTCCACCTCGACCACTGCCACCACCCATCACTCCACCACCTTCATCCACATCCTCTCTCGAAACCCTCTTGTAAAATTTCATACTCGAGCAAGATCAAGCCACTCAAATTCAAACTCTAGCTCTCCCAAAGGCTTGAACAACGATTAAATGAACTTGAGTGTGAGCGAGAGTCATACATTCCCATGCATCCACCCATCATTGCACCCATGTGTGATGATGAAGTGTCCTCTTGTGACACGGATTTTGAGTGTGACCATCCCCACCACCCCGAGAATCTCGACGTTGAGACCATTCCATGGTCTGGGCCCCAAGTTGACAATTGTGTTGACTTACCTTTAGATAGTGAGCCTGATAAAATCCCACCATGTCCATATGAACCCATCATTGCGGTTCACACTCCCGTCATATCCAAAAATATGCCCGAGCTTTTACCTTATGCCCCAATTTCATATGTCTCCGATATGCCCATATCTTTTAGGCTAGCTCCGGCTACGAGTGCTCACCATTTTCCCGATATAGAATCCGTGATAGTTACTACCTATCCGGATATGGATGATGTCCCATCATGCATGGCTTCCATTGAGCCTGATATTTCTAATGATTCCTCTATCTTAGATCTTGGTGCCTCATCTTACTCACCCACCACATCCACCGATACTCTTATGGAGATGTTTATCACTCCATCCTTAGAAACCACACTCCCTTGTGAGTATTCCTTTACTCCTTCCAATGAGTATGTGTCTCCCACGCTTGAGTTGGCTCATCTTCCTCCACCATTTATCCCACCCGACCCACCCATTATCCTTTTCACCCCACCACCTGGTTTGGATCTTGATTTTACACAGTTCATGTTTCCATCCACATTTTTAGATCCTCACCTAAAACCATCATCCACCATCTACAAGAGTATTTGTTGTGATACTCTCCACTTCCGTGACACCGAGCTTGTTACTCTATACCTACCACTCTCTTGTGGTGTTGATTTTTCTTCTCGATAGCTCCCTGGTATGTCAAAGCACGACCATGATCATCGCCCATTTATAGAATGGTCGTGTGATTTTTCTGAGGCCCATTCAATTCAACTTAGCAAACCATTTCGTCTCCCTCACCAACTAGAGCACCATGCTTATAGGGCCCTAGTTTCCCTCACCTTTAAGCTCAACAAGGCCCGAGATCGATGCTTAATCACCCATGCCTTTTTCACCATTACCCTAATACCCACCCGCCCTTGGTCCACCGATGCTTTTCATCGTGTGATGCACTTTGCCATACAGGTGCATTGACCAGTTTTAGCCTGTTTCTAGCAAGACTGATGCTTCAATCTTGTTTGGGGGTGATTCTCATCACCCAATTTTTCTGCCGCCCTGCACTTTTATAGATCTTATCTTTAGGGTGAGAATGGGTCGATCTGGCTGAAGACATTAAACGTAACGCTACTGGGAGGCAGCCCGCATTTCTTGTACTAGTCACATCCTGTTTGGGGGTGGTGTTTCACATCACCCAATGCTTTATCGTGCTTATAGACTTGTACACATTTTTTTCTCTTATCATTTATTCAGGTTTATTCTTGGCTACATCTGTCCACTTCATTAGCAGTTGATTCTGGTAATCTCTTTCCTACCTTATGATCTCAATTTTAAAAATCATTTGACCTAATATCGAGGACAATGTTCCTTTTTGTTTGGGGGTGGGGAATTTTATCACAATCATGCCTCTTTTGAAAAAAATTGATTTTTAAACCTGATTTTTTTTAAAATTTCGTGCACTTTCTTTCATCTCACTCACTGATGTGAATTTTCAATCATCCATGTTTTAAGTCTAGGAATCAAGCTAGTGAATATTTTTCTAAATAGCTGATGTAATACACAACAAGGCACGTTGCACCATGAATTTCTAGACTCAACAAAAATTTGCACACTTATTACATCACTACGGCTTAGAGTTGAAGAGTACTATAATTCTCAAGAGAACCTTAAGGATCACTAGTGAGACTTTAGCTTGTGAGATTTGTGCATTTCACCCTTTCAGAGTGTTTTACGCAATTTTCGAGTCACAAGTTGATTCAACTTCTTTTGGGTCCGCACTTTAAATTGTTGTATGATCTCATTGTTTTTCACTAAATTTTGTCTTGATCACTAAGAACGACATCACTTTCGAGTTGTAAGAAATGCGTGTCTTGAAATTTGTCCCGAATACTAGATTTTCATCCATATAACTACCATTTACTATTCACGTCGTCCATTACACTTCCAATATTCTTCCATACTTTCATATATTTCCCACATTATCCATATACATACCCCACACCATTCATGTATCATCCATCGTTATTGAGAAAAAGAATGTAATTTAAATGTTAAATGTCTTCATTGTTGGTTTGAAAAGTGAGAGAAAAACAAAAAAAAAAGAGAAAAACATAAAAAGAGAAAAAAGAGAAAAAAAAAGAAAAATCGGAAAAAAAAAGAAAAAAAAAAGAGAGAAAAGAAAAGAAAGAGAGTTTTTAGTTAGTTATATGTAATAAAGACATTTGTGCCTAAAGTGTATACACTCTTCTCACATATTCATCCATTTACCATCGCATTACACATCCATCATCTTATCGCATCCATCACTCATCATTTCACACATCCATTTTATCCTACCTCACCTCATCCCACATATCCCATTTCATTTCCCCCTCATCCATATTCATCGATATATTCCCCTAGGTGTTCGGGCAAATGAAAGTCAACATGGTGAATAACTCGACGTTCTCACTATAGTGATTAGCATTTCTTTCATGAGATCAATTTTCCTTCTAATTGTTCGTTCTTTCTTATGTGTGTGTGAGACGTTTGAACTTTCTTACATTTACTCACCACCTCACACACAATAGCGATACACTAACCCATATCTCGAGAGTTCGTTTGAGAGAGATATATCCGTGAGATTTTGAAGTTGGAGCGTTGATTCCGAAAAGGCAATCTAGAAATTACTCTTATGATACTCGACCCATTTTGACGGATTCACACTACACACGTTGAGTTCTAGGAAGGATGTGCCTTGAGTACTTAGTTAGATAAACTTTTTATGCACTTCTAGCTTGTATTTCTGAAATCATTTTTCTCATGATGGATTGTGCGATTATTCTATGTCTAATAAGATATTGACTGCCTTTCAATAAATTATTTTGCAAAATAAAGAATTTTGTGGGTATATTCCCTGCAAATCCTCACGAGACACAACTCGTCCTATAGGACAACCTATAGGTTTAAAGGCTTGTTGCACATGCTAAGTGCAATCGCAAGTGCCCGCGAAAGTGGTACACTTTTGGTTACTTATCTTTCTCTTTCTCTCTATCTTATTGCTCGAGGACTAGCAACGCTCTGTTTGGAGGTGGTGTGATAAGCACCCAAAACTGTACAATTTATACCCCGAATAGATGTACTTTAGTTGCTAATTCTCGACAATATGGGTCTTATGTGCTTAAATGTTTATCTTGTAGGTCAAACGTCCGTTTGCGGTGTCAAAAACTATATATCGAGGCAAATGTGCGTTTTATGGAGCTAATTACCAATCCCGTAACCCTAGCCAACCTAAACCTAGCCTAAACCTACCCGAAGCCCGTGTGTGTTAGTTTGTGCCTTTTTATTATTTTTTAGATTTTAGTTTGAGTCATTTTTATTTTTAGGATTTATTTTAGATTTATTTGGAATTTCTAGAATTTATTTTCTATTTCTTTTTATTTAGTATAATTTTCTTTTGATTTTTATTTTATTAGTTTTTAGTTTTAATTTTTATTTTATTTTATCTTATTTTATTAATATTAATTTTTAGGAGTTTATTTTTGTTTTATTATATATTTTTTTTTAGATCTTTAGTTTCTATATTTTTATTAGGTTTTTAGTTCTATTTCTTTTATTTTAGTTTTACTTGATAGATTAGAAGTTTTATTTTATTTTAATTTTAGTTTTTACTAATTTTATTTTTTAGGATTTTAGCTATTTTTATTTTCATTGTTTTAATTGGGTACAAATTACACATACACACCCCCTACTTCTATACACCACACTACACACAACACCAACCCTCACCCTCATACTACTAACACACACCCTCACCACACTTTAACCCCCCTCTTCTTCTTCTTCCCCACTAAAACAACCCATCTCCTCTCTCCTCCATAACCAAAACTCCATCTCACTCTCTCTCATCACCCCATAACCAACCAAACACACAGCACCATTAACAAACTCCAAACCACCTGCCGACCAAAACCTCACTTCTAGTCAAACTCGAACCCGGACCCAAATCCTCCATCAAATCGAGAACCTCACTCCGATCCAAACAAACTCGGTTCGAACTTGTAACCTCACCTGACGGCCTGCGCGTCCGGCCCATTCCCGAGCTCCCTACCGGCCTCGATTCAACCCTCCATCACCCCTAGACTCTGAAAACAACGACACCTAACCCCGCAACCCGCTACAGCCTCCGACCCACAAACCCATGCCCCGGTGGCGCCACCCGCGACCCATCTCCCACCGGCGTTAACTCCCAGCCTTGAACTAGACCCCTACCCGAGGTTGACCAGTCCAAACCCGATCCATCCCAACTTCACCCCAAGCCAAACCCATTTTCCTTTTCCAAAAACCAACCCAAGACCCATTTCTCCAAGCCACAACATTATTACCTGCCAAAGTTCAAAAGATCAGCCCAAGCCAAAGACAATCTCCTAAACCACATAAACCCCATGTGTCTTATTAACCAATTTAAACCTTTACCCAAATTACCCCCCAACTACCAATTTTTAACCATTGCCCAATACACCCCTTTTACCAAATTAGATTTTATTCCAATCCCCTCACCCACATGACCTCAACACACTCACACCTCATACTCCTCTCACCATTTTAATGCACTGATCGGGCGGAAAAAGTGTGTTCGTGTGAGGACACAATCGTCGTGTGTTTCGCCGCTGCGATACAAAGAAAACCTAAACTACAACTACACTTGACAAGCAAGCATAGCGGTAAGTCGGGTATCGTAAGAAATCCACAGGGAGTGATTGAATTTTAGATTTTAATTGTTTAAATTACTTCAGGAATAAAAGTGTAAAATAAATAAAATAAAAGGTGATGGGTGGTTATGGTGGAAAAACAAAAGAGAAGTTAACGCTAAATTAAAGTAAAGCGAGGATCGGGATCGCATACACACATTCACGGGCTAAACAACTAATAATTAGAATTTCGGTTCGAAAACATTTAATCGAGCATTTTTAATTAAGCATAAACATCACGCAAAAAGGAATTTAAGCCAATGTTGCGAGATTAAACATTTAATCAAAAATGGTCACACGCGGATTAAATTCAGATTATCGCTATAAACACTAAAGTTGCGTGACAAATAAAGTTAAACGCGTAACAATCCAACTTTAATACACGCGGTTTCAATTAAATGTAATTTCACACGAAAACCTAACTTTCGAGATTCTAAACCCGTAAATGGCGGAACACAATCCCGAACCTATTTATCTACGGACAAATCATGGAAATAAACTAATTTACACTAATATTAAACTAATTACAACAATAAATAAATTAATCTAGGCAAGAAAGTAGAGAAATCAAGTAAATGAAAGCATGGGAATTAAGGAAAACAACTAAATTAATGTAATTAAAACTAATGTACAACTTACAAAGCAAAGAGTACAAGCATCCAAAGCAAGAGGGATAGGGTTTAGCTCCCAATTATAAAGGCCCTAAATCTATCAAAAATGAAGATATGAAGATGTCCTGTCTTCAAAATGAAGAGATAAGGGTTAAATACAAAATATCCCATGGCAAAATTGTAAATAAAAGGAAAATTGCCAAATATCAGCAGGGCCGAATCGATTTGGCTTTGGGGCGAATCGATTCGCCCCCTACAGGTCTGAATTCTGCAGCTTTGTCCTGTTTTACGGAAAATGCCGCCATTTCTTCGTTATAGCTCGGAATGAGGCACAGTCGGAGGCTACGCGAAGATAACTCAGAGGACTACAACATCCAAGAAGACATTGGGCCAAAAAGCCAAAATATGAAATGACTAAAATTCTTTTGAATGTGACCTTGAGTGTACTTTCCATGTCAAAACCATCCTAAAAAGGCCATAACTCCATCGATACAACTCGGAATCATGCACCGTCGGTGGCCACGCGAAGAGAAATCAAAGGGCTTCAACTTCCGTGAAGAGCTCGGGATTCAAACCCGAATGATGGAATTACTAAAATGCCCCCGAAGATGCAAAAGTCGACGAAACAATTCCGGAAAGCGTCTGAACTTCATACTAAGCATCCAAATACCTACAAAAGCTCAATTAACCCCTGCAAAACATGTTAACATAGAAATCCGAGGTTGTCTGGTTAACGAGCATAAATATAGGGATTAAGATACCCGAGGGGGCTAATAAGGCGTAGGTTAACGGGTGAAATACGCAATATTTGCGTCGTATCACACCCCCTAACTTACACATTGCTAGTCCCTAGCAATGAAATAGGAAACAACAAGAACTACAAGCAGACCAAAAGTAGGATAAGTACAAAAATATGGTATAAATGCATAAGGCCACTTTCGCGGGCGATTCGATTGCATTTAGCGTATGCAATAAGCCGTTAAACCCCTAGGTCACCCTAGTGGACGAGTGTCGTCTCGTGAGGGTTTTCAGGGATGGTACCCACAAACATCACATGGTTTCCTCAAAATATGCCCAACCCAACATGCGACAAACTCAACAGCAACGAAAAAGATTTCAAACATGTTATTAGCATATTGAACGAATTCAAGCTAAAGTCCGTTGTTATTAACAAGTTGAATGCACCTCATAGAATTGAAACTTAAAAGTGGGAGGGGGGAGAGCATATGCAAAATATGATTTGGCGAAAAACTTAAATAAATCGGATAAACATAAAGGCAAGCATATATTCAATCCTCACGGGCATTACGCTCAAAAAAGGAATTCACTATGAAAAGGGAGGTAATACACGGAACATGCGGGCTAAAGAGTAAATGTAAATGGAAACTATGTCGCACACATGTCACAAAAGAAGAACGCTATATAGGAAATGAAAAACTTGCAATCTCAATGAAAGGATACCGCAGATTAAAAGAGGCGAAATGCATTTTCACAGATTATCAAAACTATTATGACTTTTAAATTAAATGCACCCTAAGATCACATAGGATTGTAGAGGGTTGTAATGTAGGTTTGGGGTTAAGGTACGAAATGAAAGGTATATGTATGGATTCAAAGTGTTCGGAGATGAAAACTTGGAATAATGGGAAAATTCGGGCAATATCAAAATTGGAAAACAAGTTCCAAAAGGCATTAAATATATCATCGGGGAGAGTAAACAAAGCTTATTGAACACTATACACAACATTTACAACTTTCTCTTTCTTTTTCTTTTCTTCTTTTTCTCACTTTTCTCTTTTGTTTTCTATTGCTTTTTTTTGCTTTCTCTTTTTCATCACTTTTTCACTACTTCTTTTCTTTACTTATCAAACTCTCATATGCTTAAATTGCAACCGACATCATAACAACAACATTCAATCCCAAGTAACATTCCAAACAAAGGTATGGAAAGTGTATGTATGGGCTAAAACTCCAATTTAGAGTTGGTTATGGCAATTTGGGTTATGAAAAGAAAGGTTGTATTTAGGCTCAAATGGGTTAACGAGGGTAAGCATATAAGGGTGAGGTCAAGGCTAATATGGGTGATATAACAAAGATGGCCTATGATCATTTCACAATGTTTACGCAATTCTCGAGTCAAAACAATATATGAAAATCATGCTCAAGTAACACATTTCAAGTATGGACTCAATTAATGAATGATCAATGAAAGAATAGTGAGATTACCAACGAATTCAACGTTTTCAATGAGAAAAGAATAGTGTATAACACTCACAAACGACGAAAGGTACAAAGCTTACTCGGTGTAAGTATATACAATGCAACAAAAGATTCCCGAGTTATAAAAATCTTAAACCAAATCAATATAACAAGGAAAGTGCATATGCTCATGGGATAAAGTTTAATTCATGAAGTTATTCACAATATCAATGATTTGAGGACTAAAGTCTAATAACTTCTAAAATCGAGAACATGCATCATTGAGTTGTCTATTGGATCGGGCAATTATTGAAATTTATCATCGAAAACAAGGGAAAATGCCCAACAAAGGAGAAAAAAGAAAGAAAATATTTTTGAAAATTTTCAAATTTTTCACAAAAAGGCATACTCAGTAACTAAATGTGAGAAAATCCATGGACTACACATGAAATGGATAGAATATCCTACACCCCCTAACTTAAATGTTGCATTGTCCTCAATGCGCATTAAGAACACAACACAAAGAGAGGAAAAGAACGATATTACCCAAAATTGGAGCGATCTCCATAAGCGCGAGTCCAATGAAATCTACAAAACAAGTTAGTACCGAGCATAGCAAAAACAAATAACAAAAAGTTAACTAATTACACTAGACTAAATTAAAAAGGAAAGAAAAATAGGAAAGAAAGAAAATTAAAAAGCTAACTATTTACAACCTACTATTTAGGCTTCACACTAACTATACACTAGAAGTCTAAATAGTTGAGGGTCCACCCAAAAAGGGATTTGACTTTGAAAGATCAACGGTGGACCCTCCAAAGTGAACATGCCTCCCGAAAGATATGAATTCCGTTTGAACAACGGAAGGCATGTGGGTGGTGAAAAAAATGAACCATCGCCAATTTGAAATTTTGGGCTGACGATGGGGGATTTGGATAACAAGGGGGATAAGAACACTAGAGGACCAAGAAAAATCGATTCATCTCCCAAAGGTTTTTCATGTGGAATGGGAGATAGTGCACACACGGGGATAGGTTCCATCATAGCAAACAAAGTCGGCAAAGAGTTCTCGTCGGCAAACAGTGTAGAAGTTTTAATAGTTTCTACCGACTCATAGGAATCAACCGGTAATTCTAATGGTTCAATGACGAAAAACGTATATGGTGATGAAACAAATTCAATCTCAATCGACTCATCGTCGGAAGGAGATTGAATTTCAGAGGAGAAAGATGCACACTCGATGAGAAATTCTTTGAAAAATTGAGGTGAAACACAAGTTTCCACCTCCTCGTTGTTTTGTGCAAAAGAATTCATCTCATCGCAAAGTGCACCGAGTCTCATTCCAGCATCATTTAAGCTTTGCAAACCTTGGGAGTAAAGAAGCAAAGTTTCTTCCAAAGTAGGCTTCCTCGGCTCAAGAGCCTCGGACTCCTCATTTGGTTGAAACTCGTCTTCGAAAGTAATGAAATAAGAATCGTCATTGGATTCGAATAATGAACATAACTCAAGCTCCCAATAACGATTTTCATTTCGATAAATATTTTCAAGTCTTTCATTTTCAAGAAAATCTTGAAAATGGAAAACTTGAAAACTATCCCCAAAGTATGAATCATTAGAACAACAGTAATAACTATAATAGTAGGACATGATTACCTTGTTGTTGAAAGATGGAGAATCCAAGAAATAAAGTGAGCAACCGCGAATCAAAGTTTCTTAGCGCTCAAAGTATGCAAATCCTACAAAAAAGGTTAAAACAAAGAATACAAATACAAAAGGAAGAATACTACGAAATAATAAAATAATTAGAATCTAAAACACACTCCCCGGCAACGGCGCCATTTTGTGATCGGGCGAAAAAAGTGTGTTCGTGTGAGGACACAATCGTCGTGTGTTTCGCCGATGCGATACAAAGAAAACCTAAACTACAACTACACTTGACAAGCAAGCATAGCGGTAAGTCGGGTATCGTAAGAAATCCACAGGGAGTGATTGAATTTTAGATTTTAATTGTTTAAATTACTTCAGGAATAAAAGTGTAAAATAAATAAAATAAAAGGTGATGGGTGGTTATGGTGGAAAAACAAAAGAGAAGTTAACGCTAAATTAAAGTAAAGCGAGGATCGGGATCGCATACACACATTCACGGGCTAAACAACTAATAATTAGAATTTCGGTTCGAAAACATTTAATCGAGCATTTTTAATTAAGCATAAACATCACGCAAAAAGGAATTTAAGCCAAAGTTGCGAGATTAAACATTTAATCAAAAATGGTCACACGCGGATTAAATTCAGATTATCGCTATAAACACTAAAGTTGCGTGACAAATAAAGTTAAACGCGTAACAATCCAACTTTAATACACGCGGTTTCAATTAAATGTAATTTCACACGAAAACCTAACTTTCGAGATTCTAAACCCGTAAATGGCGGAACACAATCCCGAACCTATTTATCTACGGACAAATCATGGAAATAAACTAATTTACACTAATATTAAACTAATTACAACAATAAATAAATTAATCTAGGCAAGAAAGTAGAGAAATCAAGTAAATGAAAGCATGGGAATTAAGGAAAACAACTAAATTAATGTAATTAAAACTAATGTACAACTTACAAAGCAAAGAGTACAAGCATCCAAAGCAAGAGGGATAGGGTTTAGCTCCCAATTATAAAGGCCCTAAATCTATCAAAAATGAAGATATGAAGATGTCATGTCTTCAAAATGAAGAGATAAGGGTTAAATACAAAATATCCCATGGAAAAATTGTAAATAAAAGGAAAATTGCCAAATATCAGCAGGGCCGAATCGATTTGGCTTTGGGGCGAATCGATTCGCCCCCTACAGGTCTGAATTCTGCAGCTTTGTCCTGTTTTACGGAAAATGCCGCCATTTCTTCGTTATAGCTCGGAATGAGGCACGATCGGAGGCTACGCGAAGATAACTCAGAGGACTACAACATCCAAGAAGACATTGGGCCAAAAAGCCAAAATATGAAATGACTAAAATTCCCTTGAATGTGACCTTGAGTGTACTTTCCATGTCAAAACCATCCTAAAAAGGCCATAACTCCATCGATACAACTCGGAATCATGCACCGTCGGTGGCCACGCGAAGAGAAATCAAAGGGCTTCAACTTCCGTGAAGAGCTCGGGATTCAAACCCGAATGATGGAATTACTAAAATGCCCCCGAAGATGCAAAAGTCGACGAAACAATTCCGGAAAGCGTCCGAACTTCATACTAAGCATCCAAATACCTACAAAAGCTCAGTTAACCCCTGCAAAACATGTTAACATAGAAATCCGAGGTTGTCTGGTTAACGAGCATAAATATAGGGATTAAGATACCCGAGGGGGCTAATAAGGCGTAGGTTAACGGGTGAAATACGCAATATTTGCGTCGTATCATGCACACTCAAAACCAATTCCCAAAAATACCTCAATGCTCCATGTGCCTACTATAAATGAAGATGAAGACCCCATTTGAAAAAAGTTCTAGATAGATAGGAATTTTTAGAGAGAGAAAGTTTAGGGTTAGAAATAAATTAGGATAGACGCCATTTTGTAAATAGTTTTTATTTTTATTTTTTGAAATTATTGAGTGATAAATGTGTAAGGATTAATTTGAGTGAAATTTTTATGTAATATTGTTTGGATCACTCATGTTGATGGATTATGAATTTCAACTCATGGATTGAAGATCAATTAAGCATTAAGAGATTGGGGTTTCATTGTTCTTTTCTCTTCTCATTTATTTTATGCCTTTGATTATTAATTTGTCAAATTTCATACCATGTTAGGCTAAATCCCCTTTCAAGGGGTGGGGGAAACCCTTATTTGATGTTATTTTAGTTGAATTAGGGTTATTACTTGAAATTTCCCTTTGAATGTTAATTTTGATCCCTCACCCTTAGATATACGCCTCGAGAGAGGGTAAATGATTTTCGAGAGAAAATCGAAATTCTAATAATAATACCCATTTTAGATTCGAACTAGAGATATGGGTTTCTTAAGTGGGGTATTATAACTTGAATTTCAACTCTAAAATTATTTTCTAAGATTGACATAAATTTTAATTGAACAATCCTAGCGGGTGATTAATTAAAAGAAGTGTGGATCTATTTTCTAGAGTTGTGGGGTGTTAAACTTAATTTTCTAAAAGGCTACTATTAAGATTACTTTTGAAACGAGAGTTGATTTGTAATTTTGATATTAATTTGGGACAATTAAAATACTTAAATTAATTAATTAGAATAGCTAAAATTTGTGGTTTAATCCCACTCCTTGATTGTTCTCACAATTATTTACCTCACTTTATCTTTTATTTTAGTGTAGACTTTATTTTTCATTTTAGTAACTTTCTAGTTAGTTGTTATCATATCACATCTACTTTAGTTTAGTTTAAATCATCACATCACCCAATTGTTTTAATATTTGAAAAAGCTAAAAAAAAGTAGAAAAGTAAAAAAGCACAAAAATAAAATAAAAAGTGAATTACAATTGAATTTGTCTCTAGCTTACCCCCTTGGAAGTGGATTGATACCCTTACTTACCTCTACACGTGAGATTGTTTTATTTTGTAGGTATTTGAGGTTTTGATTAACTTGGCTTTCAACAATGACACACAAAAACAAAAGTTATCAGCTTACATAAATAATTACAATCTCTAGAATTCTGGGCGACATGCCCTAAATGGAGTAGATGCTAAAGATGAATAAATCAACAGAAATGAAGCGTTTAAACAAAACCTGCATCTTTGCTAGTAGCTATAATCCATCGGAACATCCATAATTTATGCTAGGCATCCCTGTTGCTCGATACCTGATGTACAAGATATAGTAGAGAAGAGAATATGCAAGGAAATGGGTCAGAGCCCGATTGTAAAAGATTTTAAAAATAGCAAGTGCTAAACAATTACAAATAAGCATTTATTATGTACATTTTAGTTTCTCGGGCTCTCTCTATTCTCACCTCTCATCTAGAGTGCACACATATCGTATCTTGTTATCTTCCTAGTTAAGGTTCCCTCATAACTAGTTCCCACAACGTACGTCTAACCCATATCATAAACCCGTATGTCCCATACCATACATAATATAATTATTCATATTCATTTCTCTTTAATATGAACTAGTCTTGATATAACATTGGAATCAAGTGTTCACTTACTTAATTTAATACAGATTTTATTATTTACTTCTATCTACAACATTACTCACTAGATTAAATCACATTTAATATTTTTAATCTACTAGTTCACACAGAAGATTACATCTCTATATCTACAATGTCACGCAGTAGATTACATCACAGTTTATATATACAATATCACACTAATTATATATATACTAATACAGCACCTCCCAGTCACAGTTGCGGTGCATGCATACTCTATTATCATTTCCTGATACATAATTTCACTGTATAGAGGACTATTGATTCAGCGTCTCTTACGAATCATATCATAACACAAATATATTGGAGGCTATCATACTCCCCATCCAAATGGGTTACGCACATACCTACGCTCCCATTCAACCGTCGAAACTATCATATACATCGATAACACGTGTCCAAGGTCCTATGCTCAGGGTACAAATCTAAAATCCCTCCTAGTTAGGCGCACAAGGATAAGATTGTCCACAACGCGAAACCTCCACCCTGATAGCAGGCAGCATAGGTATGTCATACACATAACAAACTATAATATAGGTATACATTCCACCTATATAAATATACAACAATATGGTATTCACACAACCATATGATAATAATAGGCAATCATCTCACCTATATATATATAATAATAATAGGTATTCGTCATACCTGTATATAACCATTGGGCATACGCACAAGCAATATAATAAATCCCATACGTAGTATAATTATATCCCGAATATCCTACGTATTTTTCGATTATGACTTTAATTCTCAAAGTATATATTTCCAAACTTATCTAAACGCATGATGGTGATTATTCAATCCTCAATTAAATTCAGTAGGTAAACATCACGTCATACAAATCCATGTCCTCACGACTCTTGAATTTCTACGAATTAAATTCAATTAAATTAGGTTTATTCCTTGATAATACCTAATTCACTCTTAACCCTTTATTCCGTCTCTTAAGGTTAATCCCAATTATACCTAAGGTTATACCAGTAATTTATGACTCTCTTACTACCGGTCCTAACCTTAAATTATCATTTATTCGATTTGAACCCCAAGTAATATAATTCTCCAAAATAACTCGTTTAATTAATCGCTCGTTAATTTTCCCTCATTCATAATCCCTAAAATAATATTTTTCGGGTGTCAAGTATATCCTACTGCCCTTCCCTAAGTCCCATTATGGTCATTTAATCATCATCAAATATTCCTCAAAGTTTGGGAATTAGTCAACAATTAAAAAGGAAGAAATTTCATATTTCCAGGGGGAGTCAATCGATCGATGATTATGTTTAATCGATCTATCAGTCGATCGATTGACTGTCTTGAGTCGATCGATCAATCGATCAGACAGTGCCCAGTTTTCTGCATTATTTTTCCTATGGGTTTCATACTTTTTAATCATCAAATCCTTTATTAAATAATCCTAAACTCCCCAATATTCATCCCATGTGATATACCAAGATATATAATTGATCTCTAATAATCAAGCAACCTAAAATCATCAATAAGTTTGGATTCAAACATATTATTTCTCATAATATCCAGAAAACTCATATTTTATTATTTCTCCAAAAACATCATATAAACTAAGATTTTCTGCACCAATAATTCCCAATTTTGTGGGTTAAATTCTATACTCAAAAGAAAATTAATACTACATCATTCTCCTTTCAAAGATTCAATTAAAATCACCATAATTCATCTTTGATTATGCATCTTTTCAGAATTTTCTAAACAACCTGACATGGACAATGTACATGCTAAATTTACAATAATTAATCACTTGACTCTAATTCGTAGGTCTGGTCCATTGGGGATGATTGTCCGCTGGTGGTTCTTCCCTTCTCCAGTCAACTTTCGGTGGTGGTTGGTGGTGGTGACTTTTGGCTCTTGGTTCTCCCACAATGACTCTTCCCTTTCCTTAGAGAAACTCATCACTCTCTCTCAATTTCTTTCTCTCTATGTTTTATAGAATTAATCAATAATCTAAACCCTTTAGACTTATAAATAATCTCCCAAATTCGTGCATATTATTCACCTTCCAAGTCAAATGACCATATTACCCCTCCAGGGTGACTATTCGGCTCCAAAGTGCCCCGAGACCCTATATTCGAGTAGAATTTTTCCACTATTTGAACCCTTTCGAAAACTTTGGCGCGGTCAAAACGACCATTCGGATGATATAATAATTTACTTTTATTTCTTTAAATTATGATCCTGACACGACTCAAATGCACGTCCCGACTTAATTTCCATAATTGTTCTACACATAATTCGCGACAAGTTTATAAAGTCATAATCAATTGTAAATTCATTATCATGTATATTACTTAAATCACTAAGTAATATTCAACATAAAACACATATTACTTTATTCTCGAGTAATATTTAAATCTGGATTAATTTTCAATTATATCACAATTAATTCTAATTAATCCCATTTTAAAAGTCATTAAAAATGTGGGGTATTACATTAAATAGTTAACTTAGTGTCACACTACTAAAATGTCCGAACTCTGTCATTCGGCCCGCACTTTATATATTATGAATTTAATTCACTCAATTCATTTCTTAGTTTTCACACCTTTTCGCACTCTTTTAATCCCTTATACACATACCCATAACACCCTAGGTATTGGTTTCCATATAATTTATACTAATTATATCAGCCTTAAACATCCCCCAAAAGATCTAAGGTTTAATATTGAACATAAGGGAACCTGTTTGAAAACATGCTTCATTGATCGATCCATACCTGCTTGTAGCAGGTTCTTCCCTGATCTATTTTTCCTCCATTTTTAACCATTAAAGCTTTATAATTTCTTCTCAAAACTCAACCAATCATAGACAACGTATAATAAACATTTAAAATAGGTTTGAACCATAGATAAAACCTCTAATCATCAACGATTTATAAGGCCAACAATTATATTCATGAATTGGGTAAAAAGAAATTATTCAATCTTCCTCCTAAATTCGATTTTCACAATCCTCAATCAACGAAATTACTTCTGAATTCCGAACATAGATTTAGTTCTAACAACAATAAATGAGATTTCATCATCAATTGAGTATCTAATCTACACATAGTACTCAAATCAACAAAAACCCATTTCATATGACAACCCACCCTAAAAACGAATTTTACTACACCGGCTACGATATGAATACGAATTTCTACAATTTAAATCGAGAGTAAGATAATCACTGCCTTTTTAGGTTAGTAGGGCCTAATTACACATTGTAGGAGATGAATAGTTCCCGAATCCATCCCGAATTTAGCTCCTCAAGCTCTCTTCCTTCTTCCTTCCTCTTCTTTTAATTTCTAAGCATTTAGAATGCGCTTAGCTACTGCCCCAAATTATTATACTTAGGTTTATAATCCATAATACCGAAATTATGCTAACGGTCCAAGCTCAAATGACCCGAATACCCCTGTGTGGCCTCGCTTATGTCTAAAAAGGCCTCAGGATCCGATTACTACCCTCGAGTACACTATTTTGACTATCTCGACCATTCTGAAACCAACCGTGATTTCAAAATCGTCCTCTGAGTAACCCTATAATAATTTCCTTTCTTGACCTCATATAGTCCACACGCGACTCCCGGTTGAGATATAATATTGTCACATCACTATCACTCAATATGATGTAAAATAATTATTCACTATTCACTTAATAATTATATTGCATAAATATTAATTATTGTCTCTCCCGATTAATATTTTAATAAACACATAATAATTATTTCAAATAAATTACGTCACATATGTAATTTAAAATAACCAAATAAATTAAATATTTATTACTTAGAAATACGGTGTGTTACAACGATACCATCCATGAATCCAAGAACAAGGAGGAAGAGGGGGATAGAAATTGAGGATCATATAAAATCGCCTCACCCCTTGCTCTCTCTCTCTCTCTCTCTAGGATACATATCATTCCTTTTATAACTTGCATGAGTTATATTTAATCTCCACATCCCTCGGCCTCTCTCTCTCTCTCTAGACTATATCGCTCATTTCGTAACTTACATGAGCTAACTGAATGTTCAAGTTGATTTATAAGCAGGGTAGAGCTACTTTAGGCAACGTTTTTGAAAAAAAAAATACATATATAAGAATTTTCAAAAAATATAGATGTAAAAAAATCATTTTGAAATTGTTTTGGGGAATATGCATAATAACTTAAAATTTTGAAGTAGCTCTCTCTCTCTCTCTCTCTCTATATATATATATATATATATATATATATATATATATATATATATGTTAAATTTGGGGTTAATTTTAGGTTTAAATTGCTAATATTTGTTAGAGTTAATTTTAGTGTCATTGTTTTTTTAAATTTTAGGGCTGATTTTATGATTAACTTTAGGGATATTATTTGTTTAAATTTAGTGTTGAAATGTAAAAATGTATATTTTATTTCTCTCGCTCTCTATTTATATTAATAGTAAATTTGGGATTAACTTTATGGCTAATGTTTATAAGGGTCAGTCTTAGGGTTGATATTATGATTAATTTTAGGATTGTTGGTTTAAAGTACAAAGTAATTTTTTTAGTTGCACTTCATTTTTTTAGGGTTTAAGGTCTTTATTCAATTAAAATTCATTTTACTTTGCATTAGATCAAATGAATATTAAAGCAATTTTTTGATAAATACTTAAAAATAATCTCAAATTTTTTTTCTCCGAAAACCCATGCCACCTAATCTAAAAAATAACCATTAAATTAAGTCTCGCTCATAATGAATCCTCGTTAACTACCTATTTATAAGAAATTTATTATGTATACACGAATTCAGTCCATAAACATAAATTTTCTTTTATTGTTGTCTAATCTCTTACTACTATAAAATGCAAAACAAGGCATTTATGATTCCTTATAATGAGCCTATCCATGTTTGTAGCCTAACCACGTTTGCAAGATTTTGTCTTCCATCCGAGTAAGCATAAACCCAAATCTTTCCACGTCAGATGCGATAGTTCGTCTTCCATCCGAGTAAGCATAAACCCAAAATTTTCCTATCTCCACCAACATTAATCTGTAAATGTCGATTAGAATTCAAAAATAACTCCTCCTTACCATATACAGCTATGTATAGCAGTTGAGAGATTATAGATGCAGAATTAATAATGGCATATGTAAAGGCATATGAGAAATCTATTAAATCCGATAGAAATGAACGTCGGATTGATCAAAGTTGGAATCAGCAGTTGGAGAGTTTCTTACATTTTGTTACGGAAACCTACATTCTTGCATCTGATCAAGTAAGTCTACAATCTCTAATATCTATTTCAATGTATTAACTTTGAGTGGTTATAATTTATTGTGTATATGATAAGGCATAAGACACTTGCATATTAAAAAAATGCCCAATAGATGTTTGATAAAATGATTGAAAGAGAAAGAATTGGATGTATTTTTTGTAAACACCAAATTCTCTCTGTAATATTTGGTTCCCACTTTGTAATTATTTGGCCATTTTGTTATTTGAAAGAAATAAATATATATTTTATTTTTGTAATATTTTCAATTCATTAACAATTGTCTCAATAATGTGTACTTAGAAATCAATTTTTTATCACCTAAGGTTTGGATCCACGTGTAGTCTCGGGTTCTGCCTGCAGGCCTAAGGCCGACAAAATGCACGTTGATTTGAAGCTTGGTGTAGGATATCAACTTGAAATGTTCATTTCTACTTCCATGGGATAAATGAGTATATAGTGATGTGTAAGGAAAACAAATTATAAAAGTTGGACATGATGTGAAACAAAAATATCTGAGGTGGATAGTATAAACATGATGTTAATCATGTTAATAAAATCTAAAACTTTACATATGAATTAATCCATCTGAAATACTTTGAAAACACCAAATCTTGAACCAAAATATCAACTGCTTTGCCTGCTCTATTGTTGTGCTAGGGTGTAGACGCTACTATTGATTTATATCTACAGGAACACATGTATTTGTATATATATATATATATATATATGTGTGTGTGTGTGTGCGTGTGTGTGTGTGTGTGTGTGTGTGTGTGTGTGTGTGTGTGTGTTGACTAATATTTTGGTGTATCTACAAATATTGATACATTGATTTGACTACTTAGAAATAAAAATATTTTAGCATAGGCTCTAGACAACCACATTCCTTTTAGAACATTGTTTGAATTGTCTCTAAAGGCCCAAAGCCAATTAGGATTTTTAGTGCTTAGGTCACAATTATACGTTCAAGGTCAAGGTGGTGTTAAAGTGAGTGTGGAGGTTAAGTTGTTACAGTGGCTTGAGAATATTTTTTGGTGTAGGGATGTCATTTGCTGTTGGTTGCGAGGTTAAGGATCAAGGTGTATTTCTCATGGTTGTTTGGTAGAGGTTGAATGGAGAAGTTGGGTGGGTCCGGGTGCAGGAGTTATATATATATATATATATATATGCCCACCAAGAACCGAGCAATGAGAAAACAAAAAGTAGTTACTTCAAAATTCATTTATTTTGGACTTCAAATGGGTTTCTATAAAGACAAAGACCTCCACATAGAAAGAAAAACAGAGGTGGTTGTCGAGGTGATTCCTTATTTGTTGTCCTCGGGCCACCAGTTTATGCAATGGAAATCATGGATTATCGGAAATGGAAACATACAGGTACTATACATGGACTTAATAAACGCAAATATCCACTTTTGAGTGACATCATTATCGAGACTAATGACACACTGTTGTCTGATACGTCTACGGAGAAACACATTTGCAATATAAAGTAAATGGAGTAAATTATTTCTTCTTCCAAATTACATACATTTTTTTGCATTTTCTATGTAAGATTTCTAAATATAGGTAACTTTGTGCAAGTCTCTACATGAAGGGTGGACCAGTAACATTGATAGTCAATTGGGGACCTAGAAATTGTTTTCGATTTTGGCAAAGAATTCATCACAACATAATCATTGATCAACTTTTATTCTTCGACAATATATTCACATTTATCATACTTTACTTTTTTGGCCTACTATATTACATTTTTTATTTTTTTGGGACATATATGTACTTACTTATGCGTACTATTTGTAATTTTAACTACTTGGTGACATGAAATTTCACCTCTGAGTACTATATTTATATTACGTTTCACACATTTTGTATTTCTTATAAGTACAAATTTCTGACAGTTGTTGTTTTCTAGAATAATGAATTTCCTTTTTCTTCTCATATATTAAAATTTCTTTTTACATACATCACGTGTTCCTACGGATATGGATACATTATCCAAAGGCCTCTGTTTTTTAATTGATTTAGAAGTTTTGAACATGGCAACCTACAATTTCTCCCTTGGAAACTGATTTAGAAGTTTTTAACATGCCACTCTACAATTCTTCCCATAGACGAGGAAATACATCTCTTATCATGCCTCGCATTTTTTCGTCTTGCACAGATCTTTTACTACACAGGCAGCAGACTACGGGTACAACTGTCAAATTGGCATCCATATATTCCTTCACTGAAGAGACCGTTTGAGAACTACAATAGCTTTAATCAGTTCGCTGACCAAAATTCTATTCATTTCTCTACTATAGATCTTTGGTAGATAAATTAGGGAAGATACAATGTTGTATATCAGCATCTAAACCCTGAATATACAACCATACCTCAAACGATGAAGATATCTAAAAAATTATCAAGTAATAATAATGTAAAAACATCCAACTCAGCAAAGTTCAGATGGGAAAAAATCTAGGCAATTGAAGTTAAAAGCCATTAACTTGAGCATCATTCCTCTCGATTAAATATAGAATCTAATATAGGCATTCAATCTCTGAGATAAGCCACCAGTTATTTTAAGGGTTGTGTAAGAGGGCAGTGGAATAAACAATCAATGGCCAGCAGTGGAATAGACAATCAAAACCTAGCCCAAATGGTATAATCCATCTCAAATCATCATTAAATTAGTAAAAGGAATGCAAGATAAAGAAGGAAACATATAAAAAAAGCCTAATTAAAACCTTAACTTCACATTTACAATATATATTCTTAATCCAGATTGGAACAATCAATCGACTGTGAAGAAAAATCGTCCACGTGGGGATGATTTTGACGTGTGGTACTTGGTGTTTCCTTATCTAGAGGTGCACGTTAGTAGAAACTTGATGCAATGGTGTATATATGGTTCACAATATTTCCTAGCATATCTCTAATAAAATATGGCAAATCCTCATCCATTTGAACTGGATTATCCTCTTTATAATAATTGATTTAAATTTGATTTGACCGAATTTGTTAGGAAGTAGACTGTAAGAGAAATAACTTTAAGAGATTGAGTTTTTTCATCTAATGAACTGTTTTGATACTTCCCAATTTGATGGTCCATTTGATCACAAATGTTCTTTAGGATTAATAACTTTTTTCCCAAAAAATATGATCTATTCAGAACCTGATGATGAACATGATACTTATTGTTACTACCCCTTTCATTTATGTTATTTCTTACGTAGACAGTTTTCATAATCATCTTACACAAAGAAATCGAATGTAATACATATCCACAAAAGTCATAATAAGTTTGCCTGCTCTGTTGTTGTGCTAGGGTGTAGACGTTGCTGGTGATTTATATCTGCAGGAACACATATATTTGTATTTATGTGTGTGTGTGTGTGTGTTTGTATGTGTGACTGTCTTCAATTTACATCAAGCAACCCATCCAATACTCTTTAGGTTCAAATGAATAAAACTTTTTGCCTAGGTTCTAGACAACCACATTCCTTTTAGAACATTATTTGAATTGTCTCTAAAGGCCCAAATCCAATTAGTATTTTTTAGTGCTTAGGTCACAATTATATGTTCAAGGTCAAGGTGGGGTTAAGGTGAGTGTGGAGGTTAAGTTTTTATAGTGACTTGAGAATATTTTTTGGTCTAGGGAAGTCATTTTCTGTTGGTTGCGAGGTTAAGGATGAGGTTGTATTTCTCATGGTTGTTTGGTAGAGGTCAAAGGGAGAAGTTGGGTGGGTCCGGGTGTAGGGGTCGCGCGACGAGGTGATGCTTATTGGGATTTGGTTGGGTGTGATGGAGATGTTACCAACCACTAGAGTTCTAATAGTGACAACTATTAACATAGCCATATATTTGTTTCAAATAATAACAAGCAATGATTGTCTTCTTAAATGGATAGATAATCCATGACTGTCTTCAATTGATAGCACGCAACCCATCCAATACTCTTTAGGTTAAAATCAATAAAACTTTGGTTTTCTCCATCAAAATAAAAAAGCAATTACTTTATCTTCTTATGTGGAAATATTACACAAGTAGATAGAGAAACAATGATATAAAACGATGTCTCTATGCCATGTTATATATATAGGAGAAGGATCACAAGTGGACCAAAAGAATGGACTTTTTAATGGACTTAACAAAAAAGACTAATAACCCACTAATTTTAATTCCTTGGTGTAATGGGTACGCGCCAGCGGCACCAAATAATCGAGACTTATTAGTCTTTTTTGTTAAGTCCATTAAAAAGTCCATTCTTTTGGTCCACTTGTGAACCTCTCCCTATATATATATATATATATATATATATATATATATATATATATATATATATGTCATGATATTATTCAACCAATAAAACATAATTCTAATTTTCGTTCAAATTAGATGGATCATGCATACCAATCTCGTATTGCTAGATCCCGTCGTAGGTTGATTATGTTTCGTAAGCGATCAAGTAACATACGTCATATGTCAACGCCAACTATTGCTTTAAGTAATATGCCATACAATCTTCATCCCTTGGTTCAAGACATGTCTTCCATTTGGCATCTTAGTTGTACTGCTGACAATGTAAGGAACCGAGGAAGTGCTACCACAAAGAAACGGAAGACAATTATGTCTCGAACAAAAGTACTAGAAAATGGAGATGTCATAACAACAACGATTGACTCATCAAATGTGATTAAACATCCCGGTAACTATTGTGGATATAGCATTACCTCTGTAAACCATGCTTTGGAATCACTCCATGCGGTAACTGGATGAGGTTAGTCATTTATTAACTGTACATAATAGTAACACGTATCTATATTAGAAAGAAATATATATTTTTTATAATATAATTAATGACAATTATATGTAATGTAGGAAATATAGGGGATACAACACCAACCGAGCGTACGAATCGAAGTAAGGATCATTTGAATAGCATTATGAAAAGTAAGTACAGTATTAGTAAGCGTTCATTGAAAAAACTCATAAAAAATATTGATTTATTTCTATTATGGTTTAACAAATGCAAAAATTTTACGAATTTATAGGAAAGTTTAATAAAGCATGGGATTTTTGTGGTACTACTATTATGGTTTAACAAATGCAAAAATTTTATGAATTTATATGATAGTTTAACGAAGGATGGGATTTTTGTGGTCCAAACACCGTTTGTGACAATTGTAGTGCAATTCTATGGTACGAGGAGAGAATTGATAAGAACCGTACTCCTGCGTGTCCTAAATTCTCATTGTGTTGCCAAGAAGGAAAGATCATCTTACCCATTATAAAAGGAGCACCACATATTTTGAACGATATACTGAATTCTGAAAATGATGGTGGTTCATCTAAATTCAAGGACAACATTAGAGCATACAATTCCATGTTTGCGTTTACCTCTATTGGGGCGAAAGTTGATAATCAAATAAATAATGGATTCAGTCCCTAGGTCTATCGCATTAGTGGACAAAACCATCATTTTCTTGGTTTTTTGCTTCCAGTTGAAGGTCAAAGCCCAAAATACTTTATATTTATGACAGGGAGAATGAATTGAGGAATAGAATGAAATCTTTAGGAGGAGATAGGCCGACATCAAAGTTGGATGCAAAAGTTATTTCAAAATTAGTATGGATGCTTGATGAGCACAATGAGATTGCAAAAAAATTTCGAATGGCACGTGAGAGTTTTAAGAATTCAAATGCCATGCCTGTGAGAATAAGGTTGATTAAAAATCGTTCGAAAGACCCATCGGTTTACAATTTTCCTACCGCTTCCGAAATAGCAGCACTCATTGTTGGTGATTTTACCGAGGAGAATGTTATGAGAGATATTATTATTGACCATAAGTCAAATGGATTGAAAAGAATTAGCGATCTTCATCCATCCTTTATGGCTATGCAATACCCATTGTTATTCCCATATGCTGAAGATGATTACCAACTGGGTATAACTTATAGAATAAATAATGGAAAACGTAAGACTAAACAAAAGTGCTTGACTATGAGAGAATATTACGGATACCGTCTGCATCAAAGAACAAACGAAGCTCCCATTGTTTTGTGCTCCGAAAGACTTTTTCAATAATATGTTATCACACGAGTTTTTAAAATAAAACTTGATGCTCTAATGAAGGATTTAGTTAAAGGAAAACACTTTGGGAAAGTAATGGCAGGTACGTATCTCATATTTAATAATTAATGATTCGAAATTACAAATCATATTATTTAATTTTCTAACCTTTTATAATATGTCAATATGTATAACAACGTTTATATTTTATGACAGCTATATGCACAGTTGAATTCCAAAAAAGGGGATTGCCACAGGCCCACATACTTCTATTCCTACATGCAGATGTAAAACAATCAACATCAGATGATATTGATAAGATTATTTCAACTACGTTACCTGATTGTATTAGCGACCCAATTGGCTACTCATCTGTTTCTCAATTCAGGATGCATGGGCCTTGCAGCCACGCAAATCCCCGTTCTCCTTATATGGAAGACGGATGTTGCTCCAAAAAATTCACAACCATGACCAAATATAATGATAATGGATTCCCAATTTATAGACAGGGAGATGACAGAAGATTTATAGAAAAGATGGGAATCAAACTTGATAAGAGATTAGTTGTTCCCCACAATATTGACTTGGTCGTCAAATACCAAGCTCACATAAATGTGGAATGGTGTAATAAATCAAGGGCAATTAAGTATCTCTTCAAGTATAAATAAAGGACTAGACAGAACCACAATGGGGCTCACACAATCAATTATCCTTCATCATGATGATTGTAACAATGAAATCTTAGAGGTTAACGAAATTAAAACATTCCTTGATTGTCATTACTTATCTGCATGTGAATCTTGCGGGAGAATTAATCAGTTTCATGTACAATATCGAAGAATTGGTGTTGAACGATTGAGTTTCCATTTTCCGCACGAGCAGGTTGTCACTTTTAAAGATTCTGACAATCTGAATACTGTGATTGACAGGATAAATATTGAGAAGACTATGTTTACACAATGGATGGCCACATATTTCATCCACGAGGATGCAGGGGAGTTAACCTATGCTGAATTTCCTTCAAAATGGGTTTGGGACTCAACGGCAAAGGAATGTTTTAGAAGGAAAAATTTAGGCACGTGTCTAGGTCGTATAGTATATGCTCATCCAGCATCTGGTGAGAGATTTTACCTTCGTATGCTCCTAAACATTATCCGCGGAGTAAGAAATTACAATGAGGTGAAGACGGTTAATGGTATTATTTATTCAACATGCAAATAAGCACGTTATGTTCTTGGCCTATTAGAAGATGACAAACAATGGCACGACGCTCTAAACCAGGCTTCACAATGGGCTACGAGTAATCAACTGCCTGACCTATTTTCTGTAATGCTTCTTTTTTGCAAAGTTGTTGATCCAAAAAGACTTTGGGATGACAACTGGGAGATTCTATCAGAAGACTTGCTTCATCTCCAAAGAAAAATCTTAAGCCTACCTGATCTTATTCTTAGTGAAAATCAATTGAAGAATTATGCCCTTCATAAAATTAAGCATATTTTAAACAAAAATGGGAAAAATCTTAAAAGATTTCTAACCGATGCCACTTCCCGATGCTACAATGATTCGAGAAAAGGATAATAGGCTCTTAAGAGAGGAACTTTCGTACGATGAAGATTCTTTGGCACGAGATTATACTAAAATGTTCAACGCATTGAATGATGAACAATTGGATGTCTATAATCATGTTATACGATCCGTCAACAAAAACAAATGAGGATTTTACTTCGTAAATGGGGCAGGTGGAATGGGTAAAACATTTTTGTACAAAATAATTCTTGCACACTTGCGTTTAGAGGAAAAAGTTATTCTCGCAGTTGCATCTTCAGGAATCGCATCATTGTTGCTACCCTGTGGAAGAACTGCTCATTCAATTCACGCCGATTCAATATGCAATATTCATCAACGGACTCATCTTGCAGAGCTCATTAGGAAAACAAGCCTAATTATTTGGGATGAGGCTCCTATGAACCACCGTCATTGTTTTGAAGCTGTTGACAGGTCATTAAAAGAAATAATACTATTTAATGACAAAAAATATTTTGAAAAGCTTTTTGGCAAAATTATAATTCTTTTGGGCGGAGATTTTTGTCAAACCCTACTTATTGTTCATAAGGGAAGCAGAGAATAAATTGGAAATGCATCAATTAACAAATCAAAGCTTTGGAGTTTATGCCATGTATTCAACCTATCGAAGAAGATGCGGATACAAGATTCAACTTCATTTAGAGATTGGGTCCTAGCACTAAGTGATGGGAAACTACACACAGAATCATTTGGAGATGACGAATATCCGTCGTGGGTAAAAATCGCAAATTCCAACTATTGATACCAAATTTAGTCTGCTGACATGGCTAAATTGAGTGAAGACACGTGGCAATCTGCGTGGTAATGACAAACACTTTCGAACAATACCTTGACTCCAAGGAACCATACTGCAACGAAGAACTCTGCTTCCCCGATCAACTCTGACGCTCCGACCAACAAGAGTTCTCCGAGGAACTTTAATACACCGAGCAACTTATGAGTACCGAGCTACTTAGGCGGTCCGAGAAGCTTAGGTGGTTCGAGTTGCACCTTGAACAAAGCATTAATAGCAGGATAACCAACAGATTGACTGCGCATTAAATGCTTATTATCATACAGATGTATACGCTTAAGGGGCATTTAATGTATTACCCTTTCACATGTACAGCCTGAGGGCTATAAATACATTGTATCATCCTCATTGTAAGGGGACCGTAATTTCTTGATAAAACTTGTAATCGAGAATTTCCAAACAGTCAGCAATAACAGAAACAGTGGACGTAAGCCATTCTTACAAGGCTGAACCACTTTAAAATTTCTTTGCCTCACTTTATTTTATCTGTGATTAAATAATTAGATATAACCTAATTTTTGACATCAAATCTGTTGATGTAAAAAATTAGATTATATCTAATTATTTAATCACAGATAAAATAAAGTGAGACAAAGAAATTTTAAAGTGGTTTAGCCTTGTAAGAATGGCCTACATCCACTAAAAAATTAGATTATATCTAATTATTTAATCACATATAAAATAAAGTGAGACAAAGAAATTTTAAAGTGGTTCAGCCTTGTAAGAATGGCCTACGTCCACTGTTTTTGTTATTGCTGACTGTTTGGGAATTCTCGATTACAAGTTTTATCAAGAAATTCTGGTCCCCTTACAATGAGGATGATACAATGTATTTATAGCCCTTAGGTTGTACATGTGAAAGGGTAATACATTCAATGCCCCTTAAGCGTACACATCTGTATGATAATAAGCATTTAATGTTCAGTCAATCTGTTGGTTATCCTGCTATTAATGCTTTGTTCGAGGTGCAGCTCGGACCGCCTAAGCTTCTCGGACCACCTAAGTAGCTCGATACTCATAAGTTGCTCGGTGTATTAAAGTTCCTCGGAGAACACTTGTTGGTCGGAGCGTCAGAGTTAATCGGGGAAGCAGAGTTCCTCATTGCAGTATGGTTCCTTGGAGTCAAGGTATTGTTCGGAAGTGTTTGTCATTACCGCGCAGATTGCCACGTGTCTTCACTCAATTTAGCCATACCAGCAGACTAAATTTGGTATCAACAGAAGCCCCCAATGTTTCACAGTTCGAAATTTGAGGAGTGTGGAACATTCTTTCTCGAAATATGGCGATCTTAAATGGTCATCCTGAAATTTAGGAGTATTTTCTTTTATATTTATTTCTCCTTCCAAATTCGTAGAATCGAACTTTTTGAATTTTTATAACCGCTTCGATTTTCGAGCCCTTTTTGTCGTTTTAGCCGCCGGTAACGTAACCGTCTCTTTTTGTAATCATTATCTTTACCCATTCCCAAGATAATGTATTTAAGCGTTGCAGAAAATCCCCTCGTCTTCTACTTTTTCAAATTTATCTCTTTGAGTTTTCCATTGTCTCTCTCTCCTGTGCGTTCATCCCCTTCATCATTCGTTGTCAACAGACTCATCCTTTTTCTTGTAAGATCTTCTTCTTTCTCTTTGATTTCCTTTACTCATCATGGTTTACCCTGTAGAGTCACTTGATAAATTTCGTTCTGATTTCTCTATTCCTTCATGGGTTATTTTGGAGGAACTTTCTGAGCCTTCAAATTATTTTCGTTTGGCTGAGGGACATTGGTTCCCCAGTCTCTTTGTCGCTGAATGTGGCTTTTCTTTTCCCCCGAACCCTTTATGTCTGGAATTCTGTCAATACTTTGACGTGGTTCCTGCAAGAATAGCCCCCGATACGTGGAGAAAAGTTAACGGAGTTCATAGATTAAATCAAATTCATGGAACCCGTATAGGAATTTCTGAAATTATGTTTTGTTATAGATGGGATGTGGGTGATAATACTTTTTATTTAAAAACTAGGTTTTTAAATAGAGCTTTAGTGGTCAATCTCCCAGATGCCAATAGGGACTACTTTGAGCATGGGGTTGTTATGAAAAATTGGCAACACCCTCCATTAACTGGAGTTGATGTTTACCAAGGTCCCAGATGTCCTCCCTATGGCAATGGAATAGGTTGTTTTTATTTTATTTTCAATATTATGCTTCTTTTGTGTTTTATATAATGTGTCACTGATTTTTTAATTTTGATTTATTTGCAGTTGATAGCAAAAGAAAATCTCCAAAAGAGACAGACGTTAACATAAGGCATTTAAAACTTATCTGGAGTTTGCATCAGACTGTTGCCGACGAGCATATTAGGTCAGCTTCATATTTGCTGCAGTACAAGAGTTACACCTCCTCTTTTACTGCTCGTCCGGTAATAAGTGACGCAGAACCAATACCAGCCTCTACAAGTTCTTCACCTGAGTCACATATTCCCTTTAGTGAAAGGATGAAGAAAAGAGGACCTACTACCCTTTTTGAGAAATCTGCCTCTCGTGCTGGAGAGGCAAAGAAAAGTAAGCTTTATGTCCCAGGACAGGGGACAAAGAAAATTAATGCACCTCCTTCGGCTGCTCCTGTGAAGGTTGTCGAGAAGCCCCTAGTGGCCCCGAGCAAGGTTGCTGCTCCAAGCGAGATGATTGTCATTTCTCCGACTAAGACTAAATCGTTAGTCGATAACGTTGATTCTCCTCTGAGGAGGCTGAAGAAAAGCTCCTCCATCAATTTGGCTGAATCCATCTCTCAGCCCCCGACTAGTGGTGTTCCCACTTTTATTGCCCCGAGCTCTGCTATGAACTCGGTGAAGACTTGGATCATTCCCGAGATCCAAGGTATTGAAGAAAACCTTTCTCAGGACATGGTTACCACATTAGCAGCTCGTCATATTGCTTTTGTAAGTCCTATAGTCTTAATTTTTCATTCTTTCCTTTTTCTATCTGTGCACTGACTTGCTTTTATTTTCCCAGTTGGTGACCTATTTTAATACAATTCTGAAGAAAAATGAAGATATTAAAGCTTCAAGCTCCTCGTCAGGTGTAGAGGAAGCCTTGGTAGGTCTGACGCAATCCCTGAAGGATTCTCGTCAGAAGTGTACTGATGATAAGGCGATTTGGGAGAAGAAGCTCACTTCGACTGAGCAGGAGAAGGCTCAGGTTATTGAGGTCTCCAAGGGGTTGGAGAAAAAAATAAATGATTTGGAGGAGAAGAATAAAGAGCTAGAAGGGAAGCTCAAAAATGTTGGGGAGCTTGAAAATAAGCTCATCCAAATCCATTTGCTCCGTCAAATATTCCAGATCTGGCTGGAATAATGACAAATCTGGCCCAGGGCCAGACAGCCATGCAAGAAACTATGCGACAACTCATACAAACCCTCCATGGCGGTGCACCAACCCATTCAGGATCGCGAAGTATTCAAAGAAATACCCGTTTACTTTTTTCGCGTACTAGGCGCACCGATTTATATCGTACTGAGGAGTCTGAAGATTTTTCTTATCAACCTGGATGAACTTCGTCGGTACGAGCCACATATACTGAGCAACGTATCACTCTCTCTCCAGAAAGGACTAGTGCGCTAGAAAGATTAAGCAGGGTATCTCCTTTTGATCAATTAGGTCCTAGGAGGAGCATAAGTCCTCCTAAAGCCACATCGAGGAGTTTTCGACGACCATCAGACTTAAGGGAAGGATCTACCCAGTCACGACCAGCTGCTCGTCAAGATAGATCCCAGGATGCCACATCAACACGATCATTTGCTCGAACCAACAGGACTGAGGAAGGAAATGAGGCGTGGAAAGGCTCTATTCAGAGGCTGGAGGATAGATTAGGGGAAATGGCTAAAGCCAAGAACCCTCTACAACGAACTTTTGTTCAAGGAACACCTTTTGTCCAGGCCATTGTAGATTTTCCCACACCATCAAAGTTCAAAGCACCTGTTGTGACCCCCAAATATGATGGAAAGACCGACCCTGTCCATCATATAGAATAATACCAAGATACAACCGACATCTATGCTATTCCAGATGAGATGAGATGTAGAGCATTCTCGAGAACTCTTACCGAATCTGCTCATATATGGTATAATAATCTTCCTCGAGGTAAGATCTCAACTATTTTTCAACTGGCCGAGTTATTCACTGGGAATTTTTGTTTTGGGGCAAAGCCTGTTAAACGAGTAGCGCATTTGTTAAGTGTTAGACAAAAAGCTGGTGAGAGTACCAGAGATTATATAACTCATTTTAATAATGAGAAACTCGAAGTCATTGATTATGAGGAAAAGACAGCGATTACCGCCTTGATGAGTGGACTACTGCTCAACAAGTTGTACTACACTTTGGCCAAAGATCCACCTAGAACCATGTCAGAACTGATGGGAAAAGCGGCCAAGATTATGAATGCCGAGGAGGCTATGGCTGCGAAGAAGAATATGGATGCCAAAGAAACCAAGGTGGAAGGTGATAAAGCTAAGAAGAAAGAGCATAAGAACAATGGTAGTGACAAACACTCAAAAACAAGGTCATCATGGGAAGTATTGAAGAAATTTGATAATTATACTCCTTTGAAGAAAGACATCAACCATGTTCTAGAAGAAATCAAGAACAACGAGGAATTCAACTGGACAGAGAAAATGAAGGCAAACCCTGACAGGAGGAATAAGGCAAAATATTGCGAGTTTCACAAAGATCATGGCCATATGACCAAAAATTTCATAGCTCTTCAGAATGAGATTTAAACACTCATCAGACGAGGAAAACTGGCAAAGTATGTCGATCATAGAAATGAAAGAAAAAACAGCGACCGAACAAGAGAGAGGTCTAAATCTCCTCGTCGAGCAGAGGAGAACAAGAAAAGAGACCATGAAGTTGATCCAGAAGACGACCCCGATCTTCCCAAGAGACCAAGGCAGCCAGAACGTGAAGTATTTTCAATACGCTTTGGGTTATTTGATTGTAATGTTATTACAGGTGGAGATGCAGGAGGAGGAGACCTTACTGCAAAGAGAAAAGCTTACCTCTGTGAGGCTCAAGCTTCCTCATACATTCAACGAATAAATCTAGCTGAGGAGGATCACCCGAGAAAGGTAAACAAAGAGATTTTAATCATTGGTTTCTCAAAGAACGACCTCGCAGGTATTCTATATCCTCATGATGACCCATTGGTGATCAAAATGAGGATGAAGTAAGTAATGATTTCAAGAGTACTGGTAGACAATGGTAGCTCGACAGACATCATGTTCTACTCGTGCTTCCACAGTTTAAATCTAAAGCTATCTCAACTGGAGCCTTATCATAGACCCCTCCTCGGTTTTGCTGGCGAGAAAGTTTTTCCACTTGGGACGATAAAATTGGACATATTCATTGGAACATGGCCAGCTTGTTAAACAAAAAGAATACGCTTATTCGTGATGGATAAGAATGTTCAATCAGCATACAATATCATCATGGGAAGGGTAGGATTGAAGAAGTTCGAGGCAGTGCCATCTACGGTACATCAATGCCTAAAATTTCCAACAAATTTTGGAGTAGGAGTTGTGAAGGGTGATCAAAAAGTAGCTCGGGAATGCTACTATTCATCTGCCGAGCAAGAGGAGCTGGAGGAATCAAGGAAAAAGACTACTACCTATCAAGTGGATGAAGGTGCAGAAATTGAAACATTGGATCCTAGAGATGAGTCGCAACTCGTGAAGGGTCAAGGGGTGGAAGCTATTGAAAACATCATTCTGGACGACGAGCACCCTGAACGAACTACTCAAGTAGGTTCATCATTAAAAGCCTCACTAAAACAGGAATTGATAATTTTCCTAAGAAGCAGAAAGCAAACTTTTGCATGGAGTCATGAGGATATGCCCGGGATAGACCCAAATTTCTTATGTCACGAACTCAACATAAATAAGGATATCAAGCCAGTAAAGCAGAGAAGAAGAGTATTCAGTCCCGAGAAGAATCAAGCTATACAGGAGGAAGTCAAGAAGCTCCAGAAAGCTTGCTTTATTGAAGATGTTAAATATCCAGACTGGTTAGCAAATATGGTGATGGTGAAAAAGAAGAACAACAAATGGAGGATGTGTGTAGATTTCATCGACCTCAACAAAGCATGCCCAAAGGATCACTTTCCGCTGCCCCGAATTGATCAACTAGTGGATGCTACCTCGGGACACGAGCTGCTGAGCTTCATGGATGCTTATTCTGGTTACAATCAGATTAAAATGAAACCTGAAGACAAGGAGAGTACTTCTTTCATTACCCTAGGGGAAATTATTGTTATAATGTTATGCCTTTTGGTTTGAAAAATGCAGGTACAACGTATCAGCGGCTGATGAACAAAGTGTTTGCAGAACAAATCAGTTGCAATATGGAAGTCTATGTTGACGATATGCTGACAAAGAGCAAGAAAGATGCTGACCATATACTTGACTTAGGCCAAACCTTTGATCAGTTGGATAAATATCAAATGAAGCTGAACCCGACGAAGTGCATATTTGGAGTACGAGAAGGCATGTTTCTCGGGTACATTGTCAATCAACGAGGCATTGAAGCAAACCCTGAAAAGATCAAAGCTATGTTAGAGCTATGATCTCCAAGACGAAGAAAGAAGTGCTAGCAGCACTCAACAAATTTGTATCGTGAGCAACTGATAGATGTCTCCCATTCTTCAAAACGCTCCGAAAGACTTTTGAGTGGAATGATGAATGTGAGAAGGCTTTTCAAAACTTGAAGAAATATCTGGGAGCACCTCCACTATTGTCCAGGCCAATGATGGGAGAAAAATTATACTTGTATCTGGCAGTGTCCGAGAATGCAGTTAGTTCGGCATTGATAAGAATGGATAATGGAGTACAAAAACCGATCTACTACACAAGTAAGGCCTTCCGAGGAGCAGAGATCAGATATCCAAAGCTAGAAAAATTGGCACTAGCATTGATCGAGGCAAGTAGAACAATGAAGCCATACTTCCAGGCTCATACTATAATAGTATATAATGATATGCCATTGAGGCAAGCCCTTCATAAACTAGAAAAATCAGGAAGATTGATGTGCTGGGCAATAGACTTGGTGAATCTGATATAATTTATGAACCCAGATCATCGCTAAAAGGGCAAGCGATAGCAGATTTTATAACAGAGTTCACCTATACTGATACCACCGAGGAGCAAAAATTACTCACTGATCAACCTGTGGATGTTACAGGATCATAAAATGCAAGCCCAGACCAACTTAGCTTGGTAAAAGGGCAAGTAGATGTTTTAGAATCATCAAATTCAAGCCCAGACCAGCTTAGGTTGGTAAAAGGGTAAGAAAAGATGATCGACGAACAGTAAGAAATATCAGGAGATGGTGAAAGGAAGCAATAAATTTTCCACAGAGGAACTCTGTCAGATCAGAAATTTGAAGACGAGTTACCTATATGGAGTCTGTATGTGGATGGTTCATCTTGCACTATAGGCTGTGGGGCAGGGATTGTTCTTAATAGTCCAGACGAGGTCGACATGGAATACGCCCTACGTGTCCAATTCAAAGCTTCGAATAATGAGGCTGAATATGAAGCCATGATTGCAGGTCTTAGTTTGGCAAAAACTATGGGGGCCGAGAAAGTTATTGTCTTCAGTGACTCGCAATTGGTCATAAATCAAATGATGGGAGTATATGCAGCTAAAGGAGAATTAATGATCAGATATCATGCAAAGGCAAAGGAACTGGTGTCGGAATTTGCTGTTATTCAGCTGGTCAGAATACGAAGAATGGAGAATACGAGAGCAGACGCCTTAGCTCGATTAGCATCTGCTACTCGTACCGAGCTACGAAGAACAATCCCAATTGAAGTTTTAGCTGGTCGGAGTATAGATGAAGATCTAACGATGAACTTTATTACCCTCGATTTAGGATCATCATGGATGGATCCCATCAGGGCATATATTGAGAAAGGGGAATTACCAACTGATAAACTTGCAGCCAAGAAACTGAAGTTTAAGGCTGCTCGTTATGTACTGACTAATGGTATTCTGTACAGACGAGGAATTATAGTAGGTTTGCAAAGATGTATGCATCCCATCGAGGTGAAAGACTTGATTGAAGAAATCCATGGAGGGTCCTGTGGAGCCCATGTAGCAGGACGGACGCTTTTGCAAAGGGTGATGACACAAGGATACTACTGGCCAATGATGAGGGCTGATTGTATAGCCTATGCTAAGAAATGTGATAAGTGTCAGCGCTTCTCCTCCATCCAAAGAACTCCCCAAGCGTTGTTGACACCCATTACTTCCCCTTGGCCATTTGCCATGTGGGGAATTGATTTGGTCGGACCACTTCCAACGACCAGAGGAAGATTTAAATATCTCGTCGTCACAGTGGATTATTTTACTAAGTGGGTGGAAGCCGAGCCTCTTGTCGGCATGACGTACGAGAAGGTGTATCAATTTATTTGGAAAAATATCATCTGTAGATATGGTCTTCCCCATGCATTCATTACCGACCATGGAACACAATTTGACAACGAGGAGTTCGCTGCCTATTGTCATCAGTAAAATATCTTAAAGATCCACTCGGCACCAGGCCATCCTCAAAGCAATGGCCAAATTGAAGTAACAAACAGAACACTACTGAATGGCTTGAATAAAAGACTGGATGACGCGAAAGCAAATTGGATCAACGAGCTACAATCAGTACTATGGGCTTACCGAACTACTCCCTGAGCAACAACAGGGGAATCTCCATATATACTGGAATTTGGAAGTGAAGTCATTATACCTGCCGAGTTGGGTCTCTCGACACATAGAATACTGAATTTCGATTCCCCTGTCAGCGATTTAATGAGAAGGTTAGACTTGGACATGCTCGAGGAGGTTAGGGAAGAAGCAGCCATTAGAAATGCTGCTTACCAGTAATGAACATCTTTGTTTAATAACAAGAGAGTGAAGAAGTGCGACTTAAAAGAAGGAGACTATGTGCTAAAGAAGGTGATTCAAAAGCACAACAAGTTAGAAGCGAACTGGCATGGACCTTACCGAGTTACAAAAGTTGCTCGACCAGGAACCTATAGAATAGCAACTTTAGAAGGGCATGAGTTTAAGAATGCATGGAATGCAGAACACTTGCGCAAGTATTATCAGTGATGTAAACTCTCATGCAATACATTTTCGTTAGTATGAATAAAGTGACAATGTTCTGCCCAGTTCTCTCCTTTTGTTGGAAATTTTTTGCGGAACACTCGTGCTACGCATTCAGCAAAAGTACTACTGTACTACTCAGAATACTCAGAAATGTATTCCCGAAAATGCCAACTAAGGTTGGTCGGGAAGTAAATCTATTCCTAAAAATGCCAACTAAGGTTGGTTAGGAAGTAAATATATTCCTAAAAATGGCAACTAAGGTTGGTTAGGAAGTAAATCTATTCCTAAAAATGCCAACTAAGGTTGGTTAGGAAGTAAAACTATTCCAAAAAGTGTCAAAGTTGATCATTAAGAAAAAATCCACTAACTATGGTTGATCGGAAATAAAAACCCACTAACTGTAGTTGGTCGAAAAGGAAAATTTACCGACCTTGGTTGGTCGGAAATATTTTATGAATACGAGAAAGTGATGGAGCAAAATTCTTGATACTCATAACTTTTTAAATTACTACTAAGTTGGTCGAGAAACAAAACATCATTAAGTTTGGTTAGTCAAATGATTACCACAAATTCAAACTAGTCGACAATAAGTTTTAAGAAACAATAAGTTGATCGACAAATAACACAATGTTGTTATATTTTTAACAGATATACATATATAAAGTGTTTTACAACCACAAGGCAATGGAAATCAAGATTGCGAACAAAAATAAAAATCTTTCATTAAATCCAAAAACAGAATACATTGAGAATGAAATACAAATTAGTTATTACATCAAGATTCCTATTCTATTGGTTTCTTCCCCTTTGCTTTTGAAACAGGTTCCTCGCCAGCAGGAGGATCGTCTAAAGCATAAGGGGAGTTTATTAAATTAAGATCTCTAAGCATCCTTATGTTCATCACAGATGGTCTATCGAGTAGGTGCTCGGGGCGAGATATTTCAGCATTGGAATGGAGACTATAATCGCCAAGGTATTTGGAAATCAAACACTGAGGGATTGCCCGGGCAGGGATCCAGCTCATGTCGATTTTAAAGGGTGGCACTGGCAAGTCGAGCAACCCAGGATTATGATGATCCCACAAGTAGTGACCTTATTCTAGTTGCAGTACACCCAGGGCATTCAACCACCCTTGTTTGTAACCTTCATTATTTGCATTTTGGATCCAATCATCCAAATGGTAAAGAGCCTCATTGTAGCCAGCCATCCAAAATTCTCTGGGCTGCTTGTGGAACTGATAAGTCAACCTTTCCAACTGCTCGTGAAGACTTTTTGTAAAGAGTTCTTTATTCTCCAAGGCAGACTTCTGTGCAGAAAGCTGCTCGTCCAGATTCCTGATCTTCTTAGACATCTCAGCCAATGCCTGGTTCTTTGCCATCAGTTGGAAGGCCTGGTTCTCCAGGGCAGATTGAGTTATCTGTTCCTCGACATTAATCCGAACAGCTCTTGCTCGTCCCCGAGGATCTCTTGCTCGTCCCCGAGTAGATGTAGAAGGGCCATCTCTCTTCAAGGTTTCTAATTCATCCCTCAGGTTGGCGTTTTCGACCTCTAAGAAAGAGAATCCCTCATCAATCATAGGGACCAAAGCATTTGAGGTGGAAGCTGCAGACTTCAACTGAGACACCTCTCTTTGCAGGTTATTATTTTCCTGCTCTAACAACTCAGCTATCTGTCTGTGCTCTTCGACCTCAGCCTTCAAAGTTCTCTCCCTCACATCGTAAGAAGCAAAAAGTTTATCGTATCCCTTATCATCACTGATTTTCTGATACTTCTTCTCGTACCCCTCGTGCAAAAGGGTAGTAGATTCCTTATATTATTACTGAAGTTCTTCAAGAGTGCCTTGGAGATATGTCATAGTATGCTACATTGTTAGCCAGTGCACGGTTAAGCAGGCACTTCAAATACTGATAGGCTTCAATTGCTTGCTCTGAATCACCTTGACCGAGGATGTCAAGGATTTGAGCTGCAGTCATGTCTGTATGACCATCTTTGAAATACTCATTGCATTGCCTTAACATTTGTGTATCATGAGAAGAAAATAACTCCATCCTGGCCATAAATTAGTAAAGGAAGAGAAAGCAAGAATCAATAAGAGTTCAAACAGAGCATGAAGAAGAGAAACAACAGTATGAATAGGCGAAACTTTAAATTTTATTACATCATAAAGGAGAATTACAAAGTTCAGAGTTACATTTGACAAAGAAAAATAAAATAAAGAGAAATCTGAACAACTCTACACCTTTCCTTATCTCCCAAAACTTTCTCAGGAGGCTGGGACGAGGAGGTAGGTTGCTCGGATGGAACAGAGGGTTTCTCGGGAAGTGCTGGAGGTTGCTCGGATGAAGTAACAGGTAGTTGAAGTTCCTCGCCAGTGGGCTGGATAGCTGGGGGATGAGAAATTTGATCTCCCATCACCATGGAAGATTCCTCAAAGGCAGCTTCGTCCTCTTCTTATTCTTCAGGAGTTGGAGGGGGGCCCGGGAGGTGTCGCTGAAATAGTTCAAAATTTTCATCAACTTTCATCTCCTGCAGAGCAGCAACCCATCCATCTCTAAAGTATTTGAGGCTGCCATATTCCACTTGCGACATCATGGCAGCCAAACCTTTATTCCACCCTTTATCCCAGCTAGCGCTGAAGGATTTTTTAACATCCAATTTCCTTTTTATCTTCTCTGAGGAAAGCTACTCGGAAAGAAGATCATCAACAGCCTTCAATTTATTCTCAACTTCCTCCTTCTGACGACTTACTTCCCGAAGTTGACCCAACTCCCCCTCAGCAGTCTTGATCTTATTTTCAAGCTCCCCATCATTTTTGAGCTTCCCTTTGAGCTCTTTATTCTTCTCCTCCAAATCATTTATTTTTTTCTCCAACCCCTTAGAGACCTCAATAACCTGAGCCTTCTCCTGCTCGGTCGAAGTGAGATTCTTCTCCTAAATCTCCTTGTCATCAGCATACTTCTGACGAGAATCCTTCAGGGATTGCGTCAGACCTACCAAGGCTTCCTCTACACCCGACGAGGAGCTTGAAGCTTTAATAGCTTCATCTTTCTTTAGAATTGTATTAAAATAAGTCACCAACTGGGAAAATAAAAGCAAGTCAGTGCACAGATATAAAAAGGAAAGAATGAAAATTTAAGACTATACGACTTACAGAAGCAATATGACGAGCTGCTAATGTGGTAACCATATCCCGAGAAAGGTTTTCTTCAATACCTTGGATATCGGGAATGATCCAAGTCTTCACCGAGTTCATAGCAGAGCTCGGGGCAACAAAAGTGGGAACACCACTAGTCGGGGGCTGAGAGTTGGATTCAGCCAAATTGAGGGAGGCGCTTTTCTTCAGCCTCCTCAGAGGAGCATAAACGTTCTCGACTAACGATATAGTCTTAGTCGGAGAAATGACAATCATCTCTCTTGGAGCAACAGCCTTGCTCGGGGCCACTGGGGGCTTCTCGACAACCTTCACAGGAGCAGCCGAAGGAGATGCATCAATTTTCTTTGTCCCCTCTCCTGGGACATCAAGCTTACTTTTCTTTGCCTCTCCAACACCAGAGGCAGATTTCTCAAAAAGGGTAGGAGGTCTTCTTTTCTTCATCCTTTCACTCAAGGGAATATGTGACTCAGGTGAAGAACTTGTAGAGGCTGGTATTGGTTCTATGTCACTTATCACCGGACGAGCAGTAAAAGAGGAGGTGTACCTCTTGTACTTCAGCAAATATGAAGCTGACCTAATATGCTCGTCGGCAACAGTCTGATGCAAACTCCAGATAAGTTTTAAATGCCTTATGTTAACGTCTGTCACTTTTGGAGATTTTCTTTTGCTATCAACTGCAAATAAATCAAAATTAAAAAATCAGTGACACATTTTATCAAACACAAAAGAAGCATAATATTGAAAATAAAATAAAAACAACCTATCCCATTGCCATAGAGAGGACATCTGGGACCCTGGTAAACATCAACTCTAGTTAATGGAGGGTGTTACCAATTTTTCATAACAACCTCGTGCCCAAAGTAGTCCCTATTGGCATCTGGGAGATTGACCACTAAAGCTCTATTTAAAAACCTAGTTTTTAAATAAAAAGTATTATCACCCACAACCCATCTATAACAAAACATAATTTTAGGAATTCCTATATGGGTTCCATGAATTTGATTTAATCTATGAACTCCGTTAACTATTCTCCACGTATTGGGGGTTATTCTTGCAGGAACCACGTCAAAGTATTGACAGAATTCCAGACATAAAGGGTTCGAGGAAAAAGAAAAGCCACATTCAGCGACAAAGAGACTGGGGAACCAATGTCCCTCAGCCAAACGAAAATAATTTGAAGGATCAGAAAGTTCCTCCAAAATAACCCATGAAGGAATAGAGAAATCAGAACGAAATTTATCAAGTGACTCTACAGGGTAAACCATGATGAGTAAAGGAAATCAAAGAGAAAGAAGAAGATCTTACAGGAAAAATGATGAGTCTGTTGACAACGAATGATGAAAAGGATGAACGCACAGGAGAGAGAGACAATGGAAAACTCAAAGAGATAAATTTGAAAAAGTAAAAGACGAGGGGATTTTCTGCAACGCTTAAATACCTTATCTTGGGAATGGGTAAATATAATGATTACAAAAAGAGACGGTTACGTTGCTGGCGGCTAAAAAGACAAAAAGGATGCAAAAATCGAAGCGGTTATAAAAATTTAAAAAGTCCGATTCTACGAATTTGGAAGGAGAAATAAATATAAAAGATAATACTCCTAAATTTCAGGATGACCATTTAAAACCGCCATATTTCGAGAAAGAATGTTCCACACTCCTCATATTTCGAACTATGAAACATTGGGGGCTTCTGTTGATACCAAATTTAGTCTGCTGACATGGCTAAATTGAGTGAAGACATGTGGCAATCTGCGTGGTAATGACAAACACTTCCGAACAATACCTTGACTCTAAGGAACCATACTGCAACGAGGAACTTTGCTTCCCCGATCAACTCTGACGCTCCGACCAACAAGAGTTCTCCGAGGAACTTTAATACACCGAGCAACTTATGAGTACCGAGCTACTTAGGCAGTCCGAGTTGCACCTCGAACAAAGCATTAATAGCATGATAACCAAAAGATTGACTGTGCATTAAATGTTTATTATCATACAGATGTATACGCTTAAGGGGAATTGAATGTATTACCCTCTCACATGTATAGCCTGAGGGCTATAAATACATTGTATCATCCTCATTGTAAGGGTATCGGAATTTATTGATAAAACTTGTAATCGAGAATTCCCAAACAGTCAGCAATAACAGAAACAGTGGACGTAGGCCATTCTTACAAGGCTGAACCACTTTAAAATTTTTTGTCTCACTTTATTTTATCTTTGATTCAATAATTAGATATAATCTAATTTTTTACATCAACACCAACCTTATACCCCATTCCGATAAACCAATTGTTGATATTGTTTCAAGTGCATACCCTGATTTAGTCAGGAGATACAGTGATCCAGATTACATTAAGAGTCGAGCTATTTTAACTCCAACAAACCATATGGTTGACACCATCAATACTTACGTACTAAATGTCATTCCCGGAGATGCGACAACTTATTTCAGCTCAGACTCAATGTCTAAGGCTACTGGGGACATTCGTGACCAAGATGTGCTTTTTCCTGTTAAATTTTTAAATAGCTTGAAGTTTGTTGGACTCACAAGCCATATCTTGGAGCTAAAGATAGGTTCACCTATTATTCTAATGAGAAACATAAACCAAAGTGTCAGCCTTTGCAATGGCACAAGATTGATCATTACACAATTATCTCCATTAGTCATAGAGGCTATAATTATCACAGGGTCTAATATACGCACAAAAGTATTCATTCCACGAATAATTATGTTTGCAACGGACTCCAAATGGCCGTTTGTTCTAAGAAGACGCTAATTTCCAGTTCGGATTGCTTTCTCTATGACAATCAATAAAAGCCAAGGGCAAACTCTCGATCAAGTCTCAATATACTTACCAAAGGCTGTTTTCATTCATGGTCAACTGTATGTCACTATATCTAGAGTAACTTCAAGCAGAGGTCTAAAATTATTCATAAATAATGATTGCCAAATTGATAAACATTTGACAAAAAAATGTTATGTACGATGAGGTTCTATCATCTTTATCTATAGGTATATTTGCGTAATTCACAAAATTTTTAATATTGTTAATCATTTTACTTATGATTCCACTCCCTTAATTCATTTAACCAGTATGGGTTTTCTAATAAAATAATTCAGGACCATGAAAGAAGTGACAAGACTTTAAGATCTTTCACTAGGCAGGGATGATTGGACCATCTTTGTACGTGTCGTTCGAAAATGGGAATCCAAGACTCGAACTGGCGATAACCCAAAAATATCTGATGACTTTCTCTTAGTTGATGACCAGGTACATCATTTAGACAGTAAAGTTTTTATTATTGTTTCGTCGCTCAAAATATCTTCATTTTAATTACAATTTATTATTTCTTTATATACATTTTTTACTTGCACAGGGTGATTCGATATATGCAGTATTGCGCAAATACTTATTTGCGAAATTCGTCAATTCACTGGATGTTGGAAAAGTCTACACAATAACCAATTTCAGAGTCATGGATACAAATCATAGCTATAGGGTAATGATTGAATTTGTTCCATCTTCAAGATTTATACATTCTAAAGGTGACAATTTTATTCTTCCAAAATGTCACTTCCAATTTCTGGAATTTGATGATTTGAGATCTAAATTGGGTAATGACACATATCTCACAGGTATTTTATATTCATTGATCATTATACAATTAACAATAATCGTTGAATTCTATTCATATATATCTATTCACTTTTTATTTCATTAGATGTGTTCGACCTTTTGACTTCTATATCACCTGTTGAGGATCAACCGGCTAGGGGATCCATAGTAAAGAAAAGGGTTTTGAAGCTTGAAAATCAAAGGTCCATCCTTCTTAATTTCCCATTATTAACTTCATTCATTTTCAATATATAATAAGCATTTTCCCTTAACCACATACCCTATTATACAGTGGGGAAAGGATTTTCGTGACTCCGTGGGCCGAAGAAACGGCACTAATAATTGAAGAGATATGCAAGAATTTCACTGACCATTTAATTGTAGCCGTTACGTCAACTACGGTGAAACAATTAAGAGGTAATTCTAATTTATTTTTAATAATATCATCTTTATATATATTCACGATTTCATACGATACATTTTAATATGCATACCACTTTTTTTCCATAGGTGATTTCTCTTTGTCATCAACAAATGCATCCAGAGTTTATATAAATCCTGATGTTCAATGCATTCAAGACTTTATGACCAATTAAGACTTTATTGACAATAGCATATGTATTTTATCACTACCAGTTATGTTTTCATCAGTTAATATTTTTACATTCAGTCAGTAATTTTTTTTACTCTACTGCACTATCTAATACATAGGTTCACATCATTTGTTATTCGTTGTTGTATGTGCCTCTCTACTAAGGTCAATTCCCCTCATGTCGAATTATTTGAAGAAATAAAATAACTTTGCAATGTCACCAAATACACAAATATTACATGTACATCACCTGCTCAAATGTATCCAGCAACAGTTTTCTCAAAAACGACATTTCGATACAGTATAAATAATTAAATACCAAATAGCGGCATGCATTTTCATGTAATAATTATAAGAACTGGTGACCTCATTTTATTATTTAACCAGTGTTCTAATCTAACCACTGTTAAGTACAATATCCTTCCTTTTGTAACTAGACAACTATCATCTAAACATTAAAAGCTATACATATATATCGAGATTACAATTATTAGCACATATGAAAAATCTATCAAAGTCACACCTGATCATCAGAGTTACCATCATTGTCTCTTTCTAAAATCGCTGAAGCAACAAAAGAAACACTATTAGTACCCAATGATACTATCCTCGAAAGAGCACGAAATGAAGTCCATGCAAGCGAATTTTGGTCGCCATTGCTCATCTTTGTAAACAAGAAGAGGATAACACAAAAATGAAAGGAGCTCTCATAACCTCGGGTTATTTCTTATAAACACCTGAGGATCACAGGTTACTCCACCTCCTTTCAACAACTAACATTGTCTAAAATTGGAAAACTCCCAAAAACGCTTACACTAGCCCTCTAATCACAGCAAAATACAAAAGCTTTACCACTGCGTCGTCTTCGAAAACGCGTTCATCTATCAGATTATATATCGAATTTCCTCTATCAAAATAAAATTCTCCTTATTTAAATCATATCCATACACATTTTTTAAGATACAACAAGTTTACAATTTCTTTTATTCTCCAACACTATTGCCCTTCAAATCAAACTGATATAAAAACGTTGAGAGGAGGCAGGCATCTTAAATTTTGCAACACATGTATAAGATTTTTTTGACACTTGTGAAATAGGCTACGCACATTTGAAGCAATATATTGATCAAAGTTCAAATGTTTCGATAGCTGATAGCTGATGAGTTTGGGTCAAGTTCGGTATGAGATGGGTTATGGATTTTGGCCAATTTATGCCTTTTGCTTTCACCACTGTTACCTAACCTTCATATCTGAAACCACATTTCGGTGGTCATATACCTGTGGTTGGTGCTTCAATCTGAACTTTTTTAATTTGATTCATTCCTAAAGTTTTTTACTTTATCATAAAAAGTTGTATTGTGTTGTTTAGTTTCCGATGCCAAAACATTTAAGTAGGGAGAGTCAATGGTTTTTACACAGTCACAGTTACAGGTAGATGAGCGATGCCAAACCATTTAAGTAGGGAGAGGCAATATTTCCAATATTGTCCTCTCCTTATACAGATTGTTTAGTCCTACTCTATAGTGCGTATTTTAAGTTTAGCAAGACTTTAGCGGTAATATTATATTACATTCTATTAGATTTTTCTACACTTTTGGAAGAGGCGGTTGTAATTTATTTTTAATTTTAAGGAGTGTAATTCAAAACTAGTCACAATGCAAGGGTCAAGTTCAAAATAACCCCTTTTCCTTTTTTTATGCAAACTACCTGAACCCATTTATAATTCTATCAAACTGATGTGAGGGTTTGAATTCCTATCATTTAAAGAAATAAATCCATACCTTTCTTTTACCTTCAACTGATCAACAAAATGCACATGAAAAAAGGAACATTTAGGAGGTTCACCCCTCATTGAACCATAACCCAAAACACATCAAAGCTTGCAAATCTGGTTGATGCCTCTTCCCATATTCAGTTTGCGATGCCAAAACAAGCTTAAAAGTTTTTTACTTATTTTGTTTTGTACATAATGTATATGTTTTTTCCTGTGTCAGATCAAGTGTGCTTATATTTTTTGTAACGATGATTTGGTTTTGTGGATCGGTAGTTTGTGATTTTGTTTCATTTTTCCTTCCGATAGTTTTAAGTTTCCCATCTCTCTCTCTCTCTCTCTCTCTCTCTCTCTCTCTCTCTCTCTTTTCACGATGAAGAACATGAGAAGGTTAGGGATTTTTAGTTTTTTTTTTCTCTCACCAGTTTTTTAGGTTGGTCTGCCTCGATTTGTGGCTTTGTTGACCAACTGCGTGTTCAAGGCCCAAGTATGTAAGAAATCAATGAACAAATTAATTAAAGTTTGGATGTAACCCGATATTTAGAATAATGGAGAATTGAAAAAAGTCCTTAGGAACATATTAGTTTTAATATCTCCAAACATAAGTTTCTCTAATGATGAAGGTGAGAAATCGCCTAATCATTTGTCCACTTCCTTTTTACTCAGCCACTTTTCTAAACATCTGTTCATAACTAAAAGATAGCATGATCCAGTTTTCCTATATAATGTAAAGTAATAATTAGGAAAATTCTTTACCACATACCGCAGAAAAAATTATCAATGTTAGTTTCTACTAAAAGCAACATACCATGCAGAAAAATAAGCTACCATGGGAGTAGTCTTGCAAAGTATGCTTAAAAAGAAACTCAAAATTGGCCCTAAAGGGAGGGTTCCATTTCTAAATGTCAGCTCTTCTAAATTGCGAACAAACAATCTGACTTAAATCAAGGAAGTAATCCATTGAATCCAACTCCTAATCCTAATTACCAAACAATATGACTTAGATTGGATTGCAGGTCCAACGACAAATGGATAAACCAATCAACATTTTTATATAAACATTCAGTTTTAGATCATTACAAAAACAAAAATAGTTTGCATATATTTGTTTTTTAGACTGTTAAATTCTATTTTCCTTTTTTGTAAAATTTATTTTTAGTTTTTAGAATTTATGTTTAGTACACTTTTAAAAAAATGCGATTCTTGAATACATTAATTATTATTTTCAAATTCTTCCTTTTAACTAAGTATTTTTTATTGATAACTTTTATTACCCCCATATGATTTATAATCAAGTTGTTTAATACTTTAAGAGTCTATAGAAATGGAATGATTAATGTTTTCCGATAGATAAATCCAGTTTGAATATCACTAAGAATTTTTCCAATTATAGGCTTCATTCTATTTGCAATAATTTGGGTGATTGACTTGGCATGGGGAATTTCTTTACAGTAAAAAATGGACCCTGCTTCATCAAGTTTAGGAATGAGAACTACATAATTATAATTCAATCCAGGTATAATCCATTCATGCTCAAATAAACTAGATCTTGCTTTACAAACATTTGGACCAACAACTTGCCAACATTTGTTCAAGAAAATTACTACAAAACCATTAGGACCAGACATATGATTCATAAAGCAGCCCACATGTTTGATTTAACTTATATCAGGAGTGGCACTTTGTCAATCATTACGAATAGATGATTTCATCTTAGCAAAACATTAACAAAAGTGTTATAAACAATAACGCTTTGATCAGTAGATCAAAGTTTTAAAATTTAATTAATGCATAAAATTGGTAAAATTGTGTACATATATTATACAGATGTATAACAATTGTATTCATTAATTTACTGCTTAACAAATAGGTAAGTGTGGCCTACTATAAATTTAGTAACGACAACCGGGTCAGTCTTCGACTTCAAAACATTAAATACTGCATTACAATCCTCTCTATACTCGACTTTTTAGCATTTTAGTGTACTGATTTCCATCATTGTTCAGTCCCGATAAACATATGATTCTTTCTTTACAATTTTTTTTCCGTATGCATTCTCGACTTACCTTTTCACCTAAATTAGTGATCCTATTAAACATTTGTCATAAATAACCGCTTCAATAAACATACATCCAGTGACTCTTTGATATAAAATAGAGCATCATCATGTACGTCCCCGTCTGTTCCTCTAATTGTCTATCATTTGGTTTTCTAGCACTGTAAATAAATGTAACTTTGTCTTACTATGACATTTCCATTTTTCACATATATGACTTATTCTATTGTTGCACAACTATAAGAACTTGAGTATCTTTTATTCAGTTTTTAACTGATATCTATGTATAACAACTTTCATATTTGATTATTTACTGTTAGTTTTTTTTGGGAAATTCAATGATTTGATCATTTTCTCAACGTATTGCATACATTACTCATTTATGTTTGGTGTCTATATGTTGTTTGTCACAGCACTTTCTCACATGACATGTTATTTTACTATTTATTTTTAGTGTTTAGATGAAATCTAATTATCTGATTAGTATATTACCACTGTCTGCGATGGAATCATAATCTCTTTACGATGCTCATGTTTATTATTTATCTTCAATTGATGTGTATATCAAATACATCCTAAACATGGACATGACTTTTTAATTCCATATTCTTAGTACATATGTTTAAAACACCATAAAACTGTTTCAAATTTCTCCAGAGATGAACCCCACAGTTCCGATTTGAGTATTAATTTGTCATTCGAGGTAGTCCTTTCGCATCCTACATCATCGAGTCTAATGAACAGTTTATCGGAGTGGTTGAACCAGGCGAGGAAGTAGATTTCCAATCAACATTCTGTTTAATTTTTTACCCCGTTTATTGTTTTCTCTTTCTTTATACCATTGACTGCCCATGTTTATACCTTATGTCCCCATTGAGGCGACATAGCATGCCTTTTTTCCACACCTAATTTTACATCAGATTTATAATTATGTTTACATTTTTTTAACTTCGCATTGCCTTTGTTTACATCTGACATATTAACGGTGTATCTTGATGATATATACAGACTTCATAACGAAAATCGTTCTTTCATCCTGACAACTGATCCAACCAGAGGCAACAATTCACAAATTCAGATTGAAGGAGAATCTAAATTCATTGAAGATATCTTATCCCTTCTTCCGACTCTCCAAATGAGGTATCACCTTTTAAATATACATTTCCTTTCTCTCCTTCATTATCTACTTATAATATAAATATTATATATTTCACACGTTATATATGTCACTTGCAACACAAGAATCACATGTGTAGACGAACATGGTGGCTGGTATTATGCAGTATACAATCACTGCAACAAGAAACTTAAACATTATATGACTTCTTTCTTCTGTGAAACATGCAACACAGACAAACTGATTCCTTCTCCGAGGTATTATATTCTTACAAGTTATTTTCATTTACTGTTCTACCCATCAATTTTTACAAACATATACTTCTCCATAAATAGGTACAAACTTCAAATTTCAATCAATGGCCAAACAGCTAGCACCACATTCGTACTCTTCAACAAAGAAGCTGAATCTTAAATCAATGTCCAATGTTCTGAGCTTGCAAAAATTGATCATGACGTTTGCGTACGTTGTTCCTAATAATTTTTACTCTTTTATCATTACATTCATTTTACGCATTCCTTTTTCAAACATAATATATTTACTATTTTCCACGGGTACCAAAAGATCCACTTCCACTGGCAATCACACGGATCATCAGCACCTCTCACAAATTCCGCCTCAAGCTCAATAACTACAACTTAATATGTGGCTATGAAAACTTCACTATGTCAACCATTTTTATAGATTCTTCATACGGAAATACTTCAATGAGTAACCACAACATTCAAAAGGTATTTTTTAGACACTCACTAATAATTTTATATTCTAATTTCTTTTCTTAGTCTAATCATATCTCATTTACGTAAAAGGAAACAAATCCAATCTCAACAACACAAGATCCAATCATTATCACAAACAATGACAGTTCCTCTCACGGAAATGATGTCGAAAGCGAAATTAACCCAAAAAGGAAGCTTCCTTCAAGGTATTTTCAATTTATTTGCCATTTAAATTCTATTCATATTTATTATACAATACTTTCGTAATGTTTTTTAACATATATTTTTTTTTCTTTGTAGGAACATGGACGCAAGGAAAAAAAGGATGATTTAGCTTCATTTCCAATATCTCATTCTTCATGAACTTATTAAAACTTCTTCTACTTCATCCAATTTATATGTTATTTCCTATCACAATGTAAAACATTAGCAATATTTCGATACATTTTTACTTGGAGTTTATCGATCACTAATATTTATCAATTTCACTGTATTTCTGTTCTTTTATTTCTAATTGTAATTTCATACTTCGATGTCTTTATTATGCGTTAATTTACGTTTTAATCGCGCATTGCGCGAGTTTCCATCTAATAATATATTATTTTGAACAATGTTTTCTCAACCCATAAAAAGTAATGATATACGTAAAAGGATTAGTTGTACTGACACGAGAGTAAAAGATGTTCATTTTTACCTTGTTAGGATTATATTATCTTTTCATTTATTATGTCTCGAGCTGCCAATTCATCTCGTAACTTCAAGAGTAACGTTGTCTCCCTCAGGTTTGTACATTGGTTGTTGATTCACCAATGTGTATGTGTCTGTGTTTGTTTGGGAATTACCAAAGCATGCATGTGAGGACAACATGCACCCTTGTTTCAGCCTATCGAAAAGTTGGGGAATGAAACAATATATACATGTAGTGATAAGAGTAATTCTAATGGGCCATTCTTGTTTTACGCCGCTTAATTGACAGAATGGGTGATGATGGCATGATTCACTAATCAATTAGTTAGGTTTATTAATAAAATTTGAATGACAATGCAATTTTAATTTTAAACAGTCACTTAGATAGTGTTTAAAAAAAATCTTGTATGTCATATGATTTGTGAGCATAATAACAGTTGAGCCAACCTCCTCCACCTGACCTTGTCCAGTGTGCTTGCCATGGGAATGATAAGTGTCAGTGTGCATGTTTAATTGTTTATATATGTTTGTGTGAGAGGGAGAGAGAGTGAGGCCCACATGCAGGCTAAGCCATTTAAAATTGTTAAACAAATATTATTTTGGAACTCCAAAGAGAATCCTTGCCACACACACCACGACAAGACAACTAGTTATAGGCCGGCAGAGACCTCTCTCTCTCTCTCTCTCTCTCTCTCTCTCTCCTATACAGAACAGCACATATATATAGATATATATATGAATTCATGCCCGTAAGGAAATCATTATTTCCCTTCGAAATATATCACCCCCACCACCTCTTCTCCCTCTCCCTCTCCCTCTCTTTCTCTTTCTCTTTCTTATAAATACTAATTATAAGTACTAATAACCCTGAGAAAGAGACTCATGAGAAGGATATGTCTGTGAGTCTCTCCCTGCCAAAAAAATAAAAATAAAAAGTGTCTTAACTCAGCTTGTTTTTTTTTACAACATATTGGTGGTCCCCTCACCACAACAAGTACTAGTGAGATCAGAAGGTGTAGTATTAATGGAGTTGGGTATTATTTGTGTGCTTTTTGTGGCCGTTTTTGGTGGGGTTTTGGCTGTGAGGAGTGTACTTAGAAGCGTGAATCCGTGGGTGTATGAAGCAAAGTTAGGGTACAAGCGGTTCTCTCTCCCACCAGGTGATCTTGGGTGGCCTTTCATAGGTAATATGTGGTCCTTCCTCAGAGCCTTCAAGTCCAGTAACCCCGATTCTTTCATATCTGACTTTGCTACCAGGTCACCTCTCTCTCTCTCTCTCTCTCTCTCTCTCCACCCATACCATATTATGTACCATAAGTAAATTTGTGGCAGTCCTCAGATTAAAATACAATTCCCTAATATAGTGGGGATACCATCAGCAGCTTTTTAATTATTTAAATTCTAGAAAATAATGTATTTGTACAGTAGATTTTACCCTGATCATGTGTGCGTTGTGCGATCACATGGGCCCCTTTTGTTCTATATGTTGTTACTTATTATATATCAATAGGTCCCAATATTTTACCTAATATTCACATATAATTAAAATAGATTATATGTATTTTTAGGACTTAAAATAATATTAATTATAGATATAGAATTATAAATATTTTATTTTTATTTTTAATTTCTAGTTTCAAATTACCGACCAACGTGACATACTGTGATTGATTGACATTTTATGAATATGGATCCGCGTCAACGGTTTTATTTGAAACTAGAAACTAAAATTATAAAAAAAATATTTATTGTCCTATTTTCAAAATACATATTACAATAATTCCTAAATTTATAACGCCCCTAATTAAAATGACCCGTTTTACCATTTTTAAACACCGTCTTGTCATTTTACATCATAACTTGAGGGCTGACCCATTTTACCTCATAACTTGAATTTGAACCATACTTTTATTTGAAAGTAAAGTTTTTGAAATTTGCACTGTCCCGTTGAATTTTGATTAAAATGTGTAAACTTAACTTTTGTGTAAACAGGAAGAAAACTCAAAATATCATTACTTTCAGATTTTTTTTGTGTAATAGATTTGATCCACATATTACACTTATCTTTATTGCTCTTTGGTTTATTAACGGGGATCTCTTCTGACATTTAAATTTAATAAGAGTCTCCTTTTGGACTAGGACGTAAATTAATGCTAAATTGAAATTGTTAAGAGAAATTTTAAAAATAATAAGATTTAAAATAAGTAAGAATAAAACAGAATATGTGTAGTGCTAGATTGGAATTGTTTGTGACATTTTTTTAGTTATTCAATTATATCACATGAAATGAGAACTATAAGATGTGTATAAAATTTTTGCTATGAGATATTTTGACTCAAGACCCTAAATTTTATTGCATTTTGACATTGCACAGTTTTTGGCATGCGGAAAGATGCTCACCACTCCCCCCTTGCTTAGACCCTACGTTTTTATTGCGTTTTAACAAATGAGATATTTTGACTTTGGGTACCGTACTTGGAAATGCGAATTATATCATATCGTTAGAGCACAAGTGGGGGAGCAAACGGATGCCCAAATTTGTAAACTAGGAATTGATACAAACAAATAAAGTTCGTTGCAACTCCAAATAATCAATTTATATTACATATGTAGGTTTCAACGAACTATATTAGTTCGTAGAAATTTCCTACGAACTATATTAGGTCGTAAGAATTCTTACGAACTAATATAGTTTGTAGGAAGTATATACCTCCAAAAGTTACTTATAATTTAGCCATCACCAGTGTAAATGATTTGACTCACGAAAGGTAAAGGGTGGATTTGGATCTGTAAACTTACCGTTCAGAGGATGCTCATATGGTGTGTAAATTCAAATTATCTCTTTTGTTATATGTTACTGTTCATTCCCATAGACATGAAAAATGAAATCAATATTAAAATTATGGAGCGGGGGTGAAATAAGTTCAAAATACAGGAGAAATTGATTTCATTTTTTTTAATAAATAGAATCTGAGCTAAGGTATTTTAAGGACAATCGGCAGTGTTCATACCGCTGTAAAGTATTCTCCATATATTCACAAGTTGCATTGGCCTTATTGGGATCTTAGAATATATATGGACTATTATTTACAAATTGGACACTTAGTTTAATTTGCCAAAACTGTCCCCACCTTTAGTGTATACCCCAAAATGATTCAATCAGACAACTGCAGCCTTTTTTGTCTAGTGACCACCATTATTCTTCCCTTCAAATTAAGTACGACTCTTATAATGGGTGTTTCTGTTGTGAAAACATTATCTCCCTTTTCACTTAATATATTATCATATGCATTGCAATGAATGAGTTTTTATGTGTTAAGAATGTAAACTCACAAGCACTATGATGTCATACATGTAATTAGAACAAAGAGTAAAAACTATGTATGCAAAAAAGAAAAAAAATCCGCCAATGTGCTACCGTTATATTGGTTAGTGTGTGAGATTCACATGAAGGTATTATAAAAATTCATGTAAGCATTAGAAAATGTAATGTAGATACATTACTGAAAAATCATGTATACATTAATGGTGTCTCTTTGATCCAAAACAATTACAAAGCGGGAAGTTAATACAAAAAAGAAAAATTAAAACATTTGCATCTATAATCTAGGTGTGCCTAATATTACTCAAATAAAAAACAGCTATCCACTCAGGAAGATAGATTAAGTTGAAAAAAAAATAGAAAATGAAACTTTCAAATAAACCATTGTCATCCCCAATAGATATTTTAAATTTCCAATATCAAGATGTATGGTGATATATTTGTACTTTAAAGCCAAATGTAATCATTCCAACAAGTCAATCTTTTACGCTAAGAAGGGAATAGATATTTTATTGAGTGGAATTGCTAGTCCATCTCCTGCTACATAATTTTCTAATTCACATTACTTATAAAGTCAGCTTTTAGATTCAATTTAATAGCATCACTTGCCTTTTCCTTTATGTAATCTCAAAGCTTAGGCTCTTGTTTAATCTTGTTATAATATATGAAAAAGCGTCAGTATGTAACGTCATCTTGTGAGGAAATATTTGTTTATCTATTTACCAGGTAACTTTCCAAGGCGGAGCACTTTCAACCCACCCATGGTAAATACACGCTTAAAATCTCAAAAAGGTTGTGTAAAGGATACTAAATATAGTACAGAATATGATTTTGCAGTCTTAAGACGAGTTCTATTGGCCTTCCTTTTTATTACTTTACTATGGTTTTAAAATTTACTCAGTTGAGTCTCAATTTCGTATGAAATTTCCTTGCGGGTGCGGAGCTGTGGACCCCGCTCCTTAAGTGCCTTGAGATATTTACAAATAAAGATTTGAGGTTTCTTTTATTTACATATGTCCACGTCATCAAAGCTATTTACCATGATAACAATAGGTGTGACATATCAGTAAACTTTGAATTATTGGTTACATATTTCCAATCAATGCCATTGAATAATTTAGTGTGACACATTTTTTGGCAACATTATTTTGGATCTGTTAAATCCTGTTCCCATATTTGATAGTGAACCAATGAGCCACCTTTGGGATTGGTTCAACTCCACCTTCGGCCTAGGGCAGTAAACCAATAACACATTCTCCACTGGCCAAAACCCTAGCTTTACAAACTTGCATAAATTAATCTGATTACTGGTCCAAAATATGTTCTAAGGACCATTCATATTTAGTTCACAAAGATTCACATGTCCATACCAATAAATTATAATATGATTGAGTTCCATAACATAATATTGTTATTCTTATTGTTATTATTATTATGTAACCAATAATTATAATATGATTGAGTTCCATAACATAATATTATTATTCATCTTTATCCATAACATAATATTATTACTGTTATTTGTGACAGGTTGGAAATCGTAATCATTTTATTGTTACTTCAAGAGAATGTATTATAATTTTATTCAAATGAAAAATGTAGGTTCGGGAATACGGGAATTTATAAGGCCTTTATGTTTGGCAACCCTAGCATCATCGTTACAACACCTGAAGGATGTCGAAAAGTTTTATGTGATGATGAGGCATTCAAGCCCGGCTGGCCTAGTTCTACAATGGAACTTATTGGGAAGAAATCATTTATAGGCATTTCTTACGAAGAACACAAGCGTCTACGTCGACTAACAGCTGCACCTGTTAATGGGAATGAGTCATTATCTATGTATTTGGGATATATTGAAGAAAATGTGGTATCAGCCTTAGATAAATGGGCTAGCATGGGGCAAATCGAATTCTTAACCGAGGTTAGAAGGCTTACGTTTAGGATAATTATGCACATTTTTTTAAGCTCGGAGAGTGAGCAAGTCATGGATGCATTGGAGAGAGAGTATACAGTGCTTAATTATGGAGTCAGAGCCATGGCAATTAATATCCCAGGATTTGCCTACTATAAAGCATTCAAGGTTAGAATTTGTCCTCTTAATCTTTTTTCGTCTATTACAAATGGTAGGAGATAAATAGTTTGAAAAATAATGTATATTTTCAAAAAAAAAAAAAACATATGCTAATTAAATACATTACAAAACCAATGAAAATTGTTTTATTTGATACGAGTCCCAAAATCCTCCCTCAAATGATGTGGTATTGTAATAAAATTTGTACACTATACAATATTTTATTACTATCTCAAGTCATTTGCGGGATGATTTCAGGATTTATTTAGTACTCATAGCATTACTCGAGTATAAATGGCATGCATCTCTTACTTTGGCATGCACAACTACAAAATATTAGTTTCAATTGTTTAAAATATCTCTCTCTCTCTCTTTCCCTAGAGAGAGAGAAAGAGTCTTGATAATATGTGTCTTAAGGTCACACACTTAGAATCCAAAAAAAAGTAGGGACGAAATTCCAAGTTCCGACACTAGGGCACAAAAATATTCGTCGGAAACTTTCGTACTTATTTTTTTTTATGCTCAAAACATGTTCTCTTAGGACACGACTTAACATTTTCAATTTATATATATATATATATATATATATATATATATATATATATATATATATACTAGCGGATGCCCGTGCCTGAGGGCACGACGATAAATTTGCTCCCGTGATAAAACCCAACCAATAATAACCAACCTTTTTTTTTTTAAAAAACTTTTAAAAAAAATATTTTTTTAAAAAAAATATTTACAAAAATTTATTTTTAAAAAAAATATATTATTAAAAAAATATTAAAATAATATTGTATATATGTATGCATGCATACATGCATGTGTATGCATGCAACACATAAAATGCTATAGATGTTTATCATGCATAAGTTACTATTCATAACACCATTGTCTCATATTATATAGATATATATATATATATATATATATATATATATATATATATACAATCTTACTCTTGTGCGGATCAGTCCGCATTTTAACGGTGCGCCTAGAAATTATCGCCTAAATTATAGGCACACTCTCTCTCTTTTCTGGGTCACCGTCAGGTGACACATGTACGGTCCGGACTCTTAAAATGCGGACTATATATATATATATATATATATATATATATATATATATATATAGATAGACAGATAGAGTCCGCATATTAAGAGTGCGGTCCGTACATGTGTCACCTGGCGGTGATCATATAAATTATCGGCTAAATTATAGGCACACTCTCTCTCTCTTTTCTGGATCACCTTTTGGATCACCGCAAGGTGACACTTGTCGGATCCGCACTCTTAAAATGCGGACTGGTCCGCATAACAGCATTACTGTATATATATATATATATATATACCGGACATGTGTCATCTGGCGGTGAACCTAGAATTTATCGGTTAAATTATAGGCACTCTCTCTCTCTTTTCTGCGCTCACTGTCAGGTGACACATGTTCAGACCGCGTAAGAGCAATACTATATATATATATATGTAGGGCATTTATCCTCAAAGGCATCGAATACAGATGTATAGTTGGGTGGAAGTTTGAGTTGAGTAATTATTTGAGTATTATCCTTGGTTGTTTATTCAAACATTATTTTAGTGTTGGAATTAAAAGAGGCTATCAAAATTTCAGGCACGAAAGAAACTGGTGTCAATTTTTCAATCCATAGTGGACGAGCGTAGGGAGCGGAGAGAGAGAGATCCGCCAACATCAAAGAAAGATATGATGGATGCTCTTTTGAGTGTTGAAGATGAGAATGGTCGAAAATTGAGTGATGAGGAGATCATTGATGTTCTTGTAATGTACCTAAATGCTGGTCATGAATCTTCTGGCCACATCATAATGTGGGCCACTCTCCACATGCAAGCCCACCCTGAAATTTTCAAAAGGGCCAAGGTATGAAAATCAAAATCATGACACTTTATTTTATGTTCCATCAACGAGTAAGAACATTGTTTATTAATTTGACTGCTCTCTCTTTTTTTATTTATTTATCAAATTACGTGTCTTGGTAATCTAATTTACAAAAGAAAGTGATCTCTCATACTTGTACAATAAGGAGACTACTTTGACTCTAAAATGTATTGGTGATGCTTAAAGGTCCCGTTTGGTTGTTTCCAAATTTTAAATTCGTTCATTAATAAATTGATTTATCTACAAATTAACCAATTAATTGTGTTTGGTTTCATTAATAAAATGATTTATTAATTTGTCCCATTTTAGCTCATGTGTAAAATTTGGAATCGGATCATTTAACAAAAAAACATGAAATGCATTCATTTGAAATATGAGTCACATTAAGTCCATGTTCCTCTCTCTCTCTCTTTCCCTCCCCCTCCCTTCCCTCCCTCTCTCTCTTAATTTGTTTTTATCTTTTTTTTTTCTCATAGACCTTAACATCAATTTCAAATTACCAAGCATTGCGTAAAAATATATTTAAACTCATTTCAAATCTACTCGTTTACAATTTATTAATTCACAATGAACCAATTTATTAATTAAAGTTGTAACTTTCGTGTTTGTGCATTTATTTGAGTGCGGATTAAATTTGGAGGCTGAATCTTTTACTATGTTTGACCTCCAAAGACAAAAGGAGCAAAAATGATATATTAGCAGAGTACTTCCCTTGCACCTCTTCTCATCTTGTAAAAGAAAATTGAGACCATGTCATTTAGTTGTACCTTAATAGAATTACTTAGCAAGGACATATGTTTCACTCAAATCTGCAACTTTAGTGAATAAATGTGTAAAATAAGACAATATTGTTCCCAAATGTATGGTGGATTACATTCTAGGAAGAGCAAGTGGAGATTGTGAAGAAGAGACCACCTACACAAAAAGGGCTTACGCTCAAAGAATTTAGGCACATGGAGTATCTCTCCAAGGTACCGTATTCTTTTTTTTTTGTTCATAAATATATATTTAGATCACTTTGAGTTTATTCATATTCAAAAATGGGCTGAAACGCAAATATTCTTTTATCCTTTTGTTTTTAAACCTCAAAGGTGATCGATGAAACACTTCGTTTGGTAACATTCTCATTCGTGGTCTTTCGTGAGGCGAAGATCGATGTCAACATGTCCGGTTAGTTTATTGGTTCTTGATTTCATTTTCTATTATGTCTTCGTTGTAACTACTAGGATGATGTTTGTGGATTTACTTACTTTTATGATTAAAAATTATGAATTTTAAAAAATCCGTGGTGTTTGTTTGAAAAGAAACAATGAGGTCATCATCCAAGTAGATTATCGTGATTAACAAAAAATAGATAATGGCTTTTTATTACAGGTTATACTATTCCAAAAGGATGGAAAGTTTTGGTCTGGTTTAGAACTGTTCATTTGGATCCTGAAATTTATCCTGATCCCATGGAGTTCAATCCTTCCAGATGGGATGTAAGTTCACTAAGTATATAATTATACACACACGTATGAGTTTTATTGCAAATTAAACCCTCATAATAGGCATCATTTGCAATGTCTTCCTCTCTTTCGACTTTTATTGTTATTCAAATCCTGAAGTAGAATAATTGAAGAAATTTAACCTCAATGCCATGTAAGTCTCGCGTAAGCGCCAAGATTAAAATTCTTCACTTACTCTACACCTGAGGATTTGAATTGCCAAAACTAAATCATCGAAAATAAACACCATGTCTATTTTCATTTGATTCTCTATTAGTTATATATGTTTCTCTCTCTCTCTCTCTCTCTCTCTCTCTCTCTCTCTCAATAGTAAAAAAATTATTTTTAAATAATTTTTTTTGTGCGATATTTAAACATTTCAAGTGACCCATATAAAAAAGATCATGTCAAAAAAAAATTTTTTGCTATTTTTAAAAAATCGGTCAAACTTTCGTAGTTTTTAAAGTGCGTAAAAGAAACGAAAGTTTGACCGATTTTTTAACAATAGCAAAAAAGTTTTTTTGAGTTAATTTTTTTTACATGGGTCCCTTCAAATGTTTAAATATCACACAAAAAAAATCAACTTAGTTTTTTTATTATTATTTAAAAAAAATAATGTGCAAACTTAGTATGTATAAGAACCTCTCTCTCTCTCTCTCTCTATATATATATATATATATATATATATATACAAAGTACTGCTCTTATGCGGACTGTCCCGCATTTTAATAGGGTTGGACATGTGTCACCTGACGGTGAACTTAAAAATTATGGGCTCTCTCTTTTCTAAACTCACCGCTAGGTGGCACATGTCTAGTCCGTACTGTTAAAAAATGCGGGACAGTACGCACAAGAGCAGTACAATATATATATATATATATATATATATATATATATATATATCAACACAAGTAGACCTAAAAAACGAAATTTTTAATGGACCTTAACAAAAAAACCCCTAACAACTCATTAATTTTAATTCGCGGCATCGACAACGGGCACGTGTGTGATTCGAGACCCCCTTTACTCCATATCCCCCCTCCCACCCCCTACCCCCACCATTGCAGTCCACTAGTTCAAAAAATTTAAGTTGTCAGAATGTTTACTCAAGGGTAAGCGCTGCCTTGGGATGTGTGTGTGTGTGGGGGGGGGGGGGGGGTGTAAAAAAATATTCGATCGATACGCGTGCCCGTTAGCGCAGACCAATTCCAACATTGAAATTAAAATTAATGGGTTGTTATGTGTTTTTTGTCAAAGTCCATTAAAAGTTTGTTTTTTAGGTTCACTTTTTTCATCTCTCTCTCTCTCTCTCTATATATATATATATATATATATATATATAGAGAGAGAGAGAGAGAGAGGCAGGCTCCTGTGCACACTAAGTTTGCACACTAAGTTTGCACATTACTTTTTTAAATTAGTAAAAAAAATATTTTTGAGTGCTGGCGCACACCAATTTTTTTATGTGATATTTTAGCATTTCAACGGACTCACATAAAAAAAATTAGCTGAAAAAAACTTTTTTTGCTATTTTTAAAAAATCGGTCAAAATTTCGCAGTTTTTAAAGGGCTTAAAAGCATAGAAAGTTTGACCGATTTTTTAAAACTAGCAAAAAAAGTTTTTTTTAGCTGATTTTTTTTATATGGGTTCCTTGAAATGTTTAAATATCACACAAAAAAAATCAACTCAAAAATATTTTTTTTACTAATTTAAAAAAGTAATGTGGAAACTTAGTGTGCACAGGAGCCTGCCTATATATATATATATATATATATAAGCCCTCTCCTGTAAGGACTCCTTATGGTGCAATTCTGGTACATACCATTTTTTTAAAACTGTAAAAAAAATGAATTTTTTGATGAAACTTCATGGATATTATCTCCACGGTGAAGAGATCTTCAATTTTTTTCATTAAAAAATTCAATAAAAAAATTGTTGAGATAGATGAAAAGTAAAAAAATGGTATAAATATATATTTTCAACTGTTGAAATTTGGGCGATCATCTCATCCACTTTTTGATTGAATTTTTTGATGAAACTTCGTGTATGTGATCTCGACAGTGAGACTATCATATACATGAAGTTTCATAAAAAAATCAATTAATAAAGTGGGTGGTGCTGACCCAACATTTTAACGGTTGAAAATGAATATTTATGCCATTTTTTTACATATCACTTTATTTCAATGATTATTTTATTAATTTTTTTTATGAAAAAAAATTGGAGATGATCTTAAAACCGTGGACATCATATCGACAAAGATTCATCAAAAAATTTAATTTTTTTATTATTTTAGAAAACGGTATGACCTGAATCTGCACCATAAGGAGTCCTTACAAGAGATTATATATAACTAGCGGATACCTGTGTCGAGCGCACGGCGATAAATTTGTCCCGTGATAAAACCCAACGCATAAAAAAAATAGTTAAAAAAATCCATATCCATTTATTAAAAAAAAAAAAATACTTTTAGCATATGACATTTCATGCATGGGAATGAAATGTCAAAAATATCATACATGAATTTTGGCCATCCCTATATGGTGTTATATTATATATATATACTAGTGGATGCCCGTGCCCGAGGGCACAACGATAAATTTGCCCCCGTGATAAAAACAAATTTGAGAAAAAATATATATATATATATATATAAATTAAAAAAAGAAAAAAAATATTTAAAAAATTAATAAAAAAATAGTTCAAAAATGGAAAAAAATATTTAATAAAAAAAATTAAATTTGCACGTATTTAAAAAAATACATGTATTTATAATAGTATAATAGTATATATATAACACATAAAAAAAAGGAAAAAAAATAACTTTTAGCATGACATTCATGTATGGGTATGAAAGAGAAAAATGTCATGCATACCAAAATGAAGATATTTTTGATAAAACCATGGTGGAATGTTATATATATATATATATATATATATATATATATATATATATATACAGAGAGAGAGAGAGAGAGAGAGAAAAAAAAAGATTCACCTACATTATGCACTATACATCATACCTAATTCTAGGTCCTAGAATTTTTTTTTTCAAATTTTATATTTTTCTCTTGAAATTAACCTTCCAATCAATCCATATGAAAAAAATTAGGTCAAAATACATTTTTTAGCTATTTTTAAAAAATTCACAAAAAACTGCTGGCACATACCCTTATAAAAAAGGTATTTTTAACAGTTTTTTGTGAATTTTTTTTAAATACCTACAAAATGTATTTTGTTCTAATTTTTTGCATATGGATTGATTGGAAGGTTAATTTCAAGGAAAAAATATAAAATTTAAAAAAAAATTATTTTAGGGAATAGAATTAAGTGTGCTGCACGGATGATGTATAACCTGACTCTCTCTCTCTCTCTATATATATATATATACTAGTGGATGCCCGTGCCAGAGGGCACGGCGATAAATTTTTCCCCGTGATAAAAAAAAAATTGAGAAAAAATAAAAAAAAATTGAGAAAAAATAAAAAAAAAATGAGAAAAAATAAAAAATATAAATAAAAAAAGAAAAAAATATTTAAAAAATAGTTTAAAAAAATGGGAAAAATATTTAATAAAAAAATATAAATTTACATGTATTTAAAAAATACATGTATTTATAATAGTATAATAGTATTTATAATAGTATATATATAACACAAAAAAAAAAAGAAAAAAAAATAATTTTTAGCATGACATTTCATGTATATGCATGAAAGAGAAAAAGGTCATGCATAAAAAAAGTGAAGATATTTTGACAAAATTTTCAAAAACCATGCTCCTTTATTATATGGATAGATATCCATATAACAAAGGAGCCTGGTTTTTGAAAATTTTGGCCAAAATATCTCCATTTTGATATGCATGACATTTTCTCATTTCATGCCCATGCATGAAATGTCATGCTAAAAGTTTTTTTTTTTTTTGTGTTATATATATACTATTATAATATTATAAATACATGTATTTTTTTAAATACGTGTAATTTTTTTATTATTATTTTTTTTAAACTATTTTTTATTAATTTAACTATTTTTATTTTTTATTATTTTTTTCTTAAATTTTTTTTTTATCATTATTTTTTATTATTTTTTTCTTAAATTTTTTTTTATCACGGGGGAAATTTATCGCCGTACACTAGTATATATATATATGGGGGTGTAATATGAACATTTTATATAGATGATGATACGCTTAACATTGTGTGCAGGGTCTTGCACCAAAAGCAGGTACCTTCCTTCCCTTTGGAGGAGGAAGCAGAATGTGCCCCGGCAATGATCTTGCCAAGCTAGAAATTTCTGTTTTCCTGCACTATTTCCTCCTTAACTATGAGTGAGTTGCATCGCTTCCATGCCCTTTTCTCTAATTTCCTTGCTTCTCTTCAGTTTATTTTGAGGGTAAATTACAAGAAACCCCTTCAACTACTGTTCTCATTGCAATCAATTATGAATCCAGTTTTGAGGGATATATTTAGGAATCATATCATTATTCTTTGCAAATAACCTCTAAAAAATATGCCCTTGTGTCTCGGTTAATGTGTACAAAAACATCTTTAGCTTCACATACAATACGAGGAAAATTGTAATCATGGGAAATGTTCGTCCATTTTTTGCAAAATAGTTAAAAAGTTATTTGCAACTATCGTGATAGTTTAGGAGTTTTTTATTTTTGATATTTTCCATTCACTCGATTTTAAGTAGGAGTCTACTTTAATATCACACATAATATATTTGTTTAGCTAACATTATTTTAGAAGGCAAAAGCCAAAAACCCCAAATTTATTACAAAACTTACTAGATACAGATAGGGGGGGGGGGGGGGGGGGGGGGTTTAAACAACTTACATATCGTGGCAGCATCAGAATTTGAAGGATGAGGGGTCGAGTAACAAATATCTATCTTTGAGGAGGCTTATATAAATGGGACATATAGCAAATAGTCCCTCGGACATTTTTTAATACTCATTTAGTCCAAACTTTTTTATTTTGCCTCAAAAAGTCCTTTGCCACATATTTTGGAGAGGGAGTGCCGCTGGCGCGGACCTCTAAAAATAAGAAGATATTGAGTGCTTGAGGGACTAAATGGGTTAAACTAAAAATATGTGTCCTTTTTAAAAAATATATATTTATAGTAGGGACTATTTAATAATTGACCCTATATAAATATAATTATTTTTGTGAAAACAATAAAAAGAATAAAGAATTTTTTTTATCAATTAATCTAACTTATTAAGTATGCTCAAAACTTTACAATTATATTTATACACATGCGCACACATGAGTAAATTTTCAGATATTTTATCATTAATATTAAATATGCTCTAACTGAATTTAGCCACATATTTACCTTTCATCGTAATTTCTTTTTCATATACTTTATTTTTTATTTTTTGCAGGCTTGAACGACATAATCCGGAATGCCCGCGAATGTACTTGCCACATTCGAGGCCTAAAGATAACTGCTTGGCAAGACTAAAAAGTGTCTTTTCTGAGAGCGTATAGGAGAAATTAAGAAATAAAGAAAGAAAAAGATCTACCTTTTTTCCGTAGTAATAAATAAACTTATCTCATATTAATTTTTTTCTTAGTTCACGCAATTCTATTTTTCTCTGGTGGAATGAATGATCTTAAAGAAATTTGTTATATGATCTTTTAGGGTATTTGTTATAAAGGAAAATGTGATCAGGAAATTTGTGTCTATGTTGCTGAACGTGGTCGATTGGGTTTCATATTCATCATGTACCCATGGTTTCAAGTAGTAGCAGTTGTAGTGTACTGTTTAATCATAAAAGTATTAGTAATTCCATATTTTGTAAGCTTTTATATATATTATATATAGGATCTTATATTCTTGATAATTTTAAAATTTTGCATAGTCAATACAATATAATTTGCATTATTCTCTTATATTTTCTTTCTTTTTGCAAAATATCAATTTATCTATCGATCTATCTATCAGGGTCACCTTGAGCATGTGCGAAGTGGGTGATTGCACAGGAGTCCCGCTAGTTTATTTATTATTACTTATATGTTGATGACCCATTTTTCATATCAATACACATAAAAACGGACTTATTTTATAATTTTTGTACGGGGGCTTGTCAATTTTTACCAATCTCAAGACTCTCTCTCTCTCTCTCTCTCTTCATATATATATATCAGTCAGACTCTCCAATAAACCTCTTAGTAACATAATTATGAACATATTCATTTTTAAAAAATAGTAAAAAAAATGTATTTTTCAATCAAATTTAGTATATATGATTTACATAATAAGGAGATCATCTACAAAAAATATCAAAAAAATTCCGATAAGTGGATGAAATGAATAGTGAATATATATGTGCATTTTCGATCGTTCAAATTTTTTTCATCATCTCACCCACTTTTAGGTTGAATTTTTTTATTTTATTTTTTGGTACTAGATTATGTAAGCAAAACTTGGTTGAAAAATATATATATTTTTTAAAATGGGCATGTTTATCTCTTAGGTTCCTCTTATCAAATTTGCTATGACATTCAATACTATCCTTTTAATTCCAATAGAGGTGGTCCATTATGGTCCTCTAAATGTGGTTACATGCTTATTTTCTTGAGATCGAACATGTCAAAGGCAACTTAGGTTTTAGACATCTCTACGCCTTTTACCCCCAACAAACCAAACCTGTAACTAAGATATTTTAAGTTCATATTAACATGCTTAGGGATATGAAACCTAATAGTCCAAGGTTTCTTCCTCAACCTTAGTTGTAAGCTACTCAAGCCCATTTTTGGATTGTTTCAATTTTTAATAACTCCTCCCCCATTGAGGTGAAAGACTCCTACGGGGTTAGCTTTCTAATTCCTAGAGAATAGTTTTGTGGAACTTCTACTCCAAAATCCCTATGTATCTAAAACTTGTGGGGATCTTCACTTGCATGCCTAATTTTCAAGGCAATTTCCATTGTATCAATCCATTCCCATACTTAAAGGGAGTGGTTCTAATCTCTTTTTATTTAGTAGATACTCACATGTTCTGGAGTCAGCTGTCGGGGCAGGGTTTGCAAGCTATGCTTAGGGTCAAAGAACTTTTAGCATAAGTGACTGTAGCCTTTAAAAAGTGGTGGTCACTTCATATTGAGCTTCACTTAAACCCAAAATGTCACACCCCAAACCAAAATCTATCATAATCATTTCATTTATATTATGATTAAGTCATAATTTTCATTCCGTCCGAAATATAATTCATTTATCAATATTTTTTCCATATACAATAAACATAGTCAGGTTCTTTGTACCATAACGTAATTAACATCAGAGTCATAATTAAGCGAACATGCTATATTATGATTGACTATGTTAAATATTGCAATAATTAAATCAATCCATGTTAACTTAGTATATAAGATGTGCAAATGTAGTAAAACCTCAGTGTGACAATGACAAAATCCCCATGTCTAATCCCCAGCTCTTTCTAACAGTGAAACCCTCAAATCACTGATCATATGATATCCTACCTGGCAGTAGACAACCCTGAAAATGTCAAAATATAAACCATAAGCATTAATCTTAGCGAGGTACTCCTTCCCTAAAATGAAATAACGGTTTTATATTAAATCTGTGGATATTAAATCCATCCAATCCTGTCATTCAATGAATTAATAGTTCTATATCAAATCGGTGGATATTAAATCCAACCAATCCTGCCATACAATGAATTAATAGTTGTATATCAAATATGTGGATATTAAATCCAACCAATCCTGCCAAGCAATGAATTAATAGTTATATATCAAATCTCTAGATATAAAATCCAAACAATCCTTCCCTGTAATAAAATGACAATTCTATATCAAATCCATGAACATATAATCCAAACAATCCTGCCCATTGGCAATAACAAATCCTGGAACATAAGTTCCAAAAAATCCTTCTCATAAGACAAATCAAATCATTGGATCTTTGTCCAATTCCAATCCGGGATCATAAGACCCAAACACATCCTGTATATTTTAGTATCCAAACAAATAATGAATACTGAAGTATTCAAACCAATCCTAGATCATAAGACCCAAACAAATCCTGGATATTTTAATATCCAAACAAATCCTGAATACCGAAGTATTCAAACCAATCCTGGATCATAAGATTCAAACAAATACTGGATATTTTAATATCCAAACAAATCTTGAATGTCGAAGTATTCAAACCAATCCGCTCTTAGAGCTATATTCGTATTTATATATGAAACAATCATAGGTACACTCACCTTGGTAATTTAACATGCTTTCTATTTTCCTTTGTCTGGAACTTGTTCAACCAGTTATTCTTCCTTCCTATCATTCTTACAATATTAGTAACATCATAAGAATATCGACAATTAAAAGAGTAACTTGAACCCAACTCAATTTATAAGCATCATATGATTCCATTCACATCACTTACCATATATGAAGTTACATCTAAATTCATGTCAAGATAGTTAAAATATCCAAAGCATATACCCAACATGCTTTCATTTATTATTGGTAATCCAATGATTATCATATTAGGTTTTTAATACAATAAACAAAACATCATTTGAAGGTTCCTAGGGAAAGTTATGCCCATTTCTTTAATGCATTGCAAGTCTTCCCTATAGGCTCATCCATCGTTCAATCAATTTTTACGAATTTTCATAATTTTTCTACATCATAACTTTCTATGATATTTCATCCAACATCAATAAACATATTGAGAAATACAAATTAAAGTTTCATAATTTTTTAGGTTCATTTGCTATGTCAAGAAAAACATCGAACAATTGGCGCGCATACTTTCACCCTTAGAGAAAATTTTATACCCGAACTTCAAACTCTCACCAAAGATTCATTTCTTTGTATTTTCACATGATTTTCGGATATGTCACACATGTAAGAGCCTATTTTCATTTACAACTAGAATTAATCAATTCCAATAAGTGTATAAAAAGATATGGAAGTTTGAATAAACAAGGTTACTAAACGAAGCAATTTAAGGGTTTACACATTCAACTTTGTTTGAACTCATATCTATTCATACGTATACCTCAAGACATGGAAGTTTAGTAAAAAAATGATGATTTATATCACTTCAATCAGTAATATAAGAAAAATAACAATATTTACATGTAGGATTACCTTAAGGACGTTTACGTAATTTCCTATGAATTTTTCTCCAACGTTTCCTCCTCGCTTTCTTCCTAAACTTCCATATTCTCTCTCCTTAAGATTAAATTCCTCGTAGCTTCTTTCAGCTGAAGGATAAGATTATTTCAAAGGTATTAGGTCGGCCAAACCAGCCTACACCTTCAACCAATCAATTTAAGACACTTGTTGTGTATAAAGGCTGAATTACCTCTTAAACAAATGGACATATTTGCCCTTAGTTAGAAATTTTGGTATAACATCTTACTCGGACCTCCATTTTGCACACCGTTTGTTGAGTTACAACCCTAACTCACCTGTCTACGACTATCTAGTTTTCACCTCAAGTCAATTGTTATTTTATAAGGGGCAAAACTAGTCTCCAACCTGAATATTCCTACCGAAACTTTAAAATTTTGTATTTGTAACTAATTCGATATTTCATACTTTCTGAAGGTAGTATTAGACTAAACATAATAACTTAACATCATATATATTAATTACATATTACTCGTATCACATAAGCTAAGCATGATTTAAGCATAATTAATCATAATTATATTCAGATTGTCACAATTATCCCCTAGTTAGGAAATTTCATCCCCGAAATTGACATACCTTGGTTGTTCGAATCAAACGAATACATATAATGCATATTCATGCTATCTTCACTCTCCCATGTATATTATTCTATGGAATATCTTCTCCACACAACTTTCACAAGTGGAATCACTTTGGATCTCAATATTTGTTCCTTCCTATCCACAATAGCAATTGGTTCTTCCACGTAACTCAAGTCGTCCTTCAACTCAATAGATTTTTCCACCAATACATTTGAAGGTTACGTTATATACTTTCTCAACATAGAAACATGGAAAATATCATATAATCGGGCTATTTCCGGTAGCAATGCTAACTTGTAGGCTACCACTCTGACTTTGTTAAGGATTTTATGAGGTCCAATGTGGTGTGGACATAATTTTCCTTTATTTCCAAACCTCATAACTCCCTTCCATTACGATATTCTAAGAAACATATAATCCCCTTTCTGGAATTCCAAATCTTTCCATCGTTTATCCACATAACTTTTATGTTTTCTTTAAGCTGTCTTCATTCTATCTTGAATAATCTTTACCTTTTCAGTGGCGACTTCAATCAACTCTGGACCCTCTATCCACCTTTCCCCAACTTCATCCCAACATACTGGTGTACAACATCGTCTACCGTATAATGCTTCGTATGGAGCCATACCAATAGTAGACTAGAAACTATTATTATATGAAAATTTTATCAAAGGCAAATATTCATCCCAATTTCCTTTGAAATCAAGCACACAAGCTCTAAGCATATATTTTAAAATCTGTATAGTTCTTTCAGACTGCCCATCTGTCAGGGGATGAAAAGTTATACTAAACTTTATGTTAGTACTAATAGCATACTGCAAACTATCCCAAAATCTGGATGTAAAAGTAAGGTCCCTATCAGAAACAATAGAAACAGGTGCTCCATGCAATCGAATAATTTCATTAAAATACAATCTAGCTTACCTATCAACTGTATACGTAGTATTAACTGCTAGAAAATGCGCTGACTTAGTCAACCTGTCTACCACTACCCAAATCAAATCTGACCCCTTCTGAGATCGAGGAAGCCCAACTACAAAATCCATCATTACATGATCCCATTTCCATTCCGGTATTGGAAATGGTTGAAGCAAACCCGCAGGTTTCTCATGCTCCACTTTCACTTGCTGATATATAAGGTATCTAGCAACAAAATCAACTATTTATTTCTTCGCATTATTCCACCAATAATGCTCCTTTAAATCTCTATATATTTTAGTACTACCAGTATGCATAGTATAAATGAAATTATAAGCCTCATCTAAAATTTTCGCTTCCAGTCCATCCATATTAGGCACGCATAATCGTTGTTTATACAATAAAGTGCCATCATTAATAATACAAAAATCACCAGACTTACCATCGCTGACATCTTGTCATTTTTCTTAAGAAAATGATCTTGACTTTGCAAATCACGAATACGAGTAGCTAACAATGACCTCACGCTTATATGAGCAAAGAATCTGTCCCCATCTGCTAGCTGCAATTCCACTCCCATTAATATGAAGTTCATAATGTGAGAAACTCTAGCACATCGAGTACAATATAACCTGCCCGAAGCCTTTATACTCAAAGCATCTGCAACTACATTTACCTTCCCTGGATGGTAGTGAATTGTACAATTATAATCTTTAATTAACTCTATCCACCGCTTATGCCTCAAATTCAACTCCTTCTGAGTAAATAAAAACTTAATACTCTGATGGTAAGTAAAAAATTTCACATACTTCACCTTATAAATAATGACACCACAATTTCAAAGAAAACACAATAACAACAAGTTCCAAATCACGTGTAGGATAATTACGTTCATGTGTACGCAACTGCCTCGAAGCATAAGAAATAACCTTACCATGCTACATAAAAACAAAACCTAACCCCTGATGTGAATCATCAGTATAAATAATAAAACCATCTCTACTATGCGAAATAATAAGAACAGGTGTAGTTACCAATCTCATTTTTAATTCTTCAAAACTATTTTCACAATTAGAATTCCATTCAAGATTGACATTCTTCTGGGTTAATTTAGTCATTGGCAAGGCAATCAAAGAAAATACCTTTATAAACCTTCTATAATACCCAACCAAACCCAGAAAACTCCTCACCTTAGTCACATTATTGGGTCTCTCCCACTTTATAATAACTTTTACTTTCTTGGGATCAACACATATACCATCTCCACAAATTACATGGCCTAAAAATACAACTTATGATAGCCAAAATTCACATTTTCTAAACTTAGCATACAACTGCTTATCTTTCAACACATTCAAAATAGTTCTGAGATGCCTTTCATGTTCAACCATATCACGTGAGTAAATTATAATGTCATCAATTAAAACTATGACAAATGAATCAACAAAAGGATGCAGTGTCATAAGATCCATAAATACTGCTGGAGCATTAGTCACCCCAAAAGGCATAACCAAAAATTCAAAATGACCATACCGAGTACGAAAAGCAGTTTTAGAAACATCACTCTCCTTGACCCTCAACTGATGATAACCTGATTGCAATTCTATTTTTTAAAAACACTTTAGCACCCTATAACTGATAAAATAAATCATTTGTACGAGGTAAAGGATATTTGTTCTTAATCATAGATTTATTCACTTGTCTATAATCAATACACAAACGCATGGTACCATCTTTCTTTTTCACAAATAAACTGGTGCACCCCATGGAGATACACTTGGCTGCATAAACCTCCTATCAAGTAAATCTTGTAACTGAATCTTGAGTTCTTTCAATTCAATAGGTGCCATTCTATATAGTTCCATAGAAATAGGGGTTATCCCCAGATCTAATTCAATACTAAATTCAACTTCTCTCTCTGGAGGTAACCCAGGCAACTGACTAGGAAATACTTCTGGAAAAATCTCGTACATTAGGAACATCAACTAATTGTAAATCCTACTTCGTAGTGTCAAGAACTTATGCAATAAAACCCTCACAACCCTTACTCAACAATTTCCTCATTTGAATAGCATAGATAATGCAAGTTGGAACAATTTTCCTTTCCCCCAAAAATTTAAATTTCAACTCACTAGGCATTTTAAAAACAACTTATTTACGAAAACAATCTATAGATGTGTGACATTTAGATAACCAAACCATTTCCAAAATTATATCAAAAATCAGATATATTCAATAGAAGTAAGTCTATAACTGTATCTCTAACCCGCACAGTCAAAACATAATCACGACAAATATATTCAACTACAATCACATCCCCCATAGGCATGGAAATACCCAACCCCACATCTAAACGAGTACACGGCCTATTCAGATATATAGCAAATGCATATGACACAAAAGAATGTGTGGAGCCAGGATCAATCAAAACATAAGCACTTCTATTAGTAATAGAAAGTGTACATGTGACCACATTTAGAGTAGCATGAGCTTCTTTCATCGTAAAGACTCGTCCACCTAGCCTGGAACTAATATCTTGTACCATGCCCCAGGTTTCCATTTATAATAACCGAATTATAACAACCAACACAATTATAATACTAAACTATTGATTAGTACATAAACGATTCATAAATACCATATCAAATCAACAACTTCCATCTAATCGTCACACACGTCCAGAATTAATAACCTAAATGCTCTGATACCACTAATTGTCACACCCCAAACCCAAATATTTTATAATCATTTCATTTATATTATGTTCAAGTCATAATTTTCATTCCATCCGAAATATAATTTATTTATCAATATTATTTTTCCATATACAATAAACATAATCAGGTTCTCTATACCATAACGTAATTAACATCGGAGTCATAATTAAGAAAACATTTTATACTATGATTGACTATGTTAAATATTGCAATCATTAAATCAATCCATGCTAACTTAGTATACAAGATGTGCAAGGTTAGTAAAACCTCAGTGTGGCAATGACAAAATCCCAATGTTTAGTCCCCAACTCTTTCTAACAGTGAAACCCTCAAATCACTGATCATATGATATCCTAGTTGGCAGAATACAACCCTAAAAATGTCAAAATATAAACCATAAGCATTACGCTTAGCGAGGTACTCCTTCCCTAAAATGAAATAACAGTTATATATTAAATCTGTGTATATTAAATCCAACCAATCCCTCCATTCAATGAATTAATAGTTCTATATCAAATCTGTGGATATTAAATCCAACCAATCCTGCCATACAATGAATTAATATTTGTATATCAAATATGTGGATAATAAATCCAACCAATCATGCCATACAATGAATTAAGAGTTTTATATCAAATCTGTGGATATTAAATCCAACCAATCCTACCATGCAATGAATTAACAGTTCTATATCAAATCTCCAAATATAAAATCCAAGCAATACTTCCTTGTAATAAAATGACAATTCTATATCAAATCCATGAACATATAATCCAAGCAATCCTGCCCGTTGGCAATAACAAATCCTGGAACATAAGTTCTAAAAAATCCTTGTCATAAGACAAATCAAATCATTGGATCTTTGTCCAATTCCAATCCTGGATCATAAGACCCAAACAAAACTTGGTTATTTTAATATCCAAACAAATCCTGAATACCGAAGTATTCAAACCAATCCTGGATCATAAGACCAAGACAAATCCTGGATATTTTAATATCCAAACAAATCCTGAATATCGAAGTATTCAAACCAATCCTGTATCATAAGACCCAAACAAATCCTAGATATTTTAAAATCCAAACAAATCCTGAATATCGAAGTATTCAAACCAATCCTCTCTTAGATCTATATTCATACTTATATATGAAACAATCATAAGTACACTCACCTTGGTAATTTAACAGGTTTTCCATTTTCGTTTGTCTCAAACTTGTTCAACCAGTTCTTCTTTCTTCCTATCATTCTTAAAATATTAATAACATCATAAGAATATATACAATTCAAAGAGTAACTTAAACGCAACTCAATTCATAAGCATTATATGATTCCATTCATATCACTTATCATAGATAAAGTTCTATCTAAATACATGTCAAGATAGTTAACATATCCAAATCATATACCAAACATGCTTTCATTTCTTATTGGTAATCCAATGATTATCATATTAGGTCATCAATACTATTAACGAAACACCAGTTGAAGGTTCCAAGGGCAAGTTATGACTATTTCTTCAGTACATAGCAAATCTGCCCTATAGGCTCATCCATCGCTCAGTCAACTTCTAGGATTTTTCATAATTTTTATACATTATAACTTTCTATGATATTTCACCCAACATTAATAAACATATTGATAAATACAAAATTAAAGTTTCATAATTTTAAGGTTCATTTTCTATGTCAAGAAAAACATCGAACACATGGCGTGCATACTTTCACCCTTGGGGGAGATTTTATACCCGAACTTTAAACTCTCACCAAAGTTTCATTTCTTGCTATTTTCATATGATTTTTGGACATGTCACACATATATGAGTCTAGTTTCATTTACAACTAGAATTAATCAATTTCAGTAAGTATACAAAAAGATATGGAGGTTTGAATAAATAAGGTTACTAAACGAAGCAATTTAAGGGTTTACACATTCAAATTTGTTTAAACTCGTATCTATTCGTATGTATACCTAAAGAAATGGAATTATAGTAAACAAATTATGATTTCTATCACTTCAATCACCAATATAATAAAAATAACAAGATTTATGCATAGGATTACCTTAGGGACGTTTACGTCATTTCCTATGAATTTTTCTCTAACGTTTCCTCCTCGCTTTCTTCCTAAACTTCCATATTCTCTCTCCTTAAGATTAAATTCCTCATGGATGCTTTTAAATGAAGGATAAGGTTATTTCAAAGGTATAAGGTTGTCCAAACCAGCCTACACCTCCAACTAATCAATTTAAGACACTTGTTGGGTATACAGGACGAATTACCACTTAAACGGATGGACAAATTTTCCTTGGTTAGTAATTTCGGTATGACTTCTTACTCGGACCTCCATTTCACACACCATTTTTTGAGTTACAACCCTAACTCACTTTCTACAACTATCTAGTTTTTACCTCAAGTAAATTGTTATTTTATAAGGGTCAAAACTAGTCTCCAACCTGAATATTCCTACACAAACTTCAAAATTTTTGTATTTGTAACTAATTCGATATTTTATGCTTTCTCAAGGTAGGATTAGACTAAAGATAATAACTTAACATCATATATATTAATAACACATTACTCGTCTCACATAAGCTAAGCATGATTTAAGCATAATTAATTATAATTATATTCAGATTGTCACACAAAACATCCATCAACAATCCCTTAATTCCTTCTTCCTCCATAAGGCTTCTTTTGATTTTCACATCCTTTTTTAGCTTTCTTCCCTTGCATAGATATTTTGTGTTATAGGTGAACCTTCTCATGCTCATTATTTTTCTTCTCGAAAGAGGAAACTTGTACTTAAAGAAGAACATTAAGAAAAAGTAAAATACGAAGGTGTTTTTACCTCTTGTTTGACATTCAAGAAATACATCTTTTTTTTAGATTCTAGTTAGTGCGTTATCAACTAATTTTGAGCCTTTTTAACCTCTTCTAATGGTTATGCTCAATGTTCCCAAGAGAAAAGGGATGAAGTCCATAACCAGGAAACCAATCTATAAGGTCAAATTGGAAGTTAACACCAATCTTTCCACGTTTGATAATATTCTTCATGTTTTGGTGATAATATACCAATATCATTGACTTTAAAATGTATCTCTTCTTATAGGTACAACTTAGATGAGAGAGAATTTGCCAACTAAGGATCATAAATCTTGTCCACTTGCATCCCTCATCCTTATGTTAGCTGGTACCCCCGCTGAGGAATTTGCTTTGAACTCAATTCCTATAGTGTAGTAAACTCCAATAAATGTTGATGCTTTTGAGGCCATTCTTTCTCTAGTGGGAGAGGTTATTGGCACTCCAAATTTTGTGGCAGAGGAGACAAATAGAGAAGACAACACTATTGAGCTCACTCATAAGTAATCTAATATCCCTCGTTCTACTAGGGCTACTCGAAAACATTGGTCTCACCTTTGAAACAAACTCCTTGACCAGTTGAGGTTGTTCCACCAATTGTGGGGGTCCCTGATTTGATTTTCCCTATGGAGGTCAATTATTTTCAAGAGGATCTTAACTAATTGATGTCTCAATCCTTTATTCAAGCATCTGATCTTTATTCTTATAGTGTGGAACAATAGTTACAATACCTTTTCCACATTCAAATAACTCCCTCCTACTAACATGTGGAAACTTTTTGGGCTTTAAATCTACTTTAAAGCTTTACTAAAGTTCCATTTGTGGCTTTAATTGACTTTTTTTTATACTAGGTTGAAAACAACGTGGTCTTCCCTTTCCCAACTTGGTGATCTTAAATAAAATATTCTATGAGAGTTGACAAATAGTGTCTCGTCTCGCGTAGTCTTCCTTGGATTAATGGACCTACTGGATGTGGAAGAAAATGATTTATCTACTAACTAATACAATAACCTCAATGGAAAGTTGAGTAATATAGAGGCTTATAGGATCTGAGGATGGTCCAAGCCAAAAGGGTTGCTATCTTTATAGAGAAGGAAGAACTAGAAAAGAGGTTAGATCAAGTCAATGCTAAGCTAGAAGCAACTAACATAGATAAGGTGGATAGTTGGTAGGGGAAATACGAGTGTCTTTTAGAAATATATCATTCTTTGAGGAAAACAAATCCCAATTTAAACCAAAAGGGACATGTATCAAAGTTACTAGACCAATTTTAATTCATTTTAACAACACGTGAATGCCAATATATTTCATTGTTCTTTTTTTCCTGTAGTTTCTTTCTTCCCATGTGTTTGGATAATATGCATTTAGGAATCATACATTTGTTTTTCTCATGTGTATATGACCATTCATATCCCTCAAATGTTATGATCCACCTTTGAATTCTCTGTATACTTAAAAAGTTCCTTCCTACTTTGGGAACCATTTTCTATAGTATAGCTCTTTTGATCCTAAATGTAAAATGGTCTTCCAGACCAAATCCTCGTTATTGAAGGACATATTTTTCACTTTCTTGTTATAATTGCCACCTATTTTATGCTTTTGGACCAATATCTTATTTAAGGCTCTAACTCTAACCTGATATATGTTTTCAAATTCCATGTGCACAACTTGATCATAACTTTTATAGTTAGTTCATTTTGGGTATCACCTTAGTGAACTTAAAGTGATTTCAACTGGTAGGACAACATCATTTCCCATTAGTCAAAGCATACGGAGTTACTCTAATACTTAACATTTTAGAAGTCTTATAAGTCCATAATACTTCTGCTAGTAAGTTTTTTCAATCTATCGAAATATTTTTTATCACTTTTCTCCCGTTGATTTTAATTACATTATCATTTGATTGAGCATGGTAGGGTGCAGAGACTTAAAGTAAAATCCAAAACCATTTCATCTCATGTATGCTTGGATTGTCTGATGTTATGGTTTCTAGAATTCCAAACTTTTACACAATATCTTGCAAAAAGTACATTAATTCATTTTTGGATAACTGGTCTTAAAACCCCATCTTCCACCCACTTAATAAAATAATATGTTTCTATAAGTACAAAACTTTGCATATTAAAAGATGGAGGATAGTTTTTACCAATGACATCAACTTCACGATATCTAAATGGCTAAGGTTTCACTATATATTGTAAATCAATACCAGACACATGCTTTAGAATTCCATGTTATTGTCATTTTTGACATCCTATAGAAAAATTCATGTGGTCTTTTAAATTGGAAGTCCAATAAAAACCATGTATTCTTAGCAACTATATCATTTTAGTACCGGATAGATGAGCCCGTCATATGCCTTTATGAACTTGGGTAATGGTTCTTAAACTTTCTTATTAGCTAAGGTACTCTAGGATGATTCCATCAGCACCTCTTTTGAACGGTTTTCCATCATACATAACATAATAGGTTAATCTTAATCTAATAACCCTATCAATCTTGATATTTCGTTCAGCTGGATATTAAATTAATGGTGTTCTCCAATACTTATGAATATCTATGTTTTTAATTTCAAACAATGGTCGTATATTTTAAAGCAATGAAAATATATCATAATTTGAACTCAAGTTTAACTTAGCTTCGAAGTTATCATTCAGTCTGAAACTTGAGGCCTTTTGAGTCATTTCATTGGCTTCTTCATTAAAAATTCGGGAATATAATTTAATGCAATTTCATCAAAATTTGATACTAGATCCAACTCCACTTGATTATATAAGGTAAAACTGACAGTTATATATATATATATATATATATATATATTCATCGGTTAATTGTCTTATAACCAACTGATAATCCCCATAATCACATTTTTTCTCATCCTTATATGGATGATCTGCCAAAAAGTTAGTCAATGGTTGTACTTTTAGAGCCCTTTGAGGTACCAGTGTAGGAAAAACTCAAATGGAGCCAATACCCATTTAGGAATCCTATATTAAAAATTAGGCATCTTCAACATGTATTTAATCGGTTCGAAATGGCATCACCTTTTTAAGCAATAAGTAATATTTCAATTTCATTGTTGTGCTAGTATAACTCCAATAAATACATTAGAGGCAAATTTGTAATGATTCACTCGCCTGTCATCGTTTGGAGGTGCCAAACTGGTGGCTTAGCTAAAAATCTTCTAAGCGTCTGAAAAGATATCTCATGTTCCTTCTAATCCAACTCTTTTATTATCTTTTTACTTGAAGAAAGGAGAGTATTTTTTTAGTTTTCTTTGGAGCGTTATATATAAATCTACGAAGGAGATAAAATTGTTACAAAAATCTTTGTAATTCTTTTTTTATTCTAAGGGGGTTGTGCTTTCAATTATAACCTTAGTTTCGTTCCTATCAACTTGAATTCCCTTTTGATGCATCAAATATCCTAGGAAATTCTCTGCTAAAAAATCAAAGGAACATTTTAAAGGATTTATTTTTAGTTGATAGAGTTCCATTAGTTTAAAGGACTTTGATAGTTGTGTTATATGATTATTTACTATTTTTTACTTGACTATTATATCATCAATATAACTATCTAAAAGGTGTCAACCATGTTATGAAACATGGTATTAATTCCCCTTTGGTAAGTGGCTCCTGGTTTCATTAAACCAAATGGAATTTTAATCCATTCGAATGTCCCAAAATTTATAGGGCACTTAAAAGTAGTCTTATGCACATATTCTCTATTTATGCATATTTGTCTGTATCCTAAATGGCCACCCATCATAGACATGATATCATAACGAGCCAATATATCAACTAATAGGTCTATTATTGGCATCGTATATTCATCCTTTGGAGTGGATTCCTTAAAGTTTTAGATGCCAGTGTACACTCTTAGCTTTCCATTTTTCTTAATAATTGTCGATATGTTAGAGAGAAATTCTACATACCTATCGATGCAAATGAGCCCATCCTTTAATAGTCTTTTAATTTCTTCTTTTATTGTGTTTTGACCTCTGGAGTTATTTGGTGTGGCTGTTATTTCACAAATGTATACCCTTCTTTGATTAGTAGTCTATGCCATATGGATTTCTTGTCTAATTTGGGAAACTCTTCATACTCCCAAGAAAAACAATCCTTATACAATCTAAAAGGTAAAGAACTAATTGATGGTATTTTTTGCTAAGTTTTCCATTAATATATATTACCCTTTTATTTTTTTTGGTTCCCAAGTTTACTCCTAACAAAGGATTCAGTTGGTTTACTATGAATACTTCATACTCTACTAGAAAACTTGTTAATTTGCCATTATCTTGAGGTTCTGCTTCCTATTTGTCTTCTTTGAACACATAGTCGGCCTAATCGGTTGGTCTTTCTTCACTGATTATGATGTTTATGTATAACTCTCTAAATTTTTACGACATAATGGCTAATATTTCCTCAGCCTATTTAAAATAAATAAATGTGCTACCCATTAATAAAGTATTATATCTTTTCATTAGGTCCCATCAGACCACAATTTAGTTCTTCCCAAGATTCATTTGAAACTTCCCCTTTTCATATCTTGGGTATCGATCTGTCCAACTAAATAGACCCCTCATTTTTCTAGTAGAGTTCATCTTCAACACGGTTAGAGTTGGTGTGGAATAGCAAAGAACCTGCTTGCACCTCCTCTACATGTAAGAACAAATTTCCAATAAAGCGAATTTGTATGGATTTTGGCTTAATATCGCTTAGACAAAACGGTTTGAGTCATAGGCTAGGACTTGAGTTTATTTATTCTTCAAGCCTATAATGTGTGATTGAATAACGTAGCAGCCAAGTTCAAGCATCTATATCATCGGGCCGTGTTTCGTGCTATATTTCGTCTTCAAAGTCCATGGATCTTCAAAGGTATGAGTGCATATTATTTTTTATCCTTCTATATTCATTTGGATGTTTGTTTTAAAAAAATAAAGATCTTTTTAGTAAAAAAATATTTTTAAAAAGAAAATATTTTTTTGCTTTTAATGTCGTTTGAACAAGGCCATTAAGTTTATTTGAACGAGTTATTGAAATTCGTTCAAACGACTATCGAACGATGTTAATAAAAAAGTCTTTATTTAATTGGAAAATATCGTTTGAATTCTATTCGAACAAGAGATCATCTATTTCATTTAAACGAGATTATTTTTGGTTCGAACGAGCCTCTATTTTTCATTCGAACGCGTTGTCTCGAAATTTGCACTACCTCGAAATTCATGTTTTTTTCATAAATAAGAATGTTGTTCACTTATTTTCTTGAGTGGACTTTGCGAAATTATTTTTCAAGAACATATCTTGTTTCTCCAAACCCTAGTTTTACCAAAGATTTTTTGAGATCCAAGTTTTTTTCTAAATATACTAGTTTGAGATCTCCGCTTTGTGCACCAAAGTTTGTTTACTTATGATCATTGTTGAGTACTTTCATGTGGTGGATTTTGTGATTATTTACAATTTACATATGTTGGAATCCGTGTGTGTGCATGTTTGAAGCAGCAGACTCCATGTTCTATTTGTTATGGTTTGCTGAGCCAAAATCAGTAGACACCGAGGCATGTGAGGAGAACATGTTATGGAAATGCATAGGTGGACTCCTACATGTTGCTATGAAGAAAGTCTAAGGAACGAAGATGCATCAAGGATTGTAACATGTCGAGTACTTGTGTAAGTCATCAGTCATCCTTATGTAATTCTTATATCATAGTGAATTTTGTGGCTAGGCCATTTGAGTTTTTTTCCATTGTGTGTTTTCTTTCTACATCTGCGTGTTGTGTGATTGCTTTATTTTACTCTTGATATACTCACCCAGATGCATGTTAGGGCAAGATAGAATTTGGTAAAACTGTTTACACAATAATATGTTTAATTGGGTCAATTAATTGTAAAAAATTTGAAAATTGGTGTGTGTTTGACAATCCATATCAAACTCTAGCGCATTATCCCTTTCAAATTAGTATCATAGTAAGTACTCTAAGTTATTGTATTGGTCTCTAGTTTCTTGTTGTTTAAGGGTTGTCTGTTTGTCTCCCTCTCTCGTTGTTTATTTATTTCTCTCGATGGTTCTTCAATATATGTCCGATGTGTTTAGTGGGTACGATGATTTTGATATTCGAGAGGAGCCTAATGAGCTTTATAACCGTGCTGATAAGTTGACTAAGTTGAATTTGATATTTGAAAAAAGAATAAAATTTCTTGAAAAAGAAATATTATGCTTAAACGTTGATTATGAATTTTTGCCAAACATTCAAATTCAAAGAGGCATTCTTTATGAAAAGCTCAAGGACGTGAAACTTAATTTTTGAAATTTAGAAGTTTCCAAAAAACAGAGTGAAGCTAGAGTTCATGTTTTATAGTCTAAGTTAGAGTACTCTAAGAAGTGTAAGCCTAGGGTGAAAGAATGTGTCGTGGAAGTTAATGATAAAAGGGTAAATGATTTAAGGTCACGTTAGAAGACTCTTAAGGATAAGTTCACTTACATTGAGTGGGAGAACGATAATCTTCCAAGAATCACTACACCAAATCCTGCGAATGGTCACGCCCAGTGGGTCACGGCCCAAGTCCGCGACCAGCTGGTCGCGAACTTGGGACGTGACCCACTCCATATTTGGCGTGACCATATTTATTACCACACTAAATTATCAATGCTCTGGAAGTGGTCACGACCCAAGTCCGTGACCACAGTGGTCGCGGACTTGGTCCGTGACCAAGTCGTGACCATCTTGGCGCCAAACTCGCGCCAAAATTCCCTCCAAGCTTGGTCACGGATGGGTCACGGCCCAAGTCCGTTACCCATGGCATGCGGAAGAAGTGAGTACACACATTGAGGGTCACGGCGTAGGGCCGTGACCATTTCTGGGCGTGGGTTACGACTATGGGCCGTGACCATACCTCATTCAAGCACTATAGGGTGGATGAGAAGGGTCATGCATCACAGATAAAGGGTCACGGCTTTGGGCCGTGACCATGTCTTGGTATGGGTCACGTCTACGGGCCGTGACCATACCTCATTTAATAGCTGCTGTAGGTCACGCAAGGGGTCAGGCTGTAGGCCGTGACCATTCTTCGTCAATCAGGTCGCAGGCAGAGATCCAAGGGTGTGGTGGGTTGCGATGGTGGGTCACGGCTTTAGGCCGTGACTAGGTCATTCCTAAAAAATAAAGAGGCGCGTTAATTTCGTTTTTTCATTTGCCTGCTTCTGTCTCTCTCTTGTCAGATGTTGATGACCTAGCGCTAAAACATGGCGATTCTCTCTCGTCAATCGGTTGGAGTTCTAAGGAGGTTAGTCAAATACATGTATTCCTCAGCTCCTCCCTAGCAGCAACCGCCCCAGCTCCGCCCTAGCTCTGCCCCAGCTCTCTCCCAGGTAAATTTTATTCTTTTTCTCCATTAATTTATGTAGATTCCATTAATATATGTATATATAGTTTACATGTCTTTACAATTTATACACAGTATATATAGTATATATAGATAATTTATATGATTTGAATTTGGAATAATATTGTGGCAGAGCTAATGTAAAAGTAAAAATAATGTGAGATAGTGTTTTTGAAACTTTAGTCTTACAACCCACTAGGTTTTTAATATTAGCAAAAAAAACTTTGGGTAAGCCAATTTATATCACATATTTAGATTTTAGGATGTTAATATTCATATTAATCGATTTTAGCTGAACTTCTAGAGCTATTTTAGTATATTTGGTATTTTAGTCCTAATTTTTATTTTTATCGTTTTTTTGCCTTTTTGTATTATATGGTTAATGGAAAACCTCGTAGAAAGTACATTATAGGAAATGGTTGCAGAGTTGATTACTCAAGTTCCTGAATCTACTAGGTCTCTTTTGAGGCAGATTGAAACTATGCAGGTTCATAAGTAAATTATATTTACATTTGTTTCTTGAATATTATGATCTACTATACTAACTTTACAGTCATTTTCTTTGTTTCATGTTCCTGACTTGAGTCCTTTCTCTACTGGATTAACCAGACCCTCATAGTGCCCCTGGAATTAACGGTTCAGGGGGAATATGTCGTCATAGTGACTATCATATTTTAACGGCATATTGTCCCTGAAATTAACGGAGTGTTTAAATTAACCAATTATTTTAACGGAGTGTAAATATTTTTTCAGATTTGCTATTTCATAGTGAGTGAGCATCCGGATAGGGGTGCAACGCTACTACCTAGACATCATGGTAAACTTTATGATATTTTTTATTTGTTCATCCAATTTTATAGAAATTGAATGCTCACATACATTATTACATACCAATTAGATAACAGTTCTTTATTACATACCAATTCTTCATTACACACCAGGTACTCTTTACTTTAACTAAAGTAGTTATATAATTGATATACATTATCTATTAAATCTTTTAGATGATAGAAGGAGTACGGGATAATTATTTGTTTGGTTTGGTTTGGTTGTTGGATAATTATTGGTTATTGACTTGTTGTTGGATAGTATGTTAGAAAGAGTATGGGATAATTAGAAGGAGTATGGGATACGACGATAACTTGCTAATGTCTAGACTTAAACTTAAAAACATGGCACCAACACCTCTCACGGGACCAATGTAACACGTAGGAACTGACCCTCCGATCAAGGGACTCCCGATTTGAGAATACGACGATAATTTAAAAACATTAGGACTTAAGCTTAAAAACAAGGCGTTAGATAGGAAAAATACAAAACAACCCTCGTACGAACCCGTGAGAGGCACCAACACCTCTCACGGGACCAATGTAACACATAGGAACAGACTGCGCGATCACGGGACTCCCGATTTGAGAATACGACGATAATTTTAAAATATGAGGACTTAAACTTAAAAACAAGGCGTTAGAAGGTGAAAATCCGAAACAATCCCCGAACGGCCCTGTGAGAGACACCAACACCTCGTACTAGAGCAATGTAACTCGTAGGAACTTACCACGCGATCAAGGAACTTCCGGTTTGAGAATACGAGGATAATTTGAAAATATAAGGAATTAGGTTTAAAAACATGGCCTTAGATCGCCAAAACCGAAAATAGCCCCCGAACAGCCCCGTGAGAGGCACCAACACTTCGCACGAGACGAATTTAACTCGTAGGAACTGACCGCGCGATCACGGTACCCCCGGTTTGAGAATAGGACAATAATTTGCATATATAAGGAATTAGGCTTAAAAAATGGCGTTAGATAGCAAAACCCGGATACAGTCCCCGAATGGCCTCATGAGAGGCACTAATAACTTGCACGGGACCAATGTAACTCATAGGAACTGATCGCACAACCGCTGGACTCCCAGTTTGAGAATACGACGATAACTTGCATATTTCTAGACTTAGGCTTAAAAACCTGCCTTTAGAGAGTGAAAACTCGAAACAGCCCCCGAACGACCCAGTGGGTGGTACTAACACCTCCCACGGGACCAATGTGACTCGTAGGAACAGACCGCGCAGCCGCGGGACTCCCGATTTGAGGATACGACGATAATTTGCATATTTATAGACTTAGGCTTAAAAACATGGCGTTAGGGGGTGAAAACCCGAAATAGCCCCCGAACGGCCCCGTGGGTGGCACCAACACCTCCCATGGGACCAATGTGACTCGTAGAAACTGACCGCGTAGCCCCGGGACTCCCGGTTTGAGAATACGACGATAATTTGAATATTTTTAGACTTAGTCTTAAAAATGTGGCGTTAGTGGGTGAAAATGCGAAACAGCACCCGTACGGCTCCGTGGGTGGCACCAACACCTCCCACGAGACCAATGTGACTCATTGGAACTGACCGCGCAGTCCCGAAACTCCCGGTTTGAGAATACGACAATAATTTGAATATTTTTAGACTTAGGCCAAATATGGCGTTAGTGGGGGAAAACCCGAAACAACCCCCGAATGACATCGTGGGTGGCACCAACACCCTCTCACGGGACAAATGTAACTCATAGGAACTGACCACGTAGTCGCGGGACTCCCAGTTTGAGAATACGACGGTAATTTACGAATTTCGAGACTTAGGCTTAAAAACATAGCGTTAGAGGGTGAAAACACAAAACAGCCCCCGAACGGCCCTGTGGGTGGCACCAACACCTCCCACGGGACCCATGTGACTCGTTGGAACTGACCGCGCTGCCCCGGGACTCTCGGTTTGAGAATACGATGATAATTTGCATATTTCTGAACTTAGGCTTAAAAACATGGCGTTAGGGGGTGTAAACCCAAAACGGCCACCGAACGGCCCTGTGGGTGGCACCAACACCTCCCATGGGACCAATGTGACTCGTAGGAACGAACCGCACACCCCCGGGACTCCCGGTTTGACAATACGATGGTAATTTGCATATTTCTAGACTTAGGCTTAAAAACATAGTGTTAGTGCGTGAAAACCCGAAACAGCCCCCGAACGGCCCCGTGGGTGGCACCAACACCTCCCACGGGACCAATGTGACTCGTAGGAACTGACCCCGCAGCCCCGGGACTTCTGGTTTGAGAATACGACGGTAATTTGAATATTTCTAGGCTTAGGCTTAAAAAATTGGCGTTAGTGGGTGAAAATGCGAAACAGCCCCCATACAGCCCCGTGGGTGGCACCAACACCTCCCACGGGACTAATGTGACTCGTAGGAACTGACCGCGCAGCCTCAGGACTCCCGGTTTGAGAATACGAAGTTAATTTGCATATTTCTAGACTTAGGCTTAAAAACCTAGCTTTTAGAGGATGAAAACCCGAAACATCCCCCGAACGGCCCCGTGGGTGGCACCAACACCTCCCACGGGACTAATGTGACTCGTGGAAACTGACCGCGCAACTCGGGACTCCAGGTTTGAGAATATAATGGTGATTTGAATATTTCTAGACTTAGGCTTAAAAAGATGGCGTTAGTGGGTGAAAACGGGAAACAGCTCCCCTACGGCCCCGTGGGTTTCACCAACAACTCCCACGAGACCAATGTGACTCGTTGGAACTGGCCGCGCAGCCCCGGGACTCCCGGTTTGAGAATATGACGGTAACTTGAATATTTTTAGACTTAGGCTTAAAAACATGGGTTTAAAGGGTGAAAAACAGAAACAGCCCTCGAACGGCCGCGTGGGTGGCACCAACACCTCCCATGGAACCAATGTGACTCGTAGGAACTGACCGTGCAGCCTCGAGACTCCCGATTTGAGAATATGACGGTAATTTGAATATTTTCAGACTTAGGCTTAAAAACATGATTTTAGAGGGTGAAAACCTGAAATAGCCCCGAACGGCCCCGTGGGTGGCACCAACACCTCCGACGGGACCAATGTGACTCATAGGAAATGACCCCGCAGCCCCGGGACTCCCGGTTTGAGAATACGACGGTAATTTGAATATTTCTAAACTTAGGCTTAAAAATATGGTGTTAGTGGGTGAAAACGCGAAACAGCCCCCGTACGGCTCCGTGGGTGGCACCAGCACCTCCCACTGGACCAATGTGACTCGTAGGAACTGACCGCGCAGTCGCGGGACTCCCGGTGTGATAATACGATGATAATTTGCATATTTCTAGACTTAGGCTTAAAAACATGGCTTTATAGGGTGAAAATCCAAAACAGCCCTCGAATGGCCCCGTGGGTGGCACTAACACCTCCCACGGGACTAATGTGACTCGTTGGAACTGATCGCGCAGCCCCAGGACTCACGATTTGAGAATACGACGATAATTTGAATATTTTTAGACTTGGGCTTAAAAACATGGCTTTAAAGGGTGAAAACCCGAAACAGCTCCCGAACGGCCACGTGGATGGCACCAACACCTCCCACAGGACCAATGTGACTCGTAGGAACTGACCGTGCAGCCCCGAGACTCCTGGTTTGAGAATATGACGATAATTTGAATATTTTTAAACTTAGGCTTAAAAACATGGCGTTAGTGCCTGAAAACCCGAAACAGTTCACGAACGTCCTCGTGGGTGGCACCAACACCTCTCACGGGACCAATGTGACTCGTAGGAACTGACCCCGCAGCTTCGGGACTCTCGATTTGAGAATACAAAGGTAATTTGAATATTTCTAGACTTAGGCTTAAAAACATGGCGTTAGCGGGTGAAAACGCAAAACAGATCCCGTACGGCCCCGTGGGTGGCACCAACACCTCCCACGGGACCAATGTGACTCGTGAGAACTGACCGCGCAGTCGCGGGACTCCCGGTGTGAGAATATGACGATAATTTTCATATTTTTAAACATAGGCTTAAAAACATGGCTTTAGAGGGTGAAAATCGAAAACAACCCCCGAACGGCCCCGTGGGTGGCACTAACACCTCCCACGGGACTAATGTGACTCGTTGGAACTGACCGCGCAGCCCCGGGACTCCCGGTTTGAGAATAGAATGGTAATTAAATATTTCTAGACTTAGGCTTAAAAAGATGGCGTTAGTGGGTGAAAACGCGAAAAATCTCCCGTACGGCCCCCTGGGTCACACCAACACCTCCCATGGGACCAATGTGACTCGTTGGAACAGACCGCGCTGCCCCGGGACTCCCGGTTTGAGAATACGACGATAATTTGAATATTTTTAGACTTAGGCTTAAGAACATGGCTTTAAAGGGTGAAAACTCGAAACTGCCCCCGAATGGTCGCGTGGGTGGCTCTAGACCTCCCACGGGACCAATGTGACTCGTAGGAACTGACCGTGCAGCCCCAGGACTCCTGGTTCGAGAATATGATGGTAATTTGAATATTTTTAGACTTAGGCTTAAAAATAAGGCTTTAGAGGGGGAAAACCCGAAATATCCCCCGAACGGCCGCGTGGGTGGCACCAACACCTCCCCCAGGACCAATGTGACTCGTAGGAACTGACAGCGCAGCCGCGGGACTTACGGTTTGAGAATAAGATGATAATTTGCATATTTCTAGACTTGGTCTTAAAAACATGGCGTTAGTGCGTGAAAACCCGAAACAGCCCCCGAACGGCCCCATGGGTGGTACCAACACCTCTCACGGGACCAATGTAACTCGTAGCAACTGATCGCGTAGCCTCGGGACTCCCGGTTTGAGAATACGATGTTAATTCGCATATTTCTAGACTTAGGCTTAAAAACCTGACTTTTAGAGGGTCAAAACCCGAAATAACCCCCGAATGGCCCCGTAGGTGGCACCAACACCTCCCACGGGACCAATATGACTCGTAGGAACTGACCACGCAGCCACAGGACTCCCGATTTGAGAATACGAGGATAATTTGAATATTTCTAGACTTAGACATAAAAACATGGCGTTAGGGGGTGAAAACCCGAAGCACCACCGAACGGCCCCGTGGGTGGCACCAGCACCTCCCACGGGACCAACGTGACACGTAGGAACTGACCGCGTAGCCCAGGGACTCCTGGTTTGAGAATACGACGGTAATTTGAATATTTCTAAACTTAGTCTTAAAAACATGGCGTTAGTGGGTGAAAACGCGAAACAACCATCGTACGGCCCCGTGGGTGGCACCAACACCTTCCACGAGACCAATGTGACTCGTAGGAACTAGTCGCGCAGCCGCGGGACTCTTGGTTTGAGAATACGATAGTAATTTGCATATTTCTATACTTAAACAAAACATGATGTTAGAGGGTGAATACTCGAAACAGCCCCCGAACGGCCCTGTGGGTGGCACCAACACCTCCCACGGGGCCAATGTGACTCGTAGGAACTTACCGCGCAGCCGCGGAACTTTTGGTTTGAGAATACGATGATAATTTGCATATTTCTAGACTTAGGCTTAAAAACATAGCGTTAGGGGGTGAAAATCCGAAACAACCCCCGAACGGCCCCGTGGGTTGCACCAACACCTCCCACGAGACCAATGTGACTCGTATGAACAGACCACGCAGCCGCGGGACTCCCGATTTGAGAGTACGACGGTAATTTGAATATTTCTAGACTTAGGCTTAAAAACATGGCGTTAGTGGGTGAAAACGCGAAACAGCTCCCGTACGGCCCCGTGGGTAGCACCAACACCTCCCACGGGACCAATGTGACTCGTAGGAACTACCCACGCAGCCGCGGGACTCCCAGTTTGAGAATACGACTGTAATTTGAATATTTATAGACTTTGGCTTAAAAACATGGCGTTAGTGGGTGAAAACTCGAAACAGCCCCCGAACGTCCATATGGGTGGCCCCAACACCTCCCACGGGACCAATGTAAGTCATAGGAACTGACCACGCAGTCGCGGGACTCCCTATTTGAGAATAGGATGGTAATTTGCATATTTCTAGACTTTGGCTTAAAAACATGGCGTTAGAGGGTGAAAACTCGAAACATCCCCGAACGTCCCCGTGCACTACACCAAAACTGGCGATTGGTCACGGCCAAAATCCCTGACCAAAACTGTGGGTCGCGGACTTGGGCCGTGACCATTTCGTGCGTGACCATTTTCGTGGGTCGCGGCCCAAGTCCGTGACCGAAAAATGGTCACGGCCAAGAGGGGTCACGGCAGATGGTCGCGGACTTTGGCCGTGACCCATGCCGTGACGGGTCGCGGCCCTCATCCGCGACCCACAACCGTGACAAATTGGTCGCGGCCGAAGTCCGCGACCCAAGTCCGTGACAAAAAAATAAATAAAAAAATTCATCGCGGCCCTAATCCGTGACCCATAACCGTGACAATTTGGTTGCAACCAAAGTCCGCGACCCACTTCTGTGACAAAAAAAAATAAAAAAAATTGGTCGTGGCCCTCATCCGTGACTCACAGCCGTGACAAATTAGTCGCGGCCAAGGTCCGCGACCCACATCCGTGACAAAAAAATTAAAAAAAATTGGTCGCGGCCCTAGTCCGCGACCCATAACCGTGACAAAAAAATAAAAAAAATGGTCGCGGGCTTTCGCCGCGACCATTTTTAAGCGCGACAAAAAAAATAAAAATGGTCATGGACAAAGTCCATGACCATATTTATCTATAATTTAAAAAAATGTATTTTTTTTTGTCCAATCCTAAAATTGGGGGTCCTGTGAGTGCACCGTCGGTTGCTACGAGATGTTACAAATATTTATTATAGGCAAAACAATAAAAAAATCACAAATTGCGAATTGAGAATGTTGTTAATAAACAAATATATATACAAACTTAAAAATATTACATGTCTTAATAATTCACAGACCAAAAAAAAAAATGGGCAGAGTTTCCTCTATTTTCTTGACATTCCAAAACCTGTAAATGAAAAACCTGCTTATTATAAAGCCCGCACGACTATAAAATTCAACAATCAAGTTATAAAAGCCCGCACGGCCATAAAACTAAATAATAAAAGCCTATACGGCTATAACACATAAAAAACATTATCCTGAATGTCCACAACATATAAACAATCTTCATGTTGTAAACCATTGCCTCCTTCATTTGTTCCACGTGTAAAAATCCTACAAATGCTAGGATACAAAAAACAAAAATATCAGTAACCAAGTAGTTTTACAAAAAATTTAATCAAGCTGAAAAATTGCATATATGAGTTAAAATTATCAGTAACCAAGTAGAAATATGAAAATTACCGTCGTTTTGAGAGGTGTTGGTGGGAGGTGTTGGTGCCACCCACGGGGCCGTTCGGGGGCTGTTTCGAGTTTTCATCCTCTAACGCCATGTTTTGCTTAAGTGTAGAAATACGCAAATTACCGTCGTATTCTCAAACCGAGAGACCCGCGGCTGCGAGGTCAGTTCCTACGAGTTACATTGGTCCCGTGGGAGGTGTTGGTGCCACCCACGGGGCCGTTCGGGGGCTGTTTCGAGTTTTCACCCTCTAACGTCAAGTTTTTAAGCCTAAGTCTAGAAATAAGCAAATTACCGTCGTACTCTCAAATCGGGAGACCCGCGGCTGCGGGGTCGGTTACTACGAGTTACGTTGGTCCCGTGGGAGGTGTTGGTGCCACCCACGGGGCCGTTCGGGGGCTGTTTCGAGTTTTCACCCTCTAACGCCATGTTTTTAAGCCTAAGTCTTGAAATATGCAAATTACCGTATTACTCTCAAATCGGGAGACCCGCGGCTGCGAGGTCAGTTCCTACGAGTTAAGTTAGTCCCGTGGGAGGTGTTGGTGCCACCCACGGGGCCGTTCGGGGGCTGTTTCGAGTTTTCACCCTCTAACGCCATGTTTTACTTAAGTGTAGAAATACGCAAATTACCATCGTATTCTCAAACCGGGAGACCCGCGACTGTGAGGTCAGCTCCTACGAGTTAAATTGGTCCCATGGGAGGTGTTGGTGCCACCCACGGGGCCATTCGGGGGCTGTTTCGAGTTTTCACCCTCTAACGTCAAGTTTTTAAGCCTAAGTCTAGAAATAAGCAAATTACCGTCGTACTCTCAAACCGGGAGACCCGCGGCTGCGGGGTCGGTTCCTACGAGTTACGTTGGTCCCGTGGGAGGTGTTGGTGCCACCAACGGGGCCGTTCGGTGGCTGTTTCGAGTTTTCACCCTCTAACGCCATGTTTTTAAGCCTAAGTCTTGAAATATGCAAATTACCGTATTACTCTCAAACCGGGAGACCCGCGGCTACGAGGTCAGTTCCTACGAGTTACGTTGGTCCCGTGGGAGGTGTTGGTGCCACCCACGGAGCCGTTTGGGGCTTTTTCGAGTTTTCACCCTCTAACGCCATGTTTTGCTTAAGTGTAGAAATACGCAAATTACCGTCGTATTCTTAAATCGGGAGACCCGCGGCTGCGAGGTTTGTTCCTACGAGTTACGTTGGTCCCGTGGGAGGTGTTGGTTCCACCCACGGGGCCGTTCGGGGGCTGTTTCGAGTTTTCACCCTCTAACGTCATGTTTTTAAGCCTAAGTCTAGAAATAAGAAAATTACCGTCGTACTCTTAGACCGGGATACCCGCGGCTGCGGGGTCGATTCCTACGAGTTACGTTGGTCCCATGGGAGGTGTTGGTGCCACCCACGGGGTCGTTCAGGGGCTGTTTTGAGTTTTCACCCTCTAACGCCATGTTTTTAAGCCTAAGTCTTGAAATATGCAAATTACTGTATTACTCTCAAACCGGGAGACCCGCGATTGCGAGGTCAGTTCCTACGAGTTACGTTGGTCCCGTGGGAGGTGTTGGTACCACCCACGGGGCCGTTCGGGGGTTGTTTCGAGTTTTCACCCTCTAACGCCATGTTTTGCTTAAGTGTGAAAATACGCAAGTTACCGTCGTATTCTCAAATCGGGAGACTCGCAGCTGCGAGGTCAGTTCCTATGAGTTATGTTGGTCCCGTGGGAGGTGTTGGTGCCACCCACGGGGCCGTTCGGGGGCTGTTTCGAGTTTTCACCCTCTGACGCCATGTTTTACTTAAGTGTAGAAATACGCAAATTACCATCGTATTCTCAAACCGGGAGACCCGCGACTGCGAGGTCAGCTCCTACGAGTTAAATTGGTCCCATGGGAGGTGTTGGTGCCACCCACGGGGCCATTCGGGGGCTGTTTCGAGTTTTCACCCTCTAACGTCAAGTTTTTAAGCCTAAGTCTAGAAATAAGCAAATTACCGTCGTACTCTCAAATCGGGAGACCCGCGGCTGCGGGGTCGGTTACTACGAGTTACATTGGTCCCGTGGGAGGTGTTGGTGCCACTCACGGGGCCGTTCGGGGGCTGTTTCGAGTTTTCACCCTCTAACGCCATGTTTTTAAGCCTAAGTCTTGAAATATGCAAATTACCGTATTACTCTCAAACCGGGAGACCCGCGTCTGCGAGGTCAGTTTCTACGAGTTACGTTGATCCCGTGGGAGGTGTTGGTGCCACCCATGGGGCCGTTCGGGGGCTGTTTCGAGTTTTCATCCTCTAACTCCATGTTTTACTTAAGTGTAGAAATATGCAAATTACCGTCGTATTCTCAGACCAGGAGACCCGCGGCTGCGAGGTCAGTTCCTACGAGTTACATTGGTCCCGTGGGAGGTGTTGGTGCCACCTACGGGGCCGTTCGAGGGCTATTTCTAGTTTTCACCCTTTAACGCCATGTTTTTATGCCTAAGTCTAGAAATATGCAAATTACCGTCGTATTCTCAAATCGGGAGTCCCGCGGCTGCAGGGTCAGTTCCTACGAGTTACATTGGTCCCGTGGGAGGTGTTGGTGCCACCCACGGGGACGTTCGGGGGGCTGTTTCGAGTTTTCACCCACTAACGCCATGTTTTTAATACAAAGTCTAGAAATATGCAAATTACCGTCGTACTCTCAAAACGGGAGACCCGCGGCTGTGGGGTCAGTTTGCTACGATTTACATTTGTCCCGTGGGAGGTGTTGGTGCCACCCACGGGGATGTTCGGGGCTTATTTCGAGTTTTCACCCTCTAATGCTATGTTTTTAAACCTAAGTTATGATATATGCAAAATTATCCTCTTATTCTCAAATCGGGAGTCCCGTGATTGTGTGGCCTATTCGTACGAGTTACATTGGTTTCGTGCAAGGTGTTGATGCCTCTAACAGGACCGTTTGGTGAATGTTTCGGGTTTCTCCCCTCTAACGCCATGCTTTTAAGCTTAAGTCTACACATTTTCAAATTATCGTCGTATTCCCAAACGCGGAGTCTAAAATATTTTCTACATATTATCTAATGATTATCCCGTACTCCTTCTAATTATCCCATACTCCTTCTAACATACTATCCAACAACATGCAACAACCAATAATTATCCAACAGCCAAACCAAACAAAACCAATAATTATCCCGTACTCCTTCTATCATCTAAAAGATTTAATAGATAATGCATATCAATTATATAACTACTTTTGTTAAAGTAAAGCATAGCAGATCTAACCTGCAACAATAGCAATTGGGAATGTTCTTCTCCTTGATCCGAAACAACACATTGTCAATGTAGAACTGTGCTGGAGCATACATGGGAATGTTTTTTACTGGTCGTCTAACATGCATAACACAATATTTTTTAGAAATATAAATTGGAGAAATAGCACACTGATATTAAAATGAGTCCCAACAAAATTTACAATATATTCCCCAGAAGCATAGTTAGCTTTATTAAAAAAAATCTAACGGAATCCAAAAAAGCCATTCCAGTAAAACTACAATTTTGGTTGAATTAGGAACATAGCCATTCCGCAAAGTTCAAATTAGACTCACAACACTAAATCGAATAATTAGAAGAATAATTATATAAAGACATGACATTTCGCGGACAAATCTGAATATGCTTAGAGAGAGTACCTAAGGTCCTTTTCGCAGATGGTCTTGCATTTAAACCTGCATTTCCATTGGGATTTTGAAAACAAAAGCATTAAATAAGTAACATCCTTGGAAGAAGAAAAAAACACGAAAGAAAATTATACAAACACCGACTCGTCCTCTAGAACTGGCACCAATCTGAGGATACTTCAATATAGTCCAATCAAATACATAGTCAAATTGATAACCTACAAAGTGGGACAAAATCAGATATAAAAGATGAGAATATATAACTACCGAAAGCCTAAATACTCATATAGTACATAAAAAATAAAAATAAAACTCGTTTACTTGCTTTAAAAAACTTATAGTTATACTTTCACGAATAAATAAGTCTGGAACAATACCCGATTAAACCCAACTCATATCAGCAAAGCGAGAGTGGCTAGTCAGTCTCCCACTTTAATAAATCTAAACCGAGCAAATACGCATTTGATATTGTAGGACATGAATTAAAAAAATGCAGAACATTGGATATATGCGTATATATGCCCACTTTCAAAAGGAATTAGTGAAATTTGACTCTACAAAAATACAGAACATCACTCATCTTTGGGAATAGGCACAATGCTTCAATGATAAGAAATATGTAAGTGAGCAATTTTGAAAACCTTCAAACTTTGAGGTGTTTACTCAAACACTTGGGCACTAATTGCAGGACATTATAACAAAATAATGATAAAAAGTTTGTTTAACTTCAATACATTACAAATTTTGATTTTAGACTTTAATCCAGATTAATACGTTTATTAGATTTTAGTCATACTAAATTGATTGATTTGGAATAATGTCTAGAATAAAAAATTAGTAATATATTTAAGTAAAAAAATGAATAATAATAATAATAATAATAATAATAATAATAATAATAATAATAATAATAATAATAATAATAATAATAATAATAATAACGCAAAGCATGAAAATTGTAGCTCTATAAACTTCTTAACAAACTAGAGACTACTACGAAGCTCAAACTCACCAATTTTAACAGTTTAGCATTCAACAGCACAGTGTTGAAATTAAATAATCGAACACGCACAGTGTTGAAAGCCAATGAATTTGAAAGTAACATAAAATTGAATTTGATAACAACACGAACACGCACATGTACATAAACATACCTGGAGATTTTATTTGGAAAGTCTGCAATTTCGAATGGTAGGATCGGGAGCGAAGAATCCATGGGGAAACAAGAAGGCGCAGACACGATCCATGGGGAGCGAAGAATCCATTTATATTTGAAAATGGGTATATCCAAAAAATCAAAAAGATAATGTATACACCATTAAAACCTATGAAATTTAAACAAAACTAATGCGATTCATAATTTAAACAAAACTAATGAGTCTTCACAGTTCTATTGCCCTGTTTGGTTCGAGCCGAAATATTTTCAACCATGGCTATGTTGCAAATGGATCGAGTAAAATATTTTCATCCGATTAAAAGGTAATCTAATTCCATGGCCCTTTTTGGTTCGAACCAAAATACTTTCATGCCCTGTTTGTTGAAGTTAAGAGAGAGTGAGAAAATAGTCATTCAAAATCATTGATCTAAAAATCAATACACACCCAAATATTCATAGATCTGAAAATTTGATTATTGAAACTCAAACAAAGAAGGAAACGATCTTACATGTTTGCTAGAGTCGAATGAAAATGAGAGACGAACAGGGAATCAGAGAGATCTGTAATCATCTCCGGCGAGTAACCAAACCCCATCACCTGAATATATGTCCAAACCCGAAATCAAACCAGAAACTGGACACCCCCATATCCGGCCAGCTCCCAAGCTCAGACCTACCTCCAGCGCCTCCCTGACCAAATCGGCGCTGCCAGCCCACTTCCTTCAACCCCCTGCGACCACTCCAACCTCCGTCCAACCTTTATCGCCCACCGCCTCTCACCCGGAAAGGCCGATTCCAAACCCCCCGACGCGACTCCCTACCGGAACCACTTTCGGTAGATCAGAGCTTTTTTTTTAAGCAATGCGTCGTCTAGGGATTTGAGAGTGAGTGCCATTTTCACGATCGATGAAGGAGGTGAGGAAGTGAGTGCCATTTTTTATGTTGGCTGTGTCTTTTTCACAATTTTGGGAACAAGATGAGCGGGGAAATTGAGAATTTGAGACGAGCTGTATTGTTTTAGGTTTAACACTAGTCACGGCTTAGAGCCGTGACCCACCCACCGCGACCCATTAATGAAGCTAAGTGGGAGGTATACCACATATTGGTCACGGTCTATAGCCATGACCCATAACAAGAAATGGTCATGGCCCATAGCCGTGACCCTCAATCTGTGATGTGAGACCTTTTTTATCAACCCTAGTGCTTGAATGAGAGATGGTCACGGCCCATAGCCGTGATCCACACCCAGAAATGGTCACGGCCCTAAGTCGTGACCCTTAATGTGTGTACTCTCTTCTTCATCATGCCATGGGTCACGGACTTGGGCCGTAACCCATTCGCGACCAAGCTTGGAGGGAATTTTGGCGCGAGTTTGGCGCCAAGATGGTCACGACCTGGTCACGGCCCAAGTCCGCGACCACCGTGGTCACGGATTTGGGCCGTGACCACTTCGAGAGCATCGATAATTTAGTGTGATAATAAATATGTTCACGCCAAATATTGAGTGGGTCACGGCCCAAGTCCGCGACCAGCTGGTCGCGGACTTGGGCCGTGACTCACTGGGCGTGACCATTCGCAGGATTTGGTGTAGTGGTGGGTGGCTCCAAGACCTCCCACGGGACCAATGTAACTAGTAGGAACTAACCCCGCAGCCGCGGGACTCCCGGTTTGAGAATACGATGATAATTTGCATATTTCTAGACTTAGGCTTAAAAACATGGCTTTATAGGGTGAAAAATCGAAATAGCCTCGAACGTCCCCGTGGGTGGCACCAACACCTCCCACGGGACCAACGTAACTCGTAGGAACTGACCACGCAGCCGCGGGACTCCCGATTTGAGAATGCGACTTTAATATGCATATTTCTAGACTTACGCTTAAAAACATGGCATTAGAGGGTGAAAACTTGAAACAGCTCCCGAACGTCCCCATGGTTGGCACTAACACCTCCCACGGGATCAATGTAACTCGTAGGGACTGACCACGCTGCTGCGGGACTCCCGGTTTGAGAATACGAAGGTAATTTGCATATTTTTAGAGTTAAGCATAAAAACATGGCTTTAGAGGGTGAAAACTCAAAACAGGCCCGAACGGCCCCGTGAGTGGCACCAACACCTCCCACGGGACCAAAATTACTCGTACGAAATGACCTCGTATCCGCGGGACTCCCGATTTGAGAATACGACGGTAATTTACATATTTCTAACTTAGGCTTAAAACATGGTGTTAGAGGGTGAAAACTCGAAACAGCCCCCGAACGGCCCCGTGGGTGGCACCAACACCTCCCACGGGACCAATGTAACTCGTAGGAACTGACCCTACAGCCGCGGGACTCCCGGTTTGAGAATACGAAGGCAATTTGCATATTTTTAGACTTAGGCTTAAAAACATGGCGTTAAAGGTTGAGAACTAGAAACAGCCCCCGAACGTCCCCGTGGGTGGCACCAACACCTCCCATGGGACCAATGTAACTCGTAGGAACTGACCCCGTAGCCGCCGGACTCTCGGTTTGAGAATACGACGGTAATTTTCATATTTCTAGACTTAAGCAAAACATGACGTTAGAGGGTAAAAAGTCAAAACAACCCCCGAACAGCCCCATGGGTGGCACCAACACCTCCCATGGGACCAATGTAACTCGTAGGAACTGACCCCGTAGCCGCGGGACTCCTGGTTTGAGAATACGACGGTAATTTGGATATTTTTAGACTTAGGCTTAAAAACATGGCATTAGAGGGTGAGAACTAGAAACAGCCCCCGAACGTATCTAACTTTTTAACTCACGAGGAGAAATTTTTACCTTAGTGGGAGACATCTTACCTTAGTTGAAGATTGTTTGACAAAGGGATGGGTCATCTGTGAATTTATATTTGTTGTATATTCTCTTTGAATTTGAAATGCAAGTTTAAATGTGCCAGTTTTCAATGATGCGACAAATTTTTCACCAGAGCAAAGATCCACAAGTTTATGTATGTGAAATATCTGAAGTTTTTCCACTTGGGCTTAGGATTGAGTCTTTTAGGGAGCTTCATAACCCATAGGATTTTATTTTTTGTATTTTATCCCAAAATAACCAAAAGGGGAGATTTATAAAGATACATTTTCAATAGAGTCAATTTGTATATATTTTGTCTTAATTCCATTTGGACAAAGATGTTTGAGTTATTGTTTAGGACTTGAATTTGTTTATGTTTCAACCCTATGATGTGTGATTGGAGACTATAACGGTAAAATTAAAGCGTCCACATCATCATGTCGGGTTTCAGATCACATTTCGTCTTCAAAGTCCATAGATCTCCAAAAGTATGAGTGCGTATTTTTTTTATCCTTGGACATTCGTTTGGGTGTTTGTTTTATAAATCTTTGTGGACATTTTTCATAAAAAAGGTTTTAAAAAAGAAAATATTTTTTATTTACGCTCAAATGAGGTTGGTAAGAACCCAAATATGTTTAAATAAAACCCCAGATAGACAGTTTAAATTGGTAATTTTTGATAAAATGGGTATTATGCGCATACATGTCTTTATTGGAGGTCAAATGTCTCTTGTGGAGTTCAAAGCATAAAATTAAGGCAAAATGCGACGAAAATGTGATTAAATGAGCTAAACCCCAATCCTCGTACCTATTACCCTTTCCCTTAACTAAGACCTGACCTTCCTAATCCGTTCTGAGCCTCGTGTGTGTTTAATTTGCACCTTTTAGATTTTTTTGAATTTTATTAGAGTCGTTTATAATTTTTATTATTTATTTTATATTTTATTTTGAGTCAAGTATATTTTAAGATTTCTATATTTTAATAACCAAGGTCCGTGTATTTTTAATCTAAGTTCGTGTGTTGTAATATTAGGTGTACCCATTTATTAGATTTTTTAGTTATTTTATCTTGTTTGTTTTTTAGTTAGTTTAGTTGTTATTATTTTAATTTAAATATTTTATTAATTCATAGCCTATGAGTTTAATGTTTAGTTTTAATAGATTTTCCTTTAATTAATTTTATATTTTTGATTGAGTAATAAATATTTATTTTAATCTAGTTTAAAAAAAATTGTGTGAGTACAAATTAAAGACACACACACACACACCATTACATACACCTAAACACACTCTTCACACCTCCCTAACCTGCACTTCCTTCCCATTTTCCTTATCCACATCCAATACACGCCCACAACTTAAACCAAACAAAACAACCCAAATCAGATTCTCGTTTTTTTTTGCATCATACCATGTGGTGTCCGGGCCAGATTTAAGCGCACCTCGACTAATTCACGTTCACGGTTCGTGACTCACTACAAAAAAAATGCTTTTTATTACGGTCCTCCAACTGTCTCAAAAAGTCCTCTGGCCGTCTCAAAAGCATTTTGTGACTCCATTTGAGACGGCAAAGGGGCATAGTATTAGACCTCCGTTTTAAAAGCTTTTTGATACGACGGCAGCCATCTCAAACAGTTCTTTTGAGAGGGGAAATACACCTTCTCAAAAAATATTATTTACAGGATCCTTTTAAGACGACGAAAAAGCCGTCTTTTAAAGTTTTTTTTAGAGACAGTATATGCCATCTCAAAAGATTTTTTTAGACGGTAACTTAACCGTCTCAAAAGGTCCTCATTTATGGAATCCTTTTGAGATGGCAAAAAATCGATCTTTAATAATTTTTGGGCCAAAATTAAAATTTCATCCATTCCATAATACGCTCAATATACTTTTAAACAAAAAAACTCTTAAAAATAATAAATGACATTTTGGCATCGCATTTCAACAAATACAACACAATTTTCCATTTAGTTAAAATTAGATCCATACAAAGATAAAATAAATAATTTCAACATTGTGCCCACCAAACTAAATATCTCTACAAAATTTAACGTGTCTCATTAGAATAAGTACTCTCAATCTTCAAGCAAACGATCTCCATCAAAACGTGTGTTGCCTTGTCCACAAAACATTTCGGTCTGCAATAAAATTTATTTAGTGTCAGTTACCGTAAACAAAGAAGTAATCTTTTTTAATAATTTCTATTAATGACAATCTTTAAAAACCTTATCAAATTTATATAACTTCATCTTATTTACTTTTAAACACTTAATATTTATAAACAAATTCGGCAGAGTTTCCTTTGTTTATTCCTGAAAATCAACTTGTTTAAACATAAAAATTAACTTAAAAATAACTATAGAAACAACCACAACATTGTAAACAATTAAGAGCGAAATATCCACAACATATATCCTACCTAATACTCCACCAAACTAAATATCTCTACAAAATTTAACTTGTCTTATTAGAATACATACTCACAATCTTGAAGTAAATGATCTCCATCAAAACGTGTCTCGCCTTGTCCACAAAATATTTCGACCTGCAATAAAATTTATTTAGTGTCAGTTACCATAAACAAAGAAGTAATCTTTTTTAATAGTTCCTATTGATGACAATCTTTAAAAACCTTATCAAATTTGTATATCTTCGTTTTATTTACTTTTAAACACTTAATATTTTTTTAAAAATTCGGCAGAGTTTCCTTTATTTATTCATGAAAACCAACTTGTTTAAACATAAAAATTAACTCAAAAACAACTATGGATGCATCCACAACATTATAAACAACTAAGAGCTAAATAGCCAAAACATATATCCTACCTAATACTCAACCAAACTAAATATCTCTACAAAATTTAACTTGTCCCATTAGAATAAATACTCACAATCTTGAAGCAAATGATCTGCATCAAAACGTATCTTGCCTTGTCCACAAAAGATTTCGACCTGCAATAAAATTTATCCAGTGTCAGTTACCATAAACAAAGAAGTAATCTTTTTTTTAATTGTTCCTATTGATGACAATCTTTAAAAACCTTATCAAATTTGTATCTCTTCATTTTATTTACTTTTAAACACTTCATATTTTTTTAGAAATTCGGTAGAGTCTCCTTTGTTTATTCATAAAAACCAACGTATTTAAACATAAAAATTAACTAAAAAAAACTAAGTGAGAAATAGCCACAACATATATCCTACCAAACACTTCATCACATACATATATAAAAATAAAATAAAGATGTGTTCTCTATATTTTTATTTAATTTTTACAATTTTATTTATTTTTTGTGCCGTATCATACGATATGAATCGAGATACGATTGTCGATTAACAATACACAGGGCTTTGATACACGATACGTATCACCATTATCGCTTGTTAGTTTCCTTATATGTGAAACCGGGAATTTGAGTGAAAAAGTAAACTATTTTTTAAATCAAAATGGAGTTTAGTACTAGCATGGACAAGAGGACAAACACAAAAGAAAAATCTAGGAGTAGGCGTGACTCACCCCCTTTAGTAAGCCAGCAAATTGAGTTAAAAAAAGCAGTTATCAAGTTGCATCACTCGAGTAAATTTAGGATTCAAATTACAACGATTTGAAATTTGAAGACATATAAATGACAATAATTTCACAAAAGCAACAGAAAAATTAAACTGCAATGGACTTAATTCGAGACAAAAAGCGAAACTCCATGATCCGAGATAGTAAATAAAATGAAATGTTAGATCTACAAATTTCATGACCAAATACTAATAAAATAATGGTAAAAATATTTTTACAAGTCGTCCAGTAATTTCATGGTTGAGGTTGCCCTTTTCACAAAAATATAGCATGCAACAACACCATTATATGTCATAAATCATATACTTGAGACAATATGCTAAGAAAGGTCAAGAAATCTTGCGTCTAAGCATTGGACGTTTGATCACATTCCGACACAATCAATGTTCTTGTTATATGCGAAGGGATCTAAAGCTAAGACAAAAAATACAACATACCTTATAACATATAACAAAGTTGAGAAGTGGAGGAAACACTGTTATTCCAAAGGATTAACAAAGTAAAGATTAAGGACTAAATTGTGATGACTATAGCATATAACAAGATGTTATGGATTTTCATTTTAAATGTGCTTTGAGCGTTTGATTGATGCCTAATTATGGTTCGAAGTCTGATTGATGTGAAGAAGTTTTCAATCGGAACGACGAGCCAAAAAATGGTAATAACACAGGTTGTCTTTCGTAGTAATAGTTGTGTAACAAACTCAAAAGATCTCAGTTTAAAGATCTTCGTCATAGGCAACTATACAAAGATGGGACATCCCGTAAAGGATCCCCCGGTTATTCAGAGTCAATTGGGCTAGAGAAAAAACAATCGAAGAAAGAATTTCCCTGATGGACAGGTGAAAAGGTTGGTGAAAACATTTTTCATAAATGGTAACTTCTCCCTTATTTCTAAATCCAAAGAATGTTCGTAAATGGTAACCAGTGTCAACTGTTGTCAGAGTTGACCTCAGATGATATCATAATATCTTCTCGTCACTCCCCAGTGGACTGAGATGTCGGTCTCAAACGAATCCCTAATCTCATCCTGGCTCATCTATATAGAACAACACTTTGGAAGTCTTGTCCATCCAAAACTAATGTACGTATAATTAGTGGAATCCATATTTAAAGTGATGGATTAATTTCTATTTTGTGAAAACTATCACAAACAGGAACATTCATATTGAATTATCAAGAAATATAAATATTGATTTTTGCGGAAGCGTACCTGAATCCATGACAGAAAGTTAAAATATCTCAATTTGAGGTCTTATGCTCTTCCAGATCAATACTTTTATTTCCTCTCTAAATTTCTCTCTGACAATGGGAATCAAAAGATTGGTGTTGTGTGATCTGGGGACCATGACCCCTATTTATAACACAATCGTGTCTTTTCATATTTCGTATATTTCTATTTGAACCCATCATAAAAATAAAAATTACGTTTGTCTCTACACAATAAAACCCACACTTTAAATAATACATTAGTAAGGCCCCAAAACTTAAATTAATCACTTTAATTGGCCTACTTTTATTTGATAGCCTATAATTCATATTTATTTTATATATAAGCCCATATATAAAATTTTACTCTAACAATCTCCAACTTGGGCTATATATATATATGTAACTTTATAAATTTGAATTATACTTTATGAGCTCATGAGTTTTAGCTGTCAAAACTTTATGTATATTAACAATCTTGTCCATTAATTGCACCAATATAGAATCAAAGCGATCGTCATTACATATTTCGTAAGTAGACCAATCAATGATCACATATATCAATGCAACTAATGACAAAGATCAAGTGTGGATGTGTAGTATGAAAATTTCATGCAATGTTATCTTAACATGCCTATTTCCAACTGGTCCTCCTTAAACCTTAGTGAGATCAAACAATATAAAGTTAGAGTGAATATAAACTAATACTTTACTGCAGTAAATAACCATATAATATCCATTAAATCAAATATGTCTATGAAAGCATATAAAATACAAACTCCCACTAAACTGACATATCCTGAAAAGAAATTACACCCATATGAGCAGTGTGCTCATGAAAGACCTTGGGTGGTAATCACTTAGTCAGCGGATCCGCAATCATGGAGTTTGTTCCAATGTGCTCTATAGATATAAGTCCACTCTGAACTATTTCTTTTACAACTAGGAACTTAATGTCAATAAACTTTGACTTCATAGAACTCCTGTTGTTGTTGGAATACAGTACTGCTAATTTATTGTCACAAAATAACTTAAGTGGTCTTTCAATGCCATCCACAATATGCAGCCCCGTGACAAAATTTCGCAACCATATTCCTTGATTGGACGCCTTATAACAAGCTACAAACTCAGCTGCCATGGTGGAAGAAGCTATAATAGACTGCTTAACACTCTTCCATGATACAACACCTCCAGCAAGTAAGTAGATATAACCTGAAGTAAATTTCATGCTATCTTAGCATCCAGCAAAATCGGAGTCAGAATATCCGATGATCTCTAACTGTTCTGACTTCCGATAGGTGAGCATGTAGTCTTTTGTTCTCTGTAAGTAGCTCATGACTCGCTTGGCTGCTATCCGATGATCCTTTCCAGGATTACTTAAGTATCTTCCCAACATGCCAACAATGTACGCAATATCCGGACGCGTACATACTTGTGCATGCATAAGACTTCCTACTGCTGACGCATAAGGAATATTTTGCATCTCCCGAATCTCAAAATCATTCTTGGGACATTGACTGAGACTAAATTTATCTCCTTTAGCTACAGGGGTGTCACCTGGTTTATAATCATGCATGCCAAATATTTTAAGAACTTTCTCGATATAGCTCTTTTGTGATAAACTAAGTGTACTCCGAGAGCGATCTCGGTGTATTTGTATACCCAACACAAAAGAAGCGTTACCAAGATCTTTCATCTCAAATTTCTTTGAAAGAAATCTCTTGGTTTCGTGCAACATACCTATATCGTTGGTGGTAAGCAAAATGCCATCAACATATAAAACCAAGTAAATATGCTTACTCCCACTGAACTTGTGGTATATACAATCATCAACCAGAATCATCTAAAAACCAAACGAGATGACTACTTGATGAAACTTGTAATACCATTGACGAGAAGCTTGCTTAAGCCCATAAATGGATTTCTTTAATTTGCAAACTGTTTTCCTTGCATCTTCTGACACAAGCAACATATATATTGTTTCATCAATGTCACCATTGAGAAACGCAGTATTAACATCCATCTGATGAAGATCAAGGTCAAAGTGCGCCACAAGTGCCATTATTATCCTAAAAGAGTCTTTCGATGAAACCAGAGAGAAAGTATCTTTATAATCGATGCCTTTTTTCTGTGTAAAGCCTTTAGCGACAAGACGGGCTTTGTATCTCTCCACATCACCTTTCGAATCCCTCTTGGTTTTAAATATCCATTTACAACCAATGGTTTTTTTTACCTTCAGGTAATGGGACAAGATCCCAAACGTCATTGTCCTTCATGGACTTTATCTCCTCATTCATGGCATCAATCCACTCTTGAGATTTAGAACTTTCCATGGCTTGATAAAAGGTGATCAGATCATCTTCCACCGCCCCAATGTCAAACTCATGTTCTTGGAGAAATACAATGTAATCATCTGGCACAGCACTTCTTCTTTCTCCAGTGGATCTCCTTAATGGCATAAGTTCTGGAGGTGGTAGAGTTTGTTCTTCTAGAATGGGAGATTCTTGGATATTGTTTTGATTAGGATCTGCTTCTTGAACAATGTCAGGAATTGGATCCTGATCAATGTTAATAACAACTGTGGGAATATCAACATATTCCTCTTCAAAACCAAAATCCTTAACCTTATCCCCCTCGGCAAACTCAACATCCTCAAAGAACTGGGCATTTCCAGTCTAAAAAATTATTTTGGTAGTAGGATCATAAAATTTGTAACCCCTAGATATTTCAGAGAATCCAATAAAATAGCAACTAACTGTTCTAGAATCCAGTTTCTTTTCATGTGGCCTATAAGGCCTCGCTTCAGCTGGACATCCCCAAATATGAAGGTGCTTCAGATTAGGTTTCTTGCCTGCCCAAAGTTCAAAAGGAGTTTTAGCAGTTGCTTTAGTTGGTACTCTGTTAAGGATATACACTGTAGTCTTTAATGCTTCACCCCAGAGTAAATCTAGTAAGTTAGAGTAACTGATCATACTCCTTACCATGTCTTTAAGCGTTCTGTTTCACCTTTCAGCAACACCATTCATGCTTGGAGAACCTGACATGGTGTACTGCGGGACGATACCGCACTCCTGTAGGAATTTAGCAAATGGTCCTGGAACCGTCATACATACCGTAGTATTCACCACCACGATCAGATCTGACGCTTTTAATCCTTTTTGCTGAGTTGATTTTCAACTTCAGCGTTGAATGACTTGAACACGTCCAGATATTGGGACTTTTCATGGATGAGATACAGGTAGCCATAACGTGAAAAATCGTCTATGAATGTGATAAAATATTATTGATCGTTCCATGAAATCGTAGGGAATGGCCCACAAATATTTGTATGTATTAGTTCTAAGACGTATGTAGCCCTATTAGCACCAGATCTCCTTATGTTTGTCTGTTTTTCCTTTATGCAATTTTTGAAAATTTTAAAATCTGAAAAATCAAGGGAATCTAGAATTCCATCTGACACAAGTCTTTCAATTCTCCTTTGGGAGATGTGACCTAATCTCTTATGCCATTATAATGCAGAATTCTCATTGGTTAATTTTCTTTTAATACCTCGATTACTTAATTGCAAGGTTTCATGATATGAAACAATAGTATCAAGCATATAAAGGTTATCTACATAAGATAAAGAACCAGTACCAACCAAATTTGAATTATGAAGAAGACTAAATTTATTATTTCCAAAGGAACAAGTATAACCAAATTTGTCCAATACAGAAATAGAAACCAAATTCCGTCTAAATGACGGTACGATAAATGTCTCATTCAAATCCGAATAAGTACTAGACTTCAATAATAACCTATATATCCCAATTGCCGTAACTTCAACTTTCTTTCCATTGCCCACAAAAATGTATCTTTCACCATCATTTGGCTTTCGGCAACTCAGACAACCCTGCATAGACACACTGATGTGAGTGGTTGCACCAGAATCTATCCACCAAGTGTGTTTATGTACCGAAGTCAAATTAACCTCAGAACAAACTAGGTTAAGAAGTGTACATTTCTTGACACGCCAAGCATGATAGTTGGTACATTTCTTCTTCCTATGTCCCGTAGCTCCACAAAAGAAACAACCATCAATATTTTTTCTTTATGTTGTTTATTTGGATATGGAACCACTACAGCTTCTTTATCCTTCTTTCTTTTCTTCCCCTTGTCCTTTGAAGTACTAGCCAAATGAGCACTTTCTGTCTTATCTTGCTTCAGTCTTTCCTCTTCTTGCACACAATGTGAGATGAGCTCATTAAGAGACCAAGTCTCCTTTTGGCAGTTGTAGCTCACCTTAAATTGACTGAATTGTGTGGGAAGAGATATCAAAACCAAATGCACAAGCAAATCCTCAGAGAGATCAAGATTAAGTTCTCTTAACTTTGAAGCGAGATGAGACATTTCCATAATGTACTCCCTAATGTTCCCAAAGAAACTTTATATTTCATTGAGATGAGACTTGCCAAAAGTGTACTTGTTTCAGTCTTTTCATTTTTTTGGCAAATCCGTTCTTAATTTCTCTAGAAACTCTTTGGCTGTCTTTATCGTTTCCGATATTGTGCCCCTTAATGCTTCTGGAATGACCTTCTTTATGATCATCAAACACATGAGATTTGACTTATCCCACCTTTCAAAGTCCTTTATTTTATCAGAGGAACGTTTATCCGTAAGAGGTGCAGGAGAAGGAACCCTTAATGCAAGGTCCAGATCCATGACACCGAGAAGTATATGAAGGTTCTCTTGCCATGACTTAAAGTTTGTGTCATTAAGCATGGGAATAGAATTAATACTGGCAGTAATGTTGGAAGCAGAACTGATAGCTGAATCAGACAACAACAAACAAATAAAACTAGCTCATATAAGTCTTAAATCAAAAATAAATTCAAATAAAGGACAAATCCCATTTTAAGATATCAGACACTCTATTAATATTTGATCTTTGGAAAAAATATTAACTTGTAAGTGATATCTTGCCCTAATAATCAAACACTGATAATAAGAACATATTGAATAATAATTCTTCCTTTGGGCCGATTTATTATTCATATGTAAAACTAAATAATTATCACGTGCTTATTATTAAAGTGGCACATGTAATTTTGTTAAAAAATAATCTTCCTTTGGGCCGATTAATATTCACATAAATCACATGCACGTAATTCTTTTTATATTTCAAAATAAAATTAATTTTTTTTTTAACAAAAGAGGTCACTTTGGTGACATATTGTTTAAATTAATTTATTTCGAAATATATATATAAATACACCAAAATTTGAATTTAAATTTGTATGGTATTACAAGCATGAAAGTAATATTCAACTTGAAAGGTCATGGGTTCAAAACCCCTTTGGCTCCAGACTTGAAAGGTCATGGGTTCAAAACTTCTTGAGATCCTTCATAATTTTCATCATTTAAGAGGCTTAAATATGAAATACCAAGAGTCGAACCTTTAACCTTCCACTACCATCAAATTAACCTTTATACTTAATTTTTTTTAAAGTCATATAAAATCAACCGCTAGTCCAAATTTCATGAATTTTATATCGGTGGAATCGTAATGAAACGAGAATATTTTTGAATCCAATTTTTTTTTGAAATATTAAACCTTTTTGAAAAAATATTTGCAGCCGAAAATTAATATCAATACCTTCCTAATATATTCTCAACAATTCAACACGAAATAGCTCTGATACCACATGATGGATTAATTTCTATTTTGTGAAAACTATCACAAACAAGAACATTCATATTGAATTATCAAGAAATATAAATATTGATTTTTGCGGAAGCGTACCTGAATCCATGACAGAAAGTTAAAATATCTGAGTCTGAGGTCTTATGCTCTTCCAGATCAACACTTTTATTTCCTCTCTAAATTTCTCTCTGACAATGGGAATCGGAAGATTGGTGTTGTGTGATCTGGGGACCATGACTCCTATTTATAAAACAATCGTGTCTTTTTATATTTCGTATATTTCTATTTTAACCAATCATAAAATAGAAATTACGCTTGTCTCTACACAATAAAACCCACAGTTTAATAATACATTAGTAAGGCCCCAAAACTTAAATTAATCACATTAATTGGCCTACTTTTATTTGATAGAGTATAATTCATAGTTATTTTATATATAAACCCATATATTAAATTTTACTCTAACATAAATCTCCTCAGATTTGAATAGGAATAAGGTTGAAATCTGAATAGAAGTTGTATCTTTGATTGTTCAACCCATCATTGGATAAAATATCAGCAAATGTATGCATTTCTCTAAAGAAATGAGGAGTAAAAATGATCATCCGATCCTTCAATGCAAGGATATCTCTGACAACACTTTGAATTTTCCATGGAATTTTTAGGCATTTTTGCTTTAGACGATCAATTAACAATCTCGAGTCAAATTCTATTTCAACATGCACAATACCCTTATCTACGCAGTGAGAAAGGTCATATCTAATAGCACATGCCTTTGCCAAGTTATTTTTAACTTCTTTGTAGTAATCGGAGAAAATCTGAAAGAATTCTCGAAGAATGTCTAATAGCATAACACCTATACCCATCTTACCATGAGGATCACAAGTGCCATATGTATTCAGCTTCACCGGATGAAAAGTAGGCTTAATACAATACACAATATAACATTCTGACCTCTGCGTAAAAGAGGACTTGATGTTAAGTAATTGAAACAATTTTTTGAAGTATGAACTTGCTATTTATGCTAGGCCCCTCATATAGAGCCTTATTCCTACTCATTCAAATCTCCTACAAATAACAAATAGGCAGAATTTTATGAATCCATTTGGATAGATTAGAGGTACTTGTATGCAACCACTATTTAATAAATGTGTCTTAGTGGTTAGGTACAAGGGGTAATCACTTATTGTCATACGAGTTCAGATACTAGTTTCAAAACCATAGAATTTCTGGTAATCACTTATTGTCCCTATTGCAGTAGCAGCGAGAAATGTGCAAGAAATGTCCCTGTGCAAGAAGTAAAATATGCAAAAAATGTCCATGTTTCAGCAGCAACGACTGTTGTTGCATCTTCAACGGTGGTTGACGCTTCGAGGACCGCCAGTGATTTCGGGGTTTTTTAGTTGTTTATACTCATTACACTATAAGAAAAATACCTTTTTATGACACTTGTACAAATGACAGTTAAAAAAATCTGTCATTGAGGTTGAGTGGTGGATATGTGGGTGGGTTTAAGTTGTTATTTAGTTTGGTGTGGGGGGGTCATATCTGTTTTGGTGTATTCAATTTTGCACATGAACTTTATTACACCCTTGGGTTTTTATGCCTCTTTGGATCGATTTTTGGAAACTAAAGTTGTGCCAAAGAAGAAATAGGAAATGGTCCAAAGTTATGGAGCATTTTGATGTGTTGGAAATATCATGTTGCAGTGCTTAGAGGGGATCAAGCAGTTATGTGCTTCCCTGCTGCGCTATTGTTGTGATTTACAACTTGTAACTAGTTTCATTCCTGTAACACACAACACTAAACTACTTGTAATGGGACAATCATAAGTAGGTGACTCACCCCTAATGAAGATAAAGTTGAGAACCACGCTAGAAAAAGAATATTTTGGTATCATATGATTACAAGAAAGGAATATTTTGGTATTTCAATTTTGGGTGCATTTGGTTGCAAAGCTAGAAAAAGATTGAAAAATAGGGTCAAATCCTCTGTCTAGTTCGAGGGCTTTGGAGAGCCTAATATCCTTTTTAAACTAAGTTATCATCTTCAACAAAACCTATTCCAACGATCTTTACTTCGTTATTGCAATATCTATGAATGACAAATATATGTATCCTCATTCTTTTTTGGGGGGAAACCTGTTTACTTGATACTTCATAAGAAAATGCAGTGACAGTGATGTTTCTGATTTGATATTTCTGAGTCCAGTCATTGAACATTATATATACCTATGACAATGGTGACAGTTAGTAAAGGTGAAATATTGATCCCACTTGAGTTTCTTTGACCAACATGTTGTTTATTCTGTTAGCTTGTTAAATAATGGTCGTAATTGTATGTTTGTTGATGGAAAGTAAAGTGGAACAATTACAATCTTGGAGGGCTTCTTTTACTAGAGGGTTTGCATTCATACAGTCGTGGCGTCCTTATACTGATCATGACGAGGAGATGTGATCATCATGCGATGTCCATTGGCCACCATGGCTGGTGGCAAACCACCAAGAACCTCACCAAGTCCATCGGTTTTACTCCACGGCACAACTTCTGAATCCATAAAGACCAAATTCATGTCCCCATTTGCACAGATTATTACTAGACATGACCTTGAGTTACCATTTTTCAACTTTTGGCCCCTCAACTTTCGGATAGTCCCATTTAACACTGCCCTCTTATGAAACTCAACCACATTATTCAAGAACCTTAATCCTTCAATTGACTTGGAACTCTTGTGGTTCCTTAACCCAATTCTTCCAATTGTTGCTTTAGGCTAAATTCCACAAGTAGTTGACTGATAGTTGAGATGTGAGCTTGTTGATACAAAGTTTGATGCGGTCACTGCTGCCATTTGATAAAAAAAATTCTTTGGTAGAAAGGCTTGAAAGAGTAGAATTAAGCCCAACTCTCTATCTGTGCACGCAATAGTGGGTTGTATCCTCATTCTCCATTTGTGTTGTGATCATATTTCTTATCAATAGTTTACTCTGTCTTTTTTTTAAAATCAAAGATTATGTTTGCATTTTGTGGTTAACAATTTAATGTCTATGCATTGATGATGTAAACTGTTGGGCAAATATTTTCTGAATTCTCATACAGACGAATATGATACATTAATTAACTAACTAGATGTTTGCATTCGATTAAGTGATATCTTTAGGAAAAAAAGAAATTGAATATACCTAGGGCAATATCCTTACATCTCTGAAGCTCGGATTTGTAAATTCATGGCCATGACACAAAATTTGAGTTTCAAAGTGTGTTTACTAGTACATATTGATTGAATATGGACTTCAAAAATGTTTTTTTTTCCATTTTACGTTTACGTTTACGTTTATGAGACAAAGGCTATGGAAAATAGGGTCAAATCCTCAACTTTAGGGAGAAGCCACTTCACAAGTTATACCCTTCTCTGGTACATCCTTTTCGCTTGAAATCTAAGACTCATTAAGGGTGAATTTTTTGGATAATTTAACTTTAAATTTGGTGCTTATAGGCCATAATCATGGCAGATAGGTGATTTAAGATATCTTTTGACTTTTGTGGTTGAATATTCAGATTCATTAATAGATTTAAAGTGCCATTCACTAATCCTAGATAAGAAACCACTGTGAATTAGCTATGTCCTTCTTACATAATATCAGGGAGTGAAGTGCATATATTTTCACTGGCATTTACGACTTGTAGAGGCAGTGAAATCTGAAGATGATAATTAATCAGACTATTATGTCATTTTTTTTAAATCTCTTCAATGTATAAAATTTCCTTTAATAGTTTCACCATAAATAAGAGAATCATTTTAGTCAAAAATACAAGTACTTATCTTTTTTCTCTTCTCTTTTTAGTTATTAAGTAACTCTGAACAATGCAGCCTTCTTTTATGAACAGTGCATCCTTCTTTACAATTTATTTATTTTACCAAGTTTTGTTTTGACAATGGTATTACAACCATCATATGATTTAAGTTATGTATTGACCTTTTGATTTCATAATTTAATTCAACACAACATTCCCCATCTTTGGATTTCCCTCACGGATTGAAGATACTTGAACACTCTGAATTTGCATCAGTATTTAAAGTTGACAATTTTTTTAGCGTTTGGGTTTGGGTTTGTGCCATGTGTTTGAGGACAAAACACTGTTCTATTATGTTCTTTTTTTTTTGCATTTTGTTTAATTTAAATATTTTGGGACTCGATTTGAATGTATATTTGAATGTTTCATATTGACAAATATATGGACTTAAAGGTTTTATAGGTTTAATATATTTTATATTATATTGATCTTATATTGATCTTGATCGTAATTCATCATCATTGATGTTATTTGAACTTGGAAGCACTCATTTAAGATCTTCTTCCGAAAATCTAATCACAAACCTTCATTTATGTTAATTGATAAGTATTGGTTCCAACTAGAACAAATATGAATTGGTGCAATCACATTCAATATACTCAAAATGCTATTGGATGTGAATATGTGTTAAATGCTATACTACAACAACCAATTGACAATCTAGGTTTTCAATTGGCTCACCCTCAACCTCCTATCACCACCACAAATCAATCCGGTACAAAAATGAATGAAATATGTAACAACATTAAATGTTAAATTTATGAAAAAGACTGCATACGTACCACATGCAATACTACACTCATCTTGGTGGCGCTAACTTGATTAACATTGCACTTTATACTTAATTCAAATAAAACACATTAATTCCTGTACAACCAAAACACAAAATTAAAGTAACAAAAAATAATTATAATATGAACACTCACGAAGATCCATAATATGATTCTTAAAAATAGCACAGTTGTCCACAACGATATGTGCATCAGACAATCAAAGTTCAATAATTCAATTAACTACGAACATATGATCCAAGTATTTTGTGTAAATTGATGTTAGGGTTAGGTATTATAATGGACCCCAAGTCTAAAGAGCAACATCATTCCACTCCTTAATTTCGAAACTCTTTGATTTCTAGGAAGAAGGGCATTTGCAACAAAATGGGGTATTTTCAACAAAACATTTCTCGCAAAATATGCATCTCGAGAGTTTTTTTTTGCACTTTTATACACAGAAAATAATGTTTCCTTTAAGGTTCCCTAAACATGGACATGGGAAAGGCCAATAAAATTGTTAATGTACGAGCATAAATTAATAAAAAGGATTTTATTTACAAACATTCCAAAATCTATTGGATGACCTAAATCTTGTTGATAAAAAGGATTTTAGTTAGAAAAAATCCAAAATCTATACTTTATTCATGGCATGGTCATTGGGATATCTAGACTCAAACGTTACAACCTTGAGTTAACTATAAAAAAACTTTAAATTGCCCAAGATTTTATGATTTCCTAAAATTCCATTATGAATAAGTTCACATATAAGTCAGTGCTTTAATAAATGAATTGACATCTACAAATCCAACCCTTTTGGAAAATGAATTGGCATTATGTCAATCAAATAGTTTAACATAAATTACCAAATCTAACTCTTTATTAAGAAACTTGAAATTTCTATGTGATGTTTTTAGTTTTAAGCAGGCCATATAAATGACGGGGATTTGGAATTTCAAGAAAGTCCAAAACTAGAACATTTAAATAAAAACATTTAGTGTTATACTTAATGATACCAAATAAAACATATTCATAAGTGTTCAGGGTAAAAAATTAGAAACCCATATGCCATATTGCCATGTATAAACTGACCTTTGGCTCTTGTGTTTTATGGCTTAGAGTGAAGGTGGTCGAGTTGGGTTCTTATGATCTATGAAGCACGGACACGTAATACGTGTTTCGACTTGCGACACACGATATGTGATTGATCCAAAAACTAGGATACGACATGCTATGATACGTATAATATATAATATATATTTAAATATATATTAATGAAATAAAATCGATTTTCTCCATAAAATACATTATTAGAGCATTCTTAACATGAAATTAAGAAAATGGACCATACAAAACAAAATTCAAACACACTTTGACCCTTAAGAACCATAAATAAAGCACAATCACCATCACTTGAGTCAACGCTAACTTATGGCTTCCGGAAGAGTGTTCGTGCTTCATAGGTGTCCGACACGTTGTTGGACACGACACATTGACTTCAGGGAGAGTGTCCGTCCTTCATAGCTTATGATATAATGCAGAAAAAATTACAATTATATTATTATAAGTAATTTATACTATAGCAAAAAGTCCAACTATACCAATAAATAACCAATTACATCAACTAGACATCAAATTACTTTTATATTACATTTACTTTCATTTTAATAGCAACCAAACAAGGAAATTTACTTACTTTCATTTTAATAGAAACCAAACAAGGAAATTTATAATCAATATATATCAAAACTAATTTGATGTCTTCAACCATAAAATCTCACTTTAATAATTTCCAAATACACGCAACCCCAATTTTTTGACCCTAAGTAGGTAGCAACCTACACCACCATAATCTCACCACAACCAAGAGAAAAGGGAACACGACTTACCAGCAGTGAGCAGCAAGTGAGGGATTTAGGGCGAGCGACGGTGGCAGGGTGGAAGTCTAGGGAAAGCGGCGGTGGTAGGGTAGAGCGAGGTGGGTGACTTTTTGTCCGGGTAGAGATACAAGATGCTTAGGTTTTGCTTTTCTTTTTTGTTTTCTTTGTACAAGGCGGGCGTTAAAATTGTTTCCTTTTTTGTTTTTGTTTTTTTATTTTCTTTGCAAAAGGTTTTATTTTTATGCACAAGGCGGGAGTTCAAATTATGAAGGTGGGAAACTAAATTATTTTAGCCGTCTCATAAGGTTGACTATTTGAGATGGCTCTTAATATGCTGTCTCATTAGCCTCCCTTTATAAGATGACTTCTTTTACCCGTCTCAAATAATATTAGTTTTTGAGACAGCTATTTTTACCCATCTCAAATTGTATGCTTTAAGGACTAAAATTTAAGCCGTCTCAAAAGCCTCAGTCTTAAAAACTACTTGTTTTTTGTAGTGACTTTCACTAGCCAAGCATTACCAAACCTAATCCATCCTCATAATTGTACCACCAGTGGAAATCTAATACCATTGGACCAAGAGATTTGGACGGATTCTCGTTTCTCTCTCCTCACCATTCACCATCTTCTTCCCTCATCACCATCAAACCCACCATTCTTCCACTTTCTCTCCTCTCACCTCCATTAAAAAAACATACTCATTTAAACCTCACCCACCCGCCTTATTCCTTCGACCACCGTTCCCCCTCGTCGATAACCCGGGTTTAACCTGACGAGATCCATTCTAACCCGGAATTTCAAACCGCAAAGCCCTCACCCACAAAACTCGAACCCACAAACTCAGACCTGCCAACCCATTACACCCAAACACCGGGTCTACCTAGTAGGTACCCAAATCCAGCCTCTAGACATGAACAGAGCAACCCATCTCCGTTTCAAGTCCTTCAGTCATATCCATCAAAACCCACATCAAATTTGACAACATATTCAGTCCCATACCCGGCAATACCCAAAACCCCCTACAACATCCATACCCGATTCCCTTAACCCAGAACCATCTCCATGATCGATCCACCATCCCCAAACCCAAGATCTTTAAACCCAAAAAGGCCCCATCTTGTGCCCGATATCTTCTTCTATTAAAACCCAACAAAGCCAAAATTAAAGTCCCCACGTGTTTAAATGTTCCTCGATTCCCTTTTCCCAAACTACCCTCATTAACCCCGACATGTGTTAAGTGCCTCTCTTCACCTCTTATTTCTAATACAGCCTCGTCACCCAACTCTCCGCATGCAATCATGTGCATTACCTTTACTCCTCTCTCACCTCACACCCCTCATGCATTCATTAAAGCTCCTCATGACCAAAATACCCATTAACCCCATTTTTGCCATGATATAAAAGAAGCAAGGAAGGCGCATTTAAGGAGCATGTAGAAACCCTAGGTAAAAGAACACTATAGATAGAGAGAACTTTTATTTTTTTATTTTTTATTTTATTAATAAATTAGTTGAGTGATTGTAACTCAATCGAGAGAATAATTGAATGTAATTGAAGAAGTTGATTTCAATTCAACTAAAATTTGGTTTGATTACTTCTTCTCTAATTATTCTTATTGAGTCCTTACATTCTTTTAATAGTTTATTTTATTTCTTGAAATTCCATTATGAACGACTAATCTCACATTCAAGGGATGAAATGAAGCCCCATGGATCCAATTATTCGGCTTGCTAATTTTATTCTTGTTTTTTTCCCTTTGATTCTTACACTTAATTTTGTATTGAGAATTCGGAAACCATCCTTGAGAAAGGATTTAAAGTTTGTGTTATAATTTTATCATTTTGATTCAAACTAGAGATAGGCTTTTCAACATGGTCCAAATTATAATATAATTTTCATCTACTATTGTTTTATATTATTTTATTGAAATTAGTTGGGTGAATTGATCCTAACGGGTGATTCATTTGATTAATTTTAATTCATTTTGAGTAGTGTTGTAGGAAATAAAATTAACTTTCTAAAAGAATATTTAGTTAATTCATTAGTGTATTTAGAATTAACTTTTGAATTGAATGAATATTTTGGAAATCAACCAAATTAAAATAGTTCAAATTAAATTAAATTGTTTGACATTGAGGTGGATTTACATCCCTCGATCTTTCTCTCTCATTAAGTTATCTCTCACGCATTTTTCATCACACTTTTTAGTTATTTCATTAAACTTTTATTTTAGTTTAGTTAATTTCCATCACTTAGTTTAATTTACCATCATCATAAAATTGTTTTAATATAAAAAATCATCAAAAAAATAGATAACAAAGAAAAAGAAAAATAGAAAAATCAAGAAAGAAAATAACTGGAAACTTGAATTACATCTATTTTCTTGTGTTTCACTCCATTAGGTTGTATTGATACCCTTACTTACCTATATACTAGTTTTGTATTATTTTTTTAGGTAATTGAAGGACTTTTTGTTAGCTTGAATTATTCTACAACGACATCTGCAAAAGACAATTTATAAAATGGCGCCATTGCCGCTTTTTGGAGATTGACGCGATTGAGAATAATTTTTGAATTGTAATTCATTTGTTAACTCTTTTAGTTTTTAGTACCATTTTTTATTTTTTAAGAAGTTTTGTAGTAAGATTTTATCATTTATCTTGTATTGCGGTGCTTGTAGACACCATTTATTTTTTATTTTTATTTGTAATAATCCATAAAAAGAAGAAAATTGTGGCAGGGAAATCTGACAAGGTAGAGAGAGGGCATCTAAAGGCGAGGAAAATAATCCTCTAAACTTTGGTTCAGTAGGACTCCCGGGGAGGACTGAGATAGGCGATCTCCCCCCGGTTGACTCAAATCGTTCTTCACCCCACGAGTCTAAAAGCCGCGGGGGTATATTTCTTTTTCACTAGCGAATCTCCTGCAGGCGAGTCCATTCTTGTGTCCTTAATTGCTCCTATGTGATTTTTGTTATCGCATTGCATTTATTTAGAATGGTTTATTGAAATAATGAACTTATAACCTAGATCCAGTCATTGAAACGAAAAGTGATTTCATCACCCGACTCATTCGCTTATCCATTGTGTGTTACCCTAGTTTTATTAAATTTAAATCAATCAACTAGCTAGCTAAGTAAGAGGACATTTTTGTAAAGGCGATCACAAAGATAAATTCCGAGACTTTTGTCACCCACTAATTTCATTAAAATTTGGCATCCCTTTCACTAATTTTAAAGATATAAATTGGCTATGTTCTATTTAGGATTTATCCTTTACTTGTATGTGTCCAATTCAATATTTCGGTAGTTAGTTTTAGTGAGTTCGTCAAATTCAAGAGTCTAAATATTTTTCTCTCGTCTTTTCTTTAAAAAAAAATCAAAAACATTTTCTTCCTTTCTTTTTATTAAAATCACAAAAATATTTTCTTTCCTTTTTGAAAAAAATTTCAAAATCCAAAAAAAATATTACTCTCGTCATAGCCAAAGAGCGTCCTTTAAGAGACTATTTTTGGTCATTTTCCATTGTCTCGAAGCATGTTTGAAGTTGAGCTGAAGTCGAACCTCCATAATTTACTTAGTGGCTTCAATTCGCTCACACATACCATTAATACTCTTGCTTATTCCATGCACACATCTCATATTCTATCTCCTCCGATGATGATTGTCAATGCGTCCAATGCTTCGTCGTGCACCTATTTCTTTCACGCTGATCACTTGTCCCACGAGTGCCCATACCTTCCATATCCAACTAAACCCACCATGGCCCAAGTTTATCCATATGATACTGTTTTGGAACCCACCTCGGCCTATTATCATGACATATCCAATACCGAGTGGAGGCTTGATCACCTCCTATGCAATATGAATATGAATGGAGGCTTAATCACCTCCTACGTAATATGAATCCCAACCCCATGTTAGGGATCCTCACGGTTTTCGACAGTCATCCTGATAACCTAGTGCACCTCATCCCTATTAGTCCCCTCACTATGCTCCCCATTATTATCAACCTCTTATCTCTCACAGAGTCTCGCGTATGACAACCATGACCCTGTTCCCCACACTGCATATGTGTATTCTCTGCATCCTAGTGTTAATAGCGAGTTGTGTCCACCTCATTCACTGCCACCCGACCACACTTCACCACCACCATCCACATTAGCTCTCCAAAGCCTTTTGTAAAAGTCCATCCTCGAACGAGGCTAAACTACTCAATATCAAAATCAAGCTCTTCAACGACTTGAATAAATTTCCAATGAATTTGAGTGTACGAAATAGTCGAATTTCACCCTAAGTTAATCCGTTGTTTCACCCACGTGGAGTGATGATGCGCCATCTTGTGACATGAATTTTGAGTGTGACCAATCCTATCATCTTGAGAATCTTGAAGTTGAGACCACTCCGTGGTCTGGGCCCCAAGTTGACAATTATGTTGAATTATCCAACGATTGTGAGACTGATCAAAACCAACTTTCTCCTAAAGAACCCATCATTGAGGTTCACATTCCCCTTCCCGACGAATCCAAAAATATGATCGAGTCTGCACCTATTGAGCCCACTGTGTGTGTTCCAGAGGCACAGTTTAGCTCCGGCTAGGAGTGCTCCACTATCCTGAGATTGAATCCAAGATGGTTCCTACCTCTCTGGATATGGATCCCATCCAAATGTTCTTGGCTCATTTTGAGTATGATTTTGATGTTGATTTATATATTTCGGATTTTAATCCCTTGTTATACTCATCCACCACCTCAGATGGTGACTTACGAGTGGATAAGTTGATCACTCAATTGTTTACTACCACATTTTCTCCTGCAAGTGCCCATGAGGATCAATACGAGCCTCTTAAGGAGTGTGTTTCCCCTACTCTCAAGTTGGATCATCTCCCCCAACCTTTGTCCCACCCACTGTTCCACCCGACCCACCACCTGGTTTGGACCTTGCTATTATACCTTGCATGTTCCTATCCATGTATTTAGGTCCTCACCTAAACCCTCCCTCCATCCTTGAGCTCCACAATCCTATTAGTGCATTTTTCATCTACCCCACCATCGCTGAGAGTATTTGTGGTGATACTCTCACCTTATGTGACATAGAGCTGGTCCCTCCATTCCCGTCACTCTCCCATCATGGTGATTGACGTGTCACGACGTGACCATTATCATTGTCCATTTATAGAACAATCGTGTGATTTTTATGCTCCCCACCACATACCAATTTCCAAAGCATATTACCTTTCCATCCAATTAGAGCACCATGATTATAGGGCCCTTGTTGCACTCACTTTTATTCTCAATAAGGTCCCCAATAGGTGCTTCTTCACCCTCACCCTTACTTTTCTTTCCTATACACTTCTACCTATCCACCCTTGGTCCAATGATGCTTTGCATCGCTTAGGACATTTTGTCGTACAAGTGCATTAACCTTGTACCTTTATCCGATAAGACTGGTGCTTTAGTCCTGTTTGGGGGTGATTATCATCACCTAATTTTTCTACCACCCCGTGCTTTCTTAGTTCTTATCTTTAAGGCGAGTTCCCTTCGATCTGGATGAAGATGTTAAACTTAGCGCTACCAGGAGGCAGCCTGATGTTTCTAAGTATGAGTCTTATCCTTTTTAAGGGTGGTGTTTCACACCATCCAATGTTTTACCATGTTTACAGACTTCTACACATTTTTTTCTCATCAATTATTCAGGTTTCATCTTTGATGCAGGGTTCACTTCATTAGCAGTTGATTATGGTAATCGCTTTCCTACTTTCTTCTCTTAATTTTGAAAATACTTTTATTTAACATCGAGGAGGATGTTCCCTTTTGTTTGGGGGTGGGGAATTTTATCAAAATCATACCTCTTTTGGAAAAAAATAAAATAATAAACAAGACTTTATTTTTAAAATTTTCGTGGAGTTTATTTCATCTCACTTATTGACGTGAATTTTCCATCATCCTTCTTTTTAGTATACGAATCAAACTAGAGGTTATTTTTTTCTTCTAAATTGATTATGTAATACGTACCAAGGCATTTTGCACCATGAATTTCTATACTCAACAAAATTGTGCACTTTGTCACGTCACTATGGTTAAGAGTTAAAGAGTATTATAATTCTCAAGAAAATATTAAGGATCATTTGTGGAGACTTAAACCCATGAGAATTGAGATATTCACCTTGTTGAGGGTTTTTACACATCTCTGAGTCACAAGATGACTCCACTGTCTTTGGGTACCACGCTTAGTCGTTGCATGCTCTCATTATTCTTCACATTTGTCATAACCACTGAGAATGAAGTCACATTCGAGTCATAAGAAACATGTGTCTTGTAGTTTGTGCCAAGCACCAAACCATTATTTACCATTCACTTCACCCATTATCTTTTTATATTTCCCTTGTCCAACTATATTTCCTTCACCATCCATATATCATTTTCAATAATTACCATCCATCATTTTTTTTAGAAAAAGTGTGTTTGAAATTCTAAATGTAAAATGTCTTCATTGTTGGTTTGAAAAGAAAAATGCATCGCAACACAAAAAAATGAGAAAAAAAATGAGAAAAAAAGGAAAAAAAAAAGAAATAGAAAAAGAAAAAAAAATAGAAAGCATACAATTTAAGTTTTTTAAAATAAAGACATTGGTTATTCAGATTGTGTTCCAATCTTTTCAAAAATCCTACCATCATGTCATTCATATTCTTCATTTCATTTTCCCATCATCCCTTACATAGACCCCATTTTTCGTCCTTAGTAAGGTGTTCGAGCAAATGACAAGTCTATATGGTGAATGGCTCGACATTCTCACTACAGTGATTAGCATTCCTTCATGAGATCATTTTCCTTTCTAAAATGTTCGTTCTTTCTTATACGTGTGTGAGACGTTTGACCTCGTTTACATTTACTCACATCCTCACACATAAGAGAGATACATGTAACACCCCGCCCTCCCGGAGAGAGCGAACGGAGCGCTAATGCGATAAAATAAATCTAAATCTACAAGTGACAAGGTATAGAGCATCTAAGTCCCACAACAACAAAAGAGAAACTACAAATCTCAATCTCTTCAATTACAACAAGTCTCTCGAATTAAAATTACAACTATCTAACTCGAATAAAAATACAAATCTCCAAAGCTCTATACATCAAAATAATACAAATCTTTCCCAAACAATCCTCGCTAAAATCAATCTCCACAGCGCCCCAAAATCCGCGCTAACCCGCCACTAAAAGAAAATATGAGGAAGTACACAATACGACAGGAAAGATGCTCAACAAATATATGTTAGCGATGAATAAAACGTAACAACACGAGTATGAATATTCAAATCAAAATGCAAATCTCAAAGCATTTATCAATATAATTTCTCAACAACACTTTAATCGGGTCACCAGGCCTCACCACATCCGTATATGCTTTATCAAGCCATAGCCCGGGAAACAGGAATTTTGGCGGGTGCCCAACATCCGTTCCATATTAAAATCTCATGACAACGTGCTCATCAACAATACAATGATACCACATGAATTGAAATAATTTCAACAATTATTTTCCAGATTTCAATGAATTTAACAATTCAAATATGAGTTCAATTAACAAGAATTCAAAGAGAATGACACTCGCGAGATTTAAGGAGCATATTGTGTAAAACCCCATACCTCAAACCATGATGAGAAACCAATGATCACATCCTCAAGATCAACACAAAAGATCTACAAAAGCTCCTCCAAGAACTTCCAAAAAAAAATAGGCCCGAGAACACCTCTAATCTAAGGTTGGAACTCACAAATCTCAAGGGCCAAAGTATAATTAAAAAGGAAAGGAATATAAAAATATATTTGCTGCCAAAAGTTGTGCCAAAAGTGGGTTAAAAGGGTTGCCCACGACTCCTTTTATAATGCAAAGAAATGAAGAGTTGGAATCCAAAAGACTCCTTTAAATAAGGCAAAGAAATGAATAGTTGGAAGTCAAAACAACGCTTGAAAATTACTTAATGTTCGCCGACTTAGAATTCCAAGAGTTAAAAATATTTTAAAATCATTTTAAAATCCGATTTAACTCCGATTTCGAAACCGTTTGAAATTCTCGCCTTTAAAAATAATAACCAACATATTTGAGCAATAAAAATAATTTTATCAAAAACTTTATTTTCCTCCATTTTCCAAAAATTAATTAAAATAACCCAAAATTACGCGGGTTATTACACTTCCCCACTAACAATGGAATTTCGTCCTCGAAATTCACCGAATGCCTAACTCTCAAAATCAGGCCAACAATTTCCAAAAATAAATCACGTCTCCCAAAAGTAAATTCCTCACCTCTAATCTCGAAACTTATCACGAATATCACCTAAAATTTTCAATTTCCAAAAATTGCTAACCACGCAATGAACCCAAAACCCAAGCCCGAGGGTTATCGTATACCTAAGCTCTGATACCATTTGTAACGCCCCGCCCGCCCGGAGAGAGAGAACGGAGCGCTAATGCGATAAAATTAATCCAAATCCACAAGTGACAAGGTATAGAGCATCTAAGTCCCACAACAACAAAAGAGAAACTTCAAATCTCAATCTCTTCAATTACAACAAGTCTCTCGAATTAAAATTACAACTATCTAACTCGAATAAAAATACAAATGTCCAAAGCTCTATACATCAAAATAATACAAATCTTTTCCAAACAATCCTCGCTAAAATCAATCTCCACAGCGCCCCAAAATCCGCGCTAACCCGCCACTAAAAGAAAATATGGGGAAGTACACAATACGACAGGAAAGATGCTCAACAAATATATGTTAGCGATGAATAAAACGTAACAACACAAGTACGAATATTCAAATTAAAATGAAAATCTCAAAGCATTTATCAATATAATTTCTCAACAACACTTTAACCGGGTCACCAGGCCTCACCACATCCGTATATGCTTTATCAAGCCATAGCCCGGGAAACAGGAATTTTGGCGGGTACCTAACATCTGTTCCATATTAAAATCTCATGACAACGTGCTCATCAACAATATAATGATACCACATGAATTAAAACAATTTCAACAATTATTTTTCAGATTTCAATGAATTTAACAATTCAAATATGAGTTCAATTAACAAGAATTCAAAGAGAATGACACTCGCGAGATTTAAGGAGCATATTGTGTAAAACCCGATTCCTCAAACCATGATGAGAAACCATTGATCACATCCTCAAGATCAACACAAAAGATATACAAAAGCTCTTCCAAGAACTTCCAAAAAAAAAAATAGGCCCAAGAACACCTCTAATCTAAGGTTGGAACTCACAAATCTCAAGGGCCAAAGTATAATTAAAAAGGAAAGGAATATAAAAATATATTTGCTGCCAAAAGTTGTGCCAAAAGTGGGTTAAAAGGGTTGCCCACGACTCCTTTTATAATGCAAAGAAATGAAGAGTTGGAATCCAAAAGACTCCTTTAAATAAGGCAAAGAAATGAATAGTTGGAAGTCAAAACAACTCTTGAAAATTACTTAATGTTCGCCGACTTAGAATTCCAAGAGTTAAAAACATTTAAAAATCATTTTAAAATCCGATTTAACTCCGATTTCGAAACCGTTTGAAATTCTCGCCTTTAAAAATAATAGCCAACATATTTGAGCAATAAAAATAATTTTATCAAAAACTATATTTTCCTCCATTTTCCAAAAATTAACTAAAATAACCCAAAATTACGCGTGTTATTACAATACATTTACCCAATTCTCGTGAGTTCGTTTGAGAGAGATATATCTAATGAGATTTTAAGTGGAAGCTTTGATTCCAAAAAGGCGATCTAGGAATTACTCTTATGTTATTCAACCCGTTTGAAACTTATTCACACCATACACATTCACTTAGCTAAACTTTTTATACAGTTCCAGCTTATATTCCTCAAAATATTTATCTCGTGATGGATTGTATGATTGTTCTACGTCCAATAAGAGATTGACTGTCCTTTGCAAATAAATAATTTTGCCGGTGTATTCTCTGCAAACCCTCACGAGAAAAAACTCATCTTGTAGGTAAACCTATAGGTTTAAAGGCTTGTTGCACATTCTAAGTGCAATCACAAGTTCCCGCGAAAGTGGCACACTTTTGGTTTCTTATCTTTTTTCTCTTTATTTTTTCTCAAGGACTAGCAATGGTCTATTTGGGGGTAGTGTGATAAGCACCCAAAAGTTTTTAAATAAAACCTCAAGTAGATAGTAATTCCTAATTCTCGATGAAAAGGGTCTTATGCGAATACATGTCTTTATTTAGGTCAAATGCCTCTTATGGAGTTTAAAGCATAAAATCAAGGCAAAATGCGACATAGATGAGATTAAATGAGATAAACCCCAATCTACATACTTATTACCTGTCTCCTAACCGAGCCTTTGCCTCCCTAATCTGTCCCGAGCATCATGTGTATTTAGTTTGCACCTTTTAGATTTTTTAGATTTTTATTGGATTCATTTTTAATTTTTATAATTTGTTTTATATTTTATTTTGAGTCATGTATATTTTAGGATTTTTATATTTTATTTATTAAGATTCGTGTATCTTTAATATAAGTTCATGTGTTGTTATATTAGGTGTACGTATTCATCAGATTATTTACTTATTTTATCTTATTTGTTTTTTTCCAGTTAGTTTAGTTTTTATTATTTTTATTTAAATCTTTAATTAATTTATAGGTTAGCACTTTAATTTTTAGTTTTAATAGATTTTACTTTTATTCATTTATATTTTTAAATATTTATTTTAGTCTAATTTTAATAATTTTTTGTCTGAGTATAAATTAAACACACGCACATCCATTTCATACAATTAAACACACTTTGACACCTCCCGAACTTACACCTCCTTCCCATGTACCTTAGCCAGACCCAATACACACCCACAACTTAAACCAAAAGAACCCAAATCAGATTCTCGTTTCTCTTTTGTAATTATTCACCATCTTCTTCACTCATCACCTTCAAACCCACCATTCTTCCAATCTCTCTCCTCTCACCTCCATTAAAAAAATACACATTTAAACCTCACCCATCTACCTTATTCCTCAGGCCACCTTTCCCCCCGTCTGTGACTCGGGTTTAACCCGACGAGCTCCCTTACAAATCGAAACCTCAAACCGCAAGGCCCCAGGTAATAAAGCTCGAACCAACAAACTTAGACCTGTCAACCCATTACCCCCAAACACCAGGTCTGCCTAGCAGGTACCCGATCTAGCCTCTAGCCGTAAATCGTGATTCATTAGCCACATCTGGTAAAAATTCACATAAAATCATGTGACCTATTCAGACAGATACCCGGCGATATCCAAACCCCCTACAACATCCATACCCGATTCCCTTAATCCGAAACCATCCCCATGATCTATCCACCATTCCCAAACCCAAGACCTTCAAACCTACAAAGACCCCATCTTATGCCCGATTTCTTTTTTCTCTAAGACTCAAACAAAGAAAAAAATAAATTCCCCACATGTTTAAATGTTCCTTGATTACCTTTTCCCAATATACCCTTATTAACCCCCACATGTGTTAAATGCCACTCTTTACCCCTTATTCCCAAAACACCCTCATGACCTCACTATCCACATGCACTCATGGGAATTACCCTTGCCCCTCTCACCCCTCATACCCAACATACCCCTTAGACCCATTTTTTCCATGATATAGAAGAAGGAAGGAGTGCCCATTTGAGGAGCATGTTGAAACCCTTGGTAGAAGACTATTGATAGAGAGAGAAATTTTATTTTATATTTATTTTAAAAATAAATTAGTTGAGTGATTGTAACTCAATTGAGAGAACGACTGACGAACTTGATTTCAATTCAACTAAAATTTAGTTTGATTACTTCTTCTCGAATTATTCTTGATTTAGTCCTTACATGCTTTTAATTATTTATTTGATTTCTTGAAATCCCGTTATGGAGGGCTAATCTCCGATTCAAGGGATAAAATGAAACCTCCATGGATCCAACTAATCTAGCTTGCTAATTTTATTCTTTTTTTTTCCTTTGATTAGTAACTTTGATTCCTACACTTAGTTTTGCATTGAGAAATGAGAAACCATCCTTGAGAAAAGATTGAACGTTTGTGTTATAATTTTATCATTTTGATTCAAACTAGAGTTATGTTTTTCAACATGGTCAAAATTATAATATAATTTTCATCTACTCTTATTTTATATTGTTTAATTAAAATTAGTTGGGTGAATCAATCCTAGCGGGTGTTTCATTTGATTAATTTTAATTCATTTTGAGCAGTGTTGTAGGAATTAAAATTAATTTTCTAAAGGAATGTTTAATTAATTTATTAGTGTAATGAGAATTAACTTTTGAATTAAATGAATATTTTGGAAATCAACTAAATTATAGTTTAAATTAGATTAAATTATGTGAAATTGGGGTGGATTTACATCCCTTGATCTTTCACTCTCATTTAGTTATCTCTCACTCATTTTTCATCACACTTTTTAGTTATTTCATTAAACTTTTATTCTAGTTTAGTTATTTCCTTTACTTAGTTTAATTCAGCATCATCATAAAATTGTTTTAATATAAAAAATTGTTAAAAAATAGAAAACAAAGAAAAAGAAATATAGAAAAATCAAGAAACTAATTAACTAGAAACTAAAATTACATCTCTTTTCTTGTGTTTCACTTCATTACGTTGGATTGATACCCTTGTGTACCTCTATACTAGTTTTGTAGGTAATTGAAGGTTTTTTTTATTAGCTTGGCTTATTCAAAAATGACATCTACAAAAGATAAATTATCAAATGAGTTATTGTAAGTCATTCAAATAACTATTTGACGAAGTTAATTCAAATGAGGTATTGAAATTCGTGCAAATAGCTATCTAACGAAGTTCAGATGAGATTTCTATGTTTAACGAGATAATATCACTTGAAACATATTCGAAGTCTATTCGAATGAGATCAATTATTTTATTCGAACAAAATTATTTTTGGATTGAAATATAATAGTATGATCCTATACGTTTGTTCAAATGAGTTGTCTCGAAATTCATGTTTTCTATAAATAGGAGTGTTGGCAAGTTATTTTTTTAGAGGTATTTGCAAAATTATTTTCCAAAAACATATCTCGTGCCTCCAATCCCTAATTTCACCTAAGAATTTTTTAGATCCAAGTTTCATCTAAATATTTTAGTTTGAGACATCCATTTTGTGCACCAAATTTTGTTTACTCATCATCTTTACTGAGTATGTTTCATGATGTGTATTCGACACTTATTTATTTTTCGATATGGTGGACTCCGTGTGTGTGTGGTGGTTTAAAGTGGTGGACTTTGTGTTCGATTAGTTTATGATTTTTTGAGACAAGATTGGTGGATATCGAGGCGTGTGAGGATCACACGTTGTGGAAGTTCCTAGGTGGAATCCTATACGTTGATGTGAATAAGGTCTAAGGAATGAAGATGCATTAAGGCTTAAAGCGAGTCGAGTTAGTTGTGTATGTCATCAATCGTCCTTGTGTAATTCCTAGATTATAATGGATTAGTATGGATGGGTCATCTATTATTTTTTTCCATTGTGGGTTTTCCTCGTATATCAATGTGTTGTGTAATTACTTTATTTTACTATTGATATACTCACCTAGATGCATGTTAGGGAAAAATAAAATTTGGTAAAACTGTTTACACAACAATCGATTTCAGTAGTGAATCTTTAATTGGGTTAATTAATTTTTAAAAATTAAAAATTGTGTGTGTTTGACGATCCATATAAAACATTAGTGTGTTAGCTTTTTCACTACGTCCCCATCCCCCTTCATCAACAACTTCTAGTGCATAGAAGAAGAGATACACCTGTTAGAATGGATAAAATGTCTAGCAAGTAAAGCATTAATTATTGGTTTTCCATCAATGATAAAGAGAAACTTTCTATACATTTTTATGCCTACTTTATATTTATTATAGTACACCTTTAGTCAAATTTTTATATCCATTAAAACCAGTGATTATGATATGATCTAGAAAGCATAGAGTATGGTGTTATATCAACAACAACGTATTTATCTAGCAATATATTATTTGTCAATACCCCATTCACCCAAGCCTTAATAAACAAAGGCTTAATATGATTGTTCATCTTCTTAGCCTTAATAAACAAAGTCTTAATAAATAAAGATACTATACTTTGTTTGAACGACATGTATGGTTTTATCCCTTTTTTCGTTTATGGTACCTTTTGTTCATTTGCTTAGGTTTTTGGTACTGCTGGTAGCTGCTGGAACAGTTTATATGCAGTTATTCTTAGTTTTCATGCTTAATTTCTAATACTGCATTGTTAGTTTAATCATACTTGCATTGGCTGATGATTCATTTGTGTGATTTATGTTTGCTAGCAAAGGATGACTTTCATGTTGATATTATGCCTGTTGCTGATTGTACTACAGTTGTCATTTTTTTTGAAAAACCAAAAAGATTTTCGGTTTTGAAAATTTTTGAAAAAACAAAAAAGATTTTATTTTGATAAAACTTTTGAAAAAGACAAAAAGATTTTTGCATTTTGTTTTACACCATATATGAATGGACACTTGGGATGACCAAGTGACAATTTCATTCCATTTATACATGTGATAATTTAATAGTGTTTTGAGAAAATATATCTTGTCATTTATGTGCTTTAAAATGTTTGGAGTCATTGAGATACAATTAGTTATTTCTTCCTACATGTTTGACTCATTATGTCCTTTATTGAACACGTGCATGAATTTGTTTTATTATTGTACTTGTCATATCACATGTTGGTAAAGTGTTTTCATCTCAATCATGTTCTTAAAACGAACTAAGTGCAATAATATGAGAGTAATAAAAGTAGTGCATGTAAAAACCATTACCTATGAGGAATGTGCTTCAATTGAAAAAAATGATTAGTGCACGGGAAAGGGCTAAGAGAGTGTAAAATTGACTCTGCGGGAAAGCCATCATTTGAAAAATACCCCGCACAAAAAGTAAGGACATAACAAGATAATATATGCCGAAATTTGGGCCAATAGGTTTTCTCTAAGTTGAGAATTTAATACCTCATTACACATAAAAATTGTATTATAATATATGAAGGAGTTTGGTTGGAAAGTAATCAATGGTTTTGCACGTCCTTTGAAAATTTCTCAAAACGACACTAAATTGTTTTGGATGTCATTAGTGTGAAAATCACTTAGGCTTTGATTTGTTGATTTGAGTTAGTCGATATCATCTTAATTAAAAAATTTTACACCTACAAATGATTTTGTTGTTCATTCGATAGGAGTACACATATACATCAGGCACATATGCTTGATTGAGTTTTATTACCTATTGAATTTGTTCACACACATTCATTCCATATCCCCGATTTGGTTATTTTAGTGTAATTTCATGGTGTGTGATTTTTTGTAAAATTAGTTTTGAATTTTGTGTGAATATTGTAAAAATAAAAAATAGTTTGTTTGCCTTGATTATCGTGACAACTCCATGCTTTAATTTGTTTATTCCTTTCCTTATCTATTTCGGACAAATAAAAAGGGGGACAATGAATTATAACTTTATGGGGGATTTTTTACATTATGGGGGAGTTTTGAGATTTATTTGAGATTTTATATATGTTTTCATTTTATCTCATTTCAAACTCGATATGTCACGAAGGTATTTGCTTTGTCTCATGTGTGTAGGTATGAATAATTGATGATTACTGGATTGCACACCCTGATGATAAAGGCCTATTTGATGTTGAAGATTTTGAAGAAAAGTTCGAGTCCTTCATGTTTAGTACCTTTCAACTTTTGGGTTCATAGGAGGGTATTAGATTTGTATAGGCATTTAATTTGATAATTCAGATATTTTTATTTTGCACCAGCATAGACATAGGGGGAGATTTGTAGGGACATGATTTTATAAATGTCCATTATCAATTTAGTATGTTATATACTGATACACTGTCGAAGAATGTTCAATATCAAATATGGATCGAGACGGATCCGAATATCAAGTTCTTCAATAATCAAGACTCTACAAGATGAATATGGTAAAGATTATGTTTTTATTCCATAATTATTCACTTTAAGTTTGGGATTTTTTCATAAAATATTTTCTAAGTTTGGAGCGGAGATTTAAATGTTTTTTTATCCAAAATATATTTCTAGGAGTTTTTGAGGTGGTGGGTTTAACGAGGAAAAGATAAATGAAAAAGCTTTATTTTTAATAATTTCCTTCGAACGACACCGTATGTCATTCCTCACAGTGACGGTGAGAATGAGTCCTAAGGACTCCGATGATTCCGTTACTTCTGGAGATAACTTCACCGCTTTTATGGCGAGTCACGATAGTACTTCAAGTGAGTCGCATCTTAGTGTTGACATTTTCAAGCATGATCTTGAGGATGTATCCACTCACTCAAAAGGTAGTGATGAAAAAAAAGTGAAAGTGATGTTGATGAAAGTGAATTTACAGTTCGCCTATTCTGAGTTGTACACTGAGTCTATGCGAATTCAAATAATAAACAAAAGGTTAACTTTTAAGGTGTTCAAGTTAAAAAAGGAGTTGAAAAGCCTGAAGGAGGCTTTAGTTAGTCAACTAGAGGCGAGAAATATTTCTCTCTCTAATAAGCTTATTTCACTGGGTGAAGAAAAATGTGATTTGACTAACTCTCTAGCTCGGTTACCAAAGATCTTCATGAATTGGTCAAGTGTTTTCATCTCAATCATGTCCTTAAAACGAACCAAGTGCAATAATACGAGAGTAATAAAAGTAGTTCATGTAAAAACCATTACCTATGAGGAATGTGCTTTAATTGAAAAAAATGATTAGTGCACGATAAAGGGCTACGAGAGTGTAAAATTGACTTTGTGGGAAAGCCACCATTTGAAAAAGAGCCGGCACAAAAAGTAAGGAAATAAAAAGATAATATATGTCGAAATTTAGGCCAATAGGTTTTCTCTAAGTTGAGAATTTAATACCTCATTACATATAAAAATTGCATTATTATATATGAAGGAGTTTGGTTGGAAAGTAATCAATGGGTATGCACTTCCTTTGAAAATTTCTCAAAATGACACTAAATTGTTTTGGATGTCATTAGTGTGAAAATCACTTAGGCTTTGATTTGTCGATTTGATTTAGTCAATATCATCTTAATTCAATAATTTTACACCTACCAATGATTTTGTTATTCATTCGATAGGAGTACATGTATGCATCATGAACATATGCTTGATTGAGTTTTATTACCTATTGAATTTGTTCACACACATTCAATATATCCCCGATTTGGTTGTCTTAGTGTAATTTCATGGTGTGTGATTTTTTGTAAAATTAGTTTTGCATTTTGTGGGAATATTGTATAAAAATAAAAAATAGTTTGTTTGCCTTGATTATCGTGACAACTCCATGCTTTAATTTGTTTATTCCTTTCCTTATATATTTCGGACAAATAAAAAGGTGGAGAACGAATTATAACTTTATTGGGGATTTTTTACACTATGGGGGAGTTTTGAGATTTATTTGAGATTTTATATATGTTTTCATTTTATCTCATTTCAAACTCAATCTGTCACGAAGGTATTTGCTTTGTCTCATGTGTGTAGGTATGAAGAATTGATGATTACTGGATTGCACTCCCTGATCAGAAGAGCCTATTTGATGTTGAAGATTTTGAAGAAAAGTTCTAGTCATTCATGTTTAGTACCTTTTCACTTTTGGGTTCATGGGAGGGTATTAGAATTGTATAGGCATTTGATTTTATAATTCGGATATTTTTATTTTGTACCGGCATAAACATAGGGGGATATTTATAAGGACATGAGTTTATAAATGTCCGTTATCAATTTAGTATGTCATATACCGATACATCGTCGAAGAACGTTCAAGATCAAATATGCATTGAGATGGATCCGAATATCAAGCTCTTCAACAATCAAGACTCTACAAGATGAATATGGTAAAGATTTTGTTTTTATTCCATAATTATTCACTTTAAGTTTGAGATGCTTTTTAGAAAATTTTCAAAGTGTTAGAGCATTGCTTTAAATGTTTTTTTTTATCAAAAATATATTTTTAGGAGTTTTTGAGGCGGTGGATTTAACGAGGAAATGATAAATGAAAAGGTTTTATTTTTAACAATCTCGTATGAACGACACCGTATGTCGTTCAAATGGCAGTTTGTCACATGATGTTTACCTATCGTTCAAACGACAGTTTATATCGTTCAAATGACATGTTGTCTATCTTGAACGACCCACCACCTTAGTTTTTCTATAAAAGGGCCTTTCCAACTTCGTTTTTCACAAGAATTTTTTTTCCATTTTGCAAACACTGAAAATTGGCTGAAAGCTTTTAGCTTCTTCCTTTAAGGTTTAAACACCTTGTTTTCAATTCACAAAATCGTCCAAATCTTATGTGAATTGTTTTGGAACCCAAGAACATAACTTTGCTATTGGTCAACTCTTTGTAGAGAGAATAAATCTACACCAGACTGAGGTCAAACTAGGGAGTGCTGCGGTATTCCTGGGCTGAAGATAGGATTGCGATCTTTGAGGTTCGCTGTGTGTTGATCTTTGCTGAAAATAAAATTGTGTGTTTTTTAGGATTAGCTGCGGTTGTTTCTTTACTGACGACATCGACCGACAACTGTGGGTATTCGTGTGTCAAAAAATCTATTTCATTATAACGGTGTAAGTTGTGATTTACAATTATAGTGGAATAAAAGGTTTTTCCCCTGTGGGGGATTTTTCCTCATATTGTGACTATCTTGTAATTTGGTTTCCTTTGCATGCTTATTTGTTTATGATTTCATATCACTTAGATGCACGTGTTAGGATTGAATTAAAACTTGGGTTTAACTAAAGTTTGGATCAATTAAAATTGGTTTTATTTGAGAAGTTGCAATTATTCCGCTGTAGCACTCTCATATCTAGTTACTATCCTTGCAAATATCAATGTATAAAAATATGATATTATTCATTGCCGTTGATAGTTCAAATTGTTCTCTATCGCTTGAATTGTAATTGAGCATAAACTATAACTCATTATTATGCTACCAATCTTTGCATAATTAACTTGTTCTAAAATTAGAATTATCTACTAGGAAAAGTTTTTCTTATTCTTTTCCACCCACTCCAGTAATTATAAACATGTACCTATAGGCAATGATGAGCATTCAATGATATGGAATGAAGATAGGGAATAGTTTCATTTTTTAGATAATTGCACAGAAGTTGATGTTTGTAAAGCATAAATATAGAATAAAACAGTGATGTATAATGGAAACTATATACTCTAAATTAGTGGTTTATCAATAAAAACATCAATGTTTTTATGGATTTTATTATGGTTTAGTATTTATTTAGATAAACCTCACACTCGAGAAATCGGAACTTGACAATTAACTTGCCAAGCCTAAAAGGTTGTGAACCATAGTAAGTTTCATGGATTATTAATGAGTAGAACAAAATACTATCAATAATAACGATGATGAATTGGTTCAAGTAATATTATAAAACATTATTCATTAAGTCCATGAATACACTTGGGATATTAGTCAAACCAAATGGCATCAATCGAAACTCATAAGATCCATGATGAGTCAGGAAGGCTATTGTAGTCACATCCTCCTCTCTCACCTTCCATTGTTAATAACTTGGATCATAAATCAATCATCGAAATGAAAGAGGCTCCCTAAAATAAATCAAAAATATCATAAATCCTCGGCAGTGGATACTTGTTCTTCACAGACACCTTATTCAACTCACAGTAGTCGATGCACAGTCTCAACAACCCATCAATCTTCTTTATAAAAAACATTGGGTCACTCAAAGGTGAAGTGATAAGACAGATACAATCTTGCTCTAACAACTGCTTAACCTAATATCTGAGTTCATTCATCTCCACAAGATCCAAATAATGCGATGCTTTAGTTATCGTCTTAGTTTTAGGTGATAAATATTTTATAAAATAACACTCCCAACTCGGTTGTAGGCTTGGAATTTCATCAAATACATCAGTGAACTCCTGAACTAGAGGAATCATATTTAGGGACACTATTGTCCCCTCCCAAGTCTCCTCATCAATAAAATACAAGTGGATAATAACTCTATCCTCAAACATAGGCATGGATGACAAATACATCCCGTGTACAGGTATAGAAAATAAAATCGCTCTATTGACACAGACAATCTGATCCCGATACATACACAACTAATGAATCCCAAAAATCACATCATTTGTGTGGGAATATAAAACCAACACATTTGTTACAAATTGTAGTTTACTAATACCAATTCATACCCCATCACAATACTCTGTAATAATAGTGGATACGCCTAATGTTATAGATAATCCCCTAGTACAAGAAGTGGAAACCATCCCCGATAATCCCATGAAATGTCATGAAATAGAAGAGTGTATGGAACCCGTATCGACTAAAACTCTAAATAGAGTTTCATAAACAAAGAACATACAATCATCTTCCTGAATAGGTTTTTACTATCTCAGGTCCCACCTGATAGACCCTTCTATACTGTAGTCGGGGCTGAGATGATACGATTAGTGCAGGGAGTGTCGTTGGTGCTTGTTGTCTTAGTGTTGGGAGAACTAACACCTTCTGCTTCATCGGTTGTTGCTGCTGACCTTAACCATTCTGTTAGGGTTTATGTTAATTGGAATGAATCTTCTTCCATATCCCTTGGATTTTCTGGCATTGAGCTCCCTCCTTTCATTATCGAATCCTCCTTTAGACTTAGTCCCACCTGCTTAGCCCCCTTTCTCAAACTTCCTCTTATATTAAGTATGATCTTTACAAAGCATAGTCAGGACATCTACTATATGGGTGTATGTAGTGTATGACTAGTTCTCCATTAGAATTCATCATACAAGTTAGTTGATACCATTCCCGAAACACTTTATTCTCTTTTTTCATATTCATTTCCTCCAAATCAACCAATATCCAAATATATACATTCTTTCCCATAATCTAAGATAGTACAAGTCATCATTCTCGATTAAAAGAAACTCTGCCTCCTTTGGTGAATGGATTAACTTTAGAGAACACTCGTGGTTGAACCTAATCACCAAACGTATTAGAATATACAAATTAAAAGTCTTACGCCGCATATCTCCTAACTATGGACCAAACTTAACACTATGCATAAGACATCTCACAAATGAAATCGAAACAAGGAATCCCCCAATATACTTCACTCTAGTCAGGTCGTTCATAAGGATAACTTTCACTAGACTCCCAAAGTTGTACCCTACGATGAGAATGCAAAGAAAATAAACGTATCAAAGAAAGCTACAAAAAAAAATAGAATGGGCCATGGAACCTACATTTCCAAGAGCCATGCTTTGATATCAACGATGACAACTCATACTTATCTAGAATCTAATATAATGTTATATTTTAGCATGTGATGTAATTAAAGGTAGTTAATAACCCATATGATATCATATGGTTCACGACTCTTTCAACAAATAGGAACTTAGAAGACCCCTCGTAGCAACTTCTTCCCTCCCTTATAATTACCCCCTTACCCCTCATTAATGATTAATTCTAATTTTCGGTATTACTTTTCTATCTAGAGTGTGACTTTTTTTCTCATTTGATGGATTTCATTTTATGTCAATTGGTATCAGAGCCTCTTCGCTCCACCAGTTGTTGTTGTTGTTGTTGTTGTTGTTGTTGTTGTTGTTGTTGTTGTTGTTGTTGTTGTTGTTGTTATTGTAAAAAAACACAAAACTTATAAAAACAAAGAAACTTAATAGTGCCAAAGAAACTCACCCTTATCGAGAAACGTACTACTCGATTTCAAGAATACATAGCCTCCCTTCTTAGAAGGGTTGACATTCTTATATCAAACCAAAACACTAACCCTAGTTTGTTACCCCTCAAACTCCATGACCACTACACCATTTCTGCTCCTATCCCATCTCTGACCCCAATCAGCCCAGTGCACCCCGCTGACCACCTCACTAAGCATTCCCGACCTTACTTGCTTCCACCTTCCTGCCCACCCATGAGAAAACCTTATCCGGATTCCTAGGGATATTCCGACCCTACTACCATAGACCCACCCACCCACCACTCAAGGAAATCCCCAATCACTACTCGAACCCTTTCCACTACTTAACCTTTATAAACTTCAATCGCACCAAACCCTAGGTTAGTTTCCCTCCCTATTATGAGACCCTAGACCTCGTAAACCTCCCATGAAAGTCATGTCCCCAACCTAAGGAGATCATGAATATGAAATCCAAGCCTTGATCTATGAAAATAAAACCTCAGCCCCACAACCAGATCTAATATAACGGTGATGATCATTGACCTTTCGTATGCCCCAAAGATGAGTCTGTTTGGGAAAATAACCCAAGAACGCAGAAGATAATGAAGTAAACACCCACGGAGGTATTGAATAAGAGAAGGACTTAATGTTTGAGAAAATTATCGACAAAGATGAAGGAGTTAAAGAGGCTGGGAAGAAACAAGATCATGATTCTTCAAACTTCACCAAAGTTGTTTACCTTAAACGAGATGTTAGGCTGCCCAACGAGAACTTCTTTAACTTGAGATCCATTTTAATACGTCATAAGTTTTGGACATTAGTTCCCCTAAAATCTATTTCTTTGGGCTTGAAGACATTGGCTCACCTCAAAATTTTAAGGAGCTGGAAGATCTTGCAATTGGGACCCAAAAATTTAAAGAAATTTATTTTGATCCCTCTCTGAAGAGGAAAAAAAATATTTTCTATATATTTTTTCATGTGGCATGATTGGACACAATTTTGGCAAGCATTGTTTGTACAACCCGTGTTGCTCCAATTTGTCATTTTAAGTTTGAAGACAAAATATTTAAAAGGCGGATATAATTATTTAGAAGATGATAGGGGAGATATGATATAAGTAATAAATCGGGGTATATTTTTAATTAGTCTTAATTGTCTTTTTTTACATTTGCCATTTTTAGTCATTATATATTATAGCTAGGATATAATCTTTCATTAATTTGTGTTGACATAGATGACTTGTCATGACAATTCATGACAACTTATGACAACTCATCTTATGATGACTCATACTTAGCTATAATATTCTAGAAGGTTATCTTTTATCATGTGAATTAATTTAAGATAGTTAATGACCCATGTGACATAACATGGGTCAAAACTCTTTCAACCAATAGGAACTTAGGAGATCCTTTCTAGAATCTTATCTCTTACTAAATAAATACCCCATTCTCCTTCATTAATGATAAATTCTAATTTTGGATATTACTTTTCTCTCTAGAGTGTGAATCTTTTGTGCCTTTAATGACTGTTATTTTACTTCAAACGGTTTTAACCAAATCGATCATTGAGGAAGAGAAAAGTGTTAGTTAAAGATATCTAAAAAAAGGTGTTAGAAATGTTCACTATTATTTAAGATTTAAGTCATTTGTTCTATAATGGTTATTCTTAATTGGACTCAAACTTGGTTTTATTCTTTCAATGGTGTTCTTTGTTTTTGTTTTTCACTTATGAAATATAATATTATATTCTTGGTTGATAAAACTCATCATGTTATTATCCTTTTATGGATAATATTTTCTGTATTATAACCATTCGGCATAGCTCTCAAATTTTTGTAAGTGTGATAATATTTCCTATATTCTTCTTGTATCAAAATTTGTCTGAGATAAGTTACTAGAAGGTCAATTTGGATCATTTACTTTGTGTCTTATTCCCATTTTCCCCATGTAGTGTATCTTCTAAGTTTCTTAAAAAGATTTATTTTAATTGTATGTTTAGGGATATTACTCTATTGATGACCCTAAGAGGTCATCATTTGAATTTGTATCAGTAGCTCAAGCTCAAGCACACAAACCAAATGTAGATGTATATAACAACACATTAGTATAAATATGAGAAGGGGATGAGGATAAGAGGAAAGAAAACATCATTTAAGTGGTGGGTTATGTCAGCCTACTCCACTGTGCAGGTGGGTATGGTTTTTCACTAGAAAAGAGGCACTAACAGTCTGAAATACACAACTCTCAAGCTTTCTTGCTTTACTGTGAATAAGATAGAGTTTAGCTGGGTTTTTTTTATTTCAGGATCCTTTCTTCTAGGGAAGAAGATGTGTTTTTACAGTGCTAGGGATGTGCATTGTACCCCTAGGTGGGTGTAAAGCACGTTCATAATAAAGCCTCTACTAGGGTGTGGAAACCTATCCCTAGAACAAGTAGATCATGATGATGAAATATTCCCTCACGCGAGGGAGAGATATTTATATGATGGTTTATCCACATGAGTTAATGAGCCATAACCCACGTGCATACTTCCACGTATGCCCAATCCCACGCGTTCTGCTAGGTGTCAACTATCGGTCATTCTGGTCCAAGCTGAGGTCGAGATGTCGAGCTAGTCCTCTTATGGAATGGTTGTTGGTGTTAAGATGAATCTGTATAGGATCCTCAGCCTCCTTGTCATGGACGTGGCTAAGGGGACATGAAAGACAGTTAAGGTCACTAATGCTATCATTATACGTTAAGGCCGAGGATGAGTCCTCTCATGTTGGGTCCCTAGGCCAAGTCATAATATGTCCTGTATGATGATTTCCATGAGGTCGGCCTTGGCCGAGTTAGTCCTATCTAGGGATGAGGTAAGACTTGGGTATATTAATATCCCCTAGCCCTTAGTCCTCAATATGAATGGGAAGGCTGAGGGGTATAGTCGACTAACCCCTAATGTGTTTCCTTGGTCGTTTGAGGATGCTCAAGCCATGAAACTATTTTATCGAGTGTTTAACGATCATTTCAATGTCTTCGAATGGAGTGCTATAAACTTGTCACTTTTCATAAGGTATATAGGCAGGCATGTTGTCCAAGGATGGCGGTTGCAAGCCTGTTTAGGGAGTTGTGCCCTAATGATGAATTCCTTGGAAGTTATGTTCAATCATTGGCGTTATATAAATTCATTTGAAATATCTCCCTTGTCTCTTTCATCGTCATTTTTCACGTGCCTAAATTCTCTCTGTCTAACAAAATAGTTTTCTCTTCGTCTTTCTTTTATGTTCAAGTCTCTATAGCGAGCTATAGGTTCAAACCTTCATTTTTTTAGGAGCTCTTCTCTATTAAGTAACATTCCCCACCTATTTTCCTTAAGTTTTCTAACTTTTTAATGACTTTAGCCTTTTACTTATTTTCTGGCAAGGCTGCAAATTTTTTGGCACCTTCTTTAGGTTTTTTTAGGGTGGTTTAACTGTTGTTAGGAGTGGTTGAGTGGCAAGAGTGATTGATTAGTTTTTTTTTTTAAACTTTTTTTGTATTCTTTCATCTTTGTGAAGGTCATTGGAGCTACTGTGGTTGTCTTCTCCGGTGGACTCTAAGCCACTATTTGTGGGTATTCTCGAACAAAAATGGTTCAAATTTGGTTTTTATCTTTTTTTCAAACCAAATCAAACTTCTTGAATTTTAAAAACATTATATAAACTAGCCACCCAATATTCAACCCTTAGAGGAAGACTCTTTAGGGAGATACATAGGCTTCAGACTGAGGTCGAGGCTAAAAAGGGAGTCGGGGATGACAAACACTTTTAATATTCCTAGTTCCTTTAGTTATGGTACCTCCTCCTATGATTGAGGTTTCTAAGGATGATATGTCTTCTAGATCATCCTCGTCTTCTAAGGGATATAGTCCCTCGCCCGCCAATTCTTTTGATACGACTCTCAAATTTCCCTCGTCTTATGGTGTTGTGTCTGATGTAACTGAGAGTTCACATAGTTACCAACCTTCCATGTCCTAGTCCTCTGAGGGTATCACTATGACTGTGGTCGATCCCTTCATGTCTACCCTTCAGTTAACCCTTTAGTCCGAGCTATCCTTATTGACCTGGTACCTACCACTATTCAGTTGGTAACAAATTCTTGGAGGATTATCCTCAGCTTCATTTCCTTTTAGAAATCAACGTATATTAATGAGACCTCACTTGAGATTTTTAAACCATGTTACAATGTGTCTTTCACCAAAGCCCAGATGGCTTACTATCACCTAGGGTCAGCCGTGGAAGAAAATTCTCCACGTTAACCAAAACTCCAACCAATTCAGGAAGTCAAGGTACTTATTTGTATCTAGGGTTTAGGAATTCTCTACTGATGACAACTGTTATGAGGATGAGCCTAGAGTTCCTCGTTGTTAGGCCAATCCTTCCATAACTGTAAAGTTAGACCCTTGCCTGATCCAGTAAGGGTTAAGTTACTAAGGAGCCAAGGGAAAACTAGAAATTTGCCAAAATTTGAAGATCTCATGTCCCTTCAGAACCTTAAGAAATTTAGTTTACGGTTTGCCCCCTTGGACGAGCTTTATGAGTTTCAACTATTTTATTGACAACTGCCTTTTCTTCTTTGTAGACCGTCCTCCTAACAGATCTAATAGTGCTTAGAATATGATGGCTCCAAGTATGCAAGCTGCTTTTGGAAAGAAGGGGAGAAAGTAGTCCTCTAAGAAGATGACAGTTGGTGGCCTAAGCCGAGCCGAGGCATGTCATAAGAGGAAAGATACGTTGAGAGGGGACACTCAATTCCAATATGAGATGTCCATCGCCTCTTCATCGAACCCATTAGAGGCCGTTTAGGTGGATAATCTTGCCTAACTTATGGTGAGACTTGACTCGCTCATTCCTTTGCTGTCGAGGTCTAAGGAATCTATGCTTGTCGAAGCTTCAGAAGATGAATGAAAGTTACTAGGGAAGATGTATGCCCTCAAGTTTATGACTCTGGACTTCACCATTTGGCTCAGGTATCTGCCTCGTCTTTGATTTTATCATCGTCTCATACTAATTTTTTGCCCCTTTTTATTATGACATCTTTATGCTTTTTGCAGTCTGTGCGTGCCTTCACTTCATCCACCAAATGGATAGCTGAAAAATATACCCAAATCCACGAGGAAAAGAGAGCCCTCAAGGATGAATAAGAGCTGAAGTGGAAGTTAAAGTCCCAAAATATTTATCAAAAGAAGTCCATTGACGGTTTGAAAAAGGAACACATTGATGCTCTGAATGCTTTAACCAAAGAGAAGGACAATGCCATCACTGCCTTCTCATCCAAGCATGTCATCGACCTAGCCATAGTCACTCAAAAGACCAAGGATGAGGCCATTTAAGCCTACAAATCCTTTGACGATTTTGGTTGTAACACCTCATAGTTTTTCAAACCAGTAATAATTTAAATTAATTCAGAATTCGAAAACTTAATTTTTGGATTTAATTATTTTTAGCAACTTCATATATTGAATTTTATTTATGGAAAGTAGAATTGTAATCGTAATTGAAATCGGGGGGAAATCATATTTTTATTTATATACATAAACTGCCAACCTATTCCAATCCAAATCGATTCGTCCTCGAGGGTGAATTGATTCATAATGGTCAGATCTGACAGTGTTTTAGTTTTAATAGAATTCTAATTTCAATTAAACTCTTAATCTTTTTCCACATTAAAATATCTCGGAGTTAGTCTTTTCTAAACACAGTTCTATAAAATTTTCAACCAGAAGACTTTTACATCTTCATCACCTTTCACCTACAAACCCAAGCCCCAAATTTAATCAAGATTCAACCCAAATTTTAAAGGCTTAATTGATGTTTTCTCAAGATTGTTCAAGAACGAGTCTTTGTTAATTTTTCCAGAGGAACGCAACCATCTAATCAAAATTTTCAATAAACTTTCCTTAGGCATGAATACTTCTATTATCTCTCTTTAGTATGATGCATTTTAAATATCGCCTAACATTAATTTACATATTTTTCTTAAAATAAATTAGTAACTTTAACTAGGGAAAGTGAAATCTAATTTGGGACTGTCTTTGTAAAAAATCTTAATATGAATTAAGACTTGTAACCCTTGTGTGCCTAGGGTAGAAATTGGACTGATGGTTAATATGGGGGTAGGTTTGCATGTAGAAACCATAGTCGCGTTATTTAAATTAAAAAAGGGACTTGTGCAATCATAAGAAATTATGTAGGTATGATCAAGGTGAATTATTCAAAGTGAAATTATGTAGGTATGGCCAATCATATGAAATCATAAACTCACATGATGTTGAAACTATAATGGTTGAATAATATAAATTGTGTTAATTACGATGATGAATTTCATGAAGTAAATAAAAGCTAATTGTGACCACATGAGAAATTTGAGTAATTGTTGATAAATTGGAATGTGCAAATTATTGTTTTAATTATAATTATCATCGCAGGGATGACGTGATTTTGGGTATCTAAGCTCTCACCTTAATTTTAGAAATACTTGCTAGGTATGGGACTAGTGGGTATGCCTTAGTTATAGTTACACATTCTAGGTAAGGGACTCATTAGTGTAGATTTTTACGGATGGGATATCCGGTGTGGGGATAATTTTTGGCGTCGTTCCGTTGATTTGGATTACCTAGGCACGAGACTAGAAAGAGATAAATCATCAAATTCATCCTATAAAATAGGGTAGGACGTGCTTGTGTTTTGGATACCTCTAGGTATGGGATTAGGGGTAGGTTCAAGGATTATGCTCTATATTAGGGTGTGGCTAATTTAAAATAATAAAAACTTGAGAAATTGAGAATTAATGCCTAAGATAATAAAAGGGTATTAAAATGAATTAGCGTCATTAACAAGTGCAGGACTGATAGAATAAAAGTTGGATGGCTATTGTAACGTGTGAGAGTATTGGCATTATCAATAAGTGTAGGGCTGAAAGAATATGTATTGGCTAGGTATTATGATGTGTCGTGCATGGAACCTCGTCAGTAAGTGGAGGGCTGACAGAATACGAGCCGACTGGCTATAGCGAGGGGAATATGTGTGGTGTAAAACTTTTTACGGGCTCGAATATGTGCAAGACGTACAATAGGGTCACCTGGCTATGACGGCACAACTATAAAAATAATAATAACAATGTGATACGTCAATTTAAATGAAGAAGCTGGATTTAGAGTAATTATCAGATTGTGATAACATAAGTTGGACTTAAACTTTTAGGGTGGCATAATTACATGAATAAATGATAGTAGTTTATTTTACTCGCATGTTAATAAATATCTCGTGAATTAAAATACTCTATTGTGGTGTTTATCATGTATAATGCTATTGTCTGGTCTCACGGACCCTAATTGGGGAGAGTAGCTTGTACTCCTTTCCATTGCACTTCTTATGAGACTTTATTTATGGATTTGGTGGATCAACCGATTCCACAATTTTTTATAGTTTTATTTAGATATTTACAGTTGGATCATTTTGTTAGAGATTATATTTATTGGAGGTTGGATTTATATTGGAGATTAACATGGTGATGGATTTATTAATGCATGAATGGCTAAATTATCGTTGGATCAATTTGATTATTATCTCGTGGAATGAATTTTTATATGTATCATATATGTTACATGATAATAATGATTACTTATTTAGTGAAGCCTGATGTAGTTTAGCAGCGGCGGCAGTGGCTGGCCACTTCACCTACCACATTTTGCGGGGTGTTACAGATGGTATCATAGCACGGTCTTAGGTATCGTAAGTTATGAGTCCATTTTAGCTTCCGCATTGCTTATCTTTGATTCCTTTTGATGATTTGTACTCGTAGTTATTCCGAGCCTGATGTTGTTTTTGTTCCTATCTTTTCAGATGGAAAACACTAGGAAGATAGTGATAGGAGAGAAGGTTTAGTTTCTGGTTGAGCTATTTAGCAGAGGCCAAGGTAGATTGTTTTGGATGCCGAGGAGTTAGCGGTTATTGTGCGTGAGGCCACGACGGCTGGTATTGAATTAGGGAGATAGAGGTTGGTGACTTTAAAGGCGCAGTAGAAGAGTAAACCCACTTCGACTGGGGATAGAATGAGGTTCATTTTCCATAAGGTCAATCCTCCACCTTTGAAGGGGGATCTGACCCAACGGTTGCTCACTAATGGTGGAGAGACATGGATAGGCACTTGAGGGTGATGGACTATACTTGTGTGCAAGATCAGATGTTGGCTACATTTTAGATAACTAGAGATGCATTACATTGGTGGGAGAGTGTCACCACATCGGAGGATAGGGATCGCTTGAACTATGGAGATTTTCTGATAAAGTGTAATGATAAGTATTTCCCATATGCGATTAGGAGCACGAAGAAGAGGGAATTTTTGGACTTAGAGCAAGCTTTGAAATCAGTTCCCGAGTATGAGCAGGAATTTATAAATTTATCGATGTTTGTACCGGAGGAAGTAAATATTGAGGCGAAAAAGATGGAGTTCTTCATTAAGGACTTGTCTTGGTCTATTAGGCAGATGGTGTTGGGTAATCTTACATACACTACTTACACTCAGGTGGTGGACGTCGCACTGTTGTTGTGGAAGGAGAAAGTGAACTACCATAAGACGTTGGGGAAGAGACAAGAGTCAAATGGTCAAGGGGGAGAGAACAATAGTCGCAATGACCAAGAGTCGAAGAGATAGCAAGTGAGTCCGGAGCAGCAGGGCAATAGTGTTCAGTAGGGACCTCAGGGATAGGGATATCAGAGTGAGAAAAACCCAAGTAGGTATTCTGGATCTTTTAGGGGTGCATTCTTTGATTGTGGAGAGATTGGGCAATGAGCTTCTAGGTGTCCCAAGAGGGAGGGCCAACACGACCAAGGTACTCAAGGCCAGTAGGGCCAAGTTCCTCCTGTATCGGCAGTGCCAGTAGTATCCACAATGGGTAAATGTTATATGCTTCTGAGTCGATAACCTTGGGCAGGGCAGGCGCCGCAAGGGCCACGAAGTGGCTAGTGGAGTAGCAATGTACGTATCATTTTCTTAGATACTTATATATATATATATATATATATATATATATATATATATATATTGTATTGTTGATCGTGGGATATGTGCATGTAGGAATGGGTGTATCGGTGCCTAATTGCGGTATTTTATGGGAGTTATATAAGCCTTATTTTATTTGCGCGACTTTACATTTGACGTTTACGCTTCGCAAATTTTGAGGACAAAATTCCTGTGCTAGGGGGGAAGTATGTAACACCCCGTAGATTTTCAAACCGGTAATAATTTAAATTAATTTGGTAAAATCAAAATTTTTGATTTAATTATTTTTAGCAATTTAATATGTTAAATTTTATTTATATAAAGTAGAATTTTAATCGGAATTAAAATCGGGGGAGAAATAGGATTTTTATTTATATATATATAATTTTGGGCGAACTTCAAACCTGATCCAGACCGAATCGATTCGGCCTGGAGGGTGAATTGATTCGGAATGGTCAGATCTGGCAGTGTTTTAGTTTTAATTGGATTATAATTGCATTTAAACTCTTAATTTTTTTCCACATTAAAATAACTCGGGGTTAGACTTTTCTAAACACTTTTCCACCAAATTTCAACCAGAAGACTTCTACATCTTCATCACCTTTCACCTACAAACCCTAGCCCTAAAATTAATCAAGATTCAACCTAAGTTTTAAAAGTTTAATTGTTGTTTTCTCAAAATTGTTCAGGAATGGGTCTTTATTAATTTTTCAAGAGGAATGCAATCATCTTATCAGAATTTCAATCGATTTTCCTCATGCATGAATACTTCTATTATCTTTCTTTAGTATTATGCATTTTAGATATCTCCTAAACATTAATTTACATGTTTTCTTAAAATAAATTTGCAACTTTAATTAGGGAAAGTGAAATCAAATTTGGGACTATTTTTGTGAAAAATCTTAATAGGAATTAAGACTTGTAACCCTTGTGTGCCTAGGGTAAAAATTGGACTATTGGTTAATATGGGGATAGGTTTGCATGTAAAAACCATAGTTGTGTTATTTAAATTAAAAAGGGACTTATGTATTCATATGAAATTTTGAAGGTATGATCAAAGTGAATTATTATTACGTGCTTCAGAAACTCACATGATGTTGAATCTATAATGGTTGGATAAAATAAATTGTGTTAATTACGACGATGGATTTAACGAATTAAATTAAAGTTACTTGTGACCGCATGAGAAATTTGTGTAATTGTTGATAAATTGGAATGTGAAAATTATTGTTTTGATTATAATTATCATTACGGGGGTGACGTGATTTTGAGTAGCTATGCTCTCACCTTAGTTTTAGGAATACTTTCTAGGTATGGGACTAATGGGTATTCCTCAGTTGCGGTTAACACTTACTAGGTAAGGTACTAGTTGGTGTATATTTTCACGGATGTGATATTCCGGGGTGGGGCTGATTTTGGTGTCGTTCCATTGATTTGAATAACCTAAGTACGAGATTAGGAAGAAATAAATGACAGAAATTCCTCCTATAAATTAGGGTAGGACGTGTTTATGTTTTCGAGACATCTAGGTATGGGACTAGGGGTAGATTCGAGGATTATGATCTATAATAGGGTGGGGCTAAATTAAAATAATGAAAACTTGAGAAATTTAAAATTAATGCTTAAAATAATAAACACGTATTAAAATGAATTGGCGTAGTTAATAAGTGCTGGACTGATAGAATACGGGTCAATTGGCTATTACGATGGGTGGGTATGTTTGCGTCAATAATAAGTGCAGGGCTATCATAATACGAGCTGGCTGGCTATTATAACGTGTTATGCATGGAACCTCATCAATAAGTGCAGGGTTGATAGAATATGGGTCAGACTGGCTATATCTGGGAGAATGTGTGTGGTGTAAAACTTTTCATGGGCCCGAATAACAACAGGACATACAGTAGGGTTGCCTGGCTATGACGGCACCAATATAAAAATAATAATAATGTGATAATAAATTTAAATAAAGACGGTGGATTTAGAGTAATTATTGTATTGTGATAACATAATTTGGCATAATTACGTGAATATATGATAGTAGTTTATTTTGCTCGCATGTTAATAATTATCTCATAAATTAAAATATTCTACTATGGTGTTTATCATGTATAATGCTACTATCTAGGTTCACGGACTCTAATTGGGGAGAGTAGCTTGTATTCATGTGGTGGTCTTTAACCCATTGCTTTGACTAATATTTCAGGTTTAGCATTGGAGTAGCTGAATAAGAGTGATTGAAGATATTTTGGAGGTGCAACTGGACTATGCTTTAGATAGTTATTAGTTAGATTTATTTTTCTTTTCGTCGCACTTATTATGAGACTTTATTTATGGATTTGGTGGGACAATTGGTTCCACGGTTGTTTACCGTTTTATTTTGATATTTGCAGTTGGATCATTTTATTAGAGATTATATTTATTCGAGGTTGGATTTATATTATTGATTATCATGGTGGTGGATTTATTATTGCATGAATGGTTAAATTATTATTGGATCAATTTGATTATTATCTCATGGAATGAGTTTTTATAGGCCATCTCGCTTGCCAGATTTTGGAGGATGTTACATTGGTGACATCGGTTGCCAATACCTCAAAAGGGGTATTAAGACGGATTATCAATGGTTGATTCTCAAATACCCTAAGGTAATATCATCCCTTAGGCAAGATCTTGAGGCTCCTGACCTAGAGGATCCTCTCTTTCAATTTTCTTTGTCCGAAATTAAAAAAGTTATTGAGCCCAAGGCATCAGTTGCTAAAGGGACTGAAGTTGAAGAGACAGAAGGTGGGGATGCCACTGTCGGGAATGCGCCAGGATAGGTGCTGGGGAGTCTACCACCGTTAATAAACCGACTGTGTACGGTGGTCGCATGTGGCCCATACGCTCTCTTTTTGTAACTTTCTTGAACCTTTCCTCATTTGTAATATTATGCATCTTAAGTAACATCATACTTTCTTTAATGGAAGTATTGCCTCGTATTTATGCTTTTCTTTTCTTTTTTCTCTGAACTTGTATGATTGTTAATGATTTTGCCAAGTTTTACTCTCGTCTCGCCTGACATGGGCAATTAATAAATGATTTTGTTTAACCATTTAATAATGTAAATATCGTCCTTAATTGATAAGTGAATAATCAAATTAATTATTTTTTTATTGGAGACCACAAAATTGATGGCACTAATCTCAAGTTTAATCATGTTCTTAGCTGAGAGATAAGTAACCAAATTGGTAATTTTTCAATTGGAGACCATCGTATGAATGATATTAATCTCAAGCTTACTCTCGTCCTTAGCCGAGCGACAAATAACCAAATTAATGATTTTTCAATTGGAGAGCACCAAACTAATGATATTAATCTCAGGTTTACTCTCGTCCTCAGTCAAGTGATAAATAACCAAATTAATGATTTCTCAATTGGAGAGAACATAATGAATGATGTTAATCTCAAGTTTACTTTCATCCTTAGCCAAGAGATCATAACCAACTTAATAATTTTTCAATTAGGGACCACCAAATCAATGATATTTATCTCAAGTTTACTCTCATCCTTAGTCGAGAGATAATAACCAACTTAATGATTTATCAATTAGATTTTGTGTTTTCCACCACCTTAGTGATGTTACACACTATCCCCCCCCCCCCCCCCCCCCGGGATGTTATTGAGAATCCATGGGTGAGATGAGTCTCGCATGGTTTCCCATATCTCGGAGAGTGAGTTAATGCTATCCATCATATGAATGATGTTTTTTAGCTTAGGATAATTTGAACCATGCACTTGAACAATTCATACGAAAAAAATACGAGGGAACACATGGAACTATTTTCATTCATCACTTTGAATTTTTCAAAAATGGAGAAGATTACATAAATTGAACTGTATGCATAAGACTACTGGTAATATCTTTTAAAATGGTTGTTATTCTATGGATTAGAGAATGGTTATCCCTCTAAATTCTCCAGCCCATATGTCCCTTGGATGACCTCTTTGGTGACCTTGTAGGGGCCATGCCAATTTGGGTGTAACTTGTTTGGCTTCTGTCAAACCTTTTTCATAACTAAATCCCCCATCGATTTGACCCTTTTGTTGTATAACAAAACTATCCTTTGTTGGTATGTTACTTGCCTTAACTCAACATCTACCCATCTCTCCTCAATTATATTTAGGTCTAGCCTCCTCTCTTCATTATTTGTCTTAGGGTCATAGGTCTAGATTTTGTGGTTGGGCAGGCCGAGTTAGGTAGGTATCATAGATTCAGAGCCGTAGTCCAGCAGAAAGGGGGTCTCCCCCATTATCGTCCTCTCTGTCGTCCTATAAGCCCATAAGACGGCATGTACCTCTTCTGTCCACAAGCCTTTGGCATCTTCTAGCATTTTCTTGATCCCTTCCAGGATTTTTGTTTGTGACCCTTGTTTGGCCATTTGCTTGAGGTGGCCTGTCATTGAGTATAATACTTTAATGCCGACCCTTCCACAGTAAGCCTCTAGGGAATTATTTTTTAATTGATTTTCCTAATCAGAGATCAATGTATGAGGCAGGCCATATATTCAAATAATATGCCTCCAAATGAATTTAAAAGTTTTTATCTCTGTAATGGAGATCATGGCCTCAGCCTCTACCCATTGGGAGAAGTAGTCGATTGCCACAATCAAATATCTCTAGTTTTATGCATCTCTAGGCAGAGGTCCCACCAAGTCAATCCCCCAGACTATAAATGACCAAGGGGTTATGATGGATGAGAGAGGTTAATGGGGATTCTTGGGAATGTAAGCATATCTTTGGCATTTATCACACTTTTTTATGTACTCAGTCACATCCTTAGCAAGGGTCAGTCACCAGTAACCCTGTGTTACTATCTATTTTTGCAAAGAACATCACCCAATATGACTAGATCATGATCCCTCATTCATATCTTTCAAAATATACTCTACCTCTAAGGGGTGGATGCATCATAATAAGAGAAACATGAAACCCTTATTATATAGGACATCTCCTACGATAGATAATTTTTTTCCATGTATCTCAATTTAGTTATCTTAGCCTTTAATTCTGGAGGCTCCCCATCTCTGATATATCTGATAAAATGGTCCAACCAAGAAGCTCCCAGATTCAAATTGAAACAAAACTCAAGTTTACCGTCATCTTCCTCAATGCTCAGTCTTTGTGGTGTCTCAACTGGGAAAATTCTCTGGATTTTTGTTCTCGTAGCCTACGCCAACCTTGTTATTACTTTAGCTCGTCTATTGTCAAGCTAAGGGACTCTTTTTACTTTCACTTATTTAAATTATGCCAAGACCCTTTTCACCATGGAGAAGTATTTGGTCATCTTCTCATCCTTTACTTCATAAATTCCCAAATTTTGGTTGACTATTAGTTGGGAGTCACTATGAACCACTACGTGGCTGACATTCAACACATCGGCCAGGGATAAGACTAATAAGAGCTTCGTACTCAGATTTATTATTAGAGGTTTTAAAATGGAACCATAACGCATACTCAATGTTTGTCCCATCTAGAGCCGGCAGTATGAACCACGCCTCACTGCCTCTTTCACATGAGGAGCCATTTATAAACAAACTTCAAATAGGACTGTCGATCATAAAAGACCATTCACCTGCTGCACCATTTCTGAATAAAGAATTTTTTTCTGTAAGGTCAGCTTGCACACCGTTGACCATGGCCAGGCCCACTGCTTATTTTTTTTATAAAACTTACCACCTCATCTTCTTTGCTATCAACCACGTCCCAAGGGAAATTATCCACAAAGTCGACCAACACTTTACCTTTAATTGATATTCTCGGTTGGTATATGATGTCAAACTCACCTATCTCAATTGACCAAGACATCAACCTACTCAATTTCTCGAGTTTATGGATGACCTACCTCAAAGGAGAATCTGTGAGCACCACTATAGTGTGGGCTTAAATGTAAGGTTTCATTTTGCTTGAGGCATGTATTAAGGCATAGGCAAGCTTCTCCATCTTTGGATATTTTAGCTCGTCCCCATGAAGAGACTACTATTAAAGTAGACCGTTTTCTACATCCATTCCTTATCTCAACGATGGCTGCGATGATTGCAGACTCTAACACTTCTAAATATAAAAATAGTCATTCTCCTTGAATGGGCCGAGACAAAAGCATTTAAGAACCCAGATGAGACTTAAGGTCATAAAAGTCTCTTTCACACTCTTCATTCCACTCAAATGCTTTCCTTAAAATTTTAAAAAAGGGGATATATTTATTTGTGTCCCTTGAGACGAACCTGTTGAGTGTAGCGACCCTGCTTGTCACCTCTGCACATCTTTGATGGTCTTTGGAGTCTTCATCTCAATCAACACTTTGATCTGTTTTGGGTTTGCCTCTATACCCCTCTGGTTGATAATTAAGTTAATAAATTTACCTGCACCCGTGATGAACACACATTTGGCATGGTTTATCTTCATTTGATAAAGATCCATTGTATTAAAGGTCCTTTTAAGGTCGACCACATAGTCCTCGGCCTTAAGGCTTTTGGTCAACATATCGTCCACATAAACCTCCATGGTCTTTTCAAACTACTTTTCAAACATCTTATTGACCAACCTTTGGTGGGTTGCCCTATATTCTTAAGTTCTAAAGGCATGACCTTATAGCATAAGGTTCCTTTATCGCTGATAAAGGAAATATTCTGTGAGTTGGCCTTATCCATGAATATTTGATTGTTTCTAGAGTACGCATCCATTTAACTCATCAATTCATGCCTAGTTGTTGCATCAAGCATTTTATCCATATGAGGTAAGGTAATCTTTCTTTAGGATAAGCTTTGTTTAGATTATTGAAATCGACACACACACGTCATTTTCCATTAGCCTTAGGAAGTATCATAACATTAAACAACCACTCTACACCTCTTTGATGAACTTTGCTGGCTAGAGTTTATTAACTTCCTCTTGGATAACCTTGTACTTCTCTCTTACATAAGATCTGATCCTTTGTTTCATAAGCTTTGATTTCTTATCAATGTTCAGCTTATAACAGATGATCTTCAGGTTTATTCCAGACATATCTTTATAGTTCCATGCAAACACGTTTTGCCTCTTCTTTAGAAGCTCTATTAGTTTCTCCTTCACCTCCTTCTTTAGTGAAAAGCCAATTTGAACAATTTTTTTTGGCTCGTCCTCATTGAGGATGATGGATTCTACCTCCTCTATTGTTTCGCCCTTTTTTAGCCTCTTCTCATCCCTTAGGTCAAAAGTGTTAATGTTGTATATGGTGGTGGGATTTTTATGGGCATCCCCCTACTCGACCTAGATGAAGTAGCATTCTCTGGCCCCTACTTGATCACCTTGGACATCCCCTACCCCATAAGGAGTCGAGAATTTTACCATCTGGTGTACAGTTTAGGGAACGAATTCAAACTCTTTAAGAGCTACGCGACCAAGGATAATGTTATAAGCTAAGAATACATTTTCATCCATTATAAAAAAGTTGGTCTTCTTTGTCAGACACCTCAGTCAGGTGCCCATGCAGAATTCTATTTCATAAACACCAAGAGGATGCACTTTATCTCCCCTATCAAGGGTTGGTGATACGGGATCAACTTCTTCTTTATAAGATTTAATGCTTTGAAACACTCTCAAAACATAACATCGGTTGAGCTACCACCGGCTACCAAAATCCTGGATACATCATAAACTTGAAACCTGGTTCTGATGACCAATGGGTCGTCATAGGGGGGCCAAGATGCCCTTAAAATCCAACCTGGAGAATCCTATAACCAAAGTATCCATATCTAACTTTTCTATCTTTCCCAGTTTCATCTCTGAGGCAATGGAGTTGACTTCCATCCGCCTTAGCGTAGATTTGGCCTCTACGACATATGCTTTGCGATCTTTTGGCTTTGTCCCTCATCAAGCTATTCCCCCATATATCATTTTGACATCAAATGAAATAATATTGTAATATACCTTGGCTCGGGGATTCCCAACTGGAGATCATGGTCGTCTTCACCATTATCATCAGACTCTCCATCCTTCTTATCGTATGAATGTTATCACCTCAGCCTCTCATCTCTTATCCCACCCTATCTCTTTTGAGCGTCGTCTTGGAATATCTTCGATTGACATACTTTTAAAGCTTCCCTTGTTTCATTATTTTCTCAATCTCATTTTTCAATGCAAACCATTTGTCGGTGGTATAGTTATGTTCTTAGTAAAAGTTACACCATTTTCTCTTGTCTCTCTTATGAGGAGGAGACCTCAACTTTTCAGGCCAAATCTCTATCATCCTTAATTTTATTTAAAATTAAATTAGGTCTTATATTAAATGGAATGTAGTAAAAAAACTTGTCGTCAGCCAAACATTTTCCCCATCCATGCCCTTAGCTTTGTAAGATTTACTTCCACCAGTTTCTTTCTTATCCTCTACCTTAGCTGCCATGGCCCCCTCCGTGTTCATAACTCTCCCAGCCGTATCCAGGAGTTCTTCCATGGATTTTAGAGGATCCTTGTCCAATTTCCCAAGTAATTAGCCATTTTGTAATCCTCCTATTAGGGAGGTCATGGAAATGTTCTCCTCGTAGTCTTCAACTTTTAGCTTCTCTTTGTTAGACCTTTCAATATAGTCTTTAAGAGACTCATTCTTCCCTTTCTTTACACACAACGGATGGGTAACCTTTTTTGGGGGCTTCACATTGAAGAAAAAGTTGTGACTGAACTTCTTGGCCAGTTGTTTGAAGTTCTTTATGAAGTTATTAGGGAGGGAATCATAACATACATGGGTTGTGCTAGTGAGAGTACTAGATAACGCCCAACATCTCATCTCATAAAAAAATGAGTATATATTGGCGACGGATTGGTACATCTTGATATGATGAACATGGTTTGTTCTCCCATTATACTTGGGAGTGACAATCGACGGTTTGAGCTTGGTTGGAGTTGGGTAGCTCACTATTCTTACAACAAATGGAGATGCTTTCATATACCCCCCTTGAATCTGCTCTAAACTTTTCAAGATATCTCCAATTTTTCCTCCAACCTCTGAACGGAGCTATTTCATGGTTTCTCAGCCACTATCACATTATCTCCCTTAACTTCCATAGCATTATCCTTGACTTTTTCTTTGTCGGTTGGGCGTTGCACAATCTCTCTGCCAGCCATCCTCTGATGGATGTTAAGTTCTCTTTTTTCCTAATCTTGGACACGTGGTGGCCAACGGTCATCACATCCCCTATTTCCCAAGGAGGATGAAATACTATGTGACTTGGAGATCCGGTCTCGTAGGTCACCAACTGGGTTGAGTCAGTCAAAAGCTGATCCTATGCTCAATCTATCAAGTGAGGAAGGCCGGGGTTATCCATCTCATCTCTGCTGACTACTGTTTTCTCTTCTAGTTAGGACTGGGCGCAATGTATTTCTAAAAATCTCATAGGGCTTCCAGTACTTGTCATTGTCACAACACTAGTCATCTGGGAATTCCTGGTCTTGCCTTCCCATGCGTAATTGCCTAAGGTCGGCCATTTCTCTACGTCTTTGCTACTGTAGCACTTTTTTATGTGGGAGCGAAGGCGGTCCCCTATCACTGAGGCCATTTTCTTGGTGACTGGAGTTATCATCTCTGTTACAACATCGTTAGGTCTAGCCATCAAAGTTTGACTGAAGGCATCAAGTTATTCTTGCATTTTTTACTAGTTGGCCACCTATAAGTACAGCACCATTGCCGCCTCAGCCATTTCTGACTGAGAAAGTGCACGATTGGAGCTAGGGCCAGTGCCTTTCTCTCCGATGGGTGTACAGAATAAAGGGGTGAGTTGGAAAAAAAGCTTGAAACCCCAACAATAGATCTTTCAATGGTGATACAGATCCAACCAAGTGTGGAACTGGACCACCACTAGATAATCAAGTGAGAGACAAGCTGAAAATAAAGAGGAAGAAGATAAATAACCTTCGTTCCCATTGACGATGCCAAAATGATGATGCTAAGAAGTTATCATTTGAATTTGTATCAATAACTCAAGCTCAATCACGGACAACAATGGAGATGCATATAACAATATAGTAATGTAAATATGAGAAGTGAACGAGGATAAGAGGAAAGATAATAGAATTTAAGTGGTTCGACTATGTCAGCCTACTCTACTGTGCATATGAGTATAGTTTTTACTAGAAAATAGGCTTTAACCACCTGAAATACATAACTCTAAAGCATATCTGACACACCCCAACCCAGTTACTTATAATTAAGTTTGAAAGTCAAAGTGAATCAAATCATAATTACCTAAATCAAACCATAAACACGAGTATCTTTATTCAATGATTAACATGAATCAATAAAACTAAGAGCCCTTCACTTTTATTAAGGTAATTATGCTTATTCTAACTTACTAAAAAGATATGTAGTCTTAAATTACTCAACTTACGTTTGACCAAATCATGGTTTTATGCATCCTTTGCTAACCCCACCGAACTCCTAGATTTGGCAATGATATCACAATACCTGAAAAACGTAAACATAGGAACCATGAGCAAAATAGCTCAGTAAATTCATCACTACAACACTATTACATAAAATTAAATGCAATAAATAAAATCCCCATGATGATATATGCATACGTATCCAGCCCATTCATAAAGAATTTCCAATTATATACTTATCAAGCTCATTCATAAAGATGATCAATTATCTACTTATCCGACTCATTCATAAAGAATTGCCAATTATATACTTATCAAGCTCATTCATAAAAATGATCAATTATATACTTATCCGGATCATTCATAAAGAATGACCAATTATATACTTATTTGACTTATTCATAAAGAATGACCAACTTATCCGAATCATGATTCACATATCCTATCTATAATAGACAATTCTCCCCCATTCCTGGTCGAGGAGTAACCCCTTGCCTTTAATTGACAAATCCCCACATTCCTGGTCGAGGAGTAACGCCTTGTCTTTAATAGATAAACTGGTCGGGGAGTAACCTCCCATTTTGGTAAACCGAAATGAAAAAATGCATAATCAATAATATTCTGATCATATCCGTAACCATGTATAATACCTCTTACCAGTGAGTGATATTCAGATCTTATCCATAACTATGCGTAATACATCTTACCCTTGAGTGATATTCAAATCGTATCCATAACCATGTGTAATACAACTTACCCGTGAGTGATATTCAGATCATCTCCATAGCCATGTATAATACATCTTTTTATAGTGAGTACACTCACCTTGGCCACTTCGTGTGTTTTTCCCCTGCCATTGTCGGACACTTGTTCAACCGATTCTTCTTTCCTTTCACGTATAAAGTCTTAAAATATTAGTATCATCATAAGGATATTAACAATCCAAATAATAACTTAACCTTGACCATACTCATAAGCATCATATCATCCCATTCTAATCATTTATGATAAATGAAGTCTCATCCAATTTCATGTTAAAATATTTAAGATATCAAATCCATAGCCCAAAAATACTTTAATTTCTTCTTGTTGATCTGATTCTTATCATATTAGGTTCCCAATATAAAATACAACACATCATTTCAAGTTTCCGAGAGCAAGATTTGTCCATTTCTTTATTACAAATCAAATAATGCCCTATAGACTCTTTTATCTTCAGTCAACTTCGAAGAATTTTTATAATTTTTGTGCATCATAAATTTCTTTGATATTTAACCCAACATCCAAAAACATATGTAACAATAAACAATTAAAGCTTCATAATTTTTAAGGGTCATTTGCTATTTCAAACAAAACATCGAACACCTGGTGTGCATACTTACACCTTTGGGGCAAATTTGATATATGAACTTCAAACTATCACCAAAGATTCATTTCTTTGTATTTTCACATAATATTAGAATATGTTATACATATATGATTCTATTTTCATATCCAATTGGAATTATTCAATTCCAATAAATATACAAGAAGTTATATTAGTTTGACTACACATCGTTTCCAATCGAATCAATATACATGATTTACACGTTCAACCTTGGTTAAACTCGCATCTATCCATACGTATACCTCAAAACATGGAAGTTTAGTAAAAACTGATTATTTATATCATTTTAAATAAATTATTCAAACAATATACAAGATTTACAAGTAGAATTACCTTAGGGATGTTTTCGTAATTTCCTATGGATTTCTCTCCCATTTTTCCTCGCCTTTCTCTTCTTAAACTTCCCGTTTCTCTCTATTCAGGAAAAACTCTCTAATGGATGAGTTTGGATGAAGAATAAGGTTATTTCAAGGGGATTAAGTCGTCCAAGCTTTCCCCCACTTCCAACCAATGAAATTCATCCATTTGTTATGCATATAAGACAAAATACCACTTAACGAATGGATAGATTTGCCCCTGCTTCGTAATTCCAGCATAACTTCTTGCTTAAACCTCTGTTTTACACACCGTTTGTTGTGTTACAAAATTAACTCATATATGTACAACTATATAGTTTTCACCTCAAGTCAATTATTATATTATATTGGCCAAAACTAGTACCGAACTCGAACATTCCTACCAAAGACTTCACAAATTTGTGTTTGCCACTAATTCAATATTTCATAAGTCATGAAGGTAGTATTAGAATAAACACAATAATTTAACATTATATATTCTAATAACATATTATCACCATCCCATATGGTAAGCATGATTTAAACATGGTTTATCATAATCATATACAACAACCTCCCCCTCTTAGAAAATTTCGTCCTCGAAATTTAGGAGAAATTTCACTTAACAACCAATTGGGAATACTATTTCCTCATGCCTAACAAATCTTATCTCATATCATCTTCATTGTATTTATCACTTACGCGTAAGAATAATCATCTAATGATTTCTTATAAATGGAAGTCAATTCCCAACTCATATATTACTTCATACCCTCATTCCCATGGTCCACCCTTATTATCGTTTAATATTTCAAATAATAAATATTCTATTACAAGACTAACTTCATATATTTCCTTTCTCCAACTCCCATTAAATATTTTAATTCATAAATACATATTACAAGACTAGTTTATTATATACCATCTTCTTATCCTCCATTCAACATCAAATACATGTGTTTGACCCTAACTACTATCCATATCATTTCTGATGTTTAAGAGTATGTTAAATCTCGTCCTTACAATTTCTTAATTTAAATATAGCCTCATACTATTCATATATCGAAACTGAAAAATCACTCACTCAATCTTTATTCTTAACCGAGATTTCATATTCACCATCATGTATATTATGCAGTCATGCACTATAAACTCAATCTAACTTCTCACTATATTCCCTTTTCAGTTTCAATTGATTGTTCTTTAAATAAACATGCAATGACCTTAATAAGTCATTTATCCAACACAATAACTTCACAATCATAATCTTACCCCAATCCTTATTAACATTAGAGTCTTATGCAACATTATTAATACACTCACCTTACCTATTTGGTAACATGAATGTTAAATATAACATCACCACTGAAAACTTTAACCACACATACCAACCCCATAATACTTATCTTAACTATTATATGTCGTGTTTCTTTCAAATAACTTGAACAAATACCTTAATGTATCACATTATGGTATCTCATAGAGTATCTTATCCTTACACATACTTCTTGGTGACTCCGTATAATGTCAATCATATTCATTATATGCCATACTCTTATTGATAACACGTACGTATAATGACAAATACAACTCAATATCCACCCAAACCAGTTGTCAAGATTCCAAACCAATTAGCATCTTTCCCATACTCATACACAACACATAGGCTTAAAAGGGCTCCCCAATATTTTTAAACTTCCAACTCTTTAACACCTTCTCTCAACTTTATTATTCATATTAGCATTTCAAAACATTACAAGGGTAATATCCACTACATATACTCATACTATTAAAAAAGTACATCACAACTCTTATTACTATTTTCTTCTACTTATGATAATTCAATATGAACTCATATTCGAATCAATTATTATATATTGACTAGTAATTGACTTTCAGACCATTTCACATATTAAAATTAAACATATACAATTATTAATCCTCACATCACCCTTACCATGTGAATTTTCATTTTATTCATACTCTAACAATTTATTATCTCATCCTTTAACGGAATATGGGTTCCCATATCTCACTCTCCCACATAAATGGGCACACACCAAACCATGGATTAATAAGTGACACTACTCAAGTTTACATATTCCAGCATAAGAAGGGATTACTTCCAATACTTCACAATTTTCATATACCACATTTTGTCTTTAAAAAATTTCCTTCAATGACATGTTTGTCCATACCACAAATAAAACAATGCAATGATTCATACAAAAATACATGTATTCGCTGTCATCCCCGAATAAAACTTAACATCTCATTTTCTTTCCTGGAAGATCCTTGCATTTCACATCTCGTGCAACAATATGTATTTATAACGAACAAATGTTAGGTAACAAAAGCCAATTTACTTATGACTCAAAATAATTTCTACTTCCACTGCCAAATCTAGGCGTTCCTCACCCCAGAACCTCTAAAACCTAGGCTCTGATACCAAAGTTGACACACCCCAACCCAGTTACTTATAATTAAGTTAGAAAGTCAAATTCAGTCAAATCATAATTACCTAAATCAAACCATAAACACGAGTATCTTTATTCAATTATTAACATGCATCAATAAAACTAAAAGCCCTTCACTTTTATTAAGGTAATTATGCTTATTATAACTTACTGAAAATATATGTAGTCTTAAATTACCCCATTTACATTTGAACAAATCATGGTTTTATGCATCCCTTGCTAACCCCACCGAACTCCTAGATTTGGCAGTGATATCACAATACCTGAAAAACATAAACATAGGAACTATGAGCAAAATAGCTCAGCAAATGCATCACTACAACATTATTGCATAAAATTAAATGCAATAAATCATATCCCCAGGATGATATATTCATACTTATCCAGTCCATTCATAAAGAATTTCCAATTATATACTTATCCAGCTCATTCATAAAGATTATCAATTATCTACTTATCCGGCTCATTCATAAAGAATTACCAATTATATACTTATCCATCTCATTCATAAAAATGATCAATTATATACTAATCCGACTCATTCATAAAGAATGACCAATTATATACTTATTCGGCTCATTCATAAAGAATGATGAACTTATCCGAATCTTGATCCACATATCCTGTCTGCAATAGACAATTCTCCCCCATTCCTGGTCGAGGAGTAACCCCTTGTCTTTAATTGACAAATCTCCCCCATTCATGGTCTAGGAGTAACCCATTGTCTTTAATAGACAAATCTCCCACATTTTGGGTCGGGGAGTAACCTCCTATTTCGGTAAACTGAAATGAACAAATGCATAATCAATAATATTCTGATCATATCCGTAACCATGTATAATAACTCTTACCAGTGAGTGATATTCAGATCTTATCCATAACTACGCGTAATACATCTTACCCTTAAGTGATATTCAAATCTTATCCATAACCATGTGTAATACAACTTACCCATGAGTGATATTCAGATCATCTCCATAGCCATGTATAATACTTTTTTTTACAGTGGGTACACTCACCTTGGCCACTTCGTGTGTTTTTCCCCTGCCTTTGTCGGGCACTTGTTCAACCGGTTCTTCTTTCCTTTCACATATAAAGTCTTAAAATATTAGTATCATCATAAGGATATTAACAATCCAAAGAATAACTTAACCTTGACCATACTCATAAGCATCATATCATCCCATTCTAACCATTTATCATAAATGAAGCCTCATCCAATTTCATGTTAAAATATTTAACATATCCAATCCATAGCCCAAAAATACTTTAATTTCTTCTTGTTAATCTTATTCTTATCATATTATGTTCCCAATATAAAAGACAACACATCATTTCAAGTTTCCGAGAGCAAGATTTGTCCATTTCTTTATTACAAATCAAATAATGCCTTATAGACTCTTTTATCGTTCAGTCAACTTCGAAGAATTTTTATACTTTTTATGCATCATAAATTTCTTTGATATTTAACCCAACATCCACAAACATATGTAACAATAAATAATTAAAGCTTCATAATTTTTAAGGGTCATTTGCTATTTCAAGCAAAACATCGAACACCTGGTGTGCATACTTACACCTTTGGGGCAGATTTGATATATGAACTTCAAACTATCACCAAAGATTCATTTCTTTGTATTTTCACATAATATTAGAATATGTTATACATATATGATTCTATTTTCATATCCAATTGGAATTATTCAATTCCAATAAATATACAAGAAGTTATATTAGTTTGACTACACATCGTTTCCAATCGAATCAATATACATGATTTACACGTTCAACCTTGGTTAAACTCGCATCTATCCATACGTATACCTCAAAACATGGAAGTTTAGTAAAAACTGATTATTTATATCATTTTAAATAAATTATTCAAACAATATACAAGATTTACAAGTAGAATTACCTTAGGGATGTTTTCGTAATTTCCTATGGATTTCTCTCCCATTTTTCCTCGCCTCTCTCTTCTTAAACTTCCCTTTTCTCTCTCTTCAGGACAAACTCTCTAATGGATGAGTTTGGCTGAAGAAGAAGGTTATTTAAAGGGGATTAATTAGGCCAAGCTTTCCACCCCCCCCCCCCCCTCCAACCAATGAAATTCATCCATTTGTTATACATATAAGACAAAATACCACTTAACGAATAGACAGATTTGTCCTTGCTTCGTAATTCCGGCATAACTTCTTTTTCGGACCTCTATTTTACACACCGTTTTTTGTGTTTCAAACTTAACTCATATATGTACAACTATCTAGTTTTCACCTCAAGTCAATTATTATATTATAGTGGCCAAAACTAGTCCCGAACTTGAACATTCCTACCAAAGACTTCACAAATTTGTGTTTGTGACTAATTCAATATTTAATAAGTTATGAAGGTAGTATTAGACTAAACACAATAACTTAACATTATATATTCTAATAACACATTATCCCCATCCCATACGGTAAGCATGATTTAAACATGATTTATCATAATCATATCCGGGTCGTCACAGTATCTCTCTACTGTCAATGAGATTGAGTTTATCTAGGGTTTTCCATTTATGAATTTTTTCTTCTAGGGAAAAATATGGGTTTATATAATGTTAGGGGTGTGCATTGTACCCCCAGGTAGGTATAAAGCATGTGCATAATGAAGCCTCCAATAGGGTATGGATTCATGTCCCTGGCACAAGTAGATCACGATGATGCAGTATTCCCGCATGTGAGGGAGAGATCTTGCTATTATGATTTATCCACGTGAGTCAAAGAGACACAACCCTCACGCATACTTCCACGCATGCCTAATCCCGTGCGCTCAACTAGGTACCAACTATCGACCGTTCTGGTCCAAGATGAGGCTAAAACGTCAAGTCATTCCTCTAATTTAATGACTGTTAGTACTGAGATGAATATGTATTATAGCCTCGACCTCCTTGTCATAGACGAGGCCAAGGGGACATGAAATATAATTGAGGTCACTAATGCTATTATTGTACGTTGAGGCCGAGGATGAGTCCTCTTATACTGTATCCCCAAGCCAAGTCATAATATGTCTTGTATGATGGTTTCCAAGAGGTCGGACTGGGATGAGTTAGTCCCGGTTAGGGACGAGGTTATACTTGGGTATATCATCTATGTTGAACAATCAATTTTAGTATGTACTTTCTCTTGTTTAGTCTTTATTTGATTTAGACTTGAGTTGTTTATTTGTGTCATTAGGGTTTGTTTATTCCCTTTGACTTTGATATTTCTAAATATGTTGATATAATAATTTTTACATTTTGGATAAATATACTACATCCAAATGTTGTTTTGATCATATTTTATAGGATGCTACGATAAATTGATATATCTTATTTTGACATATCATATATCCATGGTTGCTTCTAATCATTTTTTACCCAGGCATCACCTTTGGAATTTTTGTGACCAAGACCTTATTTTGTTCATTATTTTGGACATATTTCATAGATACTCTATATTTCATGGTTTCTCATCATTTCTTACTATTTTTCTTTCTCTGTTTATGTTCCATGAGTTAGGGCTAGAAATTTGATTTCTCATTTGATATATTTTATATCCTATACACATTACTCGTTGTGCTTAGCTTTATGTATAATACATTTTCTGTATTTGTGCTAAAAGCTTGATGATGGTTTATATATTTGGGTTATTATATATATTTTTTATTATTTGTTACTTTGTATGTTATATCATGTGATTCATATCTCATTTTACTATCATTTCCTCATGGTTATTGTGTTATGTAGAATGTTTTCCATGGTCTAAGATTATTTTCTCTAATTATGTCATATAGCCATATTCCTTGTGTTATTATTAATTTGGTTTCTTATTTTCTTCATCTTTACTGAATGGGTAGAAATTTCCTATATGGAGAGAATACTTGATTAAGGGGCATAATCAATTTATGACAAAACAAATCTAGTTATAGGATAAAAGGAGAGATTTTTTGTTTCTTAAGTTATACTTTATGTTATACCATGTTAGGGAGATTTTGATTAGGGATAATAGATTTTTAGCATTTTAGGTGATATATATATGGTCATTACTTATCATAGTTATCATTGTTGGCTTATATAGTGTAACCTTCTGCTCATATCAAGCTTTAACTTATATCTCAATTAGATATTATCATATACTGGTTTCAGTCCTTTAAATTATCATTTCCTAGATCACCTCTTCATTCTCATTTCTTTTTCCTTCATCAACTCCATGATAAAAATGGGAGAGAGATAATGAGAAAGGAGAAGTTGAATTAGTGAAAGTATAATATTATGGAATGAAGTTTATATATCGTATTTCATAGAGATATTTGATACACGGTATATGTTCTTTATTGATTACATGAATTGGTATCATATTGTTTTATCAATTGTTTCATCTTATTACTTATTTATTTCTAAGTTCATTACACATTGGTATTTTTATATGTTTACTAAGTGTTTCATGACAAATGAGTAGTTTTTTAATATTTTCACTAAGTGTTCCATGGAAAATAGGTACAAGAGTTCTGAATGGTTGTGGAGTCTCGTGTGATTCATTCGAGTGTGCCTTTCTATCTTTTAATGCCTTTGGTTGGGGAGTCGTGTTATTGGGGATAAATTTGATTCATTTGTTTGTAATCTTTTTTTTGTGTGTTTTGTCATAGAATGTGTGTTTTGTCACATAATAGACAAAGCGGGGGGGGGGGGGGGGGGGGGATTGTAAGAGTATAAATAATACTCAAAGTTCCCCATAGGATTATTTTATTTTATTCCATCAATCAAAACCCACTTTATGTGTCTAGTCCAAGAGGTCGTTTTGGAAAACTTCATGCCAAGACTCATTCAAAGAACTTCATCAACTTCATTTCGGGATCATTTAATTTAACATTCATGAGAAATGACACTTTAGGTAAGGTAGTTGACTTAGATGACAACATGGCTTAACATAACTCAAATTGAATTTTCTTAAAATGGAAAATATTATAACTAGTTTGTGTGTGTGTGTGTGTGTGTGTGTGTGTGGTTCTTTGCCACATACATATGCCATATAGTTTTCTTGTATCAAGATACTTTAAAAAGGGCATAGTGTATACATTTTATAATATCTTTGAAAACTTGCCTTGGGTTGCTACAACAAAAATTTACATCATTGGCCACCCTTTTATGCAAAAAAATAATTTGGCCGTCGAAGCTACCTTATCGCAAGTGTATCTCTTCATTGAGGGATTTCATCAATGTGGCATGGAATTTCGATGTTGTGGACTAATACGATGATAGCGATCATGCCTTTATGAAACAATAAATCTGATGAAAATCTAATGCCTTTTTAAGCACTTGTTGGCCTCGATCTTTTTGCGAATCACCTTTTCAACCATATCTTTTGTGTAGATTTGATTTTGACTATTTTGTGGGGAGAAGAATCCTAAAAACCTTTGAAATATTGTGTCCACGGTTTCATTATGATCTTTTTTTCTATTTAAGTAGTCTCATTATCTAACACAAAAAATAGTTTGTTTTATAAAAGCTTGAGTTTTTTAGAGAGAAAAGTATATTCTGGAAATCAATATTCACTAGAATTTTTCTTCAAGCTTTAAGTGTTTTTGAGATATTCATTGCTTATTTCTATTTAAAGTCATTTTAATTTTTATTACTTCTTCAAACGACTTGAACAATATTTTGAGGAATTTGTTCATGAGAGAATTTATGACATTAGTTGGGGACCAAAACCTATTTTAGTTGTGTACCATACTTCAGCTATTGGTGCTCTCTATGGAGGATATGGTGGGAAAGAGTGTTTATTCAGTTATAGATTCATGTAGTTATAAGTATATTTATTTCAGTTGTAAAATTCTACCATAGTGAATTTTTCATTATGTCGGCCTGAGGTTTTTTCCCGTTGTGGATTTTTCCTCGTACACCTTGATGTCGTTCTTTATTTATATTTACTCACTTAGATGAAATAAACTAAATATTGAAGATAAATTTGGTGTAATATATATGGTAAATAATTCGCCTCATAGACCTTAGGTGTTGTTTGTTTACCCTTAATAAGAAATTAACAAATAATATTATCTCCTTTTAGACAAGATTTTTAATTAGGTATTATTTGTTAATCTTGATTTTGAGCACACTCACTCTCAGAGTATTTCCTCCTCTTCAAATGAATTTGGGAAAGTCATTCAATGACCTTCAAATAAGGATCATACATAAATTTCCTATCTAACAGATAATATCACTTGAAGCTCATTTGATGTCTATTCAAACGAGATTCACCATGTTACTTGAATGATATCTATTTTCATTCAAATGAGATTGTATACTTTGTTCGGATGACCAAATCGATTTATTTCGAATGAGATTGAATTGTCTCATTTTTATGTTTTCAAAATGAAAGGCTATTGGCATCAGGAGGAGTTTTGGAGAAAAATGTTTCCCGAGAACATATCTATAGCCTCCAAACCCTAGTTTGAGTTAATAGTTTTGAGATCCAAGTTTTAACTAAATATGCTAGTTTGAGATAACTTATTTATCATAAAACTTTTATTACTCGTCATCTTTTTTTAGAGTTATTTACATACGGTGGACTCCTTGTGTGGAGGTTTGAAGAGATGGACTTCGTGTTCGATCCATTGAGATTTGGTTGAGCCAAGATCGGTGGATACCAAGGAGAAGTACATGTTATGGTAGTGCATAGGTGGACTCCCGTATGTCTTTATAAAGAAGGTTGAAGGAACTAAGGTGCATAAAATATTAAAGGAGTCGAGTTGGTTATTTAAGTTATATCTCGTCATTTTGTAAATCCAATATTATAATGAATTTGCATGGCTAGGTCATTAGAAGAATTTTCATTTGTGGGTTTTCCTCGCACATCGACGTGTTGTGTGATTGGTTATTTTACTTTTTATTATTCACCTAGATGCATGCTTAGGGCAAGATAAAATTCGGCTAATTTTTTCTCGGAATACAATTTTAATTAGGTAATCATTTAAGTGATCTTAATTTTTTTTAAAAATGGTGTGTTTGACCATTATAAATCCTTAGTGCAATATCACTCTCCATTTGATACTTAAATCCCTTTGGGGGTCCAATCATATCTTCCCATTCAAGTTATGGCTCCCTATAAATTGGAGTCTTAAACCCACGCCATTGGTCCGCAAATATCATGCATGAGATCCATAATTTCATTCCTTCTAACTCCCCTAGGTAATTGCCTATATAGTTGGGCAACTAGTTAGTTTTCCATTGGTGTTGGTTGTATCAATGGAGGAGGGATTTGTGGAAGGTAATTTTGTTGAGTTTGGAAAGTCATGGGTTGAGATGTCTGAGGAATTTGGTTGTATCCCTTTTCGAACGATTCATTATAAAACCTCCTATTATTTCCCAACCCCCAAGTTCATATTCAAACATAAGATTTGTGATCACTCCATAATTTTAAGTCCCTGGTAAACTTAAATTAGGATCATTGAGGTATGGTCTAGATCTTCACACCTCCTGGACAAACATTATACCTATTGGGTTACTTTACCTCATTTATGGATAAGTGGTAGGTGCTCATAAATCCTCTAGTGGATTGTTCACACCTAAACCAATAGTCTTGATGTAATTTTCCATTCTTAGGTTTGTTACAAAGTTTATTTCACCATTATTAGGTTTATAATATACATGGTAAAAAGGGTTGGGTTTCATGGTAATAATTATACCAATTTGTGGTGTGTAAACTTCACCATTAAATACTATAATAATAGGAGTAGACAACCTACTAATCACTATTGTAACGATTCGACCTAGGATTGGGTCACTGTTGAGTCAACCCGCTCCAAACCAAGGAGATAAAGGAAGAGGGGAAAAGTCCAGTTTTATTATTTAATAAAAAACCTTCAATTAAACCAATTATTAAGGATTTAATTAAGGGTCTAAATTTGATGGAAAAAATAACCACTTCAAGTAATTAAGTTAATTTTTAAGTATTATTTATGAATATTCAATTTAATCCAACGGTATTAATTGAATGAGAAGTAAATCATAATTATCCCTATATTATTACATCACATGGCCAAAGTCCTGAATTAAAGGTTTAAATGTCCCCAATTCTAATGTTTTTAGAAGATAATTTCAAGAAAGTAATAGAGACTCTAACTATATTGACTGCCCTCCGGGGACTTATCGACATCTTTCACGACGTCCCTACTCGATGCACTTGGGGTGGGAGCGGGGGGTTTTACATAAAAAGAAGGGATGAGAGAACACTCAGCAAAGTGGATAATACTAAGCTATACGTTTTCTACAAAAATATTATACATATAGCATGTATTTTAACAATTTTGAAAACGTTTAACAATTCATCTAGTATTAATGCAACTACCAATCAATGCACTCGATCGATGGGTTCATACTCACACTTAGCCATTTCATTCTACACTTTACCTATTATAGAGATTATTTAATCATATTATATTCCTTAGTCTCCTTTTTCTCCAATTTCATCAGGTTGTCTTATTTACATTCTCGAGCACAACTATATTCATTTCTTTTCCAATATCTTTTCTCGGGATCTTTCCAATATCCATATACTTTGGGTCAGTGATTTTGGGGCTTTCACCCATGGGCTCTGGGTGCTTCTTCATTATTCCCGGTGTCATTTTAGTCCATATTAATGTGTTTAACATTTTTTCTTAATGTCCACATAATTCAGTTATTTTACCTTTTTATCACTTCTACGATTCATATCACCATTTCATCTTTTTAGCATCCCATTTTTTCTACTTTATCCATTTTTCACAAAAAATCAGCTGATAAAGTCTAACGAGGAATGCTGACCACTAGGGCCCTCAATTTTATCCAAAATTACCATTTTATCCTTTATTCATCATAACCATGTGAAAAACGTACTTAGTTCATTATGACACTAAAAATCAACATTTCTATTCAAAACCATCGTGTTATGATTTTATGTTCAAAAATCACGCTTCATAATTTTATGTATTACCACATAAAATACATTAAATCATATGAAGAGTATTTTAACAAAATGCCTTCTACTTTTTCCTTATTATCACATGTAGTCTCTCAAATATTGTTTTTCTTCTTTACGAACAAAATTTATAATACATTTAGGGTTGTTTTTCCAAACTTTATTATTTTCTCATGAAACCCATTTTAACCATCATTTATCCAGTCTAGATGTCTTCTACCAACATAATATATGATTCTACACATTTTAGGGGAGGATTTCAAGCCTAGAAATCATCCAATATGAATCTAAACAAGATATTAACAAGGGTTTACATTTTGTATGCGTAGTCTTCATATTTCAAGGTTAAACTGCTATTTATTCTTCAAAATTTATTTTTGTTTTATTTTCTTTAAAACTCCATTTTTGCAAGACTTGAACATGCTAGAAAATATCTTCATTTTTAACATTAAATATTATCTAGCATGCAGCCTACATATTTTCATATATTGAAACCTTAAAAACTTAGAGAGACAACTATCATACCTTAAGGTTTGAAGAGCAGAACAAGGAAGAAGATGAAAAGAAGCTTTAGACTCTAAAAATACTCCATAAGTTCTTCAAAAGTCCTCTTAAATGATCCTACTTGCTCACTCAACCCCCTTCTATCTTTAATAAAGCTTGTAATGGGAGAATAGAGCTTGGAAATGATGTAACAATGTGTAGAGTTGGTGTAACACATTATGAACTTAGGAAAATTATGGAGGTATCACTAGGTGGAATGATATATGTTTTATCCATTCTAAGATATCAAAGGGACCGATATATCATGGGATGAGCTTCTCCTTCTTCCTGAATCATTGACTGCAAATTCTTTCTCTAACTTTTAAAATTACATGGTCAACCACTCCAAACTCCAGAGGTGTTCGGTGATAATTCACGTAATTCTTTGGACTCTGTGTTGTCATGATACTCTGTCAAATTACTTGGACCTCATCAGTCATTCTCTAATCAAATGGTAATTAGTGAAATGATTCTCACCCACCTCTGCCTAAAAAACTAAAGATAGGCATAGACTACCATTAAGGGCCTTATACGGAGCCATTTCGATGCTTGCCTAGCAATTGTTCCAGTAGGAAAACTCTCCAGATGCAAATTCTCCACCCAAATACCCTAGAAATCTAGTGCATAAGCTCTCGACATATCCTCTAAAATATGGATGGATAGTTTTGACTCCTCGTTGGTCTCAGGGTGATACGATGTAATCATATTCAACTTGGTACCCAACTCTTGTTGAAAATTCTTTTAGAATCGATACACAAATCGAGGATCCTTATTTGGGATAATAAAGAGTGTAACTCCTTGAAGTCTGAATATTTCCGGGACATATAGCCTTGCCAACTTAGCCAGGCTATCCGTGACTTTAATCGATAAGTAGTGTGCAGATTTCATGAGTCGATCCACTATAACCCATATTGTATTATCACCATGCTCAGACCGTGGTAAGGCTGTGCCAAAATACATCATGGTATTCTCCCACTTCTATTTTTCCATAGAAATGGTTATAATATCCCTTCTGGATTTTTATGCTTAGCCTTCACCTACTGACAAATGTAGCACTAGGACACATACATCGCTATATCCCTCTTCATATTGCACCACTAGAAATATCTGCATAGGTCCTTATATATCGTCGTAGAACTGAGATATATGCTGAATCATGAATGATAGTCCTTCGCCGCCATCTTATCCTGAAGCTCTTCAATCAACGGAACAATTAACCGACCCATGTGTCGCATCCAACCTTCCTTGTCCACGATAAGAGTTTCGAAAACTTTGGCATTCTAAATATGGTCATAGTATTGTGCAAACTCAGGATCACATAATTGGGTATTTAGAACTTTCTGCAGAATAAGTGTCCTAGCCACCACTCCCTAAAGTTACTCCCTATCGTAACCCCGTTGGACAAGCAGATTTAACTTCTGCAGCTCGTTGAACATCTTTGCTCGAAGACACTTCATCACTGCCAGGGTGAGGCTATACTTTAGACTAAGATCATAGGCCACCATATTGGCCTTGTTGGGATGATATTCTAATGAAAAGTCATAGTATTCCATCAATTCCATCCATCGTCTCTAACGGAGATTAAGATCACACTGCATGAAAATGTACTGGAGGCTCTTATTATTATAAAATACTTCAAATTGTTCCCCGTACATATAATACTTCCAGCTCTTAAGTGAAAACACCACAAAGACTAACTCCAAATCATGGGTGGGTAGTTCCTCTCATACACCATCAACTGACGGGATGCATAAGAGATTACTTGGCCATTTTGCATTAGTATTGTATCGAGCCTTGACCTGGAAGTATCATAATAGATGATGTAACCCTTGCCACACTCTGGGAGGATGAGAATGGGCATAGAAGTCAACCTAACCTCCAACTCTTGAAAGTCTGACCCACAATCCTCCGATTACTCATAGGGCACATCTTTTCGAGTCAACATAGTGAGGGGTAATGTAACCCTTGAGAAGTCTTACACAAATTTACAGCAATAACCAGCCAAACCTAAGAAACTGTGTACTTTTACGACTGTCCTTGGTCTATCCCATCCCAGAACGGCCTCCACTTTGTAAGGGTCGATGGAAATTCCTTCTTCGAAAACTACATTGCTAAGGAACTTAACCTCATCCATCCATAATTCACACCTTTTGAACTTGGTATACAACTGGTTATCCTGAGCAGTTACAACATCGTGTGGATATGCTCCTCATGGTCTACATCCAAAATTAAATTAATTAATATGTCATCCACAAAGACCACTGCAATATGGTCCAATTAGGGATGGTAAATACAGTTCATCAGATCTATGAATGTTGCTGGGCATTGGTCAAATCGAAGGGCATCATTAGAAACTCATAGTGCCCATACCTAGTCCATAATGCCATCTTAGGGATATCCTCCTACCTATTGCGCAATTGATGGTATCTGGAATGAAGGTTAATTATAAAAAACCTGCCCATTCTATACAACTGGTCGAACAAAATCGTCAATACAGGGTATAGTGTATTTATTCTTCACTGTTACCTTATTCAACTACTTGTAATCGATGCAGAGCCACAGGGAGTTGTCCTTTTTTCCTAGCAAAGAGGACTGAGGCTCCCCACGGAAACACACTAGGGTGAATAAAGCCCCTATTAATCAAATCCTATAACTGAACCCTTAGCTCCTACAATTTCACTAGAGTGATCCTATGAGGTGGTATAGAGATAGGAGACACGCCCTAAAGCACCTCTATGGCAAAATTTACCTCCCGGTATGGAGGTAAACCAGGAGAATCATTTGAAAAGACATCGGGAAACTCCTGCACCACTAGGAAGTCTAACAACATACCACCCAACTCATTCAGATCCACTGTACTTCTCATTCAAATCCACCGTACTGCTCAACCATCCAAGGTACCATTTTTGTTTAATAATACAAACAAAACTTACAAGGATAATCAATGTCATGATCGCTATCAAAACGATGGCGAGACCTATATGGAAGGGTTACTAAGGCACTATGTTGATGTCATTTGATAGTAACGTCCGTGTCAATCTGGGGTCGGATTCCCTTCACCGTGCATATATACGGGTGGCAGCCATCATCAAATTGAGGTAACACAAAGAGATAAAATTCCAGCCTATTTTAAGAAGAATGTCGCTAACTCGAGAGAACGGTGGGATAATGGAATCATACAACTTGCGTTATGGAAGGGACGATATGGATTCATCGGTAGGAATGTTCCAAAAAATAATGATAAAAATATGAGTAGTTCTTGTTGAATCACAAGTCGCTATGAAAGTGAAAATCTTCACATCGAAAGAAACACAATCATATAGGAGTATAAAACTCACAATATATATATATATATATATATATATATATATATATATATATATATATATATATATATATATATAAAGTAGAAAACTTATGTATGTCATATGCTTAGACAATGATATCATCTAGATAAGTTTTTCTTGCACTAACTATTTTGCCCCTTACAAATTTGAATTCCCTCTCTTTTGACACACTCTAATTTTTCACCCCTTCCTTTCAAAATACAAATTTGGGGGTATCTTTGTAAACACACCGCAATACACTTTCACCTCAAACACTCATAGACTCACCTCACTCCCCGATCTCTCTCTTTCCTTCCCTTTCCACCCATCTCCCACCTCCCGTCAACAACCTCTGTCGCCTGTCGCCCACCGCCCACCTCTGCTACCCGCCTCCTCATCCATCAGGTACTCATCTTTATTTCTTGGTTCTCTCTCTGAAAAATAATCATCTTAGCGATTTGTGTTTTTAACATCTTAGGGCTTTGTATTTTTAACATCCAACAGGTAATCTCCCTCATACACACATAGAGACACATATGTATTTTCTTCATCTCATACGATACATATTTGTTTACATGTATTTCTTCATTTTAGGGCTTTGTTAATTTTGATTTTGGTTAAGATCTATTTTGATTTGTGTTTTGTGTTGGGATCTAATTATTTTTTTGTGTTTTATTATTTATTTTTTCTTTTACAGGTTACTGATTATACGCCTAAATAGGTATACTCTGTTTCTTCTCTTTATTATGTGTCTAACTCTGAGCATTGCCCTATATTTTGAGCCATTTTAGGTTGGAATTGTTATTGTTTTTTGTATGTTTTTTGTTGTGAGTGCATTGTACATGCCACCGATGACAAGTAAATCTCATTTTTTTGGGTGTTACATTAATTAAATTACAATATATATTTATTTGGCACTCTATTTGGAGTTTTTGTCATTGCATTTATTTATAGACATACTTTCAGTGTCATATAGCCTAATATACGATCAGATTGATATTATGTTAACATATGCAGTGCACTATGTCTTTTCCCTCTTCTTGCAATTATATATTCCTAACCAACTTGAGTTTGTACTACAATATTTAAAGGCTCAGCACATTTTTTATTGGGGTGTGCGGATAAATGTAATACTTTCAGAGTTAGGCTTAAGTTAGACTGTTATTTTAACAAGACTAATAATGGTTGTTTGTTGACAATTTTGCATAGAGTATGGAAATTGATATTGAGATAGTTGGCTTTAGTATGCTTACCAATTTGGTGTTTTTGTATTTTTAATGGTGGTTTGGGAGGCATACTACTGGTAATGGGATTTACCCTTACTAATTTGGTGTTTGTTGTGTTTTTAATAAATGGTTCGGAAGTGGCGTGTAGAGGTTCTGTGTTTGCATAATTATGGTGGGGAAGAGTGTTGATATTCAATTATTTACATCTTTCTTAAACTTATAATAGTTTAGTTTTGGATGATTCAGAATGTTCATTTATAGAAATTTATAATCATTTTAATTGAAATCTGTTATATTGGTATTATTTGAACCCCCTGTTAAGATATTTTATCCTTATACTTTTTGGAGTTTGTATTGTGCATGTTATTTTAGTGCAGGGCTTCTTTTGTGTCATTTAATAAAGAATTCTCATTAATCTCTCCCTGTATTTGTTCGGTTGTGAAGGTTGATTTTTAATTGTGGCATAACATTTTATCTCTTAAAGTTCAAGGTGCTCTCGATTTTGTGTCTTCAAAATAGGTAATATATGTATCTTCATATATTTCATGGCTTCACGTAATTCACATACTAGTGGTAGATGATTGTAATAGGAATGTGGTGAGCATCTTCTTGGGCTCACAAATCGGTACCACCCAATGTTTTCCTCGAACATTTTCCAATGAAGCTAAAGTCATCTGACATTGCCTCCAATTTTATAATTGGTTTACACAGGTAAAATCCTTCTATGATTTCTTTGATGACTAATGTATTTGGTGTTTTTAGTTGTTTATAACTTTAGTCATTAATCCGTATGTACTTACTCATAAACAAATATTTACTTATGTGATATTTGTGAACCCCCAACCTTATTTTGGATTTCTGCTATAGATTTTATTTTAAAAATTTATTTAATAACTATAACTGGTGTATGTGAAATCATTTTACTTTTACTTTAGACCAAATTCAACATATTTTTCAACAAAGTTGGTGAAACTCCTCGATAAAAGTAAATCATTATAAATTCCATATGATACAAATTGTTATACGTACATAAGAATGTATTGTGAGAGTTATAATGATAGAATTATTCGTACGTGGTCTATTATATGAGATAAAGAGATAGAAAAGATTTTATATAGGGGAAATACTAATTCTAAAGTGTGAATTAATATTACATTTTAGATTTGGACCATGCCTGCTCACCCGTTTTCAGTTGTGTTTTTAGATTATGCAGTTGTTAAGCAAGCGTCGTTTGAATTAATTTCTTGCAATCATTAAATTTACATTAGATTATCTCTTCTTATGCTCCAATAAGATTTGATTTACTCTTATGTAATTGTATACACTAATGCCCCAAACAGATAATTTTGATAGAAGTATGGTGTCTATTAGAGTCCAGGTGACAACAGACACTCCAACCAAGGTTCAAACGATCTCCATTCAAGCCCAAGAATCCATACACCAGTAAATACCTTATAAATAATAAGATTACTGTTGACGATGATCCTAGAGAAACCTGGAACATGGTCTTTACCGTGGAGGGTATTGTTTCTTTTAATCATTCTATTTTGTTCACATAATTTGACATACCTTTTAGGATTAATAATTTACATCATTTTGTTTTGTTTGCATCATTCTGCCTTTACCATGGTCTCGGTACCGAGTTCTTCAAAATGAGAGCTCATTAGTAAAATATTTACAAAATAATTTAATACATCAAATTAATTATTTTGTTACCCTTTTATCAGCACGAAAATAGTATTATAACATTGCAATAAAATTCAGCACGAAAATAGTATCATACAACTGCGCATCTTATACTTTTTGGTCATTTTGAAGCAGCTAATGGTGAATCATAACAAAATTCAAATGTACCTTGGTGTAGGATACTTTAGAAGCACATGGGTAGCTTTAGTCACATTGAAAACAAGGCATTCGGTTGCATTATTGCATGAAGATCTCGCCGATACAGAGTATATGATTGGGCTGCATTTCACTGATTTGGTGGGAAATTCACTGATTTAACGATGTATATGAATGGGCTACATATATCCTGTACATATAAATACATTATTGGGCTGCAATTCACTGATTTGGTTGGCTAAATGAGCACGTTGTTGTATGTATATGAATCGGCTGCATTACACGAATTAATTCTTCTTGGGTCTACAATACCTCTGTTCAATACCTTATTCAATTACTCATTGCTTGCCTATATAAATTTCCAATACCTCTGTTCAATACCTCTCTATGTATATTAGTATCTCTAAAAGGATAAAGGATGCTATGAGAAGTTCCAATTCCAAGACGTAAAAATCAACAATCCAGAAGATAGAATCAAGATCAATCACTCTAAAAAAGATTGATCTTCGTTGAAAATATTCACTAGATCGGCTACTAAGGTAACAAAAAAAACTTGCACTTGAATTTCCTTATACCTGCTATGGTAACAAAAAAATGATTTGTTTTAGAAGTTTGTGTTTTTGTTGTTCGGTTTTACAACGAACAAAAATGATCTCTCCTAAGGAAGTGTTATTTTTTTTTTGTTGTGTACCGATCAAAGAGTTCTTTTTTTGTACTGTACTGATCAAGAAGGAATATTTCATTTTTTTTTGTTCAAAAAGTGATAGATTGCTCAAACTTTTAAGCAATGTCTAATATAACTGTGATGTGTCCTAAGGAAGAGCTGAGTCCTAAGGCAATTTCAAAAGGAGTTTGCTGTGGCAGCATCTAATGAACTCTCAAAAGTTTATCTTGCTTTGGTAAGGAAGAGAGAGATGCAGCCTTAACTAATTCGATTGCAGCAAAGCATTGGGAGTCTGGTTGAAGAATTACAGAGACAAAAGCATTGTGAATCTAAGGAAGGATTGCAAATTTTGAAATGCTAATCCTCTCGAGTCTCAAAGTATACATTATTATTATTATTATTATTATTATTATTATTATTATTATTATTATTATTATTATTATTATTATTATTATTATTATTATTATTATTATATATATATATTATATGTATTTTAATTTTAAAAAAATTCTATCGCAAGTGGTACATGGCAACGAAGAATAATGTAAAATTATGTTTATTCAGGTGGACATGTGTGCAGGCCGACTACCAGTGGTACATCACGGGACCACCGCTGGAGAACGTGGTTTATGCTTTCAGTGCTCCTGACCTTGGATAGGTATATTTCAAGCTTTATATTTATTTTTTTATTTCTGCTTTCTATTTAGATGGTGAGTTCTTACTATTTCCATATTTTGGGTTGGGTTACTCTAATGTCAAGTCATACATTGTCACTTGAATTTGCACATAAGTAGCAGACCTTGAATTTATTGTAAATTGGTAGCAGAAAACTATTGATCTAAAGTTATATATCTCATCCCAGACATTAATTCTACCTAACCTAAAGTCTTTTCTCTAAGTATATCTATCTGCTACTCACAATTTTGTGTTATTTATATTTGTTTTATCCTCAATCAGATGCATAATTTTGATTTAGTTATTTGTGTTTTGTAGGACTTGAACGAAACAACAGTGAAGGGGTTAGGGGTTGAAGCAGATCATTTCAAGAAATTTAATTTCGATTTGAGGGATGCGTTGGTGGGTCAATCCGTGGCTTCTGAGTTTGCTATGGAAACTGATAACAAGATTCTTCTGGTGAAGTTTATGGAGGATGTGAAAAGATGGGAGTAAGTGAATTGTTAAAGCTTAAGATGGTGGCATGACATGCGGAGAAACAGATCCCGTCGAAGCCACACTAGGCCTTTTGTTACTCCATGTTTCAGTTTCCCCCATCTACACTCTAGCAAACAGGAACAGATTATTTTACAAGTATCATCTTTTAGAGAAGGGTTTAAAGTGATTTTTTGGACACCAATTATTTCATTTCACCCATTTAAAAGTTTATATTAATAAAAACACATATATTTTCAAAACTTAGATGTCTGCAAAAAAAAATTCTTATTGGTGTTATAGCAACTTGATAGAGTTGTATTCTATGTGATAGCGTAATAAGTTTTTAGTGCATATTAGTTTATATCTGCAAAATACTAATGCTTTCCCAAGTTGTTTGTTCTCTCCTTTTATAGGTATGTATTTTTTATTCGGTTCTTCGAGCTCTCGATGCTGTTGGTATGTTCTATCGCTTTTAAGCTTATGTTTTCTCTGGAATTGATATTGATATTATTAGGCTTGGATTTTTTTTTTGGAACTGATTTTTTCATTTCCAAAAAGAACCTTTTGGTTGATTTTTTTTAGTCTTAGTATATTCCATATTGAAGCTTAATGTGTTGGTTAAATTGTTAAAAGTTATTGTTGCTAAATACCAATGCTTATGTGAAGTTAGTTGGTTGGTCTTTAAGTACTTGAGACCAAATTCTTTGTGCTTTGTCTTCATAAATTTTATTTGGTCCTGAGCTTCTCATTCTTTGTGCTTAAGATCATGCTGCCTATAGACCAGCCATGTCTGCAGCAGGTCAGACACTTACATCTACAATAGCTTGGCCAGTTCGGCTAATTATAGTGACAGCATCTTAGCCAGCTTGGCCACTTACAACTGCAGCAGCCTAACCAGCAAGGACATTTGCAACTACAACTTGGACACCTACAACAGGAGGTTGGCCACTTTCGACAACAACTTAAATGATATTGTACATATGCATTAGTGTTTTTATAAGTGTGTAAATATGAAACAACCAGTACTTTTTCTCTTCTAATCTCTCTTTGGAATGGATTGTATTATTTGTGGTGCTCTTTAATGAATTTTTTTTCTCAATTAGTTTCATTCCTTTTATGTTGGTTCCTTTTTTTATTTGTTAAAGTTGTATACATTTATGTTCTTAGTTAGGCGAGCAACTCCATAGTTAAATGTGGGCAATGCTGTAATTAGTGGTGGAAGTTAACTATGGTGCAATAAATGGAGTCTCCCTTATGTATGGTGGGGAATGATATTTAGATGTGTTGTTGGGAACTATATTTTTGTCGTTTTGTCGACACGTGTGCCATGCTCTTTGTGTTAATCATATGCTTATACAAGGTCCAAAATGGACTATTTGTTTTGTTGGATTAATTTTTTATTTCTTAAACATGGTGGATATTCCTATAAACAAAGGGGACTTTGCCCATTTTTTTTAAAAAAATTGTTCACACATTTGTATTGTAAAAGAAATTTCAGAAATTAAATTTAGACGATTCAATACTTTGAAAATCTACACTTCTAATATATAAAACACTTTTATTTATACTATACATGACATTAAACTTTTCAAAATTATGTGCGTGCCTTTATTGGAAATTTTTATCGTTTTGCGGTTATGAACTTTCAAAATTTTTGTCGTTTTTCGATTATATACTTTGAAAATTTCCAACGTGCCTTCAGGAACGGGCATACCCTAGTGTGTGTGTGTATATATATATATATATATAAGATATAAACATGAAAAAGTAGGACTCGAATCTCAGAATTGGTCTAAGACGCCTACGTAGCCCAAGGGGCATCAATGTCCACTTAGTTCAAAATAGCATGGGGGTGCGGTTCAACCCATAAATCCAAATGTGGGAATTTTCTTATATGTATGTGGAGAAAATATGTTTTAAGAGTGAAATTTTGAAATGGAACATCCTCTTTTAAAATTTACGGATAAACCCTTTTTTTCTTCTTTTTGGGATTTTTTATGAAAATATATTATGTGTAATATTACTAATAAAGAGTAAAGATTAGTGGATGTGATATAATGAAAGAAAATCACAAAAATAAAAATAAGGTGTATAATAATAAAATGGATAAACAAGAGAAATGGATGGAGAAATATACCTCCTTATGCATGCTTGATGTTGACTTTACAATGTAAGTGTGCTGATTTTCAAGTGGTATGGAAGTGATATGAAGAGGTGGGGCGAAGTACATAGTGAAGTAAGGAAGTTTGGTAAGATAATGTGAGGAAATGGACTTTTTGGGAAAGAGAGAAGCTTTGATTGTGAGGATAATGTTCTCTGATTTTCTGAGAGGGGTCTCTAGGGTTCTATTTAGGGTGAGGTCATGGCCCTTTTATAGGGGACAAAGGGTTGCCAATCAGCATGGAGCCTGACCTGCCTATCGTTATAGGGCTTGCCTTGCTGGGCAAGAAAAATTATACCCTTCTGATATGCAAGGTGTTTGGGGTTCCTATAGGCAGTCCAGAATCATTTTTCAAAAAAGGGTATTAAATATAAATCTTAAGTCCAAATCGGGAAATGGATGAACCATTGGAAAGGTAATTCAGAGCCCTTTAATAATCCATTGAGCCTCTCTGGGGTCCAAGATTTGATTGAAGTTAAACGAAGCTTGAAAGCGCCCGATAGTTTCTGTATAGGAGGTTTTCAAAGGAAAATGGAACATTCATTCGAACCATGAGGCCAATTCACGCACGAGGTAAACTGTTGGAAAGAGAATTAAGTTCCCTTTGAGATTTCATTAATCTTTGATTGGTTAGGAGAATTTACTAAGGTCGAACAGAGCTTGAAAATTACTAATGATCTTTCGGAGTAAAATAGATTATTCGTCCAAATTGTAAGGCCTATTCGCACAGAGGATGGACTATTGAAAGGGAATTCAAAGCCATTCGAAGACTTATGAGCTTTGTTCAATATGGAGAGTTTATTGGAGTCAAAGGGGCCCAGGAGAGCCCTATGGCCTCTAGATTAGTCTTGGAAGTATGACATAGGTTTTATGATGAATGGATGAGTGTTAGGGACTTAAGAAGGTGTTTGGGGGGGGGGGGGTATTAGGTTGGGGTCTCTATATAGACCCTCGATGGTTGATCTTGGAACAAGTAAAGGCCATCGAATGATAGACACCACATTGACTCTAGGGAAGAGGATTTAACGTCAATTTTATGGACATAAAGGATGAGGGTGACCAATTTAGAGGGTCGAGGTCAATTTTGTGGACCTAAGTAATGACAACCAATTTTGCGGAGCAAGACCAATTTTGAGGACCTAAAGTTATGATGTCCAATTTTGCGGGTTAAGGTCAAATATAAAGACCTAAAGTGGTGACGAATAATTCCACAGGATGAGGTCAATTCTGAGAACCTAAGGTTAGGACGACCAATTCAACGTGTCGAGATCAATTCTGAGTACCTAAAGTTAGGGAGACTAATTCTGTGGGCCGAGGTCAATTTTAAGGACCTAAAGTTATGACGACCAATTCTACGGGTCGAGGTCAATTATAAGGACCTAAAGTTGTGGAGACAAATTCAACGCATCGAGATCAATTCTGAGGACCTAAAGTTGGGGCACTCCATTCTACAGTCCGAGGTCAATTCTGAGGACTTAGAGTTGTAATGACCAATTATGAAGGCCGAGGTTAAGTTTGAGAACCTTGAGTTGTGATGACAAATTCTACAAGCCGAGGTCAATTCTGAGGACCTTAAGTAATGGCGACCAATTCTGTGGGACGATGTCAATTTTGAGAACCTAAAGTTGGAATGACCAATTTTGTGGATTGAGGTCAATTTTGAGGACCTAAAGTTATGGTGACTAATTTTATAGGTCTTGATCAATTATGAGGACCTTGAGTTATAGTTTGTGAGGAATAGATCCGTTGGGGAAAGTGTAAATAGTTTTGGTGCAGGCACACCTTTTGTTCCCCTGGAGAATTGATTGACTTGCGGTTCCTGCTGGGGAAAATCTAGTAGGCTTGCATGTGGACTCAGTGTTTCCTTGATTTGGCTGGGGATTTTTGAGGTTTTGTAAAGGTCTTGGTTCTACAAAAATGATTTTCTTTGGGAAAATACTGTTTAACATTTTTTAAGGATTTTATGGGAATTTTGGGAAATTTTTCGAGCAATTTCTGATTTTTCCTAGCATTTTTAGGACAAAATTTGTGGGGACTACCGATAGGTAAGTCTGGGGAGGTTCCTATCGGCATAGGTCATGGACTGCTGGCTTCTTAGGAAGGGAAAAAGTCACTGACGACTTCTGTCTTTTTTATGGCATTAAAACTTTTCTTCTAGGTAGATTACTGAATCTTTCTTGGGATATAGGTGAGCTTATACCATTTTAGTCTTCCTTCAAGGGTTGCGAGGGCTACAAGCATGCAGGTGTAGATAAGGAGGTTGTCAGCACATGAGTTTGGGTACATCTGGTACCTTAGAGAGAGAGTGGTGCAGTAGATAATCTAACATCCATTTCTAGTTCTTTCCTTTGAGGATTTTCTTACAGACCCATCATTGTGACTCGAGGAGCTTAGCATTGACCGTGTTGTATGCTTGATTTAGGGACTTTGCACCTAAAAAGATACTCAAAATACAAAAAAGTAACATTTTTTTTAATCAAATTACCTTGATTTAATGTCTTACTCTCCATGCACTTTTAATTTGCTACTGAGATTTTATTTTGAAATTAAGTGGTAGAAGTGCATTTTCTGGAATTTGTGAGTAGAGGAAGGCCTTAGAGGCTTGGTTGCAAAAATATACCCTTTGAAGGAATTATTTTGAGAAAATTTATTTTTTGGAATTTTTGAGTAAAGTAAGGTCTTGGAGGCTTGGTTGGTATATGGATGAGGAGATAAGAAGCTTGATGTAAAGTGGATCTAGTCATCTTCATTATGCTCATTCAGGTGTATCGAAGAGATTGTACTTTTAATGGCTTCATTAGTGTTGTGGATGTCCTATCATTGTAATCCTACTGTCGTGGTGCTGCGAAGACCTTGAATGGTCTTGATGCTTAGAAGGAAGGTCATTCTGACATTTTCGGGGGAGCCCTGTGATATTGTTCATGTGGATTTCTAAAAGATTTTTCTTGACAACTGAGAGAGTTGGCGCTTGCGTTCAAATAAGGAAACAATATAATAAATACCAATTTTAACCCAAATTAACCCTAAGCATGCAACTAGGTGTGATTGAAACAATATGAAATCATGCACAAGATATTCAACACACAAAGTTTAAGGAAAAATCCCCCACAGGGGCAAAACCATTTGTATATCACTATAATTTGTAAAATACGGTTTACAATCGGATTACAATGAAATACAGGTTGACTAAGAATTACCCTCGGGTATCGGATTCTGTAGTCGCGGCTGGAAGAAAATCCCTTTCCAGAAGGGCTTGCGGCTGGAACTATCCCTGTCCAGTAGGCCTGCAATGAAGAGGAAGAAACGGTCCACTTCACAAAGGGTTGAACAACATCAATGGTGTTCTTTGGGTTACCAAATTTGATTCACAAAGATACGGAGGATGTGTGAATCTAAAAACCTAGAATCATAGGACTCAATAGGTGAAGACTTTAGGGTTGATATGCTCTGAAAATCGTGTATAAGTCTTAAGAAAACCAACTGCTGATCGTGGTTTAAATAAGGGATCGAAACCCTTCAAAATCGGCTGCACGATCTGGCAGTGATTATCCTCGCCGGATCGGTCCGGTCGATTAGGCGGATCGGTCCGGGTAAGTCGGATCGGTTCTTTTTCTGAAACCGGATCGGTCTGGTTGGCATCGGATCGGTCCGGGACTTTTGCCTTCATCGGTTCGCTATGGATCCGGTGGCTACTGGAGTCTGACAAAACGGATCGGTCCGGTAGATGGTCGGATCGGTCCGGTAAACCGGATCGGTCCGGCCAGGTCTGATTCCCAAATTCTTCTTTTGATCTTCGGATTTTGTTGATGACGATGTGATCTTTTCAACCAACAATCTTGTAACGGCGTATGACATAACATATACATAAAGATGGACAAATTGTCCTTACAAATCTCCCCCTATGTCTATGCCGGTACATACATAAAAAATCCGAATTATCAATTCACAACTGCCTATACAAATCTACCCTTCCATGAACCCAAAACTGGAAAGATACATATGAATAAGACTGCATCGTTTGTTCTTCAATTCTTCAGGAATCTTCACGCTTTTCTCATCAGGGTGTGCAATTCAGAGATCATCAAGATAGTGCCTACACACATGAGATAAAGCAAAATACCAAGTGACGTATCGAGTTTTGAAATGAGATAAACATAAGCATATATATCAATGTAAGATGATATTCACAGAATTTCAAAAACTCCCCCATAATCAGATAATTCATTCTCCCCCTTTTTATGATGTCCCCAAATAGACAAATGAGAAAAATAAATCAAGAAATCAAGTACCAGGATGTCACAAGGCATAAAATCACACCATGAATGAACATAAAACAACCAAGTCGGTGAAAGCGTAAAAGAATGGGTGTGAACAAAATTCGATAGGAAAATCAAAGCATACAAACATGACATATGTGCACGATGAATATTGGATATTCCTAACGAATGAACTCAAATGCTTCCTTTGGTGTAAACGAGTGACAGTATAAGATATTGACTCAATCAAATCATCAAATCAAAGCTCAAAGTGATTTCTACACCAATAACGTCCAAAATGATTTATGCTTTTTCAGGACTTTCAAGGAAGTGCAAACCCGTTTTTCAATCTCCAACCAAACTCCCTCAGATTTATATTATGAATAGAGGTATACTAAATTCTCAAACTTTGGAGAATTGATGGTGAAACCTAAATGGCCCATATATGGCATGTATTGCTTTTTATTGCCTTTCAATTTTTTCGGGCTCTTTTAACCTCTTAGGACCTCGGATATTAAAATTCCTCCATTTTTTAGGTCCTTTTTAACGGTGGCTTTTGCGCAAAGGATAAGAATCAACTTTCGCAGCCCCTCCCCGTTATGAAAATATGCGCACAGTCTCACCAAACGGTTTTTACATGCAATCCAATCTTGTCAAGTTTTATCGCATTTTATACATTGTATAGACAGGATTGAGATGGAAACACTCAAGCCAACATGAGATTGACAAGTGCAACAATCAAATATAGCCGTGCATGTGTGCAATAAAGGATATAGGAGTCAAGCATGTAGGAAATATCACTAATTACATCTCAAGGACTCCAATCAATGTTAAGCACATGGATGAAATGATGTAGCCTCTCAAATCTCTATCAAACAGTCACATGGATATATGGAATGAAGTTGTGACTTGGCTATCTTAAATGCTCATCCATAAAAGGCAAATCTCTTTTTGTGCTTTTCTGAAAATTTTTCTAAAAAGAAAATCTTTTTGTATTTTTCAAAAACAAGAATATATACAAAAATGATACATACTAGCAATAGGCAACCAATGACATCATGAAAAACACCCTATGCTAGTAAACAAGACTAGATCTCAACCGGGAGTAACGGTGGAGTTTTCCAAAGATGGTGACATCTTTTGAACCAACTCCACTAGATCATGTGTAGTCTTGATCAAAAACTTCACTTGCTCGCGAATATGCGCAAACTCTCTATCAAAATGAGCAGGCAAAGAATCATGAGTGGGTGCATGTGCATGAATGTGTGAAGTGGCATGATGTGGCACAAAACCCAACTTAGAACAGAACTCCCTAAGATGCCCGCGTTTCTTGCAGTGGGAGCAAACATAAATCGGTCTAGGAAGTAATTTATCAACAATTTTGGGGTGAATATTCCTAGACGGACACCCATGGGCCTCACTCACAACGGTGGATATAGGCTCGGGAGCATTCTTTAATGTGACTTGGACCTCTTGTGCTTGATTGAGGTCATCCTCGAGATGGGATACACGTGTCATCAGACTAGACACCGTGTTGGACAAGTCACCTTTTTCTCTTTTTAGCTCATCACTTTCTGCCTTTAATTCACGAATAAGAAGACCTAGGATCCTATTTGACCTTTTTGTTTCCATGGTCTCGATAAACAACTTTCTGAAGGCATTTTGGATCAACCTATCATCACCATTATCACCCTCACTATCACTTAGAGAAGTGGGCATAGCAGCTTTCTTGCCCTCTCTCTTAGGTCTAGTGGGACACTCAAATTTCTTGTGCCCTATCCCATCGCACTCAAAGCATCTTATCTTCTCAAGATCTTTCTTTCTTTCTTTTCCACTCTCATCACAACTCTCTCTTTCTCCAAACAATCTTAAATCTCTCTCTAAGGCGGTGATCCTAGGAGCTAAAGCATTATTACGCTTCTTGGTTTCAAATGACTCAGAATACAACTCAGCGTAGACGTGTTGAAGATCACACTCGCTCTTACTTTCCTCATCATCCTCCCCCTCACACTCTTCGCTCTCACTGTCGAGGTGTCCCTGTGAGTCAGCATCCTCGTCGTCGTGAGGTGCACTAGAAGAACTCACATGACTAGCCATGAACGCGGTGAAGTTACGCCCATGCGGTGACTCATCTCCCAAGTCCACCGACTCGACATCACTGTCGTCACTAAGGGTAGCATTCAGGACAGCTTTCCCTTTCTCTCTATTCAGACGATTGGCACACTCAAACGCTCTATGACCCCTACCATCGCATTCAAAACATCTCTCACTGTCTTTCTTAGGAGGGTCTTTGGAATCTTTCTCATTTTCCTTTTCAGAAGTATTTTTCTCAACATTCTTTTTATCATTGAAATTTCCACTTTTCTTGAATTTGAGAATTCTTTTGAAATTTTTTGCAAACAGTGCCAAGTCATCTAAGTCAAAATCACATTCAGACTTGGACTCAAAAACTTTTTCTTTCTTTTTCTGAAAATGAGTCTTTAAAGCAATCCCATTATCCTTAGCCTTAATGGTTTTGGGAAACATGTCAATCTCATAGGTTTGAAGATCTCCTACAAGTTCTTCCAACTTAAGTGATTTCAAATTTCCCAACGAGTTCAAAACAGTGACTTTAGGAATAAAGCGTTTTGGGAGAGATCTCAGAATCTTTTTAACGACACGCGTGTTATCAATTACCTCACCCAAATTAAAACTAGAGTTAACAATGTCCGACAAGCGTGCAAAAAACTCATCAAAGCATTCGGACTCAGACATGGTGATAGTCTCGAATTGGGTGGCCAAATTTTGTAATTTAGACTCTTTAACAGCGTTCGTACCCTCATGGGTAAGTTGCAAAACATCCCATGCCTCCTTTGACGTGGTGCACGTCATTATGCGTTTGAACTCATCCGGAGTGATGGAAGCAGAAATAGCACTCAATCCCTTAGAATTAAAGGAAGACCATCTAAACTCATCTTCGGTCCATTGCGTGACAGATTTTAAATTTGTCACATTTTCAACAGTGACGGAGGGAGGTGTCCACCCTCTTTCAACAAGAATCCATACCCGTTCATCAATGGCTTTTAAAGCCGACCTCATACGGGCTTTCCAATAGGCATAATTCGACCCGTCAAAAATAGGCATTTTATAATATGACTTCTCCATTTGAACACGCTCTTTTCAAAAATCAATTTATTTCAAAAATTGATATCTTTAGAAAAATTTTGCGGAAAAAGGAATACGCGATAGATTAGCGTAACCTGCTCTGATACCAATTTGAGAGAGTTGGCGCTTGCGTTCAAATAAGGAAACAATATAATAAATACCAATTTTAACCCAAATTAACCCTAAGCATGCAACTAGGTGTGATTGAAACAATATGAAATCATGCACAAGATATTCAACACACAAAGTTTAAGGAAAAATCCCCCACAGGGGCAAAACCATTTGTATATCACTATAATTTGTAAAATACGGTTTACAATCGGATTACAATGAAATACAGGTTGACTAAGAATTACCCTCGGGTATCGGATTCTGTAGTCGCGGCTGGAAGAAAATCCCTTTCCAGAAGGGCTTGCGGCTGGAACTATCCCTGTCCAGTAGGGCTGCAATGAAGAGGAAGAAACGGTCCACTTCACAAAGGGTTGAACAACATCAATGGTGTTCTTTGGGTTACCAAATTTGATTCACAAAGATACGGAGGATGTGTGAATCTAAAAACCTAGAATCATAGGACTCAATAGGTGAAGACTTTAGGGTTGATATGCTCTGAAAATCGTGTATAAGTCTTAAGAAAACCAACTGCTGATCGTGGTTTAAATAAGGGATCGAAACCCTTCAAAATCGGCTGCACGATCTGGCAGTGATTATCCTCGCCGGATCGGTCCGGTCGATTAGGCGGATCGGTCCGGGTAAGTCGGATCGGTTCTTTTTCTGAAACCGGATCGGTCTGGTTGGCATCGGATCGGTCCGGGACTTTTGCCTTCATCGGTTCGCTATGGATCCGGTGGCTACTGGAGTCTGACAAAACGGATCGGTCCGGTAGATGGTCGGATCGGTCCGGTAAACCGGATCGGTTCTTTTCTGGACCGGATCGGTCCGGCCAGGTCTGATTCCCAAATTCTTCTTTTGATCTTCGGATTTTGTTGATGACGATGTGATCTTTTCAACCAACAATCTTGTAACGGCGTATGACATAACATATACATAAAGATGGACAAATTGTCCTTACAACAACCCCTCCTGATTATTCCCTATTAGGTATCCCTAACTTCTTCATCTAGACCTTCTTCTATTATGTCCCTTCAATCGAGAACTGGGTTAACAGGTTCATGAGTATGGAGCTCGATGTCTTTGTTAGTCTGTGCCATGGTGGAGGGACTTAAAATCCATTTTGCAGATGGGAGAGCACCGACATGTGCGACTAGTTGGCCTTTGCCAGACCTCCTTTAGTTTACTTTGACGACTTCTACACTAAGTGGGGTAGGAACTGATAGTGCCTCTTAGTATAACAAACTTCTTCTCAATAAAGGACTTGACTGAGTCTTTACGAATGTATTGGGACCTTTGTGGTAGTGCCACCAGCTGTCTGCCCATACGTCACAATCCGAGGGGCTTGGTATATGTCTGGTAATTCTCTGAAATGGTTATGGGAACGAGTAGTTGGGAAGATTTTTGAGGAAGAGACTGGGCAAAGGTGGCTTGTTTCCTTCGACACCATGGAAGAGGGTATTGTGGTTTCGGCTATGATTTTCAAGGCGTACCACTGTATAGAGCACATACGGAGCATTAATCAGGAGTGGAAGACTTGTGGTCCTTCGAGAGAAGGTAATGATGACGGGGCAGGGTCATCTGGAAGTTGAGGGTAGCATTTTTTGAAGCTAGGGTAGTATTTATGAAGTTAGGGATAATACTTATAAAGCTGGGGAATTTATGTTTGGGGTGATTTGTGTTAGTATTTTGGGATGTTTTAGGATATTTCTGTGAAGTTGCTTATTTAGTGGGGACTGGGTAGTTTATTAGGGGACTTATAGGTTAGGTTTGTAATTGAAAGGGGATGGTTAATTTGACTTCCTCTACTGATATTTCATGTAAAGACTGTGTTCCTTAATTGAAAATAAAAAATGGTTTTAATCATATTTTGTTGTTCCTTTTGATGAATTTTTCATTTGAATTATCTATACCAATCACTAAGGCATACATAATCATTATGTTCAAGTAGATGCTGAGATGGACCGTTATCCTGAGGGATTAGAAAATAATAGCATTTTGTGAAAAAGAAAGGATCGTGCCCATGTGTGTTATATGGACTGCCAACGTGCCTCTATGGGTTTTGAAAATTTCATGAGGTTTATTTTAAAATTCATTATTTTGAGAGGATCAGGTCCCACATAGTTCTACATAAGGGGAAATGTAGAGATTTTTTTTAGAATAGAAGTGGGGTGAGAAGAGTCATAGCGTGCCGAGAATTCGGATTAAGGGTACAATTTCTTGAGATAGTCCAAAACGATTGGATGCGTCATCTCTTCTCCATTGAGGTCTGTGCGCATATCACTCCAATTAGGTTCAAACTTCCTCTAGGGTCCCATACGGGTTCTATAATTTCTTTAAGATTAAGGTATCCTTCTTGGACACCGCAATCCTTTACTCTCCTATTGAATAATAGTGCTATATGATAATGGTACCCCCTGTATATGGTTTTGAGCTTTGAGTCTCTTTTAAGAGTGATAGTTTGTCATAGCAGCTTTGATGCCAGTCTTCTTCATTGACTTCGCTCTCAATCATGACACATAATGAAGTTACTTATGGCTCAATGGTGAGAATTGCTTCCATATCACATACTAAAAAATATGGGGTCATCCTCGTAGGTGTTCTAATAGAAGTGCGGTAGACCCAGAGGGCGTATGGCATCCAATTGACTCAGTCTTTGTATCTTTCGATCATCTTATTGAAGATATTTTTTAGGCTTTTTTTGACGGCTTTGATAGATAGTGTCATTGGTTTAGGTAGGCAAGTAGAAGACTTGTGTTTCAGAATTCCATACTCGTCAACCAATTATGTGATCTCGACTCTGAAGTGGAGTCCATATGAGATACTAACTCGTGAGGAAGCCAATATCGGTAAATAATATTCTTTTTAATAAACTTTTCTACTTTGTTTACATTCAGCACTGCATACGACTCGACTTTGACTAATTTTGTGAAGTAGTCAATGGCGACTAGGATGAACTCATACGCATTGGAAGTTTTGGGAGTGAACTTCTCTATGATGTCTATGCCACAGATGAAGAAGGTCTAGAGAGAGTTCATGTTATACAATTCCCAAGGAGGCAAGTGTTAGAGGTTGGAAAAGTTTTGGCATTTGAGGCATCTTCAAACATAGGCAATGCAGTCCTGAACCATAATAGTATAATAGTACTCTTGACGAATGATTTTATTGGCAAGTATATCATCATTCATGTGGGGTCTTCATTCCTTTGTGTGGATTTTCTGCATTATTCCTTCAATGTCAGCCCCTACTATGCGATGTAAATGGGCTCCATCGAAGCTTCTCTAAAAAAGTGCTTTGTCACAGATGATATACTGGGAAACTAGTTTGCGAAGGGTTGCACAGTCTTTCTTATCTGCATCTCGGGGATACCTACCATGTTTGAGGAAGTGCAAAATATCATAGTATCGTAGTCTGGCTATGTCGGAGTCTTCTTAAGTGACAAGGTCGATGTGGTATGTGAATGGGGGAAAATTATTTCTAAATTAGGAAAGGGCCCATTATTATTCCCTCAATCATATCAACCATGGAGGTCATGGTTGTTAGGGCATAGGCTAGGTTGTTCTTTGAGCAAGGAAGGTCATGGAAGGTGAGATCTTTGAACTGGGAGGCAAAATATTCTACGTGGGAGTGGAAGGGACGGAACTTCTCATCTTTAGTTTTCCAATTTTGAGAATATATCCGATAATGAGGGAAGAGTCCTCATAGACATATAGATGTTTAATGCCTTTATCAAGGGCGATCTTGAGGCCTATGGTTCATGTGTCGTACTTATTCATGTTATTAGTGCAACGTAAGTATAGCTTCATGGCAATGGGAGTGTGGGATTCATCGGGAGCAATGAGGGGTATCCCAATGTCGTACCCTTTCTTGTTGGAAATTCCATCAGAAAACATATGTCATTTGATATCCTCCTGAAAGGTGTAGCAAATGTCCTCATCTAGGAATTCAAAGACCCAAACATCAATTCCTTCCATGGGATAATCAACAAAGTAATCGAAAATGGCCTTCCCTTTAATGGCTTTCTATATGACATACACAATATTGAACTTGGTTAACCGCATCAACCATCAGGCTATTCGGCTTGATAGAGTGGGTTTCTCTAATAAGTACTTGATGGGATCCATTTAGGATACTAGACTAGGGTGACACACTTTCTACGTAGCCAGTTTCTGACTAGCATAGTAGATGGATCTTTTCTTGTGAGATTATTCAATGTATTAGGATAGTAAAGCCCTTATCTCATTATCAGTGGCGATTTCGTACATGAGGAGGGGTAAACCTGGTTGCGGAGGCATGAGCACTAGAGATTGAGTGAATTATCGCTAGATTTTATCAAAGGATTCTTAGTAGGCCTCATTCCAGACTTTGGTTGATTCCTTTCGAACAAGTTAAAATGGTTTCGCAGATATAGGTCAGTTGGCTGATGAACTGACTGATGTATTACCAATTATCCAAGAATTCTCAGACTTTTTTGTCCATCTGGGGTGGTGGCATCTCGAGTATGGCTTTTAATTTGGCAGGATCCACTTTAATTCCTTTCTCACTGGCTATAAACCCTAAAAGTTTCCCCTTTTTCCTACCTAAACCCATTTTTGTGGGTTATGTTGCATCTAGTACAATCATAGTCACTTGAAGAACTTTTAGAGGGAGGGAATGTGACATTCTAGAGTCTGGGACTTGATGATCATGTAGTTAGCATAATCCTCGACTTCTTTATAAATAAGGTCGTCCAGGATGGTTTTGTCAGCCCTTTGGTAGGTAAACTCGACATTCTTGGGCCCAAATGGCATGACAGTGTAGCAGATAGCTCCCCGGGGGAGATAAAGGCAGTTTTCTGCTGATGGTTCTGGTGAATCTTGATCTAGTTGTAACCGTTAGATCCATCGACAAATTATTTGAGGGCATGAATGGCTTTATTATCCATGATCATATTGATACTAGGAAAAGGGTAATCATCTTTTAGGATGCTTTGTTGAAATCCCGATAGTTGATCCACGTGTGCACTTTTCCTCTCGACTTCAACACGAAGATGATGTTTGTGAGACATGTAGGACATTCGACCACACAAATGAAAACCACGTTTAGCTGTTTGATTATCTCTTCCTTAATTTTGAGAGACCATTCCATTCGAAGCTTCCTTAACTTTTTTTTGACCGGTTTTCATTCTAGGAATGTCGAGATCGCGTACTGAGATATTTTGGGGCAACGCCAGGAATTTTATCATAGGACCACATAAAGAACGTCTATGAACTCTTTCAACAGCTCTTCAAGTTATGCATGTTGATGCTCATTAAGGGTGGACCTTATCAGAATCTCGTGCTAATGGCTACTAGAATCAAGATTAATTACAACAGTCTCATCATCATTAATTTGAACGCGATTATGTTGTTTATTATTTTACTTATTGAGATTAGTTAAGAATTTCTCATTTATAAAATCATTATCATCAAATGTTTGATTATAAATTAATGCAATTAATGTAAGGCACAAAAAGATACTCAAAATCCTCATTTATTTCATTTTCAAGAAAAATAGCATTGAGAACCTCGTTAAAAAAGGTCTCAGTTATATTTACATTAGGAAAATAAGAAATGAAAAAATATATAGAGATTTGGATAGGATAAACAGTAGGGTTGGGCTGAGCTTGAGCAACGTAGACTGGGACAACATGCCAGTTTAGGGGAGAGATATCAGTATTTGTGATCTGGGGGATGAGTACGATGGATCAGTATCTAGGAGGATCATATAGGGACTTATCCCCAGTGTCTGTAGGTCATAAAATTCTTTAGAGTCACTTCCCTCGAAGTTCTTAGTAATTGCCATGGTTTGCTCAGTGAGGGGTTACACTCTATGTTTCCAGTCTTCGTCCCAAGTATCGTTGTCTTGAAAGAAGATATCCAACCCCGATTTCATCTTCTTGTTAGTGGGGTTTTACCACAGTTCAGATAATCCACAAAAGGGGAAGTCTTCTCCCTCCTTGATAAATATTTCGTTCAGAGAGTCCCCTGAAATAGTCTTTTCTTCTTTTAGGCTCCATTTCGATCGTGGTCGATGAGTGATTTGAGTTTAGCTGGTGAAGGTTGGTAACCCATGTCACATAGGGGAAAGGCTTATTTTAGGACTATGGGTTTGAGGATTCCCTATTGGAATCATTTTATCCCCATTTCGAGCATGAAGTACATGTTCTTGAACATTCGAATTACTTTGACATTACCATGAGGGTTATGGTATGGATAGACTCAATTTTAAAATTATCTCATGTTGGGATAGGGAGTAGATATTCTAAAACCATAGAGGAGCATGTCATTGGTCCCATATTTAATCTCCAATTTTGGATTACTGGTGCTGGCACCGTATGAAATATCATTATCCCCAAGATCGTGATAACTTGGCCTTTAGCGAAGAACTTTAGTTTTTGATGGAGAGAAAAGGATACCCTTCGGATGTTGTGGATCCATGGGAGGCCAAGGAGTTGATTGCAATATGTGGGTATATCGATGACTTGGAACTCGATCAATGGGTTGATAAGTCCACTCCTAGTGTAAGCTTTATATACCTATCACCTCCCGATGGGTGTTGTCATAGGGACACACAACGAAAGATGTAGGAGTGAGATCACTGACTTTCAATCCTAAGAAATTGAAAGTTATGATCGGATACACATTAATAGGATTTATTGTCGATAAGTGATAACGGGATTGTGTTTTGTAAAACTTCAACAAATATTTTAAGGACATAGTTCTGATCAGGGCCATATTTAGGGATTTTTTCTTCTAAAAAAGAAAGGAGTCTAGTAAGGTCAAGGATCCAACTATATTCATGACTTTTTTGGGAGTAGTAGAGGGATAAACTGTGGGTCCAATGAGGAACTTTATCAAGTCATTTTGGTGGATCAATAAGGATATGAAGATACCCCATAAGGTTATGTTATCTTACATTTTATTGAGATGATCGAGGACTTTTATTTCTTCAACGATCATTTATGGCATTAGGAGCTCTTCGACAATTCCCTTTCCTTATCTACTTCGGTTGAATGGAGAATAGGATCTTTATAGTATCACCTTGATCTAGTCATGTTCTTTATAGCATTATGGAAGATTAAGAACCCCATGGATTCATCTACTTCGATTTGAATGGATATTTTATTGATTACTCCTAATAAATCTTCAAAAGAGATCATTCCACACAAATTGGTAACTGAACTAGTTTCTTCATGATTCGGTTTATCATCTGAGCTATCAAAGTCATCCCCCTATTTGGTGGTGATGATTTCTTCCTTACAAGAGAAATCAATGCATTCAATAACCTCAACAGTTTCATCATATAAGTCTTCCCACTCAATGGGGAAATATAGAAGTGAAGGGACCAGTTGTTCCTAAAGTTTCAAAGAAGTAAGCATTTTAGAAAGGCTATATATTTCCCCCGTCTTGAGAAATATATCGAACATGATCTATACAACACCATCAAGACTGATTTCCTCAGCGGGTATCACCCACTCATCTGAGTCTCGAGCCCACTTTCGAGCTTCTATGAACAGGTCACTGAAATTCTAGTAGTCAAAGGAAATCTTGGTGGTCAATTTAATCTCAACCCTTTTGAGTTGGTGTAATACAGTAGGTAGATCCATGCCTCCCCCTTATTATTGGGTGAAGACGATAATACAGACCCTCATAAAGAGTGATATGGCTTAATCAACGAGGCAAATAAGGTGCAAGAGAAAGTATGGGAAAACCTTGAGAGGTTTGGGTGAGACTGTGGGGATGATGGGTGCCTTGACAAGCATGATCTGGATACAAGGGTCAAATCCAACGTTACTTTCCTTGATACTACACGGAGCTAGGACGACCATCATATCTGACTAGACATTTGGTGCTTGATTTTCATTCTCTATAAAAATCTTGTTGAGGTCGATCCCAAATTCGATTGAAGTAGAAGAAGAAGCAGCAGAGCTTCAGAGCGGTTTAACGGAAGACCGAAGCCAATTGGTAGCCATCCAAAGTTGGTTATGCGATCGACTTTAGAGGGAAAATGATTTGGGTTTGTTTTTGGAAAAAAGAGGGAGAATTTTTGGTATTTTGAAAAAGGGAAAGAAAATATTTTTGGTATTTTTTGATTTTTGAAAAGAGGGAGAAATCTCAGCATGGTTATTATTATCATTAGGGTTTCACTTGTATTATATCTGCCTAAATGCAAGAAAAATTCGGATAGGACTTAAAATATAAGACACCGTTTGACTTTTTTCCAGGCCCATGGACAGGGTCTTGTTTTAAAAATGAACAAAATAGCGCAAAAATTTGGGCGGTATGCCGATCCAAAATTTCGGTAGAATTTTTCATAGTAACTTGCAAACTAATTATAAGTACCCTAAGGTTGACGCCTATACGAGGTTTATGGACTTGTTGGGTTAGTGGAAGGGTTCCTCCCTTTGGCATGACTTCCACGATATACCTCTTGTCTATAAGGGCAATCATTCATCAGTACGTGAGGACAAGCCATTTGATATACTTGAGTGTATGTGAATTACCCCATGATATACCTCGCGGGGATGGTATGTGTGAGAGAAATTTAAATATACTCGATGTACGTGAACACATTCCCTTATAATATACCTCTCATCATCAGTTCGATCAAGCAGTACGATGCGAGGGGAACCATTCAATATACGTCAAAGGTACGAGGCCAATGAAATTTGAAAATAATATTGCTTAGGTTAACCACTCCCCAGCAAAGTCGGCACCCAACACTAAGTGACCCCCCAATATAGGATAATGTTTTTTCAATATTGCCATGCTCTAGTGATGTAGTGTTGCAAAAATGCATGTCTTAATTATTATCTTATGGACAGATTTTTTTTATTTTTTTTATGTGCATGCTAAGTAAGGGGAGTACTATCATTATGAGGGAGAATATACAAGTAGCATGAAAAGTAAATCTAGCATGGAACATGAAGACTATACTAAGCATGGCGTTAGGGAAGCATGTGAATATATACAAGTGAGTGAGAAGTGTAAGGTGAGAGGGTGACAGGGGAATAGTGTGAGTGATGATGTGAATATACAAAAGTAAATGTGTGTGCTAGTGAGACTAAACATGGATTATCTACAAGTGGTGTGTGAGATGTGTAAGTGAGAATGGAGATATATACAAGTGAGAGAAGTGTGGGAGTGTTCTAGTGAAACTAAATATGGATATGCTACAAATGGTGTGTGGAGCATATGAGTAGCGGCAAAACTACAAACAAGTGTAGGTGTGTGAAGTGAGCATGGAGAATACATACAAGTGTGAGTGAGTGAAGTGAACATGGATAATATATACAAGTTTTTGAAGTGAGCATGTACAAGTGAGTGAAAAGTTATGTATACATTAGAAGAGAGCATGTAGAGATAAGCATAAAAATGAAATAAGTAAATGTGCAAAGGGAACATATAAGTGGGAGCATATGTACACATGTAGAAAAGTAGTAGAGAAAAGAATAACACCCATGTAGAAATAGAGTCTAGTCCTCTAATAAAAGTTCCCAGCAAAGTCGTCACTGTGGCCATCTGGGGTCGTATTCCCTCTGGCGTATGGCTACGGGTGTCATCCATCATCAAATGGGGGTAATATGAAGAGATAGAGTCGTCGGCCTATTTTGCTCAAAATAGGCAAAAGAATTTCTTCGCTTCAAGAAAACGTCATCAAGGTCAAACTGATGCTTGTGAAACTAAGTAGTTCAAAGGTCTAGGAACTAAGTTACAAAATGGGAAGGTGTTAGGCACCCATTCTTCCCTTTCGATCTCTCATGGCCAAATGTTAATCATCTCTTTTTGGACTCTGTGACATGTGTGTACATGTGTATAATATAAACGGTGGGAGAATGGAATCATCCAACTTGTGTCATGAAAGGGACGACATGGATTCATCCGTTGGAGTGTTCCCGAAAATAATGATAAAAATATGATGCAGTGTCGGTCGAATCATAAATCGATATGAAAGAGAGAATGTGCATATCAAACGAAACACAAGTGTATAGGAGTATAAAACTCACAATCTATATCTATATATATATAAAAGAAGCATATAAACATAAAAAATGGAGGACTCGAATCTCAGGATTGGCCTAAGATGCCTACGTAGCCCAATGGGCATCAAAGTCATGTAGTTCAAAAATAGCATAGGGGTGGGGTTCAACCCATAAATCCAAACATGGGACTTCTCTTAGGTGTATGTAGAGAAAATGTGTTTTAAGAGTGAAAGTGTGAAAAGAAAACTAGCTTTTAGAATTTATGGATAAGCCCTCTTTTTCTTCGTTTTGGGGTTTTTATGAAAATAGATTGTGTTTAATATGACTAATAAAGAGTAGATATTAGTGGATGTGATATAATGAAATAAAATCACAAAAAATCAAAATAAGGTGGATAATACTAACATGGATAAACTAGATAAAGGGGTGGAGAAAAGACCTCCTTATGAATGCTTGGTGCTGACCTTGAAATACAAGTGTGTTGGTTTTGAAGTGATATGAAGAGGTGGGGTGAATTACCTAGCGAAGTAACGAAGTGAGGTAAGAGAATATGGAGAATTGGACTTTTGATGGAAGAGAGATGATCTAATTACGAGGAGAAAGTTCTCTAATTTTTTGAGAGGGGTCTCTACGGTTCTCTTTAGGGTGAGGTCATGGCCCTTTTTATAGGGGCCAAGGGGGTTGCCAATTGGAATGGAACCTAGTCTGCCTATCGGCATAGGGCTTGCATTGGTGATAGGCAGGGTGTCTGGAGTGCCTATAGGTAGTCCATAACATTTTTTTGGGAAAACAGGCATAAAATGCAAACCCTAAGTCCGAATCGTGCACTGGGTGGACCGTTGGAAAAGGAATTCAGATCCCTTTAAGAATCCATTGATCCATTCCCCAATTGGGAGTTGACCGAAGTCAACGGGGCTCGAAAGCGCTCGATGGTCTCCGAACTGGAGGTTTTCGGAGTAAAATGGATCGTTCGTTCGAACCATAAGGCTAATTCGTGCATAGGTCGGACCTTTATAAAGGGAATTAAGTGTGCTTCGATTTTTCATTAAGCCTCATTTGGTTCAGAGAATTAACTAAGGTCAAACGGGGTCCAAAAAAAGCACGATGACCTTTTGGAGTAAAACGGACCGTAAGTCCGGTTCACGTATGGGACAAGCCGTTGGAAAGGAAATCCAGATCCCTTAAACGATTCATTGAGCTTCATTCAAGTTAGAGAGTTGATCAAAGTCAAATGGGGTCTGGGAGCGCTCCGTGGCCTCTAGATTAGTATTTAGAGTATGACCTAGTGTTTATGTTAAAGGAATGAGTGCTCGGGATCTAATGAGGTGCTTGGGGGGAGGGGGCCTTAGGATGGGCTATCTACAGCTTCAAAATGTGATAGTCAATCCATACCGATGATCACCTCAAACCCATCCATGTCCATAAGAATCAAGTTATTCTCTAGAACATAGTCCCCAACCATAACCACAAAAATATGACATACCCTAGCAAGAACTATACCACTGCCAACCGAAAGTCCTATAAAAATAAGAGGATTAAAGTGATCTACCTCTAGTACAAACTAAATTCTAAGGAGCTCTAAATAAATGAATGAGATGCGCCTGAATCAAATAGTGCCTTAACCCATGTACTGAATAAAATAATCATGCCTTCCATTGCAGATGAATCACCGGAAGGTGCAGCAAACTGCGACATGGCATAGGTGATAAGCACCTAAAAGTGTTTAATAAACCCCCAAATAGTATGTTTAAAATTTTTAATTCTCGATAAAATTGGTCTTATGCGCATTCATGTCTATCTTGTAGGTCAATTGCCACTTGCAAATTTAAAAAGCCTTAATTCAATTCAAATACGGCAAAGATGCAGTTTAAGTGCTCTAACCTGTCCCTTAGCCAAGCCCAATCCATCCCCAAGTTGTCCTATACAGGCTTAGTGTGTGTGTGGTATTATTTATTTTATTTTACATATATAGATATATATATATATTTTATTTAGGTTATGTCATTTTTTTAGTTCTTTCAATGTTATTTTGTTTTGTTTTGTTTTTATTTTATTATTTTTATTTTGTTTTATTTAGTGTCTTTATTTTATTTAATATTTTATATTACGTGTGTGTCATTAAGTCTGCGTCTGTAAATATAATAGTTGCTAGTTTTATTTTTGTTTGATTTTTATTTTATTTTTAGTCGAGTTTTATTAATATTTTATTTTATTTTTATTAGGTTAGGTTAGGTTTATTATTATTTTATTTTAGTTGAGTCTTTTAAAATTTAAGTTGTTTTATTTTAATTTTATTTTGTTTGCAAACTAAACACACACACACACTAGTTATCGTACACCCCACGACACCTAAACACATATATTCATCTTCTCCACCCAAAACTCAATCCACCTCCGACCCAGCTCCCTGCTCCAAATCGTGACCCATTACCCATTCAGCATATAGTCCCAACTAAAAACAAAACCCATAAACCCATGTGTTTAAAATAATCTTAACCCCTTATTCGAAAAATACCCCCATCTTCCCTCCTAAAACCTCATTCCTAAATTACCCTCATGTTCTCCACACCTCATTAAACCCACATGCACCATTAAAAAATTCCCATATTTCCCTTGGCTCCATGTTTTTCCATATATAAATAAAGGTCATGCTCATTTGAGAAAGACTACAAGACCTACTAGAAAAAGAAGAAAATAAATTGAGTGTTGTAATTAAATTGAGAATTATAATTTAAGAGATCATTTCAATTCAAGGCAATTGTGGGTTTGATCTATTCCTCTGTAATTCATCTTGTCTAATCCTTGCATGCTTTTATTTGTTTATCTTATATCTTGAATGATGATTATGGAAGGATAATCTTTCATTCAAGGGATGAATTGAAGCCCCCATGAATCCAATTGATTTAGTTTTTTTATTTTAATTTTGTTTGATTTCCTTTGATTAGTAAATTTAATTCCTATTCTTATTTTCGCATTGAGAAATGAAAAATCATCCTTGAGAAAGGATTGAAAATTGCATTATCATTTGATTCAAACTAGAGATAGGCTTATCAAATTGATTAAAAACTTGTTATAATTTTCTTCTACTCTTATATTTATTTTGTCTAATTAAAATTATCTGGGTGAATTGATCCTAATGGGTGGTTCATTTGATTATTTTAATTCATTTTGTGTAGTGTTGTGGGAATTATAATTACTTTTCTAAAAGAATATTTAATCAATTCATTATTGTAATGAGAATTACCTTTTGAATTAAAAGAATATTTTTGAAATCAATCAAATTAAAATAGTTCAAGTTAGATTCAATTGTGTGAAATGGGGGTGAATTTACATCCCTTGATCTTTTTCTTTCATTTAGTTATATTTCACTCACTTTCATCACAAACTTTTTAATATTTCTTTACACTTTTCTTCTAGTTACTTGTTCTTATTTAATTTAGTTGATTCACCATCATCACAAATTGTTTTAATATATAAAAATCATAAAAAATAGAAAACAATCAAAAACAAAATAGAAAAATCTAGAAAGAAAATAACTAGAAAATTGAATTACGTCTCTTTTATTGTATTTCATTCCATTAAGGTGTATTGACACCCTTACTTACCTATATACAAGTTTTGTTATATTTTTTGTAGGTAATAAAGGATTTTTTATTATAGAGGCTATCAATCATGACACACACAAAATGTATTTCCATCAATAGGCTCGTCGAGGGATAAACTTATTACTCTAGTTGTCGGGCACCTGACTAGGCCCGCAGATACTCTGGCTCAGAATCGGACATGAATCGTACACGCTATTCCTTATGGGATTATGATAGCCCAAGGATAAAAGCTACTGCTACTACTGTTGGGTGGGACCCATGTAACTGGAACTCCGTTCGGCACATAGTTGACCGTCTATTGACTGCCTTATTAACTACCCGAAGCTCTCTGTGGGCAATCTCTCTTGAAATTATCCGGGGACTTACAAGAAAAACAATCCCTCTTTGTGGGGCTACAAGACCCTGATCACTGGTACACTCGGCAGATGAAGAACCAACCCCTATATCGGCCTTTATCTTTGCAAAGAAGCCTCGAGCCCCGCCCCTGGACTTCTTGTGATCGCTGCCCTAGGACACTGGGCTCTCTCTTCTTTTCCCTGATGGACTTTCCATCCTCAGCATCTAACTCCAACTTGATATATTTATTCACCACTGACCTAGTTTGGCAAATCCATACCTTCTAGGATCCGCTGAATACCCAGATTAACGCCCTTGACGAACAACTTTATATTCCCAGACTCATCCCTTTGCACTGCTTCTACATACTTACACAAGCTTTCAAATTTTACCAAGTACTCATTCTTGGAAGTATTACCATGTATCAGATGAAGAAACTCATCCTTCTTAGCATCCTTAAATGTCTGGGGAAAGTACTGGTCAAAGAAGGTGACTCTGAAGCTACTATAATCTATGGTCTATGTCATATTCGCGGAGTAAGTGCTCCACTAGCTCTGTGCATGCTCCATAAACTAGAATATAGTTATCTCGACTTTGTGCCCATATGGCACGTTAAGAATCTCCATGACTCGAGTGACTTCATCAAGCCACTCCTTTGTAGTATCGTGTCTAGCTGCCCTGTTAAAGGTGGGTGGGTATAGCCTCTGAACTCCTTTAGGATGGAGACGGAGGTAGTACTTTAAATTATTCCACTACAGTTGTCCCTCTGTTGTTACAATATGGAGTATACAAACTGGCACAAGACTTAATCCATGCTTCTAAATTCATTATTTCTCGACCCACTAGCCCTATCACGATGAGGAGGCATCTACACAAGAAAATAGAGTTCGATGCACAATGATACGAAATGAAAGTGATACCAGAATAGATTTACTTAAACAGTAACTAAATTACTAACTATGTGGAAATGTATTGTTACACCTAAGGATCCTATTGCTCTAATACTATTTGTAATGCCCTAACCCTAGTTTGGGTCCCCATTGGGTTAACCCACACCGAACCAAGGAGCTAAAAGGGGAGGGGGAAAGTCTAGTTTTATTATTTTAAAAAATCCTTCAGCTACACCACTTATTAAGGATTAAATTAAAGGCCTTAATTTGAGGGGAAAACATGACCACTTTATGTAATTAAGTTAATTTGTAAGGTTTATTTATGAAAATATGTTTTAATCCAAAAATACTAATTTAATGAGAGTTAAATCATAGTTATCCTTGTATAATTTCATCACATGGCCAAAGGCCCGAATAAATGGTCTAAATGTCCCAAATTTTAATGTTTTTAAAAGACAATTTCAAGAAAGTGAGAGAGCCTCTAAGGACATTGACTGGATTGTGGGGCCTTCTCAACGTCCTTACTCGATATACCTATGCCGAGAATGGGTTTTTTTTACATAAAAAGCAAGGGTGAGCCAACTCTCTGTAGGGTGGGTAATACTTAGCAATACGCTTTATACAAAAATACTACACATATAACATGTATTTTAACAATTTTGAAAATGTTTAACAATTTACCTAGTATTAATGCAACTACCATGCAATACTCCCAAGCGATGTGCTCATACTCACACTTAGCCATTTCATTCTACCCTCTATCGGGTCTAGAGATTATTTAATCATATTCTAATCCTTAGTCTTATTTTTAGCCCATTTCATTAGGTTGCCTTATTTACATTCTCGAGCACAATCATATTCCTTTCTTTTCCATTATCTTTTCCCAAAATATCCCAAATATTCACGTACTTTAACGGGCTCCACATCGCCGAACATGCTACTAGGTGATCTGGCCAGTGATTTTGGGTCTTCATCCCAGGGCTTCGGACCCTTCTTAATTAGTCCCAATGTCATCCGAGTTCATATTAATATGTTTTAACATTTTTTCTAAAGTCCACATTATTCTGTTATTTTACCATTTTTATCATTTCTATTGTCAACATGCAATTTTGTCTACATTAACCGTTTTGACAAAATCGATCGATAAGGTCTATCAAGGAAGTCTGACCACTACGACCCTCAATTTCATCCAAAATTATCATTTTACCCTTTATTCATCATAACCTTGTGAAAAATGTGATTAGTTCATTATAACACTAAAAATAAACATTTTTATTCAAAATCATCCATTTATGATTTTATGTTCAAAAATCATGCTTCATCATTTTATGTTTTACCACATAAAATACATTCAATCATTTAAAGACTATTTTAACAAAATGTCTACTAGTTTACCCTATTATCACATGTAGCCTCAAATATTGTTTTTCTTCCTTTTTAACAACATTTATAATACATTTAGGGTTGTATTTCCAAACCCTATTATTTTCTCATGAAACCCATTTTAAACATCATTTATCAAGTCTAGATGTCTTTAGCCAATATAATACATGTTTCTACATATGATAGGGGAGGATTTCAAACCACTAGAAATCCTCAAATATGACTCTAAATAAGATATTCACAAGGGTTAACATTTTGTATGCTTACTCTTTATATTTCAAGGTTGAAATGCTATTTATTCTTTAAAACCCATTTAGATTTTATTTTCCTTAAAACTCCATTTTTGCAAGATTTGAACATAGTAGAAAATATCTTCATTTTTAACATTAAATCATATCTAGAATGCATCCTACATGTTTTCATAGCTTGAAACCTTGAAAAATTAGAGTGAGATAAATCCTACATTAAGGTTTGAATAGAAGAATAGGAAATAATATGAAGAAAAGTTTTAGACTCCTAAAATTCTCCAAAATTTCTTCAAAAGTCCTGTTGAATGCTCCTACCTGCTCACTTAACCCCGGTCTACCCTTAACAAAGCTTGTAATGGGAGAATGGAGCTTGAAAATGGGGTGGAAATGGTGGAACAAGGTGTAGAGATGGTGTAACAATGGTGGTATATTTTTTGGGAGGAATAAGTGGTCGTGAAAACTAGAGAGAGGGGGAAGATATGGTTGGTATAAAAATAGGTGGAAGAACCCACCTCCTTCTCTCGCTTAAATAACCTAACTAAGAGATGATTTTACCCAAATATTTCTTCATGTCAAACACGTTTTTATTGATAGGATGCACCAGAGATTGACACCTCATAGATCCAATAGCCCATGTATTGATAGCACATTAAAAATATACAGATTTTCCAATTCAGCTCCATTCGTTCGAACGATTCATTCGGACGAGATCCATCCTTGTTCGAACGAGCATCTAACGAGGTACTAACGGGGACAAAATCTAGGGTTAAATGGGATGTGATAAGTACCTTATTCGAATGACTATGTACTTTATTTGAATGTGGCTTTCCAATGAGATTCTGGAGTGTGAGCGAAATTGACCATTTTTTCAGTCGTTAGAAGTTCGTTCGATCTTCGTTCGAACGACAAATACTCCTCGTTCAAACAAAATCAAAATTCACCATGTAAATTTTGAACAATAAAACTCCAATTCGATGTGAACGAAGGCTACCACGATAGTTCAATTTCAATATTCATCCATAAATAAAATTTACACGAGAAGAGATAAAATCTCGGGCATGGGAGTTACAACTATTGTGATCATTGTGCCAATATTTTGCATTATATTCCCAAGATGGAAAAGCATTAGGTTTAACTATTGTATCAATTAATTTCAGTGTTTGAGGACACACCCACAAAAGGTGTTACACTTTGATTTTTTTACCCTTTAAGAGCCATTTTATCTTCAGCTCTTGATTTTGAGCATTTGGTCTTAAGACATGACCACTTTCAGCCATTGATCTTTGGTGGTGATATGTTAGCTAGTTGAACCAATTTCACCAACATTCCATGTGCCATCATCGCTTATTATTCTAACCATGATAAATAACTACATAACACTATTATCCCATTGGATGTGTCAAAAATATGATTATCTTAGCCTTGCGATAATCAAGAGATTATGTGCCCTTTAACTCTTTAATTAAGAAGACTTATGCTCTAGTTATGGAGATTTTTTATTGAGTACTAAAATAAGTTTGTAAACGAAATTAACTAGAATCTAAGGAAAAAGATGTAATAACTAAATATTAAAGGAAATAGTTTACACTAGGGAATGTAAGGAAAATTACACTAAGATATGTAAAGGCAACTCAAATATATATGCAAGGGGAAATTTTCATAAAATTTAAAGAGAATTACAGTAAACCTACCTGTAAGAAGAAGAATAAACTATAAAAGAAAAGAAAAGTAAAGAAAAAGGAAAAAAGGTCTCAACGAGTAAACGTAGTTTTTTTTGTTGAGGGAGCCCTATTTTACTCTGTCCTTGAATTTCTTATTTATATATTCCTTTGCCATGAAACTTCTATTGTAACTAAGGGCTGGTTACCCATTTGAAAGTTCCCTCCTAGGTTCACTTACACCCCTAAAACTGTCATTTAAGTGGTTACCCCACGTGCAGGGTCTTGAAAAGTGTCAATTGCTTGTATAAACATTTTTCATTAATCTGGCCCTTCATATCTCTCGGCTATAATAACCGATTTACATTTTCATATAGCCACACTCTATTTGTCGATAATAATATGGTTTAAATAGGTCCTTTTAAGTTGTAAGGATCCCCTATTTTTATCCTTCCCAATTATATAATACCAAACCACGAGTTTTTCACGAAAAATCTACCTGAGATCATGGTTTGTCATATTTATCCTATAAATAAAAACAAATATGAAAACTAAAAATAGTGGTAAACAACATATTTAAAGAGGTGATAGCATGCCATGAGATAATCATGGGGTAAAGAGTCCAACATTATCGAGGATTCTAATTGTTTTCTATCAATAGTGGTGGCATACCCTAGGTAAGAGCATGTGAAATTTATGTAGAAAATATTTTTGAAATTGGACTTTCTTACTCCTTCTCTTTAATAAATAAGAACAATTATATCTCTATGGGAATAGGCACATTGCCAAAACTATGTTCATCGTGTGTTCCTTATGTGTGTGGTCTACTTTTATCACCCTTTCATTCGTTTTCCGATTTGTGTCATATTTATAATATTTTTTACAACGTACAATTGCCATAGGTTATGGAAAGCGAGTCTTATTAATCCCAATAACCAAGCTACAAGTACAAGACATTGATCCATGGACAACACTTCGAAAGGAAAATCATGATTCACCTAATACCCAGGAGACTGGGTATGTATGATTACCATCATGGCATATCAAATTTGTCATCTATTTTGAGTAGAGTAAGAGAACCTTAAGCTCACGTTAGTCCCATTAAGATGAAAGGTTTAAGGAGGGGTGTGGATGTCACTATCCTAACTATATGTTCATATGGTTCATGCATATAAGGAGCCTTTCATCGATCAAGAAACGAATGTTCGATGACATTAGGAGGAGAACGATCGCCTATAGTGACTCCTTGAGAGGATCAAGCAAGATCTCTATAAGTATAAACATTGGAATTTAGAGGTCTTCATAACTCGTACCACTAAAGAGATAAAGCCTCATAATTGAGGAATGAGTGTTAGATGCAGTAGTGGCATCCCCATATGTGTAGATGATTATCCACATCACTGCAAGGATCTCCCCTCTATATCTCATGTTATTTACCTAATAAAGGAAAGGGGCCAAGAGAGGGAGTAAATATGTGGTAGTATTCAAAAGAATTTTGATTCATGAACAGTTCGGATCGGAGCGAGAATGACAATAGGTTATCTAGAAGCGCTCTGTCAGTTAGGTGAGATCTCTTTTTGCTCGAGCTTTAAAAGAAATTAATTTTCTCAAAAAAAATTCAACTCCCTGTGATTTAAGATTTATGATGGGAAGATGGATCCAATTGATGATGTTCATAATTAGTGTCAGTCCATGGTCCTATGGAATAGTTATTAAACACTAATGTGTTGCATTTTTCCTTATAACATGGGAGATAATGCTTAAAATTGGTTTGAGAATTTAGCTAAGTCATTTATGGTTAGGGTCATAAATAATATTTCTCATTCAAAGAACATGCATAATCGACTCATTCTTAAGAAAAAGCCACAAGGGAGCCTACGAAAATATGCTTGGAGGTATTAAGATATGTACAATGAGGTGGAGGAAATTTGGGAGTAAGCGACAATTGTATCCTCTAAAATTGAATTACCTAAAAACTAGTTATACTAGTCCTTGACCAAAATAATGCAAACACCATAGATGGTCTAATGTCCCAAATAGAGAAGTACGTAAAGTTTAAGTACATAGTTCTCGGAGGCGACCGAGGTAAAGATCGAGGTAAAGAAACTAGAATGGGATTGAGGACTCCAATGGAAAAAGGAATACCAAAAAGCAAACTGAAGATAAAAAAAATAGAGACAAGTAAGATTAATCCAAAGTATGTTATCGAATCAACACCATGTTTAATGATTCGATCAACAATATCCTCACAAAAATAAAAATAAATATTTTTAAATGGCTGACAAAGATGGAAAAAAATCCGACTAATAATAATTATCTCAACGATGTTCATATACAAAATATAATTATAATATAATAGGGATGTGTAGGAGTCACTACAAAAAAAATAGCTTTTGAGAGGGTGGCCTAACAGTCCTAAAAGATCATTTATCCGTCTCAAATACTTTTTGTGATGCTATTTGGGACAACTAGGGTTTTTTTTTATAGGGGTTATAAATACTATTGTGACGCCATAGCTGTCTCAAAAGAGTTTTTTGAAAGAGGAAAAGATCTGTCTCAAAAGGTCCTCATTTTATATGACCCTTTTGAGACGGTACAAGAGCTGTCACAAAATATTATTTTTGAAACGGAAATTAATCTGTCTCAAAAGATTACTATTTTAAAAGACCTTTTTGAGACGACAACATAGCCGTCTTTAATATATTTTTGTGACAGTTTTATCCATCCCAAAACAGGTGAAGGAATCTTAAATTTTTGCACCAATATTTTGTGGAGAATAAAATCTACCGCTAAAGTTTAATATAGAATTGAATTACATTTGAAACAACATAAACAACGAATAATCATAAAATGTAATACATAAGATGATTTTCAACCAACAGAACGAATCATTTTCATTCAACAATAAATAGAGTTCTTACAACCATCTCCAAATATTCATCAAAACAAGAATTATAACACTAAGTTCAAATATTTGACTTGACAATAAAAATACACTAATTTATTAATACTCCAAACACGAAATGCTTTTATCAAACTAATTCCGCAACACTGAAGTGTACGACCTCCAAAACCACTAATTAACATTTGTATGTTCTACAAAAATTGTCACCTGCATAAAAAAAATATAGTTTCGATTATGTCAAAATTAATACCCTTCGTCAACAATACAATGTGCAAAATGAATCAATATAGTATATTTTCATCATTAACAATATAAATATCGAACTATTATTATTTTTTAAAAAATTCGGCAGAGTCTCCTTTGTTTATTCATGAAAACCACAGGTAGCCAACCTGTTTTAAACATCAAAATTGATTCTAAGAATGATATACACCAACAGCAGAAAATTTTAACCACCACCCTAACAAATTCTCACCACCGCCATTGAAAATTTAACTTTAAACAAGAGAATTTTCCATTATATATATATATAAGTAATTATATGTATGAATTATATTGTATTACCTAGTCGGACTGAATCGTCGAGGTAGTGGAAGCATGCTGAAGGATAAAACTTTGGAACAAACTTTGCATTTCACTTCGTATATCATTCTTCATCTGTAATAAAGCTTGTTGGTTGCGAATCTCTAACTCTTCAAGCTCCTGTAGATGTCGAGTCTCTCGATCTTCAACTTCTTTCTTTAACTGGTTAATCTCTTCCAATAATAACTGAGATGAACATGCTTTTGTCGACGTCATCCTAATACCTGCTCCCTTTAGTAAAGCATACCCATGCCTTCCATATCCTACTACATCAGTAAAAATCTTGTTTCGCACTTATGGGTCATTTTGTTTATCTTCTGGTAGCTCATTTAGTTGTCTTTCAAGCATTTTCTACCAATTGAATTAATATTATTATTAATGAACATAAAATAATTTTGAAGAACACAATTTATAACAAATATTAAATAAATCTTTCAAGCATCTCTTACGAATTAATATTTATACATACTGCTCTATCAAACCGCTCTATCAAATGATCCATCTTCAACACTGAAAGGTTTATTATTTGGAGCTCGAGTGGCTTTCCACGTGATAATATTATCGACGGGCTCCCCCTGTTCTATCCTCTGAAAAAACAATGTATATTAATACTCTTATATTAAAATCAGAAATATTTATAATAATAAAAATTCCAACCTCCTTGGCTATTTTAGCATGTGGCTTTCGTCATGTCCTTGAGTAAGCACATTCAACTTCACGGTTCTTAGTGTTTTGATCGACAATATCCTAAATATTTGAATAAATAAAAATAAAAATTATGATACTAGTGAAGAAGAATGTATGTATAAAATTCTTAATAAAATGTGATATTTATACCTTAATCTTCTTTAGACCCCAGTATTTCACCAATTCAGGCCACTGATCTTTTTCGACTCGTTCAGGCGTATAACTCAACCTCTCTTCATCTATTTGAAACTTTTTATAGTGATTCACCTTCACTCTATGTTTACATTGCTTCCACGCAAGTCCCATCATTGCAAAGCAGATTTGTTAAAAACCTTCCGTTGCATTTGTGTTATTCTAAGAACAAAAGAATAAATTAGTTAAAACTTGACAAGCTAATGTACAACGGAACAAATAAATAAATGAAACTAATAAGTTACCTTCACTTCCTTCCAAATATTATCAAGTGATTCCTCGTCCGCCTCGCTCCAATCCAACATTGTCAATGGAAATAAATTTCCACACCTTGCATAATAACCTAAATGTGACATCAATTTACTTTCAAGTTTAAAAGTGGCTGGCAAAGTTCATTCCATTCCAATATCTTCTTTTTGTTATCATTCCATTCGAGCCAAGGCCTTGCCCCCTTTCTAACCATTTTTTACTAGTAAGGGTAGTCATTGTACCTGAATTTTTTTTTTGATAAATAATGTTTATACATCTTGTTCAATATGAATATAAACATAAAATGGAATATAAATGGAGATATACAAACAGTTCACTGTGTAACACGGCATACCTGTGAGATCCTCACCATCTAAAGAGGATGGAGGATTGGCATTCCCAAATGAATTATCAATCTGCTCAATATTTGGGGAAAGTTGACTTGTAGGTGTTAGAAATAAAGAAACTTGAGCTCTTGAGTTGCGGTGTGTATTATGGTATGTTAATTCAATATTTGGGGAAAGTTGTGGTTGCATCTCTCTATTTCCATGGTCCCTTATGTTGTGTTGCACAGAAGTAATTTGAGATGTCCTTTCTAAATCATTTCTCACTGGAGTTGTGAGTGGTTGCTTCTCGAGTAGTCTTTCCTCGCCTATGAGGTCGTACATAGTCAACCGACGACGACGACGCCTCAATGTCATGGATCTGTATATTTTCATTTATCATAGCAAGAAGTTACATTTCAGTTATATATCACATTTCAACATAGGTTGTAAAACTAATCAAACATGAAACAAAATATAAAATGATCGATCATGTTCATTTCAAAATCATTTCCAAGAATAAGAGGAGCAACTTAAACCCATTACTGATAAACACTTATTAATTTGAGTCATAGAGATCTTGATTTCATCCATCTCTGTGTAAAACGAACAGTTATATCGAAGACAAGAAAGTAATAACTAAATTGCGCACACTTTAGTAAAAAAGAAGGGGCTGCACTCAAGGGTGCCTATTTATTTAAGGTGTTGAATTTCAACTATCCTAGAAGTCTCAGTATTTAAAAACTCATGAAATGTTTTTTATAAAATTGAGACATTCAAGTCTCAATATAAATATCTTTAATGGAAGAAAATATAGCTTATGAACATAAAGACTTTGTAGAATTAATAAAACCTGTCATAGATGTGCTGCCAGATTGAATGAAATTCAATGATAATGATTGATCAGTTTGGGAATCGGTGGATGAAATTGCAATTTGCGAATTTAGAAGTTGCAAAAGTTGTTGGCATTGGGATGATGTCAAGCCTATTTGAGATGTAGTCTCATTTGAAACTAATCAAAGATCATAAGTTCCCTTTCTTATCCTTACTTAAGCTCAAAATATCTACTGATAAATTGTCTGACTGCCACATGAGATGGAAATTTAAAAAGAATGTGGTTGGATAAGATAATAATAAAGAAATCAACCAAGACTGTTGCAATATTAACAATGATTTTCTTCAAAGGGTCCGAAGATACGATGATATAGATACGCATGGATTGAAAGGGAGAGGGCTCTCAAAATTTGGTGCAGGTTTGAGAGAACCCTTTACAGCCACGATTGGATGAATTTGATCCCCAAGACAAGTGTCTCTCATCTGAATAAAAATTCTTCTGACCACTTTCCTCTTTTGATCAGTTTATGCACTACTTTTGATGAAGTACGATAGTGATTTGTTTTACATAATATGTGTACTAAGCATAAAGAGTTTAAGAAGTTAATCAAATATAATTGGAGGCCATTCTCCAGGGGCAATTCGATGAGAGATCTCTGTTATAATCTGAAGGCTTTGAAACCTGTCTTCTATGCTTAGAGTAAAAATATTTGGGGGGATGTGTTTTAGAATATCAAGAATGCTGAAGATGCTTTACTTGATGTTGATTTTGCTTTTTGAATTTGATGAATGTGCTAGTAACCAAGAGGACTTATCCAAGGATAAAGCTAATCTCAATCAACAGCTGTGTGGAATTGAAATTCTGATAGAATAAGTCTAAGCAAAATTGGGCATCAAAACACTAAATTGAAGAGGGTAATAACTCCATATTAAACCAAATTCCCCATTAGGATCAGAACCATGCTGCAAACCATTTATATGCCACTGATGGAAATGTTGAGGAAGATACGACACTGCCTTACATATAAGAATTGCAAATTTTTGCACACAACATTGAAAAGAGGATATAGGTTTATAGGGAGAATAAAATTATAGTTCTTAAAGGTCAAAAATTTCAAGTAAATGCTAGAGAACCTATGCCTATCAGTGCCACAAATATTATAGATCCCTTATTTAAGAGTGTTACAAGATCCTATACTAAATGTAACAAACAATCACAATCCATAATATCTCAGTGATCAGTCTTAATAATTACATCCAACATCTGAATAGGTCTATATCAGACCATCCCCTTCACTGGTGAACATTAAAATTGATCTGGATTTGGTTCCCAAAGCTTTTAAGTCCCAATCAATGTGGTATGATACTCTTCAATATTGTAATAAAATTGAATATAGAATCGAGTTGATGATTTTAGTGAATAAAATTTTGTTAGAAATGTTTCTTATAAATCATAAATATTAATAGTTAAAATGTGCTCTTAAGTTATTACAATGTATAAATGTTAAGATAACAAATGTGCCTTAAGTGGGAGATTGTGAGAAAATTTCATTAAAGTAGACCTACATAGATCATATAATCGTCACATACACATACTTATTTCATTAACGAAAACCAAAATATCAAATTACTTGTGAATATTGAAATTAGTGGGAGTAGCATTCTTATCTGTTTATGAATTCTTATATTCCGCAAATCTCGAGGAGATGCAGGGGATGGAGTTAAAAAGTGCGTCAAAACATTTTATTGCCTTTAGAGGTGGCATGAGATTGTGTGTTGGAATTAATTTCACTAAGGCTATGCTAATGATGTGATTATTTTCTCCTCAACTACCGAAGCCTCCATTAAATATGTGATGCACACTCTCCACATTTACGAGTTGATTTCTGGTCAAAAATTTAATGCTTATAAAGATCCCTTATGGATTCTAAACAAATTTCAGCTAGGGACATAATGGTTCCAATTAAAAGTTACTGGCTGGCAGGGGAACTTCTTATCAGCTAGGGACATAATGGTTCCAATTAAAAGTGTACTTCAATGAATGCATATCTATACCAAATGGATACTAAATCTATATAAAAGCTATAAAAAACATTCCTCAAGAATAATTCAGGGCCTACATGTGAAGCTAGTTGATGTAGCACCTCAAGAGGAAGCAGAACATTTATGTTTGAGAAGTCTTAATAAAGAAGTCAAGAACTGAACAAACTGATTATATTTATGTAAGGACTATAGATATAGCTGAATTGATTGAGTCAAATCATGCTCGTACATTAACAGATAAAGAGATGCATTCCTTTAGTGAACGGGAGTTTAGTAGAATCAAGATGAGCATCATTGATTTTAATAGTTAAAATAAAGCCCGTATCACTACCTACAATTACATATCGAATGCTGCAACCAGTGACAATCGTCAGAAATCAATAACTATCATCAGTAATTAGTAAATATTTGTTCAAATATGCAGCAAACTCTTTGTTCAACAAACTATATGTTCAACAACTATTAATTATAAAGCATATGATATAGCGAATTCAGTAATCACAAAGAAATTCAGCAAACTAGCTAATTCAGAAAACTAGAAAAATATATGTTCAGATATGCAGCAAACTATCTGTTCAGTTATGCATTTGTTATAAGAAAAACTACTCAATTATGCATCAATACAAAACCAAACTACAAATGCTCCAGTTCAAAAACAAAAATAACTAGTTTAGGACTATATCTCCCTCAAGCATTGTCCCTCTAAACTTCATCTCCATCTTTGTCTTTATCTGCATTTGCTTCTTCGTGATCATTAGCTTGAACAACACTAGTGTCAACTATTAATCCATCTCCATCCCTCACCTACTGTAAGTTGTGATCTTCATTCAAATTTTGCATGACAAACGGCTCATCTCCATTAAGCAACAATTCTTCTCCAGCTTCTTGAACTATCGTGTACCTATCAAATTGGTCTCTTGGTGTCATGGGAACAACAACATGCCAATCTATATTGATAGGGTCCTGCACGTAAAATACTTGTTCTTCTTGGGATGCTAGTATGAAAGGTTCGTTACTCTCTCGATCATCTTTATATTTCAAATGCTTGAAATTCACCAGCGTATAGTTAAACTCGTCACCTTTTGTACCCATGCGATGATCAACCCAATCACACTTGAATAACACAAACTTCATGCCATTAAGATACTGAACTTCAATAATGTCCGTTAGTTCCCCACAGTATGTAATATCACCCACAATGGGGTTTTTATCCTTCCGGCTAGAATAACTCATTTGTTCGGATTTTATAAAAACTCCTTTATTTTGAGTTTTCTTTCCCTTATCAAGTCTCCTTGTTCGAAATCTAAAACCGCTGACAATATAAGTGTTGAATCTGACCGCATCCTTAAGAGGACCTAAAGACAAGCATTTGATTTCGTCGGATACTTGCACACCGTCATGTCCCAATTTATTAACCTATAGTATATTAAAGTAAATTTCAATATAAAAGTATAGTATTTATTCATAATTCAACTATTAGTTGTGATATTTTCTCTTGCATAATCCTTAAACCATTTGTGGAACTCATCGTTGTGAAGACGATTAACACGATGCTTTTGTGAATCTTGAGGATACTTTGATAAAATTTTTGCAAGATGCTTTCTACAAGTAAACAAATAGCCATATGTCAATTCCACAAAAAATATAAAAATGGTTTTCAAAAACACCAAATACTTATAATAAAACTTACTCAACAAATGGCGCCACTGCCTCAGTGTTCGTAAGAACGTGCCGATGAGCTTGCATATATATTACAGAATCAAGTTCAAATTGAACTTTTTACCCAATTGCACGACCATTTATATGCCCCCAATCATCATTTCTAGCCGGTCGGTTGGACTTAGTTTCCACATCCACATACTGGGAACAAAAAGTCATGCATTCCTGAAGAATAACAGAGTTGGCAATCGAGGCCTCGGGATGAGCCCAATTACCAATGTAGCCTTTTAAAGTGTGGAGGTACCTTTCAATCGGATACATCCAATGGTAAAGGACACAACCAAAAATTAAGAGTTCGTTCGGTAAATGTATAGGCAAATGTTCCATCACATCAAAGAAACTCAGAGGGAATATCTTCCCAAGGCTACAAAGTGTAAGGGCCATCCGATCTTCAAACTTTTCCAAATCAGCTGTGATAACTGCTTTTTAGCACAGTATAACAAAGAAATTGCTTAATTCAATCAAGACTTTGACAATATGAGTGGGCAAAACCCTTCTCGCGGCTATTGGAAGTAATTGTTGCATTAAAATATGATTATCATGGCTCTTTAATCCCGAAATATTTCTTTCTTTCATATTCACGCACCGTGAAATGTTTGAAGAGTATCCATCAGGAACTTTAACATTCTGCAACACTTTTAAAAAAATCTCCTTCTCTTTGTTACACATCGTGTACTCTGCTGGGGGGAGGTACTCTAGATTTGACCCTTGTGGTTGAGGATGTAGCTCTGATCTAATACCCAAATTTTTTAGATCTTTTCGAGCCTGTAAATTATCTTTTATCTTCCCTTTAGTACCCAACAATGTAAACAGGAAATTATCGCAGACCTTTTTCTCAATATGATTGACATCAAGATTATGGCGAATAAGATTATCCTTCCAATATGGCAATTAAAAAAATATGCTCTTTTTTTCCAACCAAATCTACATTTTCGAACTACCTGCTTACTTTTTTCTAACGCCTCTCTTTCCCTCCTTCTAAAGACATCTTCCATCTTATATTCACATTCAACGTCAATATCATTCAACTGTTGCAGTACTTGTAAGCCAAAAAGTTTAAGTGGGGCTGGACGTAATTTTATCCTCCCATTAAATGGTGCCTTCTGCCTACGAAGCCTATGGCACGAGTCTAAGAATCGACGATGACCCCAATAACAGAACTTCTTACCCTTATCTAATCGCATTGACTGGTGGTGTTCGTTACATAAAGGGAAAGCAAATGTACCTTTTGTGCTCTATCCCGATAACATCGCATAAGCGGGGAAATCGTTAATGGTCCACAACAACGATGCATGCAACTAAAATAAGTCCTTACTTGACGCATCATAAGTGCGTACATCATCAACCCATAGCTCAATCAACTCATCAATCAATGGCTGTAAAAATACATCAATCTTATCTCTGGGTCCTTTTGGTCCATCTATAAGAATAGACAAAATCAAGTTAGGTTGCTTCATGCACAACCACGGAGGTAAGTTGTAAATAATGAGGATAACTGGCCATGTGTTGTGCTTACTGCTCATATTACCAAACGGATTAAATCCATCAGCATCTAACCCAAGTCTAACATTGCGAATCTCCCTCGCAAAAGAATGTTTTTTCTCATTAAAAGTTTTCCAAGCAGGAGAGTCAGCGGGATGTCTCATTACACCATCGTCGATCCTTTCTTCAGCATGCCATTTCATTAAAGGAGCTGAATAGGATGACCAAAATAATTTCTGCAATCTCAGTTTCAAAGGGAAGTATCTCATTTTCTTCACGTCTACCTTCGAACCATGGACACGATCAATACTTGAGTCCTCATCTTTATATTGAGAAAATCCGCATATGCCACACTTTTCAAGACCCTCGGTTTCATTACGAAATAATATACAGTTATCTGGGCATGCATCCCAGGTCTCGTACTTGAATCCCAAGTCTTTTTTTAGCTTGTTGGCTTGGTAGTAATACTTGGTAATTCTAGCATGCGGAAACATCCTCCCCAAAAATTTCAATAAAGCCGTGAGAGAACAATTTGTCCAACCATGAAGTTACTTCATTTGCAAGAGTTCAACAACAAATGACAATTCGGTAATCCCAGGCGGACAATTTTCATAGAAGTCTCATTGAGCCTTTTTCATAAGAGTATAGTACTCTGGAACATCTCCGTCAGATTCAAAGACATCTTCGGTGTTATATTCCTCCTCACGCATATTATCATGCACGTGGAAAATACCTATTCCCTCTTGAACCATTGTAACCATGTTATCTCGAGAACTCAGTTCAACAGGTTTAGGTATATCATCAACTAACATATCATCCCTCGGAGTATTTATATTGCTTCTTACACCACCAAAAGTTTCTCCGTGAAAAATCCAAACCTTATATGTCTTGTCAAAACAATGCATCGCAAGGTGATCTCTCACAGTTTGTCGGGCGTGGTACACTCGATTTGCACATCTCTTACAGGGGCAATAGATTTTCGTTGTCTCAATGTTTTTATTAGCATATGCCTAGTTAAGAAACCCTTAAATACCATTAATGTATTCCTTTTAACACCGGTTGTGAAAATCAATCCAGCTCTTATCCATGGTTCCCATCTATGAATCTAAAAAAAATGTCAGTAAATTTATATTTCATAATATAAAGATAAAGAGATTAATAATGTTTTCGCAAGATGATGAAAAGCTAAAAAGATTAATAATGGCAAACATGAATTCCTAAAAATATTATCACATAAAGGGAGAACAAACTATAAAATAAGAATATAATTCATCACATCAATTTAAGTATTATTATGGCTAACTAAACCGAGCAATTCAAATTTGAAATATTGAAGTATTAATGCACGCATGATAATGGAAAGTATCAAACAAAAATTCACAAAATCAACTAATTAACATCTACATCACTAAACATTTACACATTAAAAAACTCACAAGGCACATACCCATTTTCATCCTCGTTTGAATCAGTATGCTCATTTTCTTCTTCACGTGGCACAAACTCGTCATCATCACCAATGATTTTTTTTTACTCTTTGAACCACTTTTTTTATTTTTATCTTTGTTTTGAATTGCCGAATACAATTCATGTATTACCAATTCCTTTAATTTTGCTCTATTCTCTTCCTCTTTTCTTTCTCGTACTCCTTCATTGTCACAAACTTTTTCTGAGAAAAGATATGTAATTAAAGAAGGAATGAGATTCATACTACTTCTTTAATATGTTAATTTCATTTCTATACTTGCTCTCAAAGTAGTTGTAGAACTTTAATGACTTATTTGGTTTGAGGTTTGGAAAATGAATTTAGGATTCCTGGAATTTATAATTTCCCTCATCTAGAATTACAATGTTTGGTTGGAAATTTGGGAGGAACTTAGAATTACTGGAATTTATAATTCCCACAAAATTGGAATTCTCATTTCCCCTCTAAAATTGGGGAATCCTATATTTCCGGGCATTCTAATTTACTTTTGTGGTGAGACAAAAATACCACCTCACATAAACTCTCACACATACATTATCTCTCTCTTACACACACTCTCTCTCTCTCTCTCTCTCTCTCTCTCACGCAACACACACACACACATAATCTCTTTCTCTATCACACACACACGCTCTCTCTCTCTCTCTCTCTCTCTCTCTCTCTCTCACACACACACACACACGCACTCTCTCTTTCTCTCACACTATCTCTCTCTCTCTCACACACACACACTCACCCCACACTCGCGCGCACACACTCAAATCAAGTAGAAGGGTATTTTAATTAAATGATATTTATTCCTAATATGGGAAAATAATTTAGATGACGAAAAAAAAGAATTCTCGTTCGAACCAAACAATGGAAAGGAATTCAAGATTCCAGGAACTTAGAATTCCTGGAATCAAGAATTCCCAACCCTTTTCTAAACCTCGAACCAAACGATCCTAAAGAATTTTTATCCTTGCATTTAGCTTTGTAGTAATAAGACCCAATATCATTTAACTTCATTCTTAGAAATACATAAAAAAAAAAGATCTACCAATCACAACTTTACATCAAAAACCTAATCAATCGTTCTACAAATCTCAAATACATAAAAAAAAAAAAAAATGGTTTGGGAGAAGAATAATTTTAGGATCTTTGAATAATTGGTTCATGCATTTAAGAATTTTTTTTAAAATTAAATAAAAAAAACTATTATAGAATCATTGAGCCAACATGAACCATAATGCTATATAACATCAAACAAAATAAATAGCCTATTATAGATCTGCTTATTAGGTCACATTGAAAGCTACAAAAAAAATTAAAATCAACAAATAAGCATCCACTCTTTATTTACATTTTATATAAGTATTATGCATATGGTTATTTATTTACAGTTTTATGTGTATGGCATCATTAATTACGTCTAAAGAATAATTTTTGACCACCCATTGTTACCATTATGCAACAGACTATTTACAGTAACATATTTTGAAGAAGAAAAATAATAAATAAATTAATAACAATAAATTCTATGCTGTTTTCCTAAAAAAAGTAAAGATGAAAACTTACCATGAAAAGAAAACAACGGGAGAGATAACGCAGCTGGGGGAGGGAGAGAACGCAGTTGTGGTGGGGGGAGAGAGAACGCCGCTGTGGGCTGGAGAAGAAACGACGGTGGGTGGGGGTGTGGGGAGGGGGCGGTTTGGGTTTCTACGATTTGGTTGGAGACGATTTGGGTTTTTTGTTTTTTGTTTTTTTTAAGGTGGGAAGTTAGGTTAAAGTGTTAGAGCGGGATATGAAAACAATTAGTGGTGGGAATCAATTTTTTTAGCCGTCTTATTTGGTTTATCTTTTGATACAGTAAGTATTTACCGTCTCATTTGCTTTACTTTATAAGACGGATATAATTAATCGTATCAAAAAGTGACCATTTTTTAGACGGGTATAATTAACCGTATCAAAAAATGACCTTTTTTAATACGGATATAATTAGCAGTTCCAAAAAATATTAGTTTTTAAGACGGCTAATTATATCCGTAATAAAAATTATGTTTTAAAGACTATATTTTGTCTGTCTAAAAAAATAGAATCTTAAAAGCAACTTTTTTTTGTAGTGAGTTTAAGTCTCGCCTGGAGGAGTTGGTGCGTGCTAGGAAACTCAATGATTATGGTAAGAGGAAATTTGCAAAGGATATGGATCCCACCGATTAGTGGTTTAAAAACGTCCTTCAAGATGCCAATGACGTCCACGTGTTCCCTATCATTCACAGCATGTCTAGTCGCAAGCAGGTCGATGGGAATGCCCTTAGGGTGTAAATAAATAAGGTTAGAACCATAATGGAATATTTTTAGATAGACACATACAAATTAACCATTAGAAAGTGTTTCTAACTAGCGTAAGGGGACTAAACCAAACACGTAATTAACACCGATGCAAGATTAGTTTGGTTGCAAACCCTAACAATAATTCTTTGGTAATCATGATTCATATTTGTAACTAGGATATCGAAAATTCTTGGTAAACTAAGGGAGTTCATCCAAGTCATTTATATGAATTTTTTCAATTAGTCCAACGTGGGCATGGACAACCTAAAACAAGGTATAATACCACTGGAAATAAATATTTTATTTGGTAAGGTTGTTCTCCTTATCCGATTACAATGGATCTCAAAGAAGATTGAATTCCTAGTGGTGGATATCAATTCACCCAACCATGTATTCTTTGGGAAAATATGTCTCCATGTTGTTGAGTTTGTCCCTTCCAGTTATCATCAGAAGCTCTAATTCATTACTGGCTAGAGAGTAATATTGATAAAGGGGAATTAGGATTTTACTCATCAATGGCTTATAATTTCCATTTACACCGAGAGTGGAAGAAAAATGAGATGTCTGAGGAATTAACTCCATAATAAAAGCACACATCCAAAAGCATAGAAACTGAAGTATGAATGATTAGCACTATAGGGGATGAGGGGTGCACTGGCGATCCAGGGTCATCGAACTATTGATTGAGGTGGTATTTGATGTCGAACGTCTAAAAGATAAATACATTAACAAAAGTCTATGGACGGTGGGGGAGAAAGAATAGTTGGTGGAAATTTTAATGAGAATGTGGAAAGTGTGTATTGACATTAGTGACCTAAAAAACAATGACCTAAGATATATTCCCTTTACTAAACATAGAGGTGGACCTCATGGCTAGTTACAAGAGGTAGAGTTTTTTAGGCACATACTCTGGCTTCCACTAGATCCCCGTGTCGATCCTGACTATGAGATGATGTCATTTGTCCTAACAACCCGTATATTTTAACATTAGGTTTGATCTCTTCCTAACCTTAAAATATACAGTCTATAAAAATAATTTAAATATCATTATCGTCATGTAAGGAAATAAACGAAACATGTGATAATATAGGAATATGATGTAATAACTCTCAAATATAAAAATCATAACTTGCATCATCAACTAAGATAGAGTAATAGATATCTATATGATGAGTTCATTATTTATATAAATTATGCCCAAATCTAGGCCTTGTTAGGCTCGTTTTATCATAAATAATGACATTTTAGAATCATTTTCGTAAATAAAAAGTTGAATAAAAATTTAAATTAAAAATGAAATTTTAGTAATCCAATGGGGTAAAATCATAATTTTCAAAACTTTATGGGCCTAAAAATAATTTTAAAATGTTTAGCTAAGAGAAATAAATCTGAAATTTGATTGAATTTCGGATTAAAACGAGAAATTTATAAATTTCGGGGGCTAAAATGCAAAGAGTGATAATTCTTTAAGTTACTAAATATTTATGACTCTAAATTTGAATTATTTATTTTTATTTTGCATTATAACAGGTACTCCAAAAATTTGGACAACAAAGGATTCAATTTTAAAAAATTGACAGGATACATCTTAACACGACATGACGCAATTGACACAGTTGTACTAAACATTTTTTTTATAAAATCCCTTGAGTGTCCGTTGAGGTCGTAGATTATCGTAAAGGTCTTAACAAGACTCATAACTTTGAAGTTTGGACGAAAATAAGTTTTTAAAGTTCTGGGGGTCAAAAATGCGATTAAAGCTGGTGATGTGAATAGTGTCGAAAATTGGGGATAATTATTAAAAATTAAAAAAAAATACTTCTCAATTATCTCCAACTATTTCCAAGACTCCATGAGGTAATTATCAACTCAAATACAATCGATCAAAGAGAGTTTCACTCGATTTCAAACACTTCACCCCTAAGGCTATAAATAGGATCTCTTGGGTTCATTATTTCAGAAGAAAAAAATTTAGAGAGAGAGAGACAATTTTTGGTTCTTTTATTTTTAGAGTATATTTTTATGAGGGAAAATAATTATTCTTTTGTGTGTAAAGTTTTGTCAAGATTAAGTGTAAGACTCGATTATTTTTGTAAGTTGATTTATTAATGAGAATTAATATTCATTCTTGCACTTTTATTTTGTCTTCAATGATGCTAGCTTAATTTCTTTACTAGGAATGGGTGGAGTTTATTTTATTTGATTTATATTGTGTGTAGTTTAAATTCCTCTTTATTTCCCAACATGTTCTAAAAAATTTAAAAATTCGATATTCATTTAAAACAACACAAGAGTGTGTTTTAAACCTTCGAATTTGTTTGAATTTTTTATTTATTTTATGTATGATTATTTTTTTATGGGTTACACAATTATTAAATAAACTGATAGTTTATGCCTAAAGACTATATTTTAAATATAAAAGTGATCTTTTTTAGGGAATAGGCATTTAGTTGTCTAAATTTAGAGACGTTAAATATTATAGTGAACTTCACCGTGTTATTTTTTGAATTAAACGCGACAAGAGTCGGTTTAATTTGAGTTATAAAATCAAAAATAATGAGTATAAATTATTGCACGGTATTAGTTAAATATGATAAATGGATCCAACGTCCTAATTTTTTCACACACTAGCTTATATATTTTGTATTCGCATTTTTTTTATTTGTATTAACTTAGTTTAATATTACATCTCATCATTAAACACATTTAGTCTAGTTGAAAAGTCACAATTATTTTAAAAAAAAATTAACAACTCTCTGTGGGTTCGACCCGTACTTAGACTCGTTATTCATTAATAGTCCGTGCACTTGCAGTATTTTATAAAATTGACAAACAAGTTTTTGTTGCCGTTGCCGAAAATTTGACATTTTTTTTCAAAAGAAGTTGGGACTTTCGGACTAGTTTTTTGTTACTTTTCGCATTTTTGTTAAAAATAATCATAAAAAACATCAACATCTAATATTTTCTGCTTTTTTATTTTTTAAAAAATCAAATTTAACTTTTTTTAGTAAAATATTGTTTTAGCACTAGTTTACCACAAAAATACATAAAACTTTGAAAAAATTGAAAAAAATAATTTTTTAAAAATATCTAGTCATTTTTCAGTAATTAGTTGCAAAAAATCAAAAATAAAAGAAAATAAAAAAAAGATATTTTTTAGTAATAATTTTTACATTTCCAGAAAATAAAGAAAAATAATTAAATAGTTAAAATTTGTTTAATAAGCACGCTTTGTTAGTTTTGTGCTAAATACACCAATTGTGTGTGTGTCGTGTAAAAAAAATTTCCTTTATTTTTTTTGTGTGTCGCACTTTACATTTGGTGTAGTTTCTTTTGTGTTTTTTTTCAAAAGCACTTTAAAAAAAGGTAAACGTGAAGAAAATTTTGAAAAAAGTGTGCAACGGTGACCAAACGTGAAGAAACCTTATGAAATCTTACCATGAGTACAAGGAACTCTTGGGGACGACTGAAATGTAGGCGTCATTTTCCTCCGATCGACGTTAACTTAAACTTCGGTCCGGTGTAAACAATGGCCACGTCGGAGGTACGTTTTTGTGTGCTCCTACGGTGTTTATTTTCGCACTTAAATTAACATGTTTCGTAAATTGACTTAAGGGCAAAACCCGTGTGAAAGATAAGGTGGAGATTTCACCACCCTTCATTTTCCCAAAAATCACTAATTAACCAACCATTTGCATATCTCGAGCCATCATATTGAATTTAGAATCAAGTGGACATTGGCCTTAGGATATCACATAACGAGGTTAGAATTAAACACTACTCCAATGCGAAATTATCAAATCGGTTCCATTTTACCTTGTCTAGGATTTGTGGTTTTTAATGAGTCTTTGTACCGACCACATATCCGGAGGAAAAAGCGAGATTTAAGGAGATAACCGTAGTTGGTCATCTTTTAAATTCTCCCTTGTCAAAGAATAGGAGCTGTCTAATTAGGGAGATTAAATCGAAGACCTCTGTTATCATCGATTAATCTAAAAAAAACTAGATTTTAAAATTAAAATTCCCCTCATCTAAATTAGATAATTCAATATGATGTGTGCTAGCTAGGAATAACGTGGTTTGAGTCGAATTATTTGTTTTTAATTTTCTTCACATAAAAAAATTTTAAAAAGAGAAAAAAGAAAATAAAAAGAAAAATTCGGTGATCTCAATGCATGCGAAGTAGAATTCGAGATCATGTCGGTCGTTTGTCGAGTGTGGAGTTTAGCATTCCTGATACTTAAGTAGGTAAATTTTCGATATTCACCGAGATGGGAGACGAGTTAGCACCGCATGACCCTTAAAGATTACCTTTATCCAACTAGATCTAGTCAACCTTCATTCATACATCTACCCGAGCATAATGTGAACAATTTCCAATTCCATCGGGGAACAATCCAAATGTCGCCTCTATTTTAAGGTACCAAAAAAGAGGATCCCTATCTTCATGTACGTGAATTCGAGGAGATATGTGGGACCATTAAGTACCAACAACTCACTGATGAAATTGTTAAATTAAAATTATTCTTGTTCTCGTTGAAAGACAAATCCAAGAGTTAGTACGTCACGCCATCAATACATTTATCCAGAAGGAGGGAGAAGCCTTGTGGATGTATTTGGAGCGGGCCAAGGACTTGCTACTTCAATGTCTCCACTATTAGATTGGAATGGGATGCCAAGTCCAAATTTTGTATGAGTTATTCAAATATAATACTCAAACTATGCTCGAATCACTATGTAACAGTGATTTTACCGAGAAAAGAAAGGTTGACGCGTAGGTATTCCTAGAAGCCATAGTGAAAAAGTCCCAAAGATGGCACCCAATAGAGAATCTAGGCTCACCATATCCACTAAGGGTTTCACTCACTAAGTCGAACAAAGTTATGATTTAAATGTCAAAGTGGCCACATTAGCCTGACTTTTAGAAGCTTTAGAGACGAGCAAAGAGGGAAATCTAATCGCATCTGATGTCGTACAACGTGTAGGTTCCCATATGTGTGTACTTTGCGACTCATTAGACCATTTAGTCAAGAATTGTTCTATCCATCTGATCCATAAGGTACTCATAAAGCCAATGTCCTCCACCAAAATTGGCCAAAGTATGACACATATTCCAATGCATACAATCCGAGGTGGTGAGACCACCCCAATTTTTCATGGTCCAAGTGTCAATACCAAGAAAGTGGATGTCAATCTTTTGGTAACACACCTCCAGATTTCCAAAAGAATGCCCCTGAACCAATGCATCCTTCATCCTAAAAGATCCAAGATTTAGTGGACACGGTAAATTTTCTTGCTTAAAGTACCCTCCAATTCCAGCAGTTAACTCAAAGTGTCCTTCAATCCACCCAAAAGATCTTGCATACGAACACACAACCCATAACCAAACTCGAGGTTCAAGTGAGCAAACTAGCAAATGCGTTGAATAAGAGAAATAAAAGAACATTTTTTAGTCAACCCGATCCCAATCCTAAATGTAACATGCCTAAAGGTCAATATTTTTTTCAAGACAATGTCAATTCATCATAAACCCAAGTGTATGTTAAAGCCATCATCGCTTAAGTCCGATAAGGAAGTAGATAAATACATTTCACCACCCATCGAGATTAAATCATAGAAACGTAAGGAGAAGGAACATCCACCCGTAGATCCAACTTCATCCCCGCCCTCATCTTTCGAACCATATGTAGAGACCTATGTTCCAAAATATGCATTTTACCAACGTTTGGTGCCCTAAAAGAAAAAGGCTCAAGTTGACAAAATGTTGGGAAGTATTCAAGAAAGTACAAAACAATATCCCACTACTTGATGCTATAAAATAAATCTCGTCCTACACCAAATTTTTGAAGGACCTTTGTACCTTCAAGAGAAACACCAACATACCCAAGAAAGCTTTTCTCACTGAGTAAGCAAGATCGATCATCTCCTATAAAAATCCCATCAAGTACAAGGATCACGGGACACTGACGACCTCTATCAAGATAGGGGAGCATCACCTTGAGAAAGCTCTATTAGACTTGGGAGCAAGAGTGGACCTTCTAATGTACACTATATACGAGAAACTTCTTTTGGGGGAGTTAAAGCCCACCAAGATGACCTTGTCCTTATCCGATCGATCCATTAAAGTCCCTAGAGGTGTTACAGAGGATGTATTGATTAAAGTAGACAAGTTTGTTTTTTCGGTAGACTTTGTGGTCTTAGGCACGCAACACACACTAAAATCATCCACACAAATCCCAATCATCCTCAGTCGACCCTTTTTGGCTACTTATGACATTCATATTCGATGTCGGAGTGGGAGTGGGAAACTGAACTTATCGTTTGGGAACATGACTACGGACTTGATTGTCTTTAATTTAGACAAGCCATCATCTAATTAAAGAGAGAATGAAGTCAATTACATTTAATAAGTGAATGATCTCACTACCCAAGGGATATTTACACATCCGATATACGTGCTTGGCCACCTGATTTATCGCTAGATATAAGTCTTGAAGAATTTGAGGAGGAATTTATCCCAGTTGATGAGGATCTCCCTGTTGAACTCCAATCATTATTGAACTCATTTTGTTACTTAAATATGAGAGACTAGGACGATAGGATAGATCAATTCCTTCTCTGAGAACGTGAACCTGATACTTTCGAGAGTATGTTGACATGTGAAGTTTTATCTATCTGTGACGAGATTGAAAAAATCATTTGAGCATTTCAACCTAGAGATGCAAGTTTTTCCATACCTTATTGTCCTTTTCCACTATGCCCACCTACGTCATTTGAGTATTTGGATGATATCGATGACATGACTAAAGTATCATCCGATTTAGAGCCCGGTTTATTCATTCTCAAGTTTGAGGGAAACTTAGTCTTCGTGTGTCATTCAGAATTTTATCATGATAGTACTTCTGTGTATGACCATCTATGTTATAATGTGACTGCGCATCTCGATAATTTCATTCACCACATGAATTATGTAGCTCCATATGTATACTCTTTCGAATGGGTTGACTGCCAATTGTTCAGACTATTGATTTATGATGCAATTCATGTGAGATCGGTGAGATGTTGGTAACACAAGTAAAAATTTACTAGTAATATCGTCCTTTTACTTCTGTATTGTATTTTCCATGTCCATAATTATTTTGAGCATTCATTGAGGACAATGTAAAATGTAGATTTGGGTGTAAGGATGATATTAAAAAATGAAAAATTCAAACAAAAATTCAAAAACAAATTCAATATAATTGAGTTTTGAAACGATTTCTTAATATAGAATTAATTCATGGATCTCTCAACTTATAGATTTTTTACATCATCCGATTGATATGATCGAAAATGGACATTGAGGCAAAAGTTTTTTCTTAACAAATAAATGTGAAGATTTTGACCCGGTGAGATTATGTCATTCATCATTTTCAAGAGATTTAAATCAATCTGAGTTACAATAACTTAAACTATCCTTCAGTGATAAATTCGTTGATGATCGCAAATTCTTTAGTTTGTTCGATTAGTGAAAACAAAAATTCAAAATGTGAATCTTAAACATTAGAAGTCTTAGTAAGTTATCTTGAGACACAAATCAACTTAACAAAACTTGAGAAATGAGACTAGGTCATCATTTAAAAGCCAAAAATTAAGCCTAACTCCACCCCTTTTTACATTATTCAGTTGTAAGCATATTTGAGCCAAAAATAAAATACATTTTTTGTCAAAACCCCATTATCCTACCTAACTCCAACTAGGAGTTAAAAGCCATACCTATTTTCTGAGAATACTATGGTAAAATTACGGCAGAAGAAAGGTCAAAAATGAAAGAAATAAAATTTTGCAAAAGAATGATGTGTGAAAAGAAAAGAATGAAAAAAAAGAAAGAATCAAAAAAATAGTACGTGAAAATATAAAAAATAAAGAATAAGAAAAATAGTACGTGAAAATATAAACGAAAAAAAAAAGAGAAGTGGAGGTTTGATGAAAAAGTGCCTAAAAGTCAAAATACCAAAAGACCTTTATATTTTGAACTCCTAAGCCATTCTTTCTAGCCAAAATCTAAGCCTACAATACAACCAAAGATATCCCAAGGGAAGTTAGTTATAGTGTAGAAAGAAGATTAATAGGATCTATGGTGTGATTAAATGTTTTCAAAAAGTAACTGATTTTTTGTTCATGAAATCATATTTATCCATTATAAAAAGTCCATTTTTCATCATGTATATGTGAAAATTGTTCATTTAAATTTACTTTTTATTCACATATACCAAGAGAAAATAACTTATTTCTGAGTGTTTGATTGTGAGTGCATCCCGTGAGATTTTTAAATCAAATCGAACTTTGGGATAATAAATTCAACGATCAAATATTTTGACATGGACGAGTATATTGGCTATGAACATACATACGGTAAGTTGAGATTGAAAAGTGTCGTTCTACCATATTTATAAAGTTTGCATTCAAACTTGGTTATATTACTTTTGTGCCTTTTGTATTGAGTCAAGTTTTTGAACTTTATGCGTATATTCACTGCAAACCCCCGTGAGACGAAATTCGTCCACTAGGGTAAACTAGTGGTTTTAACGGCTTGTTGCATATGCTAAGTGCAATTGTGATTTCTGCAGAAGTGAGTTAGATTTAAAAAAATTATTTTACTTAAGGACTAGCAAAGTTTAAGTTTGGGGGTATTTGATGAGTACATTATTTTAAATGAATTATGCCCAAATCTAGACCTTGTTAGGCCAGTTGCATCATAAATAATGAGTTTTTAGAGTCATTTTTGTAAGTAAAAAGAAAAATTTAAGTTTGAATAAATTAAAAATACAATTTTAGTAATCCGAGGGGGTGAAATCATAATTTTCAAAACTGTAAGTGCTTAACAATTATTTTTAAATGTTTATCTAGCAAAATAAAGTTGTCAATGAAATTTAGTTGGATTCCGAATTAAAACGAGCAACTTATGAATTTCGAGCACTAAATTGCAAAGAGGGGTAATTCTGTAATTTGCCAAATATTTTTGACCCAAAATTCGAATTATTTAATATAATTTTTTATTTTAACAGCTACCCCCAAAATTTGGACAACAAATGAATCGATATGCAAAAATTATCAGGATACGTCGCGACACGACATGACACGACACGGTTGGCACAACTGTACTAAATATTTTTTTATAAAATCGTTTGAGTATCCGTTGATGTCGTGCAATATATTTTTAAAAAGGTCTTGAAAAAACTCATAACTTTGAAGCTCGGACTAAAATGAGATTTTGAATTTTGGGGAGTCAAAAATGCGATTAAAGTTGGTGCTATGAATAGTGACATGAATACTGTCAAAATTGGGGATATTTATTATTTCAAAAAAAACTTCTCAATTATCTTCAACTCTTCTCAAGACTCCATGAGATAATTATCAACTCAAATGCAACCAATCAAAGAGAGTTTCACTCCAACTTGAACACCTCACCCGTAAGCCTAAAAATAGAACCCATTGGACTCATTATTTCATAAGAAAAAAATTTAGAGAGAGCGAGAGTTTTTGTTCTTTTATTTTTAGAGTACAATTTAGTGAGGGAAAAGAATTATTCTTTTGTGGGTGAAGTTTTGTCAAGATCAATGTAAGACTCGATTGTTTTTGTAAGTTGAATAATTAATGAGAATTAGTATTCATTCTTCAACTTTTATTTTGTCTCCAATGATGCTAGTTTAATTTCTTTACTACGATTAGGTGAAGTTTATTATATTTGATTTATATTATGTGTAGCATAAATTCGTCTTTATTTCTCGACAAGTTTTAAAAGTTTTAAAAAATTTGGTATTCATTTAAAACGGCACGAGAGAGTGTTTTATATGTTCGACCTTGTTTGAAAAAAAGATTTTTTTTATTTTATGCATGAGATTTAATGGGATATAGTTTTATTAAATTAATTGATAATCCATGCTTAAAGATTATATATTAAAATCTAAAAGAAAACTTTTTGAGGGAATAGGGATTTTAGATATCTAAATTTTGAGACGTTAAATTTTATAGTGAACTTAACCGTGTTATTTTTTGAATAACATGCGACGTGAATCGGTTTAATTTTAGTTATAAAATCGGGAATGAGGAGTTTAAATTATTACATGGTATTAGTTAAATGTGATAAATGGATCCAACGTCCTACTTTTTTCACATACTAGTTTATATCTTTCATATTCGCATTTTTTTATTTGTGTTGAATTAGTTTATTATTATATCTCATCATTAAACCCATTTAGTCTAGTTGGAAAGTTACAATTATTTTGAAAAACGAAATTAACAAATCTCTGTGAGTTTTAAGATTTTTTTAAAAAAAGTTGGGACTTTCGGACTAGTTTTTTTTATCACTTTTAGCATTTTCGTTAAAAAAATCTAAAAATATATATTAAAAAAAATCAACATGTAATATTTTCTATTTTTTTAGTTTAAAAAATCAAAATTTTAGTAAAAAGTTATTTTAGCACAAAAATACATAAAAATTTTAAAAATTATTAAATGTGTTTCATAAAGAAAAATAAACACGCACAATTGGTGTTTCATAACTTTTAATAAAGAAAAACAAATTTTAACCTTTAATAAAAAAATTATTTTATAAAGAAAAATAAATAAAAATTTAAAATTTGTTTCATAAGTGTGCTTTGTTATTTTTGTGCTAAATACACCAATTGTGTGTGTATCGGGTTAATTTTTGTCCTTTTATTTTTTGTGTGTCGCACTTTCCGTTTCTTTTGTGTGTGTTTTTCAGAAGCACATTAAAAAAAGATAAAGACAAAACTGAATAAAAATTCGAAAAAAGTGTGCAACGTTGACAAAACGTGATGAAAACTTGTGCAATCTTGCCACGAGCACACGGAACTCTCAGGGATGAATGAAACGTAGGCAGTGTTTCCCTCCGATCGACGTCAACTTAATACGTTGTTTATTTTTGCACTTAAATCAACAAGTTTCATAAATTAAATTAAGGGCAAAACCCGTGTGAAAGATAAGGTGGAGATTTCATCACCCTTCCTTCGCTCGAAAATCACTAATTAACCAACCATTTGCATATCTCGAGCCACCACATTCAATTTAAAATCAAGTGGACGTTGGCCTTAGGATATCACATAGCTCATAGGAAACCTCTTAATGAGGCTAGAATTAAATGATACTCCAACGCAAACTTTTCAAATTGGTGACATTTTACATTATCAAGGATCGGTGGTTTTTAATGAGTCTTTGTACCGAACACATACCTGGAGGAAAAAGCAGTATTTTAGGTGATAACCGTAGTTGGTCGTGTTTTAAATTCTTCCTATCAAAGAATATGATCTCTCTAATTAGAGAGACTAATTCGGAGACATCTGCTTTTGTCGATTAATCTCGAAAAAACTAAATTTTAAAATCAAAATTCCCCTCATCTAAATTAGATAATTCAATATGGTGTGTGTTAGCTAGGAATTATGTGATTTGAGTCAAATTATTTGTTTTTAATTTTCTTCACATAAAAAAATTAAAAAAGAAATCGTTTGCCATGTGTGCAGTTTAGCATTCCTGATACTTAAGTAGGTAGATTTTTCATATTCACCGAGATGGGAGACAAGCTAGCACCGTATGCCCTGAAAGATTACCTTTATCGAGCTAGATCTAGTCAACCTTCATGCATACATCTACCCGAGCATAATGTGATCAATTTTCGATTCCATCGGGGAACTATCCAAATGTTGCCCGTGTTTTAAGGTACCAAAAAAGAGGATCCCTATCTTCATTTGCGTGAATTCGAGGAGATATGTGGAACCCTTAAGTACCAATAACTCACCGATGAAACTTTTAAACTTAAATTATTCTTTTTATCTTAGAAAGATAAATCCAAGAGTTGGTTTAACTCGTTAAACCCGAATCCATCACCACTTGGAACCAAATGAGTTTCTCCTTCCTACATACATTCTTTTCCAACCAAAAGACGACGTTGATATGTCACGCCATTAAACATTTAACCAAAATGAGGGAGAATCCTTGCGGATGTATTTGGATCAAGCCAAGGACTTTCTCCTACAATGTCCACACCATGGGATTGGAATAGGGTGCCAACCCCATATTTTGTATGAGGGGTTCAATTGTAATACTTAAACTATGCTCGAGTCACTATGTAAAGGTGATTTTACCGAGAAAGGTGAGGTCGACACGTAGGTGTTCCTAGAAGCCATAGCAAAAACGTCCCAGCGATGGCACCCAATAGAGAATCTAGGTTCACCATGTCCACTGATGGTTTCAATCACCAAGTCGAACAAAGCTATGATTTAAATGTCAAAGTGGCCATATTAGCCTGACGTTTAGAAGATTTAGAGACAAGCAAATAGGGCAATCGAACCACACGTCCTGTCGTATAATGTGTAGGTTCCCCTATCTGTATACTTTGCGACTCATTCAACCACTTAGTCAAGAATTGTCCTTCCCTTCTAACCTATAAGGTACTCCCCGATCAAGCCAATGCCCTCTACCAAAATTGACCAAAGTATGACATTTATTCCAATGCGTACAATCCGGGGTGGCAAGACCACCCCAATTTTTCATGGTCCAAGTGTCAATACCAAGAAAGTGGAGGCCAATCTTTTGGTAACCCACCTACGAATTTCCAAAAGAACTCCTTTGAACCAAAAATCCTTCATCCTAAAAGATCCAATATTTAGTGGACACAGTGAATTTGCTTGCTCAAAGTACCCTCCAATTTCAGCAGTCAACTCAAAGTGTCCTTCAATCCACCCAAAAGAGCTTGCATACGAACACTCAATCCATAACCAAACTCGAGGTATAAGCGATCCAACTATCGAATGCGTTGAGTAACAGAAATAAAGGAACATTCTCGAGTCAACCCAAGCCCAAACCTAAAAGGAACATGCCTAAAGTTCAAAATTTTGTTCAAGACAATGTCGATTCATCACAAACTGAAGTGCATGTCAAATCCATCAGCAGCTTAAGTTCGGTAAAGAAGTAGAGAAAAATGTTTCACAACCTACCGAGATTGAATTCGAGAAACGTAAGGAGAAGGAATATCCACCCGCAGATCCAACTTTCTCCCCACCCTCATCTTTCAAACCATCTATACAAACCTTTTTTCCAAAATCTCCATTTTCCCAACGTTTGGTGCACCAAAATAAAAAGGCGCAAGTTGACAAAATGTTGGAAGTATTCAAAATAGTAAAAATCAATATACCACTGCTTGATGATATAAAACAAGTCACATCCTACACTAAATTTTTGGGACCTCTGTACCTTGACAAACACCAACATACCCAAGAAATATTTTCTCACCGAGCAATAAAGATCAATCATCTCCTATAAAACTCCAATCAAATACAAGGACCCTGAGATGCTAATGATCTCTATCAAGATAGGGGAGAATCACTTTGAGAAACTGTCTCTTAGACTTAGGAGCAAGCGTGAACCTTCTGCTGTACACCGTGTACGAAAAATAGGGTTTTAGGGAGTTAAAGCCCACCAAAATGACCTTGTCCGTATCCGATCAATCCACTAAAGTGCCTTGAGGTGTTATTGATGATGTATTGATTACAGTAGGTAAGTTTGTATTTTCGGTATACTTTGTGGTCTTAGACACTCAACATGCACTAAACTCGTCCACACAAATCCTAATCATCTTTGGTCGACCTTTTTGGTTACTTTTAATACTGACATTCGATGTCGGAGTGGGCAAGTGAACTTATCGTTTGGGAACATGACAATAGGCTTGAATGTGTTTATTTTGGAGAGGCCATCATCTGATTAAAGAGAGAATGAAGTAAAGTACATTCAATAAGTGAACGATGTCAATACCCACGGGATAGTTACACATCTAATATACGTGCTTGGCCACCTAATTTGTCATTGAATATAAGTCTTGAAGACTTAGAGGAGGAATTCGGACCAGTTGATGAGTATCCCACTATTGAAGTCCAATCATTATTGGACTCATTTTGTCACATAAATGAGAGAGACTGGGACGATAGGATAGATCAATTCCTTATCTGTGAACTTGAACCGCATCCTTTCGAGATTATGTTAACATATGAGGTTTATCTACCAGTGACAAGATTGAGAAAATAATCTGATCATTTCCAATTGTAGACCCAAGTTTTGACATATCTCATTGTCCTTTTCCACTATGCCCACCTATGTCTTTTGAGTATTTAGATGAGATCGAGGACATGACTAGAGTATCGTCTGATTTAGAACCCGATTTATTCATTCTCGAGTTTGAGGGAAACCTAAGCTTCGTGTGTCATTCGAAATTTTATTATGATAATCCTTTTGAGTATGACCATCTATGTTATAGTGTGACTGCGCATCTCAATAATTTCATTCACTACATTAATTATATGACTCCATGTGTATACTCTTTTGATTGGGTTGACTGCCAATTATTCAGACTTTGATTTATGATGCAATGCATGTGAGATCGGTAAGAAGTTGGTAACACAAGTGGAAATTTACGAGTAATATCGTCCTTTTACTTTTGTATTGTATTTTCCTTGTCCATGATTATTTTGAGCATAAATTGAGGACAATGTAAAATTTAGGTTTGGGTGTAAGGATGGTATTAAAAAATGAAAAATTCAAACAAAAATTCACAAAAAATAAAAAAAAAATCAATATAATTGAGTTTTGAAACGATTTCTTAATATAGAATTAATTCATGGATCTCCCAACCTATAAAAATTTTACATCAGCTGAATACTATGATTGAAAATGGACATTAAGTTAATGCTTAACAAATAGATGTTAAGATTGTAACTCGGTGAGATACTATGTCATTCATCATTTTCGATATATTTAAATCAATTTGAGTTAAAATAACTCAAACTTTCCTTCGCTGATACATTCGTTGATGATCTCAAATTCTTTGATTTATTCGATTACTGAACACAAAAATTCAAAATGTGAATCTGATGCACTAGAAGTATTAGTAAATCATCTTGAGACACAAATCAACTTAGCGAAACTTGAGAAATGAGATTAGTCCATAGTTTGAAAGCCAAAAATTAAGCCTAACTCCACCCTTTTTACATTATTCAGTTTCAAGCCTATTTGAGACTAAAATAAAATATGCTTTTTTGTTGAAAATCCATTATCCTACCTAACTCTAACTGGGAGTTAAAATCCCATAAAAGGAATCCATACCTATTTTCTGATAATACTAGGGTAAAATTACGATTGAAGAAAGGTCAAAAATGAAAGGAAAAAAGTTTGCAAAAGAATGATGTGTGAAAAGAAAAGAATGAAGAAAATGAAAGAAAAAAGAACGGAAAAAAAAAAGTCCATGAAAATAAAAATAAAAAAAGAGAAGTGGAGGTTGGAAGAAAATGTGCCTACAAGTCGAAATAACGAAAAAACTCTATATTTGGAACTCTTATAGCCATTATTTCTAACCAAAATCTGAACCTATAATACAACCAAATAAATCCCTAATCGATCTCAAGGGAAGTTAGTTATAGTGTGGAGAGAAGATGAATAGGATCAATGGTTTGATAAATTTTTTCAAAAAGTAATCGATTTTTTGTTCCTGAAATCATATTTATTCTTTATAAAAAGTCAATTTTCATCATGTAAATTGGATATTTGTTCATTTAAATTTACTTTTTATTCAAAATGCCAAGAGAAAGTAACTAATTTTTTAGTGTTCAATTGTGAGTGCATCCCGTGAGATTTTTAAATCAAATCGAACTTTTGAATAACAAATTCAACGATAAAATCTTTTGACATAGATAGTTATATGAACGCACCAGAAGGCACATGCTCTCCCATCAGAATCCCAAAATGTCATGCTTTAGAGGGGGAGGAGCCCAGAGGTGATGAGGCATCACTACAAAAATTAAGAGAATATGTTCTGACACTGAAGAAAAAAGTACAGAATAGCAAGGGATCAATGGGCATGACCGGATCGAAGAAAGGAAGAAAGGTGAAGAACAAGACCTACAATCTCAAGATTGCAGATCGAAGGTACACAAGAATTACTAGAGCATCTGTCAGGTACAAACGGTCTTCCAAAATTTCTATACCTACATTTTATCAATGATTAATCTAAGGGTTTGGAATGCTAGGGAGTGGGCAACAAATCCACCTCCAACAGAATTAAAAAACTTAAAAACATACACAAACTACCTATATTAGTCATTTTAGAACCAATGATATCTGAAAACAGACTTGAGAAATGTAGACTCAAATGGGGCTTTGACTATGGGATACGCAACTCCAATGGAAAAATATGGGTTTTATGGAGGTTTGGTATTAATATAGATATCAGAAAAAACATAGGACAAAGCCTAACTTTACATATATCCCACAACATTTTCCAAACTCCAATAATATTTTCACCAGTGTACACAAAATCTAACCGACTAGAACGGGAGGAACTTTGGAAAGAAATGTTTCTAACTAATAACGAATTCAAGGATTTGCCTATAATCTTTGCGGGCGATTTCAATGTAGTCTCAAGTAATGAGGAGAAAATTGGTGGTAATCCAGTCATTGATGCATCCATCGAGGACTTCAATCAAGCCATTGATTCCTGTGGACTCATTGACCTTGGGTACGAAGGTTCTAGATTCACGTGGTGTAATAATAGAAAAGAAGAGAATCTCGTGATGGATAGACTCGATAGATGGATGTGCAATGACCGCTGGAGATCTTGTTTTCCACGATACTCTGTAAAACATCTCAGTAGAACATGCTCAGACCACTTTCCTCTATTGTTAACCATAAAAAACACCTCTGATATAGGTCCTAAACCCTTTAAATTCCAACAATACTGGGCCAACCACCGTGATTTCCTCAAAATAGTTGCTCAATCCTGGAAATTAGAAAGCAACGGGTCTCCCATGGTGAGGGTCTTTGGTAAACTCCAAAAGCTTAAAAAATCTTTAAAATAATGGAGAAAAACTACATTTCCAAATATATTTCAAAATGTGATTGATAAAGAAGATCAAGCTAAACAAAAGGAAATAGAGTTTGAAAGGGATCCTAACCCAACTAATAGGGAAAATTTTAAAAAAGCCCAAGCTGAGCTCATTCTTGCCTTAAGAATGGAGGAGGAATATTGGCAACAAAAATCTTCCATTAGATGGCCCAAATTAGGGGACAAAAATAATAAATTCTTCCATAATTCGGTTAAAATAAAGCACAAAAATCTACACATTTGTAGACTAAAAACGGAGGAAAGGTGGTTAGAGAATAATGAGGATATCCAACTGCACATAGTAAACCATTTCAATAATCTTTTAACATCAGATGTACACAATCCAAATGATACAATGATATAACTTATCCCGGAGCTTATATCTGAAGATCAAAATAATAAACTCCAAGCTATACCAGAAGAAGAGGAAATTAGGGAAGCCATCAAATCATTAGGCCACCTATCTGCCCCGGGCCCGGATGGTTTTGGAGGATTCTTCTACAAGAAATGTTGGCATATTATAAATAATGACATATGCATGGCTATTAAAAGTTTTTTTAGGGGAGGTAATGCCTAGAGGCTTATGAAGCACTAGTATAGCCCTTATCCCTAAAATAAAATGGCCAAATATCATGCAATGACTTCAGACCTATCAGCTTGTGTAATTTCTCTTATAAAATTGCGGCTAAAATACTATCCACGAAGTTATCCACCATACTACCCAAAATAATATCTCACAATCAAAGTGGCTTTGTAAAAACTAAAAGTATAAAAGTTAACATTTTAATTGCACAAGAAATGGTCCATAACCTCCCCAAAAAAATGTGGGGGGTAACATTATACTAAAGTTGGACATGTCTAAAGCATATGATAGGCTTAATTGATGTTCCTCATCAACATCTTAAGAAAATTTGTCTTTGGGTAAACCTGGATTGACCTCATATGGAGATCCATCTCAAATGTTTGGTTCTCCATTATAATTAACGGACAACTACAAGGATTCTTTAAATCTAGTAGAGGTCTCAGACAAGGAGATCCTCTATCACCCAGCTTGTTTGTATTGGCATCAGAAGTATTAAGTAAAGGATTAAATTCCATGATGGCTAAGGGCCTTTGCCGTCCATATTACCATTCACCGAGATGCACACTAATCACCCACCTTGCATTTGATGATGACATAATTATATTCTCCGGGCTGATAAAAAGAGTCTTAGAAAAATTATGAAGTTTCTTCATGATTATGAAACAACTTCCGGTCAACTTATAAACATCTCTAAAAGCAGTTTCACTATTTACAAGTCAATTACACACAAAAAGACAATGTTTATAGCACAACTCATAGGGTTGAATCTAAAATATCTCCCCATAACCTTCCTAGGGTGTCCTCTCTTCATTGGCAGAAGGAAAATAATATTTTTCTACCCCTTAGTGGAAAAAATTCGACACAAACTACAAGGATGGCAATCTAAATACCTATCTTATGGGGCAAAATGGACTCTTATCAAACACGTACTCTACTCAGTTCCATGCTACTTTCTCTCAGTGCTTCAACCACCCAAGGGAATAATAATGAAGATTCAATCTATCCTCAATAAATATTTTTGGGGAGGAAGCACTAATGGCACAGTTGGGAGACCTTGTGTTCCCCAAGAGAATGTGGTGGTCTAGGTTTTTCTAGTCTAGAAAATTTGTCAAATGCCTCAAACCTGAAATCCCTATGGAGACTCAAAACCTTAAATTCCTTATAGAGCAAGTTCATGAACTCCAGGTATAGATTACAAAACAACAATTTTGACTAATCGGGTTCTATATCAATGAAAAGAATGAGATCAGTAGCTCACATTGCCAATGAGAATATGATACTAAAGGATGACAAATGGTCTTGGTCGTTATCCAAAAATGGAGAATTTTCCCAAGCTTCTTCAGTAGCGATCTTGAGTGTCCCCCACCCCCCCCCACCCCCCCACCCCGCCTCGGTCAAGTGTGATCTTTAGTCAAATTTGGCACAAAAATATCCCCAAAAAATGGGCCATTCTAGCCTGGAGAGTGTTAAAAATAAATATACCGATATATGAAAATATCCAAAAGTGCAACATAAAACTGGCATTGAGATGTGCCCTATGCCATAACGATATTGAAACAACTAATCATTTATTCCTCCAGTGCCCATATCTTCAAGCCTATGAAAATATTTTTTTGATTTAATGGGTCTGAAGATTAACCCTCACTCTTGTGCTTCCATACTAATGGCTTGGTGGTTATATGGTAGGGGTAAAGACTACATGATCTTTTGTTGTAAAATGGTACCTATAGTGGCCATATGGAGTATCTGGACATTGCGCAATAATTTATCTATGACGGGGGTAAGGCCTCGGCTACAACCCTTATTGAAAATTGTTTCCACTAGATTGGTCTCATTAACTCATCCTTATCCTTCACCTCAAAAATACATGACTTTGATTCTCACTGGTGCAAAATTTTCAAAATTAGGTTATCCCCATTATAGATCTACCCAAGATTGCGAAGACTAACTAATCCATAATATCTATAGCTATATTAGTCTTTTTGTGTTGGGACTTTGTTTCCAAGTTAGTATATTCTTATGTTGTTAGGATATCTTTTTGTAATGGGGCTAATTATAAAGCCCCAAATTTACTACTCTTCCCCAAAGCTTGTAAGTGCCACTGGAGAGGCTTTTTCTCCATGATTTTAATAAAATTTGTGGGGGTACTATCCCTCTTCATTAAAAAAAAAACTATATTTATGAAGTTTGCATTCAAACTTGGTTATATTACTTTTGAGTCTTTTGTATTGATTCAAGTTTTTCAACTTTGTGAGTATATTCACTGCAAACCCTCGCGAGACAAAACTCGTCCACTAGGGTAACCTAGGCTTTTAATGACTTGTTGCACAAGCTAAGGGTAATCGTGATTCCTACGAAAGTGAGTTAAATCTTAAAAATTTGGTTTGCTCAAGGACTAGCAAAGTTTAAGTTTGGGGGTATTTGAGGAGTGCAGTATTTCATACGAATTATGCCCAAATTTAAACTTTGTTAGGCCCGTTGTATCATAAATAATGAATTTTAGAATCATTTTGTAAATAAAAAGAAAAATTAAAGTTTGAATAAAATTTGAATTAAAAATACAATTTTAGTAATTCGAGGGGGTGAAATCATTATTTTCCAAACTTTATGGGCCTAAAATTCATCTTAAAATGTTTATCTAGGCAAAATAAAGTTGGCTCTGAAATTTAGTAGAATTCCGAATTAAAATGAGCTACTTATGAATTTCGAGGGCTAAAATGCAAAGAGGGGTAACTATGTAATTTGCTAAATATTTTTTACCCCAAATATGAATTATTTTATTTTATTTTTCATTTTATAGGTACCTCCAAAATTTGGACAACAAAGGAGTCGATATGCAAAATAATCACGATACGTCACGACACGACACGACGCGGTTGGCACAATTGTACTAAATATTTTTTTATAAAATCGCTCGAGTATTTGTTGAGGCCATGCCATAACTTTTCGAAATTGTCTTGACAATAATCATAAAATTGAAGTTCGGACGAAAATGAGATTAAAGTTGGTGTTGTAAATAGTGACATGAATTGTGTCAAAATTGGGGATAATTATTAAAAAAAAGGACTTCTCAATTATCTCTAACTCTTTCCAATACTCCACGAGATAATTACCAACTCAAATGCAACCAATCAAAGAGAGTTTCACTCCAACTCAAACACGTCACCCGTAAGCTTATAAATAGAACCCCTTGGACTCATTATTTCAGAAGAAAAAAAATTAGACAGAGAGAGTTTTTGGTTCTTATTTTTATAAGGGAAAAGAATTATTCTTTTGTGGGTGAAGTTTTGTCAAGATCAAGTGTAAGACTCGATCATTTTTGTAGGTTGATTTATTAATGAGAAATAGTATTCATTCTTGCACTTTTATTTTGTCTTCAATAATGCTAGCTTAATTTCTTTACTAGGACTGGGTGAAATTTATTATGATTGATTTATATTATGTGTAGTTTATATTTGTCTTTATTTCTCGACATATTCTAAAAGTTTTAAAAAATTTGGTATTCATTTAAAACGACACGAGAGCATGTTTTAGACCTTCGACCTTGTATGAAAAAACTATTTTTTTATTTTATGTATGAATACTTTTTGATGGGTTATACTCTTATGAAATTAACTGATAATCCATGCTTAAAGACTATATTTTAAAATTTAAAAGTGAACTTTTTTAGGGAATATGGATTTTAGCCATCTAAATTTAGAGACGTTAAATTTTAAAGTGAACTTAACCGTGTTATTTTTCAAATAAAATGCGACGAGAGTCTGTTTAATTTGAGTTATAAAATCGAGAATGATGAGTTTAAATAAATGCAAGGTATTAGTTAAATGAGATAAATGGATCCAGTGTCTTAGTTTTCTCACACATTAGCTTATATCTTTCGTATTCGAATTTTTTTAATTTGTGTTAACTTAGTGTAATATTGCATCTCATCTCTATAACCATTTAGTCTGGTTAGAAAGTTACAATTATTTTGAAAAAAGAAATTAACAAATCTTTGTGGGTTTGACCCTTACTTACACTCGCTATTTAATAATATCCTGTGTACTTGCGGTATTTTATGAAATTAACAAACACTCTATAACTAAACACTAACCTTTAATACATTCCAATACAAGGTATAAGTCCAAAAACCAACACGAATGAAATATACGTGCCAAAATTATGTCTAAATAATAGATGCCAACTAATTCCATAACACATATGTGCTAGCGAGATGCAGAGCTACACGTGCGGACAATCATGGAGATGATCCTACGACGATGTTGCTGATGATTATGTCTGGAGAGGAGAGAGTCAAACATATATGCTAGCTGGATATAGAGCCTGAACGTGCGAACCATCCCTAGCACCTGAAAAATACGCAAGTTAAAACCCAATAATATACCAAAGATACGGAACTCAAAAGCAGTTATAATACAAGTGATAAATTTGTAATTATATAACATATAACGATAACTCACTATATGCCATGGACTATCAAAGTACATTTTAATTAACTCATTGGTTTTAAGAATTAATTATTCTCTTAATTAATTAAATTGTAACCTACATGTGCCCCTTCTCCCGGACCATCTCAATAATATGCAATATGCACACATAAAATTGTCACACATCCAGGCACATTTTTTATTCACATGATCGGTAATATCCACAAAACCATTTGACGTAAACATAAATGTAACACCCCGTGATTTTTTTGCTGTAAAATCTTTGTTAAATTGAAAATTTCAAAAAAAAAAAAATTTAAATCTATTTAATTTTGGTATGTAAAAAGGTTGGTATTTATATATAAAAATAAGGTTTTAAGTGGAATTTAAATCGGGATTAAAATTTGAAAATTATAACTTTTTGTATAAAAATCGGGGAGGATTTGACCTAAAGAGCAAAAATAAGTAAATAAAAATATTCGACCGTCCGATCGAGTTGAACTTTTTTTTTGCAGTTTTGTGTCGCTTAACTGTAACATATTAAAATTTAAACTAATTCCAACAATCCAATCCTCCGGAATGTTTTTTTAGTGTTTGTATTTGATTATGACTCATTCTTTTTGGTACATAAACATAAAGTGACGGGTTTAGGACTTTTAAAACACATTTTATCCTTCTTAAAAATCAATGGCCTCCAATAATTTCATTCTCTCTCATCTAAAAATCCTATCGCCGTTTAAAATCACGATTCAATCCAAGTTTTGATGGCTCAAACTGTGTTTTCTTAAGATCGTTAAAGAAAGAGTTTTTATTGATTTTCAAGAGGAACATAACCATCCATTCAAAATTTTCAACCGACTTTCTTATATGAATGAATACTTCTATTCTTTCTATTTAGTATTATACATCTTAAATATCGCCTCAATATTAAGTTATATGTTTATCTTAATATAAACTAGAAACCCTAATTAGGAAAAATGAAATCTATATTGGGACTATTTTTATGAAAAATCTTAATATGAATTAAGACTTATAACCCTTGTGTGCTTATGGTAGAGGTTGGATTTTTGTTAATATGAATGTATATTTGTATGTAGAAATCGTAGTAGATTTATTTAATTAAATGGGAGTTGTAAAATCACATAAAATTACGTTAGTGTAATAAAATGGAAACTTTGTTGTGTGCAATATAAACTTTTACATAATTAGGAAATTATATTGACTACATAAAATAAGTTGTTTAATTATGAAAATTGATTGAATATATGAAATTAGATTTACTTTTGATCTTATGAGAAATTGGTAGAATTGTTGATAAAATGTCTCATACAATTTATTGATTTAATTGTATTTGACACCGCGAGAATGACGGTGTTTTTGGGTAGTTATACTCCCACCTTAATTTTAGGAGTACTTGCTAGGTATGGGACTAGTAAGTATGTTTAAGTTATGGTTAACACTTTCTCGGTATGGGCCTAATTAGTGTAGATTTTTACAGATGAGATATTTCAGGGTGGGGCTAATTTTTGTGTCATTCCATTGATTCGATAGTCTAGGCGTGAGACTAGAAGGAAATTAATGGTAGAGATTCATCCTATATAATATGGTAGAATGTACTTGTATTTTGGAGACCTCTATGTTATGGATTAGGGGTAGGTTTGAGGATTTATGTCCTATAATAGGGTGGAGCAAATATAAAATAATGAGAAATTGAGAATTAGTGCCTAAGATAATAAATGGGTATTAAAATGGTTTGGCATCGCCAATATGTACAGGGTTAACAATAAGTTGTGAATTGGCTATAGCGACGTGGGTGTGTTGTGGCATCACCAATATGTGCAGGACTGACATAATACGGGCGAACTGGCTATAGTGACATGTCGTGTGTGGGACCTCATCAATATGTGCAGGTCTAACAGAATACGGGCGAACTGGCTATAGTGAGGGGATGGTGTGTGGTGTAAAACTTTGAGCGTGCCAGCAATATGTGTAGGACCCCGTAGAGGTTAAACTGGCTATATTGGTGTAACATAAATTAAAATGAGGAAAATAAATTAAATTAAAGTATAAAATTTAGTTGAATATTGTCTCATGATAATTGGATCTAAATAAAGGGGTGGCCTAGTTATGTGGGTAGGTAGTGATTGTTATTTTTATTCGCATGTTAATTTATACCTTGTTTAAATTAAAATAATCTATTGTGATTTTTATCATGTATATTGCTACTATCAGGATTCACGAACCCTAATTGGGGCGAGTAGCTAGTATTCATGCAATGGGCTCTGATCCATTGCATTGACTAACATTTCAGGTATAGTCCTGGAGTAGATTCATAGGAGAGATTGAAGATATGTTTGGAGATGCAGCTGGAGTTTTATTTTAAATGCTTTAGTAGTTTAGGATTTTCTTTATATTTTGTTGCTTTTATTATGAGACTTTTGTTTATGGATTTGGTGGGCCAATCGGTTCCACAGTTGTATGTAGTTCCTGACAGATATTCGTAGTTGGATTATTTCATTGGGATTGATATTTATTTGGAGTTGGATTTATTTTGGAGATAGAATGGTGATGGATTTTTAATATTGTATGAATGGTTATATTTGTTGGATAAATTTAATTATTATCTTGTGGAAAAATTTTAAATGTCTCATATATTTGTCACATGCTAAGAATGGTATTTAATTTAGTAACGTTGGGCATATTTGGGTGGTGGCTGATGCCAGAATGCGCGGGGTGTTACAATAAACTCCATCATATATATAGGCACCACATGTTACTCATGTGGCCGAAAAAATAACAACACGTGTGATGCACCAATCCACATACCATCACGCCGACTGACACCACCTCATGATAGCGTGGTTAGGATAAGGAACATCTGGCGTGATACCCATATAAAATTTTACTCCCTCAGTAGTCCCATATAAGTGTGTTCTCTCTTGGCACACACCCATAACCTCATGAATTATTTATATGTTTAATAATTACATAAAATTATCATTTCATTATCATGCCTACAATAACTGAACCCTTTGGGCCACTTTAATCTAATCCCGGAAACAAATGATACATCATTAACTAAAGACTAAATAGATTTTCGAATCAGTCAAGATGATTTATTCAATATGGGACTACTCATCAATCTAAACATTGTCATAACATATATTTGTTAATTAAGGATTATATTTTCATCTTTCCTACTTATATCTAAACTCCATGTGTGGAACATGTCTTAAATAAGATCCAAATAAGGACTCCCTGATACACTTTCATCTATCTTTGGGTAGTTGTTAAGACACTATTATTATTTAAGGATTTATTAGTTTAAATTAGATTAAGGACTTAGAAAATTAAACAATCAACTTCCATTTTCAACCGCATTCGCCCAACAAAACCCAGCAATAACCACAAACCAATAGGACAACAAATAGCTATCATGTACTCCTTCTAAATTTATCTACTCAATTCATCCATTTCCAACAACATAAGGAAAATAGAAAAAGGCTTAAATTAATTCTATATACATCTAGGTTTAATTATCAATTCAAGAGCATAAATCAATAAAAGGAATTTTATTTTCATTTCAAAATTGTAAACATAGGCTAATCAATCATCATGTATTTTCATAAATAATTAGGCTCTAATTATAATTCAACATGCTTGAAATTTTATTAATTAGGAATTTATTATCAAAGGTACTACTCATAAAAAATGTACAATTCTACATAGCACATGCATCTCTAATATTAATTAAGTTAAAATTAAGCCTTAGTTATCAACATACATACAAATTAATAAGAATCCAAGATTAAATTTCAAACCCTAAAGGTTCAATATTAATTTGCATTCATTAACTAGGGACAAATGTTAATACATAACACGAGAATTCCATATAAACAAGATAATACGATTTTCAATATCAAAACCCTAAGGATTAATAACAATTTTGAACTATGATTGGGGGATAGGTGAAATTATCAAGTGTATATAAAAAGGAAGGAGTAGTTTAGTAACTTGACTTTAAGATGAATTAAAAACTTGATTTCAATTGAAGAGATGAAGTCTTGAAAAATAGTCTTTGAATTCCTCTTAAAAACATAATGAAAAACTTGATTTAATTACTTAGAAAACCTCTTTTGAATCCCCACTAGAAAATCCTTGAAGTCTCTTTGATTTGATTAATGGAATAGATTACTTGGGGAAAGGTTTATAGTGTATTTAGGGTTTATTTATGAACCAAACAAGAGAATGGAGTGTCAGTACCATTTAGAATGAACTAAAAACATATGCAGAGTCAAACTTAAAAAAGGCAACATGAGCCACGGCTTGGCAGCGATCGCGACCTTCAACCCTATGGTCGTGGTGGTTAGATCCGCAGTCGTGAGTAGGCACGGGATCTGGATATTTAGTTTGGCTGCTCATATCTACTAAACTTTTAAACTTAAAAAATCCTACTCGTTTCCCAAGAAAAGCATAAATACCATCCTAACCTCAAGCGTCACCCAAAATCTTGCATTCCTTCAAATAAATAAATAAATTATAATAATTACCCATTTAGCCTCAAACTTCATAATAATTAAATGTTAGCCCACAAAACTTTATCGAATTACCAAATAAATTCTAAAATTCCATTTCAACTTTAAATTATCATAAATGATTTTAAATTCCCCAATTAAATTACATAATTAATTTAGATTCCTAATTACTCAATTAATTCTTTTAAATTAATTAAATTATAAATTCTTCTTAAAATTATGGGGTATTACATTCCCCCCCCCCCCCAACAAAAAAAAGAACTTTTTTTCCTTTGAATTCACAGGAAATAACACATAATTGACTCAAAATAATTGTTGATCCTGCAGCCTTATCATATCCTCTCGCTGCATAGCTCTCTAATTGGATATCCCCTAAGTTAATATACTGATAGGCGGCCTCACCCTGCAACAAACAACGGAGCATGGATACAAGGAACGTATTATGCACCTGATCTAAATGATCTATAAGTATTAAATGATATGTGAGTGTCTCAACCTGATTTTTTATCATTAATGAGTCAGTGTAACTCGGGACCCACCTTCCCCTTTTCCCCAAAACACAGTGCCTTATGGGTTACATATTGACAATCCCCTGATCACCCACCTAAAACTGCACGTTCTTCTTGTCCAAGTATGCATAACTCTTCTGCATGCTCTAAGCAGTCTTGATCCACTCCTAAACCATTTTAATCTTCTCAATCATCTCTTGAACATAATCAAGTCCCAATGAAATACTGAGCCCAATAAATATATGGGTGATCTATAGGGTCGCCTTTATAATGCCTCATACAGTGCCATACTAATCGATTTCTAATAACTTTTATTGTGGGAGAACTCCACTAAGCGTAAATCCACCTCCCAACTACCATTGAAATCTAAAGCGCATGTTGAAAGAATATCCTACAAATTTTGGTTCACTCTCTCCATTTGACCATATGTAAAGGATTGTAACCTAGTCAATCAATTCTTTTCTAAGTGATTATCAATCTTCTTTGCCACACCACGTATCGTATAATGGGAATCGAACCCATGTATAGTTGTTAGGAGTAGGTTCACCTTATTATTTAGTTACATACCTGCATCACACTTCCCAATAAAGTCCTTAAATTTTTCCACGTAATTGAGATACAAAAGTTGGATCCCTATCAGAGATGAACAGTAATGGTACCCCATGAATTCAAACAATATCTAACACATACAATCGTTTATTCTTATCTGGTATGAAATCCATGTAGGTGGGAAAGAAATGTGCAGCCTTCTTAAGAAGGTCCACAATAACCCAAATGGAGTCATGCTTCCTAGTCATCAATGGCAATCCTATGTTGAAGCCCATCAAGATATAGTCCCACTTCAAATCGAGAATTAGTAAGGGTTAAAGTGTACCCGATGGTTATTGTCCACCTTCACTATCTCGCATGTACTACATTGGGACACAAATGTAGCAATGTCCCTCTTTATACCTACCTAACAATACTGCCTCTACATATCCTGGTACATCTTATCCCTACAGGGATGTATCAAAAACTACAATCTATGGATCTCTTACATGACATCCTTATGTAACTCCACGTCCAAAGGTATAAGTAACCTCCCCTTGCACCGTAATCCCCCATTAAAACTAATGGTGTAAAGAGGTACACTGGTAGTTAAGAGCTCAATCATCTTCTCTTGGTATGAAAAATCATTTTCCTGTACTCAGACTATTAACATAATGATATTAGGAGTAACAGTGATCAGCCCTATAAAAGCTTCGGCTAACTCATGAACCACCTGAATGGACCCCAAATCAGTTAAAATAATAGTGGAAAAGTTATCGCTTGGTCAATGAATCAAAGCATCTACCACTACATTGGCCTTCCTCAGGTGATACTGAATCATAAAGTGCCTTAATGAACTTGACCAACCATCATTTTCTCATTTTCAAGTCCTTATTTGTGAACAAATAGTAAAAACTCATGTGATCACTGAAGAGCCTAAACTTCTCACCCTACAAATAGCGCCTCAAAACATAAAATGTGAACACCAGTGTTATTAACTCCAAACCATGTGTATGATAGTTAATCTAATGAGGCTTCAACTTCTTATATGCATAAGCAATAGTAAAGTCCTCATCTATCAACATCCCATCTAGTCCTTATAGGGAAGCATCGATGTATGACAAATTCTCAACCCCACTCCTAGGTAGAGCAAAAACTGGAACCAAAGTCAACTTTTCCTTGCGAGTGTCAAAGACAGCTGACACCTCTCGATCCACACAAACTAAATACCATTTCGATCCAACTTTGTCAACATTCACCATATCTTCGATAACTCCTAAATCAATGTCATGTAATAAGCGACCAATACTAAAAATCACCAAACCTCAATAGATGTCGTGGGTTGTCCCCAATCCAACATGACTGGCACCTTCTCTGGGTCCACTTACAATCCCAACCTCGAAACTACATAGCCCAGAAACTCCACCACACGCCTCCAAACCTTGTACTTTTTGAATTTAGCATAAAATTTATGCTCCTACAATATCCTAAGTGCAATAATCAAATGCTCGGTATGCTCATCCTCAGTCCGGGAACAATTAAGATGTCATCAATGAAGACGGTGATTAATTCATCAAAGTATGGTCTGAATACCCAGTTCATAAAATCTATGAACACGAATAAGGTGTTAGTTAGCCCATAAACCATTATTGTGAATCATCCAAACCATAACGAGTCAAAAAGGCACATTTCAGTATATCCTCCTCCTGTAACCTTAATTTATAGTAGCTCGAACATAAATATATCTTCAAGAATTAAGAAGCACCCAATAACTGATCAAATAAATCATCGATCCTCGACAAAGCAATTTTTCCCCACCATCTACGTTTTTAACTCGCAGTACTCAATGCACAACCATAGTGAACTATCTCTTTTCTTTGTAAAGAGAATTGGAGCTTCCCATTGTGAATTTTTATGCCGACTGAAACCATGTTCCAATAATTACTAACTTTTATCCTACAACTCTCTCAACTCCAAAGGATCCATCCATTAAGGTTCCTTGTAAATCACCTTAGTGTCGGGAGCTAAGCTAATCAAAAATTCAATATCTCGAGCCTACAGAAACCCCTAAATCTCCTCAAATACATGGATAAAATCTTAACAATCATTATTGTGTCTTAAGGAACAACCGTCTACTCCTGGGTCTCCTCATCAATATATTACAAATGCATCATGGTACCACCCTTTGGCCTAGCCATAGACACAACATACATCTCCGGAACTGATATCATGAAAAGAATTGCTCGACCCCTATAGTCTATGTAAGCCTCATACCTAACCAACCAATCCATACCCAAAATCATATTGTAAGAATGAGTATATAACACAAACAAGTTTTCCACAAAATGTAACCAATCGATATTTATCCCAACATCATCATAAGTCTTGGAGATATGAGTCAACACATCCAAAAAAGTAGCGATCAATAAAGTCTTATGTAACGCCTTAAGCTGGATTTAGCTCACCATTGGGTCAACCTACATCGAGCCAAGGAGTTAAAGGGGAATGGGAAGGTCCATTTTACTTTATTTCAAAAAATCCTTTACTTTGCTTTGCTAATTATGAATTAATGATATTGGTTTCAATTTGAGAAATGAGTGATCACTTTAAATAATTAGCCAATTTGCAAGGTTTAATTATAAAAATCCAATTTCGCCCACGATGCTAAGTAAAAGGAAATAAACCAAATTCACCTTGTATTATTGTAGACCGTGACCATAGGCCCAAATAAAATCTTAAAGTACCGAATATTTGAAATGTCAAATTTCCAATGTTGAAAATAAATTACAAACAATCTAGCAACGTGAGTTACCTTCCAAGGCCTTACTAGCATCCTTTACGGTGTCCCTACTCAATGTACTTGGGGTGGAAGTGGGGGTTTTATCATAAAAATGGGTGAGAGAATGCTCAGCAGTGTGGGTAATATCAAGCTATGCATTTTCTACAAAAAAATTACTATGCTCAATTCTGAAAATGTTAGTATTCATGCAAATACTATGTAATGTACCCGAGTGACGAGATCATAATCACACTTAACCCTTTTCATCACCCTCTACCAGGTTTAGAGATTAATTAATCATGTTTTAGCCTTTAGTCTCATTATCATATTTCACTATATTGTCTTACTTATACATTTTCAAGTACAACAATTTCCATTTCCATTTTACTTTATCTTTTCTTGGAATCGTCTGATTACCTCGTACTTTAACGGGCTGCACACCTCCGGATATGCTACCATATGCTTTGGCCAGTGATTTTGGGTCTTTCACCTCAGGGCTCCAACCCTCTTTGACTTTTTCGGTGTCATCTGAGTCCAATTAACAATGTGTTTTAACATTTTTATCCAATGTCCAGATTACTCCATCCTTCTTACCATTTTCTCATAATATTGTTTTAAATCATTTTTTTACCCTTTTCAACATGCCAAAGTTTCACTTTATCTATTTTTCACCCAAAAACCGATCGATAGGGTTTTGAGAGGGAGCCTAACCCTTAGGACCCTTAAGTTTTTTAAATCACCGTTTTATTCCTTTTTAGTCATAATTTGTGAAAAAATGTATTTACTTTCATTTTACACAAGAATTCAGCCATTTTTTTTCCAAACATTATCTCTATAATTTTATGTCCAAAACTATTTTCACCCATTTTATGCTTTACCATATAAAATCCCTTCCAACATTTAAGACTTTTTTTTAGCCAATGTTCATAGTCTTTCCTTACGATAGAATGCGAACCCCTATATTATTTTTCTTCATCATAATAATATTTAGAATACTTTAGGTCTATTTTTCCATACTTGTTCATTCCATTACTAAAACCATCTTAACATGTTTAACTAAGTCTATAGTATTACTATTCATTATACTACCTGTTCCTTCATGTTTTAAAAAGGATTTCAATCCTAGAAATACCTCAAATTCATTTAAATCAACAATAATGATGGGTTTATGTACATTCACATGTTTTCTTCCAAATTTCAAGGTAAAATGCCATATTTTAGAAATAAAAAAAGGACCCATTTTAGGGTTTTTATCGTGTTAAGAAAACTCCATTTTGTAAGACAAAATATTTTATCAAATAATTACATTTTAGTCATCAAAATCCTTCTTGCAATGATCCTACATAATTTCCATAGCTAGAAAACCTTGAAAAAATATGGAAGAGTAAAACCCTATCTTGGATTAGAAGAGGAGAACACAAAAATTGGTGACTTGAAAGCTCGTAAAACTCCTAAGCTCCAAGACTCCAAAGCTTCTTCAAAAGATCTAAAAAACCTTCTCTCCTTCTTCTTTTGAAGCGAGCTTAAAAATGGTAGAATAGGTGTGAATATGGTGTAACTTATAGTGTAGGAATGGTGGCAAGTCTTATCAATGGAGGAACAATCTTTGGAGAGAGGGAAAATCGGTGTAGGCACCTTAAAGAGAGAGAGAGAGAGATGAGTTAAAAATGTAAGGGAGAAACCTTTCCCCCTTTTCCCTCTTATAACCTAACAATAACTCCCAAAAATCATTTAAAAACACATTAAAATCCCGACAGATTGATCAGGACACATGAAGCTGACACGTCATAAAATCAAGGGCCAAAATCATGACAGTACATAAAGGCAAGAAATTTTGACCAAATTCCACCCAGGTTATTCAAACGAAAAGGGCTTCTCGTTCAAACGAGACTGGATTCTCATTCGAATGTTCATTAAATGACCTTCTAACAAGGGTGACTTACTACAGAGAAGGATCTCATTTGATCCTCATTAGAAGCCTATATTGAACGAGGCTTCCTTCTCGTTCTAACTGTTATAACTCGTTTGAACGAGTTATAACATTAGGTTCGTTCGAACCACCAAAATTAGAGAACGAGTTATAACATTAGGTTCGTTCAAACCACCAAAATTTCCAAATTCTCTAATTTTAACCAACAATTTCTAGCAATTAACATTAATTCCACCAAAACAATTAGAGGTAAGGACAAAAACCCATATATTATTAATTCAAATCCCAATAATTTCTCATGATTACAAATTACACATAAAAGAATAAAATATTGGGATTAGTATCACATTTTCCCCTTCTTAGGATATTTCGTCTATGAAATAAGGACAACCGATTAAGGGAAGAGTCCCAGGTTCTTCTCTCGCATCTCTGACTTGCACTCCCAAATCGCACCTTTAATGCATTGAAACTCCCAAAGGAGCTTTACTAATGGGATAACCTTGTTATGTAGGGATCTCTCTTCATAGTCTAGAATGGATATGGGTTATGTGGGGAATGAGATATCTTCCTCCAACTCGATGAGGTTCTTATCGATGACATGATGGGGGTCGTGGAGATACTTCTTCTGTATAGAGACATGGAATACATTATGAACTTGGGACAATTATAGAGGCAGTGCCAAGTGGTACTACACATCCCTGATCCTCTCCAAGATTTCAAAAGGGTCGATGTACCATAGGGTAAGCTTCCCTTTCTTTTTAAACTATTTACTACTAGTCCTTACTTTAAACTTAAGCATTACATGATCACCGACCTAAAACTCCACGGTTACCCGTCAGTTATCGGCATAATTTTTTTGTCGACTCTGCACCATCATTATTCTCTACCGAATTACCTGAATATTCTCCGTCATCTCTTAGATTCATTCTGAATTGGTGAGGTGATTCTCGCCCGCCTCACCCTAACAAACTGGAGAGCCACATGACCTTCCATTAAGGGCCTCAAAAGGAGCCATCTCAATACTCAACTTATAGTGGTTGTTGTAGGCGAACTCTTCCAGATGTAGATTTTTTTTCCCAACTACCTTGGAAGTCCTGTACGCAAGCTCTCAGCATGTCTTTTTAGAATTTGGATAGTCCACTCAGACTGCCCGTCTATCTCAGGATGGAATGCAGTGCTCATGTTTAGCTTAGTACATAACTCCTAATGAAATTTCTTCCAAAATCGAATCAAAAGTGAGGATCTCTGTCTGAGATAATCGAGAGAGGGACACCATAAATCCTTACTATTTCCATGAAATAGAATCTCTCCAGCTTATCCACATTATTCGTGACTTTGTTCAATAAGAAATGTGCATATTTTGTGAACCAATTTATCCACATTATTCGTAACTCCCAAAACATATTCGCCCGATGACATCTCATCAGTGCAAGGGTGAGATTAGACTTCCTACTAAGAGCATCGACCACCACATTATCCTTACTGGGGTGATACTCCAACAAGAAATCATAATCAACTCCATCCATCATCTCTGGCAAAAATTAAGATCGCACTGTGTGAAAATGTACTAAAGGATATTGTGGTTGAAAAATACCTTAAACCATTCTCTATACAAATAACATCTCCAGATCTTAAGTGTAAACACTACAGCATCTATCTCCAAGTCATGGGTGGGGTAGTTCCTCTCATGCACCTTTAATTGGCGGGATGCATAGGCTACTACCTGACCATTCTACATCAGCACTGCCCAGAGTCCTGAACTCAAAGAATTGTAATACACCTTGTAACCCCTACCATACTCTGGGAGGATGAGAAAGGGCATTGGGGTCAACCTCATTTAACTCCTAAAAATCCGACTCGCAATCATCTGATGATTGGAATAGCACATCCTTTGGGGTCAACATTGTGAGGGGAAAAGTGACCCTTGAGAAATCTTGTATGAATTTGAGGTAGTAACTGGACAAACCCAAGAAGCTACATACCTTTGTAACTGTCTTTGGACTATCCCACCCCAGGACAACCTCTAATTTGGAAGGATCGACAGAAATACCCTTGCCATAAACCACATGGCCAAGGAACCTAACCTCCTCCATCCAGAACTCGCATTTACAGAATTTAGCATAAAGTTGATTCTTTTGAAGTAACTGTGACATTGTACAAAGGTGTTCCTCATGATCTACATTTGAGGCTGAGTGGACCAATATATCATCCACAAAGCCCGTATATCTCAGGATGGAATGTGATGATGCTGAAATCTAGCACCACCAGGTAAGTGATGATGAGATCAAACAGTAACAACAGTGGAATCCATCGAGATGTATATGTATAAGTATATAGAAGGGGATGAGTATAAGAGGAATAAGACAATGATTTATAGTGGTTCAGCCAATTAGGCCTACATCCACTGTGAGTGTGTGATCCACTAAGTATGGGCACTAATGGCCTTGGATACAATGCACATAAGCTCACTTTCTCTCTCTACTGCGTGTATAAGCAGAGTTTTAGCTAGGGTTTCAAAGTATCGATCCCTCCTCCTGTAGGGTTATAGGTTACAAGTATATATAGGTCTTGGGGGGGTGTAGTGTACCCCCCACGAATGCATGATGCATGTGAATGATGATCTAGCCAATCCCCTGCTGACACCTGTCGATGCCACCTGTGATTAATGATGACATAATATTCCCTCACGTGAGGGGATGATATTGTTATAACGGTCTTCCACGTGCCCTGTGAGTCTCACGCGCACTGTTCCACGCGGATCCCAAGCCATGCGCTGTGATGATGTCACCCTCGGCCTATGAGACGAGGCCAAGGAAAAAGTTCCTTCCGGTAGTAAGTCTGGTCCAATTTGGGCCTCGTACTGTCGTACCCTCGGAGGGTCAGCCAGACCATGATGAGGGGTGGACCCCTCCGAGGGTCATTTGTGCCTGATGAGAGGTTGGCCCCTCGGAGGGTCGGCCATACCATAATGAGGAGTCGACCCCTCCGAGGGTCGTCTGGGCCTGATGAGGGGTCGGCCCCTTGGAGGGTCGTCTGGGCCTGGCGAGGGGTCATCCCTTTAGAGGGTCGTCTGGTATTAGTAGAGAGGTCATCCTTGTATACCCTTGGCCTAGCCGAGGGTATATATGGTTATATCAATCACCCCCCCAGCCCTTAGCCATAGATGATGTTAAGATGGATGAGGGTATATATGGATAGTGGTGTTTTTGAGATGTGTATGGTCAGTTTGATGAGTGACGCCTGTCAAGCTGATGTGACACTTAAGCAGATACTCATTGTTGTTCCAATTTCCAAGGCGTGGCGGCTGCACACCTTGCTTGGGACTTTGTGCCCTAATGATGCCCTCCTCGTGGGTTGTGCTCTGTATTGGTTAGTGGGCCCACTCATTAGCAAGGTATTAAAATAGACTTTTGAAGTTTTATTTCCCTTCTTCTTCTTCGCGCCTGAACTCTCTCTCTCTAGCTTCTCACCATCTTTCTAGCCATTTCTGTAATTTTAACGTTTCGACTTTGGCAATCCCGCTATTTCTTCTCAGGTAATCCCTCTGCCCTAGTGCCCTCTTTATCTTCATTTCTGTTTGCTTTCTTGTTTTAGGCTCGTAGGGTTGGATTTTCCTTAGGCTGTTTCATAAATTTTTCGTCGTCTTCTCCGGCAGCTGGTTCTTGAGTGTTCTTTATTAAAACCCTTTAATTCTTTGGTTTTGATCAAAAAGTCCAACCTAGTCAACTGTGAGATTGTTTGTAGTTAGGTTAGCCAAATTCTTCTAAGTGTAAGGTATCCCTCTTAATGCTTAGGAGGCTTTATAATTTAGCTGAGGAATTCCATTCCCTGAGAGAGAAGTTATTTGTTAAGATCAAACGAGTAGAGGAATAGGAGGATAGAAGACGAGGGGTCGACCCTAATTGGGTACGACCCATTTTTCCCATTCCTCTAGCCACAATAAAACCATCTGAGTCTTGTGGGTCGTCCTGTCGTCCAGTCGAGAGTCATTCAGGATAGATGTATGAGAGAGCGTCGTCACCAACTGGTGCTGGGCCTTCTGGGAGGAGGGAGACATCTGATCTTAGCCCAGGCCGATAGGCCGAGGGTGTGGTCCCTTCCGAGGCTGTCCCTGTGACAACTTTATCCCCCCATGCCTTCCATATGGATTTTCCTCATGGGCCTCTGACAGGTGATGAGGCCGAGGGAGAGGGGACTGAGGCTGATGGTGAGGACTCAGATGCAGACCCATTTGACACCTCCCATGCCTCGTCCTATATTTCCTCAGTCAGGGATCGTGACCTCCTGCTGTGGAGGCATGCCTTTGGTGTGCCCCCCAACATAAATATGAGGTTCCCTTCTGAGTTTGAGAGGGTCTTTGAGGGTGAAGAGGTAGAGATCGCAGTGTGTGAACAGATGTTCAAGGTTGGTGTTAGGTTCCCTCTGCACCCTGTCATTGTGAATATCTTGTCATCCCTCGGCGTTGACCCCTCTCAACTTCCTCCCAACTCCTGGAGGACGATCCTCGGCTACGTCTCCTTATGGAAGAATGCTTTTACTGATGATCCTTCATCCAATCTGTTCTTGGCTTGTTATAATATCACTTCCTCATCCAAGTAGCCTGGGTACTATCATCTGGGGGCGAGGAAGTCTGATAAAAAACTTCTCCATATGGCATAAATCTCCAACCACGATTGGAAAAAGAGATTTTTCTTCATCTCTGGAGAATGGTAATTTGTCGTCGAGGCTCAACATTTGGACGATGCTCCGAGGGTTCCAAGAAGATGGTCCAACCCCTCAATGAAGGCCAGGTCAGACCCCGGACTTAGTCTGGATGAGAAGGATATAGTTGAGTATTTGAGAGAACGAGGGAAAGGGTGTGAACTTGCAAAGTTTGAAGATCTGATGACCCCTCGGTTCCTCAAGGAATCTGGTCTGAGGGTTGGCACCCTGACAGAGCTATGTGAGTTATATTACTTTTTGCCCAATCTTTGCTTTTTTTTCAAGTGTTTTATCTTTGCCTCTGCATTTTTCTGACGTATCGTCTTCTTTCCAGGTCGTCTTGCAGGCATATCTGACTATCTTTGGGAAATGGCTGCCCCGAGCTTACTATCTGGTCTGGGCAAGAAGAAAGGTAAGGAGCCTCAGCAAGATCCAAGGAAGGCAAAGATCGTGGGGCTGACGCATGTTGAGTCGACCACCGACAGGCAAAAGAGGAAAGAGCCAGAAGTCCCCGTTGACCCTCGGCCAGATTCTAGGACGAGGGCAAGGGTGGAGGCATCTGAGGGGATCGCCTCTTCTTCCATTATGGGGGCCATCTGGTCCCAAAACTTGGCATCTTTGAAGGTCGAGCCGTCTTCTCTGATTGCCAACCTGAGGGCAGCCAAGGACTCTATGTTTTCTGCCCCGTCGGCTGCCGACTATGAATTATTATCCAAGATGCCCCCGGCGAAGGTGTATGACTATGGTCTGCACACTCTGGCTCAGGTACTTGTTCTTACTTCATTTCCTTAGTTGAATTATTTCACATACTGTGTCCTCGGCCTCTTAACAAGTTTCTTTTTCTTATGCAGTCTGTCTGTGCCTTTACCTCGACCACTAAGTGGATGGCTGAGAACCAATAAAAATTCCATGAAGCTGAGAGGGCTATTCAGCATGAGGCTAATCTGCAGTCAGAGCTTGAGACTGTAAGGGCGGAATTGGAGAGTGTCAGGACTGAGCATGCAAGGGTCCTGGACGAGCTGACAAAGCAGCATGATGCAAACCTGGAGGTCAAGGACTTGCTTCTTAAAGAGAAAGATGAGGCCTTGACCAACCTGGGGGCTCAATTCAAGACTGAGCTATCTGAGGCCGTGAAGAAGGCAGAGGCCGACGCTGTGGAGGCCTACAAACTCTCAAACGAGTTTCAAGGATTCGGTCTCGAATACTTGGAGAGGGGGATCAGGACGGCCTGTCGGTGGGTCATCCTCAAGTTTGGTGATGTCGTCTCTTCAGTCCATCCCTCTCTTGAGGTAGTTCAATTAGACGACCCATTAATTGCTGAGGCCTTAGCCCACGTGGAGTCCCAAGTGCACGTCGAGGGGGTCGGCACGTCTGAGGATCAGCCTGTACTGGTCGTTGAGGAGACTTCTCTTATCGATGTTGAGGTCCTGCCCTCTGATGCTGCTCAATAGGGTGGCTGTTTGTAGCCAATACCCTCTTTATGTACCCCATTTTTGTACCTTAATTTTGTAGAACAAACATCATTTTGTAATACTTCCATACTCGTCTCTTGTGTGATTTGTATTGTGAATTTTTTACATTAACAATATCATTAACCCCTCCCTCGTCTTTCTTGAGGGTGAATGAGGGGTCGTCCCCAACATTGACCCTCATTATAGCCGAGGGTGGTTTCCACTAATTTTAATTGATGTTTAATAAAGTCTCCCCTCGTCTTTCTTGAGGGCAAAGGTGGGGTCGTCCCCACCATTGACCCTCATTATAACCGAGGGTTGTTTTTACCAATTTAATGGTTTCTTATCAAGTCCTCCCTCGTCTTTCTTGAGGGTAAAGGTGGGTTCTTCCCCACCATTGACCCTCATTATAGCCGAGGGTTGTTTTTACCAAATTAATGGTTTTTTAAGTCTTGCCTCGTCTTTCTTGAGGGCAAAGGTGGGGTCGTCCCCACAATTGATCCTCATTATAGCCGAGGGTTTCTATCCCCAAATTAATGGTTTTTAAGTACTCCCTCGTCTTTCTTGAGGGCAAAGGTGGGGTCGTCCCCACCATTGACACTCATTATAGCCGAGGGTTGTTTTTACCAAATTAATGGTTTTTTAAGCCCTCCCTCGTCTTTCTGGAGGGCAAAGGTGGGGTCGTCCCCACCATTGACCCTCATTATAGCCGAGGGTTATTTTTTACCAAATTAATGGTTTTTAAGTCCTCCCTCATCTTTCTTGAGGGCAAAAGTGGGGTCGTCCCCACCATTGACCCTCATTATAGCCGAGGGTTGTTTTTACCAAATTAACGGTTTTTTAAGTCCTCCCTCGTCTTTCTTAAGGGAAAAGGTGGGGTCATCCCCACCATTGACCCTCATTATAGACGAGGGTTGCTATCCAAAGATGGTCCCAACCTTACTAGAACTGACAGACGCAAGATGAGAGGAAACACTGATATTTCTCATTATCATTCTAAGTGTTCTGCTGGAGCAGCACCCATTGCAATTGTGGTCCGATAGGACATTACAACACTACTGATAGTATTTCTTCAAATGATCTGCATTCCAGGGGTTGGAAAAGGGTTCCCCTTCTAAGTTTTCTAGTCTATAGGTCCCAGGGACAACTTCATCAATGATCCTATACGGACCATGCCAATTTGGATGGAGCTTGTTGGGCTTCTGCCAAGTCTTTTTTAGGACTAAGTCCCCCACTGCGATTGGTCTCTGCTTCACCCTCTGATTGTAAAACCTTACAGTCCTCTTCTGGTAAGCATCTTTCCTTATCTCGGCGTCTTCCCTCCTTTCCTCAATCAGATCTAAGTCAAGTCTCCTCTCTTCCATATTTCTCTAGGGGTCATACATTTGGACCCTATGAGTAGGAAACCCAATCTCCGTGGGGATGATGGCTTCTAAGACAAAAGCCAGCATGAACGGGGTTTCTCTGGTAGAGGTCTTTGCCATCGTCCTGTAGGCCCACAGTAAAGCATATAACTCCTCAACCCATCTTCCTTTTGCCTCTTCAAGTCTCTTCTTGATCCCGTCTAGGATCGTCCTATTTGTAACTTCCGTTTGTCCGTTAGCCTGAGGTCAGCTTGGGGTAGAGTAGAATTGTTTGATACTCACCCTTTCACAGTATTTCCCTAGAGATGTATTCTTGAATTGAGTCCCGTTATCCGAGATGAGGGTGTTGGGGAGACCATATCTGCATATAACATTTTTCCAGATGAACTGTAAGGTCTTCTGCTCGGTAATCATGACCATCGGCTCTGCCTCCACCCATTTAGAAAAATAGTCAATGGCCACGATGAGGAACCGATAGTTATTGATGGCCCTAGGCAAGGGGCCTACTAAGTCGATCGCCCATACCGCAAATGGCCATAGGGATGTAATGGAGGTAAGAGGCTGATGAGGCTGGTGTGGGATGGTGGCAAATCTTTGACATTTATCACACTTTTTTACATATGTTGTGGCATCTTTCCCCAAGGTCGACCACCAGTACCCCTGGGTGACCACCCTCTTCGCCAGAGACCTGCCTCCAATGTGGCTTGAATATGATCCTTCGTGCACGTCTTACAAAAAGGATGGGACTTCAGATGGGTGCACACACCTAAGTAAGGGGAGCAAAAACCCCTTTTTGTACAAGGTGTCCCAATGACAGTGAACTTTGTAGCTATGTATCTCAACTTCTTCCTTTCTTGCCTTACTTCTGGCATCTCCCCCTCTTTAATGTATCTGATCAGAGGGTCCATCCATGAAGCTTCCTTAGAAATATTCAGGCAAGTGCTAAGTGTTCCCTCAGTATCTTCGATAGTTGGTTGAAGTAAAATTTCCACTGGGACTGTCCTCCTGATATCTGTCCTAGTCGCTGAGGCCAACCTAGCAAGGGCATCAGCTCGACCATTATCGAGCCTAGGTATCCTCTTCAATTTTACTTCTCTGAAGCTCTTCAGTAATGACCTCACCTTCTCAAGGTACTTTGCCATCCGCTCATCCTTGGCCTCGTAGGCTCCTAGTATCTAATTTACTACTAGCCTTGAATCACTATGGACCAAAATATGGCCGACACTAAGAGACTTGGCCAAGGAGAGTCCTGCTATCAGGGCCTCATATTCAAATTCGTTGTTGGAGGCTTTGAAGTTGAACCTCAGGGCATACTCAATGTCTGTGCCATCGGGTGCTGATACTATCAGTCCAGCCCCACTTCCGTTATCGCAAGAGGACCCGTCAACGAAGAGGCTCCACACAGTTTGTTCTTCTGAGAAACTTCCCTCGGTGAGGGACCCCTTTCTAAAGAGGTATCTTCCCTCTTCATTTTCATCCACTTTTCTTCTAGCGGTGCTTGTCTCAGCCTTATCTGCAGGTGTGTCGGTGAGTTTTCCTTACAGGTCGTCTGTCTTCCTAAGGTTCTCATCTTCGATTTCATCATCTTCCCAAGTAAATTCAGCCACGAAATCTGCCAATGCTTGCCCCTTAATGGCCTTTTTAGGTTGATACACAATGTCAAACTCCCCCAACTCTATAGCCCAGGCTATTAACCTCCCTGATTTTTTTGGCTTGTGTAAGACTTGCCTAAGAGGAGAGTCAGTGAGGATGACCATTGTATGGGACTGGAAGTACGGCTTCATCTTTCTTGATGCATGGATCAAGGCATAGGTTAACTTATCCATCCTTGGGTATCTTTTCTATGCCCCCTGGAGTGCCTTACTATTGAAATATATGGGCCTCTGTACCCCATCCTCTTCTCTCACAATGGCTGCGCTGATGGCTGATTCTGAGACAGCTAAGTACACATGTAGTTATTCGCCCTGTACTGGTCGGGACAACAGCAAGGGAGACCCTAGGTATGACTTTAATTCCTTGAAAGCCTCATCACACTCTTCACTCCATTCGAAGGCCTTCTTGAGAATTTTGAAGAATGGTAAACACTTGTCTGTGGCTCTGGATACGAACCTATTCAAAGCAGCCAATCGCCCCGTGAGCCTCTGAATGTCTTTAATGGTCTTGGGGGTCTTCATCTCCAGGAGGGATTTTATTTTCTCAGGATTGGCCTCAATGCCTCTTTGATTCACGATGAACCCCAAGAATTTCCCTGCGCTAACCCCAGAGACACACTTGGCTGGGTTGAGCTTCATCCGGTATTTATCCATCGTATTAAAGGTCCTCTCAAGGTCAGTCACATGATCCTCTGCCTTCAAACTCTTAGTCATCATGTCATCTACATAGACCTCCATAGACTTCCCAATTTGGTCTTCAAATATTTTATTTACAAGGCGCTAATACGTTGCCCCTGCATTCTTCAGGCCAAAGGGCATGACCCTATAACAGTATGTCCCCTTGTCGGTAATGAAGGCTATTTTCTCTGAGTCTTCAGGGTCCATGAAGATATGGTTGTACCCTGAGTAGGCATCCATGAAGCTCATGAGCTAATGGCCTGCGGTAGCGTCTACCATCTGGTTAATGCGGGGGAGAGGGAAGTTATCTTTGGAACAATGCTTGTTGAGGTCGGTGAAGTCCACACACATTCTCCACTTCCCGTTGGCCTTTGGGACAATGACTTCATTGGATAGCCATTCAGGGTAGATGACCTCTCTGATAAACTCAGCATCTTCTAATTTTTTGACCTCATCCCTTATGACCTCATACTTTTATCTAGTGTAAATTCTCCTCTTCTGCTTTATTAGCCTTGCACCCTCTACCACGTTGAGCTTGTGGCACATGATTTCAGGGTCGATCCCCGGAATATCTGCATGACTCCATGTAAAGACACTCTGTCTTCTCCTCAACAATTTAATGAGGTCTTCCTTGATGTTTGGCTTTAGAGATTTGCCGACTTGGACGGTTTTTCCCGGGTCACCCTCATTAAGGATGATGGATTCTACCTCTTTCGTGGCCTCTCCTTTCTTTAGTTTCATCTCGTCTCTAGGGTCTAGGGTATCAATATTGTAAGTGGTTGTTGCCTTCTTATTCGCCTCTCTTTCTTCGGCGGAGTTGTAACAACATTATCGTGCTGTCGTCTGGTCTCCCTGAACTTCCCCCACCCCGTAAGGGGTTGGGAATTTAATCATCTGATGGATCGTAGATGGCACAGCTTCAAACCCCTTGAGGTCTACCCGCCCCAGTATAATATTGTAGGCCGAAAAGATATGTTCGTCCATCACAAAGAAGCTGACCTTCTTGGTAAGCCATCTCGGCCACTCTCCCCCCATCCTGACATTAGCCTCATACACCCCGAGGGGATGAACCTTTTCCCCACTGAACCCAATTAATGGGTGATGGTACGAGATGAGTCTACCACGGCTGAGACCTAGGGCTTTGAAGCATGGCCAAAACATCACGTCTGTAGAACTACCCCCATCTACCAAGATCCTAGGCACCTCACATCCATGTACCCTGGTAGTGATGACGAGAGGGTAATCATGTGGGGCTAAGAGACCTTTGAAGTCCATTCTTGAGAATCCCACTATCAGAGTATCCATGTCTACCTTCTTCCTCTTTTTTGACTTTGCCTCCAGAGAGGTTGAGTGTACTGTCTTTGTCACTGCCTTAGCTTCAGCCACGTAGGCCTCCCTATCTGCGACCTCTGACCCTTCTCCTGCCAGTTCTCCGGAGATCATTCCCACGCCGAGAGAGATCATATTAAGTCTCTTGACAGGGTCGTGGTCATCTCTTGGAGGGAGGTCAAGGTCGTCCTCATCATCAGAAGGGTTGTCCCCTCTTTTTGGAGGGTCTTCTTGGCATGCATCACCTCGCTTTTTTCTGGGGTCGTCCCCTCTTGAGGGAACTCTTATCAACGTACTTCCTTAGCTTCCCTTCTTTTAGCATTTTTTCAATCTCATCTTTCAAAGCAAAGCATTTGTCTGTCACGTGGCCCGTGGTCTTGGTGAAATTCACACCACATATTTTTGTTCCTCTTGTTAGGGGCCTCCCTTAACTTCTCAGGCCACTTAAGGGACCGGTCATTCTTTATCTCATTGAGAATATGTTCACAGCTGACCGTTAGAGGGGTGTAGTCAGCGAACTTGTCGTCCGTATACCTCTTCTTCCCCTCTTTGTTCTTCTTAGGGTACTTACCCCCACTAGTGCCTCCTTTTTCATCTTCACATTTTGCGGCCATCGCCTCTTCGGCGTTCATCACCTTCCCTGCTATCGACAGTAATTCAGCCATCGTCCTCGAAGGGTCTTCGGCAAGCTTCCATAGCAGCTTTCCCTTCTGGAGTCCTCCAATGAGGGTGGTCATGGATATTCTCTCCTCATAGTCTTCAACCTCTAGCTTTTCTTTGTTGAACCTGGCTATGTAGTCTCTTAGACTCTCATTCTTCCCCTGCTTAACATAGAGCAGGTGTGTGGTCTTCTTCTGTGGCCTCACATCAAAGAAAAAGTTATGGATGAACCGGTCTGCCAACTGCTTAAAGTTTTCAATGGAGTTTTTTGGAAGAGACATATATCAGACATGTGCAGCCCCAGTCAGAGTACTAGAGAAGGCACAACACCTCAACTCATCTGAGATAGAGTATATGTCTGCCGCTAATTGATACATCTCAATATGGTGGACAGGGTTGGTACTCCCGTCATATCTTGGGGTGACCGTAGGTGGCTTTAACTTTAATGGCGTAGTGAAGTTGACTATCTTCGCCATAAAGGGTGAGCCCATGGAGTATCCTCTCTGGAGAGGGTCCCGGCTCTTCAGTATATCACCGATCTTATCCTCCAGTCACTGCATCGAGTCATTCCATGGCCTCCTAGGGTCGGCTTGGCCGATGTTATCCCCTGCCGCCTCTTTGAGGTGGACGGAGGGTTCTATTGCGACAGGCCTGTGTCGGTTGTTTACTTCCCTCTGGTCGTCGTCCTATCCTTTGGGTCGGCCCCCATGGGGTCGGCTATCTTCTGCCTCCCTTCTTGACCTCGCAGCACTCCTTGTTCTGGACAATTTTTCCCGCAGGTCATTTACTGGGCCCAGCCTCTCAAAGGCCGACCCCCTACTAAAGCGGTCAAAAGCAGAGCCTCTCGGGCGATCGTCAGGATTTTGCCTTCCACTCTTCCCTCTGCTCTCCTGGAGAGGTCGTACAGTATTGTTAGAGACCTCATATGGTTCCCAACATTCTATGGGGGCCTCTTCCCCCTCCATATCATCATACATGTCCTCATGGCAAGGGTTTCCTTGCCTCCCCAGGCATAGACGCCGAGGGTCAGCAACATCCCTACGCCACTGAGGGGGTGGCAGGTCTTTGCATGGTGCCTGGGGTGGTCCCCTGGCCTCATGCTTCCCTGGAGCCGCTGCCGGAGTAATCATCTCAGGTGAGACCCCAGGTGGTCTTAGTATGTTCTGTCTTAGAGCTGTGAACAGCTCCTGCATGATCCGCTGGCTTGCTGCCAGAGACTTCAAGGCTGCCGCCACATCAGCCATCTCAGACTGAGGTGGTGGCTGACTGGAACTGGGTCCTACTCCACTATCCGGTGGAGGGAATGGTGGTGGTGGCATCTCTGGTACCATGTGTTTGAGCTATGAACTACTAAACTGAAGAAAAGACTGGTAAGCTTGAGAACCTTAATGGGTCTCTTTCAATAGTGAAATAGCTCCACAAAGGGGGAGAACTGGCTCACCACCAGAGTGCCTAGTGAGGTCAAGCTGTACAAAGGAAGAGATGTCTTCTCATTTCCATAGACGGCGCCAAACTGATGATGCTGAAATCTAGCACCACCAGGTAAGTGATGATGAGCTCAAACAGTAACAACAATGGCAGCCATAGAGATGTATATGTATAAGTATATAGAAGGGGATGAGTATAAGAGGAATAAGACAATAATGTATAGTGGTTCAGCCAATTAGGCCTACAACCACTGTGAGTACGTGATCCACTAAGTATGGGCACTAATGGCCTTGGATACAATGCACATAAGCTCACTTTCTCTCTCTACTGTGTGTATAAGCAGAGTTTTAGCTAGGGTTTCAAAGTATTGATCCCTCCTCATGTAGGGTTATATGTGATAAGTATATATAGGTCTTGGGGGGGTGTAGTGTACCCCCCCAAGCATGCATGATGCATGTGAATGATGATCTAGCCAATCCCCTGCTGACACATGTCGATGCCACCTGTGATTAATGATGACATAATATTCCCTCATGTGAGGGGATGATATTGTTATAACGGTCTTCCACATGCCCTGTGAGTCTCACGCGCAATGTTCCACGCGTCTCCCAAGCCACGCACTGTGATGATGTCACCCTCAGCCTATGACACGAGGCCGAGGGCAAAGTTCCTTTCAGTAGTAAGTCTGGTCCAATTTGGGCCTCGTACTGTCGTACCCTCGGAGGGTTGGCCAAACCATGATGAGGGGTCGACCCCTCCGAGGGTCGTCTATGCCTGATAAGAGGTCGGCCCCTCGGAGGGTCGGCCATACCATAATAAGGAGTCGGCCCCTCCGAGGGTCGTCTGGGCCTGATGAGGGGTCGGCCCCTTGGAGGTTCGTCTGGGCCTGGCGAGGGGTCGGCCCCTTGGAGGGTCATCTGGTATTGGTAGAGAGGTCATCCTTGTATACCCTCGGCCTAGCCGAGGGTATATATGGCTATATCATAATGCAGTGCTCATGTTCAGCTCAAAACCCAACTCCTAATGAAATTTCTTCCAAAATAGAATCAAAAGCGAGGATCTTTGTCTGAGATAATCGAGAGAGGGACACCATAAAGGCTGACTATTTCCCTGAAATAGAATCTCTCAATCTTAACAACATTATTTGTGACTTTTTTCAATAAGAAATGTGAAAATTTTATGAACCAATCTACTATTACCCAAACCGTGTCACGGCCATGCTCAAACCGTGATAACACCGTTACGAAATCCATCATAATGTGCTCCCACTTCCATTCCTCCATGGGTAGCGGTCGTAACAGCACTGCTGGCTTTTTGTCCTCGATTTTTACCTGTTGACAGGTATATCACTTTGCTATATTCATTTCTACATCACTTTACATGTTGAACCACTAAAAATACCTACAAAGGTACTTATACATCTTAGTAGCTCCGGGATTTATGTTGAAGCATGAGTGATGGGCTTCTGCCATCACCTCATCATGAAGCTCTTCAATAATAGGGATAATCAGTCGACCATTGTGTCACACCCCACTGTCCTTATCTGCGTTAAGAGTATTAAACACTTCTCCATTTAGAATACGGTCCCGATATTGAGAAAATTTCTGGTCACATGACTGGGCATCAAGGACTTTTTACTGAATAAGTGACCTGGCTACCATGCCCCACAGGTATGTCCTATCATAACCCCGTTGAACATGAAAGTCGAACTTCTATAACTCCCAAAACATCTTCGCCCGATGACATCTCATCAGTTCAAGGGTGATATTAGACTTCCTACTAAGAGCATCGACCACCACATTATCCTTACATAGGTGATACTCCATTGAGAAATCATAATCAAATCCATCCATTGTCTCTGGCAGAAATTAAGATCGCACTGTATGAAAATATACTGAAGGATCTTGTGGTTAACAAATACCTCAAACCATTCTCTATACAAATAACATCTCCAGATCTTAAGTGTAAACACTACAGCAGCTAGCTCCAAGTCATGGGTGGAGTAGTCCCTCTCATGCACCTTTAATTGGCGGGACACATTGGCTACCACCTGACTATTCTACATCAGCACTGCCCCGAGTCCTGAACTCGAAGCATCACAATACACCTTGTAACCCCTAGTGTACTCTGGGAGGATGAGAATGGGCGCAGGGATCAACCTCATTTAACTCTTGAAAAGTCGATTCACAATCATCTGACGATTGGAATCGCACATCCTTTGGGGTTAACATTGTGAGGGGCAAAGTGACCCTTGAGAAATCTTGTATGAATTTGAGGTAGTAACTGGACAAACCCAAGATGCTACATACCTTCGTAACTGTCTTTGGCCTATCCTACCCAGGACAACCTCTACGTTGGAAGGATTGATAGAAATACCCTCGCCATAAACCACATTTCTAAGGAACCTAACCTCCTCCATTCAGAACTCGCATTTATGGAATTAATGTATAGTTGATTCTTTTGAAGTACCTACGACATCGTACGAAGGTGTTCGTCATTGTCTACATCTGAGGCTGAGTGGACCAGTATGTCGTTCACGAAGACCACCACAAATTGGTTTAGGTAGGAACGATAGATGCGGTTAATCAAGTCCATGAATGTTTTCTGGTCAATCTAAAAGGCATCACTAAAAACTCATAGTGCCCATATTGTGTTTGAAATGCAGTCTTGTGAATATCCTCTTCCTTGACACGTAGCTGATGGTACGTGAACCAAAGGAAATTTGTAAAAACCTGCCCGCCCCATGCATCTGGTCAAACAAATCATCAATACGGGCATGGGATACTTGTTCTTTACCGTTACCCAGTTCAACTATTTATAATCAATGCAGAGTCTCAGGTTGTTGTCTTTTTTCTTCATAAAGAGGAAAAGATCTCCCCACGGGGAAACACTGGGGTGGATGGACCCTTGTTGGTTAGATCTTCCAAATGAATCCCAGCTCCTACAATTCCATCGGTGCCATCTTGTGAGGTGGTATAGAAATGGGTGAGACACCCTGATGCACCTCTGTAGCAAAATCCACTCCTGTCATGGTGGCAATCCAGGGAGATCATCTAAAAATATGTCGGGAAACTCCTGTACTACAGGGTAGTCTAAAATCATACCATCTGATTCATCCTGAGCCATCAAACTGTTCGACTAATAAAAACACCATTTCTGCTCTTGAACTATAGAAAACTTTCAAGGGTAGTCAATGCCCTGCTCACTACTAAAGTGATGGAGAGACTTGTCTGGGAGCGATACCAGGACACCTTGTGGATGGAATTCGATGGTAGCTTTAAAACACGACAGCCAATCCATACCAAGGAACAGCTCGAACCCATCCATGTTCATGAGAATAAGATCAGACTCTAAGACATAATCTTCAACCATGATTACACATCCACGACAAACCCTATCAAGAACTACACCACCACCCACTAGAAACCTGATGAAGATAGGAGGACAAAATCGGTCCACCTCTAATCCCAAACTAAAAGCCAAGGAATTCAATATGAAGGAATGCGGTGCACCAGAATCAAATAATGCCTTTTCCCATTTATTATACAAAAGTATCATACTTTCTATTATTGAAGGGTCACTAGGAGGTACAGCCTAATATGACATGGCGTAAGCTCGCCCAGGATTAAACCTGCTAGTCTGGTTGCTGGGCACCTGACCCTACCCATGGCTACCATATCCCTAGCTCAGATGTGAAATTCCACATTGTGCCTCGCGAGCTGATGATAACCCGAAGGGAACTACTATTTCTGCTACTGAGTAAGGCCTATTTAACTAGAACTCTGGTCCGACACAAAATTTACAGTTTGCCAAATGCCTGAAGTCCGTTGAGGTTAATCCCTCTTAAAATAGCTTGGGAACCCGAAAACGAAATAGGTCCTCTCAGTGGGGGCTATAGGTTTTTTGTCACTACTGCACTGAGATGATGAAGAGCCAACCCTCATGGTTGCCTTAAGCTTCACGAATAATCCTTGAGTCCTACTTTGAGAATTCTTGTGCCCCTTGACTGGGACCCACTAGGCTCCCTCTTCTTCTCCTGTATAGCCTTGTTACTTTCCACATCAATCTCTAACCATATCAATTTATTCATTAGAGTTTTAAATCGAACAGATCTAAACCTTTTATGATACGCCGAATACCCAAATTAAGGCCCTTGACAAATAGCCTCATTTTCTATACTTCGTCTTTCTGTATGGCATCAACATACTTGCATAAACTTTTGATTTTTACCAGGTTTTCATTTACTAAAATTTTCCCTTGAATCAACACGGGAATTCATCCTTTTTAGCATCCTTGAATGCCTGTAGGAAGTATCTATCGAGGAAGGCCACCCTGAAGTTGATCCAGTCAATCGTCTCACTAGTGCTGGAAGAATAGGTGCTCCACCAACCCTGCCCTTATTTTGTTAGCTGGAACGTAGCAACTTTGACCTTTTGCTCTGCTGGCACGTCCAAAATCTCCATTATCCTGGTGACTTAGTCAAACCACTCCTCAGCTACTTCGGGCCTAACTGCCCCGTTAAAAGTAGGCGACAGTAACCTCCTGAACACTTTGAAGATAGAATAGAGGTTGTTCTCACCATAGTCCCACTATGGCTTGCCCATTACTACTGCGTAAGAGAGTCAGCTATCTAACGCACGACTTGATCCATGCGTTAGAGCTCACTGGTGCCCGACTCGCTAGCAATGTCACAGTGAGGAGAAATCTAAACAAGAATGGAGAGTTTAATACACAGAAATATGAATTAAAGGCTGTAGAGGAGGCAGTTTAAACATTGACTAAAGAATTAAATACGCAAAAATGTAAGAGGAAAACAGACTATGAAATCGAAACACTCCGTCACACCAAAAAATCATATTTCTCGGATTCAATTTGTAATGCCCTAACCTAAATTTGGGCCACCCTACAGTGAGTCAATGAGTTAAAGGGTAAGGGGGAAGGTCCATTTTACTTTATTAAATAACATCCTTTTCTTTTATTTGTTAATTATGAATGAATTATACCGGTTTTAATTTGAGAAATGAGTGATCACTTTAAATAATTAGCCAAATTTACAAGGTTTATTTATGAAAATCCAATTTGGCCCACAAAGAAAAATAAAAAGAAATAAACCACATTCACCCTATATTATTCTAGAACGTGGCCATAGGCCCAAATAAAAGTGTAAAGTAGTGAATGTTTGAAATGCCAAATTTCCAATTTTCAAAATAAATTACAGAGCATCTAGTGGCATGAGTTACCCTACGAGGACTTACTAGCATCCTTTACAACATACCTACATTTTGTACCTGGGGTGGGGGTGGCGGTTTTATCAGAAAAAGAAAGGGTGAGTGAATTCTCAGTAGGGTGGGTAATACTAAGCTATACGTTTTCTACAAAAATACTATGCATGTACCGTGTATTATAATCAATTCTGAAAATATTTAACAATTTACAGGAATACTGATTTTTCCCAGCATAAATTAAATGTCGGAAAAAGCACTAAAAATGCCGGTAACGCTTTTTGCAGCATTTCTACAAGTGCGGTAATAGCCAATGTGGTAAAAGAACAACGGAATTTTAAAAAATGCCGCGAAAAGTTAGCGGCACTTATAGCGGCATTTCCACAAGTGCGGTAGCCAATGTGGTAAAAGAACAATGGCATTTTAAAAAATGCCGCGAAAAGTTAGCGGCACTTATAGCGGCATTTCCACAAGTGCGGTAGCCAATGTGGTAAAAGAACAACGGCACTTTAAAAAATGCGGCAAAAAGTTAGTAACACTTTTAAGCATTTATATTAATGCTGGTAATAACCTTTTAATGGCATTAAAAAATGTTGATAATAATCTTTTGCAACACCTATTAAATGTTCAACACACTTTTGGCGGCACTAAAAAAATTCTAAGAATAAATATAGCGGCATCAAACAAAATGTTGACATTATTTTGTAATATATGACTGGGAACATGTGTTAAAAAAATCAATTATAAGAAGTATTGTATTTATGTACAAATACATTACCATAACATTAAATTCAGAGGGCAGTAATCAAATTAAAACGTCATTAAATTAAAACCAATAGTATTCATCGTAAATAAATATAATTGTGCTTGGAACAATTATCCATTCACAAAATAAAATGTATCACTTGTCCAATAAGAAAAAGGGGGGAAACAGGGAAACTAAATTTTATATAATGTACGATCCTTCTTCATTAAAGTCAAACATCCTCTTCGACCTACAAAATAAAAAAGTCAATTGTTAGCCATTGATACTTATTCTTTAGTATTTTAATTAAAAAATTAAAATTAAAAATTAGTACATTAGCAATATGCCACGCTACTGTTGAATGATGTGCATCTCCAATTGTGGACTTGTTTCCATAAGGTCTAGGCAATGATTCATTTGTTACAAATGTTTTCTCAATATATACTTCCCAAAAGTCTTCACCTAGTTGCGTACCCCCTACTTTTGTTGAAGGATCCTTGCTCACAATGAACCCACGTGCCACAACCACTTTTGGAAGTCCGGAAGTAAGAAGGTCTACAATTTTAGGAAGTGCATTATTTGAGACCCTTTGTCGTGGTTGATGGTGCTTCTTCTTCTTCTTTGATGTTTCTTTCTACAAACAAGATGAATATGTCATCAACCATATATTTCTGGAAAAAAATCGGCAGAGTTTTATTTGTTTTTAAGGCGTCCCAATAATTTTAAGACTATATACAACCAAATATGCCAACAACTTAATGTCAAGTATACATAAACTCTCCAAGAAAGCGCAGATGTATTGTTCCCTTTAAAATCCTTTAAATTAGTAACATACCTGAGTTGAAGTAGCATTCGTTTGCTCATTAACACGAGCAGCGGTCTCGGGGGCATCCAAGTGTTGAGAATTTGCAATCTACAAAAAATGAATTATTTCAGTCATGAAAACATATAGTCATAAATTATGATTTTAAAAAGTAGTTATCTACTTGTCTGTTGAGATGGAGTTAAATAGTGATTTGATTGTGGTACCACTACAGGTTGAAATTGGTTGGTTTCTTCTAATTGTTGCTCGAGTTGCAAAATAGACCTATATGATGGTATGTTTTGCTCGTTGGAGGATTGAGGAACCTGTTAATAGCATAATTTAATACTAGAACATACATTTATATAAATACACGATAATTAAGCACAAAAGATAAAAGTGTGTACTTATTAACCTGTTTGGATACAACGGAAGGGCAAGTCATCATGTGTGTGCGTATCAACTCAAACTGAGCCTCTAAATGATCAAATTTATCCTGAAATTCAGATCGAATCTCATATCTTAGTCGCTCATACTCTTTTTCATTAACCTTCGGGTGCTTAGTTCCATGCACATCAGTTGGAGATGGTCCATGCCCATAAGCTCGACAATGACCGTGTTTATCAGGTCCTAGGACTTCATAAAATATCTCATCTTTACGACTGACGGATTCATTACAATCTGACGGAAGTTGATCTACTTTTTGCCTCATTTTTGACTGAAATGAAACGATTATTATTAACATAATAATTTAATGCATAATTTTAAATTTCATAAATAATAATAAACTTATTTAATTGTTAATTTAATCCTCATCCGTGTATGATATATATTATGCTTTTAATAATATGACACAATCTCCTGCATGTTGCCTTTTATAATGGTTGATAAATAGAATAAGAATTTTGATTAATAGGTAAAATGACGTCGTTGAGATTTTCTAAGAAATAAGGGAAGGAACATGGATGATATTTTTGTACCATTGCTTCAGCGGAATCCTTATCGATGGCTGAGCCATCGCTCCTCTCATGTGTTTTGATGTAAACATCAACCAATGAAACCTTTTTCCCTTGATCAGCCTCCATCTGCATAAACCCAATGACTCGTAAGTCGTTACATAAATAAGTTTGAAAACCTATAATAATATTCACAATCAAAATCTTTTATAAAACACCTTATGAGCAACATTCGCATGACTCTTTCTTCCAGAAGTATGTGGTGTTCTTTGCTTCTTACGAGTTCGACGATTTCTTCGACTCGTTTTCTGTTACAAAAATATATTTAAAATATATGTTTAACTTGAATTTATAAAACTTTATCGGTAGTAATACATTCATACCCTTGCCTCGCGAGTTCCCCAATACTTAACAAGTTGTAACCACTGCTCTAGCTTTACTCTAGGTGGACAATATTTCAATCTCTCTTCGTCAGTATCAAAGGCACGATAATGTTTCTTCACCTCTGCTTTCCAATTATTCCATATCTTTCCAACCTTCTTCATACACATTTTTTTGAATTCTTCAGGGGCATTAGTGTTCTCCTATATAATTACAATGTATAGAAAAATAAGTCATCTACTACACATGAGTTTAGCTTGAATTATGTTTTATCATTTTCAAAGTTATGAGTTGAGCTATTATTGACATTGTTGTGGTTGGCAAGACAACCCATGCATAGTTGACTTTTACCTAAAGAATTCAAAATTTTCATTTGCCACAAATTATGGTATCTTTTGATTCTACCTTCACCTCTCGCCAAACATGTTCCTTGTATGCGTATAACTCCTTGCATCTCCAATCTTTGAAAGCCAACGGTAACCTGTTCAGCATCGATATAATAATAAATTAGTAACCTTTTACATCGATTAAATAATCATCTTTAAATTGTCAATAGATAACATACAGTATTGCAAAGAGTATTCTAATAAGAGTTGTGTTATATAGAAATTTACAAAACAAACTTTACATGTTCCCATCACGAACTAAAATGCCTAAATGGGTAGATAGTCTATCTGCGGTATCTCCGACTGGCTGATAGAAATCGTTGAAGTGAAGCTCTAAGCGTTTTCCCGTACCCCATAATTCACCCAACTTCGCAATGCCTCTACGTTTAGTGGCATATTGTGCTGAAGCTAAACCGTAAAAATTGAAAAAATAGGTTAACTTCAATCTACACAGTTAAATAAGCACATATAAATCAAATAACTTTGATTACCTTCTTCATGTGAATGGGCATCTTGGTTATGTAACGGCTCACTCTCCGTCGAGCTACTATCGCTTTCACAGTCACTTGAGTTTGATCGTTCGGTCGAACTAGAATCTGAAAGGGAATGAGAACTGGGCTGAGATTGTGGTTGAAATGGTGGTTGGAGATTGGATTGTGAGTGCAATCGTGAACGGGAATGTGCCCGTGAGAGGGATTTACTGTGCCTCTGTGATGTCATAGCAACCTGCAATAATAAAAATTCACATTACAAGAGTTATATATATACTAGGACTGTCCCACTGCTTGTAACGAAAATTTTAGTATAAATGGACTAAAATGGAACCCAATCGTTGGTGGCTTGTAAATATTTATCTTCCAACCAATTCCAAACTTCACTCGCCATAGTCATGCCAACTTCACAACTTATAGCAGACTGTTTTAATGCATGGGATGATAACATCCCAAAAGCATTTGTGCTGCCACAAAACTATTTTACCATACTAAGATTAGGGTCATTCAAATGAGAGGTACAATATAAAAGGATTACAGTGAGATTCGAACACAATTTTTTCAGCATAAAGGCAAAATATCTAAGTAGCTGAGTTTACAAGTACTTACTGATTCTAATGTAAACACAATATATCTCTAACTTCTAATTATAATAGGATAGAATGAATAAAATGAAGATCCCTAGATAAGCACCAACTCTAAAGATATAAAAGTACAATAAACAAATTAATTGAATATAGGCAAAATAGTCCACCCCCATATGAACCCCGTCACATCACTCTCCCCCTTGAGCTCATGATATGATGGCGATAGCACTCAAGATCGATACGCTGAAAAGGTAGCCTCAGTAGTCCAAGTATCCTCATATGCAATAGGGTCGTGCCAAAGGATCAGGTAACGCATGGAAGGCCCAAACGGTGTCTGAAAAGTCTTCCTATCATGAGACTGCCTCAACTCGATCGACATGGGACCGAACACGCTGGCTGGGATCTATCGGTAGTGGGATCTATGGAATGCTGCTAAAAATGAAAAGGGGAACAAGAAGGCAACATTAAATGTCTTGCAGATCCGGAACTCTGGGAGAAAACCAATATCATTAGCATTATCCCCTATCACCCGGGACTATGGCGCTTCAAAATCAAACCATTAAGCTTCAAAGTGCTCGAGAGGAACTTCTCCAGGTTAAAAAGGACATGGACTTTTAGAAGTAATTGTGTTAGATATAAATGCTTTGAAAGACCCTTTAACTTCTAAAGGTCAGGAGTTACAAAATGAAAATGAAGAGGTCCTATGAAGCATACTAATTTCCAAGCGAGTATACATGCCATTGTGAAGTGAAATATGGAAACCTATATAGAGTCTGAGCCCTTTTAGAAATTTCTCTTCTATAAGTACAACTCCGAGTTTGAGGTTAGCAAGGCTAAGGTCTAAGAGCAATTTCCTGATGTGTATGTTCCTGGCCTATTTGCTAAAGACTCTCAGTCTAGTGAAGAGAGCTCTAAGAATGAGAACGACAGTGGTAATGATGCTAATGAATCCCTTGTCTCCCAGATCCAAGAAGAAGAAGATCCGAAAAAAGATTCCACCTCTCAACCCCAATCAAGCTCCCCAAAAAGTGAAACTCTTATTGACCCCACCAATATCAGGCTTTGAAGAGACTTAATAGGAGTAAAAATGCATGGATGATGTATGCTATAGTACCATAACACACCTTTGAGAATGGCAGAGGCTTTGTATGATATGTAATTGTCTGTCTGAGATATGAGGTTTGAGGCCAACCTTAAGACCTCTGCCTTATATCCAAGGTAGTTGGGGAGTTAAAAGATCTTTTAAACCCTAAGTGTGAAATAGGGTATCATCAATATCCCCTTGTTTATTCTTAAAAAGGTTAAAAGGGCCAACACTTATCTTTTGTGAAAGTTAGGCGAAAAGTTATAACTGACCATTGAGATTTTTGTCATCATTAGATTGTGTTGGAAAGGATCTCGCATGTGACTAAGGTGCTGACAACTAAGATCTATGATGTAATTAAGCTATTTGATAGTAGAATATGGGAGTGGCTAGAACCCTAAGTGATGAACTATGAGGGGGTCTTTAATTGCAAATTTTTTGGTGGACCTCAATATGACTCACAAATCACTGAGAACAATTTAGGTGAGCTCTAAAAGACTTATGAAATTTTGAAGAATGTTATTATGAGGGATGGAAAACCTAATGAGAAATCCTGCTCTACGGTGGCCACATTTGTATGCTTCAATGAGTTCTTCCTCTAATATAAGGACAAATTTTCCTTGCTCCTGTATGTGGTAAAAATATTGAAGGATATCGACATAGCCCCTTATGAGTTGGTGGCTAACTCGTGGAGGTCTTTGATGGACACGATCTGGCTTTCAGGAAGTCCAATAGGGGGAAGTATGATATTTTACCTACCTAGTTCTTTAAACTATATAGAGTTTAAGAATAGAGCAAGCCGACTGATAAGGGCCTGAAATACCTAGCCTCTATGCCTAATATGGTAACATTTGGGAGTAATCATAATTCCCTTAAGAATTGGTGGGAGATCTTCTTCAATGGGGGATCTTAGGCTAACCCTAACTTTACTGAGCCCATTAGTTGCCACACTCTTTGGTGTACTCCTCCATTAGTTGGTAAGTTAAAGTTTTACTTTCGTTTCATTACTTGAACCTACCTCTTCTTTGAGATTTGAAATTCTTACCTTCCTTTTGTAGTAGTTCTTAACCCTACCATATCAAAGTTTATCATGATTATTTAGTCTTAGGGGTTAGCCTCTACCCCCTTTAAGGTCCTCGTTACTGTAAGATATCTTTTTAATTATGGGATGGGACTTGAGGCCAAGCTTCTGACCTTTGTGGCACAGGATGTACCTTATGCCCATGCCTCTCGAAAGAGGAAGGATGTATCTAGAGTTCCGACGAAGGTCCTAAGGCCTCTAAAGGCGAGGATAACCTGGCCAAGGGTGTATCTAATCCTCAAAAGATTGAAGGGGTCTTTGCTTTGGCTGATAAGCCTATTCAACTTTCTGACGGTTCCCCTTATAAGTAGCTTAGACCTTTGTTTTTCACTATCTTTATTAGTTATTTGATGAATAACTTTGACCTATATTTGATTAAACAATGAATGGAAGGAATGGATGATCATGGATAAATCCATGATCAACAGAAAGAGGAGAACTAATACCACTAAGTGTTTGAAATTTGGCACCCTTGCGGACATTCTAATACCTGGGGTCAAACTGGAGGAGGAGACTAACTTGGGGTCTGACCTTATTGAAGGCTTAGGTCTGCAGCATGATAAACCCTACCCTTACTGTAAGCAGTATTGAGGATCGGTGGGACTTTTGGAGTAACCCAAAAATATTATTTTATTTTAAGGTTCTTAAAACCATTGGTGTAAAAAAATAAAGCTGTAGGTAAGGTGGTACCCCTCTTAGGGAGGGGAATTTTCAAAGGGCGCTGAGCTTCCAGTTTTTTCGAGAGGATAAACCTTTATAACTCTTCAGTATATGTCCTTTATCATGCATTAGCAAAGATAAATAACTCTGATATGGTGGATACTATGAGGGAAGAGTTAACCGTACTAATTCCAAGGAGTTGGTCCACTTGATCGGCAAGATACTTGAATAATTTCCTGATTTCTTCATTAACCTTTTTATAGTTTTCTCCTTATAGTTTACTCCCCTGAACAATGTAACTTGTTACAAACATAGTTATGAACGAAAGGAACGGATTAAATGAATGAATGAAAATATAAAGTTTGGCCCAAAGAGTCGGGTACATTCTCTACGCGCAGTAAATTAAATGAATGGTGTTGCAAACAGATTCTTAAGATGCTATTTTGTACACTGTTATACGTTCTCTACGCGCAGCAAATTAAATGAATGGTGTTGCAAATAAAGTTTGGGTATGTAATCGGACCACACTTTAGTTTGGACCAAAGAGTCGGGTACATTCTCTACGCGCAGCAAATTAAATGAATGGTGTTGCAAACAGATTCTTAAGATGCTATTTTGTACACTGTTATACATGAATGGTGTTGCAAACAGATTCATGAATGGTGTTGCAAACAGATTCTTACAGTAAACACCCTTATACTATATTTTTAAGGCAAAAAACAAACTCCCCTGAACAATGTAACTTGTTACAAATATAGTTATGAACGAAAGGTACAGATTAAATGAATGAATGAAAATATAAAGTTTGGACCAAAGAGTCGGGTACATTCTCTACGCGCAGCAAATTAAATGAATGGTGTTGCAAACATATTCTTAAGATGCTATTTTGTACACGGTTATACATGAATGGTGTTGCAAATAAAGTTTGGGTATGGAATCGGACCACACTTTAGTTTGGACCAAAGAGTCGGGTACATTCTCTACGCGCAGCAAATTAAATGAATGGTGTTGCAAACATATTCTTAAGATGCTATTTTGTACACTGTTATACATGAATGGTGTTGCAAACAGATTCTTACAGTAAACACCCTTATACTATATTTTTAAGGCAAAAAACAAACTCCCCTGAACAATGTAACTTGTTACAAACATAGTTATGAACGAAAGGAACAGATTAAATGAATGAATGAAAATATAAAGCTCCAAATTATCCATTAGCATACCTCATCAAACAGTGTACAAAACAACATCTATGCAGACCTTGGGTATGGAATCGGACCACACTTTAGTTTGGACCAAAGAGTCGGGTACATATATACATAGATTCAAATCTTCTCTACTTTGTTACATATATACAATGATAAATACACCCATGATGGCTTGGTTTCAACTTTCGGTACCAACTAAACCAAAACTGTAACCTAAGCCTATATTAGTGAAATCCACTCAATTAGGCTTGACTTGCCACGTTTGATAGAGAAACGGCGGAGACAACACCAATTTACCGAGCCAAAGAGTCTAATTATTTTTTCATACTTTTTATTCTTTATATAAGATATCACTCGTCTCTCCCGAATTCGATACCGGGAAAAAAATTGGACTGACCGAGTGTTAGGCCAAAATCATACCAAATACACCCAAGATGACTTGGTTTCGGTACCAACTAAACCAAAACCGTCATCCATGCCTATATTGGTGAAATCCACACAATTAGACTTGACTCGTTACATTTATTATAGAAACGGCGGAGACAACACCAATTTACCGAGTCAACGAGTCTAATTAATTCTTCTTACTTTGTATTCTTTATATAAGGTATCACTCATCTCTCCCCAATTCATTACCAAGTAAAAAACTACACAAGAAAGCATAAGACTCAAGCATCATCATCAAGAATAAAAAGGCATATACGAAAAGAATGTCAAACTCAATAATCAATACTCATCATCATCAAAAAATGCAGTCATTCATTAATCATCAATAAACACAGAAATAAAATTGAAAACAAAAAGAACATAACTCTCCATCATTATTTATCCATTCATATATATGATATGAAACAAATAAAATGCATTCAGTCATTAGTCATTTTTAAAATATTAAACTAAGAACATCTAAGCATCCTTACAAATAAAACCATTCATAATTGAAAAATTCGCATCAATTGTCATCTTCATCCATGTCAGTATCATAATCATCACTGGTCTCCTCATTTTCATCACTTTCATCTATATCACTCTCATTAGCTTCCTCGTCCGCCTCTGAATCATCTTCATAAGTCTCTGTCTCAGAAGCATCCTCATTAATATCAACACAAATATCATCACCGCCATTAATGTCAACTATATTGTCAACAGTCGTTCCCTCCACACCAGCCCTAACCCATGTAATATCCCCATCATGGTTGATTAGAGTGTCATCCAATTGTTGGATATTGTATGGCTCAACTTCTGCGTCTATTGTGTCATCTCCATAAGTATCTTTACCATACATGTCATAAAAATCTCTCGGTGTCATCTTCACGACAGCATGCCAATCTTCTTCAATCGGGTCTCGCACATACCAAATTTGTTTGGCCTGAGATGCTAATATAAACGGTTCATCTGACAGTCGATTATGCTTGTATAGTGAATGTTTGAAGTTCACTAATGTGAACTCAAAATCATCCTTGGTTGTCCCCGAATGCGTATCAACCCAATCACACTTGAATATCACAAACTTGAAATCATTTGAATAGCGCAATTCAAATATATCTGTTAATACTCCATAATATGTTACATCCACGAAAACAGGTCGCTTGTCCTTTGCACTTGCAAAACTTTCGGTGGTGGCATCAAGCATAACTCCACTATTATGAGTATTCAATCTTCTCTCACGCTGCTTTGTACGAAACCTAAACCCATTTACAATATATCCCGTATATCTTCTAGCCCATTGGGAGGGGCCTGAAGCCAAAATTGTAACTTCCTTTGACACCTTTCCCTCACTTAGATTCCGTACCTAATTTTTTCATATGATTGAGTAATAAAAATTAGATGTGTAAAAATTAAATGTGTCATTAGCATATTAAAATGTGGTTACATATAAATACAAAGATGACTTACATGATCCCCAAACCACTTGTGAAACGTTTCGTTGTGAATGCGATTAATTTCGTAGTGTCCCACACGAGGTCTCTCCTGTTTTAGAATTGTTATATGTTTCCTGTAAAACATGTATGTATAAATTGTATAACGTAGAGGGATATTTAATTTCATAAAGTTTAAAATCCATTCAAATGTTATCTTACTCGCGAAAAGGCTTCACTGCGGCGGAGTCGAATAACACGTAACGATGTGCTTGTGAAAACGAAGTGTCATCAAGCATAAATGCTACTCCTTTACCTAATGTACGACCTATTGAACTTGAGTTTTCATCGGCTTCATCATTTCGTAAAGGTCGATTTAACTTACTCTCAACATCACCCAGGTACCTCGCACAAAATGTTGTACATTCCTCTGCTAGGTATCCTTCAGCAATTGAACCTTCTGGACAACTTCGGTTACGAACATATTCTTTTAGTGTGAATAAAAACCTGTTCGTCATTGTAAAAAAATTATAGTATTTATATTCATTAATTTAGATGACACATACATAATGCATACACGAAATATACCTCTCAATGGGATACATCCATCGAAATTGTACTAGTCCAGCAATCATTGCCTCCTCAGCTAAATGGATTGTCAAATGCTCCATAACATCGAAAAAATTTGGGGGGAATATTTTCTCTAGATGACAGAGTGTAAGAGAAACACGATCTTGCAAATATTCATAATCTTTGAAGGTCATTGTCTTTGAACAGAGCTGCCGATAAAAATTACATAATTCGATCAAAGACTTTGCTACATTCGTAAGCAATGATTTTCGTACTGCTAACGGGAGTAGTTGTTGCATTATGATATGATTATCGTGGCTCTTAAGTCCAGAAATATTCCGGCCTTTAATGTTTACACGCCGTGAAATATTAGATGCATAACCATCTGGGACTTTGATATTCTTTAAAACCTTACAAAATATGTCTTTATCACTTTTACTCATTGTGAAGCATGCTGGTGGTAAATATACTTTGCTATCTGGCAAGCTCTTAGGGTGCAATACTTTTCGAATACCCATGTTCTCAAGGTCTCGATGAGCCTTTATATTATCTTTTGACTTTCCATCAACATTTAACAATGTCCAAAGTATGTTATCGCACACATTTTTCTCTACATGCATAACATCAAGATTGTGACGAATCAAGTGATCCTTCCAGTATGGCAACTGAAAGAATATGTTTTTTTTCTTCCAATTTAGAGAACTATCATAATTCCCTTCACTGTCGATACTCGTTTTTCTCTTCTTCGTTGTCGATGAGTGACCCTTCTCATTATTTCTTTCCATTGCCTCTAATTGCTCCAAGATATCACCCCCGGATACTTGAGTGGGCTTGACTTCTCTTTCAACTCTCCCATCAAAAGCTACGGTATCATTTCTAAATTTATGGTTGTGATCCAACCACCGACGATGACCCATATAGCAAAATTTCTTCCCATTATTTAACCACTGTGAACGAGTGTTCTTGTTGCAACAAGGACAAGCCAATCTCCCTTTTGTACTCCAACCTGACAAGTTTGCATACGCAGGAAAGTCATTAATTGTCCACATTAACGCTGCACGCATACAAAACATTTTTTCAGACGATGCATCGTAAGTAAGTATGCCATCATTCCAAAATTCCTTCAATTCGTCAATGAGAGGCTGCAAGTAAACATCAATATTATTTCCTGGGTCGCGTGGACCATTAATCAACGTAGACAGTATAAGATAAGGTTGTTTCATACACATCCACGGAGGCAAGTTGTATATCATCTAAACAACGGGCCACGTGCTATGAGATATGCTCATTGTTCTAAAAGGATTGAAGCCATCGACTGCTAGTCCGAGCCTAACATTGCGCGAGTCACTAGAAAAATTTGGATTTTGTTGATCGAAGGTTTTCCATGCTTTAGAATCAGCCGGGTGTCTTAATATGCCGTCGTCATCGTGTTCCTCCGCATGCCATCTCATGAGGGAGGATGTTTTCAATGACATAAAAAATCTCTGGAAAGTACCTAACAACCTTTGCGGGAATTTTTCGACCCCTAGCTTCTTCATCATCAGAATCATCCGAAAATTGCTTCCATCTTGATGTATGACATACTATGCAATCCTCACGATCTTTGTTCTCTTTCCGATATAGCATACAATCATTTGGACATGCATGAATTTTTTGATAATCAAACCCCAAATCATTAACCATCTTTCTTACTTGAGAGTATGAACCTGGTAGTTTCTCACCCTCCGGAAGTGCCTCTTTTAAGAATTGAAGCAATGCTGTAAACGACGTGTGGCTCCACTTATAAAGTGTTTTCATATGAAATAGCCGAACAATAAATGAAAGTGATGAGAATGATTTGCAACCAGGGTACAACTTGCGTTCCCCGTCTTTCAACAACTTGAAAAATGCTGATGTATTTTCATCCATCCCATCCTGGTCTTCGTACGGGTCGTTACATCGCATACCCTCTTCACTTCGATTTTCGAATATATCATGTAGTAGTCCACACATATCATCTATTGTATTCGAGTCATGCACTTCATCCGCTCCACTAATTCCCATTGTGTATGGAGCACCTTTTACGTGATAAATCCACCTAGTGTAATTCTTAACAAACCCATGTACGATCAGATGCTCATAAACAACTTCTCTTTTATGGCTAATGGTATTTTGACATTTCTTACACGGGCACTTGATCACTAGCTCGGTGTATTTATTGGCAAATGCAAAGTCAAGAAACTCATTAACTCCTTTAATATAAGGCAGAGAAACTCTTGACAACTCCATCCAACTCTTATCGCTATCCATTTGAAAAGATTGTTGATTACCTCACACTATCCCTAAATTGTTGTTAGATTCATTAGAAAAAATTCATAAAAAATACAATAATAAAAAGAATGTTAAACCATAAATCATTAATATGCTCCTTCAAAACTATGTAAATTTACAAATAGTAAGACTCTAATTTTAACACCATTTGGATGTGGCCTTATATGAAAACTACCAATATTTAGTGATATAAAATGAAGAAACTTAACTATCAATATATTTTAACCTTAATTAGTTAACAACAATTAAAAAACTCACTCATAACATAATCAATTACTAAACGATATTAATGTAGCAATGAAGCATGAAACATTAAGAAGAAGACTACGCCTAATGCCTAAACATTTTAGCTTAAACGAAAACAATGTATAACGAATGAATACCCCAACACAACAACTCACATCAAGACTTAATTTTCTAAAAGCTAAAAAGATTAAACACAAAATAATCCATAAGGCCCTCGCTTAAAAAAAACTTTAGTAAAAAATAATCATTACGAAAAACAAATCTCCTTGTCAATAATGAGATAGCATAATTAAATCATAGAATCTATATCAAAATGCTACTAAATCAAAATGTCCAGAATAGAAAATAATATTAAAACTTGTTTGTTATCTTAAAATTCAGCACGTGTTGCATGAATAAATAAAGGGGCTTACTAAATTCAACTACAATATAAAAAACTAATTTTGTAAAGATACCATCACAACAACATTAATTACAAAACGGAACATATACAAACTAAGTTGAATGACTGAAAACATTGTAAAAAGGTTGTTACATTTGTTCGCGCAATAAGTATACTGTCGCACTCTGGCGATTAGCTCTAGCTTGCAGTTTAGACATTATCATATATAAAAGTAAGATGAATTAATAAATCTAAAATAGTTTAAAATAAACGAATAAAGACATGTAGACCCATCTAATTTTCATTTAGAGTTGGTAAGTTTTGTAATATCAAACTAAAAGGCTAATGTGATACATATATACCTGCACACATGAATACACACATACATATACATGAGAAATAATATGTATATATCAAACTAAAATGCAAATGTGACACATATATACCATCACATGAATGCACACATACATAAACATGAAAAAAAATATGTATACAACCCCCTATAGTAAAAAAACACGTCGATTTAGATGGTTAAAATAATACTAATCAATTAAAACAGTGGTATTAGAGTTGCACAAAGATGATATCATAGGGAGTGATTTAAGTTTACGTTGAACTGGACTTTTTTAATCAATTGAAATAAATGAAAGAGTGAAAAAAAATTGGTAGTTACCAAAAATAGATAAGAAAATCCAACTGAATACTTCATCTAATTATATAAATAGAACCAAAAACACAGCAACAACTAACAAATTAAACATTTCTAACACTTTTCTCTCGCACATCAATTAAAATTAAAAAAAAATTCAGTACTTTTTTCTCTCACAAAAATACAAATTATAACAAAACAAAGATTACACAACAATAATTACCATAATAACACCCCCTACCAATTTTGTACTAATTTTTCCTTTCGAGTTTCTTGCATCCCCCGCTATATCTAATTTTTCCTTATTTAAAGTTTCTATCATAACCATTATCTATATGCATAAATTTTGTATAACACAAATGTTACGAAAAAATAAAGATTACACTATTTCATATACATGATTATATAATATCAAATCTAGAAAAAAAGAGTTAAATATTAAAGATGTCAAAATATTATTGATTGGTGACTAATGAGACTGGTATGGATTTAAAAACTCACAGGTACATATCACGAACAAAAGAAAATATTACCTTGCTTCTGGGATTTCTTCTTTCTAATATATCTTTCTTGTGAAAACTCTTTGCCTCTATTGCCAGTAACAAATAGAACCCAATCAAAAGCCAATATATTCAAGAAAGTGATTCTCTGAGCCAAAACAATACATAGAAATAAGAAAAATACACTGAAATACACGAAAATAAAAAGAATACACCGGAATAAACAAAATAAAACGTAACTTACCTCAAAGTTTCAAAGAACAAAACCGTTCTTCTAACAGGGAAACAGCAAAAATCGTGCAAAGCTTCAAAGATCAAAATCGTTCAAAGCTTCAAAGAAAAATACACCAAAATAATGAAAGTGATTATCTGAGCCTCCGAAAATTGAAATATGGGTGAGATGAGAGCACCGTCATCCTTCTTATAACAAGGAACCAGCAAAAATCGTTCCAAGATGGGTGAGATTGAGGCAAAGTGATTGGGTGAGATTGAGGTAGATACTTGATAAGGTTTGTTGAGGATTAGGTTTAGGAGATTGAGCAAGATACGGGAGAGAGGAGAACGTGCCGGGAGAGCCATCCAAGCTACGCAACTTCACCCGCCAAAAACTAGGGCAAAAGTGATATTCTTTTAAAAGAAAATAAGACCCGCCATATTTATTTAAGTGAAGGTAATTTTTTGGGTCAATTATTAAATAGTCCCTACTATAAATATATATTTTTTAAAAAGGACACATATTTTTAGTTTAACCCATTTAGTCCCTCAAGCACTCAATATCCTCTTATTTTTAGAGGTCCGCGCCAGAGGCACTCCCTCTCCAAAATATGTGGCAAAGGACTTTTTGAGGCAAAATAAAAAAATTTGGACTAAATGGGTATTAAAAAATGTCCGAGGGACTATTTGGTATATGTCCCTAATTTTTTCCCCAAATTTAGTGGCATTAGTTATGAAATGCCTAAAAAATATTACATTTGTTTGAGCATTAATTAAAAAATAATAAGATTTTAAAAAACGCGGGGCGTGATCGAGGGGTAGAGGTCAAGACTTAAGCATTAAACGCCTAGGCGAACCTTAGGCGTAAAAAGGCGTGAAAAAGCGTTTAGGCATTTTTTAATATATTTTAATATTTTTTGACTATGACAACGCTATTAAAAATACTAAAATGGTACATACCTTAAAAATATGTCGAAATCTTTGTAAATTAAAATACTATTTTTTTAAAATACAAAAAAAAAATTACATTTTTTCACGCCTTACCCTAAAAAATGTTGACTATCGTTGACCACGCCTTGATCCACACCTAGGGCCAAAACTTGGCGTATCTAAAAAGCCTCGCGCCTAGGCGCGTTTTTTAGAACACTAAAATAGATTATGTATTTTTAGGACTTAAAATAATCTTGATTATGTATATAGGACAACAAATATTTCGTTTCCATTTTTAGTCCCTATTTTTAAATTAAAGAGACATGTGGCAAGTTGTGATTGGTTGGCATTTTATGAAAATGGGTCAGCGCCAACACCTTTATTAAAAAATAGGGACTAGAACTATAAATAAAATATTTGTTGTCCCATTTTCAAAATACATATTACAATAGGTCCTAAATTTACAAATCCCCATTAAAAAATGCTCTACTTATACGGCACATCAATATAAATGCCGTGAATTTTCGATACTTATAAATAAATGCTGGTAAAAATAAAATTCGTAGCATTTTTGAATAATACCGAAAAAAAAGTGACGAAAAAAATTAGTTTTCTTGTAGTTAGCTAGTATTCATGCAGCTACTATGCAATGTACCGGAGTGATGAGGTCATACTCACACTTAACCCTCTTTATCACCCTTTAATCAGGTTTTATCCTTTAATCTCATTATCATATTTCATTAGGTTGTCTTACTTATACATTTTCGAGTACAACCATTTCCATTTCCGCTTTATTTTATCTTTTCTCAAAATTGTCCAATAAACGCATACTTTAACGGGCTCCACATTATCGGCTATGCGACCATATGCTCTAGCCAGTGATTTTCAATCTTTCACCCAAGGGCTTCGGGACCTCCTTAATTTTCCCAATGTCATCGGAGTCCAATTGACAAGGTGTTTTAACATTTTTATTTAATGCACACATTATTCCATCATTTTTACCATTTTCTCATACGATGGTTTTAAATCATTTTTTAACCCCTTTCGATGTGCTAAAGTTTCATTTTATCCATTTTTCACCCAAAACCAATCGACATGGTCTCGAGAGGGAGCCTAACCCTTAGGACCCTCAAGATTGCCAAAATCACTATTTTATCCCTTTTTTGTCATAATTTGTGAAAAACTTATATACTTTCATTTAGCATAAGAATTAAGCCATTTTCTTCATACATTATCTCTGTAATTTCATGTCCAAAAACTATTTTCACCCATTTTATGTTTTACCACATAAAATACCTTCCAACATTTAAGACTATTTTTAGTCAAGGTTCATAATCTTGCGTTATGATCATATGTGAACCCTAATATTATTTTTCTTTATCATGATAATATTTACAATACTTTGGGTCTATTTTCCCCTACTTGTTCATTCCATTACTAGACCCACTTTAACATGTTTAACTAAGTCTAAAAATATATTTTTCCACAGAATTAGGACAACAGAGGTTAGGATTGCCTTAAAAAAGATGAAAACAGGGAAAGCTTTAGGACCAGATAGTATCCCTATTGAGGTTTGGAAGTGCTTAGGGGTGGATGGAGTATCATGGCTTACAAAATTATTCAATAGAATTTTAATGACTAATAGGATGCCCGATGAATGGAGAAAAAGTGTTTTAGTTCCTATTTATAAAAATAAAGGGGACATATAAAGTTGTTCAAATTATCGTGGTATTAAGTTAATGAATCATACAATGAAACTTTGGGAGAGAGTGATTGAATATAGATTGAGATTGAAGACAACAGTATATGAGAATCAATTTGGGTTTATGCCTGGGAGGTCAACAATGGAAGCAATCTATTTATTGAGGAGATTAATGGAGAGGTATAGGAAGAAAAAGAAGAATCTTCATATGATTTTTATAGATTTGGAGAAGGCATATGATAGCATACCCAGAGATATAATATTGTGGGTTCTACATAAAGGAGGAGTGACTCGCATATATATTGATGTGGTCAAGGATATGTATGATGGTGCGATGACTACAGTAAGAACATCAGTCGGAGAATGTAGTGATTTTTCAATTATGGTAGGTCTATACCAAGGATCAGCATTAAGTCCTTATCTCTTTACTCGTGTTATGGATGAGTTGACTGGAAAAATACAAGATGAGGTGCCATGGTGTATGATATTTGCAGATGATGTTGTTTTAGTGGATGAGACTAAGACGGGGATTAATGTTAGGTTACAATTATGGAGAGAAACTTTAGAAACAAGAGGATTTAAAATAAGCAGAACTAAAATAGACTATGTGGAGTGCAATTTTAGTAGTAATAGGAGGATAAATGGAGATGTGGTGAAATTGGAGAGTCAAGATATACCTAGAAATGATCATTTTCATTATTTAGGATCGATTATCCAAAAAGAAGGAGATATTAGTGATGGTGTTACTCATAGGATTAGAGCAGGCTGGGTTAAGTGGAGAAGTGCTACCGACGTTTTGTGTGATAGGCGTATACCTTTGAAGTTAAAAGGAAAATTTTATAGGATGACCATTAGACCCGCCATGTTATATGGGACAGAGTGTTGGTCAACGAAGAAATAAAATGTAAAGAAAATGAGTGTGGCGAAGATGCGAATGCTAAGATGGATTTGTGGTAAAACTCGAAAGGGTAAAATTAAAAATGAACAAATTCGTGAAATGGTAAAAGTAGGTTCTATAAAAGATAAATTGAGAGAAAATCGAATTAGATGGTTTGGACACATCAAGCGTAGACCAATGGATGTTGCTATAAGGAAAAGTGATTTAGTTAGTATTGATGGTAATACAAGGGGTAGAGGTAGGCCTAAATTATCTTGGTGGGATATTATAAAAAAGGACATGATGTCATGTGGTTTAACCGAAGATATTGCACTGGACAAAATGGAATGAAAAAATAGGATTCATGTAGCCGACTCCAAATAATTGGGAAAAGGATTTATTGAGTTTAGTTAAGTTGAGTCTTGTTAAAACAAACTCCAGGTTTACAAGTCCAAATATTTTATCAAATAATTACATATTAGGCATCAAAATCCTTCTAGTAATCATCCTATATAATTTCCATAGCTAGAAAAGCTTGAAAACATGGAAGAGGAAAACCCTACCTTGGTTAGAAGAGGAGAACACAAAAATGGGTGACTTAAAATCTCTTAAAACTCTTATGCTCTAAGACTTCAAACCTTCTTCAAAAGCTCCAAAAAAACATTCTTTACAAGATTTGCTCCACCGCCTTCTTCTTTGAAGCAAGCTTTAAAATGGTAGAATGGGTGTGAATATGGTGTAAATTATGGTGTAGGAGTGGTGTCAAGGCTTATCAATAGAGGAATAAGGGTTTGAGAAATGGAAAATGGGTGTAGGAACCTTATAGAAAGATATGAGATGAAAATGTAAGGGAGAGACCTTCCCACTTCTCCTTCTTATAACCTGAAAATCACTCCCAAAAATCATTTAAAAACCCATTAAAAGCCCATCAGATTGATCAGGACATAGAAGATCACATGTCATAAAATCAAGGGCCAAAATCATGATAGCACAGAAGGGCAAGAAATTTTGACCAAATTCCACCAAGGTCGTTAGAACGAAAAGGGCTTCTCGTTTGAACGAAGCTGGATTCTCGTTGGAATGTCCAATGAAAGACCTTCTAACAAGGGTGACCATATATACCAAAGGATTTCTTTCGATCCTCCTTGGAAGCCTACATTTAACAAGGTTTCCTTCTCATTCGAACCATTACAACTCGTTCAAACGAGATGAGGATCTCGTTCGAATGACCTTGGGTTCGTTCGAACCACCCAGATTTCCAAAATTCCCCAATTTAACCCAACAATTAACATTAAGTTCACCGAAGCAATTAGAGGTAGGGATAAAAGCCCATATATTATTAATTCAAATCCTAATAATTTCTCATGATTACAAATTACACATAAAAGAATAAAATATTGGGAGCAGGTATTACACCTTATCACACGGTGGAGGAAACAAACTAGAAGTCTCCATAATAGTACGTGATATTAAAAATGTGTGGCATTAGTGTCACATAAAACTCTAGCTAGGCTTCATTAAACATAAAACGTATCATCCATAGTCTGGACCATTCTATTAGGGTTGCGCAAATCGATATACCCTAATATATTGAAGTTAGGGTTGCTACTATGTAGCTAGGGGTGCGAGATGTTTTTCTATCAGATGTGGCCTCAGCACTAGGAGATGTTGAGGATGATATTATTTTGGGCAATGGGTCCTAAAACCTTGTTGGCCCTAATGACCATTTCCCCTAATGTTGTCCCTCCCCCTGTTGGACCTATCTTTGTCTCCCATGTGTCCTTACACTCTGGCATTGTCGGGATCGATGTCCCCTACCATCGCATCTAAAACAAACCCCTATAAATTGAGCTAAAATTTCTCCTTGTTGCCTTGGTTGTTTCATCCCTTGCATAACCTATGCAAGCCCCTACAGTTATCACTGGGGACTGTGCTTCGCGGACCTAAAACCTCTCCATTAACCTTGGTCTTATTGGCCCTATAAACTCGTATCTCACCTCCCAAACTACTATATGTCGTGGTCCCACTATACTTACCCATCTTATCCAACTTTATCTTATGCTCACACATATCCTAACAGTGCATCAAAGCAACATCCACCACCTGAGCATTGGTGGAACATTCCAGGTTCCCCATGATCACCTGATTAATATTCCATATCAAGCACATAATGATATAGTCCATCTTTCGCTTCTCGGTGCCAACCTCCTCTATCGCAAATATGGATATAATCATGAAATCTCTCTCATACTCAAGTACAGTGTGATATCTCTTCTACAATAAGAGGAACTCCCATTTATTTTATGATCCCAACTAGCACAGGACATACTTATCCTCAACTCGCACCATAAAATGACCATATGTTAAACCATCTCTCTCTGTTGGAGTCTTCACACTCTCCCACCACTAGAGTGCATCCGTTACAAAGCAAAAAGTTGCTAACACCTACTTCTACACATCGTTGCATTCCAAAAACCTTAAATGATGTTCAATGTACTAGCACCTCTAATAACCTAATACAAGGTCTAAGGAACTAATAAAGGTAGGCGGGTCCTTCTTCATAAAAGAACCCCTTATCTTCTCCCATATCATTGTCTAAACTATAGGTTGATCAACTACATCTGGTGCCCTCTCCTGGTGGCCGACTACTAAACCTAATACCACAAACTAGAGGATTATCTTGGCCAACTCCTGAGGACCAAAGTGATATTTACCTTAGGTGCTCGGCATCGGTACTAGTGGTGCCTACTATGGTGGAACTCCAAGGTGAGCATGTATCAAAGAACGCTACGAAGAAGTCTAAGAGAACTTACAACCCTCGAGGCCTAAGACCATGCTTTGATACCAATTGTAACAAACACTATATCTTAAGATTAGGATTAATCATTTCATATCTTTAAAATATACCACTTGTAAAAAAATTATTTATATATTATTCTCAACATGTAAGGAAACAAACTAAAGATGTGACTATAAGAATGAAATATAAAAAACCTCATATATAAAATCCCATTTCAACCTTAAATTCTCATAATCAATTAATTCTTTTAAATTCATTAAATTATAATTTCCTTTTAAAATTATGGGGTATTACATTTTTCATGACCTTGAGGATTAATTAATACACTATTGAGTTATTTCTATTACAGATAACGAGGGGAAAATACCAATGAATTGTAACTAAGATGTTTAAGGAACAACATAGAAATACCATAGATTTCCATATACACAACATGATGGTCAAATAGTGAAAAGGGTTAAGTATTGAGATGATTGATGAAAAACTTTAGTATAGTGTCACTTAATGCCTCCCAATGATCCTTTAAGCTAGGATACTTTGTCAACTTGAATGTTTCCCACCCACCAACAATAGCTCGTAAGAACTAAAAGTTGACTAAAATGTTAATGACCGTGATTCATTATATATCTCAAAGTATTTTGAATAATGACAATAATTATTGTATAGGAGATACAAAACTAATAATTCTCCCACGTTTTCAAAGAAATCAATAATTAACTAAGGATTTCCCTTATCCTAACTTTCCCAACCAAGGAAAAACATTACACATGTATTTGGTAGTATTTGAGTATGCCATTAGTTTATACCTATTTTTTAATGAAGGGGAAAGTTAGCAACCCATATAATAATTTATTAAAATGTTGTTTGATGTTGATAGAATACATATCCCACTTGAAAAACTATCATATTCATTGGTAATTGTGTCTCAAAAGTTGAGGTTGTTATAGCAGTAGACTAAAATCATGCTTTATGCAATAGTTTTAGTTATGGATTTATTACTAAAATAAAATATTTTTTTCTATTTTAGTGAGAGTCATATATGGACATAATGTTTTCATTATCTTATATATTATTGGTGTCTTTTATTCTACTTAGCAGGTATTTTGGTGTGTAAAGTATGGTTTACACGTAGAGGACCAGTTCACTAGTTCTCATGGAATGTAAGTTTTATCGTTCACAGTCTTAGATGGAACCGGACACACCATTAGTAGGGATATAACACAATATTGTACAAGAAAACTTCAATTTCATTACCTTTATACTAATTTCATAAGATAATTTGCACCTCATGATTATTAGGTTTACTTACGGCTCTTAAATCTGAATATGACTAATGGACACATGCATTAGTTATTTATTTCTTTGACCTATTAGGTGAGATTCTTTGTTGGATAAACAATCTTAATAGATTGGGTAATGGTGATTAATGTATATTTATGTATGGAATCCACGTATCAGAATAGAGCGTCGCATCCGCAAATTCTATGTTTTTAATGGTAAGTGAAGGGTAAAATAAATATAATAAATAAATTAAAAGCAACACATATTAAAAGATTTTTACTATAGCATAGCTGAGTCAAAATAAATGGAAATGCATAATTATTCGTACATGCCATAAAACTTGTACAAAACATTCAGGAATCATAAGAGCTGATAAGTTATGGTGTGATATTCCAGCGGGGACTACCATCCTGCTACCACCCATATGTACATAACCGAAAATATTTTTTGAGGTAATATAGAATGAAAGTCCAAACGTGTGGGAGGTATCTCATCTTCTTCAGGTCTGTCATCCATCTACAAGGAAAAAAATTAAGTAAACATGCCAATTAGATAATTTTTATTTTTATACAATGCACGGCAGAAAATGTATTATTAGAGAGTAATTGGATTTAATATTGATATCATAAAATCAGGAGACAAACTGAAATATTATAAAACTTTCAGGGGTATACTGGAATCTAATGATATGTAAATGAATAATATAGTGGAGTGCAACCGGATAAGTTGTGTATCAAGTCACCAAGATAAGGGTTCAAACAATAATAAGATAATCCAAAAATGATCGATTTTAGGGTTTCAATTGTGTAGACATACAATACAATATCGTCCAAAGAATATTATACACTTGGACAGACACTCTTAAAATTTTGGGGGATATAATAATCAAAATAAAGGCTTGGTACACTTAGCTAGAGGGTCACTTATATGTATGTAGCAAATAAAAACTAGGCACTCAACATCTGAGTCCTACATGCCAATTCTAACAGTCATGGTATACTAGCGTCTAATCCCTGAATCGTAAGGTATGATAATAAGATTTTCACAGATAATGGTCATAAATTGTAGGGTAATATATAATTATTGTAGTAGGTTGGAGGGCTATACCACAATTAAGGGTAAAAAAGAGTTCAATGGCTTTGACTGAGATCGTAAGTTATAAGTTTATTGGGTTTAAGGATAACTGGAATATCGAGAGAATTAATATACGAAATAAACATGAACTGCACAAATGAGTTCGTAATTGAAATATGAGTTCAACATTGTCACAGACTGATATAACAATCAGTAATTGTGAAATACATAAGCTCAGTTTGTCTAATAATGAAAATTAAATCACCTACTTTCAATTTTTTAATTTTGAGTTTGTGCGTCTAATTCACTAGGGTTGACTGGATAGTCTGAAATCATAGAGACTGTAAGTAGGTCATATATGCCTAAAATAATGCTTATATGATCTCGTAAGAAGTTTAAGTATAAAAATAATTGAAAGGATATAATGTATAATTTTAAAAAAATTTAGAAAATATTTTTCTTTATTTCTATTTAGTGACGAGAGACATAATAGCTTTATTTGAACTAAAAAATTTATAGAAAATGCTTGTAGGAGTTTTAAAACTGGGAAAACTGGTCAGGGGATATGTGTAAAATTAAAACTTAATTTTAAACTGGTTTTCATAAGAAAATTATTTCTTGATGTCCAAATAGGGTGATGCAATACACAATTTTGTGAAGAATTAAAAAATAAAATTTTTGAAAAAAAATCAAAATTTTCTGATTGGACACATGCCCTTACACGCTCAGTCAAATAATTCACGCCCGTAGTTTGACTTTCACTCACGCGCCTATAACCCACTCATATTCAAACTTCGAACATTTAACTTTAGTCTTTTGAAACTTTGACCTTAAATTTGAGACGTTTGAGGAATCCATTTGAGTTGGTTCCTGAATGAAAATTGCATAACTTTTTAAGAGGAATCCAACCATATTGGTTTTAAGAATTTTGGTGGGATAAATTGAGATATTGACTTTCTTTAAAAATGGTGAAAATTTGACTTAACATAAGTGACTGAAAGATATGATTCTTATTTCGGAGTTATAATAGTTTTGTTCTATGTTGAAATGTAGCAAAGCAAGTCTGGTTTGAAGGATTTTGGTCGAGTAAAACTCTTGAATTTGTTTTCTAAAAATTCCAGGCCCAGCCCGAAAAGTTAAATCTTCAATTTTAAGGTATTAAAATGTATTCTTGGTTCAATTAAACCTTGCACTTAGGTTCCTGAGGATCTAAGCTCAACTTACCTCACTATAAAACTAGTTCAAAGTCAAAGAAGGGTAATCCACCATTGAAGCTCAAGCTTTATTGGAGTTTTTTGGTTTTTGAGCTATTTTATTGCATACACACACTAACTCACATGTAAATGCATAATTATATTCTACATACATGAAGACACATAATTAAATTGAAAAAATAAACATTCATATATAAAATCACAAAAATGCAAAACCTCTCAAAATTTACAATTGAAAACCTCTCAGTTGGGATGAGTTTTTACTAAGGTGAAGGAGGGTATTTATAGGTTTAGTGGATAGGATTTATTGGTGTTTTGGGAGGTGAAGGTAGGGCTAAAATTTCACAAGTTTCACCAAGGCTTATGTGCATGGTAAATGGGTACCATGGGTCACCCACATGGTACAACCCATGTTGGCAGTCTAGTTGAGGCCATGTCATCAAGGGGGAAAGGTTAACTAAGCTTAGGTTTTAGTTTGGGTCCTTGGATAGTTTTTTTATAGGTTTTAATACTTTTAAGTTACTTTATAAAAGTTTAGGAACTCGCGTGCAATTATTCAAACCTAATGGATTGGTTCCTAATATTCCTACAAACTTTGAGTGAAAGTTGGATTCACTTGATTTAGGAAAGTGTAAGTTAACCTAATTTTTCCTTTAAGGGCATTTTGGAAATTTGGTAAAAGTCTAGGGTTTATTTGGAATTTTTCATTTATTCAAGGGATTAAAGGCATGTTTACAGTATATTTAGAGTGCGTTGTTACATTTTTTCCTCCTAAATAATTTCGTCCTCGAAATTACCGGGAAAAAGTGCGGGGCATTGTTATCTCATAGTGTTTTTTATTTCCCATGTTACTTCTTCAGTTATGTGGTGTAGCCATAGAACTTTAACTAATGGGATGGTTTTATGTCGGAGAACCTTTTCTTGTTGATCGAGAATCTAAATAGGAATTTCTTCAAATTCTTGGTTAGATTCAACTGTCATATCTTTCCAAGTAATGATGTGACTCGGATGAGAAATGTATTTTCGCAATTGAAAAACATGAAACATGTCATGGAAATCGGATAGTTTGGGAGATAATTCTGGACGATATGCCACTAGTTCAATATGCTAGATTATTCTAAAGAGACCAACATAGCGAGGTGATAATTTTCCTCATTTTCTAAATCGAATTATCACCTTTCTTGGAGATACTCGTAAGAACTCTTTGTTATTTACTTGCAATTCTAGGGGATTTCAGTGAGTGTTGGCGTAACTCTTTTGTTGAATTTGAGATAAATGTAATCTTTACCGAATAAGGCATATCTTTTATGTGGTTTCGATGATGATCTCTAGTCAAAGTGTGTGATTTTTCCTGATTTATTCCAGTATAAGGATGAACGGTAGGGCAGTCTGTAGAGGGATTTATAGGGAGTAGTCTGAATGCTAGTCTGATAATTATTATTATAGGAGAATTCGATCAAGGAAATATGATAATTTCATGAACCTATAAAGTCTAATGTGCGGGCTCATAATATATCTTCTAGAGTTTGAATTACTCGATCAGATTTGTCCGTCAGTTTGAGGATGAAAAGAAATGCTTAGGTATACCTTGGTTCTTAAGGAGATTTGTAAGGCTTAATAAAATCTATCAATAAATCTGGGGTCTCTATCGGACACAATGGAAATAGGCACTCCACGAAGTCTAACAATTTCCTTAATGTAAAGTTCACTTAGTCGTTGGAAGGAATCGGAGGATTTGGTTGGTAGAAAATGGGCGAATATTGTAAAACAATCAAAGATAACCCATATCGTATTGTATCCTTAGTAAGTTAGGGGAAATTCCCTGAAAAAGTCGATGGTTATATGATCCCATTTTCATTCTGGGATGGGAAGTGGCAATCTCATTGTTGGCAAGTTAGACACTTTGCTATGAAGTGTACGATATCAATCTTCATACCAGACCACTAATAATGTTGCTTGAGGGTTTGATACATCTTGATCCTTCCAGGGTGAATCATGAGTTTAAAATGGTGAGCTTCCTGTAGGATTTCTTCTCGTATTAAGGTGATGAGAGTAACACATACTCTATTTTTGAATTTTAACCCACGTTTGGGTCCAAAATCTAATATTTTTTGGGGAGGTTGTTTCAAAGTTTTTTCATCTGGGAACGCCAAAATTCATCCTAGTCTTGGAGATTAATGATTTTCTTATGCAGAATGGGGTGAGTGGCAAAGTTTTGTAGAAAAAATTGTATTTGGGAGTGATCTCGTTGTAGATTGTAATCTCCGCTGGTTTCTAAGAATATAAACATACTATGGAGGCTTCCCTGGGCTTTGCAGCTTAAGGCATCAGCGACTACATTACCTTTTTAGATATGGTAAAGTAAGTTAAACTTATACTCCTCTAAGAATTTTATCCATCTTCTTTTTCGAAGGTTGATATCCTTTTGCATGAAGATTTACTTAAGACTCTTATGATAAGAAAATACCTAAAAAAAATTCCATGCAGATAACATCTCCAATTTTTTAGGATAAAGACTATTGTTGCTAATTCCAAGTCGCTTACTGGATAGTTACGCTCATGAATTTTCAACTATCGTGATCAGTATTTGATCACTTTATACAAAACTGAATCCTTATAAATAAGCGTCGGTATAAAAATTATAGCTGTTATTTCTAGAAGTAATGATTGGTACAGGGGCAGTGGTTAATTTTTCCTTCAAGGTACAAAAGGCTTGTTCCCATTTGGAGATCCATATGAATCGAACATCCTTCTAGGTTAACTTCAGTAATGGTAAGGAAATTTGGGAAAATCCTTCCATAAAACATCGATAATATCCAGCAAGTCCTAAAAAGATATGTAGTTTTGTGATGATGGTAGGCTGAGGCCATTTAAGTACTACGATGGTTTTAGTTGGTTCCACTTGTATACCTACTTTGGTGAGTACATGTCCATGAAACTTTACCTCTTTTATAAGAAAATCGTATTTACTCTATTTTTCATAAAGCTAATCTTTACGTAGGGTCCCAACACTATACATAGGTGCTCTTTGTGCTCTATCCTAGTCTTGTAATAAATTAATATGTCATCTATAAAGACGATCACAAATTGATCTAGGAAAGGGTGAAATATTCTATGCATTAGGTTCATGAAATCATCAGGGGTATTGGTTAATCCAAAAGACATGACTAAAAATTTAAAATGGCCATATCATGTCCGAAAATCGGTTTTGGGTATGTTTTCTTCCTTAACATGAACTTTGTGATATCCAGATCTTAATTAAATCTTTGAAAATATCTTTGGGCCTCACAACTGGTCAATCAAATCATCTATCGTGTACAATGGATATTTATTCATGATGGTCAATTAGTTCAATTTTTGGTAATCGATACATAATCAAAAGGATCCATCTTTCTTTCGTAAGAATAAAACTAAAGCTCCCCAAGGTGATGTACTGGGGTGTATAAATCCTTTGTTGAGTAGGTCGAACAGTTGTCTTTGAAGTTCTCTCAATTCTAGAGGAGCCATACGATAAGGAGGTATTGAGATACGGGAGATATTTGGCAACAGATTGATAAAAAAATTCAATTTCTCGAGGTGGGGATATTTTAGGTAAATCTTCAGGAAACACATCCTTGTAACTAGTCAAGATTTTAGAGAGGGAGGAGTTTTTTTTTTCACTTATCCAAAAAAATAGAGGTTGGTGGGGATTTTGTCCTTGAAAATAAAATGAAGTTTGATGGGTTGGTATGAATGTCAACGTCTTCGCATGACAGTCAATATGAGTAAAGTTCGAGGATAAAACGTCCATTTGTATTATTAAATTGAAGTTCGTTAAATCAAGGACTATTAAATCTATGGTTAATATCCTTGTCCTAAAATGTAAAGTGTGACATTTACAAATCCGATCAGTAATGGACATCTTTACTGTTGGCATTCCTATAGTAAAGGGTGAGTTGATGGACTAGAGGATAATTGTAGATGATTCATACATGAATAATTAATGAAAGAATGGGTAGATCTAGAATCAAATAATATATGTGTGGAAATATTATAAAAAGGAAGATTTCCTTCGACCACACCGTGGTAATTTAGATTTTTCGCCAGGATAAAGGGGGAATTTTGACCTTGGTTCCTATTGAGAGGTTCTTGCTTTCTTTCACGAGGATTTTTTATGGTAAACGGTTAGAGTTATTGGTTGAATTTTGACAGGAAATTTGATAAAGTTGAGTAAGGTAGAAGAAGGAGGCATGTGTAGAATAGGGCACTGGGGTCTAAGATGTCCTACTTGGTTGCATTCATAACAACTCATCAAATGTATACTATAACTATGTTAATTCTAAATGAATACTCGACCATCCTTGGGCTTGTTATAGGGACGATTTTGTTTGGTTCTTAATAACATAGGCATTTCGAGAAGGAGTAAAGGTTCGGGTTATATTGGTAGAGGCGGCGTGTTTTTATACAAGGGAGGTTATTTCAATCATTCGGTTAAATTCTCGGACTTGTAAAGGAATGATATAGGATTTGAAGTTCTGGTGTAAACCTCATTCAAAATGTTTTCAATTTTTGGATTCGATGTTCACGTATTTTTAAGCATATCGGGATAATTTATGAACTTAGCCTTATACTGGGATACAGTCCACTGTTGTTGTTGTAAGCTTAGGAAATCTATGGTTATTTGATCTCTTACTGATTCAAAACAGCACTTGTTGAAGAATATTTCTTCAAACTTCTCCCAGGTTAGTTCATTCAAGTTTCGAGAATGTACAATAGACTGCCACCAGAAATCTCCTTCTCCTTTGAATATGTATGAAGCCAATCTTACCCTAAGTTCAGGGTTAATTCCTACCCCGTTAAGTTTTTTAAGTGTTTGACAAATCTACCTTCCTTCTTTAATCACGTTGGGCTTCCCAAAGAATACTAGGGATTTTTGTCTTAAAAATTCTTTAAGGGCATTCATTCTTTGAGTTTTTTCTGATAGATCATTATTAACGAGAGTTGACGCATATTTTATTATCGCTAGTTTAAGATGGTTAATATAGACAATATAAAATTCCTTCATTGGTGTTAGATTAGGCACTTGTGAAATAAATCGTTGCTCCTGAGTTCCACTGGTAGTTGCTCGAGTATTAACCATCCTATATAAATAATGTATCTAAAGATATATTACAAGTGGAGATATAGCAACATACTTGTTAAATTATATCACATTGGGTTACATAGTATTACACAAGAAAAAACATAAGGAAGATTACCCAGCTGATAAACGTATTTTACAACAATAGAACGCTTATTAATAAAAAAGAACTATTAGTTTAAACTACTGTAGTCATTTGGGAATATGGGTTCCATCTACTTGTACTCGCACACCTATAGATTTTATTTATTTACAATCATATTCCATTGATAATTTTTAATCCATTTGAGGAACCATTCGATCAGTCTCGGGATCTGGGTCATCTTCGGACGGATCTGACTCATACGGGAAAGTACTGGTATTCATGGGGGTAAAGATAGTAACAGAGGGAGAAAGAGAACTATAGTCGATTGGCGACTCTGGGGGAGTAACTTCATTAGGTGGTAAGACATCCTTGCAAGATGGATTGCTTGTCAAAGAGTGTCAGGGTCTTCGAAGAATCTTTTGGCCTGTCTGGTAGCTTGAGCCTCTCCCATAAGGTGGCAATAAGCAGACTGTGTTTGATCTTGGGAGTAGCAATTGCTTAGTCATGATGAATGCTCCTTATGTGTTAACAAATCTTTGCGTAGAGTACTTCTTTAATTTCTCGTTCAAACCTTTCGTGAGTCGATATCATCCCAAATATTCATTACTGCAAAATAGTATGAGTAACCAAATAGGATAAAGGAAATATATATATAGTAATAATCGTATAAGTCGTAGGTGGAAGATTCTTGTATTTGGTCACATATAGGCATAAAACCTGGTGATGCTCTGATGCTATGTTGTGGCAACTATGAATTTTAGGTTTTTAATAGTAAGTGAAGAGTAAAATATATATAACAAATAAATGAAAGGCAACGAAAATTAAAATATTTTTATTATGGGGATGCCTAGCATCCTATTACATATCTGAGTCTGAAATAAACGAAAATACATAATTATTCCTACATGCCTTATATAGGATAAAATTTGTATTAAACATTCAGAAATCATACGAGCTGATAAGTTGCAGTGTAGATATTCTAGTGGGGACTACTATCCTTGTTTGTTACCACCCGTACGTACATAACTAAAAAGATTTTTCGAGGTAATATAGAATAAAATTCCAAATGTGCAGGAGGTATCACATTGTCTTTAGGTTCGTTATTCATCTGGAAGGAAAACAACTAAGCTTCCAAGTAAATAATTTTTATCTTTATACAAGGTGTGGGATAAAATGTCTTGTTTGAGAGTAATTGAATTTAATATTTATATCATAAAATATGGTTAGAAATTGAAATATCATAAAACTATTAGTGGTATACTAGCGTCTAATGATATGTAAATGAATAACATAGTGAAGTGTAACCAAATAAGTTGTGTATCAAGTCACCAAGATAAAGGTTCAGACCATAATAAGATAACCCCCAGATTATCGGTTACAGGGCTTCAATTGCATAAACATACCACAACAATATCATCCAAATCATATTAAACACTTTGATAGACAATCCCGAAATTCTTGGAGAAATAATAATCATAATAAAGGCTTGGCACACTTAGCTTGAGTGGCACTTATACGTATGTAGTAAATAAAAATTAGACACTCAACACGGGGATACTAGGGGTTTCACTGATAATGGTCATAAATTTCATGGTAATATGTAATTATTTTAGTAGGTTGTAGGGCTATACCACTATTAAGGGTAAAAAAGAGTCTAGTGGCTTTTATTGAAGTCGTAAGTTGTAACGGTTTATCAGGTTAAGGAAAAACTGAAAAATCAATAGAATCAATATATGGGATGAACATGAACTTCATAAATGAGTTCGTAATTGAAACATGAGTTCAACATTATCACATAATGATATAATAATCAGTAATTGTGAAAGACATATGCTCAATTTTTTTAATATTGAAATTAAAATAAGCTACTTTAGATTTTTGAATTTCGAGTTTGTGGATCCAATTCACTGAGGTTGATTGGATAGTCTGAAATCATGGAGAGTGTAAGTAGGTTATATAGGCCTAAAAGAATGCTTATATTATGTAGTAGGATACTAACTTGTAAGAAGTTATAGTGTAAAAATAACTTAAAGTATAATGTATAGGTTTTAAATTCTACTTGGATTTGGATTTAGTGACAATAGACAAAATAGCATAATTTCAAAGAATTTGTAGAAAAAGTTGGGGAGTGTTTTGAAATACTTGAAAATCTGGTCGGAGGGTTATGTGTAAAATTACAACTTAATTTTAAACTTTAAATCTGGTTTTCTCGAGAAATTTTTTACCTGAGATCCAAATAGGTTGAAGTAATATAGCATTTTGTTCAGAATTAAAAAATTATTTTTTTGGAAAAAATCAGATTTTTCTTATTGGAGATGTACCCTCATATGCATAGTCAAATAATTCACGCACCTAGTTTGACTCTCACTCGCACGCGTGTAACCCACTCATCTTCAACCTTCGACCATTTGACGTTAGGGTTTTGAGACTTTGACATTAAATTTGAGATGATTTAGGAATCCGTTTGTGTTGGTTCCTGAATGAAAATTGCATAATATTTTAAGACGAATCCAACCATATTGGTTTTAAGAATTTTGGTGGGCTAAATTGAGCTATTGAGAATCTATAAAAAGAAAAAAAAATGACTAAACACAAGTGACTAAAAGCTATGATTCTTATTCTGGCATTATAATGGGTTTGTTATATGTTGAAAATGTAGCAAAATATGCCTGGTTTGAGGGATTTTGGTCGAGTCAAACTCTTGAATTTGTTTTCAGAAAATTCTTGACTCGAAAACTTCAATCTTTGATTTGAGGTATTAAAACGTGTTCTTGGTTCGATTAAACCTTGCGCCAGGTTTCTGAGAACCTGATGAGAAACGTGTGTGCTCGCATTCAAATGATCAAATTATATATAAAACCCTTTTAACACAAACAGACCCTAAACATGCAGCAGTATGTGATTGAATAAATTGATAATCTACGCAAGAACATTCAAACATATGCAATTAAGGAAAAATCCCCCTCAGGGGCAAAACCATTTATTTTCACTATAATTTGTAAGAAAACGGCTTACAATCGGATTACAATGAAAATACAAGTTGACTAAGAATTACCCTCGGGTATCGGATTCTGTAGTCGTGACTGGAATTATCCCTTTCCAATAGGGCTGCAATGAAGAACAAGAACGGTCTCCTCCACAAGGGTTGAACAAACCAAAGTTGTGTTCTTGGGTTGCAAAAGGATTCACAAAGGTTTGGCAAGGATGTGTGAATCAAAACATGAGTCTTGGGACTCAAAAATATGAAGACTAGATGTATTTGGACTCTCAAATTCGTCTCCTAAAGTCTTGCAAAACAACTCTCCCGAAGTTGGTATTTATAGGGAAAACCATGAATAGACCCACGATTTTAAACTGCTGAAATTTTATCCAGCGCACAGGTACCCCGAACCTGTTTGGGAACCCCTGCGAACCGGTTCGCCCCTCCGAACCGGTTTGGGTCTGGGTTCGGGAAAGTGTGCTGGGAATTGGTGCTTAAACACTTATAAAATTTTCCAGACTTTTCAATGAACATATCTCCATTTTCAACGGGCCATAACTTGTTCACCGTAGCTCGGATTGAGGTGCCGTTTCTTCCAGTATCTTTGTTGCGGCAAGATCCTCAACTTTCCAGTTGACTGGTCCTCCGGACGGTGGCTGTAAAATTACCAATTTTCCCTTGAACATCCCTATCAAGCCTTGTTTCACTGATTTGACTTCTCTTGCGTTCCACTTGCATTACGAGCCTAGAATCAAGGAACGTGAAGTCGTTGATGCAGATGAGGGATACATTATTGGAGATAATGTATGCTTGATTCCCGTAATTTGGATAGAGGCCGTCATGTTAGATCGTGAGGAGACGTGCCAAATGTAGCGGCGTACGACATAAATAAATGAAACATTTTGGATATGAGAAAAATGTCCTTACAAATCTCCCCCTATGTCTATGCCGGTACATACATAAAAAATCCGAATTAACAATTATGAAATTGCCTATACAAATCTACCCTCCCATGAACCCAAGACAGGAAAAGGTACAAATGAATAGTCTTCATCGTTTGTTCTTCAATTTTTCAGGAATCACAGATCTTATCTCATCAGGGTGTGCAATTCAGAGATCATCCAATTTAGTACCTACACACATGAGATAAAGCAAAATACCAAGTGACATATCGAGTTTGAAATGGTGAGATAAACATATATAAATCAATTTATGAGCAAACTCAAATTTTAAAAACTCCCCCATGATAAGATAATTCATTCTCCCCCTTTTTATGATGTACCCAAATAGACAAATGAGAGAAATAAATCAAATAAGCAAGTGCGGGGTGTCACATGGATAAAATCACACCATGAATGAACACAAAGCAACCAAGTCAATGATAGCGTAAATGAAGTGGTGTGATCAAATTCGATAGGAAAATCAATGCATACAAACATGACATATGTGCACGATGAATATTGGATATTCCTAGCGAATGAACTCAAATGCTTCCTTTGGTGTAAAAGAGTGACAGTATAAGATATTGACTCAATCAAATCAACAAATCAAAGCTCAAAATGGTTTTCACACCAATAACGTCCAAAATGATTTTATGCTTTTTCAGAACTTTCAAGGAAGTGCAAACCCGTTTAAAAATTCTCCAACCAAACTCCCTCAGATATTATATTGAATAGAGGCATTCTAAATTCTCAAACTTTGGAGAATTGATGGTGAAACCTAAGTGGCCCATATTTGGCATGAATTGCTTTTTATTGCCTATAAATTTTTTGGGCTCTTTTAACCTCTTTGGACCTCGGATATTAAAATTCCTCCATTTTTTAGGTCCTTTTTAACGGTAGCTTTTGCGCAAAGGATAGATGAATACCTTTCGCAGCCCCTCCCCGTTATACAAAAACACACAGTCTCACCAAAACGGTTTTTACATGCATTCCAATCTTGTCAAGTTTTATCGCATATTGTACATTGTATAGACAGGATTGAGATGAAAACACGCAAGCCGACATGAGATAGACAAGTGCAATAATCAAATATAGCCGTGCATGTGTGCAATAAAGGATATAGGAGTCAAACATGTAGGAAGCTATCACTAATTACATCTCAAAGACTCCAATCAATGTAAAGCACATGGATGAAATGATGTAGCCTCTCAAATCTCTATCAAACAGTCACATGGATATATGGAATGAAGTTGTGACTTGGCTAACTTAAATGTTCATCCACAAAAGAAGCAAATGCATAAATCTTTTTGGATTTTTCAAAAAAATTATCAAAATAAAATCTTTTTGTATTTTTTAAAAATTTTCAAAACAAAAGTATATACAAAAATGATACATACTAGCAATAGGCAAACAATGACAGCATGAAAATCACCCTATGCTAGTAAACAAGTCAAACCTCAATCATTAGGTGAGGAGGGGTTTTCCAAAGGTGGTGACAGCTTATGAAAAACCTCCATCAATTCTTGTGAAGTATTGACTAAAAACTTAACTTGCTCACCTAAATGTGCAAACTCTCTCATGTAGTATCCGGGAGCATGTAAAGTATCATGTGTGGGTGCATGTGTGTCAGAAACACGTGTAGAAGCAAAACGTGACACATACCCCAACTTAAAGCAAAATTTCCTAAGGTGTCCTCTCCTCTTACAATGTGAGCAAACATAAATAGGCCTAGGAAAACCTCTCTCAAAAACTCTAGGATGCACTTTCCTAATAGGAATGGGACGCCTAGGTGGGTTAGGGTGAGACACATGTGAAACTGTCACTAAAGTGGGAACCGGCTCGGGTGCTAATTGGGAAGCAGAAGCACCGTCATGACCTATTCCTAACTTCTCACCTTTACCCTTAAGAACCACCTTTTCAATCTTCTTAGGTGCGTTCTCAAACTTGACATTGACCACCCTGGAACGTTCGAGATCACTCTCGAGTTGGGATACACGTGTCGTCAGACTAGACAACGTGTCGGTCAAATCACACTTCTTCTTTCTCAAAACCTCCTTCTCTTTCTCCAAATCTAAAACCCGACGACCTAAATCCCTATTATACTTCTTTGTTTTCAAGGTCTCGGTGTACAAATCTCTAAAAGATTTTTGGAGCTCACTTTGATCTCCACTTTCACTCTCACTTTCTCCCTCACTTGAAGCGCTCAAACCATCACTATCACTTTCGTGTGCAATATTGTGGAACAAGGTGGGTGTGCTCACATGACTAGAAAAAGCTACAAACTTCTCACCACTAGCCTCATCACCCTCACTATCACTAAGTGTGGCAGGCATGGCTACTTTCTTTCCTTTCTTTCTAAGCCACGTAGGACACCCAAATGACTTATGTCCCTTACCCCCACATTCAAAACAAGTGACGTTCTCAAAATCTTCCTCACACTCCTCATCGGAGTCATTCTCTTTTTCTCTCTCACCACTTTATTTGGCCTTTCCTTTCTTTTTATTTTTCTCAAAAAAAATTCTTTTTATTGGAAGAATTATTTTTGTTCATGTTGAGAAATTTTTTAAATTTTTTTGCAAACAAGGCCATATCATTAAAATCAAAATCTCCCTCAGAATCGGACTCACAAACTTTTTCTTTATTTTTCTTAAAATGAGTCTTTAAAGCAATGCCATTATCCTTAGCCTTAATGGTTTTGGGAAACATGTCAATCTCATAGGTTTGAAGATCTCCTACAAGTTCTTCCAACTTAAGTGATTTCAAATTTCCCAAAGAGTTCAAAACAGTGACTTTAGGAATAAATCGTTTTGGGAGAGATCTCAAAATTTTTTTAACGGCACGCGTGTTATCAATTACCTCACCCAAATTAAAACTAGTGTTAACAATGTCCGACAAGCATGCAAAAAACTCATCAAAGCATTCGGACTCAGACATGGTGATAGTCTCAAATTGGGTGGCCGAATTTTGTAATTTAGACTCTTTAATAGCGTTCGTACCCTCATGGGTAAGTTGCAAAACATCCCATGCCTCCTTTGACGTGGTGCACGTCATTATGCGTTTGAACTCATCAGGTGTGACAGACCCAGAAATAGCACTTAGACCCTTAGAATTAAAGGATGACCATTTAAATTCATCATCAGTCCAAAAGTGTCAGGTTTCAAGTTGGTCACATTATCAATAGTCACGGTGGGAGGAGTCCACCCTCGTTCAACCAAAATCCAGACACGTTCATCAATGGCTTTTAAAGCCGACCTCATACGGGCTTTCCAATAAGCATAATTTGTCCCGTCAAAAATAGGCATTTTATAATATGACTTCTCCATTTGAACACGCACTTTTTCAAAAAAATCAATTTTTTCAGAAAATTGATATCTTAGAAAAATTTTGCGGAAAAAGGAATACGCGATAGATTAGCGTAACTTGCTCTAATACCAATTTGAGAAGCGTGTGTGCTCGCGTTCAAATGATCAAATTATATATAAAACCCTTTTAACACAAACAGACCCTAAACATGCAGCAGTATGTGATTGAATAAATTGATAATCTACGCAAGAACATTCAAACACATGCAATTAAGGAAAAATCCCCCTCAGGGGCAAAACCATTTATTTTCACTATAATTTGTAAGAAAATGGCTTATAATCGGATTACAATGAAAATACAAGTTGACTAAGAATTACCCACGGGTATCGGATTCTGTAGTCGCGGCTGGAATTATCCCTTTCCAATAGGGCTACAATGAAGAAGAAGAACGGTCTCCTCCATAAGGGTTGAATAAACCGAAGTTGTGTTCTTGGGTTGCAAAAGGATTCACAAAGGTTTGGCAAGGATGTGTGAATCAAAACATGAGTCTTGGGACTCAAAAATATGAAGACTAGATGTATTTGGACTCTCAAATTCGTCTCCTAAAGTCTTGCAAAACAACTCTCCCGAAGTTGGTATTTATAGGGAAAACCATGAAGAGACCCACGATTTTAAACTGCTGAAATTCTATCCAGCGTACAGGTACCCCGAACCGGTTCGGGTACCCCTGTGAACCGGTTCGCCCCTTCGAATCGGTTTGGGTCTGGGTTCGGGAAAGTGTGCTGGGAATTGGTGCTTAAACATTTTGAAAATTTTCCAGACTTTTCAATGAACATATCTCCATTTTCAACGGGCCATAACTTGTTCACCGTAGCTCGGATTGAGGTTCCGTTTCTTCCAGTATCTTTGTTACGACAAGCTCTTCAACTTTCCAGTTGACCAGTCCTTCGGACGGTGGCTGTAAAATTACCAATTTGCCCTTGAACATCCCTATCAAGCCTTGTTTCACTGATTTGACTTCTCTTGCGTTCCACTTGCATTACGAGCCTAGAATCAAGGAACGTGAAGCCGTTGATGCAGATGAGGGATACATTAGTGGAGATAATGTATGCTTTATTCTCGTAATTCGGATAGAGGCCGTCATGTTAGATCGTGAGGAGACGTGCCAAATGTAGCGGCGTACGACATAAATAAATCAAACATTTCGGACATGAGAAAAATGTCCTTACACCTGAGCTCAACTTACCTCACTTAGAAACTGTTTCAATATCTGGGAAGAAGTTTCCACCATTGATGCTCAAAACTTTAATGTAGTTTTCTGGTTTTTGAGCTATTTCTGTGCATACACACGTTAACTAACATATGTAAACGCATAATTATATTATATATACATGAAGAAATATAATGAAATTAAAGAACCAAACATTCATACATAAAATCAAAGAAATACAAAAACTCTCAAAATTTTACATTGGAAAAGCTCTCAAATGGAATGAGTTTTTATTGAGGTGAAGGAGTGGATTTATAGGATTCGTGGAGAGGATTTGATTAGTGGTTTTGAAGGTGAAGATGGGGCTGAAATTGCATAAGATTCATTAAGGCTTATGTGTATAGTAAATGGGTACCATGTGTACCCCACATGGTATAACCCATGATGGGAGTCCAGCTGGTGCCATGTCATCTGGGGAAAAGGGTAACTAACTTTAGGTTTTAGTTTAGGTCCTTGGATAGTTTTTGTTTAGATTTTAAGGCATTTAAGTTATTAAATAAAACCTTAGGGGCTTATGTGCAATTATCCAAACCTAATGGATTGCTTCCTGATATTCCGATAAAATATAAGTCATTTGATTAAACTTTGAGTGAAAGTTGGGGTTCAATTGATATAGAAAAGTGTAAGTTAACTTAAATTTTTCTTTAGGGGCATTTTGGTAATTTGGTAAAAATCTAGGGTTTGTTTGGAATTTTTCATTTATTTAAGGGAGTAAAGGCATGCTTAGAGTATATTTAGAGTGGGTTGTTACATAAAGACTCATGATACGCCCTTCAGATGCTTATAAATTTTGTATGTGTCGAAACCTGGAGTTAAATTATGTTAATTCGGCACTACAGATAAGTTAAGTTGAATTGCTCAAGAACTTAAAAAAGTTAATTAGATAAATTATTAGTAATTTATTTTATTAGCGAGTATCTATAACCTTAACCTGGTGAGGATTAACTAATTAATAATAAGGATCTCGAAATACAATTTTGAGTTAAGGAGTGGAGTTACAATTATAATTATATAGTGGTATGGATTATAATTAATGGACTGGGATTAGAATCCGGGTTGGATTAGGCTTTCTCAAGTACATTAGGAACTACATATCTTTCTTTAGGGTACCTACCTTAGCCTATATATATGCACCTAAGGCTCCCTTTTACGCAAGCAACTCTTAATACTCAAAAACCCTAATTCAGATTTGTGAGAAAGAGAGACGACAGAGAGAAAAAGAGAGAAGAAAAAGTTGTCACATATAAAGAGCCCACACTTTGCTCGTCACATATAAAGAGCCCACACTATTCATATCGGGACTATGGTTAAAGATCGTGAGTTTCATCAAGCCTACATTTGACATCAATCATGATATATTATTTATGCTGACTTGAAATCAAACCAAAAAGATCTCAAAGGTAAACCCTAATTTTACCTTATAAGGTTTTACGTATACGAATTATTTTTATAAGTACTATTTATACATGTAATTGACAAACCCTGGGTAAAACGCTCCAAAAATTGGTATCAAAGCCTTGTTGATATCGCGTATTGGTTGAACTCAATTGTGTTGTCCAATTAAAACAATTATATATGTGTATTGATGTTGGGTAAAATATAAATATGTGCTAACTTCTGTTTTGCAGCGATCTAATCCTGCTATTATGATCACGTATTTATGTTTATGTTTTATGTGATTGGATCTTGCGATGGTTTATTCATGGTTATTTTTTTTTATTATGCTGGATATACATAATATTGATCTAGAATGTGAATTCCTTCATGTAAGTGTAGGACATATATAAACTGAAACAGTTTTGATCGTGATTTTTAATGGAGGATTGCAAAACCAGATGAGTGCTCGAAGGTTGTTTGGCAAAACCATATTCGTGCCATCCTAGCGTGGTGGCAACATAAAATGTTTGGGATCAAGGAAAACTGTTGAGAACTCCTATATACAACATAATTTCATCGTAACCGTAAGAGATGGAATCCATATTTATCTTGATTTCCTTGTTTACGTTGATTTATGTCGTTATTATTCATCTTTTAATTACCAGGTTGTTACTATGTGTTAATGGTTCCCTTAGAATTATGGAAAAGATGAAAAATTGATCGGACGTAGATCATGTAGATGCTAGTGTGAATAATTTATAATTATTTTTAATTATGGACATTAACATGTGTGGTAAGAGAATAAAAATTGAGTATTTATTTTCAATAATGATTAAGGGTATTTGAAAATTTTATTTATCACACATTTTCTTGATATATTAAAATAGGAGTATCCCGGTATTTTTGAAAGTATATCAAATGTCCTACACTTATTGAATTAATTAAAATTTGAACAGATTTTTTTACAATACTCACAAAGTTTTTTTAAATTACTAAGTGGAAGAGGGAATTTGTCAAGAGCAAATCCCGCGGTCTCCATAAATAATTTGTAGACTTTTAATAATAAGTAGGTCCTCCAATGAGGAATGGTAATTATTATGGTAATTTTCACAAGTTTCCTTAAGAGTAATTTTTGATTCATTATTCACATAGGTGGAACAAAAGGAAAAGTTTATGTCATATGAGATAATCTAAAATTAGTTGGTGGTATACTCTTAGACGTCAAATAATGGTAGGTGTGGGACCAAAGTGTCGGCTATTTAATTTTATTTGACATAGTATTTGTTTATATAATAAAATTAAAAGGAATTATCCTGCCTTCTTTGTTTTGGAAAGTGGGTTCTCCGAAGAGAAATATTATTCAAATGGTAATTCGGATGTCAACGAATTCTTTTAAAATTAGTAGAGGGAACCTTAATTTTAATTTAGAATTCAAAAGGTTTTATGCACTATAATAATTCATTTTATTATTTGATTTTCAGCATTAAGATGGGAAGATCTTTCAATCAACTTGTTATCATTCTCGAGGAAAATAAATTAATTGGACCTAATTACATTGACTGAAAAAAGAATTTTGATATAGTATTAACTATTGAAGAGTGCAGTATTAGGCTCAATGAGATTTGTCATAAGAAACTCGGTGAGGGGGAGACAGAAAAGGAAACCCAATCTTAATAAAAATGGATCAATACCAATGAGATGGCACAGTGTTACATTTTAGTGTGTATGTCAAATGTTTTGCAACATCAGCATTCGCCAATGAACCATGCCTGTGATATGATGTTGAACCTTAAAGATATATTTGGGTATCAGAATCATGCTACAAGGCAGGTTGCCATGAAATAACTCATGAACACAAACAGGGTTGAGAGGACCCCAGAGAGGAAACATGTTTTAAGGATGATGTCTCTTCTCAATGATCTTAAAATGCTTGGAACATAAATTGATGAGGAAATCCAAGTTGATATTGTTCTCCAGTCGCAGAATGACTCCTTTAAGTAGTACCTTCCAATTTACAACACGAATAAGCTTTCTTACTCTTCAGTGGAAATACTTAAAGAACTACAAGCAGTTGAAGGTCTTATCAAGAAGTCGGGATGTGATTTTATTTATGAGAAAGGCTTTACTTCTAAACATATGGGCAAGAAGAAGAAGGAGAAGAAGGAGAAGAAGAAGAAGAAGAAGAAGAAGAAGAAGAAGAAGAAGAAGAAGAAGAAGAAGAAGAAGAAGAAGAAGAAGAAGAAGAAGAAGAAGAAGAAGAAGAAGAAGAAGAAGAAGAAGAAGAAGAAGAAGTAAAAACCTATGGATTTCAAGAATAACTTTAAGCTTCGGGGAGTGGGTGAGAAGTCGAAAGGAAACTATTATATCTGCAAATGGTTAGGACACTTGAAAAGGCAATGCTCAATCTTATTAGTAAGGAATAATGGAAATGTGTTAATTTATCCTTATTTTTTTAGACATGTTTTGTGGTGAAATCTACAAGTATCTGTTGTGTACATTCAGGAGCAACTAATCATGTTTGTGATTTCTATAGGAGTTTCCTATAAATAGGGAGCTCGGTGATGGGCAAATATTTCTATTCATAGGTGGTCACATCAAGGCAACAGTAGTAGCAGTAGAAAACTTAGTTTAAAATTTTGGTGAAAATAATAATTTAATATTAGTTTATTGTTTCTTTATTCCTAGCATACGAATAAATATGATTTATATTTCTAAATTGGTTTTGAATGGATATTTAGTTTGTTTCAATAATGGTTTTTTAATTAAAAAGGGCAAACCTATTATCTCTTCTAGTGCATTGGAAAATGATCTTTATATTATAAGGCATGTCTCACCACTAAAGCTTAATGCTGAATTGAATAACTCAAATGAAATAACTTAAATAGAAAAGAACCTTATAAGTTAAACCAAACATTCTTTGGCACTTATTCTTAGGTCATATCAATCTACAAATGATTCAAATACTGGTTTCAAATGGATAATTATTTTCATTGGAAGTGGAGGCACTTCTAGTCTGTGAATCTTGCTTAGAGTATAAGATGACCATGAGGTTGTTTACAATCAAGGACTATAGAGCCAAAATGTGTTGGAATTAGTGCATTTTTATTTATATAACCCTATGACAATCTGGGCAAGAGGTGGTTATGAGTACTTCGTCACTTTCATTGATGATTACTTAAGGTTTGGGTATTTTTACCTTATGCATCATAAGTATAAAGCCTTTTATAGGTTAAAAGTATATGTAGTTGAGTAAGAGCTCAATAATGGTATATTAATCCAAACTCTACGATTAGATCATGGATTTTAGTACATAATGGTAGAGTTTAAGGATCAATTATCAGATATTGGAATTACATCCCAATTGTCTGCATTAGGCACTGCACAAAAAAATGGTGTAGTAGAAAGAAGGAACAAGACTCTTTTAGACATTATTAATTCCATGATGAGTTATTTGAGCCTGCCTAATTTGTTATGAATTAGAGGCGAACACTTATCTAATGAACTTAGTTACTTCAAAATCGGTCTCAACAACCTCCACATAACTGTGGACTGGGCGTAAACCTAGTGTAAGACATGTTCGAATTTGGGATTACCCAATACATATGTTGAGGAAGGAACTCGGTAAGATAGAATCAAGGACATGAGTGTGTCTCTTTGTAGGTTACCCGAATGGAAATAAAGGTGGTTTGTTTTATAATCTAAAAGACCAAAAGGTAATGGCTAGCACTAATTACCGATAATTAGAGAAAGATCATATGATAAACCGCAAGCCCAAGAACAAGATTATCTTACAAGAGCTAAGAGGGATAGGCCAAGTCATTTCTTCTGGACCAACCGTACAGGATGAAATACAACCTGATATCGATGGTACATTTCCTAACAATAGTGGGAGTATTATTGATAACCAGGATACATGTGTCAATTATACTCGAACACAAGTGGATCCATGTCATAGAGGGAGAATTAGGTGTCAGTATGATAGTTTAGTGTATATGGGTGAACACTTTAGTAAAATATCAATAGAACTGTGATGAGGCTCTCTAAGGTAAGGATTATGAGCTTTATATAACATCTATGAATATCAAGATGGATTCGATGTATTCGAATTAATTTTGGGAACTCGTATACTTACCTAATGGAGCTAAACTCATTGCTTGCAAGTGGATCTACAAGAAAAAAGATAGGGGAATATAGGAAGGTGGAAACCTTCAAAGCAAGGCTTATTACGAAAGGGTTTGCTCAAAAAGAGGGAATCGACAATAAGGAAAATGTAATACCCTGCATTTTTTACTGAATTGAATTTGAACTAATTGAATAAAATCCCAACTTAAGAATAATACCTTGCGATAAAATATTAATAAGCAAATAATTAATTAACATGGAAATTATATATGTATATATATCCGAAATGTCTGGAAATGAAAAGTTACAATGAATACATTGCAATAAAATATGCGACTTAAATATTGGAAGCAAATCAACATGTAAAAGGATCGAGAGGGTTTAAATTGGGCCAATGGAATTTTTGTAACTAAACTAACCCTAGGTATAAATAGAAAAGTTAAAGAAGAACTCATCATTTCTCATTTCACACAAAAGCGGATAGGGTTTTTATAGAGAGAGGATTCATCCAACTAGAAACAAGCTGAACTCATACAAATCCAAGATTAAAAAGGGGCAAACATTGCATGTTGATTTTAAGTCTGTTTGATTCCATAAATGGTAGTGGGCGCAAGATTTCCTGTAGAAAATATATTCTGAACAACATTGTAGTTTTAAGTTTTTTTAAAAACGGATCGAAAAAACATCGAATCTGCGTTTTACATTTCAGAGCAGAATGTTGTTGAAAACAGGCGCGAACATTGCATGTTGATTTTGTGTCTGTTTTAAGCCATAAATGACGGTGTGTATTAGAGTTCTTTTAGAAAATCATGTTCTGAACAACTTTGAAGTTTTAAGTTTCTTCAAAAACGAATCAAAAAAGCCTCAAATTGGCGTTTTATATTTCTACGCTGAACGTTGTTGAAATAATAGTGCTAATACTTTTCATGTTGTTAGTAAGATGATTGTGGTGTTGTGCCTAATATTCTAACTTGATCATACACCTATGATTATAATAGATATATAACCTTGAAATGATTTTGATGTTGAATTAGTAAATTAATGATGTAAATTATGTTGCATCGTAAATAATGACTATTATATAACTCGAGTAAGAGACTTAATACGATTGTATATATAAATATGCGTGAAATTTTTTTACATGTATATTATCGAGTATACGCTAGATTAGTCCTCCGATCGATGTAGGCACATGTTGAATGCGATTTTTTGTGATTGATCTGGTTAGGTTCTGCTTGAGTTCCGCACCGGAAATAAACCGTCGGAACCGGACACGTGATTGTAATGTGGGTGAGTTAGGAAGACCTTGTAATGCCATGTGATTAGGACTTAGTATGATTGCCCTTGCCACGTAATATTGGGAAATATTAGTGGGTAGGCCTAGCATTACGACTTGTTTCCACGGATAACAATAGTGACCCGATATGATTTATTGTGTGAGATATTATTCTTGTCTTTTAAACTAATATCCCAAATTGATACACTTGATATTATACTTGAAGGAAATATTTTGATACCTTAAATACTAAAATGAGATTAGTAATGATTAATCACGATACGATATGAGACTAAACGTTACTCGGGTTCGAGTTGGGTAGTCACGATATAGGTGCATTGGTTGGGTAATTGTATGACTTAATTAGTGGAGTCAAGTTGTGTTAAGTATGCGTTCAACATACGTATCTTATAATTGTATAGATTCTCTTGCTGTTGATGCCCTTTTTTATGTCTCTTCCCCCTCTCCTATATATATGTATTATTCAGGTCCTCGCCCTGTTGAATAGTAGACTATGGAGCTGGACGACCTTGCATCTATTCTTAGGATCCTATCGTGGTGGACGCTGGTCCTTATCTTATTTTGTCACTCTTCCTTAGAGTATGGTATGAGAGATTTCCCATTGTTATGGATCTGAGGGTGTTGAGAGGTTTACATTATACACTTTACCTAGTTTATTTTTGGGCCCTTATGTTTGGGCATTTTATACTCAGTACTGATATTACTTGTGGATCCTTTAATTGCTATTATGTGATTTGGTTACATGTATGGGAGTGTAAATGCATATTTTACCGCATTTATATAAATTTTGTTTCTAATGCCAACATATTGTTGCTCCGCTTTAATTTAATTGGGCGTAGCTAACCATATTAGATATAAAAAGCAGGGTTATCGCAGTTGGTATCAGAGCACCCGGGTTTTAGAGCCTTTAGGGATCTGAGGGCGTCTCTTACATTTTTTGCAGAGTGTTTCTTTGATAGGTAGATCCTTACAACTAGGTTTTGTATTCTATAACTTTGAGGAAAATTTGAGCCACTGATCCGACATGACCAATTGTGAGTGCCCGAGTATATGGGAAGGGTTCCTTAATTGGATTTCGCTTGTGAAATGATCCACACACGAGGGTTTACTTTTGTAGGGAGTTAGGACTTTTGGCATGATATATATCTAGGACTTTAAATTATTGCACTCGAGTACATATGTGACGCATGTTTTCAACTTTTCCTTCTAGTTCTCATACTCTATGTTTAGTCTCTTCAGATGAGGAGACGCGGCGATAGATTGGCAGGAGTAGCAGGATAGGCGAGGGACCAGGAGCAGCAACCCAGGCCACAAGGGACGATAGGAGGTTTGTCCCAGGCCGAATTGACGGCCATAGCACAGGTTGTAGCTGCAGCAGTAGAAGTAGCATTTTCGACGCAGCTAGTGACCGCATCAATGCCAGCACCGATATCACCTGTTTTCATCGCACCACCTATAGTAGCTCAGTATGAGCCACGAGTTCTAATAGTTATGCAGCCCACTTGGGCGTCTATTGTGAGTGGGTTTGAGAAGAGGCGTCCGCCTTATTTTGCCAGTGATATGGGTCCGTTGGAGGCACTTCAGTGGAAGCAAGATATATGTAGACATTTGATATTGGTTGACTACAAAGTGGTGCAAAAATAGATTTTATGTACCTTTCGTTTGACTAGGGAGGCGTTGTGCTGGTGGGAGTCCATTACCTCCATAGCTCAGCGGAATGTTATGCCTATTACTGACTGTTGGGCTCGTTTCGAGGCGAAGTTTGTGCCTCCTGCACAGCGTGTGGCTTTGAGGAGAAGGTTTGATACCTTGAAGCAGACTGGTTCAATTTTTAAGTATGGGCGAGAGTTTACCTCATTGGTAGAGTTTTCTCCCGAGGTAAAGGAAGATGATGTTTTGAAGACTCGAAGGTTTATTAAGGTGCTATCTTGGCTAATTCGGGGGCCCTTATTGGTGAATCTATCATTCGATAGTTATGAGGTAGCGATAAATGAAGCATTGCATCACTGTAATGATCATTCTGAGCATATGGTGGGCAAGAGAAGGGCAACAGACTAGTAGGGTAGGACCCATGAGGTTGTAGTTGTAGGCCAACAGGGCCTACAGGGGGACCAACAGTCAAGAAGCCATCAGGCCAAGCGGTACAGACGTCGTCACCATGGGCAGCAGGCCCGAAGCCAGCAGGGTCAGTCCATTCAGGCTCAACCGGTTCATACCATTCCAAGTCAGGGTCAATTACAGTAGGGTCAGGGCTACTCGGGTCAGGGTGCGAGAGATCAACATCGGGCCAATCGCCCCAACATCGGGCCAATCGCCCCAACATCGGACCATTGGTACAGTAGGCATGAGATGGGGGTCTTATTGTATGCTTCCAGTACAGCGAGACTGGACACGTGAGAAGGTCTTATCCCCGAGGATAGGCATAGGGAGATAGAGCACAACAGCAGTAGGTACTCCCACCACCACCACCATTTTCAACATTTCCAGGGGCACCAGCGGTGCCAATTCAGCCACAGTTGTACGAAGGTGTGTATATGTCATTCATCCACAGGCGTGACCACCTGCGATTCATGGTACATTTTCTGCCTATAGTTCTCATGCGAGAGTAATTTTTTACACTGGTGCATCACACTCGTTCGCCAGTTATGGGCTTTCCTAGGACGTCAGGGATAGACGTTACTGAGGCGATAGTGGCCCATATGAGTGCACCTTTGGGTGGTAGGACCTTCGCCACATTTGTGGAGGGGTCGTGATTGAGATCGGGAGACTTCACCTTCTTCGTCGACCTTATTTTGATTGAGATGCGTACCTATGACGTGATTATAAGATTTAATTGGTTGTATGCATATCACGTACAAATTGACTGTCGTGGGAGTGCAAACATATTTTCCATTCCTAGTCAGGAGATGTACCTAATAACATTACCTGGTCTAGAGGGTCGAGCCATCACACTCTATTTTACATCGAGGAGGATTCTCCTGATGGGGCGTCCGTATCCTTAGATACGATCCCTACAGTGAGGGATTTCGCGGACATCTTTATTGAGGTTCCTGGTTTACCTCCATCTCGTGAGATAGAGTTTTGTATAAAGTTAACGTCGGGCACTAGACCGATTGCCAGGGACCCGTACCCTATGGCACCCTTAGAGGTGAGGGACCTTAAGGAGCAGATTCAGCAGCTATTGGGCCAGGGTTTTATCCATAGGAGTACCTCGCCTTGGGGAGCTCCAGTGCTATTTATGAAGAAAAGGGATGGTTCACTTCGATTGTGCGTTAATTATTGAGAGTTGAATAAGGTGACGATTCGGAACAAGTATCCGTTACCTCGCATTGATGACATATTAGATTAGTTAAGGGATGCTTCATTCTTTTCGAAGATTGATTTACGCTTTGGTTATCACCAGTTGAGGATTCATGAGGATTATGTCCCGAAAATAGCGTTCCTGACTCGATATGGTTTGTACGAGTTTTGGGTCTTGCCGTTTGGCTTGACCAATGTGCCTGCAGTATTCATGGATTTGATGAACCGTGTATTCAAGCCATTCTTAGACCAGTTTATTATCATATTCATTGACGATATCCTAATCTATTCACTATCCTAGAAGGATTATGTTGGACATTTGCGATTGGCCCTTCAGACCTTAAGGGAGCATCAGCTTTATGCTAAGCTCTCTAACTGCGGGTTATGGCTACGAGAGGTGTAGTTTTGGGGCCACATTGTAACAAAGGTTGGGATTATCGTCGATCCTAGCAAAGTTGTTGTTGTTATCGAGTGGGGGTAACCCACTATGCTGACTGACATTCAGAGTTTTCTAGGTCTAGCGGGTTAATATAAGAGGTTTATTTAGGGCTTCTTAAATATTATGAGTCCTTTTACCTAATTGACAAAGAAGGGTATTATTTTCTTCTAGAGTTCAGAGTATCAGGAGGCTTTCGACACTTTGAAGGAGAAGCTTACGTTAGCGTCAGTCCTTGTATTGCCGAAAGTTGGGGTTGAGTACCATGTGTACACTGATGCGTCATTACTAGGGTTAGGAGTTATTCTAATTCAGGAGGAGAGACCAATTTCCTATATTTCGAGGAAATTAAGGCCTCATAAGGACCATTCCCCGACTCATGAATTAGAGTTGGCGGTGGTTATTTTAGCGATATATTCATGGAGACACTACTTATTTGGGGAGAAGTTTACGTTGTTTACCGACCATAAGAGTCTTCAGTGCTTGTTCTCTCAGAAGAACTTGAACATGCGACAGAGTATATGGGTGGAATATGTGAAAGACTACCAATTTTTTGTACAGTACCACCCGGGTAAGTCAAACGTGGTCGCCAATGCTTTGAGCCGAAGACACACAATGTCATTGATCGCCTTGGATGTGGAGGAGAGTGTTGAATTATTAGATGTTTGGAAAGCTCGATGGAAGGATTTGGGTAGCCTTGATGTTGATATAGCATTTATGGGGACTGTATCTATACCAGTTTATATGGTTCAGCGAGTTGTGAAGGTCCAGTCTTCTGATGACTTTTGTCAGGAGAATGTGAAGGCATTGATGTCCAGGGGAATTCAGGGTTTCTCGATTAGTTGTGATGGGGGACTTCGTTATCAGGGGTGGATTGTTATACCGCATGATGCCGAGTTGCGAAAGGCCTTATTATCTTAGTCGCATCGATCTAGATTCACTGTTCACCCCGAAGGTGATGAGATATATCCGGACGTATGTATTGGTGGGTTGGGTTAAAGCGTGATGTAACCGAGTTTGTCTCAAAGTGTGCCACTTGCTAGCTTGTAAAGGTGGAGCATCAGAGACCTGAGGGGAGTTGCAGTCGTTGTCCATTCTCGAGTGAAAATGGGAAAGCATCTCCATGGATTTCATTATTGGGTTGTCGATATCGCAGCACGATCATGATTCGATTTGGGTCATCATCGACAAACTGAAAAAGGTGGCTCATTTCCTTCCAGTGAGGACAGATTATACGGCACAACAGTATGCCGGGATATTTATTACGAAGATTTTGAAGTTGCATGGGGTACCGCATGACATCGTGTCCGACCGTGGTAGTGTCTTCATCTCGCACTTTTAGGGTGGTATTCAAGAGGCAATGGTAGTTTAGTTGAGTTTGAGTATCGCGTTCCACCCTCAGTCTGATGGTCAGACAGAGCAAGTGAACCAGATTTTAGAGGACATATTGCGAGTTTGTATAATGACCTCAAAAGTGGTTGGGATATGCATTTTCCACTGGTGGAGTTCTCATACAATACTAGTTATCAGCAGACTATTGGCATGGCACCATATGAGGCTTTGTAGGAAAGGCCTTGTCCATCGCCTACAAGTTGGTTGGAGTTTAGAGAGCACCGGATGCTAGGTCCCGATATTGTTAGGGAGACCTCGGAAAAGGTTGACTTGATTCGTGCACAGATGAAGATCGTGCAGGATCGTCAGAAAACTTATGCTGACACAAGGTGGAGGAAGTTAGAGTTTGCCATTGGGGACCTGGTGATATTGAGGGTCTCACCCATGATAGGCGTTGTTCACTTTGGTGCCAAAGGGAAGCTTTCACCGCGATACGTGGGTTCATTTACAATGTTGGACAGGGTGGGGGCCGGTTGCTTATTATTTAGCCCAACCTGACCATGTCCAACGGGTTCATGATGTTTTTCATGTATCCATGTTAAGGAAGTTCTTATGTCCTGAGGACTCACACCTACACATAGAGTTATACAGGATTGAGTTAGAGCCCGATGGGAGCTATAAGGAGAGGCCCGTTAGGATCCTAGATCATCGTGAGATATAATTGAGGTCAAAAGTCATTCCTTTTGTTCCTGTTCTGTGGAGTCATCATGATAAGTCTGAGGCCACTTGGGAGAGAGATGATGACTTGCGAATTAGTCACCTATATCTCTTCATGGAAGGTACATGCAAAACTATCTTGCTTGACTTGAATTGAAATTGATTTATATTATTTTGGATTTCGAGGATGAAATCCCATTCGTAGAGGGGTAGAATGTAATACCCCTTATTTTTCATTAAATTGAATTTGAACTAATTGAATAAAATCCCGACTTAAAAATAATACCTTGCGATAAAATATTAATAAGCGAATAATTAATTAACGCGAAAACTATATATGTATATATATCCGAAATGGCTAGAAATGAAAAGTTAAAATGAATACATTGCAATAAAAATATGCGACTTAAATATTGGAAGCAAATTAACACATAAAAGGATCGAGAGGGTTAAAATTGGGCCAATGGCATTTTTGTAAATAAACTAACCCTAGGTATAAATAGAAAAGTTAGAAAAGAACTCTTCATTTCTCATTTCACACAAAAGAGGTTAAGGCTTTTGTAGAGAGAGTGAGATCTCAAATAGAAGAAGGAGAAGAAGAAGGTTTCATCTTAGAACTCTTAGAAGTGGGTCATCTTCTCCACCAATACCTCCCTACACAAAACAAAGGCAAGTTAATCTTAAATGTTTGATGAAAAAGTGTATAAACATGAGTTGAATCCCTAAATCTTGAAATTGATGAGATGTAATTAATATATAAGTGATTTACGATGCATCCAACTAGAAACAAATTGAACTCATACAAATCCAAAATTAAAAGGGGCAAACATTGCATGTTGATTTTGGGTATGTTTTAATCTGTAAATAGCAGTGTGCTTGAGATTTCTTGTAGAAAATCATATTCTGAACAACTTTATAGTTTTAAGTTTTTTAAAAAACAAATCGAAAAAACCTCGAATTTGCGTTTTACGTTTCTGCGCAGAATGTCATTAAAAACAGGGGAGAACATTGCATGTTGATTTTGGGTATGTTTTAAGTCGTAAATGGCAATGTGCTCGCCAATTCTTGTAGAAAATCATGTTTTGAACAACTTTGTAGTTTTAAGATTCTTCAAAAACGAATCATAAAAGCCTCAAATCGGCGTTTTATATTTCTGCGCTGAACATTGTTGAAATAATAGTGCTAATGCTTTTCATATTGTTAGTAAGATAATTGTGGTGTTGTGCCTAATATTCTAACTTGATCATATACCTATGATTATTATAGATATATAAGCTTGAAATGATTCTGATGTTGAATTAGTAAATTAGTGATGTAAATTATGTTATATCGTAAATAATGACTATTATATAACTCGAGTAAGAGACTTGATACGATTGTATATATAAATATGCGTGAAATTTTTTTACATGTATATTGTCGAGTATACTCTAGACAAGTCCTCCGATCGATGAAGGCACATGTTGAATGCAATTTTTTGTGATTGATCCGGTTAGTTTCCGCTCGAGTGCCATGTCGAAGATAAACCGTCGGAACCTGACACGTGGTTGTAATGCGCGTCGATTAGGAAGACCTTGGACCGCCATGTGATTAGGAATTAGTATGATTTCCCTTGACACGTAATATTGGGAAATATTCATGTGTAGGACTAGCGTTACGACTTGTTTCCCCGAGTAACAATAATGACCCGATATGATTTATTGTGTGAAATATTATGCTTGTCTTTTAAAGTGGTATCCCGAATTGATACACTTGATATTATACTTGTAGGAAATATTTTGATACGTTAAATACTGAAATGAGATTAATAATGATTAATCACGATACGATATGAGACTACACGTTACTCAGGTTCGGTTTGGGTAGTCACGATATAGGTTCATTGATTGGATAATTGAACGACTTAATTATTGGAGTCAAGTTGTGTTGAGTATGCATTCATCATACGTACATCTTACAACTGTATATATTTTCTTTCTATTGATGCCCGTTTTTATGTCTCTTCCCCCCTCTCTTATATATGTGTATTATTCAGGTCCTCGCCCCGCTGGACAGTAGACTGTGGAGCTGGACGACCTTGCATCTATTCTTAAGATTTTGTAGTGGTGGAAGTTGGTCCTTATCCTATTTTGCCACTCTTCTTTAGAGTGTGGTATCAGATATTTCCCATTGTTAGGGATCTGAGAGTTTTGAGAGGTTTACATTATACACTTTACCTAGTTTATTTTTGGGCCCGTATGTTTGAGCATTTTATACTCAATACTGATATTACTTGTGGATCCTATAGTTGCTATGATGTGATTTGGTTACACATATGGGAGTGTACATGTTTACTTTAAGGCATTTATTTAAACTATGTTTCTAATGCCAACACATCTATGCTCCATTTTAATTTAATTGGGCGTAGCTAACCAAATTAGATATAAAAAGTAGGGTTGTCATAGAAAACTTCTCGTCGGTTGCCATGATCAAGTCAATCTGAATTCTCTTATCCATTGCGGTACATATCAATTTCCAAATTATGAAAATGGACATTTAGTATGCATTGTTGAATGTTAATCTTAACTAATGCATATATATATGATCAAACCATGTGGATTCATAGTTAAGGGCCAAGGAAGAAATGTACACAAGCTTAAGCGATCCATTTATGAACTTAAGAAATTGTAAAGATCTTGGAATTTGATTATGCAATCAAATCTTTTGGTATTGATCAATGTTTGGATAGAACTTGTGTGTATAAGAAGCATGATGGAAGCATGGTGGTATTTTAGTACTTTATATGGATAATATTCTCCTAATCGAGAACGATGTGGATATATTGTCTAGTATAAGAGTGATTATCTAGACAGATTAATATGAAGGACTAAGGAGAAGTCAATCACATTCTTAAGATCAAGATTACGTGTGATCGTAAAAATAAAATGTTGCGCTTATCGTAGCCACTTTTATCAGTCATGTGCTCACAAGGTTTTGCATGAAAGATTCCAATAATTGACTTCTTATTTTCAGGCATTTAATCTCTTTATCTAAGGATCGGTGTCCCAAGACAACTAAACAAATAAAGAGAGTGAGTAATGTACCTTATTCTTCGATGATGGGAAACCTCTTATATTCTATAGTGTGTACAAGCTCAAACATTTTCTATGTCATATGCGTGTTCAGTAGATATCAGTCTAACTCGGGTGAGGAAAACTGGAATGTTGTTAAGCACATTCTCTAGTATCTAAAAAGAACTATAAAGTATGTGTTGGTTTATTTAGTAGCCAGTCTGGTGCCCTTTAGGTACACAAAATTGGACTTTAAGTCAGATACAGATTTCAGGAAATCAACCTCGGGATATGTGCTTAACCTGAGAGTATGAGACATAATTTGGAGGAGTATCAAGTAATCATTTATTATTGATTCGACCATAGAAGCTGAATATGTTCACGCATTAAAAGCAACAAGGGAGGCTTTTTGGCTCCGTAACTTCCTAAGTGACTTGGGTGTGGTTCCTTCAATGCAGTCAGTTCTTACATTTTATTGTGATAATAGCAACGGGGATGCAAATTCTAAACAAAATAAGAAATCACAAGAGGGAGAAGCACATTGAGCGCATTAAAAGAAACAAGCGAAGTCATCGTGACCAAGATTGCATCTCAGAACAACATGACAAACTCCTTTATGAAGAGCTTATCAATTAATAATTTTAAGAGTCGTGTAGAGGGAATAGGTGTCAAATCCACGGACACATGACTTTAAGACTAAGTGTAAAATTGTTGGGGTTTTATTCTTAAAACCATGTAATGACATTTTATTTTAATTAATAAAAGGATTTTATTATTCATTTTGAAATGAGAATCATATTTGTTAAAATGACTTATATTTATGTTCTTTAAGTATATTGTTTGATATATCAGTCAATCTTATTTAGTAGGAATTCTGGTGAGTTGTGTTCTACTTGATCACGGTAGATCAAAATTCCATTTCTAGCACTATTGAACCGTTCAAAACTTAAACAGGGTGTTAACATCTTGTTGGAATGGTTGTGATACAATTCAAGTAGTTTATCTAATGGATCGATAACATGTATGATACTTCGAAAGAGGATTCTGTTCAGTACATCTAGGAATGTATTGAATAAGTTCACCCATGATATTTAAGTCTAAGGACTGTATTGGTTAGACTTAATTAATCTCACACCATTTTCAAATGATTCATAGATTCTTAATCCTGAGAATTGTGAGGATTGAAATTGTTGCACAAAAGTTACTTTTATTTCTATAGACGTGATCTGATTTTTATCGGGTTAATAGAACCCCACATATTATGTAATAATTATGTGAGTATTTTGAGATCATAATTTGAAGGAATCCTTATCTCAAGGATACCTTGGATTACAATACCGCCTTAATAGAATTATATTATTTATTTCCACCAGTTAAATTAGATTAGTGGATTATTTTATAATTTGGTGGAGTAACAAAATAAGTTAAGTCTGAGAATCAAGGAATCGATTAAATGTTGGTTAAAAACAATTAGCAAAAAAATTGATTTGACCAATAGGGTATTGAAAGTTTAATGTGGGGCATCATATTATGTTCCATAATCAACTTTGCATATAAGGCCTCATTATATCCAAGTGATTTTTTAGATAATTAAATTTGAGTGTAGTGATAATTATTTAGTGGAATTAATCATGGTTAAATGAAGAGAGGAAATAAATTACAGGATTCATAATTTGGGATTTTTGAGTATTTATTTGGAATTCAATTTAATTATTTATCTTAGATCCTTAATATAGTTCACATACCCAAGTAATTAGACCCGGATTCTAAAGAAACCCAGTTTATCCCAAACCCATCACTTAAATTATTATATATCAATTTAAGTTAGTGATTAAGCAACATAATTCATTATAAGGGTTTAAGAGTGAGGAGATAAAATACTATTCACATTTTTGTGAAGAGGCCAAGAGAGGGAACCATGTCTCACTCAAAATCAAGATATTTCTTCTTCAAAGGTTCCCACACACCTACCTAACATTGGGAGGATCACATACTACAAGATCCAAGCATTTCAGGGCATTCAATAAAGCTTTTGAAGATCTAAAAGAAGGTGGACCCTCAACTTCTTCAAATACTTTTGTCCATATTTAATTCTATCTCAATCCGCAAAACTATTGTATTGGTTTGTTTTGCAAACCTAGATTTTTCTTGTACACTTTCCATTGTATGATTAATCGAAGTTTCAGTGGCTAACAAAAATATTTTGTGTATGCCAATCCCTAACATTAATAACCATTAGTCACTCAGTCCTTTACCTCAGCAAGCATGTGAGGAACACCAATCAACCAAGTTTGGCCACCAATTCTAATGTTAGAATGAGACATCATTGCCCTTATATGGTAACTATCCTTGTTATGAGGAGTTTAGAAAAGAACCCTAACCTCTTTTATGTATCCCTTATTATCTCGAATACTTTCAAAGGACCTTAATAGAGTTCCTCCATCATAAGTCTAACCATAATTAAGGTCTAGTAGGCCTTTGTAGGCCTATGGCCTACTTTTTCATAGTCAAAATACTATTAATAGGCCACTCACGAGACCTCAAGACTTATAAAGACTGTGACACCCTGATTTTTGGAGGTTAATGGAAAAAACTTTTCATACATTGATTCCATTTTAAAAACTACTACTTTAAAGTAAAATCTTGCTTTCACATTTTTGTATCATAAAATACCTCTAGTTTAATTAATGAAATGATATCCAGCATATGAAATTCATAAGAACATTTTAAATAAAAGAGTTTTGCCAACTTCATAGAATAAATAACAATTTGATAAAGTTCACATCATCATATCGTATTATAAACCAAATTTAAAATGCTTCAAAACAATTCCAAATAACGTTGTCAAATTCCATTTAAATAACACAATCATATTAAATTGTAAAAGTAGCTCTACTGGCATGTAAATCCTTCATTTCCTCTCATGGTCTCCTTGCCATTATCTTTTCCTCAAGTATTTAGGGGGTTTGGCAAATTGTAGGGTATGAGCGTGCAGCCAGTAGGAGAAATACTATTAGAGTAATGCGTACAAAGAATATTTATACTTATAAACTATATTTGAGTAATTAGGAAATCATCCATCATTTGATGAAGTGTTCTTATTAATAACGCAAAGTTACATGAAATTTACGTTTTGATTATGTAACCCCGACGATGAGCCCACACACACTTAACCTTTCTTGTTAATACCACTTGCATCCAGTTAATTTAACCATTAATTTACTTTCACATTTTTCAAGTTATTTCACAAACTCGCCCTAACGTTAATTATCGTTATGCTCAAAATTATCTTTTCACTTGATTAATCTAGGTACTAATCCATGAGTATTATACGAATTTTCACCGACTCCCACCATGCCAAAATACGCTACTAGCAAGTTGTTGGGGGTCTAAGTATTAAGTCACACCCTAGGGCTTTAGGCCCTTCTTAAATTTTTCGATTACCGACGAGTGCCATTTACTAGTTACATCTTTTGAACCTTTTTTCCTTTCTTTCTTTCTTATTCACTTTTAAACATTTTCCCCTTTATTTCTAGATCGATGAGGCCAAATACGTCGGACAAGACAAATACCAACACACTTTATGTCCAAGTTTCACACTTCAAAAAAATTTTGTTTTCATTTTACCTTAGACTCGGTACTTCATCTTTTGAGAACAACTTTAATTATCATTTCTTGTGAAACTTAACTTTTGCATTCAAATACCCATTTATACATTTTTAAATTATTTTCACTATTCATTCACACTTGTAAAACTCGCGTTTTATACTTTTTGTCAAAAATACTTCTTTTCATCTTTACTTTACAAAATATAGATTTTTACCACGTAAAATCTATTTTTTTTTTTAACTAGAGTCCTTTAGTTTGGAAAGTCTACTCATAATTTCAACTATTTCATAAAAATGATACTTCGCACTAAAACATCACTTTTATTAATTTAAGACTTATAATTCTAACTTACTGGCTTTACACCTTTTATATTACTTCTTATCATTTTATGTGGTCATAATAATTCATTTAAAACTAGGGGTGTTCGCGGTCCGGTCCGATCCAATTTTGGGGTATTTTTAGGACCGGACCGCATTAATCGGTCCTAAAAAATTATGGATCAAGACTGGATCGGAATAATCCGTTTCGGTCCTATTCGGTTTTCAAGCGGTTCGTGTTTGGTCTCGGTCCTATTCGGTCCAACCCATATAAAACATCACATATTTTTGTTTAATTGAAAATAACACATTTTTTAAATTAAAAAAGCGCATTTTTTTCTTAAAAACATTTCTCCTTAAAAAAACATCACTTGTAAAAAAAACAGCACAATTTTTAAAAAACAACACACTTTTTTATACTGAGACAGCACTGTTTTTAAAAATAAAAATAAAATCAGCACTGTTTTTTTTTAAATCAGCACTATTTAAAAAAAACAACGTATCTAATTTTCGCACACTATTATTTCGCATACTATTATTTTCGCGCAGAGAATCCTTCGTTTCGCACAGAGTATCTAATTTTCGCACACTATTATTTCACACAAAGAATCATTCTTATTCCATAGTCCACCCTCTAAAGAACGCCTAAAATAAATTAGACAAACACTTATCAATCTCATTCTAAACAGCTTTGGGGGGAGACATACATAGGCAAGGACATGAGTACATATCTCAATGGAATAATCTTTCCTCTTGGAGAATAGTAATGCCACACACTAATTTTATTTATTATCTTATCAGCTAAAGAATAAAAATAAGCTATTTTCTTCCTACAAAATATCAATAGGAAGCTTAGGTATGTAATGGGAAGAGATCAAGCATGAAAAACAATAGACATTGAAATTATGAGCTTTTCAGACTAGGAAGTATTAGCAGCAACAACATAACCACTTTCCCCTTATCAACTAATTGGCTAGATATAGGCTTGAATTTGTATATTAATTACGAAAGCTTCTCTAAATATTTGTATCATCCATTGGTAAGAATTTTGATTGTAAAATTATAAAAACTGATAGGTCTTAAATTTAATAAAGGAGTAGAATCTTGCACCGCTAGAATCAATAAAATAGTTTTACTGGACTAACTCTTTTGCATAGTGTGACCATTAAAAAAGTAGGTATAGAAAAGCCCACAAATCATCCTTAATTATCACCCAACAGTAAGGGCTAAAATGGTCACTATCCTAGTTAAGACCCTTTATAGCTTATTTAATTTCCTTTAGATCAGGTTCAACAGTTTTATCATGTTATCAACTTCAGATATGATTTTGAGAATACATATATAATCCTTCATCATTTTTAAAGGAATCCTCAAACAATTAACTCAAATATATCCCTTCAAATTATGTTATACTAAATATTCCCACAGAGTATTTAATGTTCAGATTATAGGAAAGTCTATACCTTCAAACGGATGATCGTGTTTGCTGTGTAGGAGGATAGTGAGGGATCGGGCAGCGTATTTGGCGTGTGTATGGGGAGAGTGGGAAGGGATCCGGAAGCGTAGGAGGAGAGTCGGAAGGGATCCGGATGGGGGTTTCTTTCGGTGGAGAGAAAGGAGAAGGGTTTATTAAATCTTTCGTAGATAGAGAGAGAAGTATGGTATGGACCGTGCATGTGTAGTGTAATGTAATTGGCTTGGGTTTTTGAAAGGCAGTGTGTGTAGTGTAATGTAGATAGTTGGCTTGGGTTTATATATATATATTGAAAGCGGTTCGGTCCGATCCAAAACCATTTTTTGTAATTCAGGACCGAGACCGACCCGAATTATGCGGTCGTATATATTTTTGGACCAAATTAAAACTGAATTAAATAAAATTCGCAAAAGTATGTTCGGTTCGGTTCGGTTCAATTTTTTCGGTCCATTCGGTCTATTGGGGTTCGTGCACACCCCTATTTAAAACTAGCTTTTCAAAACAATACTCATGTTTGCAAAAATTATTACTAAATTCATATTTTGAAAAAAAAATGACATTTTTTTACTAAAAACTATACTTTTGACATTTTAAATTTATTCTTACAAATTGATAACTTTTCATTTTAGACATTTTATACTTGTAATTTTGTGTGTGAATATTACTATATTTTCTATTTTAACCTCAAAATTTTACTATTTTCACTTTTACTCCATTAATTCTTAAACTTCTTGGACTTTTACCACATAAAGTAGCGTCATTTTGTGTCACTAATATGCTAATTTTTCTAACATTATTATTTAATACTCCAAGGCTCGCTTAAGTATATTTTTAAAATACTAAACCCATTTATCCCAACCACATGAGCTTATGTTCATGAATGTAAGATTTTACACCCATAAAAACTGTACATGCATCCTAACATTTCTTCATCAAGTTCAACTAAATTTTTGGCATGAAATAACTAGTTTGAACATGTTTTTCAAAATAATAACTTCCTTAAAAATTCTCAAATTTTAAATTAACCAACTTCAAATTTTAACCATTTTTATCAACCGATATTCATATATAGTGATAATATCCTTAAATATTCATGTAATTTATCTATATGTATATATATAACTATTGTGTTTGGTTTTAAATTTAAAAATAGTGTAGAGTCCATAGCTCTTAAAGGTTGGAAAAAACCCAATGAATCCTGGCTCCTTTTCAAGATTCTTCCTCTAAAATAACATCTTCAAAACCCTTGATAATGGAACAGTGTAATAGAGGTTTTACAAGCTTGATGTGTATAGAGAATATATGGTAATTTAGGCCACTGAATTGAGCAAAGAAGGAGCCTAAAAACCTTAATTTATGGGCTTACTAACAACTCAACAAAATTTGAGACAATATGAGCTAGATCACTCATTTTTCCCTTATAAAGTATCCAATTCTATCCTAATCCCCCCACCCCACACACACACTAATTAATAATGGTTCCACTTAGTCTAATGGGATAGAAAGCCTAATAATAAGATCAAAAATCGGATGAGGGTTGGTTCCTTCTCCCCCTCAATTATGCAAAAAAATTGACAACTTAAAAGAAACCAATCAAGTAGGTGATAACTTCGGACATAAAATACTCTTATATGGATCTAAACGATTTTTTTTACATCATTGAAGAAGGAAAAGTTGTTCAAAATTTAACTTTAAGTCTCGTGGAATGTTTTTAATTTTTTTTAGCACTTTTATTTTTTGATGAAAAAACATTATTATATTTATTATTACTACTACTACTATTATTATTGTTGTTGTTGTTGTTGTTGTTGTTGTTGTTGTTGTTGTTGTTGTTGTTGTTATTGTTGTTGTTATTGTTGTTGTTATTATTATTATTATTATTATTATTATTATTATTATTATTATTATTGTTGTTGTTGTTGTTGTTATTTTTGTTGTTGTTGTTCTTAAAATTTATGTCTATTATCTTTATAATAATATAATACATAGATAAATGTAATTATATAATTCGTTCTGTTTTTTCTTTCTTTAATTTGATTTCAAATGTGTAACTTAATTTAACACGTGTAACGTGGTACGCGATATTTTGAACTTTTCTCTGTAACCTTAATTTCAATTAGAAATAACCTATTTAAACTAATCCCATTAAACTCTCATAAATACAAGTCCATATAATTTTCGAATTACATGAGTCCAAAGATATAATGCGACTTTATTTATTCAACAAAAATTCAGGTTTTACATCCTTCCCATCTTGGGAATTTTTTTCGAAATCAAAACATTTCCCAAGAAGATATAATCTTCACCATTTTACTTTCAGGCTCATACTTAAGCTCACAGATCAAATGCCTATTCGTACATTACCTTTGATTCCTCGAGCTTTATTGATATGTTAACCTTGACATACACTCTTCTACGTCTTAGATAATTTATGAAAATTTGCTTAGTCTCGATACTTTATTCAGTTAACCTCTATTGATTTTAAAGCCCATCGGTTCACTTTTTGAAATCAATTCACGATTAATCTTTTACTTTATAATCGAGTTATATTTATGCGATAGTGCACGATATGCCTTTTTATCATTTAGTCATCAAGTAAACTTTCAAATCAAAAACTAGATTCCACGACTTCCTTAATAAATCTTAACCTACCGGTTAGAAAATAATGCCATATAAACCTTAGGCTTCTCCCTCGTGTCAAACTCACTATACTAGGTCCAGAACTGTCTTTAATGAGCACAAAATCATTAAAATCCTCGTTGCTCCTTTAAACCTTATTAGGAATTTTTTTGACACTATGTTACACAATTTAATTTATTTCACCCGAAATTAAACATCCATGTTGTTCCTCACATGTATAAGTATACCTCTGGTTTTTCTAAAACACGGAATCCTTTTTATAATCAAATGGTCAATTCATAAGTATTTTCATGAGCTCCTACCCATCATAACACTTATCCTTTCAAATGATGATGATAAGCCTTATCAACCATATGCCCAATAATGCAATTTATTCGCATGACCCTAAGATACTTTCTTACTTCAACATTTATTTTATTTTTTTCGTTACCAAACAAGTACTTTTTTAATTTCCCATTAGAAGTCATAATCTACTCATTGACCCACAGTATGCCAGTTGTTTCCAATTTCTCGACATCTATTTGCTTAATATTTTTTTACACCGATAAATCTCATAAACTCTCAATAGGCTCTTATCACCATAGTTTTATACAGTTAAATCTACTACGTCCTCAACTTTTTTCGAATTTGAACTTAGGTGAATAATTTTCTACATCACGATAGCATATGACCATGTAATTATTACGTACTAATAGTGCCCATGACAACTTCTCGTTTTATGAAATCAATTAATCATCAAGGCCTATTAATTGCCTCCTAAACTCAAAATATCAACTATATATCCCAATTTATAACTCATGCTTTCCCCACTAAGACAAAAATTTATAATTTTTATGTGAATACTAATTTGTCATCAATTAAACACACTAAACCTTAAGATAAACCCAAAAAAATCATATATAATGAAAACTCATTATCTTTTGTGCACTTTAAGTATTTTAATACTTATATAACTCATCACCTTAATCCTTGAAGAAGACTTCAATGTCTAGTTTTTCACAAATCATTCTATAATTAACATTGTGCCAACATTATCTTTACCACTATAAATAATAAAATTACAGTCGTTATTTACAATCACTAAAATCTTGTGTGCTATTTAATTATGTGACTTATAGACTATACACCCTACTTATATCCACTGCGGTATAACGTAAGTATATTTTTACGTATATTATTAGAGAAAATCTTTACCTATGATCGAGGTTTTTTTTTCCAATCGAATTGAGATCCTCAACTCAAATCATCGTCATAAGTCAAATGGTGACATGACAAGCCTTAAAAGAAAGGGGATGTTATCGCCAAGTACTATGATGATTTACTCCTCAGAGTTCATACCCACTCATTTAACTTTAATGATCATGGTACGCTACAAATTCAAATGAACAATAATAAATTTTTCATTAACTCCCATGAGAATTGCATGCTTTAACTCTTTAATCTCAAAAGTCCATACTTAAACTTATAATCATTATCCTAAGATACCACTACTTAGGGGTGTAAACGGGTCGAGAAGAGCCGAACATTATGATGCTCAATCTTGGTTTGAAAAGATTAACGAGCTTAAAAATATGTTAAACTTTGGTTTGTTTACTTCACGAGCCGAGCTAAAACGAACTTTAATTCGAACGAACACGGGTCAAGCTCGAGTAACTTGAATTTTTTTTCACTATTTTCATATGATTATTTATAATCGAGTTGAATAGTAGTCGAGAGTAAAACGGTAATGAGCTTAAAATTTTGTTCAAACTTGGTTTGTTTACATTGAGAGTCGATCTTGAACGATCTTTTATCATAACGAAGCCCTACCACTAATAATTTCCCCATTGAGCACCATTGTTGACCTTTACTATATTGGGATACACTTAAATTACTTAGGATACTAAAAAAATTTAGGTTATTATCATTATTCTTTTGTTAGGGCTACGTGGAAACTTGCACTAACTACTCTTTACTTTTTAGGGAATTAATAAACCTAAACATCAACATAATATGTTTTTATCCAATCATCTCTAATAGCATTAATTATTATATTAATCAACCCAGCTTATCTCAAAGTCCATCCAAGGGGTGAATCTAAACTTAAGGTCCTACTTACTTAACGTGTATATTGACCCGACACTTGGGCCTTACTCGTGTTGTTATATTACAAAAGAAGCAACAAGCATGTTAGTAGTATATTCTATTGTGTGTGAAAGATATTTTATTAATTTTTTCTCTGCTAAGCCCAGGCAAAAATTAAAATGTCAACCATTATACGATGTTCACAACTCTACTTATTAATGACTATAATTGCCTAAGGCACTAATTGAAACGTCAAATCATTATACGATGTTCAAAACTCTACCTATTAATGATTATACTTGTTCAAAAGTCTTTCCTTAAGTCTTGACACAATTTTCTTTCACCTATTCATTACTTCAAATCATTTATTTCATCCTAAGTATTCATAAAATTGTCTCCACAGGGTAATGCGTACCTTGCCTTTTTATACTAAACTCTATATAATGAGGTATACTTGATTCTCATTACACTGTCTTCAAGAACTAAATTCTTATTTTTAAACGGACAAAACCCTCGAAAGTCCACTTATAAACCCCAATTAAATTTCTTTGTCACTGGACACCATTGAGTAACTTATCATATGTCTCCTATGAAACTCAGTCATACTTAAGAACAAGACCAATATTTTGTAGATATTTGTTACGATTAAAAGGAGAACCTTCACATCTCGGCATGCCTCGTGGGTCATAATGACTAGCGCCAACTTACATTCTCGTTCTTATGTCATATATCTAACCTCGTTCAAAGTATTGAAAACTCGTAAATTACTTTATACTTGCTCAACTATTATAAAATATGTTTTAGAATAACACATTTGCCATGTTGGATCCCTATATAAACATTTTTATCACCAATAGGCCACTTGAATCGCTCTATTATTTCATGTGTACTTGACACCAATAACTTTCAAAACCTCATGCACGGACATTGATGGCAGACCTTTTATAATGTTAGCTTGTTTTTATTTAATGTAAGAATCCCCATCATATTGATGCCTCACTCTTGTACATAAACAATTTTAAAATACCAATTTCACTTTACGGATTATCTTTCAAACTCAAACCCTAACATCGAATAGTTAAATATCGTTTTAATAACAAACTGTTATACTTACCCTCAGCATAGCTAAAATGAACTAATATCTTAGCATTGATAGAATATAGATAATTATTATTAAAATAAAAATGAAAAGTAAGCATACGCTCTGACACACATGTAACTTATGCTCTCATACCAAGTTGTGACACCCCAATTTTGGAGGGGTTAATGCGAAAACCTTTTATACTTATATTTCATTTTAGAAACTCATATTTTAAAGTAAAATCTTTTTTTCACATTTTTGTATCATAAAATCTCTTTAGTTAAATTAATGAAATAATGTCCAGGTTATGAAATTTATAAGAACACTTCAAATAAAAGAGCTTTGCCAACTTCATAGAATAAATAACAAACTGAGACAAATCAAATTTAAAATTCTTCAAAACAGTTCCAAATAACGTAGTCAAAATTCCATTTAAATAACACATTTAAAGTAAATAGTAAAAATAGCTCTAATAGCACATAAATCCTTCATTTCCTCTCGCGGTTTCCTTACCTTTATCTTTCTCCAGAGTACCTGGGGTTTTGATAAATGTTGGGGTATGAGCATGCCCCTAGTAGGAGAAATACTAGCAGAGTAATATGTACAAAGAATATTTATAAATATAAAGTACATTTTACAAATTATAAAATCATCCATTATTTGATTAAGTGTTCTCATGAAAAATGCAAGAGAAGAAATTTATGTTTTGACCATATAACTCGAACAATGAGCCTATCATACTTAACCTTTCTTTTTAATACCTCCCGTGTCCCATTAATTTAACCATTGATGTACTTTTACATTTCTAAGTTGCTTCAAAAACTTAACCTTATATTAACGAGCATCGTGCTCAAATCATCCTTTCACTAGATTAATCAGGGTACCAATCCATGACTGTTATATGGCCTTTCATTGACTCCCATCACGTAGGAATATGCTACTAATCAGTTGTTTGGGGTCTATGCATTAAGCCTCACCCTAGAGATTCGGGCCTTTATTAAATTTTTCGGTGACTTCTGAGTGCCTTTTACTTTATACATCTCTGAAACCATTTTTCCTTTATTTTTTCTTATTCGTTTTTAAACATTTTCCCTTTATTTTTTTACCGGTGAATGAGGCCAAATACCCGCAATGAGATAAGTCCCAACACACTTTATGTCCATGTTTTTCAAAAAAAGTTCATTTTCATTTTATCTTAGACTCAATATTTCATCTTTGAAAAAAAACTTTAATTACCATTTCTTGTGAGACTTGATTTTTGCATTCAAATACCCATTTATACACTTTAATATGCTTTTCACTATTCACGCACACTTGTAAAACTCATACTTTTTACAAAAAATGCCTTTTTTTCATCTTTACTTTACAAAATATGAGTTTTCACTACGTAAAATCCAACTCTTTTAACTAGAGTCCTTTAGTTTAAAAGTACACTCATAAGTCCAACTATTTCAAAAAAAAATGACACTCTTGCATTAAAACATCACTTTTATCATTTCAAAACTTATAATTTCAATTTATTGACTTTACGCCTTTTATATTACTTCTTATCGTTTTATGTGATCGTAATACTTCATTTAAACTAAATTTTCAAAACAGTACTTATCTTTGCAAAAATTACGACTAATACATACTTTGCATAAAATTACGAGGGTGAACCTAATAAGTGATGTGTAATTGGAAGTTATGGAAAGAAAAAAAAGTAACAGGGTGATTTTGTGTAATTATGAAAACTTATAGGGACTTTATATATGGGTAGGATTGACCTAAATGAATTATTAAATGGCATACTAAGGTGATTGTATCTAGATTACTCACAACTTCGGGTTATGTTTAAAAAATCTAATATCAAAGGGAGGTTAATGTATAAGGGCTTGGGAGGCATTTAATCATATATTTGAGTCGTTAGACCACCCCTAAAGTGGAGGAACAAATTCTTTATATTCTCTCTTAATGAAAATTATTAGACTTTTTAGTTGTGGGGTTTCTGTGATTTTGAGACCGTGCTTAAGATTGTTTATAAAGGATCCAAGATCCAAGTTTATATATTTAAGGAAAACTTCTAATCAAGATAGTTAGATACAGTCTTCTTGTATATTAGTTTTGTGTGTTGTTACATTCGCAACACATATCTTGATAAAAGATTATGAAGGAAAAAAATTATTTTTCACTACATAATCGTATCATCATACTTCGAAGGCAAAGGAGATTATGAAACAATATCTTGGGAATATAAATTTTCTTTTAGTTAACTCATTTTCTTCAAATTAATACAAGGAATTAAGATATTTCACCATTTTGAGGAGCATGGAGTCGTTGAAATGGAGGATGTAGAGAACAATTGAAATCCATGTGGGAGAAAATAGATAAATTTTCTATAAAAGATATTTACAACACGAATGAACAAGTTTATTACATAGATAACAACTTGTCCATTCTCTTGCAACAAAGTAATTATGAAAATAAATCATGATGGAGAAAAACTTACAATTATTAGTTATTATAATGAGGATGTCTCAATAAAAAAAAAATTTATCGGTTATTAGAAAGTATGTTCAACACATTTTCTTCAAGAGTGTAAATGTCCACTATTATGTCAATAAATGATCATGGATGATTTGGATTTAATTTGAGATATACAATAATTGGAAAATGAACAAATGAATGGTAATAAGTAATCTTAGTTGTGTTTGCTAAATGAGGCATAAAAGAAAAAAAATCAATTCATTTTAATTAGCTAGGAAATGCTCCAATAGTTAACCTTCTTGATCTCTCTCTGGTGCTTTTGGCCATCCACAAACCCTAGGGTCTGCATGGCAACCACCTTTAACCTTCATTAAATCCCTTAGCCAAACATAAACCACCAGACCCTATACCATGGAGCAAGTCTTTTGCTAGTGTGGCAGCTTTACCATCAACTATTAAAACCTCTCTTAAACTTCCAACCATGTACAAAGGGTGAACCAGAAGTCCATTTATCTAACGAGGGCATAAAAAACGTAGCGAATCCACTCAAAGATGCCTTGGTGGGCCAGTTTTCTCATGGAAGACCAGCACTAGATTTCATACTTAAGATTTTCCTTACTTTCTACTTAAATGCAACATACACCATAAGTTTACTTGATCATAAGCATGTATTAACTAGATTGAATAATGAAGAAGATTTTACAAAACTGTGGCTTAGAGAACAATGGTATCTAGGAAAATACCCGATGAGGTTATTTAAGTGGACACTAGAGTTTAGGGTTGATGAAGAAAGACCAATTATCCCAATGTGGTTTAAACCTTCCAGAACTCCCCATTCATTTTTTTCGCAAAATCATATTTATTCTCAATAGTCCAACTGATTAGTAAGTCCTTAAAGATGGATGATTCAACTGTCACAATCATAAGATCAAGCATAGAAAGAGTTTGTGTGGAATTAAACTTATTACACGATAAATCCAAAAGAGTTTACATAGGATGTGGTGAAAGAGGTTTTTGGCAGGAAATTTTATATGAAGATCATCTGAAATTATGTGTTCATTGTAAGAAGAAAATACATGCAATAGACAATTGCAAGTTCAAGAATCAGTCAAATAATAAGACTTGGGATAAAGTTAATAAGTCAATTGAAGTCACATAAATTTTAGCCAGGGCAAATAAAGATCAAAGAAAGAAAGAAGACAACATCTTGAATCAAGATATTAAAACAGTAATAGAGTATATGGCAATAGAAGATCAAATGGAAGAGATGGAGGAGGTAACCATACAATCACTAATGCCAAATAACACTACACAAAATCAATCTTCAAGAAGACATCATAAAAAAATTGCGAACCACATAGACGAAATAAAACACTGTGAAATAACAAGTGAAGAAACAATAGTTATCGAAGTCACAAGTTTACCTCAAAGAGCCACTGAACTACTAGAGTTTGATGTTAATGAGGGTCATGACAAACCATATTACTCAGACTGCGAACCTCCAAAAAGAAATTAATTTTCCATGCATTGAGAATTAACATTATTTGCAAAGGCATTAAATGTGAAGTTAAAGAAATATAGAGATGCTAAAGAAAACACGGCCAAACAGACCATCCCTAATAATGAATTAGTGCACAAAATAAGAAAATGAAGTTAGGGTATAGTTCCTAAAATGGTGCCTAATGACCCTTTATTCACAAGACTGACAAGAGAAGATACAAAAGTTCTCCTTAAATCCTCTTCTCAATAATTAGATGATTAATTTTATCATATGGAATGTAAAAGGAGTAAGCAATAAGGAAACTTGAAGAAGAATCAAGAAACTCATCAAAATTCATAAAATCCCAGCCCTTGCAATTCAAGGTAAACCATCTAAAGATAACCTCTTTAAAGTCTGAGAAACGTGTGTGCTCGCGTTCAAATGATCAAATTATATATAAAACCCTTTTAATCCAAACAAACCCTAAACATGCAGCAGTATGTGATTGAATAAATTGATAATCTACGCAAGAACATTCAAACACATGCAATTAAGGAAAAATCCCCCTCAGGGGCAAAATCATTTATTTTCACTATAATTTGTAAGAGAACGTCTTACAATCGGATTACAATGAAAATACAAGTTGACTAAGAATTACCCTCGAGTATCGGATTCTGTAGTCGCGGCTGGAATTATCCCTTTCCAGTAGGGCTGCAATGAAGAAGAAGAACGGTCTCCTCCACAAGGGTTGAACAAACCAAAGTTGTGTTCTTGGGTTGCAAAAGGATTCACAAAGGTTTGGCAATGATGTGTGAATCAAAACATGAGTCTTGGGACTCAAAAATATGAAGACTAGATGTATTTGGACTCTCAAATTCATCTCCTAAAGTCTTGCAAAACAACTCCCCCGAAGTTGGTATTTATAGGAAAAAATATGAAGAGTCCCACGTTCTTAAAACTCTAAAACTCTATCCAGCGTACAAAAAAAACAGCATTCTTTAAGGAATTTTCTCTATCTTCAAAAGGTCATAACTCCTTCACCGTAGCTCGGATTGAGGTGCCGTTTTTTCCAGTATCTTCGTTGCGGAGAGATCTTCAACTTTCTAGTTGACCAGACCTCCGAAATATGGATGTGAAATTACGAAAATGCCCTTGAACTCTCCTATTGTGCCTTTTTTTCACTATTTTGACTTCCCTTGCGTACCACTTGCATTAAGTCCCTAAAATCTTGGAACGTGAAGTCATTGAGGCAGATGTGGGACATATTAGTGGAGATAATGCATGCTTGATTCCCGGAATTTGGATAGAGGCCGTCATGTGAGATCGTGAGGAGACGTGCCAAATGTAGCGGCGTACGACATAAATAAATGAAACATTTCGGACATGTGAAAAATGTCCTTACAAATCTCTCCCTATGTCTATGCCGGTACATACATAAAAAATCCGAATTATCAAATATGAAATTGCCTATACAAATCTACCCTGCCATGAACCCAAAACTGGAAAAGGTACAAATGAATAGTCTTCAACGTTTGTTCTTTAATTCTTCAGGAATCTCAAAACTTTTCTCATCAGGGTGTGCAACATATAGATCTGCAATCTTCATACCTACACACATGAGACAAAGCAAATACCACGTGACATATCGAGTTTGAAATGAGATAACATGGATATCAATATATGATAAAAATATAAGCAACATCTCAAAAACTCCCCCAGAATTCAAACTCCCCCATAATATGATAATTATTTCTCCCCCTTTTTATGATGTCCCCAGATGGATAAATTAGAGAAATAAATTAAATAAGCAAGTGCGGGGTGTCACTAGGATAAAAACACACCATGAATAAACAGAAAGCAACCAAGTCAATGATAGCGTAAATGAAGTGGTGTGATCAAATTCGATAGGAAAATCAATACATACAAACATGACATATGTGCAAGATGAATATTGAATATTCCTAGCGAATGAACTCAAAAGCTTCCTTTGGTGTAAAAGAGTGACAATATAAGATATTGACTCAATCAAATCAACAAATTAAAGCTCAAAATGATTTTCACACCAATAACGTCCAAAATGATTTTATGCTTTTTCAGGACTTTCAAGGAAGTGCAAACCCGTTTATATTCTCCAACCAAACTCCCTCAGATATTATATTGAATAGAGGCATTCTAAATTCTCAAACTTTGGAGAATTGATGATGAAACCTAAGTGGCCCATATTTGGCATGAATTGCTTTTTATTGCCTGTAAAATTTTTTTTTTGGGCTCTTTTAACCTCTTTGGACCTCGGATATTAAAATTCCTCCATTTTTTAGGTCCTTTTTAACGGTGGCTTTTGCGCAAAGGATAGATGATTACCTTTCGCAGCCCCTCCCCGTTATACAAAAACACACAGTCTCACCAAAACGGTTTTTACATGCATTCCAAGCTTGTCAAGTTTTATTGCATATTGTACATTGTATAGACAGGATTGAGATGAAAACACGCAAGCCAACATGAGATAGACAAGTGCAATAATCAAATATAGCCGTGCATGTGTGCAATAAAGGATATAGGAGTCAAACATGTAGGAAGATATCACTAATTACATCTCAAAGACTCCAATCAATGTAAAGCACATGGATGAAATGGTGTAGCCTCTCAAATCTCTATCAAACAGTCACATGGATAAATGGAATGAAGTTGTGACTTGGCTATCTTACATGCTCATCCATAAAAGAAGCAAAATACAAAAATCTTTTTGGATTTTTTTTCAAAAATTTGGAAAAAAAATAAAATCTTTTTGTGCTTTTCTCAAAAATTTTCTTAAAGGAAAATCTTTTTGTATTTTTTTTTCCAAAAGAAATATAAAAAGCAAAAGGAATAAAACAAAGCTGTACAACAAAGTAATGGTACATATAAAACAGACTAGCAATAGGAAGCATATGATATGAACATGAAGAAACATCCTATTCTAGACATAGACCAACCCTTCAGTCAACTGTGCAAATCCCTAAAGATTTCCTAAGACTCTCAAATCTAAGGGCATCTAAAGGTTTCGTGAAAATATCGGCTAACTGACGGTCGGTAGGAACAAAACTCAGGGATACGACTTTCTCTTTAACTAACTGACGAATAAAGTGCTCACGTATCCTGATGTGTTTTGTGCGCGAATGCTGAACTGGATTGCGGGATATGTGTATCGCGCTCGTGTTATCACAGGAAATGGTCATGGTGTCCTGTGATATCCCATAATCCTCCAGCATTTGCTTCATCCACAAGAGTTGTGTGCAACAACTCCCGGCGGCTATGTACTCAGCCTCCGCAGTGGACAAAGAGATGGAATTTTTCTTCTTGCTCAGCCAGGAGACAAGAGCAGAACCAAAATAGAAACACCCACCAGAAGTGCTCCTACATCCATCTACATCCCCAGCCCAATCGGCATTCGAGTAGGCGGACAGACGGTCATCGGTATCAAAGGAATACCAAATCCCGTATGAGAGAGTCCCACTAATGTATTTAATAATATGTTTTAGAGCAAGTAAATGTGACTCTTTTGGGGATGCCTAATAACGCGCACAGACTCCAACACTAAAGGCGATGTCGGGACGACTGGCAGTCAAGTAGAGGAGACTACCTATCATACTCCGATATAAGGTTTGCTCTACGTCCTTGCCTGAAGTGTCCTTACTAAGCTTGGTAGTGGTACTCATAGGTGTACGTGCATGCTTAGCGGAGTCTAAACCAAATTTCTTCACTAGGTCTCTAGCATACTTGGATTGGGAGATGAACATCCCATCCTCTAGCTGACGAACCTGGAGACCAAGGAAGAATGTAAGCTCACCAACCATGCTCATCTCAAACTCACTTTTCATCTCCTCCTCAAAGTGGTGAGCATGCTGGGAGCATGTGGATCCAAAGACTATATCGTCCACATAGACCTGGGCAACCAAAATAGCACCGTCATCTCTCCTGACTAACAACGTCATATCTACTCCCCCTCTCTTGAAGCCATGAGCTAAGAGATAGGAAGTAAGCCTCTCGTACCAAGCACGGGGTGCTTGCTTCAAACCATACAAGGCTTTCCTCAGATAGTAGACGTGCTCAGGGTGCTGAGGGTCTTCAAACCCTTTTGGTCGTTTCACATAAACCTCCTCCTGTAGAATGCCATTCAAAAAGGCACTCTTGACATCCATCTAATACACCTTGAAGCGCAGATGACATGCGATGGCGAGCAGAAGACGGACGGACTCAAGCCTCGCAACAGGAGCAAATGTCTCCCCAAAGTCTACACCCTCTATCTGTGTGTAGCCTTGAGCGACCAACCTAGCCTTATTTCGGATTATGGTACCATTTTCATCCATTTTGTTCTTAAAAATCCACCGGGTACCTATCACATTAATCTCACTAGGTCGGGGGACAAGTTCCCAGACATCATTCTTTTTAAACTGAAGCAACTCATCCTGTATAGCAGATATCCAGTGTTCATCCTTGAGTGCTTCTTTATGGTTCTTGGGCTCGACTTTGGACGTGTAGCAAAGATGGCTAACAAAGTTCTCTAGCTGAGCACGAGTCTTGACCCCTAGAGTGGGATCACCAACAATGGCAGAAGGGTCATGACTCTTGCGAACCCAAGAAGGTGTGTCCCCTAACACAGGAGTAGGGTCCACAGAGTGTGAGAGAGGAACAGGTAAATCACTGTCAGAACAATCCTCATCCTCACACTGAAGGTTAGGATCAATAACCGTCGGAGGTTCGTCATCTTGCACGGTGACGTTTATTGATTCCATAATCTTAGAACTCTTCAGGTTAAAAACCCGGTACGCTCTGCTATTCGATGAATATCCTAGAAATATTCCCTCGTCGCTTCGGGAGTCAAACTTTCCTAATTTCTCTTTATCCCGTAGGATGTAGCATTTACTCCCAAAGACACGGAAATATGCCAGGTTGGGCTTCTTGCCAGTCCACAACTCATACGGAGTGTGAAGTGTGTGTGGACGCAGATACACCCTATTCACCGTGTGGCATGCAGTAGACACTGCCTCTGCCCAAAATCTCCTAGAAACTTTACGACCTAGAAGCATAGATCTAGCCATCTCTTGGATCGTTCTATTCTTTCTCTCAATAATCCCATTTTGCTGAGGAGTTCTCACAGCAAAAAACTCATGTTTGATCCCAAGGCTATCACAGTACAAATCAACCTTTGCTTCCTTGAATTCAGTGCCGTTGTCACTACGTATTCTGTTAATAGTGACACCGTGTTGATTTTGCAGGACACGGCACTTGGTCGTTAAGAAATCTACAGCATCGGATTTCTCTCTCAGAAAACCTACAATGGAGTATCTGGAGAAATCATCTACCATCACGAGGATGTACCTCTTACCACCTAGACTCTCAGTACGAGTGGGACCCATAAGATCCATATGAATCAACTCCAGAACACGAGAGGTGGTAATGGAATGTAACTTCCTATGAGGACTACGAATTTGTTTTCCCAACTGACAGGGTCCACAAACGGTCGAAGTTGACTTTCCAAGAGATGGTAAGCCACGTACTAGGTCCTTTTTAGATAAACGATTGAGATCTCTAACGTTCACGTGACCTAGACGTTGGTGCCACAGATCCATAGGAGTGATCGTGGCGCTGTTGCAGACAAGTGAGGATGTGGGCTCAGTCCCATAGCAATTATCCTCGGTCCTCACCCCTTGATTGTAAACTTTACACGCGTTCCGGTTAAACTTTACTGCAAAGTTGTGTCGCACAGCTAGCTAGTGCTGAGAAGGTTTGCTTTCAAACCTTTGACGTACAAAACATTTTCTAGCTTAGGAAAATCAGGTAACTCGATAGTACCTCGTCCTATAATGCTAGACTTACTCCCATCTCCAAAGGTGACTCTGCCATCTTGATAATCCTCAAGAGTAGTAAAAAATGAGGCATCACCTGTCATGTGTCTGGAGCACCCACTATCAAAATACCATTGAGAGGTATTATGTGCTTTGAGAGCAACATGAACAACAAAAGCCTTTTTATCTTTCTTAGGTACCTAAGTCGAGGTGACCTTTTGTTTGCCTTTGTTGTTGTTGATTTTAGCTGGAATGTGAGAAGCATTCACTAACGGCAAAGACATCCGTCAGAATTCTTCCATTAAACTCTGAGTCGTGGCAGCTAAGAACTCAACTCGCTCTCTCAGACTAGAAAACTCATCAGTATGACGTGGTGGAGTAGTAGTACGTCGTGTCCGACCCATGCTATAGCAAGTTTCCCTAAGGTGGCCATTTCTTTTGCATTAAGTACAAAAGAGCACTGTCAAAGGCGGACCTCAGTTTGTTTTTCTAGGTCGAACTCTCCTTCGAGGTTTTTTACGGTGACCATAAGGAGTTGTAGTAAACTCAGGAACTGGTCCAGGTGCAATTTGGGACGTGGAGGCACCATCATATCCAATTCCTTGACGATCACCATAACCTAAAGCGGGGCCGAGGAACATCTTTCCCATCTTCTCAGATCTGTCCTCGATTTGTACCTTAACTTCCCGTGCTTTCTCAAGATCATGAGTCAGCTGGGCAACAAGGGCTTCAAGTTTCTTCCGAGTCTCCACGGAGGAATGGAGTTGACTCGTAAGACTAGCCACTTGCTTGATCAAGTCCCCTCTCTCTTTCTCTAGAGTACTCTCTCTCTCTCTAAATAAATTCTCATTCTCGACACATGTAGACTCTCTCTCTCTCAGGGCGGTGCAGGTGGAGAACTCTCTTTCTCTCGCTTTCTTTAAATCTTCCTCTAGGCAAGTGATCTTAAGAACTAACGCTTTGTTACGCTTTTTAGTTTTAAAAGACTCAGAATATAACTCAGCGTAGGCGCGTTGTATATCACTCTCGCTCTCACTTGTGTCATCCTCCCCCTCACTCACATCGCTCTCACTGTCGAGGTGTCCCTGTGAAGCATCATCCTCAACGTCGTGAGGAGAACTAGGAGTGCTCACTTGGCTGGCCATGAATGCGGTGAAGTTACACTCATGCGGTGACTCATCTCCAGAATCCACCGTCTCGACCTCACTGTCGTCACTAAGGGTAGCATTAAGAACAACTTTCCCTTTCTCTCTATTCAGACGATTGGCACACTCAAAAGCTCTATGACCCCTACCATCACACTCAAAACATCTCTCACTTTCTTTCAGAGGAGGATTTTTGGAAACTTTTTCATTTTTCTTTTCAAACTTATTTTTCTCAAATTTCTTTTTATCTTTAAAATTGCCATTTTTCTTAAATTTGAGAATCCTCTTGAATTTTTTTGCGAAAAGAGCCAAATCATCTAAGTCAAAATCGCACTCAGAATCTGACGTGTCAGTATCTCTCTTTCTAGATGACTCTACCCTCTTTCTAGCTGACCCCTCACTCCTTCTCTCTTGGGCTTTAAGAGCAATTCCCTTATCTTTAGATTTAGAATTTTTAGGGAACATATCAATTTCATAAGTTTGCAAATCTCCTACAAGTTCTTCCAATTTTAGCGTATTTAAATTACCCATAGAATTTAGCACAGTGACTTTAGGGATAAAACGCTTAGGCAAAGAACGAAGAATCTTTTTAACAACTCTAGCATTCGGAATATGTTCACCAAGATTAAAACTAGTATTCACAATGTCAGAAAGTCTAGCATAAAATTCATCAAAGCATTCAGAATCATGCATGGTGATTGTTTCAAATTGAGTTGTCAAGTTTTGCAACTTAGACTCTTTCACAGCATTAGTTCCTTCATGGGTGAGTTGTAAAACATCCCATGCCTCTTTTGAGGTGGTACACGTCATTATGCGTTTGAACTCATCAGGTGTGATAGACCCAGAAATAGCACTTAGACCCTTAGAATTAAAAGATGACCATTTAATTTCTTCATCAGACCAAGAAATGTCAGGTTTCAAGTTGGTCACATTATCAACAGTCACGGTGGGAGGAGTCCACCCTTGTTCAACCAAAATCCAGACACGTTCATCAATGGCTTTTAAAGCCGACCTCATACGGGCTTTCCAATAAGCATAATTTGTCCCGTCAAAAATAGGCATTTTATAATATGACTTCTCCATTTGAACACGCACTTTTTCAAAAATCAATTTTTTCAGAAAATTGATATCTTAGAAAAATTTTGCGGAAAAAAAAAGGAATACGCGATAGATTAGCGTAACCTGCTCTGATACCAATTTGAGAAACGTGTGTGCTCGCGTTCAAATGATCAAATTATATATAAAACCCTTTTAATCCAAACAAACCCTAAACATGCAGCAGTATGTGATTGAATAAATTGATAATCTACGCAAGAACATACAAACACATGCAATTAAGGAAAAATCCCCCTCAGGGGCAAAACCATTTATTTTCACTATAATTTGTAAGAGAACGGCTTACAATCGGATTACAATGAAAATACAAATTGACTAAGAATTACCCTCGGGTATCGGATTCTGTAGTCGCGGCTGGAATTATCCCTTTCCAGTAGGGCTGCAATCAAGAAGAGGAATGGTCTCCTCCACAAGGGTTGAACAAACCAAAGTTGTGTTCTTGGGTTGCAAAAGGATTCACAAAGGTTTGGCAATGATGTGTGAATCAAAACATGAGTTTTGGGACTAAAAAATATGAAGACTAGATGTATTTGGACTCTCAAATTCGTCTCCTAAAGTCTTGCAAAACAACTCCCCCGAAGTTGGTATTTATAGGAAAAAATATGAAGAGTCCCACGTTCTTAAAACTCTAAAATTCTATCCAGCGTACAAAAAAAACAACATTCTTTAAGGAATTTTCTCTATCTTCAAAAGGTCATAACTCCTTCACCGTAGCTCGGATTGAGGTACCGTTTTTTCTAGTATCTTCGTTGCGGCGAGCTATTAAACTTTTTAGTTGACCAGACCTCCAAACTATGGATGTGAAATTACGAAAATGCCCTTGAACTCTCCTATTGTGCCTTTTTTTCACTGTTTTGACTTCCCTTGCGTACCACTTGCATTAAGTCCCTAAAATCTTGGAACGTGAAGTCATTGAGGCAGATGTGGGACATATTAGTGGAGATAATGCATGCTTGATTCCCGGAATTCGGATAGAGGCCGTCATGTGAGATCGTAAGGAGCCGTGCCAAATGTAGCGGCGTACGACATAAATAAATGAAACATTTCGGACATGTGAAAAATGTCCTTACAAAGTCTAAATGGTGATTTGAAGGCAGTTGCTATTATTCCTCAAATAAAATTTGGTTCTTTTCGTAATTTGGTATGCAATGTACTGTAATGCATGATGATGACCAAGATATGTGTTTGAAAGTTTCTCATCAGATTTTGAAAGAAGATTTTTTAATCACTTTAGTGTATGCTAAATGCAATAGAGATGAGAGATTTACTCTATAGGACAAAATTGATATGTTGTGCTCGAAATTTGAAGACTTTCCTTATATTGTTATTGGGGATTTCAATGTAGTTTGTAGTCCAGAAGAAAACTGGGAGGTAATCCAATATATTTAAATGCTTCTTAAGACTTCAATTATGTGATTTCAATAGGAGGATTGGTTGATATAAGATATTTGGGATTCAAATTCACTTGGTGTAATAATAGAAGAATGGATGGCCTTATATTTGCAAGGATAAATAGATGTCTGGCTGCTGCAAATTGGCTATCTTTCTATCCAAACTCATCCATAAACCACCTTAATAAATGTTGTTTAGATCATAACCCCTTTCTTTTGTCAATCAAAACTTCAATAGACAACTGTTTGCCATAAGGAGATTCAAAACATTATCAACACCTCTTGGGATAATCTAGTGGATTCTTCACCATGAAAGTCTTCTCTAACGAGTTGAAAAGATTGAAATATGTGCTGAGCGAATGGAATAAAATAACCTTTAAGGATGTGTTTCAAACAATTAAAGATTTTGAGGGTGAATTATTGGCTAAGGAGTTGTTATTTGAAGTCAATAGAGATATTGTGATTAAGGAGGCAATCAATCTCACCAAGGCTAAACTCATGAATGCTTTTAAAAATGAAGAAACTTATTGGAGGCGATAATCAAATATAAAGTGGTTGAAAAAAGGGGATGCCAAGACCAAATTGTTCCACAAAGTGGTTAATTCAAAGAGGATACGACTTGCCATCAATAAAATTATAAACAATGATCTTCAGCTGGTAGAAGATTCTAAAGAGATTGAAAAAGAATTTGTCAATCATTTTTAGAATGATCTTGGTACTAAGTCTACTTATATTTATGATTGTATGATGGATGTAATTCCAACTAAAATCTCGATTGATTTCAACACTATACTTGGTAACTATCCAATTAAGAATGAGATTTAGTCTGCCATTAAGGAATTAAATGAAGACAACTCAACAGGTGCTGATGGTTATAGAGGGGTTTTCTACCAAAAGTTTAGGAATATTATTAAAGAAGACTTTATCAGGCAATTCATTCATTCTTCTCTAGGGCTCAAATACATGTAAGTTGGTCATCTTCTTATATAGTGCTTATTCCTAAAATATCCAACCCTGTTGATTGTGTTGATTATAGACCTATCTCGTTAAGCAACTTCAATATTGAGGCACTGTAAAAAATAGTAAACTCTAAAGTTTTCATCATTATTCCAAGTATAATTTCACCATTTCAAAGTGGATTCACTAAAGGTAGAAGTATTGTGGATAACATTTTTCTAGCCCGTGAAATTACTAGTAACCTTGGAAAGAAAAGACATGGTTCAAGTGTCATCCTTAAACTTGATATGAAAAAAGCTTATGATACAACATCTTGGTTTTTTTTCTCATTTTAGTTTTAAGAAAGTTTGGATTATTTTAATTCTTCATTGATGTAATGAGGAGGTTGCTTTTAAATAATTGGTTTTCTATTTTAGTCAATGGAAAAATGGCACGCTTCTTAAATTCTTAGAAGGGTCTAATATAAGAAGACCCATTGCGTCTAAGCCTGTTTATCATTGCGACTGAGGTATTTGATAGATGTCTTTAACTCAAGATGGAAAATGAGGTAATAAAATCATTCCATCCTCCTCCTAACTGCCCTCCAATGTTTATTTGAGTTTTGTAGATAATTTTATCATATTTAGTAGTAGCAACAACAGTAGTAGTACTAGCAATAACAAAGTAATACTGGGCAAACAAGCCCAAATTATTAGCATGATAAATAAGTCCAAACCATTAATAAGCCTTGAACGGTAACCAAAGAGGGGATGCCACATGAGTAATCCCATGCCATTCAAATATTTTTGTTTGTATAAAAGTTTATTAACACATGTTTATTGTTTAAACACGAGTTTACTTAGCAAGTAGATGCAACCGAGAAAGCAGGGCTCGAGAAGATGGCTAGTTGGAATCCCTTAAGAGTTTTGATTTGGAGACTGAAAGGTAAGTCTTGTTGAATAAGCTAAGGCTCAACCACTTCAGTATCTTTGGAAAGAGAGAATACTAAGTTCAGGGACCCAAGAGGTCAATCACACACTAAAATACACTTACACAATTCATAATGGGTAAAAAAAGTGAGCAATCTAAGTTTTTAAAATAGTTCACCAAGTAATCGCTTGGAAATAAACAAAATAGTAATTTTTGGGCATTATCCCCAACAACATTACTTTTTGCCCTCGATTACACCAGCTGTCACTTGTCAACAGACAAATCGTGGTTGATAACAACAAAATAAGGATATAAACAAAAGGTACTATCGAAATATTTACCGTAAGGGAATATCCATTTAGCACGCATGCGCCATGTCAGCCTTAGTACTTGGCTATAAATAGAGCACTTGGGCAAGCTCAAAAGACATCACGACTAGAGCACGATTACTCTACATAATTTCACACATAAAGTATTCTCTCATTGCTCTCTTAAAGTGTTTATCTCTACTCTCTAAAAGAATCGTCACTATCAAGTGCTCTCATTCCTTTGTTCTTATTGAAAAGTTGTTTTCAATCATTGTATTCCTCATATTGTAACTAGAAAGTCGTCGTTATATATAAAAAAAAAAAAGTTAGTTTTTGATTTACTTTTTGCTCTTGAAACTTTAAACACCTTGAAGGGTATTTTCGTTTGAATGAGTCACGCCTCACCTTTTCAGTATATTCATAGTCCCGAGCATCACTGTCTTCTTAAAATTCTCAAAACCTAAACTCAAATTACCCGAAGTCCAAAATAATTGTGAGCGAAATTTGATTATAGTTACGCCCGAGTCACGCCCGATTGACTCGCTTAGGTATTGTCATGTACTAATTAGATGCAATAAAGAACGCCCCAAGCCCGACCCGCGTGGGTGTCAACCCTGTAAAAGTTTTACTGTGAGTTTAGTTCACAGTTGACAAAGTCCTCTGTTTGGTTTGAAGCCATGGCCGCTAGCTTTACTAACCTCAAACACAGGTAACCCAGTACCTTCCCTTGCTTTAATCCCGCTACTGAAAATCTTTACTTATCTCGTTTTATTCAATCTTTCTTCACCACTAAAAGTCCAAATTTTGATTTCTTAAGCTGAAATGACCTCACTCCTCAGAAGAAAACAACCCTTCAAAACAATCTTTAAAACCCCAATAAATCTCTCTAAACAATTCACTTCTAAGCACACCCAAATCTCATCTAGGGTTTCAATTTCAACATTTAGATCCTTTTCATCCCAACCCACAAAATTCCCTGAATATGAAATGCCATCAGTCACATGGGGAGTAGTCCAAGGCAGGAAAGAGAAGCTAGTTTCTCGTGTCATAATTTCTGATTATTTAAAGAGTGTTGGCATTGTTCCAGATGAATTAGAAACCCTAGAATTGCCCACCACTGTCGAAGTTATGCGCGAGCGCGTCGAGTTTTTGCAGAAATTAGGGTTGACGATTGATGACATAAATGAGTATCCGTTGATGCTAGGTTGTAGCGTTCGAAAAAACGTAATTCCTGTGTTGGGTTATATGGAGAAAGTTGGGATTCAAAGGCCCAAACTCGGGGAATTTATTAAAAATTACCCGCAGGTCCTTCATGCGAGTGTTGTTGTGGAGTTAGTCCCTGTGATTAAGTTCCTTCGGGGGCTTGATGTCGAAAAGCAAGATATGGGGTACGTGTTGATGAAGTACCCGGAGTTATTAGGGTTTAAGCCCGAGGGGACGATGAGTACATCAGTGGCATATCTAGTTAGTATTGGTGTTTGTCCGCGAGATATTGGGCCAATGGTGACCCAGTATCCGTATTTTTTGGGGATGAGAGTTGGGACGATGATTAAACCGTTGGTGGATTACCTGGTTTCGTTAGGGTTACCGAAGAGGGTTTTGTCGAGGATGTTTGAAAAGCGTGCCTATGTGATAGGGTATGATCTTGAAGAGACGGTGAAGCCGAATGTGGATTGTTTGGTTAGTTTTGGGGTAAGGAGGGAAGAGCTTGCATCGGTTATTGCGCAATACCCTCAAATTCTAGGGCTACCGTTAAAAGCTAAGTTATCAACTCAACAATATTTCTTTAACCTGAAGCTTAAGATCGAACCTGAGGGGTTCGCTCGTGTGATTGAGAGGATGCCTCAAATCGTTAGCCTTAACCAACACGTGATTATGAAACCGGTGGAGTTTCTTCTCGGGCGTGGGATCCCGGCTACTGATGTGGCGAAGATGATTGTGAAATGCCCTCAAATAATTGCCATGCAAGTTGGACTGATGAAGAATAGTTACTATTTTTTCAAGAGTGAGATGGGGAGGCCGGTGAAGGAGATTGTGGATTTTCCAGAGTATTTTACGTACAGTTTGGAATCGAGGATCAAACCGAGGTACCAGACATTGAAGAGCAAGGGGATTAGGTGTTCGTTATCTTGGTTCCTCAACTGTAGTGACCAGAGGTTTGAAGAGAGGCTGCAAGGTGATTATATCGAGACCGAGAGGGCAGGTCCATCATTTCGCATGGGTGGGAAGTTGGAGCTTCCGGGGAGTGAGATTGTATCGGATGAGGAAGATGAGAGTGATGACGAAGTACTTTATAGACGCACTGTCTCTCTTTAGTAAGTTTATGTTTGTTACATTAGAGAAAGTTTGAATTTATTATGTTATCAATATTGAGCGTCTCTGTAATAGTTTTTCCCTTTAGTTATGGTTGGCGTGAAGTTCAATTTGTTGAAATAATTCTACAAGAATTTGTGTATCTCCATTGTCTGTAACTACAGTTAGGAGCCATAATTATAGTTAGGATTTTTGTTTTTATGAAAAGGTTTGATTATAGATATTGCTGAAATGCTTTTATTGTTTAAAAAAATTCATATTACTGTGTGTTCTTCAAATTTGTAGCTTATTAGCCATTCCGTTTCATAAATCCGGAGATCACGTGGAATAAGGATTTGTTATAGCATTGTCGTGTGGGGTTTTATTTACCTGATAACATTTTCATTATGATTCATGAAAATTGTAAAGGGCTGTCATGGGACAGCTATAGATGTCAGATAAACTTGTACCTTTGGAGATTATTTTTTTAAGATCTCTTATCATTCTCTTCCTCCCTCTCTCCATATATATATATATATATATATATACTAGGGTATGCCCGTGCCTGAAGGCACGCTGATTATTGCAAAATGGCAAAAAAATTCAAAATAAGTAATTGCAAGAAGGTAAAAATTCCGTTGGCTAACAAAACAAAATGTAATTTTAAAAAACTTAGCCATAATCACCTTTGTTTATACGACTAACCACCCTGCTTAACAAACAACAAATAGTCCAACAACGTTCAAATAGTCTAAATTCATCAATCAAATTCACATTGTGCCTCAAATTAACAAAGTGTCAATTCTAAAAAAATGAATATATTTTCCTTTGTTTATTGGACTATCCACACTGCTTAAGGGGTAACAACCAATCATACAATATTCAAAATATCCAAATTCATCAAACAAATACTTGAACGAAACAAACTTCTTTAAAAAAATCGCGTCAACTAAAACATTTAATCATAAAATTTATTATAAAACACAAAAATGTACACAATTTAGAAAATTTGGACAAAGTTTCCTCTATTTATAGGACTATCCACCTGTTTAAGAAACCAAAACTACTCAGCAATACAAATAGTTCATTCCGGACATTATATAAAACAAATCATCAATTTATAACTATAATAGACTCGAGATATAGTTGCATAAAAAAATCATTATTGGCAACTTTACCAACAAAATGATGATAAATACAATACTTTAACACAATAATAAATTTTCAATCTAATCACAAATAAAATCATTGGTCGATCAAACAACTCGTGTCACATTTCTAATAATGGAGTGGAAATGAGGCTCAAAGCTGAACGGGATCCCAAACTCAGCCTTATAATCGACACGTTCTCATATTTGTTATAATCTGAAAATTAAACAACAAAAAATAGACCTCTTAGTTCAAATCCAGAATAAATATACAAAAATTAACTTAATGTCTAAACAATAGTCAAATTTAGAACACAACTGCATTAAATCGAGACAATGAACAAACATCGTGTTCAAAATAAAGACCAATCCTATTTGTAACAAACCTTTTTTGTAGGTATTTTGTAGGTTGTATAAAAAAAAGAACAGAGAGTACATATACACTCGAGTCTATTAACTAAGAAGAACATGGAACAAACTAAAAATTGTAGTTAAAGAACATATGTATGCAAAAACTGTAGTTAAAGAACACCAGACATTGGTGGCAAAAACTGGAACAAATTAAAAGCAGGTGTTAAAATTTCAAATGTAGTTAAAGAACATATGTATGCAATTATGGATATAAGAATTTACAATACTAAAAAATGCACATGTAAATAAAGGGCATTTGGTTATGCCACCCCAAATTTGTGGGGAGGTTGGAAACCAACATAATTTCTATATAGTGGGAAAAGGTATTAAATAGTAGAAATCCTATAGTGTAGAAGATTAGATGAAAAGCCACAAAATCATAAACAAAAGCTGCACAAAAATACAAACTTAGAAAAGAAAGGTTCGAAACTGTGTAAACAAACCTCAACTCCTTAACCCAGTTAACCCAGTTGCACCATTCAGTAAATGTATCACTCACCCCTGAAGCCTTCATTGTCTAAACCTACGATTTGCAAAATAAATTAGATTAATACACCAGAAGTAGAACCATACACATATGCATAAAAACTATACATAGATAGAAACAATACTTTGAACCAGTGAATGCTTCAAGTTCTATTGCTGCAAAAGACATTTAGAACCTATATTGTGAACTGCAAATTTAGTGACCTTTAGTGGTTTTAAATTCCTCCCATTCATGAGCCGCCACTACAGTAACTGGACATTTTATTACAGTAAGTTACTGTAATGTGTTAAAAGGAAGCCATACCACATACAAATGTTTCACTTAAGTGGCCTCTATCTTTAACCTTTCACAAATAAAAGAATAATATTTTTATGGATCCATAATAGCATGCTTATTGCTTCTTTTTCCAAGTAAAATATCTACCTGATAGTGGCTAGTTATTTAGCATGTATGTCTGTTTCTTTGCCCAACGTACAGTGCTTGAACGTGACGGATTAGATAAGGTCGACCGGATGATAGTGGTTGGTTGTTTAGGAATAATACCAAATTCAACTTAGAACTTATGTGCCTTTTCTCGTTCAGGTCAGCGCCATGGAGCCAAAACGCATGCAGAAATTGGGGGAAATCTTGTTACTATACAACAATGACGAAGTTAAAAATACAGAGAATATAACTGTAATAATGAGAAATCATGTAAATCAGAAAAACGTACCAATATGTACAGCTAAACATTGACCAAGAAAACATCCACCATTCAACCTCTTTCAGTTCAATAGTCACAGCAACAACATGCCTATTTAAGAATAAAGAATGCAGGGGCTTATATACTTTATCAACTTATGGACTATATACTTTTGTTCTTGTTGCAGCATATGAGAGGCACATGCCAACTGAAAATTATAAATGAAAAGAAAAACAAATTAAAAGATTAATAGGTAAAGATGCTTTGAAAAATGCAAGCGAAACAATTTTCAATTTGAGAATTAAAAAGGTACTAAATAAGGGATGTCACAATGCTCACCGAGTTAAAATCCAATATGCACATTGATATTCATGTCAAAAAATGAGGATAAGAATGCCACTACCACCAATAATTTAGTCATCCAACTCGTCATCTAGAGAGTAATTTATGGAAGCAAACAGTAATGACAGTATGATCACGAAGTCTGAACCAAATAGTTCCCCGTTAGCTAGAACCTGTTGATCATTTCAGAAAAATATGATCATGAAGTCTGAACCAAACAGTTCCCGTTAGCTAGAACCTGTTGATCATTTCAGAAAATTATTAGAAATATATACAGAATGAATAAACCAACACATCAACACTTGATGAAGACTTATCAATTAAAGCGTAAGTTTCGTAAATTACACTAAAAACAGTACAATTATGGGGAACAATTCCCTAGTTTGTACAATAATATTATTGGAAAACTAAAGTACCAGAACAAATCAGAGAATTGAATAACATAAAACCCATGTACACCCAACACATTATACCTTAACTAAGCAATAGTAGGGCAGTTCAATATTCAAAATAATTTAAAATTTAGGTTAGACATTAACTATGCATTTCGAGAGAGATATTGAAACTTCAATGCAACCATTAAGAAAAATTATCAAACACCTAAGAGGCTTACTATTTTCATTACTGTCAGCTGCAATGTAAAGAGCCTCCATATTTGAGATTAAATTTTCCAAGATCTATGAAATTCCTGTAGAAATAAAGTGAAATATACCCAACAACACAACACAACACAACTGCAGCAAAGAAGACGCATACATAAAGTAAAAGGAGGAGGGTGAGGGCGTATGCCATTTTTTAACACTGACATTTATCTCCAGTGGTCAATGATTTATAAAATATGATTTTGCTCAACTCTTACAGATCTTGTGGTGCTCCCACGGTTCTACTAACCATAATCCTTTTCTTAAAAAACTAATATTCATATTACTGTTGAAGTATTTTCTGCAAGTCCTTCATTGTTGTTCTATCAAAAAAACTCATGGAGTAACATGGATCATAAGATACTCAGTCCTGTTCTTAAAGGCATATATTAGAATGCATTATGTCTTGTTTGAACTTTGCTTTAAATTGATCAGTTTTGGTTCCTCATGGGAACCCAATCCACTATGTAGTCGGGTGGAGATTCCCCAACACCTATTGATTGTGAATGAAAATTGCATCCTTATACCAGAAGAGTCTTTGGTGGACTGAGCTTGAGCTTGCTCCCGCGCCTGAGCAGCATGAGCTTGAGCAACAACAATTACCTAAACTGCAGGCATTGTAGCTGCAGAAGGTGCCATGGGTACTTGGCTGAGATTTCCCATAGAGGTCGTGGTAGCTAATGCGGTCATTAATAGACTGTGAGGTAGGTGATTGAACTTGTAATCGATTTTCACACACCTGCAATTAAGTTATTCTTGGCAAACTTCCCCAAGAGATACACCAATTCCAGGAAAAACTGCCCCACCCGAAGCACCAGAAACAATGCCCAGAACTATTCCAAGCAGCCTTGGAAACGCCCCTGATACAGAATGTCGGTGACAGCTTCTAGAACGCTCGGTTTTCCACCGATTTGGCTCCCAATAACGAAAACCTAACATTTGAAGAAAACAGAGATGGGCTGAGTTGACGAAGAGTACTCCCAGAAATTATAAAAATTGGGCATATACAATCAAATGCGCCTTAAAAATATAAAAATTGAGCATATACAATCAAACGCGTCTTACTTTTCATCCAATAAAACAGATAAGAATGTATATGTGATAAATACAAACTATAAATGGAAACTCGTGATAAATTGAAGTTTTAAATTTACGCAGCATAAATAAGAGGAAACATTCCATTCAATTCACATTAATATACCAACCTAGATATCCAACCCATGGTTTTTGGCATGGGGTGATAGTTCTGGAATGTTGGGTTCCAAAACTATAATGACTTAGCCAAGTCTTTCGACAACAGGTCCTTCAACTTCTGGTTAATTAATTCAAAATATATGAAATAATGCTTTCAATGCACTCATATCAGCATATCACCCAAAGTAAATCATAAAATGGGAAGGGAACATATTACGGTGAATTTCCTCAATATAGTAATCACTAAAATTAACCTATTCTTAGATAATTGTACATGAAGATAAACAAGACATCTAGGAAATGGTGTGAAAAGTTGAATAAATTTTTCACAGCCATAGGTGACATAAGAAGTACAACTATACCTAGTAAAACAATAGTTTTCAGACACAACCTCCAATAATTCCTTATTTAAAAATGTGTGATAGTTGCAACTAATACTTAATTCTTACAGATCTGTAAGATTAAAAAACTAATATATACATATAACTGATTCAAAACGTATACCTGTTGCAGATCCACAAAAAATTGTGTATATACGTTTTGAATATCACGCACTGTAATAAATCTTCAAACGTATATATGTAATAAATCAGATATACTTACAAATCTATAGAAAAATAGAAACAATAATATACCTCTATAATAAATCCCCTAATTTTTGAATTCTGTACACAACAAAAAAAACATGAACTCGTGGCTGAGTTGTGAGGTATCAACATCGAAAACAAATGATTCAAAATAAATGAGTTGTGAGGTATCCTAAATCTCAACCCTATTACAACAAAACAAATGATTTAAAACAAAATCCAAAATCAAACCTTCAAAATAACAGATCTGTGCGCGTGTATGTGTAACAGATATGTGCGTGTGTGTGTGTGACATATATGTGTGTGTGTGCGCGCTAGAATCAAAATCGAAACGAATCAGGCATACGTTAGAACTGAAATCGAAACCAAAGCTAAAATCAGACATAGGTTAGAACCAAACGCACCAATAATTAACCTAAAGCTAAAATTAGAAACAACTTCAACTACTAATGAGACATACGTCAGAACTGCAATAACTAAAATCGAAACCCCACTTCAAACTTACATTATCCGAGGCGGCGGCCTGAAGAGCGAAGCGGTGGCATGGATAAGGGGAGCCATGCTCTTTGTGTTAATCATATGCCTATACGAGGTCCAAAATGGACTATTTGTTTTGTTGGATTAATTTTTTATTTCTTAAGCAGGGTCGATATTCCTATAAACAAAGGGTACTTTGCCCATTTTTTTTAAAAAAATTGTTCACACATTTGTATTGTAAAAGAAATTTCAGAAATTAAATTTAGACGATTCAATACTTTGAAAATCTACACTTCTATTTTATAAAACATTTTTATTTATACTATACATGACATTAAACTTTTCAAAATTATGTGCGTGCCTTTATTGGAAATTTTTATCGTTTTGCGATTATGAACTTTCAAAATTTTTCGTCGTTTTTCGATTATATAGTTTGAAAATTTCCAACGTGCCTTCAGGCACGGGCATACCCTAATATATATATATATATATATATATATATATATATATATATATATATATATTATGTTTTGTTGTATGTGTGTATGTTTTGGGGTGAGGTTGAGAATCCTTGAAACTATCGCGTGCCATGGGTTGTGATTTGAATCTCAAAGATATTGGTAGTTTACTTTTGTGTCGAGTTCATTTAGTGCTAGAAAGTTGATTGGTACTTTATGTTTTTTGCATGCATTTCCTGGTTTTAGTTACATAAAACTCTTTCCCCATGAAGCCTCTGTGAATGTGACTCTAAAGTTCCAAACCACTCTAGGTTAGAGCTATAGAATGTGGGGCTGTGTTAGATATTGAAATGGAGGGAAATAGCGAAGTTCTAAGGCTCTGTTTGGTTCAAATTGAAATCTTTCACCTTGGTGAAAAGTATTTTCACCTATTTGGAGTTATTTTGTTCACTGTTTTTTTCCAAAATTGTAGTGTGTGCTTATTTAGAATTTTACATGAAAAAAGGTATAGCTCTGAATAGTTTTTTCATGCAGATCAAAATATTTCTTGAACCATACGGAGTCTAGAAGGAGAAGGTAATCAGAGGCAATACAGCAATGTTCGACTTAATGAAGTGACAGTATGTTCGGGGGATTGTGTGAGACTTGTTTTGCATAAGCAGTTGAAATTTGTTGTGGCTGTTGCCAATCGGAAATAGGGGTCTATCATGGTTATTAGAAACTCTTCATGTAAATGAAAGGAAAAGTTAGATTTTGTACAATTTTTCTATAGAAAAGTGATGTGGCCAGTTAGATTAACTTCAAATATTTGGATGTAGCAAATGTAGCCATCTCAGGCCAGTTTGTAAGGCTTCCGTATTAATTTTAGGGTCATTCGGCTATTGGGACCAGAAAGCTTGGGCAGTTTAAGGATTGACCCCCAATTATAGATGGGAGCATTAGTCGACCAACTTTGACTGTTTATTTTTCTGTCCAGAAATACCCTCACAATCCAAAAATATCTAACTGAGTATTACAAGTCTCAAAGTTTCTCTCTCCTCCCTTCACTCTCTGTCCAGATGTTTTCTCCCTGTGTCTACCCTCTCTCTTCAACTCTCTCGTCTCTATAAATTTTTTTTATTTGCCCTCTAAATGGTGTCTCTCAACCCACAGTGCAAATAAACATGACACTTAGTCCAGCCCAATTGTCCAACCACAAAATATTTAGAAGAGTAAAAAAACTAAGCCCAAGTCTCGAATCACAATCCCTTTAGCGCTAAATCGTTTCTCTTTGACCTAATTTCAGTTTTGCTTCAACCCATTTCTCCTGCTCATTTCAGCCCCCCTCTCGTTTTTTCTGTTTTCATCCTCGGTGAGTTCTCTACAGGATTTACATTCCATTTACTAGTTGTTCAATTAATAGTATAGTTGATCATCTTTTACAATGGTTAAAAGAAGGATAAGTATAGGATGGGAAAAGGAGCTGAGCAAGAGGTAAACCATAAAGATATACTATCTCTATTTTTCTCTCTTTCTGGCTAGATTCTAAAATACAATTAATGATGATTTTTTCACATTTTTGTTTGTACAAATTAGTTGTAATGAAAGGATGTATAGGATGTGGTAGTAATCTGTAAAGAATATTTGATCATTTTAGATATATTTATAATTGGTAGAGATTTCATGGGTTGTGAAGGAAAGTCGCTGTCTTGAAAAGAAATGGGAACATTTTCATTTCCAATCGCTCCAGATTTGTAGTTCCGGTCTACTTTGCTGCCATCTTCAAATACATAGATGCTGATATATATTAGATACATTTTCATGTTCATGTGTGTTTATGAGAATTTTACATTTTTAAATTTGTAAGCTATTTTTGGTCACATGACCCATGTATTGTAAATTAGGGATATAGTTTTGCTGAAATATGTTCCATCATTGTATTTTTTTTTCTAGACTCTGCTTTGGTCATAAGAAAATACTGTAAATATTATACGTAAAAAGGCTGACAAAAAAAATAGAAATATATCTCTGCCCTGGAGTCCACAAAATCTCCTAAGGAAGCCATTTTCGTAAATAAGCTGCGTGATTTAACTTTATATGTATTTGCCATGGGTTTAGAGGTGGTCTGTAGAGGTAGAGTGATCTTTTGGGTAAAGGTGATCTCTACTAAAAAAAATGGAACTAAAAGTGAATCTTTATAATGTTAATTGATGAGAACAACATGTTTTTTCATTTATGCTTATATGTATATACAATCAATACCAATCAAATGAAGATAAAATGGGGTAGGAACTTATTTTATACTCCCTCCGTTTGAAATTAAGAGTTTCTTTTTTGATTGTCTCAAATTAAGAGTCCACGATTCAAATTTCCTGATAGTGAACATTGATCTTGGTCATTAATTAAAGGTATTTTTAAATCTATACAAACCTTTAATTTGGGACAGAAAAGAGTATTAAGATTACAATAAGATTTTAGTTGTTTCTTTATGTTTTTTTTGTTTTATTCTTATTTTTTAAAAGTTTTTTGGCTTTAGTGTCATTTACAAAAATGTATTTAGTCTCCACTTTCATGTGTTTTTAAAATCGTAAAAAGTTTCATAATTTTCCAAAACCGCTTATAACTGTCCTGTAACTATCCATCATTTTTTTTTTATAGATAATGACACTTGTCTTATATTTGACCAACAACTGAAAAAAAAACCATGGGAGTGACAAATAAATTATTATAATTTACTAATTTACGGCTCTCTTTTCCATCATTATTGGGCATAGAAGCATGTGTCTCTTTTTCATACAGTCTTTGTGCATATATTGAGATCTAAGGTACAAAATTTTTTACCGCCTACAAGATGTAATGGATGCCCCTACTGAAAAGAGAGACAAGCCTATGGGGTTCCATAAGTATGAGTTTTTGCTAATGAGTCTATTCTGTTTCAATTTTGTGGATTTGAATGTGATTTGTTTAATACACGTGATTGACTAATTTGATGATTCTATCTCACATATCTCATATATCACACGCTCATTATGTCTACTGCTATGTTTTTATTAATATTTATATGAATGTTATATGATCTTATTAGGTTTAGATTTTAATACTCAGAAAATTAAGGTATGTTTATGAACCCTAATTTCATTGCTTGAAAATGAAATTAGAAATTTTTTGTTTTCACATTTAACAATTTATAATTAAAAATATTTTAAATTAAAGGCATGAAATTGGGGTTTCAAAGCATATTTGAATTTGGGGTTAATTACACTTAGAACACCCGAACTTTGATCCTCCCTACATTTCACCACCTTAACTTTCAATTTTTGCACTTGACCCTCCAAACTTTGAAAACGGATACAAGTAAACCTCGTGTCGTCCAACTTCATTAATTTTTTACTGGAAACGTTAGGCATGTGAGTGACACATGACTTAAAGTAAGGGCATTTTTGTCCTAACATAATTTTTTTTTTGAATAAAATCTGAAAATAACAGCCACAACATTTAAAAATTAAGAAAATACTACAAAATATTTTAAAAATATCAAAGAGCCTTGGAAAAAATTTACAAAATTTTTAAACAATTTGAAAAACACAAATACATATTTAAAAATTCTGAAAATTACCAAAAAATATTTAACATCTGCAAAATTTTACAAAAATAATTCAGAACATATATTTAAAATAATTACTGAAAAATAAATTGAAATACAAAAAAGAGATTTAAAATGGAAATTCGTAAACAATTAATATTCTAAAAATTACCAAAAATATACAAAAAAGGAAAATTATTGTAAAGAAAAAATAAAATAGATAAAGCAGGAAAAATATTTTTAAAAAATAGAAATATATAAAATATGTAAAAATAGAAAAATACATAAATAGGAGAAATATTTCAAAGAAAAATAAAAAATATTATATATATTTTTTGTAGAAAATCTGAATAAAAATAGATTTCCACCAAAAAGAAATTTTTTTAATAAAAAGATTAAAAAAACAGAAAATACAGAAAATTCATAAAACAGAAAAAATATTAAAACAAAAAATATTTGCCGAAAATCTGCATAAAACAGATTTGCAATAGAAAAACCAAATTTCTAATAAAAAGATAAAAACTGAAAAATACATAAAAAATGAAAATAAAATATCCAACTTGAAAAGATAAAATTTCTTAAAAAACAAATAGATATCCAGATCTTGTGTTAAAAAACCCAAATAGATTTTTACCTAAAAAACTGTTAAAAACCCTAGATGAAAACCCAAATCAAGATGAAAACAAGAAAAAATATTTCAAGATGAAAACCCAGATCAAATCCAATACCTCATCAACAAAAAAAATCCATCAACAAAAATTCAATACCTTGTAATACCCGCACTTTTTATTACGTACTTGTATTTCGACCTATTTATACGTTAACGTGCCATTAACAAAAAAATATCTACATTTGCATGCTCATATGAGAATTTATTTGTGTTTATATGGTTTATTTAAGCACCTTGGTAAAGTTTTACGCAATTTGGACTATATATATATATATATATATATATATAAATAAATAAATTCTTTTTTCGTCAAAAAAATGAAAGTGCTCAGAAAAATCTAAAACTTTGCAGACAAATGTAAAATTTAATTTCGAACAACTTTCCCTTTTGCGTCATCCTCAAAAAATATGTTTTTGACCCCATTTTAGATGGATTTATGTTCAAATATATATATATATATATATATATATATATATATATATATATATATATATATATATATATATATATATATATATATATTAGGTGGTGTGGTTGGCTCATTTATTAGGTGGTTGACTCATTTATTGGGTAGTTGACTCATTTAGTGGGTGGTTGGCTTTTGTATTTTGCAACTTGAGAAAAAACGTGTTTCACTTATATTTTCAAGCCTAGGAGACTTAAATGAGTCAAAATATTGAATAGGGAAGCTTAAAATTGATATAAATAAGAGTGGATGGATTCATGAACCTAGAAAACCAAAAAAAAATATAAACTCCTACATCTTCTTCCTCTCTCTTATATCCTCTAGGGCAAAAATACTTCTAAATTTCGTAGCTCACCCTTATACCCATATTCTCTCTCCTCAAACTCCATTAAAGAAGCTCAAAACTCCATTAAAACATCACACAAGGGGTGAGGCAACTTGGTGTGGCTTGAAAGCTTGATTTTGGGAGCATAAGAGTGGAGTTTAGAAGCATTCTAGGAGGACTTGAAGTTTTCTTCTCCAAAGTTATCTCCTCTTCATAAATCAAGTACGGTTTTCCTCTTCCTAAATTTATAATTTCAAAAGCTTAAAAAAATCATGTTGATGAAAGATGATTTCTTGTAGAAAAATTGCTAGTTCTTGTATTTTATATTATGCAAACTAGCGCTGTGTTTCGGCCGGATCGGATCGGAAAATGATCTTTCGGAAAAAATTCCAATGTTTTCGGAAATAAAATATTTGTTCCAATTTCCTATCCAATTTTTCGGAAAATCGAAAAAGTTTTCGAATTCGGAAAAATCGGAAAATCGAAAAGAAATTGGAAAAATTCGGAAATTCAAAAAATATACTAAAAATTCAGAAATTTTGGAAATTCCAAAATTTCAAAAAAAATTAATATAGGATTTTCGATTACTCAAAATTCTCGGAACTGACATGTGGGCCACACCCCTCTGAAAATGGTAAAACCCATTACACATCTCTCATATGAACCTAAACACAAATAAACCTAAATCACAATAGAAAACCTTTCTCATATGAACCTACACATACATAGTAAAAAATAATTTCTTTTCAAAAAACATAAACCCATCCAAAAATTTCAAAACCCACTGCACAATTTTTTAGATAAATCTACACAGAGAAAGAAAATTTTACACAAATAAACCCACTTACAAAATGATATGTATAAACTAAAACCTTACAAGAGTTATGTATAAACTAAAACCTTACAAAATGATGAAATAAACTAAAACCGATCGAGAGTTATGCATTACAGGTCGAGAGTTATGTATAAACTAAAACCTTACAAAATGATGAAATAAACTAAAAACGGTCGAGAGTTATGCATTACAGATCGAGAGTTTAACAGATGAGCTGACTACAAATCCGTATATGATGAAATAAACAGATGAAAGGCAAGTAGACGGACGAGAAGAGTTACTTACCTTCGAATGATGATCTGAGAAGAGTAGAAACCAGAGAGAGAGAGAGGCGAGTAGACGGACGAGAGTTGAAAGAGAGAGAGGTGAGTAGAAGACGGTATGTGCGCCGCATAGAGAGAGAGAGAGGAGAGATATGTTAACTAACCCTAAATAAAACTAACAGCATATATATATGGGGTAAGGAAGGTAAAAAATAAGAGAAATATAAATGTACACATTCTTATTATTAGATAAGGGAAATCTAAGATAAAAAATATATATATAATATTCAGAATATTAATCGGAAAATATATTCGAAAAAGTAATCGAAAATTATATCAAAAAATAGGATCGGCTAAAAAATCGGAAAATCGGATCGGAAAAATCAGAAAATCGAAATTTAAAACATAGTTCCAATTTCCAATCCAATTTAATTCGGAAAAATCAAAAATTGGAAAATCAGAAATCGGAAACCTTATATATGTTCCAAAATCGGAAAATATCGGATCGGACATCGAAAAAATCGGAATGTTCGGAAAAAAAACACAGCCCTAATGCAAACCCATGCTTTTTATGTGTTAAAATGAACTAGCTTTGTTGATTAAATTTCATAATATCATGCTTGTATAAATGAATGATTAGAACATGAAAATTGTTAAAGAAAAATGTTATAATCATATACTACTTGAATATGAATGTGTAAGATGCATATGCATGGATTTCTTAGGTAGAAATCCTCATTTCATGTGAATATACTTGAATAATATTTAGCTATGATAAATGATATGTTTTGAAATTAAATAAATAGATTTCATCATGTTTTGAAAGAATGATAAATTTCAGCCCCTATTTTGATGATGTTAAAAAGTGGTGATAATGACTTAAAATGGTGTAGAAAACTCATTTAAAACCTTATATTTGAACCCTACATTAAAATGGAAATTTTAATAATTAAGTTATGATTAAATGAGTAAAATATTATAGAAAAATCGTAAGGTCTTATAAAGATATTTTTTTTCCTTGAAAACTCTTTTAAAGGATGCATTTTTGGTGAAAAAATGGCATAATGGCAATTTTGGTAATTATATGAAAAACTAGTGGAAGATAATGTTTCTTTACTTTAAATGCTAGTAAAATCATTTTGAAGGTACTAAAAATGTGTTAATGCATTAATGAATAAATAGGGTAAATGATGATTGGATATTAGTATTCAAAGTACGATGTTATTATTAGTTGGCCTCCTCGGTTATTTTAAAAGTAAGGCAAATAATGAAGTAAAGAAGTAACATCGAAAGATTAATGCGAGTACTTGGAATAATAAGAATAATTGTAAGAATGTGAATATTTGGAAGAATGTGAATATATGAAAAGATAATGATATACGGATGTTACCGGAAAGAATAATTAAGGAGGGCATGACGTCCCTAGTGGTGAAAGACTCCAAACAACCTGACCAGTGTAACATATGTGTGCCCGATACCGACGGTGAAAGGCCGTGAAATCGTGGATGTTGGCAAACCCCAAAGTAATAAAAGTAATATTCATGAATGATTGGGAAAATAAATGGATTAATGAAATTGAATAAATGGATCTTATTAAATGACAACATAGTTGGATTAATAAGCTAAGTCCTTGGCACGAGACATAAAAAATACTTAAGTGTGAGTTGGGCGTATAGCCCGAGTGCATTGCATGTAGTTGTATTAACATTTAATGAATTGGAAATTATTTTACAAAATACCGAAAGACATTGTATATGTATAGTATTTTGATTATCAAATTATTGCTTAGTATTTCCCACCCTACTGGGCATTCGCTCACCCCCTTACTTTTTTCCACCCCAGGTACTTCAGTTGGTGACACTGGAAAGGATCTCGGTAAGAATGCAGAGGGTGTGACTCGACGTTAGACGCTCTGTTGACCATTTCATAATATGTTTAAGATTTATATTTGTAGCACTTTAATTAATATTTTGGAACTTTATTAAGGGATTTGGACTATTGTGTTGTCTTACTCAGTGAACTTTATTTCGATAGATTAAGTGTGGCATTACATTTTTTTTCATGGACAAATTCATAAGTTGAATTTATTAGTCATGTCAAGCGTTTATTCTTTTTTTTTTAAAAAAAAATTAAAAATTGAAAAATGAGTATCATGTCCTTAAATCAATTAAATAAATATTTTTCTTAAATAAGAAAGTAAACTTTTTCCCCCTCCCCCCTTTAACACCCTAATTCGGATTTGGGTTATCCCAACGGTAATCTAAATCCGGGTCGGGGCGTTACAACTTGGTATCAGAGCATTAGGATTCACGTGTGCGACGGAGTGATAACACGTCTTCCTTGTTTATGCTTCCTCGAATAAACTAGTATATTAAATTACATGTTCTTATAGGATGGCATCTAGGCATAACAAAGCCGCTTCTGGGAATAGCGAGCTTCAACGCATGGAAAGGGCCGTGCGTCAGTTAGCTGACCCTCTCTCGCAACGAGAGAGGGGTAATCGTAGCGGGACTTTGGAAAGTACTACTGCAGCCTCTTTGTTGAAGGATTTTCGAAGACTGAACCCTTCAACTTTTAGTGGTACCAAAGGAGCTGATGCTACAGAAGAGTGGCTTGATGAGGTCGAGCGAATTATGGATGTTCTTAACGTGCCAACTGGGAACAAAGTCAAGCTTGCTACTTTCCAATTGACTGAGCAGGCCCAGCGGTGGTGGGTCACACACATGGCAAGTTTGACTGAACCCTTTGATTGGGATGGGTTCAAAGCTTATTTTCTTGATCGATACTTTCCTAAAGCATACCTGGATGGTAAGAAAGATGAATTTGCCCAACTCATCCAAGGTAAATTATCTCTCAATGACTATTTAGTACGCTTCAAGAGTTTGTCAAAGCATGTGAAGGTTGTGAAGACTGATGAGGATGAAAAGACTAGACTGTTCATTAAGGGGTTGAACCCCACATTCGTAAATTGGTGGTGGGATTAGATCAGTTGAGCTTTGGTGAGGCGGTGAACAAAGCTATCAGGATCGAAATTGAGGCAGAAGATTCCCGTACTGTTCGAGACAAAAGGAAGGAGTCCGGAGGGGGGATCCAAGGAGGGATACTAGTGGGTCTCAAGCTGGTGGAAACAAGAGGTTCAAGGGTGGACCGAGGGGTATTATTTCCCAACTGAAGGCAGCATTCAGTGATGATTCCCCAAGGCAGTGTAGCAATGATCAGGGTTCCACACATCTCCCGAAGACTTTTTATCTTTGCGGATCCCCCGGTCATTTCAAGCGGTATTGCCCCCGAAACAGTGGTCAACAGGTTAGCCTGCAAGGCAACAGTTTATATCTGGAAGGAATTCGAGCTTTTCGGGTCCCAATCAGCAGCGCCATCAGTTTTCCTCTGGAAAATATCAACAGAACAAACAAGGCTCTGAAAATCCTCGTCAGGGATACACGAATCATGGGCAGACTCAGGTGCCGAGTGGTCAGACTAGCAAGTTTAGCCAGGATCGTGCATATGCCATTTCTCAGCTGCCAGTTCCCACTCAGAACTCAATAGTTATGGAAGGTATAATTTTGATATTTAGTACTTGGGTGAAAGCCTTATTTGATTCAAGAGCATCTAATTCATTTATATCTAGTTCGTTAGATTTCTATTTGGGATTAGAGGTAGTTGAGTTTAACCCACCCATATTTGTGGGATTGCCCATGGTGGCGGTGTCGCACTTAGCAAAGTTTTTTGTAATTGTGTAATCATAGCTGGAGACTATATTCTGGAGTATAATCTTATATTAATGGATGTGGATGGCTTTGAAGTTATCCTCGGTATGGATTGGTTGTCCAGTTTCGATGCCACTATCGAGTGCCATCGGTACACTGTGTCAGTATCTCTCCCAGATGGGTCTCGCTATCGCTTTGGCAGTGAGCAGAGCATAGATTATCCTTGTAAATTCTCTTCTACCCGAGATCAGAGACATTTATTTGGATGGTTAAGCAGTATTGTGGCGCAAGAAGAGCCTGTACGTGTGATTGCAGATTATCCTATCGTGCGAGATTTTCCCGATGTATTTCCTGAGGAACTTCCCGGATTACCCCCGAGTCGAGAGATTGATTTTGCTATTGATATTCATCAGTGTGTTTCACCTATTTCCATCCCTCCTCATCGGATGGACCCAATGGAGTTGCAAGAATTAAAACTTCAGTTAGATGATCTCACTAGCAAGGGTTTTATACGCCCTAGTGTGTCCCCTTGGGGAGCACCGATCCTTTTTGCAAAAAAAAAGGACAACACTCTCAGACTCTGCATTGATTATCGACAACTGAATAGGGTGACGGTGAAAAACAAATATCTTATGCCTAGAATCGATGATTTATTTGATCAGTTACGGGGAGCGGGCAGGTTCCCCAAGATTGATCTCCGATCTGGATATCACCAAATGCGAGTTAGGGAGGAAGATATCCCTAAGATAGCTTTTCGAATGAGGTACGAACATTACGAGTTTTTGGTCATGCCTTTCGGCTTGACAAATGCCCCTGCTACATTCATGGACTTAATGAATCGTATTTACCGACCATACTTGGACCGATTTGTGGTGGTCTTCGTTGATGATATTCTTATATATTCGTCTTCTAATGTTTATCACATGGATCATTTGCGTGCTACACTTCAGGTACTTAGGGAGAATTGATTATATGCAAAGTTTAGCAAATGTGAATTCTGGGTGGACGAGGTCGAATTTCTTGGCCATATAGTGTCCGGTGCAGGCATTTCTATTGATTCATCCAAGGTTGAAGTCGTCCTCAGATGGGCAAGACCGAAGACAATTACAGAGATTCTGAGTTTTCTTATCTTGGATGGATACTACAGGAGATTCGTTCAGGATTTTTCTCGAGTTGCATCGCCCCTTACTCGATTGACTCAAAAAAATGTTCATTTTGTGTGGTCAGATGAGTGTGAAGATGCCTTCCAAGAGTTGAAGTTTAGGCTTACCTCATCACCTATTCTTATTCTTCCTGAGTGTGGAAAAGGGTATACAATGTAATGTGATGCCTCCAGATCTGTTCTTGGTGAAGTTCTTATGCAGGTGGCTTGGGTGGTCACTTATACGTCTCGCCAACTTAATACACATGAGCAAAACTACCCCAATCACGATCTTGAGTTATCCACAGTGGTGTTTGCTTTGAAGAGTTGGCGGTATTACCTATATGGTGAGCGATTTGAGGTATTCACGGATCATAAGAGTCTTTGGTACATCTTCACTCAGCGAGATCTTAACCTTCGGTAACGAAGGTGGATCGAGCTTCTTGAAGACTATAACTTTACGTTGGAGTACCATCCGGGAAAGGCCAATGTTGTGTCTGATGCCCTTAGCAGAAAGTCCGATCCTGCCTTAGTAGCGATGAAATGCTATCATAGAAATATGTATGCCAAACTTCAGCGTTATGACTTGCATATTTAGCGGAATAACGATAGGGTCTATTTACGGGGTCTGATGGTTAGGCCAGTCGTTCATCAGAAGGTCTTGGATGCTCAATTATGTGATGATGAGATCATGATTTTTCGAAACCACATTCAGCACGGCGAGGAATTTGATACTCTCACAGTTGATCAGGATGGTGGTTTTCGACATAAGGGTAGGTTGATTGTCCCAGCAATTGAGGAGCTTCAAGCTAAGGTTCTGACAGAATTTCACCATTCTCGATTCAGTATACATCCGGGAGCTACTAAGATGTATAGGGACCTTTGCAGAGATTTTTGGTGGTCAGGGATGAAACGAGATGTGACTTTGTTTGTGGCAAGGTGTTACACATGCCAGCAGGTGAAGGCCGAACACAAGAAGCCAGCTGGATTGTTGCAACCACTTCCAATTGCCGAGTGGAAGTGGGAGCATATCACTATGGATTTTATTACGGCTTTGCCTCGATCTGAGCGAGGGCACGATGCGATTTGGGTTGTAGTAGATCATCTCACTAAGTCAGCACATTTTCTACCGATTAGAGTCACAGATATCATAGAAAAATTGGCTAGACTTTATATTCGAGAGATTATTCGACTACATGGTGTTCCACTCACTATTGTTTCAGATAGGGATCCTCGGTTTGTCTCTCAGTTATGGAGGAAGGGTCGGGAGGAATTGGGTACGAATCTGAATTTGAGTACGGCTTATCACCCCGAGACTGATGGGCAGTCTGAGCGTACTATTCAAATTTTTGAGGATTTACTGCGAGCGTGTGCTTTAGACTTGCGAGGTAGTTGGGATGAGAACGTGTCTCTTGCAGAATTCTCTTACAACAACAGTTATCAGTCAAGCATCGAGATGGCCCCCTTTGAGGCACTATATGGGAGACCGTGTCATTCCCCGGTATGTTGGGCAGAGGTTAGAGAGAAGCATCTCACAAGTTCCGATATGATCAAGGAGATGACTGAGAACATTGACTTGATTAGACATAGACTTGTTACGGCCCAGATTAGGCAGAAAAATTATGCTGATAATCGTCGTATACCTCTAGAGTTTCGAGTAGGTGACCATGTGTTACTGAAAATTAGGGCCCGAATTGGTAGAAAGAGGTTTGGCCAGAAGGGCAAGCTCTCCCCTCGATATATTGGCCCCTTTGAGATCTTGGAGCGGGTTGGGTAAGTCTCTTACCGTTTGGCATTGCCTCCTCAATTGACTCATGTTCACAATGTGTTTCACGTTTCTATACTGAAAAAGTATCTGCACGATCCTAGTCATGTGATCAACTGGCAAAATATCGAGTTGCAGGAAGATACTATGTTTCTGACGCGACCTTAATCTATTTTGGATCGTGAGGATAGGGTACTGCGCAATAAGGTTATCCCTTTGGTGAAAGTCCTTTGGGAATCACAGGGTGTTGAAGGCACTACTTGGGAGCGAGAAGCCGAGATGCGGGATAAATATCCATAGTTGCTTGAGTGACTTAGAATTTATTTCAGGGAAGAAATTTTTTAAGGAGGGGAGAATGTAATACCCGTACTTTTTATTACGTACTTGTATTTCGACCTATTTATATGTCAACGTGCCATTAACAAAAAAAAATCTACATTTGCATGCTCACATGGGAATTTATTTGTGTTTATATGGTTTATTTAAGCACCTTGGGAATGTTTTATGAAATTTGGACAATATATATATATATATATATATATATATATATATATATATATATATATATATAAATCCTTTTTTCGTCAAAAGAATGAAAGTGCTCAGAAAAATCTGAAACTTTGTAAACAAATGTAAAATTTAATTTTGAACAACTTTTCCTTTTTCGTTATCCTCAAAAAATATGTTTTTGACCCTGTTTTAGACGGATTTATGTTCAAAAAAAAAAAATAGGTGGTGTGGTTGGCTCATTTATTAGGTGGTTGGTTCATCTATTGGGTGGTTGACTCATTTATTGGGTAATTGGATCATTTAGTGGGTGGTTGGCTTTTGTATTTTGTAACTTGGAAAAAAACGTATTTCACTTATATTTTCAAACCTAGGAGACTTAAATGAGTCAAAATATTGAATAGGGAAGCTTAAAATTGATATAAATAAGAGTTGAGGGATTCATGAACCTAGAAAACCCAAAAAAAAATATATAAACTCGTCCATCTTCCTCTCTCTTATATCCTCAAGGGAAAAAATACTTCTAAATTTCGTAACTCACCCTTAAACCCATATTCTCTCTCCTCAAACTCCATTAAAGAAGCTCAATACTCCATTAAAACATCACACAAGGGGTGGGGTAACTTGGTGTGGCTCGAAAGCTTGATTTTGGGAGCATAAGAATGGAGTTTAGGAGCATTCTAGGAGGACCTGAAGTTTTCTTCTCCAAAGTTATCTCCTCTTCATAAATCAAGTACGGTTTTCCTCTTCTTAAATTTATATTTTCAAAAGCTTAAAAAAACCATGTTGATGAAAGATGATTTCTTGTAGGAAAATTGCTAGTTCTTGTATTTTCTATTATGCAAACCCATGCTTTTTATGTGTTAAAATGAACTAGCTTTGTTGATTAAATTTCATAATATCATGCTTGTATAAATGAATGATTAGAACATGAAAATTGTTAAAGAAAAATGTTATAATCATATACTACTTGAATATGAATGTGTAGGATGCATATGCATGGATTTCTTAGGTGGAAATCCTCATTTCATGTGAATATACATGAATAATTTTTATCCATGATAAATGATATGTTTTGAAATTAAATAGATAGATTTCATCATGTTTTGAAAGAATGATAAATTTCAGCCCCTATTTTGATGATGTTAAAAAGTGATGATAATGACTTAAAATGGTGTAAAAAACTCATTTAAAACCTTATATTTGAACCCTACATTAGAATGGAAATTTTAATAATTAAGTTATGATTAAATGTGTAAAATATTATAGAAAAATCGTAAGGTCTTATAAAGATATATTTTTTCCTTGAAAACCCATTTAAAGGATGCATTTTTTGTGAAAAAATGACATAATGGCAATTTTGGTAATTATGTGAAAAACTAGTGGAAGATAATGTTTCTTTATTTTAAATGCTAGTAAAATCATTTTGAAGGTACTAAAAATGTGTTAATGCATTAATGAATAAATAGGGTAAATGATGATTGGATATTAGTGTTCAAAGTACGATGTTAATGTTAGTTGGCCTCCTCAGCTATTTTAAAAGTAAGGCAAATAATGAAGTAAAGAAGTAAGATCGAAAGATTAATGCGAGTACTTGGGATAATGAGAATAATTGTAAGAATGAGAATATTTGGAAGAATGTGAATATATGAAAAGATAATGATATACGGATGTTGCCGGAAAGAATAATTAAGGAGGGATGACGTCCCTAGTGGTGAAAGACTCCAAACAACCTGGCCAGTGTAACATATGTGTGCTCGATACCGATGGTGAAAGGCCGTGAAATCGTGGATGTTGGCAAGCCCCAAAGTAATAAAAGTAATATTCATGAATGATTGGAAAAATAAATGGATTAATGAAATTGAATAAATGGATATTATTAAATGACAACATAGTTGGATTAATAAGTTAAGTTCCTGGCACGATACATGAAAAATACTTAAGTGTGAGTTGGGCGTATATCTCGAGTGCGTTGCATGTAGTTGTATTAACATTTAATGAATTGAAAATTATTTTACAAAATATCAAAAGACATTGTATATGTATAGTATTTTGATTATCAAATTATTGCTTAGTATATCCCACCCTACTGGGCATTCGCTCACCACCTTACTTTTTCCCACCCCAGGTAATTCAGTTGGTGACACTGGAAAGGATCTCGGTAAGAATGCGGAGGGTGTGACTCAACGTTAGACGCTCTGTTGACCGTTTCATAATATGTTTAATATTTATATTTGTAGCACTTTAATTAATATTTTGGAACTTTATTAAGGGATTTGGACTATTGTGTTGTCTTACTCAGTGAACTTTATTTTGATAGATTAAGTGTGGTATTACATATTTTTTTCATGGACAAATTCATAAATTGAATTTATTAGTCATGTCAAACGTTTATTCTTTTTTTTTTCAAATTAAAATTTGACAAATGAATATCATGTCCTTAAATCAATTAAATAAATCTTTTTCTTAAATAATAAAGTAAACCTTTTCCCCCTCCCCCCTTTAACACCCCAATTCAGATTGGGGTTATCCCAACGGTAATCTAAATCCGGGTCGGGGCGTTACATACCTTCTCCTTCAATACCATCAACAAAAAAATTCATAAACACCAAAATTCGGTCATGTGTGTGTGTGTTCGTGTGAGATGGAAGTGACGTGGGCGGGGGGAGAGGGCGGGGTTGGGGGAAGGCAAGGAGGGGGGGAGGGAAGGCAGGGTTGTATCATGGGTGGGTGGGTGGTCTTCATGGCTAAGAGAGAGAGAGAGAAGAAATCGGATGAAAAGAGAGAGAGAAGAAATAAGGTGGGTGGATGTTCATTGACAAAAATAACATTTAATGAGTCATGTGTAGGCCTGTAAATCGGGATTTGGATTGCTAAGGCTCAGCTCGAAATTTTCTAGCCATTTCCCCAAGCCCGAGCTCAGCCTGAATTAAAATAGGAACCATAGGCTCGGGCTCGAATCACCAAACTCACGGGCTTGGGGCTCGTTTTCGGACAAGTCGGATTTCAAATCTAAAAAATGTTTAGAATAGTGCTTTTAGAATGCACCATTTTAATGTAAAAAAATCCTCACACTTTTAATTTAAAAATGTTTATAACAGTGCGCCATAACTCTACTAAGTAATTATTACAAAAGGGCTATATGGAAAAAAATACATAAAATTATATATATATATATATATATATATATATATATATATATATATATATATATATATATATAATATTTGAGTTCGGATCTGGCCTAGATCGGGCTTGACACCGCTATGCTCAAGCTCGACCCGAATTACATTCGGGCTTCAAAATTTGGTTCAGGCTCGGCTCGGCTAAACGGGCGCGCTTCGGGCTTACTCAACTCAATTTTCCAGTCTAGTCATGTGCAATGCACATGACTCAACTTTCCCGTAAAAAAATTAAAGGAGTTTGACGGTAAGGGACAATTTGCAGTCGTGTTGGAAGTTAAGGGGGTTAAGTAAAAAAACTGAAAGTTGGGATGGGAAAATTAAGGGGAATCAAAGTTCGGGGGTCATAAGTGTAAATAACCCTTGAATTTGTCACCATGCTCGAAATAGTCATAGTATGTAGTGTTTATTATATATTATTCTTTACATGTTGTGTTATGATTCTTTGTAGTTAATTATAAATAGTGCATTCGTGCATCGTGCGGGTTATATGTTAGTCTCTCTCTCTAGATAGAGAAATAGGTGGTTGGTGGTAAGGCGATTGAAGTTAAAGAGCTGCAACGAATGCAAGCAATAAAAACGAGTGACGGATGAGAGAGAAAGAGCATATGGTTGGTTTATTTAGTTTGTTTGTCAAAAAATGAGTACCGAAAGCCGAATAACCCATAAATTAAGTATGTTATAGCATCGCTCTTTTGTAAATTAAGAAATAATTACAATTTGTATCTGTGTATTTGTCCGTGTGCAAGTTGCAACTGTCGGCTATCTTCCAACATCAGTTGGAAGCTTAAATTTAAGTCCTTTTTGAGCTAAAGGTGCATGACATAAGCAACTGTTTAGACGAGAATTGAAATTGTAAATCTCGCATTTGTTGACCATCTTGGATGGAGCGCATGGATGACCTAACAACTTAGGACCTATTTGGGATATATAATATTTGGTGGATCAGGACTTAAAGTTATCATTGTAAATCTTGTTTTATTTTTAAATTAACTTTACGATTTACAAATCAATGGAAATATCGACAATAGTTGTTGTCTTTCTATCTTGTATGTCAAATTATTTTTAGAAATTTTTATGTGATTTATTAATTTTTTTTATATCAATAGATAAGTTTTTTTAGTATCTCCAATGGTGCTATTTTTTAATTAATTTTATATCATGTCAATAATAGAGTATCACATTCTAACAACTCTCAAGAAAAAAGCTTCAATCACCAACAGTAGTAATAAGAAAGTTCTCAAGACTTAATGCTGTTTCTAATTCAAACACTCCTAATGATCCATTAACACTTAGTGATGTAGAGGTAGAGATTGAGTTTGATGAAGGTGTTAGAGGTGATTGGTCATTCACCAACTTACTAGAGAGTACATTAGATAGAGTGTAAGAAATAATTGAGAATATAGTGGAAGAAGCAATTGAGATAGAGTGAAAGAGGCAATTAACGATAGAGTGGAAAAACCAGATGAGGTTTATGAGGATAAGCATGTAGCTGATGAGTGGGATTTAATAACTTCACATTGCCTCAATGCTGAACAAAGTTATCACTCTGATAGTGAGTCTGATGAACAATGAAGATGGATTTATGCAAGAGTTATCAACAAACGTGGAATGGTCAACTATATTGGACTATAGGAAATACATGAGACAATTTGTAAAATTCAAGAAGTTTGAGTATAGACTGAAGCAAAACAACAACTTAAAGAGTGATTTGATTTGCAAGGATCCTAACTGTAAGTTTAGGGTGTATGTGAGGAAGTTGCCATATGAACCAATTGCTAATGCTAGAATATTTTGTAGGGACAACATACTTGATGATGCTAAGATTTAGCACCACCGGATAAGTGATAATGAGCTCAAACAGTAGTAACCATGGCAGCCATAGAGATGTATAAGTGTATACGTATGTAGAAGGGGACGAGTATAAGAGGAAATAAGACAATGATGTATAGTGGTTCAACCAATTTGGCCTACATCCACTGTGAGTGTGTGATCCTCTAAGTATGGGCACTAATGGCCTTGGATACAATGCACATAAGCTCCCTCTCTCTCTTTACTGTGTGTACAAGAAGAGTTTTAGCTAGGGTTACAATCAATTGGTCGATCCCCTGTAGGGTTGTATGTGACAAGTATATATAGGTCTTGGGGGGTGTAGTGTACCCCCCAAGTATGCATGGTGCATGTGAATGATGATCTAGCCAATCCCCTGTTGACACCTGTAGATGCCAAATGATGACATAATATTCCCTCACGTGAGGGTGTGATTTTGTTATAACGGTCTCCCATGTGCCATGTGAGCCTCACGCGCACTGTTACACGCGTCTCCCAAACCACGCGCTGTGATGATATCAACCTCGGCCTATGAGCCGAGGCCGAGGGCAAAGTTCCTTTCGACAGTGAGTCTATCCCAATTCTGGCCTCGTACTGTCGGCCCCTCGTAGGGTCATCTGGAGCCTGGTGAAGGGTCGGCCCCTCGTAGGGTCGGCTGGAGTCTGGTGAAGAGTCGGCCCCTCGCAGGGTCGTCTGAAACCTGGTGAAGGGTCGGCCCCTCGTAGGGTCGTCTGGAGCCTGATGAAGGGTCGGCCCCTCTGAGGGGTCGTCTTGAGCCTGATGAAGGGTCGGCCCCTGAGGGGTCGTTCATTTGGAGGAAATCTTCATCCAGGCCGAGGATATAAACGGGTATATCAATCACCCCCCAGCCCTTAGCCATAGGTGCTATTGAGATGGCTGAGGGATAGTGTTGTAATTGAGATGCGTGTATGATCAGTTAGGTGAGTGACACCTGGGAAGATACTCATTGTTGTTCCAGTTTCCAAGGCATGGCGACTGCACACTTTTATTGGGGCTTTGTGCCCTAATGATGCCTTCCTCGTGGGCTGTGTCCTGCCTTGATCAATAGGCCCACTCATTACTAAGGTATTTAAGAGATTTTTGAACTCTCTCTCTTCTTCTTCTTCTTCTTCTTCTTCGCGCCCAAGCCTTCTCTCTCTAGCCTTTTACCAATTTTCATCGCCATTTCTGCAGCCTTCAATTCTTCAATCTTAGCAACTTGGGCAGTTTTTGCTCTCTTTATCAGGTAATCCTTTTCCCCCAGCGCTCTCTTTTACCTTCATTTCTGTTTGCTTTTTAGGCTCGTAGGGCTGTATTTTCTTTGGGTTGTTTCATAACTTTTTCCGGTGTCTTCTCCGGCAACTGGTTCTTGAATGTTCTTGATCAAAACCCTTGAATTCCTTTGTTTCAATCCAAAAGTCCAATCTGGTCAACTGCCAACTTGTTTGTAGCTAAGTTAGCTAAGTTTAGTTAAATTCTCCAAGTGTAGAGTCTTCCCTTTAATGCTTAGGAGGCTTTATAGTTTAGTATCTGAATTCCCATCCTTGAGAGAGAAGCTATTTGCAGAGATCAGACGAATAAAGGAAGAGGAAGAGAGGAGACGAGGGGCCGACCCTAACTGGGTACGACCCATCTTTCCCATTCCTCTTGCCACAATAAAACCATTTGAACCGTCTGAGTCTTGTGGGTCATCCTCTCGTCCAACCGAGACTCCCAAACCAAGTGAGATGGACGAGAGAGCATCCTCGCCAACTGGCGCTGGAACTTCTGGTAGGAGAGAGACATCTGACCTAAGCCCAGGCCGAGAGGCCGAGGGTATGGTCCCCTCCGAGGCTTCCCCTGTGACAACCCTATCTCCCCATGCCTTTCAGATGGCCTTCCCCCAGGGGCCTCTGGAAGATGATGAGGCCGAGGGAGGGGGGACTGAGGACAAGGGCGATGATACAGATGACCAGATTAATACCTCCCATGCCTCATCCTATATCTCCTCTATTAGGGATCGGGACCTCTTGATATGGAGGCATGCCTATGGAGTTCCCCCCAGCGTAACTATGAGGGTTCCCTCTGAGTCTGAGAGGGTTTTTGATTGTGGAGAGGGAGAGGTTGCAGTTTATGAACAAATGTTCAAGGTTGGAGTCAGATTCCCTCTGCATCCTGCCATCGTAGATATCCTGTCTGCCCTTAGTGTTGCCCCCTCTCAACTTCCTCCCAACTCTTGGAGGACGATCCTGGGCTACATCTCCTTGTGGAAGAATTCTTTCACCGACGAGCCCTCGGCCGACCTATTCTTGGGCTGCTACAATATCACCTCCTCTTCCAAACAGCCTGGATAATATCATCTGGGGGCGAGGAGTTCTGAGAAGAAACTCTTTCACGTGGCTCAAACTTCCAACCACGATTGGAAAAAGAGATTTTTCTTTATCTCTGGGGAGTGGGAGTTCACCGCCGAGGGTCCCCAGAAGATGGTCTAACCCCTCCATGAAGGCCAGGTCAGACCTTGGACTTAGTCTGGGGGAGAAGGACATCGTTGAATATCTGAGAGGACAAGGGAGAGAGGGTGAACTTCCAAAATTTGAAGACTTGATGACCCCCCGGTTCCTTAAAGAAGCTGGTCTGAGGGTCGGCCCTCTGACTGAACTATGTGAGTTATACTGAACATTTTCCATTCTTTACTTATTTTTGAAGTGTTTCCTCTTTATCTCTACATTTTTCTGACGTGTCGTCCTCTTATCAGGTCGTCCTGCAGGCATATCAGACTATCTTTGGGAAATGACTGCTCCCAGCTTATTATCAGGCTTGGCCAAGAAGAAAGGAAAGGAGCCTCAACAGGCTCTGAGGAAGACGAGGGCCGCTGGGCCGACGGTGGTGGAGCCGACCACCGATTGCCATAAAAGAAAGGAGCCTGAGGCCCCTGTTGACCCTCGGCCGGATTGTCGGACGAGGGCCAGGGTCAAAGCCTCTGAGGGGACGACCTCTTCATCTAGCATGGGGGCCTTCTGGTCTCAAAACCTGGCACATCTGAGGGCCGAGCCCTCATCACTTATTACAAACTTGAGGGCAGCCAAGGCCTCAATGTTTTCTGCACCCTCGGCCTCTGACTACGAGTTCCTGTTAAAGATGCCTCCTGCGAAAGTGTACGACTATGGTCTGCATGCCCTTGCACAGGTATTGGTCTTGACCCACTTCTTTTAATTTCATTCTTTCACCAACTGTTTCCTCGGCCTCATGACATGTGTTTATTTTTCTTGTGCAGTCTGTGTGTGCCTTTACCTCGGCAACAAAATGGATGGCTGAGAACCAAGCAAAGTTCCATGAAGCCGAGAGGGCTATCCAACATGAGGCAGATCTTCAATCGGAGCTTGATACTGCAAGGGCCGAGTTGGAAAGTACCAGGACTGAGCATGCAAGGATCCTGGACCAGCTGACAAGGCAGCACGACGAGGACATTAAGGCCAAGGACTTGCTTCTCAAGGAAAAGGACGAGGCCCTGACCAACATGGAGGCCAAGTACAAGACTGATCTTGAAGCTGGAATCAAGAAAGTCGAGGTTGATGATGTGGAGGCTTATAATATTTCTAACGAGTTTCAAGGCTTCGGCCTTGAATATTTGGAGAGGGGAATCAGGACTGCCTGCCGGTGGGTCATCCTCAGGTTTGGTGATGTTGTCTCCTCGGTCCGCCCTTCGATTGAAGCAGTCAGACTGGACGACCCTATGATTGCCGAGGCTATGACTTATGTAGAATCACAAGTGCAGGTTGAGGGGGTCGGCACATCTGAGGACCATCCGGTTATGGTCATTGAGGAAACCCCTCTAGTGGATGTTGAGGCTCTGCCCTCCGATAGTGTCCCATAGGGTGGCTATCTGTAGCCCATACCCTCTTAGTGTATTTATCATTTTTGCGCTCTCTTTTGTAAAACACTTGATATTTTGTATAACACTGGCATTTCATTAATACTATCGTCTTCTTTACTGTCTTCCATATTTGCTTCTTGTATGGTTTGCTTTGTCTTTGTTAATGCCACTAACCTCTCCCTCGTCTTTTTGAGGACAGTGGTGGGGTCGTTCCCTCCACTGGCCCTCATTATAGCCGAGGGATCAAATTACCAAACTAATGGTTTTAATAAAATTTTCCTCGTCTTTCTTGAGGATAGTGGTGGGGTCGTCCCCTCCACTGGTCCTCATTATAGCCGAGGGATCAAATTACCAAACTAATGGTTTTTAATGAAGTTTTCCCTCGTCTTTCTTGAGGACAGTGGTGGGGTCGTCCCCTCCACTGGCCCTCATTATAGCCGAGGGATCAACTTACCAAATTAATGGGTTTTAATAAAGTTTTCCCTCGTCTTTCTTGAGGACAGTGGTGGGGTCGTCCCCTCCACTGGCCCTCATTATAGCCGAGGGATCAACTTACCAAATTAATGGTTTTTAATAAAGTTTTCCCTCGTCTTTCTTGAGGACAATGGTGGGGTCGTCCCCTCCACTGACCCTCATTATAGGCGAGGGATCAACTTACCAAATTAATGGTTTTTAATAAAGTTTTCCCTCGTCTTTCTTGAGGACAGTGGTGGGGTCGTCCCCTCCACTGGCCCTCATTATAGCCGAGGGATCAACTTACCAAATTAATGGTTTTTCATAAAGCTTTCCCTCGTCTTTCTTGAGGACAGTGGTGGGGTCGTCCCCTCCACTGGCCCTCATTATAGCCGAGGGATCAACTTACCAAATTAATGGTTTTTAATAAAGTTTTCCCTCATCTTTCTTGAGGACAGTGGTGGGGTCGTCCCCTCCACTGGCCCTCATTATAGCCGAGGGATCAACTTACCAAATTAATGGTTTTTAATAAAGTTTTCCCTCGTCTTTCTTGAGGACAGTGGTGGGGTCGTCCCCTCCACTGGCCCTCATTATAGCCGAGGGATCAACTTACCAAATTAATGGTTTTTAATAAAGTTTTCCCTCGTCTTTCTTAAGGACAGTGGTGGGGTCGTCCCCTCCACTGGCCCTCATTATAGCCGAGGGATCAACTTACCAAATTAATGGTTTTTAACAAAGTTTTCCCTCGTCTTTCTTGAGGACAGTGGTGGGGTCGTCCCCTCCACTGACCCTCATTATAGCCGAGGTTGGTTCTCTGTAGATTTTCCCATGCGTACTAGAACTGATAACCACATGATGAGGGGAAACACTGATATTTCTCATTAATTTTCAAAGTGTTCTGTTGGATCAACTCTTATTACAATTATGGTCTATCAAGACCTTACAACACTACGATAATATTTCTTCAAATGATCTGCATTCCAGGGGTTGGAAAAAGGTTCCCCTTCTAGGTTTTCTAGTCTATAGGTCCCAGGGACGACTTCATCGATGACCCTATATGGGCCATGCCAATTAGGATGGAGCTTGTTGGGCTTCTGCCTAGTCTTCTTGAGGACCAAGTCCCCCACTGCGATAGGCCTCTGTTTCACCCTTTGATTGTAAAACCTTGCGGTCCTCTGCTGGTAGGAAGCCTGCCTTATCTCAGCGTCCTCCCTCCTTTCCTCAATCAGGTCCAAGTCGAGTCTCCTCTCTTTCGCATTTCCCTGGGGGTCGTACATTTGGACCCTATGAGTAGGAAACTCAATTTCGGTGGGGATGATGGCTTCTGAGCCATAAGCTAGCATGAATGGGGTCTCCCTGGTAGAGGTCCTCACCGTCGTCCTGTATGCCCACAGCACGACATATAACTCCTCGACCCATCTTCCTTTTGCCTCCTCAAGCCTCTTCTTGATTCCATCTAGGATTGTCCTGTTCGTAACTTCGGTTTGCCCATTGGCCTGAGGTCGGCCTGGGGTGGAGAAAAATTGTTTGATACTTACCCTCTCACAGTACTTCTGTAGAGAGGCATTCTTGAACTGAGTCCCGTTATCCGAGATGAGGGTGTTGGGGAGACCATATCTGCATATGATATTTTTCTAGATGAACTGGAAGGTCTTCTGCTCTGTGATCGTCACCATCGGCTCCGCCTCCACCCATTTGGAAAAATAGTCAATGGCTACGATGAGGAATCGATAGTTATTGATGGCCCTAGGCAAGGGTCCTACTAGGTCAATTCCCCACACTGCAAATGGCCATGGGGACGTAATGGAAGTAAGAGGCTGATGGGGCTGGTGAGGGATGGTGGCAAATCTTTGACATTTGTCACTTTTTTACATATGCCGCTGCGTCTTTCCCCAAGGTCGGCCACCAGTACCCCTGGGTGATCACCCTCTTCGCTAAGGATCTGCCCCCGATGTGGCTTGAGCACGATCCTTCATGCACATCTTGCAAAATGGAAGGGACTTCTGAGGGATGCACACACCTAAGTAAGGGGAGCAAAAACCCCTTTTTGTACAAGGTATCTCCGATGACAGTGAATTTTGCAGCCCTGTGCCTCAGCTTCTTCCTTTCTTGCCTTGCTTCTGGCATCTCACCCTCTTTAATGTATCTGATCAGAGGGTCCATCCACGAAGCTTCCTGAGAAACATTTAGGCAATTGCCAAGTGTTCCCTCAGCGTCTTCGATAGTTGGCCGAAGCAAAATTTCTACTGGGACCGTCCTCCTGATGTCTGCCCTCGTTGCCGAGGCCAACCTAGCAAGGGCATCAGCACGGCCATTGTCGAGCCTAGGTATCCTCTTTAATTTCACTTCTCTAAAGCCTTTTAGTAACGACCTCACCTTCTCAAGGTACCTAGCCATCCTCTCGTCCTTAGCCTCGTAGGCTCCTAGTATCTGATTCACTACTAGCCTTGAATCACTATGGACCAAAATATGTCCGACACTAAGAGACTTGGCCAGGGAGAGGCCTGCTACCAAGGCCTTATATTCAGCCTCGTTGTTGGAGGCTTTGAAGTTGAACCTCAGGGCGTATTCAACGTCTGTGCCATCAGGTGCTGATAGTATCAGTCCAGCTCCACTTCCGTTGTCACAAGAGGACCCGTCAATGAAGAGGCTCCACAGAGTCTTTCCCTCTGAAAAATTTCCCTCAGAGAGGGATCCCTGTCTAAAGATGTATCTTCCCTCTTCGTTTTCAGTCGCTTTCCTTCTAGCGGTGCTTGTCTCAGCCCTATCTGCGGGTGTGTCAGTGGGTCTGTCTTGTTGTGTATCTGTCTTCCCGAGGGTCTCACCCTCGGCTTCATCATCTTCCCAAGTAAACTCAGCCACAAAATCTGCTAGCGCCTGCCCCTTAATGGCCGTTCTAGGCTGATACACCATGTCAAACTCCCCCAGCTCTATAGCCCAGGCCATTAGCCTGCCTGATTTTTCTGGCTTGTGTAGGACCTGCCTAAGAGGAGAGTCGGTGAGGATGACCATTGTATGGGACTGGAAGTACGACTTCATCTTCCTTGAGGCATGGATCAAGGCGTAGGCTAACTTTTCCATCCTCGAGTATCTTTGCTCTGCCCCCTGAAGTGCTTTGCTGTTAAAATACATAGGCTTCTGTATCCCATCTTCGTCTCTCACAATGGCCGCACTGATGGCCGACTCTGAGACGGCGAGGTACACCTGAAGTCGTTCACCCTGCACGGGTCGTGACAGCAGCAAGGGAGACCCTAAGTATGACTTTAGGTCCCTGAAAGCCTCATCACACTCTTCACTCCATTCGAAGGCCTTCCTGAGGATCTTAAAGAATGGCAAACACTTGTCTGTGGCCCTAGACACGAACCTGTTCAAGGCAGCAACTCTTCCTGTGAGTCTCTGAACGTCTTTAATGGACTTGGGGGTCTTCATCTCAACAAGGGCCTTTATCTTTTCAGGATTGTCCTCGATGCCTCTTTGGTTGACAATGAACCCCAGGAACTTCCCTGCCCCGACCCCGAAGACACACTTGGCCGGGTTAAGCTTCATCTGGTATTTGTCCATCATATTAAAGGTCCTCTCCAGGTCTGCCACATGATCCTCTGCCTTCAGACTCTTAGTCAGCATGTCATCTACATAGACCTCCATAGACTTCCCAATTTGGTCTTCAAACATTTTATTTACAAGGCGCTGGTACGTTGCCCCCGCATTTTTTAGGCCAAAGGGCATGACCCTATAACAGTATGTCCCCTTGTCAGTGATGAAGGCTGTCCTCTCCGAGTCTTCAGGGTTCATGAAGATCTGGTTGTACCCTGAATAGGCATCCATAAAACTCATGAGCTCATGGCCTGCGGTAGCGTCTACCATCTGGTCGATGCGGGGGAGAGGGAAGCTGTCTTTGGGACAGTGCTTGTTGAGGTCTGTGAAGTCCACACACATTCGCCACTTCCCGTTGGCCTTTGGGACAATGACTGCATTGGACAGCCATTCAGGGTAGATGACCTCTTTGATAAATTCAGCGTCTTCTAACTTTTTGACGTCGTCTCTAATGACCTCATACTTCTCTCTAGAGTAAATTCTCCTCTTCTGCTTTACCGGCTTCACTCCCTCTACCACATTGAGCTTGTGGCACATGATTTCAAGGTCAATCCCTGGCATATCTACATGACTCCATGCGAAGACGCTTCGCCTTCTCCTCAACAGTTTAATGAGGTCTTCCTTGATATTGGGCTTCAGAGACTTGCCGACTTGGACGGTTTTTTTTGGGTCATCCTCATCGAGGATGATGGATTCTACCTCTTCCGCGGCCTCTCCTTTCTTTAGCTTCGTCTCATCCCTAGGGTCTAGGGTATCAATATTGTAAGTGGTCGTAGCCCTCTTGTGTGCCTCCCTTTCTTCAGCGGAGTTGTAGTAATATTCTCGCGCTGTCGTCTGGTCTCCCCGAACTTCCCCCACTCCGTAAGGGGTAGGAAATTTAATCATCTGATGGACCGTAGACGGCACAGCTTCAAACCCCTTGAGGGCCACACGCCCCAGTATGATGATGTAAGCCGAAAACACATGTTCATCCATCACAAAGAAACTGACCTTCTTGGTGAGCCATCTCGGCCATTCGTCCCCCATCCTGACATCAGCCTCATACACTCCAAGGGGATGAACCTTTTCCCCACTGAACCCAATCAATGGATGATGGTACGAGACCAGTCTAGCACGACTGAGACCTAAGGCTTTGAAGCACAACCAAAACATCACGTCTGCAGATGAGCCCCCATTTACTAGGATCCTCGGCACCTCGCACCCTTGCACCCTGGTAGTGATGACGAGAGGGTCATCATGTGGGGCTAAGAGGCCTTTGAAGTCCATTCTTGAAAATCCCACTATCAGAGTGTCCATATCAACCTTCTTCCTCTTTTCTGACTTGACCTCCAGAGAGGTCGAGTCTACCGTCTTCGTTACTGCCTTGGCCTCAGCCACATGGGCCTTCCTGTCGGCGACCTCAGACCCTCCTCCTGCTAAACCCCTGGAGATCATTCCTACTCCGAGCGAGATCATATTAAGCCTCTTGACAGGGCCGTGGTCGTCTCTCGGCGGGAGGTCAGGGTCGTCCTCATCATTAGAAGGGTCGTCCCCTCTTTTTTGAGGACCTTCTCTGCATGCATCGCCTCGCTTCTTTCTGGGGTCATCCCCTCGGTCCCTCTTGAAGGCACCTTTGTCGATGTACTTTCTGAGCTTCCCTTCTTTCAGCATCTTCTCAATCTCATCTTTCAGAGCAAAGCATTTGTCTGTTACGTGGCCGTGGTCTTGGTGAAATTAACACCACATGTTCTTATTCCTCTTGCTGGGGGCTGCCCTCAGCTTCTCAGGCCACTTCAGGGACCGGTCACTCTTTATCTCATTGAGAATCTGTTCACAGCTGACCGTTAGAGGGGTGTAACCAGCGAACTTGTCATATGTGGACCTCTTCTTCCCCTCTTTGTTCTTCTTAGGGTATTTACCCCCACTTGCACCTCCTTTTTCGTCTTCATATTTTGCGTCCATCGCCTCTTCGGCGTTCATCACCTTTCCTGCTGTCGACAGCAGCTCAGCCATCGTCCTCGGAGGGTCTTCAGCAAGCTTCCATAACAGCTTCCCCTTTTGGGGTCCTCCAATCAGGGCTGTCATAGCTATGCTCTCCTCATAGTCTTCCACCTCCAGCTTCTCTTTATTGAATCTGGCTATGTAGTCCCTCAGACTCTCATTCTTCCCCTGCTTAACATAGAGCAGGTGGGTGGTCTTCTTCTGTGGCCTCACCCCAAAGCAAAAGTTGTGGATGAATCGGTCTGCCAACTGCTTAAAGTTTTCAATGGAATTCTTTGGAAGAGACGTGTACCAAACATGTGCAGCCCCCGTCAGGGTTTCGGAGAAGGCACGACACCTCATCTCATCTGAGATAGAGTATATGTCTGCTGCTGATTGATACATCTCAACATGGTGGACATGGTTGGTGCTCCCGTCTTATCTTGGGGTGACCACAGGTGGCTTGAACTTTGATGGCGTAGGGAAGTTGACTATCTTTGCCACAAAGGGTGAGCCTATGGTGTATCCCCTCTGAAGAGGGTCCCGGCTCTTCAGTATATCACCGATCTTATCCTCTAACTGCTGGATTGAGTCATTCCAGGGCCTCACAGGGTCGGCTTGGCCGATGTTATCCCCTGCCGCCTCTTTAAGGTGGACGGGGGGTTCTGCCGCAGCGGGCCTGTGTCGGCTGTTTACTTCCCTTTAGCCGTCATCTCGTCCTTGGGGTCGTCCATCTGCTGCCTCCCTCCTGGACCTCGCAGCACTTCTTGACCTGGACAATTTATCCCGCAGGTCATTTACTGGGCCTAGCCTCTCAAAGGCTGACCCCCTGCTCAAGCGATCAAAAGCAGAGGCTCTCGGGCGATCATCAGGATTTGGTCTCTCGCACTTTCCTCTACTATCCTGGAGAGGTCGTACAGTATTGTTGGAGACCTCATATGGTTCCCAGCACTCTATAGGGGCCTCCTCTCCCTCCGGATCGTTATACCTGTCCTCAGGGCACGGGTTTCCTTGCCTCCCCAGGCGTAGACGCCGGGGGTCAGCAACATCCCTACGCCGCTGAGGAGGTGGTAGGTCTTTGCGCGGTGCCTGGGGTGGTCCCCTGGCCTCATGCTGTCCTGGAACTACTGCCGGAGTAATCATCTCAGGTAAAACCCCTGGTGCTCTTAGTATGTTCTGGCTTAGAGCTGTGAACTGCTCCTGCATCATCCGCTGGCTTGCTGCCAGAGACTTTAAGGCTGCCGCCACATCAGCCATCTCAGACTGAGGCGGCGGCTGACTGGAACTGGGTCTTCCCCCATCATCCGGCGGGGGAAGTGGTGGTGGTGGCATTTCAGGTGCCATGTGTTTGAGCTATGAAAAGCTGAACTGAAGAAAAGACTGGTGAGCTTTGGAACCTTAGTGGGTCTCTTTCAATAGTGAAACACCTCCTCTCGGGGGGAGTGTTGGTTCACCACCAGAGTGCCCAGTGAGGTCAAGCTGTACAAAGGAAGAGATGTCTTCTCGTTCCCACAGACGGAGCCAAACTGATGATGCTAAGATTTAGAACCACCGGATAAGTGATAATGAGCTCAAACAGTAGTAACCATGGCAGCCATAGAGATGTATAAGTGTATAAGTATGTAGAAGGGGATGAGTATAAGAGGAAATAAGACAATGATGTATAGTGGTTCAGCCAATTTGGCCTACATCCACTGTGAGTGTGTGATCCTCTAAGTATGGGCACTAATGGCCTTGGATACAATGAACATAAGCTCCCTCTCTCTCTTTACTGTGTGTACAAGCAGAGTTTTAGCTAGGGTTACAATCAATTGGTCGATCCCCTGCAGGTTTGTAGGTGACAAGTATATATAGGTCTTGGGGGGTGTAGTGTACCCCCCAAGTATACATGGTGCATGTGAATGATGATCTAGCCAATCCCCTATTGACACCTGTAGATGCCAAATGATGACATAATATTCCCTCACGTGAGGGTGTGATTTTGTTATAACGGTCTCCCATGTGCCATGTGAGCCTTACGCGCACTGTTACACGCGTCTCCCAAACCACGCGCTGTGATGATGTCAGCCTCGGCCTGTGAGCCGAGGCCGAGGCCGAGGGCAAAGTTCCTTCCGGCAGTGAGTCTGGCCCAATTCTGGCCTCGTACTGTCGGCCCCTCGTAGGGTCGTCTGGAGCCTGGTGAAGGGTCGGCCCCTCGTAGGGTCGGCCCCTCGTAGGGTCGTCTGGAACCTGGTGAAAGGTCGGCCCCTCGTAGGGTCGTCTGGAGCCTGATGAAGGGTCGGCCCTTGAGGGGTCGTCCATTTGGAGGAAATCTTCAGCCATGCCGAGGATATAAACGGGTATATCAATACTTGCAAAGCTAATGTTAAAGGCATGAACTCAATGGATAGGGTAAGCTAGGTTGCTAATGAGGTGGAACACATGATTAGGGATCATAGGGAGATGAAGTTTAAAGATGTTCAAGCTGCAGTTTAGGAAAAACATGAAGTGAAGATAGGATATCAAACTGAATATTATGCTAAAATAATTATCAATGAGAGGATCCATGGTAGTTACAGTGATTCATTTAGGTTGGTGTATGAGACTTCAAGGCATATTTATTTATAAACCCAGATAGTATTGCTAATTGGAAGAGGGGTCCAAATGGTCAACAATTTATTTCATTATGTGTTGCGTTCAAGGCCTCTATAAATGGATTTATGAATGGATGTAGGCCAGTGTTGGTTCAGATGGTTAATTTTGTAAAGACAAGCATGGTCGTGCAATTTTATATGTTGTGTCATTAGATGGGAATAATGGTTTGTTCCCCATTGCCATATACATTTATAGAAATGAAAGTTACGACACATGGAGTAGATTTTTGAGAACTATACAACCTTACCTGAAAAAACACATATCTAGTATAACTATTAAAAAACGGTGTCTTCAAAGAGGGGTTGGACACATGGAATATGTAATTAAGTCTCACCATCAAAGTTGTATAGGCCCTTTGTATTCCTCCAAGAAATGAAAAACAGCCACAACCAAAAAACTTATTTCTCTCTATTATATCAAACCCCACCCATCCTTTGCTTCTCAATGTCACTTCGTCTCTCTCCTCGACTTTCTGTATCCCCAAGTCTCTTTCCCCCCAACTACAAACCCCTATATATTGTTTCTCTTTGCCTCCTCTCAATGACTACTTTCACAAAAAAAAAACTAATCAATGGATTTCATTCCAACAAAATAGCCTTAGAAAATAGGGTTTTCATACCACATTGTGTTTCATTAAGTTGTGATGGGTATGTCAACCCTCCTCTCATTTCTTCTTATGCTTCCATTTTCTCTCGCATTGGTGTAATTTATTTGATGTATCATTATACATTTAACTGTTGCAATTCGTTGATATAAATTTGTTTGTTCAATTGTTCATGTTCACTTTCGAACTTTTTTTAGGCAATGTTTGGTTCTAGAGATCTCCAGACTGCATTCAAAGGAGGTTTTAATATTTATTTTTTGTTTCTTTGTTTATTTATCTTTTTAATTTTCTTTTATTGCATCGGTTTGTAATATTATGTTTTTATAGGTTTCAAGTATGCAGATGGTTGTTGGTGCTCAATTACAATAATATGGATTACCGGTTTCTTGGATTATATCCAACGAATCAAATGGCTTCAACATTTGTTGGCTTTAAGCTTTTAGATTGGGTTGATTTGGACAATTAAATAGAGATCCAACAGTCCATCTTAGCTCAATTGGTTTATGACCATCCATTGTTAATGGGTTTAATTGGATTTGATCGTGTATCTGTTGGGAGACATTAGATGTGATTTGTATACACATGTTTTTTTCATAATTGTACTATGTTATACCTTTTTTATTGTTCATATTTTATATTTTATATAAAATATCCATATATTTTATATTTTTCATATTTTTTGAATATTGAATCATCACATTTATAATTGTACTATATAGTACCTTTTCTTATTGGAAATAATATTTTCACTGCTTGGAGGTTCTTAGGTATGCTACCTTATTCTTGGTCATTTTTAATATTTGTAATCTAATTTATTTTTGTAGAATTATTATATTGAAGAATATCCAAGAGTCCTTTCAAAAGTAACATTTGTTAAAATTAGGGTAGTCGATATATGTGTTGTACATATATGGAATATATATAGTTCATATTGCAAATCATAAACATAGTTAAAATAAATTGTCGATATATATATAGTTGAAAATAAATATTTTACACAGATCAACAAATGGAGTTAAAAGCTAATCTTGGTCAATGTTGCATTAATAGATTCAAGATGAAAGATATTTCTTAATCAGATATGATAAAATGGAAACACTAAATAGGTTATTATTAGTGGTAATACATGATGGTTATAAATAATTTTGTATCTACATACTTTTCAATGCCTATTTTCTTATTTTTAGTATTTACCAAAACCACATAAGTTCTACCAACAATTTTTTTTTATCATATTTTTGAACATAACTGTTCTTTCTTTCCAAGTTTTTCATCAATATTTTCATTCATTGATTCTTTTAAATGACTTTTATATTTAACTTCTTATACTATATATTTTAAACTATAATCATGCCATAAGTATAATAGCTACGAATTAGCATAAGTACGCAACTTAGTGTAATGATGACAATTATATATTTTGTAACCAATAACTCGTTCAATAAGAACGATAACCACAATCGTTTGATTACATGCTCCCCGAAGGCAAATTTGATCACTTTAATTATATCAAGATACAACAAGTCTTACAAAGTGCCCGTGCATCGCGCGGGGATAAAATCTAGTTACCATTAACATTAATGTCTGACAAACAGAAAGGTCTTATTGAAGTTGTGGCATAATTATTCCTTGAAAGTATTTTAGGCACATGTACAAAAACTTCAAAAATGAAGGATTTAAGGGTCCACATCTTGAGGTTTTAAGTTGGGAGGCAGCTAGGGCTTTTAGAAGGAGGATTATGAAAAGTATATGGTTCAAATGTTTAAGGACTTAATGGGGGCAAAGTTATGGTTAGACAATAAGGAGAAGGCTACTTGGGAAAGATAACAATTTGATAAATCAACTAAATGTAAACATATCACCAATAATTTATGAGAGTCTTTCAATAAAATGATTTTGAGTCTAAGAGATATACCAATTCTGAAGATGGTTGAAAATTACCCACTGCTTAGTATGTCACTTTTGTACACAAGGAGAACATATGGAGAGGGGATGGATCCAAATGGACTTGTACCAAGGGTTGTGAACACATTAGATAGGTTAAAGAAGAAATACAATCAATTCATCATAACAAGTTCAACTGAGTACTTACATATAGCAACAAATGTTCATAATCAAAGTTGGACAATAAACATTCAAACACAAGAATGTACTTGGTGTGAGTGGAAGATAATGGCATCACCTATGTCCTTCCCATTGGGGTAATCATGCAAAGAAGAGAGTCACGGAACAAGTAAATTTATTACACTGTTTAACATATTTATTTATTATTTTAAGTTACTAATCTTGATATCTAATTACAATAGTTTTAAAAGTATTGCATTTTCATATTTGATGTAGTTACATATAGGGCAGCTTATGCATCTCGTGTTCAATCTATTGAAGACTACTCCCAAAGGTGGCGTAAGGTAATGGAAGTTATAAAAGTTATTCAAGTTATTGCATATTAAAGTTATCAATGCATCTCGCTGTTATTATTTATGTGATATCAGCCACAACATGTTCTCAAACCTCATACTTTAATTAGAGGTCTTGGGAGGCCAAAGGTTAATAGGAGGATAGACCCTGGTGAACAAGTGGCACCAAAGAATAAGAAGAAAAAATACAACAAGTGTGGTGAGTTAGGCCATAACAAGGCTAGTTTGCAGGGTAAACCATCCAAAGATAAATATGGAAGGAGAGGTAAATAACTCTCAATTATTTTTCTTATAATTTCCATCTAAATAACCCTCAAACATTTACCTTTTTCCTCCAATTTCATCCATTTTAGTGAAGCCTAGCTCAAATGCAAAGGGACTAAGCACAAATCTTACTGCTATGGAGGGATCCATCATGCCAGTGCTAGTTATTAGGCAGGCCTGGCATATTGGGAATGCCTTCAAATCATGTACGATTTAAAAAAAAGTGGCATCATCTCAGGCATAGGTGCTTCCATTCAGGTGACTGGAGAATCAATTCGAAATATTCAAAATAGGTAAGGGATCCCACAAAATCAGGAAATATCTCGAGTTGGCGAGAACAATGGAAAAAGTTGTTTATACAACTTATTTGACAAATCTCATTGGTTGATTAGAAAATCTTCAACAAAAAATAAGGCGTTTACTCTTAAGGATTCAGAAGATTCAAGAAATAAGGCTACATGTTTTAAAAATATTTCGGGTGGCATTATTTTGGACTCAGCAGTTTTAAACAAAGAATGTAATATTCAAAATTAAAATATTTCGAATAATGAGGACTCATATGGTGAAATGCCTCCGGTGGAGGACATTCCATACTCATCAAATTCTTTGAAGGATAATGAAGGCTCATAAATTATTTTTTTTTGTGGATATTCCTAAGTATGATCTTGGAATGTCTTAAAATTCTGCAAAAGCTCGGGCTTTTATTATAGACTCGATTGGGGAAAATCTGGAAACAATCAATCTCAAATGTTGAAAACCCCAATTAGTAATTCTTTTGAGATCTTAGGTAACATTGAAGACTCAAGTAATGTAGTTGAGGTAGATGGATGTAATCGTAAGAAAGAAATGATAAAGGACTATTTTTCGTATTTGACTGCTGCGAAAAAATCGACACTTAAATATAATTTAAAGACATTTGTTACTCGTTCTAGATTTCGCAAATTTTCTTAATTCTCTTTGCTTTAGCGCTTGTAAGAGGCACAAGAGAGGCTTTTTCTATTATATATTAATAAAAAATCCTTTGAATTTAAGAAAAAAGGTTATTCCATCTATGCGGGTTCCAAGGACAAGACGAGGTGGCAAGAAAGGTAAAGGGGAGAAAAAATAACATTTTATGAAACAACAGTTGAAGGTTGGAATAGATAATTGGGACATAGAGAATCCTCATCTGTAGCAACACCATCTACACCTATAATTTCAGATACAACAGCTAAGCGAACTCAAGTTTCTACTTAGTAGGTTAGGTTAAATGTTTTTTAAGACAATATCACTTTGGACAAGCTAAAGTACTTTTTTTGGGTGGTGGTGGTGGTAAATGTTTGTTTTGAAGGAAATTTTATATTGGACTAGTTGAAGTTATGTTTCAGACAAGTGCAATTATGGTTTTTTTTATGAATTAAATGATGTATTTAATTAGTATTCATATATTGTTCAACACATTACAAGTGCAATTGAAAGAAAATTTCATTCATTCATTCCATGTTCCATTTCATCACAAATTATAACATTTAACACACTAAATTTCTTGTAAAACCCATCACAATGATCATCCAAACTAACTTCTACTTTTACCCTCACATTCACTTTCGACTTTCATCAAATTTCCTAATTGGATCTATCAACCACTCAAAATCTCCACATGTCAAACACTTCATAAATTTCTTCCCATAGCCTCTATCTTGTCTTGAAGTCCAAAGTTTCCTTATCCTATTGCATTCACTTGTCATGATGTCTCTTTCCATGGACAACTTCTAACCGTATGTTTCATTTCATCACGAACACATCACACATTACAATATTTAACAAACTAAATTTGTTTGCAAACCCATCACAAAGATCATCCAAACTAACGTTTACCTTCAGCCTCATATTCACTTTCCGACTTTCATCAAATTTCCTAATTGCATCCATCAACCACTCAAAATCCCCGTCTGTCAAACACTTTAAAAATTTCTTCCAATAACTTCTATCTTGTCTTAAAGTCCAAAGTTTCCTTTTGGGCATGATGTCTTTATTTCATGGACAACTTTTAACCTAATGATCATTTTTTCCACATTGAAAACACCTTTCATATGAAGATGCATCATTGTTATGTGTTGTTTCATTTGTTTTTGTCTTGGTTATTGCATCTTCTAACAGTTGGAATCCATTACATGATTCCTGTTGGCACTTCAAAAAAATTGGCCATAAGTTGTCTTTAAAAGTAGTATCAAATCATTACATTCACCCACAATACAAATTTTGTAAACCTAGGGGCAGTCACTTGCAATGTGGCCATTTTGATAGAACATTTGAGACAAATCCTGAGTAAAAAAAATTAGTTTAGTTGTTGTTTTATAATGTATAATGAAAGAAGTTAGAAATTTCGTACTTTTTGGATGATTCTCTATGTTGGTTGCCACCCATTATAATTTGATATGTTTAATGTTATTGGTTTTTATGCTGGAATGTACAAAATAGATAATTTATAAAATGTTTAGAGGACTCAAATTGTAGTCATTAGAAATCAAAGGCATTATGGTGGAAAGATTTTAATTTTAGGGGCAAATTTGGTAAGTGAAGGACAACTGTTAAATGAATGGTTAACATCGGAATACAATAAAAGAAAAGGATGTGCATATACAATCAAAATCAAAATAAATATTTATATGAGGAAACCAAACCAGTGAACTAAGAAAACAAATAACCTAAAAAATAGAATCTAAAAAAAACAAAAAAAAATCTAATTGATTCCGGACATAAAAATGAATAGATCAGATTAAAATATAAGAAACTCTCCGATAAAATAAAAATAAAAAAGATAGATTTAGATAAATGTCAAAATTTAGAGACCACCCCTTATCTTTACTTTACTCCATCCAAAACAACCCCTATCCAACTATAATGTAAACTAGTGTACCCCAACTCTTAATTACTAAGAACTATTGTACCCCAAACAGTAAATGGCCCTAAAAAGAATAAAAGAGACACACATGGCCTAAGAAAAACTAATGTGAACGAACATTATATTATAAACAACTAGAGATGCTTAATTATACAATACCAGTCAACACAGGACCTCCCCCCCCCCCCCCCCCCTCCCCCAACCCCCAAAAAAGTAGTAAAGTGGGAATAAAACTTAAATGAAGACATAAAAGTAGAAAAATGAAAGAAACTGTTACATACATTGCACACAATTATAAATTGACTCAAATAATACTTTTGTGCCGTACTTTTGCAATGCATATATCAATCATTTATCAGTTCAATCCAGTTGCACCTTATATATATAAATATATATAGTTAAGCTCTTATGCGGGACAAAAAGAACAAGAACAATAGACGACGTTCGAAAACGTAAATAAATTAAACTTTTTAGAACCAAATTGGGAGGATATGGCGTGCATGATAAGATGATCTCCAGCAAATTCTATCGAAAAATTCAATCTGAAATTGGGTGAAACGCAAGATTACTATATATGTTCATTTTCGGCCATTGAAACTTTTGGATGGAGACTTCTACGAAATTTGGTGAGATCACCTCATACCCACCAAATTCAATAAAAATGAAGAAAGAGTAACTTTTATACCCCTTAAAAAGGGGAGGACTTTCTTTCTTCAGTCCACTTGAGTGTCGATTGTGTGTTTGTACACATATAAAAGCAATATTTTGCAGATCCACGCTTTGCGTAGATGCAATGTTCCTCTACTATTATAGCTTGTTTGGGAGTTTTAAAATGGATAGAAAAGAAAAGAAATGAAGATGAAGTGTATCATTTCTCTTGTTTAGGAGTTCGACTACGAAAGAAATGAAGAGAAAATAGAGTTTTTTAATTTCTAAAGAAACTTTATCTCATAATTAACTCTCTCCAAATAGGAAAGAAATAAAGAGAAGAGTGTTAAATTTTAAATTACCATATTATGTAATATAGAGAGTGTTAGTTCTAGGCTATTGTGGGAGCTAGAATAATTCACTAGTCCCAGTTACAAAGTTGGGCGACCATCCCACTATGAGATAGGGACTTCCCGACCCAACTCAAACAACCAATTTTACCTGTTTATTTAACATGTGCTTAAATATAGTATGATAAGATCAAATCGATTACCAACAATCTCGGGGAGATATTCAAGGACACCTTACGAGCTATACTCAAGCACGAAGAGTTACATACACAATTCAACCTCTTGAACGTTACTATAAATGTAAACCCTCACCTCGGGGTCAAGGGGATGCAACATTGTAACCCTGAGAGATATACTAATAAGAAAAATATCAACCTCTCCGTGGACGTAGGCAATTTATCAAACCACGTATATTGTGATTATTTTTGCACTCACAATTGGCGCCATCTGTAGGAAGCGATTCTCACTTCCTACGAAAGAAATCACTGAAAGAAAGTGCCACGATATCTCACCGCAATAACAAACTACCTTGGGCCAATAACGTACAGAATGACCCAGTTCCCCCCAGGGTCAAGTATTAGGCTCGTCAGGAGCAAATTCAAGGTTTCGCCAAGAGAGACTACCTTCTGAAGAGAGTCATGACCCGCCTAGGTCTACGCAAATCTCCTAGTTGGTCGATGCCTATAAATCCAGGATTCAAGAGTAAGAGGAGGCCACACACCTCACGATGGAAGAAAACGCTCGCCTTTAGAGGCGTCTAGAAAGAATGGAGAAAGAGATCCACAGGCCATGGAGACAATGGGAAGTGTTGTGCAAGGACTCCTAGTCCTTAGGAGAGCAACACACGCAGCTGAGAGAGGAGCTCCAGGCGTGACTTGAACAGATCGGAACTTGGCCGACCATAGAGGCGCAACAAAAACGATGAGTGTCAATACATACAAAGTTTGGTCATAAGAGAGATGAATCAACACTTAGGTCCACCAAAGTGCTGTCTAGAAGAGATCTTAACACACAGATAAGATCCCCTTTTTCAAGAGCAATTGAGGATGAAGAGCCCCTAAAGAAGTTCACAGTCCCCATATTTAAAATCTATAATGACAAGACTGATCCCATAGATCATGTCAGGAAGTACAGGCAGGGCATGACCCTGACCACAACAACTCTCTTATAAGTCATATTTTCCCTTCTAGCCTACATAATATAGCTCATAAGTGGTTTGAGAGGTTGCTCCACAGGTTCATCATGAGCTTATGAATCGCTGCTCACGATAAAGAAGAAGTCACAGGAAACTCTTCACGAGTATGCTAAAAGATATTGGGAAATGTTCAACAAAATGGAGGACTTCTTAGAGCAAGTTATCGTAGCATCCTTTAAGATCGGTCTGTCGACCACCTTCAGTACCTTACAAAGAAGGAGGCGATCACCATTGACGACCTCATTGTGCGCATTGAGAAATACGCTAAGGTTGAAGATGTGATTCACACTAGTCATGCTGAAAATGGTCGTGTTAAGGCAAACAAGGGAGGCGACAAGGATAATAGTCCCTAGAAGGGGAATAAGAATGGGGGCAAGAGTAGTTCTAAGAATAGGGGAAAGGTGGATCCTTTGAAAGCCTTCCAAGCTATTAACACATCCTTTAAGGAACCAATCTACAAGATACTGGGAAAGATCAAGGATCAGCAGTTTGTGAAGTGGACCAAGAAGATGAGTGGTGACCCAACGAAGAGGAAGAATGCGTTGCGATGCTCTTTCCACAAAGAAGGTGGCCACCGAATAGAAAACTGCAAAGCGTTAAATTCTCACTTTAAGGAGTTGGCCCATGATGGGCATCTCGACGAGTATATAGATAGGAAAGCTGATAAGGTCATAGTCAACGACAACCAGAAGCCAAATAACGTCCTAAATAATGATATGGGATAGGAATTCGTAGTAATTCAAGGAGCATGTGGCCTAAAGCAGATCCAAGGGAACATTATTCGGATGAAGGTAAAGAAGGTCGCGGTTGTTATGGAAGCATTCCAGATTGACCCCGCTAAAAGTCAGGATGGAAAGCACCGGTGACTAGAGGACGTCGACTACAACAAACACACCGTCTTCAATGAGGAAGATTTGGTTGGGATAAGGACCCCATGCCACGATGCACTCGTAATCATGATGCGAATTACGAACTGGGACATTGACACGCTGCTGGATCTCGTCTGAGGTGATGTACCTAGAGCTCTTCCATAAATTAAAGCTCAACTTGGATGATCTTAAATAGGCAATGGTTACACTGGTTGGCTTCGCGGGGAAGATCCTGATGTCATTGGGTAAGATATTCCCGTTAGTAAGGGCAAGGAATATTTGAAATTTGATCAAATTCCTGGTGCTAAACATAGACTCTCCCTACCACGCCATTCTAAGCAGAGGATGGCTTCATACAATGAGAGCAAATACCATCGACCTACCACCGGAAACTCAATTGCGTCACAGACATGGGAGTAGTGGAAATTCAGGGCGACTAGGACACCGCCAGGAAATGCTTCATTGCTTCCATCCGACCCCGGAGAGAAAAGAAAAAAGAAAAAAGAAAAGGAAGCCCATGACGGGGCTACTCATTCAAAATATCAACTACAATACAACCGATCATGGTTGGAGGAGATTGGGGTCCACCCCGCCGACAGAGTCGTTGAAAACCTATAAGAGGTTACGTTTGATGCCAACTTGCCACAGAGAAAGTTTCTGATTAGGACAACAATCGCTGATCATGAAAAGAGGGAGCTCATTGCCTTCCTAAAGAGTAACTTGGACATATTTATCAGAGAATTGTATGACCTGTCAGGGATTGATCCCTAGGTGGCTTACCACCATCTTCAAGTAGACCCAACTTTCAAGCCGATCACTTAGAAGGCGTGCCGAATAGCCCCATAAAAGGCTAAAGCGATGGAAAACGAAGTAAAGAAACTTCTAGAGGCAAGGTCTATTATAGAAGTTCAATTTCCGAAGTGTCTCTCGAATCCAGTTGTGGTGCGCAAGAGCCTTGACAGTTGGAGAGTTTTCATTGACTTCACCGATCTCAACAAGGCATGCCCCAAGGACAGTTTCCCTCTGCCGAAGATAGATCAGCTGGTCAACATCACGGCTACGCATAAACATATGAGTTTCTTGGATGCGTATTCAGGGTATCACCAGATTCTATTGCTCGGCCCTGACTAAGAGAAGACGTCATTCATCACCCTAGTTGGTCTGCTACAAGATCATGTCATTTGGCCTTAAGAAGGATGGGGCCACATATTAGAGGTTGGTCACTAAAATATTCAAGCAACAGATGGGTGAAACCATGGAAGTTTACACCGACGACATGCTAGTCAAAATTAAGGACAAAGGCGACCACCTCAGCGATCTGGCCAACACCTTCGAAATCCTCAAGCACTAACGGATGAAGCTCAACGCGAGCAAGTGCTCATTCGGCGCCCAGGCAGGAAAAATTCTAGGTTATCTAGTCAATAAAAGAGGCATTGAGGCCAATCCAAATAAAATTGATGCTATTAATAGGCTCTAGCGACCGAAGACGTTGTGAAATATTTAGAAGCTCACTGGAATGCTTGCAACACTCAACCGCTTCATCTTCAAGTCATCGGAGTGCTGTCGACCATTTCTTTAGTTGCTCAAGAAGGACAAAGACCTCACCCGGAACGACGACCGTTCGAAAACCCTTGAAAAGGTCAAATCTTACCTCAGCAAACCACCTCTGGTGGTAATTCCTGACGATGGAGATCCTTTCTACCTCTACCTCGCAGTATCAGGTCACGCAGTTAGCTCGACCTTGGTATGCGAGAAGGAGGGAAAGCAATGTCATGTTTCTTATATCCGCAAGACACTTATGGATGCAATGTAGCGTTACCTGCCACCGAAAAGGCTAATATATGCTCCGGTAATTTCTTCAAGGAAACTTAAGCACTACTTTGAAGCTTACTCCATTACTATGATCACATCGTTCCCCCCTCAAAGTTGTCCTTCAAAAAGCTGACATTTCTGGACGATTGTCAAAATGGTCAGTGGAGCTTGGAAGGCATCATTATTGAGCAAGGAATCAGGTTAGGCTTTGAGGCCTCCAACAATGAAGCCGAGCATGAAGCACTGATAGCTAGCCTACGTAAGGCCCTACTGGTGGGGGCCAAACGGCTCAACGTGTTTGGCGATTCTAGACTAGTGTCTAACCAGGTTGGGGGTGATTTCAATGAAAAAGATAATAGGATGGCATCCTACCTCCCTGTGGTTCACAAGCTCATAACAGAGTTAAAAGAAGTTCACATTTAACAGCTCCCCAGGGGGCAAAACAATCATGCTGACGCCTTAGCAGCCCTAAGCTTAGTATTGGACTCTGACATCAAATGAACAATCGAAGTGAAATTCCTCTCTAAACCTATTATTGAGAAGACGAATATCATCGAGAAAATTCTCACCATTGAAATGGGTCCCATCTAGATAGATCCAATCGTTGCATACTTGCAGAATAAAACATTGCCTATTGACAAGAAATTGGCTCACCAAGTGAAAGTTAAGGTTGCTCCCTTCTATCTTGATCCCGGAGGAAAACTTTACAAAAGATCTTTCACAGTTCCTTACCTCCAGTGCATCCACCCAAAAGACGTTGAGCAAGTTCTTTATGAACTTCATGATAATATTTGTAGGAGTTACGCAGGAGGAATATCTTTGGCATTCCGAGCAATCAAAGAGGGCTACTAGTGGCCGTATATACAGAAATATTCAAGTATCTATGTTCGGAAGTGCGAGAAGTGCCATAAGTTCTCTCCCATGGGTCATCAACCGGCTAATGATTTAAGGCCTTTGATCGGCCCATGGCCATTTGCGCAATGGGGATTGGATATCATGGGACTACTACCTACTGCACCTGGGAATTGCAAGTATTTGTTGGTCGGCACAGACTACTTCACTAAGTGGGTAGAGTCAGAACCACTAGCCAACATCAAGGATGTCGATATGATAAGGTTCATCTGGAGGAACATTATAATAACTTTTGGAGTACCAAGATCCATCATCACTGATAATGGCACACAGTTTGAGAGTGGTCCTTCTTAGAATTTCTATAATGCGCATGGAATCAAGCACCATTTCAGCTCGGTAGCGTACACTCAAAGCAACGGTCAAGCAAAATCTTCCAATAAAACAATTATCTATGGCCTTAAGAAGAGTCTGGAAAGAGCGAAAGGTTCTTAGATGGACGAGCTTCCTCACGTTCTCTGGGCATATCGAACCACGCCCAAAAGACCAACTGTAGAAACACCCTTCGCACTCACTTATGGAATGGAAGTTATCATACCGCTTAAAGCTAGTCTTCCAACCATGAGAACTAAAGTGGTCGACGAAGACTTGACCTAGCAGATGAACGACGAGAGCAAGCCACGATTAAGTTAGCCTCATATCAACAACAATTGGCAAGGTTGTACAACAAAAGGGTCAATCCAAGGAATTTCTAAGTAGGAGATTACGTCCTAAGGAAAGTTCCCTGTAGCGCCGTAAGGCCATCGAGCAATAAACTGGGACCCAATTGGGAGGGACATTTCAAGGTGATCAAGAATGATCTTCAAGGAGCCTATTACTTGGAAATAATGGGGGGCAGAGAGATACCAAGGGCATGGAATGCGTCCAACCTCAAGAAAATCTACTTTTAGTCTTCTTATATTTCATCATATTTAGTTTACGCAAATTTTCATTTCAATTTTTTATTGTTCGCAATTTCTATTTTACGTTATGAATAAAGGAAGGTTGTTTCTATTTAATTACAATGGCAGTAATGCTTATTTCAATTACAACTTAAAGTCCACAGGTCCCTGTCATAACTAACATAGGCGACCTTACGACTTACTCAGGCAAGACAGAAGCCCTAAGGGGGATCCCTAAGCAATCAACCAACTTTGCTAGGTCAACCAAAATCCTGAACGGGTGAATTTCCCACAAACCAAGTGCATTTTTGTCATCATTTTTCCTAGGCTTAAGGGAGTGTGACGACACAACCTAAAAGTTAAGGATGATGTAATAACACATGCGAAGGCATATTGGACTGGAAATATGCAACAATAATTGATATTAATTTTGTTTACTTGGTGAAAACCCAAAATACAAAAAGTATCAATTACATGGAAAATTACAAAAATCACAAGAAATACGCAACTGTTTACGATCGACGTGACCAAAATTGTTCTATCTCCCTCACATATTCATCATCACTGTCATGGTTCGCCGGGTAGTCATTGACCAGTTGATAGGGGATCTCATCTAAGGGAACCCACTCCTCGTCTTTTCCAAAGGGAGGTCGGCGGTATGCTGGACAATCCACTTGGTAAATGTACCACAACTGGGACTCATTCGGTTCTTTAAACACCTTGAGTGTGTCCAACCGCCCGTGCTTATAAGCCACATCTTGGGATTGTTGCAACCGAACTGGGGCATCCTTTTAGCCTTCATCATAGCCTGCCGACCAGGCAACTCGATGGCCCATTCTGAACAAGTACCGGAGTTTGTTCACATCACCCTGCAGCCCGACAATAATGATGTTACGCTGTTGGAAATTTTCCTCTCACTCAGGGAATTTATTCTTCAAAACATCATTTTCAGAATGGACCAAGGCGCTGACCTCACCTACATCCTTGCTCTCTGTAAGCTGGGCCTTCAGGTCGGCTCTCTCCTTCTGCATTACGGAGCTCACGTCCAACAAGTCTTGAAGGTCGTCCTTCAACTTCGCGACCAGGGTGGACTGGTCCTTATATGCTTCAGTTATCGCCTTCAATGCTCCGCACGCCTTCAAGAACACTCAGCGAGCTTGCTCGATTGCATCTCTCCCGAGAAACTTATCAATGTTTTTAGAAGAAGAAGTCTCCTCGACAATAAACTGCAAATGAACAGAGCGAATAAGAAATAACGGAACATAACTCAGTAAAGGAAAGCGTCATCTTTCATTAACAAAAAAAAAATATAGGCAGCGCCGTTACAACCAAGGAAAACAAAGGAGTGCAACGTTTGAACAAGAAAAGGAAAGAAAGACCCTAAGTCCTCTAGCTTCACTCCTTCACCTGCTCAGACAACTCCAGAGATTTCTACTTGGTCGCAACCTTCTCAGCCAGATCAACAGCCTCCTCGACCTGGTTAGTTGCTTTCTCAACCTGGTCGACAGGACGGTTGGTTATAGGCTCTTTTTCGATGACTCGATGAGGACCCGTTTTATGCCTTTCGAAGAGCTCTGACTCAAAAGGGACCACAACTTCCATCAAGGATTTATCCCAAACCTTCTTAAAGCTCAGCTTCTGAGCGTAGGCAATCTGGACTTCGGCATCATCGTACGCCTCACTCCATCCTTCCGCAAAGTTGGCCTCTTTGACTTTAAGGATTTCCTCGGTCAACTTCACAACTGGCGAGCTTCTCTTTTTCTGCAGTCAGAAGGCTGTTAGACATCCTCAATGTGGCCATTGCCTCAATGGTGGTCTTCCTCTCCTCATCATATGCCTTCTCGGCATCAGCAAGGGCTTGCTCAAACTTTTTAAAGGCCTTCGATAACTCTTTATTTTTCTTGGACTGGTCGGCCCAACCATCCAGAAGAATAGTAAATTCCGCCACATACTGCACGAAAAAAATAAGTAAATAAGGGGAAGCATCACCTTTCAAAATAACAAGACAAAAGGAAGAAAAAAAATGCTTACCAAAGAAAGAGTTTGGGAGGATCGTAAGGATAGGTGGTCGGGACCCAGCATCATCGCACGCTCGCGGTCTCCAGCGAGCACTGCCCCCCTCAGTAGGTTGGGGGTAAGAGAAGGTTTGAAGGATACACTGTTGACCTTCGGAGAATCATCAAGAGAAGCCAGGATATCGCTCGTCTTTGGGGCCTCAACGACCCTCCTCTGCTTCTCCTCTTCTCCCTTTTTCTCATTCTCTCTCCTCTTCTTCTCCTCCTCCTTCTTCTCCTTGGTCGATGTGTTAGGACCACCAGTTTAGGGAATCCCCCTCTGACTTCTTCAAGGCCTTGACCTTAGCAGAAAGGAAAACTTCATCCTCCTCATCACCATCAATCATCAACAGTCTCCTTTTAAGGATCCATCTGATCTTCCCCTTCTTCCTCTTGGGAACAAGACTCAATTACCATTGGCATGGAAGCAAAAGTAGTATTCTTGTCCGGAATAATGATCTATGGGATCTCGTCCACTGAGCAAGCAATAAAGATTGTGGTGGTATTAGTATACTTAAGTAGATGGGCAGCTGACTTAGGATGTTCACCATCGGGCAGTCTGTCCTTGAGTCCCCAAATTTTTAAAAGATCGACAATCTTGACGTGATGGAGCGACGGATGTTAAGGGAACTTCAGGGCACACTCATTTTTGGGACCCATAGGTTGTTCCCATAGAGCTCATTGATTCAGTGTACCCCATTAACCATCCTCCAGATATTAAGGGCACACTGAGCAGGAACAACTTCAAAATAATAAAAAAATTCTAAAAATAATCGACTTAGGGGAAACGTCAAACCCCCTTGGACTACTGCAAGGGTGTGAATCCAGTGCCCCTCATCTACGTCCCTGACATCTCTGGGCATGGGGGAATAGTCGTTTCTATCCACGCATGAACAAAGTACGTTTTTCTGAACTCCTCAACACTTTTGTCATGAACAGTTGTCATTGATGGAAAAAATCCAAACAACAAATAACAGGGAAGAAAATTGTGAAACAAGGAAGCAAGAAAGAGGGAGTTACAAAGAAAAAATAATGTGAAGAAGTTCTGAAGGAATGGAAAGAAAAAAGGAAGTTTTTAGTGACTTTGCGATGAAGAAAACTCATAAATGCAAGATGGCAGTTTGAAGTGGTAGAGCATAATCATGAGGTACAGTTCTCGAAAAGGATTTTTGGCGCTTCAGATCATTGCTCGGACCAGCTTACCCCCACCGTTTCAGGGTTATTATAGATATGTCATGTCAACGTTGCTCGGACGAGCATATCCTTAGCACTTTAGGGGTATTACAAAACTGTCATGCGGTCTCAATGACTATGGGTCTTAGGCATACGACGAGCTTAAAATCTACTGGCCCAACAAGCCTCAGCCCAGATTTTTAGGGGGCAATTATGGTTAGTAAAAATATTCACTAGGCCCAGTTACAAAGTTGGCCAACCAGCCCACTACGAGACAGGGACTGCCCGACCCAACTCAAATAACCAATTTCACCCGTGCATTTAACATGTTCTTAAATACATTATGATAAGCTCAAATCGGTTACCAACAATCTTGAAGAGATATTCAGGGATACCTTACGAGCTATACTCAAGCAAGAAGAGTTACGTGCAAATTCAACCTCTTGAACGTTATTATAAATATAAACCCTCACCTCAGGGTCAAGGGGATGCATCATTGTAATCTTAAAAGATACACTAATAAAAAAATAGTAACCTTTTCGTGGATGTAGGCAATTTGTCGAACCACGTATATTGTGTGTTGTGCGTGTGATTGATTTACTTTCTTCATTTACTTACTTTCTTAAGATTATTTATTGTGATTAATTTTGCACTCACGGGTATAATAGTAGTTTTCTACCTTTTTCTTTTCTTTTCTTCCCAACTAGAAAACAAGGAGCTCACAAACAAAGTAAACAAAGTCACAAGCCTTTATATTCACTTCTCTCCTCTCTTATTAACGACTTCTCTTCTTTCTTCTCCTCTCTTAAACTCTCAAACATAGCATTAGGCTCCTATCCTGTTCTATACTCAGAACACGCACAAATACTAAAGATTGCAGTAAAAAACAAATGACCATAACAATTAAAAAGTAAAAAGAAAAATCATATTTGTAACCTTGAGGACGAAAGTCAAATTAGCTTGCTCACGAAATGAGAATGACCAAAGGTCAAAATTCAGACAATCAACTACACAACCTTAAAAGCATAATTGGCATCCTATACACATTTAACTGCAATTCTTACATACGTATGTGCAAATTATATGTTTGTGTGTCATCATAGGTGTGGTTAGAGAGGGGGGGGGGGGGGGGGGGGAGGGGTGCTTTGATGTATTACAACCAAGGTTCTAAAAAATGCGGGGCGTGATCAAAGCACGGAAGCCAAGCCTTAGAAGCCTAGGTGTAAAAAGGCGTGAAAAGGCGTTTAGGGTTTCTTAATATATTTTAATTTTTTTTAACCATAACAAGGTTACTAAAATACTAAAATTGTACATATCATAAAAATATGTCTGAATATATGTAAATTAAAATACTATTTGATTACTTTGGATGAGATAATGGTTCGGTTAGTAAAAAAATTCTTTAAAAGACGATATCATTTCAGTAAAGCATTGTTGTTTTTAGGAAAAAGTGTGCTTTAAGGGTTTTATCAAGAATAAGGCGTAAAAAATTTAAGGCGAGACGTTTCTCTCAAGCTTTAAGCCTAGACGAGTTTTTTAGAACAATGATTACAGCAATTAAACCGCAAAATCGTACTCCCTCACTCCCAAAGTATCGCAAATCGCCTTCAAAGTGTATCTTTCATTTGTATGTATAAAGCATATGTTTGTGTGTTCATCATAGGTGTGGTTATGGTGTGTGCTTTGACGTAATACAGCAGTTAAAACTGCAAAATTGTACTCCCACATTCCCAAAGTATCGCAAAAGGCCTTCAAAGTGTGTGAACAAAAAGCCATTTTCTTCGTTCTTACATATATATTGTATATCTTCAGATGATGGTAAAAAACTTGAAACGAAAATATCTGTACGGCTATACCCAACTCTGCATTATATGTACGATGTCAGCTCAAATTCCCTTTCCCTCTTCTGTTACTGCACAGGACATTGAAACAATGGCTTAATAAGATTTCTAACAAATACGTGGAAAGCAACGAGAGAAATAATATAATCTTATCATGCACACTCACCTTATCATGCATCTTCAACGCTAGTTGTTCTATAAGCTGAGCTTTCCGAAGCTTATAATACCCCTTCAATTTCTGTTGCTTTGCAATGGCCCTAAGGTCAACCACTCTCAAATTATCCAACACAATCACATTCTGCATATCACAACCATCTTCCTTAGTGGATGTTGTATCCTCATGGGATTTAGTCAAACTAATTTCAAGTCCACTCAAGTCTTTTGACTTCCCTTTCTTCTTCTCCTCCTCCTCCTCCATCTTCCTGTTTGAGGACTTGTTGAAGCTGACATTTTTGTCAGCCATCTGAGATTTGCATAGACGCCTCGATGTAGATGGGGAAAATTCTGGCTTTGACTGAGCTGTACTTTTCAGTGGACTTAAAACAGTGGAAAGAGTTGGTTCGACTTCGACTCTTCCTGAAATATTTGTTGTCTTTTCTCTTGGCTCCAAAGATGATGCCAAAATGATGCTTTTCTCTGTAGAACACACTTCCTTGATCTCTTTCGCTTTGGTAAAGATTGGATCAACGTTGCATGGCTTTTTCACCCTACTGTAAACAGTTCCGTGTTGTGAATAGAAATTTTTCACCACAGCAGTTGCAGGCTGTTCAATGTAAAATTAGTCATAAGCTAATATAAGTGTATCACAAGTCTAATTTGAAATATCGACACTTGATCTCATAGCAGCTTAATTTTAGTTATATGATTAGATTAGGATCTTTTATTATTTACATGTTTATCTATTTGGTACTTACATTTATTAGGTATCTTAGCCAACAAGAGTTAGTTGTTATGCCTATAAATAAAGGCCACTGTTATCCTTTGTAATCAAATTACTCAATATGAATGTGGATGAAAATCATACAGTATGAAGTGGTGTGTATACGTTTCAATGTACTTGCATCACCATCTCTCAAATTTAAGAGTCGTACTTTCTTTTTTCGGATGTCTCAGAACAAGAGAGCATCTTAAAAATTAATGAACCAAATTCCACATTAGTTAAAAAGTTATGGTCTTGACGATTGTTTACATTAAAATTGGTGTTTTCCTAAAATTAGTATTTTCAGATAAAGATTAGTAATTTGAGCTGCAGTGGGCACAAGCTAATACAAGGGGAAAATCTTAAATACCTTCTCCTTTGATTCTACCTCTGTTCCCCTGTCAGATTTTAAAGATAAATCTAAAACTGGAGCTGAAGTAAAGGAAGTCTTTTTTGTCGGGTTCTCTGTAGTAACTTTCAAGTTAGAATTGCTCACTTTGCTCTCCTCCTGGCAGTGCCCAATTACCTGTTTCTCAGCATTTAAACTGGAACTTGGGACAACGATGTCCAGGCACTATTCATTGAAGAAAGAAAGAAAAAAATGTCATTACATCAGTTCATCAAAGGTTACTCTCACACTAAATCGTAAATCACAACTTACCTCCCTGATCTTCCTTTTTGCAGATTGATTGAAGCGGACATGTTTCTCAGACGTTCCAGATTTGCACTGCCTTTTAAATGTTGCTTGAGAAGATGATATCAAACCAAGTTCCGCAAGGGGACATGGTTCTGGAATTGACTGGCCTATCCTCTTTAACCGACATATTCCTGTGGAAGGAGCTTCTCGTAGCTCAACTGAGTCTGAAATATTTGTTGTTTTCTCTTTAGGAACTAAAGTTGATGTTAAAATGGTGCTTTTCTCTGTAGAACTTGATTTGACCTCCATCTCTTTAACAACATTTGGAACTATCTTGCTTATCTCGTTTTCCCCATTGATACCAGTGGCATAATGTGAAGAGGAATTTTTCACCACAGCAGTTGCAGGCTGTTTGTTGTTAGAGGAAATTAGTTACAAGATAAGATAAGGGTATGATAGGATTGAAAAGGGACACCTGGACTCAAGGGAAAGAACTGCTTTACCTTCTCCTTATCTTCTACACCTGGTTTCCTTTGATGTTCTGAAGATGAACCTAGAATTGGACCAGAAGTAGTGGAAATCTCTTTTGAGGTGTTTTCAACACCAACACTTGGGTTGGAATTTGTCAATCTAGTCTCCTTGGGGAGCCCAATTGCCTGTTTTTCAGCATGTAAACTGGAATTTTGAGCAACAATGTCCAGAGGCTGTTTATTTAACAAAGAAAGAAAAAAGAATCCCGTTATATCAGTTCAACAAGGTTTCCTTTATAAACTTACATCATAAATCAAAAGGCCTGCAAGCAGAAAGTGACAGAAAAAGATATAGTGAATTGAAAAATAAAACGTATAATTGATATACTTGGAGTGAGGTTTCATTAAATTTTCCCATTAGTGGGATGGGGCAACAAGTGAGAAAATTCAAGTGAGAAAATGGTTATCAATTTGGGACGGACTGAAAAGGAAAGCCAAACCATTAATTTGGGATAAAGGGAGTATCTAATAATTAACATAGTTAACAAAGCATTACAAAGAAATTTTGGTTGTTGAAGGCTTACTTGATTCTCTCTCTCTTGAAAGTAATTCATGAGCAGAGATTTTAGAATGTCATGTAATCCCTCTGCAGGTTTCCTTTGGATTCGCAAACAATAGCCAAAATCACATTCATCTTGTACATTTTCATCCTTCAAACTACGTATTGAAATATCAAGACAATCAATCTTTTCTCTCAAAGCAATAGAGCATATTGCAGACCATTCTTCATCCGTCCAAGCCAGCTGACTTTGAAGGATTACAAGATCTTTCTCATGTTCAGCAATCTCATCATCTGCGGATGCAATTAATTTCCTCAACTCCAACTCTTGTATGCAAGATTTCTCGTTCAAAGCAGTTTCTTCAATCACATCTATAACAGGAAAACAGAGCTGAATTTATGGGAGTGCCCATGACTCATAACTAAGTGAGTATATTACACTGGGGCCCCTGAACTTTTGCCTTGTAACATTTTGACCCATGATCCTTTTTTCAACAATTAATCCCCTAGACTATATTAAATTTGTACCAGGTGGCCCTTTGTTAACTTTTCCATTAAATCTAAAAAAAAAAAAAAAATCGTACCCGGTGCATAATGCTCCCGCTTAACTGCAGGGTCTGGAAGAGGCGGATGTCGGCTGGCCTTACCTCCATATATGGAGAGGCTGCTCCCATGTCTCGAACTGAACCCGGGACCAACCGTATGCCATCGCACCAAGGTACGACCTCTAACTTTTCTGTTAAACCTAAATGAGTTAATTTGCATGACTTACAAATCAAGGAAAAAATTTCTCTTCTCACCCCCATTCCCAGAATAACTCTAAGCCATACCCAAATCCATTATTTTTAAGGTAATATTGCGTTTTATCCAACATTGCTTTGTCCCAATAATGGTTTTGGGTATGGTTTGGAGTTATTTTGGGTATAAGGTTTAGGTATGAGGAAATAAAGACATTTTTACCGCGACATACCAGTCATGTAAACAAATTCTGTTAAATTTAGGGGAAAAGTTGAAAAGGGCCACTGGTGAAAACTTAACATAGTTTTAGGGATTAAATGTTCCAAAAAGTGTGGGATAAAAAGTTACAAGGTACAATGTTAAGGGCCACCGGTATAACCAATAATGATTGCAAAAACAAAAGCATAGACATCACATACATAACCATGCCCACAACAAAAATAAAAGTGACACTGCTGTCCATTTCCAATATGAGAACTGCTTTTTCATGTGACAAAAAAGCAATTATTTTACACCAACAACTTTTATTAATTGAGAAGTAATATTTGTACAGTGATGTACTACGTTCACTTCAGCATTACTTGATAAGACATTCAGGTAGAAAGCTAACAAAAACTGAACAGCATAAAATCTAACTAGAGAATGAAATGGGATACCCTGATCGAACGGTAAATCCGAAAGACTGTCCATAACTTCAGATGAGTTATTACCCTGAAATGCAAATTATGGAAAAATCATAATCTTCCACTAACTGAAGAAAATATAAGAAAAAAGTAGGAACTAGGGGTGTGTTTACCAACCCCAATTTAAAGTTTTGGGATTGGGACTGGGGCCTTGAATTTTAATTTCAACTTTTAGTTAAAATGAATTCGGAATTATTGTGGGAACTAATTCTGAGAATTTGAATTCCAAATTAAAAGGATTAAAATAACACATTTTTATGGAATTGATAACACAAAAATAATCCACACATGCATGCACACGCGTGCACACATTTTCACACACACTGTACTTAGTTTCACAGAGATTCACACATAGCACAACATATTACCCCACATTCTACAGTACACAAACATGTAGTATTCTTATATAACTCCAAAGCTGAACCAAACAATGAATTCTACCGCCATGGATATGGAATTCATGGAATTCCAATTCCGTTGGTTTAGAATTCTCATTACATTCCAATTCCAAGCATCCAAACGCACCGTAATTGATTTTGGAAACTTAAGGATCTAATAGTATAGATCCCCGAGAAGATTAAACATTGTGGGAAAATGCCAAATTCAGTTTATCCAAGGGATCTAACGCAGTTGTACCAACACATCACGATCAGATTTCACTAGTGAAAATACCTATCAACATAAAACACAGGACACCAACCGCGCAAGAATATGAACTTTTTCAAGAATTTCAACTTTTCAAACTACATTATGATGCTCAAAAAACTGGACCAGCCGGATCACCAATCAAGGACTTAAAGTATGATATGAAAAAAACATGTCAAGAGGACCTCAAATCATTCCATGGGAGATGAGACCATATACCCAACCCATTCCATTATCTCAGATGACCTCGGGTCCCCTCTACTCCCATTTTGATCGTGCAGTCCCCTTCGAGAAAGTTGACTCACCAACTTGCCTGTACCCGCTTCCTCATTCATTGGGCCAGTCTTACCGAATACGAACACACCTGAATTTCCAAGGTCACGCTTCAGAACATCCACTCAGACTTCTATCACGAGTATTGGAGCTACGACGACTCTTCCTAGAGGGAAGAGCGATGCGGGAGCATGAGTGATGTGGGAGCATGACGCATGGGGGATATTACTGTACTTTTCTTTATAAATATTTTTAAAAGTCTCTAAAACGATGATGTCATGGTTGAGGGCCATTACCCTGTGACATCATCCTATTCTACAATCTTCACCACTATTCCCTTGTACCTATATAATGTGTCCCCCTCATTTGGGAGGACACTACACTTCGTTTAGAGAAATGACTATAGGAGAATGAGTGAGAGTTATCTTCCATTCTTGCATTGCGCTTACATTAGTACAGATATCAATATTATTGTCCTGTCTACTGCTTAAAAATTCAGCAAGAAATGGTTTATTATGGAAATTCCCTTCAGAGGTTTAATTACATGATCTGAGAAAATGTTATATTAAATAAATTACCTATGAGCAAAAATAGTACCACAACCTTGCATACCATTCTTGTAAAATTTCAACAACCAACCTACTGAAATCAAGCCTTTTACTCCGGTAGATAGAACCTGCCAGAAAGACGGGAAGGAAAAAGAATGTTGCAAGTCTAAATTAACCTTGAAATTTTATTTTTAGTTACAAGATTTAACTATTTTACGCCATCACATATTTGAAACCACAGGAAACATATGAAGGAAACGGAGAGGAAGGGGTTAAACCACGAAAGGATTGTACCTTGCCATGTATATTTTGTTGACGGTGTATAAATTTCACACCAATCATTCTATGTCTTGCATCTTAGTATATAAGATATTGGACTTTATTCATCCATCATCAATTTGGTTCGGGTTGAATACTCTATTTTTAACATTGTATCCGACTTCAAGGTAGTGAATCATTTGATCCTCTTTTATCTTGGTGGGGTTTGCACTCTATTCTATCGGTACATAGTGATCCAACTTGGTTCATCTCTCCACGTCCAATTAGGGTCAGGCGTGAGGCTGTTTCGAGCTTGATATATATTACTGGCTCTATACCTTGCATAGAGGCATAAAGTCAGAAGGGTGTGTTCAAAGAAATTTTATATATCTTATCAACAATACCTTGTATCTGGAACTCCCCACCTTTTCTTGATTGGCTCGAGTTGGATGCACCAACATTTTAATTTTTTATGAGGAGATGATTCCAACCACATGTTAGACTGTATTTAATCACAAGTGCTCCACATCGCCCCATATAATTTATCCCATTGTGCATATAAAATCTAAAATTGGGCATCTTATACTTTGCATCTCACTATACATGATGAACACAACAGAAAACATGCACAAATTTAGAAGAAATTACGGCTCAACTCTTAACTCATTCTCATTCTCATTCTCAAGTAGCTAATGAGTACACACATACTGTCACTGTCGTATTATATATGTCTAGCCCCAAGCTAGACATAAAATATAAAATAGATGCTAAAACAAGTATCTACCTTAAAACTAACTAATGAATAGTTTAAGAGGGTTATTTCTTAAATATAATTCGCAATTAAACAACCGACGCTATGTTTGAACATCACTCTCAAGCTCGCCTAGAGCGTGAAGCATGAAAGGATGCCTCACTTGGGAAGTGAGGCATCCACGAAAATGCCCGACATACATACTAGCAAAGAGGTGAGTACAAGTGACCAAAATTCCACGTCACGGACGGAAAACATGAACTCTGCTCACGGACCTAATTAGCACACCAACTCAACAAAAGGGAACGACAATGACAAAACTCAACGCTAAATGTCAAAGCACAATCAACGAATGAGATTCAGAAACATCCCAAAAAGGGTACTCTTAGGCAATGCCAATCTAGAGAGCATGTAGACCTCTCAAAATGCAAATACAACATCAAATTATAAGTTAATGATTTTAGTCTTATCGTGTTCGGATCAATATTTATGTTACTCAATAGTAAAGTCCAAAGAACAATTAGTTTAAAAGCAGGCTGAAAATCAGATTTACAAATACACATAGCAGGCACAAATATGGCATGTTCCAAATTTACATACATGATTTGATACATAAATAAATGAGAGGGAGAGAATGAGTAACTAAAACAAATTTACACACATACTATATAGAGAGAGAGCTAAATCCACGAAACCTATTAAATTAATAATATCAACAACATACGCAGGAACAGAAATATTGAATAAATTTAACAACAAAAATAGAGGAATTGAATAAAAGAAGGTCAAATACTTAAACTGCGAATGCATGTAATAGAGAGAAAAAAGGCAACAAATAGAGGAGGTTTTAGATTTAGAGAATAAAAGTAGGCCTAAAATGTATTGTTTTGTCAGTCGTAAATGATCGACAGACAGAAAGAGCACCAGAGAGGGAAATGGAAAATCTTTCTTTTTGTCCCTTCTCGCATGAAAGCTTCGGAAGGGATTGTTCTTTAATATTCGGCTTGCACGCGTTGCGTAATACGTACGTAACGTAACCGTAATTATAGAAATTATGTTTCATACTAAAATTAAAATTAATATAAAAATATGAGTTTTGTTAAATAACGTGGCTTTTGACTTTTGGATGAATGTTCATTCATATTCTTGTCTTTTCGGATGCTTTACTATATCATATAAATACGAGGATTCTTATATTATTTTGTACAACAAAAACTACACCTAATATTATCAATAAAATGAAAGACTCACTCCCTCTAAATTATCTTTATGTGTTCCCTCTATTTTATAACACGTTATCCGCATGAATCAAATTTTTTTTTCAAGCAACACGCTGTATGACTACCGTGACTCCTCCGAGTTTTTTTTCCCACTTGGATTTTTGCTTTGTGCGCTTATTACCTCGAAGGTCAGTACATTTTTATATGAATAGCACATAACTGAGATATTAAATCAAAACCATGATGCGACTGCTACAGCTAGGTTATAACATACCTAAGAAATCTAAACAGTTGACTAACAATTAGAAGATGAACCACATCACAATATAACATACATAACAAATCCCTCCAAATATATTTTCTAGTTTACGTCCAGTAAATTTTTTTCTCTTTCTCATAATCCTGCGTACAGTATAGATATCTGAAAGTATATATATGTTGTAAGCTTATGAAAAAAAATTATTATATTTTTTACACATAATGTCCATTCCTTAGTTTTGACGACCCGTTTTCTATAATATATATAACTAGTTTTAAACCCCGCGCGATGCGCGAGCATGGTATAATTTTATTCGTAAAATATATGTCACATAAATAATATTATCATTACATTTAAACTAATGTTAATATGAGATGAAAAAATGAATAAAAAATTTGGGACATATAAACATGCCTCTATTTTAAAATTACAAATCAACTACATATTTATATTTTTTAGTAGAGATGGTAGTTCTATTATTAGTATACACTAAACACCGAGATACTTTTTTTATTTAAGACATAATTATATTTTTATGTCTATTTGACACATTATATAAGTATTAATTAATAATAGATGGAGAGAAAATGGACACTCATATATAATCACGATAATTACTATCATATATATATATATATATATATATATATATATATATATATATATATATATATATATATATATTTCAAAATATTTTACTTAGGCACTTAATCAACTTTACATAAATTATACTTTAACCCCTAAATCAATAGTGGGGAACCTCCAAACCTTACTAATCTTAACTAACAAATTAATCAACGAAAGAAAAGAAGGAAATTACCTGCCGAGAACTTTGGCGGCGATTTAACATACGTGCAACCCTTTGTTCAGGAGAAGGTTTGGGGTCTTTGGGGAAGTCTATGGTGATGACCATGGTGGTTGGCAGCAGTTAAAAATAATATTTATATATTGGGACGAAAAAATGTATCATTCTTAATTGCTTTTGGCTTGGTCTCGTAGTTGGATTAAATTGAAGGAGAGAGAGAGAAAACTCAATAGTTCAATGCATTAATTAAATTGCTTGTATAGTATTTTATAGAAATATAAAATATAGAGTGCCACGTGGACACTCTCAATGATGAGGAGTCTTAAATGTTTATAAATGCCTTGTTTTGCATTTTATAGTATATAGAGATAGATGAGGTAATAGTTGCTTTTGTGTTCTATGGGAAAAAAAAGCGCCACAAATAACATAAACATGTGAAAATCAGTATGAGTTTATGAGGCTAGAAAAAGAGATACGGGTTTAGAACCTTTAATCTATTAATTATAATTTTTCGAATATTTACAAATTTATCGATTTGGTTTCCTGATAATCATATCAGTCTAATTTTTTTTTTTTTTTCCTGACATTATAATATTCCAAATTCCATAGCATATTATAATATTACACGATTTTATTAATTAGTTGTTATGTTTATAAATTGATATTGACACGTTTATCATTTAGTTAAAATTTTATATTATTCCATTAATTTATCCCATTGAATAGAGTTTTAAATTCATATTTAATTTGGGACTAAAAATTCCAAATATACATTCATTAAATTTTGGGGGCCAACAGTTCTCAATGATTTTAGGGTCGCAGTTCCTAATTATCATTTAAATTTGGGACCTGAAGTTTCCAATATTATTTGAAATTTGGGGTCTCTAACTCTCAATTACTATTTTTGAAAATTGAAATTTCCAATGGCTATCTACATTTTGGGACCTGAAGTTCCCATATAAATTCTTTCATTTGGGAGAAGTTCCCAAATTATTTTATATCGGGACTAAAAGTTCTCAATTATTGTTCCAATTTTTGGACATGACAATTAGATATGTCTACAATCAAACCCGAAGCTTTGATTAATTTTTAATAGGACAAGGGATACTAAAAGTCCAATAATAATTATTTACAATTTGGACCCGAAGATCCAATAATTTTGTAATCAAACATGAAGTTTTGATTATTTATATAATAAGGGTAAGGATATTAAATGTTCCATAAAGATTATTTATATTTTGGACCTGAAGTTTCAAATAATTTTACCCTTTATCAAACTTGAAGTTTTGATATAATATATTGCGATATGAAGTTGTCCTTATTATTTACCCTTGGGACCTGAAGTTCCCCAATAATTATTCAAATATGGAAATTGAATTTTCTCCGTTCAAATTTTGGGACATGAAGTACGAAAATTATTTGGACCTAAAGTGTCAACAAAAAAATATATCACAATCAAATATGAAGTTTTTATTGTTAAATTAAAACGGTATAGATCAAGATTCCCCCAATTATCATTGGTTTGTGATAAGAATGTTCATATTTATTATTGTGACCACAAGTTCACAAAATATATTTTTAATTTGAATATAAAATATAAAATCGAAAGCTCTCATGTCATTTCTGATTATTTAGACTTGAAGCTCCAACTAAAATATACCATAAATTTGAAACTTGAAGTTTTGATTGTTCACGGGGTAGAAATTTTGAAAGTTCTCAAAATAATTATTTATAAGTTGGACCTCAAGCTCCAGAAAAAATATATTTTTTTTGTTTGGGGGGGGGGGGGACTAGTTTAAAATCAATTGAGTATTTAAACATATTCCTTAACTTTTGCCTTTTTATTTTCATCACATTAATGGTTTCACCATTTAAATTTTTGTCTCTTGACCTTTTTGGCTTCATTTGAGTATTAAATTACTTTTAATGGTATTTAATTTTAACTTCTTTTCACATTTTAATTATTTTATGTACATTGGAGTCTTGGGCATGTGAAGAGAATGTGAAACATTAATCCTCTCATTTTTTTAATAAAGAGGATGGATTATTATTGGTCGGAGTTATTAAAAAAATTATTTGACACTTGTTTGAAAGATTCTATAATATTTTAATCCCCTAATCAAGTCTGATTTTTTTAATACAAATGGTAGAGAATTTATTGTCCTTCGACATTAGTAATATTGAATTTGAAGTTCAACTATTTGTGTAGAACCATAAGTTCTCATCTATAAATGAAAAAGAAATTCAATTTTTATACATAATTCTCACCACGCACTTTGTGAGTTATTTTAATGTAGGACTTGAAGTCCTAGATTTTACTTTTATAATTTATATGAACCCGAAAATTCTTATACATGTGACATTAAATAGAGAACCTTAAGTTCTCATTACTTTTCAAAACGAAATATTTGTCATAATTATTTTAATGATCCTAGTTATATATTAGAAGCCTATACTTTCTTAATTTCGATCCTGAAGTCTCACGCATATTATAAGATTATGATTTTTTTATTCATTGGTTATCACATTTTAAACTTTAATTGGGAAAGTTTTGTTATCTATCTCATTCTTTGAATATCTGATATGATTTTTTTTAGTACTTTCACTTCTTAAAGCTTGGTTAACAAAAACTTGATCATAAAATATTATTATATTGTTCAACATCTCTATATTTGGACTCACTTTAAAAACTTCATAATCAATCTTTAATTTTAAAAAGTGGCAATTGTGAATGGTCATCATATGATGACATTTGTCTAGCCGACAATGAACAACTCACGCTATTCTGAACAACCTGAAGTTTTTTCAGACTTGGAGTGTGATATAGTAAAGCTTTTAACCATAGTTGAACCTAAGGCTCCAGAAGAGCCTATATGATGTTGTATTGGGTACCCTCTCATACATATGCGATGAGTTACATGAAATAAATTCTTGAAGTAATTTGCTTTGTTTTATGGGCATCAATATACATGGGTGTCATATGGACATAAATCGTGCAAAGTAATTTTACATTACTTCTAGTGTTAGAAGCCAAAAGCTTACACTGTCATTACATTATTCAAGGGATTATACTATACAATATTTAGCATGGTAAAATTGCATTTTTTCATGAGCCTGCAACTCCATGGTTCAATTAGTTATTATTATACAAAGACCATTTTGGTCACCTTAATTTTTTTTCGTAAGACGTTGCGAATGCAAATGATATTTATCACAAGGGTATATATGGTTCTTACGATTCACACTCTATTGATCCATTGATAAATATAATGTTTATAGTATATGTGCAATTTTATTTTGATGAGACACTATTCTCGTCGTTAGGGGGAGGATAGAACGTACCAGAAGTACAAATTATATTTAAAGAGTGGTCCATTCCTGGAGAACGATGAGAATTATCGTGGAATGCTTCAACTTTGTCTCATATAATCCCTTGTATCGCTCAATGTGAAAATGAAGTGAAAAAAAATTATATTGCAACATAAAAATGTCACATGGACTAGTTGCAAATGTGCTTGCCAAAATAGTTGTCCCAAAAAGATAAAATAAATTTGGCAGCAAATGAATTTATTGCACGCCAGAAGCATGGCAAACCTATAGGTCCTAACTACTTGACTCCCCAAAAGTGGAGGTTATATAAAATCATGCCTAAATAATACTCCCGAAGAGGTTATATATAATGCTAAAAAAAGAGGTTATGAACAAAAGATCCACTTTTCTCTAAAATCCCAGAAGTGGTTATTATCTATGAAAAGACATAAGTCCCTGAAGTTGGCAAAGGTACCTAATATTAAATGAGAACTCTATGTTTTATACATATACAAGAGAAAAGTGGAATCACCAAAGATGATCATCGATGATATAATTATATATGTTGTAGCTACACAAAAATCAAAGGGCAATGATACTACAAATCCATGTACTATGAATGAATGTCGACAAATAATATATTGGCCAAAATATGAAAATGCCATGATGGCATAATTCGAGTCTCTCAATATACGTGGTGTATTTGGACCTATAGTAGAAAGCCCAAAATATGTTAACCCTGAAGGTTACGAATGTGTGTTTATAAGAATGTGAAGTGTTAAAACACACCAAAAATGCATGATTTATAGTACAAGGTTTCCTGAAGAAGTAAAATTGATTATATAAGAACATACCATCCCGTTTCGGCCGTAAGTACTTTCAAATATCTGACTAGCTTAGCAGTTTTTTTCAAATATATTATGTGAGACTCGTGAATATTATAGTTGCTTATATATACCAGACTTGGACAAGAATACATATAAAAATCCTAGAAGGATTTTCTTTGCCTGAAGCAAAGATAAGGAGTACGTACTCAAATGCAATAAGAAGTTCATTCTACAGCAAGCAATCCAAATGGATATAGGTAAAATCTTCTTAGTAAATATTTGTCTAAGGAAAGGTATGAAAACAATCGTATATAAAAATGTGCCATTATAAAATATCCTTGATGGATATGCTCTTGAAGAGCTCAATTGAAATGAAATCCTTAAATGGATGTGCTATTGAAGAGCTCAACTAAAATGCAAATTATCCAAATAAGAAATGCAAAAATGAATGACCTTGGGATAACTAATTATTGTCTCGGCCGACAGATCGAGCACAATTTATGTTAAACTCATATCCATTAGTCAAATGGATTGAAAAGTCCTGCAATGCTTTAGCATATATTAAGCATAATATTTTAGTATACCCGTGGGTATTTGGATATTAAATTATCCATATCATCCTAAAGAGGATGACAATTATAAATTTGATCTAGAAGTACCATATGTGCATATTATTATAGTATTTGGTCTAGAAGTACCATAAATAAACATTATTAGTATATTGATATAAATGACATAATGCATGACACTGGATATTATAATTGCAGTCAATATCTTGGCAAGAAATACATTACCATTGACATGCATAGCATGGGACTAATATCAATCATATCATATGATATTTTTATATGTAACCATCTATGTCCAGTTAGTTATATAGATGCAAATTATCTCTGGGATCCTCTTAAAGAATAATCAAAGCACTTATGACTTGCCTCAAACAACATATGACCCTGCTACTACTTATGAAGGCAATAGTGTCTGTACAGCTCAAACTCAAAGAGACTACATCGGGGGAGAAATTACTAACATATTTAAGTTTTTCTACATATATGAACTCCAGAACAGCTATGCTTCTGAAGTTAAATAAATTCAATAAAGTGGCATGTTCATCCCTCTTCACCCAACTCTTATGGAAGTCGATCTTGTGAAGAAAAATGAAATTGCAGTCACAGCTAATCAAATCTATTCCCCATGTTAAAGCAACATTTCAGAAGATTGTATATGAGACGAAAATTCATCGACTCAATCATCAGAGAAATATCATAATTAGGGGGAGAATCTAAGAACATGATTTTTTGGACATATGCGCATTGTACTCTTTTTCCTTTAACTAGGTTTTTTCCCATTGGGTTTTTCGGTTAAAGGTTTTAACGAAGCAACACTAAGCGCGTCCAACACCAATTCAATGATCACAAAAGTTGTACTCTTTTTCCTTCACTTTATTTTTTTCCCACTGGGTTTTTCCTTAGTAAGGTTTTAATGAGGCAACAATCATTGAATGGTGGATATGGTGCACAACCAAGGGTGAGTGTTAAATAATGTGGCTTTTTTCTTTTGGGTGGATGTCCACTCACATTCTTGTCTTTAGGGATGTCTCACTATATCCTATAAATATGAGGATCCTCATATGGTTTTGTACAATAAAAACTACACTCAATATTATCAATAAAATGAAAGACTCACTCCCTCTAAATTATCTCTATTTGTTCCCTCTATTTTACAACAAGTTTATATATTTTTGATAAAAATAAAGAAAAAATAAAATCATGAAACATATAAAGTATACTAGATATAAGTAATGGGTGTTACTATAACATAATGAGAAAATGAGAAACAAATTTTCAATAAAAAATATAATTTTCTCCTCGAAACATTTGTGAAAATAATTCAAAGAAAGAGAGTGTAAAAATTAAAATACAATCTAAAAATTATGAAATACCTCTTTAGCGTTTGAATATGCAAAATGCAACATAGAAAAAGGGATTGCATCTCAAGCTCAAAAAATATAGAGAGTACAAGAAAGATGTATTATATCTTCGAAATAAGTGTAAGTAGTTGATAAAGTAAACCCAAATAAAAAAGAAAATAAAGTAAAAAATATCATAATTTGAACGCAAACTCAAATCTCAAACTTAAAAAATATGGAGAGTACAAAGTTCAAACTAAAAAAACTTCAACTCAACAACTCAACAAAATCAAAAATGAAAAAATAAAAGAGCGAGAGAGAGAGAGAGCGAGAGCGAGAGCGAGAGAGAGAGAGAGAGAGAGAGCGAGAGAGAGAGATTTTATGATTATTTTGAGATACCTTGGGGATAAATTTTGGGACACAAAACAAGTGCTCATGTGTAATTAGTGAACATTTGAATGAACTGTATCTCACTTACGGTGTTCACCAATGACACGGAAACACGTATTATGTGGACCTAAATTATGTCTCTCTGGCATTAGCAAAAAATTATTATCTGAGTTATTTTCCTCAATTTTAGTTTAACAAATGATAAAATGATTTCCCAAACTTGAACCGGTGCATATTTATCTTCCCGATTAAAACAATTGTGGGGTCAAGAGCTGCGTTGGCACGTGCTCGGCCACGCGCGCTTACGATTAATGAAGACTCAAAGTCAAATAAGAATCATTCAGCTTAATTATTTAGATGGTTATCGTGATAAAAGATAAGTTCGAACTCTATAAATAGTTATTAATGAGGCTTAGGACTCTCTTAAGATGCCTTATAAATGTAAAACCACCCCACATGAATGGACCATGCATCATTATAATGTCGAGCAGTACTACAAATCTTCTGATCTCGGTTTTTGAGTAATAGAGAACAAACCCTAGCACCCCGTGGACATAATCACGTAGTCGAACCACGTACTTCTTGTATTGTGTGTGATCTCATTACTTTCTATCATTACTACTCTTATTTGGCTAGTGTGTATTGAATATCACTACTTGTAGGAAATTATCACCTACAATTGGTGTCATCTGTGGGCACGTTCTTAGCACTTTGCCACTAGTAAATTTTTTATGATGTCTCACTCATCCAACTAAGATTACCAAAATTTTGATAACTAGGAGGGTCATCAACAACATAGCCATGGAGACCAGGGAGGGTCACCATCCGAACTACGACAGTCGTAATAACCTTGAGGGTCATTAGTCGTCTCCTCAATCCCAGAGGGTTAGGTCAGATATCGGAGAGTATCACCAATATCCTAATGCAAGCTATCATTCTCAGGAAGAAAGGACAAACATGACTAATGAACCCCAATAATCTAACCAAATCTCAAGGTTCATTGATAATTATGAGAAACACCTTAGAGATAAGAAGGTCACCACCAGATATCAGTAGGAGCATTAATGACGTCTAAATAAGATGAAGAGAGAAGCTAAGAAAGAGAAGCACAAGTGTTTCCAAATGTCGCATACTCCTAGTCCTTGTACAAGGAGAACTCATAGACGAGGGATGGGTGTCCCTCGATGGAACGAAGGTTCCCCTCACAGGAGGAAACCAACATGAATATCCCGCTCTAACGAGTGGCGAGGAGAAAAGACTCTCTGTAACCTGATCAAAAGAGACGTGAAGAGACACCCTGCTCATTAAGGAGCACGTACGACCAAAGAGCTCGTTAGAAAAGCCTTGGTCAGCCAGATGAAATCGTCATTTAGCCGTTCTATTGAGGAGTTTGAACCTCCTAAGAAGTTTATTACTCCGCGACTCAAAATTTACGATGGGAAGATGGATCCCACTTATCACATCAGATAGTATCATCATGCGATGATGCTATGGAACACCAATGAGGGTTTGATGTGCTGAATGTTTACCTCCATCCTTAGAGATATTGGTAAAAAATGGTTTAAAAAACTTACACACAAGTTGATCACTTATTTTAAGCAGCTCATCGAGGCCTTTACAGTCAATTTATCACCAGAGTACCCATCCTATTCGCTTCTTATGCTAAAAAAGAAGCCTCGAGAAACACTCCAAGAGTATGATAGAAGATATTGGGAGGTGTACAATGAAGTGGAAGACTTAATTGAGCAAGTCGTAGTGGTTTCCTTTAAGATTAGGTTGTCGGGCAGCTCCATGCTCCATCAGTCTTTCACCCAAAGGGAGGTCATCACTATCGATGACCTCATATCAAGGATTAAAAGGTATACCAAAATCGAGGATGCAATAGCCAATTGGCCATGAAGGTGATCAACCAAAATAGCCCAAGAATGGAGACGAAGAAGGAATGATCAAGAGAGGGGGACAATATAAAAGGGTACCGATAAGAAGGATCTCGATAAGGCATTTAAGGTTATTAATATGGTTTTCACCGAGCCGATCTACAAGATCTATTACAATATTAGAGGACGACAGTATTTTAAGTGGTCTAAAGAAATGATAAGCTATTCCAAGAAAAGGAAAATGAAACTGAGATGTGCATACCGAAAGGATCATGTCCATAAGAATGAAAATTACAAAGCCCTAAAATCCCATCTTGAGAAATTAGCCCAGGCCAGGCACCTCAAAGAGTTCGTCGAGAAGAAGGAAGGTCAAGCCTAATATGTGCACAACCATAGACCATACAATGTACTAGACAAGGATTTGGGCCACGAGTTTGTAGTAATTCATGGGGCATGGAACTGAAGTCAGATCAAGGGAAACTCTCTCAAGATGGAAGTAAAGAAGCTCACAGTAGTAATGGAGGCATTTCAGATCGACCCGATTAAGCCCATTACAGGAAAACATTGGTGACTTAAAGAGATTGATTCCTCCAAATACATAGTATTCATCGATGACGATTTGGTTGGAGTGAGGACTCCCCATCATAATGACCTAGTAACCACTCTTAGAGTTGCTAATTAGGATGTAAATAAGATGTTAGTGGATCATGGGACTTCCTCAGAGATGATTTAACTCAAAATTCTCAACAAGTTGAATCTTCTAGAAAAAGACCTATAAGAAGCAATCGTGCCTCTAATCGGTTTTACAGGAAGGATGACCTTACCCTTTAGAAAAGTTATTCTCCCGGTTCAAGTAGAAAGGATCTCCAAACTCATTAAGTTCCTCATAGTAGACATAGATTCCCCTTATAACGATATACTAAGTAGAGGGTTTGCATGCAATGAGGGCAGTGTTTTCCACCTACCACCTGACAATGAAGTGAATCACCGAGAAGGGGGTTATAGAGATCGAGGGGAACTAGGCTTTAGTTTGGCAGTGCTTTATAAAATGCCATCTGACCAAAGTAGGAAAAGAAAAAAGAGAAAGTTGTGGAACCAGCAGAGGGCTATGTTACCTCCAAGTAGAAATTAAAGTATGGATGACCTATTATGTCAAGGAAACTAGGGTTCCCCCTATCAATCAAGTCATGGATCCCCTTTAGGTGGTGGTATTTAACAATAATAAACCTTAGAAAAATTCTTGATTGGCAGCACCCTCATCGGAGAAGAAAATGAGGAATTGGATATTTTCCTCAAAAGCAATCAAGACATTTTTGCATGGAAACCGTACGATATGCCAGGAATTGCCCCAAGAGTTATGTGTCATAAAATCCATACGGACCCATCACATCTGTAGAAGGGTACACGAGCATCCCCACAACTATTGACGGGTTTTACGAGCATTACTCAATCAAAAGGGATACATGAGAAACTCCCCATTCCACAGAGAACAAAAGAAAAAGGATAAGTATCGTCAGTAATCCAAATCAGATCTAAAAGCCATGCTAGTAGTACAAGCAATGGAATTGAGTAAGCAACCCAAATCAAACCCAAAATCCATACGAATAGTACTAGCCAAAGGGATGCACGAGCAACCTAAGTCAGCTCCAAAAGTCATACGAATAGTACTAAAAAGGGGCTATGCGAGTAACCCACGACTGCTCTAAAAGTCATGCGAGCAGTACCCGCCAAGGAGGGCTACTTGAGCAACCCCAAGTCAACTCTCAGAATAAGATCAAGTATATGAGTAGCCCTTATCTTCCTAGTGAAGTAAAGTTATGAGTAGTTACTCAAGCAACACAGAAATATGTAAACCACTACTTCTTTCACTAACACTCAATTTTGTTATTTTACACAGGTTTACTTAGCAAGAAGCCTTGGCGAACTAAGGAGGCTCGAGCAAATGGACAATTGGGACTTCTTGAGAGTTTTGGCTTAGAGGTTGAGAGGTAAGTCTTGTTGAGCAAGATAAATCTCAACCACTTCAATATATTAAGAAAGATAGAATACTGATACGAGATATCCAAGAGGCCACCCGCACTCATTCACACTACACAGTCCATATTTACTTAAATAGTGAGCGATTAGTGACTACTCATAATAGATTTTAACAAAGTAAATGGCGAGTGACTCTTAAGGTCACTCGCAAATTTTTAATATTTCTCACCAAGTAATCGTTTACAAATAAATAAAATCGTACTTTTTGGCTTTATAGCCGACAAGATTACTTTTTATCCACTACTACACCAGGTGTCACTTCATAACAAAAAAGTGTTTTCAGATATTTATCACATGGGAATATCCATTTTGGCACGCATATGCCACTAGCCCTAATGTTTACTATAAATAGAGCACTTGGGGCATAGTTACTAAGATAAATTTTCTAGCACCATTACTCTGCACAAATTCCCATATACATATTCTCTCCTTGCTCTATCTTAGATATTGAGGTTCTTACCTATCCTCTCTTAGAGAATCACTATTTTCAAGAGTTCATTCCATTATTTTATTGTCAAAAGTTACATTCAATCATTAGTTACTCACTCTGTAATTAGAAACATCATTATTGTATTCAAAAGTTAGTGTTGGGTTTATATGCATTTTCTTGAAATATTGTTGCCTTGAAGGTTATTTTCAGTGGAGTGGATCACTCCTAACCCATTTACAGTTATTTATAGACCCCACTACCACTACCCTCTAATATTTGGCGACTTCGCTTGGTAGGTATCCTCATTACCAGGGATAAAGAATGTTATAATGTTTCTAAGCATTTGGTCTTTAAAGACACTTCGGTAAGTATTGGAGTTCAAAGTGACCAAACTAACAATGAAGATATTGTTATTACAAGAGCGAGAGGTCTTAGCCCCTTTATTGGTCAAATGAGAAACTAAGTTTCTCCCTGGTTGAATGGAATGAATCTTATGAGTTTGTTTTTAATTTTTTTAAAGAAACACAACGTGGACATGCCAAGTTTAGGCCAAGTATGTACTTCGCTAGTGGTGGCTCCTACTAGAGGTGCAGTTGTAGCAGAGATGATGCTGACAAAGAAGGTGGTGGCTGAGCAGACCCTAACCCTTGTTACCTCACTAGCTGAAAAAAAATTATAGGTGTTGGAATTACCCTCCAAGGCGGTTACAATAGAGGAGGTAAAGAGGATCCTCTCACTCAAGCAGGAATCTCCTCTCATGTATGAGGAGTTAAAAATTCTTATCCAAATAAAGTCAATGAGGAGCCATATCCCGAGGGGTATGTTCCACCAAATTTCTTGAAGTTTAATAACAAAGGAAAAAATCCTAAAGAGAATGTCAAAAGGTTTGTGAAGTACCTTGGTGTGCACTGCAAAGATAAGGATTTGAGGTTGAGGGAATTCTCGAAAACTCTCATTGGAAAACCTTACTCATGGTATTCCCACCCGGTGCCAAATAATATTCCCACTTAGGAAGAGATGCACAGACATATCCTATAAAAATTCTTTTTTTACCGAAGATGAGTTTTATCCAAGGCATTTAGACCAAAAAGTGCAAAAACATATTGAAGGGTTGATGCAGTACATCGAGCATTTTGGAGAAAAATACCTAGACATCCACGAGGAGGCCATAAAATAAAGGTTGTTGTAAATCTACGTGGAAGGCTTACTCGAGTAATATGAAGTCCAGTTAATTAATGAAACTTGCAAGGGAACATCCAGGGAGTTCACTCAAGTATCAAGGAATATAGCTATGATTATAAAGCTAAAACCTTAAAATTGGAGGACTCGAGTGGCTCCTCAACCAGGAAGGTTCCAGGCCGCTCGGTGACAAACTATTAATTATGTAGATAAAAAATTCGAGGGAAAAAAGGTGGTCAAGGACCCAAAAATAGTGTTTCAATAAAGAGAAAGTTTAGAAATGATGGTCCTCAATAATTAGCATGCAGTATGGCAAAAGATATGGATTGTTACTAGACATTGGTGAGTGAGGGGGTGGAAGGTCCACCCCACTCGAATGGTCAAATCCAACAACTATACAAAGAGATGATGTCAATTTATGTGAGTTACACCATAGGGTCCAAATCTCAACAAAAGATTATTATTATTTTTATTTACAAAAGATAATAAATGAGAAATTTTCAAATGAGACTCTTTAAATTCCCCCCGTGGACATCAACGAGAATACATTAACTGCTTATCAGTACGCCTTTATAAATATGGTGATTGATCATGACTTGGACGAGATGATGGAGTCCGAGGAGTGGGTAGAGAATGATAAAGCATGTAACGAGTTGTTTCTTGGACTGGACAACACAAATTACAAGAGTGATTGGGACTAAGAGTTAGAATCGAAGAACGTAATGTCATTATGGTGCACACACTTGACGAGGGAGGAACATCTGAGGCGCAGTTTATCTGTAATGCTATGAGGTGGAAATTGATTCAAAATGTGCAACAATCGTAAAAAGTCCAAAGTTCAAGAGGTTATTTGATCAAATTAAAGTAAAATTTGAAACTAGATTTGCAGTCACTAAGAAAATCCTCGAGGCAGTGCTAGACTGGGGGGATCCATCAATTAATTGGCATGGTCCCGTTGGAAGGCTGATAAAAAAGTACACCTCAGAAGTAGTGTTTTGTGAGGCAAATAGACATATATCATTCTTTTACAACAGCCCACTGTATGTTACTGTTCTAGTAAATGGGATTAGTTTCCCAAGAGCACTGTTGGATGGGGGGCATCGATCTATATCATGCCCATTGCCACTCTATATGAAATTAGAATCTCAAAAGCAAATATTGTACTAGTATATTTGGTCATATCGGGTTTCGACAGTGTCGGTATGCAATCATTCAAATATGTCAATATTGGCATAAAGTTAGGGAATTTCACTATATCAAGTTATAGTCATCAATGGCAACAGAAGTTATTAATTATTAATAAGCTGAGTATGGATGCACACTCATGATATCGTGCCTTCTACATTCCACCAATGCGCGAAAGCCAATATTCTCTGAACAAAGATAGTAATCAAGGCCATAGAGAGACCTTTCTCAGTAGCAGAAGCCCATTTGTTGATCCAACATTTTATACAGATTTCGATGAAGATAGAATTAAGTGTTTTCAAACGAGTGAATGAGCCCCGAGTGATCCAAGAAGGGGTCCATGTAAAGAAATCATTGCATGATAGATTGAGGTCCAGGAGTGGTACCCTTTGTAGGGGGAACTGTTGAAGGAAAATCTATCTTCTCGAAAGCCCCCACAGAACTCTCAATGGTGGGAAACTCAACGTCTGCTGAAGCTCCTTCGCCAATAAAAGGTACTAAGGCCAACAAAGGAGTCCCACTTGGGGAGGACGTTTGACCTCCAAGTAATGCCCCAACGTTGGTGGATGCAGAAGAATCACCACGCTGGGCGGAAAAATCAACGTTGGACTTGGAAATGGGCAGACCACCAAGAGAAGTTGGTAGGACAAGATCTGTAGAAAACTTTAAAAAAAATGAAGCTAAGTGTTAGAAATGGAGAATAAGTAAAGAAGAAGGGAAAAATATCTATAAGTTTTACTTACCTTAGTTATGGTACTGAAGAGGGGAACTGCAGTTATTGGTCTCGTCAACACGGAAGGAGGAAGAATGTTAGCTAATAAAAAAGCCATTTTGACCTGAGGCATCCCAAGAGATTAAAGTTCAGCGTGGTGAACAGAAAAAAAGAAGGGCGGAGGAGAGAAAATACATCAAACCTAACAGTGTCGAGAATGTGTTACCTCTGGGGAACTTTCTACAGATGGAATGATGGGCAGAGGAACCTTGGGCGTGGGTGATAATTTAGAAGAAGCTGGGGGAGTTGTCTCTGGTTGAGAGGAGATTCCCACAAATTCAAAGAAATCACCCCCTGCAGCATCATCCTTCTAACTTTGGGAGGACAAACGGATAAAGTAAGTAAGTCCGATCATGGGGGAATAGGGAGGAGTTACACCGATCTGAGAGGAACCAAAGTGTCCCCCCCATAAAAGGACTCATGGGGGGATGGACCTTTCTTCTTCAGCTTCATGCGCCAAAGTCGCTAAGAGTTAGACATAATCACTTTGTTTTAGAAAAATAAAAAAAAATAACAACAACACACATGTATACCCCTGATCCAGGAGGAGAATGGGAGGATACCACCATTGGCAAGGAAGGAGGGGAAGTAACGGCAGAGGGAGCTGGGGTGATTTGTACACCAGGAGCCCATTTCTTCTGGAACTTAGTACCCAGAGTCTTTTTCCTCGCACCTGCCGCACTAACACTTGAAGGAACCCTTGAGCTCTTCTTCCTCTTTGGCCTTTCATCCGATGGATCTACTAAGATAGTAGGAAAGGCAGTAGTAGGAAAAATGGCTAGAGCATGTCGTTGAAACTCAGAACGTATTCGCGCCACCTCAGCTTGAATTTTCTTCCTCAATTCCTCACTCACTTTTGTAGACATGGGAGGAGGAACGAAGGCGATGTTGAATGCCTCCAAAGGAGTTTGAGACTGAGTTTGGGACTTAGACTTTGAGGAAGTCCAACTCTTGGACCCCCTAGTTCTTTTGGCTGGTGGCTGGGAAGCTCCTTCACCAGAAGTTGCTTCGATTGGACCCCTTTCACAAGAAATACCTTCAGAAGGAGCAGGTTGTTTGGGTGCCGGGGCCTTTTTGGGCTTTAGGGTAGCAACAGGCATCATGAAGCAGTGTGGAGGAAGCTCAGTGGGAGGTTCCTTGGGAGTTTTGCTCAAGGGTAACTCTATTCCCAGAACAAAATTGCCTTTCAAACCCAGTTCCTGCAAAGAAAATGAAAGCACTAGGGGATATACAGGAGTCCCCTTAATAAATTCAAAGATTTGGGCTAGTTGCTTCAGCCAATACTTGGTGGTAAATAAAGATGTCACATCACCCTGGACAAATCGAGGATGATGACTCTGTCAGACATTGTGGAGCTTATTCCCCACGCAGCAGTATAAGTGAAGAGAGAACAAGCCTCGCTAAACGTGACCTTATGGTGGTTTAGATGGAAGACGGGGCGACGAGACCCTTGGTCAAAACTAAATTAATGGGCACACCAATGGGGATTGCAATGTTCTCACGAGTACCCCCACTCAGTGTAGGATGGTAAGTAACTGGGAGAGAACATAAGAACCACAGCAAGTGAAGTGTCTTATTCTATAAGGTCCACAGTCATTGGTTGGACCACCCTCGGCTCATTATTAAAAAAATCACAAGTGTGGAGGAAAATTTTCTCTCTATAGGGTCGCATCACAAAATAGTCCCGTTTGTCAATAATAGAGGTCAACTCCTTTCGACTTTACCTCTTGTGATAAATGTAAGAATGTGGAGGTAGAACTGTTTCTCCCGAAGGAGGACGGTTGGGTTTAGCTTCTACATCGGGGAAATGAACATAGAGGAAGCCCATCAGAAGTACATAGTTGGCAAAGTTGTCCAGGTTATAATGACCAAGAGACCGTTCCATGTCAAAGTGGGTCCTATCAAGCCATATATAGAGTGACCCCAGGGCAATTGCAGCTAGAGGAAGCTTGATACCTCGGGCCAAATGAATGGATATGTTGATGAGGTTCCTTCAGGGTTGGTCATTAGGTTTCCCAGGTAAAAGGAAGCGAGAGAGAACGATAAGGATGTAAGCAGGAAGTTCTAATGATATAACTTGACCAGGGGTAGCCTTAGAAGAACTACCCTCAGAAGGATCCTTGAAGAAATAGTTTATGAGAGGGGTAAAGATGGATTTGTTTGAAGAACCGATGCACCTTTGGCATATATAGTCCAACTATAAATGGTCAGCAGCCTCTTGGGCATCCAAGGCTTCATCAGAATAGGGCTCATGGCCTGTTGCCTCAAGGCCCAAAAGCTTATACACGTCTTCCAATGTTACTGCAAACTCACCCCATGCAGTAATGAAAGTGTGAGTAGTAACGTTCCAGCGAGACACCAGGACAGGAAGGGCAGCATTATTCTTGGACAGAGTAAACTCACCGAACCACTTGGCCCAATGAAGCCCACTTTTTGTGAGGGTATCAGCGTGGGAACTCTGCATGTGGGAGTTACAGGTAGCAAAGTGAGAAGGAGAACCCCCAGGCCCTTCGAAGTCAATATGGGATCACGGGAAGTCCCCTCGCTCAAGATGAAATCGAAGAGTCCCCTCTGGGGGGAGAAAGCCCCAGTCAGCAGCATTTTCGTCTTCATCCCAAAGCACCGTGACATCACACTTAGCGTTAAAAATGCAAGTTTTGCAAAACCCATAAAAATCATCACCCTTGCCGAATATGGGGGACCAACGGTACAAACGTAGCTGTTCCTGGTGAGCGGTAGTCAAAGAGGTGGCAGTAGAAGTGGTGGCAGCAGGGGTGGCAGGTGGAGTATTGGTGGCAGACGTAGTATGATTGCTTCTGGAAGACGTTGTAGATGACAGTGAGGTAAATAAAGCTTAGAAAAGATACCAGAGGAGTAACAATGGAGTGGCTAGAGGGAGAAGATGATTGTAGAGGAAAAAAATGAAGGGAAAAGCTTGGCAACAATGGAGTTTTTGCAGAGTTTCTCTCTCTAAAGTAGACGGGAGTTTGAAGAAGACGAAGAAAAGGGGCAAGTGTTTTTTTGAAAAACTAGACGTTTAAAACACTTAAACCCATCTTTTGAGTTTCCCACCAACACACGTGAAAGGCCGCCAATAATATTTTAAGCGGACATGTGGCACTTCGAGGAGTATCCTGACAGTTGAAAAGACAGCACCACGTCATTAATGAAGTGACGCATGGGGAGTAGAAAGGGTTTTCTTCCTAGGATAGTTTGAGTTTTGGTGACAGAATTTTTGTCAGACATATCCAATAACTCCCAACGAAGAAGTTGTCCCAACGGTTTAAAAAGCTACGATGTCCCCTCTCCACAAGTCCAAATGTTGTTTAATTGTGACTCAGATACATCGGGGATAATTTTTCTGCTGTTTCAAACATGAAGAAATGACGACGCATCATAGCCCAAACAAATTAGTACCTTTAAATATAGAGAATTTCCTAGGAAGAAGTTTACAAGAGAGAATTTCACAAGTCTTAATGATAGGGGCATTCCTAATGAAAAAACTCACTGCTTATAACTATACTCCACAAACGGGAGAATTTCACTTACCAAGAGTCAAAACTGGTATTTGAGAAAGTCAGCAGGTGTATCGGGAGAATTTCAAATAGTCAAGCCAGAACGGTTCAAGCTCAGTGACAAGAAAAATTTACGATGTCCCTTCACCAAAGCATCAATAAGCAGCAGCGCTTCGGCTCAGGTACATCGGGGAGAATATTACTTTTTTCCTAGAGGCGTTAACCACAATTCTTAAGAGGCCAAAAATTTTTCACACAGAGAAGGTTCATCAGATCGAGAAGTTTTCGTGCAGACATTTGTTGTTTCCATAAAAAATCTCTACACGAAGGGGCAAATGTAGGGGGAGCTTGAAGGTATTATTGAGATTAGAGATAATCCCCCCATTAACGAAAGTGTTTGGGATTAAAGCAGCGATGCAGCTCAATAAGGCAGCGATGTAGCCCAAAGCGATGCAACTCAGCAAGGCAACTCAAGCGAGATAGGTTAGCGTGGCAGCCCAGAGGGATCTTTCTACGAAGAAGATGACCGAAAGAGCTCACCTTTTAGTTCCATTGTTTTACTTAGCCTTATTGTATATCTTTATTTATATTGACCATGAGTTGTAATGATTATAATGATTTTTAGTGGAAGGTCGAACGGTACTCACGAGAGACCAGGCTTAGCAGGACCTAGGAGAGCTTTCGTGCTCTATCGAACGACCTCACCGTGAGAATTTCGGAGGGACTTGGTTTGGAGGATTGAGAAGTGAGGCACCGACCATCTTAGATACACCTGGTAAAACACCAAAAGACTTTGATCGTGGAACCTTGGGCGGAGCAGCCTTGAGTCCCATCGAGCGTCGAGTTGTGAACCAAACAACCCTCTACTTAATGTCACATTTACTTTATGTGATGTCACTAGCCAACTAGGCAATGTCAAATCTGTACTTGAGTAAACCACCGTGGTATTTAGGGCTGTCAGACAATTGGTGAGCCACCTCTGTGACGACAGCCACCTGACACACAGTGGTTAGGCAAAAGGCAAGTCTTGGCATTTTATGGTTATGACGTGGAATAGACTAGTGCATTAGGCATTTAACGTTTGTGACATAAAGTATGATGGATGTATTTCACAGTAATTAATGACTGAGTTATCTTGGGAGTGGTGTGGGGGCTATTTAAAGGCCCCAACCACCTCTGAGGAAGGGATGTTCTTTTTAAGAGTTCAGAAGTTATTACTAGAGAGAAGATATACATCAAAGAGAGATTTATTATAGACCAGAGAGTTTACTCACCCACCATTGTCATTTATTACGAAACTTTTAATACTTGACATAGATCTTTGAGGGTGGTTGGGGTGCTTGGCTGCCTGCCAAGGTGTGCATTGGGTGCTCATTTCTCTCTCTCTCAAAATGAGTTACTTCTAAGTTTCTTTATTGTTTTCCTTGAGTTATACACGAGAGTTCTTGCAAGTTCAAACTGAGTTTATCTCTATAGATTTGTGATTGCTGGTTTTACTTAGTCAAAGGTGTTTTCTTGATTAACTTCCCATTACTATACTAAAAAAAGGGGTTATGCCTCCTTCTTATCTAAACTACCCTCTTACACCCTCTAAAAGACAAGACAAAGGGAAAAAATTAGAAGAAGGTGCAAGAGATACTTGGACTTGTAAGAAATTTATTTTTCCCGATGGAAAAGTTTTCTACCATTTATAATAGTGTGCACGGCCAGCGTTTTGGGATGAAAGTACCGACTCAATGCCAGAATGTTTCGTAATCGATGATTCCCATATAATTTAGCACATTAAAGAACTAGAAGAAGCACTGAAGTGCATGCAAGACGGACCTAGAGAACAACTTCAAGAACTAGATGAGTTGAATTTAAAGAAAGAGAGTGGCGATGAGAGGCCCATCTTCATCTCTAAAAGTTTAAGTCTGAAACAACAAGAAGAAATCATCAACTTGCTCAAGTAATTCATCGACATGTTTACGTAAAAGTATATAAAAATTTTGAGCATTGACCTGGAGGTAAGTACTCATAAATTAAATATATTACCTAACGTTTTGCCAGTGAGATAAGTCGCAACACTTACAAAGTTGAGCTAGATTTGAAGATTAAAGAAGAAGTGAAGAAGTTGCCCGCTGTTGGATTCATGAAGTCCATCCAACATCCAGTTTGTCAATCGAGCATTGTGCCCATTGCCAATAAAGGCAAGAAGAAAATTCAAATCTACATGGATTCTAAAGCTTTAAACCATGCGTAGCCCAAATATGAATTTTCGTTACCAAGCATTGATAGCTTAGTGTCTGAAACCGTCGGGCATGAAATGTACATCTTCATAGATGGGTATATTGCCTAAAATCAGATCAAGATGGATCATGTCGATGTAGAGAAGATAACTTTCAAGACTCATGTACACAATTTCTAATTTTCAAGACTCATCTAGGCAATTTCCAACTTTCAAGACTCATCTAGGCAATTTCCACTACAAGATTTTGTCATTCAGCTTGAAGAACACCAGGGCAACATACTAGCAAACTATGATGGCAATATTTCGTGATTTATTTCATGACATATTATAATTCTATGTGGATGACTTGACAGTGAAACCCAAGAAGGAGAGAAGGCATATCCAAGATTTAATAAGAGTTTTCGAATGCTTTCGAAAGTATAAAATGAAGATGCACCTCTCTAAGTGCGCTTTTAGGGTTACTGCAGGCAAATTCCCTGGGTTTACTATCATCAGGAAAGGCGTGAAGATGAATACTGATAAGAAAAATGCTATCTCGATGATCCCATCACCAAGAAGTCAGAGGCATCTCAAAATCTTCTTGGTCGAAGTTTCTTATCTAAAAATATTTGTACCAACCGTAGAAGAGATCACCCATTCATTCTCACCACTCATGAAAGATAAGGTGAAGTGGGTGTTGGGGGAGGGGATGAGCAACAAAAAGCATTGGATAGGTGTGGGTACCTCATCCATTTTTGTAGGCCCGAACAAGTAGCCGGACTGAACCCTATTGAAAATAGGGAGAGCCCGACCCAAACTCCAAAGCCTAAAAAATAGTTAGTTAGCAACGACCCATCCTGTTCCTAACATATCTCATGAGATATTCTAGGGATAGTGGGATACTGTGGGAGTGTCCAACACCCCAACTCTCTGAAGTTTACCTGTATATATTGTATCTCTGGCCCGGGGCAAAAGGTATGTAACAAAAAATACTCCTTTGGATAAAAGAGAAATACGAACTGAGAGCACCACCGTGGATGTAGGCAATTTGCCGAACCACGTACATCTTGTGTTGTGTGTGATTGTGATTATTCTTATTCTTATCCTCTATTTTTCTGGTGATTGCATTTACTTATAATTTGTGTTGAGATTTCTTATCACCACAATTGGCGTCATCTGCGGAAAGCAGTTGTTCTTCCTTTAAGAGAGCCTTCACCAAGCAAGAACCTATACTGTCCGATTGCAACATCAATTCCCCTCAAGCAGGGGGTATTCAAGATCAACCTATCCCTCATAGGGTTAGATCTGAAGTTCGACGCTCAAACCCAAGGCTTCGTCCAAAACGACAAGCCTCAGAAGAAAGCCAGGGGCTAGCTAGGTCTACACAAGTTTCCAGGATGATCGAAGCCTATGAGGCCAGGCTCCAAGAACAGGAGGAGGCTACTTACAAGAAGGAAGCCGAAAATGCTCTCCTCAAGAGGCGAATAGAGAGGATGGAGAGAGAACTCCATCGTAACATGAGGTAACATCATTATCAAACTCCTAGACCTCAGGCGATCAGATCTTGCAGCCGAGGAGGGAGCCCAAGGCATGGGTATCAAAAAATTAAGGGACACAGGTCAAGTGACGATTGGTCCGAGCAATAATAACCATCTCGTCATTATAGGAGCCCGGATCGAAGGAACAATGATATACAAAACTTAGTCCGAAGAGAGATTGATCAACAACCAGCACATCGGGGTGCCAGATCGACAAGAGAGCTAGCCGAGCGAGCTCTCAGGACCCAGATGAAGTCCCTTTTTTAAGGGAAATAGAAGAAAAGGAGCCCCCCTAAGAAGTTCGTAATGTCCAGGTTCAAAATATACGATGGAAAGACTGATCTCATCAACCATGTCAGACAGTACGTGCATGCCATAACCCTTTGGAACCACAAGGACGCAGTGATGTGCCGAATTTTCCCATCGAGCTTGCATGACGTGGCCCAAAAGTGGTTCACAAAACTCCCCCATAGGTCCACTAGTAACTTAGAGTCCCTAGAAGATCTCTTCACAACTCACTTCATTACCAGCAGTTCCCATCTGAAGAGGATGGATTCTTTGTTGACAATGAAGAAAAAGTCACAGGAGAACCTCATAGACTATGCGAAGAGGTATTGGGAGGTGTTCAACGAGGTCGAGGACTACTTGGAGTAGGTCACCGTTGCATCTTTCAAGATTGGCTTACGCAACTCCTGCCTCTTGCACTAGTCCCTCACTAAGAAGGAGGACACAACCATCGACGACTTGATGGCTCGTATTGAAAAATATGCCAAAGTCGAAGAAATAACCCATGTCAATGCAGGAGAAAATGGTCGCGCCAAAGTTGTCAACAAGGGGAGCGATATGAATGAGGGTCAAAAGAAAGGGAGTAAGAATGGGGGCAAGAATGGCCCCAAGAATGGAATCAAGAGTGATGCCTCGAAGGCGTTTCAAGCAGTAAATATAGTTTTTAGAGAACCGATCTACAAGATTATGGAAAAGATCAAGGATGAAGCATTCATCAAGTGGCCCAAGAAGATGGGTAGAGACCCTTCCAAGCGGAACAACGCACTAAGATGTGTTTTCCACAAAGAGGGCGGGCACAAAACTGAGCACTGCAAAGCCCTCAAGTCCCACCTTGAAGAGTTGGCTTAAGCTGGACACTTGAGTGAATTCATGAAGAAAAAAGCAGAGAAGTTAGCTGCCAATGGAGATCAAAGGCCTGCTAACGTGCTCAAGGAAGACATCGGCCATGTGTACGCAGTAATTCATGGGGCGTCCGACCTTAAACAAATTCAAAGAAATATGGTTCGGCTGGAAGTGAAAAATCTTACAGCAGTAATGTAAGCTTTTCAGATTGATCCAGCCAAAATGCAAGCTAGGAAGCATCGACAAGCAGAAGATGTCGACTATAACAAGCATATTGTGTTCACAGATGAGGACCTAGTGGGAGTGAGAACCCCACATCATGATGCACTGACCATCACACTCAGGATAGCTAACTATGACGTCGAAAGATTGCTCATCGACTAAGGTAGCTCATCCGAAGTAATATATCTCGACATGTTCAGAAAGTTAAAATTAAGTGTCGCTGACCTAAAGGAAGCCACCGTTCCTTTAGTTGGCTTCGCTGGAAAGATAACTATCCCCTTGGGAAAGATTGTCCAGCCAGTAAGGGCAGGAAACATCTAAAAAATGATCGAATTTCTAGTGGTAGATATTGATTCACCCTAATAAGAAATCCTCGATAGAGGATGGCTGCACACGATGAAGGCCGTCCCATCTACCTACCATCAGACGCTCAAATGTGTGACTGAACGAGGAGTGGTGGAGATCCATGGAGATCAGGCGATGGTAAGAAAGTGCTTTATATCGGTCATCCGTCCCAAACTAGAGAAGAAGGTTGAAGAAGTTAAAAGCGAGAATGAGGAACAGGATAGGCTAATGCCATCCAAATAGTAACTAAATATGGCAGATCAGGAGTGGAGGAGACCAGGCTCCTCCCCTTTGAGAGAGCCATCGAGGACCTGGAGGAATTCACAGCTAGTAGTATCTCGAATGAAAGAAAGCTCTTGATTGGAACCTCAATCACAAACTGCGAGAAAAGGGAGTTGGTTACCCTACTTCGGATTAATTTAGATATCTTTGCATGGGAGCCTTATGACCTGCTCGGGATTGATCCTAATATCACTTGTCATCGATTACACGTCGATCCAACTTTCAAACCAATAGCACAAAAAGCTCGTTGAACTTCTTCGAAGAAAGCTAAGGCAGTGGAGAAGGAGGTTGAAAAACTGTTGGATGCAAGATCCATATTGGAAGTCTAGTTATCCAAGTGGCTATCTAACTCAGTGGTTGTACCCAAGAGTAATGGAAAGTCGAGAGTTTGTATCAACTTCACCGATCTCAACAAAGCATGCCCTAAAGATAGCTTCCCCCTCCCAAAGATCGATCAGCTAATGGATGCCACGACAGCACATGAGAGGATGATCTTCCTGGACGCATACCCCGGATATCACCAAATCCCTCTACACGAGCCGGATCAAGAAAAAACAACATTTATAACCACAGTTGGGTTATATTGCTATAAGGTTATGCTATTTGGGCTAAAAAATGCAGGAGCAACTTACCAGCAATTGGTCACCAAGATGTTCAAAGACCAAATAGGAAGCACTATGGAGGTCTACATCGATGACATCCTCATCAAGATCAAGCTCAAACATGACCACCTCTCTGACCTATCAAGGACCTTTGAAATCCTTAGTCAGTATCGAATAAAGCTCAATGATAGTAAATGTTCCTTCGGTGTCCAGTCAGGAAAATTCCTAGGGTACTTGGTCTGTAAAAGAGGCATTAAGGCCAACCCAGACCAGATTGATGCTATCAATAAGGTATAGCCCCCCGAACAATAAGAGACGTACATAAGCTCATGGGAATGCTCGCTGCCCTGAATCAGTTCATCTCAAAGTCTTTCGAAAGGTGCCAACCATTTTTCTAGTTGTTGAAGAAAAGTAAGGATGTGGAGTGGAACGAGGATTGCTCGAGGGCGTTGGAAGGGATCAAAGCTTACCTCAGCAGACCGTATTTCCTCGTAATCCCTCAAGAGAATGATTATCTATAACTTTGCCTTGCAGTATCTAGTCATACTGTGAGTTCTGCATTGGTATGTGAGAAAAATAGAATCCAGTACCCAGTTTATTATGCGAGTAAGACACTTTTGGACGCCGAACAGCGATACCTACCACGAGAAAAGCTCGCCTTTGCACTAGTGGTAGCCTCAAGAAAATTAAAACACTATTTAGAAGCCCACTCCATCATCGTACTTATGTCCCACCCTCTTTAAGAAGTCCTGAGGAAGATAGATCTCTCAGGTAGACTGTCAAAGTGGTCGATCGAGCTCGGGCAATTTGACATTCAGTTCCAGTCAAGGACTACCAACAAAGGGCAAGTCCTCGCAGATTTCATCACTGAGTTTATAGGAGAACAACCTTGTGACCATCCCCAGACTAATCACTAGAGAGAAGTTCCACCAGCTTTAGGCATCTAGAGATTGTATGTTGACGGAGCCCCCAATTCTAAAGGGGCAGGAGTAGGCTTTGTGCTAGTTACCCCAGAGGGCACAGTCCTCGATCAAGGAATCAGGTTTGGATTTGAAACCTCCAACAATGAAGCAGAATATGAGGCAGTGATCGCAGGACTGCATAGAGCATGGATGCTAGGAGCAAAGAAAATGCAAGTTTTCGGCGAATCACAGTTGGTCTCCGACCAGATAAGTGGTGATTTCAATGCAAAAGATAAGAGGATGGTAGCCTATCTCGCCACTATCAAGAGGTTGATGGCCGGATTCGAGCACATAAATGTCCAACAGTTACCAAGGGGGCAAAACAGCCATGCCGATGCCCTAACAACCTTGAGCTCAACAATCAACTCCATTTTTAAGAGGATAATTCCGATTGATTTCCTCGCATAGCCAAGCATCACCAAGAACACTGAGCTACCAAACCCAAAACACGTTCTCTAGATCGAAATAGCCTCAAGTTGTATGGACCCCATAAAAGATTACTTGCAACAAGATGTCCTTCCAAGTGATAAAAAGACCGCCCACCAGATAAAAGCCAATGATGCCCGCTTTCACTTATCTCCAGAGGCTAAGCTCTACCAAATATCTATCATTGGCCCTTACCTCCAGTGCGTTCATCCAAAAGACGTCGAGCGAGTCCTCTTGAACTCCATGAGGGAATATGTTAGAGTCATATTCGGGGCAGGTCGCTAGCTTTTCAGTCAATAAAAGAAGGGTACTGGTGGCCATACAGGCAGAAAGACACTGGAATCTACGCTCAAAAGTGCTAAAAGTGCCAACTTCATGCACCTATGGTTCACCATCCAGCTAGTGACCTAAAGTCACTTACTAGCCCATGGCCTTTCGCCCAATGGGGTATGGACATCGTGGGTCGTCGCAACAGATTACTTCACCAAGTGGATAGAGGCAGAGCCATTAGTAAACATTAGAGACGCAGACATGATAAGATTCATATGAAGAAACATCATCACTCTCTTTGGGATCCCCAGGACTATCATCACTGATAACGTAACTCAGTTCGAGAGTGGCCTCTTCTAGGGTTTCTGCAGTGACCATGGGATCAAGCACTACTTCAGCTCTGTGGCATACCCTTAGAGCAACGGATAGGCTAAGGCTTCTAACAAAATGATGATCGATGGATTAAAAAAGTGTTTAGAATGAGCTAAGGGGGGCATGGGTAAACGAACTACCCCATATCTTATGGGCTTACCATACCACCCCAATTTGAGAAACTGGAGAGACACGATTCGCACTCACCTACGAAATGGAGGAAATTATCCCCTTGGAAGTTAGCCTCCCTACCATGAGGTCCACTCTGATCGACCAAGACCAAAATGATGCATTATTGCTCGCTCAACTTGACTTAGCTGATGAGCGAAGATAATTGACTCTAGGGAAACCCGCAGCTTACCAGCAACAGCTAGCAAAGCACTATAACAAAAAAGTCATTCCAAGAACATTCCAAGTTGGGGAGTACATCCTGAGGAAAGTTCTTGGCAGCGCTGTGAAACCATTGGATGGTAAGCTAGGACCAAATTGGGAGGGACCATTCAAGGTGATAAGATATGACCTACAAGGAGCCTACCACTTAGAAACGTTGGAGGGCAGGGAGATACCAAGAGCTTGGAATGCAACCAACTTGAAGAAATTCTACTTCTAGATTTCTTTTATTTTTGTAAACTTAATGTTTAATTTTCAGTACTTCTCCGATTAATAAGATTTGTTTGGCATTGGCATTTTATAAAGTGTTGGTTTTCTCAACTACATTATAGTATATGCACCCTTTCCAATCTATAGGCTCCCCTTTAACATACAAAACTAAGATCACACGAAACTTATTGGTTAAAATAACAGGGTCGATATGTAATGACCCCTCTCAGGCATTTGTAAATTAACACAAATGACCTCCTAGCTTGCCCCTGGAAATACATGAAGCCCTACAGGTGACCCTTAGGCAATATGGCCAACCCAGGTTGGTCGTCAACATTGTCTGGCCCAAAAATCCTGCTCGGATAGAATATTCGATACCAGGTGTAACCTCGCCATTATCTCAGTTAGGCCTAAGGCAGTGTGACGACACGACCTAAAAGGTAAAGTAAGGCAGAATGGTACACTTAAAAGAATAATAGACTGAGGAGATACTCACTCGAAAACTAACTCTGCCTAAGTCACATCTAGTCGACTGAAAGAGCCCAAGATAACTAAACAAGAGATCAATAAAGTAAAAAATAACACAACACATGTTTAGTCGGCAAATCTCCCAAAACATAAATATTTTATTACATCACTACATGTACAAAATGTTACATATGCTAAGTGATTCAAGCCTTAATGAGGACCAGGTCGCTGAGCGAGGTAGTCATCTACTCGCGCTCTTCAGCCATCATCTGGGTGAGGAGAGAATTCCTCCTCAACTTCGTTTAAACTCAATTCCAGAAGTTATCTTGGGATCGCATCTATAGGAATCCAGCGTTCATCTCTTCTGAATGGGTTCGGAATTAAAGTTAAGGGAGAGATTTCATGCCTATACTAGAGAACAGAGTTAAGATACGCTCGACTGACATCCCCTTTCAGCTCGACAATATCCCTCTGAGAACTGCTGAGGTTTACAGCTATCTATCACATCGATGATGAATAACCGTAGGTAAGCAACGGGACTGTGCTCGATGCATTCTCCCTCACATATTGAGAAATGTTGGGAAGGTTTCCAACTCGTTGTGCCACTGATGATGAAGAACCTTGGATAAGCAACGGAACTGTGCTCAATGCATTCTCCCTCGAGTGGGTGAGCTCGCGCTTCAATGTATCATTTTCTTGTAGGAGCATCTCACCAACCAAGTTGATTTCAGATGCTTCTAGGAGCTTCTCTTTAAGGGCATTGACCTCCTCTTGAACAGAGGCGCCAATCTCACTCTTCTCCCCGAGTCTATCTTTTAATTTAGCAACCAACTCGAATTGTTTCTTGTAGTCCCAGTTCCTTGCTCGGAGAGACTTGAAAATTCTTATGAAGGCACGACGGACTTGGTCGCGTACATTAGTGCCAAGGATTTATCGTAGACGAGAAGTAGTTGGGATATATTCCTCAAAATTGATAAGCTAAAAATCATACAAGCATCGAGAATAAATAGATCAGTATATGAAAAGGAACAGAACTTCATTTCATTAAAACCAAAATAGTTCATGTACAACTACATCAGTGAGAAGAAGAGAACAACAGAAATATAAAAAATACAAGGGCCCCCTAAAAAAGACTAGTTAGCAACCTCAGTCTACTCTGAGGATGATGGCTTCTTCCCCTTATCTACAGCAGACTCATTTGCACCTCCCTCGGATGGAACAATCACCATTCCCTGATGGACGGGAGCATCGATACTAATTGGAACAGTTGGAACACCTTCATTGGTAGAAGGAGGAGGCACGCCCTCTACAACAGGTTTCGGACCAGGATCGTGCTCATCAAAGAGAGGGGAATCAACATCCACCTTAACAGCAAGAAAATCCCTCTCCCAACCTTTTTTAAAGTTGGATTGACTGATGTAGACAATTTGAGCTTCAGCATCCTCGTAGGTCGCGAGCCACTCAACATTGTAAGAGCTCTCGAGGGTGGCGGCCTCAGATTCCAACTTTTTCATCTTCTCGACAAGATCTTTATTCTCCTCAACCACCGCCAGCTTGCTCGTATAAACTATGTCATAGGACTGCCTCAGCTCCTCCAGCTCTTTAGACGCTGCCTCCTTACCTTTGTTAGCTTCAGCTAAGGCAAGATCAGAAGATTTTTGAGCAGCACTGGCAGCTTTTAGGCTCGCCTCTAGCTCATAATTTCTCCTCGTCAGCTCGTCATGACTGCGATAGAGGATGGTGAAATCATACACAAATTACAGAGAACTAAGAAAATATTAGCGAAGAAGGTATGGAAAATGAAATTACAAAGTAAAGAAGTAAAAGTAGACTTACCAAGGCTAAATCCTGACTTGGTTTTAGGGCTAACTGGTTGGTCCCCATGCTCAATGACATCTGGCGATCTGCTGGAAAGACTGCTCTCTCGAGCACTGTCGGAGCCGACTGAGGAGCAAGAGCGACGGAAGCCCTCTCAGCCAAGGCAGACACGAGCACCAAGGACTGTCCCTTTTTTCATTATTTTTTCTCTCTCATTCTTCTCCATTTAGACCAACTTCCTCTTTTATTCTTTCTTCCTCTCTCTCTCCCTCATCAATGCCTCCTCCTTCTTCTTCTTCTCCCTTTCATGAGCCACAGTTTGGGAGCTAGTGGGAGTGTCCCCACTCGCAGACTTTTACTTCTTCAGCCTGTGAGCCAGGGTGATATTATCCTCATCATCATCCTGGATTAAATTATTCCTAGGGGGAGCCATAGTCTCCTCGCTGGAACTCTCCAAACTCTCTAAACTCTCCTCGAAAATGGAAGATCCCTCACCACTAGAACTATCCTCACTGGAATTACCCTCAGCTCCACCTTTATCCCCTCCTACACTGCCTTCACTAGAGCTACTCTCTTCTTCGTCCAATTGGATTGGCTCAGCAATGAACTATTTTAAGATATCGAGATGAGGGATGCTATCAACAGGTCAGGCAATGAAGCTGGTTCCTGTGTTTTTTTACTCTAAAAGGAAATCAGTTGATATCGGATGCTCGTTGTTAGCCAGAGGTTCCCTTATCTTCCAAGCTTTTATCATCTCAATAGATCAAATTTCATGGAGAGAAGGTTCCAAGTTCTTTGCCTTCGCTGAAAAAGGGAAAAAAGTGGACATAAGAGAAAGAACACACTAACAGGAAATCAATAAGCAATACAAGAAAAATATCTACCTATGTACTCCTCCTCGAAGAAGGGAATCGTAGTTCCCCTGTACCTAGTCCCCTCGGTCTCGAGAGGGAACTGCAAGTTCCTGGTAATGAAGCCTTCATGCCAATAATCCTTATGGGAATAAGGTAGATTGACTACCAACACCCTATCAGGACTCCTAACTTTCAAGTAAGGAAGAATCGAGCTCGTTTGAGAAAAGGTATAACAATAGCAGAGTTCAATGATACCTAAATTAGTGCCATAGAGCTGATTGATCCTATGTACGCCGTTAACAATCTTCCAAATATTTGGAGAACATTGGGTAGGGACTATGTAGAAATAACTAAAGAAGTGTAAAAACTGGGATTTGGGGGGAAGTTAGACCCCCCTAAGACAACAAGAGAACGTGAATCCAATGCCCGCCCTCAATGTCTCGAACATTGTGAGGAATAGGGGCACATTCAATGTCCACCCAGTTGGGGATGTTATAGAATTTCCTAAACGCGTCCACAAATCTATCACCTATTTTGGCCATTGAAAAATCCTAGCAGCGATAAAAAAAATCAACAGTAAAGAAAGGAGAAGAAGTTTGGAAGACCTGCTAAGTAAGAATCAGCCTGAGACGACACGAGGCCACAATAAAGGAAGATGGAAAGACAAGGAAGAGCTCGAAGATGAAGTGTAAGACCTGGAAGTGAGAAGATGAACTAAGGAGCAAAAGATGTCTCGACATTTTGAAACTTGTGAACCGACGTAAAAAATGGCTCCTTCAAACAGTTTTAAACCCTCTTGATGATGATGCACGGAGAACGAAGTATATCTGCTGCCTAAATATCTTAAGAAGAGACGTTTCAGTCCCCAAAGCCTCACTCAATTCACAAAAGTGCCATCAAAGCTATTATTTAAAATTATTGACCCCAAATTGTGACCTAAAAATTTTAGGGGCAATTGTGGGTACCTCGTCCATTTTTGTAGGCCCGAAGAAGTAGCCGGACTGAGCCTTATTGAAAATTGGGAGAGCTCGATCCAAACTCCATTGCCGAAAAAATAGTTAGTTAGCAACGACCCATCCTGTTCCTAAAAGCTCTCATGAGATATTCTAGGGATAGTGGGCTAACGTGGAAGTGCCCAACACCCCCATTCTCTTAAGTTTACCTGTATATATTATATCCCTGGACCGGGGCAAAGGGTATGTAATAGAAAATACTCCTCTGGAGAAAAGAGAAATACGAATTGAGAGCACCATCGTTGACGTATGCAATTTACCGAACCACGTTCATCTTGTGTTGTGTGTGATTGTGATTATTCTTATTCTTGTACACTATTTTTCTGTTGATTACATTTACATATAATTTGTGTTGAGATTTCTTGTCACCACCATAGGTACAAGAGGATTTTTATCTCTACCTCAATTATCATTCCCTCAGAGGCGGGTAAGCCCTTGTTTTTATACCTAAATTTCATCGAGCTGTCGATTCCTGATATACAAGTGTAAAAAGGCATTGCTTGGCCTTAATCATTATATTTGAGAAGTTAAGACATTAATGCTCTCATTTACAATTCATATCATCACCAAGTGTGATGCCATCAAGTACCTACTCATGAGAACAATTTTAATAGGGCGAGCGACCAGGTGGTTCCTTATACTCTCATAATATTATTTGAAATGCCTCGCTCTAAAGGCTATCAAATGTCAAGCTTTAACGGATCTCATCGCCAATTTTCTAAGTCAGAATTTTAAATCTCCGAGTGAGAGCTACTAGGGAATAACTTTCAAGCCTGTTTGGTTGAGAAAATGGAAAAATGAATAATAGAGTTCGACGGTTCATGCGCACAAGGCACCGAGGGAGCAGAAATCATACTCTCCAACAACAATGAGAAAATCACTCTTTTTTATAAGATGGATTTTAAGTTCTCAAATAATAAAGTAGAATACGAAGCATTATCCTTAGATTGTTAAAATCTTTGAGAATAGGGGTTCGAGTATTGTGCATATGAGCGAATTTTAATCTCGTAGTCAATCAATTAGATGGAAAGTTCACTCTCAAGCATGCTAAACTTGATCCCAATTGAACAATTATCCAATGCCTATTGAGTCAATTCTTGACAGTGAAAGTGGAGCAATATCCCAGGACGATGAATAGGCATCTCGATTCCCTCGTAATAATTGTTCAAATATTAGATATGGATGAACCAGAAGCTATCATCACCATTAAAAGAAGAATAGTGCCCACAACGGTGAAATCTCTATTTTCAAGCAAAGAGACCACGGACTGGAGATCTTCTATAGTTAACCAGCTGGAAACATATGACGGAAAGATAAAGTTATTAAAGTTGGCCAAATTTTACATTCTTCGAGCCACTCTCTACTTTAAAGGTCACAGGGGACACTTGATAAGTTGCATGGGATAAGAAAAAGCTCATGATAAGTTGTAAAAAATGCATGAGACATATTGTGGAGATACATATATCTCACTTTATAGGTATTTACAACGAGCAGGTTACTGCTGGCCTAGTATGAGCATAGAGGCTACTCGACTGGAGCAGGCTTATTTAAAATGCGAGACCCAGTTTGACTAGACAGTAGAAGCCAATTTTATTGAGGATACAAATAATTAGAGAAAGACTTACATAGATTACCGCACATATGGAGAGTTACCCATCGAAGGAAAATATGAGATTTACCTAAGAGAATGGTCACTCAATTTTACACAGTTAATAATGAAACTGTACAAGAAAGGATATAATGAGAAAGCTTTAAAGTATGTGGCCTCGCATATGGGTGGAGAAAAATTATACGATCATATGATGATTCTGGGGTACTACTGGCCTATAATGGAAGAAGATTCACTACCTTTGTGAAGAAGTGTCGATCCTGTCAAGTGCATGGGAGCATGGTACATGCACCATCAGTGAGCCTACAAAGTCTAGCTGCTCCTTACCTATTCCATACTTGAGCATTTGATCTGGTGGGAAATGTTAGCCCGTCTCTTATGGAAAATCATTCATCCTGGTGGCCATAAAATTATACACTAAATGGGTAGAAGAAATTCTTTCTAGGAGAATAACTGCTCAGGTGGTTACTCATCATTTGCAAGTTTGACATCCCAAAAGTCATCCTCACAAATAATGAAAAACAGTTCATGTGCAAGGATATGGGACTGTTCACCGACAAATACAAGATCATTAATAACAATTCAATCACATCCTACCCAAAAGGAAATAGGTAGGCAAAAGTAATAAAAGAAACCCTTAATTAACATTTTAAAGAAGATGTTAGAGGATCTCCCTAGAACACGGGATGACAGATTACCAATGGTTTGTGGGCTTATAGAACTTTAAAAAGAAAGCCAGCAGGGTTTATCCCTTTCTCTTTAGTCTATGTAATAGAAGTTATTCTATCAATGGAATTAGTAATACCCTTTGCGAGAGTAGATTTAATTTCTGGTTTTTTATCCGACCTAAGGCATGTGTAGTTGAAACCTTTGGATGAGCATAGAGGCAATCCAAGGGAGAATTTTAAAGTCTATACCCAACGACTATCGAGGGCTTATGAGAATATAGTCAAGTCAAGAGAGTTCCAAGTGGGATATTTAGTTCTACGAGCATTTACTCATCATCTGAGGAGGATGCATGCCTCCAAGTTTAAGCCTAACTGGGAATGGCCGCTCGTGGTACGAGGGGTAGGCAAATCAGGATACTGCCGAAATTTGGAGCCTGAGAGTGATTGTATTCAATTGATGTATTTATCTCTGTTATACATGAGCCTGGGAAGTACTATGCATGAGGTATCTCAGTATTTATCTTTGTTATAGTTTACAAAAATAAAAAAGTTTCTCGTATGGGAAAAAAAACCTTTTTGTATGAGTATTAGTAAAAAATATCAGTTTTGATATATTGAATGCAATAGCTCATGTTTGGTTATGACCAATTTTCTTTCACAAGTTGTATAATGATAAGTATATTACTTACTGTATCACATAACCACCGAGTTATTTTTTATTTCTTAAGTACTTACTCATAAGATTACGCGAGGGGATACAATTAAAAAATTTAGGATTATTCCGTTTCAGTTAATAGCATATAATAAGAAAAGTAATCCCAGGATTCCCACAGTATGAGGAAAAAGGTATATTCACAAATAGATGTGCATTTCTCGCTATATTTTGAGTGGATATACTTCCAAGTGATAAAATATGATGAGAAAGACACCTAAGAATGCTCAAAGTATGAGGAAATACATTTTTTTTTATTTTATATGTTCACCTTCGCTTGAATTTTTTTCCAGGCGATATACTTTCAAACAATTGTCCAAATTACAAAATTTCATGAGCAAAGCATTACAAAATTTCCAAAAGTACAAGGAAGTTAAATGTCTTAACGATTCATATTTTCTTTCAACATTATCAAGGGATATACTCCCAAATTTAAAGTTTTTGTTGACAAAATATAGTGATCATAATAGTACAAAATTATCAAGTTTCTCTTTACTAGCAATATTTTGAGGGGATATACTTGCATTCATTATTACAAAATCTCACAAAATAAAATACGGCGAGTGTTATCATCTAAAATTGGTTTCGTATCTTGTGTCTTAGTTGTGGATTTGTCAATTATAAATAATAACAAATAATTATCAGGATATAAAAAGGAAAGAGAGAGTGAAGGTGAGAGACAAATAGAGAAGACAATATTTATGTGGTTCAGTCCAAAAATGGTACCTACATTTGCAGGTGCAGTGATGGTTGAGTTATTAGTTTATGAGAATGGATACAAGTTCTGGGTACACTCTTTCTCTTTAGAGCTCGTGCAGTGATGATGATCTCAGTACCTTATCTCTATAGAATCCGATGCCATTTATAGACAGGTAGAGTGTCTTTATAGGTTAGGAAATTACACCTTTTACACATAGTGGGACAAATAAGTATGAGTTTGCTACAGCACAAATGGAGTGGGCGGGTGCTTAAATGTAACACCTCATAAATTTTAATGAAATTTATATGAGGATTAATTAAATTAAAAGGGAAACTAATTCGAAATAAAAATAAATATTAATTAGCGTGATAAAGATTGATATTTATTTGTTTGAATTATATTGAGTATTACTTAGTGAATGATTAATAAATTGACGATAAAGTATTATGATTATCGTGAGTGTGAAATATGACAGTTACGGTAATCTAGTTGGGATGCGCATGTGAGTCGTGTTGGGACTTAAAACGTATGAAATAAAATGTGAATTATTTATGAGTAATCAAAATGGTCATTTCGAGTGCGCCAATGTGGTCGAAATAATCATAAAAGTGTACCCAAGGGTATTGTTTCGGTCCCGGGATAATTTTTGACTCAATGGGCACCGTATAAGGGAATTTTAGTTATTTGGTAGCGCAGAGTTAATAGAGCTACGAATTTCCAAAGGTTATGTCAGTTGGTAGACGGGAGAGGCTAGGGTTAAGAGGTTAGAAAGCCAAGTGAGACCATTAGATAAGGAAGATATAACATTCTTGAAGGTTTGAAGAGGATCTTTGAAGTGGTCTTGATTGTTCTTTCACCCCATTAACTTTGGATTGAGGTTGGAGGAAAAGACAACCAATCCATCATCTTAATCATGAAATCAGATCATACTCATAAGAGGCAAGCGTCTATTGAAATTTCTTTTGAAGTTATAATACCTATGTAGGGTTTTATATTTGATGATTTTAAATGAAGTTCTTAGAAAATTGATGAATTAAACACATGATCTTAAGTATAACTGCATGTAGATTGATTAGAGGATACAAAACTAGATGATATATATGATATAGATGATAAAAATCTGAGTTTCATGTTAAGTATGAATGAAGAACATGAAAATCTAGGGGCTTGATGAATAAATGATTTGATGCATTCTTGAATAAAAATCATAGTGTTTTGAATGTATAATCACGTTGTAAATTATCCTACCATATATAGATAATGGTTGGGACAATTGGTTGTAAGTTTGGTGAAGGATCATGGATGTTGTGTAAAAGAAAAATGATGAAAAATGCTAAAACTCAATGAAGAAGACAACCTGCTAATATTCGAATCGATTCGGCCTAGGTGTGAATCGATTCGATAGGTGAATCAATTTCGCCCTAGGGAGAATAGATTCGGTTTTCTAAGATTTGTGTTATTTCCCTTATTAAGCCCTTAAAATGTGATTTATAAATGGGAAAACTTTTGGTACATCCTTATAATATAATGAGGGGTATATTGGATGACAGTAGGACTATGATAGGGTTGTGACTTAGTCTTAATGAGAGAATTAAGGTGAGGATTAATCGAGATTAAATCCAAAGGTAAGTTATTCGACAGCACGAGGATGAGTTACGGGGATTTCAAATGGATGTGTTATATAGACCAGTAGAGTATGAGAGAATTAATGCAAGGTAGTAACTAGGGGCCTTCGAATTGCAAATAATACTCGAGAGTTCACGATCGAGGTCTATAATCGTAAATTGATAAGTATTCGAGATATATATACATACTACATACAGACGATAATTATAGGTTGAGTGTACACCTATATGGAGTATATTATAGGTTGCTTAAATATCTACACAAATTATATTATAGGTGGAGTGTATACCTACATGGATGATATTTATAAGTTATGTGTATACCTATACGGATTATATTTATAATTTGTGTGTATACCTATACAGATTATATTTATAGGTTATGTGTATACCTACATGGATGTTATTTATAGGTTGTGTGTATACTTATACGAATTATATTTATATGTAGTGTGTATGCCTATTATGTGCTTTCTTATGTGTGTGACTAGACCTATGCTTCTTGCTATCCGGAGGTTTCCGCTGAGAGGGCATTCCCACCATGATGATTACAGTGAGGTATGGATTTGTGTTAGAGAACATGAAACTTAGGGCGGCTCACTATGTGTGTGTATTAGTGTGGTTGGCGCGTCGTTTGGGTACGTTTAGTATGTGCATAGCCCAAAGGCTTAGAACTATGTTCGCCTCCATTATATGTTGACTTATTTCGAGTTCGAGGAGACATACCGAGACATACCGAACCAATAGTCCTTGATTGAGTATGAGAGGTACTTGGAATTGATAGCAGATTATGCAGACTCGCACCACGGTTCTTAGCTCGAGGATGCTGAAGTTATGTATATAGATTGTGTGACATATTTATATAGATTTGTGTATTATCCTTCTTGTGTGTGAAACTAGTACCTGTAGATAACGTATATCTAAATGTGATGTAATTAAAAGATATTCTACCTAGTGTGTGATGGTAATAAAGTTAGATAGCGTATATTTAAAAGATGAACTAAGTAGAGTAACTTAATGAAATGATTTAATATAGCATAAGTGAGGTGTTAATTATGGTTATTAATAACATATAAAACATGTTATTTACTAGGGTTACGATAACGTAAAGAGATATTTAAATAAGGACTTAATGGGTAGCGTACTGTATGGGCATTACGGGAGAGACAAACTCTAGCGGATAATTAATTATTGATAAAACTTAGTTGGGTTGGGTAGCATAGCTAGGTAGGAGATGTTAGGCGTGCGCATTAGTTGAGAGGTAAGGAACTCAAGGGAGTGTACGTTGAACTAACATGTGTAATCAATAATTGATTTTAAATTGTGATAAATAGTTGCTAAATATTTTTAAAGGATTTTCTTGAGATCTAACCTGTCTTGCTAAAAAATATTTTCAAAACCTTTAGGTGTCCATCCAGAGGGATGCCTGGATTTATATCTATTCTTGGGACGCGTAGCTGCAGAACTTGTGGATGCTTACAGGATTTGGACTAGACTCTTCAGTTGCTTCATTATTAGAGTAAAAATTAAGGTTTAGATATTTCATTTGGGCATGTCTCCCTTCAGTTATTTCTTTTATGTCGTTTATCAAACTTTGTATTTCTAAACTCAGTTTATTTCAGTAGATATCTAGTTGGTCTTTTGTATTGGCAACCGATGATTTATTCGATATTATATTATTTAGTATTTATCTTGTGATGGATTTATGTTACTATTGCGTGGATGGTTTGGTGATTGTATTTATTTTCGCATGTTGTTATTTAATATAAGATAAAAATTTGACATCGATTTATTTAATATGTAGGTTGTTAGTAATTTAAAAAAATTTCGTCAATGATGCTAAGAATGAACCAAATGAGGATCCTATTTTATTTGTATGAAGTACTGATCACCCGGTATTTGAATAGGCAGGGTGACATAGATGGTATCAGAGCATCAGGTTCTAGTATCCTTAGGATCTGTGTGACTTTTTACATTTCAGCGCAACGTTCTTTGATATAAAACCTTATTATAGGGTTGGTGTATTCCTCTATGTATGCGACTTACGTTCTCCTGCTATTAAGTATAGTCGATGTGATCCATATACAAGTTTAGTTGGGTTTCGTACACTGAATAATATAGGACGACCAATGAGGGCCGTTAAAAGGACTATATGAGGAGAGGCTTAGTAGAAGACATAGAGTTTTCTGGAAATTGTGATCGTAATATAAGTCACCATAATTATTGTTTAGGAAGGTGATAGTAGAATAATCACTCGAGAACATTAGTTTCCCCAAACACTATTGTAGATAATGGTGTTACAATATCAGACTCACCCAGTTTAGTCGACAAGGGGTACAAAAGTCAGAAGGAATCTTTCGAAGATCCATCTATAAGGACTCGGGGAAAGAGAGGAAGTGGGATATGCAAATGGAAGGAGATAATCCAACGGTAACTATGTAGGGTGGAGTGCAATGACAACCAAGAGTAAATTTTGGGCGAATTTTTTTTTAGCTCATAGGAGCAACATAAAGTGATGAGAGTCAGTCACCACATGTGAAGAAGTATATATAGAATTAAATGAGGAATTTGGGTGCAATTTTATCGTACGATCTTCGATCTACTGTTCGAATAGAGATGTGAAAGAAGTTTTGAAACTTATCACTAGTGAGAAAGATAGAGACCGATCATGAGGGAACGGTTGACTTGTTTAGCAAACTTCATACCCAGCGGAGGGGGTACAAAGAATATAAAAGGGTCTGTAAGTTTATAATGGAATCATGTGTATAATACACAAGAATGGATGGAAAATTCGGCTAAGATGACTAGTGTCTATGTCATCAAGGTCGTGCGTTTACAAGTTTATATCAACGCTTCCATGAGAAGAGAGCCAAGAGAGTTGGAGAATCTAGTCGAAACACCATAGGAGGGATACCTAGGAAGGGACCCATTTAAATGATTGAGATTAATGGTAGTCCTACCAAGCGATGGTGGATTCAGTTAAGGTCGCCAAGCGGAACCAGAAAGGACAACGGGGGTAGCAATTGGGGTCAAGACCACCAGGTTCGATAGAAGAACACACCGACATGGCCAGTGGGGCCAGAGAAAGAGGGAATGGAAAATAAAGGTGTTTTGTGTGTGACAGTAGGGCCACCTGTATGGAACTTATCCACAACGAGAAAGTGATATCAGTTAGACTAGAAAGGTAGATGGGAACGGCGCCAGTGGGGCATAACAATAGCCATAAGGGCGAGACTTCTGGTGAAGGAATAAGACTAAGTGATTTAAGTCCGAAGGTTACCAACCTGAGAGTAGTGACATCGGGTAGGATCAATAGGCCTTAAAAATAGTAGCAACATTCTGTTCCTCCGGGTTGTCAGGACTAAAGGAATGGCGAGGAAGGCCAATAGGGCTAGGGATAGAAGCAAAATAGTTTTTCTGCAGTTGGTACGATTGTGGAGAGATGGACTGCAGGAATAAGGATTGCCCAAAGTGAGGCAGGGGAAACTATAGGATGAGATCCTGGATATACGACCATAGTAACAGATAATGGGTCAAATTTGGCACGAGAGTTATGCTCAGGAACCTATTGACCAGAGAAGGTAGATGGAAAGTAAAGATAAGATTTTTTCTTGATCTTATGAGTACATGATAAATTCGGGTGACATGGGTGCGTCCCATTATATGATTATTTAACACTTAAATTCGAGAATGAGTTGGGTTTAGTGGGTGCATTGGCTATATCAACCTTATTATGTGTGTACTTATCGTTTGGTAGCGGGGCTTTTTGGTGTCGCTCGTAGGGGAGCGGGTGTGGGCACTAAGTGGATTTTTATGTTATAAACTGCTACTTTTGAGGGTTAGGAAAGTAGAATTTATTATGATCATGTATAGTGACTGGATACCGAAGTTTTGAGCGGTAGTATATTGTGTGATAAGGCTGTCGTGCTTATTATTACAGGGTGAGATATATTATTTTGTGAAGCATCACCTGAAAGAGGGTTGGGTATATATATATGTAAATGGTATGGTATCGTAGACTTCAGTGAGTATGTTGTCTTGTTATATTTGATCTTGGTGAGTAGGGGCATTTACTGATGTGATTTAGGGTACCTTGTGTTCTTTGTCGAGCGAAGAGATATAACTCATTATTTATATAGCGCTAAGAACTTAAAATAGTGAGAGAGCTGTGTTATATGTCGTCTTTAGTGACATGAGAATGGACGGGTGGATTATTACGTCGTGAATTTGGAAGTGGTTATGTGCTGAGAGCCTAACGGATCTAGACGATCGATGATGTTAGTTAATAGTGTATCGGGGATGGTCCATTATTTGGACTTCACTTTGTGAGACATCCCATGCATGAAACTTAGTGAACGTCAAGAGGTGGGAAATGTATGGACTTTTGGATATGGGTTTAGTACCTTAATTATTATACATGTATGAAGTTATAACTGAGAGAAGATAGTTATATGAAGATTTAAGGCCATAAGAGCCATATGTTGCCAATGTGGAAAATAATTTAGTTGTGGTTGGTAGAGTGGTTAAGTGTAACCATATTGCATAGTCATGCCTAGTATATAAGGCTTAATTTAAAACCCGTAGATTATGTTCAGTTGATTGGAGCAAAAATGCACGGGACATAGGTTGCATGGGCGCCATAGTTAGTTGAGATTTCTAGTATCATTCACAAGGAGAAGACGTGGAAATGTATAAAATAAATAGAGATGCATGGGTAAATTAGAGGATGAAATAGAACGAGACAAAGAGAATGTAATTTCATTGCGAGCAAGGCATGTCACGAGAAACTAAAGAGTAGATGTAAAGGGGTGATTATAGTATTAAAAAGTACAAGGAATGTACATTTTAGATTTTTGAGGATAATCAGGAACTACTCTGAGCAGAGGAGTAAAAATACGAGAGTTACGTCATAACCAATTGGAGATGTAAAAGTCTAACATGAATAGTCAGGTATGATTGCAGATATCTCCCACGAAGGAAGTATATGATTTTAAAAAGAGGTAAGTTTGCACCTAGGGAGGTTAGGACTTTTCCCACGATAGAGAAGGGTATGATCGTTAGAATATTATCAAAAATCGTGTTGGAATAGTCTTGGGAGAAGAGCAACTGGTTTAGCAGGAGCTAAGGTACAATGGTAAAGAAATGAAGAAATACTCTGAAGTAAAGTGGTTAGGGCGGATTCATCACTAGTTCAAATAGTAGAGTATAGATAGTTGGAGTGAGGAGTACCACTAGTGAAAGTGGTACCGGGAACAACGTAATGTTCCAAATTTTAGAAGGACACGGATATCGTGCGAGAAAGTATCTGACACTGTTAGTACTGAGTTTATCTTAATTTCGAGGATGAAATTCCTTTATAAGGGGGGGAATTATGTAACACCCTATAATTTTTAATGATTTTTTATATGGGGATTAATTAAATTAAAAGGGTAAACTAATTTAGAATAAAAATGAATATTAATTTGCGTGAAAAAGATTGATATTTATTTGTTTGAATCATATTGAGTATTACCTAGAGAACGAGTAATAAATTGATGAGAAAGTATTATAATTATCGTGAGTGAGAAATAAGACACTTACGGCGATTTAGTCGAGACGCGCATGTGAGTTGTGTCGGGACTTAAAACATATGAAATAAAATGTAAATTATTAATAGGTCATCCAAATGGTCGTTTCGAGTGCGCCAATGTGTCCAGAAGGGTCTAAATAGTCAGAAAAGTGTACCCAGGGGTACTGTTTGGGTCACGGGGCAATTTTTTACTAAACTGGCACCGTATAAGGGTGTTTTAGTCATTTGGTAGCCTAAGGTTGATAGAGATACGAATTTCCAAAGGTTAAATTAGCTAGTAGATGGGAGAGGCTATGGTTAAGATGTTAGAAAGCCAAGGGAGGCTATTAGAGAAGGAAGAGAGAGCATTCTTGGAGATTTGAAGAGGGTATTTGAAGTGTTCTTCATTGTTCTTGCACCCAATCAACTTTGGATCGAGGATTGGAGGAAAAGACAAGCAATCCATCATCTTTATATCAAATCATACTCATAAGGGGTAGTTGTTTATTGCAATTTCGTTTGAAGTTATAATACCCATGTAGTGTAAGGTTTTATATTTGATGATTTTAAATGAAGCTCTTGGAGAATTGATGAATTAAACACATGATCTTAGGTAGGATTGCATCTAAATTGATGTATGTATGTAGAGGATACGAAACTAGATGATATGTGATGATTTAGATGAGAAAAATCTAGTTTTTATGTTGAGTATGAATGAAGAATACGAAAATCTAGGGTTCGATGAATAAATGATTTGATCCGTTCTTTAATAGAAATCATAGTGTTTTGATCATGTTAGAAATTATCCTAAAATATATAGTTAATGGTTGGGAAAATTGGTTGTAAGTTTGGTTAAGGATTATGGATGTTGTGTAAAAGAATAGTGGTGAAAAATGCTAAAACTCAACGAAGAAGACAACGTGCTACTGTTCGAATCGATTCAGCCCGAGGGTGAATCGATTCAGTTTGTCCATATTTGTGTTATTTACCTTATTAAGCGTTTAAAATGTGATTTATAAATGGGAAAACTTTTGGTACATCCTTATAATATAATGAGGGGTATATTGGATGACAGTAGGATGATGATAGGGCTAATGAGAGAATTATGGTGAGGATTATCGGGATTAAATTGAAAGGTAAGTTATTCAAGAGCAGGAGGATGAGTTACGGGGATTTCAAATGGATGTATTATATAGACCAGTAGAGTATGAGTGAATTAACGCAAGGCACTAACTAGGGCCCTTCTAATTGAGAATAATACTCGAGAGTTCACGATCGAGGGTTACAATCGTAAATTGATAAGTACGGTAAGTATTCGATATATATATATATATATATTACGTATGAATGATAATTATAGGTTTAGTGTACATCTTTATAAAGTATATTATAGGTTGAGTAAATATCTATACATATTATATTATAGGTGTAATGTATACCTACATGGATGATAATTACAGGTTGTGTGTATACCAATATGGATTATATTTATAGGTTATGTAAATAGCTATACAGATTATACTTATAGGTTGTGTGTATACCTACATGGATGTTATTTATAGGTTGTGTGTCTACCTATACGGATTACATTTATAGGTGGTGTGTATGCCTATTATGTGCTTTCTTATGTGTGTGAGCACACCTGCATTGCCTGCTATCTGGGGCAATCCCACCTTGACAATTCCAGTGAGGTCTGAATTTGTGCCCTAGAACATGAAACTTAGGGTGGCTCACTATGTGTGTGTATTAGTGTGGCTGACGTGTCGTTTGGGTACGTTAGGTATGTGCATAGCCCAAAGGCTTAAAACCATATTTTCCTCCATTATGTGTTGACTTATTTCGAGTTCGAAGAGACATACCGAACCAATAGTCCTTGATTGAGTAGAAGAGGTACATGTACTTGATAGTAGAGTAAGATATTCGTATCGCGTTTCCTAGTACGGGGATGCTGGAGTTATGCATCTGGATTGTGTGACATATCTTTATAGACATGTGTATTATCCTACTTGTGTGTGAAAGTAGTAGCTGTAAATAATGTATATCTAAATGTGATGTAATTAAGAGATATTCTACCTAGTGTGTGATGGTAATAAAGTTAGATAGCATATATCTAAATGATAAATTAAGTAGAGTAACTTAATGAAATGATTTAATGATAAAATAAGTGAGGTGTTAATTATGGTTAATAATAACATATAAGGCATGTTATTTACTAGGGTTACGATAGTGTACTGTATGGGTTGAACGGGAAAATTTAAAGAGATATTTAACTAACACTACACCAAAATAGACGATTTGTAAGTGTTTTAAACACTTATAAATGCCATTTTTAAGTGTTTTAAACACTTACAAATTGGCGCGTTGCAAAAAAATTATAAGTGTTCAAAACCGTTGCAAATGTCATTTGCAAGTGTTCATTGGGAACACATATCTGTGTTGGACAACCGTTACAAAAAACTTTCTAAGTGTTCTGAACACTTGCATATTAAACTTTTGCAAGTATTTTAAACAGTTGCAAAATTTTCATTTGCAAGTGTTTAGAACACTTGCAAAATTGAGCAACCTTTTTTAATTTACAATAGTTATAAACACTTCATCAATCAAAGTACTACTGGCCTTTGGTACTAATGTCGTACCAAATAATTCATCAATCAAAGTGCTCACTTGAAACTTCCAAATGATGATCCTTGGTTCATTACTTATACTGAGTACAACCAATTGACTAGGTAAAGACTGATTAATATCTACATTGGCACAAGCATCTTTAGTACCATCATTTGAATCCACTGTCCATGTCTTTAGTACCACTAGCTTCTTGTTTTGAAGAGATATCAGTAAACTTTCTTATTAAGATTTATACGACACGATAATCCAAATTGAAAAAGAATAAAGAAGAGCAAAATTTATATGATATCGTCTTAATAACCATGGCTAAATCATTAGTAGGGAACCATGGGGACTATCAAACCAAGAACTTATACCAAACAACCAATCCTTACCATCAAACTATAGGAAATGCTCCAATCATTCTTCAACATACCAAAACATCAATAAAACTAAAAATACAGACCCTGATACTAATCAACTATCACCTTTGTCTAATCACCCTAAGTCAACCCAAAAAACAAATTTATACAACATCACTGAACTCAATGAACCATATGAAACCCTAATAATCCCTAAACCTCTTTTAAACCCTATCGTTTGACCAAAGAAACCCTTAATCAAACCAAATTAATATAGCACAGTAATATAACACGATTGAACACAGTAATATAGCATAATTTTTTAAAGATGATATCAGCTGTTAATGCCCATTGAACACAGTAATATAGCACATTTGTTTAAATAACTAAACAAACCAAATTGAAAACCCTTAAGTTAAACCCAAATCGATTCTACAATCAAACCAAATCGATTTCACAATCAAGCCAAATCTAACACGTTTTGATATAAAATAAAAACAAATCGATTTCTGGTATACCCATAACTAAAACCAAATCGATTTCTGGTATACCCATAACTAAAACCAAATCGATTTCTGGTATACCCACAACTAATTACAAATCAATCCAAATCTAAAACCCTCAACAAATTACGAATCGATTTATGTTACTTACAGCATACATATTGTTACGAAGGAGATTTGGACGCGGAAATAACAAATGTAGAAAAACAAATGGTGATTCTCAACCAGTGGAGATTTGTAGAACGAAGGAGAGAACGAACGAAGAAGAGAGCGAAGGAAAGTTTGGAGCCACAAGTCTGATGGGAAATTTTGACGATTTGTTTACTATGTAACCCTTTTACGTTTTCCACTTTTAAACTAAGTAAATATCACATCTTTTACAACGGTTTTGAACACTTACAAGATTGGTAAGTGGCCAAAATCGTTGTAAATTTTGTAATTGTTATAAACACCTACAAATTAAATAATTTACTAGTTGAAAAATAGCCCTTATGGTGTAGTGTAAGGACTTAATGGGTAGCGTACTGTATCGTCATTGCGGGAGAGCCAAAATCTTTAGCGGATAGTTAGTGATTGATAAGACCTAGTTGGGCTGGGTAGCATAGCTAGGTAGGAGACGTTAGTCTTGTACATTAGTTGAGAGGTAAGGAACTCAAGGGAGTGTATGTTGAAATAACATGTGTAATAAATAACTGATTTTAAACTGTGATAAATACTTGCTAAATAATTCCAAAAAGTTTTCTTGATCTCTCATCCATCTCGCAAAAAAATAATATCAAAACCTTTAGGTGTCCAGCCACAGGGACATCGAGATTTATATCTGTTCTAGGGATGCGTAGCTGCATCACTTGTGGATGCTTGCAGGATTTGGACTAGACGCTTCAGTTGATTCATTCCTAGAGTAGGATTCAGATTTAGTTATTTAATTTGGGCATGTCTCCCTTCACTACACCAAAAATAGGAATCTGGCACGGTTTAAAATGGTGCCAGATCAAATCTGGCATGGTTTTGAACTATGCCAGAATCAGGTGTTCCAAAATGGCAATTTTTTTCTGGCACGGCTCAAAAGTGTGCCAGATTTGGCCAAACAGGAACACTTCTGGCACACTTTTAAACCGTTCCAGAATATGATATTTTTGACACACTTTTGGCACAGTTTTTAATTGTGCTAAATTCAGTTAAACATGAACACTTCTGGCACACTTTTAAACCGTGCCAGAATTTGATATTTCTGGCACACTTTTGGCACAGTTTTTAACTGTGCCAGATTCAGAACAGTTTAAAAAAATTGGCACAGTTCAAAACCGTGCCAAAATATGATACACTTTTGCCACGGTTTTGAACTGGGCCAAATTTTTTATAAATTTTTTTTTTAATTATTTGAAAGCACAAAATTCACAAATTAATAATATTTCGCGTTGTTAATAAACTAATGTACATACAAACTTCAAAATATTACAAGTCTTTAACAGTTCACAGCCCTAAAAAAAATTGGGCAGAGTTTCCTCTATTTTCTGGACATTCCAAAACTTGTTAATACAAAACCTGCCTAACATAAAGCCCGCACGACCACAAAATATAATAATTAACTTACAAAAGCCCGCACGACCATAAAAATCAACAATAAAACAAAAAAAAACACGTCCTGGCCATGACACAAAAAAATTGAATCATGAATAAACCCCTTGTTATAAACCATTGAGTTCTCTGTGTGTTCCACGTGAATAAATGTCAACGATAAACTATTATCCTGCAAAAAAAATAGAATACAAAAAAGATACGATATTAGTAACCCAATAATTTACAAAAAAAAATATTACTCAAACTAAAAAATTACATATATGAGTGGAAATTAAAATCACACTCTCAAACCGGGAGACCCGGGACTACACAGTCAGTTCCTACAAGTTACATTGGTCCCGTGCGAGGTGTTCGTGCCTCTTACGAGGTTGTTTGGGGGCTGGTTTTGGGTTTTCACCCTTTAACGGCTTTTTTTAGTCTAAATGTGATTTTTGCAAATTATCATCATACTCTCAAACTGGGAGACCCGGGACTACGCGGTCAGTTCCTGGAAGTTACATTGGTCCCGTGCAAGGTGTTTGTGCCTCCTACGGAGTCGTGTGGGGGTTGGTTGGGGTTTTTACCCTTTAACTGCTTATTTTTAAGTCTAAGTGTGATCTTTGCAAATTATCGTCATACTTTCAAACCGGGAGACTCGGGACTACGCGGTCAGTTTCTACAAGTTACATTCGTCACGTACGAGGTGTTCGTGCCTCCTATCGGGTCGTTTGGGGGCTGGTTTGGGTTTTCACCCTTTAACGGCTTGTTTTTAAGTCTAAGTCTGATTTTCGCAAATTATCAATATACTCTCAAATCGGGAGACCCAGGATTATGCGGTCAGTTCCTAGAAGTTACACTGGTCCCGTGCGAGGTGTTCGAGCCTCCTACGAGGTCGTATGGTGGCTGATTTTGGTTTTCACCCTTTAACAGCTGGTTTTTAAGTCTATCTGTGATTTTTGCAAATTTTCGTCTTACTCTCAAACCGGGAGACCCCGGACTACGCAGTCAGTTCCTACAAGTTACATTGGTCCGGTTCGAGGTGTTCGTGCCTCCTACGAGGTCGTTTGGGGGCTGGTTTGGGTTTTCGCCCTCTAATGGCTTGTTTTTATGACTAAGTGTGATTTTTGCAAATTATCATCATACTCTCAAAGCGGTAGACCCGGGACTACGCGGTCAGTTCCTAAAAGTTACATCGGTCCCGTTCGAGGTGTTCGAGCCTCCTACGGGGTCATTTGGGGGCTGGTTTGGGTGTTCACCTTCTAACGGCTTGTTTTTAAGTCTAAGTGCAATTTTTACAAATTATTGTCATACTCTCAAACCGGGAGACCCGAGACTACGCGATCAGTTCCTAGAGGTTGCATTGGTCCCGTACAAGGTGTTCGTGCCTCCTACGGGGTCGTTTGGGGGCTAGTTCGGGGTTTCACCCTTTAATGGCTTATTTTTAAATCTAAGTGTGATTTTTGCAAATATTGGTCATACTCTCAAACCGGGAGACCCGGGACTACGCGGTCAGTTCTTACAAGTTACATTTGTCACGTGCGAGGTGTTCGTGCCTCCTACGGGGTCGTCTGGGGGCTGGTTTGGGTTTTCACCCTTTAACGGCTTGTTTTTAAGTCTAAGTGTGATTTTTGAAAATTATTATCATACTCTCAAACCGGTAGACACGGGACTACGCGGTCAGGTCCTACAAGTTACATTGGTCACGTGCGAGGTGTTCGTGCCTCCTATAGGGTCGTTTGGGGGCTGGTTTGGGATTTCACCCTTTAACGATTTGTTTTTAAGTCTAAGTGTCATTTTTACAAATTATCGTCACACTCTCAAATCGGGAGACTCGGGAGTACGCGGTCAGTTCCTAAAAGTTACATTTATCCCGTACGAGGTGTTCGTGCCTCCTACGGAGTCGTTTGGGGGCTAGTTTGGGTTTTCACCCTTTAACGGCATGTTTTCAACTCTAAGTGTCATTTTTACATATTATCATCATACTCACAAACCGGGAGACCCGAGACAACACGGTCATTTCCAAAAAGTTACATTGGCCCCGTGCGAGGTGTTCGAGCTTCCTACGGGGTCGTTTGGGGGCTGGTTTGGGTTTTCACCCTTTAACGACTTATTTTTAAGTCTAAGTGTGATTTTTACAAAGTATCGTCATACTCTCAAACCGGGGGACCCGGGACTATGCAGCCACTTCCTACAATTTACATTGATCCCGTGCGACGTCTTCGTTGCTCCTACGGGGTCATTTAGGGGATGCTTTGGGTTTTCACCTTTTAATGGCTTGTTTTTATGTCTAAGTGTGATTTTTGAAATTATCATCATACTCTCAAACCGGGAGATTCGGGACTACGCGATCATTTCCTACATGTTATATTGGTCCCGTGCGAGGTGTTCGTGCCTCCTACGGGGTCGTATGGGGGCTGGTTTGGGATTTCTACCTTTAACGGTATATTTTTATGTCTAAGTGTGATTTTTGCAAATAATCATCATACTCTCAAACCGGGAGACCCGGGACTACGCGGTCAGTTCCTACAAGTTACATTGGTCATGTGCGAGGTGTTCGTGCCTCCTATAGGGTTGTTTGGGGGCTGTTTTGGGTTTTCACCCTTTAACGGCTTATTTTTAAGTCTAAGTGTGATTTTTGCAAATTATCATCATACTCTCAAATTGAATGACCCAGGACTATGCGATCAGTTCCTACAAGTTACATTAGTCCCGTGCGAGGTGTTCGTGTCTCCTATAGGGTCGTTTGGGGGCTGGTTTTGGTTTTCACACTTTAACGGCTTATTTTTAAGTCTAAGTGGTATTTTTGCAAATTATCATCATACTCTCAAATCGGGAGACGCGGGAATACGCGGTCAGTTCCTACAAGTTACGTTGGTCGCGAGCGTGGTGTTCGTCCCTCTTGCGGGGTCGTTTGGGGGCTGGTTTGGGTTTTCACTCTTTAACGACTTGTTTTTAAGTCTAAGTGTGATTTTCGCAAATTATCATCATACTCTCAAACTGGGAGACCCGGGACTACGCGGTCAGTTCCTATAAGTAACATGGGTCCCGTGCGAGGTGTTCCTGCCTCCTACGGGGTCGAATGGGGGCTGGTTTGGTTTTCACTCTTTAATGACTTATTTTTAAGTCAAAGTATGTTTTTTGTAAATTATCGTCATACTCTCAAACCGAGAGACTCGGGACTACGCAATCAGTTCCTATAAGTTACATTTGTCACGTACGAGGTGTTAGTGCCTCCTACGGGGTCGTTTGGGGGCTGGTTTGGGTTTTCACACTTTAACGACTTATTTTTAAGTCTAAGTGTGATTTTTTCAAATTATCATCAAACTCTCAAACCGGGAGACCCGGGACTACGCGGTCAGTTCCTACAAGTTACATTGGTCCTGTGCGAGGTGTTCGTGCCTCCTACGGGGTCATTTGGGGGCTGGTTTTGGTTTTCACCCTTTAACGGCTTGTTTTAAAGTCTAAGTGTGATTTTTGCCAATTATCATCATACTCTCAAACCGGGAGACCCGGGACTACGCGGTAAGTTCCTACAAGTTACATTGGTCCCGTGCGAGGTGTTCGTCTCCTATGGGGTCGTATGGGGGTTGGTTTGGGTTTCACCCTTTAACGGCTTATTTTTAAGTCTAAGTGTGATTTTTGCAAATTATCATCATACTCTCAAACCGGGTGGCCCGGGACAACGCGGTCAGTTTCTACAAGTAACATTGGTCCCGTGCGAGGTGTTCGTTCCTCTTACGGGATCGTATGGGGGCTGGTTTGGGTTTTCACCCTTTAAGGACTTATTTTTAAGTCAAAGTGTGATTTTTGCAAATTATCATCATACTCTCAAATTGGGAGACTCGGGACTACGCTGTCAGTTCCTACAAGTTACATTTGTCACGTGCAAGGTGTTCGTGCCTCCTACGGGGTCGTTTGGGGGTGGTTTGGGTTTTCTCACTTTAACGGCTTATTTTTAAGTCTAAGTTTGATTTTTTCAAATTATTATCATACTCTCGAACCAGGAGACCCGGGACTACGCGATCAGTTCCTATAAGTCACATTGGTCCCGTACGAGGTATTCGTGCCTCCTACGGGGTCATTTGGGGGCTGGTTTTGGTTTTCACCCTTTAACGGCTTGTTTTAAGTCTAAGTGTGATTTTTACAAATTATCATCATACTCTCAAACCGGGAGACCCGGGACTACGCGGTCAGTTCCTACCAGTTACATTGGTCCCGTGCGAGGTGTTCGTGCCTCCTACGGGGTCATTTGGGAGTTGATTTGGGTTTTCACCCTTTAACGGCCAGTTTTTAAAACAAAGTGTGATTTTTGCAAATTATCGTCATACTCTCAAACCGGGAGACCCAAGACTACGCTGTCAGTTCTTACAAGTTACATTGGTTTCGTGCGAGGTGTTCGTGCCTCCTACGGGATCGTTTGGGGGCTAGTTTGGGTGTTAACCCTTTGACGTCTTGTTTTTAAGTCTAAGTGTGATTTTTGTAAATTATCGTCAAACTCTCAAATCGGGAGACCCGGGACTACGCGGTCAGTTCCTACAAGTTACATTGGTCCAGTGCGAGGTGTTCTTGCCTCCTACGGGGTCATTTGGGGGCTGGTTTTGGTTTTCACCCTTTAACGGCTTGTTTTAAAGTCTAAGTGTGATTTTTGCCAATTATCATCATACTCTCAAATCGGGAGACCCGGGACTACGCGGTCAGTTCCTATAAGTTACATTGGTCCCGTGCGAGATGTTCGTCTCCTACGGGGTCGTATGGGGGTTGGTTTGGGTTTTCATCCTTTAACGGCTTATTTTTAAGTCTAAGTGTGATATTTGCAAATTATCATCATACTCTCAAACCGGGTGACCCGAGACTATGCGGTGAGTTTCTACAAGTAACATTGGTCCCGTGCGAGGTGTTCGTTCCTCCTACGGGATCGTATGGGGGCTGGTTTGAGTTTTCACCCTTTAAGGACTTATTTTTAAGTCAAAGTGTGATTTTTGCAAATTATCATCATACTCTCAAATCGGGAGACTCGGGACTAGGCGATCAGTTCCTAAAAGTTACATTTGTCACGTGCAAGGTGTTCCTGCCTCCTACGGGGTCGTTTGGGGGCTGGTTTGGGTTTTCTCACTTTAACGGTTTATTTTTAAGTCTAAGTTTGATTTTTTCAAATTATTATCATACTCTCGAACCAGGAGACCCGGGACTACGCGGTCAGTTCCTATAAGTTGCATTGGTCCCGTGCGAGGTATTCGTGCCTCCTACGGGGTCATTTGGGGGCTGGTTTTGGTTTTCACCCTTTAACGGCTTGTTTTAAGTCTAAGTGTGATTTTTACAAATTGTCATCATACTTTCAAACCGGGAGACCCTGGACTACGCGGTCAGTTCCTGCATGTTACATTGGTCCCGGGCGAGGTGTTCGTGCCTCCTGCGGGGTCGTATGGGGGTTGGTTGGGGTTTTCACCCTTTAACGGCTTGTTTTTAAGTCTAAGTGTGATTTTTGCAAATTATCATCATACTCTCAAATCGGGAGACCCGGGACTACGCGGTCAGTTCCTACAAGTTACATTAGTCACGTACGAGTGTTCGTGCCTCCTACCTGGTCGTTTGGGGGCTGGTTTGGATTTTCACCCTTTAACGGCTTGTTTTCAAGTCTAAGTGTGATTTTGGCTAATTATAGTCATACTCTCAAACCGGTAGACCCGGGACTATGCAGTCAGTTTCTACAAGTTACATTGGTCACGTGCGAGGTTTTCGTGCCTCCTATGGAGTAATTTGATGGCTAGTTTGGGTTTTCACCCTTTAACGGCTTATTTTTAAGTCTAAGTGTAATTTTTGCAAATTATAGTCTTACTCTCAAACAGGGAGACCCGGGACTACGCGGTCAGTTCCTATAAGTTACATTGGTCCCGTGCGAGGTGTTCATGCCTCCTACGGGGTCGTTTGGGGGCTGGTTTGGGTTTTCACACATTAAGGACATGTTTTTAACTCTAAGTGTGATTTTTGCAAATTATCGTCATACTCTCAAATCGGGAGACCCAGGACTACGCGTTCAGTTCTTACAAGTTAAATTGGCCACATGGTAGGTGTTCTAGCCTCCTACGGGGTCGTTTGGGGGCTGGTTTGGGCTTTCACCCTTTAACAAATTTTTTTAAGTCTTAAGTGTGATTTTAGCAAATTATCGTCATACTCTCAAATCAGGAGACCGGGGACTTTGCGGTCAGTTCCTACAATTTACATTGGTCCCGTGTGAGGTGCTCGTGCCTCCTACGGGGTCGTGTGGGGTCTGGTTTGGTTTTTCACCCTTCAACGGCATATTTTTAAGTCTAAATGTGATTCTTACAAATTATCGTCATACACTCAAATCGGGAGACCGGAGACTATGCGATCATTTCCTACAAGTTACATTGGTCACGTGCGAGGTGTTCGTGCCTCTTACAGGGTTGTTTGGGGGTTGGTTTGAGTTTTCACCCTTTAACGGCTGGTTTTTAAGTCTAAGTGTGATTTTTGCAAATTATAGTCATACTCTCAAATCGGGCGACCTTGGACTACGTGGTCAGTTCCTACAAGTTACATTGGTCCCGTGTGAGGTGTTGGTGTCTCCTATAGGGTCGTTTGGGGGCTGGCTTGGGTTTGCACCCTTTAACGACTTGCTTTTATGTCTAAGTGGGATTTTTGCAAATTATCACCATACTCTCAAATGGGGAGAACCGGGACTACGCGGTCAGTTCCTACAAATTACATTGGTCCCGTGCGAGGTTTTCGTGCCTCCTACGGGGTCGTTTTGGGGCAGGTTTGGGTTTTCACTCTTTAACGACTTTTTTTTAAGTCTAAGTGTGATTTTTATAAATTATCGTCATACTCTCAAACTGGGAGACCCGAGACTACGCGATCAGTTCCTACAAGTTACATTGGTCCCGTACGAGGTGTTCGTGCCTCCTACGGGGTCGTTTGGGGGCTAGTTTGGGTTTTCACCCTTTAACGATTTGTTTTTAAGTCTAAGTGTGATTTTTGCAAATTATCATCATACTCTCAAATAGGGAGACCCGGGACTACGCGGTCAGTTCCTACAAGTAACATTGGTTCCGTGCGAGGTGTTCATGCATCCTACGGGGTCGTATGGGGGCTGGTTTGGGTTTTCACCCTTTAACGAATTATTTTTAAGTAAAACTGTGATTTTTGTAAATTATCGTCATACTCTCAAACAGGGAGACCCGAGACTATGCGGTCATTTCCTACAACTTACATTTGTCACGTGCGAGGTGTTCGTGCCTCCTACGGGGTCGTTTGGGGGTTGGTTTGGGTTTTCACACTTTAATGGCATATTTTTAAGTCTATGTGTGATTTTTTGCAAATTATCGTCATACTCTCAAACCGGGAGACCCGGGACTACACGGTTAGTTCCTACAAGTTACATTGGTCCCGTGCGGGGTGTTCGTGCCTCCTACGGGGTCATTTGGGGGTTGGTTTGGGTTTTCACCCTTTAACGACTTATTTTCAAGTCTAAGTGTGATTTTTCAAATTATCATCATACTCTCAAACCGGGAGACCCGGGACTATGCGACCAGTTCCTACAAGTTACATTGGTCAGGTACGAGGTGTTCGTGCCTCCTACCGGGTCGTTTGGGGGCTGGCTTTAACGGCTTGTTTTTAAGTCTAAGTGTGATTTTTCCAAATTATCAATATACTCTAAAATCGAGAGACCGAGGATTATGTGGTCAGTTACTACAAGTTTCATTGTTCCTGTGCGAGGTGTTCGAGCCTCCTACGGGGTCGTATGAGGGATGGTTTGGGTTTTCAGCCTTTAACAACTTGTTTTTAAGTCTATGGGTGATGTTTTCAAATTATCATCATACTCTCAAACCGGGATACCCGGGACTACGCAGTCAGTTCCTACAAGTTACATTGGTTCCGTGCGAGGTGTTCGTGCCTCCAACGAGGTCATTTGGGGGCTGGTTTGGGTTTTCACTTTCTAACGGCTTGTTTTTAAGTCTAAGTGTGATATTTGCAAATTATCGTGCTACTCTCAAATCGGGAGACCCGGGACTACGCGGTTTGTTCCTACAAGTTACATTGGTCCCGTGCCTGGTGATCGTGCCTCCTAAGAGGTCGTTTGGGGCTAGTTTTGGTTTTCACTATCTAACGACTTGTTTTTAAGTCTAAGTGTGGTATTTGCAAATTATCATCATACTCTCAAACCGGGAGACCCGGGACTACGCGGTCTGTTACTACAAGTTACATTGGTCCCGTACGAGGTGTTCGTGTCTCCTACAGGGTCGTTTGGGGGTTGGTTTGGGTTTTCACCCTTTAACGGCTTATTTTTAAATCTAAATGTGATTTTTGCAAATTTTGGTCATACTCTCAAACCGGGAGATTCGGGACTGCGCGGTCAGTTCCTACAAGTTACATTGGTCACGTACAAGGTGTTCGTGCCTCCTACGGGGTCATTAGGGGGCTGGTTTGGGTTTTCACCCTTTAACAGCTTATTTTTGAGTCTAAGTGTGATTTTTGCTAATTATCTTCATACTCTCAAACCGGTAGTCCCGGGACTAAGCAGTCAGTTCCTATAAGTTACATTGGTCCCGTGCGAGGTGTTCGTGCCTCCTACGGGGTCGTATGGGGGCTGGTTTGTATTTTCACCCTTTAACGGCTTATTTTCAAGTCAAAGTCTAATTTTTGCAAATTATCATCATACTCTCAAACTGGGAGACTCGGGACTTCGCGATCAGTTCGTACAAGTTACATTGGTCACGTGCGAGGTGTTCGTGCCTCCTACGGGGTCGTTTGGGGCCTGTTTTGGGTTTTCACCCTTTAACGGCTTATTTTTAAGTCTAAGTGTGATTTTTGCAAATTATTGTCATACTTTCAAACCGGTAGACACGGGACTACGCGGTCAGTTCCTACAAGTTACATTGGTCACGTGCGAGGTGTTCGTGCCTCCTACAGGGGCGTTTGCGAGCTGGTTTGGCATTTCACACTTTAACGACTTATTTTAAGTCTAAGTGTCATTTTTACAAATTATCGTCACACACTCAAATCGGGAGACTCGGGACTACGCGGTCAGTTCCTATAAGTTACATTGGTCCCGTGCGAGGTGTTCGTGCCTCCTATGGAGTCGTTTGGGGGCTTGTTTGGGTTTTCACCCTTTAACGGCTAGTTTTTAACTCTAAGTGTGATTTTTTCCAATTACCGTCATACTCACAAATCGGGAGACCCGGGACTACGCGGTCAGTTCCTACAAGTTACATAGGCACCATGCGAGGTGTTCGAGCCTCTTACGGGGTCGTTTGGGAGCTAGTTTGGATTTTCACCCTTTAACGGCTTGTTTTTAAGTCTAAGTGTGATTTTATCAAATTATCGTCATACTCTCGAACCGAGAGACCCGGGACTATGCAGTCACTTCCTAAAAGTTACATTGGTCCCGTGCGAGGTGTTCGTGTCTCCTACAGGGTAGTTTCGGGGCTGAATTTTGTTTTCACCCTTTAACGGCTTATTTTTATGTCTAAGTGGGATTTTTGCAAATTATCGTCATACTCTCAAATCGGGAGACCGGGGACTACGCGGTCAGTTCCGATAAGTTACATTGGTCCCGTGGGAAATGTTCGTGCCTCCTACGGGGTCGTTTGGGGGATGGTTTGGGTTTTCACTCATTAATGACTTATTTTTATGACTCAGTTTGATTTTTACAAATTATTGTCATACTCTCAAACTGGGAGACCCGACACTACGTGATCAGTTCCTACAAGTTACATTGGTCCCGTGCGAGGTGTTCGTGCCTCCTATGGGATCGTTTGGGGGCTAGTTTGGGTTTTCACCCTTTGACGACTTGTTTTTAAGTCTAAGTGTGATTTTTGCAAATTATAATCAAACTCTCAAACCGGGAGACCCAGGACTACGCGGTCAGTTCCTACAAGTTACATTGGTCCAGTGCGAGGTGTTCGTGCCTCCTACGGGGTCATTTGGGGGCTGGTTTTGGTTTTCACCCTTTAACGGCTTGTTTTAAAGTCTTAGTCTGATTTTTGCCAATTATCATCATACTCTCAAACCGGGAGACCCGGGACTACGCGGTCAGTTCCTACAAGCTACATTGGTCCCGTGCGAGGTGTTCGTCTCCTACGGGGTCGTAAGGGGGTTGGTTTGGGTTTTCACCCTTTAACAGCTTATTTTTAAGTCTAAATGTGATTTTTGCAAATTATTTTCATACTCTCAAATCGGGTGACCCGGGACTACGCGGTCAGTTTCTACAAGTAACATTGTTCCCGTGCGAGGTGTTCGTTCCTCCTACGGGATCGTATGGGGGCTGGTTTGGGTTTTCACCCTTTAAGGACTTATTTTTAAGTCAAAGTGTGATTTTTGCAAATTATCGTCATACTCTCAAATCGAGAGACCCGGGGCTACGCGGTCAATTCCTACAAGTTACATTTGTCACGTGCAAGGTGTTCGTGCCTCCTACGGGGTCGTTTGGGTGCATGTTTGGGTTTTCTCACTTTAACGGCTTATTTTTAAGTCTAAGTTTGATTTTTTCAAATTATTATCATACTCTCAAAACAGGAGACCCAGGACTACGCGGTCAGTTCCTATAAGTTACATTGGTCCCGTGCGAGGTATTCGTGCCTCCTACGGGGTCATTTGGGGGCTGATTTTGGTTTTCACCCTTTAACGGCTTGTTTTAAGTCTAAGTGTGATTTTTACAAATTATCATTATACTCTCAAACCGGGAGACCCAGGACTACGCGGTCAGTTCCTGCAAGTTACATTGATCCCGAGCGAGGTGTTCGTGCCTCCTACGGGGTCGTATGGGGGCTGGTTGGGGTTTTCACCCTTTAACGGCTTATTTTTAGGTCTAAGTGTGATTTTTGCAAATTATCATCATACTCTCAAACCGGGAGACCCGAGACTACGCGGTCAATTTCTATAAGTTACATTAGTCACGTACGAGTGTTCGTGCCTCCTACCTGGTCGTTTGGGGGCTGGGTTGGGTTTTCACCCTTTAACGGCTTATTTTTAAGTCTAAGTGTGATTTTTGCTAATTATAGTCATACTCTCAAACTGGTAACCCGGGACTATGCAGTCAGTTCCTACAAGTTACATTGGCCAGGTGCGAGGTTTTCGTGCCTCCTATGGAGTAATTTGGTGGCTGGTTTGGGTTTTCACCCTTTAACGGCTTATTTTTAAGTCTAAGTGTAATTTTTGCAAATTATCGTCTTACTCTCAAACCGGGAGACCCAGGACTACGCGATCAGTTCCTATAAGTTACATTGGTCCTGTGCGAGGTGTTCATGCCTCCTACGGGGTCGTTTGGGGGCTGGTTTGGGTTTTCACACATTAACGGCATGTTTTTAACTGTAAGTGTGATTTTTGAAAATTATCATCATACTCTCAAATCGGGAGACCCAGGACTACGCGTTCAGTTCTTACAAGTTAAATTGGCCCCATGGTAGGTGTTCTAGCCTCCGACGGGGTCGTTTGGGGGCTGGTTTGGGCTTTCACCCTTTAACAAATTTTTTTAAGTCTTAAGTGTGATTTTAGCAAATTATCGTCATACTCTCAAATCAGGAGACCGGGGACTTTGCGGTCAGTTCCTACAATTTACATTGGTCCCGTGTGAGGTGCTCGTGCCTCCTACGGGGTCGTGTGGGGTCTGGTTTTGTTTTTCACCCTTCAACGGCATATTTTTAAGTCTAAATGTGATTCTTGCAAATTATCGTCATACACTCAAATCAGGAGACCGGAGACTATGCGATCATTTCCTACAAGTTACATTGGTCATGTGCGAGGTGTTCGTGCCTCTTACAGGGTTGTTTGGGGGTTGGTTTGAGTTTTCACCCTTTAACGGCTGGTTTTTAAGTCTAAGTGTGATTTTTGCAAATTATAATCATACTCTCAAATCGGGCGACACTGGACTACGTGGTCAGTTCCTACAAGATACATTGGTCCCGTGCGAGGTGTTCGTGTCTCCTATAGGGTCGTTTGGGGGCTGGCTTGGGTTTGCACCCTTTAATGACTTGCTTTTATGTCTAAGTGAGATTTTTGCAAATTATCACCATACTCTCAAATGGGGAGAACCGGGACTACGCAGTCAGTTCCTATAAATTACATTGGTCCCGTGCGAGGTTTTCGTGCCTCCTACGGGGTCGTTTTGGGGCAGGTTTGGGTTTTCACTCTTTAACGACTTATTTTTAAGTCTAAGTGTGATTTTTATAAATTATCGTCATACTCTCAAACTGGGAGACCCGAGACTACGCGATCAGTTCCTACAAGTTACATTGGTCCCGTACGAGGTGTTCGTGCCTCCTACGGGGTCGTTTGGGGGCTAGTTTGGGTTTTCACCCTTTAACGATTTGTTTTTAAGTCTAAGTGTGATTTTTGCAAATTATCATCATACCCTCAAATAGGGAGACCCGGGACTACGCGGTCAGTTCCTACAAGTAACATTGGTTCCGTGCGAGGTGTTCATGCATCCTACGGGGTCGTATGGGGGCTGGTTTGGGTTTTCACCCTTTAACGAATTATTTTTAAGTAAAACTGTGATTTTTGTAAATTATCGTCATACTCTCAAACAGGGAGACCCGGGACTACGCGGTCATTTCCTACAACTTACATTTGTCACGTGCGAGGTGTTCGTGCCTCCTACGGGGTCGTTTGGGGGTTGGTTTGGGTTTTCACACTTTAATGGCATATTTTTAAGTCTATGTGTGATTTTTTGCAAATTATCGTCATACTCTCAAACCGGGAGACCCGGGACTACACGGTTAGTTCCTACAAGTTACATTGGTCCCGTGCGGGGTGTTCGTGCCTCCTACGGGGTCGTTTGGGGGTTGGTTTGGGTTTTCACCCTTTAACGACTTATTTTCAAGTCTAAGTGTGATTTTTCAAATTATCATCATACTCTCAAACCGGGAGACCCGGGACTATGCGACCAGTTCCTACAAGTTACATTGGTCAGGTACGAGGTGTTCGTGCCTCCTACCGGGTTGTTTAGGGGCCGCCTTTAACGGCTTGTTTTTAAGTCTAAGTGTGATTTTTGCAAATTATCAATATACTCTAAAATCGAGAGACCGAGGATTATGTGGTCAGTTCCTACAAGTTTCATTGGTCCCGTGCGAGGTGTTCGAGCCTCCTACGGGGTCGTATGAGGGATGATTTGGGTTTTCAGCCTTTAACAACTTGTTTTTAAGTCTATGGGTGATGTTTTCAAATTATCATCATACTCTCAAACCGGGATACCCGGGACTACGCAGTCAGTTCCTAAGTGTTACATTGGTTCCGTGCGAGGTGTTCGTGCCTCCAACGAGGTCATTTGGGGGCTGGTTTGGGTTTTCACTTTCTAACCGCTTGTTTTTAAGTCTAAGTGTGATATTTGCAAATTATCGTGCTACTCTCAAATCGGGAGACCAGGGACTACGCGGTTTGTTCCTACAAGTTACATTGGTCCCGTGCCTGGTGGTCGTGCCTCCTAAGAGGTCGTTTGGGGCTAGTTTTGGTTTTCACTATCTAACGACTTGTTTTTAAGTCTAAGTGTGGTAGTTGCAAATTATCATCATACTCTCAAACCGAGAGACCCAGGACTACGCGGTCTGTTCCTACAAGTTACATTGGTCCCGTACGAGGTGTTCGTGTCTCCTACGGGGTCGTTTGGGGGTTGGTTTGGGTTTTCACCCTTTAACGGCTTATTTTTAAATCTAAATGTGATTTTTGCAAATTTTGGTCATTCTCTCAAACCGGGAGATTCGGGACTGCGCGGTCAGTTCCTATAAGTTACATTGATCACGTACGAGGTGTTCGTGCCTCCTACGGGGTCATTAGGGGGCTGGTTTGGGTTTTCACCCTTTAACAGCTTATTTTTGAGTCTAAGTGTGATTTTTGCTAATTATCTTCATACTCTCAAACCGGTAGTCCCGGGACTAAGCAGTCAGTTCCTACAAGTTACATTGGTCCCGTGCGAGGTGTTCGTGCCTCCTACGGGGTCGTATGGGGGCTGGTTTGTATTTTCACCCTTTAACGGCTTATTTTCAAGTCAAAGTCTAATTTTTGCAAATTATCATCATACTCTCAAACTGGGAGACTCGGGACTACGCGATCAGTTCGTACAAGTTACATTGGTCACGTGCGAGGTGTTCGTGCCTCTTACGGGGTCGTTTGGGGCCTGTTTTGGGTTTTCACCCTTTAACGGCTTATTTTTAAGTCTAAGTGTGATTTTTGCAAATTATTGTCATACTTTCAAACCGGTAGACACGGGACTACGCGGTCAGTTCCTACAAGTTACATTGGTCACGTGCGAGGTGTTCGTGCCTCCTATACGGTCGTTTGCGAGCTGGTTTGGCATTTCACACTTTAACGACTTGTTTTAAGTCTAAGTGTCATTTTTACAAATTATCGTCACACACTCAATTCGGGAGACTCGGGACTACGCGGTCAGTTCCTATAAGTTACATTGGTCCCGTGCGAGGTGTTCGTGCCTCCTATGGAGTCGTTTGGGGGCTTGTTTGGGTTTTCACCCTTTAACGGCTAGTTTTTAACTCTAAGTGTGATTTTTTCCAATTACCGTCATACTCACAAATCGGGAGACCCGGGACTACGCGGTCAGTTCCTACAAGTTACATAGGCACCATGCGAGGTGTTCGAGCCTCTTACGGGGTCGTTTGGGAGCTAGTTTGGATTTTCACCCTTTAACGGCTTGTTTTTAAGTCTAAGTGTGATTTTATCAAATTATCGTCATACTCTCGAACCGAGAGACCCGGGACTATGCAGTCACTTCCTAAAAGTTACATTGGTCCCGTGCGAGGTGTTCGTGTCTCCTACAGGGTAGTTTCGGGGCTGAATTTTGTTTTCACCCTTTAACGGCTTATTTTTATGTCTAAGTGGGATTTTTGCAAATTATCGTCATACTCTCAAATCGGGAGACCGGGGACTACGCGGTCAGTTCCTATAAGTTACATTGGTCCCGTGGGAAATGTTCGTGCCTCCTACGGGGTCGTTTGGGGGCTGGTTTGGGTTTTCACTCATTAATGACTTATTTTTATGTCTCAGTTTGATTTTTACAAATTATTGTCATACTCTCAAACTGGGAGACCCGACACTACGTGATCAGTTCCTACAAGTTACATTGGTCCCGTGCGAGGTGTTCGTGCCTCCTATGGGATCGTTTGGGGGCTAGTTTGGGTTTTCACCCTTTGACGACTTGTTTTTAAGTCTAAGTGTGATTTTTGCAAATTATAATCAAACTCTCAAACCGGGAGACCCAGGACTACGCGGTCAGTTCCTACAAGTTACATTGGTCCAGTGCGAGGTGTTCGTGCCTCCTACGGGGTCATTTGGGGGCTGGTTTTGGTTTTCACCCTTTAACGGCTTGTTTTAAAGTCTTAGTCTGATTTTTGCCAATTATCATCATACTCTCAAACCGGGAGACCCGGGACTACGCGGTCAGTTCCTACAAGCTACATTGGTCCCGTGCGAGGTGTTCGTCTCCTACGGGGTCGTAAGGGGGTTGGTTTGGGTTTTCACCCTTTAACGGCTTATTTTTAAGTCTAAATGTGATTTTTGCAAATTATTTTCATACTCTCAAATCGGGTGACCCGGGACTACGCGGTCAGTTTCTACAAGTAACATTGTTCCCGTGCGAGGTGTTCGTTCCTCCTACGGGATCGTATGGGGGCTGGTTTGGGTTTTCACCCTTTAAGGACTTATTTTTAAGTCAAAGTGTGATTTTTACAAATTATCGTCATACTCTCAAATCGAGAGACCCGGGGCTACGCGGTCAATTCCTACAAGTTACATTTGTCACGTGCAAGGTGTTCGTGCCTCCTACGGGGTCGTTTGGGTGCATGTTTGGGTTTTCTCACTTTAACGGCTTATTTTTAAGTATAAGTTTGATTTTTTCAATTTATTATCATACTCTCAAACCAGGAGACCCAGGACTACGCGGTCAGTTCCTATAAGTTACATTGGTCCCGTGCGAGGTATTCGTGCCTCCTACGGGGTCATTTGGGGGCTGATTTTGGTTTTCACCCTTTAACGGCTTGTTTTAAGTCTAAGTGTGATTTTTACAAATTATCATTATACTCTCAAACCGGGAGACCCAGGACTACGCGGTCAGTTCCTGCAAGTTACATTGATCCCGAGCGAGGTGTTCGTGCCTCCTACGGGGTCGTATGGGGGCTGGTTGGGGTTTTCACTCTTTAACGGCTTATTTTTAAGTCTAAGTGTGATTTTTGCAAATTATCATCATACTCTCAAACCGGGAGACCCGAGACTACGCGGTCAATTTCTATAAGTTACATTAGTCACGTACGAGTGTTCGTGCCTCCTACCTGGTCGTTTGGGGGCTGGGTTGGGTTTTCACCCTTTAACGGCTTATTTTTAAGTCTAAGTGTGATTTTTGCTAATTATAGTCATACTCTCAAACTGGTAACCCGGGACTATGCAGTCAGTTCCTACAAGTTACATTGGCCAGGTGCGAGGTTTTCGTGCCTCCTATGGAGTAATTTGGTGGCTGGTTTGGGTTTTCACCCTTTAACGGCTTATTTTTAAGTCTAAGTGTAATTTTTGCAAATTATCGTCTTACTCTCAAACCGGGAGACCCAGGACTACGCGATCAGTTCCTATAAGTTACATTGGTCCTGTGCGAGGTGTTCATGCCTCCTACGTGGTCGTTTGGGGGCTGGTTTGGGTTTTCACACATTAACGGCATGTTTTTAACTGTAAGTGTGATTTTTGAAAATTATCATCATACTCTCAAATCGGGAGACCCAGGACTACGCGTTCAGTTCTTACAAGTTAAATTGGCCCCATGGTAGGTGTTCTAGCCTCCGACGGGGTCGTTTGGGGGCTGGTTTGGGCTTTCACCCTTTAACAAATTTTTTTAAGTCTTAAGTGTGATTTTAGCAAATTATCGTCATACTCTCAAATCAGGAGACCGGGGACTTTGCGGTCAGTTCCTACAATTTACATTGGTCCCGTGTGAGGTGCTCGTGCCTCCTACGGGGTCGTGTGGGGTCTGGTTTTGTTTTTCACCCTTCAACGGCATATTTTTAAGTCTAAATGTGATTCTTGCAAATTATCGTCATACACTCAAATCGGGAGACCGGAGACTATGCGATCATTTCCTACAAGTTACATTGGTCACGTGCGAGGTGTTCGTGCCTCTTACAGGGTTGTTTGGGGGTTGGTTTGAGTTTTCACCCTTTAACGGCTGGTTTTTAAGTCTAAGTGTGATTTTTGCAAATTATAATCATACTCTCAAATCGGGCGACACTGGACTACGTGGTCAGTTCCTACAAGTTACATTGGTCCCGTGCGAGGTGTTCGTGTCTCCTATAGGGTCGTTTGGGGGCTGGCTTGGGTTTGCACCCTTTAATGACTTGCTTTTATGTCTAAGTGAGATTTTTGCAAATTATCACCATACTCTCAAATGGGGAGAACCGGGACTACGCAGTCAGTTCCTATAAATTACATTGGTCCCGTGCGAGGTGTTCGTTCCTCCTACGGGATCGTTTGGGGGCTGGTTTGGGTTTTCACCCTTTAAGGACTTATTTTTAAGTCAAAGTGTGATTTTTGCAAATTATCGTCATACTCTCAAATCGAGAGACCCGGGGCTACGCGGTCAGTTCCTACAAGTTACATTTGTCACGTGCAAGGTGTTCGTGCCTCCTACGGGGTCGTTTGGGGGCTGGTTTGGGTTTTCTCACTTTAACGGCTTATTTTTAAGTCTAAGTTTGATTTTTTCAAATTATTATCATACTCTCGAACCAGGAGACCCAGGACTACGCGGTCAGTTCCTATAAGTTACATTGGTCCCGTGCGAGGTATTCGTGCCTCCTACGGGGTCATTTGGGGGCTGATTTTGGTTTTCACCCTTTAACGGCTTGTTTTAAGTCTAAGTGTCATTTCTACAAATTATCATTATATTCTCAAACCGGGAGACCCAGGACTACGCGGTCAGTTCCTGCAAGTTACATTGATCCCGGGCGAGGTGTTCGTGCCTCCTACGGGGTCGTATGGGGGCTGGTTGGGGTTTTCACCCTTTAACGGCTTATTTTTAAGTCTAAGTGTGACTTTTGGAAATTATCATCATACTCTCAAACCGGGAGACCCGAGACTACGCGGTCAGTTTCTATAAGTTACATTAGTCACGTACGAGTGTTCGTTCCTCCTACCTGGTCGTTTGGGGGCTGGGTTGGGTTTTCACCCTTTAACGGCTTATTTTTAAGTTTAAGTGTGATTTTTGCTAATTATAGTCATACTCTCAAACCGGTAACCCGGGACTATGCAGTCAGTTCCTACAAGTTACAATGGTCACGTGCGAGGTTTTCGTGCCTCCTATGGAGTAATTTGGTGGCTGGTTTGGGTTTTCACCCTTTAACGGCTTATTTTTAAGTCTAAGTGTACTTTTTGCAAATTATCGTCTTACTCTCAAACCGGGAGACCCAGGACTACGCGATTAGTTCCTATAAGTTACATTGGTCCTGTGCGAGGTGTTCATGCCTCCTACGGGGTCGTTTGGGGGCTGGTTTGGGTTTTCACACATTAACGGCATGTTTTTAACTGTAAGTGTGATTTTTGAAAATTATCGTCATACTCTCAAATCGGGAGACCCAGGACTACGCGTTCAGTTCTTACAAGTTAAATTGGCCCCATGGTAGGTGTTCTAGCCTCCGACGGGGTCGTTTGGGGGCTGGTTTAGGCTTTCACACTTTAACAGTTTTTTTTAAGTCTTAAGTGTGATTTTAGCAAATTATCGTCATACTCTCAAATCAGGAGACCCGGGACTTTGCGGTCAGTTCCTATAATTTACATTGGTCCCGCGCGAGGTGTTCGTGCCACCTACGGGGTCGTGTGGGGTCTGGTTTGCGTTTTCACCCTTCAACGGCATATTTTTAAGTCTAAATGTGATTTTTGCAAATTATCGTCATACACTCAAATCGGGAGACCGGAGACTATGCGATCATTTCCTACAAGTTACATTGGTCACGTGCGAGGTGTTCGTGCCTCTTACAGGGTTGTTTGGGGGTTGGTTTGAGTTTTCACCCTTTAACGGCTGGTTTTTAAGTCTAAGTGTGATTTTTGCAAATTATAGTCATACTCTTAAATCGGGCGACACTAGACTATGTGGTCAGTTCCTACAAGTTACATTGGTCCCGTGCGAGGTGTTCGTGTCTCCTATAGGGTCGTTTGGGGGCTGGCTTGGGTTTTCACCCTTTAACGGCTTGCTTTTATGTCTAAGTGGGATTTTTGCAAATTATCATCATACTCTCACATCGGGAGAACCGGGACTACGCGGTCAGTTCCTACAAATTACATTGGTCCCGTGCGAGGTTTTCGTGCCTCCTACGGGGTCGTTTTGGGGCAGATTTTGGTTTTCACTCTTTAACGACTAATCTTTAAGTCTAAGTGTGATTTTTACAGATTATCGTCTTACTCTCAAACTGGGAGACCCGAGACTACGCGATCAGTTCCTACAAGTTACATTGGTCCCGTACGAGGTGTTCGTGCCTACTACGGGGTCGTTTGGGGGCTAGTTTGGGTTTTCACCCTTTAACGATTTGTTTTTTTAGTCTAAGTGTGATTTTTGCAAATTATCATCATACTCTCAAATAGGGAGACCCGGGACTACGCGGTCAGTTCCTATAAGTAACATTTGTCCCGTGCGAGGTGTTCATGCATCCTACGGGATCGTATGGGAGCTGGTTTGGGTTTTCACCCTTTAACGGCTTATTTTTAAATAAAACTGTGATTTTAGTAAATTATCGTCATACTCTCAAACCGGGAGACCCGGGACTATGCGATCATTTCCTACAACTTACATTTGTCACGTGCGAGGTGTTCGTGCCTCCTACGGGGTCGTATGGTGGCTGGTTTGGGTTTTCACCCTTTAACGGCTTATTTTTAAGTCGTATGTTTGATTTTTTGAAATTATTGTCATACTCTCAAACCGGGAGACTCGGGACTACGCGGTCAATTCCTACATGTTACATTTATCACGTGCGGGGTGTTCGTGCCTCCTACGGGGTCATTTGGGGGCATGTTTGGGTTTTCACCCTTTAACGACTTCTTTTCAAGTCTAAGTGTGATTTTTCAAATTATCATCATACTCTTAAATTGGGAGACTCGGGACTACGCGGTCATTTCCTACAACTTACATTTGTCACGTGCGAGGTGTTCGAGCCTCCTACGGGGTCGTATGGTGGCTGGTTTGGGTTTTCACCCTTTAACGGCTTATTTTTAAGTCGTATGTTTGATGTTTTAAAATTATGGTCATACTCTCAAACCAAGATACCTGGGACTACGCAGTCAGTTCCTACAAGTTACATTGGTTCCGTGCGAGGTGTTCGTGCCTCCTACGAGGTCATTTGGGGGCTGGTTTGGGTTTTCACTTTCTAACGGCTTGTTTTTAAGTCTAAGTGTGATATTTGCAAATTATCGTGATACTCTCAAACCGGGAGACCCGGGACTACGCGGTTTGTTCCTACAAGTTACATTGGTCCCGTGCCTTGTGTTCGTGCCTCCTAAGAGGTCGTTTGGGGCTAGTTTTGGTTTTCACTTTCTAACGACTTGTTTTTAAGTCTAAGTGTGGTATTTGCAAATTATCATCATACTCTCAAACCGGGAGACCCGGGACTACGCGGTCTGTTCCTACAAGTTACATTGGTCCCGTACGAGGTGTTCGTGTCTCCTACGGGGTCGTTTGGGGGTTGGTTTGGGTTTTCACCCTTTAACGACTTATTTTTAAATCTAAATGTGATTTTTACAAATTTTGGTCATACTCTCAAACCGGGAGATTCGGGACTACGCGGTCAGTTCCTACAAGTTTCATTGGTCCCGTGAGAGGTGTTCGTGCCTCCTACGGGGTCGTATGGGGGCTGGTTTGGATTTTCACCCTTTAACGGCTTATTTTTAAGTCAAAGTATGACTTTTGCAAATTATCATCATACTCTCAAACTGGAAGACTCGAGACTACGCGATCAGTTCGTACAAGTTACATTGGTCACGTGCGAGGTGTTCGTGCCTCCTACGGGGTCGTTTGGGGCCTGGTTTGGGTTTTCACCCTTTAACGGCTTATTTTTAAGTCTAAGTGTGATTTTTGGAAATTATTGTCATACTTTCCAACCGGTAGACACAGGACTACGCGGTCAGTTCCTATAAGTTACATTGGTCACGTGCGAGGTGTTCGTGCCTCCTACAGGGTCGTTTGCGGGCTGGTTTGGCATTTCACCCTTTAACGACTTGTTTTAAGTCTAAGTGTCATTTTTACAAATTTTCGTCACACTATCAAATCGGGAGACTCGGGACTACGCAGTCAGTTCCTATAAGTTACATTGGTCCCGTACGAGGTGTTCGTGCCTCCTATGGAGTCGTTTGGGGGCTTGTTTGGGTTTTCACCCTTTAACGGCTTGTTTTTAACTCTAAGTGTGATTTTTTCCAATTACCATCATACTCACAAATCGGGAGACCCGAGACTACACGGTCAGTTCCTATAAGTTACATAGGCACCGTGCGAGGTGTTCGAGCCTCTTACGCGGTCGTTTGGGAGCTAGTTTGGATTTTCACCCTTTAACGGCTTGTTTTTAAGTCTAAGTGTGATTTTATCAAATTATCGTCATACTCTCGAACCGAGTGACCCGGGACTATGCAGTCACTTCCTACAAGTTACATTGGTCCCGTGCGAGGTGTTCGTGTCTCCTACAGGGTAGTTTCGGGGCTGATTTTGGTTTTTACCCTTTAACGGCTTATTTTTAATTCTAAGTTGGATTTTTGCAAATTATTGTCATACTCTCAAATCGGGAGACTGGGGACTACACGGTCAGTTCCTATAAGTTGCATTAGTCCCGTGCGAGGTGTTCGTGCCTCCTACGGGGTCTTTTGGGGGTTGGTTTGGGTTTTCACTCATTAATGACTTGTTTTTATGTCTAAGTGTGATTTTTACAAATTATTGTCATACTCTCAAACTGGGAGACCCGACACTACGTGATCAGTTCCTACAAGTTACATTGGTCCCGTGCGAGGTGTTCGTGCTTCCTACGGGATCGTTTGGGGGCTAGTTTGGGTTTTCACCCTTAGACGGCTTGTTTGTAAGTCTAAGTGTGATTTTTGCAAATTATCATCATACTCTCAAATCGGGAGACCCGGGACAACGCGGTCAGTCCCTATAAGTAAGATTGGTTCCGTGCGAGGTGTTCGTGCCTCCTACGGGGTCGTATGGGGGCTGGTTTTGGTTTTCCCCCTTTAACGGCTTATTTTTAAGTCAAACTCTCAAACCGGGAGACCCGGGACTACGTGGTCAGTTCCTACAAGTTACATTTGTCACGTACGAGGTGTTCGTGCCTCCTACGGGGTCGTTTGGGGGAAGGTTTTGGTTTTCAAACTTTAACGGCTTGTTTTAAATCTAAGTGTCATTTTTTCAAATTGTTGTAATACTCTCAAACTGAGAGACCCGGGACTACACGGTCAGTTCCTACAAGTTACATTGGTCCTGTGCGAGGTGTTCGTGCCTCCTACGGGATCGTTTGGGGGCTGGTTTGGGTTTTCACCCTTTAAGGGCTTGTTTTAAAGTCTGTGAATTTTATAAATTATCATCATACTCTCAAATCGGGAGACCCGGGACTACGCGGTCAGTTCCTACAAGTTACATTAGTCACGTATGAGGTGTTCGTGCCTCCTACCGGGTCTTTTGGGGGCTGGTTTGGGTTTTCACCCTTTAATGGCTTATTTTTAAGTCTAAGTGTGATTTTTTCTAATTATCGTCATACTCTCAAACCGGTAGACCCGGGACTACGCAGTCAGTTCCTACAAGTTACATTGGTCACGTGCGAGGTTTTCCTGCCTCCTATGGAGTCGTTCGGGGCTAATTTGGGTTTTCACCCTTTAACGACTTATTTTGAAGTCTATAGGTAGTTTTTGCAAATTATCATCATAGTCTCAAATCGGGCGATCCAGGACTACATGGTCAGTTCCTAATTGTTACATTGGTCCCGTGCGAGGTGTTCGTGTCTCCTACAGGGTCGTTTGGAGGCTAGTTTGGGTTTTCACCCTTTAACGACTTGTTTTTAAGTCTAAGTGGTATTTTTGCAAATTATCGTCATATTATCAAATCGGGAGACCCGTGTCTACGCGGTCAGTTTTTACAAGTTACATTGGTCCCGTGCGAGGTGTTCATGCCTTCTACGGGGTCGTTTGGGGGCTGGTTTGAGTTTTCACTCTTTAACGGCTTATTTTTAGTTCTAAGTGTGATTTTTGAAAATTATCATCATACTCTAAAACCGAGAGACCTGGGACAACGCGATCAGTTCCTACAAGTAACATTGGGCCCGTGCGAGTTGTTCGTGCCTCCTACGGGGTCGTTCCGGGGCTGGTTTGGGTTTTCACCCATTAACGACATGTTTTTAACTCTAAGTGTGATTTTAGAAAATTATCATCATACTCTCAAATCGGGAGATCCAGGACTACGCGGTCAGTTCTTACAAGTAACATTGGTCCCATGGGAGGTGTTCGAGCCTCCTACGGGGTCGTTTGGGGGCTGGTTTGGGCTTTCACCCTTTAATAGCTTATTTTTAAGTCTCAAGTGTGATTTTAGCAAATTATCGTCATACTCTCAAATCGGGAGACCCGAGACTACGCGGTCAGTTCCTATAATTTACATTGGTTCCGTACGAGGTGTTCGTGCCTTCTACGGGGCCGTATGGGGAGTGGTTTGGGTTTTCACCCATTAACGGCATATTTTTAAGTCTAAGTTTGATTTTTGCAAATTATCATCATACTCTCAAACTTGGAGACCCGATACTACGCGGTCAGTTCCTACAAGTTTCATTGGTCACGTGCGAGGTGTTCGTGCCTCCTACAGGGTTGTTTGTGCCTCCTACAGGGTCCTTTGGGAGCTGGTTTGGGTTTTCACCCTTTAACGACTTATTTTTAAGTCTATGTGTGATTTTTAAAAATTATCGTCATGCTCTCAAACTGGGAGACCCCAGACTACGCGGTCAATTCCTACAAGTTACATTGGTCCCGTACGAGGTGTTCGTGCCTCCTACGAGGTCGTTTGGGGGCTAGTTTGGGTTTTCACTCTTTAACGACTTGTTTTTAAGTCTAAGTGTGATTTTTGCAAATTATCTTCATACTCTCAAACCGGGAGACCTTGGACAACGCGGTCAGTTCCTACAAGTAACATTGGTCCCGTGCGAGGTGTTCGTGCTTCCTACGGGGTCGTAAGGGGGTTGGTTTGGGTTTTCACCCTTTAACGACTTATTTTTATGTCAAAGTGTGATTTTTGTAAATTATCATCATACTCTCAAATCGGGAGACCCGGGACTACGCGGTCAGTTCCTACAAGTTATATTTGTCACGTACGAGGTGTTCGGGCCTCTTACGAGGTCGTTTGGGGGCATGTTTGGGTTTTCACACTATAACGGCTTGTTTCAAAATGTAAGTGTCATTTTTTCAAATTGTCATCATACTCTCAAACTGAGAGACCCAGGACTACGCGATCAGTTCCTACAAGTTACATTGGTCCCGTGCGAGGTGTTCGTGCCTCCTACGGGGTTGTTTGGGGGCTGGTTTGGGTTTTCACCCTTTAAGGGCTTGTTTTAAAGTCTAAGTGTGATTTTTGTAAATTATCATCATACTCTCAAACCGAGAGATCCGGGACAATGCGGTCAGTTCCTACAAGTAACATTGGTCCCGTGCGAGGTATTCGTGCCTCTTACGAGGTAGTATGGGGGTTGGTTTGGGTTTTCACCCTTTAACGGCTTATTTTTAAGTCTAAGTGTGATTTTTGCTAATTATCGTCATACTCATAAACCGGTAGAGCCGGGACTATGCTGTCAGCTCCTATAAGTTACATTGGTCACGTGCGAGGTTTTCGTGCCTTCCATGGAGTCGTTTGGGGCTGGTTTGGGTTTTCACCCTTTAACGGCTTATTTTTAAGTCTAAGTGTAATTTTTGCAAATTATCGTCATACTCTTAAACCGGGAGACTCGGGACTACGCGGGCAGTTCCTATAAGTTACATTGGTCCCGTGCGAGGTGTTCGTGCCTCCTACGGGGTCGTTTGGGGGTTGGTTTGGGTTTTCACCCTTTAACGGCTTATTTTTAAGTCTAAGTGTGATTTTTGCTAATTATCGTCATACTCATAAATCGGTAGAGCCGGGACTATGCTGTCAGCTCCTATAAGTTACATTGGTCACGTGCGAGGTTTTCGTGCCTTCTATGGAGTCGTTTGGGGCTGGTTTGGGTTTTCACCCTTTAACGGCTTATTTTTAAGTCTAAGTGTAATTTTTGCAAATTATCGTCATACTCTTAAACCGGGAGACTTGGGACTACGCGGGCAGTTCCTATAAGTTACATTGGTCCCGTGCGAGGTGTTCGTGCCTCCTACGGGGTCGTTTGGGGGCTGGTTTGGGTTTTCACCCATTAACGGCATGTTTTTAACTCTAAGTGTGATTTTTTCAAATTATCGTCATACTCTCAACCCAGGAGACCTAGGATTACGCGACCAGTTCTTACAAGTTACATTGGCCCCATGAGAGGTGTTCGAGCCTCCTACGGGGTCGTTTGGGGGATGGTTTGTGCTTTCACCCTTTAACAACTTATTTTTAAGTCTTGAGTGCGATTTTAGCAAATTATCATCATACTCTCAAATCGGGGGACCCGGGAGTACGCGGCCAGTTCCAATAATTTACATTGGTTCCGTACGAGGTGTTCGTGCCTCCTAGGGGGCCGTATGGGGTCTGGTTTGTGTTTCCACCCTTTAACGGCATATTTTTAAGTCTAAGTGTGATTTTTGCAAATTATCGTCATACTCTCAAATCGGGAGACCCGAGACTACACGGTCAGTTCCTACAAGTTACATTGGTCACCTGCGAGGTGTTCGTGCCTCCTACAGGGTTGTTTGGGGGCTGGTTTGGGTTTTCACCCTTTAACGGCTTGTTTTTAAGTCTAAGTGTGATTTTTGCAAATTATCGTCATACTCTCAAATCCGGTGACCTAGGACTACGTGTTCAGTTCCTACAAGTTACATTGGTCCCGTGCGAGGTGTTCGTGTCTCCTACAGGGTCATTTGGGGGCTGGTTTGGATTTTCACCCTTTAACGGCTTGTTTTTAAGTCTAAGTGGTATTTTTTCAAATTATTGTCATACTCTCAAATCAGGAGACCCGGGACTACACGGTCAATTTCTACAAGTTACATTGGTCCCGTACGAGGTGTTCGTGCCTTCTACGGGCTCGTTTGGGGGCTGGTTTGGGTTTTCACTCTTTAACGACTTGTTTTTAAGTCTAAGTGTGATTTTTGCAAATTATCGTCATACTCTCAAATCGTGAGACCCCGGACAACGCGGCCAATTCCTACAAGTAAGATTTGTCCCGTGCGAGGTGTTCGTGCCTCCTACGGGGTCGTTTGGGGGCTAGTTTGGGTTTTCACCCATTAACGGCATGTTTTTAACTCTAAGTGTGATTTTTGCAAATTATCATCATTCTCTCAAATTGGGAGACCCCAGACTACGCGGTCAGTTCGTACAAGTTACATTGGTCCCGTGCGAGGTGTTCGTGCCTCCTACGGGGTCGTTTAGGGGTTGGTTTGGGTTTTCACCCTTTAACGGCTTATTTTTAAGTCTAAGTGGTATTTTTGCAAATTATTATCATACTCTCAAATCGGTAGACCCGGGACTACGCGGTCAATTTCTACAAGTAACATTGGTCCCATGCGAGGTGTTCGTGCCTTCTACAAGGTCGTTTGGGGGCTGGTTGGGATTTTCACTCTTTAATGACTTGTTTTTAAGTCTAAGTGTGATTTTTGCAAATTATCATCATACTCTCAAATTGGGAGACCCGGGACAACGCGGCCGGCTCCTACAAGTAAGATTGGTCCCGTGCGAGGTGTTCGTGCCTCCTACGGGGTCATTTGGGGGATGGTTTGGGTTTTCAACCATTAACGACATGAAGTGTGATTTTTGCAAATTATCATCATTCTCTCAAACTGGGAGACCCAGGACTACGCGGTCAGTTCTTACAAGTTACATTGGCCCCATGGGAGGTGTTCGAGCCTCCTACGGGGTCGTTTGGGGGCTGGTTTGGGCTTTCACCCTTTAACAGCATGTTTTTAAGTCTTAAGTGTGATTTTAGCAAATTATCGTCATGCTTTCAAATCGGGAGACCCGGGATTACGCGATCAGTTCCTATAATTTACATTGGTTCCGTACGAGGTGTTTGTGCCTCCTGCGAGGCCGTGTGGGGTCTAGTTTGGGTTTTCACCCTTTAACGGCATATTTTAAGTCTAAGTGTGATTTTTGCAAATTATCATCATACTCTCAAATCGGGAGACCCGAGACTACGCGGTCAGTTCCTACAAGTTTCATTAGTCACGTACGAGGTGTTCGTGCCTCCTACTGGGTTGTTTGGGGGCTGGTTTGGGTTTTCACTCTTTAACGGCTTGTTTTTAAGTCTAAGTGTGATTTTTACAAATTATCGTCATGCTCTCAAACTGGGATACCCGAGACTACGCGGTCAGTTCCTACAAGTTACGTTGGTCCCGTGCAATGTGTTCGTGCCTCCTACGGGGTCGTATGGGGGCTGGTTTGGGTTTTCACCCTTTAACGGCATATATTTAAGTCTAAGTGTGATTTTTGCAAATTATCGTCGTACTCTCAAACTGGGAGACCCGAGACTACGCGGTCAGTTCCTATAAGTTTCATTAGTCACGTGCGAGGTGTTCGTGCCTCCTATAGGGTCGTTTGGGGGCTGGTTGGGGTTTTCACACTTTAACGGCTTATTTTTAAGTCTAAGTATGATTTTTGCTAATTATCGTCATACTCGCAAACTGGTAGACCCGGGACTACGCAGTCAGTTCCTACAAGTTACATTGGTTACGTGCGAGGTTTCCGTGCCTCCTATGGAGTCGTTTGGGGGCTGGTTTGGGTTTTCACCCTTAGACGGCTTATATTTAAGTATAAGTGTAATTTTTGCAAATTATCATCATACTCACAAACTGGGAGACTTGGGACTACGCAGTCAGTTCCTACAACTTACATTGGTCCCGTGCGAGGTGTTCGTGCCTTCTACGGGGTCGTTTGGGGGCTGGTTCGGGTTTTCCCTCTTTAACGGCTTGTTTTTAACTCTAAGTGTGATTTTTGCAAATTATAGCCATACTCTCAAACCGGGAGACTCCGGACAACGCGACCAGTTCCTACAAGTAACATTGGGCCCCTGCGAGGTGTTCGTGCCTCCTACGGGGTCGTTTGGGGGCTGGTTTGGGTTTTCACCCATTAACGGCATGTTTTTAACTCTAAGTGTGATTTTTGCAAATTATCGCCATACTCTCAAATCGGGCGACCCAGGACAACGCGATCAGTTCCTACAAGTTTCATTGGTCCCGTGCAAGGTGTTCGTGTCTCCTACAGAGTCGTTTGGGGGCTGGTTTTGTTTTTCACCCTTTAACGGCTTATTTTTAAGTCTAAGTGTGATTTTTGCAAATTATCGTCATACTCTCACACCGGGAGACCCAGGAGTACGCGATCATTTCCTATAATTTACATTGGTTCACTACGAGGTGTTAGTGCCTCCTGCGGGGCCGTGTGGGGTCTGGTTTGGGTTTTCACCCTTTAACGGCATATATTTAAGTCTAAGTGTGATTTTTGCAAATTATCGTCGTACTCTCAAACTGGGAGACCCGAGACTACGCGGTCAGTTCCTATAAGTTTCATTAGTCACGTGCGAGGTGTTCGTGCCTCCTACAGGGTTGTTTGGGGGCTGGTTTGGGTTTTCACCCTTTAACGGCTTATTTTTAAGTCTAAGTGTGATTTTTACAAATTATCGTCATACTCTTAAACTGGGATACCCGAGACTATGCGGTCAGTTCCTACAAGTTACATTGGTCCCTTACGAGGTGTTCGTGCCTCCTACGGGGGCGTTTGGGGGCTAGTTTGGGTTTTCACCCTTTAACGGCCTATTTTTAAGTCTAAGTGTGATTTTTCCAAATTATCATCATACTCTCAAACCGGTAGACCCGGGACTACGCAGTCAGTTCCTACAAGTTACATTGGTCACGTGCGAGGTTTTCGTGCCTCCTATGGAGTCGTTTGGGGGCTGGTTTGGGTTTTCACCTTTTAACGGCTTATTTTTAAGTCTAAGTGTAATTTTTGCAAATTATCATCATACTCTCAAACTAGGAGACTTAGGACTACGCGGTCAGTTCCTATAAGTTACATTGATCCCGTGCGAGGTGTTCGTGCCTTCTACGGGGTCGTTTGGGGACTGGTTCGGGTTTTCACTCTTTAACGGCTTGTTATTAAGTCTAAGTGTGATTTTTGAAAATTATCGTCATACTCTCAAACCGGGAGACTCGGGACAACGCGACTGTGACACCCCGCCTAATTAAATACCGGGCAATCACTCCTTTATTAAATTAAAATCAAGGTGAACAGTTGGTTCATTCTTAGCATCACTGTCGTAAAAATAAATTTACAATTTAAACACCCTAATTAATTAAGCTAAGTGTCAAAACCATTTTTAACATTACTCTCCAAATTTTAGTTTTAAAGAAAATTCATTTATTTATTTATTAACAATGTTATCAATAAATAAGAATCATACCACAATTATCTTGGAACATAATCCAATTAATTTAAACCATTCGTCAATCGAACCCCATCATGCAAAAATTAAAGTAAAACATCCATACTGAAATACATCCCATAGTAACCGTACTAGAAAAAATTGAAATACAAATGTCCTAATAAAACAGATAAATAGTGGAAAGGGAGACACATGCCCAATAAATGAGAATGATAGATGTGGAATCAAGTAAACGAAGTCGTCTATGCAAGTGGCCTGCAACTCCCACCTAAGCTGCAGCACGTTCCTCCCAAAGGATCCTCCCCTGTGGCTGGGCACCTGTAATATATACATATACATACAAGAGAAAGAGAAATAGAAATAGAAACGGGTCAGAGCCCGATAGTGTGTATGATTTAAAATTCATTTAGCAAGTATTTAAATTGATATAGGCCAATGCGACGACATATTAGTGCGACACTCTCTTGAGAAATTCTCACCTCTCTTCTAATGTGCACACCTAACGCACTATCCTTCCCAACGGTTTATCTTATCATTTATCGCACTAATCTTCCCAATGATTTAACTTATCTTAGATTACTCGTAAGATTTCAAAACCGAATAATATAATTGTTTAAAAAGGAGGATTTCGCTTAATAACAATGCTCTCATTTTTACTTTAATTATTAACAAAGCTTCCCAGTGTTATATTATACTTTTCAAACAAGTATTTCCGATTTACGACATTATATCAGTCTTACTTACCATAACACAGTAGGTAGTACCAAATTTATCAATTCATATATATATTAACTACTCGTCTAATATATATATTATAACAGCACCCCAAATAAAACTATGGGGCGGGCATACTCTGCTATCCAATCCCCGTATCGCTCACACTAAGGGAAATACAAGTTCGGAATCACTCTCGAACTGTATCAACATACATATACAAACAATATTGAGGCGAAGATTAGATTCCAAGTCTCTAAGAGGTCAGTACATACCCCACGCCTCTTAAGACTGTCTGAACTATCGATTCGATAGCCTGTACCAAGGATATCTATCTTCTAGGGTACAAGTCAATATCCCCCATAAAGGTCCCATCGAGATAAGACTATCCCAGCGCGGTAACCTCAGGGATAGTAAGTAGCGCGACATGGTTTTCACATGTATATAATATATGCATACACAATCATATAAATAATCCCACTTTTATCATATTAATAAAGGTTCCTCTCATCACCCATAATTACAACATTTATCCTTAATTTCCACATTATTAGTATTACGTATAAGAGTTCGTTTCTAACCTTAACTCGAAGGATTTTCTCATCTGAATACGTAACCTGCATGGACTCTATTCTCCCAAGTGTAAAATTCAGTAAGTGTCCTTTCTATGTTCCAACGTAACTCTCTTACGCAACTCTCCCGTTAATTCATAAATTCATCAACCCTTAAGTAATTATCCCACAAGTACAATTTTCGTCTCATATTAAGAATCCCAAAATTATTCGTATGTCCTACTGGTCCTCCATATCTCCCAAAACATGTTATTAAGGATGCCCAAGAATTATTTCACATCAAATTGAATTTCAACTAATTAATAAGGGGAAACATGAGTCTGCCAGGAGGGGTCGATCGATCGAGGTCTGGGGCTCGATCGATCCATCAAGCAGATCTGCGAAATTCTGCAGAATTGCAGTTACGGGTTTCATCTTCTAACTTACACCAAATCCATATTTTACAATCCCAAACGTCTCAAAATTCCTACTACTAACATCCTAACATGATATTATACGTTTCCTACGTAAAGCATGTCAATTTACGTCACTAAACATGGATTAATCATGCCAAAATTCATTTAATATCCAAGAACCCTAGAAATCTCTAAATCATGGTTCCAATCTATTTTTCCCAGAAATTTCCTTCTTATACTACATTAAAATTTCGTGGATTATCCTTCTACATCATCAATAACTGCCAGAATAAGGTTTAAGTCATCACTACATGCAAATTCATATCACAATTTAGGTTTTCTTCAATGTAATTCATCCCTAACCATTCCTAAAATAATATGAAGGATGCACCAACGAAATAAGCAAGATAAACACTTGCCTGGGATTTTCAGAGGTCTGGTTTTGTGCCGAATTCGGTATGGTTGCGTTCCCCGTCTCGCGATCTACGCGTTGGTGGTGGCGGCGATGCAAACCGTTGAGTTTTGGGCTTTGAATTTGCCTTGAGAGCTCTCTCCTTCCTCTCCTATGGCCATCACTTGTGTTTAGAGTTTCTAACCCTAGAAGGTAACCTAGGTATCTGATATAACTCCTCTAATTTTCGTGGGTTTAATTACCCAAAAATGTAAAATGACCAAAATGCCCTCCCGGGTACTAATTAAGCCTAAAAACGCCCCGAGACCCAAACTAAACCACCGCGTACACTTTTCTGACTATCTTGACCCTTCCAGACGCGTTGGCGCACTCAAAACGACCATACGAACAACTTATAAAATATTCACTTTTATTTAACAATATTTAGTCCTGACGCGACACGGGCGCGTCCCGACTCAAATTTCCAAAATTATCATTTTATTCACTCGTGACATTCAATATAACCAATATTATATATTACTTTGCTCATTAGTAATATTCAACAAATTTCCCATAATTACTAACTCTCGTCATGTTAATAATTATAACATAGTTAATTTCCGAATTTTTATTAAATAATTTATTCACATTAAATTTAATAAATCCCCAAATTAATATAGCATAAAAATATGGGATATTACATACTTCCCCCCTAATAATGGAATTTTTTCCCGAAATTCGGAAAATAAGACATACCTGGTAAGAACAAATCTAGATATCCCTACACATTATGGTGCTCCCACTGGACCCGTACAAGTGGAACTATCTTCGACCTCAATCTCCTCTCACTATAGTCTAGGATAGCCACCGGTCTCTCCTCGTAAGAGCTGTCAGGCTGTAAGTCTATCTCATCTATCGCAATGTGAGTATGGGCTATATCATCCCGAAGATACCGTCTCAACGACGAGATGTGGAATACATCGTGAATGCGATGTAAATGCTCTGGTAGTCCCAATCTGTATGCTACGGGCCCAATCCTCTCGATAATGGGAAATGGTCCCACGTACCTCTGGGCCAATTTCCCTTTCTTCCCGAACCTCATCACTCCTTTCATAGGAGATACACGCAGTAACACATGGTCCCCCACATTAAACTCTCGGAAGAACCGTTTCGCATCGGCGTAGCTCTTCTGCCTGTCCTGGGCTACTCGAATGCGACTCCTAATCATCTCAATCCTCGCGGAGGTCTCCTGAATCACCTCTGGTCCTAGCAAATTGTCATCCCCCACCTCGAGTCAACAAGCTGGGGAACAACAAGGCCTGCCATACAAAGCCTCAAATGGAGCCATACCTATCGTGAACTGATAAGAGTTATTATAAGCAAACTCTACCAGTGGAAGGTGTGGCTCCCATCCTCCTCCAAATTAAAAAACACACATGCGCAGCATATCCGCTAACATATGATTAGTACGCTCTGTCTGTCCATCTGTCTGTGGGTGATAAGCTGAACTCAGCCTCAACTCAGTACCCATAGCCTCCTAAAAGCTTTCCCAAAAACGTGATACGAAAATCTTGTCTCTATCTGACACAATATTCAGGGGCACCCCATGTAATCTGACAACCTCAGCAATGAACAACTGAGCGTACTGACCCGTGGTATAGTCTGTCCGCACTGGCAGAAAATGAGCCACCTTTGTCAAACAGTCTGCAATCACCCAGATAAAATCGTGGCCCCGCTGTGATGTAAGCAATCCCGTAATAAAATCCATGGAAATACTCTCCCACTTCCACGCGGGTACTTCCAATGGTTGAAGCAATCCTGACGGTTTCTGATGGTCCACCTTCACCAGCTGGCAGGTAGAACACTTGGACACGAACTCAATAATGTCCTTCTTCATCCCACTCCACCAGTATTGCCTCCTCATATCCTGGTACATCTAATCTCCTCCAGGATGTACTGCAAATCGGGACCCGTGAGACTGGGTCATCACTGCATGACGTAATTCTGCTCCTTCTGGAACCACCAATCTCCCATTAAACCTCAAACCCCCATTAGAACTAATAGAGTAAGACTCAGCACCCTCAACTAAAAGTCGTACAATCTGCTCCTGGAAAAACGGGTCTGTGGTTTGTGCCTGTATCACCCTTGTAACAATCTCGGGTGTGACTATCATAACAGATATGAAGGAATGGGCTACTGCGTCCTGGTGACCCAACTCCTTCCACTTCGCTTTCTAGACGTCCGCTACCTCGTCTACCGGTCTATGACTCAACGCATCAGCAACTACGTTGGCTTTCCCCAGATGATACTGTATGTCAAACTGATAGTCCTTAACAAACTCTAACCATCTGCGCTGACGCATATTCAGCTCTCGCTGAGTGAACAAGTACTGCAGTGATTTGTGGTCTGTGAACAAACTGAACTTTCCCCCCAATAAATAGTGTTTCCATATCCTCAATGCAAAGACGACTACTGCTAACTCCAGGTCATGGGTGGGGTAATTCTTCTCATGCGGCTTAAGCTTGCGGGAGGCAAAAGCTATATCCTTCTCTTCCTGCTGATGTACTCCCCCAAGTCTCCGTAAAGAGGCATTGGTGTAAACCAGGTACTCCACACCCGGCTTTGGTAAAGCAAGGACTGGTGCTGAAGTAAGCTTGTCTTTCAGCTCGTCGAAAGCCAATTGACAAGCATCATCCCAAACATATGGTACCCCTTTGCGAGTCAGGTTCGTCAATGGACCCGCTATTTTGGAGAATCCTCGAATGAATCTCCTGTAGTATCCGGCTAACCCCAAGAAACTACGCACTTCCGTCGGTGTCGTGGGCTATCCCCACTCCCTCACTACTGACACTTTACTCGGGTCAACTGCTATCCCCTGTTCAGAAACAACATGCCCCAAGAACTGTACTTCTCGCAACCAGAATCCACACTTCTCATACTTAGCATATAACTGATGCTCTCGTAAAGTCTGAAGAACCTGCCTCAAGTGCTCAGCATGCTCCTCCTCGGAGTGTGAATATATCAAAATGTCATCTATAAAGACGATGACAAACTGATCCAAGAACTCTCTGAATACTCGGTTCATTAAGTCTATGAATACGGCTGGAGCATTTGTGAGACCAAATGGCATCACTCTGAACTCGTAAGACCCATATCTCGTCAAGAAGGCAGTCTTTGAAACATCCTGCTCTCTAATACGTAGTTGATGGTACCCCGACCTCAGATCTATCTTCGAAAAGAAAGTTTCTCCCCTTAGCTGGTCGAACAGATTATCGATTCGAGGCAACATATACTTATTTCGTATTGTGACCTTGTTCAACTCCCGGTAGTCCACACACAACCTCAGTGAACCATCTCTCTTCTTCACAAACAAGACTGGAGTGCCCCAAGGTGAGGTACTCCTGCGAATGAAGCCCTGACTTAACAACTGCTCTATCTGATCTCGTAACTCTTGCATCTCTGCCGGAGCCATACGGTATGGAGCGTGTGCTATAGGTCTCGTATCTGGCAATAAATCTATGACAAAGTCTATCTCTCGACTGGGGGTAGGCCTGGTATCTCCTGGAATACACCGGAATACTCACGAACAACTGGGATCGAGTCTAAAGGAATCACAACCTCCTTATAGGTATCCTCCTCTATATAATACAAATGAGCGGTCGAACCTCCCTCTGGGCGAGGCATTGCCACTACAAACATCTCTTTCCCCGAAATGGCAAAAACAATGCTCCCACTGAAGCAATCAATCATGGCTCTATAAGCTGCGAGCCAGTCCATACCGATAATAACATCATGCTCATGCATATCTAAGACTAACATGTCTGTAGGTAATACCAAACTACCAATCTCTACCCCCACTCCCCGGCATATAAAGAAAATAAGCGACCCACTTCCCAGTGGTGAGTCTACACACTTCACAGATCTCTGCTGTGGTTAATAACCCTAAGGCCTTCGCAAAATGCGTAGCTATAAAATAATGCGTCGCCCTAGTATCAAACAAAACTTGACTCATAGTATCATGGATAGAAGACATACCCTCAATTGCGGGTGGTGCCTGCGGAGTTGCTGCCTGTGGGAAGTTATAGACACGTCCGTACTGTAGCTGTCTCTGCTGAACTGAGGCTGTTGGAAAGGGTGGTGGAGCTAGCTGCTGTGGTTTATTACTAGCACCTTCCTATCGTGGGGCCCTGTTCTTCTCTGGGCAATCCTGACGCCTATGGCCATTTCTGCCACATTGGAAGCACCTACCTCGAAACTGCTTCACTTCATTACGGTGTTGACTAGTCTCGCTTTTTCCCTGGTCTTGCTGGCCTTGAGGGGAAATTTGCGGAAAAACTATGATAGGGGCGAGGACAATCCATCCACTTGTGACCCGGTTGTACACATTTATAGCAGAGTTTCGAAATTCTTCGCTGGTCAGATTGTAGTTTATCCCCAGTCTGATTCGAACAAGATTTACGTTTGTGATCGTCCATTCCACAACCGAAACACCTCTTTGTGGTTTCATTATGAACCTGACTTCGTTGGCCCTGACACTTTTGCCCCTGTACATAAATCTCGTTACTTCTGGAACTGACTCGATCTTGATTGTTTTGTTGTCGCAGATTCGGTGCCTTCGCACAATTTTCAACGTTAGTCACATGCATTTGGTTAACCTCTCTAGGTCTTTTGCCTCCTTTAAGTTGTATGCTGCGTTCTTGGTATTGTAGAACTGCAGTGGTAACTGCTTGTGCCACGATACCTGCTAACTCGGCGGTTGATATTCTCTCTGGGGATACCTGAGGTGTGAGTCGATCTTGCTCGTTGACTCCCCTAACCGTTTTAGCTAGTTCTTCTTGACGATCCATCTGAAAATTTAAGTAAATTTGGATGAGTTCATCATTCAAATAAACAACTCGCAGAAGTTCGAATTTCCAATGTATAGAGATAAGCACAACATTCCTAGTATTATGGCTCTATATCAAAGAAAGCAACGCTGAAAGCATAATAAGCCGCACAGATCCTAAAGGACACTAAAACCTGGCTCTGATACCACTTGTGACACCCCGCCTAATTAAATACCGGGGGATCACTCCTTTATTAAATTAAAATCAAGGTGAACAGTTGGTTCATTCTTAGCATCACTGTCGTAAAAATAAATTTCCAATTTAAACACCCTAATTAATTAAGCTAAGTGTCAAAACCATTTTTAACATTACTCTCCAAATTTTAGTTTTAAAGAAAAATCATTTATTTATTTATTAACAACGTTATCAATAAATAAGAATCATACCACAATTATCCTGGAACATAATCCAATTAATTTAAACCATTCGTCAATCGAACCCCATCATGCAAAAATTAAAGTAAAACATCCATACTGAAATAAATCCCATAGTAACCGTACTAGAAATAACTGAAATACAAATGTCCCAATAAAACAGATAAATAGTGGAAAGGGCGACACATGCCCAATAAATGAGAATGATAGATGTGGAATCAAGTAAACGAAGTTGTCTATGCAAGTGGCCTGCAACTCCCACCTAAGCTGCAGCACGTTCCTCCCAAAGGATACTCCCCTGTGGTTGGGCACCTGTAATATATACATATATACAAGAGAAAGAGAAATAGAAACGGGTCAGAGCCCAATAGTGTGTATGATTTAAAATTCGTTTAGCAAGTATTTAAATTGATACAGGCCAATGCAATGACATATTAGTGCGACACTCTCTTGAGAAATTCTCACCTCTCTTCTAATGTGCACACCTAACGCACTATCCTTCCCAACGGTTTATCTTATCATTTATCGCACTAATCTTCCCAATGATTTAACTTATCTTAGATTACTCGTAAGATTTCAAAACCGAATAATATAATTGTTTAAAAAGGAGGATTTCGCTTAATAAAAATGCTCTCATTTTTACTTTATTTATTAACAAAGCTTCCCAGTGTTATATTATACTTTTCAAACAAGTATTTTCGATTTACGACATTATATCAGTCTTACTTACCATAACACAGTAGGTAGTACCAAATTCATCAATTCATATATATATTAACTACTCGTCTAATATATATATTATAACAGCACCCCAAATAAAACTATGGGGCGGGCATACTCTGCTATCCAATCCCCGTATCGCTAACACTAAGGGAAATACAAGTTCGAAATCACTCTCGAACTGTATCAACATACATATACAAACAATATTGAGGCGAAGCTTAGATTCCAAGTCTCTAAGAGGTCAGTACATACCCCACGCCTCTTAGGACCGTCTGAACTATCGATTCGATAGCCTGTACCAAGGATATCTATCTTCTAGGGTACAAGTCAATATCCCCCATAAAGGTCCCATCGAGATAAGACTATCCCAGCGCGGTAACCTCAGGGATAGCAAGTAGCGCGGACATGGTTTTCACATGTATATAATATATGCATACACAATCATATAAATAATCCCACTTTTATCATATTAATAAAGGTTCCTCTCATCACCCATAATTACAACATTTATCCTTAATTTTCACATTATTAGTATTACGTATAAGAGTTCGTTTCTAACCTTAACTCGAAGGATTTTCTCATCTGAATACGTAACCTGCATGGACTCTATTCTCCCAAGTGTAAAATTCAGTAAGTGTCCTTTCTATGTTCCAACGTAACTCTCTTACGCAACTCTCCCGTTAATTCATAAATTCATCAACCCTTAAGTGATTATCCCACAAGTACAATTTTCGTCTCATATTAAGAATCCCAAAATTATTCATATGTCCTACTGGTCCTCCATATCTCCCAAAACATGTTATTAAGGATGCCCAAGAATTATTTCACATCAAATTGAATTTCAACTAATTAATAAGGGGAAACATGAGTGTGCCAGGAGGGGTCGATCGATCGAGGTCTGGGGCTCGATCGATCGAAGCTCTAGGCTCGATCGATCCATCAAGCAGGTCTGCGAAATTCTGCAGAATTGCAGTTACGGGTTTCATCTTCTAACTTACACCAAATCCTTATTTTACAATCCCAAACGTCTCAAAATTCCTACTACTAACATCCTAACATGATATTATACGTTTCCTACGTAAAGCATGTCAATTTACGTCACTAAACATGGATTAATCATGCCAAAATTCATTTAATATCCAAGAACCCTAGAAATCTCTAAATCATGGTTCCAATCCATTTTTCCCAGAAATTTCCTTCTTATACTACATTAAAATTTCGTGGATTATCCTTCTACATCATCAATAATTGCCAGAATAAGGTTTAAGTCATCACTACATGTAAATTCCTATCACAATTTAGGTTTTCTTCAATGTAATTCATCCCTAATCATTCCTAAACTAATATGAAGGATACACCAACGAAATAAGCAAGATAAACACTTGCCTGGGATTTTCAGAGGTCTGGTTTTGTGCCGAATTCGGTATGGTTGCGTTCCCCGTCTCGCGATCTACGCGTTGGTGGTGGCGGCAGTGCAAACCGTTGAGTTTTGGGCCTTGAATTTTCCTTGAGAGCTCTCTCCTTCCTCTCCTATGGCCGTCACTTGTGTTTAGAGTTTCTAACCCAAGATGGTAACCTAGGTATCTGATATAACTCCTCTAATTTTCGTGGGTTTAATTACCCAAAAATGTAAAATGACCAAAATGCCCTCCCGGGTACTAATTAAGCCTAAAAACGCCCCGAGACCCAAACTAAACCCCCGGGTACACTTTTCTGACTATCTTGACCCTTTTGGACGCGTTGGCGCACTCGAAATGACCATACGAACAACTTATAAAATATACACTTTTATTTAACAATATTTAGTCCTGACGCGACACGGGCGCGTCCAGACTCAAATTTCCAAAATTGTCATTTTATTCACTCGTGACATTCAATATTATATATTACTTTGCTCATTAGTAATATTCAACAAATTTCCCATAATTACTAACTCTCATCATGTTAATAATTATAACATAATTAATTTCTGAATTTTTATTAAATAATTTATTCACATTAAATTTAATAAATCCCCAAATTAATATAGCATAAAAATACGGGGTATTACAGCGACCAGTTCCTACAAGTAACATTGGGCCCCTGCGAGGTGTTCGGGCCTCCTACGGGGTCGTTTGGGGGCTGGTTTGGGTTTTCACCCATTAACGGCATGTTTTTAACTCTAAGTGTGATTTTTGCAAATTATCGCCATACTCTCAAATCGGGGGACCCAGGACAACGCGATCAGTTCCTATAAGTTTCATTGGTCCCGTGCGAGGTGTTCGTGTCTCCTACAGAGTCGTTTGGGCGATGGTTTTGTTTTTCACCCTTTAACGGCTTATTTTTAAGTCTAAGTGTGATTTTTGCAAATTATCGTCATACTCTCAAACTGGGAGACCCCGGACTACGTGGTCATTTCCTATAATTTACATTGGTTCCGTACTGCTTGTTTTTAAGTCTTAGTGAGATTTTTGCAAATTATCATCATACTCTCAAACCAGGAGATCCGGGACTTCACGGTCAGTTCCTACAACTTACATTGGTCCGGTGCGAGGTGTTCGTGCCTCCTTCGGGGTCGTTTGGGGGCTGGTTTGGGTTTTCACCCTTTAACGGCTTATTTTTAAGTCAAAGTGTGATTTTTGCAAATTATCATCATACTCTCAAACTGGGAGACCCGAGACTACGCGGTCTGTTCCTACAAGTTTCATTAGTCACGTGCGAGGTGTTCGTGCCTCCTACAGGGTTGTTTGGGGGCTGGTTTGGGTTTTCATCCTTTAACGGCTTGTTTTTAAGTCTAAGTGTGATTTTTACAAATTATCGTCATACTCTTAAACTGGGATACCCAAGACTATGCGGTCAGTTCCTACAAGTTACATTGGTCCCGTACGAGGTGTTCGTGCCTCCTACGGGGTCGTTTGGGGGCTAGTTTGGGTTTTCACCCTTTAACGACTTGTTTTTAATTCTAAGTATGATTTTTGCAAATTATCGTCATACTCTTAAACCGGGTGACCCGGGACAACGCGGTCAGTTCCTAACAGTAACATTGGTCCCGTGCGAGGTGTTCGTACCTCATACGGATCGTGTGCGGGTTGGTTTGGGTTTTCACCCTTTAACGGCTTATTTTTAAGTCAAAGTGTGATTTTTGCTAATTATCGTCATACTCTCAAACCGGGAAACCCGAAACTATGTGGTTAGTTCCTACAAGTTACATTGGTCCCGTGCGAGGTGTTCGTGCCTCCTACGGGGTCATTTTGGGGATGGTTTGGGTTTTCACCCATTAACGACATGTTTTAACTCTAAGTGTGATTTTTGCCAATTATCGTCATACTAAAAAACCGGGAGACCCGGGACTACACGGTCAGTTCCTACAAGTTACATTAGCCCCGTGCGAGGTGTTCGAGCCTCCTACGGGGTCGTTTGGGGGTTGGTTTGGGTTTTCACCCTTTAACGGCTTGTTTTTAAGTCTAAGTGTGATTTTTGCAAATTATCATCATACTCTCAACGGGAGACCCAGGACTATGCAGTCACTTCCTACAATTTACATTGGTCCTGTGCGAGGTGTTCGAGCCTCCTACGGGGTCGTTTGGGGGCTGGTTTGGGTTTTCACCCTTTAACGGCTAGTTTTTAAGTCTAAGTGTGATTTTTGCAAATTATCGTGATACTCTCAAACCCGGAGACCCAGGACTACGCAGTCACTTCCTATAATTTACATTGGTCCCGTGCGAGGTGTTCGTGCCTCCTACGAGGTCGTATGGGGACTGGTTTGGGTTTTCACCCATTAACGGCATGTTTTTAACTTTAAGTATAATTTTTGTAAATTATCGTCATACTCTCAAATCGGGCGACCCAGGACTACGTGATTAGTTCGTACAAGTTACATTGGTCCCGTGCGAGGTGTTCGTGTCTCCTACAGAGTCGTTTGGGGGCTGGTTTTGTTTTCACCCTTTAACGGCTTATTTGTAAGTCTAAGTGTGATTTTAGCAAATTATCGTCATACTCTCAAACCGGGAGACTCGAGACTATGCGGTCAGTTCCTACAAGTTACATTGGTCACGTACGAGGTGTTCGTGCCTCCTACCGGGTCATTTGGGGGCAGGTTTGGGTTTTCACCCTTTAACGGCTTATTTTTAAGTCTAAGTGTTGTTTTTGCTAATTATCGTCATACTCTCAAACTGGTATACCCAGGACTAAGCAGTCAGTTCCTAAAAGATACATTGGTCACGTGCGAGGTTTTTGTGCCACCTATGGAGTCGTTTGGGGGCTGGTTTATTTTTTCACCCTTTAACGGCTTATTGTTAAGTCTAAGTGTAATTTTTGCAAATTATCATCATACTCTCAAACCGCGAGACCCGAGACTACGCTGTCAGTTCCTACAAGTTACATTGGTCCCGTGCGAGGTGTTCGTGCCTCCTACGGGTCATTTGGGGGCTGGTTTGGGTTTTCACCCATTAACTGCATGTTTTTAACTCTATGTGTAATTTTTGCAAATTATCGTCATTCTCTCAAACCGAGAGACCCAGGTCTACGCGGTCAGTTCTTACAAGTTACATTGGCCCCATGAGAGGTGTTCGAGCCTCCTAGGGGGTCGTTTGGTGGCTGGTTTGGGCTATCATCCTTTAACGGCTTATTTTAAAGTCATAAGTGTTATTTTAGCAAATTATAATCATACTCTCAAATCGGGCGACCCGGGACTACGCGGTCAGTTCCTACAATTTACAGTGGTCCCGCTCGAGGTGTTCGTACCTCCTACGGGGTCGTTTGGGGGCTTGTTTGGGTTTTCACACTTTAACGGCTTGTTTTTAAGTCTAAGTGTGATTTTTGCAAATTATCATCATACTCTCAAATCGGGAGACCCGGGACTACGCGGTCAATTCCTACAAGTTACTTTGGTCACGTGCGAGGTGTTCGTGCCTCCTACGGGGTCGTATGGGGGCTGGTTGCGATTTTCAACCATTAACGGCTTATTTTTAAGTCTAAGTGGGATTTTTACAAATTATCGTCATACTCTCAAACCGGGAGACTCGGGATTACACGGTCAATTACTACAAGTTACATTTATCACGTGCGTGGTGTTCGGGCCTCCTACGGGGTCGTTTGGGGGCTGGTTTTGGTTTTCACACTTTAACGGCTAGTTTTTAAGTCTAAGTGTGACTTTTTCAAATTATCGTCATACTCTCAAATCGGGAGACCTATGACTACGTGGTGAGTTCCTACAAGTTACATTGGTCCCGTGCGAGGTGTTCGTGCCTCCTACGGGGTCGTTTGGGGGTTAGGTTTGGGTTTTCACCGTTTAACGACTTGTTTTTAAGTCTAAGTGTGATTTTTGCAAATGGTCACCATACTCTCAAACCGGGAGACCCGGGACTACGCGGTCAGTTCCCATAAGTTACATTGGTCCCGTTCGAGGTGTTCGTGCCTCCTACGGGGTCGTACGGGGGCTGGTTGGGGTTTTCACCCTTTAACGACTTCTTTTTAAGTTTAAGGGTGATTTTTTTCAAATTATCATCATACTCTCAAACCGGGAGATCCGAGACTACACAATCAGTTCCTACAAGTTACATTGGTCACGTACGATGTGTTCGTGCCTCCTACCGGGTCGTTTGGGGGTTGGTTTGGGTTTTCACCCTTTAACGGCATATTTTTAAGTCTAAGTGTGATTTTTCCAAATTATCATCACACTCTCAAACCGAGAGATCCGAGACTGCGCGGTCAGTTCCTACAAGTTACATTGGTCCCGTGCGACGTGTTCGTGTCTCCTATAGGGTCGTTTGGGGCCTGGTTTGTGTTTTCACGCATTAACGACTTGTTTTTAAGTCTACCTGGGATTTTATCAAATTATCATCATACTCTCAAACTGGGAGATCCGAGACTACGCGGTCAGTTCCTACAAGTTACATTGGTCACGTACGATGTGTTCGTGCCTTCTACCGGGTCGTTTGGGGGCTGGTTTGGGTTTTCACCCTTTAACGTCATATTTTAAGTCTAAGTGTGATTTTTCCAAATTATCATCACACTCTCAAACCGGGAGACCCGGGAATATGCGGTCAGTTCCTACAAGTTATATTAGTCTCGCGCGAGGTGTTCGTGCCTCCTACGGGGTCATTTTGGGGCTGGTTTGGGTTTTCATCCATTAACGGCATATTTTTAACTTTAAGTGTAATTTTTGCAAATTATCATCATACTCTCAAACCGGGAGACCCAGGACTACGCTGTCAGTTCGTACAAGTTACATTGGCCCCATGGCTGGTGTTCGAGCCTCCTAGGGGGTCATTTGCGGAATGGTTTGGGCTTTCACCCTTTAGCGGCTTATTTTTAAGTCTTAAGTGTGATTTTAGAAAATTATCGTCATACTCTCAAATAACCCGGGACTACGCGATCAGTTCCTACAATTTACAATGGTCCCGCGCGAGGTTTTCGTACCTCCTACGGGGTCGTTTGTGGGCTGCTTTGGGTTTTCACCCGTTAACGGCTTATTTTTATGTCTTAGTGTGATTTTTGCATATAATCATCATACTCTCAAACCGAGAGACCCGGGACTACATGGTTAGTTCCTACAAGTTACAATGGTCACGTGCGAGGTGTTCGTACCTCGTACGGGGTCGTTTGGGGGCAGGTGTGGGTTTTCACCCTTTAACGGCTTGTTTTTAAGTCTAAGAGTGATTTTTGCAAATTATCATCATACTCTTAAATCAGGCAACCCAGGATTACGCGGTCAGTTCCTACAAGTTACATTGGTGTCTCCTACAGGGTCGTTTGGTGGCTGGTTTAGGTTTTCACGCTTTAACGGCTTATTTTAAAGTCTAAGTGTGATTTTTGCAAATTATTGTCATACTCTCAAACCGGGAGACCCGGGCCTACGCGGTCAGTTCCTACAAGTTACATTGGTCACGTACGAGGTGTTCGTGCCTCCTACCGGGTCATTTGGGGGCTGGTTTTGGTTTTCACCATTTAACGGCTTATTTTTAAGTCTAAGTGTGATTTTTGCTAATTGTCGTCATACGCTCAAACCGGTATACCCGGGACTACACAGTCAGTTCCTAAAAGTTACATTGGTCACGTGCGAGGTTTTCGTGCTTCCTATGGAGTCGTTTGGGGGCTGGTTTGGGTTTTCAACCTTTAACGACTTATTTTTATTTCTAAGTGTAATTTTTCAAATTATCGTCATACTCTTAAACCGAGAGACCCGGGACTACGCGGTCAGTTCCTACAAGTTACATTGGTCCCGTGCGAGGTGTTCGTGCCTCCTACGGGTCGTTTGGGGGCTATTTTGTGTTTTCACCCATTAACGGTATGTTTTTAACTCTAAGTGTCATTTTTGCAAATTATAATCATACTCTCAAACCGGGAGACCCAGGACTACGCGGTCAGTTCTTACAAGTTACATTGGCCCCATGGGAGGTGTTCGAGCCTCCTAGGGGGTCGTTTGGGAGCTGGTTTGGGCTTTCACCCTTTAACGACTTATTTTTAAGTCTTAAGTGTGATTTTAGCAGATTATCATCATACTCTCAAATCGGGAGACCCGGGACTATGCGGTCAGTTCCTACAATTTACAGTGGTCCCGCGCGAGGTGTTCGTACCTCCTACGGGGTCGTTTGGGGGCTGGCTTGGGTTTTCACCCTTTAACGACCTATTTTTAAGACTAAGTGTGATTTTTGCAAATAATCATCATACTCTCATACCGGGAGACCCGGGACTACGTGGTTAGTTCCTACAAGTTACAATGGTAACGTGCGAGGTGTTTGTACCTCCTACGGGGTCGTATGGGGTCAGGTGTGGGTTTTCACCCTTGAAGGGCTTGTTTTTAAGTCTAAGTGTGATATTTGCAAATTATCGTCATACTCTCAAATTGGGCGACCCAGGACTACGCGGTCAGTTCCTACAAGTTACATTGGTCCCGTGCGAGGTGTTCGTGTCTCCTACAGGTTCGTTTAGGGGCTGGTTTGGGTTTTCAGCCTTTAACGACTTGTTTTTAAGTCTAAGTGGGATTTTTGCAAATTATCATCACACTCTCAAACTGGGAGACCCAGGACTACGCGGTCATTTCCTACAAGTTAGATTGATCCCGTGCGAGGTGTTCATGCCTCCTACGGGGTCGTATGGTGGTTGGTTTGGGTTTTCACCCTTTAACGGATTATTTTTAAGTCAAAGTGTAATTTTTTCAAATTATCGTCATACTCTCAAACCGGGAGACCCGGGACTACGCGGTCAATTCCTATAAGTTACATTCGTCACGTGCGTGGTGTTCGTGCCTCCTACGGGGTCGTTTGGGGGCTGGTTTGGGTTTTCACACTTTAACGGCTTATTTTTAATTCTAAGTGTGATTTTTGCAAATTATCATCATACTCTCAAACTGGGAGACCTGGGACTACGCGGTGAGTTCCTACAAGTTACATTGGTCCCGTACGACGTGTTCGTGCCTCCTACGGGGTCGTTTGGGGGCTGGTTTGGGTTTTCACCCTTTAAAGGCTTGTTTTTAAGTCTAAGTGTGATTTTTGTAAATTATCATCATACTCTCAAACCGGGAGACCCGAGACTACGCGGTCAGTTCCTGCAAGTTACATTTGTCCCGTGCAAGGTGTTCGTGCGTCCTACGGGGTCGTACGGGGGCTGGTTGGGGTTTTCACCCTTTAACGGCTTATTTTTAAGTTTAAGTGTGATTTTTGCAAATTATCGTCATACTCTCAAACCGGGAGACCCGAGACTACACGGTCAGTGCCTACAAGTTACATTGGTCACGTGCGAGGTGTTCGTGCCTCCTACCGGGTCGTTTGGGGGTTGGTTTGGGTTTTCACCCTTTAACGACATATTTTTAAGTCTAAGTTTGATTTTTCCAAATTATCATCATACTCTCAAACCGGTAGACCCGGGACTACGCAGTCAGTTCCTACAAGTTATATTGGTCACGTGCGAGGTTTTCGTGCCTCCTATGGAGTCGTTTGGGGGCTGGTTTGGATTTTCAGCCTTGAACGCCTTATTTTTAAGTCTAAGTGTGATTTTTGCAAACTATCATCATACTCTCAAACAGAGAGACCCAGGACTGCGCGGTCAGTTCCTACAAGTTATATTGGTCCCGTACGAGGTGATCGTGTCTCCTACAGGGTCGTTTGGGGGCTGGTTTGGGTTTTCACCCTTTAACAGCTTATTTTTAAGTCTAACTGGGATTTTTGCAAATTATCATCATACTCTCAAACCGGGAGACCCAGGACTATGCAGTCAGTTCTTACAAGTTACATTGGCCCCATGGGAGGTGTTCGAGCCTCCTACGGGGTCGTTTGGGGGCTGGTTTGGGCCTTCACCCTTTAACGACTTATTTTTAAGTCTAAGTGTGATTTTTTCAAATGATCATCATACTCTCAAATCGGGTGACCCAGGACTACGCGGTCAGTTCCTACAAGTTACATTGGTACCGTGCGAGGTGTTCGTGCCTCCTACGGGCTCGTATGGTGGCTGGTTTGAGTTTTCACCCTTTAACGACTTATTTTAAGTCTTAAGTGTGATTTTTTAAAATTATCGTCATACTCTCAAACAGGGAGACCCGGGACTACGCGATCAATTCCTACAAGTTACATTTGTCACGTGCGTGGTGTTCGGACCTCCTACGGGGTCGTTTGGGGGCTGGTTTTGGTTTTCACACTTTAACGGCTTATTTTTTAGTCTAAGTGTGATTTTTTCAAATTATCGTCATACTCTCAAATCGGGAGACCTGGGACTATGCGGTGAGTTCCTACAAGTTACATTGGTCTCGTGCGAGGTGTTCGTGTCGCTTACGGGGTCGTTTGGGGGCTGGTTTGGGTTTTCACCGTCTAACGGCTTATTTTTAAGTCTAAGTGTGATTTTTGCAAATGGTCATCATACTCTCAAACCGGGAGACCCGGGACTACGTGGTCAGTTCCTACAACTTGCATTGGTCCCGTGCGAGGTGTTCGTGCCTCCTACGGGGTCGTACGGGGGCTGGTTGGGGTTTTCACCCTTTAACGACTTCTTTTTAAGTTCAAGTGTGATTTTTGCAAATTATCATCATACTCTCAAACCGGGAGAACCGAGACTTCGCTGTCAGTTCCTACAAGTTACATTGGTCACGTACGATGTGTTCGTGCCTCCTACCGGGTCGTTTGGGGGTTGGTTTGGGTTTTCACCCTTTAATGGCATATTTTTAAGTCTAAGTGTGATTTTTCCAAATTATCATCACACTCTCAAACCGGGAGACCCGGGACTATGCGGTCAGTTCCTACAAGTTATATTGGTCCCGTGCGAGGTGTTCGTGCCTCCTACGGGGTCATTTTGGGGCTGGTTTGGGTTTTCATCCATTTACGACATGTTTTTAACTTTAAGTGTGATTTTTGCAAATTATCATCATACTCTCAAATCGGGAGACCCAGGACTACGCTGTCAGTTCTTACAAGTTACATTGGCCCCATGGCTGGTGTTCGAGCCTCCTAGGGGGTCATTTGCGGAATGGTTTGGGCTTTCACCCTTTAACGGCTTATTTTTAAGTCTTAAGTGTGATTTTAGCAAATTATAGTCATACTCTCAAATCGAGAGACCCGGGACTACGCGGTCAGTTCCTACAATTTACAGTGGTCCCGCGCGAGGTGTTCGTACCTCCTACGGGTTCGTATGTGTGCTGGTTTGTGTTTTCACCCGTTAACGGCTTATATTTATGTCTTAGTGTGATTTTTGCAAATAATCGTCATACTCTCAAACCGAGAGACCCGGGACTACACGGTTAGTTCCTGCAAGTTACAATGGTCACGTGCGAGGTGTTCGTACCTCCTACGGGGTCGTTTGGGGGCAGGTGTGGGTTTTCACCCTTTAACGGCTTTTTTTTAAGTCTAAGAGTGATTTTTGCAAATTATCATAATACTCTCAAATCGGGCGACCCAAGATTACGCGATCAGTTCCTACAAGTTACATTGGTCCCTTGCGAGGTGTTCGTGTCTCCTATAGGGTCGTTTGGGGGCTGGTTTTGGTTTTCACCCTTTAACGGCTTATTTTAAAGTCTAAGTGTGATTTTTGTAAATTATCGTCATACTCTCAAATCGAGAGACCCGGGACTACGCGATCAGTTCCTACAAGTTACATTGGTCACGTACGAGGTGTCCGTGCCTCCTATCGGGTCGTTTGGGGGCTGGTTTGGGTTTTCACCCTTTAACGGCTTATTCCTGGGACTAATTGTGATTTTTGCTAATTGTCGTCATACTCTCAAACCGGTATACCCGGGACTACGCAGTCAGTTCCTAAAAGTTACATTGGTCACGTGCGAGGTTTTCGTGCCTCCTATGGAGTCGTTTGGGGGCTGGTTTGGGTTTTCACCCTTTAACGACTTATTTTTATTTCTAAGTGTAAATTTTCAAATTATCATCATACTCTCAAACTGAGAGACCCGGGACTACGCGGTCAGTTCCTACAAGTTACATTGGTCCCGTGCTAGGTGTTCGTGCCTCCTACGGGTCGTTTGGGGGCTGTTTTGGGTTTTCACCTATTGACGGCATGTTTTTAACTCTAGTGTGATTTTTGCAAATTATCATCATACTCTCAAACCGGGAGACCCAGGACTACGCGGTCAGTTCTTACAAGTTACATTGGCCCCATGGGAGGTGTTCGAGCCTCCTAGGGGGTCGTTTGGGAGCTGGTTTGGGCTTTCACCCTTTAACGGCTTATTTTTAAGTCTTAAGTGTGATTTTAGCAAATTATTGTCATACTCTCAAATTAGGAGACCCGGGACTATGCGGTCAGTTCCTACAATTTACAGTGGTCCCGCGCGAGGTGTTTGTACTTCCTACGGGGTCGTTTGGGGGCTGGCTTGGGTTTTCACCCTTTAACGGCCTATTTTTTTGACTAAGTGTGCTTTTTGCAAATAATCATCATACTCTCATACCGGGAGACCCGGGACTACGTGGTTAGTTCCTACAAGTTACAATGGTAACGTGCGAGGTGTTCGTACCTCCTACGGGGTCGTATGGGGGCAGGTGTGGGTTTTCACCCTTGAACGACTTGTTTTTAAGTCTAAGTGTGATTTTGGCAAATTATCGTCATACTCTCAAATTGGGCGACACAGGACTACGCGGTCAGTTCCTACAAGTTACATTGGGCCCGTGAGAGGTGTTCGTGTCTCCTATAGGTTCGTTTGGGGGCTGGTTTGGGTTTTCAGCCTTTAACGACTTGTTTTTAAGTCTAAGTGGGATTTTTGGAAATTATGATCATACTCTCAAACTGGGAGACCCAAGACTACGTGATCAGTTCCTACAAGTTACATTGGTCCCGTGCGAGGTGTTCGTGCCTCCTACGGGGTCGTATGGTGGCTGGTTTGGGTTTTCACCCTTTAACGGCTTATTTTTAAGTCAAAGTGTGTTTTTTATAAATTATCGTCATACTCTCAAACCGGGAGACCCGGGACTACGGGGTCAATTCCTATAAGTTACATTCGTCACGTGCGTGGTGTTCGTGCCTCCTACGGCGTCGTTTGGGGATTGGTTTGGGTTTTCACCATTAACGGTATGTTTTTAACTTTAAGTGTAATTTTTGCAAATTATCATCATACTCTCAAACCGGGAGACCCAGGACTACGCAGTCAGTTCTTACAAGTTACATTGGCCCCATGGGAGGTGTTCGAGCCTGCTACGGGGTCGTTTGGTGGTTGGTTTGGTCCTTCACCCTTTAACGACTTATTTTTAAGTCTTAATTGTGATTTTGGCAAATTATCGCCATACTCTCAAATCGGGAGACCTGGGACTACGCGATCAATTCCTGCAAGTTACATTGGTCCCGTGCGAGGTGTTCGTGCCTCCTACGGGGTCGTATGGGGGATGGTTGGGTTTCCCCCCTTTAACGGCTTATTTTTAACTCTAATTGTGATTTTTGCCAATTATCGTGATACTCTCAAACCGGGAGACCCGGGACTACGCGGTTAGTTCCTACAAGTTATATTGGTCACATACGAGGTGTTTGTTCCTTCTACCGAGTCGTTTGGGGGTTGGTTTGTGTTTTCACCCTTTAACGGCTTGTTTTTAAGTCTAAGTGTGATTTTTGCTGATTGTTGTCATACTCTCAAATCGGTAGACCCGGGACTACGCAGTCAGTTCCTACATGTTATATTGGTCACGTGGGAGGTTTTTATGCCTCCTATGGAGTCGTTTGGGGGCGGGTTTGGGTTTTCACCCTTTAACGGCTTATTTTTAAGTCTAAGTGTTATTTTTGCAAATTATCATCATACTCTCAAACAGGGAGACCCGGGACTATGCGGTCAGTTCCTACAAGTTACATTGGTCCCGTGCGAGCTTTTCGTGCCTCCTACGGGGTCGTTTTGGGGCTGGTTTGAGTTTTCATCCATTAACGGCATGTTTTTAACTTTAAGTGTGATTTTTTCAAATTATCATCATACTCTCAAACCGGGAGACCCAAGACTACGCGGTCAGTTGTTACAAGTTACATTGGCCCCATGGGAGGTGTTCGAGCCTCCTAGGGGGTCGTTTGGGGACTGGTTTGGTCTTTCACCCTTTAACTTCTTATTTTTAAGTCTCAAGTGTGATTTTAGCAAATTATCGTCATACTCTCAAATCAGGAGACCCGGGACTATGCGGTCAATTCCTATAATTTACAGTGGTCCCGCGCGAGGTGTTCGTACCTCCTAGGGGGTCGTTTGGGGGCTGGTTTGGGTTTTCACCCTTTAACGGCTTATTTTTATGTCTAAGTGTGATTTTTGCAAATAATCGTCATACTCTCAAACCGAGAGACCCGGGACTACGCGGTTAGTTCCTACAAGTTACAATGGTCCCGTGCGAGTTGTTCGTACCTCCTACGGGGTCGTTTGGGGGCTGGAGTGGGTTTTCACCCTTTAACGACTTGTTTTTAAGTCTAAGTGTGATTTTTGCAAATTATCGTCATACTCTCAAATCGGGCGACCCAGGATTACGCGGTCAGTTCCTATAAGTTACATTGGTCCCGTGCGAAGTGTTCGTGTCTCCTACAGGGTCGTTTGGGGGTTGGTTTGGGTTTTCACCCTTTAACGACTTTTTTTAAGTCTAAGTGGGATTTTTGTAAATTATCATCATACTCTCAAACTGGGAGACCCAAGACTACACGGTCAGTTCCTACAAGTTACATGGGTCCCGTGCGAGGTGTTCCTGCCTCTTACGGGGTCGTATGGTGGTTGGTTAGGGTTTTCACCCTTTAACGACTTATTTTTAAGTCAAAGTGTGATTTTTGTAAATTATCATCGTACTCTCAAACCGGGAGACTCGGGACTACGCGGTCTCTTCCTACAAGTTACATTTGTCACGTGCGAGGTGTTCGTGCCTCCTACGGGGTCGTTTGGGGGCTGGTTTGGGTTTTCACACTTTAAAGGCTTGTTTTTAAGTCTAAGGGTGATTTTTGCAAATTATCATCATACTCTCAAACCGGGAAACCCGGGACTACGCGGTCAGTTCCTACAAGTTACATTGGTCCTGTGCGAGGTGTTCGTGCCTCCTACGGGGTCGTTTGAGGGTTGGTATGGATTTTCACCCAGTAACGACATGTTTTTAACTCTAAATCTGATTTTTTCCAATTATCGTCATACTCACAAATCGGGAGGCCCGGCACTACACGATCAGTTCCTACAAGTTACATTGGCCCCGTGCGAGGTGTTCGAGCCTCCTACGGGGTCGTTTGGGGGCTGGTTTGGGTTTTCACCCTTTAACGGCTTGTTTTTAAGTCTAAGTGTGATTTTTGCAAATTAACATCATACTCTCAAATCGAGAGACCCGGGACTACGCAGTCACTCCCTACAATTTACATTGGCCCCGTGCGAGGTGTTCGGGCCTCCTATGGGGTCGTTTGGATGCTAGTTTGGGTTTTCACCCTTTAACGGCTTGTTTTTAAGTCTAAGTGTGATTTTTGCAAATTATCGTCATACTCTCAAATCGGGAGACCCGGGACTACGCAGTCACTTCCTACAATTTACATTGGTCCCGTGCGAGGTGTTCGTTCCTCCGACGGGGTCGTATGGGGACTGGTTTGTGTTATAACCAATTAACGGCATGTTTTTAACTTTGAGTGTGATTTTTGCAAATTATCATCATACTCTCAAATCGGGCGACCCAGGAATACACGATCAGTTCCTAAAAGATACATTGGTCCCGTACGAGGTGTTCTTGTCTCCTAAAGAGTCGTTTGGGGGCTGGTTTTGGTTTTCACCCTTTAACTGCTTATTTTTAAGTCTAAGTGTGATTTTTGAAAATTATCGTGATACTCTAAAACCAGGAGACTCGGGACTATGCGGTCAGTTCCTACAAGTTACATTGGTCACGTACGAGGTGTTCGTGCCTCCTACCGGGTCATTTGAGGGCTGGTTTGGGTTTTCACCCTTTGACGGCTTATTTTTAAGTCTAAGTGTGATTTTTACTAATTATCGTCATACTCTCAAACCGGTAGACCCGGGACTACGCAGTCAGTTCCTAAAAGTTACATTGGTCTCGTGCGAGATTTTCGTGCCTCCTATGGAGTCGTTTGGGGGCTTGTTTGGGTTTTCACGCTTTAACGGCTTATTTCTAAGTCTAAGTGTAATTTTTGCAAATTATCATCATACTCTCAAACCGGGAGACCCGGGACTACGCGGTCAGTTCCTACAAGTTGCATTGGTCTCGTGCGAGGTGTTTGTGCCTCCTACGGGGTCGTTTGGGGGTTGGTTTCAGTTTTCATCCATTAACGGCATGTTTTTAGCTCTAAGTGTGATTTTTGCAAATTATCATTTTACTCTCAAATCGGGAGACCCAGGACTACGCGTTCAGTTCTTACAAGTTACATTGGCTCCATGGGAGGTGTTCGAGCCTCCTAGGGGGTCGTTTGGGGGCTGGTTTGGGCTTTCACCCTTTAACTGCTTATTTTTAAGTCTTAAGTGTGATTTTAGCAAATTTTCATAATACTCTTAAATCGAGAGACCCGGTACTACGCGGTCAGTTCCTATAATTTACAGTGGTCCCGCGCGAGGTGTTCGTACCTCTTACGGGGTCGTTTGCTTGCTAGTTTGGGTTTCCACCCTTTAACGGCTTATTTTTATATCTAAGTGTAATTTTTGCAAATAATCGTCATACTCTCAAACCGGGAGACCCGAGACTACCCAGTTAGTTCCTACAAGTTACAATGGTCCCGTGCGAGGTGTTCTCACCTCCTACGGGGTCGTTTGGGAGCTGGTGTGGGTTTTCACCCTTTAACGGTTTGTTTTTAAGTCTAAGTGTGATTTTAGCAAATTATCGTCATACTCTCAAATCGGGCGACCCAGGACTACGCGGTCAGTTCCTACAGGTTACATTGGTCCTGTGCGAGGTGTTCATGTCTCCTACAGGGTTGTTTGGGGGCGGGTTTGAGTTTTCACCCTTTAAGGGCTTGTTTTTAAGTCTAAGTGGGATTTTTGCAATTAATCATCATACTTTTAAACCGAGAGACCCGGGCCTACGCGGTTAGTTCCAACAAGTTACAATGGTCCCGTACGAGGTGTTCGTACCTCCTATGGGGTCGTTTAGGGGCTGGTATGGGTTTTCACCCTTTAACGGCTTGTTTTTAAGTCTAAGTGTGATTTTTACAAATTATCGTCATACTCTCAAATCGGGCGACCAAGGACTACGCGGTCAGTTCCTATAAGTTACATTGGTCCCGTACGAGGTGTTCGTGTCTCCTACATGGTCGTTTGGGGGATGGTTTGGGTTTTTACCCTTTAACGGCTTGTTTTTAAGTCTAAGTGGGATTTTTGCAAATTATCAGCATACTTTCAAACTGGGAGACCCAGGACTACGTGGTCAGTTCCAACAAGTTACATTGGTCCCGTGCGAGCTATTCGTGCCTCCTACAGGGTCGTATGGTGGCTGGTTTGGGTTTTCACCCTTTAACGGCTTATTTTTCAGTCAAAGTGTGATTTTGCAAATTATCATGATACTCTCAAACCGGGCGACCCGGGACTACACGGTCAATTCATACAAGTTACATTTTTCACGTGCGAGGTGTTCGTGCCTCCTACGGGTCGTTTGGGGGCTGATTTGGGTTTTCACACTTTAACTGCTTGTTTTTAAGTCTAAGTGTGTTTTCTGCAAATCATTATCATATTCTCAAACCGGGAGACCTGGGACTACGCGTTGAGTTCCTACAAGTTACATTGGTCACGTACGTTGTGTTCGTCCCTCCTACCGGTTCGTTTGGGGGCTGGTTTGGGTTTTCACCCTTTAACAGCATATTTTTAAGTCTAAGTGTGATTTTTCCAAATTATCATCCTACTCTCAAATCGGTAGACTCGGGACTACGCAGTCAGTTCCTACAAGTTACATTGGTCACGTGCGAGGTTTTCGTGCCTCCTATGGAGTCGTTTGGGGGCTGGTTTGGGTTTTCACCCTTTAACGGCTTTTTTTAAGTCTAAGTGTAATTTTTGCAAATTATCGTCATAGTCTCAAACCCGGAGACCCGAGACTGTGCAGTCAGTTCCTACAAGTTACATTGGTCCCGTGCGAGGTGTTCGTGCCTCCTACGGGGTCGTTTGGGGGTTGGTTTGTGTTTTCACCATTGACGGCATGTTTTTAACTTTAAGTGTGATTTTTGCAAATTAAAATCATACTCTCAAACCGGGAGACCCAGGACTACGCAGTCAGTTCTTTCAAGTTACATTGGGCCCATGGGAGGTGTTCGAGCCTCCTACGGGGTTGTTTGGGGGCTGGTTTGGGCCATCATCCTTTAACGGCTTTTTTTTAAGTCTTAAGTGTGATTTTAGCAAATTATTGTCGTACTCTCAAATCGGGAGACCCGGGACTACGCGGTCAGTTCTTGCAAGTTACATTGGTCCCGTGCGAGGTGTTCGAGCCTCCTACGGGGTCGTATGGGGGCTGGTTGACTTTTTCACCCTTTAATGACTTATTTTAAAGTCTAAGTGTGATTTTTGCAAATTATCGTCATACTCTCAAACCGGGAGACCCGGGACTACGCAGTCAGTTCCTACAAGTTACATTGGTCACATACGAGGTGTTTGTGCCATCAAACGGGTCGTTTGGGGGCTGGTTTGGGTTTGCACCCTTTTACGTCTTTTTTTTAAGTGTAAGTGTGATTTTTACTAATTATCATCAAACTCTCAAACCGGTAAACCCGGGACTACGCAATCAGTTCCTACAAGTTACATTGGTCACGTGGGAGGATTTTTGTGCGTCATATGGAGTCGTTTTGGGGCGGGTTTGGGTTTTCATCCTTTAACGGCTTTTTTTAAGTCTAAGTCATATTTTTGCAAATTATCGTCATACTCTCAAACCGGGAGACCCGGGACTACGCGGTAAGTTCCTACAAGTTACATTGGTCCCGTGTGAGGTGTTCGTGCCTCCTATGGGGTCGTTTTGGGGCTGGTTTGCGTTATCATCCATTAACGACATGTTTTTAACTTTAAGTGTGATTTTTGCAAATTAGCATCATACTCTCTAACCGGGAAACCCAGGACTACGCGGTCAGTTCCTGTAAGTTACATTGGTCCCGTGTGAGGTGTTCGTGCCTCCTACGGGGTCGTTTGGGGGCTGATTGGGGTTTTCACCCTTTAACGTCTTATTTTTAAGTCTATGTGTGATTTTTACAAATTATCATCATACTCTCAAACCGGGAGACCCAGGACTACGCGGTCTGTTCCTACAAGTTACATTGGTCACGTACGAGGTGTTCGTGCCTCCTACGGGGTCATTAGGGGGCTGGTTTGGGTTTTCACCCTTTAACAGCTTATTTTTTAGTCTAAGTGTGATTTTTACCAATTATCTTCATACTCTCAAACCGGTAGACCCGGGACTAAGCAGTCAGTTCCTAAAAGTTACATAGGTCACGTGCGAGGTTTTCGTGCCTCCTATGGAGTCGTTTGGGGGCCGGTTTGGGTTTTCACCCTTTAAGAGCTTATTTTTAAGTCTAAGTGTAATTTTTGCAAATTATCGCCATACTCTCAAATCGGGAGACCCGAGACTATACGGTCAGTTCCTACAAGTTATATTGGTCCCGTGTGAGGTGTTCGTGCCTCCTACGGGGTCGTTTGGGGGTTGGTTTGGGTTTTCACCCATTAACGACATGTTTTTAACTTTAAGTGTGATTTTTACAAATTATCATCATACTCTCAAATTGGGAGACCAAGGACTACGCGGTCAGTTCTTATAAGTTACATTGGCCCCATGGGAGGTGTTCGAGCCTCATACGGGGTTATTTGGGGGCTGGTTTGGGCCTTCACCCTTTAACGACTTATTTTTAAGTCTTAATTGTTATTTTAGCAAATTTTCATCATACTCTCAAATCAGGAGACTCGGGACTACGCAGTCAGTTCCAATAATTTACATTGGTCCCGTGCGAGGTGTCCGTAGCTCATATAGGGTCGTTTGGGGGCTGGTTTTTGGTTTTCATCCTTTAACGACTTGTTTTTAAGTCTAACTGGCATTTTATCAAATTATCATCATACTCTCAAACCGGAAGACCCGGGACTACGCGGTCAGTTCCTACAAGTTACATTGGTCCCGTGCGAGGTGTTCGTGCCTCCTACGGGGTCGTATGGGGGTTGGTGTGGGTTTTCACCCTTTAACGACTTATTTTTAAGTCAAAGGGTTATTTTTGCAAATTATCGTCATACTCTCAAACCGGGAGACCCAAGACTATGCGGTCATTTCCTACAAGTTTCATTAGTCACATGCGAGGTGTTCGTGCCTCCTATGGGGTCGTTTGGGGGCTGGTTTGGGTTTTCAGCCTTAAACGACTTATTTTTAAGTCTAAGTGTGATTTTTGTAAACTATCATCATACTCTCAAACTAATAGACCCAGGACTGCGCGGTCAGTTCCTACAAGTTATATTGGTCCCGTGCGAGGTGTTCGTGTCTCCAACAGGGTCGTTTGGGGGCTGGTTTGGGTTTTCACCCTTTAACAGCTTGTTTTTAAGTCTAACTGGGATTTTTGCAAATTATCGTCTTACTCTCAAACCAAGAGACCCGGGACTACACAGTTAGTTACTACAAGTTACATTGGTCACGTGCGAGGTTTTCGTGCCTCATATGGAGTCGTTTGGGGGCTGGTTTGGGTCTTCACCCTTTAACGGCTTATTTTTAAGTCTAAGTGTAATTTTTGCAAATTATCATCATACTCTCAAATCGGGAGACCCGAGACTACACGGTTAGTTCCTACACGTTACATTGGTCCCATGCGAGGTGTTCGTGCCTCCTACGGGGTCGTTTGGGGGTTGGTTTGGGTTTTCACCCTTTAACAGCTTGTTTTTAAGTCTAAGTGTGATTTTTGCAAATTGTCATCATACTCTCAAATCGGGCGACCCAGGACTACGCGGTCAGTTCCTACAAGTTACATTGGCCCCGTGTGAGGTGTTCGTGTCTCCTACAGGGTCGTTTAGGGGCTGGTATGTGTTTTCACTAACGGCTTGTTTTTAAGTCTAAGTGGGATTTTTGCAAATTATCGTCATACTCACAAACCGGGAGACTCGGAACTACGCGGTCAGTTCCTACAAGTTACATTGGTCCCGTGCGAGGTGTTCGTGCCTCCTACGGGGTGTTTGGGGGCTAAGTTTGGGTTTTCGCCCTTTAACGGTTTATTTTTACGTCAAATTGTGATTTTTGTAAATTATCGTCATACTCTCAAACCGGGAGACCCGGGACTACGCGGTCAATTCCTACAAGTTACATTTGTCACGTGCGAGGTGTTCGTGCCTCCTACGGGGTCGTTTGGGGGCTAGTTTGGGTTTTCACACTTTAACGGCTTGTTTTTAAGTCTAAGTATGATTTTTGGAAATTATCATCATACTCTCAATTCGGGAAACTCGGGACTACGCGGTCAGTTCCTACAAGCTACATTGGTACCGTGCGAGGTGTTCATGCCTCCTACGGGGTCGTTTGGGGGCTGGTTTGGGTTTTCACCCTTTAACGGCTTATTTTTAAGTCTAAGTGCGATTTTTGAAAACGATCATCATACTCTCAAATCGGGAGACCCAGGACTTAACGGTCAGTTCCTGCAAGTTACACTGGTCCCGTGCGAGGTGTTCGTGGCTTCTACGGGGGCATATGGGGGCTGGTTGGGGTTTTCACCCTTTAACGGCTTATTTTTAAGTCCAATTGTGATTTTTGCAAATTATCATCATACTCACAAACCGGGAGAACCGGGACTACGCGATCAGTTCCTACAAGTTACCTTGGTCACGTACGAGGTGTTTGAGCCTCCTACGGGGTCATTTGGGAGATGGTTTGGGCCTTCACCCTTTTACGACTTATTTTTAAGTCTTTAGTGTTATTTTAGCAAATTATCATCATACTCTTAAATCGGGAGACCCGAGACAATGCGATCAGTTCCTACAATTTACATTGGTCCCGTTCGAGGTGTTCGTGCGTCCTACGAGGTCGTTTGGGGGCTGGTTTGGGTTTTCACCCTTTAATGGCTTATCTTTATGTCTAAGTGTGATTTTGGCAAATAATTGTCATACTCTCAATTCGGGAGACCCGGGACTACACGGTTAGTTCCTACATATTACAGTAGTCCCGTGCGAGGTGTTCGCGCCTCCTTCGGGGTCGTATGGGGGATGGTTTGGGTTTTCACCCTTTAACGACTTATTTTTAAGTCAAAGTGTGTTTTTTACAAATTATCATCAAACTCTCAAACCGGGAGACCCGGGACTATGCGGTCAGTTCCTATAAGTTACATTGGTCCCGTACGAGGTGTTCGTGCCTACTACAGGGTCGTTTGGGGGCTGGTTTGGGTTTTCACCCGTTAAACGCTTATTTTTTAGTCAAAGTGTGATTTTTGTAAATTATCATCATACTCTCTAACCGGGAGATCCAAAACTAAGCGGTCAATTCCTACAAGTTATTTTTGTCATGTGCGAGGTGTTCGTGCCTCCTACGGGTTCGTTTGGGGGCTGGTTTGGGTTTTCAAACTTTAATGGCTTGTTTTTAAGTCTAAGCATGATTTTTGTAAATTATCGTCATACTCTCAAACCGGGAGAGTCGGGACTACGCGGTCAGTTCATACAAGTTACATTGGTCACGTGCTAGGTGTTCGTGCCTCCTACGGGGTCGTTTGGGGGCTGGTTTGGGTTTTCACGCTTTAACGGCTTGTTTTTAAGTCTAAGTGTGATTTTTACAGATTATCATCATACTCTCAAATCGGGAGACGCGGGACTACGCGGTTAGTTATTGCAAGTTGCATTGGTCCCGTGTGAGGTGTTCGTGCCTCTTACGGGGTTGTATGGGTGCTGGTTCGAGTTTTCAGCCTTTAACGACTTATTTTTCAGTCTAAGTGTGATTTTTGCAAATTATCAGCATAATCTCAAACTGGGAGACCCGGGACTACGCGGTCAGTTCCTACAAGTTACATTGGTCACGTACGAGGTGTTCGTGCCTGCTACGGGGTCGTTTGGGTTTTCACCCATTAACGACATGTTTTTAACTTTAAGTGTTATTTTTGCAAATTATCATCATACTTTCAAACCGGGAGACCCAAGACTACGCGGTCAGTTCTTACAAGTTACATTCGCCCCATGGGAGGTGTTCGAGCCTCCTACGGGGTCATTTGGGGGCTGGTTTGGGCCTTCACGCTTTAATGAGTTATTTTTAAGTCTTAATTATTATTTTTGAAAATAATAGTTATACTCTCAAACTGGGAGACCCGGGACTATGTGATTAGTTCCTACAAGATACATTGGTCCCGTGCGAGGTGTTCGTGCCTCCTACGGGATCGTTTGGGGGCTGGTTTGGGTATTCACCCTTTAACAGCTTGTTTTTAAGTCTAAGGGTGATTTTTACAAATTATTGTCATACTCTCAAATTGAGCGACCCAGGACTACGCGGTCAGTTCCTACAAGTTACATTGGTCCCATACGAGGTGTTCGTGTCTCCTATAGGGTCGTTTGGGGGCTGGTTTGGGTTTTCACGCTTTAACGGCTTATTTTTAAGTCTAACTCGGATTTTATCAAATTATCATCATATTCTCAAATTGGGAGACACGGGACTACGCGGTCAGTTCCTACAAGTTACATTGGTCCCGTGCGAGGTGTTCGTGCCTCCTACGGTGTCGTATGGGGCTGGTTTGGGTTTTGACCCTTTAATGGCTTATTTTTAAGTCAAAGTGTGATTTTTGCAAATTACCATCACACTCTCAAATCGGGGGACCCGGGACTACGCGGTCAGGTCCTACAAGTTACATTGGTCACGTGTGAGGTGTTCGTGCCTCCTACGGGGTCGTTTGGGGGCTGGTTTGGGTTTTCACCCTTTAACGACCTGTTTTTAAGTCTAAGTGTGATTTTTTGCTAATTATCTTCATACTCTCAAACCGTTAGACCCGGTACTAAGCAGTTAGTTACTGCAAGTTACATTGGTCATTGGTTACGTGCGAGGTTTTTGTGCCTCCTACGGAGTCTTTTGGGGGTTGGTTTGGGTTTTCACCCTTTAACGACTTATTTTTAAGTCTAAGTGTAATTTTTTCGAATTATCATCATACTCTCAAATCGGGAGACCTGGGACTATACGGTCAGTTCCTATAAGTTATATTGGTCCCGTGCGAGGTGTTCGTGCCTCCTACAGGGTCGTTTGGGGGTTGGTTTGGGTTTTCACCCATTAACGACATGTTTTTAACTTTAAGTGTTGTTTTTGCAAATAATCATTATACTCTCAAACCGGGAGACCCGGGACTACGCGGTTAGTTCCTATAAGTTACATTGGTCCCGTGCGAGGTGTTCGTGCCTCCTACGTTGTCGTTTGGGGGCTGGTTTGAGTTTTCATCCTTTAACGGCTTGTTTTTAACTCTAAGTGTGATTTTTGCAAATTATCTTCATACTCTCAAATCGAGCGACCCAGGACTACGCGATCAGTTCCTACAAGTTACATTGGTCCCGTGCGTGGTGTTTGTGTCTCCTATAGGGTCGTTTGGGGGCTGGTTTGGGTTTTCACACTTTAACGGCTTATTTTTAAGTCTAACTGGGATTTTATCAAATTATCGTCATATTCTCAAATCGGGAGACACGGAACTACGCGGTCAATTCCTACAAGGTACATTGGTCCCGTGCGAGGTGTTCGCGCCTCCTTCGGGGTCGTATGGGGGCTGGTTTGGGTTTTCACCCTTTAACGACTTATTTTTAAGTCAAAGTGTGTTTTTTGGAAATTATCATCAAACTCTCAAATCGGGGGACCCGGGACTACGCGGTCAGTTCCTATAAGTTACATTGGTCACGTGCAAGGTGTTCGTGCCTCCTACGGGTTCGTTTGGGGGCTGGTTTGGGTTTTCACCCTTTAATGGCATATTTTTAAGTCTAAGTGTGATTTTTGCAGATTATCATCATACTCTCAATTCGGGCGACCCAGGACTACGCGTTCAGTTCCTACAAGTTACATTCGTCCCGTGCGAGGTGTTCGTGTTTCCTACAGGATTGTTTGGGTTTTCAACCTTTAACGACTTGTTTTTAAGTTTAACTGAGATTTTTGCAAATTATCGTCATACTCTCAAATCGGGAGACCCGGGACTACGCGGTCAGTTCCTACAAGTTACATTGGTCCCGTGCGAGGTGTTCGTGCCTCCTACGGGGTCGTATGGGGGCTGGTTTCGATTTTCACCCTTTAACGACTTATTTTTAAGTCAAAGTGTAATGTTTGTAAACTATCGTCATACTCTCAAACCGAGAGACGTGTGACTACGCGGTCATTTCCTTTAAGTTACATTGGTCACGTGCGAGGTGTTCGTGTCTCCTCTACGGTCGTTTGGGGGCTGGTTTGGGTTTTCACCCTTTAACAGCTTGTTTTTAAGTATAAGTGTGATTTTTGCTAATTATCATCATACTCTCAAACTGGGAGACCCGGGACTACGCATTCAGTTCCCACAAGTTACAATGATCACGTGCGAGGTTTTCGTGCCTCCTATGGAGTCGTTTGAGGGCTGGTTTGGGTTTTCACCCTTTAACGGCTTCTTTTTAAGTCTAAGGGTAATTTTTGCAAATTATCGTCATACTCTCAAACTGGGAGACTGGGGACTACACGGTTAGTTCCTACATGTTACATTGGTCACGTACGAGGTGTTCGTGCCTCCTACGGGGTTGTTTGGGGGTTGGTTTGGGTTTTCACCCTTTAACGGCTTGTTTTTAAGTCTAAGTGTGATTTTTGTAAATTATCGTCATACTCTCAAATCGGGCGACCCAGGACTACGCGGTCAGTTCCTATAAGTTACATTGGTCCCGTGTGAGGTTTAGTGTCTCCTACAGGATCGTTTGGGGGCTGGTTTTGGTTTTCACCCTTTAACGGCTTGTTTTTAAGTCTAAGTGGGATTTTTGCAAATGATCGTCATACTCTCAAACCGGGAGACCCGGGACTACGCGGTCCATTCCTACAAGTTACATTGGTCCCGTGGGAGGTGTTTGTGCCTACTACGGGGTCGTTTGGGGACTGGTTTGGGTTTTCACCCGTTAACAGCTTATTTTTAAGTCAATGTGTCATTTTTGTAAATTATCATCATACTCTCTAACCGGGAGACCCAGGACTACGCGATCAATTCCTACAAGTTATATTTGTCATGTGCGAGGTGTTTGTTGCTCCTACGGGGTCGTTTGGGGGCTGGTTTGGGTTTTCACACTTTAACGGCTTGTTTTAAAGTCTAAGTGTGATTTTTGCAAATTATCACCATACTCTCAAACCGGGAGACTCGGGACTACGCGGTCAGTTCATACAAGTTACATTGGTCCCGTGCGAGGTGTTCGTGCCTACTACGGGGTCATTCGGGGAGTGGTTAGGGTTTTCACCCTTTAACGACTTGTTTTTAAGTCTAAGTGTGATTTTTGCAAATTATCATCATACTCTCAAATCGGGAGACCCGGGACTACGCGATCAATTCCAGCAAGTTACATTGGTTCTGTGTGAGGTGTTCGTGCCTCATACGGGGTCGTATGGGTGCTGGTTGGGGTTTTCAACCTTTAACGGCTTATTTTTAAGTCTAAGTGTGATTTTTGTAAATTATCATCATACTCTCAAACCGGGAGACCTGGGATTGCGCGGTCAGTTCCTACAAGTTACATTGGTCACGTACGAGGTGTTCGTTCCTCCTACCGGGTCATTGGGGGGCTGGTTTGGGTTTTCACCCTTTAACGACCTGTTTTTAAGTCTAAGTGTGATTTTTTGCTAATTATCGTCATACTCTCAAACCGTTAGACCCGGTACTAAGCAGTCAGTTCCTGCAAGTTACATTGGTCATTGGTTACGTGCGAGGTTTTCGTGCCTCCTACGGAGTCTTTTGGGGGTTAGTTTGGGTTTTCACCCTTTAACGGCTTATTTTTAAGTCTAAGTGTAATTTTTGCAAATTATCATCATACTCTCAAATCGGGAGACCCGGTACTATACGGTCAGTTCCTACAAGTTATATTGGTCACGTGCGAGGTGTTCGTGCCTCCTACGGGGTCGTTTGGGGGTTGGTTTGGGTTTTCACCCATTAACGACTTGTTTTTAACTTTAAGTGTTATTTTTGCAAATAATCGTCATACTCACAAACCGGGAGACCCGGGACTACGCGGTCAGTTCCTACAAGTTACATTGGTCACGTACGAGGTGTTCGTGCCTCCTACAGGGTCATATGGGGGTTGGTTTGGATTTTCACCCTTTAACGGCTTATTTTTATGTCAAAGTGTGATTTTTGCAAATTATCATCATACTCTCAAACCGGGGGACCCGGGACTACGCGGTCAGTTCCTACAAGTTACATTGGTCACGTGCGAGGTGTTCCTACCTCCTACGGGGTCGTTTGGGGGCTGGTTTGGGTTTTCACCCTTTAACGGCTTGTTTTTAAGTCTAAGTGTGATTTTTGCAGATTATCGTCATACTCTCAGTTCAGGAGACCCAGGACTACGCGGTCAGTTCCAACACGTTACATTGGTCCTGTGCGAGGTGTTCGTGTCTCCTACAGGGTCATTTGGAGGCTGGTTTGGGTTTTCAACCTTTAACAACTTGTTTTTAAGTCTAACTGGGATTTTTGCAAATTATCGTCATACTCTCAAATCGGGCGACTCAGGACTACACGGTCAGTTCTTACAAGTTACATTGGTCCCGTGCGAGGTGTTCGTGCCTCCTACGGGGTAGTATGGGGGCTGGTTTGGATTTTCACCCTTTAAGAGCTAATTTTTAAGTCAAAGTGTGTTTTTTGCAAACCATCGTCATACTCTCGAACCGAGAGATGCGGGACTACGCAGTCAGTTCCTACAAGTTACATTGGTCCCGAGCGAGGTGTTCGTGCCTCCTATAGGGTCATTTGGGGGCTGGTTTGGGTTTTCACACTTGAACGGCTTGTTTTTAAGTCTAAGTGTGATTTTTCCAAATTATCTTCATACTCTCAAATCGGGAGACCCGAGACTACGCGGTGAGTTTGTACAAGTTACATTGGTCCCGTGCGAGGTGTTCGTGCCTCCTACGGGGTCATTTGGGGGTTGGTTTGGATTTTCACCCTTTAACGGCTTATTTTTATGTCTAAGTGTGATTTTTGCAAATTATCATCACACTCTCAAATCGAAAGACCCGGGACTACGCGGTCAGTTCCTGCAAGTTACATTTGTCACGTGCGAGGTGTTCGTGCCTCCTAGGGGATCGTATGGGGGCTAGTTGGGGTTTTCACCCTTTAACAGCTTATTTTTTAAGTATAAGGGTAATTTTTGCAAATTATTATCATACTCTCAAACCGGGAGATCCGGTACTACGTGTTCAGTTCCAACAAGTTACATTGGTCACGTGCGAGGTGTTCGTGCCTCCTACTGGGTCCTTGGGGGATGGTTATGGTTTTCACCCTTTAAAGGCTTGTTTTTAAGTCTAAGAGTGATTTTTTCTAATTATCATGATACTCTCAAACCGGTAGACCCGAGACTAAGCAGTCAGTTCCTATAAGTTACATTAGTCACGTGCGAGGTTTTCGCGCATCCTATGGAGTCGTTTGGGGGCTGGTTTGGCTTTTCACCCTTTAATGGCTTATTTTTAAGTCTAAGTGTAATTTTTGCAAATTATTGTCATACTCTCAAACCGAGAGACCCGGGACTACACGGTTAGTTCCTACAAGTTTCATTGGTCCCGTGCGAGGTGTTCGTGCCTCCTACGGGGTCGTTTGGAGGATAGTTTGGATTTTCACCCTTTAACGGCTTGTTTTTAAGTCTAAGTGTGATTTTTGCTAATTATCATCAAACTCTCAAACCAGGAAGCCCGGGACTACGCGGTCAGTTCCTGCAAGTTACATCGGTCCCGTACGAGGTGTTCGTGTCTCCTATACGGTCGTTTGGGGGTTGGTTTCGGTTTTCACCCTTCAACGGCTTGTTTTTAAGTCTATGTGTGATTTTTGCTAATTATCGTCATACTCTCAAACCGGGAGACCCGGGACTACGCATTCAGTTCCTATAAGTTACATTGGTCACGTGCGAGGTTTTCGTGCCTCCTATGGAGTCGTTTGAGGGTTGGTTTGGGTTTTCACCCTTTAACGGCTTGTTTTTAAGTATAAGTGTAATTTTTGCAAATTATGGTCATACTCTCAAACCGGGACACCGGGGACTACACGGTTAGTTCCTACATGTTACATTGGTCCCGTGCGAGGTGTTCGTGCCTCCTACAGGGTTGTTTGGGGGTTGGTTTGGGTTTTCACCCTTTAACGGCATGTTTTTAAGTCTAAGTGTGATTTTTGCAAATTATCATCATACTCTCAAATCGGTCGACCCAGGACTACGCGGTCAGTTCCTACAAGTTACATTGGTCCCGTTTGAGGTGTTCGTGTCTCCTACAGGGTCGTTTGGGGGCTGGTTTGGGTTTTCACCCTTTAACGGCTTGTTTTTAAGTCTAAGTGGGATTTTTGCAAATTATCGTCATACTCTCAAACCGGGAGACCCGGGACTACGCGGTCAGTTCCTACAAGTTACATTGGTCCCGTGCGAGGTGTGCGTGCCTACTACGGGGTCGTTTGGGGGCTGGTTTGGGTTTTCACCCGTTAACAGCTTATTTTTAAGTCAAAGTGTGATTTTTGTAAATTATCATCATACTCTCTAACCGAGAGGCCCAGGACTACGCAGTCAATTGCTACAAGTTATATTTGTCACGTGCGAGGTGTTCGTGCCTCCTACGGGGTCGTTTGGGGGCTGGTTTGGGTTTTCACACTTTAACGGCTTGTTTTTGAGTCTAAGTGTGATTTTTGCAAATTATCATCATACGCTCAAACCGGGAGACTCGGGACTACGCGGTCTGTTCATACAAGTTACATTGTCCCCGTGCGAGGTGTTCGTGCCTCCTACGGGGTCGTTTGGGGAGTGGTTAGGGTTTTCACCCTTTAACGGCTTGTTTTTAAGGCTAAGTGTGATTTTTGCAAATTATAATCATACTCTCAAATCGAGAGACCCAGGACTACGCAATCAATTCCTGCAAGTTACATTGGTCCCGTGTGAGGTGTCCGTGCCTCCTACGGGGTCGTATGGGGGCTGGTGGGGGTTTTCAACCTTTAACGGCTTATTTTTATGTCTAAGTGTGATTTTGTCAAATTATCATCATACTCTCAACCCGGGAGACCTGGAACTACGCGGTCAGTTCCTACAAGTTACATTGGTCACGTACGATGTGTTCGTACCTCCTACCGGGTCATTAGGGGGCTGGTTTGGGGTTTCACCCTTTAACGACCTGTTTTTAAGTCTAAGTGTGATTTTTTGCTAATTATCGTCATACTCTCAAACCGGTAGACCCGGTACTAAGCAGTCAGTTCCTGCAAGTTACATTGGTCATTGGTCACGTGCGAGGTTTTCGTGCCTCCAATGGAGTCTTTTGGGGGTTGGTTTGGGTTTTCACCCTTTAACGACTTATTTTTAAGTCTAAGTGTAATTATTGCAAATTATCGTCATACTCTCAAATCGGGAGACCAGGGACTATACGATCAGTTCCTACAAGTTATATTGGTCCCAAGCGAGGTGTTCGTGCGTCCTACGGGGTCGTTTGAGTTTTCACCCATTAACGACATGTTTTTAACTTTAAGTGTTATTTTTGCAAATTATCGTCATACTCTCAAACCGGGAGACCCAGGACTACGCGGTCAGTTCTTACAAGTTACATTGGCCCCATGGGTGGTGTTCGAGCCTCCTACGGGGTCATTTGGGGGCTGGTTTGGGCCTTCACCCTTTAACGGCTTATTTTTAAGTCTTAAGTGTTATTTTATCAAACTATCGTTATACTCTCAAATCGGGAGACCCGGGACTACACGGTCAGTTCCTACAATTTACATTGGTCTCGTGCGAGGTGTTCGTGCCTCCTACGGGGTCGTTTGGGGACTAGTTTGGGTTTTCACCCATTAACGACTTATTTTTATGTCAAAGTGTGATTTTTGCAAATTATGATCATACTCTCAAATCGGGCGACCCAGGACTACGCGGTCAGTTCCTACAAGTTATATTGGTCCCGTGCGAGGTGTTCGTGCCTCCTACGGGTTCGTTTGGGGGCTGGTTTGGGTTTTCACCCTTTAATGGCTTATTTTTAAGTCTACATGGGATTTTATCAAATTATCATCATACTCTCAAACCGGGAGACCCGGGACTATGCATTCAGTTCCTACAAGTTACATTGGTCATGTGCGAGGTTTTCGTGTCTCTTATGGAGTCGTTTGGGGGCTGGTTTGGGTTATCACCCTTTAACTGCTTGTTTTTAAGTCTAAGTGTAATTTTTGCAAATTATCGTCATACTCTCAAACCGGGAGACCCGGGACTACGCGGTCAGTTCGTACAAGTTACATTGGTCTCGTGCGAGGTCTTCGTGCCTCCTATAGGGTCGTTTGGGGGTTAGTTTGGGTTTTCACTCATTAACGACATATTTTTAACTTTAGGTGTGATTTTTTCAACTTATCATCATACTCTCAAACCGGGAGACCCAGGACTACGCGATCACTTCCTACAAGTTACATTGGTTCCGTGCGAGGTGTTCCTGCCTCCTACGGGGTCGTATGGGGCTGGTTCGGGTTTTCACCCTTTAACGGCTTATTTTTAAGTCAAAGTGTGATTTTTTGTAAATTATCGTCATACTCTCAAACCGGGGGACCCGGGACTACGCGGTCAGTTCCTACAAGTTACATTGGTCGCGTGCGAGGTGTTAGTGCCTCCTACGGGGTTATTTGGGGACTGGTTTGGGTTCTCCCCCTTTAACGGTTGGTTTTTAACTCTAAGTGTGATTTTTGTAAATTATCATCATACTCTCAAACCGACAGACTCGGGATTACGCGGTCAGTTCCGGCAAGTTACATAGGTCCCGTGCGAGGTGTTCGTGCCTCCTACGGAGTCGTATGGGGGTTGGTTGGGGTTTTCACCCTTTAACGGTTTACTTTTAAGTCTAAGTGTGATTTTTACAAATTATCGTCAAACTCTCAAACCGGGAGACTCGAGAATACGCGGTGAGTTCCTACAAGTTACATTGGTCCGATGCGAGGTGTTCGTGCCTCCTACCGGGTCGTTTGGGGGCTGATTTCGGTTTTCACCCTTTAACGACTTTTTTTAAGTCTAAGTGTGATTTTTGCTAATTATCGTCATACTCTCAAACCGGTAGACCCGGGACTACGCAGTCAGTTCCTACCAGTTACATTGGTCCCGTGCGAGGTTTTCGTTCCTCATATGGAGTGGTTTGGGGGCTGGTTTGGGTTTTCACCCTTTAACGGCTTATTTTTAATTCTAAGTTTGATTTCTTCAAATTATCATCATACTCTCAAACTGGGAGACCCGAGACTACGCGGTCAGTTCCTACAAGTTACAATGGTCCCGTGTGAGGTGTTCGCACCTCCTACGGGGTCGTTTGGGGGCTGGTTTGGGTTTTCACCCATTAACGGCATGTTTTTAACTCTAAGCGTGATTTTTGCAAATTATCGTCATACTCTCAAACCGAGAGACCCAAGACTATGCGGTCAGTTCTTACAAGTTACAATGGCCCCATGGGAGGTGTTCGAGCCTCCTACATGGTCGTTTGGGGGCTGGTTTGGGTTTTCACCCTTTAACGGCTTGTTTTTAAGTCTAAGTGGGATGTTTACAAATTATCGTCATACTCTCAAAAAGGGAGATCCGGGACTACACGGTCAGTTCCTACAAGTTACATTGGTCCCGTGCGAGGTGTTCGTGCCTCCTACAAGTTCGTTTGGAGGCTGGTTTGGGTATTCACCCTATAACGGCTTATTTTTAAGTCAAAGTGTGATTTTTTTAAATTATCGTCATACTCTCAAATCGGGAGACCCGGGACTACGCGGTCAATTCCTACAAGTTACATTTGCACGTGCGAGGTGTTCGTGCCTCCTACGGGGTCGTTTAGGGGCTGGTTTGTGTTTTCACACTTTAACGGCTTATTTTTAAGTCTAAGTATGATTTTTGTAAATTATCATCATACTCTCTAACCGGGAGACTCGGGACTACACGATCAGTTCCTACAAGTTACATTGGTCTCGTGCGAGGTGTTCATGCCTCCTACGGGGTCGTTTGGGGGCTAGTTTGGGTTTTCACCCTTTATCGACTTGTTTTTAAGTCTAAGTGTGATTTTTGCAAATTATCATCATACTCTCAAATCGGGAGACCCGGGACTACGCGGTCAGTTCCTGCAAGTTACATTGGTCCCGTGCGAGGTGTTCGTTCCTCCTACGGGGTCGTATGGGGGCTGGTTGGGGTTTTCATCCTTTAGCGGCTTATTTTTAAGTCTAAGTGTGATTTTTGCAAATTATCGTCATACTCTCAAACCGAGAGAATCGGGACTATGCGGTCAGTTCCTACAAGTTACATTGGTCACGTACGAGGTGTTCGTGCCTCCTACCGGGTAATTAGGGGGCTAATTTGGGTTTTCACCCTTTAATGGTTTGTTTTTAAGTCTCAGTGTGATTTTTGTAAATTATCGTCATACTCTCAAACCGGTAGACCCTGGACTACGCAGTCAGTTCCTACAAGTTACTTTGGTCACATGCAAGGTTTTCGTGCCTCCTATGGAGTCGTTTGGGGGATGGTTTGGGTTTTCACCCTTTAACGACTTATTTTTAAGTAAGTGTAATTTTTGCAAATTATCGTCATACTCTCACACCAGTAGACCCGAGACTATGCGGTCAGTTCCTGCAGGTTATATTGGTCCCGTGCGAGGTGTTCGTGCCTCCTACGGGGTCGTTTGGGGGCTGGTTTGGGTTTTCACCCATTAACGACATGTTTTTAACTTTAAGTGTGATTTTTTCAAATTATCATCATACTTTCAAATCGGGAGACCCAGGACTACGCGATCAGTTCTTACAAAAGTTACATTGGCCTCATGGGAGGTGTTCGAGCCTCCTACGGGGTCATTTGGGGGCTTGTTTGGGACTTCACCCTTTAACGGCTTATTTTTAAGCTTTAAGTCTTATTTTGGCAAATTATCGTCATACTCTCAAATCGGGAGACCCGGGGCTACGCGGTCAGTTCGTACAATTTACATTGGTCCCGTGCGAGGTGTTCGTGCCTCTTACGAGGTCGTTTGGGGACTGGTTTGGGTTTTCATCCTTTAACGACTTATTTTTTATGTCCAAGTGTTATTTTTGAAAATAATCGTCATAATCTCAAATCGGGAGACCCGGGACTACACCATTAGTTCCTTCAAGTTACATTGGTCCCGTGCGAGGTGTTCGTGCCACCTATGGGGTCGTTTGGGGGCTGGTTTGGGTTTTCACCCTTTAACAGCTTATTTTTAAGTCAAAGTGTGATTTTTGCAAATTATCATCATACTCTCAAACCGGGAGACCCGGGACTACGTATTCAGTTCCTACAAGTTACATTGGTCATGTGCGAGGTTTTAATGCCCCCTATGGAGTCGTTTGGGGGCTAGTTTGGGTTTTCACACTTTAGCTACTTATTTTTAAGTCTAAGTGTAATTTTTGCAAATTATCGTCATACTCTCAAACCGGGAGACCCGGGACTACACGATCAGTTCGTACAAGTTACATTGGTCCCGTGCGAGGTGATCGTGCCTCCTATAGGGTCGTTTGGGGGTTGGTTTGGGTTTTCTCCCATTAACGACGTGTTTTTAACTGTAAGTGTGATTTTTTAAAATTATCAACATTCTCTCAAACCGGGAGACCCAGGACTACGCGATCAGTTCCTACAAGTTACATTGGTCTGGTGCGAGGTGTTCGTGCCTCCTATGGGGTCGTATGGGGGCTAGTTTGGGTTTTCAACCTTTAACGGCTTATTTTTAAGTCAAAGTGTGATTTTTAAAAATTATCGTCATACTCTCAACCCGGGGAACCCGGGACTACGCGGTCAGTTCCTAAAAGTTACATTGGTCACGTGCGAGGTGTTGGTGCCTCCTACGGGGTTGTTTGGGGGCTTGTTTGGGTTTTTACCCTTTAATGGTTGGTTTTTAACTCTAAGTGTGATTTTTGCAAATTATCATCATACTCTCAAACTGGGAGACTCAGGATTACGCGGTGAGTTCCGTCAAGTTACATTGGTCCCATGCGAGGTGTTCGTGCCTCCTACGGAGTCGTATGGGGGCTGGTTGGGGTTTTCACGCTCTAACGGCTTACTTTTAAGTCCAAGTGTGATTATTGCAAATTATCGTCATACTCTCAAATCGGGTGACCCGAGAATACACGGTGAGTTCCTACAAGTTACAGTGGACACGTGCGAGGTGTTCGTGCCTCCTACCGGGTCGTTTGGGGGCTGGTTTGGATTTTCACCCTTTAACGGCTTGTTTTTAAGTATAAGTGTAATTTTTATTAATTATCGTCGTACTCTCAGACCGGTAGACCCGGGACTACGCAGTCAGTCCCTACCAGTTACATTGGTCCCGTGCGAGGTTTTCGTTCCTCATATGGAGTGGTTTGGGGGCTGGTTTGGGTTTTCACCCTTTAACGGCTTGTTTTTAAGTCTAAGTGTGATTTTTGCAAATTATCGTCATAGTCTCAAATCGGGAGACCCGGGACTACGCTGTCAGTTCCTACAAGTTACAATGGTCCCGTTCGAGGTGTTCGTACCTCCTACGGGGTCGTTTGGGGGTTGGTTTGGGTTTTCGCCCATTAACGACATGTTTTTAACACTAAGTGTGATTTTTGCAAATTATCGTCATACTCTCAAATCGGGAGATGCAAGACTACGCGGTCAGTTCTTACAAGTTACATTGGCCCCATGGGAGGTGTTCGAGCCTCCTACGGGGTCGTTTGGGTGCTGGTTTGGGCTTTGACCCTTTGACGGCTCATTTTTAAGTCTTAAGTGTGATTTTAGCAAATTATCGTCATACTCTGAAAACCGAGAGACCCGGGACTACGCGGTCAGTTCCTATAATTTACATTGGTCCCGTGTGAGGTATTCGTACGTCCTACGGTGTCGTTTGGGGGCTCGTTTGGGTTTTCACCCTTTAACGGCTTGTTTTTAAGTCTTGTCGGGATTTTTGCAAATTATCATCATACTCTCAAACCGGGAGATCCGGGACTACACGGTCAGTTCCTACAAGTTACATTGGTCCGGTGCGAGGTGTTCGTGCCTCCTACGGGGTCCTTTGGGGGTTGGTTTGGGTTTTCACCCTTTAACGGCTTATTTTTATGTCAAAGTGTGATTTTTGTAAATTATCATCATACTCTCAAACCGGGAGACCCGGCACTACGCGGTCAATTCCTACAAGTTACATTTGTCACGTGCGAGGTGTTCGTGCCTCCTACGGGGTCATTTGGGGGCTAGTTTGGGTTTTCACACTTTAACGGCTTGTTTTTAAGTCTAAGTATGATTTTTGCAAATTATCGTCTTACTCTCAAACCGGGAGACTCGGGACTACGCGGTCAGTTCCTACAAGTTACATTGGTCCCGTGCGAGGTGTTCATGCCTCCTACGGGGTCATTGGAGGCTGGTTTGGGTTTTCACACTTGAACGGCTTATTTTTAAGTCTAAGTGTGATTTTTCCAAATTATCGTCATACTCTCAAATCGGGAGACCCAGGACTATGCGGTGAGTATCTACAAGTTACATTGGTCCCGTGCGAGATGTTCGTGCCTCCTACGGGGTCGTTTGGGGGCTGGTTTTGATTTTCACCCTTTAATGGCTTATTTTTAAGTCTAAGTGTGATTTTTGCAAATTATCATCATACTCTCAAACCGGGAGACCCGGGACTACGCGGTCAGTTCCTGCAAGTTACATTGGTCCCGTGGGAGGTGTTCGTGTCTCCTAGAGGGTCATTTTGGGGCTGGTTGGGGTTTCAATCCTTTAACGGCTTATCTTTAAGTATTAGTGTGATTTTTGCAAATTATTGTCATACTCTCAAACCGGGAGACTCGAGACTACGCGGTCAGTTCCTGCAAGTTATGTTGGTCCCGTGCGAGGTGTTTGTGCCTCCTACGGGGTCGTATGGGGTTTGATTGGGGTTTTCACCCTTTAACGGCTTATTTTTAAGTCTAAGTGTGATTTTTGCAAATTATCGTCATACTCTCAAATCGAGAGACCCGGGACTACGTGAGAAGTCCGTACAAGTTACATTTGTCCCGTGCGACGTGTTCGTGTCTCCTATAGGGTCGTTTGGGGGCTGGTTTGGGTTTTCACGCATTAACGACTTGTTTTTAAGTCTACCTGGGATTTTATCAAATTATCATCATACTCTCAAACCGGGGGACACGGGACTACACGGTCAGTTCCTACAAGCTAGATTGGTCCCGTGCGAGGTGTTCGTGCCTCCTACGGGGTCGTATGGGGGCTGGTTTGGGTTTTCACCCTTTAACGACTTATTTTTAAGTCAAAGTGTGATTTTTTCAAACTATCGATATACTCTGAAATCGAGAGATGCGGGACTAAGCGGTCTGTTCCTACAAGTTACATTGGTCACGTGCGAGGTGTTGGTGCCTCCTACGGGGTCATTTGGGGGCTGGTTTGGGTTTTCACACTTGAACGGCTTATTTTTAAGTCTAAATGTGATTTTTCCAAATTATCATCATACTCTCAAACCGGGAGACCCAGGACTACCCGGTGAGTTTCTACAAGTTACATTGGTCCCGTGCGAGATGTTCGTGCCCCCTACCGGGTCCTTGGGGGGATGGTTATGGTTTTCACTCTTTAACGGCTTATTTTTAAGTCTAACTGTGATTTTTGCTAATTATCGTCATACTCTCAAACCGGTAGACCCGGGACTACGCAGTAAGTTCCTACAAGTTACATTGGTCATGTGCGAGGTTTTCGCGCCTCCTATGGAGTCGTTTAGGGCTGGTTTGGGTTTTAACCCTTTAACGGCTTATTTTTAAGTCTAAGTGTAATTTTTACTAATTATCGTCATACTCTCAAACCGAGAGACCCGGGACTACATGGTCAGTTCCTGCAAGTTACATTTGTCACGTGCGAGGTGTTCGTGCCTCATACGGGATCTTATGGGGGCTGGTTGGCGTTTTCACCCTTTAACGGCTTATTTTTAAGTATGAGTGTGATTTTTGCAAATTATTGTCATACTCTCAAACCAGGAGATCCGGTAATACGCGTTCAGTTCCTAAAAGTTACATTGGTCACGTACGAGGTGTTCGTGCCTCCTACCGGGTCCTTTGGGGGATGGTTATGGTTTTCACCCTTTAACGGCTTGTTTTTAAGTCTAACTGTGATTTTTGCTATTTATCGTCATACTATCAAACCGGTAGACCCGGTACTACGCAGTCAGTTCCTACAAGTTATATTGGTCATTGCGAGGTTTTCGCGCCTCCTATGGAGTCGTTTGGGGGCTCGTTGGGGTTTTCACCCTTTAACGGCTTGTTTTTAAGTCTAAGTGTAATTTTTCCTAATTATCGTCATACTCTCAAATCGGGCGACCCAGGACTACGCGGTCAGTTCCTACAAGTTACATTGGTCCTGTGTGAGGTGTTCGTGTCTCCTACAGGGTCGTTTAGGGGCTGGTTTGGGTTTTCACCCTTTAACGACTTGTTTTTAAGTCTTAGTGGGCTTTTTACAAATTATCATCATACTCTCAAATCGGGAGATTCGGGACTACACGGTCAGTTCCTACAAGTTATATTGGTCCGGTGCGAGGTGTTCGTGCCTCCTACGGGGTCGTTTGGGGGTTGATTTGGGTTTTCACCCTTTAACGACTTATTTTTAAGTCAAAGTGTGATTTTTTGCAAATTATCGTCATACTCTCAAACTGGGAGACCCGGCACTACGCGGTCAATTCCTACAAGTTACATTTGTCACGTGCGAGGTGTTCGTGCCTCCTAACGGGTTGTTTGGAGGCTGGTTTGGGTTTTCACACTTTAACGGCTTGTTTTAAAGTCTAAGTATGGTTTTTGCAAATTATCATCTTACTCTCAAACCAGGAGACTCGGGACTACGAGGTCAGTTCGTACAAGTTACATTGGTCCCGTGCGAGGTGTTCATGCCTCCTACGGGGTCATTTGGGGGCTGGTTTGGGTTTTCACACTTGAACGACTTATTTTTAAGTCTAAGTGTGATTTTTCCAAATTATCGTCATACTCTCAAATCGAGAGACCCAGGACTACGCGGTGAGTTTCTACAAGTTACATTAGTCCCGTGCGAGATGTTCGTGCCTCCTACGGAGTCGTTTGGGGGCTGGTTTGGATTTTCACCCTTTAACGGCTTATTTTTAAGTCTAAGTGTGATTTTTGCAAATTATCATCATACTCTCAAATCCGGAGACCCGGGATTACGCGGTCAGTTCTTGCATATTACGTTGGTTCCTTGCGAGGTGTTCGTGTCTCGTACATGGTCATTTTGGGGAAGGTTGGGGTTTTCACCCTTTAACGGCTTATTTTTAAGTCAAAGTGTGATTTTGGCAAATTATCGTCATACTCTCAAATCGGGGGACCCAGGACTACGCGGTCAGTTCCTACAAGTTACATTGGTCCCGTGCGAGGTGTTCGTGTCTCCTACAGGGTCGTTTGGGGGCTGGTTTGGGTTTTCACCCTTTAACGGCTTGTTTTTAAGTCTAAGTGGGATTTTTACAAATTATTGTCATACTCTCAAACCGGGAGACCCGGGACTACGCGGTCAGTTCCTACAAGTTATATTGGTCCCGTGCGAGGTGTTCGTGTCTCCTACAGGGTCATTTTGGGGCTGGTTTGGGTGTTCACCCCTTAACAGCTTGTTTTTAAGTCTTAGTGGGATTTTTGGAAATTATCATCATACTCTCAAACCAGGAGATCCGGGACTACACGATCAGTTCTTACAAGTTACATTGGTCCGGTGCGAGGTGTTTGTGCCTCCTAAGGGGTCGTTTGGGGGTTGGTTTGGGTTTTCACCCTTTAACGGCTTATTTTTAAGTCAAAGTGTGATTTTTGTAAATTATCGTCATACTCTCAAACCGGGAGACCCGGGACTACGCGGTCAATTACTACAAGTTACATTTGTCACGTACGAGGTGTTCGTGCCTCCTACGGGGTCGTTTGGGGGCTGGTTTGGGTTTTCAGACTTTAACGGCTTGTTTTTAATTCTAAGTATGATTTTTGCAAATTATCGTCATACTCTCAAACCGGGGGACTCGAGACTACGCGGTCAGTTCCTACAAGTTACATTGGTCCTGTGCGAGGTGTTCATGCCTCCTACGGGGTCGTTTGGGGGCTAGTTTGGGTTTTCACCCTTTAACGACTTGTTTTTAAGTCTAAGTGCGATTTTTGCAAATTATCATCATACTCTCAAATCGGGAGACCCGGGACTACGCGGTCAGTTCCTGCAAGTTACATTGGTCCCGTACGAGGTGTTCGTGCCTCCTACGGGGTCGTATGGGGGCTGGTTGGGGGTTACATCCTTTAACGGCTTATTTTTAAGTCTAAGTGTGATTTTTGCAAATTATCATCATACTCTCAAACCGGGAGAATCGGGACTACGCGGTCAGTTCCTACAAGTTACATTGGTCACGTACGAGGTGTTCGTGCCTCCTACTGGGTCATTAGGGGGCTGGTTTGGGTTTTCACCCTTTAACGGCTTGTTTTTAAGTCTTAGTGTGATTTTTGCAAATTATTGTCATACTCTCAAACCGGTAGACCCTGGACTACGCAGTCAGTTCCTACAAGTTACTTTGGTCACGTGCGAGGTTTTCGCGCCTCCTATGGAGTCGTTTGGGGGCTGGTTTGGGTTTTCACCCTTTAAAGGCTTGTTTTTAACTCTAAGTGTAATTTTTGCTAATTATCGTCATACTCTCAAACCGAGAGGCCCGTGACTACACGGTTAGTTCCTATCAGATTACATTGGTTCCGTACGAGGTGTTCGTGCCTCCTACGGGGTCGTTTGGGGGTTGGTTTGGGTTTTCACCCATTAACGGCATGCTTTTAACTTTAAGTGTGATTTTTACAAATTATCATCATACTCTCAACCGGGAGACCCAGGACTACGCGGTCAGTTTTTACAAGTTACATTGGCCCCATGGGAGGTGTTCGAGCCTCCTACAGGGTCATTTGGGGGCTTGTTTGGGCCTTCACCCTTTAACGACTTATTTTTAAGTCTTAAGTGTTATTTTAGCAAATTATCATCATACTCTCAAATCGGGAGACCCGGGACTACGCGGTCAGTTCCTACAATATACATTGGTCCCGTGCGAGGTGTTCGTGCCTCCTACGAGGTCGTTTGGGGGATGGTTTGGGTTTTCACCCTTTAATGACTTATTTTTATGTCTAAGTGTTATTTTTGCAAATAATCGTCATACTCTCAAACCGGGAGACCCGAGACTACACGATTAGTTCGTTTAAGTTACATTGGTCCCGTCCGAGGTGTTCGTGCCTCCTACGGGGTCGTTTGATGGCTGGTTTGGGTTTTCACCCTTTAACGACTTATTTTTAAGTCAAAGTGTGATTTTTGCAAATTATCATCATACTCTCAAATCAGGCGACCCAGGACTACGCGTCAGTTCCTACAAGTTACATTGGTCCCGTGCCAGGTGTTCATGTCTCCGACAGGGTCGTTTGAGGGATGGTTTGGGTTTTCACCCTTTAACGGCTTGTTTTTAAGTCTAAGTGGGATTTTTGCAAATTATCGTCATACTCTCAAATCGGGAGACCCGGGACTACGCGGTCAGTTCCTGCAAGTTACATTTGTCACGTGCGAGGTGTTCGTGCCTCCTACGGGATCTTATGGGGGCTGGTTGGGGTTTTCACCCTTTAACGGTTATTTGTAAGTATAAGTGTGATTTTTGTAATTTATTGTCATACTCTCGAACTGGGAGATCCTGTACTACGTGTTCAATTCCTACAAGTTACATTGGTCACGAGCGAGGTGTTCGTGCCTTCTACCGGGTCCTTTGGGAGATGGTTATGGTTTTCACCCTTTAACGGCTTGTTTTTAAGTCTAACTGTGATTTTTACTATTTATATCATACTCTCAAACTAGTAGACCCGGGACTTCGCAGTCAGTTCCTACAAGTTACATTGGTCACGTGCGAGGTTTTCGCGCCTCATATGAAGTCGTTTGGGGTCTGGTTTGGGTTTTCACCCTTTAACGGCTTGTTTTTAAGTCTAAGTGTAATTTTTGCTAATTATCGTCATACTCTCAGATCGGGACACCCGGGACTACGTGATCAGTTCCTACAAGTTACATTGGTCTCGTGCGAGGTGTTCGTGCCTCCTACGGGGTCGTTTGGGGGTTGGTTTGGGTTTTCACCCTTTAACGACTTGTTTTTAAGTCTAAGTGTGATTTTTGCAAATTATCGTCATACTCTCAAATTTGGCGACCCGGGACTACGCGGTCATTTCCTACAAGTTACATTGGTCCTGTGTGAGGTGTTCGTGCCTCCTACAGGGTCATTTTGGGGCTAGTTTGGGTTTTCACCCTTTAACGGCTTGTTTTTAATTCTTAGTGGGATTTTTGCAAATTATCATCATACTCTCAAACCAGGAGATCCGGGACTACAGGGTCAGTTCCTACAACTTACATTGGTCCGGTGCGAGGTGTTCGTGCCTCCTTCGGGGTCGTTTGGGGGCTGGTTTGGGTTTTCACCCTTTAACGGCTTATTTTTAAGTCAAAGTGTGATTTTTGTAAATTATCTTCATACTCTCAAACCGGGAGACCTGGGACTACGCGGTCAATTCCTACAAGTTACATTTGTCACGTGCGAGGTGTTCGTGCCTCCTACGGGGTCGTTTGGTGGCTGGTTTGGGTTTTCACACTTTAACGGCTTGTTTTTAAGCCTAAGTATGATTTTTACAAATTATCGTCATACTCTCAAATCGGGAGACTCGGGACTACGCGGTCAGTTCCTACAAGTTACATTGGTCCCGTACGATGTGTTCATGCCTCCTACGGGGTCGTTTGGGGGCTAGTTTGGCTTTTCACCCTTTAACGACTTATTTTTAAGTCTAAGTGTTATTTTTGCAAATTATCATCATACTCTCAAATCGGGAGACCCAGGACTACGCGGTCAGTTCCTTTAAGTTACATTGGTCCCGTGCGATGTGTTCGTGCCTCCTACGGGGTCGTACGGGGGCTGGTTGGGGTTTGCACCCTTTAACGACTTATTTTTAAGTCTAAGTGTGATTTTTGCAAATTATCGTCATACTCTCAAACCGGGAGAATCGGGACTACGCGGTAAGTTCCTACAAGTTACATTGGTCACGCACGAGGTGTTCGTGCCTCCTACCGGGTCATTAGGGGCTGGTTTGGGTTTTCACCCTTTTACAGCTTGTTTTTAAGTCTTAGTGTGATTTTTTCTAATTATCATCATACTCTTAAACTGGTTGACCCGGGACTACGGAGTGAGTTCCTACAAGTTACTTTGGTCACGTGCGAGGTTTTCGTGCCTCCAATGGAGTCGTTTGGAGGATGGTTTGGGTTTTCACCCTTTAATGACTTATTTTTAAGTAAGTGTAATTCCTAATTATCGTCATACTCTCACACCAGTAGACCCGGGACTCTGCGGTCAATTCCTGCAAGTTATATTGGTCCCGTGCGAGGTGTTCGTGCCTCCTACGGGGTCGTTTGGGGGTTGGTTTGGGTTTTCACCCATTAACGGCATGTTTTTAACTTTAAGTGTGATTTTTTCAAATTATCATCATACTCTCAACCGGGAGACCCAGGACTACGCGGTCAGTTCTTACAAGTTACATTGGCCCCAGGGGAGGTGTTCGAGCCTCATACGGGGTCATTTGGGGGCTTGTTTGGGCCTTCACCCTTTAACGGCTTATTTTTAAGTCTTAAGTGTTATTTTAGCAAATTATCATCATACTCTCAAATCGGGAGACCCGGGACTACGCGGTCAGTTCCTACAATTTACATTGGTCCCGTGCGAGGTGTTCGTGCCTCCTACGAGGTCGTTTGGGGGCTGGTTTGGGTTTTCACCCTTTAACGACTTATTTTTATGTCTAAGTGTTATTTTTGCAAATAATCGTCATACTCTCAAACCGGGAGACCCGGGACTACACGATTAGTTCCTTCAAGTTACATTGGTCCCGTGCGAGGTGTTCGTGCCTCCTACGGGGTCGTTTGAGGGCTGGTTTGGGTTTTCACCCTTTAACGGCTTATTTTTAAGTCAAAGTGTGATTTTTGCAAATTTTCGTCATACTCTCAAATCGGGCGACCCAGGACTACGCGTCAGTTCCTACAAGTAACATTGGTCCCGTACGAGGTGTTCGTGTCTCCTATAGGGTCGTTTGAGGGCTGGTTTGGGTTTTCACCCTTTAACGGCTTGTTTTTAAGTCTAAGGGGGATTTTTGCAAATTATCGTCATACTCTCAAATCGGGATACCCGGGACAACGCGGTCAGTTTCTACAAGTTACATTGGTCCCGAGAGAGGTGTTCGTGTCTCCTATAGAGTCGTTTGGGGGCTGGTTTGGGTTTTCACACTCTAACTGCTTATTTTTAAGTCTAAGTGTAATTTTTGCAAATTATCATCATACTCTCAAACCGGGAGACCCGGGACTACGCGGTCAGTTCGTACTAGTTACATTGGTCCCGTACGAGGTGTTCGTGCCTCTTATAGGGTCGTTTGGGGGTTGGTTTGGGTTTTCACCCACTAACGACATGTTTTTAACAGTAAGTGTGGTTTTTTAAAATTATCATCATACTCTCAAACCGGGAGACCCAGGACTACACGATCAGTTGCTACAAGTTACATTGGTCTCTTACGAGGTCTTCGTGCCTTCTACGGGATCGTATGGGGGCTGGTTTGGGTTTTCACCCTTTAACGGCTTATTTTTAAGTCAAAGTGTGATTTTATCAAATTATCGTCATACTCTCAAATCGGGGGACCTGGGACTACGCGGTGAGTTCCTAAAAGTTACATTGGTCACGTGCGAGGTGTTCGTGCCTCCTACGGGGTTGTTTGGGGGCTGGTTTGGGTTTTCACCCTTTAACGGCTGGTTTGTAACTCTAAGTGTGATTTTTGCAAATTATCATCATACTCTCAAACTGGGAGACTTGGGATTACGCGGTCAGTTCCGGTAAGTTACATTGGTCGCGTGCGAGGTGTTCGTGCTTCCTACGGAGTCGTATGGGGGCTGGTTAGGGTTTTCACCCTTTAACGGTTTACTTTTAAGTCTAAGTGTGATTTTGCAAATTATAACCATACTCTCAAACCGGGAGACCCGGGAATATGCGGTGAGTTCCTACAAGTTACATTGGTCACGTGCGAGGTGTTCGTGCCTCCTACCGGGTCGTTTGGGGCTGGTTTGGATTTTCACCCTTTAACGGCTTGTTTTTAAGTCTAAGTATGATTTTTGCTAATTATCGTCATACTCTTAGATCGATAGACCCGGGACTACGCAGTCCGTGCCTACCAGTTACATTGGTCCCGTGCGAGGGTTTCGTTCCTCATATGGAGTGGTTTGGGGGTTGGATTGGGTTTTCACCCTTTAACGACTTATTTTTAAGTCTAAGTGTGATTTTTGCAAATTATCATCATACTCTCAAATCGGGAGACCCGGGACTACGCGGTCAGTTTCTGCAAGTTACATTGGTCCCGTGCGAGGTGTTCGTGCCTCCTACGGGGTCGTATGGGGGCTGGTTGGGGTTTGCACCCTTTAACGGCTTATTTTTAAGTCTAAGTGTGATTTTTGCAAATTATCATCATACTCTCAAACCGGGAGAATCGGGACTACGCGGTCAGTTCCTACAAGTTACATTGGTCACGTACGAGGTGTTCGTGCCTCCTACTGGGTCATTAGGGGGCTGGTTTGGGTTTTCAACCTTTAACGGCTTATTTTTAAGTCTTAGTGTGATTTTTGCTAATTATCATCATACTCTCAAACCGGTAGACCCTGGACTACGCAGTCAGTTCCTACAAGTTACTTTGGTCACGTGCGAGGTTTTCGCGCCTCCTATGGAGTCGTTTGGGGGCTGGTGTGGGTTTTCACCCTTTAAAGGCTTATTTTTAAGTCTAAGTGTAATTTTTGCTAATTATCCTCATACTCTCAAACCGAGAGACCCGTGACTACACGGTTAGTTCCTATCAGATTACATTGGTCCCGTACGAGGTGTTCGTGCCTCCTACGGGGTCGTTTGGGGGTTGGTTTGGGTTTTCACCCATTAACGGCATGTTTTTAACTTTAAGTGTGATTTTTTCAAATTATCATCATACTCTCAACCGGGAGACCCAGGACTACGCGGTCAGTTCTTACAAGTTACATTGGCCCCATGGGAGGTGTTCGAGCCTCCTACGGGGTCATTTGGGGGCTTGTTTGGGCCTTCACCCTTTAACGACTTATTTTTAAGTCTTAAGTGTTATTTTAGCAAATTATCATCATACTCTCAAATCGGGAGACCCGGGACTACGCTGTCAGTTCCTACAATTTACATTGGTCCCGTGCGAGGTGTTCGTGCCTCCTACGAGGTCATTTGATGGCTGGTTTGGGTTTTCACCCTTTAACGGCTTATTTTTAAGTCAAAGTGTGATTTTTGCAAACTATCGTCATACTCTCAAATCGGGCGACCCAGGACAACGCGTCAGTTACTAGAAGTTACATTGATCCCGTGCGAGGTGTTCGTGTCTCCGACAGGGTCGTTTGAGGGCTGGTTGGGTTTTCACCTTTTAACGGCTTGTTTTTAAGTTTAAGTGGGATTTTTGCAAATTATCGTCATCCTCTCAAATCGGGAGACCCGGGACAACGCGGTCAGTTTCTACAAGTTACATTGGTCCCGTGCGAGGTGTTCGTGTCTCCTATGGAGTCGTTTGGGGGCTGGTTTGGATTTTCACCCTTTAACGGCTTATTTTTAAGTCTAAGTGTGATTTTTGCAAATTATCATCATACTCTCAAACCGGGAGACCCGGGACTACGCGGTCAGTTCCTGCAAGTTACATTTGTCACGTGCGAGGTGTTCGTGCCTCCTACGGGATCTTATGGGGGCTGGTTGGGGTTTTCACCCTTTAACGACTTATTTGTAAGTATAAGTGTGATTTTTGTAAATTATTGTCATACTCTCGAACCGGGAGATCCTGTACTACGCGTTCAGTTCCTACAAGTTACATTGGTCACGTGCGAGGTGTTCATGCCTCCTACCGGGTCCTTTGGGAGATGGTTATGGCTTTCACCCTTTAACGGCCTGTTTTTAAGTCTAACTGTGATTTTTACTAATTTATATCATACTCTCAAACTGGAAGACCCTAGACTACGCAGTCAGTTCCTACAAGTTACATTGGTCACGTGCGAGGTTTTCGCGCCTCCTATGCAGTCGTTTGGGGTCTGGTTTGGGTTTTCACCGTTTAACGGCTTATTTTTAAGTCTAAGTGTAATTTTTGCTAATTATCGTCATACTCTCAAACTGAGAGACCCGGGACTACACGGTTAGTTCCTTCAAGTTACATTGGTCCCGTGCGAGGTGTTCGTGCCTCCTACGGGGTCGTTTGGGGGTTGGTTTGGGTTTTCACCCTTTAACGGCTTGTTTTTAAGTCTAAGTGTGATTTTTGCAAATTATCGTCATACTCTCAAATTTGGCGACCCAGGACTACGCGGTCAGTTCCTACAAGTTACATTGGTCCTGTGTGAGGTGTTCGTGTCTCCTACAGTGTCATTTTGGGGCTGGTTTGGGTTTTCACCCTTTAACGGCTTGTTTTTAAGTTTTAGTGGGATTTTTGCAAATTATCATCATACTCTCAAACCAGGAGATCCGAGACTACACGGTCAGTTCCTACAACTTACATTGGTCCGGTGCGAGGTGTTCGTGCCTCCTTCGGGGTCGTTTGGGGGCTGGTTTGGAATTTCACCCTTTAACGGCTTATTTTTAAGTCAAAGTGTGATTTTTGAAAATTATCGTCATACTCTCAAACCGGGAGACCTGGGACTATGCGGTTAATTCCTTCAAGTTACATTTGTCAGGTGCGAGGTGTTCGTGCCTCCTACGGGGTCGTTTGGGGGCTGGTTTGGGTTTTCACACTTTAACGGCTTGTTTTTAAGCCTAAGTATGATTTTTGCAATTATCATCATACTCTCAAATCGGGAGACTCGGGACTACGCGGTCAGTTCCTACAAGTTACATTGGTCCCGTACGAGGTGTTCATGCCTCCTACGGGGTCGTTTGGGGGCTAGTTTGGGTTTTCACCCTTTAACGACTTATTTTTAATAAGTGTTATTTTTGCAAATTATCATCATACTCTCAAATCGGGAGACTCGGGACTACGCGGTCAGTTCCTTTAAGTTACATTGGTCCCGTGCGAGGTGTTCGTGCCTCCTACGGGGTCGTACGGGGGCTGGTTGGGGTTTGCACCTTTTAACGGCTTATTTTTAAGTCTAAGTGTGACTTTTGCAAATTATCGTCATACTCTCTAACCGGGAGAATCGGGACTACGCGGTAAGTTCCTATAAGTTACATTGGTCACGTACGAGGTGTTCGTGCCTCCTACCGGGTCATTAGGGGGCTGGTTTGGGTTTTCACCCTTTAACGGCTTGTTTTTAAGTCCTAGTGTGATTTTTTCTAATTATCATCATACTCTCAAACTGGTAGACCCTGGACTACGCAGTGAGTTCCTACAAGTTACTTTGGTCACGTGCGAGGTTTTCGTGCCTCCAATGGAGTCGTTTGGGGGATGGTTTGGGTTTTCACCCTTTAATGACTTATTTTTAAGTAAGTGTAATTTTTCCTAATTATCATCATACTCTCACACCAGTAGACCCGGGACTCTGCGGTCAGTTCCTGCAAGTTATATTGGTCCCGTGTGAGGTGTTCGTGCCTCCTACGGGGTCGTTTGGGGGTTGGTTTGGGTTTTCACCCTTTAACGACTTATTTTTAAGTCTTAAGTGTTATTTTGGCAAAATTATCATCATACTCTCAAATCGGGAGACCCGGGACTACGCGGTCAGTTCCTACAATTTACATTGGTCCCGTGCGAGGTGTTCGTGCCTCCTACGAGGTCGTTTGGGGGTTGGTTTGGGTTTTCACCCTTTAACGACTTATTTTTATATCTAAGTGTTATTTTTGCAAATAATCGTCATACTCTCAAACCGGGAGACCCGAGACTGCACAATTAGTTCCTTCAAGTTACATTGGTCCCGTGCGAGGTGTTCATGCTTCCTACGGGGTCGTTTGAGGGCTGGTTTGGGTTTTCACCCTTTAACGGCTTATTTTTAAGTCAAAGTGTGATTTTTGCAAATTATCGTCATACTCTCAAATCGGGCGACCCAGGACTACGCGTCAGTTCCTACAAGTTACATTGGTCCCGTGCGAGGTTTCGTGTCTCCTACAGGGTCGTTTGAGGGCTGGTTTGGGTTTTCACCCTTTAACGGCTTGTTTTTAAGTCTAAGTGGGATTTTTTGCAAATTATCGTCATACTCTCAAATCGGGAGACCCGGGACAACGCGGTTAGTTTCTACAAGTTACATTGTTTCCGAGCGAGGTGTTCGTGTCTCCTATGGAGTCGTTTGGGGGCTGGTTTGGGTTTTCTCACTTTAACTTCTTATTTTTAAGTCTAAGTGTAATTTTTGCAAATTATCATCATACTCTCAAACCGGGAGACCCGGGACTACGCGGTCAGTTCGTACTAGTTACATTGGTCCCGTGCGAGGTGTTCGTGCGTCCTATAGGGTCGTTTGGGGGTTGGTTTGTGTTTTCACCCATTAACGACATGTTTTTAACAGTAAGTGTGATTTTTTAAAATTATCATCATACTCTCAAACCGGGAGACCCAGGACTACACGATCAGTTCCTACAAGTTACTTTGGTCTCGTGCGAGGTCTTCGTGCCTTCTACGGGATCGTATGGGGGCTGGTTTGGGTTTTTACCCTTTAACGGCTTATTTTTAAGTCAAAGTGTGATTTTATCAAATTATCGTCATACTCTCAAACCGGGGGACCCGGGACTACGCGATGAGTTCCTAAAAGTTACATTGGTCACGTGTGAGGTATCCGTGCCTCCTACGGGGTTGTTTGGGGGCTAGTTTGGGTTTTCACCCTTTAACGGCTGGTTTGTAACTCTAAGTGTGATTTTTGCAAATTATCATCGTACTCTCAAACTGGGAGACTCGGGATTACGCGGTCAGTTCCGGTAAGTTACATTGGTCCCGTGCGAGGTGTTCGTGCCTCCTACGGAGTCGTATGGGGGCTGGTTGGGGTTTTAACCCTTTAACGGCTTACTTTTAAGTCTAAGTGTGATTTTGCAAATTATCATCATACTCTCAAACCGGGAGACCCGGGAATACGCGGTGAGTTCCTACAAGTTACATTAGTCACGTGCGAGGTGTTCGTGCCTCCTACGGGGTCGTTTGGGGGCTGGTTTGGATTTTCACCCTTTAACGGCTTGTTTTTAAGTCTAAGTATGATTTTTGCTAATTATCGTCATACTCTCAGATCGGTAGACCCGGGACTACGCAGTCCGTGCCTACCAAATACATTGGTCCCGTGCAAGGTTTTCGTTCCTCATATGGAGTGGTTTGAGGGTTGGATTGGGTTTTCACCCTTTAACGGCTTGTTTTTAAGTCTAAGTGTGATTTTTGCAAATTATCGTCATACTCTAAAATCGGGAGACCCGGGACTACGCGGTCAGTTCCTACAAGTTACAATGGTTCCGTGCGAGGTGTACGTACCTCCTACGGGGTCGTTTGGGGGTTGGTTTTGGTTTTCACCCATTAACGGCATGTTTTTAACTCTAAGTGTGATTTTTGCAAATTATCGTCATACTCTCAAACCAGGAGACCCAAGACAACGTGGTCAGTTTTTACAACTTACATTGGCCCCATGGGAGGTGTTCGAGCCTCCTACGGGGTCGTTTGGGGGCTGGTTTGGGCTTTGACCCTTTGACGGCTCATTTTTAAGTCTTAAGTGTGATTTTAGCAAATTATCGTCATACTCTCAAACCGAGAGACCCGGGACTACGCGGTCAGTTCCTACAATTTACATTGGTCTCGTGCGAGGTATTCGTGCGTCCTACGGTGTCGTTTGGGGGCTCGTTTGGGTTTTCACCCTTTAACGGCTTGTTTTTATGTCTAATTGTGATTTTTGCAAATTATCATCATACTCTCAAATCGGGAGACCCGGGACTACACAGTCAGTTCCTACAAGTTACATTGGTCCCGTACGAGGTGTTCGTGCCTCCTACAGGGTCGTTTGGGGGCTGGTTTGGGTTTTCACCCTTTAACGACTTGTTTTTAAGTCTAAGTGGGATTTTTGCAAATTATCGTCATACTCTCAAATCGAGAGACCCGGTACTACGTGGTCAGTTTCTACAAGTTACAATGGTCCCGTGCGAGGTGTTCGTGCCTCCTACGAGGTTGTTTGGGGGCTTGTTTGGGTTTTCACTCTTTAACGACTTATTTTTAAGTCTAAGTGTGATTCTTACAAATTATCATCATACTCTCAAACTGGGTGACTCGAGACTACGCGATTAGCTCCTACAAGTTACATTGGTCCCGTGCGAGGTGTTAGTGCCTCTTACGGGGTCGTTTGGGTGATGGTTTGGGTTTTCACACTTGAACGACTTGTTTTTAAGTCTAAGTGTGATTTTTGCAAATTATCTTCATACTCTCAAACCGGGAGACCCGAGACTAAACGGTCAGTTCCTACAAGTTACATTGGTTTCGTACGAGGTGTTCGTGCCTCTTACGGGGTCGTTTGGGGACTGGTTTGGGTTTTCACCCTTTAGCGGCTTGTTTTTAAATCTAAGTGTGATTTTTGTAAATTATCATCATACTCTCAAACCGGGAGACTCGGGACTACGAGGTTAGTTCCTGCAAGTTACGTTGGTCCCGTGCGAGGTGTTCGTGCCTCCTACGAGGTCGTATGGGGGCTGATTGGGGTTTTCACCCTTTAACAGCTTATTTTTAAGTCTAAGTGTGATTTTTGCAAATTATCGTCTTACTCTCAAATCGGGAGACCCGGAACTACGTGATCGGTTCGTACAAGTTACATTGGTCCCGTGTGACGTGTTCGTGTCTCCTATAGGGTCGTTTGGGGGCTGGTTTGGGTTTTCACGCTTTAACGGCTTATTTTTAAGTCTAACTGGGATTTTATCAAATTATCGTCATACTATCAAACTGGGAGACCCTGGACTACACAGTCAGTTCCTACAAGTTACATTGGTCCCGTGCGAGGTGTTCGTGCCTCCTACGGGGTCGTATGGGGGCTGGTTTGGGTTTTCACCCTTTAACGACTTATTTTTAAGTCAAAGTGTGATTTTTGCAAACTATCGTCATACTCTCAAACCGGGAGACCCAGGACTACGCGGTGAGTTTGTACAAGTTACATTGGTCCCGTGCGAGATGTTCGTGCCTCCTACGGGGTCGTTTGGGGGCTGGTTTGGATTTTCACCCTTTAACGGCTTATTTTTAAGTCTAAGTGTGTTTTTTGCAAATTATCATCATACACTCAAATCGGGAGACCCGAAACTACGCGGTCAGTTCCTGCAAGTTACATTTGTCACGTGCGAGGTGTTCGTGCCTCCTATGGGATCTTATGGGGGCTGGTTGGGGTTTTCACCCTTTAACGTCTTATTTTTAAGTATAAGTGTGATTTTTGCAAATTATTGTCATACTCTCAAATCGGGAGATCCGGTACTACGCGTTCAGTTCCTACAAGTTACATTTGTCACGTGCGAGGTGTTCGTGCCTCCTGCTGGGTCCTTTGGGGGATGGTTATGGTTTTCACCCTTTAACGGCTTGTTTTGAAGTCTAACTGTGATTTTTGCTAATTATTGTCATACTCTCAAACCGGTAGACCCGGGACTATGCAATCAGTTCCTACAAGTTACATTGGTCACGTGCGAGGTTTTCGCGCCTCCTATGGAGTCGTTTGGGGGCTGGTCTGGGTTTTCACCCTTTAACGGCTTATTTTTAAGTCTAAGTGTGATTTTTACTAATTGTCGCCATACTCTCAAACCGAGAGACCCGGGACTACAAGGTTAATTCCTGCAAGTTACATTTATCACGTGCGAGGTGTTCGTGCCTCCTACGGGATCTTATGGGGGCTGGTTGGCGTTTTCACCCTTTAACAGCTTATTTTTAAGTATAAGTGTATTTTTGCAAACTATTGTCATACTCTCAAACCGGGAGATCCGGTACTACGCGTTCAGTTCCTACAAGTTACATTAGTCCTGTACGAGGTGTTTGTTTCTTCTACAGGGTCGTATGGGGGTTGGTTTGGGTTTTCACCTTTTAACGGCATGTTTTTAAGTCTAAGTGTAATTTTTGCAAATTATCGTCATACTCTCAAACCGGGAGACCCAGGATTACGCGATCAGTTGCTACAATTTACATTGGTCCCGTACGAGGTGTTCGAGCCTCCTATGGGGTCGTATGGGGGCTGATTTGGGTTTTCACCCTTTAACAGTTTTTTTTAAGTTTATGTGTGATTTTTGCAATTTATCGTCATACTCTCAAACCGGGAGAACCGGGACAACGCGATCAGTTCCTACAAGTTACATTGGTCCCATGCGAGGGGTTGGCGCCTCCTACGAGGTCGTTTGGGGGCTGGTTTGGGTTTTCACCCTCTAACGACTTTGTTTTAAGTCTAAGTGTGATTTTTGCAAATTATCGTCATACTCTCAAATCGGTAGACCCGGGACTACGCGGTCAGTTCCTACAAGTTACATTTGTCCCATGCGAGGTGTTCGAGCCTCCTACGGGGTCGTTTGGGGGCTGATTTGGGCTTTCACCCTTTAACGGCTTGTTTTTAAGTCTACGTTTGATATTTGAAAATTATCTTCATACTCTCAAACTGTCAGACCCGGGACTACACGGTCAGTTCCTACAAGTTACATTGGACCCGTACAAGGTTTTCGTGCCTCCTACGGGGTCGTTTGGGGGCGGGTTTGGGTTTTCACTCTTGAACGTCTTGTTTTTAAGTCTAAGTGTGATATTAAAAAATTATCATCATACTCTCAAATCGAGAGACCCGGGACTACGCGGTCAGTTCATACAAGTTACATTGGTTCCGTGCGAGGTGCTCGTGCCTGTTATGGGGTCGATTGGGGGCTAGTTTGGGTTTTCACCCTTTAACAGCTTATTTTTAAGTCTCAGTGTGATTTTTTCAAATTATTGTCATACTCTCAAACCGGAATACCCAGGATTACGCGGTCAATTTCTACAAGTTACATTGGTCCCGTGCGAGGTGTTCGAGCCTCCTACGGGGTCGTATGGGGGCTGATTTGGGTTTTCACCCTTTAACAGCTTGTTTTTAAGTCTATGTGTGATTTTTGATATTTATCGTCATACTCTCAAACCGAGAGACCCAGGACAACGCGGTTAGTTCCTACAAGTTACATTGGTCCCGTGCGAGGTGTTCGTGCCTCCTACGAGGTCGTTTGGGGGCTGGTTTGGGTTTTTAACCTCTAACGACTTGTTTTTTAATTCTAAGTGTGATTTTTGCAAATTATCGTCATACTCTCAAATCGGTAGACCCGGGACTACGCGGCCAGTTCTTACAAGTTACATTGGTCACGTGTGAGGTGTTCGTGCCTCCTACGGGGTTCTTTGGGGGCTGGTTTGGGTTTTCACCCTTAAACGGCTTGTTTTTAAGTCTAAGTGTGATTTTTACAAATTATCGTCATACTCTCAAACTAGGAGACCCGGGACTAGGCGGTCAGTTCCTACAAGTTACATTGGTCCCGTACGAGGTGATCGTGCCTCCTACGGGGTCGTTTGAATGCTGGTTTGGGTTTTCACCCTTTACCGACTTGTTTTTAAATCTAAGTGTGAATTTCGCAAATTATCATCATACTCTCAAAACAGAAGACTCGGAACTATGTGGTTAGTTCCTACAAGTTACATTGGGCATGTGCGAGGTGTCCGTGCTTCCTATGGGGTCGTTTGGGGGCTGGTTTGGGTTTTCACCAGTTAACGGCTTGTTTTTAAGTCTAAGTGTGATTTTTGCAATTTATTGTCATACTCTCAAACCGATTGACACGGGACTACGCGGTCAGTTCCTACGAGTTACATTAGTCACGTGTGAGGTGTTCGTGCCTCCTACAGGGTCGTTCGGGGGCTGGTTTGGGTTTTCACCCTTTAACGGCTGGTTTGTAACTCTAAGTGTGATTTTTGCAAATTATCATCATACTCTCAAACCGGGAGACTTGGGATTACGCGGTCAGTTCCGGTAAGTTACATTGGTCCCGTGTGAGGTGTTCGTGCCACCTACGGGGTCGTTTGGGGGCTGGTTTGGGTTTTCACCTTCAACGGCTTATTTTTAAGTCTATGTGTGATTTTCACAAATTATCATCATACTCTCAGATAGGGAGACCCAGGACTACGCGATTAGTTCCTGCAAGTTACATTGGTCCCATGCGAGGTGTTTGTGTCTCCTACAGGGTCGTTTGGGGGCTGGTTTGGGTTTTCACCCTTTAACGGCTTGTTTTTAAGTCTAAGTTTCATTTTTACAAATTATCGTCATTCTCTCAAACCGGGAGACCCGGGACTACGCGGTCAGTTCCTACATGTTACATTGGTCCTGTGCGAGGTGTTCGTGCCTCCTACAGGGTCGTTTGGGGGCTGGTTTGGGTTTTCACCCTTTAACGGTATGTTTTTAAGTCTAAGTGTGATTTTTGCAAATTATCATCATACTCTCAAACCGGGAGACCCGGGACTACGCGGTCAGTTCCGGCAATTTATATTGGTCCCGTGCGAGGTGTTCGTGACTCCTACGGAGTCGTAATGGGGCTGGTTGGGGTTTTCACCCTTTAACAACTTATTTTTAAGTCTAATTGTGATTTTTGTAAATTAACATCATACTCTCAAACCGGGAGACCCGGGACTACGCGATCAGTTCCTATAAATTACATTGGTCCCGTACGAGGTGTTCGTGCCTCCTACGGGGTCGTTTGGGGGCTGGTTTGTGTTTTCACCCTTTAATGGCTTATTTTCAAATCTAAGGGTGATTTTTACAAATTATGGTCATACTCTCAAACCAGGATACCGGGGACTACGCGGTCAGTTCTTACAAGTTATATTGGTCCCGTGCGAGGTGTTCGTGCCTCCTACGGGGTCGTATGGTGGCTGGTTTGGGTTTTCACCCTTTAACGACTAATTTTTAAGTCAAAGTGTGTTTTTTTCAAATTATCATCATACTCTCAAACCGAGAGACCTGGGACTATGCGGTCAGTTCTAACAAGTTACATTGGTCACGTGCGAGGTGTTCGTGCCTCGTACGGGGTCGTTTTGGGGGCTGGTTTGGGTTTTCACCCTTTAACAGTTTGTTTTTAAGTTTTGGTGTGATTTTTGCAAATTATCGTCATACTCTCAAACCGGTAGACACGGGACTACGCGGTCTGTTCCTACAAGTTACATTTGTCACGTGCGAGGTGTTCGTGCCTCCTACAGGGTTGTTTGGGGGCTGGTTTGGGTTTGCACCCTTTAACGACTTATTTTTAAGTCTAAGTGTCATTTTTGTGAATTATCTTCATACTCTCAAGTCGAGAGATCCGGGACTACGCGATTAGTTCCTACAAGTTACATTGGTCCCGTAGGTGGTGTTCGTTCCTCCTACGGGGTAGTTTGGGGGCTGGTTTGGGTTTTCACCCATTAACGGCATGTTTTTAACCCTAAATGTGATTTTTGCAAATTATCATCATACTCTCAAATCGGGAGACCCCGAACTACGCGGTCAGTTCCTGCAAGTTACATTGTCCCCATACGAGGTTTTCGAGCCTCTTACGGAGTCGTTTGGGGGCTGGTTTGGGTTTTCACCCTTTAACGGCTTGTTTTTAAGTCTAAGTGTGAGTTTTTTAAATTATCATCGTACTCTCAAATCGGGAAACTCGGGACTACGCAGTCAGTTCCTACAATTTACATTCATCCCGTGTGAGGTGTTCGTGCCTCCTACGGGATCGTTTGGGGGCTGGTTTGGGTTTTCACCCTTTAACGGCTTGTTTTTATGTCTAAGTGTGATTTTTGAAAATTTTCATCATACTCTCAAACCAGGAGACCCGAGACGACGCGGTCAGTTCCTACAAGTTACATTGGTCCCGTGAGAGGTGTTCGTGCCTCCTACGGGGTCGTTTGGGGGCTGGTTTGTGTTTTCACCCTTTAACGGCTTGTTTTTAAATCAAAGTGTGATTTTTGCAAATTATGGTCATACTCTCAAACCGGGAGACCCGGGACTAAGCGATCAGTTCCTACAAGTTACATTGGTCACGTGTGAGGTGTTCGTGCCTCCTAAGGGGTCGTTTGGGAGATGGCTTGGGTTTTCACCCTTTAACTGCTTGTTTTTATGTCTAAGTGTGATTTTTGCAAATTATCATCATACTCTCAAACCGGGAGACCCGAGACTACGCGGTCAGTTCCTACAAGTTACATTGGGCACATGTGAGGTGTGTGTGCCTCCTACGGGGTCGTTTGGGGGCTGGTTTTGGTTTTCACCCTTTAGCGTCTTGTTTTTAAGACTAAGTGTCATTTTTTCAAATTATTGTCATACTCTCAAACCGATAAACACGGGACTATGCGGTAAGTTCCTACAAGTTACATTAGTCACGTGCGACGTGTTCGTGCCTCCTACAGGGTCGTTCGGGGGCTGGTTTGGGTTTTCACCCTTTAACAACTTGTTTTCAAGACTAAGTGTCAGTTTTGCAATTTATCGTCATACTCTCAAATCGAGAGAGCCGGGACTACATGATCAGTTCCAACATGTTACATTGGACCCGTACGAGGTGTTTGTGCCTCCTACGGGGTCGTTTGGGGGTTGGTTTATGTTTTCACCCTTTAACGACTTGTTTTTAAATCAAAGTGTGATTTTTGCAAATTATGGTCATACTCTCAAACCGGGAGACCCGGGACTAAGCGATCAGTTCCTACAAGTTACATTGGTCACGTGTGAGGTGTTCGTGCCTCCTAAGGGGTCGTTTGGGAGATGGCTTGGGTTTTCACCCTTTAACTGCTTGTTTTTATGTCTAAGTGTGATTTTTGCAAATTATCATCATACTCTCAAACCGGGAGACCCGAGACTACTCGGTCAGTTCCTACAAGTTACATTGGGCACATGTGAGGTGTGTGTGCCTCCTACGGGGTCGTTTGGGGGATGGTTTTGGTTTTCACCCTTTAGCGTCTTGTTTTTAAGACTAAGTGTCATTTTTTCAAATTGTTGTCATACTCTCAAACCGATAAACACGGGACTATGCGGTAAGTTCCTACAAGTTACATTAGTCACGTGCGACGTGTTCGTGCCTCCTACAGGGTCGTTCGGGGGCTGGTTTGGGTTTTCACCCTTTAACAACTTGTTTTCAAGACTAAGTGTCAGTTTTGCAATTTATCGTCATACTCTCAAATCGAGAGAGCCGGGACTACATGATCAGTTCCAACATGTTACATTGGACCCGTACGAGGTGTTTGTGCCTCCTACGGGGTCGTTTGGGGGTTGGTTTGTGTTTTCACCCTTTAACGACTTGTTTTTAAATCAAAGTGTGATTTTTGCAAATTATGGTCATACTCTCAAACCGGGAGACCCGGGACTAAGCGATCAGTTCCTACAAGTTACATTGGTCACGTGTGAGGTGTTCGTGCCTCCTAAGGGGTCGTTTGGGAGATGGCTTGGGTTTTCACCCTTTAACTGCTTGTTTTTATGTCTAAGTGTGATTTTTGCAAATTATCATCATACTCTCAAACCGGGAGACCCGAGACTACGCGATCAGTTCCTACAAGTTACATTGGGCACATGTGAGGTGTGTGTGCCTCCTACGGGGTCGTTTGGGGGCTGGTTTTGGTTTTCACCCTTTAGCGTCTTGTTTTTAAGACTAAGTGTCATTTTTTCAAATTGTTGTCATACTCTCAAACCGATAAACACGGGACTATGCGGTCAGTTCCTACAAGTTACATTAGTCACGTGCGACGTGTTCGTGCCTCCTACAGGGTCGTTCGGGGGCTGGTTTGGGTTTTCACCCTTTAACAACTTGTTTTTAAGACTAAGTGTCAGTTTTGCAATTTATCGTCATACTCTCAAATCGAGAGAGCCGGGACTACATGATCAGTTCCAACATGTTACATTGGACCCGTACGAGGTGTTTGTGCCTCCTACGGGGTCGTTTGGGGGTTGGTTTGTGTTTTCACCCTTTAACGACTTGTTTTTAAATCAAAGTGTGATTTTTGCAAATTATGGTCATACTCTCAAACCGGGAGACCCGGGACTAAGCGATCAGTTCCTACAAGTTACATTGGTCACGTGTGAGGTGTTCGTGCCTCCTAAGGGGTCGTTTGGGAGATGGCTTGGGTTTTCACCCTTTAACTGCTTGTTTTTATGTCTAAGTGTGATTTTTGCAAATTATCATCATACTCTCAAACCGGGAGACCCGAGACTACGCGGTCAGTTCCTACAAGTTACATTGGGCACATGTGAGGTGTGTGTGCCTCCTACGGGGTCGTTTGGGGGCTGGTTTTGGTTTTCACCCTTTAGCGTCTTGTTTTTAAGACTAAGTGTCATTTTTTCAAATTGTTGTCATACTCTCAAACCGATAAACACGGGACTATGCGGTCAGTTCCTACAAGTTACATTAGTCACGTGCGACGTGTTCGTGCCTCCTACAGGGTCGTTCGGGGGTTGGTTTGGGTTTTCACCCTTTAACAACTTGTTTTTAAGACTAAGTGTCAGTTTTGCAATTTATCGTCATACTCTCAAATCGGGAGAGCCGGGATAAATGATCCGTTCCTACATGTTACATTGGACCCGTACGAGGTGTTTGTGCCTCCTACGGGGTCGTTTGGGGGTTGGTTTGTGTTTTCACCCTTTAACGACTTGTTTTTAAATCAAAGTGTCATTTTTGCTAATTATGGTCATACTCTCAACCCGGGAGACCCGGGACTACGCGGTTAGTTCCTGCAAGTTACATTGGTCCCGTGCGAGGTGTTCGTGTCTCGTAGAGGGTCGTTTGGGGGCTGGTTTGGGTTTTCACCTTTTAACGGCTTGTTTTTAAGTCTATATGTCATTTTTGCAAATTATCATCATACTCTCAAACCGGGAGACCTGGGACTACGCGTTTAGTTCCTACAAGTTACATTGGTCCCATGCGAGGTGTTCGTGCCTCCTACGGGGTCGTTTAGGGGCTCGTTTGGGTTTTCACCTTTTAACGACATGTTTTTAAGTCTCAGTGTCATTTTTTCAAATTATCATCATACTCTCAAACCGGGATACCCGGGACTACGCGGTCAGTTCTTATAACTTACATTGGTCCCGTGCGAGGTGTTCGTGCCTCCTACAGGGTCGTGAGGGGGCTAGTTGGGGTTTTCACTCTTTAACGGCTTATTTTTAAGTCTAAGTGTGATTTTTGCAAATTATCATCATACTCTCAAAACGGGAGACCCGGGACTACGCGATCAGTTCCTACAAGTTACATTGGTCCCGTACGAGGTGTTCGTGCCTCCTACGGGGTCGTTTGGGGGCTAGTTTGAGTTTTCACCCTGTAACAGCTTGTTTTTAAATCTAAGTGTGATTTTTACAAATTATGGTCATACTCTCAAACCGGGAGAGCCGGGACTACGTGGTCAGTTCTTACAAGTTACATTGGTCCCGTACGAGGTGTTCGTGCCTCCTACGGGGTCGTATGGTGGCTGGTTTGGGTTTTCACCCTTTAACGGCTTATTTTTAAGTCAAAGTGTGATTTTTTCAAATTATCATCATACTCTCAAACCGGGAGACTTGAGACTACGCCGTCAGTTCCTACAAGTTACATTGGTCACGTGCGAGGTGTTCGTGCCTCCTACGGGGTCGTTTGGGGGCTGGTTTTGGTTTTCACCTTTTAACAGTTTGTTTTTAAGTCTAATTGTGATTTTTTCAAATTATCATCATACTCTCAAATCGGTAGATACGGGACTACGCGGTCTGTTCCTACAAGTTACATTGGTCATGTGCGAGGTGTTCCTGCCTCCTATAGGGTCGTTTGGGGGCTGGTTTGGGTTTTGACCCTTTAACGACTTATTTTTAAGTCTAAGTGTCATTTTTGTAAATTATCTTCATACTCTCAAACCGAGAGACCCGGGACTATGCAGCCAGTTCCTACAAGTTACATTGGTCCCGTGGGTGGTGTTCGTTCCTCCTACGGGGTCATTTGGGGGCTAACTTGGGTTTTCACCCTTTAACGACATGTTTTTAAGTCTAAGTGGGAGTTTTGCAAATTATCATCATACTCTCAAACCCGGAAACCCGGGACTACGTGGTCACTTCCTATAATTTACATTGGTCCCGTGCGAGGTGTTCGTGCCTCCTACGGGATCGCTTGGGGGCTGGTTTGGGTTTTCACCCTTTAACGGCCTGTTTTTATGTCTAAGTGAGAATTTTGAAAATTATCATCATACTCTCAAACCGGGAGTCCCGAGACTATGCGGTCAGTTCCGACAAATTACATTGGTCCCGTGCGAGGTGTTCGTGCCTCCTACTGGGTCGTATGGGGACTAGTTTGGGTTCTCACTCTTTAACGGCATATTTTTAAGTCTAAGTGTGATTTTTGCAAATTATCGTCATACTCTGAAACCGGGAGAGCCGGGACTACACGGCCAGTTCCTACAATTTACATTGGTCACGTGCGAGCTGTTCGTGCTTCCTACGGGGTTCTTTGGGGGCTGGTTTGGGTTTTCACCCTTTAACGGCTTGTTTTTAAGTCTAAATGTGATTTTGCAAATTATCGTCATACTTTAAAACAGGGCGACCCATGACTACGCGGTCAAATCCTACAAGTTACATTGGTCCCGTGCGAGGTGTTTGTGTCTCCTATAGGGTCGTTTGGGGGTTGGTTTGGTTTTCACCCTTTAACGGCTTGTTTTTAAGTCTAAGTGGTATTTTTGCAAATTATCTTCCTACTCTTAAACCAGTAGACCCGGGACTACGTGGTCAGTTCTTACAAGTTACATGGGTCCCGTACGAGGTGTTCGTGCCTCCTACGAGGTCGTTTGGGGGCTGGTTTAGGTTTTCACTCTTTAACGACTTATTTTTAAGTCTAAGAGTGATATTTTACAAATTATCATCATACTCTCAAACTGGGAGACTCGAGAATACGTGATCAGTTCCTACAAGTTACATTGGTCCCGTGCGAGGTGTTCGTGCCTCCTACGGGGTCGTTTGGGGGCTGGTTTGTGTTTTCACACTTGAATGGCTAATTTTTAAGTCTAAGTGCTATTTTTGCAAGTTATCTCCATACTCTCAAACCGGGAGATCCGGGACTACGCGGTCAGTTCCTACAAGTTACATTGGTCCCGTGCGAGTGTTTGTGCCTCCTACGGGGTCGTTTGGGGGCTGGTTTGGGCTTTCACCCTTTAACGGCTTGTTTTTATGTCTAATTGTGATTTTTGCAAATTATCATCATACACTCAAACCGGGAGACCCGGGACTACACGGTCAATTCCTACAAGTTACATTGGTCCCGTACGAGGTGTTTGTTCCTCCTACAGGGTCGTTTGGGGTTGGTTTGGGTTTTCACTCTTTAAAGGCTTGTTTTTAAGTCTAAGTGTGATTTTAACAAATTATTATCATTCTCTCAAACCGGGAGACCCGAGACTATGCGGTCAGTTCGTACAAGTTACATTGGTCCCGTGCGAGGTATTCGCGCCTCCTACGTGGTTGTTTGGGGGTAGGTTTGGGTTTTCACCCTTTAACGGCTTGTTTTTAAGTCTAAGTGTGATTTTTTGCAAATTATCGTCATACTCTCAAACCGGTAGACCCGGGACTTCGCGATCAGTTCCTACAATTTACATTGGTCCCATGTGAGGTGTTCGTGCCTCCTACGAGGTCGTTTGGGGGCTGGTTTGGGTTTTCACTCTTTAACGACTTATTTTTAAGTCTTATAGTGATTTTTGTAAATTATCATCATACTCTCAAACCTGGAGACTTGAGACTACGCGGCCAATTCCTGCAAGTTACATTGGTCTCGTGCGACGTGTTAGTGCCTCCTACGGAGTCGTATGGGGGCTGGTTTGGGTTTTCACACTTGAACGACTTGTTTTTAAGTCTAAGTGGGATTTTTGAAAATTATCTTCATACTCTCAAATCGGGAGACCCGGGACTACGCGGTCAGTTCCGACAATTTACATTGATCCCGTGCGAGGTGTTCGTGCCTCATACGGGATCGTTTGGGGGCTGGTTTGGGTTTCCACCCTTTAACGGCTTGTTTTCATCTCTAAGTGTGATTTTTGCAAATTATCATCATACTCTCAAACCGGGAGACCCGGGACTACGCGGTCAGTTTCGATAATTTACATTGGTCCCGTGTGAGGTGTTCGTGCCTCCTACGGGGTCGTAAGGGGATTGGTTTGGGTTTTCACCCGTTAACAGCTTATTTTTAAGTCTAAGTGTGATTTTTGCGAATTATCATCATACTCTCAAACCGGGAGACCCGGGACTACGCGGCCAGTTCTTGCAAGTTACATTGGTCACGTGGGAGGTGTTTGTGCCTCCTACGGGGTTCTTTGGGGGCTAGTTTGGGTTTTCACCCTTTAACGACTTATTTTTAAGTCTAAGTGTGATATTTGCAAATTATCGTCATACTCTCAAACCGGGCGACCCAGGACTACGCGGTCAGTTCCTACAAGTTACATTGGTCCCGTACGAGATGTTTGTGTCTCCTACAGGGTCATTTGGGGGCTGGTTTGGGTTTTCACCCTTTAACGGCTTGTTTTTACGTCTAAGTGGGATTTTTGAAAATTATCTTCATACTCTCAAACCGGGAGACCCGGGACTACGCGGTCAGTTCCTATAAGTTACATTTGTCCCGTGCGAGGTCTTTGTGTCTCCTACAGGGTCGTTTGGGTGCTAGTTTGGGTTTTCACTCTTTAATGACTTATTTTTAAGTCTAATTGTGATTTTTACAAATTATCATCATACTCTCAAACTGGGAGACTCGAGACTACGCGGTCAGTTCCTACAAGTTACATTGGTCCCATGCGAGGTGTTCGTGCCTCATACGGGGTCGTTTGGGGGCTGGTTTGGGTTTTCACACTTGAACGAGTTGATTTTAAGTCTAGGTGTGATTTTTTCAAATTATCTTCATACTCTCAAACCGGGAGACCCAGGACTATGCGGTCAGTTCGTACAAGTTACATTGGTCCCGTGCGAGGTGTTTGTGTCTATTACAGGTTTGTTTGGGGGGCTGGTTTGTGTTTTCACTCTTTAACGACTTATTTTTAAGTCTAAGTATGATTTTTACAAATTATCGTCATACTCTCAAACTGGGAGACTCGAGACAACGCGGTCAGTTCCTACAAGTTACATTGGTCCCGTGCGAGGTATTCGTGCCTCCTATGGGGTCGTTTGGGGGCTGGTTTGGGTTTTCACTCTTTAACGACTTATTTTTAAGTCTAAGTGTGATTTTAACAAATTATCGTCACACTCTCAAACTGGGAGACTCGAGACTATGCGATCAGTTCCTACAAGTTACATTGGTCCCGTGCGAGGTGTTCGTGCCTCCTACGGGGTCGTTTGGGCGATGGTTTGGGTTTTCACACTTGAACGGCTTGTTTTTAAGTCTAAGTGTGATTTTTGCAAATTATCTTCATGCTCTCAAACCGGGAGACCCGGGACTACGCGGTCAGTTCCTACAAGTTACATTGGTCACATGCGAGGTGTTCGTGCCTCCTACGGGGTCGTTTGGGGACTGGTTTGGGTTTCCACCCATTAATAGCTTGTTTGTAAGTCTAAGTGTGGTTTTTGCAAATTATCGTCATTCTCTAAAATAGGTAGACACGGGACTACGCGATTAGTTCCGACAAGTTACATTAGTCACGTGCGAGGTGTTCATGCCTCCTACTGGGTCATTTAGGGGCTGGTTTAGGTTTTCACCCTTTAACGGCTTGTTTTTAAGTCTAAGTGTGAGTTTTTAAAATTATCATCATACTCTCAAACCGGGAGACCCGTGACTACGCAGTCAGTTCCTACAATTTACATTGGTCCCAAGCGAGGTGTTCGTGCCTCCTACGGGATTGTTTGGGAGTTGGTTTGGGTTTTCACCCTTTAACTGCTTGTTTTCCTGTCTAAGTGTGATTTTTGCAAATTATCATCATACTCTCAAATCGGGAGACCCAGGACTTCGCGGTCAGTTCCTACAATTTACATTGGTCCCGTGCGAGGAGTTCGTGCCTCCTACGGGGTCGTATGGTGATTGGTTTGGGTTTTCACCCGTTAACGGCTTATTTTCAAGTCTAAGTGTGATTTTTACAAATTATCATCATACTCTAAGACCGGGAGACCCGGGACTACGCGACCAGTTCCTACAAGTTACATTGGTCACATGCGAGGTGTTCGTGCGTCCTACGGGGTTCTTTGGGGGCTGGTTTGGGTTTTCACCCTTTAACGGCTTATTTTTAAGTCTAAGGGTAATTTTTGCAAATTATCGTCATACTCTCAAACTGGGAGACCGGGGACGACACGGTTATTTCCTACATGTTACATTGGTCCCGTGCGAGGTGTTCGTGTCTCCTACGGGGTTGTTTGGGGGTTGGTTTGGGTTTTCACCCTTTAACGGCTTGTTTTTACGTCTAAGTGGGATTTTTTTAAATTATCTTCATACTCTCAAACCGGGAGACCCGAGACTACGCGGTCAGTTCCTATAAGTTACATTTGTCCCGTATGAGGTTTTTGTGTCTCCTACAGGGTCGTTTGGGGGCTAGTTTGGGTTTTCACTCTTTAATGACTTATTTTTAAGTATAATTGTGATTTTTACAAATTATCGTCATACTCTCAAACTGGGAGACTCGAGACTACGCGGTCAGTTCCTACAAGTTACATTGGTCCCATGCGAGGTGTTCGTGCCTCATACGGGGTCGTTTGGGGTCTGGTTTGGGTTTTCACACTTGAACGACTTGATTTTAAGTCTAAGTGTGATTTTTTCAAATTATCTTCATACTCTCAAACCGGGAGACCCGAGACTATGCGGTCAGTTCGTACAAGTTACATTGGTCCCGTGCGAGGTGTTTGTGTCTCCTACAGGTTCGTTTGGGGGGATGGTTTGGGTTTTCACTCTTTAACGACTTATTTTTAAGTCTAAGTATGATTTTTACAAATTATCGTCATACTCTCAAACTGGGAGACTTGAGACAACGCGGTCAGTTCCTACAAGTTATATTGGTCCCGTGCGAGGTATCCGTGCCTCCTATGGGGTCGTTTGGGGGCTGGTTTGGGTTTTCACTCTTTAACGACTTATTTTTAAGTCTAAGTGTGATTTTAACAAATTATCGTCATACTCTCAAACTGGGAGACTCGAGACTACGCGGTCAGTTCCTACAAGTTACATTGGTCTCGTGCGAGGTGTTCGTGCCTCCTACGGGGTCGTTTGGGGGATGGTTTGGGTTTTCACACTTGAACGGCTTGTTTTTAAGTCTAAGTGTAATTTTTGCAAATTATCTTCATACTTTCAAACCGGGACTACGCGGTCAGTTCCTACAAGTTACATTGGCCCCATGGCTGGTGTTCGAGCCTCCTAGGGGGTCATTTGTGGAATTTTTATTAAATAATTTATTCACATTAAATTTAATAAATCTCCAAATTAATATAGCATAAAAATACGGGGTATTACAGCGACCAGTTCCTACAAGTAACATTGGGCCCCTGCGAGGTGTTCGTGCCTCCTACGGGGTCGTTTGAGGACTGGTTTGGGTTTCCACAATTTAATAGCTTGTTTGTAAGTCTAAGTTTGGTTTTTGTAAATTATCGCCATTCCCTAAAACAGGTAGACACGGGACTACGCGATTAGTTCCGACAAGTTACATTAGTCACGTGCGAGGTGTTCATGCCTCCTACAGGGTCATTTGGGGGTTGGTTTAGGTTTTCACCCTTTAACGGCTTGTTTTTAAGTCTAAGTGTGAGTTTTTAATATTATCATCATACTCTCAAACCGGGAGACCCGTGACTACGCAGTCAGTTCCTACAATTTACATTGGTCCCAAGCGAGGTGTTCGTGCCTCCTACGGGATTGTTTGGGGGCTGGTTTGGGTTTTCACCCTTTAACGGCTTGTTTTCATGTCTAAGTGTGATTTTTGCAAATTATCATCATACTCTCAAATCGGGAGACCCGGGACTTCGCGGTCAGATCCTACAATTTACATTGGTCCCGTGCGAGGTGTTCGTGCCTCCTACGGGGTCGTATGGGGGCTGGTTTGGGTTTTCACCCTTCAACGGCTTATTTTTAAGTCTAAGTGTGATTTTTACAAATTATCATCATACTCTAAGACCGGGAGACCCAGGACTACGCGGCCAGTTCCTACAAGTTACATTGGTCACGTGCGAGGTGTTCGTGCGTCCTACGGGGTTCTTTGGGGGCTGGTTAGGGTTTTCACCCTTTAACGGCTTATTTTTAAGTCTAAGTGTGATTTTTACAAATTATCGTCATACTCTTAAAACCGGGCAACCCAGGACTACGCGGTCAGTTCCTACAAGTTACATTGGTCCCGTACAAGGTGTTTGTGTCTCCTACAGGGTCGTTTGGGGGCTGGTTTGGGTTTTCACCCTTTAATGGCTTATTTTTAAGTCTAAGTGGGATTTTTTAAATTATCACCATACTCTCAAACCGGGAGACCCGGGACTACGTGGTTAGTTCCTACAAGTTACATCGGTCCCGTGCGAGGTGTTCGTGCCTCCTACGGGGTCGTTTGGGGGCTAGTTTGGGTTTTCACTCTTTAACAACTTATTTTTAAGTCTAAATGTGATTTTTACAATTTATCGTCATACTCTCAAACTGGGAGACTCGAGACTACGCGGTCAGTTCCTACAAGTTACATTGGTCCCGTACGAGGTGTTCGTGCCTCCTACGAGGTCGTTAGGGGGCTAGTTTGTGTTTTCACCCTTTAACGGCTTGTTTTTAAATCAAAGTGGGATTTTTCCTAATTATGGTCATACTCTCAAACCGGGAGACCCGGGACTACACGGTCAGTTCCTACAAGATACATTGGTCCCGTGCGAGGTGTTCGTTCCTCCTATGGGGTTGTATAGGGGCTGGTTGGGGTTTTCAGCCTTTAACGACTTATTTTTAAGTAAAAGTGTGATTTTTTCAAATTATCATCATACTCTCAAACCGGGAGATCCGGGACCACGCGGTCAATTCCTATAAGTTACATTGGTCACGTGCGAGGTGGTCGTCCCTCCTACGGGATCGTTTGGGAGCTGGTTTGGGTTTTCACCCTTTAACTGCTTGTTTTTAAGTCTAAGTGTGATTTTTGCAAATTATTGTCATACTCTCAACCCGATAGACAAGGGACTACGCGGTCAGTTCTACAAGTTACACTGGTCCCGTGGGAGGTGTTCGTGCCTCCTACAGGGTCGTTCGGGGGTTAGTTTGGGTTTTCACCCTTTAACGACTTGTTTTTAAGTCTGTCATTTTTGCAAATTATCGTCATTCTCTCAAACCGGGAGTCCCGGGACGACGCGTTCAGTTCCTAAGAGTTACATTGGTCATACTCTCAAATCGGGAGACCCGGGATAATGTGGTCAGTTCCTACTAGTTACATTGGCCCCGTGCGAGGTGGTCAAGCCTCCTACGGGGTCGTTTGGGGGCTGGTTTGGGTTTTAACCCTTTAACGACTTATTTTTAAACCTAAGCGTGATTTTTGCAAGATATATTCATTCTCTCAAACCGGGAGACCCGTGATTGCAAGAACAGTTACTACAATTTACATTGGTCCTGTGCGAGGTGTTCGTGCCTTCAACGGGGTTATTTGGTGGCTGGTTTGGGTGTTCACCCTTTAACGGCTTGTTTTTAAGTTTAAGTGAGATTTTGGCAAATTATCATCATACTCTCAAACCGAGAGACTCGGGACATTGCGGTCAGTTCCTACAAGTTACATTGGTCCCGTGCGAGGTTTTCGTTCCTCCTACGGGGTCGTTTGGGGGCTGGTTTGGGTTTCCACTCTTTAACGACTTGTTTTTAAGTCTAAGTGTGATTTTTACAAATTATCGTCATACTCTCAAACTGGGAAACCCGAGACTACGCGGTCAGTTCCTACAAGTTACATTGGTCCCGTGCGAGGTGTTTGTGCCTCCTACGGGGTCGTTTGGGGGCTAGTTTGTGTTTTCACCCTTTAACGGCTTGTTTTTAAATCAAAGTGTAATTTTTGCAAATTATGGTCATACTCTCAAACCGGGAGACCCGGGACTACGCGGTCAGTTCCTACAAGTTACATTGGTCACATGCGAGGTGTTCGTGCCTCCTACGGGGTCGTTTGGGGACTGGTTTGGGTTTTCACCCTTTAACAGCTTGTTTGTAAGTCTAAGTGTGATTTTTGCAAATTATCGTCATACTCTCAAACCGTTAGACACGGGATAACGCGATCAGTTCCTACAAGTTACATTGGTCACGTGCGAGATGTTCATGCCTCCTACAGGGTCGTGTGGGGGCTGGTTTGGGTTTTCACCCTTTAACGACTTATTTTTAAGTCTAAGTATGATTTTTGTAAATTATCATCATACTCTCAAACAGGGAGACCCGGGACTACACGATCAGTTCCTGCAAATTACATTGGTCACGTGCGAGGTGTTCGTGCCTCCTACGGGGTCGTATGGGGGCTGGTTGGGATTTTCACCCTTTAACGGCTTATTTTTAAGTCTAAGTGTGATTTTTGCAAATTATCATCATACTCTAAAACCGGGAGACCCGGGACTACGCGATTAGTTCCTACAAGTTACATTGGTCCTGTATGAGGTGTGCATGCCTCCTACGGGGTCGTTTAGGGGCTAGTTTGGATTTTCACCCTTTAACGGTTTGTTTTTAAGTCTAAGTGGAAATTTGGTAAATTATCATCATACTCTCAAACCGGGAGACCTGGGACTACGTGGTCAGTTCTTACAAGTTACATTGGTCCCGTGTGAGATGTCCGTGCCTCCTACGAGGTCGTTTGGGGGCTGGTTTATGTTTTCACTCTTTAATGACTTATTTTTAAGTCTAAGTGTGATTTTTACAAATTATCGTCACACTCTCAAACTGGGAGACTCGATACTACGCGATCAGTTCCTACAAGTTACATTGGTCCCGTGTGAGGTGTTCGTGCCTCCTACGGGGTCGTTTGGGGGCTGGTTTGTGTTTTCACCCTTTAACGACTTGTTTTTAAATCAAAGTGTGATTTTTGCAAATTATGGTCATACTCTCAAACCGGTAGACTCGGGACTACGATGTCTGTTCCTACAAGTTACATTGGTCCCGTGCGAGGTGTGCGTGCCTCCTACGGGGTCGTATGGGGGGTGGTTTGGGTTTTCACCCTTCAACGGCTTATTTTTAAGGCAAAGTGTGATTTTTGCAAATTATCATCATACTCTCAAACCGGGAGACCCGGGACTACGCGGTCAGTTCCTACAAGTTACATTGGTCACGTGCGAGGTGTTCGTGCCTCCTATGGGGTCGTTTGGGAGATGGTTTGGGTTTTCACCCTTTAGCTGCATGTGTTTTAAGTCTAAGTGTGATTTTTGCAAATTATCTTCATACTTACAAACGGGGAGATCCGAGACTACGTGGTCATTTACTACAATTTAACTTGGTCCCGTGCAAGGTGTTCGTGCCTCCTACGTGGTTCTTTGGGGGCTGGTTTGGGTTTTCACCGTTTAACGGCTTGTTTTTAAATCAAAGTGTGATTTTTGCTAATTATGGTCATACTCTCAAACCGGGAGACTCGGGACTATGCGATCAGTTCCTACAAGTTACATTGGTCCCGTGCGAGGTGTTCGTGCCTCCTACGGGGTCGTTTGGGGGCTGGTTTTGGTTTTCACCCTTTAACGGCTTGTTTTTAAGTATAAGTATGATTTTTGCAAATTATCATCATACTCTCAAATCGGGAGACCCGGGACTACGCGATCAGTTCCTACAAGTTACATTGGTCCCGTGCGAGGTGTTCGTGCCTCCTACGGGGTCGTATGGGGGCTGGTTTGGATTTTCACCCTTTAACGGCTTATTTTTAAGTCTAAGTGTGATTTTTGCAAATTATCATCATACTCTCAAACCGGGAGACCCGGGACTACGCGGTCAGTTCCTACAAGTTACATTGGTCCCGTACGAGGTGTTCATGCCTCTTACGGGGTCGTTTGGGGGCTAGTTTGGATTTTCACCCTTTAACGGCCTGTTTTTAAGTCTAAGTGGAAATTTTGTAAATTATCATCGTACTCTCAAACTGGGAGACCCGGGACTACGTGGTCCGTTCTTACAAGTTACATTAGTCCCGTGTGAGATGTTCGTGCCTCCTACGAGGTCGTTTGGGGGCTGGTTTATTTTTTCACTCTTTAACGACTTATTTTTCAGTCTAAGTGTGATTTTTACAAATTATCGTCACACTCTCAAACTGGGAGACTCGAGACTACGCGGTCAATTCCTACAAGTTACATTGGTCCCGTGCGAGGTGTTCGTGCCTCCTACGGGGTCGTTAGGGGGCTGGTTTGGGTTTTCACCCTTTAACGCTTATTTTTAAGTCTAAGTGTGATTTTTAAAAATTATCATCATACTATCAAACCGGAAGACCCGGGACTACGCGATCAGTTCCTGCAAGTTACATTGGTCCCGTGCGAGTTGTTCGTGCCTCCTAAGGGGTCGTATGGGGGCTCGTTGGGGTTTTCACCCTTTAACGACTTATTTTTAAGTCTAAGTGTGATTTTTGCAAATTATCGTCATACTCTCAAACCGGGAGACCCGGGACTACGCGGTTAGTTCCTACAAGTTACATTGGTCACGTACGAGGTGTTCATGCCTCCTACGGGGTCGTTTGGGGGCTGGTTTAGATTTTCACCCTTTAATGGCTTGTTTTTACATCTAAGTGGGATTTTTGTAAATTATCGTCATACTCTCAAACCGGGAGACTCGGGACTACGTGGTCAGTTCCTACAAGTTAAATTGGTCCCGTGTGAGGTGTTCGTGCCTCCTACAAGGTCATTTGGGGGCTGGTTTGGGTTTTCACTCTTTAACGACTTATTTTTAAGTTTAAGTGTGATTTTTACAAATTATCGTCGTACTGTCAAACTAGGAGACTCGAGACTACGCGGTCAATTCCTACATGTTACATTGGTCTCGTGCGAGGTGTTCATGCCTCCTACGAGGTCGTTTGGGGGCTGGTTGGGTTTTCACACTTGAACGGCTTGATTTTAAGTCTAAGTGTGATTTTTGCAAATTATCTTCATACTCTCGAACCGGGTGACTCGAGACTACGCGGTCAGTTCCTACAAGTTACATTGGTCCCGTGCGAGGTGTTCGTGCCTCCTACGGGGTTCTTTGGTGGCTGATTTGGGTTTTCACCCTTTAACGGCTTGTTTTTAAGTCTAAGTGTGAGTTTTGAAAATTATTGTCATACTCTCAAACCGGGCGACACAGGACTACGCGGTTAGTTCCTACAAGTTACATTGGTCCCGTGTGAGGTGTTCATGCCTCCTACGAGGTCGTTTGGGGGCTGGTTTGGGTTTTCACCCTTTAACGACTTGTTTTTAAGTCTAAGTGTGATTTTTACAAATTATCGTCATACTCTCAAACTGGGAGACCCGATACTACGCGGTCAGTTCCTACAAGTTACATTGGTCCCGTGCGAGGTGTTCGTGCTTGCAACGGGGTCGTTTGGGGGCTGGTTTGTGTTTTCACCCTTTAACGACTTGTTTTTAAATCAAAGTGTTATTTTTGCAAATTATGGTCATACTCTCAAACCGGGAGACTCGGGACTACCCGGTCTGTTTCTACAAGTTACATTGTTCACGTGCGAGGTGTTCGTGCCTCCTACGGGGTCGTATGGGGGCTGGTTTGGGTTTTCACCCTTCAACGGCTTATTTTTAAGGCAAAGTGTGATTTTTGCAAATTATCATCATACTCTCAAATCGAGAGACCCGGGACTACGCGGTCAGTTCCTACAATTTACATTGATCACGTGCGAGGTGTTCGTGCCTCCTACGGGGTCGTTTGGAAGATGGTTTGGGTTTTCACCCTTTAGCTGCATGTTTTTAAGTCTAAGTGTGATTTTTTCAAATTATCTTCATACTTACAAACGGGGAGATCTGAGACTACGCGATCATTTACTATAATTTAAATTGGTCGCATGCATGGTGTTCGTGCCTCCTACAGGGTCATTTGGGGGATGGTTTGGGTTTTCACCCTTTAACGGCTTATTTTTAAGTCTATGTGGGATTTTTGCAAATTATCATCAAACTCTCAAACCGGGAGACTCGGGACTACATGGTCAGTTCCTACAAGTTACATTGGTTTCGTGCGAAGTGTTCGTGCCTCCTACGGGGTCGTTTGGGGGCTGGTTTGTGTTTTCACCCTTTAACGGCTTGTTTTTAAATCAAAGTGTGATTTTTGCTAATTATGGTCATACTCTTAAATCGAGAGACCCGAGACTACGCGGTCAGTTCCTACAAGTTACATTGGTCCCGTGCGAGGTGGTCGTGCCTCCTACGGGGTCGTTTGGGGGCTGGTTTGGGTTTTCACCCTTTAACGACTTGTTTTTAAGTCTAAGTGTGATTTTTGCAAATTATCATCATACTCTCAAATCGGGAGACCCGGGACTATGCGATTAGTTCCTGCAAGTTACATTGGTTCCGTGTGTGGTGTTTGTGCCTCCTACGGGGTCGTATGGGGGCTGGTTGGGGTTTTCTCCCTTTAACGGCTTATTTTTAAGTCTAAGTGTGATTTTTTCAAATTATCATCACACTCTCAAACTAGGAGACCTGGGACTACGTGGTCTGTTCCTACAAGTTACATTGGTCCCGTACGAAGTGTTCATGCCTCCTACGGGGTCATTTTGGGGCTGGTTTGGATTTTCACACTTTAACGGCTTATTTTTAAGACTAAGTGGGATTTTTGTTAATTATCGTCATACTCTCAAATCGGGAGACCCGAGACTACGTGGTCAGTTCCTACAAGTTACATTGGTCCCGTGTGGGGTGTTTATGCGTCCTACGGGGTCGTTTGGGGGCAAGTTTGGATTTTCACCCTTTAACGGCTTATTTTTAAGTCTAAGTGGAAATTTTGTAAATTATCATCATACTCTCAAACCGGGAGACCCGGGACTACGTGGTCAGTTATTACAAGTTACATTGGTCCCGTGTGAGATGTTCGTGCCTCCTACGAGGTCGTTTGGGGGCTGGTTTATGTTTTCACACTTTAACGACTTATTTTTAAGTCTAAGTGTAATTTTTACAAATTATCGTCACACTCTCAAACTGGGAGACTCGAGACTACGCGGTCAGTTCCTACAAGTTACATTGGTCCCGTGCGATGTGTTCGTGCCTCCTACGGGGTCGTCAGGGGGTTGGTTTGGGTTTTCACCCTTTAACACATATTTTTAAGTCTAAGTGTGATTTTTAAAAATTATCATCAAACTCTCAAATCGGAAGACCCGGGACTACGCGATCAGTTCCTGCAAGTTACATTGGTCCCGTGCGAGTTGTTCGTGCCTCCTAAGGGGTCGTATGGGGGCTGGTTGGGGTTTTCACCCTTTGACAACTTATTTTTAAGTCTAAGTGTGATTTTTGCAAATTATCGTCATACTCTCAAACCGAGAGACCCGGGACTACGTGGTCAGTTCCTACAAGTTACATTGGTCCCGTACGAGGTGTTCATGCCTCCAACGGGGTCGTTTGGGGGTTGGTTTTGATTTTCACCCTTTAATGGCTTGTTTTTACATCTAAGTGGGATTTTTGTAAATTATCGTCATACTCTCAAACCGAGAGACCCGGGACTACATGGTCAGTTCCTATAAGTTACATTGGTCACGTGTGAGGTGTTCGTGCCTCCTACAAGGTCATTTGGGGGCTGGTTTGGGTTTTCACTCTTTAACGGCTTATTTTTAAGTTTAAGTGTGATTTTTTCAAATTACCGTCGTACTCTCAAACTAGGTGACCCGAGACTACGCGGTCAGTTCCTACAAGTTACATTGGTCCCGTGCGAGGTGTTCGTGCCTCCTACGGGGTTCTTTGGTGGCTGATTTGGGTTTTCACCCTTTAACGGCTTGTTTTTAAGTCTAAGTGTGAGTTTTGAAAATTATTGTCATACTCTCAAACCGGGCGACACAGGACTACGCGGTTAGTTCCTACAAGTTACATTGGTCCCGTGTGAGGTGTTCATGCCTCCTACGAGGTCGTTTGGGGGCTGGTTTGGGTTTTCACCCTTTAACGACTTGTTTTTAAGTCTAAGTGTGATTTTTACAAATTATCGTCATACTCTCAAACTGGGAGACCCGATACTACGCGGTCAGTTCCTGCAAGTTACATTGGTCCCGTGCGAGGTGTTCATGCCTCCTACGGGGTCGTTTGGGGGCTGGTTTGTGTTTTCACCCTTTAACGACTTTTTTTAAAATCAAAGTGTGATTTTTGCAAATTATGGTCATACTCTCAAACCGGGAGACTCGGGACTACGCGGTCTGTTCCTACAAGTTAAATTGGTCCCGTGCGAGGTGTTCGTACCTCCTACGGGGTCGTATGGGGGTTGGTTTGGGTTTTCACCCTTCAACGGCTTATTTTTAAGGCAAAGTGTGATTTTTGCAAATTATCATCATACTCTCAAACCGGGAGACCCGGGACTACGCGATCAGTTCCTACAAGTTACATTGGTCACATGCGAGGTGTTCGTGCCTCCTACGGGGTCATTTGGGAGATGGTTTGGGTTTTCACCCTTTAGCTGCATGTTTTTAAGTCTAAGTGTAATTTTTGCAAATTATCTTCATACTTACAAACGGGGAGATCCGAGACTACGCGGTCATTCACTACAATTTAAATTGGTCACGTGCAAGGTGTTCGTGCCTCCTACGGGGTTCTTTGGGGGCTGGTTTGGGTTTTCACCCTTTAACGGCTTGTTTTTAAGCCTAAGTGTGATTTTGGAAAATTATCGTCATACTCTCAAACCAGGCGACCCAGGACTACGCGATCAGTTCCTACAAGTTACATTGGTCCCGTTCGAGGTGTTTGTGTCTCCTACAGGGTCATTTGGGTCATGGTTTGGGTTTTCACCCTTTAACGGCTTATTGTTAAGTCTAAGTGGGATTTTTGCAAATTATCATCAAACTCTCAAACCGGGAGACTCGGGACTATGTGGTCAGTTCCTACATGTTACATTGGTCTCGTGCGAGGTGTTCGTGCCTCCTACGGGGTCGTTTGGGGGCTAGTTTGTGTTTTCACCCTTTAACGACTTGTTTTGAAATCAACGTGTGATTTTTGCTAATTATGGTCATACTCTCAAATCGAGAGACCCGAGACTACGCGGTTAGTTCCTACATGTTACATTGGTCCCATGCGATCTGCTCGTGCCTCCTACGGGGTCGTTTGGGGGCTGGTTTGAGTTTTCACCCTTTAACGGCTTGTTTTTAAGTCTAAGTGTGATTTTCACAAATTATCATCATACTCTCAAACCGGGAGACCCGGGACTATGCGATCAGTTCCTGCAAGTTACATTGGTCCCGTGCGTGGTGTTCGTGCCTCCTACGGGGTTGTATGGGGGTTGGTTGGGGTTTTCTCCCTTTAATGGCTTATTTTTAAGTCTAAGTGTGATTTTTTCAAATTATCATCATACTCTCAAACCAGGAGACCTAGGACTACGCGGTCTGTTCCTACAAGCTACATTGGTCCCGTACGAGGTGTTCATGCCTCCTACGGGGTCGTTTTGGGGCTTGTTTGGATTTTCACACTTTAACGGCTTATTTTTAAGACTAAGTGGGATTTTTGTAAATTATCATCATACTCTCAAATCGGGAGACCCGAGACTACGTGGTCAGTTCCTACAAGTTACATTGGTCCCGTGTGAGGTGTTCGTGCCTCCTACGAGGTCGTTTGGGGGCTGGTTTGGGTTTTCACTCTTTAACGACTTATTTTTAAGTGTAAGTGTGATTTTTACAAATTATCATCATACTCTCAAATTGGGAGACTCGAGACTATGCGGTCAGTTCCTACAAGTTATATTGGTCCCGTGCGAGGTGTTCGTGCCTCCTACGGGGTCGTTTGGGGGCTGGTTTGGTTTTCACCCTTAAACGGCTTGTTTTTAAGTCTAAGTGTGATTTTTGCAAATTATCATCATACTCTCAAACTGGGAGACCCGGGACTACGCGATCAGTTCCTGCAAGGTACATTGGTCCCGTGTGAGGTGTTCGTGCCTCCTACGGGGTCGTATGGGGGCTGGTTGGGGTTTTCACCCTTTAACGGCTTATTTTTAAGTCTAAGTGTGATTTTTGCAAATTATCGTCATACTCTCAAACCGGGAGACCCAGGACTATGCGGTCAGTTCCTACAAGTTACATTAGTCCTGTACGAGGTGTTTGTTTCTTCTACAGGGTCGTATGGGGGCTGGTTTGGGTTTTCATCCTTTAACGGCTTGTTTTTAAGTCTAAGTGGGATTTTTGCAAATTATCGTCATACTCTCAAACCGGGAGACCCGGGACTACGTGGTCAGTTTCTACAAGTTACATTTGTCCCGTGGGAGGTGTTCGTGCCTCCTACGAGGTCATTTGGGGGCTTGTTTTGGTTTTCACTCTTTGACGACTTGTTTTTATGTCTAAGAGTGATTTTTACAAATTGTCGTCATACTCTCAAACTGGGTTTTCTCTCTTTAATGTTAGGCTTAATTGGTGTTTTCTCAAGATTGTTCAAGAACGAGTCTTTGTTAATTTTTTCAGAGGAACGCAACCATCTAATCAGAATTTTCGATCAACTTTCCTCAGGCATGAATACTTCTATTATCTCTCTTTAGTATGATGCATTTTAAATATCACCTAACATTAATTTACATATTTTTCTTAAAATAAATTAGTAACTTTAACTAGGGAAAGTGAAATCTAATTTGGGACTGTCTTTGTAAAAAATCTTAATATGAATTAAGACTTGTAACCCTTGTGTGCCTAGGGTAGAAATTGGATTGATGGTTAATATGGGGGTAGGTTTGCATGTAGAAACCATAGTCGCGTTATTTAAATTAAAAAAGGGACTTGTGCAATCATAAGAAATTATGTAGGTATGATCAAGGGGAATTATTCAAAGTGAAATTATGTAGGTATGACCAATCATATGAAATCATAAACTCACATGATGTTGAAACTATAATGGTTGAATAATATAAATTGTGTTAATTACGATGATGGATTTCATGAAGTAAATTAAAGCTAATTGTGACCACATGAGAAATTTGAGTAATTGTTGATAAATTGGAATGTGCAAATTATTGTTTTAATTATAATTATCATCGCAGGGATGACGTGATTTTGGTTATCTAAGCTCTCACCTTAATTTTAGAAATACTTGCTAGGTATGGGACTAGTGGGTATGCCTCAGTTATAGTTACACATTCTAGGTAAGGGACTCATTAGTGTAGATTTTTACGGATGGGATATCCAGTGTGGGGATAATTTTTGGCGTCGTTCCGTTGATTTGGATTACCTAGGAACGAGACTAGAAAGAGATAAATCATCAAATTCATCCTATAAAATAGGGTAGGACGTGCTTGTGTTTTGGATACCTCTAGGTATGGGACTAGGGGCAGGTTCAAGGATTATGCTCTATATTAGGGTGTGGCTAATTTAAAATAATAAAAACTTGAGAAATTGAGAATTAATGCCTAAGATAATAAAAGGGTATTAAAATGAATTGGCATCATTAACAAGTGCAGGACTGATAGAATAAAAGTTGGATGGCTATTGTAACGTGTGAGAGTATTGGCATTATCAATAAGTGTAGGGCTGAAAGAATATGTATTGGCTAGCTATTATGATGTGTCGTGCATGGAACCTCGTCAATAAGTGGAGGACTGACAGAATACGAGCTGACTGGCTATAGCGAGGGGAATATGTGTGGTGTAAAACTTTTTACGGGCTCGAATATGTGCAAGACGTACAGTAGGGTCACCTGGCTATGACGACACAACTATAAAAATAATAATAACAATGTGATAAGTCAATTTAAATGAAGATGCTGGCTTTAGAGTAATTATCAGATTGTGATAACATAAGTTGGACTTAAACTTTTAGGGTAGCATAATTACGTGAATAAATGATAGTAGTTTATTTTACTCGCATGTTAATAAATATCTCGTGAATTAAAATACTCTATTGTGGTGTTTATCATGTATAATTCTATTGTCTCGTCTCACGGACCCTAATTAGGGAGAGTAGCTTGTACTCCTTTCCATTGCACTTCTTATGAGACTTTATTTATGGATTTGGTGGATCAACTGATTCCACAAATTTTTATAGTTTTATTTAGATATTTACAGTTGGATCATTTTGTTAGAGATTATATTTATTGGAGGTTGGATTTATATTCGAGATTAACATGGTGATGGATTTATTAATGCATGAATGGCTAAATTATCGTTGGATTAATTTGATTATTATCTCGTGGAATGAATTTTTATATGTATCCTATATGTTGCATGATAATAATGATTACTTATTTAGTGAAGCCTGATGTAGTTTGGCAGCGGTGGCAGTGGATGGCCACTTCACCTACCACATTTTGCGGGGTGTTACAGATGGTATCAGAGCATGGTCTTAGGTCTCGTAAGTTATGAGTCCATTTTAGTTTCGCATTGCTTATCTTTGATTCCTTTTGATGATTTGTACTCTTAGTTATTCCGAGCCTGATGTTGTTTTTGTTCCTATCTTTTTAGATGGCAAACACTAGGAAGATAGTGATAGGAGAGAAGGTTTAGTTTCCGGTTCAGCTATTTAGTAGAGGCCAAGGTAGATTGTTTTGGATGCCGAGGAGTTAGCGATTATTGTGCGTGAGGCCACGACGGCTGGTATTGAAATAGGGAGATAGAGGTTGGTGACTTTAGAGGCGCAACAGAAGAGTAAACCCACTTCTACTGAGGATAGAATGAGGTTCATTTTCCTTAAGGGCAATCCTCCCACCTTTGAAGGGGGATCTGACCCAACGGTTGCTCACTAATGGTGGAGAGACATGGAGAGGCACTTGAGGGTAATGGACTATACTTGTGTGCAAAATCAGATGTTGGCTACATTTTAGATAACTAGAGATGCATTACATTGGTGGGAGAGTGTCACCACATCGGAGGATAGGGATCGCTTAAACTATGGAGATTTTCTGATAAAGTGTAATGATAAGTATTTCCCATATGCAATTAGGAGCACGAAGAAGAGGGAATTTATGGACTTAGAGCAAGCTTTGAAATCAGTTCCCGAGTATGAGCAGGAATTTATAAATTTATCAATGTTTGTACCGGAGGAGGTAAATATTGAGGCGAAGAAGATGGAGTTCTTCATTAAGGACTTGTCTTGGTCTATTAGGCAGATGGTGTTGGGTAATCTTACATACACTACTTACACTCAGGTGGTGGACGTCGCACTGTTGTTGTGGAAGGAGAAAGTGAACTACCATAAGGCGTTGGGGAAGAGACAAGAGTCAAATGGTCAAGGGGGAGAGAACAATAGTCGCAATGACCAAGAGTGGAAGAGATAGCAAGTGAGTCAAGAGCAGCAGGGCAATAGTGTTCAGTAGGGACCTCAGGGATATGGATATCAGGGTGAGCAAAACCCAAGTAGGTATTCTGGATCTTTTAGGGGTGCATTATTTGTTTGTGGAGAGATTGGGCAATGAGCTTTTAGGTGTCTCAAGAGGGAGGGCCAGCACGACCAAGGTACTCAAGGCCAGTAGGGCCAAGGGCCTCCTGTATCGGTAGTGCCAGCAGTATCCACAATGGGTAGATGTTATATGCTTCTGAGTCGATAACCTCGGGCAGGGCAGGCGCCGCAGGGGCCACGAAGTGGCTAGTGGAGTAGCACTGTACGTATCATTTTCTTAGATACTTATATATATATATATATTGTATTGCTGATCGTGGGATATGTGCATGTAGGAATGGGTGTATCGGTGCCTAATCGCGGTATTCTATGGGAGTTATATAAGCCTTATTTTATTTGCGCGACTTTACATTTGACGTTTACGCTTCGCAAACTTTGAGGACGAAATTCCCGTGCTAGGGGGGAAGTATGTAACACCCCGTAGATTTTCAAACCGGTAATAATTTAAATTAATTTGGCAAAATCAAAATTTTTGATTTAATTATTTTTAGCAATTTAATATGTTGAATTTTATTTATATAAAGTAGAATTTTAATCGGAATTAAAATCCGGGGAGAAATCGGATTTTTATTTATATATATATAATTTTGGGCGAACTTCCAACCTAATCCAGACCGAATCGATTCGTCCTGGAGGGTGAATTGATTCGGAATGGTCAGATCTGGCAGTGTTTTAGTTTTAATTGGATTATAATTGCATTTAAACTCTTAATTTTTTTCCACATTAAAATAACTCAGGGTTAGACTTTTCTAAACACTTTTCCACCAACTTTCAACCAGAAGACTTCTACATCTTCCTCACCTTTCACCTACAAACCCTAGCCCTAAATTTAATCAAGATTCAACCTAAGTTTTAAAAGCTTAATTGTTGTTTTCTCAAAATTGTTCAGGAATGGGTCTTTATTAATTTTTCGAGAGGAATGCAATCATCTTATCATAATTTCAACCGACTTTCCTCACGCATGAATACTTATATTATCTTTCTTTAGTATTATGCATTTTAGATATCTCCTAAACATTAATTTACATGTTTTCTTAAAATAAATTTGCAACTTTAATTAGGGAAAGTGAAATCAAATTTGGGACTATTTTTGTGAAAAATCTTAATATGAATTAAGACTTGTAACCCTTGTGTGCCTAGGGTAAAAATTTGACTATTGGTTAATATGGGGATAGGTTTGCATGTAAAAACCATAGTTGTGTTATTTAAATTAAAAAGGGACTTATGCATTCATATGAAATTTTGAAGGTATGATCAAAGTGAATTATTATTACGTGCTTCAGAAACTCACATGATGTTGAATCTATAATGGTTGGATAAAATAAATTGTGTTAATTACGACGATGGATTTAACGAATTAAATTAAAGTTACTTGTGATCGCATGAGAAATTTGTGTAATTGTTGATAAATTGGAATGTGAAAATTATTTTTTGATTATAATTACGATTACGGGGGTGACGTGATTTTGAGTAGCTATGCTCTCACCTTAGTTTTAGGAATACTTTCTAGGTATGGGACTAATGGGTATTCCTCAGTTGCGGTTAACACTTACTAGGTAAGGTACTAGTTGGTGTAGATTTCCACGGATGTGATATTCCGGGGTGGGGCTGATTTTGGTGTCGTTCCATTGATTTGAATAACCTAAGTACGAGATTAGGAAGAAATAAATGATTTAAATTCATCCTATAAATTAGGGTAGGACGTGTTTGTGTTTTCGAGACATCTAGGTATGGGACTAGGGGTAGGTTCGAGGATTATGATCTATAATAGGGTGGGACTAAATTAAAATAATGAAAACTTGAGAAATTTAAAATTAATGCCTAAGATAATAAACACATATTAAAATGAATTGGCGTAGTTATTAAGTGCTGGACTGATAGAATACGGGTCAATTGGCTATTACGACAGGTGGGTATGTTGGCGTCAATAATAAGTGCAGGGCTAACATAATACGAGTTGGTTGGCTATTATAACGTGTCATGCATGGAACCTCATCAATAAGTACAGGGTTGATAGAATATGGGTCAGACTGGCTATATCTGGGAGAATGTGTGTGGTGTAAAACTTTTCATAGGCCCGAATAACAACAGGACATACAGTAGGGTTGCCTGGCTATGACGGCACCGATATAAAAATAATAAAAATGTGATAATCAATTTAAATAAAGACGGTGGATTTAGAGTAATTATTGTATTGTGATAACATAAGTTGGCATAATTACGTGAATATATGATAGTAGTTTATTTTACTCGCATGTTAATAATTATCTCATAAATTAAAATATTCTACTATGGTGTTTATCATGTATAATGCTACTATCTGGGTTCACGGACTCTAATTGGGGAGAGTAGCTTGTATTCATGGGGTGGTCTTTAACCCATTGCTTTGACTAATATTTCAGGTTTAGCATTGGAGTAGCTGAATAAGAGTGATTGAAGATATTTTGGAGGTGCAACTGGACTATGCTTTAGATAGTTATTAGTTAGATTTATTTTTCTTTTCGTCGCACTTATTATGAGACTTTATTTATGGATTTGGTGGGACAATTGGTTCCACGGTTGTTTACCGTTTTATTTTGATATTTACAGTTGGATCATTTTATTAGAGATTATATTTATTCGAGGTTGGATTTATATTATTGATTATCATGGTGGTGGATTTATTATTGCATGAATGGTTAAATTATTATTGGATCAATTTGATTATTATCTCATGGAATGAGTTTTTATAGGCTATCTCGCTTGCCAGAGTTTGGAGGATGTTACATTGGTGACTTCGGTTGCCAATACCTCAAAAGGGGTATTAAGACGGATTATCAATGGTTGATTCTCAAATACCCTAAGGTAATATCGTCCCTTAGGCCAGATCTTGAGGCTCCTGACCTAGAGGATCCTATCTTTCAATTTTCTTTGTCCGAAATTAAAAAAGTTATTGAGCCCGAGGCATCAGTTGCTAAAGGGACTGAAGTTGAAGAGACAGAAGGTGGGGATGCCACTGTTAGGAATGTGCCAGGATAGGTGTTGGGGAGTCTACCACCGTTAATAAACCGACTGTGTACGGTGGTCGCATGTGACCCATACGCTCTCTTTTTGTAACTTTCTTGAACCTTTCCTCATTTGTAATATTATGCATCTTAAGTAACATCATACTTTCTTTAATGGAAGTATTGCCTCGTATTTATGCTTTTCATTTCTTTTTTCTCTGAATTTGTATGATTGTTAATGATTTTTCCAAGTTTTACTCTCGTCTCGCCTGACATGGGCAATCAATAAATGATTTTGTTTAACCGTTGAATAATGTAAATATCGTCCTTAATTGATAAGTGAATAATCAAATTAATTATTTTTTTATTGGAGACCACAAAATTGATGGCACTAATCTCAAGTTTAATCATGTTCTTAGCTGAGAGATAAGTAACCAAATTGGTAATTTTTCAATTGGAGACCATCGTATGAATGATATTAATCTCAAGCTTACTCTCGTCCTTAGCCGAGCGACAAATAACCAAATTAATGATTTTTCAATTGGAGAGCACCAAACTAATGATATTAATCTCAGGTTTACTCTCGTCCTTAGTCAAGCGATAAATAACCAAATTAATGATTTTTCAATTGGAGAGAACATAATGAATGATGTTAATCTCAAGTTTACTTTCATCCTTAGCCAAGAGATCATAACCAACTAAATAATTTTTCAATTAGGGACCACCAAATCAATGATATTTATCTCAAATTTACTCTCATCCTTAGTCGAGAGATAATAACCAACTTAATGATTTATCAATTAGATTTTGTGTTTTCCACCACCTTAGTGATGTTACACACTATCCCCCCCCCCCCCCCCCCCCCGGGATGTTATTGAGAATCCATGGGTGAGATGAGTCTCGCATGGTTTCCCATATCTCAGAGAGTGAGTTAATGCTAATCCATCATATGAATGATGTTTTTTAGCTTAGGATAATTTGAACCATGCACTTGAACAATTCATACGAAGAAAATACGAGGGAACACTTGGAACTATTTTCATTCATCACTTTGAATTTTTCAAAAATCGAGAAGATTACATAAACTGAACTGTATACATAAGACTACTGGTAATATCTTTTAAAATGGTTGTTATTCCATGGATTAGAGAATGGTTATCCCTCTAAATTCCATATGTCCCTAGGATGACCTCTTCGGTGACCTTGTAGGGGCCTGTCAAACCTTTTTCATAACTAAATCCCCTATCGGTTTGACCCTTTTGTTGTATAACAAAACTATCCTTTGTTGGTATGTTACTTTCCTTAACTCAACATCTACCCATCTCTCTTCAATTATATTTAGGTCTAGCCTCCTCTCTTCATTATTTGTCTTAGGGTCATCGGTCTAGATTTTGTGGTTGGGCAGGCCAAGTTAGGTAGGTATCATAGATTCAGAGCCTTAGTCCAGCAGAAAGGGGGTCTCCCCCATCATCGTCCTCTCTGTCGTCCTATAAGCCCATAAGACGGCATGTACCTCTTTTGTCCACAAGCCTTTGGCATCTTCTAGCATTTTCTTGATCCCTTCCAGGATTGTTTGTTTGTGACCCTTGTTTGGCCATTTGCTTGAGGTGGCCTGGCATTGAGTAGAATACTTTAATGCCGACCCTTCCACAGTAAGCCTCCAGGGAATTATTTTTTAATTGCTTTTCCTAATCAGAGATCAATGTATGAGGCAGGCCATATCTTCAAATAATATGCTTCCAAATGAATTTAAAAGTTTTCATCTCTGTAATGGAGATCATGGCCTCAGCCTCTACCCATTGGGAGAAGTAGTCGATTGCCACAATCAAATATCTCTAGTTTTATGCATCTCTAGGCAGAGGCCCCACCAAGTCAATCCCCCAGACTATAAATGGCCAAGGGGTTATGATGGATGAGAGAGGTTAATGGGGATGCTTGGGGATGTAAGCATATCTTTGGCATTTATCACACTTTTTTATGTACTCAGTCACATCCTTAGCAAGGGTCAGTCACCAGTAACCCTGTGTTACTATATATTTTTGCAAAGAACATCACCCAATATGACTAGATCATGATCCCTCATTCATATCTTTCAAAATATATTCTACCTCTAAGGGGTGGATGCATCGTAATAAGAGAAACATGAAACCCTTATTATATAGGACATCTCCTACGATAGATTATTTTTTTTCCATGTATATCAATTTATTTATCTTAGCCTTTGATTCTGGAGGCTCCCCATCTCTGATATATCTGATAAAATGGTCCAACCAAGAAGCTCCCAGATTCAAATTGAAACATAACTCAAGTTTACCATCATCTTCCTCAATGCTCAGTCTTTGTAGTGTCCCAACTGGGAAAATTCTCGGGATTTTTGTTCTCGTAGCCTACGCCAACCTTGTTATTACTTTATCTCGGCTATTGTCAAGCTAAGGGACTCCTTTTACTTTCACTTATTTAAATTATGCCAATACCATTTTCACCATGGAGAAGTATTTGTCCATCTTCTTATCCTTTACTTCATAAATTCCCAAAATCTGGTTGACTATTAGTTGGGAGTCACTATGAACCACTACGTGGCTGACATTCAACACATCGGCCAGGGATAAGACTAATAAGAGCTTCGTACTCATATTTATTATTAGAGGTTTTAAAACTGAACCATAACGCATACTCAATGTTTGTCCCATCTAGAGCCGGCAGTATGATCCATGCCTCACTGCCTCTTTCACATGAGGAGCCATCTATAAACAAACTTCAAATAGTACTGTCGATCGTAAAAGACCATTCACCTACTGCACCATTTCTGAATAAAGAATTTTTTTCTGTAAGGTCAGCTTGCACACCGTTGAGCATGGCCAGACCCACTGCTTATTTTTTTGTAAAAATTACCACCTCATCTTCTTTGCTATCAACTACGTCCCAAGGGAAATTATCCACAAAGTCGACCAACACTTTACCTTTAATTGATATTCTCGATTGGTATATGATGTCAAACTCACCTATCTCAATTGACCAAGCCATCAACCTACTCGATTTCTTGAGTTTATGGATGACCTACCTCAAAGGAGAATCTGTGAGCACCACTATAGTGTGGGCTTAAATGTAAGGTTTCATTTTGCTTGAGGCATGTATTAAGGCATAGGCAAGCTTCTCCATCTTTGTATATTTTAGCTCGTCCCCATGAAGAGACAACTATTAAAGTAGACCGTCTTCTACACCCATTCCTCATCTCAACGATGGTTGCACTGATTGCAGACTCTGACACTTCTAAATATAAAAATAGTCATTCTCCTTGAATGGGCCGAGACAAAAGAATTTAAGAACCCAGATGAGACTTAAGGTCATAAAAGTCTCTTTCACACTCTTCATTACACTCAAATGCTTTCCTTAAAATTTTAAAAAAGGGGATACATTTATTTATGGTCCTTGAGACGAACCTATTGAGTGTAACGACCCTGCTTGTCACCTCTGCACATCTTTGATGGTCTTTGGAGTCTTCATCTCAATCAACACTTTGATCTTTTTTGGGTTTGCCTCTATACCCCTCTGTTTGATAATTAAGTTAATAAATTTACCTGCACCCATGATGAACACACACTTGGCATGGTTTATCTTCATTTGATAAAGATCCATTGTATCAAAGGTCCTTTTAAGGTCGACCACATAGTCTATGGCTTAAGGCTTTTGGTCAACATATCGTCCACATAAAACTCCATGGTCTTTTCAAACTACTTTTCAAACATCTTATTGACCAACCTTTGGTGGGTTGCCCCTATATTCTTAAGGCCTAAAGGCATGACCTTATAGCATAAGGTTCCTTTATCGCTGATAAAGGAAATATTTTGTGAGTTGGCCTTATCCATGAATATTTGATTATTTCTAGAGTACGCATCCATTTAACTCATCAATTCATGCCTAGTTGTTGCATAAAGCATTTTATCCATATGAGGTAAGGTAATCTTTCTTTAGGATAAGCTTTGTTTAGATTATTGAAATCGACACACACACGTCATTTTCCATTCGCCTTAGGAACTATCATAACATTAAACAACCACTCTACACCTCTTTGATGAACTTTGCTGACTAGAGTTTCTTAACTTCCTCTTGGATAACCCTGTACTTCTCTCTTACATAAGATTTGATCCTTTGTCTCATAGGCTTTGCTTTCTTATCAATGTTTAGCTTATAACAGATGATCTTCAGGTTTATTCCATACATATCTTTATAGTTCCATGCAAACACGTTTTGCCTCTTCTTTAGAAGCTCTATTAGTTTCTCCTTCACCTCCTTCTTCAGTGAAAAGTCGATTTGGATAGTTTTTTCGGCTCGTCCTCATTGAGGATGATGGATTCTACCTCCTCTATTGCTTCGCCTTTTTTTAGCCTATTCTCATCCTTTAGGTCAAAAGTGTTAATGTTGTATGAGGTGGTGGGATTTTTATGGGCATCCCCCTACTCGACTAAGATGAAGTAGCATTCTCTGCCCCCTACCTGATTACCTCGGACTTCCCCTACCCCATAAGGAGTCGATAATTTTACCAACTGGTGTACAGTTTAGGGCACGACTTCAAACTCTTTAAGAGCTAAGCGACCAAGGATAATGTTATAAGCTAAGAATACATTTTCATCCATTATAAAAAAGTTGGTCTTCTTTGTCAGACACCTCAGTCAGGTGCCCATGAAGAATTCTATTTCATAAACACCAAGAGGATGCACTTTATCTCCCCTATCAAGGGTTGGTGATACGGGATCAGCTTCTTCTTTCTAAGATTTAATTCTTTGAAACACTCTCAAAACATAACGTCGGTTGAGCTACCACCAGCTACCAAAATCCTGGATACATCATAACCTTGAACCCTGGTGCTGATGACCAGTGGGTCGTCATAGGGGGGCCAAGATGCCCTTAAAATCCAACCTGGAGAATCCTATAACCAAAGTATCCATATCTAACTTTTCTACCTTTACCAGTTTCATCTCTGAAGCAACGGAGTTGACTTCCATCCGCCTTAGCGTAGATTTGGCATCTACGACATATGCTTTGCGATCTTTTGGCTTTGTACCTCATCAAGCTATTCCTCCATATACCATTTTGACATCAAATGAAATAATATTATAATGTACCTTGGCTCGGGGATTCCCAACGGGATATCATGGTCGTCTTCACCATTATCATCAGACTATCCATCCTTCTTGTCGAACGAATGTTATCACCTCAGCCTCTCATCTCTCATCCCACCCTATCTCTTTTGAGTGTCATCCTTGGAATATCTTCGATTGACATACTTTTAAAGCTTCCCTTGTTTCATTATTTTATCAATCTCATTTTTCAATGCAAACCATTTGTCGGTGGTATAGTTATGTTCTTAGTAAAAGTTACACCATTTTCTCTTGTCTCTCTTATGAGGAGAAGACCTCTAATTTCAGGCCAAAGCTCTATCATCCTTAATTTCATTTAAAATTAAAATAGGTCTTATATTAAATGGAGTGTAGTCAATAAACTTGTCGTCAGCCAAACTTTTTCCCCATCCATGCCCTTAGCTTTGTAAGATTTACTTCCCCCAGCTTCTTTCTTATCCTATACCTTAGCTGCCATGGCCCCCTCCGTGTTCATGACTCTCCCAGCCGTATCCAGGAGTTCTTCCATGGATTTTAGAGGATCCTTGGCCAGTTTCCCAACTAATTATCCATTATGTAATCCTCCCATTAGGGAGGTCATGGAAATGTTATCCTCGTAGTCTTCAACTTTTAGCTTCTCTTTGTTAAACCTTTCAATATAGTCTTTAAGAGACTCATTCTTCCCTTTCTTTACACTCAACGGATGGGTAACCTTTTTTTGGGGCTTCACATCGAAGAAAAAGTTGTGACTGAACTTCTCGGCCAGTTGTTTGAAGTTCTTTATGAAGTTATTAGGGAGGGAAGAACAACATACATGGGTTGTGCTAGTGAGAGTACTAGATAACGCCCAACATCTCATCTTATAAAAAAATGAGTAGATATTGGCGACGAATTGGTACATCTTGATATGATGAACATGGTTTATTCTCCCATTATACTTGGGAGTGACAATCGACGGTTTGAGCTTGGTTGGAGTTGGGTAGCTCACTATTCTTACAAAAAATGGAGATGCTTTCATATACCCCTCTTGAATATGCTCTAAACTTTTCAAGATATCTCCAATTTTTCCTCCAACCTCTGAACGGAGCTATTTCATGGTTTCTCAGCCACTATCGCATTATCTCCCTTAACTGCCATAGCATTATACTCGACTTCTTCTTTGTCGATTGGGCATTGCACAATCTCTCTACCAGCCATCCTCCGATGGATGTTGAGTTCTCTTTTTTCCTAATCTTGGCCACGTGGTGGCCAACGGTCATCATATCCCCTATTTCCCAAGGACGATGAAATACTACGTGACTTGGAGATCCGATCTCGTAGGTCACTAACTGGGTTGAGTCAGTCAAAAGCTGATCCTATGCTCAATCTATCAAGTGAGGAAGGCCGGGGTTATCCATTTCATCTCTGTCGACTGCTAATTTATCTTCTAGTTGGGACTGGGCACAATGTATTTCCAAAAATATCATAGGGCTTCCAGTACTTGTCATTGTCACAACACTAGTCATCTGGGAATTCCTGGTCTTTCCTTCCCATGCGTAATTGCCTAAGGTCGGCCATTTCTCTACGTCTTTGCTACTGTAGCACTTTTTTATGTGGGACCGAAGGTGGTCCCCTATCACTGGGGCCATTTCCTTAGTTACTGGAGTTATCATCTCTGTTACAACATCGTTAGGTCTAGCCATCATAGTTTGATTGAAGGCATAAGTTATTCTTGCATTTTTTACTAGTTGGCCACCTGTAAGTACAACATCGTTGCCACCTCAACCATTTCTGACTGAGAAAGTGTACGGTTGGAGCTAAGGCCAGTGCCATGAGGAAAATTAGAGGCCGTTCTCTCCGATGGGTGTACAGAACAAAGGGGTGAGTTGGAAAAAAAGCTTGAAACCCCAACAATAGCTCTTTCAATGGTGATACAGATCCAACCAAGTGTGGAACTGGACCACCACCAGATAATCGAATGAGAAACAAGCTGAAAATAAAGAGGAAGAAGATAAAGAACCTTCATTCCCATTGATAATGCCAAAATGATGATGCTAAGAAGTTATCATTTGAATTTGAATCAATAACTCAAGCTCAAGCACGGACAACCATGGAGATGCATATAACAATACAGTAATGTAAATATGAGAAGTGAACGAGGATAAGAGGAAAGATAATAGAATTTAAGTGGTTCGACTATGTCAGCCTACTCCACTGTGCATATAAGTATAGTTTTTACTAGAAAATAGGCTTTAACCACAAGAAATACATAACTCTAAAGCGTAGCTGACACACCCCAACCTAGTTACTTATAATTAAGTTTGAAAGTCAAAGTGAGTCAAATCATAATTACCTAAATCAAACCATAAACATGAGTATCTTTATTCAATGATTAACATGCATCAATAAAACTAAAATCCCTTCACTTTTATTAAGGTAATTATGCTTATTCTAACTTACTGAAAAGATAAGTAATCTTAAATTACCCCATTTACGTTTGACCAAATCATGGTTTTATGCATCCCTTGCTAACCCCACCGAACTCCTAAATTTGGCAGTGATATCACAATACTTGAAAAACGTAAACATAGGAACCAGGAGCAAAATAGCTCAGTAAATGCATCACTACAACACTATTGCATAAAATTAAATGCAATAAATCATATCCCCATGATGATATATGCATACTTATCCAGTCCATTCATAAAGAATTTCCAATTATATACTTATCTAGTTCATTCATAAAGATAATCAATTATCTACTTATCCGGCTCATTCATAAAGAATTACCAATTATATACTTATCAAGATCATTCATAAAAATGATCAATTATATACTTATCCGACTCATTCATAAAGAATGACCAATTATATACTTATCCGGCTCATTCATAAAGAATGACCAATTATATACTTATTCGACTTATTCATAAAGAATGACCAACTTATCCGAATCATGATTCACATATCCTATCTGTAATAGACAATTCTCCCCCATTCCTAGTCGAGGAGTAACCCCTTGCCTTTAATTGAAAAATCTCCCCCATTACTGGTCGAGGGTAACGCCTTGTCTTTAATAGATAAATCTCCCCCATTTCGGGTCGGGGAGTAACCTCCCATTTCGGTAAACCGAAATGAACAAATGCATAATCAATAATATTCTGATCATATCCGTAACCATGTATAATACCTCTTACCAGTCAGTGATATTCAGATCTTATCCATAACTATGCGTAATACATCTTACCCTTGAGTGATATTCAAATCGTATCCATAACCATGTGTAATACAACTTACCCGTGAGTGATATTCAGAGCCATGTATAATACATCTTTTTACAGTGAGTACACTCACCTTAGCCACTTCGTGTGTTTTTCCCCTGCCTTTGTCGGGCACTTGTTCAACCGATTCTTCTTTCCTTTCATGTATAAAGTCTTAAAATATTAGTATCATCATAAGTATATTAACAATCCAAATAATAACTTGACCTTGACCATACTCATAAGCATTATATCATCCCATTCTAATCATTTATGATAAATGAAGTTTCATCCAATTTCGTGTTAAAATATTTAACACATCCAATCCATAGCCCAAAAATACTTTAATTTCTTCTTGGTAATCTGATTCTTATCATATTAGGTTCCCAATATAAAAAACAACACATCATTTCAAGTTTCCGAGAGCAAGATTTGTCCATTTCTTTATTAAAAATCAAATATGCCCTATAGACTCTTTTATCGTTCAGTCAACTTCGAAGAATTTTCATAATTTTTTTGCATTATAAATTTCTTTGATATTTCACCCAACATCCACAAACATATGTAACAATACACAATTAAAGTTTCATAATTTTTAAGGTTCATTTGCTATTTCAAGCAAAACATCGAACACCTGGTGTGTATACTTACACCTTTGGGGAAGATTTGATATATGAACTTCAAACTATCACTAGAGATTCATTTCTTGATATTTTCACATAATATTCGTATATGTTGTACATATATGAGTCTATTTTTATATCCAACTAGAATTATTCAATTCCAATAAATATACAAAAAGTTATAGGGGTTTGACTACACATGGTTTCCAATCGAATCAATATACATGATTTACACGTTCAACCTTGGTTAAACTGGCATCTATCCATACGTATACCTCAAAACACGGAAGTTTAGTAAACAAATGATTATTTATATCATTTTAAATCAATTATTCAAACAATATACAAGATTTACAAGTAGAATTACCTTAGGGATGTTTTCATAATTTCCTATGGATTTTTCTCCCATTTTTCCTCGCCTTTCTCTTCTTAAACTTCCCGTTTCTCTCTATTCAGGCCAAACTCTCTAATGGATGAGTTTGGATGAAGAATAAGGTTATTTCAAGGGGCTTAAGTCGGCTAGGCTTTCCCCCCCTTCCAACCAATGAAATTCATCCATTTGTTATACATATAAGACAAAATACCACTTAATGAATGGATAGATTTGCCCCTGCTTCGTAATTTCGGCATAACTTCTTGCTTGAACCTCTATTTTACACACCGTTTGTTGTGTTACAAACTTAACTCATATATGTACAACTTTATAGTTTTCACCTCAAGTCAATTATTATATTATATTTGCCAAAACTAGTCCCGAACTCGAACATTCCTACCAAAGACTTCACAAATTTGTGTTTGCCACTAATTCAATATTTCATAAGTTATGAAGGTAGTATTATAATAAACACAATAATTTAACATTATATATTCTAATAACATATTATCCCCATCCCAAACGGTAAGCATGATTTAAACATGGTTTATCATAATCATATATGGGTCGTCACAACCTCCCCCCCCCCCCCCCCCCCCAGAAAATTTCGTCCTCGAAATTTAGGAGGAATTTCACTTAACAACCAATTAGGAATACTATTTCCTCATGCCTAACAAATCTTCTCTCGTATCATCTTCATTGTATTTATCACTTACGCGTAAGAATAATCATCTAATGATTTCTTATAAATGGAAGTCAATTCCCAACTCATATATTACTTCATACCCTCATTCCCATGGTCCACCCTTATTATCGTTTAATATTTCAAATAATAAATATTCTATTACAAGACTAACTTCTTATATTTCCTTTCTCCAACTCCCATTCAATATTTTAATTCATAAATACATATTACAAGACTAGTTTATTATATACCATCTTCTTATCCTCCATTCAACATCAAATACATATGTTTGACCCTAACTACTATCCATATCATTTCTGATGTTTAAGAGTATGTTAAATCTCGTCCTTACAATTTCTTAATTTAAATATATCCTCACTACTATTCATATATCGAAACTGAACAATCACTCACACAATCTTTATTCTTAACCGAGATTTCATATTCACCATCATGTATATTATGTAGTCATGCACTATAAACTCAATCTAACTTCTCACTATATTCCCTTTTCAGTTTCAATTGATTGTTCTTTAAATAAACATGCAATGACCTTAATAAGTCATTTATCCAACACAATAACTTCACAATCATAATCTTACCCCAATCCTTATTAACATTAGAGTCTTATGCAACATTATTAATACACTCACCTTACCTATTTGGTAACATGGATGTTAAATATAACATCACCACTGAAAACTTTAACCACACATACCAGCCCCATAATACTTATCTTAACTATTATATGTCGTGTTGCTTTCAAATAACTTGAACAAATACCTTAATGTATCACATTATGATATATCACAGAGTATCTTATCCTTACACATACTTCTTGGTGACTCCGTATAATGTCAATCATATTCATTATATGACATACTCTTATTGATAACACGTGCATATAATGACAAATACAACTCAATATCCACCCAAACCAGTTGTCAAGATTCCAAACCAATTAGCATCTTTCCCATACTCATACACAACACATACGCTTAAAAGGGCTCCCTAATATTTTTAAACTTCCAACTCTTTAACACCTTCTCTCAACTTTATTATTCATATTATCATTTCAAAACATTACAAGGGTAATATCCACTACATATACTCATACTATTAAAAAAGTACATCACAACTCTTATTACTATTTTCTTCTACTTATCATAATTCAATATGAACCCATATTCGAATCAATTATTATATATTGACTAGTAATTGACTTTCAGACCATTTCACATATTAAAATTAAACATATACAATTATTAATACTCACATCACCCTTACCATGTGAATTTTCATTTTATTCATACTCTAACAATTTATTATCTCATCCTTTAACGGAATATGGGTTCCCATATCTCACTCTCCCACATAAATGGGCACACACCAAACCATGGATTAATAAGTGACACTACTCAAGTTTACATATTCCAGTATTAGAAGGGATTACTTCCAATACTTCACAATTTTCATATACCACATATTGTCTTTAAAAAATTTCCTTCAATGACATGTTTGTCCATACCACAAATAAAACAATGCAATGATTCATACAAAAATACCTGTATTCGCTGTCATCCCCGAATAAAACTTAACATCTCATTTTCTTTCCTGGAAGATCCTTGCATTTCACATCTCATACAACAATATGTATTTATAACGAACAAATGTTAGTTAACAAAAGCTAATTTACTTATGACTCAAAATAATTTCTACTTCCACTGCCAAATCTAGGCGTTCCTCACCCCAGAACCTCTAAAACTTAGGCTCTGATACCAAAGTTGACACACCCCAACCCAGTTACTTATAATTAAGTTTGAAAGTCAAATTGAGTCAAATCATAATTACCTAAATCAAATCATAAACACGGGTATCTTTATTCAATTATTAACATGCATCAATAAAACTAAAAGCCCTTCACTTTTATTAAGGTAATTATGCTTATTCTAACTTACTGAAAAGATAATTAGTCTTAAATTAACCCATTTACATTTGACCAAATCATGGTTTTATGCATCCCTTGCTAACCCCACCGAACTCCTAGATTTGGCAGTGATATCACAGTACCTGAAAAACATAAACATAGGAACCATGAGCAAAATAGCTCAGCAAATGCATCACTACAAAACTATTGCATAAAATTAAATGCAATAAATCATATCCCCAGGATGATATATGCATACTTATCCAGTCCATTCATAAAGAATTTCCAATTATATACTTATCCATCTCATTCATAAAGATGATCAATTATCTACTTATCCGGCTCATTCATAAAGAATTACCGATTATATACTTATCCAGAGCATTCATAAAAATGATCAATTATATACTTATCCGAATCATTCATAAAGAATGACCAATTATATACTTATCCGGCTCTTTCATAAAGAATGATGAACTTATCCGAATCATGATCCACATATCCTGTCTGCAATAGACAATTATCCCCCATTTCTGGTCGAGGAGTAACCCCTTGTCTTTAATTGACAAATCTCCCCCATTCCTGGTCGAGGAGTAGCCCATTATCTTTAATAGACAAATCTCCCACATTTCGGGTCGGGGAGTAACGTCCCATTTCGGTAAACCGAAATGAACAAATGCATAATCAATAATATTCAGAGCATATCCGTAACCATGTATAATACCTCTTACCAGTGAGTGATATTCAGATCTTATCCATAACTATGCGTAATACATCTTACCCTTGAGTGATATTTAAATCGTGTCCATAACCATGCGTAATACAACTTACCCATGAGTGATATTTAGATCATCTCCATAGCCATGTATAATACATCTTTTTACAGTGGGTACACTCACCTTGGCCACTTCGTGTGTTTTTCCCCTGCCTTTGTCGGGCACTTGTTCAACCGGTTCTTCTTTCCTTTCACATATAAAGTCTTAAAATATTAGTATCATCATAAGGATATTAACAATCCAAAGAATAACTTAACCTTGACCATACTCATAAGCATCATATCATCCCATTCTAATCATTTATCATAAATGAAGTCTCATCCAATTTCATGTTAAAATATTTAACATATCCAATCCATAGCCCCAACATACTTCAATTTCTTCTTGGTAATCTGATTCTTATCATATTAGGTTCCCAATATAAAAGACAACACATCATTTCAAGTTTCCGAGAGCAAGATTTGTCCATTTCTTTATTACAAATCAAATATGCCCTATAGACTCTTTTATCGTTTAGTCAACTTCGAAGAATTTTTATACTTTTTATGCATCATAAATTTCTTTGATATTTAACCCAACATCCACAAACATATGTAACAATAAACAATTAAAGTTTCATAATTTTTAAGGGTCATTTGCTATTTCAAGCAAAACATCGAACACCTGGTGTGCATACTTACACCTTTGGGGTAGATTTGATATATGAACTTCAAACTATCACCAAAGATTCAGTTCTTGGTATTTTCACATAATATTCGAATATCTTATACATATATGAGTCTATTTTCATATCCAATTGGAATTATTCCATTCCAATAAATATACAAGAAGTTATAGTAGTTTGACTACACATGGTTTCTAATCGAATCAATATACATGATTTACACGTTCATCCTTGGTTAAACTCGCATTTATCCATACGTATACCTCAAAACATGGAAGTTTAGTAAACAAATGATTATTTATATCATTTTAAATCAATTATCCAAACAATATACAAGATTTACAAGTAGAAGTACCTTAGGGATGTTTTCGTAATTTTCTAAGGGCTTTTCTCCCATTTTTCCTCGCCTCTCTCTTCTTAAACTTCCCTTTTCTCTCTCTTCAGGACAAACTCTCTAATGGATGAGTTTGGCTGAAGAAGAAGGTTATTTAAAGGGGCTTAAGTCGTCCAAGCTTTCCCCCTCCCCCCTCCAACCAATGAAATTCATCCATTTGTTATACATATAAGACAAAATACCACTTAACGAATGGACAGATTTGCCCTTGCTTCGTAATTGCAGCATAACTTCTTTTTCGGACCTCTATTTTACACACCGTTTTTTGTGTTACAAACTTAACTCATATATGTACAACTATCTAGTTTTCACCTCAAGTCAATTATTATATTATAGTGGCCAAAACTAGTCCCGAACTCGAACATTCCTACCAAAGACTTCACAAATTTGTGTTTGTGACTAATTCAATATTTAATAAGTTATGAAGGTAGTATTAGACTAAACACAATAACTTAACATTATATATTCTAATAACAAATTATCCCCATCCCATACGGTAAGCATGATTTAAACATGATTTATCATAATCATATCCGGGTCGTCAGAGTATCTTATACTGTGAATGAGATTGAGTTTATCTAGGGTTTTCCATTTCTGAATTCTTTCTTCTAGGGAAGAATATGGGTTTATATAATGTTAGGGGTGTGCATTGTACCCCCAGGTAGGTATAAAGCATGTGCATAATGAAGCCTCCAGTAGGGTATGGATTCCTGTCCCTAGCACAAGTAGATCACGATGATGCAATATTCCTGCATGTGAGGGAGAGATCTTGCTATTACGATTTACCCACGTGAGTCAAAGAGACACAACCCTCGCGCATACTTCCACGCATGCCTAATCCCGCACGCTCTACTAGGTATCAACTATCGACCGTTCTAGTCCAAGATGAGGCTAAGACGTCAAGTCATTCCTCTAATTTAATGACTGTTAGTGCTGAGATGAATCTGTATTATAGCCTCAGCCTCCTAGTCATAGACGAGGCCAAGGGGACATGAAATATAATTGAGGTCACTAATGCTATTATTGTACGTTGAGGCCGAGGATGAGTCCACTTATACTGTATCCCCAAGCCAAGTCATAATATGTCTTGTATGATGGTTTCCAAGAGGTCGAACTTGGATGAGTTAGTCCCGGCTAGGGACGAGGTTATACTTGGGTATATCATCTATGTTGAACAATCAATTTTAGTATGTACTTTCTCTTGTTTAGTCTTTATTGGATTTAGACTTGAGTTGTTTATTTGTGTGCTTAGGGTTTGTTTATTCCCTTTGACTTTGATATTTCTAAATATGTTGATATAATAATTTTTACATTTTGGATAAATATACTACATCCAAATGTTGTTTTGATCATATTTGATAGGATAAATTGATATATCTTATTTTGACATATCATATATCCATGGTTGCTTCTAATCATTTTTTACCCAGGCATCACCTTTGGAATTTTTGTGACCAAGACCTTATTTTGTTCATTATTTTGGACATATTTCATAGATGCTCTATATTTCATGGTTTCTCATTATTTCTTACTATTTTTCTTTCTCTGTTTATGTTCCATGAGTTAGGGCTAGAAATTTTGATTTCTCATTTGATATATTTTATATCCTATACACATTACTCGTTGTGCTTAGCTTTATGTTTAATACATTTTCTGTATTTGTGCTAAAAGCTTGATGATGGTTTATATATTTGGGTTATTATATCATTTTTTATTATTTGTTACTTTGTATGTTATATCATGTGATTCATATCTCATTTTACTATCATTTCCTCAAGGTTATTGTGTTATGTAGAATGCTTTCCATGGTCTAAGATTATTTTCTCTAATTATGTCATTAGCCATATTCCTTATGTTATTATTAATTTTGTTTCTTATTTTCTTCATCTTTACTGAATGGGTAGAAATTTCCTTTATGGAGAGAAGACTTGATTAAGGGGCATAATCAATTTATGACAAAACAAAGCTAGTTATAGGATAAAAGGAGAGATTTTTTGTTTCTTAAGTTATACTTTATGTTATACCATGTTAGGGAGATTTTGATTAGGGATAATAGATTTTTAGCATTTTAGGTGATATATATATACATATATATATGGTCATTACTTATCATAGTTATCATTGTTGGCTTATATAGTGTAACCTTCTGTTCATATCAGGCTTTAACTTATATCTCAATTAGATATTATCATATACTGGTTTCAGTCCTTTAAATTCTCATTTCCTAGATCACCTCTTCATTCTCGTTTCTTTTTCCTTCATCAACTCCATGATAAAAACGGGAGAGAGATAATGAGAAAGGAGAACTTGAATTAGTGAGAGTATAATATTATGGAATGAAGTTTATATATTGTATTTCATAGAGATATTTGATACACGGTATATGTTCTTTATTGATTACATGAATTGGTATCATATTGTTTTATCAATTGTTTCATCTTATTACTTATTTATTTCTAAGTTCATTACACATTGGTATTTTGATATGTTTACTAAGTGTTTCATGAGAAATGAGTAGTATTTTAATATTTTCACTAAGTGTTCCATGGAAAATAGGTACAAGAGTTCTGAATGGTTGTGGAGAGTCGTGTGATTCATTCGAGTGTGTCGTTCTATCTTTTAATGCCTTTGGTGGGGGAGTCGTGTTATTGGGGATACATTTGATTCATTTGTTTGTAATCTTTTTTTTTTGTGTGAGTTTTGTCATAGAATGTGTGTTTTATCACATAATAGACAAAGCGGGGGGGGGGGGGGGGGGGGGGGGGGGGGGGAGATTGTAAGAGTATTAATAATACTCAAAGTTCCCCATAGGATTATTTTATCTTATTCCATCAATCAAAACCCACTTTATGTGTCTAGTCCAAGAGGTCGTTTTGGAAAACTTCATGCCAAGACTCATTCAAAGAATTTCATCAACTTCATTTCGGTATCATTGAATTTAACATTCATGAGAAATGACACTTTAGGTAAGGTAGTTGACTTAGATGACAACATGGTTTAACATAACTCAAATTGAATTTTCTTAAAATGGAAAATATTATAACTAGTTTATGTGTGTGTGTGTGTGTGTGTGTGGTTCTTTGCCACATACATATGCCATATAGTTTTCTTATATCAAGATATTTTAAAAAGGGCATAGTGTATACATTTTATAATATCTTTGAAAACTTGCCTTGGGTTGCTACAACAAAAATTTACATCATTGGCCACCCTTTTACGCAAAAAAATAATTTGGCAGTTGAAGCTACCTTATCGCAAGTGTATCTCTTCATTGAGGGGTTTCATCAATGTGGCATGGAATTTTGATGTTGTGGACGTAATACGGTGATAGCGATCATGCCTATATGAAACAATAAATGTGATGAAAATCTAATGCCTTTTTAAGCACTTGTTGGCCTCGATCTTTTTGTGAATCACCTTTTCAACCATATCTTTTGTGTAGATTTGATTTTGACTATTTTGTGGGGAGAAGAAGCCTCCAAACCTTTGAAATATTGTGTCCACGGTTTCATTTTGATCTTTTTTTCTATTTAAGTAGTCTCATTATCTAACACAAAAAATAATTTGTTTTATAAAAGCTTGAGCTTTTTAGAGAGAAAAGTATATTCTGGAAATCACTATTCACTAGAATTTTTCTTCAAGCTTTAAGTGTTTTGAGATATTCATTGCTTATTTCTATTTAAAGTCATTTTTATTTTTATTACTTCTTCAAATTAATTTAACAATATTTTGAGGAATTTGTTCTTGAGAGAATTTATGACATTAGTTGGGGACCAAAACCTATTTTAGTTGTGTACCATACTCCAGCTATTGGTGCTCTCTATTGAGGATATGGTGGGAAAGAGTGTTTATTCAATTATAGATTCATGTAGTTATAAGTATATTTATTTCAGTTGTAAAATTCTACCATAGTGAATTTTTCATTATGTCGGCCTGAGGTTTTTTCCCGTTGTGGATTTTTCCTCGTACACCTTGATGTCATTCTTTATTTATATTTACTCACTTAGATGAAATAAACTAAATATTGAAGATAAATTTGGTGTAATATATATGGTAAATAATTCGCCCCATAGACCTTAGGTGTTGTTTGTTTACCCTTAACAAGAAATTAACAAATAATATTATCTCCTTTTAGACAAGATTTTTAATTAGGTATTATTTGTTAATCTTGATTTTGAGCACACTCACTCTCAGAGTATTTCCTCCTCTTCGAATGAGTTTGGGAAAGTCATTCAATGACCTTCAAATAAGGATCAGACATAAATTTCCTATCTAACAGATAATATCACTTGAAGCTCAGTTGATGTCTATTCAAACGAGATTCACCATGTTGCTTGAATGATATCTATTTTAATTCAAATGAGATTGTGTACTTTGTTCGGATGACCAAATCGATTTATTTTGAATGAGATTGAATTGTCTCATTTTTATGTTTTCTAAATGAAAGGCTATTGGCGTCAGGAGGAGTTTTGGAGAAAAATGTTTCCCGAGAACATATCTATAGCCTCCAAACCCTAGTTTCAGTTAATAGTTTTGAGATCCAAGTTTTAACTAAATATGCTAGTTTGAGATAACTTATTTATCATAAAACTTTTATTACTCGTCATCTTTTTTTAGGGTTGTTTACATACGGTGGACTCCTTGTGTGGAGTTTTGAAGCGATGGACTCCGTGTTCGATCCATTGAGATTTGGTTGAGCCAAGATCGGTGGATACCAAGGCATGTGAGAATTACATGTTATGGTAGTGCATAGGTGGACTCCCGTATGTCTTTATAAATAAGGTTGAAGGAACTAAGATGCGTAAAATATTAAAGGAGTCGAGTTGGTTGTTTAAGTTATATGTCGTCATTTTGTAAATCCAATATTATAATGAATTTGCATGGCTTGGTCATTAGAAGAATTTTCATTTGTGGGTTTTCCTCGCACATCGACGTGTTGTGTGATTGGTTATTTTACTTTTTATTATTCACCTAGATGCATGCTTAGGGCAAGATAAAATTCGGCTAATTGTTTCTCGAAATACACTTTTAATTAGGTAATCATTTAAGTGATCTTAATTTTTAAAAAAATGGTGTGTTTGACCATTATAAATCCTTAGCGCAATATCACTCTCAGTTTGATACTTAAATCCATTTGGGAGTCCAATCATATCTTCCCATTCAAGTTATGGCTCCCTATAAATTGGAGTCTTAAACCCACGCCATTGGTCCGCAAATATCATGCATTTTCATTCCTTCTAACTCCCCTAGGTAATTGCCTATATAGTTGGGCAACTAGTTAGTTTTCCATTGGTGTTGGTTGTATCAATGGAGGAGGGATTTGTGGAAGATAATTTTGTTGAGTTTGGAAAGTCATGGGTTGAGATGTCTAAGGAATTTGGTTGTATCCCTTTTTGAACTATTCATTATAAAACCTCATATTATTTCCCAACCCCCAAGTTCATATTCAAACATAATATTTGTGATCACTCCATAATTTTAAGTCCCTGGTAAACTTAAATTAGGATCATTGAGGTATGGTCTAGATCTTCACACCTCCTGGACAAACATTATACCTATTGGGTTACTTTACCTCATTTATGGATAAGTGGTAGGTGCTCATAAATCCTCTAGTGGATTGTTCACACCTAAACCAATAGTCTTGATGTAATTTTCCATTCTTAGGTTTGTTACAAAGTTTATTTCACCATTATTAGGTTTATAATATACATGGTAAAAAGGGTTGGGTTTCATGGTCATAATTATACCAATTTGTGGTAAGTAAATTTCACCATTAAATACTATAATAATAGGTGTAGACAACCTACTAATCACTATTGTAACGATTCGACCCAGGATTGGGTCATTGTTGAGTCAACCCTCTCCAAACAAGGAGATAAAGGGAGAGGGGAAAAGTCCAGTTTTATTATTTAATAAAAAACCTTCAATTAAACCAATTATTAAGGATTTAATTAAGGGTCTAAATTTGATGGACAAAATGACCACTTCAAGTAATTAAGTTAATTTTTAAGTATTATTTATGAATATTCAATTTAATCCAACGGTATTAATTGAATGAGAAGTAAATCATAATTATCCCTATATTATTACATCACACAGCCAAAGTCCTGAATTAAAGGTTTAAATGTCCCCAATTCTAATGTTTTTAGAAGACAATTTCAAGAAAGTAATAGAGACTCTAACTATATTGACTGCCCTCCGGGGCCTTATCGACATCTTTCACGACGTCCCTACTCGATGCACTTGGGGTGGGAGCGGGGGGTTTTACATAAAAAGAAGGGATGAGCGAACACTCAGCAAAGTGGATAATACTAAGCTATACGTTTTCTACAAAAATACTATACATATAGCATGTATTTTAACAAATTTGAAAACGTTTAACAATTCATCGAGTATTAATGCAACTACTAATCAATGCACTCGAGCGATGGGTTCATACTCACACTTAGCCATTTCATTCTACACTTTACCTATTATAGAGATTATTTAATCATATTATATTCCTTAGTCTCCTTTTTATCCAATTTCATCAGGTTGTCTTATCTACATTCTCGAGCACAACCATATTCATTTATTTTCCAATATGTTTTCTCGGGATCTTTCCAATATCCATATACTTTGGGTCAGTGATTTTGGGGCTTTCGCCCATGGGCTCTAGGTGCTTCTTCATTATTCCCAGTGTCATTTTAGTCCATATTAATGTGTTTAACATTTTTTCTTAATGTCCACATAATTCAGTTATTTTACCTTTTTCATCACTTCTACGATTCATATCACCATTTCATCTTTTTAGCATCCCATTTTTTCTACTTCATCCATTTTTCACAAAAAATCAGCTGATAAAGTCTAACGAGAAATGCTGACCACTAGGGCCCTCAATTTGATCCAAAATTACCATTTTATCGTTTATTCATCATAACCATGTGAAAAACGTACTTAGTTCATTATGACACTAAAAATCAACATTTCTATTCAAAACCATCGTGTTATGATTTTATGTTCAAAAATCATGCTTCATAATTTTATGTATTACCACATAAAATACATTAAATCATATGAAGAGTATTTTAACAAAATGCCTTCTACTTTTTCCTTATTATCATATGTAGTCTCTCAAATATTGTTTTTCTTGTTCACGAACAAAATTTATAATACATTTAGGGTTGTTTTTCCAAACTTTATTATTTTCTCATGAAACCCATTTTAACCATCATTTATCCAGTCTAGATGTCTTCTACCAACATAATATATGTTTCTACACATTTTAGGGGAGGATTTCAAGCCTAGAAATCATCCAATATGAATCTAAACAAGATATTAACAAGGGTTTACATTTTGTATGCGTAATCTTCATATTTCAAGGTTAAACTGCTATTTATTCTTCAAAATTTATTTTTGTTTTATTTTCTTTAAAACTCCATTTTTGCAAGACTTGAACATGCTAGAAAATATCTTCATTTTTAACATTAAATCTTATCTAGCATGCAACCTACATATTTTCATATATTGAAACCTTAAAAACTTAGAGAGACAACTATCATACCTTAAGGTTTGAAGAGCAGAACAAGGAAGAAGATGAAAAGAAGCTTTAGACTCTAAAAATATTCCATAAGTTCTTCAAAAGTCCTCTTAAATGCTCCTACTTGCTCACTCAACCCCCTTATATCTTTAATAAAGCTTGTAATGGGAGAATAGAGCTTGGAAATGATGTAATAATGTGTAGAGTTGGTGTAACACATTATGAACTTAGGAAAATTATGGAGGTATCACTAGGTGGTATGATATATGTCATATCCATTCTAAAATCTCAAAAGGACCGATATATCATGGGATGAGCTTCTCCTTCTTCCTGAATCATTGACTACGAATTCTTGCTCTAACTTTTAAAATTACATGGTCAACCACTCCAAACTCCAGAGGTGTTCGGCGATAATTCACGTAATTCTTTTGACTCTGTGTTGTCATGATCCTCTGTCAAATCACTTGGACCTCATCAGTCATTCTCTAATCAAATGCGAATTGGTGAAATGATTCTCACCCAACTCTACCTAACAAACTAGAGATAGGCATAGACTACCATTAAGGGCCTTATACGGAGCCATTTCGATGCTTGCCTAGCAATTGTTCCTGTAGGAAAACTCTCCAGATGAAAATTCTCCACCCAAATACCCTAGAAATCTAGTGCATAAGCTCTCAACATATCCTCTAAAATATGGATGGATAGTTTTGACTCCTCGTTGGTCTCAGGGTGATACGATGTAATCATATTCAACTCGGTACCCAACTCTTGCTGAAAATTCTTTTAGAACCGATACACAAATCGAGGATCCTTATTTGGGATAATAAAGAGTGTAACTCCTTGAAGTCAGAATATTTCCAGGACATACAGCCTTGCCAACTTAGCCAGGCTATCCGTGACATTAATCGATAAGTAGTGTGCAGATTTCATGAGTCGATCCACTATAACCCATATTGTATTATGACAATGCTCAGACCGTGGTAAGGTTGTGCCAAAATACATCATGGTATTCTCCCACTTCTATTTTGCCATAGAAATGGTTATAATTCCCCTTCTGGATTTTTATGCTTAGCCTTCACCTACTGACAAATGTAGCACTAGGACACATACATCGCTATATCCCTCTTCATATTGCACTACTAGAAATATCTGCATAGGTCCTTATATATCTTTGTAGAACCAAGATATATGCTGAAGCATGAGTGATAGGCCTTCGCCATCATCTTATCCTGAAGCTCTTCAATCAACGGAACAATTAACCGACCCATGTGTCGCATCCAACCTTCCTTGTCCACAATAAGAGTTTCGAACACTTTGGCATTCTAAATATGGTCACAGTATTGTGCAAACTCAGGATCGCATAATTGGGTATTTAGAACTTTCTGCAGAATAAGTGTCCTAGCCACCACTCCCTAAAGTTACGCCCTATCATAACCCCGTTGGACAAGCAGATTTAACTTCAGCAGCTCATTGAACATCTTTTCTCGAAGACACTTCATCGCTGCTAGGGTGAGGCTATACTTTAGACTAAGAACATAGGCCACCACATTGGCCTTTTTGGGATGATATTCTAATGAAAAGTCATAGTATTCCATAAATTCCATCCATCGTCTCTAACGGAGATTAAGATCACACTGCATGAAAATGTACTGGAGGCTCTTATTATTAGAAAATACTTCAAATTGTTCCCCGTACATATAATACTTCCAGCTCTTAAGTGAAAACACCACAAAGACTAACTCCAAATCATGGGTGGGTAGTTCCTCTCATACACCATCAGCTGACGGGATGCATAAGAGATTACTTGGCCATTTTGCATTAGTATTGTGTCGAGCCTTGACCTGGAAGCATCATAATAGATGATGTAACCCTTGCCACACTCTGGGAGGATGAGAATGGGCATAAAAGTCAACCTAACCTCCAACTCTTAAAGGTCTGACTCACAATCCTCCGATTACTCATAGGGCACATCTTTTCGAGTCAACATAGTGAGGGGTAACGTAACCCTCGAGAAGTCTTACTCAAATTTGCAGCAATAACCGGCCAAACCTAAGAAACTGTGTACTTTTGCGACTATCCTTGGTCTATCCCATCCCAAAATGGCCTCCACTTTGTAATGGTCGATGGAAATGCCTTCTTCAAAAACTTCATTGCTAAGGAACTTGACCTCATCCATCCATAATTCACACCTTTTGAACTTGGTATACAACTAGTTATCCCGTGCAGTTGCAACATCGTGTGGATATGCTCCTCATGGTCTACATCCAAAATTGAATTAATTAATATGTCATCCACAAAGACCACTGTAATATGGTCCAATTAGGGATCGTAAATACAGTTCATCAAATCTATGAATGTTTCTAGGCATTGGTCAAATCGAAGGGCATCATTAGAAACTCATAGTGCCCATACCTAGTCCGGAATGCCGTCTTAGGAATATCCTCCTCCCTATTGCGCAATTGATGGTATCTGGACTGAAGGTTAATTATAAAAAACCTACCCTTTCTATAAAACTGGTCGAACAAATCGTCAATACAGGGTATAGGGTATTTATTCTTCACTGTTACCTTATTCAACTACTTGTAATCGATGCAGGGCCACAGGGCATTGTCCTTTTTCCTAGAAAAGAGGACTGAGGCTCCCCACGGAAACACACTAGGGTGAATAAAGCCCCTATTAATCAAATCCTATAACTTAACCCTTAGCTCCTGCAATTTCACTAGAGTGATCCTATGAGGTGGTATAGAGATAGGAGACACGCCCTAAAACACCTTTATGGCAAAATTTACCTCCCAGTATGGAGGTAAACCAGTAAAATCATTTGAAAAGACATCGGGAAACTCCTGCACCACTAGGTAGTCTAATAACATACCACCCGGCTCATTCAGATCCACTGTACTTCTCATTCAAATCCACCGTACTACTCAACCATCCAAGGTACCATTTTTGTTTAAGCATGCAAACAAAACTTGCAAGGATAATCAATGTCATGCTCGCTATCAAAACGATGGCGAGAAATATATGGAAGGGTTACTAAGGCACTATGTTGATGGCATTTGATAGTAACGTCCGTGTCAATCTGGGGTCGGATTCCCTTCACCATGCATATATACGGGTGGCATCCATCATCAAATTGGGGTAACACGAAGAGATAAAATTCCAGCCTATTTTAAGAAGAATGTCGCTAACTCGAGAGAACGGTGGGATAATGGAATCATCCAACTTGCATTATGGAAGGGACGATATGGATTAATCCGTAGGAATGTTCCAAAAAATAATGATAAAAATATGAGTAGTGCTTGTTGAATCACAAGTCGCAATGAAAGTGAAAATCTTCACATCGAAAGAAACACAATCATATAGGAGTATAAAACTCACAATATATATATATATATATATATATATATATATAAAATAAAGTAGAAAACTTATGTATGTCATATGCTTAGATAATGATGTCATCTAGATAAGTTTTTCTTGCACTAACTATTTTGCCCCTTACAAATTTGGATTCCCTCTCTTTTGACACACTCTAATTTTTCACCCCTTCCTTTCAAAATACAAATTTGGGGGTATCTTTGTAAACACACCGCAATACACTTTCACCTCAAACACTCAGAGACTCACCTCACTCCCCGATCTCTCTCTTTCCTTCCCTTTCCACCCATCTCCCACCGCCCGTCTACAACCTCTGTCGCCTGTCGCCCACCGCCCACCTCTGCTACCCGCCTCCTCATCCATCAGGTACTCATCTTTATTGCTTGGTTCTCTCTCTGAAAAATATTCATCTTAGCGATTTGTGTTTTTAACATCTTAGGGATTTTTATTTTTAACATCCAATAGGTAATCTCCCTCACACACACATAGAGATACATATTTATTTTCTTCATCTCATATGATACATATTTGTTTACATGTATTTCTTTATTTTAGGGCTTTGTTAATTTTGATTTTGGTTAAGATCTATTTTGATTTGTGTTTTGTGTTGGGATCTAATTACTTTTTTGTGTTTTATTGTTTATTTTTTTCTTTTGCAGGTTACTGATTATACGCCTAAATATGTATACTCCGTTTCTTCTCTGTATTATGTGTCTAACTCTGAGCATTGCCCTATATTTTGAGCCATTTTAGGTTGGAATTGTTATTGTTTTTTGTATGTTTTTTGTTGTGAGTGCATTGTACATGCCACCGATGACAAGTAAATCTCATTTTTTTCGGTGTTACATTAATTAAATTACAATATATATTTATTTGGTACTCTATTTGGAGTTTGTGTCATTGCATTTATTTATAGACATACTTTCAGTGTCATATAGCCTAATATATGATCAGATTGATATTATGTTAACATATGCAGTGCACCATGTCTTTTCGCTCTTCTTGCATTTATATATTCCTAACCAACTTGAGTTTGTACTGCAATATTTAAAGGCTCGGCACATTTTTTATTGGGGTGTGCGGATAAATATAATACTTTTAGAGTTAGGCTTAAGTTAGATTGTTATTTTAACAAGACTAATAATGGTTGTTTGTTGACTATTTTGCATAGAGTATGGAAATTGATATTGAGATAGTTGGCTTTCGTATGCTTACCAATTTGGTGTTTTTGTATTTTTAATTGTGGTTTGGGGGACATACTACTGATAATGGGGTTTACCCTTACTAATTTGGTGTTTGTTGTGTTTTTAATAAACGGTTCGGAAGTGGCGTGTAGAGGTTCTGTGTTTGCATAATTGTGGTGGGGAAGAGTGTTGATATTCAATTATTTACATCTTTCTTAAACTTATAATAGTTTAGGTTTGGAGGATTCAGAATGTTCATTTATAGAAATTTATAATCATTTTAATTGAAATATGTTATATTGGTATTATTTGAACCCCCTATTAAGATATTTTATCCTTATACTTTTTGGAGTTTGTATTGTGCATGTTATTTTAGTGCAGGGCTTCTTTTGTGTCATTTAATAAAGAATTCACATTAATCTCTCCCTGTATTTGTTCGGTTGTGAAGGTTGATTTTTAATTGTGGCATAACATTTTATATCTTGAAGTTCAAGGTGCTCTCGATTTTGTATCTTCAAAATAGGTAATGTATGTATCTTCATATATTTCATGGCTTCACGTAATTCACACACCAGTGGTAGACGATTGTAATAGGAATGTGGTGAGCATCTTCTTGGGCTCACAAACTGGTACCACCCAATGTTTTACTCGAACATTTTCCAATGAAGCTAAAGTCATCTGACATTGCCTCCAATTTTATAATTGGTTTACACAGGTAAAATCCTTCTATGATTTCTTTGATGACTAATGTATTTGGTGTTTTTAGTTGTTTATAACTTTGGTCATTAATCCGTATGTACTTACTCATAAACAAATATTTACTTATGTGATATTTGTGAACCCCCAACCTTATTTTGGATTTCTGTTATAGATTTTATTTTAAAAATTTATTTAATAACTATAACTGGTCTATGTGAAATCATTTTACTTTTACTTTAGACCAAATGTAACATATTTTTCAACAAATTTAGTGAAACTCCTCGATAAAAGTAAATCATTATAAATTCCATATGATACAAATTGTTATACGTACATAAGAATGTATTGTGAGAGTTATAATGATAGAGTTATTCGTACACGGTCTATTATATGAGATAAAGAGATAGAAAAGATTTTATATGGGGGAAATACTGATTCTAAAGTGTGAATTAATATTACATTTTAGATACGGACCATGTCTGCTCACCCGTTTTCAGTTGTGTTTTTAGATTATGCAGTTGTTAAGCAAGCGTCGTTTGAATTAATTTCTTGCAATCATTAAATTTACATTAGATTATCTCTTCTTATGCTCCAATAAGATTTGATTTACTCTTATGTAATTGTATACACTAATGCCCCAAACAAATAATTTTGATAGAAGTATGGTGTCCATTAGAGTCCAGGTGACAACAGACACTCCAACCAAGGTTCAAACGATCTCCATTCAAGCCTAAGAATCCATACACCAGTAAATGCCTTATAAATAATAAGATCACTGTTGATGATGCTCCTAGAGAAACCTGGCACATGGTCTTTACCGTGGAGGGTATTGTTCCTTTTAATCATTCTATTTTGTTCGCATAATTTGACATACCTTTTAGGATTAATAATTTACATCATTCTGTTTTGTTTGCATCATTTTGTCTTTACCATGGTCTCGGTACCGAGTTTTTCAAAATGAGAGCTCATTAGTAAAATATTTACAAAATAATTTAATACATCAAATTAATTATTTTGTTACCCTTTTATCAGCACGAAAATAGTATTATAACATTGCAATAAAATTCAGCACGAAAATAGTATCATACAACTGCGCATCTTATACTTTTCGGTCATTTTGAAGCAGCTAATGGTGAATCATAACAAAATTCAAATGTACCTTGGTGTAGGATACTTTAGAAGCACATGGGTAGCTTTAGTCACATTTAAAACAAGGCATTCGGTTGCATTATTGCATGAAGATCTCACCGATACAGAGTATATGATTGGGCTGCATTTCACTGATTTGGTGGGAAATTCACTGATTTAACGATGTATATGAATGGGCTACATATATCATGTACATATAAATACATTATTGGGCTGAAAATCACTGATTTGGTTGGCTAAATGATCACGTTGTTATATGTATATGAATCGGCTGCATTACACGAATTAATTCTTCTTGGGTCTACTATACCTCTGTTCAATACCTCAGTGAATTACTCATTGCTTGCCTATATAAATTTCCAATACCTCTGTTCAATACCTCTCTATGTATATGAGTATCTCTAAAAGGATAAAGGATGCTATGAGAAGTTCCAATTCCAAGACGTAAAAATCAACAATCCAGAAGATAGAATCAAGATCAATCACTCTAAAAAAGATTGATCTTCGTTGAAAATATTCACTAGATCGGCTACTAAGGTAACAAAAAAAACTTGCACTTGAATTTCCTTATACTTGCTATGGTAACAAAAAAATGATTTGTTTCAGAAGTTTGTGTTTTTGTTGTTCGGTTGTACAACGAACAAAAATGATCTCTCCCAAGGAAGTGTTATTTCTTTGTTGTTGTGTACTGATCAAAGAGTTCTTTTTTTGTACTGTACTGGTCAAGAAGGAATATTTCATTTTTTTTTGTTCAAAAAGTGATAGATTGCTCAAACTTTTAACCAATGTCTAATATAACCGATGTTTAATATAGTTGATTGTGATGTGTCCTAAGGAAGAGCTGAGTCCTACGGCAATTCCAAAAGGAGTTTGCTATGGTAGCATCTAATGAACTCTCAAAAGTTTATCTTGCTTCGGTAAGGAAGAGAGAGATGCAGTCTTAACTAATTCGATTGCAGCAAAGCATTGGGAGTCTGGTTGAAGAATTGCAGAGACAAAAGAATTGCGAATCTAAGGAAGGATTGCAAATTTTGAAATGCTTATCCTCTCGAGTCTCAAAGTATACATTATTATTATTATTATTATTATTATTATTATTATTATTATTATATATATATATATATATATATATATATATATATATATATATATATATATATTTTATGTATTTTAATTTTAAAGAAAAGTCTATTGCAAGTGGTACATGGCAACGAAGAATAATGTAAAATTATGTTTATTCAGGTGGACATGTGTACAGGCCGGCTACCAGTGGTACATCACGGGACCACCGCTGGAGAACATGGTTTATGCTTTCGTTGCTCCTGTCCTTGGATAGGTATATTTCAAGCTTTATATTTTATTTATTTTTTATTTCTTCTTTCTATTTAGATGATGGGTTCTTACTATTTCCATATTTTGGGTTGGGTTATTCTAATGTCAATGATATACCCGTTTATATCCTCGGCCTGGCTGGAGATTACCTCCAAACGGACGACCCCCCAAGGGCCGACCCTTCATCAGGCTCAAGACGACCCCTCAGAGGGGCCGACCCTTCACCAGGTTCCAGACGACCCTACGAGGGGGCGACCCTTCATCAGGCTCAAGACGACCCCCCCAGAGGGGCCGACCCTTCACCAGGTTCCAGACGACCCTACGAGGGGCCGACCCTTCACCAGGCTCCAGACGACCCTACGAGGGGCCGACGGTACGAGGCCAGAATTGGGCCAGACTCGCTACTGGAAGGAACTTTGCCCTCGGCCTCGGCTCCTAGGCCGAGGGTGACATCATCACATCGCGTGGTTTGGGAGACGCGTGGAACAGTGCGCGTGAGGCTTACATGGCACGTGGGAGACCATTATAAAAAAATCACACCCTCACGTGAGGGAATATTATGTCATCATTTGGCATCTACAGGTGTCAACAGGGGATTGGCTAGATCATCATTTACATGCACCATGCATACTTGGGGGGTACACTACACCCCCCAAGACCTATATATACTTGTCACCTACAACCCTACAGGGGATCGATCAATTGATTATAACCCAAGCTAAAACTCTGCTTGTACACACAGTAGAGAGAGAAAGTGAGCTTATGTGCATTGTATCCAAGGCCATTAGTGCCCATACTTAGTGGATCACACACTCATAGTGGATGTAGGCCAAATTGGCTGAACCACTATGCATCACTGTCTTATCTCCTCTTATACTCATCCCCTTCTACATACTTATACACTTATACATCTCTATGGCTGCCATGGTTACTACTGTTTGAGCTCATTATCACTTATCCGGTGGTGCTAAATCTTAGCATCATCAGTCAAGGCATACACTGTCACTTGAATTTTCACGTAAGTAGCAGGCCTTGAATTTATTGTAAATTGGTAGCAGAAAACTATTGATCTAAAGTTATATATCTCATCCCAGCCATCAATTCTACCTAACCTAAAGTCTTTTCTGTAAGTATATCTATCTGCTACTCACAATTTTGTGTTATTTATATTTGTTTTATCCTCAATCAGATGCATAATTTTGATTTAGTTATTTGTGTTTTGTAGGATTTGAACGAAACAACAGTGAAGGGGTTATGGGTTGAAGCAGAGCATTTCAAGAAATCTGATTTCGATTTGAGGGATGTGTTGGCGGGTCGATCCGTGGCTTCTGAGTTTGCTGTGGAAACTGATAACAAGATTCTTCTGGTGAAGTTTATGGAGGATGTGAAAAGATGGGAGTAAGTGAATTGTTAAAGCTTAAGATGGTGGCATGACATGCGTAGAAACAGATCCCGTCGAAGCCACACTAGGCCTTTTGTTACTCCATGTTTCAGTTTCCCCCATCTACACTCTAGCAAACAGGAACAGATTATTTTACAGGTATCATCTTTTAGAGAAGGGTTTAAAGTGATTTTTTGGACACCAATTATTTCATTTCACCCGTTTAAAAGTTTATATTAATAAAAACACATATATTTTCGAAACTTAGATGTCTACAAAAAAATTCGTATTGGTGTTATAGCAACTTGATAGAGTTGTATTCTATGTGATAGTGTAATAAGTTTTTAGTGCATATTAGTTTATATCTGCAAAATACTAATGCTTTCCCAAGTTGTTTGTTCTCTCCTTTTATAGGTGTGTATTTTTTATTCGGTTATTCGAGCTCTCGATGCTGTTGGTATGTTCTATCGCTTTTAAGCTTATGTTTTCTCTGGAATTGATATTGATATTATTAGGCTTGGATTTTTTTTTTGGAACTGATTTTTTCATTTCCAAAAAGAACCTTTTGGTTGATTTTTTGTAGTCTCGGTATATTCCATGTTGAAGCTTAATGTGTTGGTTAAATTGTTAAAAGTTACTATTGCTAAATACCAATGCTTATGTGAAGTTAGTTGGTTGGTCTTTAAGTACTTGAGACCAAATTCTTTGTGCTTTGTCTTCATAAATTTTATTTGGTCTTGATCTTCTCATTCTTTGTGCTTAAGATCATGCTTCCTATAGACCAACCATGTCTACAGCCGGTTGGACACTTACATCTACAATAGCTTGGCCAGTTCGGCTAATTATAGTGACAGCATCTTAGCTAGCTTGGCCACTTACAACTGCAGCAGCCTAACCAGCAAGGACATTTGCAACTACAACTTGGCCTACTTCCGACAACAACTTAAATGATATTGTACATATGCATTAGTGTTTTTAGAAGTGTGTAAATATGAAACAACCGATACTTTTTTCTCTTCTAATCTCTCTTTGGAATGGATTGTATTATTTGTGGTGCTCTTTAATGAATTTTTTTTCTCAATTAGTTTCATTCCTTTTATGTTGGTTCCTTTTTTTATTTGTTAAAGTTGTACACATTTATGTTCTTAGTTAGGCGAGCAACTCCATAGTTAAATGTGGGCAATGTTGTAATTAGTGGTGGAAGTTAACTATGGTGCAATAAATGGAGTCTCCCTTATGTATGGTGGGGAATGATATTTAGATGTGTTGTTGGGAACTATATTTTTGTCGTTTTGTCGACACGTGTGCCATGCTCTTTGTGTTAATCATATGCTTATACAAGGTCCAAAATGGACTATTTGTTTTGTTGGATTATATTTTTATTTCTTAAACATAGTGGATATTCCTATAAACAAAGGGGACTTTGCCCATTTTTAAAAAAAAAAAATTGTTCACACATTTATATTGTAAAAGAAATTTCAGAAATTAAATTTAGACGATTAAATACTTTGAAAATCTACACTTCTAATATATAAAACACTTTTATTTATACTATACATGACATTAAACTTTTCAAAATTATGTGCGTGCCTTTATTGGAAATTTTTATCGTTTTGCGATTATGAACTTTCAAAATTTTCGTCGTTTTTCGATTATATACTTTGAAAATTTCCATCGTGCCTTCAGGCACGGGCATAACCTAGTGTGTGGGTGTATATATATATATATATAAGATATAAACATGAAAAGGGAGGACTCGAATCTCAGAATTGGTCTAAGACGCCTACGTAGCCCAAGGGGCACCAAAGTCCACTTAGTTCAAAATAGCATGGGGGTGCGGTTCAACCCATAAATCCAAACGTGGGAATTTTCTTATATGTATGTAGAGAAAATATTTTTTAAGAGTGAAATTTTGAAATGGAACATCCTCTTTTAAAATTTACGGATAAACCCTTTTTTCTTCTTTTGGGGGTTTTTTATTGTTGATACCAAAATTAATATGCTGATATGGACGAATAATACGAAGACACGTGTCAATCTACGTGGCACAATAGCAACGAGGAAGTTCATTTCCCCGACCAACTCATGTTCTCTCCGAGCAACAAGGATACACCGAGAAACTTTAGCACTCCGAGATACTCCAGCGCTCCGAGGAACTCCTAAGCAACGAGCAACTAAGGCGGTCCGAGCTGCATCTCGGCCCTAGCATTAATTGCCGGATAATCAACAGTTCAACTATTCATTGAATGCTTATTATCTTGACGCACACTCTACATTAAATGTATCACCCTCTCATATGTGTATCATTTAATGTAACACCCTTTCATGTACAGCCTAAGGGATATAAATACCTTGTACCACCCTCATTAAAATGGACCGGAATTTCTTGATAGAGCTTGTAATCGAGAATTCCCAAAACACTCAGCAATAACATAACAGTGGAAGTAGGCCATTCTTATAAGGCTGAACCACTTTAAAATCTTTGTCTCATTTTATTTATCTGTGATTGAATAATTAGAGCTATCTAATTATTTACATCAACAGATTGGCGCCGTCTGTGGGAACGATTGTTATTATCGTTTTTCACCAAAAAATCATTCATCATCAATGGCGGATAACCCAGAATCTAGCAATCGAAATGCTGGAAATGCTGGAAATCCTCCAAATCCCTCTGCACCTTCAGATCTGGTCGGGATCATGACGAATCTGGCTCAAGGTCAAACCGCCATGCAAGAAACAATGAGGCAACTCATACAAACCCTTCATGGCGGTGCACCTGCACGTTCAGGACAGCGAAGTGGTCAGAGGCAAACTTATTTACTTTCTTCACGATCCAGGCGTTCCGAGTCGTATCGTAATGAGGAGTCTGATGATTTCTCTTATCAACCTGGGCGAACTTCGTCAATAAGGGCTACAGATACTGATCAACGTATCACTCTCTCTCCAAAAAGACCCAGTGCCATAGAAAGACTGAGTAGGGTGTCTCCTTTCAGTAGATTAGGCCCTAGGAGGAATAGGATTCCACCTAAGACCATGTCGAGGAGTTTTCGACAACCATCAGATCTAAGAGAAGGATCAGCACAATCACGACCAGTTGCTCGTCAAGATAGATCTCAAGAGGCTACTTCAGAACGATCTATTGCTCGAACCAATAGGCCCGAGGAAGGAAATGAAGCGTGGAAAGGGTCCCTTCAGCGATTGGAGGATAGATTGGGAGAAATGGCTAGGGCGAAGAATCCCCTACAACGAACTTTTGTTCAAGGGACACCTTTTGTCCAGGCCATTGTGAATTTTCCTACACCGTCAAAGTTTAAAGCACCAGTAGTGACCCCTAAATATGATGGAAAGATAGATCATGTTCTTCATATAGAGCAATATCAAGCTGCCGCCGACATCTATGCTGTCCCCGACGAGATGAGATGCAGATCATTCTCGGGAACCCTTACTGGATCTGCCCAGATATGGTACAACAATCTTCCTCGGGGTAAGATTTCAACTTTCTTTCAGTTGGCCGAGTTGTTCATTGGCAATTTCTGTTTTGGAGCAAAGCCAGTAAAACGAGTAGCGCATTTGTTAAGTGTTAGACAAAAATCTGGTGAAAGTACTAGAGATTACACAACTCGTTTCAATAACGAGAAGCTGGAAGTCATAGATTATGAAGAAAAGACAGCAATCACCGCCTTGATGAGTGGGTTGTTGCCTAACAAGTTGTACTACACTTTGGCCAAAGACCCTCCTCGAACCATGTCAGACCTAATGAGAAAAGCGTCCAAGATTATGAATGCCGAGGAGGTCATATCTGCGAAGAAGAATATGGACACCAAAGAAACCAAAGTCGAAGATGATAAAGCGAAGAAGAAGAGTATCCAGCCCCGAGAAGAATCAAGCTGTACAAGAGGAAATGAAGACCGAGCAAGAGAGAGATCTAGATCTCCTCGTCGGGCAGAAGAAAAACAATAAATGAAGAATGTGTGTTGATTTCACCGATCTCAACCAGGCAATGGATGCTACTTCGGGACACGAGCTGCTCATGGATACTTACTCTGGCTACCACCAGATCAAAATGAAACCTGAAGACAGGGAACGACATACCAGCAGCTGATGAACAAGGTTTTTGTTGAACAAATCAGTTGCAGTATGGAAGTCTATGTCAACGATATACTGACAAAAAGCAAGAAAGCTGCTGATCATCTAGTTGACTTAGATCAGACCTTTGATCAACTGGATAAATTATCAAATGAAACTCAACCCGACGAAGTGCACATTTGGAGTACGAGAAGGAATGTTCCTCGGGTACATCATCAACCAGCGAGACGTTGAAGCAAATCCAGACAAGATCAAAGCCCTTTTAGGGTTGCGATCTCCAACGACGAAGGAAGAGGTACAGAGATCAGATACCCAAAGCTGGAAAAATTAGCATTGGCATTAATTATGGCAAGTAGAAGAATGAGGCCATGTTTCCAGGCCCATACCATGCATACCGACATGCCATTAAGATAAGCTGTAGCAGAGTTTACTGATCTTAATACTCCCGAGAAATAAAAGTTGCTCGCTGATCAACCTGTGGATGTTACAGGATCAACAAATTATACTCCTTTGGTTAGGAGGCGTACACTTGCGTGATCAACTTCGGTTGGTAAAAGAGCTTGTGGACAAGATAGTTCGAAAGAACCTGATAGTTCGAGCGTGATCAACTTCGGTTGGTAAAATAGCGAGAACAAATTATACTCCTTTGGTTAGGAGGCGTACACTTGTGTGATCAACTTCGGTTGGTAAAAGAGCTTGTGGACAAGATAGTTCGAAAGAACCTGATAGTTCGAGCGTGATCAACTTCGGTTGGTAAAATAACGAGAATAAATTATACTCCTTTGGTTAGGAGGCGTACACTTGCGTGATCAACTTTGGTTGGTAAAAGAGCTTGTGGACAAGATAGTTCGAAAGAACCTAATAGTTCGAGTGTGATAAACTTCGGTTGGTAAAATAGTGAGAACAAATTATACTCCTTTGGTTAGGAGGCGTACACTTGTGTGATCAACTTTGGTTGGTAAAAGAGCTTGTGGACAAGATAGTTCGAAAGAACCTGATAGTTCGAGCGTGATCAACTTCGGTTGGTAAAATAGCGAGAACAAATTATACTCCTTTGGTTAGGAGGCGTACACTTGCGTGATCAACTTCGATTGGTAAAAGAGCTTGTGGACAAGATAGTTCGAAAGAACCTAACAGTTGGGACCCACGACCAACTTCGGTTGGTAATAGGGCGAGAACAAAATATACTCCTTTGGTTAGGAGGCAATAGTTCAAACCCACGACCAACTTTGGTTGGTAAAAGGGCAAGGACAACATTCTTATAACGCCAATCTCGGTTGGTTTGAAAACAAAATATGCTCTCAAATGCCAACTTATGTTGGTCGGGAGGTAATATTATTACAAAAGTTCCTCAAAGAACAAAATATTCCAAGCTGAACCAAGTATGGTTGGTCGGGGATAAAAACCCACTAACTGTATTTGGTCGACGAGGAAAAAATTACCAAGTATAGTTAGTCGGGGATAAAAACTCTAACTAATTATAATTGGTCGACGAGCACAATTTAACAACCTTGGTTGGTTGGAAAAATTTTCAACATTTTTATACTCATTACTTTATTATTAAGTGATCGAGCAACATTGATACTTGTAACTTTTTTGGTCGATGAACCATACAATATTGTTATGCAAGCACAAATAAGAAAGTGTTTGATATTTACAAGACAATAGCAAATACAAATTTGCGAACAAAAATGAAATTCTTTCACTGAATTCAAAATGAATTACGCAAATTTATTACATTAAATTGTGTACTAACTATTGTATTGAGATTCCTACTCTATTGGTTTCTCTCCCTCTTCTTTTGAAACAGGTTCCTCGCCATCAGGAGGATCATCCAAAGCATAAGGGGAGTTTATGAAATTAAGATCTTTCAGCATTCTGATATTCATCACAGATGGTCTGTCCGAGAAGCTCTTGCTCGCCCCCGAGAAGCTCTTGCTCGTTCCCGAACAGGAAGTTGCTCTTCAAGACTCATGATCTTCTCGGACATCTCAGCCAAGGCCTGGTTCTTTGCCATTAGTTGGAAGGCTTGATTCTCCAAAGCAGATTGAATTCTCTGTTCTTCGACAGTTACCCGAGCAGTTCTTGCTCATCCCCGAGAACCTTTTGCTCATTACCGAGCAGAGGTAGAAGTCAAAATCAGCATCTACAACACTGAGATCTTTTGCTACTACTGTCTCGACCAATAATGAAGAAGAAGTTGTATGAAAATGTTTCGAAGTCCATCACTAGCTTGGTACTAACAAGATTGAAGAGTTGGGTTCAAAAGCTAGTATGTTACTTGACAAAGTATTCAGAGGAGCATAAATCAGAAAAATCAAGCAAGTGAAGTTAGCACTCAGTTACTCGGCACAGGAGGCAGTTGGTCGGCTAGCAAAACCAATCAACATACTTGAAGATTATGATAAGCTACAAGCAGCATCATATGTCGTCCAGGAGATAATGCACTTTATGTTGAACAAATCAAGAAAGTAGATCAAGAATTTCATGAGCACCGACCAACACTGCAAAATAAAATACTCCATCCTTTCAAGTAAACCATCAAGCATGAAGCATTGGGCGCTTCTGTTGATACCAAAATTAATAAGCTGATATGGACGAATAATACGAAGACACGTGTCAATCTACGTGGCACAATAGCAACGAGGAAGTTCATTTCCCCGACCAACTCATGTTCTTCCGAGCAACAAGGATACACCGAGAAACTTTAGCACTCCGAGATACTCCAGCGCTCCGAGGAACTCCTAAGCAACGAGCAAATAAGGCGGTCCGAGCTGCATCTCGGCCCTAGCATTAATTGCCAGATAATCAACAGTTCAACTATTCATTGAATGCTTATTATCTTGACGCACACTCTACATTAAATGTATCACCCTCTCATATGTGTATCATTTAATGTAACACCCTTTCATGTACAGCCTAAGGGCTATAAATACCTTGTACCACCCTCATTCAAATTGACCGAAATTTCTTGATAGAGCTTGTAATCGAGAATTCCCAAAACACTCAGCAATAACATAACAGTGGACGTAGGCCATTCTTATAAGGCTGAACCACTTTAAAATCTTTGTCTCATTTTATTTATCTGTGATTGAATAATTAGAGCTATTGATTTTTTACATCAACATTTATGAAAATATATTATGTGTAATATTACTAATAAAGAGTAAAGATTAGTGGATGTGATATAATGAAAGAAAATCAAAAGAATAGAAATAAGGTGTATAGTACTAAAATGGATAAACAAGAGAAATGGATGGAGAAATATACCTCCTTATGCATGCTTGATGTTGACTTTACAATGTATGTGCGCTGATTATCAAGTGATATGAAGAGGTGGGGCGAAGTACATAGTGAAGTAAGGAAGTTTGGTAAGAGAATGTGAGGAAATGGACTTTTTGGGAAAGAGAGAAGCTTTGATTATGAGGAGAATGTTCTCTGATTTTCTGAGAGGGGTCTCTAGGGTTCTATTTAGGGTGAGGTCATGGCCCTTTTATAGGGGCCAAAGGGTTGCCAATCAGCATGGACCCTGACCTGCCTATCGTTATAGGGCTTGCCTTGCTGGGCAAGAAAAAGTATACCCTTATGATATGCAAGGTGTTTGGGGTTCCTATAGGCAGTCCAGAATCATTTTTTAAAAAAGGGCATTAAATATAAATCTTAAGTCCAAATCGGGCAACGGATGAACCATTGGAAAGGTAATTCAGAGCCCTTTAATAATCCATTGAGCCTCTCCGGGGTCCAAGATTTGATTGAAGTTAAACGAAGCTTGAAAGCGCCCGATAATTTCTGGACAGGAAGTTTTCAAAGGAAAACGGAACATTCATTCGAACCATGAGGCCAATTCACGCACGAGGTAAATCGTTGGGAAGAGAATTAAGTTCCCTTTGAGATTTCATTAATCTTTGGTTGGTTAGGAGAATTTACTAAGGCCAAACAGAGCTTGAAAATTCCTAATGATCTTTCGGGGTAAAATGGATTATTCGTCCAAATTGTAAGGCCTATTCGCACAGAGGATGGACTATTGAAAGGGAATTCATAGTCCTTCGAAGATTTATTAGCTTTGTTCAATATGGCGATTTTATTGGAGTCAAAGGGGCCCAGGAGAGCCCTATGGCCTCTAGATTAGTCTTGGAAGTATGACCTAGGTTTTATGATGAATGGATGAGTGTTAGGGACTTAAGAAGGTGTTTGGGGGGTAATAGGATGGGGTCTCTATATAGACCCTCGATGGTTGATCTTGGAACAAGTAAATGCCATCGAATGATAGACACCAAATTGACTCTAGGGAAGAGGATTTAATGTCAATTTTATGGACATAAAGGACGAGGGTGACCAATTTAGAGGGCCGAGGTCAATTTTGTGGACCTAAGTAATGACTACCAATTTTGCGAAGCAAGGCCAATTTTGAGGACCTAAAGTTATGATGGCCAATTTTGCGGGTCAAGGTCAAATATAAAGACCTAAAGTGGTGACGAATAATTCCACAGGATGAGGTCAATTCTGAGAACCTAAGGTTAGGACGACCAATTCAACGTGTCGAGATCAATTCTGAGTACCTAAAGTTAGGGAGACTAATTATGTGGGCCGAAGTCAATTTTAAGGACCTAAAGTTATGACGACCAATTCTACGGGCCGAGGTCAATTATAAGGACCTAAAGTTGTGGCGACAAATTCAACGCATCGAGATCAATTTTGAGGACCTAAAGTTGGGGCACTCCATTCTGCAGTCCGAGGTCAATTCTGAGGACTTGGAGTTGTAATGACCAATTATAAAGGCCGAGGTTAAGTTTGAGGACCTTGAGTTGTGATGACAAATTATACAAGCTGAGGTCAATTCTGAGGACCTTAAGTAATGGCGACCAATTCTGTGGGACGAGGTCAATTTTGAGAACCTAAAGTTGGAATGACCAATTTTGTGGATTGAGGTCAATTTTGAGGACCTAAAGTTGTGATGACTAATTCTATAGGTCGAGGTCAATTTTGAGGACCTAAAGTTATGGTGACTAATTTTATTGGTCTTGGTCAATTCTGAGGACCTTGAGTTATAGTTTGTGAGGAATAGCTCCGTTGGGGAAAGTGTAAATAGTTTTGGTGCAAGCACACCTTTTGTTCCCCTGGAGAATGGGTTGACTTGCGGTTCCTGCTGGAGAAAATGTAGTAGGCTTGCATGTGGACTCAGTGTTTCCTTGATTTGGCTGGGGATTTTTGAGGTTTTGTAAAGGTCTTGGTTCTACAAAAATGATTTTCTTGGGGAAAATAATGTTCTACATTTTTTAAGGATTTTATGGGAATTTTAGGAAATTTTTCGAGCAATTTCTGATTTTTCCTAGCATTTTTAGGACAAAATTTGTGGGGACTATCGATAGGTAAGTCTGGGGAGGTTCCTATCGGCATAGGTCATGGACTGCTGGCTTCTTAGGAAGGGAAAAAGTCACTAACGACTTCTATCTTTTTTATGGCATTAAAACTTTTCTTCTAGGTAGATTATTGGCTCTTTCTTGGGATATAGGTGAGCTTATACCATTTTAGTCTTCCTTCAAGGGTTGCGAGGGCTACAAGCATGCAGGTGTAGATAAGGAGGTTATCGGCACATGAGTTTGGGTACATCTGGTACCTTAGAGAGAGAGTGGTGCAGTAGATAATCTGACATCCATTTCTAGTTCTTTCCTTTTAGGATTTTCTTACAGACCCATCATTGTGACTCGAGGAGCTTAGCATTGACCGTGTTGTATGCTTGATTTAGGGACTTTGCACCTAAAAAGATACTCAAAATACAAAAAAGTTTCATTTTTTTTAATCAAATTACCTTGATTTAATGTCTTACTCTCCATGCACTTTTAATTTGCTACTGAGATTTTATTTTGAGATTAAGTGGTAGAAGTGCATTTTCTGGAATTTTTGAGTAGAGGAAGGCCTTAGAGGCTTGGTTGCAAAAATATTCCATTTGAAGGAATTATTTTGAGAAAATTTATTTTTTGGAATTTTTGAGTAAAGTAAGGTCTTGGAGGCTTGGTTGGTATATGGATGAGGAGATAAGAAGCTTGATGTAAAGTGGATCTAGTCATCTTCATTATGCTCATTCAGGTGTATCGAAGCGATTGTACTTTTAATGGCTTCATTAGTGCTGTGGATGTCCTACCATTGTAATCCTACTGTCGTGGTGCTGCAAAGACCTTGAATGGTCTTGATGCTTGGAAGGAAGGTCGTTCTGACATTTGCGGGGGAGCCCTGTGATATTGTTCATGTGGATTTATAAAAGATTTTTCTTGACAACCCCTCCTGATTATTCCCTATTAGGTGTCCCTAACTTATTCATCTAGACCTTCTTCAATTATGTCCCTTCAATCGAAAACTGGGTTAACAGGTTCAAGGAGTACGGAGCTCGATGTCTTTGTTAGTCTGTGCCATGGTGGAGGGACTTATAACCCATTTTGCAGATGGGAGAGCACTGACATGTGCGACTAGTTGGCCTTTTCCAGACCTCCGTTAGTTTACTTTGGCGACTTCTGCACTAAGTGGGGTAGGAACTGATAGTGCCTCTTAGTATAACAAACTTCTTCTCAATAAAGCACTTGACTGAGTCTTTACGAATGTATTGGGACCTTTGTGGTAGTGCCACCAGCCGTCTACCCATACGTCACAATCCGAGGGGCTTGGTATATGTCTGGGAATTCTCTTAAATGGTTATGGGAATGGGTAGTTGGGAAGATTTTTGAGGAAGAGACTGGGCAAAGGTGGCTTGTTTCCTTCGACACCATGGAAGAGGGTATTGTGGTTTTGGCTAAGATTTTCAAGGCGTACCACTGTATGGAGCACATACGGAGCATTAATCAGGAGTGGAAGACTTGTGGTCCTTCGGGAGCAGGTAATGATGACGGGGAAGGGTCATCTGGAAGTTGAGGGTAGCATTTTGTGAAGCTAGGGTAGTATTTATGAAGTTGGGGATAATACTTATAAAGCTGGGGAATTTATGTTTGGGGTGATTTGTGTTAGTATTTTGGGATGTTTTAGGATATTTCTGTGAAGTTGCTTATTTAGTAGGGACTGGGTAGGCTATTAGGGGACTTATAGGTTAGGTTTGTAATTGAAAGGGGATGATTAATTTGACTTCCTCTACTGATATTTCATGTAAAGACTGTGTTCCTTAATTGAAAATAAAAAATGGTTTTAATCATATTTTGTTATTCCTTTTGATGAAGTTTTCATTTGAATTATCTATACCAATCACTAAGGCATACATAATCATTATGTTCAAGTAGATAATGAGATGGACCATTATCCTCAGGGGTTAGAAAATAATAGCATTTTGTGAAAAAGAAAGGATCATGCACATGTGTGTTATATGGACTCCCAACGTGCCTCTATGGGTTTTGAAAACTTCATGAGTTTTATTTTAAAAATCATTATTTTGAGAGGATCAAGTCCCACATAGTTCTACATAAGTAGAAATGTAGAGATTTTTTTTAGAATAGAAGTGGGGTGAGAAGAGTCATAGTGTGCCGAGAATTCGGATTAAGAGTACAATTTCTTGAGACAGTCCAAAATGATTGGATGCGTCCTCTCTTCTCCATTGAGGTCTGTGAGCATATCACTCCAATTAGGTTCAAACTTCCTCTAGGGTCCCATACGGGTTCTATAATTTCTTTAAGATTAAAGTCTCCTTCTTGGACACCGCAATCCTTTACTCTCCTATTGAATAATAGTGCTATATGATAATGGTACCCCCTGTATATGGTTTTGAGATTTGAGTCTCTTTTAAGAGTGATAGTTCGTCATAGAAGCTTTGATGCCAGTCTTCTTCATTGACTTTGCTCTCAATCATGACACATAATGAAGTTACTTATGGCTCAATGGTGATAATTGCTTCCATATCACATACCAAAAAATAGGGGGTCATCCTCGTAAGTGTTCTAATAGAAGTGCGGTAGACCCAGAGGGCGTACGACATCCAATTGACTCGGTCTTTGTATCTTTCGATCATCTTATTGAAGATATTTTTTAGGCTTTTTTTGACGGCTTTGATAGTGTCGTTGGTTTAGGTAGGCAAGTAGAAGACTTGTGTTTCAAAATTCCATACTCGTCAACCAATTATGTGATCTCGACTCTGAAGTGGAGTCCATATGAGATACCAACTCATAAGGAAGCCAATATCGGTAAATAAAATTATTTTTAATAAACTGGTCTACTTTGTTTACATTCAGCACTGCGTACGACTCAGCTTTGACTCATTTTGTGAAGTAGTCAATGACGACTAGGATGAACTCATACGCGTTGGAAGTTTTGGGAGTGAACTTCTCTATGATGTCTATGCCACAGATGAAGAAGGTCCAGATAGAGGTCATGTTGTACAATTCCTAGGGAGGCAAGTGTTGGAGGTCGGTAAAGTTTTGGCATTTGAGGTATCTTCAAACATAGGCAATGCAGTCTTGAACCATACTAGTCTAATAGTACTCTTGACTAATGATTTTATTGGCAAGTATATCATCATTCATGTGGGGTCTTCATTCCTTTGTGTGGATTTTTTGCATTATTCCTTCAATGTCAGCCCCTACTATGCGATGTAAATGGGCTCCATCGAAGTTTCTCTAAAAAAGTGCTTTATCACAAATGATATACTGGGCAACTAGTTTGCGAAGGGTTGCTCAGTCTTTCTTATCTGCATCTCGGGGATACCTACCATGTTTGAGGAAGTGCAAAATATCATAGTACCGTAGTGTGGCTATGTCGAAGTCTTCTTAAGTGACAAGGTCGATGTGGTAATAGTGAATGGGGGAAAATTATTTCTAAATTAGGAAAGGGCCCATTATTATTTCCTCGGTCATATCAACCATGGAGGTCATGGTTGTTAGGGCATAGGCTAGGTTGTTCTTTGAGCAAGGAAGGTAATGGAAGGTGAGATCTTTGAACTAGGAGTCGAAATATTCTAGGTGGGAGTGAAAGGGAAGGAACTTCTCATCTTTGGTTTTCCAATTTTGAGAATATATCCGATAATGAGGGAATAGTCCTCATAGACATATAGGTGTTTAATGCCTTTATCAAGGGCGATCTTGAGGCCTATGGTTTATGCGTCGTACTTATTCATGTTATTAGTGCAACGTAAGTATAGCTTCATGGCAATGGGAGTGTGGGATTCATCGGGAGCAATGAGGAGTATCCTAATGTCGTACCCTTTCTTGTTGGAAATTCCATCGTAAAACATATGTCATTTGATATTCTCCTGAAAGTTGTAGCAAATGTCCTCATCTAGGAATTCAAAGACCCAAACATCAATTCCTTCCATGGTATAATCTACAAAGTAATCGAAAATGGCCTTCCCTTTAATGGCTTTCTATGTGACGTACACAATATTGAACTTGGTTAGCAGCATCAACCATCGGACTATTCGGCTTGACAGAGTGGGTTTCTCTAATAAGTACTTGATGGGATCCATTTAGGATACTAGACTAGGGTGACACACTTTCTACGTAGCCAGTTTCTGACTAGCATAGTAGATGGATCTTTTCTTGTGAGATTATTCAATGTATTGAGATAATAAAGCCCTTATCTCATTATCAGTGGCGATTTAGTACATGAGGAGGGGTAAACCTAGTTGCGGAGGCATGAGCACTAGAGATTGAGTGAGTTATCTCTTAATTTTGTCAAAGGATTCTTAGTAGACCTCATTCCAGACTTTGGTTGATTCCTTTCGAACAAGTTAAAATGGTTTTGCAGATATAGGTCAGTTGGCTGATGAACTGACTGATGTATTACCATTTATCCAAGAATTCTCAGATTTTTTTGTCCATCTGGGGTGGTGGCATCTCGAGTATGGCTTTCAATTTGGCAGGATCCACTTTAATTCATTTCTCACTGGCTATAAACCCTAAAAGTTTCCCCTTTTTCCTGCCAAAACCCATTTTTGTGGGTTATGTCGCATCTAGTACAATCATTGTCACTTGAAGAACTTTTAGAGGGAGGAAATGTGACATTCTCGAGTCTGGGACTTGATGATCAGGTAGTTAACATAATCCTCGACTTTTTTATAAATAAGGTCATCCATGATGGTTTTGTCAGCCCTTTGGTAGGTAAACTCGACATTCTTGGGCCCAAATGGCATGACAGCGTAGCAGATAGTTCCCCGGGGGCGATAAAGGCAGTTTTCTGCTGATGGTTCTGGTGTATCTTGATCTAGTTGTACTCGTTAAATCCATCGATAAATTATTTGAGGGCTTGAATGGCTTTATTATCCATGATCATATTAATACTGGGAAAAGGGTAATCATCTTTTAGGATGCTTTGTTGAAATCCCGATAGTTGATCCACGTGTGCACTTTTCCTCTCGACTTCAACACGAAGATGATGTTTATGAGACATGTAGGAAATTCGACCACACAAATGAAAACCACGTTTAGCTGTTTGATTATCTCTTCCTTGATTTTGAGAGACCATTCCGTTCGAAGCTTCCTTAACTTTTTCTTGACCGGTTTTCATTCTAGGAATGTCGAGATCGCGTACTGAGATATTTTGGGGCAATGCCAGGAATTTCATCATAGGACCATATAAAGAACGTCTATGAACTCTTTCAACAGCTCTTCAAGTTATGCATGCTGATGCTCATTAAGGGTGGACCTTATCAGAATCTTGTACTAATGGCTACTAGAATCGAGATTAATTACAATAGTCTCATCATCATTAATTTGAACGCGATTATGTTATTTATTATTTTACTTATTGAGATTAATTAAGAATTGCTCATTTATAAAATCATTATCATCAAATGTTTGATTATAAATTAATGCAATTAATGTAAGGCACAAAAAGATACTCAAAATCCTCATTTATTTCATTTTTAAGAAAAATATCATTGAGAACCTCGTTAAAAAAGGTCTCAATTATATTTACATTAGGAAAATAAGAAATGAAAAAATATATTGAGATTTGGATAGGATAAACAGTAGGGTTGGGCTGAGCTTGAGCAAGGTAGACTGGGACAGCATGCCAGTTTAGGGGAGAGATATTAGTATTTGTGATCTAGGGGATGAGTATGATGGATCAGTATCTAGGAGGATCATGTAGGGACCTATCCCTAGTGTCTGTAGGTCATAAAATTCTTTAGAGTCACTTCCCTCGAAGTTCTTAGTAATTGCCATGGTTTGCTCAGTGAGGGGTTACACTCTATGTTTCCAGTCTTCGTCCCAAGTATCGTTGTCTTGAAAGAAGATATCCAACCCCGATTTCATCTTCTTGTTAGTGGGGTTATACCACAGTTCAGATAATCCACAAAAGGTGAAGTCTTCTCCCTCCTTGATAAATCTTTCGTTCAGAGAGTCCCCTGAAATAGTCTTTTCTTCTTTTAGGCTCCATTTCGATTGTGGTCGATGAATGCTTTGAGTTTAGCTGGTGAAGCTTGGTAACCCAGGTCACATGGGGGAAAGGATTATTTTAGGACTATGGGTTTGAGGATTCCCTATTGGAATCATTTTATCCCCATTCCGGGCATGAAGTACATGTTCTTGAACATTCGAATTACTTTGACATTACCATGAGGGTTATGCTCTGGATAGACTCAATTTTAAAATTATCTCATGTTGGGATAAGGAGTAGATATTCTAAAACCATATAGGAGCATGTCATTGGTCCCATATTTAATCTCCAATTTTGGATTACTGGTACTGGCACCGTATGAATTATCATTATCCCCAAGATCGTGATAACTTGGCCTTTAGCGAAGAACTTTAGTTTTTGATGGAGAGAAGAGGATACCCTTCGGATGTTGTGGATCCATGGGCGTCCAAGGAGTTGATTGAAATAGGTGGGTATATCGATGACATGGAACTCGATCAATGGGTTGATAAGTCCACCCCTAGTGTAAACTTTATAGACCTATCACCTCCCGATGGGTGTTGTCATAGGGACACACAACGAAAGATGTAGGAGTGAGATCACTGACTTTCAATCCCAAGAAATTGAAAGTTATGATCGGATAGACATTAATAGGATTTATTGTCAATAAGTGATAACGGGACTATGTTTTGTAAAACTTCAACAAAGATTTTAAGGGCATAGTTGTGATCAGGGACAAATTTAGGGATTTTTTCTTCTAAAAAAGAAAGGAGTCTAGTAAGGTCAAGGATCCAACTATATTCATGACTTTTTTGGGAGTAGTAGAGGGATAAACTGTGGGTCCAATGAGGAGCTTTATCAAGTCATTTTCGTGGATCAATGAGGATATGAAGATACCCCATAAGGTTATGTTATCTTACATTTTATTGATATAATCGAGGACTTTCATTTCTTCAACGATCATTTATGGCATTAGGAGCTCTTCGACAATTCCCTTTCCTTATCTACTTCGGTTGAATGGAGAATAGGATCTTTATAGTATCACCTTGATCTAGTCATGTTCTTTATAGCATTGTGGAAGATTAAGAACCCCATGGATTCATCTACTTTGATTTGAATGGATATTTTGTTGATTGCTCCTAATAAATCTTCAAAAGAGATCATGCCGCACAAATTGGCAACTGAAATAGTTTCTTCATGATACGGTTTATCATCTGAGCTATCAAAGTCATCCCCCCATTTGGTGGTGATGATTTCTTCCTTCCAAGAGAAATCAATGCATTCAATAACCTCAACAGTTTCATTATATAAGTCTTCCCACTCAATGGGGAAATGTAGAAGTGAAGGGACCAGTTGTCCCTAAAGTTTCAAAGCAGTAAGCATTTTAGAAACGCTATATATTTCCCCCGTCTTGAGAAACATATCAAACGTGATCTATACAACACCATCAAGACTGACTTCCTCAGCGGGTATCACCCACTCATTTGAGTCTCGAGCCCACTTTCGAGCTTCTATGAACAGGTCACTGAAATTCTAGTAGTCAAAGGAAATCTTGGTGGTCAATTTCATCTCAACCCTTTTGAGTTGGTATAATATAGTAGGTAGATCCATGCCTCCCCCTTATGATTGGGTGAAGACGATAATACAGACCCTCATAAAGAGTGATATGGCTTAATCAACGAGGCATATAAGGTGCAAGAGAAAGTATGGGCAAACCTTGAGAGGTTTGGGTGAGACTGTAGGGATGATGGGTGCCTTGACAAGCATGATCTGGATACAAGGGTCAAATCCAATATTACTTTCCTTGATACTACACGGAACTAGGAAGACCATCAGATCTGACTGGACATTCGGTGCTTGATTGTCATTCTCTATAAAAATCTTGTGGAGGTCGATCCCAAATTCGATTGAAGTAGCAAAAGAAGCAGCAGAGCTTCAGAGCGATTTAACAAAAGATCGAAGCCAATTGGTAGCCATCCAAAGTTGGGTATGCGATCGACTTGAGAGGGAAAATGATTTGGGTTTGTTTTTGGAAAAAAGAGGGAGAATTTTTGGTATTTTGAAAGAGGGAAAGAAAATATTTTTGGTATTTTTTGATTTTTGAAAAGAGGGAGAAATCTCAGCATGGTTATTATTATCATTAGGGTTTCACTTGTATTATATCTGCCTAAATGCAAGAAAAATTCGGATAGGACTTAAAATATAAGACACCGTTTGACTTTTTTCCAGGTCCATGGACAGGGTCTTGTTTTAAAAATGAACAAAATAGCGCAAAAATTTGGGCGGTATGCATATCTTTAATGGAAGAAAATATAGATGATGAACATAAAGACTTTGTAGAATTAATAAAACCTGTCATAGATGTGCTGCCAGATTGAATGAAATTCAATGATAATGATTGATCAGTTTGGGAATCGGTGGATGAAATTACAATTTGTGAATTTAGAAGTTGCAAAAGTTGTTGGCATTGGGATGATGTCAAGACTAATTGAGATGTAGTCTCATTTGAAACTAATCAAAGATCATAAGTTCCCTTTCTTATCCTTACTTAAGCTCAAAATATCTACTGATGAATTGTGTGACTGCCAGATGAGATGGAAATTTAAAAAGAATGTTGTTGGATAAGATAATAATAAAGAAATCAGCCAAGACTTTTGCAATATTAACAATGATTTTTTTCAGAGGGTCTGAAGCTACGATGATATAGATACGCACGGATTGAAAGGGAGAGGGCTATCAAAATTTGGTGCAGGTTTGAGAGAACCCTTTACAGCCACGATTGGATGAATTTGATCCCCAAAACAAGTGTCTCTCATCTGAATAAAAATTCTTTTGACCACTCTCCTCTTTTGATCAATTTATGCACTACTTTTGATGAAGTACTAAAGTGATTTGTTTTACATAATATGTGTACTAAGCATAGAGAGTTTAAGAAGTTAATCAAATATAACTGGAGGCCATTCTCCAGGGTCAATTCGATGAGAGATCTCTGTTATAATCTGAAGGCTTTGAAACCTATCTTCTATGCTTAGAGTAAAACTATTTGGGGGGATGTGTTTTAGAATATCAAGAATGCTGAAGATGCTTTACTTGATGTTGATTTATCTTTTTGAATTTGATGAATGTGCTAGTAACCAAGAGGACTTATCCAAGGATAATGCTGATCTCAATCAACAGCTGTGTGGAATTGAAATTCTGATAGCAGAAGTCTAAGCAAAATTAGGAATCACAACACTAAATTGAAGAGGGTAATAACTCCATATTAAACCAAATTCCCCATTAGGATCAGAACCATGCTGCACACCATTTATATGCCACTGATGGAAATGTTGAGGAAGATACGACACTGCCTTACATATAAGAATTGCAAATTTTTGCACACAACATTGAAAAGAGGATATAGGTTTATAGGGAGAATAAAATTATAGTTCTTAAAGGTCAAAAATTTCAAGTAAATGCTAGAGAACCTATGCCTATCAGTGCCACAAATATTATAGATCCCTTATTTAAGAGTGTTACAAGATCCTATACTAAATGTAACAAACAATCACAATCCATAATATCTCAGTGATCAGTCTTAATAATTACATCCAACATCTGAATAGGTCTATATCAGACCATCCCCTTCACTGGTGAACATTAAAATTGATCTGGATTTGGTTCCCAAAGCTTTTAAGTCACAATCAATGTGGTATGATACTCTTCAATATTGTAATAAAATTGAATATAGAATCGAGTTGATGATTTTAGTGAATAAGATTTTGTTAGAAATGTTTCTTATAAATCATAAATCTTAATAGTTAAAATGTGCTCTTAAGTTATTACAATGTATAAATGTTAAGATAACAAATGTGCCTTGAGATTGTGAGAAAATTTCATTAAAGTAGACCTACATAGATCATATAATCGTCACATACACATACTTATTTCATTAACGAAAACCAAAATATCAAATTACTTTTGAATATTGAAATTAGTGGGAGTAGCATTCTTATGTGTTTATGAATTCTTATATTCCGCAAATCTCGAGGACATGCTGGGGATGGAGTTAAAAAGTGCGTCAAAACATTTTATTGCCTTTAGAGGTGGCATGAGATTGTGTGTTGGAACTAATTTCACTAAGGCTATGCTAATGATGTGATTATTTTCTCCTCAAGTACCGAAGCCTCCATTAAATATGTGATGCACACTCTCCACATTTACGAGTTGATTTATGGTAAAAAAATTAATGCTTATAAAGATCCCTTATGGATTCTAAACAAATTTCATCTAGGGACATAATGGTTCCAATTAAAAGTTACTGGCTGGCAGGGGAACTTCTTATCAGCTAGGGACATAATGGTTCCAATTAAAAGTGTGCTTAAATGAATGCATATCTATACCAAATGGTTACTAAATCTATATAACAGCTATAAAAAACATTCCTCAAGAATAATTGAGGGCCTACATGTGAAGTTAGTTGATGTAGCACCTCAAGAGGAAGCAGAACATTTATGTTTGAGAAGTCTTAATAAAGAAGTCAAGAACTGAACAAACTAATTATATTTACATAAGGACTATAGATATAGATGAATTGATTGAGTCAAATCATGCTCGTACATTAACAGATAAAGAGATACATTCCTTTAGTGAATGGGAGTTTAGTAGAATCAAGATGAGCATCATTGATTTCAATGGTGAAAATAAAGCCTGTATCACTACCTACAATTACATATCGAATGCTGCAACCAGTGAGAATCGTCAGTAATCAATAACTATCATCAGTAATTAGTAAATATTTGTTCAGATATGCAGCAAACTCTTTTTTTAACAAACTATCTGTTCAACAACTATTAATTATAAAGCATATGATATAGCAAATTCAGTAATCACAAAGAAAATTCAGCAAACTAGCTAATTCAGAAAACTAGCAAAATATATGTTCAAAAATGCAGCAAACTATCTGTTCAGTTATGCATTTGTTATAAGGAACACTACTCAGTTATGCATCAGTACAAAACCAAACTACAAATGCTCCATTTCAAAAATAAAAATAACTAGTTTATGACTATATCTCCCTCAAGCATTGTCCCTCTAAATTTCATCTCCATCTTCGTCTTTAACTGCATTTGCTTCTTCGTGATCATTATCTTGAACAACACTAGTGTCAACTATTAATCCATCTCCATCCCTCACCCACTGTAAGTTGTGATCTTCATTCAAATTTTGCATGACAAACGGATCATCTCCATTAAGCAACAATTCTTCTCCAGCTTCTTGAACTGTCGTGTACCTATCAAATTGGTCTCTTGGTGTCATGGGAACAACAACATGCCAATCTGTATCGATAGGGCCCTGCACGTAAAATACTTGTTCTGCTTGGGATGCTAGTATGAAAGGTTCGTTACTCTCTCGATCATCTTTATATTTCAAATGCTTGAAATTCACCAGCGTATAGTTAAACTCGTCAACTTTTGTACCCATGCGATTTTCAACCCAATCACACTTGAATAACAAAAACTTCATGCCATTAAGATACTGAACTTCAATAATGTCCGTTAGTTCCCCACAGTATGTAATATCACCCACAATAGGGTTTTTATCCTTCCGGCTAGAATAACTCATTTGTTCGGCTTTTATAAAAACTCCTCTATTTTGAGTTTTCTTTCCCTTATCAAGTCTCCTTGTTTGAAATCTAAAATCGCTAACAATATAAGTGTTGAATCTGACCGCATCCTTAAGAGGACCTAAAGACAAGCATTTAATTTCGTCGGATACTTGCACACCGTCATGTCCCAATTTATTAACCTATAGTATATTAAAGTAAATTTCAATATAAAAGTATAGTATTTATTCATAATTCAACAATTAGTTATGATATTTTCGCTTACATAATCCTTAAACCATTTGTGGAACTCATCGTTGTGAAGACGATTAACACGATGCTTTTGTGAATCTTGAGGATACTTTGATAAAAGTTATGAAAGATGCTTTCTACAAGTAAACAAATATCCATATGTCAATTCCACAAAAAATATAAAAATGGTTTTCAAAAACACCAAATACTTATAATAAAACTTACTCAACAAATGGCGCCACTGCCTCAGTGTTGGTAAGAACGTGCCGATGAGCTTGCATATACATTACAGAATTAAGTTCAAATTGAACTTTTTTCCCAATTACACGACCATTTATATGCCCCCAATCATCATTTATAGCCAGTCGGTTAGACTTAGTTTCCACATCCACATACTGGGAACAAAAAGTCATGCATTCCTGAAGAATAACAGAGTTGACAATCGAGGCCTCAGGAAGAGCCCGATTACCAACGTAGCCTTTTAAAGTGTGGAGGTGCCTTTCAATCGGATACATCCAACGGTAAAGGACACAACCAACAATTAAGAGTTCGTTTGGAAAATGTATAGGCAAATGTTCCATCACATCAAAGAAACTCAGAGGGAATATCTTCTCAAGGCTACAAAGTGTAAAGGCCATCCGATCTTCAAACTTTTCCAAATCAGCTATGATAACTGCTTTTGAGCACAGTATAACAAAGCAATTGCTTAATTCAATCAAGACTTTGACAATATGAGTGGGCAAAACCCTTCTCGCGGCTATTGGAAGTAATTGTTGCATTAAAATATGATTATCATGGCTCTTTAATCCCGAAATATTTCTTTCTTGCATTTTCACGCACCGTGAAATGTTCGAAGAGTAGCCATCAGGAACTTTAACATTCTACAACACTTTTAAAAAAATCTCCTTCTCTTTGTTACACATCGTGTACTCTGCTGGGGGGAGGTACTCTAGATTTAACCCTCGTGGTTAAGGATGTAGCTCTGATCTAATACCCAAATTTTTTAGATCTTTTCGAGCCTGTAAATTATCTTTTATCTTCCCTTTAGTACCCAGCAATGTAAATAGGACATTATCGCAGACGTTTTTCTCAATATTCTTGACATCAAGATTATGGCGAATAAGATTATCCTTCCAATATGGCAATTAAAAAAATATGCTCTTTTTTTTCCAACCAAATCTACATTTTCGAACTACCTGTTTACTTTTTTCTAACGCCTCTCTTTCCCTCCTTCTCAAGACATCTTCCATCTTATATTCACATTCAACGTCAAGATCATTCAACTGTTGCAATACTTGTAAGCCCAAAAGTTTAAGTGGGACTGGACGTAATTTTACCCTCCCATTAAATGGTGCCTTCTACCTACGAAGCCTATGGCACGAGTCTAAGAATCGACGATGACCCCAATAACAGAACTTCTTACCCTTATCTAATCGCATTGAATGGTGGTCTTCGTTACAGCAAGGGAAAGCAAATGTACCTTTTGTGCTCTATCCCGATAACATCGCATAAGCGAGGAAATCATTAATGGTCCACAACAACGATGCATGCAACTGAAAGAACTCCTTACTTGACGCATCGTAAGTGCGTACACCATCAACCCATAGCTCAATCAACTCATCAATCAATGGCTGTAAAAATACATCAATCTTATCTCCGGGTCCTTTTGGTCCATCTATAAGAATAGACAAAATCAAGTTAGGTTGCTTCATGCACAACCACGGAGGTAAGTTGTAAATAATGAGGATAACTGGCCATGTGATGTGCTTAATGCTCATATTACCAAACGGATTAAATCCATCAGCAGCTAACCCAAGTCTAACATTGCGAATCTCCCTCGCAAAAGAATGTTTTTTCTCATTAAAAGTTTTCCAAGCAGGAGAGTCAGCGGGATGTCTCATTACACCATCGTCGATCCTTTCTTCAGCATGCCATTTCATTAAAGGAGCTAAATAGGATGACCAAAATAATTTCTGCAATCTCAGTTTCAAAGGGAAGTATCTCATTTTCTTCACGGCTACCTTCGAACCATGGACACCATCAATACTTGAGTCCTCATCTTTATATCGAGAAGATCCGCAAATGCCACACTTTTCAAGACCCTCGGTTTCATTACGAAACAATATACAGTTATTTGGGCATGCATCCCAGGTCTCGTACTTGAATCCCAAGTCTTTTTTTAGCTTGTTGGCTTGGTAGTAATACTTGGGAATTCTAGCATGCGGAAACATCCTCCCCAAAAATTTCAATAAAGCCGTGAGAGAACAATTTGTCCAACCATGAAGTTACTTCATTTGCAAGAGTTCAACAACAAATGACAATTCGGTAATCCCAGGCGGACAATTTTCATAGAAGTCGCATTGAGCCTTTTTCATAAGAGTATAGTACTCTAGAACATCTCCGTCGGATTCAAAGACATCTTCGGTGTTATATTCCTCCTCACGCATATTATCATGCGCGTGGGAAATACCTATTCCCTCTTGAACCATTGTAACCATGTTATCTCGAGCACTCAGTTCAATAGGTATAGGTATATCATCAACTAACATATCATCCCGCGGAGTATTTATATTGCTTCTTACACCACCAAAAGTTTCTCCGTGAAAAATCCAAACCTTATATGTCTTGTCGAAACAATGCATCTCAAGGTGATCTCTCACAATTTTTCGGGCGTGGTACACTCGATTTGCACATCTCTTACAGGGGCAATAGATTTTCATTGTCTCAATGTTTTTATTAGCATATGCATAGTTAAGGAACCCTTCAATCCCATTAATGTATTCCTTTGAACACCGGTTGCGAAAATCAATCTAGCTCTTATCCATGGTTCCCATCTATGAATCTAAAAAAAATGTCAGTAAATTTATATTTCATAATATAAAGATAAAGAGATTAATAATGTTTTCGCAAGATGATGAAAAGCTAAAAAGATTAATAATGGCAAACATGAATTCCTAAAAAGATTAGCACATAAAGGGAGAACAAACTATAAAATAAGAATATAATTCATCATATCAATTTAAGTATTATTATGGCTAACTAAACCGAGCAATTCAAATTTGAAATATTGAAGTATTAATGCACGCATGATAATGGAAAGTATCAAACAAAAATTCACACAATCAACTAATTAACATCTACATCACTAAACATTTACACATTAAAAAACTCACAAGGCACATACCCATTTTCATCCTCGTTTGAATCCTTATGCTCATTTTCTTCTTCACGTGGCACAAACTCGTCATCATCACCAATGATTTTTTTTTTACTCTTTGAACCACTTTTTTTTATTTTTATCTTTGTTTTGAATTGCCGAATACAATTCATGTATTCCCAATTCCTTTAATTTTGCTTTATTCTCTTCCTCTTTTCTTTCTCGTACTCCTTCATTGTCACAAACTTTTTCTGAGAAAAGATATGTAAGTAAAGAAGGAATGAGACTCATACTACTTCTTTAACATGTTAATTTCATTTCTATACTTTCTCTCAAAGTAGTTGTAGAACTTTAATGACTTATTTGGTTTGAGGTTTGGAAAAGGAATTTAGGATTCCTGGAATTTAGAATTCCCCTCATCTAGAATTACAATGTTTGGTTGGGAATTTGGGAGGAACTTAGAATTACTGGAATTTATAATTCCCACAAAATTGGAATTCTCATTTCCCCTCTAAAATTGGGGAATCCTATATTCCCGGGCATTCTAGTTTACTTTTGTGGTGAGACAAAAATACCACCTCACATAAACTCTCACACATACATTATCTCTCTCTTACACACACACACACACACACACTCTCTCTTTGTCTTTCACACACACACACATACATTCTCTCTCTCACACACACATACACTCTCTCTCTCTCTCTCTCTCTCTCTCATACACATACATACACACTCTCTCTCTCTCACGCAACACACACACATAATCTCTTTCTATATCACACACACACACGCTCTCTCTCTCTCTCTCTCTCACACAAACACACACACATATACACTCTCTCTCTCTCTCTCACACACACACACTCTCTCTCTTTCTCTCACACTATCTCTCTCTCTCTCACACACACACATATACTCCCTCTCACACACACACACACACTCACCCCACACTCGCGCGCACACACTCAAATCAAGTAGAAGGGTATTTTGATTAAATGATATTTATTCCTAATATGGGAAAATAATTTAGATGCCAAAAAAAAATAATTCCCGTTCGAACCAAAAAATGGAAAGGAATTCAAGATTCCAGGAACTTAGAATTCCCGGAATCAAGAATTCCCATCCCTTTTCTAAACCTCGAACCAAACGATCCCTAAATCATTTTTATCCTTGCATTTAGATTTGTAGTAATAACACCCAATATCATTTAACTTCATTCTTAGAAATACATAAAAAAAAGATCTACCAATCACAACTTTACATCAAAAACCTAATCAATCGTTCTACAAACCTCAAATATATTAAAAAAAAACATTAATGGTTTGGGAGAAGAATAATTTTAGGATCTTTGAATAATTGGTTCATGCATTTAAGAATTTTTTTTAAAATGAAATAAAAAAAAACTATTATAGAATCATTGAGCCAACATGAACCATAATGCTATATAACATCAAATAAAATAAATAGCCTATTATAGATCTTCTTATTAGGTCACATTGAAAGCTACAAAAAAAATTAAAATCAACAAATAAGCATCCACTATTTATTTACATTTTATATAAGTATTATGCATCTGGTTATTTATTTACAGTTTTATGTGTATGGCATCATTAATTATGTCTAAAGAATAATTTTTGACCACCCATTGTTACCATTATGCAACAGACTATTTACAGTAGCATATTTTGAAGAAGAAAAATAATAAATAAATTAATAACAATAATTTCTATGTTGTTTTCCTAAAAAAAAAGTAAAGATAAAAACTTACCATGAAAAGAAAACAACGGGAGATATAACGCAGCTGGGGGAGGGAGAGAACGCAGCCGTGGTGGGGGGAGAGAGAACGCCGCTATGGGGTGGAGAAGAAACGGCGGTGGGTGGGGTGTGGGGAGGGGGGGGGGCTGTTTGGGTTTCTACGATTTGGTTGGAGACGATTTGGGTTTTTTGTTTTTTATTTTTTTAAGGTGGGAAGTTAGGTTAAAGTGTTAGATCGGGAGATGAAAACAATTAGTGGTGGGAATCAATTTTTTTAGCCTTCTTATTTGGTTTATCTTTTGATACAATAAGTATTTACCGTCTCATTTGCTTTACTTTATAAGACGGATATAATTAATCATATCAAAAAGTGACCTTTTTTGAGACGGGTATAATTAACCGTATCAAAAAATGACCTTTTTTAAGACGGATATAATTAGCAGTCCCAAAAAATAATAGTTTTTAAGACGGCTAATTATATCCGTATAAAAAAGTATGTTTTAAAGACTATATTTTGTTTGTCTAAAAAAATAGGGTCTTAAAAGCAACTTTTTTTTGTAGTGAGTTTAAGTCTCGCCTGGAGGATTTGGTGCATGCTAGGAAACTCAATGATTATGGTATGAGGAAATTTGCAAAGGATATGGATCCCACCGATTAGTGGTCTAAAAATGTCCTTCAGGATGCCAATGACATCCACGTGTTCCCTATCATTCACAGCATGTCTAGTCGCAAGCAGGTCGATGGAAATGCCCTTAGGGTGTAAATAAATAAGGTTAGAACCGTAATGGAATATTTTTAGATAGACACATACAAATTAACCATTAGAAGGTGTTTCTAACTAGCGTAAGTGGACTAAACCAAACACGTAATTAACACCGATGCAAGATTAGTTTGGTTGCAAACCCTTACAATAATGCTTTGGTAATCATGATTCATATTTCTAACTAGGATATAGAAAATTCTTGCTAAACTAAGGGAGTTCATCCACGTCATTTATATGAATGTTTTCAATTAGTCCAACCTGGGCATGGACAACCTAAAACAAGGTATAATACCATTGGAAATAAATATTTTATTTGGTAAGGTTGTTCTCCTTATCCGATTACAAGGGATCTCAAAGAAGATCGAATTCCTAGTGGTGGATATCAATTCACCCAACCATGTATTCTTTGGGAAAATATGTCTCCATGTTGTTGAGTTTGTCTCTTCCAGTTATCACCAGAAGCTCTAATTCATTACTGGCTAGAGAGTAATATTGATAAAGGGGAATTAGGATTTTACTCATCAATGGCTTAGAATTTCCATTTACACCGAGAGTGGAAGAAAAATGAGATGTTTGAGGAATTAACTCCATAATAAAAGCACACATCCAAAAACATAGAAACTGAAGTATGAATGATTAGCACTATAGGGGATGAGGGGTGCACTGGCGAGCCAGGGTCATCGAACTATTGATTGAGGTGGTATTTGATGCTGAACCTCTAAAAGATAAATACATTAACAAAAGTCTATGGACGGTGGGGGAGAAAGAATAGTTGGTGGAAATTTTAATGAGAATGTGGAAAGTGTGTATTGACATTACTGACCTAAAAAAAATTCCCTAAGATATATTCCCTTTACTAAACATAGAGGTGGACCTCATGGCTAGTTACAAGAGGAAGAGTTTTTTAGGCACATACTCTGGCTTCCACTAGATCCCCGTGTCGATCCTGACTATGAGATGATGTCATTTGTCCTAACAACCCGTATATTTTAACATTAGGTTTTATCTCTTCCTAACCTTAAAATATACAGTCTATAAACATAATTTAAATATCATTATCATCATGTAAGGAAATAAACAAACATGTGATAATATAGGAATATGATGTAATAACTCTCAAATATAAAAATCATAACTTGCATCATCAACTAAGATAGAGTAATAGATATCTATATGATGAGTTCATTATTTATATAAAGTATGCCCAAATCTAGGCCTTGTTAGGCTCGTTTTATCATAAATAATGACATTTTAGAATCATTTTCGTAAATAAAAAGTTGAATAAAAATTTAAATTAAAAATGAAATTTTAGTAATCCAATGGGGTAAAATCATAATTTTCAAAACTTTATGGGCCTAAAAATAATTTTAAAATGTTTAGCTAAGCGAAATAAAGTTCTCTCTGAAATTTGATTGAATTTCGGATTAAAACGAGAAATTTATAAATTTCGGGGGCTAAAATGCAAAGAGTGATAATTCTTTAAGTTACTAAATATTTATGACTCTAAATTTGAATTATTTATTTTTATTTTGCATTATAACAGGTACTCCAAAAATTTGGACAACAAAGGATTCAATTTTAAAAAATTGACAGGATACATCTCAACACGACATGACGCAATTGACACAGTTGTACTAAACATTTTTTTTATAAAATCCCTTGAGTGTCCGTTGAGGTCGTAGATTATCATAAAAGTCTTAACAAGACTCATAACTTTGAAGTTTGGACGAAAATGAGTTTTTAAAGTTCTGGGGGCCAAAAATGCGATTAAAGCTGGTGATGTGAATAGTGTCGAAAATTGGGGATAATTATTAAAAATAAAAAACATACTTCTCAATTATCTCCAACTATTTCCATGACTCCATGAGGTAATTATCAACTCAAATACAATCAATCAAAGAGAGTTTCACTCGATTTCAAACACTTCACCCCTAAGGCTATAAATAGGATCCCTTGGGTTCATTATTTCAGAAGAAAAAAATTTAAAGAGAGAGAGACAATTTTTGGTTCTTTTATTTTTAGAGTATATTTTTATGAGGGAAAATAATTATTCTTTTGTGTGTAAAGTTTTGTCAAGATTAAGTGTGTGACTCGATTATTTTTGTAAGTTGATTTATTAATGAGAATTAATATTCATTCTTGCACTTTTATTTTGTCTTCAATGATGCTAGCCTAATTTCTTTACTAGGAATGGGTGGAGTTTATTTTATTTGATTTATATTGTGTGTAGTTTAAATTCCTCTTTATTTCCCAACATGTTCTAAAAAATTTAAAAATTCGATATTCATTTAAAACAACACGAGAGTGTGTTTTAAACCTTCGAATTTGTTTAAATTTTTTATTTATTTTATGTATGATTATTTTTTTTGGGGTTATACAATTATTAAATAAACTGATAGTTTATGCCTAAAGACTATATTTTAAATATAAAAGTGATCTTTTTGAGGGAATAGGCATTTAGTTGTCTAAATTTAGAGACGTTAAATATTATAGTGAACTTCACCGTGTTATTTTTTGAATTAAACGCGACAAGAGTCGATTTAATTTCAGTTATAAAATCGGAAATAATGAGTATAAATTATTGCATGGTATTAGTTAAATATGATAAATGGATCCAACGTCCTAATTTTTTCACACACTAGCTTATATATTTTGTATTCGCATTTTTTTTATTTGTATTAACTTAGTTTAATATTACATCTCATCATTAAACACATTTAGTCTAGTTGAAAAGTTACAATTATTTAAAAAAAAAAATTAACAACTCTCTGTGGGTTCGACCCGTACTTAGACTCGTTATTCATTAATAGTCCGTGCACTTGCAGTATTTTATAAAATTGACAAACAAGTTTTTGTTGCCGTTGCCGAAAATTTGACATTTTTTTTCAAAAGAAGTTGGGACTTTCGGACTAGTTTTTTCTTACTTTTCGCATTTTTGTTAAAAATAATCATAAAAAACATCAACATCTAATATTTTCTGCTTTTTTATTTTTTAAAAAATCAAATTTAACTTTTTTTAGTAAAATATTGTTTTAGCACTAGTTTACCATAAAAATACATAAAACTTTGAAAAAATTGAAAAAAATAATTTTTTAAAAATATCTAGTCATTTTTCAGTAATTAGTTGCAAAAAATCAAAAATAAAAGAAAATAAAAAAAAGATATTTTTTAGTAATAATTTTTACATTTCCAGAAAATAAAGAAAAATAATTAAAAAGTTAAAATTTGTTTAATAAGCACGCTTTGTTAGTTTTGTGCTAAATACACCAATTGTGTGTGTGTCATGTAAAAAAAATTTCCTTTATTTTTTTTGTGTGTCGCACTTTACATTCTTTTGTGTTTGTTTCAAAAGCACATTAAAAAAAGGCAAACGTGAAGAAAATTTTGAAAAAAGTGTGCAACGGTGACCAAACGTGAAGAAACCTTGTGCAATCTTACCATGAGCACAAGGAACTCTCGGGGACGACTGAAATGTAGGCGTTATTTTCCTCCGATCGATGTCAACTTAAACTTCGGTCCGGTGTAAACAATGGCCACGTCGGAGGTACGTTTTTGTGTGCTCCTACGTGGTTTATTTTTGCACTTAAATTAACATGTTTCGTAAATTGACTTAAGGGCAAAACCCGTGTGAAAGATAAGGTGGAGATTTCACCACCCTTTATTTTCCCGAAAATCACTAATTAACCAACCATTTGCATATCTCGAGCCATCATACTGAATTTAGAATCAAGTGGACATTGGCCTTAGGATATCACATAACGAGGTTAGAATTAAACAATACTCCAATGCGAAATTATCAAATCGGTTCGATTTTACCTTGTCTACGATTGGTGGTTTTTAATGAGTCTTTGTACTGACCACATATCCGGAGGAAAAAGTGAGATTTGAGGAGATAACCGTAGTTGGTCATCTTTTAAATTCTCCCTTGTCAAAGAATAGGAGTTGTCTAATTAGGGAGGTTAAATCGAAGACCTCTGTTGTCATCGATTAATTTAAAAAAAAACTAGATTTTAAATTAAAATTCCCCTCATCTAAATTAGATAATTCAATATGATGTGTGCTAGCTAGGAATAACGTGGTTTGAGTCGAATTATTTGTTTTTAATTTTCTTCACATAAAAAAATTTTAAAAAGAGAAAAAAGAAAATAAAAAGAAAAATTCGGTGATCTCAATGCATGCAAAGTAGAATTTGAGATCATGCCGCTCGTTTGTCGAGTGTGGAGTTTAGCATTCCTGGTACTTAAGTAGGTAGATTTTCTATATTCACCGAGATGGGAGACGAGTTAGAACCGCATGCCCCTTAAAGATTACCTTTATCCAACTAGATCTAGTCAACCTTCATGAATACATCTACCCGAGCATAATGTGAACAATTTCCAATTCCATCGGGGAACAATCCAAATGTCGCCCGTGTTTTAAGGTACCAAAAAAGAGGATCCCTATCTTCATGTGCGTGAATTCAAGGAGATATGTGGGACCATTAAGTACCAACAACTCACTGATGAAATTGTTAAATTAAAATTATTCTTGTTCTCGTTGAAAGACAAATCCAAGAGTTAGTACGTCACGCCATTAATACATTTATCTAGAAGGAGGGAGAAGCCTTGTGGATGTATTTGGAGCAGGCCAAGGACTTGCTACTGCAATGTCTGCACCATTAGATTGGAATGGGATGCCAAGTCCAAATTTTGTATGAGGGATTCAAATATAATACTCAAACTATGCTCGAATCACTATGTAGCAGTGATTTTACCGAAAAAAGAAAGGTTGACGCGTAGGTATTCCTAGAAACCATAGTGAAAAAGTCCCAGAGATGGCACCCAATAGAGAATCTAGGCTCACCATATCCACTAAGGGTTTCACTCACTAAGTCGAACAAAGTTATGATTTAAATGTCAAAGTGGCCACATTAACCTGACTTTTAGAAGCTTTAGAGACGAGCAAAGAGGGCAATCTAATCGCATCTGATGTCGTACAACGAGTAGGTTCCCATATGTGTGTACTTTGCGACTCATTAGACCATTTAGTCAAGAATTATTCTATCCATCTGATCCATAAGGCGCTCACAAAGCCAATGTCCTCCACCAAAATTGGCCAAAGTATAACACATATTCCAATGCATACAATCCGAGGTGGTGAGACCACCCCAATTTTTCATGGTCCAAGTGTCAATACCAAGAAAGTGGATGTCAATCTTTTGGTAACACACCTCCAGATTTCCAAAAGAATTCCCCCGAACCAATGCATCCTTCATCCTAAAAGATCCAAGATTTAGTGGACACGGTAAATTTTCTTGCTTAAAGTACCCTCCAATTCCAGCAGTCAACTCAAAGTGTCCTTCAATCCACCCAAAAGATCTTGCATGCGAACACGCAACCCATAACCAAACTCGAGGTTCAAGTGAGCAAACTAGCAAATGCGTTGAATAAGAGAAATAAAAGAACATTTTTTAGTCAACCCGAGCCCAATCCTAAATGTAACAAGCCTAAAGGTCAATATTTTTTTCAAGACAGTGTCAATTCATCATAAACCCAAGTGTATGTTAAAGCCATCATCGCTTAAGTCCGATAAGGAAGTAGAGAAATACATTTCACCACCCATCGAGATTAAATCATAGAAACGTAAGGAGAAGGAACATCCACCTGTAGATCCAACTTCATCCCCGCCCTCATCTTTCGAACCATATGTAGAGACCTATGTTCCAAAATTTGCATTTTACCAACGCTTGGTGCCCTAAAAGAAAAAGGCTCAAGTTGACAAAATGTTGGGAAGTATTCAAGAAAGTACAAAATAATATCCCACTACTTGATTCTATAAAACAAATCTCGTCCTACACCAAATTTTGAAGGACCTTTGTACCTTCAATAGAAACACCAACATACCCAAGAAAACTTTTCTCACTGAGTAAGCAAGATCGATCATCTCCTATAAAAATCCCATAAAGTACAAGGATCACGGGACACTGACGATCTCTATCAAGATAGGGGAGCATCACCTTGAGAAAGCTCTATTAGACTTGGGAGCAAGAGTGGACCTTCTAATGTACACTATATACGAGAAACTTATTTTGGGGGAGCTAAAGCCCACCAAGATGACCTTGTCCTTATCCGATCGATCCATTAAAGTCCCTAGAGGTGTTACAGAGGATGTATTGATTAAAGTAGACAAGTTTGTTTTTTCGATAGACTTTGTGGTCTTAGACACGCAACACACACTAAAATCATCCACACAAATCCCAATCATCCTCAGTCGACCCTTTTTGGCTACTTATGACATTCATATTCGATGTCGGAGTGGGAAACTGAACTTATCATTTGGGAACATGACTACGGGCTTGATTGTCTTTAATTTAGACAAGCCATCATCTGATTAAAGAGAGAATGAAGTCAAGTAAATTTAATAAGTGAACGATCTCACTACCCAAGGGATATTTACACATCCGATATACGTGCTTGGCCACCTGATTTGTCGCTAGATATAAGTCTTGAAGAATTTGAGGAGGAATTTATCCCAGTTGATGAGGATCTCCCTGTTAAACTCCAAACATTATTGAACTCATTTTTTTAATTAAATAAGAGAGACTAGGACGATAGGATAGATCAATTCCTTCTCTGAGAACGTGAACCTGATACTTTCGAGAGTATGTTGACATGTGAAGTTTTATCTATCTGTGACGAGATTGAAAAAATCATTTGAGCATTTCAACCTAGAGATGCAAGTCTTGCCATACCTTATTGTCCTTTTCCACTATGCCCACCTACTTCATTTGAGTATTTAGATGAGATCGATGACATGACTAAAGTATCATTCGATTTAGAGCCCGATTTATTCATTCTCAAGTTTGAGGGAAACTTAGTCTTCGTGTGTCATTCAGAATTTTATTATGATAATACTTTTGCGTATGACCATCTATGTTATAATGTGACTGCGCATCTCGATAATTTCATTCACCACATGAATTATGTGCCTCCATATGTATACTCTTTCGAATGGGTTGACTGCCAATTGTTCAGACTATTGATTTATGATGCAATTCACGTGAGATCGGTGAGATGTTGGTAACACAAGTGAAAATTTACTAGTAATATCGTCCTTTTACTTCTGTATTGTATTTTCCATGTCCATAATTATTTTGAGCATACATTGAGGACAATGCAAAATGTAGGTTTGGGTGAAAGGATGGTATTAAAAAAATGAAAAATTCAAACAAAAATTCAAAAACAAATTCAATATAATTGAGTTTTGAAACGATTTCTTAATATAGAATTAATTCATGGATCTCTCAACTTATAGATTTTTTACATCATCCGATTAATATGATCGAAAATGGACATTGAGGCAAAAGTTTTTGCTTAACAAATAAATGTGAAGATTTTGACCCGGTGAGATTGTGCCATTCATCATTTTCGAGAGATTTAAATCAATCTGAGTTACAATAACTCAAACTATCCTTCAGTGATAAATTCGTTGATGATCGCAAATTCTTTAGTTTGTTCGATTAGTGAAAACAAAAATTCAAAAATGTGAATCTTAAACATTAGAAGTCTTAGTAAGTTATCTTGAGACACAAATCAACTTAACAAAACTTGAGAAATGAGACTAGGTCATCATTTAAAAGCCAAAAATTAAGCCTAACTCCACCCCTTTTTACATTATTCAGTTGTAAGCATATTTGAGCCAAAAATAAGATACGTTTTTTGTCAAAACCACATTATCCTACCTAACTCCAACTAGGAGTTAAAAGCCGTACCTATTTTCTGAGAATACTATGGTAAAATTACGGCAGAAGAAAGGTCAAAAATGAAAGAAATAAAATTTTGCAAAAGAATGATGTGTGAAAAGAAAAGAATGAAAAAAATGAAAAGAAAGAAAGAATCAGAAAAAATAGTACGTGAAAATATAAAAAAGAAAGAATCAGAAAAAATAGTACGTGAAAATATAAACGAAAACAAAAAAAGAAAAGAGAAGTGGAGGTTTGATGAAAAAGTGCCTAAAAGTCAAAATACCAAAAGACCTTTATATTTTGAACTCCTAAGCCATTATTTCTAGCCAAAATCTAAGCCTACAATACAACCAAAGATAGCCCAAGGGAAGTTAGTTATAGTGTGGAAAGAAGATTAATAGGATCTATGGTGTGATTAAATGTTTTCAAAAAGTAACAGATTTTTTATTCATGAAATCATATTTATCCATTATAAAAAGTCCATTTTCATCATGTATATGTGAAACTTGTTCATTTAAATGTACTCTTTATTCACATATACCAAGAGAAAATAACTTATTTCTGAGTGTTTGATTGTGAGTGCATCCCGTGAGATTTTTAAATCAAATCGAACTTTGGGATAATAAATTCAACGATCAAATATTTTGACATTGACGAGTATATTGGCTATGAACATACATACGGTAAGTTGAGATTAAAAAGTGTCGTTCTACCATATTTATAAAGTTTGCATTCAAACATGGTTAAATTATTTTGGTGTCTTTTGTATTGAGTCAAGTTTTTGAACTTTGTGCGTATATTCACTGCAAACCCCCGTGAGACGAAATTCGTCCACTAGGGTAAACTAGGGGTTTTAATGGCTTGTTGCATATGATAAGTGCAATTGTGATTTCAATGAAAGTGAGTTAGATTTAAAAAAATTGTTTTACTCAAGGACTAATAAAGTTTAAGTTTGGGGGTATTTGATGAGTACATTATTTTAAATGAATTGTGCCCAAATCTAGACCTTGTTAGGCCAGTTGCATCATAAATAATGAGTTTTTAGAGTCATTTTCGTAAGTAAAAAGAAAAATTTAAGTCTGAATAAATTAAAAATACAATTTTAGTAATCCGAGGGGGTGAAATCATAATTTTCAAAACTGTAAGGACCTAACAATTATTTTTAAATGTTTATCTAGCAAAATAAAGTTGTCAATGAAATTTAGTTGGATTCCGAATTAAAACGAGTAACTTATGAATTTAGGGCGCTAAATTGCAAAGAGGGGTAATTCTGTAATTTGCTAAATACTTTTTACCCAAAATTCGAATTATTTTATATAATTTTTTATTTTTACAGCTACCCCCAAAATTTGGACAATAAATGAATCGATATGCAAAAATTATCAGGATACGTCGTGACACGACATGACACGACACGGTTGGCACAACTGTACTAAATATTTTTTTATAAAATCGCTCGAGTATCCGTTGATATCGTGCAATAGCTTTTTAAAAAGGTCTTGAAAAAACTCATAACTTTTGAAGCTCAGACTAAAATGAGATTTTGAATTTTGGGGAGTCAAAAATGCGATTAAAGTTGGTGCTATGAATAGTGACATGAATAGTGCCAAAATTGGGGATATTTATTATTTCAAAAAAAACTTCTCAATTATCTTCAACTCTTCTCAAGACTCCATGAGATAATTATCAACTCAAATGCAACCAATCAAAGAGAGTTTCACACCAACTTGAACACCTCACTCGTAAGCCTAAAAATAGAACCCAATGGACTCATTATTTCATAAGAAAAAAATTTAGAGAGAGCGAGAGTTTTTGTTCTTTTATTTATAGAGTACATTTTAGTGAGGGAAAAGAATTATTCTTTTGTGGGTGAAGTTTTGTCAAGATCAATGTAAGACTCGATTGTTTTTGTAAGTTGAATAATTAATGAGAATTAGTATTCATTCTTCAACTTTTATTTTGTCTCCAATGATGCTAGTTTAATTTCTTTACTACGATTAGGTGAAGTTTATTATGTTTGATTTATATTATGTGTAGCTTAAATTCGTCTTTATTTCTCGACATGTTTTAAAAGTTTTAAAAAATTTGGTATTCATTTAAAACGGCACGAGAGAGTGTTTTATACGTTCGACCTTGTTTGAAAAAAAGATTTTTTTATTTTATGCATGAGATTTAATGGGATATACTTTTATTAAATTAATTGATAATCCATGCTTAAAGATTATATATTAAAATCTAAAAGTGAACTTTTTGAGGGAATATGAATTTTAGCTGTCTAAATTTAGAGACGTTAAATTTTATAGTGAACTTAACCGTGCTATTTTTTGAATAACATGCGACGTGAGTCGGTTTAATTTTAGTTATAAAATCGGGAATGAGGAGTTTAAATTATTACATGGTATTAGTTAAATGTGATAAATGGATCCAACGTCCTACTTTTTTTACATACTAGTTTATATCTTTCATATTCGCATTTTTTTATTTGTGTTAAATTAGTTTATTATTATATCTCATCATTCAACCCATTTAGTCTAGTTAGAAAGTTACAATTATTTTGAAAAACGAAATTAACAAATCTCTGTGAGTTCGAGCCGTACGTACACTCGCTATCCATTAGCTTGTGCACTTGCAGCATTTTATAAAATTGACAAACAAGTTTTTGTTATCGTTGCCGGGAATTTAAGATTTTTTAAAAAAAAGTTGGGACTTTCGGACTAGTTTTTTAATCACTTTTCGCATTTTCGTTAAAAAAAATCTAAAAATATATATTAAAAAAAATTCAACATGTAATATTTTCTATTTTTTTAGTTTAAAAAATCAAAATTTTAGTAAAAAGTTGTCTTAGCACAAAAATACATAAAAAATTTAAAAAATTATTAAATGTGTTTCATAAAGAAAAATAAACACGCACAATTGGTGTTTCATAACTTTTAATAAAGAAAAACAAATTTTAACGCACAAATTTTAACGCACAATTTTAACGCACTTAAATCAACACGTTTCATAAATTAAATTAAGGGCAAAACCCGTGTGAAAGATAAGGTGGAGATTTCGTCACCCTTCCTTCGCTCGAAAATCACTAATTAACCAACCATTTGCATATCTCGAGCCACCACATTCAATTTAAAATCAAGTGGACGTTGGCCTTAGGATATCACATAGCTCATAGGAAACCTTTTAACGAGGCTAGAATTAAATGATACTCCAACGCAAACTTTTCAAATTGGTGACATTTTACATTATCAAGGATTGGTGGTTTTTAATGAGTCTTTGTACCGAACACATACCTGGAGCAAAAAGCAGTATTTTAGGTGATAACCGTTGTTGGTCGTGTTTTAAATTCTTCCTATCAAAGAATATGAGCTCTCTAATTAGAGAGACTAATTCGGAGACATCTCCTTTTGTCGATTAATCTCGAAAAAACTAAATTTTAAAATCAAAATTCCCCTCATCTAAATTAGATAATTCAATATGGTGTGTGTTAGCTAGGAATTATGTGATTTGAGTCAAATTATTTGTTTTTAATTTTCTTCACATAAAAAAATTAAAAAAGAAATTGTTTGCCATGTGTGCAGTTTAGCATTCCTGATACTTAAGTAGGTAGATTTTTCATATTCACCGAGATGGGAGACAAGGTAGCACCGCATGCCCTGAAAGATTACCTTTATTGAGCTAGATTTAGTCAACCTTCATGCATACATCTACCCGAGCATAATGTGATCAATTTTCGATTCCATCGGGGAACTATCCAAATGTTGCCCGTGTTTTAAGGTACCAAAAAAGAGGATCCCTATCTTCATTTACGTGAATTCGAGGAGATATGTGGAACCCTTAAGTACCAATAACTCGCCGATGAAACTTTTAAACTTAAATTATTCTTTTTATCGTAGAAAGATAAATCCAAGAGTTGGTTTAACTCATTAAACCCAAATCCATCACCACTTGGAACCAAATGAGTTTCTCCTTCCTACATAAATTCTTTTCCAACCAAAAGACGACGTTGATATGTCACGCCATTAAACATTTAACCAAAATGAGGGAGAAGCCTTGCGGATGTATTTGGAGCAAGCCAAGGGCTTACTCCTACAATGTCCACACCATGGGATTGGAATAGGGTGACAACTCCATATTTTGTATGAGGGGTTCAATTGTAATACTTAAACTATGCTCGAGTCACTATGTAAAGGTGATTTTATCGAGAAAGGTGAGGTCGACACGTAGGTGTTCCTAGAAGCCATAGCAAAAACGTCCCAGCGATGGCACCCAATAGAGAATCTAGGTTCACCATGTCCACTGATGGTTTCAATCACCAAGTCGAACAAAGCTATGATTTAAATGTCAAAGTGGCCATATTAGCCTGACATTTAGAAGCTTTAGAGACAAGCAAAGAGGGCAATCGAACCACACCTCCTGTCGTATAATGTGTAGGTTCCCCTATATGTATACTTTGCGACTCATTCAACCACTTAGTCAAAAATTGTCCTTCCCTTCTAACCTATAAGGTGATCCCCGATCAAGCCAATGCCCTCTACCAAAATTGGCCAAAGTATGAAATTTATTCCAATGCGTACAATCTGGGGTGGCAAGACCACCCCAATTTTTCATGGTCCAAGTGTCAATACCAAGAAAGTGGAGGCCAATTTTTTGGTAACCCACCTACGAATTTCCAAAAGAACGCCTTTGAACCAAAAATCCTTCATCCTAAAAGATCCAATATTTAGTGGACATAGTGAATTTGCTTGCTCAAAGTACCCTCCAATTTCAGCAGTCAATTCAAAGTGTCCTTCAATCCACCCAAACGAGATTGCATACGAACACTCAATCCATAACCAAACTCGAGGTTCAAGTGATCCAACTATCGAATGCGTTGAGTAACAGAAATAAAGGAACATTCTCGAGTCAACCCAAGCCCAAACCTAAAAGGAACATGCCTAAAGTTTAAAATTTTGTTCAAGACAATGTCGATTCATCACAAACTGAAGTGCGTGTTAAATCCATTAACAGCTTAAGTTCGGTAAAGAAGTAGAGAAAAACGTTTCACAACCTACCGAGATTGAATTCGAGAAACGTAAGGAGAAGGAATATCCACCCACAGATCCAACTTTCTCCCCACCCTCATCTTTCAAACCATCTATACAAACCTTTTTTCCAAAAGCTCCATTTTCCCAACGTTTGGTGCACCAAAATAAAAAGGCGCAAGTTGACAAAATGTTGGAAGTATTCACAACAGTAAAAATCAATATCCCACTTCTTGATGCTATAAAATAAGTCCCATCCTACACTAAATTTTTGAAGGACCTCTGTATCTTGACAAACACAAACATACCCAAGAAAGCTTTTCTCACCGAGCAAGAAAGATCAATAATCTCCTATAAAACTCCAATCAAATACAAGGACCTTGAGAAGCCAATGATCTCTATCAAGATAGGGGAGCATCACTTTGAGAAAAGCGCTCTTAGACTTAGGAGCAAGTGTGAACCTTCTGTTGTACACCATGTATGAAAAACAGGGTTTCAGGGAGTTAAAGCCCACTAAAATGACCTTGTCCGTATCCGATCAATCCATTAAAGTGCCTTGAGGTGTTATTGATTAAAGTAGGTAAGTTTGTCTTTTCGATAGAATTTGTGGTCTTAGACACTCAACATGCACTAAACTCATCCACACAAATCCTAATCATCTTTGGTCGACCTTTTTGGTTACTTTTAATATTGACATTCGATGTCGGAGTGGGCAAGTGAACTTATCGTTTGGGAACATGACAATAGGCTTGAATGTGGTTATTTTGGAGAGTCCATCATCTGATTAAAGAGAGAATGAAGTCAAGTACATTCAAGAAGTGAACGATGTCAATACCCACGGGATAGTTACACATCTAATATACGTGCTTGGCCACCTAATTTGTCATTAAATATAAGTCTTGAAGACTTGGAGGAGGAATTCGGCCCAGTTGATGAGTATCCCACTATTAAAGTCCAATCATTCTTGGACTCATTTTGTCACATAAATGAGAGAGACTGGGACGATAGGATAGATCAATTCCTTATCTGTGAACTTGAACCGCATCCTTTCGAGATTATGTTGACATATGAGGTTTATCTATCAGTGACAAGATTGAGAAAATAATCTGATCATTTCCAATTGTAGACCCAAGTTTTGACATATCTCATTGTCCTTTTCCACTATGCCCACCTATGTCATTTGAATATTTAGATGAGATCGAGGACATGACTAGAGTATCGTCTGATTTAGAACCCGAATTATTCATTCTTGAGTTTGAGGGAAACCTAAGCTTCGTGTGTCATTCAAAATTTTATTATGATAATCCTTTTGAGTATGACCATCTGTGTTATAGTGTGACTACGCATCTCAATAATTTCATTCACTACATTAATTATATGACTCCATGTGTATACTCTTTCAATTGGGTTGACTGCCAATTATTCAGACTTTGATTTATGATGCAATGCATGTGAGATCGGTAAGAAGTTGGTAACACAAGTGGAAATTTACGAGTAATATCGATCTTTTACTTTTGTATTGTATTTTCCTTGTCCATGATTATTTTGAGCATACATTGAGGACAATGTAAAATTTAGGTTTGGGTGTAAGGATGGTATTAAAAAATGAAAAATTCAAACAAAAATTCACAAAAATTTTAAAAAAAATCAATATAATTGAGTTTTGAAATGATTTCTTAATATAGAATTAATTCATGGATCTCTCAACCTATAAAAATTTTACATCAGCTGAATACTATGATTGAAAATGGACATTAAGTTAATGCTTAACAAATATATGTTAAGATTGTAACTCGGTGAGATACTATGTCATTCATCATTTTCGATATATTTAAATCAATTTGAGTTAAAATAACTCAAACTTTCCTTCGCTGATACATTCGTTGATGATCTCAAATTCTTTGGTTTATTCGATTACTGAACACAAAAATTCAAAATGTGAATCTGATGCACTCAAAGTATTAGTAAATCGTCTTGAGACACAAATCAACTTGGCGAAACTTGAGAAATGAGATTAGTCCATAGTTTGAAAGCCAAAAATTAAGCCTAACTCCACCCTTTTTACATTATTCAGTTTCAAGCCTATTTGAGACTAAAATAAAATATGCTTTTTTGTTGAAAATCCATTATCCTACCTAACTCTAACTGGGAGTTAAAATCCCATAAAAGGAATCCATACCTATTTTCTGATAATACTAGGGTAAAATTACGATTGAAGAAACGTCAAAAATGAAAGGAAAAAAGTTTGCAAAAGAATGATGTGTGAAAAAAAAAGAATGAAGAAAATGAAAAGAAAAAAGAACGGAAAAAAAAAGTCCATGAAAATAAAAATAAAAAAAGAGAAGTGGAGGTTGGAAGAAAAAGTGCCTACAAGTCGAAATACCGAAAAAACTCTATATTTGGAACTCCTAGAGCCATTATTTCTAACCAAAATCTTAACCTATAATACAACCAAATAAAGCCCAAATCGATCTCAAGGGAAGTTAGTTATAGTGTGGAGAGAAGATGAATAGGATAAATGGTTTGATAATTTTTTTCAAAAAGTAATCGATTTTTCGTTCCTGAAATCATATTTATTCTTTATAAAAAGTCAATTTTCATCATGTAAATGGGATATTTTTAAATTTACTTTTTATTCAAAATGCCAAGAGAAAGTAACTAATTTTTTAGTGTTCAATTGTGAGTGCATCCCGTGAGATTTTTAAATCAAATCGAACTTTCGAATAACAAATTCAACGATAAAATCTTTTGACATAGATAGTTATATGACCGCACCTGAAGGCACATGCTCTCCCATCAGAATCCCAAAATCACATGCTTTAGAGGGGGAGGAGCCCAGAGGTGATGAGGCATCACTACAAAAATTAAGAGACTATGTTCTGACACTGAAGAAAAAAGTACAGAATAGGAAGGGATCAATGGGCATCACCGGATCGAAGAAAGGAAGAAAGGTGAAGAACAAGACCTACAATCTCAAGATTGCAGATCCAAGGTACACAAGAATTACTAGAGCATCTGTCAGGTACAAACAGTCTTCCCAAATTTCTATACCTACATTTTATCAATGATTAATCTAAGGGTTTGGAACGCTAGGGGGTGGCAACAAATCCACCTCCAACAGAATTAAAAAACTTAAAAACATACTCAAACTACCTATATTAGTCATTTTAGAACCAATGATATCTGAAAACAGACTTGAGAAATGTAGACTCAAATGGGGCTTTGACTATGGGATACGCAACTCCAATGGAAAATATGGGTTTTATGGAGGTTTGGTATTAATATAGATATCAGATGAAACATAGGACAAAGCTTAACTTTACATATATCCCACAATAGTTTCCAAACTCCAATAATATTTTCACCAGTGTACAGAAAATCTAACCGACTAGAACGGGAGGAACTTTGGAAAGAAATGTTTCTAACTAATAACGAATTCAAGGATTTGCCTATAATCTTTGCGGGCGATTTCAATGTAGTCTCAAGTAATGAGGGGAAAATTGGTGGTAATCCAGTCATTGATGCATCCATAGAGGACTTCAATCAAGCCATTGATTCCTGTGGACTCATTGACCTTGGGTACGAAGGTTCTGGATTCACGTGGTGTAATAATAGAAAAGAAGAGAATCTCGTGATGGATAGACTCGATAGATGGATGTGCAATGACCGCTGGAGATCTTATTTTCCACGATCCTCTCTAAAACATCTCAGTAGAACATGCTCAGACCACTTTCCTCTATTGTTAACCGTAAAAAACACCTCTGATATAAGTCCCAAACCCTTTAAATTCCAACAATACTGGGCCAACCACCGTGATTTCGTCAAAACAATTGCTCAATCCTGGAAATCAGAAAGCAACGGGTCTCCCATGGTGAGGGTCTTTGGTAAACTCCAAAAGCTTAAAAAATCTTTTAAATAATGGAGAAAAACTACATTTCCAAATATATTTCAAAAAGTGATTGATAAAGAAGATCAAGCTAAACAAAAGGAAATAGAGTTTGAAAGGGATCCTAACCCAACTAATAGGGACAATTTTAAAAAAGCCCAAGCTGAGCTCATTGTTGCCTTAAGGGTGGAGGAGAAATATTGGCAACAAAAATCTTCCATTAGATGGCCCAAATTAGGGGACAAAAATAATAAATTCTTCCATAATTCGGTTAAAATAAAGCACAAAAATCTACACATTTGTAGACTAAAAATGGAGGAAAGGTGGTTAGAGAATAATGAGGATATCCAACTGCACATAGTAAACCATTTCAATAATCTTTTAACATCAGATGTACACAATCCAAATGATACAATGATATAACTTATCCCGGAGCTTATATCTGAAGATCAAAATAATAAACTCCAAGCTATACCAGAAGAAGAGGAAATTAGGGAAGCCATCAAATCATTAAGCCACCTATCTGCCCCGGGCCCTGATGGTTTTGGGGGATTCTTCTACAAGAAATGTTGGCATATTATAAATAATGACATATGCATGTCTATTAAAAGTTTTTTTAGGGGAGGTAATGCCTAGAGGCTTGTCAAGCACTAGTATAGCCCTAATCCCTAAAATAAAATGGCCAAATATCATGCAATGACTTCAGACCTATCAGCTTGTGTAATTTGTCTTATAAAATTGTGGCTAAAATACTATCCACGAGGTTATCCACCATACTACCCAAAATAATATCTCACAATCAAAGTGGCTTTGTAAAAACTAGAAGTATAAAAGTTAACATTTTAATTTCACAAGAAATGGTCCACAACCTCCCCAAAACAATATGGGGGGTAACATTATACTAAAGTTGGACATGTCTAAAGCATATGATAGGCTAAATTGATGTTCCTCATCAACATCTTAAGGAAATTTGGCTTTGGGTAAACCTAGATTGACCTCATATGGAGATCCATCTCAAATGTTTGGTTTTCCATTTTAGTTAACGGACAACTAAAAGGATTCTTTAAATCTAGTAGAGGTCTCAGACAAGGAGATCCTCTATCACCCAGCTTGTTTGTATTAGCATCAGAAGTATTAAGTAAAGGATTAAATTCCCTGATGGCTAAGGGCCTTTGCCGTCCATATTACCATTCACCTAGATGCACACTAATCACCCACCTTGCATTTATTGATGACATAATTATATTCTCCGGGCTGATAAAAAGAGTCTTAGAAAAATTATGAAGTTTCTTCATGATTATGAAACAACTTCCGATCAACTTATAAACATCTCTAAAAGCAGTTTCACTATTGACAAGTCAATTACACACAAAAAGACAATGTTTATAGCACAACTCATAGGGTTGAATCTAAAGTATCTCCCCATAACCTACCTAGGGTGTCCTCTCTTCAATGGCAGAAGGAAAATAAGATTTTTCTACCCCTTAGTGGAAAAAATTCAACACAAACTACAAGGATGGCAATCTAAATACCTATCTTATGGGGAAAAATGGACTCTTATCAAACACGTACTCTGCTCAGTTCCATGCTACTTGCTCTCAGTGCTTCAACCACCCAAGGGAATAATAAAAAAGATTCACTCTATCCTCAATAAATATTTTTGGGGAGGAAACGAACAGATCGGTTGGAAGCACCAATGGAACAGTTGGGAGACCTTGTGTTCCCCAAGAGAATGTGGTGGTATAGGTTTTTCTAGTCTAGAAAAATTTTCAAATGCCTCAAACCTGAAATCCCTATGGAGACTTAAAACCTTAAATTCCTTATGGAGCAAGTTCATGAACTCCAGGTATAGATTACAAAACAACAATTTTGACCAATCAGGTTATATATCAATGAAAAGAATGAGATTAGTAGCTCACATTGCCAATGATAATATGATACTAAAGGATGACAAATGGTCTTGGGCGTTATCCAAAAATGGATAATTTTCCCAAGCTTCTTCAGTAGCGATCTTGAGTGTCTCCCCCCCCCCCCCCCCCGGTCAAGTGCGATCTTTACTCAAATTTGGCACAAAAATATCCCCAAAAAATGGGCCATTCTAGCCTGGAGAGTGTTAAAAATAAATATACCGATATATGAAAATATCCAAAAGTGCAACATAAAACTGGCATTGAGATGTGCCCTATTCCATAACGATATTGAAACAACTAATCATTTATTCCTCCAGTGCCCATATCTTCAAGCCTATGAAAATATTTTTTTGATTTAATGGGTCTGAAGATTAACCCTCACGCTTGTGCTTCTATGCTAATGGCTTGGTGGTTATATGGTAGGGGTAAAGACTACATGATCTTTTGTTGTAAAATGGTACCTATAGTGGCCATATGGAGTATTTGGACATTGCGCAATAATTGATCTATGACGGGGGTAAGGCCTCGGCTACAACCCTTATTGAAAATTGTTGCCACTAGATTGGTCACATTAACTCATCCTTATCCTTCACCTCAAAAATACATGACTTTGATTCTCACTGGTGCAAAATTCTCAAAATTAGGTTATCCCCATTATAGATCTACCCAAGATTGCGGAGACTAACTAATCCATAATATCTATAGCTATATTAGTCTTTTTGTGTTGGGACTTTGTTTCCAAGTTAGTATATTCTTATGTTGTTAGGATATCTTTTTGCAATGGGGCTAATTATAACGCCCCAAATTTATTGCTCTTTCCCAAAGCTTGTAAGTGCCACTGGAGAGGCTTTTTCTCCATGATTTTAATAAAATTTGTGGGGGTACTGTCCCTCTTCATTAAAAAAACTATATTTATGAAGTTTTCATTCAACCTTGGTTATATTACTTTTGAGTCTTTTGTATTGATTCAAGTTTTTGAACTTTGTGAGTATATTCACTGCAAACCCTCGCGACACAAAACTCGTTCACTAGGGTAACCTAGGGTTTTAGTGACTTGTTGCACAAGCTAAGTGTAATCGTGATTCCTACGAAAGTGAGTTAAATCTTAAAATTTTGGTTTTGCTCAAGGACTAGCAAAGTTTAAGTTTGGGGGTATTTGAGGAGTGCAGTATTTTATACGAATTATGCCCAAATTTAAACTTTGTTAGGCCCGTTGTATCATAAATAATGAGTTTTAGAATCATTTTGTAAATAAAAAGAAAAATGAAAGTTTGAATAAAATTTGAATTAAAAATACAATTTTAGTAATCCGAGGGGGTGAAATCATTATTTTCCAAACTTTATGGGCCTAAAAGTCATTTTAAAATGTTTATCTAGGCAAAATAAAGTTGTCTCTGAAATTTAGTTGAATTCCGAATTAAAATGAGCTACTTATGAATTTCGAGGGCTAAAATACAAAGAGGGGTAACTCTGTAATTTGCTAAATATTTTTTACCCCAAAGATGAATTATTTTATTTTATTTTTCATTTTTACAGGTACCTCCAAAGTTTGGACAACAAATGAGTCGATATACAAAATAATCACGATACGTCACGACACGACACGACGCGGTTGGCACAGTTGTACTAAATATTTTTTTATAGAATCGCTCGAGTATTTGTTGAGGCCATGCCATAACTTTTCGAAATTGTCTTGACAATAATCATAAAATTGAAGTTCGGACGAAAATGAGATTAAAGTTGGTGTTGTGAATAGTGACATGAATTGTGTCAAAATTGGGGATAATTATTTTTAAAAAAAAAAGGACTTCTCAATTATCTCTAACTCTTTCCAAGACTCCACGAGATAATTACCAACTCAAATGCAACCAATCAAAGAGAGTTTCACTCCAACTCAAGCACGTCACCCGTAAGCCTATAAATAGAACCCCTTGGACTCATTATTTGAGAAGAAAAAAATTTAGACAGAAAGAGTTTTTGGTTCTTATTTTTATAAGGGAAAAGAATTATTCTTTTGTGGGTGAAGTTTTGTCAAGATTAAGTGTAAGACTCGATCATTTTTGTAAGTTGATTTATTAATGAGAAATAGTATTCATTCTTGCACTTTTATTTTGTCTTCAATAATGCTAGCTTAATTTCTTTACTAGGACTGGGTGAAATTTATTATGATTGATTTATATTATGTGTAGTTTATATTTGTCTTTATTTCTCGACATATTCCAAAAGTTTTAAAAAATTCGGTATTCATTTAAAACGACACGAGAGCGTGTTTTAGACCATCGACCTTGTTTGAAAAAAATAATTTTTTATTTTATGTATGAATACTTTTTGATGGGTTATACTCTTATGAAATTAACTGATAATCCATGCTTAAAGACTATATTTTAAAATTTAAAAGTGAACTTTTTTAGGGAATAGGGATTTTAGCCATCTAAATTTAGAGACGTTAAATTTTAAAGTGAACTTAACCGTGTTATTTTTCAAATAAAATGCGACGAGAGTCTGTTTAATTTGAGTTATAAAATCGAGAATGATGAGTTTAAATAAATGCAAGGTATTATTTAAATGAGATAAATGGATCCAGTGTCTTAGTTTTCTCACACATTAGCTTATATCTTTCGTATTCGAATGTTTTTAATTTGTGTTAACTTAGTGTAATATTGCATCTCATCTCTATAACCATTTAGTCTGGTTAGAAAGTTACAATTATTTTGAAAAAAGAAATTAACAATTTTTTGTGGGTTTGACCCTTACTTACACTCGCTATTTAATAATATCCCGTGTACTTGCGGTATTTTATAAAATTAACAAATACTCTATAACTAAACACCAACTTTTAATACATGCCAATACAAGGTATAAGTCCAAAAACCAACATGAATGAAATATACGTGCCAAAATTATGTCTAAATAATAGATGCCAACTAATTCCATAACACATATGTGCTAGCGAGATGCAGAGCTACACGTGCGGACAATCATGGAGATGATCCTACGATGATGTTGCTGATGATTATGTCTGGAGAGGAGAGAGTCAAACATATATGCTAGCTGGATATAGAGCCTGAACGTGCGAACCATCCCTAGCACCTGAAAAATACGCAAGTTAAAACCCAATAATATACCAAAGATATGGAACTCAAAAGCAGTTATAATACAAGTGATAAATTTGTAATTATATAACATATAACGATAACCCACTATATGCCATGGACTATCACAATCCATTTTAATTAATTCATTGGTTTTAAGAATTAATTATTCTCTTAATTAATTAAATAGTAACCTATATGTGTCCCTTCTCCCGGACCATCTCAATAATATGCAATATGCACACATAAAATTGTCACACATCCAAGCACATTTTTTATTCACATGATCGGTAATATCCACAAAACCATTTGACGCAAACATAAATGTAACACCACGTGACTTTTTTGCTGTAAAATCTTTGTTAAATTGAAAATTTCAAAAAAAAAAATTTAATCTATTTAATTTTGGTATGTAAAAAGGTTGGTATTTATATATAAAAATAAGGTTTTAAGTGGAATTTAAATCGGGATTAAAATTTGAAAATTATAACTTTTTGTATAAAAATCGAGGGAGGATTTGACCTAAAGAGCAAAAATAAGTAAATAAAAATATTCGACCGTCCGATCGAGTTGAACTTTTTTTTTTTGCAGTTTTGTGTCGCTCAACTATAACATATTAAAATTTAAACTAATTCCAACAATCCAATCCTCCGGAATGTCTTTTTAGTGTTTGTATTTGATTATGACTCAAATTCTTTTTGGTACATAAACATAAAGTGACGGGTTTAGGGCTTTTAAAACACATTTTATCCTTCTTAAAAATCAATAGCCTCCAATAATTTCATTCTCTCTCATCTAAAAATCCTATCGCCGTTTAAAATCACGATTCAACCCAAGTTTTGAAGGCTCAAACCGTGTTTTCTTAAGATCGTTAAAGAAATAGTTTTTATTGATTTTCGAGAGGAACATAACCATCCATTCAGAATTTTCAACCGACTTTCTTATATGAATGAATACTTCTATTCTTTCTCTTTACTATTATACATCTTAAATATCGCCTCAATATTAAGTTATATGTTTATCTTAATATAAACTAGAAACCTTAATTAGGAAAAGTGAAATCTATATTGGGACTATTTTTATGAAAAATCTTAATATGAATTAAGACTTATAACCCTTGTGTGCTTAAGGTAGAGGTTGGATTTTTGTTAATATGAATGTATATTTGTATGTAGAAATCGTAGTAGATTTATTTAATTAAATGGGAGTTGTAAAATCACATAAAATTACGTTAGTGTAATAAAATGGAAACTTTGTTGTGTGCAATATAAACTTTTACATAATTATGAAATTATATGGACTACATAAAATAAGTTGTTTAATTATGAAAATTGATTGAATATATGAAATTAGATTTACTTTTGATCTTATGAGAAATTGGTAGAATTGTTGATAAAATGTCTCATACAATTTATTGATTTAATTGTATTTGACACCGCGAGAACGACGGTGTTTTTGGGTAGTTATACTCCCACCTTAATTTTAGGAGTACTTGCTAGGTATGGGACTAGTAAGTATGTCTAAGTTATGGTTAACACTTTCTCGGTATGGGCCTAATTAGTGTAGAATTTTACATATGAGATATTTCAGGGTGGGGCTAATTTTTGTGTCGTTCCATTGATTCGATAGTCTAGGCGTGAGAGTAGAAGGAAATTAATGGTAGAGATTCATCATATATAATATGGTAGAATGTACTTGTATTTTGGAGACATCTATGTTATGGATTAGGGCTAGGTTTGAGGATTTATGTCCTATAATAGGGTGGAGCTAATATAAAATAATGAGAAATTGAGAATTAGTGCCTACGATAATAAATGGGTATTAAAATGGCTTGGCATCGCCAATATGTATAGGGTTAACAATAAGTTGTGAATTGGCTATAGCGACATGGGTGTGTTGTGACATCACCAATATGTGCAGGACTGACATAATACGGGCGAACTGGCTATAGTGGCATGTCATGTGTGGGACCTCACCAATATGTGCAGGTCTAACAGAATACGGGCGAACTGGCTATAGTGAGGGGATGGTGTGTGGTGTAAAACTTTGAGCGTGCCAGCAATATGTGCAGGACCCCGGAGAGGTTAAACTGGCTATATTGGTGTAACATAAATTAAAATGAGGAAAATAAATTAAATTAAAGTATAAAATTTAGTTGAATATTGTCTCATGATAATTGGATCTAAATAAAGGGGTGACCTAGTTATGTGGGTAGGTAGTGATTGTTATTTTTATTCGCATGTTAATTTATACCTTGTTTAAATTAAAATACTCTATTATGATTTTTATCATGTATATTTCTACTATCAGGATTCACGAACCCTAATTAGGGCGAGTAGCTAGTATTCATGCAATGGGCTCTGATCCATTGCATTGACTAACATTTCAGGTATAGTCCTGGAGTAGATGCATAGGAGAGATTGAAGATATGTTTGGAGATGCAGCTGGAGTTTTATTTTAAATGATTTAGTAGTTTAGGATTTTCTTTCTATTTTGTTGCTTTTATTATGAGACTTTTGTTTATGGATTTGGTGGGCCAATCGATTCCACAGTTGTATGTAGTTCCTGACGGATATTCGTAGTAGGATTATTTCATTGGGATTGATATTTATTTGGAGTTAGATTTATTTTGGAGATAGAATGGTGATGGATTTTTAATATTTTATGAATGGTTATATTTGTTGGATAAATTTAATTATTATCTTGTGGAAAAATTTTAAATGTCTCATATATTTGTCACATGCTAAGAATGGTATTTAATTTAGTAACGTTGGGCGTATTTGGGTGGGGGCCGACGCCAGAATGCGCGGGGTGTTACAATAAACTCCATCATATATATAGGAACCACATGTTACTCATGTGGCCGAAAAAATAACAACACGTGTGATGCACCAATCCACATACCATCACGCCGACTGATGCCACCTCATGATAGCGTGGTTAGGATAAGGAACATCTGGCGTGATACCCATATAAAATTTTACTCCCTCAGTAGTCCCATATAAGTGTGTTCTCTCTTGGCACACACCCATAACCTCATGAATTATTTATATGTTTAATAATTACATAAAATTATCATTTCATTATCATGCCTACAATAACTTAACCCTTTGAGCCACTTTAATCTAATCCAGGAAACAAATGATACATCATTAACTAAAGACTAAATAGATTTTCGAATCAGTCACGATGATTTATTCAATATGGGACTACTCATCAATCTAAACATTGTCATAACATATATTTGTTAATTAAGGATTATATTTTCATCTTTCCTACGTGTATCTAAACTCCATGTGTGGAACATGTCTTAAATGAGATCCAAATAAGGACTCCCTGATACACTTTCATCTATCTTTAGGTAGTTGTTAAGACACGATTATTATTTAAGGATTTATTAGTTTAAATTAGATTAAGGACTTAAAAAATTAAACAATCAACTTCCATTTTCAACCGCATTCGCCCAACAAAAATCAGCAATAACCACAAACCAATAGGACAACAAATAGTTATCCTGTACTCCTTCTAAATTTATCTACTTAATTCATCCATTTCGAACAACATAAGGAAAATAGAAAAGGGCTTAAATTAGTTCCATATACAACTAGGTTTAATTATCAATTCAAGAGCATAAATCAATAAAAGGAATTTTATTTTCATTTCAAAATTGTAAACATGGGCTAAACAATCATCATGTATTCTCATAAATAATTAGGCTATAATTATAATTCAACATGCTTGAAATTTTATTAATTAGGAACTTATTATCAAAGGTACTACTCATAAAAAAAATGTACAATTCTACATAGCACATGCATCTCTAATATTAATTAAGTTAAAATTAAGCCTTAGTTATCAACATACATACAAATTAATAAGAATCCAAGATTAAATTTCAAACCGTAAAGGTTCAATATTAATTTGCATTCATTAACTAGGGACAGATGTTAATACATAACACGAGAATTCCATATAAACAAGATAATACAATTTTCAATATCAAAACCCTAAGGATTAATAACAATTTTGAACTATGATTGGGGGATAGGTGAAATTATCAAGTGTATATAAAAAGGAAGGAGTAGTTTAGTAACTTGACTTTAAGATGAATTAAAAACTTGATTTCAATTGAAGAGATGAAGTCTTGAAAAATAGTCTTTGAATTCCTCTTAAAAACATAATGAAAAACTTTATTTAATTACTTAGAAAACCTCTTTTGAATCCCCACTAGAAAATCCTTGAAGTCTCTTTGATTTGATTAATGGAGTAGATTACTTGGGGAAAGGTTTATAGTGTATTTAGGGTTTATTTATGAACCAAACAAGAGAATGGAGTGTCAGTACCATTTAGAATGAACTAAAAACATATGCAGAGTCAAACTTAAAAAAGGCAACATGAGCCACGGCTTGGCAGCGATCACGACCTTCAACCTTATGGTCGTGGTGGTTATATCTGCAGTCGTGAGTAGGCACGGGATCTGGATATTTAGTTTGGCTGCTCATATCTACTAAACTTTTAAACTTAAAAAATCCTACTCGTTTCCCAAGAAAAGCATAAATACCATCCTAACCTCAAGCGTCACCCAAAATCTTACATTCCTTCAAATAAATAAATAAATTATAATAATTACCCATTTAGCCTCAAACTTCATAATAATTAAATGTTAGCCCACAAAACTTTATCGAATTACCAAATAAATTCTAAAATTCCATTTCCACTTTAAATTACCATAAATGATTTTAAATTCCCCAATTAAATTACATAATTAATTTAGATTCCTAATTACTCAATTAATTCTTTTAAATTAATTAAATTATTAATTCTTCTTAAAATTATGGGGTATTACAGTCACCCCCCCCCCCCCCCCCCACAACAAAAAAAAGACATTTTTTTCCTTTGAATTCACAGGAAGTAACACATAATTGACTCAAAATAATTGTTGATCCTACAGCCTTATCATATCCTCTCGCTGCATAGCTCTCTAATTGGATATCCCCTAAGTTAATATACTGATAGGCGGCCTCACCCTACAACAAACAACGGAGCATGGATACAAGGAACGTATTATGCACCTGATCTAAATGATCTATAAGTATTAAATGATATGTGAGTGTCTCAACCTGATTTTTTATCATTAACGAGTCAGTGTAACTCGGGACCCACCTTCCCCTTTTCCCCAAAACACAGTGCCTTATAGGTTACATATTGACAATCCCCTGATCACCCACCTAAAACTGCACATTCTTCTTGTCCAAGTATGCATAACTCTTCTTCATGCTCTAAGCAGTCTTGATCCACTCCTAAACCATTTTAATCTTCTCAATCATCTCTTGAACATAATCAAGTCCCAATGAAATACTGAGCCCAATAAATATATGGGTGATCTATAGGGTCGCCTTTACAATGCCTCATACAGTGCCATACTAATCGATTTATAATAACTTTTATTGTGGGAGAACTCCACTAAGCGTAAATCCACCTCCCAACTACCATTGAAATCTAAAGCGCATGTTGAAAGAATATCCTCCAAATTTTGGTTCACTCTCTCCATTTGACCATATGTAAAGGATTGTAACCTAGTCAATCAATTCTTTTCTAAGTGATTATCAATCTTCTTTGCCACACCATGTATCGTATAATGGGAATCGAACCCATGTATAGTTGTTAGGAGTAGGTTCACCTTATTATTTAGTTACATACCTGCATCACACTTCCCAATAAAGTCCTCAAATTTTTCCACGTAATTGAGATACAAAATTTGGATCCCTATCAGAGATGAACAGTATTGGTACCCCATGAAATCAAACAATATCTAACACATACAATCGCTTATTCTTATCTGGTATGAAATCCATGTAGGTGGGAAAGAAATGTGCAGCCTTCTTAAGAAGGTCCACAATAACCCAAATGGAGTCATGCTTCCTAGTCATCAATGGCAATCCTATGTTGAAGCCCATCAAGATATAGTCCCACTTCAACTCGAAAATTAGTAAGGGCTAAAGTGTACCCGATGGTCACTGTCCACCTTCACTATCTCGCATGTACTACATTGGGACACAAATGTAGCAATGTCCCTCTTTATACCTACCTAACAATACTGCCTCTACATATCTTGGTACATCTTATCCCTACAGGGATGTATCAAAAACTACAATCTATGGATCTCTTACATGACAGCCTTATGTAACTCCACGTCCAAAGGTACAAGTAACCTCCCCTTGCACCGTAATCCCCCATTAAAACTAATGGTGTAAAGAGGTACACTGGTAGCTAAGAGCTCAATCATCTTCTCTTTGTATGCAACATCATTTTTCTGTACTCAGACTATTAACATAATGATATTGGGAGTAACAGTGATCATCACTATAAAAGCTTAGGCTAACTCATTAACCACCTTAATGGACCCCAAATCAGTTAAATTAATGGTGGAAAAGTTATCGCTTGGTCAATGAATCAAAGCATCTACCACTACATTGGCCTTCCTCAGGTGATACTGAATCATAAAGTGCCTTAATGAACTTGAACAACCATCGTTTTCTCATTTTCAAGTCCTTATTTGTGAACAAATAGTAAAGACTCATATGATCACTAAAGAGCCTAAACTTCTCACCCTACAAATAGAGCCTCAAAACGTAAAATGTGAACACCAGTCATTAACTCCAAACCATGTGTATGATAGTTAATATAATGAGGCTTCAACTTCTTATATGCATAAGCAATAGTAAGGTCCTCATCTATCAACACCCCATCTAGTCCTTATAGGGAAGCATCGATGTATGCCAAATTTTCAACCCCACTCCTAGGTAGAGAAAAAACTGGAACCAAAGTCAACTTTTCCTTGCGAGTGTCAAAGACAGCTGACACCTCTCGATCCACACAAACTAAATACCATTTCGAGCCAACTTTGTCAACATTCACCGTATCTTCGATAACTCCTAAATCAATGTCATGTAATAAGCGACCAATACTAAAAATCAACAAACCTCAATAGATGTCGTGGGTTGTCCCCAATCCAACATGATTGGCGCCTTCTCTGGATCCACTTACAATCCCAACCTCGAAACTACATAACCCAGAAACTCCACCACACGCCTCCAAAACTTGTACTTTTTGAATTTAACATAAAATTTATGCTCCTACAATGTCCTAAGTGCAATAATCAAATGCTCGGTATGCTCATCCTCAGTCCGGGAACAATTAAGATGTCATCAATGAATACGATGATTAATTGATCCAAGTATGGTCTGAATACCCAGTTCATAAAATCTATGAACACGAATAAGGTGTTAGTTAGCCCAAAAACCATTATTGTGAATCATCGAAACCATAACGAGTCAAAAAGGCACATTTCAGTATATCCTCCTCCTGTAACCTTAATTTATAGTAGCTCGAACATAAATATATCTTCAAGAATTAAGAAGCACCCAATAACTGATCAAACAAATTATCGGTCTTCGATAAAGAAATTTTTCCCCACCATCTACGTTTTTAACTCGCAGTACTCAATGCACAACCATAGTGAACTATATTTTTTCTTCATAAATAGAATTGGAGCTTCCCATGGTGACTTTTATGCCGACTGAAACCATGTTCCAATAATTACTTACTTTTATCCTACAACTCTCTCAACTCCAAAGGATCCATCCATTAAGGTTCCTTGTAAATCACCTTAGTGTCGGGAGCTAAGCTAATAAAAAATTCAATATCTCGAGCCTACAGAAACCCCTAAATCTCCTCAAATACATGGATAAAATCTTAACAATCATTATTGTGTCTTAAGGAACAACCGTCTACTCCTGGGTCTCCTCATCAATATATTACAAATGCATCATGGTACCACCCTTTGGCCTAGCCATAGACATAACATACATCTCCTGAATTGATATCATGAAAAGAATTGCTCGACCCCTATAGTCTATGTAAGCCTCATACCTAACCAACCAATCCATACCCAAAATCATATTGTAAGAATGAGTATATAACACAAACAAGTTTTCCACAAAATGTAACCAATCGATATTTATCCCAACATCATCATAAGTCTTGGAGATATGATTCAACACATCCAAAAAAATAGCTATCAATAAAGCCTTATGTAACGCCTTAAGTTGGATTTAGCTCACCATTGGGTCAACCTACATCGAGCCAAGGAGTTAAAGGGGAATGGGAAGGTCCATTTTACTTTATTTCAAAAAATCCTTTACTTTGCTTTGCTAATTATGAATTAATGATATAGTTTTCAATTTGAGAAATGAGTGATCACTTTAAATAATTAGCCAATTTGCAAGGTTTAATTATAAAAATCCAATTTGGCCCACGATGCTAAGTAAAAGGAAATAAACCAAATTCACCTTGTATTATTGTAAACCGTGACCATAGGCCCAAATAAAATCTTAAAGTACCGAATATTTGAAATGTCAAATTTCCAATGTTCAAAATAAATTACAAATAATCTAGCAACGTGAGTTACCTTCCAAGGCCTTACTAGCATCCTTTACGGTGTCCCTACTCAATGTACTTGGGGTGGAAGTGGGGGTTTTATCATAAAAATGGGTGAGAGAATGCTTAGCAGTGTGGGTAATATCAAGCTATACATTTTCTACAAAAAAAATTACTATGCTCAATTCTGAAAATGTTAGTATTCATGCAAATACTATGTAATGTACCTGAGTGACGAGATCATAATCACACTTAACCCTTTTCATCACCCTTTACCAGGTTTAGAGATTAATTAATCATGTTTTAGCCTTTAGTCTCATTATCATATTTCACTATATTGTCTTACTTATACATTTCCAAGTACAACAATTTCCATTTCCATTTTACTTTATCTTTTCTTGGAATCGTCTGATTACCTCATACTTTAACGGGCTGCACACCTCCGGATATTCTACCATATGCTTTGGCCAGTGATTTTGGGTCTTTCACCTCAGGGCTCCAACCCTCCTTGACTTTTTCGGTGTCATCTGAGTCCAATTAACAATGTGTTTTAACATTTTTATCCAATGTACAGATTACTCCATCCTTCTTACCGTTTTCTCATAATATTGTTTTAAATCATTTTTTTACCCTTTTCAACGTGCCAAAGTTTCACTTTATCTATTTTTCACCCAAAAATCGATCGATGGGGTTTTGAGAGGGAGCCTAACCCTTAGGACCCTTAAGTTTTTTAAATCACCGTTTTATTCCTTTTTAGTCATAATTTGTGAAAAAACGTATTTACTTTCATTTTACACAAGAATTCAGCCATTTTTTTCCAAACATTATATCTATAATTTTATGTCCAAAACTATTTTCACCCATTTTATGCTTTACCATATAAAATCCCTTCCAACATTTAAGACTTTTTTTAGCCAATGTTCATAGTCTTGCCTTACGATAGAATGCGAACCCCAATATTATTTTTCTTCATCATAATAATATTTAGAATACTTTAGGTCTATTTTTCCATACTTGTTCATTCCATTACTAAAACCATCTTAACATGTTTAACTAAGTCTACAGTATTATTATTCATCATACTACCTGTTCCTTCATGTTTTAAAAAGGATTTCAATCCTAGAAATACCTCAAATTCATTTAAATCAACAATAATGATGGGTTTATGTACATTCACATGTTTTCTTCCAAATTTCAAGGTAAAATGCCATATTTTAGAAATAAAAAAAGGACTCATTTTAGGGTTTTTGTCGTGTCATTTTAGGGTTTTTGTCGTGTTAAGAAAACTCCATTTTGTCAGACAAAATATTTTATCAAATAATTACATTTTAGTGATCAAAATCCTTCTTGCAATCATCCTACATAATTTCCATTGCTAGAAAACCTTGAAAAAATATGGAAGAGTAAAACCCTATCTTGGATTAGAAGAGGAGAACACAAAAATTGGTGACTTGAAAGCTCGTAAAACTCCCAAGCTCCAAGACTCCAAAGCTTCTTCAAAAGATCCAAAAAACCTTCTCTCCTTCTTCTTTTGAAGCGAGCTTAAAAATGGTAGAATAGGTGTGAATATGGTGTAACTTATAGTGTAGGAATGGTGGAAAGTCTTATCAATGGAGGAAAAATCTTTGGAGAGAGGGAAAATCGGTGTAGGCACCTTAAAGAGAGAGAGAGATGAGTTAAAAATGTAAGGGAGAAACCCTTCCCCCTTTCCCTCTTATAACCTAACAATAACTCCCAAAAATCATTTAAAAACACATTAAAAGCCCGACATATTGATCAGGACACATGAAGCTGACATGTCATAAAATCAAGGGCCAAAATCATGACAGTACATAAAGGCAAGCAATTTTGACCAAATTCCACCCAGGTTATTCAAACGAAAAGGGCTTGTCCTTCAAACGAGACTGGATTCTCATTCCAATGTTCATTAAACAACCTTCTAGCAAGGGTGACTTGCTACACAGAAGGATCTCATCTGATCCTCATTAGAAGCCTATATTGAACGAGGCTTCCTTCTCGTTCTAACCGTTATAACTCGTTTGAACGAGATGAGGATCCCGTTCGAACGACATTAGGTTCGTTCGAACCACCAAAATTTCCAAATTCTCTAATTTTAACCAATAATTTCTAGCAATTAACATTAATTCCACCAAAACAATTAGAGGTAAGGACAAAAACCCATATATTATTAATTCAAATCCCAATAATTTCTCATGATTACAAATTACACAAAAAAGAATAAAATATTGGGATTAGTATCACATTTTACCCTTCTTAGGATATTTCGTCTATGAAATAAGGACAACCGATTAAGGGAAGAGTCCCAGGTTCTTCTCTCGCATCTCTGACTCGCACTCCCAAATCACACCTTTAACGCATTGAAACTCCCAAAGGAGCTTTACTAATGGGATAACCTTGTTATGTAGGGATCTCTCTTCATAGTCTAGAATGGATATGGGTCATGTGGGGAATGAGATATCTTCCTCCAACTCGATGAGGTTCTTATCGATGACATGATGGGGGTCATGGAGATACTTCTTCTACATAGAGACATGGAATACATTATGAACTTGGGACAATTATAGAGGCAGTGCCAAGTGGTACTACACGTCCCTGATCCTCTCTAAGATTTCAAAAGGGTCGATATACCATAGGGCAAGCTTCCCTTTCTTTTTAAACTATTTACTACCAGTCCTTACTTTAAACTTAAGCATTACATGATCACCGACCTAAAACTCCACGGGTACCCGTCAGTTATCGACATAATTTTTTTGTCGACTCTGCACCGTCATTATTCTCTATCGAATTACCTGAATATTCACATCTATTAGATTCATTCTAAATTGGTGAGGTGCTTCTCGCCCGCCTCACCCCAACAAACTGGAGAGCCACATGACCTTCCATTAAGGGCCTCAAAAGGGGCCATCTCAATACTCATCTTATAATGGTTGTTGTAGGCGAACTCTTCCAGATGTAGATTTTTTTCCCAACTACCTTGGAAGTCCTGTACGCAAGCTCTCAGCATGTCTTTTTAGAATTTGGATAGTCCACTCAGACTGCCCGTCTATCTCAGGATGGAATGCAGTGCTCATGTTTAGCTTAGTACATAACTCCTAATGAAATTTCTTCCAAAATTGAATCAAAAGTGAGGATCTCTGTCTGAGATAATCGAGAGAGGGACATCATAAATCCTGACTATTTCCATGAAATAGAATCTCTCCAGCTTATCCACATTATTCGTGACTTTGTTCAATAAGAAATGAGCAAATTTTGTGAACCAATTTACTATTACCAAAACCACGTCATGGCCATGCTCAGACCGTGATAACACCATTACGAAATCCATCGTAATGTGCTCCCACTTCCAATCTTCCATGGGTAGCGGTTGTAACAGCACTGCTGGCTTCTTGTGCTCGGATTTTACCTACTCGTAGGTATAGCACTTTGTTATATACATTGCTACCTATCTTTACATGTCGGACCACCAAAAATCCCTACAAATGTACTTATACATCTTAGTAGCTTTGGGATGTATAATGAAGCATGAGTGATGAGCTTCTGCCATCACCTCATCATGAACCTCTTTAATAATAGGGACAATCAATCGACCATTGTGTCGCACCCCACTGTCCTTATCTGCGTTAAGAGTATTGAACACTTCTCCATTTACAATACGATTCCGATAATGAAAAATTTTCCTACCACATGACTGGGCATCAAGGACTTTTTACTGAATAAGTGACCTGGCTACCATGCCCCATGGGTATGTCCTGTCATAACCCCGTTGAACGTGCAAGTCAAACTTTTGTAACTCCCAAAACATATTCGCCCGATGACATCTCATCAGTGCAAGGGTGAGATTAGACTTCCTACTAAGAGCATCGACCACCACATTATCCTTACTGGGGTGATACTTCAACGAGAAATCATAATCAACTCCATCCATCATCTCTGGCAAAAATTAAGATCGCACTGTGTGAAAATGTACTAAAGGATATTGTGGTTGAAAAATACCTTAAACCATTCTCTATACAAATAACATCTCCAGATCTTAAGTGTAAACACTACAACATCCAGCTCCAAGTCATGGGTGGGGTAGTTCCTCTCATGCACCTTTAATTGGCGGGATGCATAGGCTACCATCTGACCATTCTACATCATCATTGCCCAGAGTCCTGAACTCAAAGCATTGCAATACACCTTGTAACCCCCACCATACTCTGGGAGGATGAGAACGGGCGCTGGGGTCAACCTCATTTAACTCCTAAAAATCCGACTCGCAATCATCTGATGATTGGAATAGCACATCCTTTGGGGTCAACATTGTGAGGGGCAAAGTGACCCTTGAGAAATCATGTATGAATTTGAGGTAGTAACTGGACAAACCCAAGAAGCTACATACCTTTGCAACTATCTTTGGACTATCCCACCCCAGGACAACCTCTAATTTGGAAGGATCGACAGAAATACCCTTGCCATAAACCACATGGCCAAGGAACCTAACCTCCTCCATCGAGAACTTGCATTTATAGAATTTAGCGTACAGTTGATTCTTTCGAAGTAACTGCGACATTGTGCAAAGGTGTTCCTCATGATCTACGTCTGAGGCTGAGTGGACCAATATATCATCCACAAAGCCCGTATATCTCAGGATGGAATGTGATGATGCCGAAATCTAGCACCACCAGGTAAGTGATGATGAGCTCAAACAGTAATAATAATGGAAGCCATCGAGATGTATATGTATAAGTATATAGAAGGGGATGAGTATAAGAGGAATAAGACAATGATGTATAGTGGTTCAGCCAATTAGGCCTACATCCACTATGAGTGTGTGATCCACTAAGTATGGGCACTAATGGCCTTGGATACAATGCACATAAGCTCACTTTCTCTCTCTAGTGCGTGTATAAGCAGAGTTTTAGCTAGGGTTTCAAAGTATAGATCCCTCCTCCTGTAGGGTTGTAGGTGATAAGTATATATAGGTCTTGGGGGGGTGTAGTGTACCCCCCAAGCATGCATCATGCATGTGAATGATGATCTAGCCAATCCCCTGCTGACACCTGTCGATGCCACCTGTGATTAATGATGACATAATATTCCCTCACGTGAGGGGAGGATATTGTTATAACGGTCTTCCACGTTCCCTGTGAGTCTCACGCGCACTATTCCACTCATCTCCCAAGCCAAGCGCTGTGATGATGTCACCCTCAGCCTATGAGACGAGGCCGAGGACAAAGTTCCTTCCGGTAGTAAGTCTGGTCCAATTTGGGCCTCGTACTGTCGTACCCTCGGAGGGTCAGCCAGACCATGATGAGGGGCTGACCCCTCCGAGGGTCGTCTGTGCCCGATGAGAGGTTGGCCCCTCGGAGGGTCAGCCATACCATAATGAGGAGTCGGCCCCTCCGAGGGTCGTCTAGGCCTGATGAGGGGTCAGCCCCTTGGAGGGTCGTCTGGGCCTGGCGAGGGGTCGTCCCCTTGGAGGGTCGTCTGGTATTGGTAGAGAGGTCATCCTTGTATACCATTGGCCTAGCCGAGGGTATATATGGTTATATCAATCACCCCCCAGCCCTTAGCCATAGATGATGTTGAGATGGATGAGGGTATATATGGATAGTGTTGATTTTGAGATGTGTATGGTCAGTTTGATGAGTGACGCCTGTCAAGCTGATGTGACACTTAGGCAGATACTCATTGTTGTTCCGATTTCCAAGGCGTGGCGGCTGCACACCTTGCTTAGGACTTTGTGCCCTAATGATGCCCTCCTCGTGGGCTGTGCTCGATATTGGTTAGTGGGCCCACTCATTAGCAAGGTATTTAAACAGACTTTTGAAGTTTTATTTCCCTTCTTCTTCTTCGCGCCTGAACTCTCTCTCTCTAGCTTCTCACCAGCTTTCTAGCTATTTCTGCAATTTCAACATTTTAACTTTGGCAATCCCGCTATTTCTTCTCAGGTAATCCCTCTGCCCTAGTGCCCTATTTATCTTCATTTCTGTTTTCTTTCTTGTTTTAGGCTCGCAGGGTTGGATTTTCCTTAGGCTATTTCATAACTTTTTTGGCGCCTTCTTCGGCAGTTAGTTCTTGAGTGTTCTTGATTAAAGCCCTTTAATTCTTTGGTTTTGATCGAAAAGTCCAACCTAGTCAACTGTGAGATTGTTTGTAGTTAGGTTAGCCAAATTCTTCTAAGTGTAAGGTCTCCCTCTTAATGCTTAGGAGGCTTTACAATTTAGCTGAGGAGTTCCCTTCCCTGAGAGAGATGTTATTTGTTGAGATCAAATGAGTAGAGGAAGAGGACGAGAGAAGACGAGGGGCCGACCCTAATTGGGTACGACCCATTTTTCCCATTCCTCTAGCCACAATAAAACCACGTGAGTCTTGTGGGTCATCCTGTCGTCTAGTCGAGAGTCATTCAGGAGAGATGGATGAGAGAGCGTCATCACCACCTGGTGATGGGCCTTCTGGGAGGAGGGAGACATCTGATCTTAGCCCAGGCCGATAGGCCGAGGGTGTGGTCCCTTCCGAGGCTATCCCTGTGACAACTTTATCCCCCCATGACTTCCAGATGGATTTTCCTCATGGGCCTCTGGCAGGTGATGAGGCCGAGGGAGAGGGGACTGAGACTGATGGTGAGGACTTAGATGCTGACCCAGTTGACACCTCCCATGCCTCGTCCTATATTTCCTCAGTCAGGGTTCGTGACCTCCTGCTATGGAGGCATGCCTTTGGTGTGCCCCCCAACATAAATATGAGGGTCCCCTCTGAGTCTGAGAGGGTCTTTGAGGGTGAAGAGGGAGAGATCGCAGTGTATGAACAGATATTCAAGGTTGGTGTTAGGTTCCCTCTGCACCATGCCATTGTGAATATCTTGTCAGCCCTCGGCGTTGACCGCTCTCAACTTCCTCCCAACTCCTGGAGGACGATCCTCGGCTACGTCTCCTTATGGAAGAATGCTTTTACTGACGAGCCTTCATCCAATCTGTTCTTGTCTTGTTATAATATCACTTCCTCGTCCAAGTAGCCTGGGTACTATCATCTGGGGGCGAGCAAGTCTGATAAAAAACTTCTCCATATGGCACAAACCTCCAACCACGATTGGAAAAAGAGATTTTTCTTCATCTATGGAGAATGGGAATTTTTCGCCGAGGCTCAACATTTGGATGATGGTTCGAGGGTTCCAAGAAGATGGTCCAACCCCTCGATGAAGGCCAGGTCAGACCCCGAACTTAGTCGGGATGAGAAGGATATAGTTGAGTATCTGAGAGAACGAGGGAAAGGGTGTGAACTTGCAAAGTTTGAAGATCTGATGACCCCTCGGTTCCTCAAGGAAGCTGGTCTAAGGGTTAGCCCCCTGACAGAGCTATGTGAGTTATATTACTTTTTGCCCAATCTTTGCTTTTTTCAAGTGTTTCATCTTTGCCTCTGCATTTTTTAGACGTGTCGTCTTCTTTTCAGGTCGTCCTACAGGCATATCTTACTATCTTTGGGAAATGACTTCCCCGAGCTTACTATCTGGTCTGTGCAAGAAGAAAGGTAAGGAGCCTCAGCAAGCTCCAAGGAAGGCAAAGACCGTGGGGCCGACGCATGTTGAGACGACCACCGACAGGCAAAAGAGGAAAGAGCCAGAAGTCCCCGTTGACCCTCGGCCAGATTTTAGGACGAGGGCAAGGGTGGAGGCATCTGAGGGGACCGCCTCTTCTTCCAGTATGGGGGGCATCTGGTCCCAAAACTTGGCATCTTTGAAGGTCGAGCCGTCTTCTCTGATTTCCAACCTGAGGGCAGCCAAGGACTCTATGTTTTCTACCCCGTCGGCTGCCGACTATGAATTCTTATCCAAGATTCCCCCGGTGAAGGTGTATGACTATGGTTCGCACACTCTGGCTCAGGTACTTGTTCTTACTTCATTTCCTTAGTTGAATTCTTTCACATTCTGTTTCCTCGGCCTCTTAACAAGTTTTTTTTTCTTACGCAGTCTGTATGTGCCTTTACCTCGGCCACTAAGTGGATGGCTGAGAACCAACAAAAATTCCATGAAGCTGAGAGGGCTATTCAGCACGAGGCTGATCTGCAGTTAGAGCTTGAGACTGCAAGGGCTGAATTAGAGAGTGTCAGGACTGAGCATGCAAGGGTCCTGGACGAGCTGACAAAGCAGCATGATGCAGACCTGGAGGCCAAGGACTTGCTTCTTAAAGAGAAGGATGAGTCCTTGACCAACCTGGGGGCTCAATTCAAGACTGAGCTATTTGAGGCCGTGAAGAAGGCAGAGGTCGATGCTGTGGAGGACTACAAACTCTCAAACGAGTTTCAAGGCTTTGGTCTCGAATACTTGGAGAGGGGGATCAGGACGGCCTGTCGGTGGCTCGTCCTCAAGTTTGGTGATGCCTTCTCTTCAGTCCATCCCTCTCTTGAGGCAGTTCAATTGAACGATCCATTAATTGCTGAGGCCTTAGCCCACGTGGAGTCCCAAGTGCACGTCGAGGGGGTCGGCACATCTAAGGATCAGCCTGTCCTGGTCGTTGAGGAGACTTCTCTTATCGATGTTGAGGCCCTGCCATCTGATGCTGCTCAATAGGGTGGCTGTTTGTAGCCAATACCCTCTTTATGTACCCCATTTTTGTACCTTAATTTTGTAGAACAAACATCATTTTGTAATACTTCCATACTCGTCTCTTGTGTGATTTGTATTGTGAATTTTTTACATTAACAATATCATTAACCCCTCCCTCGTCTTTCTTGAGGGTGAATGAGGGGTCATCCCCAACATTGACCCTCATTATAGCCGAGGGTGGTTTCCACTAATTTTAATTGATGTTTAATAAAGTCCCCCTCGTCTTTCTTGAGGGCAAAGGTGGGGTCGTCCCCACCATTGACCCTCATTATAGCCGAGGGTTGTTTTTAAGAATTTAATGATTTCTTATCAAGTCCTCCCTCATCTTTCTTGAGGGCAAAGGTGGGGTCGTCCCCACCATTGACCCTCATTATAGCCGAGGGTTGTTTTTACCAAATTAATGGTTTTTTAAGTCCTCCCTCGTCTTTCTTGAGGGAGAAGGTGGGGTCGTCCCCACCATTGACCCTCATTATAACCGAGGGTTGTTTTTCCCAAATTAATGGTTTTTAAGTCCTCCCTCGTCTTTCTTGAGGGCAAATGTGGGGTCGTCCCCACCATTGACCCTCATTATAGCTGAGGGTTGTTTTTACCAAATTAATGGTGTTTTAAGTCCTTCCTCATCTTTCTTGAGGGCAAAGGTGGGGTCGTCCCCACCATTGACCTTCATTATAGCCGAGGGTTGTTTTTTGCAAATTAATGGTTTTTAAGTCCTCCCTCGTCTTTCTTAAGGGCAAAGGTGGGGTCGTCCCCACCATTGACCCTCATTATAGCCGAGGGTTGTTTTGACCAAATTAATGGTTTTTTAAGTCCTCCTTCATCTTTCTTGAGGGCAAAGGTGGGGTCGTCCCCACCATTGACCCTCATTATAGCCGAGGGTTGCTATCCCCAAATTAATGGTTTTTAAGTCCTCCCTCGTCTTTCTTGAGGGCAAAGGTGGGGTCGTCCCCACCATTGACCCTCATTATAGCCGAGGGTTGTTTTTACCAAATTAATGGTTTTTTAAGCCCTCCCTCGTCTTTCTAGAGGGCAAAGGTGGGGTCATCCCCACCATTGACCCTCATTATAGATGAGGGTTGTTTTTTACCAAATTAATGGTTTTTAAGTCCTCCCTCATCTTTCTTGAGGGCAAAGGTGGGGTCATCCCCACCATTGACCCTCATTATAGCCAAGGGTTGTTTTTACCAAATTAATGGTTTTTTAAGTCCTCCCTCGTCTTTCTTTAGGGAAAAGGTGGGGTCGTCCCCACCATTGACCCTCATTATAGACGAGGGTTGCTATCCAAAGATGGTCCCAACCTTACTAGAACTGACAGACGCAAGATGAGAGGAAACACTGATATTTCTCATTATCATTCTAAGTGTTCTGCTGGAGCAACACCCATTACAATTGTGGTCTGATAGGACATTACAACACTACTGATAGTATTTCTTCAAATGATCTGCATTCCAGGGGTTCGAAAAGGGTTCCCCTTCTAAGTTTTCTAGTCTATAGGTCCCAGGGACAACTTCATAGATGACCCTATATGGGCCATGCCAATTTGGATGTAGATTGTTGGGCTTCTGCCAAGTCTTTTTTAGGACTAAGTCCCCCACTGCGATTGGTCTCTGCTTCACCCTTTGATTGTAAAACCTTACAGTCCTCTGCTGGTAAGCAGCTTGCCTTATCTCGGCGTCTTCCCTCCTTTCCTCAATCAGATCTAAGTCAAGTCTCCTCTCTTCCATATTTCTCTGGGGGTCATACATTTGGACCATATGAGTAGGAAACCCAATCTCTGTGGGGATGATGGCTTCTAAGACAAAAGCCAGCATGAACGGGGTTTCTCCGATAGAGGTCTTTATCATCGTCCTGTAGGCCCACAGTACAGCATATAACTCCTCAACCCATCTTCCTTTTGCCTCTTCAAGTCTCTTCTTGATCCTGTCTAGGATCGTCCTATTTGTAACTTCCGTTTGTCCGTTAGCCTGAGGTCAGCCTGGGGTAGAGTAGAATTGTTTGATACTCACCCTTTCATAGTATTTCCCTAGAGATGTATTCTTGAATTGAGTCCCGTTATCCGAGATGAGGGTGTTGGGGAGACCATATCTGCATATAATATTTTTCCAGATGAACTGGAAGGTCTTCTGCTCGGTAATCGTGACCATCGGCTCTGCCTCCACCCTTTTGGAAAAATAGTCAATGGCCACGATGAGGAATCGATAGTTATTGATGGCCCTAGGCAAGGGGCCTACTAGGTCGATCCCCCATACCGCAAATGGCCATGGGGATGTAATGGAGGTAAGAGGTTGATGGGGCTGGTGTGGGATGGTGGCAAATCTTTGACATTTATCACACTTTATATGTTGTGGCATCTTTCCCCAAGGTCGACCACCAGTACCCCTGGGTGACCACCCTCTTTGCCAGAGACCTGCCTCCAATGTGGCTTGAACATGATCCTTCGTGCACGTCTTGAAAAATGGATGGGACTTCAGATGGGTGCACACACCTAAGTAAGGGTAGCAAAAACCCCTTTTTGTACAAGGTGTCCCCAATGACAGTGAACTTTATAGCTTTGTATCTCAACTTATTCCTTGCTTGCCTTGCTTCTGGCATATCCCCCTCTTTAATGTATCTGATCAGAGGGTCCATCCATGACGGTTCCTTAGAAATATTCAGGCAAGTGCTAAGTGTTCCCTCAGTATCTTCGATAGTTGGTTGAAGTAAAATTTCCACTGGAACTGTCCTCCTGATATTTGTCCTAGTCGCTGAGGCCAACCTAGGAAGGGCATCAGCTCAACCATTATCTAGCCTAGGTATCCTCTTAAATTTTACTTCTCTGAAGCTCTTCAGTAATGACCTCACATTCTCAAGGTACTTGGCCATCCGCTCATCCTTGGCCTCGTAGGCTCCTAGTATCTGATTTACTACTAGCCTTGAATCACTATGGACCAAAATCTGGCCGACACTAAGAGACTTGGCCAAGGAGAGTCCTGCTATCAGGGCCTCATATTCGAATTCGTTGTTGGAGTCTTTGAAGTTGAACCTCGGGGCGTACTCAATGTCTGTGCCATTGGGTGCTGATACTATTAGTCCATCCCCACTTTCGCTATCGCAGGAGGACCCGTCAATGAAGAGGCTCCACACAGTCTGTTCTTCTGAGAAACTTCCCTCGGTGAGGGACCCCTGTCTAAAGAGATATATTCCCTCTTCGTTTTCAGCCACTTTTCTTCTAGTGGTGCTTGTCTCAGCCTTATCTGCAGGTGTGTCGGTGAGTTTGCCTTGCAGGTCGTCTGTCTTCCCAAGGCTCTCATCTTTGGTTTCATCATCTTCCCAAGTAAATTCAGCCATAAAATCTGCCAATGCTTGCCCCTTAATGGCCTTCCTAGGTTGATACACAATGTCAAACTCCCCCAACTCTATAGCCTAGGCTATTAACCTCCCTGATTTTTCTGGCTTGTGTAAGACTTGCCTAAGAGGAGAGTCAGTGAGGATGACCATTGTATGGGACTGGAAGTACGGCTTCATCTTTCTTGATGCATGGATCAAGGCATAGGCTAACTTCTCCATCCTTGGGTATCTTTTCTCTGCCCCCTGGAGTGCCTTACTATTGAAATATACGGGCCTCTGTACCCCATCCTCTTCTCTCACAATGGTTGCGCTGATGGATGATTCTGAGACAGCTAAGTACACATGTAGTTGTTCACCCTGTACTGGTCGTGACAACAGCAAGGGAGACCCTAGATATGACTTTAATTCCTTGAAAGCCTCATCACACTCTTCACTCCATTTGAAGGCCTTCCTGAGAATTTTCAAGAATGGTAAACACTTATCTGTGGCTCTAGATACGAACCTATTCAAAGAAGCCACTCGCCCCATGAGCCTCTGAACATCTTTAATGGTTTTTGGGGTCTTCATCTCCAGGAGGGCTTTTATTTTCTCAGGATTGGCCTCAATGCCTCTTTGATTCATGATAAACCCCAAGAATTTCCCTGCGCCAACCTCGAAGACACACTTGGTTGGGTTGAGCTTCATCCGGTATTTATCCATCGTATTAAAGGTCCTCTCAAGGTCAGTCACATGATCCTCTGTCTTCAAACTCTCAGTCAGCATGTCATCTACATAGACCTCCATAAACTTCCCAATTTGGTCTTCAAACATTTTATTTACAAGGCGCTAATACGTTGCCCCTGCATTCTTCAGGGCAAAGGGCATGACCCTATAACAGTATGTCCCCTTGTCGATAATGAAGACTATTTTCTCTGAGTCTTCAGGGTCCATGAATATTTGGTTGTACCTTAAGTAGGCATCCATGAAGCTCATGAGATAATGGCCTGCGGTAGCGTCTATCATCTGGTTAATGCGTGGGAGAGGGAAGCTATCTTTGGAATAATGCTTGTTGAGGTCGGTGAAGTCCACACACATTATCCACTTCTCGTTGGCCTTTGGGACAATGACTGCATTGAACATCCATTCAGGGTAGATGAACTCTCTGATAAACTCAGAATCTTCTAATTTCTTGACCTCATCCCTTATGACCTCATACTTTTCTCTAGAGTAAATTCCCCTCTTCTGCTTTGTCAGCCTTGCACCCTCTACCACGTTGAGCTTGTGTCACATGATTTTAGGGTCGATCCCCGGCATATCTGCATGACTCCATGAAAAGACACTATGTCTTCTCCTCAACAGTTTAATGAGGTCTTCCTTGATGTTTGGCTTCAGAGATTTGCCGACTTGGACGGTTTTTTTTAGGTCACCCTCATTGAGGATGATGGATTCTACCTCTTCCGCGGCCTCTCCTTTCTTTTGTTTCATCTCTTCTCTGGGGTCTAGGGTATCAATATTGTAAGTGGTTGTTGCCTTCTTGTTCGTCTCTCTTTCTTAGGTGGAGTTGTAACAAAATTCCCGTGCTATCATCTGGTCTCCCTGAACTTCCCCCACCCCGTAAGGGGTTGGGAATTTAATCATCTCATGGACCGTAGATGGCACAGCTTCAAACCCCTTGAGGGCTACCCGCCCCAGTATAATATTGTAGGCCGAAAAGACATGTTCGTCCATCACAAAGAAGTTGACCTTCTTGGTAAGCCATCTCAACCACTCGTCCCCCATCCTAACATCGGCCTCATACACCCCGAGGGGATGAACCTTTTCCCCACTGAACCCAATTAACGGGTGATGGTAGAGGACGAGTCTAGCACGGCTGAGACCTAGGGCTTTGAAGCATGGCCAAAACATCACGTCTGTAGAACTACCCCCATCTATCAAGATCCTAGGCACCTCACATTCATGTACCCTGGTAGTGATGACGAGAGGGTAATCATGTGGGGCTAAGAGACCTTTGAAATCCATTCTTGAGAATCCCACTATCAGAGTATCCATGTTGGCCTTCTTCCTCTTTTTTGACTTTGCCTCCAGAGAAGTAGAGTGTACTGTCTTTGTCACTGCCTTGGCTTCAGCCACATGGGCCTTTCTATCTGCGACCTCTAACCCTCCTCCTGCCAGTCCTCCGAAGATCATTCCCACGCTGAGAGAGATCATATTAAGTCTCTTGACAGGGCCGTGGTCATCTCTCGGAGGGAGGTCAAGGTCGTCCTCATTATTAAAAGGGTTGTCCCCTCTTTTTGGAGGGTCTTCTTGGCATGCATCACCTCGCTTTTTTCTGGGGTCGTCCCCTCTGCCCCTCTTAAGGGCACTCTTATCATCGTACTTCCTTAGCTTCCATTCTTTTAGCATTTTTTCAATCTCATCTTTCAGAGCAAAGCATTTGTCTGTCACATGGCCATGGTCTTGGTGAAATTCACACCACAGATTTTTGTTCCTCTTGTTAGGGGTCGCCCTTAACTTCTCAGGCCACTTAAGGGACCGGTCACTCTTTATCTCATTGAGAATATGTTCACAGCTGACCGTTAGAGGGGTGTAGTCAGCGAACTTGTCGTCCGTATACCTCTTCTTCCCTTATTTGTTCTTCTTAGGTTACTTACCCCCACTAGTGCCTCCTTTTTCATCTTCACATTTTGCGGCCATCGCCTCTTCGGCGTTCATCACCTTCCCTGTTATCGATAGTAATTCAGCCATCATCCTCGAAGGGTCTTCGGCAAGCTTCCATAGCAGCTTTCCCTTCTGGAGTCCTCCAATGAGGGTGGTCATGGCTATGCTCTCCTCATAGTCTTCAACCTCTAACTTTTCTTTGTTGAACATGGCTATGTAGTCTCTTAGACTCTCATTCTTCCCCTGCTTAACATAGATCAGGTGTGTGGTCTTCTTCTGTGGCCTCACACCAAAGCAAAAGTTATGGATGAATCGGTCTGCCAACTGCTTAAAGTTTTCAATGGAGTTTTTTGGAAGAGACATATATCAGACATGTGCAGCCCCAGTTAGAGTACCAGAGAAGGCACGACACCTCATCTCATCTGAGATAGAGTATATGTCTGCCGTTGATTGATATATCTCAATATGGTGGACAGGATTGGTACTCCCGTCATATCTTGGGGTGACCGTAGGTGGCTTGAACTTTGATGGCATGAGGAAGTTGACTATCTTCTCCATAAAGGGTGAGCCCATGGAGTATCCTCTCTGGAGAGGGTCCCGGCTCTTCATTATATCACCGATCTTATCCTCCAGTGGCTGGATTGAGTCATTCCATGGCCTCGTAGGGTCGGCTTGGCTGATGTTATCCCTTGTCGCCCCTTTGAGGTGGATGGGGGTTCTGCTGTGGTAGGCCTGTGTCGGCTGTTTACTTCCCCCTGGCCGTCGTCCCGTCCTTTAGGTCGGCCCCCATAGGGTCGGCCATCTGTTGCCTCCCTTCTTGACCTCGTAGCACTCCTTGTTCTGGATAATTTTTCCCGCGGGTCATTTACTGGGCCCAGCCTCTCAAAGGCCGACCCCCTGCTCAAGCGGTCAAAAACCGAGCCTCTCGGGCGATCGTTAGGATTTTGCCTTCCACTCTTCCCTCTTCTCTCCTGGAGAGGTCGTACAGTATTGTTAGAGACCTCATACGGTTCCTAGCATTCTATGGGGGCCTCTTCTCCCTCCATATCATCATACATGTCCTCAGGGCAAGGGTTTCCTTGCCTCCCCAGGCATAGACACCGGGGGTCATCAACATCCCTACACCGTTAAGGAGGTGGCAGGTCTTTGCGTGGTGCCTAGGGTGGTCCCCTGTCCTCATGCTTCCCTAGAGCCACTGCCAGAGTAATCATCTCAGGTGAGACCCCTGGTGGTCTTAGTATGTTCTGGCTTAGAGCTATGAACTGCTCCTGCATGATCCGCTGGCTTGCTGCCAGAGACTTCAAGGCTTCCGCCACATCATCCATCTCAGACTGAAGTGGTGGCTGACTGGAACTGGGTCCTACTCCACTATCCGGTGGAGGGAATGGTGGTGGTGGCATCTCCGGTGCCATATGTTTGAGCTATGAACAGTTAAACTGAAGAAAAGACTAGTAAGCTTGAGAACCTTAATGGGTCTCTTTCAATGGTGAAACAGCTCCACAAAGGGGGAGAAATGGCTCACCACCAGAGTGCCTAGTGAGGTCAAGCTGTACAAAGGAAGAGATGTCTTCTCGTTCCCATAGACGGTGCCAAGCTGATGATGCTGAAATCTAGCACCACCAGGTAAGTGATGATGAGCTCAAACAGTAACAGCAATGGCAGCCATAGAGATGTATATGTATAAGTATATAGAAGGGGATGGGTATAAGAGGAATAAGACAATAATGTATAGTAGTTCAACCAATTAGGCCTACATCCACTGTGAGTGTGTGATCCACTAAGTATGGGCATTAATGGCCCTGGATACAATGCACATAAGCTCACTTTCTCTCTCTACTGCGTGTATAAGCAGAGTTTTAGCTAGGGTTTCAAAGTATCGATCCCTCCTCCTGTAGGGTTGTAGGTGACAAGTATATATAGGTCTTGGGGGGGTGTAGTGTACCCCCCAAGCATGCATCATGCATGTGAATGATGATCTAGCCAATCCCCTGCTGACACATGTCGATTCCACCTGTGATTAATGATGACATAATATTACCTCATATGAGGGGATGATATTGTTATAACGTTCTTCCACGTTCCCTGTGAGTCTCACGCGCAATGTTCCACTCATCTCCCAAGCCACGCGCTGTGATGATGTCACCCTCGGCCTATGAGATGAGGCCGAGGACAAAGTTCCTTCCGGTAGTAAGTCTGGTCCAATTTGGGCCTCGTACTGTCGTACCCTCGGAGGGTCAGCCAGACCATGATGAGGGATTGATGCCTCCGAGGATCGTCTATGCCTGATGAGAGGTTAGCCCCTCGGAGGGTCGGCCATACCATAATGAGGAGTCGGCCCCTCCGAGGGTCGTCTGGGCCTGATGAGGGGTCGGCCCCTTGGAGGTTCGTCTGGGCCTGGCGAGGGGTCGGCCCCTTGGAGGGTCGTCTGGTATTGGTAGAGAGGTCATCCTTGTATACCCTCGGCCTAGCCGAGGGTATATATGGTTATATCAGAATGCAGTGCTCATGTTCATCTCAAAACCCAACTCCTAATGAAACTTCTTCCAAAATAGAATCGAAAGCGAGGATCTTTGTCTGAGATAATCGAGAGAGGGACACCATAAAGCCTAACTATTTCCCTGAAATAGAATCTCTCAATCTTAACCACATTATTTGTGACTTTTTTCAATAAACAATGTGCAAATTTTATGAACCAATCTACTATTACCCAAACCGCGTCATGGCCATGCTCAAACCGTGATAACACCGTTACGAAATCCATCATAATGTGCTCCCACTTCCATTCTTCCATGGGTAGCGGTCGTAACAGCACTGCTGGATTTTTGTCCTCGATTTTTACCTGTTGACATGTATATCACTTTGCTATATTCATTTTTACATCACTTTACATGTCGAACCACTAAAAATCCCTACAAAGGTACTTATACATCTTAGTAGCTCCGGGATGTATGTTGAAGCATGAGTGATGGGCTTCTGCCATCACCTCATCATGAAGCTCTTCAATGATAGGGACAATCAGTCGACCATTGTGTCACACCCCACTGTCCTTATCTGCATTAAGAGTATTAAACACTTCTCAATTTAGAATACGGTCCCGATATTGAGAAAAATTTTGGTCACATGACTAGGCATCAAGGACTTTTTACTGAATAAGTGACCTGGCTACCACGCCCCACGGGTATGTCCTATCATAACCCCGTTGAACGTGCAAGTCGAACTTCTATAACTCCCAAAACTTCTTCGCCCGATGACATCTTATCAGTTCAAGGGTGATATTAGACTTCCTACTAAGAGCATCGACCACCACATTATCCTTACTTAGGTGATACTCCATTGAGAAATCATAATCAAATCCATCCATCGTCTCTGGCGGAAATTAAGATCGCACTGTATGAAAATATACTAAAGGATCTTGTGGTTAACAAATACCTCAAACCATTCTCTATACAAATAACATATCCAGGTCTTAAGTGTAAACACTACAGCATCTAGCTCCAAGTTATGGGTGGGGTAGTTCCTCTCATGTACCTTTAATTGGCGGGACACATAGGCTACCACCTGACTATTCTACATCAGCACTGCCCCGAGTCCTGAACTCGAAGCATCACAATACACCTTGTAACCCCTACTGTACTCTGGGAGGATGATAATGGGCGCAGGGGTCAACCTCATTTAACTCTTGAAAAGCCGATTCACAATCATCTGACGATTGGAATCGCACATCCTTTGGGGTTAACATTGTGAGGGGCAAAGTGACCCTTGAGAAATCCTGTATGAATTTGAGGTAGTAACTGGACAAACATGTTACATACCTTCGCAACTGTCTTTGGCCTATCCTACCCAGGACAACCTCTACGTTGGAAGGATTGATAGAAATACCCTCGCCATAAACCACATTGCTAAGAAACCTAACCTCCTCCATCCAGAACTCGCATTTATGGAATTAATGTATAGATGATTCTTTTGAAGTACCTACGACATCGTACGAAGGTGTTCGTCATTTTCTACATCTGAGGCTGAGTGGACCAGTATGTCATTCACGAAGACCACCACAAATTGCTCTAGGTAGGAACGATAGATGCGGTTAATCAAGTCCATGAATGTTTTCTGGTCAATCTAAAAGGCATCACTAAAAACTCATAGTGCCCATATTGTGTTCGAAATGCAGTCTTGGGAATATCCTCTTCCTTGACACGTAGCTGATGGTACCTGGACCAAAGGAAATTTGTAAAAACCTGCCCGCCCCATGCATCTGGTCAAACAAATCATCAATACGGGCATGGGATACTTGTTCTTTACCGTTACCTAGATCAACTATTTATAATCGATGCAGAGTCTCAGGTTGTTTTCCTCTTTCTTCGTAAAGAGGAAAAGATCTCCCCACGGGGAAACACTGGGGTGGATGGACCCTTGTTGGTTAGCTCTTTCAAATGAATCCCAGCTCCTACAATTTCATCGGTGCCATCTTGTGAAGTGGTATAGAAATGGGTGAGACACCCTAATGCACCTCTGTAGCGAAATCCACTCCTATCATGGTGGCAATCCAGGGAGATCATCTAAAAATATATCGGGAAACTCCTGTACTACAGGATAGTCTAAAATCATACCATCTGATTCATCCTGAGCCATCAAACTGTTCGACCAATAAAAACACCATTTCTGCTCTTGAACTATAGAAAACTTTCAAGGGTAGTCAATGCCCTGCTCACTACTAAAGTGATGGAGAGACTTGTCTGGGAGCGATACCAGGACACCTTGTGGATGGAATTCGATGGTAGATTTAAAACACGACAGCCAATCCATACCAAGGAACAGCTCGAACCCATCCATGTCCATGAGAATAAGATCACACTCTAAGACATAATCTTCAACCATGATTACACATCCACGGCAAACCCTATCAAGAACTACACCACCACCCACTAGAAACCTGATGAAGATAGGAGGACAAAATCGGTCCACCTCTAATCCCAAACTAAAAGCCAAGGAATTCAATATGAAGGAATGCGATGCACCAGAATAAAATAATGCCTTTTCCCATTTATTATACAAAAGTATCATATTTTCTATTATTGAAGGGTCACTAGGAGGTAAAGCCTAATGTGACATGGCATAAGCTCGCCCGGGATTAAACCTGCTAGTCTGGTTGCTGGGCACCTGACCCTACCCATGGCTACCATATCCCTAGCTCATATGTGAAATTCCACATTGTGCCTCACGAGCTGATGATAAGCGAAGGGAACTACTATTTCTGCTACTGAGTAAGGCCTGTAGAACTAGAACTCTGGTCCGACACAAAATTTACAGTTTGCTAAATACCTGAAGTCCGTTGAGGTTAATCCCTCTTAAAATGGCTTGGAAACCCGAAAACGAAATAGGTCCTCTCAGTGGGGGCTATAGGTTTTTGGTCACTACTTCACTGAGATGATGAAGAGCCAACCCTCATGGTTGCCTTAAGCTTCATGAATAAGCCTTGAGTCCTACTTTGAGAATTCTTGTGCCCCTTGACTGGGACCCACTGGGCTCCCTCTTCTTCTCCTGTATATCCTTGTTACTTTCCACATCAATATCCAACCATATCAATTTATTCATTAGAGTTTTAAAATTGAACAGATTTAAACATTTTATGATACGCCGAATACCCAAATTAATTTCCCTTGACAAATAGCCTCATTTTCTCTACTTCATCTTTCTGTACGGCATCAACATACTTGCATAAACTTTTGATTTTTACCAGGTTCTCATTTACTAAAATTTCCCCTTGAATCAACACCGGAATTCATCCTTTTTAGCATCCTTGAATGCCTGCAGGAAGTATCTATCGAGTAAGGCCACCCTGAAGTTGATCCAGTCAATCATCTCACTAGTGCTGGCAGAATAGGTGCTCCACCAGCCCTGCCCTTGTTCTGTTAGCTGCAACGTAGCAACTTTGACATTTTGCTCTGCTGGCACGTCCAAAATCTCCATTATCCTGGTGACTTAGTCAAACCACTCCTCAGCTACTTCGGCCTAACTGCCCCGTTAAAAGTAGGCGACAGCAACCTCCTGAACTCTTTGAGGATAGAACAGAGGTTGTTCTCACCACAGTCTCACTACGGCTTGCCCATTACTACTGCGTAAGAGAGTCATCTATCTAACGCACGACTTGATCCATGCGTTAGAGCTCACTGGTGCCCGACTCGCTAGCAATGTCACAGTGAGGAGAAATCTAAACAATAATGGAGAGTTTAATACACAGAAATATGAATTAAAAGTTGTAGAGGAGGCAGTTTAAACATTAACTAAAGAATTAAATACGCAAAAATGTAAGAGGAAAATTGACTATGAAATCAAAACACTCCGTCACACCAAAAAAGTCATATTTCTCTGATTCAATTTGTAATGCCCTGACCCAAATTTGGGCCACCCTACAGTGAGTCAATGAGTTAAAGGGTAAGGGGGAAGGTCCATTTTACTTTATTAAATAACATCCTTTTCTTTTATTTGTTAATTATGAATGAATTATACCGGTTTTAATTTGAGAAATGAGTGATCACTTTAAATAATTAGCCAAATTTACAAGGTTTATTTATGAAAATCCAATTTGGCCCACAATGATAAATAAAAAGAAATAAACCACATTCACCCTATATTATTGTAGAACATGGCCATAGGCCCAAATAAAAGTGTAAAGTACTGAATGTTTGAAATGCCAAATTTCCAATGTTCAAAATAAATTACAGAGAATCTAGTGGCGTGAGTTACCCTACGGGGACTTACTAGCATCCTTTACAACATCCCTACTCGATGTACCTGGGGTGGGGGTGGTGGTTTTATCAGAAAAAGAAAGGGTGAGTGAATTCTCAGTAGGGTGGGTAATACTAAGCTATACGTTTTCTACAAAAATACTATGCATGTACCGTGTATTATAATCAATTCTGAAAATGTTTAACAATTTAGCTAGTATTCATGCAGCTACTATGCAATGTACCGGAGTGATGAGGTCATACTCATACTTAACCCTTTTTATCACCCTTTAATCATGTTTTATCCTTTAATCTCATTATCATATTTCATTAGGTTGTCTTACTTATACATTTTCGAGTACAACCATTTCCATTTCCGCTTTATTTTATCTTTTCTCAAAATCGTCCAATTAACGCATACTTTAACGGGCTCCACATTATCGGCTATGCGACCATATGCTCTAGCCAGTGATTTTCGATCTTTCACCCCAGGGCTTTGGGACCTCCTTAATTTTCCCAATGTCATCAGAGTCCAATTGACAATGTGTTTTAACATTTTTATTTAATGCACACATTATTCCATCATTTTTACCATTTTCTCATACGATGGTTTTAAATCATTTGTTAACCCCTTTCGATGTGCTAAAGTTTCATTTTATCCATTTTTCACCCAAAACCAATCGACATGGTCTCGAGAGGGAGCCTAACCCTTAGGACCCTCAAGTTTGCCAAAATCACTATTTTATCCCTTTTTCATCATAATTTGTGAGAAACTTATATACTTTCATGTAGCATAAGAATTAAGCCATTTTCTTTCATACATTATCTCTGTAATTTCATGTCCAAAAACTATTTTCACCCATTTTATGTTTTACCACATAAAATACCTTCCAACATTTAAGACTATTTTTATTCAAGGTTCATAATCTTGCGTTATGATCATATGTGAACCCTAATATTATTTTTCTTTATCATGATAATATTTACAATCCTTTGGGTCTATTTTCCCCTACTTGTTCATTCCATTACTAGACCCACTTTAACATGTTTAACTAAGTCTAAAAATATATTTTTCCACAGAATTAGGACAACAGAGGTTATGATTGCCTTAAAAAAGATGAAAACAGGGAAAGCTTTAGGACCAGATAGTATCCCTATTGAGGTTTGGAAGTGCTTAGGGGTGGATGGAGTATCATGGCTTACAAAATTATTTAATAGAATTTTAATGACTAATAGGATGCCCGATGAATGGAGAAAAAGTGTTTTAGTTCCTATTTATAAAAATAAAGGGGACATATAAAGTTGTTCAAATTATCGTGGTATTAAGTTAATGAATCATACAATGAAACTTTGGGAGAGAGTGATTGAATATAGATTGAGATTGAAGACAACAATATATGAGAATCAATTTGGGTTTATGCCTGGGAGGTCAACAATGGAAGCAATCTATTTATTGAGGAGATTAATGGACAGGTATAAGAAGAAAAAGAAGAACCTTCATATGATTTTTATAGATTTGGAGAAGGCATATGATAGCATACCCAGAGATATAATATTGTGGATTCTACATAAAGGAGGAGTGACTCGCATATATATTGATGTGGTCAAGGATATGTATGATGGTGAGATGACTACAGTAAGAACATCAGTCGGAGAATGTAGTGATTTTTCAATTATGGTAGGTCTATACCAAGGATCAGCATTAAGTCCTTATCTCTTTACTCGTGTTATGGATGAGTTGACTGGAAAAATACAAGATGAGGTGCCATGGTGTATGATATTTGCAGATGATATTGTTTTAGTGGATGAGACTGAGACGGGGATTAATGTTAGGTTACAATTATGGAGAGAAACTTTAGAAACAAGAGGATTTAAAATAAGCAGAACTAAAATAGAATATGTGGAGTGAAATTTTAGTAGTAATAGGAGGACAAATGGAGATGTGGTGAAATTGGAGAGTCAAGATATACCTAGAAATGATCATTTTCATTATTTAGGATCAATTATCCAAAAAGAAGGAGATATTAGTGATGATGTTACTCATAGGATTAGAGCAGGCTGGGTTACGTGGAGAAGTGCTACCGACCTTTTGTGTGATAGGCGTATACCTTTGAAGTTAAAAGGAAAATTTTATAGGATGACCATTAGACCCGCCATGTTATATGGGACAGAGTGTTGGTCAACGAAGAAATAAAATGTAAAGAAAATGAGTGTGGCGAAGATTCGAATGCTAAGATGGATTTGTGGTAAAACTAGAAAGGGTAAAATTAAAAATGAACAAATTCGTGAAACGGTAAAAGTAGCTTCTATAGAAGATAAATTGAGAGAAAATCGACTTAGATGGTTTGGACACGTCAAGCGTAGACCAATTGATGCTGCTGTAAGGAAGAGTGATTTAGTTAGTATTGATGGTAATACAAGGGGTAGAGGTAGGCCTAAATTGACTTGGTGGGATATTATAAAAAAGGACATGATGTCATGTGGTTTAACCAAAGATATTGCACTGGACAGAATGGAATGAAAAAATAGGATTCATGTAGCCGACTCCAAATAATTGGGAAAAGGATTTATTGAGTTTAGTTAAGTTGAGTCTTGTTAAAAAAAACTCCAGTTTTACAAGTCCAAATATTTTATCCAATAATTACATATTAGGCATCAAAATCCTTCTAGTAATCACCCTACATAATTTCCATAGCTAGAAAAGCTTGAAAACATGGAAGAGGAAAACCCTACCTTGGTTAGAAGAGGAGAACACAAAAATGGGTGAATTAAAATCTCTAAAAACTCTTATGCTCTAAGACTTCAAACCTTCTTCAAAAGCTCCAAAAAACATTCTTTACAAGATTTGCTCCACCACCTTCTTCTTTGAAGCAAGCTTAAAAATGGTAGAATGGGTGTGAATATGGTGTAAATTATGGTGTAAGAGTGGTGTCAAGGCTTATCAATGGAGGAATAAGGGTTGGAGAAATGGAAAATGGGTGTAGGAACCTTATAGAAAGATATGAGATGAAAATGTAAGGGAGAGACCCTCCCACTTCTCCTTCTTATAACCTGAAAATCACTTCCAAAAATCATTTAAAAACCCATTAAAAGCCCATCAGATTGATCAGGCCATAGAAGATCACATGTCATAAAATCAAGGGCCAAAATCATGATAGCACATAAGGGCAAGCAATTTTGACCAAATTCCACCAAGGTCATTCGAACGAAAAGGGCTTCTCGTTTGAATGAAACTGGATTCTCGTTCGAATGTCTAAGGAAAGACCTTCTAACAAGGGTGACCATATATATCGAAGGATTTCTTTCGATCCTCCTTGGAAGCCTACATTTAACAAGGTTTCCTTCTCATTCGAACCATTACAACTCGTTCAAACGAGATGAGGATCTCGTTCGAATGACCTTGGGTTTGTTTGAACCACCCAGATTTTCAAAATTCCCCAATTTTACCCACCAATTAACATTAAGTTCACCGAAGCAATTAGAGGTAGGGATATTAGCCCATATATTATTAATTCAAATCCTAATAATTTCTCATGATTACAAATTACACATAAAAGAATAAAATATTGGGAGCAGGTATTACACCTTATCACACGGTGGAGGAAACAAACTAGAAGTCTCCATAATAGTACGTGATATTAAAAATGTGTGGCATTAGTGTCACATAAAACTCTAGCTAGGCTTCATTAAACATAAAACGTATCATCCATAGTCTGGACCATTCTATTAGGGTTGCGCAAATCGATATACCCTAACATATTGAAGTTAGGGTTGCTACTATGTAGCTAGGGGTGCGAGATGTTTTTTATCAGATGTGGCCTCGGCACTAGGAGCTGTTGAGGATGATATTATTTTGGGCAATGGTTCCTAAAACCTTATTGGCCCTAATGACCATTTCCCCTAATGTTGTCCCTCCCCCTGTTGGCCCTATCTTTGTCTCCCATGAGTCCTTACACTCTGGCATTTTCGGGATCGATGTCCCCTACCATCGCATCTAAAACAAACCCCCATAAATTGAGCTAAAATTTATCCTTGTTGCCTTGGTTGTTTCATCCCTTGCGTAACCTATGCAAGCCCCTACAGTTATCACTGGGGACTGTGCTTCGCGGACCTAAAACCTCTCCATTAACCTTAGTCTTATTGGCCCTATAAACTCGTATCTCACCTCCCAAACTACTATATGTCGTGGTCCCACTATACTTACCCATCTTATCCAACTTTATCTTATGCTCACACATATCCTAACAGTGAATCAAAGCAACATCCACCACCTGAGCATTGGTGGAACATTCCAGGTTCCCCATGATCACCTGATTAATATTCCATATCAAGCACATAATGATATAGTCCATCTTTCGCTTCTCGGTGCCAACCTCCTCTATCGTAAATATGGATATAATCATGAAATCTCTCTCATACTCAAGTACAGTATGATATCTCTTCTACAATAAGAGGAACTCCCACTTATTTTATGATCCCAACTAGCATAGGACATACTTATCCTCAACTCGCACCATAAAATGACCATATGTTAAACCATCTCTCTTTTTTGGAGTCTTCACACTCTCCCACCACTAGATGCATCCTTTATAAAGCAAAAAGTTGCTAACACCTACTTCTACACATCGATGCATTCCAAAAACCTTAAATGATGTTCAATGTACTGGCACCTCTAATGACCTAATACAAGGTCCAAGGAACTAATAATGGTAGGCGGGTCTTTCTTCATAAAAGAACCCCTTATCTTCTCCCATATCATTGCCTAAATATAGGTTGATCAACTACATCTGGTGCCCTCTCCTGGTGGCCGACTAATAAACCTAATACCACAAATAGAGGATTATCTTGGCCAACTCCCGAGGACCAAAGTGATATTTACCTTAGGTGCTCGGCATCGGTACTAGTGCTGCCTACTATGGTGGAACTTCGAGGTGAGCATGTATCAAAGAACTCTACGAAGAAGTCTAAGAGAACCTGCAACCCTCGAGGCCTAAGACCATGCTTTGATACCAATTGTAACAAACACTATATCTTAAGATTAGGATTAATCATTTCATATCTTTAAAATATACCACTTGTAAAAAAATTATTTATATATTATTCTCAACATGTAAGGAAACAAACTAAAGATGTGACTATAAGAATGAAATATGAAAAACCTCAAATATAAAATCCCATTTCAACCTTAAATTATCATAATCAATTAATTCTTTTAAATTAATTAAATTATAATTTCCTTTTAAAATTATGGGGTATTACATTTTTCATGACCTTGAGGATTAATTAATACACTATTGAGTTATTTCTATTACAGATAACGAGGGGAAAATACCAATGAATTGTAACTAAGATGTTTAAGGAACAACATAGAAATACCATAGATTTCCATATACACAACATGATGGTCAAATAGTGAAAAGGGTTAAGTATTGAGATGATTGATGAAAAACTTTAGTATAGTGTCACTTAATGCCTCCCAATGATCCTTTAAGCTAGGATACTTTGTCAACTTGAATGTTGCCCACCCACCAACAATAGCTCGTAAGAACTAAAAGTTGACTAAAATGTTAATGACCGTGATTCATTATATATCTCAAAGTATTTTGAACAATGACAATAATTATTGTATAGGAGATACAAAACTAATAATTCTCCCACGTTTTCAAAGAAATCAATAATTAACTAAGGATTTCCCTTATCCTAACTTTCCCAACCAAGGAAAAACATACACATGTATTTGGTAGTATTTGAGTATGCCATTAGTTTATACCTATTTTATAATGAAGGGGAAAGTTAGTAACCCATATAATAATTTATTAAAATATTGTTTGATGTTGATAGAATACATATCCCACTTGAAAAACTATCATATTCATTGGTAATTGTGTCTCAAAAGTTGAGGTTGTTATAGCAGTAGACTAAAATCATGCTTTATGCAATAGTTTTAGTTATGGATTTATTACTAAAATAAAATATTTTTTTCTATTTTAGTTAGAGTCATATATGGACATAATGTTTTCATTATCTTATATATTATTGGTGTCTTTTATTCTACTTAGCAGGTATTTTGGTGTGTAAAGTATGATTTACACGTAGAGGACCAGTTCACTAGTTCTCGTGGAATGTAAGTTTTATCGTTCACAGTCTTAGATGGAACCGGACACACCATTAGTAGGGATATAACACAATATTGTACAAGAAAACTTCAATTTCATTACCTTTATACTAATTTCATAAGATAATTTGCACCTCATGATTATTAGGTTTACTTACGGCTCTTAAATCTGAATATGACTAATGCACACATGCATTAGTTATTTATTGCTTTGACCTGTCAGGTGAGATTCTTTATTGGATAAATAATCTTGATAGATTGGGTAATGGTGATTAATGTATATTTATGTATGGAATCCACGTATCAGAATAGAGCGTCGCATCCGCAAATTCTATGTTTTTAATGGTAAGTGAAGGGTAAAATAAATATAATAAATAAATTAAAAGAAACACATATTAAAAGATTTTTACTATAGCATAGCTGAGTCAAAATAAATGGAAATACATAATTATTCGTACATGCCATAAAACTTGTAGAAAACATTCAGGAATCATAAGAGATGATAAGTTATGGTGTGATATTCCAGCGGGGACTACCATCCTGCTACCACCCATATGTACATAACCGAAAATATTTTTTGAGGTAATATAAAATAAAAGTCCAAACGTGTGGGAGGTATCTCATCTTCTTCAGGTCTGCCATCCATCTACAAGGACAACAATTAAGTAAACATGCCAATTAGATCATTTTTATTTTTATACAATGCACGGCAGAAAATGTATTATTATATAGTAATGGGATTTAATATTGATATCATAAAATCAGGAGACAAACTGAAATATTATAAAACATTCAGGGGTATACTGGAATATAATGATATGTAAATGAATAATATAGTGGAGTGAAACCGGATAAGCTGTGTATCAAGTCACCAAGATAAGGGTTCAAACAATAATAAGATAATCCAAAAATTATCGATTTTAGGGTTTCAATTGTGTAGACATACAATACAATATCGTCCAAAGAATATTATACACTTGGACAGACACTCTTAAAATTTTAGGGGATATAATAATCAAAATAAAGGCTTAGTACACTTAGCTAGAGGGTCACTTATACGTATGTAGCAAATAAAAACTAGGCACTCAACATCTGAGTCCTACATGCCAATTAGAACAGTCATGGTATACCAGAGTCTAATCCCTGAATCGTAAGGTATGCTAATAAGATTTTCACAGATAATGGTCATAAATTGTAGGGTAATATATAATTATTGTAGTAGGTTGCAGGGTATACCACAATTAAGGGTAAAAAAGAGTTCAGTGGCTTTGACTGAAATCGTAAGTTATAAGTTTATTGGGTTTAAGGATAACTGGAGTATCGAGAGAATTAATATATGAAATAAACATGAACTGCACAAATGAGTTCGTAATTGAAATATGAGTTCAACATTGTCACAGACTGATATAACAATCAGTAATTGTGAAATACATAAGCTTAGTTTGTCTAATAATGAAAATTAAATCACCTACTTTCAATATTTTTAATTTTGAGTTTGTGCGTCTAATTCACTGGGGTTGACTGGATAGTCTGAAATCATAGAGAGTGTAAGTAGGTCATATAGTCCTAAAAGAATGCTTATATGATCTCGTAAGAAGTTTAAGTATAAAAATAACTGAAAGGATATAATGTATAATTTTAAAAAAAATTAGAAAATATTTTTCTTTATTTCTATTTAGTGACGAGAGACATAATAGCTTTATTTGAACTAAAAAATTTATAGAAAACGCTTGGAGGAGTTTTAAAAAATGGGAAAACTCGTCAGGGGATATGTGTAAAATTAAAACTTAATTTTAAACTGGTTTTCATAAGAAAATTATTTCTTGATGTTCAAATAAGGTGATGCAATACACAGTTTTGTGAAGAATTAAAAAATAAAATTTTTGAAAAAAAATCAAAATTTTCTGATTGGACACATGCCCTTACGCGCTCAGTCAAATAATTCACGCCCCTAGTTTGACTTTCACTCACGCGCCTATAACCCACTCATCTTCAACCTTCGAACATTTGGCTTTAGGCTTTTGAAACTTTGACCTTAAATTTGAGACGTTTGAGGAGTCCATTTGAGTTGGTTCCTGAATGAAAATTGCATAACTTTTTAAGAGGAATCCAACCATATTGGTTTTAAGAATTTTGGTGGGATAAATTGAGCTATTGAGTTTCTGTAAAAATGGTGAAAATTTGACTAAACATAAGTGACTGAAAGATATGATTCTTATTTCGGAGTTATAATAGTTTTGTTCTATGTTGAAATGTAGCAAAACAAGTCTGGTTTGAAGGATTTTGGTCGAGTAAAACTCTTGAATTTGTTTTCTAAAAATTCCACGCCCGGCCCAAAAACTTAAATCTTCAATTTTAAGGTATTAAAATGTATTCTTGGTTCAATTAAACCTTTCACTTAGGTTCCTGAGGATCTAAGCTCAACTTACCTCACTATAAAACCGGTTCAAAGTCAAAGAAGGGGAATCCACCATTGAAGCTCAAGCTTTATTGGAGTTTTTTGGTTTTTGAGCTATTTTATTGCATACACACACTAACTCACATGTAAATGCATAATTCTATTCTACATACATGAAGAAACATAATCAAATTGAAAAAATAAACATTCATATATAAAATCACAAAAATGCAAAAACTCTCAAAATTTAAAATTGAAAACCTATCAGTTGGGATGAGTTTTTACTAAGGTGAAGGAGGGTATTTATAGGTTTAGTGGATAGGATTTGATTGGTGTTTTTGGAGGTGAAGGTAGGGCTAAAATTTCACAAGTTTCACCAAGGCTTATGTGCATGGTAAATGGGTACCATGGGTCACCCACATGGTACAACCCATATTGGCAGTCTAGTTGAGGCCATGCCATCAAGGGGGAAAGGTTAACTAAGCTTAGGTTTTAGTTTGGGTCCTTGGATAGTTTTTTATAGGTTTTAAGACTTTTAAGTTATTTTATAAAAGTTTAGTAACTCGCGTGCAATTATTCAAACCTAATGGATTGGTTCCTAATATTCCTACAAACTTTGAGTGAAAGTTGGATTCACTTGATTTAGGAAAGTGTAAGTTAACCTAATTTTTCCTTTAAGGGCATTTTGGAAATTTGGTAAAAGTATAGGGTTTATTTGGAATTTTTCATTTATTTAAGGGATTAAAGGCATGTTTACAGTATATTTAGAGTGGGTTGTTACATTTTTTCCTCCTAAATAATTTCGTCCTCGAAATTACCGGGAAAAAGTGCGGGGTATTGTTATCTCATAGTGTTTTTTATTTCCCATGTTACTTCTTCAGTTCTGTGGTGTAGCCAAAGAACTTTAACTAATGGGATGGTTTTATGTCGGAGAACCTTTTCTTGTCGATCGAGAATCTAAATAGGAATTTCTTCAAATTCTTGGTTAGATTCAACTGTCATATCTTTCCAAGTAATGATGTGACTCGGGTGAGAAATGTATTTTCGCAATTGAAAAATATGAAACATGTCATGGAAATTGGATAGTTTGGGAGATAATTCTGGACGATATGCCACTAGTCCAATATGTTAGATTATTCTAAAGAGACCAACATAGTGAGGTGATAATTTTCCTCATTTTCTAAATCGAATTATCCCCTTTCTTGGAGATACTCGTAAGAACTCTTTGTTATTTACTTGCAATTCTAGGGGATTTCAATGAGTGTTGGCGTAACTCTTTTATGGAATTTGAGATAAATGTAATCTTTCCCAAATAAGGCATATCTTTTATGTGGTTTCGATGATGATCTCTAGTCAAAGTGTGTGATTTTTCCTGATTTATTCCAGTATAAGGACGAACGGTAGGGCAGTCTGTAGAGGGATTTATAGGGAGTAGTCTGAATGCTAGTCTGATAATTATTATTATAGGAGAATTTGATTAAGGAAATATAATTATTTCATGAACCTATAAAGTCTAATGTGCGAGCTCATAATATATCTTCTAGAGTTTGAATTACTTGATCAGATTTGTCCGTCAGTTTGAGGATGAAAATAAATTCTTAGGTATACCTTAGTTCTTAAGGAGATTTATAAGGCTTAATAAAATCTATCAATAAATCTAGGGTCTCGATCGGACACAATGGAAATAGGCACTCCACGAAGTCTAACAATTTCCTTGATGTAAAGTTCACTTAGTCGTTGGAAGGAATCGGAGGATTTGGTTGGTAGAAAATGGGCCAATATTGTAAAACAATTGAAGATAACCCATATCGTATTGTATCCTTAGTAAGTTAGGGGAAATTCCCTGACAAAGTCGATGGTTATATGACCCCATTTCCATTCTGGTATGGGAAGTGGCAATCTCATTGTTGATACCAAATTTAGTCTGCTGGCATGGCTAAATTGAGTGAAGACACATGGCAATCTGCGTGGCAACAACAAACACTTCCGAACAACACCTTGACTCTGAGGAACCATACTTCAATGAGGAGAACTGTTTCCCCGAGAAACTCAGACGCTCCGACCAATAAGAACTCTACGAGGAACTTTTGAGTACCGAGCAGCTTAGGCGGTCCGAGCTGCACCTTGAACAAAGCATTAATAACAGGATAACCAACAGTTTGACTGTGCATTAAATGCTTATTATTATCATACATATGTATACTCTTAAGGGGCATTTAATGTATTATCCTTTCACATTACAGCCTTAGGGCTATAAATACATTGTATAATCCTCATTATAAGGGGACCGGAATTTCTTGATAAAACTTGTAATCGAGAATTCCCAAACAGTAAGCAATAACATAACAGTGGACGTAGGCTGAACCACTTTAAAATTTCTTTATCTCATTTATTTTATCTGTAATTAAATAATTAGATATAATCTAATTTTTTACATCAACAGATTGGCACCGTCTGTGAGAAGCAACTGGTAATATCGTTTTTCATCGAAAACAGTTCATCACAAATGGCTGATATTCCAGAACCCAGCAATCAAAACGCTGGAAGCCCTCCAAATCCATCTGCTCCGCCAAATATTCCAGATCTGGCTGGAATAATGACAAATCTGGCACAGGGCCAGACCGTCATGCAAGAAACTATGCGACAACTCGTACAAACCCTCCATGGCGGTGCACCAACCCATTCAGGACCGCAAAGTATTCAAAGAAATACCCGTTTGCTTTCTTCGCGTACTAGGCGTACTGATTCATATCGTACTGAGGAGTCTGAAGATTTTTCTTATCAACCTGGATGAACTTCGTCGGTACGAGCCACAGATACTGAATAACGTATCACTCTCTCTCCAAAAAGGACTAGTGAAATTGAAAGATTAAGCAGAGTATCTCCTTTTGATCGATTAGGTTCTAGGAGGAGCAAAAGTCCTCCTAGAGCCGCATCGAGGAGTTTTTAACGACCATCAGACTTAAGGGAAGGATCTGCCCAGTTGCGACCAGCTGCTCGTCAAGATAGATCCCAGGAAGCCACATCAACGCGATCAGTTGCTTGAACCAACAGGCCCGAGGAAGGAAATGATGCATGGAAAGGCTCTATTCAGAGGCTGGAGGATAGATTAGGTGAAATGGATAAAGCCAAGAACCCTCTACAACGAACTTTTGTTCAAGGAACACCTTTTGTCCAGGCCATTGTAGATTTTCTAACACCATCAAAATTCAAAGCTTCGAATAAAGAGGCTGAATATGAAGCCATGATTACAGGTCTTAGTTTGGCAAAAACTATGGGGGCAGAACAGGTTATTGTCTTCAGTGACTCGCAATTGGTCATAAATCAAATAATGGGAGTATATGCGGTTAAAGGAGAATTAATGATCAGATATCATGCAAAGGCAAAGGAGCTGGTGTCGAAATTTGCTGCTATTCATCTGATCAGAATACCAAGAATGGAGAATGCGAGAGAAAATGCCCTAACTCGATTAGCATCAGCTACTCGTACCGAGCTATGAAGAATAATCCTAATTTAAGTTTTAGTTGGTCGAAGTATAGATGAAGATCTGACGATAAACTTTAATACCCTCGATTTAGGATCATCATGGATGGATCCCATCAGGACATATATTGAGAAAAGGGAATTACCAACTGACAAACTTGCAGCCAAAAAACTAAAGTTTAAGGTTGCTCGTTATGTACTGACTAATGGTATTCTATACAGACGAGGAATTATAGCAGGTTTGCAAAGATATATGCATCCCACCGAGGTGAAAGATTTGATTGAAGAGGTCCGTGAAGGGTCCTGTGGAGCCCATGTAGCAGGTCGGACACTTTTGCAAAGAATGATGACTCAAGGATACTACTGGCCGACGATGAGAGCTGATTGTATAGCCTATGCCAAGAAATGTGACAAGTGTCAGCGCTTCTCTTCCATCCAAAGAACTCCCCAAGCATTACTGACACCCATTACTTCCCCTTGGCCATTTGCCATATGGGGAATAGATTTGGTCGGGCCACTACCGACAACCAGGGGAAGATTTAAGTATCTCGTGGTCGTTGTGGATTATTTTACTAAATGGGTTGAGGCTGAGCCTCTCATTGATATGACGTACAACAAGGTGTACCAATTTATTTAGAAGAACATCATTTGTCAATATGGTCTTCCTCATACTTTCATCACAGACCATGGAACACAATTTGACAACGAGGAGTTCGCTGCCTATTGTCATCAGTCAAATATCTTGAAGATCCACTCGGCTACAGGCCATCCTCAAAGCAATGGACAAAATGAAGTGACAAACAGAACGCTACTGAATGGCTTGAAGAAAAGACTAGATGATGCGAAAGAAAATTGGATCAATGAGCTACAATCAGTACTATGGGCTTACCGAACTACTCCCCGAGTAGCAACAGGGGAATCTCCATATATGCTAGCATTTGGAAATAAAGTTGTTATACCCGCCGAATTGGGTCTCCTAACACACAGAATACTGAATTTCAATTCCCCTGTCAGCGATTTAATGAGAAGGTTAGACTTGGACATGCTCGAGGAGGTTAGGGAATAAACAGCCATTAGAAATGCTACAAACCAGCAGCGAACAACTTTGTTCTATAACAAGAGAGTGAAGAAGTGTGACTTGAAAGAAGGAGACTATGTGCTAAAGAAGGTGATTCAAAAGCATAACAAACTGGAAGAAAACTGGCATGGACCCTACCGAGTTAAAGAAGTTGTTCGACCAGGGACATACAGAATAGAAACTTTAGAGGGGGAGGAGTTTAAGAATGCATGGAATGCAGAACACCTGCGCAAATATTATCAGTAATGTAAACTCTCATGTAATGAAGTTTCATCAGTATGAATAAAGTGACAACGTGCTGCCCAGCTCTTTCCTTTTGTTGGAATTTTTTTACGGAATACTAGTGCTACACACTACTCAGCAAAACTCGAACTACTCAAATCTATTCCTGAAAACGCCAACTAAGGTTGGTCGGGAAATAAATCTATTCCCGAAAACGCCAACTAAGGTTGGTCGGAAAGTAAATATATTCCTAAAAATGCCAACTAAGGTTGGTTAGGAAGTAAATGTATTCCTAAAAATGCCAACTAAGGTTGGTTAGGAAGTAAATGTATTCCTAAAAATGCCAACTAAGGTTGGTTAGGAAGTAAATGCATTCCTAAAAATGCCAACTAAGGTTGGTTAGGAAGTAAATGCATTCCTAAAAATGCCAACTAAGGTTGGTTAGGAAGTAAATGTATTCCTAAAAATGCCAACTAAGGTTGGTTAGGAAGTAAATATATTCCCGAAAATGCCAACTAAGGTTGGTCGGGAAGTAAATCTATTCTCGAAAACGCCAGCTAAGGTTGGTCGGGAAGTAAAACTATTCCAAAAAATGCCAATCTGTTGGTCGGTAAGAAAAAACCCACTAACTGTAGTTGGTCGAAAAGGAAATTTTACCGACCTTGGTTGGTCAAAAACAGTTTATGAATACGAGAAAGTGATCGAGCAAAATTTTTGATACTCGTAACTTTTTAAATTACTACTAAGTTGGTCGAGAAACAAAACATCATTTTTTGTCAAATGATTACCACAAATTCAAACTAGTCGACAATAAGTTGATCGACAAATAACACAATGTTGTTATCTTTTTAACAGATATACATACACAGATGTAAAGTGTTTTATAATTACAATACAATGGCAGTCAAGATTTGTAAATAAAATTATTTCATTGAATGTAGAACAAAATACATCAAGAATGAAATACAAATTTATTACATCAAGATTCTTATTCTATTGGTTTCTTCCCCTCTGCTTTTGAAACAGGTTCCTCGCCAGCAGGTGGATCATTTAAAGCATGAGGGGAATTTATGAAGTTAAGATCTGTAAGCATCCTGATATTCATCACAGATGGTCGATCTAGTAGGTGCTTGGGATGAGATATCTCAACATTGGAATGGAGATTGTAATCGTCAAGGTATTTGGAAATCGAACACCGAGGGACGGCCCGAGCAGGGATCCAACTCATATCAAGCTTGAATGGTGGCACTGGTAGGTCGAGAAGCCCAGGATTATGGTAATCCCATAGGTAATGACCCTGTTCCAGTTGCAACACACCTAAGGCATTCAACCATCCCTGTTTGTAACCCTTATTATTTGCATTTTGGATACGATCATCCAAATGGTAGAGAGCCTCGTTGTAGCCAGCCATCCAGAATTCTCTGGGCTGTTTGTGGAATTGATATGTCAATCTTTCCAGTTGCTCGTGGAGATTTTTTATAAAGAGTTCTTTATTCTCCAAGATAGATTTCTGCGCAGAAAGCTGCTCGTACAGACTCCTGATCTTATTAGACATCTCAGCCAATGCTTGGTTCTTTGCCATCAGTTGGAAGGCATGGTTCTCTAGAGCAGATTGAGTTCTTTTTTACTCGACAGAAATCCGAGCATCTCTTGCTCATCCCCGAGGAGCTCTTGATCGTCCCCGAGTAGATGTAAAAGGGCCAGCTCTCTTCAAGGTCTCCAATTCGTCCATCAGGTTAACGTTTTCGACCTCCAAGAAAGAGAATCCCTCGTCAGTCACAGGGATCAAGGCGTTTGAGGTGGAAGCTGCAGACTTCAACTAAGAAAACTCTCTTTACAGGTTATTATTTTCTTGCTCAAACAACTCAGCTATCTGTCTGTGCTCTTCGACCTCAGCCTTCAAAGTTCTCTCCCTCACATCGTAAGCATCAAATCGTTTATCGTATCCCTTATCGACAATGATTTGCTGATACTTCTTCTCATACCCCTCGTGCAAAAGGGAAGTAGATTCTTTATATTGTTGCTGAAGTTCTTCAAGAGTGCCTTGGAGATCCTCAATCATATCATAGTATGCTACGTTGTTAGCCACTGCACGGTCGAGCAGGCACTTCAAATATTGATAGGCTTCAATTGCTTGCTTTGAAGCATCTTGACCGAGGATGTCAATGATTTGGGTTGCACTCATGTCTGTATGACCAGCTTTGAAATACTCATTACATTGCCTTAATAGTTTTGTATCATGAGCAGTCAATAATTCCATCCTGGCCAGAAACTAGTAAAGGAAGAAAAAGCAATAATCAATAAGAGTTCAAACAGAGCATGAAAAAGGGAAACAACAGTATGAATAGGCAAAACTTCAAATTTTATTACATTATAAAGGAGAAGTACAAAGTTCAGAGTTACATTTGACAAGGAAAAATAAAATATAGAGAGAAATCCGAACAACTCTACACCTTTTCCTTATCTCCCAAAACTTTCTCGGGAGGCTGGGATGAGGAGGTAGGTTGCTCGGAGGGAACAGAGGGTTGCTCGGGAAGTGGTGGCAGTTGCTCGGATGAAGTAACGAGTTGCTGAAGTTCCTCGTTAGTGGGATGGATAGCTGGGGGATGAGAAACTTGATCTCCCATCACCATGGAAGACTCCTCAGAGGCAGCTTCGTCCTCTTCTTCGTCTTCAGGAGTTGGAGGGGGGCCAGGGATGTGTCGCTGAAATAATTCAAAATTTTCATCAATTCTCATTTCTTGCAGAGCAGCGACCCATCCATCTCTAAAGTATTTGAGGCTGCCATATTCCACTTGCGACATCATGGCAGCCAAACCTTTATTCCACCCTTTATACCAGCCGGCGCTGAAGGATTTTTCAATAGCCAATTTCCTTTTTGTCTTCTCCGAGGAAAGCTTCTCGGAAAGAAGGTCATCAGCAGCTTTTAATTTATTCTCAACCTCCTCCTTCTGACGACTTACTTCCTGAAGTTGACCCAACTCCTCCTCAGCAGCCTTGAGCTTATTTTCAAGCTCCCCAGCATTTTTGAGCTTCCCTTCGAGCTCTTTATTCTTCTCCTCCAAATCATTTATTTTTTTCTCTAACCACTTGGAGACCTCAATAACCTGAGCCTTCTCCTGCTCGGTCGAAGTAAGCTTCTTCTCCCAAATTGCCTTTTCATCGTTATATTTCTGACGAGAATCTTTCAGAGACTGCGCCAAGCCCATCAAAGCTTCCTCTACACCAGACGAGGAGCTTGAAGCTTTAATAGCTTCATCTTTCTTCAGAATTGTATTAAAACAGCTCACCAACTGTAAAAAGAAAACGAAAGCAAGTCAGTACGCAGATGCAAAAAGGAAAGAATGAAAATTTAAGACAATAGGACTTACAGAAGCAATATGATGAGCTGCTAATGTGGTAATCGTGTCCCGATAAAGGTTTCTTCAATACCTTGGATCTCGGGAATGATCCAAGTCTTCACCGAGCTCATAGCAGAGCTCGGGGGAACAAAAGTGGGAACACCACTAGTCGGAGGCTGAGAGATGGATTCAGCCAAATTGATAGAGGAGCTTTTCTTCAGACTCATCAGAGGAGCATCAACTTTCTTGACTAACGAGGTAGTCTTAGTTGGAGAAATGGCAATCACCTCGCTTGGAGCAGTAGCCTTGCTCGGGGCCACTGGGGGCTTCTCGACAACCTTCACAGGAGCAGCCGAAGGAGGTGCATCAATTTTCTTTGTCCCCTCTCTTGGGACATCAAGCTTACTTCTCTTTGGCTCTCCAGCACCAGAGGAAGATTTCTCAAAAAGGGTGGGAGGTCTTCTTTTCTTCATCCTCTCACTCAAAGGAATATGTGACTCAGGCGAAGAACTTGTAGAGGCTGGTATTGGTTCTGCATCGCTTATCACCGGACGATCAGTAAAAGAGGAGGTGTAACTCTTGTACTGCAGCAAATATGAAGCTGACCTAATATGCTCGTCGGCAATAGTCTGATGCAAACTCCAGATAAGTTTTAAATTCCTTATGTTAACGTCTCCCTCTTTGGGAGATTTTCTTTTGCTGTCAACTGCAAATAAATCAAAATTAAAATATCAGTGGCACATTTTATCAAACACAGAAGAAGCATAATTTTGAAAATAAAATATAAACAACCTATCCCATTGCCATAGGTAGGACATCTGGGACCCTGGTAAACATCATCTCCAGTTAGTGGAGAGTGTTGCCAATGTTTCATAACAACCCCGTGCTCAAAGTAGTCCCTATTGGCATCTGGGAGATTGACCACTAAATCTCTATTTAAAAACCTAGTTTTTAAATAAAAAGTATTATTGCCCACAGCCCATCTATAACAAAACATAATTTCAGGAATTACTATACGAGTTCCATGAATTTGATTTAATCTATAAACACCGTTAACTATTCTCCATGTATTGGGGGATATTCTTGCAGGAACCACGACAAAGTATTGACAGAATTCCAGACATAGAGGGTTTGGGGGAAAAGAAAAGCCTCACTCAGCGATAAAGAGACTGGGGAACCAATGTCCCTTAGCCAAACGAAAATAGTCTGAAGACTCAGAAAGCTCTTCCAAAATAACCCATGAGGGAATAGAGAAATCAGAGAGAAATTCATCAATCGATTCTATAGGATAAACCATGATGAAAGAAGGAAATCAAAGAGGAAGAAGAAAATCTTACAGGAAAGAGATGAGTCTGTTGACAACATATGATGAAAGAGATGAATGCACAGGAGAGAGAGACAATGGAAAACTCAAAGAGACAAATTTGAAAAAGTAGAAGACGATGGGATTTTCTGCAATGTTTAAATACTCTGCCTTGGGAAAAGGTAAAAGTAATGATTACAAAAAGAGACGGTTACGTTACCGGCAGCTAAAAAGACAAAAAGTGTGCGGGAATCGAAGCGGGTAGAAAAATTCAAAAAAGACCGATTCTACGAATTTGGAAGGAGAAATAAATACAAAAGAAAAGACTCCTAAATTTCGGGATGACCATTTAAAATGACCATATTTCGAGAAAGAATGTTCCACACTCCTCAAATTTCGAACTATGAAACATTGGGGGCTTCTGTTGATACCAAATTTAGTCTGCTGACATGGCTCAATTGAGTGAAGACACATGGCAATCTGCGTGGCAATAACAAACACTTCCGAATAACACCTTGACTCCGAGGAACCATACTGCAACGAGGAGCACTATTTCCCCGAGCAACTCAAACGCTCCGACCAACAAGAACTCTACGAGGAACTTTTGAGTACCAAGAAGATTAGGCGATCCGAGATGCACCTCGAACAAAGTATTAATAGCAGGATAATCAACAGTTTGATTGTGCATTAAATGCTTATTATTATCATACAGATGTATACGCTTAAGGGGCATTTAATGTATTACCCTTTCACATTACAGCCTTAGGGCTATAAATACATTATATAATCCTCATTGTAAGGGGACCGGAATTTCTTGATAAAACTTGTAATCGAGAATTCCCAAACAGTCAGCAATAACATAACAGTGGACGTAGGCCATTCCTATAAGGCTGAACCACTTTAAAATTTCTTTGTCTCATTTATTTTATCTGTGATTAAATAATTAGATATAATCTAATTTTTTACATCAACACTCATTGTTAGCAAGTTTGACACTTTGCTATGAAGTGTACGATATCATTCTTCATACCAGACCACTAATAATATTGCTTGAGGGTTTGATACATCTTGATCCTTCCAGGGTGAATCATGAGTTTAAAATGGTGAGCTTCCTGTAGGATTTCTTCTCGTATTGAGGTGATGAGAGTAACACATACTCTATTTTTGAATTTTAACCCACGTTTGGGTCCAAAATCTAATATTTTTTGGGGAGGTTGTTTCAAAGTTTTTTCATCTGGGAACGTAAAAATTCATCCTAGTCTTGGAGATTAATGATTTTCTTATGCAGAATGGGGTGAGTGGCAAAGTTTTGTAGAACAATTCGTATTTGGGAGTGATCTCGTTGTAGATTGTAATCTCCAATGGTTTCTAAGAATATAAACATACTATGGAGGCTTCCCTGGGCTTTGCAGCTTAAGGCATCAGCGACTACATTACCTTTTTCGATATGGTAAAGTAAGTTAAACTTATAATCCTCTAAGAATTTTATCCATCTTCTTTTTCGAAGGTTGATATCCTTTTGCATGAAGATTTACTTAAGACTCTTATGATAAGAAAATACCTAAAAAAAATTCCATGCAGATAACATCTCCAAATTTCTAGGATAAAGACTATTGTTGTTAATTCCAAGTCGTTTACTGGATAGTTACGCTCATGAATTTTCAACTGTCGTGATCAGTATTTGATCACTTTATACACAACTGAATCCTTATAAAGAAGCGTCGGTATAAAAATTATAGTTGTTATTACTAGAAGTAATGATTGGTACGGGGGCAGTGGTTAATTTTTCCTTCAAGGTACAAAAGGCTTGTTCCCATTTGGAGATCCATATGAATCGAACATCCTTCTAGGTTAACTTCAGTAATGGTAGGGAAATTCGGGAAAATCCTTCCATAAAACATCGATAATATCCAGCAAGTCCTAAAAAGATATGTAGTTTTGTGATGATGGTAGGCTGAGGCCATTTAAGTACTACGGTGGTTTTAGTTGGTTCCACTTGTATGCCTACTTTGGTGAGTACATGTCCATGAAACTTTACCTCTTTTATAAGAAAATCGTATTTACTCTATTTTTCACAAAGCTAATCTTTACGTAGGGTCCCAACACTATACATAGGTGCTCTTTGTGCTCTATCCTACTCTTGTAATAAATTAATATGTCATTTATAAAGACGATCACAAATTGATCTAGGAAAGGGTGAAATATTCTATGCATTAGGTTCATGAAATTAGTAGGGGTATTGGTTAATCCAAAAAACATGACTAAAAATTTAAAATGGCCATATCATGTCCAAAAATCGGTTTTGGGTATGTTTTCTTCCTTAACATGAACTTTGTGATATCCAGATCTTAATTAAATCTTTGAAAATATCTTTGGGCCTCACAACTGGTCAATCAAATCATCTATCTTGTACAATGGATATTTATTCATGATGGTCAATTAGTTCAATTTTTGGTAATCGATACATAATCAAAAGGATCCATCTTTCTTTCGTAAGAATAAAACTGAAGCTCCCTAAGGTGATGTACTGGGGTGTATAAATCCTTTGTTGAGTAGGTCGAACAGTTGTCTTTGAAGTTCTCTCAATTCTAGAGGAGCCATACGATAAGGAGGTATTGAGATACGGGAGATATTTGGCAACAGATTGATAAAAAAATTCAATTTCTCGAGGTGGGGGTATTTTAGGTAAATCTTCAGGAAACACATCCTTGTAACTAGTCAAGATTTTAGAGAGGGAGGAGTTTTTTTTTCACTTATCCAAAAAAATAGAGGTTGGTGGGGATTTTATCCTTGAAAATAAAATGAAGTTTGATGGGTTGGTATGAATGTCAACGTCTTCGCCTGACATTCAATATGAGTAAAGTTCGAGGATAAAACGTCCATTTGTATTATTAAATCGAAGTTCGTTAAATTAAGGACTATTAAATCTATGGTTAATGTCCTTGTCCTAAAATGTAAAGTGTGACATTTACAAATCCGATCAGTAATGGACATCTTTACTGTTGGCATTCCTATAGTAAAGGATGAGCTGATGGACTAGAGGATAATTGTAGATGATTCATACATGAATAATTAATGAAAGAATGGGTATATCTAGAATCAAATAATATATGTGTGGAAATATTATAAAAAGGAAGATTTCCTTCGACCACACCGTGGTAATTTGGATTTTTCGCCAGGATAAAGGAGGAATTTTGACCTTGGTTCCTATTGAGGGGTTCTTGCTTTCTTTCATGGGGATTTTATATGGTAAACGGTTAAAGTTATTGGTTGAATTTTGACAGGAAATTTGATAAAGTTGAGTAAGGTAGAAGAAGGAGGCATGTGTAGAATAGGGCACTGGGGTCTAAGATGTCCTACTTGGTTGCATTCATAACAATACATCAAAGGTATACTATAACTATGTTAAATCTAACTGAATACTCGACCATCCTTGGGCTTGTTATAGGGACGATTTTGTTTGGTTCTTAATAACATAGGCATTTCGAGAAGGAGTAAAGGTTCGGGTTATATTGGTAGAGGCGGCATGTTATTATACAAGGGAGGTTATTTCAATCATTTGGTTAAATTCTCGGACTTGTAAAGGAATGATAGAGGATTTGAAGTTCTGGTGTAAACCTCATTCAAAATCTTTTCACTTTTTGGATTCGATGTTCACGTATTTTTAAGCATATCGGGATAATTTAGTGAACTTAGCCTTATACTGGGATACAGTCCATTGTTGTTGTTGTAAGCTTAGGAAATCTATGGTCATTTGATCTCTTACTGATTCAAAACAGCACTTGTTGAAGAATATTTCTTCAAACTGCTCCCAGGTTAGTTCATTCAAGTTTCGAGAATGTACAATAGACTGCCACCAGAAATCTCCTTCTCCTTTGAATATGTATGAAGCCAATCTTACCCTAAGTTCAGGGTTAATGCCTACCCCGTTAAGTTTTTTAAGTGCTTGACAAATCTACCTTCCTTCTTTAATCACGTTGGGCTTCCCAAAGAATACTAGGGATTTTTGTCTTAAAAATTCTTTAAGGGCATTCATTTTTTGAGTTTTTTCTGATAGATCATTATTAACGAGAGTTGAGGCATATTTTATTATCGCTGGTTTAATATGGTTAATTTTTTTAGACAACATAAAATTCCTTCATTGGTGGTAGTTAAATTAGGCACTTGTGAAATAAATCGTTCCTCCTGAGTTCCACTAGTAGTTGCTCGAGTATTAACCATCCTATATAAATAATATATCAAAAGATATATTACAAGTGGAGATATAGCAACATACTTGTTAAATTATATCACATTGGGTTACATAGTATTACACAAGCAAAAACATAAGGAAGATTACCCAGCTGATAAACCTATTTTACAACAAAAGAACGCTTACTAATACAAAAGAACCATTAGTTTAAACTACTGTAGTCATTTGGGAATATGGGTTCCATCTACTTGTACTCGGACACCTATAGATTTTATTTATTTACAATCATATTCCATTGATAATTTTTAATCCATTTGAGGAACCATTCGATCAGTCTCGGGATCTGGGTCATCTTCGGACGGATCTGACTCATACGGGAAAGTACTGGTATTCATGGGGGGAAAGATAGTAACTGTTGATACCAAAATTAGTATGCTGATGTGCATGAATAATAAGAAGACACGTGTCAATCTACGTGGCACAATAGCAACGAGGAAGATCATTCCCCCGACCAACATACCCACTCCGAACAACAGGTGTACTCCGAGGAACACCAGCCCCCGAGGAACTCTTGTCCTCCGAGGAACTCCAGCGCTCCGAGGAACTCTTGGACGATGAGCAACTAAGGCGGTTCGAGCTGAATCTCGACCACAGCATTGATTGCCAGATAATCAACAGTTCAACTATTCATTGAATGCTTATCATCTTGACGCACACGTATGAAGAGCATTAAATGAGTTACCCTTTCATATGTATATCATTTAATGTATCACCCTTTCAGGTACAGCCTAAGGGCTATAAATACCTTGTATCACCCTCATTCAAGGGGACCGGAATTTCTGGAGAGCACTTGTAATCGAGAATTCCCAAACACTCAGCAATAACATAACAGTGGATGTAGGCCATTCATATAAGGCTGAACCACTTTAAAATCTTTTCTCTTATTTAATTATCTGTGATTGAATAATTAGAGTAATCTAGTTTTTTACATCAACAGATTGGCGCCGTCTGTGGGAACGATTGTTATTATCGTTTTTCACCAAAATTCATTGATCATCAATGGCAGATAATCCGGAATCCAGCAATCAAAATGCTGGAAATGCTGGAAATCCTCCCAATCCCTCTGCACCTCCAGATCTGGCTGGGATTATGACGAATCTGGCTCAAGGACAAACCGCCATGCAGGAAATAATGCGACAACTCATACAGACCCTTCATGGCGGTGCACCTGCGCGTTCCGGACAGCGAAGTGGTCATAGGCAAACCTATTTACATTCTTCACGATCCAGGCGTACTGAGTCATATCGTAATGAGGAATCTGATGATTTCTCTTATCAACCTGGGCGAACTTCATCAATAAGGGCTACAGATACTGATCAACGCATCACTCTCTCTCCAGAAAGACCCAGTGCCTTGGAAAGACTGAGTAGGGTATCTCCTTTCAGTCGATTAGGCCCTAGGAGGAATAGGAGTCCACCTAAGACCATGTTGAGGAGTTTTCGACGACCATCAGATCTAAGAGAAGGATCAGCACAATCACGACCAGTTTCTCGTCAAGATAGATCTTAAGAGGCCACATCAGAACAATCAATTGCCCGAACTAATAAGCCCGAGGAAGGAAACGATGCGTGGAAGGGTTCCATTCAGCGCTTGGAGGATAGATTGGGAGAAATGGCTAAAGCGAAGAATCCATTACAACGAACTTTTGTTCAAGGGACACCTTTTGTCCAGGCCATTGTGGGTTTTCCTACCCCGTCGAAGTTTAAAGCACCAGTAGTGACCCCCAAATATGATGGAAAGACCGATCTTGTTCTTCATATAGAGCAATATCAAGCTGCCGCCGATATCTATGTTGTCCCCGACGAGATGAGATGTAGAGAATTCTCAGGAACTCTTACTGGACCTGCCCAGATATGGTACAACAATCTTCCTAGGGGTAAGATTTCAACTTTCTTTCAGTTGGCCAAGTTGTTCATCGAAAATTTCTGTTTTGGAGCAAAACCAGTAAAAAGAGTAGCACACTTGTTAAGTGTTAGACAAAAATCTGGTGAGAGTACTAGAGATTACATAACTCGTTTCAATAACGAGAAGCTGGAAGTCATAGATTATGAAGAAAAGACAGCAATCACAGCCTTGATGAGTGGGTTGTTGCCTAACAAGTTGTATTACACTTTGGCCAAAGATCCACCTACAACTATGTCAGAGTTGATGGCGAAAGCGGCCAAAATCATGAATGCCGAGGAGGCCATGGCTGCGAAGAAGAGTATGGATAAAGAAACCAAGGTGGAAGATGACAAATCCAAGAAGAAAGAGCATAAGGGCAATGGCGATGACAAGCATTCCAAGAATAATAAATCGTCATGGGAAGTCCTGAAGAAATTCGATAATTATACTCCTTTGAAAATGGGTATTAATCATGTCTTGGAAGAAATCAAGAATAACGAGGAAGTAAAGTGGCCAAAGAAACTGAGGTCAGACCCTGACCTGAGGAACAGGGATAAATATTGTGAGTTTCATAAGGATCACGGCCATATGACCAAAAATTGCATAGCTCTTCAGAACGAGATTGAAACACTCATTCGAAGAGGGAAACTAGCAAAGTATGTTGATCGGGGAGGCGAAAGAAGAAATAATGACCGAACTAGAGAAAGGTCTAGATCTCCTCATCGAGCAGAGGAGAAAAAGAAAAGGGATCATGAAGATGATACAGAAGATGACCCCGATCTTCCCAAGAAACCAAGGCAGCCAGAACGAGAGGTATTTTCCATACGTTTTGGGTCATTTGATTGTAATGTTATTACAGGAGGAGATGCAGGAGGAGGAGATCTTACTGCAGAAAGAAAATCTTACCTCGGAGAGGCACAAGCTTGCTCGTACATTCAACGAATAAATTTGGCCGAGGAGGATCGTCCGAGGAAGGTAAACAAAGAGAAGCTGGTTATTGGCTTTTCAAAAAATGACCTGGCAGGTGTTCTTTACCCTCACGACGACCCTTTGGTGATCAAAATGAGGATGAAAGAAGTAGTGATTTCAAGGGTGCTGGTAGACAATGGCAGTTCGGCAGACATCATGTACTATTTATGCTTTGACAGTTTGAATTTGAAATTATCTCAATTAAAACCTTATCACAGACCTCTTCTGGGTTTTGCTGGCGAGAAAGTTTTTCCACTTGGGACGATCAAGTTGGATATATTCATTGGAACTTGGCCTGCTTGTCGAACAGAGAGAATACGCTTCTTTGTGATGGATAAGAATGTGCAGTCAGCCTACAACATCATCATGGGAAGAGTTGGTTTGAAGAAATTAGAAGCAGTTCCATCTACAGTACATCAGTGTTTAAAATTCCCTACAAATTTCGGAGTAGGAGTTGTGAAAGGTGATCAGAAAGTAGCTCGAGAATGTTATTATTCGTCTGCCGAGCAAGAGGAGCTTGAAGAGTCAAGGAAAAAGACTACCACCTACCAGGTGGAGGAAGGTACAAAAATTGAAACACTTGATCCCAGAGATGAATCCCAACTTGTAAAAGGACAGGTGGTGGAATCTACATAAAATGTTATTCTGGACGACGAGCATCCTGAACGAGTAACCCAGATAGGTTCGTCGTTAGATGCTTCAATAAAACAGGAGTTGATAACTTTCTTGAGAAACAGGAAGAAACATTTTGCGTGGAGTCATGAAGACATGCCAGGAATAGATCCAAACTTCTTATGTCACGATCTGCTCAGCTTCATGGATGCTTACTCTGGTTACAACCAGATCAAAATGAAACCTGAAGACAGGGAAAGCACTTCTTTTATTACCCCTAGGGGAACTTATTGTTATAATGTTATGCCTTTTGGTTTGAAAAATGCAGGTGCGACATATCAGCGGCTGATGAACAAGGTTTTTGCCGAACAAATCAGTTGCAATATGGAAGTCTATGTCGACGATATGCTGACAAAGAGCAAAAAAGTTGTTGATCATCTAGTTGACTTAGGTCAGACCTTTGATCAACTGGATAAATACCAAATGAAGCTCAACCCGACGAAGTGCACTTTTGGAGTACGAGAAGGAATGTTCCTCGGGTACATCATCAACCAGCGAGGCATTGAGGCAAATCCAGCAAAGATCAAAGCTCTTTTAGGGTTGCGATCTCCAACGACGAAGAAAGAAGTGCAGAGTCTTACAGGACGAGTTGCAGCGCTCAACAGATTTGTATCTCGAGCAACTGATAGATGCCTCCCATTCTTCAAAACGCTTCGAAAAACTTTCGAGTGGAATGATGAATGTGAGAAAGCCTTTCAAGACTTGAAGAAATATTTGGGAGCACCTCCATTGTTATCCAGACCAGTAATGGGAGAGAAATTGTACTTGTACCTGGCAGTATCAGAGAATGCAGTCAGCTCGGCATTGATCAGATTGGAGAATGGAGTCCAGAAGCCAATTTATTACACAAGTAAGGCTTTCCGAGGTGCAGAGATCAGGTACCCAAAGCTGGAAAAATTGGCATTGGCATTAATTGAGGCAAGTAGAAGAATGAGGCCATATTTTCAGGCCCATACCATCGTCGTGTATACCGACATGCCATTGAGACAAGCCCTTCATAAACCAGAAAAATCAGGGAGACTGATGTATTGGGCAATAGAGCTCGGTGAATATGATATGGTGTATGAACCCAGATCATCATTAAAAGGACAGGCTGTAGCAGACTTTATAGCAGAATTTACATATCCTGATACCCCCGAGGAATAAAAGTTGCTCGCTGACCAACCTGTGGATGTTACAGGATCAACAGACATAAGTCCAGATCAACTCCGGTTGGTAAAAGAACTTGTGAATGCAGAAAGATCATCAAATTCAAGCCCAGACCAACTCCGGTTGGTAAAAGGGCGAGAAGAGATGGTCGACGAGGAGCGAAAAATACCAGGGGAGGATGAAAGGAAACAGCAGATATTTCACCGAGGAACTCTGTCAGATAAGAAACTTAAAGATGAGTTACCTACATGGAGATTATATTTAGATGGGTCATCTTGCACAACAGGTTGTGGGGCAGGGATTGTTTTGAAAACCCTAGACGAGATTGACATGGAATATGCCCTACGATTCCAATTCAAAGCTTCCAATAATGAGGCTGAGTATGAAGCCTTGATAGCAGGTTTTAATTTAGCAAAGATTATGGAAGCACAACAAGTGATAGTATTCAGTGATTCTCAATTAATTGTGAATCAGATGATGGGAACATATGCAGTTAAAGGAGAATTAATGATAAAGTATCATGCAAAGGCGATGGAGTTATTGGCAGAATTTGATGCCATTCAGTTGATCAGAATACCAAGAATGGAGAATGCACAAGCAGACGCACTGGCCCGATTAGCATCAGCTATTCGTACTGAGCTGCGAAGAACGATACCAATTGAAGTATTAGAAGCTCGGAGCATAGATGAAGACCTAACGATGAATGTTATTACCCTTGATTTAGGACCATCTTGGATGGATCCCATCAGGGCATATATTGAGGAGGGAGAATTGCCGGAGGATAAGCTCTCAGCAAAGAAATTGAAGTTTAAAGCTGCTCGGTATGTACTAACTAATGGTGTTTTGTATAGACGAGGAATCATGGTAGGTTTACAAAGATGTGTGCATCCCTCCGAAGTGAAAGAATTGATTGAAGAGATCCATGAAGGGTCCTGTGGCGCCCATGTAGCAGGTCGGACACTTTTGCAAAGGGTGATGACACAAAGATACTACTGGCCAACGATGAGGGCTGATTGTATAGCCTATGCTAAGAGATGTGATAAATGCCAACTTTTTTCCTCCATCCGACGAACTCCACCAGCATTGTTGACACCCATAACTTCCCCTTGGCCTTTTGCCATATGGGGAATGGATTTGGTTGGACCACTGCCAACGACCCGAGGAATATTCAAGTACCTCGTCGTCGCAGTGGATTATTTTACTAAGTGGGTAGAAGATGAGCCTCTGATTGATATGACATACGAAAAGGTGTACCAATTCATTTGGAAGAACATCATCTGTCGATATGGTCTCCCTCATGCCTTCATCACAGACCATGGAACACAATTCAATAACGAGGAGTTTGCCGCCTATTGTCATCAGTCAAACGTTTTGAAGGTTCATTCAGCACCAGGCCATCCTCAAAGCAATGGGCAGACTAAAGTGACGAACAGAACATTATTAAATGGTTTGAAGAAAAGGCTAAGTGAGGCTAAAGCTAATTGGATTAATGAGCTACAGTCAGTATTGTGGGCTTACCGAACAACTCCCCGAGCAGCGACTGGAGAATCACCATATATGTTGGCTTTTGGAAGTGAAGCTGTAATACCTGCCGAGTTAGGTATTCCAACACACAGAGTGCTGAATTTCAATTTCCCAGTCAGCGACCTGATGAGGAGATTAGATTTGAACATGCTCAAGGAAGTTAGAGAAGAGGCAGCCATTAGGAATGCTGCTTATCAACAACGAACAGCTCTGTTCTACAACAAGAGGGTGAATAAATGCGATTTAAAAGAAGGAGATTACGTGATAAAGAAGGTCATTCAGAAGCACAATAAATTGGAAGCAAATTGGCATGGACCTTGCCGAGTTACAGAAGTTGTTCGGCCAGGAACTTACCGAATAGCAACTCTAGAAGGAGAGGAATTCAAGAATGCATGGAATGCTGAACACCTACGCAAGTATTATCAGTAATATAAAATGTAAAGCAGTTCTATCAATATGAATAAAACGATGATGTTTCACCATCTTCTCTCCTTTTATTGAAAGTTTTTCGGGGAATACTAGTGTACAACACTACGCTTATCGACAGCAAAATGAAGACGATAGTTCAGACCCATGACCAACTCCGGTTGGTAAAAGGGCGAGAACAAACTATACTCCTTTGGTTAGGAGGCATACACTAGCGTGACCAACTCCGGTTGGTAAAATAACTAGTGGACACTGATAGTTCAGACCCACAACGCTGCTCGACAACAAAAAGAAGACGATAGTTCAGACCCATGACCAACTCCGGTTGGTAAAAGGGCGAGATCAAACTATACTCCTTTGGTTAGGAAGCATACACTAGCGTGACCAACTCCGGTTGGTAAAATAACTAGTGGACACTGATAGTTCAGACCCACGACCAACTCCGGTTGGTAAAAGGGAGAGAACAAACTATACTCCTTTGGTTAGGAGGCATACACTAGCGTGACCAACTCCGGTTGGTAAAATAACTAGTGGACACTGATAGTTCAGACCCACGACCAACTCCGGTTGGTAAAAGGGCGAGAACAAACTATACTCCTTTGGTTAGGAGGCATACACTAGCGTGACCAACTTCGGTTGGTAAAATAACTAGTGGACACTGATAGTTCGAACTCAGACCAACTCCGGTGGGTAAAAGAGCGAGAACATGTGATTCCTAAAAATGCCAATCTCGGTTGGTTAAGAAATAAAATATGCCAACTTATGTTGGTCGGAAGGTAAAACTATTCCAGAAAATACAAAATATTCCAAACTGAACCAAGTATGGTTGGTCGGGGATCAAAACCCACTAACTGTAGTTGGTCGACGAGGATAAAATTATCAACCTTGGTTGGTCGGACACATTTTATGAAAAAATTTACCAAGTATGGTTAGTCGGGGATAAACTATTCCAGAAAATACAAAATATTACAAATTGAACCAAGTATGGTTGGTCGGGGATCAAAACCCACTAACTGTAGTTGGTCGACGAGGATAAAATTATCGACCTTGGTTGGTCGGACACATTTTATGAAAAAATTTACCAAGTATGGTTAGTCGGGGATAAAAACTCTCCCTAACTATAATTGGTCGACGAGCACAATTTAATAACCTTGGTTGGTTGGAAAAATTTTAAACATTTTTATACTCATTACTTTATTATTAAGTGATCGAGCAACATTACGAATACTTGTAATTTTTATTACTAAATTGGTCGATGAACTATACAATAGTGTTTAACAAGCACAGGACAATAGCAATACAGATTTGCAAACAGAAAATGAAAGTCTTTCATTAAAATTCAAAATGAATTACAAATTACATGTGTACTAACTATTACATTGAGATCCCTACTCTATTGGTTTCTTTCCCTTAGCTTTTGAAACAGGCTCCTCGCCAGCAGGAGGATCTTCCAGGCAAAGGGGAGAATTAATGAAGTTAATATCTCAGAGCATTCTGACATTCATTACTGAAGGAGTATCCAATAGATGCTCAGGATGAGATACTTCGATCTGAGAGTGTAGATTATAGTCACCAAGGTATTTTGCAATTAAGCTCCGAGGAATGGCACGAGCTGGGATCCATTCCATGTCCAAGTTATATGGTGGCACTGGCAAGTCAAGAACCCCGGGATCATAATAATCCCACAGGTAGTGCCCCTGTTCGAGCTTCACCACGCCCAAGGCATTCAGCCAACCTTGCTTGTAACCCTCGTTATTGGCATTCTGAATACGATCATCTAAGTGAAACAACGCTTCATTGTATCCAGCCATCCAAAACTCCCTAGGTTGTTTATTAAATTGAAATGTCAACTTTTCAAGCTTCTCATGAAAGTTTCTAGCAAGGGCATCCTTATTGTCCAGAGCAGATTTTGTCGATGCAAGTTGATCCTCCAGAGTTTGGATTTTCTTGGACATTTCGGACAAAGCTCGATATTTTGCATTCAATTGGTACGCTTGAGTTTCCAATGTTGACAGAGTACGAGCTTCTTCAATACTATGAGGAGTTCTTGATCGACCCCGAGCAGGTGGAATACTTCGTTCCTCGACAACATCCTGGGCAACTCTTCCTCGCCCACGAGAACCTCTTCCTCGTCCCCGAGTAGAAGTAGAAGTACCAGATATTCTTAGGATATCCAACTCTTGCCTTAATTTGGCATTCTCAACCTCTAAGAAGGAAAATCCCTCATCGGTCACTGGGATTACCGCTGTTGAAGAAGAGGCTGCAGACTTATATTGTGCTAGCTCTTTCTGCAAATTAATATTTTCTTGTTCCAGCAGCTCGGCAATCTGTCTACATGCTTCAACTTCACCCTTTAGGGTTCTCTCCCTGACATCATACCCAGCGAGGATCTTTTTGTGACCTGTCTTGGCTGAAAGTTGTTGATACCTCTTCTCATACCCCTCATGTAACAGAGCATATGATTCTTTATATTGCTGTTGAAGTTCATCAAGAGTACCTTGCAGATCTTCAATCATTTCATAGTAGGCCACGTTGTTGGCTACAGCATGGTCAAGAAAGCCCTTTAGGTACTGATAAGCTTCAACTTCTTGCTCTGAAGCATCATGACCGAGGATGTCTGCAACCTCAGATGCACTCAATTCTGTATGACCAGCCTTATAATATTCGTGGCATTGCTGCATCAACTTTGTATCATTAGCAGAAAGAAGATCCATCCTGGCCAGAAACTAACAGAGAAGGAAAAAGTAATCATCAAAAGGAAGATCAAGGCAAGAATTAATAAAATAAGCAGACATAGCAGTAACAACACAGAGGAACAAAAGAGGTGATTTTATTATATCATCAAAAGGAGTACATTGTTCGAAATACAAAGTACAAGTAAAAGAAAAACAGAAAGAGAATACCGAACAACTTTACACCTTTTCCTAATCTCCCAAGACTTTCTCGGGAGGCTGGGACGAGGAGCTTGGTTGCTCGGTGGAAATAATGAGTTGGTCGGCGGGAGCTGGAACTTGTTCTGGAGGAGCTGGCAGAGATGAAATCTCCTCGTCAGCAAGCTAGGTAAGAATGAGATCACCCACTACCAGTGAAGATTCTTCTGAGGCAGCTTCATCCTCTTCTTCATCCTCGATGGCTGGGGGAGGACCAGGAAGATGCTGTTGAAATAATTCGGAGTCCTCGCTCACCTTTAATTCTTGCAAAGCAGCAACCCAGCCATCTCGGAAGTATTTCAAACTTCCATATTGCACCTGAGTCATCATGGAAGCTAATCCCTTATTCCACCCTTTGTCCCAACCTGTGTTGAAAGACTTCTTTATTGCCATCTTTGTTTTCATTTTCTCCGAGGAGAGCTTCTCGGATAGAAGATCCTCGGAGGCTTTCAACTTGGCCTCCAACTCCTGCTTCTGACGATTTACTTCGCGCAGAAGGGTCAGCTCTTCTTCAGCTGATTTCAGCTTATTTTCAAGCTCCCCAAAGGTAGTGAGCTTCTCGGCGTATTTCTTATTCTCCCTCTCCAAGTCCTTCGCTTTATTTCCCAACTGCACCTTCTCTGCTTCAGATGCAGCCAATTTCTTCTCCCATTCACCTTTATCCTCGTCGTACTTTTGACGGGATTCCTTCAGAGATTGGGCCAAAATCTGGAAAGCATCCTCCACTCCAGACGAGGAGCTAGAAGCCTTGAGTGCTTCATCTTTCTTCACTATGGTGTTAAAGTAACTCACCAGCTGAAAAAGAAGGTAGTGATGAGTTAGTGCCGAGATACATATATTGATAGAAGGAAAGAAGAATTCAAGATAAGAAGAAACTTACTGAAGCAATGTGACGAGTAGCTAGGGATGTCAGCATATCCCTAGACATGTTTTCTTCTATCCCTTGGACTTCAGGAATAGTCCAAGTCTTTACCGAGCTCATCGCAGAACTCGGGGGAATAATGGTTGGAACACCAACTCCACTAGCTTGGAGCTGGGGAATGGTCTCAGTCAAAGTGACCGAGAAGGATTTCTTCAATCTCCTCAGTGGCACTTCAGCAGTTTTAACCAAAGAACTTTTGGTTGGGACCACTTCCACAGGTACATTCTTCTTGCTCGGAGCCACTAGGGGCTTCTCGGCGGCCTTCTGAGGAGTAATAGAAGGGGCAGCATCCACTTTCTTTGTCCCCTTTGGGACATCAACTTTATTTCTCTTTCCATCTCCAGCAGAGGAGGTCTCTTCAAAGAGAGAAGGAACTCTTCTTTTGCCCATCTTCTGACTCAAAGGAATGTAAGAGTCTGGTGAAGATTCTTCAGAAGCTGGCAGTGGTTCACTAATGCTGACCACAGGACGAGCAGTAAAAGATGATGTGTAGCTCCTGTACTGCAACAAATATGAAGCAGACCTGATGTGCTCGTCTGCAACTCTTCGATGCAAATTCCAGATATGTTTCAAATGCTTTATATTAACTTCTGATTCTTTGGGAATTTTTCTCTTGCTGTCGATTGCAAACAAAAACATTTTAAAATGTCAATCGTGCATTTATTCAAACATAATGAAATCATAATTTCAGAAATGAAATAAAATGAAAATAACCTATCCCATTGCCATATGGAGGGCATTTGGGACCCTCATATATTGCATCTCCAACCAAAGGGGCATGTTGCCAATTTTTTATAACCACCCCATGTTCAAAATAATCCCTGTTTGCATCAGGGAGGTTGACTACTAAGGCCCTATTCAAAAACCTAGTTTTTAGATAAAAAACATTATCTAAAACAGCCCATCTATAACAGTACATAATCTCAGGAATTCCTATACGAGTTCCATGAGTTTGATTTAACCTATACACCCCATTAACTATTCTCCATGTGTTGGGGGCTATTTTTGCAGGGACAACGTCGAAATACTGACAGAACTCTAAACACAAAGGGTTTGGTGGAAAAGAAAATCCACATTCAGCAATAAAGAGGCTAGGGAACCAATGTCCCTCAGCCAAATTAAAATAAGTTGAAGGTTCAGAAAGACTCTCCAAAGTTACCCAAGAAGGAATAGAAAAGTCAGAACGGAACTTCTCAAGAGATTCGATAATATAAACCATGGTGAATAGAAAGAAATGAAGAAGAGGGAAGAAAATCTTACAGGAAAAAGGATATCTATTGACAAACAAACGAAGAAAGGGATGAACGCACAGGAGAGAGAAAAGTTATAGAAAACTCGAAAGCAAAAATTGAAAAGGTAGAAGACGATGGGATTGCCTCTGAAACTTAAATACTTTGCCTTGGGAAACGGCGAAAGAAATGATTATAAAAAGGAAACTATTGCGCTACCGGCGGCTAAAAGGACAAAAAGTGCACAAAGATCGAAGCGCTTATAAAAATGCAAAAAGACGGATTCTGCGGATTTGGAAGGAAATTCAAATATGAAGAAAAGGCTCCTAAAACCCAGGAAGGTCATTTAATATTGCCATATACCGAGAAAGAATGTTCCATACTCCTCAAAGTTCGAAATATGAAACATTGGGGGCTTCTGTTGATACCAAAATTAGTATGCTGATGTGGACGAATAATAAGAAGACGCGTGTCAATCTACGTGGCACAATAGCAACGAGGAAGATCATTCCCCCGACCAACATACCCACTCCGAGCAACAGGTGTACTCCGAGGAACACCAGCCCCCGAGGAACTCTTGTCCTCCGAGGAACTCCAGCGCTCCGAGGAACTCTTGGACGATGAGCAACTAAGGCGGTTCGAGCAGCATCTCGACCACAACATTGATTGCCAAATAATCAACAGTTCAACTATTCATTGAATGCTTATCATCTTGACGCACACGCATGAAGAGCATTAAATGAGTTACCCTTTCATATGTATATCATTTAATGTATCACCCTTTCAGGTACAGCCTAAGGGCTATAAATACCTTGTATCACCTTCATTCAAGGGGACCGGAATTTCTGGAGAGCACTTGTAATCGAGAATTCCCAAACACTCAGCAATAACATAACAGTGGATGTAGGCCATTCATATAAGGCTGAACCACTTTAAAATATTTTCTCTTATTTATTTATCTGTGATTGAATAATTAGAGTAATCTAGTTTTTTACATCAACAGTAACAGTGGGAGAAAGAGAACTATAGTCGATTGGCGACTCTGGGGGAGTAATTGTAACTTCATTAGGTGGTAAGACATCCTTGCAAGATGGATTGCTTGTCAAAGAGTGTCAGGGTCTTCGAAGAATCTTTTGGCCTGTCGGGTTGCTTGAGCCTCTCCCATAAGGCAACAATAAGCAGACTGTGTTTGATCTTGGGAGTAGCAATTGCTTAGTCATGATGAATGCTCCTTATGTGTTAACAAATCTTTGCGTAGAGTACTTCTTTAATTTCTCGTTCAAACCTTTCGTGAGTCGATATCATCCCAAATATTCATTACTGCAAAATAGTATGAGTAATCAAATAGGATAAAGGAAATATATATAGTAATAATCGTATAAGTCGTAGGTGGAAGATTCTTGTATTTGGTCACATATAGGCATAAAACCTGGTGATGCTCTGATGCTATGTTGTCGCAACCGTGAATTTTAGGTTTTTAATAGTAAGTGAAGAGTAAAATATATATAACAAATAAATGAAAGGCAGCGGAAATTAAAATATTTTTATTATGGGGATGCCTAGCATCCTATTACATATCTGAGTCTGAAATAAACGAAAATACATAATTATTCCTACATGCCAAATATAGGATAAAATTTGTATAAAACATTCAGAAATCATAAAAGCTAATAAGTTGTAGTGTAGATATTCTAGTGGGGACTACTATCCTTGTTTGTTACCACCCGTACGTACATAACCAAAAAGATTTTTCGAGGTAATATAGAATAAAAGTCCAAATGTGCAGGAGGTATCACATTGTCTTTAGGTTCGTTATTCATCTGGAAGGAAAACAACTAAGCTTCCAAGTAAATAATTTTTATCTTTATACAAGGTGTGGGATAAAATGTCTTGTTTGAGAGTAATTGGATTTAATATTGATATCATAAAATCTGGTTACAAATTGAAATATCATAGAACTATCAGTGGTATACTAGCGTCTAATGATATGTAAATGAATAACATAGTGAAGTGTAACCGAATAAGTTGTGTATCAAGTCACCAAGATAAAGGTTCAGACCATAATAAGATAACCCCCAGATTATTGGTTACAGGGCTTTAATTGCATAAACATACTACAACAATATCATCCAAATCATATTAAACACTTTGATAGGCAATCCCAAAATTCTTGGGGAAATAATAATCATAATAAAGGCTTGGCACACTTAGCTTGAGTGGCACTTATACGTATGTAGTAAATAAAAATTAGACACTCAACACGGGGATACTAGGGGTTTCACTGATAATGGTCATAAATTGCATGGTAATATGTAATTATTTTAGTAGGTTGTAGGGCTATACCACTATTAAGGGTAAAAAAGAGTCTAGTGGCTTTTATTGAAGTCGTAAGTTGTAACGGTTTATCAGGTTTAGGAAAAACTGAAAAATCAAGAGAATCAATATATGGGATGAACATGAACTGCATAAATGAGTTCGTAATTGAAACATGAGTTCAACATTATCACATAATGATATAATAATCAGTAATTGTGAAAGACATATGCTCAATTTTTTTAATATTGAAATTAAAATAAGCTACTTTGTATTTTTGAATTTCGAGTTTGTGGATCCAATTCACTAAGGTTGACTGGATAGTCTGAAATCATGGAGAGTGTAAGTAGGTTATATAGGCCTAAAAGAATGCTTATATGATGTAGTAGGATACTAACTTGTAAGAAGTTATAGTGTAAAAATAACTTAAAGTATAATGTAAAATTTTTAAATTCTACTTGGATTTGGATTTAGTGACAATAGACAAAATAGCATAATTTCAAAGAATTTGTAGAAAAAGTTTGGGAGTGTTTTGAAATACTTGAAAATCTGGTCGGAGGGTTATGTGTAAAATTACAACTTAATTTTAAACTTTAAATCTGGTTTTCTCGAGAAAATTTTTACCTGAGATCCAAATAGGTTGAAGTAATATAGCATTTTGTTCAGAATTAAAAAATTATTTTTTTGGAAAAAATCAGATTTTTCTGATTGGAGATGTGCCCTCATGTGCATAGTCAAACAATTCACGCGCCTAGTTTGACTCTCACTCGCACGCGTGTAACCCGCTCATCTTCAACCTTCGACCGTTTGACTTTAGGGTTTTGAGACTTTGACCTTAAATTTGAGATGATTTAGGAATCCGTTTGTGTTGGTTCCTGAATAAAAATTGCATAATATTTTAAGACGAATCCAACCATATTGGTTTCAAGAATTTTGGTGGGCTAAATTGAGCTATTGAGAATCTATAAAAAGAAGAAAAAAAATTGACTAAACACAAGTGACTAAAAGATATGATTCTTATTCTGGCATTATAATGGGTTTGTTATATGTTGAAAATGTAGCAAAATAAGCCTGGTTTGAGGGATTTTGGTCGAGTAAAACTCTTGAATTTGTTTTCAGAAAATTCCTGACTCGAAAACTTCAATCTTTGATTTGAGGTATTAAAACGTGTTCTTGGTTCAATTAAACCTTGCGCCAGGTTTCTGAGAACCTGAGCTCAACTTACCTCACTTAGAAACTGTTCCAATGTCTAGGAAGCAGTTTCCACCATTGATGCTCAAACTTTAATGTAGTTTTCTGGTTTTTGAGCTATTTCTGTGCATACACACGTTAACTAACACATGTAAACGCATAATTATATTATATATACATGCAGAAATATAATGAAATTGAAGAACCAAACATTCATACATAAAATCAAAGAAATGGAAAAACTCTCAAAATTTTACATTGGAAAATCTCTCAACTGGAATGAGTTTTTATTGAGGTGAAGGAGTGTATTTATAGGATTCGTGGAGAGGATTTGATTAGTGGTTTTGAAGGTGAAGATGGGGCTAAAATTGCATAAGCTTCATTAAGGCTTATGTGTACAGTAAATGGGTACCATGTGTACCCCACATGGTATAACCCATGATGGGAGTCCAGCTGGTGCCATGTCATCAGGGGGAAAAGGGTAACTAACTTTAGGTTTTAGTTTAGGTCCTTGGATAGTTTTTGTTTAGATTTTAAGGCATTTAAGTTATTAAATAAAACCTTAGGGGCTTATGTGCAATTATTCAAACCTAATGGATTGCTTCCTGATATTCCGATAAAATATAAGTCATTTGATTAAACTTTGAGTGAAAGTTGGGGTTCAATTGATATAGAAAAGTGTACGTTAACTTAAATTTTTCTTTATGGGCATTTTGGTAATTTGGTAAAAATCTAGGGTTTGTTTGGAATTTTTCATTTATTTAAGGGAGTAAAGGCATAATTAGAGTATATTTAGAGTGGGTTGTTACATAAAGACTCATGATACGCCCTTCAGATGCTTATAAATTTTGTATGTGTCGAAACCTGGAGTTAAATTATGTTAATTCGGCACTACAGATAAGTTAAGTTGAATTGCTCAAGGACTTAAAAAAGTTAATTAGATAAATTATTAGTAATTTATTTTATTAGCGAGTATCTATAACCTTAACCTGGGGAGGATTAACTAATTAATAATAAGGATCTCGAAATACAATTTTGAGTTAATGAGTGGAGTTGCAATTATAATTATATAGTGGTATGGATTATAATTAATGGACTGGGATTAGAATCCGGGTTGGATTAGGTTTTCTCAAGTACATTAGGAACTACATATCTTTCCTTAGGGTACCTACCTTAGCCTATATATATGCACCTAAGGCTCCCTTTTACGCAAGCAACTCTTAATACTCAAAACCCCTAATTCAGATTTGTGAGAAAGAGAGACGACAGAGAGAAAAAGAGAGAAGAAAAAGTTGTCACATATGAAGAGCCCACACTTTGCTCGTGATTATTCATATCGGGACTATGGTTAAAGATCGTGAGTTTCATCAAGCCTAAGTTTGACATCAATCATGATATATTATTTATGCTGAGATCAAATCAAATCAAAAAGATCTCAAAGGTAAACCCTAATTTTACCTTATAAGGTTTTACGTATACGAATTATTTTTTTAAGTTCTATTTATACATGTAATTGACAAACCCTGGGGAAAACGCTCCAAAAATTGGTATCAAAGCCTTGTTGATATCGCGTATTGGTTGAACTCAACTGTGTTGTCCAATTAAAACAATCATATATGTGTATTGACGTTGGGTAAAATATAAATATGTGCTAACTTCTGTTTTGCAGCGATCTAATCCTGCTATTATGATCACGTATTTATGCTTATGTTTTATGTGATTGGATCTCGCGATGGTTTATTCATGGTTATTTTTTTTTTATTATGCTGAATGAACATAATATTGATCTAGAATGTGAATTCCTTCATGTAAGTGTAGGACATATATAAACTGAAACAGTTTTGATAGTGATTTTCAATGGAGGATTGCAAAACCAGATGAGTGCTCGGAGGTTGTTTGGCAAAACCATATTAGTGTCATCCTAGCATAGTGTCAACATAAAATGTTCGGGATCAAGGAAAATTGTTGAGAACTCCTATATACAACATAATTTCATCGTAACCGTAAGAGATGGAATCCATATTTATCTTGATTTCCTTGTTTACGTTGATTTATGTCTTTATTATTCATCTTTTAATTACCAGGTTGTTACTATGTGTTAACGGTTCCCTTAGAATTATGGAAAACATGAAAAATTGATCGGACGTAGATCATGTAGATGCTAGTGTGAATAATTTATAATTATTTTTAATTATGGACATTAACATGTGTGGTAAGAGAATAAAAATTGAGTATTTATTTTCCATAATGATTAAGGGTATTTGAAAATTTTATTTATCACACATTTTCTTGATATATTAAAATAGGAGTATCCCGGTATTTTTGAAAGTATATCAAATGTCCTACACTTATTGAATTAATTAAAATTTGAACATATTTTTTTACAAAACTCACAAAGTTTTTTAAATTACTAGGTGGAAGAGGGAGTTTGTCAAGAGCAAATCCCGCGGTCTCCATAAATAATTTGTAGACTTTTAATAATAAGTAGGTCCTCCAATGAGGAATGCTAATTATTATGGTAATTGTCACAAGTTTCCTTAAGAGTAATTTTTGATTCATTATTCACATACGTGGAACAAAAGGAAAAGTTTATGTCATATGAGATAATCTAAAATTAGTTGGTGGTATACACTTAGACGTCAAATAATGGTAGGTCATCCAAAGAGAAATGTTATTATTTTGTGGGACCAAAGTGTCGGCTATTTAATTTTATTTGACATAGTATTTGTTTATATAATAAAATTAAAAGGAATTATCCTGCCTTCTTTGTTTTGGAAAGTAGGTTCTCCGAAGAGAAATATTATTCAAATGGTAATTCGGATGTCAACGAATTCTTTTAAAATTAGTAGAGGGAATCTTAATTTTAATTTAGAATTAAAAAGGTTTTATGCCCTATAATAATTCATATTACTATTTGATTTTCAGTATTAAGATGGGAAGATCTTTCAATCCACTTGTTATCACTCTCGAGGAAAATAAATTAATTGGACCTAATTACATTGACTGAAAAAAGAATTTTGATATAGTATTGACTATTGAAGAGTGCAGTATTAGGCTCAATGAGATTTGTCATAAGAAACTCGGTGAGGGGGAGACCGAAAAGGAAACCTAATCTTAATAAAAATGGATCAATACCAATGAGATGTCACAGTGTTACATTTTAGTGTGTATGTCAAATGTTTTGCAACATCAGCATTCGTCAATGAACCATGCCTATGATATGATGTTGAACCTTAAAGATATATTTGGGTATCAGAATCATGCTACAAGGCAGGTTGCCATGAAATAACTCATGAACACAAACAGGGTTGAGAGGACCCCAGAGAGGAAACATGTTTTAAGGATGATGTCTCTTCTCAATGATCTTAAAATGCTTGGAACAAAAATTGATGAGGAAATCCAAGTTGATATTGTTCTCCAGTCGCAGAATGACTCCTTTAAGTAGTACCTTCCAATTTACAACACGAATAAGCTTTCTTACTCTTCGATGGAAATACTTAAAGAATACAAGAAGTTGAAGGTCTTATCAAGAAGTCGGGATGTGATTTTATTTATGAGAAAGGCTTTACTTCTAAACATATGGGCAAGAAGAAGAAGAAGAAGAAGAAGAAGAAGAAGAAGAAGAAGAAGAAGAAGAAGAAGAAGAAGAAGAAGAAGAAGAAGAAGAAAATGGAAAAAAGGCTCAAAAATAGGTTAAGGTCCCTCAGGCAGCTCATGGGCCTTGGGGAGGTGTGAAAAATCCCAAGGGCAAGTGTTTCCATTGCAAGAAGTTATGACACTAGAAGAACAATTATTCGATTTGTAGCAACAAATAGAACAACATGTGTATATTCCATTCACTTATTGTTGAATCATGGTTTTTGGTTCGTACTACCAGTACTTAGTGCGTAGATACGGGATCCAGTAATCATATATGAAGTTCTTTGCAGGGGTTCCAGGAAATCAGGCAACTTAGTGATGGAGAGATTTATCTGACTATGGCAGATGCTATGAGAGTAATGGTAGTTGTTATGGGTGATATTCATTTAAGCTTTAGTAGTGATAGGAGTTTACTTTTACAATATTGTACTTATGTACATTCCATTAGAAAGAATTTGATTTTAGTTTCTTGCTTAGTCTTTTATGATATTTAGTTTATTTTAATCAACTCGTGGTTATTAAGAAAAATAAATCTTCCATTTGTTCTTGTGTGTTGGTTGATAATTTTTATATTTTAAATCCTATCTCTCTTACACAATAAATTAATATTTTGCAAAATTCAATTAGACCACATTTAAAGAGAAAGGAACCCTCCTTAGTGAACTAAACGTATTTCTGGCACTTACGCCTAGGTCATATTAATTTTAAAAGGATTTGTAGAAAGCTTTCAGGTGGAAAATTGAGCTCACTGGAAGTGGAGGGACTTCCAGTTTATAAATCATGTTTAGAACGACCAAAAGACCTATCTCGGCCAAAGGCTATAGAGGCAATGAACCGATGGAATTGGTTCATTTTGATCTGTGTGGGACGATGATAAACTAAGAGGGGATTTTAATATTGTATGACTTTCATCCATGACTACTCAAGGCTCAGGTAAATTTACCAAATGCTCCATATGTATGATGCCTTTGAGAAATTCAAAGTTTATAGGGCAGAAGTGGAGAGTCAGCAAGGTACAAGTATCGAGACACTACGATTTGATCGTGGTGGGGATTACCTCCTAGGGGAGTTTAGGTAGTATCTAGAAGATCAAGGGATCACATCCCAATTGTCTGCAACAGGTATGCCTCGATAAAAGGGTGTAGAAGAAAGAAGGAATGAGCCTCTTTTGGATATGATTTGATCCATGATAAGTTACATAGCTCTCCCGAACTCCTTTTCGGGACATGATTTAAAAATTACCACTATTTTACTGAACTTGGTACCTTTAAAGGCGGTCTCTACTACACCTAAGGAATTGTGGATTTGGTGCAATTCTAGTATGAAACATAATCGGATCTGGGTTAGTCCAGCACACGTGCTAAAAAGAGATCCCAGTAAGTTTAGAATCAAAATTAGAAATGGGTTTCTTTGTAGGATATCCTAAAGAAACTAAAGGTTACTTATTCTATGATCCTAATGATTAAAAGTCCATTTTTAGCACCAATGATCGATTCTTGGAAGAGGATTATATAATGGATCATAGACCTAGAAGTAAAGTTTTTTCTTGAAGAGTTGAGACGGAACCAACAAGACTCCTCAACACCATTAATACTGGATGAAATAATATAATATGTTGACACTAGTGCACGTTATAGTGGGAGGGTTGTACGTCAGCCTAAACACTTTATTTTCTTTAGTGAGTCTTATGACAAGGTCCCTGATGAACATGAAGTCGATCCCTATAGCTACAATGAGGATATCGAAGATAAAAAAGGCAAAAATTTGGATTAAAATTGTAAATTCTAAGATGTAATCTATCTATTCTAATCAGGTCTAGAATATTCTAGATCCATCCTAAGGGATAAAACCCATAGGATACAAATAGGTCTATTAGATGAAGAGTGGGGTGGATGGGAAGGTTGAGAACTTCAAGACATGTCGTATTACGAAAATATTTACTCAGAAATAGGGAATTGGTTATAAGAAAACCATCTCAGCGGTAGCTATGTTGAGGTCCATACAGATTCTCTTAAACATTGCGACACATTTTGATTACGAAATTTATAAATGGACATCAAGACTGCATTTCTTAATGGGAATCTTGACGAGTGTATCTATATGGTGCATTCAGAATGTTTTACATCTCAAGGACAAGAGCATAAATTTATAAGCTTAAAAAGTCCATTTATGGACTTAAGAAAGCACCTAGAACTTAGGACATTCATTTTGATTAGGCAATCAATTCTTTTGGTTTTGATCAATAACCAAATGGGTCATGTGTGTATAAGAAGTGAAACTTAAATGAAGTGGTGTTTTTAGTACTATATTTGGATGAAATTCTTCTCATTGGAAATAATGTTGGAGTTTTGTCTTCAATTAAAGTGTGGTTGTCCAGCCAATTCCAGATGAAGAACTTGGAAGAAGCTAATCACTTCCTTGGGATTAAGCTTATGTGATAAAAATAGGATGTTGAGCTTATCACAATCAACTTATATCAATTCCATTTTTTCAGGTCTTGCATGAGAGATTCCAAGAAATGGTTTCTCCCTTTCAAACATGGAATATCTCTATCCAAGGATCACTGTTCGAAGACACCGAATGAGATAGAGAAAATAAATGCACTCTTATGCTTTTGGTAGTTAGGAGTCTTATATATGCTATGTTATGCATTAGACCTAAAATCTGGTTTGTTGTTGGAATGGTTACTAAATATCAGTTTAACCCTATCCAAGAACACTAGACTGTAGTAAAGCATATACTTAAGTACCTGAAAAGGACATGAAATTATATGCTAGTTTACTAGGCAGAGAGACTATTACCTATTGGGTACACTGACTCAAATTTGTAATCAAATAGAGATTCTAAAAAGTTTACCTCAGGATATGTGTTTACCCTAGGAGGTGGATCCATTAATTAGAGGAGTATCCAGAAATCATGTATTATTTATTCCACCATAGAAGCTGAATATGTGGTAGCCTCTAAGGCCTCTAAGTCTCCTTTTTCCTTAAGCACTTCGTCACTTTTGAGACTCAAAAACCTAATTCATATTTATGAAAAATAGAGGCAGTTGAGATAAAAAGAGAGAAGAGAAGTTGGTTATGAAGGAAGACTACACACTTTGCTTATTACTGTTCACATTAGGAATATGGTAGATGGTCGTGAGGTGAATTGAGCCTGCGTTCGAGGTCAATCATCATATATATAGATACCTCGAAGGTAAACCCTAATTCCTTTTTATAGGGTTTTATGTATGTGAAATTTTTGTTGTAAGTGCGATTTATACACATAATCAATAGACCTTGGTGCAACAGCTCCAGCAGTGGGATTACTTGATTATTAGCCAATACCGTGACTTCCTCCCATATTAAGGAGATGTTGAGCAAAGAAAAGTTGTTTGGAAGCACATCCAAATGGTTGGTGTATCTTAGTATTTCAACATTCGATGGAAACCATTAACGTCCATTAATGGGCAAGTGTTAGTAGATTTTTGTGTCAAATTATCACCCAAGACATGGCTCGATAAGGCTTTTGATACTAAAATCTAGCAAAAGTTCATGTGTGAAATGGTCAATCCAACCCAAGTGGGTGCACTTTGTTTGTATATAGGGTGTTTAATCTCAAGTGTATGAAAATAGACATCATTCAAGTCACACCAAATAAAATAGTAATTGATCAAGTTATATAATTGGGATTTGATGCAAAAAATAAGGAGGGTAAATATTAAGCATTGATTAATGGGATCGAGAAGTATAATCTCTTTAGCTCCTCATAAATTTTACAATAGTATGTAACACAAATAATATAAGACAAGGGATATTCATTAAATTTTCAACATTATATTTAGACGCTCTCAATTAAATGTAAAAGATGTTAAAGAAACAAAATAAAACGATGGAAAAAGAAGTGCCTCTTAGGTCACCCATGTCTCATAAAGGAACTTTATGAGAAGAAAATTCATAGGTAGCATTATCATTTGAGTCACCCAAAATATCCAGCATTATTACATTTAGTGAGACCAATGATTTCTCGCAACCAACTGGAGACTCTCCAACATGGGTGTAGTAAGATAATGTACCATTGCTAGAGCTAAGAGATTTTTAAGACTGTGATATACATAGAGTGTTTAGCTAATTATGCTTGAAAGGTTGAAATTTAATATTATATATATTGCAAGAAGCATAAAATTGCACGGTCTTATGATTATTGCTAGACCCAATGAGTACCTTTTATGAACCTATATTTTTTTAAATATTGTACCTTTTGGTATATTATTCTGGCATGCACAAAATTTGCCTCCTGCTTCAGGAAAACATTTATAGTAGCCAATAAGTCAATGATTCCCCTCACCTTGCCTAGATATTTTTTTTATCTCAGAATGGTTCTTCAAAAATTTAGAATTTTTAGAACCTATGTCCTTAAAATCCTGGCATAGTTTTTTAAATCAATACTTGGCCCGCTCCTTGAACCTTCTTGATCAAGTCATTCGATGCCTTCCACTTTCTTAGAGTGATAAAAATGACAAAAATATAGGTTTAAAAATAAAATAAAAAATTGGATTCAATGTTGAAGAAAAAAACATTAAGTCAAAAGTCACAATAAATATATAGTCACTTAGAAATTATAACATTTAATCCATTATTAATTCAAAAATTAGTTAGGCACTACATCAGTGTTTAATTACAAGGAATTGAAATTCAAAAATAGGATAGTGGTGTTAAGAAACTATGATAGGGTCAATTGAGAATCTCCTTTGAATATTGACTCCTTGGTGTCACCTTCTTCACCTCAACAAGTTATATGATGTGTGAAAGAGTTTGGATGACAGAATAACCCATAGTTACTAGAAACTTCAGTGGATTTTAAAGTTAAATCCCAACTTTCCTTGAAGAAAAATGTATGTGTGTGTCCCTTATACTTATGGGAATTTTTAATATCACCCTAACATTTTCCTTCAATATATGAATTAGTGTAGATCACTGAAATCAAGTCCTGCATAGAGGACCTTAGATCATCATCATGTTATCGTTATTAGATTATGAGACCTTAATAATGATGTCCAATTCAAAAACTTTGCATTAGATATCCTTCGCTATAATGGAGATCTCAGTGATCGCTTTTTAGTGGGTAGCATTATTGTCCAAAAACTTCCTTTTGGTTCAGCAAGCATCTTTATAAGACTGTTTATGGACCCATAAAACTAATAAGCCTTTCTCTCCTGCTTACCACCCCTCACTAGTATCTTAATAAAGTACCAAGTAAAAAAAGTAAAAATAAAAACGAAATATTAAGCATGGTTTATAGAGAGAAAAATAACATAAACCTAACTAAAAAAATCATAGAAGCTTCGATAAAAACATAATAAATGCTTGAGAAACATGAAGGGTTAGTCTCATTGAGTTCAGTTTGGATACGATGTCCATATGTTTTGGAAGGCGGCTAACCTTAAACAAATCGAAAAAGAATTCTAAAGTGGACATTAATAAGGATTTAGTCATTATAATCTATCCCTTAGTTATGGCAGGTTTGACCCATATTTCCTTGATCTATTTTCCCTTCCGTTGGACTGCATGAAAAATAAGGGTAACATGTCCCCTAATATGGGAAGATTTTGATTATTTAGAGATTTATGCACCATTTTCCTTCCCCTTATAAGGGGAGTTAGAATGTGGATTATATGTGAGTTTCTTGGTAATTCCTTCTTTTTAACACATTAATGGCCTTAAGTGAATCACTTATCCCAAAAATATTTCCAAACAAATTGAGAACTTTTCAAGGACCCATTTTTTATTTTTCCTCTCTTCTTCACTAACATAAAGGCAACTAAGTCCTGTTTAGAGAAGTGTTTACAAATACTATGTTAATGTAAATGGAATTGAAAGAATCGGCAATATAATCATATCTCCTACCTGAGTTACTAGTAACAAAGGTGATGGGAATTCCCATTAGAATTTGACCTTCGTAACCCGACATCGGGTTCCCTAATTTTTTATCAAATTATAAAACTAGTACTATATTTTTAGAACGACATAAGTAAGTTAAATAACTTATGTTGGTTAGTATAAACATGGGGTTATTTGATACTCAATATCCTCTCAAGATAAACCAACCGTACTTGGTTTTAATAAGAATTCTTATTTTTGTTCTCAATTGCCAAAAAGAACAAGTAACTTATCAATTAAGGAAGAAACCCCAAGGAATATAAAGTTTGAGGTAAATTGAAAAAAAGTAATTATTTTAGTCATTTTCGGGAATTTGAGTCCGTATGACATTTCACCCTTTTAGAATTCGTGTAAATTACCAATTTCCAATAATGAATTTATGGCAACAATGTGCTTTATTGGAATTATGAAGGCTCAAAACTAAGCCCAAATCAGAATTCTGCTACGAGGCTAGATGTTATGGAAAGGATGGTTCATACCATGATTCTAGAGGGTATTCTCATACGCAAGCAAGTTCCTTAGATGATGTCCATCTTGGGAGAACTAGAGGTTCTTGGATTTGAAATCGATGGGGAAACTAAAGTCAATTTTGTGTTCCGATTACTACCAGATTCCTTTAAATAGTTTCTCCTAAACTATTCTATGAACAAGTTTAATTACTCTTTGGTATAACTGCTTAAAGAACTCCAAGTGACAGAGAATATCACCAAGTATATAGGTGTGGTTCAAGTTACTGAAAAATTTGATTACTCTTTGGTATAACTGCTTAAAGGACTCCAAGTGATAGAGAATATCACCAAGCATATAGATGTGGTTTAAGTTACAAAAAAAGGTCCATCCTCTTTTGTCCCATAAGGTAATAATAATAATAATAATAATAATAATAATAATAATAATAATAATAATAATAATAATAATAATAATAATAATAATAATAATAATAATAATAATAATAATAATAATAATAATATTATTATTATTATTATTATTATTATTAGAAGAAGAAGAAGAAGAAGTAAAAACCTATGGATTTCAAGAATAACTTTAAGCTTCGGGGAGTGGGTGAGAAGTCGAAAGGAAACTATTATAACTGCAAATGGTTAGGACACTTGAAAAAGCAACGCTCAATCTTATTAGTAAGGAATAATGGAAATGTGTTAATTTATCCTTATTTTTTTAGACATGTTTTGTGGTGAAATCTACCGGTATCTGTTGTGTACATTCAGGAGCAACTAATCATGTTTGTGGTTTATATAGGAGTTTCCTGTAACTAGGGAGCTCGGTGATGGGCAAATATTTCTATTCATAGGTGGTCACATCAAGGCAACAGTAGTAGCAGTAGAAAACTTAGTTTAAAATTTTGGTGAAAATAATAATTTAATATTAGTTTATTGTTTTTTTATTCCTAGCATAAGAATAAATATGATTTATATTTCTAAACTGGTTTTGAATGGATATTTAGTTTGTTTTAATAATGGTTTTTTAATTAAAAAGGGCAAACCTATTATCTCTTCTAGTGCATTGGAAAACGATCTTTATATTATAAGGCATGTCTCACCACTAAGGCTTAATGCTGAATTGAATAACTCAAATGAAATAACTTAAATAGAAAAGAACCTTATAAGTTAAACCAAACATTCTTTGGCACTTATGCTTAGGTCATATCAATCTAAAAATGATTCATATACTGGTTTCAATTGGATAATTATTTTCATTGGAAGTGGAGGCACTTCTAGTCTATGAATCTTTCTTAGAGTATAAGATGACCATGAGGTTGTTTACAATCAAGGAATATAGAGCCAAAATGTGTTGGAATTAGTGCATTTTTATTTATATATCCCTATGACAATCTGGGCAAGAGGTGGTTATGAGTACTTCGTCACTTTCATTGATGATTACTTAAGGTTTGGGTATTTTTACCTTATGCATCATAAGTATAAAGCCTTTTATAGGTTAAAAGTATATGTAGTTGAGTAAGAGCTCAATAATGGTATATTAATCCAAACTCTACGATCAGATCATGGATTTTAGTACATAATGGTAGAGTTTAAGGATCAATTATCAGATATTGGGATTACATCCTAATTGTCTGCATTAGGCACTGCACAAAAAAATGGTGTAGTAGAAAGAAGGAACAAGACTCTTTTGGACATTATTAATTCCATGATGATTTATTTGAGCATGCCTAATTTGTTATGAATTAGAGGCGAACACTTATCTAATGAACTTAGTTACTTCTAAATCGGTCTCAACAACCTCCACATAATTGTGGACTGGGGCATAAACCTAATGTAAGACATGTTCAAATTTAGGATTACCCGGTACATATGTTGAGGAAGGAACTCGGTAAGACAGAATCAAGGACATGAGTGTGTCTCTTTGTAGGTTACCCGAATGGAACTAAAGGTGGTTTGTTTTATAATCTAAAAGACCAAAGGGTAATGGCTAGCACTAATTCCCGATAATTAGAGAAAGATCATATGATAAACCGCAAGCCCAAGAACAAGATTATCTTACAAGATCTAAGAGGGATAGGCCAAGTCATTTCTTCTAGACCACCTGTACAGGATGAAATACAACCTGATATCGATGGTACATTTCCTAACAATAGTTGGAGTATTATTGATAATCAGGATACATGTGTCAATTATACTCGAACACAAGTGGATCCATGTCATAGTGGGAGAATTAGGTGTCAGTATGATAGTTTAGTGTATATGGGTGAACACTTCAGTGAAATATCAATAGAACTGTGATGAGGCTCTCTAAGGTAAGGATTATGAGCTTTATATAACATCTATGAATATCAAGATGGATTCGATGTATTCGAATTAATTTTGGGAACTCGTATACTTACCTAATGGAGCTAAACTCATTGCTTGCAAGTGGATCTACAAAAAAAAAATAGGGGAATATAAGAAGGTGGAAACCTTCAAAGCAAGGCTTATTATGAAAGGGTTTGCTCAGAAAGAGGGAATCGACAATAAGGAAAATGTAATACCCTGCATTTTTTACTGAATTGAATTTGAACTAATTGAATAAAATTCCAACTTAAGAATAATACCTTGCGATAAAATATTAATAAGCAAATAATTAATTAACATGGAAATTATATATGTATATATATCCGAAATGTCTGGAAATGAAAAGTTACAATGAATACATTGCAATAAAATATGCGACTTAAATATTGGAAGTAAATCAACATGTAAAAGGATCGAGAGGGTTCAAATTTGGCCAATGGAATTTTTGTAACTAAACTAACCCTAGGTATAAATAGAAAAGTTAGAGAAGAACTCATCATTTCTCATTTCATAAAAAAGCGGATAGGGTTTTTATAGAGAGAGGATTCATCCAACTAGAAACAAACTGAACTCATACAAATCCGAGATTAAAAAGGGGCGAACATTGCATGTTGATTTTGGGTCTGTTTGATTCCATAAATGGTAGTGTGCTCAAGATTTCCTGTAGAAAATATATTCTGAACAACATTGTAGTTTTAAGTTTTTTCAAAAACGGATCGAAAAAACATCGAATCTGCGTTTTACATTTCAGTGCAGAATGTCGTTAAAAACAGGCGCGAACATTTCATGTTGATTTTGGGTTTGTTTTAAGCCATAAATGACGGTGTGTATAAGTGTTCTTGTAGCAAATCGTGTTCTGAACAACTTTGAAGTTTTAAGTTTCTTCAAAAACGAATCAGAAAAGCCTCAAATTGGCATTTTATATTTCTACGCTGAATGTTGTTGAAATAATAGTGCTAATACTTTTCATGTTGTTAGTAAGTTGATTGTGGTGTTGTGCCTAATATTCTAACTTGATCATACACCTATGATTATAATAGATATATAACCTTGAAATGATTTTGATGTTGAATTAGTAAATTAATGATGTAAATTATGTTGCATTGTAAATAATGACTATTATATAACTCGAGTAAGAGACTTAATACGATTGTATATATAAATATGGGTGAAATTTTTTTACATGTATATTATCGAGTATACTCTAGATTAGTCCTCCGATCAATGTAGGCACATGTTGAATGAGATTTTTTGTGATTGATCAGGTTAGGTTCTGCTTGAGTGCCGCACCAGAGATAAACCGTCGGAACCGGACACGTGATTGTAATGCGGGTCGGTTAGGAAGACCTTGGAATGCCATGTGATTGGGACTTAGTATGATTTCCCTTGCCACGTAATATTGGGAAATATTAGTGTGTAGGCCTAGCATTACGACTTATTTCCACGGATAATAATAGTGATCCGATATGATTTATTGTGTGAGATATTATTCTTGTCTTTTAAAGTAATATCCCAAATTGATACACTTGATATTATACTTGAAGGAAATATTTTGATACCTTAAATACAAAAATGAGATTAGTAATGATTAATCACGATACGATATGAGACTAAACGTTACTCGGGTTCGAGTTGGGTAGTCACGATATAGGTGCATTGGTTGGGTAATTGAACGACTTAATTAGTGGAGTCAAGTTGTGTTAAGTATGTGTTCAACATACGTACATCTTATAATTGTATAGATTCTCTTGCTGTTGATGCCCGTTTTTATGTCTCTTCCCCCTCTCCTATATATATGTATTATTCAGGTCCTCGCCCTATTGAATAGTAGACTATGGAGCTGGACGACCTTGCATCTATTCTTAGGATCCTATCGTGGTGGACGCTGGTCTTTATCCTATTTTTTCACTCTTCCTTAGAGTGTGGTATGAGAGATTTTCCATTGTTAGGGATATGAGGGTGTTGAGAGGTTTACATTATACACTTTACCTAGTTTATTTTTGGGCCCTTATGTTTGGGCATTTTATACTCAGTACTGATATTACTTGTGGATCCTTTAAATGCTATTATGGGATTTGGTTACATGTATGGGAGTGTACATGCATACTTTACCGCATTTATATAAATTTTGTTTCTAATGCCAACATATTGATGCTCCGCTTTAATTTAATTGGGCGTAGCTAACCATATTAGATATAAAAAGTAGGGTTATCATAGTTGGTATCAGAGCACCCGGGTTTTAGAGCCTTTAGGGATCTGAGGGTGTCTGTTACATTTTCTTCACAGTGTTTCTTTGATAGGCAGATCCTTACAACTAGGCTTTGTATTCTATAACTTTGAGGAAAATTTGAGCCACTGATCCGATATGACCAATTGTGAGTGACCGAGTATATAGGAAGGGTTCCTTAATTGGATTTCTCTTGTGAAATGATCCACACACGAGGGTTTACTTTTGTAGGGAGTTAGGACTTTTGGCATGATATATATCCAGGACTTTAAATCATTGCACTCGAGTACATATGTGACGCATGTTTTCAACTTTTCCTTCTAGTTCTCATACTCTATGTTTACTCTCTTCAGATGAGGAGACGCGGCGATAGACTGGCAGGAGCAACATGATAGGCGAGGGCCCAGGAGCAGCAACTCAAGCCACAAGGGATGATAGGAGGTTTGTCCCAGGCCGACTTGACGGCTATAGCACAGGTTGTAGCTGCAGCAGTAGAAGTAGCATTTTCGACACAGCCAGTGCCCGCACTAATGCCAGCACCGATATCACATGTTTTCATCGCACCACCTATAGTATCTCAGTATGAGCCACGAGTTCTAATAGTTATGCAGCCAACTTGGGTGTCTATTGTGAGTGGGTTTGAGAAGAGGCGTCCGCCTTATTTTTTCGGTGATATGGGTCTCTTGGAGGCACTTCAGTGGAAGCAAGATATATGTAGACATTTGATATTGGTTGACTACAAAGTGGTGCAAAAATAGATTTTATGTACCTTTCGTTTGACTAGGGAGGTGTTGTGCTGGTGGGAGTCCATTACCTCCATAGCTCAGCGAAATGTTATGCCTATTACTGACTGTTGGGCTCGTTTCGAGGCGAAGTTTGTGCCTCCTGCACAGCGTGTGGCTTTGAGGAGAAGGTTTGATACCTTGAAGAAGATTGGTTCAATTTTTAAGTATGAGCGAGAGTTTACCTCATTGGTAGAGTTTTCTCCCGAGGTACAAGAAGATGATGTTTTGAAGACTCGGATGTTTATTAAGGTGCTATCTTGGCTAATTCGGGGGTTCTTATTGGTGAATCTATTATTCGATAGTTATGAGGTAGCGATAAATGCAGCATTGCATCACTGCAATGATGATTCTGAGAATATGGTGGGCAAGCGAAGGGCAACAGACTAGTAGGGTAGGACCCATAAGGTTATAGTTGTAGGCCAACAGGGCCTACGGGGGGACCAACAGTCAAGAAGCCATCAGGCCAAGCAGTACGGACATCGTCACCATGGGCAGCAGGCCCGAAGCCAGCAGGGTCAAGCCATTCAGGCTCAACCGGTTCATACCGTTCCATGTCAGGGTTAATTACAGTAGGGACAGGGCTACTCGGGTCAGGGTGTGAGAGATCAATATCGGGCCAATCGTCCCAACATCGGATAATTGGTACAGTAGGCATGAGATGGGGGTCTTATTGTATGCTTCCAGTGCAGCGAGACTGGACAAATGAGAAGGGCTTATCCCCGAGGATAAGCACAGGGAGATAGAGCACAACAGCGATAGGTACTCCCACCACCACCACCATTTTCAACATTTCCAGGGGCACCAGCGGTGCCAATTCAGCCACAGTTGTACCAAGGTGTGTATATGGCATTCATCCACAGGGGTGACCACCTGCAATTCATGGTACATTTTTGTCTACAGTTCTCATGCGAGAGTAATTTTTTACACTGGTGCATCACACTCGTTCTCCAGTTATGGGCTTTCCTAGGACGTCAGGGATAGACGTTACGGAGGGATAATGACCCATATGAGTACACCTTTGGGTGGTAGGACCTTCGCCACATTTGTAGAGGGGTCGTGATTGAGATCGGGAGACTTCACCTTCTTCGTCGACCTTATTTTGATTGAGAGGCGTACCTACGACATGATTATAGGGTTTGATTGGTTGTATGCATATCACGTACAAATTGACTGTCGTGGGAGTGCAAACACATTTTCCATTCCTAGTCAGGAGATGTACCTAATAACATTACCTGGTCTAGAGGGTCGAGCCATCACACTCTATTTTACATCGAGGAGGATTCTCCTGATGGGGTGTTCGTATCCTTAGATACGATCCCTACAGTGAGGGATTTCGCGGACATCTTTATTGAGGTTCCTGGTTTACCTCCATCTCGTGAGATAGAGTTTTGTATAAAGTTAACGCCGGGCACTAGACCGATTGCTAGGGACCTGTAACCTATGGAACCCTTAGAGGTGAGGGACCTTAAGGAGCAAATTCAGCAGCTATTGGGCTAGGGTTTTATCCATAGGAGTACCTCTCCTTGGGGGCTCCAGTGCTATTTGTGAAGAAAATGGATGGTTCACTTTGATTGTGCGTCAATTATTGAGAGTTGAATAAGGTGACGATTAGGAACAAGTATCCGTTACCTCGCATTGATGATATATTCGATTAGTTAAGGGATGCTTCATTCTTTTCGAAGATTGATTTATGCTTTGGTTATCACCAGTTGAGGATTCATGAGGATTATGTCATGAAAACAGCGTTCCTGACTTGATATGGTTCGTGCGAGTTTTGGGTCTTGCCGTTTGGCTTGACCAATATGCCGGCAGTATTCATGGATTTGATGAACCGTGTATTCAGGCCATTCTTAGACCAATTTAATATCATATTCATTGACGATATCCTAATCTATTCACTATCCTAGAAGGATTATGTTGGACATTTGCGATTGGCTCTTCAGACCTTAAGGGAGCATCAACTTTATGCTAAGCTCTCTAAGTGCGGGTTATGGCTACGAGAGGTATAGTTTTGGGGCCACATTGTAATGAAGGTTGGGATTATCATTGATCCTAGCAAAGTTGTTGTTGTTATCGAGTGGGGGCAACCCACTATGCCGACTGAGATTCAGAGTTTTCTAGGTTTAGCGGGTTAATATAAGAGGTTTATCTAGGGCTTGTTAAATATTATGAGTCCTCTTACCTAATTGACAAAGAAGGGTATTACTTTCTTCTAGAGTTCAGAGTATCAGGAGGCTTTCGACACTTTGAAGGAGAAGCTTTTGTTAGCGTCAGTCCTTGTATTGCCGAAAGCTGGGGTTGAGTACCATGTGTACACTGATGCGTCATTACTAGGGTTAGGAGTTAATCTGATTTAGGAGGAGAGACCAATTTCTTATATTTCGAGGAAATTAAGGCCTCATAAGGACCATTACCCGACTCATGACTTAGAGTTGGCTGTGGTTATTTTAGCGATATATTCATGGAGACACTACTTATTTGGGGAGAAGTTTACGTTGTTCACCGACCATAAGAGTCTTCAGTGCTTATTCTCTCAGAAGAACTTGAACATGCGACAGAGTATATGGGTGGAATATGTGAAAGACTACCAATTTTTTGTACAGTACCACCCGGGTAAGGCAAACGTGGTCGCTAATGCTTTGAGCCGAAGACACACAATGTCAATGATCGCCTTGGATGTGGAGGAGAGTGTTGAATTATTAGATGTTTGGAAAGCTCAGTGGAAGGATCTGGGTAGCCTTGATGTTGACATACCATTTATGGGGACTGTAACTATACCAGTTTATATGGTTCAGCGAGTTGTTAAGGCCCAGTCTTCTGATGACTTTTGTCAGGAGAATGTGAAGGCATTGATGTCCAGGGGCACTCAGGGTTTCTCGATTAGTTGTGATGGGGGACTATCAGGGGTGGATTGTTATACCGCATGATGCCGAGTTGCGGAAGGCCTTATTATCTGAGGCGCATCGATCTAGATTCACTGTTCACCCCGGAGGTGATGAGATATATCCGGACGTATGTATTGGTGGGTTGGGTTAAAGCGTGATGTAACCGAGTTTGTCTCAAAGTGTGCCACTTGATAGCTTGTAAAGGTGGAGCATCAGAGACCTGAGGTGAGTTGCAGTCGTTGTCCATTCTCGAGTGAAAATAGGAAAGCATCTCCATGGATTTCATTATTGGGTTGTCGATATCGCAGCACGATCATGATTCGATTTGGGTCATCATTGACAAACTAAAAAAGGTGGATCATTTCCTTCCAGTGAGGACAGATTATACGGCACAACATTATGCTGGGATGTTTATTGCGACGATTGTGAAGTTGGATGGGGTACCGCATGACATCGTGTCCGACCGTGGTAGTGTCTTCATCTCGTACTTTTGGGGTGGTCTTCAGGAGGCAATAGTAGTTTAGTTGAGTTTGAGTATCGCGTTCCACCCTCAGTCTGATGGTCAGACAGAGCAGGTGAACCAGATTTTGGAGGACATGTTGCGAGTTTGTATGTTGGACTTCAAAGGTGGTTGGGATATGAATTTTCCACTGGTGGAGTTCTCATACAATACTAGTTATCAGCAGTCTATTGGCATGGCACCATATGAGGCTTTGTACGGAAGACCTTGTCGATCGCCTATAAGTTGGTTGGAGTTTAGAGAGCACCGGATGCTAGGTCCGTATATTGTTAGGGAGACCTCGGAAAAGGTTGACTTGATTCGTGCACGGATGAAAATCGTGCAGGATCATCAAAAAACTTATGCTGACACAAGGTGGAGGAAGTTAGAGTTTGCCATTGGGGACCTGGTGATATTGAGGGTCTCACCCATGATAGGCGTTGTTCGCTTTGCTGCCAAAGGGAAGCTTTCACCGTGATACGTGGGTTCATTTACAATGTTGGACAGGGTGGGGGCCGGTTGCTTATTGTTTAGCCCAACCTGACCATGTCCAACGGGTACATGATGTTTTTCATGTATCCATGTTGAGGAAGTTCTTATGTCCTGAGGACTCACACCTACACATAGAGTTATACGGGATTGAGTTAGAGCCCGACGGCGGCTACAAGGAGAGGCCCGTTAGGATCCTAGATCATCGTGAGATATAATTGAGGTCAAAAGTCATTCCTCTTGTTCCTGTTCTGTGGAGTCATCGTGATGAATCTGAGGCCACTTGGGAGAGAGATGATGACTTGCGAATTAGTCATCCATATCTCTTCATGGAAGGTACATGCAAAACTATCTTGCTTGACTTGAATTGAAATTGATTTATTTTATTTTGTATTTCGAGGATGAAATCCCATTCGTAGAGGGGTAGAATGTAATACCCCTTATTTTTCACTAAATTGAATTTGAACTAATTGAATAAAATCCCGACTTAAAAATAATACCTTGCGATAAAATATTAATAAGCGAATAATTAATTAACGCGAAAACTATATATGTATATATATCCGAAATGTCTAGAAATGAAAAGTTAAAATGAATACATTGCAATAAAAATATGCGACTTAAATATTGGAAGCGAATTAACGCATAAAAGGATCGAGAGGGTTAAAATTTGGCCAATGGCATTTTTGTAAATAAACTAACCCTAGGTATAAATAGAAAAGTTAGAAAAGAACTCTTCATTTCTCATTTCACACAAAAGAGGTTAAGGCTTTTGTAGAGAGAGTGAGATCTCAAAGAGAAAAAGAAGGAGAAGAAGAAGGTTTCATCTTAGAACTCTTCGAAGTGGGTCATCTTCTTCACCAATACCTCCCTACACAAAACAAAGGCAAGTTAATCTTAAATGTTTGATGAAAAAGTGTATAAACATGAGTTGAATCCCTAAATCTTGAAATTGATGAGATGTAATTAATATATAAGTGATTTAGGATGCATCCAACTAGAAACAAATTGAACTCATACAAATCCAAAATTAAAAGGGGCAAACATTGCATGTTGATTTTGGGTATGTTTTAATCTGTAAATAGCAGTGTGCTTGAGATTTCTTATTGAAAATCATATTCTGAACAACTTTATAGTTTTAAGTTTTTTCAAAAACAAATCGAAAAAACCTCGAATTTGCGTTTTACATTTCTGCGCAGAATGTCGTTAAAAATAGGGACGAACATTGCATGTTGATTTTGGGTATGTTTTAAGTCGTAAATGCCAATGTGCTCGCCAAATATATTAGAAAATCATGTTCTGAACAACTTTGTAGTTTTAGGATTCTTCAAAAACGAATCATAAAAGCCTCAAATCAGCGTTTTATATTTTTGCGCTGAACATTGTTGAAATAATAGTGCTAATGCTTTTCATATTGTTAGTAAGATAATTGTGGTGTTGTGCATAATATTCTAACTTGATCATATCCCTATGATTATTAGAGATATATAAGCTTGAAATGATTTTGATGTTGAATTAGTAAATTAGTGATGTAAATTATGTTATATTGTAAATAATAACTATTATATAACTCGAGTAAGAGACTTGGTACGATTGTATATATAAATATGCGTGAAATTTTTTTACATGTATATTGTCAAGTATACGCTAGACAAGTCCTCCGATCGATGAAGGTACATGTTGAATGCGATTTGTTGTGATTGATCCGATTAGTTTCCGCTCGAGTGCCATGTCAAAGATAAACCGTCGAAACCTGACACGTGGTTGTAATGCGTGTCGATTAGGAAGACCTTGGACCGCCATGTTATTAGGAATTAGTATGATTTCCCTTTACACGTAATATTGGGAAATATTAATGTGTAGGCCTAGCGTTACGACTTGTTTCCCCGAGTAACAATAATGACCCGATATGATTTATTGTGTGAAATATTATGCTTGTCTTTTAAAGTGATATCCCGAATTGATACACTTGATATTATACTTGTAGGAAATATTTTGATACGTTAAATACTGAAATGAGATTAATAATGATTAATCACGATACGATATGAGACTACACATTACTCGGGTTCGGTTTGGGTAGTCACGATATAGGTGCATTGATTTGATAATTGAACGACTTAATTATTGGAGTCAAGTTGTGTTGAGTATGCGTTCATCATACGTACATCTTACAACTGTATATATTTTCTTTCTATTGATGCCCGTTTTTATGTCTCTTCCCCCCTCTCCTATATATGTGTATTATTCAGGTCCTCGCTCCGCTGGACAGTAGACTGTGGAGCTGGATGACCTTGCATCTATTCTTAAGATCTTATAGTGGTGGACGTTGGTCCTTATCCTATTTTGTCACTCTTCTTTAGAGTGTGGTATCAGATATTTCCCATTGTTAGGGATCTGAGAGTGTTGAGAGGTTTACATTATACACTTTACCTAGTTTATTTGAGCCCGTATGTTTGAGCATTTTATACTCAATACTGAAATTACTTGTGGATCTTATAGTTGCTATGATGTGATTTGGTTACACATATGGGAGTGTACATGTTTACTTTACTGCATTTATTTAAATTATGTTTCTAATGCCAACACATCTATGCTCCACTTTAATTTAATTGGTCGTAGCTAACCAAATTAGATATAAAAAGTAGGGTTGTCATAGAAAACTTCTCGTCGGTTGCCATGATCAAGTCAATCTGAATTTTCTTATTCATTGCGGCACATATCAATTTCCAAATTATGAAAATGGACATTTAGTATGCATTGTTGAATGTTAATCTTAACTAATGCATATATATATGATCAAACCATGTGGATTCATAGCTAAGGGCCAAGGAAGAAATGTACACAAGCTTAAGCTATCCATTTATGAACTTAAGAAATTGTAAAGATCTTGGAATTTGATTATGCAATCAAATCTTTTGGTTTTGATCAATGTTTGGATAGAACTTGTGTGTATAAGAAGCATGGTGGTATTTTAGTACTTTATATGGATTATATTCTACTAATCGAGAACGATGTGGATATATTGTCTAGTATAAGAGTGGTTATCTAGACAGATTAATATGAAGGACTTAGGAAAAGTCGATCACATTCTTGGGATCAAGATTACATGTGATCGTAAAAATAAAATGTTGCGCTTATCGTAGCCACTTTTATCAGTCATGTGCTCACAAGGTTTTGCATGAAAGATTCCAAGAATTGATTTCTTATTTTCAGGCATTTAATCTCTTTATCTAAGGATCGGTGTCCCAAGACAACTAAACAAATAAAGAGAGTGAGTAATGTACCTTATTCTTCGATGATGGGAAACCTCGTATATTCTATAGTGTGCACAAGATCGAACATTTTCTATGCCATATGCATGTTCAGTAGATTTCAGTCTAACTCGGGTGAGGAAAACTGGAATGTTGTTAAACACATTCTCTAGTATCTAAAAAGAACTATAAAGTATGTGTTGGTTTATTTAGTAGCCAGTCTGGTGCCTTTTAGGTACACAAAATTGGACTTTAAGTCAGATACAGATTTCAGGAAATCAACCTCGGGATATGTGCTTAGCCTGAGAGTATGAGACATAATTTGGAGGAGTATCAAGTAATCATTTATTATTGATTCGACCATAGAAGCTAAATATGTTCACGAATTAAAAGCAACAAGGGAGGCTTTTTGGCTCCGGAACTTCCTAAGTGACTTGGGTGTGGTTCCTTCAATGCAGTCAGTTCTTACATTTTATTGTGATAATAGCAACGGGGATGCAAATTCTAAAAAAAATAAGAAATCACAAGAGGGAGAAGCACACTGAGCGCATTAAAAGCAACAATCGAAGTCATCGTGACCAAGATTGCATCTCAGAACAACATGACAAACTCCTTTATGAAGATCTTATCAATTAATAATTTTAAGAGTCATGCAGAGGGAATAGGTGTCAAATCCACGGACACATGACTTTAAGACTAAGTGTAAAATTGTTGGGGTTTTATTCTTATAACCATGTAATGACATTTTATTTTAATTAATAAATGGATTTTATTATTCATTTTGAAATGAGAATCATATTTGTTAAAATGACTTATATTTATGTTCTTTAAGTATATTGTTTGATATATCAGTCAATCTTATTTAGTAGGAATTCTGGTGAGTTGTGTTATACTTGATCACAGTAGATCAAAATTCCATTTCTAGCACTGTTGAACAGTTCAAAACTTAAACAGGGTGTTAACATCTTGTTGGAATGGTTGTGATACAATTCAAGTATTTTATCTAATGGATAGATAACTTGTATGATAGTTCGAAAGAGGATTCTGTTCAGCACATCTAGGAATGTATTGAATAAGTTCACCCATGAGATTTAAGTCTAAGGACTGTATTGATTAGACTTAATTAATCTCACACCATTTTCAAATGATTCATAGATTCTTAATCCTGAGAATTGTGAGGATTGATATTTGTTGCACAAAAGTTACTTTTATTGCTATAGACGTGATCTAATTTTTATCGGGTTAATAGAACCCCACATATTATGTAATAATTATGTGAGTATTTTGAGATCATAATTTGAAGGAATCCTTATCTCGAGGATACCTTGGATTACAATACCGCCTTAATAGAATTATATTATTTATTTCCACCAGTTAAATCAGATTAGTGGATTATTTTATAATCTGGTGGAGTAACAAAATAAGTTAAGTCTGAGAATCAAGGAATCGATTAAATGTTGGTTAAAAACAATTAGCAAAAAAATTGATTTGACCAATAGGGTATTGAAAGTTTAATGTGGGGCAGCATATTATGTTCCATAATCAACTTGGCATATAAGGCCTCATTATATCCAAGTGATTTTTTAGATAATTAAATTTGAGTGTAGTGATAATTATTTAGTGGAATTAATCATGGTTAAATGAAGAAAGGAAATAAATTACAGGATTCATAATTTGGGATTTTTGAGTATTTATTTGGAATTCAATTTAATTATTTATCTTAGATCCTTAATATAGTTCACATACCCAAGTAATTAGACCCGGATTCTAAAGAAACCCAGTTTATCCCAAACCCATCACTTAAATTATTATATATCAATTTAAGTTAGTGATTACGCAACATAATTCATTATAAGGGTTTTAGAGTGAGGAGATAAAATACTATTCACATTTTTGTGAATAGGCCAAGAGAGGGAACCACGTCTCACTCAAAATCAAGAGATTTATTCTTCAAAGGTTCCCACACACCTACCTAACATTGGGAGGATCATATACTACAAGATCCAAGCATTTCAGGACATTCAATAAATCTTTTGAAGATCTAAAAGAAGGTGGACCCTCATCTTCTTCAAATACTTTTGTCCATATTTAATTCTATCTCAATCCGCAAAACTATTGTATTAGTTTGTTTTGCAAACCTAGATTTTTCTTGTACACTTTCCATTGTATGATTAATCGAAGTTTCAGTGGCTAACAAAAATATTTTGTGTATGCCAATCCCTAACATTAATAACCATTAGTCACTCAGTCCTTCACCTCAGCAAGCATGTGAGGAACACCAATCAACCAAGTTTGGCCACCAATTCTAATGTTAGAATGAGACATCATTACCCTTATATGGTAACTATCCTTGTTATGAGGAGTTTAGAAAAGGACCCCAACCTCTTTTATGTATCCCTTATTATCTCGAATACTTTCAAAGGATTTTAATAGAGTTCCTCCATCATAAGTCTAACCATAATTAAGGTCTAGTAGGCCTTTGTAGGCCTATGGCCTACTTGTTCATAGTCAAAATACTACTAATAGGCCACTCACGAGACCTCAAGACTTATAAAGACTGTGACGCCCCGATTTTTGGAGGTTAATGGGAAAAACTTTTCATACATTGATTTCATTTTAGAAACTACTACTTTAAAGTAAAATCTTTCTTTCACATTTTTGTATCGTAAAATACCTCTAGTTTAATTAATGAAATGATATCCAACATATGAAATTCATAAGAACATTTTAAATAAGAGAGTTTTGCCAACTTCATAGAATAAATAACAATTTGATAAAGTTCACATCATCATATCGTATTACAAACCAAATTTAAAATGCTTCAAAACAATTCCAAATAACGTTGTCAAATTCCATGTAAATAACACAATCATATTAAATTGTAAAAGTAGCTCTACTGGCATGTAAATCCTTCGTTTCCTCTCATGGTCTCCTTGCCATTATCTTTTCCTGAAGTATTTAGGGGGTTTGGCAAATTGTAGGGTATGAGTGTGCACCCAGTAGGAGAAATACTATCAGAGTAATGCGTACAAAGAATATTTATACTTATAAACTATATTTGAGTAATTATGAAATCATCCATCATTTGATGAAGTGTTCTTATTAAAAATGCAACGTTACATGAAATTTGTGTTTTGATTATGTAACCCCGGCGATGAGCCCACACACACTTAACCTTTCTTGTTAATACCACTTGCATCCAGTTAATTTAACCATTAATGTACTTTCACATTTTTCAAGTTATTTCACAAACTCACCCTAACGTTAATTATCGTTATGCTCAAAATTATCTTTTCACTTGATTAATCTATACTAATCCATGAGTATTATACGAATTTTCACCGACTCCCACCATGCCAAAATACGCTACTAGCAAGTTGTTGGGGGTCTAAGTATTAAGTCACACCCTAGGGCTTTAGGCCCTTCTTAAATTTTTTGATTACCGACGAGTGACGTTTACTAGTTACATCTTTTGAACCTTTTTTCCTTTCTTTCTTTCTTATTCACTTTTAAACATTTTCCCCTTTATTTCTAGACCGATGAGGCCAAATACCTCGGACAAGACAAATAACACATTTTATGTCCAAGTTTCACACTTCAAAAAAAGTTTGTTTTCATTTTACCTTAGACTCGGTACTTCATCTTTTGAGAACAACTTTAATTATCATTTCTTGTGAAACTTAACTTTTGCATTCAAATACCCATTTATACATTTTTAAATTATTTTCACTATTCATTCACACTTGTAAAACTCGCGTTTTATACTTTTTGTCAAAAATACTTCTTTTCATCTTTACTTTTCAAAATATAGATTTTTACCACGTAAAATCTAATTTTTTTTAACTAGAGTCCTTTAGTTTGGAAAGTCTACTCATAATTTCAACTATTTCATAAAAATGATACTTTCGCACTAAAACATCACTTTTATCAATTTAAGACTTATAATTCTAACTTACTGGCTTTACACCTTTTATATTACTTCTCATCATTTTATGTGGTCATAATAATTCATTTAAAACTAGGGGTGTTCGCGGTCCGTTCCGATCCGATTTTGGGGTATTTTTAGGACCGGACAGCATTAATCGGTCCTAAAAAATTATGGATCAAGACGGGATCGGAATAATCCGTTTCGGTCCTATTCGGTTTTCAAGCGGTTCGTGTTTGGTCTCGGTCCTATTCGGTCCAACCCATATAAACCATCACTTATTTTTTTTAATTGAAAATAACACATTTTTTTAAATTAAAAAAAGCGCATTTTTTTAAAAAAACATTTCTCATTAAAAAAACATCACTTGTAAAAAAAATAGCACAATTTTTAAAAAACAACACACTTTTTTATACTAAGACAGCACTGTCTTTAAAAATAAAAATAAAATCAGCACTGTTTTTTTTTAAAACAACACTATTTAAAAATAAACAGCGTATCTAATTTTCGCACACTATTATTTCGCATACCATTATTTTCGCGCAGAGAATCATTCGTTTCGCACAGAGTATCAAATTTTCGTACACTATTATTTCGCACAGAGAATCATTCTTATTCCATAGTCCACCCTCTAAAGAACGCCTAAAATAAATTAGACAAACACTTATCAATCTCATTCTAAACAGCTTTGGGGGGGAGACATACATAGGCAAGGACATGAGTACATATCTCAATGGAATAAGCTTTCCTCTTGGAGAATAGTAATGCCACACACTAATTTTATTTATTATCTTATCAGCTAAAGAATAAAAATAAGCTATTTTCTTCCTACAAAATATCAATAGGAAGCTTAGGTATGTAATGGGAAGAGATCAAGCATGAAAAACAATAGACATTGAAATTATGAGCTTTTCAGACTAGGAAGTATTAGCAGCAGCAACAACATAACCACTTTCCCCTTATCAACTAATTGGCTAGATATAGGCTTGAATTTGTATATTAATTACGAAAGCTTCTCCAAATATTTGTATCATCCATTGGTAAGAATTTTGATTGTAAAATTATAAAAACTGATAGGTCTTAAATTTAATGAGTAGAATCTTGCACCGCTAGAATCAATATAATAGTTTTACTGGACTAACTCTTTTGCATAGTGTGACCATTAAAAAAGTAGGTATAGAAAAAGCCCACAAATCATCCTTAATCATCACCCAACAGTAAGGGCTAAAATGGACACTATCCTAATTAAGACCCTTTATAGCTTATTAAATTTCCTTTAGATCAGGTTCAACAGTTTTATCATGTTATCAACTTCAGATATGATTTTGAGAATACATATATAATCCTTCATCATTTTTAAGGGAATCCTCAAACAATTAACTCAAATATATCCCTTCAAATTATGTTATACTAAATATTCCCACAGAGTATTTAATGTTCAGATTAGAGGAAAGTCTATACCTTCAAACGGATGATCGTGTTTGCTGTGTAGGAGGATAGTGAGGGATCGGGCAGCGTATTTGGAGTGTGTATGGGGAGAGTGGGAAGGGATCCGGATGGGGGTTTCTTCCGGCGGAGAGAAAGGAGAAGGCTTTCTTAAATCTTTCGTAGATAGAGAGAGAAGTATGGTATGAACCGTGCATGTGTAGTGTAATGTAATTGACTTGGGTTTTTGGAAGGCAGTGTGTGTAGTGTAATGTAGATAGTTGGCTTGGGTTTATATATATATATATTGATATATTGAAAGCGGTTCGGTCCGATCCAAAACCATTTTTTGTAATTCAGGACCGAGACCGACCCGAATTATGCGGTCGTATATATTTTTGGACCAAATTAAAACTGAATTAAATAAAATCCGCAAACGTATGTTCGGTTCGGTTCGGTTCGGTTCAATTTTTTCGGTCCATTAGGTCTATTGGGGTTCGTGCACACCCCTATTTAAAACTAGCTTTTCAAAACAATACTCATGTTTGCAAAAATTACTACTAAATTCATATTTTGAAAAAAAAATGACATTTTTTTACTAAAAACTATACTTTTGACATTTTAAATTTATTCTTACAAATTGATAACTTTTCATTTTAGACATTTTATACTTGTAATTTTGTGTGTGAATATTACTATATTACTATTTTAACCTCAAAATTTTACTATTTTCACTTTTACTCCATTAATTCTTAAACTTCTTGGACTTTTACCACATAAAGTAGCGTCATTTTGTGTCACTAATATGCTAATTTTTCTAACATTATTATTTAATACTCCAAGTCTCGCTTAAGTATATTTTTAAAATACTAAACCCATTTATCCCAACCACATGAGCTTATGTTCATGAATGTAAGATTTTACACCCATAAAACCTGTACATGCATCCTAACATTTCTTCATCAAGTTCAACTAAATTTTTGGCATGAAATAACTAGTTTGAACATGTTTTTCAAAATAATAACTTCCTTAAAAATTCTCAAATTTTAAATTAATTCCAACTTCAAATTTTAACCATTTTTATCGCATTTTTATCAATCGATATTCATATATAGTGATAATATCCTTAAATATTCATGTAAATCATCTATATGTATACATATAACTATTGTGTTTGGTTTTAAATTTAAAAATAGTGTAGAGTCCATAGCTCTTAAAGGTTGGAAAAAACCCAATGAATCCTGGCTCCTTTACAAGATTCTTCCTCTAAAATAACACCTTCAAAACCCTTGATAATGGAACAGTGTAATAGAGGTCTTACAAGCTTGATGTGTATAGAGAATATATGGTAATTTAGGCCACTGAATTGAGCAAAGAAGGAGCCTAAAAACCTTAATTTATGGGCTTACTAACAACTCAACAGAATTTGAGACAATATGAGCTAGATCACTCATTTTTCCCTTATAAAGTCTCCAATTCTATCCTAATCCCCCCCCCCCCCCCCCCCCACACACACACACAAAAACACTAATCAATAATGGTTCCACTTAGTCTAATGGGGTAGAAAGCCTAATAATAAGACCAAAAATCGGATGAGGGTTGGTTCCTTCTCCCCCTCAATTATGCAAAAAAATTGACAACTTAAAAGAAACCAATCAAGTAGGTGATAACTTCGGACATAAAATACTCTTATATGGATCTAAACGATTTTTTTTACATCATTGAAGAAGGAAAAGTTGTTCAAAATTTAACTTTAAGTCTCGTGGAATGTTTTTAATTTTTTTTAGCACTTTTATTTTTTGATGAAAAAACATTATTATATTTATTATTATTACTACTACTATTATTGTTGTTGTTGTTGTTGTTGTTGTTGTTGTTGTTGTTGTTGTTATTGTTGTTGTTATTAATATTATTATTATTATTATTATTATTATTATTATTATTATTATTATTATTATTATTATTATTATTATTATTATTATTATTATTATTATTATTATTGTTGTTGTTGTTGTTGTTGTTGTTCTTAAAAGTTATGTCTATTATCTTTATAATATTATAATACATAGATAAATGTAATTATATAATTCGTTCTGTTTTTTCTTTCTTTAATTTGATTTCTAATGTGTAATTTAATTTAACACGTGTAACGTGGTACGCGATATTTTGAACTTTTCTCTGTAACCTTAATTTCAATTAGAAATAACCTATTTAAACTAATCCCATTAAACTCTCATAAATACAAGTCCATATAATTTTCGAATTACATGAGTCCGAAGATATAATGCGACTTTATTTATTCAACAAAAATTCAGGTTTTACATCCTTCCCATCTTGGGAATTTTTTTCGAAATCAAAACATTTCCCAAGAAGATATAATCTTCACCATTTTACTTTCAGGCTCATACTTAAGCTCACGGATCAAATGCCTATTCGTACATTACCTTTGATTCCTCGAGCTTTATTGATATGTTAACCTTGACATACACTCTTCTACGTCTTAGATAATTTATGCAAATTTGCTTAGTCTCGATACTTTATTCAGTTAACCTCTATTGATTTTAAAGCCCATCGGTTCACTTTTTGAAATCAATTCACGATTAATCTTTTATTTTATAATCGAGTTATATTTATGCAATAGTGCACGATATGCCTTTTTATCATTTAGTCATCAAGGAAACTTTCAAATCAAAAACTAGATTCCACGACTTCCTTAATAAATCTTAACGTACCGGTTAGAAAATAATGCCATATAAACCTTAGGCTTCTCCCTCGTGTCAAACTCACTATACTAGGTCCAGAATTGTCTTTAATGAGCACAAAATCATTAAAATCCTCGTTGCTCCTTTAAACCTCATTAGGAATTTTTTTGACACTATGTTACACAATTTAATTTATTTCACCCGAAATTAAACATCCATGTTGTTCCTCACATGTATAATTATACCTCTGTTTTTTCTAAAACACGGAATCCTTTTTATAATCAAATGGTCGATTCATAAGTATTTTCATGAGCTCCTACCCATCATAACACTTATACTTTCAGATGATGATGATAAGCCTTATCAACCATATGCCCAATAATGCAATTTATTCGCATGACCCTAAGATACTTTCTTACTTCAACATTTATTTTATTTTTTTCGTTACCAAACAAGTATTTTTTTAATTTCCCATTAGAAGTCATAATCTACTCATTGACCCACAGTATGCCAGTTGTTTCCAATTTCTCGACATCTATTTGCTTAATATTTTTTTACACCGATAAATCTCATAAACTCTCAATAGGCTCTTATCACCATAGTTTTATACAGTTAAATCTACTACGTCCTCAACTTTTTTCGAATTTGAACTTAGGTGAATAATTTTCTACATCATGATAGCATATGACCATGTAATTATTACGTACTAATAGTGCCCATGACAACTTCTCGTTTTATGAAATCAACTAATCATCAAGGCCTATTAATTGCCTCCTAAACTCAAAATATCAACTATATATCCCAATTTATAACTCATGATTATTCTCTTTCCCCACTAAGACAAAAATTTATAATTTTTATGTGAATACTAATTTGTCATCAATTAAACACACTAAACCTTAAGATAAACCCCAAAAAATCATATATAATGAAAACTCATTATCTTTTGTGCACTTTAAGTATTTTAATACTTATATAACTCATCACTTTAACCCTTGAAGAAGACTTCAATGTCTAGTTTTTCACAAATCATTCTATAATTAACATTGTGCCAACATTATCTTTACCACTATAAATAATAAAATTACAGTCGTTATTTACAATCACTAAAATCTTGTGTGCTATTTAACTATGTGACTTATAGACTATACACCCTACTGTTATCCACTGTGGTATCACGTAAGTATATTTTTACGTATATTATTAGAGAAAATCTTTACCTATGATCGAGGTTTTTTTTCCAATCGAATTGAGATCCTCAACTCAAATCATCGTCATAAGTAATGGTGACATGACAAGCCTTAAAAGAAAGGGGATGTTATCGCCAAGTACTATGATTCTTTACTCCTCAGAGTTCATACCCACTCATTTAACTTTAATGATCATGGTACGCTACAAATTCAAATGAACAATAATAAATTTTTCATTAACTCCCATGAGAATTGCATGATTTAACTCTTTAATCTCAAAAGTCCATACTTAAACTTATTATCATTATCCTAAGATACCACTACTTAGGGGTGTAAACGGGTCGAGAAGAGCCGAACATTATGATGCTCAATCTTAGTTTGAAAAGATTAACGAGCTTAAAAATATGTAAAACTTTGGTTTGTTTACTTCTCGAGCCGAGCTAAAACGAACTTTAATTCGAACGAACACGGGTGAAGCTCGAGTAACTTGAATTTTTTTTCACTATTTTCATATGATTATTTATAATCGAGTTGAATTGTAGTCGAGAGTAAAACGGTAACGAGCTTAAAATTTTGATCAAACTTGGTTTGTTTACATTGAGAGTCTATCTTGAACGATCTTTTATCATAACGAAGCCCTACCACTAATACTTTCCCCATTGAGCACCATTGTTGACCTTTACTATATTGGGATACACTTAAATTACTTAGGATACTAAAAAAATTTAGGTTATTATCATTATTCTTTTGTCAGGGCTACATGGAAACTTGCACTAACTACTCTTTACTTTTTAGGGAATTAATAAACCTAAACATCAACATAATATGTTTTTATCCAATCATCTCTAATAGCATTAATTATTATATTAATCAACCCAGCTTATCTCAAAGTCCATCCAAGGGGTGAATCTAAACCCAAGGTCCTACTTACTTAACGTGTATATTGACCCGACACTTGGGCCTTACTCGTGTTGTTATATTACAAAAGAAGCAACAAACATGTGAGTAGTATATTCTATTGTGTGTGAAAGATATTTTATTAATTTTTTCTCTGCTAAGCCCAGGCAAAAATTAAAATGTCAACCATTATACGATGTTCACAAGTCTACTTATTAATGACTATAATTGCCTAAGGCACTAATTGAAACGTCAAATCATTATACGATGTTCAAAACTCTACCTATTAACGATTATACTTGTTCAAAAGTCTTTCCTTAAGTTTGACACAATTATCTTTCACCTATTCATTACTTCAAATCATTTATTTCATCCTAAGTATTCATAAAATTGTGTCCACAGGGTAATGCGTACCTTGCCTTTTTATACTAAACTCTATATAATGAGGTATACTTGATTCTCATTACACTGTCTTCAAGAACTAAATTCTTATTTTTAAACGGACAAAAAACTCGAAAGTCCACTTATAAACCCCAATTAAATTTCTTTGTCACTGGACACCATTGAGTAACTTATCATATGTCTCCTACAAAACTCAGTCATTCTACTTAAGAACAAGACCAATATTTTGTAGATACTTGTTACGATTAAAAGGAGAACCTTCACATCTCGGCATGCCTCGTGGGTCATAATGACTAGCGCCAACTTACATTCTCGTTCTTATGTCATATATCCAACCTCGTTCAAAGTATTGAAAACTCATACATTACTTTATACTTGCTCAACTATTATAAAATATGTTTTAGAATGACACATTTGCCATGTTGGATCCCTATATAAACATTTTTATCATCAATGGGCCACTTGAATCGCTCTATTATGTCATGTGTCCTTGACACCAATAACTTTCAATACCTCATGCACGGACATTGATGGAAGACCTTTTATAACGTTAGCTTGTTTTTATTTAATGTAAGAAGCCCCATCATATTGATGCCTCATTCTTGTACATAAACAACTTTAAAATACCAATTTCACTTTACGGATTATCTTTCAAACTCAAACCCTAACATCGAATAGTTAAATATCGTTTTAATAACAAACTGTTATACTTACCCTCAGCATAGCTAAAATGAACTAATATCTTAGCATTGATAGAATATAGATAATTATTGTTGATACCAAAATTAGTATGCTAATGTGGACGAATAATAAGAAGACACGTGTCAATCTATGTGGCACAATAGCAACGAGGAAGATCATTTCCCCCGACCAACATACTCACTCCGAGCAACAGGTGTACTCCGAGGAACACCAGTCTTCCGAGGAACACCAGCCCTCCGAGGAACTCTTGTCCTCCGAGGAACTCCAGTGCTCCGAGGAACTATTGGACGATGAGCAACTAAGGCGGTTCGAGCTGCATCTCGACCACAGCATTTATTGCCAGATAATCAACAGTTCAACTATTCATTGAATGCTTATCATCTTGACGCACACGCTTGAAGAGCATTAAATGAGTTACCCTTTCATATGTATATCATTTAATGTATCACCCTTTCATGTACAGCCTAAGGGCTATAAATACCTTGTATCACCCTCATTCAAGGGGACCGGAATTTCTTGATAGCACTGGTAATCGAGAATTCCCAAACACTCAGCAATAACATAACAGTGGACGTAGACCATTCATATAAGGCTGAACCACTTTAAAATCTTTTGTCTTATTTATTTATCTGTAATTAAATAATTAGAGTAATCTAATTTTTTACATCAACAATTATTATTAAAATAAAAAATGAAAAGTAAGCATACGCTCTGACACACATGTAACTTATGCTCTCATACCAAGTTGTGACACCCCAATTTTGGAGGGGCTAATGCGAAAACCTTTTATACTTATATTTCATTTTAGAAACTCATCTTTTAAAGTAAAATCTTTTTTTCACATTTTTGTATCATAAAATCTCTTTAGTTAAATTAATGAAATAATGTCCAGGTTATGAAATTTATAAGAACACTTCAAATAAAAGAGCTTTGCCAACTTCATAGAATAAATAACAAATTGAGACAAATAAAATTTAAAATGCTTCAAAACAGTTCCAAATAACGTAGTCAAAATTCCATTTAAATAACACATTTAAAGTAAATAGTAAAAATAGCTCTAATAGCACGTAAATCCTTCATTTCCTCTCTCGGTTTCCTTACCTTTATCTTTCTCCAGAGTACCTGGGGTTTTGATAAATGTTGGGGTATGAGCATGCCCCTAGTAGGAGAAATAGTAGCAGAGTAATATGTACAAAGAATATTTATACATATAAAGTATATTTTACAAATTATAAAAAAATCATCTATTATTTGATTAAGTGTTCTCATGAAAAATGCAAGAGAAGAAATTTACGTTTTGACCATATAACTCGGACAATGAGCCTATCATACTTAACCTTTCTTTTTAATACCTTCCATGTCCCATTAATTTAACCATTGACGTACCCTTACATTTCTAAGTTGCTTCAAAAACTTAACCTTATATTAACGAGCGTCGTGCTCAAATCATCCTTTCACTAGATTAATCAGGGTACCAATCCATGACTGTTATATGGCCTTTCACTGACTCCCATCATGTAGGAATATGCTACTAATCAGTTGTTTGGGGTCTATGCATTAAGCCTCACCCTAGAGATTCGGGCCCTTATTAAATTTTTCGGTGACTTCTGAGTGCCTTTTACTTTATACATCTCTGAAACCCTTTTTCCTTTATTTTTTTCTTATTCGTTTTTAAACATTTTCCCTTTATTTTTTTTTACCGGTGAATGAGGCCAAATACCCGCAATGAGATAAGTCCCAACACACTTTATGTCCATGTTTTTCAAAAAAAGTTCATTTTCATTTTATCTTAGACTCAATATTTCATCTTTGAAAAAAAACTTTAATTACCATTTCTTGTGAGACGTAACTTTTGCATTCAAATACCCATTTATACACTTTAATATGCTTTTCCCTATTCACGCACACTTGTAAAACTCATACTTTTTACAAAAAATGCTTTTTTTCATCTTTACTTTACAAAATATGAGTTTTCACTACGTAAAATCCAACTCTTTTAACTAGAGTCCTTTAGTTTAAAAGTACACTCATAAGTCCAACTATTAAAAAAAAATGACACTCTTGCATTAAAACATCACTTTTATCATTTCAAGACTTATAATTTCAACTTATTGACTTTACGCCTTTTATATTACTTCTTATCGTTTTATGTGATCGTAATACGTCATTTAAACTAAATTTTCAAAATAGTACTTATCTTTGCAAAAATTACGACTAATCCATACTTTGCATAAAATTACGAGGGTGAACCTAATAAGTGATGTGTAATTGGAAGTTATGGAAAGAAAAAAAAAAGTAACAGGGTGATTTTGTGTAATTATGAAAACTTATAGGGACTTTATATATGGGTAGGATTGACCTAAATGAATTATTAAATGGCATACTAAGGTGATTGTATCTAGATTACTCACAACTTCGGGTTATGTTTAGAAAATCTAATATCAAAGGGAGGTTAATAGATAAGGGCTTGGGAGGCATTTAATCATATATTTGAGTCGTTAGACCACCCCTAAAGTGGAGGAAAAAATTCTTTATATTATCTCTTAATGAAAATTATTACACTTGTTAGTTGTGGGGTTTCTGTTATTTTGAGACCGTGCTTAAGATTATTTATAAAGGATCCAAGATCCAAGTTTATATATTTAAGGAAAAATTCTAATCAAGATAGTTAGATACAGTCTTCTTGTATATTAGTTTTGTGTGTTGTTACATTCGCAACACATATCTTGATAAAAGATTATGAAGGAAAAAAATTATTTTTCACTACATAATCGTATCATCATACTTCGAAGGCAAAGGAGATTATTAAACAATGTCTTGGGAATATAAATTTTTTTTAGTTAACTCATTTCCTTCAAATTAATACAAGGAATTAAGATATTTCACCATTTTGAGGAGCATGGAGTCGTTGAAATGGAGTATGTAGAGAACAATTGAAATCCATGTGGGAGAAAATAGATAAATTTTCTATAAAAGATATTTACAACACGAATGAACAAGTTTATTACATAGATAACAACTTGTCCATTCTCTAGCAACAAATTAATTATGAAAATAAATCATGATGGAGAAAAACTTACAATTATTAGTTATTATAATGAGGATGTCTCAATAAAAAAAAACTTTATCGGTTATTAGAAAGTATGTTCAACACATTCTCTTCAAGAGTGTAAATGTCCACTATTATGTCAATAAATGATCATGGATTATTTGGATTTAATTTGAGATATACAATAATTGGAAAATGAACAAATGAATGGTAATAAGTAATCTTAGTTGTGTTTGCTAAATGAGGCATAAAAGAAAAAAATTCAACTCATTTTAATTAGCTAGGAAATGCTCCAATAGTTAACCTTCTTGATCTCTCTCTGGTGCTTTTGGCCATCCACAAACCCTAGGGTCTGCATGGAAACCACCTTTAACCTTCATTAAATCCCCTAGCCAAACATAAACCACCAGACCCTATACCATGGAGCAAGTCTTTTGCTAGTGTGGCATCTTTACCATCAACTATTAAAACCTCTCTCAAACTTCCAACCATGTACAAAGGGTGAACCAGAAGTCCATTTATCTAACGAGGGCATAAAAAACGTAGCGGATCCACTCAAAGATGCCTTGGTGGGCCATCTTTCTCATGGAAGACCAGCACTAGATTTCATACTTAAGACTTTCCTTACTTTCTACTTAAATGCAACATACACCGTAAGTTTACTTGATCATAAGCATGTATTAACTAGATTGAATAATGAAGAAGATTTTACAAAACTGTGGCTTAGAGAACAATGGTATCTAGGAAAATACCCGATGAGGTTATTTAAGTGGACACTAGAGTTTAGGATTGATGAAGAAAGACCAATCATCCCAATGTGGTTTAAACCTTCCAGACCTCCCCATTCATTTTTTTGGCAAAATCATATTTATTCTCAATAGTCCAACTGATTAGTAAGTCCTTAAAGATGGATGATTCAACTGTCACAACCATAAGACCAAGCATAGAAAGAGTTTGTGTGGAATTAAACTTATTGCACGATAAATCCAAAAGAGTTTACATAGGATGTGGTGAAAGAGGTTTTTGGCAGGAAATTTTATATGAAGATCATCTGAAATTATGTGTTCATTGTAAGAAGAAAATACATGCAATAGACAATTGCAAGTTCAAGAATCAGTCAAATAATAAGACTTGGGATAAAGTTAATAAGTCAATTGAAGTCACATAAATTTTATCCAGGGTAAATAAAGATCAAAGAAAGAAAGAAGACAACATCTTGAATCAAGATATTAAAACAGTAATAGAGTATATGGAAATAGAAGATCAAATGTAAGAGATGGAGGAGGTAACCATACAATCACTAATGCCAAATAACACTACACAAAATCAATCTTCAAGAAGACATCATAAAAAACTTGCAAACCACATAGACGAAATAAAACACTGTGAAATAACAAGTGAAGAAACAATAGTTATCGAAGTCACAAGTTTACCTCCAAGAGCCACTGAACTACTAGAGTTTGATGTTAATGAGGGTCATGACAAACCATATTACTCAAACTGCGAACCTCCAAAAAGAAATTAATTTTCCATGCATTGAGAATTAACATTATTTGCAAAGGCATTAAATGTGAAGTTAAAGAAATATAGAGATGCTAAAGAAAAGGCGGCCAAACAGACCATCCCTAATAATGAATTAGTGCACAAAATAAGAAAATGAAGTTAGGGTGTAGTTCCTAAAATGGTGCCTAATGACCCTTTATTCACAAGACTGACAAGAGAAGGTACAAAAGTTCTCCTTAAATCCTCTTCTCAATAATTAGATGATTAATTTTATCATATGGAATGTAAAAGGAGTAAGCAATAAGAAAACTTGAAGAAGAATCAAGAAACTCATCAAAATTCATAAAATTCCAGCCCTTGCAATTCAAGGTAAACCATCTGAAGATAACCTCTTTAAAGTCTAAATGGTGATTTGAAGGCAGTTGCTATTATTCCTCAAATAAAATTTGGTTATTTTCGTAATTTGGTATGCAATGTACTATAATGCATGATAATGACCAAGATATGTGTTTGAAAGTTTCTCATCAGATTTTGAAAGAAGATTTTTTAATCACTTTAGTGTATGCTAAATGCAATAGAGATGAGAGATTTACTCCATGGGACAATATTGATATGTTGTGCTCGAAATTTGAAGACTTTCCTTATATTGTTATTGGGGATTTCAATGTAGTTTGTAGTCTAGAAGAAAACTGGGAGGTAATCCAATATATTTAAATGCTTCTTAAGACTTCAATTATGTGATTTCAATAGGAGGATTGGTTGATATAAGATATTTGGGATTCAAATTCACTTGGTGCAATAATAGAAGAATGGATGGCCTTATATTTGCAAGGATAAATAGATGTCTAGCTGCTGCAAATTGGCTATCTTTCTATCCAAACTCATCCATAAACCACCTTAATAAATGTTGTTTAGATCATAGCCCCTTTCTTTTGTCAATCAAAACTTCAATAGACAACTGTTGGCCATAAGGAGATTCAAAACATTATCAACACCTCTTGGGATAATCTAGTGGATTCTTCACCTATGAAATTCTTCTCTAACGAGTTGAAAAGATTGAAATATGTGCTCAGCGAATGGAATAAAATAACCTTTAAGGATGTGTTTCAAACAATTAAAGATTTTGAGGGTGAATTATTGGCTAAAGAGTTGTTATTTGAAGTCAATAGAGATATTGTGATTAAGGAGGCAATGAATCTCACCAAGGCTAAACTCATGAATGCTTTTAAAAATGAAGAAACTTATTAGAGGCGACAATCAAATATAAAGTGGTTAAAAAAAGGGGATGCCAAGACCAAATTGTTCCACAAAGTGGTTAATTCAAAGAGGATACGACTTGCCATCAATAAAATTATAAACAATAATCTTCAGTTGGTAGAAGATTCTAAAGAGATTGAAAAATAATTTGTCAATCATTTTTAGAATGATCTTGGTACTAAGTCTACTTATATTTATGATTGTATGATGGATGTAATTACAACTAAAATCTCAATTGATTTCAACACTATACTTAGTAACTATCCAATTAAGAATGAGATTTAGTCTGCCATTAAGGAATTAAATGAAGACAGCTCAACAGGTGCTGATGGTTATGGGGGGGTTTTCTACCAAAAGTTTAGGAATATTATTAAAGAAGACTTTGTCAGGCAATTCATTCATTCTTCTCTAGGGCTCAAATACATGTAAGTTGGTCAGCTTCTTATATAGTGCTTATTCCTAAAATATCCAACCCTGTTGATTGTGTTGATTATAGACCTATCTCGTTAAGCAACTTCAATATTAAGGCTCTGTAAAAAATAGTAAACTCTAAAGTTTTCATCATTATTCCAAGTATAATTTCACCATTTCAAAGTGGATTCACTAAAGGTAGAAGTATTGTGGATAACATTTTTCTAGCCCGTGAAATTACTAGTAACCTTGGAAATAAAAGACATGGTTCAAGTGTCATCCTTAAACTTGATATGAAAAAAGCTTATGATACAACATCTTGGTTTTTTTCTCATTTTAGTTTTAAGAAAGTTTGGATTATTTTAATTCTTCATTGATCTAATGAGGAGGTTGCTTTTAAATAATTGGTTTTCTATTTTAGTCAATGGAAAAATGGCACGCTTCTTAAATTCTTAGAAGGGTCTAATATAAGAAGACCCATTGCGTCTAAGCCGGTTTATCATTGCGACTGCGGTATTTGATAGATGACTTTAACTCAAGATGGAAAATGAGGTAATAAAATCATTCCATCCTCCTCCTAACTGCCCTCCAATGTTTATTTGAGTTTTGTAGATCATTTTATCATATTTAGTAGTAGCAACAACAGTAGTAGTACTAGCAATAACAAAGTAATACTGGGCAAACAAGCCCAAATTATTAGCATGATAAATAAGTCCAAACCATTAATAAGCCTTGAACAGTAACCAAAGAGGGGATGCCACATGAGTAATCCCATGTCATTCAAATATTTTTGTTTGTATAAAAGTTTATTAACACATGTTTATTGTTTAAACACGGTTTACATAGCAAGTAGACGTAACCGAGAAAGCAGGGCTCGAGAAGATGGATAGTTGGGATCCCATAAGAGTTTTGATTTGGAGACTGAAAGGTAAGTCTTGTTGAATAAGCTAAGGCTCAACCACTTCAGTATCTTTGGAAAGAGAGAATACTAAGTTCAGGGAGCCAAGAGGTCAATCACACACTAAAATACACTTACACAATTCATAATGGGTAAAAAAAGTGAGCTGTAGACACCCCATTCTATTACCCCTTAACTCTCCTTAGGTCCCTAGTACCTCCCTTCATCACTATAAACCCAGGTCCCGTCCCGAGTACTGACCTGGAAGCCATCGGGCACCCCCCGACTCAGTTTGACCCAAAAGTCAAACTCCTCGTCTCGACCGAAACTCAATGAATCTTTGAAGGGCACTGAATATCCTTTCCAACGGTCCACCTCGTGCACGATTCCGACTTACCATGCGGACGAACGCACCATTTGAGTCCGAAACCGAACCTAGAGGCCACCGGGCGCTCCCGGGCTCTATTTCACCTATGTCAACTCTTCAGCTCGACCGAGGCTGAATGAATCTTCGAGGGGCACTCAATACCCTTTCCAACGGTCCATCCCATGCGCAATTCTGACTTTCCATGCGGACGAACGATCCGTTTGACTCCGGGAAGCCACCGAGCATAACTTTCCAACGGTATGCCCCGTGCGCGATTCAGACTTACCATGCGAACGAACGCGCCGTTTGCATCCGCGCGATTCCCCATCCAATGGATCGACAAACGCTTCCAAGCCACATTTGACCCAAAGTTAACTCCCGAACTCGGGAGAGGTCCAAAGGACTTTCGAAGGTCTCTGAACTACCTTTCCAACGGTATGCCCCGTGCGTGATTCTGACCAACGGTTTGCCCTCAGTGGCCAATTTTCTGAAAAATCCTGAGGCGCACTGCCAAATGGTAGGTCCCAGATCCTGCCTATCGGCACCTACCGATAGGCAGTGCCATGATAGGGCCGATCGGCAGTCCCCTGGGGTTATAAAAGGAGGCCTTGGCCTCATTGGCAAGGGGGGCCCAGATCTGATAGAAATATCTCTAAACGAATCCCAGAAACCTCTCTCGAACGCAGCGTGATTTCAACTTCCAGAGGTGTTAAACCAACTCCTAGAGTTCGGGCTGAAATTGCCCTCACAAATGATTATCGACTGCCAGAGGTTCAGTACGTTGTTTTTGGAAGCACGAAAATGGGCCCGAGAATCAGATAGGTGGATGGTACCAACCGACGAAATCTGCTTAGATGATGTTGTTCGGATCATGACGGAAGCATTCAGGCAAACCAACAACATTTGCAGTATCACCGAGTTACTTGACGCTTTGAAGTTGTAAGGGAACCTGGTCCCTTCACCCTTACACATCCCCACAGAATGGGAAGACCTATATGAAGAAGCCATTGAGGTTATGGAATGCATTGACTTCACAAGGGAAAATAGAATTGTTACCACCGGATGGGGGGAAGAATTCGAAGTTTCAAATGAAGAACAAGCTTCAGGAGGAAATGGCCCAATAGCTGACTTATGTGGGATGATATCATTTGAGGAACTCCTCGGAGAAATAAATAAAGTGGCAGAACAACCTGAGATTGATAAGGAAACTGGATCTAAGTTTTTCCCTTCTTGAGTAAATCACATGACCAGATCTGGGAGACATTACCAAATTCCAAACTCGCTACCAATCAATGATAAGGGGAAGGGCGTTGAAAACCTTCCTATGCCAGAAATGACCGTCGAGGAGAGCAACATCCTCGATCAATTGAAGAAAACTCAAGCTAACATCACTCTATGGGGGCTTTTCATGTCTTCCCAGCTACACAGAAATGATTTGATCAAATTGCTCACTGGACCCATAGTTCCTCCCTCTACCACACCAGAAGAAGCGGTGAATCTGGTCGGATCCTTGACCTCTACCCGAATGGTGTCCTTTTCTGAAGAAGAAATCCCAAAAATTGGGCCAAATCACAATCATGCACTCAACATCTCCGTTGAAGTAATGGGGAAGGTTGTACAACTCTCTCTCATTGACAACGGATCCGCTTTGAATGTCTGCCCGCTGAGAACCTTCAAATGTTTAGGTCTGAAAGAAAGTGACCTCGCTCCAACATCCGCTGTCGTGCGTGCCTACGATAATACCTGCCGTGAGGTGATGGGATTCATAAAACTTATAATAGGGGTTGGACATATAAACCCTGTCGTCGAATTTTAAGTCATCGATATCCCGACCTATTTTAACCTGTTGCTCGGACGACCCTGGCTCCACAATATAAAGGGCGTCTCTTCCTCATTCCATCAGAAACTGAAATTCTTCGCCGATGGGCGAGTCATCACCATCCTGGGTGATGATGGTAACGCCGAGGGTGCAAGCATCAGCAATCCAATTCTTGAGATACAGCACGGGTCAAATGATATGCTCCTATCAAGTTTCCGAGTTGAACCATCCCTACTCCCGGCAGGGGACGGTTTCAAAGAAAGGGTTTGTCCAGAATATGACCCTCATGGCAATGTCAATGTGATTCAGATGTTCAGAAACATGCACTTCATGCCCGGACTGGGGCTGGGACAAAGGCAGCAAGGGATACTTGAGCCCATAGAACTGAAGAAAGCTTTCCCTCCTTGCGGCTTGGGATATCAACCATCAGAACCAGAGCTTGGAATGATCCGCCAGACTCGATCAAAGAGAGGTTTAGACTTCGTTCGAACTATCTCGGGAGATTCTTTAAATGGACGATTCATCAAAGGGGGTGAGGATTTCCCCTTTTGCGGTTTTCCAGAACCATGGTATGACCATACAGATAAGAAGATGAAGCCTGGAATGGAGATATTCTCCGAAGATAGCTACCCATGGGCCTAAAGTTACCAATACCATATGCCACCGCTTATCAAAGATACTGAAGAAACTGAGGAAAGTGACTCCGAAGATTCCTTCAACCTGCAGACACTGGGGCTAACACTCTGCATGGTTCATTCAGGCACTACATCAAGGGAACCATCCCGTCTGATTAAAGTTGCTGATACACCTCTCCTCAACTGGCATGCTGCACCAGTTCTACCTCTTGAAATCTCCCCTAACCCCAATGTTTACCCTGTTTTATCCACTGTTGTCCGTCCTTGCTCAGATGTAATCGAGACCTCTTTTGATGAGGTTCTCAATGCTGTTTTTCCTATCAATGAAATAAACGAAGATTTTGAGTATCTTGCTGTGCCTTACATTAATTGTGTGGATTTTAATCAAACTTTTGATGATGATGATTTTGCAAATGAACAATTCTTAACTGATCTAAATAAGGTTAATAATAAACAACATAACCGCGTTCAAGTTAATGAAGAAGAGATTGTTGTTATTAATCTCGATTCTAGTAGCCAACTGCGCGAGATTAGGATAGGGGCCACCCTTGACGAGCATGAGCGCGCATAACTCGAAGAATTTCTAAAGGAGTTCGTGGATGTCTTCGCATGGTCCTACGACGACATGCCTGGTATTGATCCCAAAATAGCTCAGCACGAGATCCCCATTCTCCAAGATTCCAAGCCAGTTAAACAAAAGTTGAGAAAGATCCGCACCGAATGGTCACTTAAGGTCAAAGAAGAGGTGATCAAATAGTTGAATGTGGGTTTCATTCGAGTAATCGAATATCCCACGTGGCTGGCCAATATTGTACCTGTACCAAAGTCAGTAGGAAAGGTTCAAATGTGGGTGGATTACCGAGATTTAAATAAAGCTTCTCCGAAGGATGATTATCCGCTACCCAACATCGACATGATCGTGGACAACATAGCCAGTCATGCTCTTAAGTCATTTGTCGACGGATTTGCCAGATACAAACAAATTAAGATGCATCCTGACCACCAAGAGAAAACCACATTCATCACCCCATGGGGAACTTTTTGCTACACCGTTATGCCATTCGGTCTCAAGAATGTTAGGGCTACCTACCAAAGGGCTGCCACAACCATCCTGCATGATCTGATCCACAAAGAGGTCAAGGTTTACGTGGATGATATGATTATCAAGTCCAAAACTAGAGAAGGTCATGTTCCTTCTCTCCAGAATTTCTTCGAGCGACTACGGAAGTATCCGATGAGACTTAATCCACAGAAGTGCGTCTTCGGCGTTACGAAGGGAAAACTCTTAGGATTCATGATCAGTGAGAAGGGGATAGAAGCAGATCCCGCCAAGCTGAAGGTCATACTTGAGATGCCACCTCCCCGAACAAAGAAGGAAGTTCGAGCCTTCCTGGCGAAATTACAATATATCAGCCGGTTCATCAGCCAGCTAACCTCCATCTGTGAACCAATCTTTAAGCTCCTCCGAAAGGATTCAACCAAGGTTTGGAATGAGGCCTGCCAAGAAGCTTTTGATCGAATCAAACAATACCTAACCCAACCTCTAGTTCTCATGCCACAACAGCATGGTCTCCCTTTGCTCTTATACCTAACCATAACAGACACTGCAGCCGGGGCTTTGCTAGCCCAGTACCTCGAGGACTCCCGCAAAGAAAGAGCCATCTATTACGCCAGTCGTGAGTTGGCCAAATACGAGGTCAACTACACTGCTTTGGAAAAAGCATGTGTCGCACTTGTCTGGGTCACCCAAAAGTTGCGACATTACATGCTCGCCTTCTCCATTAAACTAGTATCAAGAATGGATCCCATCAAATACCTGCTCGAAAAACCCGCCTTATCTAGCCGAATGGCCCGATGGTTGATGCTCCTAACTGAGTTTGATATCGTGTACGTCACACAGAAAGCCGTTAAAGGAAGAGACATCTCTGACTACCTCGCTGACTACCCTATAGAAGAAGCAGATGTATGGATCTCCGAATTCCCAGATGAAAACATCCTCTGCACCACTCAAGACTGCCCCCGATGGAAAATGTTCTTCGATGGAGCTGCCAATAAAAAGGGATATGGCATTGGGATACTTCTGGTCGCCCCAGATGACTCTCATACTCCCATCGCCATAAAATTGGATTTCCCTTGCACCAACAACATGACGGAATACGAGGCATGCACAGTGGGCCTCAAAGTTTCTCTCAAAAAGGGTATTCAACACCTTGATGTCTACAGGGATTCTGCCCTCATCATCGGGCAAGTGCTCAAAAAGTGGAAGGTCAAGGACGAAAAGCTTCAACCCTTTCATGCCCAATTAGAAGAGTTGGCCTCCCAATTCCGAGATATCACCTTCCATTACTTACGCCGAGCAAAAAACAACCTAGCCGATGCTCTCGCTACTTTAGCTTCCATGGTTGACATGCCCGAGGGAATAACTATGACCCCCTTCCTAGTTCAAAAACAAGACAGACTGACCCATTGCTACCATATTGAGCTTGTCTCCACAGAAGATCCTGAACTAGCTGATTGCTGGTACTATGATATTTGGTGCCGCCTCAAACACGGTAGGTATCCCGAGGGTTCCAATAAGAACGACCGAGCTACCCTCTGAAGGCTGGCCACTTAGTACATCATCTTCCATAAAGCACTACTCAAGAGGAATTTCGATGGAAATCATTTGCACTGTATCGCAGGGGCTGACATTGAAAAGATAATGCAAAAAATCCACAGTGAGGAATGCAGACCTCACATGAACGGTCACATGTTTGCTAAAAAAATCATCCGACAAGGCTACTACTGGACCACCATGGCCCAGGATTGCACCGCCTATGTTCGGAGGTGCCCTAAATGCCAACAGTTATCCAATCTCCAACATCTACCTCCGCGGGAATTATACAACATGACTTCTCCCTGGCCGTTCTCCACTTGGGGTATCGACATCATAGGGAAGGTTACACCAAAAGCGTCAAACGGGCATGAGTTCATCCTGGTTGCCATCGATTACTTCATCAAATGGGTCAAAGCTGAGTCATACGCAGTATTAAATGCCAAGAAGGGGGCCAAATTCATCAAGAAGAATATCATCTGTCGATATGGGGTCCCGCACGAGCTAATGTCGGATAATGGTTTGCACTTTGAGGCAGAAGTCACATAAATAGTCAACGAATACGAGATTCAGAGACATAAATCTTCTCCCTACCAACCTTAGACCAATGGTGCAGTTGAGGCCGCAAACAAAAGCCTCAAAGCCATCTTCAGCAAGATGACCGAAAGTTGTAGGGATTGGGCCGACCGGATCCCCTACGCCCTCTGGGGCTATCGAACCTCAATTAGAACCTCTACTGGAGCTACCCCTTACTCCCTGGTTTACAACATGGAGGCACTCCTACCTGTGGAGCTGGAAATACCCTCGTTACGTGTCATGCTCGAAAGTAAGGTTAGTGAAGAAGACTGGTGCCAAGGCCGTCTTGATGAGCTAACCCTGCTAGATTAACGGAGATTAAAAGATCTTTACCACATACAAGGGTACCATCGCCGAATAGCGCGATCATTCAACAAGAGAGTCAAGGACCGCGGTGTCCGAGAGGGGGATTTAGCCCTCAAAGAGATAATCAAACCCATCTGGAACCCCAGAGGAAAGTTCAAACCCAATTGGAGCGACCCTTACATTATGAGGAAGATCTTGTCTGGTGGTGCCGCCATGCTCACTGACTTGGATGGGGAAGATATGGCTCGTCCAGTCAATCTGGGCCATCTCAAGAATTTCTACCCCTAGTCCAAAATCTCGGCGCGCTAAGACTCTTCTTATCCCCCTTCTATTCTAAAAAAAAAAAAAAAAAAACTCTCACCATTTCCCTCTACCCAGAACTACGTGGGCTTGATCCTCTGCAAAAACCATTTTCAAACAGACAAGAACTTTTTTCCAAAACCCCAGAGGTACGTAGGCAGCTCATACTCCTCACGTGAGTATGGCCCCTTCTTTTTCACAAAATACCATTCTTTTCTTACCTCCGAGAACGACAATTCATTCTAAACATCTGCTTGAACAAAAGGATTATGTATGCCTTAGCGATTGGTATAGATAATTCAAAATGCAAAACTCATCAAAAAGCACAGCTGGATGATCATAAACTTATTTATTTCATTAATAAGAAATTACAGTACGGATTACATAAGAAAAAGGAACGGATAACTCCCTTCCCCCCTACTACCATAAAAACCAGACAAAATCCCACACATCTGTTACATAAATAAACTCCATAGGAATCCTACCCACAGCTACCCAAAAAACCTGCACCCTCATCATCCACGTCCTGAGGACCCCAAGTTTCTCCTGCCTGAATGGAGTGCTGCGAACACTCCATGGACCAATGAGCCTTAACCATCTTCGAAAAGACCACAACACCCCCTTCCATGGAGTCGGATAAAATAAACCACCTTCGATCGGTCTCTACTGCCAATATCTTGCTGACTACTTCCCTCTACAACCACTTCATATAATCTTTGGGGACATGGCAAACCTTCCCAACAGACTGAGAGGGACGGGTCGACGGACGTCAGTTTTCCCACAGAGATCCTAGCAACAAACGCAAGCGCTCAGTCAAATCTTCTACCGGAAAGAAATTTGAGGTCCGAGGGGGCACGACCTGCGCCCAGCCAAATTGGCGCAACAGCCGCCAAGGGAAATAAAAAGAGGTCTGCCTGAGACCTACCAGCCTCACATATGAATATTCTCCTAGCTCCAGAACAGGCTGCAACTGTCCCCACCAAGGCACGGACTAATACAGTCCACGAGCCCCGTACTCCACAAGCCAATTCTCCCAGTTCTCAACATACAGACCCATGCAGATGAAATAGCGCGAAAAGAAGTTGGGCACAACCGATAAAGGATATTCTGGAGGGATTGACAAGAAGAATCTTTCAGAAAACCACATGAACAACATCACAAGGCTCCCCCTTAAAAAGTCAGAACGGCCTTCTCTCCAGGCATCCAGGCCATTCAAAGTCTCCGCCAATATCACCTCCCCAGTCACCAACAATAATTTTGAAACCAGGCCCAGAACAATGGCTCCAGCATAGCCAGCATCACTTACTTCCCGTGAACGCACGGACTGCAACACCGCCGGGAGAGAGATCATCCCTCTAGCAACCAGTGACCTAGTCGTCGAAGGCGAGATATGAAGAAGCCTGGCGAACAAATCCCTAGGAGAACGGGAAAATTCGGGTAAAGCCGCGACAACACTAGGATTCACGCCCAGTATGGCAGAACACTCCTCGTAGGTAGGACAAACTTCTTCCAACCCAAATCGGAATACATGGTCTTTGGGGTATCAAAATTGTACTGCCGCCATCAACATATTCCACTCAAAAGGTCGATTACGCCACAAGGAGACTCGACGCATATTGAAGGCATCATAGTCGACATTATAAGAGCACATAGCTTCCAAGGCTTCGAGGTAATTAGCAAACTCGATGCTACCAGGGAGAGCCATCTTGCAAGACTAAAAGATGATGGGTGGGTATGAAGAATGTAAAAGGTGTGAGGAAAACACTCCACCCTTCCCCATTTTTATACTCAAAAATCCTCACAAGGGACATAATCCCTGCAGAAATCGGAAGGAACCCTACCCCACAAGGTACTAAAGGCTGAAGAGGGTACCAATCAAAGCTTTCAATTGATGGGACTGGACTGAACTGCCGATAGGCAGGCCAGGGTTCTTGCCGATCGGTAACCCCCCCATTTTTAGAAATCTCCCTTTTTCCTCTCTTGTCAAAATCAGAAAAATAAAAAAATCGATATTCTCAACAGAATTTCAAAATCCCTTTTCCTCCTTATATAATTCCCTTTTTTTTTAAATTTCCTCCATTCCTTCTTTCAGAAAAATCCATAAAAATAAATTGATGTTCTCAAAAGAATTTCAAGAATCCTGCTTTCTCCTTACAGGATTTCCCCTTTTAATAAAACAACTTTCCTTCGAAAAATTCCAAAAATATTCATTTTTATGGTCTCAGCAGCAAAGTTAAAAAGCACATGTACATGCATTCATTCATCATTAAAATAAAAGATAGCCAAAAAACTACATTGCATTGCATATATATGTTTTCTGTGTTACATCATTTTGCAGGAAATAAAGAAAAGCCAAAAACAACGGGACTCAGCCCGAACCCACATTTCACTCCCTCTCTCTCTCTCTCTCTCTCTCTCTCTCTCTCAAGAATTTCCATCCCAGCGATGCGCTCTCTTTCCCCTACGGCGAGACGACGCGCCCCCACTACCCGAGCCAGAGTCTCCCCCGGACGAGGCTGACGGCACCAAGCAAGAAGGAACAGGGACAGCCTCCCGAATGTGGGCAGTCGCCGATGATATCCAATCCCTGATGTCCCTGAGCCAAGTGGTCGACACCCGAATTTTCTGCAAAGGAAAGGCAGAATCAGTATCAAGCAAAAAAAATCAAAAAAGAGAGGAAAAGGACCAAAAGGTTTACCGCAGGACGAAGGACGTCCTCTGTCAAGCCCAGCTCCTCCGGATCCATCGCAAGAGGACGGTGTAGCATCGGCACTGTCCCTCCATCAGCCCACCGAATGTTGTACGAAGGAGTGTGCAGCCGAACAAAAGGGACCTCCGAGGTCGCCGCCGCCACAAGTGCCGACGGACCACCACCACTGTGGGAAGACCCCACAGCCCGACTCGAACCAGTAGGAGGGAAAGGCAAGGCGCCCCGACCACCTAATCACCTCCTCATTAGACTTTACAACCATTGGCTATCCAGTGCGGTACAATATCACATGGTATTTTTCCCAGCAGAAATCAGAAGAACCACTCGCCCCGAGCAATCTCTCCAAAAGGACAATCCAAATTTTCCCCGTCCCATTCATCATTCCCCAACGGAATTTCAGATCCAAATTCTTATTCCCAGCGGAACCCCTCTTCCCCAGCGAAATCCTCAAAAACTAAGTGAAATCTCCTCCCGACAAAACTCCGAAGGCTCTCTAAGGATCATCTGATCACTTCCCCAGCGGAATTCTCTCACAACACCCAAAATAAGTCGTTCCCCCCTGCAAGGCCTCCTATAAAGCTTCCCCTAGCTAGCAGCTCCCCAGCTCAAAGCGAAATCACAAAGCTCTTTCTCCAGCAGAATCAAAATACAATATTTATCTACTCTTGGGTAAGAATTGGCCCCGGTCTTGGATCGTCACCTTAGTTAGGTCAGAATTGACCTCGGTCCTCGATCGTCACAACTCTTGGGTCAGAATTGGCCCCGGTCTTGGATCGTCACCTTAGTTAGGTCAGGATTGACCTCGGTCCTCGGTCGTCACCACTCTTGGGTCAGAATTGGCCCCGGTCTTGGATCATCACCTTAGTTAGGTCAGAATTGACCTCGGTCCTTGGTCGTCACCACTCTTGGGGAAGAATTGGCCCCGGTCTTGGATCGTCACCTTAGTTAGGTCAGGATTGACCTCGGTCGTCACCACTCTAGGGTCAGAATTGGCCACAGTCTTGGATCATCACCTTAGTTAGGTCAGGATTGACCTCGGTCCTCGGTCGTCACCACTCTTGGGTCAGAATTGGCCCCGGTCTTGGATCGTCACCTTAGTTAGGTCAGAATTGACCTCGGTCCTCAGTCGTCACCACTCTTGGGTTAGAATTGGCCCCGGTCTTGTATCGTCACCTTAGTTAGGTCAGAATTGACCTCGGTCCTCGGGCATCACCACTCTTGGGTCAGAATTGGCCCCGGTCTTGGATCGTCACCTTAGTTAGGTCAGAATTGACCTCGATCCTCGGTCGTCACCACTATTGGGTCAGAATTGGCCCCGGTCTTGGATCGTCACCTTAGTAAGGTCAGAATTGACCTCAGTCCTCGGTCGTCACCACTCTTGGGTCAGAATTGACCCTGGTCTTGGATCGTCACCTGAATTAGGTCAGAATTGACCTCAGTCCTCGGTCGTCACCACTCTTAGGTCAGAACTGACCTCGACCTCTGAATTGGTCATCCTTATCTCCTTAAGTCCTCAGAACTGACCTCGATCCTCCGAATTGATCATCCCCAGCATACTTCTTAGGTCCTCATAATCGACCTCGACCCTCTGAATTGGTCAAAATCCCTCAAAAGCATCATGCGATGTCTAATCGACGGCTATCATTTGTTCCAAACTCACCCGTCGAGGGGCTCTGTAGACACCCCATTCTGTTACCCCCTTAACTCTCCTTAGGTCCCTAGTACCTCCCTTCATCACTATAAACCCAGGTCACATCCCGAGTACTGACCTGGAAGCCATCGGGCACCCCCCGGCTCAGTTTGAACCAAAAGTCAAACTCCTCATCTCGACCAAAACTTAATGAATCTTTGAAGGGCACTGAATACCCTTTCCAACGGTCCACCCCGTGCACGATTCCGACTTACCATGTGAACGAACGCGCCATTTACGTCCGAAACCTGACCCAGAGGCCACCGGGCGCTCCCGGGCTCTATTTGACCTATGTCAACTCTTCAGCTCGACCGAGGCTAAATGAATCTTCGAAGGGCACTAAATACCCTTTCCAACGGTCCATCCCATGCGCAATTCCAACTTTCCATGCGGACGAACGATCCGTTTGACTCCGGGAAGCCACCAAGCGTTTCTCGAGCTCGGTTGACCAACGTCAACTCTCAAAACCAGGTCAAACTCTTTGGAATGTCGAAGTACATCTCCTAACCTTTCCAACGGTATGCCCCGTGCTTGATTCCAACTTACCATGCGGACGAACGCGCCGTTTGCATCCGCGCGATTCCCCGTCCAATGGACCGACAAACGATTTCGAGCCACATTTGACCCAAAGTCATCTCCCGAACTCGGGAGCGGTCCAAAGGACTTTCGAAGGTCACTGAAATACCTTTCCAACGGTATGCCCCGTGCGTGATTCTGACCAATGGTTTGCCCTCGGTGGCCAATTTTCCGAAAAAGCCTGAGGCGCACTACCAAATGGCAGGTCCCAGATCCTGCCTATCGGCACCTGCCGATAGGCAGTGCCATGATAGGGCCGATCGGCAGTCCCCTGGGGTTATAAAAGGAGGCCTTGGCCTCATTTGCAAGGGGGGGTCAGATCTGATAGAAATCTCTCTGAACGAATCCCAGAAACCTCTCTCGAAGGCAGCGTGATTTCAACTTCCAAATCCCTCTTTTACCTTCATTTTTCATCATCCTTTTCATCAAACTTGGTGAATTAACCACTCTCCATCATCATCCAAGCTCAAGGGCTGCTCTCTAACATTCAAGATCAAGCTCAAGATCTTCAAGAAGGTCTAACTTTCTCAAACTCTCTCTCTTAAATTCTCTTGAATTCCCAATAAGTTGTTTTCTTACTTAGCACATTTATAATCTCATCTCACACATCCTAATATATTTTTTTTATTTAGTATTATTGCACATCTCTTATTTTCATATAAATAAAAACCCCAAAACAAGAAAAAGAGGGTTTGCTCATAAATTCCATGTAGGGATTCTCACATTTTTTCCACATTTTTCTCACAACTAAAACACCTTTTCTACACACACACACACTTACAAATAAGAGATCCCACATTTGGATTTATGGGATAAACCCCACGCCTTTGCTTTGTATGCAAACTACGTGGACTTTGATGCCTTTATAGGCTACGTAGGGGTCTCGGGGTAAAACACGAGACTCGAGTCCTTTCTCTCACTTTTTCTCTCATTTCCTATTTTCTCTAAATCCATTTTTCTTATATTATATATATCCTTAGTCTTAGTGACACATTACTCCATGTGCGTTATAGTTCCCTTATAGCGATCAACGTAGGGGTAACCGCGTAAATCTTATTTTTCTAATATTACTTTTATAATCTTCCTATGAATGACTCGCTTTATCTTTTCCATGATACTAGCCTAGGATTCCTACCTCCATTCTATATATATACACATGCACACATCTCACAGGGGGAAACATAAAGGAAAATAGCAAATATCCATGAGAGACCGAAAGGGCGGAATGGGTGCCTAACACCTTCCCATTTCGTAACTAAGCCTCCGAACCCTTTTCGAATCATTTTGGTTTCGCACGCACCAGTATGTCTTTGGATGCCATCCTTCGGGGTGGCTTCCCCTTTTTCTTTTGTCTGTTTTGAGTAAAATAGACTGGCGACTCTGAATCTCTCTACATTTTTCACACCTCACAAAATCGACGCCGGTCGAAGCGCTCTCCCGAGAGGGGACGCGCGGGACCCAAAGGATTCCTCCTCCCTCCGAGACGAGGATCGGCGAGGATGGCCACATGAGCAATCTAAGTTTTTAAAATAGTTCACCAAGTAGTCGCTTGGAAATAAACAAAATAGTAATTTTTGGGCATTATGCCCAACAACATTACTTTTTGACCTCGATTACACCAGCTGTCACTTGTCAACAGACAAATCGTGGTTGATAACAAGAAAATAGGGATATAAACAAAAGGTACTATCGAAATATTTACCGTAAGGGAATATCCATTTGGCGCGCATGGGCCATGTCAGCCTTAGTACTTGGCTATAAATAGAGCACTTGGGCAAGCTCAAAAGACATCACGACTAGAGCACGGTTACTCTGCATAATTTCACACATAAAGTATTCTCCCATTGCTCTCTTAAAGTGTTTATCTCTACTCTCTAAAAGAATCATCACTATCATGTGCTCTCATTCCTTTGTTCTTATTGAAAAGTTGTTTTCAATCATTGTATTCCTCATATTGTAACAAGAAAGTCGTCGTTATATATTAAAAAAAAGTTAGTTTTTGATTTACTTTTTGCTCTTGAAAATTTAAACACCTTGAAGGGTATTTTCGTTTGAATGAATCACGCCTCACCTTTTCAATATATTCATAGTCCCGAGCATCACTGTCTTCTTAAAATTCTCAAAACCTAAACTCAAATTACCCGAAGTCCAAAATAATTGTGAGCCAAATTTGATTATAGTTACGCCCGATTGACTCGCTTAGGTACTGTCATGTACTAATTAGATGCAATAAAGAACGCTCGAATCCCGACCCGCGTGGGTATCAACCCTGTAAAAGTTTTACTCTGAGTTTAGTTCATAATTGACAAAGTCCTCTGTTTGGTTTGTAGCCATGGCCGCTATCTTTACTAACCTCAAACACAGGTAACCCAGTACCTTCCCTTGTTTTAATCCCACTACTGAAAATCTTTATTTATCTCGTTTTATTCAATCTTTCTTCACCACTAAAAGTCCAAATTTTGATTTCTTAAGCTGAAATGACCTCACTCCTCAGAAGAAAACAACCCTTCAAAACAATCTTTAAAACCCCAATAAATCTCTCTAAACAATTCACTTCTAAGCACACCCAAATCTCATCTAGGGTTTCAATTTCAACATTTAGATCCTTTTCATCCCAACCCACAAAATTCCCTGAATATGAAATGCCATTAGTCACATGGGGAGTAGTCCAAGGCAGGAAAGAGAAGCTAGTTTCTCGTGTCATAATTTCTGATTATTTAAAGAGTGTTGGCATTGTTCCAGATGAATTAGAAACCCTAGAATTGCCCACCACTGTCGAAGTTATGCGCAAGCGCGTCGAGTTTTTGCAGAAATTAGGGTTGACGATTGACGACATAAATGAGTATCCGTTGATGCTAGGTTGTAGCGTTCGAAAAATGTAATTCCTGTGTTGGGTTATATGGAGAAAGTTGGGATTCAAAGGCCCAAACTAGGGGAATTTATTAAAAATTACCCGCAGGTCCTTCATGCGAGTGTTGTTGTGGAGTTAGTCCCTGTGATTAAGTTCCTTCGGGGGCTTGATGTCGAAAAGTAAGATATGGGGTACGTGTTGATGAAGTACCCGGAGTTATTAGGGTTTAAGCCCGAGGGGACGATGAGTACATCAGTGGCATATCTAGTTAGTATTGGTGTTTATCCGCGAGATATTGGGCCAATGGTGACCCAGTATCCGTATTTTTTGGGGATGAGAGTTGGTACGATGATTAAACTGTTGGTGGATTACCTGGTTTCGTTAGGGTTACCGAATAGGGTTTTGTCGAGGATGTTTGAAAAGCGTGCCTATGTGATAGGGTATGATCTTGAAGAGACGGTGAAGCCAAATATGGATTGTTTGGTTAGTTTTGGGGTAAGGAGGGAAGAGCTTGCATCGGTTATTGCGCAATACCCTCAAATTCTAGGGCTACCGTTCAAAGCTAAGTTATCAACTCAACAATATTTCTTCAACCTGAAGCTTAAGATCGAAACTGAGGGGTTCGCTCGTGTGATTGAGAGGATGCCTAAAATCGTTAGCCTTAACCAACACGTGATTATGAAACCGGTAGAGTTTCTTCTCGGGCATGGGATCCCGGCTACTGATGTGGCGAAGATGATTGTGAAATGCCCTCAAATAATTACCATGCAAGTTGGACTGATGAAGAATAGTTACTATTTTTCCAAGAGTGAGATGGGGAGGCCGCTGAAGGAGATTGTGGATTTTCCAGAGTATTTTATGTACAGTTTGGAATCGAGGATCAAACCGAGGTACCAGACATTGAAGAGCAAGGGGATTAGGTGTTCGTTATCTTGGTTCCTCAACTGTAGTGACCAGAGGTTTGAAGAGAGGCTGCAAGGTGATTATATCGAGACCGAGAGGGCAGGTCCATCATTTCGCATGGGTGGGAAGTTGGAGCTTCCGAGGAGTGAGATTGTATCAGATGAGGAAGATGAGAGTGATGACGAAGTACTTTATAGACACACTGTCTCTCTTTAGTAAGTTTATGTTTATTACATTAGAGAAAGTTTGAATTTATTATGTTATCAATATTGAGAGTCTCTGTAATAGTTTTTCCCTTTAGTTATGGTTGGCATGAAGTTAAATTTGTTGAAATAATTCTACAAGAATTTTGGTATCTCCATTGTCTGTAACTACAGTTAGGAGCCATAATTATAGTTAGGATTTTTGTTTTTATGAAAAGGTTTGATTATAGATATTGCTGAAATGCTTTTATTGTTTAAAAAAATTCATATTACTGTGTGTTCTTCAAATTTGTAGCTTATTAGCCATTCCGTTTCATAAATCAGGAAATCACGTGGAATAAGGATTTGTTATAGCATTGTCGTGTGGGGTTTTATTTACCTGATAACATTTTCATTATGATTCATGAAAATTGTAAAGGGCTGTCATGGGACAGCTATAGATGTCAGATAAACTTGTACCTTTGGAGATTATTTTTTAAGATCTCTTATCATTCTCTTCCTCCCTCTCTCCATATATATATATATATATATATATATATATATATATATATATATATACTAGGGTATGCCCGTGCCTGAAGGCATGCTGATAATTGCAAAATGGCAAAAAAATTCAAAATAAGTAATTGCAAGAAGGTAAAAATTGCGTTGGCTAACAAAACAAAATGTAATTTTAAAAAACTTAGCCATAATCACCTTTGTTTATACGACTAACCACCCTGCTTAACAAACAACAAATAGTCCAACAACGTTCAAATAGTCTAAATTCATCAATCAAATTCACACTGTGCCTCAAATTAACAAAGTGTCAATTCTAAAAAAATGAATATAATTTCCTTTGTTTATTGAACTATCCACACTGCTTAAGGGGTAACAACCAATCATACAATATTCAAAATATCCAAATTCATCAAACAAATACTTGAATGAAACAAACTTCTTTAAAAAAATCGCGTCAACTAAAAATTTAATCATAAAATTTATTATAAAACACAAAAGTGTACACAATTTAGAAAATTTGGACAAATTTTCCTCTATTTATAGGACTATCCACCTGTTTAAGAAACCAAAACTACTCAGCAATACAAATAGTTCATTCCGGACATTATATAAAACAAATCATCAATTTATAACTATAATAGACTTGAGATATAGTTGCATAAAAAAATCATTATTGGCAACTTTACCAACAAAATGATGATAAATACAATACTTTAACACAATAATAAATTTTCAATCTAATCACAAATAAAAATCATTGGTCGATCAGACAACTCGTGTCACATTTCTAATAATGGAGTGGAAATGAGGCTCAAAGCTGAACGGGATCCCAAACTCAGCCTTATAATCGACACGTTCTCATATTTGTTATAATCTGAAAATTAAACAACAAAAAATAGACCTCTTAGTTCAAATCCAGAATAAATATACAAAAATTAACTTAATGTCTAAACAATAGTCAAATTTAGAACACAACTGCATTAAATCGAGACAATGAACAAACATCGTGTTCAAAATAAAGACCAATCCTATTTGTAACAAACCTTTTTTGTAGGTATTTTGTAGGTTGTATAAAAAAAGAACAGAGAGTACATATACACTCGAGTCTATTAACTAAGAAGAACATGGAACAAACTAAAAATTGTAGTTAAAGAACATATGTATGCAAAAACTGTAGTTAAAGAACACCAGACATTGGTGGCAAAAACTGGAACAAATTAAAAGCAGGTGTTAAAATTCCAAATGTAGTTAAAGAACATATGTATGTAATTATGGATATAATAATTTACAATACTAAAAAATGCACATGTAAATAAAGGGCATTTGGTTATGCCATCCCAAATTTGTGGGGAGGTTGGAAACCAACATAATTTCTATGTAGTGGGAAAAGGTATTAAATAGTAGAAATCCTATAGTGTAGAAGATTAGATGAAAAGCCACAAAATCATAAACAAAAGCTGCACAAAAATACAAACTTAGAAAAGAAAGGTTCGAAACTGTGTAAACAAACCTCAACTCCTTAACCCAGTTGCACCATTCAGTAAATGTATCACTCAACCTTGAAGCCTTCATTGTCTAAACCTACGATTTGCAAAATAAATTAGATTAATACACCAGAAGTAGAACCATACACATATGCATAAAAACTATACATAGATAGAAACAATACTCTGAACCAGTGAATGCTTCAAGTTCTATTACTGCAAAATACATTTAGAACCTATATTGTGAACTGCAAATTTAGTGACCTTTAGTGGTTTTAAATTCCTCCCATTCATGAGCCGCCACTACAGTAACTGGACATTTTATTACAGTAAGTTACTGTAATGTGTTAAAAGGAAGCCATACCACATACAAATGTTTCACTTAAGTGGCCTCTATCTTTAACCTTTCACAAATAAAAGAATAATATTTTAATGGATCCATAATAGCATGCATATTGCTTCTTTTTCCAAGTAAAATATCTACCTGATAGTGGCTAGTTATTTAGCATGTATGTCTGTTTCTTTGCCCAACGTACAGTGCTTGAATGTGACGGATTAGATAAGGTCGACTGGATGATAGTGGTTGGTTGTTTAGGAATAATACCAAATTCAGCTTAGAACTTATGTGCCTTTTCTCGTTCAGGTCAGCGCCATGGAGCCAAAACGCATACAGAAATTGAAGGAAATCTTGTTACTATACAACAATGACGAAGTTAAAAATACAGAGAATATAACTGTAATAATGAGAAATCATGTAAATCAGAAAGACATACCAATATGTACAGCTAAACATTGACCAAGAAAACATCCACCATTCAACCTCTTTCAGTTCAATAGTCATAGGAACAACATGCCTATTTAAGAATAAAGAATGCAGGGGCTTATATACATTATCAACTTATGGACTATATACTTTTGTTCTTGTTGCAGCATATGAGAGGCACATGCCAACTAAAAATTATAAATGAAAATAAAAACAAATTGAAAGATTAATAGGTAAAGATGCTTTGAAAAATGCAAGCGAAACAATTTTCAATTTGAGAATTAAAAAGGTACTAAATAAGGGATGTCACAATGCTCACTGAGTTAAAATCCAATATGCACATTGATATTCATGTAAAAAAATGAGGATAAGAATGCCACTACCACCAATAATTTAGTCATCCAACTCGTCATCTAGAGAGTAATTTATGGAAGCAAACAGTAATGACAGTATGATCACGAAGTCTGAACCAAATAGTTCCCCGTTAGCTAGAACCTGTTGATCATTTCAGGAAAATATGATCATGAAGTATGAACCAAACAGTTCCCGTTAGCTAGAACCTGTTGATCATTTCAGAAAATTATTAGAAATATATACAGAATGAATAAACCAACACATCAAAACTTGATGAAGACTTATTAATTAAAACGTAAGTTTCGTAAATTACACTAAAAACAGTACAATTATGGGGAACAATTCCCTAGTTTGTACAATAATATTTTTGGAAAAATAAAGTACCAGAACAAATCAGAGAATTGAATAACATAAAACCCATGTACACCCAACACATTATACCTTAACTAAGAAATAGTAGGTCAATTCAATTTTCAAAATAATTTAAAATTTAGGTTAGACATTAACTATGCATTTCGAGAGAGATGTTGAAACTTCAATGCAACCATTAAGAAAAATTATCAAACACCTAAGAGGCTTACTATTTTCATTACCGTCAGCTGCAATGTAAAGAGCCTCCATATTTGAGATTAAATTTTCCAATATCTATGAAATTCCTGTAGAAATAAAGTGAAATTTACCCAACAACACAACACAACTGCAGCAAAGAAGACGCATACATAAAGTAAAAGGAGGAGGGTGAGGGCGTATGCCATTTTTTAACACTGACATTTATCTCCAGTGGTCAATGATTTATAAAATGTGATTTTGCTCAACTCTTACAGATCTTGTGGTGCTCCCACGGTTCTACTAACCATAATCCTTTTCTTAAAAAACTAATATTCATATTACTGTTGAAGTAGTATTTTCTACAAGTCCTTCATTGTTGCTCTATCAAAAAAACTCATGGAGTAACATGGATCATAAGATACTCAGTCCTGTTCTTAAAGGCATATATTAGAATGCATTATGTCTTCTTTGAACTTTGCTTTAAATTGATCAGTTTTGGTTCCTCACGGGAACCCAATCCACTATGTAGTCGGGTGGAGATTCCCCAACACCTATTGATCGTGAATGAAAATTGCATCACAAAAAAAATAAATGAAAATTGCATCCTTATACCAGAAGAGTCTTTGGTGGACTGAGCTTGAGCTTGCTCCCGTGCCTGAGCAGCATGAGCTTGAGCAACAACAATTACCTAAACTGCAGGCATTGTAGCTGCAGAAGGTGTCATGGGTACTTGGCTGAGATTTCCCATAGAGGTCGTGGTAGCTAATGTGGTCATTAATAGACTGTGAGGTAGGTGATTGAACTTGTAATCGATTTTCACACACCTGCAATTAAGTTATTCTTGGCAAACTTCCCCAAGAGATACACCAATTCCAGGAAAACCTGCCCCACCCGAAGCACCAGAAACAATGCCCGGAACTATTCCAAACAGCCTTGGAAACGCCCCTGATACAGAATGTCGGTGACAGCTTCTAGAACGCTCGGTTTTCTACCGATTTGGCTCCCAATAACGAAAACCTAACATTTGAAGAAAATAGAGATAGGCTGAGTTGACGAAGAGTACTCCGAGAAATGATAAAAATTAGGCATATACAATCAAATGCGCCTTAAAAATATAAAAATTGAGCATTTACAATCAAACGCGTCTTACTTTTCATCCAATAAAACATATAAGAATGTATATGTCATAAATACAAACTATAAATGGAAACTCATGATAAATTGAAGTTTTAAATTTACACAGCATAAATAAGAGGAAACAGTCCATTCAATTCACATTATTATACCAACCTAGATATCCAACCCATGGTTTTTGGCATGGGGTGATAGTTCTGGAATGTTGGGTTCCAAAACTATAATGACTTAGCCAAGTCTTTCGATAACAGGTCCTTCAACTTCTGGTTAATTAAGTCAAAATATATCAAATAATGCTTTCAATGCACTCATATCATCATATCACCCAAAGTAAATCATAAAATGGGAAGGGAACATATTACGGTGAATTTCCCCAATATAGTAATCACTAAAATGATCCTATTCTTAGATAATTGTACATGAAGATAAATAAGACATCTAGGAAATGGTGTGAAAAGTTGAATAAATTTTTCACAGCCATAGGTGACATAAGAAGTACAACTATACCTAGTAAAACAATAGTTTTCAGACACACAACCTCCAATAATTCCTTATTTAAAAATGTTTGATAGTTGCAACTAATACTTAATTCTTACAGATCTGTAAGATTAAAAAACTAATATATACATATAACTAATTCAAAACGTATACCTGTTGCAGATCCACAAATAATTGTGTATACGTTTTGAATATCACGCACTGTAATAAATCTTCAAACGTATATATGTAATAAATCATATATACTTACAATCTATAGAAAAATAGAAACAATAATATACCTCTATAATAAATCCCCTAATTTTTGAATTCTGCACACAACAAAAAAAACATGAACTCGTGGCTGAGTTGTGAGGTATCAACATCGAAAATAAATGATTTAAAATAAATGAGTTGTGAGGTATCCTAAATCTCAACCCTATTACAACAAAACAAATGATTTAAAACAAAATCCAAAATAAAACCTTCAAAATAATAGATCTGTGCGCGTGTATGTGTAACAGATATGTGCGTGTGTGTGTGTGTGTGACATATATGTGTGTGTGTGGGCGCTAGAATTAAAATCGAAACGAATCAGGCATACGTTAGAACTGAAATCGAAACTAAAGCTAAAATCAGACATAGGTTAGAACCAAACGCACCAATAATTAACCTAAAGCTAAAATTAGAAACAACTTCAACTACTAATGAGACATACGTCAGAACTGTAATAACTAAAATCGAAACCCCACTTCAAACTTACATTATCCGAGGCGGCGAGAGCGAAACAGTGGCATGGATAAGGCGAGCCATGCTCTTTGTGTTAATCATATGCTTATATGAGGTCCAAAATGGACTATTTGTTTTGTTGGATTAATTTTTTATTTCTTAAGCAGGGTGGATATTCCTATAAACAAAGGGGACTTTGCCATTTTTTTTAAAAAAAAATTGTTCACACATTTGTATTGTAAAAGAAATTTCAGAAATTAAATTTAGACGATTCAATACTTTGAAAATATACACTTCTATTTTATAAAACATTTTTATTTATATTATACATGACATTAAACTTTTCAAAATTATGTGCGTGCCTTTATTGGAATTTTTTATCATTTTGCGATTATGAACTTTCAAAATTTTTCGTCGTTTTTCGATTATATAGATTGAAAATTTTCAACGTGCCTATACCCTAATATATATATATATATTATGTTTTGTTGTATGTGTGTACGTTTTGGGGTGAGGTTGAGAATCCTTGAAACTATGGCGTGCCATGGGTTGTGATTTGAATCTCAAAGATATTGGTAGTTTACTTTTGTGTCGAGTTTATTTAGTGCTAGAAAGTTGATTAGCACTTATGTTTTTTGCATGCATTTCCTGGTTTTAGTTACATAAAACTCTTTCCCCATGAAGCCTCTGTGAATGTGACTCTAAAGTTCCAAACCACTCTAGGTTAGAGCTATAGAATGTGGGGCTGTGTTAGATATTGAAATGGGGGGAAATAGCGAAGTTCTAAGGCTCTGTTTGGTTCAAATTGAAATCTTTCACCTTGGTGAAAGGTATTTTCACCTATTTGGAGTTATTTTGTTCACTGTTTAAAATATTTCTTGAACCATACGGAGTCTAGAAGGAGAAGGTAATCAGAGGCAATACAACAATGTTGGACTTAATGAAGTGACAGTATGTTCGGGGGGTTGTGTGAGACTTGTTTTGAATAAGCAGTTGAAATTTGTTGTGGTTGTTGCCAATCGGAAATAGGGGTCTATCATGGTTATTAGAAACTCTTCATGTAAATGAAAGGAAAAGTTAGATTTTGTACAATTTTTCTATAGAAAAGTGATGTGGCCAGTTTTTTTTTTTTTTGGTAAAGAAGGGTAATCCCGGGCCAGCTTACGCGCACCTCGGACTAGTCCCTCCTCCCCGAACAAGGCTTTCTATAACAAGCGTTTAATTCCTGCGATCCGTGGCCCCAAGACGCAGCTGCCAAGTTTCGAACCCAGGTGCCTGAGTTTACAGTTACACCCTGGCTCTTACCAACTTGGACAACCCTTGGGGTTGATGTGGCCAGTTAGATTAACTTCAAATATTTGGATGTAGCAAATGTAGCCATCTCAGGCCAGTTTGTAAGGCTTCCGTATTAATTTTAGGGTCATTTGGCTATTGGGACCAGAAAGCTTGGGCAGTTTAAGGATTGACCCCCAATTATAGATGGGAGCATTAGTCGACCAACTTTGACTGTTTATTTTTCTGTCCAGAAATACCCTCACAATCCAAAAATATCTAACTGAGTATTACAAGTCTCAAAGTTTCTCTCTCCTCCCTTCACTCTCTGTCCAGATGTTTTCTCCCTGTGTCTACCCTCTCTCTTCAACTCTCTCGTCTCTATAATAAGGGCGGATTTAGGGGGGCAGACCTGGGCTGGCCCAGGTCAATTTTTTTTTTATTTGCCCTCTAAATGGTGTCTCTCAACCCACAGTGCAAATAAACATGACACTTAGTCCAGCCCAATTGTCCAACCACAATTGTCCAAATAAACTATTAATGACACTTATCATGTTATTAATAGTTTTCTTTTCTTAAATTTTATAATTAAAAAATAAAAAATTCTTCAAATATTTTTTAATACACATTTAATCTAAGTCTTTTATTTAGTACCAAAATGTCCCTTATTTTCTTATCTTTAAAGGTCCGCGCCAGCAGCATGGTAAAATCTTTTTGACATGGTGAATAACTTTTGGTGCAAAATAAAATGACTTGGACTATACATATATTAACAGAAGTTCAAGGGACTATTTGGCATATGCCTCTAATTTTTAAAAATAAGATGAAATAAATGTAAATTACAATTTTTTGTTGGAGACTAAATATTAGTTAAGTGTATAATTTTTTTTATTATATCACGTGGTGTCTGGGTCAGTTTTAAATGCACCTCGATTAAATCACGTTTGAGATTCGTGACTTTCACTGGTCAAACGTTATTTTAACAGTGTCGAGAATCGAACTGAAGACCAAATTCAATCCACTCTCAAACTATTTCAGTGATAATATTAAACCACTGAACCAAAAGCGTCGATTAATTAAATCTACAATTGAACTTTTATTTGAACATGTGTTTTGGGGTGCTTTGGAGAGCGTAATGTGGTCCTGGAGTGTCTCACAAACCTTTTGTTATTGAGCAAGACCGATTCTAAGATTGGAAGTGTCCCGTGTGAAAATCAATTTAGGGCGTTTCTAAAAAATATTGCACAAAGATATTAAATATCTAAAATGGACCCCTAAAAAATTAAACTTACTTTTTAGGGGCCCATTTTAGTTGGGTGAGATTTTTGGATAGTTGAAGCATTCTTTATACAGATTGTTTTGGGGTAGTTAAAAAAATGGACCCTAAAAAATTAAACTTATTTTAAAATTGACATTTTTAATATACATAAAATATTTTTCGACCCCTATAATATACATATATAGGTGCATACTCTAAAATGGATCATTCGTCATTGCCCATTTAACATATAATCAGAGTTGGCCATATTATTGAGTACTATGAGTAGTACAATTTGCACAGTAGTTTTGTGTTGTCTTTAGAAAAGTCGATTTCATGCATTTAATGATTTAGGCGTGTTGGAAGGGTCAAGTGATTAATGGGTTAAATTCATTAAAAATATTTTTCATTAGACGACTAAGAGCTATTTTTAATTAAAAAGGGGTGATTTACACTTCCTCTCTCTAAATTTTATCTAATTTTTTACTTTGTCATTTGAAATTTTATTTTCTGTACTTAATCACTTGAACTTACAACACGACATCAATTAACCCCCTAACAATAACATCGTTAATTTTTTTTTATGGGAAACGGTCTTGTGCAATTCATGTGACTTTTCAAAAGATTAATTTAATATTTTAACTTTTTTTAACTATTTTAAAAAAACATCATCTATCTCTCTCTCTGTGTGTATATATATATATATCACACTTACTTCTACGTCGTAAGAATTTTTTTTCTAAATTTTTTATTTTTCTATAAAATTAACTTTTCAATCAACATGTGTTCAAAAAACTATGTCAAAATCAATTTTCACGCGATTTTTAAAAAAATCACAAAAATTCAATTGGCGCAAACCCTTATAAATAAGGGTTATTAATAGTTTTCTTTTCTTAAATTGTGGTTGGACAATTGGTGAATAACTAAGTGCAAATAAACATGACACTTAGTCCAGCCCAATTGTCCAACAAAATATTTAGAGGAGTAAAAAAACTAAGCCCAAGTCTCGAATCACAATCCCTTTAGCGCTAAATCGTTTCTCTTTGACCTAATTTCAGTTTTGCTTCAACCCATTTCTCCTGCTCATTTCAGCCCCTCTCTCGTTTTTTCTGTTTTCATCCTCGGTGAGTTCTCTACAGGATTTACATTCCATTTACTAGTTGTTCAATTAATAGTATAGTTGATCATCTTTTACAATGGTTAAAAGAAGGATAAGTATAGGATGGGAAAAGGAGCTGAGCAAGAGGTAAACCATAAAGATATACTATCTCTATTTTTCTCTCTTTCTGGCTAGATTCTAAAATACAATTAATGATGATTTTTTCACATTTTTGTTTGTACAAATTAGTTGTAATGAAAGGATGTATAGGATGTGGTAGTAATCTGTAAAGAATATTTGATCATTTTAGATATATTTATAATTGGTAGAGATTTCATGGGTTGTGAAGGAAAGTCGCTGTCTTGAAAAGAAATGGGAACATTTTCATTTCCAATCGCTCCAGATTTGTAGTTCCGGTCTACTTTGCTGCCATCTTCAAATACATAGATGCTGATATATATTAGATACATTTTCATGTTCATGTTTTTTCATTTATGCTTATATGTATATACAATCAATACCAATCAAATGAAGATAAAATGGGGTAGGAACTTATTTTATACTCCCTCCGTTTGAAATTTAGAGTTTCTTTTTTGATTGTCTCAAATTAAGAGTCCACGATTCAAATTTCCTGATAGTGAACATTGATCTTAATTAAAGGTATTTTTAAATCTATACAAACCTTTAATTTGGGACAGAAAAGAGTATTAAGATTACAATAAGATTTTAGTTGTTTCTTTATGTTTTTTTTGTTTTATTCTTATTTTTTGAAGTTTTTTGGTTTTAGTGTCGTCTACAAAAATGTATTTAGTCTCCACTTCCATGTGTTTTTAAAATCGTAAAAAGTTTCATAATCGTTCAAAACCGCTTATAACTATCCATCCTTCTTTTTATAGATAATGACACTTCTCTTATATTTGACCAACAACTGAAAAAAAAAAAAAAATGAGAGTGACAAATAAATTATTATAATTTACTAATTTACGGCTCTCTTTTCCATCATTATTGGGCATACAAGCATGTGTCTCTTTTTCACACAGTCTTCGTGCATATATTGAGATCTAAGGTACAAAATTTTTTACCCCCTACAAGACGTGATGGATGCCCCTACTGAAAAGAGAGACAACCCTATGGGGTTCCATAAGTATGAGTTTTTGCTAATGAGTCTATTCTGTTTCATTTTTGTGGATTTGAATGTAATTTGTTTAATACACGTGATTCACTAAGGCCCCGTTTGGTTGTCCCAAAATTGTAAATTGGATCATTAATAAATTGATTCATTTACAAATTGTCCCATTAATTGTGTTTGGTTTCATTAATGAAATAATTCATTAATTGCTCAATTTTAGCTCATGTGCAAAATCTGAAATTGAATCATTTCACAAAAAAGGTGAAATGAATCCATTTGAAATAGAAGTCACATAAAGTGCATGTCCCCCCTCCCCCTCCCCTTCCCCCTCTCCCTCTCCCTCTCTCTTCCCTTCCCCCTCTCTCTTGAATTGTTTTTATCATTTTTTCATTGAACCTTAACATCAATTTCAAATTACCAAACATTGTTTAAAATTGGATTTAACTCATTTCAAATTTACTCATTTACAATTAACTAATTCACAATGAACCAATTTACATAATCAAATAATTTGCGCAACCAAACTGGGTCTAATTTGATGATTCTATCTCACATATCTCATATATTACATGCTCATTATGTCTACTGCTATGTTTTTATTAATATTTATATGAATGTTATATGATCATATTAGGTTTAGATTTTAATACTCAGAAAATTAAGGTATGTTTATGAACCCTAATTTCATTGCTTGAAAATGAAATTAGAAATTTTTTATTTTCACATTTAACAATTTAGAATTAAAAATATTTTAAGTTAAGGCATGAAATTGGGGTTTCAAAGCATATTTGAATTTGGGGTTAATTACACTTAAAACCCCCGAACTTTGATCCTCCTTACATTTCACCACCTTAACTTTCAATTTTTGCATTTGCCCCTTCAAACTTTGAGAACGGCTACAAGTAAATCCCTTGTCGTCCTGCTTAATTTTTGACGGGAAACGTTAGGCATGTGAGTGACACATGACTTAAAGTAAGGGCATTTTTGTCCTAACATAATTTTTTTTTTGAATAAAATCTGAAAATAACAGCCAAAACATTTAAAAATTAAGAAAAGATTACAAAATATTTTAAAAATATCAAAGAGCCTTGGAAAAAATTTACAAAATTTTTAAACAATTTGAAAAACACGAATACATATTTAAAAATTCTGAAAATTGCCAAAAAATATTTAAAATCTGCAAAATTTTACAAAAATAATTCAGAACATATATTTAAAATAATTACTGAAAAATAAATTGAAATACAAAAAAGAGATTTAAAATGGAAATTCGCAACAATTAAAATTCTAAAAATTACCAAAAATATAAAAAAAAGGAAAATTATTTTAAAGAAAAAATAAAATAGATAAAGCAGGAAAAATATTTTTAAAAAATAGAAATATATAAAATATGTAAAAATAGAAAAATACATAAATAGGAGAAATATTTCAAAGAAAAATAAAAAATATTATATATATATATTTTAGAAAATCTGAATAAAAATAGATTTCCACCAAAAAGAATTTTTTTTAATAAAAAGATAAAAAAAAGAAAATATAGAAAATTCATAAAACAGAAAAAATATTAAAACAAAAAATATTTACCGAAAATCTGCATAAAACAAATTTGCAATAGAAAAACCAAATTTCTAATAAAAAGATAAAAACTGAAAATAAAATTTCCAACTTGAAAAGATAAAATTTCTTAAAAAAAACAAATAGATATCAAGATCTTGTGTTAAAAAACCCAAATAGATTTTTACCTAAAAAACTGTTAAAAACCCTAGATGAAAACCCAAATAAAGATGAAAATAAGAAAAAATATTTCAAGATGAAAACCCAGATCAAATTCAATACCTCATCAACAAAAAAAATTCATGAACAAAAAATCAGTACCTTGTAATACCCGCACTTTTTATTACGTACTTGTATTTTGACCTATTTATATGTTAACGTGCCATTAACAAAAAAAAAAATCTACATTTGCATGCTCATATGAGAATTTATTTGTGTTTATATGGTTTATTTAAGCACCTTGGTAAAGTTTTACGCAATTTGGACAATATATATATATATATATATAATTTCTTTTTTCGTCAAAAAAATAAAAGTGCCCAGAAAAATCTGAAACTTTGCAGACAAATGTAAATTTAATTCTGAACAACTTTCCCTTCTTCGTCATCCTCAAAAAATATGTTTTTGACCCCCATTTTAGACGAATATATATATATATATATATATATATATATATATATATATATATATATATATATATATATATATATATATATATATATATATATATATATATATATATATATTAGGTGGTGTGGTTGGTTCATTTATTGGGTGGTTGACTCATTTAGTGGGTGGTTGGATCATTTAGTGGCTGGTTGGCTTTTGTATTTTGCAACTTGGGAAAAAACCTGGTTCACTTATATTTTCAAGCCTAGGAGACTTAAACAAGTCAAAATATTGAATAGGTAAGCTTAAAATTGATATAAATAAGAGTGGAGGGATTCATGAACCTAGAAAACCAAAAAAAAAAAATATAAACTCCTCCATCTTCTTCCTCTCTCTTATATCCTCAAGGGCAAAAATACTTCTAAATTTCGTAGCTCACCCTTATACCCATATTCTCTATCCTCAAACTCCATTAAAGAAGCTCAAAACTTCACTAAAACATCACACAAGGGGTGAGGCAACTTGATGTGGCTTGAAAGCTTGATTTTGGAAGCATAAGAGTGGAGTTTAGGAGCATTCTAGGAGGACTTGAAGTTTTCTTCTCCAAAGTTATCTCCCCTTCATAAATCAAGTACGGTTTTCCTCTCCCTAAATTTATATTTTCAAAAGCTTAAAAAAACCATGTTGATGAAAGATGATTTCTTGTAGAAAAATTGCTAGTTCTTGTATTTTCTATTATGCAAACCCATGCTTTTTATGTGTTAAAATGAACTGGCTTTGTTAATTAAATTTCATAATATCATGCTTGCATAAATGAATGATTAGAACATGAAAATTATTAAAGAAAAATGTTATAATCATATACTACTTGTATATGAATGTGTAGGATGCATATGCATGGATTTCTTAGGTAGAAATCCTTATTTCATGTGAATAAACTTGAATAATTTTTAGCCATGATAAATGATATGTTTTGAAATTAAATAGATAGATTTCATCATGTTTTGAAAGAATGATAAATTTCAGCCCCTATTTTGATGATGTTAAAAAGTGATGATAATAACTTAAAATGATGTAGAAAACTAATTTAAAACCTTATATTTGAACCCTACATTAAAATAGAAATTTTAATAATTAAGTTATGATTAAATGAGTAAAATATTATAGATAAACTGTAAGGTCTTATAAAGATATGTTTTTTCCTTGAAAACTCATTTAAAGGATGCATTTTTTGTGAAAAAATGGCATAAAGGCAATTTTGATAATTATGTAAAAAACTAGTGGAAGATAATGTTTCTTTACTTTAAATGCTAGTAAAATCATTTTGAAGGTACTAAAAATGTGTTAATGCATTAATGAATAAATAGGGTAAATGATGATTGGATATTAGTGTTCAAAGTACGATGTTATTATTAGTTGGCCTCCTTGGCTATTTTAAAAGTAAGGCAAATAATGAAGTAAAGAAGTATCATCGAAAGATTAATGCGAGTACTTGGGATAATGAGAATAATTGTAAGAATGTGAATATTTGGAAGAATGTGAATTTATGAAAAGATAATGATATACGGATGTTGCCGAAAAGAATAATTAAGGAGGGCATGACGTCCCTAGTGGTGAAAGACCCTAAACAACCTGGCCAGTGTAACATATGTGTGCTCGATACCGACGGTGAAAGGACGTGAAATCGTGGATGTTGGCAAACCCCAAAGTAATAAAAGTAATATTCATGAATGATTGGGAAAATAAATGGATTAATGAAATTGAATAAATGGATCTTATTAAATGACAACATAGTTGGATTAATAAGTTAAGTCCCTGACACGAGACATGAAAAATACTTAAGTGCGAGTTGGGCGTATAGCCCGAGTGCATTGCATGTAGTTGTATTAACATTTAATGAATTGTAAATTATTTTACAAAATACCGAAAGACATTGTATATGTATAGTATTTTGATTACCAAATTATTGCTTAGTATTTCCCACCCTACTGGGCATTCGCTCACCCCCCTTACTTTTCCCCACCCCAGGTACTTCAGTTGGTGACACTGAAAAGGATCTCGGTAAGAATGTGGAGGGTGTGACTCGACGTTAGACGCTTTGTTGACCGTTTCATAATATGTTTAAGATTTATATTTGTAGCACTTTAATTAATATTTTGGAACTTTATTAAGGGATTTGGACTATTGTGTTGTCTTACTCAGTAAATTTTATTTCGATAGATTAAGTGTGGTATTACATGTTTTTTTAATGGATAAATTCATAAGTTGAATTTATTAGTCATGTCAAACGTTTATTCTTTTTTTTTTAAATTAAAATTTGACAAATGAATATCATGTCCTTAAATCAATTAAATAAATATTTTTCTTAAAGAAGAAAGTAAACTTTTCCCCCTCCCCCCTTTAACACCCCAATTCGGATTTGGGTTATCCCAACGGTAATCTAAATCCGGGTCGGGGCGTTACAACTTGGTATCAGAGGATTAGGATCCACGTGTGCGACGGAGTGATAACACGTCTTCCTTGTTTATGATTCCTCGAATAAACTAGTATATTAAATTACATGTTCTTATAGGATGGCATCTAGGCGTAACAAAGCCACTTCTGGGAATAGCGAGCTTCAACGCATGGAAAGGGACGTGCGTCAGTTAGCTGACACTCTCTCGCAGCGAGAGAGGGGCAATCGTAGCGGGACTGTGAAAACTACTAATGCAGCCTCTTTGCTGAAGGATTTTCGACGATTGAACCCTTCAACTTTTAGTGGTACCAAAGGAGCTGATGCTGCAGAAGAGTGGATTGATGAGGTCGAGCGGATTATGGATGTTCTCGACGTGTCGACTGGGAACAAAGTCAAGCTTGCTACTTTCCAATTGACTGAACAGGCCCAGCGATGGTGGGCCACACACATGGCAAGTTGAACTGAACCCTTGGATTGGGATGGGTTCAAAGCTACTTTTCTTGATCGATACTTTCCTAAGGCCTACCGGGATGCTAAGAAATGTGAATTTGCCCAACTCATCCAGGGTAAATTATCTGTTAATGACTATTTAGTACGCTTCGAGAGTTTGTCAAAGCATTTGAAGGCTGTGAAGACTAATGAGGAAGAAAAGACTAGACTGTTCATTAAGGGATTGAACCCCACATTCGTAAATTGGTGGTGGGGTTTGATCAGTTGAGCTTTGGTGTGGCGGTGAACAAAGCTATCAGGATTGAAATTGAGGCAGAAGATTCCCGTACTATTCGGGACAAAAGGAAGGAGTTCAGAGGGGCTCCAAGGAGGGATACTAGTGGGTCCCAAGATGGTGGAAACAAGAGGTTCAAGGGTGGACCGAGGGTTATTATTGCCCAACTGAAGGCAGTATTCATTGCTGATTCCCCGTGGAAGGGTTCCAAACATCTCCCGAAGACTTGTTATCTTTACGGATCCCCAGGTCATTTTAAGCGGGATTACCCCCGAAACAGTGGTCAACAGGTTAGCCTGCAGGGCAACAGCTTTATATCTGGAAGGAATTCGAGCTTTTCGGGTCCCAATCATCAGCGCCAGCAGTTCTCCTCTGGAAAATATCAACAGAACAAACAAGGATTTAAAAATCCTCGTCAGGGATATAGGAATCATGGGCAGACTCAGGTGCCGAGTGGTCAGACTAGCAAGTTTAGCCAGGGTCGTGCATATGCCATTTTTCAGCTGCCAGTCCCCACTCAGAACTCAACAGTTATGGAAGGTATAATTTTGCTATTTAGTACTTGGGTGAAATACTTATTTGATTCAGGAGAATCTCATTCATTTATATCTAGTTCGTTAGCATTCTGTTTGGTATTAGAGGTAGTTGAGTTTAGCCCACCCATATTTGCGGGATTGCCCATAGGTGGCGGTGTCGCACTTAACAAAGTTTGTCGTAATTGTGTAATCATAGCTGGAGACTATATTCTGGAGTATGATCTTATATTAATGGATATGGATGGTGTAGACACCCCATTCTGTTACCCCCTAAAACTCTCCTTAGGTCCCTAGCACCTCCCTTCATCACTACAAACCCAGGTCATACCCCGGGTACTGACCTAGAAGTCATCGGGCACTCCCAGGCTCCGTTTGACCAAAAGTAAAAGTCTTCAGCTCGACCGAGATTGAATGAATCTCCAAAGGGTACTGAAACCCCTTTCCAACGGTCCGTCCCGTGCGCGATTCCAACTTACCATGCGAACGAACGACCCATTTCTCCCGAAACTCAATCAGGAGGCCGCCGGGAGCTCCCGAGCTTTGTTTGACCTAGGTCAACTCTTTAGCTTGATCGAGACTGAATGAATATTCGAAGGGAACTGAATTCCCTTTCTATCGGTCCATTCCGTGCTCGATTCCGACTTACGATACGGACGAACGATCCGTTTTACTTCGAAAGGTCACTGAATGCTTTCAGGGCCCGATTGACCAAAGTCAACTCCCCGAACCAGATCAAACTCTTTGGAATGTTAAAGTACATCTCCTAACCTTTCCAACGATCCACCCCGTGCGCAATTAGGACTTACCATGAGGACGAACGATCCATTTGCATCCGACAGTTCCTCGTCCAATGGACTGACGAATGCTTCCGAGCCATATTTGACCCAAAGTCAACTCCCGAACCCGGGAGAGGTCCTAAGGACGTTTGAAGGTCTCTGAATTACCTTTCCAACGGTCCATCCCGTGCGCAATTATGATTAATGATTTGCGTTCTGCGGACGATTTACCAAAAAGGCCTGAAAAATACTGCCAAACGACAGGTCTCAGACCCTGCCTATCGGCAGTGTGCCTAAACGCACCTGCCGAACGGTAGGATCAGGGCTATGCCGATCGGCAATGACATGGGCCTATAAAAAGGAACCCCTGACCTCATTTGCAAGGAGAGCCCAGATCTGATAGAAATCACTCTCAGCAAATCCTGAAAACCTCGCTCGAAGTTAGCGTGATTTCTACACCCAAATCCCTTTCCAACCTTCACTTTTCATCATCCTTTTCATCAAACTTGATGAATTCACTACCCTCCATCATCATCCAAGTCTAAGGGCTGCTCTTCGACATTCAAGGTCAAGATCAAGATCTTCAAGAAGGTCCAATTTTCTCAACTCTCTCCTTAAATTCTCATAAATTTGCAATAACTTATTTTATTACTTAGTGCCTTTATTATCACATCTCACACATCCTAATATACTTTTTATTTAGTAGTATTGCACATCTCTTATTTTCATATAAATAAAAAACCCAAAAAATAAGAAAAAGAGGGTTTGCTCATAAATTCCAAACGGGAATTCTCATACTTTTCTTACACTTCTCTCACAATTGAAACATTTTTTCTACACACACACACACACACACACACACACACACACACACACAAATAAGAGAATCTCCGGTTGGATTTATGGGATAAACCCCACCCCTCATTTTGTATGTGAACTACGCGGACTTTGATGCCTCTATAGGCTACGTAGGCGTTTCGGGGTAAAACCCGATGTAGACACGCCATTATGTTACCCCTTAACTCTCCTTAGGTCCCTAGAACCTCCCTTCATCACTATAAACCCAGGTCACGTCCCGAGTACTGACCTGCAGGCCATCGGGCACCCCCCGGCTCAGTTTGACCCAAAAGTCAAACTCCTCGTCTCGACCGAGACTCAATGAATCTTCGAAGGGCACTGAATACCCTTTCCAACGATCCGCCCCGTACGCGATTCCGACTTACCATGCGGACGAACGCGCCATTTACGTCCGAAACCAGACCCAGAGGCCACCGGGCACTCCCGGGCTCTGTTTGACCTAAGTCAACCCTTCAGCTCGACCGGGGCTGAATGAATCTTCGAAGGTCACTGAATCCCGTGCGCAATTTCGACTTTCCATGCGGACGAACGATCCGTTTGACTCCGAGAAGCCACCGAGCGCTTCCCGGGCCCGATTGACCAAAGTCAACTCTCCAAACCAGGTCAAACTCTTTGGAATGTCGAAGTACATCTCCTAGCCTTTCCAACGGTATGCCCCGTGCGCGATTCAGACTTACCATGCGGACGAACGCACCGTTTGCGTCCGCGCGATTCTCCGTCCAATGGACCGACAAACGCTTCCGAGCCACATTTGACCCAAAGTCAACTCCCGAACTCGGGAGCGGTCCAAAGGACTTTCTAAGGTCTATGAAATACCTTTCCAACGGTATGCCCCGTGCGCGATTCTGACCAACGGTTTGCCCTCGACGGCTAATTTTCCGAAAAAGCCTGAGGCGCATTGCCAAATGGCAGGTCCCAGATCCTGCCTATCGGCACCTGCCGATAGGCAGTGCCATGATAGGGCCGATCGGCAGTCCCCTGGGGTTATAAAAGGAGGCCTTGGCCTCATTTGCAAAGGAGCCCAGATCTGATAGAAATCTCTCTGAACGAATCCCAAAAACCTCTCTCGAAGGCAGCGTGATTTCAACTTCCAAATCCCTCTTTTACCTTCACTTTTCATCAAAATTGGTGAATTAACCACTCTCCATCATCATCCAAGCTCAAGGGCTGCTCTCCAACATTCAAGATCAAGCTCAAGATCTTCAAGAAGGTCCAACTTTCTCAAACTCTCTCTTAAATTCTCTTGAATTCCCAATAACTTGTTTTCTTACTTAACACTTTTATTATCTCATCTCACACATCCTAATATCCTTTTTATTTAGTATTATTGCACATCTTTTATCTTCATAAAACCCAAAAAAATAAGAAAAGAGGGTTTACTCATATATTCCAAATAAGGGATTCTCACACTTTTTCCACACTTTTCTCACAACTAAAGCACTTTTTCTACACACACACACACACACTTACAAATAAGAGATCCCACATTTGGATTTATGGGATAAACCCCACCCCCTTGCTTTGTATGCGAACTACGTGGACTTTGATGCCTTTATAGGCTACGTAGGCGTCTCGGGGTAAAACTCGAGACTCGAGTCCTTTCTCTCACTTTTTCTCTCATTTTCTATTTTCTAAATCCATTTTTCTTATATTATGTATACGCTTATTCTTAGTGACGCATTACTCCATATGCGTTATTGTTCCCTTATAACGATCAATGTAGGAGTAACTGCGTAAATCTTATTTTTCTAATATTACTTTTATATCTTCCTACGAATGACTCGCTTTATCTTTTTCATGATACAAGTCGAGGATTCCTACCTCCATTCTATATATATGCACATGCACACATATCACGGGGGGAAAACATAAAGGAAAATAGCAAATATCCATGAGAGACCGAAAGGGCAGAATGGATGCCTAACACCTTCCCATTTCGTAACTAAGCCTCCGAACCCTTCTCGAATCATCTTGGTTTCGCATGCACCAGTATGTCTTTGGAAGCCATCCTTCGGGGTGGCTTCCTCTGTTTCTTTTGTCTGTTTTGAGTAAAATAGACTGGCCACTCTGAATCTCTCTACATTTTTCACACCTCACAAAATCGACGCCGACCGGAGCGCTCTCTCGAGAGGGGACGCGCGGGACCCGAAGGATTCCTCCTCCCTCCGCGGCGGGGATCGGCGGGGATGGTCACACCCGAGACTCGAGTTCTATTTTTTACTTTTTCTCTCATTTTCCATTTTCTCTAACCTCCATTCTCTTACAATATATATATACATATATTTTTGTTCTTAGGGGCGTATCATTCCGTGTGCGTTATTGTTCCCTCATAACGATTAACGTAAGGATGATCGCGTAAATCTTATTTTCTATTATTATTTTTAAACCTTCCTACGGATGACTCGATTTACCTCTTCCATGGTACAAGTCGATGATTCCTATCTCCACTATATATACACATGCACACATATCACGGGGAAGATAAAAGGAAAATAACAAAAATCCATGAGAGACCGAAAGGGCGGAATGGGTGCCTAACACCTTCCCATTTCATAACTTAGCCTCCGAACCCTTCTCGAATCATTTTGGTTTCGTATGCACCAGTATGTCTTTGGATGCTGTCCTTTGGGATGGCTTCCTCTTTTCTTTTGTCTGTTTTGAGTAAAATAGACTGGCGACTCTAACCTCTCTACATCTTTCACCTCACCTCAAATGAAGCCAGCCGAAACGCTCCCGAGAGGGACGCGCGGGACCTGAGGATCCTCCGTCGCGTGGCGAGGATCGGGGATGGCCACAGTGGCGACTTTCTGGAGATGTTTTATATGTTTATTTTGAGAGATAGAATCTATTTACATGGATGTTATGTTTGCTTATATTGTCCCCCTATTTGCATGTTCCCCCTTTGTTACTCATGTGTATCCCATGCTTATGCTTCTATGCACACACTTGTAGAAAATTCTCCATGTACACTTCGCACCACGTGCACCTAGGGTCACATATATCCACATGTTGCACGCCCCAGCCATACTTGGTGTACCATTGGTACTTGCACTTTGCTCCCTGTTTGGCATAGTCAAGAAAGGCATTTTCATAAGATACTAATAAGAGGATCATGCATGATTCACACGACATCACCAAAGAGCATTGCTATTGACCAAATTTTACCCTATAACTGGAGGGTCACTTCGTGATGGGCGCTGGTCCGGCAGGTCGCAGTTAGCCTAAGCGATATTACTCTCACCGTCTATTGGCCAAGTACCTTCGACGTATATCGAACGGTTCCCCCGCATCGTACCACTTGACCGAAGTCATGACGGGAGGTATATTGCAGGGAATTCATTCACGTACGCCGAGTATATCGAATTTTCTCTCACACGTACCGTCTCCACGAGGTATATGATGAGGCAATTCACGTACACTCAGGTATATCAAATGGCTTGTCCACACGTACCGATTGCCCGCAAGTGCAAGACGTATATCATGGAAGTCACGCCAAAGGGGGGAACCCATTCCAATTCATCCAACCAACTGCATACCCTCATATAGGTGTCAATCGTAGGACACACATGTTAGATTGCCGATTTCAACCAGAAACTCTACCGAAATTCTGGGTCGGCCTATCGCTCGAATTTTTCGCGCATTTTTAAAACGGGACCCTGTCCGTGAGCCTGGTCACAAGTCCAGCCATAGCTTTGCATATACTACAAACCCAATTTTTCCAGGCTCGGGTCCCGTCCGGCATTTCATTTTGCATTTAGGAGAATTAATACAAGTGAAAATATAATAATTATAATAATCATGTTGAGACCGTCTCCAAAGGGGAAATTCCCTTTTTTCTTTATCCAAAATCCAAAAACATTTCTCCTCTCTTTATCAAAAATCCAAAAATATTTTGTCTTTCATTCTCGAAAAAAAATGTCAAAAAAAAAATTCCATCCCTTTTTCTCAAAATAAATCTCATTTTACGCCTTCTCAGGTCAATCGCAAGCCCTTGGCCTGGATCCTTATTGGCTTATGTGGGTACTCGGATTTGCCATCATGGCCCCAGAAGAGTAGCCTAATAAAAACGGCCCAAAGTCCAAACCCCTCGCACCTTAACTAAATTCAGTTATGAGTTAGTCTTCTCCTAAAATCTCGTATAGAGATATTCTAGGAGGAAAGATGGACGTGGGGGAGTCCAACACCCCCACTCCCCGAAGATAAACATGTATATAATAAACCCTAAGCCTGGGGCAAGAGGCACGCACTGTATTCTCTGTAAAAGTTCCCCGGAGTATATATAAATAATACTGACCGCACCACCGTGGACGTAGGCATTCTTACTGAACCATGTACATACTGTGTTGTGTGATTGACATTTTATGTTCTTTATTTTTCTTGGTGATTGCGCTTTTCTTATTTATTTGTGTTGAATATAATTGTCACCACAATTGGCGCCGTCTGTGGGAAGCGTTAGTCTTCCTTGGTAAAACCCTCACCAACAAAGAATCCAGAATGTCTGGTCATAGCAGTAACGCCCCTCAAGCAGGGGATATTCAAGAGCAGCCTGCTCCTCGCAGGATTAGATCCGAAGTTCGTCGTTCAAATCAGAGGGCTCGCCCAGAGAGACAAGCCTCGGAAGAAAGTCAGGGACCAACGAAGTCCACACAAATCTCCAGATTGATCGATGGCTATGAGGCAAGGCTCCAAGAGCAAGGAGAGTCTGCTCGCAAGCAAGCGGGTGAGAATGCTCGCCTCAAAAGAAGGTTGGAAAGGATGGAGAGAGAACTCCATCGAAGCACTAGAAGACGTCCATACCGCACTCCTAGACCTCAGGCGAGCAAGTCTCATAGCCGAGGAAGGAGCCCTAGATGCGGATCCCAAAGAGTTGAGGGACACGAGTCGGATGACGATCTGCTCGAGCAACTGCGACTAGCTCGCCATTACAGGAGCCCATCTCACAGCAATGAGAACATACGAAATTTGGTCCGAAGGGAGATGGACTAATACCCAGCACATCGCGGTGCCAGATCGACTAGGGAGCTTGCTAGACGAGCTCTCAAGACCCAGATGAAATCCCCTTTCTCAAAGGAGATAGAAGAAGAGGAAGCCCCCAAGAAATTTGCTATTATGAGATTCAAGATCTATGATGGGAAAACTGACCCTATTGATCACGTTAGGAAGTACAGGCAAGCCATGATTCTACGAAACTTTTTGAGAGGCTCCCTTATAGGTCCATCAGGAGCTTTGAGCCCCTTGACGAGCTCTTCATGGCTCGCTTCATCACTAGCAGCTCCCATCCTAAGAGGATGGATGCTTTGCTAACAATGAAGAAGACGTCACTGAAGAACGTGTGTGCTCGCGTTCAAATGATTAAATTATATATAAAACCCTTTTAATACAAACAAACCCTAAACATGCAGCAGTATGTGATTGAATAAATTGATAATCTACGCAAGAACATTCAAACACATGCAATTAAGGAAAAATCCCCCTCAGGGGCAAAATCATTTATTTTCACTATAATTTGTAAGAAAACGGCTTACAATCGGATTACAATGAAAATACAAGTTGACTAAGAATTACCCTCGGGTATTGGATTCTGTAGTCACGGCTGGAATTATCCCTTTCCAGTAGGGCTGCAATGAAGAAGAAGAACGGTCTCCTCCACAAGGGTTGAACAAACCAAAGTTGTGTTCTTGGGTTGCAAAAGGATTCACAAATATTTGGCAAGGATGTGTGAATCAAAACATGAGTCTTGGGACTCAAAAATATGAAGACTAGATGTATTTGGACTCTCAAATTCGTCTCCTAAAGTCTTGCAAAACAACTCTCCCGAAGTTGGTATTTATAGGGAAATACATGAAGAGACCCACGATTTTAAACTGCTGAAATTCTATCCAGCGTACAGGTACCCCGAACCGGTTCGGGTACCCCTACGAACCGATTCGCCCCCCCGAACCGGTTTCGGGCTGGGTTCGGGAAAGTGTGCTGGGAACAGGTGCTTAAACACTTAGAAAAATTCCCAGAATTTTCAATGAACATATCTCCATTTTTAACGGGCCATAACTTGTTCACCGTAACTCGGATTGAGGTGCCGTTTCTTCCAGTATCTTTGTTGCGGCAAGCTCTTCAACTTTCCAGTTGACCGGTCCTCCGGACGGTGGCTGTAAAATTACCAATTTTCCCTTGAACATCCCTATCATGCCTTGTTTCACTGATTTGACTTCTCTTGCGTTCCACTTGCATTACGAGCCTACAATCAAGGAACGTGAAGTCGTTGATGCAGATGAGGGACATATTAGTGGAGATAATGCATGCTTGATTCCCGGAATTCGGATAGAGGCCGTCATGAGAGATCGTGAGGTGACGTGCCAAATGTAGCGGCGTACGACATAAATAAATGAAACATTTCGGACATGAGAACAATGTCCTTACAAATCTCCCCCTATGTCTATGCCGGTACATACATAAAAAATCCGAATTATCAAATATGAAATTGCCTATACAAATCTACCCTCCCATGAACCCAAAACTGGAAAAGGTACAAATGAATAGTCTTCATCGTTTGTTCTTCAATTCTTCAGGAATAACAGATCTTTTCTCATCAGGGTGTGCAATTCAAAGATCATCAATGTAGTACCTACACACATGAGATAAAGCAAAATACCAAGTGACATATCGAGTTTGAAATGATGAGATAAACATATATATATATATCAATTTATGAGCAAACTCAAATTTCAAAAACTCCCCCATAATTCATTCCCATAATTCATTCTCCCCCTTTTTATGATGTCCCCAAATAGACAAATTAGAGAAATAAATAAAATAAGCAAGTGCGGGGTGTCACTAGGATAAAAGTACACCATGAATAAACAGAAAGCAACCAAGTCGATGATAGCGTAAATGAAGTGGTGTGATCAAATTTGATAGGAAAATCAATGCATACAAACATGACATATGTGCACGATGAATATTGGATATTCCTAGCGAATGAACTCAAATGCTTCCTTTGGTGTAAAAGAGTGACAGTATAAGATATTGACTCAATCAAATCAACAAATCAAAGCTCAAAATGATTTTCACACTAATAACGTCCAAAATGATTTTATGCTTTTTCAGGACTTTCAAGGAAGTGCAAACCCGTTTAAAGATTCTCCAACCAAACTCCCTCAGATATAATTTTGAATAGAGGCATTCTAAATTCTCAAACTTTGGAGAATTGATGGTGAAACCTAAGTGGCCCATATTTGGCATGAATTGCTTTTTATTGCCTGTAAATTTTTTTCGGGCTCTTTTAACCTCTTTGAACCTCAGATATTAAAATTCCTCCATTTTTTAGGTCCTTTTTAACGGTGGCTTTTGCGCAAAGGATAGATGATTACCTTTCGCAGCCCCTCCCCGTTATACAAAAACACACAGTCTCACCAAAACGGTTTTTACATGCATTCCAATCTTGTCAAGTTTTATCGCATATTGTACATTGTATAGACAGGATTGAGATGAAAACGCGCAAGCCAACATGAGATAGACAAGTGCAATAATCAAATATAGCCGTGCATGTGTGCAATAAAGGATATAGGAGTCAAACATGTAGGAAGATATCACTAATTACATCTCAAAGACTCCAATCAATGTAAAGCACATGGATGAAATGATGTAGCCTCTCAAATCTCTATCAAACAGTCACATGGATATATGGAATGAAGTTGTGAGTGGCTAACTTAAATACTCATCCATAACAGGTGCAAAAACAGAAAAATATTTTTGGCCTTTTTCAAAAAATATTATCAAAATAAAATCTTTTTGTGCTTTTTCTCAAAAATTTTCTTAAAGGAAAATCTTTTTGTATTTTTCAAAAGAAATATAAGAAGCAACAAGAATAAAACAAAGTTGTACAACTAAGCAATGGTACATATAAAACAGACTAGCAATAGGAAGCATATGATATGAACATGAAGGAGCATCCTATTCTAGACATAGACCAACCCCTCAGTCAACTGTGCAAATCCCTAAAGATTTCCTAAGACTCTCAAATCTAAGGGCATCTAAAGGTTTCGTGAAAATATCGGCTAACTGACGGTCGGTGGGAACAAAACTCAGGGATACGACTTTCTCTTCAACTAACTGACGTATAAAGTGCTCACGTATCCTGATGTGTTTTGTGCGCGAATGCTGAACTGGATTGCGGGATATGTGAATCGCGCTCGTGTTATCACAGGAAATGGTCATGGTGTCCTGTGAAATCCCATAATCCTCCAGCATTTGCTTCATCCACAAGAGTTGTGTGCAACAACTCCCGGCGGCTATGTACTCAGCCTCCGCAGTGGACAAAGAGATGGAATTTTGCTTCTTGCTCAGCCAGGAGACAAGAGCAGAACCAAAATAGAAACACCCACCAGAAGTGCTCCTACATCCATCTACATCCCAGCCCAATCGGCATCCGAATAGGCGGACAGACGGTCATCGGTATCAAAGGAATACCAAATCCCGTATGAGAGAGTCCCACTTACGTATTTAATAATACGTTTTAGAGCAAGTAAATGTGACTCTTTTGGGGATGCCTGATATCGCGCACAGACTCCAACACTAAAGGCGATGTTGGGACGACTGGCAGTCAAGTAGAGAAGACTACCTATCATACTCCGATATAAGGTTTGCTCTACGTCCTTGCCTGAAGTGTCCTTACTAAGCTTGGTAGTGGTACTCATAGGTGTACGGGCATGCTTAGCGGAGTCTAAACCAAATTTCTTCACTAGGTCTCTAGCATACTTGGATTGGGAGATGAACATCCCATCCTCTAGCTGACGAACCTGGAGACCAAGGAAGAATGTAAGCTCACCAACCATGCTCATTTCAAACCCACTTTTCATCTCCTCCTCAAAGTGATGAGCATGCTGGGAGCATGTGGATCCAAAGACTATGTCGTCCACATAGACCTGGGCAACCAAAATAGCACCGTCATCTCTCCTGACGAACAACGTCATATCTACTCCCCCTCTCTTGAAGCCACGAGCTAAGAGATAGGAAGTAAGCCTCTCGCACCAAGCACGGGGTGCTTGCTTCAAACCATACAAGGCTTTCCTCAGATAGTAGACGTGCTCAGGGTGCTGAGGGTCTTCAAACCCTTTTGGTTGTTCCACATAAACCTCCTCCTGTAGAATGCCATTCAAAAAGGCACTCTTGACATCCATCTGATACACCTTGAAGCGCAGATGACATGCGATGGCGAGCAGAAGACGGACGGACTCAAGCCTCGTAACAGGAGCAAATGTCTCCCCAAAGTCTACACCCTCTATCTGTGTGTAGCCTTGAGCGACCAACCTAGCCTTATTTCTGATTATGGTACCATATTCATCCATTTTGTTCTTGAAAATCCACCGGGTACCTATCACATTAGTCTCACTAGGTCGGGGGACTAATTCCCAGACATTATTATTTTTAAACTGAAGCAACTCATCCTGTATAGCAGATATCTAGTGTTCATCCTTGAGTGCTTCTTTATGGTTCTTGGGCTCGACTTTGGACGTGTAGCAAAGATGGCTAACAACGTTCTCTAGCTGAGCACGAGCCTTGACCCCTAGAGTGGGATCACCAACAATGGCAGAAGGGTCATGACTCTTGCGAACCCAAGCAGGTGTGTCCCCTAACACAGGAGTAGGATCCACAGAGTGTGAGAGAGGAACAGGTAAATCACTGTCAGAACAATCCTCATCCTCACACTTAAGGTTAGGATCAATAACCGTCGAAGGTTCGTCATCTTGCACGGTAACGTTTATTGATTCCATAACCCTAGAGCTCTTCAGGTTAAATACCCGGTATGCTCTACTATTCGATGAATATCCTAGAAATATTCCCTCGTCGCTCCGGGAGTCGAACTTTCCTAATTGCTCTCTATCCCGTAGGATGTAGCATTTACTCCCAAAAACACGGAAATACGCCAGGTTGGGCTTCTTGCCGGTCCACAACTCATAAGGTGTCTGTAGTGTGTGTGGACGCAAATAAACCCTATTCACCGTGTGGCATGCAGTAGACACTGCCTCTGCCCAAAATCTCCTAGAAACTTTACGACCTAGAAGCATAGATCTAGCCATCTCTTGGATCGTTCTATTCTTTCTCTCAACAATCCCATTTTGTTGAGGAGTTCTCACAGCAGAAAACTCATGTTTGATCCCAAGGCTATCACAGTACAAATCCACCTTTGCTTCCTTAAATTCAGTGCCGTTGTCACTACGTATTCTGTTAATAGTGACACCGTGTTGATTTTGCAGGACACGGCACTTAGTCGTTAAGAAATCTACAGCATCAGATTTCTCTCTCAGAAAACCTACAATGGAGTACTTGGAGAAATCATCTACCATCACGAGGATGTACCTCTTACCACCTAGACTCTCAGTACGAGTGGGACCCATAAGATCCATGTGAATCAACTCCAGAACACGAGAGGTGGTAATGGAATGCAACTTCCTATGAGGACTACGAATTTGTTTTCCCAACTGACAGGGTCCACAAACGGTTGAAGTTGACTTTCCAAGAGATGGTAAGCCACATACTAGGTCCTTTTTAGATAAACGATTAAGATCTCTAACGTTCACGTGACCTAGACGTTGGTGCCACAGATCCATAGGAGTGATCGTGGCGCTGTTGCAGACAAGTGAGGATGTGGGCTCAGTACCATAGCAATTATCCTCGGTCCTCACTCCTTGCATCAATAGTTTATCGGTTTGATTGTAGACTTTACACGCGTCCCGGTCAAACTTTACTGCAAGGTCAGTGTCGCACAGCTAGCTAATGCTGAGAAGGTTTGCTTTCAAACCTTTGACGTACAAAACATTTTCTAGCTTAGGAAAACCAGGTAACCGATAGTACCTCATCCTATAATGCTAGACTTACTCCCATCTCCAAAGGTGACTCTGCCATCTTGATAATCCTCAAGAGTAGTAAAAAATGAGGCATCACCTGTCATGTGTCTGGAGCACCCACTATCAAAATACCACTGAGAGGTATTATGTGCTTTGAGAGAAACATGAACAACAAAAGCCTTTTTATCTTTCTTAGGTACCCAAGTCGAGATGACCTTTTGTTTGCCTTTGTTGTTGTTGTTGATTTTAGCTGGAATGTGAGAAGCATTCACTAACGGCAAAGAGATCCGTCGAAATTCTTCCATTAAACTTTGAGTCGTGGCTGCTAAGAACTCAACTCGCTCTCTCAGACTAGAAAACTCATCAGTATGACGTGGTGGAGCAGTAGTACGTCGTGTCCGACCCATTCTATAGCAAGTTTCCCTAAGGTGGCCTTTTCTTTTGCAATAAGTACAAAAGAGCACAGTCAAAGGCGGACCTTGGTTTGCTTTTCTTGGACGAACTCTCCTTCGAGGTTTTTTACGGTGACCATAAGGAGTTGTAGTAAACTCAGGAACTGGTCCAGGTGCAATTTGGGACGTGGAGGCACCATCATATCCAATTCCTTGACGATCACCAAAACCTAAAGCGGGGCCGAGGAGCATCTTTCCCATCTTCCCAGATCTGTCCTTGATTTGTACCTTGACTTCCCGTGCTTTCTCAAGGTCATGAGTCAGTTGGGCAACAAGGGCTTCAAGTTTCTTTCGAGTCTCCACGGAGGAATGGAGCTGACTCGTAAGACTAGCCACTTGTTTAGTCAAGTCCCCTCTCTCTTTCTCTAAAACACTCTCTCTCTCTCTCTAAACAGAATCTCTTTCCCGACACATGCAGATTCTCTCTCTCTCAGGGCGGTGTAAGTGGAGAACTCTCTTTCTCTTGCTTTCTTTAAATCTTCCTCTAAGCAGGTGATCTTAAGAACTAACGCTTTGTTACGCTTTTTAGTTTTAAATGACTCAGAATATAACTCAGCGTAGGCGCATTGTATATCACTCTCGCTCTCACTTGTGTCATCATCCCCCTCACTCACATCGATCTCACTGTCGAGGTGTCCCTGTGAAGCATCATCCTCAACGTCGTGAGGATAACTAGGAGTGCTCACTTGGCTGGCCATGAATGCGGTGAAGTTACACTCATGCGGTGACTCATCTCCAGAATCCACCGTCTCGACCTCACTGTCCTCACTAAGGGTAGCATTAAGAACAACTTTCCCTTTCTCTCTATTCAGACGATTGGCACACTCAAAAGCTCTATGACCCCTACCATCACACTCAAAACATCTCTCACTTTCTTTCAGAGGAGGATTTTTGGAAACTTTTTCATTTTTCTTTTCAAACTTATTTTTCTCAAATTTCTTTTTATCTTTAAAATTGTCATTTTTCTTAAATTTGAGAATCCTCTTGAAATTTTTTGCGAAAAGAGCCAAATCATCTAAGTCAAAATCGCACTTAGAATCTGACGTGTCAGTCTCTCTCTTTCTAGATGACTCTACCCTCTTTCTAGCTGACCCCTCACTCCTTCTCTCTTGGGCTTTAAGAGCAATTCCCTTATCTTTAGATTTAGCATTTTTAGGGAACATATCAATTTCATAAGTTTGCAAATCTCCTACAAGTTCTTCCAATTTTAGCGTATTTAAATTACCCATAGAATTTAGCACAGTGACTTTAGGGATAAAACGCTTAGGCAAAGAACGAAGAATCTTTTTAACAAGTCTAGCATTCGGAATATGTTCACCAAGATTAAAACTAGTATTCACAATGTCAGAAAGTCGAGCATAAAATTCATCAAAGCATTCAGAATCATGCATGGTGATTGTTTCAAATTGAGTTGTCAAGTTTTGCAACTTAGACTCTTTCACAACATTAGTTCCTTCATGGGTGAGTTGTAAAACATCCCATGCCTCTTTTGACGTGGTACACGTCATTATGCGTTTGAACTCATTAGGTGTGACAGACCCAGAAATAGCACTTAGACCCTTAGAATTAAAAGATGACCATTTAATTTCTTCATCAGTCCAAGAAATGTCAGGTTTCAAGTTGCTCACATTATCAACAGTCACGGTGGGAGGAGTCCACCCTCGTTCAACCAAAATCCAGACACGTTCATCAATGGCTTTTAAATCCGACCTTATACGGGCTTTCCAATAAGCATAATTTGTCCCGTAAAAAAAAGGAATTTTATAATATGACTTCTCCATTTGAACACGCACTTTTTCAAAAATCAATTTTTTCAGAAAATTGATATCTTAGAAAAATTTTGCGGAAAAAGGAATACGCGATAGATTAGCGTAACATGCTCTGATACCAATTTGAAGAACGTGTGTGCTCGCGTTCAAATGATTAAATTATATATAAAACCCTTTTAACACAAACAAACCCTAAACATGCAGCAGTATGTGATTGAATAAATTGATAATCTACGCAAGAACATTCAAACACATGCAATTAATGAAAAATCCCCCTCAGGGGCAAAATCATTTATTTTCACTATAATTTGTAAGAAAACGGCTTACAATCGGATTACAAGAAAATACAAGTTGACTAAGAATTACCCTCGGGTATCGGATTCTGTAGTCGCGGCTGGAATTATCCCTTTCCAGTAGGGCTGCAATGAAGAAGAAGAACGGTCTCCTCCACAAGGGTTGAACAAACCAAAGTTGTGTTCTTGGGTTGCAAAAGGATTCACAAATATTTGGCAAGGATGTGTGAATCAAAACATGAGTCTTGGGACTCAAAAATATGAAGACTAGATGTATTTGGACTCTCAAATTCGTCTCCTAAAGTCTTGCAAAACAACTCTCCCGAAGTTGGTATTTATAGGGAAATACATGAAGAGACCCACGATTTTAAACTGCTGAAATTCTATCCAGCGTACAGGTACCCCGAACCGGTTCGGGTACCCCTGCGAACCGATTCGCCCCCTCGAACCGGTTTCGGGCTGGGTTCGGGAAAGTGTGCTGGGAACAGGTGCTTAAACACTTAGAAAAATTCCCAGAATTTTCAATGAACATATCTCCATTTTTAACGGGCCATAACTTGTTCACCGTAGCTCGGATTGAGGTGCCGTTTCTTCCAGTATCTTTGTTGCGGCAAGCTCTTCAACTTTCCAGTTGACCGGTCCTCCGGACGGTGGCTGTAAAATTACCAATTTTCCCTTGAACATCCCTATCATGCCTTGTTTCACTGATTTGACTTCTCTTGCCTTCCACTTGCATTACGAGCCTACAATCAAGGAACGTGAAGTCGTTGATGTAGATGAGGGACATATTAGTGGAGATAATGCATGCTTGATTCCCGGAATTCGGATAGAGGCCGTCATGAGAGATCGTGAGGTGACGTGCCAAATGTAGCGGCGTACGACATAAATAAATGAAACATTTCGGACATGAGAACAATGTCCTTACAGTCACAAGAGAGCCTCCAGGACTATGCAAAGTGGTACTGGGAATTGTTCAATGAGGTCGAGGATTGCTCGGAGCAAGTAGCAGTGGCCTCTTTTAAGATCGGCCTACCAAACTCTTGCCTTATGCACCAATCCCTGACGAAGAAGGAGGCCACAACCATTGATGACCTGATGGCCCACATCGAAAAGTACGCCAAGGTGGAGGATGTGACATGCCTCAATACAGGGGAGAATGTTCGGACTAAGCTCGCTGCCAAGGGCAATGACAAGACTGAGAACCAGAAGAAAGGAGGCAAGAATAGGGGCAAGAATGGCCCCAAAAACGGAGGCAAGAATGATGTTTTAAAAGCATTTCAGGCAGTAAACACTGTCTTCAAAGAACCAATATACAAGATCCTGGCAAAGATAAAAGATGAGCCATTTGTTAAGTGACCTAGAAAGATGGGAAGAGATCCCTCGAAGAGAAACAACGCACTGAGATGCGCTTTTCATAAAGAGGGAGGACATAAGACTGAGCACTGCAAAGCTCTTAAGTCTCATCTCAAAGAACTGGCCCAGTCTGGGCACCTGAATGAGTTTGTGGAGAAGAAGGCAGAGAAAGTCACTACCAATGGAGAAGCAAGACCTGACAATGTACTCGAGGATGATGCTGGCCATGAATTTATAGTAATCCATGGGGCATCTGATATGAAGCAGATTCAAGGAAATTCGGCTCGGATGGAAGTAAAAAAGCTTACAGTAGTGATGCAAGATTTTCAGATCAATCCAGCAAAGACACAATCAGGAAAGCGTCGGCGAGCAGATGACGTCGACTATAGCAAACATATCATGTTCATAGATGAAGATCTGGTGGGAGTGAGAACCCCACATCATGATGCCTTGATCATTACGCTCAGGATAGTCAACTACGACGTCGACAAGTTGCTCGTCGACCAAGGAAGCTCATCCGAGGTAATGTATCTCGACCTGTTCAGAAAATTGAAGTTTAGTGTAGCCGACCTGAAGGAAGCCACTATCCCTCTAGTTGTCTTCGTTGGAAAAGTGACTATTCCATTGGGAAAGATCGTGCTGCCTGTAAGGGCAGGAAGTGTCTCTAAGATGATTGAGTTTCTGGTAGTCGGCATCGATTCGCCATACCAAGCTATCCTTGGCAGAGGATGGCTACATGTAATGAAGGCAGTCCCCTCGACCTACCATCAGAAACTCAAATATGTAATTGAGCGAGGAGTAATGGAGATCCATGGCGATCAAGCGATGGTAAGAAGGTGCTTCATAGCAGCCATCTGCCCAAGACCAGAGAAGAAGGTAGAAAAGCCCAAAGAGAAGGTCGAGGAATAAGAAGGTCTGATACCTTCGAAATAACAGTTAAAGTACAGAAGACCCAGAGTGGAAGAGACCAGGCTCCTCCCCTCTGAGTGGGTCGTAGAAAACTTGGAGGAAGTTACCGCTGGTGGTAGAGAGAATGATAGGATAGTCTTGATTAGAGCCTCTCTCACAGATCAAGAAAATAAGGAATTGACGATTCTGTTGAGAAGAAACGTAGACGTTTTCACGTGGGAACCATATGAGCTACATGGAATTGATCCCAGTGTGGTTTGTCATCGATTGCATGTCGACCCCACTTTCAAACCTATCAAGCAGAAGGCACGGTGAATTACGCCCGAGAAGGCCAAAGCCGTAGAAAAAGAAGTTGAAAGACTGCTGGATGCATGATCCATATGGGAAGTTCAATTCCCCAGATGGTAATCCAACCCAGTAGTAGTTCCGAAGAATAATGGGAAATAGAGAGTCTGCATTAACTTCAATGACCTTAACAGAGCATGCCCTAAGGACAGTTTCCCTCTCCCTAAAATTGACCAATTGGTGGACGCTACAGCAACTCACGAAAGAATGAGTTTTCTGAACGCATATTCAGGGTATCATCAGATCCCTCTGTATGCACCAGACTAGGACAAGACAACGTTCATCACCACTGTCGAATTATACTGTTACAAAGTTATGCCCTTCGGGTTAAAAAATGCAGGGGTAACCTACCAGCGGTTGGTCACCAATATGTTCAAAGACCAAATGGGAGACACCATGGAAGTCTACATCGACGACATGCTCGTCAAGAGTAGGAACAAAGAGGACCACCTCTTAGACCTATCAAGAACCTTCGAAATCCTCAGGACATACCGAATGAAGCTCAACGCGAGAAAGTGTTCTTTCGGTGTCCAGCCAGGAAAGTTCCTTGGGTGCTTGGTTAGTAAGAGAGGCATTGAGGCTAATCCGGACCAGATCGATGCAATCAACAGGGTACAGCCCCCTCGCACAATATGGGATGTACAAAAGATCACTAGCATGCTCGCTGCCTTGAACCGTTTCATCTCAAAGTCCTCTGAGAAGTGCAAACCATTCTTCCATCTCTTGAAGGGAAACAAGACAGTGGAATGTAATCAAGATTGATCACAAGCATTGGACGAGCTCAAGGCTTACCTTATCTCACCACCCTTGCTCGTCATACCTTAAGAAAGAGATCCCTTGTACATATATCTCTCCGTTTCCAGCCATGCCATAAGTTCTGCACTGATGTACGAGAAAGCAGGAATCTAGCACCCCGTTTATTACACGAGCAAGACTTTATTAGATTCCGAGCAGCGATACCTACCACTAGAGAAGCTCGCCTTTGCACTCGTAGTAGCTTCAAGGAAGTTGAAGCACTACTTTGAAGCTCACACTGTCGTCGTCCTTACATCGCACCCCCTTATAGCAGTCCTGCGAAAAGCGGATTTGTCAGGCAGACTGACTAAATGGTCGGTTGAACTTGGACGATTTGACATCCAATTTTAACCCAGAAATGCAATCAAAGGGAAAGTACTTGATGATTTCATAGCCGAGTTCACAAGCGAGCAGCCTCTTGACTAACTTCAACCCATGAAGCAAAGAGAGAATCGCACAACAGAGGGAGTTTGGCGATTATTTATTGATGTAGCCTCCAACTCAAAGGGGGAAGGAGTAGGCATTGTGCTTGTTACTCCAGAAGATACAATCCTCGAACAAGGAATCAGGCTTGGATTTGAAGCCTCTAATAATGAGGCAGAGTATGAGGCCTTGATAGTCGGCCTCCAGAAGGCACATACGTTGGGGGCGAAGCAGTTACAGGTGTTCGACGACTCACAATTAGTCTCCAATCAGATAAGTGGGGACTCAAACGCAAAAGATGAAAGAATGGAAGCCTACCTCGCCTTGGCAAAGAGGTTAATGTCCAGTTTTGAGGAAGTCAGTGTCCAGTAGTTTCCTAGAGGTCAAAACAGCCATGCCAACGCCCTGGAATCCCTGAGCTCGGTAATCAATTCTGGCCAAATTATGGCCCAACAACTTTTGGGGTAATTGTGGGTAACCGAATTTGCCATCATGGGCCCAGACGAGTAGCTTAATAAAAATGGCCCAAAGTCTAAACCCCTCGCACGTTAACTAAATTCAGTTATGACTTAGTCTTCTCCTAAAATCTCGTATAGAGATATTCCAGGAGAGAAAGACGGACGTGGGGGAGTCCAACACCCCCACTCCCTGAAGATAAATATGTATATAATAAACCCTAAGCCTGGGGTAAGGGGCACGCACTGTATTCTCTGTAAATGCTCCCCGGAGTATATAGAAATAATACTGACTGCACCACCGTGGACGTAGACATTCTTTCTGAACCACGTACATATTGTGTTGTGTGATTGGCATTTTATGTTCTTTATTTTCCTTGGTGATTACGCTTTTCTTATTTATTTGTGTTGAATATAATTGTCACCACGACTTAGGTCTTCAGTCAAGTCACCCCGGAGTTCCGTCCGTTCCCCTATTACTCTTTCCGAGTCCGGAATTCATCCGCTTTCCATGGAGAACAGAGATCAAGTACCCGTTGCACAGTCGGATCTGACGGCAGTTCTAGCTCAGCTTGTGTCCAAGATTGACAACCTCCAAACTGAGGTTCGAGAGATGCAACGAAACCAGGTTCTCGTTCCTCATGAGCCTGAGGCCCTATTTCCTCACGCTATGGATCCACTCGAGCCCATCTGGGTTCCCAAAGAGTATCAACACGCTCCACGTGCCCCTCCTGTCAATGGGCCACCTCCTGCCCAGCTTCCTATGCCAAATCTTGCCCAGCATGGAGTTAACTTGCCTATGATCATTGATTCGAAAGAAGAAGAACTGAACAAAGTCAAAGAAGACCTCAAGATGCTCACCAAGAAGTTCGACCAAGTCAGAATCTCAGGAAATTACATGGACTATACCCACATGTCTCCTTATCCTAAAGCAAGGTTACTCGAGAAGTTTAAGATGCCAAATATCGAGAAATTCGGAGGAAGTGGGCCCCTGATTGTTCATCTCCGAAGTTATCACCGTTCCATGACTCTATTAGGGTCTTTTGAAGAAGTGATGGCCCAATTGTTTCAGCAAACTCTGAAGGATAGCACCCTCCGATAGTTTTTGTCTCTCGAGGAATCCAGAATTTGTATCTGGGAGGATGTGGCTCAAGAATTCATGTCGCAGTACAAATACAATGAAGAGCTTGAGGTCACCCGCCGTGATTTGGATCTACTCAAACAGAACCCTGGAGAATCAGTCAGTAACTTCATCGCCCGATGGAGGGAAAAAGTAGCAACCATGACCAATCGGCCTTCCGAGGAAGAACATGTTAGCATAATGAAGAAGAACTTCTTACCCCATGTTCGAGCAAGGATGGGAGGATAATACTATCCCCATTTTTGAGCTCTCAGATAAGTAGGATTAGAAATCGAGGAAGGTTTTGCCAAAACATAAGTTGACCCAAAGAAGGTGTCCAGACAGTTCACCCCCTGAAAATATGATAGGCCTGCTAGTGCTACAGTCTCAACTATCAACAACATCTCTTAACCAACCACATCATGGGTACGAGAAAGCCGCCATGTCCCGATTCGAAAGGGGTACACCGAGCTCCATGCTCCCCTCTCTAAAGTTTATCAAGCCTTGTTAAGCCGAAACCTTATCCAACCTTTGGATCCCCTCCCATTTCCAAATCCACTCCCAAGAAACTTCAAAGCAGATGCCCATTGCGCCTTTCACCAAACTGCTGGCTATACCACCGACCAATGCTTTCACCTCAGAAATGTAATCCAAGGTCTAATTGACCGAGGTACCATCGCCCCACCAGCCAATCCTAAGCCAAATACTACTCACAACCCACTTCCAAATCATACCAATGCCATCTTCTTAAAAGAGAACCCAAAATTTGATCCCTCAACCCAAATCACACCCATATGCTCTCCTAAACCTCTCCAAATTTGCCCTCATTTCGTCCTACACCCTACTAGCCTCGCTGATCAGGCACTGTCACTCCTTACCAGAGCATGCATTTCTGTTCGTACCCGTTCTAAAAATGAAAGTATGGAATTGTCATAAGTGTTAAACCAACTCCTAGAGTTCGGGCTGAAATTGTCCTCACAGATGGTCATTGATTGCCAAAGGTTCAGTACGCTGTTCTTGGAAGCACATAAATTTTCCCGAGAGTCAGAGAGATGGGTAGTACCAACCGATGAAGTCAGCTTGGATGATGTCTTCCAGATTGTGGCAGAATTATTCAGGAAAATCAACAACATTTGCAGTACCACCAAGTTGTTCGATGCTTTGAAGCTACAAGGGCGCCTGGTCCCTTCACCCTTGCACATCCTCGTAAATTGGGAAGACCTATATGAAGAAGCCGTTGAAGTTATGGAATGCATCAACTTTACACGGAAAGACAAAATTATTTCCACCGGATGAGGGGAAGAATTCGGAGATTCGAATAAATAGAAAGCTTCAGAGAAAACTGGCCCGGTAGCTGACATGTGTGGAATGATATCATTCGAAGAACTCCTCGAAGAAATAAACAAGGTAGCAGAACAACCCAAGATCGGTGAGGAAATAGGATTCATGCTTTTTCTTTCTTCAGTAAATCACATGACCAGATTAGGGAGGCATTACCAGATCCCAAAATCACTACCAGCCAATTATAAGGGGAAGGGCATGGAAAACCTTCATATGCCAGAGATAACCCTTGAGGAGAGCAAGATCCTCGATCAATTGAAGAAAACTTAAGCTAACATCACTCTATGGGGGCTTTTCATGTCTTCTCACCTACACAGAAATGCTTTGATTAAGTTGCTCATTGGACCCACAGTTCATCCTTCTACCACACCAGAAGAAGCGGTAAATTTGGTCGGATCCTTGACCTCTACCCGAATGCTATCCTTTACCGAGGAGGAAATCCCCAAGATTGGGCCAAATCACAATCATGCACTCAATATCTTCGTCGAAGTTATGGGTAGGGTTGTACCACCCTCTCTTGTCGATAATGGATCTGCCCTGAATGTTTGCCCACTGAGAAGCTTCAAATGTTTAGGACTGAAAGAAAGCGACCTCGCTCCAACCTCCGCTGTTGTGCGTGCCTATGATAATACCCGTCGGGAGGTGATGGGTTATATAAAGCTTGTAATAGGGGCTGGACCTATAAACCTTGTCGTTGAATTCCAAGTTATTGACATCCCAGCCTGTTTCAACCTATTTCTAGGACGACCTTGTCTCCACAGTATCAAGGGCGTGTCTTCCTCACTCCATCAAAAATTAAAGTTCTTTGTCGGCGGACGGGTCATTACCATCTTGGGCGATGACGACAATGCCGATGGTGCAAGTACCAGCAGTCCAATCCTTGAGATATAGCACGGGTCAAATAATATGCTCCTATCAGGATTCCGATTTGAACCACTTTTACTCCTAGCAAGGAACAACTTCAAAGAAAGGGTTTGTCTAAAATATGAGCCTCATGGCAACGTCAATGTGATTCAGATGTTCAAAAATATTCACTTCATGCCCGGACTGGGGCTAGGACAAAGATAGTAAGGGATACTCGAGCCGATTGAACTAAAAAAGGCTTTCCCTCCCTGTGGTTTGGGGGTATCAACCATCAGAACAAGAGCTCATAACGATCCTCCAGTCTCGATCAAAGAGGAGACTAGATTGCGTCCAGACTATCCCAGGTGATTCCTTGAATGGAAGATTCATCAAAGAGGGTGAGGACTTCCCCTTTTGCGGCTTTCCTAAACCATGGTATGACCATACAGACAAGAAGATGAAGCCTGGAATGGAGATCTTCTTCCAAGACAGTGTAACAACCCGCGTAATTTTCGGGGTATTTTCGAAATAAAGAGGAAAAATAAAGTTTTTCGTAAAATTATTTTTATTGGCAAAATATGTTGGTTATGATTTTAGAAGAATAAAACTTCAAGCGGAATTAAAATCGGAGTTAAAACGGATTTTATATTGATTTTACAATATTTTGCCTTATGGCATTTTTTGGGCGAACTGTTAGTTTTTCGGGGTGATCGATCGATCGACCCCTGGGTAGATCGATCGACCCTCTCAGAAAACGTGCGCTGCAAGCAGTTTTCAGTGTTTGTTTTGGTTACAACTCTATTATTTTTGCCTTATTTAAAGGGGTCGTGGGTGACTATTTTTTAAGCATCTTTTGGCAGAAAAATATGCAGCAAACATATTTTATTTTCCTCTCTTTTATACAAAAAACAAGCCCTTTGATTTATGCATTCAACCTTAGGTTTTTAGAGGTGTTCTTGGGGCTGTTTTGAGGTTGTTCTTGGAGGAACTTTTGGTGATCTTTGGAGCAGATTTTTGATGGTGTTATCTGCTATTTCTGGGCAAAATTACTGTTGGTCCTTTTAGTGGTTTGAGGTATGGGGTTTTACACAATATGCTCATAAATCTCGCGAGTGTTTATTCCGTTGAATTCTTGTTAATTGAACTCATATTTTGAATTGTTAAATTCTTGGAAATCTGGAAAAATAATTGTTGGAATTATTTTCATTCACGAGGTATTATTCATGTTGTTTTGAGCACGTTGTCATGAGATTTTAATATGGCACTGATGTTGGGCACCCGCCAAGACTCATTTTCCGGCTACTTGATAAAATATGGCGTGGTATGGTGAGGCCTGGTGACTCCAGTTAATGTGTTGTTGATAAATTTATTGATAAAATGCTATTAAGATTTGCATTATTTGATTTGAGTATTCGTAGTCGTATTGTTGCGCTTTGTTCATCGCTAACATCTTTGTTGAGCATATTCCTGTCGTATTGTGTACTTCCCCATCTTTTTCTTAGTTGGCAGGTGAGCACGGATTTGAGTGCTATGGACCAATTGGGATGATTTTAGCGAGGATTATTTGGGAAGAATTTTTAATACAAGAGATGAGAAGACTTGTATTTATTTTGATGTATAGAGCATTTGGAGATTTATTTTATTTTCGAGATAGTTAGATTGTTGTAATTATTTCGAGAGATTTGTTGTATTAATTTGAAGATGAGAATAGTGGTTTCTTGTTTTATTGTGGGATTTAGATGCTCTATACCCTGTTATTTGTGGATTAACAACCCGCGTAATTTTCGGGGTATTTTCAAAATAAAGAGGAAAAATAAAGTTTTTCAAAAATTATTTTTATTGGCAAAATATGTTGGTTATGATTTTAGAAGAATAAAACTTCAAGCGGAATTAAAATCGGAGTTAAAACGGATTTTATATTGATTTTACAGTATTTTGCCTTATGGCATTTTTTGGGCGAACTGTCAGTTTTTCGGGGTGATCGATCGATCGACCCCTGGGTAGATCGATCGACCCTCCCAGAAAACGTGCGCTGCAAGCAGTTTTCAGTGTTTGTTTTGGTTACAACTCTATTATTTTTGCCTTATTTAAAGGGGTCGTGGGTGACTATTTTTGAAGCATCTTTTGGCACAAAAATATGAAGCAAACATATTTTCTTTTCTTCTCTTTTATACACAAACAAGCCCTTTGATTTATGCATTCAACCTTAGGTTTTTAGAGGTGTTCTTGGGGCTATTTTGAGGTTGTTATTGGAGGAACTTTTGGTGATCTTTGGAGCAGATTTTTGATGGTGTTATCTGCTATTTCTGGGCAGAATTACTATTGGTCCTTTTAGTGGTTTGAGGTATGGGATTTTACACAATATGCTCCTAAATCTCGCGAGTGTTTATTCCGTTGAATTCTTGTTAATTGAACTCATATTTTGAATTGTTAAATTCTTGGAAATCTGGAAAAATATTGTTGGAATTATTTTCATTCACGAGGTATTATTCATGTTGTTTTGAGCACGTTGTCATGAGATTTTAATACGGCACTGATGTTGGGCACCCGCCAAGACTCCTTTTCCGGCTACTTGATAAAGTATGACGCGGTATGGTGAGGCCTGGTGACTCCGGTTAATGTGTTGTTGATAAATTTATTGATAAAATGCTATTAAGATTTGCATTATTTGATTTGAGTATTCGTAGTCGTATTGTTGCGCTTTGTTCATCGCTAACATCTGTGTTGAGCATATTCCTGTCGTATTGTGTACTTCCCCATCTTTTTCTTAGTTGGCAGGTGAGCACGGATTTGAGTGCTATGGACCAATTGGGTTGATTTTAGCGAGGATTATTTGGGAAGAATTTTTAATACCAGAGATGAGAAGACTTGTATTTATTTTGATGTATAGAGCATTTGGAGATTTATTTTATTTTCGAGATAGTTAGATTGTTGTAATTATTTCGAGAGATTAGTTGTATTAATTTGAAGATGAGAATAGTGGTTTCTTGTTTTATTGTGGGATTTAGATGCTCTATACCCTGTTATTTGTGGATTAACAACCCGCGTAATTTTCGGGGTATTTTCAAAATAAAGAGAAAAAATAAAGTTTTTCATAAAATTATTTTTATTGACAAAATATGTTGTTTATGATTTTAGAAGAATAAAACTTCAAGCGGAATTAAAATCGGAGTTAAAACGGATTTTATATTGATTTTACAATATTTTGCCTTATGGCATTTTTTGGGCGAACTGTCAGTTTTTCGGGGTGATCGATCGATCGACCCCTGGGTAGATCGATCGACCCTCCCAGAAAACGTGCGCTGCAAGCAATTTTCAGTGTTTGTTTTGGTTACAACTCTATTATTTTTGCCTTATTTAAAGGGGTCGTGGGTGACTATTTTTTAAGCATCTTTTGGCACAAAAATATGCAGTAAACATATTTTCTTTTCCTCTCTTTTATACACAAACAAGCCCTTTGATTTATGCATTCAACCTTAGGTTTTTAGAGGTGTTCTTGGGGTTGTTTTGAGGTTGTTCTTGGAGGAACTTTTGGTGATCTTTGGAGCAGATTTTTGATGGTGTTATCTGCTATTTCTGGGCAGAATTACTGTTGGTCCTTTTAGTGGTTTGAGGTATGGGGTTTTACACAATATGCTCCTAAATCTCGCGAGTGTTTATTCCGTTGAATTCTTGTTAATTGAACTCATATTTTGAATTGTTAAATTCTTGGAAATCTGGAAAAATAATTGTTGGAATTATTTTCATTCACGAGGTATTATTCATGTTGTTTTGAGCACGCTGTCATGAGATTTTAATATGGCACTGATGTTGGGCACCCGCCAAGACTCCTTTTCCGGCTACTTGATAAAGTATGGCGCGGTATGGTGAGGCCTGGTGACTCCGGTTAATGTGTTGATGAGAAATTTATTGATAAAATGCTATTGAGATTTGCATTATTTGATTTGAGTATTCGTAGTCGTATTGTTGCGCTTTGTTCATCGCTAACATCTTTGTTGAGCATATTCCTATCGAATTGTGTACTTCCCCATCATTTTCTTAGTTGACAGGTGAGCACGGATTTGAGTGCTATGGACCAATTGGGATGATTTTAGCGAGGATTATTTGGGAAGAATTTTTAATACAAGAGATGAGAAGACTTGTATTTATTTTGATGTATAGAGCATTTGGAGATTTATTTTATTTTTGAGATAGTTAGATTGTTGTAATTATTTCGAGAGATTTGTTGTATTAATTTGAAGATGAGAATAGTGGTTTCTTGTTTTATTGTGGGATTTAGATGCTCTATACCCTGTTATTTGTGGATTAACAACCCGCGTAATTTTCGGGGTATTTTCAAAATAAAGAGGAAAAATAAAGTTTTTCATAAAATTATTTTTATTGGCAAAATATGTTGGTTATGATTTTAGAAGAATAAAACTTCAAGTGAAATTAAAATCGGAGTTAAAACGGATTTTATATTGATTTTACAATATTTTGCCTCATGGCATTTTTTGGGCGAACTGTCAGTTTTTCGGGGTGATCGATTGATCGACCCCTGGGTAGATCGATCGACCCTCCCAGAAAACGTGTGCTGCAAGCAGTTTTCAGTGTTTGTTTTGGTTACAACTCTATTATTTTTGCCTTATTTAAAGGGGTCGTGGGTGACTATTTTCGAAGCATCTTTTGGCACAAAAATATGCAGCAAACATATTTTCTTTTCCTCTCTTTTATACACAAACAAGCCCTTTGATTTATGCATTCAACCTTAGGTTTTTAGAGGTGTTCTTGGGGCTGTTTTGAGGTTGTGCTTGGAGGAACTTTTGTTGATCTTTGGAGCAGATTTTTAATGGTGTTATCTGCTATTTCTGGGCAGAGTTACTGTTGGTCCTTTTAGTGGTTTGAGGTATGGGGTTTTACACAATATGCTCCTAAATCTCGCGAGTGTTTATTCCGTTGAATTCTTGTTAATTGAACTCATATTTTGAATTGTTAAATTCTTGGAAATCTGGAAAAATAATTGTTGGAATTATTTTCATTCACGAGGTATTATTCATGTTGTTTTGAGCACGCTGTCATGAGATTTTAATATGGCACTGATGTTGGGCACCCGACAAGACTCCTTTTCCGGCTACTTGATAAAGGTAGGCGCGGTATGGTGAGGCCTGGTGGCTCCGATTAATGTGTTGTTGAGAAATTTATTGATAAAATGCTATTGTGATTTGCATTATTTGATTTGAGTATTCGTAGTCGTATTGTTGCGCTTTGTTCATCGCTAACATCTTTGTTGAGCATATTCCTGTCATATTGTGTACTTCCCCATCTTTTTCTTAGTTGGAAGGTGAGCACGGATTTGAGTGTTATGGACCAATTGGGATGATTTTGGCGAGGATTATTTGGGAAGAATTTTTAATACAAGAGATGAGAAGACTTGTATTTATTTTTATGTATAGAGCATTTGGAGATTTATTTTATTTTCGAGATAGTTAGATTGTTGTAATTATTTTGAGAGATTTGTTGTATTAATTTGAAGATTGAGATTAGTGGTTTCTCGTTTGTATTGTGGTATTTAGATGATCTATACCTTGTTATTTGTGGATTAGTTTAGTTTTATCGATAGTAGCGCTCCGTTCGCTCTCCACGGGAGGGGGGGGGGTGTTACAGACAGCTACCCATGGGCCTAGAGTTCCCAACACCATGTACAACCGCTCATTAAAGATACCGAAGAGACTCAGGTAAGTGACTCCGAAGATTCCTTCAACTTATAGACACTGGGGCTGGCACTCTACATGGTTCACTCAGGCACTACATCACTGGATCCATCCCACCTGATTAAAGCTAATGATACACCTCTCCTCAATTGGCATGCTGTGCCAGTTCTACCTGCTGAAATCTTCCCTAATCCTAATGTTTACCCTATTTCTCCTTCTGTTGTCTATCCTTGTTCAAATGTAATCGGGTCCTCTTTTGACGAGGTTCTCAGTGCTATTTTTCCTATCAATGAAATAAACGAAGATTTTGAGTATTTTGTTGTGCCTTACATTAACTGTTTGAATTATATTAAAAATTTTGATGATGATGATTTTGCAAATGAACAATTCTTAACTGATCTAAATAAGGTTAATAATAAACAACATAACTGCGTTCAAGTTAATGAAGAAGAGACCGTTGTTATTAACCTCAGTTCTAGTAGCCAACTGCACGAGATTAGGATAGGGGCTACCCTCGGGGAGCATGAGCGTGCACAACTCGAAGAATTGTTAAAAGAATTTGTGGATGTCTTCGCATGGTCCTACGATGATATGCCCGATATTGATCTTGAAATAGCTCAGCACGAGATTCCTAATCTCTCAGATTACAAGCCGGTCAAACAAAAGTTAAGAAATCTCAGCATCGAATGGTCGCTCAAAGTCAAAGAAGAGGTGGTCAAACAGTTGAACGTAATCTTCATTCGTGTGATCGAATATCCCACATGGCTAGCCAACATAGTGCCCGTGACGAAATCAGGAGGAAAAGTTTGGATGTGTGTAGACTATCGGGATTTGAACAAAGCCTCTCCAAAGGATGATTATCCGTTACCCAATATAGACATGATCGTGGACAACACAACCAGTCATGCTCTCAAGTCCTTCGTCGACGGGTTTGCCGGATACAACCAGATCAAAAATCACCCAGACCACCAAGAAAAAATCGCATTCATCACCCTATGGGGAACCTTTTGCTACACCGTTATGTCATTTGGTCTCAAGAACGCTGGGGCTACCTACCAGAGGGCTGCCAAAAACATTCTACACGATCTGATTCACAAAGAAGTTGAGGTCTATGTGGATGATATGATTATCAAGTCCAAATCTAGAGAGGGTCATATTCCTGCTCTTCGAAAGTTCTTCGAGCGACTGCGACAGTATCAGATGAGACTCAATTCGCAAAAATGCATCTTTGGCGTTACAAAGGGAAAACTCTTAGGATTGATGGTCAGTGAGAAAGGGATAGAAGCAGATCCCGCCAAGATGAAGGCCATACTTGAGATGCCACCTCCCCGAACAGAGAAAGAAGTTCGAGGTTTCCTTGGGAAATTACAATACATCAGCCGGTTCATCAACCAGTTAACCTTCATCTGCGAACCTATCTTCAAAATCCCCCGAAAGGATTCAACTAAGGTTTGGAATGAGGCCTGCCAAGAATCTTTTAACCGAATCAAACAATATCTTACCCAATCCCCGGTACTCATGCCACCACAGTATGGTCTCCCCTTGCTCCTATACCTAACCATAATCGACACTGCAACTGGGGCTTTGCTAGCCCAGTACCATGAAGATTACCACAAAGAAAGATCCATCGCCGGGTATGAGGTTAACTACACCACTTTAGAAAAGGCGTGTGTCGCACTTGTCTGGGTCACCCAAAAGTTGCGGCACTACATGCTCGCCTTCCCCATCAAACTTGTATCCCGAATGGACCCCATTAAATACCTGCTCAAGAAACTCGCTTTATCCAGCCAAATGGCCCGATGGTTCATGCTCTTAGCCGAGTTTGATATCGTGTACATCACGCAAAAATCCATGAAAGGAAGAGCCCTATCTGACTACCTCGTTGATCATCCCGTAGAAGAATCCGATGTTTTGATCTCCGAATTCCCAGATAAAAACATCTTTTGCATTGCTCAAGGCAACCTTCGATGGAAAATGTTCTTTGACGGCGTTGCCAACAAAAAGGGACATGGCATTGGGATACTCCTGATCACCCCAGATGACTCCCACACTTCCATCGCCATCAAGTTGGATTTCCCTTACACCAATAACATGACTGAATACGAGGCATGAACGGTAGGCCTCAATGTTGCTCTCGAGAAAGGTATTCAATGCCTAGATGTCTACGGGGATTCTGCCCTCATCATCGGTCAAGTGCTCAGAAAGTGGAAAGTCAAGGACGAGAAACTCCAACCCTTCCATGACCACTCAGAAGAACTAGCCTCCTTGTAGACACCCCATTCTGTTACCCCCCAACTCTCCTTAGGTCCCTAGTACCTCCCTTCATTACTGTAAACCTAGGTCATGTCCCGAGTACTGACCTAGAAGCCATCGGGCACTCCTCGGCCCAGTTTGACCAAAAAGTCAAACTCTTTGTCTCGACTGAGACTCAATGAATCTTCGAAGGGCACTGAATACCCTTTCTAACAGTCCATCCCGTGCACAATTCTGACTTACCATGCGGACGAACGATCCGTTTGCGTCCGAAACCTGACCCAAAGGCCACCGGGTGCTCTCGGGCTCTGTTTGACCTATGTAAACTCTTCAAATCAACTGGGGCTGAATGAATATTTAAAGGGCACTGAATCCTCTTTCCAACTGTCCATCCCGTGCCTCGATTCTGACTTCCCATGCTGACGAACTATCCGTTTGACTCCGAGAGGTCATTGAATGCTTCTCGGGCCCGGTTGACCAAAGTTAACTATCCGAACCGGGTCAAACTCTTTGGAATGTCTAAGTACATCTCCTAACCTTTCCAACGGTCCGCCTCGTGAACTATTCGGATTTACCATGCGGACGAACGATTCGTTTGCGTCCGAATGATTCCCCGTCCAGTGGACCGACAAACGCTTCCAAGCCATATTTGACCAAAAGTCAATTCCCAAACCTAGGAGCGGTCTAAAGGACTTTCTAAGGTCTCTGAATTACCTTTCCAATGGTATGCCCCGTGCGCTATTCGGACCAACGGTTTGCCCTCGGCGGCCAATTTTCCAAAAAAGCGTGAAGCGCACTGCCAATTAGCAGGTTCCAGACCCTGCCTATCGGCACCTGCCTGCCGATAGGAAGGAAGGGGTCTATGCCAATCAGCACTGACCTGAGCCTATAAAAGGAGGTCTTCACCTCATTTGCAGGAGGAGCCCAGATCTGATAAAAATCTCTCTGAACAAATCCAAGAAACCTCTCTCGAAGGCAGCGTGATTTCAACTTCCAAATCCCTTTTTTACTTCCACTTTTCATCATTCTTTTCATCAAACTTGGTGAATTATCCACTCTCCATCATCATCCAAGCGCAAGGGCTGCTCTCCAACATTCAAGATCAAGCTCAAGATCTTCAAGAACGTCCAACTTTCTCAAACTCTCTCTTAAATTCTCTTAAATTCCCAATAACTTGTTTTCTTACTTAGCACTTTCATTATCTCATTTCCCACATCCTAATACACTTTTTATTTAGTATTATTGCACATCTCTTATTTTCATATAAATAAAAAAACCCAAAAAACAAGAAAAGAGGGTTTGCTCATAAATTCCAAATAGGGATTTTCACACTTTTTCCATACTTTTCTCACAACTAAAACACTTTTTCTACACACACACTCACAAATAAGAGATTCCCCATTTGGGTTTATGGGATAAACCCCATCCCTCGTCTTGTATGCGAACTATGTGGACTTTGATGCCTTTATCGGCTACGTAGGCGTCTCGAGGTAAAACTCGAGACTCGAGTCCTTTTCTCACTTTTTCTCTTATTTTCCATTTTCTCTAAATCCATTCTCTTTATATTCTATATACTTGCCCTTAGTGACGTATTACTCCACATGCGTTATCGTTCCATCATAAGGATCAACGTTGGGGTAATCGCGTAAATCTTACTTTATAATATTATTCTTATACCTTCCTACGGATGACTCGCTTTGTCTTTTCCATGATATAAGTTGAGGATTCCTACCTCCATTTTATATATACACATGCACACATATCACGAGGGGAAATATAAAGGAAAATAGCAAATATTCATGAGAGACCGAAAGGACGGAATGGGTGCCTAACACCTTCCCATTTCGTAACTAAGCCTCCGAACCCTTCTCGAATCATTTTGGTTTCGCACGCACCAGTATGTCTTTGGATGCCATCCTTCGGGGTGGCTTCCCCTTTTTCTTTTGTCTGTTTTGAGTAAAATAGACTGGCGACTCTGAATCTCTCTACATTTTTCACACCTCACAAAATCGACGCCGACCGAAGCGCTCTCGAGAGGGACGCGCGGGACCCGAAGGATCCTTTTCCTCCGCGGCGGGGATCGGGGATGACCACAGTGGAGACTCTGCTGGGGATTTGTGTCTGTTTTGAGGGCTTGACTATATTTACATGGATGCTATATTTGTTTGTGTTCCCCCCCATATCCGTATGTTCCCCTTTTCCATGTCCATCCCATGCTTATGCTTCTGTTCACACACTTGTAGAAATTTCTCCATGTACACTTCGCACCACGTGCACCTAGGATCACATATATATATATATATATATATATATATATATATATATATATATATATATATATATATATATACCCATGTTGCTCGCATCACCCATCCATACTTGGTGTACCTTTTGGGGTACTTGTACTTTGCTCCCTGTTTGGCATAATCAAGAAAGGCATTCTCATCATAAGATACTAATAAGAGAATCATGCATGATTCACACAACATCACCAAAGGGAATTACTATTTACCAAATTTTACCCAGTAATTGGAGGGTCACTTCGTGATGGGATCTGGTCCGGCAGGTCGCAGTTAGCCTAAGCGATATGACTTTCACCTTCCATTGGCCAAGTACCTTTGACGTATATCGAACGGTTCTCCCGCATCGTACTGCTTGACCGAAGTCATGACGGCAGCTATATCGCAGGGAATTCGTTCACGTATGTCGAGTATATCGAATTCGCTCTCACACGTACCGTCCCCACGAGGTATATAGTGAGGCAATTCACGTACACTCAGGTATATCAAATGGCTTGTCCACACGTACCAATTGCTCGCAAGATCAAGACGTATATCGTGGAAGTCACGCCAAAGGGGGGAACCCATACCGATTCACCCAACCATCTACATACCCGCATATAGGTGTCAAACCTAGGACACGCACTTTAGATTGCCGTTTTCAACCCGAAACTCTGCCGAAATTCCGGGTCGATCTGCTGCCCAACTTTTGCGCATTTTTAAAACGGGACTCTGTCCGTGAGCCTGGTTACAAGTCCAGCCATAACTTTACATATATTGAAAACCCCACTTTTCCAGGCTTGGGTCCCGTCCGGCATTGGATTTAGGATAATCAAATAGAATTGAGAACATAATAATCATAATAATCATGCTGAGTCCCATATCCAAAAATATTTCTCCCTTCTTTATCAAAAATCCAAAAACATTTCTCCATTCTTTATCAAAAATTCAAAAACATTTCCCCCTTCTTTATCAAAATTCCCAAAATAGTTCTTCCTTTTTTTCTCAAAAATAAATCTCATCCTATGCCTTCTCAGGTCGATCGCAAGCCCTTGGCCTGGCTCCGTACTGGCTTTGGTCTTCAGTCAAATCACCTAGGAGTTTCATTCGTTCCTCTACTACTTCTTCCGAGTTCGGGATCCATCCATTTTCCATGGAGAATACAGATTAAGTACCAGTCATGCAGCCGGATCTGACGACAGTCCTAACTCAGCTCGTGTCCAAGATTTACAACCTCCAAACCGAGGTCCGAGAGATGCAACGAAACCAGGTTCCTATTCCTCAAGAGCCTAAGGCCCTGTTCCCTCGTGCTATGGGTCCACCCGAGCCTATTTGGGTTCCGAAAGAATATTAACATGCTCCACGTGCCCCTCCTGCCAATGGGCCGCCGCCTGCCCAGCTTCCAATGCCAAACATTTCCCAGCCTATGGCTAACCTGCCTGTAGTTGCTGATCCAAAGGAGGAAGAGTTGAATAAAGTCAAAAAGGATCTCAAGATGCTCACCAAGAAGTTCGACCAAGTCAGAATCTCTGTTAATTACATGGACTACACCCACATGTCTCCTTATCCTAAAGCAATGTTACCCGAGAAGTTCAAGATGCCAAATATCGAGAAATTCGGAGGGAGTGGGACCCCGATTGTTCATCTTCGCAGTTATCATCGTTCTATGACTCTACTATGGGCTTCTGAGGAGGTGATGGACCAATTGTTTCAGCAAACTTTGAAGGATAGTGCCCTCCGATGGTTTTTATCTCTTGAGGAATCCAGAATCCGCAGTTGGGAGGATGTAGCCCGAGAATTCAGGTCGCAGTACAAATACAACGAAGAGCTTGAGGTCACCTGTCGTGATTTAGAGCTGCTCAAACAGAATCCTCGAGAATCAATCAGTAACTTCATAACCCGGTGGAGGGAGTAAGCAGCCACCATGACCAATCGGCCATTCGAGGAAGAGCAGGTCAACATAGTGAAGAAGAACTTCTTGCCCCATGTTCGAGCGACGATGGGAGGACAATACTATTCCCACTTCCGAGATCTCAGAGAGACTGGGGTAGAAATCGAGGAAAGCCTCGTTAAAACAGATGTTGAATCGAAGAAGGTGTTCGAACAGTTCACCCCTAGAAAGTATGATAAGCCTGCCAGTGCTACAGTCTCAACCATCAATAACATCTCTCAACTAACCACATCATGGGCACCAGAAAGTCGCCCTGCCCCCATCCGAAGGGAATACACTGACCTCCATGCTCCCCTCTCTAAAGTTTACCAAGACCTATTAAGACGAAACCTCATCAAACCCTTGGATCCATGTCCATTGCTAAATCCACTCCCAAGAAACTTCAGGACCGATGCTCATTGCACCTTTCACCAAACTGCTGGCCATACCACCGACTAATGCTTTCACCTTCGGAACATAATCCAAGATCTCATTGACCGGGGTACCATCACCCCACCATCCAATCTTAAGCCAAACACTACTCACAATCCACTTTCAAATCATACCAATGCCATCTTCTTGGAAGAAAACCCAGATTTCGATCCCTCAACTCAAATCATACCCATATACTCTCCTAAACCTCTTCAAATTTGCCCATATTTCCTCCTACACCCTACTAGACTCACTGATCAGGCACTGTCACTCCTTACCAGAGCATGCATCGCTGTCCGTAACCGTTCTGAAAATGGAAGTATGGAATTGTCAAAGGTGTTAAACAAACTCCTAAGTTCGGGCTGAAATTTCCCTCACAGATGGTCATCGATTGCTAGAGATTCAGTACACTGTTTTTAGAAGCACAAAAATGGGCCCGAGATTTAGACAAATGGGTGGTACCAACCGACGAAGTCAGCATGGATGATGTTGTCCAGATTATGGCAAAATTATTCAGGCAAACCAACAACATTTGTAGTATCACCGGGTTACTTGACACTTTGAAGCTGCAAGGGCGCTTGGTCCCTTCAACCACACATATCCCCACAGAATGGGAGAACTTGTATGAAGAAGCCGTTGAAGTTGTGGAATGCATCGACTTTACATGGAAAGACATAATTGTTACCACCGGATTGGGGGGGGGGGGGGGGGAGAATTCGAAGATTCGAGTGAAGAACAAGCTTCAGGAGGTACTGACCTAGTAGCCGACTTATGTGGGATGATATCATTTGAAAAACTCCTCGGAGAAATAAATAGGCTGGTAGAATAACTTGATATTGATGAGGAAACGGGATTAATGTTCTTTCCTTCTTTAGTAAATCACATGTCAAGATCAGGGATACATTACCAGGTTCCAAGCTCACTACCAGCAAATGATAAAGGGAAGGGCGTTGAAAACCTTCCTATGCCAGAAATGACCATCGAGGAGAGCAAGATCCTCGATCAACTAAAGAAAACTCAAGCTAACATCACTCTATGGGGGCTTTTCATGTCTTCCCAGCTACACAGAATTTCTTTAATCAAGTTGCTCACGGGACCCACAGTTCCTCCATCTACCACACTAGAAGAAGCGATAACTCTGGTCAGATTTTTGACCTCTACCCGAATGCTATCATTTTCTGAAGAAGAAATCCCCATAATTGGGTCGAATCACAATCATTCACTCAACATCTCCGTCGAAGTTATAGGGAAGGACATGCCACTCTCCCTTGTCGATAACGGATCCGCCTTGAAAGTTTGCCCTCTGAGAACCTTCAAGTGTTTAGGCCTGAAAGAAAGAGACCTCGCTCCAACCTCCGCCGCTTTGCGTGCCTATGATAATACCCGTCGAGAGGCGATGGGATCCATAAAACTTGCAATAGGGGTTGGCCCTATAAACCATGTCATTGAGTTCCAAGTCATAGACATCCCAACTTGTTTCAACCTGTTGCTCGGACGCCCCTGGCTCCACAATATCAAGGGTGTGTCTTCCTCACTCCATCAGAAATTGAAGTTCTTCGCCGACGGGAGAGTCATCACCATTTTGGGCAGCCACAGAAATGTCGAGGGTGCAAGCACCAGTAGTCTAATTCTTGAGATACAACACGGGTCAAATGATATGCTCCTATCAGGATTTCACGTTGAGCCACTCCTACTCCCGGCAGGGGACGGTTTTAAAGAAAGGGTTTGTCCAGAATATAACCCTCATGCAATGTTAATGTGATTCAGATGTTCAGAAACATGCACTTCATGCCCGGACTGGGGCTAGGGCAAAGGCAGCAAGGGATACTTGAGCCCATCAAACTGAAGAGAGGACTAGACTGCATCCGAACTATCTCAGGAGACTCCTTAAATGGACGATTCATCAAATAAGGCGAAGCCTTCCCCTTTTGCAGTTTTCCAGAACCATAGTATGACCATACAGACAAGAAGATGAAACCTGGAATGGAGATCTTTTTCTAAAATAGCTACCCATGGGCCGAAAGTTCCCCACACCGCTACAATCGCTCACCAAAGATACCAAATAGACTGAGGAAAGTGACTCCGAAGATTCCTTCAACCTGCAGACACTGGGGCTGACACTCTGCATGGTTCATTCAAACACTACATCAATGGACCCATCCCGTTTGATTAAAGCTGCTGATACACCTCTCCTCAACTGGCATGCTGCGCCAGTTCTACCTCTTAAAATCTCCCCTAACTCCAATGTTTACCCTATTTTATCCACTGTTGTCCGTCCTTGCTCAGATGTAATCGAGACCTCTTTTGATGAGGTTCTCAATGCTGTTTTTCCTATCAATGAAATAAACGAAGATTTTGAGTATCTTGCTATGCCTTACATTAATTGTGTGGATTTTAATCAAACTTTTGATGATGATGATTTTGCAAATGAACAATTCTTAACTGATCTAAATAAGGTTAATAATAAGCAACATAACCGCGTTCAAGTTAATGAATAAGAGACTGTTGTTATTAATCTCGGTTCTAGTAGCCAACTGCGCGAGATTAGGATAGGGGCCACCCTAGATGAGCATGAGCGTGCATAACTAGCAGAATTACTGAAGGAGTTCGTGGATGTCTTCGCATGGTCGTATGATGATATGCCTGATATCGATCCTGAAATAGCTCATCACGAGATCCCCACTCTCCTAGATTACAAGACGGTTAAACAAAAATTGAGAAAGCTCCGCACCGAATGGTCGCTCAAGGTCAAAGAAGAGGTGATCAAACAGTTGAACGTGGGTTTCATTCGAGTGATCGAATATCCCACATGGCTAGCCAATATTGTACCAGTGCCAAAATCAGGAGGAAAGGTTCGAATGTGTGTGGATTATCGAGATTTAAATAAAGCTTCTTGAAAGGATGATTATCCTCTACCCAATATCGACATGATCATGGAAAACACAGCCAGTCATGCTCTCAAGTCATTCATCGATGGGTTTACCGGATACAACCAGATCAAGATGCACCCCGACCACCAAGAAAAAATCGCATTCATCACCCCATAGGGAACCTTTTGCTACACCATTATGCCATTTGGTCTCAAGAATGCTGGGGCTACCTACCAAAGGGTTGCCAAAACCATCTTGCATGACCTGATTCACATAGAGGCCGAGGTTTATGTGGATGATATGATTATTAAGCCCAAAACTAGAGAAGGTCATGTTCCCGCTCTCCAGAAGTTCTTTGAACGACTGCGACGGTATCATATGCGACTTAATCCACAGAAGTGTTTCTTTGGCATCACAAAAGGAAAACTCTTAGGATTTATGGTCAGCGAAAAGGGGATAGAAGCAGATCCTGCAAAGCTGAAGGCCATACTTGAGATGCCACCACCCCGAACAAAGAAAGAAGTCCGAGGTTTTCTTGGGAAATTGCAATATATCAGTCGGTTCATCAGCCAGCTAACCTCCATCTGTGAACCAATCTTCAAGCTCCTCCGAAAGGATTCAACCAAGGTTTAAAATGAGTCTTGCCAAGAAGCTTTTGACCGAATCAAACAATATCTGACCCAACCTCCAGTCCTCATGCCACCATAGCCTGGTCTCCCTTTGCTCCTATACCTAACCATAACCGACACTGCAGTTGGGGCTTTTCTAGCCCAATACCTTGAAGACTCTCGCAAAGAAAGAGCCATATATTATGCCAGTCACAAATTGGCCGGGTACGAGGTCAACTACACTGCTTTAGAAAAGGCATTTGTCGCACTTGTCTAGATCACCCAAAAATTGCGACACTACATGCTCGTCTTCCCCATCAAACTTATATCCCGAATGGATCCCATCAAATACCTGCTTGAGAAGCCTGCTTTATCCAGTCGAATGGCCTGATGGTTGATGCTCCTAACCGAGTTTGATATTGTGTACATCACACAGAAAGCTATTAAAGGAAGAGCTATCTCTGACTACCTCACTAATTACCCCATAGACGAAGCAGATGTCTGGATCTCCGAATTCCCAGATGAAAATGTCCTCTGCACCACTCAAGACCGCCTTCGATGGAAAATGTTCTTTGATGGCGCTGCCAACAAAAAGGGATATGGCATTGGGATACTCTTGATCGCCCCAGGTGACTCCTACACTCCCATCGCCGTTAAATTGGATTTCCCCTGCACCAACAACATGATGGAATATGAGGCATGCATAGTGGGCCTCCAAGTTGCTCTCAAGAAAGGCATTCAATACCTTGATGTCTACGGGGATTCTGCCCTTATCATCGGTTAAGTGCTCAGAAAATGGAAAGTCAAGGACGAAAAGCTCCAACCCTTTCATGCCCAATTAGAAGAGTTAGCCGCCCGTTTCTGAGATATCACCTTCCATTACCTCCCCCGGGTAAAGAATAACCTAACCGATGCTCTCACCACCTTAGCCTCCATGGTCGACATGCCTGAGGGAATAACAATGACCCCCTTCCTAGTTTAAAACCAAGACAAACCGACCCATTGCTACCATATTGAGCTTGTCTCCACCGAAGATCCCGAACTAGCCAATTGTTGGTACTATGATATCTGGTGCCTCCTCAAACATGGTAGGTATCTCGAGGGTTCCAACAAGAAATATCGAACAACTCTCCGAAGACTAGCCGCTCAGTATATTATCTGTCATAAAGCCCTACTCAAGAGGAACTTCGATGGAACTCATCTATACTGTATTGCTGGGGTTGAGATTGAGAAAATAATGCGATCCACAACGGGGAATGCGAACCCCACATGAATGGTCATATGCTCGCCAAGAAGATCATCCGATAGGGATACTACTGGACCACCATGACCCAGGATTGCACCACCTATGTCCGAAGGTGCCTCAAATGCCAATAATTCTCTAATCTTCAACACTTACCTCTGCGAGAGTTATACAACATGACCTCTCCCTGGCTGTTATCCACTTGGGGTATCGACATCATAGGGAAGGTTACACCAAAGGCTTCAAACGGACATGAGTTTATCCTGGTTGCCATCGATTACTTCACCAAATGGGTCGAAGCTGAGTCATACGCAGTATTGAACGCCAAGAAAGTGGCCAACTTCCTAAAGAAAAATATCATCTGCCGATATGGGGGCCCACACGAGATAGTGTCAGATAACGGTTTGCATTTCGAAGCAGAAGTCACAGAAGTAGTCAACGAGTACGGGATTCAGAGACACAAATCTTCTCCCTACCGACCTTAGACCAATGGTGCAGTTGAAGCCAACAAGAACCTCAAAGCCATCATCAGCAAGATGATCGAAAGTTGTAGGGATTGGGCCAACCGAATACTGTACGCCCTCTAGGGCCATCGAACCTCAATCCGAACCTCTACTGGGGCTACCCCTTACTCCCTGGTCTACAGAATGGAAGCAGTCCTACTTGTGGAGCTGGAAATACCCTCACTATGCGTCATGCTCAGAAGCGAGGTTAGTGAAGAAGACTGGTGCCAAAGCCGTCTTGATGAGCTAGCCCTCCTAGATGAAAGAAGGTTAAAAGCTCTTTACCACATACAGGGGTACCATCGCCGAATAGCGCGATCATTCAACAAGAGAGTCAAGGATCGAGGTGTTCAAGAGGGAGACTTAGCCCTCAAGGAGATAATAGAACCCATCTGGGACCCCAGAGGAAAGTTCAAGCCCAACTAGAGCGGCCCCTACATTGTGAAAAAAATATTATCTGGCGGTGCCGCCATGCTCGCTGACCTAGATGGGGAAGAGATGGCTCGTCCAGTCAACCTGGATCGACTCAAGAAATTCTAGCCCTAAGTCCAAAATCTTAGCACGCTACGACTCTTCTTATCCCCCTTCTATTCTAAAAAAAAAAACTCTTCATTTCTCTCTACCCAGAATTACGTGGGCCTGATCCTCTGCAAAAAAACTATTTTGTAAACAAATAAAAACATTTTCAAAAACCCCAGAGGTACGTAGGCAACTCATGCACCTTACATGAGTGTGTCCCTTTCTTTTTCACAAAATACTATTCTTTTCTTACCTCCGAGAATGGCGGTTCATTCTAAAAATACTTGAACAAAAGGATTATGTATGCCTTAGCGACCAGTCTAGATAATTCAAAATACAAAATTCATCGAAAGTCATAGCTGGATGATCAGAAACTTGTTTATTTCATTAATAAGAAAATTCAGCGCAGATTACATAAGAAAAAGGAACGGATAACTCCCTTCCTCATTACCATAAAAGCCAAATAAAATCCCCACATCTATTCCCTATTACATAAATAAACTCTCCAAGAGTCCTACCCACAGCTACCAGAAGAGCCTGCACCCTCATCATCTACATCCTGAGGTCCCCAAGTGTCCCCTGCCTGAATAGAGTGCCGTAAACATTCCATGGATCGATGAGCCTTAACCATCTTCTAAAAGACCACAACGCCCCTTCCATGGTGTCAGATAAAATAAACCATCTTTGTCCAGCCTCCACTGCAAACATCTTGTTGACTACCTTCCTCCACAGCTACTTCATATAATCTCTAGGGATATGCCAAACCTCCCCGACAGACTAAGAGGGACGGGTCGACAGACGCCGACTTTCCCACAGAGATCCAAGCAACAGACGCAAGCGCTCAGTCAAATCTTCTACCAGAAAGAAATTTGAGGTTTGAGGGGGCACGACCTGCGCCCAGCTAAATTGGCGCAAAAGCTGCCAAGGAAAATAAAAAGAGGTATGCCTGAGACCAACCAGCCGCACATATGAATACTCTCCTAGCTCCAGAACAGGCTGCAACTGTCCCCACCAAGGCACTGACCAATACAACCCACGAGCCCCATACTCCACAAGCCAATTCTCCCAGTTCTCAACATATAGGCCAACGCTGATGAAATTGCGTGAAAAGAAGTTGGGTACGACCGACAAGGGATACTCTAGAGGAGTCGCCAAGTGGAATATTTCAGACAACCACATGAACAGCATCACAGGGCTACCACTCAAAAAGTCAGAACGACCTTCTCTCCAAGCATCCAGGCCATTCAGGGTCTCCGTCGCAGGATTATGACGGTATGACATCCATGAAGTAATGGCTGCAAGTTATGGGTCCACTTGCACCTCCCCAGTCACCAGCAGTAATTTGGAAACCAGACCCAGAACAAAGGCTCCAGCATAGCCAACATCACCTACTTACCGCAAATGCACGGACTACAACACTGCCGGGAGGGAGATCATTCCTCCAGCAACCAATGATCTGGCCGCCGAAGGCGAAATACGAAGAAGCCCGACCAACAAATCCCTGGGAGAGCGAGAAAATTCAGGCAAAGCCGCAGCAACCCTGGGATTTACACCCAGCATGGAAGAAAATTCCTCGTAGGTAGGACAAACTTCTTCCAACCCAAAGCGGAATACATGGTCTTTGGGGTACCAGAATTGTACCGTCGCCATCAGCACGTTCCACTCAAAAGGCCGATTGCGCCACAGGGAGACTCGACTCATGTTGAAAGCATCATAGTCTACATTACAAGAGCACATTGCTTCCAAGGCTTCGAGGTAGTTGGCAAACTCAGTGCTACCAGGGAGATCCATCTTACAAGGCTAAAAGATAATGGGTAAGTGGGTAAGAATGCAAAGGTGTGATGATAACACTCCACCCTTCCCCCTTTTATACTTGAAAACCCTCACAAGGGACACAATCCCTGTAGAAATAGGAAGTAATCCTACCCCACAAGGTACCAAAGGCTGAAGAGGGTACCAATCAAAGCTTTCAATTGATGGGACTGGACTGAACTGCCGATAGGCATGTCAGGGTGCTTGCCGATCGGCAACCCCCATTTTTGGAAATTTCCTTTTTTCCTCTTTTTTTAAATAAAAAAACTCAATAAAAATAAATTGATATTCTCAAAAGAATTTCAAGAATCCCCTTTTCCTCCTTATATAAGCCCCCTTTTTTTAATTAAAAAACTTTCCTTCAAAAAATTTCCAAAAAATATTCCTTTTTACGGTCTCAGCAGCAAAATAAAAAGTGCATACATTGATTCATCATTAATAAGAGATAATAAAAAACTCCATTGCATTGCATATATGTGTTCTGTGTTACATCAATTTTGCAGGAAATATAAAGAAAAAATAAAAACAACGGGACTCAACCCGAACCCACACACTCTTTCTCTCTCTCTCTCAAGAGCTTCCACCCTGGTGACATGCTCTCTTTCCCCTTTGGCGAGACGATGTGCCACCACTACCAGAGCCAGAGTCCTCTCCAGACGAAGCCGACGACACCAAGCAAGAAGGAACGGGAACCGCATCCCGAATATGGGCAGTCGCCGAAGATAAATTTCTGATATCCCTGAGCCTAGTGGTCGACACCCGGACTTGCTACAAGAAAAGGCAAAATCAGTATCAAAGCAGAAATGACCAAAATAGAAAAGAAAGAGAGAAAGGAACAGAAAGGTATACCGCGGGTCGGAGGACCTCCTCTGTCAAACCCAACTCCTCCGGATCCATCGCATGAGGACGGTGCAATATAGGCACCATCCCTCCATCAGCCCGCCGGATGTTGTATGAAGGGGTATGCAATCGCACAAAAGGGACCTCCGAGATTGCTGCCGTCGCAGATGCTGAAGGACCATCGCCACTGTGAGAAGAACCCACCGCCCGACTCGAACCCATAGGAAGGAAGGCCAACGCATCATATATGCTGGGCGCCATCAACCAACTCATCATAAAGTCTATATAGTCATACGGTGCAGCCGTATCGGTGTATAGCAAGTAGGAATCGTTGATCATCGCCGCGAACCTCTCATCCTCCAACAGTTGTCGCTCCCGCCTCATAGACGTAGGAGGCTGCGCGGGTGGCACCACCACCTCCTCCTCAGCAATCTGGCGGATCACCCTCTCCCCGAGGTACCAGGAATGGCTGAACTCATGCGCCAGCAGGCGCCTCATCTACGCGTTCACCCTGGTCGCCCCCGCATCCTGAATGGCTGTCCCCCAGGGATAAAAGGTCACCTGAAAATCTCCAAGCAAGCATAAATCAATACAAAATCAGAAGCTGTAAAAACCAAGACTGAAATGGAAAGAATCTTACCCTACCACTGGTCAGGTGATTCAAGACCTGACGCACCGCCTCCAGGGAAAGAGATCCCTTCGACTGCCGGTTGGCCTTACGCCATCGATACAATCGACAGAAGTCCCCAACGGTGTTGTCCTTCAGAGCAATCAGTGGGGTGTTTCACCCAATCACCTCATAGAACCACGTCTGAATTCATAAACAAAAAGAGACGCATAAGGAAAATGCGAAGGCATGAAAGGAAAATGCGAATGCATGAAAAGAAAATGCACAAATTAAAGCATACCTCAAGATGGTACGTGGCCCAAGTAAAGGTCTGCCGGCAGCACCGGCTGAATGCATCCAAAGAAGAGTAAAGGGTCGCAAGGTCAGACTCCCCCAATCATAGAAAGGGATGTTTGAAAACATCCTCAAGTACGGCAAAAACCACAAATGGACGACGTCGCCACTCGACGCCACCATGAAACCTCCCAGCACCAGCAGAATAAATAATCGGGCCATCTGCCTCACTTGTAGCCCGTCCTCCACATCAATCACCCTGCTCAGTAGAACGTCCTTCAGCAGAGACAGACGGATAGAATCTCTAGAAATAATCCTCCTCACATCACCAAGTGTCGCATGCACTGCCTCCGGTCTCACCCGTAAAGAGTGATCCACCTCTATTTGCTCCCCATCACAATCCAGCCCCAGCAGCTGCTGCACGTTTATGGGAGTTACAGTCATCTCCCCGAAGCCGAAATGAAAGGTGTGGGTAGTGTCCCACCACCTCTCTCCCAAAGCACACAAGATCGCTGTCGAACGAGGCGTTTCATCCAACGCCGATGCCAATCACCCAAAACTCGCTGATGATACCACCCAGCGCACCACAGGTGGGAGATTCTCCCAGACATCCTTGAGCCCCGTTGTCCCACGGGCATGCATGTTCTTTAAAGAAATATCAGACTGGCAAAAAGAAAAGTCTTATCAAAAGTCAAGAAAGAGAAATCACCAAAAGAGAAAAATGCCAAAGGTCAGGTTACTTACATAAGTGCCGGGAATCAAACTCGAAGAGCGATGACGCGATGGCTCCCGTAGCAAGGTCCGTTCATCCGCAACAGGTTCAAACGCATCAAAGGAGTTCTCATTCCCCAAAGCAAGGGGCACGCTGTCCCTCCAATCCACATTTGCCCAGTCATCAATGGTCAACCACTCCTGGTGGACTACAGTGCTCACAAAAGAGGCCATTTCTTAAAGATCGAAATGCTAGAACAATTTGCAAAAGAATCGCAGAGAGAGAGAGAAAGAAAAAAAAGTTGTGAAAAAAATGAAGGGATTCGCCCCCTTTTATAGGATGCCAAGTGCCATGCCGATCGGCACCTCCCACTACCATACCGATCGGCACTGACCCTTCACCTTCCCGAGGCAGCCCAAAAGTCCATGCCACTGCCGAATGGCACCCCTCATATCATGCCGACCGGCACCCCCCTTAAATTTCGTACAAAAATTCCCAAAAGATACCAGAAAGCCCCGAAAAATCCTCGAAAAATTCCTAAAAATCCCAGGATGGATTTTGAACATTTTCACCAAGAAATTTCATATTCCCTCAAGCAGAATCCCTCTTTCCCCAACGGAATCCTCAAAAAACCAAGTGAAACTCCTCCCGGCAAAGCTCTGGAGGATCTCTAAGGATCGCCTGATCACTTCCCCCAGCGGAATTCTCTTACAACACCAAAATGGGTTGTTCCCCCCTGTGAGGTCTCCTAAAAAGCTTCCCCAGCTATCAGCTCCCAGCTCAGATCAAAATCACAAAGCATTTTCTCCAGCAGAATCAAAATCCAATATTTGTCCACTCTTGGATCAGAATTGGCCCCGATCTTGGATCGTCACCTGAGTTAGGTCAGAATTGACCTCGGTCCTCGGTCGTCACCACTCTTGTGTTAGAATTGGCCCCGATCTTGGATCGTCACTTGAGTTAGGTCAGAATTGACCTCGGTCCTCGGCCGTCACCACTCTTGGGTCAAAATTAGCCCCGGTCCTGGATCGTCACCTAAGTTAGGTCAGAATTGACCTCGGTCCTCGGTCGTCACCACTCTTGGGTCAGAATTGGCCCCGATCTTGGATCATCACCTGAGTTAGGTCAGAATTGACCTCGGTCCTCGATCGTCACCATTATTGGGTCAGAATTGACCCCGGTCTTGGATCGTCACTCGAGTTAGGTCAGAATTGACCTCGGTCCTCGGTTGTCACCACTCTTGTGTCAGAATTAGCCCTGGTCTTAGATCATCACCTGAGTTAGGTCAGAATTGACCTCGTTCCTCGATCGTCACCACTCTTGGGTTAGAATTGCCCCCGGTCTTGGATCGTCACCTGAGTTAGGTCAGAATTGACCTCGATCCTCGGTTGTCACCACTCTTAGATCAGAATTGGCCCCGGTTTTGGATCGTCACATGCGTTAGGTCAGAATTGACCTCGGTCCTCGATCATCACCACTCTTGTGTTAGAATTGGCCCCGGTCTTGGATCGTCACCTGAGTTAGGTCAGAATTGACCTCGATCCTCGGTCGTCACCACTCTTGGGTCAGAATTGGCTCCGGTCTTGGATCGTCACCTGAGTTAGGTCAGAATTGACCTCGGTCCTCGGTCGTCACCACTCTTGGGTCAGAATTAGCCCCGATCTTGGATCGTCACCTGAGTTAGGTCAGAATTGACCTCGGTCCTCGGTCGTCACCACTCTTGGGTCAGAATTGACCCCGGTCTTGGATCGTCACCCGAGTTAGGTCAGAATTGACCTCGGTCCTCGGTTGTCACCACTCTTGAGTCCGAATTGGCCCTGGTCTTAGATCATCACCTGAGTTAGGTCAGAATTGACCTCGTTCCTCGATCGTCACCACTCTTGGGTTAGAATTGCCCCCAGTCTTGGATCGTCACCTGAGTTAGGTCAGAATTAACCTCGATCCTCAGTTGTCACCACACTTAAATCAGAATTGGCCCCGATCTTGGATCGTCACCTGAGTTAGGTCAGAATTGACCTTGATCCTCGGCCATCACCACTCTTGGGTCAGAATTGGCCCCGATCTTGGATCGTCACCTGAGTTAGGTCAGCATTGACCTCGGTCCTCGGTCATCACCAGTCTTAGGTCAGAATTGGCTCCGGTCTTGGATCATCACCTGAGTTAGGTAAGAATTGACCTCGGTCCTCGGCCGTCACCACTATTGGGTTAGAATTGGCCCCGGTCTTGGATCGTCACCCGAGTTAGGTCAGAATTGACCTCGATCCTTGGTCATCACCACTCTTGGGTCAGAATTGGCCCCGGTCTTGGATTATCACCTGAGTTAGGTCAGAATTGACCTCGGTCCTCGGTCGTCACCACTCTTCTTAGATCGTCACCTGAGTTGGGTCAGAATTGATCCCGATCCTCGATCATCACCAATTATTAGGTCAGAATTGACCTCGGTTATCAAACCTTTACCCTAAGCCCGCAGATTCGGATTTGATCCGTAGAATTGATCATCCTCAGCACACTCCTTAGGTCCTAAGAATTGGCCTCGACCCTCAAAAGCATCATGTGATGCCTATTCGACGGTCATCATTTGTTCCAAACTCACCCATCGAGGGGCTCTATAGACACCCCATTCTGTTACCCCTCTAACTCTCCTTAGGTCCCTAGTACCTCCCTTCATCACTGTAAACCTAGGTCATGTCCCGAGTACTGACCTAGAAGCCATCGGGCACTCCCCGACCCAGTTTGACCAAAAAGTCAAACTCTTCGTCTCAACCAAGACTTAATGAATCTTTGAACGGAACTAAATACCCTTTCCAATGGTCCATCCCGTGCACTATTCCGACTTAGCATGCGGACGAACGATCTGTTTGTGTCCGAAACCTGACCTAGAGGCCACCGGGAGCTCCCGGGCTCTGTTTGACCTATGTCAACTCTTCATCTCAAACAGGGCTAAATGAATCTTTACAGGGAACTAAATCCCCTTTCCAACGTTCCATCCCGTGCTTGATTCTGACTTTCCATGCGGACGAACGATCCGTTTGACTTCGAGAGGTCACCGAATGCTTCTCGGGCCCAATTGACCAAAGTCAACTATCCGAATCGGGTCAAACTCTTTGGAATGTTGAAGTAAATCTCCTAACCTTTCCAATGGTCCACCCTGTGCGCGATTCGGACCTACCATGCGGACGAACGATCCGTTTGCGTCTGAATGATTCCCCGTCCAATGGACTGACAAATGCTTCCGAGCCATATTTGACCCAAAGTCAACTCTCAAACCTGAGAGCGGTCCAAAGGACTTTTGAAGGTCTCTGAAATACCTTTCCAACAGTATGCCCCGTGCACGATTCTGACCAACGATTTTCCCTCGGCGACCAATTTTCTGAAAAAGCATGAAGCGCACTGCCAATTGGCAGGTTCCAGACCCTGCCTATCGGCATGCCTGCCGATAGGAAGGAAGGGGTCTATGCCGATCGGCACTGACCTGAGCCTATAAAAGGAGGTCTTCACCTCATTTGCAGGAGGAGCCCAGATCTGATAAAAATCTCTCTGAACGAATCCCGGAAACCTCTCTCGATGGAAGCGTGATTTCAACTTCCAAATCCCTCTTTTACTTCCACTTTCGTCATCCTTTTCATCAAACTTGGTGAGTTATCCACTCTCCATAATCATCCAAGTGTAAGGGCTGCTCTCCAACATTCAAGATCAAGCTCAAGATTTTCAAGAAGGTCCAACTTTCTCAAACTCTCTCTTAAATTCTCTTAAATTCCCAATAACTTGTTTTCTTACTTAGCACTTTCATTATCTCATTTCCCACATCCTAATATACTTTTTATTTAATATTATTGCACATCTCTTATTTTCATATAAATAAAAAAACCCAAAAAACAAGAAAAAAGGGTTTGCTCATAATTTCCAAATAGGGATTTTCACACTTTTTCCATACTTTTCTCACAACTAAAACACTTTTTCTACACACACACACACACACACACTCACACATTCACAAATAAGATATTCCCCATTTGGGTTTATGGGATAAACCCCACCCCTCGTTTTGTATGCGAACTACGTGGACTTTGATGCCTTTATAAGCTGCGTAGGCGTCTCAGGGTAAAACCCGAGACTCGAGTCCTTTACTCACTTTTTCTCTTATTTTACATTTTCTCTAAATCCATTCTCTTTATATTCAATATACTTTCCCTTAGTGACGCATTACTCCACATGCGTTATCGTTCCATCATAACGATCAACGTAGGGGTAATCGCGTAAGTCTTACTTTCTAATATTATTCTTATACCTTCCTACGGATGACTCGTTTTATCTTTTCCATGAAATAAGTCGAGGATTCCTACCTCCATTTTATATATACACATGCACACATATCACGGGGGGAAATATAAAGGAAAATAAAAAATATTCATGAGAGACCGAAAGGGCGGAATGGGTGCCTAACACCTTCCCATTTCGTAACTAAGCCTCCGAACCCTTCTTGAATCATTTTGGTTTCACACGCACCAGTATGTCTTTGGATCCCATCCTTCGGGGTGGCTTCCCCCTTTTCTTTTGTCTGTTTTGAGTAAAATAGACCTGTGACTCTGAATCTCTCTACATTTTTACATCACATCTCAAACGACGCCGACCGAAGCGCTCCCGAGAGGGACGCGCGGGAGCCGAAGGATCCTTTTCCTCCGCGACGGGTATCGGGGATGGCCACACTCCCAATTCCAAGATATCACCTTCCATTACCTACCCCGGGCAAATAATAACCTAGCCGACGCCCTTGCTACCTTGGCCTCCATGGTCGACATGCCCGAAAGAATAATAATGACCCCTTTCCTTGTTTAAAAGCAAGACAAACCAACCCACTGTTAGCATGTTGAGCTCGTCACTACCGAAGATCCTAAGCTAGACAATTGTTTGGTACTATGATATTTGGTGCCTCCTCAAGCATGGTAGGTATTCTGAGGGTTCCAATAATAAAGATTGATCAACCCTCCGAAGACTGGCCGCCCAGTACATCATTTGTCACAAAGCACTGCTCAAACGAAACTTCGATGGAACCCATCTACACTGCATCACAGGGGATGACATTGAAAAGATAATGCAGAAAATTCACAGTGGGGAATGTGGACCCCACATGAACGGTCACGTTCTTTCCAAGAAGATCATTCAACAGGGTTACTACTGGACCACTATGACCCAGGATTGCACCACCTATGTCTGAAGATGCCCCAAATGCCAACAATTCTCCAACATTCAGCATTTGCCTCCGCACGAATTATACAACATGACCTCTCCCTGGACATTCTCCACCTGTGGCATCGACATCATAGGGAAGGTTACACCGAAGGCTTCCAATGGGCATGAGTTCATCCTAGTTGACATTGATTACTTCACCAAATGAGTCGAAGTGGAGTCATACGTAATACTGAACGCTAAGAAAGTGGCTCAATTCATAAAAAAAAAACATCTGCCGATATGAGGTCCCTCACGAGGTATTATCAGATAACGGGCTGCATTTCGAGGAAAAAGTCACAAAATTTGTCAATGAGTATGGGATTCAGAGACACAAATCTTTCCCTTACCGACCTCAGACCAATGGTGCAGTTGAAACCGCTAACAAGAACCTCAAAGCCATCATCAGCAAGATGACCGAAAGCTGTCGGGATTAGGCCGATCGGATCTCGTACGCCCTCTGGGGATATCGAACCTCTACCGGGGATACTCCTTTCTCTTTGGTCTACGGCATGGAAGAATTCCTACCCGTGGAGTTAGAAATACCCTCGCTACGCGTCATGCTTAAAATCAAGGTTAGTGAGGAGGACTGGCATCAAAGTCGTCTTGACGAGATGACCCTCCTAGACGAAAGGAGATTAAAAGAACTATACCACATACAAGGGTACCATCATCGAATAGCGTGTTCATTCAATAAGAGAGTCAAGTAACGCGGTGTTCGAGAAGGGGACCTAGCCCTCAAAGAAATCATAGAACCCATCTGGAACCCTTGAGGGAAATTCAAGCCCAATTGGAGCGGCCCCTACATTGTCAAGAAGATCTTGTCTGGCTGTGTTGCCCTGCTCACCGACTTGGATGGGGAAGATATATCCCGTCTAGTCAACCTGGACCTTCTCAAGAAGTTCTACCCCTAGTCCAAAATTTTGGCGCGCTACGACTCTTCTCATCCCCCTTCTATTCTATAAAAAAAAGCTCTTCATTTCCCCTTTACCCAGAACTACGTGGGCCTGATCCTCTGCAAAAATCATTTTCAAACAAATTAAAACTTTTCAAAAACCCCAGAGGTACGTAGGCAGCTGATACCCCTTACATGAGCACGACCCGTTCTTTTTCACAAATACTATTCTTTTCTTACCTCCGAGAATGATAATCAATTCCAACATATATTTGAACAAAAGGATTATGTATGCCTTAGCGATCGGTATAGATAATTCAAACAATACAAACTCATAAAAGGCATAGCTGGATGATCAAAAGATTGTTTATTTCCTTAATAAGAAATTACGGTACAAATTACATAAGAAAAGGAACGGATAACTCCCTTCCCCCCACCTTCCTAGAAAGACATAATAAAATCCCCACATTTATTCCCCATTACAAAATAAACCGTCCTACCCACAGCAACTAGAGGAGCCTGCTCCGTCATCATCATCTGCATCCTGGGGTCCCCAAGTTTCCCCTTCCTGAACAGAGTGTCGCAGACACTCCATGGACCGATAGGCTCAAACCAGCTTCGAAAAGACCACAACACCTCCTTCCATGGTGTCAAAAGAAACAAACCACTTATGTCCAGTCTCCACTGCCAACATCATGCTAACTAATTTCCTCCACAACCACTTCATATAATCCCCAAGGATATGCCAAACTCTCCCAACAAACTAAGAGGTACGGGTCGATGGACGCCAATTCTCCCACAGAGAGCCAAGCAGCAGACGCAGGCACTCGATCAAATCTTCTACCGGAAAGAAATTTTGTGTCCGAGGTGGCACGACCTGTGCCCAACCAAATTGTCGCATAAGTCGCTAAGGGAAATAGAAGGAGGTCTGTCTAAGACCAACCAGCCGCACATATGAGTATTCTCCTAGCTCCAGAACAGACAACAACTGTCCCCATCAAGGCACTGACTAGTAAAAATTCTGAGCCCCATGCTCCACAAACTAATTCTCCTAGCTCGCAATATCCAAGCCAACATAGAAAAAGTGACGCGAAAAGAAGTTGGGTAAAACCGATAAAGGATATTCTGAAAGAGTCACCGGGCGGAGTCTTTCAAACAACCACATGAATAGCATCACAGGGCTACCCCACAGGAAGTCAGAACTACCTTCTCACCAGGCATCCAGACCATTCAGGGTCTCCGCAGTATCACCGCCGCAGGATTGCGATGGTATGACATCCATGAAGTAATGGTTGCAAGTTGCGGATCCACCAATAGTTCCCCAGTCACCAGCAGTAATTTTGAAACCAAGCCCAGAGCAATGGCTCCAGCGTATCCAGCATCGCCAGCTTCCTGCAAATGCATGGAATGCAACACCGTCGGGAGGGAAATCATTCCTCCAGCAACCAGTGATCTAGCCATCGAAGGAGAAATGCGAAGAAGCCCAGCCAGCAAATCCCTGGGTGAACCGGAAATTTTGGGTAAAGCTGCAGCAACACTGGGATTTACCCCTGGCATGACAGAAAATTCCTCATAGGTAGGATAAACTTCATCGAACGCAAAGCGGAATACATGGTCTTCGGGGTACCAGAATTGTACCGCCACCATCAGCATGTTCCACTCAATGGGTCGATTGCGCCATAAAGAAACTCGACGCATGTTGAAAGCATCATAGTCGATGTTATAAGAGCAAATCGCTTCCAAGGCTTCGAGATAATTTTCAAACTCAATGCTACCATGGAGAGCCATCTTGGAAGGCTAAGAGATAGTAGGCAAGTAAGTAAGAATGTGAAGGTGTGAGGGAAACACTCCACCCTACCCTTTTTATACATGAGAACCCTCACAAAAGACATAATCCCTGCAAAAATCGGAGGGAATCCTACCCCACAAAGTACCTAAGGCTGAAGGGGGCACTAATCAAAGTTTTGAATTGATGGGACTAGACTTGACTATTGATAGGCAGGACAAGGTGCTTGCCGATCGGCAACCCCCTACTCTTGGAAATTTTCCTTTTTCCTCTTTTGTTAAAAATCAGAAAACTCAAAATAAATTGATATTCTTAATAGAATTTCAAAAATCCCCTTTTTATCTTAATAAAAAAATTTCTTTCAAAATCCCCAAAACATCTCTTTTTACGGTCTCAGCAGCAAAGTAAAAAGTGCATGTGCATGCATTCACTCATTCATCATTAACAAAAGATAATAAAAAAAAACTCCATTGCATTGCATATATATTTGTTCTTATGTGTTATATCAAAATTTTGCAGGAAATAAAAGAAGAGCAAAAAAGAATGGGACTCAGCTCGAACCCACATCCTCTCTCTTTCACCTACCCTTCACACCTCTCTCTAAGAGCTTCCACCCCTGCGACGCGCTCTCTTTCCCCTATGGAGAGATGATGAACCACCTCTACCCAAGCCAGAGTTCACCCCGGACGAAGCAGACGGCACCATGCCGACCGACACCCTCTTGAAACTTCGTACAAAAATTCCCAGAAAATACCAAAAAGCCCTGAAAAATCCTCAAACAATTCCTAAAAATCCGAGGAAGGATTTAGAACATTTTCACTAAGAAAATTTTTCACTCCCTCAAGAGAAACCCCTATTTACCCAGCAGAACTCTAAAAAAACCAAGTAAAACTCCTCCCGACGACGCCCCCGGAGGATCTCTAAAGGTCTCAAACCTCCTCGAGGAATACGTCCAATACCTGGACCACCTAATCACTTCCCCAGTGAAGTTTACGACATCAAACTCGCCTCTCCTCCGCAGATCACAAACACTTCTCCGGCAATCAGCTCCTCGGCTCAAAACAACGTCACGAGGTAATTTCCCCAGCGGAACTCGAGAAAGTCATTTTCAAAGTCTCCAAAGGACACACTACATTTTACCCATCTCATTCCCCAACGAAACCCAAAATCCAATCTTCATCTTCTCTTAGGTCAGAATTGACCTCGATCCTCGATCGTCACCTCTCTTAGGTCAGAATTGACCTCGATCCTGGATCGTCACCTCTATATAAACCCTCAGAATTGGCTTTGATCCGCAGAATTGGCCATCTCAACATAAGCCCGCAGAATTGGCTTCGACCCGCATAATTGGTCACCTCTACATAAGCTCGCAGAATTGGCTTCGACTCACAGAATTGGTCATTTCTACATAAGCCCACAGAATTGGCTTCGACCCGCAGAATTGGTCACCTCTACATAAGCCCGCATAATTGGCTTCGACCCGAAGAATTGGTCACCTCTACATAAGCTCGCGGAATTGGCTTTGACCCATAAAATTGGTCATCTCTACATAAGCCCGCAAAATTGGCTTCGACTCGCAGAATTGGTTATCTCAACATAAGCCCGCGAAATTGGCTTCGACCCGCAGAATTGGTCACCTCTAGATATGCCCACAGAATTGTCTTTGACCTGAAGAATTGGTCATCTCTACATAAGACCGCAGAATTCGCTTCGACCCGCAGAATTGGTCATCTCTACATAAGCCCACAGAATTGGCTTCGACCCGCAGAATTGGTCATCTCAATATAAGCCCGCAGAATTGGCTTCGACTTGCAGAATTGGTCACCTCTACATAAGCCCTCATAATTGTCTTCGACCCACAGAATTGGTGACCTCTACATAAGCCCTCAGAATTGGCTTCGACCCGCAGAATTGGTCATCTCAACATAAGCCCTTAGAATTGGCTTCGACCCGCAAAATTGGTTATCTCAACTTAAACCCTCATAATTGGCTTCGACACGCAGAATTGGTCATCTCAACTTAAGCCCTCAGAATTGGCTTCGATCCACAAAATCGGTTACCCTCATCTTTAAGCCCGTAGAATCGGCTTCTACCCGCAAAATTAGTCGTCTTCGCTCCTTCAGGCCCTCAGAATCGGCCACGACCCTCTAAATTGGTCGTCTTCACTCCCTTAGGCCCTCAGAATCAGACTCGATCCTCTGAATTGGTCGTCTTCACTCCTTTAGGTCCTCAGAATTAGCCTCGACCCTCTGAATTGGTCGTCATCGCTCCCCTAGATCCTCAGAATCGGCCTCGACCCTCTGAATTGGTCATCCTCCTTCAAAGCATCATGCGATGTCTATTCGACGACTATCATTTGTTCCAAACTCACCCGTCGAGGGGATCTGTAGACACCCCATTTTGTTACCCCCTAAAACTCTCCCTAGGTCCCTAGCACCTCCCTTCATCACTACAAACCCAAGTCATACCCCGGGTATTGACCCAGAAGCCATCGGTCACTCCCACACTCCGTTTGACCAAAAGTCAAAGTCTTCATCTCGATCGAGACTGAATGAATCTTCGAAGGTAACTAAAACCCCTTTCCAATGGCCCATCCCGTGCACGATTTCGACTTACCATGCGGACGAACGACCCATTTCCCCCGAGACTCAATCAGGAGGCCATCGGGCACTCTCGGACTCTGTTTGACCTAGGTCAACTCTTCATCTCGACCATGATTGAATGAATCTTTGAAGGGCATTGAATCCCCTTTCCATTGGTCCATCCCGTGCGCAATTCTGACTTATGGTATGGACGAACGATCCGTTTTACTCTGAAAGGTCACCGAATGCTTCCAGGGCCCGATTGACCAAAGTCAACTCCCCGAACAAGATCAAACCCTTTGGAATGTCGAAGTACATCTCCTAACCTTTCCAACAGTCTACCCCATGCACGATTCGGACTTACCATGCAGACGAACGATCCGTTTGAGTCCGACAGTTTCCCGTCTAATGGACTGACGAATGCTTTCGAGCCATATTTGACCTAAAGTTAACTCCCGAACCTAGGAGAGGTCCAAAGGACTTTCGAATGTCTCTGAATTACCTTTCCAACGGTCCGCCCCGTGTATGATTCTAATCAACGATTTGCGTTATGCGACCTATTTACCAAAAAGGCCTGAAAATACTGCCAAACAGCAGGTCTCAGACCTTGCCTATCGGCAGTGTGCCTAAACGCACTTGTCGAATGGAAGGAACAGGGCTATGCCGATCGGCAATGCTCTGGGCCTATAAAAAGGCGGCCCTGACCTCACTTGCAAGGAGAGCCCAGATCTGATAGAATTCACTCTCAACAAATCCTGAAAACCTCTCTCGATGTTAGCGTGATTTCTACACCCAAATACCTTTCCAACCTTCACTTTTCATCATCCTTTTCATCAAACTTGATGAATTCACTACCCTCCATCATCATCCAAGTCTAAGGGATGCTCTCCAGCATTCAAGGTCAAGGTCAAGATCTTCTAGAAGGTCCAATTTTCTCAAACTCTCTCTTAAATTCTCTTAAATTCCCAATAACTTGTTTTCTTACTTAGCACTTTCATTATCTCATTTCCCACATCCTAATATACTTTTTATTTAGTATTATTGCACATCTCTTATTTTCATATAAATAAAAATCCAAAAAATAAGAAAAAGATGGTTTGCTCATAAATTCCAAACGAGAATTCTCATACTTTTCTTACAATTCTCTCACAACTAAAACACTCTTTATACACACACACACACACACACAAATAAGAGAATCCCCGATTGGATTTATGGGATAAACCCTACCCCTCGTTTTTTATGCGAACTACGTGAACATTGATGCCTCTATAGGCTACGTAGGCATTTCGGGGTAAAACTCGAGACTCGAGTCCTATTCTTTACTTTTTCTCTCATTTTCCATTTTCTCTAACCTCCATTCTCTTACACTATATATATACATATATTTTTGTTCTTAGGGGCATATCATTCCGTGTGCGTTATCGTTCCCTCATAACGATTAACGTAAGGATGATCACGTAAATCTTATTTTCTAATGTTATTTTTAAACCTTCCTACGGATGACTCACTTTACCTCTTCCATGGTACAAGTCGATGATTCCTATCTCCACTATATATACACATGCACACATATCACAGGGAAGATTAAAGGAAAATAAACAAAATCCATGAGAGATCGAAAGGGAGGAATGGGTGCCTAACACCTTCCCATTTCGTAACTTAGCCTTCGGACCCTTCTCGAATCATTTTGGTTTTGTATGCACCAGTATGTCTTTGGATGCTGTCCTTCGGGATGGCTTCCTCTTTTCTTTTGTCTGTTTTGAGTAAAATAGACTGGCGACTCTAATCTCTCTATATCTTTCAACTCACCTCAATTGACGTCGGTCGAAGCGCTCCCGAGAGGGACGTGCGGGACCTGAGTATCCTCTGTCGCACGACGAGGATCGAGGATGTCCACAGATGGCTTTGAAGTTATCCTCGGTATGGATTGGTTGTCCTATCGAGTGCCATCGGCATACTGTGTCAGTATCTCTCCCAGATGGGTCTCACTATCGCTTTGGTAGTGAGTAGAGCATAAATTATCCTTGTGAATTCTCTTCTACCCGAGATCAGAGACATTTCTTTGGATGGTTAAGCAGTATAGTGGCGCAAGAAGAGCCTGTACATGTGATTGAAGATTATACTATCGTGCGAGATTTTCCCGATGAATTTCTTGAGGAAATTCCCGAATTACCCCCGAGTCGAGAGATTGATTTTGTTGTTGATATTCATCAGGGTGTTTCACCTATTTCCATCCCTCCTCATCGGATGGCACTGATGGAGTTGCAAGAATTAAAACTTCAGTTGGATGATCTCACTAGCAAGGGTTTTATACGCCCTAGTGCGTCCCCTTAGGGATCACCAGTCATTTTTGCAAAAAAAATGGACAACACTCTCAGACTCTCCATTGATTATCGGAGACTGAATAGGGTGACAGTGAAAAACAAATATCTTATTCCTAGAATCGATGATTTATTTGATCAGTTACGAAGAGCGGGCAGGTTCTCCAAGATTGATCTCCGATCTGGTATCACCAATTGCGAGTTAGGGAGGAAGATATCCCTAAGATAGCTTTTCGAATGAGGTACGAACATTACGAGTTTTTGGTCATGCCTTTCGACTTGATAAATTGCCATGCTCCATTCATGGACCTCATGAATCGTATTTACCGACCATACTTGGACCGATTTGTGGTGGTCTTCGTTGATGATATTCTTATATATTCGTCTTCTAATGTTTATTATGAGGAGCATTTGAGTTCTACACTTCAGTTACTTAGGGAGAATCGATTATATGCAAAGTTTAGCAAATGTGAATTCTGGGTGGATGAGGTCAAATTTCTTGGCCATGTAGTGTCCGGTGTAGGCATTTCTGTTGATTCATCCAAGGTTGAAGCCTTCCTCGAATGGGCAAGACCGAAGATAGTCACAGAGATTCAGAGTTTTCTTGGATTGGATGAATAATACAGGAGATTCGCTCAGGATTTCTCTCGAGTTGCATCGCCCCTTACTCGATTGATGCAAAAAAATGTTCATTTTGTGTGGTCAGATGAGTGTGAAGCTTCCTTCCAAGAGTTGAATTTTAGGCTTACCTCACCACCTATTCTTATTCTTCCCAAGGTGGAAAAGGGTATACAGTGTACTGTGATGCCTCCAGATCTGGTCTTGGTGCAGTTCTTATGCAGGAGGCTCGGGTGGTCGCTTATGCATATCGACAGCTTAAGACGCATGAGCGAAACTACCCCACTCACGATCTTGAGTTAGCCGCAGTGGTGTTTGCTTTGAAGAGTTGGCAGTATTACCTATATGGAGAGCGGTTTGAGGTATTCACGGATGATAAGAGTTTTCGGTACATCTTCACTCAGTGAGATCTTAACCTTCGATAACGAAGGTGGATCGAGCTTCTTAAAGACTATAACTTTACGTTGGAGTACCATCCGGGAAAGGCCAATGTTATGGCTGACGCCCTTAGCAGGAAGTTCGGTCCTGCCTTAGCAGCGATGAAATGTTATCATGGAAATATGTATGCCGAACTTCAGCGTTAAGACTTGCATGTTCAGCGGAATAATGATAAAGTCTATTTATGGGGTCTGATGGTTAGGCCTGTCGTTCATCAGAAGGTCTTGGATGCTCAATTATGTGATGATGAGATCATGATTTTTTGAAATCGCATTCAGCACGGCGAGGAATTTGATACTCTCACAGTTGATCACAGTTGATCAGGATGGTGGTGTTCGACATAAGGGTAGGTTGATTGTCCCAGCAATTGAGGAGCTTCAAGCTAAGATTCTGACAGAATTTCACCATTCTCGATTCAGTATACATCCGGGAGCTACTAAGATGTATATGGACCTTTGTAGATATTTTTGGTGGTTAGGGATGAAACGAGATGTGACTTTGTTTGTGGCAAGGTGTTACACATGCCAGCAGGTGAAGACCGAACACAAGAAGCCAGCTGGGTTGTTGCAACCACTTCCAATTTCCGAGTGGAAGTGGGAGCATATCACTATGGATTTTGTTACGGATTTGCCTCAGTCTGAGCGAGGTCACGATGCGGTTTGGGTTGTAGTAGATCGTATCACTAAGTCAGCACATTTTCTACCGATTAGAGTCACAGATAGCATAGAAAAATTGGCTAGACTTTATATTCGAGAGATTATTCGACTACATGGTGTTCCACTCACTATTGTTTCAGATAGGGATCCTCGGTTTGTCTCTCGGTTCTGGAGGAAGGTGCAGGAGGAATTGGGTACGAATCTGAATTTCAGTATGACTTATCACCCCGAGACTGATGGGCAGTCTGAGCATACTATTCAGATTTTAGAGGATTTACTGCGAGCGTGTGCTTTAGACATTCGGGGTAGTTGGGATGAGAACTTGCCTCTTGCAGAATTCTCTTACAATAATAGTTATCAGTCAAGCATTGAGATGGCCCCCTTTGAGGCACTATATGGGAGACCGTGTCGTTCCCTGGTATGTTGGGCAGAGGTTGGGAGAAGCATATCACGAGTTCCGATATGATCAGGGAGATGACTGAGAAGGTTGAGTTGATTAGACATAGACTTATTACGACCCAGATTAGGCAGAAAAATTGTGCTGATAATCAACGTATACCTCTAGAGTTTTGAGTAGGTGACCATGTGTTACTGAAAGTTAGGGCTCGAACCGGTAGCAAGAGGTTTGGCCAGAAGGGCAAGCTCGCCCCTCGATATATTGTCCCCTTTGAGATCTTGGAGCGGGTTGGGGAAGTTTCTTACCGTTTGGCATTGCCTCCTCAATTGACTCATGTTCACAATGTGTTTCACGTTTCTATGTTGAAAAAGTATCTTCACGATCCTAGTCATGTAATCAACTGGCAAAATATCGACTTGCAGGAAGATACTACGTTTCTGACGCGACCTTTATCTATTTTGGGTCATGAGGATAGGGTACTGCGCAACAAGGTTATTCCTTTGGTGAAATTCCTTTGGGAATCACAGGGTGCTAAGGCGCTACTTGGGAGAGACAAGCCGAGATGCGGGAGAAATATCCACAGTTGTTTGAGCGACTTATGATTTATTTCGGGGAAGAAATTTTCTAAGGACGGGAAAATGTACTACTCGTACTTTTTATTACGTACTTGTATTTCGACCTATTTATATGTCAACGTGCCACTAACAAAAAAAATCTACATTTTCATGCTCACATGGGAATTTATTTGTGTTTATATGGTTTATTTAAGCACCTTGGTAAAGTTTTACGCAATTTGGACTATATATATATATAAATAAATTATTTTTTTGTCAAAAAATAAAAGTGCTCAGAAAAATCTGAAACTTTGCCGACAAATGTAAAATTTAATTTTGAACAACTTTCCCTCGTCCTCCTCAAAAAATATGTTTTTGACCCTTTTTTAGGCTGATTTATGTTTAAAAAAAAATTAGGTGGTGTGGTTGGCTCATTTATTAGGTCGTTGGTTCATTTATTGGGTGGTTGACTCATTTATTGGGTGGTTGACTCATTTATTGAGTGGTTGGATCATTTAGTGGGTGGTTGGATTTTGTATTTTGCAACTTGAAAAAAATGTATTTCACTTATATTTTCAAGCTAGGAGACTTAAATGAGTCAAATATTAAATAGGGAAGCTTAAAATTGATATAAATAAGAGTGGAGGGATTCATGAACCTAGAAAACTAAAAGAAAAATATAAACTCCTCCATCTTCTTCCTCTCTCTTATATCCTCAAGGGAAAAAATACTTCTAAATTTCGTAGCTCACCCGTATACCCATATTCTCTCTCCTTAAACTCCATTCAAGAAGCTCAAAACTCCATTAAAACATCACACAAGGGGTGGGAAAACTTGGTGTGGCTTGAAAGCTTGATTTTGGGAGAATAAGAGTGGAGTTTAGGATAATTCTAGGAGGACTTGAACTTTTCTTCTCCAAAGTTTTCTCCTCTTCATAAATCAAGTACAGTTTTCCTCTTCCTAAATTTATATTTTCAAAAGCTTAAAAAAAACATGTTGATGAAAGATGATTTCTTGTAGAAAAATTGTTAGTTCTTGTATTTCCTATTATGCAAACCCAATAATTTTTAGCCATGATAAATGATATGTTTTGAAATTAAATAGATATATTTCATCATGTTTTAAAAGAATGATAAATTTCAGCCCCTATTTTGACGATGTTAAAAAGTGATGATAATGACTTAAAATGGTGTAAAAAACTCATTTAAAACCTTATATTTGAACCCTACATTAAAATGGAAATTTTAATAATTAAGTTATGATTAAATGAGTAAAATATTATAGATAAACCGTAAGGTCTTATAAAGATATGTTTTTTCCTTGAAAACTCATTTAAAGGATGCATTTTTTGTGAAAAAATGGCATAATGGCAATTTTGGTAATTATGTAAAAAACTAGTGGAAGATAATGTTTCGTTACTTTAAATGCTAGTAAAATCATTTTGAAGGTACTAAAAATGTGTTAATGCATTAATGAATAAATAGGGTAAATGATGATCGGATATTAGTGTTCAAAGTGCGATGTTATTGTTAGTTGGCCTCCTCGGCTATTTTAAAAGTAAGGCAAATAATGAAGTAAAGAAGTAACATCGAAAGATTAATGCGAGTACTTGGGATAATGAGAATAATTGTAAGAATGTGAATATTTGGAAGAATGTGAATATATGAAAAGATAATGATATACGGATGTTTCCGGAAAGAATAATTAAGGAGGGCATGACGTCCCTAGTGGTGAAAGACCCCTGTGATAACCCGCCTAATAAAATACCGGGCGATCACTCCTATATCAAATTAAAACAGGAGTCGCATATGGATCATTCTTAGCATCACTGTCGAAAATCCATTTAATTACCAATAACCTATTAGGCTGGCGTCAAAATTTTACTTAACTACTCTTTTTAAACAACTATAAACAAAACATCCACACAGTTTATGCGTAAATGAAACTAAAATGAAATAAAGTAACCTAACACTCGGTCAAAATATACAACCATATTGAATGACACACTAAAAGGCGATAAAAGAATAAACAAAGGCAGCTGGGTTATTAACCCAAATGTTTATACAATACCTCCTATCTAGATTACAAGAATGGAAGCGTCTATCGAGAACCTGCATGCATCCACAGCTGCTGCAGCTGACGTCTGAATCGAAGGAAGTGACATCCAGGCGTTCTTGTGTCTGGACACACACACACACACACACACACACACACACATATGTATATATAACAAGAAAGGAAAAGTAGATAAACGGGTCAGAGCCCGAGTTTGAAAATATTTTTCATATGCATAAATGCTTTATTTTTTTTTAGAAAAATAGATTTTATCTCATATTTAAATTGGTATAGCACTCCCATGAGATACCCTCACCTCTCTTCTAACAGTGCACTCCTAACGCACTTAACATTCTAGTTAAGCTACCGTGCCTAACTAATCTAATACCCCCGTATACTAGGAACCTCTACAACTCGAGATATAAGGGCTAAACTTCTCTCCATTCTCAACACAACGCTAAGTTCGTGCGTGGGGTGTCTCGCGAAGTGAAATCCAAACAAGGAACACCCCCGATACAGTACTACTTGGCAGGGTTAATGGTAGAGATCCATTAGGCCCGTAGTACAAAACTAATATATAAATGCATACTTATATAAGAATATACTTATTATATTCATTCTTATATACATCTTATAATATACATCCGGATAATATCTCCCGGACTGAGGTTTATTCTATTTTCATTTTTTATCTCTTTATTCTCATTAGAGATTTATATTACATTGTTCTCATACACAAGTAATATACCATGCACACATGCATACAAACCATCCCACCGAGCTATAACTTGAGGATGCGGTCTCATAGTGCCGATCCAAAAAACCGGGTTTGCTCCTATACCACGGTACCAACCGGAATCCTCAACAGTCCTGGTAAAATACAGAACGGTGGAGGCGGTCAAGTTCCCCCTGCGAGTGGGAGATCACATAAATCGAACTCGAACGTGGGACATAAAATGACCCGAGGCTTATACTCACCCTGCTCCTCGAGCCAGGGGATTCACCCACATCGCGCAACCTCCCGGGATTGCACTAGAGTAATATATAACTGCGGCTGTTCCAACCCTACACCAAAGGAAAGTCCGTGGAAAGCAGCCAATCTAAATGCATACATATAATATATATATATATATATATATATATATCATATCATATATATACTTTAATCATATAGTATATATATACACTATATTCCTCCTCGAACATATATATATGGACATAATTGCTAATCACGTCTAGCGATGACCAATAATCCCAAAGATTCTCTCAAAGAATCATAATCATGCATTCATATACGCATGATACTAAACCCAAAGTATTCCCTTACTTTGATAAATAATAATTTCCTTATTCATCTCCAAGGATTTATTGGATATCTCCAATTATACCATCTCACACTAAGTGAATATATATATATATCTATATTCCAAATCTCATCCTAATCATATCATAGGATTTACCCCACCAATATCGATATAATTATGCTTCCTATACGCATAACTACATAGACCTAATTACACACTGAATATCCTAGGGATTTTCCTTTCCCCGATCAACTTAATTTTTGTAGGTCATGGATTTCATTTCCATGAACCCAAGGATTTATCACACTCCTATAATCAATTAGAGGTCCCCACCCTAACTTAGGAACCCTAAACCTTCAAATTCTACCATTTCTCTATTTTCCTCGAGAATATAATTTAAAGGTTATACATTTAAAAACCCTCGCCTTGCCCTCCTAAATTTCCTCAATTGGAGGACTATATACTCCTAAAAGATCCTTTATGTTATCACTTAAATATCCTCGAATCAATTAGAATTGGAATATATCCCATCCAATCAACCCTAGGAAAAATTGCCTAACTTTCAGAAGGATCGATCGATCGACCCATGGCCCTCGATCGATCGATGGTTCGATCGATCGATCCCCCTCGCTCGATTGATCGATCAAGGTGGACAAATTCTTCTCCGAGAAGCTGTTTCAGCCATTAAATCTTCTCCCAAGATTTTGTCGCCTCACCCAACGTCCTATAACCTCAACCAACAACTAATACACTTATAAAATGGGTTCTAAACATCCTAGAACCCAAAACCAACAATTAATTTCGATTAAATCCTATGTTTCTCAAATTAGAAAATTATGGGGGTTTATTCGTTTTAATTCTCGAAATCCCGTTTTATCCACGAAAACCCAACCCAAAATTTTTAGGGTTTTTTTATACCAACAATGATATGAGATATTTATGCTAAAAAAGAAATAAAGCAAGTAAACACTTGCCTCGTGGATAAAATCCGACGACCTCGAGCCGAATCCCGCGGAGTTTGGCCGGAATCTCCCCTTTTCTCTCCTCCTCTCTCTCTTCTCTCTTTTCTTTCCCTCGCCCTCTTTATATAGGAAGAAAAGGGTTTTAACCCTTAAAACCCAAAAACGACTCGTTTACTCAATTATGAGCCCGTTTAACTCCAAAATTCCCCGAAATATAATTTCGACAATCGGACACTCTTTTTCGACTATCTCGGCCATTCCGAGACTCACGGCGCAGTCGAAATTTCCATCCGAGGTACTTGACCTCAAATCACTATTTCAATCCATAACAAATGAATGTGGTATTCCCATTAAAATATCATCTTCTGTCGCTTTTCCCGACGGCGACATATTATTAAAATACTTCGATATATTTAATCCCAAAAGTAATTACAACACCCATAGAAAATCATCCAATCCTCGAAAATCCCAAAAATTACTATTCCGAGAAATTCCTCAAATTTACAATTTATACCCAATTATGGAATTTAATTATCTCCAAAAAGGACGGGTTGTTGCAACCCCAAACAACTTGGCCAGTGTAACATATGTGTGCTCGATACCGACGGTGAAAGGCCGTAAAATCGTGGATGTTGGCAAACCCCAAAGTAATAAAAGTAATATTCATGAATGATTGGAAAAATAAATGGATTAATGAAATTGAATAAATGAATCTTATTAAATGACAACATAGTTGGATTAATAAGTTAAGTCCCTGACACGAGACATGAAAAATACTTAAGTGCGAGTTGGGCGTATAGCCCGAGTGCATTGCATGTAGTTGTATTAACATTTAATGAATTGGAAATTATTTTACAAAATACCGAAAGACATTGTATATGTATAGTGTTTTGATTATCAAATTATTGCTTAGTATTTCCCACCCTACTGGGCATTCGATCACCCCCTTACTTTTCCCCACCCCAGGTACTTCAGTTGATGACACTGGAAAGGATCTCAGTAAGAATGCGGAGGGTGTGACTCGACGTTAGACGCTTTGTTGACCGTTTCATAATATGTTTAAGATTTATATTAGTAGCACTTTATTTAATATTTTGGAACTTTATTAAGGGATTTGGACTATTGTGTTGTCTTACTCAGTGAACTTTGTTTCGATAGATTATGTGTGGTATTACACGTTTTTTTCATAGACAAATTCATAAGTTGAATTTATTAGTCATGTCAAATGTTTGTTATTTTTTTTAAACTAAATTTGACAAATGAATATTACGTCCTTAAATCAATTAAATAAATATTTTTCTTAAATAATAAAGTAATCTTCTTCCCCTCCCCCCTTTAACACCCCAATTCGGATTTGGGTTATCCCAACGGTAATCTAAATCCGAGTCGGGGCGTTACATACCTTCTCCTTCAAGCCCATCAACAAAAAAAATCATAAACACGAAAATTCGGGCATGTGTGTGTGTGTGTTCGTGTGAGATGGAAGTGAGGTGGGTAGGGGGCGAGGGCGGAGGTGGGGGAAGGCAGGGAGGTGTGGAGGGAAGGAAGGGTTGTAGCATGGGTGGGTGGGTGGAAGGGTGGGTGGGTGGGTGGTCTTTATGGCTAAGAGAGAGAGAGAAGAAATAGGATGAAAAGAGAGAGAAAAGAAATAAGGTGGGTGGATGTTCATTGACAAAAATACCATTTAATGAGTCATGTGTGGGCCTGGAAATCGGGCTATGTGAATCGGGATTTGGATTGCTAAGGCTCAGCTCGAAATTTCCTAGTCATTTCCCCAAGCCTGAGCTCAACCCGAATTAAAATAGGAACCATAGGCTCGGGCTCGAATCACCAAACTCACGGGGTTGGGGCTCATTTTCGGACAAGTCGGATTTCAAATCTAAAAAATATTTAGAATAGTGCTTTTAGTATGCGCCATTTTAATGTAAAAAAATCGTCACACTTTTAATTTAAAAATGTTTATAACAGTTTGCCATAACTCTACTAAGTAATTATTACAAAAAGGCTATATGGAAAAAAAATACCTAAAAATTATATATATATATATAATATTTGAGTTCGGATCTGGCTTAGATCGGGATTGACACCGCTATGCTCAAGCTCGACCCTAATTACATTCGGGTTTCAAAATTTGGTTCAGGCTCGGCTCGGCTCAAACTCTCTTAAAGGTCGACCCGAATTTAGCGAGGTGAACGGACGCGCTTCGGGCTTACTCAACTCAATTTACCCGTCTAGTCATGTGCAACGCACATGAATCAACTTTCCCGTAAAAAATTATAAGAGTTGGACGGTAAGGGACGATTTGCAGTCGTGTTGGAAGTTAAGGGGGTTAAGTAAAAAAATTGAAAGTTGGGATGAAAAAATTAAGAGGAATCAAAGTTTGGGGGTCATAAGTGTAAATAACCCTTAAATTTGTCACCATACTCGAAATAGTCTTAGTATGTAGTGTTTATTATATATTGTTCTTTACATGTTGTGTTATGATTCTTTGTAGTTAATTATAAATAGTGCATCGTGCGGTATCTATGCTAGTCTCTCTCTCTCTCTCTTTCTCTCTCTCTCTATAGATAGAGAGATAGGTGGTTGGTGGTAAGGTGATTGAAGTTGAAGAGCTTCCACGAATGCAAGCAATAAAAATGAGTGACGGGTGAGAGAGAAAGGGAATATGGTTGTCTTATTTAGTTTGTTTGTCAAAAAATGAGTACCGAAAGCCAAATAACCCATAAATTAAGTATGTTATAGCATCGCTCTTTTGTAAATTAAGCAATAATTACAATTTGTATCTGTATATATGTCTGTGTGCAAGTTGCAACTGTCGGCTATCTTCCAAAATCAGTTGGAAGCTTGAATTTAAGTCCTTTTTGAGCTAAAGGTGCACGACATAAGCAGCTGTTTATACGAGAAATGGAATTATAAATCTCGCATTTGTTGACCATCTTGGATGGAGCGCATGGATGACCTAGCAACTTAGGACCTATTTGGGATAGATAATATTTGGTGGATTAAGACTTAAGAGTTCTTATTGTAAATCTTGTTTTATTTTTAAATTAACTTTACAATTTACAAATCACTGGAAATATCGACAATAGTTGTTGTCTTTCTATCTTGTATGTCAAATTATTTTTAGAAATTTCTATGCTATTTATTAATTTTTTATATTAATAGATAAGTTTTTTAAGTACCTCCAATGGTGCTATTTTTTAATTATTTTTATATCATGCCAATAATAGAGTATCACATTCTAACAACTCTCAAGAAAAAAAGCTTAAATCACCAATAGTAGTAATAAGAAAGTTCTCAAGACTTAATAATGCTTCAAATTCAAACACTCCTAATGATCCATTAACACTTAGTGATGTAGAGGTAGAGATTGAGTTTGATGAAGGTGCTAGAGGTGATTGGTCATTCAACAACTTACTAGAGAGTACATTGGATAGAGTGTAAGAAACAATTGAGAATAAAGTGGAAGAAGCCATTGAGATAGAGTGAAAGAGGCAATTAACGATAGAGTGGAAGAACCAGATGAGGTTAATGAGGATAAGCATGTAGCTGATGAGTGGGATTTAATAACTTCACATTGCCTCAATGCCGAAGAAAGTTATCACTCTAATAGTGAGTCTGATGAACAATGAAGATGGATTTATGCAAGAGTTATCAACAAACGTGGAATGGTCAACTATATTGGACTATAGGAAATACATGAGACAATTTGTGAGATTCAAGAAGTTTGAGTATAGACTGAAGCAAAACAGTAACTTAAAGAGTGATTTGATTTGCAAGGATCCTAACTGTAAGTTTAGGGTGTATGTGAGGAAGTTTCCACATGAACCAACAGCTAATGCTAGAATATTTTGTAGGGACAACATACTTGCAAAGCTAATGTTAAAGGCATGGACTCAATGGACAGGGGAAGCTAGGTTTCTAATGAGGTGGAACACATGATTAGGGATCATAGGGAGATGAATTTTAAAGATGTTCAAGCTGTAGTTTAGGAAAAACATGCAGTGAAGATAGGATATCAAACTGAATATTATGTTAAAATAATTGTCAATGAGAGGATCCATGGTAGTTACAGTGATTTATTTAGGTTGGTGCATGAGGCTGCAAGGCATATTGATTTATAAACCCATGTAGTAATGCTAATTGGAAGAGGGATCCAAATGGTCAACAATTTATTTCATTATGTGTTGCGTTCAAGGCCTCTCTAAATGGATTTATTAATGGATGTAGGCCACTATTGGGTTAGATGGTTCATTTCGTAAAGACAAGCATGGTCGTGCAATTTTATATGTTGTGTCATTAGATGGGAATAATGGTTTATTCCCCATTGCCATATACATTTATACAAATAAAAGTCATGACACATGGAGTAGATTTTTGAGAACTATACAACCTTACCTGAAAAAACACATATCTAATATAACTATTAAAAACGGTGTCTTCAAAGAGGGGTTGGACACATGGAATATGTAATTAAGTCTCACCATCAAAGTTGTATAGTCCCTTTGTATTCCTCCAAGAAACGAAAAACAGCCACAACCAAAAAACTTATTTCTCTCCATTATAGAAAACCCCACCCATCCTTTGCTTCACAATGTCACTTCCTCTCTCTCCTCGACTTTCTGTATCCCCAAGTCTCTTGCCCTCCAACTACAAACCCCTATATATTGTTTCTCTTTACCTCCTCTCAATGACTACTTTCACAAAACAAAACTAATCAATGGATTTCATTCCAATAAAATAGCCTCAGAAAATAGGGTTTTCATACCACATTGTGTTTCATCAAGTTGTGATGGGTATGTCAGCCCTCCTCTCATTTCTTCTTATGCTTCCATTTTCTCTCGCATTATTGTAATTCATTTGATGTATCATTATACATTTAACTGTTGCAATTCGTTGATATAAGTTTGTTTGTTCAATTGTTCATGTTCACTTTCGAACTTTTTTAGGCAATATTTGGTTCTAGAGATCTTCAGACTACATTCAAAGGAGGTTTTAATATTTATTTTTTGTTTCTTTGTTTATTTATCTTTTTAATTTTCTTTTATTACATCGGTTTGTAATATTATGTTTTTATAGGTTTCAAGTATGCAGATGGTTGTTGGTGCTCAATTACAATAATATTGATTACCGGTTTCTTCGATTATATCCAACGAATCAAATGGCTTCAACATTTGTTGGCTTTAAGATTTTAGATTGGGATGATTTGGACAATTAAATAGAGATCCAACAGTCAATCTTAGCTCAATTGGTTTATGACCATCTATTTTTAATGGGTTTAATTATATTTGACCGTGTATCTGTTGGGAGACATTGGATGTGATTTGGATACACATGTTTTTTTCATAATTGTACTATGTACTGCCTTTTTTATTGTTCATATTTTATATTTTATATAAAATATCCATATATTTTATATTTTTCATATTTTTTGAATATTGAATCTTCAGATTTATAATTGTACTATATAGTACCTTTTCTTATTGGAAATAATATTTGCACTGCTTAGAGGTTCTTAGGTATGCTACCTTATTATTGGTCATTTTTAATATTTGTAATCTAATTTATTTTTGTAGAATTATTATATTGAATAATATCCATGAGTCCTTTCAAAAGTAACATTTGTTAAAATTAGGGTAGTCGATATATGCGTTGTACATATATGGAATATATATAGTTGATATTGCAAATCATAAACATAGTTAAAATAAATCGTCGATATAGTTTTTATATATATATATATATATATATATATATAGTTGAACATAAATGTTTTACACAGATCAACAAATGGAGTTAGAAGCTAATCTTGGTCAATGTTGTATTAATAGATTCAAGATGACAGATATTTCTTAATCAGATATGATAAAATGGAAACACTAAATAGGTTATTATTAGTGGTAATACATGATGGTTATAAATAATTTTGTATCTACATACTTTTCAATGCTTATTTTTTTATTTTTAGTATTTACCAAAACCACATAAGTTCTACCAACAATTTTTTTTTATGATATTTTTTAACATAACTGTTCTTTCTTTCCCAGTTTTTCATTAATATTTTTATTCATTGATTCTTTTAAATGACTTTTATATTTAACTTCTTATACTATATATTTTAAACTATAATCATGCCATAAGTATAATAGCTACAAATTAGCATAAGTACGCAACTTAGTGTAACGATGACAATTATATATTTTGTAACCAATAACCCGTTCAATAAGTATGATAACCACAATCATTTGATTACATGCTCCCCGAAGGCAAATTTGATCACTTTAATTATATAAAGATACAACAAGTCTTACAAAGTGCCCGCGCATCGCGCGGGGCTAAAATCTAGTTACCATTAACATTGATGTCTGACAAATAGAAAGGTCTTATTAAAGTTATGGCATAATTGTTCCTTGAAAGTATTTTAGGCACATGTAAAAAAACTTCAAAAATGAAGGATTTAAGGGTCCACATCTTGAGGCTTTAAGTTGGGGGGTAGCTAGGGATTTTAGAAGGAGGATCATGAAAAGTATATGGTTCAAATGTTTAAGGACTTAATGGGGGAAAAGTTATGGTTAGACAATAAGGAGAATGATACTTGGGAAGGATAAAAATTTGATACACCAACTAAATGTGAGCATATCACCAATAATTTCTGAGAGTCTTTCAATAAAATGATTTTGAGTCTAAGAGATATACCAATTCTGAAGATGGTTGAAAAGTACCTGATGCTTAGTATGTCACTTTTGTACACAAGGAGAACATATGGAGAGGGTATGGATCCAAATGGACTTGTACTACGGGTTGTGAACATATTAGATGTGTTAAAGAAGAAATACAATCAATTCATCATAACAGGTTCAACTGAGTACTTACATGTAGCAACAAATGTTCATAATCAAAGTTGGACAATAAACATTCAAACACAAGAATGTACTTGATGTGAGTGGCAGATAATGGTATCACATGTGTCCTTGCCATTGGGGTAATCATGTAAAGAAGAGAGTCACGGAATAAGTGAATTTATAATACTGTTTAACATATTTATTTATTATTTTAAGTTACTAATCTTGATATCTAATTACAATAGTTTTAAAAGTATTGCATTTTCATATTTGATGTAGTTACATATAGGGCAGCTTATGCATCTTGTGTTCTATCTATTGAAGACTACTCCCAAAGGTGGCGTAAGGTAATGAAAGTTATAAAAATTATTCAAGTTATTGCATATTAAAGTTATCAATGCATCTCGCTCTTATTATTTATGTCATATCAGCCACAACATGTTCTCAAACCTCCTACTTTAATTAGAGGTCAGGGAGGCCAAAGGTTAATAGGAGGATAGACCCTGATGAACAAGTGGCACCAAAGAATAAGAAGAAAAAATGCAACAAGTGTGGTAAGTTAGGCCATAACAAGGCTAGTTTTCAGGGTAAATCATCCAAAGATGAATATGGAAGGAAAGGTAAATAACTCTCAATTATTTTTCTTATAATTTCCATCTAAATAACCCTCAAACATTTACACTTTTCCTCTAATTTCATCCATTTTAGTGAAGCCTAGCTCAAATGCAAAGGGACTAAGCACAAATCTTACTGATATGGAGGGATCCATCATGCCAGTGCTAGTTATTAGGCAAGCCTGGCATATTGGGAATGCCTCAAAATCATGTACGATTTAAAAAAATGGTATTATCTCAGGAATAGGTGCTTCCATTCAGGTGACTGGAGAATCAATTCGAAATATTCAAAATAGGTAAGGGATCCCACAAAATCAGGAAATATCTTGAGTTGGTGAGAAAAATGGAAAAAGTTGTTTTTACAACTTATTTAACAGATCTCCTTTGTTGATTAGAAAATCTTCAACAAAAAATAAGGCGTTTACTCCTAAGGATCCGAAAGATTCAAGAAATAAGGCTACAGGTTTAAAAAATATTCTGGGTGACATTATTTTGGACTCAACAGTTTTAAACAAAGAATGTAATATTCAAAATTCAAATATTTCGGATAATGAGGACTCATATGGTGAAATGCCTCCGGTGGAGGACATTCCATACTCATCAAATTCTTTGAAGGATAATGAAGGCTCGTAAATTAATTTTTTTTTTGGAGATTCCTAAGTATGATCTTGGAATGTCTCAAAATTCTGCAAAAGCTCGGGCTTTTATTATAGACTCGATTGGGAAAAAATCTGGAAACAATTAATCTCAAATGTTGAAAACCCCAATTAGTAATTCTTTTGAGATCTTAGGTAACATTGAAGACTCAAGTAACGTAGTTGAGGTAGATGGATGTAATCGTAAGAAAGAAATGACAAAGGACTATTTTTCGTATTTAACTACTGCGGAAAAATTGGCACTTAAATATAATTTAAGGTCATCTGCTACTCGTTCTAGATTTCGCAAATTTTCTTAATTCTCTTTGCTTTAGCGCTTGTAAGAGGCACAAGAGAGGCTTTTTCTCCTAAATATTAATAAAAAATTCTTTGAATTTAAGAAAAAAGGTTATTTCATCTATGCGGGTTCCAAGGACAAGACGAGGTGGCAAGAAAGGTAAAGGGAAGAAAAAATAACATTCTATGAAACAACAGTTGAAGGTTGGAATAGATGGTTGGGACACAGAGAATCCTCATCTGTAGCAACACCGTCTACACCAATAATTTCAGATACAACAGCTAAGCGAACTCAAGTTTCTACTCAGTAGGTTGGGTTAAATGTTTTTTAAGACAATATCACTTTGGACAAGTTAAAGTACTTTTTTTGGGTGGGTGGGTGGGTAGTAAATGTTTGTTTTGAAGGCAATTTTATATTGGACTAGTTGAAGTTATGTTTGAGACAAGTGCGATTATGTTTTTTTTTGTATAAATTAAATGGTGTATTTAATTAGTATTCGTATATTGTTCAACACAGTACAAGTGCAATTGAAAGAAAATTTCATTCATTCATTCCATGTTCCATTTCATCACAAACACGTAACACATCATAACATTTAACACACTAAATTTCTTGTAAAACCCATCACAAAGATCATCCAAACTAACTTCAACTTTTACCCTCACATTCACTTTCGACTTTCATCAAATTTCCTAATTAGATATATCAACCACTCAAAATCTCTGCATGTCAAACACTTCAGAAATTTCTTCCCATAGCCTCTATCTTTTCCTGAAGTCCAAAGTTTCCTTATCCTATTGCATCCACTTGGGCATGATGTCTCTTTCCATGAACATCTTCTAACCATATGTTTCATTTCATCACGAACACATCTCACATTACAATATTTAGCAAACTAAATTTGTTTGGAAACCCATCACAAAGATCATACAATCTAACGTTTACCTTCATCCTCATATTCGCTTTCCGACTTTCATCAAATTTTCTAATTGCATCCATCAACCACTCAAAATCCCCATCTGTCAAACACTTCAAAAATTTCTTCCAATAACTTCTATCTTGTCTTAAAGTCCAAAGTTTCCTTTTGGGCAAGATGTCTTTATTCATGGACAGTTTTTAACCTAATGGTCATTTTTTTCCACATTGAAAACACCTTTCATATGATGATGCATCATTGTTATGTGCTGTTTCATTTGTTTTTGTCTTGGTTGTTGCATCTTCTAATAGTGGGAACCCATTACATGATTCCTGTTAGCACTTCAAAAAAATTGGCCATAGGTTGTCTTTAAAAGTAGTATCAAATCATTACATTCACTCACAATACAACTTTTGTAAACCTAGGGGCATTCACTTGCAAGGTGGCCATTTTGATAGCACATTTGAGACAAATCCTGAGTAAAAAAAATTAGTTTAGTTGTTATTTTATAATGTATAGTGAAAGAAGTTAGAAATTTCATACTTTTTGGATGATTCTCTATGTTGGTTGCCACCTATTTTAATTTGATATGTTTAATGTTATTGGTTTTTATGCTGGAATGTACAAAATAGATAATTTATAAGATGTTTGGAGGACTCAAATTGTAGTCGTTAGAAATCAAAGGCATTCTGGTGGAAAGATTTTAATTTTAGGGGCAAATTTGGTAAGTGAAGGACAACTGTTAAACGAATGGTTAACATCGGAATACAATAAAAGAAAAGGATGTGCATATACAATCAGAATCAAAATAAATATTTATATGAGGAAACCAAACCATTGAACTAATAAAACAAAGAACCTAAAAAACAAAATCTAAAAAAAAATGCAAATTGATTCCGAACATAAAAATGAATAGATCAGATTAAAATACAAGAAACTCTTCGATAAAAGAAAACTAAAAAAGATAGATTTAGATAAATGTCAAAATTTAGAGACCACCTCTTATCTTTACTTTCCTCCATCCAAAACAACCCCTATCCAACTATAATGTAAACTAGTGTACCCCAACTCTTAATTACTAAGAGCTATTGTACCCCAAATAGTAAATGGCCCTAAAAAGAATAAAAGAGACACACATGGCCTAAGAAAAACTAATGTGAACGGACATTATGTTATAAACAACTAGAGATGCTTAATTATACAATACCAGTCAACACATGACCCCTACCCCCACCCAAAAAAAATAGTAAAGTGGGAATAAAACAAAAATGAAGACATAAAAGTAGAAAATGAAAGAAATTGTTACATACATTGCACCAATTCTAAATTGACTCAAATAATACTTTTGTGCCCTAATTTTGCAATGCATATATAAATCATTTATCAGTTCAATCCAGTTGCACCTTGTATATATAAATATATATAGTTAAGCTCTTATGCGGGACAAAAAGAACAAGAACAATAGATGACGTTCGAAAACATAAATAAATTAAACTTTTTAGAAACCAAATTGGGAGGAGATGGCGTGCATGATAAGATGATCTCCAGAAAATTCTATCGAAAAATTCATTCTGAAAGTGCGTGAAACGCAAGATTACTATATATGTTCATTTTCGTCCATTGAAACTTTTGGTTGGAGACTTCTACGAAATTTGGTGAGATCACCTCATACCCACCAAATTCAATAAAAATGAAGAAATAGGCACTTTTATACCCCTTAAAAAAGGGAGGACTTTCTTTCTTCAGTCCACTTGAGTGTCGATTGTGTGTTTGTACACATATAAAAGCAATATTTTCCTGATCCACGCTTTGCGTAGATGCAATGTTCCTCTACTATTATAGCTTGTTTGGGAGTTTTAAAATGGACAGAAAAGAAAATAAATGAAGATGAAGTGTATCATTTCTCTTGTTTGGGAGTTCTACTACGAAACAAATGAAGAGAAAAGAGAGTTTTTTAATTTCTAAAGAAAACTTTATCTCATAATTAACTCTCTCCAAATCAGAAAGAAATAAAGAGAAGAGTGTTAAATTTTAAATTACCATATCATGTTAATATAGAGAGTGTTAGTTCTAGTCTATTGTGGGGGCTAGAATAATTCACTAGTCCCAGTTACAAAGTTGGGAGACCATCCCACTATGAGATAGGGACTTCCCGACCCAACTCAAACAACCAATTTTACCTGTTTATTTAACATGAGCTTAAATATAGTATGATAAGCTCAAATCGATTACCAACAATCTCGGGGAGATATCCAGGGACACCTTATAAGCTATACTCAAGCACGAAGAGTTACATACACAATTCAACCTCTTGAATGTTACTATAAATGTAAACCCTCACCTCGGGGTCAAGGGGATGCAACATTGTAATCCTGAGAGATATACTAATAAGAAAAACATCAACCTCTCCGTGGACATAGGCAATTTGTCGAACCACGTATATTGTGTGTTGTGTGTGTGATTGATTTAGTTTCTTTTTGGGATTATTTATTATGATTATTATTGCACTCACAATTGGCGCCGTCTGTAGGAAGCGATTCTCACTTCCTACGAAAGTAATCAATGAAAAAAAGTTCCATGATATCTCACCACAATAGCAACCTACCTCGGGCCAATAAGGTACAGGATGACCCAGTTCCCCCTAGGGTCAAGTATCAGGCTCGTCAGGAGCCAAATTCAAGGTTTCGCCAAGAGAGACTCCCTTTTGAAGAGAGTCATGACCCGCCTAGGTCTACGTAAATCTCCAAGTTAGTCGATGCCTATAAATCTAGGATTCAAGAGCAAGAGGCGGCCACACACCTCATGATGGAAGAAAACGCTCGCCTTTAGAGGCGTCTAGAAAGAATGGAGAAAGAGATCCACGGTCCATAGCGACAACGGGAAGCGTTGTTCAAGGACTCCTAGTCCTCAGGAGAGCAACACTCGCAGCTGAGAGATGAGCTCCAGGCGTGACTTGAACAAATCGGAACGTGGCCGACCAGAGAGGCGCAACAAAAAGGATAAGTGTCAATACATAAGAAGATTGGTCCTAAGAGAGATGGATTAAAACTTAGGTCCACCAAAGAGCTGTCTAAAAGATCTCTTAACACACATATAATATCCCCTTTTTCAAGAGCGATTGAGGATGAAGAGCCCCCAAAAAAATTCACAGTCCCCATGTTTAAAATCTATGATGACAAGACTGATCCCATAGACCATGTCAGGAAGTGTAGGCGGGCATGACCCTGACCACAACGACTCTCTTATGAATCTCATCTTCCTTTCTAGCCTACAAAATATAGCTCAGAAGTGGTTTGAGAGGTTTCCCCACAGGTTCATCATGAGCTTATGAATCGTTGCTCACGATGAAGAAGAAGTCATAGGAAACTCTTCACGAGTATGCTAAAAGATATTAGGAAGTGTTCAACAAAATAGAGGACTTCTTAGAGCAAGTTGTCATAGCATCCTTTAAGATCGGTCTGTCGACCACCTTCAGTACCTTACAAAGCAGGAGGCGAGCACCATTGACGACCTCATGGTGCGCATTGAGAAATACGCTAAGGTTGAAGATGTGATTCACACTAGTCATGTTGAAAATGGTTATGTTAAGGCAAACAAGGGAGGCGATAAGGATAACAGTCCCTAGAAGGAGAATAGGAATGGGGGCAAGAGTAGTTCCAAGAATGGGGGAAAGGCGGATCCTTTGAAATCCTTCCGAGCTATTAACACAGCCTTCAAGGAACCAATCTACAAGATACTGGGAAAGATCAAGGATCAACAGTTTGTGAAGTGGCCCAAGAAGATGAGTGGTGACCCAACGAAGAGGAAGAATGCGTTGTGATGCGCTTTCCACAAAGAAGGTGGCCACCGAATAGAAAGTTGCAAAGCGTTAAATTCTCACTTTGAGGAGCTGGCCCAAGTTGGGTATCTCGACGAGTGTATAGATAGGGAAGCTGACAAGGTCACAGTCAACGACAACCAGAAGCCAAATAACGTCCTAAATAATGATATGGGATAGGAATTCACAGTAATTCAAGGAGCATCTGACCTGAAGCAGATCCAAAGGAACATTGTTCGAATGGAGGTAAAGAAGGTCGCAGTTGTTATGGAAGCATTCCAGATTGACCCCACTAAAAGTCAGGATGGAAAGCGCCGGCGACCAGAGGACGTCGACTACAACAAACACATCGTCTTCAATGAGGAAGATTTGGTTTGGGTAAGGAACCCATGCCACGATGCACTCGTAATCATGATGCGAATTACGAACTGGGACATTGACACGCTGCTAGAGCTCGTCTGAGGTGATGTACCTAGATCTCTTTCATAAATTAAAGCTCAACTTGGACGATCTTAACTAGGCAACAGTTGCACTGGTTGGCTTCGCGGGGAAGATCTTGATGCCGTTGGGTATGATATTCCCGCTAGTAAGGTCAAGGAATATTTTAAACTTGATCGAATTCCTGGTGCTAAACATAGACTCGCCCTACCATGCCATTCTAAGTAGAGGATGGCTTCATGCAATAAGATAAAATACCATCGACCTACCACCAGAAGCTCAAGTGCGTCATAGACCGGGGAGTAGTGGAAATTCAGGGCGACTAGGACACCGCCAGGAAATGCTTCATTATTGCCATTCGACCCCGGAGAGAAAAGAAAAAAGAAAAGTAAGCCCATGATAAGGCTACTCCTTCAAAATAGAAACTAAAATACAACCGACTAGGGTTGGAGGAGATTGGGGTCCACCCCGCTGACAGAGTCGTTGAAAACCAGTAAGAGGTTACGTTTGATGCCAACTTGCCACAGAGAAAGTTTCTGATTAGGACAACACTCGTTGATCAGGAAAAGAGGGAGATCATTGCCTTCCTAAAGAGTAACTTGGACGTGTTTGTTAGAGAACTGTATGACCTATCAGGGATTGATCCCCAAGTGGCTTGCCACCATCTTCAAGTAGACCCAGCTTTCAAGCCGATCACTCAGAAGGCATGCCGAATAGCCCCCAAAAAGGCTAAAGCGGTGGAAAACGAAATAGGGAAACTTCTGGAGGCAAAGTCTATTAGAGAAGTTCAATTTACGAAGTGGATCTCGAATCCAGTTTTGGTGCGCAAGAGCAATGGCAGTTGGAGAGTTTTCATTGACTTCACCGATCTCAACAAGGCATGCCCCAAGGATAGTTTCCCTTTGTCGAAGATAGATCAGCTGGTCAACACCACGGCTATGCATAAACATATGAGTTTCTTGGATGCCTATTCAGGGTATCACCAGATTCTATTGCTCGGCCCTGACTAGGACAATATGTCGTTCATCACCCTAGTTGGTCTGCAATAAGATCATGCCATTCGGCCTTAAGAACGATGGGGCCACATATTAGAGGTTGTTCACTAATATATTCAAGAAACAAATGGGTGAAACCATGGAAGTTTACACTGACGACATGCTAGTCAAAATCAAGGACAAAGGCGACCACCTCAGCGATCTGGCCAACACCTTCGAAATCCTCAAGAACTAACGGATGAAGCTCAACATGAGCAAGTGCTCATTCGGCGACCAGGCAGGAAAATTTCTAGGTTATCTGGTCAATAAAAGAGGCATTGAGGCCAATCTAGATAAAATTGACGCTATTAATAGGCTCCAGCGATCGAAGACATTACGTGATATCTAGAAGCTCACTGGAATGCTCGCAACACTCAACCGCTTCATTTTCAAGTCATCGGAGTGTTGTCGACCATTTTTTTAGCTGCTCAAGAAGGACAAAGGCATCACCCGGAACGACGACTGTTCAAAAACCCTTGAAAAGATCAAGTCTTACCTCAGCAAACCACCTCTGCTGGTAATTCCTGATGATGGAGATAGTTTATACCTCTACCTCGCAGTATCAGGTTACGCAATTAGCTCGACCTTGGTATACGATAAGGAGGGAAAGCAATGTCACGTTTCTTATATCCGCAAGACACTTATGGATGCAATGTAGCGTTACCTGCCACCGAAAAGGCTAATATATGCTCTGGTAATTGCTTCAAGGAAACTTAAGCACTACTTTGAAGCTTACTCCATTACTGTGATCACATCGTTCCCCCTCAAAGCCGTCCTTTAAAAAGCCAACATTTCTGGACGATTGTCAAAATGGTCAGCGGAGCTTTGAAGGCACCATTATTAAGCAAGGAATCAGGTTAGGCTTTGAAGCCTCCAACAACGAAGCCGATCACGAAGCACTGATAGCTGGCCTACTTAAGGCCCTACTGGTGGGGGCAAAGCTGCTCAATGTGTTTGGCGATTCTAGACTAGTGTCTAACCAGGTTGGGGGTGATTTCAATGCAAAAGATGATAGGATGGCATCCTACCTCCCTGTGGTTCGCAAGCTCATAACAGAGTTAGAAGAAGTCCACATTCAACATCTCCCGAGGGGCAAAACAATCATGCTGACGCCTTAGCAGCCCTAAGCTCAGCAGTGGACTCTGACCTCAAATGAACAATAGAAGTGAAATTCCTCGCCAAACCTAGTATTGAGAAGACGAATATCATCGAGCAAATTCTCACCATTGAAATGGGTCCCAACTAGATGGATCCAATCGTTGCATACTTGCAGAATGAGACACTGCCTGTTGACAAGAAATTGGCTCACCAAGTGAAAGTGAAGGTTGCTCGCTTCTTTCTTGATCCTGGAGGAAAAATTTACAAAATATCTTTCACAGTTCCTTACCTCCAGTGCATCCACCCAAAAGACGTTGAGCAAGTTCTTTATGAGCTTCATGATGGGATTTGTAGGAGTCATGTAGGAGGAAGATCTTTGGCATTCCGAGCAATCAAAGAGGGCTACTGGTGGCCGTATATACAAAAAGATTCAAGTATCTATGTTCGAAAGTGTGAGAAGTGCCAAAAGTTCTCTCCTATGGGTCATCAACCGGTTAATGATTTAAGGCCTTTGACCGGCCCATGTCCATTTGCGCAATGGAGATTGGATATCGTGGGACTACTATCTACTGCACCTGGAAATTGCAAGTATTTGTTAGTCGGCACAGACTACTTCACCAAGTGGGTAGAGGCAGAACCACTAGCCAACATCAAGGATGCCGATATAATAAGGTTCATCTGGAGGAACATCATAACAACTTTTGGAGTATCAAGATCCATCATCACTGATAATGGCACACAGTTTGAGAGAGGTCCTTTCCAGAATTTTTGCGACGTGCATGGAATCAAGCACCATTTCAGCTCGGTAGAGTACACTCAAAGAAATGGTCAAGCAAAAGCTTCCAATAAAACAATTATCGATGGCCTTAAGAAGAGTCTGAAAAGAGCGAAAGGTTCTTGGATGGACGAGCTTCCTCACGTTCTATGGGTATATCGAACCACGCCCAAAAGACCAACTGGAGAAATACCCTTCGCACTCACTTATGGAATGGAAGTTCTCATACCGCTTAAATCTAGTCTCCCAACCATGAGAACTAAAGTGGTCGATGAAGACTTGACCTAACAGATGAACGACGAGAGCAAGCCAAGATTAAGTTGGCCTCATATCAATAACAATTGGCAAGGTTGTACAACAAAAGGATCAATCCAAGGAATTTCTAATAGGAGATTACGTCCTAAGGAAAGTTACCGGTAGCGCCGTAAGGCCATCGAACAGTAAACTGGGACCCAATTGGGAGGAACCTTTCAAGGTGATCAGGAATGATCTTTAAGAAGCCTATTACTTGGAAACAATGAGGTGCAGAGAGATACCAAGGGCATGGAATGCGTCCAACCTCAAGAAAATCTACTTTTAGTCTTCTTATATTTCAGCATATTTAATTTAAGCAAATTTTCATTTCAAATTTTTATTGTTCGCAATTTCTATTTTACGTTATGAATAAAGGAAGGTCGTTTCTATTTAATTACAATGGCAGTAATGCTTATTTCAATTATAACTTAAAGTCCACAAGTCCCTGTCATAACTAACATAGGCGACCTCACGACTTACTCAGGCAAGACAGAAGCCCTACGGGGGATCCCTAGGCAATAAACCAACTTTGCTAGGTCAACCAAAATCCTGAATGGGTGAATTGCCCACAAACCAAGTGCATTTTTGTCATCGTTTTTCCTAGGCTTAAGGGAGTGTGACGACACAACCTAAAAGGTAAGGATGATGTAATAACACATGCAAAGGCATATTGGACTAGAAATATGCAACAACAATTGACATTAATTTTGTTTACTTGGTGAAAACCCAAAATACAAAAATTATCAATTACATGGAAAAATTACAAAAATCACAAGAAATACGCAACTGTTTATGGTCGACGTGACCAAAATTATTCTATCTCCCTCATATATTCATCGTCACTATCATGGTTCGCCGGGTAGTCATTGACCAGTTGATAGGGGATGTCATCTAAGGGAACCCACTCCTCGTCTTTTCCAAAGGGAGGTCGGCGGTATGCTGGACAATCCACTTGGTGCATGTACCACAACTGGGACTCATTCGGTTCTTTCAGCACCTTGAGGGTGTCCAACCACCCGTGCTTATAAGCCACATCTTGGGCTTGTTGCAATCGAACTGGGGCATCCTTTCAGCCTTCATCATAGCCTGCCGACCAGGCAACTCGATGGCCCATTCTGAACAAGTACCGGAGCTTGTTCACATCACGCTGCAGCCCGACAATAATGATGTCACTCCATTGGAAATTTTCTTCTGACTCAGGGAATTTCTTCTTCAAAACATCATTTTCAGAATGGACCAAGGCGCCGACCTCACCTACATCCTTGCTCTCTATAAGCTGGGCGTTCAGGTCGGCCATCTCCTTCTGCATTACGGAGCTCACGTCCAACAAGTCTTGAAAGTCGTCCTTCAACTTCGCGACCAGGGTGGACTGGCCTTATTTGCTTCAGTTCTCGCCTTCAATGCTCCGCAGGGCTTCAAGAACACTCAGCGAGCTTGCTCGCTTGCATCTCGCCCGAGAAACTTATCAATGTTTTTAGAAGAAGAAGTCTCCTCGGCAATAAACTACAAATGAACAGAGTGAATAAGAAATAATGGAACATAACTCAGTAAAGGAAAGCGTCATCTTTCATTAACAAAAAATATAGGCAGCGCCGTTACAACCAAGGAAAACAAAGGAGTGCAACGTTTGAACAAGAAAAGGAAAGAAAGACCCTAAGTCCACTAGCTTCACTCCTTCACCTGCTCAGACAGCTCCGGAGCTTTCTACTTGGTCGCAACCTTCTCAGCCAGATCAGCAGCCTCCTCGACCTGGTTAGTTACTTTCTCAACCTGGTCGACATGACGGTTGGTTGTAGGCTCTTCTTCGATGACTCGATGAGGACTCGGTTGATGCCTTTCGAAGAGCTCTGGCTCAAAAGGGACCACAACTTCCGTCAAGGCTTTGTCCGAAACCTTCTTAAAGCTCAGCTTCCGAGCGTAGGAAATCCAGACTTCGGCATCATCGTATGCCTCACTCCATCCTTCCGCAAAGTTGGCCTCTTTGACTTTAAGGATTTCCTCGGTCAACTTCACAACATCCGTCGCGAGCTTCTCCTTCTCTGCGGTCAGAAGGCTGTTGGTCATCCTCAATGTGGCCATTGCCTCAATCGTGGTCTTCCTCTCCTCGTAATACGCCTTCTAGGCATCAGCCAGGGCTTGGTCAGACTTCTTAAAGGCCTCCGATAACTCTTTATTTTTCTTGGACTGGTCAGCCCAACCATCCAGAAGAATAGTAAATTCCGCCACATATTGTAGAACGAAAAAAGAAGTAAATAAGGGGAAGCATCACCTTTCAAAATAACAATACAAAAGGAAGAAAAAAATGCTTACCAAAGAAAGAGTTTGGGAGGATCGTAGGGACAGGTGGTTTAGACCCAGCATCATCGCACGCTCGCGGTCTCCAGTGAGCACTACCCCCCTTAGTAGGTTGGGGGTAAGAGAAGGATTGAAGGAAACACTATTGACCTTCGGAGAATCATCAAGAGAAGCCAGGATATCGCTCGTCTTTGGGGCCTCAACGACCCTCCTCTACTTCTCCTCTTCTCCCCTTTTCTCATTCTCTCTCCTCTTCTTCTCCTCCTCCTTCTCCTTGGTCGATGTGTTAGGACCACCAGTTTAAGGAATCCCCCTTCGACTTCTTCAGGGCCTTGACCTTAGCAGAAAGGAAAACTTCATCCTCCTCATCACCATCAATCAGCAACAGTCTCCTCTTAAGGATCCATCTGATCTTCCCCTTCTTCCTCTTGGGAACAAGACTCAATTACCATTGGCACGGAAGCAAAAGTAGTATTCTCGTCCAGAATAATGATCTTTGGGATCTCGTCCACCGAGAGAGCAATAAATATTGTGGTGGTATTAGTATACTCAAGCAGATGGGTAGCTAACTTAGGATGTTCACCATCGGGCAGTCTGTCCTTGATTCCCCAAATTTTTAAAAGATCGACAACCTTAACGTGATGGAGCGACAGATATTAAGGGCACTTCAGGGCACACTGATTTTTGGGACCCATAGGTTGGTCCCATAGAGCTCATTGATTCAGTGTACCCCATTGACCATCCTCCAGATATTAAGGGCACACTGAGCAGGAGCAACTTCAAAATAATCAAAAAATTCTAAAAATAATCGATTTAGGGGAAACGTCAAACCCCCTTGGACTACTGCAAGGGTGTGAATCCATTGCCCCTCATCCACATCCATGACATCTCTGGGCATGGGAGAACAGTCGCTTTCTATCCACGCACGAACAGAGTACGTTTTTCTGAACTCCTCAAAACTTTTGTCATGAATAGTTGTCATTGATGGAAAAAATTCATACAACAAATAACAGGGAAGAAAGCTGTGAAATAAGGAAGCAAGAAAGAGGGAGTTACAAAGAAAAAATAATGTTAAGAAGCTCTGAAGGAATGGAAAGAAGAAAGGAAGTTCTTAGTGACTTTGCGATGAAGAAAACTCATAAATACAAGATGACAGTTTGAAGTGGTAGAGCATAATCATGAGGTACAATTATCGAAAAGGATTTTTGGCGCTTCAGATCATTGCTCGGACCAGCTTACCCCCACCGTTTCAAGGTTATTATAGATCTGTCATGTCAACGTTGCTCGGACGAGCATATCCTCAGCACTTTAGGGGTATTACAAAACTATCATGCGGTCTCAATGACTGTGGGTCTTAGGCCTACGACGAGCTTAAAATCTACTGGCCCAACAAATCTCAGCCCAGAGATTTCAGGGGGCAATTATGGGGAGTAAAAATATTCACTAGGCCCAATTACAAAGTTGGGCAACCAGCCCACTACGAGACAGGGACTGCCCAACCCAACTCAAATAATCAATTTCACTCGTGCATTTAACATGTTCTTAAATACATTATGATAAGCTCAAATCGGTTACCAACAATCTTGAAGAGATATTCGGGGATACCTTACGAGCTATACTCAATCAAGAAGAGTTACGTGCAAATTCAACCTCTTGAACGTTATTTTAAATATAAACCCTCACCTCAGGGTTAAGGGGATGCAGCATTGTAATCTTAAAAGATACACTAATAAAAAAATAGTAACCTCTTTGTGGATGTAGGCAATTTGCCGAACCACGTATATTGTGTGTTGTGTGTGTGATTGATTTACTTTCTTCATTTACTTACTTTCTTGAGATTATTTATTGTGATTAATTTTGCACTCACGAGTATAATAGTAGTTTTCTACATTTTTCTTTTCTTTTCTTTTCTTCCCAACTAGAAGACAAGGAGCTCACAAACAAAGAAAACAAAGTCACAAGCCTTTATATTCACTTATCTCCTATCTTATTAACGACTTCTCTTCTTTCTTCTCCTATCTTAAACTCTCAAACATAGCATTAGGCTCCTATCCTGTTCTATACTCAAAACACGCACAAATACTAAAGATTGCAGTAAAAAACAAATGGCCATGACAATTAAAAAGTAAAAAGAAAAATCATATTTATAACCTTGAGGAGGAAAGTCAAATTAGCTTGCTCATGAAATGAGAATGACCAAGGGTCAAAATTCAGACAATCAACTACATAACCTTAAAAGCATAATTGCCATCCTATACACATTTAACTGCAATTTTTACACATGTATGTGCAAATTATATGTTTGTGTGCCATCATAGGTGTGGTTATGGGGGGGGGGGGGGGGGGGGGGTGCTTTGATGTATTACAACCAAGGTTCTAAAAAACGCAGGGCGTGATCGAAGCGCGGAGGCCAAGCCTTAGAAGCTTAGGTGTAAAAAGGCGTGAAAAGGCGTTTAGGCCTTCTTAATATATTTTAATTTTTTTTAACCATAACAAGGTTACTAAAATACTAAAATTGTACATATCATAAAAATATGTCTGAATATATGTAAATTAAAATACTATTTGATTACTTTGGATGAGATAATGGTTCGGTTAGTAAAAAAATTCTTTAAAAGACGATATCATTTCAGTAAAGCATTGTTGTTTTTAGGAAAAAGTGCGCCTTAAGGATTTTACCAAGAATAAGGCGTAAAAAATTTAAGGCGAGACGTTTCTCTCAAGCTTTAAGCCTAGACGAGTTTTTTAGAACAATGATTACAGCAATTAAACCGCAAAATCGTACTCCCTCACTCCCAAAGTATCGCAAATCGCCTTCAAAGTGTATCTTTCATTTGTATGTATAAAGCATATGTTTGTGTGTTCATCATAGGTGTGGTTATGGTGTGTGCTTTGACGTAATACAGCAGTTAAAACTGCAAAATTGTACTCCCACATTCCCAAAGTATCGCAAAAGGCCTTCAAAGTGTGTGAACAAAAAGCCATTTTCTTCGTTCTTACATATATATTGTATATCTTCAGATGATGGTAAAAAACTTGAAACGAAAATATCTGTACGGCTATACCCAACTCTGCATTATATGTACGATGTCAGCTCAAATTCCCTTTCCCTCTTCTGTTACTGCACAGGACATTGAAACAATGGCTTAATAAGATTTCTAACAAATACGTGGAAAGCAACGAGAGAAATAATATAATCTTATCATGCACACTCACCTTATCATGCATCTTCAACGCTAGTTGTTCTATAAGCTGAGCTTTCCGAAGCTTATAATACCCCTTCAATTTCTGTTGCTTTGCAATGGCCCTAAGGTCAACCACTCTCAAATTATCCAACACAATCACATTCTGCATATCACAACCATCTTCCTTAGTGGATGTTGTATCCTCATGGGATTTAGTCAAACTAATTTCAAGTCCACTCAAGTCTTTTGACTTCCCTTTCTTCTTCTCCTCCTCCTCCTCCATCTTCCTGTTTGAGGACTTGTTGAAGCTGACATTTTTGTCAGCCATCTGAGATTTGCATAGACGCCTCGATGTAGATGGGGAAAATTCTGGCTTTGACTGAGCTGTACTTTTCAGTGGACTTAAAACAGTGGAAAGAGTTGGTTCGACTTCGACTCTTCCTGAAATATTTGTTGTCTTTTCTCTTGGCTCCAAAGATGATGCCAAAATGATGCTTTTCTCTGTAGAACACACTTCCTTGATCTCTTTCGCTTTGGTAAAGATTGGATCAACGTTGCATGGCTTTTTCACCCTACTGTAAACAGTTCCGTGTTGTGAATAGAAATTTTTCACCACAGCAGTTGCAGGCTGTTCAATGTAAAATTAGTCATAAGCTAATATAAGTGTATCACAAGTCTAATTTGAAATATCGACACTTGATCTCATAGCAGCTTAATTTTAGTTATATGATTAGATTAGGATCTTTTATTATTTACATGTTTATCTATTTGGTACTTACATTTATTAGGTATCTTAGCCAACAAGAGTTAGTTGTTATGCCTATAAATAAAGGCCACTGTTATCCTTTGTAATCAAATTACTCAATATGAATGTGGATGAAAATCATACAGTATGAAGTGGTGTGTATACGTTTCAATGTACTTGCATCACCATCTCTCAAATTTAAGAGTCGTACTTTCTTTTTTCGGATGTCTCAGAACAAGAGAGCATCTTAAAAATTAATGAACCAAATTCCACATTAGTTAAAAAGTTATGGTCTTGACGATTGTTTACATTAAAATTGGTGTTTTCCTAAAATTAGTATTTTCAGATAAAGATTAGTAATTTGAGCTGCAGTGGGCACAAGCTAATACAAGGGGAAAATCTTAAATACCTTCTCCTTTGATTCTACCTCTGTTCCCCTGTCAGATTTTAAAGATAAATCTAAAACTGGAGCTGAAGTAAAGGAAGTCTTTTTTGTCGGGTTCTCTGTAGTAACTTTCAAGTTAGAATTGCTCACTTTGCTCTCCTCCTGGCAGTGCCCAATTACCTGTTTCTCAGCATTTAAACTGGAACTTGGGACAACGATGTCCAGGCACTATTCATTGAAGAAAGAAAGAAAAAAATGTCATTACATCAGTTCATCAAAGGTTACTCTCACACTAAATCGTAAATCACAACTTACCTCCCTGATCTTCCTTTTTGCAGATTGATTGAAGCGGACATGTTTCTCAGACGTTCCAGATTTGCACTGCCTTTTAAATGTTGCTTGAGAAGATGATATCAAACCAAGTTCCGCAAGGGGACATGGTTCTGGAATTGACTGGCCTATCCTCTTTAACCGACATATTCCTGTGGAAGGAGCTTCTCGTAGCTCAACTGAGTCTGAAATATTTGTTGTTTTCTCTTTAGGAACTAAAGTTGATGTTAAAATGGTGCTTTTCTCTGTAGAACTTGATTTGACCTCCATCTCTTTAACAACATTTGGAACTATCTTGCTTATCTCGTTTTCCCCATTGATACCAGTGGCATAATGTGAAGAGGAATTTTTCACCACAGCAGTTGCAGGCTGTTTGTTGTTAGAGGAAATTAGTTACAAGATAAGATAAGGGTATGATAGGATTGAAAAGGGACACCTGGACTCAAGGGAAAGAACTGCTTTACCTTCTCCTTATCTTCTACACCTGGTTTCCTTTGATGTTCTGAAGATGAACCTAGAATTGGACCAGAAGTAGTGGAAATCTCTTTTGAGGTGTTTTCAACACCAACACTTGGGTTGGAATTTGTCAATCTAGTCTCCTTGGGGAGCCCAATTGCCTGTTTTTCAGCATGTAAACTGGAATTTTGAGCAACAATGTCCAGAGGCTGTTTATTTAACAAAGAAAGAAAAAAGAATCCCGTTATATCAGTTCAACAAGGTTTCCTTTATAAACTTACATCATAAATCAAAAGGCCTGCAAGCAGAAAGTGACAGAAAAAGATATAGTGAATTGAAAAATAAAACGTATAATTGATATACTTGGAGTGAGGTTTCATTAAATTTTCCCATTAGTGGGATGGGGCAACAAGTGAGAAAATTCAAGTGAGAAAATGGTTATCAATTTGGGACGGACTGAAAAGGAAAGCCAAACCATTAATTTGGGATAAAGGGAGTATCTAATAATTAACATAGTTAACAAAGCATTACAAAGAAATTTTGGTTGTTGAAGGCTTACTTGATTCTCTCTCTCTTGAAAGTAATTCATGAGCAGAGATTTTAGAATGTCATGTAATCCCTCTGCAGGTTTCCTTTGGATTCGCAAACAATAGCCAAAATCACATTCATCTTGTACATTTTCATCCTTCAAACTACGTATTGAAATATCAAGACAATCAATCTTTTCTCTCAAAGCAATAGAGCATATTGCAGACCATTCTTCATCCGTCCAAGCCAGCTGACTTTGAAGGATTACAAGATCTTTCTCATGTTCAGCAATCTCATCATCTGCGGATGCAATTAATTTCCTCAACTCCAACTCTTGTATGCAAGATTTCTCGTTCAAAGCAGTTTCTTCAATCACATCTATAACAGGAAAACAGAGCTGAATTTATGGGAGTGCCCATGACTCATAACTAAGTGAGTATATTACACTGGGGCCCCTGAACTTTTGCCTTGTAACATTTTGACCCATGATCCTTTTTTCAACAATTAATCCCCTAGACTATATTAAATTTGTACCAGGTGGCCCTTTGTTAACTTTTCCATTAAATCTAAAAAAAAAAAAAAAATCGTACCCGGTGCATAATGCTCCCGCTTAACTGCAGGGTCTGGAAGAGGCGGATGTCGGCTGGCCTTACCTCCATATATGGAGAGGCTGCTCCCATGTCTCGAACTGAACCCGGGACCAACCGTATGCCATCGCACCAAGGTACGACCTCTAACTTTTCTGTTAAACCTAAATGAGTTAATTTGCATGACTTACAAATCAAGGAAAAAATTTCTCTTCTCACCCCCATTCCCAGAATAACTCTAAGCCATACCCAAATCCATTATTTTTAAGGTAATATTGCGTTTTATCCAACATTGCTTTGTCCCAATAATGGTTTTGGGTATGGTTTGGAGTTATTTTGGGTATAAGGTTTAGGTATGAGGAAATAAAGACATTTTTACCGCGACATACCAGTCATGTAAACAAATTCTGTTAAATTTAGGGGAAAAGTTGAAAAGGGCCACTGGTGAAAACTTAACATAGTTTTAGGGATTAAATGTTCCAAAAAGTGTGGGATAAAAAGTTACAAGGTACAATGTTAAGGGCCACCGGTATAACCAATAATGATTGCAAAAACAAAAGCATAGACATCACATACATAACCATGCCCACAACAAAAATAAAAGTGACACTGCTGTCCATTTCCAATATGAGAACTGCTTTTTCATGTGACAAAAAAGCAATTATTTTACACCAACAACTTTTATTAATTGAGAAGTAATATTTGTACAGTGATGTACTACGTTCACTTCAGCATTACTTGATAAGACATTCAGGTAGAAAGCTAACAAAAACTGAACAGCATAAAATCTAACTAGAGAATGAAATGGGATACCCTGATCGAACGGTAAATCCGAAAGACTGTCCATAACTTCAGATGAGTTATTACCCTGAAATGCAAATTATGGAAAAATCATAATCTTCCACTAACTGAAGAAAATATAAGAAAAAAGTAGGAACTAGGGGTGTGTTTACCAACCCCAATTTAAAGTTTTGGGATTGGGACTGGGGCCTTGAATTTTAATTTCAACTTTTAGTTAAAATGAATTCGGAATTATTGTGGGAACTAATTCTGAGAATTTGAATTCCAAATTAAAAGGATTAAAATAACACATTTTTATGGAATTGATAACACAAAAATAATCCACACATGCATGCACACGCGTGCACACATTTTCACACACACTGTACTTAGTTTCACAGAGATTCACACATAGCACAACATATTACCCCACATTCTACAGTACACAAACATGTAGTATTCTTATATAACTCCAAAGCTGAACCAAACAATGAATTCTACCGCCATGGATATGGAATTCATGGAATTCCAATTCCGTTGGTTTAGAATTCTCATTACATTCCAATTCCAAGCATCCAAACGCACCGTAATTGATTTTGGAAACTTAAGGATCTAATAGTATAGATCCCCGAGAAGATTAAACATTGTGGGAAAATGCCAAATTCAGTTTATCCAAGGGATCTAACGCAGTTGTACCAACACATCACGATCAGATTTCACTAGTGAAAATACCTATCAACATAAAACACAGGACACCAACCGCGCAAGAATATGAACTTTTTCAAGAATTTCAACTTTTCAAACTACATTATGATGCTCAAAAAACTGGACCAGCCGGATCACCAATCAAGGACTTAAAGTATGATATGAAAAAAACATGTCAAGAGGACCTCAAATCATTCCATGGGAGATGAGACCATATACCCAACCCATTCCATTATCTCAGATGACCTCGGGTCCCCTCTACTCCCATTTTGATCGTGCAGTCCCCTTCGAGAAAGTTGACTCACCAACTTGCCTGTACCCGCTTCCTCATTCATTGGGCCAGTCTTACCGAATACGAACACACCTGAATTTCCAAGGTCACGCTTCAGAACATCCACTCAGACTTCTATCACGAGTATTGGAGCTACGACGACTCTTCCTAGAGGGAAGAGCGATGCGGGAGCATGAGTGATGTGGGAGCATGACGCATGGGGGATATTACTGTACTTTTCTTTATAAATATTTTTAAAAGTCTCTAAAACGATGATGTCATGGTTGAGGGCCATTACCCTGTGACATCATCCTATTCTACAATCTTCACCACTATTCCCTTGTACCTATATAATGTGTCCCCCTCATTTGGGAGGACACTACACTTCGTTTAGAGAAATGACTATAGGAGAATGAGTGAGAGTTATCTTCCATTCTTGCATTGCGCTTACATTAGTACAGATATCAATACTATTGTCCTGTCTACTGCTTAAAAATTCAGCAAGAAATGGTTTATTATGGAAATTCCCTTCAGAGGTTTAATTACATGATCTGAGAAAATGTTATATTAAATAAATTACCTATGAGCAAAAATAGTACCACAACCTTGCATACCATTCTTGTAAAATTTCAACAACCAACCTACTGAAATCAAGCCTTTTACTCCGGTAGATAGAACGTGCCAGAAAGACGGGAAGGAAAAAGAATGTTGCAAGTCTAAATTAACCTTGAAATTTTATTTTTAGTTACAAGATTTAACTATTTTACGCCATCACATATTTGAAACCACAGGAAACATATGAAGGAAACGGAGAGGAAGGGGTTAAACCACGAAAGGATTGTACCTTGCCATGTATATTTTGTTGACGGTGTATAAATTTCACACCAATCATTCAATGTCTTGCATCTTAGTATATAAGATATTGGACTTTATTCATCCATCATCAATTTGGTTCGGGTTGAATACTCTATTTTTAACTTTGTATCCGACTTCAAGGTAGTGAATCATTTGATCCTCTTTTATCTTGGTGGGGTTTGCACTCTATTCTATCGGTACATAGTGATCCAACTTGGTTCATCTCTCCACGTCCAATTAGGGTCAGGCGTGAGGCTGTTTCGAGCTTGATATATATTACTGGCTCTATACCTTGCATAGAGGCATAAAGTCAGAAGGGTGTGTTCAAAGAAATTTTATATATCTTATCAACAATACCTTGTATCTGGAACTCCCCACCTTTTCTTGATTGGCTCGAGTTGGATGCACCAACATTTTAATTTTTTATGAGGAGATGATTCCAACCACATGTTAGACTGTATTTAATCACAAGTGCTCCACATCGCCCCATATAATTTATCCCATTGTGCATATAAAATCTAAAATTGGGCATCTTATACTTTGCATCTCACTATACATGATGAACACAACAGAAAACATGCACAAATTTAGAAGAAATTACGGCTCAACTCTTAACTCATTCTCATTCTCAAGTAGCTAATGAGTACACACATACTGTCACTGTCGTATTATATATGTCTAGCCCCAAGCTAGACATAAAATATAAAATAGATGCTAAAACAAGTATCTACCTTAAAACTAACTAATGAATAGTTTAAGAGGGTTATTTCTTAAATATAATTCGCAATTAAACAACCGACGCTATGTTTGAACATCACTCTCAAGCTCGCCTAGAGCGTGAAGCATGAAAGGATGCCTCACTTGGGAAGTGAGGCATCCACGAAAATGCCCGACATACATACTAGCAAAGAGGTGAGTACAAGTGACCAAAATTCCACGTCACGGACGGAAAACATGAACTCTGCTCACGGACCTAATTAGCACACCAACTCAACAAAAGGGAACGACAATGACAAAACTCAACGCTAAATGTCAAAGCACAATCAACGAATGAGATTCAGAAACATCCCAAAAAGGGTACTCTTAGGCAATGCCAATCTAGAGAGCATGTAGACCTCTCAAAATGCAAATACAACATCAAATTATAAGTTAATGATTTTAGTCTTATCGTGTTCGGATCAATATTTATGTTACTCAATAGTAAAGTCCAAAGAACAATTAGTTTAAAAGCAGGCTGAAAATCAGATTTACAAATACACATAGCAGGCACAAATATGGCATGTTCCAAATTTACATACATGATTTGATACATAAATAAATGAGAGGGAGAGAATGAGTAACTAAAACAAATTTACACACATACTATATAGAGAGAGAGCTAAATCCACGAAACCTATTAAATTAATAATATCAACAACATACGCAGGAACAGAAATATTGAATAAATTTAACAACAAAAATAGAGGAATTGAATAAAAGAAGGTCAAATACTTAAACTGCGAATGCATGTAATAGAGAGAAAAAAGGCAACAAATAGAGGAGGTTTTAGATTTAGAGAATAAAAGTAGGCCTAAAATGTATTGTTTTGTCAGTCGTAAATGATCGACAGACAGAAAGAGCACCAGAGAGGGAAATGGAAAATCTTTCTTTTTGTCCCTTCTCGCATGAAAGCTTCGGAAGGGATTGTTCTTTAATATTCGGCTTGCACGCGTTGCGTAATACGTACGTAACGTAACCGTAATTATAGAAATTATGTTTCATACTAAAATTAAAATTAATATAAAAATATGAGTTTTGTTAAATAACGTGGCTTTTGACTTTTGGATGAATGTTCATTCATATTCTTGTCTTTTCGGATGCTTTACTATATCATATAAATACGAGGATTCTTATATTATTTTGTACAACAAAAACTACACCTAATATTATCAATAAAATGAAAGACTCACTCCCTCTAAATTATCTTTATGTGTTCCCTCTATTTTATAACACGTTATCCGCATGAATCAAATTTTTTTTTCAAGCAACACGCTGTATGACTACCGTGACTCCTCCGAGTTTTTTTTCCCACTTGGATTTTCGCTTTGTGCGCCTATTACCTCGAAGGTCAGTACATTTTTATATGAATAGCACATAACTGAGATATTAAATCAAAACCATGATGCGACTGCTACAGCTAGGTTATAACATACCTAAGAAATCTAAACAGTTGAATAACAATTAGAAGATGAACCACATCACAATATAACATACATAACAAATCCCTCCAAATATATTTTCTAGTTTACGTCCAGTAAATTTTTTTCTCTTTCTCATAATCCTGCGTACAGTATAGATATCTGAACGTATATATATGTTGTAAGCTTATGAAAAAAAAAATTATTATATTTTTTACACATAATATCCGTTCCTTATTTTTGACGGCCCGTTTTCTATAATATATATAATAGATGAGGTAATAGTATCTTTTGTGTTCTATGGGGAAAAAAAGAGCCATAGATAACATAAACATGCGAAAATCAATATGAGTTTATGTGGGTAGAAAAAGAGATACAGGTTTAGAACCTTTAATCTATTAATTGTAATTTTTCGAATATTATAAATTTATCGATTTGGTTTCCCGATAATCATATCAGTCTAATTTTCCTTTTTTCCTCTTGACATTATAATATTCCAAATTCCATAGCATATTATAATATTACACGATTTTATTAATTAGTTGTTATGTTTATAAATTCATATTAACACGTTTATCATTTAGTTAAAATTTTATATTATTCCATTAATTTATCCCATTGAATAGAGTTTTAAATTCATATTTAATTTGGGACTAAAAATTCCAAATATACATTCATTAAATTTTGGGGGCCAATAGTTCTCAATGATTTTAGGGTCGTAGTTCCTAATTATCATTTAAATTTGGGACCTGAAGTTTCCAATATTATTTGAAATTTGGGGTCTCAAACTCTCAATTACTATTTTTGAAAATTGAAGTTTTCAATGGCTATCTACATTTTGGGACCTGAAGTTCCCATATAAATTCTTTCATTTGGGAGAAGTTCCCAAAGTATTTTATATCGGGACTAAAAGTTATCAATTATTGTTCCAATTTTTGAACATGACAATTAAATATGTCTACAATCAAACCCGAAGCTTTGATTAATTTTTAATAGGACAAGGGATAATAAAAGTCCAATAATAATTATTTACAATTTGGACCCGAAGATCCAATAATTTTGTAATCAAACATGAAGTTTTGATTATTTATATAATAAGGGTAAGGATATTAAATGTTCCATAAAGATTATTTATATTTTGGACCTGAAGTTTCAAATAATTTTACCCCTTATCAAACTTGAAGTTTGGATATAATTGGGCATGGTGTTTAAAGTCCCTAAATATAATATTTTTATATGATATATTGCGATATGAAGTTGTCCTTATTATTTACCCTTGGGACCTGAAGTTCCCCAATAATTATTCAAATATGAACATTGAATTTTCTCTGTTCAAATTTTGGGACATGGAGTACGAAAATTATTTGGACCTAAAGTGTCAACAAAAAAATATATCACAATCAAACCTGAAGTTTTGATTGTCAAATTAAAACGGTATAGACCAAGATTCCCCCAATTATCATTGATTTGTGATAAGAATGTTCATATTTATTATTGTGACCAGAAGTTCACAAAATATATTTTTAATTGGAATATAAAATATAAAGTCGAAAGCTCTCATGTTATTTCTGATTATTTAGACTTGAAGCTCCAACTAAAATATACCATAAATTCAAAACTTGAAGTTTTGATTGTTCACGGGGTATAAATTTTGAAAGTTCTAAAAATGATTATTTATAAGTTGGACCTCAAGCTCTAGAAAATATATATATATATTTTTTTTTTGGGGGGGGAGGGGGGGGGGGGGGGGGGCTAGTTTAAAATCAATTGAGTATTTAAACATATTCCTTAACTTCTTACCTTTTTATTTTCATCACATTAATGGTTTCACCATTAAATTTTTATCTCTTGACCTTTTTGGCTTCATTTGAGTATTAAATTACTTTTAATGGTATTTAATTTTAACTTCTTTTCACATTTTAATAATTTAATGTACATTGGAGTCTTGGGCATGTGAAGAGAATGTGAAACATTAATCCTCTCATTTTTTTAATAAAGAGGATGGATTAGTATTGGTCGGAGTTATTAAAAAAATTATTTGACACTTGTTTGAAAGATTCTATAATATTTTAATCCCCTAATCAAGTCTGATTTTTTTATACAAATGAGTGGAGAATTTATTGTCCTTCGACATTAGTAATATTGAATTTGAAGTTCAACTATTTGTGTAGAACCATAAGTTCTCATCTACAAATGAAAAAAAAATCCAATTTTTATACATAATTCTCACCACGCACTTTGTGAGTTATTTTAATGTAGGACTTAAAGTCCTAGATTTTACTTTTATAATTTATATGAAGCCGAAGATTCATATACATGTGACATTAAATAGAGAATCTTAAGTTCTCATTACTTTTCAAAACGAAATATTTGTCATAATTATTTTAGTGACCCTAGTTATATATTAGAAGCCTATACTTTCTTAATTTCGATCCTGAAGTCTCACGCATATCATAAGATTATGATATTTTTATTCATTGGTTATCACATTTTAAACTTTAATTGGGAAAGTTTTGTTATCTATCTTATTCTTTGAATATCCGATAATTATTTGATATGATTTTTTTAATACTTTCACTTCTTAAAGTTTGGTTAACAAAAACTTGATCATAAAATATTATTGTATTGTTCAACATCTCTATATTTGGATTCACTTTAAACACTTCATAACCAATCTTTAATTTTAAAAAGTGGCAATTGTGAATGGTCATCATACGATGACATTTGTCTAGCCGACAATGAACAACTCACGCTATTCTGAACAACCTGAAGTTTTTTCAGACTTGGAGTGTGATATAGTAAAGCTTTTAACCATAGTTGAACCTAAGGCTCCAGAAGAGCCTATATGATGTTGTATTGGGTACCCTCCCATACATATGCGATGAGTTACATGAACGAAATTCTTGAAGTAATTTTCTTTGTTTTATGGGCATCAGTATACATGGGTGCCATATGGACATAAATCGTGCAAAGTAATTTTACATTACTTCTAGTGTTAGAAGCTAAAAGCTTACACTGTCATTACATTATCCAAGGGATTATACTATACAATATTTAGCATGGTAAAATTGCACTTTTTCATGAGCCTGCAACTCCATGGTTCAATTAGTTATTATTATACAAAGAGCATTTTGGTCACCTTAATTTTTTTCGTAAGCCGTTGCGAATGCAAATGATATTTATCACAAGGGTATATATGGTTCTTATGATTCACACTCTATTGATCCATTGATAAATATAATGTTTATAGTATATGTGCAATTTTATTTTGATGAGACACTATTCTCGTCGTTAGGGGGAGGATAGAACGTACCAGAAGTACAAATTATATTTAAAGAGTGGTCCGTTCCTAGAGAACGATGAGAATTATCGTGGAATGCTTCAACTTTGTCTCATATAATCCCTTGTATCGCTCAATGCGAAAATGAAGTGAAAAAAAGTTATATTGCAACATCAAAATGTCACATGGACTAGTTGCAAATGTGCTTGTCAAAATAGTTGTCCCAGAAGGATAAAACAAATTTGGCAGCAAATGAATTTATTGCACGCCAGAAGCATGGCAAACCTATAGGTCCTAACTACTTGACTTCCCAAAAGAGGAGGTTATATAAAATCATGCCCAAATAATACTCCTGAAGAGGTTATATATAATGCTAAAAAAAGAAATTACGAACAAAATATCCACTTTTCTCTAAAATCTCAGAAGAGGTTATTATCTATGAAAAGACATAAGTCCCTAAAGTGACTATAAAGCCTCTAAAGTTGGCAAAGGTACCTAATATTAAATGAGATCTCTATGTTTTATACATATACAAGAGAAAAGTGGAATCGCCAAAGATGATCATCAATGATATAATTATATATGTTGTAGGTACACAAAAATCAAAGGACAATGATACTACAAATTCATGTACTATGAATGAATGTCGACAAATAATATATTGGCCAAAATGTGAAAATGCCATGATGGCATAATTCGAGTCTCTCAATATACGTGGTGTATTTGGACCTATAGTAGAAAGCCCAAAATATGTTAACCCTGAAGGTTACGAATGTGTGTTTATAAGAATGTGAAGTGTTAAAACACACCAAAAGTGCATGATTTATGGCACAAGGTTTCCTGAAGAAGTAAAATTGATTATATAAGAACATACCATCTCGTTTCGGCCGTAAGTACTTTCAAATATCTGACTAGCTTAGCAGTTTTTTTAAAATATATTATGTGAGACTCGTGAATATTATAGCTGCTTATATATACGGGACTTAGACAAAGAATACATATAAAAATCCTAGAAGGATTTTCTTTGCCTGAAGCAAAGATAAGGAGTACGTACTCAAATGCAGTAAGATGTTCATTGTACAGCAGGCAATCTAATTGGATATAGGTACAACCTACTTAGTAAATATTTGTCTAAGGAAAGGTATGAAAACAATCGTATATAAAAATGTGCCATTATAAAATATCTTGAATGGATGTGCTCTTGAAGAGCTCAATTGAAATGAAATCCTTAAATGGATGTGACATTGAAGAGCTCAACTAAAATGCAAAATATTCAAATAAGAAATGCAAAAATGAATGACCTTGGGATAACTAATTATTGTCTCGACCGACAGATCGAGCACAATTTATGTTACACTCATATCCATTAGTTAAATGGATTGAAAAGTTCTGTAATGCTTTAGCATATATTAAGCATACAATTTTAGTATACTCGTGGGTATTTGGATATTAAATTATCCATATCATCCTAAAGAGGATGACAATTACAAATTTGGTCCAGAAGTACCATATGTGCATGTTATTATAGTATTTGGTCTAGAAATACCATAAATGTACGTTATTAGTATATTGATATACATGACACAATGCATGATACTGGATATTATAATTACAGTCAATATCTTAGCAAGAAATACATTACCATTGATATGCATAGGATGGGACTAATATCAATCATATCATATGATATTTTTATATCTAACCATCTATGTCCAGTTAGTTATATAGATGCAGATTATCTCTGGGATCCTCTTGAAGAATAATCAAAACACTTATGACTTGCCTCAAACAACATATGGCCCTGCTACTACTTATGAAGGCAATAGTACCTGTACAACTCAAACTCAAAGAGACTACATCGGGGGAGAAATGACTAACACATTTAAGTTATTCTACATATATGAACTCCGGAACAGTTATGCTACTGAAGTCAAATAAATTCGATAAAGTGGCATGTTCATCCCTCTTCACCCAACTCTTATGGAAGTCGATCTTGTGAAGAAAAATGAAATTGCAGTCACAGCTAATCAAATCTATTCACCATGTTAAAGCAACATTTCAGAAGATTGTATATGAGACGGATATTCATCGACTCAATCAACGGAGAAATATCATAATCAGGGGGAGAATCTAAGAACATGATTTTTTGGACATATGCGCGTTGTACTCTTTTTCCTTTAACTAAGTTTTTTCCCATTGGGTTTTTCGGTTAATGGTTTTAATGAGGCAACACTAAGCGCGTCCAACACCGATTCAATGATCACAAAAATTGTACTCTTTTTCCTTCACTTTGTTTTTTTCCCACTGGATTTTTCCTTAGTAAGATTTTAATGAGGCAACAATCATTGAATGGTGGATATGGTGTACATCCAAGAGGGAGTGTTAAATAATGTGGCTTTTGGCTTTTGGGTGGATGTCCACTCACATTCTTGTCTTTGGGGATGCCTCACTATATCTTATAAATAGGAGGATACTCATATGGTTTGTACAACAAAAACTACACCCAATATTATCAATAAAATGAAAGACTCACTCCCTCTAAATTATCTCTATTTGTTCCCTCTATTTTACAACAAGTTTATGTATTGTTGATAAAAATAAAGGAAAAATAAAATCACGAAACATATAAAGTATACTAGATATAAGTAGTGGGTGTCACTATAACATAATGAGAAAATGAGAAACAAATTTTAAATATAAAATATAATTTTCTCATTGAAACATTTGTGAAAATAATTCAAAGAAAGAGAGTGTAAAAATTAAAATACAATCTAAAAATTATGAAATACCTCTTTAGCGTTTGAATATGAAAAATGCAACATAGAAAAAGGGATTGCATCTCAAGCTAAAAAAATATGGAGAGTACAAGAAAGATGTATTATATCTTCGAAATAAGTGTAAGCACTTGATGAAGTAAACCCAAATAAAAAAGAAAATAAAGTAAAAAATATCATAATTTGAACGCAAACTCAAATCTCAAACTTAAAAAATATGGAGAGTACAAAGTTCAAACTGAAAAAACCTCAACTCAACAACTCAACAAAATCAAAAATGGAAAAATAAGAGAGAGAGAAAGAGAGAGAGAGAGAGAGAGAGAGAGAGAGAGAGAGAGAGAGTAGAATATACTTATGGTCTGAGAAGAGATGAATTTTATGGGAGAAAAGGAAGGTGAGAGTGAGAGTTGAGGAGTGTAGGGTTCTATGTGATGAGGTGAGGAAAACTTTGGAAGGCCGTGAGTTATTTAAAAATCACTTATACACATAATACTAATACACATACTACTGATACACATTTATCCAGAGAAATGGGAGTTCAAAGGTTGTCATTAGAAAAGAAGTCTTCTTAACGTCAATTTCTTAAAAAAAAATCAATTTTTAATTTGAGGAAAGAGACGATGGAAAAAAGAGTCGCTGAAAAAAGAGGGTGGGGAAGGATTTTATTTCCTTCATTGTGGTTGTAAGGTTGAAGATGGCAAAGGGTCATGTATATGCGTTGGAAAAGGGCCAGATGATTGGGAAACTGAAAAGGGAAGATAAACGAATGTATTAAATGGGGAAGAGGGAGAGAGTACTAAAAATAGAGACGCATTTTGAATCTCGAATTAGGTACATTAATAAGATGCACTTGTTAATTAAAGGGCATGCCACTTAACAAGCCATTATTAAGATTTCAATATATATATATATATATATATATATAGAGAGAGAGAGAGAGAGAGAGAGATTTATGATTATTTTGAGATACCATGGGGATACATTTTGGGACACAAAACAAGTGTTCATATGTAATTAGTGAACATTTGAATGAACTGTATCTCACTTACGGTGTTCACCAATGACATGGAAACACGTATCTTGTGGCCCTAAATTATGTCTCTCTGGCATTAGCAAAAATTATTTTCGGAGTTATTTTCCTCAATTTTAGTTTAACAAATGATAAAATGATTTCCCAAACTTGAACCGGTGCATATTTATTTTCTCGATTAAGACAATTGTGGGGTCAAGAGCTGCGTTGGCATGTGCTCGGCCACGCGCGCTTAAGATTAATGAAGACTCAAAGTCAAATAAGAATCCTTCAGTTTAATCATTTAGATGGTTATCGTGATAAAAGATAAGTTCGAACTCTATAGATAGTTATTAATGAGGCTTAGGACGCTCTTAAGCTGACTTATAAATGTAAAACCACACCACATGAATGGGCCATGCACATTATATTGTCGAGCAGTACTACAACTCTTCTGATCTGGGTTTTTGAGTAATAGAGAATAAACCCTAGAACCCCGTGGACATAATCACGTAGTCAAACCACGTACTTCTTGTATTGTGTGTGATCTCATTACTACTCTTATTTGGCTAGTGTGTATTGAATATCACTACTTGTAGGAAATTATCACCTACAATTGGTGTCATCTGTGGGCACGATCTTAGCACTTTGCCACTAGTAAATTTTTTATGATGTCTCACTCATCCAACTAAGATTACCAAAATTTTTATAACTAGGAGGGTCATCAACAACATAGCCATGGAGACCAGGGAGGGTAACCATCCGGACTACGACAGTCATAATAACCTTGAGGGTCATCAGTCGTCTCCTCAATCCCAGAGGGTTAGGTCAGATATCGGAGAGTATCACTAATCTCCTAATGCAAGCTGTCATTCTCAGGAAGAAAGGACATACAAGACTAATGAACCCCAATAATCTAACCAAATCTCAAGGTTCATTGATAATTATGAGAAACACCTTAGAGATAAGAAGGTCACCACCAGATATCAGTAGAAGCATTAATGATGTCTAGATAAGATGAAGAAAGAAGCTAAGAAAGAGAAGCGCAAGTGTTTCCAAATGTCGCATACTCCTAGTCCTTGTACAAGGAGAACTCATAGACGAGGGATGAGTGTCCCTCGATGGAATTAAGGTTCCCCTCACATGAGGACACCAACATGAATATCCCGCTCTAACGAGTGGCGAGGAGAAAAGACTCTATGTAACTTGATCAGAAGAGACGTGAACAGACACCCTGCTCATTAAGGAGAACGTACGACCAAAGAGCTCGTTAGAAAAGCCTTGGTCAGCCAGATGAAATCGTCATTCATCCGTTCTATTGAGGAGTTTGAACCTCCTTAGAAGTTTATTACTCCGCGACTCAAAATTTACGATGGGAAGATGGATCCCACTTATTACATCAGATAGTATCATCATGCGATGATGATATGGAACACCAATAAGGGTTTGATGTGCTGAATGTTTCCCTCCATCCTTAGAGATATTGGTAAAAAAATGGTTTAAAAAACTGACACATAAGTTGATCACTTATTTTAAGCAGCTCATCGAGGCATTTACAGTCGATTTATCACCAGAGTACCCATCCTAAATTGATGGATTCGCTTCTTATGCTAAAAAAGAAGCCTCGGGAAACACTCCGAGAGTATGCTAGAAGATATTGGGAGGTGTATAATGGAGTGGAAGACTTAATTGATCAAGTCGTAGTGGTTTCCTTTAAGATTAGGTTATCGGGCAGCTCCATGATCCATCAGTCTTTCACCCAAAGGGAGGTCATCATTATCGATGACCTCATGTCAAGGATCAAAAGGTATGCCAAAATCGAGGATGCAATAGCTAGAGTTGGCCAGGAAGGTGATCAGCCAAAACAACCCAAGAATGGAGACGACGAAGGAACGAGCAAGAGAGGGGGACAAAACAAAAGGGTACTGATAAGAAGGATCTCGATAAGGCATTTAAAGTTATTAATATGGTTTTCACCGAGCCAATCTAGAAGATCTTTTACAACATTAGAGGACGACAGTATTTCAAGTGGTCCAATGAAATGATAAGCGATCCCAAGAAAAGGAAAATGAAACTGAGGTGTGCATACCGAAAGGATCATGTCCATAAGAATGAAAATTACAAAGCCTTTAAATCCCATCTTGAGAAAATGGCCCAGGCTAGGCACCTCAAAGAGTTCGTCGAGAAGAAGGAATGTCAAGCCTAATATGTGCACAACCATAGACCATACAATGTATTAGACAAGGATTTAGGCCACGAGTTTGTAGTAATTCATGGGGCATGGAACTGAATTCAGATCACGGGAAACTCTCTCAAGATGGAAGTAAAGAAGCTCACAGTAGTGATGGAGGCATTTCAGATTGACCCGATTAAGCCCATTGCGGGAAAACATCGGTGACTTAAAGAGATTGATTCCTCCAAATACATAGTATTCATCGATGACGGTTTGGTCGGAGTGAGGACTCCCCATCATAATGACCTAGTAATCACTCTCAGAGTTGCTAATTAGGATTTAAACAAGATGTTAGTGGATCATGGGACTTCCTTAGAGATGATTTACCTCAAAATTCTAAACAAGCTGAATCTGCTAGAAAAAGACCTACAAGAAGCAATCGTGCCTCTGATCGGCTTTATAGGAAGGATGACCTTACCCTTTAGAAAAGTTATTCTCCCGGTCTAAGCATAAAGGATCTCCAAACTCATTAAGTTCCTCATAGTAGACATAGATTCCCCTTATAACGATATACTTAGTAGAGGGTTTGCATGCAATGAGGGCAGTGTTTTCCACCTACCACCTGACAATGAAGTGAATCACCGAGAAGGGGATTATAGAGATCGAGGGGAACTAGGATTTAGTTTGGCAGTGCTTTATAAAATGCCATCTGACCAAAGTAGGAAAAGAAAAAAGAGAAAGTTGTGGAACCAACAGAGGGCTATGTTCCCTCCAAGTAGAAATTAAAGTACGAATGACTTATTATGTCAAGGAAACTAGGGTTCCCCCTATCAATCAAGTCATGGAGCCCCTCTAGGTGGTGGCATTTTACAATAATAAACCTCAGAAAAATTCTTGATTGGCAGCACCCTCATCGGAGAAGAAAATGAGGAATTGGATATTTTCCTCAAAAGCAATCAAGACATTTTTGCATGGAAACCGTACGGCATTGAGTTATGTGTCATAAAATCCATACGGACCCATCACATCTATAGAGGGGTACACGAGCATCCCCACAACTATTGAAGGGTTTTACGAGAATTACTCAATCAAAGGGGATACATGAGCAACTCCCCATTCCATAGAGAACAAAAGAAAAAAGATAAGTATCGTAAGTAATCTAAATCAAATCTAAAAGCCATGCTAGTAGTACAAGCAAGGGAGTTGAGTAAGCAACCCAAATCAAACCCAAAATCCATACAAATAGTACCTGCAAGAGGGATGCAAGAGCAACCCAAGTCAGCTCCAAAAGTCATACGAATAGTACTAAAAAGGGGATATGCGAGCAACCCACGACTTCTCTAAAAGTCATGCGAGCAGTACCAACAAAGGAGGGCTACTTGAGTAACCCCAAGTCAACTCTCAGAATAAGATCAAGTAAACTAGTAACCCTTGTCTTCCTAGTGAAGTAAAGTTATGAGTAGTTACTCGAGCAACACAGAATTATATAAACAACTACTTCTTTCACTAACACTCAGTTTTGCTATTTTACACAGGTTTACTTAGCAAGAAGCCTTGGCGAACCAAGCAGGCTCGAGAAAATGGAAAATTGGGACTTCCTGAGAGTTTTGGCTTAGAGGTTTAGAGGTAAGTCTTATTGAGCAAGCTAAAGCTCAACCACTTCAATATCTTAAGAAAGATAGAATACTGATGCGAGAGATCCAATAGGCCACCCGCACCCACTCACACTACACAGTCCACATTTACTTAAATAGTGAGCGATTAGTGACTACTCATAATACATTTTAACAAAGTAAATGGCGAGTGACTCTTAAGGTCACTCGCAAATTTTCAATATTGCTCACCAAGTAACCGTTTATAAACAAACAAAATAGTACTTTTTGGCTTTATAGCAAACAAGATTACATTTTATCCACTACTACACCAGGTGTCTCTTCATAACAAAAAAGTATTTTTAGATATTTATCACATGGGAATATCCATTTTGGCACGCATATGCCACTAGCCCTAATTTTTTACTATAAATAGAGCACTTGGGCCTTAGTTACTAGGATAAATTTTCTAGAACCATTACTCTGCACAAATTCTCATATACATATTCTCTCCTTGCTCTATTTTAGATATTGAGGTTCTTACCTATCCTCTCTCGGAAAATCACTATTTTCAAGAGTTCATTCCATTATTTTATTGTCAAAAGTTACATTCAATCATTAGTTATTCCCTCTGTAATTAGAAACATCATTATTGTATTGAAAAGTTAGTGTTGGGTTTATATGCATTTTCTTGAAATATTGTTGTCTTGAAGGTTATTTTCACTGGAGTGGATCACGCCTAACCCATTTACAGTTATTCATAGACCCCAGTACCACTACCCTCCAATATTTGGCGACTTCGCTTGGGAGGTATCCTCATTACCACGGATAAAGAATGTTATAATGTTTCTAAGCATTTGGTCTTTAAAGACACTCTGGTAAGTATTGGAGTTCAAAGTGACCAAACCAACAATGAAGATATTGTTGTTACAAGAGCGAGAGGTCTTAACCCCTTTGTTGGTCAAATGAGCAACTAAGTTGCTCCCCGATTGAATGGAATGAATCTTATGAGTTTGTTTTTAATTTTCTAAAGAAGCACAACGTGGACATGCCAAGTTTAGGCCAAGTATGTGATTCGCTAGTGGTGTCTCCTACTAGAGGTGCAGTTGTAGCAGAGATGATGCTGACAAAGAAGGTGGTAGCTGAGCAAACCCTAACCCTCGTTACCTCACCATCTGAAAAACAAATAGAGGTGTTGGAATTGCCCTCCAAGGCGGTTACAATGGAGGAGGTAAAAAGGATCCTCTCACTAAAGCAGGAATCTCCTCTCATGTATGAGGAGTTAAAAAATTCTTATCCAAATAGTGTCAATGAGAAGCCATACCCCGAAGGGTATGTTACACCAAATTTCATGAAGTTCAATAACAAAGGCAAAAATCCTAAAGAGAATGTCAAAAGGTTTGTGAAGTACCTTGGTGTGCACTGCAAAGATAAGGATTTGAGGTTGAGGGAATTCTCGAAAACTCTTATTGGCAAACCTTACTCATGGTATTCCCATATGGTGCCAAATAACATTCCCACTTAGGAAGAGATGCACAGACAGATCCTATAAAAATTATTATTTATCGAAGATGAGTTTTATCCAAGGCATTTAGACCAAAAAGTACAAAAACATATTGAAGGGTTGATGCAGTACATCGAGCATTTTGGAGAAAAATACCTAGACATCCACGAGGAGGCCACAAAATAAAGGTTGTTGTAAATCTGCGTGGAAGGCTTACTTGAGTAATATAAAGTCCACTTAATTAATGAAACTTGAAAGGGAAACTTTAGGGAGTTCACTCAAGTATCAAGGAATATAGCTATGATTATAAAGCTAAAACCTTAAAATTAGAGGACTCGAGTGTCTCCTCAACCAGGAAGGTTTCAGGCCACTCGGTGACAAACTATTAATTATGTAGATAAAAAATTCAAGGGAAAAAAGATGGTAAAGGACCCAAAAATAGTGTTTCAAGAAAGAGAAAGTTTAGAAATGATGGTCCTCAACAATTAGCATGCAGTATGGCAAAATACATGGATTGTTACTAGACATTGGTGAGTGAGGGGGTGGAAGGTCCACCCCACTCGAATGGTCAAATCCAACAACTATAGAAAGAGATGATGTCAATTTATGTGAGTTACACCATAGGGTCCAAATCTCGACAAAAGATTATTATTATTTTTATTTACAAAAGACAATAAATGAGAAAGTTTCAAATGACACTCTTTAAATTCCCCCCGTGGACGTCAACGAGAATACATTGACTGCTCATTAGTACGCCTTTATAAATATGGTGATTGCTCATGACTTGAACGAGATGATGGAGTCCAAGGAGTGGGTAGAGAATGATAAAGCATGTAACGAGTTGTTTCTTGGACTCGACAACACAGATTACAAGAGTGATTGGGACTAAGAGTTAGAATCGAAGAACGTAACGTCATTATGGTGCACGCACTTGATGAGGGAGGAACATCTGAAGCGCAGTTTATCTGTAATGCTATGAGGTGGAAATTGATTCAAAATGTGCAACAATCACAAAAAGTCCAAAGTTCAAGAGGTTATTTGATCAAATTAAAGTAAAATTTAAAACTAGATTTGCAGTCACTAAGAAAATCCCCGAGGCAGTGCTAGACTGGGGGGATCCATCAATTAATTGGCATGGTCCCATTGGAAGGCTGATAAAAAAGTACACCTCAGAAGTGGTGTTTTGTGAGGTGGATAGACATATATCATTCTTTTACAACAGCCCACTGTATGTTACTGTTCTAGTAAATGGGATTAGTTTCCCAGGAGAACTGTTGGATGGGGGGAATTCATCTATATCATGCCCATAGCCACTCAATATGAAATTATAATCTCAAAAGAAAAGATTGTACTAGTATATTTGGTCATATCGGGTTTCGACAGTGCCGGTATGCAATCACTCAAATATGTCAATATTGGCATAAAGTTAGGGAATTTCACTATATCAAGTTCTATGTCATCAATGCCAACTTAAGTTATTAATTATTAATAAGCTGAGTATAGATGCACACTCATGACATTGTGCCTTCTACATTCCACCAATGCACGAAAGCCAATATTCTCTGAACAAAGATAGTAATCAAGGCCACAGAGAGACCTTTCTTAGTAGCAGAAGCCCATTTATTGATCCAGCATTTTATATAGAGTTCGATGAAGAGAGAATTAAGTGTATTCTCAAACGAGTGAATGAGCCCCGAGTGATCCAAGAAAGGGTCCATGTAAAGAAATCAGTGCATGATAGGAGTGGTACCCTTTGTAGGGGTAACTGTTGAAGGCAAATCTGTCTTCTTGGAAGCCCCCATAGAACTCTCAATGGTGGGAAGCTCAACGTCTGTTGAAGCTCCTTCGCCAATAAAGGGTACCAAGGCCAACATAGGAGTCCCACTTGGGGAGGATGTTTGACCTCCAAGTGATGCCCCAACGTTGGTGGATGCAGAAGAATCACCACGCTAGGCAAAAAAATCAACGCTGGACTTGGAAATGGGCAGACCACTAAGAGAAGTTGGTAGGACAAGATCTGGAGAAAACTTAAAAAAAATGAAGCTAAGTGTTAGAAATGGAGAATAAGTGAAGAAGAAGGGAGAAATATCTATAAGTTTTACTTACCTTAGTTATGGTACTGAAGAGGGGAACTGCAGTTATTGGCCTCATCAATACGGAGGGAGGAAGAATGTTAGCTAATAAAAAAGCCATTTCGACTTGAGGCATCCCAAGAGATTAAAGTTCAGCATGGTGAACAGAAAAAAAAGAAGGGTGGATGAGAGAAAAGACATCAGACCTAACAGTGTCGATAATGTGTTACCTCTAGGGAACTTTCTGCAGATGGAATGATGGGCAGAGGAACCTCGGACGTTAGTGATAATTCAGAAGAAGCTGGGGGAGTTGTCTCTGGTTGAGAGGAGATTCCCATAAATTCAATGGAATCACCCCCCGCAGCATCATCCTTCTCATGTTGGGAGGACAAACGATGAGAGTAAGTAAGTCCGATGATGGGGGGAACGGGGAGGAGTTACACCGATCTGAGAGGAAACAAAGTGTCCCCCCATAAAAGGACTCATGGGGGGCTGGACCTTTCTTCTTCAGCTTCATGTGCTAAAGTCTCTAAGAGTTAGACAGATGCACATTTTAGAAAAAAAAAATAACAACAACACACATGTATACCTCTGATCCAGGAGGAGAATGGGAGGATACCACCATTGGCGAGGAAGGAGGGGAAGCAACGACAGAGGGAGCTGGGGTGATTTGTATACCAGGAGCCCGTTTCTTCTAGGACTTAGTACCCAAAGTCTTTTTCCTCGCACCCGCCGCACCAACACTTGAAGAAACCCTTGAGCTCTTCTTCCTCTTTGGCCTTTCATCCGATGGATCTACTAAGATAGTAGGAAAGGCAGTAGTAGGAAAAATGGCTAGAGCCTGTCGTTGAAACTCAGAATGTATTCGCACCACCTCAGCTTGAATTTTCTTCCTCAACTCCTCAGTCACTTCTGCAGACATGGGAGGAGGAACGGAGGCGATGGTGAATGCCTCCAAAGGAGTTTGAGACTGAGTTTGGGACTTATACTTTGAGGAAGTCCAACTCTTGGACCCCTAGTTATTTTGGCTGGTGGCTAAGAAGGTCCTTCACCAGAAGCTGCTTCGGTTGGAGCCCTTTCACAAGAAATACCTTCAGAAGGAGCAGGTTGTTTGGGTGCCGGGGCCTTTTTGGGCTTTGGGGTAGCAACAGGAATCATGGAGCCGTGTGGAGGAAGCTCAGTGGGAGGTTCCTTGGGAGTTTTGCTCAAGGGTAACTCTATTCCCAGAATGAAATTTTCTTTCAAACCCAGTTCCTACAAAGAAAACAAAAGCACTAGGGGATATACAGGAGTCCCCTCAATAAATTCAAAGATTTGGGCCAGTTGCTTCGGCCAATACTTGGTGGTAAATAAACACGTCACATCACCTTAGACAAACTGGGGATGATGACTCTGTCAGATATTGTGGAGCTCACTCCCCACGCAGCAGTATAAGTGAAAAGAGAACAAGCCTCGCTAAATGTGACCTTGGGGTGGTTTAGCTGGAACACGGGGCGAGGAGACCTTTGGTCAAAACTAAATTAACGGGCACACCGATGGGATTGTAATGTTCTCACGAGTACCCCCACTCAGTGTAGGATGGTAAGTAACTGGGAGAGAACAGAAGAACCACAGCAAGCGAAGTGTCTTCTTCCATAAGGTCCACAGTCATTGGTTGGACAACCCTCGGTTCATTCTTAAAAAAACCACAAGTGTGGAGGAAAATTTTCTCTCTATAGGGACGCATCATAAAATATCCCTATTTGTCAATAACAGAGGTCAACTCCTTTCGACTTTGTCTCTTGTGATAAATGTAAGAATGTAGAGGCAGTATTATTTCTCTCAAAGGAGGACGGTTGGGTTTAGCTTCTACATCGGGGAAATGAACATAGAGGAAGCCCGTCAGAAGTACGTAGTTGGCAAAGTTGTCCAGGTTATAACTGAAGCCCTTATACTTTTGACTCACTTGAGTCTATATTGTATAAGTTCTCAACTAGTTTGGAAATTGTGACAAAATTATGTCCTCCCTAGAATCCAAAGAACCTCAGAAGTTGGTTTGCTACTTCATCTCTCTATCTTGTAGTGATCAAGAACAAATTGCCAACACTCACACACAGTAGAATTTATTTTTTGCATATCATACTGCATAATTATGTGTGTACATATGTTGAGTGCGTTTAAATCCCTAAGTTGGAATTTTAATAATTTTTTGGGATTTTTTAAACATTTTTTAAATAAGGTTTTCTTAATTAAAACTTGATTTAAAAGTTTTTGTGGTCAATTTATAAATATAATTTGTTGGGTTTATTGGCCTAATGATACCTTGGGTAGAATCCGAAAGCGGAGTAAACATCAGGGTGTGATTTTAATTAGTTAAAGACGCGCGTTTCATATCCTGTTATGGACCAACACCTGTCTTCATCTGATTAGCTGAGATTGTGTTTCTTTACGGAGTTAAAAACGCGTATGTTTTTAGCCCTTGGATCATTAGCTATCGACGATCTGCATGCGGTCTTGGTGAATCCCATTACAACCTTTTAAACCAATCAGGAATCGTTTAAGCACCGCATTATTACAACCCTTAGATCTAAGTCAATTTGACTTGACTTAATCCTGGCCCTTGGTTTTGATCCAGTCTCTCGAACCTTCTCCTCACCCTATAAAAGGAACCCTATTCTCAGACTTCGAAGACTTTTGCCATTTTCATTTTTCTGAGAAATAAAGAGAGTAGAGAGAGAAGAGAGAAAACAGAGAGAAGAGAGAGAGTTAGAAACCCTAACCCTGTTCGTCAAAGCCTCTTCCATCCAAACTCAAACACTTCTTCAAAACACCTTCATATCCAAAACACTACCCTGAGTGTTCTTGAGTGTTTGAGAGTTTGAGTTGAGTTTGTAATTGTTGCGGTAACCTCTTGTTCGTTAGATCTTGTTCTCAACTTAAACGTTTACTCAGATCTACTTTCTGATTTCATAGAAATTTCAGATCTGAGTTATTCATGTTACATTACACTTAGTTTCATTCTTTATTTCTCATCTTGAGAAATATATTGTTGATTATTTTCTATAAAACGTTTGCTTACTTTGAAATCAACAATAAATGCTTTCTGTTTCTAGTTCTTGTAAAACTAAACCTTTGACCTAGTTTGGAATCTCACTTAGAGGTTTTCAATCTCGAAAAACTTTTCTAAATTCTGAGATTGATTAAGACCTTGTCTGTCTTTCTAGCAAGGTATCCGTGGATTCTGGGAATGATTTAAAGGTCAAATAAGGTGAAAAGTTTTGTAAGAAGAAAGAAAAAGAAAAGATCACAGCATATAGTGTTACTGTAATTTGTTAGGACTGTTTGTACTTAATAAGTGTGTGTGTGTGTACATGCATGTGTTAGAAAGCATCTCCATAAACACTTTCACCCTACAACACGAAAAGTGTTGGTAATAAGATCTCGTGAACAAAGAGTCGACGTAAAGTGCTGGAACAAATCCGAAGTTAACAAACTGGGAGAACTACATCTATAATCAGAACTGCAGAGAAGTTTTTAGGACACCAGAGGGTACATTCCTAAACTTATATAGGTCTGAGTTGTTTGCATGTTAGTTGTATAGTTTGTAACTCATATATTTGTTTTAGTGGATTTTTCATTTTACTCCGTAGAGGGAGTCGTGGATGTTTCCTCAATTGGTGAGGTTTTACCACGTAAAAAACATCGTGAACATAATTTTTCTACATCTCCTCATCTCACTCTTGGTTGTGCTGAGTTTAAGTTTTTTAAACTACTTTATAAATCTGTTATTCAAGACTTGAATAGATCTCGTACATACTGATTTATTAAGCACATCTTGTGTTCAAATAGTTTGGTTTTTACGAAAAGAGTTTCTTAAAAAACATATCGGAGTTACTTAAATAGTTTATTTTTAATAAACGGCTTTAGTAACATTTTTCAATTGGTATCAGAGCTTTGTAAACTGCTTTCAAAAGAGATCCTGCGTTTCTGAAATTATTTTCTGAAAATCAAATATGGACGAGAAAAATGAAAGATTTGGTAACTTGACGAGACCTCCAATCTTTGATGGAACCAATTTTGCTTACTGGAAAGTAAGGATGATTGCTTTCATTCAAGGAACTCTGGGAGATGATGTCTGGGACATTGTTGAAAATGGTTACACTTTTCCTACTAAACCAGCCAACGAAGGAAGTAATGAGAGGGTTAAGAAAGCATTAAGCGAGTTCACTCAAGAAGAGAAACAAGTTTCTCGAAATAATAAAGGAAAGAATGCCATATTTATGTCCATAAATGAACACGAGTTCAAAAGAATCTCATCCTGTACCACTTCTAAGGAAGCTTGGGACACCTTGGTTACTGCTCATGAAGGAGACACTAGAGTTAAGGCTGCTAAAACCCAAATGCTTATTCAGCAGTATAACTCCTTAATTATGTCTGAGACCGAGTCATTTGATGACTTCTATATGAACCTGACTGATATTGTGACCAAACTGCATGCTAATGGGGTGACTTATGATAGACATGAAATTGTATCTAAAATTCTAAGATCATTACCAGAGAAATTTGATAACAAAAGATATGCTATTGAGGAAATGTGTGATCAAAATCTCACTCCTGAATTACTCAATAGTAAACTAAGAACTGTGGAAATGGAACTAGAATTTAAGAAACAATTGACACAAACCCATAGGAAACAGACTAGTTCCAATCTGGGCTTCTCTTCTAAGTTAACTAAGCCTGAACTTATATTCCCCACTTATGATTCTGATGAGGAATGCAATATAGAGAGTTTGGACAATCAGATTGCCTTAATTACAAAACAGTTTAAGAAAATTATTAAGTTTAGAAACAAAGTGGCAAATAAACAAGGCAATTCAAATTATCCAACTTCCTCTAATCACAGGCCTCATGAGAAAAACCATGACAAAAATCACAAGGACTCTCACATTAGACCTAATAGAGACCTTAAGAAGACTGAATGCTATAAATGTGGTAAACTGGGGCACATTGCACAAGACTGTAGAGTTAACTTGAACACTCAAAACAAAAACACTAGAGCCAACATTTGCAAAACATGGGATGATTCAAGTGACTCTGAAAAGGAGGAACCTGAGTCATCTGATGTTTTTGATCCTTGCATGTCTTTCTTTGCCAAGATCATATATAATGATGATATGCCTATGCCTGTGTATGAAAATGTTTCTAGTAAGTCTACTTCTGCTATTGAGAATCATGTTTATACTGGTTTAGATGCTTTGATTACTGAGAATGCTGCATGTTCTACTTCGGGGTGTGTGAGTCAAAGGGATAACGATAATGATGATGTCAATGGGTGTGTGAGTTTAACAAATGAATCTTTAGGGGTCACTCCACACACCACACTTAGTGACTCGGAAAATGAAGACATCCCTGACATTCACACACTTTATGCTAAAACTCTCAAGAAAAGCACTAGACTAGAAAAGATTGTGAAAGATCTCACTAAGAAGTTAGAAGATCTAAGCCTAATGGTTAAACTAAATGCTGAAGAGTATACTACCCAATGTTTGACTCATAAAAGAGAAATCAAAATGTTTGATGAAAAACTCAGAAATTTAAAAGAAACAAATGAAACTCTGGAGAAAAAATACAAAGGGACATTGTTAGAATTGGAGCAAACTAAAGAAAAGACAGCAACTGTTTTCAAAAAATTTACAAAATTTGAAAATAATTCAAAATGTTTTGATGAATTTGTTGCTGAATCAAAAACCAATTCTGATGATCGAACTCGAATAGGGTTTTGTCCCAATTTTAAAACACAAACAAAATCTTTTGAAACTATCAAGTTTGTGTCTGGATGCAAAAGACCTATTGAAACATGCCCAGACTTTCATTCTCTAAAAACTGAGTTTGATTCAAAAAATCAAAATTTTAACATTGGGGAATCAAGTTGATCTAAACATGAAAGTTCACCTAACGCTGAATACGTCTGCCCTTCTATTAGGAAGAGTGAGTCTGCGTACAAGACTGTAATATCTAAGAATAGAGTTCAGCCTCAAAACTCTTCAAAACCTTTGTTTAGAGACTTTCCTAAGGAGACCCCAATTCTAAGCAATCTTTATTGCTCCTACTGCGACATATATGGTCACTCTTTTGATAATTTCTATGCCAGGAGACTAGTTAGACCTGTCTATAATCCTCATATCTATCAGAACTTTAACTATTCTAGGAGGAGCCGCAACAATTATATACTTCATAGACAGCCAGATAGAAACTCTAATTATAGAAAGAGAAAGACAAAACCTAAAAGAATATTTCCTAGAAGGAATCCTAAGCACTTTCCTAAACCAAATGCTCAAGTCTTTCACAAAATTCAAAATCATGCGCAAAACGTTTTTCAGCAGAAATCCAAAGCTTGCAAATTTTATCAATTGAGAGCTAATAAGCGCAAGATGAAAACTAAGGCAATTTGGGTTAGAAAAGATGATCTATTACCTCAGATGAAGTGTAATGTTGTTGTTACTGCTTTAAAAGCTGAACACACATCATCTGGTTGGTATTTAGACTCTGGATGTTCTAAGCATATGACTGGTGATGAAACTAAACTTTTAAACAAAACCAGCTTTGCTGGTGGTAAAGTCATTTTTGGTGATGGAGTTTCATCTCAAATCATAGGCAAAGGAACTCTCCAAGAAGATGGGCTTCCTATTCTTCAAGATGTTCTTCTAGTCAAAGGTCTTAAGGAAAATCTACTTAGCATATCGCAATTTTGTGACTCAGATCATATTGTTACCTTTTCAAAGAATAATTGAAAAATTTTAAATGAAAAAGGTGAATCCATAATTACTGGATTCAGAACTCCTGACAATTGCTTCACTGTCATGAATAATTCTGAAATCTGTAATATTTCCAGAATGGATGACAATGAGATATGGCATAACAGAATGGGTCATATAAATTACGATAACCTTAGTAGACTGACTTCTCAGGAAATAGTTAGAGGAGTTCCTAAAATCAAATACCCAATCTTATTTATGGTTCCTGTCAGGAAGGTAAAATTGTTAAGGCACCTCATAAGAAAGTTAAAGACATTCTTACCTCTAATCCCTTAGAACTCATCCATATGGATCTAATGGGTCCCTCCCAAACTGTTAGTCTCTGTGGACATAGTTACATCCTAGTTATGGTTGATGACTTCACTAGATTTACCTGGGTAGCCTTTTTAAAACAAAAGTCTGAAACATTTCAAACCTTCCTAAAAATTCTTCTTAGGATTGAAAATGAGAAGGATACTCAAGTGAATAGAATTCGTAGTGATAGAGGTGGTGAATTCAAAGACACTGGTATTATAGAATACTGTGACTATAATGGTTATAAACACGAGTTCAGTGCTCCTAAGACCCCTCAACAGAACGGTATTGCGGAGAGAAAGAATCGTACCCTTCAAGAGATGGCACGTGTTATGTTACATGCCAAGAATTTACCTAAATATTTTTGGGTAGAGTCTATTCGAACTTCTTGTCACATTATAATTTGGGTCTATCTTAGAAAGAATTCCAAACAAACCCCTTACGAACTTTGGTACAATAAAAAGCCTAATCTCAAATATCTTAGAACCTTTGGCAATACTTGTTATGTATGCAAAGATAGGGAACACTTATCCAAATTTGAGAGTCGGGGAGATAAAGCCATATTTCTAGGATATTCGCCTAACAGTAGAGCTTATCGAGTGTATAATCTTCGAACTAAAACCTTGATGGAATCCATAAATGTAATTATTAGTGACACTACTGTAGAAAGCAAGACTGGTTAATTTACTATTGAGGAAGAGTCTACAAATATTTTAGAAAATGACTCATCTGCAATGTATAATTCATTAGCTATTGAGACCCCTGAGGTACCTAACTGGGTTTCTAAAGATCATCCCATAAATAACGTAGTTGGTAACCCTAGTGAGCCAATGCGTACAAGATCCCAACTCAGAAACTATGCACATTATGCATGTTTTGTTTCCCTTGTGGAACCAAAGAATGTAAATGAGGCATTGAATGACTCTCACTGGATTTCTGTTATGCAGGAAGAACTTTTACAATTTGTCATTCATGATGTTTGGTATCTTGTTCCACGTCCTGATCACAAAAAGGTTGTTGGCACACGTTGGATTTTCAAAAATAAGACTGATGAAAATGGGATAATAATTAGAAATAAAACTAGATTAGTTGCTCAAGGATACTCTCAAATAGAAGGAATAGATTTTAACGAGACCTTTGCTCCTGCTACTCATTTAGAATCTGTTCGTCTACTTTTTGCTATAGCTTGCCACATGCACTTTACACTGTACCAAATGGATGTCAAATATGCGTTCCTTAATGGAATACTGGCTGAAGAAACCTATGTAGAACAACCTAAAGGGTTCATTGACCCTAAACATCCTAATCATGTATTTCGTCTGAAAAAGGCTTTGTATGGCCTTAAACAAGCTCCTAGAGCTTGGTATGAGCGTCTTTCCAGTTTTCTTTTGGATAAAGGTTTCAAAAGAGGTGGAAATGACAAAAATCTTTTTGTCAAACATTTTGACAAACACATCACTATTGCTCATGTTTTTAGCCTGTTATGGACCAACACCTGTCTTCATCTGATTGGCTGAGATTGTGTTTCTTTACTGAGTTAAAAACGCGTATGTTTTTAGCCCTTGGATCATTAGCTATCGACGATCTGCATGTTGTCTTGGTGAATCCCAGTACAACCTTTTAAACCAATCAGGAATCGTTTAAGCACCGCATTATTACAACCCTTAGATCTAAGTCAATTTGACTTGACTTAATCCTGGCCCTTGGTTTTGATCCAGTCTCTCGAACCTTCTCCTCACCCTATAAAAGGAACCCTATTCTCAGACTTCGAAGACTTTTGCGATTTTCATTTTTCTGAGAAATAAAGAGAGTAGAGAGAGAAGAGAGAAAACAGAGAGAAGAGAGAGAGTTAGAAACCCTAACCCTGTTCGTCAAAGCCTCTTCCATCCAAACTCAAACACTTCTTCAAAACACCTTCATATCCAAAACACTACCCTGAGTGTTCTTGAGTGTTTGAGAGTTTGAGTTGAGTTTGTAATTGTTGCGGTAACCTCTTGTTCGTTAGATCTTGTTCTCAACTTAAACGTTTACTCAGATCTACTTTCTGATTTCATAGAAATTTCAGATATGAGTTATTCATGTTACATTACACTTAGTTTCATTCTTTATTTCTCATCTTGAGAAATATATTGTTGATTATTTTCTATAAAACGTTTGCTTACTTTGAAATCAACAATAAATGCTTTCTGTTTCTAGTTCTTGTAAAACTAAACCTTTGACCTAGTTTGGAATCTCACTTAGAGGTTTTCAATCTCGAAAAACTTTTCTAAATTCTGAGATTGATTAAGACCTTGTCTGTCTTCCTAGCAAGGTATCCGTGGATTCTGGGAATGATTTGAAGGTCAAATAAGGTGAAAAGTTTTGTAAGAATAAAGAAAAAGAAAAGATCACAGCATATAGTGTTACTGTAATTTGTTAGGACTGTTTGTACTTAATAAGTGTGTGTGTGTGCATGCATGTGTTAGAAAGCACCTCCACAAACACTTTCACTCTACAACATGAAAAGTGTTGGTAATAAGATCTTGTGAACAAAGAGTCGACGTAAAGTGTTGGAACAAATCAGAAGTTAACAAACTGGGAGAACTACATCTACAATCAGAACTGCAGAGAAGTTTTTAGGACACCAGAGGGTACATTCCTAAACTTATATAGGTCTGAGTTGTTTTCATGTTAGTTGTATAGTTTGTAACTCATATATTTGTTTTAGTGGATTTTTCATTTTACTCCGTAGAGGGAGTCGTGGATGTTTCCTCAATTGGTGAGTTTTTACCACGTAAAAAACATCGTGAACATAGTCTTTCTACATCTCCTCATCTCACTCTTGGTTGTGATGAGTTTAAGTTTTTTAAACTACTTTATAAATCTGTTATTCAAGACTTGAATAGATCTCGTACATACTGATTTATTAAACACATCTTGTGTTCAAATAGTTTGGTTTTTAGGAAAAGAGTTTCTTAAAAAAACAGATCGGAGTTACTTAAATAGTTTATTTTTAATAAACGGCTTTAGTAACATTTTTCAATAACAACCAAGAGACCGTTCCATGTCAAAGTGGGTCCTATCAAGCCATGTATAGAGTGACCCCAGGGCAATTGCAGCCAGAGGAAGCTTGAAACCCTGGGCCAAACAAAGGGATATGTTGATGAGGTCCCTTCGGGGTTGGTCGTTAGGTTTCCCTGATAAAAGGAAGCGAGATAGAACGATAAGTATAAAAGCAGGAAGTTCTAATGATATACCTTGACCAAGGGAAGCCTCAGAAGAACTACCCTCAGAAGGATCCTTGAAGAAATAGTTGATGAGAGGGGTGAAGATGGCTTTGTTTGAAGAACCGATGCACCTTCGGCATATATAGTCCAACTATGAATGGTCAGCAACCTCTTGGACGTCCAAGGCTTCATCAGAATAGGGCTCATGGCCTATTGCCTCAAGGCTCAGAAGCTCACACACGTCTTCCAACGTTACTATAAACTCATCCCATGCAGTAATGAAAGTGTGAGTAGTAACGTTCCAGCGAGACACCAGGACGGGAAGGGCAACATTATTCTTAGACAGAGTAAACTCATCGAACCACTTGGCCCGATGAAGCCCACTTTTTACAAGGGTATCAGCGTGGGAACTCTGCATGTGGGAGTTCCAGGTAGAAAAGTGAGTAGGAGAATGCCCAGGCCCTTCGAAGTCAATATGGGATCACGGGAAGTCCCCTCGCTCAAGATGAAATCCAAGAATCCCCTCTAGGGGGAGAAAGCCCCAGTTAGCATCATTTTCATCTTCATCACCAAGAATCATGGCATCACACTTAGCGTTAAAAATGCAAGTTTTGCAAAACCCATAAAAATCGTCACCCTTGACGAATATGGGGGACCGACTGTAGAAACGTAGATGTTCCTGGAGGGCGGTAGTCAAAAAGGTGGCAGTAGGGGTGACAGGTGGAGTATTGGTGGCAGGCGTAGTAGGATTGCTTGAGGAAGCCATTATAGATGACAGTGAGGTACATAAAGCTTAGAAAATATACCAGAGGAGTAACAATGGGGTGGCTAGAGGGAGAAGATGATTGCAGAGGAAAAAAATGACGAAAAAAGCTTTGCAACAATGGAGTTTTTGCAGAGTTTCTCTCTCTAAAGTAGATGGGAGTTTGAAGAAGATGAAGAAAAGGGTCAAGTTTTTTTTTGAAAAAGTAGACGTTTGAAACACTTAAACCCATATTTTGAGTTTACCACCAACACACGTGCAAGGTCGCCAATACTATTGCAAGTGGACACGTGGCACTTCGAGGAGTATCCAGACTATTAAAAAGACAGCACCACATCATTAATGAAGTGACGCATAGGGAGTAAAAAGGGTTTTATTCCTAGGAAAGTTTGAGTTTTGGCGCCAGAATTTTTGTCAGACATATCCAATAACTCCCAACGAAGAAGCTATCCCAACGGTTCAAAAAGCTATGATGTCCCCTCGCGATAAGTCCAAATGTTGTTTAATTGTGACTCAGATACATCGGGGATAATTGTTCTGCTTTTTTGAACATGAAGAAACGACGATGTAGCATAACCCAAACAAATTAGTACCTTCAAATATGGAGAATTTCCTAGGAAGAAGTTTACAAGAGAGAATTCACAAGTCTTAACGATAGGGGCATTCCTAACGAAAAAACTCACTGCTTATAACTATACTCCACAAACGGGAGAATTTCACTTACCAAGAGTCAAAACTAGTATTTGAGAAAGTCAGCAGGTGTATCGAGAGAATTTCAAATAGTCAAGCCAGAACGGTTCAAGCTCAGTGACAGGAAAAAGTTACGATGTCCCTTCGCCAAAGTGTCAATAAGCAGCAGCACTTCGGCTCAAGTACATCGGGGAGAATTTTACTTTTTTCCTGGAGGCGTTAACCGCAATGCTTAAGAGGCTAAATTTTTTTCACACAGAGAATGTTCATCGAATCGAGAAGTTTTCTTGCAGACATTTCTTGTTTCCATAACAAATCTCTACATGAAGGGGAAAATATAGGGGGAGATTGAAGGTAATATTGAGATTAGAGATAATCCTCCCATTAAAAACAGTGTTTGGGATTAAAGAAACGATGCAACTCAATAAGGTAGCGATGTAGCCCAAAGCGATGCAGCTCAAGCGAGGTAGGTCAGCGTGGCATCCCAGAGGGATCTTTCAGCGAAGAAGCTGACCAAAAGATCTCACCCTTTAGTTACATTATATTACTTAGCCTTGTTGTATCTCTTTATTTATATTAACCATGAGTTGTAACAATTATAATGATTTTTAGTGGAAGGTCGAACGGTACTCGCGAGAGACCAGGCTTAGCAGGGCCTGGGAGAGCTTTCATGCTCTATCGAAAGACTTTGCCGTGAGAATTTCGAAGGGACTTGGTTTGGAGGATTGAGAAGCGAGACACCGTTGGGGATTGTCCTGACTATCTAAGATATACCTGGTAAAATACCAAAAGACTTTGACCGTGGAACCTTGGGCGGAGCAGCTTTGAGTCCCATCGGGCGTCGAGTTGTGAACCAAATTACCCTCTACTTAATGTCACATCTACTTTATATGATGTCACTAGCTAACTAGGCAATGTCAAATATGTACTTGAGTAAACCACCATAGTATTTAGGGCTGTCATACAGTTGGTGAGCCACCTCTGTGACGACAGCCACCTCTGTGACGACAGCCACCTGACACAAAGTGGTTAGGCAAAAGGCAAGTCTTGGCATTTAATGGTTATGACATGGAACTGACTAGTGCATCAGGCATTTAACATTTATGACATAAAGTATGATGGATGTCTTTCACAGTAATTAATGAATGAGTTATCTTGGGAGTGGTGTGGGGGCTATTTAAGGGCCCCAACCACCTCTGAGGAAGGGATGTTCTTTTTAAGAGTTCAGAAGTTATTAATAGAGAGAAGATATACATTATAGAGAGATTTATTACAGACTAGAGAGTTTACTCACCCACCATTATCATTTATTACGAAACTTTTAATAGTTGACATAGATCTTTGAGGGTGGTTGGGGTGCTTGGCTACCTGCCCAGGTGTGCATTGGGTGATCATTTTTCTCTCTCTCAAAATGAGTTACTTATAAGTTTCTTTATTGTTTTCCTTGAGTTATACACGAGAGTTCTTGCAAGTTCAAACTGAGTTTATCTCTATAGATTTGTGATTGCGGGCTTTACTTAGTCAAATGTGTTTTCTTGATTAACTTCCCATTACTATACTAAAAAAAGGGGTTACGCCTCCTTCTTATCTAAACTACCCTCTAAAAGATAAGACAAAGGGAAAAAATTAGAAAAAGGTGCAAGAGATACTCGAACTTGTAAGAAAATTATTTTTCCCAATGGAAAAGTTGTCTACCGTTTATAATAGTGTGCACGGCCAGCGTTTTGGGACGAATGTACCAACTCGATGCCAGAATGTTTTGTAATCGATGATTCCCATATAATTTAGCACATTAAAGAACTAGAAGAAGCGCTGAAGTGCATGCAAGACGGACCTAGAGAACAACTTCAAGAACTAGAGGAGTTGAATTTAAGGAAAGAGAGTGGTGATGAGAGTCCCATCTTCATCTCTAAAAGTTTAAGTCTGAAACAACAAGAAGAAATCATCAACTTGCTCAAGTAATTCATCGACATGTTTACGTGGAAGTATATAAAAATTTTGGGCATTGACCCGGAGGTAAGTATTCATAAATTAAATATATTACCTAACGTTTTGCCTGTGAGATAAGTCACAACACTAACAAAGTTGAGCTAGATTTGAAGATTAAAGCAAAAGTGAAGAAGTTGCTCGCTGTTGGATTCATGAAGTCCATCCAACATCCAATTTTTCAATCGAGCATTGCTCCCATTGCCAACAAAGGCAAGAAGAAAATTCGAATCTACGTGGATTCTAAAGCTTTAAACCATGCATATCCCAAACATGAATTTTTGTTACCAAGCATTGATAGCTTAGTGTCTGAAACCGTCGGGCATGAAATGTACATCTTCATTGATGGGTATATTGCCTACAATCAGATCAAGATGGATCATGTCGATGTAGAGAAGATAACTTTCAAGACTCATCTAGGCAATTTCCAACTTTCAAGACTCATCTAGGAAATTTCCAACTTTCAAGACTCATCTAGGCAATTTCCACTACAAGATTTTTCCATTCAGCTTGAAGAACATCAGGGCAACATACTAGCAAACTATGATGGCAATATTTCGTGATTTATTTCATGACATATTAGAATTCTATATGGATGACTTGATAGTGAAACCCAAGAAGGAGAGAAGGCATATCCAAGATTTAATAAGAGTTTTTGAATGCTTTCAAAAGTATAAAATGAGGATGCACCCCTTTAAGTGCGCTTTTAGGGTTACTGTAGGCAAATTCCCCGGGTTTACTATCAACAGGCAAGGCGTGAAGATGAATACTGACAAGCAAAATGCTATCTCGATGATTCCATCACCAAGAAGTCAGAGGCATCTCAAAATCTTCTTGGGCGGAGTTTCTTATCTAAAAATATTCGTACCAACTGTAGAAGATATCACCCATTAATTCTCACCATTCATGAAAGATAAGGTGAAGTGGGTATGGGGGGGGGGGGGGGGGAGCAACAAAAAGCATTGGATAGGTGTGTGTACCTCATCCATTTTTGTAGGCCCGAAGAAGTAGCCGGACTGAGCCCTATTGAAAATAGGTAGAGCCCGACCCAAACTCTAAAGCCTAAAAAATAGTTAGTTAGCAAAGACCCATCTTGTTCCTAAAATCTCTCATGAGATATTCTAGGGATAGTGGTCTAATGTGGGAGTGCCCAACACCCCAACTCTCCGAAGTTTACCTGTATATATTGTATCCCTGGCCCGGGGCAAAGGGTATGTAACAAAAAATACTCCTTTGGAGAAAATAGAAATAAAAACTGAGAGCACCACCGTGGATGTAAGCAATTTGCCGAACCACGTACATCTTGTGTTGTGTGTGATTGTGGTTATTCTTATTCTTATCCTCTATTTTTTTGTTGATTTCATTTACTTATAATTTGTGTTGAGATTTCTTATCACCACAATTGGCGTCGTCTGCGGGAAGCAGTTGTTCTTCCTTTAAGAAAGCCTTTACCAAGCAAGAACCTAGAATGTCCGATCACAACAGCAATGCCCTTCAAGCAGCGGGTATTTAAGATCAAGCTATCCCTCATAGGGTTAGATCTAAAGTTTGACGCTCAAACCCAAGGCTTCGTTCGAAACGGTAAGCGTCGAAAGAAAGCCAGGGTCCATCTAGGTCTACACAAGTTTCCAGGATGATCGACGCCTATGAGGCCAGGCTCCAAGAGCAGGAGGAGGCTACTTATAAGCAGGAAGTCGAAAATGATCGCCTCAAGAGGCGAATAGAGAGGATGGAGAGAGAACTCCATCTTAATACGAGGTAACATCATTACCAAACTCCTAGCCCTCAGGCGAGCAGATCTCGCAGTCGAGGAGGGAGCCCAATGCGTGGGTATCAAATAACTGAGGGACACAGGTTAAGTGATGACTGGTCCGAGAAATAACAACCATCTCGCCCTTACAGGTGCCCGGGTCGAAGGAATAACGATATACAAAACTTGGTCCGGAGAGAGATTGATCAACCCCCAACACATCGGGGTGCCAGATCGACAAGAGAGCTAGCCAGGTGAGCTCTCAGGACCCAGATGAAGTCCCCTTTTTCAAGGGAAATAGAAGAAGAGTAGGCCCCCAAGAAGTTCGTAATGCCCAGGTTCAAAATCTATGATTGAAAGACTGATCTCATCGACCATGTCAGACAGTACAGGCAGGCCATAACCCTTTAGAACCACAAGGACGCACTAATATGCCGAATTTTCCCGTCGAGCTTGCATGACGTGGCCCAAAAGTGGTTCGTTAAACTCCCCCATAGGTCCATTAGGAACTTTGAGTCCTTGGCAGAGCTCTTCACAGCTCGCTTCATTACCAGCAGCTCCCATATGAAGAGGATGGATTCTTTGTTGACAATGAAGAAAAATCCCGAGGAGAACCTCATAGACTACGCGAAGAGGTATTGGTAGGTGTTCAATGAGGCCGAGGACTGCTCGAAGCAGGTTGCCGTTGCATCCTTCAAGATTGGCTTACGCAACTCCTTCCTCTTGCACCAGTCCCTCATTAAGAAGGAGGCCACAACATCGATGACCTGATGGCTCGTATTGAAAAATATGCCAAAGTCGAAGACATGACCCATATCAATGCAGGAGAAAATGGTCGCTCCAAATTTTTCGACAAGGGGAGCAACATGATTGAGGGTCAAAATAAAGGGAGTAAGAATGGGGGTAAGAATGGCCCCAAGAATGGAATCAAGAGTGATGCCTCGAAGGCATTTCAAGCAGTAAATACAGTTTTTAGAGAATCGATCTACAAGATTCTGGCAAAGATCAAGGATGAACCGTTCATCAAGTGGCCCAAGAAGATGGGCAGAGACCCTTCCAAGCAGAACAACGCACTAAGATGTGTTTTCCACAAAGAGGGCGGGTACAAAACTGAGCACTGCAAAGCCCTCAATTCCCACCTTTAAGAGTTGGCTTAAGCTGGACACTTAAGTGAATTCGTGGAGAAAAAAGCAGAGAAGGTAGCTACCAATGGAGATTAAAGACCCGCTAACGTGCTCGAGGAAGACATCGTCCATGTGTACGTAGTAATTCATGGGGTGTCCGACCTCAAACAAATTTAAGGAAATACGGTTCGAATGGAAGTGAAAAATCTTACAGTAGTAATGTAAGCTTTTCAGATCGATCCAGCCAAAATGCAAGCTGGGAAGCATCGACAAGCAAAAGATGTCGACTATAACAAGCATATTGTGTTCACAGATGAGGACCTAGTGGGAGTGAGAACCCCACATCATGATGCACTGATCATCACACTCAGGATAACTAACTATGATGTCGACAGATTGCTCATCGACCAAGGTAGCTCATCCGAAGTAATGTATCTCGACCTGTTAAGAAAGTTGAAATTAAGTGTTGTCGACCTAAAGGAAGCCACCGTTCCTTTCGTTGGCTTCTCTGGAAAGATAACCATCCCCTTGGGAAAGATCGTCCTGCCAGTAAGGGAAGGAAACATCTAAAAAATGATCAAATTTCTCGTGGTCGATATTGATTCACCCTACTAAGAAATCCTCGACAGAGGATGGCTGCACGCGATGAAGGCTGTCCTATCTACCTACCATCAGATGCTCAAATGTGTGACTGAACGAGGAGTGGTGGAGATCCATGGAGATCAAGCAATGGTAAGAAAGTTCTTTATAGCGTTCATCTGACCCAAACTAGAGAAGAAGGTTGAAGAAGTTAAAAGCGAGAATGAGGAACATGAGAGGCTAATGCCCTCCAAATAGCAACTAAAATATGGCAGATTAGGAGTGGAGGAGACCAGGCTCCTCCCCTTTGAGAGAGTTTCCGAGGACCTTGAGGAATATACAGCTAGTAGTAACTTGAATGAAAGAAAGCTCTTGATTGGAACCTCACTCAGAAACTGCGAGAAAAAGGAGTTCATTATCCTACTTCGGAGTAATTTAGATGTCTTTACATGGGAGCCTTATGAGCTGCCCGGGATTGATCCTAACATCACTTGTCATCGATTACACGTCGATCCAACTTTCAAACTAATATCACAGAAAGCTCGATGAACTGCTCCAGAGAAAGCTAAGGCAGTGGAGAAGGAGGTTGAAAAACTGTTGGATGCAGGATCCATATTAGAAGTCCAGTTCTCCAAGTGGCTATCTAACTCAGTGGTTGTACCCAAGAGTAACAAAAAGTGGAGAGTTTGTATTAAATTCACTGATCTCAACAAAGCATGCCCTAAAGATAGCTTCCCCTCCCAAAGATCGATCAGCTAATGGATGCCACGGCAGCACATCAGAGGATGAGCTTCCTAGATGCATACTCCGGATATCACCAGAACCCTCTACACGAGCCGAATCAAGATAAAACAACGTTTATAACCATAGATGGGTTATATTGCAATAAGGTTATGCCATTTGGGCTAAAAAAATGAAGGAGTAACTTACTAGCGGTTGGTCACCAAGATGTTCAAAGACCAAATAGGAAGCACTATGGAGGTCTACATCGATGACATGCTCATCAAGAGCAAGATCAAACATGACCACCTCTCTGACCTATCAAGGACCTTTGAAATCCTCAGGAAGTACCTAATAAAGCTCAATGAGAGTAAATGTTCCTTCGGTGTCCAGTCAGGAAAATTCCTAGGGTACTTGGTCAGCAAGAGAGGCATTAAAGCCAACCTAGACCAGACTGATGCTATCAAGCCCCCCTGAACGATAAGATATGTACAAAAGCTCATGGGAATGCTCGTTGCCTGAACCGGTTCATCTCAAAGTCTTCTGAAAGGTTCCAACTATTCTTCCAGTTATTGAAGAAAAGCAAGGATGTGGAGTGAAACGAGGATTGCTCGAGGGAGTTGTAAGGGATCAAAGCTTACCTCGGCAGACCGCATTTGCTCGTAATCCCCCAAGAGAATGATTCTTTATAACTTTACTTTGCAGTATCTAGTCATGCTATGAGTTCTGTATTGGTATGCGAGAAAAATAGAATCTAGTACCCAATTTATTACATGAGCAAGACACTTTTGGACGCCGAACAACGATACCTACCACTAGAAAAGCTCGCATTTGCACTAGTGGTAGCCTCAAGAAAATTAAAACACTATTTAGAAGCCCACTTCATCATCGTACTTATGTCCCATCCTTTTAAAGCAGTTCGGAGGAAAACAGACCTCTCAGGTAGACTGTCAAAGTGGTCGGTCGAGCTCGGGCGATTTGACATTGAGTTCCAGCCAAGGACTGCCAACAAAGGGCAGGTCCTCGTAGATTTCATCACTGAGTTTATAGGATAAGAACCTTGCGACCAGCCCCAGACTAATCACTAGAGAGAAGTTCCACCAGCTTCAGGCATTTGGAGATTGTATGTTGACGGAGCCCCCAATTCCAAAGGGGAAGGAGTAGGCTTTGTGCTAGTTACCCCAGAGGGTACAGTCCTTGAGCAAGGAATCAGGTTTGGATTTGAAACCTCCAATAATGAAGTAGAATATGAGGCACTGATCACAGGAATGCATAAAGCACGGATGCTAGGAGCAAAGCAAATGCAAGTTTTTAGCGACTCACAGTTGGTCTCCGTAAGCGGTGATTTCAACACAAAAGATAAGAGGATGGTAGCCTATCTCGCCACTGTCAAGAGGTTGATGGCCGGATTCGAGCAGATAAATGTCCAATAGTTCCCAAGGGGGAAAAACAGCCATGTCGATGCCCTAACAACCTTGAGCTCAGTAATTAACTCCAACTTAAAGAGGATAATTCTGATTGATTTCCTTGTACAGCTAAGCATCACCAAGCACACTGAGCTACCAAACCCAGAACACGTTCTCCAAATCGAAGTAGCCCCAAGTTATATGGACCCCATAAAAGATTACTTGTAGAACGATGTCCTTCCAAGTGACAAGAAGACCGCCCACCAGATAAAAGTCAAAGCTGCCTGCTTTCACTTATCTCCAGAGGCCAAGCTCTACAAAATATCTTTCATTGGACCTTACCTCCAGTACGTTCATCCAAAAGACGTCGAGCGAGTCCTATATGAACTCCATGAGGGAATCTATGGGAGTCATATTGGGGGCAGGTCGCTAGCCTTTCGAGCAATGAATGAAGGGTAATGGTGGTCGTACATGCAGAAAGACGCTGGAATCTATGCTCGAAAGTGCGGAAATTTCCAACTTCATGCACCTATGGTTCACCAGCCAGCTAGTGACCTAAAGTCACTTACTGGCCCATGGACTTTTGCCCAATGGGGTATGGACATCATGGGCCTTCTAGAAATTGCAACAGGTAATCGTAAGTATCTGTTAGTCGCAACAGATTACTTCACCAAGTGGATAGAGGCAGAGCCATTAGTAAACATTAGAGACATAAACATGATAAGATTCATATGGAGAAACATCATCACTCTCTTTGGGATCCCCAGGACTATCATCACTAACAACGAAACTCAGTTCGAGAGTGGCCTCTTCCAGGGTTTTTGCAGTGACCATGGGATCAAGCACTACTTCAGCTCTGTGGCATACCCTTAGAACAACGAATAGTCTGAGGCTTCCAACAAAACGGTGATAGATGGATTAAAAAAGTGTTTAGAACAAGCCAAGGGAGCATGGGTAAACGAACTACCCCATATCTTATGGGCTTACATACCACACCACCCCAATTCGAGAAACTGGAGAGACACCATTCGCACTCACCTACGGAATGGAGGAAATTATCCCCTTGGAAGTTAGCCTCCCTACCATGAGGTCCACTCTGATCGACCAAGGCCAAAACGATGCTGCGTTGCTTGCTGAACTTGACTTAGCCGATGAGAGAAGGGAATTGGCTCTAGTGAAACTCGTAGCCTACCAGCAACAGCTAGCAAAGCACTATAACAAAAAAGTCAATCCAAGAACATTCCAAGTTGGGGACTACATCCTGAGGAAAGTTCTTGGCAGCGCTGTGAAACCATTGGATGGCAGGCTAGGACTAAACTCGGAGGGACCATTCAAGGTGATAAGATATTACCTACAAGGAGCCTACCACTTAGAAACGCTGGAGGGAAGGGAGATACCAAGATTTTGAAATGCAACCAACTTGAATAAATTTTACTTCTAGATTTCTTTTATTTTTGCAAACTTAATGTTGAATTTTCAGTACTTCTCCGATTAATAAGATTTATTTGGCATTAGCATTTTATAAAGTGTTGGTTTTATCAACTACATTATAGTATATTCACCCTTTCCAATCTACATGCTCCCCTCTTAACATACAAAACTAATATTACAAGAAACTTATTAGTTAAAATAGCAGGGTTGATATGTAATGACCCCCCCCAGACATTTGTAAATTAACACAAATGACCTCCTAGCTTGAACTTAGCAATACATGAAGCCCTACAGGGGACCCTTAGGCAACAGCCTGGCCCAAAAATCCTTCTCGGATAGAATATCCGATACCAGGTGTAACCTCGCCATTGCCTCAGTTAGGCCTAAGGCAGTGTGACGACATGACCTAAAAGGTAAAGTAAGGCAGAATGGTACACTTAAAGCATACTGGACTTGGAAGATACTCACTCGACAACTAACTATGCCTAAGTCACATCTAGTCAGCTGAAAGAGCCCAAGATAACTGAACAAGAGATTAATAAAGTAAAAAATAACACAATACATGTTTAGTCGACAAATCGCCCAAAACATACATATTTTATTACATCACTACATGTACAAAATGTTACATATGCTAAGTGATTCAAACCCTAATGAGGACCAGGTCGCTGAGCGAGGTAGTCAGCTTCTCGCGCTCTTCGGCCATCATCTGGGTGAGGAGCGAATTCCTCCTCAACTTCATCTAAACTCGGCTTCAGAAGCTATCTTGGGATCGCATTTATAGGAATCCATCGATCAACTCTTCTGAATGGGTTCGACATCAAAGTTGAGGGAGAGATTTCATGCCTATACTAGAGAACAGAGTTCCTGGGAACTTATAAATCCCTGAGGGCACTCAACCACCCTCTTATAAAATCTAACTCTCCGACCTTCTTCAACTTCGTTGGAGCATTAGTCCAACCCTGTTCATAGTCGTCTGCTCATGCCTGTCGGGGACCATTTTTTTATTAACTATCTCAACCTGGTAATATCTTGCTGAAGCCCGGCCGTAATCACATACGCTCGAATGACATCCACTTTCAGCTCGATAATATCCCTCTGAGAACTGCTGAGGTTTATAGCTATCTATACCATCGATGGTGAAGAACCGTGGGTAAGCAATGGGACTGTGCTCGACGCATTCTCCCTCACACACTGAGAACTACAGGGAAGGTTTCCAACTCGTTGTGTCGCTGATGATGAAGAACCTTGGATAAGCAGCAGAACTGTGCTCAATGCATTCTCCCTCGAGTGGGTGAGCTCGCGCTTCAATGTATCATTTTCTTGTTGGAGCATCTCACCGACTAAGTTGATTTCAGACGCTTTTAGGAGCTTTGCTTTAAGGGCATTGTCCTCCTCTTGAACAGAGGCGCCAATCTCACTCATCTCCCCGAGTCTATCTTTTAATTTAACAACCAACTCGGATTGGTTCTTGTAGTCCTGGTTCCTTGCTCAGAGAGACTTGCAAATTCTTATGAAGGCACGACGAACTTGGTTGCTCACATTAGTGCCAAGAATTTATCCTAGACGAGAAGTAGTTGGGATATATTCCTCAAAATTGATAAACTAAAAATCATACAAGCATCGAGAATAAATAGATCAGTATATGAAAAGGAACAGAACTTCATTTCATTAAAACCAAAATAGTTCACGTACAACTACACCAGTGAGAAGAAGAGAACAACAAAAATATAAAAAATATAAGTCCCCCTAAAAAAGACTAGCTAGCAACCTCAGTCTACTCTGAGGGTGATGGCTTCTTCCCCTTATCTACAGCAGCCTCATTTGCACCTCCCTCGAATGGAACAACCACCATTCCCTGATCGACGGGAGCATCGATAGTAGTTGGAATAGCTGGAACACATTCATTGGTAGAAGTAGGAGGCACGTGTAATACCCCGTATTTTTATGCCTTTTAATTTTGGAGATTTATTAAATTTAATTAGAGATATTAAATTAATATTACTCTGAAAAATCATTTAATACTTACTAGCGTGATGGGAGTTAGTAATTATTTTTGTTATAAGTTACTTTATGGGTAAAGTAAGTGGTGTAATTATGATTAGTAAAATTATCACGAGACGAGAATCTAATTTGATAATTTTGGAAATTTATCAGGACACGCTTGTGTCGTGTCGGGATTACATTCGGACTATTAAAAGTAGATAAATTATAAGTCACCCATATGGTCATTTTGAGTGCGTCAATGTGTCCGTAAGGATAGAGATAGTCAAAATAATGTACCCGGGGGTTTAGTTTAGGTCTCGGGGCTTTTTAAGCCTAATTAACACCCCGGGAGGGCGTTTTGGACATTTTACATTTTTGGGCCTGAAAACCCACGAAAATTTTAAGGGAATATCAGATGGTGAGAGTCACCTTCTAGGGTTAGAAACACCATAAACCAAAGACGGCCATTGGAGAGGAAGAGGAGAGGTTTTCCAAGGAGTTCTAGGCCAAGAACTCCACCGTTTGCACCGCCGTTGCCGCCAAACGTTAGATCGTACAATGAGGATCACAACCACATCAAAATCTCCACAAGTCTGAACCAAAAATTCTCAGGCAAGTATCTATCTTGCTCTATTTCAGTTAATGCTCCAATAATATTTGCCTAGGCTTTATTAGGACTAGTTTTTGTGAAAGAAAAACCTATTTTGGATATTCGAATTCGCATGTTGTATGAGTAATATATGTATTCTGGAAACCCAATTCATATGTAGAGATTGAACCACGAAATTACAGTAAATAAAGAGTACAAAATCTGGTAAAAGAATGGGAAGAAATCAAACAAAAGAAATATTAGGGTTCTTGATGTTTTTATGGATTTTGCCCTTTAAATTCGTTATTCATGATGAAAATTCGCATGCTTGACGTAGGAAATCACTTATTTGAGGTTATAATACTTGTAGTATGAATTATTGGGAGTTTGGTAGTCAAATATAATGTTTTGGATGATGTTGGAAGAGAAAACCCGTAACTGGAAATTCTACAGATTTGACATACCTGTTTGATCGATCGATCGACCTTAGAGTATCGATCGATCGATGCTTCGATCGATCGAACATCTGCCATAGATCGATCGACCCCTCCTGCATAACTCACATTCCCCTTTTTATAGGTTGTTACAACTTAAATGATTAGACATTCTTGGATATTAATGTTCGAACATTTTGGCATATAAAGAATGAAAAATGTTACTAAATCCGTTTATTAAAATAAACTATTTAAGTAACTCCGATCTGTTTTTTTAAGAAACTCTTTTCGTAAAAACCAAACTATTTGAACACAAGATGTGTTTAACAAATCAGTATGTATGAGATCTATTCAAGAATTGAATAACATGTTTATTAAGTAGTTTAAAAAACTTAAACTCAGCACAACCAAGAGTGAGATGAGGAGATGTAGAAAGATTATGTTCACGATATTTTTTACGTGGTAAAACCTCACCAATTGAGGAAACATCCACGACTCCCTCTACGGAGTAAAATGAAAAATCCACTAAAATAAATATATGAGTTAAAAACTATATAACTAACATGCAAACAACTCAGACATATATAAGTTCAGGAATGTACCCTCTGGTGTCCTTAAAACTGCTCTGCAGTTCTGATTATAGATGTAGTTCTCCCAGTTTGTTAACTTCTGATTTGTTCCAGCACTTTACGTCGACTCTTTGTTCAAAAGATCTTATTACCAACACTTTTTGTGTTGTAGGGTGAAAGTGTTTGTGGAGGTGCTTTCTAACACATGCATGCACACACACACACTTATTAAGTACAAACAGTCTTAACAAATTACAGTAACACTATATGCTGTGATCTTTTCTTTTTCTTTCTTCTTATAAAACTTTTCACCTTATTTGACCTTTAAATCATTCCCAGAATCCACGGATACCTTGCTAGGAAGACAGACAAGGTCTTAATCAATCTCAGAATATAGAAAAGCTTTTCGAGATTGAAAACCTCCAAGTAAGATTCCAAACTAGGTCAAAGGTTTAGTTTTACAAGAACTAGAAACAGAAAACATTTATTGTTGAATTCAAAACGTTTTATGGAAAATAATCAACAATATATTTCTCAAGATGAGAAATAAAGAATGAAACTAAGTGTAATGTAATATGAATAACTCAGATCTGAAATTTCTATGAAATCAGAAAGTAGATCTGAGTAAACGTTTAAGTTGAAAACAAGATCTAACGAACAAGAGGTTACAGCAACAAAAACTCAACTCAAACTCTCAAGAACACTCAGAGTAGTGTTTTGGATATGAAGGTGTTTTGAAGAAGTGTTTGAGTTTAGTTGGAAGAGGTTTAGAGGAACAGGGTTAGGGTTTCTAACTCTCTCTCTTCTCTCTGTTTTCTCTCTTCTCTCTCTTCTCTCTTCTCTCTTCTCTCTCTACTCTCTCAATTTCTCAGCGGAAATGAAAATGGCAAAAGTCTTCGAAGTCTGAGAGTAGGGTCCCTTTTATAGGGTGAAGAGAAGGTTCGAGAGGCTGGCTCAAAACCAAGGGCCAGGATTAAGTCAAGTCAAATTGACTTAGATCGAAGGGGTCTAATAAGGCGATGATTAAACGAATCCTGATTGGTTTAGAAAGTTGTACTGGGATTCACCAAGACAACATGCAGATCGTCGATATCTAAAGATCCAAGGGCTAAAAACATACGCGTTTTTAACTCAGTAAAGAAACACAGTTTCAGCCAATCAGACGAAGACAGGTGTTGGGCAATAACAGGATCTGAAACGCGCGTCTGAAATTAATTAAAACCACACCCTGAAGTTTACTCCCCTTTCGGATTCTACCCAAGGTAACATTATGCCAAAATACCCAACAAATAATATTTACAAATTGACCACAAAACTTTTAAAACAAGTTTTAATTAAGAAAACCTTATTATAAAAATGTTTAAAAAATCCCAAAAAATTATTAAAATTCCAATTTAGGGATTTAAACACACTCAACATATGTACACACATTATTATGCAGTATGATATGTTAATAAATGAATTCTACTGTGTGTGAGTGTTGGCAATTTGATCTTGATCAAAACAAGATAGAGAGATGAAGTAGCAAACCAATTTATGAGGTTCTTTGGATACTAGGGAGGACATAATTTTGTCACAATTTCCAAACTAGATGAGCACTTATACAATATAGACTCAATTGACTCAAAAGTATAAGGGCTTCAATCTCCCCCTTTGGAAATATGAGACAAAATCTCCTTTGAGTCATCTAGGACTCGTAGGGCAACAAAAAAATAAGAAAAACTTATTCCTATCAAAATTATATCTACCCAATACCTAGAAATCAAAAAGTACATAACTCAACTAAGTACATTTGAATACCCTATTACAGCTGTTGAGAGTAACTGTACAATAAGAACCTGCAATAATTCACTAAGATCAAGCGGTTTAGCATATGAAAGAATTGAATAGACTCAAATTTCTCCCCCATTTTGTCTCAAATGGACAAAGGGGAAAAACTTGGATAAACAGCAAAATAATTAGTCAGCATAAACCATACCAATAGATTTTCGTAATGAAATGAATCTATTATAATCTAGAGGTTTGGTAAATATATCTGCGAGTTGTAGATCAGTAAGAAGATAATTGATTTCTAATTCCTTAGATTCAACCAATTCGCGTATAAAATGATGTCTTATTTTAATATGCTTTGTTCGCGAGTGTTGAACAGGGTTTTTAGAAATATTAATCGCACTTTGATTATCACAATAGAGATGCAATTGGTTTTCTTGAATACCATAATCACTTAGCATTTGTTTTAGCCACATTAATTGAGCACAACAGCTACCAACGGCTATGTATTCAGATTCAGCTGTTGAGAGTGATGTGCAGTTTTGTTTTTTACTACTCCATCCTACCAAGTTATTACCAATATAATAACATGCTCCTGATGTGCTTTTACTATCATCAGTACACCCAGCCCAGTCAGCATCAGTGTACCCAATTATGGTGCTTGGTGTGTCATTAGTGTACCAAAGTCCTAGATTTAGAGTGCCTTTTACATATTTAATGATACGTTTAACAGCATTCAAGTGACTCTCTTTAGGGTTACTTTGATATCGAGCACATACACTCACAACATACATAATATTAGGACGCGAGGCAGTAAGATATAGTAAGGTGCCTATCATACTACGATACTGAGTAGGATCTACAGATTTTCCATTTTCATCTTTAAAAAGTTTTAGCGTAGTACTCATGGGCGTTTTAGCATCTTTAGCACTCTCGAGGCCAAATTTCTTTACTATCTCTAAAGCGTACTTGGATTGCGATACAAATAATCCATCTGAATTTTGTTTGACTTGAAGGCCTAAGAAGAATTGTAGCTCCCCCATAAGGGACATTTGAAATTCCTTATGCATAGTTTCAGAGAAGGATTTAACTTCTGAGGGAGAAGTTGATCCAAATATAATATCATCAACATAAACTTGAGCAATAGTGATGTGTTTGTCAAAATGTTTGACAAAAAGAGTTTGGTCATTTCCGCCTTTTTTGAAACCTTTATCTAAAAGAAAACTGGAAAGACGCTCATACCAAGCTCTAGGAGCTTGTTTAAGGCCATACAAAGCCTTTTTTAGACGAAATACATGATTTGGATGTTTAGGGTCAATGAACCTTTTAGGTTGTTCTACATAGGTTTCTTCAGCCAGTATTCCATTAAGGAACGCAGATTTGACATCCATTTGGTACAGTGTAAAGTGCATGTGGCAAGCTATAGCAAAAAGCAGACGAACAGATTCTAAACGAGTAACAGGAGCAAAAGTCTCGTTAAAATCTATTCCTTCTATTTGAGAGTATTCTTGAGCAACTAATCTAGCTTTATTTCTAATTATTATCCCATTTTCATCAGTCTTATTTTTGAAAATCCAACGTGTGCCAACAACCTTTTTGTGATCAGGACGTGGAACAAGATACCAAACATCATGAATGACAAATTGTAAAAGTTCTTCCTGCATAGCAGAAATCCAGTGAGAGTCATTCAATGCCTCATTTACATTCTTTAGTTCCACAAGGGAAACAAAACATGCATATTGTGCATAATTTCTGAGTTGGGATATTGTACGCACTGTCTCACTAGGGTTACCAACTGCGTTATTTATGGGATGATCTTTAGAAACCCAGTTAGGTACCCCAGGTGTCTCAATAGGTAATGAATTATCCATTGTAGAGGAGTCATTTTCTAAAATATTTGTAGACTCTTACTCAATAGTAAATTCACCAGTCTTGCTTTCTACAGTAGTGTCACTAACAATTACATTTATGGATTCCATCAAAGTTTTAGTGCGAAGATTATACACTCGATAAGCTCTACTGTTAGGCGAATATCCTAGAAATATGGCTTTATCTCCTCGTCTCACAAATTTGGATAAGTGTTCCCTATCTTTGCATACATAACAAGTACTGCCAAAGGTTCTAAGGTATTTGAGATTATGCCTTTTATTGTACCAAAGTTTGTAAGGGGTTTGTTTGGAATTATTTCTAAGATAGACCCTATTTATAATGTGACATGCAGTACGAATGGACTCTACCCAAAAATATTTAGGTAAATTCTTGGCATGTAACATAACACGTGTCATCTCCTGAAGGGTACGATTCTTTCTCTCCGCAATACCATTCCGTTGAGGGGTTTTAGGAGCACTGAACTCGTGTTTATAGCCATTATAGTCACAGTATTCTATAATACCAGTGTCTTTGAATTCACCACCTCTATCACTACGAATTCTATTCACTTGAGTATCCTTCTCATTTTTTATCCTAAGAAGAATTTTTAGGAAGGTCTGAAATGTTTCAGACTTTTGTTTTAAGAAGGCTACCCAGGTAAATCTAGTGAAGTCATCAACCATAACTAGGATGTAACTGTGTCCACAGAGACTAACAGTTTGGGAGGGACCCATTAGGTCCATATGGATGAGTTCTAAGGGATTAGAGGTAAGAATATCTTTGACTTTCTTATGAGGTGCCTTAACAATTTTACCTTCTTGACAGGAACCACAAATAAGATTGGGTATAAGTTTGATTTTAGGAACTCCTCTAACTATTTTCTGAGAGGTCAGTCTACTAAGGTTATCGTAATTTATATGACCCATTCTGTTATGCCATATCTCATTGTCATCCATTCTGGCAACATTACAGATTTCAGAATTGTTCATGACAGTGTAGCAATTGTCAGGAGTCCTGAATCTAGTAATTATGCATTCACCTTTTTCATTTAAAATTTTGCAATTTTTCTTTGAAAAGGTAACAATATGATCTGAGTCACAAAATTGTGATATGCTAAGTAGATTTGCCTTAAGACCTTTAACTAGAAGAACATCTTGTAGAATAGGAAGCCCATCTTCTTGGAGAGTTCCTTTGCCTATGATTTGAGATGAAACTCCATCACCAAAAATGACTTTACCACCAGCAAAGCTGGTTTTGTTTAAAAGTTTAGTTTCATCGCCAGTCATATGCTTAGAACATCCAGAGTCTAAATACCAACCAGATGATGTGTGTTCAGCTTTTAAAGCAGTAACAACAACATTACACTTCATCTGAGGTAATATATCATCTTTTCTAACCCCAATTGCCTTAGTTTTCATCTTGCGCTTATTAGCTCTTAATTGATAAAATTTGCAAGCTTTGGATTTTTGCGGAAAACATTTTGCGCATGATTTTGAATTTTGTGAAAGACTTGAGCATTTGGTTTAGGAAAGTGCTTAGGATTCCTTCTAGTAAATGTTCTTTTAGGTTTGATCTTTCTCTTTCTATAATTAGAGTTTCTATCTGGCTGTCTAGGAAGTATATAATTGTTGTGGCTCCTCCTAGAATAGTTAAAGTTCTGATAGATATAAGGATTAGAGGTAGGTTTAACGACTCTCCTAGCATAACAATCATCAAAAGAGTGACCATATATGTCGCAGTAGGAGCAATAAAGATTGCTCAGAATAGGGGTCTCCTTAGGAAAGTCTCTAAACAAAGGTTTTGAAGAGTTTTGAGGCTGAACTCTATTCCTAGGTGTGACAGTCTTGAATGCAGACTCACTCTTCCTAATAGAAGGGCAGACGTATTTAGCCTTAGGTGAACTTTCATGTTTAGAGAAACTTGATTCGCCAATGTTAAAATATTGATTTTTTGAATCAAACTCAGTTTTTAGAGAATGAAAGTCTGGGCATGTTTCAATAGGTCTTTTTGCCTCCTGACACAAACTTGATAGGTTCAAAGGATTTTGTTTGTGTTTTCAAAGTGGGGCAAAACCCTATCCCAGTTAGATCATCAGAATTGGTTTTTGATTCAGCAACAAATTCATCAAAACATTTTGAATTATTTTCAAATTTTGTAAATTTTTTGAAAACAGTTGCTGTCTTTTCTTTAGTTTGCTCCAATTCTAACAATGTCCCTTTGTATTTTTTCTCCAGAGTTTCATTTATTTCTTTTAAATCTCTAAGTTTTTTATCAAACATTTTGACTTTGCTTTTATGAGTCAAACATTGGGTAGTATACTCTTCAGCATTTAGTTTAACCATTAGGCTTAGATCTTCTAACTTCTTAGAGAGATCTTTCACAATCTTTTCTAGTCTAGTGCTTTTCTTGAGAGTTTTAGCATAAAGTGTGTGAATGTCAGGGAGGTCTTCATTGTCCGAGTCACTAAGTGTGGTGTGTGGAGTGACCCCTAAAGATTCATTTGTTAAACTCACACACCGATTGACATCGTCATTATCGCTATCCCTTTGACTCACACACCCCGAGGTAGAACATGCAACATTCTCAGTAATCAAAGCATCTAAACCAGTATAAACATGATTCTCAATAGCAGGAGTAGAGTTACTAGAAGCATTCTCATACACAGGCATAATCACATCATCATTATATATGATCTTGGCAAAGAAGGACATGCAAGGATCAAAAACATCAGATGACTCAGGTTCCTCCTTTTCAGAATCACTTGAATCATACCATGTTTTGCAAATGTTAGCTCTAGTGTGTTTGTTTTGAGTGTTCAAGTTAACTCTACAGTCTTGTGCAATGTGCCCCAGTTTACCACATCTATAGCATTCAGTCTTGTTAAGGTCTCTATTAGGTCTAATGTGAGAGTCCTTGTGATTTTTGTCATGGTTTTTCTCATGAGGCCTGTGATTAGAGGAAGTTGGATAATTTGAATTGCCTTGTTTATTTTCCACTTTGTTTCTAAACTTAATAATTTTCTTAAACTGTTTAGTAATTAAGTCAATTTTATTGTCCAAACTCTCTATATTGCATTCCTCATCAGAATCATATGTGGGGAATATAAGTTCAGGCTTAATTAACTTAGAAGAGAAGCTAAGATTGGAACTAGTCTGTTTCCTATGGGTTTGAGTCAATTGTTTCTTAAATTCTAGTTCCATTTCCACAGTTCTTAGTTTACTACTGAGTAATTCAGGAGTGAGATTTGATCACACATTTCCTCAATATCATATCTTTTGTTATCAAATTTCTGTGGTAATGATGTTAGAATTTTAGATACAATTTCATGTCTGTCATAAGTCACCCCATTAGCATGCAGTTTGGTCACAATATCAGTCAAGTTCATATAGAAGTCATCAAATGACTCAGTCTCAGACATAATTAAGGAGTTATACTGCTGAATAAGCATTTGGGTTTTAACAGCCTTAACTCTAGTGTCTCCTTCATGAGCAGTAACCAAAGTGTCCCAAGCTTCCTTAGAAGTGGTACAGGATGAGATTCTTTTGAACTCATGTTCATTTATGGACATAAATATGGCATTCTTTCCTTTATTATTATTTCGAGAAACTTGTTTCTCTTCTTGAGTGAACTCACTTAGAGCTTTCTTAACCCTCTCATTACTTCCTTCCTTGGCTGGTTTAGTAGGAAAAATGTAACCATTTTCAACTATATCCCAGACATCATCTCCCAGAGTTCCTTGAATGAAGGCAATCATCCTTACTTTCTAGTAAGCAAAATTGGTTCCATCAAAGATTAGAGGTCTGGTCAAGTTACCAAATCTTTCATTTTTCTCGTCCATATTTGATTTTCAGAAAATAATTTCAGAAACATAGGATCTCTTTTGAAAGCAGTTTACCAAGATCTGATACCAATTGAAAAATGTTACTAAAGCCGTTTATTAAAATAAACTATTTAAGTAACTCCGATCTGTTTTTTTAAGAAACTCTTTTCGTAAAAACCAAACTATTTGAACACATGATGTGTTTAACAAATCAGTATGTACGAGATCTATTCAAGAATTGAATAACAGGTTTATTAAGTAGTTTAAAAAACTTAAACTCAGCACAACCAAGAGTGAGATGAGGATATGTAGAAAGATTATGTTCACGATTTTTTACATGGTAAAATGTGACAACCCGACTAATTAAATACTGGGTAGCTACTCCTTTATTAAATTAATACAAAATGCCAAGTTGGTTCAGTTAATAGCATCACTGTCGAAAACATTTTAATAATTACTAACCACCTAGTATTAAAAAGTGAGTTGCCAAATTTTAAGTTAACTCTGATTAACATGCAATAAGTGAAATATAAAGGATAACATAACCATTCACAATAAAGTCCAACTATAGTAATTATCAAATAATAATAAGTCTGGAGGAAATACTCCTCACAACAATCCAAATACGGAACTGAAATAAGGACAATAGCATGTATCCTGAATTAATTACAAATCAAAGTCTGAATAACTGAAATGTAAAGTGTCTCTAAAAGAAATGGGCGACATGCCCTACAAGTGATGAAACTGAATATGGAATCAAGACAAGAAAAGGAGGCGTCTACTGTCAAGGCCCTGTAACTGCCACAACAGCTACAGCTCGTCACCTGAATAGAATTCCTATGCATGGTGTTCTTATGGCTGGGCACCTAAAATGGTTTTTACAAAAAGATAGATTTGAAAGCAAACGGGTCAGAGCCCGAATGTGGAGAATATTTTAAAAACAGCAAGTGTTTTACCAACATTTAAAACAATGAATGCAAAGTACATGTTAGGACGTGCTCTCACATGAAATACTCACCTCTCGACTACTTGTGCACTCCTAACGAAACGTACCCATACAAGTGATTCTCATATCTATCTAGACCAAAACAATTATTAACCTTTCTACTCGATTCGCAATTTAATTTCAACATCATCAATTGAATAAAGAGTTTTACATTAAATTCCCGGATTCTCAATTATTAGAAATACAAAGCACTATAGGTTATCTCTTTTTATCTTTAATCGTGCAACACAATAATTATATTTCACTATATAAACGTGATAAGTCTTTTCATCTAACCGTATATTATTCACATCATAAATATACAATACTAGCACCCCGAGACTAAGCTACGGTGCACACATACTCTGCTATCCATCCCGGTACATCACGTACATAAGGATCACGCATTTTGAATCTCTCAGGAATCGTTCTCAGATAATAGCAAATCACAAACAATGGAGGCGAACACAGTCACATCACATGGGTCACGGACATACCTACGCTCCCACGATCAGCAAACTTATTAACATCTCAATAAGTCCTTCTCTGACCTATGTCCTCGAGGTACCAATCTAAATCCGGGCACACAAAGATTAGATGGCCCTAAGCGAACGTAAACCTCCCGTGATAGCAAGTATGGTAGGTATGTCATACACATAAAATCATATACATATACTAAGCATGCACACATCTTAGTAATTACCATAATTTATTTGTGGTATACTTATCATTCTTATACCAACTTATAATGTTACGCAATTCCCATATCCCCGGTTAATACTAACATTTAAATCGTCAATTATTCTCACATCGTAATTAGTCACTCGAGTCCTAATCCACAATTTTCATTTGGTTCAAATCACACTGCTATGTTTCACTCCTCAATATATCCAAAATATACCAACTATATCAATTAGTCATCAATGGAATGTTATCTCTACAATTAAACCAGGTTACGGGACATTAGAAATCAAATCAGGCCAAAAAGGCCAATATGTCAACTCGTTAGAAGTCTCGTTCAAATGAGGTCGTTTCGAACAAGAGTTCGTTTGAACGAAGTGGCCATCTAACGAGATCTCGTTCGAATGAAAGGCATTGAACGAACATCCCACTCGTTAGAAGTCAAACTGTCAACTCGTTAGAAGCTCGTTCGAACAACCTGGGCAGGTCTTCTAACGAGGTGACAGTTTCGAGCCCAGAATTCCTAAATTCGTATTTTCTTCCAACTTTCTCTTCTCAAAACAACATTATCCCAGCAGTGTTTTAAGGTTCCTAATCATTCCTAAACATACTTAGGTCGTATTTTAACATATTTATGGGGTCAAGTCTCCCTAAACAACACCCAATTATCAAATCTCCCAATATTCCCCCAACCCTTATGAATATGAACCCTAGAAAATTAAAGTCATCAATATCCACAATTAAATCCGTTTTTGTAATATACAAGATGTATTTCTAGCAATATAATCTTCCAAACATAATTCTACATGCAATCTCTTTATCAAAACATGAATTTATAACTCCAATTACATGGGTTTTTATAAGTCTCCCAATACAATGCAATTATATCAATTTCTAAGCATGGAAGAAGCATTCGATTGAAATTAACGTAATTAAACCACTTGCCTCTGATCTTTCTCTGAATTTGGTGTTGAATCTTGGATGTAGGTTGCTCTCTCCTTTTCTCCCAAGGTTAAAGGTTGAAGATGGGGTTAGGGTTCTCTCTTTGGGAACTTCTCCTAACTTCTCATAAAACTCCCGTAGCTCTCTAATCAGTTAATTGCTGGTAATGGGTTAGTGGGTCATTAAATTCCCTGTTTTAAACTCCCAAAATTCGTTTGTCAAAATTTCTAAAATTCCAAAATTATCAAAATACCCTTTTAAGTTCCCGGTATGGCCTAAAAATGCCCCGTGACCCAAGTTAAACCCCCGGCTATTGTTTTCTGACTATTTCGACCCTTCCGGACGCGTTGGCGCACTTAAAATGACCATACGGTTGATAAAAATAAAATTCACTTTTTAATTTAAATAATTACCTTCCTGACGCGACTGACACGCGCGTCCCAACAAAATTTCCCAAATTGTCGTATTTCAGTCTCGCGACAATTTTAATATTTTCAATATTCATATACTGCCATATATACACATTATAATCAAATACCAACTCACATCTCGTTAGTATTTTATCCGGATTAATTCTCAATTAATTCACATTTAGTTTAATTAATCCCATAAATAAATATCCATAAAAGTACGGGGTATTACATACTCCCCCCCCCCCCCCTAATAACATAATTTCGTCCCGAAATTCGGATAAGTAAGGCACATCTGGAAAAATTAGGTATCCTCCGGTATTCAAAACAATTATAAAGAAAAGCCCAAATCACTAAAACCCTCGTTTCACAATAAGCTTGTTTAACATACTTGATACCTTATCAGAATAATCTTCGATAAATGCACCTCACGTTGTGCTCTTATTAAACCACATTCGAATAAAAATAGCCTATACATCATTAGCCGCATTATTATTATTTTTTTTAGTATTGTGAGTCCGCACCTCACTACTAACTCCCGCGTTTATCAAAACTCCAAACTCCCATCCTGGGATGAATCAATAACACATCTGACTACGCTTGTCCATTCCTTGAAATATCCCGACGTTGTGACTTTTACACAAGGGAAAACCGCTTCAGCCTGTTGGTGTCACACAAACCTTTGTAAGCACCTTGTCCACAATAAAATAGATACCGGTGGTTTCACCCAGCTCTACTATTAGATAATATTTTCTTCCCATTACCACAATGTACCTTGCTTACTAGTTTCTCGATTTGGAAATAAAAATATCGAAATGAATTCAACATTCATTTATACAGCCCACCAGTCGCCAATCACCTTGCGCCTACACCTCGGGCCATAGGTGATATAGCCTAGTCCAAGTGAAACGTATTTCCTCTACTTCTTGTTACCCCACGTTAAAGGTGGATTTCGGGGATCTCATCCCAGTTCTAAATAGTACTACGTCGAACCACGTACCGGCGTGTTCACTATCTAATAGTGTAAATCATCCCAAGTATACAACAATTTCTCTCCTTCTGGACAACATGTCCCACATAATCGAAGGAACTCATTACTTATCAATAAGTTGGCTACCTCTCAAGAAAATTCTCCAACTTGACCCTCCCATTCTTGGAATCGTCGTCTTGATACAAAATTATTTGGTTGATCATCTAACCCCAACTGTTCTACTACTTACTATACCTCTTTCAATGTCGATATTCACATAAAATTTTCCCCGTTAAATGATACTTAATGATCTTATTCTCCCGACGAATACCAAAAGTTTGAACCTTTACACTTTTCACCACTTTGTGCATATCTGGACTTTATACCTGATTGACATTCTCACTCTATTTACTCTTGAGTCACCCTCAACATTCGGTTGATCGAAACTCTACTCCAAATTGCTCATAATAATTTACTCGCCTTCTCAAGAGATATCCTTTTATTAAATGGCTTTCTACTGCCTTTTCTCCAAGTTTGAACGTGCTACACTGACTACACATGATATTCACTTACACATTTTCTTATGACGTTTAATATCATAAGTAATAATCTCACCCGTCTATGTTCCCTCTTCCTTTGATTTACACTTTAGCAAATCAAGATGTCTACGCCCCTTATAACCCAACTATACGGTTTTTAAACATTATATACACTTCATACAAATCCCAAACCCTTTATTGTCACTGTAAATACAACGGTGCTATACCACTTGGGCGTTCTCAATCGCTTCTGAATTAGAAATCCTAAATCCTCCTTATCCTCAATGCGTCCTTCAACACGCCGTGACAAAACCAACATTATTAGTACTTATATCGTAATTTACTAACAACTGGCTCTAATGGCCGTACATCATAATTTACTCCTTGTAACTTCCCGTCATAACTACGTACTCCCATAACGATAGAGGTATCCCAATCATGAACGAAGGGCCACACATTTCCTTACTACCAACCTTACGCTAAGTTTCATGCGTGGGGTGTCTCGCAAAGCGAAATCCAAACAAGGAACCCCCCGATACACTACTACCTAACATTGTTGGTCATCGGAATCCGTTAATCCCTGTCCATAATATGTACCCCTACACTCTCGTCTTTTAACAACAAAGTTTCATCTCAGTTCGCAATTATACATAAACAAAGAACTCCTTGTGAAAGACACTTTTCTCTTTACAGTGATGGAAATCACATTTCATATACAACATGCGAGATATTTGAGACCCTCAAATTCCCGTCCCCAGACACACAACTATGAGTATAAACTTCCAAATCTCTAACGGGTTATAAAACAATGCACTCTTTTTGTTACGACCTCTCTATCGTTAATTATAAAAACCAACTAACTCTTTGTTGACTAGTAAATCAATTACATATGACTCATAATAATGAAATCCCTACGCATACTGGGATTAAATATCCGAGACCATTATACTTTGAAATCATAACATATATATATATATATACATATATGCACGAAAGTACAATTACGAGACCGACCCTCTAACAGATGGGGCCTCGCTAGAACAAAACATGCTACCCCGTTGTAGTAATCCCAATAAACTTGCAATACCAGCACACTATCGGTATAATCATATATATAAAACAATAATTACGATCATATCATACTCGTATAACACAACACTAAAACGAGTAATTTCGATAAAGCATAAACCGCTATTAATATACCCATTCATCCTCCGCGGATGACAATAAAAGTAACCCCCACACTATCAGGGAAAATGTTCTTATATATAATAAACTTACTGATATACTCACTAAACTCGACTCTCAAGTGAAAATACAATTGTAACAAATGTAGTAACTCATTCATGCCACAAATAACATGCATCATCGTCTGAGGATATAACTCATACTTCTATCCTAATAATCGTCCCGGCTGCTCAAATGGTTCCTGGACTTACCACACATGTCTGTCCCAAACCGGATATTTCAATAACTGTTGCCCTCGCCAGGCATAATACCTTGATCCCTACTCTTGCATCGGGAAACATTTATAATGTACGGGTTTTAACTCCCACAAAGTACCTCTACACATACTCCACTTATTTTCGGTCACCCTGACCATGTTAAAGTGGTCCTTTCCTCGGACGTTGGTAGTCTCAGCTCTGAAGACTATCTTTATTGTTCCCTTGCTTGATGTACCTAAGGATCACACTACTAGTTTTCCACCTCTCTTACTGAAATTACCATCGCTCGGTAGTAATTCCGCTATCGAATTATTTTAACGGCTTCTCCGTTGGGTCTTCCTCCTTGTGGTGTTTCTCCAACACCATTTTCCCAGTCTTATTCTATAAATTTTTTTTCGATTTTTGTATCTCCCTACCCAAGGGAACATTTACCTCCAAATTTACACCACGCGATATAATTACTATCTGTATTTATCATCCAAGCAGAATTCCCCATAAGAGCTAACAATTCTTCTTGTATGCAGATTATCCCTTTAACATCCTCTTCTCCATACCACCTTCTCCACCCGGTGTAAGGTTCGCTACAACATTAAATTTCTCCTCACAATTTGACACCTGTTTGGCCCTCTTATGTGAGTTCAGAATAACATTCGCCTTTCAACCTAAATATCTGATGAAGGAACTTATGGTCAAACCATACGTGTACACCCTCTCGACATCACATTCCACTTTTAAGTGGGTTGCTTATTTCTCACCATTGAATCTCCGCTCTTACGAGTCAAGGAAAAATTTCTCCAAATTTTCACTCTCAATTGGTCATATCCTGACATATGTCCAAGCCTTTGGATACATTGCGTTCGTTTGGCTAGCACATGCCGTCTTCGCCTTTCGAGTATTGTTAACCACTGGTTCTCTTCAATGTTACACCTAACTCTTTCTCTCCCATTTCAGCCTGGTTGGGTGAGTCTCAATTGACCCCATCTTTTACTTATTGTTGTGCCTGGATGTCACAAGTCGCGCCTTGGCCGTCTGTACCGTCCAGGACTTCCGTGTCATAATATGGGTGACTTCAACTACGGTCATCCCTTTAATTAATTTAATAATCTCAACTGATCCTTGCCTCCTGCTGTCCGTCCAATTGTCTTCACCTGACGTACTACATTGTTTGGCGTACGAACACACCCGATTGCAAATAAGATTCACTATCATATATATCGAAGCAGGAGAACGAAATCTCACCAAAGATTTCAACAATCCTAAGCATAGGGCTCTACATCAAAGAGAATTACGCTGGAAGCATAATAAGCCGTACAGATCCTAAAGGACACTAGAACCTGATGCTCTGATACCACCTGTGACACCCCGACTAATTAAATACCGGGTAGCTACTCCTTTATTAAATTAATACAAAATGCCAAGTTGGTTCAGTTAATAGCATCACTGTCGAAAACATTTTAATAATTACTAACCACCTAGTATTTAAAAAGTGAGTTGCCAAATTTTAAGTTAACTCTGATTAACATGCAATAAGTGAAATATAAAGGATAACATAACCATTCACAATAAAGTCCAACTATAGTAATCATCAAATAATAATAAGTCTGGAGGAAATACTCCTCACAACAATCCAAATACGGAACTGATATAAGGACAATAGCATTTATCCTGAATTAATTACAAACCAAAGTCTGAATAACTGAAATGTAAAGTGTCTCTAAAAGAAATGGGTGACATGCCCTACAAATGATGAAACTGAATATGGAATCAAGACAAGAAAAGGAGGCGTCTACTGTCAAGGCCCTGTAACTTCCACAACAGCTACAGCTCGTCACCTGAATAGAATTCCTATGCATGGTGTCCTTGTGGCTGGGCACCTAAAATGGTTTTTACAAAAAGATAGATTTGAAAGCAAATGGGTCAGAGCCCGAATGTGGAGAATATTTTAAAAACAGCAAGTGTTTTAACAACATTTAAAACAATGAATGCAAAGTACATGTTAGGACGTGCTCTCACATGAAATACTCACCTCTCGACTACTTGTGCACTCCTAACGAAACGTACCCATACAAGTGATTCTCATATCTATCTAGACCAAAACAATTATTAACCTTTCTACTCGATTCGCAATTTAATTTCAACATCATCAATTGAATAAAGAGTTTTACATTAAATTCCCGGATTCTCAATTATTAGAAATACAAAGCACTATAGGTTATCTCTTTTTATCTTTAATCGTGCAACACAATAATTATATTTCACTATATAAACGTGATAAGTCTTTTCATCTAACCGTATATTATTCACATCATAAATATACAATACTAGCACCCCGAGACTAAGCTACGGTGCACACATACTCTGCTATCCATCCCGGTACATCACGTACATAAGGATCACGCATTCCGAATCTCTCAGGAATCGTTCTCAGATAATAGCAAATCACAAACAATGGAGGCGAACACATTCACATCACATGGGTCACGCACATACCTACTCTCCCACGATCAGCAAACTTATTAACATCTCAATAAGTCCTTCTCTGACCTATGTCCTCGAGGTACCAATCTAAATCCGGGCATACAAAGATTAGATGGCCCTAAGCGAACGTAAACCTCCCGTGATAACAAGTATGGTAGGTATGTCATACACATAAAATCATATACATATACTAAGCATGCACACATCTTAGTAATTACCATAATTTATTTGTGGTATACTTATCATTCTTATACCAACTTATAATGTTACGCAATTCCCATATCCCCGGTTAATACTAACATTTAAATCGTCAATTATTCTCACATCGTAATTAGTCACTCGAGTCCTAATCCACAATTTTCATTTTGTTCAAATCACACTTCTATGTTTCACTCCTCAATATATCCTAAATATCCCAACTATATCAATTAGTCATCAAGGGAATGTTATCTCTACAATTAAACCAGGTTACGGGACATTAGAAATCAAATCAGGCCAAAAAGGCCAATCTGTCAACTCGTTAGAAGTCTCGTTCGAACGAGGTCGTTCGAACGAGAGTTCGTTCGAACGAGAGTTCGTTCGAGCGAAGTGGCCATCTAACGAGATCTCGTTCGAACGAAAGTCATCGAACGAACATCCCACTCATTAGAAGTCAAACTGTCAACTCGTTAGAAGCTCGTTCGAACGAGCTCGTTCGAACGACCTGGGCAGGTCTTCTAACGAGGTGACAGTTTCGAGCCCAGAATTCCTAAATTCGTTTTTTCTTCCAACTTTCTCTTCTCAAAACTCATCCAAACATTATCCCAACGGTGTTTTAAGGTTCCTAATCATTCCTAAACATACTTAGGTCGTATTTTAACATATTTATGGGGTCAAGTCTCCCTAAATAACACCCAATTATCAAATCTCCCAATATTCCCCCAACCCTTATGAATATGAACCCTAGAAAATTAAAGTCATCAATATCCACAATTAAATCCGTTTTTGTAATATACAAGATGTATTTCTTATAATATAATCGTCCAAACATAATTCTACATGCAATCTCTTTATCAAAACATGAATTTATAACTCCAATTACATGGGTTTTTATAAGTCTCCCAATACAATGCAATTATATCAATTTCTAAGCATGGAAGAAGCATTCACTTAAAATTAAGGTAATTAAACCACTTGCCTCTGATCTTTCTCTGAATTTGGTGTTGAATCTTGGATGTAGGTTGCTCTCTCCTTTTCTCCCAAGGTTGAAGGTTGAAGATGGGGTTAGGGTTCTCTCTTTGGGAACTTCTCCTAACTTCTCATGAAACCCCCGTAGCCCTCTAATCAGTTAATTACTGGTAATGGGTTAGTGGGTAATTAAATTCCCTATTTTAAACTCCCAAAATTCGTTGGTCAAAATTTCTAAAATTCCAAAATTACCAAAATACCCTTTTAAGTTGCCGATATGGCCTAAAAATGCCCCGGGACCCAAGTTAAACCCCCGACTAGTGTTTTCTGACTATTTCGACACTTCCGGACGCGTTGGCTCACTCAAAATGACCATACGGTTGATAAAAATAAAATTCACTTTTTAATTTAAATAATTACCTTCCTGACGCGACTGACACGCGCGCCCCAACAAAATTTCCCAAATTGTCGTATTTCAGTCTCGCGACAATTTTAATATTTTCAATATTCATATACTGCCATATATACACATTATAATCAAATACCAACTCACATCTCGTTAGTATTTTATCCGGATTAATTCTCAATTAATTCACATTTAATTTAATTAATCCCATAAATAAATATCCATAAAAGTACGGGGTATTACATAAAACCTCACCAATTGAGGAAACATCCACGACTCCCTCTACGGAGTAAAATAAAAAATCCACTAAAACAAATATATGAGTTACAAACTATATAACTAACATGCAAACAACTCAGACCTATATAAGTTTAGAAATGTACCCTCTGGTGTCCTTAAAACTTCTCTGCAGTTCTGATTGTAGATGTAGTTCTCCCAGTTTGTTAACTTCTGATTTGTTCCAGCACTTTACGTCGACTCTTTGTTCACAAGATCTTATTACCAACACTTTTCGTGTTGTAGGGTGAAAGTGTTTGTGGAGGTGCTTTCCAACACATGCATGCACACACACACACTTATTAAGTACAAACAGTCCTAACAAATTACAGTAACACTATATGCTGTGATCTTTTCTTTTTCTTTCTTCTTACAAAACTTTTCACCATATTTGACCTTTAAATCATTCCCAGAATCCACGGATACCTTGCTAGGAAGACAGACAAGGTCTTAATCAATCTCAGAATATAGAAAAGCTTTTCGAGATTGAAAACCTCCAAGTGAGATTCCAAACTAGGTCAAATGTTTTGTTTTACAAGAACTAGAAACAGAAAACATTTATTGTTGATTTCAAAACGTTTTATGGAAAATAATCAACAATATATTTCTCAAGATGAGAAATAAAGAATGAAACTAAGTGTAATCTAACATGAATATCTCAGATCTGATATTTCTATGAAATCAGAAAGTAGATCTGAGTAAACGTTTAAGTTGAAAACAAGATCTAGCGAACAAGAGGTTATAGCAACAAAAACTCAACTCAAACTCTCAAACTCTCAAGAACACTCAGAGTAGTGTTTTGGATATGAAGGTGTTTTGAAGAAGTGTTTGAGTTTAGTTGGAAGAGGTTTAGATGAACAGGGTTAGGGTTTCTAACTCTCTCTCTTCTCTCTGTTTTCTCTCTTCTCTCTTCTCTCCATACTCTCTTAATTTCTCAGAGGAAATGAAAATGGCAAAAGTCTTCGAAGTCTGAGAGTAGGGGTCCCTTTTATAGGGTGAAGAGAAGGTTTGAGAGGCTGGCTCAAAACCAAGGGCCAGGATTAAGTCAAGTCAAATTGACTTAGATCGAAGGGTTCTAATAAGGCGGTGATTAAACGAATCCTGATTGCTTTAGAAAGTTGTACTGGGATTCACCAAGACAACATGCAGATCGTTGATAGCTAAAGATCCAAGGGCTAAAAACATACGCATTTTTAACTCAGTAAAGAAACACAGTTTCAGCCAATCAGACGAAGACAGGTGTTGGGCAATAACCGGATCTGAAACGCGCGTCTGAAATTAATTAAAACCACACCCTAAAGTTTACTCCGCTTTCAGATTCTACCCAAGGTAACATTAGGCCAAAATACCCAACAAATAATATTTACAAATTGACCACAAAACTTTTAAAACAAGTTTTAAAAAGAAAACCTTATTTTAAAAATGTTTAAAAAATCCCAAAAAATTATTAAAATTCCAATTTAGGGATTTAAACACACTCAACATATGTACACACATTATTATGCAGTATGATATGTTAATAAATGAATTTTACTGTGTGTGAGTGTTGGCAATTTGATCTTGATCAAAACAAGATAGAGAGATGAAGTAGCAAACCAACTTCTGAGGTTCTTTGGATAGTAGGGAGGACATAATTTTATCACAATTTCTGAGCACTTATACAATATAGACTCAATTGAGTCAAAAGTATAAGGGCTTCAAAGAAGACCAGTAGGACGTATTAAAAATATGGAACCTTTAATGTAAGACAAGATTAACATTTCACGGGGATGTTTTACATATAAGGGACAATAGGAATATGTGTTAAAGGGTGAGACTCGTAAGAAAGTTACGTTGAAAAATAAATGAATACCTACTGAAATTACACTTGGAAAGATAGGAATCTACGAGTGTTACGTAGTAAGTTGGAATAATCCCACAAATTAAAATAAGAGACAAATCGTTATACGTGATAACTAAATAATGAGTAATAAGGATAAATATCATAATTATGGGTCGTGAGAGTGTACCTAAATTTGATATGGGGATTGTGGTATACATATATGACTGTGTTTATGCATATACTATATACGTGAAAAAATCATGCCCGCGCTACTTGCTATCCCAGAGGTTATCGTGCTGGGACAGTCTTATCTCGATGGGACCTTTATGGAGGATATTGACTCGTACCCTAGAAGATAGGAATCCTTGGTACAGGATATCAGGTCGATAGTCAGACGGTCCTAAGAGACGTGAGGGTATGTGATGACCTCTTACTTGGAACTATGCTTCGCCTCAATTTGTATGTGTTTGGTGTTAATATTGTTCGAGAGTGATTCCGAACCTGTATTTCCCTTAGTACGAGTGATACGGGGATTGGATAGCAGAGTATGCCCGCACCATAAATTTTATATCAGGTGCCGTTAGAATATATATATATATATATATATATTTAAATCTGGAATTTGAGAACTACCTACTGTGACTATGGTAAGTAAGAAAAGAATAATTGTTTCAACTTGGGAACAAGTGTTTGAAAACTATGATGCGTTACTGAGAAACCTTATAATTAAATGAGGTTTATGTGAGAACTTTACTGTTTAATAAAAATTACCTTCCTTAATAATTGAAATTATCGGCATGAAATCTTATGAGTAATTTAAGATAAGATAAGTTAAACTGTTGGGAGTATTAGAGCGATAGGTGTACACATTAGAAGAGAGATGAGAATTTCTCAAGGGAGTGCCGCACTCATATGTTGGTTGCATTAGCCGGTAAGCATTTTAAATACTTGCTAAACTAATTTTAAACTGTTTTACAATCAAGTTCTGACTCGTTTCCTATTTTCTCTTCTCTCTTGTATATATGTATATATTACAGGTGCCCAGCCACAGGGGCGTCTTATATAGGATCCTTTGGAAGGAACGCACTGCGGCTTAGGTGGGAGTTGCAGGCCTCTTGCTTAGACGACCTCATTGTTGATTCCACTTCTAGCACTATTTATTCCGTTGGGTATGTGTCACCCTTCTTCATTGTTCAGTTGTTTTATCGGAGATTGTGATTTGTTTATTTCCAGTATTTATACGTTGCGATTTATTACTGTCAGGATGTTTTCCTTTAAGTTTTAAAGATGGATTTAATTAGTTGGATGTGTAATTGTTTGGATTATATGTTCCAGTATAGTTGTTGTGTGATTCCTTAACTATAAATTATGTAAAGTTTTAAATGTTGGTTTTTAAAATAAAATTTGGAAATTGATGTAAAAAAAAAGGTTTTGACACTTAGCTTAATTATTTAGGGTGTTTAAATTAGAAAAGTTATTTTTGCGACAGTGATGATAGGAATGAACCAACCGTTCACCTTGATTATAATTTAATAAAGGACTGATCACCCGGTAATTAATTAGGCGGGGTGTCACAGCACGCCCTCTATAATAGGTTTTGGACCTGGATCGTGCTCATCGAAGAGAGGGGAATCAACATCCACCTCGCCAGTAAGAAAATCCCTGTCCTAACCTTTCTTAAAGTTGGACCAGCTGATGTAGCCAATTTGAGCTTCAGAATCCTCGTAGGCCGCAAGCCACCCAACATGTAAGAGCTCTCCTTAATGGCGGCGGCGGCCTCAGATTCCATCTTTTTCATCTTCTCGGCAAGCTTTTTATTCTCCTCAACCATCGCCATCTTGCTTGTACAGACTATGTTATAGGAATGCCTCAGCTCCTCCAGCTCTTTAGACGCTGCCTCCTTACCTTTGTTAGCTTCAGCCAAGGCAAGATCAGAAGATTTTTTAGCAACACTAGCAGCTTTTAGGCTCGCCTCTAGCTCAGAATTTCTCCTCGTCATGTCTGCGATAGAGGACGGTGAAATCAGACACAAACTACATAGAAGTAAGATAATGTTAGCGAAGAAGGTATGGAAAAGAAAATTACAGAGTAAAGAAGTCAAAGTAGACTTACCAAGGCTAAACCCTGACTTGCTTTTAGGGCTAACTGGTCGGTCCCCATGCTCGATGACATCTGGCAATCTGCTGGCAAGACTGCTCTCTCGAGCACTGCCGGAGCCAGCTGAGGAGCTAAAGCGACGGAAGCTCCCTCAGCCAAGGCAGACACGGGCACGAAGGACTATCCCTTTTATCATCATTTCTTCTCTCTCATTCTTCTCTATTTAGACCATCTTCCTATCTTCCTCTTTCTTCCTCTCTTCCTCTTTCTTTCTCTCTCTACCCATCATCAATGCCTCCTCCTTTTTCTTCCTCTCCCTTTCATGAGCCATAGTTTGGGAGCCAGTGGCAGTCTCCCCACTCGCAGACTTTTACTTCTTTAGCCTATGAGCCAGAGCGATATTATCCTCATCATCATCCTGGATTAAATTATTCCTAGGGGGATCCATAGTCTCCTCGCTGGATCTCTCCAAACTCTCCTCCGAACGGGAAGATCCCTCACCACTCGAACTCTCCTCACTAGAATCACCCTCAGCTCCACCTTTGTACCCTCCTACACTGCCTTCATTAGAGCTACTTTTCTCTTCGTCCAATTGGATTGGCTCAGCAATGACCTCTTTTAGGATATCGAGATGAGGGATGCTATCAACAGGCCGGGCAATGAAGCTGGTTCTTTTGTTTTTATACTCTAAAAGGAAAGCTACTGATCTCGAATGCTCTCCGTCAGCCAGAGGTTACCTTATCTTCTAAGATTTTATCATCTCAGCAGCTCGGATTTCGTGGAGAGAAAGTTCCAAGTTCGCTGAAAATGGAAAAAAAGAGGACATAAGAGAAAGAACACACTAACAGAAAATCAATAAGCAATACAAGAAAATTATCTACCTATATACTCCTCCCTGAAGAAGGGAATCGTAGGTCCCCTGTACTTAGTCCCCTCGGTCTGGGGAGGGAACTAGCAATTCCTAGCAATGAAGCCTTCGTGCCAATAATCCTTATGGGAATAAGGTAGATAGACTACCAACACCCTCTCAGAACTCCTAACTTTCAGGTAAAGGAGACCCGAGCTCGTTCGAGAAAAGGTATAACAATAGAAGAGTTCAGCGAGACCTAAATTGGTGCCATAGAGCTGATTGATCCTATGTACGCCGATAATAATTTTCCAAATATTTGGAGAACATTGGGCAGAGACTATGTAGAAATAACTAAAGAAGTGTAAAAATAGGGATTTGGGGGAAAAGTTAGACCCCCCTGAGACAACAAGAGAATGTGAATGCCCGTCCTCAATGTCTCGAACACTGCAAGGAACAGGGGCACATTCAATGTCCACCCAGTTGGGGATGTTATAGAACTCCCTAAACGCGTTCACAGATCTATCACCTATTTTGGCCATTGAAAAAAAAAATTCAACAGTAAAGAAAGGAGAAGAAGTTTGGAAGACTTATGAAGTAAGAATCAGCCTGAGACGACACGAGGCCACAATCACGGAAGATGGAAAGACAAGGAAAAGCTCGAAGACGAAGGGTAAGACCTGGAAGCGAGAAGATGCACTAAGGAGCAAAAGATGTCTCGACAGTTTGAAACTTGTGAACCGACGTTAAAAATGGCTCTTTCAAACAGTTTTAAACCCTCTTGATCATGATGCACGGAGAACGAAGTAGATCTTCTGCCTAAATATCTTAAGAAGAGACATTTCACTCCCTAAAGCCTCACTCAATTCACAAAAGTTCCATCGAAGCTATTATTTAAAATTATTGAGCCCAAATTGTGGCCCAAAACTTTTAGGGGAAATTGTGGGTACCTCATCCATTTTTATAGGCCCGAAGAAGTAGCCGGACTGAGCCCTATTGAAAATTGGGAGAGCCCAACCCAAACTCCAAAGTCTAAAAAATAGTTAGTTAGAAATGACCCATCTTGTTCCTAAAAGTTCTCATGAGATATTCTATGCAATGGGCTAACGTGGGAGTGCCCAACACCACCATTCTCCGAAGTTTACCTGTATATATTGTATCCCTGGCCCGGGGTAAAGGGTATGTAATAAAAAATACTCCTCTGGAGAAAAGAGAAATACGAATTGAGAGAACCACCATGGACGTAGGCAATTTACCTAACCATGTACATCTTGTGTTGTGTGTGATTGTGATTATTGTTATTCTTGTCCACTATTTTTCTGTTGATTACATTTACTTATAATTTGTGTTGATATTTCTTGTCACCACAATAGGTACAAGAGGATTTTTATCTCTACCTCAATTATCATTCCCTCAGAGGCGGGTAAGCCCTTGTTTTTATACCTAAATTTCATCGAGATGTCGATTCAAGATATACAAGTGTAAAAAGACATTGCTTGGCCTTAATCATTATATCTGAGAAGTTAAGACATTACTGCTCTCATTTACAATTCATATCATCACCAAGTGTGATTCCATCAAGTACCTACACATGAGAACAATTTAAATAGGGCGAGCGACCAGGTGGTTCCTTATACTCTCATAATATTATTTGAAATGCCTTGCTCTAAAGGCTATAAAATGTCAAGAGTTAACGGTAAGAATTTTGAACCTCCGAGTGAGAGCTACTAGGGAATAACATTCAAGCCTGTTTGGTTGAGAAAATGGAAAAATGAATAATACAGTTCGACGCTTCATGCACACAAGGCACCGAGGGAGCAGGAATCTTACTCTCCAATAACAATGAGAAAATCACTCTTTTTTATAACATGTATTTTAAGTTCTCAAATAATAAAGTAGAATACGAAGCATTATCCTTAGATTGTTAAAAGCTTTGAGAAGAGGGGTTAGAGTATTGTGCATATGAGCGGATTCTAATCTCGTAGTCAATCAATTAGATGGAAAGTTCACTCTCAAGCATGCTAAACTTTATCCCAATCGAACAATTATCTAATGCCTGTTGAGTCAATTCTTGACAGTCAAAGTGGAGCAACATCCCAGGATGATGAATAGGCATCTCGATGCTCTCGTAACAATTGTTCAAATATTATATATGGATGAACCAGAAGCTATCATCATCATTCAAAGAAGAATAGTGCCCACAACGGTGAAATCTCTATTTTCAAGCAAAGATCCCACAAACTGGAGATCTTCCATAGTTAAACAGTTGGAAACATATGAGGCAAAGATAAACTTATTAAAGTTGGCAAAATTTTACATTCTTCAAGCCACTCTCTACTTTAAAGGTCACAGGGGACACTTGATAAGTTGTATGGGAGAAGAAAAAGCTCATGATAAGTTGTAAACAATGCATGAGACATATCGTGGAGATACATATATCTCACTTTATAGGTATTTACAATGAGCAGGTTACTGCTGGCCTAGTATGAGCACAGAGGCTACTCAACTGGAGCAGGCTTACTTAAAATGCCAGACCCAGTTTGACTAGATAGTAGAAGCCAATTTTATTGAGGATACAGACGATTAGAGAAAGACTTACATAGATTACCGCACATATGGAGAGTTACCTATCGAGGGAAAATATGAGATTTACCCAAGAGAATGGTCACTCGATTTTACATAGTTAATATTGAAACTATACAAGAAAGGATATAATGATAAAGCTTTGAAGTATGTGGCTTCGCATATGGGTGGAGAAAAATTATACGATCATCTGATGACTCTAGGGTACTACTGGCCTATAATGGAAGAAGATTCACTACCTTTGTGAAGAAGTGTCGATCCTGTCAAGTGCACGAGAGCATGGTACATACACCATCTGTGAGCCTACAAAGTCTAGCTGCTCCTTACCTATTCCATACTTGAGCATTTGATTTGGTGGGAAATATTAGCCTGTCTCTTAGGGAAAAGCATTCATCCTGGTGGCCATAGAATTGTACACTAAATGGGTAGAAGAAATTCTTCTGAGGAGAATAACTGCTCAGGTGGTTACTCATCATTTGCAGGTTTGACATCCCAAAAGTCATCCTCATAAATAATGAAAAACAGTTCATGTGCAAGGATATGGGACTGTTCACCGACAAATACAAGATCATTAACAACAATTCAATCACATCATACGCAAAAGGAAATATCTAGGCAAAAGCAACAAAAAAAAACCTTAATTAACATTTTAAAGAAGATGTTAGAGGATCTCCCTAGAACATGGGATGACAGATTGCCAATGGTTTGTGGGCTTATAGAACTTTAAAAATAAAGCCAGCAGGTTTTATCCCTTTCTCTTTAGTCTATGGAATAGAAGTTATTCTATAAATGGAATTAATAATACCCTTTGTGAGAGTAGATTTAATTTGTGATTTTTTGTCCGACCCAAGGCATGTGTAGTTGAAACCTTTGGATGAACACAGAGACAATCCAAGGGAGAATTTTAAAGTCTATACCCAACTACTGTCGAGGGCTTATGAGAATCTAGTCAAGACAAGAGAGTTACAAGTGGGAGATTTAGTTCTACAAGCATTTACCCATCATCTGAGGAGGATGCATGCCTCCAAGTTTAAGCCTAACTGGGAATGGACACTCATGGTACAAGGGATAGGCAAATCAGGATACTGCCAAAATTTGGAGCCTGAGAGTGATTATATTCAATTGATGTATTTATCTCTATTATACATGAGCCTGGGAAGTATTATGCATGAGGTATCTCAGTATTTATCTTTGTTATAGTTTACAAAAATAAAAAAGTTTCTCGTATGGGAAAAAAAACTTTTTGTATGTGTATTAGTAAAAAATATCAGTTTTGATATATTGAATGCAACAGCTCATGTTTGGTTATGACCAATTTTCTTTCACAAGTTGTATAATGATAAGTATATTACTTATTGTATCACATAACCACCAAGTTATTTTTTATTTCTTAAGTACTTACTCATAAGATTACGCGAGGGGATACATTTCAAAAATTTAGGATTATACTGTTTCAGTTAATAGCATATAACGAGAAGAGTAATCCCAGGATTCCCGCAGTATGAGGAAAAAGGTATATTCACAAATGGATGTGCATTACTCGCTATATTTTGAGTGGATATACTTCCAAGTGATAAAATATGATGAGAAAGACACCTAAGAATGCCCAAAGTATGAGGAAATACGTTTTTTTTTATTTTATATGTTCACCTTCGCTTGAATTTTTTTCCAGGCGATATACTTTCAAACAAATGTCCAAATTACAAAATTTCATGAGCAAAGCATTACAAAATTTCCAAAAGTACAAGGAAGTTAAATGTCTTAACGATTCATATTTGCTTTTAACATTATGAAGGGATATAATCCCGAATTTAAATTTTTTGTTGACAAAATATAGCGATCATAATAGTACAAAATTTTCAAGTTTCTCTTTACTAGCAATATTTTGAGGGGATATACTTGCAGTCATTATTACAAAAGATCACAAAATAAAATACGGCGAGTGTTATCATCTAAAATTATTTTCATATTTTGTGTCTTAGTTGTGGATTTGTCAATTATAAATAATAACAAATAATTATCGGGATACAAAAAGGAAAGAGAGAGTGGAGGTGAGAGACAAACAGAGAAGACAATATTTATGTGGTTCGGTCCAAAAATGGTACCTACATTTGCAGGTGCAGTGGTGGTTGAGTTATTAGTTTCTGAGAATGGATACAAGTTCTGGGTTACACTCTTTCTCTTTAGAGCTCATGCAAAGATGATGATCTCAGTACCTTATCTTTATAGAATCCAGTGCCATTTATAGACAAGTAGAGTGTCTTTATAGGTTAGGAAATTACACCTTTTACACATAGTGGGACAAATAAGGATGAGTTTGCTACATCACAAATGGAGTGGGCGGGTGCTTAAATGTAACACCCCGTAAGTTTTAATGAAATTTATATGAGGATTAATTAAATTAAAAGGGGAAACTAATTCGGAATAAAAATAAATATTAATTAGCGTGATAAAGATTGATATTTATTTGTTTGAATTATATTGAGTATTACTTAGTGAACAATTAATAAATTGACGATAAAGTATTTTGATTATCGTGAGTGAGAAATATGACAGTTATGGTAATCTAGTTAGGACGCGCATGTGAGTCGTGTCGGGACTTAAAATGTATGAAATAAAATGTGAATTATTTGCGAGTCATCCAAATGGTCATTTCGAGTGCATCAATATGTCCGTAAGGATCGAAATAATCATAAAAGTGTACCCAAGGGTATTGTTTCGGTCCCGAGATAATTTTTGACTCAACGGGCACTGTATAAAGGAATTTTAGTCATTTGGTAGCCTAGAGTTAATAGAGCTACGAATTTCCAAAGGTTATGTCAGTTGGTAGATGGGAGAGGCTAGGGTTAAGAGGTTAGAAAGACAAGTGAGGCCATTAGATAAGGAAGATAGAGCATTCTTGAAGGTTTGAAGAGGATCTTTTAAGTGTTCTTCATTGTTCTTGCACCCCATTAACTTTGGATTGAGGATTGGAGGAAAAGACAACCAATCCATCATCTTAATCATGAAATCAGATCATACTCATAAGAGGCAAGCTTCTATTGAAATTTCTTTTGAAGTTATAATACCTATGTAGTGTAGGGTTTTATATTTGATGATTTTAAATGAAGTTCTTTGAAATTTGATGAATTAAACACATGATCTTAGGTAGAACTGCGTGTAGATTGATTAGAGGATACAAAACTAGATAATATGTGATGATATAGATGATAAAAATCTGAGTTTCATGTTAAGTATGAATGAAGAACATGAAAATCTAGGGGTTTGATGAATAAATGATTTGATTCATTCTTGAATAGAAATCATAATGTTTTGAATGTATAATCACGTTGTAAATTATCCTAGCATGTGTAGATAATGGTTGGGGCAATTGGTTGTAAGTTTGGTGAAGGATCATGGATGTTGTGTAAAAGAAAAATAATGAAAAATGCTAAAACTCAATGAAGAAGAAAACCTGCTACTATTCGAATCGATTCGACCCAAGTGTGAATCGATTCGACAGGTGAATCGATTTCGCCCTAGGGAGAATAGATTGAATTTGCTAAGATTTGTGTTATTTCCCTTATTAAGCCCTTAAAATGTGATTTATAAATGGGAAAACTTTTGGTACATCCTTATAATATAATGAGGGGTATATTGGATGACAGTAGGACTATGATAGGGTTGCGACTTAGTCTTAATGAGAGAATTAAGGCGAGGATTAATCGGGATTAAATCCAAAGGTAAGTTATTCAAGAGCACGAGGATGAGTTACGGTGATTTAAAATGGATGTGTTATATAGACCAGTAGAGTATGAGGGAATTAATGTAAGGTAGTAACTAGGGGCCTTCGAATTGCGAATAATACTCGAGAGTTCACGATCGAGGGTTATAATCGTAAATTGATAAGTATTCGAGATATATATACATACTACGTACGAACGATAATTATAGGTTGAGTGTACACCTATATGGAGTATATTATAGGTTGAGTAAATATCTACACAAATTATATTATAGGTGGAGTGTATACCTACATGGATGATATTTATAGGTTATGTGTGTACCTATACGAATTATATTTATAGGTTGTGTGTATACCTATACAGATTATATTTATAGGTTACGTGTATACCTACATAGATGTTATTTATAGGTTGTGTGTATACTTGTACGAATTATATTTATATGTGGTGTGTATGCCTATTATGTGCTTTCTTATGTGTGTGGCCAGACCTATGCTGCTTGGTATTCGGAGGTTTCTGCGGAGAGGGCATTCCCACCTTGACGATTCCAGTGAGGTATGGATTTGTGTCCGAGAACATGAAACTTAGGGCAGCTCACTATGTGTGTGTATTAGTGTGGTTGGCGTGTCGTTTGGGTACGTTTAGTATGTGCGTATCCCAAAGGCTTAGAACCATGTTCGCCTCCATTATATGTTGACTTATTTCAAGTTCGAGGAGACATAACGAACCAACAGTCCTTGATTGAGTATGAGAGGTACTTGGAATTGATAGCAGAGTATGCAGACTCGCACTGCGGTTCTTAGCCCGAGGATGCTAAAGTTATGTTTATAGATTGTGTGACATATTTATATAGATTTGTGTATTATCCTTCTTGTGTGTGAAACTAGTACCTGTAGATAACGTATATTTAAATGTGATGTAATTAAAAGATATTCTACCTAGTGTGTGATGGTAATAAAGTTAGATAGCGTATATTTAAAAGATGAAATAAGTAGAATAACTTAATGAAATGATTTAATAATAGCATAAGTGAGGTGTTAATTATGGTTAATAATAACACATAAAACATGTTATTTACTAGGTTTACGATAGCGTAAAGAGATATTTAATAAGGACTTAATGGGTAGCGTACTGTATGGGCATTACGGGAGAGACAAACTTTAGCTGATAGTTAGTTATTGATAAAACCTAGTTGGGTTGGGTAGCATAGCTAGGTAGGAGATGCTAGGCGTGCACATTAGTTGAGAGGTAAGGAACTCAAGGGAGTGTACGTTGAACTAACATGTGTAATCAATAATTGATTTTAAATTGTGATAAATACTTGCTAAATATTTTCAAAAGATTTTCTTGAGATCTAACCTGTCTTGAAAAAAAATATTTTCAAAACCTTTAGGTGTCCATCCAGAGGGACGCCGATATTTATATCTATTCCTAGGATGCGTAGCTGCGGAACTTGTGGATGCTTGCAGGATTTGGACTAGACTCTTCAGTTGCTTCATTCTTAGAGTAGGATTCAGGTTTAGATATTTCATTTGGGCATGTCTCCCTTAAGTTATTTCTTTTATGCCGTTTATCAGACTTTGTATTTGTGAACTCAGTTTATTTCAGTAGATATCTAGTTGGACTTTTGTATTGGCAACCGATGGTTTATTCGATATTATGTTATTTAGTATTTATCTTGTGATGGATTTATGTTACTATTGCGTGGATGGTTTGGCGATTGTATTTATTTTCGCTTGTTGTTATTTAATGTAAGATAAAAATTTGACACTGGTTTATTTAATACGTAGGTGGTTAGTAATTTAAAAAGTTTCCGTCAGTGATGTTAAGAATGAACTAAATGAGGATCCTATTTTATTTTTATGAAGGACTGATCACCCGGTATTTGAATAGGCAGGGTGTCACAGATGGTATCAGAGCATCAGGTTCTAGTATCCTTAGGATCTGTGCGACTTTTTACATTTCAGTGCATCATTCTTTGATATAGAACCTTATTATAGGGTTGGTGTATTCCTCCATGTATGCAACTTACGTTCTCCTGCTATTAAGTATAGTCGATGTGATCCATGTACAAGTTCAGTTGGGTTTTGTACACCGAATAATATAGGACGACCAATGAGGGTCGTTAAAATTACTACATGAGGAGAGGCTTAGTAGAGGACATAGAGTATTCTAGAAATTATGATCGTAATATAAGTCATCATAATTATTGTTCAGGCAGGTGATAGTAGAATAATCACTTGAGAACATTAGTTTCCCCAAACACTACTGTAGATAATGGTCGTACAATATCAGACTCACCCAGTGTAGTCAACAAGGGGTGGGAAAGTCGGAAGGAATATTTCGAAGATCCATCTATAAGGACTCGGGGAAAGAGAGGAAGTGGGATATGCCAATGGAAGGAGAAAATCCAACGGTAACTGTGTAGGGTGGAGTGCAATGACAACCAGGAGTAAATTTTGGGCGAATTTGTTTTAGCTCGTAGGAGCAACATAAAGTGATGAGAGTCAGTCACCACATATGAAGAAGTATATATAGAATTAAACGGGGAATTTGGGTGAAATTTTATCGTACGATCTTTGATCTACTGTTCGAATAGAGATGCGAAAGAAGTTTCGAAACTTATCACTAGTGAGCAAGATAGAGACCGATCATGAGGGAGCGGTTGACTTATTTAGCAAACTTCATACCCAGCGGAGGGGGTACAAAGAATATAAAAAGGTCCGTAAGTTTATAATGGAATCATGCGTATAATACACAAGAATGGATGGGAAATTCGGCTAAGATGACTAGTATCTATGTCTGAAGGTCGTGCGTTTACAAGTTTATATCAACGTTTCATGAGAAGAGAGCCAAGAGAGTTGGAGAATCTAGTCGAAGGAAAATATTGGATTTAATGGTGCTAGAAAAACACCATAGGAGGGATACCCAGGAAGGGACCCATTTAAATGATTGACATTAACGGTAGTCCTACCAAGCGATGGTGTATTCAGTTAAGGTCGCCAAGGAAAACATCAAGCTCCATAGGGCTAGCAGAACCAGAAAGGACAACGGGGGTAGCAATTGGGGTCAAGATCACCAGGTTCGATAGAAGAACACCCCGATATGGCCAGTGGGGATAGAGATAGAGGGAATGGAAAATAAAGGTGTTTTATGTGTGACAGTAGGGCCACCTATATGGAACTTGTCCACAACGAGAAAGTGATATCAGTCAGACTGGAAAGGTAGATGGGAATGGCGCCAGTGGGGCATAACAACAGCCATAAGGGCGAGACTTCTGGTGAAGGAATAGGACTAAGTGATTTAAGTCCGAAGGTTACCAACCTGAGAGTAGTGACATCGGGCAGGATCAGTAGGCCTCAAAAGCAGTAGCAGCATTCCGTTCCTTAGGGTTGTTAGGACAAAACGAATGGCGAGGAAGGCCAATGGGGATAGGGATAGAAGCAAGATAGTTTCTCTGCAGTTGGTACGATTGTGGAGAGATGGACCGCAGGAAGAAGGATTGCCCAAAGTGAGGCAGGGGAAACTACATGATGAGATCCCGGATATAAGACCATAGTAACAAATAATGGGTCAACTTTGGCACGAGAGTTATGCTCAGGAACCCGTTGACCAGACAATGTATATGGAAAGAAAAGATAAGATTTTTTTCTTGATCTTATGAGTATAGGATAAATTCGGGTGACATGGGTGCATCACATTATATGATTATTTAACACTTAAATTCGAGAATGAGTCGGGTTTAGTGGGTGCATTTGCTATATCAACCTTATTATGTGTGTACTTGTCGTTGGGTAGCAGGGCTTTTTGGTGTCGCTCGTAGGGGAGCGGGTGTGGGCACTAAGTGGATTTTTATGTTATAAACTGCTACTTTTGAGGGTTAGGAAAGTAGAATTTATTATGATCATGCATAGTGATTGGATACCGAAGTTTTGAGCGGTAGTATATTGTGTGATATGGCTATCGTGCTTATTGTTACAGGGTGAGATATATTATTTTGTGAAGCATCACCTGAAAGAGGGTTGGGTATATATATATATATATATATATATATATATATATATGTAAATGGTATGGTATCGTAGACTTCAGTGAGTATGTTGTCTTGTTATATTTGATCCTGGTGAGTAGGGACATTTACTGATGTGATTTAGGGTACCATGTGTTCTTTGTCGAGCGGAGAGATATAACTCATTATTTATATAGCGCTAAGAACTTGAAATAGTGAGAGCGTTGTGTTATATGTCGTCTTTGGTGACATGAGAATGGACGAGTGGATTATTACGTCGTGAATTTGGGAGTGGTTATGTGCTGAGAGCCTAACGGATCTAGACGACTGATGATGTTAGTTAATAGTGTATCGGGGATGGTCCATTGTTTGGACTTCACTTTGCAAGACATCCCACACATGAAACTTAGTGAACGTCAAGAGGTGGGAAATATGTGACCTTTTGGATATGGATTTAGTACCTTAATTATTATACATGTATGAAGTCATAATTGAGAGAAGATAGTTATATGAAGATTTAAGTCCAGAAGAGCCATATGTTGCCGATGTGGAAAATAATTAAGTTGTGGTTGGTAGAGTGGTTAAGTGTAACCATATTGCATAGTCATGCCTAGAATATAAGGCTTAATTTAAAACCAGTAGATTATGTTCAGTTGATTGGAGCAAAAATGCACGGGACATAGGGTTCATGGGCGCCCTAGTTAGTTGAGATTTCTAGTATCATTCACAAGGAGAAGATGTGGAAACGTATAAAATAAACATAGATGCATGGGTAAATTAGAGGATGAACTATAACGAGACAAAGAGAATGTAGTTGCATTATGAGCAAGGCATGTCACGAGAAACTAAAGAGTAGACGTAAAGGGGTGATTATAGTATTAAAAAGTACAAGGAATGTACATTTTAGATTTTTGAGGATAATCAGGAACTACTCTAAGCAGAGGAGTAAAAATACGAGAGTTACGTCATAACCAATTGGAGATGTAAAAGTCTAACGTGGATAGTCAGGTATGATTGCAGATATCTCCCACGAAGGGAGCATATGATTTTAAAAAGAGGGAAGTTTTCACCTAGGGAGGTTAGGGCTTTTCCCACGATAGCGAAGGTATAGTCGTTAGAATATCGTCCAAAATCGTGTTGGAATAGTCTTGGGAGAAAAGCAACTGGTTTAGCAGGAGCTAAGGTACAATGGTAGGGAAATGAAGAAATACTCTGAAGTAAAGTGATTAGGGTGGATTCGTCACTAGTTCAAATGGTAGAGTATAGATAGTTGGAGTGAGGAGTACCACTAGTGAAAGTGGTACCGGGAACAACGTAATGTTCCAAATTTTAGAAGGACACGGATATCGTGCGAGAAAGCATCTGACACTATTAGTACAGAGTTTATCTTAATTTTGAGGATGAAATTCCTTTATAAGCGGGGAATTATGTAACACCCTATAAATTTTAATGATTTTTTATATAGGGATTAATTAAATTAAAAGGGGAAACTAATTCAGAATAAAAATAAATATTAATTTACGTGAAAAAGATTGATATTTATTTGTTTGAATTATATTGAGTATTACCCAGTGAACGAGTAATAAATTGATGAGAAAGTATTATAATTATCGTGAGTGAGAAATAAGACACTTACGACAATTTAGTCGAGATGCGCATGTGAGTTTTGTCGGGACTTAAAACATATGAAATAAAATGTAAATTATTAATAGGTCATCCAAATGGTCGTTTCGAGTGCGCCAATGTGTCCAGAAGGGTCTAAATAGTCAGAAAAGTGTACCCAGGGGTACTGTTTGGGTCGCGGGGCAATTTTTGACTAAATCGACACCGTATAAGGGCGTTTTAGTCATTTGGTAGCCTAGGGTTGCTAAAGATACGAATTTTCAAAGGTTAAATCAGTTGGTAGATGGGAGAGGCTATGGTTAAGAGGTTAGAAAGCCAAGGGAGGCCATTAGAGAAGGAGGAGAGAGCATTCTTGGAGATTTGAAGATGGTCTTTGAAGTGTTCTTCATTATTCTTGCACCCCATCAACTTTGGATCGAGGATTGCAGGAAAACACAAGCAATCCATCATCTTTATATCAAATCATACTCATAAGGGGTAGGTGTTTATTGCAATTTCGTTTGAAGTTATAATACCCATGTAGTGTAAGGTTTTATATTTGATGATTTTAAATGAAGCTCTTGGAGAATTGATGAATTAAACACATGATCTTGGGTAGGATTGCATGTAAATTGATTGATGTATGTAGAGGATACGAAACTAGATGATATGTGATGATTTAGATGAGAAAAATCTAGTTTTTATGTTGAGTATGAATAAAGAACATGAAAATTTAGGGTTTGATGAATAAATGATTTGATCCGTTCTTGAATAGAAATTATAGTGTTTTGGTCATGTTGGAAATTATCCTAAAATATATAGATAATGGTTGGGAAAATTAGTTGTAAGTTTGGTTAAGGATTATGGATGTTGTGTAAAATAATAGTGGTGAAAAATGCTAAAACTCAACGAAGAAGACAACGTGCTACTGTTCGAATCGATTCGGCCCGAGGGCGAATCGATTCAGTTTGTCCAGATTTGTGTTATTTCCCTTATTAATCGCTTAAAATGTGATTTATAAAAGGGAAAACTTTTGGGACATCCTTATAATATAATGAGGGGTATATTAGATGACAGTAGGATGATGATAGGGCTGTGACTTAGTCCTAATGAGAGGATTATGGTGAGGATTATCGGGATTAAATCGAAAGGTAAGTTATTCAAGAAAAGGAGGATGAGATACGGGGATTTCAAAAGGATGTATTATATAGACCAGTAGAGTATGAGTGAATTAACGCAAGGAAGTAACTAGGTCCCTTCGAATTGAGAATAATACTCGAGAGTTCACGATCGAGGGTTACAATCGTAAATTGATAAGTACGGGAAGTATTCGATATATATATATATATGTACTACGTATGAATGATAATTATAGGTTTAGTGTACAACTTTATAAAGTATATTATAGGTTTAGTAAATATCTAGACATATTATATTATAGGTGTAGTGTCTACCTACATGGATGATAATTACAGGTTGTGTGTATACCTATACGGATTATATTTATAGGTTATGTAAATACCTATACAGATTATACTTATAGGTTGTGTGTATACGTACATGGATGTTATTTATAGGTTGTGTGTATACCTATACGGATTACATTTATAGGTGGTGTGTATGCCTATTATGTGCTTTCTTATGTGTGTGAGCACACCTGCATTGCCTGCTATCTGGGGCAATCCCACCTTGACAATTCCAGTGAGGTCTGAATTTGTGCCCTAGAACATGAAACTTAGGGCGTGTCACTATGTGTGTGTATTAGTGTGGCTGATGTGTCATTTGGGTACGTTAGGTATGTGCGTAGCCCAAAGGCTTAGAACAGTATTTGCCTCCATTATGTGTTGACTTATTTCGAGTTCGAGGAGACATACCTAACCAATAGTCCTTGATTGAGTAGAAGAGGTACATGGACTTGATAGCAGAGTATGCATATTCGTATCGCGTTTCCTAGTCCGGGGATGCTGGAGTTATACATCTGGATTGTGTGACATATCTTTATAGACATGTGTATTATCCTACTTGTGTGTGAAAGTAGTAGCTGTAAATAACGTATATCTAAATGTGATGTAATTAAGAGATATTCTACCTAGTGTGTGATGGTAATAAAGTTAGATAGCATATATCTAAAAGATGAATTAAGTAGAGTAACGTAATGAAATGATTTAATGATAACATAAGTGAGGTGTTAATTATGGTTAATAATAACATATAAGGCGTGTTATTTACTAGGGTTACGATAGCGTACTGTATGGGTTGAACGGGAAAAGTTAAAGAGATATTTAACTAACACTACCCCAAAACAGACGATTTGTAAGTGTTTTAAACACTTATAAATGCCATTTGTAAGTGTTTTAAACACTTACAAATTAACGCGTTACAAAAAAATTATAAGTGTTCAAAACCGTTGCAAATGTCATTTGCAAGTGTTCATTGGGAACACATATCTGTGTTGGACAACCGTTACAAAAAACTGTGTAAGTGTTCTGAACACTTTCATATTAAACTTTTGCAAGTGTTTTAAACACTTGAAAAATTTTCATTTGCAAGTGTTTAGAACACTTGCAAAATTGAGCAACCTTTTTTAATTTACAACAGTTATAAACACTTCATCAATCAAAGTACTAATGGCCTTTGGTACTAATGTCGTACCAAATAATTCATCAATTAAAGTGCTCACTTGAAACTTACAAATGATGATCCTTGGTTCATTACTTATACTGAGTACAACCAATTGACTAGGTAAAGACTGATTAATATCAACATTGGCACAAGCATCTTTAGTACCATCATTTGAATCCACTATCCATGTCTTTAGTACCATTAGCTTCTTGTTTTGAAGAGATATCAGTAAACTTTCTTATTAGGATTTATACGACACGATAATCCAAATTGAAGAAGAATAAAGAAGAGCAAAATTTATATGATATCATCTTAATAACTATGGCTAAATCATCAGTAGGGAACCATAGGGACTATCAAACCAAGAACTTATACCAGACAACCAATCCTTACCATCAAACTATAGTAAATGCCCCAATCATTCTTCAACATACCAAAACATCAATAAAACCAAAAATCCAGACCCTGATACTAATCATCTATCACCTTTGTCTAATCACCCTAAGTCAACCCAAAAAACAAATTTATACAACATCACTGAACTCAATGAACCATATGAAACCCTAATAATCCCTAAACCTCTTTTAAACCCATATCGTTTGACCAAAGAAACCCTTAATCAAACCAAATTAATATAGGGCAGTAATATAACACGATTGAACACAGTAACATATCACGATTTTTTAAAGATGATATCAGCTGTTAATGCCCATTGAACATGTAATATAGCACAATATTGTTCTCAAATGTTAATGCCCATTGAACATAGTAATATAGCACATTTTTTTAAAGAACTAAACAAACCAAATTGAAAACCCTTAAGTTAACGGCCTTAACCAACCCAAATCGATTCTATAATCAAACCAAATCGATTTCTAGAATACCCACAACTAAAACCAAATCGATTTCTGGTATACCCACAGATAATTACAAATCAACCCAAATCTAAAACCCTCAACAAATTACAAATCGATTTATGTTACTTACAGCATACATATTGTTACGAAGGAGATCTGGTTGCAGAAACAACAAATGTAGAAAAACAAATGGTGATTCTCAGCTAGTGGAGATTTGGAGTACGAAGGAGAGAACGAACAAAGGAGAGAGCGAGGGAAAGTTTAGAGCCATAAGTCTGATGGGAAATTTTGATGATTTTTTTTACTATTTAACCCTTTTACATTTTTCCACTTTTAAACTAAGTAAATATCACATCTTTTACAATGGTTTTGAACACTTACAAGCTTGGTAAGTGTCAAAAATCATTGTAAATTTTGTAAGTGTTATAAACACTTACAAATTAAATAATTTATTAGTTGCAAAATAGCCCTTATGGTGTAGTGTAAGGACTTAATGGGTAGCGTATTGTATGGTCCTTACGGGAGAGCCAAACTCTTGAGCGGATAGTTAGTTATTGATAAGACCTAGTTGGGCTGGGTAGCATAGCTAGGTAGGAGAAGTTAGTCTTGTACATTAGTTAAGAGGTAAGGAACTCAAGGGAGTATATGTTGAAATAACATGTGTAATCAATAACTGATTTTAAACTGTGATAAATACTTGCTAAATATTTCCAAAAAGTTTTCTTGAGCTCTGATCCGTCTCACAAAAAAAATAATTTCAAAGCCTTTAGGTGTCCAGCCACAGTGACGCTGAGATTTATATCTATTCTAGGGATGCGTAGCTACATCACTTGTGGATGCTTGCAGGATTTGGACTAGACGCTTCAGTTGCTTCATTCCTAGAGTAGGATTCAGATTTAGTTATTTAATTTGGGCATGTCTCCCTTCCGCTATTTCTTTTATGCAGTTTAATAGACTTTTTATTGTGAACTCAATATATTTTAGTATATATCTAGTTAGACTTTTGTATTGGCAACCGATGGTTTATTCGGTATTATTTTAGTCACTATTTATATTGTGATGGATTTTTATTACTACTACGTGGATGGTTTGGTAATTGTATTTATTTTCCACATGTTGTTATTTAATATAAGATAAAAATTTGACACCGGTTTATTTAATACATAGGTGGTTAGTAATTAATTTTTTTTTTGTCGATGATGCTAAGAATGAACCAGATGAGATTCTTATTTATTTTTATGAAGGACTAATCACCCGGTATTTGAATAGGCGGGGTATCACATTAAATTCATCACGTGTATAAGTGTCATCAGCGTGATTAAAAAATTTCTCTTACGTGTATAAGTAGGTATGGGAGTGGCATTAGCTGAGTCAACAAGCTAGGTTAATTGACACCATGAGACAGCTATCAATACGAGAAATGGAGTTGAAGGTCGAGCACAAGCATACCTGAGCCAAGAAGAAATTTTACCGAGGCTGACCTCTCTCTCTCTCTCCCCTTGGAGGTTTTACGTGTCATATCATGAAGGCTCCATGTTATATATTTCAGTCAGGTATAACAAAATCCCCCAAGACTTGATGAATAAGTGGGATTTTATAGTAGCTTCTTTGGACTGGTGTTACTCCTAATCGGTTGTTACATGGAACAAATGGATGGAGTGCTAATTATAGTCGGTGAAGCAATATTTGGTCATCCCTTTTTCTAGTCAGGCCCGAGCCGAGCAGATGGATTTGTGTTCTTTGATTTGTAATGATGGTACATGTCAAATAATGAGATACATTCCCTGGGTAAGGATTGCACACGTGCATGGGTGCATGGGGTTTGTACCATCGATTGTCTTTTTAGTACCTACATCACTTAATAATGTGACGCCCTACAACTAAAATCGAAGTATTTAAGTGGTTTTCTACCTTCGTTTTTCGACCATCTTCATTCAAACTCCCTAGGCATCATATCTAGAGAGAAACATTAGTTACTGTAATAAACTTCGATCTTCCATAGCTTGAGCGACCATCATCTTTTTCATTTTGTCTTTTTCTAGTGCAGTCCTTAGCTTTCACTCTCGACTTTCTTTTCCATTTAGCAGGTACGTGTGCTTTCGCTCTCTACAATTTTTTTAGGATTTTTCCATCATTTTTGGGATTTCCATGCTTTGTGTCAATCAAATTTTCAATTGGGTTTAGTTTGTTGAATATTTGGTTAGAGATTTGAACTTATATATGGCTATTGAGTTGGTTGGCCTAGGAGTTAGACATCTTTAGGTTCTTTATTTTCGCTACCTTTCCTCCCCTTGTCTAGCACCAAACTCAAATTTTCTTATAGAAAAGGCCATTTTGTTATCTTGATGAGCTAACCTCCCGACGTCCAACATTTATTTGAAATATTAGTTAAATTAGATCCCACCTGCCTAGTTATCATCACAATGAGGTTTCCACAACCTCTGCAGGTGGTTAGGATGGAGGACGAATGGGGGCATCCTAAATACACATCCAAAATAACATTTTCTAGTGATTCAGTTCCCTTGCATACTATTGATTCCTCAAATTTCTATGATCCTTCCACCACTTACGTGAGGTGGTAAGCTCGCAACATTCTTGAGGACGAGCTAGATCACCTTAGGAAGAAATACAATATTCTCGCCAGTATCCAAATTAAGCTCTCTACTACTAAAGAGAAAGTATATGACAATTCAAACATTGATGAAATATGTGTTCCTTTTTTATCCCTCCAAGTGGGACTCAATCTGCCTCCCTATCCCATTATCAGGTCCATCCTCAGTGGATATGGTGTCACACTGATCCAGCTTCCTCCAAATGTATATAGAATTATTCTGGGAGCAGTGATGTTGTAGAAAAGAGTGACCATGCTTGACTTTACAGGCGATATTTTCAGGCATATCCATGGGCTAAAAGATAATGCCAAAGACCCTGGTTACTATTATTTTTATCCTCAGAAGTCCCACATGAGGATGGTAAAGGTAGTTCAAACCAGCAACCACAGCTGGAAGGGTAAGTATGTGTTCGCCAAAGGTGAATGGGAGTTTAGAAGTCACAAGCAAGATAAATTGTGTAGGATTCCTCGAGAATGGAATGGGCGAAACATAATAGGTAAAATTTCAAGTTGTTACACAACCTTATCATCTATATATATTATATTCTGATTCTAGTCCTTTTATTTGTTTCGGTGAAGAAGGCCCAATGGTTACCTATTTTTGTGAAGGATCTAATAGAATTGTACTGTGTGAAGAAGGCCCAAAGTTTGAAGACTTATTTTCTGTTGAGAAATTCATTTCTGCTCAATACCACACTCCTCTAGGTAGAGTTCCCCCCAATCAAAGTATCGGATCCTCTGGAAGAGTACGCCTTATTTATAACTAAACTAAGAGTTGCACCTGACTTTGAGGTTAAGGCTTACTTTGACACAATTACTAATGCTCTCTATTTTGGGGTTATTTTTATCTGCCTTTTCTTGGATCCTTAACTTTTTTTTCTCATCCAGCTCGATCTCCAGTTACCTCTGAACATCCATCTGAGTTTACTTTTAGAATGGCTCCTAGACACATTGATCGGAATGCCATGGAGCTGGAACGCTGGAGAAAGATAGGGGTAGAGAAAAGTAGGTTAGATATCTAATAAAGAAGGTTGAGGCTGAGAGAAAAAAGGTCAAGGAAGAGAAGGACCAAGTCGAGCAGAATGCTCAAAATATAATAAGGCAACTACTGTCTTGGCAAAGTCAAAGGAGAAAGCCCTCATGTATTCCCGGGCTCCTGGTGTGGGTGATGATGAGTATCCTCTTGAGCTCCCAATTAGTTAAAATATCTCAAAGGCGCTAAGGACAACATAATCTAGACCTTTTTACAAGCTGGTGCAAGGTCATGGATCTGCTCCTTATTATGGAGAGGTCGAGGAATTCAAGTTCGACCCTATACACAAGATTTCTTCTAACGGGCTAAGGGTTGATCCTGAGTCCATTTTCCATCATGCTAAAAATACCACCGATCTTTTGGGGGTACCATGGATATAGTAAGTACTTTAAAGTATTGAGAGGGAACGACCCTAACTCGCTATGGAAGTTGATTCAGCGTACACTTTCTGTGGAAATTTTTTTTTCTTACTGCCCTTCCACTTTATACTGTTTAGTTGTTCAATATTTGGCCTATTTATTTTTGTTGGCAGACTATTATTATATTCACCATTCTTAGAGAGAAGGTTGTGTGTAATAATTATGCTTACGAGGAGTTGTCAGACAAGCGTAAGAAGTTAATGGAAAAATTGCTATGAGGACCTTAAGAAAGCAGGGGAGGAACTGCAAGAGCTTGATGACCAACTGATGGCCAAAACAGTGGCCCTAAGCTCGACTAAACAGGAGAATGCCAAACTTCGTGACAAGGAGAACACTGATGATTCTAAGTTGAAGATTATGGAGGACGCTCTAAGCAAAGCTAAGGAGGAGTTATTTGTGTCGAATCGGGCTTTGGAGGTGGATACTTAAGAAAATGCCCAACTGTCGCAAGATCTTAAAATGGTCAAAGAGGCTTTGTCCACTACTGAGGAAGTGAGAATAGCCAAGTACAAATCCTTAGGTGATTACAATGTAGAGTATGTGGGCTTCTTCATGGATGGGTATGAGGAGCTGAAGAAAAGAGTAATGACCCATTATCCTCACATATCTGAGGTGGTGAGCGCATGGCAAGGTGATTATGATGAAGCCACTACCCTAGCAGTCGAGCAGGTGATGGACATAGATGAGCCTACTGGTGAGGATGTGCCCGTGCCTTTTGATTTGAACCCTCCTTCTAGTAATAATAATGAGAAGAATTCTGCAAATTAATCCCCATATGAAGATTTTATTGTTTGGTTGTTTTGACTTTGGGTTTAACACATAAACTTTTTACTTTGTATTTGCGCCTTTATGTAATGTCGTGATTATTAATAGAATAATCATTTATGTTTACCTTCTTACATGTTGATCATAGTTTTATTTCGTTATCGGTTCTGATATAAATGGTTTGTTTAGGCATTATGGTTATCTGCATGTCTGCCGAACCTGGGTTCTACTAATGTTTGGGTCAACTTGCTAAGAAAATTAAGTGTCAACACTAGTGACCTTGGTTGGTTCCAAAGTTGTAAAGGTGGTTATCCTTGCGTCAAATTATGGTAGGATCTCCGTCACCCATAAAGCAAGGAATCCTTTACTTTGGTAGAGGTACTTCTTGTTCGCGAACTATCATAGGATGAGATCGTACATAAAACTTGACTTCTTATTTGTGACTTGTTTATTCAACGAAGTCATACAGGAAGTTGATATTGTTATCTATTATTCTCAATATCTTGTGTCGAGATCGTACAGGAGATTTAGTGTCAAGTGTAGATATGTACATACCCCATGCTCGTAAAAATAAAAATGACAAGAACGATGGGAGAACTAAAAATTTTATTAATAAAAAATGGGAAATACACGATAATGAAAAAATGATGACTATTATTTTTACATTACTGAAAATATTTTCTCAAATGTTCGGCGTTCCAAGGATTTTTGGATTTCTCGCCTTTTAAAGTCTCAATGCGGTAAGTTCCTGGTCTAACAATACTGGAAATGCAGTAAGGACCATACTAGTTGGGTTCTAGTTTGTTTCCCTTCTGGATGACCTTTTTTAAGACATAATCACCTTCCTTCAAGATGCTCGGCCTCACCCTGCGAATGTAGAACTGGGTTATCCTCTACTGGTAAGCAACTACCCTTATTACTTCATTTTCTCTTACTTCTTCTACGAGATCAAGGTCTATCCTTCTTATTAGGCCACTCCATGGAGAATTGAAATTGAGTATACGATGGTTGGGAAGGCCGATATCGGTTGGTATTACTACCTTTGTGCTGAAGGCTAGCATGTAGGGAGTTTCGCCTCTGGAAGTTTTGGGTGTGGTCCGGTAAGCCCATAGGACACTCTGCACTTTGTTGATCCAGTTTCCCTTTGTGGCATCCAACCTTTTCTTGATCTTGTCCAACAAAGATTTATTGGTGAGCTTCGTTTGGCCATTGCACTGGGGATGTCCTGGGGCAAAATGTAGCTTCTGAATCTTCGAGCGAATACAAATGTCCTCAAACTCTTAGTTGTTGAACTGTGTACCTTAATCAGTGATGAAAGCGTGGGGTATACTATAACAATAAATGGCGTTCTTCCAAATGAATTGAAAAACCTTCTCAAATGGCATCTCTACTAGGGACTCTGCCTCAACCCACTTGGTGAAATAATCCACAACAACCACCAAGTACTTGAACCTCCCTCCCATATTAGGCAAAGGGCCGATAAGATTGATTCCCTAGATTGAAAACGGCCATGGGGATGTGATCGATGTGAGAGGGGCTCACGAAGTGTGATGGATCTTAGCATACTTCAGATATTTGTCGCACTTCCTGGAATAATTAGCATAGTCTGCTTTCATGGTATGTCAAATAGCCTTGTGTAGCTACACGTTTTACTAAAGATCTTCCTGTAGAATGCACCCCACAACACCCTTTATGTACCTCATTAATCAGATTGTTTAATTCGGTTCAGTGAATGCACCGTAACAATGAAAAAATGTACTATCTCTTGTATAAGACTCCTGCTTTTAACAAGTAATTGGATGCCTTATAGCGTTGATTTCTTGCTTCCTTTGGGTCAAATGGAGTAGCGCCAGTATTAATATGAGCTCGTATAGGTTCCATCCATGATGAGATGACTTTTACTTCCATGGCATTGGTTATTTCTTCGCCCGTCCTATGATGTGTAAGTATTTTGATTGGGATTGTTCTTCGTAATTTTGTACGGGTTTCTAATGCCAATCTCCCCAGTGCGTCTGCTTGGGCATTCTCCGTTCTAGGTATTCTCAATACTTTAACCCCTGAAAATTTGGTTAGCCACCATTTTTGTCTTGGCTAGGTACTTAATCACAGATTTTGTTCTGACTTTGTAAAGCCCAAGTAATTGGTTGACCACTAGTTTATAGTCACTGTGTGCTAAAATCAGCTCTGCTTCAAATGATGCGGCTAATCTGAAACCCTCTATTAGTGCTTCGTACTCGGCCTCATTGTTAGAGGCCTCAAGCAAAAAATGCTATGAATATTCCACATTTATCTCATCTGGTGTCATAATGAGACCTGCTCCACTACCCGTCATATAAGATGATCCATCGACGAATAATTTCCAGACTGGGATTTCTTGGTTAAAATATCCTACTATTAATTTTCCCCATTGAATAATTTTCTTAGCTACTCATGGTCATGCGCAAAATCTTATCAGCTGGTTGAATATTTTGGAACATCCTTACTGAGATTTAACGCTGGCGCAGTTGGGCTATTTCTTAAGGTGGTCTTTTTGTTCCTATTTATAGGTGAGATCTCTTCCATGGAAGTCTTCTTGGTTTTATCCATGGTTAAGCTCTCTTCCAGAGAAGTTTACTTTTCCATGAATGTTAAGCTCCCTCTCGAAGGAGTTTGCTCGATAAGTTTCTCTTCGTATGTGAATACAACAATAACGTCTGCTAGGACTTGGCCTTTGATAGCTTTTTTGGGCTCATACTCGATGTCATACTCTCCCAATTCTACTAACCAGACCATCAATCGCCCTGACTTTTCAAGTTTATAAAGAATTTACCGTAAAGGCAGGATATGTATAAACAACAATAGTATAGGCCTAAAAGTACGACTTCATTCTTCTCGAATCTTCGATTAGTGCAAGATCTAATTTTTCCAATCTGGGGTACTGAATTTCTACTTCCTGGTATCCCTTACTAGTATAATATACTGGCATTTGTATCCCATCCTCCTATCTTACCAGAGTCGAGCTAACAACAGATTCTGATACGGCCAAGTACAAATAGAGTTTTTATCCGAATAGTGGTCTTGATAAGAGAGGGGTGGGCTTTAAATACCACTTTAACTCAAGGAATGTATTTTCACATTCTTCGTTCCATTCAAATGTTTTCCTTAAGACTAAATAAAGGGAAACATTGGTCAGTGGCATTAGTGACAAACCTATTGAGCGCGAAAACAAGTCCTATTAATCTCTGACCTCCTTCTTAATCATCAGGGACGACATGTTAATCAAGGCCTTAATCTTTTCATGATTTGCCTCGATTCCTCTTTGGTTAACAATGAAGCCTAAGAATATTCCCTCTTTACCCCGAACACGCACTTGGTCAGAGTAAGCTTCATTTGATGTTTTCCCAACTGGTCGAAGGTATGCTATAAGTCCTCAATTTAATCGTCCAATGCTTTGGTCTTGATGAGCATGTCGTCCACATACACTTTCACATTCCTCCTCATATGATCTTTAAACACTTTGCTCACCAACCGTTGGTAAGTTACTCCTGCGATCTTTAAGCCGAAAGGCATGATATTATAGCAATAGGTACCTCCGCTGGTGATGAAGGACGTTTTATCTCTATCTTATGGCTTCATTCTAATATAATTATACCCTTACTAAGCATACATGAAACTGAGCAACTTGTGGCCTAAACTGGCATCAACTAATTGGTCGATTCTATGTAAGTGATAGTAATCCTTGGGATACTCCTTGTTTAAGTTAATGAAATAGACACACATCCTCCACTTATTGTTCTTTTTACGCACGATGACCAGATTAGAGATCCCCTTAGGGTATTTAACATCCTCTATAAAGTTATCTTTTTACAACTTCTGAACTTCCCCCCTGGATGACCATGTTCTTTTCAGCATCAAAAACTCGCCTCTTCTGCTTGAACGACTTACCAACCTCTGAGAAGGTAAGATCGCTTGAAAAGATCTGATACCAATTTGAGAATGCTATGTGATATTTGTGGGTACCCAGAATTAAGACCATGGGCCTGGACGAGTAGCCCAGTTCTAGCGGCCCAAAGTCCAGGCCCCCCACCTCTTATTTTGATCCGGTCTCTTTCCACGTTCCCCTAAAGGGAAATTATAGGAGAGATGGAAGACGTGGGGGAACCCATCACCCCCACTCACCTAAATGTACATGTATATATTAAACCCTAGGTCCAGGGCAGAAGGACAAGTTGTATTCTGTGTAATCACTCCCCGGAGTATATAGAAATAAAACCAACTGCACTACCGTGGACGTAGGCACTTATTTGCTGAACCACGTATATGCTTTGTTGTGTGATTGTCATTTTACATTCCCTTTTATTACTTGGTGATTGCCTTTCTCCTATCTATTTGTGTTGCATAATAATTATCACCACAATTGGCGCCGTCTGTGGGAATCGTTCATCTTTCCCTGAGAAGAGCCCACACCAAGAAAGGAGTTTAAAATGTCTGGTCACAACAGCAATGCCCCCCAGGCAGGGGATATTCAAGAACCACCTGCTCCTAGTAGGATCAGGTCTGAAGTTCGACGTTCAGATCATAGGGCTTGCTTGGAAAGGCCATCCTCAGAAGAAATCCAGGGACCAGCGAAGTCCACACAGATATCCACATTGATTGATGCATACGAGGCAAGGCTCCACAAGCAGAGGGAGTCTTCTCGCAGGTACGAGGCTGAGAATGCTCGCCTGAAAAGAAGACTGGAAAGACTGGAGAGGGAGCTTCGTCCTGATAACAGGAGACATCCATATCTCACTCCTAGCCCTCAGGTGAGCAAGTCTCGCAGCCGAGGAAGGAGCCCTAGGCGAGGATCTCAAAAGGTCGAGGGAGACGAATTAGACGATGACCTCCGCGAGCAGCTGCGAAGAGCTCGCCATTACCAGAGCCCTGCTCGCAGCGACGAAAACATACGAAGTCTGGTCCGCAGGGAAATGGACCAACATCCTGCCCACCACGGTGCCAGATCAACCAGAGAACTCACAAGGCGAGCTCTCAAAACCCAGATGAAGTCACCCTTCACGAGGGAAATCGAAGAAGAAGAAGCCCTCAAGAAATTTGCCATTCTAAGGTTCAAGATTTATGACGGTAAGACTGATCCCATCGATCACGTCAGGCAATACCGACAGGCCATGACCCTCTGGAATCACCAAGATGCACTGATGTGCCGTATTTTCCCCTCGAGCCTGCATGATGTGGCGTAAAAATGGTTCGAAAGACTCCCCCACTGGTCCATCAGAAGTTTCAAATCCCTGGTCGAGCTCTTTACGGCCCGGTTCATCACTAGCAGCTCCCATCCCAAAAGGATGGATGCTTTACTGACAATAAAGAAAACGCCTCAAGAGACACTCCGAGACTACGTGAAGAGGTACTGGGAGTTATTCAACGAGTTCGAAGATTTCTCGGAACAAGTGGCAGTGGCCTCTTTCAAAATTGGGCTACCTAACTCCTCCCTTCTATACCAGTCCCTGACAAAGAAGGAAGCTATGAATATTGATGACCTAATGGCTCGCATCGAGAAGTACGCTAAGGTGGAGGACGTCACCCGCCTCAGCACAGGAGAAAACGGTCGAGCTAAACTCACTACCAAGGGAAGTGAGAAAACTGAGAACCAGAAGAAAGGAGGAAAGAACGGGGGCAAAAATGGCTCCAAGAACGGAGGGAACCATGACGCGTCGAAATCATTCCAGGCGATCAACACCGTCTTCAAAGAACCAATTTATAAAATTCTCGCGAAGATCAAAGATGAGTCATTCATCAAGTGGCCCAGGAAGATGGTAGGAGATCCCTCGAAGAGGAACAATGTGTTAAGATGCGCTTTTCACAAAGAGGGAGGACATAAGACCGAGCACTGCAAAGCTCTTAAGTCTCACCTCGAGGAGTTGGCCCAGTCTGGGCATTTGAACGAGTTTGTGGAGAAGAAGGCAGAGAAAGCGGCTGCCAACAGGGAGGCAAGACCTGACAACGTGATGGAAGATGACATTGGACATGAGTTCGCGATAATCCACGGGGCATCTGACGCCAAGAAGATACAAGGAAACTCAGCTCGAATAGAAATGAAAAAACTCACAGCGGTAATGCAGGCTTTTCAGATCGATCCAGCAAAGTCACAGTCAGGAAAACGTCGACGAGCAGATGACGTCGACTATAATAAGCATATTGTCTTCACAGATGAAGATCTGGTGGGAGTGAGGACCCCACATCATGATGCTATGATCATTACGCTCAGGATATCTAACTTTGACGTCGATAAATTTCTCGTCGATCAGGGAAGCTCGTCTGAAGTAATGTATCTCGACCTATTCAGAAGGTTGAAGTTAAGCGTTACCGACCTAAAGGACGCTACTGTCCCTTTAGTTGGCTTCGCTGGGAAAATAACTATGCCCCTGGGAAATATTATACTATCGGTGCGCGCTGGAAACGTCTCCAAGATGATCGAGTTTTTGGTAGTCGACATCGATTCGCCATACCAGGCCATCCTCGGCAGGGGATGGCTTCATTCGATGAAGGCAATCTCCTCGACCTACCATCAAAAACTCAAGTATGTAACCGAGCAAGGAGTAATGGAGATCCACGGTGACCAAGCCATGGCAAGGAGGTGCTTCATAGCAGCCATCCGGCCAAAGCCAGAAAAGAGAGTTGATCAACCCGACGAGAACGTTAAAGAAGGTGTGACACCATCCAAATAATAATTAAAGTATGGGAGACCTGGAGTAGAGGAGACCAGGCTCCTCCCCTCCGAGCGGGTCGTCGAGGACTTGGTAGAAGTTACGGCTGGAGATGGTGACAGTAACAGAGTCTTCTTGATTGGAGCGTGTCTCACCGATCAAGAACAAAAGGAATTGACAACCCTGTTGAGACGCAACGTACTCGTTTTCAAGTGGGAACCATACGAGCTGCCCGGAATTGATCCTAGTATGGTCTTTCATCAGCTGCACATCAATCCCACCTCCAAACCGATCATGCAGAAGGCACGGCGAACTGCACCCGAGAAGGCTAAAGCGATCGAAAAAGAAGTTGAAAAACTGCTGGATGCAGGATCCATACGGGAAGTACAATTCCCCAAGTGGCTATCCAACCCAGTAGTAGTTTCGAAGAGCAATGGGACGTGGAAAGTTTGCATCGACTTCACTGAACTCAACAAAGCATGCCCTAAAGATAGTTTCCCCCTCCCAAAGATAGACCAACTAGTAGACGCCACCGCAGCTCATGAGCAAATGAGTTTCCTGGACGCATACTCAGGGTATCACCAAATCCCCTTATACGCCCCAGACTAGGACAAAACAGCGTTCATCACTACAGTTGGGTTATACTGCTACACAGTTATGCCCTTTGGGCTCAAGAATGCAGGGGCAACATATCAGCGGCTGGTTACAAAGATGTTCAAAGATCAGATGGGAGACACCATGGAGGTCTACATCGATGACATGCTCGTTAAAATAAAGAAGAAGGAGAATCACCTCTCAGACCTATCAAACACCTTCAAAATTCTCAGGAAGTACCGAATGAAACTTAATGCAAGCAAGTGTTCCTTCGGTGTCCATTCAGGAAAATTTCTTGGGTACTTGGTCAGTAAGAGAGGCATAGAGGCTAACTAAGACCAGATCGATGCAATCAACAGGGTGCAACCCCCTCGCACAATTCGGGACGTACAGAAGCTCACTGGTATGCTCGCTGCCTTAAATCGCTTCATCTCCAAATCCTCCGAGAAGTACAAGCCTTTTTTCCAGCTTCTAAAGGGGAGTAAAATGATAGAGTGGAGCCCAGATTGCTCGCGAGCATTAGTCGAGCTCAAGTCCTACCTAAGATCTCCTCCACTGCTTGACATACCACAGCAAATGGATTCTTTGTACTTGTACCTCTCCATATCCAATCACACTGTCATCTCTGCGCTAATATGCGAGGTTGCAGGAATCCAGCACCCCGTTTATTACGCGAGTAAGACCTTACTAGACGCCGAGCAAAGGTACCTGCCATTGGAGAAGCTCGCCTTTGCGCTAGTAATAACCTCAAGGAAGCTGAACCATTATTTCGAAGCTCATACTATCATCGTCCTTACATCGCTTCCCCTTAAGGCCGTCCTAAGGAAAGCGGATTTGTTGGGCAGACTGTCTAAGTGGTCAGTCGAGCTCGGTCGATTTGACATCAAATTTCAACCAAGGATAGCTATCAAAGGTCAGATCCTTACTAATTTCATAGCCGAATTCACGGGCGAAGAACCCTCCGACCAACCTCAACCAACAAGGCAAAAGGAGAACCCAGCAAAAGAGGAAACCTGGAAACTATTTATTGATGGAGCCTCCAACTCCAAGGGGGAAGGGGTCGTCATTGTCCTCATTACTCCAGAGAACACAATCCTTGAACAAGGAATCAGGATTGGATTTGCAGCCTCCAACAACGAAGCAGAGTACGAAGCCCTAATATCCAGCCTCCAAAAGGCGCATACTTTGGGAGCAAAACATTTATAGGTGTTCGGCGATTCCCAACTGGTCTCCAGTCAGATAAGTGGAGATTACAATGCAAAGAATGAAAGAATGGCAGCCTACCTCGCCTTAGTGAAAAAACTGATGTCAAGCTTTGAAGAGATCAATGTCCAGCAGTTTTCCAGGGGGCAAAACAGCCACGCTGATGCCTTAGCAGCCTTGAGTTCGGCAGTTAACTCCGACCTAAAAAGAGTCATCCCCATCGATTTCCTCACTTGCCCGAGCATCGACAGCAATCCACCAAGCGCTAAACAGGTACTCCAGGTGGGGTCAGCCCCCAGCTGGATGGACCCCTTAAGAGAATATTTAAAGGATGGCACGCTCCCAGATGACAAGAAGACCGCCCACCAGATAAGAGTCAAAGCTGCTCGCTTTCACTTATCCCCAGAAGGCAACTTGTATAAGAAATCCTTCTCCGGTCCCTACCTCCGATGCGTCTACCCAGGGGATGTCGATCAAGTGCTACGCGAGCTTCACGAAGGAATCTATGGAAGCCACATCGGAGGAAGGTCTCTAGACTTTCGAGCAATGAAGGAAGGCTATTGGTGGTCGTATATGCAAAAGGACTCTGTAGTGTATGTTCGCAAATGCCTGAAATGCCAACTCCACGCTCCTATGGTCCACCAACCCTCCAGCGATCTAAAGTCCCTGTCCAGCCCATGTCCATTCGCCCAATGGGGAATGGACATCGTGGGACCACTGCCTACCGCTGCCGACAATCACAAATATCTGTTGGTTGCGACTGACTACTTCCCAAAATGGATCAAGGCAGAACCCCTGGCGAACATCCGAGACGCTGATATGATAAGGTTCATATGGAGGAATATAATCACTCATTTTAGAATCCCCGGAACCATCATCACCGACAATAGAACCCAGTTCGAAAGTGGCTCCTTTTAGAACTTCTGTGACGAACACGGTATCAGACACCACTTCAGTTCAGTGGCCTACCCTCAGAGCAATGGCCAAGCTGAGGCTTCCAACAAAACCGTTATCGATGGATTGAAGAAGCGATTGGAGCGAGCTAAAAGCGCATGGGTAAATGAACTACCTCACATCCTATGGGAATATCGAACCACTCCTCGGCGAGCAACAGGAGAAACCCCATTTTCACTGACATATGGCATGGAGGCAGTCATCCCACTCGAAGCAGGTTTATCGACAATGAGGTCCAACCTTGTCGACCTAGGCCATAATAATGTAGCATTACTCGCTGAGCTCGACCTAGCCGATGAGCACCGGGAGCTAGCCCTAGTGAAACTATAGAGCTACCAGCAACAGCTCGCGAGGCATTACAACAAAAGGGTTAACCCGAGGGCATTCCGAATTGGGGACTATGTTCTAAGAAAAGTCCTGGGCAGCACAGTGAAACCATCAGACGGCAAGCTGGGTCCCAACTTAGAAGGACCCTTTAAAGTAACCAGAGACGACCTGCAGGGCGCCTATCACTTGGAAACGATGGAAGGAAGAGAAATACCACGAGCATGGAACGCAGCTAATCTCAAGAGATTCTATTTTTAGATCTTTCTATTGTATTCTTTTATTATACAAGTGCATTTCCTTTATTATTAATTAAAGTTATTTAATTGGTGACACTCTGATTAGTAACAACTGCATTTATCGCCCATCTTTTCCAAGTAACAGGCACATTGATCACTATACTATAGCAGGGGAATACCCCTCCTCAGGTCATCGTCATAAAACACGAAGAACCTCTTAGCATTGCCCCTGGCAATATATGAAGCCCCACAGGGGATCCTTAGGCAATACGACCAAGTTTTATACTGGTCATCAAAACTCCTTTGATTGAATAAAATCCTGATCGGATGGAACATCCAACCTCAGGTGTGTCCTCGCAAATTGCCCCACTTAGGCCTAAGGGAATGTGACGACACAACCTAAAAGGTAAAGTGATGCACAATGGTATCTCGATATTATACTAGACTAGGAGGACACTCGCATGACAAAATAAACTTAGAAGATTATAAAGCAGTAAGAATATGAAGAATATGATGCACACGTTTAGTCGGCAAGATTTCCCAAAACACAAACTTTTCATTAATTCATCATATTTACAATAATGGTGATACATGTTTAGTCGGCGAGCTCGCCCAAAGCATTTACATTACCAAAAAGAATAAAAAATAACAACTGACAAAATCTCAATGGGGGGGAGGCCTCCGAGCGAGATAGTCAGCCACTCGAGCTCTTCGTCCGTCATTGGGAGCAGGAGCTAACTCTTCCACAACCTCATTTGCATCCGACTCCAATAATTTCTGAGGAATAGCATCGATGGGGATCCATCGATCATCCCTCCGGAAGGGGTTAGGCATCAGGATAGAGGGAGACATCTCATGGCAATACCAGAGCATCGAGTTCCTCGGGACTTGCAGCTCCTTCAAGGCACTTAGCCATCCCCTGATAAAAGAAAGCTCCTCGAACTCAGACAACCTTATTGTAGCATCTGACCAACCCTGGTCATAGCCGTCAGCCCACGCTTGCCGAGGACCTTTCTTGAACAAGTGCCGCAATCGAGTGACATCCCTTTGAACCCCAGCAGCAATCACATAGGCTCGCTGGACATCACCACGGAGTTCTTCCATTTCCCTATCTCGAAGTTCTTTCGCTTTCATGTTTCTGCTCCTGGCGCTCCTACCAGCTCGCGAAATGGGTGGGCGAGTGGAACCATGCGACACAGGATGAGTAACATTCTGACCAGCTCTAGTTCGCGATGATGAGGAACCTTGTAATACTGCTGGAACAGTGCTCGGTGCATGCTCTCTAAGTCGTAAGACTTCTCTCCTCAGGTCCTCATTCTCCTGCTGAAGAACCTCCCCAACTTGGTTGATCTCGGAGGCCTCTAATAGCTTTGTTCTCAGTGCATTGACCTCCTCTTGGACTGAGGCACCAATGTCCTCCATCTCCTGGAGCCTATCCTTCAGCTTGGCCACAAGTTCAAATTGCTCCTTATACTTCTGATTTCTAGATCTAAGGGATTTGTAAAGTTTAACGAAGGCCTGGCGAACTTCGGGACTCGCATTGGGACCAAGGGTCCTGCCCAATTGGGAAGTAGCAGGAATGTAATCATCCACATCAACTAACTACAAGCAAGAGAAAGATAAAGGAGAGAAAGAGACAAATCAGTGCGAGCAGAAAATGAAGCCTTTTCATTAATAAAGGATTGGAGTTATATTGAATAGTAAAGAAAAAATTTACAGACAGAAAAAACCAAAAGTACAGAGCAATCCTAGTAGATAATTAGTTGACAACCTCAGGTGGCCCAGAGGTCGATGTCCCCTTCCCCTTGTCAACATCGGCAGGAGAACCGCCCTCAGCAGGGGTAATATCTGTTCCCACAACCAGAGAAACGTCAGCAGGGGTCGCTTGAGGAACGGGATTAGTGCCTTTAACAGCTGGGACAGGAACTTCATCCACAGTTGGCTTCGGACCTGGGTCATGATCGTCAAACAAGGGAGAATCGATGTCAACGCCAGCATCCAAAAGGGCCTTGTTCCAGCCTTTCTTGAAGTTCAGACGACTAATATACCTTATCTGAACTTCAGCATCCTCATATGCTGCAGCCCAACCGGAATTGTATGAGTCCTCCTTAGCAGTGACAGCCTCAGATTCTTTCTTCTTCAGCTCTTCAGACAGCACCCTGTTGTCTTCAACAACCGCTAGCTTGCTCGAGCAAACTAGGTCATAGGCCTACTGCAGCTCTTTCAAGTCCTTGACTGTTGCGTCCTTCTCCTTGTTGGCAGTAGCAAGAGCCAGGTCGGATGAAATCCGAGCAGCGTCAATGGCTTTAAAGCTAGCCTCGAGCTCTTTACCCTTCAGCTTCAGGGCAGCATTTTCCTTCTCCAGCTCGTTGTTTCTCTTCATCAGCTCATCGCGTGAACGATACAGCACGGCGAAGTCAGTAACAAACTGTAGAAAAAAGAAGGCATCAGAAGAGGAAAATGAGGGAATTCAGAATAACATAGGAGAAAAGGGAAAAAACCTTACCAGAGCAAGCCTTTGACTAGCCTGAAGAGCCAACTTCTCCGACCCTACCGCCCTTTGGCGATCAGCCGGGAGAACAGCTCTCTCAAGCAGAGCTGGGGCCAATTGGGGAGAAATTACCACAGAGGCCCCCTCAGGCAGCGCGGACACCGGGACTAAGGCATGCCCGACCTTCGTCCTCACTTTTGCCCTCTTTCTCTCCTCCTCCTTCTTACTCTCCTTATTCTTCCTCTCCTCTACCCTCCTCTTCTCTTCCATCTTCTTCCTCTCTTCTTCCTTTTTCCTCTCTCTCTCTCTCACCTACTCCTCTTCCTTCATCTTCCTCTCCTGCTCCTGAGCAGAGGACCGAGAACCAGTAGCCACAGCCCCAGAATTAGATTTTTGCTTCTTCGACCTTTGTGCAAGGAGCACATGGTCCTCATCATCATCATCCCTGATCAAGTTCTTCCTTGGAGGAACCATCTCCTCGCTCGAACTGCTAGAAGTACTCGACGATCCTCGAGCTTCAGAAACCTCCCTATGATCAGAGGAACTGCTACTGCTAGAGCTCTCTCCCCGTAAATCACTTATAGCTCCTACAATATCACTCTCAGAGCTGCTCTCTTCCTCGTCCAACTGGATAGGACCCACAGCAGTCTCTTCGAATAAATCAAACTCTGGGATACTATCCACAGGCCTTGCAATGAAGCTGGAGCCAATGTTCTTGTACTCGAGCAGAAAGGCAGCAGACCTGGGATGCTCGCCGTCACCCAAAGGCTCCCTGATATTCCAAGCCTTAACTAATTCCGAGATACGAACCTCGCTGAGAGCAGGCTCCAAGTTCTTTGACCTCGCTGTGGAAGAAAAAGCAAAGAGGAGTTAGAAAGATCACAAATCAACAAAAGTCGAAACAACAGTACAATGTCTACCTATGTATTCCTCCCCATAAAAGGGAACAGAGAACCTCTTAGACCTCGACCCTTCACATTGGGGAGAAAACTGTCAATTTCTAACAAGGAAATCTTCTTGCCAGTAGTCCTTATGGGAATCAGGTAGATTTACTACCAATACCCTGTCAGGGCTCCTAACTTTGAGGTAAAGAACACCAGAGCTAGTTCGAGAAAAGGAGTAGCAAAAACAGACCTCGGCGAGCCCTAACCTAGTACCATACAATTGATTTATCCTATGTATGCCATTTTCTATTTTCCACACATTGGGCGAACATTGTGCAGGAACAATATTAAAATAGCCAAAAAAATGCAAAAATAAATCATTAGGAGGAAAAGTGAGTCCCCCCTGGGAAAAAAATAAGACGTGGATCCAGTGGGCATCACCTATATCTCTAACGTTTCTAGGAGGGGAGGCACAACACTCAATATCTACCCACTCAGGGATGTTGTAAAACTTACTAAATTCAGAGATTGACCTATTTCCAATCTTCGCCATTGGAAAACCCTAGAAAAGCTACAAACTCAAAGAGAAAGTACAAAGAAAGGGCACAGGATACTTACAAAATAGAAGATTGATTCAAGCGATAAAGAAGCACGATCCCAAAAAAATAGGAAGCAATGAGAATGGAGATTGAGAGAAGAAGGTACGAAGCGCTAGAGCTCATGAAAAATAGAAGAATGCTGGAAAGACTGAAGCGATGGTAGAAAAGTGGCTAATCCAACAAACCTTCAAATTCTGCTAATCATAGTGCACAATAAACGAAGCAGGTGTCGCCAAAATCAATATCACAGCTTTCTAAGAATTGTAAAAAGGCCATTATGGCTAATCATTTAAATTTATTGAGCCCATGAACATGGCCCAAATAACTTAGGGGAAATTGTGGGATAGTTGTTCAACTAACTATTGAAGAAGAAAGAACTAAAAATGCCCTTGTCGACCAGCTGCCCAATTGAATGCCAAAGATAATCCCATTGCCTACCAAGATGCCCAGCTAAAAGCCAAAGATAATGTCATTAAGAAACTTCAAAATTAGGTGGAGAGGTTGACAATTCAATTTCACAAATAGCCTAGGGAAGTTTGAAGGGAGGGTTACAATGAGGCCTTAGCCCATATGGATGATCATCTTGCCCAAAGTAATCGTGAAGGCTATAAATGGGGATGGACCAACTTACTAATTTTGCTGAAGTTTAATCAAAACAGTGACTTGTGGTATTGGATGACCTAGATCTCTTGGATTATGACAAGAATCCATTCAAGTTAGACAACAAATGGATTCCTCCTAATTCCATTACCCAATGCCGATAACTAAATATTTAGGGAATTATGGCTTTCATAATGAGTGTGAGATAGTTCGTCCTCCTCATTTGCTTGATAGGCCGAGCATAAATAATCGACAGATTTTAAGGGATTTTAACACAATCAACTCTCCATATAATCTTGATGATCCTCCTGTCGGAATGGATAAAGCACAAGGAAAGCATCCAGCAGAATGAATATATATTTCTTGTACTACATTTTGCTTATTTATTGCCATTGTAATGCATTTTCATTAGTGAAATGAAGTCAATTTTAATTGAATTCTTTTTATTCAAGTTACTGGTTGTTATTAATCTTTTTTCCGACTAGGTAAACTGTATAAAGATTAGTTAATCGGCTTATAAACTACATAAACTGCTCAAATATTTAACATCTGATTCATGTTTGAATCATGTATACAACCTTAGATTCTACTAATGCACATAGATAAAACGGTAAATAGCTTTATTATACTAAGTTGCAGCATTAGTTATCAGTGACGACCAAGTGTATTAGGAATGTATAATTATTCTAGTATTTTAACATGGTCGGGTAAAACTTGGAATTAAGGAATTTTATTGACTTCTTGTTCCTGATTTGCTGAGGACAAATCATACATAAAGTTTAACTTTTCATAAGTTGGGAAAGTTCGAACCATGCTGTTTGACGAAGAACTTTGAGAACTTTTTTGAAGTTGAAAAAGTTTAAACCATGTTCTTTTGGTCAAAGAAATTTTTTGAAAACTTTTCTGAAGTTGGAAAAGTTTGGAAAAGTTTGAATTAAAATTGCTTATTAATTTTGGTCTGCTTAAGGTGTAGCCACCATACTCTGAAAAAAAAACATAAAAAAAATGGAGAAATGCTGAGATTTCATTAACTTGAATAAGCAATTACATTAATGTAATACCCCGTAATTCTGCATAGTTAAAATTAAGAAGGAAACTACGTTTTAAATTAAATTACGTGAGTAGAGTAATTTAATGTAATAAAATACGTCTTAATTAAATTACGTGAGTAGAGTAATTTAATCATTATGACTATTAGACATTAATTGAGAGTTAGATACTGATTAATATGACGATTAAAATTTACTAAGTGTCAATAGTAAATAGTGAAAATTTATATGTACGACCTCGCGATTTATATGTACGTACCTGAGTTTATCTCGACCGAGTATCGCGCGTAGACAAAATTGAAGGTGAGATGAGAAACATATTTCTAAGAGACTCTAAAGTTAATTTAGAGTCCACAGATGATTTCGAAAGGGTCGAATTAGTCAAAATAGTGTACCCGGGGGTACTAGTTGAGTGCCGGGTCATTTTTGGGCTAAACCGGGACCATACGAGGGCATTTTGGTCTCTTTACATTTAAGGGTGAGGAGACCTACGAATTTTGGAACCCTAAATCAGATTATAAGAATTGGAGGCTAGGGTTAGAGAAAAGAAAAATACACCATAGCCATTAGAGAGAAGAGAGAAACAATTTCCTAAGGCAAAAGAAAGAAATAGGAAGAATTCAAAGGAGATTTTCACCACCAACTTGTTGAGAAGAAGGATTGAAGGATAAAGATCATCAATCATCAATAACAACCACAAAATTAGACCCTACTGAACATAAGGCAAGTGGTTATTTGCAAAATAAATTGAGTTATAATACCCATATATAAGCCTTATGAAGAACATGATTTTTGTGATATTTTTGGAAGCAAACACTTGAATATGATCCATGATTGATAGGGATTACATGTAGAACATTTTTTATCTCCAAATAATCTGATATCATAGAAGACTTGATGATTAAATTGAATCAAAAATCTGGACTTATGATGAAAATATGGAAAGATTGTATTTTTAGGGTTCATGAATAATAAGAAGATTTTGAGTTAATCTGGACGAAATTTGTAACAATTATGTTGTTTTAGATCGTTAGCAATCATCCCAGGTATATAGGAATGATTAGAAATCGTTAGTTACAAGCATGGTGAATTATCATGGGAGATGGATAAACAAAAATGATGTAACCCGCATGAAGAAGACGATCTGGGTCTGTCACTGCTCGATCGATAGATCGACCCTGGAATGTCGATCGATCGAGCAGTCGATCGATCGATCCATGCTGTAATTTAAAGAATTTTGTGGATAAATGTCTTTTCAATTACCGTCACTTAATGGGAATCTTAGTGATGCTATTTTACCTATGTAGGGACTTAATGAATACCAATAGGGGTACCGTGAGATTTCTTCATAAATGATTGAGTGTAAAATTTGGAGAAATGGACCGACGGGAAGAAGCCGATGGAGTCGTGTATCGGGGATTTGAAAATTTAGTTATGGAAAGGGTGAGAGTAAATTCTGAAAATATACCAGTAGGTTAAAGATAGTTTAACTACTGAATTAAGGGAGGGGTAACTAGGACCCTTAGAGTTGCGTGAATACTCGAATAAACGCGATAGTGAAATAATTCGTAAATTAATAAGTACAGTGAATATAAGGAAAGTATATTTCGCATGTGCATGATTTGATAGGTCGGGTGTGTACCTACTAAATTGTATAAATTTTTGGGTTAAGAGAATTATACCTAAATTAATTATGTTAGGGTCGATGAGATATTCCGAACTAACATAAAGTTATTATATGTTTGGGGTCGATGTAAAATGCCGAACCAAACCTTAAAACTGGTGTCGTGATGAAAGAGTCCCGAACCAGAATATGTGTGTATATGTATATATATATATATATATATATATATATATATATATATATATATATATATATATATATATATATATATAGTTGGGGTCGATGGATCATTCCGAACCAACTCTAACTTGGGGTCGATGAATTATTCCGAACCAAGAGTCCTTTATGTGTGTCAAAAGGATATATTAGTGATGGCTAATATTTAATACATGTTGTGTGATAAAATGTATTCCATATGTATAATCTACTGACTTAAGATATTATATAATAAGATGGATTGAAAATATCTTAGTAACAATTAAGAAGCGTGGTGTAATTATTATAAGAATAAAGATAACAAGAAGTAAGTAAGTTATTTACGCTTATAGTATATGAGATATGGACTATTAAAATACTGGGAGTATGTTATGGGGACTTAACGAGTGGGTACAAGAAGTGGGGTATACTGATCTAGTTAACTGGGGTAGTGTAACTAGGTGAACTAAGTACCATCGTTAGGCGTGCACTATAGAAGAGAGGTGAGGAAGCTCAAAGGAGTGTGCGAAGTCTTAATATGTGTAATCAATAACTCAATTGTGATAAGTGCTTGCAAAATATTTTTAAATGTTTTTGAGTACTAACTCTTGCTATGTAAAAATCTTTTAAAAACCTTTTAGGTGCCCAGCCACAGGGACACCCAGCATGATTTCATTCCAAGGATTTGGGAGCTGCAGCACGTGTGGATGTTGCAGGGATTGCTTAGACGCTTCTCTCTTTCAGATCTAGTGCAGGATCTCAGTTTTAGTACTCTCAATTGGGACATGTTGTCCAACCTTTACTTTTACAGTTATTCTGATTTTGGATTTTAAGTTAGTTTTCTTGGACGTGGTTTTAGGCAAGACTTTATTTTTATTCAGCTTTATGTGAATCGTTTTAGTACTGCTTGGATTGTATCATTCTGCATGAGTTGTTTATTCTGCTTAAGGAAGATAAAATTTGGCACTAGCTTAATTTCACTTAGGTGGTTAGTAATTTAAAAAGTTCGACAGTGATGCTAAGAATGAACCATTTAAGAAGCCTGTTTAAATTAAATTAAGGCTTGATCACCCAAGGTTTAATTAGGCGGGGTGTCATAATTAAGGGCAAAATTTTTAAACTAAATTATTAATAATACTTACACAGATGGTTTGCGTTCTAAGGATTCTTAAGTTCTTCCCCTTCCAGAGTTTCCAAACGATAAGTTCCTAATCGAAAACCGTCGAGCTATGGTATGGACCATGCCAATTGGGCTTCAACTTATTATTTTTTTGGATTACTTTCTGGAGTACCAGATCTCCTTTCTTCAGATTGGTCGGTTTGACCCTTTGGTTATAAAACTTTGCGTTCCTTTGTTGATAGGTAGCCATCCGAATAAAATCATGTCTAGATTTAGTCTCCTCATGAGGTCACTCTTGGGTGAATCAAAGTTCAATACCTTTTGAGTTGGCAAACCTATTTCCATTGTACTACTGCTTTAGTGCCAAAAGCTAGCATGTATGGAGTTTCTCCTGTTGCTGTTCTGGGAGTAGTCCTATATGCCCAAAGGACACTATGGAGTTCAATAATATAGATGAATTTAGCCTCATCCAACCTTTTTTTCAACCTATCAAGCAAGGTTTTATTGGTGATTTCCATCTCGCCATTACATTGTGGAAGCTCAGGCAATGAATGAAGTTTTTGAATGCCTAACCGAATACAATACTCTTTAAATTCTTCATTATCAAATTGAGTACCATGGTCAGTGATAATAAGGCATAACATATCGGTAAATAATATGTTTCCATATGAATTGGAACACTCTTTGATAAGGCATATCAACTAGGGGTTAAGCCTCCACCCATTTGGTAAAATAATCAACAACTACAATCAAGTACTTGAATCTTCCTTTGGTGGTCAGCAATGGTCCAACCAGGTCAATTCCCTATATAGCGAAAGGCCATGGAGAAGTTATGGGTGTTAGTCTTACTCCTGGTCTTTTGGGAATGGTGGCATACTTTTGTCATTTATCACATTTCTTAGAGAAAGCAACACAATATGCTTTCATCGTCAGCCAGTAGTAACCTTGCATTGCTATCTGTTGTCTTAGAGACCCCACCTGCTATGTGTGCTCCACATGAGACTTCATGCACCTCTTTAATCAAATCATTCACTTCATTTGGATGAACACAATGAAGTAGTAGACATTGTATCCTCACATGTACATGACACTTTTTTTCTAACACATAATTGGCTGCTTTGTACCTCATCTTCCTGGATTCCTTCTGGTAAGATGGCAGTGTTCCTATTTTGATGTATTCTCTAATTGGGTCCATCTATGAAGGACATAACTCCACATATATGGCGTAGATTTCCATCCTTCTTTTGAGTTTTGTTGCAGTTGCTGAAGCAAGCCGAGCAAGAGCATCTGATCGGGCATTCTCAAGTCTGGGAATCCTCACTATTTTGACTGAAGTGAATAGAGAGATAGCCTCCATTGCTTTTTTTATAATAACTTATCATTGTTTCTCCTTTGACATCATAAATTTACCGCATTTGATTAACAATTAGCAGAGAGTCACTATATACTAATACCTGGTCGACGTCCAGTGATGAAGCCAATTCCATTCCTGTGATTAATGCTTCATATACGGTTTTATTTTTTAAATATTTGAATTGGAATCTTAGTGAATATTCTATATCCAAGTTATCCAGAGTGTTGATAAAGAGGCATGCTCCACTTTGGGTAGCACATGAGGACCCATATACAAACAACTGTCAAGTTAGAATGTCATCAGAGAACTCTTTTTCTACCAATACTCCATGCTTGAAGACCTTCTGGATTTGTTATAATTTTTCCTGAGCAACCGACGACTCAGGTTGATCGACCACAGTCTTTGTTTGCTTTTGAGATAAGCTCTCTTCCTTAGAAGTACACTTGGCTGGTAAACGTAGATTATGTTGCCCCTATGCATATGTGAATTTAGCAATAAAGTCTTCCACTACTTGGCCTTTTATTGCAACTCTGAGTTCGTAAACAATTTCATACTCTCCCAATTCCACTACCTAAGACATTAACCTTCCAGAATTTTTTGGTTTGTTCAGTGTTTGTCATAGAGGCAAAATCGTGTAGACAACAATGGTGTGGGCTTGGAAGTATGACCTCATCCTCTTAGATATCTACGGCTAAATTCTCCAAGCATGGATATCTAATTTTAGCTCCTCAAAATTCCTTGCTAGTATAATATACTGGCCTTTGAACTCCATTATTAAGTCAGATAAAAGTCGAACTAACAATCAAATTTGAAATAACCACGTATAAATATAGTTTTTCTCACAGAACTAGTCGGGAAAGGAGTGGGGGAGAACCCAAATACTTTTTCAGCTCTAGGAAGGCCTTCTCACATTTGTCATTCCACTCAAAGGTCTTTCTAAGCACCTTGACGAAACGATTCAATGCAACTACTCTTCCTATCAACTTTTGAACTTCTTTCTTATTGGTCGGGGACTGCATTTCAAGTAAGGCTTTAACTTTGTCAGGATTTGCTTCTATTCCCCTCTGATTGACAATGTACCCTAGGAACATCACTTCGTGTACTCCAAAGATGTATTTTTTGAGTTGAGATTCATCTAGTTCTTCTCTAATTGATCAAAGGTTTGAGATAAGTCCGCAATGTGGTTGGTAGCATGTTTTCTCTTGGTGAGCATGTCACATACATAGACCTCCATATTTTTTCCAATCAAATCTTCAAAAACCTTGTTTACTTATCTCTGATAGGTAGCTCCAGCATCCTTCAACCCAAAGGACATGACATTGTAATTATAAGTTCCTCGACTGGTGATGAAAGAAGTCCTTTACTTGTCTTCAGGATTAATTTTAATCTTGTTATAACCATAATAAGCATCCATAAAACTGAGTAACTCATGGCCTGCTGTAGCATCGACCAATTGATCAATCCGTGGTAAAGGAAAATAATCTTTTTGACATGCCTTATTCAGATTAGTGAAATCCACACACATGCACCACTTGTCATTTTTCTTAATGACTATCACAACATTAGCAATCCAACTAGAGTACTTGACATCTTCAATGAACTGTGCTCAGTGAAAATTCTCTACTTCCTCTTGGATTGTTGTATTCTTCTCATGATTGAATACTTTTCACATTTGTTTGATAGGCTTGGAGCCTGGATAAATATTCAGCTCATGGCACATGAAGTTCGGATCAATTTTCGACATATCTTCATGGCTCCAAGTAAAAAAAATTCCTTTCTCTAAGGAACGTGATTAATTATTTGTTTAAGAGAAGAAGGTAACTTGGAACCGATCTGGGTGGTTCTTTCTAGCTTCTCATCATTTAACACAACAACTTCTGTCTCTTACATAACTTGACCATTTACCAGCTGTTCTTCTTCCCGAGGATCTAGAATGTTGATGTGGAAAGTGGTTATGCCATTAAGTTGCATCTCTTGTTGTTCGGTCGATGTATAATAGCATTTAGTGACATCTTTCTAACTGCCATTTACTATGCCGACTCCATAATTTTTTAGAAATTTCATGCACTGTAGATGGCACAGCCTCTAACTTCTTGATTCCCACTCTTCCCATGATGATATTATAATCTGACGAGACATTTTTATCCACACAAAGAAGCGAATTCTTTCTATTTTTCTTATCAGCCAAGTTCTAACCAAGACTTCCATCTTGATAATTCCTAATGGGTACACTTTTTATCCTGTAAATCGAATAAGAGGTCTGTGGTATGGTTCTAGCTTGCTGATATTCATCCCTAGGCTGTCGAAATAGTTATAGAATATTACATCAATTGAGATTCTATTATCAACCAATATCCTTACAACTCTACCATGATGATTTCTATATGTGATAACTAACGAATCGTCGTGAGGGTAAAGAACTTCACTTAGATCATTTTTGGAAAATCCAATCACTAGCCTGTCTCTGTTGATTTTCCCAGGGCGACTATCGCTGGATGCATCTATATCAATCTGTTTGAAAGTCGAGCAGGCCTTGATTTCATTCAAATAATCTTTCCTTTCTGCTATGATATCTCCTCCTACAGCATCACCACCTGCAATGAAATGAAATCCGAAGGATATCATGTCGACCTCCACTTCTGGTTCGTCAGGCTTCCTCAGCAAGTCTGGATCTTCATTAAAATCATCATTTCTTACTCTCTTATTATCATCCCTTGCTCAGGCTGAGATTCAGACCTTTTCCAATCATTTCGGTTGTGTACGCCCTTTTTTCTTTCGAATTTGTTTTAAGGATGTCAAAACCAACTTTCTTTTTCCAAATTTTAAACCACACCAAGTATGTGAACCAATTTTAGGTAAGCACAATTTTATCTTGTTTAATCCTAAGAATGCATCTAGGTGATTAAATCAAGTCAAATAAATAAGTTCACAAAAGGCGACGTCGGATGTACAAGGAAACCACTAAGGGGAAAAAACACGGACGACCCAAGCCAGACAATCACTATGATATGGTATTACAAAGTACATATGATAAACTTACTTAACGACTCCATCTCCCACAAGTCTTGACGCTCCTCTGATCCTTCAACCACTCCTCCACAGTGCCCATGCAGAATTCCTTCTACGATGCTCGTCCACAATACACGCGTCCACATATGCCTCGATGTCCATCGATACAGCTTGTCAACGTCTACGATGTTGAACACGAACTCCTTCACTTCTTCATCGTAAAACCCGGCGAATAATTCCTCAATGATGGAAGAATAAACCAATGGTGAAAACCAAGATCTCTATAGCATATGAGTATGAAAGCTCAGATCTTGAAACTTTAAATATGTTTTTAGACTTTGAAAACCTTAGAAAACTCGTGCAAAAAACATATTGTATGAAAACTGATTTTTTGGTTCTGAAACTTATGAAATTCTGAGAGAAACAAGCCTTAAATAATAAACTTGAGTCGGCGTATCATTCGAACGAGATAAGCATGTTACTCGAATGAAATGTCCATTTTGTTCGAACGATATGTTCATCTCTCTTGAACAACCTGCAATGTCGTTTGGACCACAAAGTTGAAGAGTTTTCTAAATGATCCTTATCTCAGAATAAACGAAGTTAAAACTCTTTAAAAATATTTTTTTAATAAAAATAACATCCTAAAATATTTTTCGAGTCCCATAAACATTACGTATTCATGCATGAGAGATCGAAATGCAATAAAGCCGTGAAACATGCACCAAATTAATCTCGAAATGATAAATCTTTGAAGCTTGGCCGCAACATCTTTAACTAACTTTATGTCATAGACTGTGTGTGATCGTGACAATACTCAAAAACATGTTTTGTTCTGGTAATAAGTCTAATACTTACAATGGACTCAATTGGAAATTTTATCCTTACAAATACCCCCTTTGACTATTCCGGGATGAAACCCAAATAGTGAAATGCCTAAGTCAGGCTCTCAATCCGTATGAAACCTAAATTCCATCCCATAAAACCCAATGTAAAAAATTATAGGATAATACTAGTAAATGATGGTCGGCCAAGCATGAGTTGTCTGAATGTGATGTAGAATTGAAATCTCGAATCTCTTAAGCATACCTACACATAAATCAAACAACTACCAAGTGAAGTATAGAGGAACAAATGATATAACCATTATGATACCAATATGAAATATCAATACCAATTCGTAAAATTAAAATCAAATCATTTGTTGAACATGTGAGCAAAATATTGTGGTACCAGTTGTGAATATAAACATCAAAAAATCAGAGTATCAATTTGTGCAACAAAACTATGTGCTCATCAAATCAACCAAAACTCCCCCTACATCACATACATCTCTCCCCCTTTTTGTCTCGAAAAGACAATAAGTGAAAAAGATAAAAAATCATCAAATCTAGCAAGAATAATCAACGAAGCACATCTAGATAAACATGTAATACCAGCTACAAATATTAAAATGATACTAAACCGTAGCTGGCAAACAGACGTCACAAAGATGAATCATCAAAATTAGTAAAAATGTGACTAAACAAATAATGTAGTAAAAACCATCATTCATAATTATCCTATGTTGCATGAAACTGATTAACTAACCCAGTAGTACCAAAATACATCAACATGAAGCGGGTACTGAAACAGAAGAATCTTCAAAAATCCTCGAGGGGTCGCTTGAACAACAATGCACTATCGTTTGAACGACGTTGCATGTCGCTCGAACTAGGTCATGAATCGACATAAAAAAACATCAAAATAGTAGGCTCTCGCGCGATGTAAACATCAAATGACCTTCGTGTGACCCTTCTTGTGACCAAACACTGTTATATTCCACCAACTCGCTTAAATCTCGCGTGAACAAAATGTCTCACGACATTAAGTTATCGCTCGAACGAAACCCAGTTGTCGTTTGATCAACATAAAAAATTCTCAATTACAGTTCTAAAAATGATGAAGCTTCATCCAGTGAAAAAAATTCCTGAAAAGGTTAATTGGAAAGAACAAACAGCAGCAAAACAGACTAAAAACATAAAAAAATAAAACGAGTAAAATAATGTGAGTTTCATGCCAACATATAACCAATGTGCTCAAACATGGATATGGAGTGAATGGGAGTGAACTACAACAAATGTATTACAACTCCAACACATTGAAACGATTAAGAAGCTCTAATGATAGATAAATGTCATCAAACTTAGTTTTAGCCATATGTGACAATTAATATAATGAGCTAAATGAACTAAACAAACATCAAGCACACAAATGGGGAATTTTGATGATTCTACAAACAATAGCGTCATGATACAATTTTTCAACATAAGGATTCGTGGTCCAAACCCATTTAAATCAACTTAGAGAAATCCTATTAGCCCTATTTTGGCATATGATTCGTTTTATTGCCTTAATTTAGGGGGGCTCTTTTAAACGGTGGCTTTCACGATGTGATTATTATTCACTCACAGCCATTTCCCATTAACACTCATCATTTTTTCAATTTAGGCATTATCAATCCTCACAGTAAACGGTTCTTACATGCACACCTCCTCCTAAGTTTACTTATGAATAGATGACAAAATTGAGATAAGAACGTCTCACCAAACTCATATATGCATGAGATGTCAAACATTCATATAAACTCGTGTGTGCAAAGACGGAATATATAAAAAATAAAATTCATAATGCATATCAACTGCGAAATAACCCCATTAAGACAATGGTTAAGAACATTCAACGCATCAATAATTATGACCAAATGTAATTGCCACATGGATAATGAAATGACGGGGGTCCAAGCACGCTAATATGCTATATCAAGCATGAAAACTCATGATACAAAAATAAACCAAAAATCTTTTTTTTATTTTTCTAAAAAATATTTAAAACCAAAAATCTTTTTGTATTTTTCAAAAAATTTTATCCAAAACAAAAGCTTTTTGTACTTTTCAAATTTGACTCAAATAATGAAAAAATATAATACAAAGAGATACACATGTCATAACACTAGTAAGATATAAATCATGATGCAAATACTAGATTATGATAAACATGGCAACACAATCATCCTTTAGATTTAGCATGGGAAGAATCAAGTACAACCAAACAAGAGCCATGAAGTTTAATTCCTAAATCCTCTAAGTCCGATTTCATAACCCAAGTAGGTATGAAATTATGCATGCAGGTTTTAGGAACCAAAACGACTTTATTACTTAACTTCATGAGAGCATTCCTAAGGTCATAGCAAAAATGTCTAAGGTGATATTTCCTACCGCAATGAGTGCAAGTACAAACACAGCGGGAATGATTACCAAAATGTCGACCTCTCCTCACGTTCCTAGTGGGTTCTCTAACATGATGGTTATTGGATTTGGGAATGGAAACAAAGCTATCATCGTATCCTATTCCAAACCTATATCCCTTAATTTGGACGGTGCCTAACATCCTATCCAACTTCTCTGATCTAGCCTCCAATTCAAACTTCACCGTAATCGAGTCTTTCAATCTCTTCTTTAACACACTAATCCTAGACTCAAGAAAATGCCTAGAATCTCCCTATTTATAGCCTCCATCAAACCACGAAGACTATCTATATCTTCCTCCACATATTCTAGCTGTTCTCTAAGAGTATTCTCCCATGCCCTAAGGTCTTCAATCAAATCATCATTATTCTCTGCATCACTCTCATTCAACTTAGCTTGAAATTTCAAGTTGTCCTTCTTCACCTTTACCATTTTCGCATACAACTCACTTAAGGAAACTTGCGAATCTCATACATCAATTTCCTCATCCTCACTAGCTTCACCCTCACTCACTTAGGATTCACACTCAACAGCCTCGAAAGTGTTATGCACATGAGAAACTTCATGGAAAGATTTATCGTCATCGCTCACATAACATGCCATGAACGCTACACATTTACACTCAATGGGGGATATCTATCCTTCTTCCGGTTCACTATCACTTAAGGTGGAGTTATATGTTATCGGTTTCTTACACTCCTTCTTAAGTCTAGTGGGACACTCGATAACCTTATGACTATACCGTTCACACCCAAAACACCTATCCGACTCAACCCTCTTGACATTCTCACTCTTATCTTTAGGGGTGGGATCTACCTTGTTGTTCTAGAATTTCTAAGTCTTTTGGCATCTTTCGATTGCTTTTGGAACTTAAGAAACTTTTTGAACTTCTTTGCCAACAAGGCTACATCCTCAAAATCATAATCGAAATTATCATCCGAAACTTTAGTCTCCTCCTTCTGAGCTTTCAAAGCAATGCCTTTTTCTTTATTTGGAACTTGCTTGGAGGTTAACATATCGAGTTCAGAGATTTGTAAGTCACCTATAATATCTTCAAGTTTTGTCGATTCAAGAATACCCAAAGAGTTTAAAATGGTCACTTTTGCATCAAATCTATTCGCAAAGACCTTAAGATTTTCTTTATGACTTGGTTGTCGGGTATTTTCTCTCCCAAATTAAAAGTTGAGTTGATAATATCTGATAATCTAGCGTAAAAGTCATCTAACTACTCACTCTCTAACATCTTAATCGTCTCAAAATGTGTAGTAAGATTTTGAAGTTTAGATGCCCTAACCGTGATAGTGCCCTCGTGAGTAAGTCCAAGAATATCCCAAGTTTCTTTTGAAGTTTCACACGTCATGATTCTATTATACTCGTCCAGTGTGACATGTGAGGAAATAATGTGAAGACCTTTAGAGTTGTAAAATGAAAGTCTATATTCATCTTCGGTCCATGATTGAATGGGTTTTAAAGCCTCACCCTCTTGTGTGACCGACGAAGTCCAATCCTTTTCGACCGCTAACCACATAAGCTCATCAATTAATTTCAAACAAATTCTCATTCATATCTTCCAACAACCATATCTAGTGCCATAAAAATAGGAGCTCTAAACTTTCATAGTTTTCGAAATTCATCCTTAAAAACACAATGGATCAACGCAATAAAAAATATGTTTCTAGATCTGATACCAATTTGTAGGCCCATTTTTCTTTCGAATGTGTTTTAAGTATGTCAAAACCAACTTACTTTTTTAAAAACCTTTTTCCAAATTTTAAACTACGCCAAGTATGTGAACCAATGTTAGTTAAGCCCAATTTTATCTTGTTTAATCATAAGAATGCATTTAGGTGATTAAATCAAGTAAAATAAATAAGTTCACAAAAGGCAATGCCGGATGTACTAGGAACCCACTAAGGGAAAAAACCTCAGACAACACAAGCCAAAAAATCACTATGATATGGTGTTACAAAGTACGAGGAATGGACTTATTCAATGGCGCCATCCCCAACAAGTCTTGATGCTCCTCTGATCCTTCAACCACTTCTTCATAGTGACCACGTAGAAGTCCTTCTACGATGCTTGCCCACAACACACACGTCCATGTATGCCTAGATGTCCATTAATACAGCTTGTCAATGTCTATGATGTTAAACACGAACTCCTTTGCTTCTTCATCACAAACCCTAACGAACAATTCTTCAATGATGGAAGAACAAACTAATGGTGAAAACCAATATCTCTATAGAATATGAGTATGAAAGCTTGGATCTTGACACTCTAAGGAAGTTTTTAGACTTTGAAAACCTTAGAAAACTTGTGCAGAAAACGTACTGGATGGAAATTGATTTTTTTGGTTATATAACTTATGAAATTCTAAGAGAAACATGCCTTAAATAATAAACTTGATTTGACGCATCATTAAAATGAGATAAGCATGTCGCTCGAACGAAATGGATATGTCGTTCAAATGACATGTTCATCTCGCTTGAACGACCTGCAATGTCATTTGAACCACAAAACTCAAGAGTTTATTATATACACAACTCTAAATGATCATTTATCTTAGAATAAACGAAGTTAAAACTCTTTAAAAACATTTTTTTAATAAAAATAACTTCCTAAAACATTTTTCGAGTCCCATAAACATTACACATTCATGACTGAGAGATCGAAATGCAATGAAGACATGGAACATGCAACAAATTAATCTCGACATGATAAATCTTTGAAGGTTGTCTTCAACGTCTTCAATAAACTTTATGTCATAGACTATGTGGGATCGTGATGATAAAAAATCTATCTATGACTCAAAAATATGTTATCTCGGGAATAAGTCAAATACTTACATTGGACTCAATTGAAAATTTTGTCCTTACAGGTTACCATTTCGATCAACAAACTTGCTCAAATTTTCCTCCTGAATAAGATTTTCAGTCTCATTCTTTAGCACAATGCAACTGTTGGTGTTGTGCTCATGATCTCTGTGGGATTCATAGTACTTGAACTTGTCCCTCTTGTTGGGGGGTCTTTTAACTTTCCAGGCCAATTCAAGTCTCTATTTCCTTGATCTCCTATAGGATATGGTGAACAACCTTATTGAGCGGGGTATATTCATCATATTTCTTAATCCGATCCAACTTCTTATCTTTCTGATCCTTCTTGAAAGAATTAGGACCTTTTTTTACCTTCACCCTTGATCTTAGTAGCTTCCTTGGACGCCATAGCTTCCTCCTCAATCATTATTTTTCCATCTTTAGCCATTAGTTATGTCATAGTTTTGGGTGGATTCTTTATTAAAGAATAATAGAGATCTTTAGCGAGCAACCCACTCATAAGTTTTATGATGGATGTTTTCTCCTCTTAGTCTACCACCTCTAGATTTTCATTATTAAAATGAATAATATATTCTCTAGTGCTTTCTAATGGATTTTATCGCACGGTCAAGAGATGAGTGACACTCTTCATTGGCTTAGCCCCAAAGTAAAATTATCTATGAACAATTCAACTAACTGGTCAAAACTAGAGATTTTAACTCTTGGGAGATAGTTATACCAAATCTGAGTTGATCCTGTGATGGAACTAGGGAAAGCTCTACATCTCATTTTGTCGGGCACAGAATAGATGTCGGGAACAACTTGATATTGTTCTATATGTAAGATTGGATCAGTTTTTCCATCATATTTGACAGTAACAATTGGTGGATTGAACTTGGAAGGTGTGGGGTATTCCACAATTGCCTGGATGAAAGGTGATCCTTTGATGAAACTCATTTATAATGGATTATTTATTTTGTCCATTTCCCGTAGCCAATCTTCTAATCGTTGCATGGATCCCTTCCAATAATGCTCCTATAGTTTAGACTTGATCGAGGTAGATTTAGCAGCTTAGTTGTTCCTATGTGTTGAACTCTCCTCTTGAAAGGTATTCTTCGCACATAAAGAGCCTCTCATACTGGCCCTAGCTCTTATGGAACCTTCCTTGTATTCGCGACGATGATCCTTCTCCCTATGATGTCCTCTGACCGCTCGAGGCTTAGACAATCAAAAGCAAAATCCTTGCTTAGCCTCTCCAAGACACTTGGTTTTTCTTTAGAAAAAGATCCACCATTATAGTAATCCGTTGATCATAATAAAGAAGTTGCACCAGGACGATATGACCTATCATGAGAAGAACAAGAGTGATAACTTCTTTCATGACTAACTAGTGTTGGTTGTGGCATATCCCTTCTAGAATTGGAGGACTTAGCTTGTATGGTGCGAGCCAATTTCTTAGCAGACTCCTGTATGGCTTTTTGACCTTTAGCAAGGTTGAGAAGAATTCCTTGTAAGTCTGACGCACTAGGAGAAGTAGATGGAATGATGGCGCTGCCCTCCTTTCGAGCGTTATTTTAAGGAACATTCATTTTTTTAGAGATAATAAAACAAAACAAATGGTAGAGAACGATGACAGAAAAATGTTCCCACAGACGATGCCAATCTATTGATGTCTAAAAATGGACTAACTCTAAATGTATAATCAGAGATAAAAATAAGAGAACTAACTCAAACCACACGCATAAGAGACAAGGTTTTTAGAGTGATTCGGCTATAAAATAGGCTACATCCACTATTATTTTTATTCAGTACAGTTTACAATAGCTCAGTATGATGTGCATATGAGTGATTTGAGTTATACCTTGAGCTAAGGGAGAAGTTTATATTTATAGGTGTATAAAACCCTAAAGATGAAGTGCCTTTATATTGTCAGGCATTTACATTTGTGTACAATAAGTAAAACTCTTGGAATTCAATGTTGGTTAGCATCCCATCCGAGTAGCTATTGGTATTCCTGTTGGTTGACCTTTTAGAGTTGGCTGGCATTCCAGCCGACTAAGTGTCTCTAAAGCCGATCAAGTAAGTTGGTCGACCACGTTGGATGACAGTGTACATTCCTCATTGGTCCACGTGAGAGTATAATTTTTACATACAATAATTTCCAAACTAGTTGAGGATCCTATATAGTGCAAACTCAGGTGAGTCAACTATATAGTGCTTAAATACCAGTATAATGTCTGAGGCTCTATGATTGTAGGAGAACTCGTAGTACTCACCTGAAAATAATGAACATGATGAGTGACTACTTGAACATTGGCAAAGTAAAAGCAAATAAATACAAAGTTATGCTGGTATAACACTTAAAAATGCGTTACTAAAGCCGTTTATTGAAAATAAACTATTTAAGTAACTCCGGGTTGTTTTTTGAAGAAACTCTTTTCTTAAATCAAAAAGGATTAATCACAAGACGTGTTTAATAAAACAGTATGTACGAGATCTTATTCAAGATTTGGGCAACAAGTTTAAAAGATAGTTTAAACAAGTTTTAAACACAGCACAACTAAGAATGAGATGAGAAAATGTAGAAGACTTATGTTCACAATTTTTTACGTGGTAAAACCTCACCAATTGAGGAAACATCCACGACTCCCTCTACGGAGTAAAATGAAAAATCCACTAAAATAAATATATGAGTTACAAACTATATAACTAACATATAAACAACTCGGACCTATATAAGTTTAGGAATGTACCCTCTGGTGTCCTTAAACTTCTCTGCAGTTCTGATTGTAGATGTAGTTCTCCCAGTTTGTCAACTTCTAATTTGTTCCAGCACTTTACGTCGACTTATGTTCTCAAGATCTTATTACCAACACTTTCGTGTTGTAGGGTGTAAGTGTTTGTGAAGGTGCTTTCTAACACATGCATGCACACACACACACATATTAAGTAGAAACAGTCCTAACAAATTACAGTCACACTATATGTAGTGATCTTTTCTTATTCTTTCTTCTTAGAAAACTTTTAACCTTATTTGACCTTTAAATCTATCCCAGAATCCAAGGATACCTTGCTAGGAAGACAGACAAGGTCTTAATCAATCTCAGAATTTAAAACAAAAACTTTTTGAGATTGAAAACCTCCAAGTGAGATTCCAAACTAGGTCAAAGGTTTAGTTTACAAGAACAAGAAACAAAAAGCATTTATTGTTGATTTCAAAGTAAGAAAACATTTTAGAGAAAATAATAAACAATATATTTCTCAAGATGAGAAATAAAATGAAACTAAGTGTAATGTAACATGAATAACTCAAATCTGAGATTTCTATGGAAACAGAAACTAGATCTAAGTAGAAGTCTAAGTTGGAAAAAAGATCTCACGAACACAAGGTTACAGCAATAAAAAATAACTCAACTCAAACTCTCAAACACTCAAGAACACTCAGGATGGTGTTTTTGGATGTGGTGTTTTGAAGAAGTGTTTGGGTTAGATTTGAAGAGGATTTGGACGAAGTTAGGGTTTCTAAATTTTTCTCTCTTCTCTCTCTACTCTCTTCTCTCTCAATTCTTTGAGGAAATGAAAATGGCAAAAAGTCTTCGAAGTCTGAGAATAGAGGCCTTTTTATAGTGAGAGGAGAAGGTTCGAGATATCTGATCAAAACCAAGGGCTGAGATCAGGTCAATTTAGATTGACTTGAATCTAAGGGCTCACACAAGGCGATGCTTAAACGAACGTTGATTGGCTTAAAAAATTACACGGGGATTCATCAAGGCAACATGCAGACCATTGATAAGAAATGATCCAAGGGCTGATAACACACGCGTCTATTGTCTCAGTAAAGAAACACACATCTAACCAATCAGGACAGGTGTTGGCCAGTTAAGGGATATAAAACGCGCGTCCAAACTAATTACAAAGAATACCCTGAAGTCTCTGCCGCTTTTGGATTCTACACAAGGTAACATTAGGCCATAAAATACAACAAGTAATATTTAGAGATTGACCCCAAAACTTATAAATCAAGTTTTAATTATTAAAACATGGTTTAAAAAATGTTTAAAAAATCCCAAAAAATTATTAAAAATCAAACTTAGGGATTTAAACACACTCAACACATGTACACACATAATTATGCAATATGATATGCAAAAAATGAATTCTACTGTGTGTGAGTGTTGGCAATAGGTTCTTGATCAAAGCAAGAAATAGAGATGAATAGGCAATTGTAATACCCCGTATTTTTATGCTTTCTTAATTTGGGGATTTATTAAATTTAATGTGAATTAATTATTTAATATAAATCTGGAAAATTAATTATTCTATAATTATTAACGTGATGCGAGTTAGTAATTATGGGAAATTTGTTGAATATTACTAATGAGCAAAGTAATATATAATATTGGTTCTATTAAATATCACGAGTGAATAGAATGATAATTATGGAAATTTAAGTCGGGACGCGCCTGTGTCGCGTCGGGAATAAATGTTGATTAATAAAAGTGAATATTTTATAAGTCGTTCGTGGATGTTCAAACGAACTGCTAGTTAGTGGATGTTCAAACGAACTGCTCACCCTAGAAGGGACAATTGGGCCACGAGCAGACAGTGAAGGTGAAACACATGTCTGCCCATAGAAGCAAAATTAAATATAAAGTACTAAAATTTTGATGCGAACAAAATAGAGATTTTTTAATACCTGATAAGTGCTCGTTACACAATCAGTAGTACGAGTTGTTATAGAGTAACCCACTGACGATTGTGGGTAACGTAGTTTAAAGCTTCAACACTTACATTAGAACACTTGCAATAAACAGTCTAAAAGATACATTCCTCTCATGTTAAGATCATAGAAGATAACAACATAGAATTTATCTCCCTCTGAAAGGGACCATGAGGAGGACAAATGGCAGGAGAGGCAGATAAGGGAAATGTTCTTACCTTTGGAACCCCAGTTATCCCTACGAAAGAAACTTGCTCAGAAAGAGAAAATGATGACATCAGTTATAGAATGAAGAATAATGCAAAAAACTTGAAAAAAAAATATGGTAAACACTTATAGGTCCCAAGAGACGGGTTTGCCTATAAGGCAATGACCTAATTGTTGGACTAATTGAGTTATGAAAATAGATCATGGTCTCTTCATGGTCACTAGCAGAATGCTCAAGATCCAATGTTACATTCCTTATGGCTGATAAGAAAGATGAAGCATCAGTCGAGTGATCTTCATTAAGTGTAAGTGACACAATTAAATATGAACTATGATGATTATAGGAAGCATTAATTACATAATCAACAAGGTCCTCTTCAGATGAACATAGTGTCAAGCGAGCACTCGCATCTCTATTACTTTTGTGTTTTTTAAGAAAGAGAGGAATAATAGGAATACCTTCCACTAGTGGAGAAGGAAGTGGAATGGACGGTTAAGAGATAGTTGCTACAATAACCTCATAACTATGCTAACGAACATTCTAAAAAGTCTCTTCAATACCGAAGGTATCAGTACAGCGCTTTGGTCTACTATGGCAGTAGAGCCAGTGACTTTAATTGCTCTCCTCTTCTGCCTGGCTGCTCGAGTTTTGACTACGGATAGGGGGAGGAAATCCCACTAATCTCAGCGGGAATAATAGTAAAAACATATGTGTCTAGATTTGCCCTTTTAAAATAAGTTTTAGCTTTGCTGTTAGCCTTTGTCTGCTTGACCATTGTCTTGGATGCTTGTAATAAATGGTTTCCTCATATATAGGATTTACCAAAATAGGATCAACTTGTTCTAAGGGATCCCTCACAACTTGGCTATAATGCCATGCCTTTTTGCAGGTTCGCTTAGTCAGATATTTATCGGATGAGGGGAACCCCTTAATGAATGACTCATGAGGGACATCCTAAATACAATTCTTAATAAGTTGAATTTGGCGCTGCCATAAGACAATACAAGAGCGGCTGATAGATGGTAGATATGAGTGCGATTAATCATAATAAATAATCTCTAGAAAATAAAAAATAAAAAGAATATAAAAATGCCCACAACACAAAGATATACATGGTTCGGCAATTGCCTACAACCACGGAGAGTTTTCTTAGTTCTTATTAATATCTCTCAAAGTTTGAAAATTACATCCCCTTTGACCCTTGTGTGAGGGTTATATTTATTGTAGTTTAAAATGGTTGAGTTATTTAAGAAACTCTCCCAGCTTGTTATTGGCTCATGTGGTGACTCCTGATTATTTCATCCGAGATTGTCAGTAACCAACTAAGCCTATCGATATTTAAATGATAAGTGTTTGTATTTATCCACGTGATAAACATTCGTATTAATCTCTCCATTGCTAGACCTAACATGGACAGAGTGGTAATCTTGTTGGTCCTTCTTGGACTAGTTGAAATTGGGTTTTTATGGTTTGGTCCCCACAATCGCCCCTAAAAATTTTATCCAAAATTGGGCCAAAGAATTTTGAATCCTTTTGTAGGCCCAAAATATTGATCCAAATGATGCTAAAAGATTTTGGTCATACATTTTCATAATTAGTCAAAAAATCGAAGGGGGTATGCTGGTCATTAATGGAAATATAAACCACCAAAACCCATCATTGAGCCTCGTTCTATATGATTATTTTACAAAAAATTCAAACGTCATTTTTCTTTCAAACTCTGTACTAATCAATTTGCTCAAAAAGACTTTGAAACTCCCGTTTTCTTTTACTTGCCTTGTAAGTTCTTCCCTTCTTCTTCTTGCATCTTGTTCTTCGAAATTATCTTCTACTAGCTTCTGTTACATACTTATTTTATTCTTTTTCTTTTAAAAGTGGTGAACACTCTTCATGGGAAAAACCTAGATGATTTTAGTAAAACGTACTCCATTCCTCCTTGGGTCACAATTGAATGTTCCCCCATGCCCAAAAATGCTATTGCAGTCGACGAGGGCCATTGAAACCACACTTTAGTTGTAGTTCAAGGAGGTATAAACTTTCCACCAAACCCACTATTTTAGAATTTTGGGAATATTTTAGGGTCGTCCTAGCTCAGTGTGCCCCCAATACTTGGTGTATTATTAATGGGGTTCACATGATTAATGAGTTGTATGGGACCAATATGGGTATCCAAGAAATTAAGTATTGTTACTTATGGTCTCACATCAATGATGGTCTTGTGTATCTGAAGGTGAGGAATGCTAATAGGATCCTCCTAGTGAACCTACCTGATTGCAATAAGGGATATTGTGATTAGGGCTTTATTTCCAGGAATTGAAAACATCCGCCTCTCCCCGAAAGCGAAGAATACACTAGGTTTTTATGCCCATCTTGAGGGGGTGACATAGGTAAAAACTTACTCCTTATATATTTTTCTTTGATTCCCATGTTTTGGATTATCTTTACTGATGGAATTTTTCTTTCTTGGACTTGTACAACTCTCTTGAAGAAGGAAGAACCTTCTCTTGCCCACATCAATGGGGAATAATTACTTAAGGTTTAAAGGGTAAGGAATTTGCTTACTGTTGGTGATCATCCCCGCTCAACCTGATTTTTTTGGAGTACAAGAACACCACTGGAAGCTTCACTGCTCGCCCAGTATACGATATTCCTGACCTTTCTCTGTCAGACGAAGAAACGTATGCTTCCTATTCCTTTGAATCTCTCAACGTCAAGTATATTCCTACCGAAAAAGAAGATTCCATGGCGTCTAGGAAAAGAATTTTATTAATTGATGATGATGATGATGATGATGATGTGGAGGATGGGGCCTCCTCTCCCAAGATGAATTCCTTGAAGATGACTGAGATTGAAGGCCCCAAGACCACCGATCCAGAGTTGGACATTCAAGATAAGAATAAAAAGGACAAAGCCTCCTTGGTCCCTCATCCATTCAAAAAGGGGGATATTCCTCCTCCTATGATTACTTCACAGGCCATGTATGTAGCGAGAGATCCCTCCTCGATTTATGGCCTTTTAAAGGGGGCTATGCTCACAGTTGATCGTGAGCAGCTCAAGCAACTTTTCCCTAAGAAATTTGCAACTCGTGTTGCTCAAACTCTGTCACTTGTAAGAAATTTCCCTTTCTTATTTTTTTACTTTTTCTACTCTGAGATGGACTCATATAACACCTACCTTGTTCCTCTGTTTGTAGTTTATGGTAGATTTTGTTCAACTCTTGAATGGTCATCTGGACCAGTCGAAGATCTATGATGAGATCAACGAGGCTCTAAAAAAATCATGAGAGGCCATGGGCAATGCGCAAAGGGCATATGAGAATAAAAAAAGCCCACCAGTGACACCATAAACACGCTAAAGGTCGAGGTCGACCAGCTAAAGGTTGAGAATACTCAAATGAAAGTTGAGCAATCTCAATTGGCCAGGGAGGTGGAGGGATTTCCTGCGGCGAAGTAAGTTAGTTTTGATAAAGGCTTTACTGAAGCCTATGAAGATGCCAAATGACAACTGGCGTTCATCCGTAAATACAGCTTCAAAAAAGGATAGGATGTAACCTGGGTGAGGATCAACATCCTAGTTGAGTCCGACCTCTTCAACGAGCATAAGCCTGGATCTACACCAAGGGTTGAAAAGGAGGCTACTACTAGCATCCCAACTAACCAAACTAAGGATGGGACGTCTAAGGTCAAAACTGTAGAAGTTGAGGGGTAGGTGAAGAAATAAGAGTGCTAGACTAGGACTTGTATTTCTTGCACCTTTTCTCTCTTTTCTGTTTGTAAGGGCTTTGCCCATTTTTCAATTTATTCATGAAAATACTTTGCTTTAAATGCAATGTTATTCGACTATCTTTGCCGAACTTTTTTCTTTGTTTGTGTTGCTTTATGTAGTTTGTTCTCAAGGAAAACCACTTGTTTGGTGATTTAAACGTTCTTCTTAGCTGGATTGTCATTGCTTAAGCATGTCGAGCTTAAGAAAATGACTGGTGCCTACAAAGACTGGTCAACCTTAGTTGCAAAGTTAAAAGATGACTTGAAGGACGTACGGGACGTCGGAGCCCTGATGTAAGAGGAGGCGAAAAACTTGAAGGCTCAACTCTTTGGGGCAAAGGATATTGGCGACGTGGGTGCCCTTATCCAGTCCGATAACGATGAGCTCGGGAATAAACTCGCTGATGCAGAAGACAGTAATCAAAGAGTTAATGTTATGGTGATGGGACTTAGCCGTGATGTGACCAAGATTTGATACCTTTTTAGGATGGGTCCTCGAGCATCCTAATCGAAAGGCTAGTCGGATTCTCAACTCTGGATATGTACCAAGTTGACTGCGTGACGTACATGCACCTTCCTTTTGGTAGTGAGGAGAAATGGGTCCCCTTGGATATTGTTCCCCTTCAACTCTCCAAGAGTTACATAGAATCCCATGAAGTAATGATGAGTACCGAACAGACCCCAATGGGAGTTGAAGAAGACCGATTGCAAAAGTTCTTGGAGGCTGACCATAGATAATTGTAGTCTGAATTGTTTATAGTGATATTTTGTAATCGAAACTTTTTATAACTTATAACTGAATGTTATAGCAAAGTTAACTTGATACCAATTTCTCATATATTTCTAGTCTTTTATTCCATGCATGTGTTATATTTGTCTTATCTTAGCTTTTAGGTCGTGCCATCATACTACCTTCAGCCTAGAATAGACTATGGAAAAAAAGCATCTGGTATAAGGTTATCCACCGGTTCAGGATTTTATCCGACCAAATAGAGTTAGTTTAATATATGGGGATCCCCCTTAGGGCTTTTTTCTTACCTAAGCAATTCATAAGGTCATTTGTGTTTGTATTAATAAAGACCCGACAAACTTAATTTTAATTGTAATAAGCAAGATTGCCATTGTAATTAAACTAAAGTCTGATAAGCATTTGTAAGTTAATGCGAATAGTGAGTCTATTACTTTGGAACAATGTAATGTGACACCCCGCTTAATTAAATACCGGGTTATCTGGCCTTTATTAAATTAAAATAGAATATCTATTTGGTCCATTCTTAACATCACCGTTGAAAAACTTTTAATATTTACTAACCACATAGTATTTGAAAAGTTGGTGTCAAAATTTATCTTTTTAATTAACATGAAACCAATTTACAAGAATATTTCATTCACCAATACAATCATCAACCATACGATACATAAGACAACATAATAAATAAGAGTGTCTGGAATAGATCATCCAGTCTAGAATAAAAATACAATCATCAATAATAAAATTGGTCTATAATCTGAAAAATAAAATCAAACCCAACATCTCTGAAAATGTCTAAATGGAAATGGACAACATATCCGACAGAAATGAAATAACTGCTCAAAATGATGAAATGGGGAATACTGAGGCGTCTAATATCAAGGACCTGCAACTTCCACATCAGCTGTAGCATGCCAAGAGATAGAACCTGCTAAGCCTAGTGTCTCTGCGGCTGGACACCTAAAATGTTTTACAAAAAAAATAGAAATTGGGAGGAAACGGGTCAGAGCCCGAGTAAAATAGTTTAAAATTTTAGAAAGTGTTTAAATGCAAAATTATCAAATATTATATACATGTTAGGCTTACGTGCTCTCACTTGAGATGCTCACCTCTCATCTAATATGCACACCTAACGTGTAGATTTAACCCGTCCTAGTCATGCTACCCCGCCTAACTAGTCCAAATCAAATATACTACTATATAACTGACTCTTAATATTCTCCTGTATCACCCATACAGTACGTTATTGCATTCTTCCCATCCATGTGACAATTATAAATTTCTCATTTTATAGTTAATTACTCACATCCCAGAGTTATCTTAAATATCATTATCTTTCTCTTCTACTAGGCACACACAGTAGGATAAGTCATCAATATATATACACATCTTTAACAGTATATATATATATATATATATATATACTGCACCCTTAGGCTGAGACCTGGTGCATGTATGCTCTGCTATCATGTCCCAGTACCTCTCTACTGAATAAAGGACCACTAGTTCAGTATCTCTATCGAACTATATATATAAATCACATATATTGTAGGTGAACATAGTTCCCAGCCAAATGGGTCACGCACATACCTATGCTCCCATTCAACCGTCGAAACTATTATCCTCTCAGATAGCACGTATCCAAGGTTCTATGTTCTAGGTACAAGTCTAAAATCCTCCCAATGGGCTCATCAGGATAAGAGCATCCACGATGCGAAACCTCCCCCCGATAGCAAGCAACGTAGGTATGTCATATAAATAATAAATCATACAATAGATTTTCACACAATTTACCTATTTATATCATTAGTATAGGTATACACACAACCTATCATACATCTCCCACACGTAGTATATCGATATCCCCTGAATATTCTACATATTAATTAACTTCAATTATACTTCTCACCGTACACCCTGAGTATCACCTGCTATTCAAAATATTCAAATTAATTATCAAACTATTTCAGTAGGTAAATTGTCCCTCTACCACTGGTTCGGTCTAAGGTACACTCGTAACCTCCGTGTTCATTTAAATATCCGTAATAATATTTAACATTAAATAATCCTCGTAGTTATCTCACATTCTACGTAACCCACTTAAATTCTCATCAGGTCAAATTACATCCAAATCTACCCCAAAGTTAAAAATTCAATTCTCTCTAATTGGGAACAAATTATCAGGGGGTAGGTGTTGATGGTTGTCGAAGGGGGTTGTGAGGCTAGTTTTTATAGGCTGAGCATTGATAGTTATAATTCCCAATAGAGTGTGAGATTCCTTGTCTTTGTGTGCTTCCCCTTGTCAATGAGTGACACTCCTTATCTTCGAGACCTTTCGTGAGATCGTACATGTTGAGGTACTTGAGCAATCTAATTTTGACCGTCTTTGGTGAGTTGTGCTTGAATAGGGTGGGTAGACAATAGGGTGGATAGCAATTAAAGCTCTGTCACGGACTCGCCGTCAATAATAAAAATCATGGTACGACATTACTTTGAACCCTAAGGTTGTTAATATTGTCATTCTCGCATGCTCTAGGCTCGTATCTGCACCAACACAATAAACTGGAGACTTAGCTCATTCAATTTCCACATCACCTGCCAAGTATCAGCTTGAAGTTGCCTGAATAATTATCTGAGCGGATTATTCAGGGTGATTAGGTAAAATAAGACCCAGCTAATGGAAAATCTTCGAATTGTTTAGAAAATTCAGGAGAAATGCTAATACGTAGGTACGAAACAAAATATATCGTACATACAAAATTACCAAGTCTTCATTGATCTATACCAATCATGCATATGAATTTCCCAAGCATATAAGGATATGAAAAATAGACCTCCCTAAAGACAGCCACACTACAAGACCGAACCACCTGCTATTTAGACCATCTTTGAGAGAGTTGAACTATCTGAAACATGATAAAATACTACAATGTACCTTGCTAGATAAATCTACTACATTCTTAAATGTATGCTGCCCTCGCTCATCCAGGATCATTGAATGTCCCTGATTTAGTATAACGTCCAGCGAGCATGATAGGATTCATTACAACTAACCTCCTTGAACCTTGACCGCGATAAGGTATACGAGTAAAGTGCCTCTTATGGATAAGTTCATTTACGCTGCAAAGAACTCTTTATGTCATAGTCTTTCCATTTTTCCCCAATCATAAAAGATTAATCGCACATGTTTTAATACTTCCAAGTGAATCAAAATATCCACCCAAATCATGAGCAAAGCTACTAACATTTTGAAACCTCCAATCAACAGAAAGATACATTTTTGCCAATATTGCACTTGAATCAGGATTAAAAGAAATTGTGTTCTCCTACGAACTCATAGTCACATACCCAAATAAGATAGGGAAACTAACGAGAGAAGAATATAAGGCCATGAAACTATAAGTGTACATAGGAAAAAACCTGTAAAATGAAATAATCGCAACTGACCCGAGACTTTGACCACGACAGGTCAAGCACATCATCGAGATGTCCTTGGAATGAACAGAAAGGCTTGTCCAAAAGCGTAAACATAGCCGCCAAATGTAACTTATAGGAACTGATCGCGTAGTCGCAGGTCTCCCAGTTTGAGAATATGATGATAATTTGGAAATATCTATATTAGGCTTAAAAATAAGCCATTTGAGGGAGAAAACCCAAACCAGCTGCCAAACGGCCCCATAAGAGGCACGAACACCTTGCAAGGGACCAATGTAACTTGTAGGAACTGAACGCGTAGTTATGGGTCTCCCGGTTTGAGAATATGATGATAATTTGGAAATATCTAGATTAGGCTTAAAAATAAGTCGTTTGAGGGTGAAAACCCAAACCACCCGCCAAACAGCCCCGTAAGAGGCACGAACACCTCGCACGGGACCAATGTAACTTGTAGGAACTGACCGCGTAGTCGCGGGTCTCTCGATTTGAGAATATGATGAATTTTTGGAAATATCTAGATTAGGCTTACAAATAAGCCGTTTGAGGATGAAAATCCAAACCAGCCCCCAAACGGCCCCGTAAGAGGCACGAACACCACTCACGGGATCAATGTAACTTGTAGGAACTGATCGCATAATCGTGGGTCTCTCAGTTTAAGAATATGATGATAATTTAAAAATATCTAAATTAGGCTTAAAAACAAGCAGTTAAAGGGTGAAATCCGAAACCAACCTCCAAACGGCCCCGTAAGAGGCACAAATACCTCGCATGTGACCAATGTAACTTGTAGGAACTGACCACGTAGTCGCGGGTCTCCCGGTTTGAGAATATGATGATAATTTGGAAATATCTATATTAGACTTAAAAAAACAAGCCGTTTGAGGGTTAAAACCCAAACCAGCCGCCAAACGGCCCCGTAAGAGGCACGAACACCTCGTACGGGACCAATGTAACTTGTAGGAACTGACCGCTTAGTGGCGGGTCTCCCAGTTTGAGAATATGACGATAGTTTGAAAATATCTAGATTAGGCTTAAAAATAAATCGTTTAAGGGTGAAAACCCAAACCAACCGCCAAACGGCCCCGTAAGAGGCACGAGCACCTCGCACGGGACCAATGTAACTTGTAGGAACTGACCGCATAATCGCGGGTCTCCCAGTTTGAGAATATGATGATAATTTTAAAATATCTAAATTAGGCTTAAAACAAACAATTAAAGGGTGAAAACCCAAACCAGCCCCCAAACGGCCTCGTAAGAGGCACGAACACCTCGCACGGGACCAATGTAACTCGTAGGATTTGATCAGGTAGTCATAACTTGCGTAAGATTTTCAATTTTAGAATATAATAATAATTTCAACTCCTATATATAATTTTTCAGCTTGAGTAAGCTTTTTTTTTAAATTAATTGGTTACTAATATCGTCTCTTTTTTGTATCCTATTTTTTTTTGCAGGATAAAATTTTATCGTTAGCATTTATTCACTTGGAAGACATCGAGAAGTCAATGGTTTACAACAAGGGGTTTATTTATTTAATTTCGTTAATATTCATGATTCTATTTTTTGTGTTATGGTCGTGCGGGCTTTTATAGTTTTATTATTAACTTTTATGGTCGTGCGGGCTTTTGTAAGTTTATTGTTTATTTTGTGGTCGTGCGGGCTTTATATTACGCGAGTTTTATATTAGCAGGTTTCAGAATGTCCAGGAAATAGAGGAAACTCTGTCCAATTTTTTTTTGGTCTGTGAACTACTAAAGACTTGTAATATTTTGAAGTTTATATGTACATTAGTTTATAAACAACATGCAATATTTGCAATTTGTGGATTTTCTTATTTTCAAATAATTAATTTTTTTTCTTTCATAAAAAAATTTGGCACAGTTCAAAACCGTGCCAAAAGTGTACCAAATTTTGGCACGTTTTGAACTGTGCCAAATTTTTATCAAAATGTGCTCAATCTGGCAGAGTTCAAAGTTGTGCCAAAATTGTGCCAGAAATATCAAATTCTGGCACGGTTTAAAAGTGTGCCAGAAGTGTTCCTGTTTGGTCAAATCTGGCACACTTTTAAACCGTGCCAGAAAAAAATGGTCATTTTGGCACAGTTCAAAATCGTACCAAATTTGATCTGGCACCGTTTTAAACCGTGCCAGATTCCTATTTTCGGTGTAGTGAAATAAGATCTCATGTGAGTTTTCCAATAGGCATATTTCTTGTCATTAAAGACGGGAATCCGATTATATAAGTTATCCATCGAAAAAATTGTGAAATTTTTCAAAATCAATTTTTCAAAATGATTGATATCACAAAAATTTTGTGAAAAAAGAAACATTCGATAATTTAGAATAACCTGCTCTGATACCAATTTGAGGATGGGTGATATCAATTATTTATGTAATTCGCAAATTTCTAATATTAAAACTTATTTAATTATAGTCAATCTTCAATCCAATTAAATGAAACCCTAATCATCCATCTATGTGAATAAATCAAACATGCAATCACAAATCAAGGGACAATTAAATTCAGGAAAAATCCCCGAAGGACAAAACTTTTATTTCACTATTGAATGTAAATCGCAACTTACAATTACATAGAGAAATTTGTAATGATTTTTCGCAGAAAATCCACATAGACCACAACCTAGAATCATCAAAGATTTCCTTAAGAACCTTAAGAACCGCAACTCCTCCTTCAGTAGTGAATAACCTTGAGTATCCCCAATGACCATTGTTGTCTACAATATCTCCTACAAGAACTACCAATCCAACAGTAGAGAATCCTTCACTACAAGAGAAACTTCAACAAAGAAGTGTTTTGGGTTCCAAAACGATTCAAAAAAGCATATGGGACGTTTTGTGTGAATCAAAAACATAAATTTGCAGTAAAAAATGAAGACTAAAAGTCTAAAGATATGCAGTTTTTGTGTAGCAAAAGTCTTAAAGAAAAAGTCACACAAAATAGCAAAATAAAATACTTGATACGGGGGACGTCGTTCGAAAACTTGATGTAGTTTGAACGACACTAAATGTCGTTTGAATGAACTTAGAAATGACTTATTAAAATGCAAAACAATGTAGGGTCGTTTGAAGAAAACAAGGGGCGACCTATTTCGCGACCTAAGAAACGACATGTTATGTCGTTAGATAAGGTCATTTGAACCACATTAGCATGTCGTTTGAATGACATTGCTTTGTCATTTGAACGGCTGAAGCAAAAAAATATTATTTTTTAATGCCCGCCTGCAGGTCTTTCAAAAAATATTTTAACATAGAAAAAGGCCTCATTTTGATAAAAAAATAATAGTTTAGAGAAATATCCCAATACTATCGTAAAATATTTTTGAAACTTAAATGCATTACTTACCAAAATCAATCTCGTAGAGGACTATTGTTGAGGATACTTGATATTCGGATCCGCCTTCTTGAACATATGATCATGAACTTCCTTCAATGGATGTAACGGTATATGACATACACAATGTAAACTCGGGACTATAGAAAATTTGTCCTTACAGTTGATGTTGGGATCCATGTGTCACCGCTAAATATGGGTCGTGCAATGGTGTACCGCGTAAATACTTGTGACACCCCGCCTAATAAAATACCGGGTGATCAATCCTATTCCGAATTAAAACAGGAGTCTCATATGGTTCATTCTCAGCATCACTGTCGAAAACATATTTAATTACTAATAACCTATTAGGCAGGCATCAAAATTTTATTTAACTAATCTTTTTAAACAAACCAATCAAATTAAACATCGACACAGTTTATATATGTGAAACTGAAATGAAATAAAATAACCGAGCACTCGATTTAACATATTACAACCAAATTGAAAGCCGCACTAAAAGGCGGTAAAAGAATAAATGAGTACCGTTGGGCTATCGGCCCGAATATTACTACAATGCTCCCTACCTAGATCACAAGAAGAGAAGCGTCTATAATAAACCTGCATGCATCCACTGCTGCTGTAGTGACGTCTGACTCGAAAGAATCATCATCCAGGCGTCCATGTGTCTGGACACCTAATATATATATAGCAAGAAAGGAAAATAGAGAAACGGGTCAGATCCCGAGTTGGAAAATATTTTGCAAGTGCATAAATGTCATATTTTAAAATATGATTTATCTCATATTTAAATTGGTATCGCGCTCCCATGAGATACCCCTCACCCCTCTTCTAATAGTGCACACCTATCGGATACCTTTTTAATCAACCTAGTTAAGCTACCCTGCCTAACTAATCCGTTAACACCCATCCTCTAAACCCGAACACTAAGGGTTAAACTTATCCCCATGCCCAACGTTGCGCTAGGTCCGTGCGTTGGGTGTCTCGCGAAGCGAAATCCAAACAAGGAACCCCACGATACACTACTACTTGGCAATGTTGATCGTAGAGATTCATTAATCCCTTAGCACATAACACATATATATAATTCGTATATAGATATATATATATACTTCTCACTAGAACCTATGACTCATATTCACATAAATCCGGATATATATCTACTGGAATGGTAATAACTCTTATTCATTCTTTTCATTTTATACACGTTTACTTTATATGATATATCATACTCATATACCAGCAATATACTATGCTCAACGAATATAATTATACTTCTTACAATCACAAGCATAATAACCATCCGACCGAGCTATAACTCGAGGATGCAGTCTCATAGTGCCTGTCCGAATCCGAGCTTACTCACTCAACCATGGTACCAAGTCAAACTCACTCATGGTCATGGTAAAAACACACAATGGTGGAGGCGGTCATATTACCTCTATAAGTGGAGTACACACATCGCACTCGTACGCGGGACGAGATCACCTGGGGATATACTCTCTCTGCTCCTCAAGCCAGGGGATTCACCCTCATCGCGCAACCTCCCCGGATCGCACTAGAGAAAATATATAATCTGGTTGTTCCAACCCTACGCCAAAAGAAAGCCCGTGGAACCAGCCTCTCAGATACAAATATACCAATCACACACAGATATGTATGTATTCGTATAATATTATATATACTGTAATTACATCGTATATATATAATCTACATCACTCCTCAATATATACATGGCTATAATTGCCAACTCATATAGCAATAGCCAAACCCAAATTCTCCTATTCGTAATAGTATAAGTATTTACACACTTGAAATACTAAACCCATAATTATCCTCTTACTTAATTATAACTCATAACTTAATCACTTTTAAGGATATGTATATAATCCCGAATATGCCAATCCGTACTAACTAAATAAGTATACTATCAACTCATCGTAATTCCCATACGTATCGCACCACCTATAATAATCGTCAATAGACGTATCGGATAACCGCTCAGTCATCTTTAGCCTATATCCTAAATTTTATCCTAGTCACCTCGTAGGATTTACTCCAAATATAATCGGCATATGAATACATCTTCTACGCGCACAATTATATACAATCGTCCGCCGAAATACCACCCCGAGTGTTTTTTTGCCTCGAACACTACTAAATTAGTGAGTTTTGAATTTTAATTTTAATTAACCCAAGGTATACATCTCACTCCAGTAATAATTTAAAATTCCCCGCTCTATTTTTAGGAACCCCGATTGTCTATCTCCGCAATTTATTTTTCCTCAAAATTATTCATTAAGTGTCACACAATTTTGCACCCTCCTAGTCCCCAATTAACTCCCTTATATGGCTAGGAATAAGTCCCCATAGTTATTTTCCTCACTTATATAAGCTAGGATAACATGTAGAAGAATTATCTCTCATATAACAAAAACAGGGTAGATTGCTGAAATTGTTGAAGGGTTCGATCGACCCTGATAGTCGATCGATCGATCGACCAAGGCAGCCGACTCTGCTTCTTCTCTAACGAGTCTGTTTCAGCCATTAACAACCCACCAATCTTTTTATCTTAACTCCCAACCTACTTTAATCACAACCAACTATATATACTCAATAAAAATAGGTTCTAATCATCCAAGAACCAAGAATCAATAACTAATTTCAGTTAATTTCTAAATTTCTCAAATTGGATATTAACCGAGTTTTATCCGTTTAATCTTTCGAAACACCCATTTGATTCACGAAAACCCAACCCAAAAATCTTTATAGTTTGTTATTACCAGCTATGATATGAGATTTATGTGTAAAAGAACAAAGCAAGTAAACACTTGCCTCGTAGATAAAATTCGAGGACCTCGAATCGAATCCCGCGGAGTTTGGCCAAAAATCCCCTTTTCTCTCCTCTTTTGTCTCTTCCTTTCTTCCCTTCTTGTTTTCTCTCTTTTCTCTCACTCTCTCGTGTCTTATAGGGCAAGAAAAGGGGTTTATTCCTATTAAATCCAAAAATAACTCGTTTACTCAATTGTCAGTCCCTATGATTCCAAAAATCCCTGGAACCTAAACACTACTTCGGGATACTCTATTCTGACTATCTCGGCCATTCCAAAACCAACCGTGCACTCAAAATCATCATCCGAGTCATTTAACTGCAATTCACTAATTAAGCCCAACACATCTTAATACAAGTTTTCCAATTAAAATATTATCCTTTGTCGCTTTACCATTGGCATACTCTCTATCACTATGATGTTTATCATCTTTTAAATGTCCTTTTCGAGACTGATTGGTTGGTCGATCAAATACCATTATTTGGTCCTCAAGCACGGACACTTCTATTTTAAATGTCTTCTTATAAGATTGATTAATTGGTCAGCTAAGGATCATCATTGATTGAAATGATTAAATATATACTGAATGGTTGGCCAATCAATGACCAACAGACCCAAAATGTTTTTTCAATTAACAAATATGAAATAATTGCTCACGGATGATGAAAGGCCTATTGGGAAACCCTAGGCACCCATAACCGACCAGGTCGAAAAAATCCTATCTTGGTGATGACACCATAAATGCGTACATTTTTGTTTTTCTGGTTCTAGACGTAAGGTTTGATGTGATGACATCACCTAAAAGGTAAAATAGGGATCACACAATGTAATGGAAAGGAAAATGTAAAAAAATCATTTAACTTAAAGGTACTACAAGGAAATTGGAAAAGGGGAACAATTTAGAATGATGAAATAAATATAGCTATATTAGTTGCACAACCAGAGCGATTCATCCTCTGAAGGTCCAACTCGAGTAGGGGAAATATCCAATGTAGAAGGCTTAATGGTCTTAGCCAAGTTCCTAATTCTTGATGGCCCTCCAGAAGTCACCCTGTTGACTAAGTGTTGAGGTCGGTAGAGCCCATCATCACCATAAAGCTAGTAGTCACCCAAGTACTTCCTTACTAAAGTGATCGAAATGGTATCCATTGAGATCCACAAAGTGACAAGCTTGTAAGGAAGATTCTGATAATTGGGGCAACCGAAATTATACCAACACTATAATTTTGAATCCTTGGACACCTTTGCAACTGCCAAGGCATTGAGTCATCACTTCTTATAAGCAACATTTCGAGCATTATTTAGAGCAGAATCTAGTCTAAGAAGAGCCACATCATATCCATCCATCCACACTTGGCAAGGTTACTTATGGAAGTGGAATTTGAAGCTATCAGGATTCTCAAATAGGCTCTTAATGGTAACACATTTATCGAGCAAAAGATTATTTGTCTTCTCTAAATACCTCCTTGGTCGAATACTCTCCTTTTCATAAGAAAAAAGAAATAATTTATTGGTCTCATCCTTGTCATGCAAGGACTTTTGGGCCTTCTCTAGCTCTTCTTTAAACTGTCCATTCTCTTATTCAAGAGAGGAAGCTCCTTCTTCAATTTGCTTGTCGGGTAAGTTTCTTGTTGGCTCTCCTAATCTCAACTATTCTCCTTCTCAAGGAGAGCAGTGACCTCCCTTGCTCCATAGGTGTCGGCTTGTAAAATAAAGGTTATCTTTTCAAATGCGAACTCAATGCCGGCCAGCTTTTAGTCAAATCCACTTTCTTTAACCATATTTTCCAAATCCTTGTCAAATTTATCCCTTAGACTGATAAATGCTTCACTATGACTCGCTTGGGTGGTACAAATCATGTCATGATAGAATGCATTATTCACCACCGCCCAATGGAAAATTTTACGCAAATATGAGTAGGCCTTTTTTGCTCGTGAGGATGCATCAGAGTCTAATAACTGGTAGAGATCATCAAAGTCTAGAAATAACAATTCTCCCATGCCTTTCTTTAAACTCATACTAAGGAGAAACAAACATTGCAAGCCTTGCATCAAACTGAAAAAGCAAGGATATGTAGTCAATCATTTGAGCTCGAGAAAAGAGAAAGTGCGCAATACATCATAAGGAAAATGTATAGATAAAGATTAATCAAACTTTAAATTTAATTAAAAGATAGTAAATGGGGAAATCCCCTACATCGCAAATTACAACAAAATAAGAGCAACATTTTCCTAATTCTAAGGTGCGTTCTCTCCCACCTTAGCCTTCTCGGTACCCTGGGCGGTGGCAATATCTTGTAGATAGTTAGGCATGTACTTAACCTTCTCATCATCCTAATAAGTGTCTACTTGTTTAAGAACTTTGGTGGCCATACGGTTGTATTTCATCTTTTCATAATCCTTGTAATATCTGACCAAGGCCACTTTAATGCCATCATTGGCAGCCTTAAGACTAGTAGACTGCTCGTCGAGTAGACCTTCATCATCATCATCATCATCATTTTTTCTTCCTCGTCACTATGGAGAGGAGAACCTACTTTATGCTCCTAGAGCAGCTCATAGTCCTCAATAATACCGGCATTGGCAAGAGCCTCATCCCAACTTCTCTTGAAGAACACCTTTTTGAGATACCAAATCTTCTCCTAGGCCTTAGCAAAGGCCTTATTTTAACCATGAGTATAGGCATCAGAATTAGCCCTACCTATGGCCTTGTCTTTACCCACCTTAATCTTGGAGTTCTCGGCCTCAGCTTTGGCCTTTTAGCCTCATTCTTGACTTTCTTCGTGACGACAACTAAATCAATGGACTCCCTAGTCTTGTTTTTTAGGTTAGCATTAGCTACTTCCAAGGCTTGAACCTTATAGTCAAGTTTCACCTTCTTGGCGATAGTAACCTGACTGGGCGATTGAGTAGTTTTTAAAGCCCCTATGGCGTCACCTAAGGCTACCTCCACGTTATGGGAGTACTTCTTTAACACGACATCTCTCTTTAATAATTAGTCGTAGTTAACCAGAAACTACAAAGTAGAATAGAGGCAAAAGTCAGTAGACCGCAAATAAGAAGGAATGTAAGTAAAAATACATATGAAAAGGCAACTTACGAGAAAGATGTTGTGGTAGGCGCATTCCACCAACCAATCATTGGCTAAGGCAGCAACTATAGCCCTGTCAATAGGAAAGTCCGCCAACCAGATCAAGCCTCGAGCCAGGTCAAGGCGAGTAGTAACAGAATGGGTAACAAATTTTCCCTTATTAATCACATTTTCCCAATAATGGCATATGGGGGAGGAGGACCTTTATCATTCTTTTTCTTCTTGTAAGTGGTCTCCATACCCTTGGTGGGGTAATACCTAATATCCAAGGGGTTCGCAATACCCCAACTTCATTCTTTTTACTCGTCAGATGAGAAGACCCTTTACTCTTGCACACATGGCGAGTGTGAACATACTTTGGGCTGATGGTTGGTAGCGATCAAATTAACCACTTTTCTCTTGGGGGACATGGTACCAGGAGAAAGTTCAACAATATGGACAAGAAAAACATCTAGAGACTCAAAGGAGGAAGATGTGACAAACTCTTCTTCACCCTTAGATGTAAAAGCCTCTGGATTGTCCAAGTCAATTCGAATGATCGGAGTTTCGTTAATCAATCTTGAGATAAAAAAAGTAGTCGAACTCCTATAGCCGAGAAGAAAGGTATTCGATGGTCACAAGTTCTAATCTTCTGTTGAATCAACCAAACCCTCTAAAGAGAAGCAAAGTTCACGTCCTTCTTGTAAGGAGGTTTCTTCTTACTGTTGACTGTAAAAAATAAAGAAAAAGTATTTACAATCAATCGAGTGAAAAGGAAAACATAAAGAAAAGTCATACTTGCAACCTAACATATTCCTTTCCCCTCTTGAGGGAACTTTGTCCCTCTATATTATTTTCCCTCAGGAAGAGGGGGTGTTACCAGTTCTGCATAATAACAACACGATTCAGTAGTCTTAGTTGGAATCAGGCAGGTTCACTATTAAAGCTCTATCGTCTACCCTCATCTTCAAATAGTAGATATTTTTTTGGGTCGATGCTAGTTGGTAACTGTACATGATGTCACCAATACCAAGATTGGTCCCGTATAACGCGTTAATATGATTAACTCCATTGACGATCCTCCAAGTTTTTAGAGCGACATTAGTCGGGACCACATTGAAGTATTGACAAAACTCAAGAAAAAGATGATTTTTTGCGGGCGAGAAGAGGTATCCCACACTAAACAATGAAGATCGAAGGAATCCAATGGACTTCATCAAGTTTACAGAGCTCAAATGGGCCCTTAACTAACTCTACGTTGACCCACCATGGTATATAGTCAAGTTTGAATGTTTTTATAGTATCTTCATTAATAACATACACCATTGTGGAAGAATGAAGGCATCTCTTGCAAAGAATTAAAGAAAAATAATTTAGAACTGCAAAAAGACGAAAGAGACAAAGTCAGAATTCTTACAGAGAAATGAAGGTAATAAAAGCCCTTCCTTAAATGCGAAGGTTTTTTAAATGGAAGGAAAAAAGAGGGAACGATTATTTTGTGGTGAGAAATGACTTCATAGTTCCCAAAATGATTATTACACGCTTACACACACAAAATCCAAAGAAACTTGTAACGGCTACCGAAGCGATGATTGTATTTCCCTAAGGCGAAGTAATGATGTAAAATTTATGAGCTTGCTCTTGGGAAAATTAACAGATAAAAGGCTTTCCAATTTTTGGCAAACTTACGAAATAGCGCTCCATCAATATACATAAGTTCAAGATAATTGTCGACCTCCGACCAGAAGAGTAATCCTGACATCCCTATAGAACAAGAAGACTTATACAACATCAACACCCAACCTATACATAAAGAACAGTGACCTCAATAATCCCGTGGACTTTGGGGACAATTATGGGGTCTAAAGTTATGTTACCACGTGCGCCCGGCTATGTGTGACAACGATCAATGAAGACTCCAAGTCAAAGAAGATATCTTCAACTCAACCACCTGAAACGGCTAATTGTGATAAAGGATAAGTCTAAACTCTTAGGTATAGCTATTAACGGGACTTATAACTCTCCTAAGTTTCCTTCTAAATGTAAAACGACCCCATAGGAATGGGGAATGCATCATTGTAGCGTCGAGCTGTACTATAACTTTACCAACCTGAGTTCTTGAATAATAAAGAACAAACCCTAGCACCCCATGGATGTAGGCACGTTGCCAAACCATGTACATCTTATGTTGTGTGTGATACCATTATTTTCTACCATTACTAATGTTGTTTTTCTTGTTTGCATCTAATATCACAATTTATAGGCAATTAACACCTACAATAATAATTCAAAGGTGCAGAAATGTAAATCAATCACTCAATAGTGGATGTAATGAGAAAAAACTTAACCCATGATGATGAATGAATAAATTAAGGTAGAGACTTAGGGAAGCTATAACGTACAACTATAATAAACAACTCTCATAAGTCGCTTTTTTACACATATCTTGCAAATGAAATGTATTTAATATCTGAATAACGCTTCACAATAGTAACATCTTTTTCCATCAAGTTCGCCAAAATCAAATTTTCTTTAGAGATAAAGAAATATTTCTTTGAGAAAAATAATAAATAGCAACCACGAAAAACTATTTCCTAGGATTTGTGAGAACACCCTAAGTGTTCAAAGGCATTGAGAAAATATATTGGGCTACCATTAATCTCACCAAGTGTATAAAAAATAAAATTTTAAAATCACTCAGTTGAAAGATTGAATTGAAACAATGCACACAAGTCCCCATATTTTTCTCTAAAATGAAGAAAAGATTTTTACACATAATAATAAAAACGTTTTTGCTTGAGAAATATGATTTATTTAATGCTTGAACGCAATAAAATTTAATGTTGAAAATGAACCAAAGAGTGTTAAGTGCACTTACGATGGTTTGAGTGTTCGATATTCTCAAGGTACACAGACTTGTGGGTCCAAGATGGTTAAAGCTTACAAATAACTTGAATTTTATATGGGTCAGAATAGAGTTGCACAAGTTTAAGAAATTCCACAAGGTTAATTTTGAATATATTTTACATTTTTTTTGGTCGATTATATTTTACATATAAACATCTTATGAATCAAGGGTAAATCGTAAGTGGCGTAATTCTAAGAATAGGATTTTACACTCCTTTTATTTTCGATTTTAGCGTTATTTCGAAACAAAAATCAAGGTTGTATTGCTTGATTCCCCGTATTTTTAATTAATTAAATAAATGGATATTTAATAATTACTTTAAATTAACTCATGTGTATACTTTTTGTATAATTTGTTGAAATAATTAATTTCTTATTGTAATTGAATTTAATCAATAATTTATATTAAATATGAACACCTCATAAATTTATAATAAGGTTGTGATTTATTTTTATATTGCGAGCGTGTATTGTTAAACTGAGATCTAAGGGAGACAGAGCCCCGAAATGATGTTTCTAGTATTCAAGATTGGGCCGCAGGGTTGGGTAACCATTTGGGCTAAGATTTCAAAGCATATGGGGTAGTGTTTTGGACTTATTTAGAGGTCTTAAATTACACTCATAGGAGACCGACAGTAATTAAATGTTAAATAGAGAATTAATCATCATTAGTAATATATCATAACATAAGGAAAAACGCTAGCATGTAAAGGAGATAATTGGAGAGAAAAAGAATCAACTAGAAGGAGTTAACAAAAATTTAATCCACATATTACAAGCAAGGAGTAACTTGATTTACAACATTTTACTTGTAATTCATTTATGTTCCATTACTAATATTATTTAGATTAGTTAGTCACGTGCTAGGATTGAATCTTATGTTAAATTATGGAAGAAGTCGGACTTAATCATCTTTAATGCCTAAAACTATTTAGATTATAAAGGGACTATGAGTAGGATAAGCCACATGGCATTACGCGTGGCACAAGGACAACAATAGCAGTCTAGTCATTCGGAGATTATGGAGTGGATTGAGATGAATCAAGGAAGATGATGATGGATATTGTTGGATTCAAGTTCAATATAATTCAATCACCAAAAGGATATAACCAAAGATAACGGTTAATCACTATGAAAACGGCCTAAATCCCTAAGACCCTTATGCCTATAAATAGGCGTGACACTACTATTATAAAGCATTAAATTTCACACTCTTGTATTTTAACAACCACCATTTTTCACGTAAAGGTTAGCCAGATACAATACGCCGATGATGGGGCTCGTTTATCAAATTATATCATCCTCAGCATCAAACCATAATAAAACTTTTGTATTTTTAAAACAACATGCACTGTAAAGTCGATTTAATTATTTTAAGTATAGTAATAAATCCAAAATTCAGATAGTAATAAACTCCAGCATAAGTATGGCTGATCTTAACAAACTGAATAATAGACTTTGAGCTTATGCCCATATAATATTTCAAATAATAAAAAGCTAAAAGGGACATAACAACCTAAACTAGTGTAGGAGGGGCTTGAAGGTAATCTCTGAGTTAAAGAGTCCCCCCCCCCCCAATTAACAGAAGAGACTCAAGAGAAGGAAGCAACATGAAGACAACGAGGCAGCTCAGCGAAGAAGCTCGGCGAGGCAGCTCAGTGAGGCAGCTCAATGAGGAAACTTGCAGAAAAGATCTCTCTTTTATCTTTCATTCTTACTTAGTCACATTGTATCTTTTAATTACATTGATTATAATGTTGTAACGATTGTAATATTGAGTGTGAGGTCAAATGGTACTCGAGAGAGGCAAGGTCAGCCTCATCGTGGGAACTTCAGAGGGACTTGGTTTGGAGGATTGAGAAGTGAGGCAGCGCTAAGGCTTATCTTGGCCATCTTAGATACACCTGGTAAAACACCGAGAGATCTTTCACCATGGGGGCTTGTGCAAAGTAACCTTAAGTTCTATCATATAGTGAGCTTTGAGACAAATATCCCTTTACCAAATGTCACATCTACTTTAGGTGGAGTCACTATCCACCTACCCGCTGTCCAATCCGAACTTGAGTAAATCACTGTGGAATGAGGGCTATCAGACGGTTTGGTGAGCCACCTATGCCGTGATAGTCCTCTGACGCACAGTGTATAGGCAAAAGGCATGTCCTATCATTTAATGATTATGATGTAGGGTGTGCTATTCCATCAGGCATTTAATGCTTGGGACTTAAAGTTCGACATGGAGGTCTTTCATATTAATGAGGATTAAGATATCTCAAAAAAGGAATGGGGCGATTTATGGGCCTCAACCACTTCTGAGAATGGAGATTTATTTCTAAAGAGTTTATTGTTAGAAAGAGAAATACATTGAAGAGAAGTTATTACAAACCAGAGCGAGTTTACTCACCCACCATTGTCATTTATTGTGAAGCTTTTAATATCTAATTAGAGAGATATTAAATATTGTTGGTGTGTTGACTTCCTGCCAAGGTATATCTAGGGTGCTTACTTCTCTCTCCCTTCGAACGAGTTATTTCTGAGTTTTCCTTTATTATCATTTGATTTATACACGAGAGATTTGTGAGTTCAATTTAAATGTTTGTTACATACAATATTGTGTATTCATTTGTCTTTGTCAAAGAGTATTTGAGTTATCACTTATTACCATACCTATAGGGGTTGCGCCTCTACTGGTATTACTATACTCCCAAGCTTCAAGGGGACTACCCTCTTACATTTGGCGACTCCTCCGGAAAGGCATTCTTCTAAAATTTTGGCCCAAGATAAGGTTAATTGTACCCTTGACTTCGATGCTATTCAGATAAATGAAGAATAAGCGACGAGGGAGCCCGAGGCTTATGGGGATGGGATTCCTCGGGTAGAGTTGCCCCCAGTTTAAATGGAAACAGGGATCTTAGTGGTCACACTAGCTTCTACTAGTGTCATGATAGGACAGGCACAGATGGCCCTTATTATGGGAAAATTCTTGGAGTTCTTACAGACGACTATGGCTGCAACAGCTTTTGGAAAGGGACTAGACCCCAGTTCTTTCGTAACACCGATGGTGGCTCCGACAGACACATCTAGCACAGATCTAACAAGACCTTCCCCCATAATCACTATACCTACACTTGTCCCAACGGAGGGTACCCCAGGTGTGGCAAGCATTCCACATGTGGTCCCTCGGCCCATTGCTCCAACGGCTAAGAAAACTCTTACAGCTGCCTTAAAAGAAATGTTAAATATGATAGCAACTTCTTCACAGTCAGCCAACAAGGTAGCATCGATGTACGATGATTTTGCACTCCCTATCCTAAGGATTATAACGAGGAACCTTACCCGAAGGACTACATTCCTCCTATTTTTTAGAAGTACGCAGGAAAAGAAGGAAACTCGAATGAGCATATTAAATGGTTCAATGAGCACTTGGGACCATTGTAACAATAATAAGTTGAGCTTGGGGAAGTTTTCTAAATACCTCACTGATAAGGCTTATACCAGGTACTCTCACTTGGCATCAAAGAGTGTCTCAACGTGGGAGGAGATGCATGTTCTTTTTGTCCAGAAGACAAATTTACATTGACATAGTAAGGCAGGGAGGAGCAATGGCTAGGGGAGGAGGTGGTATAGTACGTTTGAAGTTTTAGACAAAGTTCCCTCGATGTGAGGTAGGAGGCTAAGAAGTCCAAACTGCTTCAAATTTGTGCTGAAGGTTTGCTCCCATAGTACATATGTCACCTCATGAATGAAACACGTGAAGAAACCTTTACAGTGTTTTTCAAAAAGGCAAGGAACATCTCGTTGGTCGTATGTTCAAACCCAATTGTGATGCTTGTAATATTTAAGTAGCCAGTACAACCCATTGTGGGACGTGACCAGCCCCCACGAGTGGGATACACCGATGGAGGAGAGGGCGCCAAGCAACCAAAGAAGGACAACAAAAGGAATTTTGGTAGAGATAAAGAGGATCAACCACCATTTCCTTGTATTGTTGAAGAGGTCTTCAGTTGTTACAATGCCATGGTGCAAAGGGGGACAGTCTATGAGCCCAAGGATACTCCAGTAACGGAACTAGATGCAGAAGTAAGAGATAATCCCAAATATTATCAGATCCATCGAAAGATTGGTCATCCAACGGTGACCTATTTTACACTGAGGAAGATTATAAGCAAACATCTAAAGGCAGGAACTTTACAAATCCCTCAAGAGAATGTCAACAATAACCCACTACCATCACATGCAGCTAACCTGGTAGTTGCTTATGATGAAGAAGCTGAGATGTAGGCGAGGGAATTGGTGGTGGAGCAAGAAGATTTTGAGGAAGCATTAGAAGACTACACGAGAGGAATAGCTAACATTGTGATAGCCTAAGATGAAGCAAGAGATGTAGAAGATGTGTATAACCTTGATAACAAGGAAGTAGACCAAGGGCTAGAATACCATGTTATATCATAATCGCCCAAAATCTCAAGGTTCTTCGATCAGGTGGGAATATCGAAGAAAAGAAGACTGGAGAAAACACAAGTGATTTTGGACATTGCACAAAAAAATGTAATTCTATCATTGAAAAAGAGGGGGCCCGTGGCCAAACTGGTAAGGAAGTTCCTATCCAAAGTGACTTTGAATGATGTCGATAGAGCTATAAGGTTCCCACACAACAGACCCTTATATGTGATGACAAGTATCAATGGGGTGAGCCTTGCGAGGGCTCTAATGGATAGGGGAGCATCTTTAAACATCATGCCCATCATCTCATTCCACACAACTAATATTTCTGAAGCGAGATTGATACCAATACCTTTGGTTATCTTTAGTTATGGAAACTAGTCCTCCAAGTCAATTGGATATGCGAACGTAAAGATTGTAATGGGGAATCTCACTTCACACATTAAGTTTCATGTGATTAAGAGTTTTACTTCCTACCATATTTTTTTAGGAAGGGTGTGGATGCACAACTACAATTTAGTTCCTTCGACATATCACCAATGCGCTAAGGACAATGTGAAGGGGACTGAGATCATTATACGTGCAACGAAGAAGCCTTTTGCAATTGAAGAGGCTCAGTTGGTGGATGCAATATTTTACACCGAGATAGAAGAGGATACAAGATTCCTAATGAGATGAATGGAAGGGGGCAGAGTTCCTTCTATCAGAGAAAGGATATGTCATGTGAATGGTCAATGCAGCGAAGGAGCAGGTATGGGAGGAGTAGCTTAGGAGGTCAATCATGTTGATCCTAAACCTCATAATACCTCTAAATAACTGAGATATAAGATGATGCATAGGATGGACCCAATGGAGTATGGGGCCTAACGACAAATCATGCTGAGCAGGTTTTTGAGACACAAGTTGGTAGAAGCTTCAAGAGACAGGAAAATAAAAGCAGTTGTGACGGCTAACAGACAATGTAAGAAAGTGATAACAAAGGATGGAAAGGTAATTTATCGCCTTTGAAAGTATGAGCGGGCGATCGAAGGAGCTATTGTAGAGGTCGACGATGAGGCTGACCCGATGTATGAATGTTTTTTAGTGGACCAGTAGTGGCACTGCATGGTCATTGACTTAAATATATAAGAATTTATCGAGGAACTAGAAGAAGACCTAGAGTACATAATGGATCGCCCAAAGCCACTAGTGCGGGAGTTGGAGCAGCTTGATCTAGTTGAAGAAGGAAAAGATCCAAGGCCCATCTTCATTTAGAAGGATTTAAGCGAAGAGAAAAAAAAAGGCCTTAATTGACCTGATTCGAGAATATAGAAACATCTTTGCATGGAAGTACACAGAGATGGAGGGGTTAGATGAAGAAAGCTACCACAAGTTGAACGTTATCAATGAAGCAAGCTATAAGAACTTACAAGCCTGAGCTGGACCTAAAGATTAAGGAGGAGGTTCAATAATTGCTAGCAGCAGGGTTCATCAAACCGATAAAACATCCACCTTGGTTATCTCGCATTATCCCAGTGGAAAAGAAGGATAAGAATCAGATAAATAAATGTGTGGACTTCAAGAACTTTAACAAATCTTGACCAAAAGATGAGTTCCTTCTGCCCTCCATTGATAGCTTAATCGATGCAACTGCTGGGCATGAAATGTATAGCTTCATGGATGGGTATATGGGATACCACCAAATCAAGATGGATCCAACAGATGTCGAGAAAACAATATTCAAAACTCCATTAGGCAATTTTATATACAAAGTGATGCTTTTGGGGTTGGAGAATATTGCAGTGTTCATCATGAGTAGTCATGCTGATGCATATGCCATCATTACTCATAAAATGGATATGAAGAGCGACATAACTGCTCTTATGATACAATGAAGAATAACGAGGGAATACGATTCAGATTCGAGAGGTGATATCATGAAACAGTTAGAGTTTGGGGAAGGCAAGATGGAACTCAAAGAGCTAGCGCAGTACTTTGCAAGCCGAGGAAGTGTTAACTTAATGAATGTTGGAGGATGGTTATCAAGATGCATCGAACCAGAGTAAGCAGAGAAAAAATTGAAGAAGACACATAATGAACACTGCAAAATGTAAGGACAAAATTTCCAATTAAGTCCATTTGTATGTATTAGACTTATTCTCTGAACAAAACGTGTTTAAGTCATAGATAAATTTTTATATTATCACGATTCCCATAAAGTCTAAGACGTGTTTTATTAGAAGATGTAGTGGCCAAGCTTCAAAGATATATCATGTCGAGTTTTATTGGTGCACGTTTCATATCTTCAGTCAATTTCATTTTGAGATACTCTCAGGTACGAATACATTATGTTTATGGAGTTCGAAAAGAGTTTTAAAGGATGAAAATTTATTTATAAATGATTTAAAATGTTGAAAATGTTTTTAAATAGTTTTAACTTCATTTATTCTGAAATAATTATAGTTTAGAGTTGTATGAAACCACATATTGTGTTTTAGTGGTTCAAACGACATTTGATGTCGTTCGAACTACATCTCACAGTTGTTCAAACGACTTGTGGATCTCGTTAGAACGACAAGCCGACTTAAACTTTTTATATAAGGAGTTTTTCTCTCAGAATGTCGTAAGTGTGTGAAGAACCATATTCCAGAAAAGAACTCGTACATTTTCTGCGTAAGCTTTCTAAGGTTTTCAAAGTTAAAAACCATCCTTAGAGTTTAAAATATATGAGATTTCATATACTATTACTATAAAGATCTTGTTTGCACCATCTGGGTTTGTTCATCCATATAGTTTTGCGGTGAAGAAGAGGAGGAGTTTGTGTTCCGTATCGTAGACGGTTGCCAAAGCTACATTGGTGACACCGAGGCACTCGTGGATGCATGTGTTGTGGACGAGTATCGTGGAAGAATTACTACATGGGCATTGTAAAGGAGTGGTTAAAGTGAAGAAGTGCTTCAAGGCTTGTGGGGATTGAGTCATTGTGTAAGTCTGTCTATTTTCCTTTTGTAAAATCATATCATAGTGATTATCTGGCTAGGTCCATCCGAGGATTTTTTTTTCCCTTCGTGGTTTCCTCCTACATCTCTCGTTGTGAACTTTACTTTACTTTATTTTACTTGCTTTTATCACCTAAATGCATGTGTAGGATTAAACAAGATAAAATTGGACTTAGTTGAAAATTGTTAACAAACTTCGTAAGTGTTAAAATTGGAAAAAGGGTTTTGAAAGAAAATTTATTTTGACATCCTTAAAGAACATTTGAAATAAAAAGGGGCCTACAAATTGGTATCAAAGGTAGAAATATTTTTTTGTGAGTGTTGATCCCTTTTGCTTTTAAGGATGAATTTCGGACGTTATGATAGTTTTAGAAGTCCTGTTTTTTATGGCATAAATTATGCTTATTGAAAAATGCGAATGAGAAGTGCTTCGGAATCATTTGATGAGTGGGCTTGATTAGCGGTTGAAAAAGGTTGGACACCACTAGTCACACGAGAGGGAGAGGACATTAATTTAAAACTCGTTGAGTCATGGACCGAAATCAAACATAGACTTGCACTTTACAAAGGTCATCACGTTATTTCCTCACATGTCACACCGGAAGAGTATAATCGAATCATGACGTGTGAAACTTCAAAATAGGCTTGGTATGTTCTTGCACTTATTCATGTGGGCACTAGCACAGTTAGGGCCCCTAAACTTCAAAATTTCACTCCACAATTTGAGACAATTAAGATGTTAGAGAGTGAGTCGTTTGATGCGTTTTACGCTAGATTGTCCAATATTGTCAACTCATCGTTTAACTTGGGAGAAAAACTTGTAATACCCCGTATTTTCTGTGATATTTATTTTTGGGGATTAATTGAATTAAATGTTTATTAATTGGAAATTAATCCGGATAAAAATATTAACGAGATGTGAGTTAGTATTTTATTATAATGTGTATACTGGGCATTATATGATTATTGGTAATACTGAAATTATCGTGAGATTTATATACGGCAATTTGGGAATTTTACTTGACGCGTGTGACCGCCACGTCATAGTATATTGTTATTAAATTAAAAAGTGAATTTTAGTTCCATTATTCGTATGGTCGTTTTGAGTACGCCAACGTGTCCGGAAGGGTCGAGATAGTCAAAAAACACTAGCCGGAAGTTTAGTTTGGGTCCCGGGGTATTTGTGGGCCATACCGGCATCAAAAAGGGTATTTTGGTAAATTGCATTTTTGGGAATTAAAAAGTGACGAAAATGGAATTAATAAGCTGACTATTTCCTTAACCCACTTAACCCACTTAACCCACTACTACCATTTAGAGACTTAATGGGCTACGGGAGAAGTTGAAATATACTCCCAACTCCCACAAACCATTTCACACATCCATTCTCCATTATCTTCAACCTTGGGAAAAGCTTGAGAGAGAGAGAGAGAGAAGGAAACCTTGAGAAGAGCTTGAAAGAGAAAGAGAGGGAAGAATTCTGCAGAAAAGTGAGAGAAGGAACAACTTGACTATCAAAGATTCTACACCAAATTCTGAGATAATTGAGGCAAGTGATTTAAACTCTTTTAATTCAAGATATGTATCCATGTGTAGGAATTTTCGAAATTGACTTTTGGAGATAAATTAGACCCATGAATTGAAGGTTAAAGGACATGAATTATGTAGGAATTGCATGTAGTATATTCTGGACGAATTTGTATGTTGAAAAATGAACCTTGATGATCAAAAGGTAGAATTAGAAGAAACTCAATGATGTTCTTGAATGGAAGAAATCTGGGAATTATTTTGATGTAATTTTAATCCAAAGTAAGCCTTTAAATGATGAATTATGGGAGTTAGAATGTTATTACTGATGTAGGATGTTAGTATAACGTTATAGTAACCTTATCTTGAAGTTTCATGCTTAAAAATGGTGATTTGGGACGAAACTGTAACTGCAAAATGAAGCAGCCCGTAACAGACCTGTTTAGTCGATCGATCGACATTCATAAGTCGATCGATCGACCAAATCGATCGATCGAAGGTCAAGGTCGATCGATCGACCTTCCCAGAATGACTAAAGTTTTTCTTAATTGAATTTTAATGGTGTTAACCCTGGGATAATAATATTGGAGACATTATGATTACCCTATATTTTAAGGAAGACCAGTAGGCATGATTTTGATATTGGACTGTAATTGGAATTTAATTTGAGGAATTATTCTAAATTAATGAAATTCGTTATGTGAGATTATATTTGGGGCAAATAGTGCAAATTTGAATAAATTGATGAAATAAGGTTCGGGGCAGAAGTAAAGACCTTAGTTATATAGATGTTATATGTGGGAATTATGGGAACTTAATAGTCTATTTGAGATAGGCCTTAAGTTAAGAAATTACGACGTGAGACGTGTCGACTATTTAATTTATATATTATCGGGATACTTGAAATATATGAATTGGGAATAATGGTATAATGATGTAGAGTATACCCTTATTATTATTGGAATAGCTAAGATGTGTGAATGCTTAGTATATAGTTTATGTGTATAACATACCTACCATACTTGCTATCACGGGGGAGGTTTACGTTCGCTTAGGACCCTCTAATCCTTGTGTGCCTACGGGGGGGATATAGACTGGTACCTTGATGAACATAGGTCATAGAAAGACTTATTGTGATATTAATAAGTCCGCTGACCATGGGAGCGTAGGTATGTGCGTGACCCATGTGATGGTGACTATGTTCGCCTCCACTATTTGTGATGTTGTTATCGGAACAATTCCTGAGAGATTCGGAATGTGTGATCCTTATGTACGTGATGTACCGGGATGGATAGCAGAGTATGTGTGCACCGCAGCTTAGCCTTTGGGTGCTTGTATTGTATATTTATGATGTGAAAATATACGGTTATATGAGAAGGAATTTACTATGTTAAATTGTGAGTATAATTATAGTAATGTTATGAAAAGATAAAAATGGAACTTTTATCAATTAATGGCCTTATTAATAATTGGGAATCCGGGAATTAAAGTAGAACTCTCTATTGAATTGTAAATGTTGGAAATTAAATGTGAACCTAGTAATAGTGTAGAAACTCTTAGATAGTTATGAGATAACACATGAATGGGTACAGGAACGTTAGGAGTGCACAGTTAGACGAGAGGTGAGTATATCATGCGAGAGCACGTCCTAACATGTACTTTGCATATACTGTTTTAAATGTTTTTAAAGCACTTGCAGGTTTTTAAAATATCTACACATTCGGGCTCTGACCCGTTTGTTTTCAAATCTATCCTTTTTGTAAAACCATTTTAGGTGCCCAGCCACAAGGTCACCATGCATAGGATTCTCACTCTGATGACGAGCTGTAGCTGGTGGAGGCTACAGGGATTTGCTTTTAGACGCTTATATCATTTGGATTCCCTATTCATTATTCCTCAGTGTAGGGCATGTTGCCCAAGTTATATTAGATACATTTCCATTTCAGTTTTCAGACTTTGGCATGTATTCATTCAGTATTCAGTATTTCATTATTTACTTCAGATGTGGGATTGTATTATGAGGAATTTTCCCTCCAGTTTTATTTATAGTATGTTACGGTTACTCTATTACTTCATTATGGTGAATGGTGTTATTATTTCTTCATTATACTTGCATGTTAATCAGACTTTAAATTAAAATTTGGCACTTACTTTTTAAATACTAGGTGGTTAGTAATAATAAAACGTTTTCGACAGTGATGCTGTTAACTGAGCCAACTTGGCATTTTGAATTAATTTTATAAAGGAGTAGCTACCCGGTGTTTAATTAGTCGGGGTGTCACAGGTGGTATCAGAGCATCAGGTTCTAGTGTCCTTTAGGATCTGTACGGCTTGTTATGTTTTCCGCTGAGCTTTCTTTGATATAGAGCCCTATGCTTAGGATTGTTGATATCTTGGTTGAGATTTCGTTCCCCTGCTTTAATACGTATAGTAGTGAATCTTATTTACAATCGGGTGTATTCGTGTACCGAACAATGCAATACGTTAGGCGAAGACAGTTGGGTGAACAGCAGGAGGCAAACTTATATTGAGAATAATTGATATATTTAAAGAGGGACGACCGTAGTCGAAGTCACCGATGTTATGGTACGAAAGTCCTGGAAGATATAGAAGGCTAAGGCGCGACTTGAAACTTCCGGGTACGGCTATCGTATGAATGGGGTCAATTCGACACATCCAACAAGGTTGGAATGAGAGTTAGAATTAGATATAACATTGAGGAGAACCAGCAGTAGCAATACTCTAAGGGAGAAGACGTCATGTGCTAGCTAACCTAACACAAAGTATCCAAAGGTTTGGATTTGTGTCGGAGTATGGCTAATCGAGAGTGAAAATTTAAGAAAAATTTTATTATCCCGTGAGAGCGGAGTTTCTATGGGGAGAAACAATCACCACACTTATAGTGGGATGTAACGTCGAGAGAAGGCGTACGCGAATGGTTTGACCATAAGTTTCGTGATCAAATGTTTAGGGTGAGAAACGAATGTCGTTCTGAACTCACACGAAAGGTTCGGACAGAGGTCACTTTGTGAGGAGAAATAAAATTATTTAGTGAACCCTACACTGGGTGAAGTAGGTAAAACGGGAAAGGGGTTATTAAAGAAAGAATTTACAAAGAAGTATCGCAAGTCCTTCGAGCAGGATTCTGCTTGGACGATTAAAGCAAATGGTATTGCTGCATAGCGTTAATTTGGAGGTAAACATCCCCGAGTGGGGAGACACAAGAATTGAGAAACTTACATAAAGTAAGACTGGTGTTGGAGAAGCACCACAATGAGAAGACCCAATGGAGAAACCGTTAAAATAATCCGATAGAGGAATTACTACCGAGCGATGGTAATTTCAGTAAAAGAGGTGGGAAATTAGTAGCATGATCCTTAGGGCCGCCAACACTAAGGAAACCATAGAGATAGTCGTTTGAGTCGAGACTACCAACGTCCAAGAGATGAACCAACTTAACATGATTGGTGAGACAAGAGATAAGAGGAGTATGTGTAGAAGTATTTCTGTGGGGAGTGAAACCCGTGCGTTATAAAATTTTTCCCAATGCAAAAGTAGGGATCAAAGTATTGTGCCTGGCGAGAACAACAATTATTGAAAAAGTCGGTGTGGGACAGTTAGGCGCGGTATGTCCAGGAACCATTTGAGTAGCCAGGTCGATTGATAAAATAGAAGTATGAGTTACATTCTCAGATGATGATGCATGTTATTTATGGCGTGAATGAGTTGCTACAATTGTCACTATTACTATTTTCACTTGAGAGTCGAGGTTGGTAAGTATATCAATAATTTCGTCATATACAAAGATATTTTTCCTTATAGCGTGGGGGATTTACTTTTATTGTCATCCGCGGAGGATGAATGGGTATAATAATAGCGGTGTTGATTTATTAATATTACTCGTTTTGGTGTTGTAGTATACGAGTATGTGGTGATATTATTTATGGTTTTATTTATATAATTATACCGATAGCATGCTCCGAAAATCTCGCGAGTGACATTCTCTTTAGTTTCGTATTATTTGAACTTATATTTGAATTGTTAAATTCATTGGAATCTGGAAAATAACTGTTGTTATTATTTGATCCTTGTGGTATTATTATATGGTTGAGGAGCACGTTGTCAAGAGATTTTGTTATGACACGGATGTTGGGCACCCGCCAAAATTCCTGTTTCCCGGGCTATGGCTTGATAAAGCATATACGGAGGTGGTGAGGCCTGGTGACTCGATCAAAGTGTTGTGATTTTAAAAAAAAATATTATAGTCTCAGATATTGAATCCCATTATGCGTAGGGATTTCATTATTATGAGTAGTATGTGATTACTTTTCTAGTCAACAAAGAGTTAATTGGCTTTTATAATTAACAATAGAGAGGTAGTAACAAAAAGGAGTACATTGTCTTATTCCCCGTTAGAGATTTGGGAGTTAATACTCATAGTTGTATGACTGGGGACGGGATTCTGAGAACCCCGATCTTACTTACGTGGTGTATATGAAATGCGATTACCATCAGTGTCAGGAGAAGGTGACATTCGAAGGGAGATCCTTGTTTAAGTGTCATTGCGGCAAAATGTAAATTTGTTGAGAAACGAGAGTGTAGGGGTACTTGCTATGGACAGGGCTTAACTAATTCCGATGATCAACAATGTTAGGTAGTAGTGTATCGGGGGGGTTCCTTGTTTGGATTTCGCTTTGCGAGACACTCCACGCATGAAACTTAGCATAAGATTGGTAGTAGGGAGAAGTGTGGCCCTTCGTTCATGAATTGGATACCTCTATAGATACGGAAGTATATAGTTATAATGGGAAATTACAAAGAGTAAATTATGTTGTAAGGCCATTAGAGCCAGATGTTAGTAAATTACGATGTAAGTACTAATAATATTAGTTTTGGCACGGCATGTTGAGGGACGCCTTGAGGATAAGGAGGATTTAGGATGTATAATTCAGAAGCGATTGAGAACGCCCTAGTGGTATAGCACCGTTGTATTTACAGTGACAATAAAGAGTTTGAGATTTGTATGAAGCGTATATAATGTTTAAAAAAAAAAAAAAAAAAAACCGTATAGTTGGGTTATAAGGGGCATAGACACCTTGAATTGCTAAAGTGTAAACCAAAGGAAGAGAAACATGGACGGGCGAAATTATTGCTATCAAGGTTAAACGTCATAAGAAAAGGTGTAAGTGAATATCATGTGTAGTCAGTGTAGCACGTTCAAATTTGGAGATTTATTTTTTTTTCAAGATAGTTGGATTGTTGTAATTATTTCGAGAGATCTATTGTATTAAATTGAAGATGAGAATAGTGGGTTCTTGTTTAATTGAGGGATTTGGATGCTGTACACCTTGTTATTTGTCGATTAGTTTAATTGATAGTAGCGCATCGTTCGCTCTCTCCGAGCGGGCGGAGTGTTTTTCTCAAATCGAATATTGAGAATAACTCAAGCGTAAATAAAATGAGGATGTCAATCAGGTATGAAGTCTAGTTATGTTCAAAGTAGTGAAAAGGGGTATAGTTCCAAACTTTTGGTATTCGTCAGGAGAATAAGATCATCAAGAAATTCGAACCGGGGAAAGTTTATGTGAATATCGGCATTGAAAGAGGGATAGTAAATAGTAGACCAGTTGGGGTTAGATGAACAACCAGATAATTTTGTATCAGGCGACGATTCCAAGAATGGGAGTGTCAAGTTAAGGAATTTCTTGCGAGGTAACCAACCTATTGATAAGTAATGAGTTCCTTTGACTATGTGGGACATGTGGTCCAGAAAGAGAGAAATTGTTATATACTTGGGGTAATTTACACTATTAGATAGTGAACACGCCGGCACGTGGTTAGACGTAGTATTACTTAGAACTGGGATGAAATCCCCGAAATCCGAATTCCGGTGGGGTGACGATTCCAAGGTGACTAACGACTGATTGATTGTATGAAGAAATTTTGGATTCATTGCGATATTTCCAATTCCAAATCGAGTATAACTAGTAAGGTATATTGTAGTGATGAGGAACAATTATTACCTAATTGTAGTGTTGGGGAGGAAAAAGCACCCATATATATTTTAGTGGACAAGGTACTTATAAAGGTTGGTGTAACACCAATAGGTTGACGTGGTCTTCCCTTGTGTAAAGGTCATAACGTCGGGAATAGAGATTCAAAGAGTGAACAAGTAGTCAGATTATTATTAATTTCTTCCAGAAGGAGTGTTTCATGTTTTGATAAACGCGGGAGTTAATGCGTAGTAAAGTACGGACTCATAATGATATTGAGATAATATAACCAGTGAAGTATAAGGTATTTTTTTTCTATGTTGTTTAAATAAGAGCACAACGTGAGGTACATTGATCGAAGATTATTCAGATTAGGTATCGAGTATGTCAAACAAGCTTGTTGTGAAGATTTTACTGATTTGGGCTTTTCGTATTAATTGTTTTGTATACTGGAGGTTACCTAAATTTTCCAGTCAGCTTTACTATTTCCGAATTTCGGGACGAAATTCAGTTATTAGGGGGGAAGTATGTAATACCCCGTATTTTCTGTGATATTTATTTTTGGGGATTAATTGAATTAAATGTTTATTAATTGGAAATTAATCCGGATAAAAATATTAACGAGATGTGAGTTAGTATTTTATTATAATGTGTATACTTGGCATTATATGATTATTGGTAATACTGAAATTATCGTGAGATTTATATACGGCAATTTGGGAATTTTACTTGACGCGTGTGACCGCCACGTCATAGTATATTGTTATTAAATTAAAAAGTGAATTTTAGTTCCATTATTCGTATGGTCATTTTGAGTACGCCAACGTGTCCGGAAGGGTCGAGATAGTCAAAAATCACTAGCCGGAAGTTTAGTTTGGGTCCCGGGGTATTTGTGGGCCATACCGGCATCAAAAAGGGTATTTTGGTAAATTGCATTTTTGGGAATTAAAAAGTGACGAAAATGGAATTAATAAGCTGACTATTTCCTTAACCCACTTAACCCACTTAACCCACTACTACCATTTAGAGACTTAATGGGCTACGGGAGAAGTTGAAATATACTCCCAACTCCCACAAACCATTTCACACATCCATTCTCCATTATCTTCAACCTTGGGAAAAGCTTGAGAGAGAGAGAGAGAGAAGGAAACCTTGAGAAGAGCTTGAAAGAGAAAGAGAGGGAAGAATTCTGCAGAAAAGTGAGAGAAGGAACAACTTGACTATCAAAGATTCTACACCAAATTCTGAGATAATTGAGGCAAGTGATTTAAACTCTTTTAATTCAAGATATGTATCCATGTGTAGGAATTTTCGAAATTGACTTTTGGAGATAAATTAGACCCATGAATTGAAGGTTAAAGGACATGAATTATGTAGGAATTGCATGTAGTATATTCTGGACGAATTTGTATGTTGAAAAATGAACCTTGATGATCAAAAGGTAGAATTAGAAGAAACTCAATGATGTTCTTGAATGGAAGAAATCTGGGAATTATTTTGATGTAATTTTAATCCAAAGTAAGCCTTTAAATGATGAATTATGGGAGTTAGAATGTTATTACTGATGTAGGATGTTAGTATAACGTTATAGTAACCTTATCTTGAAGTTTCATGCTTAAAAATGGTGATTTGGGACGAAACTGTAACTGCAAAATGAAGCAGCCCGTAACAGACCTGTTTAGTCGATCGATCGACATTCATAAGTCGATCGATCGACCAAATCGATCGATCGAAGGTCAAGGTCGATCGATCGACCTTCCCAGAATGACTAAAGTTTTTCTTAATTGAATTTTAATGGTGTTAACCCTGGGATAATAATATTGGAGACATTATGATTACCCTATATTTTAAGGAAGACCAGTAGGCATGATTTTGATATTGGACTGTAATTGGAATTTAATTTGAGGAATTATTCTAAATTAATGAAATTCGTTATGTGAGATTATATTTGGGGCAAATAGTGCAAATTTGAATAAATTGATGAAATAAGGTTCGGGGCAGAAGTAAAGACCTTAGTTATATAGATGTTATATGTGGGAATTATGGGAACTTAATAGTCTATTTGAGATAGGCCTTAAGTTAAGAAATTACGACGTGAGACGTGTCGACTATTTAATTTATATATTATCGGGATACTTGAAATATATGAATTGGGAATAATGGTATAATGATGTAGAGTATACCCTTATTATTATTGAAATATCTAAGATGTGTGAATGCTTAGTATATAGTTTATGTGTATAACATACCTACCATACTTGCTATCACGGGGGAGGTTTACGTTCGCTTAGGACCCTCTAATCCTTGTGTGCCTACGGGGGGGATATAGACTGGTACCTTGATGAACATAGGTCATAGAAAGACTTATTGTGATATTAATAAGTCCGCTGACCATGGGAGCGTAGGTATGTGCGTGACCCATGTGATGGTGACTATGTTCGCCTCCACTATTTGTGATGTTGTTATCGGAACAATTCCTGAGAGATTCGGAATGTGTGATCCTTATGTACGTGATGTACCGGGATGGATAGCAGAGTATGTGTGCACCGCAGCTTAGCCTTTGGGTGCTTGTATTGTATATTTATGATGTGAAAATATACGGTTATATGAGAAGGAATTTACTATGTTAAATTGTGAGTATAATTATAGTAATGTTATGAAAAGATAAAAAGGGAACTTTTATCAATTAATGGCCTTATTAATAATTGGGAATCCGGGAATTAAAGTAGAACTCTCTATTGAATTGTAAATGTTGGAAATTAAATGTGAACCTAGTAATAGTGTAGAAACTCTTAGATAGTTATGAGATAACACATGAATGGGTACAGGAACGTTAGGAGTGCACAGTTAGACGAGAGGTGAGTATATCATGCGAGAGCACGTCCTAACATGTACTTTGCATATACTGTTTTAAATGTTTTTAAAGCACTTGCAGGTTTTTAAAATATCTACACATTCGGGCTCTGACCCGTTTGTTTTCAAATCTATCCTTTTTGTAAAACCATTTTAGGTGCCCAGCCACAAGGTCACCATGCATAGGATTCTCACTCTGATGACGAGCTGTAGCTGGTGGAGGCTACAGGGATTTGCTTTTAGACGCTTATATCATTTGGATTCCCTATTCATTATTCCTCAGTGTAGGGCATGTTGCCCAAGTTATATTAGATACATTTCCATTTCAGTTTTCAGACTTTGGCATGTATTCATTCAGTATTCAGTATTTCATTATTTACTTCAGATGTGGGATTGTATTATGAGGAATTTTCCCTCCAGTTTTATTTATAGTATGTTACGGTTACTCTATTACTTCATTATGGTGAATGGTGTTATTATTTCTTCATTATACTTGCATGTTAATCAGACTTTAAATTAAAATTTGGCACTTACTTTTTAAATACTAGGTGGTTAGTAATAATAAAACGTTTTCGACAGTGATGCTGTTAACTGAGCCAACTTGGCATTTTGAATTAATTTTATAAAGGAGTAGCTACCCGGTGTTTAATTAGTCGGGGTGTCACAAAACTATCCGACAATCGAGTCATAAAGAAAATCATAAGGTCATTGCCTAGTAGATTTGATCCCAAAGTGACCATTTTAAACTCCTTAGGTATGATTGTAGGTGACTTACAAACTTATGAGCTTGACATGTTTACCTCCAAGAAAGTGCCAAAGAAAGAAGAGGGCATTGCTTTGAAAGCTCAAAAGGAGGAGATTAAAGTTTTGAATGATGATTCCAATTCTGATTCCGATTTTGAGTATGTGGCCTTATGTAACAACCCGTCCTTTTGGAGATAATTAAATTCCATAATTGGATATAAATTGGAATTTGGAGGAATTTCTCGGAATAATAATTTTTGGGATTTTTTAGGATTAGATGATTTTCATTGGATGGTATATTTACTTTTGGGATTAAGTAAACGAATTGGAGTATTTTAATAATATGTCGACGTTGAGTAAAGCGACAAAAGGTAAGATTTTAATTAGAAAACCCGCAGTGAGATGCAATGGGTTAAAATAGAGGGTTGCGGTCAAGTACCTCAGATGGGAATTCAACTGCACCGTGAGTCTCGGAATGGCCAAGATAGTCGAAAAAGAGTGTCCGATTATCGAAATTGAGTTTCGGGAAATTTAAGAGTTAAAAGGGCTCGCAATTGACTAAATGAGTCGTTTTTGGGTTTTAAGGGGTATAAACCCTTTTCTCCTTGTACAAGGAGGGAGAAAGGGATAAAAGAGAAAGAAAAGAGAGGAGAGAAAGGAGAAGGGAGAAAGAGGAGAGAAAAGGGATTTCTGGGCCAAACTCCGCCGGATTCGACTCGGGGTCGTCGAATTTTATCCTCCAAGCAAGTGTTTACTTGCTTTATTTAATTTTGCGCATAAATCTCATATCATAGTTGGTAATAACAAAACCTAAAGATTTTGGGTTTGGGTATTCTTGTGTAAATGGTTTTTTGGGAGAAGTTTTCGTAAGGATTTATTGTAATAATGATAGTAGATGAATTCTAAGCTTAAGTCCTTGTTAATGGTGTTAACTATGGTGATGAATTGAAAGACATGAAAGTCAGGGTTTAATTGGTTAAATCCCTAAATAAGTTGTTTTGTTTGGTAAATTATAGTGGGGACATGTTTATATTGTTGTTGGGTGATGTTAAGATCCATAGAAATGGTGTTGGATGAGAGTGGGAAAAAAAATAAGGATTAAAGAAGATGATGAATAGTGAACAACGGCCTTTCCGAATCAATTCGGCCCTGATGCGAATCGATTCGTATTTTGGTCAAAAATGAAATTTATATATCTCTTCGACGCGGTCGCGTGGGCGCTGACCACGTATTTTTCTGATTTTTTTGAATTTATAGTGATTTTTCTACGAAAAGCTGTCCGAGATCGAAATAATTAGTCAGAAATTAAGGCTAAAATTATTTGGAGATAAATATTAGGGGTTCTCAAATAGAGTGTTTGGACCTTTAAAGGAATTGAGGAGATATGAAAACTTTGGGTTTGTAGGAATATATCCGAGTTATAATCTAAATGGATATTGGATGGAGTTTTAGATTTTTGGGTATACATAAACCCAAAGCAGAATTGGGATTTTCGGACCAGCCGAATCGATTTGGACAAGCCGAATCGATTCGGTATGAGACAGTTTGAAAGTAGCACCATTTTGAATCGATTCGGACGGGGCGAATCGATTCGGTAGCCAACGAATCGATTAGGACAGGCCGAATCGATTCTGTCCTAGCAAAATTTTGAGGTTTTCTCCTTTTAAGTTTAGGGATACTTAAATTATGATTTTGGATACTATTATAGGAGTTTCTACATGGGATATTAGGACTCCTAGATGATGATTTGAGGAGGATAAGTAAACCTCGGATTAATTTAGAGTGTGATCCGGGGTATGGATTTATTTAATGTTTTGGGACAAGAGACATTCGGGTTTATGTACAAGTCCTTAAATAGCGACTTAGGTGTGAGTAATATTTAAGAGAGAGAATACTTAAATATTATTATGTGATTGGCAATTATGGCCATATATATATATATTCGAGGAGGAATATATAGTATATATATATACACTATGTGATTAATATATATATATGATCTGATGTAAATGACTTTTGAAAATGTAAAACATGAAAGTTTTCAAAATGGAAAAGAAATGATTTTCATAAATAATAATATGTGTATACACACCTCTCTAAATTGCTATCATAAGGGAAGTTGCGCACGTGAGGTGAAGTCCCCTGACTAATGAATGCAGGGGAATATAGTCCTAGGCCATATGAGCAATTATTGTATGTTTTCTGCGCTGGTGAGGTAATTCTGGGTGTGGTTATGACTCTCCCGTAGGCATATGACCGTTTCCCGACGTCTTGCGTTGTAGGATCCCAGGTTGTCTTGATTATAGGCCCTGGAAGATGATAGTCATTTAGGGGCGCGCACAGTGGGGAAACTCGGACGGTCGGTCTTAGAAAACGTTTTATGATATATAATATAACTATTTTCAATAATGTGGGACATTATTGGTGTTAAACCAATTTATGATAATAAATTGGCTTTAAATACATTTCCTGGATGGAAGAAGGGAATTGGGATAAATGAATTGGTTTTAAATACATTTCCTGGATGAAAGAAGGGAAATGAGAGCATATAAGATGAAAAAGCATTTTTATGATAATAAAATTGGCTTTTAAATACATTTCCTGGATAGAAGAAAGGAAATGGAAAGTTTTGAGATAAAAATGGAAATGAAGTAAACCTCAGTCCGGGAGATATATCCGGATGGTCATTTTAAAGATGAATATCAAGTAAATGAATCCTCAGACCGGGAGATATTATCCGGATGTATATTGTAAGATGTATATAAGAATGAATATGATATGCATATCAATATATAAGTATGTGCTTATATATTGGTTTTGTACTACAGGCCTAATGGATCTCTACCATTAACCCTGCCAAGTAGTAGTGTATCGGGGGGGTTCCTTGTTTGGATTTCACTTCGCGAGACACCCCACACAGGAACGTAGCGCAGTGTTGAGAATGGAGAGAAGTTTATTTCTTAGTGCTAGGGTTGTAGAGGTTTCTAATAGACGGGGGTATTAGATTAGTTAGGCAGGGTAGCTTAACTAGAATGTTAAGTGCGTTAGGTGTGCACTGTTAGAAGAGAGGTGAGTGGTATCTCATGGGAGTGCGATACCAATTTAAATATGAGATAAAATAATTTTTTTTAAACTAAAGCATTTATGCACTTGCTAAATATTTTTACAACTCGGGCTCTAACCCGTTTATCTACTTTTCCCTCTCTTGCTATATATATATATATATATATATATATATAGGTGTACAGACACAGGGACGCCTGGATGACACTTCTTTCGAGTCAGACGTCTGCTGCAGCAACTATGGATGCGCGCAGGTTCTCGATAGACGCTTCTATCCTTGTACTCTAGATAGGAGTACTGTATAAATATTCGGGCCAATGGCCCAATTGCATTTATTTATTCTTTTACCGCCTTTTTATGTGGCCTTCGATATGGTTGTATCATATTTGAACCGAGTGTTCGGTTATTTTATTTCATTTCAGTTTCACTCATATAATTTGTGTGGATGTTTAAAATTATAGTGGTTTAAAAAAGAGTAGTTAAGTAAAATTTTGACGCCAGCCTAATAGGTTATTAGAAATGGACTTTCGACACTGATGCTAAAAATGATCCATATGCGACTCCTGTTTTAATTTTATATAGGAGTGATCACCCGGTATTTTATTAGGCGGGTTGTCACACCTTATTTGAAAGAAGTTCAAAAGGTTTATCAAGTTCCAAAAGCAATTGAAAGATACCAAAAAACTTGAGAAATTGAAGAACAACAAGGTCGATCCCCCCCCCCCTAAAAATAAGAGTGATAATGTTAAGAGGGATGATTTGGATAGATGTTTTGGTTGGAGGGTTATGGTCACAAGGTAACGGAGTGTACCACTAGACTTAAGAAGGAGGGTAAGAAACCGATAGCATATAATGCCACCTTAAGGTGAACCGGAAGAGGGAAAGAGTTCCCCCATTAAGCGCAACTTTGTAGCGTTCATGGCATGTCATGTGAGTGACAATGATAAATATTCCCATGAAGATTCTCATATGAATAACACTTCTGAGGCCGTTGAGTGTGAATCCCAAGTGAGTGAAGGTGAAGCTAGTGAGGAGGAGGAGGAGGAGGAGATAGATGTTGGAGAGTTGGAAGTTACCTTTAGTGACTTGTATACGAAAGCAGTAAAGGTGAAAAATGAAAACTTGAAGTTGCAAGATAAGTTGAATGAGCGTGCTGTAAAAAATAATGATACTTTGATTGAGGATCTTAGGGAACGAGAGAAGACTCTTCGAGAGAAACTATAGTATATTGAGAGAGAGAGAGAGAGAGAGAGAGAGAGAGAGAGAGAGAGAGAGAGATGGTCTTTGTGGTTTGATGAAAACTTTGAAGAAGGATATTCTAGAGTATGAGGAGTTTAGGCATTTGCTTGAGTCTAGGATTAGTGAGCTTGAGAAGATATTGAGAGACTCGAGTAAGGTAAAGTTTGATTTAGAGGCTAGTTCAGAAAAGTCGGATAAGATTTTAGGTACCGTCCAAATCAAGGATGATAAGTGTGGTATAAGCTTGGATGATCATATTGCACCCATTCCCAAAGACAATACCAATCGCGTGAGAGAACCAACTATGAACATTAAGAGAGGTCCACATTTAGGTCACATTCCTCGTCGTGTTTACACTTGTTCTCATTGTGATAGTAAGGGTCACCTTAGGCATTTTTGTTATGACCTTAAAAATGATCCAAGAAAATTTAAGAATAAAGTCGTTTCGATTCCCAAAACCCCCATGCGTCGTTACACACCTACTTGGGGTTAGGAAATTGGACTTAGTGGCTTTAGGAATTGAATTTCATGGTTCTCGATTGGTTGCACTTGATTCTTCCTATGCTAAATCTAAAGGATGATTGTGTTGCCATGTTTGTCATACGCTAATCTTCGCTTCATGGTTTATATATTGTTAGTGTTATGACTTGTGTATCTCTTTGTATTATATCTATCATTTATTTGAGTCTTATTTGAAAAATACAAAAAGATTTTTGGTTTATATATTTTTGAGAAAATACAAAACGATTTTGGTTTTTGAGTCAAAAATATTTTTTGAACAACTCAAAAAAAAAATCGGTTTATTTTTTGTGTCATGAGTTTTCATGTTTGATGTGTCATATTGGTGTTCTTGGATCGCCATCATTTGATTATCCATGTGTCTAGGACATTTAGTCATAATTATAGATGCTTAGGATGATCTTAACCATTGTCTAATGGGGTTGTTTTGAAGTTGATTTGCATTTAGATTCGACTTTATATATATGCCATCATTGCACACATGCACGAGTTTATATGAATGTTTGACTTATCATTCATATTTGAGTTTGGTGAAACGCTCTTATCTCAATTTTTTCATCTATGCGTAATAAGACTTAGAAGGAGGTATGCATGTAAGAACCATTTACCGTGAGAATTGATATTGCTTAGATTGAAAAAAATGATGAGTGTTCAATTGATATTTCCATGTTTGAGCACATTAGTACTATGTTGGCATGAAACTCACATTGTTTTACCTGTTTTATTTTTTCTATTTTGAGTCTGTTTTGCTGTTGTTTCGTATCTTTAGTACTTGTTTTCATGAAAGTTTTTCACCAGAAAAAGCTGTAATTCGAACTAGAATACAAAGTTTGCTGAAGTCGTTCAAATGACTTCTAAACGTAGTTTGAACGACATGTCCAAGTCGTTTGAAGTCTTTTTCTAAGGACATGTTTTTCAAGGGGGTAACTGTGTCAGATATGGTCGTTAGATGGTCATTTGTAAGGTCTTTAGATAGGTGCTTCAAAATAGACCTTACTATTTCAGGTCATTTCTGACCTCGTTCAAACGACATGCCAATGTCGTTCAAACAATATGGCTTAGTCATTCAAACGACCTGCCTGGATTTTTTAGCCCTCTTCTATTTTTGTACCTACTATGTATATATGCTTATATCTTTCTGTTTTTGTACTTCTGGGTTCTTTTGGACAGTTTACATGCAGTCGATATTGATTATTCATGTGTTGGTTCTTATGCTGCATTGGTTCGTTTAGTCACATCTTGGCTTAGATTGATGATTCATTTTTATGTGACTGTTTGCCAGCTATGATTTAGTATCTTCTGATTATTTTTAGTTGGCGTTCCATGTTTATCTAGATATGCTTTATTGATTAATTCATTCTAGATATTTGGTGATTCGTTTATCCTTTTCACTTATTGTCAATTGGAGACACAAAGGGAGAGAGATGTATGTGATGTAAGGGGAGTGTTTGTTAATTGGGCATATATTCTTTTTGGCTTTACAAATTGGTATCATATTCATATGTTCATATTTTATTGGTATCGTAATGTATTGCACATACTGGTATTGCTCACTTGTTTAACAAATGATATGGTTGACGTATTAGTATTTTTATATAATTTGTTCCTACATACTTCACAGGGTATTTGTTTGTTTCATATGTGTAGGTATTCTTCAGCGATGCAAGATTGTAAGACTACATCACATTCAGACATCTCATGCTTGGCGGACCTGTATATACTAGTCTTTGTCCGGTATTTTTTATTTTGGGTTTTATGGGATGGGATTTAGGTGTCATACGGCTTGACGGTCCGGCTTAGGCAACTCACTATTTGGGTTTTGTCCCGGAATAGTCAAAGGGGGAGATTTGTAAGGACAAAAATTCTAATTGAGTCCATTTATATGTATTTGACTTATTCCCGGAACAAAACGTGCTTGAATCATAGATAGATTTCTATATTGTCACGATTCCCATAAAGTCTATGACGTGTTTGATTAGAAGAAGTAGCAGCCAAGCTTCAAAGATATATCATGCCGAGTTTTATCAGTGCACGTTTCACGTCTTCAGTCAATTGTATTCTGAGATACTCTCGGGTATGAACGCATTATGTTTATGAAGTTCGGAAAGACTTTTAAAGGATGGAAATTTGTTCATAAATGATTTAAAATGTTAAAAATGTTTTTAAATAATTTTAACTTCGTTTATTCTAAGATAATTACAGTTTAGAGTCGTATGAAACTACATCTTGTGCTTTAGTGGTCCAAACGACATTTGATTTCATTCGAATGACATCTCACAGTCATTAGAATGAAATGCCTAAACCCTAAACCTCTCTCAGAATTTCGTAAGTGTGTGCAGAACCATATTCCAGAAAAGAACTCATAAGTGTTTTGCATAAGTTTTCTAAGGTTTTCAAAGTTAAAAACCATCCTTAGAGTTTAAAAGATATGATCTTTCATATACTATTACTGTAGAGATCTTGTTTGCAGTTCATACATATTGAACAAGTTGTTCATTGGGTTTTGCGGTACATAAGCGGAGGAGTCAGTGTTCTAAATCGTAGGCTACATCGATGGACACTGAGGCACTCGTGGAAGCGTGTGCTATGGACGAGTATCATGGAATGATTTATGCGTGGTCACTGTGGAGCAACAGTTAAATTGAAGAAGAGAATCAAGGCTTGTGGGGATCGAGTCATTGTGTAAGTCTGTCTATCTTCCTTTTGTAAAACCGTATCATAGTGATTGTCTAGCTTGGGTCATCCGAGTTTTTTTTCCCTTTGTCGTTTCCTCGTACATCCGAAATTATGAACTTTACTTTATTTTACTTGCTTTAATCACCTAGATGCATGTTTAGGATTAAATAAGATAAAATTGGACTTAATTGAAATTGGTTCGCAAACTTTGTGCGTGTTAAAATTGAAAAAAGGTTTTTGAAAGAAAAATTATTTTGATCTCCTTAAAGCACATTTAAAATAAAAGGGGGCCTACATGAAATAATTGAGATCCCTTTGTACATAAGAATCCAGAGAGAGGGATACTTTTGGCCAACGATGAAGCAGGATGCAACAGAGTTACAACAAATGTGTGATAAATGTCAACTTTTTTTTCAGGAAGTTGAATGTCACTTCTTTGAAACTCAGGCGGATTGGAGGCAGCCTTACATTAATTTTATTAAGGATGGAGTTGTTACGACGGAGAAAATTGATGCAATGGGACTCAGGCGATGTGCCCCACAGTTCTACGTCCAGGAGGAGAAGCTATGTCGTAGAGGATACTTCAACAGGTCGTTAAGATGCATCACAAAGGAGGAGGCAACAAAAGTTTTGAAGCAGGCTCACAAACCAGCTCACATCGGAGGGTTAAGTTATATGACTAATTAATGACCTTGGGTTATTATTGGCCAACCATGGAGAATGACTCTTCCGAGTTTGGTCGAACGTGCAAGGCGTGCCAGCTGTATGGAAATATGATCCATGCTCCCTTGGTGGACTTACACTATTTACCCATTCCACACTTGGGCATTTGACCAGGTAGGTGCAATACATAAATCTTCTAGAGGAAAGATTTGGATATTAGTGGCAACATAGTGCTTTACGAAGTGGGCTGGGGCAATACCACTAAAGAGAGAAATAGCAGGTGTGGTGGCCAACTTTATTAGAGAGTACATCATCTATTGATTTAGGATTCCAAAGGTCATCCTCTCTGATAACAGGACCCCATTTGTCAAGAAAAAAGTAACGATGCTCACAGACAAGTAATCCATTATTCATAATACCTCAACGGTGGCATATTGCAAGGGCAACGGTCAAGTCGAAACAACTAACAGGACCTTGGTCAATATCTTGGCTAAGATGATGGAAGATTTCCTAGGTTCATGGGATGATAAGATTCCACCAGTTCTCTAGGCCTATCGAATAACAAATTGGAAACACACAGGGTATACGCCGTTCTCTCTTGTATTTGGAGTTGAAGTAATTTTTCCACTGGAGCTGGAAGTTCCCTCAGCCCGATATGCCTTGTGAAGAAGCATGCTTCCTCAGAGTAGACACGTATAATTGGAAGAACCGGATGAACACAGGGACAACGTGATGCAACACTTTAAAATGTACATGAAGCAGATCTCCAGGTCATATAACAACTTGGTAAGGCTAATAAAATTTATAAAAGGAGATCTGGTTTTGAACCCAGCTGTGAATTGAGGGCTCCCATTGCCTAAATTTATTACAAATTAGGAGGGACCTTTCATTGTGAAGGAGTCTCACGATTTAGGTTACTATTTAATCTCTAAGATGAAAGAGGATAAACCTTTCAAGATTAATAACAAGTGGTTAAAGGTCTATTATGTTTGAGCGAGTAACCTCAGCTAGAGATTTATTTTTGGTTAAATTGTTAAAGTTATATTACAAGTCATTATGAGTTATTTCTTTTGTTGTAATTCTTCTCATAAGTTAAAAAGAAAGAGTTTGCTTGTAAATTATAAGAGTTTAATCTATGCAATGAATTAATAGAAGATAATTGTAACAAATATCAAAGCATGGCATGGTAACAAGGAATTTATGTTTTTTTATATACTTAGAATGGTTACAAAAATAAAATTGGAACTACTGCCAAAGAATTACATATTAGAAAACATAAAATTACAACACAATAAAGGCCTTCTCAACCCAAAAGAAACCACAAGTCAGGAGCGGAGAAGAAATCCCCAAGCAAGCCCGAAGAGGACTCTAAGAACATTCTATAAGTAGTAATATAGCCTTAAAGTCTGGTCTGGAATTGGGCACGTTCAATCACTAAGGCTTCACATTTTTTCTTGGCCTTCAGCAGAGCTACCTCGATAGCCTTAACCTCATGATCAGCTTCTTCCAATAGAGGATCTAACTCCACCAGTCTGGCCTCCTCAGCTCGTTGCTCTTATACATGTTTTCGATATAACTCCCTCTGGCTCTCCAACTAATTGCTCTTTAAAATCTTCAAGTGGCTAATTAACTAGTTTAGTTGAAAGTCGTCCTTGCCCATCTCCCTCAAGTTACCCAGGTATCGATTAATGAGGGGCATAGTAAGACTTGAAGTTTGGGCATTGACAACCTCAGCAATAACAGTTGCCATACCCTGGAGCCTATAACTCATCACCACCATGTTTGAATGAAGACAGTTAGCAGTAAAGGTTTGAGGGATATGAGTGGAAATTTTTTCAACGATAGAACGATTACACGCAGAGACTTGGGGAGACTGGTGAAGGACTATAAGGCAGAACTCGTGAGGAGCCATGTTAGGTAGAAGAACATCATAGCCAGACTTACTATCAACTAATAGATCTGTAGTTAAATCACAATCATTCTGACTTGTTTTCTCTAAAGAGACTGGTCCTTGATAATCATACGCAATAGGCGAGGGACCATGCTGAGTTGGCTCTTTGACAGGATTAGGTTCCCTCACAACCTGAAACGAGAAAAAAAAAGAATGATTTTGCGAGAAAAATCTTATCAAGTGTGTTTTCATTGTTAAGTCACCGTTATAGGTGGAGTTTGAGAAAAAATATTACAAGTGTGTTTTCATTGTTAAGTCACCGTTATAGGTGGAGTTTGAGAAAAATCTTAACAAGTCTATTTTAATTGTTAAGTCACCATTATAGGTGGAGTTTGAGAAAAATATTAACAAGTGTTTTTTCATTATTAAGTCACTGTTATAGGTGGAGTTTAAGAAAAATCTTAACAAGTGTGTTTTCATTGTTAAGTCACCTTTATAAGTGGAGCTTACGAAATCTTGACAGTGTATTTTCATTGTTACCTCGAATAACTTATGTAAAGAAGGAGAATGCAGTAATTACCTCAGTACCAACTGCATGATTAACTTCGACATCTCTCTAGGCTTCATCAAACCCTTCAGAGAGAGGAACCTCAGTCATTGGCGATACACCTTCCTCGTGAAAAGTCACAAGTGCCAAGACTGGGGAATGTTCCATTGAAGTCGTTTGCACTCTAGTTGTATCAACCACCACAGTGGCCGAAGGAACCCCTAAGGAAGAAGATGAAACAATGGTAGCACGAGGAACTTGTGGAGTCCCAGAAAGGGAGGGAGGAGTGAGACTTGGATAAAGCTACAAATAATATCAAAGTGTTAGACACAAAAAAACACCACATAAAACAGGGCAAATGCACAATAAATGAACTTACCTTAGTAATGGTAGAAAAAAGGACAAACCCAACGACATACCTCACTATAGGGAAGTGAAGAAATGACCTAATGAAAGATGTGGTCAGGTTAGAAGCCCCTACAACCTGAAATGAAAACAAAATACTAAGAATGCAAGTCTACCAAGTGGAAAAGATATTTAAAAGAGGAAAATTTATTACCTCTGGAGGACTTGAAAAGACTGGAACAACATCCAGAGGAACCACCAACAAAGGAGATGCCCCAGAAGAAGCCAAGGGAGTCTCCTCTGGATGATAGGAGGCGCCAACGGTCTCCACAGATGCAACATCTTTTCTGGCAGCCTCCTCTGCACATTGGGAGGCAAAATGATGAGAATAGGTCATCCCAATCATGGAAGAATGGGGAGGATATGAAATAGTCTCAAAACCCCAAAACGTTTTCCCACGAAAGGCCTTACGGGCGAAGAAGGTCTATCTGCTTCGCCCTCCTACAGAGAAAAGAAATTTTCACAAGTATTAGCGAATATACCTCACTAAGGAAAGTTAGAAATTTTTAAGTGATGGAGAGAGCATACCCCTTACTATGGAGAAGAGTGGAACTAAATGACCATTGTTGAAGAACGCGATGAAGGTACTGTAGAATCTCCTTCAGTGAACCACGCTCAACTTCAGGACTGTCATCAAGAGTAATGGTCTCAAGGGGAGATGGAGGAGGAGAGGTTCTGGGAACAAGGGCAGTAGGTGGTGGTTACACTTCATATGCACGTTTCTTCTGGTTTTTTGTACCTAAAGTCTTCTTTCTTGTACCAGAACCACAAACAGCTAATAGGACTCTAGAACTTCTTCTTCTTAATGTGTTACCCTCAGTTGGATTTACCTATATTGTGGGAAATATTGCAGGGGGAGGAACAGGAGGAGTGTGTCATTAAAACTCACGTTGTACCTGTTCAAGATCTACTTGACATGGAGCTCGTATCTCCTCACTTATATATATAGATATTAGAGAGGGAACGGAGGCAATTAGAAAGGCATCAATGGGGACTTGGGATTAAACTTGGATTTTGAAGAAGTCGTTCTTTTTGAAGTCCTCTATTTCTTAGAAGGGGGTTGAGAAGACCTCTCACCAGAAGAACTTACGGCAATGGTACCTTCTTTAGAGGACCCTATGACAGGGGCAGTTATTTTTAACGCTGGAGCTTTTTTGGGCCTAGGGCCAGCTGTAACGACCAGAGGGCAGTAAGGAGGCAACTCAATGGGAGGATCTTTTTAGGTTTGACTTAGAGGAAAATCAACTCCCAAAACTGAGTTACATTTAAGGCCTAGCTTAATGGGTAGAAAGCTAAGGATAGGAGGGTAAACAAGTGGGCTTTCGATAAACTCGTGAATTTTTTCCAGCTTCATCAACCAATTTTTTATGGCAAAAGAGAAGTCACATCACCCTTCCTTGTTATCTAGGGGATGGTGATTCGAACAGCAATCATCAAAAAAATAAGGAAGGCATTCGATGAGGTATAAAAAGAGCAGGCATCAGAGAAAGTAGCCCTAGCATGTGATTCCTGAAAAATAGGGCGAGGAACCCCTTGATCGAAGCCAAATTGACGAGAGCAGCGATTAGGGTTATAGTGTTCTGAAATGTATCCTCACTCAGTATAACAAGGAAGATAACCTGGGGTTAACAGGATCACAACGTAAAAGGAAGGATCTTCTTTGATGAGCTCTTCTGAGGTGGCTTGAACTGTTTTGTCTGCATGGGTAAAGAATGACAAGTCTGGGCAAAAGCATTTTCGCCGTGGGGAAGCATGGGTTTGTTAAAAACTGAAAGAATATCTTTTGACTTTGTTTATTATGAAAGCAAAATAACCAATGGGGCTTGGGAACTTCATGAACTGGATAGGGTTTTTCCATGGGGTTATATCTGGGTAACGGTTGTAGAGGAAACTGATCAAAATTATGGTATTGGAAAAATTGGCCAAGTTGTAGCGGCCAAGGGATCGTTCCATATCTAAGTGAGTCATGTATATCCAAGTATATAGGGACCCCAAAGCCATTATAGTTAGAGGAATCTTGAAGCCCCTGGCTAGTCGAATGGAGATATGTATGAGATCCTGACGGGGATGATCGTTGGGCTTGCCAGGCAAGATAAAATAAGAGAGGATAATAAGAATGTAAGCTGGTAGCCCTAAGGGTTGCCTTTGCCTTTTCTAAATCCAAAAGAACCACCTTTTTTAGAGGGGGATTAGAATAAATAACTGATAAAGGAGGTGAAAGTGGCCTTGTTTGAAGTCCCTATGCACCTTCGGCATATCTGGTCTAACTCTGCACGGGCAGTAATCTCTTAGGCGTCTAAAGCATCATCAGAATAAAAAGAGGTACCAGTGGGCTTAAGCCCTAAAAATTAACAGAAATCTTTCAACGTCACAGTGAACTCTCCCCACGCGGACAAGAAAGTGTGGCTTATAACGTTCCAATGAGATACAAGTACTTGTAGTGCAGCATTGTGTTTGAACAGAGTGAACTCACCAAACCAGGTCGCCTGATGAAGCCCAACCTTGGTAAGAGCATCTACGTAAGTGGACTACATATAACTATTCTAGATAGAAAAATGGGTTGGGGAGCCTCCAGTCCCTTCGAAGACCATCTGAGAGCATGGGAAGTCACTCGGGTCAAGGTAAAAATTCAAAGTCCCCTCTGAGGGAAGAAATCCTATATGGCATCATCATCTTAATCACCTAGGGTCAAGGATTCATACTTGGCATTTAAAACGATGATAGTGCATGCGTTTGAAAATTCATCTCCCTTGCCAAAAATATATGAATAATGGTAAAAACACAACCGTTCCTCATGCATCGCCATTATAACTGTGGTGTCCAAGGCTATAGCAGGAGTAACAACGACGATAGATGCAGCGACTGCGGATGGGGTGATTAGAGCAACAGGGGCATCAGATAGAGAAACCATTAAAGTTTGAAACGAAATAAGGGTGGTAAGAAGAAAGGGTATAATGAAAATAATGGAGTAATAGTGGGTGAAGATAGCAAAAAGATAAGGAAGCAGGTGAAAAGCTTGAGCAACAATGGCGGAATATCTCTTTATCTCTCTAGAAGCTCTGTGCGTATAAAGAAAATGAAAAGGTGAAAGAGAAAAATGGCAAGTGCTGAGGTATTAGACGCTTGGAAATCAAGTGAGCATTTGAGTTTCCCACAAAAGAACGTGCTAAATCGTCAATATGATTATAAATGGACATGTCGCGCTTTGGGGAGTGCCCTGACAGTTAAAAAGACAATCTCAGGTCATTAATGAGATGACGCTCGAGAGAGAGAGAGGGTTTCTTTCAAAACGAGTAATGATTATGGTGCCAGAATTTTTAAAATATATTTGAAACCAAAATGCCCAATTAAAGAAAGTCCTCACGCTATAAGACTAAACGATGGTACAATAGGTTGAAGTTGCATTGAGGAAAACTTTAACCTTCCAAGAAAAGGAGGTTGATCCAAGCACATTTCAAAAAATTCATGGTGTCCTCTTGCCAAAAGTCTAAAGTTCTAACCGGTGATAACTTTGACTAAGGTACATTGGGGAGATTTTTTTCTTTTTTGAACAAGTTAAAACGGGGATGGCCACAACTCAGATACATCGGGAAGAATTTTACAAGTCCAAACAAAAATGTCCCCTCACTACAATTTCAGTCAGGGGTGGAACAAAATTAAATAAATTACGGAGTATTTTTCTTTTGAACAGTCAGAATGACGACGAACAAAATCCACAGGTACTTTCGGATAATTCTAATAAGCAGTGAAGAAGGCAGAATGGCTGAGATCTAACAGTTGGAAAAAGCTACTATGTCCCCTCGCCACATGCCTAAGTATTGTTGAGCTTTGGTTTAGGTACGTCGGGGAGAATTAAACTTATTTTAAATAGAAATAACGACAGTGGTTGCAACGAAGGCGGATAAAGAAGAATTTTTGCTCCCAAAAGAAGATAGTCCATCTAATTGAGAAGATTTTCATGTAGAAATTTCTTATTCTCTTGACAAATCTCTACACGATGGGTAAAATGTAGGAGGGGCTTGAAGGTAATCTCTGAATTAGAGAGAGAACCCCCAATTAACACAAGAAACTCAAGAAAAGGAAGCAACATGAAGACAGCGAAGCAGTAGCGAAGTAACTCAACGAGGCATCTCAGCGATGAAACTCAGTGAGGCATCTCAGCAACGAAACTTGCCAAAAAGAGCTCCCTTTTATCTTTTGTTCTTACTTAGTCAAATTATATATTTTAATTACATTGGCTATAATGTTGTAATGATTATAATATTTAGTGTGAGGTCAAATGGTACTCGCGAGAGACCAGTCCTGACAGGGGTTGGGAGAGATCACATACTCTATTGAATGAACTTACCGTGGGAACTTTAGAGGGACTTAGTTTAAAGGATTGAGAAGTGAGGCAGCATTAAGGCCTGTCTTGACCATATTAGATACAACACCGAGAGATGTTTTACCATGGGGGCATATGCAGAGTAACCTTAAGTTCCATCGTATAGTGAGCTTTGAGACAAATAACCCTCTACCAAATGTCACATCTACTTTAGGTGGCGTCACTATCTACCTGCCTACTATCCAATCTGAATTTGAGTAAACCACTGTGGTATTGGGATTGTTAGACAGTTTGGTGGTCCACCTCTGCTGTGACAGACCTCTGACGCACAGTGTATAGGCAAAAAGCATGTCCTGCCATTTAATGATTGTAACGTAGGTGTGTTAATCCATCAGGCATTTAATGCTTGGGACTTAAGTGTGACAAGGAGGTCCTTGACATTAATGAGGACTGATATGTCTCAAAAAAGGTGTGGGTCTATTTATCGGCCTCAACCACTTTTGAGAAGGGAGAGTTCTTTCTAGAGATTTTATTGCTAGAGAGAAATACATTGAAGAGAAGTTATTACAAACCAGAGAGAGTTTACTCGCCCACCATTATCATTTATTGTGAAGCTTTCTCTCCCTTTAAACGAGTTGTTTGTGAGTTTTCCTTTATTATCATTTGAGTTATAAAAGAGAGATTTTTTAGTTCAAACTGAGTGTTTGTTATATACAATATTATGTGTTCATTTGTCTTTGTCCAAGAGTACTTGAGTTATCGTTTATTACCATAATATCAGGGTTACGCCTCCACTGGTATTAATATACTCCCAAGATTCAAGGGGACTATCCTCTTACAACTATAATCAAATGAGCTGATGACTGATGAGAAATGTGTGATCGTAAGTCTGATATCTCATCAGCCCTGTTGTCCCTATTTAGGCAAACCTGGGGGGAAAACATTTTGATAGTTTGGATTAGCACCTTAGAGTTACAATAATTATCTTACGCAACTAAATTGCAATGATGCAATTAATTTAAAGTATGTACCGTCCATCGGCACTCGCATGCATTAAGTATCTCACCCCTCATCTAAGTGCACTAAACTATACTCACATCAACCCAAATCCCAATTATGAAAGTTTGATAACTGTAATAATAAGATATTCGATGCCTCTAGCATAATTCATGTACAAAATCTAATCATATACACGTGTTCTTAGACTTCCCAGAGTACCTCTACTATACTATCCACAAAAGTAACATAACAGTCATTATGCATTTATGTAGTATAGGGTTCATTATCAATTGTCTACATCATTAGACTAAGGATTAGTTCTTAATTAATTTATATAATTATATATGTCCTTATATATATATATATACAACACTTATTTACCCTTAGTGTCCCATTCATGCTCTATCGATACGTCCGGAGGAATCCCTCATCCAAATAGACATCACAAAATACATACAAATGGGGTGGTCCCTATGCGGTACACAATTGCACGGTCCATACCCCAACGCTATCAATGGATCCTAGTATCTACACCTATATCTCGTAAGTGGCACTTCCATATAGTACCTAAAATAATGGCCTACACGATGCCTAGACCACCTGCGTCAATGCGCGCTACGATCTCGAGACGCACATAACCCCAATCGATAGTACATCCACGAACATGGGTATGCCCACGAAAATAAATAAATACATATTTTTATCACATAATATGCACATGTAATTAACCATATCATTACTCCCATGAGTCCATTTAATCTCCTTTTAATATTCCCACTTTAAGAATTAACTGTAATACCCCGCATTTTTCTCTTAATCAATTAGTGGAAAATATTCCTTTTTTCTAATAAATAACTAATTTTAGAAAATTTAATATAAATAAATATCTTATTCGAATGTGTTAAGTGGAAGCTTATTATTTGGCATACTTATGTGTATTATTATTTGGCATACATGCACTGTCAGAATTGGTGGGCCAGTATGAAGAGAGATATAGCGGAGTTTGTGTCCAGATGTGCTACTTGTCAACTGGTGACGGCAGATCATCAGCGTCATGCGAGAACTCTGCAACGCTTGGAGATCCTGGTGTGGAAACGAAAAAGACTATCTATGGACTTCATTACGAGGCTACCTACTTCACAGAGGGGGCATGATACGATCTGGGTAGGGTTGTGTTTCAGCCGGATCGGATCGAAAAATGACCCTTCGGAAAAAATTCCAATTTTTCCCGAAAATTAAATAATCATTCCGATTTTCGATCCAATCTTTTCGAAAAATCAAAAAAAAAATCGAATTCAGAAAAATAGGAAAATCGAAAAAAAATAAAAAAAAATCGAAAACTAAAAAAAATACTAAAAATCTAGAATTTTCAAAAATTCCAAAATTTTAAAAAAATAAATATAGGATTTTCGGTTACTCGAAATTCTCATTTTAAAGAAATCAAGAAAAAAGTTTAACCCAACATGTAAATACATAAATATTAAACCTTTTTTTTCATTTGTGCAGAGGATAGAGGGATAGTCTACTTTTATAGAGGACATTTTTGAACATCTCTTCCTCTCCTAACCGATGTGGGGCACGTGAGAATATTTGAAAAAATCGAAAAAATTGGAAATCGGAAAATATTTCAGAAAATATCGAAAATAATTCAAAAAAATTGCATCGGCATAGTTTCGGAAAAATTGAATCGAAAAATCGGAACTTCAAAATTATTTTCGATTTTCGATCCAATTTTTTTTCGAAAAAATTGAAAATCGAAAAATAAAAAATCGAAAAACCCTATATACGTTTCAAAATCGAAAAATATCGAATCAGATATCAAAAAAATCGGAATGTTCGAAAAAAAACACAGCCCTAGATCTGGGTGATTATCGACAGATTGACAAAGGTGGATCATTTCCTATCGGTCCACACAGATTTTAGCTCCGAGCAGTACGCCATACTTTTTATTACAGAGATCGTTGAGCTACACGGGGTACCACTTAACATAGTATCAGATAGGGACGGGATGTTTGTGTCCCACTTTTGGAAGAGCTTCCAGCAGGCCTTAGGGGCAGAGTTGAGACTGAGCACTTCGTATCATCCTCAGATCGATGGGCAGACGGAGAGGGTGAACCTGATGTTGGAGGACAAGTTGCGTATGTGTATTTTAGACTTTAAAGGAAGCTGGGAGCAATATTTTCCGCTGTTGCAGTTCGCCTACAACAATAGCTACCAATTCACTATAGGGATGGGGCCATTTGAGGCACTCTACGGGAGACCCTATCATTCCCCCCTCATTCTGGTTTGAGGTGGGGGAGAACAAATTTCAAGGACCAAACTTCATTCAGGATAACCCTGAGAAGGTAGAGATAATTCGGGCCAGGATACGAATTGCTCAAGATAGGCATAAGAGCTATGTAGATGCGGGTAAGAGACAATTAGACTTCGATGTTGGAGACCAGGTGCTGATTAAAGTGTCTCCCATGAAGGGGTGATGAGATTCGGAAAGAAGGGAAGTTGGCACCTCGATACGTGGGACCATTCCCTATCTTGGAGAGGATTAGGCTTGTGGTATACCGGTTGGGATTATCTAAACACTTACAGCGGATGCATGATATCTTTCATATATCCTCATTGCGGAGATTCCTTGGAGATGAGGTGGCTTACCAGCACATCGATGTCGATGAGATTGAGCTCCAACCAGATGGGTAGCCATTTCGGATAGACGGGAGCGCTGACTGCGGTCCAAGATTGTTCCTTTAGTCCGGGTTCAGTGGGGGAACCACCTGGAGGATGAGTCAACTTGGGAGAGAAAGGACGACATACGCGCAAAGTATCTGGAACTCTTCTATCTAGGTACGTACTTTCTTGATTCCGAGGATGGAATCCTACTATTAGGGGGGAAGAATGTAATACCCCGCATTTTTCTCTTAATTAATTAGTGGAAAATATTCCTTTTTTTCTAATAAATAATGAATTTTAGAAAATTTAATCTAAATAAATATCTTATTCGGATGTGTTAAGTGGAAGATTATTATTTGGCATACTTGTTTGTATTATTCATTTTGTGCATGAATATATTATTTGCATATCATAAAAGAAATTTATATAATTTATGTGCGACATAATAAAAAGTAATAGTTTTCGCATAAATAAATTGGAGCCCATTTTGGGACTTATATGAACTCGTTTAAGTAGTTTAAACCTTTAAAAATGGTCTTGGGTCAATAACTTATGGGTTGGGAGAGTTTTAGACTAATTAGAAAGGGAATTCGGGCTTATTTGGGGATCCAAAAGTTAGGCCCATAACCCAACTCCTGATTAGCACTTAATTTAGTGGTTTAGTGGGAGTAAACCACTCCCCATTATCACAAATCATAACTTACGAAAGCATCCACGGGAGACACAAAAGAGAAACACCCAAAGGAAGGGAAAAGAAGAAGAACAAGGAGGGATCAAAGGCTTTCAAGGGTTCTCCTCTACAAAATTTAAAGGAGGGAATTTTCTTGCATAAATTATGTTTCTAATGTACTTATCAATGCATAATTTATTCCCCTTTTTTATTTCTGGAAATTAGGGCTTCTTATATTTGATTTGATGATGGAAACCCACATGTAGAGGAAGAATATACATGTAGAGTTATTCCAGAAATTAGGGATTGAAAGCATGTGTGTTGATGATTAATTCTCCCTTAAGTTTAATAATTATTGGAGAATAATGGTAAATAATTATAGAGGTGATTGATGATTCGTTTATGGGCTGATTTCCATATGTAAATTTCCCCAAATAAATACCCTCCTTATGAATTAATCACGATTCAATGTTGGAGACTTAATTTCTTAAGCATCTGAGTATATTAATGATTGTAACTAGAATTTTTGTTGGAAACTGAACTTAAGAATGTAAATTTCGTGTTGCTGTTAAGAGAACTAAGAAGGTAGGAAAATCTAGGAAACCCAAAAACTGTGAAAGGTGGAGGTAGAAGATGAGGCCTCGTTCGAATGACGTGTCCGGTCGTTCGAACGACATCCCATGTCGCTCGAATGATACCTCCATGCGTTCGAACGACGGGCCTGAATCTCTGACTTTTCGTCCTCTTCTGCCTTGCCCAATTCGACACCTGCTCATGTCACTATTATACCCTGCAAGCTGCAAAAATATAAAATTTAGGAAGAAGTGTTGGTACAGTGGGTTAATTTACTTAAGGGACTAATAAATTCACCCATACCTAAATTAATAATAATTACTCTTAGTTAGGATTCTCAAAAATTATTTATGGATTGGAATTAATAATTTATTAGATTTTAAATTATTAATAAATGAGAAAATATTAGGAATGATTGATTGAGGAATATTATTGGTAATTGTAGAGAAAATTGCCTATGCATATTATGGAGACAAATAATATGCATTATTATGTATTTATGTGGACATACCTTATTCGTGGACTGTCCTATCAGCTCAGGGGTTCACGCGTTCGGGCCGCATACCACACGTTGGCAAAGGTGGGCTTGACGATGTGTAGGCCATACAGGTACTACGTTGAGGCTCCACCCACTAGAGGTAGGGTTGGCGTTGACCGTTCCTGTATCACCGCTAGGTATGGTCCATATACAGGTGTCCTGCATAAGGACCGTCCCCGACATATGTGTGTATTGTGTTGTCCGTTTCGAAATAAGAGAATTCCTCCGGACTTGGCGATAGAGCACGAATAGACACCAACGGTAGATGTCCTTGTGTGTCAAATATATGAAAGGACATATATTATTAATTGATCGAACTTGAAATTGAATAAATTGAATTGTCTAAGGAAATAGACAGTAATTATATATGATGTTCTTTAATGCATAGTAAATGCTTATGCCCTTTTTGAATGACTTATGAGACTTCAATAATTGACTGTTGGAAATTTAATGTAGAAAGTACATTTAAATAATTTATTACTATTGTCCCCATTTATAATTTGAGTTATTTTCACCATTCATTATTTGGTAATTATTGGAGAAAGAATGATATTTTGTTAGATGAGTGGTGAGGTGTCACATGTACGTGAGTGACGAAAAGGGGGAATAATTATTGTGCATAGACTGTATAATTACATTCATATTTTATTCAAGTTAATTCTTGCACACCTCGGGCTCTGACCCAAATATAAATGTTTTCTCCCCCAGGTGCTCCTAAACCGGGATAGTTGGATTGTGCTGAGATTAAGTTATTTCTAGCATAGGTGTTTTTCATCTTCAGTCTTTTACTATTTGGAACTTTTGTAAGGGCATAATCCCGATACTCTTTTATTTCATGTCGGTTGGGATTTTATCACTCTAGTTGGATATTATTATTATTATTATTATTATTATTATTATTATTATTATTATTATTATTATTGTTATTATTATTATCATTATTATTGCTATGTTGGTTTGGAATATTGGACTATGGTGTATGTGCTCCTTATCTTACAAATGCAAAATTTTTGGAAAATAACTTATTTATAATTACTTTGTGCTAAGGATGGTATTAATTGACAAACAAGCCCTCTCTTCGGTGTATCGTGCCTGGACAGCCTTTACATGAAAAAATAGGGGTTGTTACGTTTGAACCGTTCCTTTAGAATCATCTCAAACAAACAAAACTTTCTTAATTAGTTCAAAATTACCAAAAGATGAGACGAAGCATGTCATTCATTTTCTTAGGATAAATGCGAACATGTTCGCCTAGTATCCCTATGATATTTTAGGAATTGATCCAGATGTTACTTGCCATCGATTACATATGGTTCCTGCATGTCGAGAAAATCAAAATTTGAGAAAATCATCCCTTGAGAAGTTAAAATTAGTGGAGAATGAAATTGAGAATTTACTTCATATCTAATCCATCATAGAGGTTTAATTTCCAAATTGGATCTCTAACACTGTCGTGGTAAAAAATAAAACTACAAAATGAAGGGTTTTCTTGAATTTATAGACCTGAATAAGGCCTTCCCAATTTATATTTCCTCTCTCTAGTTTGATCAGAGAGCTGAATCCACAACAAGTTATCAATGAATGAGCTTCATGGACTCTAACTTATGCTATTATCAGATACTTATGTTCATCCCTGGTCAAGATAAAACCTCTTTCATCATAACTCTAGGTCTTTACTGCTACAAAGTTATGCCCTTTGGTCTCAAGAACATTAGGGCAACGTTGTAACATCTCATAACAAAGATGTTTAATAAGCATATCAGTTCAACAATAGAGGTTTATATATATGATATGCGTCACGGTATTTCCTTTATTTTATGTGGAGGTCTTTTTCTGCATCGATGATATCATGGACTACATGATGAAGATTTTGAGTAGAGATAAAGTTGTAAGTGTATTTTCCTTTTCTAGTTTGGGAGGGACATGAGTTGAACTTATCTCGGGGGTTATTTTTTTGGTATTGTGTTTTGTACTGGAATGGAAAAAGGGGAGATTTGCAAACGTAAGATTTATAATTGTTCATTATGTTTTTAAGTTTGGAATATTCTGTTACACCTCTACATTATCATGTACATTCTCAAGAACTTCAATCAAAGACAATTTAGTGGCCAAATGCAGCAATCTAAGATCGAAGAGTTGAGATCGTCACTACAATCATAGGGGAAGGTATATGAGTTTTATTTTGTGTAATCATTATGTCCGGGGGTGTAAAGAAAAATTTCCAATTAAGTCAATTTTTATGTATTGGCTTAATTCCAAACAAAACATTTTGAATCATAAGTTAGGCTTTATATGTTGACCTTTCAAGCCTATGACGTGTTTAATTGAAGACATAGCGACAAAGCTTCACAGATTACATATCGTGTCGTGTTTTATGCCACGTTTTATCTTCATAATTTTTAGGATCTCTCAGGTATGAATGCATGTACATTTTGATCCTTGTAATTTTATTTTGGGTGTTTATTTTTATAAAATGTTTCAGGGTCTATTTTAAAATATTTTAAAAGAAAAAGTATATATATATATATATATATATATATATTATTTTAAGTCGTTCGAACAACTTTAGAGGTAAGGAGTCTAGCAGTTCGTTCAAATGAACTTCAAACGACATATCTCTGTTAGCAAAACAAATATCATTCAAAACTTATTCGAACTTGGTTCGAATGATATTGGTTTTTCGTTCGAACGTATTTTGAGTTAGTTCAATCGAGATTGCATTTTTGTTCGAAAAAACTCTTGTTTTCGTTCAAACGAGATTTTTCAAAAATGTGCCACCTCGAAAAATTATTATATATATAAAGGGATTTAGGCATTTGTTTTTCAAGAGACTTTTGGTGAAAATAATTTTCCAATACATATCCAAAATCTTCCAAACCTTAGTTTCACCCAAACTCTTTAAGATCCAAGTTTCAATCTTTATATCCTTTGAGATCTTCTTTTAGGCACCATAGTTTGTTTCTCTCATAATCTTGATAAAGAAAACTTTCATGTGATGAATTTTGTACCTGATTTACTATTTACACTCGGTGGACTCCATGTCGTGATGTTGCGGTGAAGAAGCGACGGACTCCGTGTTTCGATTTGTAGACGGTTGCTTAGATTATCGGTGGATACCAAGGCATGTGTGGACTCACGCGTTGTGGCAACTTCGTGAATGGACTTTTGCGTGCCACAGTGCGGAGGTACAGGAGCAAAGAGAATAAAATCTTAAGAGGGCATTGAGCTTGTGTTGGGTAACACCTGTGATTTTTTAACCATAAATATCTTCTTATAAATCGAAAAAATATTTATATTTGAATTAATTAGTTTTGGTATTTCAAAATTTTGGTTTTGATATATAAGAAATAAAGTTTTAATCGGATTTGAAATCGGGGGAAAATTAGAATTTTCTAAGTTAATATTTAAATTGGCAGACCTGGGCTCTGGTCAGGTGCTAACTCGATTCGGCTTTGGGGGCGAATTGATTCGCACCGGGGCAGAGTAGAGGTTTGGGTTATTTTTAAGAGTTTGTGTTGGTTTTAAACTCTTTTATTTTCCAATACTAAGGCTCGGGTTTATACTTTTCAAACACTTATAACTCATCTCAAAAATAAATAGCCTCCCAAATTATTCTCTATTTTCTTCTAAAAAACCCAAACCCCATTAAAAACAAGTTTCATCTCAAGTTTTGAAAATTCAAATCAAGTTTTCTCAAGATCCACAAAGAACGAGTCCTTGATATTTTTGCGAGAGGATCGCAACCGTATAATCAAGTTTTTGAAGATACTTTTTCCCCTTAAGTGTTATATGTTTTAGATTTTGCCTAAGCCTTAATTAATCATGTTTTCTCAAAATTAATTAGAAATATTAATTAGGAAAAGCGAAAAGTAAATATGGGACTATTTTTACTAAATCAAAAAATATGATTTAGGAATTGAAACAATCGCATGTTTAGATTACTGCTTTGGGTTACAGTAGATTTGAGGGACGATTTTCATGTTATATTTAAAATATGAACTTTGAATAATGTTTCGACTTGTAAAATTACGATATTGATGTGTTGGTTGTAAAACGAAATTACTAATGTGTAACGTTGTTAATACGCGTGATATAATGATATTATGTGTTAATTGGTAAAATATTACTTGTATTGAAATTATAGAATTTGACAACTAAGGACTCTAGAACATGATGCTCTGATACCATCTGTGACACCCCGCCTATTAAAATATCGGGTGGCCAACCCATGATCAAAATAACACGTTGGTCTCATATGGCTCATTCTTAGCATCACTGTCGAAAACTTTTTAAGGTTACTAAACACCTAGTAATTTAATTAGACCAGTGCCAAATTTTATCTTTCATTAATTAACAACATGCAGAAATCAATGACCATTTAAAACATCCACACCACTGATAACGGAATCCAACACAAATGAATAATCATAAATAAAGATAACCAAATTAATTATCGGTTCAACAATAAAAATACAATAGTCCCTGAAGCAATAACCTGAATACATAAAGTCCAATAAATAAACTAAATACAAAATTCGAGGGCGACATGACCAAATGAGTACTGAAGAAAAGTTCATACACCAGGAGTAAATGAACGAAGCGTCTATAAAAAGGTCCTGCAACGTCCACGTGAGCTACAGCTGCGCACCCCTGGATATAATTCTCAAACTGGGCGTCCCTGTTGCTGGACACCTAAAATGTTTTGAAATTTTTTTTGACACGGGTCAGAGCCCAAGTAAAACATTTTGAAAATATTTAGCCAGCAATTAAATTTGCAACAATTAAATATGCATGCACACTTTTCATATTTAAGTTAGTGTCGCACTCTCTTGAGACATAGCTCACCCCTATTCTAATGTCCACACCTAAAGCTTCCCTTCTAACCTCCCTAGTTATGATACAATGTCTAACTAGTTTGAACCAATTCTTTTCCTCCATACAAATTCCTTTTTGCCCGCTCATATTGCCTATATAATACGTTATCAAATTTTTCGTGTATTTTAGCCAGTTATAGATTTCCCATTTAAAGATTAAGTTCCAAATACATAGGTTATTTTAAATGTTACTCTCTTTCTCATCTACTAGCACTCACATTAGAATAAGTTACAAGTGTGTATATATATATATATATATATACACACACAAATATAGCACCCCTAGGGTGAGACCTACGATGCAAGCATACTATGCTAATAAGTCCTGGTACATCATCTACTAAGCACACACAGTAGAATAAATCACAAGTATATATATTTATCATTCCATTATATATATATATATATATATATACACTAATATGAAACCCACATGCTAATCTGCGGTGAGAGCATACTCTGCTCTCAAGGCCCAGTATATCATGTACTAACTAAGGACCGTTGGTTCTTTATGCCTCTCGAACCATAAATAACAATCACACTTATTGGAGGCGAATCATAGTTCCAAGTCAAAAAGGGAGACGCACATACCCACTCACCCCTATGGATATCTGCACTATCACTCACAGATATGCTATATCAAGTTCTATGTTCTGAGGTACAAGTCAATATTCCCCCAAATGGGCTCATCAGAATAAGACTGTTCCGGCGCAGAAACCTCCGTGATAGCAAGTAGCACGGTGTGATTCATACACATAAGAAATCATACAATAGGCATTCACACAACCTATATATTATTTTACCAGGTGTACACACGACCTATATTATATATCCCATACGTAGTGTATAACACTAGAATATCCTACGTACCAATTATTCAATGCAATACATCTCATCGAATACTCCCAAGTATTTAACATAATATTTCTCAATTTTAATAACTTGGAAATTATAATTCACACTCCCATATAGGTACTAATGCCATCACCATACGTATATATAATTAGAAAATACAACCCAGGTAATATGTACCTAACACTCATGGTACTATCCCAAAGTATCCGAGTCCCTATCCCGACTAGTTATTAAATTAATTACGTACTTATGTAATGTTCCATTCAAGTTGTATTAACCGACTATAATACATCGATTCACTCATTCGGTCTATATCTCTATCCTTTAAAATTTGTCACTCAACATTCCACTATTAAGTTTAACACATCCCGTTAAATTTACTATTCGTTGATTTATTATATATATCTATACTAAATTTTAAATCGACTACCTCGTGCCTAACACTTGTAGCACAAATCCCAAAATGCCCGAGTCTAACATCCTGACTTATCATTAATTAATATCGCATTAGTTAATTTAATTCAGTAGAGTCACTCAACTACAATACCTAGACACATTCACTCGGACTGTAAGTAAAAGCTTACAAATTTATCCCCCCAAAAATTCGTTTCCCAACCTATACACCCTTATGTAATTTAAGTATCCTTAATACCATCTTCCCAATGCCCTAGGTACCAAGCTAAAATTTACTTTTCGCTAATTACCTCTTTTAAAGGTCCCCAAAATAAGTCAAGGATAAATAATAAAAATAAGTCTCACTGTCAAAATCCCTACTTAGTCGATCGATCGACTCCCTGGGTCGATCGATCGACCAGTTCATCTTCTCCACGACCTTTTATTCAGCCATTGTTACTGTTTCAAGTTCGAAAAACTTTACCCATAACTTAATACCACCAAACCCATCATATATTCCTTCTCTAAAATAGGTTCTACTCACAGATTGATCCTCAGAATCACAATAATTTATTAACGGTTACAAATTTTCGTAACGATTTCTCACCATTTTCATTATATCGTTTTCTCCAATTCGATGTAAAAGTCCGAAATTCATCAATCATAACTACTGAGATTCTCACATAAATCTGATTTCTACATCATGAGATTTCGTTCTATAGTCAATTAAATCTCTAATCAACACAACAAGATTTACATTATTCGAAATCCCCCTTTATATGAGATACTCATCCAAAAACAAATTTTGATTCACCCGCACTATGATATGAATTGAGATACTGCAATTAAATTGAAAGCAAGTTTAACTACTTTCCCGAAAATTTAGTAGAGTCTGATCCTTTGATGTAGACGGAGATTTTAACGAAGAACACATTCCTCTTCTTGATTTGGCTCCCAAAATATCCCCAATTTACTCTCCCAAACTTCCTCTGTAGATTTAGGTTTTCTTCCGTTGAGTTATTGTTGCCCCCAACTCCCTTAATTAGCTTTTATTGGTCTAATCCCGTTTTTAGACAAATGGGCTTAATTAAAATGGCAACCCGTGTGGGCCTGGTTATGCTTAAAAACACGCCGAAACCCAATTACCACCTTCGGGTACTCTATTTTGACTATCCCAATCCTTTCGGACTCAACCGTGCCCTCAAAATCATTATCCGAGTTACTAAACTAAAATCTCAAATTTCAAACTCAAATTACGACACATGTATTCTTAAAAGAAATAGCTCGAATTAATTTAAATCTCAATTCTCCAAATAAATTGAATCTTCCAATTTGAATAAATTTCCAAATTAAATAGTTTCTCCAAGTCATCAATTTAGTTTAAATTCTAATTCTCCAAATTAAATAAATTATTTATCCTAAAAAATACGGGGTGTTACACACTTCCCCCCTTACAAAGAAATTTCGCCCTCGAAATTAAGATGAGTCTAGTACTCCAAGCCTCGAATACTTCCCTACTCACCTGTCTCTAAGATCGCTACACACATTTCTACCTCTTCTAATCGCAAATAATATCAAAATTAAATTAATTATCCAGGGCTCCCATACACCCTATACCTATGCATAACTGCACCAAGGTTACTCGACTCCACTAGCCTTAAATTGTAATACAACTTTCAACTTACAGTTATAACTACTTGATTGCATAATAACCAAGGTACCAAAACTATGCTAGTGACCAAACATCTCCCCACTTCCAACATTGCGCTAAGTTTCATGCGTGGGATGTCTCGCAAAGCGAAATCCAAGCAAGGACCCCCCTTATACACTATTACCTAGCATTATCCGTCGATGAGACCCGTTTGTCCCTCAGTCCATAGTACGTATTCACAAATACCGTTTCCTGACAAAAAAGTATACTCGACCATTTTTATGTTACCAAAGACATCATACAATATAGCGCCCCTTACTATCACTAGTATCACAGCACGAGTCAATCGAAAGCTATATATCCTCGCTCATTACTAAACATATCCACTATAAATCTCATCAGTAAACATCCCTACTCACCGGGATCAAATAAAATAATACAAACACTTTCTCATAAGTATATTATGCAACACACGATAACATATATACACGAATATTTAGGCTAGACCCTCTTTCAGGTGATTACTAGCACAAGCAAAACATACCTTGAAAAAGCAAACACAAAGTCTCTCCACATTTTATACTATAGTTCAAACATTCCAGCATAATTATCACTAACGTTACGTACGTAACATATTTATCTCAGGCTCAGCTTTGCACTCTCGATGTGGCTATATCATACGGGTCTTCTCGATTACCCTACAAATTTGCCATATAATTCCTCTCGATACTGCCCCATTCGTTAACTTTTGGTACATAAGTTTTCTTAGAGCTTCCTTTACAGCACTCCCTGGCTCCACTGGCCATATATCGCAATAGCTCTCAGCTTTAAGCGTTTCCTTTACACGTTTAATAATTCAACGTTTAAAATCGATGCATTGGCATCCAATATCATCTCACTATTTCCAATGTTTATTAAGGTTCATGCGTGTAACATCCCATAATGAGACTCAAAAGAAATTTCCCAAATGTATTATCCCCCAGGATTTTCGGTCATCAAAATTTATGCATTCCAAGTACCTAAATAAGATATCACAAGTTTTGTCTCCCGACACATATATCAAATATTTTATGCCCATGTTTCTCAAGGCGTCACACAATATGATACTCCCACTATCACTAAGTTCTCAGCATATAAAAAAAAAAACTCTCTTCTCAACGGTGAACTCGCTATACCCTGAATTACATTAGTCCAAAGTCCCTACGCATCATGATTCAATATAACTAGACATACGTACTCTCTGAAGTCTACTTCATAAAAATATCGCCGCGAGCTCGACTCTTTTAAGTGAGACATCACAAAAATATACATCCTGCCCTTGAACAACGAATACGATAGTTTTATTATAATCGCCCACCATCGTTTAACAGTCCGTACCCAGAATAAACCATACCTTTAATATAACCTCTCAAATTGATCTAACCTCATAAAATATATCTCCTCCTAGTGTCCCCACCTGCTCCCTTGCAGAGGGAACTAAAGAGAGAGTTTCGCTAACTCAACGATGAATAAATACACACTATAGTGATATTAACGATACCTCTACTAAACCCGTTTCACTTGTGAATCTAGTGCTAATAAATTAATGTGACTCACTCGTGTCACACAAAACAGATCCCAATCACCCCGGGATAAAACTCATGCTTTTGATTACAAATAGCACTTGTGATTCAAATGGTTCCTGGACATAACACCCTTGTCCCAAATCAAACTTCCTATAATTTTTGCCCCTACTGGGCATCCCATCCTTGTCCCCTAATTTACTCCAGGCAAGATCCACACATGTGTTCCTAGTATTTACACATAAGACACCTCTTTATGTTATCCCCCTTTCTCTGGCCATGTCGGGGTTATCCTTCTCTTGGGCCTAATGGACTTGACCCTGATTGATACCCCTATTGTCCCTTTGGCTCCGCTGGCCCTATGGAACTCTTTATTGGCCTTGACGACCCTAACTGAATTCACCATCACCTGGTAAGGATTCTATTGGTGTCAATTATTAAAATGGGTTCTATACCTGTACACTCTCTTATGGTGCCTCACTGGCACCGTAAAATATAGTTTTTCCCTTCGGTTAGGTTCTCCAACACTCTTAGTTCCCCTTCTCATGACAATGACAACAACGATATCAGTCGTTCTATTCAGACTTCCCCATCCATGCTTGTATGTTCTACCCATGAGTCCATTATTAACTTACGAAACTTCTTAATTTTTTGTATCCACCTTATCGGGTACAAAGTACGCTATAAACGTCCACTCCTTCATTACAGACTACTGTACTACCCTGTTGAAACAAGTATTGAAATATCCTTTGCCTCTCTGTTTAAATAGTTGATGAGAGGATTTGCGATCATACCGCACCCAGATTCCTAGTTACCCATGGTATCTCTGCATGGTTGTGGTGACCGGCTCCCACCACTACTACGCCACTCCTATGAGCCAAAATTTTGCCTTAAATTTAATCATGGGTGTCACTGCACTCCACCCTACTCAATTACCTTTGGGTTATCTCTTTCCATTAACTCGTTACACTCCCCCTCTTTCCCGAACCCTCACAGATGGCTCTTCAAAAGAGTTCCCCCGACTCCACCCCTTTACCGACTACACTGGGTGAGTATGAATATACACCACTTCTTTCTACAAAGTTGTATAGGGAAACTAATGCAACCTAGTGTTTATCCTAACGCCATCTATCATAAACAATAATTATGGTGACTTATATCGTGATCACTATTTCTAGAATATTCCATGCCTTCAGCTGAGCCTCCCCTCCGCCAATCCTTCTAACGGCCCTCGCTGGTCATCCCAAAGTTGTTCGGTGTACGAAGCCCAACCGAACTCGTATATGAATCGCATCCACTATAATTAATAGCAGGAGAACGTAAGTCGCATCCATGAAGAAAGTCTCTATAACAAAGAACGCTAGACTGAAATGTAATAAGTCGCATAGATACTAAGGACTCTAGAACATGATACTCTGATACCATCTATGATACCCCGCCAATTAAAATACCGGGTGGCCAACCCATGATCAAAATAACACGTTAATCTCATATGGCTCATTCTTAGCATCACTGTTGAAAACTTTTTAAGGTTACTAACCACCTAGTTATTTAATTAGACCGGTGCCAAATTTTATCCTTCATTAATTAACAACATGCAGAAATCAATGACCATTTAAACCATCCACACAACTGATAACGGAATCCACCACAACAGAATAATCATAAATCAAGATAATCGAACTAACTATCGGTTCAACAATAAAAATACAATAGACCCTGAAGTAATAACCTGAATACATAAAGTCCAGTAAATAAACTAAATACAAAATTTGAGGGCGACATGACCAAATGAGTACTGAAGAAAAGTTCCTACACTAGGACTAAATGAACAAAGCATCTATAACAAGGTCCTGCAACTTCCACATGAGCTACAGTTGCACACCCCTGGATAGAATCCTCAAACAAGGCGTCCCTGTGGCTGGACACCTAAAATGTTTTGGAAATTTTTTTTACACGGGTCAGAGCCCAAGTAAAACATTTTGAAAATATTTAGCATGCAATTAAATTTGCAATAATTAAATATGCATGCACACTTTTCATATTTAAGCTAGTGTCGCACTCTCTTGAGACATAGTTCACCCCTCATCTAATGTGCACACCTAATGCTTGCCTTCTAACCTCCCTAGTTATGCTACCACGTATAACTAGTTTGAACCAATTATTTTCCTCCATACATATTCCTTTTTTCCCGCTCATATTGCCCATACAATACGTTATCGAATTTTCCGTGTCTTTTATCCAGTTATGGATTTCCCATTTAAAGATTAAGTTCCACATACTTAGGTTATTTTAAATGTTACTTTTTATCATCTACTAGCACTCACATTAGAATAAGTTACAAGTGTGTGTGTATATATATAAAATAATGATCTTATGCGGACCGAACATGTGTCACCTGACGGTGCGCCTTGAAATTATCGCCTAAATTATAGGCACACTCTCTCTCTTTTCTCGGCTCACCGCCAGGTGACACATGTCCGGTCCGCACTCTTAAAATGCGGAATGGTCCGCACAAGAGCAGAACTGTATATATATATATATATATATATATATATATATATATATATATATATATATATATATATATATATCCCACTAGTTATATATCTACAAATACAACACCCCTAAGTCCTGGTACATCATCTACTAAGCACACACAGTAGAATAAATCAAAAGTATATATATTTATCATTCTATTATATATATATATATACTAATACGACACCCACATGCTAATCTGCGGTGAGAGCATACTCTGCTATCAAGGTCCGGCACATCACGTACTAACTAAGGATTGTTGGTTCTTTATCTCTCTCGAACCATAAATAACAATCACACCTATTGGAGGCGAATCATAGTTCCAAGTAAAAAAGGGAGATGCACATACCCTCTCACCCCTATGACCGTCTGCACTATCACTCATTGACAGGTTGTACCAAGGTTTAATGTTCTGAGGTACAAGCCAATATTCCCCCAAATGGGCTCATCAGAATAAGACTGTCCAGTGCGAAAACCTTCGTGATAGCAAGTAGCACTGTATGATGCATACACATAAGAAATCATACAATAGGCACTCACAGAACCTATATAGGTATACACACGACCTATATTATATATCCCATACGTATCGTATAACACTAGAATATCCTACACACCAATTATTCAATGCAATACATCTCATCGAATATTTCTGAGTATTTAACATAATATTTCTCAATTTCAATAACTTGGAAATTATAATTCATACTCCCATATCGGTACTAACACCATCACCATACGTATATATAATTAGACAATACAATTCGGTTAATTCGTACCAAACTCTCGTGGTACCATTCCAAAGTATCCGAGTCCCCATCCCGACTAGTTATTAAATTAATTACATACTTATGTAATGTTCTGTTCTAGTTCTATTACCCAACTATAATACCTCGACTCGCTCATTCGGTCTGTATCTCCATCCTTTAAAAAACTTCACACAACATTCCACTATTAAGTTTAACACATCTCGTTAAATTTACTATTCGAAGATTTATTACATATATCTATAATAAATTTTAAATCGACTACCTCGTCCCTAACACTTGTAGCACAAATCCCAAAATGCCCGAGTCTAACATCCCGACTTATAATTAATTAATATCGCATTAATTAATTTAAATCAGTAGCGTCACTCAACTACAATACCCCGACACATTCACTCGGCCTGTAAGTAAAAGCTTACGAATTTATCCCCCCAAAAATTCTTTTCCCAACCTATACACCCTTATGTAATTTAAGTATCCTTAATACCATCTTCCCAAAGCCCTAGGTACCAAGTTAAAATTTACTTTTAGCTAATTACATCTTTTAAAGGTCCCCAAAATAAGTCAAGGATAAATAATAAAAATAAGTCTCACTGTCAAAATCCCTACTTAGTCGATCGATCAATTCCCTGGGTCTATCAATCGATTGACCAGTTCATCTTCTCCACGGCCTTCTGTTCAGCCATTATTACTCTTTCAAGTTTTGTAAACTTTACCCAGGACTTAATCCCACCAAATCCATCATATATTCCTTCTCTAAAATAGGTTCTAATCACATATCGATCCTCAGAATCACAATAATTTATTAACGGTTACAGATTTTCGTAACGGTTTCTCACCATTTTCATTATATCATTTTCTCCAATTCGATTTAAAAGTTCAAAATTCATCAATCACAACTACTAACATTCTCACATAAATATGATTTCTACATCATGAGATTTCGTTCTATAGTCAATTAAATCTCTAATTAACTCAACAAGATTTACATTATCCAAAATCCCCCTTTTTATGAGATACTCACCCAAAAACCAATTTTGATTCACACCCACTATGATATGAATCGAGATACTGCAATTAAATTAAAAGCAAGTTTAACTACTTGCCAGGAAATTTCGTAGAGTGTGATCCTTTGATGTTAATGGAGATTTTGACAAAGAACACACTCCTCTTCTTAATTTGGCTCCCAAAATATCCTCAATTTACTATCCCAAACTTCCTCTGCAGATTTAGGCTTTTTTCCTTTGAGTTATGGCTGCCCCCAACTCCCTTAATTAGCTTTTATTGGTCTAATACCGTTTTTAGACTAATGGTCTTAATTAAAATGGCCCAAACACTCCCGTGTGGGCCCGGTTATGCCTGAAAATGCCCCGAGATTCAATTACTACCCCCGGGTACTCTATTTTGACTATCTCGATCCTTCCAAACTCAACCGTACACTCTGAATCATCATCCGAATTACTTAACTGAAATCTCAAATTTCAACCTCAAATTACGACACATGTATTCTTAAAAGAAATAACCCGAGTTAATTTAAATCTCAATTCTCCAAATAAATTGAATCTTTCAATTTGAATAAATTTTCCAAATTAAATAGTTTCTCCAAATCATCAATTTAGTTTGAATTCTAATTCTCCAAATTAAATAAATTATTTATCCTAAAAAATACGGGGTGTTACAAAGGGTTGATGGGCTATATTGGCATCGTACTAATATGAAGAATTGTATAATTATTATGTAAGATAAAGGTTTGGAGCTAATTCAATATTGTAACTATTGTAATCACATAATTGGACTTGAATAATGGGGTGACTTAGCTATGTGGCTAGTTTCTATTATTTAATTTTATTCGCATGTTTTTATATCACGTAATTTAAAATACTCTGTTATAATATTTATTACGTATGATTCTTATGTATGGATTCACGGATCCTAATTGAGAGGAGTAGAAGGTATTCATGCCGTGGGCTCTGAGCCATTCGGTTGACTAACATTTCAAGTATAGTTGTTGGAGTAGCTGCATAGATTGGATTGCAGATTCATGGAGTGAAGCTGGAGTTTTATTTTATCACTTTAGTAGTTTAGAGTTATTTCATTCCTTTATTTTATTTATAATATAGTTGCTTACGGATTTGGTGGGTCATTCAGTTCCACAGTTGTTTACAGTTTCTTTCTAGTGGAGTTACAGCTGGATGATTTCATTTAAGCATTAATCTATCTTTTAGAGTTCAGTTTTATTCTGGAGCTTGCATGGTGATGGAATTTATTGTGTGAATATTTATATTCGTTGGGTTAAAATTTGGATTATATCTTGTGGAAAAAATATTAATGCCTCATATTCTTGTCACGTGCTAAGAATAATATTTTAATTTTAACACCCGACGTAGTTTGGCTGCGGGGAATGGCCACCTCCAATGTCAAATTGCGTGGGGTGTCACATGTTGTAAGTCTACTATCGTGTCCTTATAATTCCATACATAGTGAAATTTGCATGGTTGGGTCGTCCGAGGTTTTTCCCGTTTTGAATTTTCCTCGTATATCAGCGTGTTTTGTGATTGATCTTATTTTATTTTTAATAACCTAGATGCATGTCTTAGGACAAGATAAATTTGGTAAATCATTTATCACAACATTTGGTTTAAATGGTGCTAAGTTTAATTTGGGTTAATTTTGTTTAAGTTTTATATTTAATTTGAAAAAAATTAAAAATTGATTTTTGTTTAGACATCCCTTTATATATAACCTATACCCGAGTAACTTAAGATTGGTATCAGAGCGGGAACACCAAGTTTTCGTGCCAGATTCGTGTTTAGGTATGAGTTTTAATATTTTTTTTATTTAGAGGGTCAATTGGTTTCTAGGGCACTAATGTTTGATGGGTCTATTTACGCATACTCAAAAACGCATATGAAATCTGCAGTCAAGGCGATAGATGATCGGGTATGAAAAGCGATAATTAATGGTTGGTCCCCGCCCATAACCTTGGGATTCCCAAACTTGTAGAATTATGGACTGAGGAAGAGCATAGGTTAAAAAATTATAATTCGCAAGGTTTAAATGCTCGATTTAGATCGGTCACACAGTAGGAGTTTCGTCGTATTATAACACGTAAAATGTCAAAAGATACTTGGTACTGTAAGTACATAATTTCCAATTGAGTCTGTTGTATGTTTATTTGACTTATGCCCGGAACAAAACGTGTTTGAGTCATAGGTTATATTTTTACCATCACGATCCCACATAGGCTATGATGTATTGAAGTTTATTAAAGACGTTGCAGCAAAGCTTCAAAGATTTATCATGTCGATTTATGGTGCATATTCTGTCTTCAGTCAAATTGCGTTCTGAGATCACTCAGGTATGAATGTGTATATTAATGGGACTCTTAATATATTTTTATATGTTTAAGGATATTATTTTATTAAAAAAATGTTTTTAAAGTGTTTCAAAATGTTTACACTTCATTTTATTCTGATAAGGATGGATTAGAGTTGTATTTTATACAAACTCTTTTTTGCTCCGTCACTTAAATGACTTCAAACGACATTAGAAGCCGTTCAAGCAAGATCACTATGTCGTTGGAATGACATATCCATCTGGTTTGAGCGATAGATAAAGTCATTTGAGCGAGTCATCATCTCAAGAAATCTATTTAATATGTGATTTGCTCAAAAATTCGTAAGTGTACAGTCCAGAAAAATAGTATACAAATAGTACGTTTTCTGCACAAAGTTTTCTAAGGTTTTCTAAGTTTAAACGTCCTTAGAGTTTCAAAGATCCGAGCTTTCATTATCATATACAATAGTGGTCTTTGTTTTTGCACCTTTTTGGAGTTTGTTCCACACTTTGAAGAACATAGTTGGGTTTTGCGGAGAAGAAACGAAGGAATTCGTGTTCCCATTTTGTAGACTTTCCAAGCTACATCGGTGGACACCAGGGCATTCGTGGAGGCGACTGCTGTGGATAGGCATCGCGAAAAGATTTGTGTGGGCACAGTGGAGGAGTGGTTGAAGATCAGAAGAGCGACAAGTCTCATGGGGATCGAGTCGTTGAGTAAGACTTCTGTCTCTTCCTTGTAATTCCACACCATTGTGATTGTATGGCTTGGGCCATCCGAGATTTTTTTCTATAGTGGTTTCCTCATACGTATGGCATTGTGAGCATTCTTTTTTTTACTTTACTTAATTTAATCACTAGATGTGTGTTTAGGATTAATTAAGATAGAATTTGGTTAAGTTAAAATTAGTTCACAACTAGGTGTGGTTTAAAAATTAGAAAAAGGTTTTTCATAAAAAGAAAGTTTGTTTCTATCATCCTTAAAATGCATTCGGCATAAAAAGGGCCCTACAAATTGGTATCAGAGCAAGAAAGAAATTTTTCAGTGTGTTGATCCCTTGTGTTTTTAAGGATGAATTTTTGAGGTTTTAAAAGTTTTTGTGCTCCTATTTTTTATGGAACGAATTATTCTTATTAGAAAATACGAATGAGAAGTGCTTTGAAATTAATTGATGGGCGTGTGTGGTTAGCGATTGAAAAGGGTTGACCACCACCAGTCACACGAGAGGGTGATGTCACTAGTTTGAAACCCGTTGAGTCATGGATCGAAGCCAAACACAGACTTGCACTTTATAACTCTAAAGGTCTTCACATAATTTCCTCACATGTCATACCAAAAGAGTATAATAGAATCATGACTTGTGAAACTTCAAAAGAGGCTTCGGATACACTTACACTTACTCACGAGGGCACTAGCACGGTTAGGGCGTCTAAACTATAAAACCTTACTACACAGTTCTAGAAAGTGAGTCATTTGATGAGTTTTACGCTAGGTTGTCGAATATTATTAACTCATCGTTTAACTTAGAAAAGAAGATACCCGACAATCGTGTGATAAAGAAAATTTTGATATCTTTGTCGAGTAGGTTTGTGTAATACCCCATAATTTTAATGACTTTTAAAATGGGTTATATTTTAAATTAATGGATTAATTGGATTTTATTATAAATTAATTCATTTGGGTTTTATCCGAATTGTGGATATTAAAATGAATGATTATGTATATTACTTAAAGATATTTAGGTAATATACGAATGTGATGTTATTGATATTGTTGTGAGTTATTAATTCAGTAATTTGAATTTTTAATCGGACGCGGTATGGGACATGTCAGGACTAATTTGTTAGATTAAATAAGAAACTTATTGTTACATCAACCTTAAAGTCATTTCGAGTGCGTCGTTGCATCCGAAAGGGTTGAAATAGTCAGAAATGTCTATTTGGATGTTGGTTTTGGGTCTCGGGTCATTTGGAAATGAAAAGACAACCAAAAAGGGCATTTTGGTCATTTTTACAAGGGGGATGAATAGTGATTTCAGATTTTGTCTTATTATAAATATTTGGAGATTAGTTGTACGTGGATTCATTCATCTCTTCTACACAAAATTGAGAGGTCGCCTTTTGAGAGAGAGTGAAAGGGTGATTGGGAGAAGAGAAGCTTGCTTGGAAAGGAGGAGAACCAAGGGCCAAAGGTCACCACCACCAACCACCACCAGAAGTGACCGGAGAAGGGGAGAACCACCTGTGTTATACAACCCCAAAGGATCTGATCTTCATTAGAGGCAAGTATTTGATAGTTTCAATCTAGTTAGTATATTGTCCATGTTAGGATAGTTATTGAAAAGATGAGATTTCGCATGTTTGGAAGATAAAGATAGAGTTGTTAATTGATTTCTGGAAAATGGAAAGATATAGGAATCAAACTCATGTTGTTGGTAGATAGTAATCCACGAAATAATTATCACTTTGTTGAAGAAATTCTGACAATCATTGGTTTGTTCTTGAAGATATCATGTGGAATTTTTTTTTGAAAAAATAGGATGAATATATGCTTTTAATTCAAACACTTGATGATTCTAGGATGTTTAGAGCATTAGAAATAATTTAAATATGTTGCTATATCATGTAGTAAGGATTATAAGGAGTTTGGGTTGTTAATATGAAGGTTTGAATGATTAAAAGTTATGAAACCCGTAATATAAAAATTGCAGAAATCTGGGTTGATACCTAGGCGATCGATCGATCGACACCCTACCTTCGATCGATCGACCTCCCCAGAATTCATGATGTTGTTTCTTTTTAATGATTGTTCTTATCCCAAACCTTTTGTAAATCTTTGGTGATTATTAATTGGATATAATGGGACTTAGGGAAGATCAGTAAGCCTAAATAAGAATCAAATTAATGTGATTGGGATTTAATTGATTAGAATTATGATAATTAAATTGAAAGACATTTCGGTTGCTAGATTCATGTGTTGGATTCTAATTTGTATGCATGAGGATTAAGTATAGGTCTAGTGGGGGAAATGTTATATCACCTGGGCAGCCTTAGGTTTACAAGAAGGTTCAATCCTAGGTGAAAGAAGATGTGTTGATAAGAGATTTGAAACTATCGGTTATAACCCTAATAAAAGGAGAGCTTAATTCGTAGTAATTCGGGAGATAAGATGATATGGACCAGCAGGATATTAGTGATTTCTTACTGAATAAATATAAGGAGGAAAAGCCTATTTAAACCTTGAGTAATGAGTGAGACTCTGGAATAATTAAATTAAAGAAGTAAAGTCATAATATTTTAATACGTAGGATTTAAAGAGATATAATGCTACGTATGGGAACTATCTTAGGGTAGTGTGTGTACCTTGTTGATATTATATTTATATAGGTAGATGATAATGCCTATTTAATTGATTGATGATTTATGTGTATGACATACCTAGCTTACTTGCTATCGATGGGAAGTTTGTGCGTGAGGACAGTCATATCCTGATGAATCCGTGGGATTTTTGATTTGTCGCTCAAGAACATAGGTCTATGAAAGACTTATCGGGGAGTTGATAAGTCCGCTGACTACGGGAACGTAGTTATGTGCGTGACCCGTGGGTATGAGAACTATGTTAGCCTCCAATTTTTGTGTTGTTATTTGTGGTTCGAGGAATCCTTACCGAATCTTTAGTCCCCTATTCGGCGACCATCGATACTAGGACGTGATAGTAGAGTAATACATGCACCACAGTTGTGTCTCGGGGTGCCGTATTATATACGTGTATATATAATGAATTAAATGAATGTATATATAGTGGTTAGATCAATCCACTGTGTGATAATTGTAGATAACGGGGAATAGAGAAAAAGAATTGAATTAAGTTAGTGAATATTTATTGCAAAAGCTTAATTCATATTAAATGTATATGAACAATTATACTACGTATGGTATGGGACATATGGGGTTATGATATGGGATAGAATCATACTATGGAAACTAGTTAGGACGAACCATTAACTAGGAGGTTAATAGGAAACGTTAAGGGTGCACTCTAGGTGAGAGGTGAGAATATCAGGAGAGAGACTGGATACTAACATGTACATAATAAATTCTTTATTGCACTTGTTAAATACTTGCTGTTTTCAAAACAATTTGCACATCAGGCTCTGACCAGTTTCCTTGCATATTCTCTTTTCTATTGTACCTTCTATATCAGGTGTCCAGCAGCAGGGACGCTAACCTTAGGGGATTATGACGAGATATGGAGCTATGGAGTATTGCTTAGACGCCTACCTTCATTTGATTCACAGTATTCTTTTGTTTAGGGCATGTCGCCCAGAGGAACTTAATTATCTATTTTCTATCTGAGTAATATACTCTTGTATTCGTGTCATTTTAATACATTTATTGTTGTTGGGATTACTGTATTGGATTATTATGTGGGAATGTTTATTCCAGTTACATTTAAATTCTTTTGAGTTATCTGTTCAGTTATTTTTATGATAGGATAATATGTGTAGTGTTATTCGTAAACTAAAAATGATTTTTGTAGAATTAAAATTTGGAAAGTTTTTAACACCAGCTTAATTGGGTATTGGGTGAGTTGTAAATGTTTTCGACAGTGATGCTGAGAATGAGCCAACTGTATATTCTGTTTTAAGTTCGTATGGGACTAGACACCCGGTATTTAATTAGGCGGGGTGTTACAGGTGGTATCAGAGCATCAGGTTCTAGTGTCCTTTAGGGTATGTACGGCTTATTGTGTTTTCAGCTTAGCGTTCTTTGATGTAGAGCCCTATGAGTAGGATTATTGCTTTTCTATTTACGCCTACATTCTTCAGCTATTTCTGTTATATCAAATACTGATAGTATACTCTCGTCTCAGATGCCTCCTCGACGTGCACCTCAGCCCGCCCCAGCTCAGGGTACAATGACTACGGCCGAAGTTACTGCAATTATCTCTCAGGCAGTCAATGCACCTCTAGCTGCTATTTAACAGGGTCCAGCACAGGCACCAGTTGTGCCACCCGCGCAAGGGCAAGTGTTTCCTACAGCATGGGAACGAGCGAGGGATGCCTTTCAAAAGGCACACCCACCTGAGTTTCAGGGAGGATCTAATGTCGTGACTGCTAGCCAATGGAAGAGAGATATCGAAAGGCAGTTGAGAATGCTCAAATGTACTGAGGTTCAACGTCAAATACTAGCCACATTCAAGCAAGTAGGGGCAGCTTTGTAATGGTGGGAGGCTACGACCACTATCGAGGAGAGAGACATACGGTTTGATCGAAAGTACTTTCCTTTAGCCATCCTGACAGAGATGAGGCGGAAATTACTTGATTTGAAATAGGGGGAGAAAATGGTGGCAGAATACGAGGAAGAATTTCCGCGACTAACTAATTTGGTACCAGCAGAGGTACCCACTGAGGAGAGGAGAATTTTAATGTTCACTGATGGGTTGAACTATAAGATTCGCCAGAATTTACTGGGAAATATTTCACTACGAACTTATGCAAATGTTCTTAATGCTGCAATGCTTCACTGCCAGGATAACCGCTTACATGCTCAGGGTGTCAAGCGGGGGTTTGGGTCAAGCCTGCAATGCAAGATTAATGGAGGAAATTCAAGTGGGACTCAGCCAGGACAGAGTTATCAGCATCAGAATGATTAGGGTTCTCAGATAGGGGATTATGCTAAGCGTTTATGATCTGGAGATTCTCGATTTGAGGATAGAGGTAATGGGAAAGGATAGTAGGGCCATCAGGGCCAGAGGCAGGCTCATTAGGGCTAAGGGAAAGGAGGTAATCACCAGCAGGGTCGGGGTCAACAGGGACAAAATGGTGGGAATTTTGCTGGAAAATATTTCATGTGCGACAAGTATGGCCATAAACGACAAGATTGTCATGATAAAGACAAACTCCCTCAGCAACAAAATGCTCGACAGGAGCCACAGATACCAGTGTTTCCACCAGCTGGTCTTCCAGCTCCTGCTCCGGTGCTAGCACTACCACCCATTCCAGCAGCTCTCGTGCAACAGGGTCAGTATGGGCGTGTATATAACGTCCATCGGGCAGTGATTCAACAACCACCACCCGCGAATAAGGGTATGTTTTCTATCTAAGGAGTTATGAGGCACATTTGTATATCAATTAATATTGTATGAGCAAAAAGGGTTACTAAACTTAGCCTATGGCACTATTATTTTACGTAGACTCACCGAGGGGTTGTGGGACACCTATATTTTACATGTCATCACGTGGGTCTGATTTTTATAATGGAATTACTTACATTAGGCATGTCCGAGCATGATGTGACTAGCGGCATGGATTGACTTGTGATATATGAGAGCGTATATACTACTATAGCCAGCATCTTGTCTTTAACAAGAGGGTAGATGAGTATACTTTATTTGAAATCGATAAAACCTGTAGAGGGGTTATATACTATTAACTAAGGACTTGAGGAGTTTCGATGACCGACTACTTTAGGTAGTAGTGTCTCGGGGGGGTTCCTTATTTGGATTTTGCTTGCGAGACACCCCACGCATGAAACTAACAAATGTTGGGAGTCGAAATAAGTTAGATCTTTAGAATATGAGTTTATAACCTTTGCGATAAATCAGAGTATGATGCGGGTAATCATATCCATTTTATAATGAAAGATACACGATAGGGTGCATGGGCGCCCTGGATGGTTGGATTGTAGTATTTTTCAAAATTGTGAAATAGTAAGTAGTTATGACTTCAGGATTTATTTACTTAATGATTAAGGATCACTCTTTCCCAAACTTTGTCACGAGGATGGTATAGGGAATATTTCTTAAAGTTTAAATTCGATTCAGTTGAAACTATATGGTGAGGCTTGGCATATAACATCAATGGAGATTTTCGATAATGTACTGTATGGGCGGTATGACACAGATTATTTGCGATGTGACATTCATACTCAGAGTTGACCTTACCAGTATGACTTATTTTTCCGAATTTCGGGACGAAATTTTGTTATAAGGGGAAAGTATGTAATACCCCGTAATTTTAATAACTTTTAAAATGGGTTATATTTTAAATTAATGGATTAATTGGAATTATCCGAATTATGGATATTAAAATGAATGATTATGTATATTACTTAAAGATATTTAGGTAATATACGAATGTGATGTTATTGATATTGCTGTGAGTTATTAATTCAGTAATTTGAATTTTTAGTCGGACGCGATATGGAACGTGTCGGGACTAATTTGTTAGATTAAATAAGAAACTTATTTTTACATCAACCTTATAGTCATTTCGAGTGCGTCGTTGCATTTGGAAGGGTTAAAATAGTCAGAAATGTCTATTTGGATGTTGGTTTTGGGTCTCGGGTCATTTGGAAATGAAAAGACAACCAAAAAGGGCATTTTGGTCATTTTTACAAGAGGGATGAATAGTGATTTCGGATTTTGTCTTATTATAAATATTTGGAGATTAGTTGTACGTGGGTTCATTTATATCTTCTACACAAAATTGATAGGTCACCTTTTGAGAGAGAGTGAAAGGGTGCTTGGGAGAAGAGAAGCTTAATTGGAAAGGAGGAGAACCAAGGGTCAAAGGTCACCACCACCAACCACCACCGGAAGTGACCGGAGAAGGGGAGAACCACCTATTATACAACCCCAAAGGATCAGATCTTCATTAGAGGCAAGTATTTAATAGTTTCAATCTAGTTAGTATATTGTCCATGTTAGGATAGTTATTGAAAAGATGAGATTTTACATGTTTGGAAGATAAAGATAGAGTTGTTAATTGATTTATGGAAAATGGAAAGATATAGGAATCAAACTCATGTTGTTGGTAGATAGTAATCCACGAAATATTCATCACTTTGTTGAAGAAATTCTGAGAATCATTGGTTTGTTCTTGAAGATATCATGTGGAAAATTTTCTGGAAAAATAGGATGAATATATGCTTTTAATTCAAACTCTTGATGATTCTAGGATGTTTAGAGCATTAGAAATAATTTACATATGTTTCTATATCATGTAGTAAGGATTATAAGGAGTTTGGGTTGTTAATATGAAGGTTTGAATGATCAAAAGTTATGAAACCCGTAGTATAAAAATTGCAAAAATCTGGGCTGATACCTGGGCGATCGATCGATCGACCCCCTACCTTCGATCAATCGACCTACCTAGAATTCATGATGTTGTTTCTTTTTAATGATTGTTCTTATCCCAAACCTTTTGTAAATCTTTGATGATTATTAATTGGATATAATGGGACTTAGGGAAGATCAGTAAGCCTAGATAAGAATCAAATTAATGTAATTGGGATTTAATTGATTAGAATTATGATAATTAAATTGAAAGACATTTCGGTTGCTAGATTCATGTGTTGGATTATAATTTTTATGGATGAGGATTAAGGATAGGTCTAGTAGGGGAAATGTTATATCACCTGGGCAGCCTTAGGTTTACAAGAAGGTTCAATCCTAGGTGAAAGAAGATGTGTTGATAAGAGATTTGAAACTATCGGTTATAACCCTAATTAAAGGAGAGTTTAATTCGTAGTAATTCGGGAGATAAGATGATATAGACCAGCAGGATATTAGTGATTTATTAGTGAATAAATAAAAGGAGGAAAAACCTATTTAAACCTTGAGTAATGAGTGAGACTCTGGAATAATTAAATTAAAGAAGTAAAGTCATAATATTTTAATACGTAGGATTTAAAGAGATATAATGCTACGTATGGGAACTATCTTAGGGAAGTGTGTGTACCTTGTTGATATTATATTTATATAGGTAGATGATAATGCCTATTTGATTGATTGATTATTTATGTGTATGACATACCTAACTTACTTGCTATCGATGGGAGGTTTGCGTGCGAGGGCAGTCATATCCTGATGAATCCGTGGGATTTTTTATTTGTCGCACAGCGGACTATGGGAACGTAGGTATGTGCGTGACCCATGGGTATGAGAACTATGTTCACCTCCAATTTTTGTGTTGTTATTTTTGGTTCGAGGAATCCTTATCGAACATTTAGTCCCCTATTCGGCGACCAGCGATACTGGGATGTGATAGCAGAGTAATGCATGCACCACAACTGTGTCTCGGGGTGCCGTATTATATATGTGTATATATAATGAATTAAATGAATGTATATATAGTGGTTAGATCAATCCACTGTGTGATAATTGTAGATAACGGGGAATAGAGAAAAAGAATTGAATTAAGTTAGTGAATATTTATTGTAAAAGCTTAATTCATATTAAATGTATATGAACAATTATACTACGTATGGTATGGGACATATGGGGTTATGATATAGGATAGAATCATACTATAGAACTTAGTTAGGAGGAACCATTAACTAGGAGGTTAATAGGAAACGTTAAGTGTGCACTCTAGGTGTGAGGTGAGAATATCATGAGAGAGTCTGGATACTAACATGTACATAATAAATGCTTTATTGCACTTGTTAAATACTTGTTGTTTTCAAAACTATTTTCACATCGAGCTCTGACCAGTTTCCTTGCATATTCTCTTTTCTATTGTACCTTCTATATCAGGTGTCCAGCAGCAGGGGCGCCAACCTTAGGGGATTATGATGAGATATGGAGCTATGGAGTATTCCTTAGATGCCTACCTTCATTTGATTCACAATATTCTTTTGTTTAGGGCATGTCGCCCAAAGGAACTCAATTATCTGTTTTCTATCTGAGTAATATACTCTTGTATTCGTGTCATTTTAATACATTTGTTGTTGTTGGGATTACTGTATTGGATTATTATGTGGGAATGTTTATTCCAATTACATTTAAATTCTTTTGAGTTATCTGTTCAGTTATTATTATGATAGGATAATATGTGTAGTGTTATTCGTAAACTAAAAATGATTTTTGTAGAATTAAAATTTGGAAAGTTTTTAACACCGGCTTAATTGGGTATTGGGTGAGTTGTAAATGTTTTCGACAGTGATGCTGAGAATGAGCCAACTGTATATTCTGTTTTAATTTGGTATGGGACTGGCCACCCGGTATTTAATTAGGTGGGGTGTTACAGTTTGATGCGAACCTGACCATTTTAAACTCCTTAGGTATGATTGAATCGACAAAACTTGAATAGATTGTAGGTGACCTACAAACCTACGAACTCGATATGTTTACCTCCAAGAAAGTGTCAAAGAAACAAAAGTGCATTGCTTTGAAAGCCCGGAAGGAGGAAACTAAAGTTTCAGATGACGATTTCGATTCTGATTTTGAGGATGTCACTTTGTTGGCAAAGAAGTTCAAAAAATTTCTTAAATTTCAAAAGAAATCGAAAGATGCCAAAAAGTTTGAGAAATTCAAGAACAACGAGGTAGAGTCTACCCCTCAGGATAAGAGTCAGAAATTTAGAAGGGATGAGACAGATAGGTGTTTTGGGTGTGAGGGATATAGTAACAAGGTTACTGAGTGTCTCACTAGACTTAAGAAAGAGGGCAAGAAATAGATAGCTTATAATGCCTCCATAAATGATAGTGATCCAGAAGAGGGAGAGAGGTCCCCCAATGAGAGCAAGTTTGTTGCTTTCTTAGCATGTCATGTGAGCAACGATGATAAATCTTCCCACGAAGATTCTCATGTGCATGACACTTTTGAGGCCGTTGAATCCCAAGAGAGTGGGGTTGAAATGAGTGAGGAAGAGGAGGTTGATGTGAAAGAGTTGCAAGTTGCCTTTAATGAGTTGTATGCCGAAGCGAAAAAGGTAAATTTGAAATTTCAAGTTAGCTTGAATGAGCGTGCCATTGAAAATAACGATGCTTTGATTGAGGATCTTAAGGAACGGGAGAAGATGCTTAGGGAGAAACTAGAATATGTGGAGAAAGAGAGAGATAGTCTTCATGGTTTAATGAAGACTTTGTAAAAGGATATTCTAGAGTTTGAGGAGTCTAAGTGTGTGCTTAAGTCTAGGATTTGTGAGTTAGAAGAGAAATTAAAAGACTCGAGTAAATGAAGTTTGACTTGGAAGCTAGGTCGAAGAAGTTGGATAATATATTAGGCACCGTCCAAGTCAAAGGTGATAGGTGTTGTATAGGTTACAATGATAGAGTTGTTCCCATTCCCAAAGCTAATACCAACCGTAAGAGAGAGCCTACTAGGAACGTGAGGAGAGATCGATATTTTGGTAATCATTCCAACCATCTTTACGCTTGCACACATTGAGATAGGAAAGGTCACCTTAGACATTTTCTCTCTAACCTTAAGAATGCTCCTAGAAAGTTGAGAAATAAAGTCGTTTCAGTTCCCAAAAAACCCATCCATAATTTCACACATACTTGGGTTAGGAAACGTTTGTCATACGCCAGTCTTTGAATCATGTTTTATGCCTTGATAGTGTTATGACATGTGTATCTTTCGTATCATATATTTCGTTTATTTGAGTCTTATTTGAAAAAATACAAAAAGATTTTATTTTTGAGAAATTTTTTTAGAACATTCAAAAAGATTTTGCTTTTATTTTAGTCAAAATATGTTGAAAATCCAAAAAGATTTTCGTTTTTTTTAGTTTTGAGTTTACATGTTTGATGTGGCATATTGGTGTCCTTGGACCCCCATCCTTTCATTATCCATGTGGCTAGGACATTTGGTCATAATGATTGATGCTTAGAATGATCTTATCCATTGTATTATGGGGTTGTTTCAAAGTTGATATTCATTTTGATTCGACTTTGTATATATGTCATTTTTGCACACATGCATGAGTTAATATGAATGTTTGACATCTCATGCATATTTGAGTTTGGTGAGACGTTCTTATATCAATCTTATCATCTATGCATAAGTAGACTTAGGAGGAGGTGTAAAAGTAAGAACCGTTTATCGTGAGGATTGAATATTGAAAATATGATGAGTGTTCACGAAAAAGGGCTGCGGGAGTGAAAAATTGACTCGTCGTGAAAGCCACCATTTAAAAAGAGCCCAAAAGAAAATCAAGGCAATAAAAAGAAACAAATGCCAAAAATAGGGCCAATATGATTTCTCTAAGTTGAGAATGATAGAAACCTCAATAGAGCTTAAGATATATATATATATAAGGGAGTTTGGTTGGAGAAAATTAAACGGGCTTGCACCACGAATCCTTGTGTTGAAATATTATGTCATGATGCTATTGTTTGTAGAATCATCAAAATTTTAGATTTGTGTGCATGATGTTTGTTTAGTTCATTAAACTCACACTTTAAATATCACATATGGATAAAATAAAGTTTGATGATTTTTAATTGTCAATTACAGCTTCTTGATCATTTCAATGTGTTGAAATTATGATTCATTTGTTGTAGTTCACACCCATACATTCCATGTTCATGTTTGAGCACATCGGTATTATGTTAGCATGTAACTCACATTGTTTTAGTTATTTCATTTTCTGTTTTGCTGTTGTTTTGCAGTTTCTTCTCTTTCCAGTTAACTTCTTAAAAAAAATCACTGGACAAAACTACATGTTTTTCAGCACTGGAACTGAGTTTTTGGTTTTCTCGTTCGAGCGATTTATCGATGTCGCGCGAAGCCTTCAAGTGACAAGCCTGTGTCGTTTGAACGATAAGGCTGTTTCGTTTGAGTGACCTTCTGGGACTTTTGTTTCCTTCTATTTTAGTACCCTGGTTCATATTGACATATTTTTTGTACAACTGGGTTGATTTTGGACAGTTTGTTGTATGCAGATTCTCGTTGATTACATCTATTACTGCATCATTTAGTCACACCTGATTAGAATGTTGATTCATGTTGTGTGATTATTGTTTTCTAGCTACGAATTTGACATCTTTTGATTATTATTAGCTAATTGTTTATTTGATTTCTAGATACTCTTCATTAATTATTGATTAGGCATAAATTCTTCCAAATTTATCCTTTTAATTTATTTACTTTTAGCACCTCGAACAACGTAATCAATTTCATTTTACCTCATAATCTTGCTACTGACTTATTCTAACGAGTACACCGAGTTTCTGGTATTTCGTACTAATTTTACAGGTATTTGATGTCAATAAAGAAAGAAAGAAACCGGAAGAATCAAGAAAGAAAATAAGGAAAGTCAAAAGAGAAAAGTTGTAATTTTTACCCGAAATTCGGATGAGGCATCTAGGAAAAGTTGAAGATATCAAGTTTACAAGTACATAGGAAGAAATGGCACCTCAATCGGAATCCCGATGTGAAAGTTATGAGCAGTCAAAGATAGAAGAAAAGGTCAAAGAGAAATCGGACCGATCCGAAATGTAAAGTTCCAGTGAACCCCGGATCGAAGTTGATGAAAATTAAAAGAACCGATCCGGTCATTAGTCACGCCCTAGATCCGTTACAAAATTAGACACGCTTTCTAAGTGTGATAAATTGCCAGATACGGGATTTTTATTTTGTGCTTATCTTTTAGCCAAAAGAGTTTTGTGTTTTGGGGACTCTTCTAAACGACCTCTAGCCTATATATTTAGTCATTAGGACTCTTTTTATTAAGATTTCAATGATGTAAAAGCTCCATAACAAGTTGGAACATCTAGGAGAAGAATCTATATACTTTGCACCATTAATTCAAGATCTTTTCCGATTTTTCTTCGATCTTTGATTTCTTCTTGCATGATCTTGTTCTTCAATCTTGGTAACTTTTATTTCCAGCACTTTTATTATTATTTCTCATGTTTAATCTCCCTTTTCATGCAATTATGAATTCATGCAACGTAGTTAATTCATGCATAGTTAGGTTCAATATGTCTAGCTAAATTCTTTATGGTTGGAATGCATGAACTCAACCTGATGTGGTAGTTGCACGTGTATAAAATTAATCCTCTAAATTTAATGATTTGATTATGACCGTATTGCATAGAAACACGATAATTGTAGATCTTTGGATCTCGTTTGCTTCAGGGTAACCGGGATGCTTCAGAATGCAATTCGAGTGTAACTATCGCAATACTGATTTACTCGTCCTCTGATTAAGTATGGTGCGGGCTTGAACCTCATATACGTAATGCTTGGGAGTACTAAATTCTGGGTCTAATTAATCACTTAAATTTACGATTAGTTTTATACCAACAATAATCTAGTGTTGAGGGATTGTATTCCTGGCCTGTTTTTCTCATCATATAATTCAAGTTTTAGTTTAATCATCTTCAGTCTTTTAAGTAATTTAGAGTTTGCATTTAGTTAATTAGTTATTTCTCATCTCAATCATATTTTTATTTCTTTTTAGAGTCAAGTTAGGGTTAACAGTCTTACCTTTGTCATCACATTCACTCGTCCTAGTTCCCTGAGGATTCGATACCCAGACTAGCCATTATACTCCGCAAGAGTGTAGTTATAGTTTAGGTTTTTGTATTGTGGTTGGAAGCCGATAACAACGACTAGCGTATTTACACGGACGCTCGATTTCCACCTCGATCAAAATGGCGCCGTTGCTGGGGAATTAGGTAGACTTAGGATTAGATCAAGTCAATCTCAAACTTTGACCAAAAATTTCCAAAAATCCAAAAACATATAAAAATTTGAAAAAAGGCACAAAAATATTCATCATCATCTCTCATAAGCCAGTTAATGCAAAATTCCGAACTCACTCCAACTCCCCATAATACTCCAATCCACATTCACGAAAATCCAATAGTTGAGTATGATCCTGATAGCCCTCACACTCCTAACGCTCCACAATTCTGGGTTCCACCTCTCACACCATCACACTCAATCTCAAATAACACGTCGTTTTCCCTCTTAGGACACATATTCTTTGAGTGAGAGAAATATGTCTCACCATGGTAGTGCAATCGCCGGTGAGGGAGAGACCCCATATCGCCCTTTGAGAGACACCTTATATCCCGAGCGCACTGTCATTCCAGGATGAATTTTACTTTCGTATAATCCAGGGTAATTTCTCTTTAGGAATGGGATGATCCAGATACTTCCCACTTACCATGGAATGGATTCAGAAAATCCATATGCCCACATCATGGAATTTGAGGAGGCGTGCGAGACTCTTAGCGATCAAACTTGCACAAAAGAGGTGCTCCGCCTTAAACTCTTCCCATTCTCGCTAAAGGATAAGGCTAAGACCTGGCTATGGTATTTACTTCCAAATTCGATTTCATCATGGAACGAATTACAATCTAAATTTGTCAAGAAATTCTTTCCTCCGCATCGAACGAACTCCATCAAGGCTCAAATTCAAATGTTCTGACAATTAGAAAATGAGTCGTTCGATCGATGCTTTGAGCGTTTCAATGAGTTAATTACTTCGTGTCCCCATCATGGTTTCGATAAAACGCAAATCATTTCCTTTATCCATAATGGGATGAATATTAATTCCAAGCAACTCGTTGAAACCATGGGTAGTGGTTCGTTTGTCGACTTAGATGCCCACGATGCTGAGCTTCACCTGAGGTATGTCGCCGAGACTACCCAATCCTGGGATACATCTGACCTTAATGCTCAAAATCAAAATCGTCAAGTGACCACCACTCGATCGGCGTCCGGCCTATTTCATGTAGAAAATAATTCTATGACGGACAGTCGAATCGATGTACTTGATAAGGGACTGCGAGACCTACATGAGGTGTATGAAAGAGGACCAACTGGATTCATCCCAAACCCCGTCGAGAAGGTGTGTGCGATTTGTGAGGCGGGTCATTCAACTGAGGAATGCCCGACTATACCTGCCTATAAAGTGATGCTTCAAGAGCAAGTCAGTGGTATAGGAGGATTTAAGGGTAATTTCGATGCACCGCACGGGAATTCTTACAACCCTTCATGGAAACACCATCCTGGTTTTAACTATGGGCAACAACAAGATGAGATAAATCCTAATTCACATGCTGCCCCTCCTCCGCCACAACACTTTCAACAAGCTCCACACATGCAAGGACATGTGCAAGCACCACCACCTCAAGGAGCATATATCCCTCCACCGCGAAGAAGTCTCGAGGATACGATAAACCAATTTATCAATACCCAGAATGCAACCAATGATAGATATGATCGCCTGATCAGCGACATAAATGCAAATATCTCAAAAATGCAATCATCGTGGAGTATCCAAGAGAATGGCAAGTTTCCTACCCAGGGCCAAAAACCGCCCCAAGATCAAACTAGTGTTATCTCCACCTCGACAGAACACCAGGAGCAATGTCAAGTTGTGACCACTCTTCGTAGTGGGAGAGTCGTTGATTTATCACCTCCCCCACACGACGTAACCAAAGACAAGGATATTTCTCCCGGCACGAAAGAGGCCGAAGATGTTCCCTTGAATGAGAGTGATAAAGAAGACACTAGTAAGCCCAAGGTAGTAGTGAAACCACCCACCGCGGTACTTTTTCCTCAAAGGTTGGTTCCTTCCCACAAAGTAAACCCCCGTGATGAAGTGCTAGACGTGCTTCAGCAAGTAAAGTTAAATTTACCTTTCCTCGATGCCATTAAGCAAATTCCAGCTTATGCGAAAGTCCCCAAGGACTTGTTAACAGTAAAGAGGAAGATGAAGGTAAAGAAAAATGTCTTTCTAGCACAGAACGTGAGTTCCATCCTACTCAATGATCTCCCACCCAAGTTCAAAGATCCCGATGCACCCACCATTTCCTGCATCATTGGAGAAAATAAAATTGAAAATGCCTTACTTGATTTGGGAGCGAGTGTCAATATCCCCCCTTACGCCATCTATAGGAAACTTGATCTGTGCGACCTCAAGCCCACAAAGGTCACTCTCCAGTTAGCAGATCGAACCGTGAAGATCCCAAGAGGCATAGTTGAGGACGTGATCGTCCAAGTTGACACTTTCTACTTCCCGATAGACTTTGTCATTTGGGACACGGAGCCCTCCTTCACCTCGAGCAATCATGTTCCCATCATTCTTGGGCGCCAATTCTTAGCTACAGCTAATGCAATCATTAATACTCAAAATGGGAAAATGTAACTCACCTTTGGGAACATGACATTAGAGACTAACATCTTCCATATAGCCCAACGGACGGGGGAAGAAGATGATCTTCACGCAGTGAGCTTAATAGATAAGATCGTAAAGGAGTATTTTGAGGAAAACTATTGTGGAGATGCCCTAGGATCCTGTTTAGTATCGAGCTCCAAGAGTGAGGGAACGTACACTGAATTCGAGAGGGAAGTTGAGGAGTTGAGAGAGTTACTTAATGAGAGAGCGTTGGACAAGGACGCGAGAGATGTGAATTGGGTTTCTCGATTCGAGGAGCTACCATCGAGGGAGACACGCATGGTTCCCTCCAGCGATAAATTTCTGACCCTTGAATTGAAGAAACTACCTTCCCATATTAAATATGCATACCTAGGAGAGGACGATACATTTCCTGTTGTTGTCTCCTCTAGCCTAGACGAAGAGCAGGAGGGTACATTGCTAAAGATTCTGAGGAAGCACCAAGGTGATTTTGGTTGGTGCATTAATGATTTGAAAGGGATAAGTCCTTTGATTTAGACCCACAAGATCCATCTCGAAGAGGATGTCAAGCCCTCGAGAGAAATGCAAAGAAGGCTAAACCCTAATATGAAAGAAGTGGTGAGGACCGAGATCATTAAGTTATTGGATGTCGGGATTATCTATCCAATCTCGCATAGCAAATGGGTGAGCCCAATTCAAGTTTTCCCAAAAAAGTCGGGCATGACAGTGATTGAGAATGCTAAGGGAGAGCTAGTCCCCCAACGTACCACCACCGGGTGGCGCGTTTGCATTGATTATCGGAAACTCAATGCGGGAACTAGGAAATACCATTTCCCCTTGCCATTTATTAATCACATGCTTGAGAGAGTAGCAGGCCACCCTTACTATTGCTTCCTTGATGGCTATTTCGAATATAACCAAATTGAGGTAGATGTACTTGATCAGGAGAAAATGAACTTCACTTGCCTTTTTGGTACGTTTGCCTACAAACGTATGCCATTCGGCTTGTATAATGCACCCGCGACCTTTCAAAGGTGCATGTTGATCCTATTTAGAGACATGGTCGAGAGAGGACTTGAAGTGTTCATGGACGATTTTAGAATTTTTAGCACCTCTTTCGATCTTTGTCTAATAAAATTGGAAAAGGTACTTGCCCGGTGTGTGGAAAATAACTTAGTGCTAAATTGGGAGAAATGCCAGTTTATGGTCACTGAGGGAATAGTTCTTGGCCACATAGTTTCATCCAAGGGGATAGAAGTTGATAGAGATAAGATAGATGTCATAGCCGATCTACACCCACCAAAATCGCTCAAAGACGTGCGCTCCTTCTTGGGCCACGCAGGATTTTATCGAAGGTTCATTAAGGGCTTTAGCGCCATCGCTAGGCCCTTAAACAACCTACTCATGAAGGACACACCATTTAAGTGGACGAAATCATGCCATAGCACTTTTAAAAAACTAAAAACCATGCTTGTGTTTGCTCCCATCATGCAAGTTTCGGATTGGTCCTTACCATTCGAACTTATGTGTGATGCTATTGATTATGCGATAGGGGTTGTTTTGGGCCAAAGAAAAGACAATAAGGCTCATGTCATCTACTACGCTAGCCGGACCCTTACCGGACCACAACTTAATTACTCCACTACAGAGAAGGAGTTGCTAGCGGTAGTCTTTGCTCTTGACAAATTTTGGTCCTACCTTATCGATTCTCCCATAACTTACTTCACCGACCACGCGGCGTTGAAATACCTACTTGCGAAGAAAGACGCCAAGCCGCGCCTCATAAGGTGGATCCTACTCCTACAAGAGTTTAATCTCTCCATTAAAGATAAGAAAGGAGTAGAAAACGTCGTTGTCGACCATTTATCACGAATTTCGTCCTACGTGCCTAGTGATCCAATACCCATAGACGAATACTTCCCGAATGAGCAACTCTTTGATACCTCTTATTTGCCCTGGTTTTCGGATATCGTGAACTATCTTATCACAGGAGCCGTCCCTCCCGATTGGACACCACAAGATAAGAAGAGGTTTATTACTTGGTCGCGCATGTTTTTCTATGATGATCTTTTCCTGTTTAAATATTATGCCGACCAAATCATCCGATGTTGTGTACCGGATGACGAGATCCTGAAAGTCATCTAATTTTGTCATTCGGAAGCTTGTGGAAGCCACTTTTCGACGAAAAAGACGGCCGTTAAAATTCTGCAATGCGACCTCTATTGGCCCACAATATTTCGGGATGTGAACACTGCTTGTAAATCTTACAATGGGTGCCAAAGGATGGGAACTATTACCCGACGAGACATGTTGCCATTAACCCCGATACTCATTATTGAGATCTTCGACTGCTGGGGTATTGACTTCATGGGCCCTTTCCCCCCGTCCATTGGTTTCCTATACATCCTTATTGCGGTCGACTACGTTTCCAAATGGGTGGAAGCTATACTTACCAAGACAAATGACAACAAAGTGGTGATTAAGTTCCTAAATGAACACATACTTTCCCGCTTCGGCGCTCCGAAAGCGATAATCAGCTATAATGGCATGCACTTTTACAATAGGCCATTCCAGAAGCTCATGAGAAAGTATGGCATCATTCACAAAGTTGGAACAACCTATCACCCATAAACGAATGGGCAGGTCGAACTAGCGAATCGGGAAATCAAGAATATTCTCGAAAAGACCGTCAATCCTACCCGAAAAGATTGGTCACTTAGATTGAACGATTCACTATGGGCCTATCGTACCGCATACAAAATCCGCTTGGCATGTACCCATTCCATTTTGTGTGGCAAACCTTGCCATCTTCCCGTAGAATTAGAGCACAAGACGTATTGGGCGATTAAGAAATTGAATTATGACATGGATAAAGCCGGTGAAGCTCGCAAGCTTCAATTAAATGAATTAGAAGAGATACGCAGTGATGCGTATGAGAACGCAAAAATTTCCAAAGAAAGGATGAAATTCGCTCACGATAATAGCATTCGACGCAAAGAGTTTCTTCCCGGACAAAAAGTGTTTCTCTATAACTCTCGGCTTCATCTCTTTCCGGGTAAGTTGCGGTCACGATGGAGTGTCCTATTCGTTGTAAGGAACATTTTCCCACACGGAGCTGTTGAATTAGACGATTTAAAAGGGGGAAATACGTCCAAGGTAAATGGACAACACCTAAAGCCATATCTAGAGGCGTGTGTGGAAGAAGTCGACACCGTTTGGTTGTTGGACTCCGTTTACTGGGCTGAGTGAGATGCTACTGTGAGGTCGTCGCACCCCCGACGCATATGGGGTGAATTCTTGTGTATAGTAGTGAGAGTACCTAGGATTAGGATGCAATAAGGTTGGAGCATGCACATGTTTCGAGAGATTGAGTTTAGTTTTGTTGCCATAGGTATCGAGAGGGTGTTGAGTCTGAAATTGATAGGAAGTATTGTGGAATGTCGAAAAAAATTACGCGACTAAGAATGTGTCTCATAAGTGCGTACTCTTTGGGCTCAAGTGCAAGCCTATCGCTCAAGTAATAATCCGATAAGTCGGGTATCGATCCTCAGGGAAATAGGACAATGGAATTGTAACAACGTTGGATAGACGAAGAAATCCTAACTTTGACTCTAAAGAAAAAGAAAAGATGATTGGTTTTTGGGAATTGTCTATAACTAAATGCAATTTTGAAATTATGAAATAAATGCAACTATTCTAAATTACCTAAAATACTAACGATGAATGATTTAAAACTCGAACTATATGATGAAGAAAATAGGATGGGAATACAATCCCTCAACCCTAGTGTATTACTGGTATAAAACCAATCGTAAATTTAAATGATGAATTAGACCCAGAATTTAGTACTCCCAGGCATTACGTATATGAGGTTCAATCCACACCATACTTAATCAGAGGACGAGTAAATCGGTATTGCGATAGTTACACTCGCATTGCATTCTAAAGCATCCCGGTTACCCGGAAGCAAATGAGATCCAAAGATCTACAATGGTTGGGTTACTAAACAATACGGTTATAATAAATCATTAAATTTAGAGGATTACTTTTATACACATGCAACTACCACATCAGGTTGAGTTCATGCATCCCGACCTTTAAAAACCTAGCCTATCATGATAAAATTAATGAAAACGATTTTTGAATTGCAGGAAATCATGATTTAACTAAGGGAGAATTGAAGAATGATGTAGAAGGAAGATTAAACAGAGGAAAGTAATCAACTAACTTACCGAAGCACTAAAAGCATTAACTAAAATTACTTGTAATCACAGAAATCTGAACAAACTTCAATCTTGGAAATAGAATTTTAATAAATCTTCAAACTAGGGTTTTGACTGACAAGGGAAAAATTCGATGATTTTTCCTTCGTTTAAAATGATAATAAATCGGGTTTAAATACCCTACAAGACTCCAAGAGTTTTAGCTTAACCAGGACTCTCCATTAGAGGAAGAGTAAGAAAACAAAACTTCGACATTCAGACCGGTTCGATATTCTTTCGGTTTGGTCCGGCTTGGATCCGGATCGGTTCTTTTATTTCTTGGCCGGATCGATCCAGTACAGATCGGTTCATTTAATTTATCTCAGCTTTGATCCATCTTCGGTCCGGGGTTCACTGGAACTTTACATTTCGGATCGGTCTGATTTTTCTTTGACTTTTTCTTCTATCTTTGACTGCTCATAACTTTCACATCGGGATTTTGATTGAGGTTCCGTTTCTTCCTATGTACTTGTAAACTTGATATCTTCAACTTTTCTTAGATGCCTCATCCGAATTACGGGTAAAAATTATAAATTTGCCCTTTTGACTTTCCTTCTTTTCTTTCTCGATTCTTTCGGTTTCTTTCTTTCTTTATTGACATCAAATACCTGTAAAATCAGTACAAAATAACAGAAACTCGGTGTACTCGTTAGAATAAGTCAGTAGCAAGATTATGAGGTAAAATGAAATTGATTACGTTGTTCGAGGTGCTAAAAGTAAATAAATTAAAGGGATAAATTTGGAAGAATTTATGCCTAATAAATTATGTCATGATAGATATGTTTATCTTTTCACCGAGTTGTCTATTCGAGATAAAAAAAGGGGGAGATGTATGTGATGTATTTTTTTTTATTGAACACATAGATTTTGTTGCATTACAAATTGATATCATATGATTTCATGCTTATATTTCGGTATTAATTAGTTTGCACAAATCGGTAGATTTAGATGTTGTTTACATATTGGTATCCATATTTTTTCTTACATGTTTTATATCATTTGTTCCTCCATACTTCACTGGGTATTTGTAAAGTTTTATGTGTGCGGGTATGCTTAAAGAGATTCGAGATTTCAAGTCTACATCACATTCAGATAGTTCTTTCTTGTCAGACCATCTTTTTCTAGTCTTGACTTGTAATTTTTTATTTTAGGTTTATGGGATAAGTTTTAGGCATCATACATCTTGACGGCCCGGATTAGTCATTTCACTATTGGTTTTGTCCCGTAATAGTCAAAGGGGAAGATTTGTAAGGATATAATTTCCAATTGAGTCTGTTGTATGTTTATTTGACTTATTCTCAGAACAAAACACATTTGAGTCATAGGTTGTATTTTTTTTGTCATGATCCCACATAGACTATGACGTATTGAAGTTTATTGAAGACGTTGCTACAAAGCTTCAAAGATTTATCATCCCGGTTTATGGTCCTTATTTCGTCTTTAGTCAAATTGCGTTCCGAGATCACTCAGGTATGAATGCGTAATGTAATGGGACTCGGAATATATTTTTATATGCTTAAGGATGTTAGTTTATTAAGAAAAAAAATTTAAAATGTTTTTAAAGTGTTTCAAAATGTTTACACTTCGTTTTATTCTAATAAGGATGAATTGGAGTTGTATTTTATATAAACTCTATTTCGCACTGTCGCTCAAATGATTTCAAACAACATTAATAGTCGTTCGAGCAAGATCACTATGTCGTTGGAACGACATAGCCATCTCGTTCGAGCGACCCGTCGCCTCAAGAAATCTATTTAAGGTGTGATTTCCTTAAAATTTCGTAAGTGTGCAATCCAGAAATATAGTATACGAACAATACATTTTCTACATAAAGTTTTCTAAGGTTTTTTAAGTCTAAAACATCCTTAGAGATTCAAAGATCCAAGATTTCATTATCATATACAATAGTGATCTTTATTTTGCACCTTGTTGGAGTTTGTTATACACTTTGAAGAACATAGTTGGATTTTGCGGAGAAGAAGCGAAGGAGTTCGTGTTCCAATTTCGTAGACTTTCTAAGTTACATCGTTGGACACTAAGGCATTCGTGGAGGTGACTGTTGTGGACAGGTATCGTGGATGGATTCGCGTGAGCACTGTGGAGAAGTGGTTGAAGATTAAAAAAGCGTCAAGTCTCGTGGGGATTAAGTCATTGAGTAAGACTTGAGTCTGTTCCTTGTAATTCCACATCACAGTGATTGTCTGGCTTGGGACGTCCGAGGGTTTTTCCCTTAGTGGTTTCCTCGTACATTCGGCGTTGTGAGAATTCTTTACTTTACTTGATTTAATCACTAGCTGTATGTTTGGGATTAATCAAGATAAAATTTGGTTAAGTTAAAATAGGTTCATAACTAGGTGTGATTTAAAAATTGGAAAAAAGGTTTTCATAAAAAGAAAGTTAATTTCTGTCATCCTTAAAATACATTCTGCATAAAAAGGACTAGTACTGTTAAGGCTTCCAAATTGAAAAATCTCACCACTCAATTTGAAACCATTAGAATGGAGGAGAGTGAAACCTTTGATGAGTTCTATGCTAGACTAACTGATATCGTGAATTCTTCTTTCAACTTGGGAGAGAGAATATCCTGAAACTCATGTGGTCAAGAATATCTTAAGGTCAAACTCTATGAAACTCTAAGAGCTTGTACTTTCTCTTCAAATTTATGAGCTCAATATGTATTCCTCCAAAAAGTTGAAGAAATAAAAGGGCACTGTTTTGAAAACCTGAGAGGATGAAACACATGCTTCGGATGATGAGTCTAACATCGATTCCGATTATATGGCCATATTTACAAAGAAGTTTAGAAAATTTCTCAAGTTTGAAAAATAATCGAGAGATGTGAAGAAGTTTGAAAAAAATAAGTATAACAAGGCCGATCAATTCCCAAAAAATTGTAATGATAATTTTAAGAGGGATGAGTCGGATAGATGCCTTAGGTGTGAGGGTTATAGCCATAGGGTAACTGAATGTTTGATTAAACTAAGGAAGGATGGTAATAATCGGAAGGGATACAATGCCACCCTTAGTGATAGTGATCCGAAAGAGGGATCTAATTCCCCTATTGAGCACTGTTACACCGCATTTATAGCTAGTCATGAGAGCCTTGATGAAAATATTTTCATGGAGATAATTCTGAGCATGACACTTCTGAGGCCATTGTTTATGATTCATAAGGAAGTGATGGTAAATAGAGTGGAGAAGAAGAAGAGGAGGAAGTAAACTCCAAGTTGCCTTCCGTGAGTTGTATGCGGAAACACTAAAATTAAAAAAGGCCAACTTGAATTTGAATGCTAGATTGAAAGAACATGCCATAGGAAATGATGAGAGTGTTTTGATTGATGATCTTGGGGTATGTACGAAGACTCTTGTGGAAAAGCTCACATTAGCTGAGGATGAGTGAGATAGCCTTTGGGTCTCAATGGAGATTTTGAAGAAGTATTCCCTAATTTTTGAAGAGTCTAGGCCTTTACTCGAGTTTAGGATAGTGGAGCTAAAATATAGATTAAAGTACTCGAGTCATATCAAATTTGATTTGGAATCTAAGTCGGAGATATTGGATAAAATGTCAGGTGATGTCCGAATCAAATATGACAACCGTGGAATTAGCTTTGATGATATAGATACTTTCACTGCTAAGGCCAAGACCATACTTTTGATAGAGCCAAGCAAAGCTAGGAGCATTAGAAAAGGTCATCCTAAAGGTAACATTCCCCGTGTCTACACTTGCACACATTGCAGTAGGAAACGTCACCTTAAGCATTTTTGTTATGATATTAGAATAGGTCCTAGGAAGGATAAGACTAGTGTTACCAAAGTTCTCCGAACCTGAGTCTGTCACGTTACACCTATGTGGATTAGGAGATCTGATTTGGAGGCATTTAATGTTAGACTTGTTGATTCTCGCATGCTTTCACACGATTTATCACATATTATATCTTATGAGTGATTTCTTGCTTGTTTTTCATACACTAGTGTTTTGCTTTATGCTATATGTAATTGCTAGTGTTATGGCGTGTTTATCTTTTGTACTTTGATTTTCTATTTTTTGGGTCTTAATGAGAAAAATATAAAAATATTTTATTTGTCTTTTGAGTTATTTTTTCAAATTGGTATGTTTTTTCAAAAAACTAAAAAAAAATGGTTTATGTGTAGTTTAGTTTTACACATTTTGTGTGGCAAATTGGTGTGTTTGAATCCATTTCCTTCCATATGTTCATGTGGATAGGACATTTGATTATAATTTTCAATGCTTAGATTATTCATAATCATTCTTGCATGGAGTCATTCGACTTTATGTGCTTAATGAATTCACTTTGTATATGCCTCCACGCACACATATGGAAGATCTGTTTTGAATTTTAACTTCACATGTTATATTTGAGCTAAGTGATATGTTCTCCCATCATTTGGTCATCTATATATCATGTAACTATGAGAGATTTGTGCATGTATGAATCGTTGCCGATGAGTATGAGGATTTTTATTGAAAATATGAGGGTGAACGGAAAAGGCCTACGAAAGGAGCAAATCTCCTTTACAGGAAAGCCACCATTAGCAAGAGCCTAAAAAATGAAAGGCAAAAAGAAAAGACTAAAGGCCAACAAGTTCGTTTGATTGATTATTAAATATGGTATCTTCAAAAGATTTGAGTATTAAATATATGATATTTGTTTAACTTTTGAGGGTGTTGCAGTTGAAGATAAACGGGTTTCATAATGAATCCTAGTTATGCCTATCATGTCATGATGCTATTGATTTGTAGAATCATCAAAATTCTAGGCTTGTGTGCATTGTGCTTGTTTGTTCATTGAGTTAACTTTATTTGTCACTTGAGGCTAAATCTTAGTTCGAGCTCAAGATGTCATAGGGTTTAATGAAATAAAACCATAATAAAATAAGATCCTAAAGTTGATCTTTCTAGAGACAAATGACTAAGAAGGTTGTTTTAACGAGTGAAAGATTAGTAACACTCTTTCTCTATTTTCTTACATATTCTCTCCTTTTATTTTATCTCTTTGTCATTCTTCCTTTTTCCCCCTCTCTCTCTCTCTCTCTCTCTCTCTCTCTCTCTCTCTCTCTCTCTCTTATCTTTATTTTATCTATTATCCCTTTTATTTCTCCTCTCTCTTCAAACTTTTCAAAAGACCGTAAATTTTGAGATGGAAGGGGTTTATATAGAGGTGTTATTAAGGATCTCAAATTCGATAAACATATCACAAAATCAACAACTCGGATTAAAACAATGCATACCGTTTAAATTCAACGTCATATATAAAAGAATATAAACTAAGCTCACCCGAGTCAACATGTTAATCGGTCAAATAATCTGATTGGACCGCAAAGGTAAGGTATGGATTACAACTCCAGCCATTAGTTGATAGTTGGATCAACAATTCTGGATGATTCTCTACAAATGTAAGATAGATAAAGCACAGATTAAATCCAATGATATGTGTTGTTTTAGATTGAATGGGTATATGAGTGCGACATCATAAATGCATTAACCTGAATTAAAACCATTAATAAATATGTTTAATAAATCATTTTTAAACCATTAAAATGTTTGAAAAATATTTTAAAAATCAAGAAAAATTAAAATAAATATCAGAAATTATTTAAACCCATTGGACACCTAATTTTATTTTTGGTCAATTTTTAGGAACACATGCACATATAATGAAATTATATTTGTGCCTAGAACATGTGTAAAAATTTGCACTTTATGTAAAAATTATCCACTCGTACACTTTTTACCCTTTTAGGCATGTTTTTCATTGTCTTCATGTTAGGAATAAGTTGTTGTTAATGATGGGCCAAGAGTACTACTCTAAAGAGTCTTGAAAATATTTTGAAAAAAGATATCCAAATTTGGAAATATCAATAATAATGTAGACTCAAGAAAACCTAGGGAGTTTTCCTAGTTTGGCTTCTTCAGAGACAACCCAACTTTGGATTGGTCAGACTATAATAGGCATAATCTATCTAAGAACGGGTGGTATGACTTAGAATAAGTCGCCTTCATCGAGAACAGACAAAAACCCTAATGAAAATGACGGTACAACCCAAATTTGGGTTGGTCGGTCTATAGTAGGCACAAACTCACCTAAGAGGAGTGGTACACCTTAGAATAAGTTTACTTCACATTGAACAAGCATAAACCCATCTAAGAGTTGCTGGTACGAATTAGAATAAGTCGAATTCTCTTGAAATAGGCATAAACCCACTTGAAAATGGGTTGTTCGACTTAGACTAAGTGGATTTTCGCCTAGAACATGCATAAACCCACCTAAAAATGGATGGTTTGACTTATAATAAGTCATATTCTCCTAGAACCCACCAAAAAAATTGGTACAATCCAACTTTGGTTTGGTCAGCCTAAAATAGACATAAGCCCACCTAATAATGGGTTCTACGACTTAAAATAAGTTTGCTTTGCCGAGAATTAGCAAAAATAAATCTGAAAATGGTGGTACAACTCAACTTTGAGTTAGTTGGCCTAGAAAGGGCATAAACGCACATAAGAAATAGGTGATACGAGTTATGATAAGTCGGTTTTACAAAGGACTCCCACAAACCCACCTAACAATTGGTGGTACCATGACAAGTTAAACGTAAATGTTAACTTACTAATCAATTTCATTACAAGTCAGTGGAGTTGGTCACAAAACTACACCCCGCCAATTAAAGATTTAGTTACATATGAATGTTAACTTAGTGAGTCGGCCATAGACGAACACCACTAATTGAATATTAAGTTAAATAAGAATGTTAACTTAGTGATTAAGTTGTACAAGTTGATGGAGTTGATCATAAACCAACACACCATCGATTGAAGATTAAGTTAAATATGCATGTTAGCTAAGTGATTAAATTTTATGAGTCCGTAAATTCGGCCAAATACCGCCCTCCATCGATTAGATAAGTATAATAGTGAATATTAACTTGCTAGACAAATTTTACAAGTTCGTGGAGTCGATCACAGACCTCCCTCTATCGTTTATATGCAAAAATACCTTAAAATATTCATACAAAATGGATAAAAGAGGCAATAAAGATACTGGATTTTTTATTAGTAGTAAAGATGGATCAAGGCCTACAAAGGATGGTCAAACAACCTACATAAAAAAATGAGAAAAAATAAAAACCCTAACAACTAGAGTGCGAGGGTTAACCTCGGCTCAGTCACCGAATGATCAACTTCTTGGACAGATACCAAATAAGCCTCCCCTTCGCCATTGGTGGGATTTTCAAGATGGGTGATTTGAGTGGTTGCCTTCAGGAATATTCTCCCTCTTGAGGTCAACAATCCATCCTTTATTAAATGCAATTAACTCATGGCAGTCGAGTTATAAAACAACCTCTTGGACGCCGACCTCAAAGCCTTTGTTAAAAGCCTTATCATGGTCTCATTATGGGTTGATAGCTAGGGAAAACTTTTGCCTCTGTAGAATCGGCTCCTACGAGGTGTTGAAGGCAAATACTTTTTTTACCGCAAATAATCGGGAATCCACCTTATTGTACTCAGGCTCCAAGGTTTTACCTTCCTTCACCAGCTGCTCCTTATCGGTGGACTACCCCTTTAACTTATCAATTACCTTATAATTTAGTTTTCCTTATGAGATAATTAGTCCCTCATGAAGTTGGCTTGGTCACGAAGAACATTATTTCTGCTCGTCACATTGCCAACTAGTGTGCTCATGCATATTTTGCATGTCCTATCAAAGCAAGACTAAAAGTGATCGACTAGTATCATGAATTATCTAAAAAACTTGCAAAACAAAAGGAGTTTAATATAATATTACCAAAACCATTTAGTGTAGCCCTCCCTTGTGAAAGTGCTACAAGTTAAAGCCCCCAAGGGTTGACATGCCCTTGGACAACATATAGGCTTGGGCCATAAAAAATCGATCTTAACATTATGAAACACTGAATCGTTGGTTGTAATGGGATCCTTACCCTTAGAGAAACTAATTATTCAGGGACGAACCCCGGATGTTGAAGGTATTGGGGGATCTTACCGTCATAGGGCAATCACCATTGGTAAATTATAGCCCCTAGTTGGCATTGAGGGGGAGTGCAATCTATTTGCTACTTTTTGGCCTCTCTTTAATTATCTTTCTCCTTCTCCCTATTTTCTTTCTCTGGGGTGGAAATAATCCTCGTATTAGAGGTTCCAGTTACACCATGGATGCCCCATATTCTTTAACTTCTCCTTAATGGCATCAAGATCGACCACACATATAGGGTGACCTGTCATTTCTTTGGACTATTGGAAGGAAACTAAAGTCTTCTTATTCCTCGTCATCTTCAACCTCTTCCCAGAGATGACTCTCGGTGCCTACCTATTTTAATTAAAAGATGGGGCAAGATCCTTGTAAAAGAGGTGTTACTGATCTTAAGATGATTTATACTCTTCTGAATCAGTAGAAATTACGTAAGAAGGTGATTCATCAACATAGAATCCCCTTAACTTAACGTTGAGAATGCAAGTAGCGGTTAGAATCGAAGAATCACAAAAAAATCATGGAATCGGCTACTATGATGGGTGGAATGAATGTGAAGTTATTGGTTGATGCAGTAATTAGTTACTAGTCATAAAGCACGTGAGCTGCTCTCTAATGGTATCTAACTCCACAAAGAGTTGGTCAGTCCCAAACTTTATTCAAGTTGGCTAGCCTGATTTTAAAGTCTTTGGGTTTTCTTTTTGAATGGGTATCTGAATTAAATTGACAAAGGCTCACCAGTAACTGATGAAGTTATGGTTCTTAAGAAAACCAAACATATGGTAAATAATATGCTAAAATATCCCGCCACCATATGCACATGAAGACATGCGTAGTTCTCACCATAGATTTTCCCAAAGAATAATAATATTTCCAAGTCAGTATCCTTTTAGGACCTAGTTAGCCAAGTAACCAAATTATGGTACATGTACCTAGCCTGAAAATGGTATGAGCTAAACCCAAGAAAATTCCTTAAGTCATAGCAATACCTGATTTCATTATAGCTCTGGTTAGTGCCACAAATTTGGTTAATGATAATTGTACCCACTACAATCCAGAAAAAGCTTTATTTTGCTTTTATTGGAAGAATTATGTAAAAATGAAAAACGTCCACCAATAATGTGTGGAGGGGGAAATAACCCCCTTCAATCATGGCAACTGTCATAAAAGTAACCTCACGAGGGAGGTTATAAATAACCTCCTCATCAGTGAGGTTCGTATTTTGACAGAGTTTGGTATGTTGTACTCAACACGAAATGCCTCAAAGTCATTCTCTGAGGTCACTTCGTACTTTTTCAAATACGTAGACATGTATGATGAGAGAAATGAAGAATAAAAAAAGAGAAAAGATGAAGTTTTAACTATTTGCAACTCAATTGAAAAATAGATAAAGACAAAAATGAGAAAAAAAACTTCAAACATTTGGCTTTAAGTAAGGAGCCGAATGGTTTTTTAAAACCCATTTTAGACTTTACCACAAAAAGGCAAGTTACGTGACTAATCTCTTGAAAAGAGACCCTGACCCCTCGATCTCATGCTTTACGTGCAGTGATTACCTTGGGGAATCCAAACTATGGCGCAAGAAACCCTAAACATAAGGATTATGTGCATGTAGGCTATTAATTGTGCTCCTAGTAATAATAAGTTGGACGCATGGTAGTTAATGAAATCCTAATGAGAAAATTCATGTCACATGTGGATAATAAATCAAATCATAATTAGAACGGCCAGGCCTAAAGACTGATTGCCCCAATTCTGGGGGTACTTGAAGAGATTGAGAACCATGTGGTCCACGTGGCATGACGCATGGTAACTAGAGAATTGTAACAACCTGGTCTCCCAGAGATCACAGATCAGCTAAAGGCGAATCACCAAGGCTAATGATAAATACAACTATATGCAGTTGTTATATACATCAACCTCTTAAAATATACGGCTATAGATAAAGGTCAGTATATAAAGAATGCCTTTGAATATAGAGTATATAATATATTAAGGACTATTGTACCTATAATATAGCAACTCTAATGTTAAAGAGATATATCATAATATTGTACCCACCGCTTGGATTCTAATATAGAATTCTCTAGAACTACAAGTCATCTTCTTCTCCTTGAAATAATACAAACTTCTCCCTTCTTTCCCTATGGATGTAGTTAGGTCAATCTGTCGAACCACATATATCTTTATGTCTAGTTTGAATTTGCACTCATATTATGGGTAACACTAGCATTTAATGTTATCATAGTATTAATATCCCTTACAAAACTGTTTAAATAACAATGTAAAAATGTCCTAATATTAAAATTACCAAACAAAGAATATGACCAAGTACTAAAGACAGATCCAAGAAATTATCAACGGAGTGTAGTTTTAAAAATAAAAGAAGAAAACAAATAATGTAAATATTACACTGAAAGTTTTAATCAGGTTGAATTAACTATCCATAATGAAAATAGGAATTATTACGATAATTAGAGGAATTGAAAATTTTATAATATTTTTAGGGCCACAATCATTTTAATAAGAACTAATTCCAAAGGCATACTAGTTTTTGTGAATAAGAATTTATTTAACATGCATGAACAAGGCAAATTCTTGGGATGGTAGCTCTGGTTAAAATAATTTTCATTTAATATTTAATATGAATATAGAAGAAAAAATTATTTAGTTGATAGCCTAACAAGATAATTTCCAAGTGGACAGGAACTAGAGACTCTCTTAGCAAGATAACGAAACAATCCTAGTAGAGACTAAACAAATGCCAAACTTGGTAGTCGTTTCGCGAATAATTTCATTAAAAAATCACCATACTATATTAACCTTTGAAATACTAACTTTTATTTTTCAATTTCCAACCGTTGTATAAGAAACCAAATAATTATTAATTTTTTTTATTAATGTGTATAGAAAATGGCATCAGTTTATGGAGAATCAAGAAACTAAGAAAATGATGCCTACTTGAAATTCGAACATCCGAAAAAAACTTATCATAGTATCTAGTAGGGTAGTTAAAGTCTTCATCAATATCGAACTCACTTTTATGAATGTTCAATAACATCGATGGGATAATGAGAATAGTTATAAGGTTTGAATATACTCCTCATCCAAAAGGATATCTATTTTCCATGTTCAAAAAGTCATCAATATATGTTCAAAAGAATTTATGAACTTCATAAGCTTGGAAAGTAAGCATGTTTAAGTTTTGAGACTACTAAACCAGAATCCATTGAAGATTATTTTAGTGTATCTCATTATTTATTCATAATTTATGACCACAAAAATTATATATCTTATTGATCGTAATAGATCTATAACGATCTTGAAGAGACTATTAGTGATCCAGTTGAAACAAGAGCAATAGGTTTCTTCATGATTAGTATGATTGATATAAAATTAGCAAATGAAGACTTTAAACTCGCTCATTGTAGAAGAACCACCTTTGTCATTCCATGTCATTGGGAAATTGAGCTACTAGTCCAAAATCTACCATTCAATTCAATATACGAATATTTGAAAATGTAGATGAGGAAAAACATATATCCATAAGAGCGTGTGATGTGCTCTATGATCTTATCACAACACAGGAAGATAAGCATACAATCCAAACTCTAAATATAATGGAGCCAACTGTTAGGAAAGCCTTGACGAAGAAGGCTGACATAATGTTATAAATATGATGGAAGACTAACATTGTCACTTGAAGATGGACCCCTTTAACTTTACCAATTGCATTGTTGTACTTTTATTATTGCTTTAAATATCGGTGTCTAGTGACAATGGAGCGAATTATTGTATAGTGTCCGATGACTTTGAATTGTTGTACTTTTATTCACACTTTAACTCCGAGTTTGGAGTCCAAAAGTGCATATAAAATCCCTCCATATGTATGATAATTCTTGAGCATAGAAGAAGTCTTGTCTCTTGGATCCTCTTAGAGCAAACAATACCTCTACAATCCTAACAATCTATAGATAACCCTTATATTCTTGTAATCTTTCCATTTGAATATATAAATTTTACTTTCAAAGGGAACAATGTGATTTTTGAACATCTTATCCTTATATTATTATTTTCTTGAATATAGTCCCATTACAACTCAGTCCAAATCATAATATAAAATCACAGTATGTGGTAGGAAATGAACCATATATGTTCATGATTAAAGGAAGGTGAGGTTGATATTATCCACCTTTGTAAACTAAAAGCTTTCCAACGCTAAGTGGTTACGCCGACTACGTTTAGGTATTGGTCAAAACATTTGGATACTTTTTTTTATTTGTGAAGCATAGTGTTCTTTTAATCAAGGAATATAGTAATAAAAGGGTAATATTAATTGATATTTCATGCCTAGTACCACCGCAGGTCAACAATTGGAAGACGGCATAACCTTAACTGACTACAACATCTAGAAGGAGTCCACTCTCCACTTGGTGCTTCGCCTTAGAGGCGGTGCCAAAAAGAGGTAGAAGAAGGCCTACACCAAAACAAAAAAGATCAAGCGTAAGAAGAAGAAGGTTAAGCTCCCCGTTTTGCAGTTTTACATGGTCGATGATTCTAGCAAGGTGTGTCCCAAAGTCGAGTGTGGTGCCGGAACTTTTATGGCCAACCATTTCGATAGGCATTATCGTGGAAAAAGTGGTCTCGTCTATGTTTACCAGAAGGCTGGTGCTGATTAGTTTCTTTTTTCCCCCTCGAATTAGATATATCCAATGTTTTTCATAAGTTTGATTTGGATTTTAAATATTTAATTACCATTTGAAATGATTTTTTCTCACCTTAAAAAAATGCCCGGTACTAGAAAAGTCAATACTGTGTATTTCATAATAATTTGGTATAAATAAGTAAAAAATATCATAATAAAATTACAAAGTCAGTTCCCGACCAATAATTTAAGTTGGTATAACCTATCTTCAAATAATATAAGCCATAGAGTTGGTTTCTAGCCTATAACTTGTGTTTAGATAGAGTTCCAAAACTTTTCAAGGGTTAAAATACCATTTCATAAAAACAGAGGTTTAAATTTGGTATAAATTAAAACATGCGAATAATTCAAGGGGCAAACCAAAATAAAAAGATACTTCAAGGGGCAAATAGAAATATGGCGATAATTTATGGGTCACAAGTATAATTTCCCTACTCGATAAACTACTAAAAACATTTGAAAATAGCCGAGTAGTCTTTCATCATTTTGAAAAAGTATAAAGCCCTAACGCCCTAATATTATCGATGACATTAAGGCCATTTCAAAATCGAAAAAGTCTATATGTATAAAGTTTTTTTAACCAAGTAAATATTCCAAGTGCAATAAAATATTATACCATAAACGAACCTGATAAACACACCAAAAATTTTACTCCAAAACACCCTTTTGTTTAAAACATCACATAAGTACCCATAATTTTTCCAAAACACCAAAAATGCACAACACCACATGTACCTTCACCCATATAAAAACCCAAAAAACTTTAAACCTCATTTTTTCCCTTTCCCTCTCTCTCTAACTTCTCTCCCAAACCATCATCCCTCCATATCATACAAACTAAAACAACAAAAACATACAACACCACATTACCCTCCAGTTTCATTTTTGGTATGTTACACCATTAAACCTTACTCCCATTATTGTCATGCTCTCATTTGTGCTCTCATTTTGTGTATTAAACCCTAGCAAGCAAAATGCATATAAAAATCTATTATAAACTCATTTAAATTTAACCCTAATGAATTTAACTAGACATATATTCCATTAAGTTGTTAAAATTTAGGGTTTTACACGGTTTGAAAAACCTAGGGTATTTTGATTTGAAAAAAAAAACTACTCTGCACCTTCGGTTTCCCGTCACCGAAGGTTGAAATGATATATAGTTGAATCTCACCGTGCTTAACCACATATAGCCGAACCTTATCGTGTTTAACCATAAACGGCCATTCCCAACTGTGGGTTCCTTTTTACAGCCATTCCCAATCGTGGGTTCCTTTCTACGGCCATATATAATCGTAGGTTACCTATCACAGCCATTCATAACTGTAGGATGATTTTCTATGCCATATATAATTGTAGACACCAAATTTTAAGACCCCTTAGGTCTCCCCTTCCGTCCCTAGCATCTCACCATCTAAGACCCCATAGGTCTTCCCTTCTGTCCCTAGCATCTCCCCATCTCAACATAAACCCTAGGTCGCACTACTCGTACCGATCTAGAACCCACTGGGCGCCCCCAGGCCCCATTTGACTTCAGTCAACTCTATCGTCAGAGTGAAAACTCTTTGAATATTTGAAGGGATATGAATACCCTTTCCAATGGTCTTCCCCGTGCACAAATTGGCATAACGGTTCAAACGAATGGACCATTTTGCTATCGAAGATCGATTCGGAGACCACCGGGCACTCCCGAGCCCCGATTTGACCCCAATTAACTTCACCGTCAAAGAGAAAATTCTTTAAATCTTTGAATGACACTAAAACCCCTTTACAACGGTCTGCCCTGTATGTGAAACAGCATAACCGTTCGGACGAACGATCAGTTTTCTCTAAAAAATTGATCTGGAGGTCACCGGGCACTCCTGGGCTCCGTTTGACCAAAGCCAACTCTTCAACTCGAATGAGACTAAATTAATCTTCGAAGGGCACTAAACACCCTTTCTAACGGTCCGCCCAGTGCGTGATTTTGACCTACGGTACGGACGAACGATCCGTTTTACTCCGAGAGGTCCCCGAGCTCTTTTGAGCCCCGTTTGACCAAGGTTAACCTTCCGAATTGAGAAAAACTCTTTGGAATGTCAAATTACATCTCCTAACCTTTCCAACAGTCCACCCCTTACATGATTTTGACTTACCATGCTGACGAACGATCCGTTTGCGTTCGACGATCTCCCGTCCAAAGTACCGACGTGCGCTTTCGAGCCACATTTGACCTAAAGTAAACTGCCGAACTCGGGAGCAGTCCAAAGGACTCTTGAGGGTCTCTGAAATACCTTTCTAATGGCATGCCTCGTTCACAATTTGAATTAATGTTTTGTATTCTACGACCATTTTTCCAGGAAAATCTGTACGGGACTGCCAATTGGCAGGTTCTGACCCAAGCGTATCGGCACTGTGTCTAGGGTCACATGTTAATAGGCACCCCCAGGGGTAGGCCAATCGGCACCCCCTGACCCTATAAATAGGGGCCATGACCTCACTCCAAAGGACACCAACACAACAGATCCATCGGCAGCAGTGATCTCAACAACATTCCCTCGAAATCAGCGAAGTTCCTCATGTGAAGTTTCCATCCAAGCTTACACTCCCATCCTTTTCATACCCAATTAGAAAAATATATTTCCCTCTCATCAACATTCATCAACACTCAAGGGAGTTCATCCAAAATCAAAGATCAAGCTTCAAAGAAGGTCCAATTCCTTCCCTCTCTCTTTTCCTTGTTTTTGCATAATATACATTAGATTCATAATCTAGTTTTTACTTTTGTTCATACACATTAATATCTACACTTTTAATTAGTATATTGCACATACTTTATTTTCTATAAAAAAATCCAAAAACAAATAAAACAGGGTTACACCCGTAAATTCCAAATGGAATTATCCATCACACTTTTTCCAAGATCAAAACAACACATTTTTTACACATACACATATAATAAAATTTCGTTTGGATCTATGGGATAAAACCCACCCCTATGCTACATTCGAACTATGTGGACTTTGATGCCTTTATAGGCTACGTAGGCGTCTCGGATTAAAATTCGAGACTCGAGTCTAATTTTTCAACTTTCCCAATTTCTCAAATTCCCTAATTTTCCAAACACTCCCATTTTCACACACACACACACATATATATATATATCATACCTGTTTGTGTTTCATCCAACACATATTATCGTTCCCTAATAATGATTAATATCATGATGAACGCACAAATCATACTTTCTACATATGTTATTTTGGGAATATTCTTATGGATGGCCTCACTCTCCCTTGTCCATGGTATGAGTTGAATAAATTCGATCTCTATTATATAAACACGCACACACGCTTCACGAGGATATAAAGGAAGATAATAACACTAGCCCATGAGAGACCGAAAGGATGGGATGGGTGCCTAACACCTTCCCATTCCATAACTTAGCCCCCAGACCTTCGACTATTGGTTTTGTATGCGTCAGTTTGTCCTTTATGCCGCTCTCTCGAAGTGGCAACATGTTCTTTTACCTGTTTTGTGCAAAATATGTTGGCGACTCTATCTCTTCACATTTACGCCCACACTGACGACGACCGGAGCAACCTTCCCAAGAGGGGTACAAGACCGTAGCGCAGTCTTCTCGAGGGGGAGACGTACCTATCTATATCTCTCTCTCCTCCCTCCAAGTGCCTCCCGGGATAACCACAGTGGCGACTCTACTGGGGAATTTTTTAAGAGGGCTAGACTCTGTTTATATGGGTGTTTTACTTTCTTGTATATTCCGCTATTTTTTATGTTCCCCTTATTATTCCATGTACATATAAACCTCATGCTTATCCCATTGTTCACACACTTGTAGAAATTTTCTACGTACACTTCACAAACACGTGCGCCTAGGATCACGTATATCCACATGTTTCATACACCACGTAGAAATCCATGCTTAGGTGTCACTAACACGCACCTCCACTTGTATATATCCATGCTCACTTACACTTATCACACACTTGTTACCCATACTCCACTGTTTATACTTGTACCTCATTCTCGAATGGGCATGATCAATAAAGATACTATCTCCATAAGATATTAATAAAAGAACATGCATGATACACACAACATCACCAAAGAGCATTACTATTGACCAAATTTTGTCCCGTAACTGGGAAATCACTTCTTGATGGGCGCTGGTCCGGCAGGTCGCAGTTAGCCTAAGCGATATAACTCTCACCTTCCATTGGCCAAGTACCTTCGACGTATATCGAACGATTCCCCCACATCGTACCCCTTGACCGAAGTCATGACGGAAGGTATATCGTAGGGAACTCGTTCACATACATCGAGTATATCGAATTCGTTCTCACACGTACCATCCCCACGAGGTATATAGTGAGGCAATTAAGGTATATTCAGGTATATCAAATGGCTTGTCCACACGTACCGATTGCCCTCAAAAGCAAGACTTATATCTTGCAAGTCACATCAAAGGGGGGAACACCTTCCAATTTACCCAACAACTGCATACCCACATATAGGTGTCAGCCTAGGACACACATATTAGATTGGCGATTTCGACCCGAAACTCCGTCGAAATTTCGGGTAGGCTTGCCGCCCAAATTTTCGTGCAACTTTTAAAATGGGACCCTGCCCATGATCCTGGTAACAAGTCCAACCCTAGTTTCTACATATGGAAAACCCATTTTTCCAGGCTCGGGTCCCTTCCGACATTTGTTTTTTGCATCTAGGCCAATTTAATACAAGTGAGAACCTAATAAACATAATAATCATGATGAGACCCCTCTCTCGTCTTTTTCTCTCTCTTTCAAAAAGTGTCCAAAAAATATTTGTGTCCTCATATTTTCCAAAAATGTCAAAAAACATTTTCCTTTTATAAAAAATAGCAAATTCCCCTTCTTTTCTCTTTCAAAAATTATCCCAAATTTTCTCCTTATCAGGTCGATCACATACCCTTGGCCTAGCTCCCTATTGGTTTCGATCTTTCGTCGAACAGCCCCGAAGTTCAGTCGGTCCCCTTACTTGTTCAGAGTTCGAGATTCACCGCCTTCCATGGAGAACACGGATCAAGTGTCGAATGTACAGCCGGATTTGTTGACAGTTTTAACTCTTCTCACTGCCAAAATTAACAACCTTCAAACCAAGGTTCATGAGATGCAAAGAAACTAGGTCCCTAACCCTAAGGAGCCCGAAGTCCTCTTCCCTCGCGCTATGTGTCCTCTTGCACCCGAGCCTATTTGGGTTCCCAAGGAATACCATAATGCTCTCCATGCTCTTCCTGTTAATGGGCCGCCGCAAGCCCATCTACCTACGCCAAACCTTGCTCAACCAGGGGCTAACTTACCCGTGATTATTGACCCGAAAGAGGAAGAATTGAACAAGGTCAAAGAAGACCTCAAGATATTGCTAAGAAATTTGAACAAGGTCAAAGAAGACCTCAAGATATTGCTAAGAAATTTGACCAAGTCAGACTCTCTGGGAACTACATGGACTACACCCACATGTCTCCCTATCCTAAAGCCAGGTTACTGAAAAAATTCAAGATGCCCAATATCGAGAAGTACGGAGGCAGTGGACCCCCGATCGTTCATCTTCGTAGCTATCACTAAGACAAGACTCTCCTGGGGGATTCTGAAGAAATAATGGCCTAGATGTTCTAACAGACTTTGAAAGATAGCGCTCTTCATTGGTTCTTATCCCTTGATGAATACAGAATCCGTAGTTTGGAAGATGTTGCCCGCGAGTTCATGTCATAGTACAAGTACAACGAGGAGATAGAAGATACCCACCGTGACTTAGAACTACCTAAGCAGAACCCTGGGGAATCAGTCAGCAACTTCATAGCAAGGTGGAGAGAACAAGCAGCTACCATGACCAATCGGCCTTCCGAAGAAGAACATGTCAGTATTATAAAGATGAACTTCCTACCCCATGTGCGAGCAATAATGGGAGGACAGTATTACCCTCACTTTTGAGCCCTCCGAGAAGCAGGAGTGGAGTCGAAGAAAGTCTTGTCAAGACATAAGTTGAACCAAGGAAAACCTCTGGACAGTTTGCTCCTAGAAAGTTTGAAAAACTTGCTAGTACCACAGTTTCCACCATCAACAGCATCTCTCAGCCTGCCATTTCATAGGCACCAGAAAGTTGCCTAACCCAGTCTGGAAGGAATACACTGAGCTTCATGCTCCTCTCTCCAAAGTTTACCAGGCCCTTTTGAGCCGAAATCTGATCAAACCCTTGAACCCTCTATTACCAAACCCACTTTCGAAAAACTTAAAACCTGATGCCCCTAGTGACTTTCACCAAACTGCTGGACATACCACCGACCAATGTTTCCATCTCTGAAATGTAATCCAAGGCCTGATTGACTGGGGTATCATCGCCCCACCAGCTAATCCCAAACTTAACACTACCTTTAATCCACTCCCGAATCATATAAATGCCATCTTCCTAGAAGAAGACTCATAATTTGACCCGTCTACCCTAATCATGCCCAGTAAATCACCAGTCATACCCATATACTCTCCTAAACCTCTCAAAACATGCCCATATTTCCTCTCAAACCCTACTAGCTTTGCCGATCATGCCTTATCCCTTCTCACCCGAGCATGCATCATTGTTCGCAACTGTTCTGGAGGTAAAGATATGGAATTATCAGAAGTGCTGACCAACTCTTAGAGTTCGGGATAAAATTGCCCTCCCAGATGACCATCGACTGCTAGAAATTCAGTGGGTTGTTCTTAGAAGCTCAAAAATGGGCTCGAGAGTCAGACAATTAGGTGGTGCCAATCGACGAAGTCAGTTTAGATGACATGGTCCAGATCATGACAAATTTGTCTCAACGGAATGGTGATATTTGTGGTGTATTTGAGCTAATTGATGTTCAAAATTACAAGGACGCCTGGTCCATTCAGTTCTGCATTTCCCTGTCGAATGGGAGGAATTATATGAAGAGGACGTGGAAGTTGTGGAGTGCATTGACTTTTCATGGAAATACAATATCGTTGCCACAGGATGGGGGGATGATTTCAAAGATTCAGATGAAGAGAAAGATTAAAAAAAGACTAGTTTGATAGATGACATATTTGAGATGATATCATTTGAGGATATGCTAAGAGAAATCAACAAGGTGATTGAACAACCTGATATCGATGAAGAAATATGATTTCTATTTTTCCCTTCTTCTGTGAACCACACGACCACATCAGGAAGACATTACCAAATTCCAATCCTACAACCTTCGGCAAGCAATAAAGGAAAGGGTGTTGAGAATCTCCCTATGCCAAAAATGACCATTAAGGAAAGCAAGATCCTCGATAAATTGAAGAAAGCCCAAGCCAACATCACTTTATGGGTACTCTTTATGTCTTCCCAACTGCACCGAAATGCCCTAATCAAGCTACTCACAGGACCCACAGTTCATCCCTCAACCACGCCAGAAGAAGCGATGAACCTAGTCGAATCCTTGACCTCTACTCGAATGCTTCCCTTTTTCAAAGAAGAAATCCCTAAGACTGGTCCCAACCACAATCGTGATCTTAATATCTCTGTTGAAGTTATGGGGAAAACTGTTCCCCCCTCTCTCGTCGATAATGGATCAGCTCTGAATGTTTGCCAGCTAAGAACTCTCAATTGTCTGGGATTGAAAGTGAACGACCTTGCTCCAACCTCTGATGTCATACGTGCCTACGACAACACCCGCCAAAAAGTAATGGGATCCATCAAGCTTGCAATAGGGGCGGACCCTATAATTCCTGTTATTTGAATTCCAAGTCATTGACATCCCAACCTGTTTCAATCTGCTGCTCGAAGTCGCGGCTCCATAGCATCAAAGGGGTGTCTTCTTCCTTTCATCGAAGATTAAAGTTCTTCACCAACAGGTAGGTTATTACCATTTGGGGAGACAGTGAAAACACCGAGAATGCAAGCACTAGCAATTCAGTACTTAAAATATAACACGGGGTGAATGATATGCTTATGTCGGGATTCTAAGTTGAACCACTCTTACTCCCAGTAGGGGATGACTTCAAAGATAGGGTTTGTCCAGAATATGACCCTCATGGAAATGTCAATGTAATCCAGATATTCAAGAACATGCACTTCAAGCCCGGATTGTGGCTAGGGCGAAGACAACAAGGGATAATTGAACCTATTATGTTGAAGGAGGCCTTTCCTCCCTGTGGCTTGGGCTATTAGCCATCAAAAGAAGAACAGAGATTGAATCCGTCAGCCTCGACTGAAGAGGAGGTTAGAATGTTCCTGAATTATTTCGGGAGATTCCTTATATGGAAGATTCATAAAAAAAGGTGAAGATTTCTCATTCTGTGGCTTCCCTGAACCTTGGTATGACAATGTAGATATGAGAATGAAACTAGGAATGGAGATCTTTTTCCAAGATAGCTACCCATGGGCCGAGAGTTCCCAGCATCGTGTACAACCACTCATTGAAGAAATGATAGCTGATATCCGGGATTCTAAAGGCAGTGACTCCGAGGACTCTTTTAATTTACAGATACTAGGGCCGACACTCGGCATTATCCACTCAGGGGCTACATCATCTAATCTGGTATGCCTCATCAAGGATGTTGATGCACCTCTTCTCAACTGGCATGCTATCTATACCTGCGCCAACTGCTAATGTTCAACCTAACCCTGATGTTTACCCCCTTTCCCCTTTAGTTGTTTACCCTCACTCTGATGTAATTGAGACTTCCTTTGATGAGGTTCTCAATGTTATTTTTCCTATCAATGAAATAAACGAAGATTTTGAGTACCTTGTTGTTCCTTACATTAATTGTCTTGATTCTAATCAAACTCTTGATGATGATGATTTTGCAAATGAACAATTCTTAAATGATCTAAATAAGGTTAATAACAAACAACATAATCGCGTTCAAGTTAATGAAGATAAAACTGCTGTTATTAATCTCAGTTCTAGTAGCCAAATGCACGAGATTAGGATAGGGTCCACCCTTAATGAGAAGGAGCATGCTCAACTTGAAGAACGATTAAAGGAACTCATGGATGTCTTCGTATGGTCCTACGATGATATACCCGGCATTGACCCTAAGATAGCACAACATGAGATTCCAACTCTCCCGGAATGCAAACCGGTCAAATAAAAATTGCGAAAGCTTCGCACCGAATGGTCACTCAAGGTTAAAGAAGAAGTAGTCAAGAAACTGAACGTGGGCTTCATTCGTGTGATCGAATATACCACATGGCTAGACAATATCGAACTCGTGTTTAAATCAGGAGGGAAGGTTTGCATGTACGTCGATTACCGAGACTTGAACAAGGCCTCTATGAAGGATGATTACCCGCTACCCAACATCGACATGATTGTAGATAATACGACCAATCACGCTCTCAAGTCATTCATTGATGGGTTTACTGAATATAATTAGATCAAGATGAAACCAGATCACCAAGAGAAAACCGCATTCATCACCCCTTGGGGAACCTTTTGCTACACTGTCTTGCCATTTGGTCTAAAAAATGCAGGGGTTACCTACCAGAGGGCTGCCACAACTATCTTGCATGATCTGAAACACAAGGAAGTCGAGGTCTATGTAGACGACATGATTATCAAGTCCAAGACTAGAAAGGCCATGTTCCCGCCCTCCGAAAGTTCTTCGAATGACTACGACAATACCAGATGCGACTCAACCCACAGAAATGTGTCTTAGGCATCACTAAAGGAAAAAATTTGGGATTCATGGTTAGTGAGAAAGGGATAGAGGCAGATTCGACCAAACTAAAGGCCATACTTGAAATTCCACCACCTCGAACGGAGAAGGAATTTCGCAAATTCCTTGGGAAATTACAGTACATCAGTCGGTTCATCAGCCAAATGACTTCCATCTATGAACCCATCTTCAAACTCCTCTAAAAGGATTCAAATAAAGTCTGGAATGAATCTTGCCAAGAAGACTTCGATCGAATCAAGCAATACCTAACCCAACCTCCAGTGATCATATCGCTACAGCCTGATCTTCCCTTACTCTTATACCTAATCATAACTGATACTGCAGCCATGGCTTTGCTATACCTCGAAGAAATCCATAAAAAGAGAGGCATATACTATCCCAGTCGAAAGTTAGCTGATTACAAAGTTAACTACACTTCCTTAGAAAAATCATGTGTCCCTCTTGTCTGGGTTACCCGAAAGTTACGGCACTACATGCTTGTCTTTCCTATCAAGCTTATATCCCGAATGGATCCCATCAAGTACTTACTCTAGAAGCCCACCCTATCCAGCCGAATGGCCCATTGGTTGATGCTCCTAGATGAATTTTATAACACCTATATCACGCAAAAATCTATGAAATGAAGAGCCATCTCTGACTACCTTGTTGACTACCCTATGAAAGAGGCCGGTGTCTAGATCTCTGAGTTCCCTGATGAGAATATCCTATGTACCTCCCAAGAAGACCTTCGATGGCAAATGTTCTTTAACGGAGCTACCAACAAAAAAGGGTATGGCATTGGGATCCTCATAATTTCCCCTGATGACTCTCACACTCCCATTGCCATCAAGCTGGACTTTCCTTGCACCAACAATATGACTGAATACGAGGCGTGCACGATAGGCCTCAAAGTTTCCTTCGAGAAAGGAATTCGATACGTCGATGTCTATAGGGATTTATCCCCATCATCGATCAAGTACTTAGAAAATGGAAAGTCAAGTAGAAGAAACTCTTACCCTTCCATGCCCACCTAAAATAGCTAGCTTCCTAATTCCAAGAAATCACCTTCCACTACCTGCCTTGAGCAAAGAATAACCTAGCCGACGCCCTTTCTACCTTAACCTCCATAATTGACATGCCCTAGGTAATAACCATGGCCCCTTTTTTTGTTCAAAAATAAAACAAAACCACCCACTGCAACCACATTGAGCTTGGCACGGAGGAAGATCCCGAGATATCCAACTGCTAGTACTATGATATTTGGTGCCTACTCAAACATGGTAGGTACCCCCAAGGATCTGACAAGAAAGACCGAGCAATTTTTCGCAGCCTGGTTGCCCAGTACATTGTCTGTGATAAAGCATTGTTTAAGAAAAACTTTGATGGAACCCATTTGCACTGCATCACATGAGCTGACATTAAAGAAATGATGCAGAAAATCCACAGCAGGGAATGCGGTCCCCGCATGAACGACCATATTCTTGCTAAAAAGATCATCCGATAGGGTTACTACTGGACTACCATTATTCAAGATTGCACAGCCTGCATTCGAAGATGCCTCAAATGCCAACAATTTTCCAACCTATGGCACTTACCCCCGTGGGAATTGTAAAACATGACTTCTCCCTGCCCGTTCTTCACATGGGGCATTGACATCATAGGGAAAGTTACACCGAAAGCATCTAATGGGCATGAGTTCATCCTAGTCACCATTGACTACTTCACCAAATGGGTCGAAGTCGAGTTATACTCAATTCTAAATGCTAAGTTCATAAAAAAAATCATCTGCCGATATGGGGTCCCACACGAGCTGGTGTAAGACAACGGCTTACACTTCGAGGTAAAAGTTACAGAAGTGGTCGACGAGTATGAAATTCAAAGACACAAATCTTCTCCATACCGACCTCAGACCAATGACGCAGTTGAGGCAAACAATAAGAACCTCAAAGACATTATCAACAAGATGACTGAGAGTTGTCGAGATTGGGCCGACAGGATCCCTTACGCCCTATGGGGCTGTCGCACTTCAGTTCGAACCTCTACTGGGGCTAACCTTTACTCTCTAATCTACGAAATGGAAGCAATCATACCCGTGAAGATGGAAATCCCTTCGCTGCTTGTCATGCTTGAAAGCAAGGTCATCGAGGAAGACTGTCACCAAAGCCATCTTGACGAGTTGTCCCTCTTGGACGAAAGAAGGTTGAAAGCTCTATATCATGTACAAGGGTATCATCGTCGCATAGCACAATCATTCAACAAGAGAGTCAAGGACAGCGGTGTTCGAGAAAGGGACTTAGCCCTCAAGGAAACAGTAGAGCCCATTTGGGACCCCAGAGGGAAATTCAAGCCCAATTGGAGCGGTTCGTACATCGTAAGGAAGATCCTATCGGGCGACATCGCTATGCTCATCGACCTTGATGGAGAAGAAATGGCGCATCCGGTCAACCTAGACCGTCTCAAAAAATTTTACCCCTAGTCCGAAATCTCGGCGCGCTACGATTCCTCTCATCTCCCTTCTATTGTAAAAAAAAATCTTTATTTCCCCTAATCAGAACTACGTGGGGCCTGATCCTCTAAAAACCTTTTTGCTTTAAAAAATGAATTTCAAAAAAATTTCAAAACCCTTAGAGGTACATAGGCAGCTCATCCGTTTACATGAGCACGACCCCTTTCTTTTGCACAAAATGCTATTCTTTTCTGATCCCCAAGAACGATAATTCATTTTTAACATATACATGAATAAAAGGATTATGTACGCCTTAGTTATTGTTATAGATAATTCAAAATGCAAAAGTCACCAAGAGAAACAACTAGATGATCAAAAACTCCTTTATTTCATTATTCGAAATTTCAGTATGATTACATCGGCATAGGGAGTCAAATGACTTCCTTTGCCAGCCTACACTTACCTTTCTAAAAAAATCCAAGTAAAAAAAATACTATAGACACCCCCATTCTAATACCCCCCTAACATCTCCTTAGGTCCCTAGCACCTCCGTTCATCATTGCAAACCCAAGTCATACCCCGGCTACTGACCTAAAGGCCATCGGGCACTCCCAGGATCCGTTTGACCAAAAGTTAAACTCTTTAGGTCAAACGAGACTGAATTAATCTTTGAAGGGCACTGAATCCCCTTTCTAATGGTCCTTCCCGTGCACAATTCTGACTTACGGTGCGAACGAACGACCCGTTTTCCCTCGAAACTCGATCAGGAGATCACCGGATGCTCCCAGGCTTTATTTGACCAAAGTCAACTCTTCATCTCAATTAAGACTGAATGAATCTTCAAAGGGCACTGAAACCCCTTTCCAACGGTCCACCCCGTGCGCGATTCTGACTTATGGTACGGACGAACGATCTGTTTTACTTCGAAAGGTCACCGAATGCTTCCAGGCCCCGGTTAACCAAAGTCAACTCCCCAAACTAGGTCAAACTCTTTGGAATGCCAAAGTACATCTCCTAACCTTTTCAATGGTCATCCCCGTGTGCGATTCTGACTTACCATGAGGACGAACGATCAGTTTGCATCCGAAGTTTCCCCGTCCAAAGGACCGATGAGCGCTTTCGAGCCACATTTGACCCAAAGTCAACTCCTAAACCCGGGAGTAGTCCAAGTAATTTCGAAGTACATCTCCTTAACTTTCCAACGGTTTGCCCCGTGTGCGATTCGAATCAATGGTTTGCGTTCTACGATCGATTTTCTGAAGGAACCAGAAAGAGAACGCCAAATGGCAGGTTCCAGACCCTGCCGAGTGGCAGTGTGCCTAAACACACCTGCCGATTGGCAGGACAAGGGCTATGCCGATCGGCAATTCCCTGGGCCTATAAAAATGAGGGCCTAACCTCATTCCAAGAAAAAATAAGATCAGAGATCCATCACTCTGAGTAAGCTCAAACCCCTCTCAAAGTCAGCGTGATTTCCACATCCAACTCCCTTTCCAACCTTCACCTTTCATCACCTTCTTCATCAAAATTGGTGAATTAAGTATCCTCCATCATCACCCAAATGCAAGGGTTGTTCTCCAATATCCAAGATCAATCTTCAGATCTTCAAGAAGGTCCAACTTTCTCAACTCTCTCTTTAAATTCCCCTAAATTCGCATTAACTTATTTTATTACTTAGCACTTTTATTTTCTCATCTCACATACCCTAATATACTTTTTATTTAGTATTATTGTGCACCTCTTATTTTCATATAACTAAAACCCAAAAAAATAAGAAAAAAAAGGGTTTGCTCATAAATTCCAAACGGTAATTCTCACAATTTTCTTACACTTTTCTCACAACTAAAACACTTTTGTACACACACACACACACACAAGAGAAGTCCCCGATTGGATTTATGGGATAAACCCCACCCCTAATTTTTCATGCAAACTACGTGGACTTTGATGCCTCTATTGGCTACATAGGCGTCTCGGGATAAAACACGTGACTCGAGTCTTATTCCTACTTTTCTCTCATTTTCTATTTTCTCTATATTCTTTAAACTCAATTCTCTTAAATTATATATATTTACATATACATATATTTGTTCTTAGTGGCGTATTATTCCATGTGCGTTATCGTTCCGTTATAACGATCAATGCGAGGATAATCGCGTAAATCCTATTTTTTAATATTATTTTTATGAACATTCCTACGAATGACTCGCTTTATCTCTTCCATGATACAAGTCGATGATTCCTATCTCCACTACATATACACATGCACACATATCATGAGGAAATAAAGGAAAATAGTAACCACCCATGAGAGACCGTAAGGGCGGAATGGGTGCCAAACACCTTCCCATTTCGTAACTTAGCCTCCGGAACCTTTTCGAATCATTTTGGTTTCGTATGTATCAATATGTCTTTGGATGCTATCCTTCGGGGTGGCTCCCTTTTCTTTTGTCTATCTTGAGTAAAATAGACTGGCGACTCCATCTCTCTACATTTTTCACCTCATCAACGACGCCGACCGAAGCACTCCCGAGAGGGACGCGCGGGACTAGGATCCTCTCCCGCTGCGAGGATCGGGGATGGACACACCCGCTACTCCCAAATGACCCTCCAATTATTCCCAAACCCACACCTATTACAAAAAGCTTCACAAAGTCCTACCCGCAACTACTAGAGGAACCAACCCCATCATCACCTGTATCCTGGGGTCCCCAAGCCTCCCCTACCTGAATGGAGTATCGCACACTCCCCATAGAGCGATAAGACCAGACTAGCTTAGGGAAAACTACAACGCCTCCCTCCATGGTATCAGATATGGCAAACCACATTTGCCCAGTCTCCACAACCAATATCTTGGCCACTATTTTCTTCCACAACCACTTCATATAGTCCCTAGAGACGTGCCAGACACTAACCACCGATTGGAAAGGACGGGTCGACGGATGACGATTCTCCCATAGAGATCTAAGCTGCATGCGCATACGCTCCGTTAGGTCCTCTACGTGAAAGAAGTTGAGTGTTCACGGTGGCATAATTTGATCCCAATCGAATTGGCGCAGCAGTCGCCAGGGAAAATAGAAAGAGGTCTGCCTGAGGCCAACCAACCGGACATATTGGTACTCCCCGAGTTCCAGAATGGGTAGCAGCTCCCTCCACCAAGTACCATGCATTTGAAGAATGTGCAATCAAAGCCTTAGATTAATTGGACTAGACTGATATGCCAATAGGCAGGACAGGGGTCATGCCGATCGACAACCCCTTATTTGGGGAAAATTCCCTTTTTCCTCTTTTGTCAAAATAAAAAAAATAATAAAACTAATTTTTATCTTAACAGAAATTCGATTTTTTTGTGCTTTTACTTATCCCATTTTTAAAAAAAATCCTTCTAAAATCAAATTTCAAATTCTTTTTACGGTCTTAGCAGCAAAGTAAAAAGATCATGTGCATTAATCACTAAAGCAAGAATTCATAAAAACTTCATCTTTATTTGCATATATTTTTCCGTGTTACATTGACATTTTGCACGAAAAATAAAAAGAACAAAACAACGGGACTCAGCCCGAACCCAATTTTTGTTATCTCTCTCTTCACCTAATCTTTATCTCTTTTCTCTCTCTCTAAGAGCCTCTATCCCTACGGCACGCACTCTTCCCCCTACGGCGAGACAATACGCCACCACTCCCAGAGCTTGACCCTTCCCCGGACGAGGTAGACGGTACCAAGAAAGAAGGAACCGGAATCGCATCCTTAATGTGAGCAGTCGTTGAAGATATCCAATCCCTAATATCCCACAGCCAAGTGGTGGAGACCCGGATGTGATGCAAAAGAAAACAAAAAAATCAAATTAGTCAAGTATGAAAAGAAGAAGAAAAGAATCAGGAAATCAAAAGACAAAGAAACATAAAGTGTACCTCGGGTCGAAGGACCTCCTTTGTCAGGACCAACTCCTTTGGGTCCATCGCATTGGGACGATGCTGTAAATTCACTGACCCTCCATCAGCTCGTCGAATGTTGTAACCAGGCGAGAACAGTCGTACAAAGGGAGCCTCCAAAGTCGTCGTCGCACCGCTTGCACTATGGGAGGACCCCACCTGCGTACTCGAACTCGCGCGAGAAAGAGGCATCACATCATATATACTGGGGTGCCATCAACCAACTCGACACGAATTCCATATATTCATACATCACAGCCATGTCAGTATACAGCGAGTACGGCTCTCCCATCATCGCCGCCACCTGAGCATCCTCTGACATCTCCCTCACTTGCCTCATGAACATAGGGGGCTTCGCCGACGGCATCACAACCTCATCCTATAAAATCTATCAGAATTCTCGCTCCCCGAGGTATTAAGATTAACCAAACTCATGCGCCAGCAGATGCTGCATCTGCGCAAATCCCCCAGTCACCCTGGTGTGCTGAATGGTCGTCCCCCAAGGGTAAAAGGTCACCTATAAATCCTAAGAAAGAGAAAAAAATCAATATAAACATCAAAACCATCAAAGGAAAGGACAGTATAAAGATAAAAGAGGGCTTAACCGCTCGCTCGTCAGGCTATTCAAGACCTGACGCACCGCCTCCAGAGAGAGAGACTTCTTCGACTGTCGGTTGGACCTCCGCCACCGGTACATCCGACAAAATTCCCCAACAGAGCCATCCTTCAAAGACACCAACTGGGTGTTTAACCCAATCACCTCATAAAACCACGTCTGCAAAGGGCAAAGTCCAGTATTTAAGAAATCAAGAAAAAGCGCATGAAGGAAAATGCAAATGCATAAAGGAAAAATGCCCAAAAAATAAAAAAATACCTCTAGAAGATACATGGCTCCAATAAAAGACTGCTGACAGCACCGACTAAATGCATCAAGAGACTAATAAAGGGTCTCCAAGGTCAGGCTCCCCCAAACATAATGGCGGATGTCCGAGAACACCCTCAAGAATGACAAAACCCATAAGTGCACGGCCTCGCCAATCGTCGACACCAGAAAACCTCCCAGCATAAGCAGACTGAATAAGAGGGCCATCTGCTCATCGATCCTCCTCCTCAACAACAACCCCTTCAATAGAGACAAGCGGAGAGAGTCCCCAGAAACCACCCTCTCCACATCACCCAGCGTTGCCGTCACCACTTTCGGCGTTACCCTCAGCGTCCTATCCACCTTAATCTGAACACCATCATAGTCCACCCCAACAGTTGTTTCACATCAATAGGAGTAACCCTTATCTCCCCAAAGCCCAAATGGAAGGTGTGAGTAGTGTCCCACCACCTCTCCCCCAGAGCACACGGAACGGTCATAGAACGAGGCATCTCATACAGAGCAGATGCTAATCTCCCAAAGCTGGCTGATGACGCTATCTAGCGCACCACAGATGGAAGGTTCTCCCAAACATCCTTAAGCTCCGTCATCCCTCGAGCACGTATAGTTGACATGGAGACATTAAACTGTTGAAGAAACAAAGAAAATCATTGCCAAAATCAAGAAATAAAGCAACCTCGTCAAGAAAAAAGGAAAAGAATACCAAAGGTCATTCGATACTTACATAGCTAATAGCATAGATATTGTATCCCTGTCGCGAAAGGTACACTATAGCAAGTGATATCGTCTTACTGCCGCAAACCCATCTCATATAGGCTATAACATGAATGCCTTACATACTTGCCGCAACCCTTGTATTTATAGACTATGACCCTATTTACAAGATATATGTCGCGGCCCCTAAGCTCATCAATCAGCTGGCCGCAGCATCTCTAATTACAGCAATGATTCCTACACCTCCTATATATAGAGGTCCACACCTCAGGATAGGGGGTTGCGGGTTCATTTCTTAAACTGACACCTAGTTCAGAGTCGACTATTCTCTCAACATAGCTCAGCATAACTTGAGGGCTTCTCTCTAGCATCACAATCGACACCCCAGAGCCACCAGAATCATTATATTCATGTATTCTCTTATACTCTCATGCTTGTACACCTCTTTAGGCCTAAGTACTATGTACCAAACAGCATATATAATGAGAATGTGGCACCAAAGTGGACATAGGCTCATTTTTATAGCCGAACCACTCTATATCTTGTCTTTTATCTCTCTTTACTTGCTCTATGTGCTTATTATACACTTTACACTTGATTTATTGGTATGAGAACGACTAGTGGACGATTTCTTGTATCATCAATTTGGCGTCGTCTGTGGGAAACAAGGTATTTCGATCTTGTTTCTCTATGTTTTGAGTTCTTAAACACCTTATTTTACTCATGGGGATCCTTTGGATCATCATCTCATGAGTAAATTTTGGTTATTGAGCTCTATTTTATATTTACACCCTTAAATGGGTATTTCATATCTGCTCTTGGGTCTCAATTTTATGACCTTAGATCTATTTTACATACCCCTGTGATATCGCATCACCTAGATAATGCTGGAAAGCTTGATGGGCTTTAGCCCCGTAAAGGTGAGTGATTAGGGAAGAATTATATTTACTCTATTTTTCCTGCTCTTTACCCGGGATCTGGGGCTTGTCATTAGAATTATGCCGTTTGTGCACCAAAAGGTTGGTTTGCCCAGAATAGGCCCTAATAGGTATGTTCTCCATATATTTCAGGAGAAAAAAATCACCTTATGGGTTTCAATTCCATGAGGTATGTTCCATTCACTGCTTAGGAAGGGGTGCATCTAAGTAGTTCAACTTCCCTTCTGAACGTGACCTTTACTAGTGCAGTTGGATCACAACAGCTTTAAAGCATCAAAGAATGGATTCGAGCTCAACCTTAGTGAATTCCATTATTCAAAGGGCCACGACAGTACACTTATGTGCCTTACTGGCCGTGTCTTTATTAGTAGTAACATGAAGCAGTGCAAACGTTGTATCCCTACTTCCTACTTGGTTGATTCTATATTCTGTGGTTGCTTACTTCTGCTAGTTTTGTCTCAGATTATATATTTTTTAAAAGATTAACAAAGCAGAAAATGGAAGGAGAATCCAGCTAGAGCACAGAAGTTAAAGATGAGATTGTGAAATTATGCAATCACCTCAACCATCTCTATGACGGTCATGCTTCACTACAAACCCAAGTAAACTATTTGACCCAGAGGGTCCTCATGCTAGAGGCTGCAGCCTCATCCAATGAGGGTGTGGCACCCAGGATCATTGCTTCATCAACCATCACTGTCAGAGGCAGCTGACAAGACCCACAAGAGGAAAGTGGAGAAAGATGAAAGATGCTTTGAGGCCTACACCCCACTGGCCTTCCCAGTTGAAGACGTCTTTGAGTTCATAAAAGGGGACAATCTGCTGAAGTGGTCAGAAAAGCTTAAAGTTCCACCCCACAAGAGGAACAAAGACAAATGGTGCAAATTCCACTAGGACCACGGCCACAACACTGAGAAGTGATATGCCCTGAAAGATGAGATTGAGAGGCTCATAAGACAGGGAATGTTATAGTGCTTCCTCAAGGATGCCTAAGGGATGCAGCCTAGTCTGACAGGCCGCATCCCCCTTTTTAAGCCCATGACTATGTTTCCTTTGTTTCTATCATTAGTGAACTCTTTTGAATAGTTCCATGTTAACTTTAAATTGTCCTAACAAAGTCTTGAATATATGAATGGATATATGAAATAAGTTCACTTTATATTTCACCTATTTCCAAGTGCCATATTGCGATTTCTCGATTCCATTAAATGTCATCTTATAAAAGACTTTTTGTCTTAAACAGATCCCATTGGAGACATCTTATTATATCAGGAATGGTTATATTGTATGGGCACGAAATGTCCGCATGACTCCAAGATGTACGATGACATACGATAATTATAAAGGCCGAAAGCAACTATCAGGAGCAGCTCTCAAAGTGGCTTACAACGCCACCCGTACCGCAATAACATATTTTTATATTCTCAAGGCCAGTTATCTCTCTGTATACCTCTATCAGCATCATTAGCCACGGGGGCTTACAATGCCCATACATTAGCCACGGGGATTACAATGCCCGCACGTCAGCTTCAAGGGCTTATAACGCCCGTTCTTAGCTTTCGGGATGTGCCATTAGTTGTAAAGGCTTCCAATGCCCATTCTTAGCTTTCGGGATGCGTCATTAGCCAGGGGGATCATAATACCTATCCAGGGATAGCTTTATATATATCAACGGATGTGGGTGGCTTAATAACATAACCTAGCCTGGGGAGGCTTGAAAGTGTCCTGCACATTTACTTGAGGAAGCTTCATAATACCTAACCCAGGGAGGCCTGATAATAACCCACAGGGGCCAAAGACATTAATTGTCTACGGATAATCCTATATCTGAAGGAGATGAAGACTTAATTGTCTATGGATAATCCTATATTGGGCCGAAGACTTAATTATCTGTAAATAATCCTATTATAGCCTAGGAAGGCATTATATATATCCAACCATAGCTTGGGGAAGCTTTATAATACCTAGCTCGGGGGGGGGGGGGGGGCTGAAAACAACCCAGTCGACCAAAAAAATGTCATGAAAGGCAGTTAAAGCTAATAAAAGAGGTTGTGGCACTGACATCATGAAGCATACCAAAGCTACAGAAGGATGGACCCAACCCAGCATGCTGTCATCAATTTCTTGGCAAGGGCTTGACAGGAGCCGCAACCCTATTTTTGTGGTTGCGGCCATCAAAGATTCCATTCATTCATTTAGAGGGGATGCATCAAAGAAGGTACATTATTAAATTGCTAAAAGGCCACGAATGTGTTGCAAACGAGCTGCAGCCCCTGAAATATAAGGGAAAATGGTGGAAAACTGATTATTGTGAAGCCGCAACCCTAAAGCTATTTCTCGTTAGCATCGCGACTTGGGGGATTATAGCCATATATGAAGTGAATTTGAAGCATTTAAAGGAAAAATACAAGTTGTGAAAAGTTCGAGGCAAAGCACAACAGGCCGCAGCCTTTTGGAGAACATTTATATAATGTTGTCGCGGCATTATACGCATTTTAGTCACAAGAAGTTTTGCAAGCTCATTCAATCAAGCAATCGAACATCAAAGCAAACAGTGAAGGAGGTGTTCTCTCTACAAAAATTGTGACACATTCAAACAGGAGGGAGTATTTAAAAAGCATCTATATAAGTTTTGAAGCAGTGGAGAAATAAGGCATGCATATAAAGGGCAGAGAATGTTGATTTCCAGAACATGCCACAACCTTGGTGATAAGATTCATAGAATTTTAAAAGGGCAGCAACCCTATATATCAAAAGAGAGATCAAAGAATAAAGCCTTAGCAAAAAATTGAAGTATTAAAGTTATACAGACAATAGGCCACAACCTTAATTAGAAGTTCTAAAAGGCCGCAGCCTTGTATATATCAACAAAATGTTTGAAAAGGGGACGCAACCCAATGTTCGGAATTAAAAGAAGGCTAGTTGGCTGCATCATCTTCTACATCTCTCTCCTCTCCTTTTGCGGTGATCACGGTCTCCCCCTCCGCTTTCGCAACCTCTGCCTCGGCCCTTAGTCTGGCTCTCTTAGTAGCTGCAGCCTTCATCTCAGCCACACATTACAAATGCTCAGCATCACCAAGGCCCCAGGTAAGAACTGTCTCTTTAGATTTGGGGAATTTTTAATAACTCTGTGCCTTAGATCTTGGTAGCCACAGAGGTAAGCTTTATTGTTGATGAGGTAGAAGTCTTTTGAACCTTTGAATGACTCTACAGTGCTATTAATGGTCAATTGGAGGGCCGCGGCATGTTCTTCATCTTTCTTGGTAATGGTTATGGCGTTATCTTCTTTTAATTTCTTTATGGCCGCGGCATGAGCTACAACCTCATTTTTAACCCTGGCGTCCAATTCCTCAAACTTCTTTTGAAGCTGCTCAAGCTTGCTATTAGAAAATTCTGCGGTTTGAGCAGCTTCCGCGACCGACCTGAGCTTGGGTAGCCTTTAAAGATTATGCGGCCTGTCTAAAATTTTCCTCAGCATCCTTCTTGGCCTCCTTCGCGGCCTGAACCTTCTTATATGCCTCCATCTTATACGCCTCAAGTGCCGCGGCAGAGGACTTCTTCCCATCTTGAAAGGAAGCAGTCCTAGTATTCTCCAGGCCAGCAGAGTGAACTCTCTCCGCAGCCTCCTTCAGCTTATAGAGGGCTTCATACTTCTGCTTCTAGGACATCATGACGTCTGTGGCCTGCAAGGAGATTTGATGTTAGAAGCAAAATATGAAGTGTAAAAATGATGCTGAGAAGGTAAACTTGCACTTACCCTCAGCAGACTATGGAAACCATAATCCTCCAAGTTATCGTGGTCTTTATCCACGAGACGATCAAGGTCCACGACATCTGGAACCCTCTTTATTCCGTAGATAACCCTCGCAATTGTGTCCCAAGAAGATTCAGGGTTGGGCTACCTAAGCTGTAGTCATGAATGACCATTAAGACCAACATTGTCACGACATTGAGGAGGTGCCAGGTTGGCATTGACAACCACTATTGTTGGAAGAGGTGAATTTGTATGGATTAATGAGGTGCCGCGGCCTTCGAGCTATTCAGAAGTTGACATTAACCCTGTCGTGGCCAAATTAGCCCAAATATCATCATTAAAATTACGCTCTGGCCTCTCGTGAGGGGCCAACTCCTCAACTTGGAGTGAGGGCGTGGCAGTATTAGTTTGATCTGTAACCTGATTTCGGGGAGCGGTAGGACCAACTTGGTCACCAGAAGGGACTGCGGCAGGAGTTTTGAACTTTATCCTCTTCCTTTTTCGTTGCTTGGATGTATTATTGAGGATAGTTGTGTCCTCGTCCATTTCAGCCAATTGATCTGCTAACGGCTCTCTATAAATCTCCTCACCTGAAGAAGAAATAAAGCAAGATTAAAATCAAAGTTAGGAGCAGCTACCGCGGAGTTAAAAATAAAAAATGAAAAAGTAATACCTTCTGCGCCCATTTCTTTAGGCAGAGATTTGTTGGAAAAGTAGCATGCTTCAAAGATGGAGGCTGAAGTCACCAAGGTGCTAAACTATTTATCCTTAGCACTTACTGTCGCGGCCCTCCTTATCCTACTCTCTTGCCGCTCACTAAGGGGCAAGTTGTCAAGAGCAGCATAGAAAGTTCAAAATTAGTACAAAAATAAAGGGAAGAATACAACTTTAAACAATAGGACGAGCCCTCAATTCAAAGGGCCGTGACTTTATTTACCTAGCTTAGAGGGGCATCCCCAATGTTGTGACATCCTAAAGGACCTCTCTCTCTCTGCCTCATCTGGGTGGATTTCCCATCCTTCTCTAGAAATATAGAAGTACCTGCCCTTCTAATTCTTCACACTGGTAGGCCTACCACTGTAGTTGGTTTCGTTGTTGTTGTGGATGGTAAAGTAATAGTACCATGAAAACTTTACAAAATTTTCCTTAAGTCTGTAAAAATGAAAAAATTATGCGGGAGTTATGTCCCTATCAGACTTATTCCTCCACATCACCACCGAGGCAAAAAACTACCCTCCAGCCATTGGGATCTAGTTAGGTTGGGGCTAACTTCATGATCTGGAAGATTCTTCTGATGGGAACAGGAACTGGCAGCTGCAACCCAAAAATAAACAGGTGGAGGGGAAAACAGACCCCATCATCAGCAAGTGCCATGCAAGGCCTTTGCTCCGGGGCAGGTGCTGAGCAAAGCAAACCCTCAGGAAATTCAGGTGCCTCAGCAACTTGGTTAACCCACTCTTGAGTCATAATGCTGCGGATGCCCAAGGCCACAGGAAGTCTCTCATCTCTGTTAGAGGGGCCAGCAGGTGCGTTCCTACCTTCAGATGGCCCAGTAGCCGCGGCATCAATGTCTACTGGGTTGTTACTAGAGTTGGCCTCCTCTTTCATTATTGTGGAATCAGTTGCTTTCCTACAAGTTGTTTCCCTGGAGTCAGAATCCAAATCTAGAACGATACAATTTGGGCAGTCTTTGAGCTGGCAAGGCCCTAATATCTTTAAAGGACGCACAGAAGGAAGTTCAGAGGGAGAGACTCCAAAGTGTTTGTTCTAAAATTCTTTTAGAAAATCATCACGATCAAAACTCATATGGCTGCTACAACACCTATAAAGCAGAAAAGGTCCGCAATTAGGTGTCGCAACCAATATGGTCATGTAGGCCTCTTACAGGCGGCGACAAGAATAAAGATGTATCAAGTTTGAAGGATAAAGTAGAAATGTTAGCAAAATCGGCTAACTACACCACGTGTTTGGCTCTAAAGTCCTAGAAGTTAACTTCTACCGCGACATATTATTTCGGGGAAGGAAGTGTTATATTCTTACATGTCGTAGTCATCGAGCTATTAACAAAGTTCTCCGGACACTAACCTAAAGACCAGTAAGGGAATATTTACATGCCGCAGCTAGATATTTAAAACAGATTAATATTTGAAAAGCTGTAAACATTAGCCTAGGGCTTCTAAATTGCTAATGGGATTTGATAATGCTGTAGCCACGAATTCTCTATGTCGCGGACATATACTCAAACATGTTAGTATTTAATGCTGGTAAATTCAAAGATCAAAGCCCTAGAATTTGAAGAGTTTCTCTTAAGAACACCAAGAACAAGTGATACGATTTGTAGTATCTTTACAATTTGAGAATTCAGAAAGCAACAAACACGATTATAATATCAGTTGTTGATTGCAATTCAACAAAACACATTCAAATAAGTTCAATTCATGGTGTGTTTAGCATATATGAATCACTATAATTCAAGTTTGGGTGATTCACAAAGGTAGAAATTCAGAAGGTCAGTTGATAACACGACTTACAAGGATGTGTTACTAGGAAAAGGATGAAAATCGGTTGCTCAGCCTCAAATTGCCTTGCACCGCCTCAAAATCACCATACGCTACCTCGAAAGATCGCTGGAAAAATCAAGAGAAGAAATGAACAGAGTTTTGATTTCGATTTGCTCTCAAGAGTTGGAAAACTTAATGAAGTCCACGGCCGGTTCCTTTTAAATAAAAGGGCGCGGGAAGGCGAAGCGTCATTTGGCAGTGGACTTCACAGAGGAAATACACCGCGGCATTAGTAGTAACAAGACGTAGCACCAATTCCTTGGCACTCCGCCTTGGGGGATTATTGATAGCACACGTATTATACCCGTGCCGCGGAAGGTACACTATAGTAAGTGATATCGTCTTACTGTCGTAGACCCATCTCCAATAGGCTATTAAATAAATGCCTTACATACATGCCGCAAAGGTTGTATTTACAGACTACGACCCTATTTACAAGATATATGCCACGGCCTATAAGCTCGTCAATCAGCTGGACACAACATATCTCATCATTGCAACGATACCTATACCTCCTATATAAAAAGGTCCACACCTCGGGATAGGGGGTTGCGGGTTCATTTCTTACACTGACACTTAGCTCAGAGCCGACTATTCTCTCAACATAGCTCAACATAACTTGGGGGCTTCTCTCTAACATCACAATCGACACCCCAGAGCCACCGAAATCATCATATTCATGTATTATCTTATACTCTCATGCTTGTATGCCTCTTTAGGCCTAATTACTATGTACCAAACAACATACACTACACCAAAAGAGGAAAATTGTAATGGATTTTTTTCCCTATTTGTAACGGATTTTATCCGTTAGACATTTGTAATGGATGAAATCCGTTATTAATTGAAAAAAAACATTACAAATATATTAAAATTATATGCAAAAGTCATTTAGAAAATAGAAAAAAAAAAGTGGGAGATCCCACTCTCCAACTCTCTCCCGTCTCTTTCTCTATACCTCCTTATACCTGTCGTCTCTCTATAGGTTACACTGCGGTTTACCTCGTCTCTCACCATTCACAACCTTAGTTCGATCAGGTAATTTTCTTGTGCTTCTCTCGTCTCACCATTCACAGGCGAGGACCGCTCAGCTAGGGCGCTAGAGGAGCTTCGAGTGAATTTATCCTCTGCTCTTCGATAGCCCTAACAAATCACCTGAATCTCTTCCTTTTGCCCCGTGGTGAAATTCACAACACATTTCGCAGCGGGCTGTTGAAATTCATCATATGATTACTCATTTTCAAAACCAAATTTACAAAATTGAGAGTACATATGAGACTCATTTACAAAATTAAGAGTAAGATGAATTTCTTGCAATATACAATTTGAAACTTGATTGATCATCCAACACTTTACACTTTGTGTTCAATTTCTTATAATATTAGTTTTCATGATCATGCAACATTAAATTTTTGGTTTCTCGTTTCTCTCATCTCTTTCCATACGATTCACAGTATTGTTTTTTTTCTTTATATTACAATTTTTGTTTGTTTATGTAACATCCGTCAATTGAAATGATTTTTTTTTCTTTTTAAAGTATGGTACAAGTGAAAAATATAGTGGAAAACCTTAGGTTTTATCTTTTGTTGGAAGTTAAGATTGTTTATGTTGGAATTGATTAGTGTTAGCGGTAAATTAGGTTTTTGTATGGATTATTATTATTTTTTTGTGGTTGTAGAATATGAATCATATTTTTAGTCCTATTACTGATTCTATATGTTAGTGGTAAACAAATCACATCGGTGAATTAGAGCACATGAAGTTATTTTTGGTTCGTTGAAGATAAAATATGTGATTTGTTTTCCATTTTTTGTTCTTCAAAGCATGGTGCAAGTGAAAAATTAACTTTGAAAACTAGGTTTTATCTTTTGTTCGAGTTTAAGATTGTTTGTGTTGGAATTGGTTAGTTTTCATATGTTTTTTTTCAAAAAAGTATTTGTGGTTGTATAAAAGGCATCATATTTTAGACATACAATGAGTTTTAGGAGTTCAAAATTTCGAAACTATAAAGCCAAAGGCATGTTAATAATTCGATATATTTTTTTAGAAGATAACATTGAAATTTTTATGGTTTTTCGTTATCCGTGTGATGAAGTGGTATTGTTATGGTTTTTTCTTCTATGTCTATGTATCTAAATAAATATGTTTAATTGATTAAATCAAACTTTGCTTGTATATTTGGAGTTTTACTTTTTATTTTCAAAATATATAACCATTATTTACTGTGCTGATTTCATGTTATGACCACTAGTAATATTTGATTAGTTTGATGCATATTGTTTTACTAAGAAAAGTCTTTTCTCTGACAGTAATATGTTATACTCAGTCCAAAATATGATGCTTAGGTATTTAATGTTAACATATGGTAGCTAATGTTAGTGAGAAAGTGAAAATTTAAGTTTAATACTTTATCCATGCAAATAGTTATACTGTCACTACACAATAATGGCTATTTTTCAATTAATAGATTATTTAATTTGTAAGTGTTTGTAACACTTACAAAATTTACAATGGTTTTCAAAACTTTTAAAGTTTGCAAGTATTGAAAACCGTAGCAAAATTTGTTGTTTCATTACTATCCAAACTTAAAAAGTGTAACACAGTCCCAAATAAGTGTGAAACCATCATCGCGCTCGTCCAAACGTAAATTTCCCTCCCTCGTCTCGTCTCTCCCTCCCTTGACAAAATCGTGAATTCGTAGACATTTGCAAACCTGCTCAAAATCGCAGGGCTCAAAATGGCAAACCTCTATTACTGACCTAGGGCTCAAAATCGCTTACAAACCTCAACTTAGGGCTCAAATCGCAAACCTCTATTACTGACCTAGGGCTCTTCGAAACCAAAGGTATATATCTTATCCGATATGTTTTTTATTTTTCAACATACTATATATCTTAACGGATATGTTTTTTATGATTTTTTTTTTCAATATCAGCATCGAAACCTAGGGTGCAATTCTCCTCTTTCAATTCTATAAATCGGATTCAATTTCTATTTTTTGAAGGTACAATGCTCAATCCAAACATGATATGTTTTATTTTTCAATATAAATGACTACATGTATAGCCAACTGATTGTTTGTAATGCATACCAATTAATTACTGTTATTTTGTATCAACTTTTTTTCTTATCATTGCCATTTTACTACCGTTTCCAATATGATTATCTTCTACCATTAAATGGGTATGGACTTTTAGTAAAATAAAATTTCATTGGGGATATAATTTATTGCATAGTTGGAAAATGATTGAAAACAAGTGAGATGTCTCTTATGAACTAGTACATGGAGTCACGAACTCATGTTCTTGATTTTTTGATGTCTCCTACTTTTCATCCGGGTGAAAAATATTTCACCCTGAACCATATGAAGCCTTAGTTTAATGAAGGTAATTCAAACTTCAAAGTGAGCTTAACAAAAAGTTAACTTTTCTTAGTGTAGGATGAATTAGGTGTTTTGCTATTATTTTCGGTTTTGGTGTTTATATTTTCATCTTTAACCATTTGCTCTGTAGTTTAGTTGATGAGTGATAATATATTTCTCAATTTCTTTAACTGTCTTGTATCAGGTTTTCTTTTCCCCAAGTTTTGGTATCGGTGGAATTTGATTCTTCATGCTATACCTCATAAGCTATCTAAAAGCCCAATCTACAGGCCTTTATGGTTATTGCTAAGAAAGAGGGTTCGACTCTGTTGCAACACATATCATCATCATCCAATCAATCTGTACTATTAATTGATACGGGGATCAGGCAGAGTAATTGGTCCCCATTTATTTTATATCAACTACTATGGTGTTGAAAGTTTTGATGTAATTCCTATTGATTATTTATTCAATTACGCGAGTCTTATATCATGGAAGCTTAATAGAGTTGTCTCTTATATTTTAGTCTTGTGGACTCTTTGAAGCACTTGAAATTGAGTACATAATCCGTACAGAACACTCAAGTGGTTCAGATATATTATTTCAGAAATGGTCGCCACCGGCATGGTTCTAGAGCCACCACATCTGGGCACAGGATCAATTTAATATTATGGTGTTGAAGGTACCTAAGACCCTCACTTCTACTTTTCTACTTTATGCAACATTTTTCACTAATGGAAATTTACTGTTATCCCGAGAAAAAAATAAATGAAGAAATTGAATAGATTTTCCTATAGAATACCACTGACATATATCTTGCTTATCCTCTATTATTGACCTATTCTCAGGTTGCGTTATTAACTTCTTATTCCTTAGACAATTCTCACTTTCAAAATGATAGGAGTTATTATTCTATTTTTTTAAAGTTGCAATACACTTTTTTAAATTAGATAATAAATTGATCCTGGGTGGTATTAAGCTTAAATATTTTCCTTAAGCCCCGAGCCTCAGGGCATTTAATCACCGCCTCTCCTTGAGGCGGAGGCGCCCTTCACACCGATTTTTAAGGCATTGAGATTCATGACATAATCGATGATGTGTCTCTCGAGGTCTCTCGAGCCTCTAGTTTTACCAATGTCTATATTCGGTTCTAGGAATAAGATAATTATATGTAAGTGTGCATTCTTCTTTGTTATTATGATAAGCTTAGTGCATTGTCCCCATATAGGAAAATAAACCTCTTGTTTCCATCTTCCATAATTGCACTATCTTTTTAACTGATAGAGGAGTAATACTATTTTCCTCTAGGTTCACCATTATCTTTTTAATTGAAAGTGGGAGGAGAAGGGTAAGGAAAGAAAAGGATCTATTTTCAACCCTTTGCCTTTAACAGACCCTCTTTTATGTATAAGAGTGCGACATCCATTTCCTTACGGCTCAACAAGTCCAAGAATGGCAAGGCAACTCACGCTCCTTTCTAAGAATACATTTCCAATCTTACCAAATTGAACTTCTCGATAGTCACACAGATCTGTGGTGGGGGGTAGGATGGTCTATAGGCCCAGAGACTGATTTGTCACGGTCTTGCTTGTTCAAGCTGAACCTTGGTGATTGGGATATGGAGATGTTAATAATTTGGTGGTGGATTTGTATTAAAATTGGAACAATTTTACCTCCACTATCCAATGTATTAAAATTTGAATAATATTTTGAGTCTATTAAAGGAACAATGGCTCAAAATATGGTCAATGTGCTCGTAACTTGCACAAGATACACTAAGAGGGTGATAAACAAGATAGAGTCTTTTTCCATTGAACACAACCACAATTATAGATTCTCCTCCTAGCGGCCAGTCAACTTTTGCGTTGACTTTCCTAGAGGCTAGGCATGCAAAAAATTTAACTTTTGAGGGTATTCTAATTTTCTTAAATCCCTGTAGGATATAGAGGATCTGCCTCATGAAAAAAATCTTATTCTCAGTCTTTTGGAACAGTATAATTCTACTTCAATCCTGCACACCAAACTGTTAAATGTTCTGTTTATCAATCACTTGTTTGCACATGGCAAAGCTGTCTGATGTAGAGAGTGCACCACAAATTCATTAGGGCATTGGTTTGCTGCTTTTTATCAGCCTCATGTTTTGTATCGATATGTTTAAATACCACAAATTCTTGCTTTATTGTTACTTCTTTTTCTATGCATTTTTCTTCTGCTCAATTAACTTGTTTGGATGGAATAACCAAATCAGTTGCACCGTGTACTCGTGGATATTGTTTCAGCATCTGCAAATGCTACACCTGGACTAAGAAGATATCCACCTTTTAAGAGAGAGGTGATTGTCTCTTGCAACTGTATTATAAGCTTACCTTTTCTTTTGGATGCTTTCTTAAGGAAACACTCAATATTTGTGTTTTAAGTAGGTTGTGGCAATTGCAAGTGCTGCACTTGATGGGTTTAAGAATGAAGAGAACCCTTAATGAAAAGCTAATTTTTTCCATACAAACTCCTTTTCTTGTTCTAGAACCCAAAATCCTCCCATTTCACTCTATATTTAAACCTCTCATATTTTCTTGTTCCAGGCCGCTCAAGTCATCATATTGTTGTACAGCTTTTGTGACTAATACTTGATGTCCAATTATTTTCATCTTTTATTATTGTGCTTATCTAATGTTTTCGTATCATATTTGATGAACTAGAAGTGTTCTTATGATGTCTATTTTTCCAGTGATGTTAATTGTACCATGATGGATAGGCAGAGGCGTGAAGAAGAGGTGAAAAACCGATCTTCTAAAAAGGGTGTTGATGCAAAGCAGTTCCTATTGAATAGGGTACATAATGTTTCTGTTTAATGTGAACTAATTAGAAGTTTTTGTTCACTGTGTTCCATGTAAATAAATTTTAACGATTTGTTCATCAATTCTCCCCCCTCTTCTCTCTTTGAAAAGATTTCCTAGAAATTATAATCCCTTACTTTTTCTTTGCTCTGTTTTAAGCAACTAGTCCTCAAACAGGAGGCCAACAAACTGGGGGGAGCTTAAAATCAATGAAGGACAAACCCGGTCATCAAGATAAGGATAAAAAGGGGGGTCCAGCCTTGAAGACTGCGGGACCTGAGGGAGAGATAATAGAAGGTTAGTTTCCTTATAGTTTTTGTCATTCCAATATATGATACTATTTTTCTTTCTGATTGATAAGTGTATAATCTGATGCATGTGTTCCACAAGGTTAAGTAAATGTAGTTTGTTTTATAACTTTTTGTTGGGTCTTGTGAGCCTTACCAGGTGCATTAGGGGCATATGTTAACAACCTATCTATGGAAGGGAAAAGGGGGAGACATACCAAGCAGGAACAAAAAAACACGAGTCCCTTTGTCCATCACGTCTATGGGTTGTTATTGTTAACATGTGCCTTTTGTAATCCATTAGTCATCCCCCAAAGTAGTTCTTTTTTACTTTATAGTTTATTTCGATATTATTTTTATAAAAGAAAACTATGTGTAGTTGCGGGGAATTGTAATTATTTATTGTTTCATCTATTCCCTATCAGTAAAATACATTTCCCAGACTTTTTATGATACTCTTATCTACAGTCTATAAGGTTGAATTCCCGTTATCATCATGAATCAATAGTATTACTCTACTTTTGAGTTGTTCATTTACTGTTTACCATTTAGAGCTCATTACCCTCGGTAATTTACATAATTTTTGGCTCTCGTTAAACAACTATATAGAGTCAGATCCTGTAAAAATTGTAGTGGAAGGTGTGGAGAGATTCAAGAAGGAAAGTTATGATCTTATAATTGTTGACACCAGTGAGCGACACAAATAGGAGGCTGCCCTCTTTGAAGAAATGCGCCAAGTTGCTGAAGCAACAGTATATTTATATTTATCTATGCTCTAAATACATCTTTACTCAGGATTGAAAAAGATTATCTTTTATAATTCAATCTCCCCGAAACCGGATCTTGTTATTTTTGTTATGGATAGCAGTTTTGGTCAAGCTTCATTTGATTAAGCTCAAGCATTTAAACAAAGTGTTGCAGTCGGAGCTGTAATTGTCACTAAGATAGATGGTCATGCAAAGGGAGGTTGAGCTCTTAGTGTGCAAGTGTTATTTGCTCTGATTTTAGCATTCATTCGTGCTTTGTCAGTTGTCATATGTACACACATCATTCTTGCTTTCTTGTTTCCCCTGTTTATGGAAGATCCACATTTACTTTCATAATTATTAATATTGTGTGTATACGTGCTATGATAAATTATCATCTTGTGCTTTTTATTCAATGTAGAGTATTATTAAGAGTATATGCATTCAACATCTAATAGATAATGCATTTAGTTTATGCAATACATAGGCGTATTTGAAATTTAGAGTGTGAGTTGGTCCAATATGTAGATGTAGGCTTGAGATCTGATAGTTTTGGGGCAGATGAGACTTTTTATCTATTACGGAGAGACATGGTCACCAAATTTGCTGATTCACAGGTAGTGATGATGTTTAAAGAAACCTTTAAGTGTTTATCTAAACGACTCTCTGGCATGCTAAATGAAGGTCAACCAACGATTGTTCTACTAAGTTGATATGCTCAAGTTGCTTAGAAATTTTTAACTTTGAGATTGTTAGCGACTCATTTTCTGTTTTCCCTATAATTTATGTCTTGCATGAAAAATGACTCATTTCTCCCTCTATTTGTTGTACAGGACTGGATCCTCCCTCTACTTTTCCTTCATTTTATTCTTCTTGAAGTTAAACTAAAGCAATTTATGGGATTAATATCATTTTTAGAGGTCAAATTGGAAGTTAAGTTTGGGTGTTTAAAAGTGGGAAATAAAATTTGATTTCATTCCTTTTTCTAAGAGGGAAATAAAATTTGGCTTCATTCAATTTTCTTCACTATACAAGGCAGATTTGATGTTACTGTATCCTATGAGACTTTGAGTTAAATTGTTAGAACCAATATTTGCCTCTTGATATTACTGTATGTTACAATTTTTGTGTGATTTGGTTGAATGAAATTTGTGTGGGTTTTATGGTTTTTGAAGTTAACCAGGTAGAATACTCTTATAGAAGTTTCGATACTATTTTGAGATCCATTTGATTATGTTGTAAGTTGTGTTCTTCATTCTTCCCACTTGGTCCATAAATATACTTCTTTTACCAATTTGTTATATACAGGGAGGCCATATCTTGAAAATGGTGTAGAAGACGATAATATCGAGTTCCCACTCTAAATCAAAGGATGATCAGAGGGATGACTCATTATCAGACCCACTCGACCTCTTAAAGGTAACATTCCCATGTACTTGAACAGAAAAATAGGTTTGAACCTAAGGTTTTAGTTCTAACAATTTGAGTTTTAATTCCATTTTCTTTGTCAAGATAGTATGAAAAAAAATTTGGAGACCAAAAATGAAGCAGAAGGACAAGTCTTTGTTCAACAAGCAATTCTCTTATTTTCTTCAAATAATTTTGAGGATCATACAACAAAGGTGTTTACTGCTCATCTATATCGATAGGTATTTACTAATTCTTTGTTCAACAGGAAATTCTCTGGTTTTAACACCATTACATGTTTAGCAAGGTATATTTTTTTTTGTTAGTGACTTATTGCAGTTGCTCAGTGTAAAATAGTTGGCTTCACTGGATTGAGTGGTATCATGGTACATGAAACTGCAGAAACATTTGAAATAATTACCCAGAAGAATAAATTTTGAGGTAATACATCCACTAGTTTAAAATTAAATAGCTTTGATATCTCTGTTTTGTAATTTCATCACTCTTTTTAAGGCTTTATTCAATGCATCAGGTGTATACTATGTTATATATATTTACCACCAAGATATATTAGGCATAATATATGCAACCCTGATACTTGACAATGTTAGGGCGTTTATATGCATTTAGAAGGCAAACAAAACCACCAGTATAATCCACACACACACACACTGTGTGCACGTGCGCCTTTTAGGCGTTCCGGTGGAGGTCGATTGGGTAGCGACCTAACATCTGACATTATCTATTTGGGCTTCAATTGTGATCTATATTTTAGGAATGTACTGATGGTTATGCTGACTCTGCATGAATTGGCTTATTATGTATGTAATGTTGAATATGCATTAGTAGAAGTACTACAGTTTCACGATCGGATTAGTATTTTTGGTGTAGTGATATCTTAGTGGTGATAGTTGAAAGTTTGGTAATATATGTATATATATATAAATCTATAGCATGTATATTTACCTATATTTATATCACTGCTTTTTCTCCTGAAAACTTTTCTATTATTGGAGTGGGAAAGTAAATGGAGCCCTAATCCAAATAATGCAACAAATGCTAAATCTAATAACTAAATATAAATTTGGCGTCTCTCCTCAGAGAATTGACACGTGGACCGCATATTTCAAGGTTAAAGATTATCTTAACTCCTGCATTAACTCTCCACCTTTCTCTATACCACACAGATCAGTGTTCCTGATAAGCTTAATGTTCATTTGGTACCTCACATGTACGATGATGTCGGTTTGTCAAAGATAGTTTGATCAATATTATGTTGGTTCAAACAACTCCATTCAGGTCTCTCTCTATTTTATTTTTTCTCTCTCCATATGTGTTTTATTTATGAAATATTGATGTGATTATTTAGTATGAAGGGAGCGTGTGTTCAGAATGTACTAGATTCACGTGTTCCAGCATTGCTGGCTGATAAAAACTGAAAATTCATTTATGTTGAACATGTATGTGTTTGTCTAAATACAAACACCACATAGGCACTTAGAGAAACTGTATATTGATGAGGATGCTTTCTATTTGATAAGCATATACCTGTTCAACGTAAATGAATTATTACCCATTGAACCCAACAAAATCAATATGGGGTCCATGCTTGGTTGGAACTCATTAGTAGTTTTTGTTGAAAGTCTTTTCTTTATCTTGCCAGAAAACTTACAGGGTAAAGACCGTCCCATTCACGTATTAATCATCCTAGGTTTACACCTTAGTTAAGAATTCAGGTTTATAGTATTAATATTTAATATTTGAATTTGTTTGTGGCTGTAGTGATCCTAACTTGCTTTTTGGGAAGTCTCTTGCCATTGCACCCCATAAGTGCACATTGACATGGCTGCTGAGTAACAGTAAGTTTTCACTTCCATTTTTTTCCTTAAGATTTAAAGGCCAACAACAGTAACATTGCTACTATTGGGCTCATCTAGAATTATGTAAATCACATTATGTCACTTCAAAATGTGGTTAGTCTCAATTAATTTATTTTGAATAAATGGTTGAGATTATATATGTTGTTTAAAATAAATGGTTGAGCTCACAACTCAACTGTATTGATTTGCCCAGTAATTTAGAACAATTTGATGAATATTCATTGCTTCAACACCTCAAATACAATATGCACTATTTGAACAATTCTGGTTTATTAACATATTGTGTTAATAAGCACTCTTTGAATAATATGCACTTTTAATCCTCATTCAGTGAATATTCACTGTTAAGTCTTACATGGACTTTGAATATATATTGTTCTAATTACTACTTAGAATCGCAAGTAAGTGAATATTCACTCTTTGAACACTTATTTTCACCCCTTTTTCAAACCCAATTTAGTGGATATTCAACACGCATATAATTTTCACTTTTTGACAAATATTCACTATTTGTGGATACACTTAAAACTCTCATTGGACAATGTTTCGACTAGAAGACCAATTTAGGAATTTCTTGGATTCGTGAATGTTTAGTCCTTTATGTTATTTACTCATTTATGCTTGCGCATTTACTAAGATTGAGTTTGTTAAACAGGTTCTTACTTGAAAATATGAAGATTACTTTTGGGAGAATGATGTCCACTTTTGCAAGGAATATCAAGAAGACTACTTTTGGGAGGATAATATGTTTACAACTTTAATGATGTTAGACTTCGTTTTAAAATTTATGGTTAAATGTTAGATGGTTTATATTGTACAACATTTTGATTTGGAAATTTTAATGGTTATGAATGAAATATAGTTTTAGATCGGCTTAATATCACTGAAATGTAATGCGTTTCATTTTGTCAGCGTGTTTTGGAATTGCATTTTAAGTGAAATTTGTGGCCATTGGTTCTGGATTTCCATTGTTTGAGCACAAGTTATTACTAGTGTATTTATATCTATTTGTTTAATGAAAAATTAATATTTTTTTAAATATAATATTATTGCTAACGAACTTGGGCCGTTACATATAAAAACATCAGTTATAAATATTTGACGCTCCTAATTCGGTACAATGTATTTTGTAATGGATAAAAAATGTTACAAATTAGATACTTGTAACGGGTAAAAATCGTTACAATTTAGTAAATTCGTTACTAATATATGAGATGTGTACAAATGCTTAATCCGTTACAAAATATATTGTAACGGTTTTAGTCCATTACAAATAGTAAATTTCTAACGGATTTTATCCGTTACAAATTTTGTTAGTAAAATAAATAACGCCAATTTTCTAACGGATTTAATCCGTTACAAATATTTTTTGTAACGGTTTTTGTCCATTACAATGGAGCTATTTTGGTGTAGTGATATATAATGAGAATGTGGTACCAAAGTGGACGTAGGCTCATTTTTATAGCCGAACCACTCTATATCTTGTCTTTTATCTCTCTTTACTTGCTCTATTTGCTTATTATGCACTTTACACTTGATTTGCTGGTACGAGAATGACTAGTGGATGATTTTTTGTATCATCAATAGCCACCAAGGTTCACCACTCTAGAAGAACAATGACGTGAGGGCTCATATAGAAGAGTCTGATCATCCACCAGCGGCTCAAATGCGTCAAATGAGTTGTCGCTGCCCAGTGCAAGGGGCACCCTAGCCCTCTCTTCTAACCCTGGACAATCGTCGGCATTGAGCCATGCCATGTGAGTAGCGTTTCTTGAAAACTTCGTCATCTCTTGACTTTAAAATGTTGGAACGATTTGCAGAAGGTAATTGCAGAAGAAGGAAAGTCAAAAAACTGTGAAAAATGAGGAGAACCCGCCCCCTTTTTATAGGAGGCTAAGGGGCATGTCGATCGGCATCTCCCTGCCACCATCGATCGACACTATTCCTCCACCTGATCGAGGTACCCCAAAAGACCGTGCCACTGTCGTTTGGCATCCCTTTATCTATGTCGGTCGGCACCCCCTTTAAAATTTAGTACAAAAAGTCCAAAAAAATACCAAAAAATTCCTAAAATCACTAGATTAATTTCAGAACCTTTTCACCAAGAAAAAACTTTTTTTCTACCTCCCCAACGAAATTCCAGAGAACAATCCTCCCCGGTAATGTCTCCAAAGAACACTCCAAAATTCCAAAAATTCCCCGGCTCAAAATCCTTGGATCATTCTCTCTTCCCCTGCGAAACTTAAAACCAAATGTTTCCCTAAACCCCAGAGAAAGATTACATATCCCCAGTGGAGTCACCAAATAATCCCTCAGAATTGGCTTCGACCCTAAGAATTGGTCGCTTCTACTTAAGCCCACAAAATTAGCCTTGACCCCCGAAAATGGTCATCTCTACTCAAGCCCGCAGAATTAGCTTCGACCCTCAGAATTGGTCGCTTCTACTTAAGCCCTCAAAATTGTCTTTAACCCACAGAATTGGTCACCCCTAAATAAGCCCGCAGAATTGGCTTTGACCCGCATAATTTGTTACCCCAAATAAGCCCGCAGAATTAGCTTTGACCTGTAGAATTGGTCATCCCTATCTTAAGCACTCAGAATTGGCTTCGACCCTCAGAATTCGTCGCTTTTACTTAAGCCCTTAGAATTGTCTTCGACCCGCAGAATTGGTCACCCCTATCTTAAGCCCTTAGAATTGGCTTCGACCCGCTGAATTGGTCACCCCTAAAATAAGCCAGCAGAATTGTCTTTGGCCCTCAGAATCGGTCGCTTCTACTTAAGCCCTTATAATTGACTTTGACCTGCATAATTTCTCACCCCTATCTTACGCCCTCATAATTGGCTTCGACCCGCAGAATTGGTCGTCACTATCTTTAGCCCGCAGAATTGGCTTCGACCCTCAGAATTAGTTGCTTCTACTTAAGTCCTCATAATTGGCTTCGACCCACAGAATTGGTCACCCTAAATAAGCCCGCAAAATTGGTCATGCCTATCTTAAACCCTCATAATTGTCTTCAATCCTCATAATTGGTCACTTCTACTTAAGCCCTCAGAATTGGCTTCTACCCGCAGAATTGGTCACTACAATTTAGATCCTCAAAACTAACCCCGACCCATAGAATTGGTAGCCTCCTTACTCCTAACCTCCTCTAGGTCCTCAAAATTGTCCACCCCAACATCACCATTAGGACTTAAGCATCGACCTCGACCCTTTGAATCGGTTATCCTCGTCTCTTAGGTCCATAGAACTGACCTCTATCATGTGGTGTCTATTCGACGGCTATCACTTGTTCCAAGCTCACCCATCGAGGGGATCTATAGACACCACATTCTAGGACCCCCTAGGTCTCCCCTTAAGTCCCTAGCACCTCCCCATCTCACCGTAAACCCTTGGTCGCACTCCGAATATCGATTTAGAGCCCACCAGGCACCCTCGGGCCCCGTTTGACTCGGTTTAACTCTATCGTTAGAGTGAAAGCTCTTTAAATATTTGAAGGGATCTGAATATCATTTCCAACGGTCTACCCCATGCACAAATTGGCATAACGATTCAAACAAACGGACCATTTTGCTACCAAAGATCGATTCGGAGGCCACCGGGTACTCCTGGGTCTCGATTTGACCCCAATCAACTTCACCGTCAGAGCAAAAGTTCTTTGAACTTTCAAAGGGCACTGAAACCCCTTTCCAACGGTCTGCCCCGTGAACAAAACAGCATAACCGTTCGGAAGAACGATCAGTTTTCCCCCAAAAATTAATCCGGAGGCCACCGAGAAATCCCGAGCTCCGTTTGACCAAAGTTAACTCTTTAGCTTGAACGAGAATGAATGAATCTCTGAAGGGCACTAAACACCCTTTCTAATGGTCCACCCTGTGTGCGATTTTGACCTACGGTACGGACGAACGATTCGTTTTACTCCGAGAGGTCCCCAGATGCTTTCGAGCCCTGATTGACCAAGGTTAACCTTCCGAATCGAGCAAAACTCTTTGGAATGTCAAAGTACATATCCTAACCTTTCCAAAATTCCACCCCGTGCACGATTCTAACTTATCATGCGGACGAATGATCCATTTGGGTCCGATAATCTCCTGTCCAAAGGACCGACGTGCGCTTTCGAGCCACATTTGACCCAAAGTCAACTCCCAGACCCGAGAGGTCTCTGAAATACCTATCAAAAGGTATGCCCCATGCACGATTCGGATCAAAGGACTCTTGTGTTCTACGACCATTTTTCCAGGAAAATCTACACGGGACTTCCAATTGGCAGGTCCCGATCCCTACCTATCGACACTATATCTGGGGTCACATGCCGATAGGCACCCCCAGGGGTAGGTCGATCGGCACCCCCTAACCTATAAATAGGGTCCATGACCTCACTCCAAAAGACACCAACACAACAGATCCATCAGCATCAGTGATCTCAGCAACATTCTCTTGAAATCAGCGAAGCTCCTCATATGAAGTTTCCATCCAAGCTTACACTCCCATCCTTTTCATACCCAATTTGGTAAATATCTTTCCCTCTCATCAACATTCATCAACAGTCAAGGGAGTTCATCTAAGATCAAAGATCAAGCTTCAAAGAAGGTCCAATTCCCTCCCTCTCTCTTTTTCTTGTTTTTGCATAATATACATTAGATTCATAATCTAGTTCTTACTTTAGTTCATACACATTAATATCTACACTTTTATTAGTATATTGCACATACTTTATTTTCTATAAAAAATCCAAAAACAAATAAAAGAGGGTTACACCCGTAAATTTCGAACGGAATTTTCCATCACACTTTTTCCAAAATCAAAACAACACATTTTCTACACATACACATATAATAAAATTTCGTTTGGATCTATGGGATAACCCCCACACCTATGCTACATTCGAACTACGTGAACTTTGATGCCATTATAGGCTACATAGGCGTCTCGAATTAAAATTCGAGACTCGAGTCCAATTTTCCAACTTTCCCAATTTCTCAAATTCCCTAATTTTTTAAAAACTCCCATTTTCACACACACACACACACACACACACACACACATATATATATATATATATATATCATACCTGTTTGCGTTTCATCCAACACATATTATCGTTCCCTAATAACGATCAATATCGTGATGAACACACAAATCATACTTTCTACATATGTTATTTTGGAAATATTCATATGGATGATCTCACTCTACCTTGTCCATGGTATGAGCTGAATAAATCCGTTCTCCATTATATAAACACACACACACACTTCAGGAGGATATAAAGGAAGATAATAACACTAGCCCATGAGAGACCGAAAGGGCAAAATGGGTGCCTAACACCTTCCCATTCCGTAACTTAGCCCCCGGACCTTCGAACTATTGATTTCGTATGCATCAGTTTGTCCTTGATGCCGCTCTCTCGAAGTGGCAACATGTTATTTTGCATGTTTTGTGCAAAATAGGCTGGCGACTCTATCTCTTCACATTTACCCCCACACCGAGGGCGATCGAAGCAACCTTCCCAAGAGGGGTGCGAGACTGTGACGCAGCCTTCCCGAGGGGGAGATGTACCTTTTTCTATCTCTCTCTCATCCCTTCAGGCATCGCCCGGTATGGCCACAACAACCGTGGGTTAATATTTCCTGGCCATATACAACCGTGGTTTCCTTTTTACGGACATATACAACCGTGTAATATTTTTCACACTCAATTCTTACCGTAAGTACCAATGTATTTCCTATTTCATATATTCATTGTATTTTAAGTAATTATTATTTCTAATAAAAAGGATTTACTAATTATTGTTTCTAATTTTATTTGTAATCTCTTAAGGTACCAATTTATTTCCTATTTTATATATATGGGTATATTTTTTGTAATTATTGTTTATAATAAATAGGTTTTACTAATTATTGTTTCTAATTTTAGTTCTAATCTCTTAAAGTACCAATTTACTTCCCATTTCATATATTCATGTTGGTACTAATGTTCGTTTGCTAATATAATTTGTTAATTTCTTATGTAGGTCATATAAATGTCGAGAAGCAAAAATCCTCCTACTGCATCCGAGCGAAAGAGGAGGTTAGAGATGGCTAAGGAAGTACGACCATCATTATCTTCCTCTAGTAGTAGTAGTGCCAATGAGGCCACAAATTCAAGCGGAGGATATTCTCCTACGAGTTCGTTAGATAAAGTAGTCGACCAAGTCGTAAGAGATTTACTTAATGTTAAGGTGGGTACTACTTCGCAGTCAATTGAGTAAGTAGTTGAGGCGGTTGTAGGTGATTTGATTGGGGTTAGTGTAGGGGGTGAGGTAGGAGTGGGAGATAAAGAGGAGGAGAAAGAAGAAGATACATTTCGAGAGAAAGAGAGAGAGAAGGAAAGTGAGGGAAAAATAGAGGAGGAAAGTGAGGAAGAGATAGATGAAGAGAGAGAGGCAAGGAGAAAGGAGGAAATAGAGGAGGATAAAGAGGAAGAAGGAAAGAGAGGAGGAGAGGACGATAGACAGGAAAAATGAGAGAGGGGAGGAAAGGACAAGTCTTCTTCCTCGAAAGATGAAATCCAACCGTCCACATTGAAAGGGCCAGAGAATAAAGCCTATAAAAAAAATAAGCCACTTGGATTCCCAACTGCTCGAGGGGTGCATGCCAAATAACCCCGAACTCCTGAAAAATTATAATAACCATATCGGTTATTCTATTTGGAATAGAGATGAGGAGAGGGGAATTAATAAAGTGCGTGTACCACTACAAGAAATTTTCTGAGTGGGACATAGCCATAGAGGATGAGAGGGTTATAGAGATAGTGAGGAACTCGGGGTTATACGGTCTTATTAAACACTCCTATCGGTACATAGACTATGTATCGGTGTTGACATTCATCGAACGGTGGCAGCCGGAGACAAATTCATTTCATATGCCATTTAGCAAGATGACTATCACTTTACATAATGTGTACCATCTCCTCAAAATCCCGGTAGTAGGTAAATCGGTGTATGGTACGATTTTGAAGAAATCCGAGGAGAAGACGACTCAAATCCAATGGCTTACTAAATATTTGGGTTGTACCAAGGAGGAGGCCGAGGAGGAGTGTAAGTCTGTATATGTTGTTCATTTTGACTGGATAATGAATTTGTGTAAGGGGAGGGTTAAGAAACTGGGGGAAGGTGTGTGCTTCAAAGAGGAGGATTGAGGAGGCTATAATACCCCGTATTTTTATGCTATATTAATTTGGGGATTTATTAAATTTAATGTGAATTAATTTTTTTTATAAATTCAGAAATTAATTATGTTATAATTATTAACGTGATCAGAGTTAGTAATTATGGGAATTTGTTGAATATTACTAATGAGCAAAGTAATATATAATATTGGTTATATTAAATGTCACGAGTGAATAAAATGACAATTTTGGAAATTTAAGTCGGGACGCGCCCGTGTCGCGTCGGGACTAAATATTGATGAATAAAAGTGAAAATATTATAAGTTGCTCGTATGGTCGTTTTGAGAGCGCCAAAGTGTCCGGAAGGGTCGAAATAGTCAGAAAAGTATACTCGGGGGTTTAGTTTGGGCCTCGGGGCTTTTTTAGGCCTATTTAACACCCCGGGAGGGCATTTTGGACATTTCACATTTTTGGGTAATTAAACCCACGAAATTTCAAGGGTTATATCATGTGTCTAAGGTTACCTTCTAGGGTTAAAACAAATCAAAACTTTAGAACGGCCATAGGAGAGGGAAAGAGGAAGCTTTCCAAGCAATCTAAGGCCAAAAAGTCACCCGATTGCACCGCCACCACCACCAACGCGTAGATCGCGCGACGGGGAACGCAACCACACCAAAATCGTCTGCAAAACAGAATTCTGAAAATCCCAGGCAAGTATTTATCTTGCTTATTTTCGTTAATGCATCACTCATGTTAGTCTAGGGATGATTAGGATGAGTTTTATGAAAGAAAACCCAAATTTGAGATAGGAAATCGCATGTAGTAATGATTTGAATGTAAATATGGAAACCCCTTCACATGTAGAGGATTAAACCAAGAAATTATGATGTTTTAGAAGAAGAAAATTCTAGAAAAGACTGATTAGAACCATGTTAAAGAGATTTCTAGGGTTCTTGAGATTTACATGAATTTTGGACTGTTCATCCATGGTTATTAATGAAAATTTGCATGCTTTACGTAAAAGATGTATGAAATGGGTTTATACTATTAGTAGTACAAATTTCTGGGCGATTGGGAATGAAAAGTTTGGATTTGGTTGAGGTTATGTGATAGAACCCGTAACTGGTTAACTGCAGAATTCGCCATACCTGCTTGATCGATCGATCGAGCCAAGAGCTTCGATCGATCGAACGAAGGTTCGATCGATCGAGCCCCAGACCTCGACCGATCGACCCCTTCTGACAGACTCATATTTCCCTTTTTAAATTAGTTGAATTCAATTTAATGAGAAATAATCCTTGGACACCTTTATTAAAATATTTTGGGAGATGAAGGAGACCAGTAGGACTTATAAATAATTATGGGACCTTTAATGTAAGACGAGAGTTGTATTTTTGAAATATTTACATATAAGGGACGATGAAATTGTGTATTAAGGGGAGAGACGCGTAAGATAGTTACGTTGGAAATTAGATGAGTACCTACTGAATTCTACGCTTAGGCGGATAAAGTCCATGAGTGTTACGTAATAAGTTGGTATGATCCCTCAAATTTAAGTAAGAAATGAACGGTTATACGTGAGAACTAAATAATGAGAAATAAGGACAAATGTCGTAATTATGGGATTTGAGATGTACCTAAATTGATATGATAAAAGTAGTATATTTATATGACTGTGTGTATGCATATATTATATACATGTGAAAATCATGCCCGCGCTACTTGCTATCCCTGAGGTTACCGCGCTGGGACAGTCTTATCTCGATGGGACCTTTATGGGGGATATTGACTCGTACCCTAGAAGATAGATATCCTTGGTACAGGCTATCCGATCGATGGTCAGACGGTCCTAAGAGACGTGAGGGTATGTACTGACCTCTTAGAGACTTGGAATCTATGCTTCGCCTGAATATTATTTGTGTATGTGTTAATACAGTTCGAGAGTGATTCCGAACTTGTATTTACCTTAGTACGAGTGATACGGGGATTGGATAGCAGAGTATGCCCGCACCATAATTTTTATGTGGGGTGCTGTTAGAATATATATATTATACGAGTATTTAATATATATATGAAATTTTGAAATTTGGAACTGCCTACGGTGTTATGGTAAGTAAGACATGTATAATGACTCAAATTGGAAATACTTGTTTTGAAAAAGTAAAATATGACATTGGGAAACTTTATTAATAAATAAAGTTAAAATGAGAGCTTTGTTACTAAATGAAATTTTCCTTTTAAACGATTATATTGTTCAGTTTTAAATCTTACGAGTAACCTAAGATAAGTTAAACCATTGGGAAGTTTAGTGTGATATAAGATAAGATAATCCGTTGGGAAGTTAGTGCGATAGGCGTGCACATTAGAAGAGAGGTGAGAATTTCTCAAGAGAGTGCCATACTAATATGTTGTTGCATTGGCCTGTAAACATTTTAAATACTTGCTAAACAAATTTTAAATCATCTACACAATCGGGCTCTAACCCGTTTCTATTTCTCTTTCTCTCTTGTATATATATGTATATATTACAGGTGCCCAGCCACAGGGGCATCTTGCATAGGATCCTTTGGAAGGAACGCACTGCAGCTTAGGTGGGAGTTGCAGGCCTCTTGCTTAGACGACTTCATTTATTTGACTCCACTCCTAGCATATTCATTTAGTGGGTCATGTGTCGCCCTTTCCATTATTCAGTTATTTATTTGGACATTGTGATTCAGTTATTTCTAGTATTGTCACTTTGGAATTTATTACTGTCTGGATGTTTTACTTTATGTTTTAATGTTGGGATTTAGTTGTTGAATGTTTAAATTATTTGGATTATATGTTCCAGGATTATTGTGGTGTGATTCTTTAATATTGAATTGTTGTAAAGATTTAAATCTTGATTTATAAAATAAAATTTGGATAGTAATGTATAAAAATAGTTTTGACACTTAGCTTAATTAATTAGGGTGTTTAAATTGGAAAAGTTATTTTTTTCGACAATGATGCTAAGAATGAACCAACTATTCACCTTGATTTTAATTTAATAAAGGAGTGATCGCCCGATATTTAATTAGGCGGGGTGTCACAGGTGGTATCAGAGCATCAGGTTCTAGTGTCCTTAGGATCTGTACGGCTTATTTCGCTTTCAGCTTAACATTTTTGCTATAGAGCCCTATTTTAGGATTGTTGTATTCCTGCTTTTACATTTACGTCTTCAGCTATTTGAGATTTGATAATAAATGTAGACTAATGAATTTCTTCACGTTTCAGATGCCTCCAAGACGTGCACTAAAGGATAGGCGTCCCCAAGCCGAGCAGCCAGCAGCTCCGGCACAGGGTACAATGAATGCTAATGAGGTAGCCGCTATTGTTGCTCAGGCGGTGAATGCCGCGCTAGCGGTGGTTCAGCAGGCTCCACCCCAGATTCAGGTAGTGGCGCCAGTACCTGCACAGCTTCCATCTGCATGGGAGCGGGTTAGGGATGATTTTCAGAAGGCGCATCCCCCTGAGTTCTCTGGTAGTTCAGATATCATCATCGTCAGCCAATGAAAGAAAGATATCCAGTGGCATCTTCGTATGTATGAGTGCACAGACGTGAAGAAACAGTTGTTGGCTTCCTTTAAGCTGGTGGGGGCCGCTTTGCAGTGGTGGGAGTCCACCACCACCTTGGAGGAGAGGGACACGATCCCGATTCAATCATTTTGGGAGCAATTTGACCGTAAGTACTTTCCACCCACCGTGCAGACTGAGATGAGGCGGAAACTACTGAACTTGAAACAGGAGAATTCTACCATTGCTGAGTATGAGGAGGAGTTCACGAGACTTCTCACCATAGTACCGGATGAGGCACCCACTGAGGGCAAGAAGATAATGCTGTTTGTGGATGGGTTAGCTTGGAGAATCCGTCAACACCTTATAGGGAATCTATCTCTGAGTACTTTCACTGATGTACTCAATGCTGCTTTACTACATTGCCAGGATCACCGCTTCCATCTGCAGGGCAGCAAGAGAGCAGGAGAGTCCGGCCAGCAGGGCAGGACCGGGGGTAATAGTGCTAGTGGAGCACTGACATCTCAAGGACAGACTCGTCAGCACGAGCAGAGTTCCCATCAAGGGGACCCTGCTAAGCAATTTCATTCTAGTGATTCCAGACAGGGATTTGGGGGTTATAAGCAGGGCCAGTAGGGCCAGCCTAATCAGCAGGGCTAGCAAGGCCAACACCGATAGCAGCAGGGCCAACGGGGTAAGTGGCGGGGTGGTAACGGCCAGCAGGGATGTGGTCAGCAGGGTTAGAGGGGAGGTAACTTCAGAGGCCGATGTTTTGTGTGCGGCAAGCATGGCCATAAGCGCCAGGATTGCCTAGAGGGTGATAGGGCCCCACAGCAGCAAGGTGCCCGTAATGAGCCACAGAGGCCACTTTTTCCAGCTGCCCTCCCAGCACCAGCCCAGGTACCAGCCCTACCAGCCGTTCCAGCAGCTCTAGTGCAACAAGGGCAGTTACAGTATGGACGTGTCTATAACGTCCACCAGGCAGCAGCTCCACAAGCACCACCCGCGATTGAGGGTATGTTTCCTATCCATGGTATTATGGGTCGAGTTTTGTTTGATACTGGGGCGACGCATTATTTTATAGCTACGCATTTTGCGAAGGCCTTAGGGTTGTTAGCCACAGCAGAGAGCACTGTGACGTGTGTAGACTCACCACTGGGGAGTGGATCGCTAATTTTCTTTATATGCCGGGGAGTGGGGGTAGAGATTGATAGTTTGGTATTACCTGCAGACATGTTAGTCTTAGATATGCATGAGCACGATGTTATTATCGGTATGGATTGGCTCGCAGCTTACAGAGCCATGATTGATTGTTTCTATGGGAGTATTGTCTTTGCCATCCCGAGGTAAGAGATGTTTGTAGTGGCGATGCCTCGCCCAGAGGGAGGCTCGATCGCTCATTTGTATTACATAGAGGAGGATACCTCTAAGGAGGTTGTGATTCCCGTAGACTCGATCCCAGTTGTTCGTGAGTATTCCGATGTCTTTCAGGAGATACTAGGCCTACCCCCCAGCCGAGAGATAGACTTTGTCATAGATTTATTATCGGATACTAGACCGATAACACGCGCTCCATACCGTATGGCTCCGACAGAGATGCGAGAGTTACGAGATCAGATAGAGCAGCTGCTAGGTCAGGGCTTCATTCGCAGGAGTACCTCACCTTGGGGCGCTCCAGTTCTGTTTGTGAAAAAGAGAGATGGTTCACTGAGGCTACGTGTGGACTACCGGGAGTTGAACAAGGTCACGATACGGAATAAGTATTCGTTGCCTCGAATCGATGATCTGTTAGACCAGTTGAGGGGAGCAACTTTTTTTCGAAGATAGATCTGAGGTCATGGTACCATCAGTTACGTATTAGGGAGCAGGATGTTTCAAAGACTGCTTTCTTGACGAGATATGGGTCCTATGAGTTCAGGGTGATGCCATTTGGCCTCACAAATGCTCCAGCCGTGTTCATGGACTTAATGAACCGAGTGTTCAGAGAGTTCTTGGATCAGTTTGTCATCGTCTTCGTAGATGACATTTTGATATATTCACACTCCAAGGAGGAGCATGTCGAGCACTTGAGACAGGTTCTTCAGACTCTACGAGAGCATCAGCTGTATGCTAAGTACGAGAAGTGCGGATTCTGGTTGCGAGAAGTACAGTTCTTGGGGCATGTTATTTCTGAGCAGGGGATAGCAGTTGACCCGAGTAAAGTGTCAGCGGTGAGGGAGTGGGGACAGGCCACGACACCGACGGAAGTGCGAAGTTTCTTGGGGTTAGCCGGATATTACAGGAGATTCATTCGGGGATTCTCCAAAATAGCGGGTCCATTGACGAACCTGACTCGCAAATGAGTTCCATATGTTTGGGATGATGCTTGTCAATTGGCTTTCGACGAGCTGAAAGACAAGCTTACTTCAGCACCAGTCCTTGCTTTACCGAAGTCGGGTGTGGAGTACCTGATTTACACCGATGCCTATTTACGGGGACTTGGGGGAGTACTTCAGCAGGAAGAGAAGGCTATAGCTTTTGCCTCCCGCAAGCTTAAGCCGCATGAGAAGAATTACCCCACCCACGACCTGGAGTTAGCAGCGGTTGTTTTTGCATTGAGGATATGGAGGCACTATTTATTGGGGGAGAAATTCTGCTTGTTCATAGACCACAAGTCACTGCAGTACCTGTTCACTCAGCGAGAGCTGAATATGCGTCAGCGTAGATGGTTAGAGTTTATGAAGGACTATCAGTTCGACATACAATACCATCCGGGGAAGGTCAACGTAGTTGCTGATACATTGAGCCGTAGACCGGTAGACGAGGTAGCGGACGTCTGGAAAGCAAAGTGGAAGGAGTTAGGCCACCAGGACGCAGTAGCTTGTTCTTTCATATCTTTTATGACAGTGACACCCGAGATTGTTACGAGGGTGATACAGGCACAGATCGCAGACCCGTTTTGCCAGGAGCAGATTGTACGACTCTTAGCTGAGGGTGCTGAGTCATATTCTGTTAGTTCTGATGGGGGTTTGAGGTTTAATGGGAGATTGGTGGTTCCAGAAGGAGCAGAATTACGTCATGCAGTGATGACCCAGTCTCACGGGTCCCGATTTACGGTACATCCTGGAGGAGATAAGATGTACCAAGATATGAGGAGGCAATACTAGTGGAGTGGGATGAAGAAGGAAATTGCTGAGTTCGTGTCCAAGTGTTCTACCTGCCAGCTGGTAAAGGTGGACCATCAGAAACCGTCAGGGTTGCTTCAGCCATTGGAAGTACCCGCGTGGAAGTGGGAGAGTATTTCCATGGATTTTATTACAGGGTTGCCTACATCACAACGGGGCCACGACTCTATCTGGGTGATTGTAGATCGTTTGACCAAGGTGGCCTATTTTCTGCCGGTGCGGACAGACTATACCACGGGTCAGTATGCTCAGTTGTTCATTGCTAAGATTATCAGATTAGATGGGGTGCCCCTGAATATTGTGTCAGATAGAGACAAGATTTTCGTGTCGCGTTTTTGGGAAAGCTTTCAGGAGGCTATGGGTACTGAGTTGAGGTTGAGTTCAGCTTATCACCCACAGATAGATGGATAGACAAAGCGTACTAATCAGATGTTGGAGGATATGCTACGCATGTGTGTCCTTGATTTTGGAGGAGGTTGGGAGCCACATCTTCCACTGGTAGAGTTTGCTTATAATAACTCTTATCAGTTCACGATTGGCATGGCTCCATTTGAGGCTTTGTATGGCAGGCCTTGTCGTTCCCAACTTGTTGGCTCGAGGTGGAGGATAACAAGTTGCTAGGACCAGAGGTAATTCAGGAAACCTCCGCGAGGATTGAGATGATCATGAGTCGCATTCGAGTAGCCCAGGACAGGCAGAAAATCTACGTCGATGCGAAAAGGTTCTTCCGAGAGTTTAATGTGGGGGACCAAGTGTTACTACGTGTATCTCCTATGAAAGGGGTGATGATGTTCGGGAAGAAAGGGAAATTGGTCCCGAGGTACGTGGGACCATTTCCCATTATCGAGAGGATTGGGCCGGTAGCATACAGATTGGGACTGCCAGAGCATTTACATTGCATTCACGATGTATTTCACATCTCGTCGTTGAGACGATATCTTCGGGATGATATGGCCCATACCCACATTACGATAGATGAGATAGACTTACAGCCTGACAGCTCTTACGAGGAGAGACCGGTGGCTATCCTAGACCATAGCGAGAGGAGATTGAGGTCGAAGGTAGTTCCACTTGTACGGGTCCAATCGAAGCATCATAATGTGGAGGAATCCACTTGGGAGCGCGAGGCAGACATACACGAGAGATACCCAGATTTATTTTTACCAGGTATGCCTTATATTTCGAATTTCGGGACGAAATTCCGTTATTAGGGGGGAAGTATGTAATACCCCGTATTTTTATGCTATATTAATTTGGGGATTTATTAAATTTAATGTGAATTAATTTTTTTTTATAAATTCGAAAATTAATTATGTTATAATTATTAACGTGATGAGAGTTAGTAATTATGGGAATTTGTTGAATATTACTAATGAGCAAAGTAATATATAATATTGGTTATATTAAATGTCACGAGTGAATAAAATGACAATTTTGAAAATTTAAGTCGGGACGCGCCCGTGTCGCGTCGGGACTAAATATTGATAAATGAAATTGAAAATATTACAAGTTGCTCGTATGGTCGTTTTGAGTGCGCCAAAGTGTCCGGAAGGGTCGAGATAGTCAGAAAAGTGTACTCGGGGGTTTAGTTTGGGTCTCGGAGCGTTTTTAGGCCTATTTAACACCCCGGGAGGGCATTTTGGACATTTCACATTTTTGGGTAATTAAACCCACGAAATTTCAAGGGTTATATCATATGTCTAAGGTTACCTTCTAGGGTTAAAACAAATCAAAACTTTAGAACGGCCATAGGAGAGGGAAAGAGGAAGCTTTCCAAGCAATCCAAGGCCAAAAGTCACCCGATTGTACCGCCACCACCACCAACGCGTAGATCGCGCGACGGGGAACGCAACCACACCATCGTCCGCAAAATAGAATTCTGAAAATCCCAGGCAAGTATTTATCTTGCTTATTTTTGTTAATGCATCACTCATGTTAGTCTAGGGATGATTCGGATGAGTTTTATGGAAGAAAACCCAAATTTGAGATAGGAAATCGCATGTAGTAATGATTTGAATGTAAATCTGGAAACCCCTTCACATGTAGAGGATTAAACCACGAAATTATGATGTTTTAGAAGAAGAAAATTCTGGAAAATACTGATTAGAACCATGTTAAAGAGATTTCTAGGGTTCTTGAGATTTACATGAATTTTGGCCTGTTAATCCATGGTTATTAATGAAAATTTGCATGCTTTACGTAAAAGATGTATGAAATGGGTTTATACTATTAGTAGTACAAATTTCTGGGCGATTGGGAATGAAAAGTTTGGATTTGGTTGAGGTTATGTGATAGAACCCGTAACTGGTTAACTGCAGAATTCGCCATACCTGCTTGATCGATCGATCGAGCCAAGAGCTTCGATCGATCGAGCCCCAGACCTCGATTGATCGACCCCTTCTGGCAGACTCATATTTCCCTTTTTAAATTAGTTGAATTCAATTTAATGAGAAATAATCCTTGGACACCCTTATTAAAATATTTTGGGAGATGAAGAAGACCTGTAGGACTTATAAATAATTATGGGACCTTTAATGTAAGACGAGAGTTGTATTTTGGGGATATTTACATATAAGGGACGATGAAATTGTGTATTAAGGGGAGAGACGCGTAAGAAAGTTACGTTGGAAATTAGATGAGTACCTACTGAATTCTACGCTTAGGAGGATAAAGTCCATGAATGTTACGTAATAAGTTGGTATGATCCCTCAAATTTAAGTAAGAAATGAACGGTTATACGTGAGAACTAAATAATGAGAAATAAGGACAAATTTCGTAATTATGGGATTTGAGATGTACCTAAATTGATATGATAAAAGTAGTATATTTATATGACTGTGTGTATGCATATATTATATACATGTGAAAATCATGCCCGCGCTACTTGCTATCCCTGAGGTTACCGCGCTGGGACAGTCTTATCTCGATGGGACCTTTTGGGGGATATTGACTCGTACCCTAGAAGATAGATATCCTTGGTACAGGCTATCCGATCGATGGTCAGACGGTCCTAAGAGACGTGAGGGTATGTACTGACCTCTTAGAGACTTGGAATCTATGCTTCGCCTCAATATTGTTTGTGTATGTGCTAATACAGTTCGAGAGTGATTCCGAACTTGTATTTCCCTTAGTACGAGTGATACGGGGATTGGATAGCAGAGTATGCCCGGACCATAATTTTTATGTGGGGTGCTGTTAGAATATATATATATTATACGAGTATTTAATATATATATGAAATTCTGAAATTTGGAACTGCCTACGGTGTTATGGTAAGTAAGACATGTATAATGACTCAAATTGGAAATACTTGTTTTGAAAAAGTATAATATGACACTGGGAAACTTTATTAATAAATAAAGTTAAAATGAGAGCTTTATTACTAAATGAAATTTTCCTTTTAAACGATTATATTATTCAGTTTTAAATCTTACGAGTAATCTAAGATAAGTTAAACCATTGGGAAGTTTAGTGTGATATAAGATAAGATAATCCGTTGGGAAGGTTAGTACGATAGGCGTGCACATTAGAAGAGAGGTGAGAATTTCTCAAGAGAGTGCCGCACTAATATGTTGTTGCATTGGCCTGTAAACATTTTAAATACTTGTTAAACAAGTTTTAAATCATCTGCACAATCGGGCTCTGACCCGTTTCTATTTCTCTTTCTCTCTTGTATATATATGTATATATTACAGGTGCCCAGCCACAGGGGCGTCTTGCATAGGATCCTTTGGAAGGAACGCGCTGCAGCTTAGGTGGGAGTTGCAGGCCTCTTGCTTAGACGACTTCATTTATTTGACTCCACTCCTAGCATATTCATTTAGTGGGTCATGTGTCGCCCTTTCCATTATTCAGTTGTTTATTTGGACATTGTGATTCAGTTATTTCTATTATTGTCACTTTGGGATTTATTACTGTCTGGATGTTTTACTTTATGTTTTAATGTTGGGATTTAGTTGTTGAATGTTTAAATTATTTGGATTATATGTTCTAGGATTATTGTGGTGTGATTCTTTAATATTGAATTGTTGTAAAGATTTAAATCTTGGTTTATAAAATAAAATTTGGATAGTAATGTCTAAAAATAGTTTTGACACTTAGCTTAATTAATTAGGGTGCTTAAATTGGAAAAGTTATTTTTTTCGACAGTGATGCTAAGAATGAACCCACTGTTCACCTTGATTTTAATTTAATAAATGAGTGATCACCCGGTATTTAATTAGGCGGGGTGTCACAGAGGCTACTCGGGGGTACTTACTTTTCATGGTGGGTTGCTTGTTGTTCCCGGGAAAATCGAATAACCGAGTCCCAGTGTACTACTTGCAGTCTTTGCGAAAGGTCAGAAAATGCAAAGATTATGCTTGGGGGATGGGTGTATTGGCCCATTTATATCGACAGGTGGGGATTGCCTCTCGGGTAGACGTTCGGCAGGTGGCCGGATATCTTCCCCTCCTCGTGGTAGATATTTTAAATTTAACTCGTGCTTTTAATTTTGTTTTGTAACATAATAATTTCCTAATAAATATGTCTATATTGAAATTTTATTTTGTTTTGAGTGCAAGCGTGGATATACGACCACTTCAATTTGGCGAGGGGGGTTAGAAGCTCGACTTTCAGTATAGCGAGTCGCGTCTATGCAAATGGAGGGCATAAACGGTGTTAGGGGATTCCTTTGCATAGATACTGGATCTAAGGGAAACCTTAGATGATTTAAAAGCTTCAGACGTAAGTATTAGTTGTTTTAAATTCAGTATTTATTTTCTTTATTTATGTACATACTAACATTTGGAAATACGTATAGGTTGTATGGGATCCCTACTCTGAAAAAAGTGAGGCCTACCCATTTCAGGAGGTCTCATAGTACAATGGCCTCCTTATTTTCTATGATGTCGGGGAACCCTACTACTCGGAGAGGGTCCTATGTTAGGCTGGACGTATTCAAATAATTCCTAGCCCCCCAATGCTCCATTTGTTAGAGGAGAGGGGGAAGACCCAAGCCCGATACAAATTAAAGTTTGATATCGAGAAATGGTATCAACTTAACTGGGTCGACCATGTTCTGTCCGATGCCAGATGTTCGACCGTGGTGAGGTCTGTGCCTTGGGAATGTGTGGATGGGTACATATCTTGGTACCTAGAAAGATCCCATCCATACATTCAAAATTCCGAGCATAGAATACGCAAGTCGGAGCTAAAACACTCAGATAAAATGGTAAATATTTTGAAATTGATCCATAAATTGATTTCCTTTATTCAATAATTGTCTAATACATTTGATGATAATTTATATATAGGCTAAGGGGATAGACGTATCCATTAGCCTGCTCTAAGAAGCTATTGACGGTGGCTCGGACCAGGAGGTTACGAATGTCCTTAAACTATCACGTGCAGCGCTTGACACCCTACTTGAGGTCAAGGGAACACATGCGCATACAAAAAGGGAAAGGCCCCGTGCGTTAAGAAACTTGGATTAAGGCATGGCACGATCTAGCCCCCAAGCAAAAGGCCCCCCAAGCAAAAACCACCCCGAAGAGGCGTTTAAAGAGAAAATAGACATAATTTATTGGAACAATTTGAACGTAACTGTATTTTTAAAAATTTTGTTTGTAAAGTATCACAATTTTGAATTATCACATGTTAGTGCAACTTTAAACAATTGTGTTATGTGTTTGAATGTTAACAACTTTGAAACAATTTTGAATTATCACATGCTTGAATGTTAACAAAATTGTGTTATGTGTTTGAATGTTATATGCTTGAATGTTAACAATTTTGAAGCTTATATACTTTTCCTAAGTCTTTACATAAAACACACGTTGAGAACAAACCGTGTAATACACGCTTACAACGGCCTCTCACCGTACCAATAGATTTCATGGTTGCATTAGACCGTGTAAATTGGGGTGAAAAATATAACCAAGTCTCTGAATAAATGGCACGATGAGACCTAACTGTATAATAGATACTTACGTCTATAACTTATCGTGCTGTGAGAAGGCACAATTGCATTATACCGTGTAAATTGGGGTGAAAAAAGGGCCAAGTCTCTGAATAAATGGCACGGTAAGACCGAACTGTGTAATAGATACTTACGGCTATAACTCACCGTGTCTTGAGAAGGCACAATTGCATTAGACCGTGTAAATTGGGGTGAAAAATAGGGCCAAGTCTTTGAATAAATGGCACGGCGAGACCTAACTGTGTAATAGATACTTACGGCTATAACTTACCGTGTCTTGAGAAGGCACAATTGCATTACATCGTATAAATTGGGGTGAAACACAGGGCCAAGTCTCTAAATAAAAGGCACGGTGAGACCTAACTGTGTAGTATATACTTACGTATATAACTCACCGTGTCGTGAGAAGGCACGGTTGCATTAGACCGTGTAAATTGGGGTTAAAATAGGGCCAAGTCTCTGAATAAATGGCACGGTGTGACCTAATCGTGTAGTAGATTCTCACGGCTATTACTCACCGTGTCTTGAGAAAGCACGGTTGCATTAGACCGTGGGAATTGGGGTGAAAAATGGGCCAAGTCTCTGAATAAAAGGCATGGTGATAATTAAGCGTGTAATAGATACTTACGGCTATAACTCACCATGTTTTGAGAAGGCACGGTTGTATTGGAGTGGGTAAATTTGGGTGAAAAATAGAGCCAAGTCTCTGAAGAAATGGCACGGTGAGAAAAAACCGTGTAGTAGATTCTCACGGCTATTAATCACCGTGTCTTGAGAAAGCACGATTGCATTAGACGACTTAGAGTGAAAAATGGGCCAAGTCTCTAAATAAATGGCACGGTCCTAGTAGACCGTAAATGGTTTATTGACGGTGTGGTGTCACCACAGGTTTATATGAAACGTACACTGTTTACAATACCCTGTTTCTATTAAACGTACACAGGTTTATATGAAACGATGTGGTGTCACCGTGTGTACACATTCTGTGGTGTCAAGGGACCGTACACTGTTTACAATACCCTAAGATTTCCAATTTATCATATACAACCAATTTATATTAGAGTAATGATAAAAAAAAAAGATACAAAGAGTTACAATCAATAATTGTTAAGAGGCACAAGACTTTACATATAATAAATGATTAAAAATAGATACAAAAAGTTACAATCCATTTGCATATAATCAATGATTGCAAACAGTTATAAAAAGTTACCAAAATTATCCCTAGACTTTCTGATAATTACAATTTACATATAACCAAAATTTCCAATCTTGATAATTACAAAAGACTTTCACCACTGAATTTAAGCCGTCGTCAAGTCCTCGTCCTCATCAAATGATATCAAGCACGATTCATCTCTCATCGCAATGTCTTTGGGACATAGATTCTGAAATGTTTGAAAGCATGACTTAAATAAACTAGGCCACTGAAGGGCATCTTGATTGGACCTTGATCTCTAGTTAGAGGCAATTGGTGGTAGGGGCAAAATCGTGTGCATTTCAAACTCACCCAATGAATATTTGACGAGTTCATATAGATGATACGATTGTCTTCCATCATAGGTTTTGGCCCAACATCGAATGGAACAAAAGTTAAGCATTGAAATATGGATATCAACACAACCATTGGATTAAGTGCATTCGCAGCAAGGTAGCCAAACTCTGGCATTATAAACCATCACTCGCTTGTGCATGAGTTTCTAAAATAGTGCAATCTCCTCCCATACTCATCAATATCATAGGAGGTCATCACCGCAACCCAAAACGACTTGTCCCTACGTAGTTCAGACAACAAGCACTACGAATAGCATGAGAATGTTCCAGTCTATCCCCAACACCCACACCTTTGGAAATAGCCCTATATCCACTGTTCCCATCAGATTTTACATCATATATATCATCCACAAATGATTGGAAGAACTCGGGAACGTCCTTCATATACATCTTCTTCTTCCGAGACCACGTCTTCGATTTCACGCCTGCCAACGGGGTCTTGTTTGTGAAGACTTTTTTTAAGTTCCGCTGTGGACGGTACATCTTGCTCCCAAGCACAAGGGGTTCTTTTCATAGATATATCGATAGACTTTTTCCCCTTAGGTGGACTACCCTTTTGACGAATTTGTACGGGCTCCATCAAGGGTGTGCTATAGGGTTCAACAATCTCCATTAACTTGCTTAGCATCATCTTTCTAACGGATTCACTTACCTTAGTCCACCTTTTCTTAAACAATATCATCTCAGGTGTATAGTCAAGGTCACGATATTGAGGGATGTCCGGGATAATGACAAGTTTCCTCCAATGATAGTCTAGTGCCCACAGTGGAATTGTTTGGCCTAGCTTCTCCCATTGGGCCAACTCGTGGACACATGGTAATCCGTATATGGTGAAAAGTACGTGGGAACATTATATCTCTGTATATTGGGTGTTAGCGCCCGATGCCTTCAACACCGATCGCATGCAATCTATATCAACAACAATTAGATCCAATGCATAATGTGATGCCCTACCACAGATCTCACGTAACAACGCGTCACTGTGTCCATGCTTGGTGGATTAGAGAGATTTTTAAAACTCAGTTTGAATTTGATTTACTTGGTGGCCAAGCAATGCGTCCATACCCTTCCATACCGTCGTAAACGAACCGGTGCTATTTATTAAGTGCTTTTTAGTTGCGCATGGGCACCCTCCGCTCTATTAGTTATTCGGTTGCCACGGTGGGGCACACTATTAGTCCATGCATGTGCGAACTGAAAATGCAAAGGCATCCAATTCTTCTATATGTACCCAACCATGTTCGGGTATTCTTGCCAGTTTTGGCAGAAAGCCAGCTAGGCATTCTCAAAGTCAATCGTTTTCTCTGACTCCACCACCCCAATTCAACCTTGTATGGATACCTTCTTGTCCTGGTCTTTGATGTTGTGTTTCACACTTGCACCTTCAATGTTTTTTGTACATGGAATAAGCATAGTAGAATGGTGGCAAGTGAGCGTTTAAACAAGATTGTTATTTGTCAGAGACAACAACTTGCGGCAAAGCTTCTGGCTCGTATAATGACCGCAAATGTTGTAGAGCCCATCTAAAATTCTCCTCCTTCTCACTCTTCAGAAATGCAAATGCAATGCAAAAAGATTGCCCGGTAGAAATGACCCCAATCATCTAAAATAATGACATATTGTACCGATTGGTCTTGTAAGTGCAATTGATCACAAGCACACTAGGGAAACATTTCACCAACAAGCAAGAGGTGGGATGTGCGAAAAATAAATCCTCTACCACATCGGTTTGCTCATTTCTTCGATGCCAGTGGACATAATTCTTCTCCCCGAGCAAATGCATCAACTGTTGCATGACGGTGCGACCTTGCATCTCAACGTTCTTAATTTTTCTTTTAGCGTTATATATTGTTCACATGGATGAACAATTGTACTCCGACCTATTTTTTCAATGTCTGGAGTACTTCCTTCGGGCCCACCCCATTATTTATCATCTCATAAGCAATGTTCCACTCTTCTTGGGAGAGCCAGCCAGTATATGGGTGCCCAACAAGTGATTTTGACACCTCGTGATTGTGTACCCCACAGATAACTTCAACCCCCCAACGGCCATTATCTTGTGGAACGCCTTTCAATCGAAAGGGGCAATCACATTTTCGCGTTCCGGAAGAATGCTTCCTCTTCTTGGTCCAACACCTCGTCTTTTTTGGGTCTATGAAGCTCGCTTCACTCACAACCATGTACGACCCTACCCTTGTGGACTATTGGCCTTGTCGCATTTTAGAATTATCACGACCGCATGAAGCTTGCGACCAACTTGTTGACACCAATCAATCATCTTATCCCGGTCATCAAAAATCTGCACAAGACGAACATTGTTAAATGAAAGGACAATTTAAATGGAGATTTTAAGTATAAATGTAAAATTATGTTGAGTACAATATAAATAAATTACACATGCCTCCTCGGTGGTGAATTCGGTTGTATGGTCTTGATTAATCACATTAATATCCAATCCTTCTTCTATTTTTGCATCCTAATAATGCATACAATCAAATTATGTCATACAATAATGTCATACATTAAATATCTCAAAGTGTTGAAATTTAACTACGTGATATGGTTTTTTACCATAGACGATGTGAGTTCTGGAAACAAATCACGCAAACATTTGGGCGATGATGATGACGTTGGTTGATCGCTCATATTCGATTCACGCATATTCGCTTTCTCGGTGGAAGTACATTGGGTAGATACACTGGGTAGAATGAGATTATTTATATCTTCCCAAAATGTATCATCTAGTATCGAGTCATCTAACTGAAATGATAATACAATAATTAGTACGAAAAGAATTGTATATATCTATTGGAATTTTATGTCTATATTGAAATTGTATATCTCTATTTAAATTGTATATCTATATTTGAATTTTATCTCTATATTGAAATTTTATATCCATATTGAAATTATATATCTATATTGAAATTTTATATCGATATTGAAATTTTATATCTATATTGAAATTATATATATAATAACAAAATCACGACCAAATATAACCGTGGGGCACATATCATGGCCAAGTACAACCGTGGATATAAAATCACAGCCAAGTAAGATCGTGGTGTACTTATCACGACCAAGTGCAACCGTGAAAATAAAACCACGTCCAAGTGAAATCGCCACGTATCATTCCACGGTCAAGTGTAACCGCCAGGTATCATTCCACAATAACTTGTGACCGAAAGTGATTATCACTTATGGCAATGGGCGGCCGTAAGTGCAATCAACTCGTTTTTTTCTTCATCTTTTCATCATTTTAAATGTTGTTTTACAGATTATAGTGTGTAGAGGTGTTTTAATACCTCAAAATCATCAAACGAGCATTGGATATTATGAGTCTCGAAAGCTTGATCATCAACTTTCTTTTTATCAACCATTGCAGTGTATCCCCTTGCACAACACTACAAGGACCACAACGACACAACAAACACACGAAAATGGAGATTTGGGAAGAAATGATGAAGATGATTTTGGCTAGGTTTAATTGTGGGTTTGAACCTTTCGGTGGGAAGATCAACCAGTTTGATTTTTGTTGATTGTGGTGTTAGTTTGTGTGTAATTTTTTATTTAGTTTGAGGTATATTAGACATTTTAAAGAAAATAAAAGATACAACTCTTTTGGGTGTGGTTAGTAAAGTTTGAATTTAATTTTTATGTGGTGTTTTAAAGATATCTTTTTGGTGTATTCATGAGGATTCTACAAGAAGTGTATCCACGACCATTCAATACAAATTATATACAAACTTATTAAAAATATCAAAAATACTATTATGCTCGACTTTTTGATCGAATTTCAGCCGACACACGATTAAAAAATCGGTCCGTGTAGCAATGCTCTAAAAATATTTGGTGTATATAACATTTAAGTCCTTAAAAAAAATGAGACCCCGAGTGTAGCTTCTTTTAGTTTTTTAGTAATGGGAGTAAAATTGTTTTTTGATTACAAGGTTCCAGTCCATAATCTCATACAAAAACAAGTTCAACCAATTTAAACTCCGGTGAAGAGCATTACATTTTTCATTGGCCGGCGGCAATGCCGTGTGTGACCAATAATTTAATTGAAAAAATAGGAAGTGCAGTTAAGAAAGTGGCGGCAAACAAAGGTTCAAGCTGGTGGTACACTCCTCACATGGCCGCCGCCTCTCAAGCCATATCACACAGAATCCCACTTGTTGATTTTGTTCTTGAAGTTAGAGACGCAAGGGTATCTTATATCATCAATTTTCTTTTTGGCTCTCCAACCGTTCGATGAAATGTCTCAACGCTTATCTTAATGTTTGTGTTGCGGTATTGTTCCTATGCATGCATAGTAATTCTACATCTGCCTTTGTTCACACACCGCAAAGAGTCCCAAATGAGTTGACATAACATTAAAGTACTCTGTTAACTTATTATTACATGTCATTATTATAGTAAAAATTACAATATTTAATGCTATCCCAATTCATTTTGGGAATGATACGAGACATTTATTTGGGACTCATCATTATTCCATTTTAAAAGTGGGTTAGGGTGATCCTCTCACCTCATTAGTTAAAACATTAAAAACATAGGATCCACCCAAATGCAACTAATTATTTATTATTTTAATGTTTTAGACAATCATGTGAGAGGGTCACCATGACTCATTTCTGAAGTAAGTCAAATTTGGATTCCCTCAAACCATACCCTTCTTAGTTGTCAGAAAAGTATTGGTTGAAGTGTAGGGTCCATATTGGGTCATTCAAAAATCAACCAACAACTAAGCAAAGGTAACAGTATGGTATGGATCGAGGGCACACGTAGAATTACTCATATATATATGTATATATATATATATATACATATATATATGTATATATAAAGTGAGGCTATAGTACATCATGCTCTATACATCACTCGTGCATCACACCTAATTTTAAGACCTAAATTTTTTTTTTCTTCAAATTTTAGATTTTCCCCTTAAAATTAACCTTCCAATTAACCCATATGCAAAAAATAGTTACAAAATGTATTTTGACCTAATTTTTTGCATATGGGTTGATTGGAAGGTTAATTTCAAGTGAAAAATATAAAATTTGAAAAAAAAAAATTCTAGGGCCTAGAATTAAGTGTGATGTATAGTGCATGATGTAGGTGAGCCTTCCTTATATATATATATATATATATATATATATATATACAGTCCTGCTCTTGTGCGGACCGGACATGTGTCACCTGGCGGTGAGCCCAGAAAAGAGAGAGAATGTCCCTATAATTTAGGCGATAATTTCTAGGGGCACCGTTAGGTGACACATGTCCGGTCCGCACAAGAGCATTATTATATATATATATATATATATATATATATATATTTGTTCAATAATGATATGGGTACAAAAACCTCTCCTAAAACCTCTCCAAATCTGACGTGGATTCCACATATTCTCCCACCTACCTATTAAGTGTTGTCTTGTAGTATGGGGTCCCTCCAGGGCACAAAAATTTATTGCTTTTGGGGGAGACTGTGTGGAGTTGCTTTGTACGCATATCACCACTCATATTTGTTATATGGGTTTTTGGGAAAACTCACTATGATGCTAACGTTAACTTGAAGTGGGTACTTTTTGTAATGAAAGACATAACATGTGTCTTTCTTTCTTTCTTTATTTTGTTTTTTGAATCTCAGATTCCATGGTCATCAAGATATGATCAACTGAGAAATCTCCCATATTCCTCGAGGCACATCATAGTACTCAACAAGATGGACCTTGCCAATCGGTCGCAAATGAAGGTGAATGGTTTTCCTCAGATTCTTTGTTGGTTTACTTACACTATTTTTTTTAAAGAATATATTAAAGTAGGATGTTTAGTTTGGTATAACATTTGAGAATCGCACTTCAAATTTCTCAAGCTCACATTCCTATGATACAAATAAGTTACCTGGAGTTTATTCAATGGAAAATTATTTTGCTAGCTTACTACAAGTAAAGGTGAAATACAAGGTTATGTCTTTCATTTAGGGAGATGTACATATAAGGAAATTTAAGATAAATTGTTTCTGTCAAATGGCATGATCCATGATAGTAAAAGGTGACTTAAGCCTTTAGAAAAAGCATGGAACTCTTTTTAGCATGACTTTTGTTTTTGTTCTGGTATGAGTGATGTAAGCGTAGTGGAAATACTAATATAGGTTCCCTTCTCATTAATTCATTCTCAACGGTAGAGTGAGTACAATGGTTGACAAAAGGCCTTATATAGAAGCTCAGTTATCTTGGTAGCCAAGATAACCTTATAAGGCAAAGGGATTAAAGAGGACACGATAAGAATATTCGAAGGAAAAACAAAAATGCAATTAAGCTCTCATGACCTCGTGTACAGATCACATCTCTCTCGCCCACTTAGAATAACTTGCCCCAAGTGTGAAGCAGGTAGATATTATCACGGAGCTGCACATATATCACCATGCTCCCCCACTCGAGACGGAAGTCGATCTGACGTAAACTACACGTTAAAGGCCCAAAACAAAACAAATAACAAATTTTAAAGAGGGAATATAAAAATGTCTTGTATTCAAGAATGAAGGTCCTCTACAAATGAGGCTTACATGGGTATTTATAAGAGAGGAGAGAAGATTCTATAAGGGGTCTGGTTGAAAGAGTCTTGACCCATGCAATGTCACATGGGTTATTAACTATTTTCAATTACATCATATGCTAAAATAACCTTCTAGAAGCTTCATCTCACTTTGACTACAATTAAAAATGTAAGAAAAATACCAAACATCTAATAAAAGGAAAATACAATGAAATAAAAAATACAAGAAAATACTAAAATAACCCTAATTTCCAACACAATCGAAAAAATGCCTGCCAATAGGTTAGGAAGAGCAATTAAGGGTTGTTTGGTTATGAATTATAATACTATTTTCTGTGTTTAAATATAATTCTGGCAAGAATTTGAATTTGGCACACCTGTTTTTAAATATTGAACTATAATATTTTGTGAGTTATAATCCTGTTTTCAGAAAATAAGAAAAGCTTATTTTCTAATTTCTGTTTTCTGTTTTTCAACTCAGAATCCTCCATTTTCTATATTTTTATGCATTTATGCCGTAATATATAATATACGTACACAATACATTAGTTTGTGTGTAATTATAATAAATAAGAATTATATATTTACATGTACCCAAAATATATATATATATATATATATATATATATATATATAGAGAGAGAGAGAGAGAGAGAGAGAGAGAGAGAGCGGATCTCATGAGGACCTCTGTTTGCATACCGCTGGCGCGGACCAATTTTGATAAAATAGTAAAAAAATGGTCCTCATTCAGGTCCTCAAACTGGGACCTCACTTGATCCTTTCCCTATATATATATATATATATATATATATATATATATATAGAGAGAGAGAGAGAGAGAGAGAGATGTTCACAAGTGAACCTAAAAGATGAACATTTTAATGAACCTTAACAAAAAAACACCTAACAACTAATTAATTTTAATTCCTATGTTGTAATTGGCCCGCGCCAACGGCAACGGACACGCGTGTTACACGCATGCTTTTGAATACACACACCTTACCCCCCCTTCCCCTGTGAACCACTGTCCGGTGTTTTGGATTAATCGGGTTTTGGGTCTCGATTTTATGGTTGGGAAAACGGATATGGAGGTGGGTAGGATAGAGCGGTTGGATTTGTAATCAGGTTGAAGGTTTCCGGATTTGATGGAGGTAGGTTTTGGACAGGGCAGATCGGAGTTTGCGTTTGGTCCGGCCGGAGTCGATTTGGGCCTCCAGCGTGGAGGTCGGGAATCCCCAGGTTTCAAGCTTTAGGTCGCTGGAAGTTGGTAGGATTTGGCGATTTTGTTGCTGGTTATCAGCGAGTTGGAGGTCTTGGTAATGGAGGGCTATGGCAGGTGGGTCGAGCATCAGGTTGGAGTAGGGGCTGCCAAGATATAGTAGGGGAGGTTGCCAGTAAATGGGTTTTTGGCTTCGGGTAGTGGTTTCACCGGCAGGTATGCTGGTCGGTTTGTTGTCGGTATGGTATTACAGCAGGTGGGGGCAGTGGATATGGGAGCTGGGTTTTGGCAGGTGGAAGTTGGGTCGCGATCGGGGCTGCTATAAATGGCCGGAGCAGTGCGTGTGGAGGTTTTCGGCGGATTTAACTGGGGATGGGGGGTGAGGTGTAAAAAAAATATTCGAACAACACACGTGTCCGTTGCTGTTGGCGTGGACCAATTACAACATAGGAATTAAAATTAATGGGTTGTTGGGTGTTTTTTGTTAAGGTTCATTAAAATGTTCATCTTTTAGGTTCACTTGTGAACCCCCCTCTCTCTCTCTCTCTATATATATATACATATATATATATATATGTATGTATTATTAAATTATGTAGTTACTAGGATCTATATGTTAAATAATATTATCAATACATACATGATACTTATATATAGTTTTATACATATATGTAATAATATAAAATATACATATAGTATCTATGTATTAAGTAATATTATCAATTCATGCATGTATATAATTTTATTGTGGATTATACAAGCAATATCATAATATTTACATATATATGTATGTATACATTTATGTATGTATGTACATATACATTTGTATTATTTATGTACGTTTATGTATATATGAATTTATAGTCAAACTCTCCAACATATTTCATTAAACATGCCTAAAGAACACATGATATATTTACGCTTTTATGTATGCATGTATGTATGTATGTATGTATACATTGATGTATGGAATTTTTATGTACATGTGTTTATATATATTATATGTACGCGTATATATATATATATATATATATAAGGGTTCAAAAGTGAACGCTAAAAAATGAACATTTTTATGAATATTAACAAAAACACCAAAGAACCAATTAATTGGGTTTCCTATGTTGTAATTGGTCCGCGCCAGCGGCAACGGACACTCGTGTCGAGCGAATATTTTTTTTACACCTCCCCCCCCCCCCCCCCAAATCAACCCATTAGTTGAAACGCATATCTGTTTTCATCATATCTGTTTGTGTCACTATTTTGACCAACAAATTCCTAACTGTCAATATTGGTGTCCAACGACAGCATAATCATTTGCCCGACTTTTGATGTTGGAGTCGTCCTTTGTTTTGATGCAAGCAGGCAGTCACCTTATATCAACCAAAATGCCAAAAACTAATGCAAGAGAGTCACAGTTGGGTTTTTGTACCTTGGAACTTTAATGGAGTTAATACGTTTTTTTGGTTTTTGGTGGGGTATGTGTGCATGTGTGCTGTCTTGTGCGTGTGTGTGCACGTTTGGACCTACTGGGCGGCCATGGATGTGTGTTATGTGGGTGGGGGTGGGGGTGAGGTGTACAAAAAATATTAGAGCGACACGTGTGTCTGTTGCCGCTAGCGCGGACCAATTACAACATAGGAAACCCAATTTATTGGTTGTTAGGTGTTTTTTGTTAATGTTCATTATTTAGCGTTCACTTTTGAACCCCCATCTCTTTCTCTCTCTCTCTCTCTCTCTATATATATATATATATATATATATATATATTAGTTTTTTAATTTTTGAGAAAATTGAATTTAAAAACAAGTTTACCAAACGCACACTGATATTTATAAACACAGAAAATTGAATTTAAAAACTGTACTTAAAAATAGTTTTTAAATCGAGTTTTATAAATATATAACCAAACGGGCCCTAAATATCCCAACCATGGACGGAGAATACGCACTCGTCCTTGGAGTTTACTATAATGGAAACCAACACACTAACTACTCATTGGGGCTCAACTATACAAAATGCGGGCTGAGCCACCCATGATGAGCAAACCTCGATGATAGGTGTTGAAGCTCAATCTCCAGTTGGGACTCAAATGCATCTCAAAATAGATCCACATAACTCAACGACCCGCTCTTACGAACACCACCAAAAAAACCATCCCGTTCCTAAAAGAGAGAAGAAGTCAGCAACACAATATGACTTCGTTGCCTCTCCCCCTTATGCACCTAGATATCCCGCATCGCCTGCATCTCTAGAAGCTACTCGGGCTTTGACTCAGGAGTTGATGGCTCTTATATTATCACCGGATGGAGATGAAGCTCACCAGCATGTTCTTAAGCACGTTCCTAACTGGCGATACGAGCTTTGAATTCCTTGATAACTACACAATTCACCCGTACAATTCTGCATAGGCCTCCACATTCGCTACACACTTAGCATAACCACCTTTATCCTGCATCATATTGGGAGTGGAATAGATGTCGGGTAATGAAGTTGGCCTTGAATTGGTGGTTAGGGAAAATTCAGGGGCAAATTCGGAAGTTTAAAAATTTTCAGAAGTTGAGGGAGATGGGTGGTGACTATGCTTAAAACATTGCGGGGTGTTTGCGATTTTCGGGGTAGTAACAGGTGGGGGTAGAAAAATATTGAATATCGCAGGGCAATATTGGTATGCATTAATCTTAAAAATTAGGGCAACCATTATGGAATCCCTATTGCATGCTCTAGCTTGCATAACATTGGTCGTACTTGTACCAGCCGCTATGGGGTCAGCCTGAACCACTGGTTTACTGCTGTCACCTGAGGTCGATGTGGTTCGTCGGAGACCGATGACAGGCGAGGAAGGTTCGGTGACATCCTAGTGATTTGGAGTTCTAATCGGAGTTCGGCCCATACATCAAGGCTTTTTGATGTGTTTGGTCTCACCAAGCTCTAGCCATAAGTTGTTGGGGTCATGTTGGGGAGATTTGAGGCGACAAAATTAGTTACATTGGTGTTAGCCTCCTAATATGTTTCAAATCGTGGTTGCCGTTCATTTTAGACTGTCTTGCCGATCGTCGACGAAGGTCGCCCAATGCTGGCGAGTGTAAGGGCGTCACCGATCTAGACTTTCTTCTGAGGATCTGGGTCTCTGAGTGCGCTATGGGTTCACATGGGAGGTCGAGGAAGGACATTGTTGAGGGTCGCTCGATGCTGAAGAAGGCGGGGGGCCTCCGACCTGAAGTTCAGAGGGGTGGGGTGGCTGTTTTGAATATTTTGGTTGAACAACAAACGTGAAAGGTTTGGGTTTGGGAGAAATTGGGGCGAAGATAGAGGTGGTGCTGCATGACCGCGATCGGCAGGGGCATGATTTAGAAGAATCGTTCGTCGGTTCCTCCAAGCCTTACTCATTATTCTACTCTACTAACATTGGCGATGACATAATAAGGAGCGAAGTTAATTTGATACCAGTTTAATGTAAGCGCAACGACAATACCCAATACAACAACAACATTTTAAAATAAAGGTTTCTCTCTCATTCATTCTCAACGGTAAAGTATGATAAATCGTTGGAAAAATGCCTTATTTATAGGCTTACTTGTCTTGTTAGTCAAGATAACCCTAAAAGGTAAAAAAACTAAGAGGGCACGGTAAGACTATTCCAAGGAACCTAGCATACTGATTAAAATCGGGAAATAACCTAAAGGAAACATATAAATAAAAATAAACAAAAGTAGAATTAAGCCCTTATAACCTTGGGTACCCATCAACGAGTCCTGGTTGCATGGATTATATACTTTGTATACAACTCTTATTCCCGTTTATATTCATCTACTCTTTCAAATTCTTCACGTTGATTACTACTTAGATGTACAAAATTCATTATACTTCCCAAATTCTACATTTTGTTATTCTTTTAATACTTCTATTGTCGGGTCTTATTTGTAATAGTTATATGCTGTGCTATGTTATATTTAAACTATGCAAGGTACGTATATAATATCTTAAACTTGTTAATATAAATAGAAAGTGATGGCAAGAATGAAGGGATTTATTCATTCATTCCTTCTTTTGCTGATTTCTCTCCTCTCTCTTCTTATCATCTTCCTTATTATGTAAATTGTTAATCTCATAAATCTAACAACTTTGACCTACTCTTTAATATTGTACTCGCTGATTTGTACTAAAATGTTATTCTTTTAATACTTCTATTGTCAGGTCTTATTTGTAATAGTTATATGATGTGCTATGTTATATTTAAACTATGCAAGGTACTTATGTAATATCTGAAACTTGTTAATATAAATAGAAAGTGATGGCGAGAATGAAGGGATTTATTCATTCATTCCTTCTTTTGCTGATTTCTCTCTTCTCTCTCTTCTTCTTCTCATCTCATCATCTTCCTTATTATGTAAATTGTTAATCTCATAAATCTAACAACTTTGACCTACTCTTTAATATTGTACTCGCTGATTTTTACTCAAATGTGTGATAACTCTATTTTTTCTCAATTTCAAATTAAATATCCACTATCCTGATAGTATACACTCTTATTGTGATCAATGTCTTATCGTCAAATCCCTGCGTGAATGAATTGCCTCCAATTTCGACTCCATGTGTCTCACCTCACCTCCCCACCCCGATCCCCATTTTTCAAAATATCCTCCTTATCCTATCTTCTGCATCGATTCAATCAGCTAACACAATTGCCGCTAGACAAAGTCCTAAGTAACCCTAAATGAATATCCACTAGAATATTCCTTGTTTCTCTTACTAATAAATCATCAGCACAAATTATAATTAATTATTGTTTTCAATTGGGCCCAATTCCACGTCACGTGCAAATCCATTGCCTCATACATCACAAAGCTATTGTTTTTTCTTACTTGATTTATATTTTCTCCATTATCCGTAAGAAATTCAGATTTTTCAATGCTCATTGACCTTTCCTGCATCCACGTGCTGCATGGAACCACTCTCCATACTAGTTTCCATTTTAGTACCATTTCTCTTACCATCCAATATGATGTAAACCACCCATCAAAAGGCTCCTAAAATTATCTAAACACCAATTTAGAGAGATAAACACTCTTTTCTATTGTCAAAATTCAAGTCTACCTCAAATGAGGCTTACAAGTGGGTATTTAAAGGAGAAGAGTAGCTTAGGTTCCAAGCTAAGACACTAATTACAAAAAATGCCATTACTACTCCTTACCTTTAAATACTAAAGCAAAACAAATGAAAATACAAATAATAAAATAAAAGAAAATACAAAATAAAATAAAATGACTAATAAAACCCTAATATATGGCCCGTTTCCATCACTCTCCCCCTCTTAAGACCAAACTCGTCCTCGAGCGCTAAAAAATTGAGGACTCGTGAGGAAATTCCAAAAAAAAAAAAATTGGTGCAAAAAACTTGTGGGGGCTAAAAATTAATTTTTGAAAGTTGAGGAGTGTCCATCCCACAAATCTTGGTCTTCATTTCTTCATCTCCACTTTCTTCACCCAATCAAGCCCTAGAAAATTCCACCTGGGTCAAAAACCAATGCTTGGAAGCGGGTAGAAGGGTTTGGGGTTGGGTAGGGCAGTCCAGAGGGTTTCCGAGCAGGCCTAGGGCAAAACCCTAGGTTTCCGGGATCAATTAGGGGCTGGGTGGCATGCACGACCACTTGGGGAGGTCGGCGACCAAAGGGTTGGGGTGGTCGGCGGGTGGGCAGGGAGCTGCCGAGGGGGTTTCAGGGGTTGGGGCGGCTTGGGTTAGGGTCACAATTGTTTACTTTTTAGTTGGGGCAGCAAGTAGGTTTTTTGGGGTGGAGTAGAGGGTTTTTGGGCTATGATGGTGGCGGGCTAAGGCTTAGGTAGCGGGGCAGAAGCTAGGGTTAGGGTTTGAAGAGGGGGGGGGGGGGGACTAGAGTTTGTGGTTCTTCTTGGGTTGGGGCAGCCATGGGGGTTGGAGGGTTAGATTCTAGCCCTAGGTTAGCAAAGAGTTGGGCCATTTGTTGTTGCAACTCCGCAATTTGTTGCCTCAACTCTCGATTCTCATCTTATTGTTGTTGTTTGGATTTCTTGGGAGCCCTTGAAGAGTAGTGCACGAATTTGATATAAAATACACCGATACATTAACACCAATGTGGAGCTTCACCTGCTCTGATACCAATTTGACGTAAACGACCCGTCAAAAGGCTCCTAAAATTATCTAAACACCACTTTAGAGAGAGAGACACTCTTTTCTATTGTCAAAATTTAAGTCTACCTCAAATGAGTCTTACAAGTGGGTATTTAAAGGAGAAAGAGTAGCTTAGGCTCCAAGCTATTGCACTAATTACAAAAAATGCCATCACTACTCCTTACCTTTAAATATTAAAGCAAAACAAATGAAAATACAAATAATAAAATAAAAGAAACTACAAAAGAAAATAAAATGACTAATAAAACCCTAAAATAGGGCCCATTTCCATCACAATCTTGTAGAACATCTCCTGAAATCATGTACGATGACGCCGAACTAGAAACAAGAACAACGGCAGCGTCTCATACTTATGCACTGCCCTCCGTGTTTCTCACCCCCTAATATGCTGCCCCCTCCCCTTAGTGGTTTATCAATCAGAATACTGATTTTAATTCTGATGTATCCCCACTCCCAATAGGTATTGATATATTTAGTTCTCTAGACAAGCTAGAGCGATACTTAAAAAATAAAAATAAAATGGACTACATATTGGGGGTAACACTCCATATTTTGAACCGACCCAAAGAGTTTCAAACCCACCAATAAATTGTCTCGTATGAAAGAATCAGAACCTTGTGTATCTCTCCCACCTTGGGTTTACCGCTCCCTTCTCCACCACTGCAACTTCTGGAATCTGTTCCCCATCAATCCCTAATGTGATAATACGTATGAGCACCATTTTGCCACAAATATGTCAGCCCCCTGTCATTTGAGCATCATAATGTGATCATCAAAGCACCAAGGACGATCCTTTAGAAAATTCTACCTCACTCTACGTGAGTACTGTAACTCTCAATAGATATGATCCCACCATTATATAGCTATATATAGGTACTAGGTTAGACACCAATATATAAAGGCTTAAATGATCCTTCTATTAACAAAACAGAACTCATGGATCACATTTATATGCTATTGCAATACCTTTGGCTCTTAGAAGAAGAAGGCATTCACAAAAGTGGCCGCGAGCATACTAGACAACGATAAACATGAATGATAAAAGGTATCTATTAAAGCTACTATGTTGCCAGTCACAAGTCAGCCCTGCTTTAACATTAAAATAATTCAATGTTGTCTTTATTTAATATTTTTTCTGTAGTTTCTTTTAGACGGCATTAAAAGTTGGATTTAAGCCTTTGAATATATTCATATTAGTAAAACTCTGCCAGCTTTGAATTTCTGAAAAATAGGTAATCTGTGATATTGTGTTTATCAAATTTTATGTTGTTGACTGGGTGCCAATGTCAATTTAGTAAACGATAATATCTTCGGTACTAGTATGTACTTCCATATTTAATGTTTGCTTGATCTCTGTTACGTACATACATACATATGTATGGTTATCTCATATTTCATCATCTTCAGGAATGGATGACGTATTTTGAAGAACGAAACTGCATATCTTATGGCGTCAATTCCCATAATAAGGAGAATATTAAGGAGGTAACTCTAGAATCTTTTCACAATGCATAATACATACACGAGCATCACGTTGGGTCCACTCCTAGGAATAATATTATTCGTGTTGTTTTTCCTTGGTCATTTAGTTCTGTTTATTTTTCACTGCATATAAAATGGCTTTATTGAGGGTATATGTGGAATCCTTGTCTGAATATTAGTGATCACATAGGTTCGTTTTTTCTCTATCAAATTGTCATCCACGCTCAAGTATACTTGCTTCACCTCTACTCATGCTATATTGCTGCAATTTAGTGATTCTATTTAAAGTTCACATCTGCATTCAAATGCTATTTACAAAGACAATGGAAGTTGTTACATTATCCAGAAGCGGATCCTGGAGTTAAAGAATTGCGGTGGTGGTGTTGAGTATATACAATTTTGTTACATCCGTTAAACCTGCCTCTTGTTGCATCCGTGGTTTCATATACCCGTTTTGCTTAAATTAAATTAGACCCTCTGAAATGAAGGAAAGAGCTAAGGCCTCTTGGAATGAAGGTCCAAGGACTTCTACTAATTCCATTGGTAGACATATTGGACCCCCACCCATTCTTTTGAAGGCCTTAAATGCTATTAATGACGGAGGACCAAAGGGATTTTTTCTAGGGGAAGCGCCACAACTACTTTCGCTGAAGATCTTTATTCTTAGATAACAATTTACCGATTATCAAAATTCCCTCTTTTTTTGTTAAAAAAATCTTTTGACAGTCCCTCCCAATTAATAAGATGATTTTATTTATTCCCCTCCACCCTAATTAATTCCAAAGAAAATCTTCATTATTTCCTCCTTCAATTTAGTCACATGTTTAAGACGTTTAAAACTAAAAAGGAAATAAATAGGTAAGTTACTCAAATGAGTCTACCTCCCTTTGAGAGACAACTCCTTTTCCACCCGTCCAACCTCCTCTTCACATAACTAAATGGGGGTTCTGAAAATGTAGCGCAAGAGGCTTCCCCCCAACGTCAACTCCCCATCTTCCAGCTTGTTGTTGTGCATTCGATTTATATTTATGTTCATGAGATCAGACTTCAAGAGCTTTTTTTTTAACCTATGAACCCTACATTGTTTTGTGTGTTTATTGAGTTGAGTTATTGATTGTGCTGCGTTGCATCACTACTTTAAAAAACTTAAGAATAGCTAGCAAGTTCTCAAGATGTTATCCTTAACTGCCACAAAGAAAATGGTGGTATCCCAAAAATGGAGATGGACACCTCCAATTCTTCTCTACCCAACTTGAAATCCTTAAACACTCCTCTCTTCGAAGACCTAACCGCCAATTTACTAAACACATCGATAAGTAACAGTGAATAGAAAAGGGAATAGAGGGTAAGATTTTACTTTGAGGCATTGCACTCACAAAAATAAATAATTGGCCCATCCAACACAACACCTCATCCATCTATCTAAAAATCATTTCCTCTCAAGAACAAACTCGAGAAAATCCCAATCTACGTGATCATAAGCTTTTTCAAAGTCGATTTTAAGTACCACGCCCACTTTCCTTTTGGTTATATATTCCTCCACAGCCTCATTAGCTATTAAAACCAAATCAAGTGTCTATTCCTCATAAATGTTCATTGTTTTTTTAGAAATCGTCTCACTCAAAACCTTCGTAAGTCTAATCGAATGCACTTTAGGAATGATTTGATAAAGTTTAGTAACCAAGTTAATAGTCTTAAATCCCTTCACTCTCAAGCTTATTTATATTCTAACTCATTTAAATTGTAGATCCACTTTTGGTGCTTGTTTGGTTTCACGTTTAGTGCTTTTCACGAAAACTAAATTGGTAAGTTCAACCGTGAAGTTTGAGATTTATAAAGGAACTCGTATCGTGTGATTCGGACTCTTGAGATGAACCATGAGGCATGAAGATTTTGGTGATGTCATGGCCTGTGCAATTGGGAGACAAATAATTGTATTTATACTAAAATATTATAATTTTAGAAGGTTCCAAGCATTACAAAACTAAGACTACATGACTAATGCCCAAACCTTGGAGGGCACAGTACAAAAGGAAAAATACAAAATTCACATGAAATCCAGCACTACCCCTTAAGCTGGAGCAAAGATATCAATCAAGACCAACTTGGCAATGGAAGATTTTAATAAGAGAGAGCCCTACTGATTTGGTGAAGAAATCCGCCGTCTAATCAGAAAAAGGGGCGAAAGCTGGACGAATGATGCCAGACCTCATCTTTTCCAAGATAAAATGAATATCAACCTCCACATGCTTCGTCCTCTTATGAAGCACGTGACTGAATGCAAGCATACTAGCCGACTTATTATTGCAAAATAAATTCGATGATTCTTTTCCATTAAACCCAACCCCTAAAATCGATCGAAGCCATAGAAGCCCACATGTTCCCGAATTTTGAGGGAAAGATGGATCCGGATACGTTCGTGGACTGTCTCGATTCCATATAGAGAGTTTTTTAATACAAATGGCTGTCAAGTGCATACGATTCGTCACCACTAAACTCACGGGTCACGCCAAAGTTTGGCAGAATGGACTTTGCCAATGCCACACAGAGAATGGTAAGAAGTCAATAGCCACATGGGAAAAGATACGGGCTGCATTTATTCCCGCGGCCTACGAGCGCGATATTTTCACGCGAGTTCACTCCCCCTGCCAAAAGTTGTCTTCGATGACTGACTATACTGAGCACTTTCATTTACTTTACACCCGGGCCAATTTGAATGAGTCGTGGGAACATAAAATTAGCAAGTACATTATTGGGCTCCAGCTGCGTACCAAATCGGAACTCCATTGCTACATCAACATCCCCGTTAATGCAGTGGAGCATGCTAAGAAAGTGGAGGGGGTATTTCTGACTCGCGGAAGTGCCCAAGGACCCATTGTTACCAACCCTTCAGCTCCACCTACAAAGACGAAGGTGACAGAGGCGCCCTCCACCAATTTCAAGTTATTTTAGTGCGGCACCTTCGGTCACAAGGTCTTTGATTGCCCCAAATTAGAAACGGTTCTTATTACGGATGGTACCGAGGTGAAGATGGATGTGAATCCCTGAAGCAAGAGGTTTTGCTCACGCGCATACATGTTCCCATGCAAACTAACAACATACACCTCCAAAGCTCGAGGCCGAGCTTTCCCGAAGGAGGGGAGAGTGATGTGGCGGGTTTTCAAGAAGAGGTAGAGTGGGCCAACATTAAGGGATTGGGAAGAGAGAGGATTAGTTGTTATCTTTTATTTTACTAATTAATTATTAGGGATTTATTTTGGGTATCGGATAATTGCTAGCTTATATTTAGTTACCTATTTGAATAATGCCTTCTTTATAAAATATTAGGTTGATTATAGCCTATAAATAAAGGGCTCTCTCATAATTCCTCATTCCAATTAATATAATTTTCAGCGATTTAGATTATTGTGTTTTTTTTTTGTAACTCATCCACTTCGTGATGTATCCTATATATTAAATTTAACACCATTTGATTAGAGTTACCGTCTTGTAGTTCTTGAACTTTTTACAAGCCAGAGTTAGAGAATTAAAGAAGACTGGTCATTCTAGTCATACCTCAACAATAATGCTAATTGGAATTCCTAATGTTGGCAAGTCGGCGCTTGCCAACTCATTGCATCAGATTGGAAGGATAAGTGCTGCAGGTTCTTCATCCTTTCAAATCTCATTTGCTATGATTTTTGTTATATATATATATGTATATATATATATTATTTCAAAACTTGTATATTATGTGATTAGTTCCAACATTTTGGGATGTTTATTGAATTGTAGAGAAAGGAAGGTTGAAGCATGCAATAGTGAGTCCACATCCAGGGGAGACAAAAGATATTAGCAGCTTGAAGGTGTTGAAAACCTTCCTTATGCATGCTTACTGTTCTTGAACTGATCTCCAGAATATTAGATAATTTCTTTAGAAAAATGGAGAATATTTGTATTTGGTGCAATAAGCTGAATTAAAACATCATTGTTCCTTATCTATGATTAATATTTTTCCAGAAAGCAGAAAATATATTTTCTAGCCTCTTGGTGTTTCCTTCAACTTCTCGACAGCAATATGGGGAAAATTATAAGATACTATGTTACACTTGCATAAATCCAGCTCCTCCAGCACGTGCCTTTTCTTTGATTTCCAACTTTTGTAAGCTTACTACAAGTTTCTTCTTTCATCATTCTATATATTTTGGATTTCAGATTGCTAGCCATCCTAATATCTATATCTTGGACACCCCTGGTGTTTTACCTCCTATGATTCATGACGCTGAAGTGTGCTCCAAACTAGCTTTAACAGGTATAAGTTGCCGAGATGATTTATATATCTATAATTTTCATCTCTCTTCTTGTTTTCTCTTTCAATTGCAGGGGTTATTAGGAATTGTTTTGTTGGGGAATCAGATCTTGCGCAATATTTTCTGACTATTCTCAGCCTGAGCGATGAGTACAAAAAATGGGCTAAGCTGTCAACCATTGAGAAAGACAGATTATCATTTGATCACGAAAAAGTGTGTTGTAGTGGCTCTGAGATGGAAAAGAGACGAAAAAGGCAAAGTCCCACTGATCATACACAGGTATGGGAATTTTGGTCATTAACATTATATGCAATAGGGAGGAAATTATTGAGCAGGTCGAGCATGATTATCATCATCTCTTCCATCTTTTGTATGTTTTAATGCACCATTTTTTAGGGTGGGGGTCGAGGGTTGAAAATATGCCCACCCCGCCAAATTCCTCTGAGCTCCAGGTTAGCATATTCGTGAGTTGATTAGCTCTCCATATGATAAAATTTAATCTGGGGCTACCTCTGCTGTTCCCAAACTTTTTTTCCTAGATGAAAGCCTGCATTTTAGTTCTAGTACTGTTATAGGCGTATCTTATCTTATGTGTTCTAGTGTCCTTTTAGTTCTTAAAAATGTTGGAAAAAAGATTGAAAATCAATTTGTTTGTGAAAAAAGAGAGGAGTGATTTGGTTAGATGTTCTCCCTTCCATTTTTCAAGAAATCCAATTCTTCCCCCCCCCCCCCCTCCTTTCCCAAAACACACACACACACACCACAATCGGATTCCATAGAAAGCTGAAAAAAAAAGAGAGAATTTCACCAAAACACCTCATCTCCTTTTCCGATCTTTTTCCCATCTTTTCATAAAAATGACTATTTTTCAACCTTTTTCCAATTTTGTGATCACATCCTTAGAACAGATTTCGGATATGAAATTGTGTTTTTTTTTTTAGCAGAATCTACCAACAATCGAAAGATGTTTAAGCTTTGACCTATTCAGTTTAGCTGTGATCTTTTCAAATATTGGGAAGCAGTTACTAAAAATGAGATCATTACCACCATTATGAGGATAAGATTTAAGAACTCCATAAACACAAAAAATAAGAGGGCATATGTGATCTTTTTGTTTCAATCTTTTCTTCATTATGGATGACCCTTAACCCATTTGCAGTAAGGGAGTATCTTGGGTTAGAAATACATGTCTTTACCCTTCCACAGAAGTTAGGAGGGGAACCCATGTTCTCCAAAATTTTGAAGAGGTAACTAATAGTATGATCCATGCTTACAAACTTGCACATTAAGAATCTGCTATTAACTTTAAAAGTTGCATATAGGCTGAAATTGCATGAAATTCAGAAATACCTTGTTCTTTACATTCTAGTTCGCCCTCTTTTCACTCTCATTTCCGGATTTTGCATCCTTTTTTATCTTATTGCACTTCAGTCTTGCTCAGGTAAGTACACTATAAACTAATTAGTAGTCCCTTCTCGTTCAACCCTTGCTTTTGTTTGCATTTATGGTGAACTTGCGTTGCTAAAATTGTATATATAAAAATGTCGACCTCATTAGTCTCTTAGTATTCTAAGTTTTGTTTACCTTATAACCTACTGTGTTGGAAAGTGATGAGATTGTGCTCAGAATCATGTAAAAAAAAGTTGATATCTGTAGATTATTCTAAACGAGGTCTAATATGAAGGAAATTAGCCTAACCCAAGCCAAGCCCAGTCCAACTTGCCATAAGCTTGTTTGTCCAAAAGCCATCCATGTGAGGTCTTGCAGCAGATGAGCGAGCCTTCAAACTAGGCTGAGGTTCGGCACATGAAAGTTTGAACTCACAAACAACTAACAAGCCAACACCATATCTCTCCCACCTTGCTTCTTTTTACATCCATTACCATGTTTCCATTGGCTTTGTTAATAAATAAGATGACTAACATGCTGAGTTTGAGCTGTACATGGGCATCTCTCAAGTGCTGTTCCCGCGATTAACATGGTCAGTTGTCATGTTCTTCATGAGTTACGTCTATCATTCCAGATGTATATGTGTGTGTGAGATAGAAAGAGAGAGAGAGGCTTGGTATCAAGATGTGCTATCCTCCATCAATAAAGTTATAAAAATAAGATCTATTTGCTTTTCCCACTTGTATCTGCTATATCTATGTTTTCATTCATGAAAAAAAACAGAAAACAGAAAAAAACAGAAAAGTATTTTTAGGTTAATAGCACCTCCTTCCTTTTCTTTATCTTGAAATAATAACATTCATGATTGTTCATACAGGATGTCATAGTGCATGATGTTCGTCGAGCTCTCTTTGAGGAGGTTTCATGTTTTAATGGTAATCTAGAAGACGAAGAGGATTTAGGACGGCTTATTGAAGCACAGTTCACAGCGTTGATAAAAGCTTTTCGCCTTCCTTTCTCCAAATCAGGTGAAGATGCTCGTTTTAAAGTAGCTACTAAGGTACTTGATCTGTATCGTACTGGAAGACTTGGTCATTATACTTTAGATCGTGTTACAGCGAATGCTTAGCAATCCATTGCTCTCTAATATAATCAATTTTCTCTTTATGGTTTTAGTTAGATAATGTAGTGATTTATGAGTTTATATATCATAGGAAAGATATAAATCTTGTCATATGTTCTATCTTACAACCTCATGGATTTGATTATGGTACCAGTTGAATGAGTCAAAAAATTATGGTCTAAGCATGCTTAATTTTATATAATAGCATTGCCTGAAGGGTGCTGATAGAGGCACATCTATTTTTTTGGCACTTTTTTCTTTTTAGGGTAACTAACTTGCATTTGTTTTATTTTAAAAGCAACTTAATGTAAAATAGGATAGAGGTGTAAGATAAGAGAGAGAGAGGAGACGGAACACCCGAAGTTCGCAAGCTTATTCAATGTCTAATTCAAGCCTGTATTTTCTACTACAATGGCCTATATAGGAACATAAAACTAATAAAGACACAAAATCAAGAAAATGCATAAATTCAGAAGAAAATACACTGAATCCCTGCCATGGAGTATTGTGGAGTGTGAGCCCTCCTGGGCGGGAGAAGAGATACGTATTTTCATTCGCAGGGAACTTGATGGTCGGACTATGACAGTTGGGGCTCACACCACACAGGAGTTGGCAACTAGAATCCTGGTTCCTAGATGAGCTCGCCTTTCTCATGAGGTCTTGAGGAAGTAGAACCACCAAAGTTCTCGCCGCCGCGGTTCAAGATCTAAGAAGGTAATTCCCTGAAAGTTAACCTTGATGCGGAACTACTGGGACCTACTTTCCTGACTGGAAGCTCAATACACTTTTATCTGGATCAACAAAATTTCACTTTCTTTCTGGTCATAGCCTCAGGAGATGCACTCGGACAAGTCTACTTTATCAACTCATACTTCATCTGATTGGCTACCTGTACCGTTTCAGCTGTGCTATAAAATCTGCAGCCATCAATTCACAAGAAAGTTGTGGATATAATCCCTAAAGATCATGACATATTCCTTGAATTGAATCTTACAGCTAAATTGTTGGACTCTACTATGTACTCCTCGAAGGACTTCATGCCTTGCATTTTCTTGTATTTCCCAGAACAAAGGCTGCCAAAGTTTCAACTGTGACTTGCAGTGAAACTATTCTTTCATCAAATGAATACACTTGCTTACGTAATTATTCTTATGCCTTTTGATTGACTCCCAACTCCAGAGTGTGAGATAGTACTTCAACCTTTAATTTTATCTCAGCATTGGATACCATGATTATACTATAATATAGAAGAATGCGGGTGATGCAGAAGTAATTTTTTTTTGAGTACTATCTTTTTGATTGTTCTCTCTTTTTCCGAAGACTAGGTCAGGGCAGCGTGCTGGATCAAAATTGAGAACTGGGTTCTGCTCTTACTATAGTTTGGGTTGGGTTTCGAAATTAGGTTGATATGCGTTATTGGTTTCGTTTCTGAATTCCGCCCCCCCCCCCCCTTTGACTATATTATATGTTCATTATCAGATGATCAGACTCTCCTTAGTTCCGTTTCCTTTTTCTGGCAACCATGAAGCAAGCTCCAAAATTCTGACTATTCAACTCATCTATATGTTTGCATGCTCATGTTCTAACGCGCGACGCGTGCACGTACTCATCACACAACCATATCCATATCCACATTAATTTTTTATTTATATGTTTGCATAATTCTGTTACTAATGGGAACTACATATACACAAGGACTCAGTTTTTGAATTTCATAGTATATATATCCACGGAAAACTTTTCCTCCAATTATAAACTATGAAGTGGAGGTGCTCCTGTAAAAGAGGAAAAAAGTTCTTAAATTCGTTGATATGACCAATGTAGAAATATAAATATTTCCTCTTTTAAGTTGTGCAAAATCTATAGAGATGCACATATTTACACAGTAATAATCGATTCATTCATCTCTTTGTGTGTGTTCACAAACTTTTTACCATTTTAATTTGATAAGTCACTTTTCATTTTTGTTATTTCCCTTTTCCTATTACATATAAATAAATGGTGTTATATTTTGATTTTCTTCGTGAAAAATGACAATGTGAAGTATCTACAGTTCCTGAGTGCTGAGGTGTCTAAGCATTCCCAAACCAACCAGAACCTATTGATTTGGTTCCCCTACACATCTTAGAGTTAGTAGAATGACCTATTTTGAAAATTTATTTTTGTAAAAGTAGATTTTCCTTGTCAAAAATCGTTTTAGGTGACGTAACACGCTTCAACTCGGATATTAGGCGGTGACTCAGCCAAACAGATTCGAATATTAAATTCTTATATGGAATTTGTATAATAGAGATTTAGTATCGTTTCCAAAAAAGACTTGGTCAACTTAATATATAGCTCGTGTTTTTAAGGGTTAATTACACCTTCTCCCCCTAAACTTTACCCCGTTTTTCACTTTATTACCCGAATTTTCATTTTCGGCATTTACCCCAGAACTTCTTAAAAGACGACAAGTAACCCTCTATTGTTAACACCATTAAATTTTGGACGGAAAAGTGGGTAATATGCATGGCATGTGACATTTTTAAGAGGTATAATGGTATTTTAACCTCATGTGTTAAAAAAGATAAAATAACCTAAAGATCACTTTCCCTCTCTCTCACTTATCCTCTCTTTCACTCTCTCTCTTAAGGCAGCCATGGCTGCCCCCCACCCCCCACCCCTCGCCCTCCTCTCTCTCCTCTCGTTCTTCCTCTATTGTCTCCCTTTACACACACACACACAAGAAAACACGCACATAAAATGGATATTAAAGCTAGGTATGCATTTCTTGGATTTTTTTATTTTTGTTGGGTTTTATGAGAAGGAAAGCTAGGGCTTTTTTTTGAAATGGATGGCATGTGTCTTGTGGAAGGGAAAAGAGTGATGTTGGAAGGAATTACTTTTTTTTTTTGGTTTAAAACCATTTTTCTTTTTTAGATTGCAATCAATTTTTTTGTTTGGGGCTCGAAATTATTTTTTTGCTGGATTTTTTTCTGCGAAAATCATTTTTTTTTAATCTGGAAATAATTTATTTTTATGGAAAACAGATTTTTTTTGTTTGAAATCATTTTTTTAAATTCTGGAAATTAGTTTTATTTTAATCCTCGAAATCATTTTTTTCCCTGTAAAACATTTTTTTTTCTGAAGTCAGTTTTTTGTTTTTCCTTTTTATGCTGGATTTTTTTTCCTGCGAAAATCAGTTTTTTGTTTCTGCTTGAAATCATCTTTTTGTTTGATTTTTTTTTAATGTTTTTATGCTGGACCCAAAGCCGTGACCAACAGTTAGACATTTTTCAGCCTGGTCTCTGACCCGAGCTGCAAAAAATATATAGCACAGAATAAATAATAAACATGGTCACGGTTAAAGTCCGTGACCATATATAAATGACAAAAAAAATATGGTCTGTTTCGGGTTCTATTCTCAAACTGGGAGTCCTGCAACTACACGGCCAGTTGCTACGTATTACTTTGGAACACGCACGAGGTGTTCGTGCTACTCGCGGTGTCGTTTAGAGGCTGTTGGTGATTTTCGCCCACTTGCGACACGTTTTCAACCCTAAGTGTGTCTATTTTTAAATTCGAGTCCTATGCTCAAACCGGGAGCCCCACAACTATGCAGTCGATTGCTACGTGTTATGTTGGACACGCACAAGGTGTTTGTGCCACTCGCGGTGCTGTTTGGGAGCTGTTGGTGGTTTCCACCCATTCGCAGCACGTTTTCAAGCCTAAGTCTGTCTATTTTCAAAATTATTTTCAGCGTGCGTGTACTTTATGAAACATGCGTGTACTTTATGAGAGTACATGCATTATAAATAAAGAGGGGCAACTTCGAAATTTTAACTTGCTCAGATATATGCAAGTACCCCACAATTAGAGGGGCAACTTCAAAATTTTAACTTGCTCAGATAGATGCGAGTACCCCTGCAGTTAAAGGGAAGATCAATTTTTTTTCTCATTTGGTCTTTGGCTAAAATGAATTAACAGGTGATTTTTTTAAATAGTAAAAAAAATACTTTTGAGTTAAATTTTTTTATGGGTTCTTATCATTCGAGGGTACCCCTCAAAATTTTTTGGGAACACATGTACTTAATCCCACTTCTAAAGATTCATTTGTATCCACTTCTATTTTTTTTTATTTTTTTTGTTGTTGGTCCTACTGTAACAACTATGGGACAAATGCCATTCTTTGCGGAAAGGAAGATAGGTGGGTTAGAGGCAACATAAGATGATTTTAGGTTTTAATACAATTTAAAAAATACGTGAGAGAGGAGCCTAACAAAACTTTGAACATAGGAATAAATCCCAAAAAACTAAAAAATATTTAGCTCGAAATGAATGGTTTTGCTATTTTTAAAAATGCGTCAAGAACTGTGAGTTTATAACCCCTTATATACTCAAAGTATTTTTTTAATCTAATTCATCCTAAATATTATTTTTAGCCTTTTTTTTCCATCCAATTAGTAACATAAATCAACAAATTTTGTTAGTTAGTGTGTTAAAAGTGAGTGGGTGAGTGTGTTAAAGTGGATTAAGTTTTGTGATTTAGAATTAAAGTGGGTTTGAACTTTTTTGGGGCCTTTTTAAGTAATAAAAATGTTTAGTATTAGAATGAGTTTATTTTTTTGAAGCCTTTTTAAGTGGTAAACTCTAATTTTTTTTTTAATAACTAGATTTTTTTATACCTATTTTTTTAATACTACTTTTTTTTTTAAATTTCAGGGCGTCGATTAATCGAGGGCCCTAAGCGACGCCTTAGGTGGCCTATGCCTAGAGTTATCCCTGATTAGAAGTGTTATAGCATTTCTCTTAAACCTGTTTATTTTGTATACACACTAAATTATGTGTGCCTACACACACACACACACACACACACACACACACAGGGGCCAGCGCACATAGGGCCCAAGGGGGGCGGCCGCCCTAATTCAAAAGTTGAAAAAAAACAGGGTTCTTTTGGTAAAGATACAAATTTAAAGGTAACCTCTTATTATTTACAAAGATGATGGTGTAAGTGTGTAATTAATTAAAAAAAATTCAACCAACGCACACACGCCCAAAACACATTTAACCGAAATTAACTCTTCCCTCTCTTCTCTCACCTCACTGTTCTGTTACCTTACCCTACCCGCCGCTCAGCTTACCCTCAACTCCCTCGCCCCTCCCTTGGTCAGCCGCTCACCTCACTGCCAGAACCCTGCTCAGCAACAACCCTCTCGCCTCAAGTATATTTTTATATGTATTTTTTTATATGTGTTGCATATTTTTTGTGTTGTTTGTTTATCTGTGCATATTTTTATGTGCTGCATTTTTTTATTGTGTTTAAATTTATGTATTTTAAAATTAAAATCCGTGTTTAAATTTGTGTGTAAATTTGTAAATATAGAAAATCATGGAGAAATTTTTTAAACAGAAAAGAAGAGACAACACACAACCCGTTAGGGTAATATTATGTTGAAATATTATAAAAAAAATCCACGAACAAAGTAGGAATCCAAATTTAGTTAATTACTATCTTAAACATTTTTATGGATAAAAATTGAAAAAAAAAGTAAAAACAAGCCAAAATAATCAGCTCGGGGGCTCCCGGCAGCAAACACCCGAGCTTCGTTAGAAAAATTCGCCCCCCTTGATTCAAATTCCTGGATCCGCCACTGCACATACACGTATGCATATATATATTGGCAGACCCTGCGCACACTAAGTTTGCACACGTGCTAGTGCATACCGATTTTTTTTAAAAATTAAAAAAATATTTTTGAGTTAAATTTTTTTACGTGATATTTAAATATTTCAACAGATCCATATAAAAAAAATCAGTTCAATTTTTTTTTTTTGCTATTTTTAAAAAATCGGTTAAACTTTTGAAACTTTTAAAAGTAGCGAAAGTTTGATCGATTTTTTAAAAATAAAAAAAAAAAATTTTTAGGTAATTTTTTTTATACGAGTCCATTGAAATGTTTAAATATCACACACAAAAAATCAACTCAAATAATTTTTTACTATTTTAAAAAAATGATGTGCAAATTAATATGCAAACTTAGTGTGCAGAGAAGTTTGCCTGCCCGCCTCTCTCTCTCTCTCTCTCTCTCTATATATATATATATATAAATATAGTACCAATTTGGATTTACTCTTCAAAATTGCCGCTAACACCAATAGAAGATAGTAAAGACAGCATGCTATCAAGAAAGGCAATATACATGAAATTCAGCCTCCTTTAACAATTTATAGATCAAATCCCACTTGCATTTATAGATCAAATCCCACTTGCCTGAGACATTGCACAATATCATGTGTATGAACAAAGGCAACAAAATTGTGCTGTCAGAGATTATTACTCTCAAAGAACAACTGATATTGAAAAGATGAAGTTCTTACATGCTTAAACAAAGAAAAACTTGTGTCACGGTAAGTTTACAGTAAGCCACTTTACATGCCATCATATGAGAAGTAAAAATTGCTCTAGTGGTTGGCTCCATCAAATAGAAGTTCAAAGGAAAAATAACAATCAATGGAATAACATCACATTTTTGTTTCATGGTAGATGGCAAGAACGTGGGTTAAAATCAAAATAACATGTTCAATATATGAGATTTGTCTGTATCAAGAAGGTATATGAACTTTTTCTCCATATCAAATATATGTTCTAATCATTACAACAATGCATAACAATATCACAAACTATGATTCTATACCAATACAATTTTTGGACTAACTTAACATTAATTTATAGTCCCAAGATGTAAAAATGTTGGGGCAAAGTCAATACCAAATAATTAATGGGGGCAAAAAACCCAATTAATCCTATATTTTTTTTGGTTCCAACTGAAAGGAGGACCATTATGCAATTAGTAGTTCCCTACTATTGATCTTATACTAAAACAAATACAATACTTTGAGCCACTAAAAGACCTTTATATCTTATTGACATAACCTGCAGTTTTGTACTTCCAAATACACAATAAATTGAGCAATTAAACCCATATACATCTTCTTGACAAAATCTGCGATTTCCCCACAATGAATATCATGTTTCCATACTTACAAATCAGTGGGTTAAAAACCTCAAATTTGGACCCCATCCAAACTGCTCATCATTTTACAGTAAGAAGAACGCAACAATATAGCAGGCAAAAAAAGCAGTTCTTTAAGGGAAGCAATCGCATCACATAGAGACAAATGACAATCTACTAACCCAAGCATAGAATCTAATACTCTTTTACAACCACAACAGTTTCCTTCATGGATTTAAGATGTATGAGCCACAGGTACTAAATTGGTGCATCAATTTAAGGAGAAACATCTTCCCCTCGGAAGAGTTGTAACTACATATATTATATGTGGCCAAAATATGGTTTTTTAAGAACCTCTAACTAAGTAAAGACATATATTTCACGTCACTACATCTACTTTTGAAGCTGCTCTTTACATTCGCTTCCCTCCTCAACATGAATGTGCAATCATCTAGACACACCCTGAAACAAACAATGCCACGAAAATGAGACATTACACCATTTGAAGTTTGTCTCTTTACTACTGCACATTAGAAGAACTAAAACATTAGATTGTTTAGCATCATGTTTTGCAGAATACATATTTCATATTAGGATATCATATACAATGAAACAAGCCATCTGAAGCCATCGATTAAAGCAAGATTGAACTGAACAACGCGACACAAACCTAAATATAATTAAAAGGTGATTTAATTATATACCTTGCCTTTTCTTGCAATTTTTTCTTTATTTCATTTTCAGTTTTTGGGTTCCCAACTTTCCTTTTATCCCAGCGCAAGTAGCTGTATCACCAAAATTTGGCTTCCTCTCAAGCAAGACTAAGCTTTCTACGAAAGTATCTACATCAAACGATTGCGCCCACCCATTTATTCCAAGACTCGTTGTTTGTTTTTCATTTGGATCATAGGAAACCAAATCATCACTTTGTGTCGCCAGTACGACATCTCCGTTCCCTCTAAAGCCAAAAGGTGTCCTTAAATTCCTCTGTTTCAGATTGATAGTGAAGTGCTTCGTCCAAGATTCCACTACACCATACTCTTTCATCACACATATGCAACAAGAATGGTCATTGTTATGGTAAGTCTGGTGTATAAGAGAAAGCGAATCTTTATATACCGCAACACGCAAGTTCCATGGAACCAAGCCATCTGGCAGCATCATTAAACTGAAAACCTCATTTACCATATCAAATGACACAATCTTTACGTCGCCATTAAACCCAACCCAATGGGCCGCTCCATTCAAAAAAGCTTGCGGACTACGCACACTGATAATACAGGACAAGTTCCCACAACTAATATTTCGCCAGGAGCCGGTGCTAAGCTCATAAAGCTCCACCTCTGGTGGAACTTCAACCCAATCGATGCGATAAACAACACTCACAATCTTGTAATCATTGGTTGAAGGAGTAAAGCCAAAGCCTAGAGTAATGGGATAAGGGCCATGTGAATCATAGGTAAGATTTGGCCTGGGAACATTGATGAATTTTCGAATGGAAGGGTTCCATAAAAGTATGGTGTACCCAGAACCGAACTGATTATCGGATAGGCATACGAGTCCATTAAAATTACCAACAATCCTAAAATAAGACTCAATACTAGTGAGGGGAAGGGTGAGGTTATAGGAAACATCAAATGTTTGGTCAGAGTGTACAGAGTAGTTCTCTGATTGGTTAGAATAAACATGCCTAACGAGTAAGTGAGTGTCGTTGTTTGATATTTTATGATTGAGATGTGCGGAAATGAAAGTGGGGTTTGTGATTACAAAGTAGCATGATTTGCATACGGATGTGCAACGCAGGATGGTCTGGACGGGTAACCGAGTTAAGATGTCGATCAACACTTCAGGAGCCAAATACTCTGACATTGTTTCCTATTCCTTCAACCCTAATTTCTTCACAACTATTATCGCTTCAGGCTACTCGATTGCGCGGCAGAGTTAATATCTCACGCCCAAACCAGGGTTAAAAACCATCCAATCTTATAGGTGTGTAATGAGTTTTTATACCGACTGTTAAACACTTTTTGCGATCACATTGTGACTTAATTTCGTGATTTGAATACGTGTTCGTGTGTCATTGGTGTATTTTGAGTGGGGACATCTTGAATTGGCGTGTTCCATTCAAAATACACTAATGACACACGGACACGTGTCCGGATCGCCAAATTAAGTCCCGAAATCATGTATTCCAAGTATTTTTCCTTTATATTTTAATAAATTGATCCTCCTTATAGTGCGCTTGCAAATTTAGACTTGCTAATTGTGCATGTCATGTGGTGCCAAGTTGACCAAAAAATACATGGAAAATGCCAAAAAAATTCACTTTATGGGGTTAATTTGATTTTCGAACCTAAATTTTCAAATGTTAGTGTTAACCTAGTGTTCTTAATGTATGACTTGATAAGATGAGTGACTAGGTTTGGCCAATAAACATGTGATGCTAAAAATTAATTCAAAAACGAGAGAGAGGGAGAGAAAAGTATGAAATCTTTGTCTCATACACACACGAAATTGAAATATGACAAAATTGAAACACTTTCTCTAGTTTTGGAGTTTAAAATGAGAAAAGATAGAAAAAAATTTAAAAAAAAACTTTATCTACAAAACTTTATTTCCAAATCAGAAAGAAAGGAAAGGAGAGAATTTTTTTTTAATGAATTTTACCTTATTTCTTGTTTGGGTACTTTTTTCACTTAGTTTGGTGATTAGTTAGGGTTGCGAGTGTGCCGGGAAAGATTTGGGGTCTTACTAACCAAAGTTCTTAACCTAGTGATAATATCAGGCGATTATGTTGCGTTCAATGCCTCAATTAAGAGGACTTCTGTTTTTCTTAGGGAAGAATTTGATGTAAGTGGAAATTGTGGTAACTAAACTAGGACAAGAAAGATTGTAAATTGCATGAACTAATAAAAGTAAATATTTGTAAGAGAAAAAATGCAATTAAAATAAAAGATTGTAAGAAAATAAGGTGCGGGTAAAGAAAAGAACTACACTAAAGAAATGTAAAGCACGATGGGTAATGACAACAAATATAAAGGCAAGAAACTTTAAATAAACTTTGAAAGAAAATATTACAAACTACCTTACAATCTATTATATAATGAAAGAAATGTTGAAAAGAAAAGAAAGAAATGGAAAGGGGAAATAGCGTACACATAATATAGATGTGTTTATGGTGAGGGAGTTCTTTCTTCCTTGTTAGTTTTGTTGCTTATTTACTATATTTCTTGCCTTGAAACGTAACTGCTCGCTGGTAACTACTGGGTGGTTATTCATTCATCCGAGTTTTCTCGCTTTCATGCACTAGGGCCCCAATTTGAATTCTAGTTTGTTCCCATTTTAAATAACACGTCCCAATTTATGACAGATGTCACATATGCATGCTACCCGCTATTTTATATGTTTATATTATAATTCGACTAATTTTATCGATTAATTAATTGCCTAACAGCACCTTATTGGTTTAGTGTTAACATGGTATAAATATACCCCCCCTCGGTAATTGGTTTTATAAGAAGATTAGCTAGTGGATTGTTGAGTTTCTTGAAGCCATATTCTCACGTCGATCATCATTACACTTTGCATAAATTCGTGCTGAGTGGATGTAAGTTACCACTACTCTAAATCAGCCGTCGTTTTGTTTATCAGTTCTGAGCTCTTTTGTCTCATCTGCTCTCTCTTTCTTTCTTCTAAAAAATGAAACCCTTTGGTGATAATGATGAAAAGTGTGGGGGCATCTTTGAATATGGTTCCACCTCCAATCCTTTTCATGTGCTCAAAGACCTTAGGGATTCATTTATTGCTGCTGCAAACCCTTCTATAAATGCCAACCATAATAAGGTTGATAGTTGGGGCTCATGGAATGATAATGAGCCACGTGCTTCTTCCCCTGGCCCTAGTGCTCCCTCTGTTCCCATGTTGTATGGATTTTATGTCGTTGAACCCTCTAAGATCTTTACTTCCTCATGATAGGCCTTTTATTTTCAAACTTTTCAAGCATTGGGCTGATCGTTTTTTTCCTTTCTCGGGATCATGTGAGATTTTAGAATCTTTTTCTTCGAATGGCCATCCCTAAGTTAATGATGATATGCTTAAGGAAGAGGTGAGTGCCTTAGGCACCAATGAACCTTTTGACTTAAGGCATCATGTTTCTATTGACAACAAATCTTTCCCAACTCCCCTATTGATGAATTGCACATATATCATGCATTATATGTCTCCGCCCTTTTCTTTAGCAGATGCCTCAAGAGGGGTACTCGTCATCTGATCATGGTTTTAGGGGGGATTACGCTTGGTCTTTGCCTATAAGTCATTTTACCTTTCTCAAGCTTCTTCGAATAGGTATATGAATGTCTTTCCATCTTGGCATTGTGACACTTATGATTCTCCTAGATATGGTATTCTTGGCAGTACTTCTCATACATTTGTTCAACCATCGTACCAATTTGTTTCGAATAGTACATATACCTCTTTTGTTCTTGTTGATGATAGTTTTAACTTGGAAGATATTGAATTCCTTGTCACCCGAACTATCATGCCTCCTTTACCCCTTTATGATCTTATCTCTCAACCTCTCTTTTTGGGGAAGTATGTTTTCCACAATTTTGAAAAATATGTTAGGGATAATTTTACAACCAAACTCCCTTCTCTTGAGTCTCCACCTTCTACCTCTAATGTTAGTAAGGCTTTGGAGGCTCTTGTTGCATTTTCCCATTTTCCTTCTTCTATTATGTTGATAGGCTATGCAATAAACAACTTTGCTTGGGCTTGCATGGTCCTTGAAACCCTTCCTAATTGCCCTTGTGAACCCGGATCTCACCTTTCCTATTTTCTTTCATCTTATCATTTTTTCGTAAGAAGATTGAGACAATACTCCACTAATCTTATAAACACTAGAGACGATTTGAAGTTCGCGCTGAGCTTCTTTCTCATTGCAATAAGATTTGGGGGGAAAAGAATAATTTTGAGAGGGTCTATATGAATAGTCTCATACATGCAACTAAACTAGGCTTCAAACCCATATCAGCGACCGCGTTTATTTCTCTTGGTCCTTGAGGCATGAGTCAAGTGAAGTTTTATAACATTTCCAATCTCATGAAGCTTTGATCTTGGAGGTGGCCCAAGCTTAGCCTTGTTTGGATCTGTAAGGAAAGCATTTTGATTATCTATGGGATAATTTTCACCATTTTGTGACTTATGGTTTTCCTCATTTCTTCACCATTTCCGGAAAATAATGTTGTATTTCATTTCATTTTTTGTAATTTCCCTTTTGGTCAATTAATAGAAGAATTATTTGGATAATTGCTCGTGGTTATTGATTGAACCAATTGCATTGTCAATTTATGGTTTAAACTGGTATGATTGTGGAATTAATCAATTTCAATTCATCCAAGAATAATATGAATTTAACCAATTCAAATTTAGGACCAAATATGGTATATTAATTTGTGATAGTCTTTTGAGACTTACCAATCCTTAAAACATTAAAATTAAACGTTTATCTACATGCATATCGTTTTATTAGTAGTGGACCCGCCACTATCATAGCACGTGTGGAAGCATCCAAATGATGGCTTTTAGTTGCCAAATGGGATAACTTATCCAAATTTGGCCAACTTTTGTGATTTTGTTTTAGCAAATGCGTTTGACTTGTCTTGAGACTGTCACCATCTGATTTTGAGCTATTTTGGTCATTATTGCACTAAAAATCAATTATGAGAAAATCTTGCACCTGATATATATATATATATATATATATACACACACACAGAGAGAGAGAGAGAGAGAGAGAGAGAGAGAGCACCAACAAATAAACATATAAACATGAGCTTACAAACATATAAACACTAACAATTGCAGCTTACTAACATTTCTATAGATACTACCAATTACAACTTACAAACATTTCTATAGACATTAACAATTGGAGCTCACTATTTGGTTTAACCAAGCTACATCCTTCATGACCTTACAAACTTATAGACACTAATAATTGCAGCTTAAAAATATGAATAGATATATCAAACAAGATATGAATAGATATCTCAATCAAACCAAGACCCAACAAAAATGTAAGATTTCAGATTCTGGTAACGAGTGCAATCAACAAAAGAGTTTACTTTCTCTACACACTAAGAAGTGTTATAACATTTCTCCTACACCTATTTATTTTGTATACACACTAAATTATATATGTGTGTATATCTATATAATAAGAAGCAATGGTGTTTTTACTGTTCAATAAAGATATAAGATAGTTAATGGTTTAGAAGTAAGCTATCAAGGCAAAAAGCAACGGTTAGATCAACTCTAATATATCTATATAATATGAGAGAGGTGCCAAACAAACCAACGTTTGAGATTTATCCTCATGCTAAAATCTAACGATCGCTGATGTGGCTAAGAATGTGTCTAAAAAATGCGTACTCTCTAGGTTCAAGTGCAAGCCTTCCACTCAAGTAATAATCCGATAAGTCGGGTATCGATCCTCAGGGAAATACGACAAGAGAGTTGTACGTTGGACAGACAAAGGAACCCTAACTCTGACTCTAAAGAAAAAGGAAAAGATGATCTGAATGGTAAAATAGCTACAACTATATGCAATTTTGTAAATGTTTAACTAATGAAATAAAGTATGAATGGAATGCAACTGTTCTAAATTTTTCGAAATAATGATGATGATTTAATTAAAACTTGAACTATATGATGAGGAAAGCAGGACCGGAATACAATCCCTCAACCCTAGTGTACTGATGGTATAAACTAATCATAAATTTAAGTGATTAATTAGACCCGGAATTTAGTACTCACAAGCATTATGTATATGAGGTTCAAGCCCGCACCATACTTAATCAGAGGACGAGTAAATCGGTATTGCGATAGTTACACTCGAATTGCATTCTGAAGCATCCTGGTTACCTTGAAGTAAACGAGATTCAAAGATGTACAATTATCGTGTTTCTACGCAATACAGTCGTAATAAACCATTAAATTTAGAGGATTAATTTTATTCACATGCAACTACCACATCAGGTTGAGTTCATGCATCCCGACCTTAATAATCTAGACAGGCATATGAAAACTTGAAGACAATACATTTAGAATGAAAGAAAACATTTTTAATACTGAATAAAGATGAAGAGAGATGAAGGTGTTATTAGAAAAGTAATTACTATAGTAAAACAAGAATTATAATGGTATTACTTGAAGTTCAAACTGAAAGCAACTAGGGTTTATTGTTCTTCTTCTCTAAAATGGATTACAAAAGCTTTCCTAATGAATCAGAACCCTCCTCTTTATGTTTGAGAGGAGTTACAATTTATCATCTACGAAATCTAAGAGTTTGAACCAAGTAGGATTCTAATTTTTACAAGTGGATAAGTTTGGATAATCGAGAACATAACCGATCCTGTTAGGGGGTTCGGTTGTCTTTGACAGCTTTTACAGAGAATTCTTCGAGCACCGGATCGGTTCTTTATTTCCTTCCTTCGGTTCGGTTCAAACTTGTTAACTCTTCACAGGAAGTTTTCTAGGTGTAGGATCAGTTCGTTATTTCCTCTCTTCAATTCGGTTCTGTCTTGACAGTCTTTACAAGAACTTTCCCAGGATGGATTCGGTTCTTTTTCTTTCCCTTGGGTTCGGTTCCATCTTGTCAGCTTTTGCAGAAACCTTTCCTTCTTGTACTTATTTGAAGCTTTTTGGTACGAAATTTGGATTAAAACACTGAACACCTGCGAAATAGATGAAGAACACACAAAACTCGGCGTACTCATTAGAACTTGTCAATATCAAAGATATGATATAAATCCACTTGAATTACACTTTGCGGAGCGATAAAAGCCTCTAAATTAAGGGGATAAATGGGAAGAATTTATGCCTAATCAAACCTCCCTAAATTAGAACTTTGATCGTCCCGAGCAACGTAAAAGAATGAAAACATGGTATAACTAAAAAATGGGATAAGATACCTCTTTCGCAGGCGAGCGATTGCATTTAGCGTATGCAACAAGCCTTTAAACCCCTAAGTTACCCTAGTAGGACGAGTTGTGTCTCGTGAGGGTTTGCAGAGAATATACCCACAAAATTCGACTCAAAGAAAACTCAAAATACGCAAAAATTGTATAATTCAAAATTTTCCAGAAAATAGTCATCATCAATTCATGTTCAAGAGTCTCAAATCATAGTGCGCGTGTGTGAAGCCGAAGATTTAACCACAAATTTCCACCGATTGACCATTACGTTACTTATCCGAAAATTCGTTTTAATTTCAAAATCTCACGGAATGCTCTCTCAAACGAATCACTCGAAATGTGGCTTTTCTCTCGGTATGCGTGATGTATAAGATTAAATGTAGTGGAACCAAGTTCACGCATACAAGTAAAAAGACAAAAAATTTATGGTAACCGAATCTCATCATTGGAATACAGATATAGAAAATGAGAACATTGCCTCTAATTAGTATCTTTGATATATTTTATTATCTTTTTGTGTTTTATCTCTCCACGTGGTAACCAAATTCGCAATTTTGGACTCGATTAGGACTTTTTCGGGTTAAAGGTGTATTAGGTAATATGAGAGTGGTCCGAGAAAACTGGAATTGGAAAGTGTTTTTATGATGTCCGTTAGTGCGTTTTAGGGCTTTTGCTCATTTTTTCTTCTTTTTCTATTTTTTTTTCATTTTTTACGCTTTTCTTTTCTTGCTATTTTTGTTTAGTATAGCTATTTTTTTCTTGCCCCTTTTTCTGCACTTTTCGGACTTAATTTCTGGGATTGTCCCCTTTTCACAATTCCGGGCCAACTGGGTTTTTTCGGGTTGTCAAACAAAAGGGAAAAATTTATTCGGCTCAATTTGGGTTACAAAAGGGATAATTTTTAGCTACTTTTCCTGACCAATATTTTTGGGTGACAAACGAAGGCCTACTTCATTGTCCAAAATATTTTTGGGTGACATACTAGGACAAATGAAGGCCTACTTCATATGCATTTCGAGATGAATTAAGTTTAGAGATCTATTTGACACATTTTTCAAGGCAATATCACACACATTTTCCATAACCGATCAAAGTGAAAGAATTGAGATCCTCGACGACTTATGACTCGCTCAAAAAATTGTATAGCGCAAGTGCACGCTAATCGTGAGAGTAATAAAATCCCGGTAAGACCGGAGTCGATTTCCGCAGGGAATTATATGAAGTACCGCGGATATTCTTCCATAAAAATTAATAAACAAGAATAAAAGATAAAAGAAAAGATGATTTAGGTTTTGAGTGTTGTAACGAACCAAAGTGAACCAAGATAAATGGAACGCTAAACAAAGTAGTAACAGGAACAAGCGAGATTTATAAACACGGTTATGAAAAGATTCTTTAACAAAAGGTTAAGGAGCATTCCTCCACCTCGGATGTGCACAACTCAACGGGTTCTTCTGATTAAATCACAATAAAAAGGAAATAAGATATCGACTTCAACAATCCTACATGAAGGATGTCAACCCAACAATATAAGATGAAGGTAAAGATATATTATCGGACAAATGCATTGATGTTGGAGTTAAGTCTTAAAAAAACAACCCTTATATGATAAGAGAAGTTAAAATCCTATGAAACTCCAATATCAACCCACACACCCATTTATTGGATTTAATCATTGAACAAGTCAAGAAATGAACCCTCCAAGGTGGGTTTATGCTCTCAACCTAAGGAAATTAACTACTCATAACACTAACCATATCAAAACACACCATTAAATTAATGACAAGTGAATTAACTATGGTGAAAGCAAGCATTCAATACACAGCCACAATATTAATTGCACAAAATGATACCAATAGTCAACAAGATACAACTAACATGGAACTTTACTTGCAATAAATGAAGTTGAAGATGAAAATGGCAAGGAAAAATGTCAAGCCCTAGGAGAGAGAGAAAAGCAACAAACTATCTTCTATATTTTTCCTTGCACAAAATTGTGATCAGATATGTTTCAACAAACAAACCACTCAAAATATATACTAAGTGGAAGAAAACCACAAAACAACGGTGGTAAAAACCAAACCAAAAATAAGGAGGTTTTACAGAACTTGAGGTACCGGTCGACCGCGGGTTATTGAGTGGTCGACCGCGGTATTGGGAGAAAGCCCACTGTCTTACTTCGCAGGCAAATGGTGAAACCCCGGTCGGCCTCGGGTCATTGACTGGTTGACCGCGCCTAGAAAAAACATAAGTCCTCTCCTCTTTTGCTAAACACTACCTCGGGAAAATGACCAAAACTTGTTCCTTAGGAATCGGATTGACAAACCGTCGGGGGCTACACGAAGTTAGCTTGGAGAACTACAACATCCGTGAAGAGTTCAGGCACGAAGCTCGAATGTAGAAATGACAAAATTACCCCCGAAGTTGTGTAAAACGTAGAATTTTCCCGGATAGCGCACACTTGCACTGTTTAGCACTTCAATCCCTACAAAAGCTCAAATAAACCTCGCAAAACATATATATATATGGAAACCAATGGTTATACAATACAAGAGCTGTAATACGTGAAATAACGGTCACAAGTGTGCGTGCATGCATAATTAACGGGCGCAAAATATACAATATTTACGACTAATCAACTTATTTGACGCTGGAAAGAACTTTTGAGTTAACAATTAACTCGGGTTGATTTATAGATTTCACAAAAATGAAAGGTTCGAATCACACCGGGGTTGTTAATCTCCACACTTATCCGTTAAGTCGCCTACGTTCGCTCAATTTCCATCTTTTGTCAATTCCGGCTTTGTGCATTTTGAATTTTACAACTTGAGACTTTAAACCGACTTTTAATGATATTTTTGAAAAATTTGAATTCTAATTTTTATTTATTTTGAACAAAAATATTTTTGGGTTTTTCAAGATTTTATGATTTTTTTTGAAATTTTTGGGCATTTTCTAAAATTTGTGAAGTTTTAGAAATACGCACTTGTGACCCCCCCTAACTTAGACTTTTGAATTTTTCTCAAGCAAAAAAGACTAAAATCTAACTGAAAGCGAATGAAAAGTGCGGAAAAATAAAACAAACAAATGAAACAGAAATGCAGCATTTTTATAAATAACGTCTGAGTTACAAGGGGTAAGGAAGAACACACAACCAACACTGCGTCAACAACCACCAAAAACACACAAACAACTAAAAATAGACAAGGGCTTCATTGGGGCATCGAATTTGAGGGCCCGGGTGCGCTGGGATCGTAGGGATCATAGAAGAAGGTGGGGGGTGGTACATCGAAGTTCAGCTCGTATAGGTTGGCTTGGAGCTGATGCATCATACTCGTGTCCCTCCAATAGGCGTCCTAATCCCTTTGATAGGCTGCTTGGTCTCGGTTGTATTGGGTGATGAACCTGTCAAAACGGGATTCCACCGCTGCAAGGCGCCTATAAAAATACGCACCCGGGGGCTCAAAATTCGAATCATCGTCCTCGTTGTACTCTTCTTCTTCAGCCCCACCCATCTCGACGTCTTCAGCCACGGGCTCTTCAACAGGGATTTTCCTCCTCGACCTCGAAATTAATCGCCTCCCGGGATGCTCGAATGGCAGCCCTTTGCTGGGCACTCTGAGTGTGTGATACCTTCCCAATGGGCCCCGGGAGGTGTGGGAAAGCGTGAGGTGACTAGATACCAGCGTCGGTAAGGAGGGAGGTGATGAGGCGGGCATAAGGGAGAGGCACCACTCCTTTTTTCTACCAGGCCGCGTAAATGATATCAACGTACATCATGCGGGCCAGATTTAGGGTGAAATTTGGGTCGAAAAGGTGGTACACGAGTGTGGCTTGGCGAGGTCGCATCACCGAGTCATTGGTGGTTTGATGCAAGTTGGCGCACACTATATGGAAGGTAATGCACGCCTTGTCGTCTAGGTGGCCCACGGGGAAGGTACCCCATTCCAAAATATTGTTGGGCGCGATCCGGTCAATTCATTGTTGTTTGGGAATGGTGAGGGCATTGGTTGGGTAGTCATATACGTCCGGGTGGGGGACGCCCTTGACAGCAAGTTTGCGGGTGAGGATGGCCAAGGATAATGGGATGGGACGACCGTCGACAAAATATTGGCACATAAACTCGCCCATACGGACGAGAGAGCCATAGAAGGACCGAACTTCATCCGCCCACACGACATTGTGGGGTTCTTGGAGGTATTGCGTCCACCCCCTCTGGCTAAAAAGGGTGGTGACGGAGCGGGTCAGCTCGGCCCAGTTGACTACTCGCTCAATGTGCAATTGGCGGGAGAAACTAAAAATCTTTTCGCACCATAAATGCTCCATGTGGGAGTGATATTCTCCATTGCTGTTTGACAGAATCTCGGTGGACATATATTTTGCGGGAAGAGCAAGATTTTCCATGGGGAAAGCTAGTAATTTTTAGGAGATGGAAGACTAGGGTTGGCGAGAGGGAAAGTAGAGTGGATGTGTGAGTGGAATGGTAGGATAAAGATGGTTTTAATAGGGGGTGGGAGGGTTGGGTAGAGGGATTTTTGGAGGGAAAGGGATTAAAGAAAATAATTTTTGAATTTTTGATTTTTTTTAGATGTATATATATGTGTGTGTGTGTGTGTGTGTGTATATATATATATATATATATATATAGCACACGAGGAATAGAAAATGAGATGCCTAAACACACCCCCTAACTTGAATCGCACATTGTCCTCAATGTAATTAAAGACGTTATGAGAAATAGAGGGAGTAAAATAAATCACCCCAATTTGGAGTGAAGTCCGAGGTGGTCAACGTGCGCCCTATACCAACATAAGAAAAACAAAAATACGTACTACAATGATTAAGTTAAAAGAAACATGCCATGAGTCGCAATAGTTTAGAGGGGTTGAAATGCAAATACTATATAATTGATGGTGGACATAGGATTTGAAAAAAAATGTATACACATCAAGATCTAATAAATCAAAACTACTAAAATATCATTACTGATTTCACAGAATTCATTACAGAACAACTTAATCAGTGCATAGAAAGCAAAACGGAAAATATAGAATACTCATAATCACCCCCAAAAAATGATGCACATTATCATCCAGAAACAACCACCTGCATCCACAAAACAGCCTAGAGACCCGAACCGCTGGACGAACCCCGAAAAGCTGGGTCGTAAGGACTCTGAAAATGCGGCGGAAGCGGTGCATCCGGGCCATGCTACTGGATATACAGATCACGCATCATGGCCTGGACCATGTGAAACTCCTGACGCTGCTCGGTTCGGTTTTGGCGCTGATCAATCCCATATTGTTCAAGCCGCGACTCCAAAGTATCCAACCGCATCTGGATCTCCTCCCATATGTGCTCATGTCGTACCTCGAACGCCACAAAGCGGGCGTCGATAAGTGCAGGAGGCACCTCAGCGTGCTGGCCTGATCCCTGCTCAACTCTCCTCAACTCCGTCTCCTCATCCAAGTCCTCGACAACTACCCTCGGCCTCTTCTGGACTGCCGGCTCAACCTAATAGTACTTCAAGCACCTCCTGATATTGTCTCTGGTTAGGACTCCCTTGGGGTCCACTTTTCTTTCAGAGGAGTACTCGGGGCATTTGGCTTGGAGGCAAATCTGCATCACAATTCCGAGCAAAGGAAGGTAGAGGTTCCATGCCTTTTCCTTGGATGTCAAGTACATCTGATCCAGGAAGTATTGAGGGAGTTTAATGTCTCCCGACTGTTTCAGCAAAGTGTAGAGGAAGACGACATGTTTGTGGCGAACCTCGGATCTGTTATTTGTCACCATCAAGAAGTTCACATTCACATAATGTAGGAGCCTCTACAAATCTGCCATCGTAGCTGACCGGAACATTTTCTTCTTCCAGGCCTCACCCGAGGTCAGAAATTCAATCAGTGTGTCCAGGTTAAAGGTCATTTCATCTGATAGACTCACAAACGGGACCGGGTCCGCCACATTGTCCATTCACCTTAGAAAGGGTTTCGGTCCTTGGGTTCAATATGTCAACGACACCGTGATTGTGTACCTTTTGTAGCACGAACGGTCCGTTCCACCGGGATTGCAATTTCTTGGGAAAAAGGTGGAGGTGGGAGTCATAGAGTAGGACTTTGTGGCCCACTTCCAAGTGCTTGCGCATTATCCTTTTATCATGAAAGGCTTTGAAAATACGAGAGTTCTCATATTGATCGTTCCGTAACTCCTCAAGTTCATTGAGTTGGAACTTATGAAGGTTACCGCCTTCGTTAATGTCAAAATTGAGCTTTTTGAGGGCCCAATATGCCTGGTGCTCAATCTCTACCGACAAGTGACAATCTTTCCTAGAAACCAAATGGTAAGGAGACATTCCGAGGTGCGTCTTATAGGCCGTCTGATATGCCCAAAGCGCGTTGATTAACCTATATGACCAATCCTTGGTCAAAGGATCCACAATTTTCTCAAGAATGCCCTTTATCTCCCTTTTTGCCAATTCTGCTTGGCCGTTGGTTTGCGGGTGATAAGTTGAGGCGACCTTATGGGTTACCCCATAATGCGACATCAAGCGGCGGAATATATCATTACAAAAGTGGACGCCTTGGTCGCTTATGAATGCTTTGGGTGTGCCGAAGCGAGCCACGATGTTATCTTTCAGGAATTTCAAGACCACCTTCGCGGTGTTGTTCCTTGTAAGCACGACTTCCACCCATTTGAATATATATTCGACTGCGACTAAAATGTATTCAAAATGATTGGACTTAGGGAAAGGACCCATGAAGTCTATTCCCCAACAATCGAAAACTTCGATTACGAAAATAGGGGCAAGGGGCATCATATTCCTTTTGGTTATCTTCCCAATTGATTGGCAACGGGCGCAAATTTTACATAGGGCATGCGCATCCTTAAAGATTTTAGGCCAATAGAAACGACATTGTTACACTTTGAGGGCAGTCTTTTGGGAAGAAAATGGTCCCCCACATGCTCCGTTGTGGCAAAACGACAAGATACTTGCAATCTCATCATTTGGGACACACTTGTAAATGATTTGGTCTGGAAAAAGTTTGTACATGTATGGGTCATCTATGAAGAATGAACGACCACCATGGAAAGTCTTTCCTTGTCCTTGGCAGAAAAGTGAGGTGGGTAGGCCTCGATAACAAGGAGATTGACGATATCGGCAAACCATGGCAACGTCGAAACGACCATGAGTTACTCATCCGGGAAGCACTCTCGAATAGGGATGGGATCGATATGATCATGATCGAATGTAAGTCGGGATAGGTGATCCGCAACTACTTTTTCCACCCCATTTTTTATCTTTGATAGAGAGGTCAAACTCTTGGAGGAGGAGAACACCAACGAATAAGCCTACTTTTCGCATCCTTCTTAGAAAGAAGGTACTTAAGTGTGGCATGATCGGTGAAACACACAATGGGTGATCCTACGAAGTACGCCCTGAATTTATCCAACGCGAATACTATAGCTAGTAGTTCTTTCTCTGTGGTGGAGTAATTCATTTATGAGCTGTCAAGCATGCGACTAGCATAGGAAATCACGTGAGGTTTTTTATCCCTCTATTGACCAAGCATCGCCCCCACGGCATAATCACTTGTGTCTCACATAAGCTCGAATGGAAGGGTCCAATCGGGCGCTAGCATGATAGGGGCAGTGGTCAACATTGATTTCAATTTATCGAATGATTCTTGGCACGCATTACTCCACAAAAACAGAGCATCTTTAGTAAGAAGAGCGCACATGGGGCGTGCGATCGAGCTAAAGTCCTGAATAAAATGTCGGTAGAAATCGGCGTGACCAAGAAAGGACCTTACATCCTTGAGGTTTTTCGGAGCGGGAAGGTTGGCTATAACTTCAGTTTTAGACTTGTCAACTTGAATACCGTCGTTGGAGACGATATGGCCCAAAACTATCCCTCGTGTCACCATGAAGTGACACTTCTCCCAATTGAGAATAAGGTTATTCTCAATACACCTCCCTAGCACTCTTTCAATATTGGTTAGGCAATACTTATACGTATTACCAAAGACACTGAAGTCGTCCATGAAGACTTCTACAATGTCTTTGACCATGTCACTGAATATGCTAAGCATGCACCATTGAAAAGTTACCGGTGCGTTGCAAAGACCAAATGGCATTCTCCGAAAGGCAAAAGTGTCGTACGGGCAAATGAACGTGGTCTTCTCTTGATCTTCGGGGGCTATTTTGATTTGATTGTTCCCCGAATATCCATCAAGAAAATAATAATACCTATTTCCAGCTACCCGTTCTAGAATTTGGTCAAGGAAGGGTAATGGAAAATGGTCTTTCCTTGTGACCGCGTTAAGTTTCTATAATCAATGCAAACACGGTAGCCAGTTGGAATGCGCGAAGGTAAAAGGACACCCTCCGCACTCTCAATAACAGTTACACCCAATTTCTTTGGTACGACTTGCGTCAGGCTCACCCACTCGCTATCAGAAATGGGGTAGATTATCCCCACTTCCAATAATTTGATCACTTCCTCCATCACCACCTTACTCATAATCGGATTCAACCATCTTTGCATTTGACGGGTGGGTTTCGCATCTTCCTTTAAGTAAATGCTATGAGTGAAAAATGGAGGGATTGATCCCTTTTAAGTCGGAAATGCACCATCCTATAGCACTCTTATGTTTCCTCAACACCTCAAGTAAGGCTCCTCTTGACAATTGTCAAGGTTCGTCGCTATAATCACCGAAAACGTGTTCTCATCGCCTAGGAAGGCATACTTCAGCTCCTTTGGCAACGTTTTGAGCTCGAGGTTGGGCATTGAAACACTCGACGGGGAAGGAACAGATTCACGTGGGGGTAGTTTCTCAAAGTGGGATATCCACATCGAGTCTTTGATAACCCCCTCGCTTTCATCATACGTGAGGTCTCTTTCACCATCACCATTCATGCTACTACCCTCAATACCTTCATTCACCAAGTAATTGAGGGAATTGCACATGTCCATTAACTCCCCATTCAGTGAAAAAAATTCGTATTAAGGGCATCTTCATAGCCCTTATCGTTGAGGAGGAAATCTCTTTCCAAGGAGTTAGCAATACATGCCTATAATGGATCTTGGAAGTAGGAGAGGTCAAAATACTCTTGGACAAGAGTGCCAATGGAAGCCACCGTTTCAACCGCTTCCTCACTTTCATTACAAAATTGGGGTTGCTTGAGGAGGTTGAACACGTTGACTTCGACCGTTATGTTCCCAAATGAAAGTTTCATCACCCCGTTTCTGTAATTGATGTTCACATTCACGGTGGCGAGAAACGGTCGTCCAAGAATGATTGGGATTTGTGCACTCCCTTTTGGCACGGGTTAAGTGTCTAAGACAATAAAATCTACTGGGTAGTAGAAAGAATCGACTTGGGCAATCACGTCCTCCACAACTCCTCTCGGTATCCTAGTCAAACGGTCGGCTAGTTGTAAAGTGACAGGAGTTGATTTAATATCACCGAGCTTTAACTCGAGATATACCGAATAAGGAAGAAAGTTTACAATTTCTCCTAAATCGAGGAGGGCGCAATCGATTCTAGTCTCCTCAATCACGCATGAAATGGTGGGGCAACCCGGGTCTTTGAATTTCAGAGCTAGTTCATTAGTTATGATAACACTAGCTTGGACGGCCATGTACACCTTTGTGCGCACATTTTGTCTCCTTTTAACCGTACACAAGTCTTTGATAAACTTGGCATACTTGGGCACATGTTCGATTGCCTTAAGGAGGGGGATGTTCATGTTCACTTTCTTAAACAACTCGAGAAACCCCTCTTTGGAGGCCTTTGTGGTCTTTTCCCTTAGCCGTTGAGGAAAAGGTGCCAGTATGGGACAAATTGTGTCCTTCGCAACAATAGGCTCATCTCCCTCTTTGGGGATGTCATCTTCTATGTTAGAGGGGCTATGAAATTGCACATCCTCTGTAGAAATGGCTTTGCTTTTGGATTTAGTGTGAATGGGCGGCTCCGGTAAGGGTCTCACAACTTTGTTATCAACCATTTTGCCTCTCTTAAGGGTGGTAATACCCTTAGCGTCCTCGGTGTGCGATGTATTCGAGGTGGAGCTCTCATTGCCCATTTGGATTTTGGGGTTGGGTTGAGGTTGTGCCGGTAGAAGGGGTCTCGCAACTCCTTGGAAGTTTTGAACCAATTGAGCAAAAGATATTTGCATCTCTTACATAGACCGCGCCATTTGCGAGATAGACTGTTCAAGTTACGAAAATTTTTAAACAGTCACAAATTGTTCCTCATTATGCCTTCTCTGAGGAGGAAAATATGAAGTGGGAGGTCCCACGGGCGGATGTTTCTGCGGTTGATAAGGGGGAGGTTATTATTGGAATTACGGGGACGGACACGGGATTGGAAAGTTCGGAGTTGGGGGTAGTTGGGAATTGTATTTGTGATCCTTCCAACTCATAAGAGGATGTGCCGTCCTCTAACTAGGATTGTAGGGAGGGTTATTGGGATCGAACGGAGCATTGGAGTATTGCTTTCTATAGCCCCTATAGCATTAGCTTGCTCTTGCAACTGGCCCTTAATGCTAGGGAGTGAAGGACACTCTCTCGTTGGGTGGCCAATGTTGTCACATATAACGCACACGACTTCATCCACAATGGAAACCTTTTTTACGGCTTCCATGGGTGGCGGTTGTTGTGTGAGTTGCATTGCATCGATTCTACGACACAACTGATCGTATTTGGTCTGTTATCCTGATTTTTCTGTAAGATACTCAGACCATTGGTTTTCCCTCGAGGGACTGTGTTATCGTGAACAGTTCGGTCGTATGGGTTCGATGTGTCCCATCCTCGAGATGTCTTTGAGACAAACTCGAAATGGGCTTCTACTTCCTTACTACTCAAATCAACAAGACTACACTGACACATGGTTTCGACTAATTGTTTAGTCAAAGGGTTGAGACACCCATGAAAAATGGAGATTAATCTCATCTGATCAAAATTATGGTGAGGTCAAGACCTCTTTAAAGATTTAAAACGTTCCCAACACTTGTCAAATGTCTCGTGATCATATTGTTGAAAATTTTGAATTTGTTTCATGAGCGCATTTGTCTTGTGTATGGGAAAGAATTCCTTTAAGAAGAGGTGTTGCCAATTCCCAACAGAGTTGGGGGGAAGTGTAATTAACCAATCTTTTACTTTGTCTTTAATGGAAAACGAAAACAACTTAAGTCGCACAAGATCGGGTATGCAATTTTTGTCAGAAAAAGTGTTGCACACCTCTTCAAAGTCTATAATGTGCCGGTAAGGGTTTTCATTTTCCATTCCGTGGAAGGAAGACAAGAGATTGTTCATGCCATTCCGGAAATGGAAGGCTCCGTGGTTAAACGGGAATGCAATACATCTGGGTACGGAGACAGTCTCCGGTTGGAGGTAATCGCCAAATGATTGACGCATGGGGGATGCACCTCGCGGGGGTGCATAATTATACTCCATAAGAGGATCATAAGATCGTACTGAGGGGGGTTCACTCGGGTATTGTGATTGTAATACCCCGTATTTTTATGGCTTTTAAATTTGGGGATTTATTAAATTTAAATTGAGATATTAATTTAATATTTATCCAGAAATTTATTCAAAATGTTTACTAGCGTGACGAGAGTTAGTAATTATTGAGAATTTGTTGAATATTACTAATTGAGTAAAGTAATATATAAGATTGATTTTATTAAAGTTGTCATGAGTGAATAAAATGACAATTATGGAAATTTAAGTCACGACGCGCCTGTATCGTGTCGGGACTAAATTATTATTATTGAAAGTGAATAAATTATAAGTCACCCATATGGTCATTTCGAGTATGCCAATGTGTCTGGAAGGGTCGACATAGTCAAAAAAGTACACCCGGGGATTTAGTTTGGGTCTCAGGGCGTTTTTAGTCCTAATTGACATCCTGGGAGGGTATATTAGACATTTTATATTTTTGGGTAATTAAACCCACGAATTTCCAATAGTTATTTTAGCCATTAGGAGTTGCCTTTTAGGGTTAAAAAACACAGAACCTTAGAACGGCTATTAGAGAAGAAGATAGGAAGCTATCTAAGCAATCCAAAACTAAGAACTCATCCATTTGCACTGCCACCACCACCAAAACGTAGATCGCACGACGAGGAACACAACCATGCCTTTTTCATCCACAAATCAGAACCTTAAATTTCAGACAAGTATCTATCTTGCTTTGTTTTTAGTTAATGTCTCACCCATGTTAGTTTAGGATTGTTAAGGATATGTTTTATGAAAGAAATTGAAAATTTAGAGACTTAAAATCGCATGTTTTAGAGAAACTAAATGTATTCTGGACATACCCATCATATGTAGCGGATTATCCATGAATTAGTATGGATTTAGAGGTAAGAAATCTGGAAAAGAATTAGAAGAAAGAATGTTTCATGTAAAATTAGGGTTCTTGATAATTATGTTAAATTATCCCATAAATTCAACGCCTTTGATGAATTTGGACATGTTTCACGTAGGAAACCATGTATATAGGTATATGTAACTATTAGAAATGTTGTTTGGGTGTTTGGAAATCGATAATGGCATTTTGGAGTAATTTGGAATATGAAACCCGTAGGTTGAAACTGCAGTTTCTGGGCAAGAACTGCTTGATCGATCGATCGACCCAAGAACATCGATCGATCGATGATCGATCAATCGAACCCCTTTCCTCGATCGATCGACCCCTACTGGAAAACTGCATATTTGTCCCCTTTTTGTTTAATCCGATTTAAATACGTGGGAACCCTTGATTATTATTTATAGAGTATAATGGGTCGTGAGGAGGACCAGTAGGGTCTAAATAGACTCCGTTGAATGAAATTTAGTATGGGATGAAATTGTGGGTTAACGGGGAATGTCGTTACACATTAGGGATTGTGCGTAAGTTCGTTAATAAATTGAGGGTCTCGTGAAAGTCTTAGACTAGAAAGTTAGAGAGGGTATACCTACTGAAATTGTATTTAGCAAGAGAATATTTTGAGAGATGACAAGTAGGTATGAAATAAAGTATAAATGGGAATAAAATAGACAAATCCGTTATACGAGATAATTGAGTAATTTATGCTAAGAAAAGATGATTATAATTATGGGTCGTGGGCACACCTAATTTAGAAAATGTGAATATTTATATATATGACTGTGTGACTGTGCATATATTATGTATTTGTGCAAAAATTATACCCGAGCCACTTGCTATCACGGAGGTTTCCGCGCCGGGATAGTTTTATCTCGAATAGACCTTTATGGGGGATATTGACTCGTACCCTAGAAGATAGTATCCTCGATACAGGATATCTGAGAATGATAGTCAGATGTTCTAAGAGACGTGAGGGTATGTGCTGACCTCTTAGGACTTGGAACTATGCTTCGCCTCTATTTGTTTGTGTGTTGTGTTAATACAGTTCGAGAGTGATTCCGAACTAGTATTTACCTTAGTGTGAGTGATACGAGGACTTGATAGCAGAGTATGCCAGCACCATAGATTTTATGTGGGGTGCCGTTAGTACATATATTATATGTGTGACTAATATATATACGTATATCTATATGGGAACTTTCTACCGTTCGTATAAGTAGATAAGTAATGAGTAAATGATTCAACTTTATTATAAGTGTTCGGGAACTTTATAAAGGTAATGAGTTGTTCTAAATAACGAAAGAAATCTTGAAGAGAATGATTTCCTAAAGTAAATATCATAACCTTGCTTTTCACGTGATAAAACCTTATGGAGAATAAGTTAGAGAAACTTAGGAGATCTATTAGTATGGTAGGCGTGCACACTAGATGAGAGGCGAGAATTCTCAAGAGTGTGTCGTATACTAACATGGTTGTTGCATTAGCGGGTAAGAATTTTAAATACTTGCTAAACTATTTTAAAACTTTTTTACAATCGGGCTCTGACCCGTTTCCTATCTTTCTCTCTCTCTTGTATATATATATATATATATATATATATATATATATATATATATTACAGGTGCCCAGCCACAAGGGCGTCATGCATAGGTTCTTTAGATTGGACGCGCTGCAGCTGATGTGGGAGTTACAGGCCATTGCTTTAGATGACCTTTTCATTGATTCTATTCTTGTTTTAGTTCTGCTTAGTTAGGGCATGTGTCGTCCGTTTCCCTATTCAGTTTGGATTTGTCAAAGATTTACATTTGGTTATATTTCCAGTATTCCGTATTCCTTGGGAGTTAACTTTTGTCAGGATGATTTCATTTATAGTTATTTGACTTGGTTTGGTTGATCTAAATGGATTAATTCTTTTGTGTTGATTGCTATTGTAGCACTTATGTGATTCTTACACTATTGATTATTTAAGAAGGTTTTCTAGTTGAAATTTAAATATGGAAATAAGACTTTAAATTATTTTGACACTTAGCTTAATTATTTAGGGTGTTTAAAATTGGAAATTTTATTTTGCGATAGTGATGCTAAGAATGAACCACCCGTTCACCTTGATTTTTAATTTAATAAAGGACTGATCACCCGTTATTTAATTGGACGGGGTGTCATAGTGATATGGACGATAAATCTATCCGGGATGGCATCGTATTTAATTGGATACTTGCTATCACGGAGTTTTCCGCACCGGGACAGTCTTATCTCGAATGGATCTTTATGGGGGATATTGACTCGTACCCTAGAAGATAGTATCCTCGATACAGTCTATCTAAGAATGATAGTCAGATGTTCTAAGAGACGTGAGGGTATGTGCTGACCTCTTAGGACTTGGAACTATGCTTTACCTCCATTTGTTTGTGTGTTGTGTTAATACAGTTCGAGAGTGATTCCGAACTAGTATTTCCCTTAGTGTTAGTGATACGGGTACTTGATAGCAGAGTATGCCGGCACCATAGATTTTATGTGGGGTGCCGTTAGTATATATATTATATGTGTGACTAATATATATACGTATATCTATATGGGAACTTTATATCGTGCGTATAAGTAGATAAGTAATGAGTAAATGCTTCAACTTTATTATAAGTGTTCGAGAACTTTATAACGGTAAAAATTTGTTCTAAATAACGTAAGAAATCTTGAAGAGAATGATTTCCTAAAGTAAATATCATAACCTTTCTTTTCATGCGATAAAACCTTATGGAGAATAAGTTAGAGCAACTTAGGAGATCTATTAGTACGGTAGGCGTGCACACTAGATGAGAGGTGAGGATTCTCAAGAGAGTGTTGTAATACCCCGTACTTTTTGGCTATATTTATTTTTGGGATTAATTAATTAAATGCGTATTAATTGGAAATTAATCCGGGTTATAAATACTAATATGATGCAAATTGGTATTTGATTATGTACATATATGATTATATATGTATTTGGTATTATAAAATTTGTCGTGGGATTTATATACGGCGATTTGGAAATTTTGTTGAGACGCGTGGGACCGCCGCGTCACGGTATAATATTTTGTTTATAAAAGTGAGTTTAAAATCTATAATCCGTATGGTCGTTTTGAGTGCACCAACGCGTCCGGAAGGGTCGAGATAGTCAGAAAACACTAGCCGGGGGTATAGTTTGGGTCCCGGGGTATCTTTAGGCCATTCCGGCACCATAAGGGTATTTTAGTAATTTGGTATTTTTGGGTAATTAAAAGTGACGAAAATTGAGAGTTGTAATCTGATAAGGAATTGACCCAACTAACCCTTTTTAACCCAACAAGCCACGGAGGTTTATTAAATTAGGTTTTCATAAGTTCCCCCAAAGCAAACCCTAGCCACCATAGCTTTTTAGAGAAGAAAGCTTGGAGAAGGAGAGAGAGAGAGGAATTCTGCAGAAATTCTACACCGAATCCACACCAAATTAAGAAATCAAACCAAGGCAAGTGACTTTATTTCATTTAAATTCGAAGAATGTCTTTTCCATGTTAGAAATTGAAGAATCTTGATTGTTCTTGAAAGATTAAAGGAAAACCCATGAAATTTGAAGTTATTATTGAATGTTGGGATAGGTTTGCATGTAGAAACATTATTGGGAGATTTAATTTCGGAGATTTCATATCTAGGTGATGTATAAACGAATTAAAATCTGGGAATTTATGATGAGAAAAATTTAGGGTTTATGTTCTTGAAGAAAATTGGGAATTAATGTAGAAATTGTGATTTAATGATGTTTAGAAGATATTAAACCCTTTAATGATGTTAGTATAGCCCCTTAACATGTTTGAGGATGATTAGAGAACTCGATATATTGTGAGAACGAATTTTAGAAGAGGTTTGAGGAGTAAAAATGGTGAAAAACGAATTGGGGAAAAATCTGGGCCGAAACTGGCCACTCGTTAGAAGCAGCCCCCAGGTCGTTCGAACGAGCTTCTAACGAGTTGACCAGTCGTTATTAACGAGTAGGAATTTTCGTTCGATATCTCGTTCGAACGAGATATCGTTAGAAGGGTCAGTTCGTTCGAACGAACTGGGATCTCGTTCGAACAGCCTCGTTCGAACGAGACTTCTAACGACGTGACAGTCCAAACTCGTTCGAAGCCTCATTCGAACGAGACTTCTAACGAGTTGACAGTTTGGTCCTTTTTGGACTGTTTTGACTTTTGGAGTCCCGGGAACTGGTTCAAGGGTAGTGTTAGTATTCCTTTGATGATATAGTGATTGATTTGGGACTTTTGGGTTATTGAGATGAGTAAATCATACACGAGAGTTATATTCAATGAACCGTTTGGGTTGAGACGTGAGTGTCTACTACGATGTGAGGATAAATTATGACACGTATAATTATGAACCGGAATAAAATAAGTTGTGATAATTATAATTAGTACGAGAGTGCAATATGTACTACGAATATAATACGGTATTACTAAGATGTGTGTTTACTTAGTATTGATATATGGATTGTATGTATGACATACCTACCATACTTGCTATCACGGGAGGTTTCGTTCGCTTAGGACCCTCTAATCCTTGTGTGCCTACGGGGGGGATATAGACTGGTACCTTGATGAACATAGGTCATAGAAAGACTTATTGTGATATTAATAAGTCCGCTGACCATGGGAGCGTAGGTATGTGCGTGACCCATGTGATGGTGACTGTGTTCGCCTCCACTATTTGTGATTTGTGTTATCTGAACTATTCCTGAGAGATTCGGAATATGTGATCCTTATGTACGTGATGTACCGGGATGGATAGCAGAGTATGTGTGCACTACAGCTTAAATTGCGGGGTGCTTGTATTGTATATTTATGAGATGAATAATATACATTATATTAATGGGAATCCTCATGTTAATGTTGTAAATATATTACGGTGTTGTTTTGAGTTATATAGTGAGTTGACTAATAGTAATATATATAGTGTATATTGAGTATCTGAGTTAAACTAAACCCTATTTGATTAAGAGCGTTATATGATAAGGGAACCAAGTATTATGGGTAGAACCTTTGGTAGTCTAGCTAGTTACGTTGTCACTTAGCTAGTGGAAAGGGTAGTTATAGATGGGTACTTACGTTAGGAGTGCACAGTTAGACGAGAGGTGAGAATATCATGCGAGTGTACGTCCTAACATGTACTTTGCATTTAATGTTTTAAATGTTTTTAAAGCACTTGCAGATTTTTAAAATATAACTCCACATTCGGGCTCTGACCCGTTTGCTTTTCAAATCTCTTTTCTTTGTAAAACCATTTTAGGTGCCCAGCCACAAGGACACCAAGCATAGGATACTCATTCAGGTGACGAGCTGTAGCTGCTTGTGGAAGCTACAGGGATTTGCATGTAGACGCTTCTATCTTTTGGATTCCAGAGTCACTATCTATCCATTGTAGGGCATGTTGCCCATTTCTATTTAGAGACATCTTTTATACTTCAGTTTTCAGACTTTAGCACGTTTTATTATTGTTTCAGTTTATTTATTTCAGTTATGGGATTGTGGTGAGGGGTTTCCTCCAGACTTTATTTACTCTATTGTGTTGGTTATTTGTTTTACTTCAGTATGGTGAATGGTGTTATTTATTTCTTCATTACACTTGTTGCATGTTAATCAGACTTAAATTAAAATTTGGCAACTTGCTTTTTAAATACTAGGTGGTTAGATATAAAAAAAAATGTTTTCGACAGTGATGCTATTAACTGAGACAACTTGGCATTTTGAATTAATTTTATAAAGGAGTAGCTACCCGGTGTTTAATTAGTCGGGGTGTCACAAGTGTCGTATACTAACATGGTTGTTGCATTAGCCGGTAAGCATTTTAAATACTTGCTAAATTATTTTTAAAACTGTTTTACACTCGGGCTCTGACCCATTTCCTGTCTTTTTCTCTCTCTTGTATATATATATATGTATGTATTACAGGTGCCCAGCCACAGGGGTGTCATGCATAGGTTCTTTGGATTGGACGCGCTGCAGCTGATGTGGGAGTTGCAGGGCATTGCTTTAGACGACCTCTTCATCGATTCTATTCTTGTTTTAGTTCTGCTTAGTTAGGGCATGTGTCGCCCGTTTCCCTATTCAGTTTGGATTTGTCAAAGATTTACGTTTGTTTATACTTTCAGTATTCCGTATTCCTTGGAAGTTAACTTTTGTCAGGATGATTTCATGTATGGTTATTTGACTTGGTTTGGTTAATCTAAATGGATTAATTCTTTTGTGTTGATTTCTATCCGTAGCACTTATGTGATTCTTAAACTGTTGATTATTTAAGAAGGTTTTCAAGTTGAAATTTAAAAATGAAAATAAGACTCTAAATTGTTTCAACATTTAGCTTAATTATTTAGGGTGTTTAAAATTAGAAATTTTATTTTGAGACAGTGATGCTAAGAATGAACCAACCGTTCACCTTGATTTTTAGTTTAATAAAGGACTGATCACTCAGTATTTAATTAGGCGGGGTGTCATAGGTGGTATCAGAGCATCAGGTTCTAGTGTCCTTTAGGATCTGTGCGGCTTATTATACTTCTAGCATTTCTTTGTTCGATATAGAGCCCTATGTTTAGGATTGTTGATTTCTATGGTGAGATTCCGTTCTCCTGCTATAACGTATATATATTAGTGAATTCTAATTACGTTCGGATGTGTGCATGTGCCGAGCGATGAAGGATGTTAGACAGTGGACATCAGGAGGCAGGGCTTAGTTGAGGTTGTCAAGTATATTCGAGGATGATGACTGTAGTCGAGGTCACTCCTATTATGGCACGAGAGGCCAGGACTGTAAAGACGACTAGGATGCCGCCTATGATTTCCAAATGCTGCTATAGTCAAAAGAGAAGCCGAATCAGACTCACCCAACGTAGTACGCTTGGGAGAGGGTCAAATGGGAAAAAAAATTGAGGAGAGTCATCAGCGAAAATTCTAGAAATGAGGGACTTGTGTGTGTTACCCAACGAAGGTAATATATTCAAAAGGCTTGGACATATGGAGGAGTGTGGGTAACTAGAAATGAAAATTTGGGGTAAAAATTTTCTTGACTCAGCGGAGCAAAGTTACAATAGTGGGAGTCAACCATCACCGTTAGTAGTGAAATGTTACGTCAATGGAAGAAACTTAGGTACAGTATAACCGCACGTTCTTTCATCAGTTGTTCAGAATAAGATATGAACGTTGTTCTGAACCCATTAAAGAAGGGCCGGATAGGGGTCCATTTGTAAATGGATTTAGACTTTTAGTAAATCTTGTATCAGCGGGAGTGGATACCAATGGTAGAGAAGATTTAAAGGGGGAAATCAACTCGTGAGGAAAGATTGATAACACTTAAAGAGAATTCTGTTGGACAACCGATCCATATGGTGATAATGTCACGCATTATCTGTAGAGATGTTAACGCTCTTATGAAGGGAGCTAAAGTAATAAGAAGATTTATTGGAGAGTGAGTCTAGATGAAAAGTAGTTAGTAAAACACCATAAGGGGGAGACCTATCAGGGGGCTCATTTAAATGAGTCAGATAGCTGAATTCTTACCAAGCGATGGTGAATTCAGTAAGGGTTATTGAAGCTAGTAGCACGTTCCTTAGGGCCAACAAAGATAAGGGAACAACAGGGGGTAGCCATCAGGAATAGAGCCTACCAAAGTCCGAGAGAAGGACAATCCTAATATGGTTAGTATGACAGGTGATAAGTGGATTATGAGTGGAGGTATTTTGTGGAGAGTGAGATCACATGCGTTAATATTTTCCCGAAGTGAGTAAAGGGACAAGAGTAGGATGCCTAGTAAAGGACAATGATTAAAGTAGTTTTTGTTTTGCTGTTGGACAGACGTGTTACATCCGTGGACCATTTGTGCAGTCAAGACGATTGGCAAGGTAGAAGTATGAGTTTTATCCTCGGAGGATGAGGAGTGTTTTATGTGACATGAGCGAGTCACTATATTTTGTTCATTGCTAAATTAGCATGTGAGACGAGTTTAATGTGTATAACTATAAACATTATTATTATGTATATATTTTCCCTAGTGTAGTGGGATTATCCTTAGTGCTATTCGCGGAGGATGAATGGGTGTATTAATAGTGTTATATACTTTAATGATATTACTCGTTTTAGTGATGTGATATACGAGTATGATATTGTCTTGGTTACAACTTTATAGTAACGGTTAGTACAATAGTAGGCAGTTATTGCAAGGCTATCGAAATGGTTGCATTAGTGCAGCATGTTTTGTTCTGGTGAGGCCTCACCTGCGAGAGGGTCGAACTCGCACTTATATTATTTATTCTAGAGACTTCGGAGGTGATAGTGGGCTCAAGATATTCGATCCCGGTGTGGGTAGGGACTTTGTCGTTATGATTCAGTATGTGTTAGGTTTACTGTTAAGAGAAAAGATTTAACTCATTATAATGTTTAGCGCTCAGGACTTGGTGATAAGAAGAGCGCATTGATATATCTATCGTTTAGAGACGTGAGAGTTAAGACTTATACCCATATGTTTGGGGACATGATTTCAAGAACCCCGATTGTATGTATTCGAGGTTTATGGAATGGAATTTCCACCAATATTGAACGATTGTACAATTGACAAAATGTTCTTTGTTAAGTGTAATTACGGGAGGAGATGTAACTTTTCTATCAAGAGATGGAATAAAGGGGTACATGTTATGGACGGAGGGCCTAACGGATTTCGATAACTGACAATGCTAGGTAATAGTGTATCACTTTGCGAGGCATCTCACGTATGAAACTTAGCATAAGGTTGGGAGTATGAAGATATTTGGTCATTAGTCTATGAGTTTGGTACCTCGGTCATAGTAGGAGTAGGTAATTATATCTGTAAATTAGAAGTTGAATTATGAATTAAGGCCAGTGGAGTCGGTTGTGTGGTAAGAAATCATTGAAGGGTTTGTCTTAGCACCACGAGTTGAGGGGTGGAACGATGATAAGGAGGATTTAAAATTTCAATTTCTAGGGTAATTAAGAGTACCCAAGTGTTTTAATCACATTGTGAGCACAAGGAAAAGAAAGAATTGGGTGTTATGTGTGAAGCGCATGTGATGCTTACGCTAGTATGCACGGTTTATATGGTGTGTGGGCATCCTGATTAGCTAATGTTAAAATCTTTCGAGTTGTAGGGATGTGGGAATAAACATGTGGAATATATGTTTGTGGGACTAACATAACGAGATGGAAGTGGTAGAGTGGATTAAGCGTCGCGTGAAGAACGATGATCCATATATACATGTGCGATTAAAGTAGCACACCCAAATTTGGTTGGAAGGCTGTGGGAAGCCATTTAAAAAGGGGGTATTCCTTCATAAGGGTAGAATTTAATTATTATGGAGAACACTCGGAGTGGAGTTGTAATTAGTCAAATGTTGAGAGCGACTGACGCGTACAAAGAGTGAAGATGTTAGTACGGTATAAAAGGTCCAGAAGTGCACATCGTGGAGAAAAGTGCACGGATCGGAACTTTCGGTATATGCTAAGGAAATAAGGGGAGTATTAAGAGTCACTTAATGTGACACATTTCAAATAGAAGTCAATGTTGAACGGGACATAGTGAGTGGTCTCCGCATGCACCACTCATAGATAGAAATCGGTTGGAACAAGAGGATCAACCAGAGAATTTTGTGGCTATCGACAATTCCTATAATGGAAAAGGCTGGTAAAGTTAGTAAAGTTTCTTGGATGAGTTGCCAAACTCAAGGTAAGATTAAGAGTTCCTTAGAACGTGTGGAACAAGATGCCCAAGAAGGAAGTGATTGACATTCCTTTGGGGTGATTTACAATATTAGCTAGTGTGCTCGAGTCTTCCTTTGAAAGGAAGGATCGCGTCGGTACGTGGTCTTACACGGTATTTTTCTAAATTATGATGAGATTTTTGAATCCCACCTTCAAAATGCGATTTCAGGAAGCATCGGGGATAACATTACGTTTTGAGTAGGATGTATCACCCATAGCTGGGGAGTAGGCGAACGGTGATTAATGATTTGTGGAGCAGTGTGAAAGTAATTTTGGATTCATTGTGATCGTTTCATTTTCACAACGTTTATAACTAGCAAGTGGAGTATAGTACGGTAATTGGGGGAAGATATTACCTAATGGTAGGGTTCCGTGGGAGCATTCGTAACTACTTATTGTGAACAATGTGCTTATTGAGGTTTTGGGTGTGGAAAAACCTTAACTTTTCTCAGTCTGAATGTTAAGAGATGGGTGGATAATTAGAATTTTGGATTGGTTGAGTTAGAGTCTGATGACTATGGTGGAATTCCACGACTGTTTTAGGCGAACAAGAGTGGTCAGATGTTCGTATGGTTCCTCTCAGAATGGGAGTTTTGTGTTTAGCTAAATCCGAGTAGTTATCAGGTAATGAGGTGCGGCCTCCCAATGATATTGAGATAATGGGAATTAATAATGTATAGGTGTGTCTTATGCAAATTTTATCGGATAGGAGAACAATGTGAAGCGTCTTTAATGAGAGTGTTAAACAAACTTGATGTGAAACGGGGGCTATAGTAATTGAGCGCCTTACTTTTAAGTTAGTTTGCATACTAATATGGTATCCATAATTGTTGTTACCAGGTATGCCTTATTTTTCGAATTTCAGGATGAAATTCCGTTATTAGGGGGAAGTATGTAATACCCCGTATTTTTATGGCTTTTAAATTTAGGAATTTATTAAGTTTAAATTGAGATATTAATTTAATATTTATCCAGAAATTTATTCAAAATGTTTACTAGCGTGACGAGAGTTAGTAATTATTGAGAATTTGTTGAATATTAGTAATTGAGTAAAGTAATATATAAGATTGATTTTATTAAAATTGTCACGAGTGAATAAAATGACAATTGTGGAAATTTAAGTCAGGATGCACCTGTGCCGTGTCGGGACTAAATTATTATTATTAAAAGTGAATAAATTATAAGTCGTCTGTATGGTCATTTCGAGTACGCCAATGTGTCCGTAAGGGCTGAGATAGTAAAAAAAGTATACCCGGGGGTTCAGTTTGGGTCTCGGGGTGTTTTTAGGGCTAATTGACATCCGGAGAAGGTATAGTAGACATTTTATATTTTTGGGTAATTAAACCCACGAATTTTCAATAGTTATTTTAGCCATTAGGAGTTTCCTTTTAGGGTTAACAAACACAAAACCTTAGAATGGCCTTTAGAGAAGAAGATAGGAAGCTTTCCAAGCAATCTAAGGCCAAGAACTCATCCGTTTGCACTGCCACCACCACCAAAACATAGATCGCACGACGAGGAACGCAACCATGCCTTTTTCATCCATAAATCAGAACCTTAAATTCCAGGCAAGTATCTATCTTGCTTTGTTTTTAGTTAATGTCTCACCCATGTTAGTTTAGGATTGTTAAGGACACGTTTTATGAAAGAAATTGAAAATTTAGATACTTAAAATCGCATGTTATAAAGAAACTAAATGTATTCTGGATATACCCATCATATGTAGAGGATTATCCACGAATTAGTATGGATTTAGAGGCAAGAAATCTGAAAAAGAATTAGAGGAATGAATGTTTCATGTAAAATTAGGGTTCTTGATAATTATGTAAAATTATCCCATAAATTCAATGCCTTTGATGAATTTGGACATGTTTCACTTAGGAAATCATTGTAATACCCCGTAATTCTGCTTAATTTTAAATTACGTAAGTAGAGTAATTTAATGGGATTAAATACGCTTTAATTAAATTACGTGAGTAGAGTAATTTAATGTGATTAAATATGTTTGATTTAAATTACGTGAGTAGAGTAATTTAAATAGATATTATGTTAATAAAGATGAATATGTGTTATAGAAAATTTACTAAAGGTGAGTAGAAATTTTCAATGTTGATATGTACGGTCTAGTGACTATATGCACGTACCGGAAGTATCTCGACAAAATTAAGGATGAGAGTAGAAAAATATTTACGAGACTCAAATGATAATTTAGAGTCCACGGTTGATTCCGAAAGGGTCGAATTAGTCAAAATAGTGTACCCGGGGGTACTAGTTGAGTGCCGGGTCATTTTCGGGCTAAACCGGGACCATTCGGGGGCATTTTGGTCTCTTTACAATTATGGGAAAGAAGACCTACGAATTTTGAAGCCCTAAATCTGATTATAAGAGTGGTGGCTAGGGTTAGGCAATTAGACTTACACCATAGCCATTAGAGAAGAGAGAGAGAGGCAAATTCCTAAGGCAAAAGAAGGAAGGAGGGATCATCTTAGGAAGATTTCATCACAAAGATTGTTGGGAGGGAGGATTGAAGTATCAATATCATCAATCATCATCAACAACCACGAAATCAGACCCTACAAATCATAAGGCAAGTGGTTATTTGCAAAATAATTGAGTTATAATACCCATGATTAAGCTTTAGGAAGAACATGATTTTATGATATTCTTGGGAACAAACAATTAATAATAATCCATGATTGATAAGGATTTGCATGTAGGACGTTTTTGAATTACCAAGTATGTTTATATCATAGAAAGCTTGATGAGAAATTCGTAAGAAAATCTGGAATTTGGATGAAAAATATAAAGAATGCATTTTTAGGGTTCTTGAATATTAGAGAGGTTTTCAGTGAATTTGGCCAAGATTTATAATGATTTTGTTGTTTTAAATCGTTAGTAATCATACCAGAACATGTAGGAATGGTTAGAAATTGTTGGTTGTGAATATGATGGCTTATCATGAAAGTTAGAGATGTAAAAATGGTGAAACCCGTAGGAAGAAGATGAACTGGATCTGTCACTGCTTGATCGATCGATCGACCCTTGAATGTCGATCGATCGAGCAGTCGATCGATCGACCATTTTCCTTCGATCGATCGACCCTGTCTGAACTATAGAGAATTTGTGTATAAATTTCTTTAATTGCCGTTGCTTAATGGGAACCTTAGAAATGATATTTTTCCTATGAGGGGACTTTGAAATTACCAGTAGGTGTACCATTAGGTTCCTCCACTAATGATTGAGTAGGAATGTTGGAGAAATGGAATGACGAAAGAACGATTGACTTAGCCGTGGGTTGAGATGGTTAATTTAATTACGGAAAGAGTGAGACTTAATTCCGGAAAGAAAATACCAGTAGGTTAAAATTAACTTAACTACTGAATTAAGGGAGGGGTAACTAGGGCACTTAGAGTTACGCGAATACTCGAATAAATACAATAGTGAGAGAAATTGTAATTAATAAGTACGGAGAATATAAGTAAAATATATTACGTATGGGTATGATTTATTAGGTCGGGTGTGTACCTACTATATTTATATAAATAGGTTTGGGTTAAGAGAATATTACCTAAACTAATTATGTTAGGGTCGATGTGACATTCCGAACTAACATAAAGTTATTATATATTTGGGGTCGATGTTAATGCCGAACCAAACTTTGAACTGGTGGCGCGATGAAAGAGTCCCGAACCAGAATATGTGTATATATTTATATTTGTAGATAGTTGGGGTCGATGGATCATTCCGAACCAACTTTCACTTGGAGTCGATGAATTATTCCGAGCCAAGGGTCCTTTGTGTGTAATAAAAGGATATATTAGTGGTAACTAATATTAAATACATTGTCGTGGAATAAAATGTTTCTATGTGCATAATCTACAAATTGAGAATAGTAGACAATGAAATGATATGTAAATGTCTTAGTAATAAATTTTTAGCATGATGAAATTATTACAAGAATAAGGACAACGAACAGTAAATGAGTTAACTACGGTTATGGGAAGTATAACTAGGTAGACTAAGTACCCTTGTTAGTTACGTACCACGTAAGAGAGGTGAGGAAGTTCAAGGGAGTGTGCGAAACCTTAATATGTGTAATCAATAACTTAATTGTAATAACTGCTTGCAAAATATTTTCAAATGTTTTGAGTACTAACTCTTGCTATGTAAAATTTTAAAAACCTTTTAGGTGCCCAGCCACAGGGACACCCAGCTTGATTTCATGTCAGAGATTTGGGAGCTGCAGCCAGTGTGGAGGTTGCAGGGATTGTTTAGACGCTTCCTCTTTTTCAGTTCTAGTGCAGGATCTCAGTTTTATTATTCCTAGTTGGAACATGTCGTTCCACCTTTACTATTACAATTTATTCTAGTTATGGATTTGTAGTTGTCTTTTTGGGCCGTGGTTTACGGTAAGACTTTAACTGCTTTCAGATTATTTTTGCATACTGCGTATTCATATCTAGTATTGGTAATGTGTAGTTTGGAATATTTGTTGTTTAAGAAAGATAAAATTTGGCACCCGTTTTAATTTCATTTAGGTGGTTAGTAATTTTTAAAAGGCGTTCGACAGTGATGCTAAGAATGAACCATTAAAGAAACCTGTTTATATTAAAATAAGACTTGATCACCGAAGGTTTAATTAGGTGGGGTGTCACACATGTATATAGGTATATGTAACTATTAGAAATGTTGTTTGGGAGTTTGAGAATCGATGATGGCATTTTGGAGTAATTTGGAATATGAAACCCGTAGGTTGAAACTATAGTTTCTGGGCAAGAACTGCTTGATCGATCGATTGACCCAAGAACATCGATCGATCGATGATCGATCAATCGAACCCCTTTCCTCGATCGATCGACCCCTGCTGGAAAACTGCATATTTGTGCCCTTTTTGTTTAATCCGGTTTAAATATGTGGGAACCATTGATTATTATTTATGGAGTATAATGGGTCGTGAGGAGGACCAGTAGGGTCTAAATAGACTCCCTTGAATGAAATTTAATATGGGATGAAATTGTGGGTTAGCACGGAATGTCGTTATATATTAGGGATTGTGCGGAAGTTCGTTAATAAATTGAGGGACTCGTGAAAGTCTTAGACCAGAAGGTTAGAGAGGGTATACCTACTGAAATTGTATTTAGCAAGAGAATATTTCAAGAGATGAGAAGTATATATAAAATAAATTATAAATAAGAATAAAATAAACAAATCCGTTATACGAGATAATTGAGTAATTTGTGCTAAGAACGGATAATTATAATTATGGGTCGTGAGCACACCTAATTTAGAAAATGTGAATATTTATATATATGACTTTGTGACTGTGCATATATTATGTATTTGTGCAAAAATTATACCCGAGCCACTTGCTATCACGGAGGTTTCCGCGCCGGGATAGTTTTATCTCGAATAGACCTTTATGGGGGATATTGACTCGTACCCTAGAAGATAGTATCCTCGATACAGGATATCTGAGAATGATAGTCAGATGTTCTAAGAGACGTGAGGGTATGTGCTGACCTCTTAGGACTTGGAACTATGCTTCGCCTCTATTTGTTTGTGTGTTGTGTTAATACAGTTCGAGAGTGATTCCGAACTAGTATTTACCTTAGTGTGAGTGATACGAGGACTTGATAGCAGAGTATGCCAGCACCATAGATTTTATGTGGGGTGCCGTTAGTACATATATTATATGTGTGACTAATATATATACGTATATCTATATGGGAACTTTCTACCGTGCGTATAAGTAGATAAGTAATGAGTAAATGATTCAACTTTATTATAAGTGTTTGGGAACTTTATAAAGGTAATGAGTTGTTCTAAATAACGAAAGAAATCTTGAAGAGAATGATTTCCTAAAGTAAATATCATAACCTTGCTTTTCACGTGATAAAACCTTATGGAGAATAAGTTAGAGAAACTTAGGAGATCTATTAGTACGGTAGGCGTGCACACTAGATGAGAGGCGAGAATTCTCAAGAGTGTGTCGTATACTAACATGGTTGTTGCATTAGCGGGTAAGAATTTTAAATACTTGCTAAACTATTTTAAAACTTTTTTACAATCGGGCTCTGACCCGTTTCCTATCTTTCTCTCTCTCTTGTATATATATATATATATATATATATATATATATATATATATATATATATATATATATTACAGGTGCCCAGCCACAAGGGCGTCATGCATAGGTTCTTTAGATTGGACGCGCTGCAGCTGATGTGGGAGTTACAGGCCATTGCTTTAGATGACCTTTTCATTGATTCTATTCTTGTTTTAGTTCTGCTTAGTTAGGGCATGTGTCGTCCGTTTCCCTATTCAGTTTGGATTTGTCAAAGATTTACATTTGGTTATATTTCCAGTATTCCGTATTCCTTGGGAGTTAACTTTTGTCAGGATGATTTCATTTATAGTTATTTGACTTGGTTTGGTTAATCTAAATGGATTAATTCTTTTGTGTTGATTGCTATTGTAGCACTTATGTGATTCTTACACTATTGATTATTTAAGAAGGTTTTCTAGTTGAAATTTAAATATGGAAATAAGACTTTAAATTATTTTGACACTTAGCTTAATTATTTAGGGTGTTTAAAATTGGAAATTTTATTTTGCGATAGTGATGCTAAGAATGAACCACCCGTTCACCTTGATTTTTAATTTAATAAAGGACTGATCACCCGGTATTTAATTGGACGGGGTGTCATAGTGATATGGACGATAAATCTATCCGGGATGGCATCGTATTAAGCGAGTAACGATGTTGAGATGATGCCCCAGAGTTATTGTAGAGATTGTTTCAGCCTTCAGAACAAAATAGTGGTCTGTAGTCTCCGACGAATTCTTGGTTTGAATTGTTGCTCATTAGGATAGAAGACCTACCCTTCAAAATAACACTAGCTCAAACAATTAAATGCAAAGGGTTGATCGACAGAGAACTAAATCAATATAGTCGTTACTAATAATTCCCCGGCAATGGCGCCAAAAACTTTGACTCGCTCAGGAAATTGTATAGCGCAAGTGCACGCTAATCGCGAGAGTAATAAAAGCCTGGTAAGACCGGAGTCGATTTTTGCAGGGAATTATATGAAGTATCGAGGATATTCTTCCAGTTAAAAATCAATAAACAAGAATAAAAGGTAAAAGAAAAGATGATTTAGGTTTTGAGTGTTGTAACGAACCAAAGCGAACCAAGATAAATGGAACGCTAAACAAAGTAGTAATAGGAACAAGCGAGATTTATAAATGGGGTTATGAAAAGATTCTTTAACAGAAGGTTAAGGAGCATTCCCCCACCTCGGATGTGCACAACTCAACGGGTTCTTTCGATTAAATCACAATCAAAAGGGAATAAGATATCGATTTCAACAATCCTACATGAAGGATGTCAACCCAACAATATAAGATGAAGGTAAAGATATATTATCGGATAAATGCGTTGATGTTGGAGTTAAGTCTTAAAAAAACAACCCTTACATTATAAAAGAAGTTAAAATCCTCTGAAACTCCAATATCAACCCACACACTCATTTATTGGATTTAATCATTGAACAAGTCAAGAAATGAACCCTCCAAGGTGGGTTTAGCTACTCATAACACTAACCATATCAAAACACACCATTACATTAATGACAAGTGAAATAACTATGGTGAAAGCAAGCATTCAATACACAACCACAATATTAATTGCATAAAATGATACCAATAATCAACAAGATTCAACTAAGATGGAACTTTACTTGCAATAAATGAAGTGGAAGATGAAAATGGCAAGGAAAAATGTCAAGCCCTAGGAGAGAGAGAGAGAAAAGCAACAAACTATCTTCTATATTTTTCCTTGCACAAAATTGTGATCGGATATCTTTCAACAAACAAACCACTCAAAATATATACTAAGTGGAAGAAAACCAAAAAACCAGGGTGGTAAAAACCAAACAAAAAATAAGGAGGTTTTGTAGAACTTGAGGTACTGGTCGACCGCGGGTCATTGACCGGTCGACCGCGGTATTGGGAGAAAGCCCACTGTCTTACTTCGCAGGCAAATGGTGAAAACCCGGTCGACCTCGGGTCATTGACTAGTCGACCGCGCGTGGAAAAAACATAAGTCCTCTCCTCTTTTGCCACACACCAAGGGGCCTCGGGAAAAAGACCAAAACTTGGTCCTCAGGAATCGGATTGACAAACCTTTGGGGGCTACGCGAAGTTGGCTTGGATAACTACAACATTTGTGAAGAGTTCGGGCACGATGCTCGAATGTAGAATGACAAAATTACCCCCGAAGTTGTGTAAAACATAGAATTTTCCCGGATAGCGTACACTTTCACCGTTTAGCACTTGAATCCCTACAAAAGCTCAAATAAACCTAACAAAACATATATATATATATATATATATATATATGGAAACCAATGTTTATACAATACACGAGCTTAAATACGTGAAATAACGGTCACAAGTGTGCGTGCATGCATAATTAACGGGCACAAAATATACAATATTTGTGACTAATCAACTTATTTGACGCTGAAAAGAACTTTTGAGTTAACAATTAACTCGGGTTGATTTATATATTTCACAAAAATGAAAGGTTCGAATCTCCACGGGGTTGTTAATCTCCACACTTATTAGTTAAGCCGCCTACGTTCGCTCAATTACCATCTTTGGTCAATTCCAGCTTTGTGCATTTGAATTTCACAACTTGTGACTTTAAACCGACTTTTAATGATATTTTTGAAAAATATGAATTCCAATTTTTATTTATTCTGAACAAAAAATATTTTTGGGTTTTTCAAGATTTTATGATTGTTTTTGAAATTTCTATGCATTTTTGAAAATTTGTGAAGTTTTAAAAATACGCACTTGTGACCCCCCCTAACTTAGACTTTTGCATTGTCCTCAAGCAAAAAGGACTAAAATCTAACTCAAAGCGAATAAAAAATTCGAGAAGATAAAATAAACAAATGAAACAGAAATGCAGTTTTTTTATAAATAACATCTGAGTTACAAGGGGTAAGGAAGAACACACAACCAACACTGCGTAAACAACCACAAAAAACACACAAACAGTTAAAAATAGACAAGGGCTTCATTGGGGCGACGGATTTGAGGGCCCGAGTGCGTTGGGATCGTAGGGATCATAGAAGAAGGTGGGGGGTGGTCCACCAAAGTTCATCTCGTTTAGGTGGGCTTGTAGCTGATGCATCATGCTCGTGTCCCTCCGATAGGTGTCCTGATCCCTTTGATAGGCTGCTTGGTCTCGGTTGTATTGGGTGATGAACTCGTCAAAACGGTATTCCATCGCTGCAAAGCGCCTATCAAAATCCTCACTCGGGGCTTGAAATACGAATCATCGTCCTCGTTATACTCTTCTTCTTCAACCCCGCCCATCTCGACGTCTCCAGCCACGGGCTCTTCAACAGGGATTTCCTCCTCCGCCTCTAAATTAATCGGCTCCCAGGATGCTCGAATGGAAGCCCTTTGTTGGGCACTCCGAGTGCGTGATACCTTCCCAATGGGATCCGGGAGGCGTGGGAAAGCGTGAGGTGACTGGATACCAACGTCAGTAAGGAGGGAGGTGATGAGGCTGGCATAAGGGAGAGGTACCGCTCCTTTTTACTCCCAGGCCGCGTAAATGATATCAGCGTATAGCATGCGGGCCAGATTTAGGATGAAATTTAGGTCGAAAAGGTGGTACACGAGTGTGGCTTGGCGAGGTCACATCGCCGAGTCGTTGGTGGTTTGATGCAAGTTAGCGCACACTGTACGAAAGGTAATGCGCGCCTTGTCATCTAGGCGGCCCACGGGGAAGGTACCCCGTTCCCAAATATCGTTGGGCGCGAGCCGGTCAATGCATTGTTGTTTGGGAATGGTGGGGCATTGGTTGGGTAGTTATATACGTCCGGGTGGGGGACGCCCTTGACAACAAGTTTGCGGGAAAGGGTGGCTAAGGAGAATGGGATGGAACGGCTGCGATAAAATATTAGCACTCAAACTCACCCGTACGGACGAGAGAGCCATAGAAGGACCGGACTTCGTCTACCCACACGACATTCTGGGGTTCTTGGAGGTATTGCGTACACCCCCTCTGGCTAAAAAGGGTGGTGACGGAGCGGGGAACTCGGCCCAGTTGACTACTCACTCAATGCGTAATTGGCGAGAGAAACTAAAAAACTTTCGCACCATACGCGCTCCATGTGGGAGCGATATTCTCCATTGCTGTTTGGTAGAATCTCGGTGGTCATATATTTTGCGGGAAGAGCGGGATTTACTATGGGGAAAGCTGGGAATTTTTAGGAGATGGAAGACTAGGGTTGGAGAGAGGGAAAGTAGAGTGGATGTGTGAGTGGAATGGTAGGATAGAGGTGGTTTTTATAGGGGATGGGAGGGTTGGGTAGAGGGATTTTTGTATGGAACGGGGGATGGATGTTTTGGGGGGAAAAAGGGGAAGAATAGAGGGAATGGAGAGGATAGGGGGAAGGAATAAGATCCTCGGGAAGAACCAAAATTGCAGAAGGGCGATTCGGTTCGGTTCTGGTGATTTTTTATTTTGCGAATTTTCCAAACCGAACCGATCTGATTCGGTTCCATCTTAGCAGAACCCTCCTCTCAGACTGCTGCACTAGAATCCTACACTCTGGATTCCTGAACTCTTTTGCACTTATTCACCCATATGGATTTCTCGATGCCCCCAAAAAATGTTCGTTGGAATGCGTGATCTTAATCCTAACCTCACGTAACCTACTTACGGACTCAATCTAATCTATCGAAGCACAACTACTATACACAAGAAATCACCCCATACGCGTTGGGGGTGTGACGACCTCTCTTTTAAGCTCATTTGACCCCGTAAACGGGGTCTGACAACCAAACAATGTCGACTTCTTCCACACACGCCTCAAGATATGGCTTTAAGCGTTGTCCATTAACCTTGAATGTATTTCCCCCTTTTAAATCGTTTAATTCCACAGCTCGGTGAGGGAATACATTCTTTACAATGAACGGGCCAGACCATCGTGATGGCAACTTGTCCGGAAATACATGCAGCCGAGAGTTATAGAGAAGCACTTTTTGTTCAGTAAGAAACTCTTTGCATCGAATAATGTTATCGATCTCATACGCATCATTGCGTATCTCTTCTAACTCGTTTAGTTGAAGATTGCGAGCTTCACTGGCTTTATCCATGTCATAATTCAACTTCTTAATTGCCCAATATGCCTTGTGCTCTAATTCAACGAGAAGATGGCATGGTTTGCTATACACAAAGCGGAATGGGTAAATGCGAGTGGATTTTTGTATGCGGTACGATAGGCCTATAGTGAATCGTTCAATCGAAGTGACCAATCTTTCTGAGTGGGATTGACGGTTTTCTCGAGAATGTTCTTGATTTCCTGATTCCTTAATTCGACTTGCCCAATCGTTTGTGGGTGATAGGTTGTTCCAACCTTGTGAACGATGTCATACTTTCTCATGAGCTTCGCGAATGGCTTGTTGCAAAAGTGTGTTCCATTATCACTAATTATCTCTTTCGGAGCACCAAAGCAAGAAAGTATGTGTTCCTGTAGGAACCTAATCACCACTTTGTTGTCACTTATCTTGGTATCTATAGCTTCCACCCATTTACAAACGTAATCTACCGTGATAAGGATGTATAGGAAACCAAAAGATGGGGAAAAGGACCCATGAAGTCAATACCCTAGCAGTCAAAGATCTCAATAATGAGTATCGGGGTTAATAGCATCATGTCTCGTCGAGTAATCGCCCCTATCCTTTGACACCTATCGTAAGATTTGCAACAATAGTCACATCCCGAAAAATTATGGTCCAATACAGGCCGCATTGAAAAATCTTAACGACCATCTTTTTCGTCGAAAAGTGACCTCCACAAGCTTTCGAATGACAGAATTGGATGACTTTTGTCATCCGGTACACATCGTCGGATGATTTGGTCGGCGTAATATTTAAAAAGGAAAGGATCGTCACAAAAAAAATGCGCGACGAAGTGATGAACCTCTTCTTATCTTGCGGTGTCCAATCGGGAGGGACGGATCCCATGACAAGATAATTCACTATATCCGCAAACCAGGGCAAAGAAGAGGTAGCAAAGATTTGCTCATCCAAAAATTATTCGTCTATGGGTATCGGATCACTAGGTACATCGGACGAGATCCGTGACAAGTGGACGACAACTACGTTTTCTACTCCTTTCTTATCTTTAATGGAGAGATTAAACTCTTGTAGGAGTAAGATCCACCTTATGAGGCGCGACTTTGCGTCTTTCTTGGCAAGTAGGTATTTCAATGCCGCATGGTCGGTGAAGCAAGTGATGGGAGAACCGATAAGGTAGGACCGAAATTTGTCAAGAGCAAAAACTACCACTAGCAACTCCTTCTCTGTGGTGGAGTAATTGAGTTGTGGTCCGGTAAGGGTCCGACTAGCGTAGTAGATGACATGAGCCTGTTTGTCTTTTCTTTGGCCCAAAACAACCCCTATCGCATAATCGCTAGCATCACACATAAGATTGAATGGTAAGGACCAATACGGAACTTGCATGATGGGAGAAGACACAAGCATGGTTTTTAGTTTTTCAAAAGCGCTATGGAATGATTCTGTCCACTCAAATGGGGTGTCCTTCATAAGAAGGTTGCTTAAGGGTCTAGCGATGGCGCTAAAGTCCTTAATGAACCGTCGATAAAACCCCGCGTGTCCCAAGAAGGAGCGCACGTCTTTGAGCGATATTGGTGAGGGTAGATCGACTATGACATCTATCTTAGCTCTATCAACTTCAATCCCCTTGGATGAAAATATGTGGCCAAGAACTATTCCCTCAGTGACCATAAAATGGCATTTCTCCCAATTTAGCACTAAGTTCTTCTCCACACACCGGGTAAGTACTTTTTTTAGCTTTGCCAGACAAAGATCAAAAGAGGTACCAAAAATGCTAAAGTCGTCCATGAACACTTCAAGTCCTCTCTCAATCTTGTCGCTAAATAGACTCAACATGCACCTTTGAAAAGTCGCGGGTGCATTACACAAGCCGAATGGCATACGTTTGTAAGCAAACGTACCAAAAGGGAAAGTGAAGGTCGTTTTCTCCTGGTCAAGTACATCTACCTCAATTTGGTTATACCCGAAATAACCATCAAGGAAGCAATAGTAAGGGTGGCCCACTATTCTCTCAAGCATCTGATCAATAAATGGCAAGGGGAAGTGGTATTTCCTAGTTCCCGCATTGAGTTTACGGTAATCAATGCAAAGGCACCAATCGGTGGTGGTACGTTGGGGAACTAGCTCTCCCTTAGCATTCTCAATCATTGCCATGCCCGATTTCTTCGGGACAACTTGAATAGGGCTCACCCACTTACTATCTGAGATTAGGTAGATAATCCTGACATCCAATAACTTAATGATTCGGGTCCTCACCACTTCTTTCATGTTGAGATTTAGCCTTCTTTGAATTTCTCTCGAGGGCTTGACATCCACCTCGAGGTGGATCTTGGGGGTGTAAATCAAAGGACTTATTCCCTTCAAATCAGCAGTACACCAACCGAAAGCACCTTGGTGCTTCCTCAGCATCTTTAACAGTTTACCCTCCTACTCTTCGTCTAGGCTAGAGGAGACAACAATAAGAAATGTCTCGTCCTCTCCTAGGTATGCATATTTAATATGGGAGGGTAGTTTCTTCAATTTGAGGGTCAAAAATTTCTCGCTGGAGGGAACCATGCGTGCCTCCCATGGCGGTAACTCCTCGAATCGAGAAACCCAACTTACATCTCTCGCGTCCTCGTCTGACGCTTTCTCATCAAGTAACTCTCTCAACTCCTCAACTTCCCTCTTGAATTCAGTATACGTCCCCTCACTCTCGTGGCTCGACACTAAATAGGTTCCTAGGGCATCTTCATAATAATTTTCCTCAAATTACTCCTCTACGTTCTCATCGATTAGGCTCGCCACGTGAAGATCATCTTCTTCCCCCGTATGTTGGGATATATGGAAGATGTTAGTCTCTAATGTCATGTTCCCAAAGGTGAGTTGCATCTGCCCATTTCGAGTATTGATAATTGCGTTAGCCATATCTAAGAATGGGCGCCCAAGAATGATGGGAACATGATTACTTGAGGTAAAGGAGGGTTCCGTGTCCCAAATGATAAAATCTATCAAAAAGTCGAAAGTGTCAACTTGAATGATCACGTCCTCAACTATACCCCTTGGGATCTTCATAGTTCAATCCCCTAACTGGAGAGTGATCTTTATGGGCGTAAGGTCGCCCAGATCTAGTTGCCTATAGATGGCGTAAGAGAGGATATTGACACTTGCTCCCAAGTCAAGTAAGGGTTTTTCAATTTTATTTTCTCCAATGATGCAGGAAATGGTGGGTGCACCGGGATCTTTGAATTTTGGTGGGAGATCATTAAGTAGAATAGAGCTCATGTTCTATGATAGAAATACATTTTTCTTTACCTTCATCTTCGTCTTCACTGTTAACAAGTCTTTGATGACTTTTGTATAAGTAAGAATTGCTTAATGGCATCGAGGAACGGTAAATTTAGCTTTACTTGATTTAGCACGTCTAGCACTTCATCATGGGGGTTCCCTTTGTGGGAAGGAACCAGCCTTTAAGGAAATGGTTTCGCGGTGGGTGGTTTCACTACTACCTCGGACTCACTAGTGTCTTCTTTATCACTCTCTTTTAAGGGAACATCTTCGGCCTCTTTCATGCTGGGCGAAATCTCCTTGTCTTTGGTTGCGTCGTGTGGGGGAGGTGATAAATCAACGACTCTCCCGCTACGAAGAATGGTCAAAGCTTAACATTGCTCTGATGTTTTGTAGAGGTGGAGCTAACACTAGTTTGACCTTGGGGCGATATTTGGCCCTGGGTAGTAAACTTGCCCTTCTCTTGGATATTCAACGATGATTGTATTTTTGAAATATTTGCATTTATATCGCTGATCATGCGATCATACCTAGCATTGGTTGAATTCTAGGTATTGATAAATTGGTTCATCGTATCCTCGAGATTTCTCCGTGGTGGAGTGATATATGCCCCTAGAGGTGGTGGTGCTTGCACATGTACTTGCATGTGCGGAACTTGTTGAAAGTGCGATGGTGGAGGAGGGGCAACATGTGAATTAGGATTCATCGTAACATGTTGTTGCCCATAGCTAAAACCAGGATGGTTTTTTCATGAAGGGTTGTAAGAATTCCCGTACAGTGCACTGAAATTACCCTTTAATCCTCCTATACCACTTACTTGTTCTTGAAGCATCACCTTGTAGGCGGGTATTATTGGGCATTCCTCTGTTGAATGACCCGCCTCACAAATCGCACACACCTTCCCAACGGGGTTTGGGATGGATCTAGTTGCTCCTCTTCCACATACCTCCAGTAATTCTCGCATTCCTTTCTCAAGTAGATCGAGTCGGCTGTCCATCATAACATTCTTGTCCACGTGAAATAGGCCGTACGCCTATGGAGTGATGGTCGCTTGACGAGTTCAATTTTGAGCACTAGGGTCAGATGTATCCCAGGATTGGGTAGTCTCGGCGACATACCTCAGGTGAAGCTCAGCATCGTTGGCATCTAAGTCAACAAAGGGACCATCACACATAGTCTCAACGAGTTATTTGGAATTCATATTCAGCCCATTATGGAAGAAGGAAATGATTTGCAGTTTATCAAGTCCATGATGAGGGCACGAAGTGACTAACTCTTTAAAATGCTCATAACATCGATCAAACGACTCAATTTCTAGTTGTCAGAAGGTTTGAATTTGAGCCTTGATGGAGTTCGTTCGATGTGTAGGAAATAATTTCTTGAGAAATTTATATTGTAACTCGTTCCGTGATGAAATCGAGTTTGGAGGTAAAGACCATAGCCAGGTCTTAGCCTTGTCCTTTAGCGAAAATGGGAAGACTTTGAGGTGGATCACATCTTTTGTGCAAGTTTGATCGCTAAGGGTCTCACACGCCTATTCAAATTTCATGATATGGAGATATGGCTTTTCTGAATCCATTCCATGGTAAATGGGAAGTATCTAGATCATCACATTTCTAAAGCAAAATTTCCCTACATTATACGAGAGTAAAATGCATCCCGGAGTGACAGTGCACTTGGGATATAAGAGCTCTCTCAACGGGCGGTACGGGGCCTCTTTCTCACCGACGAATGCACTACCATATTGTGACATTTCTTTCTCACTCAAAGACTCTGTGTCCTCACTGGGTATACTAGGAGCGTTCTCTGAAGTGTGTCCTATGAGAGAAAATGGAGTGTTATTTGCAATTGAGTGTGATGGTGTGGGAGGTGGAATCCAGAATTGTGGAGCGTTAGGAGTGTGAGGGCTATCGGGTCGTACTCAACTATCAGGTTTTCGTGAATGTGGGTTGGAGTGAGTTCAAAATTTTCTATTAACAGGCTTATGAGAGATGATGAGGAATATTTTTGTGATTTTAAATAATTTTTTTTATGTTTTTGGATTTTTTGATTTTTTTTGGTAAAAGATTTAGATTGACTTGATATAATCCTAAGTCTACCTAATTCCCCAGCAACGGTGCCAAAAACTTGACGCGACTAAGAATGTGTCTCAGAAGTGCGTACTCTCTAGGCTCAAGTGCAAGTCTGTTGCTCAAGTAATAATCCGATAAGTTGGGTATCGATCCTCAGGGAAATAGGACAATAGAGTTGTAACGACGTTGGACAGACGAAGGAACCTTAACTCTGAATCTAAAGAAAAAGGAAAAGATGATCTGAATGGTGAAATAGCTACAACTATATGCAATTTTGTAAATGTTTAACTAATGAACTAAAGTCTGAATGGAATGCAACTGTTCTAAATTATTCAAAATAATGATGATGATTGTATTAAAACTTGAACTATATGATGAAGAAAGTAGGACGGGAATACAATCCCTCAATCCTAGTGTATTGATGGTATAAACTAATCATAAATTTAAGTGATTAATTAAACCCATAATTTAGTACTCCCTAGCATTACGTATATGAGGTTCAAGCCCGCACCATACTTGATCAGAGGACGAGTAAATAGGTATTGCGATAGTTACACTCGAATTGCATTTTGAAGCATCCCGGTTACGCTGAAGCAAATGAGATCCAAAGATCTATAATTGTCGTGTATCTACACAATACGGTCGTAATAAACCATTAAATTTAGAAGATTAATTTTATACACATGCAACTACCACATCAGGTTGAGTTCATGCATCCCGACCTTAATAATCTAGCCAGACATATGAAAACTTGAAGACAATACGTTTATAATTAAAGAAAACATTTTTAATACTAAATGAAGATGAAGAGAGATAAAGGTGTTATTAGAAAAGTAATTACTACAGTAAAACAAGAATTATAATGGTATTACTTGAATTTCAAACTGAAAGCAACTAGGGTTTATTGTTCTTCTTCTCTAAAATGGATTACAAACGTTTTCCTAATGAATCAGAAGCCTCTTCTTTATGTTTGAGAGGAGTTACAATTTATCATCTATGAAATCTAAGAGTTTGAACCAAGTAGGATTATAATTTTTACAAGTGGATAAGTTCAGATAATCGAGAACAGAACCAATCCTGTTAGGGGGTTCGGTTCGGTTCTGTCTTTGACAGCTTTTATAGAGAATTCTTCGAGCACCGGATCAACTCTTTATTTCCTTCATTCAGTTCAGTTCCAACTTGTTAACTCTTCACAAGAAGTTTTCCAGGTGTAGGATCGGTTCGTTATTTCCTCTCTTCGGTTCGGTTCTGTCTTGATAGTCTTTACAGGAACTTTCCCAAGATGGATTCGATTCTTTTTCTTTCCCTTGGGTTCGGTTCCATCTTGTCAGATTTTGCAGAAACCTTTCCTTCTCGTACTTCTTTGAAGCTTTTTGGTACGAAATTTGGATTAAAACACTGAATACCTGCGAAATAGATGAAGAACACACGAAACTCAGCGTACTCATTAGAACTTGTCAATATCAAAGATATGATATAAATCCACTTGAATTACACTTTGCGGAGCGATAAAGCCTATAAATTAAGGGGATAATTGGAAGAATTAATTTATAATCAGTCGCTCATTATGACATATCATAGGATGAGATTATGACATGGAAAAAATGGACAAAACACACTTCACATATCAACTAAAGATTTCATCAAACTTAGTGACCTCGACCCTCTCCCCATTTCCCATATCTCGCCCACACCCTCTTACATAATAAATTTGATTGCCTCGAGTCTCTCCCCTCGGTCCATCTCTTGCCCATTCCTCTTACGCAACTATTTATTTTATTTATGAGTGGTTCTAGGGAGACCTTCAAATTGTACACAAAATAAAAATCCGTTGATGTGTCAAATATGTATTGGTTAATGCCGCTTGGGTGGACCCATAAACACAAAAACACCAACCAATTCCGGTGTGACACATCACCGGGTTTGAGTTTTGTGTACAATTTGAGGGTCTTCCTAGAATTATTCTTTTATTTATATATCTCAAACCCATGGGCAAACTCCTCTCTCCAGGAACGTTTTTCTTTCTCACTCACTTTTGATTTTTTTATACGAGTTCAAGAGCACATATTTTGCACACCACCATGTCCATCCTAATCGAGCTCCCACTGCCTTGGCCCACCTTCGTGAGCTGTCCAAAGTGGGTTTGGTATTTATATTACCCGTAGTTTGCTTGAAATGATTGGGTTGTAAAGAAGAAAGGATTTTTAAAATGATTTAGTTCTAAAGAAGAAAGGATATTATGAAATATGCAGGTAATTTGGAGGTATTGTTGAGACAGTTTAACAATGGGTAGTCAAGGGAGAGAGAAAATGGTGGGCTTCGGATTGTTGAGGCCTGTTTGTTTTTAGTTTGTATACGGTGTTGCTTAGATGTTTACCTGTTCTTCATAAAGCTTTTGTATCATATGTGTTTGATAAAATGCCAACATTAGGTTTAAACATTATTTTTTGTTATCTATGGTTTGTTTTTTATTTGAGTAAACAATCTTTATGGCCCTTAAAGTATATAAGTTTGGATAATTTAGTGCATAAACTAATATTTTGACCAATTTAGTCCATAAACTAATAATTTAGCCAATTTAGTCCCTAAAATAACTTAAAACTATTTTTTTTTCTTTTCAAAGTTAAAAAATTACTCTTTTTTAATAAGAATTAAAACCTCTAAAAATGTACCTCAAACAATTTTAAAAATCAGTCTATAAAAAAATGGGATATATTTTAAAAAAACTTTTTTTTCAAACAGTTTTAAACTCTTTAAATATACTTTAAAACCGTTTTAAATTGTTTTTATTTCAAAGTAAAAAATTTCGAGTTTTAAAAAACCTTTAAAAATTAGTGTTTAAAAAAATGGGATAAAAAACTGTTTTTTAAAGTTTATCTCTAAAAAATGATTGTATTTAGCTTTTTTTAAACATATAAAAAAAACTGTTTTTTAACGTTTATTTGTAAAAAATGGAATAAAAAATAGTTTTTTAAAGTTTATATGTAAAAAATGGAATAAAAACTGTTTTTTAAAGTTTAAAAGTGTTTTTATTTTTTCAAAGTTGAAGAATTACTCTATTTTTTAACAAGAGTTAAAACCTCCAAAATATACCCCAAATAATAAAAAAGTGTGAGTTTTTTTTAAAATTTAAAAACTATATTTTAAAAAGGGAAAAAACTATTTTTATCCTATTTAAAAAGCTATTTTTTATCATATTTAAAAAAACTCACATTTTTTATTAATTGGGGGTACATTTCAAAGGTTTTAACTCCTGTTAAGAAACAGAGTAATTCTTGAACTTTGAAAAAAAAAACTGTTTTAAACTTTAAAAAACAATTTTTTATTCCATTTAAAAAAAATGTTTTTATCCTATTTAAAAAAACTATTTTTATTCCATTAAAAAAATCATCCTATTTAAAAAAGAGTAATTTTTTAACTTTGAAAAGAAAAAAACAGTTTTAATCTATTTTAGGGATTAATTTGGCTAAATCATTAGTTTATAGACTAAATTGATCAAATTATTAGTTTAGGGACTAAATTTGTCAAATTTTAAAGACTAAATTGATCAAATTATTAGTTCTGGGACTAAATTGGCCAAATGTGTATAGTTTAGGGGCCATAGGGATTGTTTACTCTTTTGATTTTGATGCTTTAGTCCTAGTGTTGTGGGTCAAATTGGGTTTGTAACAAAAACGGAGAATTTTGAAGTTGTGGTTGTTGCATTTGAATTAGAATAATACTAGATAACCCGGGAGATAGTGCCGGGCAAGTATCGGGTGCTGAGTTGGCACCTCATTTTCCTAAAATCTGTTGACATTTCTTTTACCCGAGTCAAAATCAAAGCATTTATTAAAAAGGGCTTAAACTAAAAATTTCTATTTTCAATAAAAATATGTTTTTTGAAAACAAAACTATTTTTGTATTTCTTAAAAGTGTTTAAAAATGTAAAAAATAAGTTTTTTTATTCATATTAAACTAACTTTTATTTTTTAACACTTTTTTTCAATTTTTTATATTAAAATGGTGTTTTTAATAATACATTTTTTAAAAATTTATAAACAATATTCTTTTCTAATAAAATAATTTTTTTAAATAAAAAAAGCCATTTGACCCGAGTAAATCACATGAGAAACCAAGGAAAGAGAAAAAATAATAATGAAGATTATCCTCCGTGTACTAACTCGGGATTAACACTTGGCTAGTCTGGCACTACTCTTTGAATTATGGTATTGGGATCAGTCATCTTTGGGTCAACCGGGTTAGGTGAAGGCCTAATTTTTTCAAATTGAATGTGAGAAATTTGTTCCGGATAAAACATGGGGCCAAAATCAAAATAAATGGGGAGCAGATTACAAAAGTTCAACCGGGTTAGTAAAAGAAACAAAGATCGATACAAAGATCAAGTGGATATTTTTGTTCTTATACAGGTTGATTGTCCTATAAACAAGATTATGGTCAATTTTTTTAAAACTAAACTTTATTTTGTTGGGGAACGATATTTTTGCTATTTTGCAATTACGTGCTTTGGAAATTTTTAGCGCTTGAAAATTACGTACTTTCAAAATTTTCGTTGTGCCTTTAGGTACAGGCATTCCGCTAGTGTGTGTGTGTGTATATATATATATATATATATATATATATATATATATATATAGGAGAGGTTCAGAAGTGAACATAAAAGATGAACATTTTAATGAACCTTAACAAAAAAAAACACCCAACAAACCATTAATCTTAATTCCTATTTTGTAATCGGTGCGCGCTAGCGGCAACGGACACACGTGTCAATCGAATATTTTTTTCATACCTCACCCCCCCACCACTCCACCCGGCCAAAAAATCTAGAACATGCTGCCATAAGGGACCCATAACCTACTGCTATAAGGGCTGCCATGGTGGTGGGGGTTGGGGGTGGGGGGAATCGATCGACACGCGTGTTCGCTGTCGCTGGCTCGGACCAATTACAACATAGGAAGTAAAATTAATGGGTTGTTGGGTGTTTTTTTTTAAGGTTCATTAAAATGTTCATCTTTTATGTTTCACTTCTGAACCTTTATATATATATATATATATATATTGTACCAATTTGAGTTTACTACTCTTCCAAATTGCTAACACTAATAGAAGATAGTAAAATCGAATTTTTTAATGAACCTTTAAAAGAAAAAAAAGTAGCTCCAATTAACTAATTAACAACAGAGCACGTTTTAACTGTTGTGAACCTAACCTCCAATTAACAACAGCTCCAACAACCAATTAAGAGTCAGACAATGCATGTGTTATATGATAGCGCGTTAGCGCCCTGAAGAAGCGAACACATAACTGTCAATTGATTAATTCACACCTCACGTTATCAACACAAAACTGAAAGAGGATCAACACAACAAACTCACGCCATGAATACAGCAAACTCTTTCCCCTTTATGGACCCATCCTTAGTATGAGAGGGTAATCCCATATTCTTTAACAATCGACGCCATACTACTCAACACCGCCATCGATTTCTCCCCCACATCGGTCCCCTGCTCCACCACTAGCTCCACCAAAACCATCACCACACCTCTAAGGTAACTGTCAGCTTGATTTTATATGTTCGAGTGAGATTACTGTAATGCAACCTGAGAGAAGTGTTGGTCTATACTTCTAATATCTTTGAGTGAGATTACTGTTCATTGTGTCTTGATTTCATGTATTATTAGTTACATGACATAAATGTTGATCACTAACGAAAATATATCTACAATTAAATACTAATTATAAAATGACCCTTAAACATAAATTTTAATTACTTGTTGTCTTTGGTCTGCGCCAGCCGCCATGGACACGTGTGTCGAGCAATTTTCGTCGACACACGAGTCCGTTGTTGCTGGCGCTGACCAATTACAACGAGGAATTTTATTCCATTTCTCATTTTTATTTTATTTATTTTATCGCATTTTTATTTTTATTTATAGGTAACAAATGGATAATGAGGAAATTGATCTACAAAATGAGGAAAATTTACAATGGGATGTTGAGGGGAATGTGGTTTTTGAAACTGAAAGTGCACTAAACGATGAGTGTGAGAAATGCATAGAATTGGAAAGTTACATTTCTAATATGTTATACACTCCAAAAGTAGCAACCGAATTGAAACCTAAAATTGGTCAACAATTTCAAATGCTATATCAAGTTAAGGTTTTTTATAACAATTATGCCAAACAAGCCGATTTTAGTGTGAGACAATCGGTCGCTAAAAAGAGGACCGAGACCGGTGAGATTGTTAGGAAAGAGTTTGTTTGTTGGAAAGAAGGGAAGGGTAAAATTCTTGCCACCGATGGAGCGAAAATATGAAGGGGTTCGATTAAAGTCGGTTGTAAAGCAATTTTTTTTGTTGTTTTGTACTTAGGCATCTATGAAGTTAGTGTTTTTGTTGAGGACCACTGTCACCCGTTGAGGAGTCCTAGCAAAGTACATTTTTTTCTTTCTCATCGTCAAGTGTCTAACTCTCACAAATCATTAATCCAATAACTCGACATGGTCAATATACCTAAACACCAACAATACAAATTACTTGCGATGCAGGGGGGGGGGGGGGAGTTGAAAATGTTAGGTGTACATAACGAGTTCACATTAAAAATTATTTTGTTCATTTCAATGTGCGTATATTTTATTTATTATGCGTGTACTTTCAAAATACTAGCATTGCGTACATATTAATTTATTTAAATTAATATGAAACTAAACATACATAAATCATATTAAATATTTGTAAATCAAACTAAACATTTATACATCAAAGTAAATCGCTAATATAGTATCAATATCATAATAAGATACAAATAAGATTGACAAGGATAAAATAATATTTTGATACTCAATCTTCCTCTAAATAAACTGGAAGATCCTTCAAATTAGGGCTCTTTTTGAGCCTTTAATACGTTTATTTGAGTAGTCATACCTTTTGGTGCGTGCATAATAATAGACCAATTGCCATCGTTTATGCACTTCGAGTAGAATACATTCTTTACATTCTGAAAGACACAAATAAAAGGTTCGTCAACTATGCAATCTTTACTCTTCAGTTTTAATAAATCAACCATAATAAGTTTTGAGTCAGGATCAACTTTGGAAGCATTCTTAGTATCCTCCACCTTCACCCAATCACAATAGAATACGATTTGTGTGAAATCTAAGTAATTAAGTTCTAGGATTTGTTGGATGATCCCTTAATAGGTTAGCACCATATCTTTTGGATTTTTATCGCTTTTTCCAGTGATACAGGTAGTCAAGGAAGAAATTGAAATCCCACTATTTTGCATGAAAAGTTTTTCCTCATATGGATATGAAACGAAACCAAAATCATTGGTGCAGAATTTCTTAAGCTCTTTCGCATGAAAACTAGGACCTTTTGCTAGGTGTACAAGTTTTAAAGAGACATCACCTCTTTTCAGAAGCTGCATTTATTAATGAATTTGTATTAGGGCATATTTTTACCAAACATGAATAAATAACCGCACACATAATACCTCTTTTAATACCCATTCCCTAAATCAGTTGTCGTGCAATTTTCTCCTTTGAGTTTGGTCAATTTCATTCTCGTACTTCCTATGGGTAAATTGTAGAGTTTATATCATAAAATCTAAAATACATAGAATCAAAGAAGAAGAATTTAGTAGATACCTAATCTCTCCAATCTTTGACTTCATCTTGTGATTCAAAGACATGACGAGCTGCTTGCTCATATTGTATATTTGTAAGTTTCACCTATTTATGGTTCCCAAAAGTCTATTCATCCTCAAACTCGCCAGGTTCCTCGACCATTAGTTCTCCACGAGGATTGAACCTTCTCCCCTTTTGTTCCGGCATACGTTCCCTAGCGTATAACGATGATTCCACATTTACGTATTCTTTAGCTCTCTAATATATTGTGTATTCTTTACATAATCTTTGAAGGTTTTCAACAAGTGCTCAAAAGGACACATCCAGCGATACCTAACGGACAACATAATAAAGCTTTATCGCATAAATGCACAAGAAGGTGGATGCTGATATTGAAGAACAACAGAGGAAAGTATTTCTCTAATACACAAACAGTCTCAGATAAAGTTAATTTTGCATCTGTAATGTGTCTTCTGTTGACCAATTTTACACAAAGTAGGGTAAAACACAAAATGATTTACATAATTTCCCGACGGAGATCTTTGTGTTCAAAGAAGCAATGCCGAAATAGCAGAGGAATTAATTGGATGATTACGTGCTAGTCGTGAGTGTTGCACTATTTCAAGTCATTTGTTTGCTATCCAATTATCCTACGTAAATTACCAGAATAATCAATTGGAGTCTTCAAGTTGAATAACGTGTCTAAGAGGATCTTCTTCTCACTAGTAGTCACCCTGAAAGCAGCCCCGAGGATAGAAATTCTTTCTATTGTAGGATCATTTTTTAACCACAATTTCTTCTTTATTTTCATATCCTATAGATCGCGATGGGCCCACTCTCCATATTTTGAATGAGATCCACAGAGACATGTTCCTATTAGATGTTATGCAATATTCTCTGTGTGTATCACATCAGTTACATGCCTTACACGATTATCTTTCCAATACAGTAACTCAAAAAATATTGATCATTTGGACCATGGCTTCACCTTACTAGGTTGTTCGGATCCTCCCTAGCTTTACGCTTCAGGTTTACAAACTGAGCGTGTTTGCCTACGTACCTATTCTCCGTAGTCCCAGCTTTTGCCTTCTTCTCGATCTACTAACTAGAAGGCCGAGCAAAGTGTCATGCACTCGTGATCGACAGGAAAAAAATTATACTTGTCATTCCTGAAATGGTTACTGGTCAGAGGAAATCTAAGATAAACCGTATATCTCATCTTACCACTATGATATAGCCAATTGGCTTCAGTTTCCTCTCCACATATGGGACATCAATTATAACCCTGAACATTATAGTTGGACAGGGTCTCATAAGCAAGAAGGTCGTGAATTAACAACATCACTATTGCTTTAAGTGTGAACTCTTCACCCTTATTTGAATGCCCTTTACATAATTATTTGTTATTCGGTTAGTCTCCCCCATCCACTCTTTGTATTGTGAAAAATTCAATTAATAATCTTCAAATGCCAGTCATGTGTTAATAGGTTAAAACAAATGTCACGTTGCATTTAAGAAATTAGTATGATTAAGGAAATGCCACAACTTAAACCCTAAATTAAAGAAATTTGCCAAGTGATATTATTACAACTGAAATAAAAAAATATTCTTGCAACTGAAACAAAAAAAATATTATTACAAGTGAAATAAAAAAATATCATTAGAACTTGACTAATAAATAAATTGGCCAAGTGATAAAGGAATTTGCATAATGCCTCAATTCTGTCACTTTCCCGTTGTCAACGTATACAGATACATCTTCACATCCGTTATATATTTCCTCAACCATCACTTGAGCTTCACCCTTCTGCAAAGTTCGGTTGTGTACTTTAGTTTCGACAACTATGTAGATGAGTGTGCACACGCCAACAATTTTTTTATTGGCCAGGTCTTTGAAATATAACTGATCGCCATAATCACCGTGAGTGGTTGACAATGATCCAAGACTTGTGGCAGGAAGAGGCACTAGGAAGGGGAGTGTTGAAGGAGGCGACATTATGGAGGGGAATGTTGAAGGAGGTAACATTTGGGAGGGGAATATTGAAGGAGGCGACATTTTGGAGGGAAAACTGGCAGAGGGTGGAAAGAGGAAACCTTGGAAACGAGGGTAAGGAAAACCTTGAGTAAAAAGAGACACGAGTTTTTCAATTTCACTCGTAAATATTCCCATGTTACTTTTAATCTCCTGAACATCCCCATCAGTCCTAGATTGATGTTTCTCTTGGGTCAAGATATGATTCCTGACCGAAGAAAGCTCGTCCACGAGAGGTGCTGTGTGTTTTAATTTTATTTTTGGTATATGTGATCCGACACCTCTCGTTCTCCCCCTTTTGTCCTTTACAAATGTCTGGGTCTGGGCATCATTTTTCAAGTCATCAAAAGGGATCGAATTTGACTGACTGCTAATGGCCTCTATTGATTCCAGAGTCTTAGACAAGTGCTGCGAGAATTTATTATCTTTGTCCTGCCGAGCATGAACGTATAAGTTGGCCTGATTTGGTTGTTTATCGGCATCTGGACCATCATTTATCTTGCTCGACCATTCATTCTTCAAATCTTCATAAGATTTAGATCCCTACCTATGGTCATCAATTTTTTTGCCCTGTTTTATTTATTCTTCTCCTCTGTACTAGCTTATTGTCCTTCGCCTCATTTTTCCAAAAATCATTCCACTGATCCACCGACATTTCAACAATAGGAGGTAGTTTGTCTTTAAAATCCAAAATATCGGAGATCGATGCATCTTTCGAAAATGTCTATGTCGAAGGTTTCTCTGGTATGTCCTAAATTGTTCAGCAACTCGAGAAAGAACCTTATTCTTTGAACGATCGATAAATAAAAACTGCGTGTAGAGTTGATTATATACGTCATCTTTGATGGCTTGATCAACATGGTTAGAATTGTCTGCTCCCCTGAATCTTACTTTCATTTTCCCCAACGACAAATGCTGGGCTTGAAATCTCAGCAGGTCATTTTTATTACTCGTGGGGTTATTCCTGAGAATGGATAACCCAATGGGTTTCTTTTCATTTGAGTGGGAGGTGTTGGGAGCACTGGATGGGGGTGTTGGAGCAACAAGGTTTGTTTCCTACCCGTAGTAGGAGTCGTACTTGGAGTAGGGGAATGAACCAGAGGGGGAGTTGTGAATTTCTTGGCGATTGGTGATTAGAATTCGTGTTGTTGTGCTCGAGATGAGGATCCTCGTTGTGGTGTCACCTCGTCCCAAAAATAAAAGTTAATAAGTGACTAAATAATTATAATGATATAAAATTGTAACTAAATAACCAAGTTTATGAATATATATATATATATATATATATATATATATATATATATATATATATATATATATAAATTTTCAGTGTAAGACTTTAGAATATGTTCAATGTGTCTTATCTCCATCACTTCTGTATTAGTTTTTAAAAACCTACGTAATTTTACACGTGGCCAACTAGGAGGAACCGTATCTATGATTCATGTATAGATATCCGTGATATGAACTCGGAATCCCATTTTTTCCAACATATTGGCAAGATTCAATTTTATGCGCATCATGCTATGTCAATGCTCTTTGTACGTAGTTTTATCCATAACGAGTGATTTTTTTCTCCATTCTCTAATAACGTTATCAAGGTCAGGACTATATCGGGATTATGTGTGTGGAATATATTCTCTACTGCATCATTCCAACTTTTTGGTAGGGAAAATAGAATACTATCGAACTGATACTCTTGTTGGAGATCAACCCCATGATTTGCAAGGTAGTTAAATTGTACGATCTTCATATTTACATACTTATAAATAAGAGTACCCTCTATATGGCGCGCACTAATAAAAGAGGTATATGTACGGTCCAATTGCAACCTCTCGTACTCTTATTGCTAGTGATTATTGAAAATTGGTGGTATAAACTCAATACAAAGTGGAGTTAAGCGGAATAAATTGTTCTCAAATCAACTTAATTAATCCCAAATTTTAGTTAAAATCTAACACATGCATCTAGGTGATTTGATAACATAAAATCAATAAGCATGCAAAATAAATTAATTTCAGAAAAAATCCTCGAAAGGCAAAACCTTTTATTTCACTATAATTTGTAAATCGCAACTTACACGGATTACAATGAAATACAGTGACAAATGAATACCCTCAGGCGTCGGTCGGCGTCGTCAGCAATGGAACAACCGCAACAGCCCCACAAGAACACACAGTTCTATCTTCAGCAAAGATCCACACATGGTGAACCTCAATAACCGCAGTCAATCATCATCCCAGTACCTACATAAAGTGGCACCTATATCAACAACATTAATTTCCATCAAAATACGTCTTGGGTTCCACAAAAAAATTCACATAAAAGTAATTGGGATTGTGAATTGAAAAACCAACTTTGAACCCTTAAATGGGAGAAGAAACCATTTTGTTTCTATAGAAGATATAGAAATTATTTTTCTCTCTCAAAAGTATTCTGTGTAAAAGACTTCTCCAAAAAAATTCCCGTTGATATTGAATGACAGTATGTCTTTTGTATAAGAAAATCTAAGGTGGTGACGTGCAAAAGTAAAACAACGTTTATTGAACTGAAATGGATGTCGTTCGAACTAAATCAATCTTGCTCGGACCAAATAAATCTCGCTTGAACGATCCTGACATCTTTCGAATGACGTGGATCTTCGTTTGAATGAGAACAAACTCGTTTGAGCGAGCTAATCTTTCTTTTTGAAAACCGCCTTCAGTATTAGAAAAATAACTTCAACTTTTGAAATAAAAACTCTCCAATAGTTATGGATTTATGCGACTGTTTCAAACAAAACTTTTACAAAAAATATTTTTGAAAATTAACTTATATAAAAACATTTATAAAAACTTTCAAAAATCATTATAAAAAATATCCCAACACTTTTAATATGAAATGAAAATAGAACTTAAACATATTTTTACCAAAATCATCTCGTCGGGGCTTGAATGGTGAATACCACTTGTAATTCGGATCCGTCGATGCTTGAATGATCTTTAATTTTCTTCGACGATTATAGCGGTATATGGGATATTCAATTGATAACGGATATTTATAAAATCATGTCCTTAAAAATCTCCCCTATGTCTATGCCGGTACAAAGTAAAAACTTCCGAATTATCAAATCAAATATGACCTATACAAATCTACCCTCACATGAACCCAAAAATGAAAAGGTACTAAACATGTATGCCTCAAAACGTTTCTTCAAAATCTTCAAGTCTTCAAGCTTTTCTCATCACGGTGTGAAATTCAATAATTTTCAACTTTGTACCTACACACATGAGACAAAGAAAATACCTTTGTGACACATCGAGTTTGAAATGATATAAGAATAAATCAATCAATAATCAAATCTCCCCATAACATAAAAACTCCCCCATAATTCGATCTCCCCCTTTTTATTTGATAAAAAAAGACATGAAAACGAATAAACAAAATAAGCATAGAGTTGTCACGATAAACAAAGTAAGACAAACTTCGATAAAAAAGAGATACTCAAAAGTATTCACAAACTATTTTGATTTTTCAAAATTTTCAGACAAAAAAGCAAAATTTATTTTACAAAAATCACACACCATGAATTTACAGTAAGATAACCAAATCATGGAAACGGAACGAATGGGTGTGAACATATTCAATTGGCAAATCAAAGCAATAAAAAATAACATATGTGCACGATGAATATGTGTACTCCTAATAAATGAATCTAAAAAAATGCTCGTAGGTGTTAAAAAGTGTTGAATTTAAATGACATCGACTCAATCCCTCAACGCATCAAAGTCAAGAATGATTCCCACACCAATAACGTCTAAACTATGAATGATTTTTCATGATGTTGTTAGGATGTGCAAACCCGTTTTTTATTTCTTTCCATCCAAGCTCCCTCATAAATAATTATGCATTTATTTTTCTTTTGATGTGGTCCCTTTTTGGCATATTTATCTTTTTATTACTTGTAAATTTTTTCGGGCTCATTTAAAATGTTGGCTTTCACGATGAGTTAATTTTGTACTCTCACAGCCCTTTCCCTTGATTCACTCATCATATTTTGTTGCAATTCAATGCCTCACGATAAACGGTTATTACATGCACTACTTCCATCGTCAAGTTTTATCGCATATGGTTCGTTTTAAAGACGGAAGAATGATAATCAAACAAATTCGTGCAAGTGTGCATTAAAGGCAAATATAAGTCAATCATGTAGGTAGTAATCATAATTACATCTTAATGGCTCCACAGATTATAAAGCACAAAATGAAATGATGACGCATATCAAAACGCTATCAAACAGTCACATGGATATGGAATGATGTTGTGACTCGGTCATCCTAAATGTTTACTCATATATGGTGCAAACAAAATACAATTTTTTTTGCCTTTTTCCAAAAAATTAATCAAAATAAAATCTTTTTGTACTTTTCCAAAAATTTTCAAAAACGAAAATCTTTTTGGTTTTTCGAAAAATATATCAAAATGAAAAATATAAATACAAAAATGTACATGTCATAACACTAGTAAGAATATATCATGAAACACAACTAGTGTATGACAAACAATCAAACACAATCAACCGAGAGATCTAACATGAGGTGAATCACGTGCAATCAAACAAGAGTCATGGACAATTAATCCAAAAGCCTCTAAATCCGATTTCCTAAACCAAACAGATTTATAACGACATGTGGGGGTTTTGGGAATCGAATTTATTTTCTTATTAAACTTCCTAGGAGTATTTTGAAGTTTATAACAGAAACGCGTAAGATGACCTTGCCTACCGCAGTGTGTGCAAGTGTAAATCGGGCGGTGAGTGTTACCTAAAGATGGCCCTCTCCTAAACTTTATAGGTGGCGCTTTCCTAAAATCCCTAGGTGTCTCTCTCACAATGTTCCTAGGTGTCTCTATCCTAATAACTCTGGGTGCTTCTCTTTTCACAATCCCAGGAGGCTCTTTCACACGTGTGGGGTTGGCTTTGGGAATTGGTGCAACACTATCATCGAAGCCTATACCACACCTATCCTCCTTGATTTGGACAGTGCCTAGCATCTTATCTAAATTTTCTAACCTAGACTCAAAATCAAAATTCACCTTACTTGTCTCTCTTAAAATTTTCTCAAGCTCACCTATCCTTGACTCAAGTACACGTCTAGAATCCTCAAACTCTAAAAGCTCATTTTTCATAGTCTCCATCAACTCTTTAAGACTATATCTCTCACCCTCGACATATCCTAACTTATCTCTAAGAATCTCCTTATGTGTCCTAAGATCCTCAATTAAGGCATTCATTTTATTCTTATCTAAGACACGTTTTTTCAATTTAGCTTATAGTTTTAAGTTTGCATTCTTTAACTTTATTGTAGGCAACTTCCAACTCACTCAACTCTTCCTCCGCTTCCTCACTCTCGTCACTTTCACTCATCACTAGGCATAGGGGTGGAAAGCTCTCGCTTAGAAGCATACAAAACTTATTTTTCAGAATCACTATCACTAAGTGAAGAAACATGAGATGTCGCTTTATTAAAAATATTCTTTATATTAGTGGGACATTCATCTACCATATGACCAATTCCCTCACAACCAAGAAACCTCTCAGAGTCGTTTTCGACGGATGATTTAAAATAAGAATTCATGTGAACTTTCCAATTAGACCTTTCAAAAAGTTGACATCTAAAATCATCAATACCACCAAAATCCATACTTAAGAAAATCTGGATCAAAACACAATAACTTAGTCAACCCGCTATGATACCAATTTGAAAAATTAGTGGTATAAACTCAAAACAAAGGGCAGAGCAGCGGAATAAATTATTCTCAAATCAACTTAATTAATCCCAAATTTTAGTTAAAGTCTAACACATGCATCTAGGTGATTTGATGACACAGAATCAATAAGCATGCAAAGGAAACCAATTTTAGGGAAAATCTCCGAAGGGAAAAACCTTTTATTTCACTATAATTTGCAAATCGCAACTTACACGAATTACAATGAAATATAGTGACACACAAATACCCGCAGGCATCGGTCGGCGTTGTCAGTAATGGAACCACTGCAGCAGCCCCACAAGAACACGTAGTTCTATTTTTAACAAAGATCCACACGTGGCGAGCCTCAATGACCGCAGTTAATCGTCAGCCCAATACCTCTCTCAAGTGGCACATATATCAGCAACATTAATTTTGAGCAAAATATATCTTGGGTTCCACAAAACAATCCACATAAAAGTAATTGGGATTGAGAATTGGAAAACCAACTTTAACCCCTGTAATGGGAGAAGAAACCATTCCGTTTCTATAGCAGATATTGAAATTATTTTTCTCTCTCAAAAGTATTATGCGTAAAAGACTTCAGCAAAAAAACCCCATTGATATCGAATGACAATATGTCCTTTTTATAAGAAAATCTAAGGCGGTGACGTGCAAAAATAAAACAACATTTATTGAACTCAAATGGATGTTGTCTGAACCAAATCAATCTCGCTCGAACCAAATCAATCTCGCTTGAACGATCCTGACGTCGTTCGAACGATGTGGATCTTCGTTTGAACGAGAACAAACTCGTTTAAACGAGGTAATCATTATTTTTGAAAATCGCCTTCAGTCTTAGAAAAATAACCTCAACTTTTGAAACAAAAGCTCTCCAATAGTTATGGATTTATGCGACTGTCTCAAACAAAACTTTTATAAAAAATATTTTTGAAAACTAACTTATATAAAAACATTTATAAAAACTTTCAAAAATCATTATAAAAATATTCTATCCTTATAAAAAATATTCCAACACTTTTAATATGAAATGCAAATGGAACTTAAACATATTTTTATCAAAATCATCTCCTCGGGGCTTGAATGTTGAAGACCACTTGTAATTCGGATCCGTCGATGCTTGAATGATCTTAAATTTTCTTCGACGGTTATAGCAGTATATGACATATTCAATTGATAACGGACATTTATAAAATCACGTCCTTACAATTATCATCATGCCTCATTTTCATGAGAAAAATATACGAGGGCATGAATATGATACCTACAAATAAGGGCCCTAATTAATTAATAACTATTTATTCTAACATGTGCGGTATAAGGGTATATTAGTTTGATTAATGTTTTGATTTATCACCACATTTTCTTAACGCTATGCATGTTGGATCTCACCGAGGTGAAATCCAAACAATAACCCATCGAAAGTGTTAAGACACACTTTGTTAGGGTTTATTATGAGAGAGTTTGAAAGTATATGCGTATTATCAGTCCAAGAAATCCAACATACTATCCAACCACTAAACCAAGAATCAATAATTATACCGTACTCCTTTTATCATCTACGTGACAAAACACATACCAATAATTATAATTTCTCCCTAAAGAAGAGTTATTTCTCATTAAATATAAATGAAGATTAGGGTTTCAATTTCAATTAGGGTTAAAATAAATAAATATAAGCATATACATGAAGATGAGGATTTTAATTTTAACTAGGGTTAAAATAAATACACATAGACATATAAATGAAGATTATGGTTTCAATTTTGACCAGGGTTAAAATAAACACACATTAACATATACATGAAAATTAGGATTTCAATTTTAATTATGGTTAAAATAAATATACATTAAATGTATACAAGAAAATTAGGGTTTCAATTTTAATTAGGGTTAAAATAAACACACATTAACATAAATATAAAAATTAGGATTTCAAAACTTGTTAGGGTTAAAATAAACACCCATTAACTAACACACACACACACACACACATATATATATATAAACATGTTGCCTTTGATATTGAGAGAGTGAAGAACCCGAAAAATAGAGAGGAGGTCGGAGAGAGATGGAGAGCAAAGGGTTTGTGAGAGAGAGAATGATCGAGTGAAAATGAAAGGGTTGTTGAGGGTTTTAATATAAAAACACTTTCACGGCCCCAAGCCGTTACCCAATGACGTGACCATATCTTTTCCACATCATCAACCGTGACCATGGCATTAAAATAGCATCGGTCACGACCCTAAATCGTGACCCCTATTCGCGACCATTTTGAATTGGTTAAGATCCAAAGCCGTGACCCTATTGGATGGAATTTTGGAATTGGTCATGGATATGCTCACGGCCTTAGTTCGTGACCACACTTAGAGGGAATTTTGGCGCGAATTTGGCACTATGATGATCACTCCTTGGTCACGGATGAGGGTCGTGACCTACCTGGTTAAGGCTAAAGGCCGTGACTAGATCCAACTAGTTCCATGACATTTTAAGGTCATGGAACTGGTCACACATTTATTGGATATGGTCATGGCTTTGGGTCGTGATCACCTAGTCACGGACTAAATTCGTGGCCAGTTTCCCTTGACTACCCCCTAATTTGGTGTAGTGAAATTTCCAATCGCGTCAATTTGTTTGTAATTGGCATAATTTCGGACAAAACATTTAATTCATAGGTTAAACTTTTTGTTATTGATCCCATAATCCTATGACGCGTTTAATGAAGATGCAGCGATGAAGTTTCAAAGTTGGATACATTGTGCTAGAGTTTATCATGTCAAGTTTGTCTTCACGTTTTTTGAGGATCTCGTAGCTATGAATGCATATTCAAAAAGGGTCCTTAGATATTTTTAAGGGTGTTATTTTCAAAGTTAAATTTGGAACTATGTTTTAAATTTAAGAAAAATATTTTTTGGCTTTAATCTCGTTAGAACAAAATTTAAGTGTCGTTCAAACGAAAATTATGTTCTCGTTAGAATGACCTTTGTCTCGTTAGAACGACATTAATATCTTGTTGTAACGAGCTTCAAACACCATCAAACAAGAATCCTCTGTCAAGAATGACCAAAGTTATTGGAAGGTCGTTAAAAGCATGTTCGAATGAGAATGGGTTGTTGTTCGAACGAGATTTGAAGTCGTTAGAGTGAAACTTGTGTTTTTGTTCGAACGACCTTGTGTTTTCGTTCGGATGAGTTTGACGCCTATAAATTCGCATTTTACTATTTATATGCGTATTGGACTTAGATTTTTTAAAAAACTTTTGGCAAAAATTAATTCTTTACCTGGTTACCAAAGTTTTAAAACCCTAATTTCACCCTTTAAGTTTAAAGATCCAAGTTCTTCATACCTATATATATGTTTTGAGATCTTTAGTTTGGGCAATAATGTTTGATTCTCTACATCTGAAGAGAACCTGTTTCGTGTGGTGGATTCCGTACTTGTTGTTTAAACGCGGTGGACTCCATATTTGTGGTGTTGCGATGAAGAATAGGTGGATTTCGTGTTCCAATCTGTAGATGTTGCTGAGCCACATAGGTGGATACCGAGACATGTGTGGATTCATGCGTTATAAAAGTTATCATGGGTGTATTTTTGCGTTTTAGTGTGGAGTGTTCGGAGATTGAAGAACGTCAACGTTTGTGGGGATCGAGTCGTTGAGTAAGTCCACTGTCAACTTTTGTAATTTCGCATCATACTGATCTGTTTGGCTGGGCCGTCTGAGGTTGTTTCCTTTGTAATTTTCCTCCTACATCGGCGCGTTATGGATGTTTTACTTAATTTATCTGCTTATCACCTACATACATGTTTTGGGTTAGAAGATAAAATTAGATAAATCCTTTTTTTCACAACAAAGGTTTAAAATTGGTGCAAAGCGATTATAGGGTTAAATTTTGTAATGTTTCAATCTTTAAAATTAAAAAAATATAAAAATACCAGTTTTTTTTATTCATACCATCCTTGTATACTAGCACGTAGATTTTTCAAATTGGTATTAGAGGGGGTTAGGCAAAATTATTGTGCTTTGATCCTGTGTTTTAGGCGTGAATTTTGGAGGATTTAACGGTATTATAACCCTAATGTTTGATGGGTCAAACTACGTATATTGGAAAATGCGTATGAAATTAAAACTTAAGGCTATAGGTGAGAGGGTTTGGTTATCAGTTGTCAAAGGATGGTTTCCACCTATCACTAGATATAGAGAAGCAATTCATTTAAAATTCATAGAGTTATGGAGTGAGGCTGCGTATAGGTTAGAAAATTTTAGTTCTCAACGTTTAGATGCACTGTTTTGTTCTGTCACCGCGGAGGAGTTCCGCCGTATTATGACTTGCGAGACATTAAAAAAGGCTTGGGACATACTCCAACTCACCCATAAAGGAACTAGTTCTGTTAAGGCTTCCAAACTTTTAAACCTCATCACTCAGTTTGAAACCATTAGGATGTTGGAGAGTGAGTCCTTTAATGAGTTCTACGCTAGACTGTCTGACATAGTTAACTCATCTTTTAACTTGAGAGAGAAGATACATGACAACCGAGTAATTAAGAAAATATTAAGGTCATTGCGTGAAAGATTTAATCCAAAGGTGACCATTTTCAATTTTTGGGTACTCTAAATTCTATAAAACTTGAAGAGCTTATAGGTGACTTACAAACTTATGAGCTTGACATGTTTACCTCCAAGAATGTGACGAATAAAGAAAAGAGAATTACTTTGAAAGTTTGGATGGAGGAAACACATGTTTTGAAAGATAAGTCTGACATCGAGTCTAAGGATTTGACTTTGATGACTAAAAAATTCAAGAAATTTCTCAAATTCCAAAAGCAATCGAAAGTTGCTAAAATATTTGAGAAAAATATGCACAAAAAGGCCGATTAATTAACTAAGAATATGAATGATAATTTTAATAGGGATGAGTCGAAAAGATGTCATGGTAGTGAGGGTTATGGCAATAGTGTAGCTGAGTGTCCCACTAAACTAAGTAAGGATGGTAAGAAACCGATAGCATTTAATGCCAGCCTTTGTGATAGTGATTCACAAGAGGAATCCAATTCCCCCATTGAGCACAACATTACCGCGTTCATGGTTAGTCATGTGAGTTTTGATGAGAAATCTTCCTATGATGATATTTCGTTGCATGACACTTTCGAGGCCATAGTTTGTGGATCCCAAGTGAGTGATGGTTAAGTGAATGGAGATAAAATTGAGAATAAAGAAGAGGAGGAGGAGAGTGAACTCCAAGTTGCCTTCCATGAGTTGTGTGCTGAAATTTTAAAGGTGAAGAAGGCTAACTTGAAGTTATAAGCAAAGTTGAAAAACGTGCCATAGTGAATGATAATAATGATTTGATTAAGGAGCTTAGGGAACATGAGAGGACACTTCGAGAGAAGCTAAAATACATTGAGGGTGAGAGAAATAGTCTTCGTGGTTTAATGGAAGCTATGAAGAAGGAGATTATCAAGTTTGAGGAGTGTAGGAATTTCCTTGAGTCGAGGATAGTTGAGTTGAGATTGAGAGGGTCAAATTTGATTTGAAATCTAGGTCGAAAATATTAGAAAAGATGTTAGGAACCGTCCAAATCAAAGATGACAAGTGTAGAATTGGCTTCGATGATCATAATGCTTCCGCTACCAAAGTCAAGACCATGCATTTGAGAGAGTCGACTAGAAACGTTAGGAAAGGTCAATCCTTAGGTAACACTCCTCGCCGCGTTTTTAATTGCACTTATTGCGGTAGGAAGGGTCACCTTAGGAAGTTTTGTTTTGATCTTAGAAATGACCCTAGAAAGTATAAGAATAAAGTCACCAAGATTCCCATATTCCAAGAGTGTCAACCTACATGGGTTAGGAAATTTGATTTGGAGGCTTTACATATTAGACTTTTTGATTCTCGTTTGCTTGCACATGATACTTCCCTTGCTATATCTAATGGTTGATTGTGTTAGCTTGTTTTTCATACTCTAGTTTGTACTTCATGATATATGTTTGCTAGTGTTATGACATATGTATCTTTTGTATTTTGATTTTTCTTTTAATAAGTCGTATTGAAAAATATAAAAAAAAATTGTTTATCTTTAGAGTAAGAGTTTGTTTTAAAAAAATGGTATTTTATTTGGAATTTTTTAGAAAAACTCAAAAAGGATTTTCTTTTTTTTGTGTGTGTTTTAGTTTTACACATTTGGTGTGTCATATCGGTGTGTTTGAATCCAATTCATTCCCTGCTATCCATGTGATTAGGACATTTGGTTATGATTTTGATACTCATATTGTTCTTAATCATGCTTGCATGGGGTTGTTTTGAACTTGATTTACTTTATGGATTCGACTTTTTATATACATTCGCACACACATGCACGAGCTTTTTGAACGATAACTTTACATTTATAGTTAAGCTTTGTGATATGTTCTCCCATCAATCTTGTCATCTACATATTGTCTAACTATGGGTGATTTGTGCATGTAGGAACCGTTGCCCATAAGCTTATTTGTTTAGTATTGAAAAATATGAGAGTGTACGAAGAAAGGATATGAAAGGAAAAAATTTCCTTTGAGGTAAAGCTACCATCAGCCGAACCTAATGAAAACATTAAAGGCAATAAAAATAGAAAAATTGCCAAAGACCAACATGTTTAGTTTGTTTGATCTTTCAAAAGTGATAGCTTGAAAAGAATTAAGTGAAAAGAAAATATGATATATGTTTATGTTTTGAGGGTGTTTTGTTGAAGTCCAATGGGTTTTCACAATGAATCTTAGTTATGCTAATTTTGTTATGACGCTATTGATTTGTAGTATCATAAATATTATAGGCTTGTGTGCATTGTGCTTATTTATTCATATAGTTCATTTTATCTTGTCATTTGAGGCTAAATATTAATTTGATAAAGTTTTACGGTGAATTAGAACTTCTTGAACATATTTGAGTGTATGGGTCATAATTCATTTGTATCTAGTTCACGCCCATTCATTCCATCCCTCATGTTTAGATATATCGATACTATGCTGATGTGTAAAGATTATGTGTTTTATGTCAACTTTTTATTTATACCTATATATATGTGACAGGTTTTGATTGATATATTTTGCATATATTATATATAGTATCATGTTTTGAGTCTTGGCGATTTTCATTTAGTTCATATTTTCCATATACTTTATCATAGGATTATATTTGGCATGCTATAGGATCATATTGATATCTCTCATTATGTGAACTGAAATTCCATTTATTAAAATTAGTGATTTCAAAATTAGTATCATACCTCATTGCTTATTTATATCAGTTTCTTTTTGCATTGATATTGATATTGTTTGATTATAGTTTGGATTATTTGTGCTTGAGTTGCCATGTTCTACGTTTGTTGCACTTTACATCGTAGCATGCTTTATTCCCTTTCGCTATGTTTAAAATTTGTATCTTATGATCACATATTTAAGGGGAGAATTGTTTTTTAGAGGGAGTAATTGTTTTATGCTATCTTGCTTTATCTATTCCTAAACAGAATAGGGGAAGAAATGGTATCTTTTCTTGCATGATTAGGATGTCTTTATCTCAGAGAAGTCTTACCTAGGTTGAGATTGTTTTAGACAATGTTAGATGTTTATTCATTTGCATATTTATACTTGTTATATTCTCTTTGCATTTGAAGGTGTGTTTAAGTGTTCAGGTTTATAGGTTTACGGCAACGCGACAAAGTTTTCAACCAAAGAAAAGCTACTCAAATTTGTGTGTCTGTCGAGCAGCTGTACTCTTTTTTCTTTTCGGAGTTGGGGAAAGATTCCTTTTAGAGAGATTGACGACCCATAAGTTTTTTTTTGGTTTTGTCCCAGAATAGCCAATGGGGGAGATTTGTAAGGACAAATTTACAATCTAGGCAATTTGTTTGTAATTGGTAATTCCAGACAAAATATTTGAGTCATAGGTTAGACATTGTGTTGTTGATACCATAAGCTTATGACATGTTTGATGAATACGTAGTTGCCAAGTTTTAAAGTTGGATACATAGTGCTGAGTTTATCGTGTGCCAAGTTTGTATTAATGTTTACCGAGGATCTCACAGATATCAATGGATATTGAATACGGGTCCTTGGATATTTTTTAGGGTGCTTGTTTTTGAACTTAAAATCCTTTGGAATATTTTATAAATTTAAGAAAAATATTTTTTAGTTTAATCTCGTTAGAATGAAATTTAAGTTTCGTTCAAATGAAAATAACATTTTCGTTAAAACGACCTTTGACTTATTAAAATGACATTAAGATCTCGTTGGAATGAGATTCGAATGCGACAAACGAGAATCCTCTATCAAGAAGGACCAAAGTCGTTGGAAGTTCGTTAGAATCTTGTTCGAACAAGAATGGGTTATCGTTCGAATGAGATTTGAATTCGTTAGAATGAAACTTGTATTTTCGTTCGAACGACCTTATATTTTTGTTCGAATGAGATCGCCGCCTTGAAATTTGGGTTTTACTATTTACACGCGTGTTGAACTCAAAATTTAAAAAGAAATTTTGACAAAAGTTAATTCCTTACTTGTTTACCAAAGTTCCAAAACCTTAGTTTCACCCTTTAAGTTTAAAGATCCAAGCTCTTCATATACATATGTTTTGAGACATTTAGTTTGGGCTCCAAGGTTTCATTCTCTACATCCGAAGAGAACCTATTTTGTGCAGTGGATTCCGTACTTGCTGTTTACACGCGGTGGACTCCGTGTTTATGGTGTTCCAGTAAAGAAGCAATGGATTTCGTGTTCCAATCCGTAGACGTTGCGGAGCCTCATCGGTGGATACCGAGACGTGCGTGGGATCATGCATTATGATAATTTGTGTGGGTAGACTCATGCGTTGCAATGTGGAGGGCGGTCAAAGATTAAAAAGAGTCATGACTTGTGGGTATCGATTCGTTAAGTAAGTCTACTGTTAACTTTTGTAATTCTTCATCATTGTGATCTATTTGGCTGGGCCTTCTGAGGGTTTTCCCTTTGTGGTTTTCCTATTACATCAACGTGTTATGGATGTTTTACTTAATTTATCTTCTCATCATCTAGATGCATGTTTTAAGTTAAAAAATAAAATTGGGAAAATCGGTTTTTCATGACAAAGGTTTAAAATTGGTGCAAAGTGTTTAAAAGATTAAATTGTGTAAAGTTTCAATCTTGAAAATTTGAAAAATAAAAAAATGACACTTTTTTCTTTTTCAGAAGTTAACCCTTGAAATTTAAAGTCACTTTTAATTTGAAATCAATTATTGCAATATTAACCTTAAAAGTGCTTAAAACAATCAAATCAACCTCCGACATCAACTTTATTCATCTTCGTTAAGAGGAATTTGCAAAAGAATGATGTGGCTAATGAAAATATTTTTCTTTAAATTATCCAGTTACATTCTAGCATATGTCAAATGATTTTGAAAGAAATTAAAATTTAGCCAATACTACATTCCCACTGAACTCAAATACCACAACCAACACACTAGTGCCATCATCCAACCAAACCACTACCACCACTACCACCACCACCACCACCTCTAACACCATTAAGACACATGGCAACTGACTTAAATACACACATGTTGAATCACCACTTGAACCATTTTGAGCTTCTATTTTTTCCAAGCCTACGTTCATTAAAACCTTCCATTCTCCCTAAAAAATTCATTTGTATTTTCAATTTACATCTTTAGTCTAACACCCCGCCTAATTAAATACCCGGTGATCAGTCAATTATTAAATTAAAATCAAGGTGGACGGTTGGTTCATTCTTAGCATCACTATCGCAAAATAATTATTTCCAATTTAAACACCCTAAATAATTAAGCTGAGCGTCAAAACAATTTAGAGTCTATTTTTTTTTACTTTATTCAGTTTCAATATGAAAACCTTTTTAATACCCAACAATTTAAGAGTCACATATATACCAAGGATGGCAATTAACACAAAATCATTAAACCATCTAGATAAAACAAACCAAGTTTAAGAACCATAAATGGAATCATCCTGACAATAGTTAACTCCCAATGAGTACTGAATACTGGAAATATAAATGAACATAAATCTCTGACCAATCCAAATGGAAAAGGAATTCGGGAGACACATGCCCTAACTAAGCAGAACAAAAGTAGTAACAGAATCAATGATGAGTTCGTCTAAATCAAAGGCCTGCAACTTCCACATAAGCAGCAACACGTCCTATCCAAAGAACCTATACAAGACGCCTGTGGCTGGGCACCTGTAATACATACGTATATATACAAGACACAAAGAAATGACAGAAAACGGGTCAGAGCCCGAGTGTAAAACAGTTTAAAATTAGTTTAGCAATTATTTAAAAAGCTTACCGGCTAATATAACCACCATGTTAGTGCGCGACACTCTCTTGAGAATTCTCACCTCTCATCTAGTGTACACGCCTACCGTACTACTGATCACATAAGTCTATCTAACTTATTTTTCCATAAAGTTCTATCCCGAGAAGTATTAAGGCCATAATATTTAGTTTTAGAAAATCATTCTCTTCCATATTCTTACGTTACTTAAAACCACTTAGTACCGTTACAAAATTCACGAACACTTGTTATAAAGCTGAAGCATTTATTCATTACTTAACTACTTATACACACAGTAGAAAGTTTCCATATATAAGCATATATATATATATATATATATATATATATATACTATCGGCACCCCACATAAATCTATGGTGTTGGTATACTCTGCTATCAAGTCCCCGTTTCAATCATACTAAGGGAAATACTAGTTCGGAATCACTCTCGACTGTATTATCACAATACACATACAAATGGAGGCGAAGCATAGTTCCGAATCCTAAGAGGTCAGCACATACCCTCATGTCTCTTAGAACATTTGACTATCATTTTCAGATAGCCTGTATCTCGAATACTATCTTCTATGGTACGAGCCAATATCCCCCATAAAGGTCCAATCGAGATAAGACTGTCCCAACACGGAAACCTCCATGATAGCAAGTAGCTCGAGCATGATTTTTACATAGATACATAATATATGCACAGTCACACAGTCATATATATAAATATTCACATTTTCCAAATTAGGTTCGCCCACGACCCATAGTTATTATTATCCGTTCTTTGCACAAATTTTACTCAATTATCTCGCGTAACAGATTCGTCTCTTTTATTATCATTTAATAATTTATTTCATACTTACTTCTCATCTCTCTAAGTATTCTCTCTCACTAAGTATAATTTCAGTAGGTATACCCTCACTTACCTTCTGGTCTAAATCTTTCATGAGTCTCAATCTTTTAGTGAACGTACTCACAATTTCCAATGTATGAATAGCTCCCCGTTAACCCAAAATTTCATCTCATATTAATTTCACTCAACGAAGTCTACTTAGACCCTACCGGTCCTCATCATAACCCATTATACTCTATAAATAATAATCAAGGGTTCCTACGTATCTTAACTGGGTTAAACAAAAAGGAGAAAAATATGCACTTTTCCAGGAGGGATCGATCGATCGAGGAATGGGGTCGATCGATCGATCATCGATCGATCGATGCTCTTAGTCAATCGATCGATCAAGCAGTTCTTGCCCTGTTTTCTATAATTTTCAACCTACAGGTTCAATCATTCTAACCCCTCCAAACCTCTATAATTTCATCCTAAACTCCCATCAAAGTTATCTAAATTTATAAGCAATATATATAAACAAGTTCTAACAAAATAACGTCAATAAGTCCTCAACGAATCAATCAAAAAGGGGTTTAATCTCAGATTTCTTTATAAAACCAAATTTTGCATGAATAATTTCAAACATCTATTTTAATCCATATTTTCTTCCCAAATGTCATAATAAATTCGTGGGTAATCCTCTACACATGATCACGATTTTAGACTATATGGATTCTCCCTACAACACATATAAATTCTCTTCCAAAACATATAATTCTTCAATTAAAAGATATGATTTTCCTTCCTAGACTAACTTGGAAGGAATATCAACTAGAAATCAGCAAGATAGATACTTTCCTGGGATTCATATGTCTAATTTGTTGATGAAGAATATATGGTTGCGTTCTTCGTCGTGCAATCTACGTTTGGTGGTGGCAATGCAATTGAGTGAGTTCTTGGCCTTGTATTTCTTGGAAAACTCTTCACCTTCTTCTCTAATCTCTTCACCCTCTTCTCTAATGGCTGTTCTCATGTTCTGTGCTTGATAAACCTAGAAGACAAATCCTAATGGCTAATATATCCTAAGAAAATTCATGGGTTTAATTACCCCAAAATACAAAATGTCTATTATACCCTCCCGGGATGTCAATTAGGCCTAAAAACGCTCCGAGACCCAAACTAAACCCCCGGATATACTTTTTTGACTATCTCGACACTTTCGAATACTTTGGCTCACTCGAAATGACCATACGAGCGACTTATAATTTATTCACTTTTATAATAATAATTTAGTTCTGACACGACACATGCGTGTCCCGACTTAAATATCCATAATTGCCATATTATTCACTCGTGACAATATTAATAAAATCAATCTCATATGTTACTTTACTCATCTATTAATATTTAATAAATTCCCAATAATTCCTAATTCTCGTCATGCTAGTAAATATTTAAAATAAAATTCTGGATTAATATTAAATTAATATCTCAATTAAATTTAAATAAATCCCCAATTTTAAAAGCCTTAAAAATACGGGGTATTACATACTCCCCCCCTAATAATGGAATTTCATCCCGAAATTCGGAAAATAAGGTATGCTTGGTAAAAATAGATCTGGATACTTTATCAATACTCAAAACGGACTTTCGGGTAAGGTGAATTTCTATAGTCTCCCTCCCCCCCCCCCCCCCCGCCTCACAAGAAGCTTATTTAACACTCTCAATACTATCAGTTATAGAGTCACACCTTAATAAGGACACTTCACATTGTGCTCCAATCCGTTGCTATTCACATAAGACGAGCCTACACATCATTGGCCCCCATTGTCTCAATATTATTGGGAGGCCGCACCTCACTACGTAATAATTACTCGTATTTATCTAAACACAAGACTCCATTTTGAGGGAAACCATGCGAGCATTTGACCACTATTTTCAGTTCTTCGAATCTCAATTTTTTGGCGACGTAACTCTTATGACATTCAAATGTCACCTAAAACATCCGTGGTAATTCCACCACAATCATCAGACTCTAACTCGACCGATTAAAAATTCCGATTATCCACTCACCGCGAAAAAACTAGAGGGAGAATAGTTATGATTTTTCCACACAAAATTTCAATAAGCAGTTTATCCATAGTAAACAGGTACGAGTGCTTCCACGAAACTCTACTGTACTAAACTTCACTTGCTAGGTACATCCGTAGTGGAAATGTAATGATCACCATGCATTCAAAATTACTTTCACATGGTTCCACTAATCATTAATCACCTCGCCTACTCCCCGGCTAAGGGTGATACAACCTACTCAAAATGAAACGTTATCCCCATTGCTTCCCGAAACTCTGGTTTGAAGGTGGGGTTCAATGATCCCATTCTACTTCAGAATAATACCGGCGCGGTTCTTATTTTCAAATAAAGGTTGGGGCACACTGTCTAATAGTGTATACTACCCAAAAGAATAATAATCACTTTCTATAAGGTCAACTTGTTCCACACATTCTAAGGAATTCGTGACCTTACCTTGAGGTTGGCACCTCATCTAAGAAATTTCACCAAATTACTCTCTTCTATTTTAGGAATCGTAAGTTTGCTACAAAATTCTCTGGTGGATCTTCTCGTTCCAACCGATTTTTATTTATGAGGAGTGCCTTCGGAGACACTCTCTATGTCCCGCTCAACCTCAACTTCTACTTGTAATGACTCACATTAAGTGACACTTAATTCTCCCATTCGTTCCTTAGCGTATACCAAAAATTCCGACCCATGCACTTTTCTCCACGATGTGTATTGCTGATACTTAATACCTTACTAACTTCATCATTCAACCTACACGCAAGTCGCTTTCCACACTTGACTAGGTAAAAATCTGCTCCGAGTGTTTTCCATAATAGTTAAATTTTATCCCTCTCAAAGAAATACCCCAAAATGACTTCCGATAGCCTTCCAACTAAATTCGTGTTTGCTACTCTGATCTTATATGTATACATGGATTATCGTCCTTCGCACCACGCCTAATCCAATCTACCAGTTCCACTTTGTTATGTCATTGTCACAATATATATTCCACGCGTCTATTCCCACATCTTTTCAACTCGAACGATTCAAGCAACACCTAACCAGGATGCCCACACACTCGATAAACTGTGCATACTAGTGTAAGCATCACCTACGCTTCACACATAACACCCAATTCTTTATTTCCCTTATGCTCCCAATGTGTTTACAACACTTGGGTACTCTCAATCACCCTAAAAATTGAAATTTTAAGTCCTCCTTAGCATCATTCCACCCTTCAACGCGTGGTGATAAAAAAAACTTTCATTGTTTCCATACCACACGACGGGCTCCACTAGCCTTAAATCGTCACTTAACTTTAACTTACAGTCACAATTATTGTCTCTTATAACGACCGAGGTACTAGACTCATGGACTAATGACCAAACATCTCTCTACTTGCAACCTTACTCTAAGTTTCATGCGTGGGATGTTTCGCAAAGAGAAATCCAAACAAGGAACCCCCCGATACAATACTACCTAGTATAGTCAGTTATCGAAATCCGTTGGGTCCTCCGTCCATAATCTATACTCTTCTATTCCGTCTCTTAACAGAAAAACTACATCTCCTCCTGAAATTTTATTGAAACAAAAACTTTTTACCAAGTGCACTATTGCTTTGTATTGGTGGTAATCACATTCCATAAACCTCGTACGTATACAATTGGGACTCTCAAAATCCCATTCCCAAACATATGAATATAAGTCTTAACTTTCACATTCCAAAAGGATAAATATAACAATGTGCTCCTCCTACACTAAGTTCTGAGCATTACATATAATAATGAGTGAAATCTTTCCGCTCAACGGTAAACCCAATACACACTGAATCATAATAACAAAGTCCCTAAACACCCTGGGATTAAACATTTTCATACCACTCTACCCTTCGAAGTCTCTATAATATATAATATGAGTACGAGCCCGACCCTCTCGCAGGTGAGGTTTTTGCCAGAACAAAACATACTGCACTAGGGTAGAAACCCCGATAGCCTTGCAATCACTGCCCATTATCGTTATAACCATTTTTATAAAACCGTAATCAGTATAATATCGTACGCTCATATTACATCACTAATATGAGGAATCTTAATAAAGTATATAAATCACTAACAGTTCACACATTTGTCCTCCGCGGAGAACACTAAAGATAATCCCAAAATACCAGGGAAAACATACAGATAATGATAACGCTATAGATATACGCACTAAATTCTTCTCACATGAGAATCTAGTAATAAATAAAAATGTAGTGACTCGCCCGCGTCACATAAAACACGCCTCATCCTCCGAGGATAACACTCATACTTCTACTTTGTCAATAGCCTTGGCTACTTAATGGTCTTCCGGACATAGTGCGTCTGTCTGAACCAAATCGAAAAACATTAACTATTTCCCTAGCAAGCACCATACCCTTGTCCTTTTTCTTGCTTCGGAAATTTTAACTTGTGTGGTTTAACTCTCCACAAAATACCTCAACACATGACCCACTTATCTCATGTCATACTGACACTATTAGAGATGTCATTCTCTCGGACTTAAATCATTTTGATCCTGATGGATACCCCCCTTCGTTCCTTTATCTTTGTTGTCCCTAAGGAATGTGCTATGGGCTTCAATAACCTTTATTGAATTCACCATCACTTGGTAAGAATTTAGCTATCCGAATCATTTAAATGAGCCCCCCTGATGGGTCTCCCCCTTACAGTCCATTGCTAACTGCGTTTCATCTAGTCTCACTCTCCAATAAATCTTTCGATTACTTTAGCTCCCTTCACATAAGAGCGTTAACATCTCTACGGAAAATGCGTGACATTATCACCATATGGATCGACTATCCAACATAATTCTCTTTAAGTGTTGTCAACTTTCCTCACGAGTTGATCTCCCACTTGAAATCTTCTCTACCATTGGTATCCACTTCCGCTGATACAAGATTTGCTAAAAGTTTAAATTTATTTACAAATGGACCCCTGTTCGGCCCTTCCGTGATGGGTTCAGAACGACGTTCACATCTTATTCTGAACAACAGATGAAGGAACATGCGGTTAAACTGTACCTAAGGTCCTTCCATTAACATAACATTTCACTACTAACGGTGGTGGTTGACTCCCACTATAATAATTTTGCTCCGATGAGTCAAGAGCAATTGTACCCAAAATTTTCACTACTAGTTAACCACACTCCACCATATGCCCAATCCTTTGAATATATTACCTTCGTTCGGTAACACACACAATTCCCGCATTTCTAGAACTTCTACTAATGCCTCTCCTCAATTTTCCATCTGACCCTCTCCCGAGCGTACTACGTTGGGAGAGTCTAATTTTGACATCACTTTTGACTACAGCAGCACTTGGAAATCTAGGTTATGCCCTAGCTGTCTTTACAGTCCTGGCCTCTCATGCCATAATAGGGGTGGCCTCAACTACAGTCATCATCCTCGAATATATTTCACGACCTCACTAAGCCCTGCCTCCCGCTACTCGCCCAATGACTCTCATCGGCCATACTCCATTGTTCAAACATGCCCGAACTTAAATAAGATTCACTGATATATACATGCTAGCAGGAGAACAAAATATCACCAAAGAAATCAATAATCCTAAACATAGGGCTCTATATAAAAGAAAGCTACGCTGGAAGCATAATAAGCCGCACAGATCCTAAAGGACACTAGAACCTGATGCTCTGATACCACCTGTAACACCCCGCCTAATTAAATACCGGGTGATCAGTCCTTTATTAAATTAAAATTAAGGTGTACGATTGGTTCATTCTCAGCATCCCTGTCGCAAAATAATTATTTCTAATTTAAACACCCTAAATAATTAAGCTGAGTGTCAAAACATTTTACAGTATATTTTTTTTACTTTATTCAGTTCCAATATGAAAACCTTTTTTAAACCAAATAGTTTAAGAATCACATATATACCAAGGATGGCAATTAACACACAAGAATTAAACCATCTAGATAAAACAAACCAAGTTTAAGAACCATAAATGAAATTGTCTTGATAATAGTTAACTCCCAAGGAGTTCTGAATACTGGAAATATAAATGAACATAAATATCTGACCAATCCAAACGGAAAAGGAATTCGGGCGACACATGCCCTAACTAAGCAGAATTAAAGTAGTAACAGAATCAATGACGAGGACATCTAAAGCAAAGGCCTGCAACTTCCTCATAAGCAGCAACACATCCAATCCAAAGAACCTATGCAAGACGCCCCTGTGGCTGGGCACCTGTAATATATACATATATATACAAGAGAGAAAGAAATGACAGAAAATGGGTCAGGGCCCGAGTCTAAAACAATTTTAAAAATAGTTTAGCAATTATTTAAAATGCTTACCGGCTAATATAACCACCATATTAGTGCACGATACTCTCTTGAAAATTCTCACCTCTCATCTAGTGTGCACGCCTACCGTACTACGGATCACATAAGTCTATCTAACTTATTTTTCCATAAAGTTCTATCCCGAGAAGTACTAAGGCCATAATATTTAGTTTTAGAAAATCATTCTCTTCCATATTCTTACGTTACGTAAAACCACTTAGTACCGTTACAAAATTCACGAACACTTGTTATAAAGCTGAAGCATTTATTCATTACTTAACTACTTATACACACAGTAGAAAGTTTTCATATATATATATATATATATATATATATATATATATATATATATATATATATATATATACTATCGTCACCCCACATAAATCTATGGTGTTGGTATACTCTGCTATCAAGTCCCCGTTTCACTCATACTAAGGGAAATACTAGTTCGGAATAACTCTTGAACTGTGTTAACACAATACACATACAAATGGAGGCGAAGCATAGTTCCTAATCCTAAGAGGTCAGCACATACCCTCATGTCTCTTAGAACATCTGACTATCATTTTCAGATGGCCTGTATCTCGAATACTATCTTCTATGGTACGAGTCAATATCCCCCATAAAGGTCCAATCGAGATAAGACTGTCCCAACACGGAAACCTCCGTGATAGCAAGTAGCTCGGGCATGATTTTTACATAGATACATAATATATGCACAGTCACACAGTCATATATATAAATATTCACATTTTCCAAATTAGGTTCGCCCACGACCCATAATTATTATTATCCGTTCTTTGCACAAATTTTACTCAATTATCTCGCGTAACAGATTCGTCTCTTTTATTATCATTTAATAATTTATTTCATACTTACTTCTCATCTCTCTAAGTATTCTCTCTCACTAAGTATAATTTCAGTAGGTATACCCTCACTTACCTTCTGGTCTAAATCTTTCATGAGTCTCAATCTTTTAGTGAACGTACTCACAATTTCCAATGTATGAATAGCTCCCCGTTAACCCACAATTTCATCTCATATTAATTTCACTCAACGAAGTCTACTTAGACCCTACTGGTCCTCTTTATAACCCATTATACTTTATACATAATAATCAAGGGTTCTTACGTATCTTAACCGGGTTAAACAAAAAGGAGAAAATTATGCAGTTTTCCAGGAGGGATCGATCGATTGAGGAATGGGGTCGATCGATCAATCATCGATCAATCATCGATCGATCGATGCTCTTAGTCGATCGATCGATCAAGCAGTTCTTTACCAGTTTTCTGTAATTTTCAACCTACGGGTTCAATCATTCTAACCCCTCCAAACATCTATAATTTCATCCTAAACTCCCATCAAAATTATCCAAATGTATAAGCCACATATATAAACAAGTTCTAACGTAATAACATCAATAAATCCTCAACGAATCAATCAAAAAGGGGTTTAATCTCAGATTTCTTTATAAAACCAAATTTTGCATGAATAATTTTAAATTTCTATTTTAATCCATATTTTCTTCCCAAATATCATAATAAATTCGTGGGTAATCCTCTACATATGCTCACGATTTCAGAATATATGGATTCTCCCTACAACACATATAAATTCTCTTCCAAAACATATAATTATTCAATTAAAAGATGTGATTTTCATTCCTAGACTAACATGAAAGGAATATCAACTAGAAATAAGCAAGATAGATACTTGCCTGGGATTTTAAAGGTCTGATTTGTTGATGAAAAATATATGGTTGCGTTCTTCGTCGTGCGATCTACGTTTTGGTGGTGGTGGCAGTGCAATTGAGTGAGTTCTTGGCCTTGGATTGCTTGGAAAACTCTTCACCTTCTTCTCTAATCTCTTCACCTTCTTCTCTAATGGCTGTTCTCATGTTCTGTGTTTGATAACCCTAGAAGACAACTCTTAATGGCTAATATATCCTAAGAAAACTCGTGGGTTTAATTACCCAAAAATACAAAATGTCTATAATACCCTCTCGGGATGTCAATTAGGCCTAAAAATGTCCCGAGACGTAAACTAAACCCCCGGTTACACTTTTGTCACTATCTCGACCCTTTCGGACACTTTGGTGTACTCTAAACGACTATACGGGTGACTTATAATTTATTCACTTTTATAATAATAATTTAGTTCCGACACGACACAAGCGTGTCTCAACTTAAATATCCATAATTGTCATATTATTCATTCGTGACAATATTAATAAAATCAATCTCATATATTAATTTACTCATCCATTAATATTCAATAAATTTCCAATAATTACTAATTCTCGTCACGCTAGTAAATATTTAAAATAAAATTCCGAATTAATATTAAATTAATATCTCAATTAAATTTAAATAAATCCCCAATTTTAAAAGCCATAAAAATACGGGGTATTACATTTAGTATCTATTAAGTATAATAAAGCGGAGTACTCAATTAAAATTTTCTCATCGTTCGACCATTCTAGGTGGCAATGTTGATAGTAAGTTCTCATTCAATCGCTTTATATTGAGAACACAACCGTCCTTTCTTCTTCCACCTCTTACCTCTCAGTGTTATCACAACTAACGATCTATATAACCTCTTTAATTTTATTTTATATTTTAGGAGGAAATAATAATTATAGGATATATGAAGAGTTGTCGAGATTTTTTGGGGAAAAGAACCTTCAAATTAATAGTACCTCACCTCCAACTTATATTAGACACGGACTTATCCCTCTTGCATTGTTTCGGCACTATCGACATCAACTTAGGATGTAAGATTCCCAGAGATTCTATTGATCGAACTGTTCATAAGGTATGCATACATGTTTAGGGAAATCATTTTTTGAGAATGGTACCGACACTTATCAAGAAATACATAGTGTCCCACTATTTTTTTGTTTGGTTCAGTAATCTCAGTTATGGTCCCATTGTTTTCACTAATACTAAGCACCAAATAACATGTTTAATGTTATAATCTAACACCGTCACCCATGAGGTATAAAGTTAGTACTATGAGGCCTTGATTCTCTTCCACTCTGTACAATTCATATACAATATGGGGTTGTTGTACTGTGTAGTCTCTAATAGTAAACTTTCTAACCACTCATAAATATTATAAATATATCAAATTATTACACTTTGATTAATGCACACAACCTATTTGATGATATACAAATGATGAAAATTGACACATTTGTTGTCATTCGGTTATTTAACTTCTTTATTATCAGGCCTAGAATCTCTTTCTTTTTAACCCATTATCTCCTTAGTTTTTTCAGATATTAGTATTAACCGCTTTTATCTTTGATGAAGATGGTATATGTATGCCACTGCTTGTAGCTGAGAGACAACAAATATGTTCTGTTGTAGCTAAGAGACAACAAAGACAACAAAGTTCAATAATATTATATGAGTGTTTTCCTTAGTCAATGCAATAATATAATTTGATAGATGTATTAATAAGTACTGCACTCGATTCATCATTTTCTTTAATCCATAATTACTTGCACTGAAAAGGATTGATTATTGCTTTTATTAATCTATTATTGTGGGTACCCTTTTTTTCTCACTAGAACCCATAATAAGAGTAGTCGGACTAAGCCCAACTTAGAAAAAGGGGGATCCGACCCAAATAATGGGTTCAAAGTGACGGTTAGAATAGAAAGATGTGACCAAGTCCATCCCCAAGATCTCAGATGAGATATTCAGGAATACTAGGTTAACGTGTTGCCTGCCAACACTCCTTTTTCTTTTTGACAAATGAAATATGTATTGTACCCCTGGCCTAGGGAAAAGGGAATGTAAAAAAACCCAGTTCGAGAGATACTAAAGAAGAAATAGTAGACCTCTCCTTGGACGTAGGCAATTTGCCAAACCACGGATATTTTCGTGTTGTGCAATTGCTGTTCTTTATTTAATTCTGGTGATTATTTTCTTTGGATAAATTATTTTGTGTTGAGATTTTTGTCACCACAATTGGCACCGTCTGTGGGAAATGATTGTTTTCTTCTTCGAAAACACTTACCAACAAAAACTAATAATCACACAACACAAAAGTAATATTCCTCAAGTAGGAGACATTCAACAACACCTAAACCCCCCAAGGGTAAGGTCTGAAATAGTTCATTCAAGCTCGAGACGTCGCCAGGAGAGGCAGGTATCTGAATAATGTCAAGGGCCACCCAGGTCCATGCAAATCTCTAGGATAATCCATGCCTATGAGGCCAGGCTCCAAGAGTAGGAGGAGGCCACTTGCCAATAGAAGAGCGAGTTTTCCCACCTCAATATGTGACTGGAGAGTCTGGAGAGAGGGCTCCATCAAAATACGAGGCGATGCCACTTTATGACTCCTAATCCTCAGGCGAGTAAATCTCGTAGCCGAGGAAGAAGCCCAAGATGTGATTCAAAAAGAATGGAAAGACCTAGGTCAGGCGACCACCACTCTGAGCACTCGGGACCAGCTCGCTAGCACAAAAGTCCTGATCGGCAGAATGATGATATTCAAAGTCTGGTCCGAAGAGAGGTGGACCAACACCCACCTCACCGTGGTGCCAGATCAATAAGGGAGTTAGGAAGACAAGCTCTCAAAACTCAGATTAAGTCCCCTTTTTCAAAGGCAATAGAATAAGAGGAAGCCCTAAAGAAGTTCGCGATCCCCAAGTTTAAGATTTACGATGGTAAAATAGATCCCATCGACCATGTTAGGAAATACAGACAAGTAATGGCTATATGGAGTCATAATGATGCACTCATGTGCCGAATCTTCCCTTCGAGCTTGCACGACGTGGCCCAAAAGTGGTTTGAGAAGTTGCCTCATCGATCCATTAAGAGTTTTAAATCCTTGGCCGAGCTGTTCACGGCTCACTTCATTATGTGCAGCTCCCATCCGAAGAGGATGAATGCTTTGCTCACTATGAAGAAGAAGTCACATGAGAGCCTCAGAGAGTACGCAAAGAGGTATTAGGAGATATATAATGAGGTTGAAGACTGCTCGTAGCAAGTCACCGTAGTATCCTTCAAAATATGATTGCCCATCTCTTGCCTCTTGAATTAGTCCCTAACTAAGAAGGAGGTCACAACCATTGATGATTTAATGGCCCGTATTGAAAAATATGCTAAAGTTGAAGATGTGACCCATCTTAACGCAGGGGAAAATGGTTGCGCGAAGACAACCAAGGGGGATAAAAGGTTGAACCACAAAAGAAAGGAAATAATAACGGGGGCAAGAACGTCTCTAAGAATGGGACATTTTAAGCTGTAAACATAGTATTCAAAGAGCCCATCTATAAGATCCTGGCAAATATAAAGGACAAGCTGTTCATCAAATGGCCAAAGAAGATGGGAGGAGACCCCTCTAAGTGAAACAACGCTTTGAGATGTACGTTTAACAAGGAAGGTGGACATAAAACTGAACCTTGTAAGGCACTGAAGTCTCACCTCGAGGATTTGGCCCAGACCGGACTCCTTAATGAGTTTATAGAAAAGAAGACATATAAAGTGGCGACGAATGGTGAACAACGACCATATAATGTCCTCGAGGAAGATGCTGATCATGAATTTATAGTGATACATGGGGCATCAGACCTCAAACAAATTCAAGGGAATGCAGCTCGAATGGAAGTTAATAAGCTTACCGCAATTATGCAGGCCTTCTAGATTTACCCAGCCAAGTCTCAGGTAGGGAAGCGGTGACTGCCAGAGGATGTTGATTGTAACAAATATATCATTTTTATAGATGATGATTTGGGGGGAAAATAAACCCCTCATCATGACGCATTGGTCATTACACTCACGATAGCCAATTGGGACGTCGACAGGCTGCTCGTCGGCTATGGCAGCTCAACCGAAGTAATGTACCTCGACTTATTCAGGAAGCTAAAGTTAAGGATAACAGATTTGAAAGAAGCCATCGTCCCATTGGTCGGCTTTGCTGGGAAGGTCACAATCCCTCTAGGAAAGGTTGTCCTGCCATTCGGGGCAGGAAACATCTCCAAATTAATTGAGTTTCTTATTGTCAATATCGAATCACAATACCAAGCCATCCTCGGACGGGGGTGGCTCCATGCAATGAAGGTCGTTCCATCGACCTATCACCAGAAGTTAAAGTGTGTAACTGATCGATGAGTAGTTAAAGTCCATGGGGACTAGGCTATGATGAGGAAGTATTTCATCGCGGCCATACACCCCAAACAGGAGAAGAAAGTAGAAAGAACGAAAGGCAAGAAAGAAGGGCAAGAGGCATTGATGCCGTCCAAATAGTAGCTAAAGTATGATCGGCTAGGTGTGGAGGAAACCAGGCTTCTTCCTTCTAAAAGGGTCATTGAAGACCTGGAAGAGGTCGCAGCTGGAAATGGCTTGATTGAAAAAAAGTTTCTAATTGGCTCCTCCTTGACTGATGGCGAGAAGAAGGAACTAATCACCTTAATAAGGAGTAATGTGGATGTTTTCGCGTGGGAACCTTACGAAAATCCTGGGATTGATCCCAGCATCGCATGTCAATAACTACACGTGGACCCAGTTTTTAGACCAGTGGAGCAAAAGGCTCACCGAACAGCCCCGGAGAAGGCTAAAGCAGTAGAGAAAGAGGTCGAGAATCTACTCGATGCCGGGTCCATATGGGAGGTTCAGTTCCCCAAATGGTAATTCAACCAAGTAGTGGTTCCTAAGAGCAACGGAAAGTGGAGGGTTTGTTTCGACTTCACCGACCTCAGCAGGGCCTGTCCTAAAGACAATTTTCCCCTTCCAAAGATCGACCAACTAGATGGTGCCAAGTATATACACGAGAGAATGATATTTTTAGATGAATACTTAGGAAACCATCAAATCCCCCTTTACGTGCCAGATCAAGATAAAACATCCTTTATAACCACATTTGGTTTATATTGTATAAGGTTATGCCTTTCGGACTTAAAAATACAGGAGCAACCTATCAGCGGCTGGTCACAAAGATGTTTAAGGACCAGATGGGGGATACCATGGAAGTTTATATCGATGACATACTTGTCAAGAGCAAACTCAAAGATGACCACCTCTCCGACCTTGCTAAAACATTTGAAACCCTCAGGAAGTACTGAATAAAACTCAATGTAAGTAAGTGTTCCTTCGGTGTCGAGTCCAAAAAATTCCTTGGATACTTGGTCAGTAAGAGAGGTATAGAAGCAAACCCCAACTAGATCGACGCCATCATTAAGGTCTAGCCGCCAAAAATAGTATGAGATGTATAGATACGAACAAGAATGCTTGCCTCACTCAACCGGTTCATTTCAAGTCTTCGGAATGATGCCAACCATTCTTTCAATTGCTAAAAAGGAACAAAGGAGTAATATGGGATGAAGAGTGCTCGAGGGCCCTAAAGGAGCTCAAAGTCTACTTGAGCAGGCCCCCTTTGCTCATAATTCTCGGGCATAATGATTTGCTGTACCTCTACCTAGCCGTGTTAGACCACGCGGTAAGCTCTGCCTTAGTATGTAAAAGGGATGGAAGCTAGCATCCAGTCTACTACACGAGCAAGACTCTCTTGGAGGCCGAATAATAATACCTGCCGTTGGAGAAGCTCTCCTATGCACTTGTGGTCGCCTTAAAGAAACTAAAGCATTATTTCAAAGCTCATTCCATCTTTGTCGTTACTTCACACCCCCTTAAGGCCATTCTAAGGAAAGCAGATCTCTCCGATCGACTGTCCAAATGTTCAGTCGAGCTCGGAAGGTTTGATATCCACATTCAACCAAGAACAGCCATCAAAGGGCAAGTATTGGTGGACTTCATTATCGAATTCACAGGGGAGAATCCTTGCAATCACCCCAAAACTAGTCGCTAAAAGTAAGGTTTAGGTGTTTGTACATTATACATTGATGGAGCCTCCAACTCAAGGAGGCGGGAGTGGGTATTGTGATAGTGACCCCTGAGAACACGGTGCTTAAGCAGGGATTTAGACTTGGATTTGAAGCCTCCAACCATGAGGCGAAAGACGAGGCATTGATCGCCGAACTATGCAATGCAAAGCTAATAGGGGCAAGGCATCTTCAAGTCTTCGACGGTTTACAACTAGTTTCCAACCAGGTAAGTGGCGACTTCAACATAAAAGAAGAAAGGATGGTAGCTTATCTCGCCATTATAAAGGGATTAATGGAAAACTTCGATTAAGTCAATGTTCAGCAATTCCCCAGGGGGCAGAACAGCCATGCAGATGCCCTAACAACCCTAAGTTCACCGATAGACTCAGACATGAGAAAAATAGTTCAAATTAATTTCCTTTTGCAACCCAGTATTCGTAAGGATGCTGAGTTATAGAACCCCATGAAGATCCTCAACATTAAAAGAGCTCCTAGCTGGATGGATCCCATTTTTGATTATTTACGAAATAATAAGTTACCCAGTGACAGGAAGATGGCCCATCAGATAAGAGTCAAAGCTGCTCACTTTCACTTATCTCCTAAGGGCAAACTTTATAAAAGATCTTTCAGTGGATCCTACCTCCAGTGCATCCACCCACATGACGTTGAGCAAGTCCTGCACGAGCTCCATGAAGGGGTTTATGGAAGTCATGCAGGAGGAAGATCGATAGTGTTTCGATCAATGAAGGAATGATACTGGTGGCCATACATGCAGAAGGATGCTAGAACCTATGTTCGGAGATATGAGAAATGCCAAAAACACTCGCCCTTAGTCCACCAAACTGCCAGCGACTTAAAGTCCTTAACTAGACCTTGTCCCTTCGACTAGTGGGGCCTAGACATCATGGCCCCTCTGCCTACTGTAACTGGAAATAGGAAGTATTTATTGGTGTCCACGGACTACTTCACAAAATGGATAGAGGCAGAGCCACTGGAGAACATCAGGGATGCTGACTTGATAAGGTTATATGGAGGAATATTATCATGTGCTTTGGAATACCCAAGATGATCATTACCGATAACGGGACCCAGTTTGAGAGTGGCTCCTTCCAAAGCTTTTGTAGTGATCATGGAATCAGGTACTACTTCAGGTCTGTAATGTACCCTCAAAGTACTGGTCAAGTTGAGGCCTCTAACAAGATAGTGATAGATGGATTGAGGAAGATCCTTGAACGAGCTAAAGGAGCATGGGAAAATGAACTATCCCACATCCTCTGGGCTTATCGCACCACCCCGAGGCATGCAACTAGGGAAACACCTTTTGCGCTCGTATACGAAATGGAAGCAATTATCCCCAAAAAAGATGGTCTTCTTACCATGGAGTCGACGTTGGTTGACCAAGGCCAAAACGATGAAGCGTTACTCACCGAGCTTGACTTAGCGAATGAACGATGAGAGTTGGACCTAGTTAAGATGGCATTTTACCAGCAACAGCTAACCAAATAATACAATAAAAAAGTCAGCCCAAGGAAATTCCAGGTCGGAGACTACGTCCTAAGGAAAGTTCTTGGCATCGCGGTGAAACCATCAGATGGTAAGATTGAACCTAACTGGGAAGGACCATTCAAGGTCATAAGGAATAACCTATAAGGAGCCTACCACTTTGAAAAGCTGGAGGGCAGGGAGATACCGAGAGCCTAGAATGCAGCCAACCTAAAGAAATTATACTTCTAAATTTCTTCTTACACCATTAGTTTAGGAAAATTTTCATTTACAAATTAATATTGCATTTTTATTTCTGACTGTTATCAATAAAACTCGGTTGGCTTTGGCATTCTATATATGTTAGTTGTCTGAAATGTATCTTATTTTATGCACCATTTCTAAGTTATAGGCTTCACTGTTTTAATATAAATAGCCTCTTGTTGTTACATCACTAAAGCCGAGTTTATACTAACTCGACTTCGCCATAGTGAAGCAAGCAGGGTTGATACCTAATCACCCTGCTTAGGCCATTGTTTGTGACACAACTGGCCTCCGAGGTTATTTCAACAACAAGTAAAGACCTGCAGGGGATCCTCAGGAAATATGTCCAACCAGGTTGGTTGCTAACATAGTTTGGATTCAAAATCCTGCCCGGGTGGATTTCCCACTAGTCAGGTGTATCCTCGACATCGTCTTGCTTAATCCTAAGGAAGTGTGATGACACGACCTAAAAGGTAAAGCAAGACGGAATGGTACGTCTATGAAATACTGGATTGGGAGAATACTCATTTAAAAACAAGCGCATAATTAGTCGGCTGAAAAGCCCAAAATCACTAGAGATTATTAATCAAAAACACGTTTAGTCAGCAACTGCCCAAAATATAAAATTTTTATTGATAAAGGTTATGCGGCTACATATACAATAGTGATAAAATAGAAAAAGAAGGAAGAATAAATTGGATCCTAAGAGGTATTAGGTCGTTGATCAAGGTAATCAGCCACTCGTTCCCTTCGACTATCGTTTGGATAAGGGGTGAAGTCCTCCTTGACCTCTTTCGGGCTTGACTTTAACAGTTACCTTAGGATTGCATCTATTGGGATCCAGCGATCATCCTTTCTGAATGGATTTTGCTCCAGAGACGAAAAAATGATCTCATGTCTATACCAAAGAACAAAGAACAGAGTTCTTAGGCACCTTTAACTCCATAAGGTCACTCAGCCACCCTCCGATAAAGGATAGCTCCTCGACATCCTTTAACCTAGTGGGATTATGTGTCCATCCCTGGTTGTACCCATATGCCCCCACTTGTCGAGGACCTTTCTTGAACAAGAGCCTTAGTAGGGTGACATCCTTTTGAAGCCCAACATCCATCACGTACGCCCTATGAACATCTCCTCGCAGTTAGGTAATCTCCCTAGCTAAACCACTGTCGTCAGGCCTAGCTCGTTGCCTAGTTGACGAAGAAGAAACTTGTATGACTTGAGGGGCAATGCTTGGTGCATTCTCCCTGAGGCGCGTGACTTCCCTCCTTAAAGCATCGTTCTCCTATTGAAGAACTTCTCCTACCTGATTGATCTCAGAGGCATCCAAGATCTTAGCCTTCAGGGCATCCATTTCTTCTTGAATAGAGGCCCCGACCTCCTCTATCTCTGCAAGTCTATCCTTTAACCTGGATACTACATCGAATTGATCCTTATAATCTTGGTTCTTTGTCCTAAGGGATTTGCAGATCTTGATGAATGCTCGACGAACTTGGTCGCTTATATTGGAGCCAAGGATTTAACCTAAATGAGAAGAGGCAGGAATGTAATCATCAAAGTCAACAAACTATAAGACATGGAGCAAGAATAACAAAAATGTATCAGCAAAAGTGCAAAATAAATCCCTTTATTAAAAATTATCAATAACCAGATACAAATACATGAAATGGCAGAGGAAAAGAACAAAAAAGAAGAAAGTATAATTATAGTCCTAAGAATCTATTGGTCGACCCCGACCTGCTCTGTAATAGTTGGCTCTTTCCCTTTGCTAAAAGTAACCTCACTCGGCTCTGCCCCAAGTGCTGGGGCATCGGCAGCAGAAGCATCATGAACATCAGAGGAAGGAGCAGTAGGTTGGCTCATAGTTATGGCTTCGTTAATAACGGTTTTGGGTACAGGGTTGTGCTCGCCAAATAGGGGAGAATCAGTAGGGATTTTAGTAGCAACCGAGGCTCTATCCTAGACTTTCTTGAAGTTCACCCGATAGATGTATTCAATTTGCTTCTCAACATCTTCGTAGGTCGCTTCCCAACCATCATTGTAGCTGTTCTCCCTAGTCGTGGCTGCCTCTGCCTCAAAGCTTATCACCTTCTTATCAATCTTCATGTTCTCATTGGTGAAGGCAAGCTTGCCAGCCACTACCAGCTCATAAGCCTCACGAAGCTCCTGTAACTCAGTTTCCCCGACCCCCTCCTTGGAAAATAAGGCCTCAGTTATTACAAGAGCTTCCTGGGCAGTCTTCAGGCTCCCCTCAAGCTAAGAATTTCTCCTCGCCAACCCATCTCGACTGCGATGGAGGACAGAGTAGTCAGACATAAATTATAAGAAGAAATAATTATAAGGCAAGCGATGAAAAGAACTAGAGAAGCAATGAAGAAGAAAGTAATGTCCTTATCAAAGCGAGCTCCTGATCTGCCTTCAGGGCAAAATGGTTTAGACTCATCTTTGAGGATCGCTCTTGATCTGCTATCAATATTACCCTCTCGTTCATCATAGGGGCGAGATCAGGGGACAAAGCAATAAAATCCCCCTCAGATGAAGTAGCAACATGCACCAGGGAAGCCTGTGACTTCTTTATCCTTTCTTCTTCTTCTTCTTCTTCTTCTTCTTCTTCTTCTTCTTCTTCTTCTTCTTCTTCTTCTTCTTCTTCTTCTTCTTCTTCATCTTCTTCTTCTTTCTCTCCCACTCCCTCTTTTCTTCTTCTCTCTTTTTCCTCTCCACCTCCTTCTCGTGAGCTACCGTTTGGGAACCATTGGCAGTATACCCAAACTTGGTATTCTAGACCTTTAGTCTGTTGGATAATAAGACATCATCATCATCATTATCAGGGATCAAATTCTTCCTTCTGGGAGGAGCCATGCCTTCCTCACTAGAACTCTCTGAACCAGAACTGTCGGAGCTTGAGCCTTCATCGCTAGACCTCTCTCCACCAGACCCTTCCCCGCTGGATTCCTCCTCAAAAGATCCTGCCTCGCCACCACCACCACTAGCAAGATCGGACTCTGAACTGCTCTTCTCCTTTTTATCTAGGTTGATAGGTTGGAGAACACCTTCTTCCTCCTATTCTTCCTCTGAGATATCAAGATGAGGAATGTAGTCAACTGGACGGGCGATGAAGCTGGAGGTAATGTTCTTATTCTCCAATAAGAAAGTAGCCGACCTGGTATGTTCATCTTCTGTAATAAAGTTTCTTATATTCCAGGCCGTAAGTAACTCAACAACACGGATCTCGTGGAGAGCAGGCTCCCGGTTCTTGGACTTTTCTGAAAAGAACAAGGAAAACATTAAAGAAAGAATGCATCATAATAGCGATAAAATACATAAAGATTTAACAACAACCTATGTATTCCTCCCCATAAGTAGGAATTCAAGGTCCGACATACCTCGTACCCCCTACCTGAGGAGGGAGTTGCGAGTTCCTATCTATGAATCCCTGAGACCAATAGTCGTTATGGGAATTAGGTAGATTAACTACCAACACCCTATTCGAACTCCTCGCTTTCAAGTAAAGAAGACCAGAACTAGTACGTGAAAAGGAATAACAAAAATAGATTTCAACCAAGCCTAAATTAGTGCCATATAGTTATTTTATTCTATGATTACCCTTAACAATCTTCTAAACATTTAGAGAACATTGGGTTGGGAATATATCAAAATATTAAAAGAAATGTAAGAAGAGAGGATTTGGGGGAAAAGTTAAACTCCATTGGGACAACAAAAGAACATGAATCCAGTGGCCATCCTCAACGTCGTGAACATGACGAGGAACAAGGGCACACTCAATATCCACCCTATTAGGGATGTTGTAGCATTTTTTGAACTCTATTAGGGACTTGTTGTCTATCCATGTCATAAGAAAAACCCTAGCTATAGTAGAAATAAAAACGATAAAAGGAAATATGCAAAGAGGGAAGACTGAGAACTTACAAGAAAAAGAATGAAGCTTGAGACGATGGAAAACCACGAGAAAATGAAGATGACTGAGGCGAAAAATAGCTTGGAAGTGATGAAAACAAGAGAAAGCTTGAAAGAACAAGATATGGCTTGAGAGAGGGAGAAGCAAGAAGTTGAAGTAACGCTAAAATTTGTCCAACACCTTGGTTTAAACTCCTCAATGATAGTGCATTCTGATCGAAGAAGATTTGCCGCCCAAGCTTCCTGCCAAATGACGATTCACTCCCCACATGATTTGATAATTGTAATTGTATTATCAAGAGCAGGATGGAGGCATTATTTAAAAGTTTTGAGCCCAAATTATGGCCCCTAAACTTTTAGGGGCAATTTTGGGTACCCCTTTTTGCTCACTACAACCCATAAGAGTAGCCGAACTAAGCCCAACTAAGTAAAAGGGGGACTCGACCCCAATAATGGGTTCAAAGTGACAGTTAGAATAGAAATATGTGACCAAGTCCATCCCCAAGATCTCGGATGAGATATTCAAAGGATACTAGGTTAACGTGTTGCCTAACAACACTCCTTTTTTCTTTTAATAAACAAAATATATATTGTACTCCTGGCCCGGGGAAAAGGGTATTTAAAAAAAAACCAGTTCGAGAGATACTAAAGAAGAAACAGTAGACCTCTCCGTTGATGTAGGCAGTTTGTCGAACCACGTATATTCTCGTGTTGTGTGATTACTGTCCTTTCTTTAATTATGGTGATTGTTTTCTTTTTATAAATTGTTTTGTGTTGAGATTTTTTTCACCACAATTATTGTTGCATGTTCTTTAGAATTATTTAGAAAATGCACAATGTTATTCGTTAATCAATCAATTGATGTTCGAAATTTAGTGTTGTCATCTTACGTTGCATTCAAGATGATGAATGGCTATTAAAGTTCAGACTTTTTTCAGTTTAAATAAGAAGAAACTAAATTATATAATTTAGTGCAACTCAGTGGAGTGAAATTACATTCATTACAATTGGGAAAGATGAATCATACTTTAAAACTATATATCAAAGTTAAATCATGGATGAATGATAAAAGCTCCAATAAGAAAGAATGATTGAGTTTGGTGTTTTGAAATTATATAGTTGCAAAATTAGTACACCCTTCCATTTGGATTTATATAAAAAAAAGCTCTTAAGTGGTATTGTAAGACTTATTTTATGTTGTTGTGTAGAGAAACAACCCTTAAGAGACTTAACATTCCAATGAATGTCATGCCAATCTTTTGAAAAAAATCTATATGTACCAAGTTTTTTTACTGAGTCCATTGAAATATTACACCTCAAGTGTATGTACAATCATTTAATCCACATGGAATACAAACTTGGTAAAATTTAGTACTTAATATTATTACTTTAATAATACTTTTATAATGTTGTTTAACCTTTTCAAGGTAACTTTGTACATATTAATTTTTTTTTTGTGCTTTGAGCTGATTTGTATTGCTTTCTCCTTTACAAGTTACAATTTATTATGTTTCAGCCTGCTTGGGCAAGTTGTACTATTTTCATATTACAATGAATTAAGTTTATTTTTCAAAAAAATGTCAAAATATAAGTCCATAGATTATTTTTTAGTATTGATTTATATAATATTTAACTTATCAAAGTTGTTTTCAACTGTTCGCACATCGCGCGGGTTGAAAGCTAGTACATTATATGTTTCCACATACATTTAAGTCCCTCATTTAACAATAAAACCCCAAAATCACTCAACTCCCTCTAAACCCCCCTCGTCCTCCCTTCGATAATCAGTCCTTCTAGGGACACGATTAATCCGACGATCCCATTCGAAAACTCCTTTTCGTCGATCACACTTTCTATTTGGGCAATTTACAATTAGGTCCACTTATTATGCCACTAACGTGGACTTCTACAAGAAGAGAATTAGTGGACCTAAATATTTAAAAATTTTCAACATTCCTTTAATATTTAAAATTTGTTTGTAAGGGACCTAAGAGTACTTTCCCCTTCTAATTTTAAGGTTTTTGCCAAATAACACTACCACCACCTCCATTTTTCTCCCTTCGGCAATCACCTCTCCAACACGCCAAACCATCATCGATAAACACAACCAACAACCATCAACTTCCAGATCTTATTGGATAAATCGAGATGGGATAAATGAAGAGAGAGAGAGAGAGAGAAAGAATAGAGATGGGAGAGCTCGAGAGGATGTGTGTGAGAGATTTTGTTTTATACTAGGGACTTGAGTGTTTGCAAAATACACTTATGGGGTCAAGTGTCTAAATCTTTGTGTCAAAGGACCTGAGTGTAAGAGCCATTGAAAAAACACTAAAGACTTAGTAATCACCCCGATTGCCAGACGAACATCAATCTTTGGATGGAGGCAGCTGGGAGGGGAAATAAAGGGAGTGTGGGAGGAAAATGTAAAGATGACGCCACAAGGAAGGACAAAGACGTCGATCAAATGGGAGATTAATTTTTTAGGAACATGTCACTTTATTATTAAATAAAATATGATGCCACATCAGTTGCCAATTGGACTTTCACCAAGTCTTATAAAAACAGCCTAAATCTCTATACTAATCTTAAATGCTATACAAGAAATTTAATATTTTCAATATTAAGAGTGTCCACATGGACATAATTGAAATGTTATGTTTTTTCTTTCCCTTTCTTCGCATTTAATCCATCTACGAAAACATATGGAGGGTCTTGGGTGTGAGAAGGTGCGGGAGACCATTTGAGGGACATAAGTTAGACTTATTACGAGACACTGAAGAAAAGTGGGAACAATTTTTATGGGTTAAATTTTATAATTTTTTTTTATTGTACTGATAAACTGGAAATGGATTTCAAATTTTCATATTTTTTTAAAATGATGGTAAAATGTGACCCTTTTTTTTATCTTTGTAAATAAGCTTTCATACATTGTCTCATTGATTTTTTTGGTTCTTTTTTTATTGAAAAAATCACTTGTGTGTGGATATATATCGTGACCTACCTATATTCATTATGTATACTTATGTTTGATAAAATGCCTGAGTGGGGGAATATATTTTTGTTTACACTTTTGATTGATATCCCATATTTTCTCCGCCGCTCCACAACAACCTTTAAAATAATTAATTTTCATTTTAAATGTGTTAGATCAATATATATGATTATCACGAGCAATCGCATATCGCATGCGCATCGCGCGGATTTACAACAGTGAGAGTTAAAATTGCACACTCTAAACCCTTTTGGGGTTAACATTCCAATAATTGGTTTGAACTTAAAATTATCCCAAAACATCGGGATAAAAATTGCGCGCACTAACCATTTTTGGGGACCTTGCCACTAACAACAATGCTTGGTGTTATTATTTGACTGAGTAAAGGTGCTGACATTTGGTGGGATTAATGTTTAGTTTTTTGAGTTTATTTCCCTTGAGTGTTAATGGGTTTGAGCTCACCGAAGGTGTGGTGGCTGGGTAGGTTCTGGGTTCGCCGACGAGTTGAACAGGTGGGCCATGGCTGCGACAAGCGGGCATTACAGAACTGAAAATTAAGGGTAGGTTTCACCTCTGGGTTATGAGTATTGCTGATGGCAGTTGCGTGTATATATTAAATCACACGGGTGTCCGTTACCCTGATGCGGACCAATTACGACAAGGAATTAAAGATTATTTTAATGTCTTATTAGGTTCATTAAAAATTCATTAATTTGGTTCGCTTGTGAACCCCCCTCTCTCTCTCTCTCTCTATATATATATATATATATATATATATATATATATAGACACACACACACACACACACACACATATAGTTAGGCTCTTCAACATACCTATAAACATATCTATTTTTTTTAAAAGTTAAAAAATGTATTTTTCGAATAAATTTTGTATACACGATCTCCATAATGAGGAGATCATTTGCAAAAACAATCATCAATAAATTCAACCCGAAAATGGGTGAAATGAGAAGTGAGTATATATGAGCATTTTAAGCCGTTCAAATTTTTGCCATCATCTCACCCACTTTTGGATTAAATTTTTTGATGACTTTTTAAAATGATCTCCTTACTATGTAGATCACATATATCGATTTTGGTTAAAAAATCAATTTTTTATTATTTTAAAAAATGGGTATGTTTAATTGTATATTAATTGAGGTTTGTTGAATATATATATATATATATATATATATATATATATATATATATAAGAGCAACGTTTAAGTGCATCACTCAATATTCATCATCGGTGCATCATAAATGAAACGCACCTCATTATGAGAAAAATGACATCAGCTCTTAGTAACCCAATTTCATAACATCACATGCTTTTGAGCTATCTCATTCATTACAAAACAGATCACACCTGGTTTTCAACTCTCTCTCATCACACAACCCCAAGAACAAATCTCATCGAATCTCACCTCACAAATCTCATCGGAAGTAAGTTAAATCGAACAACCCCTTTTTTTCTTCACGTACAGATCATTAATTAGTTTCTTGAGTTGAAAAGAAAATCCCAGGTCTAACTTTATGAGTTCAGTTGTCTAGATCATTAATTATTTTTGGTAGTTTTTTTGAATGGTTGCATTTTAGTTATTTTGTTTCATTTCCTATTCATTAATTAATTATTTGAGCAGGAAAAAGCACCCAGATCTAATTTATTGAGTTGAATTTTAGTTCCTTAATTATATGTGATAATTTTTTTGAACAGTTTAATTTGTAGAGGTGGAAAAAAAACCCAAAGATTAGGCAGTAGTTTGAAAATTTGGATGATGTTTGGAACTTCTACAATGAATATGATAAAAATGCTTGATTTAGTGTGCGTAATTCCACGGTTAATAGGTGTCGGGAGACGAATTCGATCTTTAGGAAGTCATATGTATGTTTCAAAAAAGGGAAGAGTACGGTTGTAGCGAAACTGCGGACATCTAGATGCCGAGAGGCCATTTGGGAAAATTATCACAAATGTATTTGTTCAAAAAAATATATCACAAATAATTAAGGAACTTAAATGCAAATATTTTTAAGATAAATTATTAATTAATGAATAAGAAATGAAAATGCAACCGTTAAAAAAACTACCACAAATAATTAATGATCCGGACAATTGAACTCAAAAAGTTAAGTCTGAGATTTTTTTTTCAACTCAAACAACTAATTAATGATCCGGACATGAAGAAAAAAGGGGTTGTTCGATTTAACTTACTTCAGGTGAGATCTGGTGAGATTTGTTCGTGGGGGAGTCTGATGAGAGAGAGAGAGCTCAAAACCGTGTGATGTTATGAGATTGGGTTATCAAGAGTTGATGTCATTTTGCTCATAAAGAGGTGCATTTCATTTATGATGAACCAATGATGTATATTGAGTTATGCACTGAGATAGATACATTGTGAGTACCATAGTGAGAGTACTCTATGAGAGAGCTATCCATGTGAAAATTATAAATTGTGCAATTTCAAGTTTTTGATAAAATTGGCTAATTAAAATTTTTGTAAATCAACATGAATTGGTTTATTTTTAAATTTATTTATTCTTACAACCAAATAATAATAATAATAAGGCAATTCATAAATAAGTTGATTTTAAATGAATTAATTTACAATTTTTGGGACAACTAAATGTATCCTTTGTGAATTGATGGATTCTTTACGAACTTCAAGCGCCTTTTGTAAGATCATTTCCCTTGTGGTTTTCGAGGGAGGTGTGTCTTTTAATGGAGGCTTGATCCGTTGGGGCATGGAAATCATAACAATAGTAACATTTTCATGCATGCAATGTATTTTTTTTCAAAATATGTATAAATTTATTGGAATAATAGCCATAGGGTTTCATTAAAACTATGGGGCATTCTCTTTTAGATCATATTAGACATTTTTTTAGACATTCTAGTCCCACCATGTTTTCCTCTTACATTTAAGTCCTATTCCTAATTTTTTGGAACTTTTTTTTCACAATTTTACCCTTTTAAAACCAACCATCCGTAACTTCCTTGAGGAAGTTACATAGGTGGTTGAACTTTTTTTTAATCTTCAAGATCATAACTTTTAATTTACATATCCGTTTTTCGCAAAATTACTATTTTTAAAATCTGCTCGACGAGATCTATCAAATAAGATCCATGGAGCCTATATAATTTCAAAGAAAAAAAATTACACAGACAGTAAACTTTATTGTATGCACCAGAAAAATAAATAGGTTTATATCTGTAACATTTTCAAAACCAGTAACATTTACTGTGTTAATATTATACAGTATACACACACACACACACACACACACACACACACAGTGGATCCAAACCCTTTTTTTTTGAAATTATCTTATCTTTAAAGGTCTACGCTATCCAACAACCTTCATGAGAGCTTCGATTTGGGGTGGGTAGGGTTGGCATTGGATTAGGTTTATATCTGTAACATTTTCTAAATAGTAACATTTACTGTGTTAATATATATATATATATATATATATATATATATATATATATATATATATATATATATATATATATATATATATATATATATATATATACGGTTGATCCAAACCTCTTTTTTCTTATATTATCTTATTTTTAACGGTTCGCGCTAGCGGCATTCAATCATCACCACCACCCACCCCCATTGTCGGAGCTACAACAACCTTCATCAGAGCTCTGATTTGGGGTACCACTGGCGAGAACCTTAGGAAATAAGATATTATTGGATAAATGGGGTTTGGATTCACCGGAGCTCCAGTTTGTGGTGAGTAGGGTTGTTATTGGGTTAGGTTTATATCTATAACGTTTTCACAAAACATAACATTTACTGTTATAACACAGTATATATATATATACACACACACACACATTGGATCCAAACCTCTTTTTTCGGATATTGTCTTATTTTTAACGGTCCGCGCTAGCGGAATATAATCCTCACCACCCCCACCCCCATTGTCTGAGCTCCAACTACCTTCATCAGAGCTCTGATTTGGGGTGACATGGGGTGCCGTTGACGCGGACCTTAGGAAATAAGAGAATATTGGATAAATGGGGTTTGGATCCACTGGAGCTTCGGTTTGGGGTGAGTAGGGGTAGCATTGGGTTAGGTTTATATCTGTAATATTTTCACAAATAATAAATGTTAATGTTTGTGGAAATGTTACATCGGCATCCCATGCCACCTCAAATTAGAGCTCTGATGAAGGTTGTTGGAGCTCCGACAATGGGGGTGGATGGTGGTGGGGATTGGATGCCACTAGCGCGGACCGTTAAAAATAAGATAATATCAGAAAAAGAGGTTTTGGATCCATCGTATATATATATATTGTGTTATATGAACACAGTAAATGTTAATGTTAGTGAAAATGTTACAGATATAAACCTAACCCAAAGCCACCCCGACTCACCCCAAATCGGAGTTCTGGTGGATCCAAAGCCCATTTATCTAATATTCTCTTAATTTCAGAGGTCCGCGCCAGCGACACCCTATGCCACTACTACCCACCCCAAATCATAGCTCTGATGAAGGTCGTTGAAGCTCCGATAACAGGGGTGGGTAGTGGCGGGGATTGAATGTCGCTAGCGCAAACCTTTAAAAATATGGTAATTTAAAAAAAAAGAGGTTTGGATCTACCGTGTATATATATTGTATAATATTAACTCAGCAAATGTTACTGTTTGTGAAAATGTTATATATATCAAACTATTTCATAAATATATTAACACGGTAAGTGTTATTGTTTGTGAAAATGCTAGAGATATAAAACTATTTCATTTTCTGGTATATATAGTAAAGTTTAATATCTGTGACATTTTCATAAACAATTACATTTATTGTGTTATCACATTACACAATATATATATACTCCTATTTTTAAAGGTTTGCGCCACAGATACCTAATGCCACCCCTACTCACCCCAAACCCGTGCTCCGAAGGATCCAGATCCCATTTATCTAATGATCTCTTATTTTCAAAGGTCCACGCCAGCGGCACCCCATGCCACTCCGGTGGATCCAAAAGCCATTTATTCAAAACTATCTTATTTTCAAAGGTTCGCGCCATCGGCACCACATGCCACCCCTACCCACCCCGAAACGGAGCTCTGATGAAGGTCGTTGAAACTCTAATAATGGGTGTAAGGATTTGATGCCGCTAGCGCAGACCTTTAAATATAAGGTAATTTTGGAAAAAGAGGGTTTGGATCCACTGTATATATATATATATATATATATATTATCACAATAAATGTTACCACAGTAAATCTTACTGTCTGTTTATGAAAATGTCACATATAAAAAACTATTTCATATTCTAGTGCATACAGTAAAGTTTACTATTTGTGTAAATTTTTTTCTTTAAAATTTTATAAGCTTCATGGATCTTGTTTGATAGATCTCGTCGAGCAGATTTCAAAAATAGTAATTTTGCGAAAAACGGATTTGTGAATCAAAAGTTATGATCATTTTAAGATTAAAAAAAAATTCAACAACTTATGTAACTTCCTAAAGGAAGTTACGGATGATTGGTTTTAAAAAGGGTAAAATTGTGAAAAAATTCCCTAAAAATTTAGAATAAGACCTATAAAATTACTGAAAAGTCAATAGGACTTGTATGACTGCTGACCCGAAAAATAGGACTTAAATATAATTATCTCTAAAACTAAACAATGAATGCATATTTTTTAAACTGTACCAAGACTATTACAATAATTTATTACATCTCATAAGTAGTATACCAAGAATGAGGGAACTTTCCTCTATCTATTTCTTCCATCCAATTAGTTCCCCAGTGATTTAGTCCAGTTGACTTTTATAACTTGTCCTAGTCTTCCATCAAATTTTGATTGATGGGTGTCTATGTCACAATGGCGAATACCTAGAGGATAAACTCGCCAACTTTGAAGTGTCGATCCTTAACTCTATATTAAGATATTGCGTAGTTCGACGCTTGTACGAAACCTTAACTTGCCCAATTTCCTTATTTACCTTAAGAAATTCTAACTTAATTCTTATGATCTCTTTATGAAAGTTTGTTTGATGATCCGTGCAAAAAAAAATCTTAGACTTATCTCAATATTAATGACCGCCTCCATGCCCACATTTAGAGATAAGGGAGTTTCTTCGGTCGTGGTTCACACCATCATCCTATAAGCCCACAAAATGGCTATTTCCTCTATTTAGACTCCCATGTTCTATTCCAATCGTGTCTTGATCGAGTGAATACTGGTGTGGTTGGTGACCTCTGCTTAACTGTTCAACTATGGGTGATAAGATAATGAGTAATGCTTGACATTCCCAAATGCAGGTAGAAGGCCCTTAAGTGTGTCGTTATTAAACAACTTTCCGTGGTCACTAATGATCACCTTAGATTTCCAAACCTATAAACTATTGATTTTTTTTCATAGAATTTTCAATCTTTCTTTCAGTTAATCTTGATAGGGGTTTCGCTTCATCCCATGGCATGAAATAATATCCATCACAAAGAATTTTACTTGCACTATGCCACTAAGAGGTGCACTAATGAAATGATGCCAATTCCCCTTCGATAAAAGGACAAATATAAGAACTTTGGGACTTGATTGGGGTCTGATGGGGATGATTAGATTACAAATGACATTTATTTCATATTCTCATATAATTATTGACGTCTTTCATCATGGTGGGCGAGTAGTACCTATGGGGACCAATTTTATTCTTAGCCCACGAGAGTAGTCGACCTGGCCCAACAAATCTAGAAAGCTGCCCAACCCAAATCGTGGGAATAAGCTACGAGCATTTACAGTCCACACCACTCCAAAACCAAGTCAACCCCTTATAATCTTGTGGAGATATTCAAGAGATTCATGGATCACCATGGACGTCGTGAAGTTACTTGAACAACTGAAATTCTACATCTATAAATTATAACCCCTGACCCGGGGCATAAGGGCATGTAAAAAAAGCATATTGAGAGATACTTAATAAAACATTAGAACTCTCCATGGACATAGGCAAGTTGCCGAACCACGTACATAGCTGTGTTGTGTGTGTGATTATATGTTTTCTTGTTTGATTGTGATTGTTCTTCGTAAATCCTTTTTTTGTGATATTTTTCGATACCACAATTGGTGCTGTCTGTGGTAACTACTGAACATCAACTCTATCAAACTTTTCCATAAGTCCCCTTACAACAGCGAGGTAAGCTGCCATCCTCTCATCCTTGGCGTTGAAGTCTCCGCTTATCTTCTTGGATACTAGCTTTGAATTGTCAAATACCCGAAGGAAGTTTTCCCCTAGAGTTGTGCTTTGCGCAGGTCGGCGATAAGCGCTTCATATTCTGCTTCATTGTTGGAGGCTTCAAATCCTAGATCGATCCCTTGTTCGAGCACAGTCTTCTCTAGGGTAACCAATACAATGCCTATTCTTGCCCCCTGGAGTTGGAGGCTCCGTTAATGTAAAGGGTTCGTTCAAAGGATTTTGCTTCCTCTTCTGTTGGTTACTCAATTTCTTAGATTAGCTTTGAAGGGATGTGAGGTGATCACGATGATGGAATGAGCCTCAAATTAATGCTTCAGCTTCCTCGAGGCTACCACTAAGGCATAGGCGAGATTTTTTAGGGGAAAATAACACTTCTCGGCATCCATAAGTGTCTTGCTTGCGTAGTAGACTGGGTGTTGTCCGCTATCCTTCTCGCATACCAAGACAGATCTCACAGCGTGGTCTGACATGATAAGGTAAAGATATATGGGATCGCCTTCTCTTGGAATCACCAGTAAGGGTGGTTTGATGAGGTAAGACTGGAGTTCTTCCAGGGCTTTGGAGCAGTCATTATTCCATACTAGGCCCTTATATTTCTTCAATAGTTGGAAGAATGATTGATAGCGCTCCGAAGACTTAGAGATTAAGCGATTGAGTGCGACGAGCATGCCGATAATATTCTGGACATCTCTAATCGTCTGAGGGGGCTATACTTTTCTGATGGCATCGATCTGATCAGGTTTTGCGTCAATCCCTCTTTTGCTGACCAAATATCCTAGGAACTTTCCTGACTGGACACCGAATGAGCACTTACTAGAGTTAAGTTTCATACGTTATTTCCTGAGGATCTCAAAGGTTCCTGCTAGGTCTGAGAGATGGCGGCCCTTGATTTTTATTTTGACGAGCTTATCATCGATGCATACCTCCATTATTTCTCCCATTTGCTTGTTGAACATCCTAGTGACTAGTCGCTGATAAGTTGCTCCTGCATTCTTGAGGCCGAACGGCATGACTTTGTAATAATATAACCCAATATGAGTTATGAATGAGGTATTATCTTGGTCTGGCTCATAAAGCGGGATTTGGTGGTATCCGGAGTAAGCAACCAGAAATCTCATTCTTTCATGCGTTACAGTGGCATCGACTAGCTGATCTATCTTTGAGAGAGGAAAATTATCTTTCGGACAAGCCCTATTGAGGTCAGTAAAGTCAATACATACTCTCCAGCTCCCGTTTCTTTTGGGTTGGATAGCCATTTGGGGAATTAAACTTCCCGAATGGAACCTGCATTCAGTAATTATGACACCCCGTCTAATTAAATACCGGGTAGCTACTCCTTTATTAAATTAATACATAATATCAAGTTGGTTCAGTCTTAGCATCATTGACGAAAAACATATATTTAGTTACTAGCCACCTACTATTAAAAAGTGAGATGCCAAATTTGATTAATTAAATTAAATTACAACTAAGTAATGAATAACCAACCATTCAACATTCAAATAAACAATCTCAAAGGAATAATAAATAAAAAGAAATAATAGAGTCTGGAGTAACACTCCAAATAGAGTCTCAATGACAAATAATCCCAATACAAGAGTCTGAATAAATAAATCCAATATCTGAAACAAATGAAAGTCTAAAATTGCTATCTCTTGAGTAAGAGTGGGAAACATGCCCTAACTGATATGAATGACTTTGAAGGAAGCAACGATAGATGTGGATGCATCTAATACCGAGATCGTGTAACTTCCACAACAACTACAACACGTCAACATAATGGAACTCCTATGCTTGGTGTACCGGTGGTTGGGCACCTAAAATGTTTTTACAAAACAAAATAGATTTGGAAGAAAACGGGTCAGAGCCCGAGGTAAAAATGTTTTAAAAACAACAAGTGTTTAATTGCATTAAATAGTAAATATTATATACATGTTAGTCACATGCTCTCACTTGATATTCTCACCCCTCAACTATTGTGCATGCCAAATACATTCTTTTAACCAATTCTAATTATACCACTACCTAACCAGTCTGTACCAAATCTGTCTATACGGAACTTCTTTACGATGCCTACCGGTATTACCCAATTAAGACATAATTACATTCCAAATACTCATTAATTGAATAAATTATCTCATGTATTATATAAGTCCCCACATCTTTAAGTCATTTAAATATCTTATCCATTCTAATCTACTAAGCAATAGTGAATAATCACAAGTATATATTTATATCACTCTCAGTACATATATACACATATGGCACCCCTAGGCTGAGTTGCGATGCATGCATACTCTGCAATTGAATCTCGGTACATCACGTACATAAGGATCACGAGTTTCGATTCACTCAGGAATAGTATCTATATAAATCACATCTATTGGAGGCGAACATAGTTCATATACCCATGGGTCACGCACATACCTATGCTCCCATAGTCAGCTGACTCATCGACTCACAAATAAGTCTTCAGAGTCCTATGTTTTTGAGTTACCAAATCTAAATCCCCCCGAAGGCACACAATACAAGATTGCCCTCTTCCTATAACCTCTCGTGATAACAAGTATGGTAGGTATGTCATACACATTATAATCCATATACTAGGTAATCACAGAACCTAAGTAATCATTATTTTAATATAGGTATAATCCTGTCCTATATTACAACTCTCATACGTAGTATTGTTTCATCTCTATTATCCTACATAATATGTTTAGCATGACAACTCTCGTCGTATAAATTTGAGTACTTAAACCTATCCCGAAAGGTTATAAGTCTCCCACTTATCTCTAAAGTTATTTCAGTTAATTAAACTCCCCCTACTACCGTCTCTAACCTTAAGTTATTGTTTATCGAAATTAAATTCAAGTTTCCATAATTTCCAACTGTAACACTCTCTTTGGACACACGTAAATTTATCATTTAATGCCAAACCAAACTAATATTTTTTGGGCCTCACTACACCCCTACTGACCTTCTCTAAGTTCTAATATATTCAAATAGTCCACACCAATAATTCTTAAAAGTTGGGGTTTGGTTAAACCTTAAAAGGAAATTTTATCACAAATACAGGGGGAGTCGATCGATTGAAGGAAATGGTCGATCGATCGATCCAGTCGATCGATCGATATTCTTAAGTCGATCGATCGATCCATCAGGTATTGACCTACGATTTTTGCATATTTTTGCCTACAGGTTTCCTCAATTTTAACACTAAATTCCTCTATTATAATGTCCCAAACTCCCACATATTTATACCAAAGGTTACACCAACATAATTACATAATTTATAACGTCTTAGAAGCATCAAATCATCATGGGGCATAATTGTCTTGGATCAAATCATATATTTTTCATAAGAACCCTTGTTCATAAATTTTTCTTTAAGAACATCAAATATCTCAACGTTAATTCGTGAATTTCTATACACGAATCATGATTTCATTATCTCTACATATCAGAGGTTCAACTACATGCAAAAACTACCCATATTTAATATTAGATTCTCCCAATTCATGAAATTATCAGTTTTTCAAGTTTAGTCTCCAATTCTGAACTACCATGGATAATATATTTGCTGAATCATAACAAGTTAAATCACTTTTCGCAAATGGAAGTTCTAATCCTTTAGAGAAGGTGGTATATGAGCAATCCTCTTTTCTCGATCTATTTGATGGTGGTGTAAAAAGTCTAAGATACACATTCGTAACATATCCCCCGCCAAAATATAGGATAATCCTCCCATCCCCCGCCAAAATCTAGGATATACATCCATAACATAGCCTCTGGCATTTGATTTGTTCGCTCAGTCTGCCCATCAGTCTGCGGGTGATAGGTCGAACTCAATCATAACTCTGTACCCATGACCTCCTGGAAGCTCTCCCAAAATCTGGACACAAAAATCTTATCTTGATCGGACATAATATTAAGGGGCACCCCATGAAGTGTCACTAATTTTGCAATGAGAATCTGAGTGTACTGCCCCGTAGTATAATCGGTCCGAACTGACAGAAAGTGAGCTACCTTGGTCAAACGATCCATAATCACCCATATCGAATCGTGACCTTGGTGAGATATAGTCAACTCCATGGTGAAATCTATGGAAATGCTCTCCCATTTCCACATAGGTACCTCTAACGACTGTAGGAGACCCGTCGGCCTCTGGTGGTCCACTTTTACCAGCTGACAATTGGCACATTTTAAAATAAACTCAGTGATATCCTTCTTCATTCCACTCTACTAGTACTGTCGCCTCATATCCTAGTACATCTTATCCCCATCGAGATGTACCATAAAATGTGAACCATGAGACTCTATCATCACCTCGTGTCGCAAGTACTCACCTCAGGAAAAACCATTCTCCCATTGAAGCGTAACCCTCCATCCGAACCAACAGTGTAAGACTCACCCCGATGTGCTAGAAGTTGTACTATCCGATCTTGGCAGAACGAATCCGTTGCCTGAGCCTGTACCACCCTCATAATAATCTGAGGCGTAACTGTCATAATAGACATAAATGATCGGTCCACTGCATCTTGGTGTCCCAACTCCTTCCATTTCGCTTTCCACACTTTGACCACTTTACCTTTTGTCCTACGGCTCAACGTGTCTGCTACCACGTTAGCCTTCCTCAGGTGAATAAGAGAAATTTCTCCCCCAAGAGATAATGTCTCCAAATCCGAAGTGCAAACACGACTGCCGTTAACTCCAAGTCGTGGGTGGGGTAATTCCTCTCATGAGGCTTAAGCTTTCGGGAAGCATAAGCTATATCTTGATCCTCCTTCTGAAGCACACCCCCAAGTCCTTGTAAGGACGCATCATTATAGACTAAATACTTCAATCCCGACCTAGGCAACGCTAAAACTGGTGCCGAAGTCAACTTGTCCTTTAGCTCATCAAAGGCTAACTGACAGGAGTCATCCCAGATAAATGGTTCCCCTTTGCGAGTCAGGTGTGTCAGCGGACCCTCTATCTTTGAGAATCCCCGAATAAACCTCCTGTAGTATCTTGCTAAACCCAAAAAACTACGTATCTCTCTTGGTTTAGTGGGCTGTCCCCAATCCCTCACCGCTGATACTTTGCCCGGATCTACGGATATACCTTTGTCTGATACTATGTGCCCCAATAACTGGACCTCCTTCAGCCAAAACCCACACTTATCATATTTGGCATACAACTCGTGCTGGCGCAGTGTCTGTAACACCTGCCGCAAATGCTCGACATGCTCCTCCTCAATCTGAGAATATATCATAATGCCATCTATGAAGACGAACTGATCAATGAACTCTCTGAACAACCTGTTCATCAAGTCCATGAATACAACTGGTGCATTGGTTAGCCCAAATGGCATAACCCTAAACTCATAGGATCCATATCTCATCAAGAATACAGTCTTAGAAATGTTCTGCTCCCTGATACGCAACTGAAGATATCCTGATCTCAAATCTATCTTCGAGAAGAAGGCAACTCCACCCAACTGATCGAATAAGTCATTGATTCGGGGTAAGGGATACTTATTCCGTATCGTGACTTTATTCAGCTCTCAGTAATCAACATACAATCGTAATGATCCATCTCGTTTCTTCACAAACAGTACGAGAGAACCCCAAGGTGAGGTTCTCCTCAGAATGAACCCCTGTCCCAATAGATGCTCAATCTAATCCCGTAACTCCATCATTTCTGTCGGATCCATACGGTAAGGCGAGCAGGCTATCGAGTGAGTGCCCAGTGTCAAATCTATAACGAAGTTTATCTCTCTACTAGGTGGAAATCCTGTGTAACACTCCGTGTTTTTATTAATTAATTTAATTGATTAATTGGAATATTCGAGAAAAATAAAATTTTGGATTTAATGATTTTTATTAGAAAAATATATTGGTTATGATTTTAAAAGAATAAAACTTCAAGTGGAATTAAAATCGAAATTAAAATGGTTTTTTAATTGAGATTTTAATTATTTTTGCCTTATAGGCATTTTGTAGGGGAACTGCCAGCCGACCTGGTCGATCGATGCCTGGAGTCGATCGATCGACTCCCTCAGTTTTTGCGCAAGTCGGAGATTATGAATTAGAGTTAGTTTAGGATTAGGAATCCTAATCACTATATAACCTTATTAATCCGTAGGGGGGCTTCTTATAATCACTTTTTCTCAAGTTTTTCACCAGAGAACACTTCCAAATATTTTTCCTCTCCACCATAATCATCAACCTTCAACAAGATCAAGTTTTTGTCACAAGTTTTAACAGAAGATTTAAAGGTTTAATTTGGGGTTTAATCAAGATTGATTCAAGAACACTACTTTGCTAATTTTTCGAGAGGAATCCAGATTTCTAATTAGATTTTGAACACGATCTTCACAGGTATGAATACTCTATTCCTTTACTTTGGTATTATGCATTTTAAGTGTTACCCAAACTCTTAATTATTTTTTCTTAAAAGAAAGTGGTGACTTAATTAGGAAAAGTGGACACTAACTATGGGACTGTTTTTATAAAATCTTTTAATCTGAATAATATTCATAACCCTTTGGGTATGTAGGATTGATGAGTGGATTTTGGGTTTTATGGGCATAGGTTGCATGTAGAAAAATCTTAATTTTGTATTAAATGAATTTAAGGGCGTATAACTTATGTAATTTGTGTTGAGATCCTGAATTTGGAATTATGATGTATTAAATGATGAAATAGCGGTATATTTAATTTAAAATAATTAAATGAGATTAATTGGATGTTTATGACGAGGTGATAATTAAATTAAGATTTAATTAAATTGGACTATCATGTGTAGTTTTATACGTTGATTAATTATGCTTGATTGTGTGACTTGTTGGTATTATTATATTGCCCTTGTGACGATGGGTTGTTGAATAATTTTTCTCTCCCTATATTTTAGGATGCCTTCTAGGTATGGGACTCGTGGGTAGGCCTTTTGATGATTTATGCCTTCTAGGTATGGGACAAGTGAGGATAGATTACTGCGACTTTATTATGAAGGGGTGGGCTAATTTTTGATACTTTATCGTCGTTACCCTAGCGTAGGCATGAGACTAGGTCGAGGTTTAGGTTAGAAATGCATCCTATACATAGGGTAGGACGTATTGATAACTTGGTAACCCTTAGGTATGGGACCAAGGGGTATTTGAGTATCTCACATCGATTAAAAGGGTGGTGTAATTTATAAATTGCGAAATTGAGAATTAATTCCTAAGATAAAATTTGGTATTAAAATTTGTGGCGACATAATGTGTTGGGGCCGGAAGTTTAAACTGGTCAGAGGGAGATTTATGTCGTGTCGTGTGTGGAACCTTGTCATGTGTCGGGGCCGACAGTTTAAACGGGTTAGAGGGCGATTGATAAGTGGAAATGTGAGACTTTGGTGGATTACCACCCGGGACGGGAGGACCGTCATAATAAAAAGTGAGCATAATAAAAAAGTTGGTTAATTTAATTAAATTAACATCGTGGGACTTGAGAATTTAAAAATCATATTGGTGTGCCTTTATAAATGGGGATTTCTGGGGGTAGTTAGTGATTTGTATTTATCACATTTAATTATCCCCTTTAATTTAAAATATTTTATTGTGATATTTGTTGTGTATAATGCTATTGTCTGGATTCAAGGATCCTATTTGAGGGGACTAGTGTGTATTCATGCTTTGGGCTTTGACTCTGACTCGTACGTTGACAAAACTTTTTCATGTATTAGTATTTGGAAAATATGCATAAGACTTTGGAGATTTTCTATTTGGAGGTGCAACTAGAGTTTAATTTTTATGGCATAGTTTAGTTAGACTTTCCTTTTCAGTCGTATTTAATTATGAGACTTCATTTGGGTTTTATTGGGCCATTCGGTTCCAAAGTTGTTAAGAGAATTTCTATTGGATTATTCAGATCTTTATTATTCAGATTTTATTCAGTCATTATTGGAGATTGGATTTATTCGGAGTTTGCATGTGATGGATCTTTTATCGCTTAGTTGTTTATGATCATTTGAGATTGATTCAATTATTTATCTTATGGGCTGATTTATTTATGTCTCATATCTGTCTCATGCTAGGAATGATATTTATTTAGTTCAAGCCCGACATATTTCGACGACGGTAGCTTGCAACCCCGTCTGTTGGATTTTACGGGGTGTGACGGATGGTATCAGAGCATGGTTTTAGGTCTCGTAGGTTATAAGTCCGTTTTATCTTTCGCGTTGCTTATCTTTGATTCCGTTTTGATGATTTGTACTTTTAGTCATTCCGAGTCTGATTTTGTTTTGTTCCTATAGTTTCAGATGGCGAACACAAGGAGAGCTTGGAATAGGAGAGAGGAGTCTGTTTCTGGTCCTGCGGCTCAGGAGAAGCGGCGTCAGATTACTTTGTAGGCCGAGGAGTTAGCGGCTATCATTCGTGAGGCCATGGCGGCCGATCTGGAGATGGGGGGACAGCGATGGGTGACTTTAGAGGCACAACAGCGGGGTACACCCGTCTCAACTTGGGATAGGGTGAGAACTAGTTTCTTTAAGGGAAATCCTCCCACATTCGGAGGGGGATCTGACCCAACGGTTGCTCACCAGTGGAGGAGAGACATGGAGAGGCATTTGAGGATGGTGGGATACAAGGATGTGCAGAAGCAGATGTTAGCAACATTTAAGTTAATCGAGGATGCTTTGCAGTGGTGGGAGAGTGCCACCACATCGAAGGAGAGAGATAAGTTGGGATATGCAGAATTTCTGACCAAGTTTAATAATAAGTACTTTTCATATGCAATTAGGAACACAAAGAAGAGAGAATTCATGGACTTGGAGCAAGGTTAAAAATCAATTGTCGAGTATGAACAGGGGTTCACTAATTTATCTATGTTTGTGCCCGAGGAGGTTAGTACTGAGGTGAAGAAGATGGAGTGTTTCATTAAGGGATTGTCTTGGTCGATTGGGCAAATGGTGTTGGGGAATCCGACATACACTACTTATGCTCAGGTGGTGGATGTCGCAATGTTGCTATGGAAAGAGAAGGCCAGTTATCAAAAGAAGTTGGGAAAGAGACAAGAGTCTAATGGACAGGGAGGTGATAATAAGGTTCACAATGATCAAACACGGAAGAGGCAGAGGACCAATCAAGAACAAAAAGGTCAAGGAGGGGAGCAAGTCAATAGTAGGCCTTTCAGACCTTTTAGGGGTGTATGCTTTGTATGTGGAAAAGTAGGACATCCAACGACGAAGTGTTATAAGAGAGTGGGCCAACAAAACCAAGGGGAACCAGCCCAATAAGGTCAGGTTATGCAAGGAGAAAAATGGAAAGGAGTTTAGGGGCAGCTAGGACTGAGGCCCCCAGTCTTAGCAACAGTTAGCGTTCAGGGAGCGCCAACAGCACTGGTAGAGTCAAGTGCACAGGGGGTGATCACTGCACCAACCAATCTCAGTTATGGGAGGTGCTAGATAGATTGCGTGGCTAGTGGAGCATCGCGGTACATAATACCTTCTTAGATACTTATATATGTAGGCTTTATATATATTGTATTTTTGCTAAGGATTGCGTTCGGGTAGATTAGGTGTATGGGTGCCTAATTGTGGTATTCTAAGGGGTAGGCATTTGTGAGCCTTATTTTCTTTTACGAGATTTACACGTTGATGTATATGCGACGTCTAATTTCGAGGAAGAAATTCTTTGCTAGTGGGGAAGTATGTAACACCCCGTATTTTTATTAATTAATTTAATTGATTAATTTGAATATTCGAGAAAAATAAAATTTTGGATTTAATGATTTTATTAGAAAAATATGTTGGTTATGATTTTAGAAGAATAAAACTTCAAGCGGAATTGAAATGGATTTTTAATTGAGATTTTAATTATTTTTGCCTTGTAGGCATTTTGTGGGGGAACTGCTGGCCGACCTAGTCGATCGATGCCTGGAGTCGATCGATCGATCGACTCCCTCAGTTTTTGCGCAAGTCGGAGATTCTAAATTAGAGTTTGTTTATGATTAGGACTCCTAATCTCTATATAACCCTATTAATACGTAGGGGGACTTCTCATAATCATTTTTTCTCAAGTTTTTCACCAGAGAACACTTCCAAATATTTTTCCTCTCCACCATAATCATCAACCTTCAACAAGATCAAGTTTTTGTACAAGTTTTGACACAATATTTAATGGTTTAATTTGGGGCTTAATCAAGATTGATTCAAGAACACTTCTTTGCTAATTTTTTGAGAGGAATCCAGATTTATAATCATATTTTCCACACGATCTTCACATGCATGGATACTCTATTCCTTTCCTTTGGTATTATGCGTTTTAAGTGTTACCCAAACTCTTAATCATGTTTTCTTAAAAGAAAGTAGTGACTTAATTAGGAAAAGTGGACACTAACTATGGGGCTATTTTTATAAAATCTTCTAATCTGAATAATATTCATAACCCTTTGGGTACATAGGATTGATGAGTGGATTTTGGATTTTATGGGCATAGGTTACATGTAGAATAACCCTAGTTTTGTATTAAATGAATTTGGGGGCGTATAACTTATGTAATTTATGTTGAGATCGTGAATTTGGAATTATGATGTATTAAATGATGAAATAACGGTATATTTAATTTAAATAATTAAATGAGATTAATTGGATTTTTATGACGAGGTGATAATTAAATTAAGATTTAATTAAATTGGACTATCATGTGTAGTTTTATATGTTGATTAATTATGCTTGATTATGTGATTTGTTGGTATTATTATATTGCCTTTGTGACGACGGGTTGTTGGGTAATTTTGCTCTCCATAGATTTTACGATGCCTTCTAGGTATGGGACTAGTGGGTAGGCCTTTTGATGATTTATGCCTTCTAGGTATGGGAATAGTGAGGGTAGATTATTACGACTTTATTATGTCGGATGTGGGCTAATTTTTGATACTTTATCATCGTTACGCTAGCCTAGGCATGAGACTAGGTCGAGGTTTAGGTTAGAAATTCATCCTATACATAGGGTAGGACGTATTGATAACTTGAGGACCCTTAGGTATGGGACGAAGGGGTATTTTTGAGGATCTCACATCGATTAAAAGGGTGGGGTAATTTATAAATTATGAAATTGCGAAATTGAGAATTAATGCCTAAGATAAAAACTGGTATTATAATTTATGGCGACATAATGTGTCGGGAGTGATAGTTTAAATGAGTCAGAGGACGATTTATGTCGTGTCGTGTGTTGAACCTTGTCATGTGTTGGGGCTTACAGTTGAAACGGGTTAGATGGTGGTTGACAAAGAGAAGTGTGACACTTTGGTGGATTATGACCCGAGACGGGAGGTTCATCATAATAAAAAGTGAGAACAATAATAAAAGTTGGTTAATTTAATTAAATTAATATCTTGGGACTTGGGAATTAAAAATCATATTGGTGTGCCTTTATAAATGGGGATTTCTGGGGGCAGCTAGTGATTTATATTTATCACGTTTAATTATCCCGTTTAATTTAAAATATTCTATTATAATATTTATTGCGTATAATGCTACTGTCTGCATTCAAGGATCCTATTTGAGGGGAGTAGTGTGTATTCATGTTTGGGGCTTTGGTTCTGACCCGTTCGTTGACTAACCTTTTTCAGGTATTAGTATTTGGAGAAGCTGCGTACGACTTTGGAGATTTTCTATTTGGAGGTGCAGCTGGAGTTTAATTTTTATGGCATAGTTTAGTTAGACTTTCCTTTTCAGTAGTATTTAATTATGAGACTTCATTTGGGTTTTATTGGGACATTCGGTTCTAAAGTTGTTTAGAGTATTTCTTTTGAATTATTCAGATCTTTATTATTCAGATTTTATTTAATCATTATTGGAGATTTGATTTATTCGGAGTTAGCATGTGATGGATCTTTTATCGCTTAGTTGTTTATGATCATTTGAGATTGATTCAATTATTTATCTTATGGATTGATTTATTTATGTCTCATATCTGTCTTATGCTAAGAGTGGTATTTATTTAGTTCACGCCCGGCGCAGTACGTCAACAGTGGCTGGTCACCCCATCTGTCAGATTTTGCGGGCATCTTGGTAAATACATCAGCGAACTCCTGAACAATAGGAACTGAATCAAGTGGGATTACCACCTCCTTAAAGGTCTCCTCCTCTATGTAATATAAGTGAGTGGATGATCCTCCCTAAGGACGAGACATCGCCACCAGGAACATCTCCTTTCTCGGTATAGTAGATATATTACTCTTACTAAAGCAATCGATCATAACCCTATACGCAATGAGCCAATCAATACCGATAATCGTATCATACTCGTGCATATCTAAGACAAGCATATCTGCCGGTAATAACAATCTCTCAATCTCTATGCCCACACCCCGACATATAAAAAATATCAATGACCCATAGCCCAACGGTGAATCTACACTAGTAACTGTGCTCTTTGACGTGTTTATAACCCCGTGGCGCGTGCAAAACTAGTGGCAATGGAACTATGTGATGCCCCCATGTTGAACAAAATAGGTTCCAAAGCCCCCTGGATAGAAAATATACCCTCAATCGTGGGTAGAGCCTGTGGTACTGCGGCCTGATGAACGTTGTAAACACGCTTATACTGTAACTACCCTTGCTGAACTGGGACCGCTGGTATAGCTGGAAAATTTGGCATTTATGGTGGTACTGGGAGGGCGGTGGGAAATATTGGTCTTTGAGGCTCCTGTCGAGCACCCTGCTACTGTAGCTGCTAGGTCCTGCCCCTCTCAGGAAAATCATGACGTTTGTGGTCAGCCTTGCCACATATGAAACACTTTCCACCAAAGTTTCCCCCCTCTGTACCTACTGCCCTCTGCCCTACTGGACGTTACCACCTCTCACTTAGCCTTATTGGCCCTATTGATACTGATGCTGGCCCTGATGGCCCCACTGTCCCTGTTGGCCCTGTTGGCCATGGTTATAACCTCCTTGACAATGTCAGAAACCTTCCGATCTAAAATTCTTAGAACCCCCTACTAGGAATTCTGATCACCCTGCCTCTGCTGGCTCTGAGCTGGCTGTGCCTCACTGGCACCACTACCTCATGTCCTGTCTTGCTGGATGGACTCCCTTACTTACTTGCTCCCTGTCAGATGGAAGCAGTGGTCCTGGAAATGAAGTAATGTTGAATTAAGCATGTCTGTATAAGTCTGCAATGAGAGGTTACCTAGAAGATGTTGTCAAATCCTCCAGGTAAGGCCATCTATGAACATCTGCATTTTCTTCTCCTCAGTAGGTACCTCTGCTGGTACCAGATTAACTAGCCTAGTAAACTTTTCCTCGTACGTAGCTACGATCTTCCCCTCCTGGGTGTGGTTTAGTAATTTTCGCCTCATCTCAGTCTGAACGGCAAAAGGGAAATATTTGCGGCCGAACCGCACCCAGAAATCCAGAATAGTAAAGATATCTCTCTCCTTAGCAGTGGTAATAGACTCCCACCACTGCAGTGCTTCTCCAACTAGCTTAAATGTAGCTAGTATGTGCCTCTCTACATCTGTGCATTCATATATCCTCAAGTGACTCTATATGTCCTTCCATTGGATCGCCACTATAACATTGGAGCTCCCTGCAAACTTCGGAGGATGTGCCTTCTGAAAGGCATCTCTGACATGTTCCCAAGCAGACGGGAATGCATGAGCCTAAACTGGGCCCACTATCGGTGCTTGAGGTGGCGCCTGCTTCACTACTGCTAAAGCTGCATTTATTGCCTATGCTACTATAGCGACAACTTTAGTGGCGTTCATAGTACCCTGAATTGGTGCTGGCTGAGGCTCGGGTTGGGCACCTCTGGGAACTCGCTGTGCACGTTGAGGAGGTATCTAAAATGAGAGAGAAGCTTTATAAGTCTACAGTTAATAAGACAAAATGGCTGAAGGCATAAAATGCGCAATTAAATAATACGACAGTCCTAAAACATAGGGCTCTATATCAAATAATGCTACACGGAAAGCATAACAAGACGTATAGATCCTAAAGACTCTAGAACCTGATGTTCTGATACCACCTGTGACACCCCATCTAATTAAATACCGGGTAGCTACTCCTTTATTAAATTAATATAGAATATCAAGTTGGTTTAGCCTTAGCATCACTGACGAAAAACATATAATTAGTTACTAGCCAGCTACTATTAAAAAGTGAGATGCCAATTTTGATTAATTAAATTAACTTACAACTAAGTAATGAATAACCAACCATTCAACATTCACATAAAAAATCTCGTAGGAATAATAAATAGAAAGAAATAATAAAGTCTCGAGTAACACTCCAAATATACTCTCAATGCCAAATAATCCCAATATAAGAGTCTGAACAAATAAATCCAACATCTAAAATAAATGAAAGTATTAAACAGCTATGTACGCGGTGCATGCATACTCTGCTATCGATTTTTGATACATCGCGTACATAAGGATCACGAGTTTCGAATCACTCAAGAACCATATCAATTCAAATCACATCTATTGGAAGCGAACATAGTTCACATACCCATGGGTCATGCACATACCTACGCTCCCATGGTCAACTAACTCATCAACTCATAAATAAGTCTTCACAGTCCTATGTTCTTGAGGTACCAAATCTAAATCTCCCCGAAGGCACACAAGATAAGATTGCCCTCTTCCTATAACCTCCCGTAACAACGAGTATGGTAGGTATGTCATACACATTATAATTTATATACTAGGTAATCACACAACCTAAGTAATCATCATTTAAATATAGGTATACTCCTATCCTATATTATAAGTCTCATACGTAGTATAGTTTCATCCCGATTATCCTACGTAATATGTTTAGCGTGACAACTCTCTCCATATAAATTCGAGTACTTAAACCTATCCCGAAAGTTTACTAAGTCTCCCACTTGTCTCTAAGGTTATTTCAGTAAATTAAAGTCACCCTACTACTGTCTCTAACCTTATGGTTATTGATTATCCAAATTAAATTCAAGTTTCCATAATTTCTAACCGTAACACTCTTGTCGGACACTCGTAAGTTTGTCATTTAATCCCAAACCAAACTAATATTTTTCGGGCCTCAAATATACCCCTACTGATGTTCTCTAAGCTCCAATATATTCAAATAGTTCACACCAATAATTCTTAAAAGTTGGGGTTTGGTTAAACCTTAAAAGGAAATTTTATCACAAATATAGGGGAGTCGATCGATCGAAGGAAATAGTCGATCGATCGATTGACATTCTTGAGTCGATCGATCGATCCATCAGGTATTGGGTTACGATTTCTGCATATTTTTGCCTACGAATTTCATCAATTTTAATCCTCAAATCCTCTATTATAATGTCCCAAACTCCCACATATTTATACCAAAGGTTACACCAACATAGTTACATGATTTCTAACATATCAGAATCATCAAATCATCATGGGGCATAATTGTCTTGGATCAAATCATATATTTTTCACAAGAAATTTTGTTCATCAATTTTTCTTCAAGAACATCAAATATCTCAACATTAAATCGTGAATTCCTATACATGAATAATGATTTCGTTCTCTATACATATCAAAAGCTCGACTACATACAAAACCTACCCATATTCAAGATTAAATTCTCCCGATTCATGAAATTATCAAATTTTCAAGTTTAGTCTCCAATTCTGAACTACCATGGATAATATATTCGCTGAATCATAACAAGTTAAATCGCTTGCCTCAAATGGAAGTTCTGATCCTTTGGAGAAGGTGGTATAGGAGAGATCCTCTTTTCTTGATCTATCCGATGGTGGTGACGGTGGTACAAAAAGCCGAAGAATGGCCTCCTTTGGGAACTTACTCCAGTTCTTCTCTAATGTCCGTCTGTGAGTTTTGGTGGTGAAAAACCCTAAGGATCTAAACTAGCAGCTGATAAAGCTATCTAAATTTCGTAGGTCACTATTCATCAAATTGTAAAATGACTAAAATACCCTCTCGAGTTGCTGGTTTGGCCTAAAACTGCCCCGTGACCCAAACTAAACTCTCGGGTAGACTTTTCTAACTATCTTGACCCCTTTCGAACCCTTTGACACACTCAAAATGACCATAAGTATGACATAAAAGTAAACTAATTTATAATCCATTAAATTGATCCCGATACGATTGGCATGCACGTTTCAAGTTAATTTCCAAAACTGTTTAATTTTCCACTCGTGACAATTTTCATAAGTTCATAATCATATATTACTATACTCGCTCAGTAATATTCAACATAAATATCATAATCAAATACTAATTCTCGTCTCACTAGTATTTAAATCTGGATTAATTACCAAATAATTTCCCATTTTTAATTCAATTAATCCTGTAATTAGAATCGGTAAAAATATGGGGTATTACAGTAATTTTCCTACCTTTTTCTCTAATGCTTTCGCCTTTTTGGGGCTGTTCGGGATCGCTATCTGAGTGACCTATTTGAAAGCTGGACCGACGTGCAATCGATGGCATGAAATATTGGGATCTATCCCAGGCAACTCGAATGGTTCTGAAGAGAAAACATCCAGATTGCTTCAGAAGAACATGGTTATCTCCTTCTTTTCTCAGTCGATGAGAGAGGCACCGATCATAAATTTTCTTTCAGGTGAGTTACCCTCAGCTGTAACTTCATCTAGGTCTTCGGCGACCCTACTTGTGGGGTGGGCCCTGGTTTCCTCCACCCCTGGTTAGATGTACCGTGATTGCTGTTTTGAAGGCAATACCCCTTATTGGGCTTCCTCCTGGACTTTCAACTCGTCTTTCTTCTTCTCATGCTTAGGGAGGATGGATGCAATGAAGTATTTTCTAGCCATGGCTTGGTCACTACGAATCTCGACCACCCTTCGATCTGTAATGCACTTGAGTTTATGATGATATGAGGATGGTGCGACCTTCATAGAATGGAGCCAACCTCTTCCCAGGATGACGTGATAAGGACATTCAAGATTTACTACCAGAAACTCGATCATCTTTGAAATACTTCCCTCCCTGACTGGCAGAACTATCTTTCCTAACGGTATGCTTATCTTTCCTGCAAAGTCGACTAATGGAACGGTGGCCTCTTTGAGGTCGACGATATTCAATTTCAATATGTGGAACAAGTCTAGGTACATCACTTCGGAAGAGATACCTTTGTCGACGAGCAACCTGTCAACGTCCTAATTAGCTATCCTGAGTGTGATGAGCAATGCATCATGATGTGGGGTTCTTACCCCAACCAAGTCGTCTTCAGTACTGTAGTCGACGTTTTCTTATCACTGATGCTTCCCAGCCTGAGTCTTTGCAGGGTCTATTTGAAAAGATTGCATAACGGTAGTAATATTTTTAACTTCCATCCGAATAATATTTCCTTGTACTTTCTTGAGGTATGATTCCCCATGAATTACGGCGAACTCGTGGACTATCTTATCCTCGAGGATGTTTTTTGGCTTCTGGTCTCCATTGTTTGCGACCTTGTCTGCCTATTTATCTATGAACTCATTGAGATGACCAACCTAGACCAGCTCGTCGAGATGAGATTTGAGTTCTTTATAGTGTCAGTCCTATGACCCCCTTTTTTGTGGAATGCACACCTCAGTGCGTTATTGCGCTTCATTGGATCTCCTCCTATCTTCTTGGGCCATTTGACAAATGGCTCTTCCTTGATTTTGGTGAGGATTTTATATATCGATTCCTTGAAGACTATGTTAACAGCCTGGAATGCTTTTGAGGAGTCATTCTTGTTGCCATTTTTTTAGCCATTCCTACCCCCATTCTTATTTCCTTTCTTCTGGGAATAATTCTCCTTTGTCCATTTGCTCGTCTTCGCGCGACCATTGTCCCCTGCATTAAGATGGATTACATCTTCGACTTTGGCGTATGATTCAATGCGAGCCACCAGGTCATTTATGGAGTTAGCCTCCTTCTTAGTTAGGTATAAGTGTAATAAAGAAGTGCTTGGGAGTCCTATATTGAAGGATGTTACGACAAACTGCTCCGAGCAGTCCTCAATTTCATTGAAAATCTCCCAGTACCTTTTGGCATACTCCTTGAGGTTCTCCTGTGGTTTTTTCTTCATTGTGAGCAGAGCAGCTGGTTATAAAGAAAGATGTGAATAATTCATCTAGAGCCTTAAAGCTCCTAATAGACCTATATGGAAGCCTCTCGAACCACTTCTACACCATATCTTTCATACTAGAAGGGAAGATATGACACATCAATGCATCGTTGTGTCTCCACAAGGTCATGACCTGCATGAACTACTGGATATGATCGATAGGATGAATTTTCCTATAATAAATCTTGAATCTAGGGATTACGAATTTCTTGGGGGGCTCCTGTTCTTCTATTGACCTTGAAAAAGGAGACTTCATCTGAGTGTTAAGAGATCTTTTGGCTAGCTGTCATGTGGATCTGGTTCCTCGGTGGGCTGGATGCTGACCCATCTCCCTATGGATCATGCTCCTGATTTCATCATTCTGTCGACTAGGGCTCCCATGACGTCAATTTGGCGTAGTCATTCTGATTGACTATCCTCTGACCTGTTCCTCTCAATTCTCCCTTAGTCACGTCTGGGGATCCTTCCTCGGCTGTGAGATTCACTCACCTGATGGCTTAGAGTCTAATCATGGCATCGTGTTTGGGAAGAAAAACATTGAGTGTTTGATAGAGTTGATGTTCAGTGGTTCCTCAGGGGGCAAAATAGTCATGCCGACACGTTAGCAGCTCTAAGCTCTGTTATTGACTCATATTTAAGGAGAACCATTATGATAGAATTTCTCGCATACCCAAGCATCAACCAGTCAGCCATAGCCGAGCAAGTCCTCCACATAGAAAAGGCACCCAGTTGGATAAATCCCATAATGACTTATTTACGGAGCGACACACTCCCAGGCGACAAGAGATCGGTACACCAGATAAGAGTCAAGACTGCTCGCTTTCACTTATTTCCTGAGGGAAAACTCTAGAGAAAGTCTTTCACTAGCCCCTACCTCCAGTTCCTTCACCCAGAAGATGTCGATCAGGTTCTTATTGAACTTCATAAAGTCATTTGTGGGATTCATGCAGGAGGATGATCATTGGTTTTTTGAGCGATCAAGGAAGGATACTGGTGGACGTACATACAGAAGGATGCTAGAATTTACGTTTGGAAGTGTGAAAAGTGACAGAAGCACTCCCCTATGGTCCACCAACCATCTAGTGACCTCAAGTCATTGACCAACCCATAACCTTTTACCCAATGGGGCTTGGATGTTGTAGGGCCTCTGCCTACCGCATCTGAAAATTGCAAGTATCTGATGATCGGCACTGATTACTTCACTAAATGGGTAGAGGCTGATTCACTTGTAAACATCCAGGACTCTGATATGACGAGGTTCATATGAAAGAACATCATTACCCGCTTTGGGACACCAAGAACAATCATTACTGACAATGGCACGCGGTTCGAAAGTTACTTCTTAGTTATGTATCATATCCATAGAGCAACGAACAAGATGAATTTTCAATAAGATAATGATCGACGGACTGAAAAAACGTCTGGAAAGAGCCAAATGTGCAAGGGTAGACAAACTTCCCCACATTTTATGGGCTTACTGTATAACTCCCAAGAGAGCAACAAGAGAAACCCCCTTCGCTCTTGCTTTTGGAATGGAGACAATCATCTCATTGGAAGCAGGTCTCCCTACTATGAGGACCACTTTGGTCGACCAAGGCCTCAACGATGAAGCATTACTCATTGAACTTGACTTAGTTGATGAGTAACGAGAACTGGCACTACTTAAGTTGTCATCTTACCAATAACTACTGGCCATATATTACAGCTAAAAAGCCAGTCCTAGGAAATTTCTAATAGGGGATTATGTCCTGAGGAAAGTCCTCGACAGTGCTGTAAGACCATCAGACAACAAAGTAGGACTAAATTGGAAGGGACCTTTCAAGGTAATAAGGATGACCTAAAAGGAGAATATCACATAGAAATGCTAGAGGGTAGGGAAATACCAAGGGCCTGGAATTCATTCAACCTTAAGAAGTTCTACTTTTAGACTTTTATATCTTTTATTTTTTAGCATCATTAGTCTATGCGAATTTTCACTTACCAACTAATGTTGCCTTTCATTTATCATTTTTATTAATAAAGGTCGATTGGCCCACACATTTTAAACATTTTGATTGTTTAATATCTATTGATCAAACCTTAATATGCATATGTTCTAAGCAGTATGCTCCCCTCAAAACATAACAAAGTTTCGATATTGCATCAAGGTGATCAACTTGCTCCAGCCAAGGAATAAAGCTCCTATGATTACAATAGTGTGTTAGACTTATTCCATTCAAAGCTAAAAAATATGAAGCAATGTTTATAATTAACCTTCGTCAGGTCTTTGTTGAAAACACAGTTAGTCTCTTGAGTTGCTCTGGCAACAATAAAAGACCTATAGGGGATCCTTAGGTAATAAAGCTAACTCAAGGTTGGTTGAAAAATCCTATTCGGGCGGATGTCCCATTAACCAGGTACATTCTTGCCATTGCCCTACTTATGCCTAAGGAAGTGTGACGACACACCCTAAAATGTAAAGTGGACGGAATAATATGGCTAAGGCATATTGGACTGGGAGAAGGCTCAAACACGAGATAACAAAAACTCAACATCATTTAATTGGTTAAAAGGCCCAAAATGATTAAAAGTTTTTGTACTAATCATTATTGTTACGATCAGATCCATCAAGTATTTTTTTGGTCAAACACTGATGTTAAGAAATCAACAAATAAGGTTAATACATGTTTAGTCAGCAAATGATCAAGACATAATAATTAGTTGTATTTGTCATTAAGAATCATATGATTACATTTACATCAAAAGACCAAGAAATATTTAATGACCTACGATGGCCCAGCACGACGAGCAAGGTAGTTCGCTACTCAAGCTCTTCGACCATCATCAGGATGAGGAACTAAGTCTTCTTTAATGCCCTCTAGGCATGGCTCTAGAAGCTGCACATGAATATCATCTATTGGAATCCAACGGTTGTCCCTCGAGAAGGGATTTCTCATAGCAGATGAATGAACGGTCTGATAATTATACCAGAAGGCATATTCCCAAGGAAATTTCAATTCCTTAAGAACGTTCAGCCATCCCCTAGAAAAAGCAAGGTCTTCGGCCTCTTTCAGTATTTTCTGTTGCATTTTTCCAACCTTGGTCATAACCATCAACCCATACCTGCCGAGGACCCTTTTGGAATAAATGTCTTAATTAAGTAACATCTCTTTGAAGACCCACGGTGATCATATTAGCTCGACTAACATCTCCTTTTAGCTCGGTAATCTCCCTCCTGGAAGCCTGATTCTAAGTTTGAGCAACTATAGAAGATGAGGAGGAGGATCCTCGTAGTACCAAAGAGGACCAGATGGAGTGTTTTCTTTTAGATGAGCAATTTCCCTTATCAAAGATCATTCTCTCTTTGTAATAACTCCCCCACATGGTTGATTTTAGACGCATCCAGAAGTTTTTCTTTGAAGGCATCCATCTTCTGCTGCATAGAGGCACCAATTCCTTCCATCTCCTCGAGCCTATCCTTAAGCTTAGCGACTAACTCAGATTGATCTTTATAATCCTAGTTTCTTACCCTAAGGTATTTAGAGATTATTACAAAAACTCAGCGAGCTGGAGTGCTTATGTTTGGACCAAGAATTTGGCCTAGACGGGAGTTAGCTGGAATATAATTATCTAAATCAATGAGCTACAACTAACCAAACAAGCAACAAAGGTAGCAAGAATCAATAATTAAATAAAAAATTTTCTTTTCATTTAATCAACTGGCACATACCATTACAAATGAAGGTAAGAAAAAAAATACAACAAATTAATAAAATAAGAATAGAGCCTAAATTACTAAGAGGCCTCAACCTAGTCATCTATAGAGCGCCCCTTCCCCTTGTCAACAGCCTAGTCAATGATGACCTCGCCTCCATCAGCACCCGAGGCATCTCCTCCAGCTGGAATAATGACCCCCTATGGGTTAACCAATGCATCTCCCACAGTAGGAGTAATGGGCTACATGCCATCATGATCATCGGGTGGGAAGAAGGAGATACCTCAATAGGATTATGGCCGGTATGATGTTAGAAGAAAATGGGGGAGTCAGTAGCAACCCTAGAAGCAGTCAAGGCTTGATCCTATCCTTTTTTGAAGAATGCTTGCCGAAGATAAGAAATCTAGTGCTCGGCATCGTCGTACACTGCCTCCCAGACTTCATTTCACCCGTCCTCTCTAATGATCACTTCTTCCCCCTTCAGTTGAACCACCTTCACGACCAACCCCTTATTTGCCTCTACCACTGCCAGCTTGTCCGCAGTCACGACATTATAGGCTTTTTGGAGGTCAGACATCTACTTAGAAGACTTTTCCTCTCCTTGTCAAAGGTAGCCTTCGTATCAACCAGAGCCTTCTCGAAAGATAGTAGAGCTTTGTCCAACTCCGAGTTTCTCCTCAACAGCTCAGCTCGACCACAGAGCAACACAGTATAATCAGATATAAACTACAAAATAGAAAAAACACAGGTTAAGCATGAGAGGAAAATGGAGAAAAAATAAGTATGGATAAAGGAGTACTCACCAAAGCAAGCCCTTGGGAATATTTAAGGACTAACTAATCTCCCCCCATGCTCGATGAGCGCTCGCGATTAGCTACGAGCAATGCTTTCTCCAGTAGCAAAGGGGCAAGTTAAGGAGCAGCAGCCACTGAGGCCCCCTCAATAGCAACAACAGAAGGCACCATAGAGGCATTTGAGGCATGTGCTCTTCTCTTTTCTCCCTCTCTCTTTCTCTATTTTTCTTCTTCTTCTTCTTCTTCTTCTTCTTCTTCTTCTTCTTCTTCTTCTTCTCTCTCTCTTTCTCTCCTCCTTTTCTCTCTTCTTTTTCTCCACCTCCTCCTCCTGAACCACCACCTTAGAACTACCAATAAAGTCTCCTACCTTCTACTTGAGGAACTTCATCCTATTAGACAAAAAATCATCATCACCATCATCCTGGATGAATTTTCTTCTCCTCGGAGGGGCCATCTCTTCCTTGCTGAACTCCTCTTCGTTGGACTCTTCCTCTCTGCTCCAACTTTCACCACTTCATTCCTCGCTTCCTTTTACCAGATCCTCTCACGAGTTACTTTCTTCCTCGCCCCTCAATGGGTTAAGAAGTACCACAACCGCCTTCTTCTGGAATGTCTAGATAACGGATTGTGTATACTGGGCGAACAATAATCTGGAAGTAGTATTCCTATATTCCAGTAAGAATGCAGTAGACCGAGGATGTTTCCCCCAACAATAGTGTCGCTTATCCGCCAAGCTTTCAAAAGTTCAGCAGCTCAGATCTCGCGAGGAGCAGACTCTTGATTCTTGGCTTTTGCTACAAACGAAAAAGAAGGAAATATCAGAAGGAAAGTACATAGAGGCAGACAAATAAATAATAATACAAAGATGGTGATAATAACCTATGTACTCCTCCCCAAAGGTAGGGATATGAGGTCCCCTGTACCTTGTGCCTCTTGATTGGGGAGGATATTGCTAATTTTTGGCAATAAAACATTCAGATCTATAGTCTTTATGGGAATCAAGTAGATTTACTACCAACACCCTATTAAGACTTCTTGCTTTCAAGTACAAAAGACCCCCACTGGTGCAATAGAAAGTATAACAATAGCAGATCTCAACTAATCCTAAGTTGGTACCATAGAGCTGGTTTATCCTATGAACTCCATTAACAATCTTCCATACATTTGGAGAACATTGGGCAGGAACTATGTTGAAGTATTAGAAAAAATGTAAAAACAAAGGGTTAGGGGGAAACGTTAAACCCCTTTGGGAAACTAATAGATCGTGAATCCAATGACCATCTTCTAGATCGTGAACATTTATGGGGACTGTAATACACTATATCTCTACCCAATCAGGAATATTGTAACATTTTCAAAACTCAGGCAAAGACTTATTATCAAGCATCGCCAGGAGAAAAACACAAAAACCCTAGCTACAGTAGAAGAACGATTCTTAGAAGACGAAAACTAGAAGAAGAAGAAATATGGAACATACAAGATAAAGAGGAGGTTTATAAAGTTGAGAAAGTCTTGATTTTGAAGAGCGAGAGTAAGGAATGAAGCATGAGAACACAGTATGCAAAAAAATGACCAAAGACGATGAACTGACGGTTAAGTTTTTGACAAGCCAGTTTCAAACACTCAGATGACGTTTTACACTTATCGAGAAAGATTTGGCGCTTCAATATCTTACAAAAAGAGGAGTGCGCCTTTCCCGTTTCAAAAAATTACAACTATACTGCTGCTGATGACACTGCGTCCTTAGCCTCATTTAAAATCTATCGGCCCAAGCAATGGCCCAAAGATTTTAGGGGTAATTGTGGGGACCAATTTTATTCTCATCCCACGAGAGTAGTTAACCCGGCCCAATAAATCTAGAAAGATGTCCGACCCAAATTGTGGGAATAAGCTACGAGTATGTGCAGTCCACACACCCAAAACCAAGTCAATCCCCTATAATCTCATGCAGATATTCAAGGGATTCATGGATCATCATAGACGTCGTGGAGTTACTTGAACAACTGAATTTCTACATCTATAAATTGTAACCCTTGGCCGGGGGCAGAGGGGCATATAAAAAAAACATATTGAGAGATACTTAATAAAACAGTTGACCTCTTCATAGACGTAGGCAAGTTGTCGAATCACGTACATAGTTGTGTTGTGTGTGTGATTATATGTTTTCTTGTTTGATTATGATTATTCTTCGTAAATCCTTTATTGTGATATTTTTGGATACGATAGTACCCATATGTAACGAGCTGGTAGAACACCGATACACCTTTATTATGACTTACACAAAGCCCTCTTTGTATTTTTTCGAGGACAAATTTTCACTCATTTTAGGAGTTATGGATAAAACCCGAGTTAATAATAGTTTTACTTAGATCTGTTAAAAAAACACGATAACCCATTAACTTAGCACGACCTGACATGGAATTATTAGTTAATGGGTTTACTTTTATTGGGTTTGGGTCATTAACGGGTTAGCACAATAGACCCGTTAACACCAACGATTAGGGTTTGAAAATTTATTTGTACCCATTTTTACCCGTTAATACTCGTTAATACTAATGGGTATTATGTGGTTACCCAACTCATACCCAATAAGAATAACCATTAGAACCCATTATTTATAAATACTTTAAGACTAACGGGTACTATGGGGTCACCCATCCTATACCCAATAAGAGTAACCATTAAAACTCATTATTTTAAAATAATAAAGACTAACAGGTATTATAGGGTCACCCAATCCGTTATCCGTCTAGACCCAAACTGACTCGTTACCAAACTGACTCGTTAATATTAGCTGGTGCTAATGGTTTGGGTCATGTAACCGTTAATATTAACGGATCGTGTTTGGGTATTATCATTAGACCTGTTAGTCTTAATGCGTCGTGTATGGATTACAGATGTTTTGACCCGTTAACCCGACCCGTGCATGACCCAACACAACCTGTTGATAGGTCTACCTTTAGTCATAAGATATTGTTACACCCTGTATCTTATTGTTTGTGTTTTTGAGAAATCTTCAAGTTACTATTATGTGGTAAGACACTTAGGCACATTTAGTTGTCTCAAAATTGTAAATTGACTCATTAATAAATTGATCCATTAATTATATTTTGTTTCATTAATAAAATGATTCATTAATTAACCCATTTTAGCTCATGTATAAAATTTGAAGTTGGATCATTTCACAAAAAAGGTGAAATGCATCCATTTGAAATAGGAGTCACATAAAGTTCATGAACCTTCTTCCTCTCATCCTCTCTCCTTTTCTCCCTTTCCCCATCTTCTTTGTTGCTTCTTTCTTTGATAGTGTTATCCCATGTCTTAATAGTCCCTTCTTCCCCAAGCTGGATATTATATTGCCTCCTATTTATCCCCTAAACCTTGGCCTTACAAGCAATGTCTTTAACTTGTATTTTCCTAATTACATTGCATTATGATATTATGTGGCCAATTATGTTGCACTCGGAGCAAAATTTGGGAAGTTTACCATATGAGATATTGTTCATAAAGCTGTAGTCCCTCCTTTCAACTAGGAATTTGTAGGTGAGTTCTTGGCTAAAATCTACATCTACTAATACCCTAGAGTAGTGGCCAAATGTGTAACGCCCCAACCCAAATTTATGGGTTACCCGTAGTCAACCCGGTCCGATCCGAGCATTAGGTGTTAAGTGAAATGAAACAACCTATACAATGTTGCTAGTCTAGTTTTATTTTAGTTAACGTCTCACTTGTTTAGCATTCAATTCCCATTTCAAAATAAACTACATGAGGGACCCATGGGGAGCACCCCGAAGTCCAAGCATACAAAGCTACTAACGTAATATAAAAGGAAGCACTTACATGTATAACACTCTCAAAATACGAAACCTCTCCCAACTTTCCGTAACAAAGCGATTGTGTTAGCCAAATGCTCAGTGGAAAATATACGAATGCAGTACATAACTGAACGGTAGAAAGAAGACCCTAACACGTTAAACGTACGTGCACATGTAACTACCTTATATACATAAATAAACTTACATATACATATACTTAATGCATGAAATGATTTTACTTTCGAAAACTTTATTTATCCAAATTAATTCACCTTAATCTTATAAAAGACTTCATTTTCCTAATTTTAGCATTTCTCGCTTTATTTAAAACACGCGATTCAATACTTGAAACCACTACACTTCATTTGACCAAAAATCATTTCTTTACCGAAATCACCCTTTTTATTTTATCCAATACACATTAGTATTTTCATTGAAAACCACTGTTTCAACACACGGGAGCACCGTGTTTGAAAATGCTCGTTTAGCTTTTGAAATCTTTTATAACACATTCTTGTGTTAATTATGGGTTTAACCACTTAGGTCGCCTAACCACCCATTTAGCCACTTACTTTGCCTTTTATTTTCTTACCTTATGGACATTAATAGATTTAAACATTTACTTACCCATTGCACCTTTACCGAAGAATTTATTAATTCATACAAGTGAGGTTTCATTAACACATTTCGCCACACAACCCATTTCTTAACACTGTTCCTAATTTCTTTATCTTTTCTCCGAATCTTCCAATAACCGCATACTTCAATGGGCTCTAGCCAGTTGTTTTGGGTCTTTCACCCCAGGGTTCTGGGCCCTCCTTAATTTTTTTGGTGTCATCCGAGTTCCTTTTAATGTGTTTTAATATTTTACAAATGTCCACATGATTCCACTTTACCTTTTTTTCAGTCGAAGTCGAAACCCGAGGTTTCACCCTAACTTGTGTTACACTTTAAAATTCACCATTTTATATGCCTTACACTTTAACCTTGATTTTATTCCAAAAATCATATTCATACATGATCAATTTGTGTAATACCCTTTTCCAATATTTTTATTTCATAAAAATATTCCACTTTAAATAAAATTACCATTTTACCCATTTGTTTCCAAACTCATCTTTTACTCCATTTTCACAAGTGTTAATTATCCCAAACACTATTAAGTTACTCACACTAACTTCTTAAGTATTTTGACACCTTAAAACCCCTTTAATCTTGGAGTGATATTCTTCTTAATTGGAAACATCTTTATTCCATTGTTTCCATTTCAATTTCATAAGCGTTAATCTTTCATAACATTATCAAGTTACAAACACTAACTTCCCAATGTTTAGCCATTAACACTTATTCAACCTTTTATTAACCATCTTTCAAACTAGTCATTTCTTTAGTTCCTTTCTTCAAGAAATCGATTTACACTTAAACACTACTTTTATAAGAAAATAACATTTCCTCTTATTATCACATGTAGTTTTAAAACTTTGTACTTATCAAATTTTTAACCCCCTTTTCACACACCTTAAAGACAAATTTTTTTATTTTCCTTTATTCCATGTTTAAACCCAATAAAATATTCTTTAAACTTGTTTGTAAATTCATTATCCAAATACTATAAGTTTATATGCATGACAAGATAGATTTTAAACCTTAAAATCCCATTAAATTGGTTAAACATACTTGCAAAAAAATACATTTTAATGCATAAAAGCTTCAAACTCAACAAATGTCCATTTTTAATGAAATCTTCATTTTTGCAAGAAACTTTAAAACATTATTTCACTAATGTCTAACAACATAAATGATTATCTTCAAACATTCTATTTTATAAAATGTTTAACATCAATATTTCTAGAAAATACACCATTTTCACAAAATACCAACTTTTTATATTTTAAGACTTTGAAATATTTATTCATTCTTTATTTTCAACAAAATTACATTTTACCAATATTTTTATTCCATAAAAATATTTATTATTTACTACACATGATTTTTATCATATAATAAAATGCACCTTACTTATGTAATCTAACAACAAGACTTCAAATAGTGCAAATAGAGTCTTAAATACTAAGGATAGATTTTCCACCTTTGAAGGCTCCAATGGTGGTAGAAATGTTGGTGTAGGAGGAGCAGCCCTAACCTCTAAAGGTGACCTCAAGGGGTTACCAAATGCATGCTCCAAAAATACTCCAAATGTGCTCCATCCATGCTCCCAGACAAAACCCACTTCAAACTCCATGGAAGCTCTCATCATCTTCCCCAAAAATCCCCCAACACTTCTTCAAAATTCGTAGCTCCACTTCAACAATGGTGGAAATATGTGTTGTAGTCTTGAACATGGTGGAATATTATGTAAAATGGTGGTGGAGTGGTGGTGGAAGATATAAAAATGGTGGAATACCTCTCCACTTTCTCTCTCCCTCTTCCATCTTCTTCTAACTCAAAAATACCCCAAATATACCAAAAACACCCTTATAAAACACCCCAAACACCCTAAATTCTCATTTTTCCAAATCTGGGCTAATCTGAGCTCGACAATCCATATATCTAAGGGTTAGGTGACAATGCACATGGGAAAATTAGAATAAAATATTTTTGAGGCACGTAGTTCGAAAGACACGAGCCTCGTTCGAACGTTATGTCAACCTCGTTCGATGGGACGCTTTACGCGACCTGCCTCTGTTATGCAAAAATATCTCGTTTAAAGGTTAACTTTGCTTTGAGCGACGTTCTACCTTGCTTCTAACGACCTCCTCATACCATTTGAATGACCTTTTTTTTTTATTTTTCATTCTTTTATTTCTTCAATTTTTGTCCCACAATTTTCTATAATTATCATCAGACCTTACACCATCACACCTTATACCAAATTTAATTGAATTATTGGGACAGCGTATTACAAACTGCCCTCCTTGGGGGATTTTATCCCCAAAATTCTCGACCCATTAATCCTTAAGATTATGGGGCTCGTCAATTTCCATTCGAAGCCATAGAAATCTATTAAGGCAAAATTGTCGAAGTTCTCAACACTAAGGTCACCTTACGTGCCTTCACTCGGGGCCAGTCACAAAATACTCAACACGCGACGTACTCTAATGCTCACCGTCTCATTACCCATGATATTACAAAATCAACTCCGAGTCTCCACTCATCTTATGATATCGTCCAAACCATTTCTAGAACCACATATGCTAGAACCTAAGGCATACTGGTTCCTCCAAGGACAAATTCTTTCTAGCGATTTACATTCAACTAATGTGAACCATAATATAATCAACCATCGTATTCGTCATCAAAATCAATTCGAGTTTAGGACCGCACATCTTGTGTTCCACAAATTTTTCGGCTATCTTGACTAAACAATTCGTGTGAGATCACCAATAACCTTATTATGTTATTCTCTCACTCTAATGAGTAATATTCTTATCAAGTCGTCACCGTGAGCTCGGCTTATATCTTTTATTATGTCACTCTGATGAACCTAATACTATCCTAGGTGTCTCACCTTTGAGTACTCGTTAGAGCCTCGCTCTAATCCACTCATCGTGGCAAAGCAACATCGTATGCTAAGTTTTCCTTGATTTCTAACATGATACCGTATCCCCAAGTCATCATCCGGATCTTTTCAACCCGAACCATTGACTGTCATGCTGTCCAGGTGAAAGTACACTAATCCCAAGAAAGATCAATACTACGAGCAAAATGTGTGGCCGAAAGCCCAACCACCCGCTCATAGTACTTTGTGCAATAATAGGAATACCTCAGATGGGGCGCACCCAGTGATCGAGCTGCATTGACCATACCGGTCCACCATGCTCTCCTAGGCCCAACCACACCGTACCATGGCACGACACCAATCCGAGTCACCACATAAGTGAGAATGTCGATCCCCGATTATCGAAATCGAAAGGAACACACAAGAGTCATAAGGAACAAGTAACCATCTCGAGAAATTTTACCCATAAGCATCCGACTATGATTTACGAAAGTGAATCTACGCCATATGCTTGAAGTCACATCACTCATTTTCGGTGTTCTCACCGAGCACAATTCCTAGTCACATACCCTAGCCTAGGTCACTAGCCGTGACGAATTGAAACACAACCATTCATTCTCTTAACACAAAAGCAATATACGAATCAGTAGTCCTCTAAGAAGTCAACCGTAGACTTCCCTCCTTAGAAGAAAGGCCCTACTTTTCACATCATTGGAATACATTCACCATTTCGATTGGCAGATACCTCATGCCCTTGTCTATATTGACTTTATCCAATTAGTAGTGATGAAGTCACCAACCTACTACACTTAGGTTATTATCTGCGTTATCATATTGTGATAGAAACCTCAAGCTACTTAGTTCAAGCGAGGCACTCACCTAACCGTGTCCTTTAACCACGAGATTTCCACCAAACTTACTTTTGGTTTCTACCCACATAGAATTTATGTGGTGACCATAACCGGCTCCCTTGGCATTCTTAGGGTAGTAAATATCGCACAGGGCTACCTCATTTAATCTGTACTAGCTTGGCAAGACGTGCCAAGAACTATTCCTCACATGGATACGGCTACCTATCATGTACGGTTGACACACACTGATATTATAATCATGTTTCGATGTTACCCCACCTCGGTTGCCATTTTTAACTCCCCACATGGCGTCATCACTCTAAGTCTTGAATACATTTCCTAATACATCTCGACACCGAGTATCACCACACCCACAATAGTTATTCCATGACATCCGGGCATCACTCCTATAATGACACAAACTATCACCCTACCTTAGGGATTACACTACCCATTTGTGCCGATTTAGGCAGCCACACTCGACACGTATGCTATACAACCAACAATCTAGGATCATCGGCTGACCCTCAACACAATCATCACTAGGGTTCTAATTCCCCTTCATACCGGACTGACTGGTCTCATAAGGACACTAAACATATTTTATGTAACCGTACTAAAGACCGGACAAGAATTCATCATCCATGCCTTTATCATTGTCGGTGTGCTCTACAAACCTTTCAATACCCACAACACTACTTCTCGGTGCTCGCAAAGGAACTAGTATACTAGCTTCTACCTATAGTGCACTTTAACCATCAAACACCTCAAGGCATCACAACATTCGATCTTTATTCTCAATGGTGCCACACACAATTTTCCCTATGGGCACCTCAAAATGCCTATGAACTACTCTCACATTATGATGACCTCACACCTAGACATTACCAAGTGGCCAAAATAAGTCTCTATGCTTAGATACTAATCTTATCTTTATTCCAAACGACCATGACTATAAGCCATGTACAACCCACAACCGACAACCAACACCATTACGGATTCGGGTAGGGTACAAAACGTCGATTGCAACCTATAAAACTCAAGGTCTGCCTCACCTAATCCTGAATAAATGTTCAACCATGACAGCTAAATTGTGTCACTATGTAAACATCATACCTTGTGCTTCCCACAGGTTGACACTATATAGCTCTTGGTAGGATATGGGACGTCGGTTCTTGCCTATAAATACCAAGGCGTACACCACGAACGCCACACGGGATCGTATTACTCATTGCCACATTATGATCAAGATATATGAAACCTAAGTCCTTGACCAATGAATCCAATACGTTCGCACCATAAAATCAATACTAATGAATGCCATTATGTCATATATCCTCCATATATGAAATATATAACCTTTACAGTTAGGTAACAATGAACACTACTCACTGTTGACACTACCAAGGATACTCTCATCATCAAACTTACCACACAATTCATCTCACGTAAAGGATCAAGGTGTTGAAACTATTAGTCTACACAACTTCATATGTTCATTGAACTACCATCAATTGAGATATCACCCCAAGGATCGGATTTGCAAAATTACATTATCGGTGTTAGTTACCTGTAAGCGACATACTTAAGGGCTATATACTCTCCAATTATCAATCACTAGTGCCTAGTCATGACATCGTAACCATCAATCTCTATCGTTGACTATATATAACTCGTGCCACTTGCCCATTGGGCGTCATCTCACTTTTATGAACATCTCAAATGATTCTATGTCATCAATACTTTAACACAATCACCTCATACAAACGATCACGATTTCACCACTACTGGTTCACCTGGACACTCGCAATTAACTAACAATTCTAATAAGAAGTTTGGTAGTGATTAATAACTATCGAATTGATCGCGTGCTACTAACTCAGTTGTCATACTAACCTCTTTGACTTTACTGTCTAGGGCACGAACTAAACTGTCATCAAACTAGCATGACTGACCCAAACTAACATCGACGTCAAAAGATCCAATACCGACCTCACCTTATCACTTTCGAAAGAAACCTTAAACCTAGATCTCTCATACCATTTGTGATGCTCCGACCCAAATTTATGGGTTACCCATAGTTAACCCGGTCCGACCCGAGCATTAGGTGTGAAGTGCAATGAAATAACCTATATAATGTTTCTAGCCTAGTTTTATTTAATTAATGTTCCACTTGTTTAGCATGCGATTCTAGTTTTGAAGTAAACTATGTCAGGTACCCATGGGAACACCCCGAAGTACAAGCATATAGAGCTACTAATGTAATATAAGGAAGTACTTACCTTTATACCGCTCTCAAAATACGAAACCACTCCCAACCTACCGTAACAAAGCGAGGGTGTGAGCCAAATGCTCAGTGGAAAATATAGGAATGCAGGATATAATCGAACGCTAGTTAGAAGACTCTAACATGTTAAACCTATGTGCAGACACAACTACTTTGTATACATATATAAACATACATATAAATATACTTGATGCATGAAATGGTTTTACTTTTGAAAACTTTATTTATCTAGATTAATTCACCATAATCTTATAAAAGACCTAATTTTCCTCATTTTAGCTGTTCTCGCTTTATTTAACACATACGGTTCAACACTTGAAACCACTATACTTCATTTGACCGAAAACCATTTCATTATCGAAATCACATTTTTTATTTTATCCAATACCAATTAGTATTTTCATTGAAAACCTCCCCATCAACACATGCGAACACCGTTTTTTAAAATGCTCGTTTAGCCTTTGAAATCGTTTATAATACATTCGCGTGTTAATTATGTGTTTAAGCACTTAGGTCGCATAACCACCCATTTACCCACTTAACTTGCCTTTTTTTTCTTACCTCATGGACATTAATAGATTTACACATTTACTTATCCATTTCACCTTTATCGGAACATTTATTAATTCATTCAAGTTAGGTTGCATTAACACATTTCACCATACAACCCGTTTCTTAACATGTTCCTTATTCGTTTATCTTTTCTTCGAATCTTCCAATAACTGCATACTTCAACAGGCTCCACACCACCGACTATGTGCACCATATGCTCTGACCTGTTACTTTGAATCTTTCACCCCAGAGCTCAGGCATTTGTTCATTTTTTCAGTGTCATCTGAGTTCCTTTTAATATGTTTAAATATTTTACAAATGTCCAAATTATTCCACTTTCCTTTTTTCCGACCAATGTCAAAATTCATGTTTTTACCCCAACTTGTGTTACACTTTGAAATTCACCATTTCACGTCCTTTACACTTTAACCTTGATTTTATTTCAAAGATCATATTCATTTAGGACAAATTTGTGAAACACATTGTTCGAACATTTTTATTTCATAAAAATATTCCACTTTAACTTAAATTATCATTTTGCCTATTTATTTGCAAACTCATATTTTACTCCATTATTGCAAGTGCTAATTTTTCCAAACACTATTAAGTTACCCACACTAACATCTTACATGTTTTGACATCTTAACACCCCTCTAAACTTAGAGCATTATTCTTCTTAATTGAAAACATATTTATTACATTATTTTCTTTCCAATTTTATAAGTGTTAATCTTTCACAACATTATTAAGTTATACACACCAACTTTCCAATGTTTAACCATTAACACTTATTCAACCTTTTATTAACCATCTTCCAAACTAGTCATTTCTTTACTTCCTTTGTTCAAGAAATTCATTTACACTTAAAGACTACTTTTATAAGAAAACACCATTTCCTCCTATTATCACATATAGTCTTACAACTTTGTACTTATCACGCTTTTAATCATTTTTAACACACCTTAAAGACACGAATTTATATTTTTTATTTTATGTTTAAACCCAACAATATCTTCTTTAAACTTGTTTATACATTTATTATCCAAATACTACAAGTTTATATGTATGAGAAGGTGGATTTTAAACCTTAAAATCCAATTAAATGGGTTAAACATATTTTTCATTCTAGAAATTCATCGTACTTGTAAAAAAAATACATTTTCAAGTATAAAAGATATTTAATCTCTTCAAACTCAACAAATGTCCATTTTTCATAAAATCTCCAGTTTTGCAATAAACTCTAAAACATCATTCCACCAATGTTTAATAATATAAATCTTTATCTTTAAACATTTTATTTTATAAATTGTTTAACATCAATATTTCTAGAAAACACACCATTGTCACAAACTACCTGATAACTTAGACTTTTGTGTGTCGTCGTTGTTGCAAGCCAAGTCAATCAAAACCTCAATTACCTACAAAAATGATAATAAAACTAGTGTAGAGCGGTAAGTAAAGGTATCAATCCACATCAAGGGGGTAAGCGAGGGGAAACAATTGTAATTCAATTTTATTTTCTTTTTGGGCTTTTTTTATTTTTTCTACTTTTTATGCCTTTTTTTATTATTAAAACAATTTGGTGAGGTGAGGTGAAACTAAACTAAACTAAAAAGAAATAATGAAAATGAAATGAAATCTAACTAAATGAACATGTAAAATATGAGAGGAAGTGAGGAAGTAAATGTGAGAACAGTCAAGGAATGGGATTCACCACAAATTCTAGTTAATCTATTTAATTAATTTATTCAAATTAAACTTCCCAAATTAGTATTGAAATTACAAATCAACTCTCGTTGCAGATGTAATTTTAATAATAATATTTTAGAGAATTAAATTTACAATCCTACAACTCACAAAACGTAGATCTAAACATCATCTAACAAATCACCCGCTAGGATCAATTTACTAAATTAGATTAAATCATAAGAATATGATTAGATTTGAAATTCAAAGAAATAATTTCACATTTTAGAAAAACCTATCTCTAGTTCGATTATAAGATGGAAATTAAGACCAGAATCTCAATTTTCTCTCGAAAATCATTTACCCTCTCTCGAGGCATAAATTAAAAGTAAGATTGCAAAATTAATCATCAAAGGGAGTTTTAATTTAATTAAACGAATTAATTTCGAATAAAATCAAATTAATGGATAATCCCACCCCGTGAAAGGGGATTTAACCTAACATCATATTAAACATGATAATCAAATAATCAAAAGGCTAATAAAATAGAGTAGAAGAGAAGAACAATCAAACCAAATCTCTTTAAGTGAAATTGGACTTCAATCCTTAAATTTGCACATCATCCATTCAATTCGAGCTCCAAAATGATTTTTAATAATAAAAACACACTCAATTGAATTTCTCACAAATTTATCACTCACTAGTCTCTAAAACAAATGAAAAAATAAAAAAATAAAACTATTTACAAAATATTATTTATCCTAATTTATTTTCTACACTAAACTCTCTCTAGAATTCTCTTGTTAAAAGCCTAGATGGGTCTTCAAATGGACTTAAGGTATTCTTTTATATGTACATGGATCTAAAGGGTTAAATTGGTAAATGAGAGTGCAAGAGCATGGGGTGTGTGCACATGAGGTTTGAGAGGTGTGAGGTCATGTGAATGAGGGGAATAAAAATGAGATTTGGGTGAGGGGCAATTTGGGAAGTACGGTTAAAATTTGTAGTTGGGGGTATAATGGGAATGGGTTAAATGAGGTTTAATTAACATGTGGGTTTCATTGGTTTGTGTTACTTTTAGTTTTGGCTTTGGATATTTTTAGCAGGTGACATCGTGTTTGGTTTTGGAGATGGGTCTCGGTTGGAGAAGGGGCCAGAGCAGGTTCATTTGGATTCGGGTTGTGCAGGGGTCGAACTTGGTGTAGCGGGTTGAGAAGTTGGGTCTGGGTCGGGGTAAGGCTCTGGAGACAGGAGTTATCGCAGTTCCGGGTTGGGTAAGACAGGAGCTGAATAGGATCTCCGGAGATAGGAGTGGTAGCGTTAAGGGTTGTCGGTGATCTCGATTTGATGCCCGGGTTAACAAGGGTCGCGGGTTATGGGGAAATAGATCAAGCTCTACAGGTGGGGTTGATTAGGTCCGGGTATAGGGTTGAGGGTGCTTTGGGGCTTTTAGCCTTGGAAAGCTCATCCGTAGTGGGAGTTGAGGGTGGGAAAGAAATAGAGAGTTGAGGGTTCGAGCAAAGTCCCATTTGTATTTTTTAATTTTCTTTTCTATCTACAAAATGTAACTAAGTGAATCAAAATATATATGAATAAATATGCATTTTCTTTTTTGGAATATTACTTGATTTAGTGACATATATTATATGTGCTTTTAATATTCTGCTGAGACTGTTTATTTTAGGCAAAGGTAGAGATAAGTATGGAAATGATAACGAAAGGCACAATGTTTATTTTTTAAAAAAGGAGAGTGAAAGTAATTAACTTAAGGAAAAGATTTTTGAGTAAGATTTTATTTTGAGAATTAAAATTATTTTTTTCACGAGAGAAAAATGGGTAAATAATCTTGGGGTAATTTTCAAAATGAGGAGTTTTATGAAATTAATTTTGATAAAAGAGGAAAGATGGAATTTTACAAAATAGGGGGATTGCCAATCGGCACCCCCCTTGACCTGTTTATCGGCATGAGGGTCAAGTTAAATCATCCTTAGGCCTTGACTGTACTTTCATGCACATCAGAGTAATCTTGTAGGGATAAAATTTAATCGGGTTTCTATAGCTCTTGTCTTTTGCCAAGGGTTTTGAGTATAAAAGGAGGGGTGTGGGACGTGCTTTCTCCACCAATACCCACGTTTCTCTTCTTGAATCACATTTCTTATTATCAAATGTCTCTTCCCATATATGAGGGATTTGCTTCTTACCTTGATAGTTTGGAGGCCATGTGCTTATACAATGTGGACTACAATGCTTTAAACTTGCACCGAGTTTCTTTGTGGCGTAACTGACCCACAGACTAGAAATTGTTATAAAAAATGGTACAATTTTGGTACCCTGAGGACCATATCTTTTGTTTTGTCCTGGACGAGGTCTATCCCACCTATGAGGAGTTCTCGGCCATGTTGGGGGTCATCCCTAGTGTGGCGGCGACTATGCTCGATTTTTCCCATTCTCCCTGGATATTCCTATCGGAGTTGATTCACATTTCTCCCTTGGCGGCTCGACCATTGGGTACTAGATGTAATTTTTCTCTTTAGTAGATTATGTATTCAGTGCGCTTAAGGGGTTTTGAGAATGCTAGATTTGTCGGAGTTGTCGCCATAGGCCTTACTGCGAGTCTATTGCTGGTGAATGGGGATTTGACGACGGATTCCCAGGTGGCTGTAATAACGGTGTGGATGTCTTACCACTATAATCCTACGGCAGTGGTGCTGGCTTAGACCCTGAACGGTCTGGATGCTTGGAAGGAGGACCGTTCTAACTTTTTGAGGGGGAGCCCGATAATTCTGTTTATGTGGCTTGTAGAGAGGTTTTATCTCATAGCCCCTCCTAAGTTTCCCATGGCGGTTGTGCCTAATTTTTTTGTTCGGCCTTTCTTCAGATTTGGCCCATCTGTAGAGAGATGTATTAATTGGTTTGTAGAGCATAGAGCCTGATGTCTTCACTGGGTTGTGCTATGGTAGGGGGACTTAATGCTTGTCTTACACCTTGGAGAGTAATGTTATGTGCAGTTGATGGGCCTTCGATAGACTTACTTTTATTTCCTTGGCAGCTCCTGCGCCAAGTTGGGTGGGAAAAAATTGTGCCCCCTCGCATAACAAACTTTTTCTCGATGGAGGATTTGACTTAATCACTGAGGATGATGCTGGGCTCTTTGTGATAGTCCCGTCGATCGTCTATCCATTCACCACAATCAGTGGAAACGGCTTGGCATGTGTCTGGGGACCATCTGAAGTGGTTATGGAAGCTAGTAATAGAGAAAATCATAGCGAAAGAGACCGGACAAAGGTGGTTCGTTGCCTTCGACACCATAGAAGAAGCTGTTGTGGTTCTGTTCAGACTTATCAATGCCTACCTCTCCATAGAGTGCATACATAATGTCAGCTAGGAGTGGAAAACTTGGGGACCTTCAGGGGCTAGTAAGGATTATGAATCAAGGCCATCGGGTAGTTGAAGGTAATGTTTTGTGAAACTTGGGTGATTTTTGTGAAGCTATGGTAATTTTGATGTTTTGTGTTTTTTTTTGGGGGGGGGGGGGGGGGGAGGGGATTTGGAATAATTTTTGTGTGACTTCATTTAGGGTTAGGTTTGTTTAGGAATAGTTTGGTCAACGAAAAGGGTTGGTTAGTTTAACTCCCTTCGCTGATACATTATGTAACCGTGTTGTATTCCTTATTAGAAATAAAAATTAATTTTGATCATATTTTGTTGTCCCTCCTGATGAGTTTTGCATTTGAATTATCTATAGTGATATACATAATCCTTTTGTTCATGTAAATGATAAAATAGAATGCTGTCCTCGAAGGTTAGAAAAGAATAGCATTTTGTGAAAAAGAAAGGGATCGGACCCATGTATGGCATATGGGTTGCCTACGTACCTCGGGGTTTTTGAAAATTTTCTTGAGTTTTACTTTGAAAAGAAAAGATTTTTAGAAGGATCAGGTCCCACATAATTCTGGTTAGGGGGAAATGAAGAAATTTTTTTAGAATTGAAGAGGGATGAGAAGAGTCGTAGCGTGCCGAGATTTTGGGCTAAGGGTAAAATTTCTTGAGATAGTTTAGGTTGACTGGATGCTCCATCTCTTCTCCATTGAGGTCTGTGAGCATAGCAATTCCTCCTGAGAGAGATTTCTTCATGTTGTAAGTGTATCTCCAATTCTGTTTGAATTTCCCTCTGGGGTCCCAGGCGGGTTCTATGATCTCTTTAAGTGTAAGGTCTCCTTCTTGGACACCATAATTCTTGACTTTTTGGTTGAACGATCGCGATATTCGGTGATGGTACCCTTGTATATGATATAGAGCCATTAGTATCTTTTCATCCAAGAGCGATAATTCATCAAAGAGGCTCTGATGCCATTCTTCATTATCAATTTTATTTTTGAGTACGACGTAGAGAGAAGATATTTCCATTTCAATGGGTAGGACTGCTTCCATACCGCACACTAGAGAATAAGGGGTATCCCTAGTAGGCGTTTGGATTGAAGTGCAGTAGTGTTAGAGGGTGTAAGGGATCCGGTCATCTCAATCTCTGCAACTTTCTATCATCTTGCTGATTATGGTTTTGAGGCTTTTATTGGTAGCTTCGATAACATCATTTGTTTGAGACCGATAGAGAGAAGATTTGTGTCTCTGAATTCCATACTCGTTGATGAGTTTTGTGACCTCGACTTCGAAATAGAGCCCATTATCTGACACTAACTTGTGGGGAACTCCATATCGGCAGATGGTGTTATTTCTCATAAACTTGGCCACTTTCTTGATATTTAGCACTGCTTATGACTCGGCTTCGACCCATTTGGTGAAGTATTCAATGGCGATTAGGATGAATTCATTACTGTTTGAAGCTTTGAGGGTAACTTTCCCTAGGATGTCAATGCCCTGGGTGGAGAAGAGCCACAGAGAAGTCATATTGTATAGTTCTCGGGGAGGTAAGTGTTAGAGATTGGCAAAATATTGGCACTTAAGGCATTTTCGAACATAGGCAGTGTAATCTTGAACCATGGTAGTCTAATGGTACCCTTAACATATGATGGTTTTGGCAAGTTTGTGACCGTTCATATGGGTCCGCATTCCCCACTATAAAGTTTTTGCATCATTTCTTCAACATCAGCCCCTACAATATGGTACAAATGGGTTCCGTCAAAGTTTCTCTTGAAAAGTGCTTTGTTACAGATGATATACTGGGTAACCAGTTTGCGAAGGGTCGCATGGTCTTTCTTATTTGCGCCTTGGGGATACCTACAATATTTGAGGAGGCGCCAAATGTCATTATACCATAACCCAACCATATCAGAATCTTCCTCGGTAATGAGTTCAATGTGGTAGCAATGGGTATGCTTAACTTATTTCTAAACTAGGAAAGGCGCCATTATTATTCCCGCAGGCATGTCGACTATGGAGGCTAGGGTAGCAAGGGCATCAGCTAGGTGTAACACCCCATATTTCATTATTTTTATATTGGGATTAATTAAATTAATAATGGGAAATTATCCGACTTCTTGATATACTCAGACATATATGACATCCAATCCTTGATATCCAGCAACCAGTTGGTTGACACCTTAATATACTGCAAGACAAAAGAGAAGCAAAAGACAAATCAGTCAGTAAAGAAAAAGAAAAAAATTAATGGAAATCAAAAAGAGAAAGAAAAAAGATATACCTCATGCCGGAAGGACTCTCGTCAACCCAGGCATCGACGCATGACGACGGTGTAGCACGGTCAGTAACTCCCTGCTACTCAGTCAAAAATTATAGGAAGGGGTAGTAACCGAAATGATTGGAGCTTCCTTTGCCATTGCTACCACCGAACTTCCACCACTTACGCTATGGGACAATCCCACTGGTGCACTAGTACCCCTGCCTAAAGCTGTGGTGGGTGGAGGCATGTTCCCCACGTGATAGATACAAGAGTGTATCAACTAACTCATCATAAAATCTAGATAATCATAGCTTGTCATTGTATCCGTATAGTGTATATATGGCTCGTCGATCATCGCCCACCTCATGTACATAGGGGTGTCGACGGTGAGACCGCCACGTCCTCCTCCCCGATTCGCTTCACCACCCTCTCCCCTAGGTACCAGACATACAAAACTCATGTGCGATCAATCGCCGCTTTGCGCATATAGGCCCATCACCCTCGTATCTCGTAGAGTCACCCGCGAGGGGTAGAAGATCGCCTGAAATCTCCAATAGAGAATTAGTATCTACTCAAGAAATGAGGATGCCAAAAAGGGACTCAAAAAAGATAAAAAGATAACTTGATCTCTCGTCATGACATTCAAAGCCTGTTGGACGTTGGCCAAGGACAAAGACTGATTTGACCTACGGTTGGACTTCCGTCACTAGAACATCCAATAGAAGTCCCTCAAAGCCTCATCCTTCAGGTCTATCAGCCCCACATTGTACCCGATCACCACATAAATCCACGTCTGCAAAGGATAGAATTTAGCAAAAACGGAACAAAAGAAGAATGCAAAGAAATGCATAAAAAGGAACATAAATTCAAAATTACCTCCAAAAGGTACATGGCTCCCATAAAAGTCTACCGGTGGCACTGAATGCAAACATCCAAATAAGAATAAAGGAATGCCAAGGTCAAGCTCCCCCAATCCTATATATGGACGCCCAAAATATCCTCAGAAACGACAAGAATCAAAGATGAATGACGTCGCCACTCATTGCCACAAAAACGCTTCCAAGAAAAAGTAAAATAAACATAAAAGAAGTATGTATCACCTACCACTCGTCAGTCACATCCACCCTCCTCTTCAGAAGTGTCTCCTTTAAAGAAGAAATACGAATTGAATCCCAAGATACAATCCTACCCATATCCCCTAAAGTTGCATGCGATGCCTCCAGCGTCACCCTCAGTGTGGGATCCACCACTATCTAAAATCCCTCATAATTAACCCCTGTTAGCTACTGAATGTCTATGGAAGTGACTGCTATCTCTCCAATTCTAAGATGGAAAGTTTGGGTAGTGTCCTACCACCTCTCCCCTAGAGCACACAAAACCACAGTAGAACGCGGTGTCTTATCCAAAGCCTGGGCTAAATAGATAAAACCCGCATAGAAAACCATCTAGCGCACCACAGTAGGGGGCTTCTCCCAAACCTCCTTCAGCCCCGTCGTCCCATGAGACCGAATACTCGAAGGAGCAATGTCAGTCTACAAAGGAAGAAGAAGAAGAAAAACTCGTTATTAGCACAAAGAAGAAAGAGAAAAATGAAATGAAACACCAAAGGTCACTGTACCTACATAGCCACCATGGTACCTCACTCTAGATGAATGTTGGTATGTCGGCTCGCGTAGTAGGATACGCTCATCAGCTATAGGCTAGAATAAATCAAATACATTTTAACTGCCCAAGGCAAGAGGCACCCTAGACTGCCACTCCAGGTCAGCCCAGTCATCAACGGCCAGCCACTCGTGGTTGTATACCTCGCTTAAAGAACTAACCATTGAAAGTTTTGAAGCAAAAAGGACTTAAGAACTATTTTTAGAGAGAGAAAGAAGAAGATTCATACACTTGCATGTGTGAAAATTGGGGAGGATTTACCCCATTTTTATAGAAGGATAAGGGCCTGCTGATCGGCACCCATATTTTCCTCTTCCCAAGGAAGCCCAGGAGTCCATGCCCTTACCGATTGTCACCCTCCCAAGACTGTCTATCATCACCCCTTCCAAAATTTGTACAAAAAATTCCAGCAAAATTCCCAAAAAATCTAGAAATTGCCCGAAAAATCCTCAAAAATCCCTAAAAAATATGGAACCTCAATTTCCTCAAGAAAATTATTTTTTGGAGAACTAAGCCCCTTATAAATTCTCAAAATTCCCAGCAGGATTAATCTTACACTCTTATCCCCAACAAGATTAATCTTACACACTTATCCTTAGTATATTTTACAATCAGAACAAATGATGTGTCGATATCCAAGTATACTATAATTCCCCAGATAGACATCCGCCCAATGGAGTCTCAAAACAACACAATCCCCAGCGAAACCATAAGTGCACCTGCACCCCCAAGGTAACTTAAATTCCCCACGAGAACAATTCCCCACACTACATACTTTAGACCCTCCAAATTGGTCACTACAACTTAAGGTCCTCAGAATTGACCTCGACCCTCAGAATTGGTCACTGTAACTCAAGGTCCTCAGAATTGACCTCGACCCTTAAAATTGGCCTCTATAACTTTAGGTCCTCAAAATTAACCTAGGACCTCATAATTGGTCACTATATCTTAAGATTGTACGATCGGTCCTCATAATTGGTCGTTACAACTTTAGGTCCTCAGAATGTACCTCGATCCAAATAACTTTAGGCCATCAGAATTGACCTCGTCCCTCAGAATTGGTCGTTACCACCTTAGGTCCTCAGAATTAACCTTGGCCCTCAGAATTGGTCGTCATAACTTAAGGTCCTTATAATTAACCTCAGCCCTTAGAATTGGTCGACGCAACTTAAGGTTCTCAGAATTGATCTTGGTCCTCATAATTGATCATCGTAAGTTTAGGTTCTCAAAATTGACCTTGACCCTCAGAATTGATCGTCACAACCTTAGGTCCTCAGAATTAATCTCGATGCTCAGAATTGGTCGTCCCAACTTTAGGTCCTTAAAATTTTCCTCGACCCTCAGAAATGGTAGTCCTAACTTTAGATCCTCGAAATTGACCTCTACTTGCTGAATTGGTGGCCACCCCTAACATCTCTTGAGGTCTCTAGAATCGATCTTGACCCACTGAATTGGCCACTCTAGCCCCTTAGAATCAATCGAAACATATCATCAACCCGTTGAATCCGTTATCCTTATCTTATTAGGTCCTCAGAACTGACCTCGACCCACTGAATCAATTATCTTCATTTCCTTAAGCCCTCAGAATTGACCTCGATCCTTTGAATAGGTCAACCTCATACTCTAGGGCCAAAACATTAACCTAAAATCATCTCTCCCAACGATTATATGGTGTCTATTATTAGATAAACTTCACTTATTCCAAGATCTCCCGTCGAGGGGATCTGTAGAAACCCCATCCTAGGACCCTCTAAGCACCTCCTTAGGTCCTTATCACTCACTCATTCACCATATAACCTAGGTCATACTCTGAGTATCGATCTAAAGAATATCGGTGCTCCCAGGACCCGTTTGACTCCAATCAACTTTTTCCTCTAGTGAAAAGTTAATGAATCATTGAAGGGATCTGCATGACCTTTCTAATGGTCCGCTCTTTGCGCTAATCGGTCTTATAGTTCGAACGAACGATCTATTTTACTATTGAAAACCAATCTAGAAGCCATTGGGCGCTCTTGAGCCCCATTTGACCCCGTTCAACTTTCTTTCCCGAGCTAAAGCTCAATGAATCTTCAAAGGGATCTAAATCCCCTTTCTAATGGTCGACCCTATGCATGAATCAACCATACAGTTTGAACGAATGATCGGTTTTATCTCAAAACTGATCTAGAGGCCATCGGGCACTCTTGGTCCTCGTTCGACCCCAATTATCTCTTCAACTTAACAAATTCGAATGAATCTTTGAAGAACTTTAAATACCATTTACAACAGTCTATCCCATGCGCGAATTAGCCTTACCGTATGGATGAACGACCCCTTTTACTCTGAAGGGTCATAGGGTGCTTCCGGGCCTCGTTTGAGTTAAGAAAACTCTTCGAACAAAACAAAGCTGAATGAAATCTAGAAGGTCACTAAATACACTTTCTATTGGTTCATCCTGTGCGTGGATCGACCTTATGGTTCGTTTAAACGATCTGTTTTCCTCTGGGAATATCCTGTTTCGTGACTAACGGGCGCTTCCAAGCCATTTTGACTTCGGTCAACTTCCAAACTCGATAGTTGAAAAATGGATTCTTAAAATTCTATGAATACCCATTCTAAGGGTCCTCACATGCGCAATTCTAACTTATGTTTCACATTTTACGACCGTTTTTCGAAAAATCTGCCTCAGACTGTCGAATGGCAACCCCAGGACCCTGCCTATCAGTAGTGTGCCTATGGTTTTATGCTGATAGGAAGGTATAGAATGATGCCAATTGTTAGCCTTTGGCCCTATAAACAGAGTCCATAACCTCACTTTGAATAGAACCCCTATACATCCCTCTTCGCAATTAAGAGAAAACTCTCTTGAATTCAAAGTCGTTCCCTCTTTTAAACACCCATTTCCCACATTCCTTCCATCATTTTCATATTGTTTTGAGTAAATTCACACCCATATCTTCATATTATTATCATCTCATCGTGATATTAATGCATCTACAATCAAGATCCATTTTAAGTCTTCACAAGGAGGTCTAATTCTTCCCCTTTATTTTTAAATTCTCTTATTTTTGCATTAGTTACTTCATTTCCACTTTAGCAATTTACTTCATTACATCACATATCTTAATTTCAAACTTTTTATTATTTGTATTTGCACACACTTTATTTTCATAAGAAAACCCCAAAATAAGAAAAAAGGTTTTACTTATAAATTCCAAACAGGGAATTCTCATCATATTTTCTCACACGAAACACCTTTTTCTACACAGACACATATAAATCAGGTCCCCGATTGGATTTATGGGTTAAAGCCCACCTCGTATTGTCTACGAAGTATGTGGACTTTGATTCCCCCTCGGGCTACTTTGTTCTTATCACACACACACACACACACACACATACACACACATTTATATATATATATATATATATATATATATATATATATATATATATATATATGATATGATTTCTTGCTTGTGTATTGTCTGATATATGCAATTGTTCTTCTATAACAACTTGTGAATCGAAAAACACTTACATTGTTCTTTGAATTCGTATTTTAGGAGCACTCCTACGGATGACTTTATTGCGCCTTTATCCATGAAGCGAGCCGAGCGATTCCTCCCTCCATTTGTATTATCCATATAAGCACACACATCACAGATTTCAACATGGGAAGATTAACACATGCCCATGAGAGACCGAAAGGGCGGGATGGGTGCCTAGCACTTTTCCATTTCATAACTTAGTCCTTTGACCCTTGAACTACTTGGTTTTGCAAGCATCTATATTGTCCATGATGCTGTTATCTCGAGCCGACAATATTTCTTTTACTTTTTTGTACAAAATAGACAGAGACTCTATCTCTACATATCTCCCACATTGATGACGGTCGATCGCCCCGAGAAATGATTTAATTCCACGTGCACTCTAAAAAAATGGAATGGAAGGATGGATCCACCTCGGGAGATATCCACCGAACCCCAAAAATCCTCGGGATGGCCACAACGGGGATGTTGGGATTTTTGGAGTAGTTATGCTTTTACCCTTATATTTTTAGGTTGCTTGATAGGTATGGGACTAGTAGGTAGGCCTTGTTGTTTACACTTTATAGGTATGGGGCGAGGGATTGAAGGTTCAAACGGTTGGGTATTTCCCTAGTAGGACTTGGTAGTGTGCCGTTTCGTTGTTCTGTTAGCCTATGTGTGAGAATATGTGGTGATTGTTGGAAGGTATTCTTCCTAATGATAGGCTAGGAAATACTTATGATTTTGGTGATCTCTAGGTATGGGACTAGGGATGGTTTAGTATCTGATGCCAGAAAAAAGGGCGGGGCTAATAGAGAATAATGAGAACTTGATAATAAATGGATAATTAATGACTAAAACAGAGAACTGGTATTAAAATGAATTTGTGTCTCGAGTATGTGCAAGGCTAATAATTTGGGCAAACTGGCTATAGGGACGTGGGCGTGTGTTGTTGTCACAAGTATGTGCAGGACTAACGAAATTGGGCAAAATATCTATAGTGATGTGTCATGTGTGGAACCTCAAGAGTATGTGCAGTGCTAACAAATTGAGCGAACTGGCTTTAGCGAGGTGAATATGCGTGGTGTAAAATCGTGGGCGCGCCAAAAATATGTGCAAGACTTGTAATATGGTGAACTAGATATACCGGTGTTACATTAATGAAATGGGTTACATTAATAAGTGTGAATTTATAATTAATGTTGTAATAATTATAATAATTGAACCTGAATAGTGGGGTGGCTTAGTTATATTATTAGTTAGTGATGTTTTACCTGATGCGCATGTTATTATATCATTTAATATAAAATACTCTATTATGATATTTATTATATATGATGCTTAAGTTTGGGTTCATGGACCCTAATTGGGTGGAGTAGCTAGTGTTCATGTGGTGGGCTCTGACCCATTGCATTGACTAACATTTCAGATATAGTTGCTGAAGTAACTACACATGATGGATTGGAGATTTTTGGAGTGCAACTGGAGATTTATCTTTATTTCTTTATTGATTAGATTATTTATAGTTTGTTATTTTATTAAGAGATTGTTCTTTATGGATTTGGTGGGCCATTCGGTTCCACAGTTGTTTATGGTTTTAATTAGCGATTTTTAGTTGGATTATTTATCAAGATTCGTTTGGATTTGGATTTTCTTTTGGATTTAGCATGGTGTTGAATTTTATTTGCATGGATGTTTATATTCATTGGATTTATTCAAATTATATCTAGTGTAAAAAGTTATAAAGTTTCATGTTTATGTCACATGATGAGAATGGTATTTTATTTAGTGACACCCGACGTAAGTTGGCAGCGGCGACTGACCATCCCAACATCGAATATGCCTGGGGTCATACATGTTATCTCTCTCCCAATAGGATTCAAAACCTTGGAAAGGCATTTCAGGAACCAATTCCAAATGATCTCGTTTTCAACATCAACAATAACAAAATAAAGTGGAAATATACGTGTAAAAATTTAAAAACATATAACAATATAAAAATTGAATAACATAATATATATTTCTATACGCCAATATGTTTCCACACTGATAAAGTCACTAAAACCTATACAGAGCATATAAAGTCACTAATAATATATTTATTTTTCAAAATCATTTTAATACAATATAAAAACATTAAAATTCACCGATTTTCAAAACACATTGAATAAAACATATTAATGGAAGAATAAGAATACCGTCACATACCGTAATCACTATTTTTTGGTGTGGCGGCCAACAACATTCCTTTGTATACGCTATAAAAATGTGTCCCATCCAAGAATAGTATTGGTTTAAAATATTTTAAGCCTTATAGACATGCCCTGAAGCTTATAAACAATCGTTTAAATCGAAAATCAACAACATCACCCTCGATAAAACATAATGAATTTGGATTTGTTTCAATTAATTGGTTGCAATATGACATTAGATGGTTGCAATATTTTTCCTCGTACCTATGTAACTCAACACTTGTAAGTTCCTTTCCCCTCTAAGATAAATGATAAGAAATATCAAGCACATATTTTCTCTTAAAGTTGTTCATTATATCAATCGACCTAATTGAGGCTTTCTCACGCACTTCATCCAAAAACTTCGATGAAACAATTTAGGAGGACATCATTTCACCAGTAGACTTATGAACACGTCTCCTGCAAATGTGTGTGTGTGTGTGTGTGTGTTATTCAACGTTCGAATATAGAAAAAACCATTTGCACGATTCACCGATACATACACACGCCAACTACATTCAAAATCATCATCTTGAACATAATGAGCTGTCACCCTAACATTGCCATTCTTCATACACTTGAACTTAAATCTAGTGTCCAATGAATACTTATGTAATATTTTTTGAAACTCTTTCACAACCCCTCCAAATTTTTGTTCAACTTCAATAATTTCATGTGCCCAAGAATCAAACAAAAAAACCTTTGATTTTGAAGATACAAATTCAACCAAATATTCATCAATAACATCAAATGAATTTGTAGCTAATGAATGTTCAACAACAATAAAACCCATCTAGATATCACAAACATCACTACGAACGCACTTATAACCTTCTACCTTAACTTTAATCAAATCACATTTTGACTTCTCACAATAAAACAACTTAAGTCTAAAATCCCCATCGAATTCCAAAATAACTATCGAAAATTTCCAACAAACTATAAAAACTTGGTAGTTTCTCTTTGGAAGATCTTAAATTTTGAACACACCTTATCAATAAAAGAATAATATGAACTTTTAGTTTTAATGTTTATAGCCGTGACATGCAACCGTAAGAACACATACAAATAAGTTTACCATCTATCACTACAAGATGAAAAAAAATACATAATATAAGTCATATTACCATGAAAACTCATAAAAATGAAATCCTACAATATTAAATTAATAAAAATATGAATAAACAACTAATCACAATATAAAACATACACATAACAATAACACTAACAACATTTAATAAAAAAAGATAATAATACTTTCAAAAGCAGAGCAACACATAAAACAAGAAGAAGCAGTGCATGAAAACTATATTTACTTACAAATAATAACCAAGCCCATGAATAAAACAATGCAATATTTAAAAAAATCCTGACTCTCATTGTAAACAGTATATATGTAATTTAATAAATATTAATATCTTTTCAATAAAGTGTGAAGAAGGATTTTTAAATAAATAATATATTTCTTTGAGTCAATAAGAGTTGTTGTTTTGTGTCATATAATTATTTTGGTCCAATAATTATTTGGAAAGGTAATTGATCAAGGGTGAAAAGTAGCACAGTGTCAGTACGTCAGTCGTTGAATTCGTTTCATCGCCTTAATACAAAAATCTAAACTATTGACTACACTCTTTTAGGGGAATATAGCGGCCAGTCCGGGTATCGAAATCCACATAGATTAGTTGTTAGAATTATATTGATTTAATACTTGAGGAATAAAAGTGAAAAAGATAATTGTAAACAAAATAAAAGATAATACTAGGCATGTGTTTAAACTAAGATTAACAAAAAGGAATACAAACTATAGATTGCGACTAATATCCCTCACCTTGAGTTAACTGGTACCAATGGTTACATGGGAAGACAAGTTTAACAAGATTGAATCTCATTTCAACAATGAATTAAATCTAGAGTTGTCACCCCCTCAATCATCATAAAAGCCTACTATGATTTTAGCATCAACAAATACCTCGAAAATTACACACACAAGGTCGTAAATACGGACCATACATGCTATATCTCGTTAAATCTTCTAAGCGTAATAACAAGAACAAACCAATCGAATTCAACACATAAAATCCATCACCATCGCAAAGCAACCAAATTAACCCAAGGTGAGTTCAATCAATCACAACCACTACACAACATAATGGAAGACATGTATTTAAATACAAGAAAGTAAGGAAAATAATTAAATCTATGTTACAAAGCAAGTAAACAAATAACAAAGCAAGAAAAACGACAATAGAAGCTTGGATTTAAAGAGAGAGATGATGAATAGTACCTTACAAACCCATTTGGGTGAAACCCCTGGGATAGAGAGAAGCAAAATCCAAAAATCTCCTTCAAACCCTAACCTCCCTAAAATACAAGATGAAAAACTAACTAAATGAAAGATTTGTCTTCAAATACCAAAAACCCACTTATGTAGTATGTGGTAAAAGAAATAAAGATAAACGAAAAGAAAATGATTAGTCCTAAGTGATTTTTCTGTTGTCCTTCCTCCGCGAGAAATCTCGTAACTTCTTTGTTATTGGCTGAAATAGTGCACCGTCAGCGGCCACATGAAGATGACTCAGAGGGATTCAACTGTCGTGAAGACACTGGGAGAAAACTCAAACTGTAAAATGATTAAAATGCCCCTACAAGTGAAATTATCGACGAAAATTTACCAGAACGTTACTGAATTTCACACTAAGCATTGTAATACCTACAAAAGCTCAACTATACCTCATAAAGCATGTTAACATATAAAAATGGGTTTGTCTGGTTAATTAGCATAATTATATGAATTAAAATACCCGAGTGAGCTAAAATCATAAGTAAAGAGGGTAAATATATGCAATATTCGATCCGAATCAAATCCCCTAACTTACAGATTGCTAGTTCCTAGCAATGAAATACAAAGTAAGAAGAACTGCAAGTAAACCACAAGAAAGGAGATATGTACAAAGGAGATAAATGTCACTTTTGTGGGTGAACGATTGCATTTAGCATATGCAATAAGCCGTTAAACCCCTAGGTTACCGTAGTGGACGAGTGTTGTCTCGTGAGGACTTTTAGGGATAAAACCCACAAGCATCGAATTTCCTCAAAATATGCCCAACCGACCAATATGCGAAGCTCAACAATAACTAAATATTTCAACATATTATTAACAAAGCAAAAGAGACTTTTGCCCAATAATCCAAAACTATTAACATTAAAAGAATAACTATATGTAATTAAAACCTCAAATGTGAGTGGTGTGTGCGCACATACAAAAATCTTTGATTCGATAAAAGCACCTATAGCCCGGATAACAATTAAATCATGCTTCCACTCAATCCTCTCCGAATATTACACTCAACAAATAGAAGCACTCGGAATAGGGTGTAACAGATGAGACATGCGGGGCATAATGAATAAATGATAATGGAAACTAGGCCACACACATGTCATCAATGAAAGAACGCTATATATAAAGTAAAAACTTTGCAATCTCAATGAAAGGATATCACAATTAAAGAGATGAAATGTATTTTCATAGACTATCGCAATTATTTAAACTTTTGAATTACATTCACCTTAGGATCACATAAGACTTGTATAGGGTTGTAATGTAGGTTTGGGGTTAAAGTTACGAAAGGAAGGGAATATTTACGAATTCAAAGGTGTTTGGGGATGAAAAACTTGGCATAATGGAAAAATGTGGGCAATTTCAAAATTGGAATATGATTTTCATAACAAGCATTGAATATAACAATGGAAAGGGATAAAAGTTATTGAACACTATGTACATAAATGAAAATGCTTTCTCTTTTTTTTTCCTTCCTTTTCTCATATTATCCCAAGTATCATTCCAAACAAAGGTATGGAATGTAATATGTATGGTTTTAAACTCCAATTTGGAGTTGGTTTTGTGATTTTGGGTTTTGAAAAGAACGGTTATATTTAGGCTCAAAGGAGTTGACGAGGGTAACCATATAAGGTGCGGTCAAGGTCAATATGGGTGTAATAAAAAAGATTGCCTATGATAATTTTCTAAAGCTTATGAAATTCTCGAGTCAAAACAACTTTAAAAATCATGATCAAGGAACACATTTCATATATGAACTCAATTAATGAATGATCAATGAAAGAACATTGAGATTATCGACAAATAAACGTTTTCAAGAAGGAAAGGGTATTGTATAAACATTGACAAATGAAGAAAAGCACAAAGCTCGCTCGATTTTAGTGTACACAAACCAACAAAAAGATACTAAGTTATAATTGTCCTATTGAATCATTTATAAAATATGCTTAAGTGCTAATGAGTTTTCAAGGTTTAATTCATGCATTTATTCACACTATTAAATAAATTGAGGACAAAAGTTAAATAACATGAAAGAAATAGAAAATAAATCATTGAATTAGCAATTAGATAGGGCAACTATTGAATTTATTATAGGAAATTGGGGTAAAAGGTCCTAAAAGAGAAAAGAAATAAAGAAAACATTTTTTGATTTTTTTGGATTGATTTTTTTATAAAAATTATTAATAAATATACACATGGTTCACAATGATAAAAAAAATTGAGATGAATACTTATGCACCCCCTAACTTAAAACACATATTGTTCTCAATGTAATTAAAGACACTATGAAAAAGCGATGGTAAGAAATAAATCAACCCAATTTGAGGCGATCCCCGAGGTAGTCGACGTGAGCCCTATATACATAAAAGAAAAACAAAAATATTTACTAACAAAAATTAAGTTAAATGAAATCATGTTGTAAGTCACAACAATATAGAGGGGTTGAAGTGCAACTACTATATAAATTGACGGTGAACACTTGATTTTATTAAAATGGGGGTTACACACATCAAAATCCAATAGATAACTAACATTTACATTATTATTTCAAATCCCATAATTCCACAAAACAACTTAATACAATAGAAAGAAATAAAAAAAAAATTCCCATTACAAAAGAAAAAACAGCTCAAAAATCGGGACCACCAGAGAATCCCAGTGCATATCTTCACCCCCCACATCAGGTTGTCAGCGAGTTGACGCTTCAGGTTGGCACAGTATGCCTCATATCACTATTTCTCCCTGTAGGCTTCTAAGCCCCTAAACACCCTCAGAGGCACGCATCGAGATTGGTTGTACTTCCCGACTTCACCCATGAATACCTGCAAAATAAAAATTAGTACAACAAAGCAATTGAAGACTAAATTTCCTAATGATAAGGTGGAGACGAAAAAATAACATTTGATGCACTGAAACGAGTGAAACTCCTGCAAAAATATGTACAAAGATAGAAGTTAAAATCATTTAGGAATTTGGACATACACTTAGTGTGCAAAGTGGAAAAATAATAGTGCGACGCACATTTGAACCAACACGAAGCCTCCCATTCATGTCAATCCCAAGAATACAAAGCAAAATATGTACATAAATGGGGTTTTCACAAAAAACCTGCAGTAATAATTCGTTCACAATGATGGCACAATTTTAGAAAAATGTAGTAGTTCGAAACATCCAAAATGGCACCAACATCCCACCAAATGTATCAAAAGGGAACTACCCTCGTCTATCACCAACCAACTATCAATAGTGCAACTACATGTTATAAGAATTTTAAAAATTTGAAAAAGGGCATGAACGTGTATTATACACTATTAATAGCCCAAAAGGAGAACCTACTCATGTTGTTCATCAATCCCAATTACACAATCAGAAATTAAGCAACACTAAGGGGTGTGTGTGTGGAAGAGAAGAGGTAAATAACGCAATTAGAGAGCAAGGCAATTTTTGTCGATTAATCCCACAAAGAACAAACCCCCGCATCATGAGAAATCCACAAAAAACTCCCCAAAATCCAAAAACTCAATACCTTTGAAGTTAGATGGGAGGAATAAGGGGTTGATTTGTGGTGGAAATTAAATAAGAGGGACTTAGGGTTGAATTTTGGGGATTTAGAATGGGGAGAGAAGAGGAGCATATGTGGGGTTTTGAAAGGGTTAATGGCTAAATGAAAAGAATCGAGACGAGTACCTGCTAAAAATGGAAACAAACTGAGACAATGTGCAATGAAAAGAGGGATCGGTCGACCTCGGCTGAATGGTTGGTCGACAGTGTGTTCTGAATTTTCTTAGGAACTGAGATAGTGTGCGATTTAAGTTGGGACCGGTCGATCAGGTTTTGCGATTTTGCGATTTTGCCTTGTGTCTCTAGCAGGGGTTTGGGGCATTGGACCGATCTATCACGGTCCAGTGGTCGATCGACTGGGGATTTGGTTTGCTGAACACCTGCTATTCACATGCTTTCCAATTTGTTCCATTGAAAGCCTTGATTCCCCCCTTTGTTAAGACCCGCTTCAATATTACAGAAAAGACCTGCTTTCTTCATTTTTTTAGATCACGTTAGCAACCACATAGTTGTAATGGGAAAGAAAAAAATAATAAAAAATAAAATTAACCTAACTAAAAATTATATATATATAAAAAATTGAATTATATATATATATATATAGAGAGAGAGAGAGAGAGAAATTACTATAAAACAATATATACACTAAAAAAAGTAAGGACGGAATTTACAATGGGCGGCACATGCACACATGTACGTAAAAAAATAAATAAAACATATGCATATAAGTGTGGATAAGTGTGTGCAAAATAAAGAAAAAAATAAATAACTACACTAAAAGCCATACGAAAATAAATAAAAAAATAATTAACTATGTACAACCTAAATTTTAATTACTCAATTAACTATAAAATAGGAGTTGAAATTTTTGAGGGACTTTTGACTTTGAGGAATAATTGGCAGTCCCTCAATTTCATGCATACCTTCTGAAAAATAGGAATTCAGTTCGAACAACGGAAGGCATGTGTAAGGCGGAAGAAATTAACCATCATCAATTAAAATCTTGGGGGGATGATGAGGGATTTGGATATTATGGGTGACAAAAACACATGGGGTCCAAAAAAACAGAATTTCCTCCCAAAGATTTTGCAATTGGAATGGAAGGTGGCACACATGAAGGAAAAATTGCCTTTAGGAAAAGCAACTCGAGAAAGTGATCCTCATCGGTGAAAGGTTTAAATATTTTAAGGTTTTGGACCGATTCATTGGATACTTGTATCGGTTCGACAATATAGAATAAATATGGGGAGGAAAGAAATCCAATCTCAAGAGATGAGTTATCATCGCTTGAAGATTGAATTTCGAAGGATATATGATCATTTTCAATGAAACTTTCTTCTTTGAGAATCAAGGAAGAAACCATTTCACTGCAAATGGATACTACGTCTACTACTTCTTCATTTTCACTCTCTATTGTGCCCCGGGCCAAGTGAGGAATGGTTTGTTCCAAAGTAGGCAGAAATTCCTCATTTCGTTCAAAACATTCCTCGACTTCAATAGCCTTGAAAGAAAAATCATCGTTCTATTCAAATAATAAATCCAACTGAATCTCCCAACAATGATTTTCTTCCCTATAACGATTTTCAAGTTTCTCATTTTCAAGAATACGCAAGCCCTCACCGAAAGTCATAGGCGAAGGCGCGAATTCTTGCAAATTAGAACTTTGAAAATTATCATAGGAACTATAATAAAAATCATTATTATAAGAATTTTGAAAGCTAATGCATTTAGTTTCACCATTCTTATTATAAGGATTTTGTGTCCCAATATCGGAATGATCATTCCCAAAATTCTCGTAATCCATAACTTGACTTTTGTAATACTCACCCAAAGTCATTTTAGATGTTTCAATTTTTTGGGCGTGTAAGTATTGACTAAAAGTTATAGGTGTAGGGGGATTTTGAGAATTATCATTACGATTACCGAAAAGATTGGAATAATATATGCTTACCCCATAGAAGGCTCGAGATGGAAAATTCTACAAAGTGACGTGTGGCTAAAAAATTCAAGCGCTTCTTGGCGCTCAAATGTAGAAGTCCAACAAAAATAGTCAACAAAGAATACAAATAGAAAGAAAATACTATGAAATACTAAATCAATTAAATTCTAAACCAAACAAGTCCCCGACAACAGCGCCATTTTGATCGTGGGTGAAAATTAACGCTGTGTCAGTACGCAAGTCGTTGAATTCGTTTCACTGCCTCAGTACAAAACCTAAACTATTGACTACACTCTTTTAAGGGAGTATATCGGCCAGCCGGGTATCGAAATCCACGTATACTAGTTGTTAGAATTATATTGATTTAATACTTCTGGAATAAAAGTGTAAAAGATAATTGTTAACAAAATAAAAGATAGTACTAGGCATGTGTTTAAACTAAGATTAACAAAAAGGAACAAAAACTATAGATTGCGACTCCCTCACCTCGAGTTAATTGGCATAAATGGTTACATGTGAAGACAAGTTTAACAAGATTGAATCTCATTTCAACAATTAATTAAATTTAGAGTTGTCACTCCCGAAATCGTCATAAAAGCCTACAATGATTTTGGCGTCAACAAATAGCTCAAAAATTACACACACAAGGTCATAAATACTAGAATATATGATATACCCCCATTAAATCTCCTTGGCGTAATAATAAGAACAATCCAATCGAATTAAACTCATAAAATCCATCTCCATAAAGCAACCAAATTAACCCAAGGCGAGTTCAATCAATTACAACCTAAATAAAATTAGCTACATAACATAATGGAAGACATGTATTTAAATGCAAGAAAGTAAGGAAAGCAATTAAATCTAAGTTTCAAAACAAGTAAAAAAATGACAAAGCAAAAAAAACAACAATGGAAGCTTGGATTTAAAGAGAGAGGTGACGAATAGTAACTTACAAACCCATATGAGTGAAACCTTAGGAGAGAGAGAATTAAAACCCAAAAATCTCACCTCCCTAAAATACTGGATGAAAAACTAACTAAATGAAAGATTTGTCTTCAAATACCAAAAATCGACTTATGTAGTAAGTGGTGAAAGAAATAAAGATAAAAGAAAAGAAAATGATTTGTCCAAAGTGGTTTTGATGTTGTCCTTCCTCCGCGAGAAATCCCGTAACTTCTTCGTTATTGATCGGAATCGTGCACCGTCAGCGGTCACGGGAAGATGAATGAGAGGGATTCATCTTCCATGAAGATATTGAGAAAAATCCCAAAGTGTTAAATGACTAAAATGCCCCTACAAGTGCGATTGTTGACGAAACTTTACCGAAACGCTACTGAATTTCACACTAAGCACCGTAATACCTATAAAAGCTCAATTATACCTCATAAAGTATGTAAACGTATAAAAAATAGGTTGTCTGGTTAACGAGTATAATTATAGGAATTAAAGTACACGAAAGGGGATAAATTGCATAAGTAAAGACGACGAATATATGCAATATTCGAGCCGAATCAGTAATGTTATTGATGCTCATATGTACTACTAAGTTTTTTTTTAATGTATGATTTTAAACATTCACCACACATTGATAAATTAACGGTAGAAACTATCATTTCAAAGAATTTTTTATACAACCTATCGGTTTAAATGTTAACAAATTAGGAACTAATGAGGAATGCCCAAATTATAATTCATAGCATGTGCATGTAGTTTTCGAATTATATATTGTGATTTGCTATCATAATTGTATTTTTGATCCTAATATTTTGGCTGATTTTAAATATTAGACTAAATGTTTTGATTTTTACATAAGTGACTCTCACATTTTAATTTTAAACAATGTTAGTCATCCGTCAATCGCCCCGTTAAATTGATGGAAATCCAGCTTGACATCTATTTGGAATATAATAAGAATAACATTAAACACAGCCAATTATATCATTGCATGTGAAAAAGTGGAAAAACACCAAAAATATTTACATGATGTTATTATTATTATTATAATAGTTTTTCACTTGTGATAATATAGTTGGACGTGTGTAACATTTTTCATATTATAACCAAATAAATACAACGTCATTCTGGATTTCTGTCAATTTTCGTAATGGGGGAGTTGACCGACGGGTGACTGACATCGTTTCTAACTCAAACGCCAGGATTAAAATTGGAAAAATTAAAACAATTGGGAAAATCAGGTCACACACGAGGGTAAAAAATACAACTAACCCAAATTATAAATAGCGTCTGTTCAACATTCCCACTACACAAGTTACAGAAATTATAACGTGTAGAGCATCAGAGTTCTCGCCAGTACTATGAAACTAACTTTGAATATACACATATATTATTGTATGTATATAATATATTCAAAGCTAGCTTACATAAGATATAGGTACTATTGAAATAGTACTTTTACTGACATTATATATATATATATATATAGATATAGAATACATAGTCATCCATGTCTGCTTGCGAAATTTTAGATTTAATATAACACCATTGCCCTCAAGGTCAACTCCCAAAACAGTCCGTTATGGTTAATACTTAATATTAAAATTCGACCAGAGCATGTTAATTTTTTTTTTTTTTTTGGTATGGAGGGTAATTTCTGTGCAGCTTACGCGCACCTCGAGACTAATCTCTTCGCTCCGAACAAGGCATTCGAAACAGAAGGTGTGGAATCACACAATTAAGTGCACACATAAACGGCCCGCGATCCGTGATCCTCGCGGGACTCGAATCTAACCGGCTGTGCCAACCGCTCCCAGCATGTTAATGTTTTTGTATAATGACCCTCATGAACTTTAGTCTTTATTTATTAGAACCTATATAGCCCCCCCGAGCTAAGAGTCCCAAATTTGTTTTTGGGCTATCCAACAAATTGATACTCCGTCATTTCGTTTAGAAAGCGTTCTTATTCACTTTTTGTATAGATTAAGGATTCATTCAATCAATAATCAAGATCAATACATGTTTAGTGATTCTTGATTATATCTAAAAAAGAAAAATGAACTTTTAATTTAAAATGATTAAAAAAATATAGTGAACTCTTAATTTAAAAGGAAGGGTGTAGTCCGCATTCTCTTTGTGAAACAAGTATGAATGTTACTATTAAGTGTATCCTTGTTTATATAATAAAATCGGAACTTTTGATATGGGAGGGAGATAGTATGATAGATTTATGATAAAAATTCAAACTGAATGGTTCTTTCTTGATTTATTATTTTCTTGTCATTTTATATCATGAATTAATAAGCCATACTCATTGAGGAAGTAAGTTTACTTACAATTATTTATGTGTCTAGCATTGCTCAATACATAATAGATATGTTTTACTGGAAATATAATATTTATCGCCTGCAGATATCCTCATTTTATATTAAAAAACTCTTATTTTCATAATTAATAGATAGACCAACAATAACATTATCGATAAAATAGTGATTTTCATAATAAAACATGTGATGCTGACCTGACAGTACCATGTGAATATCGGTGATGATCTAGTGGTGTCACACTAACTTTTTTACGCAAGTTTGCCACAATAGTCACTGAAAAATGATGGCATATGACAACCACATCTTCATGCGCATTAGCGTGTCATTGTGAGATTTACTGCCACATTCCGGGTGAGTTTAGATATTAAAGTCGCTATTTTGACCAAAGTTACAATAAAGGGTATTAATATTATTGTTGGACTAAATTTTATTTAAATTCAATATTAGACTAAATATAGGGATATATACCAAATAGTCCCTCAAACATTTTTTAATACTCATTTAGTCCAAGCCTTTTTATTTTGCCTCAAAAAGTCATTTGCCACATATTTTGGAAAGGGAGTGCCGCTGGCGCGGACCTCTAAAAATAAGAGAATATTGAGTGCTTGAGGGACTAAATGAGTTAAACTAAAAATATGTGTCCTTTTTAAAAAATATATATTTATAGTAGGAACTATTAAATAATTGACCCCTAAATATATATGTTCGCTAGATGGTAATATTAAAGTCCCTTGTAAGACTTGTATAATTCTAGAATCTGGCAATGGGAAAAGAGCTTATATATGTGCAGCAGTGGTTTTTAATTTACTGTAATCATTAAAAGATGATGTTTACATGAATTGTGTTTGTAATTCACTTAAGTGATGTTGTTCTCATGAATTTTGTTTTCTATTTTTTTTTAATATAAGAAGGGCTTATACTAACTTAAATCTATTAATACATTTTCTTATGACATTCTCTTTATATTAAATTTAGCCAGCCTCAATTTTCACCAAGAGTAACATTTATAAATGCAATGATCAACTATATATACACTTCTACAATATTAAAAAAAATGCTAATATCAGCTTCAGTATTCTAAATTCATGAAGGAATTTCAAGGTTTTAATATGTAAGTATTCAGAGCAAGTTCCAACCAATTGAATAAAAATTCAAACCATTGTTCACAAAGAATATTAGGTATTCCCAGAGTATGCCACTCGGGATAAATTGTAACATGATATAATCAAGTTAATTAGGATATTGTTGGAAACTAAATGTAAACCTATATCATCAAGCTGATCTAAAATTTTGGGCAGCCTTAACAAATAAAATTACCACATAGGTCGTAAGAGGTATAACATATAACATGGGGACCAAAAGCAAAATAACATTGTTAAAGAGAAGAAAATTCCAAGGAATCTAAGTTTTAATATGTTTACACAGCTTGCAAAAGCATCTATGAAAATTTGACTTTGATTTTTTCTTTCTTTAGACTTCCTTGCACACTCCTTACACACAGAGACACATTTAATATGTATGGTGTATATATTGATGATGATCACCTAGCTCTACCAATGGAGATGGATTTTCCTCAGGATTTCAGATGTCCTATTTCCATGGAGCTTATGAAGAATCCAGTTACCATCTCAACCGGGGTCACCTATGAGCGTACCCACATAGAAAAATGGTTCAAAAAATACAAGAAGAAGACTTGCCCGGTAACAATGCAAAGTATCCAAAACTTCGATATCACCCCTAACCACACTCTTAAAAGGCTCATAGTTGCATGGCAAAGCAGCCACTCTCACCCCCCTCCATTTCCACCTCGGCCCCCAATTAAGCACGGTGAACTCACATTACTACTCGACACGATTCAATCCACGCCCTTCAAGGTTAGTTTTTTGAAAAAGCTACGATACATCATTCAATCAGGTGATGATAGTAAGGCCGATTTTAATAGATTAGGAGGCGTCGAGGTGATTATTCAAATAATTGTCCAAATTCTAGACGAAAATTCAGATTTTGAGACATTTAAGGCATGTGAGGAGGCTATGGGTGTTTTACACCACCTCTCATTATCGGAAGAAGATGATAAAATACCATTTTTATCAGAGCCAGAATGTATGAGATCAATGGCTATTATGCTTCAAAGAGGAAGTGCGGAGGCTAGGTTTTACGCCATTTCGATGTTCCAAACAATGGCAAAAGCCAATTATGATTGGAGCTTTCTAATACAAGATCAAGCTATTGATTTGTTTAAGTCATTATTGGAGCTTATATCGGATGAAATATATACCAATGCTAGTTCATGTGCCTTGCAAGTCTTGATAGAGATATTGGACTCGTCCAAAAAAAGCAGATTAAAGGCCATCGAGGCCGGTGCGATGTGTACACTAATTGAGCTGCTACCGGACTCAAACCGATCAAAATGTGAGAAATGTTTGCATTTGATCAAGATTTTATGTGAATGTGCGGATGGAAGATTGGCCTTTATAGAGCATGGATTAGGGATTGCAGCCGTATCCAAGAAAATTTTACACATATCAGAGGTTGCTAGCAAGATTGGAGTGAAGATTTTATGGTTGATTTGTAGTTTTCATCCTAGGGATAGAGTTTTGGAAGAGATGATGGCTTTTGGGGCGGTGAGGAAGCTTTTGGCATTGTTGCACATGGGCAGCAGGTCTTCAATGAATGATAGGGTGACGAAATTGTTCAAGTTGCATGGGAAATTGTGGATGCGTTATCCTTGTTTCCCTTCTGAGTTTATTTGGGCTTGTTAAGTGATTATTGATAATGTAAAAAAAAAGGAAAAAATTATGTGTAAAGATATGATGGCAAAATGATGCTAAGATTTTGTTTGGATTCAATTTGTCATCATCAATATTGAAGTTTTATGCATTCACTAAATTATGCACTTCACTTCATCAAATTTTAAAACTTGACCATATTTTATTTCTTATTGAGTTGCATGTTTTCTAAAACAGGGGTAAGGTGTATAACTAAGTGGGTGCATTCAATAATTCCTTTTTTTCTTTTGTGTTATACTTATATATCAATCAAGAGTTGTTTTCTTTTTTATTTCCCAAGATGAATTGGGGTTGAATGGCCCAATCATGTTTTGGGCCATTACCAAGGTATGTGGCCAAATACGCTGCCCCAAAATGGGAAATTGCATTTTTGCCTCCCGAGTTTAGTATTTTGGTTAAAGACAATTTGCAAACCTTTGTTCCCCGCGGCAGTCCACTTGCTGCGTGACCAACATAAACAACTAGTTCTTCTTATAATTACTCTATAAAATACCACAAAGTTTTATAATTTTTTTACATAATTTCAATTTTTACACCATCAGCTTCATTAATTTTGCTCAACGATTTCCAATGTCAATGTCTTCTTCATCAGCCGATTCCATTGACAGGTTTATCGACGAGTTACCATCTTCATCTCCATTTGATAGGATGAACAAATGCTACATTTGATGCGTAGTGTAGTTCTACACCTTTTAATGATCAATATGCAACAAATGCGCTAGCGCCATCGAGTACCTATGTCGGGCTGGAGGGTCGTGGATAAAAAGATAGGGGAGGAGGGAATCGACAATAAATGAAAGATTATTTTGATGCAGGCCCGATATACAATACTAATTTATTTTGACGTTGATTCCACATGTGAAGCTTGTTATTCCTCCGTATCTTTAATGGAATAAGTTCTTACGTAGGTTATTTAGTAAGGAAGAGAGGTAAGAAAAATGATTTTTTCTCGGTGAGAAAAAAATGACTGTGACTCTTCGAATGCTCGCATATGGCTGATCATATAATAAAACTATTACCCTGCTCACGGTATCTATCTGAAATGGTCAACTTTTGTCTAACAATCTCCTAACCGCAAACAAAAGAACAAAGGCCCACTATACCAAAAAATAGAAAATGGTCACAGTCAGTGGTTCACGATTTACTGTGACCCCTTTTAAGGTATAAATGAAGTCAAAACCCTATTTTATTTCACCCTTGCCCCAAAAATCAAAACTCCATCTCCTCGAAGAAACCCTTCGCTGAAAATCTTCGATGACCTCTTTCTCTCTCCTTTCATTTTTCGTTGACTTCTCTCTCTCCACACATGGTACTCCTTTCATTTATTTCATATATTGTGTTCAGTGTGTGTGTGTATGCAGTGGCGGATCCAGGATTTTATGTGAACTGGGGCGAAAGTTTTTGGGGGGTTATTTCGAGGTTTTTCGGTTATTTTTTGGGTTGTTTTTACTTTTGGGGGCATAATATTCATTTTCAACACTAATTGGAGTGGGAGATGATTGAACCTCAGCTTCGGATACGGTTGGTGCGTTGTCTCCTCTTTTTCGTTTAAAAAATTTCTCCATTGATTCCCTATATTTACAAATTTAATTTAATTTCACATATAAATTTAATTTCATATAAATTTACATATAAACATCATATAAATTAACATAAAAATTTATATAAATTTACACATATAAATAAATATACACAAAATAAATTTATAAATTTCATTTCATTTTAGTATAAATAATTTCATATAAATTTAAATAAACAGATATTAATTTACACATATAAACATATATTAGTTTCATATTAATTGAAATATACCTGGAGGTTGGAGAGAGCAGCAGCAGGTGGTAGAGGCAGGGCAACATCCGGTGGTGGTGGAGGAGGAGAGCAGCCTAGCAGGCAGGGGAGGCGCCCGTGGTGGAGTAGCAGGCAGGGGCAGAGCCTGGGAGGAGAAGAGAGAAGAGAGACTCCGGTGGAGTCTGGTGGTGGAGAGAGAAGAGAAGAGAGAGTGGAGAGCAGCGGTGGAGGACGAGAGAGAGTGCAACGTTTTTTTTTGTTAGGTTTTGATTTTGCTTTGGTTCCGAGAGAGAGAGCAGCTACCAAACATAACTTAAGTTAGGTTTTTCTTTTTTTATTTATTACAAAGTTTCCCCCGAACTTTGAAAATAATTACAAGAAACCTCCAGGTTTAATTCTTTACCAAAAACTCCTATTTTTTTTAACAAAATGAACTGGGGCGGCCGCCCCGCTTCGTCCTGGGGTTGATCCACCCCTGTGTGTGTGTGTGTGTGTTCGGTGTGCGATTCAATGTGTGTGAATTCACATAATTAATTAGTGCATTATCGAATGTGATTCATATATGTGTTATGTGAATTCACATTCTTTCGAAATCGACATATATTGGCTGTTGTATTGATATTCAAAAAATAAAATTATATTAATTGGTTGTTGTTCTCCATTTCCTTATACTTGTTTTTTCACATAATGAATATTTTTTAATAACTTGAAATTGAACAACAACCAATGTATGTAATTTCATACAATGAATTTTTTAACATGTTGAATATTTTTTAATTATATATGTTAGTCCTTATAATGAACAACAACCAATGTACATAACAAATGTGTACATCATGTTTATGTGTACATCATATGCTCTATATTATAATATGGCCCTATATATTATTAGAAATTGTATATGAAACCCTTGATGTAGAATTGTATATGAAAACTCATTTCTTATAATTATGTTCTTGAAAATCAATCAAGTAAACGATTTAGAAAGAGTGTGGGTTAACCTTGTGTTGGATTGTTGGGTTCATGGTTTGATACAGATGATGAATACTTAAAATGCTCACTCTATTAATTCTTTATAATAAACATTTAACTAATTATTTGTCTTAATGACGGCCTTATCATAACAACTAAATATTTAGAATATAGTGATTTGGTTAACTTATTTTGACTGTGTTCACCCCTTCTGTAGAATTAAATTAAAATGAAATTAAATTAGATTTTTTTTGTCAGGAGAAAACACAAAACAACTCAATATAGAGTGTTCTCGCAATTATGCATTCACATATATTTTCGTAAATAAAAAACCAAGAAAAGGGGGCCTATACCATAATTTCCAATTTAGAGTGTTCTCAGAATTTTCTATACTTTCAACAGATTTGACATAAATAAAAAATGACATCCTAAATTCGAATTATGAATTAGTCCCCAACCTTGTTCATCTTACGAACTACGTGGACCTTGATACCATTTTTGGCTATATAAGCGTTCCAAAGTTATTTTTGGGATTCAAGTCCTTTGTTACTTACCACTTGGAACATTTTTGAAGTTTTGTTTACATGCCACAATAGTGAAGGCACATTTGGAGTATATTCACGCAAGCATTTGTTGTATATATTCACACAAACACGCGTCGCATTTTATTTTATTTTATTTATATTCACGCAAATATGCATTAGTTAACCCGTGTTGTATTATTACATATTTACGCAACAATGTGCTTGTTAAATTTTATTACATATTTGTAAAATATTTATTTCTGAAAATATAAACAAGTTTAAAAAATGTACATGTTTTTTTGGGATGTAGAAAAATAAATATATTTTTTATTATTTTTTTTATTTGGTCACGGTTTATAATTTTTAAAATTAAAATAATTACGAAATCACGATTTTGGATCGTGACCACCAGTGGTATCATGGTCAAGGCTTGGGACCGTGAACCACATTCTCGCTCCTCTGGGTCACAGGCATGGGCCATAACATCACGATTTTGGACTGTGACCCAGTTTCTCCCCTATGGGTCATGGGTAACGACCGTGACCTCCTATTTTATCGTGCTTGATATTGACACGAGTGCATACCATGACCCATAGTGTTGGTCATGAGTAAAAATAATGACCATTGGTGATATATGGTGTAGTGACCCTTTACGCAATATCAAAAGGGGGTCTCGTAAGGATGTAGAATGCGAATTTGGTGTCTTGTAATCTTGCTTCGTCATTGCCAAGGGCCCCACTCATTTTTGGTACTGAGATAAACTAGTGCTCATTATGATGACTTATATCATACTTCACAATATGAGAAACGTGTGTGCTCGCGTTCAAATGATCAAACCATATATAAAACCCTTTTAACACAAACAAACCCTAAACATGCAGCAGTATGTGATTGAATAAATAGATAATCTACGCAAGAACATTCAAACACATGCAATTAAGGGAAAATCCCCCTCAGGGGAAAAACCATTTATTTTCACTATAATTTGTAAGAAAACGGCTTACAATCGGATTACAATGAAAATACAAGTTGACTAAGAATTACCCTCGGGTATCGGATTCTGTAGTCGCGGCTGGAATTATCCCTTTCCAGTAGGGCTGCAATGAAGAAGAAGAACGGTCTCCTCCACAAGGATTGAACAAACCAAAGTTGTGTTCTTGGGTTGCAAAAGGATTCACAAAGGTTTGGCAATGATGTCTGAATCAAAACATGAGTTTTGGGACTCAAAAATATGAAGACTAGATGTATTTGGACTCTCAAATTCGTCTCCTAAAGTCTTGCAAAACAACTCCCCCGAAGTTGGTATTTATAGGAAAAAATATGAAGAGTCCCACGTTCTTAAAACTCTAAAATTCTATCCAGCGTAAAAAAAAAAACAGCATTCTTTAAGGAATTTTCTCTATCTTCAAAAGGTCATAACTCCTTCACCGTAGCTCGGATTGAGGTGCCGTTTTTTCCAGTATCTTCGTTGCGGCGAGCTCTTCAACTTTATAGTTGACCAGACCTCCGAACTATGGATGTGAAATTACGAAAATGCCCTTGAACTCTCCTATTGTGCCTTTTTTTCACTGTTTTGACTTCCCTTGCGTACCACTTGCATTAAGTCCCTAAAATCTTGGAACGTGAAGTCATTGAGGCAGATGTGGGACATATTAGTGGAGATATTGCATGCTTGATTCCCGGAATTCGGATAGAGGCCGTCATGTGAGATCGTGAGGAGACGTGCCAAATGTAGCGGCGTACGGCATAAATAAATGAAACATTTCGGACATGTGAAAAATGTCCTTACAAATCTCCCCCTATGTCTATGCCGGTACATACATAAAAAATCCGAATTATCAAATATGAAATTGCCTATACAAATCTACCCTCCCATGAACCCAAAACTGGAAAAGGTACAAATGAATAGTCTTCATCGTTTGTTCTTTAATTCTTCAGGAATCTCAAAACTTTTCTCATCAGGGTGTGCAACATATAGATCTGCAATCTTCATACCTACACACATGAGACAAAGCAAATACCACGTGACATATCGAGTTTGAAATGAGATAACATGGATATCAATATATGATAAAAACATAAGCAACATCTCAAAAACTCCCCCAGAATTCAAACTCCCCCATAATATGATAATTCTTTCTCCCCCTTTTTATGATGTCCCCAAATGGACAAATTAGAGAAATAAATCAAATAAGCAAGTGCGGGGTGTCACTAGGATAAAAACACACCATGAATAAACAGAAAGCAACCAAGTCAATGATAGCGTAAATGAAGTGGTGTGATCAAATTCGATAGGAAAATCAATGCATACAAACATGACATATGTGCACGATGAATATTGGATATTCCTAGCGAATGAACTCAAATGCTTCCTTTGGTGTAAAAGAGTGACAATATAAGATATTGACTCAATCAAATCAACAAATTAAAGCTCAAACTGATTTTCACACCAATAACGTCCAAAATGATTTTATGCTTTTTCAGGACTTTCAAGGAAGTGCAAACCCGTTTAGATTCTCCAACCAAACTCCCTCAGATATTGTATTGAATAGAGGCATTCTAAATTCTCAAACTTTGGAGAATTGATGGTGAAACCTAAGTGGCCCATATTTGGCATGAATTGCTTTTTATTGCCTTTAAATTTTTTCGGGCTCTTTTAACCTCTTTGGACCTCGGATATTAAAATTCCTCCATTTTTTAGGTCCTTTTTAACGGTGGCTTTTGCGCAAAGGATAGATGATTACCTTTCGCAGCCCCTCCCCGTTATACAAAAACACACAGTCTCACCAAAACGGTTTTTACATGCATTCCAATCTTGTCAAGTTTTATCGCATATTGTACATTGTATAGACATGATTGAGATGAAAACACACAAGCCAACATGAGATAGACAAGTGCAATAATCAAATATAGCCGTGCATGTGTGTAATAAAGGATATAGGAGTCAAACATGTAGGAAGATATCACTAATTACATCTCAAAGACTCCAATCAATGTAAAGCACATGGATGAAATGATGTAGCCTCTCAAATCTCTATCAAATAGTCACATGGATAATTGGAATGAAGTTGTGACTTGGCTATCTTACATGCTCATCCATAAAAGAAGCAAAATACAAAAATCTTTTTGGATTTTTTCAAAAATTTGGAAAAATAAAATCTTTTTGTGCTTTTCTCAAAATTTTTCTTAAAGGAAAATCTTTTTGTATTTTTTTTAAAAGAAATATAAAAAGCAAAAAGAATAAAACAAAGCTGTACAACAAAGTAATGGTACATATAAAACATACTAGCAATAGGAAGCATATGATATGAACATGAAGAAGCATCCTATTCTAGACATAGACCAACCACTCAGTCAACTGTGCAAATCCCTAAAGATTTCCTAAGACTCTCAAATCTAAGGGCATCTAAAGGTTTCGTGAAAATATCGGCTAACTGACGGTCGGTAGGAACAAAACTCAGGGATACGACTTTCTCTTCAACTAACTGACGAATAAAGTGCTCACGTATCCTGATGTGTTTTGTGCGCGAATGCTGAGCTGGATTGCGGGATATGTGTATCGCGATCGTGTTATCACAGGAAATGGTCATGGTGTCCTGTGATATCCCATAATCCTCCAGCATTTGCTTCATCCACAAGAGTTGTGTGAAACAACTCCCGGCGGCTATGTACTCAGCCTCCGCAGTGGACAAAGAGATGGAATTTTGCTTCTTGCTCATCCAGGAGACAAGAGCAAAACCAAAATAGAAACACTCACCAGAAGTGCTCCTACATCCATCTACATCCCCAGCCCAATCGGCATCCGAGTAGGCGGACAGACGGTCATCGGTATCAAAGGAATACCAAATCCCGTATGAGAGAGTCCCACTTACGTATTTAATAATACATTTTAGAGCAAGTAAATGTGACTCTTTTGGGAATACCTGATAACGCGCACAGACTCCAACACTAAAGGCGATGTCGGGACGACTGGCAGTCAAGTAGAGGAGACTACCTATCATACTCCGATATAAGGTTTGCTCTACGTCCTTGCCTGAAGTGTCCTTACTAAGCTTGGTAGTGGTACTCATAGGTGTACGTGCATGCTTAGCGGAGTCTAAACCAAATTTCTTCACTAGGTCTCTAGCATACTTGGATTGGGAGATGAACATCCCATCCTCTAGCTGACGAACCTGGAGACCAAGGAAGAATGTAAGCTCACCAACCATGCTCATCTCAAACTCACTTTTCATCTCCTCCTCAAAGTGGTGAGCATGCTGGGAGCATGTGGATCCAAAGACTATGTCGTCCACATAGACCTGGGCAACCAAAATAGCACCGTCATCTCTCCTGACAAACAACGTCATATCTACTCCCCCTCTCTTGAAGCCACGAGCTAAGAGATAGGAAGTAAGCCTCTCGTACCAAGCACGGGGTGCTTGCTTCAAACCATACAAGGCTTTCCTCAGATAGTAGACGTGCTCAGGGTGCTGAGGGTCTTTAAACCCTTTTGGTTGTTCCACATAAACCTCCTCCTGTAGAATGCCATTCAAAAAGGCACTCTTGACATCCATCTGATACACCTTGAAGCGCAGATGACATGTGATGGCGAGCAGAAGACGGACGGACTCAAGCCTCGCAACAGGAGCAAATGTCTCCCCAAAGTCTACACCCTCTATCTGTGTGTAGCCTTGAGCGACCAACCTAGCCTTATTTCGGATTATGGTACCATTTTCATCCATTTTGTTCTTAAAAATCCACCGGGTACCTATCACATTAATCTCACTAGGTCGGGGGACAAGTTCCCAGACATCATTCTTTTTAAACTGAAGCAACTCATCCTGCATAGCAGATATCCAGTGTTCATCCTTGAGTGCTTCTTTATGGTTCTTGGGCTCGACTTTGGACGTGTAGCAAAGATGGCTAACAACGTTCTCTAGCTGAGCACGAGTCTTGACCCCTAGAGTGGGATCACCAACAATGGCAGAAGGGTCATGACTCTTGCGAGCCCAAGCAGGTGTGTCCCCTAACACAGGAGTAGGGTCCACAGAGTGTGAGAGAGGAACAGGTAAATCACTGTCAGAACAATCCTCATCCTCACACTGAAGGTTAGGATCAATAACCGTCGGAGGTTCGTCATCTTGCACGGTGACGTTTATTGATTCCATAATCTTAGAGCTCTTCAGGTTAAAAACCCGGTACGCTCTGCTATTCGATGAATATCCTAGAAATATTCCCTCGTCGCTTCGGGAGTCAAACTTTCCTAATTGCTCTTTATCCCGTAGGATGTAGCATTTACTCCCAAAGACACGGAAATATGCCAGGTTGGGCTTCTTGCCAGTCCACAACTCATAAGGAGTGTGAAGTGTGTGTGGACGCAGATACACCCTATTCACCGTGTGGCATGCAGTAGACACTGCCTCTGCCCAAAATCTCCTAGAAACTTTACGACCTAGAAGCATAGATCTAGCCATCTCTTGGATCGTTCTATTCTTTCTCTCAATAATCCCATTTTGCTGAGGAGTTCTCACAGCAGAAAACTCATGTTTGATCCCAAGGCTATCACAGTACAAATCAACCTTTGCTTCCTTGAATTCAGTGCCGTTGTCACTACGTATTCTGTTAATAGTGACACCGTGTTGATTTTGCAGGACACGGCACTTGGTCGTTAAGAAATCTACAGCATCGGATTTCTCTCCCAGAAAACCTACAATGGAGTATCTGGAGAAATCATCTACCATCACGAGGATGTACCTCTTACCACCTAGACTCTCAGTACGAGTGGGACCCATAAGATCCATGTGAATCAACTCCAGAACACGAGAGGTGGTAATGGAATGTAACTTCCTATGAGGACTACGAATTTGTTTTCCCAACTGACAGGGTCCACAAACGGTCGAAGTTGACTTTCCAAGAGATGGTAAGCCACGTACTAGGTCCTTTTTAGATAAACGATTGAGATCTCTAACGTTTACGTGACCTAGACGTTGGTGCCACAGATCCATAGGAGTGATCGTGGCACTGTTGCAGACAAGTGAGGATGTGGGCTCAGTCCCATAGCAATTATCCTCGGTCCTCACCCCTTGCATCAAAAGTTTACCAGCTTGATTGCAGACTTTACACGCGTCCCGGTCAAACTTTACTGCAAAGTTAGTGTCGCACAGCTGGCTAATGCTGAGAAGGTTTGCTTTCAAACCTTTGACGTACAAAACATTTTCTAGCTTAGGAAAACCAGGTAACTTGATAGTACCTCGTCCTATAATGCTAGACTTACTCCCATCTCCAAAGGTGACTCTGCCATCTTGATAATCCTCAAGAGTAGTAAAAAATGAGGCATCACCTGTCATGTGTCTGGAGCACCCACTATCAAAATACCATTGAGAGGTATTATGTGCTTTGAGAGCAACATGAACAACAAAAGCCTTTTTATCTTTCTTAGGTACCCAAGTCGAGGTGACCTTTTGTTTGCCTTTGTTGTTGTTGATTTTAGCTGGAATGTGAGAAGCATTCACTAACGGCAAAGACATCCGTCGGAATTCTTCCATTAAACTCTGAGTCGTGGCAGCTAAGAACTCAACTCGCTCTCTCAGACTAGAAAACTCATCAGTATGATGTGGTGGAGCAGTAGTACGTCGTGTCCGATCCATGCTATAGCAAGTTTCCCTAAGGTGGCCTTTTCTTTTGCAATAAGTACAAAAGAGCACTGTCAAAGGCGGACCTCGATTTTGCTTTTCTAGGTCGAACTCTCCTTCGAGGTTTTTTACGGTGACCATAAGGAGTTGTAGTAAACTCAGGAACTGGTTCAGGTGCAATTTGGGACGTGGAGGCACCATCATATCCAATTCCTTGACGATCACCAAAACCTAAAGCGGGGTCGAGGAGCATCTTTCCCATCTTCCCAGATCTGTCCTCGATTTTTACCTTGACTTCCCGTGCTTTCTCAAGATCATGAGTCAGCTGGGCAACAAGGGCTTCAAGTTTCTTCCGAGTCTCCACGGAGGAATGGAGCTGACTCGTAAGACTAGCCACTTGCTTGATCAAGTACCCTCTCTCTTTCTCTAGAGTACTCTCTCTCTCTCTAAACAAATTCTCATTCTCGACACATGTAGACTCTCTCTCTCTCAGGGCGGTGCAGGTGGAGAACTCTCTTTCTCTTGCTTTCTTTAAATCTTCCTCTAGGCAAGTGATCTTAAGAACTAATGCTTTGTTACGCTTTTTAGTTTTAAAAGACTCAGAATATAACTCAGCGTAGGCGCGTTGTATATCACTCTCGCTCTCACTTGTGTCATCCTCCCCCTCACTCACATCGCTCTCACTGTCGAGGTGTCCCTGTGAAGCATCATCCTCAACGTCGTGAGGAGAACTAAGAGTGCTCACTTGGCTGGCCATGAATGCGGTGAAGTTACACTCATGCGGCGACTCATCTCCAGAATCCACCGTCTCGAACTCACTGTCGTCACTAAGGGTAGCATTAAGAACAACTTTCCCTTTCTCTCTATTCAGACGATTGGCACACTCAAAAGCTCTATGACCCCTACCATCACACTCAAAACATCTCTCACTTTCTTTCAGAGGAGGATTTTTGAAAACTTTTTCATTTTTCTTTTCAAACTTATTTTTCTCAAATTTCTTTTTATCTTTAAAATTGCCATTTTTCTTAAATTTGAGAATCCTCTTGAAATTTTTTGCGAAAAGAGCCAAATCATCTAAGTCAAAATCGCACTCAGAATCTGACGTGTCAGTCTCTCTCTTTCTAGATGACTCTACCCTCTTTCTAGCTGACCCCTCACTCCTTCTCTCTTGGGCTTTAAGAGCAATTCCCTTATCTTTAGATTTAGAATTTTTAGGGAACATATCAATTTCATAAGTTTGCAAATCTCCTACAAGTTCTTCCAATTTTAACGTATTTAAATTACCCATAGAATTTAGCACAGTGACTTTAGGGATAAAACGCTTAGGTAAAGAACGAAGAATCTTTTTAACAACTCTAGCATTCGGAATTTTTTCACCAAGATTAAAACTAGTATTCGCAATGTCAGAAAGTCTAGCATAAAATTCATCAAAGCATTCAGAATCATGCATGGTGATTGTTTCAAATTGAGTTGTCAAGTTTTGCAACTTAGACTCTTTCACAGCATTAGTTCCTTCATGGGTGAGTTGTAAAACATCCCATGCCTCTTTTGACGTGGTACACGTCATTATGCGTTTGAACTCATCAGGTGTGACAGACCTAGAAATAGCACTTAGACCTTTAGAATTAAAAGATGACCATTTAATTTCTTCATCAGACCAAGAAATGTCAGGTTTCAAGTTGGTCACATTATCAACAGTCACGGTGGGAGGAGTCCACCCTCGTTCAACCAAAATCCAGACACGTTCATCAATGGCTTTTAAAGCCGACCTCATACGGGCTTTCCAATAAGCATAATTTGTCCCGTCAAAAATAGGCATTTTATAATATGACTTCTCCATTTGAACACGTACTTTTTCAAAAATCAATTTTTTCAGAAAATTGATATCTTAGAAAAATTTTGCGGAAAAAAAAGGAATACGCTATAGATTAGTGTAACCTGCTCTGATACCAATTTGAGAAACGTGTGTGCTCGCGTTCAAATGATCAAACCATATATAAAACCCTTTTAACACAAACAAACCCTAAACATGCAGCAGTATGTGATTGAATAAATAGATAATCTACGCAAGAACATTCAAACACATGCAATTAAGGAAAAATCCCCCTCAGGGGCAAAACCATTTATTTTCACTATAATTTGTAAGAAAACGGCTTACAATCGGATTACAATGAAAATACAAGTTGACTAAGAATTACCCTCGGGTATCGGATTCTGTAGTCGCGACTGGAATTATCCCTTTCCAGTAGGGCTGCAATGAAGAAGAAGAACGGTCTCCTCCACAAGGGTTGAACAAACCAAAGTTGTGTTCTTGGGTTGCAAAAGGATTCACAACGGTTTGGCAATGATGTGTGAATCAAAACATGAGTCTTGGGACTCAAAAATATGAAGACTAGATGTATTTGGACTCTCAAATTCGTCTCCTAAAGTCTTTCAAAACAACTCCCCCGAAGTTGGTATTTATAGGAAAAAATATGAAGAGTCCCACGTTCTTAAAACTCTAAAATTCTATCCAGCGTACAAAAAAAACAGCATTCTTTAAGGAATTTTCTCTATCTTCAAAAGGTCATAACTCCTTCACCGTAGCTCGGATTGAGGTGCCATTTTTTCCAGTATCTTCGTTGCGGCGAGCTCTTCAACTTTATAGTTGACCAGACCTCCGAACTATGGATGTGAAATTACGAAAATGCCCTTGAACTCTCCTATTGTGCCTTTTTTTCACTGTTTTGACTTCCCTTGCGTACCACTTGCATTAAGTCCCTAAAATCTTGGAACGTGAAGTCATTGAGGCAGATGTGGGACATATTAGTGGAGATAATGCATGCTTGATTCCCGGAATTCGGATAGAGGCCGTCATGTGAGATCGTGAGGAGACGTGCCAAATGTAGCGGCGTACGACATAAATAAATGAAACATTTCGGACATGTGAAAAATGTCCTTACACAATACTATCGTAGAAGATTAACATGACAAACTCGATCTCGAGCCTTGGCGATCTGATGATCGTGAAAGTGTGCAAGAGCTCGTGGAATTTCTTAATCCCCATGACAAGAATAAATCATCCCAAGTATTTGCACAAGTTCGTCTCCACGACACTACAACGAATGTGGCTTTACACCACGATTTACAAGAGCATTTGTGAAATTTGTTTTTTCACATCTATGTTTTATTTTTTTCATTAATTAGTCTCAAGTTCTTATTAATCTAATGTATTCATTACCACAATAATTTAATTATTTTTCTGTTGTATGATTGGATTACTAAATTAGGTCATTAAAATTTCAACAATAAAATATTTTATATAACACATAATAAATGAGAGATAAAAAAAATACAAGGGTCTCCCGTGATAAACCAAGTTTTATGTGTATATGTCCGATGGAACTTGGTTTGCCTCCCAAAGAGACTTTTCCAAATTTTCCGAAAGCTCTGGAGCACTAAAATCACAAAATGACGCAGCAAAAATGGTAATTGATAAAATTTGCCGATTGTCTTGGAAATGGTCTAATTACCCAAACCCATTACGATTACCTTATTTTTTGTTAACCTCTTGTTATGTTTGTAACTGATTATTGAATCCTATTTTAGGTTAGAGGGGAAATAAGTTCCTAATATGAAACATTCAAGTGATATGTCGAAGAGCCAAACGCAAAAAAGTGTTGGTAAAAAAAATCAATAATCTCTTCCCTCCATTTTAACTAGTAAGGCTACCATTCTCAACATTTATTTGAAAATATTTGCAAGACACTTGTACAATGCAACCAAACTATCATAATTTGAAATCTTTCCCAAAGTTTCAGTGTTGTTTTAAATGACACACCCCCTCTCTCCTCCGCTCTCTCATTTCGAGCCAACGTTACGCATAGCGTGAAGACTCCTTACCATCCTTGATACACTCAAACTAACCAAATATCTAATCTTTATGACACGCAACCCTTAAAAAAATGGGGCATATACCAAATAGTCTCTCGAACTTTTTTTAATACATGTTTAGTCCAAGTCTTTTTATTTTGCACCAAAAAGTCTTTCACCATGCCAAAAATGGCTTTACCATACCGTTGGCACGAACCTTTAAAGATAAGAGAATAAGGACCTTTTTGGTACAAAATAAAAGGCTTGGACTAAATGTGTATAAAATGTTTGAGGGACTTTTTGGTATTTGTACCTACAAAAATATCGTTATTTCGTTTCTCAATTTTTTCTTTTCTTTCCTTCCTCTCTCATTTTTTCATTTTCTTTACTTTTTTCATTTCCTCTTTCACTCTCACATTCTATTCGGTGGAGGTACAATCTAAACTAGTAAGTATCTCCAATATTTGTTCATCAAATGTACCTGAATTGTGTATTATGAAAAGTAGCAATATATTTTCTTTCCTAATTATTTTTTTTGTCTCAAAATTGACATATAGGTCAAACTCATTTGGTAGATATCGACCAACACTTTATAAAACAAACATCTCGGGAATAATGAATGTGTAAGAAATCGTCTTCAATGCATTGGGGAATTTCTATCCACCAAAATGCTCGAATGATATATTTCTCCACCAAAAAAGGTGCCCAACTCCAAGGCTTTGTATATAATGCACTGTCTCCCAAAATTTCTTTTATCGTGCACGTCTTTCTCCCACAATAATTGGAATGCCGGGGCAATGTAAGTATCTTTTAAATAAATAAATTGATATAATTTTAAAAATTTAATGACATGCTTAATTATAAAGTTGAAAAAATATTAAAATAATAATTCATATTCAATAGAAAATGTGGAAAATAAGAAACACAATCCCTTACTTTTTCCCCCTTTTTATGAAGTTAATTTTTGAACGTTAGGAAAAACATATTTTCTCTGAAAATTAGGAGAAAATTAATAATAACACATTTAAGTACATTGTTCATCTATAATAATATATCTCGTATATAGTATGCCAAAATAATAAATATAATTTTTTATGAAATTTAAAATTCTGAATTATCAATTTATTGTTGAATTCATGAAAAATAATTATCTATTCATCATTCAAGCTATTATTGTAAAGTTCATAAAATAATGAATCTATGTGTTTTTATACATTTAATCGTAAAAATTAGAATTTTAAAATTACAAGAAATAAAAACAATAAGGATCGTGTGTTATATACGTGAGTAAAATACTTGCACCAAACCTAGAGGGGTGGGGGTGAAAAGGTTTGATAGCATCCTATGATCAATTTTTTGATTTCAACAAATTTTTTTGCAATTTTGAATCTCCAAATACATGTTTTAACAAAGTGCTTTCCAATTATCTTGATTAACTAACATAGACCAATTAAATTAATTGAATCTACATGAAAAAACTAGATCTAACACACCTAATTAAATTTTAAGAAATTTCACTAGATTCAAGTTTGATTTAAGTGATGTGTGTGATCAAATGTGTGCAACTGAATACAAATCATACACAAGTATACAAAAGACAAGTTTTATGAGGGAAAACCCCCACATAAAGGTAGAAAAATATCTACACATTCTAATGTTCATTTCTACTTCAGTGAACTCTTGAACTCGAGAGTGTCTTGATATATATTCATAGGGCTCTGAATACCTTTTTTCAACGGTCTTATCCCTCAACGATTCAGACTTACGATTTGTATTTTATGCCTATTTTTTTGAAAAGTCCTTTTTGGACTGCTTATAGGCACCCCAGACCTCCTTCATATAGGCAAAGTGGTACTTTACTTCGCTAGTAAGCTAGGGATATGCCAATAGGCAGGCTAGGGCCTATCCCATTATTATACCTCCTAACCCTGATTCTTGCTATTTAAGAAGGAAATGACCTCATATCTAAAGGCCCCATTTTTCAGTAATCAAGAACATTCTCTGCCTCGAAATCAGTGCGTAGTTATCCTAAAAACTCTATTTTTTAAACATTCTCTCCCCTTTTCTTACATCACTTTTACCCCACCTTTTCCACCTATTTTACCCTTACTCAAGTGTCATTCAACCACCATGGAAAATCAGCCTATTCCACTGCAAAATCAGTAGCAAAGTTCTATAGGAGTTCTACCTCCACCCTTTTACATCTCATTTAATTAGTGTTATTCATTTACTTTTTCCTTCACTTTGATATATTTTTCTTTATTTCCACTTTCTCACCTTAACTAATATTTTTATTATTATTAGTACACACAAAACAAATTTTCATACAACTAAAAAAGTCAAAAAGAAGGTTTACCTTTAAACCCTAAAGTAGGATTTCCCCACTATTTTCACACTCTCTACAATTGTGCATGTTTCTTTAACAAACTAAGGAAAATTCTAAATTCGAGTTTATGGATTAAACCCCACCCTTGTGTGATTACCTAACTTCAAGGACTTTGATGACTTTTTTTTGGCTACGTAGGTGTCCCGAGTCATTCTTAAGATTCAAGTTCGATTTTTTTCATTTTGTTACTTGTTTTCACATTTAATAGTATTGCGTGTATATATACTTATATGTACTAGTAACCTCGTTAGACATGCATATTCATTTCCTTATAGTGAATCATGATCCAATGGCTACTCACATCATATATTCATATTCTTTTATTATATTTTGCTTTTTTGCAATTCCATTAGATATGAGTGTTTACTTCCTAATAGTGGATTGTGGTTTGTGTATTGCTCAAATCGTAGAATTTTTATCATATTTGTAGCGGATCCATTAGAAACGTATATTCCATTCTTCATGAAGGATTATGATCTGGTGTGCTGGTCATATTTCAGCTATCTTTTTGTATTATCTTATTTTTTTATACTCCTCAGAATGACTTATCTCTATCCTTGCCATGACGTGAGTATGGTGATTTATTTTTCTCACCTATTTTCACATCACACGGATTATACACATGAATTACATTCTGGAGTTAAAGGAGAAAATTATCATAGCCCATGAAAGACCGAAATGATGGAATGGATGCCTAACATCTTTCCACTCTGTAACTTAGTCCTCAAATCCTTGATCTATTTGGTTTCGTATGCATCAGTTTGTCTTTGATGCCGTTTCTTCGGGGACGGTTATATCTTTTGCCTCTTTTGAACAAAGTAGGCTGGTGAATCCATTTTCTATCTTTTAATTCCCTTTTGATGATGAGCGATTTATAACCAGGGAGCCCGCTAAGATAGTGAGAGCAGCAAAAAGATGATTTTTCTCCTTGATACCAACACGGACAATTTTTCCTCTCCTTCAGGGAGATCTCATGACGGAGGAATCCCGAATTGACATAATGGTTTTTCCACTAGGGTTTATTTATTTTGAAAGAACTAGATTCTATTTACATGGGCTTTGTTTGCTATTTTCTCTTTCTCTCCATTTCTCCACATACGTGTATATATCCACTTGTATATTCTTCTTACTCTCATACTTACATGTTGTATATATGCCTTGTTTATATCATGATGTCTATGTCCTTCTCTTTACTATGCTTTTTTACTCATTATATGTATATACTACCTAACCTATCACATGCGTCATGATTTATTCACTTGTATATAGTTACCATGTTTACCCCACTTACTCGTACTTGCATATGATCCATATCACTTTAATATATCTATGCTTAGTCTCACTATTACACATTCTTGCATTTTTCTAACTTGTACATAGCCACATGTTGTTCATATATTTCACACACCACTTGTAAATATCAATGCTTAGCCTCACTAGCACACACTTCCACATTTCTCCCACTTGTACATGTCCACATAATTTCTTAATTTACACATAATACCATGTCACTCTCACTTTGTACATACGTCATAATCACTTTCGTATATTCACATACCTTATATTTTGTATATATCATCACGCTTTGTATATACTCCATTCTTCATGTACATATTTGCTAGTTTTACTATACATGTTTATCCCCCTCATCCCATGATAAACTCATGTATATTCCACGTTCTACCTCATAGTAGTAGTATTTATCTCTCTTAGCATACATAAAACCCTCCATAAAATACAAATTAAAACTCATTTATTCTTGCATACTACGTCAGGGGAGCATTACACTTTGACCAAAAAAATTTCCCGTACTGGGGTATCACTTCGTGATGGGTGTCGGTCCTACGGGGCATGGTTGACCTAAGCAATATGATCCCCACCTTCCATTAGCCTAGTATCTTTGATGTATATCGAACGGTTCCCCCCGTATCGTACCGCTTGACCAAACTCACGATGGGAGGTATATAGCAGGGAACTCATTCACGTACGGTATATCGAATTCGCTCTCATATGTACCATCTCTATGAGGTGTATCGTGAGGCAATTCATATACACTCAGGTACATCAAATGCCTTATATACACGTACTGATTGATGATTAACCTTATAGGCAAGTGGTATATCATGGAAGTTGTGACAAAGGGAGGAACCTTTCCACTAACCTTCCAATGCATCAACCTCACATAGACGTCTACCCTAGGACACTCATAGCATGTTTTTGAGTTTCAATGCGAAACTCTGCTAAAATTTTGGGTCACCTTAACGGCCAATTTTTTCGTTATTTCTCCTATTTTCAAAATGGGACCATGTCTGTGAGTCTGGAAATAACTCAAATCGTGTCTTGCATACCTTATATTTTCCCAGACTCGAGTCCTATCCGAGATTTCCCTTGCACCCTAGATGGAACATAATATAAGAAAAACTTAATTATAATAACTACAATGGGGAATTTACTTTTCTATCTTATTTTTACCCAAAACTATTTTTTCAAAATACCAAATTATTTTCTCTTTCTTGTCGAATATAGATATAATATTCCCTTTTCCATTAGGAAAAAAAAATCCTTTTTCCTCTCAGGTACGATCTCATACCCTAGTTTTTAGCCTGGTTTCCTATTGTCTTAGATCATCCATCAAGCCGTCTCGAAGTTGAACTACTTCTTCCGCTACTTCTATAGAATTTGAGCAATCCCTGCAAATATTATAATGAAAAACGTTGACCAAAATGCAAATATCTAACCAAGTTTGATGGCAGTCTTGCTCAGCTTAATGCCATAATCGACAATATTTACGAAGAGGTCCCAGAAATACAATAATATAGGGTTAAGAGTCCTTAAGATCCCGAGCCTAATCTTCCCCCATGCTATGGGTCCATAAGCTCTAGAACTGACGTGGGTTCTAGAAGAGTACTACCATGTCCCATGTGACCCACCTACTAATGGGCCGCCACTAGCTCAGCTATTGATACCAAATCTTGCCTATTTAGGGAGTAATATTCCAGTGCTTTTTCCTGTCTATACCAAAGAAGCAGAGTTGAACAAGGTCAAATATGACCTTAGGCTATTGAAAGGTTCGACCAAGTCAAAATCTCAGGGAACTATGTGGATTACGCCCACATATCTCCCTATACTAAATATGAGAAGTTTAAAATGCGAGCTATCAAAAAGGTTGGAGGTTGCGGACCTCCTATCATAAAATTACGTAGCTACCACCATGCTATAACTCTCCTCGGAGCATCACAAGAGATAATGGCACAAATATTCCAGCGAACTCTCAAAGAAATTGCTCTGAGATGGTTCCTGTCACTAGAGGAATCTAGAATTCATAGTTGGGAGGATGTGGCCTAAGATTTCATGATCCAGTACAAGTATAACGAGGAGCTAGAGGTCACCCACCAAGACCTTGAATTACTCAAAAAGAACCCTAGTGAATCAGTTAAAAAAATTATTGGACGATGGAAGGAGAAGGCCGCCACCATGACAAATCGACCGTCCGAAGAAAAGAAAGTGAGTATTGTTAAAAATAATTTCTTGCTATATATCAAAACCTTAATAGGATGTCAGTACTACCCGCATTTTAGATCCCTCCAAGAGGCAGGGGTCGAGATTGAAGAAGGGGTCACCAGTCAGAAAGTCGAATTTGAGCCAAAGAAGCCTACCAGACAGTTAACATCCTAGTCTCAACCATCAACAAAATATCTCAACCTATTCCTCATGGACACTCAAAAGTTATCCCATTCTAGGAAGAAAAGAATATAATACTCTTTTGTTCAAAGTTTACCGATCCTTCCTAGCCCGAAATCTCATCAGGCCTCTAAAACCTCAACCATTACCCGACCCACTCCCTTATAATTTCATGCATGATGCGCTTCGCAACTTCGATCAAATCATTAGTCACACCATCGAGTAATGCTTTCACTTGAATAATGTCATCCGAAGCCTCATTGACAAGGGTATCATTGCCCCTCCAACTAATCTAAAACCTAATACCACTCAAAACCCTTTCCAATTTACTAGATCGGTGTAAACGCCATTCTTTAATATCAAAATCCAAATTTTGACCCTTCCCCTAAAATCGAACCCATCAAGCACCCGATTCATCTACCAGTTCACCTAAACCCTTAAAGGTTTGTCCTTTTTTCCTCCTACATCCAGAAAATGCATCTGACTAAGGTTTATCCCTCCTAACCAGAGCCTACATAACTGTCTGTACTCATTCAAAAAGAGGAAGTGTGGATCTACCCCCAGTCTTGAATCAACTTTAGGATTTTGGGCTAAAACTTCTCTCAAGAATGACGCTTAGAGAGAACAATTGTGAAAAGATCAATTCCATGTACACAGAAGCCCAGGAGTGGGCCTAATAATCAGATAAATGCTTCGTATTAGTAGGAAAACTCAGTTTGCATTATATTGTGCAAGTTATACTTGATGAGTTTGTCAAGACTGAAGAAATATGTATGACCTATGGACTTATCAAACTCCTGAAACTTAAGGGGTATGCGTCCCCGTCTTTCCAACACTTTTTTACTGAATGGGAAGATTTATACGAGGTGGATGTTAAAGTTTTAGAGTGCATTGACTTTTTGTGGAAGGATGACATTGTTGCCACTAGATAGGGTGACATTATTGCCACTGAATTGATCACTTCCGCTCTTTAAGGTTTGTAGAATTTAACTCGACCCTCTAAATCAGTCTTTATCCACTATTTTAGGTCACAAAATTCATATAGGGCCACAAAATTGGTCTCAACCTCTGAATTAGGTTAATATCACTCTTTAGGACCTTATAATTGACCTAAGTCCGTAGAATTGGCCTCGACCCTTTAAATCGGTCATTTATACTCTTTAAGGTTCGTATAATTAACGTAGGACCGCAAAACTTGCCTTGAAATTATCAATTTCATCACTACCTCCCTTAATCCCCAGTAGAGGCCCCGACCCGCTGAATCGGTGACTTACACTCCTTAGGTTCTATGCGTCAAGCCTTTACTATTAAAACTCATAACCTTTCATGAGGTGTACATATATCGATGAACTTCGCTTGTTCTAAACTCACATGTCGAGGGTCTCTATAGACACCCTGATTAGGCATAAATTCTTCACATTTATCCCCTTAAATTCGGTATTTTTATGATCTCGTGCGGTGTAAATAGCTTGGATTTGTCTCATATCTATGCTACTAACCCTTTTTGGCAAGTATGTCATATTTTTTGTATCTCTTATGTGTTTTTCAGGTATTTCATGCAAGAAAGATGGAAAAGAGAACTCAAAATAGTGAAAGAAACCAAGAATCGGGGAGTTGAAGGACATTTTCATAATTTTGTAGCCTTATTCCGTAGGTGGGGCCAACTGAAAAGTTGACGATCTTTAAATTACAAGAACACTGAAAAAAATGACACCTCAATCCGAGCTACGGTAAAGAAGTTATGCAAATTTGAAGTTGAGAAGAAATCTAAGAAAAAAGATGTCAGACCCAAACCGAACCGAAGCTGAGGGAAAAGAACCGGTCCGCCCATTTGTCCCGCACCAGTTCCGTTACGAAATTAGTCACGCTCTATATTCGTTACGAAATTAGTCACGCTTTCTAAGTGTGACAAATTGGCAGATACAGGATTTTTATTTTGTGCTTATCTTTTAGCCAAAAGAGTTTTATGTTTTGGAGACTCTTCTAAACGACCTCTAGCCTATATATTTAGTCATCAGGACTCTTTTTATTCAGATTTTATTCATGTAAAAGCTCCATAACAAGTAGAAACATCTAGGAGAAGGATTCACATATTTTGCACCTTTAATTCAAGAGCTTTTCCAGTTTTTCTTCAATCTTTGATTTCTTCTTGCATGTTCTTGTTCTTCAATCGTGGTAACTTTTATTTCCAACACTTTTATTATTATTCACCATGTTAGGCTAGGTTTTTAAAGGTTGGGATGCATGAACCCAACCTGATTTTGTAGTTGCTTGTGTATAAAATTAGTCCTCTAAATTTAATGGTTTGATTACGACCATATTGCGTAGAAACGCGACAATTGTAGATCTTTAGATCTCGTTTGCTTCCGAGTAACCGGAATGCTTTAGAATACAATTCGAGTTTAACTATCGAAATACCGATTTACTCGTCCTCAGATTAAGTATGATGCGGGCTTGAACCTCATATACGTAATGCTTGGGAGTACTAAATTCTGGGTCTAATTAATCACTTAAATTTACGATTAGTTTTATACCATCAATAGTCTAGGGTTGGGAGATTGTGTCTCTACCTTAATTTTCCAATTAGTTTTAGTTAACTTCTTTAGTTTTACCTTTTTCCTTTCTCACTCAATCATAATATTTTACACTTTATTTTTTTGAAGTAATAAATCAATTAAAATCTATCAAACATTCCCTGTGGATTCGATACCCAGACTCGCCACTATACTCCGCAAGAGTGTAGTTAAAGTTTAGATTTTTTTTGTATTGTGGTCGGAAGCCGATAACAACGACTAGCGTATTACACGGACGCTCGATTTCCAACACGATCAAAATGGTGCCGTTGCCGGGGAATTAGGTAGACTTAGGATTAGATCAAGTTAATCTGAAACTTTGACCATAAAAAAAGATCAAAAATCAAAAATTCAAAAATTTTTTTTGATGAGTATTACGAGGGAGATGCTGGATGAGTGCGAATGGCAAGATATAGTAGATGAATTCCTTCGTAGTAATTATCCCTCCACATCACAGAAGCCTTCGGAGGAGAGTGAGATAGAGTATTCGAATAACGAGCAAGAAAGAGCGTTAGGAGATATGAGCCTAGAGGACTTTGAGAACGAATTCGGGCCGGTGGATGAGAGCTTCACTATCGAAGTCCAATCACTATTGGACTCATTTTGTCACTTAGAAGAGAGCGAATGGAAAGATAGGATTGATGATTTCCTTATTTGTGACCATCCACCCATGCCACTGGAGTTCTCGGATGCAATCAAGGCCATAGTTAGAGTATCTTCTGATTTAGAGCTTGATCCATGCATTACCAAGTTTAGGGACAATCTAGGCCATTCCAAAATTCACTTTGATATTCTCTCCAAGCCGACCCATTTGAGCTACGAGGTGATTGAGCACCTCGTTGACTTCACTCACCTCATTCATCATATGCCTCGAGGTGTTCATTTTTTCTATTGGGTCGACTCCCAATTATTTCGACTTTTGGTTTACGATGTGAGGAAGACGAGCGAGACAAGAAGATCACCATTCCCCGTGCAAGGGGTCGGGTGAGTTTATATAGAAAGATGATAGGTCTTCGTACCCCCGACGTGTATGAGGTGATTGTTGTTGTATTTTTTGAGTCATGCATGCGTGTCATATAGTGTGTTGTTGTATTTTAAATATTTGTTTGTTTTATTTTTCCGCACTTATTATTTTGCCTTGTTTAGATTTTAGTCCTTTTCGCTTAAGGACAATGCAAAAGTCTAAGTTAAGGGGGGTCATAAGTGTGTATTTCTAAAACTTCACAAATTTTCAAAATGCCCAAAAATCTCAAAAAAATCATAGAACTTTGAAAAATTCAAAAATATATTTCTTCAAAATATAAAAAAATTGGAACTCAAAATTTTCAAAAATATCATTAAGAGTCGGTTTAAAGTCTCAAGTTGTAAAAATTCAACATACACAAAGTCGAAATTGACTAAAGATGGAAATTGAGCGAAAATTGACGACTTAACGAATAAGTGTGGAGATTAACAAACCCGGTGAGATTCGAGCCTATCACTTTTTGTGAGTTTTAAAATCAATATGAGTTAATTGTTAACTCAAAGTTCTTTTCAGCGCCTAAAAAGTCGTCGAGGATCTCAATCCTTTTATTTTGATCGGTTATGAAAAACGTGTGTGATTTTGCTTTGAAAAACGTACCAAAAGTGATCTCTAAACTTAAATTCATCTTGAAACGCATATGGTAACGCAATTGGCATTTTGGACAATGAAGTAGGCCATGGTTTGTCACCCAAAAATATTGGATATAAAAAGTCGTGAAAAATCACCCCTTTTGCAACCCAAATTGAGTCGAATAGATTTTCCCTTTCATTTGTCAACCCGAAAAACTCAAATAGCCCGGAATTGTGAAAAATGGAAAAAAAATCAGAATTTCAGTCCGGAATGTGCATAAAAAGGGGCAAGAAAAAAAATAGATATGCTCAGTAAAAATAGCAAGAAAAGAAAAGAAGTGAAAAACAGAAAAAATAGAGAAAAAGGAAAAAAAAATGAGCAATAGCCCGAAAAAAGCACAAATGGACATCATAAATGACTTTTTCAATTCCGAATTTTCCAACTATTTCCATGTTACCCAATATACCATAAACCCCGAAAAAGTCCTAACCGAGTCCAAATTGCGAAATTGATTACCGCGTGGAGAGCTAAGACACCAAAAGATAATATAAGAGATTAAATGTGCGAAAAAGAGGCAATGTTCCCGTTTTTAAAATCGTAATCCGTTGATGAGATCCTATCACTATGAAATTTTCGTCTTTCTACTTGTATTCGTGACTTTGTGTCCATTACATTTACTCTTTATATCACGTATACCGAGAGAATAACCACATTCCGAGTGATTCGTTTGAGAGAGCATTCTGTGAGAATTTGAAATCAAAACGAATTTTCGGGTAAGTAACGTAATGATCAATCGGTGGAAATCCGTAGTTAAATTTCCGGCTTCGCACACACGCACTATGACTTGAGACCATTGAACATGACTTGATGATGATTATTTTCTGGAAAAGTTTGAATTATACAATTTTTGTGTATTTTGAGTTTTCTTTGAGTCGAATTTTGTGGGTATATTCACTGCAAACCCTCACGAGACAATATGCGTCCTACAAGGGTAACCTAGGGGTTTAACGGCTTGTTGCATACGCTAAATGCAATCGCTTGCCCGCGAAAGAGGTATTCTATCCCAATAAATTGTTTGGAAGAGTTGTAACCTTTATTCTTTTTCTTTTACATTTCTCGGGACGTGCAAAGTTCTAAGTTAGGGGGGTTTGATTAGGCATAAATTCTTCACATTTATCCCCTTAATTTCGGTATTTTTATGATCCCGTGCGGTGTAAATAGCTTGGATTTGTCTCATATCTATGCTAATAACCCTTTTTGGCAAGTATTTCGTATTTTGTGTATCTCTTATGTATTTTACAGGTATTTCATGCAAGAAAGATGGAAAAGAGAACTCAAAATAGTGAAAGAAACCAAGAATTAGGGAGTTGAAGGGCATTTTCGTAATTTTTCAGCCTTAGTCCGGAGGTGGGGCCAACTGAAAAGTTGAATATATTTCAATTAGAAGAACACTGGAAAAAACGACACCTCAATCCGATCTACGGTGAAGAAGTTATGCCAATTTGAAGTTGAGAAGAAATCCAAGAAAAAAGCTGTCAGACCCAAACCGAACCGAAGCTGAGGAAAAAGAATCGGTCCGCCCATTTGTCACGCACCATATCCGTTACAAAATTAGTCACGCTCAAATCAGTTATGAAATTAGTCACGCTTTCTAAGTGTGACAAATTGGCAGATACGGGATTTTTATTTTGTGCTTATCTTTTAACCAAAAAGGTTTTATGTTTTGGGAACTATTCTAAACGACCTCTAGCCTATATATTTAGTCACTAGGACTCTTTTTATTCAGATTTTATTCATGTAAAAGCTCCATAACAAGTAGGAACATCTAGGAGAAGGATTCACATATTTTGCACCTTTAATTCAAGAGCTTTTCCAGTTTTTCTTCAATCTTTGATTTCTTCTTGCCTGTTCTTGTTCTTCAATCGTGGTAACTTTTATTTCCAACACTTTTATTATTATTCACCATGTTAAGCTAGGTTTTTAATGTGACACCCCGACTAATTAAATACCGGGTAGCTACTCCTTTATTAAATTAATACAAAATGCCATGTTGGTTCAGTTCATAGCATCACTGTCGAAAACGTTTTATTATTTACTAGCCACCTAATATTTAAAAAGTGAGTTGTCAATTTTAATTAAATCCGATTAACGTGCAATACTTAAATTATGAAATGCTAACATAACCACCATAACATAATGACAATAGAATAACCATAAAATAGTAATGAGTCTGGAGGGATACTCCTCACAACAATCCAAATACAGGAATAAACAAATGCTAAGTCTGCATCACTAAATTAATTACAACCCAAAAATCTGATATAACTGGATAAATAAAGTGCCTAAAAGAAATGGAGCGACATGCCCAACAGATGAGGAAAATCTAGTAACATAGAGTCAATATCGAAAGTGGAGGCGTCTACTGTTAATGTCTTGTAACTTCCACGGCAGCTACAGTCCATCACCTGAATGGAACTCCTATGCATGGTGTCCTTGTGGCTGGGCACCTAAAAGTTTTTTTTACAAAAATATATTTGAAAGTAAACGGGTCAGAGCCCGATTGTGGAAAACAGTTTAAAATATAGCAAGTGTTTTAATGACATTAAAACAGTGAATGCAAAATACATGTTAGGACGTGCGCTCACATGAAATACTCACCTCTCGACTATTTGTGCACTCCTAACGTACCCGTACCCATTCTAATTATTCCCATATCTAACTAGTCCAAAATAAAATCTAACATTACTATACGATTCACGATATAATTCCGGCATCTTCATTTAAACAGAGAGCTTTTCATTTATTCTCGGTTTCTCGTATTAGTATTACTACTTACTAGAAATCTTTCATCTCATCTTTACATAACGTTACCATTATTTATATTCCCATATATACATGACAGTTCATTTCAATTAACAATATATTATTCTCATCATGAATATACAATACTAGAACCCCGAAACTAAGCTGCCGTGCACACATACTTTGCTATCCAATCCCGGTACATTACGTACATAAGGATCACGTATTCCGAATCTCTCAGGAATCGTTTTCGATAAACAACAATCACAAACAATGGAGGCGAACATAGTTCACATCACATGGGTCACGCACATACCTACGCTCCCATGATCAGCAGACTTATTAACTTCTCAATAAGTCCTTCTCTGACCTATGTCCTCGAGGTACCAATATATATCCCCCCGTAGGCACACAAAGATTAGATGGCCCTGATCGAACGCCGACCTCCCATGATAGAAAGTTCGGTTGGTATGTTATACACAGATAACTACATATACTAAGCATTCGCACAACTTAGATATCTCAATATATTAGTAGAGGTATACTTCTCGTTCTTGTATTACCATTTAAATGCCATACGCTTATAAGTCCCTAATTCATATACATTAAAGTTGTCAACTCTTCTCACGTCGTAATTAAGTGCTCGTTTCAAAATCCACAATTGTCCCCCGGTTTACTCCGAGATTCTAAGTTTTACTCCTCAACGTACCCTAATCTCACAACAATACCCATTAATTAATAAGGGAAGGTTATCTCTCCATTTAATTAAGTCTACGGAACATTTGAAATAAAAACAGGCCAAAAAGGTCATTCTCTCAACTCGTTCGAACGAGGTCATTTAAACGAGTGTCGTTCGAACGAAAGGCTTCGAACGATCTACCAACTCGTTAGAAGGGATATTGTCATCTCGTTAGAAGCTCGTTCGAACGAGGTCGTTCGAACGACCTGGGCAGGTCTTCTAACGAGATGGCAGAACTCACCCAGAAATCTGCAAGTTCGTTTTTCTTCCTTTTTCTCTTTTCTAAATCCATCTTATGATCATCCAAATGAAGTCTTAATGTGTTTAAACTACACTAAGTCCTCCTAGGTCACTCTCTAACATATAAATGGTGTCAATTACTCCAAATCAACATACAATTTACATAAATTCCCAATTATTGTCCCAAACCCTATAAACATGAACCCTGAATTTAATGTATACAACTACTCCTCATAAATCCACTTTTAAATCATCAAAATATATATTTTGGATATGAAATTCAACCATAAACATTCTACATGCAATTCCTACACCAGATTATGAGTTCCATCTCCAATTTCATGGGTTTTCATCAAACTTCCAATACAAGACATATATTCAGTTCTAAGCATGGAGAAAACATTCGCTTGAAATTACGTAATTAAACCACTTGCCTTAGATATTCTAATTTGATGTTGAAGGATTAAAGGTTGATTTTCCTCTTTATCTCTGCAGATTTCTCCAAACGATGGTGATGGTGGCTAGGGTTTCTTTTGGAACCTCTTAAGACTCTCCCTATAACTCCCGTAGACCACTTCTTGTTAAATGCTGAATTAAGGACTTAGTGGGTTTATTTCTAATATAAAATTAATCTCTAAAATTCGTGGGTTTTAATTCCCCTATTTTTAAAATTACCAAAATACCCTTCTAGGTTGCCGGTATGGCCCAAAAATGCCCCGGGACCCAAACTAAACCCCCGACTAGTGTTTTCTGACTATTTCGACCTTTCCGGACTCGTTGGCATACTCAAAATGACCATTCGGTTGATAAAAATATAATTCACTTTTTAATTCCAATAATTACATTCCTGGCGTGACTGACACGCGCGTCCCAATTAAATTTCCAAATTGTCGTATTTTTATCTCGCGACAATTTTAACATTTTCAATACACGAGATTATAAATTTTAACACCATAATTAAATACCAACTCACATCCACCATAATTAAATACCAACTCACATCTCGCTAGTATTTGTACCCGGATTAATTCCCAATTAATTCTTATTTAATTTAATTAATCCCTTAAATAAAAATCAGTAAAATTACAGGGTATTACATACTTCCCCCCTAATAACAGAATTTCGTCCCGAAATTTAGAACTAAAGAGTACCTGGTAAAAATAACTCCGGATATTGCTCGCGCATTTCATCCTCGCGCTCCCATGTGGACTCCTCGGCATTATGATGCTGCCACTGCACACATACTAACGGTACTATCTTCGACCTCAGTTTCCGCTCGCTTCGGTCCAAAATAGCAATCGGCCCCTCCTCGTAGGAACTATCGGGCTGGAGATCGATGTCCTCCAAATCGATGTGAGTATGGGACAAATCGTCCATAAGATATTTCCTTAGCGAGAAAATATGGAACACATCATGAATCATATGAAAGTGCTCCGGTAACCCCAGTCTATACGCAACTGGCCCAATACGCTCGATGATAGGAAATGGACCCACATATCTTGGTGCCAGTTTCCCCTTCTTCCCAAAACGCATTATACCCTTCATAGGAGATACTCTCAGTAACACCTGGTCCCCCACCTTGAATTCTCTGAAGAATCTTTTTGCTTCAGCATAGCTCTTCTGCCGGTCCTGAGCTACCCGAATGCGGCTCCGTATCATCTCTATCCTTGCCGAAGTGTGCTGAATCACTTTCGGCTTAAGGAGTTTGTTATCCCCCACCTCTAACCAATATGCTGGGGAATGACAAGGTCTACCGTACAACGCCTCAAATGGATCCATGCCAATGGTGAACTGGTAGAAGTTGTTATAAGCAAACTCCACCAGTGGAAGGTACTGCTCCCAACCACCTCCAAAGTCTAGGATGCACATACGCAACATGTCCTCCAACATCTGATTTGTCCGCTCTGTTTTCCCATCAGTCTGCGGGTGATATGTCTTACTCAGCCGCAACTCTGTACCCATGGCCTCCTGGAAACTCTCCCAAAATCGTGAAATAATAATCTTATCTCGGTCAGACACGATATTTAGAGGTACCCCGTGAAGTCTCACTATCTCTGTAATGAAAATCTGGGCATACTGTCCCGTAGTGTAATCTGTCCTTATGGGTAGAAAATGAGCAACTTTGGTCAACCGGTCCACAATTACCCATATGAAGTCGTGACCCCTCAGTGACGTAGGTAACCCCGTGATAAAATCCATGGATATGCTCTCCCATATCCACATCGGAACCTCTAACGGCTGTAGAAGTCCTGCCAGTTTCTGATGGTCCACGTTTACTTGCTGACAAGTGGCACATTTAGAAACAAACATGGCAATATCTCTCTTCATCCCGCTCCATCAGTACTATCGTCTCATGTCTTGGTACATTTTATCCCCACCAGGGTGTACCGCGAACCGTGAGCCGTGCGACTCCGCCATTACCTCGTGTCGTAAGTCTTCCCCTTTCGAAACGACTAGTCTCCCATTGAAGCGTAATCCCCCGTCTGAGCCAACGGTATAGGACTCGGATCCCTCTGCTAGTAATCGAACTATCTGCTCCTGACAGAACGAGTCATTTGCTTGGGCCTTTACCACTCTCATAACAATCTGAGGTGTAATAGTCATCACGGACATGAACGATCGGGCCACTGCATCCTGATGTCCCAACTCCTTCCACTTAGCTTTCCACACCTCGGCCACCTCATCTATCGGCCTACAGCTCAACGCGTCTGCTACCACATTAGCCTTCCCTGGGTAATACTGGATATCGAACTGATAATCCTTCACAAACTCAAGCCACCGACGTTGACGCATATTCAGCTCCTTCTACGTGAAGAGGTATTGTAGAGACTTGTGGTCTGTGAACAACCGAAATTTCTCCCCCAGGAGATAGTGTCTCCAAATCCGAAGAGCAAATACGACTTCTGCTAACTCCAAGTCGTGGGTGGGGTAATTCCTCTCATGAGGCTTAAGCTTATGGGAAGCATAAGATATGGCCCGACTCTCCTGTTGTAGCACACCTCCAAGTCCTTGTAAGGACGCATCGGTGTAAACTAAATACTCAACTCCCGGCCTGGGCAATGCTAACATAGGCGCTGAGGTCAATTTTTACTTCAACTCATCGAATGCCAACTGACAGGCATCGCTCCAGATGAATGGTACACCTTTGCGAGTCAGATGTGTCGAAGGACCCGCTATCTTTGAGAAACCCCGAATAAACCTCCTGTAGTATCCTGCTAGGCCCAAGAAACTACGAATCTCAGTCGGTGTCGTGGGCTGTCCCCATTCCCTTACCGTGGATACCTTCCCCGAATGAACAGATATCCCCCGGCCTGAAATGATATGCCCCAAAAACTGAAACTCCTTCAACCAGAACCCACACTTCTCATACTTTGCATAAAGCTCGTTCTGACGCAACGTCTGCAAAACCTGTCTCAAATGCTCGGCGTGATCCTCTTCTGTCTGAGAGTAAACCAGAATGTCATCAATAAAGACAATGACGAACTAGTCTAGGAACTCTCTGAACACCCTATTCATCAAGTCCATAACCACGGCTGGAGCGTTGGTCAAGCCAAAAGGCTAAACCCGAAATTCATAGGAACTATATCTCGTCAAGAAAGCAGTCTTCGAGATGTCCTGTTCCATGATACGCATCTGATGGTATCCCGATCGCAAATCAATCTTTGAGAAGAAGCAAGCTCCCCTCACACTACACCAAAATGGCCAAATTGTCACCTTTCAGCTGGCCACCCTTATCAAGGTCATTGACCGTGACACAAATCTCGCGTTTTGTGTCACGGTCATTGACCTTGACACGACCGTGACACAGAATTGTCACGGTCTTTGACTGTGACAAGGCTGTGACAAGTAAATTTGTCATGGCCTTGTCACGGTCAAAGACCGTGACAATTCTGTGTCACGGTCGTGTCAAGGTCAATGACCGTGACACAAAATGCGAGATTTGTGTCACGGTCAATGACCTTGACACGACCGTGACAACTTTTGCATCAAAAAAAGCCCTAGGATTCTTTTTTCCCACCTTTTTTGGTTTTCCCCCTCTCTCTCTCTCTCATCCGCGATTTCTGCTCTCTCTCTCTAAGGTATATTTTTTTTCCTCTCTTTCTCTTTCATTTCTATATGTATGTGTATGTGTATGTGTGTATATATATGTGTGTATATGTATATGTGTATGTGTGTATATATATGTGTAAATGTTAGTGATAGTTAGAATTGTGTGAATGTTAGTGATTGTTAAAATTGTGTAAATGTTAGAAAAGTTCTAGAATTCATATGTTAAATTTAATTATATAAATATTTAAATTGATAATATATAATTTTATTCATGAAATTAATTCAATTAGGTAAAACCCTAGATAATTTTTTAACAGAATTTGATAATATTATATAAAGTTTAGTAAATTCACAAAATGTTGCCAATTGTATGTTTTTAGGAATATCATTAGTTACTTTCGTGCCCAACTATGTAGAATCCATACACATGCATGTTGTTAGAAAATCTTAAATTTAATTCTCACTTTAATTTGTAGAATCTCTGTACTTGGTTGGATTTATCCCTTTATGATAATGAAATTTATGCTCCAATTATAATTATCTCATGTCATAATTTTATTGATAAACAATAAATATAGTTGTCACGGTCGTGGTGGGGGGAGGGGGTGGGGGTGGAATTTTCTAACTAAAAATATGATAATATTTTGTTATAATTTGTTAAAACTATGTAAACCTTAGTATGAATGCAAGGTTAGTGATAGTTAGAATTGTGTAAATGTTAGAAAAGTTCTAGAATTCATATGTTAAATTTAATTATATAAATATTTAAAATACCCCAATTGTCATGGTCGTGGTGGGGGGAGGGGGTGGGGTGGTGGGGGTGGGGTGTGTGTGTGTGTGCGTAGGTGTGTACGTGGCGGGGGGAGGGAGCAAGGGGTGTGGTGGGGGTGGGGTGTGGGGGGCGTGGAGGGGCAATTTTAACAATTGTATATCTTTAATTAAGAAATTGTATAGCTTTAATTGTAATTTTAATTGTATAGTTTTAGATGAAAGTAAATTAATAATTAGTGCCAATTTCATATGAAAGTAGGATTGTCCCTCATAATTAGTGGCATGACGTGTGCGTGTGTGTGGTGGGGGTGGCGTAGGGGTGTGTGTATGTGTACTATTAACATTTTTTTTTATCTGTACTAATAACATTTTTTTACAGCAAAAATGTCTCCTTGAGATATTAAGGCGAAGATGATGATGTTGTTTATGATGATGTCGTCTGGGCTCGGTGGTAGCGGAGGCGACGAGGGCTCCTCCGCCCCTAGGCTCCCCAAATATGGAAAATTTGGGATTACCGTCGAGAACAAGTCGGAGCTATTAGCGAGATCCCTCGAGCTTCTAAAGACGATCATCGCCCCGGGGTTTATGAGTTGGAAGGAGGTGCCATATGAGCTCAAGTTAGCTGTTTGGGCGGCACTACAGGTAATATATTTATATTTATATTTATATGAATATTTCAATTTAAATTTCAATTTCAATTTCAATTTAAATTTAAATTTAAATTTCAATTTCGATTTCATATTTATATTTATGTTTATATTTATATTTATATTTATTCGCAACTAACATTGTATTTGTTGGACTGGAACAATTCAACTTGGATCCAAAGCTACGCGATCCCGTCTTGGAGAAGATTAGGGAGCAACTCAAGTCGTGAAAAAAAAATATGCGGGCACGGTACTTTGGAAAAACAAGAGAGTCGATTATCCAATGGCGTGAATCCGTCCCCCCCAAGGAGCCGATCTCATTGGCACAATGGCAGAAGTTCATTGACAATGAGATCGAGGATCGACAATTGGCATCTTGCCAATCGGGGAGGGAAAATCGGGCAAAAAAGATGGACGTGCACTACTCCGTCCGGACCTCTTACGCCGAGGTGGAGCATAGGATGCTGGTAAGATTTAATTTTTCTATAACTACAGAAATATATTATTCTTCATTATTTTACTTTGCGGGGCTGATACTAATTTTACTTTACTTTATTTTATTTCAGGGGGTAGGGAGTGGGCCAGGGGGTAAGCCATATAGGCTCGATACTTATGTGGCTCTTCGGACGAAGAAGGGGAAGGACAAGGAGGTGTCCCCGAGCGTCGCGGCCACGATTGTAAGTAATCCGACAGTTTAATTTTTGTTAATTACGTTATTATTTTTTAGTTTACTTATTTTACTAATCATGTGCTTTTTGTCGTTTCAGGCAAAGCTTAAGGAAGTGCATGAGTCGCAGTGTGATGCCGACAAGGCATCTTTGTCCGCAGACTCACTCAGCCAAGTGCTTGGCTCTGATCGCAAGGGGAAGACAAGGGGAGTGAGCTCGCGGGTGGCCAAATCTAGGATCATCGGATTGGAGACGAGCGACACCGGGTTGGCTCGAACGGTGGATTCACACGACGCGAAGCTGTCCCGTTTGGAGGCGACTGTCCAAGATATGTACGCATTCATGAAGCGTACGTTGGGCGGAGACCGTAAAGGGAAAGGGAAAGGGAAAGGGAAGGAGAAGGCGGTGGAGGAGGAGGTGCGGGAGGTCGAGGCGCAGGATGACGAGTATGTGGACCTCGCTGCTTCATCACCGACACGTTCGTACTTCGATGATCCACTTCCCTATTTGGTGCCCTTCAACAGACCAATGTCGACACTTGGTTGGCCGAGCGTGTTCATATTGGAAGTATTTGATGGCCAGCGGATAGGACGGGGGTTGAGGGACCCAAATATCGTCGAGGGTGGAATAGTTCATGGACGTGCGCTTCAAGAGATGGAGTCCAGGGTGCTCGTCACACATGTCATACCTGGGAAGGAGAACTCCCTATTGTGGTTGTGCGAACAATGTGGCACGATGTATATTAGTGGGTGCGTCAATTCGTATGTCATGTGGCCTACTCACCTCCTCACATTTACCCAAGACATGTAGTAACATTATTTTTAAGTTTGTCCATTTTAATTATATTTGGATTATATCGTCATGTATATTATTTCTATTTTGAATATTTGGATTATATCGTCATGAATATATATTTGCATTATCTTTAGTTTGTTTGGATATATAATGTTTGGAACAGGTACGACGTTGCTATAACATGTACAAATATACTGCTGGGCAGTGGCAGTGGCCATACTGCCCAGTAGATTTTTTTTAAATTCTGCCCAGAATTGTCACGGTCATTGACCGTGACACATCCGTGACAAAAAGTTATCACAGACGTGTCACGGTCAATGACCGTGACAATTTTTTAAAAAAGGGTCATGGCTTTGTCACGGTTTATAATCGTGACAAACGTAGCACGGTCATTGACCGCGACACGACCGTGACACGTCCGTGACAAAAAAAGTTGTCTCACCTCGAAATGTCACGGTCATTGACCTTGACAAGTTGGATTTGTCAAGGTCAATGACCTTGACAATTCGACAGATTTGGTGTAGTGTCAACTGGTCAAATAAGTCATCGATTCGGGGCAACGGATACTTATTCCGTATCGTGACTTTATTCAACTCCCGATAATCTACACACAACCTCAACGATCCATCCCTCTTCTTTACGAACAACACAAGGGCACCCCATGGCAAAGTACTCCTCCGGATAAACCCCTGACCCAACAACTGCTCTATCTGATCCCTTAGCTCTCTCATCTCCGCTGGAGCCATACGGTACAGTGCGCGAGCAATGGGTCGTGTGCCTGGCGTCAAATCAATAACAAAATTTATCTCTCTACTAGGAGGTAATCCAGGTATATCCTGGAATACATCAGCAAACTCCCTCACGACTGGAATCGAATCAAGTGGTATTACCACTTCCTTAGAGGTCTCCTCCTCTATATAGTACAAATGAGTGGACGATCCTCCCTCAGGGCGAGGCATCGCCACTAAAAACATCTCCTGCCCGGGAATGGCAAATATGATATTCCTACTGAAACAATCAATCATGGCTCGGTACGCAACTAGCCAATCCATACCAACAATCGCATCATACTCAGTCATCTCTAATACTAACATATCAGCAGGTAAAGTAAACCTTCCAATCTCTATACCCACGCCTCTACAAATAAGAAAAATTACAGAACCCCTACTCAACGGTGAATCTACACAAGTAATCGTGCTCTCTGTAGTGTCTAACAACCCAATAGTGCGTGCAAATCTCGTGGCAATGAAATAATGTGTGGCCCCCGTATCAAATAAAATACACCCCATAGTCCCATGAATAGAGAACATACCCTTAATAGCAGGTGGATCCTGTGGGACGACGGCCTGTTGGAGCTGATACACTCTCCTATACTGAAGCTGTCCCAGCTGAACTGGGACCGCTGAAATGGGTGGTAATGCTGCCATCTGTGGTGGTGCTGGTAGGGCGGCGGGAAACATGGGCCTATGTGGCTCGTGTCGAGCACCCTGCTGCTGCTGCTGTGGGGCCCTGCCCTTATCAGGATAATCCTGGAGTTTGTGGCCAATCTTACCACACACGAAGCACTTCCCCGGGAAGTTTCCTCCTCGCTGTCCCTACTGCCCTCGGCCCTGATGGCCGTTACCATTCCTACCTTGACCATCCCGGCCCTGCTAAAACTGTTGCTGCTGACCAATCTGGCCCTGTCTGACACCTCATGTCTGACACCTCCCTGACCATTCCTGAAACCCCCAGATCTGAATCTCTTAGGATCCCCCTGTTGGGAACCCTGTTCACCCTGCCTGTGCTGACCCTGAACAGATTGGGCCCCGATGGCACCATTTCCCTCTGTCCTGCCCTGATGGATGGACTCTCCTGATCTCTTACTCTCAGAAATGTGAAAGCGGGGATCCTGGCAGTGAAGCAGTGCCGTGTTAACCACGTCAGAGTAAGTGGACAACGAAAGATTTCCCAATAAGTGCTGTCGGATCCTCCAAGTCAATCCGTCCATGAACTTCTGAATCTTCTTCTCCTCAGTCGGAATCTCATCGGGAACAATATTCAAGAGATTTGTGAATTTGGTATCATACTCGGCCACGGTCTTTCCCTCCTGCTTGAGGTTCATTAACTTCCTCCTCATCTCAGTGTGAACAGCTGATGAAAAATATTTGCGAACGAACCACACCCAGAACTCCTGAATTGAAAGGGCGTCCCTCTCCTCCGCGGTGGTAATAGACTCCCACCACTGCAATGTTGATCCTACTAGCTTAAAAGTACCTAGTATCTGCTTCTGAACATCCGTGCACTCATACATCCTTAAGTACCTCTGAATATCCTTCCTCCATTGATTGGAAACTACAACGTCGGAGCTACCTGCAAACTCCGTAGGGTGTGCTTTCTGAAAAGCATCACGAAAGCGTTCCCAAGAAGAAGGGAATGCATGAGCCTGAACTGGGGCGACTACCGGCGCCTGGGGTGGTGCCTGCTACACAACTGCGAGGGAAGCATTTACCGCTTGGGCTACAATAGCTGCAATCTCTGTGGCATTCATGGTGCCCTGAACTGGTGCAGGCTGTGGCTCGGGTTGAGCATCCCTAGGAACTCGCTGTGCACGTCGTGGAGTCATCTGAAATGAGATTAAGGTCTTATAAGTTCGCAGTTATTATCTCAAAATAGTTGACGAGCGAAACATACATAAAATAATACAACAGTCCTAACATATAGGGCTCTACATCAAAGAAAGCTCAGCGGAAACATAACAAGCCGTACAGATCCTAAGGACACTAAAACCTGATGCTCTGATACCACCTGTGACACCCCCGACTAATTAACTACTGGGTAGCTACTCCTTTATTAAATTAATACAAAATGCCAAGTTGGTTCAGTTCATAGCATCACTGTCGAAAAAGTTTTATTAATTACTAGCCACCTAATATTTAAAAAGTGAGTTGTCAATTTTAATTAAATCCGATTAACGTGCAATACTTAAATTATGAAATGCTAACATAACCACCACAACATAATGACAATATAATAACCATAAAATAGTAATGAGTCTGGAGGGATACTCCTCAGAACAATCCAAATACAGGAATAAACAAATGCTAAGTTTGCATCACTAAATTAATTACAACCCAAAAATCTGATATAACTGGATAAATAAAGTGTCTAAAAGAAATGGGACGACATGCCCAACAGATGAGGAAAATCTAGTAACATAGAGTCAAGATAGAAAGTGGAGGCGTCTACTATTAAAGTCCTGTAACTTCCACGGCAGCTACAGTCCGTCACCTGAATGGAACTCCTATGCATGGTGTCCTTGTGGCTGGGCACCTAAAAGGTTTTTTTACTAAAATATATTTAAAAGCAAACGGGTCAGAGCCCGATTGTGGAAAACAGTTTAAAATATAGCAAGTGTTTTAATGACATTAAAACAGTGAATGCAAAATACATTTTAGGACATGCGCTCACATGAAATACTCACCTCTCGATTATCTGTGCACTCCTAACGTACCCGTACCCATTCTAGTTATTTCCATATCTAACTAGTCCAAAATAAAATCTAACGTTACTATACGATTCACGATTTAATTCCGGCATCTTCATTTAAACAAAGACCTTTTCCTTTATTCTCGGTTTCCCGTATTAGTAATACTACTTACAAGAAATCTTTCATCTCATCTTTACATAACTTTACAATTATTTATATTCGCGTATATACATGACAGTTCATTTCAATTAACATTATATTATTCTCATCATGAATATACAATACTAGCACCCCGAGACTAAGCTGCGGTGCACACATACTTTGCTATCCAATTTTGGTACATCACGTACATAAGGACCACGTATTTCGAATCTCTCAGGAATCATTTTCGATAAACAACAATCACAAACAATGGAGGCGAACATAGTTCACATCACATGGGTCATGCACATACCTAAACTCCCATGATCAGCAGACTTATTAACTTCTCAATAAGTCCTTCTCTGACCTATGTCCTCGAGGTACCAATCTAAATCCCCCCGTAGGCACACAAAGATTAGATGGCCCTGATCGAACGCCGACCTCCCATGATAGAAATGTTATACATAGATAACTACATATACTAAGCATTCGCACAACTTAGATATCTCAATATATTAGTAGAGGTATACTTCTCGTTCTTGTATTACCATTTAAATGCCATACGCTTATAAGTCCCTAATTCATATACATTAAAGTTGTCAACTCTTCTCACGTCGTAATTAAGTGCTCGTTTCCAAATCCATAATTGTCCCCCGGTTTACTCCGAGATTCTAATTTTTACTCCTCAACGTACCCTAATCTCACAACAATACCCACTAATTAATAAGGGAAGGTTATCTCTCCATTTAAATAAGTCTACGGAACATTTGAAATAAAAACAGGCCAAAAAGGCCATTCTGCCAACTCGTTAGAAGTCTCGTTCGAACGAGTGTCGTTCGAACTAAAGGCTTCGAACGAACCACCAACTCATTAGAAGGGATACTGTCATCTCGTTAGAAGCTCGTTCGAACGACCTGGGCAGGTCTTCTAACGAGATGGCAGAACTCACCCAGAAATCTGCAAGTCCGTTTTTCTCCCTTTTTCTATTTTCTAAATCCATCTTATGATCATCCAAACTAAGTCTTAATGTGTTTAAACTACACTAAGTCCTCCTGGGTCACTCTCTAACATGTACATGGGGTCAGTTACTCCAAATCAACATACAATTTACATAAATTCCTAACTATTGTCCCAAACCCTATAAACATGAACCCATAATTTAATGTCTACAACTACTCCTCATAAATCCACTTTTAAATCATCAAAATGTATATTTTGGATAATAAATTCAACCATAAACATTCTACATGCAATTCCTACACCAGATTATGAGTTCCATCTCCAATTTCATGGGTTTTCATCAAACTTCCAATACAAGACATATATTCAGTTCTAAGCATGGAGGAAACATTCGCTTGAAATTACATAATTAAACCACTTGCCTTAGATGTTCTGATTTGATGTTTAAGGATTGAAGGTTGATTCTCCTCTTTCTCTCTACAGATTTCTCCCAAAGACGGTGATGGTGGCTAGGGTTTCTTTTGGAACCTCTTAAGACTCTCCCTATAACTCCCGTAGCCCACTTCTTGTTAAATGCTGAATTAAGGACTTAGTGGGTTTATTTCTAATATAAAATTAATCTCTAAAATTCGTGGGTTTTAATTTCCCTATTTTTAAAATTACCAAAATACCCTTCTAGGTTGCCGGTATGGCCCAAAAATGCCCCGGGACCCAAACTAAACCCTCGGCTAGTGTTTTCTAACTATTTCGACCTTTCCGGACACGTTGGCATACTCAAAATGACTATTCGATTGATAAAATATAATTCACTTTTTAATTCCAATAATTACATTCCTGACGTGACTGATACGCGCGTCCCAATTAAATTTCCAAATTGTCGTATTTCTTTCTCGCGATAATTTTAACATTTTCAATACACGAAATTATAAATTTTAACACCATAATTAAATACCAACTCACATCCACCATAATTAAATACGAACTCACATCTCGCTAGTATTTGTACCCAGATTAATTCCCAATTAGTTCTCATTTAATTTAATTAATCCCTTAAATAAAAATCAGTAAAATTACGGGGTATTACATTTAAAGGTTAGGATGCATGAACCCAACCTGATTTTGTAGTTGCTTGTATATAAAATTAGTCCTCTAAATTGAATGGTTTGATTATGACCGTATTGCGTAGAAATGCGACAATTGTAGATCTTTAGATCTCATTTGCTTCCGAGTAACCGGGATGCTTTAGAATACAATTCGAGTGTAACTATCGAAATACCGATTTACTCGTCCTCAGATTAAGTATGATGCGGGCTTGAACCTCATATACGTAATTCTTGGGAGTACTAAATTCTGGGTCTAATTAATAACTTAAATTTACGATTAGTTTTATACCATCAATACTCTAGGGTTGGGGGATTATGTCTCTACCTTAATTTTCCAATTAGTTTTAGTTAACTTCTTTAGTTTCCCCTTTTTCCTTTCTCACTCAATCACAATCTTTTACACTTTATTTTTTTGAAGTAATAAATCAATTAAAATCTATCAAACATTCCCTGTGGATTCGATACCCAGACTCGCCACTATACTCCGCAAGAGTGTAGTTAAAGTTTAGATTTTTTTTTTGTATTGTGGTCGGAAGCCGATAACAACGACTAGCGTATTACACAGACGCTCGATTTCCAATACGATAACACCCCATCTTAGTACCACCCAAATACCTCTTCAGATCCCTAACACTTTTCCTTTCACCCTAAATCCCCATGTCCTACTCCAAACCTTGACCCAGAGGCTGCTGAAAGCTTCAAAACTCTGTTTAACTTTATTCATCCCTTTAATCCAAGTGTAGCTAATTGTACTTTCATAGCTCCTTAATGTTTCCAACTATCCATATCATGCATGAATAGGCTTTATAGTCACTCGTGCTTGACTTTTTACTCCAAACCTTGGCCTAAAGGCTGTCGGACAATTTCGAGCTCCGTTTGACTTTGGTCAACAATTTAACTTGAGCGTAGCTCATTTCACTTCTATAGGGATCTAAATATCCTTTCCAATTGTCCATACTATACACGAATTGGCCTTACATTTTGATTGTACTTACCTTTTTACTCTAAGAACCCCTATTTAAAGCCCACCTGACACTTTCGAGCCCCGTTTGACTTTGGTCAACTCTCGAACCCCAGAGTGGCCTGATATATTTTCATAGGGCTCTGAATACCCTTTCTGACGGTCCTAGACGTGCATAATTCTAACTTATAGTTTTAATTATATGCCTATTTTATCGAAAAAGTCATTTTTGTACTGTCTATAGGCACCCCAGACTCCCTTCCTTTAGGTAGAGGGGTACTTTACTTTGCTATCAACTCATAGATATGATGATAGGTACCTATATATAATAGTAACCCCGTCAAACATGAATATTCACTTACTTATAGTGAATCATGACCCGATGGTTACTCACATCATATTTCCATATTCTTTTATTACATTTTCCTTTTTTGTAATCCCATAAGACATGCATATCCACTTCCCCATACTAGACTACGGTCTATGTATTGTAAAAATCATAGCCTTTTTTATCATATTTGTAGAGGATCCGTTAGATTTGCATATTTCATTCTTCGCGATGGATTTTGATCCGGTGCACTACTCATATTCCAGCTACCTTTTTGTATTATTTTCTTTATTTTTATACTCCTCAGAATGAATCCTCCCCGTACTTCCCATGATAAGAGTATGTCGTTTTTTCTCTCAGCTATTTTCATATCACACATATTATACATTTGAATCATATTTTGGAGAAAATTAGAATATTATCATAACCCGTGAAAGGCCGAAAGGGCATAATGGGTGCATAACACCTTCCCATTTTGTAACTTAGTCCCCGGAACCTCGATCTATTTGGATTTGTATGCATAAATTTTACTTTGATGCCGTCTCTTCGGGGACATATACATCTCTTACCTGTTTTGAGAAAAATAAGTCGGTGACTCCATTTTAAATCATTCATCCCCTTTTGATGACGACCGATTTATATATGTGAGAGCCTGCAAAGATTGCATGAGTAGTGGAAGGACAATTTACCTTCTTAATCCCCGCATGAACTGAGTTTTTCCTCTTCTTTTGGGGAGATAATGTAATAACAATCCATAAGACCAATGACAGATCAAAAGTCGAGTCTGAATAGATGGGTTGGAGTCGGAATCAGTGCTACGCCTGAAATGACACGAAACATCAAAGAACATAATGAATGCAATAACATGCACAAACTGAAACTCCCCCTACTTGAGAATCCTCTGATAGGTATTAATATGATATATATTAGATTGAATATCAGAATAGATTATGAACATGTGAAATATTGGAACATCATCTAATATCAATATATGAAGTGAATCACAATGTAATAAAGTAATTTCCCTATATAACATATCCAAAAACAAATAATAACTCCCCCATCAGTATATATATTTCTCCCCTTAATAAATGATAGAAAACTCTCACCCTTTTGACACAATGGACAAATAAAGGATATAATCTCTCTCCCCCTTAATATGAAGGTGAATGAATTTTTATCTCCCCTTGTTTGACATAGTGGGAGAAGAAAAACTTTGTCCTCCTCTTTTGACACAAAAAAGTCAAAGAGAAAACATATCATAGATAACTGGTATAGCATGGTAACAAATTAAGTCAAAATAATAAAAGAAACTAGCAAGTCAAAATGTAGGAAAGCATGTGAACAATCATAGCTATATTATGGGAATTAATGAAATATAATGCACATGTATCACAATATGAAACTCAAAAGTAAATAGTAGAATATATATGATATTTATCTAATAAGCATAGACATAGGATATGAGATATACAAATCATCAAACTAGCCAAACGAGATCATATAACCAAACATGGATATATCTTGAATATGAAAAATATAAGAACAACATATATAGATAAACGTAAATAATCCATAAAGCAACATGATAATATCTATATAACTAACACAGACTATCGAAATCGCAAAAATATCCACCAAAAGGATCCAAGTACTAAAACAAAGGTACCAATAAACATGTACATACCAAATGTACTAAGTACGACATGGGGTACTATTAAATGAAGAACATGTAAAATAGATATAAGAAAATAATCTCTAATCATTTGTGAAAAAGCAGGGGCTACATGGATAGTCCGTATAGTAGGTCACACGTATAAAGATTCACCTTTTACCAAATTTTATCTTGATTTACTTTAAAATGAACATGCAAGATTGTGCAAAACCAAATTCAATCTAAATCTCAAAAGCTAATAGGAAGAAGAAGAAATAGAGGAAAAATCACTTTCAAGCAAAACCTTTAATTCAACGCTGTTAAAGATAAAATAGGCATGTAATGATGTATAAAATATATAGAGACCCACTAACTATAATCTATAAGAGTTTTCGAATCTTCAATAGAAAGTCATGCGGTCTAGAACCACCCACAGGAAGTAGATCTTCCCTCGATATCCACCGATAAGCCTTTGGAATTTACAATTCCCTTCTTCTTCTTCAGTCGTAGATCCTTGAGTCCATAAATCAGGTGTAGAAAGTTTTTTTACAAGGGTTTTGAACTTTAAATTGTGTTCTTTTTGGTTTGGAAAAGTAATGCTAAAAGATCCAAGGGGTTTGGATGAAAAATTTAAAGAGTTTTGTCACAAAATGAACTCTAAAAAGGCGTTGAAATAAATGCATCTCTGCATCACTCTTTAAAGAATAAATTATTATAAGGATATGGGGATAAAAGATTGCATCAGAATTGTTATAAAAAATAAAAACACGCGTACTCATTCGAACAAACAACCACCTCGTTCTAATGATGTAACCTATCTCGTTTCGAATGAATTCCAACAATATTTCAGAGCTCACAAAAAAGGTGAGGCTTGAAATCTCGTTAGATTGTGGGAACCTCGTTCTAATGACCATTCGTAACTTGTACAAATGACATGTCATATCGATCCAATTAGTTAGTGAGTTTTGTAAAATACATTCTGAAGGCCCCCGATTTTTTAATTTTCTCATTTAAAATATTATTTCCTTTTATATATAAATCTAGATGCGGAAGCGTAAAGAAGAGTGATGGTTCATAAATAAACGAATTACCAAATTTCAATTTTCTTTAACAAATTAAAATTAAACCGAGTGAAATTAAATTAACGCATTAAAATCATTTTCACTTAAACCAAGTTAACTACACATTGCCAAAATTAAACCCGTAAAGATTAAATTAAACCAATTTTTATCTTTTTACCTAAGCATGTGATCTAGGGATTTTGCAAAAGATAAAATAAACAATCAATCCACTACGCCACGATGTACGAGGAAAAACCCACAACGGGAAACAACCTCGGACGGCCCTAGCCACAAATCCACTAAGTACGGAATTTACAAATATAAGACAAAAAGGCTTACAACACACGACTCGATCCCTCTCAAGCCCCGACGCTTCTTCTTATAGATACCTCTTCCTAGAGGATAACCTTGGAACTCCACCACGATCTCGGAATCCACCGATCGGACTTTATATGGTCACCGTCACCCGATCAAGGAGCCTTTCGCCAAGTGGGTAATGCTGCAACAACCTCTTCTTCTTTCTTTTGGGATGTAGAAGAAAACCCAAAACTTCTCTTTTAACGGAAGAGATGAACCCGGTGCCAATCTCCAAGCAAGATATATGAATATGGGAACTTGGAAGAAACTAATTTGGGTGTAAACTAAGGTGGTGTATATTTTTCTCTTTGATAAAAACTCACTCAAAACATGATCTTTTTCCCTCTTTGATTTTTCTCTCAAAACACTCTATAGGAGTTAGTAGAATATGAAAAAGATTGATAGAAAAATGTTAATCCCGCACATAATAAAGTCTGAGAAAAGTTGGTTAAGAAACAAGTGGGGAAGTGGGAGAAAAACTGCTTAAAACTGCCAAAAATTGTTCCCGCCTGGCTTCTCGTTCGAACGACATTTCGTTCGAATGACATTCTCGTTCGAACGAGTCTTCTAACGAAGTTCCAGTATGAACTCGTTAGAATCTCGTTGGAAATCTCGTTAGAACGACAATCTCGTTCGAATAATATTTCGAACGAAGTTCCAGAAAGCCTTAATGGGAAGTCGTTGGTAATCTCGTTCGAACGACATCTGGTTCGAACGACAATCTCATTCGAACGACATATCGAAGGAGCTTCCAGAAACTTTGGAATATTGAATTTTTAGCCCATAAAACTTTATTAACTTATTTTAAAGTTTTAATTAATTCTTTCTGAAAATAAAACACAGTTTTAATTAAACCTAACACCCAATAAACAAGTTCCAAGCTCATATATATATATATAATTGCATTCATACCTTGGGAGCATGGAACTATGGCTGATGACGTATAAACGAGGCACGAAATCGGCATGATGATGAAGCTTTATACTCTTTGCCGCTACGTCTTCAACAAACTTTTCATAGGCGTGAGAATATTATAATTAAATACAATCCTATGAATAAATGTTTTTATCCGGAATTGAGCCAAAACAATATATGGACTCAATTGGAAATTTGTGTCCTTACAAATCTCCTCCTTTGGCTATTTCGGGACAAAAACCAAACAAAAATCCTAAAGGGCTATCAAGCTCACTAGACTCAAAACATAACCCACCCAAACTTGACTCAACCCAAGGATCAAACGATTTTCCATTGAAAGATGCCGCTTGGAAGAATTCCTGCACACTTAAGCAAACTCATCAAATGCATAGGGAATATCAAAGTATTTAAAGCAACGAAAATAAATACTCCCCCAAAATTAATTCTCCCTCTTTATCAAAAAGATCAACCCAAGAAGTTAGCTACTCCCCTAAGTTAAATCTCCTAAACTAGATAAGATTAAAATAGGATAAGATACCATTTATCCCCTATCATTCTCCCCCTTTTTGTTCAGGAATAGGCAAAGGATAAAGAACAAATATAAAATCATGTTGAAGCTTAAAGTGATACAAAAACTAAAAGATAAGCATAGAAGGACTAGAAAGCAAGGCAAAGGCAAAACAAAATAACATATATGTATGTACTAGAAATATATCAATAATGCACACGCACATATATATAGATATAAACACACAAATGACACACAAAAAATATAATAGGAGTCTTTCACACTTGTATGGAAAAAATGTGTCATATGGAAACGGAAGTGTTGGGGTGTGAACTAGTAACGATTAAATTTAGACCCAATCACTTAAAACATGTTCACGGAGTTCTCAATTGATTGAAAACTTCATCACATTTGAATATAACCTCATGTGATAATATAAATTGAACTCAATGAACAAACATACACAATGCATACAAGCCTAGCATATTGATGATTCTACAAACCAATAAAGTCATGACATGAGATACGCAACTAGGATAAACGGACATTGTGCAAACCGTTGATATACCATCCAATCAACCTCAATAAGCATTTATGTTAATTTTGAATGAATATATCAATCAAACATAGGCCTTGACAATTTATATCTCTTTTTAATGCCATATTTTTTGTTTTTAGGCCTTTGGACCACGTATTTCTTTTAGGTCCATTTCAAACGGTGGCTTACAATCGCAATGGATCACTTAGTCCTTTCGGAGCCCTTCCCCGTGCACATTTATATTTATCATGTTTTCATTTTTCACACAAATCTCACGTGCAACGGATTTTGACATGCACTAGTCCTCCTAAGTCACAAATATGTAGATGACAAGATTGGAAGGAGAACACCTCACATAGCTCAAATATACATTTGAAGTTAAAATTTCAAAAGAGCTGGTGCATGTGTGAATAGAGGCATATAAAAATAGAATCCGTTTTAAAACAACACAAAATCCAACTACTCCATGTAAGCATGGTAAAGAACATAATAAGGATTGATAATCGACACCAAAAGTTCTAGCCGCATGAGAGCATTAAAGGAGGTATTCAAACACAAGTATATGCCACATAAAGTGTGTCAAACCAAAATACACACAAAATAAAATCTTTTTGAGTTTTTGACATTTATATCCAAAAACAAAAATATATACTCAAAAGACAAACCAAAATCATTTGAATTTTTTTTTAAGCTTAAATTATCAAGAGATAAAAACTTCAAATGATAAACAAAATTCATTATTCTAGCATGTGATATGATATAAAGTAAGGACTAGAAATTGATTAAACAAGCATACATTTAGCATGTGAATATAGCATAAACTACAAAAGCTAAGCACTACCACATTCATCCTTTAGATTTAGCAAGGGAGGAAGTATGTGAAAGTAAATGAGAATCAAAAACCCTATTTTGCAAGGCAACCAAGTCGGATTTCCTAACCCAAATTAATGAAGAATGACTATCTTGGGGTGTTGGAATTTGAAATACATTGGTTGCATTACATTGGGATTTTCTAGGAATTCGTTTAAGATCAAAACAAAATTTCCTAAGATGACCTTTTTGACCACAATGTGTACAAGTGAAGACATGTCGAAAAGATTTACTTACGGAGTGATCTCTAAAAGTTTTCCTAGTAGATTCTCCAAGAACGTTGGTTTTGTCTTTATGAGTAGATTCATTACAAGTATTGAAGCATAAACCACAAGTGTCATTTTTAATTTGGACCGTTCCTAATATTTTATCTAATTATTTCGAACGACAGTCCACATCAAATTTGACATTACTAGAGTCTTTTAATTTATTTTGCAATTCTAAAATGTTAGACTCTTATAAAACATTTCACTCTTCAAAAGCAAGAAGCTCCTTTTTCAAGGATTCCATTAAACCTCTAAGGCTATCTCTCTCGCCTTCTATATATTCAAGCTTCTCTAGAAGAGTTTTCTCTCGTGTCCTAAGGTCTTCAACCAACATACTATCATCAACGACCTTGACACTCTCTCTTAAACTAGCTTCTAACTTCAAATTTGCCCTTTTCAATTTAATAGATTCTTTATAAAGTTCTTGAAAAGCATTTTAATGTTCACTCACATTAACCTCTTCTTCATTTTCACTTCCTCTTATTCTCCACTCTCACTATCATAAAAAATAAGAGAATCATAAACTATGACCTTGGAAGTGTCATGTGTTAACGTTTCATCAATCGATGAGTTCTCACTATCACTCACATGACTAGCCATAAAAGCCACAAAATTAGGCTTAGTGGGGGAATCGGGTACCTCTTCCTTATCACTATCACTAAGGGTTGCATTATATGAAATGGGTCATTTACCCTCTTTCCTTAGTTTAGTGGGGCACTCAGAAGCCCTATGGCCATAACCCTCACAACCAAAACACCTATTTGACTCGTCCCTATTTAATTGTTCATTTATAGGTTTAGGGATCTTCTCGGCTTTGTCATGCTTAGAAGTTTCAAATTTCTTAAAATCATTTTTAAATTTATCTTTGCTAAATTTAAGTAATTTTATAAATTTACGGGCAAATAAATCCATGTTTTCCGAGTCACTATCACTTTCGCTCTCTACTACTTGTTTGACCTCTTTTCGGGCTTTTAAAGCAACGCCCTTTTCAATTTTCTTTTCATTTTTAGAGGGAAGCATGTCTAGTTCATAGGTTTGTAAATCACCTACAAGCTCTTCTAATTTCCTAGAGGCTAAAGTTAATAAAGAATTTAAAATAGTCACTTTTGGAATAAATCTATCGGGTAGGGACCTTAAAATTTTCTTTACAACTCGGTTGTCAGGTATTTTCTCTCCCAAATTAAAAGATGAATTGACAATATCAAAAAGTCTAGCATAAAATTCATCAAAAGTTTCATTATCGTTCATTTTGATAGTTTCAAGTTGAGTGGTGAGGTTTTAGAGTTTCAAAGCTTTAACGACACTAGTTCCTTCATGAGTTAGTTTTAAAATATCCCAAGATTCTTTAGCGGTTTCCCACATCATAATACGTCGGAATTCATCCGGTGTGACAGTGCTAAACAAAGCATTCAAACCACGGGAATTAAAATTAGAAAGTTTAAACTCATTCTCAGTCCATCTATCGGCCGGTTTGGGAACACGTTCATTTTCAACTAAGTGAGTTGGTGGAGACCACCCATTAACTACAGACATCCAAACCCTCTCATCGATAGATTTTAGTGCCGATTTCATTCGCGCTTTTCAATACGCGTAGTTAGAACCATCAAAAATAGGAAATTTTGAAAATGGGGAAAATTCCATTTTAGCCAAAAATTATTTAAAGGATCTTTAAAGAAATAATTTATCGCTTTGGCTTTGATACCAAATTGAAGGCCCCCGATTTTTTAATTTTCTCAATTAAAATATTATTTCCTTTTATATATAAATCAAGATGCGGAAGCGTAAAGAAGAGTGATGTTTCACAAACAAACGAATTACCAAATTTCAATTTTCTTAAACAAATTAAAATTAAACCGAGTGAAATTAAATTAACGCGTTAAAATCATTTTCACTTAAACCAAGTTAACTACACATTGCCCAAATTAAACCCGTAGAGATTAAATTAAGCCAATTTTTATCTTTTTTTCCTAAGCATGTGATCTAGGGATTTTGCAAAAGATAAAATAAACAATCAATCCACTACGCCGCGATGTACGAGGAAAAACCCACAACGGGAAACAACCTCAGACGGCCCTAGCCACAAATCCACTAAGTACGGAATTTACAAATACAAGACAGAAAGGCTTACAACACACGACTCGATCCCTCTCAAGCCCCGACGCTTCTTCTTGTAGATACATCTTCCTAGCGGATAACCTTAGAACTCCATCGCGATCTCGGAATCCATCGATCGGACTTTATATGGTCACCGTCACCCGATCAAGGAGCCTTTCTCCAAGTGGGTAATGCTGCAACAACCTCTTCTTCTTTCTTTATGGGATGTAGAAGAAAACCCGAAACTTCTCTTTGAACGGAAGAGATGAACCCAGTGCCAATCTCCAAGCAAGAAATATGAATATGGGAACTTGGGAGAAACTAATTTGGGTGTAAACTAGAGTGGTGTATATTTTTCTCTTTGATAAAAACTCACTCAAAACATGATCTTTTTCCCGCTTTGATTTTTCTCTCAAAACACTCTCTAGGAGTTAGTAGGATATGAAAAAGATTGATAGAAAAATGTTATTCTTGCACATAATAAAGTCTGAGAAAAGTTGGTTAATAAAAAAGGGGGAAGTGGGAGAAAAACTGCTTAAAACTGCCAAAAATTATTCCCGCCTGGCATCTCGTTAGAACAAAAATGACATTTCGTTCGAACGACATTCTCGTTCGAATGAGTCTTCTAACGAAGTTCCAGTATGAACTCTTTAGAATCTCGTTAGAACGACAATCTCGTTCGAACGACATTTCAAACGAAGTTCCAAAAAGCCTTAATGGGAAGTCGTTGGTAATCTCGTTCGAACGACATCTGGTTTGAACGACAATCTCGTTCAAACGACATATCGAACGAGCTTCCAGAAACTTTGGAATATTCAATTTTTAGCCCAGAAAACTTTATAAACTTATTTTAAAGTTTTAATTAATTCTTTCTGAAAATAAAACACAATTTTAATTAAACCTAACACCCAATAAACAAGTTCCAAGCATGATGACCTATATATATATAATTGCATTCATACCTTGGGAGCATGGAACTATGGTTGATGACGTATAAACGAGGCACGAAACCGGCATGATGATGAAGCTTTATACTCTTTGCCGCTACGTCTTCAACAAACTTTTCATAGGCTTGAGAATATTACAATTAAATACAATCCTATGAATAAATGTTTTTGTCCGGAATTGAGCCAAAACAATATATGGACTCAATTGAAAATTTGTGTTCTTACATATTCTAAAATCATTTTGTGAAACAATTTCTAATTAAAAAAGACCCCTAAACATTTTAAGCTTTACCAAACTAGTTCATAACTCTTCTTGGGTAAAGTTATGACAAATGATATTCCATCTTGAAAATGTCACTAATGATTCTTCTGTTCGAAAACTTGAGAATGGTCATGAAAGTGAAGTTGGGTGTAACGGGGTAAGTCAAATAAAAATAAAATGAGAAATTATAAATTTTTCTATTACAAATATCCCCCTTTGGCTATTCCGGTAGAAACCCAAATCGGAGCCAAATTGATCCCTAAGACTAATATAAAAATTAACCTCGAAAATTAAGAAAGGGAAACACATAAATGTATAAGTCTTCAACTAAAATTCTTCATCTTATGTGGTCCATGAAATCATCATCAAGGCGAAATGATCTACACACATGAGAGAAAATAAATACCGTGGGTCATATGAGAGTTTAAAGCAAATAAAAACTCCCTCTCAATTTGTTCTCCCCCTTTTTGTCCATAATAGAAAAAGGGTAAGAAACTAATCTTGTAATGTTAACAACACACACATCCAAAAGAAATAATATCACAAAGATAAACAATAAGCACATGAGATGAAATTTCGGAGAAGCACACCAACTATTTTTGAAAATTTTCAGAATTTTTTATATAAAAAGTAAATGTAGGTACAAATACATCACACCATGGAATAAGACTAAAATATTTGAATCATGAAAACGAAATGTAATTATGTGAATATTTTCCATAGGCAAATCAACATAGGCATTCATAACATAGGGGCACGAAGTCAATGAGATACTTCTTAAAAAAGAACTCAATTTCAACCTTAGGTGTAAGAATATTGAACAAAATAACATTGACTCGACTTATAAATCATGCCATGAATTTAAATGCTTCTCAAAATAATAAAATTGACTCAACTTATATAAATACATATAAATACAATATAGAAATAGATTGAAAAGGCAGAAACATGATAAACACCCTATACTAGAATCAAGTTACAACCTCAATTATTAGTCTGAGAGAAATTCTCAAAAGGAGTAGACATCCGTTGAAATTCCTTGATAAAACTTTAAGAAGTTTTGACTAAAAGTTCCACTTAAAAAACTATCCGAATATCTATGATCTTGTGTGGGAGAATGTGTGGAACTTTGTATAGGAGCGTATCCGGGAACACATGTGTGAAATCGTGTGGGCTCATATCGAGGAAGATGCATGTGTAAAACTCTTCCAGGCTTAAAACAAAACTCCCTAAGGTGACCTTTTTTTTGCAATGGAAAAAAACATAAACACGTTTGGGTCTACATTGGCTAAAAGGTCTAGGACGCTCTCTCCTTGGTAGGTTAGGTCTCCTTGGTGGGTTAGGTAAAGGTCAATAAGGATTCATCATAAACTTGAGAATGGTTCGGGTACGACATTAAAAGTGGTTGCATAGAAGTAGCCTATTATTTACCAATCATTAAAACCTGATGCGGGTTCGAGGAACATCTTTCCAACCTTCTTAAATGTGTCCTCTATAGGGACCTTGACCTCTCTAGCACGTTTAAGATTTTTCTTGAGTTAGGATACACTAGCTTTAAGTTTATCACAAGTCTCCAATGAATCTTGAAGATTTCTCGTAAGACTAGCAATATTGTTGGTAAAATCGGTCTTCTCCTTACCGAGCACAATCAATTGGTCACACAAAGAAACTTTCAACTTCTTGAGTTGACTCACTGATGCCTCACACTCTCTTAAATCTTTCACATATTTCTCTAAGTTAAACACCATAATAATCAAAATCCTATTTTGCTTTTTAGTTCTCAAATACTATTTGTAAAGTTCGCCATAGGCGTGTTGAATTCCACCTTGTTCCTCAATCAAATTATCCTCATCACTCTCACTATTTCAAAAATGGTTTGACAAAGTGTCGAGGCTGTCAGATTTAGAATTTTCCTCTTCAGTATGGGATGAATTAGAAGTACTAACGTGACTGGACATAAATGCAAGACATGGTTTGTGTGGTGATTCATCCCCAGAATCCACCAACTCGATGTCACTATCGTTAATTGTGGCTTTGTATGCAACTTTTCCTTTAATCTGTCTCTTTAGCCTAGTGGGACTCATAGGCTTTTTGTACTTTTCCCTCACCTCAAAACATCTTACTTGATCATTCTCATAAATATTCTTGCCCTCATTGACATCTTTAATTTTTCTGAAACTTTTTCTTTGGAAGAATTTTCTTTGATAAATTTGATAAATTTTTTGAAAATAAGGCAAGATCATCTATATCAAAATAAAACTCAGACTCATAATAAAAAAAACTTTTCCTGTTTTAGACGGGGCTTTCAAAGAAATTCCTATTTACCTCTTCTTTTGAGTTTTGGAGAACATATTGATTTCATAATTTTGAAGGTCTCCTATGAGTTCTTCTGACCTAAGCGTATCTAAAATTCCTAAGGAATTAAGGACTGTGACTTTAGGGATGAAACGGGACGACAAGGATCTCAAAATATTTTTCACAACTCTCATCTCAGAAATTCTCACACCCAAATTAAAATTAGAATTGACTATATCAGACAAATGTGCATAAAATTCATCGAAAGTCTCAAATTACAGCATAGTAATGGTCTCAAACTTTGTAGTGAGATTTTGTAGCTTATAACATTTCACAATATTGGAACCTTGTGAGTGATTTGGAGGACATACCATGCTTCCTTAGATTTAGTACATGTCATAATACAACGAAATTAGTCGGGAGTGACTGCACCAGAAATTGCACTCAATCCACGAAAGTGGCGGTACCAGGATTTTTTATCAGGGGGAGCCATAGTTACAAGTGGTGTCGGGGGCGGCAGCCCCCGAGGCCATTTTTTTGAGTAATTTTAATTTTTTGATAAATATCTATATACTATTTACTCAATTACTTAAATGTACAGTCCAAAATAAAAGACAATATAAACACACATTTGGGGGGTTTATGTGTTATAAAATTCCATTATGTTACACAAATAGATAAAGAAATCGTAAATTTGTCACCTACTAATTTTCAAGTAATTTATTTCTAAAACAATACCCAATCAATATTTATAATACCTAAACAACAACTCTCAATCCGTATTAACAATACCTTATTAATTTCAAAGCATGAAAAACACTCAATGAACCTATAAAAGTAAATATTTTGCATTAATCTTTGTATTTTACTTTAACCAAAATATTTTTCCAATTTATTAATTTAAGTATAAATTATTATAAAAATAAATAAATTAGTCTCTTCATATATTAAATAACACTTAAACATTCAAATAATCGAGAGACACTTTCAATTAATCATTTAGAAACATATACATTTAAACATTTAGAAATAAAAAGTAAAAATAAGTAAACATTAAAAAATACACATACCTAAAGAGCCTAAATGAAAAATCTGAAGCAAATCAAACAATTTGTAGTAGGTATCTACATTAACAGCAAATCAAATGTTAAGAAAATCAAACAATTAACAAAAACATCATCAACATTAAAAACATTAAAAATATTATCTAATGAAACAAAACATCATTATCTAATAAAGTCATCAACAATAACTTGATGATTTGTGTAACTAATGAACCAAAATAACATAAAAATGGAATTATTTTCTTACCAGCTGAGTGGAGTGCAGTAGCTGCGCTGCAACCTGCAACAGGTTGGAGGAAGTGAGGGTGGCGATCGAAGAAGGGTCAGGGGATCGAAGAGAGGTGAGGACGCTGGAGAGAGGTGAAGCCGATTGAGTTTTAGAAGAGATGAGAGAGAGAGAAAGAAAATGTAGTAAATGAAATAGGTTTTAGGTTTGAAGTTAAATGAAACTTTATTATGTTTTTTCCCCTTCAAGTTTCAAAGCCCTCTAAAATCACCTTTTACTTATTCTTTTTACACAAAACACCCTTGGATTTTTTTCTCGATAATTTTTTTCGAAAAACAGAGGGGGAGCCTCCGCCCCTCCTAACCCCCTAAATCCGCCCCTAATCCACAGGAGTTAAAATAACAACATTTAAAATCATCATTAATTTAGGTAGTGATAGGTTTAAGACTTATGACATTTTCGTTAGTCACAGTGGGTGGTGTCCACCCTCTTTCACAAATAAGTCAGAAACACTCGTCAATCAATTTCAAGGCCAACCTCATTCAGGATTTTTAATATATATAATTAGACCCATAAAAAATAGAAACCCTATTATACAAATTATCCATATAATCCCAAAATGAAAATCACATAATAAATTAGTGTAACCTGCTCTGATACCAATTTGAGAAAGCAGGCGCTATATGGATAGTCCGAATAGTAGGTCACACACATGAAGATTCACTTTTTACAAAAAATTATCTTGATTTAATTTAAAGTGAACTTTCAGGATTGCGTAAAACCAAATTCAACCTAAATCTATAAACCATATAGGAAGAGAAGAAATAGAGAAAAAATCCCTTTCGAGAAAAACCTTTAATTCAACACTGTTAAAGATAAGACATACACGTAATGACTTATAAAATAATTAGATATCCATTAAGTATAATGCATAAGAGTCTTCGAATCTTTAATAGAAAGTGATGCAGTTCACCACCACCGACAAGAAGAAGATCTTCCCTCAGTATCAATCGATCATCCTTGGGAATATGCGATTCCCTTATTCTTCAGACGTAGAGTCTCGATTCCACAAATCAGCAGTTGATATTTTCTCTATAATGGTTTTGAACTTTGAATTGTATTCTTCTTAGTTTGGAAAAGTGATTCAAAAATATCGAAGAGGTTTGGATGAAAAAATTATAGAGTTTGATCCTAAAAAGAATACTATAAAGGCTTTGTTATAAATGAATCCCCACGTCTCGTTTTAGAGGAAAAGTTGTTAAAAGGAGATAGAAATAAAAGATTGCATCAAATTTATTATAAAAAACGCATACTCATTCACAAGAACTGCCACCTCGGTCGAACGATATACCGAATTTCATTTGAACAACTTTAAATGATATTTTGAATAACATTCTAGAGCTAACCAAAAAGGCGATGCTTCAGATCTTGTTCGAACGTAGGAACCTCAGTCTAACGACCCTTCACAACTTGTTCAAACGACATGTCATATCGATCCAGCGAGTTAGCGAGTTTTGCAAAAAATCTTTAAAAATCATTTTAAAAATATTTTGTGAAACAAACTCTATTTTAAAAAGAACCCTTAAAATTTTAATCTTTCCCAAACAACTTCATTACTTTTCTTAGGTAAAGTTGTGATAAATGATTTTCAATCTTGCAAATGTCACCGATGATTCTTCTCTTCAAAAACTTGATAATGGTCATGAAGGCATTGTGAGGTGTAACAGGATAATATAAATAAAAATAAAATGAGTAATTATAAATTTTTCTCTTACAATTTAATATGTCCTCATTCTCCACATCATTGTCATCAATTTCCTCCTCCTCGTTATTAACAATATCTGCTGGTGGAGGAGTAATAAAATAAGTGGTGGAATAACAGTGGTGGTACAAGGTGGCATTTCCTTAAGTACTCTGTAATAAATGCAACATCAATGCAGAGACTAGCCTACTCTCTCTCAATGGTCTCAACATGATAACAAATACCTTCAACATCGTCATGTACGTTCATAAAATCTCGGGCTGGACAATGAGTTATCTATCCTTCTGAATGAGAGGAACTCATACTTGAAATAGGTTTTATAATGTGTGCATCCTCATTAGTTAATAAACGGGGAACTCTCTATGAATAGAGATAACCAGTGATCAATATACCATAGGGTAAAGTTACATCCGTGGAGTCAGTGCACACTCTCTTCATTGTCGAAATAATAAGCTCACGGTAGTCAATCTCCTGACCATGTGCTAAGGCATACATCAACCTACCTATGTGATATGAGAAATATATGGTGGGATGATGCAGTGCAACGTTGTGAACAACCAAGAAGTGTAGGAATGAATAGTGTAAGGAAAATTTTTCAATCGAGTCAATTTGTTTGTAATTATCTTAATTTCAGAAAAAAACATTTGAGTCACAAGTTAGGCGTTGTATTATTGAACTCGTAATCCTATGACATATTTGATGAAGACTTACTGGTCAAGATTTAAAGTTGGATACACATAATGACGTGTTTTTATGCTAAATTTATCTTCAATTTTTTGAGGATCTCACAGGTATAGATGCAACTTGGATATTTTTAAGGCGGTTTGTTTTCTAAACAAAATAATTCAGAACTATTTTAAAAATGATTTTTAAAGAAAATGATTTTGTATTATCGATTTCGGTGGAACGAGTTTTATACTTCGCTAGAAAGAAAATGTATTCTCGTTTGAACGATGTTTAAACTCATTATAACGAACTAGGAAACTCGTTGGAACAGACAATTAATGAACATCAAACGAGAATTTCTGTCTAGCAAAAACAATCTCATTGGACGCTCGTGAGAAGCTTGTTTGAATGCAAAAACTTCTTCGTTCGAACTAACTAGAGTGTATTTAAATTGAAAAGTTTTCTTATTCGGATGACCCTAGTGTTTTCATTTGAATGAGTTTGTGGCCCCAAAAAATCATGTTTTTACTATTCAAGGCATGTCGGACTCGGTGTTTCAAGAACTTTTAGCAAAAATAAATTCCTTATCTACTTACCATAGTTTCAAAACCTTGTAACACCCTGCACAAAAACACGAGGCGCTACTACGATTAAAACTAAACTAAATCCATAACAATTAGTATAGAGCATATAAATTCCACAATTTAAATATAACAAAACAACAATTCTTCTATTCCCACAATAATTATTTACAATAATTTTTTTCCCAAAATACACAATTCTCCAACAAAAATTACACCACTAATTTATACATCAAACATAAATCTTCCAATCCAAGCTCTAAAATAATTCTCCAAAACAGTCCATAGCGTCCCAATCCACGCTAGCCTTCCACTAAAAGATAATACAGGGAAGTACACAATATGACTGGAATAGATGCTCAAATATAATTAACACGGTAAATAAATCGCAACAATACGAATGCACATATACAAATCAAATGCAATACTCAACCATTAATCAATATGAATTTCTCAACAACATATCAATGGGTCACCAGGCATCACCTCACCTCCCCTAGGCATCTTAAAGTCATATAACGATTTTTGGACTATTGGCGGGTGCCCATTCTCCGTCCCATATTAAAATATCATGACACTATGCTCAAATCAACAATATAATATATCTCAATGAATCAAATAAAAGATTCCAACAATTTTTCAGAATTCCAATGAATATCACGATTCAACACGAGTGCAATTGACACAGAAAACAAACGGAATACTCTTAAGATAATTTAGGAGCATATTATGTAAATTCCGTACCTTAAAATCATCATATGAATCGTCAAATAAATTTCAACCTCAAAATCTGATCGTACCATCACGTTCCCCTCGCGAAAATGATCAAAACTCGTTCCAACCCAAACTCGAGAAAACACCAAATAAGCCTTCAAATATTGAGTCAAACACTTGATTAAGTTAGAGGCTAAAGTTTGTAGAGGATAGGGAATAATCTGGAGAGGTCTTCTGGTTGAAAAGTTGATGAAAAAGTTATTTGAAAATCTGAGCCACGAATTTGTTGTGATATATAAAGGATTAAGAGTTTGATTAAGAAAATAGTTATAATCGGATACAAATACTAAAAATAACATTCCGGACGATCGGACTATTGGAATTGGTTGAAATTTAAGGGTGTAGTAGCTGAAAACGAGGGGAAATTGCAAAGAAAGTTTCATCTCGATTGGACGGTCGAATAGTTTAATATATTTTTTTTCAAGAGAGTTTTATGTTTTGAGGACTCTTAGAGAGTTTTTATGTTTTAAGGACTCTTCTAAACGACCAAAGACTTGTATATACACATAGTAGGAGTCTTGTAATCTAGCTTTTCAAATTCTGAATATAAAAACCAACATATTTAATTATAAAAATAATTATCCAAAATTTTATTTTCTCTTCGATTTCCAAAATAAATTTAAAAATTCTAATTTAAAAAATCCAGGTTGTTACATACTTCCCCACTAACAAGAAATTTCACCCTCGAAATTCGATGAAACTTAACGCTTGAAATAAAATTATACTCGTAACTATTTTCCAAAAATCACAATACTAAAGTCCTCAATCAATTCTACACATTCTCACATCAAGATTACAAATCGCAACCTTGATGCCTAACATGTCTTTCAAAAATATTCTATTTCCAAAGAAAACACGTCTCTCACACATGCTAGACCTAAAACCCAAAGACCCGAGAGTTTTCATATACCTAAGCTCTAATACCATATGTAACACCCCGCACAAAAACACGAGGCGCTACTATGACTAAAACTAAACTAAATCCACAAAAATTAGTATAGAGCATCTAAATTTCACAATTTAAATATAACAAAACAACAATTATTTTATTCCCATAATAATGATTCACAATAATATTTTTCCTAAAATACACAATTCTCCAACAAAAATTACACCACTAATTTATACATAAAAAATAAATCTTCAAATCCAAGCTCTAAAATAATTCTCCAAAATAGTCCATAGCATCCCAATCCTCGCTAGCCTGCCACTAAAAGAAAATACGGGGAAGTACACAATATGACAGGAATATATGCTAAAAAATAATTAGCACGGAAAATAAATCGCAACAATAAGAATGCGCATTTACAAATCAAATGCAATACTCAAGCATTAATCAATATGAATTTCTCAACATCACATCAATGGGTCACCAAGCCTCACCTCACCTCTCCTAGGCATCTCAAAGCCATATATCGGTTTTTGGACTATTGGCAGGTGCCCATTCTCCGTGCCATATTAAAATCTCATGACACTATGCTCAAATAAATAATATAATATATCTCAATGAATCAAATAAAAGATTCTAAATTTTTTCCAGGATTCCAATGAATATCACAATTAAACAAGAGTGCAATTAACATAGAAAATAAACGGAATACTCTCGAGAGAATTTAGGAGCGTATTGTGTAAGTCCCATACCTTAAAATCATCATATGAATCATCACATAAATTTCAGCCTTAAAATCTGATCGTACCATCACGTTCCTCTCACGAAAATGATCAAAACTTGTTCTAGCCCAAACTCGAGAAAATACCAAATAAGCCTTCAAATATTGAGTCAAACACTTGATTAAGTTTGGGGATAAAGTTGGTAGATGATAGGGAATAATTTTGGAGAGGTCTTCTAGTTGAAAAGTTAATGAAAAGGTAATTTGAAAATCGAAGCCACGAATTTGTTGTGATATATAAATGATTAAGAGTTTGATTAAGAAAATAGTTCTAATCAAATAAAAATACTAAAAACAACATTTCGGACAATCGAATCGTTAGAATTGGCTGAAATATAAGGGTGTACTAGCTGAAGACGAAAGGAAAATGCACAAAAAGTTTTAGAACAATCGGACGGTCGAATATTTTTATATTAATTTTTTCTAGAGAGTTTTATGTTTTGAGGACTCTTAGAGCGTTTTATGTTTTAAGGACTCTTCTAAATGGCCCAAGACTTGTATATACTCATAGTAGGAGTCTTGTAATCTAGGCTTTCAAATTCCGAATATAAAAAATAACAAATTTGATTATAAAAATAATTATACAAAATTTTATTTTTCTCCGATTTCCAAAATAAATTTAAAAATTCCCATTTAAAAAATCTGGGAAGTTATAAACCTTAGTTACACACTTTATGTTCAAAGATCCAAGTTAATATTCATATGATTTAACATTTTTAGTTTTGGAAGCAAAGTTTGTTTCTCTACATCTTCAGATAACATGTCTCATGTGTTGGACTACATACTTATCGGTTACACGCGGTGGACTCCATGTTTATGGTATTGTTGTGAAGAAGCGGTGGGTTTTGTGTTCCAATCCAAAGATGGTTGTTGAGCCTCATCGGTGGATACCGAGGCATGTGTGGACTCATTCCATGTGGAATCTGGCGTGGGTGGACTTTTGCGTTGCATTGTAGAGGAGATGTAGAAGATAGAAGAGCATCAAGGCTTGCAAGGGAGACGAGTCATTGCATAAGTCTACCGTCTAGTCTTTGTAAAACCTTTTCATAGTGAACTATTTTGCTCGGCCATCCAAGGTTTAATCCCGTTGTGGTTTTTCCTCGTACATCGAGATATTGTGGATGTTTTACTTATTTTATCTACTTATCACCTTAATGCATGTTTTAGTTTAAAAAGATAAAATTGGGTAAATCGTTTTTCACAAGAAAGGTTTAAAAATTGGTGTAAAATTTTATTAGGTTATTTTGTTTAAAGTTTTGTTCTTTAAAATTGAAAAACATAAAAATATAATTTTTGTTTGCTATACTAGCCTTGCCTAAGCATACACCGCGCAGGGGCATTCTCAAATTGGTATCAGAGCGGGTTGTGCTAAATTATCATAAGATCTTTTTTTTAGATTCTTTTAGGATACTAATTTTCTCAAATTGGTGTTGCAGCGGGTTGCACTAAATTATCGTGTAGTTTGTTTCATATTTTTATAGGGTGGTTTGTTTATCTCCCTCTCTCATGTTTGTTTATTTTTATTTGTTTTCTCTTGATGAGTAATCATTGTGATACGTTGTCTGATACGTTTAGTGATGACGATGACTTTGATAATCAAGATGAGTATATTAAGCTTAAAAATCGTGCCGAAACATTTGGTATTTTGAATTTGAAGTGTGCAAAAATAATTAAAATTATTAAAAAGGAAAACTCTCATTTTAAAGATGGAAGTGAACTTTTGCAAGATATTCAAACTCAAAGATATTTCCTATGTGCGAAGCTTGTGGACAAGAACTGTGATTTTAAATTTTTTAAGTTTCCTAGAGTGAGGATAGAATTCGACTTTCAGAGAAAGAATTAGAGGACTCTAAGATTTTTACGATTAGTGTATATGCCATTTAGGATAATGATAATTCAATTAATGATTTGAGGGCACCTGAGAAGACTCTTAAGGATAGGTTCTCTTGCATTTGAGGGGGAGAGATATAACCTTCTAGTAATGATTAAAAATTTCAATAAGGAGTCCCTATCCCTTAAAGAGTCTAATTCTTTGCTCGAGTCTAGGATTTTGAGGTTAAAAGATGAATTGAAAGAGAAAGTAGTATTAGTAGTGATGATACTAGCTTTCATGATTTTAATGCTTCTGTTGCTAATGCTAAGACCATTATTTGTTTTATAGGGTCAACCACATCCTAGGGTGTTAGAAAAGGTCAACCCAAAGGTCCTATTCCTCATTAAGTTTACACATGCACACATTGCGGTAGAAAAGTCACCTTAAGTATTTTTACTATGATCTTATAAAAGACCCTAGGAAGTCAAAGTCTAGTGTCTCTTTGGTTCTTAAAACCAGATGCATTAGGTGTACATCTATTTTGGGTTAGGAAATACATTTTAGAGGCACTAAATGTTAGACTTATTGATTCTCATACGCTTGTACATGACTCTTCACATGCTATATCTTATGGGTGATTGCTTGCATGCTTGTATAGACTAACTTCTTTGCTTTGTGACATATATGTTTGCTAGTTGTATGTTGTTTGTATCTTTTGGATTTTAGGTTTTCTTTTATTGAGTCATATTGAAAATACAAAAAGATTTTGTTTGTCATCCGAGTTAGTTTGTTTTCAAATTAAAATTTTCTTCTGAATTTTTTTAGAAAAACTTAAAAATATTTTGATTTTTGTGTATTTTAGTTTTACACATTTTGTAGAATCGTCAATATTTTAGTCTTGTGTGCATTGTACTTGTTTGTTCATAGAAGTTCACTTTATCTTGTCACTTAAGGCTAAATCTTAGTTTGATGAAGTTTTGTGGTCAAATAGAACTCCTTGAATATATTTGAGTGTTTAGGTCATAATTCATTTGTATCTAGTTCACACCCATTCTTTCCATCCCACATATTTATACACATCGATATTATACTAGTGTGTAAAGCTTATGTGTCTGTGTCGATTTTTTATGGTTATTTATCTCTATATATATATGTGCCAATTTTTCATTGGTATATTTATCATATTTTATATATGGTATCGTTTATTTTGAGTCTTTGTGGTTGCTCTTAGTCCTTATTTTCCATATTCTTTATCTTTGGATTTTATTTGTCATGCTCTATGATCATATTAGTATAACTTCTTATGCAATGAAATCCCTCTTCTCAAAATTGGTAATTTTGAATTTATATCATACTTAATTGCGTATTCATATTGGTATCTTTTTGCATTGATATTGATATTGTTTGATCATTGTGCGGATTACTTGTGCTCTGTTTCCATGTTGTGTGTTTGATATACTTTACACCATTTAGTGATTTTAATCCCTTCTTCCCCTTTCATAATTAGTATCTCATTTTCACACATTTAGGGGAGATTTAATTTTTGGGGGAGTAATAGTTTTATACTTTCTTACTTTGTCTATTCCTGAACAAAAAGGGGGAGAAACGGTATCTTTCCTTTCATGATTAGGATATATTTATTTTGGGGAGAGACATCTTACTTTGGTTGAGATTATATTAGACATTGCTAGAAATTTATTCTTATTCGGATTCATACTCGTTATATTCTTTTGACATTTGAAGGTGTGTTTTAGTATGTGCAGGTTTACAACATGTGAAATAATTTTCAAGCGAGCAAAGCTGCTCTAGGTATGAGTCAATCAAGTTGTAGCTTTTCCTCTTTGGGGAAGGGGATTGAGATTTTTTAGAGATATTGATGGCCTATAGGGTTTTTGTTTTGGTTTTATCCCAGAATAGACAAGGGGGATATTTGTAAGGACAAATTCGAATCGAGTCAATTTGTTTGTAATTGGATTAATTCCGGAAAAAATATTTGAGTCATAGGTTAGGCTTTGTATCATTGAACTCGTAATCCATGACATGTTTGATGAAGACATATCGGCCAAGATTCAAATTTGGATACACATCGTGTTGTGTTTTTCATGCCAAGTTTGTCTTCTCATTTATTAAGGATCTCACAGATATGGATGCATTGTGAACATAGTCTGTAGATATTTATTATGGGTGTTTCTTTTTTAAACAAAATTGTTTGGAACAGTTGTTAAAATGATTTTTGAAGAAAATTATTTTTTATTTTTGAGTTCATTGGAACGAGTTTTGTACCTCATCGGAATAAAAATGTATTCTCATTCAAACGAAGTTTAACCGCATTAGAACGAACTAGGAAACTCATTGGAATGGATAACTAACAAACATCAAACGAGAATGTTCTATCTTGTAAAAATAATATCGTTCGAATCTCATTAGAAGCTTGTTTGAACGAGAAAGATTATTTGTTCGAAGAACTAGAGTGTCATTAGAACGGAACGTGATTATTGTTTGAACGACCCTAGTGTTTTCAGTCAAACGATTTCACCGTAATGAAATTAGTTTTTTACTTTTTAAGGAATGTTAGACTCATATTTTCAAGAACTTTTGGCAAAAATCAATTCCTAATTTTTTTACCGAAATTCCAAAACCCTAATTTCACCCTTTATGTTTAAAGATTCAATATATAATTTGAGATCTTTAGTTTGGGAATCAAATCTTGTTTTTCTACATCCTGACAAAATGTGTTCCGTGCAGTAGACTCCATACTTACTGTTTACACGCAGTGGATTCCCTATTTGTGGAGTTGCGGTGAAGAAGCGGTGGATTCCGTGTTCCAATCCATAGATGATTCATGAGCCTCATCAGTAGAGACCAAGGTGTGAGTGGACTCATGCATTGTAGCAGATGTCATGGGTGGACTCCTGGGTAACACTGTGGAGTAGAGATAAAAGATATAAGAGCATGAAAACTTGCAAGAAAGATGAATCATTGTGTAAGCCTACTAGCTAGACTTTTTAACACCTTATCAGACTGAATTCGTTTGCTGGTTCGTGCGAGGTTTTTCCAATTGTGGTTTTTTTTCTTCGTATATTGGCGCATTATGGATGTTTTTACTTATTTTATCTACTTATAACCTAGATGAATGTTTTAGGTTAAAAATATAAAATTGGGTAAATCGTTTTTTCACAACCAAGGTTTAAAATTGGTGCAAAAGTTTTATTAGGTTATTTTGTTTAAACTTTTTTTCTTTAAAATTGAAAACCATAAAAATAAACTATTTGTTTGCTATACCTGTGACAACCCGAATATAATTATGATAAATTATATTTAAATCATGCTTATCTTATGTGATATGAATAATGTGCTATTAGTATATCTAATGTTAAGTGATTATGTTTATTATAATCTTACTTTCATAAATCATGAAAGGTCGAATTATTTACAAACACAAAATTTTGTTTTTTTCGGTAGAAATGTTCCTATTAGAGATTAGTTTTGACCTTTATAACATTATAAATGACTTGAGGTGAAAACTAGATAGTTGTAGACATGTGAGTTAGAGTTGTAACACAACAAACGTATCATCAAATGGATGCTCGAGTAAAGAGTTATACCGAATTTACGAACAAAGGGCAAAGTTGTCCATTCCCTTTAAGTGGTAAATTGTCTTTTATTAAACCAAATGTTTTAATTTGATTGGATGGCTTGGGAGGCAGCCTTGGCCGACTTAAAACTCCCCCTTTAGCTTATTTGTTCAGCAAATATAACTCTAGGTTCAGTTTTGAGATATTTAAGCTTAAGGAAAGGGAAAGTAGAAGTTAAGGAAGAAAGATTACAAGGAAAAGCTAGGAAAAATTTCCAACAAAGTCCTTAAGGTATTTCCGAGGTAAAATTATGTGTTAATATTGTTGTAATCTTGTGTTATACTTATTTCAAAGTACATAAATCGTGAATTATTGATTAAAACCTCATCATCCTTTGTGATAACATGTATTGGTTCATATGTGAGATAAGTGGTGTTTATATGTCATATTGCTTTGTATTGAAACCCCTTGTATTCAAATCTTCATATATCTTTGTGTGATTACTGGAATTGAGAAATTCCAATTGGATATGAAAGTATTCTCATATATTCATATCATATCCGAGAATTGGAATTGAAATCCTTGTGGTTAGGCCTTGGTGATGATTTAAAGTTGGTATATAGTTGCTGTTTGTATATTTCATTTTGGTATGCCCTGAGTTTGGTCAATCTTTTGAGGTAGAAAATGAAGTCCAAAACTTATGAAACTTTAATTCTGTACTATTAATTATGCGTACTGAAAAATGGTTGAAAATCATGGAAAGTTATGCTGGAAAAAAAATAGGAAAATTCTTGGAAGTTAAAGGAACAATAGAGGAGCTTGTAGGGCAGATTTCTTGTGTTGTAAAGCGATGGTCATAACTTGCTCTAGGAATCTTGAAAAATTACACCGTCACTTGTACTGGAATGTATATTCAGATATGTTTTCATATTGATAAGGTTGAAATCCTGTATTTATACAATTTAGGAATATAGGATGGTTGAGTATAGAGGGCAATAATCTGAGGCCATACTGGATACCCCGTGAAAAAATATTGTTATCTCCTCTTTCCAAAGGGTATTTTGATTACATTGTTCATGTGTATATACATTGAGAAGTATACTATCATGTTTACTTGGTTTTAGTATAAATTTCTTATGAGGTATTTCCTACGGTTGAATGTTCACAACTTTATTAACATCTATACCATTGTTTTGTCTTTACTCATGCTTTATGGAATGTGACTTAAGTGGAATTATATTGTTGGTGTATAGTCATGAAAAATCAAATAACTATGTTAGGATAATACTTATAATTGAGATTCAGTACTGATTTAGTTGGATTGACAGGTGTAAGGTCTAATCAACCCAGTTCAGCTCCTCCCGAAGGAAACGTGAATACGTAGTTGATAACCCAAGGTGAGTGTAATCACTGGAAAGAGATATTTGTATCATGTTGTTGATATGATCAGAATATAATGAATATGAAATTGTTCATTTCGGTTTATCGAAATGGTGGGTTACTCCCCGACCCGGAATGGGGGAGATTTGTCTATTAATGACAAGGGATTACTCCTCGATCAGGAATGGGGGAGAATTGTCTATTTAGACAGGATATGTGAATCATGATTCGAAAAAGTTGGTCATTCATTATGAATGAGCCGGATAAGTTAATATATAACTATATGGACATGATTTATTGCATTTAAATTCATGCAGTAGTATAGTAGTGATGCATTCACTGAGCTATTTTGCTCACGGTTCCTATGTTCACATTTTTCAGGTAACGCGATGTCACTGCCAAATCTAGGAAGTCGGGTTGGGTTAGCCATGAATGGGAGAAACAAACATTTTGTTTAAATGTAAATGATGTAATTAAGTTAAATTATCCTTCAAGAAATTTTGTATAGGTATGACTACTCTGATAGTGTAAAAAGGTTTTCAGTTATATGGATTTACAATGATGACTCTGAAATTAAAACTCTTGTTTATGGTTTGGTTAAATTAATCATGGTTTGACTCACTTTGACTTTCAAACTTAATTATAAGTAACTGGGTTGGGGTGTGTCAATACCATCCTTGTGTAAGTAGACACCACGTAGGGGCATTCTCAAGCAGCGCTAATCCATCTCAGATGGAAAAAACAAAAGGATATATCCAAGTAGTCTAATAACCCTTAAGAAAAGTGGGAAGGAGATTATGGGTAATTATATCCTCAATAAAGCTCTTGTAAACATGATCATCAATACAATTCAGTAACCCTAAGTTAGTATCCATAACCTCATCAGTAAGCTCAATAAGGGCACCACAACTAAATGACTGAACGATAAGTGTGGTATCATGGGGTAGGATCATGTTCGGGTGGAACTCATGAGCCAAAGTAGCTGTTGATACCAAATTTAATCTGCTGATGTGGACCAATAATAAGAAGACACGTGTCAATCTACATGGCACAATAACAACGAGGAAGTTTATTTCCCCCGACCAAGTCATGTTCTCTCCGAGCAACGAGGAGGACACCCCGAGGAACTCTATCATCCCGAGATACTCTAAGCACTCCGAGGAACTCTTGATCAACGAGCAACTAAGGTGGTCCAAACTGTATCTCGGCCGTATCATTAATTACCAGACGGACAACTGTTCAACTATTCATTATATTCTTGACGCACACGCTGCATTAAATGTATTACCCTTTCATATGTATATCATTTAATGTATTGGACCTTTCATGTACAGCCTAAGGGCTATAAATACCTTGTATCATCCTCATTCAAGGGGACGGAATTTCTTGAGAGAACTTGTAATCAAGAATTCCACAAACACTCAGCAATAACATAACAGTGGACGTAGGCTTTATTCCTAGCCGAACCACTTTAAAAATCTTTGTCTTATTTATTTATCTGTGATTGAAAAATTAGAACGATCTAGTTTTTTACATCAACAGATTGGCGTCGTCTGTGGGAACGTGTTACAAGCGTTGTTCTCCACCAAAAGCTAAGTTTTTATTTTCTCTACGTATAATCAATTATACATACATCTTTTGATTGAATCGTGATTTTTATGTTTATATACATAAATTAATTGTCCAATTTTTATCTGCAAATTGTTGCATATCATGATTTTTAAATCATAACTGTTAGATTAATTCTTATTTAGAAATCTAAAAAATAGTAGATTTCATAAATCATAATTCTTTGCTTGATTCTCAAGTTTTAATTTTATATCATGGAATAAATATTTTAAATGATTACATATGCCAATATATGTGACGATGATAAGATTTGATCATTTTCATTGTTGATTTTGAAATAAATTTTGTAAGATATTTGATGTCTATTCAAATTCCCATCATATTTTTAATAAAAGAATGGGAAAAGGTTAAAGACAATGAAAAGTCTTCTCATGGAAATCATGACCTAGATCTATTTTCTCTCTCTTCAAGTTTGAGTCTCTTTGCATTCACAAGTTTGAGACTCTTTGCATTCATTTTTATGAACTATATAATTAATTTGGTTCATCTTCCATCTATGTCAATAAAGTCAAATTGATTGATTTTTTAATTTGGTAATAATTTCGATCATTCACCATATTTTTATCTCTCCAAATTGGGAATAGGAAGGGATCAATATAAAAAAAAAAATTCTCTCACCTGAAAAATCATTACTCACCTCTTGTAAAAGAGGATCAGTAAAACAATCATGACCATATCAAGACTTTGGGCACAAATTTGATATGTTGGCCCCTCCTTCATCACATCACAAGGTTTCTTTGACGAAATCACACGATCTAGTGGGTTATATATTTATTCATTTAATTAACATTCTTAAGGCTTAAATTTTACATTGAATGTTATTTTTTGATCTCAAGATTCGGGATATTCTGGTCATCCAACCATATATTCTATAATTTGAGATATCCTTAAATGTTGGTCGGCAACATCCATGTCGTTTGTCGGCAGCAGTAGAATTTTGGGGTATTAAAAAAAACGCTAAGCACCCCTGATATTTCTTTAAACACGAGTTCGGCTTGGGGACAAGCAGGGGGCTTAAGTCTTTTTAACTTATGATCACCCCAAAAATATTTTTAAACAGAAACTAATACCTGATTGGTTGTTGGAGATTAAATAAATTTACAAAAAAACTTTACGTCTTATTTATGATGCATATTTGATAATAATTTGTCCATCTCACACACATTTGGCATAAAACATATTATTTCATATTTTGAAATTTTTATGCTGATACATATCATATATTGATTGGATGAGTAAATTATTCTCATGACTAATCAATTCAGCCTACACATATGGTAGAGCAAATTATTAATTTTTACAGGCACAAGATTCAATGTCGACGAATGCTGAAGCACAAATTATTCTATATCCGTTCGGATTCATATTTTATATTTATCTCAGCATGGAGCTCGAAAAAATTTCCTCTCTCTATATATATTCGGCTCCGAGGAAAATCTACAACAGTTATTATATTTCACCCCCAACGGATAGTTGGTCGGGGTAATTCTTATTTATATTCAGGCCCAGATATCTGCTCCAGCACAAATGATTCTATATATCCATTGGGATTCATATTCTATATTCATCTCAACATGGAGCTCGGCGAGATACTTATTATCATATTCAGCTTTGAGGAGAACTATAACATTTATTATATTTCACCCCCAACGGATAGTTGGTCGGGGTAATTCTTATTTATATGCAGGCCCAACAAAGTTCTCGGCCATATTCTTATGTTCTGGAAAATATTATTCTTATTCGGCATTCTGCAATTATGCCTCGACAAGATACTTATTCAGCTTTAAGGAGAATTACAACATTCGTTCGGATAATTCTTATTTATATTCAGGCCTGACAACGTTCTCGGCCATATTCTTATGTTCTGAAAGATCTTATTCTTGTTCGGCATTATATGATTCTACCTCGACGGATCGGCGAGGCACTTTATTATTTTTAATTATTCTTTATATCTATTTGGATGCATATTCTATTCTCATTTCAGCAAGGATGTCTCTAGCATTTATTATATCTTATTCAGATCCAAGGATATCTCCGGAATTTATTATATTTTATTCCCAACAATCTGTTGGTCATCGCCGAGGAGGTATCCTGCATTTATATTATCTTATTCCCAACAATCTGTTGGTCATCGCCGAGGAGGTATCCTGCATTTATATTATATCTTATTCCCAACAATCTGTTGGTCATCGCCGAGGAGGTATCCTGCATTTATATTATCTTATTCCCAACAATCTGTTGGTCATCGTCGAGGAGGTATCCTGCATTTATATTATCTTATTCCCAACAAATCTGTTGGTCAGCGCCGAGGAGGTCTCCAGCATTTATATTATCTTATTCCCAACAATCTGTTGGTCAGCTCCGAGGAAGTCTTCATCATTCATTATCAATTACCACCAACTCCGATTGGTAGATAAAATCCAACTCCGGTTGGTAGACAAAATCCAACTCCGGTTGGTAGATAAAATCCAACTCCGGTTGGTATTGGTCGATAAATCTCATTCAAAGTTCACATTCCACAGTTGGGGGCTTCTATTACAGATATATTTGTTCATTTGGTGGCACATTCTTATATCATCATGCAGTCGAGCATCAAATTCAACCCCGACTAATCACTTTCTCAGGAGGAATATTGAAGTTCAAGAGGTATATTGAAGTTCAGGAGGTATATTGAAGTTCAAGAGGAATATTGAAGTTCAGGAGGAATATTGAAGTTCAGGAGGTATATTGAAGTTCAGGAGGAATATTGAAGTTCAGGAGGAATATTGAAGTTCAGGAGGTATATCGAAGTTCAGGAGGTGTATTCAGAAGTATCAGAACATGATGAAAGAAAGCGAAAAGTATTCCACCGAGGAACTCTGTCAGACCAGAAATTAGAAGACAAATTGCCTATATGGAGACTATATGTAGATGGCTCATCTTGCACTACAGGCTGTGGGGCAGGGATCGTTTTGAACAGACCAGACGAGGTCGACATGGAATACGCCCTACGTTTCTAATTCAAAGCTTCTAATAATGAGGTTGAGTATGAGGCCATGGTTGATGGTCTTAATTTGTCAAATACTATGGAGGCACATCAGGACATTGTCTTCAGTGATTCTCAATTGATCGTAAATCAAATGTTGGGAATATATGCAATCAAAGGAGAATTGATGATCAAGTATCAAGCAAAGGTGATGGAGTTGGTATCAGAGTTTGTTGCTGTCCAACTGGTAAGAATATCAAGAACGGAGAATGTGAGAGCATACGCCTTGGCCCGATTAGCATCAGCTACTCGTACCGAGCTGCGAAGAACGATATCAATTGAAGTATTAGAAAGTCGGAGCATAGATGAAGACCTGACGATGAATATTATTACCCTTGATTTAGGAACATCTTGGATGGATCCTATCAGAGCATAAATTAAGGAGGAACAATTACCGGAGGATAAGCTCGCTGCCAAGAAATGGAAGTTTAAAGCTGCTCGGTATGTACTAATTAATGGTATTTGGAGGATAAGTTCACCGCTAAGAAATGGAAGTTTAAAGCTTCTCGGTATAATAGTATTCAGAAGATAAGCTCGCTGCCAAGAAATGGAAGTTTAAAGCTGCTCGACGAGGAATTATGGCAGGTTTGCAAAGATGTGTACATCCCTCCGAGATGAATTGATTAAAGAGATCCATGAAGGGTCCTGTGGAGCCCATGTAGCAGGACGAACACTTTTGCAAAAGGTGATGACGCAGAGATACTACTGGCCAACGATGAGAGCTGATTGTATAGCTTATGCCAAGAAATGTGACAAATACCAACGCTTTTCCTCCATCCGAAGAACTTCATAAACATTGTTGACACCCATCATTTATCCTTGGCCATTTTCCATGTGGGGATTGATTTGGTTGGACCATTGCCGACGACTCGAGGAAGATTCAAATACCTTGTCATCGCAGTAGATTATTTTACTTAGTGGATAGAAGCTGAGCCACTTATTGACATGACATACGAGAAGGAAGGTGTACCAATTTGTTTGGAAGAACATCATCTGCCGATATGGTCTCCCTCATGCCTTCATCACAGACCATGGAACACAATTTAAAAACGAGGAGTTTGCTGCATATTATCATCAGTAAAACATTTTGAAGGTTCATTCAGCGCCAGGATATCGTCAGAGCTAATGGACCAAAAGTCCTCTAAGGAGCCAAAAAGTGCTATAAGTAGCCAAAAGTGCTATAATTAGCCAAAAGTGCTCTAAGGAGCCAAAAAGTGCTCTAAGGAGCCAAAAAGTGCTATAAGTAGCCAAAAAGTGCTCTAAGGAGCCAAAAAGTGCTATAAGTAGCCAAAAGTGCTCTAAGGAGCCAAAAAGTGCTATAAGTAGCCAAAAGCGCTCTAAGGAGCCAAAAAGTGCTATAAGTAGCCAAAAGTGCTCTAAGGAGCCAAAAAGTGCTATAAGTAGCCAAAAGTGCTCTAAGGAGCCAAAAAGTGCTATAAGGAGCCAACCTCCTTTGGTTAGGAGGACAGCTCTAAGGAGCCAAAAGCTCTAAGGAGCCAAAAAATATTCCTTTGGTTAGGAGGTGTACACCAGCATGATCAATTACGGTTGGTAAGATAAAAATATATTCTCACATTACAACTTATGTTGGTCGGGAGGTAATATTATTACAAAAAGTTCTTTGAAGAACAAAATATTCCAAAATACACCAAGTATAGTTGGTCGGGGATAAAAACCCACTAACTGTAGTTGGTCGACGAGGATAAATTATTGACCTTAGTTGGTCGGACACTTTTTATGAAAATATTTGAAATTGAACCAAGTATGGCTGGTCGGAGATAAAAATCCATCAACTGTAGTTGGTCGACAAACATTATTTATCCACCCTGGTTGGTTGGAAACATTTTGAACATTTTTATACTCGTTACTTTTTTATTAAGTGATCGAGCAACATTACTGATACTTGTAACTTTTTATTACTAAGTTGGTCGATGAACAACACAATATTGTTATACATATGCACACATGTAAAGTATTTTACAAGACAATAGCAATTAAGATTGCGAATAAAAATGAAAGTCTTTCGTTAAATTCAAAAAACAAAATACATTGAGAATGAAAATGTATACTAACTATTACATTGAGATTCCTATTCTATTGGTTTCTTTTCCTTCTACTTTTGAAACAGGTTCCTCACCAGCAGGAGGATCATCTAAAATATAAGAGGAGTTTATGAAGTTAAGACCTTTCAACATTCTGATATTCATCACAGATGATCTATCCGAGAAGCATTAGCCCATTCCCGAGAAGCACTTGCTCGTCCCTGAGAACCTCTTATTCGTCCCCGAGCAGAGGTAGAAATCAAAATCAACATCAACAGTATTGAGATCTTTGCTACTACTATCCTAACCAATATTGAAGAAGAAGTTATATGAAAATGTTTCGAAGTCCACCACTAGCTCATAGGAGGCAGTAGGTCGGCTAGCAAACCAATCAACATACATGAAGATTATGACAAGCTACAAATGGCATCATATGTCGTCCAAAAGATAATGCACTTTATGTTAAACAAATCAAGAAGGTAGATCAAGAATTTCACGAGCACCGAGCAACATTGCAGAATAAATACTCCATCCTTTCAAGTAACCCATCAAGCATGAAGCATTGGGGGCTTCTGTTGATACCAAATTTAATCTGCTGATGTGGACCAATAATAAGAAGACACGTGTCAATCTACATGGCACAATAACAACGAGGAAGTTTATTTCCCCCGACCAAGTCATGTTCTCTCCGAGCAACGAGGAGGACACCCCGAGGAACTCTATCATCCCGAGATACTCTAAGCACTCCGAGGAACTCTTGATCAACGAGCAACTAAGGCGGTCCGAACTGTATCTCGGCCGTATCATTAATTACCAGACGGACAACTGTTCAACTATTCATTATATTCTTGACGCACACGCTGCATTAAATGTATTACCCTTTCATATGTATATCATTTAATGTATTGGACCTTTCATGTACAGCCTAAGGGCTATAAATACCTTGTATCATCCTCATTCAAGGGGACGGAATTTCTTGAGAGAACTTGTAATCAAGAATTCCACAAACACTCAGCAATAACATAACAGTGGACGTAGGCTTTATTCCTAGTCGAACCACTTTAAAAATCTTTGTCTTATTTATTTATCTGTGATTGAAAAATTAGAGCGATCTAGTTTTTTACATCAACAGTAGCAATGTCCCAATGATGGGTCAAACCAAAGGTGTATTATGAATATGACCAATCAAGGATAAAGGAACTGTCCCTCCTCACCCGTCTCTAATTGCTCAAGAGCAACGTCTCTTTAGGTGATGATCATATGAGACATAAAACTCGTTGATGTAGGAGTACCATTTGTATTGAAACTAATACTAGAGGAATCAACCCATGCGTTAAAATTGACAATCGAGACACTCAGGGCTATAAGACGTCTTCTAGATGATCTAGGGGTATTAGAAGACTCTCGAGGTCTAAACGACTCATTGGGACCACTAGGTGGATGAACCTGCTTCTTCTCTTGTTTCTTTTATCTTACCATAGTGAAAAAATATGGATAAAAACTCAATCAAATGACAAATCCTGGTCTAAAATGGCAAAAGTACACAAGACCTCGAATATACTAGCCTAAATCTCCAAAACTCCGGCCAAATCAGGAAATAAACTCGTAAAATAATGTATATAACATAAAATCACTAGAAGCAAAGAAAATCTACAAGAAAGAAAGATATTTGAAGACTTACCCAAGTGAATTCCCCCCAAAGATATTAATCTAACAAAATAGGGATTAATACCCATTCCTACCAAACAATTCCTAAGATGCACTCAATCTAACATGCGATGGCTTAAAACATCACTAGGGAGGATTCCTCCTAGGCGGTTTTAGGTCTCAAGAATTTTTTTGAACGAAATGACAAAATGAAAAGACCTTCGCTTTTTAATCCGTCGACACCATCTCAATGATTCAATTCCTTCGTGCAAACGACAAACCATTCGAATGGTTGCAATAAAACCATGTGTGCATAAAACAAAAGATTTCCAATAAAATGTTCAAAATCTCTAGAATTTCCTTACGAAACCTCCTAAATCCCAACACTCTGAATCTCAGTGATATGAATGAATGCAAATGTATGAAAAATCATTCATGAACAATTGTTCAATTTGACTTTAATTAAAACAAATTTGGTTTAAAATGCACAAAAAGCATAAAATCAACAACTCAGTCACTCTCTCTCTCTCTCTCTCTCTCTCTCTCTCTCTCTCTCTCTCACACACACACACACACACACACACACACATACAAATGTAAACACTAAACGTGTAAAGTGTGACTATGATTCAACAACTTATGATCAATTGATTTAACACAAAGATTTCATTTAAATCTTGATTAAAATTATGAACTCAATTTCAATCAAATCAGCATTAATGGCATAAAATTCTTATCAAATCAATATTTTGAAACTTTTTTGTATACATAAAGATATGATTCATATGACAAATAGGAATAAAAAATCACCACGAATGCACATAATCAAATCATGTAAACATTACAAATGATGATTAAAAGACAATCATTTCGTTAATATCCTTTTTGATAAAAATGGTAGTTTCAAGCAATTTTCTCCCGCAACCATATGATGATTACAATATTTTGAATGCCCACTAAAAAATAATTTTCATTTTTGAAAAGATATTCCATGTCTTATTTTTCATGCCAGTTCAAGGTCTTGGCTTATGATCTTTTTAACATATTTTAACTTTTGCTATTTATTAGTTTTTCGCACCCCAAATGACACCTACCAAAAAATATTTGAATTTTTCAATGGGTGTAATCACTCTAGTTATATCCCTCATCAATGATTTATGAGCAAACCATTTTTAACATCATCATAGTATGACACTCACAAAATCTCACATATGGACCAATGGAACTTTTGAATACCAATAAGATTTTGGGATTTGATTATGATCAAGTGAAGCACTAAAAATAATATCCACATAAGTGTAATCATATACAACAAGTGATATGCACATGTGTGGATACCCCGATTTGCCGTAAGGGTGTGGGACATTTTATTCCATTCAGTAAACTACCCTTGTGTATATATATATATATATATATATATATATATATATAATTGGACATTTAAATTATGCGGGTGACACATAATTTAATTAAATCAAGAAATAATGAGAAAATAGATAAATATTAATTTAAAGTGAAATATATTAATATTTATGCGATAATATCTTTACTAGTGTTATATGGTAAATAAAATTGAGTGTCAAATAATATTATATTGTTAGTGAGTAAATACGAGAAGACTTACTAGTATCTTAATCGGGACACATTATATGGGGTTGAGATGAAATATATTGATAAGTGACTCGGGTAATGATTTCGAGTGCACGATTGATTCCAAATGGATCAAATTAGTCTGTGTTTGGGACTTGAGGGCTTTTAGACTAGTCGGGACTGGTATATGGGTGTTTTGGTATTTTTAATAGGAGGTGAAAAGTCAAAAATGGGATTGAGGTTATAAAATGAAGTGGCTAAGGGAAACCAATAATCATTCCAAAAAATACAAAATTTTCTTTGATTAAAACCAAAGGTGTGAGGGAAAGTGAAGAGAAAAGTCAAGAAAATCTAAAGGAATTCTAAAAAGTGTCAAGAAATTCTAAAGGAATTCAAGAACAATTCAAGTGGGAAGATCTGTAGCGGAACTCGGGAATCTTATTCATCTTCTACAACAAAATATAGACACTATGAAACTAGAGGCAAGTAATTATCTTGCTCATTATTTGTGTATAATTTTCAATTCATATTATAGTTAAAACTTTTGAAGTGAATTAATTTTAGGATGGGATTTTATATGAAAATTGGGTTTTGACACATGATATATGAAAATTTATGGGTGAACTTTTAAATAAAAAATTTGATATTATGAATTCATATGTGGTTGGATTAATTTAGAGAAAATTGATGATTGAATTATCTGAAAATTTCTGAATATAGCATGTCGAGGTTAATTTAAATTCCCATGAGATTTATATTTGGAGATGATGACTATCTGAAATAATAAAGCCAATTCATGTTAAAAATCATTAAGATTATAAGTTGGTGAAGAAATTATGACTTAGTGATCATTCTATAGGTATTAGAATTACTGAAAAGTGATTCATTACTGTAGAACATGTATTGGGATGAATTAAAATTAGATGATATTATTGTAAATCGATTTTGGAAAAAACTGGGACAGTCTGCAGGGGCAAACCGGTTCACCCCATAGCTGAATTAGTTAGGTCCACCTGCTATTGCTTGTTGGTTTTCTTTGATGAAAAGTGTTATAATTTTAATTCGGAGTTTAATTACAAATGTTCGGGGATAATTTAGGACTTCTAGAAAAGTTATATTATTTGAGATGGTGGGTTAAACTAATTTGGATTTTTTCGGGATGCATATTAGAGTAATTGGAAAGAATTTTACTCAAAAATGAATAATTGAATTTGCGCTGAAAATTCGGGACATAGGGATATGAGTTAGTATTCCGTGTTCAGAATAATGGTTTTTGGAATCAATTAATTAATTAAGTGATTAATTAAGCAATTGAGAAAATAAATGTAAAGACATATTTTTATAAATGTCCATCACAATTAATTATGTCATATACCATTACAATCGTCGAAGAATTGAAGAAGTTTTCATCTACAAAAGACGAATCCTAATTACAAGTTGTCATCAACATGCAAGCCCAACAATATGACATTTGGTAAGATAATGTTTTAAATTTTCATTTACATTTCATATTAAGAGTGTTGGAATATTTTTAAAAAAGAGTTTTAAAAAGCTTTTATATAAAAATGTATTTATAAATGTTTTTTATAAAAAGGTTTTATTACTGTTTTAGAAAAATATGTTTTGAAAAGGTTTGAGAAAAATTCTAAGGCAGTAAGCGTACCTGGGTTTCGACGCCAAGGTCATTCAAGCAAGATCACCATCTCGTTCGAACGACATTGAGATGTCGTGCGTAGTCGTTCGAGTGACACGCGTATCTCGTTCAAACAAGATGGGCTTCTCGTTCGAGCGATATTACCTTTTGGCTGACACGCTGACCTCATGCTTATCCTTTGACCGTCTCAACTTTCTTACAAAAGGGGTCTGGCAGCTTTGCTTTTTGATGTGGATAAAGAGTTTTAAAATTTAGAGTGTTTTCTTTGGTTTGTTTATCTTCCCAGAATCAATTTGAAAAATATCTTTTGGCATAATGCTTTCTTATCCAACAACAATATTTTAAGGGTTAAAATATTTTATTTTTAATTCACAAAATCCCAATTACTTTTATGTGAATTGTTTTGTGGAACCCACGAACATATTTTTCTTTTGTTCATTCTTTGTGGGGAGAACTCTACAATCGACAATTCTGTGCTATTGTGGAGGGAGTCCTTATCAAGTTCACACATGTGGAGAAGCCTTTTTCTTCTTCATTGCTGACCATCTGGAGTTCTTGTGGGAGATTCCAGCCGACAACATTTCAAGCCGTTGCTTTGAAGGTTTGACGAAGATACCGTGCGTTACACTTGTGGGCGATTATCAGGTTGTATATAAGTCAGTGGTCTTGTGAATTCTTCAAAGTTATAGAAATAAAAGGTTTTTCCCTTCGGGGATTTTTTCTAAAATTTGTGTTGCATGCTTTATTTATTTATGGGTTGACACACGCACACACGTAGTTGCATGTTTGGGGGCTGAATTACTTTGGTTTAAAAATAGACTTTGATTAAATAAGGTTTAATTGGAAACTTTCGAATTAATTAAAATCGACATCACACATCGCATTCACACGTTTTACAAATTGGTATCAGAGATGGTTACGCTAATTTATCGCATGATCTTGATTTTTCAAGGATTTATTTTTTTGATAAAATTTGACTTCTCACGTCGTCAAATTGGTATCAGAGCGGGTTGCACTAATTTATCACGTATTCCTATTTTCCGCAAAATTTGTGGGATATTGATTTTTTTTGAAAAATCAGTTTTGTGAAAAATCACAATTTTTTGATGGAGCACTTATGTGATCGGATGCCCCCCTTTGATGACACGAGTCAAAGTGTCAATGATTTAAATAGTTTGAATTTGACATTTTCTAAAAGAATTTGATTTTTTGGAAAAAGAAAATTCTCGTTTTAAATTCGTGATGGATCTTTTGCAAACGGTTCAAAATCAAAGATATTTTTATCGTGAAAAATTTGTTTCCTTGGACCATGAGTTTGTTGCTTTAAAATTGTTCAAGAAGGAAAGTGATGATAGGGTCCTATTTTTAGAAAAAGAATTAGAGGACCTTAAAAATTCGATGGTTTGTGTTTGTGCCAAAGATGACAAAAATATTTTAATCAATGAGTTTGTGGCACGTGAAGAGACTCTTAGGAAAAAGTTTGCTTTAATTGAGGGGGAGCGCGATAAACTGTTAAGTTTAATTAAAAATTTGAAAAAGAAATCGCTGTCTTTGGAAGAGTCTAATTTGTTGCTTAAATAAAATATTTTGAAGTTGAAAAATAATTTAAACGATTCAAGTAGGTTTGACAGTGATGGTAATGGCTCATCTTGTTCTCATGCTTCTAGTGCTAAAGCCAAAACTATTATTTATTTTAGAGGGTCAACCAATTTCAAGGATGTTAGAGATGGTCAACCCATAGGTAACATTCCTCCCGTTTACAGATGTTCACATTGTGGTAGGAAAGGTCACCTTAGGAGATTTCTTTTTAACTTAGAAGATGTCCTCGGAAGTTTATGTTTAGTGTTCCTGTGGTTCCCAAAGCCCCCACATGACGTTTCACATCTATTTGGGTTAGGAAATCACTTTTAAAGGTACTAGATTTTAGACAAGTTGATTCCCATTTTCTTGCACATGATTCTTCTCTTGCCATATCATATAGATGATTGTGTTTGCATATTTTTCATGCACTATCTATGATTTCATGATATATATTTGCTAGTGTGATGACATGTACTTTTTGTATTAGATTTTTGTTTTTGAAATTTTTTGAAAAATACAAAAAGATTTTATTTTGAAAAAATCCAAAAGAGTTTTGTATTTTGTTTACACCTTTTATGGACGGACACTTAGGATGACCGAGTCACAACATCATTACATTTTTCATGTGACTATTTGATATTGTTTTGAGACAATAGGTCAATTCATCCATGTGCTTTATAATGTTTGGAGTCATTAAAATGTAATTAAGTGTTACTTCCTACATGTTTGACTCGTGACTTCCTTTATTGGGCACGTGCACGGATTTGTTTGATTTTTGTGCTTGTCTTATCACATGTTGGTTGGGTGTTTTGACTTCAATCCTATTTTTAAAATGAACCAAGCGCGATAAAGCTTGATAAAAGTTGTGCATGTAAGAGCCGTTTGTGAGTTTGTGTGCTTTGTTTGAAAACGGTGAAGGGCTACGAAAGATTTTCATTTATCCTTTGCGATTAAGCCGCCATTTAAATTGAACCTAATAAATTGAGGAATTTTATTATCCGGGGTCCAAAGGGGTTTAAAAGAGCCCAAAAAATTTTAAAGGCAATACAAAGAAATTCATGCCAATTATGGGCCAATTAGGTTTTTTCCCTAATTCTCCAAAGTTTGAGAATTTGGTTTATAAACCTCTAAAAGAAAATATGTATGAGGGAGTTTGGATGGAGAATTAAAACGGGTTTGCACGTCCTTGAAAACCTTGAAAAAGCTCTAAATAGTTTTGGACGTTATTGGTGTGGAAATAACTTTGACTTTGATTTGTTGATTTGCATAAGATGATGTCATCTAAATTCAACAAATTTTTACACCTAAGGATTCTTTTGATGTTCATTCGTTAGGGGTACACGTATTCATCACGCACATCTGATTGATTGAGTTTATTTACTTATCGAATGTGTTCACACCCATTCATTTCATTTCCATGACTTGGTTGTTTTAGTTTAAATCCATGGTGTGAATTTTGGTATCTTATTTTGTATGAAAAAAATTCAAAAATCAAAAATAGTTTATGAAATTTTTTGGGTCATACCTTTGCATGCGCGTAGTTTGATCCATGTTTGCTATGCATTTTTATCATGGTACTCCATGTTTTGATTTTTTCTTCTTATTTGTCTATTTGGGGATATCATAAAAAGGGGGAGAAATAATTATCATGTTTTGGGGGAGCTTTTGCATTATGGGGGAGATTTGATTTTTTATTCTTATATCATTTCAAACTCGATGCGTCACGAAGGTATTTTGCTTCATCTCATGTGTGAAGATTTTTATATTGCACACCCTGATGAGAAAAGCTTTGAGAGTTTTGATGGTGAAGAAAATTTTTAGAACTTGCAAATTTTGCCTTTTCAGTTTTGGGATTCATGGGAGGGTAGATTTGTATATGCATTTTGGTATTTGATAATTCAGATATTTTTATGTATGTACCGGCATAGACATAGGGGGATATTTATAAGGACATGTTTTTATAAATGCCAGTCATAATTAATTACGCCGTATACCGTTACAATCGTCGAAGAATTGAAGAAGTTTTCATGTAGAAAAGACGAATCCGAATTACAAGTTGTCTTCAACATTCAAGCCCAACAATATGACATTTGGTAAGATAAAGTTTCATTTACATTTCATATTAAGAGTGTTGGGATATTTTAAAAAAAAGATCTTTTAAAAGCGCTTTTATATAAAAATGTTTTTATAAATGTTTTTTATAAAAAGGTTTTATTGCTGTTTTAGAAAAATATGTTTTGAAAAGGTTTGAGAATAATTCTAAGGCAGTAAGCGTACCTGGGTTTCGATGCCAATGTCGTTTAAGCGCGAGATCACCATTTCGTTCGAATGAGATTGAGATGTCGCGTGTAGTCGTTTGAGCAACACGCGTATCTCGCTCGAGCGAGAAGGGCTTCTCTTTCGAGCGAAATTACTTTTTGGCTAACACGCTGACCTCATGCTTATCCTTTGACCGATCTAACTTTCTTATAAAAGGGGTCTGGGAGCTTTGATTTTTAACGTGGAGAAAGAGTTTTAAACTTTAGAGTGTTTTCTTTGGTTTGTTTATTTTCCCTGAATCAATTTGAAAAATATCGTCTGGCTGAATGTTTTCTTCTCCAATAACAATATTTTAAGGTTTCAAATATTTTATTTTTAATTCACAAAATCCCAATTACTTTTATGTGAATTATTTTGTGGAATCCAAGAACATATTTTTCTTTTGTTCATTCTTTGTGGGGAGAACTCTGCAACCGACAGTTGTGTGCTAATATGGAGGGACTCCTTATAAAGTTCACACTTGTGGAGAAATCGTTTTCTTCTTCATTGTTGACCGTCTAGAGTTCTTGCGGGAGATTCTAGCCGATGACATTTCTAGTCGTTGTTTTGATGGTTTGACGAAGACACCGTGCGTTACACTTGTGGGCGATTATCAGGTTGTATGTAAGTCAATGGTCTTGTGAATTCTTCAAACTTGTAGAGATAAAAGGTTTTTCCCTTCGGGGACTTTTCCTGAAATTTGTGTTGCATGTTTTATTTATTTATTTATGGGTTAACACATGCACACACGTAGTTGCATGTTTAGGGAATGAATTACTTTAGTTTAAAAATAGACTCTGATTAAATAAGGTTTAATTGGAAACTTGTGAATTAATTCAAATTGATATCACACATCGCATTCACATGTTTTACGATAAATGATATTAAAAAAAATATGTGTTTGTGCTACGAGTGATAGGCACGATTAATTGGAATTATTGAGAAAATATGTACGGGTAAAGAGACAGTATATATACATTATTATATCTTTGTGCTTGATATAATTAATTAAACATACCACTGTAGGCGTGCTATTGGTGGAGATTACGCAATGTGAGTGAGCTGTGCCGGTGAAAATAGTAGGCTAAATATCAATCCCAGGTCATAGCGCCATGCCCTTGTGAGGTGTTATTCATAGTGAGGTAATTTGGGTATGGTTATGACTCACTGTCGAAGGACTGTGACCGCCTCCAATACATTAAGATTTTGGATTCAGTGGTGACATTCTTTCCCTATAGCATAGGATAAGTAAATGGTGACCTCAAACATACCACACTAGAGAACAATATCCAAAGAGTCCTAGCTCGGAGGGATGACGACGATACGTATATAGTGAGAGAGATATAGGTATATTATAATGTGAAAATATTGTATATAGAGGTGAAGGAATTATGTACGGCTTTAAGATGTCAAGTGGGAATAATGTGTAAATAACTGGTGAAAGATATTGGTTATAAATTAATAGATTAAAATTGAGAATTATAATTATTAATTGTAAGTGAAAATTAATTCTATAAACTACGAAGGAATGATTTAGTGTATAGAATAAGGATATTTTAGGACTAGTTAGGCGAGTAGCACAACTAGGCGATTAAAATGCATACATTAGGTGCACACTTTAGATGAGAGGTAAGTAGTGTCTCATGAAAGTGCGGTACTAAATTAAATATGTAAGGATAGACACGTAATTAATTATTCATTTTGATTACTTGCAAAATATTTTCAAAAGAAGTCGGGGTCTGACTCGTATCAAATTCATTTTTAATACCTTTTAGGTGTCCAGCCACAAGAATGCCAAACGTGATTATTCCTCCATGTATCGGAGCTGCGATAGATGTGGGATGTTGCAAAATTTGCTGTAGTCGCTTCTATTCTCATACTTTAGACAATATTTTTATATTCAGGCATGTTGCCTATGTCAGTCAGATTTATTTTATTTTATTTTGGAATTTATTGTATGGACGTTATACCGATGGTTTATTTGGTTAAGTTTTGCGTGTAATGGATTTCTGTTTCAGATTTATGATGTGATTGTGAATTTCATTTATTTGTTTAATTAAATATGGTTTGAGTATAGTGTTGTTATGTCACATTAATAAAAATTAAAATTGACACACAACTTAATCTAATAATAGGTGGTTAGTAAATAAATTGGTTTTCAACAGTAATGCTAAGATTGAGACAAATGAGATTCCTATTTTATTTTAATAGAGGATTGGTCACCCGTTATTTTAATAAGTAAGGTGTCAAAACCCTAAACCCAAAAACCCATAAAAAAATCCCAAAGGCAAAAGAGGTAAACCAAGTCCCAAAATAAATATGGTCATATCCACATAAAGAAAACTTTAAAGGGCCAAAAATACAAATATAAGAAATTACAAAAGACAAAAAATACTTCTTAGGGTCATTTTTAATCGAATGGTTTAAGTCCATGCCCTTTAGTTAAACAGGTAAAGGTAGTTAACCAAACGATTAACACCTTAGGCAAAGATTACCTGATCTTTGCGAATCCAACCCCATTAATATGAATTTCACGCACCCCTCCTCCACCGTACATGTGACAGTCTGGATGACCATATGATCAAAGGCCTTTGTGAGATCTTTATAAAAATAATTCCTACCAACCTTTAATAGTGATTCAATTTTCTAACTTTCTTCAATCCCGTGTGCCTGCGATACTCGACCTCATTTTGAAAAATCCAGAAGAATTTTGTACTTTATAAAAGTCGCTTTCCCTGAGTGAAGTTCGTAACTCTTAAAAGTTGTTTTCTCCAAAAAATAGAGGCAAATCTCTGGTTGCATCAGGTGAAAACTAGCGCTTTCAGAGGGAGCTCTGTCGAACATGCCATGTCAAAAGAGGGCACTCCCCTGATAAAAAATTGTCTCACTCTACAAGGGTAAATAAATTTTGCATGAATCTTTGGTCAAAACCCCATATTATTATTATGATAAACTGTAAAAATTATATTATCTCATTTGGCTAGACCCCTGTTTTGGGAACCGGATATCCACTTTATATCATTTATATTTTAAATCCTAGTTTCTTACACAACACCTTTATTTATTGAAATGACACACTCTTATGCTTAATAAATGCTAATCAAGTACCACGACTGGATACAAATCTGAAAACATACTTTTCAAAACTATTATTAGGAAACTGTTAGTGAGTTGAGTCATCCTGAAACTTTGAATAAGCCAAAGTTTAAAATCGGACTACTCCCACTGCTTATCGAAGTGAAGAAAGCCCATCACTATAATGCACCCCCGAATATGTGTTTTCATACAAATACTTGTCAATCATTGACCTTTGATTAATGCACTCTTAACATATAAATATATCAATCCAATAAAATGGAAATTCTATAAAAATTACTTGGCTACAAAAATACTATAGTGTTGTATACTATATGCCCGGTATCCCATCGCCTGCACCTGTAAATATTCCCCATTTATTGGAACTACATTAGCTTTAATCCCAAGTGTCTATGGGTACATAGGCGCCATATAAAGCCAAACTCATGAAGACCAAGCCTCAAAATACACTTATTGATGTATTATTTCTTAAGGATTCCTCCATCTCTACTCCAAACCCCCTTCCCTCCATACCCTAAGAGAGCAATGAATGTTTAAAACATGATATCCTTACCTTTACATATCCAAACTAGTTTGTAGGATAATACCTTCCTACTAGTGATCACCCGGAGATCATATTGATTATATTATTATATGAAAATATTATTGATCTTAGGTTCCACTCCTATTCAGAACCTCCATGCTAAGTCCCATACTAGCACACACATCACATTAGAACACGTAGATAACTAAACTACCTAGTTTTGATCTCGTGGATATATGAGTACGTAGGCATAATACTTAGTCCTTCTCGTGAGAACAAGCCTTGAAAATATATCTCTTACTATGTTTTCATAAAATGAATGCACTCATCTATTACCTTTCGATCTTTCCTCAAATATGGAATGATTTATAAAACTATCTCCCGACCGAGCCTTCTTGCACCACTATATACATTGGCGACCACATGTTATCCAAGACGAGCTTCCTCGTACACTTACATACATAATGAAGAACAACTATTATATGAATACAGAGTCATATAAAATCCCTCTTGTGTACATATACCTGTGTAAGCGACATTCCTACACCTCTCACTCATTTTGCTTTCATACGTAAGCATTTATCTATGTTTCACGGGATTATCAAACTAAGGTCTCTAAAAATGTTCTAAAATAAACTAAAAATTAATCAAATAATGTTATGAGAGATAATAAACATATAATTAAGGAAGCATATAAAATAAATGGGGTGCCTAATATTGTCCCCACTCGTAACCTGGTTCCCGAACCCCATAACAAGAATCTATAGATCAATCATAAACCTAAACCTAGCTTAGGATTAGCTCGGAACGAATATAACGAACCTTTTTGTTTATTTTATATAAAATAAACTAGCAACTCATAACAACCAACAACCCATCGCGTGGAATATATTTAGGCCTTGGGCTAAAATTGAGGCATGCAACTCCAACTAGGTATGGTGTCTATCATCTTTCGGGGGAAAATAATCGACCGCATCGAATCAATAGTGAACAACTAACACACAAGAACTTCCGCGTCCCCACTAGGTACCAAACGCAGTGAGCATCCCGGTCCCTTGAGTCCCATTTTGAGGCCCATAACACCAAAATGGCGACACTTCTGGGATGAATCTAGAGAAATAAAAAATTTCTTTTTAATATGCTTAATATCACTCCCCTGTACGACTACTTTACGCAAAATTTAGAATTATTCAATGACCTTAGTGTTAAAGTCTCTCAAAACATAAATATGTGCTTAGGTATCTATGTTCAACATTGTACATCTTCCCAAATATATAGGTATGCACGAAGGACCTCGAGATAAAATAAAAATCAAAGTATGTAAAAATAAAGATTACATGTTTGCATCAAACACTGCATAGTCTTGATTTTCATACTATTTAAACCCTATTCCCTTGAGTCTAAAATCGGTTAGCCAAAAGGCTGGCCACCGAATATTATCACTCTTATTCCCACCCATCACATATATTGGGCAACTTCTCGCTCGATCCAAAAATCTCTGTGTCTGGTAACGTTTAAAGTTTGTTCAGTACTGGATTGTATCGAATAAAATTTCACGTATATTTAGTACTAGGGTAAAAAACATTCACACATACTTTAAAGTTACTCAGTCTAAGAAAATCGATAAATTGAGATATATGGCAATGAAACTGATCCACCGATCATCGAGTCACATGGCCTATTTTCATATAGATTAAAAGCTCTAGGAACACACCCTATTGCCTAAAAAGAAGAGATACTTACTGGTTATTTGATTTGAAGAAATGTTTTCAAAATTTTCCAGATGGTCGGGGCTAGTCCAAACCCCTCAGATTCCAGGTTGAATATCTTACCTTTTTTTATTTATTTATAGAAGATAAAATAGTATGAATCCGCGAATTATTGCCAAAATAGAATCCTTTTACGTTGGATTCCCCTTCCTATATTTTATTTTTGAGAAAATAATAGACCACTGTTTATTACTTTCTCACTCATATTAAAAATGAGAGCTCACCATTGTTTACTTGTATCCAACAAGGCTCTGTTTGTTTCTTCCCTTTGAAAGTACTACCAAACAAAAATGCAAAAAATAAAATATCGTCCACATATGGTTAAAACAGATAAAAGAATTGCATCTAAAAATCCATGCATATGTGAATCCTTCTACCCTTATGTATTGTTTTTCTATGTACAAAATCCTAAGTGAAAGTGCCCTGAGATTTTTTTCTTTTATTATTATCAATATAGAACTAACACTAAGCTTTTAACCAGAAAATACGAGTTTATGCTCCATGCATTCGTCCAATTTTCATTAGTGACTCCCCACCCATAACTGTTAAGTCTCCTCCATAGTATTATCTATGTATACTGAACAAGACCAGGCTCCATTTATGATGGATCAGGTCTTGAGACGACTTAAAAACGTCACCACCTTTGTCCCAAATTAAGGCACTGGACTAAGCACAAGTCTTCCTATAAGAGGCCAATACTACAATTAGAATGAGAGAGAATGTAATCAATCCCCCAATATCCAACATTAATGCACTGCCTAAGGTAGCTGTCGAGGCAGTATTGACTAATCCTCATGATCTTCTTATACCACATCCAGTATTGGCTCCCTCTTCCAACACTGGTACCCCCACTTCGAAGTTCCTTTTGCTTTGCATGAATATTTTGAAACCTACCATCACTACCTCGAGTAACCACACACCACCTTCAAAGTCTCCCTATGAGTCAATTTATAAATCTCCCACCGAACGATGAGGTTGTTCCCAAACCTCCAAACCATAAAGTAGGTCCAAAAAGCCATCAATAAGATGTAAACTATAGACAAGCTTACACACATCAGGAACTTGGATCTATATATGAAAACATGATTACTAGAAAAATTCAATATGCTAGTCTTTAAAATATAGAAAGGATTAGGATCCCCATCCACCCATTATCCAACTACCACCTCCAGATGAAGATTCGAGACGTAAGCCTAGGAATTTTAGAGACGATGTTCTCCTCCACACTGCCCGGAGGATCCCTTACTTGGTATATGGGTTTGAAACATAAGGGGACCACTAAAACATGGGATGATGTATGTCATTTATTTCTTAACTAGTAAGAGTATATTTAAGGACTTGGTGTCACACGAAAAGATTTGGAAATATGAAGTAACATAAGGGAGAGTCAGTTGGCACTTTCTTCACTCGTTGAAGAGAGAAAGTCAATCAAATGGTCAATCGTGCCTTTAAAAATGATCAAATAGAGATCATGATCAGGAACCTTTGGAGGAAGTTATATAATGAACTCATGCTCACCTTCATTTGGGATTTTAAAGCCCTCAACCACATAGGGTGAGAGATCGAGGAAAGTTTGCCTACTAAAGCTACCAAATCTATTGAGAAACCCCACCAAGTTGTTAATAAGTTCCCCACTCATAAGAACTCACCTGGATATTCCATATCTCACATCACATATCTTATGGTTAGTAAACAACCGGAACCATGCTCGATTACTAACATTTTTTAAGCTATGGTAGCCACCGATGTGCCATTCTAATCGGGACTCCGTCCAAAACACTATCAAGTTATGACTTCTTCCAATGATTTTTGCGCCCGACCAAGATACTATATAGATCTTCAAGCCCCTCTCAGTCTGGTATTCTCCCCTTGAGGTTGGATGGTCACTTGAAACCTCTTAATTTCAAACCACTCCAACCATCACAAATAAGAATTGGAAGGTCAAATCACATTTTAAGTTCCATTCGGGGCCTAGTCGCATTATAGATAACTGTTACGCCTTAAAATATTTCATCCATGACCTTAGTCTATAGAGAACTATTGTGGAGAAAATCTCGTCTTAAGGATAGAGTGTTTAACACTTGCCTCAATCGTGTTTATTTCATCTTACTATCACAGTAATTTTGCTTGTGTCATTTCAAATTATTATACTTACACATATTTATGTTTAAATATTCTGTAATTTAATTAAAAATTTTTGAATAAAAACTCATAACTTTTAATTAAATAACAAAAACTCTAACCAACCGACATTCAAGAATTAATTCTCACATCCAATAACTCAAAACACGCATTATAATTTTTTTGTCCAAATGTCTTACATAATGCCTCCATAACGAGCTAGGGTTCACCCTAAATTATTACCAATCACACTGGATCACAATAAACTACATTAAGTTTTGAACATTTTATGATGCAAATGTGAGATTTGATTAGAAAAGAAGCAAAAAGAGATCTCAAGTTTGAAAATACACCCGGTTAGGTTTTTTATTTTCATTAAATTCAGATCCTAAGAAATGGAAGGGGAATGTCCTTTTTATAAGAAAATTTCAAAATCTGACATCATCATGCACATGGAGCACTTTTGTCATGTGCACAATTCCAACATGTAGGTAATTGTGCCAAGGTCGTGTGCACAGGCACATATTGGTGTCGTGCAAATGCCACCATGCGTACGGTCTTAAAGGAAATCTAGGAGAATGGTTAAGGCTTCACACTTTACAAAAAAACTTAACTAGCTCAAAAAAAAGACAAACTCCCAAAAACATTTTCAAATGTCGTCCGAGGCAGTTTAAAACACTTGTTCCATCAAATTTTATCATCCTCACACATTTTAAAAACATTTATGCACATGTGTGTGTTTAGTTATAGACAATTAACAATATCTAGTAAAAGGATATAGTCTTCAATTCAATGTGAATGTATAGCAACAGAAATCTTCACTAAGCGACTTGAAAGATCTTCAATCTTCAAAGGTTCATCTAACAAACATGACTGCGCCTCACCCATTTGAATTAATTCTACGTGACATGAAAGACTCAATGACTCGAATGTTTCTTCTAGGGAATTAACCAATTAATATTAATTAAAAAAATTACATTTCAATCTTGCCCTTTGGCTATTCCATGGGAAAACCCCCCAAACCTAATGAACCTGATTACCCCTACAAGACTAACACCTCACTAGCCATAGTTAAATTAGTTGGAAGTTAATGTAAAATAATAAAATTGACCAAGGACACATCAAAAGTTAAGTCTGAACAATGGACTTGATTTGAAATCATCATAGCTATGCCTGAAATAACATAAAAAACAAAGAGCATCACACAGGCAATAGTATAGATAAAGGGAAAAATCCCCCTTCTTGTTTATTGTCAACAAATATCAAATGATATAGATGAAATAAAGCATGTGAACATGTGTGTGATATAAAGAAGCATCATCTAATATCAAGTAAATATAACTATCTAATAAAGTTCTCCCCCTACATAACATAACCCAAAGCAATAAAATAACTCCTTCTAATATAAATATTGATTCCCCTTTAAGATAAAAACGAGAAAAAACAATATCCCCCTTTTCGAAAAAAAGCAATGTAAGGGAAAAAAATTATCTCCCCCTTTTTGACAAAGTGAGAATCAAAATGTTTTCCCCCAATTAACACAAGGTCTCAAGGTGAATAAATTTACTCCCCCCTTTTACACAAAAAAGTGATTAACATTTTTATTTATTTTATTAATTAAGCAACTGTCACTTTCTAACCAAGAATAAGGAGCAAAGTAATATCATTGAGTCCTTTTTAAAGCATTATACCAATTTTCACAACTTACTAATTAATGAGTGTAGTGATAAGTTGGGTATTGTACCCACAAAGATTGAGTTTTTAGAGAACATAATTAATTCTAATTAAATTTGTAATTATATTGCTATAATAAATAAGAAAAGATGATTTGTTGTGGGTTTTTTTTTGTTTAGTTTAAGAAAAGTGAAAAGAAGTTGAAGTCATAAAAGCCTTATAAAAAATGATGATTTTTTTATCAAGAGTTTTGTAGTTGTGAGAAAACATAGATTGTGGAATAATCCCCCTCTTTGAATCGTAATTATTATGAACTAAATTTGTTTAAAATTCCAATACTAAAATGAAGTTCCGTAAAATGAAAAATAAAATATGCAATAATCAATTATTGCATAAAAGATGAAGCCTTTACTAAACTTATCGGGAATGAATTTGGAAATACGTTAAAAGAAATATTGGGATCTCAACTATAATCAATGCGTGACATTAGTTATGAAGTCACTTTATATTTATTTGAACTTACTTTCAATACTCATATCTTAAAACAACATTTACTTCAACAATATTTAAATTCTTGGTGGGTTCATAAACCGCAATTGTAATAAAATTAGCTACTCATGTCTATCATGATGATAATTTCTATTGGAACGCAAATAAATTTAAAATTCATGCTCGTAATAAATATTTAAATTATAATTAAGACTTACTTGAACGGGTGACAAAAAGTACACAAGAATATTAAAAATTGAACGGTTTAAATTCCACCGAAATCCTTGTATTATAATCCCGTAATCTTCAGCGAAGTAAACTACAAAATGATAGGACAAAAGCCCCCTCATACAATAATTATGTAATGAAAATAAATTACAAGAATGGGACTACAACTAAATTTATGGGACTAGTTATCTCTTAACTGGTGTGTTAAATCATGAATCAAATGGCGCTTTATATAGGTGAGGGAAGATGGATGAGGGTAAAATAGGAATATGATAAAAATGAAGGGATTTAATGTATTTATTAAAAAGGGGTGACAAATGGACATTGGGAGCATAATTTGAGAGGGGATTTGTCAAAAGTTTTTTGGCATCTACACATTTAGAAAACAATAACGGCTCCAAATTTTTATTTGTAACCAAAGAATGTGCAAGACAGCATGTAAAGTAAAAAAGAAAAAATAATAAAAGTTAAAATAATAAAAAGAAAACAAAAAAGTTAAGCAAAATGAATAAAAGAGGAAAAATGGGTGATCTCGGATTAGAACAGGGAAAAGGGGAATGGGCCCTGCGCGTGGAAGCTGGTGTGCCAGAGGATAACCAAAAAATATTTTTGATTCTTATAAGTATCGAAGTCATGACCTCAAGCTAACACAACTAACACATAACCACTGAACCAAACTTGGTTCTTATTATATATACCACATTAATAATATATAACCAGTATATCAGTCCAGAATACTATAATTATAATTTTCACCCCAAGCTATATAACTTATTCATATCAACTCATATTGATGTACCTCAAGACCCGATGTGAGCCACATTTTGGGCCTAACCATATTTTGATACTGCTCGGGTCACGGGGTCGTTCTTCGAGTTAGACTCGGGGCATTGACTTTGATCTTCTTTCAGTTTTTAACTTTTCACACTCGTAATTTCTTTATTTTAACTCAGAGTGACTCGTTGTCTGAACGAGACATTACTTGATTAGAGGCATACAACTTCCCTATAAATTCGGGTCTGAAAATGATCATCTTTATTTACTATTTTGCCCCTAAAGGTGCATATGTAATTGTTCTTTGTAAAAATTGCATTCAGACTTCGTCCATAGCATCATAACCCTATACATACTCAAAAAAACTTTGCATAAGCGATTAACGATGAATAATTAAGGTTTTACAGTAAATGAGTATAAAACGTGAGTTTAACGAGCTTGGGATTTCATTACTGTATAGTAAAAAAGGGAATAAACTGAAATATTTGACACGAATTAAAAAGTAAAAAGAAGATAATATCCACTACACCAAATTGGCAAAAATGGCACTCTTCACCCGGCTAAGGTTGTCACGGTAGAAAATCGTGACAAAAAATACGCGGGTTTTTTTCACGGTCTTTGACCATGACAAGAATGTGACAATAGTTGTGACGGTCGAATTCCATGACAAGTAATGTTCTCAAGGACGTGTCATGGTCAAAGATCGTGACAACCTTATAAAGTTGTCATGGTCTTTGACCGCGACACGTTCGTGACAAGATAATTAAAATATAACCCTAATCGCTTCAGTATTGCCTCTTTCCCTTTTTTCTTTCCCTCGTAATTCTCTCTCTCTCCCTCTCCTCCAACCATCTCTCTTCCCTTTCCTTCATTCTAGTACCTCTCTCTCTCACAGATACATACACCACACACACAAAAAAAACCACACACACACATGCAAATAAACACATACACCCTATAATGAAAACCTTAAATTGATTTCAAATGAAAACCCTAAAAAAACCACAACCCACACACCACACACACACATACACCCTAGAATGAAAACCCTAAAATGATTTCAAATGAAAACCCTAATTAATTTAAAATTAATTTGAAAACCCTAAAAAAAACCACAACCACAACACCACACACACACATACACCCTAGAATGAAAACCCTAAAATGATTTCAAATGAAAACCCTAATTGATTTGAAATTAACTTGAGACCTTAAATATAATTTCAAACATATGCACTCATTTAATTTTTGTAATTTATTGTGCTAATTTATTATTCAATTATTGTGCTGATTTAAAAATGATGTCACCTTATTATTTATTGTGCTAATTTAAAAATGATGTCACCTTATTATTTATTGGGATTCTTGAATTGTTGTTGATTGGTGGATTTGAACATTTAGATGGCCAATTGAGTTGGTTAGCTAATATTTCGTATTAATTTATAACTACTTTGAATTACATATAGTGCATATGGATACTAGCCTTCTTATTCTTATGCGTATGCATTCAATAGCCTTTGGACTCGTTCGAGAGTCACTACCCCTGCAATGAGATCTCTCGAATTGTCCCGTTTGGATAGTTTGGGACGAAATTTTTTCTGTATAATAATATTATTCTTAGTGGGTTAAACTTATTACATTGGGGGGAAGTTATGTTGTCGTCTCTTAATGTTCTATGGGTACATACTAGAATATGCGGTGTTAAGTGTTATTTTAATTGATAAATTGAAATAACGCTTACACTTGCGAACCTATGTAACATACTTGGAGAACTATGGAAATATGCTGCCAAATTTTTCTCAAATAGAAACAACGTGCATGAGCTTCTAAGTATATTATAAAAATATGCTGTCTTGAATGGACCACTCACCCTTTAGACAAGATGGAGGAAATATGCAGTCTTCAGTGTGTGTATTCTGAAATTAATATTGGTATATTGAAATTGGTATTCTGAAATTAAAATTTGTATATTGAAATTGGTAATGGTATAGATTGATGTACTTTGATAATAGGTATAAATTGATTTATGATGGGTTTGACCTTTTAACTCTCCCTCTCTCTAATTACAACAACGACAACCCCTTTTTATTTTCCTCACATATTTTGGTGACCATATCTCTCTATATATACACATTTCGGTCTCTCTCTCTCTCTCTCTCTCTATCTATCTATCTATCTATCTAGATACACACACACACACACACACACACACACACACACACACACACACACACACACACACACACACACACATATGTGTTAGATTCACATTTGTCCTCATAAATTGTGATAGAAACACATTAACCCTGATTTTTGCTACGATTAAAATTGGGTATTGATGTATTTGATCACTGATTGTTGTTGATTTTTGTTTTATGAGGAATACTTGAATTTTTTTTATGAGGGTGAAAATATAAAAAATATATCATGTTACAGTGCCATTATGTCATGCATTCACATGATACATGCATGCAATCACCCCCCAAAGCAAGTGTTATATAATAAGTAACGAGGGTGAAAAGGTAATAAGTAATCGTATAGAAGTTGATTTAGTGTAAATTTTCACCTGCCTAGATTATAATAATGAGAACTGAAATAGATAGCCATTGGCTCCTATTTCACGCACCTATTTACCATCATAAACAAGATGGTGACAAATAGGTCAGTGAAATAGGAGCTAATGGCTATCTATTGCGGTTACCGTCACTATAATCTAGGGAGGTGAAAATATAAACTAAATCAACTTGTATACGATTACTTATTACCTTTTTACCCTCGTTGCTTGTTATATAACACTTGCTTTGGGGGGTGCATTCATCCATATATTCTCATGTGAATGCATGACAAAACGGTATTGTAACATGATATAATACTTTTTATATACTCACGTTCACTTCATAAGTTGTTGATTAGTGGATTTGAACATTTAGATGGACATTGAGTGGGTTGTCCGTAGGCATTTCTAATACTTCGCATTATTATTTGAATTGTTGTTGACTGGTGGATTTGAACATTTAGATGGTCATTGAGTTGTTTGGCCCTAGGAATTTATAATATTTTGCATTATTATTTGAATTATTGTTTGGGATTCTTGAATTATTATTCACTTGTGGATTTGAACATTTGGATGGCCATTGAGTTGGTTAGCCCTAGGAATTTCTAATATTTCGCATTATTATTTGAATTGTTGTTTATGATTCTTGAATTGTTGTTGACTGGTTGACTTGTACATTTAGATGGCCATTGAGTTAGTTGGCCCTAGGCATTTATAACATTTAGGCTTGTGATTCTACCGAATATAAATAAGAAAATCTTGAAACATAATATAAATTTTAAAAGCTTGTTGTTAAACAATTAATAATGCAAAATGAAACATAACTATGTATAAATCATCACTACAAACATTACTTCCGAATAAATGAATATACTCTTTTATTTGTACACTTTTGTTTATACTAATCCGTGAATAGACACTTCTTATCCATAATACGTGATTGTTTGTAGTTGCTGTGATGGGATATCCTAAATACAAAAGGTGGATAGGTGATAAAAATAGACTAGGGGATGTATTTCACAGAAGTGTAATGAATTTGTGAAATGTGTACAAAGATATGTCATAATGATGAAGAGTTCCCATGTCCATGTGCTAAGTGTAGAAATGGTAAGGTGTTTGAGTGGAAAACAGTTGATCTACATTTGTTAAGATAGGATATGTAATATAGTTATCAATTTTGGATTTTTCACGGGGCATCGAATGTTCTTTTTACATTCAACAAGTAGGATAGATATATAAGGGAAGGAGGAAAATGCAGATCATAATATGCTAGAGGATTTAGTTGTGACATGTATGGAGTTCATGAAGTGGAAGAAAATGAGGTCACTAACGATGCACAAGGTTCAGGTGCTCATGAAGATATCGGGATAAACCTTAATGATGACTACCATAGTCTAAAATTTAAGACGACCCAACTATTGTACTATAGATGTGACAAAGATCAAACAACTTTACGTGCCATGGTTGGTTTGCATACTTTGAAGACCCAATATGGTTTGTCTGGCAATAGCGTGACATGAATTTTGAATTAGGTGAAGGGCTTGCTACCCAAGCAGAATACGCTTCCAAATAGATATATTACTATAAAGAAAAGTTTGAAAAGTTTGGGAATGAAGTATAAACAAATTCATGCTTGTGTGTATGATTGCATACTATACCTAAAGGAGTATGAAAATCTTGATCGGTGTCCGGTATGTGATAAATCTAGACATGTGCGATCTACTAGTAAGTATGGCACAATCTCAAAAGTTCCTCAAAAAGTGTTGAAATATTTTTTTGTTGCGACTAGATTGAAATAATTTTTCAGAGTTCCATGGATAGTGGAAAAAATGGCTTTGCATGCTAGGGCAGAAGTAGGGGATAATCTTATGAGTCATGCTATTTATTTTACATCTCGGAAGAGGATGTGTTATGAGTATCCCGATTTTTCTCGAGAACATCATAACATTCGTTTGGAAATATCAACGGATGGTTTCAATCCATTTGGAAATCTAAGCACCAATCAGAGTGTATGGTCAGTGATCCTAGAACCACTCAACCTCCCTCCTTAACAGTGTATGAGACTTGAAATTTTGATGTCGTCTTTGTTGATTCCTGGGCTAAAAACACCAAGTAAGGACATCAATGTCTACTTGGCTCCTTTGGTACAAGAATTAAATGAGTTGTGGGAAGAGGGTGTGTAAGAATTTTACTCTTTAAAAAAAAAGTTTACGCTGAAAGCTATGTTGATGTGGGAAATTCATGATTTTTCATCTCTGCATCTCATTGATAGGGGAAAATATATATACCATTGCCATAGGAGGTTTTTACCCCCAATCATAGTTTTATATTTGAGAAAGGTTCTAATTTTTTATCGGGCGGGGTTGAACATAGACTACATCCGAGAAAACTTTCAGATTCAAAAATTAAAATTAAGGCGCTTTTAGACACAATATATAATTTAAAGGTTCCATCTAATTTTTCATCCCACTTGCAAAGGATTGTGAATTATGTTACTCATGGTTTACATAAGTGTAAGTCCCACGATTCACATGTGATCATGCAATTATTTCCTCTACTGTTTAAGCATTGTTTCTACAAGCACAAGGATTTGTAAAGGGCTATTATGAAAATTGGCATCTGCCTCACACTTTTATGTGAGAAGGTAGTTAATCTATATCACATAGTGGACGTAAATGTAGCGTTAATTGAAGCGATTTGTGTGTTGGATAAGTACTTACCCCATCTTTTTTTGACATAAGTGTTCACTTGTTGGTACGCCTATGTGATAAGACACCTCTTTAGGGCCTAGTTAGATATAAGTGGATGTATCCATTTGAAACATGGATGAAAGTTTTCAAAGATTACATAAAAAATACGCGATACATTGAAGGATTAATTGCAGAGGAATACATCACCATGGAATCATTAATCTACACTTGGGAATATATGCATGACCCAAGCAGCGTGGATAACAAAGATGAGTTCGTCGATGGGGGTGGTAAGGTGATAGGCAAGCGAGTGAAATTAATAAGTTTACAACATGAACACGTAGCTCGTTATCTATTTGACGCAAATGAAAATGTCGAAGAATGGAAAAAGTAAGTTTATATTATTTTAAGTTTTACATTGTCAGACACCCCGCCTAATTAAATACCGGGTGATCAGTCCTTAATTAAATTTAAAAAAGAATATCCAATTGGAATCAGTCTTAGCATCACTGTCGAAAACTTTTTATTTATTACTAAGCACCTAGTATTTAAAAAGAAGATCACAAATTTATCTTTTAATATAACATGCAAGAAATTTAATGATTAACTAAACATTCAACATCCAAAAAGAACTCATAGAAATTAAAAAGACATAATGAAATAAACTGAGTCTGGAGTAAACACATCCAGTCAAAATCCCCAATACAATAGTCTGAAATGAAATAAATCCAACAACTGAAATGTAAACAATTGTTTGAAAACTACTATCTCTATATAAGAACAAGCAACATGCTATGACTGAAATGAATGTTTATGAATGAATCAAGGATAAATGTGGAGGCGTCTATTATTGAGGTCCTATAACTTCCACAGAAGCTACAACACGTCAATTGAATGAATCTCCTATGATTGGTATCCCTGTGGCTAGGCACCTAAAAGATTTTTAAGAAAACAAAATAGATTTGACTAAAAACGAGTCAGAGCCCGAGTTGAAAACAGTTTTGAAACAGAAAGTATTTAAATTCATAAATAACATATAGTTATATGCATGTTAGTAACGTATTCTCACTTCAGATTATCACCTCTCAACTAGTGTGCACACCTAATGCATAATTATTACCCCTCCTAGTTACATTACCCCACTAATAATACACAAATATTGCGTATTTCATCCGTTAACATACGCATTATTAGCCCCCTCGGGTATCTTATTCCCTACATTTATGCTCATTAACCAGACAACCTCGAATTTCTATGTTAACATGCTTTCAAGGGTTAATTGAGCTTTTACAGGTATATGGATGCTAAGTATGAAGTTCGGACGCATTATCGTGAAGTTTCGTACATTTCCGCACGTTCAAGGGCAATTTAGTAATTTCACATCTTGGGCACCTGGCCCAACATCTCACGAAAGTTGTATCCCTCCTCGCGATCTTCGTGTGGCCATGAACGGTGTGCCAATACGATCCCTAACTGTAACAACCCGTGACTTTGGAGACTGAGAGATTAAATTTTTGGGTAAATAAAATTTAATTGAATTAGAGAATTTTAAAATTTAGGAATTGAGGTCCAAAAATAGAGATCATTTCAAAGTATTTCGGATGATGATTTTGATGGTACCACCGATCTCGGAAGTGTCGAGATAGTCAAAATGACTGTCATTGGGTTTTATTTCGGCTCCGGAATATTTTAAGTTAGTTTAACTCGAATTAGAGTAAACGAGTCATTTAAAGTGTGTATTAACAATTAAAATTGGGACTTGTGTTTTAAGGATTTAAGAGGCTTACGGGACAAGCCTTCTCATTTAGAGAAAGAGAGAAATAGAAAGAAGAGAGGAGAAGAAGAGAGAAAGAAGAAGAAAGGAAGAGAGAGAGGGAGAAAAGCTTGGAGATTCCGGCCCTAACGCGACATCGAGGATGATCCAACCTCTACGAATCTGAGGGAAGTGTTTAATCTTGCTAAATAGGTCATTTGTGTATTTAATTTCATAATTTGTGGGTCAAAGAAATTGATTTTCGGGTATTAATATCAAAACCTAGATTTTTGGGTTTAATCTTAAAATCAATGTTTAAATATGGATTGAATGGTGTAGAAATAGTTGGGATCAACTTTGGGTTGATTTATTGGCTTAGAATCATGATTTGAATTCGTGGGTTTTGATGAAGAAGAACCCTTCAAAATATGCAGGCCCGAATCGATTCTCCCCCTAAGCGAATCGATTCGGTTTAGGGAAATTGGAAAGTTTGCATTAGCCGAATCGATTCATACCCAAGCCGAATCGATTCGGCCTGTGGTAGAAGCCCAGGTCTTTGGACCCGAATCGATTCTCCTGGGAGGCCGAATCGATTTGCTAGGCCGAATCGATTTGGAATAGGGCCGAATCGATTCGGGAACATGGAATTTTGAGGTATTTTCTCCATACTGATTTCAAACCCTTTTTGGTTGGGTTTATTAATTTGGGGTCTTCTCTTGTGATGTAAGAGATATGCTTTGGAGACACTAGTGGGTTTCTCACACATAATGATCATGGGGACTTCTTGGAAAAATTTGGGAAAAATATATCCAAGTATGTATTTGGAGATGTGTGTAGAGATTGTGGGGAAACCTCATTGGGATTGAGAATTATACTTGGAGACAAATTGTAAGTATAAATGTGTTGGGAGGCTAAGAACTCTTAGAGAAAGTTGCGAGTGTATGTTGTGAAATTTCTGGGCCGACATTTATATTGAATCCTTATAAGGATAGGATATGATTCAGACACAGTTTGGGAACCAATGGAAGAGAGTGGTCGCATACCCTTAGTAATGATAAACTTAAGAATAAATACGAGAGGTCTTAGACTAGGGGATTCACAAGAGTGATTGAACCATGGTCGTAATCGAGAGCGATGGGATCATTTTACCAACTAGAATAGAGTGTATAAATCTAGTTGGGGGTGGATGTTGTTTATCAGTGTGTGATTTACATTGGGTATTTTCCCTAACATGTGGGATTATTTGATGAAGGTAAGACTGAGCTTGAGGCTTATAGACTATTAGTTATGCGTATACCAGTAGTCGAGATTATTACTAGATTTTTTTTAATGTGCTCTCGGACATAGATGGTATGTGTAGTGATGGTTTCCTACACTTAACTTTGGGTGATAACCCTAATGTTATATATATATATATTCGTATGTTTTTTGGGAGACTATTCGTCATAGAAAAATGGATGCATATGTTTCAAGTGAAGGATTGTATTCACATATCGAGGTAAATTAAATGAGATTATGGTTACGTCTTGTATATTGAGGATTAGGTATACTTATAGCCGAGTGTATATATATATCTTATACATACGAACGATATATATATATATGGATACGTGGATGTATATATATATCTATATAGATATGACTCTATGGATATATTTATGTTGTGGATACCCATATATGGTGTATATGACTTTTGAAAATGTGAAAATGAATGTTTTCAAAATGGAAAGATAAATAATTTTTCATAAATAATAATTTATGGATACACTCCTCTCTAAATCGCTATCATAAGGGAAGTTGCGTGCATATGGTGAAGCCCCTGACTAATGAATGGAGGGTGGATATAGTCCTATAGGCCATATGAGAGATTATTTATTTTCTACGCTGGTTAGGAGATTCCGGGTGTGGTCTTGACTATCCCACAGGCATATGGCCGCTTCCCGACGTCTTGCGTTGTAGGATCCCAGGTTGTCTTGATGATAGGCCCTCGAAGATGATAGCCATTTAGGGGCGCACACAGTGGGAAAACCCGGACGCGTGGTCTTAGAACGCGTTATGTTAAAGCAATTCATGATAATGGATTGTCTTTAATTACATTTCCTGGATATAGGAAGGGAAATGGGTTATTGGAATTGGCTTCGAAAACACGACCTGGATGGAAGAAGGGAAGTGGAAGCATATGATATGGTAAAAGCATTTTTATGATAATAAAAATGGCTTTTAATTACATTTCCTGGATATGAGAAGGGAAATGGGATGATTTTATAAGAAAAGCATTTTTATGATAATAAAATTTGGCTTTTAAAAAAGTTATATGGTATATTAAAGCAATTCATGCTAATGAGTTGGCTTTTCATTACATTTCCTGGATATGAGAAGGGAAATGGAAAATTTTTGGAAAATGAAAATGATAAATACTTGTATATGAATCCTCAGTCCGGGAGATAGATCCGGATGTGTATAATAATGAGGAAATTGAGTTGGTAAATCCTCACTCCGGGAGGTATTATCCGGAGGTATATAGTAATATATATATATATATGTATGTATGTATTTATACTCTTGGTTTCGTATTTCGGGCATAATGGATCTCCACCACTAACCCTGCCAAGTAGTAGTGTATCAGGTGGTTCCTTGTTTGGATTTCGCTTTGCGAGACACCCCACGCACAAACTTAGTGCAGTATTTAGTGTGGAGAGATGTTTCGTCCTTATAATGTTGCAAGCTAATAAAATTTGAAATCTAGCCTAGTGTGGGAGATAGGTGTAAAAATAATTAAATGTGATTACAGGGGAGGATTCTTGGGCTATGATAGGAAGACAGGTCTTCTGGGTATAGGCTATGTCTATGTTTAGTTAGGTTGTCCTTATAGGTGGGGTATTTAACTAAAAATTGTAGGACGTGATTAGGTGCGCGCCGTTAGATGAGAGGTGAGTTGGGAATTCACGTGAGTGCGAATCCACTTTTAATTATGAAATAAGTGCACCGATATTTATTATGCACGGTTAACACACTTGCTAAATATTTTTCACAACTCGGGCTCTGACCCATTTACTTTTCTCTCTTGCCTATATATATATATATATATATATATATATATATATATATTATTACAGGTGTCCTACCGCATGGATGCCGGATGACCTCTTATCCAGAGTCTTGGGAGCCGTGACAGGTGCGGACTGTTGCGGGATGTATCATGTAGTCGTTTCCTACTTCTTTGAAAATCTAGGTAGGATTCATGTTGTATATCGGGTTTATACCCAAGGGATATTTATAGATGTGTCTATTTATTTCATTTCAGTTTTTGTATTGGCTGTGACCCGATAGCTTATTCGGGTCTACTCCTTCGTGGCATATTCAGTTGTAGTTATTTATTTCATTTTGTTCTATTCATTTCATTTACCATAGCTCTTGTATGCACATCTTTCTTTCCTTTATTAGTAGTGTTAGTTTGTTGTTTGTTGTCTGTTGCATATTTTATTTAATTTTAACATCTCGCTTATATTATATAGGGTAGTTAGTCCTATATTATAGTACCGATAGTTAATGTTGAGACTGAACCATCTGAAACTCCTGATTTAATGTAGTATAGGGTTGGCCACCCGTTATTATTTTAAGCGGGTTGTTACACTAACATAGAAGTTATAAGACTTTTGGCAAAAGAGAAAAATAAAGTAACCAAAGCAGGGGAGAAGGCTAAGACCTGACTAGTCGATCGATCAACCCAAAGGGTCGATCGATCGACCCTTCAATTTTCACTCTTCTAAAAAATGTAGTGGGCTCAAATCTGCTGATCGATCGATCGACCAAAGGGGTCAATCGATCGATCCCCTATTTTTTGAGATATTTTTACTTTTCTTTTCTACCAACTTACTACATAAGTGATTTTTGTTGTAATATCAGATATAATCATTTTAGGTTTAGAATAGCTTAGGGTTAGGGTTTTGAGAACTCATTATTCTTCCTCATTTGGTGTGACAACTTGTGGCTTTGTAAGTGTGCACTATTCATCATCCTCTCTAATTAATATAGTTGTTCTTGTTTTTTTCTTGCTTTATAGTGTAATTTCGCTATTTATTATGTTAATTAGTTTAATTAGTTGTAATTTAGTTTAATCATGTTGTGCCCTTAGATAAACAGGGTCAGGCTTTCGTTCCGCCATTTACGAGCCACGAGCTCCGAAAATTAGGTTTTGTGTGAAATTGCATTTAATTGAATCCGCATGTATTAAAGTCGGATTATTATGCGTTTAAATTTCCCTGTCATGCAACGTTAGTTTTCATAGCGATAATCCGAATTTAATCCGCATGTAACCATTTTTCGTTAAATGTCTAATCTCACAACTTTGGCTTAAATTCCTTATTCTGTGATGTTTATGATTAATTGAACATGTCGATTAAATTTCTCTCGAGCCGAAATTCTGATTAGTAGTCGTTTCAATCCATATGGTTGGATGTTATCCCAATCCTCGCTTTACTTTTGTGTAGATTTAACTGATTCCTTTCTTTTGTCACCAAAATCACCCATCACCTTACAATTTTATTCATGAATTAATAAACCGATTAAAATCTATCGAACACTCCATGTGGATTCGATACCCTACTTACCGCTATACTTGTATTGCAAGTGCAATCATAATTTAGGTTTCTGTATTAGCTCATTGAAACGAGTACGACGATTAGCGTGCTGACAACACGCTGCGTTTCACGCGCCGATCACCCACCTAACTGGACTTTAACAGTTTTCTCTATGCCAACTAACCTATTGTGGCCACCGGTATAATAGAAATATACGTTATATAGAACCTCATATTTTTTTAATTGATTCTAAGTATCGCATTAATCTATTAAGTTCTTACACACTTAATATATATTGGCATCATCATTCTGTTCTACTAAACAACACAGTAGAATGAACACAGTGTGTGTGTGTGTGTGTGTGTATATATATATATATATATATATATATATATATATATATATATATATATATATATATATATTAAAACCGCACCCCACATAGGCGAAACTAACAGTGCGCACATACTCTGTTATCAAGTCCCGGTACCTCATGTACATAATAAGGACTATCGATTCTGAATATCTTAGGAATCATAATAAAACAAATCACACACAGAGGAGAACATGGACCACAGTGTAATAGGTCACGCACATACCTACGTACCCATATAACCCAAGCTTATCCACTCACAAATAAGTCCTCCTTAGATCCTATGCTTTGAGGTACCAATCTATAATCCCTCCCGAAGGGCTCCTCAAGACAAGACTGTCCCCTTTTAAGACCTCCCAGTGATAGCAAGTATGGTATGTATGTCATACACATAACAATCCATACAATAGGTATTCACAAAACCTAAGTATTTATACTTTCAATACTGATATTCGCACATCCCATATTACAAGTTTCACACATTGTATTAATAGCCCGTATATCATATGTAACTTTAATTAATGCCCTAACTCTCATCATATAATTTTAGGTACCTTTCCCTATTCTAAAGGTTTTCAAAGTTATTCAATTATTCCTTAGGTTAATTTAGTACTATAGTGTCCCCCTACTACTGGCGTTAACTCTAAGACCTCAATTATTCGAATTAATCCCCAATCCATAAATTTCTCATCGTAACACATTCAAAGAAACAATAGTGAATTTCTCCATTTAATTCCATACACAATAACACTTTTCGGGCCTTAACTATAACCCTACTGACCTTCCCTAAGTCCCATTATATTCATTTAATCGACATTAATGGTTCCTAAAAGTTAAGGTTGCATCGGAACTAAAAAGGAAAATAAGTCGCAATTTTCAGGGGAGTCGATCGATCAAAGAAATGGGCCGATCGATCAATCAGTCGATCAATCCACATTCTTGGGTTGATCGATCGATCGAATAGGTATCAACCTGGTTTTCTGCAATTTACAACTAGGAGTTTCTTCAACAAATTTTTTCTAAAACCTTCTTAATTCATTCTCAAACTCCAAAACGAAGGTGTTAAACATTAAATTAACACATACAGACAATTTCTAACGTATAAGAATCATTTGAACATCAAGATTCATTAAATTTTCAATTAAATTCTAATTTAACCCTCAAGAACCCTAGTTATGACTTTTCTTCAAGAACACGATCAAAACTCTAAATCCTCTACATAACTATTTCCAGAATATATTAAATTTCATTTTTCCATGACAGTACTTCCATCCTAATCATAAATTCTACCCCGAATATGATTGAATCCAAAATTTATCCTCTACAATCGTGAAATTTAATTCTTAATCATATTCTGCTAACATGGATAATGTATCTAGATGAATTTAAGCAAGAACAATACTTGCCTTATTACGGTAGGTCCGATCCTTTGATGATGAAGGGTATGGCTACATTCCTCGTCTTCCGATCTACACTCCGGTGGCATTAATTGTGAAAAAGGTGCAACTATGGGTGGTTTTTGGCTTGGAATCCCTTCTCCTTCCTCTCCCAATAGCCTCTGTTTTTTTTGTGTTTCATAATCTCAGAATACCTAACCCTAGTAGCTGATATATCCTTACGAATTTCGTGGGTTTAATTACTCCTAAAATTAAAATGACTAAAATACCCTTATGGGGTGCCGATTCGGGACCCAAACAAAACCCCCGAATTGACTTTTCTGACTATCTCGGCCCTTCCGGACACTTTGGCGCACTCAAAATGACCATACGAGTGAGTTATTATTAATTTACTTTTATTCCATAACTTTTAGTCCAGACATGGCTGACCCGCGCGTCCCGGTTTAATTTCCCATAACTGTCGTATTATTCACTCGACAATTTGAATAATTCATAATTACTTATTACTTTACTCACTAAGTAATATTCAACATAATTCACATCAATAAATACTAGGTCTCATCACGCTAGTAATTATTTAATTAAATCCGAATTAATTATAAATAATTTCCCATTTTTAAGTAAATTAATCCCATAATTAAAATCATTAAAAATACGGCGTATTACATACTTTCCCCTTGATAACTGAATTTCGTCCTGAAATTCGAAAAAATAAAAGTATACCTGGTAAGAATAACTCTGGATATTTGTTGCGCATCTCATCCTCGCGCTCCCATGTAAACTCCTTGACATTATGATGTCTCCAATAAGCACGTACTAACGGCACTAAATTTGAACTCACTTTCCTCTCGTTACGGTCTAGGATAGTAACTGGACCTTCCTCGTAGGAACTGTCGGGCTGTAGATCGATATCCTCTAAATAAATATGAGTGTGGGCCAACTCATCTCGAAGATATCTCCTCAATGAAGAAATATGGAACACATCATGAATCCGATGCAAGTGCTTCGATAACCCAAGTTTGTAAGCCACTGGACCAATCCACTCAATGATAGGGAATGGACTTACGTGCCTCGGTGCCAACTTCCCTTTCTTCCCAAACTGCATTACCCCCTTCATAGGAGATAATCGTAACAACACTTGTTCCCCCACATTGAACTCCCTGAAGAACCTCTTGGCATCGACGTAGCTCTTCTGTCTATCCTAAGAAACCCGAATATGGATCCGAATCATCTCAATCCCAGCCGAGGTATCCTGAATCACCTCTGCCCAAGTAGCTTGTTGTCCCACACCTCTAGCCAATAAGCTGGAGAATGACAAGGCCTATTGTAAAACGCCTCGAATGGATCCATGCCAATGTAACTTGGTAGGAGTTATTATAATAAAACTCCACTAGTGGAAGATATTTCTCCCATCCTCCGCTAAAATCAAGGATACACATTCACAACATATCCTCTAACATCTAATTAGTTTGTTCGGTCTACCCATCAGTCTACAGGTGATATGTCAAACTCAATCGTAACTCCGTACCCGTGGCCTCCTAGAAGATCTCTCAAAATCTGGATACAAAAATCTTGTCCCGGTCGGACATAATATCAAGGGGCACCCCGTGGAGTCTCCCTACCTCTGCAATGAAGATCTGAGCGTAATGCCCCATAGTATAATCAGTCTGAACTGGCAGAAAATGAGCTACCTTGGTCAGCTGATCCATAATCACCCATATGGAGTATTGACCCCTCTGTGATGTAGGCAACCCTATGATGAAATCCATGGAAATGCTCTCCCATATCCACATAGGGATCTCTCACGGATGTAGGAGCCCTGGCGGTCTCCGGTGGTCCACTTTTACCATCTGACAAGGTAATATTTCGAAACGAACTTGGAGATGCCCTTTTTCATACCACTCCACCAGTATTGTCGCCTCATATCCTCGTACATGTTATCCCCTTTGGGATGTACCACAAATCCTAAACCATGCGACTCTCTCATCACCACATGTCATAAATCCTCCCCTTATGGAACTACTAGTCAGCCATTAAAGCGTAAGCTTCCATCTGAACTCACAGAATACGATTCTGCCCCTCGGTCAGGAGCTGCACAATTCGTCCCTGATAGAATGAGTTTTCTTCCTGGGATTTTATCACCCTAGTAACGATCTTGGGTGTAACCGTCATCAATGACATGAATGAGTAGTCAATCGCATCCTGATGTCCCAGCTCCTTCCATTTTGCCTTCCACACCTCAGCCACCTCACCTGTTGGCCTACGGTTCAACGTGTCTTCTAGCACATTAGCCTTCCTTAGGTGATATTGGATATGGAACTGATAGTCTTTCATAAATTCAAACCACCTCCACTGATGCATATTCAACTCCCGCTGCGTGAATAGGTACTATAGTGACTTTTGATCTGTGAATAGTCAAAATTTCTCCCCAAGAGATAATGTCTCCATATCCGGAGTGCAAACAAGACTGCCTATAACTCCAAGTCATGGGTGGGGTAATTTGTCTCACGAGGCTTAAGCTTTCGGGAAGCATAAGCTATAGCCTTATCCTCTTGCTAAAGCACAACTCCAAGTCCTAGTAAGGATGCATCAATATACACCACGTATTCCACTCCCAGCCTGGGCAGTGTCAGAACTGGTGCTGAAGTCAGCTTGTCCTTCATCTCATCAATAGACAAACTAGCAGGCATCATCCGAGATAAATGTCACCCCATTGCAAGTCAAATAAGTTAATGGACCCGCTATCTTCGAGAATCCCTGAATAAGTATCCGACTAGCCCCAAGAAACTACATATCTCTGTAAGCGTCGTGGGTTGCCCCCACTCCCTCACCGCTGAAACCTTCCCCGGATCTATAGATATCATGCTCTCAGAAACAATGTGCCCCATAAACTGAACCTCTCTCAGCCAAAACCCAAACTCATCATATTTTTCATACAACTTGTTCTCACATAGTGTCTGCAAAACCTTCCTCAAATGATCGACATGCTCCTCCTCAGTCTGAGAATAAATCAGGATGTCATATATGAAGACAATGACAAACTGATCTAAGAACTCTCTGAACACGCTATTCATCAAGTCCATAAACACAATCGGTGTGTTGGTTAGCCCAAATGACGTAACCTTGAACTCGTAGGATCCACATCTTGTTAAGAAGGCAGTCTTAGACACGTCCTGCTCTCTGATACATAACGGATGGTATCCCGACCTCAAGTCTATCTTTGAGAAGTACGCAGCACCTCTTAATTGGTCGAATAAGTCATCGATTTAGGGCAATGGATACTTATTATGTATCGTGACCTTATTCAACTCCTGGTAGTCAACACACAACCATAACGACCCATATCTCTTCTTTACGAACAGTACGGGAGCACCCCAAGGCGAGGTACTCCTATGGATGAAGCCTTGTCCCTATAACTGCTCGATCTGATCCTGTAACTCCCTCATTTACGTAAGATCCATACGGTAGGGTGCGCGGGATATAGACCGAGTGCCTGGCGTCAAGTCTATCATAAACTCTATCTCTTTGCTAGGTGGTAGCCCTAGTATGTCCTAAAATACATCAGTGAACTCACGAACAACCAAAATTGAATCAAGTGGAATCACCACCTCCTTAAAGGTCTCTTCCTCTATATAATACAAATATATGGACGAACCTCCCTCAGGATGAGGCATCGCCACCAAAAACATATCATGACCCGGTACGACGAACACAATGCTACAACTATAGAAATCAATCATGGCCCTATACGTAACTAGCCAATCCATCGCAATAATAGCATCATACTTGGACATATCTAATACAAACATGTCGACAGGTAAGATAAATCTCCCAGTATTTATACCCATGCCCCAACATATAAATAATATCAGTGACCCACAACCTAATAGTGAATCTATACTAGTAATCGTACTATCTGCCGTGTCTAATAATCCGGTGGCACGTGCAAATCTAGTGGCAATGAACGAGTGTGAAGCCCCCGTGTTAAATAATACCCACCCCAATGTTCCCAGGAAATAAAGCGTACCCTCAACTATGGGTGGAGCCTGGGGAACTGCGGCCTGGTGGACATTGTAAACACGCTCATAATATAGCTGTCCCTACTGAACTGGAACTGCTGGAATAACTGATAAGGCTGGCATCTGTGGTGGCGTTGGGAGGGAAGTTGGGAAGATATGTCGCTGGGGCTCCTGTCGAGCACCCTGTTGTTACTGTGGGGCCCTGCAATTTTTAGGACACTGTTGTTTCTTGTGGACATTCTTACCACATACAAAGAACTTACCCAAAAAGTTTCCCCCTGTCTATCCCTGCTGTCCTTGGCCCTGATGGCAGTTACCACCCCTCCCCTGGCCCTACTAAAAGCGCTGTTATCCCTGCTGGCACTGTTAGCCAGATTGGCCCTGGCTAAAACCTCCTTATCCATGCCTATGGTCGCCTGATCTGAATCTCTTAGAAGGTTCCCCATGATGGGAACTCTACTCGCCTTGTCTATACTAACTCGGAGTCAGTTATGCCCCGCTGGCACCATTACCTCCTGTCCTGCCTTACTGGCTGGACTCCCCACTAGTTTTTTTCCCTTCAGATGGAAGTGGTGATCCTGTCAGTGTAGTAGGGCAACATTAAGCACATCAGTATATGTACCTAATGAAAGATTACCCAAAAGGTGTTGAGCAACCCTCCAAGTCAAGTCATCCATCAACATTTAGATTTTCTTCCCTTCAGTACCTTATCTGGCACCAGATTAATCAATCTCATAAACTCTTCATCATACTCTGCAACAGTCTTCCCTACTAGGTTGAGATCCAGTAACTTCCACCTCATATCAGTCTGAATGGCGGAAGGGAAATATTTGCTGTCAAACCGTACCCAAAAGTCCTGAATAATCATGCTGTCTTTCTCCTCAGAAGTGGTAATCGACTCTGACCACTGTAATGCCGCTCCCACTAGCTTAAAAGTAGCTAGTATTTTACCCTAAACCTCAGTACAATCATACATCCTCAAGTTCCACTGGATGTCTTTCTTCCATTGGCTCGCTACCACATCATCAGAATTCCCTATGAACTCCAGAGGATGTGCCTTTTGGAAGGCATATCTGACTCTCTCCCAAGCAGAAGGGAACACGTGAGCTAGTGCTAGGGCCACAGTTTGTGCCTGGGGTGGGGCCTACTGTACCATGGATTAAGATTCATTTAACACATGTGCTACGATAGCGTCAACCTCCACAGCATTCATCATATCCTGGGCCAGAGCTGTCTGGGGCTCGGGATGGGCATCCCTAGGAGCTCGATGTACACATCTGGGAGGCAATTAAAATGAGAGAGAAGATTATAAGTCCAAAATAATATCTCGAAATAGCTGAAGACGTAAAATGCACAATTATTGAATAGAACGATCCTAAATATTGGGCTCTATATCAAAGGAGGCTATGCTGGAAACATAATAAGCCACACAGATCCTAAGACTCTAGAACCTGATGCATTGGTACCACTTGTGAGATGCAGCCTAATTAAATACCGGGTGATCAGTCATTTAATAAATTTAAAATAGAACATCAAGTTGGAATCAGTCTTAGCATCACGGTTGAAAACTTTAATTTATTACTAACCACCTAGTATTTAAAAAGCAGATGCTAAATTTTATCTTTTAATATAACATGCAAGTAATTTAAATGATTAACCAAACATTCAACATCCAAAATCAACTCATAAGAATTAAAATGACATAATGAAATAAACCGAGTCTGGAGTAAACACATCCAGTCAAAATCCTAAATACAATAGTCTGAACTGAAATAAATCCAACAACTAAAATGTAAACAATTGTATGAAAACTACTATCTCTATATAAGAACATGCAACATGCCCTGACTAAAATGAAAGTCTCTGAATGAATCAAGGATAAATGTGGAGGCGTCTACTATCGAGGTCCTGTACTTCCACAGCAGCTACATCACGTCAACTAAATGAATCTCCTATGCTTGGTGTCCCTGTGGCTGGGCACCTAAAAGGTTTTTACAAAAACAAAATAGATTTGATAGAAAATGGGTCAGTGCCTGAGTTGAAAACAATTTTAAAAAATCAAGTATTTAAATGCATAAATACCAGATAATTATATACATGTTAGTCACGTGCTCTCACTTGAGATTCTCACCTCTCAACTAGTGTGCACACCTAACGCATAATTAATTACCCTTCCTAGTTACGTTACCCCACCTAACTGGACTTTAACAGTTTTCCATCTATGCCAACTAACCTATTGTGCCCACCTGTATAATAGAAATATACGTTATATAGCTCCTCATATTTTGTTAATTGATTCCAAGTATCCCATTAATCTATTAAGTTTTTACACACTTAATATATATTGGCATCATCATTATGTTCTACTAAACAACACAGTAGAATGAACACAGTGTATGTGTGTGTGTGTGTATATATATATAAATCTCACTATTATAATATTTACTAATACCGCACCCCACATAGGCGAAACTAACGGTGCACACATACTCTTCTATAAAGTCCTGGTACCTCACGTACATAATAAGGACTATCAATTTCGAATATCTCAGGAATCGTAATAAAACAAATCACACACAAAGTGGAGGCGAACACGGACCACGGTGTAATGGGTCATTCACATACATATGTACCCATATAACCCAAACTTATCCACTCACAGCTAAGTACTCTTTAGATCATATGCTTTGAGGTACCAATCTATAATCCCCCCCCCCCCCGAAGGGCTCCTCAAGACAAGAATGTCCCCTTTTAAGACCTCCCGATGATAGCAAGTATGGTAGGTATGTCATACACATAAAAATCCATACAATAGGTATTCACACAACCTAAGTATTTATACTTTCAGTATTGATATTCACACATCCCATCTTAAGTTTCACACATTGTATTAATAGCCCGTATATCATATGTAAATTTAATTAACGCCCTAACTCTCGTCGTATAATTTAGGTACCTTTCATTATTCCAAAGGTTTGCGAAGTTATCCAATTATTCTTTAGGTTAATTCAGTACTATAGTGTCCCCCTACTACTGGGGTTAACTCCAAGACCTCAATTATTCGAATTAATCCCCAATCCATAAATTTCCAATCCTAACACATTCAAAGAAACACTCGTAAATATCCCCATTTAATTCCATACATAATGACACTTTTCGGGCCTTAACTACAACCCTACTGACCTTCCCTAAGTTCCATTATATTCATTTAATCGACATTAATGGTTCCTAAAAGTTGGGGTTGCATCGGAACTAAAAAGGAAAATTAGTCACAATTTTCAGGGGAGTCGATCGATCGAAGAATTGGGTCGATCGATCGACATTCTTGGGTCGATCGATTGATCGAATAGGTATCAGCCTGGTTTTCTGCAATTTACAGCTACGGGTTTCGTCAACAAAAATTCTCTAAAACCATCTTAATTCATTCTCAAACTCCAAAATGAAGGTACTAAACATTAAATTAACACATATAGATAATTTCTAATGCATAAAAATCATTTAAACATCAAGATTCATTAACTTTTCAATCAAATTCTAATTTAACCCTCAAGAACCCTATTTATGGCTTTTCTTCAAGAAAATAATCAAAACTCTAAATCCTATACATAACGATTCCCAAAATATATTAAATTTTATTTTTCCCCGACAGTACTTCAATCCTAATCATGAATTCTACCCCAAATATGATTTAATCCAAAATTTGTCCTCTACATTTATGAAATTTAATTCTTAATCATATTCTACTAACATGGATAATTTATCTAGCTGAATTTAAGCAATAAAAATACTTGCCTTGTTACATTAGGTTTGATCCTTTGATGATGAAGGGTATGGCTACGTTCCTCGTCTTCCGATGTACACTCCGATGGTGTTAATTGTGAAAGAGGTGCAACTATGGGTGGTTTTGGCTTGGAATCCCTTCTCCTTCCTCTCCCAATAGCCTCTGTTGTTTTTGTGTTTCATAATCTCAGAATACCTAACCCTAGTAGCTGATATATCCTTACGAATTTCGTGGGTTTAATTACTTCTAAAATTAAAATGACTAAAATACCCTCTCGGGGTGCCGATTTGGCTTAAAAATGCCCCGGGACCCAAACTAAACTCCCGGGTAGACTTTTCTAACTATATGGACCCTTTAGGATACTTTGGCACACTCAAAATGACCATATGGGTGACTTTTAATTAATTTACTTTTATTCCATAACTTTTAGTCCAGACACGGCTGACCCGCGCGTCCCGACTTAATTTTCCATAACTGCCGTATTATTCACTCGACGATTAGAATAAATTAATAATTACTTATTACTTTACTCACTAAGTAATAATCAACATAATTCACATCAATAAATGATAACTCTCTTCACGCTAGTAATTATTTCACTAAATCCAGATTAATTATAAATAATTTCCCATTTTTAAGTCTATTAATCCCATAATTAAAATCATTAAAAATACAGGGTATTACACATTATTTTAATTTTTATACATGATTAATTTCGTAATATGTTCATAACGATCAATGCAGAAAATATGATGCGTGTGGGAACAGTATAAAACAAAGAACGGTGACACAATCAGATAACGAATTTTGGCTGTGGGTGTCATGCGAGGTAATTATAATGAAAATGTCATTTATTAAATGTCAAATTACAAGAAAGATTTAAAACTAACCTGATGAATTTATCTATAATCTCATCTCTTAAAGATGGGTGATGCGGCATCAAGACCTGCTCGTCTAGCCACGGGACCCTTGTTCATGGCACACGAGTATAAAAAGTATTGATTGAATGTTTACGTATTTGATGCATGGGTGTATGAGTAAAATGCAAATGTACAAAACTCAGGAATTTCATATAAGGCTTTTAATTATTCGCGAGCAAGCGCAAAAAATTAAAAACTCGTTAAACCTGAAATGACTTACTATGGTGTCATTCGAAATATATTTGAATTGGACTCTATAATCTTCAAATATGTTGTGTTTTACTATGATTGAGTAAGAGTTGAGGATAAAAATGGATGTAAAGTTAATCCTGACGCCAATTTGATCATGGTTGACTTGTCCAAGTTTAAGAGCAACGAGCACGTGAGCGATGAGTCATTTGTTTGTGTTTTTCAAAGGTCAAACAAGTGTTTTACTTGGAGTATATCAACAACGAGCCATGATCAATCGTACTACACGCGCCAAAGTGTCTAACCTGTAATGTGGATGACTTGGCTGCTCCTACCTAATATCAATCTATTTTAGATGATAATCTGAATTTAAAACAGTTTTTAGATTTGTAATAAGTATTCCAATTATATGTAATAACTATTAATGTGTATTCTTCTAGTGATTTATTATTATCGGACGAAATTGAAACAATATTAAGGTTTATTATGTCGTTAACTTGTATTCTTCTAGTGCTTTGTTATTTTTGGATTTGAATCAAAATTGGTTTTTTGGTTATTAAATAGATCAATTTGGATCAATTTAAGCATTCATTCAAAGTCTATGACATAACCCAAAATTGAAATAATATTTAGAATTATAATGTCGTTAATTTGTACGATATTTTCATTCATTTGGATTTGATCATTTTCTCATATACATATTTATACTAATAACAACAATTTTGGCAGGAAATGTCTTCATAAGGGTGACACGGTAGCGGAGGCGAGAAAGGCTCGTCTGCTACTAGGCCCCAAAAATTGGATAAATTGGGGTCCCTCATCGATAATAAGACGACGTTACGAGCTAGGGCTCTTGCGTTGCTCAAGACGATCGTCGGCCCAGGGTACACGGATTGGCAGAAGGTGCACGTCAGGCTCAAAATGGCCATCTGTGGGGGCACTACATGTAGTTACTCACTTTATTTTTATTTTATATTTATATTTTATAATTTAAATACAACTAACACTTACTTTCTTTTTGGTTTGTATTTATTTGATAGGAACAATTCCGCCTACCCCTATATGTCCCCGACTCCATGTTCGAACAATTGAGAGAGAAATACAAAACGTGGAAGAAAAATCTGCAGGCACGGTACTTTGGGTAGGACTGGAGTGCATATTGAGGGTTCGTGACAAGGTACCATCGAAGGAGCCGATCTCATTGGTAAGCTGGCAGCAATTTGTCGACAATGAGATCCGGGATTGGCAGTTAACATCTCGTCAATCGGCAAGGGAAAACCGGGCCAAAAAATTCGATGTGCACTACTCCGGACGTATGTCTTATGCCGAGGTGGAGCACAATATGGTATGTTTTTAATTTTCTTTGATTTTAGTTTTATTTTATTCTAATTTAGCATTACTTTGCATTACTTATTAATTCTGCATTATTTTATTTCAGGAAACAGGGAATGGCCCTGGGGGCAATCCACATAGGCTTGATGCCTATGTGGAAATTTGGAAGAAGAAGGGCAAGGATAAAGAGTTGCCCGCGAGCGTGGCAGACACAATTGTAAGTTATAAAAATATCTTTCAATTGTTTAATTTTTAAATTACATTATAATTTTTTTATTAACTTCACTAATCGTGTACATTTTGTCATTTTAGGCAAAGTTTAAGGAAGTGCACGACTCCAAGTCTGATACCGACAAGGAATCTTTGGCAATGGATGCACTAATACAAGTGCTCGGCGCGAATCACAAAGGGAGGACAAGGAGGTGAGCTTTCGGGTAGGGAAGTCGAGGCTCACCGGGATTAAGGCGAGGAACACCGGGTTGGCTCGTAAGGTGGATGCCTTTGGAGATACGTTAGAAATGTTGGAGGAGACGGTCCTCAATATGTTCGAGTACATGAAGTGTCTGCTGGGGTCCACCTCATGTAAGGGCAAGAGGAAAGCGGTGGACGAGGACACCACTTCTCTATCTCTCTCACCCTCATCCCTGATATACACCCACTTGCCGCCTACATATGATCCATTTGCCACCTTGACCCTCGTCAAATGACCTATGTTAACAATGGGTTAGTCGAGTGTGTATTTAATAGACCTCCGGTGGAACAATCCTATAAATAGGGGGTTGAGGGACCCGAACACATAGCCGGGTAGTGTGGTTTATGGATGTGTGTTACAAGATATAGAGGCAAAAGATCGCATCACGCATATTGTTCCTGGAAAAGATAATGAACCTTTGTGGTTGGAAGAGCAATGCAGCATTTGGCGAATTAATGTAGTGTGGCCTACCTTCCTTCTCAGACCTATTCAAAACTGAAGCCCTTGACATTATTTGTATTATTTTCATGATTATGAAATTTTTTTATTGGATATTATTTGTAGTTATTTAATTTGAATATTGAATGTTGGTTAGTTATGAATATTTGTTGGTTAATTCATATGTAGATTTTATGAATTGTTGAATGTTGATTGATATATACTATTTGAACAGGTTTAAATATGTTGTAACGTGTTAAAATAGACTGCTTGGCAATGGCAGTGATACTGGCCAACATTTTTTTAAAATTATTCCCAGATTTGTCACGGACTTTGATTGTGACACGTCCGTGAAAAAGGAAAAATTATCACGAACTTGTCACGGTCAGAGTCCGTGATAATTTTTACTTTATCACAGACTTTTCACGGTCAAATTTTATGATAATTTTTCCTTTGTCACGGACTTTGACCTTGGCAAGTCCGTTATAAAAAAAATTGTCACCTCAATTCGTATTTCAATTTTTTACCATGAGAAGTCTGCCTTGTCACAATTTTTGGCCGTGACAACTAGGCAGTTTTAGTGTAGTGATCATAGGTAACGGGTATAACATGCCAACAAGAAAAGTCATAAGGCAGAGAGAAAATAGAAAAACAAAATTTAGTAAATAATGAGAACTACCATAACTTATCATGAGAACAGGGAATGAGAAAATACATATGAAATAGAATATGAATCTCACTAGAAAACACTAGAAGGTGAATTATATTTATCAGTGAGCGTAGAAGTAAGAAATGCGATATACAAAGCATCAAAATAGAAAACTGAGATCATATGACCAAGCATGGATTAAAATAACATGGATATATTAAGAACTTGAAATATAAGAAAAATAAATATGTATAAAAGTAAATAATCCATAAAGCGACAAACCAATATCTATACAACCAACACAAACTACCCAAATATCCAAAATATTCACCAAAATGATTCAAATACCAAAACAAAAGGAATTAATTTATAAATACATCCTAAAGTTACAAAGTACCATAAGAGGTACTATCAAATGAATAACATGTAAAAGAGACAGAGGTCAAATCTCTAATCGTTTGATATGTCATCATACTCCACATCATCATCAGCAGTAAAATTTACAGGTGGAACTGTAACAAGTGGAGGTGGAGGAGTATCAACCGATGGACGAACTGCAAAAGTGAAATTTAGTACAAGTTGTAATTTCCTCAAGTACTCCGCTATGAACACAACATCAGAGGGTCTTTTCCAGTTGTCTCAAAATGTTGACGAATACATTCCATGTCCTCTGAAATTTTTTAAAAATGTCCTCGCATATTGTCAAACTGAGCAACAATAAAAACACATTGACCTTGACAACCATGAGGCACAATTGCAGACCGAGGTATAGGTGAGGGAACAACGGTTGGTGCCGGTGCATCGAGATCTATGTGCTGTTAAATTGGATGACGACCTGTCTGACTTAGTCATAGGAATAATTCCACTCAAAATCAGACCCAAAATATATGCAACCATGTCTAAAACTCATTTAGGTACCCCCAACGAATAAATATACCCTATAATCAACCTTCCACGGGGTCATTCTATCTCGGCACATGCTCACATCATAACCAAAATGATTAACTCGGGACAATCTATCACATGATGATATGCCAAGGCTTTCGTTAGATGACCTATGGAGAAAGGAAAATCTTGGGTATAGAGATGGGTCATAAGGTTGTAAAAAACTAGAAAATGAAGTAAAGACAATCATCGATACATTTCATTCAGGAAAAACAAAGACAGTATCCATGTATCCTGAAAACCAACTAAAAATGATGCAACCTCATTCATTGAATATCCACCATCACAATAGGCATTATACTAAGTCCTATACATTCGCATCTCAAGATCTAAATGATTCACAAGGGCAACACTAATAAGATCTATATAAAAACCACAGACAAAATAATGAACGACAAGTGTGGTATTATGTGGTATAATGATGTTTCCAAAGAACTCACAAATAATATAATCATTGGAGGTACTACTTGGTCAAAGTAAAAGCGAATCACTAATAACATCAATCAAATATAAAAGATATTTTACCTCTTCGCTTCGCTCGAGGTGCTCCGAATTGACACCCTTCTCCAAAATGATAGCATGAGTCATATATAAAACCCTCAAAAAGTGTAGATCCTAGATGGTGTATGGGTTGATGAAGACTCAAACTCCCTGGATGCCTCACTAGGACCACTATGAACTAAAAATCTTTTCCCATCTTGATTCTAAGATCTACCCATAAAGAATAAATATGGATACGAATAAGAATAACTGCAAACATTGGGGAAAACTAGGTTTGGGATGACAAAAGTACAAAAATCCTCAAGTATACAATACCAAATCTCCAAATAACCAACGAAAAACACTTAAATCGGTATATCTAACCCAGAATCACTAAGAGCAAAGTAAATCAACAAGAATCAAGAGAAATCGATGAATTATTAAAGTGAAATCAAGAACAAAGACACAAATTTAAAAAACTAGGGTTGAACATCAGCACACGATGATAAATCTCTCAAGAATCACCTAAATAGACATAAATTGGACCAGAATTGCTATAAGGTTGATTTATCCTAGGGTTTATGCTTTGGGGAATGATTTGGAATGAAATGATCAATTGAAAATCCCTACCCCATTTAAACTAATGACGCCATGATAAGGGATTGATTTTTCAATGCGAATGACAAACCGAGAAAATGAATACAATATATTCCCTTGCACACAAAACAAGGGATTTTCCATAAATTACCCCAAAACTCAAAAAAATTCGAATGAAACCTCCTGAATCCTAACACTTTGAATCACGATGATATAGATCATTGAGAATGCATGATAAATCATTCCATTTGACTTTCATAGGACAACATTTAGATAAAATGCACAAAAAGTATAAAATCAACAGCTCGCATACACATATACAAATAGAAACACTAAACGTCTAAATTGTGATTTTGATTAGGAAACTCATGATTAATTGATTTGACACGAAGATTCAATCTAAATCTTTATTCAAAATCTCGAATTAAAAACACATTTAACTCAATTTGAATCAATTCAACATTAAAGGCATAAAATTCTTATCAAATATTTTTTTTAACTTTTTAATATAGATTAAGGTATGATTAATGTTATAAATTGGAATACAAAATTAACATGAGTACACACAATTAAATCATGAAAACATTACAATGGATGCATAAAAAATAATCGTTACATCAATATCCTTTTGATAAAAAATGGTAATTTCCAAACATTAACACCCTCAAGCATATGTTGATTAAATTCTTTTGAATGACAACTAAATATCCATTTTCATTTTTGAAAAGTTATGTCCTACCTTGTTTTGTGACAGTTTAAGCTCTTGGATTATGGATCTTTTTCAGTATATTTAGGCTATTTCAATTGATTGGATTTTCACACACCTGGATGACACCTACCCAAAAATATTTAAAATTTCCAAAATGGGTGTAATGATTCTAGTGGTATCCCTTATCAATGGTTTTGAAAATGGTCCATTTTTAACTCCATCAAAGTATGAAATACTCAAAATATCACACATAGTCCAAAGAAATTTTTGAAAACCAATAACATCTAGGGATTTGATCATGATCGAGTTAAGCATTAAAATTAATATATGCATAATAAACATCATATGCAACAAGTGATACGCATGTGCTTGATTAGAGTGAAATTAATACCATAGATTTAAACAAGTTAATCAATCATGATTTTATTAAATGAATTTTAACCAAACAATAAAATCAATCAAACATTTTTAACCAAATGGTTTGTAATTCACTTTTAATCACCATTAAAGTTAAATGCATCATTAAAGAAAATATGCATGAAAGACTTAATCATATTTTCAGAAAAATAATAAATGCAAAATCTTTTTGGATTTTTTTAATAAGAATGATTCATGTATTTATAAAATCGCATTTTGTAAGAAAACATAACATAGAAAGCATATGCATTAAAAATGGACATATGCATGAAAATTTCACCAATATATGATATATTATCCAATTTGACACTAATAAAATTCTTCCACCCACATTGGGTTATTTCCCCACAAATCAAGAATGAAGTAGGAACGAAAAACTACAAGAACACAATCATCCTAGTAAACTATCTATCTAGATAGTGATAGGAACAATAACACTCTCCTTCTTCACAAATTTCACTAGAGGAACCTCAAGATCAATCCTCTTTCTAGGTGCATACCTAGGTAAATCACTTCCTACCCTCGGTATTCATCTCTCATTCCTCCTATGATTATTATGCGTAGTCCTTGAAACATGAGCGTAATGTCTAGGTCTAGGAATATTACGCCTAGCCCCATTTATATTATGTATTAGAAATGACATATTTCTCATCAACTTACTAACTTGGCCTTTTAGTTCATCAATAGGATCCCTTTGAAATGTTTTTCTCCTACTTCCCATGAACTTTTGATTTCTTTTATTCAAGCACCAACAAGCTTGATTTAAGTGACTATGTACTTGACAAAAAGTACAAAAAGCTACTTCCACTCTCTCAAACTTCCTTCCATTATTTATCACCTCTTTTTTCATATATTGTTTTCTTTTACCAACTCTCTCAAGTATTTTTCTTTTAAAGTAAAAATGCACAACATGGTTCTTCTTACCACAAAATTAATAACCACATTCATTTTTATCACATTTAGAATAGGCTCAACCTCATTCTTTTACAACATAGGAGTTTATTCCTTATCCTTCTTTTAATAATTTGAACTTTTAACATTTAATTTTTATTTTTCAATATTTTTCCCAACTTTTGAATCATTGAAACTAATTTCATAATTGTTAGGTTTCAATTGACTGTGAATCAATAAAATGCTATCAAGAACATTTTTTATATCATATAATTTAATTTTCAAACCCTTACAATTATCAAGTTTAAATTTTGAATTTTTAAAATCCACTTTCAAATTTGAATTCTCAAGCTCAATTTCTTCTTTTTCTTTCGAAATGGTTGTATTCTGTGAATGTAAAAATTCATATTCATTATTCAAAACATCAATCAATTTTTCAAGCTCAAAATACTTAAATTTTACATTTTTAAATATTTTTTCCTTTTCATCTTGTTCATTTTGAAAAACCTTTATTCTTAACAAAAGCTTGATGTTAGACTTTTTGAGTTTTAGAGACTCTTGATAGAGTTCATCAAAAGCCTCTTGAATTTCATCAACTTCCTCATCGCTCTCACCTTGTGATTATTTAATCGAAGTATGTGAATTCTTGCTACTACATGAAGACAAACTACTCAAACACTGATCACTTGTAGCTCTCTCACGGATTTTCTTCACCACACTATATAATGACAATCTCTCATCACTTATTCTATCACTTTCTTATAGCCTAACCACAAAATATATTTTGATACCACACTCATCACTAGATGAACTATCTTTTTTATCTCTTTTAGAGTCACTCAAACTTTCCTTATACACTTTCTCTACTCTTATTTTTCTCAATAAACGTGTCGGACACACATTCATCTGATAAAGAACACCACCACAACTAAAGCATTTTCCATCTTTCGTGGATTTTTTTTCCCTTCAAAATCGCCCTTCTCAATAAAAGAGTTATGTTTAGAAGACTTATTTGGATAATTTTTAAATATTTTTTTCCATTTTTTAAAACTTTGTGTTATTTTGATAAAACTTGCTAAATCTTTTAACAAAAAGTGTTGCGTCTACTTCAACATTCTCCTTGGGTTTCACAACACTCTTTATAGACGTGTTCTCACTTGACTCAACAATGAATTCCAAGTCTTTATTTGGTTTAGGAGTAACTAGATTTTCTTCTTAACCATAAATTTTTATGGATTATATAATGTCCTCAAGGCTACAAGTATCGGTATCTTTCATTTCATTCAAAATTTAACCTTAGTATCAAACCTAGAACATAGTGTTCTAAGAAGTTTTTTAACAACCTTATTCTCGGGGATCTTATCCACAAGATTGAAAGAAGCGTTAACTTTCATGAAAGGATCACTCTCATCCATTCACATCATTTTAAATTTTGTCATGATATATCGCAATTTTGCGAGTTTCACACTCGATGTTGATTTATGTGTTACTCTAAGAATATCCCATGCCTCCTTAGCTTGTTGGCAATACGAGTTTTAATTGCAATCAATAAATTCCATACCCGTCCATAGAACTATCAATTTTTTCACCCTAACTCCATAATCCTCTATGCTTGGGTAAATCCATCTATCTTATACACTCATCCACATACCCTCATTCGTCGACCTTAGGTGTGTTCTCATTTCAACTTTACAATGGCCATAATTTGAGAAGTTAAAATAAGGTGGATGGTTAGTGAAACTTGAATCAAGGTATTGATCCATGCAACAAAGACAAAAGAATAACAAATGTCAAACAAGCAATATGAGAGCAAAACACAATTAACATGTAAATAATTGAGATCAACTCAAGCACATTAATCTAACAAATATGAGAACCTTGATCTGATTCCAATTGAGGAATGTGTGTTATTAACATACGTGTTTAAACTACAACAAACCTAGAGGGGGAATATGTTTGAATGGATCTCCTGACTAATTATTTGATTTTAACAAATTTTCTTGTAATATAAAAAATCCTAACACGAGTTTTATAAAAAAAATAATTGTTTTTATCAACTCATATAATAATAAAATTATGATAATACAAATGAGAAAACCTATATCTAACACACCGAATTCAAATTCATGCAAATTTACTATAATCAATTTTGATCTAGTGAAGTGCGTGATCAAATGTGTGAATATGAGTATAAATCATTCACAAAGAATCATAAGACAAGATTTGTGAGGAAAACCTCCCCACTAGGGGGTAAAAAAGCTCGATGCACTCCAATTTTCATTTATACTTAAAATAAGTTTTATAAAAGGCAAGAAAATACCTTTCATCCAAGCTCTCTCGTGTAGTTACTTATGAACCTTGTAACTGCTCCTTATTGATGATGAAAATCCATAATGAGCTCATTGTCATGAAAGTATAATTCCACAATCTTCCTTAAAGTCAACGCCCCATTTCAATTTTCTCAATAAATTGAAATGCCTCTAATTTTATATCAAGGAGCATGAGATCATAGCAATTCAAATGTAGAATGATAAATTGACGTACGCTAGTGTACATATAATAATAAAACAATCTAAATTCACTTACAGGCACTTGAATAAAGACATAGATCAAGTTTTGAAAATTTTATAATGAACATATGAGATTTCATTAGGTTAAAAGCAAAAGGATCTCTCAAGTTTGAAAATATGCTCAGATAGGTTTTTCAATTATGTGGGGGGGATGCCCTATTTATTAAAAAATTGGGGGGGGGGGGGATGCACTTTTGTCGTGAGTAGGATTCCAACCAGTAGGGTATATTGGACAAGGATGTGAGCACGGTAATATATTGGTGTCGTGTGAACATGCACGGTCATAAAATAAATCCTTTCGAACAAGTAAGGTTGGACACTTGCAAATATTCATTAACTAGTTCAAAAATAAAAACCAAGTTCTAAGGAATTCAAATGTCCTCTCAGACTATTTAAAACACTTGTTCCATCAAATTTTATCATCCTCACACATTTTAAAAACGCTTTTGCACATTTGTGTGTTTGGTAATTGATAATTCATAATATCAACTAAAAAGATATAATCTTCAATCCAATGTGAATGTATAGCAATGAAAGTCTTCAATACGCAACTTGCAAGATCTTCAATCTTTAAAGGTTTATTTAACATGAATGATCGTGCCTCAGTCATTCGAATTAAGTTTATGTGACTTTAGAGACTCAATGACTCAAATGTTTTGTCACGAGAATCAACCAACTAATATTAATTACAAAGTTACATTTTCACATGCCATTTTTTCCCTTTAATTTTCTTATAATCTATTTTAAAAGAAAAAGTATTTATCTCATTCTTTTATTTAAAAGAGCTTCATATCTTGACAGTTTAGAGGTCAATTCTACCAAATCTCTTAATTCAATAGCATCCAACTTCTTTTAAAGCCTAAATTCTACCCATTTTGGGACAATTTAACAAACTCAGACTCACACAACAGTATCTTGCATTTGTTCCTAGGTCATTTAAACCTATTAATGAAATTGTTTTCTTTTTCATCTATCTTTTGTCTTAGTTTAGCCAAGTTAACTATGGATACTTTTGGTTTAGTTTCGAAAAGTTGTGCATGAAACATAACTTCCATTTTATTTCAAGTTTGAAGAGTGTTAGGTGTTAAGATTATGAGTAACATAAGGTTGTATCAGTGAGGAAACTAGATAACAAACGTAGTTTGAGGTATTCTTTAGTTCATGCATCAGGACACAAACTAATGAACCTTGCTATGTGTTCTATTGTGAATTGAATCTTACCTCCTGAAAAAAATTGTTAACTTAAATCCCTTTGAAAATTCAATCATATCTACCCATTCAGGGTTATCCGTCTTGTAAACTGGGGTCTACACCCCCTCCCCCGAGACATTGATCCACAAATCTCATGTATGAGATCCATAATTTCTTTTCTTCCAACTCCCCTAGGTAAATGTTTTCTTATAGGGGAAATTGTTTAGTTTATTATAGGTATTGGTTGTACCAATGAAAGTGAAATTTATGGATGAGCATTTTGTTATGTTTGGAAAGGCAATGGTTGAGATGCTTGGGGATCTTGGTTATCTTACCTTTGGAGGGGCTTATTACCAAATCTCGTGTTGGTTACCAACCCCACGAGTTCATATTCAAACATAGGGTTGTTGACTACACCATAGTTAGAAGTTCTTGAGAAACCTAGTTTGGTTTTATTGTAGTATAGTATAGTCCGTCACACTTATAAAACAAACATTCTTCCTACTGGGTTATTAGAACCCATTTTTTTGTAAGTACTGGACGTTCTTAAGACCTCTAATGGGTTATTCAAACCTAAACCAGTACTTTTTCCGTAGTTTTCCATCCTTAAGTTTTTCCTAAAATTGGTTTCACTAATGCTAAACTTATAATACATAGGGTGATAACGATTAGGTTGAGTGATTGTATTCACACTAACTTGTGGTTCATATCCTTGACCATTGGACACTATAATTGTAAGAAGAGACAATTTACTAGTTACTATTATAGTCATTGTCTTAATATTTTGCATTATGTTTCCAAGATGATCAAATACTGGGTTTAATTTGTATATTAGTTAATCTTGGGCATTAGAGCTCAGACGAACATACCTTAAATTCTATATACCTTAAACTCACATACCATAGTTCTTGCGCTTTGTATCCAAAGGCCAACATAACCGGTTAAGGAAATTATCGCAACATACATTTTAATTAATATCATGTCGAAGGACCCTAGTTACTCCCTTGAATTAACTAAGTAGTTAAATCACTCATATTCTATTGATATTTTCGGCCCTTGGATCTATTATCACATTAACCTCTTGATTTTGAGAAATTGATCTTAAATCTTTGAAATTTTCAACCATTGTCTGCTCTGTAGGGGTGATATTTTGGTTGGTTAAACAAATTTTACCAATATTCTCAGTACCATCATCGCTCCTTCTTGCACCACACCCAAACACTAATTTTATGACTTCCTTCTTGTGACTACTAATGGGCGTGACAAACTTATCACTCCCGGGAGCAGTCAAAATATTATTTTTAACTACCGTTAGGAGTGATAAAATCTTGGGGTGATAAAAAATTTGGGACAAGTAGTGTAGGACCCCTTTTAATGCGGAAGAGTTTTAAGGATGACAAAATAATTTCTCTATTGGAAAAACCTTTTTCAAACTTCTATGTACACCAAATTATGAACCAATTTTAACTTAACCAAATTTTATCTTGATTAATCCTAAACATTAATCTAGTGATTAAAGCAAGTAACGTAAAGAAAAGAATGCTCATAATGCCGAATGTACAAGGAAACCACAAAGGGAAAAACATCGGATGGCCCAAGACAGATAATCACTATGAATGTGAAATTACAAAGAATAGACATAAGTCTTACGCAACAACTCGATCCCCACGACACTTAACACTCTTATGATTTTCAACCACTCCTCCACAGTGCCCACGCAAATCCTTCTGCGATACCTGTCTGTAAGGACATTTTTGTCCATTATCAATTTGTATGTCGTACGTCGTTACACCGTTGAAGAAACTCAAGATCGCATCTACATCAACGGATCCGAACATCAAAGCGTCTTCAACATCATAGCCTCTGCGAGAATGAACTTGGTAAAATTTTGTTTTTACGTTCCTTAAAGTTCATATTTCGTATTGGGAAATTTTTATAAAATGTTTTTTTATAAAAATAAGAAGTAAGTTTTTTCAAGCAAAATGAGGCTTTTAAAAGGATTTTATTTTTCTGGGAAAATCGGACCGGTCCGCCCCCTACCGGACCGATCCGCAATCGGACCGGTCCGCCCCTCAATCGGACCGATCTGCTTGCTGCAGATCCAGTATACCCCGGACCGCAAGCGAACCGAAGAAGCCTAAAATAAAAGAATCGATCCGGTAAATTGGACCGATCCGCCCCCAAGCCGGACCGGTCCGCCTGGGATAAATTCGGCCAGATCCTGCAGAGATTTTTTAGGCTCAAAGTTTTCTTATTTAAGCCAACTTTGGGGAGTTGTTCTCCAAGACTTTTCAAGACGATTTTCAGAGTCCTAAATACTCTAAGTCTTCACCTTTTTGAGTCCCAAGACTCTTTTTGATTCACACCAAAAATCCCAATTACTTTTGTGAATCTTTTGGAACCATAGAACACAAGTTTTGCTATTGTTCAACCCTTGTGGAGAAGCCGTCTTTCTTCTTCATTGCTGCCCTCCTGGAAAGGAAAAATTCCAGCCGACAAACTTGTGGAGAAGACGTTTCTCTTCTTCATTGCAGCCCTCCTGGAAAGGGATATTTCCAGCCGTCGACTATAGAATCCGATACCTGAGGGTAATTCTGTGTCACTGTATTTTCATTGTAATCCGAAATTGTATGTTACAATATTATAATGAAAATAAAAGGTTTTGCCCCTTTGGGGGATTTTTCCTGAAATTGTTTGTTTTATCCTGCATGCTATATTTTATTTGATAAATCATCTAGATGCATGTTTTAGGGTTTAACTAAAAATTGGGTTTAATTAAAATTGGATTTTATTTGAGAAGTCGCAATATTTCCGCTGTAGCTACTCTCTCACTGTCCATAACATTCTCCTCTACAAATGCCTCGGTGTCCACCGATGTAGCTTGGAAGGTCTATAAAATTAAAACACGAACTCCTTCGCTTCTTCACTGTAAAAACCAACGATGTTCTTCAAAGTGTAGAACAAACTCCAATAGTGCAAAACAAAGATCATAATCGCATATAATAATGAAAGCTCAAATCTTTGAAACTCTAAGGATGTTTTTAGACTTAGAAAACCTTAAACAACAGATGAAGAATATGTACAATTATTGATTGTATACTATTTTTTTAGATTTCACAGTTGACGAAATTCTGATAAAACATACTTTAAAAAATTTTCTTGAGCCGGCAACTCTCTGAAACAACATAGGCTTGTCGTTCGAACGCCATACCTATCTCGCTCGAACGACTGACAAGGTCATTTGAACTGCATGTCGCAATAGAGTTTGTGTTTAATACAACTCTAATCCATCCTTATCTCAGAATAAACGAAGAGTAAACATTTTCATAAACTTTGAAAACATTTTTTTAATCAAATAACATACTTAAACAATTTAAAACATTTTTCGAGTCCCATTAAAATTACGCATTCATACATGAGTGATCTCGGAATGTAATTTGATTTAAAGACGAAATCTGCACCATAAAACAATCACGATAAATATTTGAAGCTTTGTCGCAACGTCTTCAATAAACTTCAATACGTCATAGCCTGTGTGGGATTGTGACAATAAAAATACTACTTATGACTCGAATGTGTTTTGTTTCGGGAAGAAGTCAAATAAACATACAATGGACTCAATTGGAAATTTTTCCTTACAAATCTCCCCTTTTGACTATTTCGAGAAGAAACCAACAGTGAAATGCCTAAGCCGGGCCTTCAAGATGTATGACGCCTAAATCCCATCTCATATAGCCAAAATATCAAAAATACAGGACAAGACTAGAAAATGATAAGCATGAAACGCCTGAATGTGATGTAGTCTTTAAATCTCAAATCTCTTTAAGTATACTTACACACATGAAACAGACAAATACCCAGTGAAGTATGGAGGAACAAATGATATAAACCTATATGTAAAATAAAATCCTAATCATTTGTTATGTGAGCAAAACATGATACCAATTTGTAAACAACATCTAAATCAGGATATCAGCATATGATCACAAATATGATACCAATATGTTCAAACTAATTAATACCCTCATATAAGCATGAAGGCATATGATATCAATTTGTAATGTAACAAAATGTATGTGCTCAACAAACAAAATCTCCCCCTACATCACATACATCTATCCCGCTTTTGTCTCAAATAGACAATCCGATGAAAAGATAAACATATATTGCATGAGATAATCAATGAAATATATCTAGATATTAATTAAACAATCGACTAATAATGATCAAAATATGTCAAATCTGTAGCTAGCAAATACTAATCACATATGAGAGATCAACATAATCAGTAGAGATGTGATGAAACCAACACAATGCAACATAGTAATTAATTCTATCAAAGTGAACTACAAAAACAAATCAGAAGCAACGAGTATTACCAAAAACAATATAACAATATGCATTAGGTACTGAAACAGCTGGAACCAAAATCTCAGAAGGTCGCTCGAACGAGACAGCCTTGTCATTCAAACGAAATAGGCTTGTCACTTGAAGTGCTTCACGCGGCATCGATATGTTGCTCGAACTAAGATTCATTATCGCTCGAACGAGAGACAAAAAAACTCACATCCAGTTCTATAAATAATAGAGATTCGCCCAGTGAAAAAATATCCTGAAAAAATTTACTGGAAGGAGTAAAAAACAGCAAAACAGTAGCAAAATAGAAAACAAAACAAATAAAACAATGTGAGTTACATGCTAATATAGTACCGATGTGCTCAAACATGAACATGGAATGTATGGGCGTGAACTACAAAAAATGAATCACAATTCCAACACATCGAAAGGATTAAGAAGCTCTAATTGATAACTATAAATCATCAAACTTTATTTTAGCCATATGTGACATTTAAAAATGAGCTAAATGAACTAAACAATCAAACATGTACATAAATACGGAATATTCACGATTCTGTATGCAATAACGTCATGATACGATTTGTCAACATTAGGATTCATGGTGCAAACCCGTTTAAATATTCTCCAACCAAACTCCCTCATATATATATATATATAAGCTCTTTTGAGGTTTCTATCATTCTCAACTTTAGAGAAAATCCTATTGGCCCTATTTTTGGCATTTGTTTCTTTTTATTTCCTTTATTTGCTTTTAGGCTATTTTAAATAGTGGCTTTCACGACTAGTTAATTTTTCACTCTCATAGACCTTTCTCGTGAACACTCATCATATTTTAAATATAAATCCTTACGGTAAACGGTTCTTACATGCACACCTCCTCCTTAAGTTTACTAACGCATAAATGACAAGATTGAGAACATCTTACTAAACTCAAATATGTAAGAGAATTAAAATATTTATATAAAATCGTGCATGTGTGCAAAGATGGCATATATACAAAGTTGAATCCAAATGCATATCAACTTCGAAACGACCCCATGATACAATGATTAAGATCATTCTAAGCATCAATAATTATGACCAAATGTCCTAGCCACATGGATAATGAAAGGATGGGGGTCCAAGCACACCAATATGCCACATCAAATATGTAAACTCAAAACCAAAAACAAATCGAAAATCTTTTTGGTTTTTTCTAAAAAAAATTTGAACCAAAAATAAAATCTTTTTGTATTTTCTCAAAATATTTTGTAATTTTCAAATTAGACTCAATAAAATGAAAAAAATTATACAAAAGATACAAATGTAATAACATCAGCAAGATATAAAACATAATGCAAAGACTAGCGTATGAAAAACATGGCAACACAATCATCATTTAGGTTTAGCATGGGAAGAATCGAGTGCAACCAAATGAGAACCATGAAGTTTATGTCCTAAAGCCTCTAAGACAGATTTCCTAACCCAAGTTGGTGTGAAATTATGCATGGGGGTTTTGGGAACCAAAACGACTTTATTTCTTAACTTCCTAGGAGCATTCCTAAGGTCATAGAAAAAAATGTCTAAGGTGACCTTTCCTACCGCAATGTGTACAGTGTAAAGATGACGGGAATGATTATAAAAATGTCGACCTCTCCTCACGTTCCTAGTGGGCTCTCTCACATAGTTGGTATTGGCTTTTGGAATGGGAACAACTCTATCATCGTAACCTATACCACACCTATTGTCTTTGACTTAGATGGTGCTTAACATCCTATCCAACTTCTCCGACCTAGATTCCAAGTCAAATTTCACCTTACTCGAGTCTTTAAACTTCTCCTCTAACTCACTAACCCTAGACTCAAGTAATCGCCTAGACTCCTCACACTCTAGAATCTCCTTTTTCAAAGTCTCCATTAAACCATGAAGACTATCTCTATCTTTCTCCATATATTCTAGTTTCACCCTAAGCATCTTCTCCCGTGCCCTAAGATCCTCAATCAATGCACCGTTATTTTCTATGGAACGCTCATTCAACGTAGATTCAAATTTTGAGTTTGCCTTTTTCACCTTCACCGCTTTGACATACAATTCATTGAAGTCAACTTGCAACTCTTTCACATCAACCCCCTCTTCCTCACTCGCTTCACCCTCACGCATTTGGGATTCAACGGCCTCAAAAGTGTCATGCACATGAGAATATTCATGGGAAGATTTATCGTCGTCGCTCACATGACATGATAAGAAAGCAATAAACTTGATCTCATTGGGGGAACTCTCTCCCTCTTCCGGATCACTATTACTTAACGGGTATTATAAGCTATCAGTTTCTTACCCTCCTTCTTGGGTCTACTAGGACACTCGATAACTTTGTGACCATAACCCTCACACCCAAAACACCCGCTATTAAATTTCTCATTCTTATACTTAGGGGTGGTTTCTACCTTGTTGTTCTTGAATGTCTCAAACTTTTTGGCATCTTTCGATTGCTTTTGAAATTTAATAAACTTTTTGAACTTCTTTCCCAACAAGGCTACATCCTCAAAATTGGAATCAGAATCGCCATCTGAAACTTTAGTCTCCTCCTTCCGGGATTTTAAAGAAATGCCTTTTTATTTCTTTGGCACTTACTTAGTGGTAAACATATCATGTTTATAGGTTTGTAGGTCACCTACAATCTCTTCAAGTTTCGTTGATTCAAGCATACCTAAGGAGTTTTAAATGGTCACTTTCTCATCGATCCTACTCGAAAAGATCTCAAAATTTTCTTTATCACACGGTTGCTGGGAATCTTCTCTCCTTAGTTAATGACGAGTTGACAATATTAGGTCACCTAGCGTAAAACTCATCAAACGACTCACACTCTAACGTCTTAATTGCCTCAAACTATGTAGTGAGATTTTGTAGCTTAGACACCCTAACCGTGCTAATGCCCTCATGAGTAAGTGAAAATGTATCCCAAGCCTCTTTTGAAGTTTCACAAGTCATAATTCTATTATACTCTTCGGGTGTGACATGTGAGGAAATTACGTGTAGACCTTTAGAGTTGTAAAGTGCAAGTCTGTGTCCAGCTTAGGTTCATGACTGAACAAATTTTAGTGTAGTGGCCTCACCCTCTCGTGTAACCAAAGGAGTACAACCCTTTTCTACCTCTAACCATACACGGTAATTAATTGATTTCAAAGCACTTATCATTCTCATTTTCCAATAAGCATAATTTGTATTAGGGGTGCACAACGAAACCGAAAATCTGATAAACCGAACCAAACCGACTGCATTGGTTTGGTTTGGATCGGTTTTTCTGCTCAATGGTTCGGTTTCGGTTCCAAAAAAAAATCGATACTTCGGTTCGGTTCCAGGGAAAAAAACCCAATCCGGGACCGAACCGATTTATAATTACATATATATTTATTTTATATATTTAACACTTGTAATTTGTATTTTTGTGATTACATGAGTTATTAACTTATGTTATTGAGGATCAAAATTAATTTTGAACTTAAAAAATTATTTATGAAATACATTAATCTTAAGATTTTACTAAGTTTGAAATAGGACTTTGGAACCGAAAACCGATCCGATCCGATTCGAGAACCGTTGGTTCAGTTTGGTTCGGTTCTGCACAATTTTCGGTTCGGTTTCGGTTCCAAAAATTCAGAACCGGCCCAACTCGGTTCGATTCTCGGATTAGTACCAAAACCGACTCAAACCGAACCGTGTGCACCCCTAATTTGTACCATGAAAAACAAGAGCACCGAGACTTTCAAATCCTTCGAAATTGATCCTTAAAAACAAAAAGGATTAATACAGTAAAAATATTTTTCTAGCTCTGATACCAATTTGTAGGCCCCCTTTTAATGCGAAAGAGTTTTAACGATGACTAAACAATTTGTCTTTTTTAAAACCCTTTTTCAAACTTTTATGTGCACCAAATTGTGAACCAATTTTAACTTAACCAAATTTTATCTTGATTAATACTAAATATGTATCTAGTGATTAAAGTAAGTAAAGTAACGAAAAAATTGATCACAACGCTGGATGTATGAGGAAACCACAAAGGAAAAAAAAACCTCGAACAGCCCAAGCCAGACAATCACTATGAATATGGAATTACAAGGAACAGACACAAGGCTTACTTAAGGACTCGATCCCCATGAGACTTGACGCTCTTCTGATGTACAACCACTCCTCCACCGTTCCCATTTGAATCCTTCTGCGATACCTATCCACAACAATCGCCTTCACGAATGCCTCGATGTCCACCGATGTATCTTAGAAAGTCTACCGAATCAAAACACGAACTCCTTCGCTTCTTCTCCGTAAAACCCAACGATGTTCTTCAAAGTGCTGAACATACTACATTAGGTGAAAAACAAAGATCACAATCGCATATGATAATGAAAGCTAGGATCTTTGAAACCATAAGGATGTTTTTAGACTTAGAAAACCTTAAAAAACGTGTGCAGAATACGCACTGATTGTATACTATTTTTCCAGATTGCACACTTGATGAAATTCTGTGAAAACATGCCTTAAATAATTTTCTTGAGTTGGCAGCTCGCTTAAACGACATAGGCCCGTCGTTCGAACGACATACCTATCTCGTTCGAAGGATTGACAAGGTCGTTTAAACGACAGGTCGAAATAGAGTTTGTGTTTAATACAAATCTAATACATCCTTATCTCAGAATAAACGAAGTGTAAACATTTTTAAACACTTGAAAAATATTTTTAAAACATTTATATAATAAGATAACATCCTTAAACAATTTAAAACATTGTTCGAGTCCCATTAAAATTACGCATTCATACCTAGGTGATCTCGGAATACAATTTGATTTGAAGAAGAAATATACACCATCAAACCGACACGATAAATCTTTGAAACTTTGCTGCAACGTCTTCAATAAACTTTAATATGTCATAGTCGGTGTGGGATCGTGACAATAAAAATACTACCTATTACACAAATGTGTTTTGTTATGGGAATATGTCAAATAAACATATAATGGACACAATTGGAAATTTTGTCCTTACAAGTAGTTTGCCACTGCTAATAATGGTGATAAATCTTGTCATATAATTAATGTTTGACTGCTATAATGAATCATAAATTTGTAACTGCCACAAGTACTCACAAATTTATTAGTAGGCTTACAGTGTGACTCTTATGATCAACATTAAAATTGTAACTGCTATGAACACTCACAAATTTTGGCCCATGACTTAATTTGTGACTGCCATTAACAGTAAAAAAATTTGTTACTGCTCATACGAGTCACAAATTTTTGCATGAGACTTAATTTTTTACCACTATTAGGAGTCACAAGTTTGTAACTGCTCGTAGCAGTCACAAATTTTTGCCTAAGTCCTGATTTGTTACTGCTATAGGGGGTCACAAATTTGTCATCATAATTTTCCCTTACGTCTAGTTTCCTTCTCATCTCTCCACTCTCCTATTAAATCCCTCGCTCCCCCTAACTCTCTCTTCCTTCACTCTCTCTTAGCTGGTAATCCCTAAATGCTTTTCTTGAATTCCATTTTTGTAAGCCCTAAATCTCTGTTATACAAAAAATGATTTTTTAATGTTTTTAATCCCTAAATACGATTTTACAATGATTTTGCTAACATGGATACCTTTGGATTCAAACAGCTTGGACCATTGCTAAAAAGGTATTTTTTTTTATACCTTTTTATATGCTTTATGGTATTTTGCAAAGTGATATATGAGAGGGTTACAACATTAGTTGGATTTGTCTAGTACAATGATACTCTTTGTTTGCTCTATTTTTTATGGTTTTTTAAAAATGTTTGTATGTTGAATGGTTCTACTAATGATGTTGATGTTCAGTTTATAGTTTGATTTGCGAATAGGTTTTGGGTTGTAAGTGTTGATCTACGAAATATATTAGGGATGAAATTGTGAAATTAGGTTTACATTAATTTTTATTATTGTTTGATCTGTAAAAAATAATAATTTATATTATTGTTTGATCTGCAATTTATAGTTTTATTGCTATGAAATAATTTTTGATTTAATGTTGTATGAAATTGAGGGTAACGATTGTGTTAATACAATACCTGCTATTTTTTGTCAACAATTTATTTATTTATTTATTTATGTAAACGTGTCTTGTGATAATGGGTTCGTGTCAAACCCCCCTCAATTTTTAGGATGGTGTTGAGACTGCTTAGCTTATGCCCTTAGTTTATCCCTACTGTGTAAAGATATATATGTTGCTTTCATTTGTTGGTTCCTAATGTCATTGTTGTCTAGGGGAAAATAAAATTGCTTGAGATTAATTCTCTATCCCCTGTATGCTAAGTTTAGATATTTTGGTCATTAATATTTGTAGCATATATTGATGTTGAATATTCTATTGTGTCCAACTTTCTTGTTTATTTTCATTATGCTTTTATTCTCTTTGTTTGCATCTTGAGTGGATTTTATGGTTTGCAAAATACCATTAAAACCCATTCAAATCAAATACGATGCACCCACTCGCCTAACTATTGTGGTGAAGGGCTTTAATTGTTTTGAAACTATGTTTTCGTTATATTTTTGTTATCTTTACTCGTAATTCAGTCTAATATGTCTTTATTTTCATCTTAAGTGGATTTTCATTCGGATGTTTTATCGTAACTACTTTTTGGTTAATGTTCTGTCTTAAAAACCAATATCTGGACACACTCACATTTTAAGACTACACACACTCACATGAAAAAAATATATGTTGCTTTCATTAGTATGACTACATACACACTCACACTCATATTAGTGAGACTGCACACACACGCACACTCACACTCACACAAGACTATTGTCTTATGCCTCTAGTTTATCCCTACTGTGTAAAATTACATATGTTGCTTTCATTTGTGCTATTTTATTGAATGATGAAATTATCTCAGTGTCATTAATTAAATTTGGATTATAACTGGTTATGACTGGTGATTGTAATATTTATGATCATTATTGTTACACTTTAGTCAAGGCTTGTTGTAAGTTTGACAATCTCTATATTACTCTAAAATTCTTTATAAGCATTCAGGACCCCTGATCAACCGGAGTATCCACGTAAGATTGAAAATAAATCTCCCCTATATAAGTAAGATGTCCAGGTCATAAGCACTGAGTACAACATCAATAGACCATTCATCTCTGCCTTCTTCATCTATAGTCATCCATTCAACTCCAATATTCCATTAAGCGCCTAGATCGTTCAACTCCAGCATTCTTCATCTTCCATTAATATGTCTTTATTCTCAATTGCATACATCCGTCATGCTACATTTCATAGTAGGAGATTGAACTGACTTTGTTATAAGTCAGTTAATCAGTTAACCATTAAATCACTTTTTACTTGTTAGTTAATCAATCAAAAGTAATTTATATTATTAGAAATTTGTTGTAAGTCAGTTAGATGAGCTGTTGTTGGAGGTTAAATTCGGTTAGAGTGTATATAAATACTCTCTACTGATGGACTCATTATCCCTCAAACTCATATGTAAAGTTATCTCAATCTCCTACTGGCGATGTGTCCCAATAATTAAGCTAATTTTTTGGAATGCAAGGGGTGTGTAAAACAATCCCATCATTGAAGAATAAAAAAATTAATTCGTTGGCATAAGCCTAAAGTTTTAATTAGGCTTTAGCCTAAGATGGATTCATCCAAACTAGACTCGTTTTGCAAAATAAATAAATTTTCAGTCTGGTTTCTATAATCATAGCAACGTGATATGGATTATTTGGTAGTCAGGCTGGAGTGTTTATGTCACATCACCTTCTGACCAATATGTGTTGTTAATAATGTTTCATAATAACCCGCCTTTTCCTATTCATTTAATGGCTACTTATGTTAAGTGTGATAGGCCTACTAGATTGGATTTGTGGATTTTTATGATCAATGTCTCTCTATCAATGTGTCTTTTTGCATTTAATTCTCATGGACCTTATTCCACCTATTAATAAGGTGCTTGATTTGGTGTCTCGAGAAGGAAAATAATAGGAAATTAACGTTAACATGAATTCTTCTTCCCTTGACTTCTATGGAGTTTGGTGTTAGGAATGAGGTTGCTAGATCACATTCTAATAAATCAGGAAATAAGTTGTCGAAGAAAGAGAGACCTGGTTATAATCATTGTTTTTACATTGGTTATATAGTGGAGAACGTTATAAACTTTATGGATATCCACCGGATTATAAACCAAAATAAAATAATTATTATTTAACTAGATTGTCCAATATTCTGAGGCTTTGGTCAATCAAATAATTTCTATTGACGCTTCTCAGGTTTCTTAACAAGTAGGAAGATAATTAGTTTAGATGTTGAATCCTAATCAATATCACCAACTGTTGTCTATGTCTTGAATTCAGATTAATCTTGCTTCTGAGCCTCAAATGGATTCAGATGTTCCATTTACTTCTTATATTGAACGTGTATGCTATGCTTTTCTCTTTTCTCTAATCTAATCTAACTTAAATATATAAACACGGGAGCTTGAAATCATATAACTCCACATGTAACTTGTCTAATTTCAGATTAAAGTGCTAAAGCCACCTATGTCTATTTGTATTGACCTCTATTCTTTTTCAGTTTTAAGGATTTTATATTGTCCTCCTATTTTAAAATTTTAAATCATTTTTTAGTGCTTACACAAATGAATCATCGTTAGAGATCTGAAATATTACTGATGAACATTTACAATAATATCTTTCTCAAGATGTACCATTCTTCTCAACTATCTCTGCATAAACCATTTTTCTGATATCATTCTCTATACATACATGCTCAAAGCACACCATTTGAATGATAAGACCAAGTTGATTACGGATAGGTAGATTAGGGAACAGGAGGGTAAATGAATTTTTTTTAACTCTAATTCTCAAATTATTGTTCTATGGTTCTTTAACAACTTTTCTTACCCACCTCGGTCTTCTTCCTGTATATTATATTCTTCTGCATTGATTTATAAATCACTAATAGACTATTACACAATAAAAAAGTATTTAAATAGTTAAGTGTATTTCTTTTCTTACCGATAGTGCGCATCAACTATTCAGTGAAGTGTAATATAAAAGAACACCTTTATTTTGAAAGAAAAGAAGACAAGTTATTTAGTTTTTTTCTCATTACTTATATTTTTTTATGAGTATGTATCTTTCTTTCATGACTTGTATACCGTGTTAAGTCTCATTTTAAATATTAGAAGTTTATTTTTTTAATAAAATGGTATTTTTCTATCCCAGGTAGAGGTCCTATTAACACCTCTAGCTTGATCTCCATCCAAAAGTTCATCGACGCAAAATCGATTTAAATTTTCATAGATTTTCTTCATCTAATCTATTGCTCGCGTTGAAAATGTGAGTGGTTGTCATTAGTGCATTACATGGTCTTGGATCTTCTAATCCATATTAAAATTAAACCTCACTTCATAATCATGTTTAACTTTTCATTGGTTATTAAATTATATAAGTCAATGTGTTGCACATTATGTAGAATATTAATTTAACAACTCTTTGGTGGTTCTTCTACAGAATGACTGGGGTGTTTTGAAATGAGGATGGGATGCTCAAGTTCTTGGTGAATCCCTCTAGTGAATTCTCGATGCATAATGGTCCGTACTTTTTCTTGCAGGTGAGTATGGAGCAACTTAACTTATACTTTTAATCTCCTTCATTGCTATATTTTCAGACAATTATGTGTATCATTGTCTAATAATGAATTGAAATATATATATTATTTAGTGTGTGGTTTCTGAACTGAACTGTATGAACTGTAATCCTCATGTTAATTGTATAATGCAAAGAACTGCATAATTCTCAATTCAACTGCATAATGCAAAGATCGAACTTCAACTAAAATAGGCATAGTCCACGAATTTGAGACAATATATTTTTAAGTGGAATCAAAATCAATGTCACTGCCGCCAATATTTTCATTTTGGTGTGAAACAACGTTGAAGTCACCAGCTATCGAGTGGGAAAGATATCAAACTGATTACACAGTTAATCAAGTTGATTCCACTAATTTTTGTGGTTTGTTTAAGAGGTTCCATCGGATAATGCGCATGTTTTTCTCTTTTTTTGGGTAATTTTCCCTTTTTCCCTGTATTATTCTTACATTGAGTGTAGTTGAAATCCTACTTGATGTGCATAATTAGATGGTATTGAGAGCAATTCTAGGTTAATGAATCTAGTTTACATGAAATTGTATCACCTTATTTTTCTTAGCTGTACTTTTTTTCTGTTATGATTTTTTACATGATTATTCAGAGATAATGTTGCAGTAAGATTTTTTTTCATGTTTAAGGTACCATTTATTACATGCAACTCTATATACCCTCTGGGTCCCTTTTAATTTCTTATTCGAAAAGTTTTTTAAGGATTACAAAAATAATATCTCTTTTTATGAAAAACCTTTTTCTAATTTTTTATACGCACCAAGTTGTGAATCAATTTTAACTTAAACAAATTTTATCTTGATTAATACTGAAAATCCATCTAGTGATTAAAGCAAGTAAAATAAAGTAAACAATACTCACAACGCCGGATGTACGAGGAAACCACAATGGAAAAAACCCTCAAATATCCCAAGCCAGACAATCACTATGAATGTGGAATTACAACGAACAGACACAAGTCTTACTCAATGACTCGATCCCCATGAGACTTGAAGATCTTTTGATCTTCAACCACCTATCTGACAGTACCCATGCAGAAAGTCCTTCTTCCACGATACCTATCCACAACACACACATCAACGTATGTCTCGATGTCCACCAATATGTCTTGTAACGTCTACAGAATCGAAACATGAACTCCTTCGCTTATTCTTTACAAAACCAACAATTTTTAAGTATATAACAACTCCTCTTTGGTGCCACAAAGATCACTATAGAATATATTAATGATAACTCGGATCTTTGAAACTCTAAGGATGCATTTACTTTGGAAAACCTTAGAAAACTTGTGTGCGAAAATGTACTGGTTCGTAAACAGTTTTTTCAGAATGCACACTTACGAAATCTTAAGGAAACACTCCATTGAATACTTTTCCTAAGGAGGCATCTCGTTCAAACGATATAGGCCTGTCGTTCGAACGATATCCCTATCTCGCTCGAATGACTGTTAAAGTCGTTTGAACGACACGCGCATTAGAATCCCAATTAAATCAATCTCTAATCTGTCCTTATCAGATTTAAAACAAAGTGTAACCAATTTTAAACATTTTAAAAACATTTTCTTAATAAAATAACACACTTAAAGATTTTAAAATAAATTTTGAGTCCAATTACGCATTCATACCTGAGTGATCTCGGAATGCAATTAAACTTGAAGATGAATAAACTTGCACCAATTAAAGCTTTGTCGCAACTTCTTCAATGAACTTCAACACGTCATAGTCTGTGTGGGATCGTGACAATAAAAATACGACCCATGAATCAAACGTGTTTTATTCCGGGAATAAGTCAAAGCTATACAATGGGCTCAATTGGAAATTTTGTCCTTACAGACCCCTAGTTTGATTATTTTGTTGTGTACATTTAAATTATCCTTTCCATACCTTGATGATAACTTTTTTCCATCATAACATCTTTTTCATCAGTTTATATTGTTAGGTGTTGTACCTTTTCCTGATGATGTTCCATGATTGAAGGAACATGGTGTTTGTGGCGTGGTTACCCTTAATGAACCATATGAGACTTTGTTCCCAACGTCGCTATATAATTTAATTGTCTATATCAATACATTAATAGTGGTTGCTGCAATTTCTTCCTTTCTTTATATATTTTAAAATAATGGGACAAGAGTTTGAAATGCCTTTTGTAGTTGATTCTTGGCTTATTGGTCTGTTTAGAGTCATGTTGTTTATTGTCTTCATTTCTTCATTTTTCTCTTTTATTGTTATCTCTTCTAGGCTCACAACATTAATCATTTGGTGATCCCTACAAGGGACTATCTTTTCGCTCCATTATATAATGCTATTTGCCAAGCTGTGGATTTTATTCATGGTAGGCAATATCTTTAAATTTCTTATTCTTTTGTAACACGTCATTCTTAAAACTAGAATGCATCGGGTTTTAAATTCTTCATTTGTTGGAATAGAGATCTGATAACTGTCCTCTAAGTCCTTAATGTATTACCATAAAGTTTTCTCTTATCTCATTACTTTATTAATTAAGGCGCGCAGCGATGCATTTCAGGTGTGCAACTGATAATTTTTTAATTCTTCATTTGTAGGAATGGAAACCTTATTAATTGGGGCATGCAATGATTCAATCCGGTATAGTTCTCTCTTATATCATTACTTTTATGTTGCTTCTGTTCATTCATTTGGTTTGTTCATTTTTTATGCGGGTTGTTAATTTTTACAGGATTTATATACCAAGATGCTTGATAATCTTGATGGATTATTGAGCAGGTGATAATTTAGTCTTCAGCTAAGGTTCTTAAGCAAGTGATACTTAGGTAAATTATAGAAATTGTATTATTAATATGTAAGGGAAATTATGGCAACTAAGTCTTCAGCTAACATACTTGCACTATTGTGAGTGAAGGACAAATTATTCTATATATTTCGAACAACTAGTTGAATGTTTGGCATAATTGAACCAAGATTGTGAAAAGTATTAAAAAGTGAATAATCAACTAACTTCTGTCACATGACATCTTAAGGACACTTTTCATTCTTAAAACACACGTTTTAGAATTTTTTGAACGTTTTGACAAGATGTCGTGAGTACTTTTATGAGCAGTGGTAATATTTGGAAAATTTGGATTGGAACTCTTTATTGAGTTTTGTTGGTGACATTTTCTTGACAATAGTATTTGTGTAACTAACATAGTTACATTTTATTATTTGCAGGCATACAAATGGCATACCCGACATACGTAGTACTCAAAGGCCTAAATTCAGGCGTATACACTTCATGGCAAGAAACACAAACACAAGTCAATGGATACCATGCCACCACATATATAAATTTGAGTCCATTGTACTTGCTCGACGGGCGTATTCCCAGTACACGAGGGAGGATTTCATCGCATCAATACCCCCCACAGTTGATATATCTAGACTTCACGAAGCTATCCACCAGGTGGTGACCCTTGGTCTAGGTTTAGAATGATTTGTTACATGTTAATGACATTTCATGTCATTGAAGTGTTGTGTCATTTTTTTTAGTCTATTTTTATTCTATGTTCATTTTGTACTTGGCGCCCAAGAAGGGGTTGTTCGATGTTAAATTAAGTTTAAACAAGTTTTATGTGTACCAAATATTTTGAATATCAGAATTATAAATGAAATGTTGTCCAATTTTTTAGACTTGTTACATGTTCATATTCTAGTCTCATCATTTCATCATTTTATGAAAATATAAAGATATTTGTAACAAGTCATACCACATCTAATAAATTCAAATTTTATAACTGCTAATACTGGTCACAAATTTGTCACCACTGTGAATTTTGTAACTAATATGAGAAGTTATAAATAATAGATTCATATCTATTGACAAGAGTTATAAATATTAGATTCTTAACTGCTGACAGCGGTTACAAATATTAGATTCGTAGCTGCTGAAAGCATTTACAAACAATAGTTACAAATTGGGGTCACGAGTCATAACTCCCATAGGGGTTATAAAAATTTGTGACTGTTGTTAGGAGTTACAATATTTCTTTTGTCACCCCCTAAGTTATGACGGTAATTAACAATTATAAACATATGTGACTGCTAACAGCACTCAGAAATCACCCATTTTGGTGTAGTGCTGTTTTATCCATAATAAACGATTATATAGAACTTGTGTCCCATCTAGCATGCCAAAAATATGTTTAGATTGGCTTGGTTGGTTTTTATTTTAGGTTTTGTATGAGTGTGTTAGAAAAAATTAATTTTCTTGCCAACCAATTGATTATCTTAGCCTTATGACAATCATGCTATTTTTTACCATTTAATGCTTCAATTAAAAAGATTTTTGTTTCCCTTTAGAAAGACTTTATACCGAATTCTAAACAAGTTACTTAACTATAATCTAAAGAAATAAAAAAGATAAAGTGCATAAATAAAGATAAAAAATAAATCTTAAACTAAGTAAAATGGTAAAGTAAGATAATCAAAGTAAAAGAAAATAGTCACACTAATAAATGTAAAACAAGCTACACTAGAACATATCAAGACAGATTAAATGTAAAGGCAAATGAATTTTTCTTAAAATATATTAGAGAATTACAATAGATCTACCTTACAAACTACTTCAAGGAAGAGAAAAACTATAAATAAATGAAAATAAGGAAATAAAGGGAAAAATAGGTCAAGTAAGCAAATATAGTTTTTTGAGGAGGGAGTCTTTATTTCCTTCATCCTTTAGTTGTTTTTAATAGTATTTTGTCATGCAAATACTTTTTGTAAATTATGGGTGGTTACCAAATTGAATATTACTGCTTAAGTGAATTGTTGTTTAAGTGTCCAACCCATGTTCAAGGTCTTGGCAAGTGTCAATTACTTCTGTAACCATTTACATTAAACTAGTTTATCATGTTCTCGGCCATAATTATCTGCTTGAACTTCCACGTGGATGTATTTTAGTTGTCAAGAAATATATGGTATAAATAGTGTGTATAAGGTTTAGGTATGTGTATAAGTGTGTAAGGTATATATATATATATATATATATACTAGGGTATGCCCATGCCTGAAGGCACGATCAAATTTTTTGAAAGTGTACGTCGTTAATTGGACCATATGTCGTATTTACATAAATACATACAAACACCGTGTTTATATACATATGTACATACATCGTGGTACGAACCTATTATGTCAAACTTTTTTTACAACACAAAATTGTAAACAATTTTTAAAAAATTAGGCAAATTTTCATATGTTTATGTAACTATTCAACGTGTTTAATACATACACACATACCCGATTTAATTGCAATACAATAAGTTAGAATTTTAAAAATATTTGGAGAGAATCTCCTTTATTTATAGGACTATCCACCTGTTTAAGGTATAAAAAATACTCCAACAACCAAATAAATACATTCATGGACCTTGTATAAACTAAATAAAATGGGAGAGCTCCATTTGTTTATAGAATTGTCCACATGTTTAAGGTATAAAAAACACATCAACAATGAAAATAGTGACTCATTCGTCACCTATTTAACAATATTTTATATAAAAAAAAAAGTTATGTACAAAACCTAGCAATTAAAAAAATGGGCAAAATTTCCTTTGTTTATGGGACAATTCACTCATCATCATCAGAAATTACAATTGCTCATGCTCTTAAAAGGCAACACTTTTACAAATTGTTCTGTATAAATAGTAGACATACAATTTAAAAAAATCTAATATAGTGCTCACTGTTCTAAAATAAGAGGGTTACCTCATGGTCACCCACCCAATTTTATACACTATATGCAATAAAAAAAAACACCACACCGCATTATTTAAATTCTACTAATTAGGCTAAGAAATTATGAGAACCAACCGATAACAGATGTGGTTGGTCTATCGGCACCATGGTCTTGGACACAAAGAAGCCTGGCATGTATGCATATAGTATTCATACGTAGTCATCGTACTAAGGTTTTTCTTCAGGACTTATGCAATTTCCTTCCCAATCTATCCTCTTCAATGCCTTCAATGCCACATCTAATATCTTCTTACTTCTTGAACCTATATACAATAAATCCATGTGTATAAATAGTAAAAGCTAATGAATCTTTATATCCAAAAAATATATATGCATATAGAGTTGACATGTTAAAAAAAGCAAACAGTATCCATCAAAATCAGTTTAATCCTTCCCACTGTTGTACTTCTATATTTAATACTCATAAAATTCAAAACTAAGAACAAAGTGCATAATCGAAAGAAACATATGGGATACCGGATGGAAATGGATAGATAGACATCTTATCTGTAGTGTAATCCATAAAATTCTCCCTGGTGTAACGCTTATTTGTAGCAATATGTAATGCTTTGAATATCCTGCAATTTATTAAAACAAGAAAACTAATGTAAATTAAAGAAAGTACAAATATGTTCGTCAATGCTTTACCAAGTAAAATCAAGATGGGGAAAATAGTGAATAAGTTTACAAATATGTTATGTTACATAACATATGTTTTCTACACTAATATTGGTTTTAACATAATAAATCAGCCAATTCTTGCTCGATTTTTAGACGAAATTTAGTATTTGAGGGACACCGAAATAATTGGTAAACTTTGAGTAAAATGTAAAGGCTCTCTAATGAAGATAAGTCATTGATATCAGTGTTGACCTAAAGCAATAACATAGAGGAAATGGTATTTAGGGATCAGTTTTAAAGGTTTACCCTATATATAATTAATAGGGAAATAGGTAATTAAGATTAAGAACTTTATTTTGAAGCACTAAAAGTATATAGTGTGAAATATTAGTGTATATATACCCCCAAAAAATGAAATTAAGAGGAGAGATTTAACCTTAGAGTCACTAGGACAGACAGAGGTTGCAGTGTGAGCAGTAGCATGGGAGGGTTTGTGAGGGGGTAACAGTTGACTCAAGGGCAGTAGTAGTGACATGGGAGCAGTGATGTTGTCTTTGTTTTGCACATGCGTCGCCTATGCATCGGTTTCACTAACTAATATGATTCACTAACAAATCACTGATGTTCTCTTCTCTGTTAATCATCATTGCTAACTAAAATCAATCCAATCGAAACTCAAAAAAATCATTAGATAACCCCTTGCAAAACAGATCAATAGAATCTTTCGATACTCAATTGAAACACAGTTGAAACATAGTTGAAACATAGTAGCAAATCCATCGGTTGTGAGCAGTGATAAAAGTTAAAACATATATATATATATATATATATATATATATATATATATATATATATATATATATGGGAATAATTGTAAACTCTTAAATAAAGTTTTTAACTCTTCACCAAACTTTGTTTGCTAACCTTCTGCTCAAAGTTATACATTTAAGAAAATTTCATCCAACTCCAATAGTTCTCAACTTAATGAAAGTTTATGTGCTTAACAAATAGTTATGTAAGAACATACATAAAAGTATAATGTGTGTGTGTGTTTATGTGTGTAGGAGGCAGGGCATACAACCCTTTTGTACCAAATTTTCAAAATAAAAAAAAATTGTAACCAAACTCGGTGGAGATGATTTAATAGTGTGAAGAAATTTGCAAATCAACTCCATATGTATCTTTGTTCTCCCACTCTATTTGGCCAATATACAGAAAAAAATTAAGAGAAACCAAAATCAATAGCATAAAATAAATTTAAAATTAGCACAATATTCCAGTGGAAAATAGTAAGACACGCAATCAAAAAGGACAAAAAATACGACGACATGAGGAAATGAAGAAGGTATAATTGTGGCCGCTAAGAGTGTCGTGGAGGTGTGATTGAGGCTTAGAAAGAGGCCAACTGTGATCACAGCTAAGTTCCATTTAAAATCAATTTAGTCTACTCAAGGAAACTCAGTGATTTTTTAAAATCCACACTATTTATTATTTTCTAACAAAAACTTGGTGATTTTTTCAAAACCTCAAAAAAATTCATTCAAGGTAAGAAAACTCTCTCCTTAGAAAAAATATTTAGCTGAAATCTGCAATTAGTACAACTCTAATATATTAGACATATCATCAAAGACTTGTAATGCAACTGAGAAAATGTTGATGGTTCTTACTATAGCCACACCATTATTAGTTCTGGTGAAAAGAAATTGGCTCTGAACATAAAAAGGTAAAAAATCCCTATGTGAATCGACAAATAAAATTTACTTGAAAAAAAATTGAAATTTAAGATAACCCAAAAATCTTCAGATATGTGGTTATTTGTGCGTGTGTAGGAGAGATTACCTAAAAATGTAAGCTTTGGAGACGGAGGGCAACAACAATGAAACTCTAATTAATACCTGTCAAGAACCAAATTCTGTCATCTGATCATAATCTAGAATCAGATTAAGTACAGTTTCATCAACCTTATGACTTGTCAGTTCCACATTATGCAATTCAAAGATCCCTTTCAGTCTGGGATAAATTAGGTCTCATATCTATATGATCAACCTTGAGAGGCAACTGAGAACTAAATTCTTGATTCCCTACATTAGCAGATGGCTCTATTCGTCTATCATCAGAATGTGGAACATTGCCATCATGTTTACCAGCACAATGATAATCCCCTTGTTGGTGTAAAAAACTAGATTATATCCAATTAATCAATCACAGATAGAAATGAATAAACAAACAAAGGATTTTTAAAGTGGTTAAGCCTTATGAAAATGGTCTACATCCACTATTTTGTATTGCTGACTGTTTGCCTTGAATCTCGATAATAGGTTTTCCAAGAGATCCAAAGTCCCCATCTTATGAGGAGGTTACAATGTATTTATAGCCTTGAGGTTGTACATATGAAAGGATAATGCGTTGTTATCTAGTAGACATATATATATGTACGATAATAATGCGCATTTAATGCGTAGTTGTCTTTTGATTCTCTTGATTTGGATGCTCTCGGAGCGCCTGAATAGCTTAGTGACAGTATGCTGTTCGTTGAAAGTATTTGTATTTTCCACGTAGGTTGACATGTGTATTCAAGTGATTGGTCCACGTCAGCAGACTAAATTTGGTATTAACAGAAGCCCCTAATGTTTCACAGTTGAGGTTAAAGGAGAGTGTGGAACATTTTGCTCGAAAACTGCTTGGATTATCGGTATTCTTGAATTTTAGGAAGATTTTCCTTGTATATAATTCCTTTTTGAGCGCATAATATCAAGCTTCATAAATATTTTGAATTCTCACGATCACTTCAATATTTGTGCCTTTTTCTTTTTTTAGTCGCCAAAGTAATCATTGCTTTTCTCTATTCCCGAGGTAAAGTATTTAAGTGCGACATAAATCCTATCGCCTTTCACTTTTCAAATCTGTATCTCTGAACTCTTTATTTTCTCTCTATCTTGTTCCTTCGTTCTTTCCATCGTTCATTGTCAACTGATCTCTCTTTCTTCTGTAAAATTTTCTTCCCTCTTATTTATTTACTTTATTCACCATGGTTTATCTTGTTGAATCGTTGGATAAATTTCGGTCTGAGTTTTCAATCCCTTCGTGGGTTATTTTGGAAGAAATTTCTTGTCCTTCTGATTTATTTTCTTTGGCTGAGGGACACTGGTTCCCAAGTCTTTTTGTAGTCGAATGTGGATTTTCTTTCCCGCCAAATCCCCTGTGTTTAGAGTTTTGCCAATATTATGATATTGTACCTGCAAGAATAGCTCCAAATACATGGAGGGTAGTTAATGGCGTACATAGGTTAAATCAACTTCATGGAACTCGTTTGGGGATTCTAGAAATTATGTATTGCTATAGATGGGTTACTAGTGATACTACTTTTTATTAAAAAACTAGGTTTTCGAATAGAGCTTTGGTTGTCAATCTTCCCGATGCGAATAGGGACTATTTTGATTATGGGGTTGTGATGAAAAATTGGCAACACCCTCCATTAAATGGAAATGATGTGTACCAAGGTCCCAGGTGTCCACCTTATGGCAATGGGATAGGTTTTTTTCATTTTAAAATCTTATTTTCTTTGTATTCGATGAAATGCATCACTGACATTAATTTTGTTTGTTATAGTTGACAGTAAAAGGAAGCCTCCAAAAGAGACTGATGTTAATATAAAATATTTAAAACTTATCTGGGGCTTGCATCAATCAATTACTGGGGAGCACATTAGATCTGCTTCCTATTTGTTGCGATACATAAGCTCGACTTCATATTTCATTGCTTGTCCTGTGGTGGTTGATCTTAACCGGATTCAACCTCTGAAACCAATGTGGAAGGTTCTTCTACTCCTATTACTGATCTAATGAAGAAGAAGAAAGCTCCCGCATTTTTTGACAAGTCTACTTGTGCTACTGAGGAGGGAAAGAAGAACAAACAAAGTGTCCCAGATGAGGGGACAAAGAATATAGATGTACCCCCTTCCACTGTTGCTAAGGAAGCTGGCAAGAAGCCCCCTGTGCCTCCGAAAGAGGCATCACCTTCAAGTGAGACTGTTGTCATCTTACCAATAGAGACAGCACCTTTAATTGAAAGTGCTCCTTCTCCTTTGAGGAGATTGAAAAGAAGTTCTACTGAGAGACCTGTTGACCCTATCTCTCAACCTTCAAATGTTGAAGGTAATGTTCCAGATCTTGTTCCTCTGAGATCTGCTATGAGCTTGATCAAATCTGGGACTGTCCCAGAATTCCAAGGAATTGAAGATACCTTCTATCGTGAGAGAATTACTACTTTGGTTGCTCAATACATTACGTCAGTAAGTATCGTTACCCTGAGTCCTTTATTTTCTAGTACTATATTCATATATTGATTCAAAAAATTTCCTTTTTTTAGCTCGTGATGTGTTTTAATAGTATTTTAAAGAAAGATGAAGCCATCAGGGCCTCTACCTCCTCGGGTGGGGTAGAAGAAGATTTTTCTGGATTAACCCAATCTTTGAAGGAATCTCGTTAGAAGTACGAGGAAGACAAAGATGTTTGGGAGAAGCAACTCAAGTCTGTTGAACTAAATAGAGATCAAGTTGTGACTGCCTCCAAAGAGTTGGAGAGGAAATTAAAGGATGCTAAACAACGTAAAGAGGAGCTTGAGATCAAGCTTAAATCTGCTGAGGAAAATGTTTCTAAGCTTCAAGATGTTGAGCGACATAAGACAGAGGTAGAAGAAAAACTGAAGTCTGTTGAAGAGCTCCTTAGGGAAAGGACTTCCTCGGAGAGAGCAAAAAGGAAAGTTGCTATTAAAAATCTTTCAGTGCTGGTTGGGACAAAGGTTGGAATAAGGGCCTAGTTGTTATGTATTCTCAAATGGAGTATGCCAGTATTAAATATTTTAGGGATGGATGGGTAGTAGCCTTGCAGAAATTGAAGGTTGCTGAAAATTTTGAGTTGTTCCAGGAGCATACCCATGGCCCTCCTGCCTCTCCTGGATAAGAAGAATAAAAAGACAAAGTTTCTTCAGATGAATCTTCTATGATGACAGGAGAGCAAGTCCCTGTTGTTGCTGTTTTTTAACCTCTCGAGCAAGTCCAACAACCCAGCACATCTGTCGAGCAACTGCCATTGCTCTTCGAGCAACCAACCCCTTCATCCAAATCGTCCGAAGAAGTCGTAGGAAATAAGGAGAAGGTGTAAAGTTGTTCGAGTCTTTTATTTCTTTATTTTCCTGGATGTAACCCTGATCTATGTTTTCCTTTATTATGATGAATAAAAATTTGAACTTTTGTTGTTCGTTTGGAATTTCTCTCTTACTTCCTCTCTTCGCATCATTGTTGATTTTGTTTTTCATTTTATCTTTACTAGTTTGTGGCCAGGATGGAACTCTTATCATCTCATGATACAAAATTGATGAAGAAATGCAATGATTATTTCAAAGCTGGTCATGCAAACTTTACTGAGGCCCGAATAATTAACATCCTCGGGTCAGATGCCTCTGAACGAGTAATTGATGCTTACCAGTACTTAAAGTGCCTAATTGATCGTGCTCTAGCCAATAATGTGGCTTACTATGAAATTATTGAAGATCTTCAAGGAACGATCGAGGAACTTCAACAGCAGTATAAAGAATCTACTACACTTTTGCATCAAGGCTTTGAGAAAAAGTACCAACAATTGAGTGCTGACAAGGGATATGACAAGTACATTTCAGCTCATGAGAAAAAGGAGAGTTTGTTAAAGCTTGAAATTAAAGAACATAGACATATTGCGAAGCTGCTAGAGCAGGAGAACATCGCTTTGCAGGAGGAAATAAAATAACTCAAATCTTCTGCCTCTTCTTCTTCGGGGGCCCTGGTCCCCGTTAATGATGATGGTTTTTTGTTTTTAGGGATAAAAAATGCTAACTTACGGGATGAGTTAGAAACTTTGAAATGAACTGGACCTTCCACACCTGCTCGTGGCAGAGAAAGATCTTCTTCTCATGGACGAGCAAGGGCTGGTCGTGTTACTAATGATTAAACGAGAACTCAATTGGCCTTAGAGAATCAAGTCATTCAATTGATGGGGAAGAATCAGGCTTTGGCATACATGTCTAAGAAGATTCAAAGTTTCACCAACCAACTCTCTAATCAGAGTTCTGCTCTGGAAAGTAAAGAAATTCTTGTGAAAAAGCTCCACGAGCAACTTGAGAGATTAACTTAGAGATTAACTTATCAATTTCACAAACAACCTAGGGAATTTTCGATGGCTGGGTATAATGAAGCTCTGTATAATCTTGATGCTCGTTTGCAACAATCGAACAGCGAAGGATATAAGCAGGGGTGGTTGAATGCCTTAGGTGTTCTGAAACTGGATCAAGGTCATTTCTTGTGGGATTATTATGAACCTGGAGTTAATGATTTTCCTGTGCCTCCCTTCAAACTTGACCTTAATTTGATTTCAACCCGTGCTATTCCTCGAATTTTGATCTCGAAGTATCTCGGTGATTATAATCTTCATTCAAACTTTGAGATATCTCGTCCAGAGCATTTGCTTGATCGACCATCCATAATTAATGTCAGAATGCTGCGAGATATAAACTTTATAAACTCCCCTTATGCATTAGATGATCCTCCAGCTGGGGTAGAACCTGTTTCAAAAGAAGAGGGAAAGAAACCCACATAATATGATATTTGTAATGGATCAAATTTCATATCTTATGTAATCTACTTTTATTTAATAAAGAAAGATTTAGTCTTTTGCCATTTCATTTTCTTTGAAATAATTCGTAGAGTGTCCTTATTTATTCATTGGTGAATATATATATATATCATGTTTTGTTTTTAGATAATGGAACTTATCCCATTTGTTGTTTGATTATAGTGACTTGTCACTCTTTGGGCCTAAGAAATGGAATGATTTTCATCCTATGTTCCTTCTTAGTTATAGTAATCTCGTCTAGATTACCTTATTGCCTAGACAGTGGATTCCCCGGGAGGTCATCCATCTTCTTGCCTAGTTTGGTACCAACCAACCGGAGTTGGTGGTTATTGAATTTTCGACCAACCGGAGTTGGTGGTCAATGAATTACCGACCGACCGGAGTTGATGGTCAATGAATTACCGACCAACCGGAGTTGGTGGTTAATGAATGACCGACCAACCGGAGTTGGTGGTTAATGATATACCGACCAACCAAAGTTGGTGGTTAATGAATTACTAACCAACCGGAGTTGGTGGTTACTGCTTTGAATTTGCATTTGTGTGTAGTGTGTAGCACTAATATTTCGAAAAAAAAATTCAACAAAGGAGGAAATACGGGCGAAACATCACTTTATTCAGATTGAAAGAACTGTGTTACATATGGACTTTAATTACTGATAGTACTTGCGCAGATGCTCTACATTCCATGCGTTCTTGAATTCTTCTCCCTCCAAGGTTTTAATTTTGTATCTCCCAGGACGAACAACTTCAGTTACTCTGTAAGGTCCATGCCAGTTAGCCTCCAGTTTGTTATATTTTTGGATCACTTTCTTCAGCACATAATCCCTTCTTTCAAATCGCACTGCTTCACCTTTTTATTGTAGAATAAGGTGGTTCGTTGTTGGTATGCAGCATTCCTGATTGTTGCTTCTTCCCTAACTTCTTCGAGCATATCCAGATCTAAACGCCTCATCAAGTCGCTTATAGGAGAATTAAAATTAAGTACCCTATGTGTATGTAAACCCAATTCAGCAGGTATGATAGCCTCACTCCCAAATGTCAACATGTATGGAGACTCCCTAGTTGTTGTTCGTGGTGTAGTACGATAAGACCACAACACAGAGTGTAGCTCGCTGATCCAATTTTCCTTTGCATTATCTAGTCATTTTTTCAAACCATTTAGTAGGGTCCTGTTCGTCACTTCAGTTTTCCCATTGCTCTGGGGTTGTCCTGGCGCATAGTGGATTTTCAGTATATTGGATTGATGACAATATACAGCGAATTCCTCATTGTCAAATTGGGATCCATGATCAGTAATGAATGCGTGTGGGAGACCATATCTGCAAATAATACTCTTCCAAATAAACTAATAGACCTTGTCATATGTCATATCAATGAGAGGTTCAACTTCCACCCATTTAGTAAAATAATCCATAACAACCACTAGGTATTTGAATCTTCCGTTGGTCGTTGGAAGTGGCCCAACCAAGTCTATCCCCCACATGGAAAATGGCCAAGGGGACGTAATGGGTGTTAACAATGCTTGGGGAGTTCTTCAAATGGAAGAGAAACATTGGCATTTATCGCACTTCTTAGCGTAAGCTGCACAATCAGCTCTCATCATTGGCCAGTAATACCCCGGTGTTGTTATCCTCTGCAAAAGCGTCCGACCTGCTATATGAGCACCACAGGACCCTTAATGAACCTCTTTAATCAAGTCCTTAACTTCGGAGGGATGGACACATCTCTGGAGTGCTGCTATAACTCCTCTTTTATACAAAATGCCACTGGTCAATACGTAACGAGCAGCTTTAAACTTCAGTTTCTTGGGTGCGAGTTTATCAGTTGGCAAGGCCCCCTCTTCAATATAAGCCCTGATGGGGTCCATCCAAGATGGTCCCAAGTCGAGGGTAATTAAGTTCATCATCAAATCTTCGTTTATGCTCCGACCAGCCAGGATTTATATTGGGATTGTTCTTCGTAGCTCGGTGCGTGTTGTTGATGCCAGCCGAGATAGGGCGTCGGCTCTTGCCTTCTCTAATCTCGGTATTCTAATCAACTGAACTGTGGTAAAAGTCGAGACAACCTCTATAGCTTTTGCATGATACTTGACCATTAGTTCTCCCTTCGCTGCATACAGTTCGAGAATTTGATTTACGATTAACTGTGAATCACTGAACACCATGACCTGCTCTGCCTTCATGGTTTTGGCCAAACTTAGACCCACGATCACAGCCTCATATTTATCTTCATTATTGGAGGCTTTAAACTGAAAACGTAGAGCATATTCTATATCAATCTCATTAGTACTGTTTAAAATAATTCCTGCTCCACTGCCTATGGCATATGAAGATCCATCCACATACATATTCCATACATGTACTTTATTATCAAATTCTTGATCAAACAGAGTTCCTTGGTGGAATATATGATGCTTCCTTTTGTCCTCCCCTGAACCTTCTCACTTCTCATTGATTATCTTCTCTTGATCGTCCACAGATGGAAGTTGGTCGGGTGTTAAATTCGCTGATCCCGTAACATCTACGGGTTGGTGTGTATTAAACTCCTGCTCTTCGGAGGCATCATAGTGAGTAAACTCTGCTATAAAATACGCTACTGCCTTCCCCTTAAGTGACGACCTAGGCTCATAAACTATGTCATATTCACCAAGTCCTACTGCCCAGTACATTAATCTTCCTGATTTCTTCGGTTTATGCAGAGCTTGTCTTAATGGCATATCAGTATACATAACTATAGTATGGGCTTGGAAGTATGGCCTCATCCTTCTGCTCGCTTCGATTAGTGCCAGTGCTAACTTTTCCAGTCTTGGATATCTGATCTCTACTCCTCGGAAGGCCTTGCTGGTTTAGTAGATCGGTTTTTGTACTCTGTCCTCCACTCTTATCAACGCCGAGCTAATTGCATTCTCTGAAACTGCCAGATACAAGTATAGTCTTTCTCCTATCACTGGTCTAGATAATAATGGAGGTGTTCCCAGATATTTCTTTAACTTTTGAAAGGCCTCCTCGCATTCATCATTCCCCTTAAAAGTTTTTCGAAGTGTTTTGAAGAACGGGAGGCATTTGTCTATTGCTCGTGACACAAATCTGTTAAGTGCTGCGACTCACCCTATGAGACTTTGCACTTCCCTCTTCGTAGTTGGATATCATAGCTCCAATAGGGCCTTGATCTTTTTAGGGTTCGCCTCGATACCTCGTTGGTTAACAATATATTCGAGAAACATATCTTCTCGTACTCCGAATATGCATTTGGTGGGATTCAACTTCATTTGATATTTCTCTTATTGATCAAAAGTCTGACCTAGGTCAACTAAATGATCAACATCTTTCTTGCTATTCGTCAGCATATCATCGACATAAACCTCCATGTTATAACTGATTTGCTCTGCAAACACCTTATTCATCAGCCGTTAATATGTTGCACCTGCATTTTTAAGTCCGAAAGGCATAACATTATAGAAATAAGTTCCTCTTGGGGTGATAAAAGAGGTACTTTCCCTGTCCTCAGGTTTCATTTTGATCTGGTTGTAACCATCCATGAAACTCAATAATTCATGCCCCGAGGTAGCATCCACCAGCTGATCGATTCGAGGCAAAGGAAAATGATTCTTTGGGCAAGCTTTATTAAGATCAGTGAAGTCCACACACATCCTCCACTTGTTGTTTTTCTTCTTTACTAACACTACATTTTCTAGCCAATCTGGATATTTAACGTCCTCAATAAAAAAAGGCTTTCTGTAGTTTCTCTACCTCTTCCTGTATAGCTTGGTTCTTTTCAGGACTGAACACTCTTCTTCGCTGCTTCACTGGCTTGATTTTCTTGTTCACGTTGGGCTCATGACACAAGAAACTCGGCTCTATTCCTGGCATGTCTTCATGACTCCATGCAAAAGTCTATTTTTTGCGCCTTAAAAATGCTACCAGTTCCTGTTTTAATGATACATCCAACGACGCACCAATTTGGGTTGTTCGTTCTAGGTGTTCGTCATCACTTTCGGTAGCTTCCATGACCTGGCCCTTCACGAGTTGAGACTCGTCTCTAGGGTCTAATGTTTCAATCTATGCATCTTTTATTTCATCCACTTGGTATGTAGTAGTCTTCTTCCTGGATTCTTCTCGTTCTTCCTATTCGACAGATGAATAGTAGCATTCCCGAGCTACTTTCTGGTCGCCTTTCACAATTCCCACTCCAAAATTGGTTGGTAATTTTAAAGATTGATGTACAGTAGACGGTATTGCCTCGAACTTCTTAAGACCTACCATTCCCATGATGATGTTGTAGGATGATTGGACAGTTTTATCCATCACGAAAAAGCGTACTCTTTCTGTTCGGCAAGCAGGCCACGTACCAATAAACATGTCCAACTTGATCGTCCCAAGTGGAAAAACCTTTTCGCCAGCAAAACTGAGGAGGGACCTATGATAGGGCTCCAACTAGGCTAACTTCAGATTCAAACTATCAAAGCATGGGTAGAACATGATGTCTGCAGTGCTACCATTGTCCACTAGTACCCATGAAATCACCACTTCCTTCATTCTCATCTTGATTACCAATGGGTCATCATGAGGATATAGTACACCTACCAAGTTATTCTTAGATAAATTGATGACCAGTTTGTCCATATTCACCTTCCCCGGGCCATCATCTTCTGCCAAGTTTATTCGTTGTATGTACGAGCAAGCTTGGTCCTCATTAAGGTAAGATTTTCTCTCCGCAATTAGATCTTCACCTCCTGTATCTCCACCTGTAATGACATTACATTCAAATGACCCAAAATGGATTGAAAACACCTCGCGTTCTCGCTGTCTTGGTCTTTTGGGGAGATCGGGGTCATCTTCTGGATCATCTTCGTGGTCTCTCTTCTTGTCTTCTTTTGCTCGGTGAGGAGACTTAGATCTTTGCCTTCCTCGATCGCTGGGCTTTCCACCATTTTGGCGATCAACATACTTAGCCAATTTTCCTCTCCTGATGAGTGCTTCAATTTCATTCTGGAGAGCTATGCAACGTTTGGTCGTGTGACCATGGTCTTTGTGGAATTCACAATATTTGGACTTGTCCCTTTTGTTAGGATCTGCCTTCATTTTCCCTAGCCAAGCTAACTCCTCGATGTTCTTGATCTCCTCTAGAATGTGATTTATATCCACCTTCAAGGGAGTATAATTTCCATATTTACTCATCTTCTCCAGCACTTGCTTACCCTTCGACTGCTTGTTGCCACCATTGTTCTTTTGATCCTTCTTCTCAGTTTTACCAGCCTCAACCTTAGTCTCCTTAGTGTCTGTATTCTTCTTTACAGCCATAGCTTCCTCAGTGTTCATGATCTTGGCTGCCTTTGCCATCATTTCTGCCATGGTTCTAGGCGGATCTTTGGCCAAAGTATAGTACAAATTATCTATTAACAGTCCACTCATCATAGAAGTAATTGTTATTTTCTCCTCATAATCAATTACTTCAAGTTTCTTGTTATTTAAACGAGTAATGTAGTCCCTGGTACTTTTTTCTGGCCTCTATCTAACACTCAGTAAGTGTGCTACTCGTTTAACTGGTTTTGCTCCAAAATAGAAATTCCCTATAAAAAGCTCTGCTAGTTAAAGGAAAGTCCCAATCTTCCCCCGAGGAAGTTTGTTGTACCATATTTGAGCTGACCTGGTGAGAGTTCCCAAAAATTCCTTGCATCTCATCTCGTCTGGAAGCGCATAGATATCGACAGCAGCTTGGTATTGTTCTATATCGAGGACAGGATCAGTTTTTCCATCATATTTAGGTGTCACCATAGGAGCTTTGAATTTTGATGGCATGGAAAAATCCACGATTGCCTGTACGAATGGTGTCCCTTGTACAAAAGTTCTTTATAGGGGATTCTTGGCCTTAGCCATTTCCCCTAACCTGTCTTCCAACCTTTGAATTGAACCTTTCCATGCATCATTTCCCACCTCGGGCCTATTTGTTTGAGCAACTGATCGCGTTGAGTTTTCCTCTTGGGACCTTTCATTACGGGCTGCTGGGTGTGATTGGGCAAAGCCTTCCCTTAGGTCGGATGATCGTTGAGAGTTCCTAGACGCAATCCTAGGAGGACTTCTATTCCTCCTAGGGCCCAAATGATCAAAAGGATAGACTCTACTCAACCTTTCTAGAGCACTAGTCCTTTTTGGAGTGAGAGTGACATTCCGTTGGGAATCTGTAGCTCGTACTGATGAAGTCCGGCCTGGTTGATACGAAGGATCATTAGTCCTCTCAGTACGGTGTGAGCCAGTACGTCTAGATTGAGAGATCTCCGGTAATAGCGTTCGTCTAGTTCTTAAAGATGGAAAATGGGTATTTCTCTGCACACTTCGTTGTCCTGATTGGGCCGACACTCCACCTTGAACAGTTTGTATAAGTTGACGCATAGTTTCTTGCATCGCCGTTTGGCCTTGGGCTAAATTAGCCATTATGCCAGCCAGATCTTGAATATTTGGGGGAGTAGAAGGGTTTGGAGGGACCCCAGTGTTTCGATTACTGGATTTCAAACTCTCAGCCATAGATGATGAGTTGTTTTGGTGAAAATGCTAAGTACAGTCGTTCCCACAGACGGCGTCAATCTGTTGATGTAAAAAACTAGATTATATCTAATTAATCAATTACAGATAAAAATGAATAAACAAATAAATGATTTGTAAAGTGGTTCAGCCTTATGAAAATGGTCTACGTCCACTGTTTTGTATTACTGATTATTTGCCTTGAATCTCGATAATATTTTTTCCAAGATATCCAAAGTCCCCCTCTTATGAGGAGGTTACAATGTATTTATAGCCTTGAGGTTGTAAATATGAAAGGATAATGCGTTGTTATCTAGTAAACATATACATCTGTACGATAATAATGCGCATTTAATGCATAGTTATCTTTTGATTCTCTTGATTTGGATGTTCTGCACGCTAAGTAGCTCGGACTGCTTAAGTTGCTCGGTATGCTTAAGTTGATCGGAGCACCTAAATAACTCGGTGGCAGTACGTTGTTCGTTGAAAGTATTTATATTTGCCACGTAGGTTGACATGTGTTTTCAAGTGATTGGTCCACGTCAGCAGACTAAATTTGGTATTAACACCCCTGTTGTCAACAAATTGGGGTTAACATGATTTGAATTCTCAACTTTGCAGCGAAGACCCATTTTAACCATCTCAATTTGGGAAATACCTAGAGAGAAAAAACACATCAAAGTGAATTTACAACAAACATGGCCGCAATATCACCGTCTATATTTTCTAAAACATTGCAATTGATAGATAATAGCAATGAATTACATGAATCATTTTGTGCAATATCTGTTAGAAAAGGTAGAAATCTTCTATAACTAAACAACCATGAAAGAACAAATTATGCATTCTTTGAAGAACCGTTCAATAAATGAATCACGACTCCTAATAACCAAGTTATCCGCCACCATCATCAACTAATTGAGTAACACTTTACCCAAGAAGCATGTGAAGTTACTGACAGCACCCATTATATTATGAATGGGCACAACTTGGATCAAGTCACTGACTCAGCAAGAGTGAGCACCTCAGATCCGTCAAGCACTGCCAAATAACTTGAAGAAATTAATACAAATGTCGAAGATAACATAAGCTAGCATGCACAAAAGCTTTTAAAAAAACCAAACTAAACAGCGTGCATAAACCAAATCAGCAGATGTTTAGCAAAATGTGAAACTAACACCAACGACCACAACTCATTTTAGTCAAATCAATGAATTTTTGGCAAAAAAAAATAACACGAACTTTTTTCTTCACAGGACCATTTTACTCATAACCCAAAATAACAAAATACACCGCAACGAAACAAACACACACAGTCGTTATTTAGTCAATGTCATTATTTAGTCAATGTCATTATTTAAAATAAACTCAATGTCATTATTTAGTCATTCCCACCATGGTCTCATCTCTATGCATAGATGCATTTTGGTCTCAACCAAAAACAGAGTCAGTGTCAATACACGCACCCCAACAGTTTAAAAAAACAACCTACCTCTTTATTATGAACAAAGCCAATACCCTCGTCCTCATGCTCTGAGTCCACCCCATCACCTCTGATCGCCACACTCTATACTCACTTGGGAAGTGATAGCCATAAGTTTATGAGAAGAAAGAAGGGGATGGGGATAGGGAAGACATGAATCAGTTGATGGTAAAATAATCAGTAATACATAATGTTAAAATACCTTATAGTTTCGAATCTCAAATAAGCTTGCATCTGTCTTCAGTTTGCAGAACAAAAAAAAATGCAAAAAAAAGGAACTGAAGCGTTTGCATAACAACCTAAAAAATTGCAAAAAGAGAAGGAAATGAAAAGAGACAACTTTAGAATGAAAAAATAAGCATCAAATGAAATTATAACAATAAACTATTAAGATGCATATAATGATTTAAAGGAGGAAGAGAAAACCTACCCCGACGTTGGACTGAAATATGCAGACTGAAATAACACAATATTCAGACCAATATGCAGACTGATTTAGAAATTTATCTGAAGGAATGTCGCGACGTTGCAATGGAAATGGATGCAAAAGAAAGCAAAGCTTCTTCTTCTCCGGGAGCTGAAAACGGTCAAAGAAGATCTCGCTTTTGGGAAGGGGCATTGCGAAAAACAAAAAAGACATACATATATAATTAAAAAGGAAAAAAACTACATAAAAAGAATAGAACAAAAACCCTTTTTTTCTTTATGTGTGCCATCGTCTTGGGTGAGAGATGAATAGCAAAAATGGACCGAGAAACAAGACCCTAATTTTGAACCAAGAAATCTCAACCTAGAAGCATATGGTGACAGAGAGTATACCTGAGATCTAAAAAAATACGAACCATAACCTTGATAGGGGAGCACTGAGAAAGAGAAATAGAGAGGATCGGGGGTTAGAGGTGAGCAGGTGATTGGAGATGGGAGTGGGAGGTTTTTGAGAGTGGGTGGTAATCCGTAAATCTCTAGAAAAATTTTGGTAAACAAAAGAGAAAATTGGGAGAAGCGTGTATTGCAGTAGTGGGAACTGATGAGAGAGATTAAAGAGCTTTGGGATTGTGGCAATTTACTCTTTTGTCCTTGGTTTTTAATTTTGAAAAAAATGGGCAAAGAAATTAGAGTGTGTCAAAAGAGGGGGAAACCAAAAATTAAAAGGGTAAAATAGAAAATGCAAAAAAAAATCATACTGATGACATCATGGTGCTATCTTATGACATACATAAGTTTTCTACTTTATTATTTATATATATATATATGTGTGTGTGTGTGTGTGTGTGTGTGTGTGTGTTGTGTTATTTGAGAGAGAGGGATGATTCTACTATTCTATTTTTTTTATTGTGGATATAAATTATTATTATTAAATCCCTACTTAGTGTGTACATATTTTCTCCGGTCTCAAAGAGTATATAGGGTTAATGACACTTTCCCTCCATGAACTTTACCCCATTTTTCCTTTACCCCCCGAAATTTTAATTTCGGCATATAACCCCTCGAACTTCCTAAACGACTAGAAGTAAACCCCCTAACACTAACACCATTACATTTTTGGATAAAAATTGACACGTGGCACCTATTTGACTTCTTCAAAAGGTTATTTTTATATCTTTATAATTTTGGGATAAAACCCTTATTTTCTCTATTTCTCTTATTCTTCCATTTCATCTCTTTCCTTCCTCCTTCCTCCTTCCTCTAGGTAGCCATCCATGTATGCCCATCTCTCCATCTCTCTTCGTCTTCACACACAGGCATGAACAAACACAACACACAGAACACAAAAGCACACACACACACACACACACACACACACACACACACACACATTCAAATACGAATACACACATAAACACACACACAACGAACACAATAATCGACTGCGTTTATTTTGTTTCAGGATTTCATCTTGGTTTTGAGTTCCAGATTTATTTTGAAGGTTTGAGATCTCAATTTATTATTTTCGAAGATTTGAAGTTTTTTTTAATATTTGTTTGAGATTGATGGCTCCAAAATTTCAAATTCGTTTTGTTTTCAGATTGATGGTTTGAGTGCAAAATTCAAGTTTTGCTGAAGATTATTTGGTTGAAATTTTCAAAATGGTTTTTTTTTGGGAGATCTTGGGATTGAAATATTTTTTTTGGCAGATAGTTGGATTGAAATTTCGAGGTCTGTTTTTTTAGATATGTTGTTTTAAATATTTTTATCCCTTCCGAATTTTTATTTTTTATATTTTTAGTATGTATTTACTATTTTAGAATTCTTTTTAATTATTTTTCTGTAATACTTAGAGTTTTCAAATATATATTTTCCAGTATTTTCAGATATTTAATGTGCATTGAGTTGTTTTTGTAATTTTTAATTCTTTAAATATATTTTTTTATCACATTACAATTTTTTTAGAGTATTTATGTACTTTTCTTATTTTTAATATATTTTAATATTGTTCCAATTTTTTTAAAGGTTTTGTTCAATATTTTTCCTATTTTTCTTAATTCAGTTTTATTCAAACATTTGAAATGTTTTTGCATACATTTAAGACGTTTTTCTATTATTTGATTTTTTAAAAAAATCAAATATTTCCATATTTCTTTTGAAAGTTTTATTATAATTTTACATGTTTTTTCTATTATTTCTGGATTTATGAGAGTTTTAACACTATTTTTCATACTTTTTTTGAAAATAATAATAATAATTTTTTATTTTTTATTTTCTTTTGCAATGTTAAATTATTTATATGATTTCCAAAATTTTGAAATATTTTCTCTAATTTCTATTTTTAACTCTTTTTTTATAATTTTTGGATTTTAATATATTTTAAATGACTTATTCTGTAATTTTTATTATTTTTAAACTTTTATATTATTTTGGGCAAAAATACCCTCATGTGCATGACACATGATCCATTTTTCGTCCAAAAAGTAAACGGTATTTACGCTATGGGACAATTTGAATTCGTTTAGGAAATGTTGATGGTTAAATGTTGAAATTTAAAGTTATGGTGGTTAAATGAAAAATGGGGTAAATTCGGAGGGGGGAAGTGTAATTAACCCAAGTAGATATATTACATTCTAAGTATATTTTTACTGAGAATAACATGGAAAAAGAAAACCATGAGGAGAAGAAAAATAAGATTAAGAGGTTTGTTGAAATGATAGTTCTTGTGATGGTAAACATTTACAGTAATGAAAAATATATACTTTTAATTAAATAAATTATGTTTTTAAAAATTTATACTTAAAAGTAAATATTGTTGTTTGTTGACTGTGTTCTTATTTTTATCTTTCTCGTTCTTCTTTTTCTTAGAATAATCATTGTTGTAAGCATAAATGTTTACTTTTAGTGCAAGTTTTGTTCCACTTTTTTGTGATAGTAAATGTTTGCTTAAAGTTTTATTTATATACTAGCATGCAATCCGCGTAATGTGTGAGTGCTCTAGTATGAATATATACACATCGTTGTGAAACTCATAATTTTACAAATAATGTATCTCTTTCTTAATCATATTCGTTATGAATGAATAACAGGATGATCCAACACTCATTTTGAAGAATAAGTGTTACAATAACATTGGTAAATGATTACAAATAATTGTTTATAGAATGATTTTTCATTTTTAACATCGACAATTCCATGAACAAGATTATAATTTCCCATACACATACCACATTCAAAGTTACATGAGTGTGATTAGATTTAGTTTCCATTCCCGACTCATTTGTTAAAGCTAACTATAAAATAGAAGCTAAAGAAATTGGTAATTTCCATCCTTGAAAAGTGTACATGTTATCTTGTTGTATGAGCATTTCCTTGAAGAACTTTAAATCATGCAACAGTGTTAATTTGTTCTGATTAACATTTATTAATCACCTATTTTGATATCTCCATTTCGGATGTATTTTTTGATTTATGAAAACGTCATCCTGTAAGAATCCAGAATTAAGTAATGTGCTCTGTAGAGAAATGCATTGGAGCACCTACAAAAATGTAAAAAAGATATTAAATTCTCCATGTGTAAAATTTTGATGAAAGAATGAAAAAATTTAAGGATAGAATGTCATATTAGAACAGTATACTAACCTGAAGATAAATTTTAGTTGACGCTTACATATTTTATCACAAATTTATTAATGTTAACCGTATTGCTTAGTAATATGGATACATATTTTTAGTAGTGGTATGTTCCCTCATCTGGATAGAAAAAATTAATTTAAACGGCTGTGTAATTTCAGGTAGGAACCTAAAATTTTAACTAAAAATAAATACCGACAATAACCTGATTTTATATATGAATAAAGTATAAAGTTGTTTTTGTACGAATTAGTGGGGCAACTTCCTGCATCATGTTGTATTTCTGTATATGTAATTGTTTTGTTTCTACTTTGTTAGTATCTGAATTAAATTTGAGGCCAAATACATATAAAAATCCCTATAAAATATGAGGGGGGAAAAGCCACCTTGTTCAAAACATAGCTAGTGTGAAACTTGTTTTTGTTTGTTGAATTTCAGCCACTTTGTTTAAAAATAGATTATTTGAGGCAGTGGATTGATTTCGTTGAGAAACGTTTTTTGTCCAGGAGATTTCTTTGTGCCTAAATTGAGCTAAAGAAGCTTATATCACTGTAAAAAAAACAAATAAAACTCCAAAGAATGAGGTCATAGGGGACCAAGAAATATTAATCTTAAGAAAAATAGAATTGGTCGTGGGTGTCTTGTGCGGTAAAAATTCGACCAAGAAATAGAAATTTTCAACCATATTTTAAATAAAAAACTAATACATCAATAAAAACATCATCAAAAAAGTAAGCACCTGTTGTTCTGTGAACATAAAACTATAAAAGTGTTTGAAAATTGGACTATTATAAAGCTGTCCAGATTTTTCTGGATAGATTTTTGAGCAATTTTGAGCTCAAATTTAGGTGGGACCCACACTACGAAAATCGTGGGACCATATACGAACGCGTTCACCTCCACAAGGAGATTAACGTAGTATATTCATATGTCCAATTTCAATAAGTTATGAATGATAAATATATCCCCAAAGTGACTCACAAAGTAATGAAAGTTAATGAATTGGGTATGTTTTAACTCTTGTCCCATATTGGAAGAATACTCGAAAGTTGATGAGTTAATAAAACCCAAATGATGGACTAAGGTTTGGATGCCTTGGGGTATCCCAACTCTTTGAAGGGGAGATGACCTAAGCCATGCACGGGTTGACTTTTGGTCAAAGGTCCGCGCGTCCGGCCGGCTCGGTTCGGGCTTGTAAAAATCTCTTACATTTTTTGGCCGAATTTATTTAACTTTCTGGGATTTAATTATTAATTAATTAATTAATTATAAATTGTTGGCAGTTATTTCCAACAGTTAATTTCGGTTGAATGTACCAACAATCAACACAAAAGCTATAAATTAAACCTTTCCCCTATAGTTTTGACTACTGAAAAATTTTCCCTCCCATAATTCTGAATTTATGCTGCAACTTTTGCCAGAAAATTCCTTTTTCTATTGCTACTACATACATTCCTGCATATGATCTCTTTGGTCTGGTTGAGTATAAACACAGAATTGTGTTCGAAGAAATTAATCATTGTCGTGCTACTTGATTAATTTGAAAATCCGTTCTATCTTGGGAGACAATTATTCATTACCTTTGGCACTTTGTGGAGGGAATAAATTTGTCCCAACTCTTTGAAAGGGAGATGACCTAAGCTATGCACGGGTTGAATTTCGGTCAAAGGTCCACGCGCGCGCGTTCGGCCGGCTCGGTTCGGGCTTATAAAAATCTCCTACATTTTTTGGCCAAATTTATTTAACTTTTTGGGCTTTAATTATTAATTAATTAATTATAAATTGTTGGCAGTTATTGCCAACACTTCGTGATGCATCTGAATGGTCTGTTGAAGTATCCTCTGCGATAGAGATGATTATCCTACACGTAAAACTATGGGGGGGCTTCGCTTGAGTCCCATCGCATCTATTTTCTCCATGGGAACAACTCCGCCTCTTATAAAATCAATATAAGTCTACCTCCAGTCTGTCTGAGTCTCAACAAAGTGGCATTCAACTACCTAAAAGGAAAATTGATATTTATAGCACCTTTATTGTAACTCTGCTGCGTCAATCTTAATCGTTGACCATAAGTACCCCTCCCTCTGAATTCTTTTGTATATAGGTATCTCAGTTGTTTCTCACTGTTCATCATGTGTCTTTTTTAACCTCTATTCTGCTTTTTCTGGCCCAACGCATCTTGACAACCATCCTCTCATATTCCGAAAGTAAAGGTTTCCCTAATTGGCAAAGTACTACTCTAGCTCTTTCAATCCCATCTTGCCTTCCTCAGACTCCAATTTCTTCCTAATCTCTCCCCTCTAATCCGAATCATCTTCCATCGGTAAGATTGATTGCAACACCGAGGGGGCTATTTTTCGTTGTATCACCATAGTAGTTGTATCGATTTTTATAGCCATCTTCAGAGCAATTGTGACATAGGTGTCAGCATGTCTATTCATCATTCTGAGATGCCTTCTTATCTTGACTTGATGGAACTGGTTGATTAGCCATTGAATGATCGTTCTATAAGGCACTAGACTGAGGTGATTTAACTCATATTACCCATTCACTTGTTGAACCACTAAGTTAGAATCACCTTTGATGCATAGTAAACAGAGGCCCCTTCGGAGGGCCTCTAGAAAACCCAGTACCAACTCTTCATACTCTGCCTCATTATTAGATCAAGGTATATCTAACTTGTAGGAAAGGAAAAATTCTCCCTTCCCTTCAGAAAGGATAACCCCTGCTCCTCCTTTTTTTTTATCGATGAACCATCGAACTGCATCGTCCATTCTCCAAGGTTGGCATCCAAAATTTTTTGCTACAAGTCATCCCTTGGAATACTCTCTCCGGGTCGCTCAAATACCTCAGATGGGAAGGAAAATCGCTAAATAAATCTGCATACTCCTGGCTATTGATCGCGCGAGGGACCACACATTTTAAGTCACATTCTTAAAGGATGAGTAACCACCGAGCTGCTCTTCCAATCAAAATAGCTATCACCAATAAAAACTTAATTGGGTCACATCTTGTCACAAAGTGAATTGTGAAAGATAGCATGTAATGTCAAAGTTTTTATGCTACAAACATCAAGGCTAAATAATGTCTTTCTATACTACTATACCTTGCCTCTAGTCCATGTATTATCCTACTTAGGTAGTAGACTGTCCTCTCTTGCCCATCGATTTCCTGTTCCATAAGGACTCCAATGGACCTTGTAGTAGATGTCTGGTACAGTTACAATGGTTACCCTATCTTGGGAGGGATCATCGTTTGTGTAAAAGTGAGCATCTTCTTCATCTTGGTTAAAGATTATTGGTGATATTCCTCTCATTTGAACTCCATGCCCTTTCGCAGCAGCTCCATTTATAGGTGAGCTATTTTGGCTAACCCTGGCACAAATCTCCTAAGGTAGGAGACTTTACTGAGTAAACTCTTGAGCTCCTTCATCATTCTGTAACATGTCATCTGCAAGATTGGTCGTTGCTTGTCCTGATCCATCTCCCCCCTATCGATTTACCACAAGACCCGAGAACTTTCCACTTGTAACCCCTAAAGCACACTTCAGCGGGTTCATTTTTAGCTTGTACTTTCTGCACCAGGTGAACACCTTCCTCAGATCATCCAGATGGGAATCCTCCTTCTTTAACTTGATGACCAAATCATCCACGTAAAATTCAAAAAACTTATGAAAGAATTTGTGAAAAATGGCCATCATCCTCCTTTGATATGTTTCCCCAGCACTTTTTAACCCAAAAGGCATCGCTTTCTACATAAAGTTACCTAGTGGGGTCCTGAATGCTGTTTTCTCTGCGTTTGTTGGGTCCATCTTGCTCTGGTTGTAACCTACATACCCATCCATGAAGTTGTACATTTCATGTTCAGCAGTTGCATAGATTAAGCTGTCAATAGAGGGCAGAGGAAACTCATCTTTCGGGGAAGCTCTATTAAAATCCTTAAAGTCCACACAAATTTTTATCTGATTCTTATCCTTATTCCCCACTGGGATGATGCTTAACAACCAAAGTGGGTATTATATTGGCTTGATGAACCCTACTGCTAGTAATTATTACACCTTTTCCTTGACCTTAAGGCCCAACATAGTCTTGTAAGCTCTTGTGGCTTGCTTCACTAGTATGGATGAAGGCATAATGTTAAGCTTGTGGCAACTTACTTCTTCATCTAGCCCTTCCATTTCTATATACTTCCATGCAAAAACATCCATGTACTCCGACTTAGATCAACGAAGTTACTTTTTTTCTCTTCGCTCAGATCTTTCGAAATGAAGATCAGCCTTGGGTTTTATCCTTTATCAGCTAAGTCCAACTGTTCCAATTCTTTCACCTGTGGATTCGGCCGATCCGTCATACATTCTGGCTCTTCTCCCACTTCTTCCACAAACTAGTGGATGTTGGAGTTGTCTGTGACCATACGTTTCCCCTGTTGGTCTACTAAAAAACACTCATACACCGAGTCAGCCTCTTTATCAGCTTCTTGAACATCTCCTTCGACCGCCCCCTCACACTTTCAGAGGAGGTAAATCACCCTACCATCCTCTATGATCTTCTTCTTGCATTTCCTACTTGCCATTATAATTGCCTTCCTCTTTCTTTCTCTTAAAACCTCTGTCAGTCTATTTCTAGAAAACCTGCTCATCACACTCTACCGTTTGGATTCGTAATCCATCGAATCCATCCTAGGCCTGATTCTATCTCTGAGTTGTTTCAAGATATTCTGAGGTTTAAGATCAGCCTGATGAACTTCCTCAGCTACTTCATGCTCCCTCGCTTCTCTGACCATTCCATGTCCCATCCGTTCACTAATAGAGGGAACTCTTGCTCCCTCCATTCTTGTCATTAAGACCCTATCATCTTCCTCAACTTCTGTGTACAAAGTTACATCTACTAAGTGAGCTTCTTCGATGGCAAAGGGTTTCTTTGTTGCACATATAACGATTTCAGTCCCTTTCATATTTGCCTTCGTACATTAGTGATATGTCAAAGGGACTAAACCATGATTGTGCGTCCATACCCTTCCTATCAAAAGGTGGTACGAAGTATCACTCTCAATCACGTGGAATTTGATGTGTGAAGTAAGATTCGCCATCACAATCCCGACGATCACATATCCAATCGACTTGGATGATTGGCTATCATAACCAGAAATTACCAGAGGCATTGGTATTAAACTTGCCTCAGGATTATTGACTTCTTGGAAGGAATTGATTGGCATTATGTTTATCGATGCTCCCCCGTCCATCAAGGCTCTTGCAAAACTCGCCCCGTTAATACTAGCAGCTACGTACAAGGGCCTATTATATGGGAACCTTACAGCCCTATCAGTGTCACTATTGGTTACCTCAGATAAAAACTTCCTTACCAACCTGCCTATGGGTCCTTTCCGCCTCAGAGATGGCACTGCATTCTTTCGTGCAATGTCCAGGATCGCTTGCGCTATCTTTAACTGACTATCCTTTGGCATCCCCACTTGGTTGTAGAACCATGCAAACTTGAGTGACTGCAAAATAGCCTGGCACTCTAGCCCTTGGTCTATCTCCTACCTTTCCAGATTGTACAGGACTTATACATCCCTAGCACTAGCTTCATCGTAAGCTATCACCACGTTGGACATTCCCTTGGTACAGTCCTCCAACGCATCTTTAAATTCGATCTCAAGTTCTCCCGCTTCCCATTTAGCCTCCTCATTATAAGCAACTATCATATCTGCCCCATGTTCTGTCAAGGGGTTGGCGTTTACATTTTCCTGATGGATCTACAGGGTCCCCCGTCTTAATGTGCTTGCTTATGATCTTTCTTAGCGTGAAGCATGTTGCCGTTGAATGACCCACCTTTTAATGGATTTAATAATACTTGGGATTGGCCCTTGCTTCATCTTCTGGTTCCATGACTGGAATGCCCTTAGGTTCATACACCATTCCCCCTTGGACCATGGCATTGTAACCATTAACTGCCTCATAAATAGTGCAAGGAAGTGGTGGTGGACCCTCCCTGTCTCTGCCAAACTTTCTTTTGTTATCCTTTTTTGGTTGCTTAGGCCCTTCTCCCCCATCGGCATATCCCACCTGTGGAGGCTGGCCCCATATCGCAACGGGTTGTATCGACTGCCTAAACATCGTAGGCACCATGACAGGACTTGGCCTAATGACTAGTGATATATTCCTCGATGCCTTCAGAAATGGCGTGAAAGTTCCTTCTCGTATTTCGTTGATGAGATGGAAGATGTATTCTAGATAAAACCTTCAGCACAAATCTGAAGCAGTTCGGACTCCTTAGCCTTTTCTCTTACATTGAGAGACCTTTCCCTGAACCTTTGAACACAGGCCACCACTTCCTCCCATGGTCGTTGTTTCTCCCTGCCTAGATGGGTTAAATTGAATTCATCTTCTGCCACAAAGAACTTATGGACAAACATCACATGCATTTCATCCCACGTTGAGACACTTTTAGGTGTCAAGTGAGAGTATCAGGTGTAAGACTTATCGATTAGGGAATTGGAAAGCTCCCTCAACCTAAGCTTCTTGTTATTGCATTGAGCCCCCAGATGCTTAATGAAGCGCTTTATATGTTCCTTCGGGTTCCCCCTTTTTCTGTGTATTGTCAAAGATGGGAGGAATATAGTCCTTTGGGTAAGGCTCATCGTTATATTCCTGAGGATAAGGAGTATAAAAATCATCATACACCGATACTACCTCGCTGGCTGACTGCGAAGAAGCTGCTATCATCTTCAGCATCTCCTTCTTCATCTCTTTCCTCATTTCCTTCAAGGGAGACGCTGGTGTTTTCTCAACCACTAGAGCAATGGGCTGAGGGACCACATGTGGAATACTCGTTACACCTAGTGTACTTAACATCGGTGGAATGCCCGTCACAGTAGGGATTCCCACCGTTGGGGTAGGGGTATTGCGTTCGTGGGACCAGCTCCCGTTGGAGCTGCGCTTAATGGGGCTATAGAAGCCACTATTGGTGTCACAAAGGAACTGGGTTCAAATCCACCTAAAATCGTTGCAGCAATGGGAGTTTGCAAAAACTTGAAGAACTTGCCCATGAGAATGGCCATATGTGCTTGTCCCATCCCGGAACTAATAGAAGCTTGTATCACCCTGAGATGCCTATTGCCATTTGAATTGGGGGTACCTCCACCTGAGGAATCCCATCCTTGGTAGCCTCAAGCTCCCTCACAGCTTGTTCTTCGTTATGCTGAATAGTGTCAAAAGTTATGGTACGGTTAACATTATCTTGTGCCATAGTCTTAGAAGAATACCTCCCCAGTGGAGTCACCAAATGTAAGAGGGTAGTCTCCTTGTAGCCTGGGAATATGGTAATACTAGTTGAGGTGTAACTCCTATAGTTATGGTGAGAAACGATAACCCAAGAACAGTTTAATAGATACAAGTGAACACACAATATTATATATGATTAACACTTAGATTGAACTCACAATACACTCGTGTATAACTCAAACAATAATAAAGAAAACTCAGACGTGACTCATTTAAAAGGAGAAAGAAGTGGGCAACCTAAATACATGTTGGTAGGCATCCAACACACTAACAACCTCTGAAAGATCTCTAGTTAGCTATTAAAATCTTCGTAATAAATGACAACGGTGGGTGAGTAAAAGCTCTGGTTTATAGTAACTTCTTTCTGATATGTATTTTCTCTCTCTAGCAAAATGATCTCTAGCAAAGAACCCAATTTCTCAGAAGTAATTGAGGCCAATAAGTAGCCCCCACACTACTCTGGAGATGCCTCAGTCCTTCAAAGTTGTGAAATACATCCCTTCATACTCTACGTCAAAAACATTAAACGCACGATGGGCCAGTCAGTCCTACGTCACAAACATTAAATGCCAGGACATGCCTTTTGCCTAACTACTGTGCGTCAGAGGATTTTCACCGCAAAGGTGGCTTACCAAACCGTCTGACAACCCCTATACCAAAGTGGTTTACTCGAGTTCAGATTGGAAAGTGTTTAGCTGTCTAGTGGCATCACCTAAAGTAGAAGTGACATTAGGTAGAGGGTTGTTTGGTTCGAAACTCAACATACGATGGGACTTAAGGCTAATCCGCACAAGCTTCCACGGTGAAGGTCTCTCAGTGTTTTACCAGGTGTATATAAGATGGCCAGGACAATCCCTAATGCTACCTCACTTCTCAATCCTACAAACCATGTCCCTCTGAAGTTCCCATGGCGAGGTCTTTCGATAGAGAAAGTAAGCTCTCCCAGCTTATGGCCTTTCATGGTGTTACCTGCTCAATGAGGTGAAAATAACGTAATTTACTCCAATGATCTTTTCTCTTTTATATTCATTTTGACTACTTATTTAGAGATCCCAGCTTATGCAACAAGTTTTAAATGAATCACCCCCGCCCTACCCCCCTCCCCAAAAAAGTAATTAAAAAAATAGATTCTTACAGAGTTTGGTCCATGACCATACTAAAAGGCATTTAGACAGATATGTTATATCAATTTACAGCATTATTGTTGATGTAAAAAATTAGATAGCTCTAATTATTCAATCACAGATAAATAAAATGAGACAAAGATTTTAAAGTGGTTCAGCCTTATATGAATGGCCTACGTCCTCTGTTATGTTACTGCTGAATGTTTGGGAATTCTCGAATACAAATTCTCTCAAGAAATCCCCCCCCCCTTGAATGAGGGTGATACAAGGTATTTATAGCCCTTAGGTTGTACATGAAAGGGTTGATACATTAAATGATATACATATGAAATGGTAATACATTTAATGCAGCGTGTGCATCAAGATGATAAACATTCAATGAATAATTGAACTGTTGATTATCTGGCAATTAATGCTACGGCCGAGATGCAGTTCAGACCGCCTTAGTTGCTCGTTGCTCAGGAGTTCCTCGGAGCGCTATAGTACCTCGAAATGCTGAAATTCCTCTGGGTATCCTCGTTGCTCGGAGAGAACATGAGTTGGTCGGGGAAATGAACTTCCTCGTTACTATTGTGCCAAGTAGATTGACACGTGTCTTCATATTATTCGTCCATATCAGCATATTAATTTTGGTATTAACAGAAGCCCCCAATGTTTCATATTTCGAACTTTGAGGAGTATGGAACATTCTTTCTCGGTATATGGCGATATTAAATGACTTTCCTGGGTTTTAGGAGCCTTTTCTTCATATTTGAATTTCTTTCAAATTCACAGAATCCGCCTTTTTCGAATCCGCCTTTGGTTAGGAGGCGTACACTTGCGTGATCAACTTCGGTTGGTAAAAGAGCTTGTGGACAAGATAGTTCGAAAGAACCTGATAGTTCGAGCGTGATCAACTTCGGTTGGTAAAATAGCGAGAACAAATTATACTCCTTTGGTTAGGAGGCGTACACTTGCGTGATCAACTTCGGTTGGTAAAAGAGCTTGTGGACAAGATAGTTCGAAAGAACCCGATAGTTCAAACTCATGACCTACTCCGGTTGGTCGGAAGGTAAAATCATTCCAGAAAATACAAGAATTCCAAACTGAACTAAGTATAGTTGGTCGGTGATCAAAACTGTAATTGGTCGACGAGGATAAATTATCAACCTTGGTTGGTCGGACACATTTTATGAAAAAAAATTTACCAAGTATGGCTGATTGGAGATAAAAACCTATCAACTATAGTTGGTCGACAAACACAATTTAACAACCTTGGTTGGTTGGAAACATTTTAAACATTTTATACTCATTACTTTATTATTAAGTGATTGAGCAACATTGATACTTGTAAAGTTGGTTGATGAACAGCGCGATATTGTTATCTTTTTAACAGATACATATGCACAAATGTAAAAATGTTTGATAAACACAAAACAATAGCAATACAGATTTGCAAACAGAAAATGAAAGTCTTTCATTAAAATAAAAATAAATTACAAGCTACATATATGTGCTAACTGTTACATTGAAAAACCTATTCTATTGGTCTCTTTCCTTTAGCTTTTGAAACAGGCTCCTCGCCAGCAGGAGGATCCTCCAGGCAAAGAGGAGAAATAATGAAATTAACATCTCTGAGCATTCTGACGTTCATCACAGAAGGTGTATCCAGGAGATGCTCGGGACGAGATAATTCAATCTGAGAATGAAGACTATAGTCACCAAGGTATTTTGAAATTAAGCTACGAGGAATGGCACGAGCTGGGATCCATTCCATGTCTAGTTTATAAGGCGGTACAGGCAAGTCTAGTAGCCCAGGAGCATGATAATCCCATAAAAAATGGCCCTGCTCTAGCTTTAACACACCCAGGGCGTTCAACCATCCTTGTTTATAACCTTCGTTATGGGCATTTTCAAGACGAGCATCCAAGTGACAAAGGGCTTCATTGTATCCTGCCATCCAAAACTCCCGAGGTTATTTGTGGAATTGGAAAGTTATTGTCTCTAGTTGCTCGTGAAGGCTCCTGGCAAAAACATCTTTATCATTCAAAGCAGACTTCATCGCAGTAAGTTGATCTTCCAAAGATAGGTTTTTCTTGGACATTTCAGACAAAGCCCGATCTTTGGCGTTCAGTTGGTACGCTTGGGTTTCCAATGTTGACAGAGTACGAGATTCTTCAACATTATGGCTGAGAACTCTTGATCGACTCCGAGCAGGTGGAGAAGTTTGCTCCTCGACAACATGTTGAACAGCTCTTCCTCGCCCACGAGACCCTCTTCCTCGTCCCCGAGCAGTAGTAGAGATACCAGACCTTCTCAGAGTATCCAATTCTTGCCTTAATTTGGCATTTTCAATCTCTAAGAATGAGAATCCTTCATCAGTGACCGGTACCAAGGCAGTAGAGGATGAAGCTGCAGACTTATATTGTGCCAACTTCTTCTGCAAATTGTTGTTCTCATGTTCCAGCAGCTCGGCGATCTGTCTGCAGGCCTCAACTTCACCTTTTAGGGTTCTCTCCCTAACATCGTACCCAGCGATGATTTTTTTGTGACCTGTCTCAGAGGAAAGCTGTTGATACCTATTCTCATATTCCTTGTGCAACAAAGCAGTTGATTCATTGTGCTGACTCTGAAGATCTTCTAAGGAATAATGAAGCTCCTCAATCAAGTCATAGTAGGCCACGTTGTTGGCCACAGCTCGGTCAAGTAAATCCTTCAAGTACCGATAAGCCTCAATTGCTTGTTCTGAGGCATCATGGCCAAGGATGTCAACAATTTCTGATACACTCAAATTTGTATGACCAGCTTTATAATATTCATGGCATTGCTGCATCAGCTTTGTATCATGTGCAGATATCAGTTCCATTCTAGCCACAAACTAATAATGAAAAGAAGCCAACAGTCAACAAAAACAAATCATCAACAACAGAGATGAACAAAGATGTATTTTATTAGATCACAAAAAGATTACATTGTTTGATTACAAATAATGAAAGATAGAAATGATACCGAACAACTTCACACCTTTTCCTTGTCTCCCAAGACTTTCTCGGGAGGCTGGGACGAGGAGCTTGGTTGCTCGGTGGTAACAGCAGCTTGATCAGCAGGAGTTGAAATTTTCTCAGGAGGAGGAAGCATGGAAGAAATGTCCTCGTTGGCAGAAGGTAGAGAGGCAGGGACTTGATCACTTATGGCCATGGAAGATTCATCAGAGATAGGCTCATCTTCTTCTTCTTCTACAATTGGTGGGGGAGGACCAGGGAGGTGTAGTTGAAATAGCTCAAAGTCGTCTTTGATCTTCAATTCCTGCAGGGCAGCTACCCAGCCATCGCGGAAGTATTTCAACTTCCCGTATTGTACTTGGGATGTCATCGCAGCAATCCCTTTGTCCCATCCTTTATCCCAGCCAGCGCTGAAGGATTTTTTAACTGCGAGCTTTCTTTTCAGTTTCTCCGAGGAGAGCTTATCGGATAGAAGATCCTCGACAGTCTTTAACTTCACATCCAATTCTTCTTTTTGGCCCTACATCTCGCAGGACGGACAACTCTTCCTCTGCCTTTTTCAGCTTATCTTCAAGCTCTCCAAAGTTCTTGAGCTTGTCGTCATATTTTTGATGCTCAATCTCTAAACTTTTCACCTTATTCTCCAAACTCTTGGAGATCTCAGCCAACTTCACCTTCTCAGCTTCAACTATAGACAAATTTTTCTCCCAGACAGCTTTGTCCTCACTATACTGCTAACGAGAATCCTTCAAGGATTGGGTCAAACCCAGCAGAGCATCCTCTACCCCCGACGAGGAACTGGAAGCTTTAATTGCTTCATCTTTCTTCACGATGTTGTTAAAACAATTCACCAGCTAAACAAAGGAAAAAAGTGACAGGTCAGTACAAAAATACACGTATTCAAAGAAAGAAAGGAAATTCAGAGTGTGAGAAATTTACTGAAGCAAGGTGATGGGTAGCTAGGGATGTCAGCATATCCCTAGAAATCTTTTCATCAATTCCTTGGACCTCGTGTATGATCCGTGTTTTTACCGAGCTCATGGCAAAGCTCGGAGGAATGATGGTTGGAACACCAACACCACCAGCTGGTATGGTTTCAGTCAGATTGGCAGTTTCAGCCAAATTGACTGGGGACGATTTCCTCAATCTCCTCAAAGGAACTTCAGCAATTTCAACCAAGGAAGAGCTCTTGGTCGGAGAGATAGCAGTTATCTCCACAGGAGCAACCTTCTTGCTTGGAGCCACTGGGGGCTTCTCGGTAGCTTTGGAAGGCGCAACATCCACCTTCTTAGTCCCCTCTGGGACATCAATTTTGATTTTCTTGGCTTCAGCAACAGAAGTAGTGTCATCAAATAGAGCAGGGGGAGCTCTTTTCTTGCCCATTCTTTGACTTAAAGGGATGTGAGAATCTGAAGAAGAATCCTTTGGAGTTGAGGTTGGCTCAACAGATCTAATCACAGGACGAGCAGTATAAGAAGTCGTATAGCTCCTATACTGCAGCAAATATGATGCAGACCTGATGTGCTCGTCTACAACGTTCTTATGCAAACCCCAGATAAGTTTCAGATGCTTAATATTAACCTCTGATTCTTTTGGAGTTTTTCTTTTACTATCAATGTCCCACAGACGGCGCCAATCTGTTGATGTAAAAAATTATATAGCTCTAATTATTCAATCACAGATAAATAAAATGAGACAAAGATTTTAAAGTGGTTCAGCCTTATATGAATGGCCTACGTCCACTTTTATGTTATTGCTGAATGTTTGGGAATTCTCGAATACAAATTCTCTCAAGAAATTCCCCCCCCCCCCTTGAATGAGGGTGATACAAGGTATTTATAGCCCTTAGGTTGTACATGAAAGGGTTGATACATTAAATGATATACATATGAAATGGTAATACATTTAATGCAGCGTGTGCGTCAAGATGATAAACATTCAATGAATAATTGAACTGTTGATTATCTAGCAATTAATGCTACGGCCGAGATGCAGTTCGGACCGCCTTAGTTGCTCGTTGCTCAGGAGTTCCTCGGAGCGCTATAGTACCTCGGAATGCTGAAATTCCTCGGTGTATCCTCGTTGCTCGGAGAGAACATGAGTTGGTCGGGGAAATGAACTTCCTCGTTACTATTGTGCCAAGTAGATTGACACGTGTCTTCATATTATTCGTCCATATCAGCATATTAATTTTGGTATCAACAATTATGTTTAATATTTCTCACATACATGACTACTATTGCACCCATAGTATAACACTTTGGTTAGACGATTAACAAAGGTTAGGAAGCTTATTGGAAAGGAATCTGAACACAATCAGGCAGATAACTATATATACTTCTGGTTTTAGTGCATATGGGCAAAGTTTAGTCAGGTGTCTTGGTATACAGTTTATCAAGTTTAATTTTTCACCCTTGATGACATATAGTCTTCCTATAAGTTGTTAATGTGAGTACTTTTTGTTATGTCTACTATTTATTAAAAACAATTGTATAGAATTATAATTCATAATATAATTACAGAAATGAAACGAAATTACAAAAATGAAATACTTACTAGAATTTGCAGAAATAATATTAGAATAGAAGAAATAATCCGAGCCCTATTTAGAACAGTCTCCTTAAGACAAATTTATTCCCTCCACAAAGTGCCAAAGGTAATGAATAATTGTCTCCCAAGATAGAACGAATTTCCAAATTAATCAAGTAGCACGACAATGATTAATTTCTTCGAACACAATTCTGTGTTTATACTCAAGCAGACCAAAGAGATGATATGCAGGAATGTATGCAGTAGCAATAGAAAAATGAATTATTTTCTGGAAAAAGTTGCAGCATAAATTCAAAATTATGGGAGGGCAAATTTTTTAGTAGTCAAAACTGTAGGGGAAAGGTTTAATTTATAGCTTTTGTGTTGACTGTTGGAACAGTCAACCGAAATTAACTCTCAAAAATAGTTAAATGAATTAAGGATGCAACGGAAGTTTTAAAACAAGCTCACAATACAACTCACATTGAAGGAGAAAAGATATATGACCAATTAATGACCATAAGTTATTATTATCCAATTATGGACGAGGATTGTGTTGAGTTTGCACAAAAATTCAAGGAGTGTCAATTGTATATAAACATGATCTATGCTCCTTCGATTGAATTACACTCTTTATCCACACCTTACCCATTACACACTTAGGCGTTTGACTGGTAGGGGCACCCGTCTTCGAGAGGAAAGACCTGAATACTCGTGGTGACAGAATGTTTTACAATGTGGAGTGAGGAGATACTACTCAATAGAGAATATGCAGGTTTGGTGGCAAACTTCATCAGGGAGTATATTATTTGCAGTTTTGGGATTCCAAAGGTTATCCTCTCTGATAACGGGACACCATTTTTAAACAAAGAAGTAACGATGCTTACAGAGAAATACTTTATTATTTATCATACCTCAGTGGTGGCATACCATAAGGGAAATGATCAAGCCAAAGCAACTAACAAGACCTTGGTCAACATCTTAGACAAGAAGATGGAAGACTTCCCTGGATCATAGGATGATAAGATTCCAGCAGTCTTGTGAGCCTATCTAACAACGAAGAGGAAGCTTACAGGTTATACCCCGTTCTCATTTGTGTTTGGGACCGAAGTAATTCTATCGGTGGAGCTAGAAATTCCTTCGAGAAGATATGCTTTGCGAAGCACTGTGCTCCATGAGAATAGGCATGTATAGTTGGAAGCATTGGATGAGCACAGGGACAATGCGATGCAACACTTCTAAATGTACACGAAGCAACTTTCTCAGGCATATAACAACTTGGTGAGCCCAAGAAAATTTATAGAAGGGGACTTAGTTTTGAAGGCAGCAGTGAAGCACATTCGGGGGCTCCTACTGCTTAAATTTTCTGTGAATTGGGTGAGACCTTTCATTATAAAGGAGGCTCGTGATTCAACTTACTGCTTAATTTCTAAAATGGAAGAAGATAAACCTTTTAAGATTAATAACAAGTAGTTGAAGGTTTCTCATGTTTAAATAAGTAACCTCAGTTAGAGATTTTTTTTTGTTAAAGTTATGTTGCAATTCATTATATGAGTTATTTCTTTTGTAATGAGACGAAAAAGAACGAGTTTGCTTGTAAATTATAAGGGTTTGAACTTTGCAATAAACAGAAACGTTGTAACAAAATAACTCATGATGACAAAATACTATATCTTTCATTAATATGACTTGTAAATATTACAAAATTGGGAACTACTGCCCAAGAATTACATATGTTATAAATAAAGAGAAGACTGTTAAATATAAAAGATGGGACTTCGGCAAGCCTCACCCTATCATCAGTTGCTATTAATAGAGGGGCCAAATCTGCTAGCCTCTTCTCCTCAGATCATTGTCCCTCCACATATTTCAGATAGAGTTCCATCTGTCTTTATAACTTGATGGCTCTTCAGAATTTTCAAGTGTCTAATTAGCCAATTCAGTTGGAAGCCATCCTTGCTCATCTCCTTTAAACTTTCTAAGTGACGGTTGCTGAGTACCCTGGTAAGATTGGATATTAGAGTGTGCCTGACCAATAACGGCCACTAAACTTTGGAGCCTATGTCTCATCACCAGCACGTTGGAGTGCATATAGTTAGCGATAAAAGTTTGAGGATGGTGCATGATAATCTATTTGATGATAGACCGATCGCACGCAAAAATTTGAGGATATTCGTGAAGAACCATCAGACAAAACTCATGAAGAGCCATGTCTAGAGGAGGAACCTCACAACCTGACTCATTATCCACTGGGAAGTTTGTAGTTAAACCACCATCATAATGGCTTGAGTCCTCAGAGGGGACTGGTTCTTGATGAACAGATTCAACAACCGAGGGATCACGTTGAGCCGGTATTTGGATGATGGCAGGCTCCCTCACAACCTACAAAGTGATGAAGAAAAAATGAGCTAACGAAAAATCTTAATAAGTGTTTTTCATTATTAAGTAACCGTTATATGTGGAGTTTGACGAAAACTCTTAACAAGTGGTTTTCATTGTTAATTCACCGTTATAAGTGGAGTTGATGAAAAATCTTAACAACTGTTTTCAATCTTAAGTCACCATTTCAGGTGGAGTTTGAGATTTTTTTAACAAGTGTTTCTTCATTGATTACCTAGAAGGCATAACAAAAATACTTGTGCAAAAAAAAGGGAGAACATAGAAAAATACATCAGGGATGCCTGGAGCAGTGACGGTAGATGGAGAAACGGCTGCAACGGTAGAAATTGCAGAAGATAAACTAGTTTCTACCTGAGCCTTTGAGTAACCCTTAGCCAGAGGAACCTCAACCCTTAGCGAGGCACCTTCCTCGGGGAAATGAACTATAGCCAAGATGGGAGAGGGATAAAAGTAACTAGTTTCCCTCCCAAGGGGGCATCATTCCCTATAGCGGCCGAAGGGTCCCCCAGGAGAGAAGAGGACCCAACGGTAGCCTGTGTAGTACGAGGGGCCCTAAGAGACGATGGAGGAGTTAAACCTGGGGCAAGCTACACATAATAACAGCAAAGTGTTAGGCACAAATAACACAATATGAACATGCAGAAAACACGAGGAGGAAGCTTACCTTGGTGATGTTGATGAAGGGATACAACACAATTATAGGCCTCACTAGAGGGAACTATATAATTAACTAAGTGAGAGATGCGGAGAGATCAGGGGCAGTTATAGCCTGAAGGTCAAAGAAAATACTTAGTACAAAATACTAAATGGAGGAAAATATAGCTATGTAATAATCCAGCTATTACCTCTGGAGGGCTTGAAGAGACTGGAACAACATCCAGAGGAACCATGGGAAAGGCAGATGGCGTAAAAAAAATTAAGGGGAGTTTCCTCTGGCTGGGAAAAAGATCCAAAGGATTCTCCAAAAGGAGAAGCCCTCCTGGAAGACTCCTCTGCATGCTAGGTGGCAGAACGATGAGAGTAGGCCAAACCATACGTGGTAGAACGGTGAGTAGATGCATCGACTGAAGTTCTCCCGAAGCATCCTTCCATGAAGAGGCTCACAGGAGGAGAAGGCCTTTCTCCTTTAATCTCCTGCATAAAGAAAATTTCTAAGCATTATAAAGTACACTTCACAATGCTTAAAATGGTTTAAGTATGGAAAAAACACACCTTTACCTCATGAGAAGAATGGGATGATATAACCATTGGTGAAGTAGGTGGTGAAGGAACTAGAGAAGCCCTCTTAGTTGGACCTTGCTCAACATCAGGACTGTCATCAAGAGTGATAGCCTCAACTAGATATGGATAAGGACAGGCCTCAATCGCAGGAGCATCAATAGTTGGTTGCACCTCATAAGCGCATTTCCTCTGGGTTTTTGTCCCCGAAGTCTTTTTCCTAGTTCTAGATGCACCAGTAGCAGAAGGGAATCTTGAGATATTTCTTTATTTTAATACCCCTCTGTTGGATCTACGAAGATAGTGTGGAATACAGCAGTAGGAGGAACGGGGGTGACTTCTTGAAATTCCCGATGTACTCATTCCAGCTCATCCTGGCACTTGGCTCTTATTTCCCCACTCAGATTTGCAGACATGGAAGGTGGAACGGAGGCAGTGGGGGAGGCATCTACCGGAGCTTAGGACTTGGGATGGGAATTTGATTTCGAAGAAGTCCCACTCTTTGAAGTTTTTATTTTCTTGGAGGGAGCTTTCGAAGGCCCCTCACTATAAGGCCCTTCGATAATAGTGGTTGGTTTGAGCGTGGGAACTTTTTTAGCTTTGGGTATGGCAGTGGGGATCATGGGGCAATAAGGGGGAAGCTCACTCAGGGGATCTTTTGGGGTGCTTATTAAAAGGAACTCAACCCTAAGAACAGTATTAACCTTAAGGCCCAATATATAAGAAGAGAAGGAAAGAATGGGGGGATACACTGGAGGGCCTTAAACAAACTTAGAAATTTTAACCAGCTACATCGGCCAGTACTTAGTTGCAAATAACCAGGTCACAACCCCCTCTCTTGTAACACTGGGGATAGTAACTCGCCCAACCATTGTTGAGCTGATCTTCCAAGAAGCAGTAGAAGTATTGAATGAGAAGGCCTCATTAAAGGTGGCCTTGGAGTGGGATAGCAGTAAAACTGGACGAGGGTCCCCTTGATCAAAACCAAATTGGCGACTGCATCGATTGGGGTTGTAATGCTCAGAGTTACATCCCCATTCGGTGTAAAAAGGTAAGTACTTAGGGGAGAACAAAATGACCACAGCTAGGGAGGGTTTTTTTAGTGATGAGGTCCACAATACTTGCTGGACCACCCTTGCCCCATGTTGAAAAAAATGCTAAGTGTGGAGGAAAACCTCTTCACAGTATGGCCTTATGACAAAACTGTCAGGTTTGTTGAAGATGGGCAGTATATCCTTACGTCTCTATTTTTTATGGTAACAATACAAACGATGGGTCCTGATGGATTCACCATAGGGAGGACGGATGAAGTTGGCCGATATTACAGGGAAATGGGTATAGAGGAAGTGCGTGAGAAGTATGGTTTTAGAAAAAATTAGCCAGGTTGTAACGGCCAAGGGACCGTTCCAAGTCTATATGGGTTTTGTCCAGCCAAGTGTAGAAGGACCCCAAGGCCATGATTGCTAAAGTAAGCTTGACCCCTCTGTACAAACGAATAGATATATTGATAAGGTCCCTCCTAGGATGGTCATTCATTTTCCCAGGTAGCACAAAATGGGAAAGAATGACTATTATATAAGTTGGTCGTTTTAGAGATGTACCTTGCCCCTCGCCGGCAACGAAGAACCAACCTCCCCAGAGGGATCTCGAAAGAAGTAAATGATGAGAAGAGTGAAGGTGGATTTGGTGGACGACCCGGTGCATCTTCGATAAATTTAATCCAACTCTGAGCGATCAATAGCTTCTTAGGCGTCCAGTGCCTCGTCAAAGTAAGGCACAACACCTATGGGCGCAAGCCCCAACAAATCACAAACGTCCTCCAACGTGATGGTGAACTCACCACAGGTAGTAATGAAGGTATGGGTGGTAACAGAAGACTTGAAGAAGACATAAGAGATAATGGAGGTTCGTAGAAACAAAATGTAGTAGTGAAAATAGTGGAGGAGAAGTGATTGGAGGTGGCAAAGAAGGCAAAGATGATAAGAACCAGGCTAAAACATGGTTAACAATGGAGGTTTGCTCTTTTCTCTCTCTAAAAAATCTCTGTAAGTATTGAGGTAAGCAAAGAGACGAAGATAAAAAAGTGATTAAGTGTTAAGAATTAATCGTTTGAAATCAAGTGGACGTTTGAGTTTCCCACAGAGGCACGTGCCAAGCCTTCAAAATGATTGCAAGTGTACACGTGGCACTGTGGGGCACGATTTGACAGTTAAAAAAATGGGCTCACATCACTAATGAGGTGACGTTTGACAAAAGGTGTGTTGCTTTCAAGAGAAGTTAAGTTTTGGCACCAAATTTTTTGGAACCATACAGAGTCCCCACGCTAAAAACCCAAACTAAGATAAAACGGGTTGAAGAGAAATCGGCGAGAATTTCAACGCTAGAGAAAAGGCTCCACACAGCACAGTTAAAAAATTTCTTGATGTACCCTCGCCACAAGCCCGATGGGAGTTACTTGTAACTCAAGTACATCGGGAAGAATTTTACTTTTTGAACAAGTTAAAATGGGGAAGAGTAATGGATAAGTTCAAACGATGAGAACTCTTTCCACCAGGGTCAGTCCTAACGACAAGGTTTACTCGGTAAAGGAATGAAACAATGCAGATAGGGGATAATCTAACTTTAAACAACTAGAACGGGTAATCAATAGTTTCCTCAGATATTTCGGGGAAATTCTAATAGCTAGTGAAGAAGATAGAACGACTGAGATGTAATGATATGAAAAAGTAGTGATGTTCCCTCACTATTTGTCGGGAATTTATAGATCTTTGGTTCAGTTACATCGGGGAGAATTTTACTTTTTTTCTGGAAGAGATAATGACAAAAGTTGCAACGAAGACAGAGATGAAAGAATCTTTCTTTTTTTTTTTACTCACAAGTTGAAGATTCATCGAATTAAGAAGTTTTCGTGCAGAGACTTATTGTTATCATAAATAATCTCTCCACGAAAGGGCAAATGTAGGGGGCGTGAAGATAATATTTGAATTAGAGAGAGAAATATAAGGGACTTAAGGGAAGGAATCAGCATAAAGGTAGTGTGAAATCTCAGCGTGGTAGCCAGTGTGGAAACTCACTGAGGAGATTGGCCGAGAGAGCTCAGCCTTTATATTTTTTTCTTACTTCGTTAAATTGTATCTCTAACATGGATTGTAACTATGTAATGATTGTAGTATTCAATGTGAGGTCAAACGCTACTCGTGAGACACCAGACCTAACAGGGCCTGGAAGAGCTTACATGCTTTATCAAATGACTTCATCGTGGGAACTTCAGAGGGACTTAGTTTGGAGGATTGAGAAGTGAGGCGGCGTGAGGGCTTGTCCTGATGATTATAGATAGACCTGGTAAAACACCGAGAGACCTTTCACCATGGAAGCTTATGCTGAGTAGCCTTGAGTTCCATTGTATGTTGAGTTTCGAACTAAATAAACCTCTACCTAATGTCACATCTACTTTACGTGATGTCACCTGGCAGCTAAGCACTGTCCAATCTGAACTCCAGTAAACCACTGTGGTATTGGGGTTGTGAGACGATTTGGTGATCCACCTCTACAGTAATAGTTCTTGGACGCACAGTGGTTAGGCAAAATGCAAGTCTTGTCATTTAATGTTTATGACGTAGGACTGACTGGCCCATCATGTATTTAATGTTTTTGACGTAAAGTATGGAGGGATGTCTTTCACAACTGTGAAGGGCTGAGGCATATCGGGAGTGGTGTGGGAGATATTTATTGGCCTCAACCACTTCTGTGAGAAGGGGTTCTTTCCTAAAGAATATTTAGCTAGAGAGAGAATATACATATCAGAGAGAAGTTATTGCAGTCTACAGCTCTAACTCACCCACCATTGTCATTTATTATGAAGCTTTTAATTCCCAACCAGAGATCTTTCAGGGGTTGTTCATGTGTTGGTTGCCTGCCAAGTTATATCTAGGGTTCTTACTGCTCTCTTCCTTTTAATGAGTCACGTCTGAGTTTCCTTTATTATTGTTTGTGTTATACACGAGTGTATTGTTGGTTCAATCAAAGTGTTGATCAAATATAATATCGTATGTTCACTTGCATCTATTAAAGAGTTCTTAGATTATCGTTTATCACCATACTTATAGGGGTTACACCTCAACTAGTATTACCATACTCCGAGGCTACAAGGGGACTTCCCTCTTACAAATATAGTTAATGAGATCATTGACTTGAAGTTTTGCATCCACCCTGTTGAAAATAATATTATTTAAAAGTGGTATAAGATCAAGATATTTGCTCCATACCATTGAAATGCATCTACAACCACTGGAGTGAATCTTTTTAGAAACGTTTATGTCTCGAAGTTTTATTTTTGCCTGCATTGAGCTAAATAAGCCTATATCAGTGTCATATTTGATTGAAAAGTCTATAAATAAAATATAATTAATGCATCTCCAAGTTACACTAAGTATGCTTAAAAGTCGACATATTCAGTATGATAATGTAAAAGAAAAAGGAAGTAATACAAAATATATATATAGACGTGTACTGTGTTCCAAAAAGAGCTATACATATTTTTAAAAAAGAACTCAACTCAGCCTTATGTATGCATATATATGCATGTTCTAAAAAGGGAAACAAAAATTGAAAATAAGCCAAGATAGAGAGAGAGAGAGAGAGAGAGAGAGAGAGAGAGAGAGAGAGAGAGAGAGAGAGAGAGAGTAAACCTTTAGCCTATGAAGCACAACAACGTGAGTCCTGACCTAACACAACTTGATATGCCATGGAATCTTGCAAGCAACCTAAGTTTCTTTAAAATCTAAATGTTGTACTGTAATTAACTTTACCAAAAAAAAGTTGATAATCTATGACTAAATGCAAGTGTAGCATTGTTTATTCAGCATGTTGAATCACGTATGATTCTATTTTTGGTCTTGTGCTTGAATTTAACAAATGCAAGTTAATTTCGATACATGGAAAGAACATACCTTCATATGACTGAAAGAAAAGGAGTGTGATATCCCAAGACGATATTCGATGTAATTTTCACAGTATAAGTTGTCCAAGATGTAGCACAATTAAATATGTCAAGCATTACAGAGCCAATGAGAAGACATTTTCATTTTCTATTTCTTTTTCGAAGCCTTTCATATACACAAAGCATTGTGCAATTACTCAAATAAGTAATTAAACAATCCTAAAACTCGCTATACCAACTAACCATATATTCAAGAGAAAGATGAAAAATATCATGAAAAAAGTAATAAGTAATGTGGGATTGCAAAAGAATATAACATGATACAACAGTGTCCATTTTAACATATAATCACTCATTTTAAATTTTCTATGTTTATCAGAGTTAAACACACGTTGATGTTTAGCCTTTCATCTTGTAAAATAGCATAAGAGAAAACTTATTAACTTTTCAACCAATTGTCACTCTATTTAAATTTTCTATTTTTAAGATTATACCCCATGATAATGATTAGAAATACCCCCTTTTCATTAAATTAGACTTTTCATGTTATCCTGAAAAGGTGAATATCAATTCGCCTTATCACAGGGGCTATAAAATACAATGGCTCAAACTAATTAGGGGAAAGTCTAAATATTACAAAATGGAAAGGGTAGTTCTTATATAACTTAAAATATTGTAAATAACTCAAAAGTAGTGTAGGTGAGAAGTTGACCTGCATATCCTATGCATTAACGTCAAGATGATCCGCAATAAGGAACCTAAACCTGGACGAATCCAGATTTGTCCTTGACCAAATAACCCTATTATCCGGGAAACCAAAAAGCTTCCAAGCAACATAAATCAGCACATCCACCGGATTCGACACAGTCGGAAAGATTGCATCACGAGAGTAATTAGCCAACGTAGGTATAATACTCCTAAACAAGCTCAAATTCCTTTGTCTCTATATTTTACAAAACAAAAGAAAATATTCCTTTTACCTCCACCAACTTTATCAATTTCATACACACACTGAGAATCACCCAAGTCATCACCACCATTGGTCACCGTCGATTCTAAACCAAAATCCCATGACCTCTAGATGACGCCTCCGTTCTGACTCATATACGAAATAGTAATTGAATAGGGGTCCGAGATTTCAATGATGGATAGTCAAAAGCGGTGGAGAATTAGGGTTTGTGTGAATCAAATATTGCATCATTTAATTTGAAAGGAATTTGAAGACATATAAAACACAAAGAAGTAAAATTCCAGTTAGAACTCGAGTTCACACCGTATTAAGTAGAGCTTTTGTAAATAAGTAATATGATAAATTATTAGAGGTCATATGAATTACCTATTTGATCTAAGCTTCTTAGATTCCCAATATGCTTTATTAGCCGAGAATTCCATGTAATCTTTTGATGTAGCGACCGTATCCGATAAAATTGTCTTGAGTAAGGTAGCTTTCTTGCATGTCAATAGTAGACCTTTTTTTGGTAAGCTTTACTAAAACAACATTTGTTACAGAACTCTATAGGCAGGTATGCATCAAATTTATGATTATTATAAATAATGAAATGAAGTGAAATCCATATACATGCATTTGTAATGGATATATCTTCATCGGTTTTCCAATTTTGACCCTAAACAGTAAGCTCTACTGATTGAGGTCTGTTTACGGGTTTTCGTATTTTTTTTCAGTGGAAGCCTTCGAATCAGTATGGAGTGATGGTCTAGTAATAATAAAACTCTGATATGAGATGTAAATAGTCATACATAATTAAATATAAATATAACCAAAATGAAGCATGATTTTCTCCAAATTTCCTAGTCGTGTATGTCTTCAATCCAAGCTCACAATTCCATGTGACCTATGTCCCAGGGTGATGAATCTTTGAATTAGTAATCCCATATGGGAGGTTGAATGATATCTGGTAAGCATGTTCCCACCGGGACATTGAATGCTAGAGGTGTGGTTGCAGATACATTACCAAGTCGTAGAGATGCGCACATGGTTCAAACTAGTATATTTAGCATCGGTTTAGGCTAATTAGAAATTTGCTATAAGAATAGGCCATGCCATAGATCAACGTGGAAATATTTAAAGAAATCTGGCAAAATAAAGAGTTATGTTGTAAAGGTAATCAAGAACATGAAAAGGTGGGTATATATTAAACATAAGTGACAAAGGAAAAAGATCCAAAATTTTGAATGAATAGCTCATTCTAAATTTTTCATCAATCGAAGGCATGGTCTGGTATAAATTTTTCATATTGGATTATATAGTTTCCATTGAAGTGTGTAGTCTTTCCACTACGAAGAATGCATTTAGCCAAAGCGGTGGACTGAAACAGTAGGGAGTAAAGCATGACTAACAAATAGTATCAAAAATTAACACATATTAATAGACATTAATTTCAAAGTAAAGTGGAATAACTCAATTTTAAGTTATTATTCTATTCAAAGATGTGAGGTTAAAGAAATTCTATGCATTCACAAATCAGAGGCTAGGCACTCGCAATAATCAAATTAAAATCAATCGTACATAATTTATTAATACTCCTGAAGCATATGCCAATAAAAATTGCATACTGTATTAACACAAACCCAAATAATTAGAGTATATGTATGAAATGAATTATGTATAATATGAATTATTTTTAGAAGCAGTAAATTGTAAGGACATTTTTCACATGTCCGAAATGTTTCATTTATTTATGTCGTACGCCGCTACATTTGGCACGTCTCCTCACGATCTCACATGACGGCCTCTATCCGAATTCCGGGAATCAAGCATGCATTATCTCCACTAATATGTCCCACATCTGTCTCAATGACTTCACGTTCCAAGATTTTAGGGACTTAATGCAAGTGGTACGCAAGGGAAGTCAAAACAGTGAAAAAAAAGGCACAATAGGAGAGTTCAAGGGCATTTTCGTAATTTCACATCCATAGTTCGGAGGTCTGGTCAACTAGAAAGTTGAATAGCTCACCTCAACGAAGATACTGGAAAAAACGGCACCTCAATCCGAGCTACGGTGAAGGAGTTATGACCTTTTGAAGATAGAGAAAATTCCTTAAAGAATGCTATTTTTTTTTGTACGCTGGATAGAATTTTAGAGTTTTAAGAACGTGGGACTCTTCATATTTTTTCCTATAAATACCAACTTCGGGGGAGTTGTTTTGCAAGACTTTAGGAGACGAATTTGAGAGTCCAAATACATCTAGTCTTCATATTTTTGAGTCCCAAGACTCATGTTTTGATTCACACATCATTGCCAAACCTTTGTGAATCCTTTAAGCAACCCAAGAACACAACTTTGGTTTGTTCAACCCTTGTGGAGGAGACTGTTCTTCTTCTTCATTGCAGCCCTACTGGAAAGGGATAATTCCAGCCGCGACTACAGAATCCGATACTCGAGGGTAATTCTTAGTCAACTTGTATTTTCATTGTAATCCGATTTTAAGCCGTTCTCTTACAAATTATAGTGAAAATAAATGGTTTTGCCCCTGAGGGGGATTTTTCCTTAATTGCATGTGTTTGAATGTTCTTGCGTAGATTATCAATTTATTCAATCACATACTGCTGCATGTTTAGGGTTTGTTTGGATTAAAAGGGTTTTATATATAATTTGATCATTTGAACGCGAGCACACACGTTCTCAAATAAGTAGTATGCAAGATGTAAATGTAAAAAGAGGTACATATCGTTTAAATTATTTAGTGAAGAGGCATCAATATACAATGAATTCCCAAATTATAAAATCGGTAAATAAAATTTAGTGTTCATGAAGGATCTATAAGAGTAGGTGGTCGATCCAAACACTTTATTTTCCATGATCTTCATATGCAATTGCATTTATTGTACCCATGTGCGTGGTATATTATTAGTCCTCTACCTTGCCTTTGTTCCTGAAAGTCAGTATATTAAAAATATTATAATCTAATTTGTAGGAGAATCATCTATGAATATGAATAATTGTATTGTTATTATGATAATTGTTAAAATTTTATTTGAAGATATATAGAAGAGAATTTTAATTGAATTTATATTATTCTAAGTTAACGTTTGTTGGCAAACATTTATTTGCATTAGGATTCAATATGAGCCAAAGTTTACATTGAATTCCGGATGTTTCCATAAAAGCTTAAATTTTTTTAATGTTTAACATCATAATTTTTTTTTTGTAGTTTGAAAGAGGAAATACCGATTTGTAAATAAGAAGTAATCTAAGTTTTTATATTTAATAGGATTTACCTTGTTCTTTTCAGCCTCTTTGAATCGTTTTTTGGGTCATTGTCCGAGTCTTCCTTGTAATGTTTTGGGGTAGTGACCATTGAATCCGATGTTGCTTCAAGAAGAAAGTTTACATCCATATCGACATATGTCCTTATGCGGTCCTCATTTCCAATTTGTATGCCCTGATGAAAGTAATAGTAAAAACATAAGTATAATTAATTTTTCTTACTACTCATTTATTAGTACATTATGGATATTTTACCCTATTTCTGGAATCTTACTGAATATTTTTGTATGACATGACATTTTCCTTGAGAATGTTGTTGAATGTATAATTTTTCCACCCAAGTATTAAGTTGTGGTGAGTGAGCCCTAGATTGAAAAAATGTGTGTCCCCAACCAATCGTTCGAGCACTCTCGACACGTCTCCTATCTCCTCATGTTGTTACAATCTGGTTTGATTTTAAAGAAAGATTCATGCATTTCCCATAACTGTGCACATTTTTTTGTAGTTGCCAATTTTACATACCTTGTTATCCTTAGGTAAGTTTAGTACATCCGTTACCGTGATTTGGAGTAATTTCTTTGCCATCTTGTCAAAGAGTATGAATATTGTGCGAGTTGTGTCTTCTTCGGCTTGAATTTGTAACTTATACCTGTTTTTACATATTGCAAGAAATGATTTTACGTATATGTCGATGTTAATAAGTTTTTAGTGAAATCTATTTTTCAACTCTAAAAAGTTTAAGTATGTTGTTGTTACATATGTGTTAGAAAATAGGTATAATTTAATTACCTCGGCTTTGGGTATTTGATGTCGACATTGTGAATTTCGCACCACATTAGGCTGCTTATGTTATGGATTTTTTTAATTGCACAATGTTCATGAGAGATAAATCCATTCATGTTCCGTCTCAATGCCTTTTATGGTTGACATGCAAGTAACCATCTTGACCTAATCATATTAATAAATTGTCCAATAAATATATAGCTGTATTTATTTAATTATGTTAATGATAAATATTTGCTTATATATGAAATGTTTACCTCATTACTTGAGTTGCAATGCAAGTTTAGTATCTCAGCGATGGATTTCATTTTTTTTCCAGACGTTTCCTCCTTTCCGATAGGAGCTTTTATTGTTTGAACATATGAGATGTATTTAGATATGTACGACATCCTTAAAAAATTCATGTATAATTAAATTTTATTGTGTATGTATCGTAGAATGAATTTGATGGATTAAGGATAGATAATACCTTGGTCGAAACTATGCCACCTCTGGAATGTCAAGGTTTACGTATATCTTCGACGCACTCATAGTAGATAGAGATTACCGACCTTTTTTGTGAATTGTATATTATAATTGTAATGTAAATGTAATTTATGGTATTAGTAATAGTTAGTAGGCAAATATGTTAAATATATTCATTTCAACTCTAGTAAAGGAATTTACAATTGAAAGTTTTGACTATTGTCGAAGTGACAATTACAATTAATGGCTTTTCTTAATTCTCGCATATCTCTTTATTGATGTCCGAGGCACGATCAACCCAAAGAGTTATGATGATGTTTTCCCCCTATTTATATAGATAATTCATAAGCAATGTAGGATATTGTGACACCCCGCCCAAATAAATACCGGGTGATCAGTCCTATATCAAATTTAAAACAGGAATGTCAGGGGTTCATTCTTAGCATCACTGTCGAAAACTTTTTAAAACTTTACTAACCACCTAGTATTCAAAAATACTGATGTCAAATTTTATCTTTTTATTAAACAATTAAATATGCATGTTGAATAACAAATAAACCATACATCCAAACCATGAGTCTAAAACAGTACTAAATGACTAAATGACCTGCCGAATAAACAATCGGCTCAAAATCCCAATAATAATAATAATTCAATAAATGAATACATAAACCAAATACTGAGTCTAAAAGTAAAAGGGGAAACATGACCTGAATGAATCTACAACTGAGATAAGAATCCTACTCTAGGAATAAAGAAATGATACGTCTAAATCAAATCCTGCAACCATCCACAATGTTGCAGCTGCGTAACCCTGGAATAGATAAGTCAACTATGGCATCCCTGTGGCTGGACACCTGTTAATATACATATACATAGACAAGAGAGAAGAAGTACAAGAAACGGGTCAGAGCCAGATATATAAAAATGTTTAGCAAGCATTTTATTGCAATAAATGAAATGCGTAGTATATAATGTTCATAATTGCTTTTACGGTCCCACTCTCTTGAGGACAATCTCACCTCTCTTCTATAGTGCACACCTATCGCATTCATTTATTCCGCCTAGCCATCTGACACACTTCTAACTAGGAAAAAAGGCTTATCCTTCTAGTTACCCCTCGTAGTAGTATATCATATTTGATCTCAACAATTATCATTTTTAAATAAGTGTTATCACACTAAAGTCAAGTATTTACTATTTACGTTTATATAAGATTTCACTATCTTAATAGTCTGTAATTATCTCATTGTAGATATACCATAAGCATACATATATATCCCTCACTATTATATATATGTATTAACACAATCTTAATAGCCTACAATTATCACATTGTAAGTATAACACAAGTATGCATATATATCCACCACCATTATATATATATACTAACACAGCACCCTAAGGATACACCTATAGTGCATTGCATACTCTGCTATCATGTCTGGGTACGTCTCGTACTCAAACAAGGACTATCGGTTCGTAAATGTCCCACGAACCATATAAACAAATCACACATATTGGCGGTGAACATAGTTCACATACCTATGGGTCACGCACATACCTACGCTCCCATAGTCAGTGGACTTATCAACTCACATATAAGTCTTTCACAGTCCTATGTTCTGAGATACAAGTCAAATATCCCCCCGAAGGTCACTCAGGATAAGACCGTCTCTACACAACCCCCCACGATAGCAAGCAGGTAGGTATGTCATACACATAATAAAACAATCAAATAGGTATTCACGCACCCTATTAAAATATTAGGTATTCACACAACCTTTCATTGTTTTACGTATTCACACAACCTATCATTGTTTTAGGTATTCCCGTAACCTATTATCATTTTTCTATTGGATTATGTATTCCCATATTTATATATATAATTCACACATTCATATATATATACATATATTCCAATTATTACTAGTTCGCTCGTATTAAATACGATCCAATACCAAAATAGCTACATCCCACTATTTAATATAATTTATATAATTATATATCTCACCTCATATATACTTGATTAAGTTCATATTAGTCTCACAAAGTTCCCAATAATTTTTAGTTTCAATTCGGGAAAGTTTCGTCACTAATTAAAACTCCAAGGGTATTTTAGACATTTCACAATATATGCCTCAGTAATAAAATTCCTAGTATTGCGTACTACTCTCCATTTACTATGTGTGGCCACAAACGGCACGTAAATCCGAATTTGTATGACAAAGTTATGCTCATTTAAAGTTGTGCTAAAAATCAAATAACTCGTTCCGTCTTCAAGGATATTTTAGACCTTTCAATTTTTGTGTCTAATTAAAAACATTCCCAGGACAACGTAATACTCTTCGCTATCTATGTGTGGCCGTGAATGGCACACTAATTCGAGTCCGTATGCCAAAAGTTAGGGCATTATAAAGATTCACCTCAAATAAGATTTTAAAAAAAAAACTTTCTTAAAAAGTTTTCCCACATTCTGCCCAGATTAATAAATTGATGTTTTGAGGCATTTTGGAGCAGTTTTGAAGGAAGCTCGTGAGACAACAAAATGTAGAAAACGCGATTTTCTACAAGGGAGGGCGAACAGAATCGCCATTAAAGCTCCAAAACCTTCGATTATACCCAGATCTTTTACCCCAAAAACCTCCCAAGATTCATCCTAAATCTACCCGAACTTCATCATTAACAATTTCTTCCAACAATACCACTAATGGAGATTCAAAAACCAAGATCTAATCATGTTATTCACTTCTCAAATTAAGTTATAATCTCGCTATTAACCCAATTTCTCACAAAGTTAAAAATTCCCCATTAATGGTTATTCTTCATCTTCTTCACCATAAACCCACAAATTTCAATTCAAATTCCTACTTCCAAATTTCCAGAATTAATTGACATAATTACAACTATTTACATCATTAACTACAACTCAAATTAAAGCAAGAAAACACTTGTCTTGGGGGATTAAATCCGACGATCCCATGTCAAAATTCTTGCCCGGATTGCTCTTGTTATCCTTCTTTCCTTCTTCTTCTTTCTCCTTTCTCTCCTCTCTCAACCCTTTGTGTTTTGGAATGACTCATGACTGACCAACACACTTAAACCTAGGTTAAAATTCCTCAATCCCGTAATTAAGCCTATTGGCCAATTAAAAATGACTTAAATGCCCCCGTATGGGCTCGGTCATGTCTAAAAATGCCCCGAGACCTATTTACTACCCCCGGGTACTCTTTTTCGACTATCTCGACCCTTCCGGACTCAACCGTTCACTCAGAATTGTCATCCGAGTTACTTCATAAAATTTTCCAATTTCAACCTCAACATGCGACACAGGTGAAAATTTTCAATAACCTGAGTTAATTTGAATTTCTAAATCCCCAAATTTAAATAATAAATTCTAAATCTCCAAATTCAATAATTTCTCCAATTTAAATAAATTAAATTTAAATCACCAAATTAAATGAATTTCTCCAAATTAAATAAATCCAACTCACTAATTTAATTAATTTATATATCCTCTAAAATATGGGGTGTTACAGATATGTTTCCTAAAATTATGTCAAATAAATAAATGGATCAAAAATAAGTATTCTTCTATGTTACATGTTATTTTCCAGTTGTTTGGCTCTTCTATCAACTAATATTCCTCTGGAAAGTTGATCTTTCAAAGGTGAGATGCTCGTCATGTGTCCTAGAACATCTGTATATATAAGTTCCTTATTAGTCAGCTACAGTATGGTTTACATTAGTTGTATAATGATTTATATAAGATATGTACGAGCTAGATGAGTGTCATTGTTTATACGTTCACGCAAATCAGCATACTTCATTAATAGGAAGTGATGTACAGGGATTTCCAAGTCCGTTCTGCAATTCTTTGATTGAAGTGGATGGTGGGAATTACAGCATGAGTTCCTGAGGTACGGGCGTGCAACTTAGTTTGTTCTCTAACACCCTTACGTTTTTTATAGTGAAAACTTTCCCTTTGAATACTTTTAAAATAAATAAGGTCTAACATTTACATGTATGACATCCCCCGGTTAGAAAGACAAAAGTAACTATATTTTACTAAAACAAAAATTGATGAACAATATACTCTGTAATAACTGAGGAAATATATATGGATAAATTAAACATTGTGTGTAAGAAGTGAAGATATTACGTTTTCATCAATCAACAACATGTCGTCAGACATTTTTTCATCATTATTTTTTAATTTTCTTGACTCCCATGTGCGAGTCATACGTACTTTCAGTGTCCAGACATCCTTTCCCTTGTACAATTCTCGAATCATATTGTAATCTTTTATGTCGGCCATTTTTCAGCTGAACAAATATGACAAAAAAAATTGTTAGTTGGATATATGTGTGTGTGTGTGTGTGTGTGTGTGTGTATATATATATATATATAATTCACAAAACTTATGTTACATAAACTATTATATTGCATTGAGTAAATGTTACCATTTGTGTGGTAGTCGAGTACTTCATGGTAAACAATATTTTTGGTGTAGTTATAATGATTTTGGTTTTCATTTTTAATAAAAAAACTTCAATCCATCCCGAGATTTAATCTGTGAAAGAGCCACATAGTGTTGTCTGTGGCTAAAAACTGGCTTCGGGAGATCCATGCAAACCTGATCAAGTGTTTGACCTGGGCTCTTGTTAATTGTCATTGAAAATGACACACGAATGGGAAATTATCCGCGTCATACAATAAAAGGTCATTTTTAATCGGATGCAGACATTATTATTCTAGGTATGAATATATTTGTTCCTATATGAGAGCCTGTTATGATTATGCCTTAAATAACCAATGTTTCTGACTGGGTGACAATTAATCGAGTTCCATTACAAAGGTCGGCTGCTTGATTTATGTTTCGGAGAAGCATAATTGGGGAACCTATCTTTAATTCCAATTGATGGTTTGTATACCTAGGAATTTTAAAGTGTTTAGAAATTCAGTAGGATACATGATATATTGATCTCGAATGCTTCCCATAAGTTTACAAATAGAATTAGAGCTCAGATATGTTATAGATTACCCCGAGAGTAAATTCAAAACATAATCGTTTATTTCATACACCGTTTGATTAGTAGGCGTTAAAATATCTCTACTTCTCAAATGATCTGGTTCTCCATATCTTTCAAGAAAATATGGATATGTATTTGATACAATATTAGCAATGTGGTCATCTGACTCAGGAACAAGGTATTCATCTGATATTTTGACCCAACATAGATATTCATCATTATCAAAAGATGTAACAGGTAATCTTCCATCACCAAGTGTAAGAACCCATTCTGTAAATGAACTTGAATCTTGGATACGCATATTTTGCTTTAATGTTAAAATTTTGCTTGATTACCATAGGCTTGAATTGTTAATTAAAGCGTTTATAATGTCCTCTCTCCTTTCTTTATGCACAACCGGTAAGGTTTGTCTAAAGTCTCCGCCTAGGAGGACTGTGATTCCTCCAAAAGGTTTATCAAAGGAGTTTTCTCCTTCAAACTGCATTATATCTTTTAGTTCGATGGTCCATCGATTCTTCATCCCGTATGATAAAACTGGCCCTTTTTATTAGCTCTTCAAGTTGTGTACCCTGGTGAATATGACAGGCTGAATCAGTGCTGATATGAATGGGAATAGCAAACCTAGAATGGGCTATATGACCTCCTGGTAGTAAGAAAGAGGTGATCCATGAAGAAGCTACAGAAAGAACTATTTTTCCTTCTGAACTTAAACGGAAAATAATTGTCTCGTATAAGTACGTTCCACTAGCACCTGAACAAAATATAGGCCTCCTTTATCTTTGCATACCGAGTTGAGGACAACGTTGTGATGACAACCCTATTATATAATTCCGATTGATCAGTCCTTTATCAAATTAAATCAGGATATATATACGGTTCATTCTTAGCATCATTGTCGCAACATTCCTAATTACTAACCACCAAATCTTTAATTAAGATGATGCTATATTTTATCTTTTGAATTAGTCCAAAACCAACAAGTGTAATAACAATTCGAATAACCAACACAATATAAGAAAATCGAATCATGCCACAAATATCTAATAAAAGTTTTGGCCGAATAACATCGATTATGCAATCAATCCAAAAAAGTCCAAAGTATGTAAAGTGTAGCTAATACAGGCCAAGCCAAAAGTATCAAGTACAAGCCAGGGGCAACATGCCCAAATTCCAACTATAATATCCATATCTAGAAGATGATGAGATAGGCATCTAAAGCAATATCGTGCAGCATCCATATGTACCACAGGTACGTACCCTGCATAAAGATCACGACTGGAGCCCCTGTGGTAGGACACCTAAAAGTTTTTGAAAAGATTTTTATAGCAAGGGTTAAAACCCAAAACATTTTAAAATATTTAGCAAGTGAATTTAAATCCAGTAAATTAAAATGTATGAATGCCCTTCATATTTAAGTTAGTGTCGCACACTCTCTTGAGGACACCTCACCCCTCGACTAATGTGCATGCCTAATGTACCTATACATGACCCATATAGCTATCTACCTCGTAACTATATATATATATATATATATATATATATATATATATATATATATATATATATATATATATCCTACTCTTCCCACTACTCTATCTCAAGTGAGTTCAGTATACGAGTTATAAGTTATTAATCACACTAACTTATTTAAATCATTTATCATTTGATATCACATAACAATATCACAAGTTATATCATCAATACAATTCTCATCATGTATTTACCCGTATATAAAACTACACCATATATACGAAATATCATACTATAACATTCACACACATATTGTAGATATAACATCCTCCCAAGTAGGATCTCATCAGATGTTCTCCAAATGATATCACAACCGCATAGGAGGCGGCCATAGTTCCCCCCGAAAGTGACCGTCCCATACCATAACGGCTCACCCCTAATAACAGACGATATGACCTGGGTATTATACTCTCCCTATATTCACTAGCCAGGGGATTCGCCTATATCGTACAACCTCCTAAGATAGAATTAGAATCGATATGCCTTATTATATATATTATACACACAAATATGTATAAATCATATATATACTACACACCATCACGTATATATATATATATATATATATATATATATATTAAATCCAGGCTACTGGTGTACTACATACGTAACACTAGCCTAAAACATGAAAGTCTACAATAAGACTCAATTTCAATTATTCATGCACTAATTAATTTCATTATCTTGGTGTTACTCTACCAAATATACCCTGACTATCTCGCTTGGCCCGAAAGTCAAAATTCCCAATTCATTATTCAATTTCCTTCAATTATGATTACTCACTTAATTTACAAGGTTTCAAAGTATTCAATCATAAACCTCAATTCTCTAGATTTATCCTCTATTAATCCAAGGGTAAATTCTATAAATTCAAACCCTAATTTATAAATCCTAAAATTCAGATTCATCTAAAATAGGAACATTCATCACAAATTAACAATTAGGTTTAAATCATGGGAAGGGAAAAATCTGTCAGAATCAATCAGGTCATTCAAGTGACCATCCATGTCATTCGAACGACACTAGATGTCGTTTGAAGGAGACACCAAGTCGTTCGAACGGCCCAGGTGTTCTCTCTCCTCTTTCGTTGCCCAAAAAAACCAGTCTGCCATTAAAGCTTTAAAACCTTCGATTCTGTACAAATCATACCCCCAAAACCTTCCAAAATTCATCCTAAATCTACCCATTTGATTTTTCAATCTAACTACATCATCTACACAAATTGGAGAACCAAAATCCACATATTCTTATCATCTCTATAGATTTTTAAATCATAATCATGAAATTTCCAAATTCAAATATAGAACTAACCCTAACATATTATTCAATCCACACCTTTTGTAATATGAATAGGAAAATGCAATTAATCAAATACAAGTTAAACCACTAGCCTTAGGGTTTGTAGAATCAAATCCTTTGATGAAGATGATGGGTTGATTCAAGGGCCTCCTCTCTTGTTCTTGGATTAATCTCCCCAAATCTCCTCTAGTTGCTCTCTTCTTTGGCTCTCCTCAATTTAGTCTTCTAAAAATGAATTAAAGTTCTCTCACCCTTTCACAATTAGGATTATTAACTCTAATCCTATTTTTGGGCATATCGATCTTCTAAAAAAAGGCCCAAATACTTATTTGGGAGCTCAAATGTGTCTAGAAAAGTTTCGAAATCCATATTATACCTATGACCACTCATTTTGGACTATTTCGACCCTACCGGACTCAACCGTATGCTCAGAATCGCCATCGGAATAATTATTCTGAAAAGTTAAATTTCACCCATTAACTGATTTAACTTCACTTACATTTTAAATAACACTAATTAATTAATTCTCATCAATTTATGACACTTATTAATTTAACGATTATCGAATCAATTAGTTAAAATAAAATCCTAAAATTATGAGGTGTTACATACTTCCCCCCTTACAAGGGAACTTTGTCCCCGAAATTCGAAAGTACCTCCAGTAAAGAACTTTGGATATTGTTCCTTCATGTCCTCCTCATGCTCCCAAATGGACTCTTCGTCACTATGATGACCCCACTGAACATGGACGAGTGGTACAACTTTAGATCATAGCTGGCGCTCACTGCGATCTAAGATAGCTACTGGTCTTTCCTCTTTGAAATATCGGGTTGCAAGTTTATCTCTTCAAGTGGGATGTGCCACAACACCCTCAGAATCCTCTTATATTTCTTCAGCGACGCTACATGAAACACATCATGGATATGCTGAAGGTGATCTGGAAAACCCAAATGATTCGCTACCGTCCCGACTCTCTCAATGATGGGAAACGGGCCCATATACCTTGGCGCTAATTTCCCCTTCTTGCCCAATCTCATCACCATTTTCATAGGGGATACCCGCACTAATACCTGATCTACGATCTCCAAATCTACATGCCTCCTATTCGCATCTGCATAGCTCTTTTGTCTATCTTGGGATATACGGATATGCCCCCAGATCAACTCTATATTGGTGAACGTGTCTCAAATCATATCCGGCCCCAATAGTTTGTTGTCCCCCACCTCTAAGTAATAAGCTGGTGAGCGACATTGTCTCCTGTACAGCGCCTCAAATGGGTCCATGCCAATAGTGGATTGGTACGAGTTGTTATACGCGAACTTTACCAATGTAAGGTACTGCTCTTAACCTCCCTAAAAATCAATGATACACACCCGTAGCATGTCTTCGAGCATCTAATTCACCCTCTCCATTTGCCCATCCGTCTGGGGGTGATAGGCGGTGCTCAACCTCAACTCGGTGCCCATAGCCTCCTGAAGGCTCTACCAGAACTGCAATACATAAACCTTGTCCCTATCGAACACTATATTGATCGAGACCCCATGCAAGCTGACTATCTCCACTATGTATTGATCCATATACTTTATAGTCTCAAAGTCTGTGCGAATCGACAAGAAGTGGGACACCTTGGTCAATCGATCTACTATGACCCATATAGAATTGTGACATCTCTACGATATAGGCAACCCCATAATAAAATCCATAAAGATGTTCTCCCACTTCCATAGTAGGATCTCAAGTGGTTGCAACATCCCTAACGGCCTCTAGTGATCGACCTTCACAAGCTGACATATGGAACACTTCGAGATGAACTCCGCGATGTCTCATTTCATCCTCGTCCACCAGTATTACTGCCTTATATTTTGGTATATATTGTCCCCACCGAGATGTACCGCAAACCTATAGCCATGGGCCTCAATCAAAACAACGTGTCTCAAGTCGTCATCCTCTAGCATAACCAACCTCCTATTAAAGCGTAGCCTGCCCTTGGAGCTAATGGAGTAGGACTCTGCACCCTCTACTAGCAACTGCTTCACCCTGTCCTGGAAAAAAGTATCCTTCGCCTGAGCCCTCACCACCCGCATAACAATATGGGGCGTGACTGCTAGAACCGCCATACATGCCCTGGCAATCTCATCGTCGTTCTGAATTTCGCTCCATTTTGCCTTCCAAACTGTCGCCAAATCCTCCTTGGGTCACCGGCTCAACGCATCAGCCACCATATTGGCCTTACCGGGATTATACTGAATATCAAACTGGTAATCCTTCAAGAAATCCAACCACCTCCTTTGTCTCATGTTCAAGTCCTTCTGCTTGAACAAATACTGGAGTGATGTGTGATACGTGAATAAAGTGAACCTCTCTCCCAATATGTAATGCCTACATATCCTTAAGGCAAAAATGATCGCGGCTAACTCAGGATCATGAGTGGGGTAATTCCTCTCGTGAGGATTAAGCTTCCGGGATGCATAAGCTATAGCCCACTCTTCTTGCTATCGGATACCCCTGAGTCCCTGTAAGGATGCATTTGTATAGACTCGATAATCCAATCCTGCCCTCAGGAACGCCAATACGGGGACTAATGTTAGCTTGTCCTTCAACTCGTCCAACACCAACTGACACTGATCACTCCATACAAAGATCACACCTTTCTGAGTCAAATTTGTCAATGGTCTGACAATCTTGGAGACCCCCTGATGAAATGGCAGTAGTACCCAACTAACCCCAAAAAGCTCCTAATCTCAGTCAATGTCGTGGGCTTCCCCCACTCCTTCACCGTTGATACCTTGCTTGGGTCCATAATAATACCTTGCTCCAAAATAATATGGCTAAGGAATTGCACTTCCCGAAGCCAAAACCCACATTTCTCAAACTTGGCGTATAGATGGTGATCCCGTAACATCTACAAGACCATACGGATATGCTTGGCATGCTCCACTAAATAGACCAAAATTTTGTCTATGAAAACTATGACGAACTTATCATGAAACTCCCCGATAACTCGATTGATAAAGTCCATGAATACCACCAGTGCATTGATGAGCCCGAAGGGCATCACCTGAAACTCATATGAACCATACCGCGACAGAAGAGAAGTTTTTAGGATGTCTTCCTCTAGAATCCTCAATTGATGGTGCCCTCACCATAAATCAATTTTGGAGAAATATGCCGCCCCTCGCAACTGGTCAAAAAGATCATCAATCCTAGGCAGCGGATACTTATTTTTTATCGTAACTTTATTCATTTCCCTATAGTCGACACATAAATGGAGTGAGCCATTTATCTTCTTAATAAATATCACGGGAGCACCCCATATCGATGTGCTCTATCGAATAAATCCCTAGCCCAAGAGTTGCTGAATTTGTTCCCTCAACTCACGCATCTCCTAAAGGGGCCATGTGGTAAGGTGCGTGACCTATCATCCTAGTAGCCGGCGCTAGATCAATGACGAACTCAATATCTCAACTGGGTGGCAGCCTCGGTATATCCTGGAATACATCCTCAAAGTCCCTCACGATCGGAATCAAGTGTATCGGGATCACCACCTCATGTGATGTCTCCTCCTCAAGGTAATATAAATGATTGTGCGATCCTCCTTCGGGAAGGGACATCGCCATTAAAAACATCTCCTGCCCCGAGATACCAAATACTATAGCTCTCTCATAATAATCCACCATAGCCCTATAACTGGCTAGCCAATCTCTGCCCAAGTTAACATCGTATCCCTCCAAATCTAATACTAAGAGTTCTGCTACAAAATTCAGTCCTCCAATCATAATGTGTACCCTTACAAATAGAGTGAATAAGTGACCCACCCCCTATCGGTGACTCCACACACATGAGCAAATTATCAGCCATATATAGTAACCCAACGACTCTAAAAAATGGGTCCTAACAAATAAATATGATGGACCAGTATCAAAAAGGATTCCACCATCATGTCCGTGGATATGAACGTACCCTCTATTACCGGTGGCACCTTCGGTGATAGGGGAATTGAAATATCTCAAACGTTGTACACACGTCCATACTGTAACTGTCCCAACTGCTATAGAATCTGGGGAGCTGGTGCTGCTGGAGTTCCCTTCTCCTGATGGCCCTGCGGGGCACCCTGCTGCTGGCCCCTACCTCTCTGTGGACAATCCCTCCTGAAGTGGAAGTGCTTCTTACCATCTCCCTGATACCGGCCCTGTTGGCCCTGACACAGTTATCCCCGATGTTGTCCCTGACGACCCTAACAAGGTTGTCTTGAGTGTTGATCCTAATGGACACCCCCATTGTTCCCCTGGCCCTGGTGGCCTTGAGGAACCAGTTGCTGATTCGAGCCCTGCTAGCCCTGTCTGAAGACTTATCATCCAAACCAAAATATCTTAGCAGGATTCCCCTGACGGGTATCTTGCCCCTATTGTGCTTCGCTAGTAGCTCCCCCATTAGCCTTGCACTACTGGATCGACTCGCCACTCCTCTTTCTTCCCTTAAGATGGAAGTGATGATCCTGACAATGAAGAAAAGCATAATTGACCACGTCAATGTATGTCATCAAAGACGGATTTCTAATTAGATGTTGCCTGATCCTCCAGGCCAACCCGTCCACAAACTTAATTTTCTTTCTCTCTTTGTTACTCACCTCGGCTGGCACGAGATTTTCCAAATGAGTGAACTCCTCCTCGTACTCGACTACATATCGGTCACCCTAAATCACCTCTCGAAACCTACTCCTCATCTCAGTTGTAACAGCAGCAAGAAAGTACCTGTAGTCGAACCGCACCCAAAATTCTGTAACTTGTAATACCCCGTATTTTCGTGATATTTATTTTTGGGGATTAATTGAATTAAATGTGTATTAATTGGAAATTAATCCGGATAAAAATATTAACGAGATGTGAGTTAGTATTTGATTATAATGTGTATACTTGGCAATATATGAATATTGGAAATATTGAAATTGTCGCGAGATTGAAATACGGCAATTTGGGAAACTTTGTTGGGACGCGCGTGACAGTCGCGTCAGGAATATAATTATTTGAATTAAAAAGTGAATTTTATTTTTATCACCCGTATGGTCATTTTGAGTGCCCCAACGCGTTCGGAAGGGTCGAAATAGTCAGAAAACACTAGCTGGGGGTTAAGTTTGGGTCCCGGGGCATTATTGGGCCATACCGGTAACTTATAGGGGCATTTTGGTAATTTCGGAAATCTGGGAATTAAAACCCACGAAAATTAGAAACAAAAATCTAACTTATTCTTTATCCACTAAACCCACTAACTACAATAAGGGACTTAATGGGCTACGGGAGAAGTTGAGATATAGTCCCAACTTGCCAAAAACCAACCACACCTCCATTGTTATCATCCTTAGAGAAACTTGTAGAGAGAGAGAGAGAGAGAAGAGAATTCTGCAGAAAGAGAGAGGAAGAACAACTGAGCCTTCAAGATTCAACATCAAATTCATAGAAAGATTAAGGCAAGTGGTTTAATTACAATTGATTCAATGACATGCTTTTCCATGTTTAGGAATTATCGAATTTATCTTGGAAGATGATATAGGCCCATGAATTGGAAGTTTAAAACTATGAACTATGTTAGGGACTGCATGTAGAAACATTCTGGACGAATTATGAACTCAGAATTATGACCCTTGATGATTTAAAATCGGATTTTAGAAGAAGTTTATTAATGTTCTTGAAAGAAATAGAAATCTGGAATTCTTAATGAAGATTTGATCCATACAAAGCCCTCGAATGATGAATTATTGGTTTTAGAACGTTAACACTGTTGTAGGATGGTTGTATGATGATATTATAACGTTATCTTAGAGTTTCATGCTTGTTAATGGTGTTTTGGGTTGATTTGAAAACTGCAAAACGAAGCAGTCCGTAACCATACCTGGTGCGTTCGATCGATCGACATTCATCAGTCGATCGATCGACCGAAGGAAAAGGTCAATCGATCGACCTTCCCAGAATGAGTAAAGTTTTTCCCTATTTAAATTTAAATGATGTTAACCCTTGAATAATATTATTGGAGACCATATGAATACCCTTAACCTTAAGGAAGACCAGTAGGCATGGTTATGAAATTTGGACCTTAATTAGAATTCAATTTGAGGAATTATTCTAAACTAATGAAATTCGATAAGTGAGTTAATATTTGGGTTAATAGTGTAAATTTGAATAAATTGATGAAATGAGGTTTGGGGCAGAAGTAAGGACCTTAGGAATAGAGATGTTATACGTGGGAATAATAGGAACTTAATAATCTATTTTAGATAGGTTTTAAGTATAAGAAACTACGACGTGAGACGTGTCGACAGTTTAATTTTTATATTATCGGGAGACGTAAAATATACAAATTTGGAATAATGGTATAAAGATGTAGAGTATACCTTTATTAATATTGAATTATCTAAGATGTGTGAATGTTTAGTATATGATTTTTATATGTATGACATACCTACCATACTTGCTATCACGGGAGGTTACGTTCGCTTAGGGCCTTCTTATCCTTGTGTTGCCCGGATTTAGATTGGTACCTCGAGGACATAGTTCAAGAGAACGACTTATTTGTGAGTTAATAAGCCAGCTGACTATGGAGCGTAGGTATGTACGTGACCATGGATATGTTGAATTGTGTTCGCCTCCATTTTTGTGTGTGGTGTTTATTCCAACAATTCCTGAGAGATTCGGAATTTGTGATCCTTATGTACGTGATGTACCGGGATGGATAGCAGAGTATGTGTGCACTGCAGCTTAGCCTTTGGGTGCTTGTATTGTATATTTATGATGTGAATAATATACGGTTAAATGAAAAGGAAATTTCTATGTTAAATTGTGGGTATAGTAATTGTAATATTATGAAAAGATAAAAGGGGACATATATCAATAAATGGTTTTGTTAATAATTGGGAATCCGAGAATTAAAGTAGAACTCTCTATTTAATTGTTAAGGTTGGAAATTAAACATGAACCGAGTAGGAGTGTTAGAAATTCTTTGGAATTAGATAGTTATGAGAAAACACATGAATGGGTATAGGAACGTTAGGAGTGCACAGTTAGACGAGAGGTGAGTATTTCATGTGAGAGCACGTTCTAACATGTATCTTGCATTCTTTGTTTTAATTATTATTAAAGCACTTGTTGTTTTTAAAAATACTTTCCACATTCTGGCTCTGACCCGTTTGCTTTCAAATCTATCTTTTTGTAAAAACCATTTTAGGTGCCCAGCCACAAGGACACCATGCTTAGGATCCTCATTTAGGTGACGAGCTGTAGCGGTTTGTGGAAGTTACAGGACATTGATTATAGACGCTTCATCTATCTTGACTCTATACTCAGTATTTATCAGTTGTAGGGCATGTCGCCCATTTCTTTTAGTGGCATTTCATTTATTTCAGTTATTCAGACTTCGGGCATGTACTTAATTCAGATTTCAGACTAGTCTTATTATTTTCAGTTGTGGGATTGTTGTGAGGAGTTTTCCTCCGGACTTATTACTATTGTTGGTTATTTCATTACTTCGTTATGGTGAATGGATTTATGTTGTTCTTCCATTATTCTTTTATTGCATGTTAATCAGATAACTTAAAATTTGGCAACTTACTTTTTAAATACTAGGTGGTTAATAATCTTTAAAATGTTTTCGACAGTGATGTTATTAACTGAACCAACTTGACATTTTGTATTGATTTAATAAAGGAGTAGCTACCCGGTATTTAATTAGTCGGGGTGTCACAGGTGGTATCAGAGCATCAGGTTCTAGTGTCCTTTAGGATCTGAACGGCTTATTATGTTTCCGCTGAGCTTTCTTTGATGTAGAGCCCTATATTTTAGGATTGTTGTATTCTTTTGTATATGCTACGTTCTTCAGCTATTTTAAGTTTATAACTGCGAACTTATTGACTTTATTCTTATTTCAGAATGCCTCCACGACGTGCACCACGGGTTCCCAGGAATGCAACGCCTGAACCACAGCCCGCACCAGTTCAGGGCACGATGAACGCCGCTGAGGTTACAGCCATAGTAGCCCAAGCGGTAAATGCTGCATTAGCCGTAGTTCAGCAGGCACCACCTCAGGCGCCAGTTGTCGCGCCAGTTCAGCCATATGCATTCCCGTCTGCCTGGGAACGTGTACGTGATGCTTTTCAGAAGGCACATCCACCGGAGTTTGCTGGCAGCTCCGATGTTGTTGTTTCGAGTCAGTGGAGAAAGGATATACAGAGGCACTTGAGGATGTATGAGTGCACTGACATTCAGAGGTAGGTACTGGCTACTTTTAAGCTAGTGGGATCTGCACTACAGTGGTGGGAGTATATTACCACCGCAGAGGAGAGAGATACTCTCACGATTCAGGAGTTCTGGATGCGGTTCGACCGCAAGTACTTTCCGTCTGCTGTTCACACGGAAATGAGGAGGAAGTTGATGAACCTTCGACAGGAGGGTAAGACTGTGGCCGAGTATGAGGCCGAATTCACCAATTTGCTGAATATTGTCCCAGATGAGATACCGACGGAAGAGAAGAAGATTCAAAAATTCATAGATGGATTGACTTGGAGGATCCGTCAGCATTTATTGGGGAACCTCTCGTTGGCCACTTATTCTGACGTGGTTAACGCTGCATTGCTCCATTGCCAGGACCACCGCTTTCACTTGACAGAAGGGAAGCGATCAGGAGAGTCCAGCCATCAGGGCAGGACAGGGGGAAATGGTGCCAGCGGGGCACAGTCAGCTCAGGGTCAGTATAGGTAGAGTGATCAGGGTTCCCAGCAGAGGGATCATAAGAAGTTCCGATCAGGGGGTTTCAGGAACGGACAGGGAGGATTCCGGAATGGCCAGCAGGGTCATAACGACCATCAGGGCCAGTAGGGTTAAAATGGTCAACATCAGCAGTTTCACCAGGGCCAGCAAGGCCAGGGCAGAAATGGTAACGGCCACCAGGGCCGAGGGCAGCAGGGACAGCGAGGGGGAAACTTCCCGGGGAAGTGTTTCATTTGTGGTAAGATTGGCCACAAACGTCAGGACTGTCCTGATAAGGGCAGGGCCCCGCAGCAGCAGCAGGGTGCTCGACATGAGCCACAGAGGCCACTTTTTCCACCTGCTCTTCCAGCTCCAGCCCAGGTGCCAGCACTACCAGCCATTCCAGCAGTTCCTGTGCAGCAGGGGCAGTTACAGTATGGACGTGTCTATAACGTCCACCAGGTAGCAGCTCCACAGGCACCACCCGCGATTGAGGGTATGTTTCCTATCCATGGTACTATGGGTCGGGTTTTGTTTGATACGGGGGCAACGCATTATTTTATAGCTACACATTTTGCGAAAGCCTTAGGGTTGTTAGCCACAGCAGAGAGCACAGTGACGTGTGTAGACTCACCAATGGGGAGTGGGTCACTTATTTTCTTTATATTCCGGGGAGTGGGGGTAGAGATTGGTAGTCTAGTATTACCTGCAGATATGTTGGTATTAGATATGCATGTTCACGATGTGATTATCGGTATGGATTGGCTCGCTGATTATAGATTCATGATTGATTGTTTCGGTGGGAGCATTGTTTTTGCCATTCCGGGGTAAGAGATGTTTGTAGTGGCGATGCCTTGCCCAGAGGGAGGTTCGACCGCTCATTTGTACTACTTAGAGGAGGATACCTCTAAGGAGGTTGTGATTCCTTTAGATTCGATCCCAGTTGTCAGGGAGTATTCCGATGTGTTTCAGGAGATACCAGGCCTACCCCCCAGTCGAGAGATAGACTTTGTTATAGACTTATTACCGGATACGAGACCTATAGCACACGCACCGTACCGTATGGCTCCAGCTGAGATGAGAGAGTTACGGGATCAGATTGAGCAGTTGTTGGGTCAGGGGTTTATTCGGAGAAGTACTTCACCGTGGGGTGCCCCTGTGTTGTTCGTGGAGAAGAGAGATTGTTCACTGAGATTGTGTGTGGACTACCGGGAGTTAAACAAGGTCACGATACGGAATAAGTATCCGTTGCCTCTAATCGATGACCTATTCGACCAGTTGAGAGGAACTTCTTGCTTCTCAAAGATTGATTTGCGATCTGGATACCATCAGTTGCGTATCAGGGAGGAGGACGTCTCGAAGACTGCGTTCTTATCGAGATATGGTTCTTACGAGTTTCGGGTTATGCCATTTGGTTTGACCAATGCTCCAGCAGCGTTTATGGACTTAATGAATAGGGTGTTCAGGGATTTCCTAGATCAGTTTGTCATTGTCTTCATCGATGATATTCTGGTTTACTCCCAGACAGAGGAGGAGCACGCCGAGCATTTGAGAAAAGTTTTGCAGACGCTATGCCAGAACGAACTGTATGCAAAATATGAGAAGTGCTAGTTTTGGCTGAAGGAGGTCCAGTTTTTGGGGCACATTATTTCCGACCGGGGGATATCTGTTGATCCGGGGAAGGTATCCGCGGTGAGGGAGTGGGGACAGCCCACGACACCGACTGAGATCCGTAGTTTCTTGGGCTTAGCAGGATACTACAGGAGGTTTATTCGGGGTTTCTCCACGATAGAAGGTCCCATGACACATCTAACTCGTAAAGGTGTGCCGTTCATTTGGAGTGATGCCTGTCAGTTGGCATTCGATGAGTTGAAGGACAAGTTAACCTCAGCACCTGTGTTAGCATTGTCGAGATCGGGAGTTGAGTATCTTGTTTACACCGATGCGTCCTTACAAGGACTTGGAGGTGTACTGCAGCAGGAGAGTCAGGCCATAGCTTATGCTTCCCGTAAGCTTAAGCCTCACAAGAAGAATTACCCTACCCATGACCTGGAGTTAGCGGCAGTGGTATTTGCCCTTCGTATTTGGAGACATTACCTTTTGGGGGAGAAGTTTCGATTGTTCACGGATCACAAGTCCCTAGAGTACCTATTCACGCAGAAGGAGTTAAATATGCGGCAACGGAGGTGGCTTGAATTCGTGAAAGATTATCAGTTCGATATCTAGTATCACCCAGGGAAGGCTAACGTGGTGGCAGACGCGTTGAGCCGTAGGCCAGTAGATGAGGTGGCAGAAGTGTGGAAGGCCAAGTGGAAGGAGTTGGGACACCAGGATGCAGTGGCCCGATCATTCATGTCTGTGATGACCGTTACACCGCAAATTGTCACGAAGGTGGTAAAGGCACAGGCAAAAGATTCGTTCTGTCAGGAGCAGATAGTCCGATTACTAGCAGGGGAGCCGAGTCCTATACCGTTAGCTCAGACGGGGGATTACGCTTCAATGGGAGATTGGTGGTTCCGGAAGGGGAAGAATTGCGGCACGAGGTGATGGCAGAGTCGCACGGCTCACGGTTCGCGGTACATCCCGAAGGGGACAAAATGTACCAAGACATGAGGCCACAGTATTGGTGGAGCGGGATGAAGAGAGAAATTTCCGTGTTTGTTTCAAAATGCGCCACTTGTCAGCTAGTTAAAGTGGATCATCAGAGACCGGAAGGACTTCTACAGCCATTGGAGGTCCCGATGTGGATGTGGGAGAGCATCCCCATGGACTTTATCACGGGGTTGCCTACGTCACAGAGAGGTCATGACTCCATTTGGGTAATTGTTGACAGGTTGACCAAAGTCGCTCATTTTCTACCCGTAAGGACAGACTACACTGCGGGACAGTATGCCCAGCTCTTCATTTCAGAGATAGTGAGACTTAACGGTGTGCCCCTAAATATCGTGTCTGACCGAGACAAGATATTTGTTTCACGGTTTTGGGAGAGTTTTCAGGAGGCCATGGGCACAGAACTGCGGTTGAGTACGGCGCATCACCCGCAGACCGATGGGAAAACTGAGCGTACAAACCAGATGTTGGAGGACATGCTACGTATGAGTATCATTGACTTTGTGGGTGGATGGGAGCAGTATCTTCCACTGGTGGAGTTTGCTTACAACAACTCCTACCAGTTCACCATTGGCATGGCTCCATTTGAGGCGTTGTACGGTAGACCTTGTCGTTCCCCAGCATGTTGGTTGGAGGTGGGGGACAACAAACTACTTGGGCCGGAAGTGATTCAGGATACTTCGGCAAGGATAGAATTGATACGGAATCGCATTCGAGTAGCTCAGGATTGGTAGAAGAGCTATGCTGATGCGAAGAGATTCTTAAGGGAGTTCCAAGTGGGAGACCAAGTTTTGCTCAGAGTATCTCCTATGAAGGGGATCATGCGTTTCGGGAAGAAAGGGACGTTAGCACCGAGATATGTATGACCATTTCCTATTATTGAGCGGATTGGACCGGTTGCGTATAGGCTTGGATTACCGGAGCATTTACATCGGATTCACGATGTATTTCATATTTCCTCGCTTAGGAAATATCTTAGAGACGATTTCGCTCATTCTCACATTGCTTTGGAGGACATCGATCTCCAGCCGGATAGCTCCTACGAGGAGGGGCCGATTGCTATTTTGGACCGAAGTGAGCGGAAACTGCGGTCAAAGATAGTTCCGTTAGTGCGTGTTCAGTGGCGACATCATAATGTCGAGGAGTCCACATGGGAGCGCGAGGATGAGATGCGCGAACGTTATCCGGAGTTGTTCTTACCAGGTACTTTCTAGTTCCGAATTTCGGGACGAAATTCAGTTATTAGGGGGGAAGTATGTAATACCCCGTATTTTCGTGATATTTATTTTTGGGGATTAATTGAATTAAATGTGTATTAATTGGAAATTAATCCGGATAAAAATATTAACGAGATGTGAGTTAGTATTTGATTATAATGCGTATACTTGGCAATATATGAATATTGGAAATATTAAAATTGTCGCGAGATTGAAATACGGCAATTTGGGAAACTTTGTTGGGACGAGCGTGACAGTCGCGTCAGGAATATAATTATTTGAATTAAAAAGTGAATTTTATTTTTATCACCCGTATGGTCATTTTGAGTGCGCCAACGCATCCGGAAGGGTCGAAATAGTCAGAAAACACTAGCTGGGGTTAAGTTTGGGTCCCGGGGCATTATTGGGCCATACCGGTAACTTATAGGGGCATTTTGGTAATTTCGGAAATCTGGGAATTAAAACCCACGAAAATTAGAAACAAAAATTTGACTTATTCTTTATCCACTAAACCCACTAACTACACTAAGGGACTTTATGGGCTATGGGAGAAGTTGAGATATAGTCCCAACTTGCAAAAAACCAACCACACCTCCATTGTTATCATCCTTAGAGAAACTTGTAGAGAGAGAGAGAGAGAGAGAAGAGAATTCTGTAGAAAGAGAGAGGAAGAACAACTCAGCCTTCAAGATTCAACATCAAATTCATAGAAATATTAAGGCAAGTGGTTTAATTACAATTGATTCAATGCCATGCTTTTCCATGTTTAGGAATTATCGAATTTATCTTGGAAGATGATATAGGCCCATGAATTGGAAGTTTAAAACTATGAACTATGTTAGGGACTGCATGTAGAAACATTCTGGACGAATTATTAACTCAGAATTATGACCCTTGATGATTTAAAATCGGATTTTAGAAGAAGTTTATTAATGTTCTTGAAAGAAATAGAAATCTGGAATTCTTAATGAAGATTTGATCCATACAAAGCCCTCGAATGATGAATTATTGGTTTTAGAACGTTAACACTGTTGTAGGATGGTTGTATGATGATATTATAACGTTATCTTAGAGTTTCATGCTTGTTAATGGTGTTTTGGGTTGATTTGAAAACTGCAAAACGAAGCAGTCCGTAACCATACCTGGTGCGTTCGATCGATCGACATTCATCAGTCGATCGATCGACCACCATCGATCGATCGAAGGAAAAGGTCGATCGATCGACCTTCCCAGAATGAGTAAAGTTTTTCCCTATTTAAATTTTAATGATGTTAACCCTTGAATAATATTGTTGGAGACCATATGAATACCCTTAACCTTAAGGAAGACCAGTAGGCATGGTTATGAAATTTGGACCTTAATTAGAATTCAATTTGAGGAATTATTCTAAACTAATGAAATTCGATAAGTGAGTTAATATTTGGGTTAATAGTGTAAATTTGAATAAATTGATGAAATGAGGTTTGAGGCAGAAGTAAGGACCTTAGGAATAGAGATGTTATACGTGGGAATAATAGGAAATTAATAATCTATTTTAGATAGGTTTTAAGTATAAGAAACTACGACGTGAGACGTGTCGACAGTTTAATTTTTATATTATCGGGAGACGTAAAATATACAAATTTGGAATAATGGTATAAAGATGTAGAGTATACCTTTATTAATATTGAATTATCTAAGATGTGTGAATGTTTAGTATATGATTTTTATATGTATGACATACCTACCATACTTGCTATCACGGGAGGTTACGTTCGCTTAGGGCCTTCTTATCCTTGTGTTGCCCGGATTTAGATTGGTACCTCGAGGACATAGTTCAAGAGAACGACTTATTTGTGAGTTAATAAGCCAGCTGACTATGGAGCGTAGGTATGTACGTGACCATGGATATGTTGAATTATGTTCGCCTCCATTTTTGTGTGTGGTGTTTATTCCAACAATTCCTGAGAGATTCGGAATTTGTGATCCTTATGTACGTGATGTACCAGGATGGATAGCAGAGTATGTGTGCACCGCAGCTTAGCCTTTGGGTGCTTGTATTGTATATTTATGATGTGAATAATATACGGTTAAATGAAAAGGAAATCGCTATGTTAAATTGTGGGTATAGTAATTGTAATATTATGAAAAGATAAAAGGGGACATATATCAATAAATGGTTTTGTTAATAATTGGGAATCCGAGAATTAAAGTAGAACTCTCTATTTAATTGTTAAGGTTGGAAATTAAACGTGAACCGAGTAGGAGTGTTAGAAATTCTTTGGAATTAGATAGTTATGAGAAAACACATGAATGGGTACAGGAACGTTAGGAGTGCACAGTTAGACGAGAGGTGAGTATTTCATGTGAGAGCACGTCCTAACATGTATCTTGCATTCTTTGTTTTAATTATTATTAAAGCACTTGCTGTTTTTAAAAATACTCTCCACATTCAGGCTCTGACCCGTTTGCTTTCAAATCTATCTTTTTGTAAAAACCATTTTAGGTGCCCAGACACAAGGACACCATGCTTAGGATCCTCATTCAGGTGACGAGCTGTAGCGTTTTGTGGAAGTTACAGGACATTGATTATAGACGCTTCATCTATCTTGACTCTATACTCAGTATTTATCAGTTGTAGGGCATGTCGCCCATTTCTTTTAGTGGAATTTCATTTATTTCAGTTATTCAGACTTCGGGCATGTACTTAATTCAGATTTCAGACTAGTCTTATTATTTTCAGTTGTGGAATTGTTGTGAGGAGTTTTCCTCCGGACTTATTACTATTGTTGGTTATTTCATTACTTCGTTTTGGTGAATGGATTTATGTTGTTCTTCCATTATTCTTTTATTGCATGTTAATCAGATAACTTAAAATTTGGCAACTTACTTTTTAAATACTAGGTGGTTAGTAATCTTTAAAATGTTTTCGACCGTGATGTTATTAACTGAACCAACTTGACATTTTGTATTGATTTAATAAAGGAGTAGCTACCCGGTATTTAATTAGTCGGGGTGTCACATAACTGTCATCGAATATCTCTCTGCAATAGTGGTTGTGGACTCCCTCGACTGTAGGGTGGCCACATTCAGCCTGAATGTCTCTAACATCTTCCTCTGAACCTCACTACAATCAACCATATGCAAGTGTCTCTGCATATCCCTCCTCAACTGGTATGAAAAAATCCCATCCGCACCACCCTGAAACTTGGGGGGATGACCCTTCTGAAAGGCCCAATGAACATGCTGCCAATCAGACGGCCTCGGGTGGGCCTGCACTCTTGGAGCCATAGGTGGTTGTGGCTAAGGCTGAGGGAAGTGGGGTGCCATTGCTTCCATGGTGGTATTGACTACCTGGGCCACAATACCTTCTACCTGCTCCGTAGATACAAACCCCTCTGGAGCCTGGGGCTGTGGAACATCGGGCTCCTGAGGAGCCTCTCCCTCTCCACCTCTGGTTGCTGCCCTCGTGGGTCTACCTCTCCCTCTCTTGGGAGACATATAAAATATAGAACGAGTTGTATTAGTTCACGATTACTAAAAATCTCAAAATAGCAGAGGTGCGATCACTGATAAACATAAAGATGAGTCAACAGTCCTGATAATAGGGCTCTATAATAAAGAACGGAATGCTGAAACTAAAGCAAGCCGTACAGATCTTAGGGACACTAGAACCTGACGCTCTGATACCATCTGCGACACCCCGCTTATTTGAATTTTTATTGATCGGTCGTTTATCAAATTAAATCAAGATATACATACGGTTCATTCTTAGCAACACTGTCGCAACATTCTTAATTACTAACCCCCTAATCTTTAGTTAAGACAATGTCAAATTTTATCTTTTGACTTAGTCCAAAACCAAAAAGTGTAATAACAATTCATATAACCAACACAATATAAGAGAATCGAATAATGCCACAAATATCTAATAAAAGTGTTAGCCGAACAACATCGACTATACAAGAAATCCAACAAAAGTCCAAAGTATGTAAAGTGTAGCTAATACATACTAATCCAAAAGTATAGAGTACAAGCTAGGGGCAACACGCCCAAAGTCCAACTTGAATATCCCTATCTAGAAGAGGATGAGATAGGTTTCTAAAGCAATATCCTGCACCACCCACATGTACAACAACAACGTACCCTGCATGAAGATCAGGCATGGAGCCCCTGTGGTAAGACACCTAAAAGGTTTTGAAAAGATTTTTATAGCAAGGGTTAAAATCCAAAACACTGAAAATATTTAGCAAGTGAATTTAAATGCAATAAATTAAAATGCATGAATGCTCTTCATATTTAAGTTAGTGCCGCAAACTCTCTTGAGGACACCTCACCCCTCGACTAATGTGCACGCCTAACGTACCAATACATGTCCCATCTAGCTATCCAGCCCGTAACTAGTCTTGTCATATATATATATATATATATATATATATATATATATATATATATCCTACTCTTCCCTCTACTCTATCCCGAGTGAGTTTAGTATACGAGTTATAAGTTATTAATCACACTAACTTATTTAAATCATTTCTCATTTGATATCATTTAACAATCTCACGAGTTATATCATTAATACAATTCTCATCATGCATTTACCCGTATATAAATCTACACCATATATACGTAATATCATACTACAACATTCACACACATATTGTAGATATAACATCCTCCCGAGTAGGCTCTCATCGAATGTTCTCTAAATGCTATCACAACCACATAGGAGGCGACCATATTTCCCCCCGAAAGTGACTGTACCATACTATAACGGTTCACCCCTAATAACAGACGATATGACATGGGGATTATACTCTCCCGGTACTCACTAGCCAGGGGATTCACCCATGTCGCGCAACCTCCTAAGATAGCATTAGAATCGGTATGATTTATTATAAATATTATACACACAAATATGTATAAATCATATATATACTACACACCATCACACACACACATATATATATATATATATATATATATATATATATATATATATATATATATATATATATATATATATATATATATATATTAAATTCAGGCTATTGGTGTGCTACATATGTAACACTAGCCTAAAACATGCAAGTCTACAATAAGACTCAATTTCAATTATTCATGCACTAATTAATTTCATTACCTTGGTGTCACTCTACCAAATATACTCGCACTATCTCTCTTGGCCCGAAATTCAAAATTCCCAATTCATTATTCAGTTTTCTGCAATTAAGATTACCCATTTAGTTTACAAGGTTTCAAAGTATTCAATCATAAACCTTAATTCTCTAATTGGATTTATCCTCTATTAATCCAAGGGTAAATTCTATAAATTCAAACCCTAATTTATAAATCCTAAAATTCAGATTCATCTAAAATAGGAACATTCATCACAAATTAACAATCAAATCTGAATCATGGGAAGGGAAAAATCTGTCAGAATGAATCAAGCCATTCAAACGACCAGCTATATCGTTCGAACGATATTGGCTATCGTTTGAACGGGACACCAAGTCGTTCGAACGACCCTGGTGTTCTCTCTCCTCTTTCGTTGTCCATAAAAACTAGTCCTCCATTAAAGCTTTAAGACCTTCGATTCTGTACAGATTATACCCCCAAAACCTTCCAAGATTCATCCTAAATCTACCCATTTGACTTTTCAATCTAACTACATCATCTACACAAATTGGGGAAACAAAATCCACATATTCTTATCATCTCTATAAATTTTTAAATCATAATCATGAAATCCCCAAATTCAAATATAGAACTAACCCTAACATATTATTCAATTCACACCTTCTATAATATGAATAGGAAAATGCAATTAATCAAATGCAAGTTAAACCACTTGCCTTAGGGTTTGTAGAATCAAAACCTTTGATGAAGATGATGGGTTGATTCAAGGGTCTTTTATCTTGTTCTTGCATCAATCTCCCAAAATCTCCTTTAGTTGCTCTCTTCTTTGGGTCTCCTAAATTTAGTCTTCTAAAAATGAATTAATGTTCTCTCACCCTTTCACAATTAGGGTTATTACCTCTAATCCCGTTTTTGGGCTTATGGGCCTTCTACGAAAGGCCCAAACACTTATTTGAGAGATCAGATGTGTCTAGAAAAGTCCTCAAACCCATATTATACCTATGTCCACTCATTTCAGACTATTTCGACCCTACCGGAGTCAACCGTGTGCTCAAAATCGTCATCCGAATAATTATTTTTAAAAGTTAAATTTCACCCATTAATTAATTTAATTCACTCACTTTTTAAATAACACTAATTTATTAATTCTTATCAATTTATGACACTTAGTAATTTAACGATTACCGAATCAATTAATTAAAATAAAAGACTAAAATTACGAGGTGTTACAGTTGTACACATTGAGTTGATCTCTATTTAAACCTTCAAAAGATTTATGTGTTCATGTTTACATTCATCGGCATTATGTGAGAGTTCCTCCCTTAATAGACGATTATCGCATTCACTAATTAATGAGGGGTCCGGAAGCGGTGGCGGAGCGAAACCCTTGAGACTCTTCCCATTTTTTGTTAAAATCTCTAAAATTTGATAAAGGGCGTAGTTCTTTAATTGTTCTTCACTCAACTTTAGATCGGGTAAATTCAAAGATTTTCTTTGTCGATAAGATAAGATCTCCTAGTTGTCTTCCCAAAGCCTCAAAGGATCGCTTACCTCACAAAACAACAGAATAATTGTAAAAGGCTCATATAATTGATGCCCTGTAGCCCATTTTGAAGCTTGAGTTAAGGCGTTGTGCCATTACCAGTCTTCTTCGAGCAACCCATGTGCGTAACATGCAGATTTACACATTGGATAGATAATTCTATTCACTTTTTTAACTTTGTCATAGTTTCTTCTGCCTCGAACTACGTTTAATAAAAGGCGTCGGTAAAACCTTTCTCGTGAAGATGGATGTGAATATACGATACGACCAAGGCATGTATCATAATTTTTTTTTCTTGTCCATTGCTTCTCTAGTAATTACCACACCCATTTCGTAGGGAACTCATCATAGGTTAATTATCTAGTATCTTCATGATTGACATTTGTAACCATCCATTCTGTGAGCATAGTCTTCTCAATGTCTATTCTATCAATGACTGTGTCTAAATTGTCAGAGTCTTTGAAAGTAACAATTTGCACCTCGGGTAAATGGAATGTAAGACATTTGATAACAACACTGTGATACTGTATGCGAAATTGATATTTCCTCCAGCAAGCTTTGCATGCATATAAATAGCGACAATCCAAAAACATTTTTATCTCATCAACCTCTTACCTCTTGATAGTCATTTTGAGCGCTTCTAAATGTGGTTTCCTCCAATACCTTTCTACTTCTGTATGGCCCTTTATTGATATACTTGAGAAGGTATTTAATTGCTCTGGACTTGTTGCACAATTTTACATTTATATGATCTTAATATTTGACAACTAAGTCAATATTATGAGGAATGAGAAATCTATTATCAAGTTTAATTCCCATTTTCTCAACTCCCATCATCCATTCTTCTGTATATAGGGAACCCATTTTCGTCTATTATTGTTCGATCGCAATATCTTTTTGGAAAATATTTAGATCAACTTTCGTTTGACATACATGGAGATTTTATGATGGCATGCTCAGAATGACCGTGAACCATAAACTTCGAAACGACTGCGTAGCCAATAGGATCACTAATACAATCAAGAATTTCAGTAGAGATGGTTTTGTCTAAGCCGACAGCGGTTAGTTATTTATCATCTGCGTGCAAAAATATAAGTATATACGCATGCGGAAGACCTTTTTTCCTAGAATTTAATTGTATATATTGCTGTAAAAAAGGGATTATCAAGCACAAAATATATAATCTTCTTGTACACTATAAATTTTTAAAATTGTAATAATTTTTTGTACATGAAAAAATAAATACAAAATTTCGAACCTGTTAATACTTTACCGAAACAGCTATGCTTAATCAAATCATCCATGACATTCTTAAGCCTGATTTTAGAGACTCTTGTCATAATATTTGGTCTCTCATTGGGAAGCTACCTAGTTGATGCTAAAAATCTTTACATTTCAGGTAATTTTGGATGCAGTGAACATGAGAAATAAGTCTGGATTACCAAACCATCAGTAAATAGACATCGCGTCTTGGAAGTTTTGAGCCATATATAGTGGGCCAGATGTAAAGGATGAGGAAAGGAAAATACATTTTCCAACCGATGCGGGAGTTGAATCACCTTGCCAGACGACATCTTTAATACCTTTATATAATGCCGCTCGTAACTTCGTTTGGTTAGAGAGAACCCAGTGTAACCTTTATTCTTCTATGCATGTATGCGCATCGACAAAAAATTGCTGGAATAATCTCCCTCCAATAACCTTTCTTCTTCTATGCATGTATGCGCATGCAGATCGTTGATGAGGTTGATCCAAGGGCCACGATGGCATACGCGTTTTGTGTCTAATAGAAAACACAATCTAAGTCGACAGAAATACAACACGTGTACGAACCAGATGCAACAAAAAACGCGTGATGAAAATAATTACAAATCGTACCTTGAATTCTATAGCGCTTTTGGATTCTACCTAGGCAAAGAATCAGCAAAGAAAATAGCTTTCTGAAATTCAAATTTTACCCACAACACTTTTAAAACCAAGTTTTAATTAATTCAAAAATCATTTGAAATTTTTTAAAATTATATAAAATGATTTGAATTGAATTAAAGTGTTGAAAAACCATTAATGCAAATAGGTGATATGTATGACGTAGTGCAAGTGTCCTACTTGTGGTTTTAAGGTTAGAAATAACTTCCCTTTATGTTGATCTTGAAGATTCTCTTGGACTGGATTTCTTCAATATACTTGAACCTTTGAGGAGATGGTGTTCTCATAAAAATCTAACCTATTTTGTCTAGATATCCAAACTAGTTGGAACTCCTATATATGTAGACTCAAGTAAGTCAATATATAGTGTGTTCTTAATCTCCCCCTATGGATATTAGAGACAAAATTCCCTTGAGTATTCAGAACTCGTGGGTCAAAATGAAAAGAAATCCTATTTATCCTATACAAAAGTTCTAACTACCCTTTCCCAACCTAGAACCAAAAATAAGATAAAGAAAATACATTACTCAACTATATACAGACCATTACCCTATAAATAGGACAAGCTATACAACGGGTCTGAAATGCCTGTGACAAAGTAAACACTGAATTGGCATATTAGTTGAGTTAGAATCAAGAATAGATAGATAAATCTCTAAGCAATACTCAAGATATTCTCTCCCAATTTTTCTCAAATATACAAGGGGTATAAATTATAAAAAATAGAAATTAATTGAGAATTATCATGCCTATAGCTGTACGCAAATACTCAAACTGTATGTTGTCTAAATGTTTTGTAAAGAGATCCACGAGCTGTTTTTTAGTATTCAGATATTCAATAATGGGATCTTTGGATTCATAAGGTCACGGATAAAATGATTTCTAATATAAATATGCTTAGTTCATGAGTGCAGTACAGGATTTTTGGAAATATTAATGGCACTTTGGTTATCACAAAACATGGTTAATTATTTTTCTGTGAGACCATAATCACTAAACATTTGTCCAATCCATAGTAATTGAGCACAACAATTACCAGCTGCAATATATTCAGATTCGACACTAGATAATGAAATACAATTCTATTTCTTACACGACCAATCTAAGAGATTATTGCCTATGTAGTAGCAAGCACCGGAAGTTCTCTTACTATCATCAGAACAACCGGCCCAATCGGCATTGGTGTATCCTACAATAGAACTAGTCGTATCGTTTGTTTACCAAATACCAAATTTTAGAGTACCCTTAATATATTTAATATTCCTTTTCACACTTAATAAGTGAGATTATTTAGGTTTACTTTGATATCTATCACAGATACAGACAACGAAAGATATGTCAGGTCGAGACGCGGTAAGATAGAGAAAACTCCCTATCATACTTCTATAAAGAGTGGGATCAACACTTTTCCTATTATCATCCTTAGAAAGTTTAGTTGAAGTAGTCATATGGGTTCTAGAAGTTTTAGCATTTTTTAAGCCGATTTTTTTAACTAAATCTGCAGCATACTTGGATTGGGAAATAAAAAGACCATCACTGCATTGTTTTACTTGTAAACCCAAAAAATATTATAGTTCACCCATTAGAGATATCTGAAATTCGGTATGCATGATATCAAAAAAATTATCTACTTGTTTAGGACAGGTGGAACCGAAAATAATATCGTCCACATATACTTGTGTGATTAAGACATGTCATTTTCCTTTTCTAACAAATAATGTTTGATCGTTTCCGCCACGGACAAATTTGTGAGACACTAAAAAGGTAGACAGTCTCTCATACCAAGCTCTAGGAGCTTGTTTCAAGCTGTATAAGGATTTCTCAAGCTTAAAGATGTGGTCCGGGTGTACAGGATCAAAACATCCTTTGGGTTGTTCTACGTAAACTTCTACCGATAAAATTCCAATTAAGAAAGTGGATTTAACATCCATTTGGAATAATTTGAATTGCATATGATAACAAATTGCAAGGAGGAGACGAACTGATTCCAGACGAGTAACAGGTGAAAAATTTTCGTCAAAATCAATTCCCTCAATCTGGGAGTATCCTTGGATAACCAACCTAGCTTTATTTCTAATGACCTCCCCATTTTCATCAGTTTGGTTTTTAAAAATCCATCTTGTGCCAATAACCTTCGAATCTTTTGGTCTAGGAACCAGATTCCAAACATCGTGAGTCTTAAATTGCATTAGCTCTTCTTGCATAGCATTTATCTTGAATGAGTCAGTAAGGGCATCATTAACATTTTTAGGTTCCTCAAGAGAAACAAAACAAGAAAATTGTGCCACTTGACGAAGTTGGGATCTAGTTCGAACTGGTTCTGAAGGATTATCGATAATGGTTTCAGTGGGTTGATCTTTACAAACCCAAGTGGGTACATAAGGACTCTCATGTTTTAGTGAATCAGTATCATCATGAGGATCAGGGGATAAAATAGGTTCGTCCTCATCAAATGTTACTAGATGACTGTCACTACTCCTTTCAATAGTGTCATCTACAATTACTTTAATTGATTCTATAATAGTTTTGGTTCTGTAGTTAAACACATACAAAACCCTACTATTTTAGGAATATCCAAGAAAAATTTCCTTTTCTCCTCGGGTATCAAATTTTGAAAGATACTCTCTATCTTTGCAGATATAGCAGATACTACCGAAGGTTTTAAAATATTTTAAGTTTGGCTTTTTATGGAACCATAACTCATAAGATGTTTCTTTGGAATTTTTTCTGAGGTAGATACGATTAATAATGTGACACGCGGTTTAGACATCTTCTACCCAAAAATCTTTCGGGAGATTCTTAGCATGTAACATAACCCTAGACATTTCTTTTAAAGTTCTATTCTTACGTTCAGCTATACCATTTTGCTGCGGGGTTTTGGGAGCGCTAAACTCATGTTTATATCCATTATCTACATAATACTCATAAATTACAGAGTCCTTGAACTCTCCACCTCTATCACTCTTAATTTGACACACTTGGGTATCCTTCTCATTCTAAATTTTCAAAAGGATTCTTAAGAATTCATTGAAGGTATCTGATTTTTGTTTCATAAAAGCTACCCATGTATATCTCATATAGTCGTCCACTATAACTAGGATGTAAGATTTTCCATAAAAACTAACCGTTCTTGAGGGACCCATGAGGTCCATGTGGATAAGTTCTAGAGTCTTAATGGTCAGGACATCTTTAACTTTCTTGTGTGGGGATTTACTTATTTAGCCTTCCTGATAATGTCCACATACAGGAGTAAAAGAATTTTTAATTTTAGGTAAACCTCTAACTATCTCTTGGGAGCTCAATCTTCTAAGGTTATCATAATTTTCGTGTCCAAATATATTGTGCCATAGATCAGAATTATCTAATCTAGTAACATTACAAGATTCAGAATTGGGGATTACTGTGTAACAGTTTTTCAGGGTTCTGTTTCCTATTAAAATACAATCACCTTTGTCATCAATAATTTTGCAATCATTTTTTGAAAAAGTAATTGAGTGATTATAGTCACAAAATTATGATATACTTAAGAGATTGGCTTTAAGGCCTTTAACTAAGAGAACATCATTTAGTTCAGGAAGCCCTAGCTCACTCAATGTTCCCTTACCTATGATCTGAGAAGAAACATCATCTCTAAACATGACACTACGTCTAAGGAAGTTTATCATGTTTTTTAATTTTGTTTCATCCCCGGTCATATAGTTAGAACATTCGGAGTCTAAATACCATCCAGTTGAAGTGCTTTGTGTTTTTAAAGCAAAAATGATAATATTGCACTTGAGCTGGGGTAGTAGATCATCTTTTCTAATCCAAATAGGCCTAGTTTTAAAAGTTTTATGGTCTTTTGATTTGGAAAAGGTATGAGGGGTCTTTTTAAGTGATTTTTTCTTAGTCTTGGACCCTTCCTTTTTCTTTTTAGAGTTAGAGTTGTTTGTGGCTTATCTAGGAAGTACATAAGTATTTCTTAATTTCCTAGAATAGTTAAAGTTTTGGTAGGTTGGGGTTTGTAACCTTTTCTGGAAACATTCATCAAGAGTATGGTCGAAAATCTCGTAGTAGGAACAGTACTGATGGGTATAGGACTTGACTTTCTCGCTTAAGTCTTTGAAAATTGGCTTGGATCTATTGGGTACAGTAGTTCAGTCATCATTAGGTTTAGGTTTCTATCTTTGGTCTCTGGCAGAAGGACAAACATATTTGGTCTAACTGTTTGGTTTCAACTATTGATTGAATTGATTATGTGTTGATTGAGAGACATCGAGACTAGATTCACCTTTTTAAACATTTTGAGAAGTTTAGCCTTGCTTTATAATAGAAACATTTTCAGGAGAAACTTTGGTCTTACTTTTGTGCACTATTTCTCCAAAACCTACGCCAGACTTATCTTCAGAGTCAAATTTGCTTCTAGTAACAATTTTTTCATAAGTCTTGGTTTGTGTTTCAAAGTTTTGGCATTTTTAAAACACATTTGAAACCTTTTGCTTTGACTCTTCTAGTTCAACAAGGATTGCCTTGTATTTTTATTTAAATTCATGATTATTTCGAGTCAAATATTGCATTTTCAAGGCATAGTCTTCATCTCAGTCTCATGAGCAACAAATTGGGCAGTATAATCTTCAGTATTCTTCCTAATGGTCTGGTTAAGGAAATCGATACGCTCACTTATGGTTTTTATCATTTTTTCTAGGCGAGCACTCTTCTTAACCGTTTTAGTGTATAACTCATGTAAATCAGGCAGATCATCACCAGACTCTCTATGTGCATTGTGTGAATTGTCCCCTATATTTTTGATAGGTTCTTTACTCACGCACACGTTCAATTCATCATCAACATTCTCACTTTGACTCACACATAATCTTTCCGCAGTAATGGGAACATAATTATTAGCAAGATCATTAACAACATCAACAGGCATATCAAGTTCATGAGTAGGCAAGCATGCATCATCATTATATATTATCTTAGCAAAGAAAGACATGTAATACTCATTTATCTGGGTTGACTCAGTTTCATCCTCATCAGAATCACTAGAGTCATCCCATGACACATATTGGCCTTGTTATTGTTGTTAAAACTAGTTGGACATTTACTAGCATAGTGACATAGTTTACCACAACGATGACACTTAACATATTTTATGTCAGGTTTGGGTCTATTGGGGTCATAATTCCTCCTATTGTCATAAGTCTGTTTGGTATTGTCTCTGCCATGAGGTCTGTGAGATTGATTACCTTAATAATTTGATTTTCCTTATTTAGAGGCTACATCATTTATAAATTTCAAAATCTTTTTGAACTTACTCATAAAAGCTATTTCATTGTCAAGGTTTTCCAAATCACAGTTTTCAAGACAGTCAGTGTCAAAATCTAAAGTGTTTAATTTAGGCATGGACAATTTAGAAGAAAACAAAACATTAGAACTAGAGGCTTTATTAGTTTGTCTGGTCAATTATTTTTTGAAGTCTAGTTCCAATTCTACAGTCCTCAGTTTACTGCTAAGTAATGCAGGAGTCATATTAAGGTCATTAATTTCTTCAATAGCATATCTCTTGTTATCAAATTTAGAAGGTAATGACCTAAGAATCTTTTAAACGGTTTCCTTTCTACTGTAGGTTATACCATTTGCATGAAGTTTTGTAAAAATATCAGTTAACCTTATGTAGAAATCGTCAAAAGTTTTAATGTCATTCATAATTAGGGTGTTATATTGGTGAATGATCATTTGAGTTTTTCCAACTTTGACACGTTCATCACCCTCATGAGGAATGACTAATGTGTCCCACGCCTCTTTAGAAGTAGAACATATGGATATTATTTTGAATTCATGTTCATTAAAGGACATAAAGATGGCATTCTTTCCTTTGTTATTATCAAGAGACAGTTTTTTCTCTTCCTTAGTAAACTCACTGAGAAGTTTCTTAATTCTTGTTGGATTTGTGGCCGAAGTAGGTTTAGTAGGATGTTCAAACCCTGTTTCAATCATTTCCCAGAATTCATCACCAAGGGTTACTTGAATTAAAGCAGTCATTCGTACTTTCCAGTACAAAAAATTATTTCCATCAAAGAGTGGTGGTTTGGATAGGTTACCTAACTTCTCAAATTTTGCTTCCATATTGAGAAATTTTTCTAGAAAGAAGTTTCAAACACAATTTCTTAAGTTTTTGGATCACAAAAGGTATTCTTGCTCTGATACCAGTTGAAGAAAGGATTTAATGCTAAAAGCTTGTTTACAAGGTTAATAATAGAATGTTATAAATTGTGTAAAATCCGTATAAACTTTTTAGGCAAAACTCTTTTCAAAAAACACAAGATGTGTTGTAAAAGCTTTCTAAATATATGGATTAAATTTGATAGTTGATTACCTTCCTTTTTAAAATTTTAATAAACATTAACTGAAGTTACCATCCAGTCCCAATCACAACAATAGTTAAGAACATTCAAAGAAATAGACACAAGAATTTTTAACGTGGTAAAACCCTTAAACAAGGAAAACATCCATGGTGCCCTCTACGACACAAAAAAAAATCCACTAGAATAAGGAATTAAGTTACAACACTTAAGAAAACCACAAAGATCCTAACTTAAGTTCAGAATATACCTACTTGAGACTCTCCACTCCAAAGGTAATAAGAATTGGACTGATCTTTTCTTGCTGCTTCTTTGAGTTTTCCTTGATCTCCTTCTCTTTGAATTCTGATTCCAGCAACTCTTTCAAAATCCAAGATTTTCAGATAGAACCACAGTGTCTAAGTGTTCGTGTGAGATAGTGTTTGTGATGTGCTACTACATGCAAACATGCTACTCACACTCTCAATATTTATACAAACTTTCCTAACAAATTACAACAGTTATAAAATGAAGGTTATTTCTGAATTTGATTTTTTCAAGATAAGACTTATTGATCTTTTATTTATCCACAGATATCAAGGATACCTTGCTCAGAAGACGGTTTAAGGTCTTAAACAAATTCTGTATTTTGAAATTTTAAACCTCCAATTGAGATCCAAACTAGACTAGAAGTCTACTTAGTCAAAACAGATTCAGACTTAACACGCAGAGACTGATTCAACATATTTTGACATAAAACTTCTTTTCTCAGATCTAGGGTTATACCTTTAAAACTTTAACAAAAATTCTTTGTTTTCTTTTTTATTTTTGTACACACGTATTTCATAAAACATGAAATAAAAATCAGAACCGCAAATAACTTACTAGATCTGAAAATATCTTGAGACTTAGAAGTTTCTATTTCAAAATTTATTGAAATATAAAGGAATTATAATACAAAATCTATAAACATAAAATAAATAGTGTGACGTTCTCTTTTAGAAAAACTCAGTTTCAACAATGAAACTTAAGTTTCTCTTAGTGATGAGTTCTGAGAGAACCAAGAACTTGAAGAGGTCTTCAAACAAAAACTTAACACCAAAACCCCAGAAACCCTAAAAATGTCTAACTTTCAAGAATGGGTTTTCTGGTGTATGAAATGTTGAGGATTTTTTTGGTGTTTGGTTTGGGAGAAAACATTTAGAGGTTGAACTACGAAGAAACTAAGGTTTCTTCTTTCTAATCTCTCTCTTATCCCTTATCTCTCTTCTCTCTCTACTCTCTCTTTTCTCTCAAATTTTACGAAATGGAAAAAGTATCAAAATGTTGAGGCTTAGGTCCTTTTTATACTAAACCATCGAATACAATTCTATGGCTGGGATTGAATCTTGACTAATGGACTTAAATCCAATGGTTCATCACAAGCAGTGGGTTATACGAATGATGATTGGTTCAAACTAGGATCAAAAGGATTGACTCTCAATGCATGCAGATCGTTGATGAGGTTGATCAAAGGGCTGTGATGGCATACGCATTTTGTGTCTAACAGAAAACACAATCTAAGCCGACAGAAATGCAACACGTGTATGAACCAGATGCAACAAAAAATGCGTGTTGAAAATAATTACAAAGCACACCTTGAATTCTCTAGCGCTTTTGGATTATACCCAGGCAAATAATCAGTAAAGAAAATAACTTTCTGAAATTCAAATTTTACCCACAACACTTTTAAAACCAAGTTTTAATTAATCCAAAAATCATTTGAAAATTATTTAAAATTATATAAAATGATTTGAATTGAATGAAATTGTTGAAAACCCATTAATGAAAATAAGAGATATGTATGATGCAGTGCAAGTGTCATATTTGTGGTTTTAAGGTTAGAAATAACTTCCCTTTATGTTGATCTTGAAGATTCTCTTCGACTGAATTTCTTCAATATACTTGAACCTTTTAGGAGATGGAGTTCTCATAAAAATCTAACCTATTTTGTCTAGATATCCAAACTAGTTGGAACTCCTATATATGCTATAAGGACATTTTTGTCCATTATCAATTTGTTATGTCGTATGCCGTTACACCGTTGAAGAAATTCAAGAATCATTCAGTCAACAACGGATCCGAATATCAAAAGAAGAAGAGAAATCAAAGTCTGACAAACCCGGACCGGTCCACCCTGGAAAAAGAACCGATCCGACCTCAGACCCGGACCGGTCCGCCTGGGATAATCTTCAGCAGATCGTGGTCAGATTTTCTAGGCTAATCGTTTCCTTTATAAACCCACTACGAGAAGTGGTTTTCTAAGACTTCCATACACTATTTTCAGAGTACAAAAAACTCTAAGTCTTCACCTATTGAATACCAAGACTCTAGGTTTTTTATTCACACAAATTTCCAAACACTTGTGAATCACTTTGCAAACCCAGGAACACACTTTTGTTGTTCATACCATTGTGGAGAAGACCGTTCTTCTTCTTCATTGCAGCCCTACTGGAAAGGGATAACTCCAGCCGCCGACTACAGAATCCGATACCTGAGGGTAATTCTTAGCCACCTATATTTTTCATTGTAATCCGAATTTGTATGTTACAAAGTTATAATGAAAATAAATGGTTTTGCCCATTTGGGAGATGAATGTTCTTGCTTAGTTCATATTGTTTCAATCACACCTAGTTGCATGTTTAGGGTTTGTTTGAGTTAAAAGGTGTTTAATATATAATTTTCTCATTTGAACGCAAGCGCATACTCTCTCAAATTGATATCAGAGCAGGTTATACTAATATATCCCGTATTCCTATTTTTCGCAAAATCTATTCTAAGATATCATTTTTCTAAAAAATTGATTTTTAAAAGTGTGCGTGTTCAAATGGAGAAATCATATAATAAATTACCTATTTTTGACGGGACAAACTATGCCTATTGGAAAGCCCGTATGAGATCTTCCTTAAAATCCATTGATGAACGTGGCTGGATTTTGGTTGAAAGAGGGTGGACACCTCCCTCCGTGACTGTTGATAATGTGATCAACTTGAAACCTGTCACTTCTTGGACTGAAAAAGAATTTAAATGGTCATCTTTTAATTCTAAGGGTCTAAGTGCTATTTCTGGGTCTGTCACACCTGATGAGTTCAAACGCATAATGACGTGCACCACGTCAAAAGAGGCATGGGATGTTTTACAACTCACCCATGAAGGAACTAATGCTGTGAAAGAGTCTAAGTTGCAAAATTTAACAACTCAATTTGAAACCATCACCATGCATGAGAATGAATGTTTTGATGATTTTTATGCTAGACTTTCTGACATTGTTAATACTAGCTTTAATCTTGGTGAACATATTCCTAATGCTAGAGTTGTTACAAAGATTCTTCGTTCTTTGCCTAAGCGTTTTATCCCAAAAGTCACTGTGCTAAATTTTATGGGTAATTTAAAGACGCTAAAATTGGAAGAACTTGTAGGAGATTTGCAAACATATGAAATTGATATGTTCCCTAAAACTGCTAAGTCTAAAGATAAGGGAATTGCACTTAATGCCCAATAGAGAAATAGTGAAGGGTCGGCTAGAAAGAGAGTAGAGTCATCTAAAAAAAGAGAGACTGACACGTCTGATTCTGATTGTGATTTTGACTTACATGATCTGACTCTTTTTGCAAAAAATTTCAAAAGGATTCTCAAATTTAAGAAAAATGGCAATTTTAAAGATAAAAACAAATTTGAGAAAAATAAGTTTGAAAAGAAAAATGAAAAAGGTTTTAAAGATCCTCCTAAGAAAGGAAGTGAGAGATGCTTTGAGTGCGACGGTAGAGGTCATAGAGCCTTTGAGTGCGCCACCCGTCTGAATAGAGAGAAAGGAAAAGATGTCCTTAATGCTACTCTTAGCGACGACAGTGAGGTCGAGACGGTGGATTCAGGAGATGAGTCACCGTATGAGTGTAACTTCACCGCATTCATGGCCAGTCATGTGAGCACTCCTAGTTCTCCTCACGACGATGAGGATGATGCTTCACAGGTACACCTTGACAGTGAGATCGATGTGAGTGAGGGGGAGGATGACACAAGTGAGAGCGAGAGTGATATTCAACGCGCCTATGCTGAGTTATATTCTGAGTCATTTAAAACTAAAAAGCGAAACAAAACGTTAGTCCTTAAGATCACCGGCTTAGAGGAAGAATTAAGAAAAGCAATATAGAGAGAGTCCTCCACTTGCACCGCCCTAAGAGAGAGAGAATTTGCCTGTGTTGAGAAAGAAAGTTTGTTTAGAGAGAGAGAGAGCACCTTTGAGAAAGAGAGAGGGGACTTGACTAAACAAGTGGCTAGTCTTACGAGTCAGCTCCATTCCTCCGTGGAGACTCGGAAGAAACTTGAAGCCCTTGTTGCCCAGCTGACTCATGATCTTGAGAAAGCACGGGAAGTCAAGGTACAAATCGAGGACAGATCTGAAAAGATGGGAAAGATGTTCCCCAGCCCCGCTTTAGGTTTTGGTGATCGGCAGGGAATTGGTTATGATGGTGCCTCCACCTCCCAAATTGCACTTGGACCAGTTCCTGAGTTTACTACGAATCCTTATGGCCATCGTCAAAAACCTCGAATGAGAGTTCGACCAAGAAAGGCAAACCAAGGTCCGCCTTTGACTGTGTTCTTTTGTACTTATTGCAAAAGAAAAGGCCACCTTAGGGAGTTTTACTATAGCATGGGTCGGACACGACGTACTACTGCTCCACCACGTCATACTGATGAGTTTTCTAGTCTGAGAGAGCGAGTTGAGTTCTTAGCTGCCACGTCCCAGAGTTTAATGGAAGAATTTCGACGGATGTCTTTGCCGTTAGTGAATGATTCTCACATTCCAGCTAAAACCAACAACAACAAAGGCAAACATAAGGTCATCTCTGCTTGGGTACCTAAGAAAGATAAAAAGGCCTTCGTTGTTCATATTGCTCTCAAAGCACACAATGCCTCACAGTGGTATTTTGATAGTGGGTGCTCCAGACATATGATAGGTGATGCCTCATTTTTTACGACTCTTGAGGATTATTAGGATGGCAGAGTCACCTTTGGAGATGGGAGAAAGTCTAGCATTATAGGACGTGGTACGGTCGAGTTACCTGGATTCCCTAAGCTAGAAAATATTTTGTACGTCAAAGGTCTGAAAGCAAACCTTCTCAGCATTAGCCAGCTGTGCGACTCTGACTTTGCAGTAAAGTTTGACCGGGACGCGTGTAAAGTCTACAATTAAGCCGGTAAACTTTTGATGCAAGGGGTGAGGACCGAGGATAATTGCTATGGGACTGAGCCCACGTCCTCAGTTGTCTGCAACAGCGTCAGGATCACTTCTATGAATCTGTGGCACCAACGTCTAGGTCACGTGAACATTAGAGATCTCAACCGCTTAGCTAAAAAGGACCTAGTACGTGGCTTACCATCTCTTGGAAAGTCAACTTCGACCGTTTGTGGACCCTGTCAGATGGGAAAACAAATTCGTAGTCCCCATAGGAAGTTGCATTCCATTACCACCTCTCGTGTTCTTGAGTTGATTCACATGGATCTTATGGGTCCCACTCGTACTGAGAGTCTAGGTGGTAAGAGGTACATCCTCGTGATGATAGATGATTTCTTCAGGTACTCCATTGTAGGTTTTCTGAGAGAGAAGTCCGATGTTGTAGAATTTTTAACGACCAAGTGCCGTGTCCTGCAAAATCAACACGGTGTCACTATTAACAGGATGCGTAGTGACAATGGCACTGAATTCACAGAAGCAAAGATAGATCTATACTGTGATAGCCTCGGGGTCAAACATGAGTTTTCTGTTGTGAGAACTCCTCGGCAAAATGGGATTGTTGAGAGAAAGAATAGAACGATCCAAGAGATGGCTAGATCTATGCTTCTAGGTCATAAAGTTTCTAGGAGATTTTGGGCAGAGGCAGTGTCTACTGCATGCCACACGGTGAATAGGGTTTATTTGCGTCCACACACACTTCAGACTCCTTATGAGTTGTGGACTGGCAAGAAGCCCAACCTGGCATATTTCCGTATTTTTGGGAGTAAATGCTACATCTTACGGGATAGAGAGCAATTAGGAAAGTTCGACTCCCGGAGCGACGAGGGAATATTTCTAGGATATTCATCGAATAGCAGAGCGTACCGAGTTTTTAACCTGAAGAGCTCTAAGGTTATGGAATCAATAAACATCACCGTGCAAGATGACGAACCTCCGACGGTTATTGATCCTAACCTTTAGTGTGAGGATGAGGATTGTTTTGACAGTGATTTACCTATTCCTCTCTCACACTCTGTGGACCCTACTCCTGTGCTAGGGGACACACCCGCTTGGGTTCGCAAGAGTCATGACCCTTCTTCCATTATTGGTGATCCCGCTCTTAGGGTCAAGACTTGTGCTCAGCAAGAGAACGTAGTTATCCACCTTTGCTACACGTCCAAAGTCGAACCCAAGAATCATAAATAAGCACTCAAGGATGAACACTGGATATCTGTTATACAGGATGAGTTGCTTCAGTTTAAAAAGAATAATGTCTGGGAACTAGCCCCCCGACCTAGTGAGACTAATGTGATAGATACCCGGTGGATTTTTAAGAATAAAATGGATGAAAATGGTACCATAATCAGAAATAAAGTTAGGTTGGTCGCTCAAGGCTAAACATAGATAGAGGGTGTAGACTTTGGGGAGACATTTGCTCCTGTTGCGAGGCTTGAGTCCGTCCGTCTTCTGCTCGCCATCGCATGTCATCTGCGCTTCAAGTTATATCAGATGGATGTCAAGAGTGCCTTTCTAAATGGCATTCTACAGGAGGAGGTTTACGTGGAACAACCAAAAGGGTTTGAAGACCCATAGCACCCGGAGCACGTCTACTGGCTTTCCTTTCTTGAGCCGAACCATAATCTGCCATTGGGAAGAACAATATTCATCAGACTGTACACACATACATAATTCAAACTTCAAAGGAACATAAGGCATTGGTTTTAATATATATATTTGGTCAGTCCTATCTCGAGCCACACAAACATCATACCTATTTGATTTGCCTAACCCACGTTTTACCACTATTTACGAACTTATTTTTCCCCATCTTTTTTGTACCTCGATAGCCATATATAGCTGACTTTGTCATCCTCCTTTATTGTTTACCACAGTGATGTCAAAATCACTTGGAACATCGAGTCTTGAGCCGCGCATGGTCAAGCTTGGCAATTGGTGTAAACAAATTAAAATTGCAACACAATCCTTCTATTTATTTATTTACCAAATAACCCGCTAAAAAGCAATTCAACAAATGAGAAACTGCAAAAAATTCAAAGAGAATACTCAAATATTACACTCAAGCCAAAGAATAAATATTTAAGCTTTAATTTCATTTGTCCATTTGATTAGGCAAAAAATTTACTTTTTAAAATGTTCAAACCATAATTAAATCAACACATTGGATTATTTAAGCTTTAATTTCATTTGTCCATTGGATATTTTGGGAAGATATTTGAGAGAGAAGATTTGTATTTATTTTGATGTATAGAGCATTGGAGATTTATTTTTATTTTGAGATAGATAGTTGTATTATTTCGAGAGACTTTTGGTTGTATTTAATTTGAAGAATTGAGGCTAGTGGTTTCTCTTGTTTTATTGTGGGTTTTTAGATACTCTATACCTTGGGTATTTTGGAATTGGTTAGTTTTATCGCAGTAGCGCTCTGCTCGCTCTCCCCGGGGGGGCGGGGTGTTACAGGAATAGTGTAAAATATTTATTACCTTATACTAATTAATAAAAGTATAAGTAAGACCTATATGTCACATGCTAAGTTAGAATATTTCAATAATTCATTACATGAAATTGAAATGTACCTTTGTAAGATGGAGAAAATCTTTGTAAATGCAACCAACAAGGGAAAGAGAATTTATAAATTAAATTCATAAATAAATTTTGGGTTAAGTTAGAATTCATATAAGTAAGACCTATATGTCACATGCTAAGTAAGAATATTTCAATAATTTTGGGTTGAGCTTGAGTCGAACTTTGTCAAGCCCGAATTGGGCCCGAAACCCGAACTTTGAATAAATAAATAATTTTATATAATATAACATATTTATGTTAACTAATTTTATATGTATGAAATTTAATTGGTCCTTGTAGGTTTTCACTCTTACTTCCCTTATTTTAGTTTAATACATTTCATAATTATATATTATATTTTATGAAATATCAATAAGATCTTAATAAGTACATTTTTTCCACGATGGAAATACAAGTAAAAAATATTAATTCAAACTTTTTTTTAACAAAAAAATTGAAATCGGGCTACTCGAAATTGGATCCAAGGCCCGAAATATTTATGAGCCGAGTTTGAACCTAGTTGGAAAATTTTAGTTCGGGCCAAGCTCGGACTCGAACATGGGTAAGATAGTTCGAATCAAACCTAAGCAACCTTAAACCCGACTCACCCAACCCGATTTATACCCTACTAATCAACAAAGGAACTTTCTTTCAAATAGGGCTAATACACAAAATTCCCTTTTAAAAAGTTGTTTTAAAATTTAATAATTTATGCCACATAATAAAAAATGAAATTTAATTTTTTTTATCAATTTTTTTTATAATAGATAATTTTTTTTATAGTAAGACAAGTAGAAGGAATTTGGATAATCACGTTATGATAACAAAATAAAAAATTTCAACCAATTGCAACACTGCTCTTTCCTTTTATTTTATTCATCCTCAAAATAAATCTCTATTTCTTTTATTCCTAATTTTAGAAGGAGACGTTCCTTATTTCAACTAACCCAATAGTGTCGCAACCCAATACGCAGTCAAAAATGCATCCTGATCGTCCAATCATCCATCCATCCACCTTAGCCTCTCTACTACCATATATACGGTGATTGTATTAGTATTATATTGTGATTCTGTTAATAATATATATATATATATATATAGGAGAAGGATCACAAGTGGACCAAAAGAATGGACTTTTTAATGGACTTAACAAAAAAGACTAATACCCACTAATTTTAATTCCTTGGTGTAATGGGTCCGCTCCAGCGGCACCCAAAAACCAAGGACTTATTAGTCTTTTTTGTTAAGTCCATTAAAAAGTCCATTCTTTTGGTCCACTTGTGAACCTCTCCCTATATATATATATATATATATATATATAATACATCGGTAGTGTTTCGTCCCTGTTTTAGATTAAACCCTACACAATTATTCCGTCCGCTCTTCTTCAAACTAATATAGATTTTTTGTTTCGTCCACTTTTGACTGATATTCATTATGATGCCTGGTGTAGAAGGATTATCTGAGTGTACTCGCGGCCCAAGCTTTCAGGAAAGAATTAGGGTTTTAAGCGAAAAAAAGTTAAAGTTGGTTACTGGATCATCCTACATTCCCAAGAACAACTACATTAGACCTCTAGGAGAAGACGCGCATTTCATTTACCCTGAAAAACAGACGCTTGGTGTGGCAGATGGGGTTGGCCGCTGGGCTAGAAAGGGCGTAGACGCAGGAGAATACGCAAGAAAACTGATGTATAATTGTGCCCTAGCGATAAGCGATACACCGGCAGGAGCTATTAATCCAAAGCACGCATTGAGTGAGGCATTTTCGAATACCAACATTGAAGGATCATCGACGGCTTGTGTGATAACCCTAAATGACAATGAATTACACGCCGCCAATATTGGGGATAGCGGCTTTGTGGTGATTCGGAAGGGAAAAGTCGTGTTTCGATCGTCGGTGCAGCAATGGGCGTTTAATTATCCATATCAGTTGGGGAAAACTAAGGATTGTCCGAGTTTGGCCTTGGAGTTCAGTGTTGGGGTTGAGTATGGGGATGTTATTGTTGTAGGAACTGATGGATTATTTGATAATGTGTTTGATAGTGATATTGAGTCATTGGTGAATATAGGGTTGGAAAAATTTTACAATCCTGAAGTTTTGGCATGTTCTATAGCAAATTTTGCTTTGAGTAAATCAAAGGACAAAACTGTTTCGAGTCCTTTTGAGAGTGCTGCTAAAAAAGCTGGGGGCAAACATGTTGGGGGCAAAAACGATGACATAACAGTCATTGTTGGGTATATAGATAGGGATTATAATCAGGAGAGTATGGGGGAATGTGCCCCTTCTCTAGTGAGGGACCCTAACACTGAATCTGCCCCTTCTCTCGAAGTTGCTTTCTGGGTCGCTCCTAGCTTTTGGAATTATTTTATAGTTGTTTTGTAATTTCGTATGTTTTTAGAGCATCCTTAGTGGGGGAGTTCATGAATGGGTAGATTTACCATTTAAAAAGGTGAAATGCCTTTCGTCATCTGTGTGGAAATTTAGTGGTGAAAGGTAAAAGCAGATTCCTACGGACAAGTTTTGTTCGTAGGAAAGAAAGAGTCACTTCTTACGGACAACATTTGTTCGTAGGAACTTCGTACGAACAAATGTTGTTCGTGGGAACCCAAAAATATAGCAAAAAATAATTATTTATATTTGTTACGAACTTCATTTGTTCGTAGGAAGTTCCTACGAACAAATGAAGTTCGTACGAAGTGTTTGCAAATTCAGTAGTCAACGGGTAACTTTGCAAAACGCGTACCATTTCTTCTGCTGAATTTGTTAGTTTAGCTACACCATTGCAGACTTCCCGATTTGTAAAGTTAGCATTTTCTCTCTCTGTTAGTATCACCACTATGGATGCTCTTAGTGGAAGGAAAGTTTCTTAGAATTGCAATATACTGGAAATGCATTTCAAATGTTGCTTTTGTTCATAATAACATTATTTTGGGCTTCGTTAGAAGTTCTTAAATCTGGACTCACAGTTGCTGTTATTTTGTTGTGTGTTTGTGTGTGGGGGCACGCATTACGAAAATTAAGTTCTTGTCCCTAATACAATAACACTTTGAAATTACCTAAATTTGAAAATTCTTAATAAGAATAATTCTCAACTAGAGATGATAATGTGAACGGAGTGGTCTAATATAAAAGTCCTTAATTACAATGGGGACAGTTCTTGTCCCTCTATGTTTTGTAAGTAACAACTAAACTAATAAAAAATGCCCACCTTTGTTGCAGTAGCTAGGTAATCACCCATTTGAAATTGACTAGTTTATTGGACAAATAATTAATCACACCAAAGATCTTCATAAATTTCTTCTAAGTTGCCTGCTAGAGTTTTAAAACACCACGCTGAAAATCGCATCGCCCATTGGATCTTGTTTTGTACGACATTTGCATTGTGAAAAAACTACTGCAATAGCATGAGTCGGCAAGTTTGATGAGGCAGGGAGATTTAGAAGGAAGCTCCGCTGAAATATGAAAGTAATTTGAAGCTCAAATATGGATCAGAGATTATTATTATTTTTTTAGTAAGTAAAAGATTATATAAAAACCCTTCAAGGGGACGGGACCTGTATAATGGAAGTATACATAACCAACGCGGAAATTACAGAGAAATGAACAGATGATAAACATAAAAATGGCCTAAATAGGGCCAAGTACTTGAGAAAACTAGTTAAAGTATCATTTTCTATCCTAATTGTGAAAAGCGCTTGAATTAAACCAAAAATATATTAAATAAGAGATTTTCCGCCCATCTATAACAAAAGTAAGGATGCCAAAATTCAATACTACAAATTTTAAATTTCCTATAAGGTGGTAAAAACATGTTTTTCTTACATGAATTATGTATACGCCTATTTAGAAAAAAGAAATTAATACATATTACAAGTAGTTTGATGTTTCAAAATTTCATAAGGCCAGCTACCATCATTCACCAGTGGGTAGCTTCACCCAAATCGTAACTAAAAATGTTAAAATAATATCCGCCCCCTAATGCTTGGGGCAGGGACGAAACTAGAAATTAAAATTGGAGGTGGCTGATCAAACGGGGCCATTTTGATTTTCCAAATTGATATTGAGTGGCTTTCGATCGATTAGTTAGTTAATTTCAACTCTCTTGCAATTCACAATTAGTAATACATGATATATTAAATTTGAATAAATGTCAAATTTGGACATAACATGGTAACACGCGACTTAAATATGATCCAAAGCGAGTAAATTAACAATTAGTAATACATGATATATTAAATTTGAATAAACGTCAAATTTGGACATAACATGGTAACACGACTTAAACATGACCCAAAATGAGTAAATTAAGGTTGACCAAACAAACAATGTCAAGATCAAACAACAAAAGTAATTGACACGTGGAACTAATGGCAATCACAGATTACTCAAACATGAGACAAATAAACCAATTTAATTGCTTTTGAATAAAATAGTTGATTTTATAATTTTTATTTTTTAATATAGTATTGTATGAATTTTTATATATTTATATGAGCTTTCACATAACTTATTTAGTGTTAAAATAAACGAAAACATATTAAAAGATTACAAAATAATGTGAACAAGGAACTTAACAATTGGATTTTATTTGACAAAAAAAAAGTAAAAAAATTGCAACTAAAATTGATTTAACAGTTAAATTCATATATGTAATTAGAACACAATATAGGGCAAAATTTTCATATGCAATTAGGTTGCAATTAATATTAAATTTTAAATTAAATATTAAGGGTGGAAATTAAGTGCCTGGTAAAAAATAAATAATGAAATTGGAATTAAAAACTAACGAAAAAGATAGGTGTTACTTAGGGGTGGGAACAGTTCGGTCCGGTTCGGTTTTTGCCTATTTTTTTGGACCGAACAGAATATTTGGTCCTTAAATTTTTTGGACCGAAATCATACCGATTAATTCGGTTAACTTACTAATTCGGTCCTGGCTTTTTTGGGTTCGATCCAGAAAAAATTCAATCCTGACCCTATTTTATATTTTTTTTATTTTTAATGAATGCTTTTATCTATTGTTCACACAAATATATGTACAAAAATTAATAAAACAATATATATATATATATATATATATATATATATATATATATATATATATATATATATATATATATATATGTCTTCCAAACATTAGCACTGTCATACCTATACTTAAGGGAAGAACTGTAGGTACTAATAATTATATCCAAACAAGAACAAGATAAAGTTCTTCATATATCCATGTACCTAGCGGCAACAAACCCAAATAATATGAAAGAAAAAGGTCATAATACAACAATTACATTAATAATGTTCGTAACCCCAAGTGATATTTACATAGGTTTTCTTAACCCAAATAAAAAAATGTTTATACATATATAAGAATGTTCCAATTTAAATTAACAAATTATATACATTAATTCAAAAACTATATGTAAGAAAATTAAAAATATACTTATATATATATATATATATATATATATGTGTGTGTGTGTGTGTGTGTGTAAATCGGTCCAGTTAGGGGTGGGCACAACCCAGTCCGGTCCGATTTTACCAATTTGTTGGACCGAACTGAATATTCAGTCCTTAATATTTTTGGACTAAAATCAAACCGATTAATTCGATTAAAGTATTAATTCAGTCCAAACTTTTTTCGGTTCGGTCCAGATTAAATTCAGTCCTGACCCTATTTTATATTTTATATTTTTAATTAATATTTTTATATATTCTTCACACAAATATATATATATATATATATATATACAAAAATTAAGCAAATAATAAATATATATAGATCTATAAATGTCTTCCAAATATTAGCACTGCCATACCTATAATTGAAGGAAGAAATTTAGGTACCAATAAAAATATTCGAACAAAAATAAGATAAAGTTCTTCATAAATCCATACGCATAGCGGCAACAGATTCAAATAATATGCAAGGAAAATATCATAATACAATAATTACATTAATAATGCTCACAATCCCAAGTGATATTTACATGGGTTTTCTTAACCCAAATAAAAAAAAGTTTATACATATATAAAAATGTTTCAAATTAAATTCATAAGTTATATAAATTAATTTAAAAACTATATGAAAGAAAAAAATATTACTTTATATATATATATATATGGAAATCGGTCTGGTTAGGTCCAAGTTAATCTTTTTATATAGTGGGTCGCGGATCGCGAACCAGATCTCTTTAATTGATTTTTAATTATTTTGACCGATTTTTGGACGGATTTCAAAATAGCCTTAATTTTCGGTTCGGTCCATTCACGTCAGTCCATTTTTTGTCCACCCCTAGGTCTTGTCCGATCCAAATTGGTATTTTTCTATAGTGGACCGTGAAACTGACTGCTTTAATCAATTTTTAATTTTTTTTTACCAATTTCAAAATAACCTTAATTTTCGATTCAGCCCTGTTCAATCCATTCAGGCCAGTCCATTTTTTGTCCACCACTAGTATTACTATATAACCTATTCACACGAGTGGTCAGGTTGGGGGGACCATCAATTCAAATGCATATGTGCAAGGAAGACATAGATATACCTAATAACTCGTGAACAAAGGAGAATATATCTCCATGCCTCCATTGATGCTTAAACAAACACTCTTAACTTCACATTTGGCCCCCCTCTATCCAACCGTTGTTTTATCTCTCACTTGGAGTAGTATCATTTTGGTCCCTCTTTTCCAGTTTTCTCAATTAATTTTTTTTTAAAATGATTGCTCGATTTTATAATAATAACAATAAAGTTGAGGCATTATTATGAGCTAGTTCAATTTATTAGGTCAAAGATGCATCAAATCCCATTAACTTTTTTTTAATGCACTAAGTCCTTTTTCATTATAGACTACACATATTTAGATAAATGTACCCTCACATATACTCAATTTTAAACCCACATAATCTCCCTCTAAAAATAAACACATAACCTCACACTCTTTCTCTCTCTAGAAGACCCACTTCCACCTTCCACCTCACCCCACCCTATCGGAGACTCGTCGAAAACAGCCCACCAAAAATCTCACTAGAGGCTGACGGAATTCTATCCGGAGTGTTTATCTCTCCTCGATTATCTCACTCTCTTTATCAATTTCATTGATTTTTCTAGTCCGCTCCAGCCGCACCATTGCTCGACCTTGAGAAGAAGCATTTTTGCTGAAAAAATGGAGTTCTCATCGGAAAAAATAGAGGTTTTACAGAAATAATAAATTCATTGTTATTTTTTCGTTAAAGAATATCGAATATGGATGTTATTTTATGGATCTTGACTAGTAGATTCCAAATATAAAAAATTTATGACTTTTGGATTTGTAGATTTGATGTTATGGACTTTTATAGATTTTATAATTTTTTGTGCAAAAAATGAGGTAATAGCTATCAAAGATATTTTGGCGGTGTATTTATCATTTTAATGTGCTGAGTTGACAAAATAGGATATTTGACACTATTGAGTCAGTCAAAGGATATATTTCCTCATTGACATAGTTACTGGGACTTGGTATCTATTACCCCTAAAATTAATGGATGAGTGAACCCACCACCAATTCTTATAGACAAAAGGACCTAATGAGAAAGAGATGTAATACCCCGTATTTCTGCGTATTTAGAATTTAATTAATTGATAAATTAAATAGAAAAATACGAATTATTTTAAATTACATATGTGACGTAATTTAATGTGATTAAATAATAAATGTGATGATTAAATATTAATCAAGAGACAGAAACTGATTAATATTATATTATGAGATTTTCTATGTGTGTGAATAGTAAATATTGATAGTAAATTTGATATACGTCATACCGAGTGATATCGACGAATTTGTTATTGTCTCACCAGGAGTCGCGTGTAGACTATTTTGAGCTGAGAAATGAGAAATATATTTTAGTTACTCAAATGATAATTTAGAGGTCACAGATGAGTCCGTAAGGGTCGAATAGTCAAAATGGTATACCCGGGGGACTAGTCGGGTACCGGGGCATTTTTGGGCTAAATCGGGACCATGTGGGGGTGTTTTAGTGTTTTGGCATATGCGGGCGAGGAGACCTACAAATTTACAAACTCTAAATCAGATTATAAGAGTTGGAGGCTAGGGCGAGAGGAGAGAAAAACACATAAAAGCCATTAGAGAGAAGAGAGAAAATATCTCAAATCTTAAGGAAGAATTGGTGAAGGATTCAAAGGGTTCTTGCACCCCAAACTAGTTGGGAAGGAAGATTGGAGGAGAAAGACAATCAATCACCAACAAAAATCATGAAATCAGATCATCTATGAGTAAGGCAAGTGGTTATTTGCAAATTAAATTGAGTTATAATATCCAAATGTAGGATTTATGAATAATATGATTTGATGAATATTCTTGGAGAAAAAGAATCGAATAAAATGCATCATGGTTAGGGACTTGCATGTAAAATGATTTATAACTATAGGGGATGTGAAATCATAGAAGGCTTGATGATTAAAACGAATTTAATCTGGATTTATGATTTACAATATGGGAAGAACATATTTTTAGGGTTCTTGAATAATTAGGAGATTTAATTATTCTAGACTAAATTGTGAAGATTTATGATGTTTAAATCGTTAGAAATCATGCTAGAGTATGTATGAATGACTTGGTATCATGGGTTGTAAGTTTGATGTCTTATCATCTGAGTTAGATAATTGAATATGGTGAAAAACTCATGAAAAAGAAGGACTTTATTCGTCACTGCTCAATCGATCGATCGACCCTTGAATCTCGATCGATCGATGGAGTCGATCGATCGACCCAGGCTGATTTTGGGTTCTTTTGTTGGCTGAGTTCAATTCGATTTCCTACACTTTAGGAGAATCTTAGTGATGATATTATACCTATGTAGGGACTTAGAGAGTACCAGTAGGTGTATAGTGGGGGTCCGTTATAATAATTGAGTGCAAGATTTGAAGAGATGGACCGATGAGGATAAACAGATCGAGTGGTGCATCGAGAATTTGGGATTTGAGTTACGGAGAGAGTAAACATCATTTCAAGGAGTATACCAGTAGTTTAGAGATAGCTTAATTACTGAAATGAATAGAGGGGTAACTAGATCCCTTAGAGTTATGTGAATACTCAATTAAAATGCGATACGGTGATATATCATAAATTAATAAGTATAGTGAATATCCGAGATAAATATTATGTACAAGCATGATTATAGGTTGTGTGTATATCTACTGAATTATATAAACACTTAGGTGGAATGAATACGTAAAGTACATGTAATGATACTAGTGTCGAGGTAGGATTCCGAACTAGTAGGTGAAAATAATGTAATCTAAAGAGTCCGGTGAATATACGAGATAAATATTACGTACGAGCATGATTATTAGGTTGTGTGTATACCTACTGAATTATATAGATACTTAGGTGGAGATAATACCTTAGACATTTTTTTCATGTCCAACATGTTACATTTATGTTTGTCGTACGCCGCTACATTTGGCACGTCATCTCACGATCTCACATGACGGCCTCTATCCGAATTCCAAGAATCAAGCATTCAACATCTCCATTAATGTGTCCCTCATCTGCCTCAACGACTTCACGTTCCACGATTTTAGGGACTTAATGCAAGTGGTATGCAAGGGAAGTCAAAAGTGAAAAAAAGGCACAATAGGAGTGTTCAAGGGCATTTTCGTAATTTCACATCCATATTTTGGAGGTCTGGTCAGCTGGAAAGTTGAAGAGCTCGCCGCAACGAAGATACTGGAAAAAACGAAACCTCAATCCGAGCTACGGTGAAGGAGTTATGACCTTTTGAAGATAGAGAAAATTCATTTAAGAATGCTGTTTTTTTTGTACGCTGGATAGAATTTTAGAGTTTTAAGAACGTGGGACTCTTCATCTTTTTTCCTATAAATACCAACTTCGGGGGAGTTGTTTTGCAAGACTTTAGAAGACGTTTTTGAGAGTCCAAATACCTCTAGTCTTCATATTTTTTGAGTCCCAATACTCATGTTTTGATTCACACAATTCTTCCAAACCTTTGTGAATCAGTTTGCAACCCAAGAACACATTCGTGTATCTGTTCAACCCTTGTGGAGAAGCCATTCTCTTCTTCATTGTAGCCCTCCTAGAAAGGGAAAATTCCAGCTGACAAACTTGTGGAGAAGCCGTTTCTCTTCTTCATTGCTGACCACCTGAAGTTCCTGCAGGAGATTTCAGCCGAGACATCGAAACCGACGCCTGAGGGTATTTCGTATGTCGCAATTATTTCATTGTAATCCGTGTAAGCCGTTTTCTTACAAATTATAGTGAAATAAAAGGTTTTGCCCCTTTGAGGGATTTTTCCTGAAACTGTTTGATTCTGCATGCTATATTTTATTTGATAAATCATCTAGATGCATGTTATAGGGTTTAACTAAAATTTGGGAATAATTAAAATTGGATTTTATTTGAGAAGTCGCAATATTTCCGCTGTAGCGATTCTTCAAATTGGTATCAGAGCGGGTTACACTAATTTATCGCGTGATCCTGATTTTTCGAGGATTTACTTTCTGATACAATTTGTCTACTCACGTTTTCAAATTGGTATCAGAGCTTGTTGCACTAAGTTATTGTGTTTTGATCCTGATTTTGCACAAAAAATGGCTTTTGATGGTTTTTATGATCTTCGATGTCAAATTTTTGAAAAAGTTAATTGGAAAATTCATAGGAACTCTTGTTTTAAATCTTCTGTTGAAAACGAATCTGAGAAGTGTTCTTGTTGTGAGGGGATTGGTCACACGTTAGATGAGTGTACCACAAATTTAAAGAAGAAATTGAATAAACCGATTTCTCATGTTTCTACCCTTAGTGATAGTGATTCGGAAGAAGAAGTCTTTTATGCTTCTAGGCGAGAGTTTCCCATCCGTGTGATTAGTGATGAGAGTGAGGGTGAAAAGAGTGAGGAGGAAGAAGAAGAATTGAGTGAGTTGCAAGTTGCCTACAATAATTTGTATTTTGAATGTTTAAAGACAAAAAAGGCAAACTTGAAACTTGAAGCTCGATTGAAAGATTGTGCCTTAAAAAATAATGATGTTTTAGTTGAAGAACTTAGGGCACGAGAGAAAATTTTGAGAGAGAAGCTGGGATATGTCGAGGGTGAGAGAGATGATCTTCGAGGCGTGATGGATGCTATGAAAAAGGAGATTCTTGAGTTTGAGGAGTCTAGGCGCTTACTTGAATCTAGGATAGATGAACTTGAGAAAAGTTTGAGAGATTCGAGTAAGGTGAAATTTGATTTGGAGTCTAGGTCTGAAAAACTTGATAAGATTTTAGGCACTATCGAGATTAAAAAGGATAGGGGTGGGATTGGTTTTGAAAAACATGGTGCACCCATTCCCACACGTGTTAGAAAGCCCCCTAGGATTGTTAAGAAAGAGACACCTAAGGTTGTTAGGAAAGAGCCTCCTAGGAACATCGTGAGAGAACCTCCTAGGATCATTAGGAGAGACCCACCTAGGCAAATTCGGAGAGAGCAACCGAGAAATTTGAGGAGAGGGCCACCTTTAGGTAACACACACCGCCCGATTTACTCTTGTACACATTGCGGTAGGCAAGGTCATCTTAGGAAATTTTGTTACAAGCTTTTAAATGAACCTAGGAAGGTTAATAGAAGAATAAATTCGATTCCCCACACCCCCACACCTCGTTACACATCTATTTGGGTTAGAAAATCGGATTTAGAGGCTTATGGTTTATTAGTCCACGATTCCCGTTTGCTTGCACGTGATTCACCCCATGTGAAATCTTTTGGTTGATTGTGTTTGCATGTTTGTCATACACTAGTTATGGTTTCATGATATATTTTTTTTTTGCTAGTGTGATGACTTGTACTTTTTGTATAATTTTTTATTTTTAAAATTTTTAGAAAAATCCAAAATGATTTTTGTATTTTGTTTGCACCGTTTATGGATGGAGACTTAGGATAACCGAGTCACAACATCATTCCATTTTTTTCCATGTGACTGTTTGATAGTGTTTTGAGACAATAGGTCAATTCATCCTTGTGCTTTATAATGTTTGGAGTCATTAAGATGTAATTAAGTGTTACTTCCTACATGTTTGACTCATGTTTCCTTTATTGCACACATGCACGAATTTATTTGATTATTGTGCTTGTCTTATCACATGTTGGTTGGGTGTTTTCACTTCAATCCTGTCCTTAAAACAAACCAAGCGCGATAAAATTTTGATAAGGAAATTGTGCATATAAGAACCGTTTTGTGAGATTGTGTGCTTTGTTTAAGAACGGGGAGGGGCTGCGAAAGGTAATTATCTCTTCTTTGCGCAAAAGCCACCGTTCCAAAGGACCTAAAAAATGGAGGAATTTTATTATCCGGGGTCCAAAGAGGTTAAAAGAGCCCGAAAAAATTGAAAGGCAATAAAAAGAAATTCATGCCAATTATGGGCCATATAGGTTTTTGCACCAATTCTCCAAAGTTTGAGAATTTAGTTTAACACCTCTAAAAGAAAATATTTGTGAGGGAGTTTGGTTGGAGTATTTAAAACGGGTTTGCACGTCCTTGAAATTATTGAAAATGCGCTAAATAGTTTTGGACGTTATTGGTGTGGAAATCATTTGACTTTGATTTGTTGATTTGCATAAGATGATGTCATTTAAATTCAACAATCTTTTACACCTAAGGATACTTTTGATGCTCATTCGTTAGGGGTACACATATGCATCGTGCACATATGATTGATTGAGTTGATTTACCTATCGAATGTGTTCACACCCATTCATTCCGTTTTCATGACTTGGTTGTTTGAGTCTAAATCCATGGTGTGATTTTTGTATCATTTTTTTTCAAATGGTATCAATTTTTTTTTTGTTCGAAAAATTGAAAAATCAAAAATAGTTTGTGAAAGTTTTTTTTAGCATCTCCTTGCTAGAGCAAGTTTACCATATTGATTGATGTTTTGCTTTTGAATACCGTGACACCCCGATTTTTCTTGTTTGATTCATTCTTCTTATTTGTCTATTTGGGGACATCATAAAAAGGGGGAGAAAGAATTATCTTATTCTGGGGGAGTTTGAATTTTGGGGGAGTTTTTGAGATTTGACTTATGCTTATCATATATTGGTATCTATGTTTATCTCATTTCAAACTCGATACGTCACTTGGTATTTGCTTTTTCTCATGTATGTGTGTAGGTACTGCATTGATGATCACTGAATTACACACCCTGATGAGATAAGGTTTGAGATTCCTGAAGATTTGAAGAACAAACGATGGAGACTATTCATTTGTACTTTTTCCAGTTTTGGGTTCATGGAAGGGTAGATTTGTATAGGCAATTTTGTTATTTGATAATTCGGATTTTTTATGTATGTACCGGCATAGACATAGGGGGAGATTTGTCAGGACATTTTTTTCATGTCCAACATGTTACATTTATGTTTGTTGTACGCCGCTACATTTGGCACGTCATCTCACGATCTCACATGACGGCCTCTATCCGAATTCCAAGAATCAAGCATTCAACATCTCCATTAATGTGTCCCTTATCTGCCTCAACGACTTCACGTTCCACGATTTTAGAGACTTAATGCAACTGGTATGCAAGGGAAGTCAAAACAGTGAAAAAAAGGCACAATAGGAGTGTTCAAGGGAATTTTCGTAATTTCACATCCATAGTTTGGAGGTCTGGTCAACTGTAAAGTTGAAGAGCTCGCCGCAACGAAGATACTGGAAAAAACGGAACCTCAATCCGAGCTACGATGAAGGAGTTATGACCTTTTGAAGATAGAGAAAATTCCTTAAAGAATGTTGTTTTTTTTTACGCTGGATAGAATTTTAGAGTTTTAAGAACGTGGGACTCTTCATCTTTTTTCCTGTAAATACCAACTTCGGGGGAGTTGTTTTGCAAGACTTTAGAAGACGTTTTTGAGAGTCCAAATACCTCTAGTCTTCATATTTTTTGAGTCCCAATACTCATGTTTTGATTCACACAATTCTTCCAAACCTTTGTGAATCAGTTTGCAACCCAAGAACACATCCGTGTATCTGTTCAACCCTTGTGGAGAAGCCGTTCTCTTCTTCATTGCAGCCCTCCTGGAAAGGGAAAATTCCAGCTGACAAACTTGTGGAGAAGCCGTTTCTCTTCTTCATTGCTGACCACCTGAAGTTCCTGCAGGAGATTTCAGCCGAGACATCGAAACCGACGCCTGAGGGTATTTCGTATGTCGCACTTATTTCATTGTAATCCGTGTAAGCTGTTTTCTTACAAATTATAGTGAAATAAAAGGTTTTGCCCCTTTGGGGGATTTTTTCTGAAACTGTTTGATTCTGCATGCTATATTTTATTTGATAAATCATCTAGATGCATGTTATAGGGTTTAACTAAAATTTGGGAATAATTAAAATTGGATTTTATTTGAGAAGTCGCAATATTTCCGCTGTAGCGATTCTTCAGCCTATATTAGGGTTGAGGTAGGATTTCGAACTAATATATGGAAATAGTAAATTGGGGTCGTGATGAAAGAGTTCTGAACCAATATATGTATAGAATTTCATGTGTGGGGTCGAGGTGATTTTTCGAACCAATACATGAAATAAACTTGGGGTCGAGGTGACATTCCGAACAAATCCTTTTACTTGGTGTCGATGGACCATTCCGAACCAAGGTTCCTTGATGTGTGTTATGAGGACATATTAGTGATGAATGAATTTATTAGTATATATTGTGTGTGAAATGTATACTGTATGATAATTTACTTATATGGGATAGTAGAAAATTAGATGACGTGCATACATCTAAAAGTAAATTAAATTGAGAGACTTAATTAGAAAAATTAAACGATAGATAATGATTGTCTTAAGAACAAATTAAGTAGTGTGACTCAATTGTAAAAGTAAAAGATAACAAGATGTGACAAGTTATCTAAGTATATAACATATTAGATTTGTTACTGTTCACGTACTGTATGGGCGGTATGGGAACTTATTCGTGTAGATAAGTTTAGTTGAATACTATTGTCTACTTAGCTTGGGTATTACAGCTACGTGAGCTAAGTATAAGACGTTAGGCGTGCACTATAGATGAGGGGTGAGGTAACTCAAGAGAGTGTACGCAATCTTAACATGTATAATCAATAACTCATGTTATTGTGATAAACATCTGCTAAATATTTTCAAAATGTTTTGAGTACTAACTCTTGCTATCAAAATATTTTCAAAATCTTTTAGGTGTCTAGCCACAAGGGCGTCAAACTTGAGGATTCAGTCCAGGAGCTCGTAGCTCCAACATTGTGGAGGCTGAAAGGATATTGCATAGACGATTCATTTATTCAGATCTAGTATAGGATCTCATTTTAGTACTCTCTATTGGGACATGCCGTCCATTGACATTATTTTAGTTATTCAGTTTTGGATTATATTGGTTTTATTTAGCAGTTTGGATTTCAGTCGATTGTTGAATCGGCAAGACTTTATTCTTTATATATTGTGAGATAGTTTGAATTATAGTATATTATGAATGTTTAATTATTAGTTCTATATGAGTAATTTTCTCGGGTTAATGAAAGATAAAATTTGACATCGGTCTAATTTCACTTAGGTGATTTGTAATTAAAAAGTTTTCGACAGTGATGCTAAGAATGAACCAACTGAGAAATATGTTTTAATTTAATATAATTTAGGACTGATCACCTGGGATTTAATTAGGTGGGGTATCACATATGGTATCAGAGCATCAGGTTCTAATGTCCTTAGGAATCTATGCGAACGTACTAAGTTTTAAGCGTGGCTTTCTATTTGATATCGAGCGATATGCTTAGGATTGTTGATTTTTATTGTGATATTTTGTTCTCCTGCTATGATGTATTATTGCAGTGAATCTTATGCATGTTTGGGTGTGATACGTAAGTCAAACAATGAGGGACAACCAGAGAAGGCCATTGGGAGGACAATAGGAAGCGGGGCTCAGTTAGAGCTATGGAATATTATGGGGATGATGACCGTAGTCGAGGTCACCCCAAATGATGCTTTGGCAGTTGATGCTGCAATGAATGATAGGGTACAACAGACTTTCCTAGTACTGCTATGGAAGAAAGTGGTACCAAAGTAGACTCACCCAACTTAGTTAAAATGGGAGAGAGTATGAGGGGCATTGAATAGTACCATTCGCTAGAGTTTGCTATGTGTGGATGTTGTATGTGTCAGCCAACTGTAAAGGAAATCCATGGACATTGACTTATGATCGAGTGTGGTAATGCCCGAAAGTGAAAATTTGGAAAATTTTATGAACTTATCACATGAGGATAGGGTAGAGGCCAAGTGTGAGAAATAAATTATTTGATTGATGAACTTTATACCCGACGAGGTAGGTATAATAGAGAAAATAGTTCTCAAGATTGAATAATGGGATCACGAGTAGGAGTCCCCAGCACTTATGGGAAATTCTTTTTGCGTGGATGACCTATGTATATTAATGATACTGATGCTTCTAGGTGAACGAAGCTAAAAGAATTGAAGAAATTAATCGGGAGGTTAAGATTGGATGTAATGGTGCTTGTGAAACAACACAGAATGAGACCCATGAGGGGACCCACATAAATGATGGAGATAATGGAATTCTTGTCGGGTGATGGTGGATTTAGTCAGGACTGGTAAGACAAAGAGTGTATTTTCTTAGGGCCAGTAGAGCTAAGGGAACAATGAGGGTAGCCGTCAAGGTTGAAGCTACCGAAGTTCAAGAGACGGATAATCCTAATACGGTCAGTGTGGCCAGGTAATTAGGAGGTGATTTATAATGTTAATTAAAGCGAATGGTGAGCATTATGAACTGTAAGGTAATTAGGAGGAGAAATTACCGATAGGTAGAGTTGTGTATAGACACTCGTACCTGTTTGTAAAGGACTGGGTGCCTTTTTGAGGTTTTTTTATGGTAAGCCTTATCATTTATCCTCTAGGTGATTCAAAGTGAGAGGATAACTAGACTTTAATCAGATGTGATTTAGAGTTCGTTGGAAAAAGTGGAGTAACCCCAAACTGTTTTAGATAACTTTTGAATGTCGTAAGACTTACGTCGCCACGAACCGATGTTTCGAGGATGGACATGAGTGGTTAGATGGCCTTGTGTTTCCCCTCAGGATGGGAGTTGTGTGTTGGAGTGGATACGGGAAGCTATCACCTAGTGATGTGCGTCCTTCCATTTGTATTGAAGCGATAGAGAGGCTCATCTTATTAGAATGTCGGGGTAGAAGCACAATGTGTGATGTCCTATTTTTGAGGTGAGACCTTATGACCGGTAGAGTGTATTAGTATAAAGAGATTTGAACAAGCTTGTAGATAGGCTAAGGCTGTGGTGTTTAAGCCTTTAGACAGATGGGTACCACTAGCGGGTGTATAGTAGGGTGACCCTTTTGTTATTATCATTTGATATGGGTTACTAGAGGATGACACGTGGGGAAAGATCCTGAGTCTTAGTACTGGTTGTATACATATTTCGAGGACGAAATTCCTTTGTAAGTGGGTAAGTATGTAATACCCCGTATTTCTGAGTATTTAAAATTTAATTAATTGAGAAATTAAACAGAAAAATACGATTTAATTTAAATTATATGTGTGACGTAATTTAATGTGATTAAATAATAAATATGATGATTAAATATTAATCGAGAGACACAAACTGATTAATATTATATTATAAGATTTACTATGTGTGTAAATAGTAAATATTGATAGTAAATTTGATATACGTCATAGCGAGTGATATGGGCATATTTATTATTGTCTCACCGGGCGTCGCGTGTAGACTATTTTGAGGTGGCAAATGAGAAATATATCTTAGTGACTCAAATGAAAATTTATAGGTCATGGATGTGTCCGTAAGGGTCGAAATAGTCAAAATGGTATATCCAGGGGTATTAGTCAGGTATCGGGGTATTTTTAGGCTAAATCGGGACCATACGGGGGCATTTTAGTCTTTTGGCATATGCGGGTGAGGAGACCTATGAATATACAAAATCTAAATTAGATTATAAGAGTTAGAGGCTAGGGCTATAGGAGACAAAAACACACAAAATCCATTAGAGAGAAGAGAAAAATAATTCTCAAAGCCTAAGGAAGAATTGGTGAAGGATTCAAAGGGTTCTTGCACCAAAAACTAGTTGGGAAGGAAGATTGGAGGAGAAAGACAATCAATCACCAATAACAATCACAAAATCAGATCATCTTTGAATAAGGCAAGTGATTATTTGAAAATTAAATTGAGTTATAATATCCATGTGTAGGATTTATTAATAATATGATTTGATGAATATTCTTGGAGAAAAAGAATTGAATTAAATGCATCATGGTTAGGGATTTGCATGTAGAATGATTTATACCTATAGGGGATTTGAAATCATAGAAGATTGATGATTAAAACAAATTTAATCTGGATTTTATGATTTAAAATATGGGAAGAACATATTTTTTGGGTTCTTGAATAATTAGAAAATTTGAACTATTCTGGACTAAAATGTAAAAATTTATGATGTTTAAATTGTTGGAAATCATCCTAGAGTATATAGGAATGACTTGGTATCATTGGTTATAAGTTTGATATATTATCATGTGAATTAGATAATTGAATATGGTGAAAAACTCATGAAGAAGAAGAAGAAGAAGAAGAAGAAGAACTGCGTCTGTCACTGCTCGATCGATCAATCGTCCCTTGAATCTGGATCGATCGATGGAGTCGATCAATCGACCTATGAATATCGATCGATCGACCTAGGTTCATTTTGGGTTCTTTTGTTGGTTGAGTTCTATTCGATTTTTTACGCTTGAGGGGAACCTTAGTGATGATATTATACCTCTGTAGGGACTTAGAGAGTACCAGTAGGTATATAGTGGGGGTCCATTATAATCATTGAGTGCAAGATTTAAAGAGATGGACCGATGACGATAAACCGATTGAGTGGTGCATCGGGAATTTGGGCTTTGAGTTACGGAGAGAGAAAATGTCATTTCAAGGAGTATACCAACATGTTATAGATAGATTAACTACTGAAATGAATGGAGGGGTAACTAGGGACCTTAGAGTTGTGTGAATACTCAATTAAAATGCGATAGTGTAATAAATCATAAATTAATAAGTACGGTGAATATTCGAGATAAATATTATGTATGAGCATGATTATAAAGTTATGTCTATACCTACTGAATTATATAAACACTTAGGTGGAGTGAATACCTAAAGTACATTTGATTATACTAGGGTCGAGGTAGGATTCCGAACTAGTAGGTGAAAATAATGTAATCTAAAGAGTCCGGTGAATATACGAGATAAATATTACGTACGAGCATGATTATTAGGTTGTGTGTATACCTACTGAATTATATAGATACTTAGGTGGAGATAATACCTTAGTATATTTGCCTATATTAGGGTTGAGGTAGGATTTCGAACTAATATATGGAAATAGTAAATTAGGGTCGTGATGAAAGAGTTATGAGCCAATATATGTATAGAATTTCATGTGTGGGGTCGAGGTGATTTTTCGAACCAATACATGAAATAAACTTGGGGTCGAGGTGACATTCCAAACCAATCCTTTTACTTGGTGTCGATGGACCATTCCGAACCAAGGTTCCTTGATGTGTGTTATGAGGACATATTAGTGATGAATGAATTTATTAGTAAATATTGTGTGTGAAATGTATACTGTATGATAATCTACTTATATGGGATAGTAAAAAATTAGATGACATGCATACATCTAAAAGTAAATTAAGTGGAGAGACTTAATTAGAAAAATTAAACAATGGATAATGGTTGTCATAAGAACAAATTAAGTAGTGAGACTTAATTATAAAAGTAAAAGATAACAATATGTGACAAGTTATCTAAGTATATAAAATATGAGATGTGTTAATGTTAACATACTGTATGGGCAGTATGGGAACTTAGACGTGTAGATAAGTTCAATTGAATACTATAGTCTAGATAGCTTGGGTAGTACAGCTAGGTGGGCTAAGTACAGGACGTTAGGCGTGCACTATATATGAGGGGTGAGGTAACTCAAGAGAGTGTACACAATCTTAACATGTAAAATCAATAACTCATCTTATTGGGATAAACACTTGCTAAATATTTTCGAAATATTTTGAGTACTAACTCTTGCTATCAAAATATTTTCAAAACCTTTTAGGTGTCCATCTCATTTTAGTACTCTCTATTGGGACATGTTGTCCATTGACATTATTTCAGTTATTCAGTTTTGGATTATATTGGTTTTATTTAGAAGTTCTGGATTTCAGACGATTGTTGACTCGACAAGACTTTATTCTTTATATATTGTGATGGTTTGAATTATAGTATATTGTGAATGTTAATTATTAGTTCCGTAAGAGTAATTTTCTCGGGTTAATGAAAGATAAAATTTGATACCGGTCTAATTTCACTTAAGTGATTAGTAATTAAAAAGTTTTCGACAGTGATGCTAAGAATGAACCAAGTGAGAAACCTGTTTTAATTTAATTTATAACTGATCACCCGGGATTTAATTAGGTGGCGTGTCACAAGAGACTAATAAAATGTCTCTAAAACAATAAGAAAAGTAAAAAAACTTTACTAAAGATCTAGGATCCTATTAAAGCCACTAAACATGATTGGAGCATAGGCCATACTAGATAAACAAAAGCCAAAGAACTCAGAATTTACCCTATCGAGATTTCGATCGAGAATTTAGAGTGTTGAATTTTCTTAATTTCTTCACCTCGGTCATCTCTAAATTTTTGGGCTTCCATCATAAAGTGCACCATTTGGACCTTCGATTAGAATGAATTTTCACACTTATTGTGAATTTGTTGTAGTTCCTTATCAATTTCCTTTTTTACATCAACCATAACTTGGGAAATTTCAAAATTTGCCAAATTTTTGTTAGCTTCATCTTTCTCGAGTTGGTTTTCTCTTTATTTATTTTTAATTGCCTTTTGGGGGGCTTTAGACAATTTTGAACTTCTAGTTTGAGGTGGGTTAGGATAAAAATTATGTACTAAATCATCCAATTCATTCTCGTAAGATGAAAACTGAGAGGAAATACTACCGCCACATAGAATAAGGTCGGTTGGAAATGGTGGCTTCATAGTTTAGAAAGAAAAATCTAATTATTTTGTTTCTTAAAATATGTTGGACTAAATCCAACCTCATGTAAGAAATGTGATTCTATAAAAAGTTGAGGTCCAAGTTGAGAGATAAACTTTCCTCCACATCATAAAATTCAGTTGATATGTTATGTTGTCATCCGTTTGTATACTTATCATAAGGAATAGCCTTGGTAATTTTATATACACCATTCTAATACCCCCATACTCTTCCATAAGTTCCAAACAAACTCCCTTCGAACCACAGAAACTCGGTACTACTACAAACCCAAATCGAAGAAAAACTAGATTCTTTCAAAGATCCGTTTGACTTTGTATAACTATCTAACCTGTGACTATCTCAACACAACTTCATAGATCTATGTATCCTCATTCCAACGGTTCTGACCCTGCACGAATCGGACCTACGATTCACATTTTACAACCATTTTACCAAAAAAACAAATCGGAGAATTATTTGACACTTTTCGAGCTCCATTTGACCTTGGTAAACTCTCGAACCTAAGAGTATCTCAACACAATTTTATAGAGGTATGAATCACCTTTCTAAAGGTTCACCGGTATATGAATTGAATTTTTTATTTGTATTTTATGGTCATCTAACTAAAAATCCATTTCAGCCTACCAATAGCACCCCCCTGCTGGTAGGAGACCTATTTGTTAGCTGATAAGTCCGACACCTCTTTCAGTAGGAAGGTTTACTCCTACTCTAATCGAAACCCCATCAAGGGGAATGCTGGTCATTTTAACCTTTTATGGTTCCTTATTTAAGGAAACCTTCCCCTCAACATTCCATAGGCTTAAGCCTCATACTTCGTGTTGCATTTCTATTACATCACTTTTAAAAACATTATCTTGCATCACCCTTTCACCTTAATATTTTCCACCACTCCACCACCATCATTCACCTTTGAAAATCGAGCTACAAAACCTCCAAAAATCATAATTCAAACAACTTAGAAGATCTAAACCCTTTTCATCTTACTTTTCCCATTTAATGTAAATTTACATATTTCATTACTTTTAGTACATTTTCTAGTTAATTCTTATTTTTTCCCATTAATAATCACATATTTATTATTTATATATCTTCAAACTTATTTTCATAAAATCAAAAACCTAAAAAGAAAGTTTATTTGATAAATCCCAAATGAGAGTTTATCAAACTTTCACCATGTTTGCACATTATTTTATGAAATAAATGGAGAAATTCTAATTTCAAATTATAGGTTACACCAAACTTTATTTCCCATTCGAATTACATGTACTTTAATGTCGTTTTCAGCTATGTAGGTGTCTCGGCATTATTTTGGGATCCGATTCATCATTTACTTGTTTCACTTTATTATTATTATTATTATTATTATTATTATTATTATTATTATTATTATTATTATTATTATTATTATTATTATTATTATTATTATTATTATATATTCTTACTTCCGTAATTAGTTTATTTATCACAATCCGGCGCATCGCTCATAGTTTATCTATTACTACTTATTTTTCCACTTTTTAGCCATCCTGTTGATATATATATATATATATATATATATGCGTATTCACTTATTCATAATGAGTCATAATTAGGTACATCGTTCATAGCTTATCCACTTTTATTCATTTATTCCATTTTTAGATGTCTCGTTGACTTGCATTTTCACTCTTTCATAGTGAGTCATAATTCGGTGCATTGCTCATATTCTAGTTATCTTTAAAATAAATCATATTTTTTTAGTTTTACTCCTTAGAATGATTAGTTCTCATCTTTTCCATGATGTGGATACGATAATTCCTCTCCTCACACACAATTCACACACACACACACACAAACACACACACACACACATATATATATATATATATATATATATATATATATATATATATATAGAGAGAGAGAGAGAGAGAGAGACCCACACACATTATACACATGACTAAACGTCTTAGGGGAAGGAGAATATTTTTGTACCCATGAATAACCGAAAGGGCGGAATGGGTGGCTAACGCCTTACAATTCCATAAAATAGTCTTGGAGCCTGTGATTTACTTGGTTTCACATGCTTAAATATTATTTTTCATGTCACCTCTTCAGAGATGGCTATCTATTTTACCTATTTTGAGTAAAATAGGTTGGCGACTCCAATTTTTACACATTCATACACTCATACATCCTTAACAACGGTCTCTTTATGTCCTTAGACCACGAATATTGCGCGAACAACATGAGTATAAGGTTATACCCTCCTTCCTCACTTTGGGGTGTCGGGAAGGCCATAGTGGCGACTCCACTGGGGACTGATTTTTAGGAATAGATTCTATTTACATGGTCTTGGTTTTCCTTTTTATCCTTTCTCCATTTTTACATATGTGTATATATTGTCTTATTTATATATTATTTTTATTTTCATGCTAACATATCTTATAAGACATGTCCATAATATTCTATACATGCATATTTCTCTTCACTATGTTTACCTTCTTATCACATGTATAAACCATATTTTCTATCACATGCCTTATCTCACTTGTATATATTCATTATTTATTCACTTTTACATATCTTATGTTTTGGGTTCACTTATACATATTTTCCATGTTTCACTTTACTTATCCATATTCTCATGCTCTATATCACTTACACATATCGATGCTTTAGTTACGTTGTGCATATCCGCATGCTTTATGTATGACATGCTTTACATCACTTGTATATATCATATGCATCATGTATACACTCACATCACTTATACATGTCCACATGTTTTCCTCACTTACACATATTCTCATTTTAGTTTTACTTTGTACATATATCCATATCACTTGTATATATCCATGTGTTTCACATCTCGTATATATTATAACGTTTTTTTCACTTAAACATACTCTATCGTACTTGTATTCTTATACCCCACTTTCTCTCTCACGTGCTCCATGTTCTTGTACAAATTTTCTTACTTTCCCCCACTTGTATAAAGAGTTCCTTTAACATTTTTCATCCATATATATTCTTATGCTTTATTCCATGCTTAGCGGTTGTCCATATTCCTTTAGTGTACATAAAACTTTCCATAAACATACTAGATACGATTCATGCATTTGCGCACATTACATCACACGAGAATTACATATTGACCCCATTTTATATTCGGACTGGGGAGTCAATTTGGGATGGGTTGGAGGATCTGCGGAGTGCTGTTAACCTAAGCAATGTGACTCTCAAATTCCATTGGACAAGTACCATCAACGTATAGCGAACGGTTCCTCCTCATCATTACTCTTTACCGAACTCATAAAGGGAAGTATATAGCAAGAACTCATTCACTTACATTGAGTATATTAAATTCGTTCTCACACCTACATTCACTATGAGGTATAGCCTGAGGCAATCAACATACACTTAGGTATATCAAATGGATTTTTTATACGTACACGATGAATCGTTGACCTTATAGACATCGTGAGCCAATTGACACACACTTCGATATATCAAAGGGATTTCCACACATACCGATGGATGGTGGACCTTATAGGCATCATGAGGCGATTGACATACATCTGGGTGTATCAAATATATTTTCCACACATACCGATGAATGGTTGACCTTATAGCCAAAACGTATATTGTGGAAGTCATGCCAAAGTAGGGAACCTTTACACTAACCTCCCATACATAAACCTCACGTAGATATCTACTCTAGCGTATTCATACATAGATTTTTTGTTCTAACACGAAACTTTGTTGTAATTTCGATCCTTCTTACCACCCAATTTTGTGTTATTTCGCCCATTTTTAAATTAAAATCATGAATGTGAGTCTAGAAACAAGTCATACCATGTCGTGCATTGTGTACCTTATTCCTCTCCCAAACTTAGGACATGTTCGTCATTTCACTTACAATATAAGCGGAACATAATACCAATGAAATCCTAATAATAACAACTGGACTAGGTTTTTTTTCTCCTTTTTCTTACCTTTTCAAAAATACCAAAAAAATTATTTTAAAAAATAAAAAATATTATTTCCCTCTCAGATCCGATTGTATTCCCCTAGCTTGCAATGGATCCATATTGACTAAAATCCTCTATCAAGCCACTTTGAACTTCTAACTACATCATCAATGACTTCAGCAAATAGACCTACCACAGATTCCTCATGGAGAATATTAATTAGAATGTTAATACCTAGCCCAATTTGATGGTTGTACTTGCTCAGCTTATTGCAAAAATTAATATTCTTTAATCAAATGTTCATGAAATACAAAGAACATAGGCAACATCCATAAATCATGCCTAATGTTACTCTTCCACATTTTGTGGAACCACAAATTCCCGAGTCAATATAGGCTCATAATGAATATCAACAAGCTTTGTAAGTTGCGACGCATTCACATGTTTCACTCGTCAATGGGTTAGATCCCATAGATACCAAATCCAAAAATATGTCTAATGTTTATTTTCCCTATGTCATGGATCCACGAATGCCTGAGACAATATGGGATATCAAATAATATTAATAGGATTCGAATTTTGTGATGCCTCCATGTGTTTCGTCCCTCAATGTGATACCTCCTACGCATTTGATGTTGTCGAATCTTGAGGACTAACTTGAACATACCTTATCTTGACAATCATAAAAAGGAATAATTGAACCGAGTAAAGAAGGATATCAATTTTTTTTTTTAAATTGCATAAGTAAAGCTCTTGGGAAACTATGTGGTCTACACCTATATATCTTCCTACTCGAAAGCCAAATTTCCTGATAAGTTCAAGATGCCCGACATTGAGAAGTTCAGAGGGACGGGAGACCTATCATGCATATATGGAATTACCATCACTCTATGAGTTTACATGGGGATACAGAAGAGATCATGGGCCAAATATTTTAGAAAATCTTTAAGGAGAGTGCCCTCGATTAGTTCTTATCATTAGATAAATCCTAGATCCGTAGCCAAAAAGATGTTACAAGAGAGTTTATGGTTCAATATAAATAAAATGAAAAGTTCATGGCCTCTATTTACAAGGAAGGGGGTGTCGATTGGCATGGGTTTATACTTGCCCATCGGCGTAGCACCTCAGGCACACTGTCAATAAACAGGGTTCCTAGGGAGCCATTTGGTAGTCCGGAATAGGTTTTCGAAAAATAGTCGTAAAACAAAAATCATAAGTCATAATAACACAAGAGGTGGACCATTGGAAAGGGGATTCAGAGTCCTTTAAGAATCCATTGAACCTCTCCCAAGTTTAAGAGTTGACCAAGGTCAAACGGGGCCCAGAAGCACCTGTTAGTCACTAGACATGAAGTTTTCAGAGGAAAATGGACCATTCATCCAAACTGTAAGGATGATTTATGTACAAAATGGATCTTTGGAAAGGTTAGTCAGTGCCCTTCGATATTTCCTTCAGCTTCATTCGGTTTGAAGAGTTAACCAAGGTCAAATGGGGTCCGAAAGTGCCTGGTGATCCTTAGAGGTAAATTGGGTCGTTCGTCCGTACCGTAAGGATGATTTGTGAATGAGGTGGACCATTGGAAAGGTTATTCAAATCCATTTAGAGATTCATTGAGATTAGCTCAAGCTGGAGAGTTGACTAGAGTCAAACGGGGCCTGAAAGCACCCAGTGGGCTCTAGATCAGTTTTGGGAGTAAAATGGACGGTTTATCTGAACTATAAATATAATTATAACACAAGATGGATCATTAGAAATAGGATTCATATGCCTTTAAAGATTCATTGAGCTTCTTCTCAAATAACAGATTTAACAATAGTCGAACGAGACCCAAGAGTTCCCGGTGTCCTTTAGATCGATACTCAGAGTATGACTTGGGGTTTATGGTGAAGGAGTGAGTGCTAGGGACCTGAGTAGGTTCTTATTGGTCTTATGATGAGGTGTTTATGTAGATCCCTCGACAGGAGAGATTGGAACAAGTGAGGCCATCGAATGATAGACACCACATCAATATTGGGGAAGAGGATTTTAGGTCAATTCTATGGACCTAGAGGATAAGGGTGACCAATTCATAGGGTCGAGATCAGTTCTGAGGACTAAGGATACAAGGATAATAAATTCAGTCGGTCCAGGTCAATTTTGAGGACTAAGGGGACAAGGATAACCGATTCGACAGGTCGAGGAGGTGTTAAGGTTAATTCCAAGGGGATAGGGTGATCGATTCAGCGGGTCGAGGTCAATTATGAGGACCTAAGGAGATGAAGATGACTGATTTAGTGGGTCTAGGCCTACAGTTATGCTGGAGATGAAAAATTCTAAGGATTGATGTTGATTCTGAGGACCTAAAGTTATGATGACCGCTTTTGAGGACCGAGGTCAATTCTGAGTACCTAAAGTTGTGACAACCGATTTTGAGGGTCGAGTTAAATTCTAAGGACATAAAGTTATGACGACCAATTCCGTGGGTTGAGATCAATTCTGAAGACCTTGAGTTGTGACAACCAAATCTATGGTCGAGGTCAATTTTGAGGACCTTGAATTGTGACGACCAATTCTTAGGGTCGACGTCAATTATAAGTACTTAAAGTTGTGACGACCAATTCTGAGGGCTGAGATTAATTTTGAGGAACTAAAGTTATGATTGATTCTGAGGGCCAAGGTTAATTTTGAAGACCTTGAGTTATGATGATCGATTCTGAGGGCCGAGATCAATTCTGAGAACCTTGAGTTGTGATGACCAATTATGTGGATCGAGGTTAATCCTGATAACCTAAAGTTATGACGACCAGTTCTATGGGCCGAGGTTAATTTTAAGGACCTTGAGTTATGATGACCAATTCTATGGACCGAGCATAATTCTGAGGACCTTAAGTTGTGACAACCAATTTTAAGGGTCAATGTTAATTCTAAGGACCTTAAGTGGTACCGACCAATTCTGTGGGCCAAGTTCAATTCTAAGGAACTTAAGTTTTGACGACCAATTTGACGGACCGAGGTAAATCCTGAGGATTTAAAGTTGTAATGACCGATTATGAGGTTCGAGGTTAATTTTGAGGTCTTAAAGTTTGGACGACCAATTTTACGAGTCAAGATCATTTCTGAGGACCTAAGGTTAGGATGGCCAATTTTGCAAGTCGTGGTCAATTATGAGGACCTAAAGTTGTGATGATCGATTCTGAGGGCAGAGATTAATTCTAAGGACCTAAAGTTATGACGGTCGATTCTGAGGGCCGAGGTTAATTATGAGGACCTAAAGTTGTAGTTTAGAAGGGGGATAAATTCGACGGGGAAGGAGTGAAGGACTTTAATGTAGGCACACCTTTGATTCCGCCGGGGATGTTGAAATTTAGCTGGGAATGTTTAGTTTTAAGGTTTGAACTCGGGAATTGTAGTAGACTTGGATGCGGATGCATCATTGGTTTTGTTGTGGAATATGCTAGGGATAAAAGTGTAAGATTAATCCTACTGGGTATTTCGAGATTTTATAAAGGACTTAATGCTCCAAAAATTATTTTCTTGAGGAAAACTAATGTTCCATATTTTGTAAGGATATTTTAGGAATTTTTGGGATTTTTATTTTCTGGCATATTCAGTACAAAATTTGGAAGGACTATCGATAGTTAGGCCTAGGGAGGTGCCAATCGTTATAGGGCATGGAGCCCTGGGCTTCTTTAGGAAGAGGATAAGGAAATTATCGACCAACATGTTCAGAGGGTTGCCGATCGACAGTCCCCATAGCCTTCTATGAAAAGGGGCGACCCATATTTTATTTTTCACTCCTTCAAGTGTTTGAATCTTCTTGTTTCTCTCTCTAAGATTTTTTCTTAAGCCCTTTCTTTTTCAAGACTTCAAATGGATAGTAGCTCAAGTGATGTGTACAATAAGTGGTTGGTTGTTGATGACTCGGCTAGCCTAGAGTGGCGGTCTATGGTGCCCCTTGCACTAGGCAGTGAGAACGCTTTTGACTTATTTGAGACAGTTACAGATAACTGTATCTTGTTACACAAGCCTACATAGCATCGTTCGTCCAGGGTGAAGAACCCTAATGGCTATATAAGTATGGTTACTTTTGTCCTTCTCATTTATTTTTCTCTTTGTTCCTTGTGATTAATGAAGTTTTTTCCTTATGTTTTCTTATAGACTGATATAGCTCTTTCGAGCATTTAGTTTCAAGGGATGATTGGTTGAAGGAGTTTTAGGATAATCTCCATGTTGCTGTGTGCTGAATGGTATCGTACATTGGATTTGGCCCATTGGCAAAGGCATTGGATAAGACACCGCATTCCACCACGATGTTATGTGATGTTAGGGAGAGGTGGTGGGAGACTACCCACACATTCTATCTTAGGTTTGGGTAGATGACTATCACTCCCATTAATGTTAAGAAGCTATTGAGTATGGATTGCGAAGGGTTCCAGATTATGGTGGGTTGTACTTGGAAGGTTATGCCTGAGGTGGTGTAGGCGACTTTGGGAGATGTGGGCAGAATCGTATCGGGGGATTCCGAGGAGATGCTTTTTAGTAGGAGGGTGGATGTGACTGATGGGTGGAAGGTGAAATAGATAGTTCTTCTATTTATTTTGCTTTTGCTTGGGAGTTTTTTAGTGGCGACGAGCGGTTATGTCGTCCATATTTAGTTTCTTCTGTATCTAAGGAAAATTTCTGACGTCCGGATGTATGACTTGGGGAGCCTTACTTTGGAGTCCCTTTATTTTTCCTTCGATGTATTCAACCAGTGCTGGCGGCAGACTTTTATGGGAGCCACGCATGTTCTGGAGGTAACTTTGTATTTATTTTTATTTTTATGCATTTCCTTGCATTCTTCTTTTCTTATTTTTGTTTATTTATGTATTTTTGCAGACATGGTTATATGAGGTGATTGGGCACAGTGCGGGTTTGATATCCTAAAGTATGATGATTTGGGGGACTTCTATCAGATGTTTCGATGGCGGAAGTCCAATCGGCGGTGGAACCAGTCCTTGTCTCTGACGGACATGTGGCGGGTCTTGAATGCCCTGACAAGTGACTAGGTTAAATTTTGTCTTTTTAAAGTTATTTTTAGCATATTTATTCCTTGAGTAGATACTGATTCTCTGTTGGGTATTACAGGTGACCTTCTACCTCTTAGAGGTGACTCTGCAGGACATGGGGGTTACAGGCATGCATGCGCAGATGCAACGGTTAATTGCACACGAGTTCGGGTATGTCTGGTACCTGGGAGAGAGGGTGGTGAGGCAGATAGTGGAGGAGGATGTGATGGTCCCACCGTGAGTTCCACTATGTACATGAGGCGGGCGAGGGAGATGTCTGATGATGCCAGGGCGACAGCGATGATAGGCGAGCCCTATATGCACTACACGGATGCGATGGTGAGTTATGATTATTTGGACATGGTGACGAGATGGTTGATGACCTCTTCTATCTATGATGTGGAGAATATTCCTACATCCATCACCTCTTAGGGTAGGGGTACTAGTGTACCAATGGGATCAACCCACAGCACGACTGGAGGTACGTCATTGACGGCGATAGAGGAGGCTTTATTATCCAAGTTACCCCCCTTTCTTATAATTTTTTACTGAGTAAGAGAATTCCACGTCATCCTCATGCATCAGTGTCTGGGTTGACAGGGCTTACGAATAGGGACTCCGACCTGAGGTATATTCTTTCTCTTTTTTTTCTATTTCCATTGATTCTTTCCTCGCTCTTTACTGATTGGATCGTCATTTTTGTTGCTCTTTGCTTGCAATATGTACGGTTGCCAAACAACTAATTGTTGGACATCAAGGACTGGATGGCCTCCATGTCTGATTATATAAATAAGTCTGCCCTTTTTTTACTTTGTGCCATCTTTCACCTCAGATGAAGGTTCCGGATCTGGGAGTGGAGGATCCACAACTCGTCATTGAGAAAAGCGTGTATGCTACTGGGGCTGAGGGTTATTGGGATAGCTGAGGGTTTGGGCGAATTCCAACTTGTATTTTTTATTTTTCTCTGTATCTTCAAAATGTAATCATGTGGAGAAAATATATATATATATATATATATATATTGGAATGCCTATGCCTAAAGGCACGGTGAAAATGTCCAAAATACGTAATCGCAAAACGACAAAAAATTTCAAAATATATAACTGCAAAATGACAATTCCACGTGTAATTTTTTTTAAAAATGACCATAATATCATTTATTTATGAGGCAATCCACCCTATTTAACAAACAATACATTTTGAAAAATATAAAATATGGCCTTAGTGTGATGTCAAGTGCCATTCCCCAAGCTACGGTTGACCACAAGTTCAAAACATGACTCTAAAATACATATTTTCATTCATTAACACAACTGTAAAAATAAAAAAAGAAACTTTTATTTCAACTTTCACATATCGAAACAGTACAAAGAATTTCGTGGGAAACAACAAAAACCTAAAAGCATAATATTAAAATTATATTTCTCAAGACCCAAAAGAATATCATTATAAACATTAGTTTGTACAAACATAACAAACATGTCATCACAAATGTATTCTCTACCCCAAAAATATTCAGCTACTACTTCAATATGTAAGACCAAAACTCTCATTCAACTACTTTCTTTGTTAAAACCATGGGTCATAACGAAATGCTGAGTTATCACACAATTTTATTTGAAGATTTGCATTCACCAAACTACAATTCTACAATGGAGCATTAGGCCACATAGAAACCTACAAGGAATGGAAAAAAATATTTGATGACAACTTTTCTTCCTAGACTTATTATTGGGTTAAATAAAAGAAGTTATGCATCCAAGTCCAATGTCCGAATTTTAGTGTGTGTAATATTTAGACTAATAATATCTAAACTAACTTTAATAGAATTTTTTGCTCAGGAAGGATTTACTCCATGCAGTTTCCATCTCAATAAAGACCTAAACATACAAAAAAATAGGCAGGTCATACATAAAAACATGGACAGTAAAAGAATAGAATATAAGAGGTATAAATATGCAGCCCTGTTCGTTTTTCTTCAATATCCACATGACTAAAAAGTATAAATATGTTTTCTAAAATAAAGATATGAACCATTCCAAAATATTTTCTCTAAAATAAAATCAAACACACACAAATATGTTCTCTAAATAACCATCCTAGTTTGATGTATAAAACACACAATGTCATAAAGATTTGTGCCGGATACCAAAATTTCAAACAAATTATGTTAGTAAGGTATCAAATTGAAAAACATATTGCGTAGGGACAAACAATCAAACCATATATACGCAAAAACAAAAAAACATATATACTTTTTACGCAACAACAAACCATATATACGCAACAGCAACAGCAACAGCAAACCATATATATGCAACAGCAAAAAAGCAAACCATATATACACAACAACAAAAAAGAACAGACATAATTTTTACGTATTGTCAAACCATATATACACATCGCAACTTTGAGAACATTTTGATAGACCTTGAACCTTGTGTGCATCATAATCATACCCGGTGGCAATAAAAAGGACCACCAGTCGTCCTGCCAACATTCGTTCCTCCATGGTACCGAGAGCACAAAAAACAAAGAAAAAATTATTGGTACAATTTAATCTAGTGATTGGTTCACTTAAGAGATACAAAAAACAATAGGCCTACCATATAATAATCAATGAAAGATCCCCCCTTCTGTATAAACCTTGCAATCGAATATGCGAATTCTTCAACTAGACGGTTAGGAAATGGACCTCCAAAATTAGATGTCGAAGCAATAACTAACATAATTGGATTCTCACCTATAATTTCCAAGAGTACACGCAACAAACAAAAGTCTAGATGATATTTCAACATAACTGAAGAAATTGGAAAGAACCAAACTAAATGAAACATGTGTGTAGCAGACTTAACATGGAAACTTCAAAGTAATAGTATATAATTCCAACATTTCAAACTACTTGAACATCACAAATGGAGTTTACCTGTCGTTTGGGACTGGGTGTTTTTGGATGAAAGAACAACAATTTTGGGGTTGATTTCACAAATTTTTTCAGCCATATGGGAAGAGAAGGGGAAAAACATGATTGTCGTGTTCAAAAAAGGAAAAAATAATCGGCGAGGCAGGTCGTAGGTGAGAACGAATCAGAGATTTTTTCCCAGAGAGTTGCACCATTTTTTGTTCACTAAGAAAATCTGAACACCAAGTGGAAATGAGAATTAAAATTAAAATATTAGTTATATATAAATGTGCAATCACGTGAAACTAATAATACTTACCGCAAAAAACTGTAACGGTGGAATACACCCAATTCTAAATATCTATATTACCTGCTGTGTATGGCTTCTTGATGGATCTTTATCAAGATCTTATAGAATTAAAATAATAAGGATCCGCTGGATCTTTATCTTTGCATTAAAGCACAATAATACTTGACATGCATAAAATACATATATTCTTGGCAAGTAATAAGAAAAACCATTATCGAGTAGTTGAATTAGGCAAACTCAAACTAAATTTAAGAGTTTTTAGTTGACTTTGGAATTTATTTATAAAAGATAAACTAATAAATGAAAACACCGTAGATAAAGCATTTTGAAACTTGGGTGGTTTGTGGTTTGATGTAAAATAAAAGAAAAAATAACAGATCAACATTTATAGTGTAGAAACTCTAGCAAACAACCAAACAGAGTAAAAATGTATGGTTCAAAAACTCCAAAACCTCCAAACTAACTAAAAAGAGAAAACATTCTAAGCAAAAAACTTGAAATCCATAAAAAACAACAAAAATTGATTAACTATAAATTTTAAAACCAAAATCCCAACAGTCAAAGCCCAAACAGGCCCTATTGAACCTTAAAACTGAAACTAAAGGATCTTAGAACATGATACTCACTTGATTGAGAATCAAACCTGAAACAGAGTAGTGATCATTATGGTTCTTGGAGGACTCTCCAACATGATTGTGAACCTCCGTTGCATGAGTAATTGCAAATTAAAAGCATAATGTAGATAACAAATAAGTTTGGGGCTAAACTAAGTTATTAAAATTGATAAACTATAACAAAATCCACTAATGAAATTTCAAATTTTCACCTTTAATCAAATGTCGATCGCGCTCATTCGTTTTCTTGGCAATTCTACCGAGCAAGCTACTCCAATATTTAATATCGAAATCAAACATAAAATATTTCTCTTACTTCATCTAAGACCATGGTTATGGGTGGCGCTAATATTATCTTCTTCATCCAAAAGAAGCACATGTGGCCGATCCGTATTTCCAGTACCTGTACTATTGGTCGATCCAGAAGAAGAGTGTTGTTTACTTTTTCTGTTATTCTATGTCATGATAGCAAGACACTGGCATTATTTAGTTTAAACCCCAATAAAGACAGGGAAAACGTACAGTCACAAAAGGTGTTTTAATTGGAAATGATTATTGCAGTTGCAAATATGGTATTCTATGAAAAAATATTAACAATTCATCTCTTAATATAGTTATGTATGCATCAACAAGAAGAACCCGTTGTAGTTGCTGCTACTGCATATGGTCCTGTTGTTTAGAGGAAGATTGTTGCATCTATGGAATATCCACCAAAGGCAGATGCACGCAATTAGAGATTTTAACAAAACAAAATAATACCCTAAAAAGCAAAGTTAATTTGAAACAGCCTAAAAAGAGAAGTGTGAATAGTGGTAAAACAAAAAATTCAGTAGGATAGTAGTAAAATACTCAGCAACCTTGCAAGACCTCTTATCTGCAAAATAATGGTAAAACAACAAATTCAGTTGCGAATGATGGAACAACAAATTCATTTGTGAACAATGGAACATCAAATTAGTGCCACGTAGATTTCTAATATCTCCAAATTGGAATCAATAGGTTTTTTCCATTCTAAAAGAATAACTATTCATGAGTATTGGACAAACTCCATTATCATAATTACCTAAACATAAAAATAGTAGATATGTACTTGAACCCGAAACATACCAATAGTTTCTTACTAACACAAACTCCACCATCATAAAAGAGTATTGCACAAATCATAATTAACCTAATATTATTCATAATATGCATATATCAATAGAAATCGTATTTTGACTTCTCATAACCCATCTAATCTAATGCTTAACTAATGAATAAAATCATTTACTAATGTAAGAATGTACAAAAAGATGTATAAAATCATTTACATTTGTCAGCTTAATGCATATTCCACTGTATTGATCTTCAAATAAAATTGATATGCACATCAAGAACGTCCACACAATTTATTGAATATTTAAGTCGAATTTATATACCTGTTCTTAACCATCCAAATATACATAAAGTTACATTAACCGAAATATGCAATTTTCATCTAAAAATATAAACACAGTTCAAGCATCCACAAAACAAATACTGATGTATGTTCGGCTCAACATTTATTATTTAAAATCAAGAGAAGATAAAAAATTATATTAAGAAAATGTTTGAAATGACAAACAACAACAAGCGGAGATAATATAGTTTAAGACTAATTGTTGCTAAGAATTTACTATCAGCATGTAAAGACAAATATCATCCACATACTAATTCTAAGGATCAAATTATAAATATAATCTTTAATTCCTTTTCCATAATGATGGTCGATATACGTGTTTAACAAAAGCAAGTTCCCCTACATCTTTTGATCACACATCATGCAAATAGACAATGCAAATCTTACAAAGCTTTATACCATTTCTTTTCAGTTGAACACACGTCACATAAAGACTTGGCGAGATAAACAGATGGAAAACTCACCATTATTTTCTTTGGGTTGGATCGCGGATCAGTCCATGCCTTTTTATCATTTTTATAGAAATTTTGGCTGTGCGATAACCATGCTTAATGTATTGATTTGTGGAGATTGAGAAAGTATCCACATTAAGTGACCCCTACTTTATGGAGATTGAGAATATATCCATAGTAAGTGGGCCATGTGATGTATATTCTATTTTAAATAACTATCTAGGTAGATATCCATAAAAGACATTCTTAAAAGTGTTCAAATAAACAAATTCCAATCAGTAAAACATTTAGTTATAAAGACATACTAATAATGCATTAAGATGTAAAATGTGCAAGGTCAAACACATTCAGATATAAAGGCGTACTAATAAATTGATCAAGGAAAATAAATGTTCTGAGTACATAGCGATAATCTTCTTACAGTGTTGAAGAAGCATATTGTAATTTCATCGTAAGGCCTATTAATGATTTGAGTCTTAAGTGATTTCACAATTCAGCTACATGAAAATGAGTTTCATCCTTCTCTTCTTCCTGTTTATATTAACATGCCAAATTAATTATTATCACTGCACAATAAGTCCTTTAGCCATACATGAAATACTCAATCTCGTGATGCTCAAAACATAGGTTATTAAGAGATGGATTTTCATATAAATTAAATCAATAAAAAGCTATCCATTGAGCACATCCAAAAATTTCAATGAATATATAGGATTAGAACACTTGTATTTCATAATGTAGCATGCATGCTATATATAAGTAGAAACTAAGAGATCTAGTAAGAAGTTGGAACTAATAGGCGTAAGTAGGTAGTATGAACTAACAGATGTAAGTAAAAACAATAATATTGAAAATTATACTGAACCAATGTCAATCATATTATATAAAGTCAAATGATTTCTCAAATTCAAATCAATATACAACTCAAAAAGATCATATGGTTTAGACTTTTAGTAAAGATGATAATTCACTAGGCGTGGCATTTCTTCAAACACATCACTATTAAAGAATTTGGAATGAGAGAAACAATAAACTAAGCATATAATCATCATAGTAAGAGGCCATGTCTAATTAACATGGTATCCAACATATCTAATTAGCATAGTATGCATCCATATCTGCATTCGAAAATATTCCAAAGCAAACACTTTTCCTAAAGCCAGACCTTACATGCATATTCTATCAGGTTTCACCCAAAATACAGCACAATTGAAATCCCTAACTCTGACTAAAGGAAGGATTCATATGATACAAATAATTTATCAAACAAGTAAGAGCTAACAATTGAAGGAAATCAATCTCAATTAATTTGTTTCACTAAACTTAATTGAATTATGTCTATGCAATCAAAATTAAAAGATAAAATTTTACAAACATACAATGAATTTCTTACCTGAGTTGTGGCCGAGACTGTGCGGTGGAATTTATGAAATGAGAAAGATAAAAGAGTGTAATAAAAAATCATCCATCGGATCTTTAAATCTTCACTTCAGATCTATAAAAAAATAACCAACAACAAAGATAAGGGTTTAGATCTTTAAATATTCACTGAATAATATGTGATGTTGAGATGTATATACCTCAAACTCTTCATCAATGAAAATTTTGAGTTTTGATAGCTCAAATTTTTCTAGGCTCTGATGAAAAATAAAATCAAGGTTCTTGCAAGAGAGAGTGTGATGTTGTGTCTCGTGTCCCATAGAGGAAGTGAGATGATGTCTTGGGAACTGAGAGAGATAAAGAGTGAGATACGATGCTTCCTTGAAGCTTCCTTTAGTAGAAGACCCTTTTACCCTTGTTTTTGAATTTCGAACAAAGGAGGAAATAATGTAGTGTGTGTTAAAAGAGGGGGAAACCAAAAATTTTAAGGGCAAAAATGGTAAGAGGGGTATTTTAATTTCAACCATTGGATTGTTGCATTGTTGGTTTAATACTAGCCCCTAATTAGCTTATAAACTTAAGGAATAGTAACCAACATTCTACTCCTTAATATATATATATATATATATATATATATATATATATATATATATATATATATATATATATATATATATATATATGCTTTTTCGTTTTGGTATTTTCTTGATTTAGTGACCTATCCTATATGCACTTTTGATTTTCTACTGAGATTGTTTTATTTTGTGAAGACAGAGATGAGAATGGAAATGATTTTGAGAAAATTTTTATTAGAAAAGGATTAATAAAAAGGAATGACCCAAGGGGTAACTTTTCAATGTAAGGGTTTTTGGAAATTGCTTTTGGTCAAAAAAGGAAAAATAGAATTTTCTAACATAAGGGGGTTACCGATAGGCATACCCCTTGACCTTCCTATCGGCATGAGGGTCAATTCAAATAACTCCTAATCTTTTATTGTAATTTTTTGCTCACTTGTGTACTTCTATAGGACTGGGGATTAAACGGGAATCCAAAAAAAATATTTTTTGCATGGTGTTTTGGGTATAAAAGGAGAGTGTATAGGGTGTGTTTTCTCACCAACACCCATATTTCTTCTCTTTCTTTTTCTTTATCTATTCCCCAAATTTCTCTTCCCATGTATGAAGAATTATCTTCTTATTTTGAAGGTTTATAGTCCATGTGACTCCACTATGTTTACTATGATACTTTTAGGTTTCGTCGGATTTCTCTATGGTGTAATCGATCCATAAACTGTAACTTACTAGCACTAGCGGTTCAATTCTGGTATCCTGAGGACCAGGTCTTCCATTTTGACCCGGTTGATGTCTTTCCTACCTACGAGGAATTCTCTGCCATGTTGGGCATTAGCTCAAATGTTACAGTGGCAATGTCCAATTTTTCTAGTTCTTGCATTCAGGGCGTCAGAGGGTTTTTTATGATGCTAGCTTTGCTAGAGTTTTTTCTTTGGCCCTGATTGTGAGGCTATTATTGGTGATAAGGGACTTGAAGTCTAATCCTCAGATGGTTGTGATAGCGACATGGATGCCTTACCACTATAGTCCTATGACAATGGTGATGAAGGAGACCCTAAACCGTCTCGATGCTTGGAAAGAGGATCATTTTGACTTTTAAGGGGGAGCCCGATGATGTTTTTCATGTGGCTTGTAGAGAGGTTTCGTATGGAGGCCTTCCTGAGTATACCTTGGTGGTTGTGCTTAATTTCTTTGTTCGGTCTTTCTTTAGTTTTAGTCCATTGACAGAGAATTGGGTCAACTAGTTCGTGGAGTACGGAGCCCAGTGTCTTTATTGGTTGGTGCCATGGTGGGGAGACTTGCATCCTATTTTACAACTAGGAGAGTATCGGTATGTGCGATTGGTTAGTCTCCATTAGAACTCCTTTTATTTCCCTTGGAAGCTTTTGTACCAAGCTGGGTGGGAATAAATAGTTTTCTCACACAATGAACTTCTTTCAAGTTGAGGACATGACTGAATCATTGATGATGATACTGGGTTCCTTATGATAGTGCCGACGATCGTTTACCTATCCGTCACAATCTATAGGAGGGGCATGGAATATGCTTGGGGACTACCTAAAGTGGTTGTGAAAGTGGGTAGTAGAGGAGATTATGGAGGAAGAAACTGAGCATAGGTGGCTTGTCACCTTCGACACCATGGAGGAGGGTATTGTGGTTTCATCGAACTTTTCATTGTGTATCTCTCCATACGGAGTGTTAACTAGGAGTGTGAGACTTGGTGACCTCCAGGGGTAGGGAATGATGACGAAGCGGGGACATCTGGTAGTTGAGGACAATATTTATGAAGTTGGGGTAACATTTTGTGGAGCTAAGGTAATTTTTATTTTGGGTGATATTGGTATTTTTTGTGAGGTTAGGGATAACTTTTATGAAGCTGGTAGGGATTAGGTTGGTTTGTTTAAAATGGTTTTGTCAGTGTAAAGGGGAGTGGTCTATTTATCTCGCTTCACAGATACTTCATGTAACGGTTGTATCCCTTTATTAGAAATAAAAAGGATTTTGATCATATTTTGTTGTGCCACTTGATGAGTTTTACATTTGAATTATCCATACCAATTTTTAAGTTGTACACAATCCTTTTGTTCATGTAAATGATAAGATGGACTGTCATTCTTGGAGGTTAGAAAAGAATATCATTTTATGAAAAAGAAGTGGATCATGCCCATGTATAGTGCATGGGCTGCCTACGTACCTCTGGGGATTTTGAAAATTTCATGAGTTTTATTTTAAAAAGAAATGTTTTTAAAGGATTAAGTCCGATATAGTTTGGGGTAAGAGGAAATACATAGATTTTTTTAGAATAGAAAGGAGATGACGCGTCATATCTCCCCCATCGAGGTTTGTGAGAATAGCGGTGCCGACAGACAGAATTTTCTTCATAATGTATATGCCACTCTAATTCGGTTTGAATTTCCATCTGGGGTCCCAGACGGGTTTCACGATCTCCCTAAGGGCAAGGTATCCTTCCTGGACACTTCGGTCCTTGACTTTTCGATTAAATGATCGCACTATCCAGCGATGATACCTCTACATATGGTATAAATCCTTAAGTCTATTTTCATCCATGAGTGAGATTTCATTATAGCGTCTCTGAAGCTAATTTTTTTAGCTAATTTTTCTCTCGAGTATAACGTGTAGGGAAGGTATTTCTAGCTCAATGGGAGAATTACTTCCATGCTATACACTAAAAAATAGGGGTAGTCCCAGTTGGCGTTCTAATATAAGTTTGGTAGCCCCAAAGGGCATATGGGATCCACTCGACCCAATCTCTATAACTCTTAGTCATCTTGCTAATGATGGTTTTGAGGATTTGTTGGTAGCTTTGACAACACCATTGGTTTGGGATCTGTAAGGAGAAGAATTGTGTTCCTGAATCCCGCACTTATAGACCAGTTCTATGACCTCGACTTCGAAGTGGAGTCCATTATCTAATACTAACTCATGGGGAACCCCATATCGGCAAATAATGTCATTTCTGATGAACTTGGCCACTTTCTTGGCATCCAGCACTTTGTATGACTTAGGTTTGACCCATTTGGTGAAGTAATCAATGGAGACCAGGATGAACTCGTGACTGTTAGAAGCTTTGGGAGTGACCTTCCTTATAATGCCAATGCCTCAGGTGGAGAAGGGCTAGGGAGAGGTCATGTTATATAGTTCTTGAGGAGGCAAGATCTTTAAGGTGGGCATGGAAGAGTAGGAGCTTCTCGTCTTTAACCTTCAATTTTTTGAGGATTTGACTGACAATGAGGGTAGAGTCCCCATAAACATCTAGGTGCTTGATACCTTTCTTGAGGGAAATTTTGAGGCCTATAGTGCATGCCTCATAATCAGTCATGTTATTGGTGCATGGGAAGTCTAATTTGATGGCAATTGGGGTGTGAGAGTCATCGGGGGGATCAAGAGTATCCCAATATCATATCCTTTCTTATTGGAAGCTCCGTCAAATATAATTTGTCATCTAAGTTCTTCCTGAGATGTGGAGATAATATTTTCATCCGTGAATTCAGAGACCTAAACATTGGTTCCTTCCATGTGGTAATCAACAAGGTAGTAGGAGATGGCTTTACCTTTCATATATTTTTGTATCACGTACATAATATCGAATTCGACTAACAACATCAACCAACAGGCCATTCGGTTGGACACAATGGGATTTTCTAACAGTTATTTGATGGGATCCATTTGGGATACTAGACTGATGAGAAAGGAAATCATATGGTGTCGTAACTTTTGTGTGACCTAAACTAAGGATACGTATACTTTTTCTGAAGAAGTGTAGTTGACTTCGTACCCAACCAATTTTTGACTGGTGTAATAGATGGCTCTTTCCTTGCAGGATTCTTCAATGTATTTGTCTAGCAAAGCCCTTATTGCGGTATCTGTGACTATAAATTATAATAGGAGAGGGAGACCTGGTTATGGAGGCATGAGAACCATAGGTCGGGTGAGGTATCACTTTATTTGGTCAAAAGATTCTTGGTAGGCTTCGTTCCATACTTTAGTTGAATCCTTCTAGAGAAGTTTGAAAATGGGTTCGTAAATAGAAGTCAGCTGGACGATGGACCGACTGATGTACTTTAGTTTACCTATGAATCCTCAGACATCCTTCTCCGTCCGTGGTGGTTGAATATCAAGTATATCCTTCAGCTTGGCATGGTTTGCTTTGATTCCTTTCTCACTGACCATGAAACCCAAGAGTTTTCCTTCAGTGAAGCTGAAAGCACACTTTTGTGGATTTAATCGCATCTTGTATTGTCTCAGCCGTTCGATGAACTTTTCGAGGGTGGGAGTATGACCTTCCTAAGTCTTAGAATTAATGATCATGTCATCCATATAAACCTCGACCTCTTTGTGAATAAGGACATGTAAGACGGTTGTGGCAATCCTTTGTTAGGTAATCCTAGCATTCTTAGTCCAAATGGCATGACAGTATAGAAAAAGGTTCCACATAGGGTGATAAAGGCAGTTTTCAACCGATGATCAGGTTGAATCAGGATTTGGTTAAATTCGGAAAATCCATCGACAAATGCTTTGAGGGCGTGGTTGTCCATGTTTTCCACGATCATATCGATGTTTGAATATGGGTAATCGTCCTTCGGGGATTATTTATTCAAATCCCAATATTTGATGCACATGTGGACTTTTCCTCCTAACTTCGGTGCGGGGACAATGTTGGTGGACATGTTAGGTATTCGACTACATGAATGAAGCCCGTGTTCAATTACTTGACCACTTCCTCTTTGACATTGAATGACCATTCAGTACGGAATTTTCTTAGCTTCTGTTTGACCGACTTGTATTCCGGGAAAGTCAGCATCTCATGTTGAGCTATCTTTGGGTCAATGCAAGACATGTCATAATAGGACCATGTGAAGACGTCCATGAATTCTTACAGTAGTTCCTCAAATTGTGCATGCTCATGCTTGTTAAGGGTGGAACCTATCCTAATCTCACGTTGGTGGCTACTAGAAATGAGATTGATAATAACAGTCTCTTCATCATTTATTTGAACGCGATTATGTTGTTTGTTTGTTTTCCTTATTACAATCAAGTAAGAACTATTAATTTGCAAAATCATCATCATCAAGAGTTTGATTATAATCAAGACAATTATTGTAAGGCATAATAAGATACTCAAAATCCTCATTTATTTTATTTTCAAGAAAAATAACATTGAGAACCTCGTCAAAAGAGGTCTCGATTACATTCATATTAGGAAATGGAAAAACAGGTATAGGTGAAGAGCTTTGAATAGGGTAAATAGTAGGGTTGAATTTAATTTGAGTTGGGTGGAGTAGTATAGCATTCCAGTTGAGGAGAGGTATCTCAACAATTATGATCTTAGCAGACGGGTCTAACGGTGCAGCATCTAAGCGGATTATGCAAAGATTCAGCCCCAATGTCTACAAGTCGAGGATTCTTCAAAATCACCTTCCTTGAAGTCTTTGGTAATCACTATGGTTTGCTCAGTGAGAGTTCGCACTTCATGTTTGCAGTCTTCATCCCAAGAGTTACTATCTTAGAATAATATTTCTGATCCCGATTTCATCTTCTTATTAACATGGTCGTACCACGGTTCTGGGAATCCACAAAAGGGAAACATTTACCCTCCTTGACAAATTGTTCATTCAAATAGTCTCTTGAAATAGTCTTTTTATCTTCTAGGAATCTTTTCGATCGCGATCGATGGAGTGCGTTGAGTTCATTCGGTGAAGGTTGGTAACCCAAGCCATATAAGGGAAAGGCCTTTTTCAGTATTATGGGCTGAGGAATTCCTTTCTAGCATCGCCCTAGCCCCATTCTAGGCATAAATGTGCATGTTCTTAAACTTTTGAATCACATTGACGTTGCCATGAGGGATGTGTTATGGACAGACTCGATCTTTTAAGTTATCCTTTGTTGGGAGGTGGAGCGAATCAATCCTAAAATCGGAGAGGAGCATGTGATTGGTCCCATACTGAATCTCCAATACTGGGTTGCTGGTGTTGGCATTGTCTGTACTGTCATCATCCCCCAAAATGGTAATAACCTAACCTTTGGCAAATAACTTCAGTTTTTGATGAAGAAAAGAGGATACCCCTCGGATGCTGTGGAGCCAAGGGCGAACAAGGAGTAAATTAATGCGAGAAAGTATGTCAAGCACTTGGAACTCTGTAAGAGGATTGATAGGGCTAGCTCGTAGTGTGAGTTTTATGGAACCTATTACTTATCAGTGAGAGTTGTCATAAGCGCGCACGGAGGTAGAGGTAGGAATTATATCACTGGTTTTCAGTCCCAAACATTTAAAGGTTTCGAGTGGACAAACATTGAGATCAGATCCATTATTGACAAGTAAAATGGAACTATCTTTCCGAATACTTCGACATAGATTTTGAGAGAATAATTATGATTAGGGCCAAACTTTGGCATATCTTCTTCAGTAAAAAAAGAGGAGTATGGAAGAGGTCAGGGTTGCTTCATCGGTAGTAGTATAAGGAGAAACTTTGAACCCTATGAGGAGTTTTATCAAGGCATTTCGATTTAGCCTAGAGGGCATGAAGATTCCCCATAGGGTGATATTGTATTGGGACTTTTTAAGATGATCGAGGACTTTGGTCTCTTCAATGGTCATTTCTGACATTCGAAGTTCTTCAGCTACACTTTTCTCCTTTGTCTTCTTTGGTTACATGAGGAATCGGATCTTTATAGTACACCCTGATCGGGTCATGTGGTTCCCTGAGGTGGGGAAGAATAAGAACCCCATGGATTAATCTATCTTAGGATGAACGGACACTTTGTTAATCTCCCATAATAAATCCTCAAAGGAGGTCATTACACAAAAGTCGTCAACTGGACTGGCTTCTTCACAATTCGACTCATCGTCTGAACTGTCAAAGTCATCCCCCCTATGGTGGATACTATGAATTTTTTCCAAGAGTAATCAATACACTCTACAACCTCAACGGATTCATCATAAAAGTCTTCCCACTTAGTGGTGAAGTGCGAGAGTGAAGGGACCAACCGCATTTCAAGTTTTAAGGCAATGAAAAGCTCAGAGATACTAGAGATTTCCTTTGCCTGGCGAAACATATAGACCATGGTTTGTACCACATCATCTAGGGTGACTTCTTCAATAGGCAATACCTATTCGTTTGACTCTCGAGCCCACTTTCGAGCTTCACTGAATAAGCCACTGACTCTCGAGCCCACTTTCGAGCTTCTATGGATCTCGGTATACTCTTTCCTAGTAGGATTGGGGCGACTTTCTGGTGTCCAAGAGGTAGCGGGTTGGGGTTGAGACTGTAGAATTAAAAGGCTTCTCATACTTTCAAGGGGTGAACTGTCTGGTCATATTCTTCGATTCAGATTCGACTTTGGTGATACCTTCCTCGATTTCCACACTAACCTCTAAAAAGGCTCGGAAGTGTGGGTAATATTCTCCTCCCATAGATGCTCGAATACTGGGTAAAAAAGTATTTTTCACAATGTTGACTTGTTCCTACTCGGATGGCCTATTGGTTATAGTGGAATCTTTATCTCTACCTTCCAATAAAGCTACTGACTGATTCCTAAGGGTTTTTCTTGAGTAGTTCTAGGTCTCGGCGCTTGATCTTTAACTCTTCGTTGTACTTCAACTGAGACATGAATTCTTGGGCCACATCTTTCCAACTACGGATTTTGGATTCTTCAAGAGACAAGATTCAACAAAGGGAACTTTCTTTCAAGTTTTATAAAAATATTTGGGCCAGTATCTCTTCAAAGGAAACAACAAGGGTCATGTCTCGGTGATAGCTTTGAAGGTGCACAATTGGGGCCCCTCTACCACCGAACTTCTCGATGTATAGCATCTTGAATTTCTTTGGCATTTTAGCTTTGGGATAAGGAGATATATGGATATAGTCCATGTAGTTCTTGAATATTTTAACTTGCTCTAACTTCTTTGACACTAGTTTGAGGTCTTCATTGACCTTGTTCAGTTCCTCCTCTTTAGGATCCATGAAAACTGGAAGATTAGCCCCTAGTTGAACAAGTGGTGGACCATTAGTAGGTAGGGCACGTGGAACATGTTGGTAATCTTTTGGAACCCAGACAGGCTCGGTAGTGGGTGGACCCATAAAACGAGGAAAGAGAACCTTGGGTTCTTTGAGAATTTGGGCCCAGTGTCGCTTCATTTCTTGGACCTTGATTTAAAGGTTGTCAATCTTGGCATTGAGTTAGGCTAGGAAGACCATCAGATTTGGTTGAACATTTAGTGGTTGTTCAGTATCTTCCATGAAGAGCTCATGGAGGTAGATCACAAACTCAAATGAAATAGCAGAAGAAGCGGTGGAGCTTCGAGGCAGTTTGATGGAAGACCGAAGCCAATAGGGATCCAAACCAAAATTAGGTATGGGATCGACCTAAGAGGGAAAACGATTCGAATTTCTTTTTGAAAGAAAGATGGAGAATTGTTCTTAGTATTTTTGGAAAATGTTTTTGGTATTTTGGGTTATTTTTAAAAGGAGAGGAATCTCAGCATCATCACCATCACCATCACCATCATTATCACCATCGTCGTCATCACCATCATCATCATCATCATCATCATCTTTATTATTATTATTATTATTATTATTATTATTATTGTTGTTGTTGTTATTGTTGTTGTTGTTGTTGTTCTTGCTGTTGTTGTTATTTTTATTGTTATTATTAGATTTTCACTTGTATTAGGTTTGCATAAATGCAAGAAAAATGTCGAACAAGACTCGAGCCTGGGAAAATAGGGTTTGAAAATATAAGACACATTTTGACATGTTTCCAAACTCACGGGCAAGGTCCTCTTTCAAAAAAGGCAAAATAGCACAAAAATTTGAGCGATATGCTGGCCCAAAATTTCGACAGAGTTTTGCATGATAATTGGAAAACTAAATATGAGTGCCCTATGTTTGATGCCTATATGAGGTTTATGAACTTGTTGGAATAGTGGAGGGGTTCCCCCTTTTGGCATGACTTCTATGATATACCTCTTTCTTATAAGGGCAATCATTCATCCGTACATGTGGATAGGCCATTTGATATACTAAATGTATGTGAATTACCTCACGATATACCTTGTAGGGATGGTACGTGTGATAACAAATTCGATATATTCGACGTACATGAACGAGTTTCATGATATATTCCTCCCATCGTGAGTTCGCTCAAGCAGTACGATGTGGATGGAAGCTTTTGATATACGTCAATAGTACAAGGACAATGGAAGGTGACAGTCATATCGTTTAAGTTAATTGTGCCCCGCGGGACTACCTCCCATTACAGGTACAATGGCCATTCGGGGGGCTTCCTTTCTGAATTCCCTCCAGCACACGTGCAGGGTTGTGCCCTTTTCTCATGGCGCTCTACCGTCATCAATGTGGGGGATAATGTCATAGAGTCGCCAGCCTATTTCTCATAAAACTGGCAAAAGAAATGTTCAAAAGTGTTGATCCCTTCAAAAGTGGCGATACCAATTTGTGAAAGCGGTGTGATATTAATTAAACCAAATTCACAAATTTCAGTTGTAAACTTATTTAATTAGAGTTGAATTTTAGACCAATTTAATTAAACCCTAACACATGCATCTAGGTGCAGTGGATCATGCCAACACATATAAATATGAATTGTTGACTCATAGATTTTAGAAAAAAATTCAAAACGGAAAACCTTTTTATTTCACTTAATAATACTCAGATTGATTACAAGCGAAATATGCAATGCATATCCCCAGATACCCGCAAGAACACACAGTTCTGAGTCAGCAATAAATACACCTCAGAAGATCCATAAAGATACGCAGTCCAATCAGCCCAAAAACACTCACAAGTACTCCCTATAACACGTAGTCAATATTAGCCCAATACCTCCCTCAAGTGGAACCTAGATCAGCAGTAGGTTACCCTCCCTATAAGAGAAACTCCAGGAAAGTGTTCTGCTATTTTGCAGTTTGTGCAGAATGAAAATTGTCAGGTCTTCTTAACGAAAAATGACTCATTTAACATGCTTTATATAGAAAAATTGAGTCAGCGTTGTCGCTCGAACGAAGTAGATATCTCGCTCGAACAATGCCACATGTCGATCGAATGACATATCGCGCGACATTTCCAAATCGCTTGAACGACATGCGCATAAAAAAATAATTTTTTTTATTCTGTTAAAACTTCCGCCTCAACGCTTAGAAAAATATTTTGACGAAAAACAACGCCTCAACACTTAGAAAATATTTTAGAAAAATATCCAAAAACTTTTAAATGAACTATAAAGTAACCAAAACACAACCTTACCAAAACTAATCTCGCTGAGGCTTGAATGTTGAAGAAATTTTAATATTCGGTCCGTCTTCATGTATCTTCAAACTTGAACTTTTTCTTCGATGGTTGGTAGCGGTATACGACATACATTAATGTAAACATAACTTATAAAATTTGTCCTTACAAAATATCACTGCCTCGAGAGAACGATATGAAAGATAATACTGATGCTTATGAAACCAAGTAGTTCAAAGGTCCGAGTACAAAGTTATAGAATGGAAAGGTGTTAGGAACCCATCCCGCCCTTTCGGTCTCTCATGGTATGTGTTAATCTTCTCCTATTAGACTTCGTGAAGTGTATGATCATTTACATAATATAGGTGAAGAACGGAATCATTCATCTCATGTCATGGAAAAGGACGGAGTGAATTCATCCTTACGAGTGTACCCAGAAATAATAATTCAAAATATAACATGAGTATTTACCGAATCACTAGTCGTTATGGAAGAACGAATGTATGTATCAAACGAAACACAAACATGTAAGAATATGAAATCATAAAGAATATATATATATATATATATATATATGACAAGAGGGAAACATATAAGCATGTATAAAGGAGGACTCGAATCCCGGAATTAACCCAAGATGCTTATATAGCCCATGGGGCATCAAAGTCCACGTAGTTCGAAGACAACATAAGGTGGGGTTTAATCCATAAATCCAAATGAAGGCTTTCTCTTATGTATGTGTGTAGAGAAAATGTACTTTAATAGTGAGAATGTGAAGCGTAAATCCCTCTTTCAGAATTTATAGATAATCCCCCTTTTTCTTATTATTGGGGTATTTTTATGAAAATAGAGTAAGGGCAAAAACAACTAATAAAATATTTAAGATTAATGTATGTGACGTAATGAAATATTTTAAAATAGGAATAAACAAGTAATACTAAAATGAGAGAATTAGAAATAAGGGTGGAGAATTGGACCTCCTTATGAATGTTTGACGTTAATCTTGGATGTAGTTGTTTTGTAATAGTATGAAAGTGGTATGAAGAGGTGGGGGGATTTTACCAAGTGTGGAAAGAAAGTTATGGAATGGAATGGGAAAAATGTGCTTTTTTAGGAAGGAGAACAAATTTTAATTCAAGAGAATGCTTTCTTAACCGTTGAGACGAGTGTTAAGGGGTGCCTTTCAAAGTGAGGTCACGACCTCAATTTATAGGACCAAGGGGTTTCCAATCGGCATGGGTCTGGAACTGTCTATTGGCATAAAACCTCACACACACTACCGATAGGCAGGGTCCCTAGGCTGTCATTTGGCAGTCCGAAAGAGATTTTTTAAAAAATGGTCGCAAAATGAAAATTATAAGTCAAAATCGCATGAGGTGGACCATTAGAAAGGGTATTCAGATTCCTTTAAGAATCCATTGAGACTCTCCCGAGTCCGTGAGTTGACCAAGGTCAAATGGTGCCCGAAAACACCCATTGGCCGTTAAACAGGAATTTTTTTGAGGAAAACTGATCGTTCGTCTGAATCGTAAGGCCGATTTACGCATTGGTATTCAGTGCCCTTGGATATTTCATTCATTTTCGTTCAGCTTGGAGAGTTTTCCGAGGTCAAACGACACTCGGAAGAGCTCAGTGACCCTTTAGGGTAAAATGGGTTATTCGATCGTACCGTAAGGCTGATTCGTGCACGGGGTGGACCCTTGGAAAGGGTATTCATATCCCTTTAAAGATTCATTCATCTTTGCTCAAACTAGAGTGTTTACCAGAGTCAAACGAGGCTTGAGAGCACTCAGTGGCCTCCAAATCAATTTTCGGAGTAAAACGAAGAGTTCGTCCGAACCGTAAGTCCAATTTGTGTATGGGATGGACCATTGGAAATGGGATTCATGAGCCCTTCAAATATTTATTAAGCTTATGCTTAAGCGAGAGAGTTAACTGGAGTTAAACATGGCCCGAGAGTTCCAAGTGGACTCTAGATCGGTACTCGGAGTATGACCTAGGGTTTATGGTGAGCGAATGAGTGCTAAGTACCTAAAGAGGTTCTTGGGGGGGGGGGGTCCTAGGAAGGGGTATCTACACTGCGATTGTAAATTCTAATTATTAATTCAGAATTTCATGATTAATTTTGGGAATATGTATATGAACATGAAGAACATTGATTGGGTTTTAGAATCAATGAATTTCAAGGTTTGATAAATTCGGAGTGAATGAATTGATTGATGATTAAGAATCCTAGAGTTTTGATGTTTGATTCGGGATGAATTTGATGTTAAAATTCTTTGGGGTTGATTATGATGAGGATCAAAATAGCACCACCTGGTCAATGTGATAATGAGCTCAAATAGGTATAACAATGGCAAAAAGGAGCAAGCAATATAGCAGTAAGAGAATGAGATGAGGCAAAGAGAAGATGAGACAACAGTTTAAGTGGTTTAGCTAATTAGGCCTACATCCACAGTGTGTGTGTGTGTGTGTGATCCACTAAATAAGGGCACTAATGGCCATGAATACAATCTCTCAATCTTTTCTCTCTCTTACAATCAGTTTGACAGAGTTTTGCTTAGGTTTTGAATATTTGATCCCTTCTTATGGAGAAGATGAAGTGCATATGTAGGGCTTAGGTGGTGTAATGTACCCCCCAAGCATGTAATCAGCATGTGCATGAGGAAACTCCCAATAAGGTGTAGACACCTGTCTTTGGCACATGGGCACAATAATGATGTAATATTCCCTCACGTGAAGGAATGATCGTGTTATAACAAAATTATCCACGTGAGCGTAGCTCCTTTGTACTTGCATATGCTCGTGCTATTGGATCTCGTCCGCTGCAACCCTGGCCTGAGAGGGTACGAGGTTTCTAATTCCTATAGGATGATCTCATGTTGTCATAAATATGACCTAGGCTGGATAGCTTAGGCCGAGGTTGGATTAACTGGTCACTTCTATCATCGGCTATAGCAGAGTACGATGATGGTATTGATCTGAATAGCTATTGCTCTCCTGGTCTCGACTTCTATTATGGACGAGGCTAGTTGAAGCGAGGCTGACCCTTATCGCGATGATCCCGCCTATGGAATGTGTGGCTCCAATGACAACTTGGCCATGAGATGTGATGCCATTCTTCCTAAGAGACGAGGGTACACTTTGGTCATATCAGATTATATATTGATGTGGGATGTTAATTATTGATTTTGGGAGACTTGGAACCTCCATTGAAGGGTTTAAGAGGTGAAAACTTGAGGTTGAAGATAAAGGGAAGTCACAAATCAAATCGGTTCACTAGAGGATAAAGTTGGTTCAGTCAAGCAAACTAGTTTAATTTATTGTCATGTCCCTATTTTTGTTATGTGTTGTTTTGATCTGTTAGTGTCTGGTAAATAGGTGTATGGGCTTCCACGATAGATTGTGATTACCTAGGAATATTCTAAAGGGTTAGTACGATTTTTAGGGTAATGATTAGATGGGTTCAAGTGAGATGAATCATGCTAAAAGTGACTGAACACTTAAAAGGGTGAATCAGGAAGTCAGTTTGGACTCTTAGATTGGTAGACTAATACATTGTGGGATTTACGTACGTAGTTAGTACTTTATATGTATGTATATATATATATATATATATATATATATATATATATATATATATATATATATATATATAATATTGCTCTTGTGCGGACTAGTCCGCATTTTAAAAATGCGAACCAGACATGTGTTATATATATATATATATATATATATATATATATATATGTGTGTGTGTGTGTGTGTGTGTGTGATTGTTCTTTATTTAATTTGAACATACATACTCGGTAGTTATATAGTTAGGAGGTTGCGCGTGGTGGGCAGTCCACCCCGACATTAAAAAGAAGGTGTTGGATTGAATCCCCATGGCATAGTACTATTGCATGGCCATTATCAATATGTGAGGATAGGTGTTGGTTTAGAGACTGTTTGGGTGTGATGTGGTATCGTTGTGACCTCAGACGTATTTTTATGACCGCCTCCATTGTTTGTGTTTATGTTTGGGTTCGGTGGTGATATTCTAACCCGATGTCCCAATTATGGTATGTGGTATACTTAGAGCCTAATGCCATATAAGGGATGCATCCGTGAGGTTCATGATCTGGGGATGCGGTTTATATGTATACAACGAGTGATATATATGTATGTGTATATAAGATATTGTGGGTACATTTATTTATAGCACGTGTGTGTCTATTTTATTAAATATGGAAGTATACCTAGTGAGGGTATCATATATTTAGATAATGGTGATTGTTAGGGGGATGGGCTATGTTAGAGGTTATTGTCTTAGTTAGCTAGGTACCTTGATTAAGATAATGAAATGAATGCGTTAGGCGTGCAATGTAGATGAGAGGTGAGGATAAGTCTCATCTGAGTGCGACTGAAAAATTATTTATGAAGGTAATACACTACATGTTTTTATTTAAAATATTTAAATACTTGTAAAATATTTTCAAATGCTTTTCAGGCTTTGACCAGTTGGAAATTTTATTTTTATTTTCAGAACCCTAGATGTACAACAACAGGGACAGCAGGGTTGGTTCTTTCATGACATCGCGGGAAGTAGTTGTGGATGTTGTGAGATTGATGATAACCACCTCAATTCAATTCTATTTATATAGGACTCGATTTCAGTTTTAGTCTCTCCATTTCTTTTTTGGGCATGTTTCTCGTAGTTGGTTAAGACTTTTCATTTCTTGTAGATATTCATTACTTATCATTATTTATGTACGATGGATTATTGTTTGTGGTTACCGATGGTTTATTCTGTTTACATTATTTATATTAATGCTCATTAGTTATCCAGTCATTTCATTTGGTGTATGGTTTATTGGTTTTATATTTATATTACTTATTGTGATAGTGATACCAAGAATGAAATCATACGAAATCCTATTTGATTTTAATAAAGGATTGATCACTTGGTTCTAGATTAGGCAGGGTGTCACGGTTGGTATCATAGCATGAGGCTCTAGTGTCTTTAGGATTTGTTCGAACTTGGTCCGTTATCAATGTTATGTTTCTTTTATATAGAGCCCTATATTTAGAACTATTGTTTCATATTGTGCATTTACGTTATTCTGCTACTATTATGTTTAAAGTGGATTCTCGTAAAATTTTAATTTGGTTTCACATGCCAAACACAAGGAGAGGGAGACCAACTCAAGTAGTGAAGAGGGTTGCTAGGAGGGAGGCTCAATCGAAGATGTAGGCAGCCCAGGGGACTGTGATAGTAGCATAGGTCACAACTATGCTAGCACATGCAATTTATGTTTCCATGATACCCATGGCATATAGCACTTTCCCCAAGAACAACCACAACCACTAGTCAGAGTTTTAAGGTAGTGCAGACGTAGTATTAGCAAGACAATTGAAGAAGGATGCCCATACCATCTTCTTATAATTGGGTGGAGCAACAGTTAAAAGAAGGTACTAGCTACGTTCAAGCTAGTTGGGTAAACTTTACAGTGGTGGGATTCAGTTACCATGCTAGAGGAGAGAGATGATATAACGATTCAAGAGTCATGGGTGTGGTTTGACGATAATTTCTTTCCATCAGCCGTCCAAACAAAGATGAGAAGAAGATTTTGAATCTCACGCACAAGGGAGGGACAGTGATCGAGTGTGAGAAGGAGTCCACTCTCTTGGAAAACTTTATGCAAGATGAGGTAAACACTAATGAGACGAGGATTCCCAAGTTTATGGATGAGCGCATTGAGAGGATCCAACAACATTTATTGGGGAACCCGATGTTGAGGACTTATACTGATGTTTTTAATGTCGCATTTCTAGACTTCCAGGATCATCACTTCAATTTGAGGGGAGCAAAGAGGAAAGGAGAGTTGAGCCAGCAGGGCATGATTGGGGGCAGTGGTGCCAACAGAGCACCACGGCAGCAGGTTAGACAGCACGAACGGGGTTCCCAATAGGGGGACTTGGCTAAGAAGTTTAGAAAAGGAGATGGTGTGTATAAGTAGGCCCATCAGGGATAATATTGTGCTCCTCAGGGCTAGTGGGGGCAAGGGGAACTAGAATAAAGGCCACTAGGCCATGATTATCAGGGCCAGTAGGGTTAGTGATAGGGGAAGACTCACTAGGGCCAGAGGTCGGTAGATTTTATAAGGGAGATGTTTATTATATGGGGAATAGGTCCACATGCAACCTTCATGGACAACAGTAAGATTCCCAATATGGGTAGCAGCTACCACAGCTTCTAACCCCACTAGCAGTTCCAACATTATGGCCTCCGTATGGACAAATACATTTTGGGCATGTCTATAATGTTTGTGGTCTAGTTTTACCTCTAACTCTTCCAGTAATTGAGGGTCTGTTTCCTATCCATGGCCATACGGGGTAAATATTATTTGACATGGGAGCATTACAATATTTTTTTATCACTAGATTTGCATGGGAGATGGGTTTAGTGGATATAACATCCGGTATTATTTTGAGCATAAATTCACTGTAAGGTAGCAGGGTACCCATTCGTTCCATCTGTAGGGGAGTGGGTGTGGACATTGGGAGTTATACTTTGTAGTCAAATTTCTCATTGTATAGATGTATAGTATGATGTTATTTTAGGTATGTACTGGTTAGGGACGTATAGAGCGATGGTGGATTGTTCTAGTAGGATTATCGTGTTTTCTATTCTAGGGAAATGTATGTTTCTTATAGAGATGCCTCATCCTAAGGGAGGGTAAGTCATGCATTAATATTATATCAAGGAGTAAAATTCGAAGGGTATTTTTGTCTCGCTAAATTTGATCCATGTGGTTAGGAACTTTACTAATGTGTTTTAGGAGATACCGAGGTTACAGCTGAGTCGGGGGGATTGAGTTTGTGATCGACTTAGCACCGAAAACTAGGACGATCGCAACTACGCCGTATCATATGACTCCTTTAGAGATGAGGGAGATGAAAAATTAGATTCAATAACTTTTGGGTGAGGGATTTATTCATAGTAGTTCATTACCTTGGGGTGCCCTAGTACTGCTTGTGAAGAAGAAAGATGGATCGTTGAGGCACTATATCAACTACCGAGAGTTGAATAAGGTCACGATTTGAAACAAGTATCCATTGTCGGTATTGATGAATTGTTCGATCAGCTGAGAGGAGCATCATACATCTTGAATATTGATTTGAGATAAGGGTACCATCAATTACGTATCTGGGAGCAGGATGTTCCTAAGACCACATTTTTTACGAGTCTTATGAGTTCTGGGTTATGCCGTTTGGGAAAACCAATGCAACAGCAATTTGCATGGATATCATGAACCTAGAGTTCAAGGATTTCTTAGATCAATTTTTTATTGTCTTTATAGATGACATCTTGGTTTATTTTCGAACAGAAGGCGAGCATGTAGATGATTTGCGTATGGTTCTTCATATTTTGTGAGACTATCCATTGTATGCCAAGTTTAAGAAGTGTGGATTCTGGTTGCGGCAGGTTAAATTATTGGGTCATATTATTTTTGAGATAGATATTTCTATGGATTTGAGTAAGCTGTCAGCGGTGAGGGAGTGGGGTCAACCCACGACAGTGGCAGAGGTTCGTAGTTTTCAAGAATTCGTAGGTTACTTTCATCGATTTATCAGAGTGTTTTCAAAGATTACGGGTCCTTTGATGAATTTAAATCATAAAGGGGTACCTTTTGTTTGGGATGACCATTATTAGTTAGATTTTGATGAGCTAAAGGAAAAGTTGACTTTAGCACCAGTGCTCGCATTACCTAGGGGAGGAGTGGAGTACTTTATTTTTACCAATGCATCCTTAACGAGACTTGGCGGAGTTATAAAGTAGGATGAGAAGGCTATAACTTTTACATCTCCCAATCTTAAGACCTATAACAAGAACTATCTCGGGCACGATTTGGAGTTAGTGGCAATTTTTATTACCGTGAGTATTTAGAGGCATTACTTACTGAGGGAGAAGTTTCGGTTGTTCATGGACCAGAAGTCATTGCTTTCGCATAAAAGGAGCTAAATATGAGGTAGCGTAGATGGCTTGAGTTCATTAAGGATTACTATTTTGAGATTGAGTATCATCTAAGGAAAGTCTAACCTAGTGGTAAATGTGTTGAGTCGTATGCCTGCGGGGCAGTTGGTAGCCGTTTGTAAGGCAAAGTGGGATGAGCTTCGTCAGGAGGAAGAGATGGTTCGAGCCTATATGGCAGTGATGACCATCACACCTGAGATTATTCTGAGGGATGTGAAGGCATAGGTAGGGGATCCTTCTTATCAGGAGAGAATAAAGTAGTTATTGGAAAGCGTAAAACAATCATACTTAGTCAGTTATGAGGGAGGATTACACTTCAATAGGAAAATGATTGTTCGAGATAACGAGGACCTACGATGCATGGTTATAGAGGAGTTATATGTATCATAATTTTTTGTTTACTTAGGAGGGGATAAGATGTACTAGGATATGAGGAGACAGTATTGGTGTGACGATATGAAGTGAGACATAGCAAAGTTTGTCTTTAGGTGCACCACTTATCAGATGGTGAAGGTTGATCAAGACACACCAATCGAGGTTTGTAGCCATTGGAGATTCTGATATGGAAATTGGAGAGTATATTGATGGATTTCATTATGGTATTAGCGATGTCACAGAGGGGTAATGATTCCATCTGGGTTATTATGGAACAGTTAACTAAAGTATCTCATTTCTTACCAATTTTAGTGGATTACATGACAGGGTAGTATGCCTAACTTTTTATTACACATATAGTGAGACTGCACGGGGTGCCGCTGAATATTGTTTCGAATTTGGATAATATTTTTATATCCCACTTCTGGTAAAGTTTTTAGGAGACAATAGGGACAGAGTTGCGTTTGAGCATGGCATATCACCCAAAGATCAATGGGCATATAAGAGGGTGAATCAGATGTTGAAAGAGATACTGAGAATGTGTATTTTGGATGGTAAGGGTAGTTAGGAGCAGTACTTACCAATGGTGAAGCTAATGTATAATAACTCGTACCAGTTTACTATTGGCATGGAACCTTTCGAGGCTTTGTACGAGAGACATCATCATTCGCCCTCGTTCTAGTTAAAGGCGGGAGACAATAAGCTTCTTAGGATGGACATGATTGAGAATACATCGATAGAGATTAAGTTGATCAGGGTTCGTATTCGAGTAGCTCAAGATCGTCAGAAGAGTTAGACCGACATGAATAAAAAAATTTAGAGTTTGAGATGGGAGATCAGTTGTTATTGTAGGTATATCCCATGAAGAGAGTGATACGGTTTAAGAAGAAGGGTAAGTTGGCACATAGGTATATGGGGACGTTTTCCATTATCGAGAAAGAAGGGCCAAATGCGTATAGACTCGCCTTACCAGAGCATCTGCAGCTGATTCATAATGTGTTTCACATGTCATTATTAAGGAAGTATCTCAGGGATAAACTGGCCTACCGGCACAGAGCGTTGGAGGAGATAAACTTACATCTAGACATTACTTACGAGGAGAAACATGTTGCCATTTTGGGTCGTAGCAAGCTGAAGCATCGATCAAAGGTGGTACCATTGGTACGTGTGGAGTGGGGGCCTCACAATACCACCGAAACGACTTGGGAGTGCAATGATGAAATGGTAGAAAAGTATCCAGAGCTCTTTGTGGATGGAACATTCAAATTTCGGGGATGAAATTTCGTTATTAGGAGGATAATGTAATACCACGCACTTTTATGAGTAAGTTATTTCCATGTGTTCATTAGAATTATTAATTTAGTTGGGGAAATTAAATTGGTTCTAGTAAATATCAATTAGCGAGTTTAGGATTAATATTATCATTATTATTATTTACTTGCTTGTAAGAAGTAAATAGAGATATGAATTATTATATTATCATTTTACAAGTCAAAAGCAAAGAATTATTATATCATGCCATTTGAGAGTTAGAATGACGGATTTAAATGGTTTGAGAGTGACGCGTATTGTACACACATATTGGTCCCTATTAATGATATGATGGTATGTGTTTAGTTGAGTGACTCAAATTGTCTTTTTGGGTGCACTTGTGATCCGAAATAGGTCGAAATAGTCTAGATTAGGTAGTAGGGAGTTATAGTTGGGTTCCGAGGGATTTTTAGACATAATAGGACCATATGGGAGTATAATTTTCTTATTACCCTTAGAGTTATACCTAAAAAAGGTATTAGGGTGTGATCAAGGAGTATTGAAGGCTAAGGGAGGTAGATCACAACCTCATTCTTGTCTCTGGATGGTTGAGATTAAAGGAGAGAACAAAGAGAAGATAAAGGGGAAGAAAATTGATAACAAGTCTTGGAGAGGTGAGGAATAAAATCTCTGACATTCAATTCATCTCTACCAGTTGAGACTATGGATTTTAAGCCAATAAGGAAAGTGTTTACTTTATTTAGATTTGCAATTTCTGCAGTTAATTACGTTCATAATTAATTAAAAACTAATGAGAGAATTAAGGATGAAAAATGTTGAAGATTAATTGAAAGGATTTGGTTTATGCTTAACTTATGATCGTAATTGATAATTATTATGTAGAAATTTTGTGATTAAATTATGGGAATATAAATATGAACATGAAGAACACTAATAGGGTGTTAGCAATAATGAATTTCAAGGTTTGATAAATCCTGTGTTGAATAAATTGATTAACGATTAGGAATCCTAGAGTTTTGATGTTGGACTTTGGATTAATTTGATGTTAAAATGCATCGGGGTTTATTATATATTGATGTGTATGTATATTTGTGATTTTAGTAGGCTTGGAATCTCCATTGAAGGGTTTAAGAGGTGAAACCCCGAGGATAAAGGCAAAGGGTATCCCATCAAATCGAACTGCTTCACTAGGGGAGCCAACCAGTTCAGTCTACTAAGAAAATTGATTCAGTTTGTTGGTCTATCCTGATTTTTATTGTACGTTATTTTGACCCGTAAGTGTTTGGTAAATAGGCGTATGGCTTCCGAGGTAGATTGTGATTACCAGTGAACATTCTTAGGGGTTGGTACATGTTTTAGGCCAACGATTAGATTGATTCGAGTAAGACGAATCACACTACAAGTGAGTGAACACTTAAAAGGGTCAATTGGGAAGTCGGATGTGACTTCGGGATTGGTAGACTAGTACGTTGTGGGATGTACGTACGTAGTCAATACTTTATATATATACGTATTGAGGGATTACTTATATATATATATATAGTAGTAGTACTAGGTGGTGTGGGTTTCTTAACAGATTTATAAACGTTTAAATCTAAACAGAAAAGTGAGACTACTAATAGAACTAGGATACTTATTAAGGCTAAATCTGTTAAGAAACCCACACCACCTAAGCCATTGTTGTGACACCCAGCTTATTAAAATAAGAGGTGGCTAGCCCGATACTCCAATAAATACAGGTATCATCGATGGTCCATTCTTAGCATCACTGTCGTGAAAATAATAGTACGAGATAACCACCAATAATTTTAGAAAACAGATGTCAAAATAATTTGTAAGTTTAAATAAAACCATTTAGACAATCCAATTTGAAAAGAAGGTGATATAAATAAAGACATATAATACTCTAACAATCATTCAATAAATAATAACCGAATAAGTTGTCGGTTAACAGACTAATACAAATGGTTACACCAAGTATTACAATAAATATCATAGTATATAAGCAAGTACAAAACTTGGGCTACTCGCCCGAATATTTAGACTGATCATAACTAGAGTATACAAAAGAAGGATGCGTCGATCACAAAAGTCCCATAACATTCGTAAAAATGCTATATCTCTTAGACACTTGGAAGGAAGAATCAACACGTGCGTCCTTGCAACGGAGCACCTGTGCATACATGAGATCCACACAAAACAAGGAGATATAAACTGGTCAGGACCTGGTTTGATATGATATTCATGTGAATAAAATGCATGACAGTTATGAATTGCTAACATCCTAAACAAGCTTAACTCGCTCTTACAATTTATAATAATACTCACCTCTCATCTATGTGCACATCCTAGCGCAATATCATTTATAGTATTAACTATTCATCAATGCAAGAGAAATAACTCAATTCCAACATAATAAGCTTACATTTCAATTTTGCACAAAATGACCTCACAAGTCCATTCCTCATTAGGAAACTTATTATAAACAGTTAATTTATAAAATGCTTTAGCCATTTATAAAGTACTACTTTCGTGAGAATAGTTATAATCAAAATATAATGATTCTAAGACCATCCTTCTGGGAGTCACCCCACTGGATGCGCCCCTAAATTGCTATCATCTTCCAGAGCCTACAACCAAGACCACAGGGGTACCCTAAATCACGTCGCGTGGTAAGCGGACATATACCTTAGAAAGTGAGTCATAGCTGTAACCAAAATTACCTCACTTCAAATAAAATAACAACACAATATAACCACCAGTCCTATGGCCGAGGACTATATTCACCCTGCATGCACTAGCCAGGGGACTTCACCTCATTCGCGTAACTTCCCTTATGATATCATTTATAGAGGCATGTATGTGCAAGTCGGAATTCGCAAGATATGCCAATTTAAAATGTGCATTAAGTTGTATCCAGAACCATATGTGTCTAATGACATAAATCACAAAGTTTAAGCGCCCCCAACACTAGTCTCCGAGAGTTAACAACAACCATATAAGTCACTAAGTATAATCTACCTCCTACAATTCTCTAAAAGTCCCATACCATAACACCCTGCTTTCCCCTAATCCTAGACTAGCTTACTAGATGAAAATTACACTAACTTCTATTAATTGACCCCCAAAATAAGCCCAATTACTCACCTTTCTAATCTATGGTATTCATCTCCCTAATATGAGACTCTAGTACCCTATATTAATTCATAAGAGAAGTTTCCTAGGCCTTAAACCTAGTCTAAAAATTAAGTTAGAAAAATCTCCTAAAATAGCAAGATTTCCGAATCGATTCGGCCTGGCCGAATCGATTCGGTCTTGGAAGCGAATCGATTTTACCTATCTGAATCGATTCGGTCAAGAGAACCAATATTTCATTTTATTTTCAGAATTGATTCGGATTGTCTGAATCGATTCACCAAACACAGACCTTTAGCCTTCCCTTAAAGCAAATCGATTCGCTAGGGGCGAATCGATTCGCCTGGGTGAGATAGCCCAATTTCAGCTACGGTTTATAAGAACCCTAAACAACCCAAAACCATTTTTATTTACTCCAATCCCAACATAATCAACTCATACTAACACCAAATCATTTTTACATCACTACTAACTAATAAATCCATCTCAAATCATAAATACATCAAAATCTAAGGGTTGAAGAACCAAAAGATTTCAAAATCCACAAAATGGTTTAAATTTCTAAAAAACACAACTATTAATACAAATTATCCACACTAAATCATACATATACAAGTTCGAAACTTGCCTTAGGATTGTAGTCTCGGATTATCTTCCGGTAGCAACAATTTCAATTCCAAATCTCCAATTCTCTCTTTTCTTTTCTCTTACTCCCAAACTCTCTTTCTCTCTCTCTCTAGGTTTAGAACACATAAATGAGAAATAAATGTTCTTGGAAGACTTAAATTCCCAATTACACTAAGTCCAACTTTAAATGCTACTACACAATTAAAATGACTCGTAGCAACATAAATAAGTCATAAACGGTCAAAAGTACCCGGAACCCAAAAATACAACTTGGTACTTATTTTGACTATTCACGGACTAATCGCGCCCTCTAAAATGGCATCCGCTCATGTTCCAACATCATTTTAAATCATAACCATCGCTTAATGCACAATGACGCAATAGAACATAATATGATGCTATTTACAATCACATAAAATAAAATATTCAAAAATCAGTAAATATTATCTCTTAGATCACTTAAAGTAATATTTACTCCGACTTCTTTTATTTTATATAATTAACCCACGTGGAAAATAATATAAAAATAATTACTCATGAATAAGGGGTATTACATACTCCCCCCCTTACAAGGGAAGTGAATAACTAAATCATAATTACTCATGAATATGGCAAACAATCCAATTTGAAATATTTTAAAGTTTTTGGCAATTGTTATGTTTGTAACGATAGAGAACACATGTCTAAGTTTGACACTAGGCGTGAAAATTTTATATTTTTAGTTTAGTTACAAAACAATCGTGCTTATCATGTGTTTAACCTCAAAACTAAATTCATAACGGAATCCATTAATGGGGTCACAAATGATAGTGTTGCACATCACTTTGAAGAAAGTTAGAATCCTTTACCCGTTGACAATTCTGAAAATGAAGTCTTATAAAAATAGTCAACTGAAAATGAGTCTGATTCCCTAGTACCTTATGAACCCGATGTTCCTAACTGGGTTAAGGAAAATCAACCTAAGAAAAACATTATAGGAGATGTTAGAGACGTTATAAGAATTGGATCTCAGTATCTTAATCCTTTATTTTCTTTTTACATGTCTTTGATTGATCCTAAACATATAAAAGAAGCATTAGTAGATAAATCTTGGTTGTTAGCAATGCAAGAATAATTAGGACAATTCATGATGTTTGGTATTTAGCCCCTCAACTCACTCACGCTAATATAATCAGAAATATATCGATATTTAGAAATAAGTGTGATGAATTTGTTAATTTCATAAGAAACAAGACTAGATTAGAAGCACGGGGTAATTCACAAATTGATGGTATAGATGTTGATAAAAAATTTGCTCATGTTGCTAGACTAGAATTTGTTAGACTTTTACTTGTTATTTTGTGCCATTTAAAATTTAAACATTATCAAATGGACGTAAAATTTGTATTTTCAAATGGTATATTAAATGTAAAGTGTATGTTGAACAACCTAAATGTTTTCTTGATCCTTTCTTTCCAACTCATATTGTTAGATTAAAGAATTCTCTTTATGGTTTAGCACATGCCACTCGTGCTTGGTATAATAGATCAGCAAATTTCCAAATGGAAATTGGTTTTATCGAGAGGGGTGGATCTAATCATTTTCTTCAAACGTAACAAAAACTTTTTTTTAATTTCTTAAGTTTACGTTGATGATATAGTTTTGGGGTCCACTTTTCCCTCAGAAGATGAAAATTCTTCTAACATAATGAAATCATAATTTCAAATGTCTATGATGGGGGAACTACTATTCTTCTTAGGACTTCATGTAGCCAAAAAAACTTAACCATATTTGTATTTGTTAATCTAAGTACGTTACAGATTTGACGAAATGCTTTTGATTAACTACTTGTAAGACTAAAAATAAATTCTATGAGTTCCTCTACCAAATTATCAAAAGACTTATCTCGCAAAAAGATAGGTGTCACTTTATACCGTAGTATGACAAGAAGCCTTCTTTACTTAACTACGAGTAAACCTAATATGATGCATAGCGCACGCATATATGTGTGTGTGTGCGCGCTAGGTATAGATGTGAACAAAAAGAATTCCACTTACAAGTTGTGAAATGTGTTATAAAATACATAAGAGAAATGATAAAGTTTGGTATCTTGTACACCTTTGACACTAGTTTTAAGATAATTGGGCATACGGATGCTGACTGGGCAGGTTGTGCCGATGATAGTAAAATCACCTCGGGTGGATATTTTTACATAAGATGCAATCTCATTTTTTGATCCTCTAAAGGAAAAAAAATACATCTCACTCTCATCAGCGAAAGTCGAATACATTTTCATCAGCAGCTGTTGTACTCAACTTCTATGGATGAAACAAATGCTAAGTGACTACAGACTAAATAAATCATCTTCCCTTATACTTTATGAAAATCAAAGTGTTTTAAGCATTTATACGAATTCGGTTTTTCATTCTTGAGCAAACGCATTAAAATGGGAGAACATTTTATTTGAGAATTAATTAAGAAAAAGGAAATTAAAATTGAATATCTTAACACTAAAGATCAATTGGCAAACCTTTTCACAAAACCTTTAGACAACCATAGCTTTGAAACTCTTAAAATTTCTATTGGTTTTTGTGCCTACCCTATTTGATGTGTTAGGATTGTATGTCAGTATATATTTTATCACAATCTTATGTGGTTAACATATTTTGTAGATACTTGCTTACCCTTTAGCCCTTTATGACAAACAGGGGGAGAATTTGAGACTCCTTATTTTTTATGTTTTTTATGTTGGAGAGATTTTATTAGACTTTTGTTCTTTTTATATTTATTTTGAGTATCTTAGGATACATGTTATTGGTTGAGTTTTATACTATTCTTTTTAGGACACGTGTTATTAGTTTAGTTATGTGCTCTTCTTTTGTAGGAATCGTGTGTATACTTGAATTCTGCATTTTCTTTTATGAGACTTATTTTTCTATTCTCAATTTGGTTTGTCCAAAAATTAGCCAAAAAGGGATATTGAAAATACCTTATTTAGGTCCCACAATAATTTTTGTTAGGATCAATTTGGAAACAACAGTTCCATACACTCGGACCTTTGTTTGCACTAAACACATTTCTAAAAAGAATTTTAAAAGATTTTTTAACTCAATTTTCTATATTTTAAATCCCTATATTATATTTTGCTTAATATATTTTTTTATTTTATATTTATATATTATATATGTATATTGTGCCTATATATTTTTCATATTATATATTTTATTGTGTTATAATTTTCTAAAAATTTTAAATTAGTTTTCTTAACTTTTATGAATTTTCAAGAATTTAAAATTATTGAATTAAATTTTTTAAAGAAACAATTAAAACATTTTAATTGCTTATCAAATTAAATTAGATAAACATAAAACGATAGTGTTTTGAGGTTTTTGTGGTCATTTTGTGTCGATCCAGGTAAACTGATATTGGCCAAAGGGATTCTAAGATTTAACCAGGGTCGTGTGATTGCGCGTGACCTGAGGATTATTTCCGGGAATGGCTGATTATCGAGGGCTATGTTAAAATCATGTCCTCCATAGTGTAGTGGCTAATGACTTAAATGCCCTCAACGAACTATCGTTTCTATATTTCCCACCTTACCCTTTGAATCTCTTGGATGTTTACTTAAGTGTCCTTATTTATTTGGGAATTACATACGAACCAGAGGCATCCATCCACCTCTATAAATAGAGGAGGCAAATCTCATTTTAAAAGGTCGAGATTATTTCAAAATAGAAACAAAGCTTTATCAAAATTTACTTAGACCTTCTCTCTCTAAAACTACATTATTTTATATCTGTCGAGAGTTGTTTTTTGTAACCCCAAACATTTTAAACACCATTTTGTTCTTCAAAAAATATACTTGAGCTAGTGTGTTTAAATCTTGTTTTAGGGTTTTAAACTTTAAGATTTTCTAGTTGCTCAAGGCTTTCTAGGTCTAATTTTGTCAAAGTTTTGTGGCTTTCTAGTTGTGGGTCTTTCAATTTTATTAAAGCTTCATCCATCTCCTGTTTAACTTTATGAACCATGTTGGGGTATAATTGTTTGAATTTTGTTTTATTCAAATAAAACACACACACACACACACATATATATATATATATATAGAGAGAGAGAGAGAGAGATTGTTATATATTGTTATATGCTTTGTTTTATATATGATTCTTGTTTTGCATGTGCTAATACGTTCTAACATGTTTTAAGGCAATACTAAGTTTTCTTAAACTCTAACTTTATCACATCTTATTTTCGTCCATATCTCACTAACATGATTTTATAACTATATACATCTTGCGTGTTTACTAGATCTTGTTTTATGAAAAAAAATCTATGTTTAGAACTGATATACCTTTCAAAACAAATAATTGCTTTTTAATCTTTCTCAGATTTGTGTGGATCCAGTTATAGTGTGTTAAAACTCTTGATCTAAATCTATTTTTACATAAAATTGAATGTTCGATTTTCTTTCTGTTGAAACTTTCAACTCTAAAGTAAAGACTACGTGTATCCACTCTTTAGGGTTTTGTTGTCAATTCTATAACATATCGCACATGCACGGTCTATTATAGAATAGTGAGTGTAAGTACGGGTTGAACCTACAGAGATTTGTCAATTTTAACTTTTAAAAGAATTATAACTATCCAACTAGACTAAATGGGGTAGAGAATAATTATTAAGCAAAATAAAAGCAAGTACGATAAATGAGAGTAACACAAGAGATTTGTAAACAATTATGGAAGAATTAGGATTCGGGGTCAATTTATCACGTAACTAATATTGTAAACTAATTTAATATTGTCATTCCCTTTTTATAACTCAAATTAAAACCGACTCTCGTCGCATTTAATTCGAAAAATAAAACGTTTAAGTCAAAATATCTTCAATGTCTCTAATAGACAGCTAAAATCCCTATTCCCTTTGAAAATACAAGTTCTAAAGTTCGCAAATGTATTTAAGCATGAACTATCAAAATAATCAAAGTGAAAGCATAATCCATTAAAAATTACTCTTTTTAAACCCCAAAACTTGATTTGACAAAATAATTTTGAAAGTTTTAAAACACACTCTCATGTCGTTTTAAAATGATTACCGAATTTTTAATAACAATTAAAACGAGTAGGGAATAAATAAAAATCAAATTAACGTGACAATATTAGATAACTATGATAAACTTCACCCTAATCCTAATATAAAAATCAAGCTACCATAATTAAAAACAAATTGCAAGAAGGAGTATAGATTTTCATTAATAAATCAAACTTACAATGAGTTCTCTCATAAATAATCTTCAATCCTCTAGAAAATGATAAAATCTTGGCCCTCAAATTAATTACAATCACTCAAATTGCTCCCCTAAATTCCTTTCTAAAATTGTGAGCCTAAGGGACTTTTTATAAGACAAGTGGTGAGTTATTTGAGTTGTTGTGAGACTCTCCCTAATTGAGCGAGTAATGTTGGAAGCTATCACTCCACTTGCTTAATCTTTGGATCGGGACAAGTGATCGAATTTCCACCACTCGAAAACTCTTAGATCTCCTTGCATGCTGAGTTGTGGTGGGACTCTCCCTGATTGAAAAAGCACGCCAAGTTTCATCCAAATCGGAGAATAAAAATTTTCGGCTTTTTTTACAATTTCAAAAGCGTAAAAATGACCTTTTTTCAAACGACGGTAAAAATCAGTTTTTTCGCTCCTTTTTTGAGTTGACCATCAATTTTCCCTAAATTCCACCATTACTTGCAAAATTTTCACTAGGCAACTTTTTTCACAAATTAGCACGAGAATATTATAAAATTATCAAAGTGCCCATTTTTTACTTAGAATTTTCGTTTTTAATCCAAATTCAATCATTCTTGCATTTTTTTTCTCTTTTTAACAAAGTAGTCCCAAGAACTTATGAAATAAAATAAAATAGGACTAACATAGTATAAATTTGGGAATAAAATATACAAAATAATGCACTCATCAAATGCCCCCAAACCTAAACTTTGCTAGTCGTCGAGAAGAACTAAAATTTTAAAATCTAACTCACTTTCGTAGGAATCACGATTGCAATTAGCATGTGCAACAAGCCGCTAAATCCCTAGTTACCCTAGTGGGCGAGTTTTGTCTCGTGAGGATTTGCAGTGAATATACCCATAAAATTAAAAACTTGACGCAATACAAATGACTCAAAAGTAATATAATCAAGTTTGAATGCGAAATTCATAACTATAGTTGAACTTCACTTTTCAATCTCAACTTATCGTGTTTGTGTGCATAGCCAATATAATCGTCCATTTCAAAAGATTTGATCATTACATTTCTTATCCAAGAGTTCGTCTTGATTTCAAAATCTCACAGAATGCACTCACAATGAACACTTGGGAATTGGTAATTTTCTCTCGTTATATGTGAATAAAAGATTAAGTTTAGATGAGCAAATTTCACATATGAATGATCGTATATAATGGATGACTATGATCTCATGGATGGAAAATCGATTACTTATTGAAAACGTTGAATTGCATAATAAATCATATTCATCTTCTCTCCACATGATCTCATGGATGGAAAATCGATTACTTATTGAAAACGTTGAATTGCATAATAAATCATATTCATCTTCTCTCCACACTATAACAAACTTCATGTGAGATCGATTAGGACTTTCTTTGATTGTATTGTAGTCTCGTGTTTGGCTAAAAAGAATATTTTTTTGGAGTTCAAAATTTCTTAGAATATAGAGTTTTTTTACGGTATTTTGACTTTTTGACACTTTTTCTCACCTCCTTTTTTCTTTTCTCTTTCCTTTTTCTTTTCAACTCACAATTTTTTCATCTTTTTTTTCTTTTTTCTTTTTCTTTTTTTTTCACACATTATTCTTTTGCATACTTTTTTTGGCTTTTTTTCTACCGTAATTTTACCCTAATATTCTCAAAAAATGGGGATGGCTTCTTTTTGTGGGATTTAAACTCCCAGTTGGAGTTTGGTAGAATAATGAATTTTCAACAAAAAGGCTTATTTTCTTTTTGGATCAAATGGTCTTACAACAGAATAATGTAAAAAGGTTGGAGATAGGCTTAATTTTGAGCTTTCAAATTATGGTCTAATTGTAATACCCCGTGATTTTTGGACTGATAATTTAATTGTTTTTGGGATAAATAAATATTATTTTAATTGAAGAATAATTAAATTGGCAATTGAGGTCAAAGTTTGAAGATGTTAGAAAGTATTTTGAATGATGATTCTGAGTGTGCGGTTGATTTCGAAAAGGTCGAGAAAGTCGAAAGGACTATACTTGGGTCTTATTTGAGTTCCAGAATATTTTTAAGTTCATTTGGCTTGAATTAAAGTAACCGAGTCATTTAAAGTGTGTATTATCATTTAAAGTTGGGTATTTTGGAGTTAAGGCTTAAAAGCCTATGGGAGATAGAAATCTCATTTAAGAGAGAGAGAGAGAGAGAGAGAAAAGGCCTAGAGAGAAAGAGAGAAGAAGAAAGGAAAAGAGAAAAGAAGAGAAAGAGAAGAAAAGCTTGGGAATTTCTGCAAATCCGCGATTTCGAGGGAGATTTAGTCTATACAACTTTGAGGCAAGTGATTAAACTTGCTAAATAATTCTTGTGCATCATTTATTTCATGATTTGTTAATGAAATTGTGGATTTTTGGGATAAAATGTTGAAACCTAGATTTTAGGTTAAATCTTACATTTAATGTGTATATGATGGACTGAGGTTGTAAATTAGTTTGATTTATATATTTGATGAGTTTTAATGTTAGTAATATGATTGGGTTGAAGAATTGTGGTTGTAAGTTGGTATCTTCAGGTTTATAAAATGATGGAGTTCTTTAAAAATGGAGGTTGGCCGAGGTATCTAGTAGGGTCGGTCGACCGCGGCCAGGGGACTGATCGACCGCGCCTCAAGGGAAAAGGCCATATCTTCTTTATTACGTAAAATTAAAAACCACAATTGACCGCGGCTAGAGGTCCGATCGACCGATCCTCTGTTTTTAGTCAAAGTTTGGGATTTCAAGTTGATCCCCTTTCTTTTGGGTTTATATTTATGGACCTTCTTAATAATTATATCCTAGAGGGTTAAGTAATTATATCAGGGGATTGATGACCTTAGGAAGGTGAGGTGATGTTTGGGGTCTATTTCATAATGGAATTAAGTGTGTAGTGCCTCTCTTATTTAAGAATTGAGAGCCCGAGTAGTAGATGATTGGATGTAATGTCGGGGGTGTAATAAGTTATTGTGAGAGAGTACGAGTTTGAGTTATCGTATCGGTGTAGTGGGAAATCCTCTTGGCATCGAGGTTTTCATTTAGAGATTATTGTTGTTGATCGATGTGTATTTGCATATAGAGGATGTACTTAATGTTAATTGAATTGGGAGACTATTCATACAAATAGAAGTGATGGATGAGTAAGTTTCTAGTGAGGGTTCGTAGTAATAAATATGGAAAGTTATGCGAGTTAACAACGGTTAGTGTAACAAGAGTTACATACTTATATATGAGTTTACTTTTTTTTATATATACAAGCGGAATAGGGTATGTATATATATATGGCGTGATATAAAGACCTTGTGTGATGGATTACATTTATATGATGTGATTGTATATATATATCTTGTGTGAATGATATGTGTATATTTATTGTGTGAGCATACGCTTCAGTGCTATCATGAGAAGTTGCGTGATGTGGGTGAGGCACCTGGCTTGAGGAGCAGGGTGCATATAGTCCCTAGGTCATAGTCGTCCATTATTAATTATGTGATTTTATTTGGGGGTGACAAGTCTTGGGTATGATTCGTCCTCACTTTCCGGTTAGGAATTATGATCGCTTCATATACATTGTGATTTGTTTTATTACCATGGAGTGTGATAATAGTCTGATATATGGTAACTTGGGATAAAGTGAGTAATTCCTGGAAGATGATAGCATTGTGAAGTATTTTTGTATTATCCATAAGTGATTGGATTTTGGATATTAAAATGTACGCTAAGTGTGTTATGTGTACTTAATTGTTGGGATTGAACAATTGTGCTTTATAACTAGAGTAATGTTATAGACCCTAAATGTTTTGGAGCATTATCTTAGTTATGTGATTAGAGATTATTGCTCCCCATATGTATTCGTAGCATGTGTGGGGTACCGAGGGCATAATGGACCTCAACGACCCACATTGTCAAGGAGTAATGTATCGGGGGGTTCCTTATTTGGATTTCGCTTTGCGAGACGTCTAACGCACAAAACACAGTGCAATGTTGGGAGTGGGGATAAGTTTATTCCTTAGTACTCAGATTTATACATTATAGTGAACCAAGATTTTATGAAAATAAACTGGAGTAATATGTTAAATAAGTAATTGGGGTTATATGCGTCGTACATTGAGGGAAAAATGAATCTCGATAATCAACCTTGTCAAGGAGTAATGTATCGGGGGGGGGGGGGTTCTTGTTTGGATTTCGCTTTGCGAGACGTCCCACTCATGAAATGCAGTGCAGTGTTGAGAATTGGGAGAAGTTTTGTCCTTAGCATTTAAATGCTAATAACTCGTTTATGTTAATAACTAGAATTCAATAAATTTTAGTAAGAGAATATGTATATGTATATTTATTAGTTAAAAAAAGTATAGACGCATATTTGGGTTACGGTAGAATCGGAAGTTTATGGTTATGTTTTAGATGAAGGTTTACGCAAGTGTGGATTAGGGCGTAGGTTAGATTGACTTGTCACTAGAAAGTGTTGGTTAGTTCATTGAGGACCATGTGCATACTTTTAGGTGCGCACTCTAGTTAAGGGGTGAGTTGGATTTCCAGGAGAGACTTTAATCATGGTATGTTGCATATATAATTATTATTCATTTTAATGCCGTTGCTAAAAATGTTTTCACACCTCGGGCTCTGACTCGTTTATATTTCTCTTTTTCTATATATTGTATTATATTTTAGGTGTCCCTCCATAAGGATACATATGATGCTTTTCTATCTAGTATTCATGGAGCTGTAGCAGATGCGGATTGTTGCGAGATTTTATTGTAGTCGTTTCCTACCTTTTGTAAATCTAGTTTAGGATTCAATTTGTATATCGGACTTACACCTAAGGGTTGTGTTATAGAACTTTTATATTTCTATCCTCAGGATTTTATTGTATTGTCTGTGACCCGACATCATATTCGGGTATTTCCTTTTGTGTATTAGTGGTGTACTATAGAACCATTTTCTTTTATCTTAGCATGTGTGTGTTCATTATCATTGTCTTGTAATTATTATATATTTTTTTTTTGCTTAGTATGTTTTAAATTTTTGGCACTCGCTTTTTATAGTTTTGGGTAGTTTGCTATGTTTTTGGGTTTCTTCAGTAGATGCTGAGAATGATCCACTTGAAATTCCTGATTTATTATAGTATAGGTCTGACCACTCGTTATTATTTTAAGCGGGGTGTCATAAGTGGTATCAGAGCATCAGGTTCTAGTGTCCTTAGGATTTGTGCGGGTTTTCTGCATTCTTCCGTATGTGTTCTTGATGTGGAGCCCTACTATTAGGACTGTTGTGTTCATTACGTCTATATTTTCTTATGCAATGAGAAAACACTTGAATGGCATTCTGATACAATTGTTCTTGTTTCAGATGCCACTGAAGATAGGTCGTCCAGGCAGGGCAAACAGAGGGGCTGGGAATAGGGAACCCGAAATGCCTCAAGGGACGGTGACTACATCCAAAGTTTCCAATTTTGTGTCACAAGCAGTAACCACTATCGTTTATACGATGGCACATCAACCTGCATCTCAAGTAGCCCAAGTAGCCTAAGCTCACCTAGGGCCATCTACGTGGGAAAGAGTACGGGAAGCTTTTCGAAAGGGATATCCTCCAAAGTTTTTGGGGGAAGCTGATATAGTAGTTGTAAGTCGTTAGAAGAAGGGTATGCAAACGCATCTACGAATGGTTGAATGCAGTGAAGTGCAGAAGAAATTACTCACCACCTTTAAATTGACGTGAGCAGCTCTCTATTGGTAGGAAATCAATCACCACATCGGAGCAGAGAGATGCATTGCCCATTGTAGATTTTTGGGAACTCTTTGATCGGAAGTATTTTTCTTCCGCGATCCAGAAGGAAATGAGGAGGAGATTATTGGATATATCTCAAGGTGATTGAACAGTGGCCGAGTACGAAGAAGAATTTACTCGATTCGCAAATTTAGTGCTCGATGAGGTAAGTACAGAGGAGAAGCAAATAGCGAAGTTCGTGGGAGGTTTAGAATGGCAAATTCGGAAGTATTTGTTAAGGAACCCATCATTATTGACTTTTGTCGAGGTAGTGAATGCGGCATTGTTATAGTGTCAGGAATATCGTCTTCGTTTGCAATGGAGTAAGAACTTTAGAGACTCGGGTTCATCAAGTAAGCATAGTGAAGAGAATTTCAGTGGAGCAAGATGGTATAAAAAGGATTTTCGAGGGTCGCAACAACATTTTGTTCCTCAGAATGGGCAAGGAGGATTTGCTGATAGATGCTTCTTTTGTAAATAAATAGGACATATAAAGAGATATTGTCCCGAAAGAGGTAAAGGGAAACGTTTTGAGGTAGTTTTGCATGTGAAACCCCTACAGCAAGTCTGAGGCCAGTTTCGGTCGGAGGATTTTGAGTGGGAACCCATCGATGAAGAGATACAGTTGGACTAGAGAGGTATGATGTAAATTATTTTCCTTTGTGATTAGGATTATGCTTTGAGGGACATTGGGAGTATCGTATGTAAGATTTTGATGTGTGGTTAGTGGTTATAACCCTATTATGTATGTAATGACCCGGAAGAGAGGAGTGAGTAAGTGAGGCTATTAGAAGATATCTTCTGAGAAAATAGATTGTCTTGTGATGTGCTAGTAGAGAGTTATGACTTTTGTTTTGATCATAGGAATCATCAAAATGCGTTGGGTAGTAGCGGTAAAGTTATTGTTTTATGGTTGTGCTATATTTATATATTCATAATGTTCCAGTTATGGAAGAGCCTAGTGTATGGCAATGTTTTATTATGATGTGAGGGATTATTATTACTGAAGAGATTCAAGGTTTAGTGGGTTTTCGTTGAGCGAGGGATTTTAGCTCATGGTTATGTTAGTTTTGAGAACTAGATATATGTAAGAATATTATAATTGTTGGCGCCTTGCGTCTTGGGCATATGGTATTTGATTTTGATGTCGAAAGACATAAACTGTTTTTAAAATAAAATTATTTTATAGGCTTTCGGGAAATATCAAAATAATTCAAAAATATTTTTTTTAAAACCTTAGTCCCAATCTAACTGATCTCAATCCCCGACATAGCTACATAGTAGTGTATTGGGAAGGTTCCTTGTTTGGATTTCGCTTGCGAGACCTCCCCCGCATGAAAGTAGTGAATGCCAGGAGTTGAGAAGAGTTAAATCTTTGGACATTTCAATGTTTTATAAAATTAGTAAGTTATATGGATTAATTTGTTTCAAGTTATTGTAAATTTTGAGGCTAAGTGAATTCGGGTTATGTTTATACGAGTAGAGCTCAGGTACAGGCTAGTTAGCAAATTTGGTTTTAAAATTAAAATGATTCGTCGTGAGAAGTTGGAGGAATAGGTATAGTGATTTTGAGGGTAAGTATCGTAGGAGCTATTTGAGATTTGGATTACTAGGTTAAACTTAAATTTCAGGGATGAAATTCTTGTAACTGGGAAAGTCTGTAATACCCCGCGATTTTTTGACTGATAATTTAATTATTTTTAGGATAATTAAATATTATTTTAATTGGACAATAATTAAATTGGCAATTGAGGTCAAAGTTTGAAGATGTTAGAAAGTATTTCGAATGACAATTCTGAGTGTGCGGTTGATTCCGGAAGGGTCGAGAAATCGAAAGGACTGTACATGGGTCTTATATGGGTTCCGAAATATTTTTAAGTTTGTTTGGCTCGAGTTAAAGTAACCGAGTCATTTAAAGTGTGTATTATCATTTAAAGTTGGGTATTTTGGAGTTAAGGCTTAAACGCCTATGGGAGATAGAAATCTCATTTGAGAGAAAGAGAAAAGCCCTAGAGAGAAAGAGAGAAGAAGAAAGGAAAAAAGAAAAGAAGAGAAAGAGAAGAAAAGCTTGGGAATTCCGGCAAATCCGCGATTTTGAAGGAGATTCAGACTCTACAACTTTGAGGAAAGTGATTAAACTTGCAAAATAATTCTTGTGCATCATTTATTTCATGATTTGTGGATAAAATTGTGGATTTTGGGGATAAAATGTTAAAACCTAGATTTTGGGTTAAATCTTACGTTTGATGTGTATATGATGGATTGAGGTTGTAAATTAGTTTGATTTATATATTTGATGAGTTTTAATGTTAGTAGTATGATTGGGTTGAAGAATTGTGGTTGGAAGTTGGTATCTTGAGGTTTATAAAATGTTGGAGTTCTTTAAAAATGAAGTTTGGCCAAGGTATCTGGTAGGTCTGGTCGATCGCGGCAAGGGGCCCGATTGACCGCGCCTCAAGGGAAAAGTCCATTGTCTTCGTTCTTAGGAAAAATTAAAAACCGCGGTCGACCGCGGCGAGAGGGTCGGTCGACCGGTCCATTGTTTTTGGTCCAAATTTGGGATTTCAAGTTTATCCCCTTTCTTTTGGGTTTATATTTATGGACCTTTTTAATTATTGTATCCTAGACGGTTAAGTGATTATATCAGGGGATTGATGACCTTAGGAAGATGAGGTGATTTTTTATGTCTATTTCATAATGGAATAAAGTGTGTAGTGCCTCTCTTATTTAAGAATTGAGAGACCGAGTAGTAGATGATTGGATGTAATGTTGGGGTCATATTAAGTTATTGCGAGAGAGTACGAGTTTGAGTTATCGTATCGATTTAGTGGTAAATCCTATTGGGGTCGAGGTTTTCATTTGGAGATTATTGTTGTTGATCGATGTGTATTCGGATATAGAGGATATACTTAATGTTAATTGAATTGGGAGACTATTCATACAAATATAAGGGATGGATGAGTAAGTTTCTAGTGAGGGGTCGTAGTAAGAAATATGGGAAGTTATACGAGTTAGCAACGGTTAGTGTTAAGAGAGTTATATACTTATATATGACATTACTTTTTTTTCTACATACGAGGGTAATAGGGTATTTATATCTATATGGCGTGATATAAAGACCTTGTGTGATGGCTTACATTTATACGATGTGATTGTATATATATATATATATATATATATATATATATATATATATATATATATTATATATATATATATTGTGTGAATGATATGTGTATATTTATTGTGTGAGCATACCCTCCAGTGCTATCATGGAAAGTTGTGCGATGTGGGTGAGGCCTCTGGCTTGAAAAAAAGGGTGCGTATAGTTCCCAGGTCATAGTCATCAATTATTAATTGTGTGATTTTATTTGGGGGTCAGAAGTCTTGGGTATGATTCATTCTCACTTTCCGGTTAGGAACTATGACCGTTTCCTATATGTTGTGATTTGTTTTATTACCATAGCGGTGTGATAATTGTCTGATTTATGGTAACCTGGGATAAAGTGAGTAATTCCTGGAAGATTATAGCATTGTGAAGTATTTTTGTATTATCCATAAGTGATTGAATTTTGGATATAAAAATGTACACTAATTGTGTTATGTGTACTCAATTGTTGGGATTAAATGATTGTGCTTTATAACTAGAGTAATATTGTAGACCCTAAATGTTTCGGAGAATTATCTTAGTTATGTTATTAGAGATTATTGCTCCCCATATGTATTCGTAGTATGTGTGGGGTACCGAGGGCATAATGGACCTCAACGACCAATATTGTCAAGGAGTAGTGTATTGGGGGGTTCCTTGTTTGGATTTTTCTTTTCGAGACGTCCCAAGCACGAAATGCAGTGCAATGTTGGGAGTGGGGATAAGTTTAGTCCTTAGTACTCAGATTTATACGTTATAGTGAACTAAGGTTTTATGAGAATAAACTGGAGTAATATATTAAAGAAGTAATTGGGGTTATATGCATCGTGCATTGAGGGAAAAATAAATCTCGATAATCAACATTGTCATGGAGTAGTGTATCGGGAGGGGGGGTTACTTGTTTGGATGTCGCTTTGCAAGACGTCCCACGCACAAAATGCAGTGCAGTATTGAGAATTGGGAGAAGTTTTGTCCTTAGCATTTATATGCTAATAACTCGTGTATGTTAATAACTAGAATTCGATAAATTTTAGTAAGAGAATATGTATATGTATATTTATTAGTTAAAATAAGTATAGACACATATTTGGGTTACAGTAGAATCGAAAGTTTACGGTTATGTTTTAGATGAAGGTTTACGCAAGTGTGGATTGGGGCGTAGGTTAGATTGACTTGTCCCTAGAGAGTGTTGGGTAGTTAATTGAGGACCATGTGCATAGGTTTAGGTGCGCGCTCTAGTTGAGGGGTGATTTGGATTTTCAGGAGAGTGCGACTCCACTTTAATCATGTTATATTGCATTTATAATTATTATTCATTTTAATGAAGTTGCTAAAAATGTTTCCACACCTCGGGCTCTTACCCGTTTTTATTTGTCTGTTGCTATATAGTATATTATATTTTAGGTGTCCCGCCGCAAGGATACCTATGATGCTTTTCTATCCAGTATTCATATATTAGTAGCAGATGCGGACTGTTGCATGATTTCGTTATAGTCGTTTCCTACCGTTTGTAAATCTAGTTTAAGATTTAGTTTGTATATCGGACTTACACCCAAGGTTTGTGTTGTAGCACTTTTATATTTCTCTCCTCAGGATTTTGTTGTATTGTCGGTGACCCGACATCATATTCGGGTATTTCCTTTTGTGTATTAGTGGTGTACTATAGACCCATTTTCTTTTATCTTAGCATGTGTGTGTTCATTATCATTATCTAGTAATTATTATATTGTTGTTTGTTTATTCGTTTTTTTTTTGCGTAGTATGTTTTAAATTTTTGGCACCCGCTTTTTATAGTTTTTGGTAGTTGGCTATGTTTTTGGGTTTCATGAGTAGTTGCTGAGAATGATCCACTTGAGAGTCCTGATTTATTATAATATTGGGTTGGCCACCCATTATTATTTTAATCGGGGTGTCACACTAATCTCATTTCTTAAGTTTTTTAAGTTGATTTGTGTCTTAAGACGACTTACTAAGACTTCTAATACTTTAAGATTCACATTTTGACTTTTTGTTTTCAGTAATCGAACAAAACAATGAATTTGAGATCATCAACGAATTTATCATTAAAGGAAAGTTTGAGTTATTTTAACTCGGATTGATTTATGTATCTCGAAAATGATGAATGTCACAATATTTCATCGGGTTAAAATCCCCACATTTATTTGTTAAGCCTATTAACTTTTGCCTTAATATCCATTTTCGATCATATTATACGGATAATGTGTAAAAAATATCATAAGTTGAGAGATCCACGAATTAATTCTATATTAAGAAATCGTTTCAAAACCTAATTATATTGAAAATCTTTTTAAATTTTATAAAATTTTCATATTTTTTTTACGTTTTTTTCAAAAATACCATCATTACCCCCAAACCTAAATTTTACATTGTCCTTAATATATGCTCAAATAAAAATATGGACAAAGAAAAAAAAGTAAATAAGTGAAATGATGATATTACCTGTGAAATTTACTTTGCTACCAACATCCAAAGTAACAAGTGTATGTTAACAAAAACAAACAAAAAATAACAAAAATGGAAAAAATTACACTAATAATATACAAACCCATGAAAATTACCATCATCACCATAAATTAATAATCGAAAGAGTTGTGGGTCATTCCAATTAATAAACTTTATAATATTAAGTGTCAAAAGATCATAAATTTGAGAGTATAACTGCACAACACAAATTTCAATCATAAATCCATGATCATAATGGTGTGCAGCGACATCATCAATAATAAAAAAATTTAAATCGCATGAATTATATGTCGATGAATCACATTGGGGTATCAAATTACAATAAGCATCCAAATATTTACTATTCCTTTTTCGAAAATAGTCACGCAAAATTGGAGATACATACTCCACTCCTAAATGTGAGACTTTATAAAAAGCACGAGAAGAAGAGGTATCGTTGAGCGATACATTTTCTTCATAAAAAATGGGAGGACCGTCATAATGACTTGAAGTATCTCTAAAATCAGATAACGAATCCTCAAATAATTTTTTTCTCAAATAAGAAGAATCGACATTTTTCGCAATGAAATTTGGAGAAAAATCTAAACATAAATTTACATCCAAATCAACACAACTATTACATGTGTCAAGAGTGTCAATTTTTTTCTCCTCACAAAATTGGTTATCCCCATTTAATTCATGACTATTTTTAGAAGCAACATCATTATACCTTCTGTTTACCTCTTTCTAATTGATACACTTCAGTGGAAAAATAGTAATTATTTTTTTTTAAATGATTACTGACCCATCTGACTCAAAATGAAATACATAGTCATCTAAATTTTTAGTATTTTGTAAAAATACGTCCACGGAATCAATAGAGGAATATGAGAAATATGACATAATAATAATAATAACAATATGAGGGGTATAAGATATACAAAATAATGTACTCATTAGGTTTGAAAATTTCATTACTCTGTAAAACCAACAACATATTAAAATTTATTTTTCTTTACACGGATGCTCTTATTTTGATTGTGAAGATTTATTTGTTCGTTCTTCTAAGTTTCACTTTTGTTGTGTTTGGTATAATTTCAATAGTTGTGGGATTTTTTAGTATTACCCTTTGTGTACTGGATGTATTGGTTGTACTTATTCATTTACACTTTTTAATCTGTAAAATGTACTCGATCTGTTGTTATAGTGGACTTGTTATGTGTGGTCTTGGTACTAAAAGACCTGGGATTTTATAATACGATGGTTTCCTCATCAATTTTTTGTGTGATAATTCACTTCTCCTCGTCTCATTTTATTTCAATTCTATATCCATTTTTAATTTGAATATCACACCAATCAGAACCAAATTTTTGTGTGTGTATTTAACCATCGAAGTTTAAAAGTTTTTTACCAAAGAGTTAAAATAGATGTTTTATCTTGACACTTTAGTGTATACGATTATTTTTAGCATCAACTAATCGATGGCCCTCCTTGGTCATCACCAGTTTCATAATCTTTGTTATCTTTCGTAAGTCCCCAGTAATATCCATTTTGAGTGCGCACCCTCATGAACTCAATGAAGCAATATACATTGAGATGTTTCAAAGGGATCATGGCACCCTATTCCTCAACCTCTGTTATCACAAGCAACTTATGCCCTATCTCCTTAGCGTAAACTTTCAAAACCATGTCCTTTCATAAGAACATCATGTAATCCCCTAACACCACCGCAACTTCCCCCACAGACAAGGTCGGATAGCAAGATAGCCTGCGATACTGCCACATAGACCACAAAGTCATCCTCAGTTATTCGATCAAGTCCTCCATAAGATTGAAATTTCTTATACGTAAAGGGACAATCTTCTCACAACCTACTTTACACAAACATCGCCAAGGAAGATAAAAGGAAGTCTATCAAAGACCCACCAGCCGAGCATAGTAGATGTCGTCAAGTTGCAAAATAGGCATCAATTCACCCCCACCAAGGCATAGACCAATGTGTACAAGTGGATAAATTTTCTAGAATCCATTCAATCAGTAATCCACGGATGGAAAAAATTTAATACGATACCAAAGGAAAAAGTGGGGTATATCGGTCAGAAGATATTCAGGAGATGCGATCACGAGCCACATATACAGTATCGTTGGGCTACCTCACAAGAAGGAAGGGTGATTCCCTTTCCATTCATCAAGACCGTTCAGCTCTCTTCTAAGATAGTGGCGGCAAGGTTGCATCAATATCCCATCTACAATAATATGGCATCTACTTGCAGGTCAGCGTTCCAACTACCCATCACTAGAAATGTTCTAGCAGTCAGACCCAAACCCATTGTGCTAGAAAAATCATTTTCTATAAAATTCCTCTGGTTCATGGGGTCCAGAACCACTGGGGGATTAATATCTCCCCCATGCACATGCACTAGAGTTCAGGAAGAAACTGGATAAATATCTAGCAATTCGGCCAGAACCACTGATGAAAAATGAGAAAGTTAGAGCATAGCCGCAGGAACTTAGGGATCAACACCCAACATGGCATAGAATTCTTAATAAGTTAGAAATACCCCATTCACATTAAATATAAACCAATGGTCCACATGATATCAAAGGTGTATAGGCGCTTGTAATAAACTCCAATTGACTGAGTGGTTGCACCACAAAGTGGTCCGGCGCGAGTTGAAAGCTTCATAATTAACTTTGTACAAACCCAGGGGCGGATGGCTCTTGAGCCCAAGAGAGGCCATCGCCCCGATTGGATAACTAAAAAAAAAAATTTTTTTTTTTTATAAAAACAGCAAATGTTTAACTTATTTCCTTTTTATGATAAGTCCCGCCTCCCTCCCACGACACATACCCCACAACGAAAACCTGTATATAGAAATTTGTGATTTTTTTATGTGGTTTTCATATCTCAGAAATTTGTGTATATAGAAATTTTATATGAAATTTGTGTCGTGTATATAGAAATTTGTGTAATTCCGCATATGAAGAAATTTTTAAATATGTAGTCTCAAATTTGTGTAATTTGTATGTATGTTTGTGTGGTCTCAAATTGTTAATAATGATTGAGAATAATTGTTTGGGCATTGTAAAACTATAATTTATTTAAAATTATAAATAACCCCCAAAAAAATCACCTCGGGAGCTCCCGCCCCCGAACCCCCGATAACACTCGAAACTTTTGCATATGTAATTTTTAATCGATTTGGTCCCGGTTGAACTAAAATCCTGGATCCGCCACTGTACAAACCTGTAGCTTCCAGACTATTGAGATAAACAACAAACATTTATATTATGGGGAGAGCCACTTACATAGATTGGATTTATAGGCAAGGAAGAAGAAAGAGAAATGTTGGGGTGATTAAAAACACCCACTTTAAGGACAATTTTATAATAAAACAAATCCTCCACAAAATGATGAAATTTTTGAACGAGCAAAAATAATGAAAGAACCCAAATACTAAAAGTGAAAAAAGTGTCCAATCAAAGGTTGAAAAGAAAGTGTACCTGATCTGGTATGTCGATTGGAAGTTAGGGGTGTATTTTGGTCGGCACCCTATTTTGGGAAGATTCATTTTTCCTTTTTTTAGAAAAGGACGCCTCCTAACTATTTGAATGTAAGAGAGAATAACAAAGTGGCTTACATTAAGAATAAGACAAGAAAACTAGAGCTATTTACATTTGACGTTCCTAATATAAGGGAACATTCATTTTTCTTGTTTGTCTTTCTCGTTTACAAAAAGACCCATTAAAATTAACTTTTTACAATAGAATTTCCCAAGCATTTCTGCATTCACACATTCATAACATATTCAAAAAAAAATTAAAATATATTTTCATTTCGTTTCTTTCCAATAAAACCCTCAGTGGATAATTTAAATGAATATAGAATAGGCCATTAATTCAAGATAATTAAAATGGAAAATGTGTCATTTTATATATGTATTTTTGCTTGTTTTCTACATCATTTTTCAGAAAAATAGCAAAATTATCAGGGAGCAACCCGAACTTTCTAATAGCCTAAACATAATAACACTACTCCCTTTGACGGCATCTCCCATAAAGAGGAGAAGTGGACCCTGCACTTTCAGAGCTTGAACTTAATAAATGATCACTAACGGTCACCGAAGGAACGAAATGAGATTAGGTCATAATCTGCGTGTGCTCGGTTATGGAAGCCATCCACTCTTGGACGTCGTGCAATGATGACATCCATACAACTATGGTCAATGAAAAAAAGGCAAAGGAAGAGAATAAGTTAGTAACATGCCAAAACTCAGAAATCAAAACATTGAAATAAAAGTGAAAGAAAGAAGTGAGAAATTGTACCTCCAATTGTACATTTACCTATGGAAAGGGAGGAAGCTCCCATCGGTCCACATGGGATGAATGGGGCACCTAAATTGAATGACCCCCTTCCAACTGGACGTAATATAAAGGAAATGGATAATACTTGAGAGGATGAACTTTTACAGCATCGGAACCACCCAGACGCTTAACAGAAGACCCCAGTGTGCTAACTTTCACTGCCGTTGATGGGGGAAGTACACCACCCACATCATAGATCGATTTTGACATAACCTAGCTAGCCACAAATTCTAGGTAGTCATGCGGCATCGTGGTTACCGTATAATGGGTGTAGTGCTCCCCATCCATAGTCGTTGCCAACTTCCCCCTCCAACATCTTCTCTGAATCCCTCATTTATAATGGAGGGTTTGCGAAAGGAACTATCACCTCACTCTCCGTCTCCTGTCGCATTACTCTCTCACCCAGATACCAGCTATATCCAAACTTGTATGACATCATTTATTGCATTTGAGTATGGAAGTCGGTGAATCTCATCTTCCTTGAAATCTGATCCCAGGGATAGAATGGAACCTATACAAACAAATTAGTCGTTAACACATAATCAAAAACAAAAATACAAAAGTAAAAAAAAAAGTCTAACATATCTGCTCATTAGAGAGTTTATCCAAGCTCTCGTATCCTTATGGATAAAAGCCTCCTTCACTGACCTATTAACCTTCATCCACCTCATCATGGCCATGCATCGGCCTCCTATAAAAATAAGGGCATCCATCGAGTGTTTCACATGATAACCTCATCGAACCACACCTAAAGTTCAACAAAATTTAAAAAAAAAACATCTTAGACGTATACTCAAAATATACAAAAGGAATGAAAAAAATAAAGTAATCTGATGAGATTAAATAATCAAAATATCTCTAGGAGGTGCATAGCCCCCATAAAAGTTGATGGGTAAAACTGGATGAGAGCATCTAGAGAAACGGGGAAAGAATCCAACGTTAATCTTCCCTCATTGAAGATAATCTCATATATGACTCGAATATAGGGCAAGAACCACAAAATTGACATCATCCCTGTATTTTCCACTGGAACACTCCCAGTAAGAGCATAATTAACATTTTTTTACTTGTCACAACTACAGGACATCGCTCACATCTATCGCCCTCTTCATCAAATGTCATTTAGAAAGGATACCTTCACAGAGTCCCACAAGCCTACCCATCGTATCGGACCCAGTGTCTCCCAAATCGTTGTGCCAGTTAGGTGGAGGGAACGTTTCACCATAATCTTCTCCCCCTAGCGTGCTAGCCCAAGAATCTTATGTGCGTCTAACAGCATGACCATCATCTCACCCATACTAAAATGAAAGGTATGGGTGGTATCCTACCACCACTCTTCGAGAGAGCACATCACCGTCATTGATTGAGACGTATAATCCAACTCTCTCACCAAATAGCCAAAACTCGTAAGGTCACAAAAATATTCACGTCCTCGGGAAGGATGTCCTAAAGTGCTTTCACCCTTATCGATCCTTAGGAGTGAACCTTCTTTACTGAGATGCATGCCTGTAAAATACATTCAATAACATAATTTGGGAAAGCGGTGTGACATTGATTAAACTGAATTCAAAAATTCTAATGGCAAACTTATCTAATTAGAGTCAATTTTTTAAACCAATGTAATTCAGCCCTAAAACATGCAACTATGTGGGTAAAAACATAAATAAATTGTTGACACACAGATTTCAGAAAAAAAAGGGGGGGAAACCTTTTATTTCACTTAATAATACTCACAATGATTACAAGCGAAATCTGAAACGAATATCCGCAGATACCCATAAGAACACACAGTTCTGAATCAACAATGAATCAACCTTAGAAGATCCACAAAGATACGCAATCCAATCGGTCAAGGAATACCCACGAGTACTTCCTATTGACATGCAGATAATATCAACCCAGTACCTCCCTCAAGTGGCACATAGATCAGCAGTAAGTTATCCTCCCTACAAGAGAAACTCTAGCAAAGATGTATATTGGGTTACAAAATAATTCACTAAACTATTGGGATTTTTGTGAATTGGAAAACAAAAGATTAAACCCTAAAAGAAGAAGATAAAAGTATTCTACAGATTACAGTTTTCGTGTACTGTAAAACGTCATGTCTTCCTAACAAAAAATGACTCGTTATCACGTTTTATATAGAAAAAATGAGTCGGTGTTGTCGCTCGAACGAAGTCCTAATGTCGCTCGAACGAGGACAGATGTCTCTCGAATGACATCGCGCAAGATGTCAATGTCATTTGAATAACAGGCATATGTCGCTCGAACGATTGAGCGAAAAAATAAATTTTTTATTTTTTATTTCAAAAATCCGCCTCAACACTTCAAACAATATTTTGACGAAAAACAACGCCTCAACTCTTAGAAAATATTTTAGAAAAATATTCCAACGCTTTGAAATGAGTCGTAAAGTAACCAAAACACAATCTTACCAAAATTAATCTTGCAGAGGCTTAAATGTTGAAAAACTTTTTATATTCGGGTCCGTCTTCATGTATCTTCAAACTTGAACTTTTTCTTCAACGGTTTCTAGCAGTATACGACACACACAATTGTAAACAATACTTATAAAATATGTCCTTACAAATCTCTCTCTATGTCTATGATGGTACAAAATAAAAATATTTAAATTATCATATCAAAATACCTATACAAATCTAATACCCTCTGATAAGCACCCAAAAGTATACACTTTATAGCCCGAATAGACGCATTTTAGTTGCTAATCCTTGATAATTTGGGTCCTATATTCGTAAATGTTTAATGTACAGGCTTGGTCACCGTTTGTGAAAAATCGACACTTATTTCAAGGCAAATGTGCGATTTATGACGCTCATTCCCCAGTCTCGTACCTTACCCGAGCCTAAACCTACCCCGAACCCCATGTGTGTTTAGTTTGTGCTTTTTAGATTTTTAGTTCGGGTTGTTTTTATTTTTAGGATGTATTTTAGATTTATTTAGAATTTTTTAGAATTTATTTTATATTTCTTTTTATTTTTTTATTTTTATTAGCTTTTAATTTTAGTCTTTATTTTAAGTTTTGCTAAATTTTATATTTTTAGGACTTTAGGTTTTATTTTTACTTCTTTTGTAGTTTTTATTTTTATTATTTGAGTTTTATTTTAGAGAGGATTTTTTTGTATGTTTTATTTTAGTGTGTCGAGTATTTATTTTCCTTTATTTTTTTGTTTTTTTCAGTTTTTAGTTAGTTTATTATTATTTATTTTTTTGTTTTTTAGTTTTTATTTGAGGCGTGTTTAGTTTTTAGAGTTTGTATTGTGTGTCATGTTATTTTTATTTTTTGAGTGAATTTAATTTTTAGTTGATTTTTATTTTTAGTTTAGTTTAGTTTTTATTTTTATTTTACTTTTTTTACTTTATTAGGTTTATTTTTTTATTATTTTCTTAATTTTATTTTTAGATTAGGTACAATCTAAACACACACTCACATTCACCCAAATACTCACTCATCCACGCATTATTCCCATAAACCCTCACACACACAAACACACCCTCATCCAACTATTCATCTTCTTCCCCACAACCCACAACACTTTGTATCTTCTTCCACCATTCAACCCAATATCTCCAATAACCCAAATCCCCCAGCTCCGGACCAAACGCCACCTACCCCCTGCTCCAATCCCGGCATCGTAAACCCGTCGTCGGTGACCCCATGTGCGACCTGAACATGTCTGACCACCTGATTCACAACCATACCAAATTGCAACCCCAAAACCCAAAAAACCAAACCAATTATCCGAACCCGCTACTTGCCCTACACCCTAAAACCCATCGACCCTAATCATACTCGACCCGACGCTACCCAAGCACCATGAACCCGGCTAACCCACTTCCACCTCAGTCCAAAATCCATCCCAACATCCAAACCCGTGAGAATACTTACAACCCATCACCATCGCAACACAGATGCCAACCCGAGGCCAACAATTCCAGACCCATATCTGGATTCCTATGCTTCTGAACCCAATACCCATTTCCCATTTTACTCATGTCCTTATAAGGACATATTTTTATAAATGTCGGTCACAATTAATTATGTCATATACCATTACAACCGTCGACTTTTGTAAAAATGGGCTTTTGTAAAAATGGGCTGTAAAAATGGACTCTTATGCTTCTCAAATGGGCTGTTGTAAAAATGCGTGCCATTATCACTAATTATCATTCACTACACCAAAAACAGGATTCTGGCACGGTTTTTAACTGTGCCAGATCAAATCTGGCACGGTTTTGAACTGTACCAGAATCAGGTGTTCCAAAATGGGAATTTTTTTCTGGCACGGCTCAAAAGTGTGCCAGATTCAGCCAAACAGGAACACTTCTGGCACACTTTTAAACCGTGCCACAATTTGATATTTCTGACACACTTTTGGCACAATTTTTAGTTGTGCCAGATTCAGCAAAATAGGAACACTTCTGGCACACTTTTAAACCGTGCCAGAATTTGATATTTCTGGCACACTTTTGGCACAGTTTTTAACTGTGCCAGATTCAGCACAGTTTAAAAAAATTTATCACAGTTTAAAACCGTGCCAAAAATGATACACTTTTGCCACGGTTTTGAACTGTGCCAATTTTTTTATTTAAAAAAAAATATTTGAAAACACAAAATTTACAAATTAATAATATTGCGCGTTATTAATAAACTAATGTACATACAAACTTCAAAATATTACAAGTCTTTAACTGCTCACAGGCCCAAAAAAAATTGGGCAGAGTTTCCTCTATTTTCTGGACATTTCAAAACCTCTTAATATAAAACCTACTTAACATAAAGCCCGCATGGCCACAAAATATAACAATTAACTTACAAAAGCCCTCATGGCCATAAAAGTCAATAATAAAACAACAAAAGATCGTATGGTCATGACACAAAAAAATGGAATCATTAATAAACCCTTTGTTGTAAACCATTGAGTTCTTTGTGTGTTCCACATGAATAAAAGTCAACGATAAACTGTTATCTTGCAAAACAAATAGAATACAAAAAAGATACGATATTAGTAACCCAATAATTTACAAAAAAGAAATAATCAAAACAAAAAAATTACATATATGAATGGAAATTATCGTCATACTCACAAACCGGGAGACCCGGGACTACGCGGTCAGTTCCTACAAGTTACATTGGTCCTGTGCGAGGTGTTCGTGCCCCCCTACGGGGTCGATTGGGGGCCGGTTTGGGTTTTCACCCTTTAACGACATGTTTTTAACACTAAGTGTGATTTTTGCGGTCCCTTGTGAGTTGTTCGTGCCTCCTACGAGGTCGTTTGGGGGCCGGTTTGGATTTTCACCCTTTAAGGGCATGTTTTTAACTAAGTGTGATTTTTACAAATTATCGTCATACTCTCAAATCGGGAGACCCGGGGGTACGCGATTAGTTCCTACAAGTTACATTGGTCCCGTGCGAGGTGTTCGTACCTCCTACGGGGTCGTTTGGGGGGCGGTTTGGGTTTTCACCCTTTAACGGCATATTTTTAACTAAGTGTGATTTTTACAAATTATCGTCATACTCTCAAACCGAGAGACCCGGGACTACGCGATCAGTTCCTATAAGTTACATTGGTCCCGTGCGAGGTGTTCGTGCCTCCTACGGGATCGTTTGGGGGCCTGTTTGAGTTTTCACCCTTTAACGGCATGTTTTTAAGTTTAAGCGTTGATTTTTACAAATTATAGTCCTATTCACGAACCGGGAGACCCGGGACAACGCGATCAGTTCCTACAAGTTACATTGGTTCCGTGGGAGGTGTTCGTGCCTCCTACGGGGTCGTTTGGGGGCTGATTTGGGTTTTCACCCTTTAACGGTCTGTTTTTAACTCTAAGTATGATTTTTGCAAATTATCGTCATACTCTCAAACTAGGAGACCCGGGACTACGCGGTCAGTTCCTACAAGTTACATTGGTCCCATGCGAGGTGTTCGTGCATCCTACGGGGTCGTTTTGGGGCCGGTTTGGGTTTTCACCCTTTAATGGCATGTTTTTATGTTTGAGTGTTGATTTTTACAAATTATAGTCCTATTCACAAACCGGGAGACCTGGGACTACGCTATCAGTTCCTACAAGTTACATTGGTCCCGTGGGAGGTGTCCATGCCTCCTACGGGGTCGTTTGGGGGTTGGTTTGGGTTTTCACCCTTTGACGGCTTGTTTTTAAGTCTAAGTGTAATTTTTGCAAATTATCGTCATATTCTCAAATCGGCATCCCGGGACTACGCGGTCAGTTCCTACAAGTTACATTGGTCCCGTGCGAGGGGTCCGTGCCCCCTACGGGGTCGTTTGGTGGGTGGTTTGGGTTTTCACCCTTTAACGGCATGTTTTTAAGTTTAAGTGTTGATTTTTGCAAATTATCATCCTATTCACAAATCGGGAGACCCGGGACTACGCTGTCAGTTCTTACAAGTTACACTGGTCACGTGCGAGGTGTCTGTGCCTCCTACGGGGTCGATTGGGGGCCGGTTTGGGTTTTCACCCTTTAACGGCCTGTTTTTAACTCTAAGTGTGATTTTTGCAAATTATCGTCATACTCTTAAATCGGGAGACCCGGGACTGCGCGGTCAGTTCCTCCAAGTTACATTGGTCCCGTGAGAGGTGTTCGTGCCTCCTACGGTGTCATTTGGGGGCCGGTTTGGGTTTTCACCCTTTAACAGCATGTTTTTAACTAAGTGTAATTTTTACAAATTATCATCATACTCTCAAATAGGGAGACCCGGGACTACACGGTCAGTTCCTGTAAGTTACATTGGTCCCGTGCGAGGTGTTCGTGCCTCCTACGGGGTCGTTTGGTGGCTGGTTTGGGTTTTCACCCTTTAACGGCATGTTTTTAAGTTTAAGTGTTCATTTTTGCAAATTATCGTCCTATTCACAAATCGGGAGACCCGAGACTAAGCGGTCAGTTCCTACAAGTTACATTGGTCCCGTGCGAGGTGTTCGTGCCTCCTACGGGGTCGATTGGGGGCCGATTTCGATTTTTATCCTTTAACGGCATGTTTTTAACTCTAAGTGTGATTTTTGAAAATTATCGTCATACTCTCAAATCGGGAGACCCAGGACTACGCGGTCAGTTCCTACAAGTTACATTGGTCCCGTGCAAGGTGTTCGTGCCTCCTATGGGATCGTTTGGGGGCCGGTTTGGGTTTTCACCCTTTAACGGCATGTTTTTAGGTTTAAGTGTTGATTTTTACAAATTATCATCATACTCTCAAACCGGGAGACCCGGGACTACGCGGTCAGTTCCTACAAGTTGCATTGGTCCTGTGCGAGGTCAGTTCCTACAAGTTGCATTGGTATTGTCAACTATAGTCGTATTAGTCAAATTATAATTGTTTGATGCAATTGAATAATACGTGGCAAATAATTTATCTCTAACACAACCATCTTCCAAATCAATTGTTCATGGAAACTCATATTACAGTTATAAATGGAATAGATACAAATGTCTATTCCTAATCAACGTGGAAGACAACTCAAATGAAGAAAAACAAAAAAAAAGACATCTTAATTAAATTGACTTACATGGATTGATTTGATGAGATCATCCTTGATGGCATACCCCTACGAGACATATTTACAAAGAGTCTTTGTTTTTCTGCAAAAAAAAAGTGATGCATACACAAATTTATATGGATAGAGATAACACGAGTATAAATTATATCGATGGCTGTTATTAATGAGTATAGTTGCTATATCAATGAGTATAACTACTATAGTTGTTATGGCTGCGATATGGCTGCTATAAATCAATGTATATCAGCTGCTATTGTTGCTATAAACCAGCATATATCAGTTTATATCAGCTGCTATAACTCAATGTATATCAGTGTATATTAGTGTATATTAAATCAGTGTATAAATCAGTTTATATCAGTGTATATCAGTGTATATTATTGTATATTAAATCATGCAAAGCTCTCAATTTGTTATATTGTTATGCTTGTTGGAAAATGTACCGGGTGATATAAGTCCTTGCCCTTCAACTATTTGCAAAGCTCTCTATTTGTCAATGATCTTAAATATTTCAACTGCAATTTATACAGTACATTGGTGAAAAAAATTATTTTGTAGATCGAGAACACCACAAATGTCAACACTCACCACTACAGGAAGAAATCTAGAGACAGTTCAACGCAGTATATAGTTTAAGATAAATATACCCAAACTCAATAATTAGGCAAGTGAACACCTGAATTATTTGCATGTTCCCCCCAATAACTGAGTATATTTGGGAGATGGTCCTGAATTACTTCAAATCATTATTTATGTTAGCAAGGCCAAAGGCCATGCTATTAATTGGGAGAGGAAGTTCCCTGTTGATATATATATATATATATATATATACACACACACACACACACACGCACATAGATACTCGCCTAGGGTGCGATTACATGAGAGGATGAATACAATGGATTTCTAAAAATCGACACAATTATGTAGCTAATAAATTTCAGATCTGGTCGATTCAGCCACTGATTTTGGTGTTTGAAGAAACTGGACGAAGTTGAACGGAAGTTTTATCTGAGAAGGATGAAGGTTCTTGTAAGGGCTGGGGCCAAACTTCACAACATTATTCAGTGAAAGTTCTTTTAAGGGCTGCCCTGACACTTCCAAGAACGAAGGCATTGCTTCATTACAGAATCTATTGCGATGAAGTTTAAGTGTTTGAAATGATCTACAACCATTGCTTAATCCTGCTATTGATAAAACTTCTAGATATGTTCCTTTGCATGCATAAAAAAATTGATATATTGTGAATATTTATAATTAAAAGTCTCAAAAGCTAGAAAGCTTATTTAGAAAACAAAAATTCAAACAAGGGAGAAAAACAAGTACAAAAGATACAAACGGGGGATATAATAAATATTGTAAGTCTAAATCCTACCATCAATCGCATAAATGGATTGATCATACCTGAATAGTTTCCTTGCGATGTGGACACACAGAATATAAAGGCGTTTCATGGCCCTCAAATGTATACTGCTTAACCCCAGTTACTGCATCCCACACCTGTAAAAACTTCAACTTATATAATTGAATTCCAAACCTCGTGACTCTCATAAAAAGGCAATAACATGCGAAAACAAACCTTTATAAGCTTGTTCTCACCACAGGTGACGATGCACAGTTGTTTATTTGGATAAGAGAAAGCAAGATCATTAACACTACCAACATAGAAAACAATATAGGGTTCCATCGGGACTCCATATTACACGGTTAATTAATGTAGTATAGTCATTGGACAGAGATGCCTAATACAATATAGAAAAACAAATATTGGTGTCTATGAGAAGCATCAAACATTTTATTTCCTTTTTTTTGGTTTTGTAAGGAGGGGGGGGGGGGGGGGGGAGGGGAAGGAATCAAACATAATTTAGTCACTAAATGTTAATTAGGCTTGGAAACCTAACCTGCAAAGCCATTGAACATGCTCCAAGATCCCCAACCTTTGAGTGTTTTGGAGCTTTTGTACGAGTTGATATATGTTTTTTGATGAATCTAGTGCTAAAGCTATTATCAGATTCATATTATACTAATAGCGAGATTATGATCAGTTTGGGGGCTAGTTTTGGGTTTTCACCCTCAAACGGCTTATTTTTAAGCTTAATCTACGTATTTTGAAATTATTGTCTTACTCTCAAATCGGGAGACCCGGGACTACGTTGTTAGTTCGTATGAGTTACATTGGTTCCGTGCGAGGTGTTCGTGCCTCTTTACAGGATCGTTTGGGGGATGGTTTGGGTTTTCACCCTCAAACGGCTTGTTTTCAGGCCTAATCTACATATTTTGAAATTATCATCATATTGTCAAACCGAGAGACCCGCGACTATGCTGTCAGTTCGTACAAGTTACAATGGTCCCATGTGAGGTATTCATGCCTCTTACGGGGTCGTTTGGGGGCTGGTTTGGGTTTTCACCCTCAAACGGCTTATTTTCAAGGCTAATCTACACATTTTGAAATCATCATCATATTCTCAAATCGAGAGGCCCGTGACTATGCTCTAAGTTTGTACAAGTTACATTGGTCCCATGTAAGGTGTTCGTTCCTCTTACGGGGCCGTTTGGGGGCTGGTTTGGGTTTTCACCCTCAAACGACTTGTTTTCAAGCCTAATCTACATATTTTGAAATTATCATCATATTCTCAAATCGAAAGACCCGCAACTACGTTGTCAGTTCGTACAAGTTACAATGATCCCGTGCGAGGTGTTCGTGCCTCTTACGGGTCATTTGGGGGCTGGTTTGGGTTTTCACCCTCAAACGGCTTATTTTCAAGGCTAATCTATGTATTTTGAAATTATCGTCATACTCTCAAACTGGGAGACCCGCGACTATGCGGTCTGTTTGTACAAGTTATATTGGTCCCGTGCAGCGTGTTCGTGCCTCTTACGGGGCCGTTTGGGGGCAAGTTTGGGTTCTCACCCTTTAAGGACTTGTTTTCAAGCTTAATCAATATATTTTCAAATTATTGTCATATTCTCAAACCGAGAGACCCGGGACTACGCTGTCAGTTCGTATAAGTTACATTGGTCCCGTACGAGGTGTTCGTGCCTCTTACGGGCTGGTTTGGGTTTTCACCCTCAAACGACTTGTTTTCAAGTCTAATCTACATATTTTGAAATTATCACCCTTTAGCATCTTGTTTACAAGATGAATTTAGATATTTTTAAATTACCTTCGTGTTCTCAAACTGTAAAACTTGTGACTACGCGGTCAGTTCCTACAAAGTTATGTTTTTAATCAATTTAGAACGTTTATTGATTTTTAAAAATTTTATCATAGTTTCATTTGTTAATTATTTAATCCAACATGCTTTAACATTTAAAATAAACTCAACAACAGCAGCAAATTCCAAAACCAAACCACCAGCAAATCCCTTCCACCAATTTAACTAAATGAGCTAATAAAGCAAGCCATTTTACGTTTGGCTACTTGTTGCCGCTATTTCAGGCCATTTTTTTTTATTTAATGCTGCTACATTTAAAGAGAATGGGACCAAAGTCTTTGGTTGGAACAAATAATATACTTCAGAGACAGTTATTATAGAAAAATAAGAACGAGAGATAAGAATTGACTGAGATACATAGAATTAGAATGAGAGATATCAGGGAGAGGGCATACCTCTAGTCCATTATTGAGAAATGTAATGTTATTGTGGGAGACCTGTTAATCATACTTAGATGCCCCAATATCTTCCCCTCATCCATAAGCCACTTTCCAACTCAACATGCGCTCACTCTGTCACCACCAACAACAAGGCTTCCTAGAATTAAGAAAATAAACAAGTAATTACATTTAGACATCAGTGAACTACTTGGGATCACTTTGATTAGTTAGTTTTGGATTGTTGAAATAGGGTATTATTTAATTTGAGTAAAAAATTGATATTGGTTTCAATTTCTTGAAGGTGCTCTCCAGATTTTCCACCATTATAGCACTAATTTTACAAAATAGTCTCAACTTATTACCAATTTACCCATACCGCATCAAGTCTTACTCTCCGCTTTATCTCAAGTGAGCTAGGCCACTCCTTCTCGATGGTAGCATACACTGCAACATAAAAACTGAAGGTTTTAGCACAACGTCCTCTGATAATGAACTTGAGTGCTTAATGAAATAAAACAATCTATGGTGTGATGAATTCACTTTATCTAATCCTGATATTTATCCAAGGCATTAACCAAGATATTAAAATATATCAAATGGCCATGTAAACCAAATTTCCCCTGCAATCTCATGGGTCCCATACAAGGTATTTGACGAGTCCAAGCTAAAAGAGAGAATTGATATTTTAAAAAAATAAACTGACCTTAGATCTATATTTATAAATTTCCTCTTCCAAAAATTGCAATTGAGGAAACCAATGAACAAATTAACAACAAAAAAAACTTAAATTGCTTATTATGCAAATATACATGGTAAATGAAGTGAAAATTAATGGGCTGCAAACCAAACTATATATATGTATCTTTGAGAAACTATAAACTATTGAGAAAAGCAACAGGGGGGGGAAATTAATTTGATAATCATGCAAATACATATGAACTACAAATTGACGGACTGTAAAACCAAGTTATAGCTTCAACTGACATGTAAATTCTCTAAATTACTAGATAGATTATCATATTCGAGGTGTGCCCCGCCCAACCAACGTGCGTAAAAAATAATTTTGAGATCTCTATGGAAATGTAATAATATCCAGGAGGATAATTTGGGTAGCAATTGGAATTCTGCAGACACAATAGTAGACATACACAACATTGCGGTGTGTCATCTTCAATTAACATTATTCAATTTTTATAAAATTTTAAAAAGTAAAGCGTAATCAAAAGGGATTAAATTAACCCATATGTATTAGGTGAATGATAGTTTCCTTACTTTTAAAGATCTCGAGTTTTCCTATGGCTAATATGAATTAAGGTGTTCTCACAGTAAATTCATAGTAATAATTACAATACTCTAAGAACACAAGTTCTCACAACAAATTCAGTAAATTTAGGAAAATTCACAAAAAAATCCATCTTTCTAAATCAAGATGTTCTTCATTGTCAAAATTATATCTAACAGATCGATGATTGAAGGAACAACAAAAAATGATATCATACCAAATAAAAATGTCGGTGAGAGCAGGGAAGTCTTTGCCGTCGGCTTTGGTCATTGGTGGCTTTTGCCAGCTTTGGTCGCCGAGAACAGGGCTTGCTAGTGGAGGGTCTATGAATGGAGGGTGACACCTGGTGGAAGAGGGTAGCACCGTATGGATTTGGTCACTGGTGGAGGGTCGCACCTGCTGGAGGAGGGCAACAGCCGTGTGGGGAGGGGGGGGGGGGTGAATGGGGGGAGGGAATTCTCAGATTTAGAGAGAGAGAGTAAAAGTTCCAACAATGTTAATGCCACAAGTTTGAACTGTAGGTTTTTTTTGCATTCAATTGAGAGAGAGAGAGAGAGAGAGAGAGAGAGAGAGACGGGGGTAGGGCTTTTCCTTTCTCCGAATTTCACAGTGAGATTTTGTTTGGGAGGGAGATTGAGCGAGTTTTTTTTTGGAGTATGTTATAATAAAAAAATTTAGGTATTTATATTTTAGTCAAGTGTACTTAAATTTGGCACACTTTTAAATAGTGCCAAAATTTGGCACTATTTTAAAGTGTGCCAGATTGTCATTAAACTGTGCCAGAATTTGGCACTGTTTTAAACTGTGCCAGATTTTTAATATCAAGGTGTGCCAGATTGGTGTTTTTGGTGTAATGATTTTTGGAGCACAAAAGTGAGAAAGTATGTGTTCCTGCAAGAAACATATCACCACTTTATTATCATTTGTTTTGGTATCTATAGCTTCCACCTATTTAGAAACGTAGTCTATCGCAACAAGGATGTATAGGTATCCATAAGACGGGGAAAAAGGACCCACGAATTCAATACCCCAGCAATAAAAAATCTCAATAATGAGTATGGGGAATAATGGCATCATATCTTTTCGGGTAATGTCCCCCATCCATTGACACCTATCTCTTGATTTGTAACTATTTCTCACATCCCGAAACATTGTGGGCCAGTATAGACCGCTTTAGATAATTTTAAGGGTCGATGACGTTGGGTATTTTATCATCCAGTACACACCGTCGGATGATTTGGTCCACACAATGCTTAAAGAGGAATGGATCATCATAGAAAAACGTGTATGACCTGGTAATGAACCTCTTCTACTCTTGCGGTATCCAATCGGGAAGGACGGATCCCGTGACAAGATAATTGATTATATTCGCAAACCAGTGGAGAGACGAGGTGGCAAAGAGTTGTTCATCCGAGAAATATTTATCTATGGGTATAGGATCGCTAGGTATGTTGGACGAAAGCCGAAATAAGTGATCGAAAACGAAGTCACGGGCCTCTCGATTTGAGAATATGATGATAATTTGAAAGTATATCGATTAGGCTTAGAAATAAGCTGTTGAAGGGTGAAAACCCAAACCGGCCCCTAAGCGGCCCCGTAAGAGGTAGTAACACCTCCCATGGGACCAATGTAACTCAAGGAACTGACTGCGTAGTCACAGGCCTCTTGGTTTGTGAATACAACGATACTTTGATAATATATGGATTACACTTAGAAATAAACCGTTGAAGGGTGAAAGCCCAAACCATCCCCCAAGCGGCCCCCTAAGCGGCAGTAACACCTCCCACGACACCAATGTAACTCGTACGAACTGATCACGTAGTCACGGGCTATTAGACTTAGAAATAAGCCATTAAAGGGCAAAAACCCAAATCAGCCCCCAAGATGCCCCATAAGAGGCACTAACACCTCGTACGGGACCAATGTAACTCATAGGAACTGATCGCGTAGTCACGGGCCTCTCAGTTTGAGAATATGAAAATAATTCAAAAATATATCGCTTAGGCTTAGAAAGAAGTCGTTGAAGGATGAAAACCCAAACCAGCCCCCAAACGGCCCTATAAGAGGCACTAACACCTTGCACGGGACCAATGTAACTCATAGGAACTGATCGCGTAGTCACAGGCCTCTCAATTTGAGAATATGAAAATAATTTAAAAATATATAGATTAGGATTTGAAAGAAACCATTGAAGGGTGAAAACTCAGACCAACCCCCAAATAACCCCATAAGAAGCACTAACACCTCGTACGGGACTAATGTAACTCGTAGGAACTAGCCATGTAGTCACGGGTCTCTCGGTTTGAGAATATAATGATAATTTCAAAATATATTGATTAAGCCTAGAAACAAGCCGTTGATGGGGGAAAACCTAAATCGACACCCAAGTGGCCCCGTAAGAGGGACTAACACCTCGCACGGGACCAATGTAACTCGTAGGAACTGACCGCATAGTCACGGGCCTCTCGATTTGATAATATGATGATAATTCGAAAATATATAAATTAGGCTTTGAAAGAAGCCATTGAAGGGTGAAAACCTAAACCAGTAACCAAACGACTCTGTAAGAGGAACTAACGCCTCGTACAGGACTAATGTAACTCGTAGGAACTAACCATGTAGTCACGGGACTCTCGGTTTGTGAATATGATGATAATTTGAAAATCTATCGATTAGGCTTAGAAATAAACCGTTAAAGGCTGAAAACCCAAACTAGCCCCCATGTGGCCCCGTAAGAGACACTAACACCTCGTACGGGACCAATGTAACTCGTAGGAACTAATCACATAGTCACGGGCCTCTCGATTTTGGAAAATGATGATAATTTGAAAATATATCGCTTAGGCTTAGAAAGAAGTCATTGAAGGGTGAAAACCCAAACCATCCCCCAAACGGCCCAGTAAGAGGCACTAACACCTCGCACGGGACCAATATAACTCGTAGGAACTGATCGCGTAGTCAAGAGACTCTCGATTTGGGAATATAATGATAATTTGAAAATATATAACTTAGGCTGAGAAATAAGCCGTTGAAAGGTTAAAACCCAAACCAACCCCCAAATGGCACCGTAAGAGGTAGCAACACCTCGTACGGGACCATTATAACTCGTAGAACTAACCGTGTAGTCACGGGACTCTCAATTTGAGAATATTATGGTAATTTGAAAATATATAGATTAGGCTTGGAAACAAGCCGTTGAAGGGTGGAAACCCAAATCAGCCCCCAAACGGTCCCATAAAAGGCACTAACACCTCGCGCGGGGCCAATGTAACTCATAGTAACTGACCGCGTAGTCACGAGCCTCTCGGTTTGAGAATATGACGATAATTCGAAAATATATAGATTAGGCTTAGAAACAATCCGTTGAAGGGTGAAAACCCAAACCATCCCCCAAACGACCCCGTAAGAGGTACTAACACCTCGCACGGGACCAATGTAACTTGTAGGAGCTAAACAGGTAGTCATAACTTGCATAAGATTTTCAATTTGAGAATATAATTATAACTGTAACTCATATATGTAGTTTTTAGCTTAAGTAAGATTATTTTAGAAATTACTTGGTAACTAATATCATCTCTTTTTTCTATCCTATATTTTTTTTTTGCAGGATTACATTTTATCGTTAGCATTTATTCACGTGGAACACATGGAGAAGTCAATGGTTTATAACAAGGGGATTATTTATTTAATGTCGTTAATATTCAGGATTATATATTTTTTTGCTATGGTCATGCGGGCTATTGTAGTTTTATTGTTAACTTTTATGGTCATGCGGGCTTTTGTAATTTTATTGTTATATTTTGTGGTCGTGTGGGCTTTATACTGTGCAGGTTTTATATTAGCAGGTTTTAGAATGTTCAGAAAATAAACGAAACTCTGCCCAATTTTTTTTAGTCCTTGAAATACTAAAGACTTGTAATATTTTGAAGTTTATATGTACATTAGTTTATTAACAACGTGCGAGATTTGCAATTTGTGAATTTTCTTGTTTTCAAATAATTTTTTTTCTGTTAGCCAAAAATTTGGTACAGTTCAAAACCGTGCCAAAAGTATATCAAATTTTGGCTCGGATTTGAAATGTGCCAAAAGTTTATCAAAACGTACTCAATCTGCCACGGTTCAAAAGTGTGCCAGAAATATCAAATTCTGGCACGTTTAAAAGTGTGTCAGAAGTGTTCCTGTTTGGTCAAATTTGGCACACTTTTAAATCGTTCCAGAAAAAATAGCCATTTCGGAACACTTGATTCTGGCACAGTTCAAAATAGTGTCAGATTTGATCTGGCACGGTTTTAAACCGTGTCAGATTACTGTTTTTAGTGTAGTGGTCAAACATGTAGGTATTAATCTCAAATTACATCTTAATGACTCCAAACATTATAAAGCTCAAAAATAAAATGAGGACGTATATCAAAACACTATCAAATAGTCACATGGATATAAAATGAAATTGTGACTGGGTCATCCTAAATGTCCATTCATAAACGTTGTAAACAAAATACAAAACTATTTTTTTTTCTTTTTCCAAAAAATTTATCAAAAACAAAACTATTTTTGGTTTTTCGAAAAATATATCAAAATGAAAAATATAAATTCAAAAACGGTACACACTAGTAATAGGCATAAAATATCATCATGAAAAACATCCTATGCTAGCAAATAAATCTAAACCTCACCTGTTAGGTGCGGTGGAGTTTTCCAAAGGTGGTGACATCCTATGAAAAACCTCCATCAAGTTATATGAAGTCTTAACTAAAAACTTAACTTGCTCCATAATATGTGCAAACTCTCTCATGTAATCATTCAGAGTATCCAAAGTATCATGTTTGGGTGCATGTGTCGAAGAAACACGTGTAGTAGCAAAACATGACACATTACCCAACTTAAAAAAAACTCCCCAAGGTGTTCTCTTTTCTTACAATTGGTGCAAACATACATGGACCTAGGAACACCTCTCTCAAAACGTTTACGGCTCACTCTCCTATCAGGTACGGGATGCCTAGGTGGGTTAGGTTGAGAGCCAAATGGATCAATCACAAACTCATGAACCGACTTTGGTGCAACGTGGGAAGTGTACGCATCGTCATGATCTATTCCTAGTCTCTCAACACTACCCAAAGCAGGACAGAGGAACTTCTTTCCTACCTTCCTAGATGTATCCTTTATAGTGACCTTTACCTCCCGGGCATGTTCAAGATCTCTCTCTAATTATGACACACGGACTATAAGTTCACTATTTTCTCGATTTACGATGATCAACTTCTCACTCAAAGAAACCTTCACCTTCTTGAATTGACTCGCCGATGCCTCAATTCCCATCAAACTCTCAATCTCTCTCTCCAAGACTATCACCCTAAGACCTAACTCCTTATTCAATTTCTTAGTCTTTATGTTCTCGGCGTAAAAATATCTAAACGCAATCTGGAGGTCAATATCACCCTCACTAGCATACTCACTCTAACACTCGCTAGAAACACTCAAACTATCATCCTCGGGGGTCTCACGTGCACAAGTATCCTCGTAATCGTGGGACAAACTTGGTGTGCTCACGTGACTAGATAAAAAGGCAAAAAGCTTCCCATGTGAAGAGTCATCCCCAAAAGCTTTCACATCTTCCTCACTATCGCTAAGAGTGGATGGCATGGAAATCTTTTTACCCTTTCTATTTAACCTAGTGAGACACTCAAATGCTCTATGCCCTCTTCCCTCACACTCAAAACATCTCTCTTATTCCTCTTTCTCCTTCACACCTTCTTTCTCACCGCTCTCTTTGGCATCATCTTTCTTTTTATTTTTCTCAAAAACCTTTTTATTGGAATAATTTTTCTTTCAAAACTTAAGCAATTTTATGAAATTTTTTGCAAGCATGGCCATATCAAAATCAAACTCATCCTCAGACTCGGACTCACAAACTCCCACTTTCTTTTTATTCTCACTCTTGGATACTTCCTTTCTCTTACTAGACTCGGCTCTAAGTGCAATCCCTCTATCCTTAGGTTTGACAATGTCAGGGAACACTTCAATCTCATATGTCTGTAGGTCTCCTACCAGCTCTTCTAATTTTAAATTGCTCAAATTACCTCAGGAATTCAAAATAGTTACTTTAGGGATAAAATGTTTTTCCACTGATCTCAAAATCTTTTTAACCACTCATGCATCAAGAATGTGCTCACCAATATTGAAACTGCTGTTGATAATATCATATAAACGTGCATAAAAATCATCAAAACACTCAAATTCAAGCTTGGTAATTGTTTCAAATTGAGTAGTTAAATTTTGAGGTTTAGACTCTTTGATCACATTCGTACCTTCATGGGTACGTTGTAAAGCATCCCACACTTCTTTAGAAACGGTGCATGTCATAATACGTTGGAACTCCTCAGGAGTGACGTCAAGAGGAATTAAACTCAGCCCACGTGAATTAAAAGTTTTCCACCTAAACTCATCCTTAGTCCAGTCTGCCACGGATTTTAAATTAGTAACATTATTTGCGGTGATAGTGGGAGGAGTCCAGCCTCTTTCGCAAACTACCCAAATGCGCTCAGTGATTGCTTTTAAATGTGATTTCATACGGGCTTTTCAGTAAGAATAATTAGACATGCCAAAATTTGGCAACTGATTATATAAGTTTTCATTTGGAAACACTGCGATTTTTCAAAATCGGATTTAAAAAAAATATCAATATCACAAAATTTTGCAAAAAATAGGAATTTAAATAAATTAGTGAAACTTACTTTGATACCAATTTGATAAAGCGGTGTGATATTGATTAATTTGAATTCGCAAATTTCAATTGTAAACTTATTTAATTAGTGTCAATTTTTTAAACCAATTTAATTCGGCCCTAAAACATGAAGCTCTATGGGTAAAATCAAACCAACATAAATAAATTGCTGACACACAGATTTCGGAAAAAAAAAGGGCAAACCTTTTATTTCACTTAATAATACTCACAATGATTATAAGTGAAATCTATAATGAATATCCGCAGATATCCACAAGAACACGCAGTTCTAAATCAATAATGAATCAACCTCAGAAGATCCACAAAGACACGCAGTCCAATAAGCCCAGGAACACTCAAAAGTAATCTCTATGACGCGAGGTCAACACTAGCCAAGTACCTCCCGAAGTGGCACCTAGATTAGCAGTAGGTTATCCTCCCTACAAGAGAAACTCTAGCAAAGATGTATCTTGGGTTCTAAAACAATTCACGAAACTATTGCGATTTTTTTAATTGAAAAATAAAAGACTGAACCCTAAAAGAAGAAGACAAAAGTATTCTACAGATTGTAGTTTTTGTGTATTGTAAAACGTCACGTCTTCTTAACGAAAAAGGACTCGTTTAACACGCTTTATATAGAAAAATTGAGTCGGTGATGTTACTTGAACGAAGTCCTAATGTCGCTCGAATGAAGTCTTAATATCGCTCGAATGAGGATAGATGTCGCTCGAACGACATCGCGCAAGATGCCATTGTCGTTTGAACGACAGGCATATGTCGCTCAACACTTAAAAAATTATTTTGATGAAAAACAATGCATCAACACTTAAAAAAAATTAGAACCTAACACTTTTAAATGAACCGTTAAGTAACCAAAACACAACCTTACCAAAATTAATCTTGCTGGGGCTTGAATGTTGAATAAATTTTGATATTCGGGTTCGTCTTCATGTATCTCCAAATTTGAATTTTTTTCTTCGACGGTTTGTAGTGGAATACGACATACACTAATGTAAACAGTACTTATAAAATATGTCCTCACGTATTTGCCTTGAAAATATAAAAAAAAATCAAGTAAAGAATGGTAGTAAATAAAATACCCAAATACACCTCTGGGTTTTTCACCCTAGCTGAGCGATGGGTCTCGAGTTCCCTTAGTTAGACCCGATCATCTGTAACATCCTTGGCATCACGATATACATTCTCCCTCCCCATCAGTATTACCGGAGGTGGTCCCATTCGATGCTAGTCCAGTCGTCGACATCCACAACGTTGGTTATTTCTCCAAAAAAATTCAAAAAACACTCGAAAGATCATTTTCTAGAGAGAGAGAGAGTTTAAGAGATCGTCTTGGAGTGAGAAATGAATATTGCCTTGCCCTCTTTATATAGGAGGGTAAAGAGTATAGTGGTCGATACACCCATGCTCCTGTCAGTAAGAAGTGGCCCTTTGCGAACCCATGAAATACACTGAATCTCTTTGCCCTGCCCATCTACAACCCCTTTAAATTTTGTCAAAAAATCCAAGAAATTGCAGAAATGATTACAAAAATTCCCCAAATAATTCCCATAAATTCCAAAAACATAAAAAATTCAAAGTTTTAAAAAATCGCACATTTTCTAATAAAAATCATCAAATCCAAATTTACACAATAATCTAAGAAAATTATTAAAAATCTCAATATTTTCCAAAAATAATTATAAAAAAACCCCAAAAATTCCAAAAAATTCCAAAGGTCATAAAACTCAAAACTTGGAAAAAAATGCACTCTTTTCAACAAAAAATCACTAAATTCAAAAATCATCCAAGTTCACCAAAAACATTTGAAAAAATCCAAAACTTTTTAAACAAATCTCACACTATCGCATATCTTTTTCGAAGCTATTATACCCCATTTAGGTCCTTAAAATTGACCTCCTCACACTTTAGGTCCTTAGAATTGACCTTCTCATTCTTTCGGTCCTCAATATTTACATCCTCATAGTTCAGGCCCTTGGAATTCACCTTCTTACTCTTGGGTCCTCATAATTCACCTTCTTACTCTTGGGTCCTCATAATTCACCTCCTCACATTACAGGTCCTCATAATTTACCTTCAAATTCTTTAGGTCCTTAGAATTGACATTTACACTCTTTAGTTCCCTTGAATCCACCTTGGCCCTCGAAATTAGGTTACGATCCTATGAATTGGTCGCATAAACTATTTAGGTCCTCAAAATTAACATTATCCCCTAGAATTTGATTGAAATGCTCTAAATTTATCACATTCATTCTTTAGGACCTCAAAATTAGAATTGGACCTCAAAATTAGGTCGCTATACCCGTTTGGTTGTATAAATTCTTTAGGTCCTTGGAATCAATTTTAATATTCATAATTAGACGGTAGTCCTTTGAATTGGTCACGTGCACTCTTTAAATCCACAATCCCCATATTGGTGTTATATACCCTTTAGGTTCTTAGAATCTCCCTTGGCCCTCATAATTAGGCCTTGATCCCCGTATTAGTCGCATACATTCTTTAAGTCCTTAGAATTGACCTAGACCATAACAATGAAAGTACAATCCCCTAAATTAATCGCACACACTCTTAGGTCCTCAGAATCGATCCTTTATCCCCATCATGATCCGAACCTATTCTTACCAGAGTTCTAACATATAGGGACTCGAAACTTAAATATTTCCATCATGGCATTTATCTTTTGAAGACTATCATTTATTCAAAGTTCTCCCATTAAGGGTATCTTTAGACATTCAATTCAAATATCTTAATATTATTCTTTAGGGTTCAAACAAAGTCTCTTCGAACCACAAACCCCCGTCCTATTACAAACCCTAACCTGATAACAACCGAATGTTTTTGGAGCTCTATTTGACTTTAGTTAATTCTCGGACTTGAGAGTATCTCAACGAACTTTCATATATCTTTAAATCTATTTTCCAACGGTTCTAATTATCCTTGAATCAAACTTATAGTTCGCATTTTGTAATTATTTTACAAAAAATCCGTGACTTGAGTACGATTGGATGTTTTCCAAGAATCAATTGACTTTGGTAAACTCTCAATCCGGAGAGTATCTCAACACACTTTTACAAATATTTAAATCCTATTATCGATAGTCCCGATTGTGCACGAATCAAATTTATGATTTACATTTTATTACCATTTTACGAAAAAAGTCCATTTAAGTCTGCCAATAGGCGCCCCCGTCCCTGCTAGTAGGAGAAACACTTCATGGTCACTAAGTCTGGGAACTATGTTGGCTGGTAGGCAAACCCCCTAATCTGATCGGACCCCCCCCCCCCCCCCCACACACACACACACATAAACAGGCACAGTCTGATTATTTTAACCTATTAGGGTTCCCAATTTAAGGAAACCCTGACATCATCATTCCAGAGCGTCCAACCTCGTAATTCATGTAAAACCCTATTATATCACTTCCAAAAACATTATCTTACATAACTCACTCACCTCATCATTTTTCACCACTTTCCACCCCTTCAACGCCATCCTTTACCTCAAAAAATAGATTACAAAACCTCAAAAAATCATAATTCAAATACTTAAAAGGTCTAAACCCTACTTTTTCAATTTAGTGTAATTTGAATTATGATTTTTGAGGTTTTTGAATCATAAAGTAATAAATTATTTGCCAATTTAGTGTAATTTCACATATAATTTATTACTTAAGTAAATTTTCTAGTTAATTCTTATTTCATCATTAATCACATTTTTATTATTTACATATCTTTAAATTTAATTTCATAAATTCAAAATCGTAAAAGGAGGATTTATCATATAAAGCCCAAATTAGACCTTTTCACACTTTCAACACTTTTTGCATATTTTTTTCGTAAACTAAAATGAGAAACTCTAATTTTGGACTATGAGTTAGACCACAATTTATTCCCCATTTGAACTATGTAGATTATGATGTCACTTTCAACTACAAAGGCATCCTGACATTATTTTGAGATTTAAGACCTCATTTAGTTATTCCACTCTTATTCTTATATATTTTTATTCCCGTAATTAGTTTATTTATTTAGTGATTTCATCTGCATGAATACTCTCTTATTCATGGTGAGTCACGATCTAACGCATCGCTTATAGTTTATCTATTTCTAATTATTTTCTTACTTTGTAGCAATCCGTTGACATGCATATTCACTTGTCGATAGTGAGTCACAATTAGGTGCATTGCTAGTTTGAGGGAAGTTATGCATTAGGATTAAGCTTAAACCCTGATTTTTTGTCTATAACATTTTCCCAAAGCTTCTAATTAGGGTTAGGTGATGATTGCTTCACATGAGTTTCATAGTTATATTCAGTTTGCAAGAAGACATTAATGCACATCTACTACTCCTGTGCCAAATAAGTTTATGAATGGATTCGAGAGATTTACATCGTTTCTCCTACATCAGCTATCTTTTTTTATGTCATCTCTTTGGAGATGAATACCTTTTTGCTTATTTTGAGTAAAATAGGGTGGTACTCTAATATATACACATTAACACACTCTCACATCATTGATGACGGTCACTTTATGTCCTTCGTATCTATCGAACCTCACGAGCATCACAGGGGGAGGAGGTTTTTCCCTCTTTTCTCTATTTAAGGAATTAGTATGACCACAATAACCTTTTCATGCTTACAAGATATGGATGCTATAAAATAACGATATGAAGCCTTTGATAAGTCTTTCATTTCATCTATAATAAAATGAAATGCAACCTTAGTAGGGCCTTCCACATCAATCGTGATTTGCTCATTTACAATCTTATTTATGCACCATAAATTAATTTATATGATGGATTGCTACTAGAGTTGTCCTCTTGTACCAACTCAGTTGTACCATGCGCCATATTTAATGCAAAATATGATGTGCTTTGCATATTTTACCAGTCAATTACAACATGGCGGAGATCCCAATCTGCTGATTTTTCACGACAAAAGGGAATAGTTTAGGATGAATAAGAAGAGAAAGTCAGCCTTTTATTTTGATGGCAAAAATATTATCTTTATCTGTAGAAAGATATTTACCTACTTATTGTACCTCAAATTCTTCTTCCATCCATTGTTATGGGATCAATGGGGTTGTTAACACTCCTAGAAAAATCCTTTAGCATCCACAGATGCCAAATACTCTTCCGAAAGGTCAAGAAAACATACAGAGAGATGAGAAGTTAAAGAGTCATGAGAAGATGATTTAAAATTAGCAAACCATTAAATAGGTTTGAATAACCCTCATCAAGTGTCAAGGGACCCAAAATCTAAAATTTTCTCATATCTCCCTTTGAATCAAAATACATGCAATAAAACTTTTGCCACTAGGAATGAGCTTCCATGGTTGAGAAACATTCCATTACTTGAAAAGGAGAGTGTGTAACTTATTAGATATGAGGGTTTGTTTTAATTTCATAAACATAATCTTAAAACTGCAAGAAGGAATAAGGGGAAATAACAAATGTTCAATGTGATTGTCATGAAAGGCCATTGTGCAAACGTTATGGAATGAGCCAAACACAAGATGGATATTTTGTTCATGCAACAAAGTTATATCAGTAATCCCAGGAAATAAGAGTACAAAATCATAAATAATAAACCTCTAAAGTATCAAAGAACGCAATGTGAAAAAGCGATAGACGCACTCTAGAACCTAGGACACTATAATGTGGAATGTGTGATACCAACTATAACACCCTATAAAATCTATAACTAGATTGATCAGTTCTAAATATAAAAAAATACAGGAGTGTAAACAGTTGGTATCATTCTAAGCATGGATAAAAAAATAATATGATAATAATATAATATAAATACTATAAGTTACCAATCTCCAATGTGTAATAAATAATACTCCATCACAAGAATATATAATTGTCTCAGTAATAGTAATATTCCACCCTGAATATAAATAGTTGAATCCAACATATATAAAACCCGATACAATAATCTGACATTAACTACTGAAATGGAAGTGTTATAAATAAAGATGGGAATGCAGGCTCAATAACTACGTCCTATTAACGAAAGATGGAACTGTGAATTAAAGATTAAATAGATCAGGGTTGAGGTAACTGCTACTAGATAGGATCTGAATTCAAATTCCACAAACAAGAATAAATCCAACAAGCCTAACGTGTGTAATAATGTAACTAAATTTGGGCCACAGTAATAATAATAATAATAATAATAATAATAATAATAATAATAATAATAATAATAATAATAATAATAATAATAATAATAATAATAATAATAATAATAATAATAATAATAATAATAATAATAATAATAATAATAATAATAATAATAATAATAATAATAATAATAATAATAATACACCTTACTCTCTTATTTTGGTTATTTTAAGTTAACCCAGCCCAAAAAAACTAAATATAGCATAGGAGTCTAATCTAAATCCCAAGTGAACTCAATGATACATAATTATAAATCTTTTCAATTGTTTAAAATTACAAACTTCCATAAACTAATATCTCACGTGTACATCTCATATATGATCTCTGTAAAATAAGTAGAATCGTATAAGTCCAATATTCTAGTGAGTATGTACCCACTCACATACAATAAAATTTGGTATACATAAGCCCATGCATAAAATCACTCGGGCATGTCCCTATTGCCTTAGAGGATCACTCATATGTACTAAGTATAGTTACCTATGTACTAAGTATAGTTATATGTTGTCCCAGTCCTATAACCTCAAGCAACAATAAAGGTAACATAACTACACCTTCTCGTTTAGCGTATAGACTCCATACCCAAGGATATATAAAAGAATGACCCCATTTTCACCCACTCGAGATACATGTACATATCACACCTCACAAAATCCAACAGACAGGGTGGCCAGCCACCACCGCCGAACCGTGTTATGCGTGAGTAAATAAATACCATTCTTAGCATGAGACAGATATGAGACATACATAAATCAATCCACAAGATAAATAATTGGATCAATCGCAAATGATTAACGGAGCAATAAAAGATCCATCACATGCTAAAACTCCAAGTAAAAACCAATCTGCAATAATTATTAAATAAAATATGAATAATAAAGAACTATGAATAATCCAACTGAAATCCTCTAACAACTTTGGAACCGAATGGCCCAATAAAAATCCAAATGAAGTCTCGTAATGAAATACGACTGAAAAGAAAATCTTAATAAATAAAGCAATAAAATGAATAAACTCCAGTTGCACCTCCAAACGATAAACTCCGGTAATCCTATGTAGCTTCTCCAAAATTTATCGTGAAAAAGTTAGTCAAAGCACAAGGTGAGAGCCCCGAGCTTGAATACACACTACTCCTCTCAGATAGGATCCTTGAATCCAGACAGTGTCATTATACGCAATAAATATCATAATAGAATATTTTAATTAAACGAGATAATTAAACGCGATAAATATAAAACTAACTACCCTCGAAAATTCCCATTTCAAAAGCAAACCAATATGATTTTAAATTATCAAGTCCCACGATGTTAATTTAATTAAATTAACCCAAATTTATTATTGTTCTCCCTTTTTATTACGGTGGTCCTCCCGTCCCAGGTGGTAATCCACAAAAGTGTCACACTTCCCTTTGTCAAATGGCCACTGATCCGTTTAAACTATCGACCTCGCCCCATGACAAGGTTCCACACACGACACGACATAAATTATTCGATGATCCGTTTAAACTGCCGGTCCCTGACACATTATGTCGCCACAAATTTTAATACCCGTTTTTATCTTAAGCATTAATTCTCATTTTCTGAATTTATAAATTAGACCACCCTTTTAATCGATGTGAGATCCTCAAAATACCCATTAGTCCGATAATTAAGGGTCCCCAAGTACACATATGTTATATCCTACATATAGGATGAATAATCAATATAAAACACGTACTATTCACATGCCTAGGCTTAACGAAAAGGTGATATAACGTAAAAATCTAGCCCACCCTGAGACATAAAATCCCCATGAATTTACAACTGGTCCCATACCTAGTAAGTATAAATTTTAAACAAGACCTACCCACTAGTCCCATACCTAATAAGCATACTAAAATAGAGGTGAGTAATATACTAACCAAAATCCCCTCGTCCCCGCGATGGCAAAAGTGAATAATAATAATCCACACAATATCATAAATCATAAACACAACATGACAATATAATCATAAAGTCCTAATTTAATTTAATTCAATTAATAGCACCGTCGTTATTTTCAACATAATTCTTTCTATTCAATAATGTTAAATTAATCAACATTCGATATTATTCAATATGACAAAAACGTTCCCTTTTATAAGCCATCTAATTTTTATAATTGTGAGCGCGTCCCATTAACCATATAAATAATCCCATAAAAATTCTATGTGAGAACCTACACCCAAAACCAAAAAACCCATAAATCTAACCTACACACCTAAAGGTTTCAAAGATTAAATAATATTCAAAAGTTTCACAAAAACAATCCCAAAATTTAAGTGCCCACTTTCTCTAATTAAGTTACTAATTGATTTTAATCAAAAACACGTGATTAACGATTTAGGCGACACTTAAAATGCATAATACTAAAGGAAAGGAATAGAGTTTTCATGACTGAGTGAAGATAGATTTGAAAATGTGATTAGAAATCTGGATTCCTCTCGAAAAATTAGCAAAGAGTTGTTCTTGGACAAACTTGGTTAAACCCCAATTAAGCCTTCCAAAACTTGTGACAAAAAAACTTGATTATGTTGGAGGTTGATGAATATGGTGGAGAAGAAAAAATTTTGGAAGCGCTCTTTGGTGAAAAACTTGGGAAAAAGTGATTATGAGAAGCCCCCCCCCCCTCGAATTATAATCGTTAAATACCAATTAGGAATCCTAACCCAACTCAAACTCTAAAATATAACTCACCGACTCAAAATATGGGCATAGTCGATCGATCGACTCCCAGGGTCGATCGATCTACCCTACAGGTCTGGCGACAGTTCGCCCACAAAATGCCTATAAGGCAAAAATAATTAAAAACTCCACTAAAAATCCATTTTAAATCCGATTTAAATTTCGCTTGAAGTTTTATTTTTCTAAAATCATAACCAATATATTTTATTAATAAAAATCATTAAATCCAAAATTTTATTTTTCTCAAATATTTCAATTAATTAATTAAATTAACTAATAAACACACGGGATGTTACATACTTCCCCACTTGCAAATGAATTTCGTCCTAAAAATTAGATGACGCATAAACATCAAACGTCAATCGCAAAGCATAAAATAAGTCTCACATGCGCCTACTCGTTAAATTCCATAATTGGGTGCCCATACACCCAATCCTACGCGTACCTACCCCATGAATAACAAAATAATGTATATTTCTATATATATATATATACACATAACTATGAAATTAACGGCGTGCCACGTGCTCTCACAAATCACCACTCGATTCTATTTTCGATAATCTTCGCAACACATAAATCCTCAAATGAAATCACATCACTTGATCGATATAAGACATACCCAAAATTTATATTAATGATCTTCCAAATAATTAACATCTCCAAAATCAACTCTAAGGATCCTCACATCAAGCTTACTAATTCTAAATTCAATGCCTACAACGTCCTTAACACAAAATTATATATCTCCAAGAAACACATCTAACACGTATGCTAGATCCCATACCTTAAGGAGTACAAATAAATAAAGGGAATCAAAGATCGATAATGTGAAAGCTAAACGAACTCACAACCTACGAGATTTAAGACCATGCTCTGATACCATCTGTCACACCCCGTAAAATCTGACATACGGGGTGGCCAGCCACCGCCGTCGAACCGTGTCGGGCGTGAGTAAATAAATATCATTTTTATCATGAGAAAGATATGAGACATAAATAAATTAGTCCATAAGATAAATAATTGGTTCAATCCCAAATGATCATAAACAACTCATCAATAAAAGATCCATCGCATGCTAAAACTCCAAGTAAAACCCAATCTCCAATAATATTTAAATAAAATCTGAATAATAAAGAACTGAGAATAATCCAACTGAAATCCTCTAACAACTTTGGAACCGAATGGCCCAAAAAAACCAAATGAAGTCTCATAATGTGTAAGGACACAAATTTCCAATTGAGTCCTTTGTAGTTTTGGCTCAATTCCGGACAAAAATATTTGAGTCATAGGATAGTGTTATTGACCATCCTTCAAGCCTTTGACATTCTAAAGTTGAAGACGTAGCGGCCAAGATTATAAAGCTTCATCAAATGTCGTGTTTATAGTGCCTCATTTCTACGTCATCAACATGGTTCCATTTCTCCTAAGGTATGAATGAATTTTAATATATGGAGCTTGGAACAATAGTTATATGGGTGTACTTTGTTTTTAAACTGTTCTTTATTTTCAAAAAGTATCTTTAAAACTTTAAAATAAAGTTTTTAGGATAAAAATAGAATTTTTATACTTTCTGGTTTTTCATTCGATATTGTCGTTCGAAGGAGTTTATCGTTCGAACGAGTTTGCCAACGAGTTTCCACATTGGCCACTGGAATGTCGTTCGAAGTGTCGTTCGAACGAAAATGATGTTGGAACGAGATTTTCAACGAGATTTCTAACGAGATCAACTTTTAATACATTGGAACTTCATTAAAAGGCTCGTTCGAACGAGACTTCGTTCGAACGAAAATCTCGTTTGAACGAGTTTTGGCGAGAATAGTAAATTGGCAGTTTTTTTAACAGTTTTGCCACTTTCCCACTTCTTTTCCCACTAACTTTTTACCTGAATAACTAAGTGCGGAAACCAAGTTTTCTAACTCAACTTTTCATACCATTACAACTCCTTGAGAGATTTTTTGAGTGTTCATCTTTCCAAAGAAAATTTCATTGTTTAAGTGTATATTTTTCCAAGAAAAAATCATAAAAACTTCTATTTTACACTAATAGTTTGTTTATTTAAGTTACTTTATACGTATTCATTGCTTGGAGTTTTGGCACCAGTTTACTCTTCCTATTGAAGAGTTCATTTGGGTTTTCTTCTAAATTCCTCAAAGAAAAAGAAGTTTATTTTGCTGCGGCATTCTCATATGGTGAAAGGCACCATGTGTGGCTAATGGTGTACCTAAAGTCCGATCAGTAGATTTTGAGACCGCGGTGGAGCTCCGTGGTTATTCGTTAGGCGGAGATGTATACAAGAAGGAGCGTTGGGGGTTGGATGAAGTCAATTCGAGTGTTGTAAGTCTTACTGTCTTGTATTTGTAAAACCATACTTAGTGGATTTGTGGCTGGGGCAGTCCGAGGTTTTTTCCCGTTGTGGGTTTTTCCACGTACATCGCGGTGTAGTGATTCATTGTTTATTTTTATCTTTTGTAAAACTCACCTAGAACGCATGCTTAGGTAAAAAGATAAAATTGGTTTAAATCACTACGTATGTTTAATTTGGTGCTAACTAATTAATTTGGGTAACGTTTATGTTAATTTAATTCAAGTCGTCACTTAATTTGATAAAATTGCTTTGGCCTAACTTGGTAATATTGAAAATATGACTTAGGCAAATTTCTAGGACTTGGGTTAAATTAATTTGGTTTAAGTGAAATTTAAATTGTGTGAGTGTTTTAATCTTATTTCACATTGTTTAATTTTAATTTGAAAACAAATTAAAATTTGTTATTTAATTAAACCATCTTTCGCTTCCGCATCTCATAAAGGAAATTACTCTTTTTGAAGTAAAAAGGTTTTAAAATTGGGGGCTTCGCCTTTTAAACAAGGGGTATCGGAGCATTGATTCAGAAAAACTATCGTTTTCAAATTAGTATCAGAGCGAAAATGATAAATTATTTCATTAAAGATCCTTTAAAATATTTTTGGCTAAGATGGAATTTTCCCCATTCTAAAAATTTCCTATTTTTGATGGTTCTAATTACGCGTATTGGAAAGAGCAAATGAAATCGGCACTTAAATATCGACAAGAGGGTTTGGTTATCTGTAGTTAATGGGTGGTCTCCACCAACTCATTTAGTAGATAATGAATGTGTTCCCAAATCGGTCGATTGATGGGGTGATAGTGAACTTAAATTTTCAAATTTTAATTCTCGGGATTTAAATGCCTTGTTTAGCGCTGTCACACCGGATGAATTCCGTCACATTATGACGTGTGAAACCGCTAAAGAAGCTTGGGATATTTTATAACTCACTCATGAAGGTACAAGTGTCATAAAAGCTTCGGAACTCCAAAACCTCACCACTTAATTTGAAACCATCAAAATGAATGAAAAAAAAAACTTTTGATGAATTTTATGCTAGACTTTTCGATTTTGTTAATTCATCTTTTAACTTGGGAGAGAAGATACCCGACAACCGAGTAGTAAAGAAAATTTTTAAGGTCCCTACCTAATAGATTTATTCCAAAAGTGACCGTTTCAAATTCTTTACCAACTTTAGCCTCTACGAAATTAGAAGAGCTTATAGGTGATTTACAAACCTATGAACTGGACATGTTCCCCTCTAAAACTGAAAAGAAAATAGAAAAGGGTGTTGCTTTAAAAGCCCGAAAAGAGGAAAAGCAAGTCGCAGAGAGTGAAAGTGATAGTGACTCGAAAAATATGGCTATGTTTGCTAAAAAGTTTTGAAAATTTCTTAAATTTAACAAAGATAAATTTAAAAAATAATTTTTAGAAATTTGAAAAATCTATGCATGACAAAGCCGAGAAGATCCCTAAAACTATTAATGAAAGCTTAAATAGGGACGAGTCAAATAGGTGTTATGGTTGTGAAGGGTATGGCCATAGGGAAAAAGAGTGTCCCACTAAACTAAGGAGAGAGGGTAAGCAACCAATTTCTTTTAATGCAACCCTTAGTGATAGTGATTATAAAGAGGGACCCGATTCCCCCACTAAGTCCAACTTTGTGGCTTTTATGACTAGTCATGTGAGCACCGATAATGAATCTTCCCATGAAGATATTCAAACAAATGACACTTCCGGGGTCAAAGTTTATGATTCCCTTCCTTTTGATGGTAGTGAGAGTGAAGAAGAAAGAGAGAGTGAAAATGAAAAAGAGGTTGATGTGAGTGAACTTCAAAATGATTTTCAAGAACTTTATGAAGAGTCTATTAAATTAAAAAGAGAAAATTAAGTTAGAAGCGAGTTTAAAAGAGCGTTTCAAGGTCGTTGATGATAGTGTGTTAGTGGAAGACCTTAGGACACGAGAGAGAACTCTTCGAGAGAAGCTTAAATATGTAGAAGGCGAGAGAGATAGCCTTAGAGGTTTAATAGAATCCTTAAAAAAGGAGCTTCTTGAGTTTCAAGCGAGAAATGTGTTATTAGAGTCTACTATCCTAGAATTAGAAAATAAACTAAAAGACTCTAGTAACGTCAAATTTTATTTAGAGTGTAGGTCCAAAAAGCTAGATAAAATCTTATGAACAGTCCAAATTAAAAATGACACTTGTGGTTTAGGCTTCTATACTTGTAATGAAGCTACTCATAACGCCAAATCCAATGTTTTAGAAGAATCACCTAGGAAAGCTTTTAGAGATCATTCCTTTGGTAAGTCTTTTCGTCGAGTCTTTAAGTGCTCACATTGTGGTCGAAAAGGTCATCTTAGGAAATTTTGTTTTGAACTTAAACGAGTTCCTAGAAAATCCAAATGTAAGGCAACCGAGGTAGCCAAGATTCCTACACCCCTAGATCGTCATTCCTCATTAGTTTGGGTTAGCAGATCCGACTTGGTAGCTTTAAAAGATAGGGTTTTTTATTCTCATTTACTATCACATGCTTCCTCACTTGCTAAATCTAAAGGTTGAATGTGTTAGTTTTGTTTGCATACTCTATCTTTTTGTGCTTCATATTATATAACATTTCTAGGTGTATGCTTGTTTAATCATTTTCTAGTCTATGCTCCATGCTTAATCACATACTAGAATAATGGTTTTTGTTTATCTTTTGTATTATATTTTCTTCATTTTTGTTTGCATTAAATGAAAAATACAAAATGATTTTTGTTTATCATTTGGGTTTTATCTCTTGGAAATTTGAGCTTAATGAAAAATTCAAATGATTTTTGTTTGTCTTTTGCGTATATATTTTTATTTTTGGTTAAAATTTTCAAAAACTCAAAAAGATTTTTTTTTTGTGTGTATTTTAGTTTGACAGACTTTATGTGGCATACACTTGTGTTAGAATCCCATCTTTTACGCTCCCGTGTGGCTAGAACTTTTGGTTAAGATTGTCAATCCTTAAAATGTTCTTTACCATGCTTATATGGAGTAGTTGGATTTTGTGTTTATTAAATGGATTCTTTTTTTATATGCCTCTATTCACACATGCATGAGCTCTTTTGAAATTGAATCGTCACATGTTATATTTGAGCTTTGTGAGGTGTTCTCCTACCAATCTTGTCATCTACATATTTGTGACCTAGGAGGACTACTGCATGTCAAAATTCGTTGCACATGAGATTTGTGAGAAATAAAAATATTATATATCAAAGTGCACGGGAAAGGGCTCCGAAAGGATCTATTATCCTTTGGGAATAGTAAGTCGCCGTTTGGAATGGACCAAAAATAAATACGTGGTCCAAAGGCCTAAAAGAAAATATGGCATTAAAAGAAAAAATAATTTGCCAAGGCTTAATTTTTTTTAGTTGATTTATTCATTCAAAAGAATAATATATATGCTTATTGAGGGAGTTTGGATGGCATTTCAACGGTTTGCACAATGTCCGTTTATCCTAGTTGTACTTTCAATGTCATGACTCTATTGATTTGTAGAATCATCAACATGCTAGGCGTGTATGCATTGTGTATGTTTGTTCATTGAGTTCAATCTATATTGTCACATGAGGTTATATTCAAATGTGATGAAGTTTGCAATCAATTGAGAACTCCGTGAACATGTTTTAAGTGATTGGGTCCAAATTTAATTGTTACTAGTTCACAACCCAACACTTCCGTTTCCATATGACACATTTTTGCCATACGAGTGTGAAAAGATTATCTTATTTTGTGTCATTTGTGTGTTTATATCTATATATATATGCGTTTGCACCCTTGGTATATCTAGAGTATGTATATATATGATATTTTTATTTGGTATTTGCCTTGCTTTCCAGTCCTTCTATACTTTAATTCATAATTGGTATCTAACTTGTTGCATTCCCTGTTGATATAACATGCTTAATACTTTATGTATCATATTGGTATCATTTTCTTGCATCTTAGTTGGTATTCGTTATTATTTTTCGGATTAGTTATGCTTTTTGTTGCCTGTGTGCTTTAATGTTCTCATATCTTAATGCACTAATGCATGTTTAGCTTGTTATCCCATTCTATTTATCCCTTATTTAGTTTAAGGGGTGTATTTACTTTAATTGGGAAGATAAGTTAATGTTTTGATTCTTTAACCTTTGTCTATTCCTGAACAAAAATGGGGAGAATGATAGGCGGAGAAATAGTATATATTCCTATTATAATCGTATCTTAGTTTGGGGGAGATTTATCTTAGGGGGAGACGTCCTTCTAAGTAAGTCATTTGTTTGATAAAGGGGAGAATTAATCTAAGGGATGTATTTATTTTATATGCATTTAATAATCTTGATATTCCCTATGCGTTTGATAGTTTGCTTAAGTGTGCAGGAATTCTTCTAAGTCGCAACTTTCATCATCGGGCAAAGATATTGATCCTTGGGTTGTTTGAGTCAAGCTATGTATTTTTATTTTGGGTGGGATATTTTTATCAGTCTAGTAGAGCTTCATGTCCCTTTAGGATTTTTGTTGGTTTTTGCCTCGGAATAGCCAAAGGGGGAGATTTGTAAGGACACAAATTTCCAATTGAGTCCTTTGTAATTTTGGCTCAAAGACGGACAAAAATGTTTGAGTCATAGGATAGTGTTATTGGCCATCCTTCAAACCTATGACATTCTAAAGTTGAAGACGTAGTGGCCAAGATTATAAAGCTTCATCAAATGTCGTGTTTTTAGTGCCTCGTTTCTACGTCATCAACATGGTTCCATTTCTCCTAAGGTATGAATTCCTTTTAATATATATATAGGATCTTGATATAGTAGTCATATGGGTGTACTTTGTTTTTAAACTATTGTTTATTTTCATAAAGTATCTTTAAAACTTTAAAATAAAGTTTATGGGCTAAAAATAGAATTTTTATACTTTCTTGTTTTTCGTTCGAACAAGTTTGTCGTTCCAACGAGTTCCCACATTGGCCGCTGGAATGTCATTCTAAGTGTCGTTCGAACAAGAATGATGTCCAAACGAGATTTCTAACGAGTTAAACTTTTAATACACTGGAACTTCGTTAGAAGGATCGTTCGAAAGAGACTTCGTTTGAACGAAAATCTCATTCGAACGAGTTTTGGCAGGAATAGTTAATTTGCAGTTTTTTGAGAAGTTTTCCCACTTTCCCACTTCTTTTCCCACTAACTTTTTACCTGAATAACTAAGTGCGGGAACCAAGTTTTTTAACTCAACTTTTCATACTATTCCAACTCCTTGAGAGAGTTTTTGAGTGTTCATCTTTCCAAAGAAAAGTTCATTATTTAAGTGTATATTTTCCAAGAAAAATTCATAAAACACTTATGTTTTACACCCATAGTTTGTTTATCCAAGTTCCTTTATATATATTCATTGGTTGGAGTTTTGGCACCGGTTTACTCTACCAATTGAAGAGTTCGTTTGGGTTTTCTTGTAAATCCCTCAAAGAAGAAGAAGTTTGTTTTGCTGCGACATTCTCATATGATGAAAGGCACCCTGTGTGGTTGATGGTGTACCTAAAGTCCGATCAATGGATTTCGAGACTGCAGTGGAGCTCCATGGTCATTCGCTAGGCGGAGGTGTATACAAGAAGGAGCGTTGGGGCTTGGACGGAGTCAAGTCGAGTGTTGTATGTCTTACTGTCTTGTATTGGTAAAATCATACTTAGTGGATTTGTGGCTAGGGTTGGGTAACGTTTATGTTAATTTATTTCAAGTCCTCACTTAATTTGATAAAATTGGTTGGCCTAACTTGGTAATATTGAAAATATGACTTAGGAAAATTTCTAGGACTTGGGTTAAATTAATTTGGTTTAAGTGAAATTTAAATTGTGTGTGTGTTTTAATCTTATTTCACGTTGTTTAATTTTAATTTGAAAAGAAATTAAAATTTGTTGTTTAATTGAACCATCTTTCGCTTCCGCATCTCATAAAAGGAAATTACTCTTTTTGAAGTAAAAAGGTTTTAAAATTGGGGGCTTCTCCTTTTCAACAAGGTGTATCAGAGCATTGATTCAGAAAAGCTATCGCTTTCATAATGAAATACAACTGGAAAAAAATCTAACTAAATAAAGCAACAAAATTAATAAACTCCAGCTGCACCTCCAAATGATAAACTCCGATGATCCTATGAAGCTTCTCCAAAATTTATCCTGGAAAAGTCAGTCATCGCACGAGGTCAGAACCCCGAGCATGAATACACACTACTCCACTCAGATAGGATCCTTGAATCTAAACAGTAGCATTATAGGCAATAAATATCACAATAGAATATTTTAATTAAGCTAGATCATTAAACGCGATAAATATAAAACTAACTACCCTCGAAAATTCCCATTTCAAAAACACACCTATATGATTTTAAATTTCCAAGTCCCACGATGTTAATTTAATTAAATTAACCCAAATTTCTTATTATTCTCACTTTTTATTATGGCGGTCTTCTCGCCCCGGGTGGTAATCCACCAAAGTGTCATACTTTCCCTTGTCAAATGGCTTCTGATCCATTTAAACTGTCGACACCGCCCCATGACAAGGTTCCACACACGACATGATATAAATTGTTCCCTGACCCGTTTAAACTTGTGGCCCCTGACACATTATGTCGCCACAAATTTTAATACTTGTTTTTATCTTAGGCATTAATTCTCATTTTCTCAATTTCTCAATTTATAAATTACCCCACCCTTTTAATCAATGTGAGATCCTCAAAATACCCCTTAGTCCTATAACAAAGGGTCCCCAAGTACACATGCGTCATATCCTACATATAGGATGAATAACTAATTTAAAACACGTCCTAGTCACATGCCTGTAATACCCCGTATTTTCGTGATATTTATTTTTGGGATTAATTTAATTATCCGGATAAAATACTAACGAGATGTGAGTTGGTATTTGAATATAATGTGTATATATGGCTATATATATGGATATTGAATTATGAAATTTGTCGTGAGATTTAAATACGGCAATTTGGAAATTTTGTTGAGACGCGTGTGACAGTCGCGTCAGGAATATAATTATGTTAATTAAAAAGTGAATTTTATTTCTATTAACCGTATGGTCGTTTTGAGTGCGCCAACGCGTTCGGAAGGGTCGAAATAGTCATAAAACACTAGCCGGGGGTTTGGTTTGGGTCCCGGGGTATTTTTAGGCCATACCAGCAACCCAAAAGGGCAGTTTGGTAATTTTAGAATTTTGGGATTTTTGATTAACAAATTTTAGGAGTTTTAAATGGAAAATTAAAAGACCCACTAACCCATTACCAGCCATTAACTGATTAGAGGGCTACGGGGGTAATTAGAATTAGCCCCAAAAGTTCCTAAGACAAACCCTAGCCTCCATTGCCACCATTAGAGAAGAGCTTGTAGAGGGAGAGAGAGAGAGGAGAATTCTGCAGAGAAAGAAAGAACAATTCATCAATCCAACACCGAAATTAGAGAAATACACATAAGGCAAGTGGTTCAATTTCATTATTTTGCAGAGAATGCTTCTTCCATGCATAGGAAATTCAAATAAATTGTATTGTTCTTGGAGTATGATGAAAACCCATTTAATTGGATGTAGAGATTTAAGAATCTATTGAGGAAATTGCATGTAGAACATTGATAGGATGATTAGTCAGATGAATATACATCTTTTACATCATAAAAATGGATTTAGTTATGTCTATGAATGACTTGATTTTTCTTGGGTTCATGTTCTTGAGATTTGGGAAAAATGGTGGAGATTTGATAATTTGATGTAGTTTAGGGTGATTTGAACCCATATAAATGTTGTAATACGGTTGAACCATGTTTAGGAAGGATTAGATACCTTGAACCATTGTTAGAATGACATTTAGGTGAGATTAGAGGTGAAGAAAAGTTGGAAAAATGAGTTAAGGAAAATCTGGGCTCGAATCTGGTCACTCGTTAGAAGACCTGCCCAGGACGTTTGAACGAGCTCGTTCGAACGAGCTTCTAACGAGTTGACAGTTTGACTTCTAACGAGGGTGGTGTTCGTTCGATGACTTTCGTTTGAACGAGATCTCGTTAGAAGGCCCAGTTCGTTCGAACGAACTCTCGTTCGAACGAGACTTCTAACGAGCTGACAGTTTGGGCTTTTTAGCCTGTTTTGATCCCGAGTGTCCCGTAACCTTGCTTATATGTAGAGATAACACTTCCTTGTGGATTAATTGATATATTTGCGATGTTTGGGATATAATGAGGAGTAAAACCTAGAAGTGTAGTTTGAACCTAAGGGGAATTATGAATTATGACGTGAGTGCCTATTACGACGTGAGAACTATTGACGGCCTAAATAATTATATTAACCGGGAACATATAAATTGTGTAGCTTTATATGTCGGTACGAATGAGAAGTGTACCGCCAATATATTATGATGATTACTAAGATGTGTGCATACTTAGTATATGTATTGATTTTATGTGTATGACATACCTACCATACTTGCTATCACGGGAGGTTTACGTTCGCTTAGGGCCCTCTAATCCTTGTGTTGCCCGGATTTAGACTGGTACCTCGATGAACATAGGTCAGAGAAGGACTTATTGGGATATTAATAAGTCTGCTGATCGTGGGAGCGTAGGTATGTACGTGACCCATGTGATGTGACTGTGTTCGCCTCTATTGTTTGTGATTGTTGTTATCTGAGAACGATTCCTGAGAGATTCGGAATGCGTGATCCTTATGTACGTGATGTACCGGGATGGATAGCAGAGTATGTGTGCACTGCAGCTTAGTCTCGGGGTGCTTATATTGTATATTTATGACGTGAATTATATACACTTAATTAATGGGAACTTTCATGTGTTATTGTGTGTAAATATGGAAACGTTTTGAGAAAACATAAAGAGATAACCTGAAATGAATTGTATTACTAATTGAGAGTCTGAGTTTAAGTAAAGCCCTCTATTTATTTGATAACGCTAGAATGTAATATGGGAATCGAGTAGTATGGGGTAGAACTTATTACGGTTTGGTTAGATATGTATGTATTTAGATAGGTACGGTACGTTAGGAGTGCACATGTAGGCGAGAGGTGAGAATTTCATGTGAGTGCACGTCATAACATGTATTTTGCATTTAATGTTTTAATGTTATTAAAACGCTTGCTGTTTTTAAAATGATTTCCACTTTCGGGCTCTGACCCATTTGCTTTCAAATTTTTTTTTGTAAAAACCATTTTAGGTGCCCAGCCACAAGGACACCATGCTTAGGATCCTCATTCAGGTGACGAGCTGTAGCTATTTGTGGAAGTTACAGGACTTTGCTTGTAGGCGCTTCATCTATATTGACTCTATATTCAGCATTTATCAGTTGTAGGGCATGTCGCCCATTTCTTTAGAGACATTTCATTTATTTCAGTTATTCAGACTTATGGCATGTAATTAATTCAGGATTCAGACTTGTCATTTTATTTTCAGTTGTGGGATTGTTGTGAGGAGTTTTCCTCCGGACTTCTTATTACTATTTGTGGGTTATGTCATTACTTCGTTATGGTAAATGGATTATGTTGTTCTTCCATTATTCTTTTATTGCATGTTATTTAGACTTAACTTAAAATTTGGCAACTTACTTTTTAAATACTAGGTGGTTAGTAATTATTAAAATGTTTTCGACAGTGATGCTATTAACTGAACCAACTTGGCATTTTGTATTGATTTAATAAAGGAGTAGCTACTCGGTATTTAATTAGTCGGGGTGTCACAGGTGGTATCAGAGCATCCGGTTCTAGTGTCCATTAGGATCTGTACGGCTTATTATGTTTCCGTTGAGCTTTCTTTGATGTAGAGCGCTATATTTTAGGACTGTTGTATTCTTTTGTATATGCTACGTTCTTCAGCTATTTTAAGTTTATAACTGCGAACTTATAAACTTCATTCTTGTTTCAAATGCCTCCACGACGTGCACAAAGGATTCCCAGGGATGCAACGCCAGAACCACAGCCCGCACCAGTTCAGGGCACGATGAATGCCGCCGAGGTTGCAGCCATTGTGGCCCAGGCGGTAAATGCCGCACTAGTTGTAGTTCAGCAGGCACCACCTCAGGCGCCGATAGCCGCGCCAGTTCAGGCTCATGCATTCCCGTCTGCTTGGGAACATGTATGTGATGCTTTTCAGAAAGCACACCCTCCAGAGTTCGCAGGTAGCTCCGATGTTGTGGTTTCGAGTCAGTGGAGGAAGGATATTCAGCGGCACTTGAGGATGTATGAGTGCACTGATGTCCAGAAGCAGATACTAGCTACATTTAAGCTAGTGGGGTCTACACTGCAGTGGTGGGAGTCTATTACCACCGTGGAGGAGAGAGATACTCTCACTATCAAGGAGTTTTGGGTGCGGTTTGACCGCAAGTACTTTCCTTCAACTGTTCACACGGAGATGAGGAGGAAGTTGATGAGCCTCAAGCAGGAGGGTAAGACTCTGGCCGAGTATGAGGCCGAATTCACTAATCTTCTGAATATTGTTCCGGATGAGATACCGACAGAGGAGAAGAAGATACAGAAATTTACGGACGGGTTGACATGGAGGATTCGTCAGCACTTGTTAGGGAACCTCTCGTTAGCCACTTATTCTAATGTGGTTAACGCTGCACTGTTACACTGCCAGGATCATCGCTTTCACATGGCTGAGGGAAAGCGATCGGGAGAGTCCAGCCATCAGGGCAGGACTGGAGGGAATGGTGCCAGTGGGGCACAATCTGTTCAGGGGCAGAGACAGGGCGACCAGGGTTCCCAGGAGGGGGATCACAAGAGGTTCAGGTCAGGAAATTTCAGACACGAACAGGGAGGTTTTCGGCAGGGCCATTAGGGTCCGAACGGCCATCAGAACCAGCAGGGTCAGAATGGTCAACAACAGTTTCAGCAGGGCCAGCAGGGCCAGTGGAGGAACGGTAACGGCCACCAGGGCCGGGGGCAGCAGGGATAGAGAGGGGGGAACTTCCCGGGGAAGTGTTTCGTTTGTGGCAAGACTGGCCATAAACGGCAGGACTGTCCTGATAGGGGAAGGGCCCCGCAGCAGCAGCAGGATGCTCGACATGAGCCATAGAGGCCACTTTTTCTACCTGCTCTCCCAGCTCCATCCCAGATGCCAGCTCTTCCAGCCATTCCAGCAGTTCCTGTGCAGCAGGGGAAGTTACAGTATGGACGTGTCTATAACGTCCACCAGGCAGCAGCTCCACAGGCACCACCCGCGATTGAGGGAATGTTTCCTATCCATGGTACTATGGGTCGGGTTTTGTTTGATACGGGGGCAACGCATTGCTTTATAGCTACACATTTTCCGAAATCCTTAGGGTTGTTAGCCACAGCAGAGAGCACAGTGACGTGTGTAGACTCACCATTGGGGAGTGGGTCGCTTATTTTCTTTATATGCCGGGGAGTGGGGGTAGAGATTGGTAGTTTGGTATTACCTGCAGACATGTTGGTATTAGATATGCATGTGTACGATGTGATTATCAGTACGGATTGGCTCGCTAATTATAGAGCCATGATTGATTGCTTCGGTGGGAGCATTATTTTTTCCATTCCGGGGCAAGAGATGTTTGTAGTGGCGATGCCTCGCCTAGAGGGAGGTTCGACCGCTCATTTGTACTACATAGAGGAGGATACCTCTAAGGAGGTTATGATTCCTTTAGATTCGATCCCAGTTGTCAGGGAGTATTCCGATGTGTTTCAGGAGATACCAGGCCTACCCCCCAGTCGAGAGATAGACTTTTTCATAGACTTATTGTCGGATACGAGATCTATAGAACGCGCACTGTACCGTATGGCTCCGACAGAGATGCGAGAGCTACGAGATCAGATTGAGAAGTTGTTGGGTCAGGGGTTTAAACGGAGGAGTACTTCGCCGTGGGGTGCCCGTGTGTTGTTCGTGAAGAAGAGAGATGGTTCACTGAGATTGTGTGTGGACTACCGAGAGTTGAATAAGGTCACGATACGGAATAAGTATCCGTTGCCTCGAATCGATGACTTATTCGACCAATTGAGAGGAGCTTCTTTCTTCTCAAAGATTGATTTGCGATCGGGATACCATCAGTTGCGTATCAGGGAAGAGGATGTCTTGAAGACTGCGTTCTTGACGAGATATCGTTCTTACGAGTTTCTGGTTATGCCATTTGGTTTGACCAATGCTCCAGCCGTGTTTATGGACTTGATGAATAGGGTGTTCAGAGATTTCCTAGATCAGTTTGTCATTGTCTTCATTGATGATATTCTGGTTTACTCCCAGACAGAGGAGGAGCACGCCGAGCATTTGAGGCAAGTTTTACAAACGCTACGTCAGAACGAACTATATGCAAAGTATAAGAAGTGCGGGTTTTGGCTGAAGGAGGTCCAGTTTTTGGGACATATTATTTCCGACCGGGGGATATCTGTTGATCCGGGGAAGATATCCGCGGTGAGGGAGTGGGGACAGCCCACGACACCAATGGAGATCCGTAGTTTCTTGGGATTAGCAGGATACTACAGGAGGCTCATTCGGGGATTTTTGAAGATAGCAGGTCCTTTGACACATCTGACTCATAAGGGTGTGACATTCATCTGGAGTGATGCTTGTCAGTTGGCATTCGATGAGTTGAAGGATAAGTTGACCTCAGCACCCGTGTTAGCATTGCCGAGACCGGGAGTTGAGTATCTAGTCTACACCGATGTGTCCTTGCAAGGACTTGGAGGTATATTACAGCAGGAGAGTCAGGACATTGCTTATGCATCCGTAAGCTAAAGCCTCACGAGAAGAATTACCCCACTCATGACTTGGAGTTGGCGGCAGTTGTATTTTCCCTTCGTATTTGGAGACATTACCTTTTGGGGGAAAAGTTTCGATTGTTCACGGACCACAAGTCCCTACAGTACCTATTCACGCAAAAGGAGTTGAATGTGCGGCAGCGAAGGTGGCTTGAGTTTGTGATGGATTATCAGTTTGATATCTTGTATCACCCGGGGAAGGTTAACGTGGTAGCAGACGCGTTGAGCCGTAAGCCAGTAGATGAGGTGGCAGGGGTGTGGAAGGCCAAGTGGAAGGAGTTGGGACACCAGGATGCAGTGGCCCGATTGTTCATGTCTGTGATGACCGTTACACCACAGATTGTCACGAAGGTAGTAAGGGCACAGGAAAATGACTCGTTCTGTCAGGAGCAGATAGTTCGATTACTAGCAGAGGGAGCCGAGTCCTATACTGTTAGCTCAGACGGGGATTACGCTTCAATGGGAGATTGGTAGTTCCGGAAGGGGAGGAATTGCGGCACGAGGTGATGGCAGAGTCGCACGGCTCACGATTCGCGATACAGCCCGGTGGGGATAAAATGTACCAAGACATGAGACGACAGTACTGGTGGAGCGGGATGAAGAGAGATATTGCCGTGTTTGTTTCAAAATGCGCCACTTGTCAGCTAGTAAAAGTGGATCATCAGAGACCGGCAGGACTTCTACAACCGTTGGAGGTCCCGATGTGGATGTGGGAGAGCATCTCCATGGATTTTATCACGGGATTGCCTACGTCACAGAGAGGTCATGACTCCATTTGGGTAATTGTGGACAGGTTGACCAAAGTCGTTAATTTTCTACCCGTAAGGACAGACTATACTACGGGACAGTATGCCCAGCTCTTTATCACAGAGATAGTGAGACTTCACGGTGTGCCCCTAAATATCGTGTCTGACCGAGACAAGATATTTGTTTCACGGTTTTGGGAAAGTTTTCAGGAGACCATGGGCACGGAATTGCGGTTGAGTACGGCATATCACCCGCAGACCGATGGGCAGACCGAGCGTACAAACCAGATGTTGGAGGACATGCTACGTATGTGCATCATTGATTTTGGGGGTGGATGGGAGCAGTATCTTCCACTGGTGGAGTTTGCTTACAACAACTCCTACCAGTTCACCATTGGCATGGCTCCATTTGAGGCATTGTACGGTAGACCTTGTCGTTCCCCAGCATGTTGGTTGGAGGTGGGGGACAACAAACTACTTGGGCCGGAAGTGATTCTGGATACTTCGACGATGATTGAATTGATTCGGAGTCGCATTCGGGTAGCTCAGGATCGGCAGAAGAGCTATGCTGATGCGAAGAGGTTCTTCAGGGAGTTCCAATTGGGGGACCAGGTTTTGCTCAGAGTATCTCCTATGAAGGGGATTATGCATTTCGGGAAGAAAGGGAAGTTGGCACCGAGATATGTGGGACCATTTCCTATTATTGAGCGCATTGGACCGGTTGCGTATAGACTTGGGTTACCGGAGCATTTGCATCGGATTCACGATGTATTTCATATTTTCTCGCTAAGGAAATATCTTAGAGACGATTTGGCTCATTCTCATATTGCTTTGGAGGACATCGATCTCCAGCCTGATAGCTCCTACGAGGAGGGGCCGATTGCTATTTTGGACCGAAGTGAGAGGAAACAACGGTCAAAGATAGTTTCGTTAGTACGTGTTCAGTGACGACATCATAATATCGAGGAGTCCACCTGGGAGCGCGAGGATGAGATGCGCGAACGTTATCCAGAGTTATTCTTACCAGGTACTTTCTAGTTCCGAATTTCGGGACGAAATTCAGTTATTAGGGGGGAAGTATGTAATACCCCGTATTTTCGTGATATTTATTTTTGGGATTAATTAAATTATCCGGATAAAATACTAACGAGATGTGAGTTGGTATTTGAATATAATGTGTATATATGGCTATATATATGGATATTGAATTATGAAATTTGTCGTGAGATTTAAATAAGGCAATTTGGAAATTTTGTTGAGACGCGTGTGACAGTCGCGTCAGGAATATAATTGTGTTAATTAAAAAGTGAATTTTATTTCTATTAACCGTATGGTCGTTTGAGTGCACCAACGCGTTCGGAAGGGTCGAAATAGTCAGAAAACACTAGACGGGGGTTTGGTTTGGGTCCCGGGGTATTTTTAGGCCATACCAGCAACCCAAAAGGGCAGTTTGGTAATTTTAGATTTTTGGGATTTTTGATTAACGAATTTTAGGAGTTTTAAATAGAAAATTAAAAGACCCACTAACCCATTACCAGCCATTAATTGATTAGAGGGCTACGGGGGTTATTAGAATTAGTCCCAAAAGTTCCTAAGACAAACCCTAGCCTCCATTGCCACCATTAGAGAAGAGCTTGTAGAGGGAGAGAGAGAGAGGAGAATTCTGCAGAGAAAGAAAGAACAATTCATCAATCCAACACCGAAATCAGAGAAATACACATAAGGCAAGTGGTTTAATTTCATTATTTTGCAGAGAATGCTTCTTCCATGCGTAGGAAATTCAAATAAATTGTATTGTTTTTGGAGTATGATGAAAACCCACTTAATTGGATGTAGAGATTTAAGAATCTATTGAGGAAATTGCATGTAGAAAATTGATAGGATGATTAGTCAGATGAAAATACATCTTTTACATCATAAAAACGGTTTTAGTTATGTCTATGAATGACTTGATTTTTCTAGGGTTCATGTTCTTGAGATTTGGGAAAAATGGTGGAGATTTGATAATTTGATGTAGTTTAGGGTGATTTGAACCCATATAAATGTTGTAATACGGTTGAAACATGTTTAGGAAGGATTAGATACCTTGAACCATTGTTAGAATGACATTTAGGTGAGATTAGAGGTGAAGAAAAGTTGGAAAAACGAGTTAAGGAAAATCTACGCTCGAATCTGGCCACTCGTTAGAAGACCTGCCCAGGTCGTTCGAACAAGCTTCTAACGAGTTGACAGTTTGACTTCTAACGAGGGTGGTGTTCATTCGATGACTTTCGTTCGAACGAGATCTCATTAGAAGGCCCAGTTCGTTCGAATAAACTCTCGTTCGAACAGCCTCGTTCGAACGAGACTTCTAACGAGCTGACAGTTTGGGCTTTTTAGCCTGTTTTGATCCCGAGTGTCCCGTAACCTTGCTTATATGTAGAGATAACACTTCCTTGTGGATTAATTTATATATTTAGTATGTTTGGGATATAATGAGGAGTAAAACCTAGAAGTGTAGTTTGAACCTAAGGGGAATTATGAATTAGGACGTGAGTGCCTATTACGACGCGAGAACTATTGACGGCCTAAATAATTATATTAACCGGGAACATATAAATTGTGTAGCTTTATATGTCGGTACGAATGAGAAGTGTACCACCAATATATTATGGTGATTACTAAGATGTGTGCATACTTAGTATATGTATTGATTTCATGTGTATGACATACCTACCATACTTGCTATCACGGGAGGTTTACGTTCGCTTAGGGCCCTCTAATCCTTGTGTTGCCCGGATTTAGACTGGTACCTCGATGAACATAGGTCAGAGAAGGACTTATTGGGATATTAATAAGTCTGTTGATCGTGGGAGCGTAGGTATGTACGTGACCCATGTGATGTGACTGTGTTCGCCTCCATTGTTTGTGATTGTTGTTATCTGAGAACGATTCCTGGGAGATTCGAAATGCGTGATCCTTATGTACGTGATGTACCGGGATGGATAGCAGAGTATGTGTGCACCGCAGCTTAGTCTCGGGGTGCTTATATTGTATATTTATGACGTGAATAATATACACTTAATTAATGGGAACTTTCATGTGTTATTGTGTGTAAATATGGAAACGTTTTGAGAAAACATAAAGAGATAACCTGAAATGAATTGTATTACTAATTGAGAATCTGAGTTTAAGTAAAGCCCTCTATTGATTTGATAACGCTAGAATGTAATATGGGAATCGAGTAGTAAGGGGTAGAACTTATTACGGTTTGTTTAGATATGTATGTATTTAGATGGGTACGGTACGTTAGGAGTGCACATGTAGTCGAGAGGTGAGAATTTCATGTGAGTGCACGTCCTAACATGTATTTTGCATTTAATGTTTTAATGTTATTAAAACGCTTGATGTTTTTAAAATGATTTCCACTTTCGGGCTCTGACCCATTTGCTTTCAAATCTATTTTTGTAAAAACCATTTTAGGTGCCCAGCCACAAGGACACCATGCTTAGGATCCTCATTCAGGTGACGAGCTGTAGCTGTTTGTGGAAGTTACAGGACTTTGCTTGTAGACGCTTCATCTATATTGACTCTATATTCAGCATTTATCAGTTGTAGGGCATGTCGCCCATTTCTTTAGAGACATTTCATTTATTTCAGTTATTCAGAGTTATGGCATGTAATTAATTCAGGATTCAGACTTGTCATTTTATTTTCAGTTGTGGGATTGTTGTGAGGAGTTTTCCTCCGGACTTCTTATTACTATTTGTGGGTTGTGTCATTACTTCGTTATGGTAAATGGATTATGTTGTTCTTCCATTATTCTTTTATTGCATGTTATTCAGACTTAACTTAAAATTTGGCAACTTACTTTTTAAATACTAGGTGGTTAGTAATTATTAAAATGTTTTCGACAGTGATGCTATTAACTGAACCAACTTGGCATTTTGTATTGATTTAATAAAGAAGTAGCTACCCGGTATTTAATTAGTCGGGGTGTCACAATGCCTAGGTTTAACGGAAAGGCGATATAATGTAAAAATCTGCCCCACCCCGAGATATAAAATCCCCACAAATTTACACTGACTAGTTCCATACCTAGCAAGTATAAATTTTAATCAAGGCCTACCCAATAGTCTCATACCTAGTAAGCATTCTAAAATAGTGGTGAGCCATATACTGCCCAAATTCTCCTCATCCCCTCGATGGCAAAAGTGAATAATAATAATAATAATAATAATAATAATAATAATAATAATAATAATAATAATAATAATAATAATAATAATAATAATAATAATAATAATAATAATAATAATAATCCACACGATATCATAAATCGTAAACACAACATGATGATATAATCATAAAGTCCCAATTTAATTTAATTCGATTAATAGCATCGTCGTTATTTTCAACATAATTCTTTCTATTCAATATTGTTAAGTTAATCAACATGCGATATTATTCAATGTGACAAAAACGTTCTCTTTTATAAGCCATCTAATTTTTATAATTTTGAGCGCATCCCATTAACCATATAAATAATCCCAAAAAAATTCTACTTGAGAACCTACTCCCAAAACTATAAAACCCATAAATCTAACCTACGCACCCAAGGGTTTCAAAGATTAAATCATATTCAAAACTTTCATTAAAACAGTCCCAAAATTTAAGTGTCCACTTCCTCTAATTAAGTTACTAATTGATTTTAATTAAAAGCATGTGATTAAGGATTTAGGCGACACTTAAAATGCGTAATACTGAAGGAAAGGAATAGCGTATTCATGCCTGGGTGAAGATCGATTTGAAAATATGATTAGAAATATGGATTCCTCTCAAAAAATAAACAAAGAGTTGTTCGTGGACAAACTTGATTAAACCCCAATTAAGCCTTCCAAAACTTGTGACAAAAAAAACTTGATTATGTTGGAGGTTGATGAATATGGTGGAGCGAAAAAACTTTTGGAAGAGCTGTCTGGTGAAACACTTGGGATAAAGTTATTATGAGAATCCCCCCACGAATTAGAATGGTTAAATACCAATTCGGAATCCTAACCCAACTCAAACTCTAAAATATAACTCACCGACTCAAAATTTGGGCATAGTCGATCGATCGACTCCCAGGGTCGATCGATCGACCCTAGAGGTCTCGCGACAGTTCCCCCAAAAATGCCTATAAGGCAAAAATAATTAAAAACTCCACTCAAAATTCATTTTAAATCCGATTTAAATTCCACTTAAAGTTTTATTCTTCTATAATCATAACCAGCATATTTTACTCATAAAAATCATTAAATCCAAAAAAAAATCTCGAATATTCCAATTAATTAATTAAATTAACTGTTGATACCAAAATTAGTATGCTGATATAGACGAATAATAAGAAGACACGTGTCGATCTACGTGGCACAATAGCAACGAGGAATTTTATTTCCCCGACCAAGTCGTACTCACTCCGAGCAGCAAGTGTACTCTGAGGAACTCCAACACTCCGAGAAACTCCTGAACGACGAGCAACTAAGGCGGTCCGAGCTGCATCTCGGCCACAACATTGATTGCCAGATAATCAACAGTTCAACTATTCATTTAATGCTTATTATACACACGTATACTCTTAAAGGGCATTAATTGTTTACCCTTTCACATGTACAGCCTAAGGGCTATTAATACATTGTATCACCCTCATTCAAAGGGACCGGATTTTCTTAATAGAATTACATATCGAGAACTCCAAAACACTTGGCAATAACAGAAAACAGTGGACGTAGGCCATTCTTATAAGGCTGAACCACTTTAAAATTCTTTGTCTCATTTATATTTATCTGTGATTAAATAATTAGAAACAATCTAATTTTTTACATCAACAGATTGGCGCCGTCTGTGGGAAACGACTGTTGTTATCGATTTTCACCAAAAATCATTCATCATCAATGGCAGATAATCCGGAATCCAGCAATCGAAACATTGGGAACGTTGGGAATCCTCCAAATCCCTCTGCACCATCAACTGCTCCAGATCTGGCTGAAATTATGACGAATCTGGCTCAAGGACAAACCGCCATGCAAGAAATAATGCGGCAACTCATACAAACCCTTCATGGCGAAGCACCTGCACATTCGGGACAACGAAGTGGTCAGAGGCAAACCTATTTACTTTCTTCACGATCCAGGCGTACAGATGCGTATCGTAATGAGGAATCTGATGATTTCTCTTATCAACCTGGGCGAACTTCATCAATACGGGCCACAGATACTGAGCAACGTATTACTCTATCTCCAGAGAGGACCAGTGCCTTGAAAAGACTGAGCAGGGTGTCTCCTTTCAGTCGATTAGGCCCTAGGAGGAATAGGAGTCCACCTAAAACCATGTCGAGGAGTTTTCAACAACCATCAGATCTAAGAGAAGGATCAGCACAATCACGACCAGTTGCTCGTCAAGATAGATCTCAGGAGGCCACGTTAGATCAATCAATTGTTCGAACTAATAGGCCCGAGGAAGGAAATGATGCGTGGAAAGGTTCCATTCAGCGGTTGGAGGATAGATTGGGAGAAATGGCTAAGGCGAAGAACCCCCTACAACGAACTTTTGTTCAAGGGACACCTTTTGTACAGGCCATTGTGGATTTTCCTACACCGTCGAAATTTAAAGCACCTGTGGTAACCCCCAAATATGATGGAAAGACAGATCCTGTTCTTCACATAGAGTAATATCAAGCTGCTGCCGACATCTATGTTGTCCCTAACGAGATGAGATGCAGAGCATTCTCAAGAACTCTTACTGGATCTTCCCAGATATGGTACAACAATCTTCCTCGGGGTAAGATTTCAACTTTATTTCAGTTGGCCGAGTTGTTCATTGGCAATTTCTATTTTGGAGCAAAGCCAGTAAAACGAGTAGCACACTTGTTAAGTGTTAGACAAAAATCTGGTGAGAGTACTAGAGATTACATAACTCGTTTCAATAACGAGAAGCTGGAAGTCATAGATTATGAAGAAAAGACAGCAATCACCGCCTTGATGAGTGGGTTGTTGCCTAACAAGTTGTATTACACTTTGGCCAAAGATCCACCTATAACTATGTCAGAGTTGATGGAAAAAGCGGCCAAAATCATGAATGCCGAGGAGGCTATGGCTGCGAAGAAGAATATGGATAAAGAAACCAAGGTGGAAGTCGACAAATCTAAGAAGAAAGAGCATAAGGGCAATAGCGGTGACAAGCATTCCAAAAATAATAGGTCGTCATGGGAAGTCCTGAAGAAATTCGATAATTATACTCCTTTGAAAATGGGTATTAATCATGTCTTGGAAGAAATCAAGAATAACGAGGAGATAAGGTGGCCAGAGAAACTGAAGTCGGACCCTGACAAAAGAAATAGAGATAAATATTGCCAGTTTCATAAGGATCATGGTCATATGACTAAAAATTGCATAGCCCTCCAGAACGAGATTGAAACGCTCATTAGACGAGGAAAGTTGTCAAAGTATGTTGATCGTAGAAATGAAAGAGGAAATGAAGACCGAGCAAGAGAGAGATCCAGATCTCCTCGTCGGGCAGAAGAAAACAGGAAAAGAAATCATGAAGATGATACAGAGGATGACCCCGATCTTCCCAAAAGGCCAAGGCAACCAGAACGCGAGGTATTTTCAATACGTTTTGGAACATTTGATTGTAATGTTATTACAGGTGGAGATGCAGGAGGAGGAGATCTTACTGCAGAAAGAAAAGCTTACCTCGGTGAGGCTCAGGCTTGCTCATACATTCAACGGATATATTTGGCTGAGGAGGATCGCCCGAGGAAGATAAACAAAGAGAAGCTAGTCATTGGGTTTTTTAAAAAGCGACCTTGCAGGTGTTCTTTACCCTCACGGCGACCCTTTGGTGATCAAAATGAGGATGAAAGAAGTAGTGATTTCAAGGGTTCTGGTAGATAATGGTAGTTTGGCAGACATCATGTTCTACTCATGCTTTGACAGTTTAAATTTAAAATTATCTCAATTGGAGCCTTATCACAGACCTCTCCTGGGTTTTGCTGGCGAGAAGGTTTTTCCACTTGGGACGATCAAGTTGGATATATTCATTGGAACTTGGCCTGCTTGTCGAACAGAAAGAATACGCTTCTTTGTGATGGATAAGAATGTGCAATCAGCTTACAATATCATCATGGGAAGAGTTGGTTTGAAGAAGTTCGAAGCAGTTCCATCTACAGTACATCAGTGCTTAAAATTACCAACAAATTTTGGAGTAGGAGTTGTGAAAGGTGATCAAAAAGTAGCTCGGGAATGCTATTATTCATCTGTCGAGCAAGAGGAGTTTTAAGAGTCAAGGAAAAAGACTACTACCTACCAGGTGGATGAAGGTACAGAAATTGAAACACTGGATCCCAGAGATGAATCCCAACTTGTAAAAGGACAGATGGTGGAATCTACAGAAAATGTTATTCTGGACGATGAACACCCTGAACGAACAACTCAGATAGGTTCGTCGTTGGATGCTTCAATAAAACAGGAGTTGATAACTTTGAGAAACAGAAAGAAAACTTTTGCATGGAGTCATGAGGACATGCCAGGAATAGATCCAAACTTCTTATGTCATGAGCTCAATGTGAATAAGGAGATCAAGCCTGTAAAGCAGAGAAGAAGAGTATTTAGTCCCGAGAAGAATCAAGCTATACAAGAGGAGGTCGAGAAGCTCCAGAAATCCCAATTCATTGAAGATGTGATATATCCAGACTGGTTAGCAAATGTGGTGATGGTAAAGAAGAAAAACAATAAATGGAGAATGTGTGTTGATTTCACCGATCTCAACAAGGCATGCCCAAAGGATCACTTTCCATTGCCCAAAATTGATCAACTAGTGGATGCTACCTCGGGACACGAGCTGCTCAGCTTCATGGATGCTTACTCTGGCTACAACCAGATCAAAATGAAACCTGAAGACAGGGAAAGTACTTATTTTATTACCCCTAGGGGAACTTATTGTTATAATGTTATGCCTTTTGGTTTGAAAAATGCAGGAGCGACATACCAGCGGCTGATGAACAAGGTTTTTGCCGAACAAATCAGTTGCAATATGGAAGTCTATGTCGATGATATGCTGACAAAGAGCAAGAAAGCTGCTGATCATCTAGTTGACTTAGGTCAGACCTTTGATCAACTAGATAAATACCAAATGAAGCTCAACCCGACGAAGTGCACATTTGAAGTACGAGAAGGAATGTTCCTCGGGTACATTGTCAACCAGCGAGGCATTGAGGCGAATCCAGAAAAGATCAAAGCTCTTTTAGGGTTGCAATCTCCAACGACGAAGAAAGAGGTGCAGAGTCTTACAGGACGAGTTGCAGCGCTCAACAGATTTGTATCCCGAGCAACTGATAGATGCCTCCCATTCTTCAAAACACTTCGAAAAACTTTCGAGTGGAATGATGAATGTGAAAAAGCCTTTCAAGACTTGAAGAAATATTTGGGAGCACCTCCACTGTTGTCCAGGCCAGTAATGGGAGAAAAGTTACACTTGTACCTGGCAGTATCAGAGAATGCAGTCAGCTCGGCATCGATCAGAATGGAGAATGGAGTCCAGAAGCCAATTTATTACACAAGTAAGGCTTTTCGAGGTGCAGAGATCAGGTACCCAAAGCTGGAAAAATTGGCATTGGCATTAATTGAGGCAAGTAGAAGAATGAGGCCATATTTCCAGGCCCATACCATCATCGTGTATACCGACATGCCATTGAGACAAGCCCTTCATAAGACAGAAAAATTAGGGAGACTGATGTACTGGGCAATAGAGCTCAGTGAATATGATATTGTGTATGAACCCAGATCATCATTAAAAGGGCAAGCTGTAGCAGATTTTATAGCAGAGTTTACTTATCCTGATACCCCCAAGGAACAAAAGTTGCTCGATGATCAACCTGTATATGTTACAGGATCAACAAACACAAACTCAGACCAACTCCGGTTGGTAAAAGGGCTTGTGGATATTGAAGGATCATCAAATTCGAGCTCAGACCAACTCCGGTTGGTAAAAGGGCGAGAAGAGATGATCGACGAGGAGCGAGAAATATCAGGGGAGGATGAAAGGAAACAACAAATATTTCACCGAGGAACTTTGTCAGATAAGAAATTTGAAGACGAGTTACCTACATGGAGATTATATGTAGATGGGTCATCTTGCACAACAGGTTGTGGAGCAGGGATTATTTTGAACACCCCAGACGAGATTAACATGAAATACGCCCTGCAATTCCAATTCAAAGCTTCCAATAATGAGGCTAAGTATGAGGCCATGATAGCAGGTCTTAATTTTGCAAAGATTATGGAAGCACAACAAGTGATGGTATTCAGTGATTCTCAATTAATTATGAATCAGATGATGGGAACATATGCAGTTAAAGGAGAATTAATGGTCAAGTATCATGCCAAGGTGATGGAGTTGTTGGCAGAATTTGATGCCATTCAGTTGATCAGAATACCAAGAATGGAGAATGCACGAGCAGACGCACTGGCCCGACTAGCATCAGCTACTCGTACCGAGCTGCGAAGAACGATACCAATTAAAGTATTAGAAAGTCGGAGCATAGATGAAGACCTGACGATGAATATTATTACCCTTGATTTAGGACCATCTTGGATGGATCCCATCAGGGCATATATTGAGGAAGGAGAATTATCAGAGGATAAGCTCGCTGCCAAGAAATTAAAGTTTAAAGTTGCTCGGTATGTACTAACTAATGGTGTTTTGTATAGACGAGGAATTATGGTAGGTTTGCAAACATGTGTACATCCCTTCGAGGTGAAATAATTGATTGAAGAGATCCATGAAGGGTCCTGTGGAGCCCATGTAGCAGGTCAGACACTTTTGCAAAGGGTGATGACGCAGGGATACTACTGGCCAACGATGAGGGCTGATTGTATAGCCTATGCTAAGAGATGTGATAAATGCCAACGTTTTTCCTCCATCCGACGAACTCCACAAGCATTGTTGACACCCATAACTTCCCCTTGGCCATTTGCCATGTGGGGAATTGATTTGGTTGGACCACTGCCAACGACCCGAGGAAGATTCAAGTACCTCGTCGTCGCAGTGGATTATTTTACTAAGTGGGTAGAAGTTGAGCCACTTATTGATATGACATATGAGAAGGTGTACCAGTTCATTTGGAAGAACATCATTTGCCGATATGGTCTCCCTCATGCCTTCATCACAGACCATGGAACACAATTTGATAACAAGGAGTTTGCCGCCTATTGTCATCAGTCAAACATTTTGAAGGTTCATTCAGCACCAGGCCATCCTCAAAGCAATGGACAGACTGAAGTGACGAACAGAACATTACTAAATGGTTTGAAGAAGAGGCTAAGTGAGGCTAAAGCTAATTGGATTAATGAGCGACAGTCAGTATTGTGGGCTTACCGAACAACCCCCCGAACAGCAACTGGAGAATCACCATATATGTTGGCATTTGGAAGTGAGGCCGTAATACCTGCCGAGTTGGGTCTTCCAACGCACAGAGTGCTGAATTTCAATTCCCCAGTCAGCGACTTAATGAGGAGATTAGATTTGTACATGCTCGAGGAGGTTAGAGAAGAGGCAACCATTAGGAATGCTGCTTACCAACAACGAACAGCCCTGTTCTACAACAAGAGGGTGAAAAAATGCGACTTAAAAGATGGAGATTACGTGCTAAAGAAGATCATTCAGAAGCACAATAAGTTGGAAGCAAACTGGCATGGAACTTACCGAGTTACAGAAGTTGTTCGACCAGGAACTTACCGAATAGCAACTCTAGAAGGAGAGGAATTTAAGAATGCATGGAATGCTGAACACCTACGCAAGTATTATCAGTGATGTAAAATGTAAAGCAGTTCCATCAATATGAATAAAACGATGATATTTCATCATCTTCTCTCTTTTTATTAAAAGTTTTTCGGGGAATACTAGTGTGTAACACTACGCTGCTCGGCAGTAAAAACAACAAGATAGTTCAAGCTCAGACCAACTCCGGTTGGTAAAAGGGCGAGAACAAACCATACTCCTTTGGTTAGGAGGCGTACACTAAATCAGACCAACTCCGGTTGGTAAAAGGGCTAGTGGACATGATAGTTCGAACTCAGACCAATTCCGATTGGTAAAAGGGCGAGAACACGACATTCCTAAAAATACCAGCCCCGGTTGGTTAGGAAACCATACTCCTTTGGTTAGGAGGTTGACACTGGCTCAGACCAATTTTGGTAAAAGGGCGAGTGGACATGATAGTTTGAACTCAGACCAACTCCGGTTGGTAAAAGGGCGAGAACAACATTCCTAAAAATGCCAACGTGTTTGGCTAGGAAGCAAAATACTCCTAAAAATGCCAATCTCGGTTGGTTAGGAAACAAGATATGCTCTCAAATGCCAACTTATGTTGGCCGGGAGGTAAGATTATTACTGAAAATACAAAAGTTCCTCGAAGAACAAAATATTCCATACTGAACCAAGTATGGTTGGTCGGGGATAAAAATCCACTAACTGTAGTTGGTCGACAAGGAGAAAATATTTCAAATAGTACCAAGTATAGCTGGTCGGGGATAAAAATCCACTAACTGTAGTTGGTTGACGAGGAGAAAATATTTCAAACAGTACCAAGTATAGCTGGTCGGGGATAAAAACCCACTAACTATAATTGGTCGACGAGCACAATTTAACAACCTTGGTTGGTTGGAAAAATTTTAAACATTTTTATACTCATTATTAAGTGATCGAGCAACATTACTAATACTTGTAACTTTTTTATTACTAAGTTGGTCGATGAGCCACACAATATTGTTATACAAGCACAAATATAAAGTGTTTAACAAGTACAAGACAATAGCAATACAGATTTGCAAACAAAAATGAAACTCTTTCATTGAATTCGAAATGAATTACACAAATTTATTACATTGATACTAAATTGTGTACAAATTATTACATCAGAATTTCCTATTCTACTGGTTTTTTCCCTTCTGCTTTTGAAATAGGCTCCTCGCCAGCAGGAGGATCTTCCAGGCAAAGGGGAGAATTAATGAAGTTAAGAACTCGAAGCATTCTGACGTTCATTATTGAAGGTGTATCCAGTAAATGCTCAGGACGAGATAATTCTGCCTGTGAATGAAGGGTATAGTCACCAAGATACTTGGAGATCAAACAACGAGGAATGGCCCGAGCAGGGATCCAGCTCATATCAAGCTTGAAGGGCGGAATTGGTAGATCGAGCAGCCCAGGAGCATGGTAATCCCATAAATAATGACCTTGCTCTAGTTTCAATACACCCAGGGCGTTCAACCATCCATGTTTGTAGCCTTCATTATTAGCATTTTCAATACGATCATTGAAGTGAAAAAGGGCCTCATTGTAGCCTATCATCCAGAATTCACGAGGTTGTTTATGGAATTGGAAAATTAGTCTCTCTAACTGCTCATGAAAGTTTTTGGCAAAAATATCCTTATGATCCAAAGCAGACTTCGTCGCAGCAAGTTGATCCTCCAAAGTTTGGACTTTCTTGGACAGTTCAAACAAGGCTTGATTTTTTGCCATCAATTGGAATGCTTGGTTTTCCAACGCTGATTGAGTACGATCTTCTTCAATAGTAGGACGAAGAACTCTTGGTCGTCCCCGAGCAGGTTGAGTACTTTGTTCCTCGTCAACATTCTGAGCAACTCTTCCTCGTCCACGAGAACCTCTTCCTCATCCCCGAATAGCAGTAGAAGGCCCAGCTCTTCTCAAAGCCTTTAACTCTTCTCGCAACTTGGCATTTTCCACTTCTAAAAATGAGAATCCTTCATCGGTGATCGGTACCAGGGCAGTGGAAGATGAAGCAGCAGACCTCAGCTGAGCTAGTTCTTTTTGCAGATTGTTTTTTTCTTGTTCCAATAGCTCAGCGATTTGCCTATGCCCTTCGACATCTGCTTTCAATGTTCTCTCTCTCACTTCATAGCCAGCAAGCATCTTGTCATAGCCTTTTTTAGCACTAAGTTGTTTGATTTTCTTCTCATACCCTTCGTGCAAAAGAGCTGAAGACTCTTTATACTGCTGTTGAAGTTCATCGAGAGTACCTTGCAAGTCTTCAATCATTTCGTAATAAGCCACATTGTTGGCTACAGCATGATCAAGAAGACATTTTAAGTACTGATATGCCTCCACTGCTTGGTCTGAAGCACCTCGACCAAGAATCTCTACAAACTGGGATTTATCCAAGTCAGTATGGCCAGCCTTAAAATATTCATTACAATATCGAAGCAGAGTTGTGTCATGGGCAGACAGCAATTCCATTCTAGCCATAAACTAGTAAAGAAGAAAAGGCAAGAGTTAATAAAAAAGCAGACAGAACATCAACAACATAGAGGAAAAAAAAGGTGATTTTTTATTACATCATAAAAAGGAGTACAGTGTTCAGAGTACAGAGTACAAGTGACAAAAGAAAAATAAATACCGAACAACTTCACACCTTTTCCTTGTCTCCCAAGACTTTCTCGGGAGGCTTGGATGAGGAGCTCGGTTGCTCGGTGGAAACAATGAGTTGGTCGGCTAGGGCTGGAATTTGTTCAGGAGGAGCAGGCATAGATGAAAGCTCCTCGTCGGTAGGCTGAGTAAGGATTGGATCACCCGCTACCATTGAAGATTCTTCAGAGGCAACTTTGTCCTCTTCTTCATCTTCAATATTTGGGGGAGGACCAGGGAGATGCTGTTGAAACAATTCTGAGTCCTCATTAACCTTTAATTCTTGCAGGGCAGCCACCCAACCATCTTGGAAGTATTTCAAACTCCCATACTGCACCTGGGACATCATTGCTGCTACCCCCTTGTTCCACCCTTTGTCCCAACCAGTGCGGAAAGATTTTTTCACCGCCAATTTTCTTTTCATTTTCTCCGAGGAAAGCTTCTCGGATAGAAGATCCTCGGTGGCCTTCAACTTAGTTTCCACCTCCTCCTTCTTGCGATTTACTTCTCGCAGAAGGGTTAGCTCTTCCTCAGCCAATTTAAACTTATTTTCAAGCTCCCCAAAGTTCGTGAGCTTCTCGGCATACTTCTTGTTCCCTCTCTCCAAATCTTTCACTTTATTCTCCAAACCCTTGGAAACTTCAACGAGCTGCACCTTCTCTGCCTCAACTGCAGCCAACTTCTTCTCCCAATCATCCCTATCCTCATCATACTTTTGATGGGAACCCTCAAAGATTTGGTCAATCCCAATAAAGCATCCTCCACTCGGGATGAGGAGCTAGAAGCCTTAATCGCTTCATCCTTCTTCACTCTGGTGTTAAAGCAACTCACCAGCTGAAAAAAGGAGATAACGATAAGTCAGTAAAGAAATACATGTATTGATGGAAAGAAAGAAAATTCAGAATAAGAGAAACTTACTGAGGTAATGTGACGAATAGCCAGGGCTGTAAGCATATCCCTAGACATATTCTCCTCAATTACTTGGACTTCAGGAATGTTCCAAGTCTTCACCGAGCTCATAGCAGAGCTCGGAGGAATAATAGTTGGAACACCAGCTCCACTAACTTGGAGCTGGGGGATGGTTTCAGCCAAATTGACTGAGGAGGATTTCTTCGGTGGTACTGCAGCAGATTCAACCAAGGAAGAACTCTTGGTTGGGGAGATTGTGATCACTTCCTTAGGAAAATCTTTCTTTCTCGGAGCCACTGGGGGCTTCTCGGTAGCCTTCTGAGGAGCAACAGAAGGGGAAGCATCTAATTTCTTTGTCCCCTTTGGGACGTCAGTCTTGCTTCTTTTACCCTCTCCCGCAGAGGTAGCCTCTTCAAAAATAGTAGGAACTCTTCTTTTGCCCATTTTCTGACTCAGAGGAATGTGAGATTCTGGAGAAGAGTCCTCAGGAACTGACACTGGATCACTAGTGCTGACCACAGGACGAGCAGTGAAGGATGATGCATAGCTCCTGTACTGCAACAAGTATGAAGCAGACCTAATATGTTCGTCTGTAACTTTCTGATGCAAACTCCAGATAAGTTTCAAATGCTTAATATTTACTTCTGATTCTTTTGGAGTCTTTCTTTTGCTGTCAACTGCAAATAAATATATAGTGAAATATCAGTCACACATTTTATCAAACATAATAAAATCATAATTTCAGAAATAAAATAAAATGAAAATAACCTATCCCATTGCCATATGGAGGGCATATGGGACCTTGATATACTCCATCTCCAATCAAAGGGGCATGTTGCCACTTTTTGATAACTACCCCATGTTCAAAATAATCCCTATTGGCATCAGGGAGGTTGACTACTAAAGCCCTATTCAAAAATCTAGTTTTTAAATAAAAAACATTATCTAGAACAGCCCATCTATAACAATACATAATCTCAGGAATTCCTATACGGGTTCCGTGAGTTTGATTTAACCTATAAACCCCATTAACTATTCTCCATGTGTTGGGGGCTATTTTTGCAGGAACAACATCGAAATAATGATAGAACTCTAAGCACAAAGGGTTTGGTGGAAAAGAAAATCCACATTCAGCAATAAAGAGGCTGGGGAACCAATGTCCCTCAACCAAACGAAATAATTTGAAGGCTCAGAAAGATCCTCCAGAGTTACCCAAGATGGAATAGAAAAATCAGAACGGAATTTCTCAAGAGATTCGATAACATAAACCATGGAGAATAAAATAAATGAAGAATAAGGAAGAAGATCTTACAGGAAAAAAGGAGATCTGTTGACAACGAACGAAGAAAAGGATGAACGCACCAGAGAGAGAAAGACTATGGAAAACTCGAAAGCAGAAATTGGAAAAGGTAGAAGATGATGGGATTGCCTATGAAGCTTAAATACTTTACCTTGGGAAACGGCAAAAGAAATGATTACAAAAAAGAAACTATTACGCTACCGACGGCTAAAAGGAAAAAAAGTGCGCGAAGATCGAAGCGCTTATAAAAATTCAAAAAGACGGATTCTGCGAATTTGGAAGGACATTCGAATACGGAGAAAATGCTCCTAAAAACTAGGAAGGTCATTTAATATCGCCATATACCGAGAAAGAATGTTCCATATTCCTCAAAGTTCGAAATATGAAACATTGGGGGCTTCTGTTGATACCAAAATTAGTATGCTGATATAGACGAATAATAAGAAGACACGTGTTGATCTACGTGGCACAATATCAACGAGGAAGTTTATTTCCCCGACCAAGTCATACTCACTCCGAGAAGCAAGTGTACTCCAAGGAACTCCAACACTCCGAGGAACTCCTGAACGACGAGCAACTAAGGCGGTCCGAGCTGCATCTCGGCCACAACAGTGATTGCCAGATAATCAACAGTTCAACAAATTCATTGAATGCTTATCATACAGACGTATACTCTTAAAGGGCATTAATTGTTTACCCTTTCACATGTACATCCTAAGAGCTATAAATACATTGTATCACCTTCATTCAAAGGGATCGTATTTTCTTGATAGAATTACATATCGAGAACTCCAAAACACTTGGCAATAACAGAAAACAGTGGACGTAGGCCATTCTTATAAGGCTGAACCACTTTAAAATTCTTTGTCTCATTTATATTTATCTGTGATTAAATAATTAGAAACAATCTAATTTTTTACATCAACATTAACTAATAAAAGCACAGGGTGTTACAGTACATTAGCAATAGGATCAAGGTAAATGAAACCATGGTAAGCCTGCCCCTATCGACGAGGTAGAAAAATAATCAACATCAAGCGTGCTCCATAAAAATACCTCTCAATATGTCCCCCACGAGCACACGTGCATCCATGATATGCTTGCACATAAATTCAATACATAGAAATCCATCCTAATCACATATTACTAAAGCGGTTCCTTAAGTATACAATAAATTATCTCTCATTAACTAAGAATTTATATCCAAACTTGTGTAAAGTCGTTCGAACAAAAACCATTTCTCATTTTTCTAAAAAAAATGTGTCGTTCAAACTAGATCCAAACTCGTTTTATCCAAAATCCAAACCTCTTTGAACCAAAAACAAGTGCGTTCGAATGAAACCCCTAATCTTGTTCGATCGAAGCCCCAATTTCATTCGAATGAGAACCACGTTGAAGGCTTATTCCCCAAAGTGCACAAACGGAAAATAATACTCAAATCCTAAGTTTAAGCCTCTAAATAGTCCAATACACATCCTCCTCCAAGTATAACATGATTAACAACAATAATAACCTCTAATAATAAGTTTTAGGTGATTATAACTAAAATTCATGATTCAATTTCAAATTATAAGTTTTGAAGCATAAGTTTATAGTTATAATAAGATTTATCAAATTCGTTATCAGATTGGATTCAATAATTAATTGAACATGAGGTATATTGTAAGTTATTAGTATTATGATTAGGATATAACATCATTATGATTAGTTTACATGATTGTGTGATTAAAGTTTAGGGATTCACTATCAAACTACCCTAGTTCATCAACATGATTGAGGCTAAAAATAAGTAACTAAACCTAATTAGAAAGATTACGTTTTGTGGTGATTAACATAGATTACATGAGTTTTAGTCCATGATTAAACGAACTACTACTACCAAAACACAAATTTAATTAAATTATTAATGAAAGTCACGTTCATATAACCAATTGTATGAATCAAGTCCCAAATCCTGAAGTTCTTCAATTTCGTATTGCTTTTTCAACCTCCTTAGCTAATAAGGTTTGACTCTAGTGTGTTATGAATGTTTTAGATTTTCTAATAAACTTAACAAGATCTCGGATCCTGAAATCAAGCCTAAGACTAAAAATATCCTTAACCCAATGATCCCAAAATATGTTATAAATGGCTCGAAACTTGGCACAATATATATACTAACCCAATGGAATTAAATTCCATCATTTTAAATCAAAAACAGACTTTATAAGCTTCCTATAATTTAACACAAAATAGAACGCATTTTAATAAATTAATTATCCCCTCAAGTTAATTTATTAGTCGATATGATTCAATTAAGTTAAAACTAAATTATTAATTACTTTAGTTGATTCGTTATTATAAGAAACTATTTCATGAACTGTGGTACCCGATACAAAGGGAATAATGCAAACAAGAAAACCCCCGATACCTAGTCTCTAACTATTCCATAGTCACCCATATTACTAAGTCCCTTTAAATATGTAATCAATGTATTTTTGTCATTTTCCAAAGAGTGTGACTTCACATAGCATATATGAATCAAATAAAAATATATAAGAATATACTAAGTGGAATATCACATGTCACGACAAGCAAATAAATTATTCACTACATAGTTTAATTAAATGCACAAAAACTACACTATCTAAATAAATGCACGAAAATACGGGGTATTACACATCCACATTGGGATCTTTTACGACTCCTCAGCTATAATTGAATTAATGTTAACAAGGGATCTCTTGTTAAGGTATATACTTTAAATTAACATACACACAAATCATTAGTAAGTAAATAAATTCTAAACATTAGAAAGATTGTATTTAATCATCTCTTTTATCCCTATTGCATTGAAAAATTACATTTGTCAAACCCCAGAATCAAATAAATTAATTAAAAATTATCGAATTAAAGTTAATTGATGTTGGTTTGGTCCAATGTTTTCATAAAACTTCAAAATCAAACTTGTCTAAGGAAATTAAGCTAGCGAAGTGATATATTTTAGAGTTTTCTTCTCACATAACTTACTATAAGGGTAGTAATGTTTTGTTCAATTGGGGATAAGTCATCTAAGTCATCAAATCACTATCTTTTAGAGTATAATTTATGATTTTGTTTTCTTTATTATATCTTGATAGAAGTGGTACTATTTGAATCATATAATCCAAGTGATTACATCCTGACTGATGTCATCCCTAACTTCCACGTTACATGTATGGGCACTTGGGGAGTATCTCAAAACTATCGCTTATTTTATTAGGTGTAATCAAAATGTATTAGTCAACTCACGATCCAGGTTAATAAATCAAGAACATTTAAATGAGAGTGGTCCACCCCATTTTTGACTTAGTATTACATGTCCTTACCTTTTTCGAGATCCTTAATCCATATTTGAGCTCTGTTTATAGAAAAAAAAATCCATTTGAGGCTTTGTTATTAGTATGTGTACCGCATACGATAAAAAAATGGGGAAATATGACAACTCTGAACCCTCCTAGACTAATTTTATCTTCCTTAAGGGTCCAAACTATCGTATTTGGTCTTAAGTGTTGGGGAAAACAACTCAGGTTTGACACTTAAAATGCCAAATAATTTCATCCCTAAAGATCTTTGATTAATAATGCATTGAAAATAAATCAAGAACTAGATTTAAAGATTAAATTTAGGGTTCAAGAATATGAAACCAAATCAAATTATGTTATGATTCGTATGAGGAGATAAAGGTTGAAGAAGATCAATTCCTTGTTACCCTATGAGATCTCCAAAAACCTTTCAAGAAAGTTCTGAGCATCTCGAATGTTCTTGTATATTAAAAACCTAAAGTAAGCCTTGTGTGTGGGCACTTTTGAAGATTACACCATGGTGAAATAAGAGAGAATTGACTTCTCTCCCCTCACACCTTCACAAAAACATTAATAGTATTTTTCATCTCAATCTCAAAACTTCCATAATGGATCTTTAGCTTAAAACCCTAATGTATAAACCCCATTCTAATACCCCCCCCTAACCTCTCCTTAGGTCCCTAGAACCTCCCTTCATCATTGCAAACCCAAGTCATACCCCGAGTACTGACCTAAAGGCCATCGAGCACTCCCAGGCTCTATTTGACCAAAAGTAAAACTTTTCAGCTCGAACGAGATTGAATGAATCTTTAAAGGGAACTGAAACCCCTTTCCAACGCTCCACCCCATGCACGATTCTAACTTATGGTACGGACGAACGATCCGTTTTCCCTCAAAACTTGATCAAGAGGCCACCGGATGCTCCAAGACTCCATTTGACCAAAGTCAACTCTTCATCTTGATCGAGACTGAATGAATCTTTGAAGGTCACTGAAACCCCTTTCCAACAGTCTACCTCGTGTGCGATTCTGACTTATGGTACAGACGAACCATCCGTTTTACTCCGAAAGGTCACCGAATGTTTCCAGGCTCTGGTTAACCAAAGTCAACTCCACAAACTGAGTTAAGCTCTTTGGGATGTTGAAGTAAATCTCCTCACCTTTCCAACGGTCCACCCCATGCGTGATTTAGACTTTCCATGCGGACAAGCGATCGGTTTACGTCGTACGATCCCCCGTCCAAAGGACCGATAAATGCTTTCGAGACACATTTGACCCAAAGTAAACTCCCAGACCCGGGAGCAGTCCAAAGAACTTTGGAAGGTCTCTGAATTACCTTTCCAACGGTTTACCCCATGCACGATTCGGATCAATGGTTTGCACTCTACAACCAACTTTCCTAAGGAACCTAAAAAAGAGACTACCAAACGACAGGTTCCAGACCCTGTCTATCGGCAGTGTGCCTAAACACACCTGTCGATTGGTAGGACCAGGGCTATGTCAATCGGCACTGCCCGGGGCCTAAAAAAAGGATGGCCTAACCTCATTTCAAAAGAGGAGGAAGATCAGAGATCCATTACTCTCAGTAAGCTCAGAAAACCCCTCTCGAAGTCAGCGTGATTTCCACATCCAAATCTCTTTCCAAACTTCACATTTTTCATGAAAGTTGGTGAATTAAGCACCCTCCATCATCACCCAAGTGCAAGGGCTGCTCTCCAACATCCATGATCAAGCTCAAGATCTTCAAGAAGGTCCAACTTTCTCCACTCTCTCCTTAAATTTTCCTAAATTCGCATTAGTTTGTTTTGTTACTTAATACTTTTATTCTCTCATTTCACATATATTAATATAATTTTCATCTAGTATTACTTCACATCTCTTATTTTCATATAGTTAAAACCGAAAAAATAAGAAAAAGAGAATTTTCTCATAAATTCCAAACGAAAATTCTCACACTTTTCTCACTATTAAAACACTTTTTTACACACACAAACACACATACAAGATAAGTCCCCGATTGGATTGATGGGATAAATCCCACCCCCCATTTTGCATATGAACTATGTGAACTTTGATGCCTCTATAGGCTACGTAGGCATCTCGGGGTAAAACCCGAGACTTAAGTCGTTTTTCTTAATTTTTCCTATTTTTTCTATGTTCTATAAACTTAACTCTCTTAGATTCTATATATTTACATATACGTATATTTGTGCTTAGTGGCGTATTATTCCATATGTGTTATCGTTCTGTTATAACGTTCAACATTAGGATAATCACGTAAATCATATTTTTCTAATATTACTTTTAAGAACATTCCTATGGATGACTCGCTTTATCTCTTCCATGATACAAGTTGATGATTCTTATCTCCGCTACATATACACATGCACACATATCACAGGGAAATAAAGGAAAATAACAATAACCCATGAGAGATCGTAAGGGCATAATAGGTTCCTAACACCTTCCCATTTCGTAACTTAGCCTCCGGACCCTTTTCGAATCATTTTGGTTTCGCATGTATCAGTATGGCTCCCTTTTTGGTTTCGAATCATTTTGGTTTCCGAATCCGCTTCCAAGAAATTTCAAGGCAGATGCCCATTGCGCCTTTCATCAAACTACTAGTCATACCACAGACCAATGCTTTCACCTTCTAAACTTAATCCAAGGTCTAATTGATCGGGGTACCATTGGCCCACCAGTCAATCCTAAGCCAAACACTACTCACAACCCACTCTCAAATCATACCAATGCTATCTTCCTAGAAATGAAGCTAGAATTTTATCCCTCAACTCAAATCACACCCATATACTCTCCCAAACCTCTCCAAACTTGCCCATATTTCCTCCTACACCCTGTTAGCCTCACTGATCAGGCACTGTCTCTCCTTACCAGAGCATGCATCGTTGTTCGTACCCGTTCTGAAAATAGAGGTCTAGAATTTTCAAAAGTGTTAGACCAACTCCCAGAGTTCGGGATGAAATTGCCCTTATAAATGATCATTGATTACCAGAGGTTCAGTATGCTATTCTTAGAAGCACAAAAATGGGCCCGAGAGTCAGACAGTTGGGTGGTAGCAATCGATGAAGTCGGCCTGGATGATGTCATCCAGATCATGGTAGAATTGTTCAAGTAAACCAATGACATTTTCAGTATGATCGAGTTACTTGATACTCTAAAATTATAAGGGCGCCTGGTCCCTTCACCCTTACATATCCCCACAGAATGGGAACACCTCTAGGAAGAAGCCATTGAAGTTGTGGAATGCATTGACTTTACATGGGAAGACATAATTATTGCCATCGGATGGGGGGAAGAATTCGAAGATTCAATAAAGAGTAAGCTTCAGAGGAAACTGACCCGGTAGCCGACATATGTTGGATGATATCATTTGAGGAGATCCTCAGAGAAATAAACAAAGTGGCAGAACAACCTGATATTGACGAAGAAATATGGTTCATGTTCTTCCCTTCTTCAGTAAATCACATTACCAGATGTGTGAGGCATTATCAGATCCTAAACTCACTACCAGCCAATGACAAGGGGAAGGGCGTTGAAAACCTTCCTATTCCAAAAATGACCCTCGAGGAGAGCAAGATCCTCGATCAACTAAAGAAAACTCAAGCTAACATCACTCTATGGTGGATTTTCATGTCTTCCCAGCTGTACCAAAATGCTTGGATCAAGTTGCTCACTGGACCCACAGTTTTTTCTTCTACTACACCAGAAGAAGCGATAAATTTAGTCTGGTCCTTGACCTCTACCCGAATGCTATCCTTTTTCAAAGAAAAAATCCCCAGAATTGGGTCGAACTACAATCACGCACTCAACATCTCCGTCAAAGTTATGGGGAAAATCGTACCACTCTCTCTTGTCGATAATGGATCCGCCTTGAATGTTTGACCATTAAGAACCTTCAAATGCTTAGGACTGAAGGAAAGTGATATCGCTCCAACCTCCACTACTGTACGTGCCTACGATAATACCTGTTGGGAGGTGATGGGATCCCTAAAACTTGTAATAGGGGTTGGCCCTATAAACTCTGTCGTCAAATTTCAAGTTATTGACATCCCATATTGTTTCAACCTATTGCTCGAACGATCATGGCTCCACAGTATCAAGGGTGTGTCATCCTCACTCCATCAGAAATTAAAGTTCTTCGTCGATGGACGAGTCATCACCATCTTGGGCAACGACGATAATGTCGAGGCTGCAAGTACTAGTAGTCTAATCCTTGAGATAAGAACAGGTTAAATGATATGCTCCTATCAGGATTCCGAGTTAAGCCACTTCTACTCCCGACAGGGGACGATTTCAAAGAAAGATTTTGTTCGGCATACGACCCTCATGGCAATGTCAATGTGATTTAGATGTTCTGAAACATGCACTTCATGCCCGAACTAGGGCTAGGACAAACGCAACAATTGATACTTGAGCCCATTGTGCTGAAAAAGGATTCCCCCCTTGTGGTTTGGGGTATCAACCATCAGAACAAGAGCTCAGAATGATCTGTCGGTCTCGATTAAAAAGAAGGCTAGACCGCATCCAGACTATCCCAGGTGACTCCTTGAATGGATGATTCATCAAAGAGGGTGAAGACTTCCCTTTTAGTGGCTTTTCAGAACCATGGTATGACCATACGGACAAGAAGATGAAACCCGAAATGGAGATCTTTTTCCAAAACAGCTACCCATGGGCCGAATGTTCCTAACATCATATACAACCGTTCATTAAAAATACTAAAAATTCTGAGGAAAGTGACTCCGAGGACTCGTTCAACTTGCAAATACTGGGGCAAACTTGCAAATACTGGGGCTAACACTCTTCACGGTTCATTCAGGCACTACATCACTGGATCTATTCCACCTGATTAAAGCTGCTGATACACCTCTCCTCAACTGGCATGCTATGCTAGTTTTACCTGTTGAAATCCCACCTAACCCCAATGTTTACCCTATTTATTCTTATGTTGTCTATCATTGCTCAAATGTAATCGAGACCTCCTTTGATGAGGTTCTCAATTCTATTTTTCCTATCAATGAAATAAACGAAGATTTTGAGTATCTTGTTGTGCCTTACATTAATTATTTAGATTCCAGTCAAACTTTTGATGATGATGATTTTGTAAATGAATAATTCTTAACTGATCTAAATAAGGTTAATAATAAACAACATAACAGCGTTCAAGTTAATGAAGAAGAAATTGTTATTATTAACCTCGATTCTAGTAGCCAACTGCGCGAGATTAGGATAGGGGCTACCCTTGACGAGCATGAGCGAGCATAACTCGAAGAATTATTGAAGGAATTCGTAGATGTCTTTGCATGGTCCTATAATGATATGTTCAGAATTGATCATGAAATTGCTCAACGTGAGATCCCCACTCTTCCAGATTACAAGACTGTTAAAAAAAGTTGAGAAAGCTCCACACCGAATGGTCGCTCAAAGTCAAAGAAGAGGTGGTCAAACAGCTGAACGTCGGCTTCATTCGTGTGATTGTATATCCCATATGTCTAGCCAACATAGTGCATATACCAAAATTAGGAAGGAAAGTTCGGATGTGTGTAGACTACCGGGATTTGAAAGCCCTCAAAAGGATGATTACCCGCTACCCAATATCGACATGATCGTGGACAACACAACCAGTCATGCTCTCAAGTCATTCGTCGACGAGTTTTTTAGATACATCCAAATCAAAATGCACCCAGATCATCAAGAAAAAAACATGGTCATCACCCTACGGGGAACCTTTTGCTACACTGTTATGACATTTGGTCTCAAGAATGCTGGGGCTACCTACAAGAGGGTTGCCACAACCATACTGCACGATCTAATTCACAAAGAAGTTGAGGTCTATGTGGATGATATGATTATCAAATCCAAAGCTAAAGAAGGCCATGTTCCTGCTTTTCGAAAGTTCTTCGAACGACTGCGACGATATCAGATGAGACTCAATCCACAGAAATGTGTCTTCGACGTTGATACGCACCCAAAACTGTACATTTTATACCCGAATAGATGCATTTTAGTTGCTAATTCTCGGCAATTTGGGTCTTATGCGCTTTATTGTCTATTTTGTAGGTCGAATGCACGCTGCGGTGTCCAAATGCGTATATCTAGGCAAGTGTGCAGATTATGGAGCTAATTATCAATCCCGTAACCCTAGTATACCCTAACCTAGCCTAAACCTACCCCGAACCCCGTGTATGTTTAGGTTATGCCCTTTTATTTTCATTTTTTTTATTTTTTTTATTTTTTTTTATTTTTTTTTATTTTTTTTATTTGAGTCGTTTTATTTTTACGGCTTATTTTATATTTATTTAGAATTTCTAAGTTTATTTTCTATTTTTATATATTTATTAGTATATTTTATTTTATCTTGATTTTGATTTTGATTACTTTTTATTTCAGTTGGATTAGAATTTTTAGGATTTCATTTTATTTTTAGATTTATTAGATTTTCATTTTTTAGGATTTTAGTTTTTAGTTTAATAGATTTTAGTTTTTTTATTTTCTTTTTCGTCTTATTTTTTATTTGAGCTTTTATTTTATTTTTAGATTAGAATTTTATTTTAAGATTTTTAATTTTTTTTTTAGTTAGTTTTATTTTTCTAAGGGTCACAATGTAAACACACTCATTCACACCTTTAATCCTACACACCACACACACCTAACTAACCCATCACCCAGACCTCAAACTCCTACACCCTCACACACACAATAATACCCAACTCCATCTTCAACCTCTCACCCCCTTTCTCTCTCCTCTCACCTAACCTCCATTAACACAAACAACAAACTTCTCTCTACTCTCTCACCCCACACAAACCCACTCTCTCTCTCCTTAAATCTTCCATTAAACCCATTACCACCACCTTTCGATCTCCACTCGCTGAAAACCTGCCATCCGGCCATTTAGACCCATCTGCCAGCCTTACCCTCTTCGGAGACCCTAACCAAGCAGTGTCCCTAGCCAAAATTGAACCCGGACCCGCCTGCACCCGTGTCCGACTCACCTTCTAATCCGTGACCCCCTGCTCCCTTGTCAACGCCGAACACAAACCCGACATCCTACCTTCATCATCTTCGAACCCGGCGGCCATAACCACCAACTCCATAACCCGAGCTCGCCCAAAACTCCATACCCGAGTTCGAACCCGAACACCCTCCAACCCGAATCTATCTATTCATATTCAAACCCATTTCTCCAAATGCCAAAATCATCAAACTCAAATCTGCCAAGTCCAAGCCAAATAAAAAAACATTTCCCACATGTGTTCTAAACACCCCCCCCCCCCCTTTCCAAAAATAATCCCATCTAATCATTTAAACCCATTTTCCCAAACTATCCCCAACTAACTCATTTAACCCACTTTTCCAAAATGCCTCATAACCATATCAGATTTTGTCACCCAAATTTCCTCACCCATGTACCTTCCTTACCTCACACCTTTCCCATGCACATGTGTGCATAATTACCTAAACACCCTCACCTCAACACCTTACACACCTCTTACACATTAAACCTACCCAAATTATCCCCATGCTCCATACCTACTATTTAAAGAATGGAAGACTCAATTTGTAAGAAAGCTTTAGAATAGGAATTTTGTAGAGAGAATTCTAGAGAGAGATAGTTTAGTGTAGAAAATAAATTAGGATAAACACCATTTTTTAAATAGTTTTATTTTTTTATTTTTGTTAGATATTTGTGAGGTAAAATTTTGTAAGAGATTTAATTGAGTGATTATTTAATTTCAAATCACTTGGATGCTCAATTGGAGGGATGTAAATTGCAAATTCAAGGATTGGAGTCCAATTTCACTCAAATAGATTTGGTTTGATTGTTCTTCTCTTTTATTTTATTTTATGATCCTTTGATTGTTTGATTATCATGTTTAATATGATGTTAGGCTAAATCCTCTTTCAAGGGGTGGGGTGAACCCTTATTTGATGTTATTTTACTTTAATTAGTTTGATTACTTGAAAATTTCCTTTGAATATTAATTTTGATCCCTCACCCTTAAATTTACGCCTCGAGAGAGGGTAAATGATTTTCGAGAGAAAATCGAAATTCTAAGTTATAATACCCATTTTAGATTCGAACTAGTGATAGGGCTTTCTTAAGTGGGGTATTATTATTCAAATTTCAACTCTAAATTTATTTTCTAATATTTACATAAATTTTAATTGATCGATCCTAGCGGGTGATTAATTAAAAGGAGTGTAGATCTATTTTCTAGAGTTGTGGGGTGTTAAACTTAATTTTTTAAAAGATTACTATTAAAATTACATTTGCAACGAGAGTTGATTTGTAAGTTTGATATTAATTTGGGAGAATTCAATTAATTCAATTAATTAATTAGAATAGCTAAAATTTGTGGTGTAATCCCATTCCTTGATTGTCCTCACAATTATTTACCTCACTTTATCTCTTGTTTCAGTATTAAACTTTATTTTTCTCTTTTAGTCACTTTCTAGTTAGTTGTTTTCATCTCACATTTTAGTTTAGTGTTATTTCACCTCACCTCATCCAATTGTTTTAATATTTGAAAAGTTACAAAAAATAGAAAAAGTAAAAAAGCCCAAAAAGAAAATAAAAGTGAATTACAATTGAGTTTATCTCTAGCTTACCCCCTTGATGTGGATTGATACCCTTACTTACCTCTACACTTGATTTTGTTATATTTTGTAGGTAATTTGAGGATTTTGATTAGAGGAGCTTTTCAAGGAACGATGAAAAATACACCAAAAAGCACTCTATCAAATGGCCCCATTGCCATTCTTGGGAGTGTGAAGCACTCGGAGCGGATTTCAACTTGTAGTTCATTTATTTTTTGCACTTTATTATTTTTTGTACCATTTTTATATTTTTAGAAGGCTTGTATTAGGATTTTTATCCTTGGCTTGTATTGCGGTGCATAGAGACACCATTTATTTTTCATTTAAATTTGTAATAATTAATTGCGAAGAAAAGCGTGATAGAAAAATCGGGCAAGATAGAGACAGGGCGTCCAAAAGTGAGGATTTATTAGCCTCTCTATCTTGGGTCGGTAGGACTCCCGAGGCCGACTGAGATAGGCGTGATCTCCCCCCGATCGACTAAAATTTTTCGGCACCCCCCACAGCCTAAAAACTGTGGAAGGTTTATTTCTCAACCCCTCAGGCCTCTCCTGTTAGCGAGTCAATTCTTTTGTGTGCTTTGTGTGCTCTTACTTGATTTTATTCTCACATTTATTTTCAAATGGTCTGATGAATTAATTGACTAAAACCTGCACCCGGTCACTCACGAGAAGGGATTTCATCACCCGACTCAGTCGCTTACCAATTGTGTGCTACCCTAGCCATCACTAAATTTAAAATCTATTAACTAGGTAGCCCAATAGGAGAAAATTTTGCAAAGGCGATCACTCAGAAAATTTCGTGATTTTTTATCGCCCGCGGACTTAATTAAAATTTGGCTCCCCTCTCACCTAATTTTGAAGATAAAAATTGGCTATGTGCTAGTTAGGAAATCTCCATAACTTGTGTGTGTGTCAAATTCATTTTTCAGTAGTCGGTTTTAGTTGGTTTGTCCAAATTCAAAGAGTCCACCTATTTTTCCTCACCTTTTCTTCCAAAAAAATCCAAAAATATTTTCTTCTATTATTTTTATAAAAAAATCCAAAAATATTTTCTTTATTTATTTTTATAGAAAAATCCAAAAATATTTTCTTTCTCTCATTTTTAGAAAAATCCAAAAATATTTTCTTTCCTTTTGAAAAAATTTAAAAATAAAAAAAAATATATTTCTCTCCTCATGGGCGAAGAACGTCCCTTACGGGATTACTTTAGCCATTTCTCATTCTCTCAAAGCATGTTTGAGGTTGAGCCCGAGTCGAACCTCCATACCTTACTTCGTGGCTTTAACTCTCAACCACACACCATTGATACTCATGCGTCGCCCACGCACGCATCTCACCTTTCATCGCCTCCGATGATGAGTGTCAACGTGTCACATTCTTTGCCATGCACCAATTGGTCTTATGCCGATCACATGTCCCATGAGTGCCCTTACTCTTCATATCCCTACGAACCCACCTTGGAACATGTCTATCCATATGACACTGTTCCGGAGCCCACCTCGGCCTATAAAATCCCGAGTTGTGTGAGTACCCTAGTTATTCGTGGAGGCTTGATCACCCTTTCACGCAATTTGAATCCCAACCAGCTGTTGTGGACCCTCACACATTCGTCATGGAAACCTTGTGCACCCATTCACGATCAGTACCCTCACTACGCACCCCATGAGTATCAACCATTTATCCATGACGAAAGCGATCCTTTCGTGTACGATGAACTTGGCCCCACTCCACCCACTTCATTTGAGTATTCTCCATATAGTCATGATCATAGAGAGTTGTGTCCACCTCAACCACCACCACCACCCATCACTCCACCACCACCATCCACATCTACTGTCGAAATCCTCTTGCAAAAGTTCATACTCGAGCAATAACAAGCCACTCAAATTCAAAATTAAGCCCTCCAAAAGCATGAACAATGCTTTAATGAAATTGAGTGTGCGAGAGAGTCGGACTTTATCCCAAGTCAACCCATTATTGCCCCACATGGATTGATGATTCGTCGTCTTGTGCCACTGACTATGAGTGTGACCAACCCTATCCACCCCAGAATCTCGAAGTTGAGACCATTTCATGGTCCGGGTCCCAAGTCGACAATTGTGTTGACTTACCTTTCATTAGTGAGACTGATCCACTTCCGCAAAATCCATATGAACCCCCACTTGAGTTTCACATTCCTTTTCCCGTCGAATCTAAAAAAATGTCTGAGTCTACACCTATCAAGCTTCACCCTTGTGTTCCCGAGGAACCACTTCATTCTAGGTTAGCTCCGGCTACGAGTGATCACCATTTTCTCGAGATAGAGTCCGTGATAGATCCTAACTATCCGGATATGGATGATGTCCCACCATGCATGGCTCCCTTTGAGCTCGATATTTCTAGTGATTCCTCTGTCTCTGGTCTTGATGCCTCGTTAGACCCTTTCACCACATCGGATGGTGATACATTAGTGGTTAAGTTGATCTCGAAATCACTTGATACCACACTCCCTCTTCAGGAGGATATTGAGGGTCATTATGTCCCTCCAAATGAGTGTGTGTTCCCTACTCTAGAGGTAGATCATCTTCATCCACCATTTATCCCACCTGATCCACCATTTGTCCCACCCAACCCACCCATTATCCCTTCCACCCCACCACTTGGTTTAGATCTTGATTTTACACATTTCATGTTTTCAACCATATATTTAGATCCTAACCTGAAACCATCCACCGCCCATGAGAGTATATGTGGTTCTACTCTCCACTTCCGTGACACCGAGCTTGTTCCTCTATACCCGCCACTCTCTTCTGGTGTTGATTTTTTCCCGAGACATCTCCCTGGCGTGTCTCGGCGAGACCATTATTATCGTCCATTCATAGAACGGTCGTGTGATTTCTCTAAGGCCCAGCCCATTCCACTTACCAAACCCTTTTGCCTTCCCATACAACTTGAGAACAATTCTTATAGGGCCCTAGTTTCCCTCACCTTTTGGCTCAATAAGGCCCGTGATCAGTGCCTATTCACCCTTACCCTTTCTTTTCTTCCCTATACCCTAATCCCCCCCCCCCAACCCCCCACCCATGGTCCACTGATGCTTTGCATCGTGTGATGCACTTTGCCATACAATTGTATTGACCATTCTTAGCCCTGATCCAATAAGAGTGACGCTTCAGTCTTACTTGGGGGTGATTCACATCATCTATTTTTCTGTCACCCCGCTCTTTCATAGTTCTTATCCTTAGGGTGAGATCCCTTCGGTCTAGTTGAAGACGTTAAACTTAGCACTAACAGGAGGAAACCCATTGTTACTAGTCTCATTCTGTTTGGGAGTGGTGTTTCACATCACCCTGTGTTTTGCCATGTTTATATACTTGTACATATTTTTCTTATCACTCATTCAGGTTTCTTCTTGGCTACATTTTTCCACTTCATTAGCGTTGATTCCGAAAGGACAATCTAGGAATTACTCTGATGATGCTCAACCCATTTTGACTGATTCACACTACACATGTTGAGTTCTAGGAAGGATGTGCCTTGTGTATTTACTTAGCTAAATATTTTTACACATTCTAGCTTGTATTTCTGAAATCATTTATCTCATGATGGATTGTACGATTATTCTACGTCTAATAAGAGATTGACTACCGTTGCAAATAAGAATTTTATGTGTATATTGCCTGCAAACCCTCACAAGACAAAACTCGTCGTATAGGGAAACCTATAGGTTTAAATGCTTGTTGCACATGGTAAGTACAAACGCAAGTGCCCGCGAAAGTGGTACACTTTTGGTTTCTTATCTTTCTCTTCCTCTCTATCTTATTGCTCGAGGACTAGCAACGCTCTGTTTTGGGGTGGTGTGATAAGCACCCAAAACTATACATTTTATACCCCGAATAGACGTATTTTAGTTATTAATTCTCGACAATTTGGGTCTTATGTACTTTATTGTTTATTTTGTAGGTCGAATGCACGTTGTGGTGTTCAAACGCGTATTTCAAGGCAATTGTGCAGATTATGGAGCTAATTATCAATTCCGTAACCCTATCCTACCCTAACCTAGCCTAAACCTACCCCGAACCCCGTGTATGTTTAGGTTATGCCCTTTTATTTTTATTTTTTATTTTTTATTTTTTATTTTTTATTTAATTTGAGTCGTTTTTTTTACGGTTTATTTTAGATTTATTTAGAATTTCTAAGTTTTATTTTCTATTTTATATTTTTATTAGTATAATATTATTTTATTTTGATTTTGATTAGTTTTTATTTTATTAGGATTAGAATTTTTAGGATTTCATTTTATTTTTAGATTTATTAGATTTTACATTTTTTAGGATTTTAGTTTTTACTTTAATAGATTTTTATTTTTTTATTTTCTTTTTAGTCTTATTTTTTATTTGAGTCTTTATTTTATTTTTCGATTAGAAATTTATTTTAAAATTTTTAATTTTATTTTTTTTAGTTAGTTTTATTTTTCTAAGGGTCACAATTTAAACACACTCATTCACACCTTTAATCCTACACCCCACACACACCTAACTAACCCATCACCCAAACCTCAAACTCCTATACCCTCACACACACAATAATACCCAATTCCATCTTCAACCTCTCACCCCCTTTCTCTCTCCTCTCACCTAACCTCCATTAACACAAACAACAAACTTCTCTCTACTCTCTCACCCCACACAAACCCACTCTCTCTCTCCTTAAATCTTCCATTAAACCCATGTACCACCACCTTCCGATCTCCACCCGTAGGAAACCTGCCATTCCAGCCATTCAGACCCGTCGGCCAGCCTTACCCTCTCCGACGACCCTAACCAGGCAGCCTCCCCAGCCAAAACCGAACCTGGACCCGCCTGCACCCGTGTGTGACGCACCTTCTAATGTTTGACCCCCTGCTCCCTTATCAGCGTCGAACACAAACCCGACATCCCACCTGCACCATCTCCGAACCCGGTGGGCATAACCACCAACTCCATAATCCGAGCTCGCCCAAAACCCCATACCCAAGTTCGAACCCGAACAACCTCCGACTCGATTCTATCTATCCATATTCAAACCCATTTCTCCAAATGCCAAAATCGTCAAACTTAAATCTGCCAAGTCAATGCCAAATAAAAAAACATTTCCCACGTGTGTTCTAAACCCCCCTTTTCCAAAAATAATCCCAACTAACCATTTAAACCCATTTTCCCAAACTATCCCCAACTAACTCATTTAACCCACTTTTCCAAAATTCCCCATAACCATATCAGATTGTGTCACCCAAATTCCCTCACCCATGTACCTTCCTTACCTCACACCTTTCCCATGCACATGTGTGCACAATTCCCTAAACACCCTCACCTTAACACCTTACACACCTCTTACACATTAAACCTACCCAAATTACCCCCATGCTCCATACCTACTATTTAAAGAATGGAAGACTCAATTTGTAAGAAAGCTTTAGAATAGGAATTTTGTAGAGAGAATTCTAGAGAGAGATAGTTTAGTGTAGAAAATAAAGTAGGATACCATTTTGTAAATAGTTTTATTTTTTTATTTTTGTTAGATATTTGTGAGGTTAAATTTTATAGGAGATTTAATTGAGTGATTATTTAATTGCAAATCACTTGGATGCCCAATTGGAGGGATGTAAATTGCAAATTCAAGGATTGGATTCTAATTTCACTCAAATAGATTTGGTTTGATTGTTCTTCTCTTCTACTTTATTTTATGAGCCTTTGATTGTTTGATTATCAGGTTTAATATGATGTTAGGTTAAATCCCCTTACAAGGGGTGGGGTGAACCCTTATTTGATGTTATTTTACTTCAATTAGTTTTATTACTTGAAAATTCCCTTTGAATATTAATTTTGATCCCTCACCCTAAAATTTACGCCTCGAGAGAGGGTAAATGATTTTCGAGATAAAATAGAAATTCTAAGTTATAATACACATTTTAGATTCGAACTAGAGATAGGGGTTTCTTAAGTGGGGTATTATTACTTAAATTTCAACTCTAAATTTATTTTATAAGATTTACATAAATTTAATTGATCGATCCTAGCGGGTGATTAATTAAAAGGAGTGTAGATCTATTTTCTAGAGTTGTGGCGTGTTAAACTTAATTTTCTAAAAGATTACTATTAAAATTACATTTGCAACGAGAGTTGATTTGTAAGTTTGATATTAATTTGGGAGAATTCAATTAATTAATTAGAATAGCTAAAATTTGTGGTGCAGTCCCATCCCTTGATTGTTCTCACAAGTATTTACCTCACTTTATCTCTTATTTCAGTGTTAGACTTTATTTTTCACTTTTAGTCACTTTCTAGTTAGTTGTTTTCATCTCACATTTTTCTTTAGTGTTATTTCACCTCACCTAATTGTTTTAATATGTGAAAAGCTAAAAAAAATTAGAAAAAGTAAAAAGGCCCAAAAAGAAAATAAAAGTGAATTACAATTAATTTTGTCTCTAGCTTACCCCCTTGATGTGGGTTCATACCCTTACTTACCTCTACACTTGAGTTTGTTATATTTTGTAGGTAATTTGAGGATTTTGATTAGAGGTGATTTTCATGTAACGACGAAAAATACACCAAAAAGCACTCTATCAGGCGTTACAAAGGGAAAACTCTTAGGATTCATGGTCAGTGAGAAAAGGATAGATGTAGATCTTGCCAAGCTAAAAGCCATACGTGAGATTCTATCTCCCCGAATAGAGAAAGAAGTTCGAGGTTTCCTTGGGAAATTACAGTACATCAACCGGTTCATCAGCCAGCTTACCTCCATCTGTGAACCTATTTTCAAACTCCTCCGAAAGGATTCAACCAAAGGTTGGAATGAGGCCAGCCAAGAAGCTTTTGATCGAATTAAACAATACCTGACTCAACTTTTGGCACTCATGACACCACAGCCTGGTCTCCCCTTGCCCCTATACCTAACCATAACCGACACTGCAGCTGGGGCTTTACTAGCTCAATACCTTGAAGATTCCCACAAAGAAAGAGCCATCTATTACGCCAGTCACAAACTGGCCGGGTACGAAGTCAACTACACTGCTTTGGAAAAATCATGTGTCGCACTTGTTTGGGTCACCTAAAAGTTGCGACATTACATGCTCGTGTTCCACATTAAACTTGTATCCCGAACGGACCCCATCATGTACCTGCTTGAGAGACCCGCCTTATCTAGCTGTATGGCTCGATGGTTGATGCTCTTAGCCGAGTTTGATATCGTGTACATCACATAGAAAGCCATGTAAGGAAGATCCATCTCTGACTACCTCGCTGACTACCCCATGGAAGAAGCTGATGTCTGGACCTCCGATTTCCCAAATAAAAACATCCTCTACACCGCTCAAGATGACCTTCGATGGCAAATGTTCTTTGATGGCGCAACCAAAAAAAGGGATATGGCATTGGGATACTTTTTATCACCACAGATGACTCCCACACTCCCATCTCCATCAAATTGGATCTCCCCAGCACCAACAACATGACTGAATACGAGGTGTGTATGGTAGGACTCAAAGTTGCTCTCAAGAAAGTTATCCAATGGCTAGATGTCTACGGGGACTCTGCCCTCATCATTGGTCAAGTGCTCAGAAAATGGAAAGTCAAGTACGAGAAACTCCAACCCTTCCATGCCCACTTAGAAGAACTAGCATCCCAATTCCAAGACATCACCTTCCACTACCTACCTTGAGCAAAGAATAACCTAGCTGATGCCCTTGCTACCTTGGCCTCCATGGTCGACATGCCCGAAGGAATAACAATAACCCACTTCCTAGTCCAAAAGCAAGACAAACCAACCCACTACTACCACATTGAGCTCATCACCAAAGAAGATCCCGAGCAAGTCAATTGTTGGTATTATGATATCTGGCACCTCCTCAAGCATGGTAAGTATCTTAAGGGTTCCAACCAAAAAGACCGGGCAACCCTCCGAAGACTGGACGCTTATTACATCATCTGTCACAAAGCATCATTCAATAGAAACTTCAACGGAACCCGTCTACACTGCATCGCAGGGGCTGACATTAAAGAGGTAATAAAGAGAATCCACAGCGGGGAATGCAGGCCCCACATGAACGGTCACATGCTTGCTAAGAAGATCATACAATAAGGCTAATATTGGATCACCATGATACAGGATTGCACTGCCTATGTTTGGAGATGCCTCAAATGCCAACAGTTCTCCAACCTTCAACACCTGCCTCCGCAAGAATTATACAAAATAACTTCTCCCTAGTCATTCTCCACCTGGAAAATCAACATCATAGGGAAGGTTACACCCAAGGCTTCCAACGGACATGAGTTAATCCTATTTGCCATTGAATACTTCACCAAATGGGTCGAAGCTGAGTCATACGCATGAGATAGTGTCAGATAATGGGTTGCATTTTGAGGCAGAAGTCACAGAAGTGGTCAACGAGTATGGGATTCAGAGACACAAATCTTATCCCTACCGACCTGAGACCAACGGTGCAGTCGAAGCCACCAACAAGAACCTCAAGCCATCATGATTAAGATGACTGAAAGTTGTCAAGATTAGGCCTACCGAATCCCACACGCCCTCTGGGGCTACCGAACCTCAATTCGAACCTCTACTGGGGCTACCCCTTACTCTCTAGTCTATGACATGGAAGAAATCCTACCCGTGGTGCTGGAAATACCCTCGTTACGCGTCATTCTTAAAAGTAAGGTCAGTGAGCAGGACTGGCATCAAAGAAGCCTCGACGAGCTGTCACTCTTGGACGAAAGGAGATTAAAGTAACTATATCTGATACAAGGGTACCATCATCGAATAGCGCATTCATTTAATAAGTGAGTCAAGGATCGCGGTGTCCAAGAAGGTTATTTATCCCTCAAAGAAATAGTAGAGCCCATCTAGGACCCCAGAAGGAAATTCAAGCCTAATTGGAGTGCCCCATACATTGTGAAGAAGATCTTATCCGGCGGTGCCTCCATGCTCACCGACTTAGATGGAGAAGAGATGGCTCGTCCAGTCAACCTAGACCGTCTTAAGAAATTTTATCCCTAGTCTAAAATCTCGGTGCGCTACGAATCTTCTCATCTCCCTTCTATTCTAAAAAAGAATCTCTTCATTTCCCTCTACCCATAACTACAAGGGACTGATCCTCTGCAAAAATCATTCTCAGAAAAATTGAAAATTTTCAAAAAAAACCCAGAGGTATGTAGGCATCTCATACATCTTACATGAGCACGACCCTTTATTTTTCAAAAAAACTATTCTTTTCTTATCTCCGAGAACGACATTCCATTCTAACATATATTTGAACAAAAGGATTATGCATGCCTTAGCGGTCGGTATACATAATTCAAAATACAAAACTCATCAAAAGGCACAGCTAGATGATCAAAAACTTATTTATTTCACAAATAAGAAACTACAGTACAATTACATAAGAAAAGGAACGGATAACTCCCTTCCCCCCACCTTCCTAAAAAGCCAAATAAATTCCAAAATGTATTCCCCATTACAAAACAAAGTCTCCAAGAGTCCTACCCACAGCTACCAGAGGATCCCATTCCATCGTCGGCATCTACATCCTGGGGTACCCAAGATTCCCCTGCCTGAATGGAGTGCCGCAGACACTCCATGGACTAATAAGCTCAAACCAGCCTCGAAAAAATTACAACATCTCCCTCCATGGTATCAGATAAAATAAGCCACTGTTGTCAAGTCTCCACTGCCAACATCTTTCTAACTCTGCTTCTCCACAACCACTTCATATAATCCCTATGGATGTGCTAAACTCTCCCAGCAGACTGAGAGGGACGGGTCAACGGACGTCGACTCTCCCACAAAGAGCCAAGACGCATGCGCAGACGCTCTATCAAATCTTCTACCGAAAATAAGTCTAGTGTCCGAGGTGGCACGATCTGCTCCCAGCCAAATTGGCGCAGAAGCCGCCAAGGGAAATAAAAAGAGGTCTGTCTGAGACCAACTAGCCAGACATACGAGTATTCCCCAGTTCCAGAATAGGCAGCAGCTGTCCCCACCAAGGTACTGACCAGTACAGATTTAGAGCCCCATGCCCCACGAACTAGTTCTCCCATCTCTCAATATCCAGACTAACACTGATGAAATGGTGCGAAACAAAGTTGGGTACAATCGACAAGGGATATTCCGGAGGAGTCACCAGACAGAATCTTTCAGACAACCACATGAACAACATCACAGGGCTACCCCTATTAAAGTCAGAACGACCTTCTCGCCATGCATCTAAGCCATTCAAAGTCTCTGCCAGTATCACTACCATAGGATTACGATGGTAGGACATCCATGAAGTAATAGCTGTAAGTTGTGGGTCCACCAGCAGCTCCCTGGTCACCATCAGCAATTTTGAAACCAAGCCTAGAACGACAGCTTCGGTATATCCAGCATTACCAACCTCCTATAAATTCATAGACCGCAACACCTCCATAAGAGAAATCATACCTCCAGCCACCACTGATCTGGCCATCGAGAACGAAACACAAAGAAGCCCACTCCCGAGGAGAACGGGAAAACTCAAGCAGAGCCGCAGCAAAGTTGATATTTATCCCCACCATGGTAGAAAATTCCTCATAAGTCGAACAGACTTCTTCCAAGTCAAAGCGGAATACATGGTCTTTGGGGTACCAGAATTATACCGCCGACATTAGCATGTTCCACTCTATGGGTCGATTACGCTATAAAGAAACTCGACGCATGTTGTAGGCATTATAGTCAACGTTATAGGAGCACATCACCTCCAAAGTCTCGAGGTAGCTGGAAAACTCAACACTACCAGGGAGAGCCATCTGATAGAATAAGAAAGTAGGAATATGAAGGTGTGAGGAAAACACTCCACCCTTACCCCGTTTTATACTTGAAAACTCCCGCAAAAGACATAACCTTTGCAGAAATCGGAAGAGATCCTGCCTCACAAGGTACCAAAGGATGAAGAGGGTACTAATCAAATCTTTGAAATTGATGGGACTGGGCTGACCTGCGATAGGCAGGACAAGGTGCTTACCGATCGGCAACCCACTTCTTTTGGAAATTTTCCTTTTTCCTCTTTTGTCAAAATTCAGGAAACTCAAAATAAATTGATATTCTCAAACAGAATTTCAAAAATCCCCTTTTCGTCTTTATATAAATCCTCATTATGAATAAAACTTTCTTTGAAACTTCCAAAAATATTATATGGTCTCAGCAGTAAAGTAAAAAGTGCATGTGCATGCATTCATTATTTCATCATTAAACAGAAGATGATAAAAAAAATTCATTACATTGCATAGATATATTTCTGTGTTACATCATTTTTGCAGGAAAATAAAGAAAAGCAAAAAACAAACGGGACTCAGCCCGAACCCACATTCATTCTCTCTCTATCACTTTCCCTTTCCCCTCTCTCTCCTAAGAGCTTCCACCCCTGCGACGCGCTCTCTTTCCACGACGGTGAGATGACACACCACTGCTACCTGAACCAGACTCCTCCCCGGATGAAGCCAACAGCACCAAGCAGGAAGGAATAGGAATCGCGTCCCGAATATGGGCAGTCACTGAAGATATCCAATACCTAATATCCCTCAGCCAAGTGGTGGACACCCGAACGTGCTGTAAGAAAAGGCAGAATCGGTATCAATCAGAAAAGATCAAAATAAACCAAAGTAGAAGAACAAAAAAGATATACCTCAGGATGAAGGACCTACTTTGTCAAGCCCAACTCCTCCGGGTTCATCCCATGAGGATGATGCATCATAGGCACCATCCCTCCATCATCCCGTCGGATATTGTATGAAGGGGTATGCATCCGCATAAAGGGGACCTCCGAGGTCGCTGACACCGTAGATGTCGACGGACCACCACCACTGTGGGAGGACCCCACTGGCTGACTCGAACCCGTAGGAGGTAAGGGAAGTACATCATATATGTTGGGTGCCATCATCCAGCTCGTCCCAAAGTCTATATAAATATATGGTACATCAGTATCGGTATACAGCAGGTAGGACTCGCCAATCATCGTCATGATCCTCGCATCCTCTGGAAGCAGTCGCTCCCACCTCATAGACATAGAGGACCTCGTAGGTGGAACCACCACCTTCCCCTAAGCAATCTGTCGAAATAACCTCTCCCCGAGATACCAAGAATGGACAAACTCGTGTGCCAGAAAATGCCTTATCTATGCATTCACCCCAGTCAACCCCGTATCCTGAACAGTCATCCCCTAGGGGTAAAAAGTCACCTGAAAAATCCCCAGCATCACATTGGTTGTTCCCCCGATAAATTCTCCAAAAGATACAAGGGTTTCCCCAACAATCGGCTCCCCAGATCAAATCAAAATCATGAGGTAATTTCCCCGACAGAGTTCCCCGAGAACATCTCACCCTAAGCTCGTAGAATTGGATTCGACCCGCAGAATTGGTCATCTCAACTTAAGCCCGTAGAATTGGCTTCGACCCGCAGAATTGGTCATCTCACCTTAAGCCCGCTGAATTGGCTTAGACTCAAAGAATTGGTCATCTCACCTAAAGCCCACAGAACTGGCTTCAACCCGCAGAATTGGTAGTCTCACTTAAAGCCCGCAGAATTGGTCATCTCACCCTAAGCCCGCAGAATTAGCTTCGACCCGCAGAATTGGTCATCTCACCTTAAGCCCGCAGAATTGGCCTCGACTCGCAGAATTGGTCATCTCACCTTAAGCCCGTAGAATTGGCTTCAACCCTCAAAATTGGTCATCTCACCTTAAGCCCGCAGAATTGGCTTCGACCCGTAGAATTGGACATCTCACCTTAAGCCCGCAGAATTGGCTTCGACCCGCAGAATTGGTCATCACAACTAAAGCCCTTAGAATTGGCTTCGACCTACAGAATTGGTCATCACAACTAAAACCCGCAGAATTGGCTTCGACTAGCAAAATTGGTCATCTTACCCTAAGCCCGCAGAATTGGCTTCGACCCGTAGAATTGGTCATCTCACCTTAAGCCCGCATAATTGGCTTCGACCCGCATAATTGGTCATCTCAACTTAAGCCTGCAGAATTGGCTTCGACCCACAGAATTGGTCGTCTCACCTTAAGCCCACAGAATTGGTCATCTCACCTAAGTCCGCTTTGACCCGTAGAATTGGTCATCCTAAACTTTAGCCCGCAGAATTGGCTTTGGCCCGCAGAATTGGTCATCACAACCTAAGCCCTCAGTGTTGGCTTCGACCCATAGAATTGGTCATCCCCATCATTGTTGTAGGTCCTCAAAATTGACCTAAATCTTTGGTCATCACTTCCTTTAAGACCATCCCCAGCATGCCCCTTAAGCCTGCAGAATCGACTTCGACCCGCAGAATCGGTCACCCTCATCTCCAAGCCCTCAGAATTGTCTTCAAATCACAGAATCGGTCACCCTCATCCTTAAGCCCTTAGAATTGTCTTTGACCCACAGAATCGATCACCCTCATCTTTAAGCCCTCAGAATTGGCTTCGACCCGCAGAATCGGTCATACTCATCCTTAGGTCCTCAGAATCGACCTCGACCCTCTGGTCATCCTATTCCAAAGGCATCATGTGTTATATATTCAATGGCTATCTTTTGTTCCAAACTCACCCATCGAGGGTCTCTGTAGACACCCCATTCTAATATACCCCTAATCTCTCCTTAGGTTCCTAGCACCTCCCTTCATCATTACAAACCCAAGTCATAGCCCGGGTACTGGCCTAAAGGCCATTAGGCACTCCCAAGCTCCGTTTGACATAAAGTTAAACTCTTCAGCTCGAATGAGACTAATTGAATCTTTGAAGGACACTGCAACCCCTTTCCAATGGTCCACCCCGTGCATGATTCTGACTTACGGTACGGATGAATGATCCGTTTTCCCTCGAAACTTGATCAAGAGGCCACCGAATGCTCCCAGGCTCCATTTGACCAAACTCAACTCTTCAGCTCGATCGAGACTGAATGAATCTTTGAAAGGCATTGAAACCCCTTTCCAACAGTCTACCTCGTGCGTAATTCTGACTTACGGTAAGGACGAACGATTTGTTTTGACCCGAAAGATCACCGAATGCTTTCAGGCCCCGGTTGACCAAAGTTAACTCCCCAAACCTATTCAAGCTCTTTGTAATGATGAATTACATCTTCTTACCTTTCCAATGGTCCACCCCGTGTGCGATTCTGACTTACCATGTGGATGAACGATTCGTTTGCATCTGATGATCCCCCGTCCAAAGGATAGATGAACGCTTCCGAGCCACATTTGACCCAAAGTCAACTCCCAAACCCTGGAGCAGTCCAAAGTATTTTCAAAGGTCTCTGAATTACCTTTCCAATGGTTTGCCCCATGCGTGATTTGATCAACAATTTTCTGAAGGAACCTGAAAGAGACTGCCAAACGGTAGGTTCCAGACCCTGCCTATCGGTAATGTGCCTAAGCACACATGCCGATTGTCAAGACCAGGGCTATGCGGATCGGAAATGCCATGGGTCTATAAAAAGGAGGGCCTAACCTCATTTCAAAAGAGGAGGAAGATCAGAGATCCATTACTCTCAGCAAGCTCAGAAAACCCCTCTCGAAGTCAGCGTGATTTCCACATCCAAATCCCTTTCCAACCTTCACCTTTCATTACCTATTTCATGAAACTTGGTGAATTAAACACCCTTCATCATCAGCCAAGTGCAAGGGCTACTCTCCAACATCCAAGATCAAGCTCAAGATCTTCAAGAAGGTCCAACTTTCTCCACTCTCTCCTTAAATTCTCCTAAATTTGCATTAGTTTGTTTTGTTACTTAATACTTTTATTCTCCCATCTCACATATCTTAATATACTTTTTATCTAGTATTACTGCACATCTCTTATTTTCATATAAATAAAACCCAAAAAACAAGAACAAGAGGATGTACTCGTAAATTCCAAACGGAATTCTCACACTTTTCTCACAACTAAAACACTTTTTTACACACACACATACAAGAGAAGTCCTCGATTGGATTTATAGGATAAATCCCACCCCCCATTTTGCATGCGAACTACGTGGACTTTGATGCCTCTATAGGCTACGTGGGTGTCTCGGGGTAAAACTCGAGACTCGAGTCCTTTTTCCTAATTTTTCCTATTTTTTCTATGTTCTATAAACTTAACTCTCTTAGATTCTATGTATTTACATACACTTATATTTTTGCTTAATGGAATATTATTCCATATGTGTTATCTTTCCATGATAACGATCAACATTAGGATAATTGCGTTAACCCTATTTTCTAATATTACTTTTAAGAACATTCCTATGGATGACTCGCTTTATCTCTTCCATGATACAAGTTGATGATTCCTATCTCCGCTACATATACACATGCACACATATCACGGGGAAATAAAGGAAAATAGAAATAACCCATCAGAGACCGTGAGGGCGGAATGGGTGCCTAACACCTTCCCATTTCGTAACTTAGCCTCGAGACCCTTTTCGAATCATTTTGGTTTCGCATGTATCAGTATGTCTTTGGATGTTGTCCTTAGGGATGGCTCCCTTTTTTATTTTGTCTGTTTTGAGTAAAATAGACTGACGACTCTATATCTCTACATTTTTCACCTCATCAACGACGCCGACCAAAGCGCTCTCGAGAGGGACGTGCGGGATCCGGATCCTCTCCCGTCGCGAGGATCGGGGATGGCCACACCGAACTTAAACTAATATATATAGGTATGGACTATTGACTTTAGTCAAAGTGGTCTCTTAGAGATTTTTGTGATGATTAATAAGGTGATGTACTATATTAGGTACCCAAGATGAATAATTAGATTGGCTTCCAAATAAATAGTGAGAAATCCTAATTACAATTATGGTAATTATTTCCTTTCTTTATTTTATCATGATTAATTTCAAATGATGACTACACTCTAATATAATTATCTTGAAATAACTCAGAATAAAGAGGTCTTATTTGTAAAGTTAATTATGGTACATAATATTGAGAGTGTGTGTTCTTTAAATCGAAAAGGATGAAAGCTACCCAATTAAAAAAAATGTTAAAAGTGAAAAGGTTTTATTTTCAATTTCAATATTGGGAAACATTAATGCTTTTATTTTCAAAATAACTTTCTATATAAACCATTAATGCTCTTCTTTTCAAAATAACTCTCATATATTTCAAGCAAAAAATACCAAGAGAGTCTAATAGTGTGTATTCTTATCTTCTTCCTTTCTAAGGAGATAAGAACACATTTGTGAAAAGGAGTGAACCTTTTTTAAAATATGGTTCGTATTTATCACCTTCACATTTTTGCATTTGATCACCTATTTACAGAGGTTGGTTAATATCAAAGAAGACAAGGCTATTTATCAAAAACTCATTCTCGCAAAATAAACTTTTTATACACTTAATATATTTCTCCCAACAAGAACCACTGTGATATTTGAGGTTATCTTTTGGGGTTCATATCATGTGTGATCTCCAAAGTTTTAAGATAAAGGTTTATACAACATTATTGATGTGTGTCATGACATAGAGATGTGGAGATTTTACATCGATGGATAGGAGTCTCATACTTGCTACAATTTGGTGAAAAAATGTGAAGGTGTGAGTTAGAGAGGATAGGAATGTATGTAATTAGTCCCTTTTATAACCTTTGCCAAGTTTAGTGAGATATTTGCATTGGCCAGGGGGTTTTCCCGTTAGCGAGTTTTTATCCTCATACACATGTTGTTATTATATTATTTACCTCTTTCGTATCTTTTGTAATCCACATGCTTAAGCAAGATAAAACTTGAAATTGGTTGAGTAAAATTTGGGTAAATTTTTACATGATATTTTAGGTGTACAAAATAAATTTTTGGTGGGTCTCCATTTCGTTAAGCAATACCCACTCTCATATGAGAGGCGTCACAACCAATTCCTTGCCTGAGAACCTCTTCCACATCATCTGCAAGAGGGATTGAAGTTGTCTTCTTTCGCTTCTTATTTCCATCATGGAAAGTGAGATATGAGATAATCTTGCTAGCCCGTTCCTTCTTTTACCTTGAATTAATATGAACATTTATAGAAATAATTAAATGTTGAATAAGAAGTCCAAAACAAAGAGCGGGTTGATTTCCTTTTCCTGTACTTTTCACATTTTCCACCATTACATTATACAGAATCGTTCTCAATTCCATGGGAACATCGGTATCAACCACATGCAAAAATGGACAGTTATATGGAGGGATAGTTTTATGGTATGATCTTTGGTTGATGTTTGGAGAGATAAGAATGTGAAGAAGGTAATAAAAGTCTATTAGGGGGTTTAGGGCCAAAGTATCTTGGGGTGCTTCTATGACCTCTCGATTTATGATTTCGATGTTAATTTTGTGACACCCCGCTTATTAAAATAAGAGGTGGCCAGCCCGATACTCTAATAAATAAAGGAGTCATGGATGGGCCATTCTTAGCATCACTGTGGTAACAGTAATAATATGGGATAACCACCGGTTATTTTAGAAAACGGATGTCAAATTATTAGAAGAAATCAAGAAAATCTTTTAAACAATCCAATTTAAAGAGGTGGTGGATAAAAGACAAATAACAATTTCATTCATTCACTAAATAATAACCGAATAAGTTGTCGGTTAACAGACCATTACAAGCAAGTTACACCGAGTATATAAAAAAAATATCACCGTATATAAGCAAGTACAAAACTTGAGCAACGCGCCCGAATGTTTAGACTGATCATAACTAGAGTATACAAAAGATAGAGGCATCTATAACAAATATTCTACAACATCCGTAAAAATGTTATAGCTCCTGGACACTTGGAAGGGAGGATCAACACGGGCGTCATTGCGGCGGAGCACCTGGGCATAAAAGAGATCCATACAAAACAAAGAGATACAAACGGGTCAGGGCCCGATTTGATATGATATACATGTGAATAAAATGCATGATAGTTATGAATTTCTAACATCATAAACAAGGTTAACTCGCTCTATACAATAAGAATAATCCTCACCTCTCATCTAAATGCACAACCTAACGCAATGTCATTTTTAAGACTTACTATTCATTAATGCGAGAGAAATAACTCACATCCAACTTAATAAGCAAACATTTCAGTTCTACACAACATAATTCGCAAGTCCATTCCTCTTTAGAAGATTTATTCCAAACATTTGATTTATAAAATGCTTTAGCCATTTATAAAATACCACTTTTGTGAGAATAGTTATAATCAAAATATATAACGGTTCTAAGACCATCCTTCCTGGAGTCACCCCACTCGATGCGCCCCTAAATAGCTATCATCTTCTAGGGCCTAACACCAAGATAACCTGGTCATCCTAAATCGTGTAGCGTGGGAAGCGGCCATATACCTTCGATAGTGAGTCATAACCATACCCAGAATTACCTCACTTTGAATAAAATAACATCACAATATAGCCACCGGTCCTATGGCCGAGGACTATATTCATCCTTCATTCGATAGCCAGGGGACTTCACCTCATTCATGTAACTTCCCTTATGATAGCATTTATAGAGGTATGTATATACAAATTAATACTCACAAGATGTGCCAAATTGAAATGTGCATTATTATAACCGGAGCCATATGTGTTTGACGACATAACTACAAACCACAACGTTTAATTTTCCACATACTAACTTCAAGAATTCACTACAACATCATAGGACACTAAATGTAATTTACCTCATCCAAGTCTTCTAAAGGTTAAACACCATAAATCCTTACCTTCCTTTAGTCCTAGACTAGCCTTCTAAGTGAAAAGGACCCTTACCTTCGTCTAACAACTAATTAATTTATTTCCATCCTAAGCCCGAACACCCATTTTCTAACCTAGGTTCTTGATCCTCTAATACCAAACTCTAAAAATCTAGTTTTACTTCATGCAAGAAGGTTCCTAATTTTAAACCTCAAAAGAAAGGAACTAAAGACAATCTCAATTTTTGGTTTGAGAAAAACAGGATACCGGACTGATCTATTTTTCATTTTACCCAGATCGGTTTGGTAATTATGATGTTTGCAGAAATTTTAGGGGTCGGATCGGTCTAGTACCTGGTCGGTCAGACCTCACCCATATCTCTTACCAAACCTAAACTTCTAACACTAATTTCTTCCCATAACAGCACCTCATCGACAAGCAACCTCATCCTAACATTTTTTATGCAACAACATACAAATATACTCAGCTCACATCATATATACATCAAAATCTAAGGGTTAAGCACCATAATTCATCAAAACCCCACAATTTGTTCAATTCTCCAAATACACAACTATCCTTATAATTTATCCACAATAAATCATACATTTTCAAGTTAGAAACTTGCCTTAAAGATGAAATCTCGGATTCTCTTCCGGTAGTAACAAATTCGAGCTCTAACCTTCAATTCTCTTCCTTTTTCTCTCTTTTCTCCACAATTCTCTTTGTCTCTCTTTCTCTGTAGGTTTAGGAACATATAATAAAGAAATAAAAGGGGTTGGAAGACTTAAACATTCATTTAATACTAAATCCCAACTTTAAACATTATTAATCCATTAAAATGACTCGTAACTACATAATTAAGCCATAACCTGTCAAAAGTGCCCGGAACCCAAAAATACAACATGGCACTGATTTTGACTTTCTCGACTATTTCAGGACTAACCGCACCCTCTAAATTGGCATTCGGAATAAAATAAATCATCATTTCATGCTCTAACATCATTTAAAACCATAATTTTCGCTTACAGCACAACGACGAAATAAAACATAACATGATGTTATTTACATACTCTTAACAGTAAATATACAATATTTAGTAAACATTATCTTTTAAATCACTTAAAATAATATTTAATCCAACTTCCATCATTTTATATAATTACCTCACATGGCAAATTTATATAAAGATAATTACTCAAAAATAAGGGTTATTACATACTCCCCACCTTATAAGGGAATTTTGCCCTCAAAATTCAGGCGTACCTTGCAAAACGAGATGGGGATACTTTTCTCGCATGTCGTCCTCATGCTCCCACGTTGACTCCTCAGCATTGTGATGCCCCCATTGGACCCGAACCTAGGGCACCACTCTGGATCTTAATCTACGAACCCGTGATCTAAAATTCCAACTGGTTATTCCTCGTATGAAATATCGGGTTGCAATTCGATATCATCTAAAGGAATGTGCCAGTGAGATCCTTCACACCTTTTGAAATTTTTCAAGGAAGAAACATGAAACACATCATGAATCTGTTGTAGACGTTCCGGTAAGGCGAGTTGATAAGCTACGGGGCTACTCTTGTAATAATGGGAAAAGGGCCTACATAGCGTGGCGCAAGCTTTCCCTTCTTCCCAAATCGCGTTATAACCTTCATCGGTGACACCCGTATCAAAACTTGATCTCCAATTCCATATGCCTTCTATTCGCATTGGCATAACTCTTTTGACGATCTTGAGCGACTCGGATGCGGTTGCGAATAAGCTCAATCATGGAAGAAGTATCTTGGATCATTTCAGGTCCAAGAAACTTATTATCCCCTACTTCCAACCAACAAGTAGGTGATCTACATGGACGGCCATATAATGCTTCATAGGGTTCCATACCTATAGTGAATTGGTATGAATTATTTTAAGTAAATTCGGCCAAGGGAAGATATTGTTCCCATCCTCCTTTGAAGTCAAGTACACACATTTTGAGCATGTCCTCCAACATCTGGTTGACTCTTTCCGTCTGTCAATCTGTTTGAAGGTGGTAAGAGGTACTCAACTTCAATTCGATTCCCATCGCTTCTTGGAAACTTCGATAAAAATGGGAAACAAAAATCTTGTCTCGATCGGAGACTATATTAATGGGCACTCCATGAAGTCTCACAATATCCGCAATAAATAGCCGGGCATAATGAGCCGTATTGTAATTTGTACGTACCGGTAAGAAATGTGCCGACTTGGTTAAACGATTAATGATAACCCAAATGGAATCATGACCGCTTTGTGACTTCATCAATCCCGTGATGAAATCCATTGAGATGCTTTCCCACTTCCATACCGGTATTTCTAAGGGTTGTAGCAATCCCATCAATCGCTGATGATCTACTTTCACCAATTGACAATTAGTACATTGGGAAACAAATTCAGAAATGTCCCGTTTTATACCCGCCCACCAATATTGACGGCGCATGTCTTGGTACATTTTGTCCCCACCAGGATGTACTACAAATTTGGACCCATGAGATTCTGTCATTACGGCACGTCTTAAATCCTCCTCATCCGGGACAATAAGTCTCCCATGGAAACACAATCCACCCTATGACCTTATAGAGTAAGATTCCTCTCCCTCGGTGGCATATACGATCCTAAAAATCTTTGTCCCTTCCTTGAGCTTCCACAACTCTTTCCACTATCGTAGGCGTAATGGTCAACACCGATATAAACGCTCTCGCAACAGCAACTTCCTGGCTAAGTTCTCTCCATTTAGCCTTCCAAACCCTTGCTAACTCCCGCTCGGGTCTCCAACTCAGTGCATCCACCACTACGTTAGCCTTACCCAGGTGATAATGAATATCAAATAGGTAGTCTTTCACAAACTCTAACCATGGATGTTGTCGCGTATTAAAATCTTTTGGCAAAAAATAAATATTGCAAAGATTTGTGGTCCGTGAAAAGACTAAACTTTTCCCCCAGGAGATAATGTCTCCAAATCTTCAAAGCGAATACCACAGTAGCAAGTTCTAGATCATGTACTGGATAATTCTTCACATGGGGCTTTAAATTGCGAGAAGCATAAGCAATAGCTCGATGCTCTTGTTGTAACACACCTCCTAAGCCTTGCAAAGATGCGTCAGTAAAGACCAAATATTCCACCCCCGGCCTCGATAACGCAAGTACTGGAGCAAAAGTCAGCTTATCTTTCAATTCATCAAAATCTAGTTGACAAGAATCATCCCAAATAAACTTATCTCCCTTCTGAGTCAAATTTATCATAGGGCTAGCAATCTTAGAAAAATCCTTAATAATTCGGCCATAATAGCCAGCCAAACCCAAAAAACTGTGAATCTCTGTAGGTGTCGTGGGTTGACCCCAATCTCTCACCACAGCCACTTTAATTGAATATACCTAAATACCCTCGGCTATCATAATGTGATCCAAAAACTGCACTTCCTGTAGCCAAAAACCACACTTCTCAAACTTGGCATATAACTGATGATCCCGTAGCGTTTGTAGGACTAACCGTAAATGCCTAACATGATCGGCTTCCGTCTGAGAATAAACTATGTTGTCATCAATAAGCACGATAATAAACTGGTCTAGGAAGTCCTGAAATACTCTATTCATAAGGTCCATAAACATTGCAGGAGCATTAGTTAGATCGAAAGGCATGACCAAAAAGTCATAGGGCCCATATCTAGTTAAGAACGCAGTTTTGGACACGTCCTGCTCTCGTATTCGTAGCTGGTGATACCCCGTCCTCAAATCTATTTTAGAGAAGTACGACACTCCCCTTAGTTGATCAAACAAATCATCAATCCGAGGTAGTGGGTATTTGTTCCTGATGGTAACCTTGTTCAATTCCCAATAATCTACACACAACCGGAGGGAACCATCATTCTTCTTCATAAACAATATAAGAGCACTGCACGGTGACGTACTATGCCTAATAAACCCATGCTCTAACAACTTCTGAATCTGCTCTCTTAACTCCCTCATTTCAACAGGATCCATATGGTACGGATCCCTAGCAATTGGCATCGTTCCCAATGCGAAATCAATCACAAACTCAATCTCCCGACTTGGGGGTAAACTCAGTATCTCCTGAAAACTATCTTTAAAGTCTCTCACAGCAAGAATTGACTCCAGGGAAACGACTATATCACGAGAAGTCTCCTCAGCAATGCAATACAAATACATGCTAGAACCTCCCTCAGAAAGAGGCATAGGCACAAGAAACATCTCTTGCCCCGGAATGGCAAAGACTATATTATCCCCATAACAATTTACTATTGCACGATATTTCACTAGCCAATCCATACCCAAGATAACATCATACCCGACCATATCTAGGACGAGTAAATCGGCCTCAAAACACAAATTACCCATATTTATTTTTACTCTTTTACAAACAAAGAAAATGTGCGAACCATCGCCCATAGAGGATTCGACACTAGTAAAGGTACTTTCCACAGACTTAATTAACTCCGTCGTTTGAGGAAAAACTTCTAGAAATAAACGAGTGCATTGCAACCGTATCACACAGCACACGACCCATATTCCCCTGAATGGGAAACTTACCCTCGATAGCTGGCGGCACGGGCAGGGCTGGAGGAAGTAAAGCATCCTGAATATGGTAAACATGCCCATACTGTAATTGTCCCTGTTGTGGAGGGATTGATTGATTAGGCACTGGTGGCGGTAGATGCATTTGCTAATGATGTGGAACTCTAGGTAACTGTCCCCGAATTAGTTGGGGATAAGCTCTCTTAAAGTGACCCATTTCCCCACATTAAAAACGACAACCCGCCATATTCTCTGAATAACGTCCCCTATTATTTTGAAACTGCCCCATTCCTTGACCCGGATGGCCTCGGCCCCCGTTATTACCCCGACCTGCCTGGCCTTGCTGGCCCACCTGCTGTTGTTGCTACTGGTCACCTTGACCGTGTCTGAAACCACTACCACGAAAATTAAATCCCCTAAAATGTTGTCTCTTAGACAGATTCCCTTGCTGGGTGTCCCTTTCCTTCTGCTTTCTTCCTGACGGTTGAGACAAGGGTAGTGCTCCTCCAGCACCATTGCCTCCTTGTTTACAAGGTTTCTTCGACACTGAAACCTTCTTACTTCCTTGCACATGTAGACGATGATCTTGGCAATGAAGAAATGCGTCATTCATTACATCACCAAATGTCTATAAAGTTGGATTTCCCAGCAAGCGTTGTTGTATTATTAAATGCAAACCTCCAATAAACTTTGAGATCCTTCGTTCCTTTGAAACTACATCATATGGCACAAAAATAGCCAGACGAGTAAATTACTCCTCATAATCTGCCGCAGAATGTTCACCTTGGACTACATCTTGAAGTTTCCTCCTCATCTCCCTTTGAACTGCGGGAGGAAAATACTTTCGGTCGGACAAAATCCAAAAATCCGATATAGTCATAGTATCTCTCTGCTCTGGCGTGGTCACCGACTCCCACCAGTGTAAGGCTACTCTAACCAATTTAAAAGTAGCAAGGATTTTCTTTCGCTCCTCACTACAGTCTACCATGCAAAGATGACACTCAATGTCCTTCTTCCATTGGTTTACGACTATTAGATCAGAACCACCCTGGAATTCTGGGGGATGACCCTTAAAGAAAGATTCTCTGTCTCTTTCCCTTGGGGAAGTCCCCACATGGGATTGCACCTCATGAACTATCGGTTGTTGGGCTTGCAGAAACTATTGAGCCATGGCAGTCATCGCAGCATTGACCGCCTGAGCGATAATATTAGCTACCTCTGCTGCATTAATAGTTCCTTGTTGTGGCGGTAGAGGTTCTACATTATCTTTTACCACTATATTTCTCCTCGTTGGGTGAACTCTTTTGGGCGGGATCTGATATGAAGAAATAACTAAATTAGAATACAATTTAAAACAATTTATCTTCGCAGGAGATCGCAAGCATATACAAACAAAACAATCCTAACAATAGGTCTCCATATCAAAGAACGCTATAGTAGAACGTGATAAGTCCGCATAGATCCTAAGGACTCTAGAACCTGATGCTCTGATACCATCTATGACACCCCGCTTATTAAAATAAGAGGTGGCCAACCCGATACTCCAATAAATACAGGAATCATGGATGGTCCATTCTTAGCATCAATGTGGTAACAATACTAATACGGTATAACCACCGGTTATTTTAGAAAACGGATGTCAAATTATTAGAAGAAATGAAGAAAATCTTTTAAACAATCCAATTTAAAGAGGCGGTGGATAAAATACAAATAACATTTTCATTCATTCACTAAATAATAACCGAATAAGTTGTCGGTTAACAGACCATTACAAGAAAGTTACACTGAGTATATAAAAAAATATCACCGTATATAAGCAAGTACAAAACTTGGGCAACACGCCCGAATGTTTAGACTGATCATAACTAGAGTACACAAAAGATAGAGGCGTCTATAACAAATATCCTACAACATCCACAAAAATGTTATAGCTCCTAGACACTTGGAAGGGAGGATCAACACGGGCGTCCTTGCGGCGGAGCACCTGGGCGTAAAAGAGATCCATACAAAACAAAGATATATAAACGGATCAGGGCCCGATTTGATATGATATACGTGTGAATAAAATGCATGACGGTTACGAATTTCTAACATCATAAACAAGCTTAACTCGCTCTCAACAATAAGAATAATCCTCACCTCTCATATAAATGCACAACCTAACGCACTGTCATTTTTAGGACTTACTATTCATTAATGCGAGATAAATAACTCACATCCAACTTAATAAGCTTACATTTCAGTTTTGCAAAACATAACTTCGCAAGTCCATTCCTTATTCGAAGATTTATTTTAAACATTTGATTTATAAAATGCTTTAGCCATTTATAAAATGTCACTTTCGTGATAATAGTTATAATCACAATACATAACAATTCTAAGACCATCCTTCCAGGATTCACCCCACTGGATGCGCCCCTAAATAGCTATCATCTTCCAGGGCCTAACACCAAGATAAACTGGGCATCCTAAAACGCGTAGCGTGGGAAGCGGCCATATACCTTCGACAGTGAATCATAACCATACCCGAAATTACGTCACTTCGAATAAAATAACATCACAATATAACCACCGATCCTATGGTTGAGGACTATATTCAACCTGCATTCGCTAGCTAGGGTACTTCACCTCATTTGCGTAACTTCCCTTATCATAGAATTTAGAGAGGTATGTATATGAAAACTAATACTCACAAGATATGCCAAATTGAAATATGCATTATTATAACTGGAGCCAAATGCGTTTAACGACATAACTATAAACCACAACATTTAATTTTCCACATACTAACTTAAAGAATTCACGATAACATCATAGGCCACTAAATGTAAATTACCTCATCCAAGTCTTCTAAAGGTTCAACACCATAAATCCTTACCTTCCCTTAGTCCTAGACTAGCCTACTAAGTGAAAAGGACCTTTACCTTCATCTAACAACTAATTAATTTATTTCCAACCTAATCCCGAACACCCATTTTCTAACCTAGGTTCTTGATCCTCTAATACCAGACTCTAAAACTCTAGTTTTACTTCATGCAAGTAGGTTACTAAGTCTAAACCTTAAAAGAAAGGAACTAAAGACAATCACAATTTTTGGTCTGAAAAAACAGGATACAGGACTGATTCATTTTTCATTTTACCCGGATCGATCCGGTAATTACGCTGTTTGCAGACATTTTAGGGGCCGGATCGATCCACCTCTTGGGAGGACCGGATCGGTACGGTACCTAGTAGGACGACCCTCACCCATATTTCTTACGAAACCTAAACTTCTAACCCTAATTTCTTCCCATAACAGCACCCCATCAACTAACAACCTCACCCCAACATTTTTTATGCAACAACATACTAATATACTCAGCTCACATCATATATACATCAAATTCTAAGGGTTAAACACCATAATTCATCAAAACCCACAATTTGTTCAATTCTCCAAATACACAACTATCCATACAATTTATCCACAATAAATCATAGCTGAAATCTCGGATTGTCTTCCGGTAGAAACAAATTCAAGCTCCAATCTTCAATTCTCTTCCTTTTTCTATCTTTTCTCCACAATTCTCTTTCTCTATAGGTTGAGGAACATATAATTGAAAAATAAAAGGGGTTGGAAGACTTAAACGTTCATTTAACACTAAATCCCATCTTTAAAAGTTTTGACACCATTAAAATGACTCATAACTACATAATTAACCCATAACCTGTCAAAAGTGCCCAGAACCCAAAAATACAACTTGGCACTGATTTTGACTATCTCGACTATTTCAGGACTAACCGCGCCCTCTAAATTGACATTCGAAATAAAATTAATCATTTCATGGTCTATCATCATTTAAAACCATAACTGTCGCTTACAGCACAATGACAAAATAAAACATAACATGATGCTAATTACATTCTCTTAACAGTAAATATGCAATATTTAGTAAACATTATCTTTTAAATCACTTAAAATAATATTTACTCCAACTTCCATCATTTTATATAATTACCTCACATGGAAAATTTATATAAAGATAATTACTCAAAAATAAGGGTTATTACACACTTCATCCATACTAGGAAAAACATCTTGCTCGTAGGGAAAGATGGGGTTAAAAATATGGGGCATAGTGTAAATATCCCTGAGAGTGGTAATGGTAATGGTTATGGAAACTCACGAACGACAAAAGTAATACTGAACTTAGTCTCCACGGCCATCGTGTAAAGTTGTTTGACAAAACCACGAAATAATTCTGTAAAATATGACGGTGTGTGATAATTGATTAAATTAATTCGCAAGATTCTAATTTGGCACACTTATTTAATTAGAGTCTATTTTTTAACCAAATTCATTCAGCCCCTAAACATGCAACTACGTATCAAACCAAATAAGATATAGCATGCGACACAAAATTTCAAGAAAAATCCCCGAAGGGGAAAACCTTTTATTTCTAGAACTTTGAAAATTTTACAAGACCATTGACTTACATACCATCTTGCTTTTGCCCACAAGAGTAACGCACGGTGTCTTCGTCAAACCTCCAAAGCAACGGCTAGAAATAAATCAGCACCTGGAGGCACAGTCCAGACACGCAGTCTAAAATCTTCACAAGGATTCCCTCCACAATAGCACACAACTGTCGGTTGCAGAGCTATCACCACAAATAATGAACAAAGGAAAAATATGTTCTTGAACACAAAAACAATACACCAAAGCATATGGTATTTTTGTGAATTGAAAGCAAAAGGGATGAAAACCCTAAAAGAAGAAGTCAAAAAAATTCTGCAGATTCGTAGTTTTTTGTCTTTCAAAAAGCTGGGACTTCTTAATGAAAATGAAACCATTTAATGAGTATTTATAGAAAATTGCGTCCCCTCGGTCTTTCGAACGAAAAGAAGATCTCGCTCGAACGAGATGCGCATGTCGTTTGAACGACATCGCACGACATCTCAAGGTCGCTCGAACGATATGGTGATCTTGCTTGAACGACCTCCGCATCAAAATCGAGGAACGCTATAGAACTTAGAAAATTTCTCATTCTCAAATTTTGATGAAAAAGGTCCGCTCCAAGACTAAGAAAATGTTTTGAAAAAATATCCCAAAGCTCTAAGTGCAAAGTTAAGGTATTTAAAACATAACCTTACCAAAGTAAACTTTGAGGAGGCTTTTTGATGAAGAACCTTGATATATTCGGATCCGTCTTGATGTATATTTCTCTTGAACTTCTTCAACGGTTGTAACGGTATACGACATAATTCATTGTGACGGACATTTATAAAAATATGTCCTTACAAATCTATCCATAAGTCTATGCTGGAATATACATAAAAACATATGAATTATCAAATACCAAAATGCCTATACAAATCTTCCCTCCCATAAATCTCAAAACTAAAAAGGTACAAATTTCCAAGTTCTCAAACATTTCTTCAAAAATCTTTATCAAATCTCAAATCTTTTCTCATCAGGTTGTGCAACATAATGATCTTCAATATTTGTACCTACACATATGAGATAAAGCAAAAACCTTCGTGACGTATCGAGTTTGAAATAATATAAGAATAAATCATTAATAAATCAAATCTCTCCCATACTCCAAAAACTCCCCCATAACATGATAATTCTTTCTCCCCCATTTTATGATGTCCCCAAATAGACAGATAAGAAGAAATAATCAAAATATGGAGTGTCACGACAAAATCATAGCAAACATGGATCAAACTAAGCATGCAAAGGAGTATCTCAAAAGAGTCCACAAATTATTTTTGGATTTTTCAATTTTTTCAAAGCAAAAATAATGTTACAAAAATCACATCATGGATTTAACTAAAACATCCAAGTCATGGAAATGGAATGAATGGGTGTGAACACATTCTATAGGTAAATAAACTCAATCAATCATATGTGCATGATCAATACGTGTACCCCTAATGAATGAACATCAAAAGTATCCTTAGGTGTAAAAATTATTGAATTTAGATGACATCTTCTTATGCAAATCAACAAGTCAAAGTCAAAGTGATTTTCACACCAATAATGTCCAAAACTATTTAACGCTTTTTCAAGACTTCCAAGGACATGCAAACTCGTTTTAAATTCCATCCAAAACTCCTTCGTGCATATTTTCTTTTAGAGGTAATCTAAATTCTCAAACATTGGAGAATTGGTGAAAAACCCTAATGGCCCCTTTTTGGCATGAATTTCTTTTTATTGCCTTCAAATTTTTTCGAGTTGTTTTAACCTCTTTTGACCCTGGATAATTAAAATTCCTCAATTTTTTAGGTCCGATTTAATGGTGGCTTAGTATTCGCAAAGGTCAAATGTGAACCTTTCGCAGCCCTTCCCCGTTTTCAAATAAAGCACACAAAATCACAAACGGTTCTTTCATGTGCAAGTTTCTTATCAAGTTTTATCGTGCTTGGTTCGTTTTAAAGACAAGATTGAAGTGAAAACACCCAACCAACATGTGATAAGACAAGCACAATAAATAAACAAACTCGTGCACGTGTGCAATAAAGGAAATCATGAGTCAAACATGTAGGAAGTAACACTAATTTCATCTTAATGACTCCAAATATTATCAAGCATATGGATGAATTGACCTATTGTCTCAAAACACTATCAAATAGTCACGTGAAAAATAATGGAATGATGTTGTGACTCGATCATCCTAAGTGTTCATCCATAAAAGGTGCAAACAAAACACAAAAATCTTTTTGGATTTTCACACAAATTTTATCAAAATAAAATCTTTTTGTATTTTTCAAAAAAAATTCCAAAAAAAATGAAAAACATACAAAAATGATACATACTAGCAATAGGCATATAATGTCATCATGAAAAAACATCGTATGCTAGTAAACAAGTCAAACCTCAATCGTTAGGTGTAGAGGGGTTTTCCAAAGGTGGTTCCAACTTATGAAAAACCACCATCAAATTTTGTGAAGTTTTGACCAAAAACTTAATTTGCTCACCTAAATGTGCAAACTCTCTCATGTAGTCTCCAGGAGTATGTAAAGTATCATGTGTGGGTCCATGTGTGGCAGAAACACGCGTAGAAGCAAAACGTGACACATAACCCAACTTAAAACAAAATTCCCTAAGTTTTCCTCTCCTTTTGCAATGGGAACAAACATATATAGGCCTAGGAACACCTCTCTCAAAAACTCTAGGACGCAATCTTCTAATAGTAATGGGACGCCGAGGTGGGTTAGGGTTAGACTTACGTGAATCTATCACTAAACTGGGAACCAGCTCGGGTACTACTTGGGAAGTAGAAGCACCGTCATGACTTATTCCTAAACTCTCACCACTACCCAAAATAGGATTAAGAACCATCTTTCCAACCTTCTTAGATGCGTTCTCTAAAGTGACTTTGACCTCCCGGGCACGTTCGAGTTGGAATACACGTGCTGTCAGACTAGACACCATGTTGGTCAAATTACACTTCTCCCTACCTAAAGCAATCAACTTCTCACTCAAACTCACTTTTACCTTCTCAAGTTGACTTTCTTTGGCCTCAAACTCACCCAAAATTTCAATTTATCTCTCAAATTTTTCACATTGAGACTTGGCTCTTTATTCATTTTTTTTGTCTTTAAAGTCTCAGCATACAAAACACTAAAAGAAATTTGTACCTCACTTTAATCTTTCAAAGAATTCAATTGAGAACTTCAAGGGCTTGGCCGAACGATTCATTAACAACTTATGCTTTGGGGTAAGACCTCAAAAGAAGACCACTCATCTACTGTATGTCAAGCAAGGCAAGGACGAGAGCCTAAGGGACTACATCACCAGGTTTAACAAAGAGAAACTTGAGGTTGAAGATTATGAAGAGAATATAGCCATGACCGCCCTCATAGGAGGTCTTCAGAAAGGGAAGTTATTGTGGAAACTCGCGGAAGACCCTCCCAGGTCCATGGAAGAGCTACTGGCAACTGCGGGAAAAGTCGTGAATGTCGAAGAGGCAATGGCCGCCAAGTATGAGGATGAGAACCGCGGTACTAGCGGGAAGTCCCAAAGAAAGAAAGATGGAAAGAAGAGGTCACCCGATGACAAGTTCGCTCACTATACTCCTCTAATCGTGAGATGTGAGCATATCCTCAACGAGATCAAGAATGATAGGACTCTAAGATGGCCAGATAAACTAAAGGCCCCTCCGCATAAGAGGAACAAAAACGTGTGGTGTGAGTTCCACCAGGACCATGGCAATGTTACAGACAGATGCTTCGCCTTGAAGGATGAGATTGAGAAGATGTTAAAATCTGGAAAGCTGAGGAAGTATGTTGACGGCAAAGCTCCTAAAGGGGGAAGAGATGACCCTAAGAAAAGGAGAAATGACAGATGCCATGACGATGCCCCAGCTAGAAGAGGCAATGACTCGGAAGATGATGATGAAGACGATCCGAACCTTCCGTCGAAAGATGACAACACCCCGGTGAAGAGGGTTAGCATGATCTCCTTTGGTGTTGACACCATTTGTGGAGGACTTACGGGAGGTGGCTCTGAAGTGACTGACAGGAAATCTCATGTGGAAGAGGCCAAGTCAGTGGCCAAACTTGAAGTTGTAAATCTACCATCTTCTGATACAGCACAGAAGAGAAAGAAGGTGGACATGGACACTCTTATAGTTGGGTTCTCCCGGCTCGAATTCAAAGGTATCTTAGCCCCGCATGATGACCCTTTGGTAATAACAACAAGGGTGCATGGATGCGAGGTGTAGAGGATCCTCGTGGACGGAGCGAGTTCAGCAGACGTGATATTTTGGCCTTGCTTCAAGAGCCTAGGTCTTAGCAGAGCTAGGCTGGTACCCTATCATCATCCTTTAATGGGCTTCAACGGTGAAAAGGTCCACCCATTGGGCATGTATGAGATGGATGTACGGATGGGTGACGAGTGGCCTAAGAGGTTGACCCAGAAGATAATTTTTTTCGTAATGGACGAAAATGTCTTCTCGTCCTATAACCTCATCATAGGAATAGTGGCCCTTATGTAGTTTGAAGTTGTGCCGTCGACGGTCCACCAGATGCTAAAATTCTCGACCCTCTATGGGGTAGGGGAAGTGCAAGGTGACCAGACCATAGCACAAGAATGTTACTTCAACTCGGTCGAAGAGAGAGAGGCGCATAAGAGGGAAACCACCACTTATAGCATTGATACATTGGAACCAAGAGATGAAACAAAGTTGAAGAAGGGAGAGGCCGCAAAAGAGGTAGAATCCATCGTCCTCAATGAGGACGAATCGGAAAAAACCGTCCAGGTCCGCAAAGCCCTAAAGACAGAAATCAAGGAAGAACTGATAAACTTTCTGAGGAAGAGGCAGAGTGTCTTCGCTTGGAGTCATGCAGATATGCCCGGCATCAACCCTGAGGTTATGAGTCATAAGCTCAACGTGGCCAAAGATGCTAGGCCTATCAAACAAAGGCGAAGAGTTTACTCCAGGGAGAAGTACGATGTCATCTGGGAAGAAGTTAAAAAATTGTAAGAGGCTGAATTTATAAGAGAAGTCATATATCCGGAGTGGTTATCGAATGCAGTCATCGTGCCCAAAGCCAATGGGAAATGGAGAATGTGTATTGATTTCACTGACCTGAATAGGTCTTGCCCAAAAGACAGCTATCCCTTACCTCGGATAGATTAGATGGTAGATGCTACTGCGAGTCATGAGCTTCATGGATGCGTATTCAAGATACAATCAGATCTTTATGGATGCAGAGGACTCAGAGAAGACAGCCTTTATTACCGATAAAGGGACGTACTGCTACAAAGTAATGCCCTTCGGTCTGAAAAATGCAGGGGCAACATACTAACATCTTGTGAACAAGATGTTCGAAGAGCAAATAGGCAAGACTATGGAGGTGTATGTAGACGATATGCTGACAAAGAACTTAAAGGCCTGCACTCATGTGGCAGACCTTGAAAATACCTTCTATACTATGGACTTATACAGGATGAAACTCAACCCCGCGAAGTGTGTCTTCGGGGTAGAAGATGGTAAGTTTCTTGGATTTATCATCAATCAAAGAGGAATTGAAGCAAACCCTGAGAAAATTAAGGCTTTTCTTGATATGAATACACCAAGGAGAATCAAGGACGTCCAAAGACTCACGGGGAGAATGGTCACACTCAACAGGTTTGTTTCCAGAGCAACGGATAAGTGTCTTCCGTTCTTTAAAGTGCTTAGAAAGGCTTTCCAGTGGGATGAAGAGTGCAAAAAAGCTTTTAACCAGCTCAAGTCTTACCTTGGGTCTTCCTTGTTGTTATTTCGGCCCATAGTAGGAGAGAAATTGTACGTGTATCTAGCGGTCTCCGAATCGGCAATCAGTACAGCCATAGTGCGGGAAGACGTTAGAACCCAAAGGCCTGTGTATTTCAATAGTAAAGCGCTTCAAGGGTCTGAGCAAAATTACCCTCGTATGGAAAAGTTGGCATATGCCTTGATACATGCCTCAAGGAAGATGAAGCCCTACTTCCAAGCCCATTCCATTATCATCCTCACCGATTCCCCACTAAGACTGGTTCTACATAAACCTGAGAAGTCTGGAAGATTGATGACCTGGGCCATTGAGTTGGGAGAGTATGACCTTGTTATCAACCTAGGGCAGCCATTAAAGGGCAGGCTCTCGCAGACTTTGTTGCTGAGTTCACATGGGAAGAGGCCGAGGCGAAGAATGACCTAGAGTATGCTGAAGGGTCAAACAATAAGGTCTTTCGAGAATTGGAAGAGGTTGCACCAAATGTCTTCTGAAACCAGGAAGAGGTCGTATCCAAGAAGATAAGGAGCGGAATAGCGGAGAATGAGGAGGATTGGTACCTCTTCAAACAAGGAATCATGTCAGAAGGGGCCTTCTCATCGGATACAGACATTTGGAATCTCTTCGTTGATGGTTCTTCCTGTGATAATGGAAGCGGTGCAGGGCTGATTCTTTCAGCCCTAGATGGTGCCAACATTGAATACGCTCTGAGATTTAACTTCCAGGCATCTAATAATGAGTCAGAGTATGAGGCCATGATAGCGGGTCTCTCATTGGCAAAGACTCTAGGAGTAAGACGACTCCTACTTTATAACGACTCAAGGCTGGTTGTCAATCAAGTATTGGGAGTCTATGAAGCCAAAGATGAAAGGATGGCTAAGTATATTAAGAGGGTGAGAACGATGTTAAAATATTTCGAAGAGACAAAACTGAAGAGAGTACCTTGACAAAGTAACATCCACGCAGATGCATTAGCAAGGTTGGCCTCGACAACGAAGACAGACGTCAGAAGGACAGTCCTAATCGAGGTCTTAGGAAAAGCGACCATTGAGGAAGGAGAGGTATGCAACCCTTGTCTCAATTTGAACCTAGGAGACTCATGGATGGATCCCCTTGTCAATTATATCAAAGAGGTAGAGCTACCCGAATCCAAGCTAGAGAGGAGGAAATTGAGATATAGGGCTGCCAAGTTCTCCATAGTAGGAGACGTCCTGTACAAGAAGGGATTTCTGTTACCTCTCCTCAGATGTGTGCATCCCACAGAAGTTCCCTGCGTCTTACAGGAAGTTCACGAGGGCTCTTGCTCCAGTCATATAGGAGGAAGACCCTTAGCCAATAGAATCATTACCCAGGGATACTGGTGGCCAACCTTGGCCAAATATGTTGTAGCTTACGTGAAGAGGTGCGATAAATGTTAGAGATTCTCCACTATTACTCATTAAACTCATCAACCTATGACGTCAATCACTTCTCCATGGCCATTTGCAGTATGGGGAATTGACTTGGTAGGGCCCCTACCAAGAGCAGCTAATAATTATCGGTTTCTAATAGTTTCCATTGACTACTTCTCAAAATGGGTGGAGGCAGAGCCGATGATAATAATCACAGAACAAAAGACCTTCCAATTTATTTGAAGGGACATCATATGCAAACATGGCCTCCCAAACACTCTCATATCATATAATAAAACCCAGTTCAAGAACTCCTCTTTAGAAAAGTATTGCGTAAGAGTTGGGATAAAGCAGTTCTTCTCATCTCCTGGCCGACCTCAGGCAAACGGTCAGACCGAGGTCATGAACAGAACAATCCTCGACGGAATCAAGAAGAGGTTAGAATAAGATAAGGAAAGATGGATTGAAGAGATTTACGCTGTGTTATGGGCCTACAGAACCACGGTAAGGACACCAACAGGAAAAACCCCGTTCATGCTCGTGCATGGCTCAGAGGCCGTCATACCAATAGAAGTGGGGCTCCTAACTCATAGTGTTCAGACCTATGACTCTGATAGAAATGGGGAAGAAAGGAGACTAGACCTAGATCTGATTAAATAAATAATAGAAGACGTAGAAATCAGGTAAGCAGCTTACCAGCAGAGAACGGAAAAATTCTACAATCAGAGGGTGAAGTCAAGACCCATCATCGTGGGAGACTTAGTACTAAAGAAGACCTTACAGAAGACAAACAAGCTCCACCCAAACTGGCATGGTCCCTATAAGGTGACAGAAGAGGTTGTACCCGGGACTTACAGGCTAGAAAACTTAGAGGGGGAGCCTTTTGCTAACCCCTGGAATGCTGATCATCTAAAGAAGTATTACATATGATGTTGCAAAGAGTTATGTAAATGTATCATCTTATGAAGAGGTTATTAATAAAAGATCAGTTTCCATGACGACTCTTGCTTCATTGTGCTCTAACGGTAGAAAATATGAGGGTGACATCTAAGTGATGACCTCAGACCTTATAGCATCATTAAGTGGTGACAAGGTCTGAGGTCAGACACCATACTTGGATGACCTCAAACCCTTAACATCATTAATTTGGTGAAATTATTTATGAGGATAATATCTTAGTTGATGACCTCAAACCCTTATAACATCATTATATGGTGACAAGGTCTTAGATCAGACACCATACTTGGATGACCACAGACCCTTAACATTATTAATTTGGTGAAATTATTTATGAGGATAACATCTTAGGTGATCACCTCAGACCCTTATAACATCATTAAGTGGTGACAAGGTCTGAGGTCAGATACCATACCCTTAACATCATTAATTTGGTGAAATTATTTATGAGGATAACATCTTAGTTGATGACCTCAGACCTTATAACATCATTAAGTGGTGACAAGGTCTGAGGTCAGACACCATACTTGGATGACCTCAGACCCTTAACATCATTAATTTGGTGAAATTAATTGTGAGGATAACATCTTAGGTGATCACCTCAGACCCTTATAACATCATTAAGTGGTGACAAGGTCTGAGGTCAGACACCATACTTGGATGACCTCAGATCCTTAACATCATTAATTTGGTGAAATTAATTATGAGGATAACATCTTAGTTGATGACCTCAGACCCTTATAACATCATTATGTGGTAACAAGGTCTGAGGTCAGACACCATACTTGGATGACCTCAGATCCTTAACATCATTAATTTGGTGAAATTAATTGTGAGGATAACATTTTAGTTGATGACCTCAGACCCTTATAACATCATTAATTTGGTGATATTATTTATGGGATGACATCAGTGATGACCTCAGACCCTTATCATTAATTTGGCAAAATGATATGAGGCAAGACTATTAAATTAGTTTAAATAGAAACGTTGCTACAAGACTTCATAACTAAAACATCACATGGAAAATAAGCATTCAACGGAACAAATGAAGTGAAAATCCTCCTCAGAGGTTGTCATAAAATTGTAAAATTCAAAAAATATGAGTTAACGATATTCTTCAGAGATTACAAATCGTCATGGGTTACAAAATAAAGCTTCACAATTAAGCCTAAGGATTAGAAGGAAGAGTGCTGGCATCCTCGGCCTGATTTTCTTGGCCAATATTTATCACCTCGGCCTTGTCATCTCCGTGATTAGATCTCCCTGTCTCTGTACCGTCCAGGGGAACAGTATATGCAGGGGCAACAACCTCCTCTTCAACCTCCTGAAGTTCTTGGGCAAAATGAGGGTCAGTAAAACCCAGACCTACGAAGTCAGAGGCCTTCAGACTCCCTGCCTCCTTCTCCTTAGCAGTCGCCCATTTGATAGTAGCCTTGATACCTCTTTCAAGGTATTCGAAGCCAAAGCTCATGAACTCGTCCGAGACTTTGTATTCTGCTAAAATCCCCTCAAAGTCATCTTTAAGGGCTGCCTTCACTGCAGAATCGACCTTCTGTTGGAGAACATCATCCTTAGCCTTCAAATCAGTAACATGGTCCTTTTTGAGCTTAGAGATCTCTTTCTCCAACCCCTTAACCTTCTTCTCAAACTCATCAAACGCAGACTTCAGTTGGTCTACCTCGGCATTCAAGGTGCTTTGCACCTTCTTGGCCTCCTGACCCTTCTAGATGAGGGGTAACTTTCTCAGAGTCTAGTTGGTGAGATGATGCATAGCGGCTAATCCCTACAAATCATGTGATTGTGTATATGAGTTGAAAGTCAAATCAGAGGTTACACTTCGAAGATGAATACTAAAATCTGAAATCATACCTGAATAGACCTGTAGAGGCCGAACTCAACCAACAGCGGTGTATCCATTGACCGATAAAAATGTTTATCTGCCTCGGTCATGGAAGAGTCGATAGCATCCAGTGCCTGCAGACTGTGGCCTATGATGCTGTCATTGATCTTCAGTTGCTCTATACGAGCCGCCAACGCACCTGCAGAGGATATAGGGATGGCAGAATCCCCGCCTTTCTTTTTTTGCCTCTAATCTTCAGGGGCAGGGTCGGTAGCACCTCTCTTTTTTGTGGCCTGAGCCTTTGAGGTTGAAGGAGGAAGAGGAGGAGAATTCAGACCTGCCTTCTTAGCAAGCCTTGTCAGACTCGATGCTGCCATTTCCTAAAGTTCGTCTGATATTCCCTTCGAACACACTGCAAAAAAGAAAGGTCTGAGTTAGAAGATCAAGCATGCATAAACTCAGAGGTATAGCATGGAAATAAAAAACTTACCAAACTTTGGAAGAGTACTTCCCCCTAAACCAGTCTCAGAGAGGTAGTGGGGGGTCATCAGGTGTTCAAATTTTACGAGCAGACCATGTATCCCCTGATCCTGAAGGTCTTTGACCTTCTGAAGATTTTGCAGGCTTAGACCAGGGTCGGCCTTGGCAGACATTGTGACCTTACCCCATCTAATAGGCATTCGCGCCTCTAGTACGGAAGAGGGGGCACATGGGCCAAACTCCCATGGCCTTGAGGCAAAAAAATAACGTGGCTTCCAGTTATTATTAGAAGTCTGAGTTATTTGGAGCATCTTCTTCTCAAGTTTTCGAGCTACAAAATGGTAATAGCTCGGATGTTTTTTAGTAGACGAAGGGACATAGAAACCTATAAAAACTTGGACTGGAAGGTCCGAATGATGAACAGCCCTCCATAGGACTATGGCCCCAATTATTACCCTCCAAGCATTGGGTGACAATTGGGAAGGGGCCAAGTTGATGTAGGCTAGTATAAACCTAATGATGGGGTGGATGGGCAAACAAAAGCCCAACTTGAACATCTGCTCGTATAAATATATCTCACCTCCTCGGTCGTGGTAGGCCCTCTCTTCCCTTAGAGGTCTCCTGAGCTTTATGGAGGGGCTGATGGAGTATAGGTATCTGAAGTAAAGAAGGTCGACCTCACTAACTATACTCTTAATCTCGACCGCCTCAGAGACGTCGACATCACTCTCAACATCATCATCATCGTCATTATCTAGCTCAACGTCGACCATAGAAGACGTTGGAGGGTTACTTGCGAACCTCTGAGCAAACTCAGCCCCTGTGACGGCCGACAGGGGAATGGCGTCGAGTATTGGTGGAATATCCACGCTTGGTTTGACAATATCAACCTCTGAGGAAGAGGACGATGTGCTTGAATTTTTATGAGATAAGACCCGACTGGAGACCTCTGCTTGATTAGGGACCTGATCTTGTTGATTTGAGAAGTCCATGGCCTCCTTGAAAGAGTCCACAGACATAAGGTCTGATGTGGAAGACTAAGACTCAGACATTGGTCAGGGTTCAGCAGGTACCTCGTCTTGGTTAGTGAGTTTTGATGGTTCAGGGTATACTACCTTCAGAGGTGGGGGAAAGATAGGTCTGAGGGGGAATTCCTCTGACCTACGAGCTTCCTCCTGCGCTCTTTCTATTTGCTTAATTTTCTCTAAAGTCTTCTCTCTAAAAGAAAGGAACTCCTCTAAGAGTTGGTAAAGGGGTCTGAGCATAAAAGGTAGACCCTACACTTACAACTCTCATAAAACTACAAACAGGACTGGTTAATGGAATGATGCAACCTAAGGATCAAATTATCAAACCTAGAGCAAGAATAGTTCGCCTGAAAGTATGGAGACCTCGCCAGAAATCTCCAAAACTCACCGAAAAACATAAAAGTAAGGGGAAAATAGGGAAAATGGAGAAAAAGAATGGCAGAGGATACCTGAAGATGAAATAGTAGGAGAGAAGGAAGAGGTTGCGAGGAATCACCACCAAAACGTTTCGAATCAAAGCTTTTCTAGAGAGAGAAAGTACTGCTGAAACGAATCGATCCAGGAAAGAGAAGTGAGGAAGAAGGAGGGAAAATGGGGGTTTAAACCCTTAAGTATGGGTGCACGCTTCCCAAGGCCCATCATTACCTTGAGATCCCCAAAGGATGGATGACATCACATGCTTGTCAGGTATGCCTCACTTCAGCAATGGACAAGTGTCAAACGAGCATTGGCACGTAGAAGAAAGACCTCGGAGGTGAAGAGATCCCACAGTCACCTACTCTCACATGTAACTAAGGGCTGGGGGGTGATTGATATGCCCTAAGTGTCACCTCGTCCTAGAGACATCAACCTCGATCGAGGGCATGGCCGACGTTGGAAAGGCCTTGAATCAGTGACTGGCCGCCTCGGCTATATTAGGGTCAGCCCTGGCCGACACCACTACCAACCTCTTCAAGGGGTCAGCAGTTCATCAACTCAATCGGGAATGGCAACCTCAGTCGGGGGTAGGCCGAGGCTACAAGGAGACATACCACTACCAAGGTCAACCCCACCTATGAATTGGCCAATGTTCCAAGCACATGCCAACCTAACCTCGGCCCAGGCCGTCCTTAAGACCTTACCTCGACTTCACTTAAGCCGAGACCATGATGGCTCATCTCGGATAGGATGGGCAGCTAGACCTTACCAACCTCGGACTCATCTAGGCCGAGGTCATGGCCCAGCAAGAAGGCCGACCACTTATTGACATGTGTGGACAAGGACACGTGGACACAATTCAGTTATAACAAATCATTTCCCTCACGTGGGGCGAATATTTCATCATCATTCTCTACATGTAACAGTGACATATGTCTTCATCAGATTGGCTAGATCAACACACACATGCCCATTGCATGCATGGGGGGTACATTACACCCCCCAGGTACTATATAAAGAGGTCATCCTCTACCTTGCAAAGGATCCGAAATTAGCAACCCTAGCTAAAACTCTGTTCAAATACACAGTAGAGAGAGAAAGCTTGAGAGATTGTATCTATGGCCAGTAGATCCCTCATACAGTGATACACATCATACATTTTCACAATGGACATAGGCCAGATTGGCTGAACCACTTATATTCCGGTGTGAATCCTCTTTTCCTCACCTCCTTCTACTATATGTGTATGTACTCTTATCCTTCCATTGTTAACATTAAATTGAGCTCATAAACACCTTGAAGGGTGGTGCTATTTCCAGCATCATCAGAAATTTTGCCTGCATGTGCACCACCTCCCAACCCAATTGCAAAATCTTTGGGAGGAAATTATGTTTTTTTTGGATCCCATGTGTTTTCATCACCCGTTTAATCAAAATCCCCCATTATCCCCCCAAAAAAATTAATTGATGATGGTTCATTTCTTTCAACTTACACATACCTTCCGTTATTCAAATGGAATTCTTATTTTTTGGAAGGTATGCATGCAAATGAGGGTACACCGACTGTCCCTTAAAGTCAAATCGTATTTTGGGTGGACCCTCAAAATTTTCAACTTCTAGTGTATAGTTATTTAGAAGTTAAAATTATAGGTTGTACATATTAGGTTATTTTTTTTCTTTTTACTTATAATCTAGTGTAATTAGTTAAAGTTTTATTGTGCTTGGTGCTAACATATTTTGTGAAATCATTGAAGTTGTACTTTTCGAAGGTCGCTCCGTTGTGGGTAATATCACGTTTTTCCTCTCTTTAAGTTAGTTCTTAATTCACATTAAGGACAATGAACGGTTTTAAGTTAGGGGTGTGGGATATGCTTCACATTTTGGTAGTTTCCATGATTTGATTATATGTTCTTACCAAGCATGCTTTTGTTGTAAAAAAATTAAATGTTTCAAAAATATTTTCTTTCTTTTTTCTCCTTTGTTGGGATTTTGCCTTTGTTTTCGATGATAAATTTCAATAAATGGCCAAACAATAGATAATTCAATTATGAATGTTCTCGATTTTAGAAGTTGTTAGGCTTTAATTCTCGAATCATTGATATTGTGAAAAACCTCATGAATTAAACTTTAAACCTGTGAGCACATGAGCTTTTCTTGTTTTAATGATTTGGTTTAAGGTGCTTATAACTCGATAATCTTTTGTTGCATTGTATATACTTACACCAAGTGAGCTTTGGGATTTTCTTCATTTGTGAGTGTTATACACTACTCTTTCCTCTTTGAAAACGTTACAGTCGTTGGTAATCTCACTATTCTTTCATTGATCATTCATTAATTGAGTTGAAATCTTGAAATGTGTTAGTTGATCATGATTTTCAAAGTTGTTTTGACTCGAGAATTACGTAAATGTTAGAAAAAGATCATAGGCCCTCTTTGTTATATCAGCTACATTGGCCTTGACCTCATCTAAAATATTTTCCCTCATCAACCCCTTTGAGCCTTAATATAGCCTTTCATTTCATGTCCCCAAATCCCAAAACTGACTCCACATTGGAGTTATAAACCATATACATCACCTTCCATACCTTGGTTATGTGAGTGTGAAAAAGAAAAAAACAAGTGAGAAAAAGAAGACAAGAAAAGAAAGAAGTGAAGAAAAAAAGGAAACAAAAGAAAAGGTGAGAAAAGGAAGAAAAGGAAGAAAAGGAAGAAAAAAAGAGAAAGTTTGTATATTATGTATATATTGTTCAATAATCCTTGTCGCTCTCCAATGTCAAATCTAATGCTTGTTATGGAAATCATTTTTCAATTTTGAAATTACCCACAATTTTCCATTATACCAAGTTTTTCATGCCCAAACACCTTTGAATCCGTAAATAATCATTTCCTTTCCTAACCTTAACCCCAAACCTACATTACAACCCTATAAAGTCCTATGTGAGTCTAGGGTGATTCAATTCAAAAGTTTAAATAGTTTTGATAATCTGTGAAAATGCATTTAGCCTCCCTTAATGAATGGTATCTTTCATTGAGATTGCAAAGTTTTTATTTTATATATAGCGTTCTTCATTAGTGACATGTGTGCGACCTAGTTTCCATTTACATTTACTCTTTATGCCCGCATGTCCCGTGTATTACCACTTATTCATAGTGATTTCATTTGTTGAGTGTATACACCCGTGAGGATTGACATATATGTTGCTTTAATGTTTATCCAGTTTATGAAAGTTTTCCCAAATCATACTTTGCATGTTCTCTCTCTTCCACTTTTAAGGTTTTAATTCGATAAAGTTCGTTCTATAATGTTAATAACTATGAACTTTTGAGTGAATTCGTCCACTATGATAATAACGTGTTTGAAATCCTTTTCTCTATTGTTGAGCTTGTCGTATATTGATTGATTGAGCATCTTTTTTAGGATACTTGATGTTTATGGGTTTCATCCTTGAAAACCCTCACGAGACAACACTCATCCACTAGGGTAACCTAGGGGTTAAATGTCTTATAGCATATGCTAAATTCAATCGTGTTCCCTACAATAGTGGCTTTTTTATGATTTGTTTATATATATATTCGAGTAGGTCTGCCTCTTTTCTCATTTTCATTGCTAGGGACTAGCAATATGTAAGTTAGAGGGTGTGATTAGTCGTGAATATTTCATTTAGTACCCTATATTCTTACCCATTCTAGCATTCCCGTGTCCATTAATTCCTATATTTAAGCTCATATAATGGATAGCCTTTGTTCTATATGTTTATTTGTTTTATGAGGTATATTTGAGCTTTTATAGGTATTATGGAATCATAGTCTGAAGCTGGATGCATTTTGGGATTATTTCGTCACAAAAGGAAACTTCAAGGGAAATTTGATCTTTCAAACTCACTATTTCATATGTAATGAAGCTACCAACGTGTATATCATCAAATTACCTTTGTGTGGCCACTAACCATGCGTCATTCTGACCCCGAATGAGGAAGTTATGGCCATTTTCATAGTATTTTTCTCTACTTCAAAGGCATTTTGGTAATTCTATACTGCATAATTTCTAGGGTTTTAAAACATAATCATGTATAGAATTGAATTATCTCCGCGTTGGTTCCGACCACGCATCATTTTGATTTGGTATTAAGGAGTTATAGTTATTTTCGTGCGAGGTGTCAAAATTGGATCGAAGAGGAAAATGGGGATACCAACAACCCAAGGCAAAATTCCAGGACCAAGTCGACCGACCCTTTTTAGAGGTCAACCGATCCCATCAGATATTAATGAAAATTGACTTATTTTAGGTAATTTTTCTTGGTTTTGTTGGGGGTTTGTTTTGGGGTATTAATAGAATGTTGGGGGGGGGGTTATTTTGGGATAATAATTCATTAGAAATCAGATTTTTTAGGTTCTCTTTGGGAGTTTATCTCTCTAGGGTTTCAACCCATTTGGTGTATGTAAGTACTATTCATCTTCTCTCTCCTTACATTCAAGCTTCCATTGTTCTTTTACTGTGGTGTTAATTTGTGTACTTGCTTTGTAACTTAGATGTATTGCTTTCATTTACTTTCTTGCATTTATTGATTTCATTTAATAAATGTCATTTAACCTGATTTCGAGGTAACTTAGTTTAGGTTTTGATTGGTTTAACTCACCTTTGGTTGATTTGGTTGCTTTGCTTTGGTGGTGGGTTTTAAGAGTTTGATTCTATTGGGTTGTTCTTGATTTTACGCCTAGGAGATTTAATGGGGATTATCATGTATGCGTCGTATTTACGACCTTGCGCGTGTAATTTTCGAGGTATTTGTTGACGCTAAAACCATAGTAGGCTTTTAAGATAATTTAGGGGGTGACAACTCTGTATTTGATTAATTAATTAAATGAGATTTAATCTTAGTAGACTTGTTTTCCCATGTAACCATGTATACTAATTAACTCGATGTGAGGGATATTAGCCGCAATATATAGTTTTTACTCATTTTGTTAACATTAGTTTAAATACATGCCTAGAATAATCTTTCTTTTTGTTATCCGATATATTTTACACTTTTATTGAGAAGTAATAAACCAATTAAAGTCTATAAACATTTCTCTGTTGATTCGATACCCTGACTGGTTGTTGTACTCCCTTAAAGAGTGTAGTCATAGTTTAGATTTTTGTATTGATGTGGTGAAAAATATTTTAATGACTGGCGTGTTGACACTGTGCTACTTTTCACCCGCAATCAAAAAAGAAAAGCAAGCACTCTAGATATACCTCATGTTGGCATCTCAAACACCCGGGTACAAAGGTATAAGGGTGAAACATAAATAATTACCTATGTTCTTTATTGAAAAATTAGGATAAGGTATAAATGGTGAAGGATAAAAGATTTGGTTCTTGTTATAATTCTCTTAAAAATCATTATCTCTCTTTGATGTGTGATCCTTTGTTTATTATCTGTCATTTCTATCAATGGAATAACATAGTGTATACAGTCTCCGTTCCAATCTCGTGGGACCTTCAATTCTCTTTCCTATTTTAGCATGTCGTGTTGGTCTTCCATAAGCCATCTAATGGGGATAAACTTATTCAGAGTCGCTTAAAGTTGTCTCAAAGCATAGACAAAAGTATTACTTTAATGAAAAGAAATGATCATTTTGCCCAATACATTATATAAAGTCTGTCAGCTTGGAATCACGTGTGAAAGGAATATTTTGTTATGTCAAATATTCTTTCTACATTAGCATCTCTTCACCATTCATGAACACTTTTGATTTATCAATTTGGTGATTCTTCGAAACATGTTCCTTCGATTTATGCTCTCATAGACTAGATACTGTTTTACCTCGCGTATCTAAAGAGGTTAAGTCATTATTTAATGTTGCTTTGCTTCTCAATCCTCCAAATCAGTTCCTTAAATGAGGTCATTCGATAGAGGACGAAAGCACTCTCAAGTCCTGCCGGACCTGGTCCCTTTCGATTACTAAGTAATCTCACCAAATATTAAAATATAATCCATAATTACAATATGTCGCATCAAGACACATAACGTAAGTTAAAATCAAATACAAAGGTTCTTTGAGCATCTCCCTTGGGAAGGCTTTTATCGTTCCTCCTTCTAACTTTTGGACTGGTTTGCTTGCTTCTAAGTTTCTTTGTTCTTACTCCATCTCCATTTATGCTTTCTCTAGCTTCTTATGTCTTTGTTCAAGCTTGCTTATGATCGAGCTCACTTGACTCCTTACAATCCTTTATAATATTACTAATCTTTGCTTTATAATTTGATAGTTTCTGAATGAGAGGAATTACCTTTAATCATGAGTTTATCTTTAAGCCCCCTACACTTACCCCTTTGTAGAGAAATTTTTGTGGGCAGGAAATATTTGTACAAAACATCTTGCTCCAAAAAATCTCCACTCTAAAGAACCTCTCCTCCTGTGAACTCAAAGGAAAATAACTGTTACTTGTCTTCCTCATAGTAAAAAATAATAATCTTGACCAAAGTTGGTATGTTGTCTCTCTTTGCAAACGAACTTGATCCTTGGGAACTCATTACGAATAAACTTGAACTATGGGGACTCATTACAAACAAACTTGTCGGGAATGATGACCCCAACTTTTAAATTTTACAAAATCAATTTCCTTTTAAATGCAGAATAAAGATGGTTCAACACAACACACACAAAAGATAAATTTTAATTTCTTTCAAATTAAAATTAAACTAAACTAAACTCAAAGTGACATTAAATTAATCAACAAATTAATTTTCACTTATATAAATTAATTCAATCCAAATCCTAAAATTTGCCTAACACATAATCAATTCAATTTTGCAAATTAGGCCAAACCAAATTTTATCCAATAAAATTAATGACTTGAATTAAATGAATTTTTACCCAAACAAATTTAGCACCAAATTAGAAAATCCAATTATATCTTTTACCTAAGCATGCATCTAATGTGACTTTGCAAAAGATAAAATAAACAAACCACTACGCCGCGTGTAATACCCCGTAATTTTATTGATATTTATTTAAGGGATTAATTAAATTAAATGAGAATTAATTGGAAATTAATCCGGGTATAAATACTAACGAGATGTGAGTTGGTATTTGATTATGATGTTAAAACTTATTATTTCCGAGTATGTATGGTAATACATGAATATTGATGAGATTTAAATTAATTTGGGAAATTTAGTTGGGACGCACGTGTCAGTCGCGTCAGGAATGTAATTAATTGAATTAAAAAGTGAATTTTATTTTTATCGACCGAATGGTCATTTAGAGTGCGCCAATGAATCCGGAAGGGTCGAAATAGTCTGAAAACACTATCCGGGGGTTTAGTTTGGGTCCCGGGGCATTTTTGGGCCATACCGGCAACTTATAAGGGTATTTTGGTAATTTTAAAAATATGGGAATTAAAACCCACGAATTTTAGAGGTTTATTTTATATTATTTATGGATCCACTAAGCCCATTATCAACATTAGATGAGTTAGAGGGTTACGGGAGTTATAGGAGAGTTTGAAGAGGTTCCTAAAGAAACCTCCAACCACCATTTTCAACCTTAGGAGAAAATCTGTAGAAAAAGGGGAGAAGAAATCAACCTTCATTCAACAACGTCAATTTTGAAGAACAACCTAAGGCAAGTGATTTGATATTCTTAGTGCATTGAATATTTGTTCCATGTTTAGTGTAGGAATTATCTTATCTTGAAAGTTTTGAAGAAAATCAATGAAATTGTTGGAGAAACTTTAAATTTGGGTTAGGATTTGCATGTAGAATGATGATGGACTAATTTAGTATTCAAAGAGTTATATATGATTATCTAAAATGGATTTATTATGAGTAATTGGGCATAATAAAAATTAAGGGTTCATGTTCATAGGGTTTGGAGAAATATTTGGAGATTTATATTTATTCCATGATGATTTGTAAGATTTTACCCCTAAAATATGTTAAGGATTGATCTAGGGTGATTAGAAATGGTTTATATACGTTAAAACATAAATTGGATGGTCTTAGGGTGGATTTAGAGAAGTGAAGAATGAAGAAAAACGGACTTGGGAGTTTCTGGGCTGAAACTGCCATCTCATTAGAAGACCTGCCCAGGTCGTTTGAACGACCTCGTTCGAACGAAATGCTAACGAGATGATAGTATCCCTTCTAACGAGTTGGTAGTTCATTCGAAGCCTTTCATTCGAACAAATTCGTTCGAATGAGATTTCTAACTAGTTGACAGAATGGCCTTTTAGGCCTGATTTTATTTCTAGTGTCCCTTTGACTTATTTAAATGGTGAGATAACCTTCCCTTATCACTAGTGGGTATAGTTGGGAGATTGGGGTATATTGATGAGTAAAACTTAGGATCTTGTAGTAAACCGGATGACATGTGTGGATTAGGAAGCGAGTAACTAATTGCGACGTGAGAAGAATTGATAACTTAAATACTTATAAACCGGGGACTTGTGAGTTGTATAACCAAAATGTGGGTATAAGAACGAGATGTATACTACTAATAAAATATTGTGATATCTAAGATCTTTTAATGCTTAGTATATGTAATTATATGTGTATAACATACCTACTGTACTTGCTATCATGGGAGGTCGGCGTTCGATCAGGTCCATCTAATCTTTGTGTGCCTACGGGGGGGATTTAGATTGGTACCTCGAGGACATAGGTCAGAGAAGGACTTATTGAGAAGTTAATAAGTCTGCTGATCATGGGAGCGTAGGTATGTGCGTGACCCATGTGATGTGAACTATGTTCGCCTCCATTATTTGTGATTGTTGTTTAATGAAACGATTCCTGAGAGATTCGGAATACGTGGTCCTTATGTACGTGATGTACCGGGATTGGATAGCAGAGTATGTGTGCACTGCAGCTTAGTCTCGGGGTGCTAGTATTGTATATTTATGATGAGAATAATATACTGTTAATTGAAATGAATTGTCATGAATAAATGTGAGTATAAATAATAGCAACAGTTTGTAAAGTGAAAATGGAAGATCTCTAGTAATTAGTAGTACTAACATGGGAAATTGTGTAGCAAGTTATAACATTGTGTTAATTAAAAGGTTGTTGGGAATTGAATTGGTGATCGTATAGTAATGTAAAATTTGGTATCGGACTAGTTAGATATGGTAACAACTAGAATGGGTACGGGTACGATAAGAGTGCACAATTAGTTGAGAGGTGAGGAACTCATGTGAGTGCACACACACTATCATGTACTTTATATTCACTGTTTAATGATATTAAACACTTGCAAATTTTTAAATTATATTCACAATCGGGCTCTGACCCGTTTGCTTTCAAATCTATTTTTGTAAAAACCTTTTAGGTGCCCATCCACAAGGACACCATGCATAGGAGTTCTAATCAGGTGACGTGTTGTAGCTGCTGTGGAAGTTACAGGACATTGACAGTAGGCGCCTCCATTTACGATCTTGACTCCATTATCAGACTTTATTATTTATTGGGCATGCCACCCCATTCCTTTTAGAGACATCTTACTTTTCAGTTATTTCATACTTTGGGTTGTAATAAATTTAGTGATGCAGACTTGGTATTTATCTATTTCAGTATTCGGATTGTTGTGAGAGTATTCCTTCAGACTCATTATTATTTGATGGTTATTCTATTGTGACTATGTTGTGGTGGTTATGTTAACATTTCATAATTTACTCATTGTATATTAATCGGATTTAATTAAAATTGGCAACTCACTTTTTAAATATTAGGTGGCTAGTAATTGTTAAAACGTTTTCGATAGTGATGCTATGAACTGAACCAACTTGGCATTTTGTATTAATTTAATAAAGGAGTAGATACCCGGTATTTAATTAGTCGGGGTGTCACAGGTGGTATCAGAGCATCAGGTTCTAGTGTCCTTAGGATCTGTACGGCTTATTATGTTTCCGCTGAGCTTTCTTTGTTGTAGAGCCCTATATTATAGGACTGTTGTATTCTTTTGTGTATGCTTCGCTCTTCAGCTATTTTGAGATAATAACTGCGAACTCATAAGACTTTACTCTCATTTCAGATGCCTCCACGACGTGCGCAGCGAGTTCCTAGGGATGCACAGCCAGAGCCACAGCCTGCACCAGTTCAGGTCACTATGAATGCCGCCGAGGTTGTAGCTATTGTAGCCCAAGCGGTGAATGCCACCCTAGCCGTTGTACAGCAGGCACCACCCTAGGCACCGATAGTCGCGCCAGTTCAAGCTCATGCATTCCCATCTTCTTGGGAACGCGTTCGTGATGCTTTTCAGAAAGCGCACCCTATTGAGTTTGCAGGTAGTTCTGATGTTGTGGTATCCAGTCAGTGGAGGAAGGACATTCAGAGGCACTTTAGGATGTAAGAGTGCACAGATGTTCAGAAGAAGATACTGGCTACTTTCAAGCTAGTAGGATCTGCATTGCAGTGGTGGGAGTCCATTACCACCGTGGAGGAGAGGGACACTCTCACTATTCAGGAGTTCTGGGTGCGGTTCGGTCGCAAATATTTTCCGTCAGTTGTTCACACTGATATGAGGAGTAAATTGATGAACCTCAAACAGGAGGGAAGGACTGTGGCCGAGTATGAGGCCGAATTCACTAATCTCTTGAACATTGTTCCCGATGAGATACCGACTTAGGAGAAGAAGATTCAGAAGTTCACGGATGGATTGACTTGGAGGATCCGTCAACACTTATTGGGGAATCTCTCGTTGGCCACCTATTCTGATGTGGTCAACGCTGCACTACTTCACTGCCAGGATCATCGCTTCCACATGTCTGAGAGCAAGAGATCAGGGGAGTCCAGCCAACAGGGCAGGACCAGGGGAAATGGTGCCAGCGGGGCACAATCTGCTCAGGGACAACACAGGCAGGGTGATCAGGGTCCCCAATAGGGGGATCATAAGAGATTCAGATCTGGGAGTTTCAAAAATGGACAGGGAGGTTTTTATAATGGTCAGCAGGGCCAACAACAGCAGTTTTAGCAGGGCCAGCACGGCCAGGGGAGAAATGGTAACGGCTATCAGGGTCGTGGGAAGCAAGGACAGCGAGGGGGAAACTTCCCGGGGAAGTGCTTCGTTTGTGGCAAGACTGGCCACAAACGCCAGGATTATCCTGATAGGGGAAGGGCCCCACAGCAGCAGCAGCAGGATGCCCGACACGAGCCACAGAGGCCTATGTTTCCCACAGCCCTCCCAGTACCACCACAGATGGCAGCATTACCACCCATTCCAGCGGTCCCAATTCAGCAGGGACAGCTTCAGTATGGGAGAGTGTATCAGCTCCATCATGCCGCAGCCCCACAGGATCCACCGGCCATTGAGGGTATGTTCTCTATTCAGGGGACTATGGGGCTTATTTTATTTGACACGGGGGCCACACATTGTTTCATTGCCATGAGATTTGCATGCACTATTGTGATATTAGACACCACCGAGAGCACGGTTAATTGTGTAGATTCACCGTTGAGTGGGGGTTTCGTGATTTCCCTTATTTGTAGAGGTGTGGGTATAGAGATCGGGAGGTTTACTTTACCCGCTGATATGTTAGTGTTAGAGATAACTGAGTACGATGCGATTATTGGTATGGATTGGCTAGTTGCATACCGAGCCATGATTGACTGTTTTAGTAGGAGTATTATCTTTGACATTCTCAGACAGGAGATGTTTTTAGTGGCGATGCCTCACCCTGAGGGAGGATCGTCCACTCATTTGAACAATATAGAGGAGGAGACCTCTAAGGAAGTGGTGATACCACTCGATGCGATTCCAGTTGTTAGGGAGTTTTCTGATGTATTTCAGGATATACCTGGACTATCTCCGAGTAGAGAGATATATTTTTTGATCGATTTGACGCCAGGCACTCGGCCTATTGCCCGCGCACCTTACCATATGGCTCCAGAAGAGATGAGAGAGTTACGGGATCATATTGAGCAGTTATTGGGTCAGGGGTTTATCCGGAGGAGTACTTTGTCATGGGGTGCCCCTGTGTTATTCGTAAAGAAGAGGGATGGATCGTTGAGGTTGTGTGTAGATTACTGGGAGTTAAATAAACTCACTATACGGAATAAGTATCCGTTTCCCCGAATCGATGACTTATTCGACCAACTGAGAGGAGCTTCCTTCTCAAAAATTGATTTGCGATCAGGATACCATCAGTTGCGTATCAAGGAGCAGGACGTCTCGAAGACTATTTTCTTAACGAGATATGGTTCCTACGAGCTTCGGGTTATGCTTTTTGGCTTGACCAATGCTCCAGCCGTGTTTATGGACTTGATGAATAGGGTGTTCAGAGAGTTCCTAGACCAGTTCGTCATTGTCTTTATTGATGACATTCTGGTTTACTCTCAGACAGAAGAGGAGCACGCCAAGCATTTGAGGCAGGTTTTGCAAACGCTACGTCAGAACGAGATTTATGCAAAGTATGAGAAGTGTGGGTTTTGGCTGAAGGAGGTTCAGTTTTTGGAGCATATCATTTCAGACCAGGGGATATCTGTTGATTCGGGGAAGGTATCCGCGGTGAGGGAGTGGGGACAGCCCACGACACTGACTGAGATCCGTAGTTTCTTGGGCCTATCAGGATACTACATGAGGTTTATTGGGAGTTTCTCAAAGATAGCGGGCCCTTTGACACATCTGACTCGCAAAGGTGTGCCATTCATATGGAGCGATGCCTGTCAGTTGGCATTCGATGAGTTGAAAGACAAGTTGACCTCAGCACCTGTGTTAGCATTACCGAGACCGGGACTTGAGTATCTAGTCTACACCTATGCGTCCTTACAAGGACTTGGAGGTATACTGCAGTAGGAGAGTCAGGACATAGCTTACGCTTCACGTAAGCTTAAGCCTCACGAGAAGAATTATCCCAACCATGACTTGGAGTTAGCGGTAGTTGTATTTGCCCTTCGGATTTGGAGATATTATCTCCTGGGGGAGAAGTTTCGATTGTTCATGGACCATAAGTCTCTACAGTACCTCTTTACGCAGAAAGAGTTGAATATGCATCAACGACAGTGGCTTGAGTTTGTGAAGGATTATCAGTTTGATACCCAATATCACCCGGGGAAGGCTAACGTGGTAGCAGACGCGTTGAGCCGTAGGCCAGTAGATGGAGCGGACGAGGTGTGGAAAGCAAAGTGGAAGGGTTTGGGACACCAGGATGCAGTGGCCCGATCGTTCATGTTGGTGATGACTGTTACACCGCAGATTGTTACGAGAGTGGTAAAGGCCCAGGAAAATGGCTCGTTCTGTCAGGAGCAGATAGTTCGATTACCAGCAGAGGGAGCCGAGTCCTATACCATTAGCTCAGACGGGGGATTACGCTTCAATGGGAGACTTATCGTTCCAGAAGGGGAAGACTTGCGACATGAGATGATGACGGAGTCGCACGGCTCACGGTTCACGGTACATCCTGGTGAGGATAAGATGTACCAAGACATGAGACGTCAGTATTGGTGGAGCGGGATGAAGAGAGATATTGTCGTGTTTGTTTCTAAATGCGCCACTTGTCAGCTGGTAAAAGTGGATCATCAGACACCGGCAGGACTTCTACAGCCAATTGAGGTTCCGACGTGGATATGGGATATCCATGGACTTTATCACGGGGTTACCTACGTCACAGAGGGATCACGACTCCATATGGGTAATTGTGGACCGATTGACCAAAGTTGCTCATTTTCTACCCGTAAAGACAGTCTACACTACGGGACAGTATGCCCAGATTTTCATTGCCGAAATAGTGAGACTTCACGGTGTGCCTCTAAATATCGTGTCTGACCGAGACAGGATATTTGTTTCACGGTTTTGGGAGAGTTTCCAGGAGGCTATGGGCACTGAATTGCGGTTGAGTACAGCTTATCACCCGCAGACTGATGGGCAGATCGAGCGAACAAATCAGATGTTGGAGGATATGTTGCGTATGTGCATCCTAGACTTTGGGGGTGGATGGGAGCAGTACCTTCCACTGATGGAGTTTTCTTATAATAACTCTTATCAGTTCACCATTGGTATGGATCCATTTTAGGCATTGTATGGTAGACCTTGTCGTTACCCAACATGTTGGTTAGAAGTGGGGGACAACAAACTACTTGGGCCGGAAGTGATTCAGGATACTTCGGCAAGGATAGAGATGATACGGAGTCGCATTCGGGTAGCTCATGACCGGCAGAAGAGTTATGCCGATGCCAAGAGGTTCTTTAGAGAATTCAAAGTGGGGGACCAGGTGTTACTCAGAGTATCTCCTATGAAGGGGATGATGCATTTTTGGGAAGAAGGGGAAACTGGCGCCAAGATATGTGGGGCCATTTCCTATCATCGAGCGGATTGGGCCAGTTGCTTATAGACTTGGGTTACCGGAGCACTTGCATAGGATTCATGATGTGTTCCATATTTCCTCACTAAGGAAATACCTTAGGGATGATTTGTCCCATACTCACATTGCTTTGGAGGACATCGATCTTCAGCCCGATAGTTCCTATGAGGAGGGGCCGATTGCTATTTTGGACCGAAGCGAGCAAAAACTGAGTTCGAAGATAGTACCGTTAGTACGTGTTCAGTGGCGGCATCATAATGCCGAGGAGTCCACATGGGTGCGCGAGGATGAGATGCATGAACGTTATCCAGAGTTGTTTTTACCAGGTACTCTTTAGTTCCGAATTTCGGGACGAAATTCTGTTATTAGGAGGGAAGTATGTAATACCCTGTAATTTTATTGATATTTATTTAAGGGATTAATTAAATTAAAAGAGAATTAATTGGAAATTAATCCGGGTATAAATACCAACGAGATGTGAGTTGGTATTTGATTCTGATGTTAAAACTTATTATTTTCAAGTATGTATGGTAATACATGAATATTGATGAGATTTAAATTAATTTGGGAAATTTAGTTGGGACGCGTGTGTCAATCGCGTCAGGAACGTAATTAATTGAATTAAAAAGTGAATTTTATTTTTATCGACCGAATGGTCATTTTGAGTGCGCCAACGAATTCGAAAGGGTCGAAATAGTCGGAAAATACTAGCCGGGAGTTTAGTTTGGGTCCCGGGGCATTTTTGGGCCATACCGGCAACTAAAAGGGTATTTTGGTAATTTTAAAAATATGGGAATTAAAACCCACGAATTTTAGAGGTTTATTTTATATTATTTATGAACCAACTAAGCCCATTATCAACATTAGATGATTTAGAGGGCTACGGGAGCTATAGGAGAGTTTGAAGAGGTTCCTAAAGAAACCTCTGTAAGGACATTTTTGTCCATTATCAATTTATTATGCCGCACGCCATTACACCGTTGAAGAAATTCAAGATTCATACATTCATCAACGGATCCGAATATCAAAAGAATAAGAGGAATCAAAGTCTGACAGAATCGAACCGATCCGCCTGGAATAAAAGAACCGATCCGATCAACCGGACCGGTCCGCCTCAGACCCGGACCGATCCGATTGCTGAAGGCCAGTATACCCCGGACCGCAAGCGAACCGATGAAGCCTGGAAAAGAACTGATCCGATCATCAACGGATCGATCCGCCTCAAAATAAAAGAACCGATCCGGTCAATCGGACCGATCCGCCTCAGACCCGGATCGGTCCGCCTGGGATAATCTTAAACAGATCGTGTTCAGATCGTGTTTAGATTCTTAAGGCCCGAGACTTCTTATTTAATCCCACTACGGGAAGTGGTTTTCTAAGACTTATACACACGATTTTCAGAGTACAGAAAGCCCTAAGTCTTCACCTATTGAGCATCTAGACTCTAGGTATTTGATTCACACAAATTGCCAATCCTTTGTGAATCACTTTGCAACCCAGGAACGCACTTTTGCTGTTCACACCCTTGTGGAGAAGACCGTTCTTCTTCTCCATTGCAGCCCTACTGGAAAGGGACAGTTCCAGCCGCCGACGACAGAATCCGACACCTGAGGGTAATTCTTAGTCACTTGTATTTTCATTGTAATCCGAAATTGTACAGCCTACAATATTATAATGAAAATAAATGGTTTTGCCCCTTTGGGGGATTTTTCCTCACAAGCATGTGTTTGAATGTTCTTGCTTAGATTATCATCTTATTCAATCACATATTGTTGCATGTTTAGGGTTTGTTTGGGTTAAAAGGTGTTTAATGTATAATTTGCTCAGTTGAACGCGAGCACATACGTTATCAAATTGGTATCAGAGCAGGTTACACTAATCTATCGCGTATTCCTATTTTCCGCAAAATTTTTCTAAGATATCAATTTTCTGAAAAAATTGATTTTTGAAAAAGTGCGTGTTCAAATGGAGAAGTTATATAATAAAGTGCCTGTTTTTTACGGGACAAATTATGCTTATTGGAAAGCCCGAATGAGGTCGGCTTTAAAAGCCATAGATGAAAGGGTTTGGATTTTGGTTGAACGAGGGTGGACACCTCCCTCCGTGACTATTGATAATATGATCAACTTGAAACCTGTCACTTCTTGGACTGAAGATGAATTTAGATGGTCTTCTTTTAACTCTAAAGGTTTGAGTGCTATTTCCGGATCCATAACTCTTGATGAGTTTCACCGAATTATGACGTGCACCACGTCTAAAGAGGCTTGGGATGTTCTGAAATTGACACATGAGGGTACGAACGCGGTTAAAGAATCAAAATTACAAAATTTGGTCACCCAATTAGAGACTATTACCATGTCCGAGTCTGAATGCTTTGATCATTTTTATGCTCGTCTGTTAGACATCGTTAACACAAGTTTTAATTTGGGTGAAGTGATTGATAACACGCATGTCGTTAAAAATATTTTGAGATCTCTCCCAAAACGCTTTATTCCTAAAGTCACTGTCTTGAACTCTTTGGGAAATTTGAAATCACTTAAGTTGGAAGAACTTGTAGGAGATCTTCTGACCTATGAGATTGACATGTTTCCCAAAACCATTAAGGCTAAGGATAATGGCATTGCTTTAAAGACTCATTTTAAGAAAAAGAAAGAAAAAAATTTTGAGTCCGATTTTGAGTGTGATTTGGACTTAGATGACTTGGCCCTGTTTGCAAAAAATTTCAAAAGAATTCTCAAATTCAAGAAAAGTGGAAATTTCAATGATAAAAGGAATTTTGAGAAAAATAATGAAAAAGAGTTTAAAGATCCTCCTAAGATAGACAGTGAGAGATTCTTTGAATGCGATGGTAGGGGTCATAGAGCCTTTGAGTGTGCCACTCATCTGAATAGAGAGAAAGGGAAAGCTGTCCTAAATGCTACCCTTAGTGACGACAGTGAGGTTGAGTCGGTGGACTGTGGAGATGAGTCACTGCATGAGCATAACATCACCGCACTCATGGCAAGTCATGTGAGTACCTCGAATGCTTCTCACAACGATGAGGATGCTACGTCACAAGGACACCTCGACAATAAGAGCGATGAGAGTGAGGGGAAGGATGAGGCAAGTGAGAGCGAGTGTGATCTCCCACGCGCTTACGCCGAGTTAGATTCTGAGTCTTTTGAAACCAAGAAGTGGTATAAAGAGTTAGCTCTTAGGATCACCGCTTTAGAGAGAGATTTAAGATTGTTTGGAGAAAGAGAGAGTTGTGATGAGAGTGGAAAAGAAAGAAAGAAAGAACTTGAGAAGATAAGATGTTTTGAGTGCGATGGGATAGGGCAAAAGAAATTTGAGTGTCCCACTAAACTTAGGAGAGAGCGTAAGAAAGATGCAATGCCCACCTCTCTAAGTGATAGTGAGGATGAGGTTGGTGATGAAAGTGTGATCCAAAAAGCTTTTCGAAAGTTATTTATCGAGACCATGGAAACAAAAAGGTCAAATAGAATTCTAGGTCTTAGGATTTGTGAGTTGAAGGAAGAGAATGCTGAGCTAAAAAAGGGAAAAGGTGACTTGACCAACACGGTGTCTAGTCTGACGACACGTGTATCCCATCTCGAGGATGATCTCAAACAAGCACGAGAGGTCCAAGTCACATTAGAGAATGCATCTGAGAAGGTTGATAAGATGGTTCTCTATCCCGTTTTGAATGATGTTGGAAAAGTTAATGACGGTACATTCACTACTTTTAATGCACCTGAGCCTATATCCACCTTGGTGAGTGAGTCCCATGGGAGCTCGTCTAGGAATGTTCATCCCAAAATTTTTGACAAATTACTTCCTAGACCGGTTTATGTTTGCTCCCACTGTAAGAAGCGAGGACATCTTAGGGAGTTTTGTTCCAAGTTGGGTTTAGTACCATATCATGCCACTTCACACATTCATGCACATACACCCACTCATGACACTTTGCCTTCACATTATGATGGAGAGTTTGCACACATTCGCGAGCAAGTGAAGTTTTTTATCAAGACAACACATGATTTAGTGGAGTTTGTTCAAAAGATTTCACCATCTTTGGAAAACTCCACCGTTACTCCCGGTTGAGAATCTTGTCTTGGTTGCTAGCATAGGTTGATTTTCATGCTGCGTCTTCATTTGCCTATTGCTAGCATGTACCATTAGTTTGTTTATTTTTGTTCATTTTTTTCATTAAAACAAAAATACAAAAAGATTTTCCTTTAAGAAAAATTTTAAGAAAAGCACAAAAAGATTTTATTTTGATAAAATTTTTGAAAAATCCAAAAAGATTTATGTTTTTGCTTCTTTTATGGATGAGCATTTAAGATAGCCAAGTCACAACTTCATTCCATATATCCATGTGACTGTTTGATAGAGATTTGAGAGGCTACATCATTTCATCTATGCGCTTTACATTGGTTGGAGTCTTTGAGATGTAATTAGTGATATCTTCCTACATGTTTGACTCCTATATCCTTTATTGCACACATGCACGGCTATATTTGATCATTGTACTTGTCTATCTCATATTGGCTTGAGTGTTTCCATCTCAATTCTGTCTATACAATGTACAATATGCGATAAAACTTGACAAGATTGGAATGCATGTAAAACCCGTTTTGGTGAGACTGTGTGTTTTTATATAACGGGGAGGGGCTGCGAAAGGTAATCATCTATCCTTTGTGCAAAAGCCACCGTTAAAAAGGACCTAAAAAATGGAGGAATTTTAATATCCGAGGTCCAAAGAGGTTAAAAGAGCCCGAAAAAATTTAAAGGCAATAAAAAGCACTTCATGCCAAATATGGGCCACTTAGGTTTCACCATCAATTCTCCAAAGTTTGAGAATTTAGAATGCCTCTATTCAAAATTATATCTGAGGGAATTTGGTTGGAGAATCTTTAAAAGGGTTTGCACTTCCTTGAAAGTCCTGAAAAAGCATAAAATCGTTTTGGACGCTATTGGTGTGAAAATCACTTTGAGCTTTGATTTGTTGATTTGATTGAGTCAATCTCTTATATTGTCATTATTTTACACCAAAGGAAGCATTTGAGTTCATTCGCTAGGAGTATCCAATATTCATCGTGCACATATGTCATGTTTGTATGCATTGCTTTTCCTATCGAAGTTGATCACACCAATTCATTTACGCTATCATCGTCTTGGTTTCTTTGTGTTCATTCATGGTGTGATTTTATCCTAGTGACACCCCGCACTTGCTTATTTGATCTATTTCTCTCATTTGTCTATTTGGGGACATCATAAAAAGGGGGAGAATGAATTATCTTATTATGGGGGAGATTTGAAAGTTTGAGTTTGCTCATAAATTGGTATATATGTTTATCTTATTTCAAACTCGATATGTCACTTGGTATTTTTATTTTTCTCATGTGTGTAGGTACTACATGGATTATCATTAGATTGCACACCCTGATGAGAAAAGTGTTGAGATTCCTGAAGAATTGAAGAGCAAACGTTGTAGTCTTATTCAATTGTATCTTTCCAGTTTTGGGTTCATGGAAGGGTAGATTTGTATAGGCATTTTTTGATAATTCGGATGTTTGTTTTTATATATGTACTGGCATAGACATAGGGGGAGATTTGTAAGGACATTTTTGTCCATTATCAATTTATTATGTTGCACGCCGTTACACCGTTGAAGAAATTCAAGATTCATACATTCATCAACGAATACGAATATCAAAAGAAGAAGAGGAATCAAAGTCTGACAGAGCCAGACCGGTCCGCCTGGAATAAAAGAACTGATTCGGTCAACCGGATCGGTCCACCTTAGACCCGAACCGATTCGATTGCTGAAGGCCAGTATATCCCGGATCGCAAGCGAACCGATGAAGCCTGGAAAAGAACCGATCCGATCATCAACGGACCGATCCGCCGCCTCAGACCCGGACCGATCCGCCTGGGATAATCTTAAACAGATCGTGTTCAGATCGTGTTTAGATTTTTAAGGCCCGAGACTTCTTATTTAATCCCACTACAGGAAGTGGTTTTCTAAGACTTATACACACGATTTTCAGAGTACAAAAAGCCCTAAGTCTTCACCTATTGAGCATCTAGACTCTAGGTATTTGATTCACACAAATTGCCAATCCTTTGTGAATCACTTTGCAACCCTGGAACGCACTTTTGCTGTTCACACCCTTGTGGAGAAGACCGTTCTTCTTCTCCATTGCAGCCCTACTGGAAAGGGATAGTTCCAGCCGCCGACTACAGAATCCGACACCTAAGGGTAATTCTTAGTCACTTGTATTTTCATTTTAATCCGAAATTATACAGCCTAAAATATTATAATGAAAATAAATGGTTTTGCCCCTTTGGGGGATTTTTCCTCACAAGCATGTGTTTGAATGTTCTTGCTTAGATTATCATCTTATTCAATCACATATTGTTGCATGTTTAGGGTTTGTTTGGTTTAAAAGGTGTTTAATATATAATTTGCTCAGTTGAACGCGAACACATACGTTCTCAACCTCCAACCACCATCTTCAACCTTAGGAGAAAATCTGTAGAGAAAGGGGAGAAGAAATCAACCTTCATTCGACAACATCAATTCTGAAAATAACTTAAGGCAAGTGATTTGATATTCTTAGTGCATTGAATATTTCTTCCATGTTTAGTGTAGGAATTATCTTATCTTGAAAGTTTTGAAGAAAATCAATGAAATTGTTGGAGAAACTTTAAATTTGGGTTAGGATTTGCATGTAGAATGATGATGGACTAATTTAGTATTCGAAGAGTTATATTAGATGATCTGAAAATGGATTTATGATGAGTAATTGGGCATAATAAAAATTATGGGTTCATGTTCATAGGGTTTGGGGAAATATTTGGAGATATATAAAAATTCCATGATGATTTGTAAGATTTTACCCCTAAAATATGTTAAGGATTGATCTAGGGTGATTAGAAATGGTTTATATACATTAAAACATAAATTGGATGGTCTTAGGATGGATTTAGAGAAGTGAAGAATGAAGAAAAATGGACTTGGGAATTTCTGGGCTGAAACTGCCATCTCGTTAGAAGACCTGCCCTGGTCGTTTGAATGACCTCATTCGAACGAACTTCTAACGAGATGATAGTATCCCTTCTAACGAGTTGGTAGTTCGTTCGAAGCCTTTCATTCGAACGGCCTCGTTCGAATGAGATTTCTAACGAGTTGACAGAATGGCCTTTTAGGCCTGATTTTATTTCTAGTGTCCCTTAGACTTATTTAAATGGTGAGATAACCTTCCCTTATCAACTAGTGGGTATAGTTGGGAGATTGGGGTATATTTATGAGTAAAACTTAGTACCTTGTAGTAAATCGGATGCCATGTGTGGATTAGGAAGTGAGTAACTAATCACGACTTGAGAAGAATTGATAACCTAAATACTTATAAACCGGGGACTTGTGAGTTGTATAACCAAAATGTGGGTACAAGAACGAGATGTATACAGCTAATAAAATGTTGTGATATCTAAGATGTGTGAATGCTTAGTGTATGTAATTATCTGTGTATAACATACCTACCGTACTTGCTATCATGGGAGGTCGGCGTTCTATCAGGGCCATCTAATCTTTGTGTGCCTACGGGGGGGATTTACATTGGTACCTCGAGGACATAGGTCAGAGAAGGACTTATTGAGAAGTTAGCAAGTCTGCTGATCATGGGAGCGTAGGTATGTGCGTGACCCATGTGATGTGAACTATGTTCGCCTCCATTGTTTGTGATTGTTGTTTAATGAAACGATTCCTGAGAGATTCGGAATACGTGGTCCTTATGTACGTGATGTACCGGGATTGGATAGCAGAGTATGTGTGCACCGCAGCTTAGTCTCGGGGTGCTAGTATTGTATATTTATGATGAGAATAATATACTGTTAATTGAAATGAATTGTCATGAATAAATGTGAGTATAAATAATAGCAACAGTTTGTAAAGTGAAAATGGAAGATCTCTAGTAATTAGTAGTACTAACATGGGAAATTGTGTAGCAAGTTATAACATTGTGTTAATTAAAAGGTTGTTGGGAATTGAATTGGTGATCGTATAGTAATGTAAAATTTGGTATCGGACTAGTTAGATATGGGAACAACTAGAATGGGTACGGGTACGATAGGAGTGCACAATTAGTTGAGAGGTGAGGAACTCATGTGAGTGCACACACACTATCATGTACTTTATATTCACTGTTTAATGATATTAAACACTTGAAAATTTTTAAATTATTTTCACAATCGGGCTCTGACCCGTTTGCTTTCAAATCTATTTTTGTAAAAACCTTTTAGGTTCCCAGCCACAAGGACACCATGCATAGGAGTTCTAATCAGGTGACGTGATGTAGCTGTTGTGGAAGTTACATGACATTGATAGTAGGTGCCTCCATTTCCGATCTTGACTCCATTATCAGACTTTCTTATTTGTTGGGCATGTCGCCCCATTCCTTTTAGAGACATCTTACTTTTCAGTTATTTCAGACTTTGGGTTGTAATAAATTTAGTGATGCAGACTTCGTATTTATCTATTTCAGTATTCGAATTGTTGTGAGAGTATTCCTCCAGACTCATTATTATTTGATGGTTATTCTATTGTGACTATGTTGTGGTGGTTATGTTAACATTTCATAATTTACTCATTGTATGTTAATCGGATTTAATTAAAATTGGCAACTCACTTTTTAAATATTAGGTGGCTAGTAATTGTTAAAACGTTTTCGACAGTGATGCTATGAACTGAACCAACTTAGCATTTTGTATTAATTTAATAAAGGAGTATCTACCCGGTATTTAATTAGTCGGGGTGTCACACCGCGATGTACGAGGAAAAACCCACAACGGGAAAAAACCTCGGACGACCTTAGCCTCAAATCCACTATGTACGGTTTTACAAGTACAAGACAAAAAGACTTACAACACTTGACTTGACTCCGTCCAAACCATGATGCTTCTTCTTGTACACACCTCTACCAAGCGAATAACCACGGAGGTCCACCGCGGTTTTGAAATCCACTAATCGGACTTTTTCGATCACCGTCACCCGAACAAGGAGCCTTTCTCCAACTGGGTATGTCACAATAAACAAACTTCTTCTTTGTGGGACATAGAAGTAAACCCAAACTTCTCTTCTTTGAGGCGTAGTGAAAAACCCGGTGCCGAACACTCTAAGCAAGGATATATATATATATATATATTGGAACTTGGAAAAACTAATATGGGTGTAAACCAAAAGTGTTTAAGGATGATTTTCTTGGAAATCAAAACACTCAAAACATGAACCTTTTTATGGAAAAAATTAAACTCTCAAAACTCTCTTTAGGAGATAGAAGAATATGAAAAAGTTAGTTCCAAACAGTTGGTTCCCGCACCTTAGTAATTCAGGAAAAATTAGTGGGAACAAAAGAGTGGAGTAGTGAGAGAGTATTGCGCGTGCGCTCAAATAAGAAATTATATAATTAAATTCAGTTTAACCCAAATAAACCCTAAACAAGCAACTAGGTGTGATTTAATCAAGAAGTAGATCATGAAGATTAATCAAACACACACAATTGAGGAAAAATCCCCCAAAGGGGAAAAACCATTTATTTTCATTATAATATTGTAACTGTACAATTTCGGATTACAATGAAAATACAAGTGACTAAGAATTACCCTCAGGTATCGGATTCTGTAGTCGGCGACTGGAAATATCCCTTTCCAGGAGGGTTGCAATGAAGAAGAAGAACGGTCTTCTCCACAAGGGTTGAACAGCAACTGGTTGTGTTCTTGGGTTACCAAAAGTGATTCACAAATGTATGAGCAGTTGTGTGAATCAAATCATGAGTTTTGAAACTCATAAAAGTGAAGACTTTTTGGTTTTTGAACTCTAAAAATCGTGTGTATAAGTCTTAGAAACCAACTCCCCGTAGTGGAATTAAATAAGAAGTCATGGGCCTTGAAAATCTGAACACGATCTGTTTTGTGTTTATCCCAGGCGGACCGGTACGGGTCTGAGGCAGATCGGTCCGGGTAGGCAGACCGATTCTTTTTATTTTTGGCTTCTTTGGTTCGCTTGCGGTCCGGGGTGTACTGGCTTTTTAGCAGGCGGACCGGTCCGGGGTCGGATCGGTTTGTTTTCTCTGGGCGGACCGGTCCAACCTGTCAGACTTTGATTCCTCTTCTTCTTTTGATATTCGGATCCATTGATGACTGTATGAATCTTGAATTTCTTCAACGGTGTAACGGCATACGACATAATAAATTGATAATGGACAAAAATGTCCTTACAAATCTCCCCCTATGTCTATGTCGGTACATACATAAAAACAAACATCCGAATTATCAACCAACTAAAAATACCTATACAAATCTACCCTTCCATGAACCCAAAACTGGAATGATACAATTGAATAAGACTTTCCACGTTTGCTCTTCGAATCTTCTGGAATCTCAACACTTTTCTCATCAGGGTGTGCAATCCAATGATAATCCATGTAGTACCTACACACATGAGAAAAAGCAAAATATCAAGTGACGTATCGAGTTTGAAATAAGATAAACAGATATGCCAATATGCTAATTGGTTATAAACAACTCAACACTACAAAACTCCCCCTTAAGTGGTAATTCTTTCTCCCCCTTTTTATGATGTCCCCAAATAGACAAATGAGAGAAATAATGCAAACAAGCAATGACGGGGTGTCACAAGGAAATACACAACTATTTTTTGAATTTTTCAAAATTTTTTCAAACAAAATCACACCATGAATGAACACAAAACAACCAAGTCGATGATAGCGTAAATGAATGGGTGTGAACAAATTCGATGGGAAAATCAATGCAAACAAACATGACATATGTGCACGATGAATATCGGATACTCCTAACAAATGAACTCAAATGCTTCCTTTGGTGTAAAAGAATGGTAATAAGTGATATTGACTCAATCATATCAACAAATCAAAGCTCAAAGTGATTTTCACACCAATAACGTCCAAAATGTTTTCATGCTTTTTCAGAACTGTCAAGGAAATGCAAACCCATTTAAACATTTTCCAACCAAACTCCCTCAGATATATATTTTGAATAGAGGTATACTAAATTCTCAAACTTTGGAGAATTGATGGTGAACCTAATGGCCCATATTTGGCATGAATTTCTTTTTATTGCCTTTAAATTTTTTGGGCTCTTTTAACCTCTTTGGACCCCGGATAATAAAATTCGTCCATTTTTTAGGTCCTTTTGAACGGTGGCTTTTGCGCAAAGAAGAGATACTTACCTTTCGCAGCCCCTCAACGTTCTTAAATAAACACTCAGTCTCACCAAAACGGTTTTTACATGCATTACAATCTTATCAAGTTTAATCGCATATTGTTCGTTGTATAGACAGAATTGAGATGAAAACACTCAAGCCAATATGTGATAGACAGTGGAATAATCAAATATAGTTGTGAATGTGTGCAATAAAGGAGATAGGAGTCAAACATGTAGAAAAATATCACTAATTACATCTCAAAGACTCCATACTATGTAAAGCACGTGGATGAAATGATGTAGCGTCTCAAATCTCTATCAAACAGTCACATGGATAAATGGAATGAAGGTGTGACTTGGCTATCTTAAATGTTCATCCATAAAAAGGTGCAAAGGAAATACTAAAATCTTTTTGGGCTTTTCTCAAAATTTTTATATACAAAAATAATTTTTTTTTAAAGAATAAATAAATAGCTGTACAACAAAACAATGATTCAGATAAAACAAACTAGCAATAGGAAGCATATGATATGAACATGAAAAAGCATCCTATTCTAGACATGGATCAACCCCTCAGTCAACTGTGCAAATACCCAAAGACTTCCTAAGACTCTCAAATCTAAGGGCATCTAAAGGTTTCGTGAAAATGTCGGCTAACTGACGGTCGGTAGGAACAAAACTCAGGGATATGACTTTCTCCTTAACAAGCTGTCGTATAAAGTTCTCGCGTATCCTGATGTGCTTTGTGCGCGAATGCTGGACTGGATTGTGAGATATGTGTATCGCGCTCGTGTTATCACAGGAAATGGTGATGGTGTCCTGTGAAATCCCATAATCTTCCAGCATTTGCTTCATCCACAAGAGTTGCGTGCAACAACTCCCGGCGGCTATGTACTCAGCCTCCGCAGTGGACAAAGAGATGTAATTTTGCTTCTTGCTCATCCAGGAGATAAGAGCATAACCAAAATAGAAACACCCACCAGAAGTGCTCCTACAACCATCTATATCCCCGGCCCAATCGGCATCTGAATAGGCGGACAAACGGTCATCAATATTAAAGGAATACCAAATACCGTATGAGAGAGTCCCACTCACGTATATAATAATACATTTTAGAGCAAGTAAATGTGACTCTTTGAGGATGCCTGATATCGCGCACAGACTCCAACACTAAACGCTATGTCGGGACGACTGGCAGTCAAGTAGAGAAGACTACCTATCATACTCCGATACAAGGTTTGCTCTGCGTCCTTGCCTGAAGTGTCCTTACTAAGCTTGATAGTGGTACTCATAGGTGTACGTGCATGCTTAGTGGAGTCTAAACCAAATTTCTTCACTAGGTCTCTAGAATACTTGGATTGGGAGATGAAAATACCATCCTCTAGCTGACGAACCTGGAGACCAAGGAAGAAAGTAAGCTCACCAACCATGCTCATCTCAAACTCACTTTTTATCTCCTCTTCAAAGTGATAAGCATGTTAAGAGCACGTGGATCCAAAGACTATGTCGTCCACATAGACCTGGGCAACCAAAATTGCACGGTCATCTCTCCTGACGAACAACGTCATATCGACTCCCCCTCTCTTGAACCCACGGGCTAAAAGATAGGAAGTAAGCCTCTCGTTCCAAGCACGGAGTGCTTGCTTCAAACCATACAAGGCTTTCTTCAGATAGGAGACGTGCTCCGGGTGCTGTGGGTCTTCAAACCCTTTTGGTTGTTCCACGTAAACCTCCTCCTGCAGAATACCATTCAGAAAGGCACTCTTGACATCCATCTGATATAATTTGAAGTGCAGATGACATGCGATGGCGAGTAGTAAGCGGACGGACTCAAGCCTCGCAACAGGAGCAAATGTCTCCCCAAAGTCTACACCCTCTATCTGTGTGTATCCTTGAGTGACCAACCTAGCCTTGTTGCGGATTATGGTACCATTTTTATCCATTTTATTCTTGAAAATCCATCGTGTACCAATCACATTAGTCACACTAGGTCGGGGGACAAGATCCCAGACATTGTTCTTTTTAAACTGAAGCAACTCATCCTGCACAGCAGATATCCAGTGTTCATCCTTGAGTGCTTCATTATGATTCTTGGGCTCGACTTTGGACGTGTAGAAAAGATGGCTAACAATGTTCTCTAGCTGAGCACGAGTCTTGACCCCAAGAGTGGGATCACCAACAATGGCAGAAGGGTCATGACTCTTGCGAACCCAAGAAGGTGTGTCCCCTAACACAAGAATAGGGTCCACAGGGTGTGGGAGAGGAATAGGTAAATCACTGTCAGAACAATCCTCATACTCACACTTAAGGTTAGGATCAATAGACATCGGAGGTTCATTATCTTGCACGGTGACGTTTATTGACTCCATAACCTTAGAGCTCTTCAGGTTAAAAACCCGATACGCTCTACTATTCGATGAATAGCCTAACAATATTCCCTCGTCTCTCTGGGATTCAAACTTTCCTAATTTCTCTCTATCCCGTAGGATGTAGCATTTACTCCCAAAAACACGGAAATATGACAGGTTGGGCTTCTTGCCAGTCCACAACTCATAAGGTGTTTGCAGTGTGTGTGAACGCAGATAAACCCTATTCATCGTATGGCATGCAGTAGACACTGCCTCTGCCCAAAATCTCCTAGAAACTTTACGACCTAGAAGCATAGATCTAGCCATCTCCTGGATCGTTCTATTATTTCTCTCAACAATCCCATTTTGCTGAGGACTCTTCACAGCAGAAAACTCATGTTATGACTCATATCCTGAATCCACCGTCTCGACCTCACTGTCGTCGCTAAGAGTAGCATTAAGGACAGCTTTCCCTTTCTCTCTATTCAGACGAGTGGCACACTCAAAGGCTCTATGACCCCTACCATCGCACTCAAAGCATCTCTCACTTTCTTTCTTAGGAGGATTTTTAGAATCTTTTTCATTTTTCTTTTCAAACTTATTTTTCTCAAATTTCTTTTTATCTTTAAAATTGCCATTTTACTTAAATTTGAGAATCCTCTTGAAATTTGTTGCAAAAAGAGCCAAATCATCTAAGTCAAAATCACACTCAGAATCTGATGTGTCAGTCTCTCTCTTTCTAGATGACTCTTCCCTCTTTCTAGCTGACCCCTCACTCTTTTTCTCTTTGGCATTAAGTGCAATTTCCTTATCGTTAGACCTAACAGTTTTAGGGAACATATCAATTTCATAAGTTTGCAAACCTCCTACAAGTTCTTCCAATTTTAGCGGATTTAAATTACCCATAGAATTTAGCACAGTGACTTTAGGGATAAAACACATAAGCAAAGAACGAAGAATCTTTTTAACAACTTTAGCATTAGGAATATGTTCACCAAGATTAAAGCTAGTATTCACAATGTCAGAAATTCTAGCATAAAATTCATCAAAGCATTCAGATTCATGCATGGTGATGGTTTCAAACTGAGTTGCTAAATTTTGCAATTTAGACTCTTTTACAGCATTGGTTCCTTCATGGGTAAGTTTTAAGACATCCCATGCCTCCTTTGACATTGTGCACGTTATGATACGTCGAAACTCATCGGGAGTGATGGAACCGAAAATAGCACTCAAACCTTTAGAGTTAAAATAAGACCATCTAAATTCATCTTCAGTCCAAGAGTTGACAGGTTTTAAATTAGTCACATTTTCCACAGTGACGGAAGGAGGTGTCCACCCTCTTTCAACTAAAATCCAAACCCTTTCATCTATGGCTTTTAAAGCCGACCTCATTCGGGCTTTCCAATAAGCATAATTTGTCCCGTCAAAAACAGGTAATTTATTATATGATTTCTCCATTTGAACACGCACTTTTTCAAAAATCAATTTTTTCAGAAAAATGATATCTTAGAAAAGATTTTGCGGAAAATAGGAATACGCGATAGATTAGCGTAACCTGCTCTGATACCAATTTGAGAGAGTATTGCACGTGCGCTCAAATAAGAAATTATATAATTAAATTCAGTTTAACCCAAATAACCCCTAAACAAGCAACTAGGTGTGAATTAATCAAGAAGTAGATCATGAAGATTAATCAAACACACATAATTGAGGAAAAATCCCCCAAAGGGGAAAAAACATTTATTTTCATTATAATATTATAACTGTACAATTTTGAATTACAATGAAAATACAAGTGACTAAGAATTACCCTCAGGTATCGGATTCTATAGTCAGCGGCTGGAAATATCCCTTTCCAGGAGGGCTGCAATGAAGAAGAAGAACAGTCTTCTCCACAAGGGTTGAACAGCAACTGGTTGTGTTCTTGGGTTATCAAAAGTGATTCACAAATGTATGAGCAGTTGTGTGAATCAAACCATGAGTTTTGAAACTCATAAAAGTGAAGACTTTTTGGTTTTTGAACTCTGAAAATCGTGTGTATAAGTCTTAGAAACCAACTCCCTGTAGTGGAATTAAATAAGAAGTCCTGGGCCTTGAAATTCTGAACACGATCTGTTTTGTGTTTATCCCAGGCGGACCGGTCCGGGTCTGAGGCGGATCGGTCCGGGTAGGCGAACCGGTTCTTTTTATTTTTGGCTTCTTCGGTTCACTTGCGGTCCGGGGTGTACTGGCTTTTCAGCAGGCGGACCGGTCCGAGGTCGGATCGGTTCGTTTTCTCTGGGCGGACCGTTCCAGCCTGTCAGACTTTGATTCCTCTTCTTCTTTTGATATTGGGATCCGTTGATGACTGTATGAATCTTGAATTTCTTCAACGGTGTAACGGCGTACGACATAACAAATTGATAATGGATAAAAATGTCCTTACAAGTAGTGGAGAAAACTGCCCAAAAAATGTCTCCTTGGAAATCTCGTTCGAACGAGATTTTCGTTCGAATGAAGTCTCGTTCGAACGACCCTTCTAACAAAGTTCTAGAGGCCAATGGGAAAAATTCATTGGCAAACTCGTTCGAACGGCATTCTCGTTCAAAAGAAAAACTCGTTCGAACGACAATATTGAACGAAGTCCCAAAATGGTCAAAATTCGATTTTAAGCCCAGAAACTTTATTTTAAAGTTCTAAAAAAACCTTCTGAAAATAAACTTCAGTTTAAATAAAATTACACCCTTTATAAAATTATTACAAGTCTTCCTATATATATAAAAATGCATTCATACCTTTTGGAGAGTATGGAATATGATGTTGATGACGTGAAACGAGGAACATGTGAACCCGCCATATGATGAAGCTTTGTAATCTTGGTCGTTACGTCTTCAACTAACACGTCATAAGCTTGGATGGATACACATGAACCCTATAACTCAAATGTTTTTGTCCTAAATTGAGCCAATACTACATTAAGACTTAATCGAAGACTTGTGTCCTTACAAATCTCCCCCTTTTGCTATTTCGGGACAAAAACCAAATAAAAATCCTAAAGGACCGTCAAGCTCTACTAGACTTAAAAAATATCCCACCCAAAATAAAAATTATATAGCTTGACTTAAAACCCAAGGATCAATATCTTTGTCGATGAAAGTTTCCATTTAGAAGAATTCTTGCACACTTAAGCAAACTATCAAACACGTAGGGAATAAGAATATTAAATGCATAGAAAATAAATACTCCCCCTAAATTAATTATCCTCTTTATCAAATAAATGACCTACTTAGAAGGACGTCTCCCCCTAAGATAAATCTTCCAAACTAAAATACGATGACAATAGGATTAGATACCATTTCTCCCCCTATCATTCTTCCCCTTTTTGTTCAGGAATAGACAAAGGACAAAAACTAATTTAAACACGATGGAGCTTAGAGTGATAAGAACATGAAAGCATATGGACAACAAAATCGAAACTAATCCATACAAATAATAACGGATACCAACGAAGATCCAAAAAAAATGATACCAATGTGATACATAAGATACTAAGCATATGATATCAACAACAATATGCAACAAAATAGATACCAATTATGAATTTGAAGCATAGATGGACTAGAAAGTGAGGCAAAGAAAAAAGATACCATATATATGTAGATATAATGAATATCACAAAAGCACACGCACATATATATAGGTATAGACACCACACATGACACAAAATACAATAAGATTTTTACACTAGTATGGCAAAAATGTGTCATATGGAAACGGAAGTGTAGGGGTGTGAACGAGAAACAATTAAATTTAGACCCAATCACTTAAAACATGTTCACGGAGTTCTCATTTGATTACAAACTTTATCACATTTGAATATAACCTCACGTGACAATATAAATTGAACTCAATGAACAAACATACACAATGCATATAAGCTTAGAATTTTGATGATTCTACAAACCAATAGAGTCATGAAATCTAGAGAACAACTAGGATAAATGGACATTGTGCAAACCATTGATATACCATCAAATCTCCGTCAAAATATGCAAATATATTTTAATCTTTTGAACGAATAAATCAACTAAAATAAATAGGCCTTGGCAAATATTTTCTTTTAATGCCATTATTCTATTTTTAGGCCTTTGGACCACGTATTTCTTTTAGGTCCATTCCAAACGGTGGCTTACTCGCAAATGATGATATTTCCTTTCGGAGCCCTTCCCCGTGCACATTTATATATAACATCTTATGTCTCACACAAATCTCACGTGCAACGGATTTTAACATGCACTAGTCCTCCTAGGTCACATAATACATAGATGACTAGATTGGTAGGAGAACACCTCACAAAGATCAAATATACATACAAATTTAAACTTTCAAGTGAGCTTGTACATGTGTTAATTAAGGCATATAAAAATAGAATCCATTAAATCAATACAAAATCCAACTACTCCATGTAAGCATGGAAAAGAACATTTCAAGGATTGACAATCTAAACCAAAAGTTCTAGCCACGTGGAAGCGAAAAGGGTGGGATTTAAACACAAGTATATACCATATAGAGTGTGTCAAACTAGAATACACACAATAAAAATCTTTTTGAGTTTTTGATAATTTTTAACCAAAAATAAAAATATTTATTTAAAAGACACACAAAAATCATTTGTATTTTTCATTAATCTTAAATTACTAAAAAGTTACAATGCAAATGATAAACAAATTTTTTTTGTATTTTTCATTTAATGCAAACTAAAATGAAAGAACTATAATACAAAAGATAAACAACAATCATAATTCTAGCATGTGATAAAGCATGAATTAGACTAGGGCAATGACAAAGAAGCATACAATTAACATGTTAAATATAGCATGAAGTACAAAAGTTAAAGTATGCAAACAACTAACACATTCAACCTTTGGATTTAGCAAGGGAGGAAGCATGTGAAAGTAAATGAGAATCAAAAATCCTATCTTGTAAAGCTACCAAGTCGGATATCTTAACCCAAACTAATGAAGAATGACGATCACGTGTGTAGGAATCTTGGCTACCTCGACTCCCTTACGTTGGGATTTTCTAGGACCTCGTTTAAGATCAAAATCAAATTTCCTAAGATGACCTTTTCGACTACAATGTGAGCACCTAAAGACTCGGCGAAAAGACTTTCCTAAGGAATTGTCTATAACATTGTTCCTAGAGGATTCTCCTAAAAAATTGGTTTTGGCTTTAAGAGTTGACTATTTAGAAGTATCGAAGCCTAAACCACACGTTTCATTTTTAATTTGGACCGCTCCTAATATTTTATCTAATTTCTCCGAACGACACTCCAAATCAAATTTGACTTTACTAGAGTCTTTTCATTTATTTTATAAATCTACAATGTGAGACTCTAATAAAATATTGCGCTCTTCAAATGCAAGAAGCTCCTTTTTTAAGGATTCCATTAAACCTTTAAGGCTATCTCTCTCAACTTCTACATATTCAAGCTTCTCACTAAGATCTCTCTCACGTGTCCTAAGGTCTTCCACTAACGCACTCTCATCAATTACCTTGACACACTCTCTTAAACAAGCTTCTAACTTCAAATTTGTTCTTTTTAATTTAATAGATTCTTCATATAATTCTTGAAAAGCAATTTGAAGTTCACTCACATCAACCTAATTTTCACTTTCACTCTCTCTTTCTTCTCCACTCTCACTACCATCATCTCGTTGGGATTCGCAAACAAAGTCCATGGAAGTGTCATGTGTTAAAATTTCTTCACTAAAGGGGTGCTCACTTTCACTCACATGACTTGCCATAAAAGCCATAAAGTTGGGCTTAGTGGGGGAATCGGGTCCCTCTTCCTTATCACTATCACTAAGGGGCATAATAAGAAATTGGTTACTTTCACTCTCTCCTTAGTTTAGTGGGCACTCTTTCGCCCTATGGCCATACCCTTCACAACCATAACACCTATTTGTCTCGTCCCTATTTAAATTTTCATTAAAAGTTTTAGGGATCTTCTCGGATTTATCATGCTTAGAATTTTCAAATTTCTTAAAATCCCTTTTGAATTTATCTTTGTTAATTTTAATAAATTTATGAAACTTCCTAGCAAACATAGTCATATCTTTCGAGTCACTCTCACTTTCATTTTGTACTACTTGTTTTTCCTCCTTTCGGGCTTTCAAAGCAACGCCCTTATCTATTTTCTTTTCAGTTTTAGAGGGAAAAATATTTTGTTCATAGGTTTGTAAATCACCTACGAGCTCTTCTAAGGCTAAAGTGGGTAAAGAATTTAACACGGTCACCTTAGGAATAAATCTGTCGGGTAGGGACCTTAAAATTTTCTTTAATACTCAGTTGTCGGGTATTTTCTCTCTCAAATTAAAAGATGAACTGACTATATCGAAAAGTCTAGCATAAAATTTATCAAAAGTTTCTTTTTCATTCATTTTGATGGTTTCAAATTCAGTGGTGAGGTTTTGGAGTTTAGAAGCTTTTATGAAACTAGTTCCTTCATGGGTGAGTTGTAAAATATCCCAAGCTTCTTTAGCAGTTTCACACGTCATAATGCGTCAAAATTCATCCGGTGTAACCACGCTAAACAAAGCATTCAAACCACGGGAATTCAAATTTGCAAGTTTAAATTCATTCTCACTCCATCTATCGGTGGGTTTGGGAACACGTTCATTTTCAACTAAGTATGTATGTGGGGACCACCCATTAGCGAATGACAGCCAAACTTTCGCATCAATAGACCTAAGTGCCGATTTCATGCGCGCTTTCCAATATGCATAGTTGGAAGCATCGAAAATAGGAAATTTTGAAAATGGGGAAAACTCTATTTTAGCCAAAAATATTTAAAAGGATCTTAGACGCAATAATTTAGCGATCCCGCTCTGATATCACTTGTCGGGAATGATGACCCCAATTTTTAAATTTTACAAAATCAATTTCCTTTTAAATGCAGAATAAAGATGGTTCAACAAAACACACACAAAAGACAAATTTTAATTTCTTTCAAATTAAAATTAAACTAAACTAAACTCAAAGTGACATTAAATTAATCAACAAATTAATTTTCGCTTAAATAAATTACTTCAATCCAAGTCCTAAAATTTGCCTAACACATAATTAATTCAATTTTGCAAATTAGGCCAAACCAAATTTTATTAAATAAAATTAATGACTTGAATTAAATGAATTTTTACCCAAACAAATTCAGCACCAAATTAAATATTCTAATTTCATCTTTTATCTAAGCATGCATCTAATACGACTTTGCAAAAGATAAAATAAATAAACCACTACGCCGTGATGTACGAGGAAAATCCCACAACGGAAAAAAACTCGGACGGCCCTAGCCTCAAATCCATTAAGTACGGTTTTACAAGTACAAGACAAAAAGACTTACAACACTCGACTTGACTCCGTTCAAGCCCCGACGCTTCCTCTTGTACACACCTCTGCCTAACGAATAACCACGGAGGTCCACCGTTTTCTCGGAATCCACCGATCGGACTTTTTCGGTCACCACCACCCGAACAAGGAGCCTTTCTCCAAGTGGGTATGTCACAACAAACAAACTTCTTCTTTGTGGGATGTAGAAGTATACCCAAACTTCTCTTCTTTGAGGTGTAGAGAAAAACCCAGTGCCAAACACTCCAAGCAAGGATATATATATATTGAAACTTGGAATAAACTAATATGGGTGTAAACCAAAAGTGTTTAAGGATGATTTTCTAGGAAAACAAAACACTCAAAACATGAACCTTTTCATGGAAAAAATTAAACTCTCAAAACTCTCTTTAGGAGATAGAAGAATATGAAAAAGTTAGTTCCAATCAGTTGGTTCCCGCACCTTAGTAATTCAGGAAAAGTTAGTGGGAACAAAATAGTGGAGTAGTGGAGAAAACTGCCCAAAAAATTTCCCGACGGAAATCTCGTTCGAACGAGATTTTCGTTCAAACGAAGTCTCATTCGAATGACCCTTCTTGCGAAGTTCCATAGGCCAATGGAAAAAATTCATTGGAAAACTCGTTCGAACGACATTCTCATTCAAACTAAAAACTCGTTCGAACGACAATATCGAACGAAGTCCCAAAATGGTTAAAATTCGATTTTAAGCCCAGAAACTTTATTTTAAAGTTCTAAAGAAACCTTCTGAAAATAAACTTCAGTTAAAATAAAATTACACCCTTTATAAAATTATTTCAAGTCTTCCTATATATATAAAAATGCATTCATACCTTTTGGAGACTATGGAATATGATGTTGATGATGTGAAACGAGGCACATGTGAACCCGCCATATGATGAAGCTTTATAATCTTGGTCGTTACGTCTTCAACTAACACGTCATAGGCTTGAATAGATACACATGAAACCTATAGCTCAAATGTTTTTGTTCAAAATTGAGCCAATACTACATTAAGACTCAATCAGAGACTTGTGTCTTTACAAAACTTTATCGTCGAGAACTAAATGCGAAGAAACTTGAACCATAGTGTGACACCCCGACTAATAAAATACCGGGTAGCTACTCCTTTATTCAAATTAATACAAAATGTCAAGTTGGTTCAGTTCATAGCGTCACTGTCAAAAAACGTTTTAATAATTACTAACCACCTAATATTTAAAAAGTGAGTTGTCAATTTTAATTAAATCCGATTAACATGCAATAAGTTAGATTATGAAATGCTAACATAACAACCATAACACAGTTACAATAGAATAACCATGGAATAATAATGAATCTGGAGGAATACTCCTCTAAACAATCCGAATACTGAATACAACCAAATACAAAGTCTGAATCACTAATTAATTACAACCCAAAATCTGAAATAAAACTGAGTAAGTAAGATGTCTCTAAAAAAAGAGGTGACATGCCCAACAGATGAGGAAATCTTGAAAATAAAGTCAAGATAGAAAGTGGAGGCGTCTACTATCGAGGTCCCGTAACTTCCACAGCAGCTACAGCACGTCACTGGAATGGATCTCCTATGCTTGGTGTCCTTGTGGCTGGGCACCTAAAAGGTTTTTACAAAAAAAATAGATTTCAAGCAAACGGGTCAGAGCCCGATTGTCAAAACAGTTTAAAAATACAGCAAGTGTTTAATATCATTAAACAGTGAATATAAAATACATGATAGTGTGTGCACTCACATGAGTTCCTCACCTCTCAACTAATTGTGCACTCCTATCGTAACCATACCCGTTCTAGTTATTCCCATATCTAACTAGTCCAATACACAATCTAACATTACTATACAAATTCCGATTCAATTCCAGATATCTTACTTTAAACAGAGTGATTTACTTTTCTTCTTAGTTCTCAAAATTAGTAATACTAATCACTAGGGATTTTCTAATTTTAACTCTATAAAAACGTTACTATTATTTACATTTGCATTTATACATGACAGTTCATTTCACTTAATAGTATATTTTTCTCATCATAAATATACAAAACTGGCACCCCGAGACTAAGCTGCAATGCACACATACTCTGCTATCAAATCCCGGTACATCACGTACATAAGGACCACGTATTTCGAATCTCTCAAGACTCGTTTCAACAATTAACAAACACACATAATGGAGGTGAACAAACTTCACATCACATGAGTTACGCACATACCTACGCTCCCATGATCAGCAGACTTATTAACTTCTCAATAATTCCTTCTCTGACCTATGTCCTCGAGGTACCAATCTAAATCCCCCCGTAGGCACACAAAGATTAGATGGCCCTGATCGAACGTCGACCTCCCGTGATAGCAAGTACGGTAGGTATGTTATACACAAATGACTACATATACCAAGCATTCGCACATATTCGATATTGCATAATTTTAATAGAGGTATGTTTTACATTCCTATACCGTCAGTAATTGTTTTATGTTTACAAATCCCCGAATCATATACATTAAAAGTTGTCAACTCTTCTCACGTCGTAGTTTTAGGTACTCGTTTCCTAATCCATGAATGTCATCCCGTTTACTACAAAATTCTAAGTTTTACTCCTCAACATACTCCAATCTCACAACTATACCCACTAGTCAACAAGGGAAGGTTAGGAGTCAATTAAATAAGTCCACGGGAAATTTAAAATAAAATCAGGCCTAAAAGGCCATTCTGTTAACTCATTAGAAATCTCGTTCGAACGAGGTCATTCGAATGAGTGTCGTTCGAATGAATGGCTTCGAACGAACTAACAACTCGTTAGAAGGGATACTGTCATCACATTAGAAACTCATTCGAACGAGGTCGTTCGAACGACCTGGGCAGGTCTTCTAACGAGATGGCAGACTACGCCCAGAAATCTCCCAATTCGTTTTTCTTCATTTTTCTCTTCTTTACATTCATCCTAAGGTCATCCCAATAACATTTTAATGTTCCTAAACTACTCTAAGTCCTCTTAGGTCACTTCTTAACATATTTTTGGGGGCAAATACTCCTAATCAACATGCAATTAACAGTAATCCTCAAATTTTACCCCAAACCCTATGAACATGAACACAGAATTTTATTGTACCTAATTACCCATCCTAAATCCGTTTTTAAATCATCAAAGTTAAGTTTTTGAATACCAAATTCTTCCATAGTCATTCTAAATGCAATCCCTAACCCAACTTTAGAGTTTCTATAACAATTTCATTCGGTTTTCCTCAAAGCTTTCAAGGCAAAACAGTTCTACACTAAATATGGAGGAAATATTCAATGAACTTAATAATATCAAATCACTTGCCTTAGATTTTTTCTTCAGACTTGTTGTCGGTGTTTCAAGGTTGATTCTTCCCTCTTTTTGGTAAGAATCTATTTCAAAAATGATGGTGGGGAGATGGTTTTGTTTGGAAACCCTTTTCCCTCTTTCTAACTTCTCTCAAAAACTTTCGTAGCCCACTCTCTCACTTTTTGGATGATAATGGCCTTACTGGCTCTTTTAATAATATCGAATCTAACACTAAAATTCGTGGGTTTTAATCCCTTAATTTTTAAAATTACCAAAATACCCTTCTAGGTTGCCGGTTTGGCCTAAAAATTCCCCGGGACACAAACTAAACCCCCGGCTAGTATTTTCTAACTATTTCAACCCTTTCGGACGCGTTTGCGCACTCAAAATGATCATTCGGTTGATAAAAATACATTTTAATTTTTAATTTAAATAAATTCATTCCTGATGCGACTGACACGCGCGTTCCAACTAAATTTCCCAAATTGTCGTGTTTCTGCCTCGTGATAATTTAAATATTTTCAATACTCATATATTGCCATATATACTCAGAAATATTCAGTTTTAACATCATAATCAAATACTAACTCACATCTCGCTAGTATTTATATCCGGATTAATTCCCAATTAATTCTCATTTAATTCAATTAATCCCTTAAATAAAAATTAATAAAATTAAGTGGTATTGCATACTTCCCCCTAATAACAGAATTTCATCCCGAAATTCAGAACTAATGAATACCTGGTAAAAATAGCTCTGTATAACGTTCACGCATCTCATCCTCACGCTCCCATGTGGACTCCCTGGCATTATGATTCCACCACGGCACGCGTACTAATGGTACTATCTTCAATCTCAGTTTCCTCTCGTTGTGGTCCAGAAGAGAATTCGGCCCCTCCTCGTAAGAACTATCAGGCTGAAGATCGATGTCCTCTAAAGCAATGTGAGTATGGGCCAAATCGTCCCTAATATATTTCCTTAGCGAGGAAATGTGGAACACATCATGAATCCTATGCAAGTGCTCCGGTAGCCCAAGTCTAGACGCAACTGGCACAATCCTCTTGATGATAGAAAATGGCCCCATGTATCTTGGTGCTACTTTTCCCTTCTTCCCAAAATGCATAATCCCCTTCATAGGAGATACTCTGAGTAACACATTGTCCCCCACCTTGAATTCTCTAAAGAACCTCTTGGTATCAGCATAGCTCTTTTGTCGGTCCTGAGCTACCCGAATACGGCTCCGTATCATCTCTATCCTTGCCTAAGTGTCCTGAATCACTTCCGGCCGAAGGAGTTTGTTATCCCTCACCTCTAACCAACATGTTGGGGAACGACAAGGTCTACCATACAGCGCCTCGAATGGATCCATGCCAATGGTAGGAGTTATTATAAGCAAACTCCACCAGTGGAAGGTACTGTTCCCAACCATCTCCAAAGTCTAGGATGCACATACACAATATGTCCTCCAACATCTGATTTGTCCGCTCCATTTGCCCATCAGTCTGTGGGTGATATGTCGTACTCAGCCGTAACTCTGTACCCATGGCCTCCTGGAAACTCTCCTAAAATCGTGAAACAAATATCTTATCTCGGTCAGACACAATATTTAGAGGCACCCCGTGAAGTCTTACTATCTCAGCAATAAAAATCTGGGCATACTGTCCCATAGTGTAGTCTGTCCTCACGGGCAGAAAATGAGAAACTTTGGTCAACCTATCCATAATTACCCATATGGAGTCGTGACCCCTACGTGACGTAGGTAACCCCGTGATAAAGTCCATGGATATACTCTTCCATACCCACATCGAAACCTCTAACGGCTCTAGAAGTGCTGTCGGTTTCTGATGGTCCACCTTTACTAGCTGACAAGTGGCGCATTTGAAAACGAACACGGCGATATCTCTCTTCATCCCGCTCCACCAGTACTGTCGTCTCATGTCTTAGTACATCTTATCCCCACCAGGGTGTACCACGAACCGTGATCCATGCGACTCTGTCATTACCTCGTGTCGTAAGTCTTCCCCTTCCGGAATGACCAGTCTCCCATTGAAGTGTAATCCCCCATCGGAACTAACGGTATAGGACTCGGCTCCCTCTGCTAGTAATCGAACTATCTGCTCCTGACAGAACGAGTCATTTTCCTGGGCCTTTATCACTCTCGTATCCATGGGTCATGAACATACCTATGTACCCACAGTCAGCGGACTTATCAACTCCACGATAAGTCTTTCATAGACCTATGTTCTCGAGCGATAAATCAAAGATCCCATGGATTCGTCAGGATATGACTACCTTCACGCGCAAACCTCCCGTCGATAGCAAGTAAGCTAGGTATGTCATACACATAAATCATCAATCAATCAAATAGGCATTATCATACCTATAATATAATATCAACAAGGTAATCACGCTACCATAAGATAATTCCCATACGTAGCATTATATCTCTTAAATCCTACGTATTAAAGTATCATGACTTTACTCCTTTAATTAATTATTCCAGAGTCTCACTCGTTACTCAAAGTTCAAATAGGTTTTCCTCAATATATCTATTCAGTAATAAATAACTAATGTCCTACTGGTCCATATCATCTTATCTCCCAAATTACCCCGAATTAAACTCTCCCTTAATTAGGGTTAAAACCGATTGTTTCTAATCTCTTATAAACACATCTTCTATCAACTAGGATTGAATACCATCATCACATGGATCATAATCTATAGTGTTTCATTCACACTATATGACTTATTAAAAAAAATCAACATCCTCGCATCCTATAACATCTCTTCACTCCCGACGTCGTTAAGGTTCATGCGCGGAGCGTCTCACAAAGAGAAATCCAAACAAGGAACCCATCCTATACACTAATACTTAACTTGTCGGTCGTGGAGGTCCGTCAACTTCAAATACTCAATCGGGATAACCTCATCCCCTCTTTCAACCAAATGTGGTCTGAACTCCCATCTCCATCTAGGATCCATACCACTAAGCGTTTGTACTACACTCAGTCCTTGCGCAATCAATAATGAGCTTAAACTCAGTCCTTGAAGATCAAATTGTAACCCTAAGGCTACCCAGGTGTTATATTAAATCTCCTTTAATGGACCTATCCTTAATCCTCATGCATACCAATTAGAATCCAACACATGAATCTAGCAACCAAAATTTCTTCCCAATTTAATTATCATAATTCTAATCAATTAAATCCCAATCACATTAATTCGATTCTTATCTAGGGCTCATTGATCTTCTCTAAGTCTCATTATATCCAATTAATAATCACCAAAGATTTAGAAAAGGTTTGGGATAAGAACTAGCATTAAAAGAAACAACTTCACAAATTCTGGGGAGGTCGATCAATCGAAGGCAGGGGGTCGGTCGATCGATCACCCAGATAACAACCCGGTTTTCTGCATTTCTTCTACTACGGGTTTCATCACTTTTAATCATTCAAACCTTCATATTAACTTCCCAAATTCCTTATAAACCATACTACATGATATAGCAACATATGTGAATGATTTCTAATGCTCTAAACATCCTAGAATCATCAAGAGTTTGAATTAAAAGCATATCTTTATCCTATTTTTCCATAAAATTATAAACATGATATCTTCAAGAACACACCATGGATTCTCAGAATTTCTTCAACAGATTTATGATTTTTTCGTGGATTACTATCTACCTACAACATGAGTTTGATTCTTATAAAGTTCCATTTTTCAGAAATCCATTAACAATTCTTCTTTATCTTCCAAACATGAAAAATCTCATCTTTTTTAACTATTCTAACATGGACAATATACAAACTTAAATTGTAATCATCAAATACTTGCCTCTAATGAAGATCTGATCCTTTGGGGTTGAATAACACAGGTGGTTCTCCCTTTCTCCGGCCAACTTCCGGTGGTGGTGACCTTTGACCTTTGGTTTTCCTCCTTTCCAAGCAAGCTTCTCTCTTCCCTAGCAACCTTTCACTCTCTCTAGGAAGATGACTTCTCAATTTTGTGTAGAAGAGATGAAATGAACCTACGTACACTAATCTCCAAATACTTATAATAAGACAAAATTCAAAATCACTATTCATCCCCCTTGTAAAAATAACCAAAATGCCCTTTTTGGGTGTCTTTTCATTTCCAAATGACCCGAGACCCAAAACCAACATCCAAATAGACTTTTCTGACTATTTCAACCCTTTCGGATGCAACGACACAGTCGTAACGACTATAAGGTTGATGTAAAAATAAGTATCCTTTTTAATTTAACAAATTAGTCCTGACACGTCCCATACCGTGTCCGACTAAAAATTCAAATTACGGAATTAATAACTCATCGCAATATCAATAACATCACATTCATATATTACCTAAATACCTTTAAGTAATATTCAGAATCATTCATTTTAATATCCACAATTTGGATAAAACCCAAATGAATTAAGTTATAGTAAAATCTAATTAATCCATTAATTTAAAATATAACCCATTTTAAAAATCATTAAAAATCACGGGGTATTACATACTTCCCCCCTTATAACAGAATTTCATCCCGAAGTTCGGAACGATAAATCATACTGGTAAGGTCAACTCTGAGTACAAATCTCACATCGCAAGTAATCTATGTCGTACCGCCCACACAGTACATTATCAAAAATCCCCCATTGATGTTATATACCAAGTCTCACCATATAGTTTCAACTGAATCGAATTTAAATTTTACCCAATCTTCCCTATACCATCCTCGTGACAAAGTTTGGGAAAAAAGATCCTTAATCATTAAGTAAATACATCTTGAAGTCACAGCCTCTACGTTCCGTAATTTAAAAATTCTTATTGTTTCACAATTATGAAAACAACTACAATCCAACCATCCAGGGCGCCCATACACCCTTCCATTAAGAAAAATTGGATATGGTTACCCGCATAATATTAATGGACGTGTGCTGCAATAGGAAAGTCAGACGATAGCTTATGCTTTCTGTAAGCTTAAGCCTCACAAGAAAAATTACCCCACCCATGACTTGGAGTTAGCGGCAGTCGTATTCGCTCTTCGGATTTGGAGACATTATCTCCTAGGGGAGAAGTTTCGATTGTTCACAGACCACAAGTCTCTACAATACCTCTTCATGCAGAAGGAACTGAATATGCGTCAACGTCAGTGGCTTGAGTTTGTGAAGGATTATCGGTTTGATATCCAATATCACCTAGGGAAGGCTAACGTGGTAGCAGACGCGTTAAGCCGTAGGACAGTAGATGAGGTGGTCGAGGTGTGGAAAGCTAAGTGGAAGGAGTTGGGACACCAGGATGCAGTGGCCCGATCGTTCATGTCTGTGATGACTGTTACACCTCAGATTGTTACGAGAGTGATAAAGGCATAGGCAAATGACTCGTTATGTCAGGAGCAGATAGTTTGATTACTAGCTGAGGGAGCCGAGTCCTATACCATTAGTTCCGACGGGGGATTACGCTTCAATGGGAGACTGGTCGTTCCGGAAGGGGAAGACTTGCGACACGAGGTAATGACAGAGTCGCACAGCTCACGGTTGGCGGTACACCCTGGTGGGGATAAGATGTACCAAGACATGAGACGATAGTACTTGTGGAGCGGTATGAAGAGATATATCGTTGTGTTCGTTTCTAAATGCGCCACTTGTCAGCTAGTAAAGGTGGACCATCATAAATCGGCAGGACTTTTACAGCCATTAGAGGTTCCGATGTGGGTATGGGAGAGCATATCCATGGACTTTATCACGGGGTTACCTACATCACAGAGGGGTCACGACTCCATATGGGTAATTGTGGATAGGTTGACCAAAGTTGCTCAAGTTCTTCCCGTAAGGATAGACTACACTACGGGACAGTATTCCCATATTTTTATTGCTGAGATAGTGAGACTTTATGGGGTGCCTCTAAATATCGTGTCTGACCGAGATAAGATATTTATTTCACAATTTTGGAAGAGTTTTCAGGAGGCCATGGGTACAAAGTTGCGGCTGAGTACAGCATATCACCCGCAGACTGATGGGCAAACAGAGCGGACAAATCAGATGTTGGAGGACATGTTGTGTATTTTCATCCTAGACTTTGGAGGTGGTTGGGAACTGTACCTTCCACTGGTGGAGTTTGCTTATAATAACTCCTACCAGTTCACCATTAACATGGCTCCATTTGAGGCGTTGTATGGTAGACCTTGTCATTCCCCCAACATGTTGGTTAGAGGTGGGGGATAACCAACTCCTTCGACCGGAAGTGATTCAGGAAACTTCGGCAAGGATAGAGATGATACTGAGCCGTATTCAGATAGCTCAGGACCGGTAGAAGAGTTATGCTAATGCCAAAAGGTTCTTCAGATAATTGAAGGTGGGGGACCAGGTGTTACTCAGAGTATCTCCTACGAAGGGGATTATGCATTTTGGGAAGAAGGGAAAACTAGCAGCAAGATACGTGGGGACATTTCCTATCATAAAGAGGATTGGGCCAGTTGAGTATAGACTTGGGTTACCGGAGCATTTGCATAGGATTCATGATGTGTTCCACATTTCCTCGCTAAGGAAATATCTTAGGGACGATTTAGCCCATACTCACATTTCTTTAGAGGACATCGATCTTCAGCCTGATAGTTCCTACGAGGAGGGGCCGATTGCTATTCTAGACCACAGCGAGAGGAAACTGAGGTCGAAGATAGTACCATTAGTACGCGTGTAGTGGCGGCATCATAATGCCGAGGATTCCACATGGGAGCGCGAGGATGAGATGCGCGAACGTTATCCAGAGCTATTTTTACCAGGTATTCATTAGATCATAATTTCGGGACGAAACTCTATTATTAGGGGGGAAGTATGCAATACCCCGTAATTTTATTAATTTTTATTTAAGGGATTAATTGAATTAAATGAGAATTAATTGGGAATTAATCCGGACATAAATACTAGCGAGATGTGAATTAGTATTTGATTATGATATTAAAATTGAATATTTCTGAGTATATATGGCAATATATGAGTATTGAAAATATTTAAATTGTCACGAGGTAGAAATACGACAATTTGGGAAATTTAGTTGAAACGCGCGTGTTAGTCGCTTCAGGAATGAATTTATTTAAATTAAAGAGTAAATTTTATTTTTATCAACCGAATGATCATTTTGAGTGTGCCAACGCGTCTGAAGGGTCGAAATAGTCAGAAAACACTAGCCGGGGGTTTAGTTTGGGTCCCGGAGAATTTTTATGCCAAACCAGCAACCTAGAAGGGTATTTTGGTAATTTTAAAAATTAAGGGATTAAAACCCACGAATTTTAGTGTTAAATTAGATATTATTAAAAGAGCCACTAAATCCATTACCAGCCAAAAAGTGAGAGAGTGGGCTACAGAAGTTTTTTAGAGAAGTTAGAAAGAGGGAAAAGGGTTTCCAAACAAAACCATCTCCCCACCATCATTTTGGAAGAGATTGTGACCAAAAAGAGGGAAGAATAAACCTTGAAACACCGGCAACAAATATGAAGAACAAATCTAAGGCAAGTGATTTGATATTATTTAGTTCATTGAATATTTCCTCCATATTTAGTGTAGAACTGTTTTGCCTTGAAAGTTTTCAGGAAAACATAATGAAATTGTTATAGAAACTCTAAAGTTGGGTTAAGGATTGCATGTATAATGACTATGGACGAATTTTGTATTCAAAAACTTAACTTTGATGATTTTAAAAACGGATTTAGGATGGGTAATTAGGTACAATAAAATTTTGTGTTCATGTTCATAGGGTTTGGGGTAAAATTTGAGGATTACTGTCAATTGCATGTTGATTAGGAGGATTTGACCCCAAAAATATGTTAAAAAGCGACCTAAGAGGACTTAGAGTAGTTTAGGAACATTAAAATGTTATTGGGATGACCTTAGGACGAATTTAGAGAAGAGAAAAATGAAGAAAAACGAATTGGGAGATTTCTGGGCGTAGTCTGTCATCTCATTAGAAGACCTGCCCAGGTCGTTCGAACGACCTCATTCGAACGAGTTTCTGACGAGATGACGGTATCCCTTCTAACGAGTTGGTAGTTCGTTCGAAGCCATTCGTTCGAACGACACTCGTTCGAACGAGATTTTTAACGAGTTGACAGAATGGCCTTTTAAGCCTGATTTTATTTCAAATTTCCCGTGGACTTATTTAATTGAGTCCTACCCTTCCCTTATTGACTATGGGTATAGTTGTGAGATTGGAGTATGTTGAGGAGTAAAACTTAGAATTTTGTAGTAAATCAGATGACATTAATGGATTAGGAAACGAGTACCTAAAACTACGACGTGAGAAGAGTTGATAACTTTTAATGTATATGATTCGGGGATTTGTAAACGTACAACATTTAATGAGGGTATAGGAATGTAAAACATACCTCTATTAATATTATGACATATCTAAAATGTGTGAATGCTTGGTATATGTAGTCATTTGTGTATAACATACCAACCATACTTTCTATCACGAGAGGTCGGCGTTCGATCAGGGCCATCTAATCTTTGTGTGCCTACGGGGGGATTTAGATTGGTACCTCGAGGACATAGGTCAGAGAAGGACTTATTGAGAAGTTAATAAGTCTGCTGATCATGGGAGCGTAGGTATGTGTGTAACCCATGTGATGTGAACTATGTTCGTCTCCATTATGTGTGTTTGTTACTTGTTGAAACGAGTTCTGAGAGATTCGAAATACGTGGTCCTTATGTACGTGATGTACCGGGATTTGATAGCAGAGTATGTGTGCACCGCAGCTTAGTCTCGGGGTGCCATTTTTGTATATTTATGATGAGAAAAATATACTATTAAGTGAAATGAACTGTCATGTATAAATGTAAATGTTAATAATAGTGACGTTTTTGTAGAGTTAAAATTGGAAAATCCCTAGTGATTAGTATTACTAATTTTGAGAACTAAGAAGAAAAGTAAAACACTCTGTTTAAGGTAAGATATCAGGAATTGAATCGAAATTTGTATAGTAATGTTAGATTGTGTATTGGACTAGTTAGATATGGGAATAACTAGAACGGGTATGGTTACGATAGGAGTGCACAATTAGTTGAGAGGTGAGGAACTCATGTGAGTGCACGCACTATGATGTATTTTAAATTCACTGTTTAATGATATTAAACACTTGCTGTATTTTTAAACTGTTTTCACAATCGGGCTCTGACCCGTTTGCTTTCAAATCTATTTATTTTGTAAAAACCTTTTAGGTGCCCAGCCACAAGGACACCAAGCATAGGAGTTCCATTCCAGTGACGGGCTGTAGCTGTTGTGGAAGTTATAGGACCTCGATAGTAGACGCCTCCACTTTCTATCTTGACTCTATTTTTAGATTTCCTCATCTGTTGGGCATGTCGCCACTTTTCTTTTAGAGACATCTTACTTACTCAGTTTTATTTCAGATTTTGGGTTGTAATTAATTAGTGATTCAGACTTTGTATTGGTTGTATTCAGTATTCAGATTGTTTAGGCCTGATTTTATTTCCAACCTTCAGTAGACTTATTTAATTGAGTGATAACCTTCCCTTTTTTACCAGTGGGTATAGTTCTGAGAGTTGAGTACATTGAGGATTAAAACTTAGAATTAAGTAGTAAATCGGGTGACATCTATGGGCTAGGGTATAAGTAACTAAAATTACGACGTGAGAAGAGTTGATAACTTTAATGTATATAAATCGGGGACTTGTAAACATGTAACATTAAATGACGGTATAGGGATGAGAAATATACCTCTATTAATATTATGGGATACCTAAAATGTGTGAATACTTGGTATATGTAGTTATTTCTGTACAACATACCTACCATACTTGCTATCACAGGAGGTCGGCGTTCGATCTGGGCCATCTAATCTTTGTGTGCCTACTGGGGGAATTTAGATTGGTACCTCTAGGACATAGGTCATAGAAGAGCTTATTGAGAAGTTAATAAGTCTGCTGATGCGTGACCCATGTGATGTGAACTATGTTCGCCTCCATTATATGTGCTTGTTATTTGTCGAAACGGTTCCTGAGAGATTCGGAATGCGTGATCCTTATGTATGTGATGTATCGGGATTTGATAGCAGAGTATGTGTGCACTGCAGCTTAGTCTAGGGGTCCATTATTATATATTATGATGAGATAGATATACTGAATTATTGAAATGAACTGTTTATATAAGTACAAGTGTGAATTAATGTAATATCTTTGAATGTGACACCCCGACTAATTAAATACCGGGTAGCTACTCCTTTATTCAAATTAATACAAAATGTCAAGTTGGTTCAGTTCATAGCATCACTGTAGAAAAACGTTTTTAATAATTACTAACCACCTAATATTTAAAAAGTGAGTTGTCAATTTTAATTAAATCCGATTAACATGCAATAAGTTAGATTATGAAATGCTAACATAACAACCATAACACAGTTACAATAGAATAACCATGGAATAATAATGAATCTGGAGTAATACTCCTCTAAACAATCCGAATACTGAATACAACCAAATACAAAAGCTGAATCACTAATTAATTACAACCCAAAATCTAAAATAAAACTGAGTAAGTAAGATGTCTCTAAAAAAAGAGGCGACATGCCCAACAGATGAGGAAATTTGAAAATAAAGTCAAGATAGAAAGTGGAGGCGTCTACTATCGAGGTCCTGTAACTTCCACTGCAGCTATAGCACGTCATTGGAATGGAACTCCTATGCTTGGTGTCCTTGTGGCTGGGCACCTAAAAGTTTTTTACAAAAAAAATAGATTTGAAAGCTAACGGGTCAGAGCCCGAATATGAAAACAGTTTAAAAATATAGCAAGTGTTAAATATCATTAAACAATGAATATAAAATACATCATAGTGCGTGAACTCACATGAGTTCCTCACCTCTCAACTAATTGTGCACTCCTATCGTACCCATACCCGTTCTAGTTATTCCCATATCTAACTATTCCAATACACAATCTAACATTACTATACAAATTCCGATTCAATTACCGATATCTTACTTTAAACAGAGTGTTTTACTTTTCTTCTCAGTTCTCAAAATTAGTAATACTAATCTCTAGGGATTTTCCAATTTTAACTCTACAAAACGTTACTATTATTTACATTTGCATTTATACATGACAGTTCATTTCACTTAATATTATATTTTTCTCATCATAAATATACAAAACTGGCACCCCGAGACTAAGATGCGGTGCACACATACTCTGCTATCAAATCCTGGTACATCACGTACATAAGGACCACGTATTTCGAATCTCTCAGGAATCGTTTCATCGAGTAACAAACACACATAATGGAGGCCAACATAGTTCACATCACATGGGTTACGCACATACCTACGCTCATATAATCAGCAGACTTATTAACTTCTCAATAAGTCCTTCTCTGACCTATGTCCTCGAAGTACCAATCTACATCCCCCTGTAGGTACACAAAGATTAGATGGCCCTGATCGAACGTCGACCTCCCGTGATAGCAAGTATGGTAGGTATGTTATACACAAATGACTACATATACCAAGCATTCACACATCTTAGATACTCCATAATATTAATAGTGGTATGTTTTACATTCCTATACCGTCTTAAATGTTGTACGTTTACAAATCCCCGAATCATATACATTAAAAGTTGTCAACTCTTCTCACTTCGTAGTTTTAGGTACTCGTTTCCTAATCCATGAATGTCGTCCGGTTTACTAAAAAATTCAAAGTTTTACTCCTCAACATACTCCAATCTCACAACTATATCCACTAGTCAATAAGGGAAGGTTAAGACTCAATTAAATAAGTCCACGGGAAATTTGAAATAAAATCAGGCCTAAAAGGCCATTCTGTCAACTCGTTACAAATCTCGTTCGAACGAGTGTCGTTCGAACGAATGGCTTCGAACAAACTACCAACTCGTTAGAAAGGATACTATCATCTCCTTAGAAACTCGTTCGAACGAGGTCGTTCGAATGACCTGGGCAGGTCTTCTAACGAGATGGCAGACTACGCCAAGAAATCCCCCAATTCGTTGTTCTTCATTTTTCTCTTCTCTAAATTCATCCTAAGGTCATCGCAATAACATTTTAATGTTCCTAAACTACTCTAAGTCCTCTTAGGTCGCTTCTTAACATATTTTTGGGGTCAAATCCTCCTAATCAACATGCAATTAACAGTTATCCTCAAATTTTACCCCAAACCCTATGAACATGAACACAGAATTTTATTGTACCTAATTACCCATCCTAAATCCATTTTTAAATCATCAAAGTTAAGTTTTTGAATACCAAATTCGTCCATAGTCATTCTACATGAAATCCCTAACCCAACTGTAGAGTTTCTATAACAATTTCATTTGGTTTTCCTCAAAACTTTCAAGGCAAAACAGTTATACACTAAACATGGAGGAAATATTCAATGAACTTAATAATATCAAATCACTTGCCTTAGATTTGTTCTTCAGATTTTTTGTCAGTGTTTCAAGGTTGATTATTCTCTCTTTTTGGTCACAATCTCTTCCAAAATGATGGTGGGGAGATGGTTTTGTTTGGAAACCCTTTTCCCTCTTTCTAACTTCTCTCAAAAACTTTCGTAGCCCACTCTCTCACTTTTTGGCTGATAATGGCCTTAGTGGCTCTCTTAATAATATCTAATTTAAAAATAAAATTCGTGGGTTTTAATCCTTTAATTTTTAAAATTACCAAAATACCCTTCTAGGTTGTTGGTTTGGCCTAAAGATGCCCCGGGACCCAAACTAAACCTTCGGCTAGTGTTTTCTGACTATTTTGACCCTTTCGGACGCGTTGGCGCACTCAAAATGATCATTCAGTTGATAAAAATAAAATTTACTTTTTAATTTAAATAAATTCATTCCTGACACGACTGACACGCGCGTTCCAACTAAATTTCCCAAATTATCGTATTTCTGCCTCGTGAAAATTTAAATATTTTCAATACTCATATATTGCCATATATACTTAGAAATATTCAATTTTAACATCATAATCAAATACTAACTCACATCTCGCTAGTATTTATATCCGGATTAATTCCCAATTAGTTCTCATTTAATTCAATTAATCCCTTAAATAAAAATTAATAAAATTACAGGGTATTACATCTTAGGCATCGTGGTGAGGATGTCTATAATTGATTTCAGGACTTTAGTGTGTGATTTTTGGGTAATAGAATCGAGTAGCATTTTATTTCGAGCGTTAGGTTTCGTCGAATTTCGAGGACGAAATTCCTTTTCAAGGGGGGAAGTATGTAATACCCCGTTATTTTGAGGGTTATTTATGAATATTATACAAGATTTTAGTAATATTATTATTTTCTTAATCAAGGATAATATAATTTTTTTTGGTTTGAAATCGAATCAAAGATTTAAATTTTACTTATTTTTGGACATTTTATAACGGGTTAAATATGTAAAGTTGATAATTTTGAATTAAAGGGAAATATAGTAATATGCGTTAGCTTAGTCTCCAAGCTAGGGTTTGAGAGAGGGATTATATAAGGAATATTATGGTTGATTATAAGGAAAGGGTGATGAAAAAGAGAGGCCAAAAACGAAATCTAAAGAGGCAAAAACGAGTAGAATGAGAAGAGCCAATTTGGAATGTTTAGATCTTCTTTTTGAGTGAATTCGAATGAGATTTGAGAAAAACTCAAAACACATACCTGAATCAATTTTTCGTGTAGAATCCAAATCTGAAGTCAGATTAGCGATTGGAATAATATTTGGATCTAATTTTTCTGAGTTTTTAAAATAGGACTATTTGGGGTTATCTCGTGTTCGGGCTAGAACATGATTTGATTATTTTCGCGAGAAGAACGTGATGGTGCGATCAGATTTTGAGGATGAATTTATGTGGGGATTCGTACAATGATTTTAAGGTATGGGGTTTTACACAATATACTCCTTAATCTCGCGAGTGTTATTCCCTTTGAATTCATGTGATTATTGAACTCATTTTCGAATTGTTAAATTCATTGAAATCTGGAAAAATAATTGTTGAATTATTTTGATTCATGTGGTATCATTATGTTATTATTGAGCACGTTGTCATGAGATTTTAATATGGCACGGATGTTGGGCACCCGCCAAAATTCCTGCTTCCGTGGCCTGACTCTCCTGTTACAGCACACCTCCAAGTCCTTGTAAGGACACATCGGTATAGACTAGATACTCAACTCATGGTCTGGGCAATGCTAACACAGGCGCTGAGGTCAATTTGTCCTTCAACTCATCAAATGCCAACTGACAGGCATCGCTCCAGATGAATGGCACACCTTTGCGAATCAGATGTGTCAAAGGACCCGCTATCTTTGAGAAACCCCGAATAAACCTTCTGTAGTATCCTGCTAGGCCCAAGAAACTACGAATCTCAGTCGGTGTCGTGGGCTGTCCCCACTCCCTCACCGCGGATACCTTCCCTAGATCAACAGATATCCCCCGGTCTGAAATGATATTCCCCAAAAACAGAACCTCCTTCAGCCAAAACCCACATTTTTCGTACTTTGCATAAAGCTCATTCGGACACAACGTTGGCAAAACCTGTCTCAAGTGATCGGCGTGCTTCTCTTCTGTCTGGGAGTAAACCAGAATGTCGTCAATAAAGATAATGACGAACTGGTCTAGGAACTCTCTGAATACTCTATTCATCAAATCCATAAACACGGCTGGAGCGTTGGTCAAGTCAAAAGGCATAACCCGAAACTCGTAGGAACCATATCTCGTCAAGAAAGCAGTCTTCGAGACGTCCTGTTCCCTGATACGCAACTAATGGTATCCCGATCGCAAGTCAATCTTTGAGAAGAAGGAAGCTCCTCTCAACTGGTCGAATAAGTCATCGATTCAAGGCAACGGATACTTATTCCGTATCGTGACTTTATTCAACTCTTGGTAATCTACATACAACCTCAACGATCCATCCCTCTTCTTTACAAACAACACAGGGGCACCCCACGGCGAAGTACTCCTTCGGATAAACCCCTGACCCAGCAACTGCTCTATTTGATCCCTTAGCTCTCTCATCTCCGTTGGAGCCATACGGTACGGTGCGCGGGCAATTGGCCGAGTGACCGGGGTCAAATCGATAACAAAATCTATCTCTCTACTAGGAGGTAATCCAGGTATATCCTAAAATACATCAGCGAACTCACTGACAACGGGAATCAAATCAAGTGGTATTACCACTTCCTTAAAGGTCTCTTCCTCTATATAATACAAGTGTGTGGACGATCCTCCCTCGGGGCAAGGCATTGCCACTAAAAACATCTCCTGCCCGGGACTGGAAAAAATAATACTCCTGCTGAAATAATCAATCATGGCTCCCTACGCAATTAGACAATCCATAACAATAATCTCATCGTACTCAGTTGTTTCTAATACTAACATATCAGCAGGCAAAGTAAATTTCCCGATCTCTATACCCACATCTCTACAAATAAAAGAAATCACAAAACCCCTACTCAACGGTGAATCTACGCAAGTAATCGTGCTCTCTGCAGTGTCTAACAACCCCAAAATACGTGCAAATCTCATGGCAATAAAACAGTGTGTGACCCCCGTATCAAATAAAATACGCCCCATAGTCCCCTGAATAGAGAACATACCCTCAATAGCAAGTGGCTCCTGTGGGACTACAGCATGCTAGAGTTGATAAACTCGCCCGTACTGAAGTTGTCCCTGCTGGGATGGGAGGCAAAGCTGGATCTGTGGTGGTGCTGGGAGGGAGGCGGGAAACATAGGTCTTCGGGGCTCATGTCGAGCACCCTGCTGCTGCTGTTGTCGGGCCCTGCCCCTATCAGGACACTCCTGGTGCTTGTGGCTAATTTTGCAGAAAAATTCCCCCTCTCGGGCCCTGCTGCCCACGGCACTGATGGTCATTGTCATTCCTCCCCTGGCCGTGTTGGCCCTGATGAAACTGTTGTTGTTGACCATGCTGGCCTTGGTGTCCCTGATGGCCGTGCTAACCCTGTTGGTCCTAACGAAAACCTCCCTGACCATTTCTGAAACCCCCAGATCTGAACCTCTTAAAATCCCCTACTGGGAACCCTGATCTCCCTGCCTACGCTAACCCTGAGCAGATTGTGCCCCGCTGGCACCATTCCCGCATGTCCTGCCCTGATGGCCCCCATGTCCTTCCCTGATGGCTGGACTCTCCTGATCGCTTACCCTCTAACAAGTGAAAGCGGTGGTCCTGGCAGTGAAGCAATGTTGCGTTAACCACATCAGAATAAGTGGCCAACGAGAAATTACCCAACAAGTGCTGGCGGATCCTCCAAGTCAACCCATCCATGAACTTTTGAATCTTTTTTCTCCTTGATTGGAATTTCTTCGGGAACGATGTTCAAGAGATTAGTGAATTCGGCCTCATACTCAGCCACGATCTTCCCCTCCTGCATGAGGTTCATTAACGTCCTCCTCATTTCAGTGTGAACAGCTGATGGAAAATACTTGCGGTCGAACAGCACCCAAAATTCCTGTATAGAAAGAACGTCTCTCTCCTCCGCGATGGTAATGGACTCCCACCACTGCAATGCTGATCCCACTAGCTTAAAAGTAGCCAATACCTGCTTCTGTATATCCGTGCACTCATGCATCCTTAAGTGCCTTTGAATGTCCTACTTCCACTGACTGGACATAACTACGTCGGACCTACCTGCAAACTCCGGAGGGTGTGCTTTCTGAAAAGAATCACGGACACGTTCCCAAGAAGACGGGAAAGCCTGAGCCTAAACTGGCGGTACTACCAGCGTCTGAGGTGGTGCCTGCTGCACAACTTCTAGGGCGTCATTTACCTCTTGTGCTATAATAGCAGCAACCTCTGCGGCATTCAAGGAGCCCTGAACTGGTGCAGGCGGTGGCTCGGGCTGAGCATCCCTGGGAACTCGCTGTGCACGTTGTGGAGGCATCTGAAATGAGAGTAAAGTCGTATAAGTTCGCAGTTATTATCTCAAAATAGCTGAAGGGCGAAAAACACACAAAAGAATACAACAATCCTAAAACATAGGGCTCTATATCAAAGAAAGCTCAGCGGAAACATAACACGCCGTACAGATCCGAAGGACACTAGAACCTGATGCTCTGATACCACCTGTGACACCCCGATTAATTAAATACCAGGTAGCTACTCCTTTATTCAAATTAATACAAAATGTCAAGTTGGTTCAATTCATAGCATCACTGTCGAAAAACGTTTTAATAATTACTAACCACCTAATATTTAAAAAGTGGGTTGTCAATTTTAATTAAATTCGATTAACATGCCATAAGTTAGATTATGAAATGTTAACATAATAACCATAACACAGTTACAATAGAATAACCATGGAATAATAATGAATCTGGAGGAATACTCCTCTAAACAATCCGAATACTGAATACAACCAAATACAAAGTCTGAATCACTAATTAATTACAACCCAAAATCTGAAATAAAACTGAGTAAGTAAGATGTCTCTAAAAGAAAAGAGGCGACATGCCCAACAGATGAGGAAATCTGAAAATAGAGTCAAGATAGAAAGTGGAGGCATCTAGTATCGAGGTCCTGTAACTTCCCCAGCAGCTACAGCACGTCACTGGAATGGAACTCCTATGCTTGGTGTCCTTGTGGCTGGGCACCTAAAAGGTTTTTACAAAAAAAATAGATTTGAAAGAAAACGGGTCAGAGCCCGATTATGAAAACAGTTTAAAAATGCAGCAAGTGTTTAAAATCATTAAACAGTGAATATAAAATACATGATAGTGCGTGCACTCACATGAGTTCTTCACCTATCAACTAATTGTCCACTCCTATCGTACCCATACCCGTTCTAGTTATTCCCATATCTAACTAGTCCAATACACAATCTAACATTACTATACAAATTTTGATTCAATTCCCGATATCTTACTTTAAACAGATTGTTTTACTTTTCTTCTTAGTTCTCAAAATTAGTAATACTAATCACTAGGGATTTTCCAATTTTAACTCTACAAAAACGTTACTATTATTTACATTTACATTTATACATGACAGTTCATTTCACTTAATAGTATATTTTTCTCATCATAAATATACAAAACTGGCACCCCGAGACTAAAGTTGCGGTGCACACATACTCTGCTATCAAATCTCGGTACATCACGTACATAAGGACCACGTAGTGTGAATCTCTCAGGACTCGTTTCAATGAGTAACAAACACACATAATGGAGGCGAACAAAGTTCACATCACTTGGGTTACGCACATACCTACGCTGCCATGATAAGCAGACTAATTAACTTCTCAATAAGTCCTTCTCTGACCTATGTCCTCGAGGTACCAATCTAAATCCCCTGTAGCTACACAAAGATTAGATGGCCCTGATCGAAAGCCGACCTCCCGTGATAGCAAGTATGGTAGGTATGGTATACACAATTGACTACATATACCAAGCATTAACACATCTTAGATATTCCATAATATTAATAGAGGTATGTTTTACATTCCTATACCGTCATTAAATGTTGTACGTTTACAAATCCCTGAATCATATACATTAAAAGTTGTCAACTCTTCTCACGTCGTAGTTTTAGGTACTCGTTTCCTAATCCATGAATGTCATCCGGTTTACTACAAAATTCAAAGGTTTACTCCTCAACATACTCCAATCTCGCAACTATACCCACTAGTCAATAAGGGAAGGTTAGGACTCAATTAAATAAGTCCACGGGAAATTTGAAATAAAATCAGGCCTAAAAGGCCATTCTGTCAACTCGTTAGAAATCTCGTTCGAACGAGTGTCATTCGAATGAATGGATTTGAATGAATTACCAAATCGTTAGAAGGGATACTGTCATCTCGTTAGAAACTTGTTCGAACGAGGTCATTCGAACGACCTGGGCAGGTCTTCTAACGAGATGGCAGACTACGCCCAGAAATCTCCCAATTAGTTTTTCTTCATTTTTCTCTTCTCTAAATTCATCCTAAGGTCATACCAATAACATTTTAATGTTCCTAAACTACTCTAAGTCCTCTTAGGTCGCTTCTTAACATATTTTTGGGGACAAATCCTCCTAATCAACATGCAATTAACAGTAATCCTCAAATTTTACCCCAAACCCTATGAACATGAACACAGAATTTTATTGTACCTAATTACCCATCCTAAATCCGTTTTTAAATCATCAAAGTTAAGTTTTTGAATACCAAATTCTTCCATAGTCATTCTACATGCAATCCCTAACCCAACTTTAGAGTTTCTATAACAATTTCATTAGGTTTTCCTCAAAACTTTCAAGGCAAAACAGTTCTACACTAAACATGGAGGAAATATTCAATGAACTTAATAATATCAAATCACTTGCCTTAGATTTGTTCTTCAGATTTGTTTCCGGTGTTTCAAGGTTGATTCTTCCCTCTTTTTGGTCACAATCTCTTTCAAAAATGATGGTAGGGAGATGGTTTTGTTTGGAAACCCTTTTCCCTCTTTCTAACTTCTCTCAAAAACTTCCGTAGCCCACTCTCTCACTTTTTGGCTGATAATGGCCTTAGTGGCTCTCTTAATAATATCTAATTTAAAAATAAAATTCGTGGGTTTTAATCCTTTAATTTTTAAAATTACCAAAATACCCTTCTAGGTTGTCGGTTTGGCCTAAAGATGCCCCGGGACCCAAACTAAACCCCCGGCTAGTGTTTTCTGACTATTTCGACCCTTCCGGACGCGTTGGTGCACTCAAAATGATCATTCGGTTGGTAAAAATAAATTTTACTTTTTAATTTAAATAAATTCATTCCTGACGCGACTGACAGGCGCGTTCCAACTAAATTTCCCAAATTGTCGTATTTCTGCCTCGTGACAATTTAAATATTTTCAATACTCAGATATATTCAGTTTTAACATCATAATCAAATATTAACTCACATCTCGCTAGTATTTATATCCGGATTAATTCCCAATTAATTCTCATTTAATTCAATTAATCCCTTAAATATAAATTAATAAAATTACAAGGTATTACACATAGTAACTCATTGTGAACAAACTTGAATCGTGGGACTCATTGTGAATAAACTTGATCTTTGGGATCTTGTCATGGCTGGTAAAAAAATTAAAGAAAATTGGCATTTGAAAAGACAGCGAAACTCTTCATTTGTAAACAAATGGTCCTCTTTTTGGCATGTGTCAACAATTAATGTTGGAGTCTAATCGTCTTACATTTCTAAAGACATTTTCCACATGGCGAGCTGGGGTGAAATGCACAGTGTCCGTTCACCCAAAATCCATCATTTGTTTTATAATACCCGTGCATGGAAAATCAAAATGTTAGCATCCTATATGGCTATTTCTCAATTATTTAAAACCCAAAACTTAATCACTTTTCTGAACCTTCAAACTTTTTGCCTTAAATACTTAGAGCTTAAGCTATTCTAGAAAGGGAAAGTGTCAATTACCCTTGAATATTATCGAAAACCACCACAAAGTTCCATATCCACCACTAATTTCTTATCATCTTCCTTTTTTATTGTTTGCACATCATTTCATTTGTTAAAACCTTCACTTAGTATCAATATCTTCTTCTAGACATCAATCTAAATAATTTTGCCAAGATTTAGAGGCCCAGACAGTGGAGCATCAAGACCAATTGCAGTTATATCTTCCTTCCCCTTACTTTGGTGGAAATGATTGGGATTGTAAAGAATTTTCCTGGAAGTTTCAATCCAAAGAGGAAAGAGAAAATTGGGGATACCTAAACCCAGTTGGAACTCTTCATTTTAGGTTACACTGTGGGATTTACCCTAATCCTACATTAATTTTAAAGAACCTGGAGGATAACCAAAAGGCTTTGTTGCCTCATTAACCTATATCCACCAAACCTACTCTGTAATCCTCAAAAAGGTGGGTCTCCTCCATATTTTTTTTAATTTAGGGACTTCACTCTGTCTAAGAATAACGTAGACCTCCAGTTATTGGTCTCTCGATGGAACCAAGTGTCCACACTTTCATCGCAGCCTGGGATGGATTCACGATCACCCTTAAAGATGTTTGTGAACTTATTGGCATTAAGACTTATGGTTCCCTTTCTTATAATGACAAAGTTCTTGATGTGATGAAGGTGCAATACGAGTAGACTTGGATAAAATCATTCATGAATGAGTTTAGGATTACAACGAATCTACCTTCATCCAACTCATTAAATTTTATTACAAGGTTCTCCCAAAATTCACCAAAGATGATAAAGCCAAATGTATCACACCTGATGCAGCTTTTGGTTAAGGTAAAGATTCCTCGTTGAAGTTAGATACTTATATTTTGTGTGTGCTCTCACACTTCTTTTTACCAGGAAAGTCCAATGATCAACCTCACTGAGATATGATAAATATATCTATGAGGTTGGTTTCTACCATCACTCTTGGGTTCTAATACATTTGGTTTGATAGTACTCATGCAAACATGGACCGATCTTTGAGGAGGTATGATATCTCTAATTTTTCTAACACCATTCTATTAATGGGGTTACTTTACTCCAAGTTCCCTGGTGTTTCCCCTTTGTAGATCCCCAAAGTCCAATATTTTGTAAAATGTTCAAGGATACTCCTTTTGAATAAATATCAAAGTATAAAGTACTTACTTCCTTTGCTTAACAAGTACTCTTCTATTGTTGATAGGCCTTATTGTTGGAAAGCTCCATCCCAAATATGATCCTTCTTTAATGAGACTAATATTTCAATTAAAGTAGTGACACGAGAAATGATTATCAAGAAACTTGGTTTATCTATTCCTCTTGTGCTTAGTCCTACCCATTTCCCTCACTCACTGAGTGGGGCATTGAAAGTGAGGCTTTCCACCCTCACTGTTCATCCAGAAAGTTTGGATGTGGCTAAGGTGTGCCCTCATGTCCTGCTGAAGTAAGAGAGTCGATGATTCTTTATTTATAGCTTGGTTGAACTTTACAATCTCTGCCATTCGAATCTTTGTGCTGAGTTTAAGAACAATCTAGCCATTCCAAACAACAAGAGGAAGGGTGATGTGTCATTCAGCTGGCTTATGAATTTTTGTGCATCTCCACTTAACAAAATCAGATAGTGACTCAAAGATCCACTTGCCTACCCATTGATGAAATGGAATTCTCTAAATGGTCTTTGGATTAAAAACAAATTAGTAATAAGATTTGAATTTGATCTAAGAACCACGAACAAGAGTTTACAACTGGAGTTACCTCCATTGGCATCATTAAGCGATGTGCCTAAAAAGAGAAAGAAGAAAAATATTGCCCCAACTATTGGTGCTATAAAAAGGAAAGTTTCTTCTATAGTTGGTTCATTAATGGAGGAGGCTTCCGTCCCAGCTCCCAATAAATACAAAAATAAGAAAAAAAAAGCCACAGGGTTGGTTAGGGTACCTATAGAATCCGTTCGACCACCTAGTCTAGACTTGGCAAAAAAACTGTGCTCAGTAGCTGCTGAATTATAACATGGCTTCCACCCCACTCCAGTTATTCCTTCTATTAATTTATCCAAGGTACTGGGAAATCCCATCTTTATAATGCAGTTGCTTCTCAGGTTTCTCGCAGGAAAAGTTCTAACTTTGGTCAGTTAAAAGAGGGACCTTCCATTGGTGATCCTTCTCAGTGCAAAAACAAATTGGGCACCAAATACTTGAGGAAACGCATAACTCATGAGCATATTATGATCCCACCAAGTCCAAGTCCAATTCCCATGGCACCAAGTTCCTCGAAACACATTACTTTAGAGGATAGTCTTGTAGAAGAGGATGTGGTAGATGCTTCAACGCAGCCCCTATATCTCCTATTTCACAGGTTGTACAAGTTTTTTTTATGTTGATGTGCTCCTTATGACACTTTATCTTTTTGTCTTTGCTTTTTATGAATCTTCATCTAATGGTTACTCTCTATCACCTCTAAGAGACTCCCAAGGACCAATCATTGATGAACCTACCCCTTATTTAGCTCTAGTTTGTCGTTCATCGATGATTGGACTTATGTACTCAAGGCGTGCTTCCTCTAGTCATGTGAGTGAGGTAGCATGTAAATTGTCACCGAAAGACAAAATAGTTTGGATATTAGGTATTGTTTTTTATGCTTTAATGACACCTGACTTACCATAGTCAACGGCATCTGACTCATTATCTTTTAGCATTTTACCATTGTCTCTGATTCCTCTAGCCAACTTATCAGAGGTAACTTGTATTTTTAAATTGAAAACTTCTAAGTATTCCTCCTCAAACAGTTGTGCTAATGATACTGGAGGGATATATGTTCTCCCATGTGGATATTTTAGCCATTATCAATGCGTTGAATGAATTTATTCCACCTCACCCCTTCTCAAGCAAATTTTGGATTATTTTTCATGAGAGAACTTTGAGGAGGTAAATTCTTCAATAAAGATCCAATTTGTTTATAACTATTTTCTCGTTATTTCATGTGTTAACTCTAATCAATTTTTCTCTTCTTCTTTTGATGCAACTTTCCCGGGGTGAACCAATGACTTTTTCCAATGAGGTTCCTCTGCCATTAATGGAGGGAAACCCTTACAACATTGATACTAGTGCTTCATCATCAAAGCTTAATTTTTTACTATCTCTTGTGTCAATTGAAATGCAATTTTTTGTTCTAGCTCAAAAGGAACTCCCTCTGTTCAAAGTCCTATCGTTGAACCTAGGGATGCAAACACTCCCTCGGATTTTAATGTGGTTGTTCAAGCTCCTGAGGTATATCTTAGTTTTGTTTATTTTCTTTCTCAAAAACTTTTAAAAGTACACCTTCTTGGTGACTTGGCCATTTCTTTACTAAACAAAATCAAATCTCAGTCGAGCGCCTGGTCTTGGAGTGATACTAACCGTGTCACAAACTCCTTACTTGGTTAAAAAAAAATTCACACCTGAGAGATAAGGGTTTTTAAGTTTGTTCCCGTGGATCTCATTCTCCAACCTTTCTAGATTGTAAGGACACAATTCTCAAATTGAGTCTTAATGTAGTTTTGGCTCAATTTCGGACAAAAACGTTTATGTCATAGGATAGTGTTCAAGTGTACCTTTTCAAGCCTATGATGTGTTTAGTTGAAGACGTAGCGACAAAGAGTATAAAGCTTCATAAAATGCTGAATTTATGTGCCTCGTTTCTACGTCATCACATTGGTTCCATGCTCCGAAGGTATGAATGCATTATATATATATATATATATATATATATATATATATATATATATATATAGGAGCTTGGAACAAGTTTATTGGGTGTTAGATTTTAAAACTGTGTTTTGTTTTCAGAAAGATTTCAATTAAAAACTTTAAAATAAAGTATATAAAGTTTTTGGGCAAAAATAGAATTTTACAAACTTTCTGGAAGTTCGTTCGATATGTCGTTCAAATGAGTTTTTCGTTTGAACCAGATGTCGTTCGAACGAGTTTGCCAACGTGCTTCCCCATTGGACACTGGAACTTCGTTCGAAATATCGTTCGAACAAGATGCATGTTCGAACGAGATTTCCAACGAGTTTATAACGACTTCACACTAGAATTTCGTTAGAAGCCTCGTTCAAACGAGACTTCGTTCAAACGAGATGTCAGGCGGGAAAAAATTTTGGCAGTTTTTACCCACTTGTTTCTCCACTAACTTTTTGCTGAATATCTATGTGCGGGAACAACTTTTTAAAAATTATCTTTTTCACATCCTTCTAACTCCTAGAGAGTATTTTGAGAGAAAAATCATAAAGAGAAAAAGATCAAGTTTTGAGTGATAATTTTCAAAGACAAATTCATCTACCACTCTAGTTTTCACCCACAATTTTATTTATCCAAGTTCATATATATACATCTTTCTTGGAGTTTGGCACCAGGTTTATCTCTACACCGAATTGAAGAGATTGTTTGGATTTTCTTCTAAATTCCTCAAAGAAGAAGAATTGTTTAGCTGTGGGTTTCTCACATGGCTAAAGACACCATGTGTGGTTGACGGTGTACATATTGTCCGATCGGTGAGTCCGAGATCTGGGTGGATCTCCGTGGTTATCCGCTAGGAAGAGGTGGTTATAAGAAGACGCGTCAAGGCTTGAGAGGGTTCGAATTGAGGAAGTAAGTCGTCTGTCTTGTAAATGTAAATTCCGTACTTAGTGGATTTGAGGCTAGGACAGTCCGAGGTTGTTTTCCGTTGTGGGTTTTCCTCGTACATCGCGGCGTAGTGTGACTGATTTACTTTTATCTTGCATAATAACATAGAACGCATGCTTAGGATAATTCAAGATAAAATTGGTTTTAATTGTCACACTTAATTTAATTTGGTGCTAATTAAATTTGGGTAATGCTAATTTAATTCAAGTCATTTGTTAAAATTGGTTTGTCCTAGTTTTAGAATAATTACAAAATATAACTTAGGAAAATTCTAGGACTTGGGTTAAATTAATTGTGTTTAAGTGAAATTAACATAAGTGTGTGTTTTAATTATTTTCACTTGGTTTAATTTAATTGATAAAATTTGGTTAAGTTGTTTTAATTGAACCATCGTCTTATTGCTTTCGCATGTATATTTAAAAGGACACAATATTTTTAAACAATTTAAAAATTGGGGGCTATCACCTTACAACATAGATGATGCTGAAGTCGGGCATTTTATGTTTCAGGGTGGTGCGTGGCGTCCTCCTATTGGCAAAATCACTACTCATAGGCATCCAAAAGATGTGAAATTGGGTTGGAGAATGGAGGTTCATTTTTTCCACATATTTTTCCTCCCGTGGATGATAGTGTAGGTTAATAGTGTTATGACTCCTATTGGGGTGAACCTCAGACCTTCTTCTAGGTGTTAAGGGTCATTTTGATCATTATGACGGTTGTTGTTAGATAGTAGGCCTGGACTGTGTGAGTGAGAAGTAAGTGCTCGTTTGCTTTTCTTAACTGAGAAGAGAAAATTATTCCCATATATGGTGCCAATTATAAGTGAAAAAGTCCTACTAGTATGAATTCAACACAACAAAGATGAGCAAGAAATAAAAGTTCACAATCACACAGTAACACAGTATGTACGTGGTTCAGTAATTTGCCTATATCCTCGGGGTGTTGCGCTCTCTTTATTGATAGATACTTGATAATAAATATTACATACCCCTTTTCCCGGGAATATGGGTTACATTTATAGAGAACAAAAAGAGACTAACTCGTATGGGACTCCCTAACCTTCTATTTCTATCATAACTTTATCGGTGGAATACAATTTCAAATTTACATTAATCTGACTCTATCTGTATATATATGTTTAATAATTATTTCCAATTCTGCTGGACACGCATCAGTTTCTCCTAATTGGTTGTATAATTCTCCCACATCAGTAATATTTTAAGTGACTAAGGAAATGGCAGGGACTCATCGAACAGGCACACCGCTGTGAGATGTTTGTATTAAAAGGAACACAGGAACTAAATGAAAAATTGCAAGGTACTAAAGTCACACCTAGAAGATCTTTCCCGAGCAGGTAATCTAGAGGAATACATGAAAATTTTCTCTCTCTACTTCCCATTACTCTTTTCTAAAGACGACTTCGTCAGAAATACTAAGAGTGATTACTAGCGCATCGTGATGTGGAGTTATGACTCCAACCAAGTCTCCCTCGATAAAGACTATATGCTTGATATAGTCAATATCTTCTGGTCGATGTCACTTGCCCACTAGGGTCTTGTGAGGTTCAATATTGGAAGACTCCATGATCACAGTAAGCTTCTCCAATTCCATTCGAACAGTGTTACCTTAGTGCAGTGTTTATCTTTGATGGATTTCCTTTCATCTTCCTCTTCCACTTGAAATATTGTTGATCTTTGATCTTAATCAAGATTTTTTAGATCAACTCCTTAAAGGCAGTGTTCATCGGTTAGTATGTCTTGGTAGGATGTGTCTTATTATTTCCTTTAGGTCCTCCATTTTATTTTTTTCCACCTTCTTGGGGGCATTCTCTTTGTCATCATTCTTGATTACCTTTAATCGACCATTATCGTGATGGGTGCCAGCCACCATGTCTTTCACTTTGGAATTCTTCACTTTCTTGGACATAAGATCATCGATATTACAAACCTCTTTATTCATGAGAAACTAATGCAGCGTAGAGTTTCTCAGTAAGACGATCTTGAATGAAGCCACAGACACCTAATCAGAGCATTCCTCCACCTAATTGTAAGTTTACTAGTACCATCAAGCAAGTTTCGGCAAGGTTTCCTAGGATTTCTCCCTCATGGTGAGAAGTGAGTCCATACTCTTCATATGAGAACCACTAGTGATAAATCTTGCAATGAAATCATCTACAACCTGCTTGAAGTTTGTGATTGATATGTGTGGTAACTTCTCAAAACCATTTTTGTGAGATATCCCACTGATTAAAATAGAAGATGCAGCACATAGGGGCCTCATTATTGGTCCATACAGCCATAACTTGTTGGTACTAGCAAGCATGATCGATGGAATTTATCTTCCCATTATAAATTTTAAATTTGGGGGTGGCGAACTTCTTAGGAGGCTTTAGTTTTTCTATTGATCATGACAAAGGAAACTTCATCTGACTAAGGAGGACCCTCCTGGCCAGTTCCATAGTGAATATTGCCCTCGATGAGCGGTGTGCTCATACATCTCTCGTCAGATGATGTCACGGATATCTTTCTAGTCATGAATTCCTTCATATTTTTTTTCTTTTTGGTGGGCTCCTATGATCGGAGCGCTCTTGATCGTGCCACAAACTCCTTCATCGGCTGCGAGTTTTGCTCTCCGGTGGGCTGGGGTTCAGGTATTTTGTTTACATTTGTCCCCGTGTTTCTCTTGCTCCAATCTTTTCGGATGATGTTGGAGTTGGAGGTTTTCTTCTTATTGGTGGCTCGTGGTGTCCTCCAGCTAGCGAAGTCTCTGCTCATAGGCATCCACAAGTTATGAAATTTGGTTCAATCATGGAGGTTCATTACTCTCTAGAATATGTTCCTCTTGGGATGGTAACGTGAACTAGGAGTGTTAGGAATCGTATTGGGGTGGACCTTATACCTGACTTTAGGTGCTGGAAGACTATTCTGGTGATTTTGACGGTCTTCGTTGGACACCAGACGTGGGCTATATTGGTGAGACATAAATGATCGTTGGCTTTTCTTATTTGAGCAAAGAAAATCGATTCCCACATATAGCGCCAATTGTAGGTGGTAAAATTCTATTATTATGAATTCAACACAAATTAGACGAGTAGAAAATAAATACCAATCACATAATGACAATATGTACATGGTTTGAAAATGTGCCTACGTCCACAGGGTATTTTTCTCTATATATATATATTGATTGATTCTTAATAATAAAGATCGCATGCCCATTTTTCCAAAAGTGTGGGTTATATTTATAGATTACAGAAAGAGTGTGAGTGAGGTAAAACTCCATGACCTTGAATTGCTACTATGATTTGATCGGGTGAATTCAATTTCAAGATTTTCATTGATCGGCCTTTCTTTGTTCGTATCTCCAAGTTCTGATTGCTTATCAAGTTTGACAAACACGTGTATGTTCCTCCAATTTGGTTAGATGATTCCACCACATAAGATATGTTGCAAAAAAAGTATTTGTTGCAAATGAATATTTTCAGTAGTTGTGTTATATAATACCGGTGATTATTATTCATCGCAAATGTACACTTATAATTAGTCACAATCGTGTAATTTTACTTATTTAGCATTTATTTACGAATATCAATAATAAATTACTAATTAGCAAAATATCAATAATAGATTAACCATTAAGGAACTAAATTCTATAAAACTAATTGTAATCATTCTGATAATAAGTGAAGTAATAACATAAGAAAGTTGTAATGTTTTGTCAATCTCTCTCTCTCTCTCTCTCTCTCTCTCTCTCTATATATATATATATATATATATATATATATATATATATATATATATATATATCCTGAATTATCACTATTACACTCAAGGGTCACATTTTGACCCTAGATTATCTCATTCAGACGTGGACATTTGTTTCTTTAACCCTCAACAATGATCATCAAATGCAATACCTCAAACTTCAAGGCCTTAGTTTTTGCATTATCTTCTCGCGCAAGCACATATGTAAACAACTTAGGACGATGGATAAAACCAATAGATTATGTACTTTTAGGACTTAAAATAATATTGATTATGGATATAGGACAATGAACATTTCGTTTTCATTTTTAGTCTCTATTTTCAAATTAAAGGAACGCGTGGCATGCTGTGATTAGTTGACGTTTTATGAATATGGGTCAGTGCCAGCGGCTTTATTAAAAAATAGGGACTAAAACTATAAATAAAATATTTGTTGTCCTATTTCTAAAATACATATTAAAATATGTGATAAATTTACAAATCCCTAAAACCAAAACCCTTAGGTATCCTGATCTCTTTACCAAGAACCCTCCATGGATATGTGAGCCCCGGTCGTCTATGTATGAGTAGTTCTCTTTCTATCACAAGTTCAAACCATGTTGAAACTCTTACCATTTGAAACTCCACATTTTAAGTAAAATGAGTCTTCGCCCTTTGGCCACTTACACATGAGTTCTCCATTTAGTTTGTGGAGACCGTACAACAAGAATTATTCTTTATGTATTTGGGGAAATGAGAAAATATTTTTTTAAACGTTCGGATTTGTTTGTTTGTGGTGCCCCTAATATAAAATAATATTTTTTAATGCAGCCACCTACATGATCTTATTATGGAATGTATTACTCCGTCTTTTAGCGACTTATAGGATCTAACCCGTTCATAAAAATTGGAATTTGGCATTCATCTATTCTCATCATTACGAGAGAAAATTGTACGCTGTGGTGGTCACCTTCCCATGATGAAGCCACAAAGTTTTGACTTTTAATTAGTGCCACACTGTGATTTACACTTCAGGTAAATGTCTTTCTTTCATGTAATCAAAATAAATTCTGTAATTAGGCCAACCGAAAAAGTATAGTAACTCGTGTTTAACATGTTCTAGGGGTTTTTTTTTCAAATTTAAATAGGATACATTCATTATGTGAAAAAAATGCAATAGTAATCCTAGTATCAAAACAAAATCCTGGCAGTCCAATAATCTACCCACCTTAGTTTCCGGGGTATTACATATTAATTTTCTTGATTAAAATCCTACGCAATATCCCTTCATATCTTCCTACGTTTTAACTTTTTAGAGAACTATATATATTAACTTAACCCATTTTAATTGATATTCAGCAAGATGGTTGTTGTAGAAGGATTATTTGAGTTTACTTGCAAAACAAACTACAGAATGGGCCTTGAGGAAAGAATTATGGTTTCAAGTGAGAAAAGGTTGAAGTTGATTGTTGGATCATCCTACTTTCCCAAGAAAGACTACTTTAAACCCCGAGGAGAACACTCACACTTTATTTACACGAAAAAGGAAAAGATTGGCGTGGTAGATGGGGGAGGCGGGTGGGCCAAGAAGGGTGTGGACGCATGCATATACGCAATACAACTGATGAATAATTGTGTCCTCACAATACGAGATAAACCCAATGGCGATATTAATCCGAAGTGCATATTAAGCAAAGCCTTTTTTAATACCAACGCTCGAAGGATCATCGACGGCTTGCGTGGTAACCCTAAATGGCAATAAATTATATAAGGCGAATATTGGGGATAGTGGTTTTGTGGTAATTTGAATAGGAAAAGTTGTGTTTCGGTCGCCTGTGCAATAATGGGAATTTAATAGTCCGTATTATTAGTTGGGGAAATCTAGGGATTTTTTCGAGTTTGGCTTTGGAGTTTAGTGTTAGGGTTGAGCTTGGGGAAGTTACTGTTGTAGGGACTGATGGATTGTTTGATAATGTGTATGACAATCACTACACCAAAACTGTGAGATTGTCACGGTCATTGACCGTGACAAGTATGGGGGTGACAATTGTTTTTGTCTCGGACTTGTCACCGTCAAAGACCATGACAAGTTCATTAGACTTGTCACGGTCTTTGACCTTGATAAGTTTTGTCACGGTTAAAGACCGTGACAAACCAGTGGCAAACTCCAAAAAATTGTCACGGTCATTAATCATGACAAATCTGGGCAGAATTTAAAAAAAATCTGTTGGGCTATTTGGCCACTGCCGAGCAGTATATTTGTACCTATTATAGCAAAATTGTACATGTTCAAACAGCATATATCCAAATAAAATAGAAATAATGCACAAAATCATTGCATATATAATTCCATATCCATATAAAATAAAAATAAAATCCATATTTAAAACAAAATGTCACAAATTAAAACAATTCAAATATAATCCAAATGTCCAAATAAAAATAGATTCAAATAAGGTCACGCCATAGAGTCTGGATTAGGTTGGAGGAGGAAGGAAGGTCACACGATATACGCATTGATACACCCCTCAATGTGTGTCACGCCGCATTGTTCGCGCGACCACAATGTGGAGTTATCCTTGTTGGTTATCACATGCGTGACGAGCACCTTGGCCTCGATGTTTTGAAGGATAAATCCATGAACTGGCATACCTAGGACGGTATTCGGGTCCCTCAACCCCCTCGTTATGCACTGGTCATCATATATGTTGAGTAAAAACACACTCGGCCAATCGATTGTTGACATAGGCCGCTCGACGGGAGCCAAGTAGTGGACTAAATCATCTAATGGTGAGTCTGCGCGTATCGACGATGAAGCAGCGACGTCCACGTCCTCGTCCTCATCCACCTCCTCCTCGACCATCTTCTCCTTCCCCTTTCCCTTTCCCTTTTCGCCCAACTCACGCTTCATGAATGCGTACATATCTAGAACCGTCACCTCCAACCTTGATAGCTTCGGGAAATACGTGTCCACCTGACAAACCAACTCGGTGTTGCTCGTCTCCATTCCGATGATGCTAGATTTGTCCACCTGCGAGCTCACCCCATAGTCCTCCCCTTGCGATCAGCGCCGAGTACTTGGCTGAGTGCGTCCATAGCCAAAGATGCCTTGTCAGCATCAGACTGCGACTCATGCACTTCCTTAAGCATTGCCTGAAACGACAAAAAGTACACGATTAGTTAATTAAGTAAATAAAAAAAATTATAACATAATTAACAAAAATTAAACATTTATAAGTTATAATCGTGGCCGCGACATTCGGGGACACCTCCTTATCCTTGCCCTTTTTCGTCCAAATTGTCACATAGGCATCGAGCCTATGTGAGCTATCCCCAGGGTCACTTCCCGTCCCCTGAAATAAAATAATGCAAAATTACTAAGTAACGCAAAGTAAAATAATGCAGAATAACATATTTATATAATTATAGAAAAATTAAAACTTACCATCCTGTGCTCCATCTCGGCGTAAGACGTCCGGTCGGAGTAGAGCACGTCCATCTTTTTCGCCCGTTTTTCCTCCCCGATTAGAGAGATGTCAATTGTCGTTCCTCGATCTCATTGTCAATGAACTTTTTCCATTGTGTCAATGCGACCAGCTCCTTCGACGGGACGGACTCACACATTCTAAGAATGGAGTCCTGGGTCTTCCCAAAGTACCGAGCCCACAAATTCTTCTTCCATGTCTTGTGTTGCTCCCTCAACTGTTCCAACATAGAATCGCGGAGTTCTGGGGGCAAACTGAATTGTTCCCATCAAACAAATATAAAACAAAAGGAAAGTAAGTGTCAGTTGCAAATAAATACAAATTAAAATTAAAATATAAATACATTGCATGTAGTGCCGCCCAAATAGCTAACTTAAGTTCATTTGGCGCCTCTCTCCAACTAGTGTACCTCGGGCCGATAATTATCTTCACCAGCTCGAGGGATCTAGCCAATATGCCCGTCTTGTTCTCAACGGCCATTCCCAATTTTCTCCATTTTGGGAGCCTAGGGGCTGAGGAGCCATCGTCGCCTCCGCTGCCTCCGCTACCGCCAAACCCTGAAGAAGACATTTTCTGTAAAAATTATTGTTATTAGTACAAATCCAAATGAGTTAGAATAATACAAAGCATTAACCATATTATAAAAATACACTGGAAACTTTGAATTAATGCACTAAATTGATCAAGTATAAATGAATTAAAAGCACTAATTAAACTGGTGTCCGATAATAATAAAACATTAGAATAATACACCCACTAGAAATGGACTTTGAATTAATGTTTAAGAATTAAATTTAAATACTATATGCACTAAACTGATCAAGTACAAATTAATTAAAAGCATTAAACTATTATCCGATAATTGGAATACTTATTACAAATCTAAAAATTGTTTCAAATTTGGGTTATCATTAAAAATGGATTGATATTCGGTAGGAGCAGCCAAGTCATCCACACTACTGTTTAAACGCTTTGGCTCATGTAGGACAATTGACCACAGCTCGTTGTCGATATACTCCAAGTAAAACACTTGCTTGACCTTTTAAAATGCACAAACAAACGGCTCATCGCTCACGTGTTCATTCCTCTTCAACTTGGACAAGTCAACTGTGATTAAATTGGTGCCAGGATCAACTTCACAAGTATTTTTATCCTCAACTCTTACCCAATCAAAGTAAAATACAACCTCTTTGAAACATATATAATCCAATTCATAAATATTTCGAATTACACCATAGTAAGTCATTTAATTCTTCTACCAAAGGAGTCAGGTAGACATCGATATCATCACTTGGTGCCTTTGACCCAGGTATCAACAAAGATAGCATCGGAAATTCAGGTCTCATGCACTGTGAATGAGGGAGGTTGAGTGGGGCTAGGATCATTGACCATACACTCTGATTGGTGCTTAAATTTTCAAATGGATTGAAACCATCTATTGATCTTGCCAAACGAATGTTACGCTGTTCTCGAGGAAAATCGGGATACTCGTAACTCATCCTCCTCCAAGCTGTAGAACCAATAGAATAACGCATGAGCCTATCCCCTACTTCTTCCCTAGCATGCCAGGTCATTGTCCCCACTATCCATGGTACTGTGAAAAAACACTTTAATCTAGGCCCAACATTAAATATTTCAACACTTTTTTAGGCACTTTTGAGCTTGTGCCTTCCTTGCCAGTAGATTGGACATATCTAGGTTCATCGCATACCGAACACCGATCGATATTTTCATACTCCTTTTGATATAATATGCAATCATACACACAAGCATGAATCAATTTATACTTCATTCCCAAACCTTTCAAACTGTTCTTCATAACAAGATAGATATTTGTAAGTGTATTCTCCTTGGGTAGCAAGCCCATCACCCAATTCAGAATTCCTGTCACGCTATTGTCAGAAAAACCATATTGTGTCTTCAAACTATGCAAACCAATCATGGCATGTAAATTTATTTGATCTTTCTCACAGCCAGAGTATAACGGTAGGGTCGCCTTAAATTTTAAATTTCGGTAGTCGTCGTCAAGGTTTATCCGATATCTTCATGAGCACCTGAACCTTGTATATCATCAGTGATCTCATTATCTTCCACTTCATAAACTCCATACTCATCATTAACTAAATCCTCTAACATATTATGATCTATGTCGGCCACTTGTACATCTATCCTACTTTTTGAAGGTTGTTGTGGAGGTTGCTCGGGGAAAAAATGAACTTTTGATTCCCCGTGAAAACTCCAAAATCGATAACTATCTTGCATACCCCATCTTAACAAATGTAGTTCAATTGTTTTCCACTCAAACATCTTACCATTCTCACACCTAGCACACGGACACGGAAACTCTTCATCATTATGACATTTCTTTGCGTATCTCACAAATTCATTAGCAACTCTGCGAAACACATCCCTTAATCTATTTGTCTCACCCAACCACTCTTTGTATTTAGGATATCCCATCACAGCTACTCCAAACAATCACCAATTATATGTAAGAAGCGTATATTCGTGGATTAGTATAAACAAAAGTGTGAACATTTAGTTCCCATTAGTATAAACAATCACCTATTACTTGTTGTATAAACTTTATAGTATGTTTCATTTAATTATGTCTTATTTATATTCAATTTTTAAATTTCAAATTCAAATTCAATTTATAATATTTATTCTTATTTCCTCCATCTCCTCTAAAGGGTGAGGGGTCCTATCCCATTCAAGACCGCATATTTATGTAATATATTTAACAGCTCATTCACATTGTTCCAATCTGAGGAAAATTCGGCAGCATGTCCCCATAGTTCTGCAAGTACACGACGCAGATTTGCAAGTGTGAGTGTTATTTCAATTGATAATTGAAATAACACTCAACATCGCATCATCTAGTATGTACCCAGAGAACATTAAAATACGACTGTAGAACATTCTCCAAAAGTAACAAGTTTAATCCACTAAGAATATTATTATACAGAAACTATGCAGTCCCAAGCTGTTCAAATGAGACAATTCAATAAGTCTCATTACAAGGGTAATGACTCTCGAACAGGTCTAAGGACTATTGAATGCGTACGCATAATAACTAGAAGGCTAGTATCTATGCTCACTATGTGTAATTTCAAGTATGTTTTATTTAATTATGATAAGTCTCTTGTCGTTCCACTCTCGAATGGGTCGTGACACAAAGTAATTTTAGAAAAAAAATTGAAAATTTCCCCTCCCCCCATTTTGATAATAATCCAGTGGTCGTGCCACTTCCAAAATTAACCAACCTAACAAAGTAAGATAGTATAATTATTTAAGGATTTATTAGTGTGGATGAAATTGAGGATTTTAAAAAAATTTAAGTATCAACTTCCATATCAAACCACATCCATCCAATATAATCCAACAACAACAACAAACCAATAAATGTGTATCCCGTACTCCTTTTAATTCATCTACTCAATTTATTCGACATTAACAATTTCAAACCTAAATAAAAATATAGAAACAATATTTATAATGTCAAATTAATTTTATTCTCTAAACAATAAGATTCAATCAATATTAACAATACCTATTAATTTCATCCCATCTAACATCACCCAATCAACATTAACAATTAATTTCAAATCCTAAACTAAACATTAATTTCAAGTCCCCAATCAACATTAACAATTAATTTTGAGTCCTAAACTAAACATTAATTTCAAGTCCTAAATCAACATTAACAATTAATTTCAAGTCCTAAACTAAACATTAATTTCAAGTCCTAAACATTAACAATTAATTTCAACTCACACACACACCTCCCACCACCCTCCACCACCCCCACCCACCCCCAGACCCACCTTCCCTACCACCCCCTGCCCCACCACTTCCCCCCACCACACACACACACACACACCCCATACCCCCTGCTAGGGCTGTCAATGGACCGGGTCTGGACCCGGACCCGATCCGAATTAACGGATCTGAGCAAATTTTATAAACCCGATTATTCGATTACCCGATTAGTTAATGGACCGGATCCGGATATACATGACTCCGATCCGATAAGGACCCGACCCGAATGTGTATATATATTATATAATAAATATATATTTACATATATTATATAATAAATATATATTTATATATATATATATATATAGTTAATTAGTTAGTTAGTTAGTTAGTTAGTTAGTTTAGTTATAACTATTCGGGTCGGGTATTTGGGTCCTTGGTCTGGATCCATTTTCAGAGATCCGACGGGTAATCGAGTAAGACTCGATCCGCTGAAAAAATATCCGAATTGGATCTGGATATACCCTTACCCGATCCAGACCCGACCCATTTACACCCCTACCCCCTGCCCCACCAATCCCCCGCCCCACCACCCCCCTTCCCCCTCCCCCCCACCACACACACATACACATGTACACGCACACACACACACATACACATATATATACAAAGGAAAGAGAAAGAGAGAAGAAAACAGACCTTAAATCATAGAAAGAGAGAGCAGTCGCTTAGAGAGAGAAAATGGGAGGAAAGTGCAAACAGTGGGAAAAACGAAGGGGGGAAGGTTTTTTTACTGACAAAGTTGTCACGGACCTATCACGGTCTTTGATCGTGACAACTTTATAAGGTTGTCACGGTCAATGACCGTGACAAAAAAATGCGTATTTTTTTTTTGTCGCGGTCATTGACCATGACAATGGCGGCCGGCTAAAAAGTGATAATTTGGTCTTTTGGGTGTAGTGAATGATATTGAGTTATTGGTGAATATAAGGAAGGAAAAGTTTGTCAATCCTAAAGTTTTGGCTTTTCTATAGCAAATTTTGCTTCGAGTAAATCAGTGGATAAATATTTTTCAAGTCCTTTTGAGAGTGCTACTAAACAGGCTGGAGTTAAACATGTTGGTGGCAAATATGATGATATAATGGTCATTGTTGGTCATATAATTAGGGATTACAAGGGGTCAGGTACGAGGCAATGTGCCTCTTCTCTAACGGAGGCTCTCCAAGTGAAATCTCACATAGAATCTGATCCTCCTTCGAAGATCCTTTTTGGGTGGCTCCATTTGGAATTTTTTGTATTTCAGCTTTTGTAACTTGTTATGTTTTTAGTAAAAGAAAAATTGGATGAGAATTGCAATATGCTAAAAAAATAATTTAAGTGGCACTTTTGTTTATGTGTTGACCATTTGTTCATTTGATTATTTTGAGTTTTGTTATTACTTCTCAATTTTGTTAGGAAAAGAAAAAGAAGAATAATAATTGAAGGTAGTAACACTTTTGGGGTGTCTGAAATTATTATTTTTCTTTATTTGGGTCAAGAAGAATTTTAGTTTAACCACCGGAATACAAAACAGTTCTTTGGGTCGTAAAATCTCAAACTAACGTGTCAATTTTAAAATGACAACACAACATGACACGAAACAAAATTAACACGAAATTGACACAACACGACATGTCTTTATGTTCAATTTATTTTACCCGCCATCATGTCGTGTCTTATTCGCGTTCACTTTTTGCCACAAAAGTAACCCGAATTAGAAACGATTTAAATCCAATTAAATACATGATATAGACTCCATTTACCCAATTATCTACCCCATTTAGACCTATTTGACTTGTTAGAAGTTAACTAGAAAACTAAAAAATAAAATAAAATTTCTTTATCTCCCTCCTTTCCTTAGTAGCAAATATCCATCCCCTCCCCCGTCACTTTCAATGCCTCAGCCCTCACTCTCTACCCTCAACCCTTACCCTACCCTACCCTCATCACTGTTTACCCTCAGCCCAACTGTGGATGTCGCATACCCCTCTGTCAATCTTTAGACTCCACCATTGTCGCCATTATTTTGAAGGGTAAGTTACATCATCATTGAATGGTAAAAATCAATTGAATGAGGTCAGTAATGAAATTATTTATTGTTACTGTTCATAAATTATTCTTTTTATAATAAATGTATTTTTTGTTCCTATTGAGTAGTATAAAATATATTTTTTTCATCAGTGACAAAAGGAGTTTGTGCTCTAGTTTGCCTGGGAAAATTTAGGAAGGGGAAAATTTTAATTACTCTCTAGTTGGGAATTATTTTATTAAATTTAAGTGGATTGTTGTGTGTTGTAAGGACTAATCGTATCCAATTGAACCGTAGTTAATTATCACGTTTAGCATCTTTTGGTAAGTTTTAAACGCATCGTGTTCGGGTTAAGAAAAAAACACAACCGTGTTGTGCCGTGTTCGTGTCAACTGAAATATTATCACGTTTTCGACCCATTAAATGATAGCTTCTAAATGAATGAAATGCCACATAGTTTTAACAAATGGATACGTCTAATTGAAGTCACTACTTTACGAACTAAAACCACTTGTGTTGTGTAATTGGACTGACCATTGGAAGTTCTAAATGTGATCAGTTGCCAACTAGAGGATTATTTTATTCATAAGAGAAAATGAACAAACATTACCCTTGATGGGAAACCCATAAAGGTGGGCAGTCATACCATTATGGGTTTTGATGCTTGTTTTTAGCATATAAATAGATGCAATCAAGACTACATATGTTTAGGAATTTCAATTCTAAGCTTACAAATGAAATTGGAGCCAAGTTACTTCAAATTCCAATCATTGAAAAATTATTCCTAATTAAAGTTATTAATTCCAAAACATCAGATTGAGGTTCCCAAGCACATATTTAGTTCAAAATTTTAAAATTTCATTGTTTAAAATCTTATTTACTATTGTGGAATCATGATTGGAGTTCAACTCTATCGCACTTATTTATTGATATGACCAAATAGGACATCGTCCTAGGATGGAACCTCTCAAATTCAAACAACCGAGCTTCAAGAAGGAACACACAGGTCACTTCCAAGACTCGGACAAAACTAGGGTCGGCCTCGTACGTATAACCTCGGTCATACATTAGGCCGAGACTTCAAGAAAGAATCATAGCAACAAAGACATATCTCGTTCTATCACCTAGACGACACCAAGAGTTCTCTAGCTTAGACAACCTCGACATGAGCTCCTTAGGTCGAGACCACACTTGTTAGTTCCACAAGTAAGGCCAATCGCTCCATCAACAACCTCGTACTCGACCGGGGCTGAAACATCTGCAGACGATACCATGAGTGGACGATCAATAGAACGTACCAAGGTGACATGTTCCACGTAAGCAATTCAGTTATAACCAAGATTATTCTCCTGACATGAGGGGAGATTTCATCATTATTACATACATGTGCATAGACAACTGTCACTACCTAATAGGATGCCCTCATTTGTTCACGCCTTCAATATGCTTAGGGGGGTGTATTACACCCCCAGCCACTATATAAACCCTTCATCTTTTTTATTGTAGAGGGGGAATTAATAAAAACCCTAGATGAAACTCTGCTCAATTGTATACAGAAGAGAGAGAGAGAGAGAGAGAGAGAGAGAGAGAGAGAGAGAGAGAGAGAGAGAGAGAGAGAGAGAGAGAGAGAGAGCTTGTGTTGTAACCAGACCATTAGAGTCATATTTACTAGTGGAATTCACTTACACACATAGTGGATGTAGGCTCCGGCTGAACCACTGAAATCCAGGTATTCATCTTCTTAACCTCATCTCTTTCTTTATTGGTTTGCTGTGTGATTATTGCCATTATTGTATACCTGTTTGAGCTTTATACATCTGTGACCTGGTGATACTATTTTTGGTATCATCAGTCTGGCGTCGTCTGTGGGAACGGGTAGCATCATCTCTTCCCTATTATAGCTTGTCCTCATCGGAGTCTCTGGTGGTGAACCAGTCCTCCCCTCCTGTGGAGCTATTTCACCATTGAAAGAGTTCTTGTTGAGCTACAAAGCTTTTACTCTTCAACTACAGCTCATCTGCAAGGTTTAACACATGGCATAAGAATTTCTACCACCACCACCAGCTGGTGGTCCTAGTTCTAGAAACTCACCTCCCCAGAAATGGCTGAGGTAACGACGGCATTGAAGTCCTTAGTGTCCATCCAACAGGAGGTGCAAGAACAGTTGGTTGCTTTCAGCTAAAATGTGATAATTAGGCCAGCTGCGGTACAACTGGAAATGATTACTCCAGCAGTCGCGGAGCACCCTCAGGATGCCAGGGGACCACCCTAAGCACCGCATAAATACTTGTCACCTCTTCAGCGGCGGAGTGACGTTGCTGACACTAGGCATTTATGCCTGGGGAGGCAACGCCAACCCCACCCAGAGGACCGTTATGATGATTATGAGGTTGAACATGCTCGGGCTGATTGTTGGGAACCATATGAGGTATCTGGGAATACAGTATGCCCCATCCAAGGGAGTCGAGGTCGTGATAGGAGGTCGAGTCATGATGTACAGCCAAGGGGTTCTGCCTTTGATCGAGTAAGTAGAGGGTCGGCCTTTGAGAGGCTCGGCTCCATTGGCGATTTGAGAGAAAGGATTTCCACATAAAGAAGCAATGTTGTCTCAAGAAGAGAGGGGGCAGACGACTGACCCCCTTGCGGCCGAGATGAGGGCCAGCGAGAGGTAAATAATCGATGCAGTTAAGCAGCAGGTGAACCCTCAGTTAGGCCGATTGAGGTAGCAGGGGATAACATTGTCTAGGCCGATGTTGTTGAAACGACTGAGAGACCTTAAAATGACTCAATTCAAAGGCTAAAAAACAAGATTGGAGGCATCCTTAAGAGTCCTGACCCATTGTAGAGGGGATACTCGAAAAGTTCTCCTTTTGTGGAAAAAATAGTCAACTTCTTAACCCCTGCCAAATTCAAGCTGCCAGTGGTTACTCCGAACTATGATGGGAGTACTAACCCTATGCATCATGTCGAGATGTATCAGTCGGCTGTAGACATCTACTCCGTCTCAGATGAGATAAAATGTCATGCATTCTCAAGCACTTTGACTGCAGCTTGCCATATATGGTTCACTTCACTCTCGAATAACTCCATTAAAAATTTTAAGCAACTCGTAGAACAATTCATCCACAACTTCTGTTTTAGGGTAAGACCCTAGAAGAAGACTACTCACCTGTTGTACATTAAGCAAGGGAAGAATGAGAGTCTCAGGGAGTACATCACGAGGTTTAAAAGGAGAAGTTGGAAGTGGAAGACTACGAAGAAAGTATTGCGATGACAGCATTAATAGGGGGCCTGTAGAAAGGGAAATTGCTTTGGAAGCTTGCTTAAGACCCAGCAAAGTCTATAGTCGAGCTATTGGCGACGGTCGGGAAGGTCATGAACGCCGAGGAAGCTTGTGACAACCCGCTATCCGAAATAAAGGGTGGCCAGCCCTATACCTCGATAAAATAGGAAATCATAGATAAATATCATTCTCAGCATCACAACAACATATAAAGTATAAGGAATAACCACACTATATTCCAGAAAACGGGTTATCAAAAAATTTGGTTTTGAAATAATAAGAAAGCATTTTCAATAACCCATGATAGAAATAGAGGGTGGAAACCCCCACAAGCGCATAAGAAACTATAAGGATACAAAAGGACCGAATGGAACGTCGGTCAAAATAACCATACAACATACAATAAGTTCCAGGTGTTACATAATACATCCATTATATAATTTCAACGGTTTGGGCCACTTGCCCGAATAAAACTGATCATAACTAGAAAGCAATAATGGAGGCGTCTACACAAAACATCCCGTGATACCCGCACGATGTCACGGCTCCTCAAAAGACATGTGGATGGAAGGGTCATTACGGGCGACCATGCGGCGGAACACCTGAACGGATTATATATATATACATACACAACAAGAAGTGAAAACCGGTCAGGGCCGGATATATGTGATCAATAGATAAATGACAGGTATGACAATGATGCGCAAGTAAGCATGGATGATAGTCTATCATGGTAACATCAAATAAGGAACTAAGGTTGATAAATAACTATGTAACATGAGATTCACTTAAACAAGAATTTAATTTACTTATGAGCCTTTTTCATCTTTCATCATATTTCAATTTCAATCTTCTTTGACGTTTCCTTATCAGGAATGCAATTATCATCATGTGCTCTTTATGGCACTAATCTCAATAGCATGCTCTTGTGGCATAAATTTTCTCTTTATGGCATGAAAGTTCCATCGAGTCCAACTCGATAATTAGAATAGTCATAAATATAAGTATAACGATTCTAAGACCGCCCGTCCGGGTTTCCCCACTGTGCGCGTCCCTAAATAACCATCATCTTCCAGGGCCTAACATAAGACAACCTGGGATCCTATCGAAATCGTCGGGAAGCGGCCATATGCCTGCGGGGTAGTCAAGACCACACCCAGAATCTCCTACCCATCGCAGAAAAATAAAACAAGCGCTCATATGGCCTAGGACTATATCCACCCTGCATTCATTAGCCAGGGGGCTTCACCTATCGCACGGACTTCCCTTAAGATGGTATTTAGAGAGGTGTGTAACATCCATTTTATTTATTTCCATTTCATGATTTAGTAAATTATCATTTACCTTATCATCTTCACGTTTTAACAAAGGTATAAGCCTAACCGGGACTATATGTATTTCGTACCGTCATAACATCCTCGATAAGGGATTCAGACTCCAAAGTTATTCCCAAAACCTCCTTTAGACTTTAATATAAACCCTCAAGTCAAATCTAACTCAAGTTAATTCCCAAAGTCTCCAAAGTGACCTTAATATGTTCCGGACCCTTATAAGACTATAAGACAAAAGAAATGCCTAAACATTTCTTTAAACTCCCCCTTGGAAGAACCCCAGATGAACCCTTTCGAATCTAGGGTGTCGACCCAACTCAACTAGGACTCTAAAACCCTATGTTTACTTCATTTAAGAAGATCCCTAATCACTAATCCTAAAGAAAAGGGTTAAAATGAAAAAGGGAAAATTTGGAAAATTTTAGGGCTACCGAATCGATTCGCCCCCCTGGCCGAATCGATTCGGCCAGAAAATTTGAGTTTCTGCAAAGCTGCCGAATCGATTCGGATGGAAACCGAATCGATTCGGTTAGAAAATTTGGGTATCTGCATAACTGCCGAATCGATTCGGACCAATTCCGAATCGATTCGGTTCACAAGACCTGAGCACTGGACCTAACCGAATTGATTCGCCCAGGGGGCCGAATCGATTCGGGCCTGCGATTTTGCCAAGATTTGGCTATGGAGTCTTGGACTCCATTTTCTACCCCAACTCAAATTTCTCCCAAACCAAACTTATATACCAACACCAAGATAACATCAATGATACTATTGACCATCTTCAACCTCATGAATCATCCCAATCATCTTTGAATGAATCAAAACCCACAAAAACATAAGAAAAATCCTAAACTAATTAAATCAAGATCAATACATCATTATCATCACAAATCATCTATCTTAAGTCACAAATAGCAAGTAGAAACTTGCCTTGATTCAGCAAATTACAGGTCCCTTGGTTGTAGGAGCAAGAATCTCTCAAAATCTCCAAAGCTCTAATCTTTCTCTCTACTCTTCTCTTTCTCTCTTCCACTGGTTCGCCTTTATAACATCCGAACCTCCCTCAAATTCCGGGGGATGTCCCTTAAGGAAAGACTCCCTCACCCGCTCCCACTGAGAAGGTCCCGTAGGAACTAGTGCTTCTTGTCCCCTTGCTTGAACTTGTGGCATTTGTTGGGCCACTGCAGTCATCGCGGCGTTGACAGCTTGGGCCACAATAGTTGCCACCTCAGCGGCACTGATATTCCCTTGTGGCTGCGGTGGAGGACCAAACTCATCCTCAACGACCCTATTACGTCTAGCGGGACGTCCTCTCTTTGGCGGCATCTGAGATAAAGACGAGGCAGAGTTAAAACACAATACAAAACAATCGATTTAGCAGAAGATCGCATACGTAAGCAACAAAACAATCCTAACATTAAGTTCTTTATCAAAGAACGCTACGGGAGAACGTGACACGTCCGCATAGATCCTAAAGACTCTAGAACCTGATGCTCTGATACCATCTTAAGGGAAGTCCGTGCGATAGGTGAAGCCCCCTGGCTAATGAATGCAGGGTGGATATAGTCCTAGGCCATATGAGCGCTTGTTTTATTTTTCTGCGATGGGTAGGAGATTCTGGGTGTGGTCTTGACTACCCCGCAGGCATATGGCCGCTTCCCGACGATTTCGATAGGATCCCAGGTTGTCTTATGTTAGGCCCTGGAAGATGATGGTTATTTAGGGACGCGCACAGTGGGGAAACCCGGACGGGCGGTCTTAGAATCGTTATGCTTATATTTATGACTATTCTAATTATCGAGTTGGACTCGATGGAACTTTCATGCCATAAAGAGCAAATTTATGCCACAAGAGCATGCTATTGAGATTAGTGCCATAAAGAGCACATGATGATAATTGCATTCCTGATAAGGAAACGTCAAAGAAGATTGAAATTGAAATATGATGAAAGATGAAAAAGGCTCATAAGTAAATTAAATTCTTGTTTAAGTGAATCTCATGTTACATAGTTATTTATCAGCCTTAGTTCCTTATTTGATGTTACCATGATAGACTATCATCCATGCTTACTTGCGCATCATTGTCATACCTGTCATTTATCTATTGATCACATATATCCGGCCCTGACCGGTTTTCACTTCTTGTTGTGTATGTATATATATATAATCCGTTCAGGTGTTCCGCCGCATGGTCGCCCGTAATGACCCTTCCATCCACATGTCTTTTGAGGAGCCGTGACATCGTGCGGGTATCACGGGATGTTTTGTGTAGACGCCTCCATTATTGCTTTCTAATTATGATCAGTTTTATTCGGGCAAGTGGCCCAAACCGTTGAAATTATATAATGGATGTATTATGTAACACCTGGAACTTATTGTATGTTGTATGGTTATTTTGACCGACGTTCCATTCGGTCCTTTTGTATCCTTATAGTTTCTTATGCGCTTGTGGGGGGTTTCCACCCTCTATTTCTATCATGGGTTGTTGAAAATGCTTTCTTATTATTTCAAAACCAAAATTTTTGATAACCCGTTTTCTGGAATATAGTGTGGTTATTCCTTATACTTTATATGTTGTTGTGATGTTGAGAATGATATTTATCTATGATTTCCTATTTTATCGAGGTATAGGGCTGGCCACCCTTTATTTCGGATAGCGGGTTGTCACAAAGCTATGGCAGCAAAATATGAGGATGAGAAGGGGACTAGCAGTGGGAGCAAGTTTCAGAAGAAAAATAAAGATGGAAAGAAGATATCAGCCGATGATAAGTTTGTCGGGTATACTCCTCTCACGGTCAGCTGCGAACACATTTTGAATGAGATCAAGAATCCCTAAAATGGCCCAAAAAGTTAAAAGCTCCCCCTCACAAAAGGAATAAACGCTTATGGTGTGAATTTCACGAAGATCACTGGCACTTAACATACAAATGTTTCACTCTGAAAGATGAGATTGAGAAGATACTTAAGGCTGGGAAGTTGAGAAAGTATGTGACCAGCGATAGTCGAAAAAGGGGACGAGACAACCCCAGAAAAAGAAGGGTCGATAGGTTCAAAGAGGAGACCCCTAGGAAAAAAGACGATGCCTCAGACGACGATGATGAGGATGACCCGGATTTGCCACCAAAGAATGACGGTCCTAAAGGTCGCCTTCACATAATTTCATTCGATGTGAAGATGATTTGTGGGGGCCTAGCAGGTGGAGGCTTAAACGTGGCTGACAGAAAGGCACACATTACAGAATTCAAATCTCTTCCTAAGGTTGAGGTGGTTAATACGGCTGAAATAGGCGTTAAGTCAGAGAAAAGAAAGAAGGTGGATATGGACACTTTGATTGTGGGTTTGTCAAGACTCGACTTCAAGGGTATCCTAGCCCCCCAAGATAACCCCCTAGTGATTACAACCAGGGTCCATGGGTATGACGTACCAAGAATACTGTTGACGATAGAAGTTTGGCTGACATTTTGTTCTGTCCATGCTTCAAAGGCCTAGGACTCAGCAAGAAAAGGCTTGTGCCTTATCATCATCCTCTGATAGGGTTCAGCGACGAGAAGGTGCATCCATTAGGAATGTATGAAATAAACGTCCGAATGGGAGATGTTTGGCCTAAGAGGCTAACAAAGAAGGTCAATTTCTATATAATGGATGAAAGTGTATACTCGAAGTATAACATCATCATGGGAAGAGTGGCCCTCAAAGAGTTTGAGGGCGTACCCTCCACTGTACACCAAATGGTGAAATTCTCGATTCCTTATGGAGTAGGGGAAGTCAAAGGTGATCAAGTGTTAGTACGGAAATGTTACTTCAACTCAGCCGAGGAGAGGGAAGCTTACAAAAAAATAACTATGACCTACAATATTGATACGCTGGACCCAAGAGACGAGAAGAAACTTAAGAAGGTATAAGTCGCTGAGGAGGCAGACTCTGTCGTCCTAAATAAAGACGAGCCGAAAAAAACCATCCAAATTGGAAAAACCCTAAAAAATGAGGTTAAGGAAGAGCTGGTGAAGCTATTGAATAAGAGGCAAAGCATCTTCGTATGGAGCCACGAAGACATTCCAGGTATTGACTAAGAATTTATGTTCCATAAGCTCAATGTAGCCGATGATGTTAAGTCGAGAAGGCAGAGAAGATGAGTATACTAAAGAGAGAAGTATGATATTATTAGGGAGGAGGTTAAGAAGTTAAAGAAGGCCGACTTCACTTGGGAAGTCATCTATCCTGACTAGTTAGCAAACGCTGTCATCGTCCCAAAAGCCAATTGCAAGTGGAGGATGTGTGTCAACTTCATGTATCTGAACAAAGTGTGCCTAAAAGATAACTTCCCTTTGCCCAGGATCGATCAAATGGTAGACGCAACAGCCGACCATGAATTGATGAGCTTCATGGATGCCTACTCAAGCTACAACCAGATATACATGGACCCAGCCGACGAAGAAAAGACTACCTTTATCACTAACAAGGGGACCTATTGTTATAAGGTCATGCCCTTTGGGTTGAAGAATGTCAGGGCAACATATCAGAGGCTGGTCAATAAAATGTTTGAAAACCAGATTGGAAAGATGATGGAAGTATACGTTGATAATATGCGGACTAAGAGCCTCAAGGCCGACACACATGTGTTCGACCTTAAGTGTGCCTTTGACACGATGGACAAGTACCGGATGAAGCTCAACCCCTCCAAGTGTGTCTTCGACATAGGAGCAGGAAAGTTTTAAGGATTTATTGTCAATCAAAGAGGGATCGAAGCCAATCCCGATAAGATCAAGTCCTTGTTAGAAATGAACACTCCTATGACAATAAAGGATGTGCAGAGGCTCACCGAAAGAGTGGCAGCGCTAAGCAGGTTTATCTCTAGAGCCACTGCTAAATGTCTTCCTTTCTTTCGAGTGTTGAGAAAAGCTTTTGAGTGGAATAAAGAGTGTGATAGAGCCTTTAAGGATTTGAATTCCTACCTCGGCTCCCCACTCCTATTATCTAGACCAGTACAGGGGGAGAAATTGTATCTTTATTTGGTTGTATCTGAGTCGGTCATCAGCACCGCTATTGTAAGAGGAGAGGATGGAGTTCAAAAATCGGTGTATTTCAATAGTAAGGCACTCCAAGGGGTTGAACAGATATACCCCAAGATGGAGAAGTTAGCTTACGAACTAATCCATGCCTCGAGGAAGATGAAGCCTTACTTTCAGGCGCATACCATGGTGGTCCTCACGGACTTACCCCTTAGACAAGTAATACACAAGCCTGAGAAGTTAGGAAGACTGATGACTTGGTCAATCGAATTAGGAGAGTTCGACATCGTCTATCAGCCAAGAACGGCCATCAAAAGGCAAGCCCTATCGGACTTTGTGGTCGAATTCACTTGGGACGAGGTCGATACTAGAGATGTTGAGATTGCTTGTGAACAAGAAAGCAGAGCATATCCTCCCCCAGCCCAGGCCGAGACAAGTTCAGTAAGAACCAAAGTATCTGAGAAATAATAAGAAAAGTATATTTTCAAGAATGGAACCCCGGAAGAGGGTAGTTTTTTGCCAAATGGTACTGTGTGGAGTCTCTTTGTTGATGGGTCTTCATATGAGAGTGGAAGCGGTGCAGGATTGATAATGTCAGCCCCAGATGGAAGCAATATTGAGTACACGTTGAGGTTTAACTTCAAAGCTTCAAATAACGAATCTGAGTATGAGTCTCTCTTAGCAGGCCTCTCCCTCATCTGAGCGCTGAATGTTGGCCAACTCCTTAGGCATAGTGATTCTAGGTTATTCATCAACCAAATTTTAGGGGTGTATGAGGCTAAAGATGGCAAAATGGAAAAGTACGTAGAAAAGGTTAAGACAGCATTAAAGCAGTTTGCTGAAGTGAAGCTGAGGAGGATACCCCGGTTGGACAATGGCCGAGTCGATGCCTTGCAAGGCTGGCCTCAGCTACAAGAACAGAGATAAGAAGGACGGTGCCGGTAGAAATCTTACACCGACCGACCATTGAAGAGGAAAATAGTGGTCCCGAATTTTGTTTGAATCTGAACATGGGAACCTCCTGGATGGTTCCAATCATCAGGTACATAAAGGATGGGGAGTTTCCAAAATCAAAGATCAAGAAAAGGAAGTTAAGATATAAAGTTGCTAAGTTCTCCATCATAGGAGACACTTTATACAAGAAAGTGTTCCTGCTTCCTCTACTCAGTTTTGTCCATCCATAGGAGGTCGGGTATATCCTAAAGGACGTGCGTGAAGGTTCTTGATCTAGTCACGTTGGGGGAAGATCTTTGGATAAGAGGATTATTACCTAGGGGTATTAGTGGCCGACCTCGGCCAAGGATGCTCCACCATATGTCAAGAAGTGCGACAAGTGCCAGAGGTTTGCTACCATCCCTCACCAGCCTCATCAACCTCTGACCTCCATTACTTCTCCTTGGCCATTTGAAGTGTGGGGAATTGATTTGGTAGGACCTTTGCCCAGAGCTATAAACAATTATCGTTATTTGATCGTGGCGATAGATTACTTTTCAAAGTGGGTGGAGGTTGAGCCGATGATTACAATTACGGAGCAGAAGACCTTCTAGTTCATCTGGAAAAATTTCATCTACAGGTACGGCCTACCCAATACCCTGATTTATGATAATGGAACACAATTTAAGAATGTCTCCCTAGAAAAATACTATGAAAGGGTCAGCATAAAGCAGTTCTTCTCCTCTCCTGGTCGACCCCAAGCTAATGGGCAAATGGAAGTAACAAACAGAAGGATTCTTGATGGAATCAAAAAGAAGTTAGAGGATGCAAAGGGGAGATGGATCGAAGAAGTGTATGATGTCCTATGGTCTTACAGGACAACGGAGAGTACTCCGACCAAGGAAACCCCAATTATGCTAACTTACGACTCAAAGGCAGTTGTGTCAATGGAGCTAGGCCTGCCTACTCATAGGGTTCAGACCTACGACCCTGAATAGAACAGTGAGGAGCGGAGGCTTGATTTGGATCTTACAGAAGAAAGAAGAGACTACGCTAAGGTGAGGCAAGTTGCCTACCAACAAAGAACAGTGAGGTTCTACAACAAAAGAGTTAAGATCTAACCACTGAAAATAGGAGACCTGGTATTGAAAAAGACATGGCAGAAGCCTAATAAGCTCCATCCAAATTGGCACGGCCCGTACAGAGTGGTTGAAGAGGTGGTACCAGGGACATATCGATTGGAGAATCTAGAAGGAGAACCCTTATCCAACCCATGGAACGCCGACCACCTTAAAAAGTATTACCAGTAAGATTTCAACTATGTTAGTTTTCTTTCAGTTTCATTATACTACATATGTCTGAGACTCATATGAATGAAATTCAATAAAAATATCAGTGTGTTCTCTCATATGTTGTCTATTTATTTGAATGATTGTTATTTGTATGCGCCAACCTGCCTTAAGCTACAAAACATCATTCGTGGTGATGTCGTCTTAAGTAGCTTTCGGTGATACAATAACCTAGATGGGGTCAACCTCGTCCATGGGTTGTCAATAACATCGAAAGATTAAATCTTTAGATCGAAGATGATAGTGAATGGATGAGACGACACTCATCCATATACTCACAAAAATAATGAGAGAGGACTTGTGTTATAACACCATGATTTGGTGAATGCAAATTAACAATCACTTAAGTGTGGTTCATTATTAAACATCATTAGTTTCGGCCGAAGACGATAGTGCATGGACGAGACGACACTCATCCATACACTCTCAAAAACGACGAGAGAGGACTTATGCTATAACACCATGATTTGATGAATGCAAATTAAAAATCACTTAAGTGGTTCATCAATCCATTGGCCAGAGACGACGAAATTACAAATTATGGTTCACACCAAGCAAGCATCAAAAAGTTGATGAAAGCAAAGATAAGACTTGAGAATAGGTGAAAATTCAAATTCATTCATTTAGTCAAATTCCATTAGCAAGAGTACAAAAGTTGGAAGGCCGTAAAAGGCCGAGAATCACCTTACATTAAAAAGTTACATTAAAAAAGAAGATGAAATGGGCTACACAAAAGATGCACAAAATCATAACTGTAGAGCACCGTCATCGTCGGCTGGGGTCGATCCATCACCAGCTACTTGATTCTCCCCCTCAGTCCCAGTGTTTGTTATCTCGACACCATCGTCACCAAGACCAAGGTCGGTCGTATTCTCATTCGTCTCTGTGACCTCGGGGAGATTAGTCTCTGTGACAACAGTGGGGTTCTCAACCTCGGCCAAGGTCGTCTGCAGACGCGTATCTGTGAAGTTGAGATCTGATAAGTCATCAAGGGAAAGATCCCCAGTCTCGGCATGCTTAAGGACAGCCCACCGGCCGGCAGTTTTGATGCCCCTCTCAAGATACTCAAAGCCAAGCTCAAAAAACTCTTCAGAGTCCTTAAATTCAGCTAAAGCTTGTGCCCTAGCAGCCTTAACAGTAGCATTAATTTCTGATTTCCTTTTCGGCCAGGGTCTTCAGAGTATTGGCATGACTCGTCATCAAATTGTCAATCTTATTATTTGCTTCTTGCAAGGCCGAGTTGGCAGTCTGCAGCTCAGTTCGCAGATTACTTTCCATTGTGATAGCATCTCTCCCCTTTTAAATCAGGGGCGTCCTCTTGCTGATCCAGTCTCCCATCTTATGTAAGGAGACTATACCCTGCAAAATATGAGAAGACAAGTCAGTACGAGGTTTCATCAAAGACGAGACATCACTTTAAAAATTCCTAAAAAGGTACCTGAATAGCTATGTGATGGAAAACTCAGTTAGTAATGCAATATCCATCGACTGAAGGAAGCGCTTATTGGCCTCAGACATAATACAGTCGATGGCGTCGATGGCCTGTCTGTTATGGTCGTTGATGCTGTCGTCTGCGATCCTAAGCTGCGACAGCCTAGCAGCAAGCATGTCTTCAAATGAGATCGGAATGGCTTGGTCTTGACGACCATGCTTTGAAGGACGAGTTGTAGTAGTGTCATCAACTCGGGTCCTCTTCTTCTTCCCAGCTTCATCATCTCGGCTGGGGCCACCTGCAGAGGATTTTTTGGTTGTTGGAGGGGAAGGGGGTTCATTCCTCTACCCACGAACTTGCTTAAGTTTGGAGCTACCATTTCCCAAAGAGCATCGGAGATGCCTTCCGGATGACCTGCAAATATTAGACTTGGGAAATTAGTCACAAATACCTGATAAATACGAAGCTACACTTGGCAAAGTTTATCACTTACACAACTCCTCCAAGGGGCCAATATCTAGGCCTGTCTGATCTAGATAGTATGGAGTCATCGGGTGCTCCAACTTAGCTAGACGACCTTTTTCACCTTGTCCCCGAACTTTATTGACCTTCTCATAAGCCTCAGGGTATAAACATGGGTCTAATTTGGATGACACGGAGACCTTGCCCCACTTCAGAGGGGTCTTAGGCTCAGAAGTTCTGCAAGCTTGAGTAGGGCCGAACTCCCAAGCCCCAGAAACAATAAAGTAGCAAGGCTTCCAGTTGTGGCTGGAAGTTTGGGTAACTAGATAAGTTTTTCTCAGATTTCCTGGCTACGAGGTGGTAGTATCTAGGTTGGCTATTTGGAGACGATGGTGTATAACAGGCAAGGAAAATGCTTAGTGTAATGTCAGTCTGGTGAACTGTCCTCCAAAGTATGATAGAACTAAGGATGACCCTCCAAACATTCGGAGAAAGCTGAGAGGGTGCAAGCTTGAAATGGGCTAAAATGGCTCGGATTGTAAGATGGATGGGAAGCTGAAAGTCGAGCTTAAACATTTACTCGTAAACCCAAATTCCGCCTTCTCGACCACGAAACACTCTCTCATCCTTATTAGGTTTTCTCATGGAAATAGAGGAATCTAACCGATATAAGTGCCTCAAAACCAAGAGGTCGGCCTCAGATATTGTGCTCTCATACTCCTCATGCACTGACGCATCAACCTCACTCTCCTCACCACTACTTTCTTGAGCCTCAACTTGAGGATCATTTTGAGCCTGTGGATTACCTGGGTAACCAGTTGGCAATCTTTCTGCAAACTCGTCCCCAATTGCAGCTGATAGAGGAATTGCATCCATAGGGGGTGAAATTGCCACACTAGGCTCAAGAATCTGAACAGAGTCAGATTGATTTGAAGCTTCAGCTCTCTGAGATGAAGAGACATGGGAAGTGGCCTCGTCTACATCAGACCCCTCAGTATGGGATGCAGAATACGACATGGCCTCCTCAAACGAATTCCCATTCTCAGCCGCCTCACATGTTGACATAGGGTCGTCTGGAGATGAGGACGACATAGAAATGGGATCACTTGGTTCGACGACTAGGGGATCGCAGGACTTAGAGGCTTGAGGGTAGATGGCGCCCAAGGGGGGAAGATAAATAGGACGAAGGGGAAACTCTTCGGCCTTACGCCTCTCTGCCTCTTCAGACTCTATCCTCCTAATATGTTCGAAGCACTTATCTCTGACACTGGGAAATTCCTCGGCTAACTTATAAAGATGTCTTAACATCAAAGGCCGAGGTTTGACTTGATTAAAAAACTTGGAAAATGGGACAAACTGTTTACAACATTGACCAAGGTTGACTGAAGATTAAACAAGAAGTTGAAAGGCTTTGTCAAGAATTTCAAGAACAGTTTGAAACTCGCCGAAGAAGATGACCGGAGCTTGCTTGAAAATGTTTGGAAAAACCCTAAAAAATTCTATCAAGCCACTATCTACCACCTAGGACGTCCTAAAAAGGGGCTGAATTTTCCCTGAAACACCCTAAACCTCGCTGGAAAGATAAAACCCCACCGAAAAATGGGAAAATTCACCAGAAAATTAAAATGCAGTGAATTTGGAAAAAATGTAATGAAAAGAAGGATTGAGATAAGGAGACAAAGAGGATACCTGAAAAGGTTGAATGCTTCGAAGAAAATAACGAAGAAGAAAGTTGCAGAGAGCGCAGAAGGTTAGAGAGAGAGAGTAAATAGGCGGGAGCTCTTTGAGAAGATAAAGAGGTGAGATAAATTTTGGGGGTTTAAATATCAGGGCAATGATGAGGCGCGATTCCCAAAGTAAGTAATCAATTGAAGGCACAAAACCCTATACATTCAACTGTGACATGTGTCACCCTCTTACATATCAAGATGTATCCAACCAATGCATTAGAGACATCTCATCAAGGGACAATGTCGACTCGTATGCCCCAGCCACCTCTTCACATAGGTAACTGAGGGCTAGGGGGTGATTGATGTGACTAAATATGACCTCGTCTCAGGACGGGACCTCTCAAATCCGAACAGCCGAGCTTCAAGAAAGAACACACAGGTCACTTCCAAAACTCGGCCAAAACCAGGGTCGGCCTCGTATGTATAACCTCAGCCATATATTAGGCCGGAACTTCAAGAAAGAATCATAGCAGCAAAGACATCTCTCATCCTATCACCCAGCCGACACCAAGAGTTGGCCAGCTTAGACAACCTCGGCCTGAGCTGCTCAGGCCGATACCACACTTGCTAGTTCCATGTGTAAGGCCAATCGCTCCATCAACAACCTCGTACTCGATCGTGGCCGAGACATTTGCAGACGATACCATGAATGGACGAGCAGTAGAACGTACCAAGGTGACGTGTTCCACATGAGCAATTCAATTATAACCAAGATTATTCTCCTCACGTAAGGGGAGATTTCATCATCATTACATACTTGTGCATAGACAGTTGTCACTACCTGATAGGATGCCCTCATCTGTGCACACCTTCAACATGCTTAGGGGTGTGTATCACACTCCCCGAGCACTATATAAACCCTTCATCTCCTTCATTGTAGAGGGGGAATTAATAAAAACCCTAATTGAAACTCTGCTCAATTGTATACAGTAGGAAGAGAGAGCGAGCGAGAGAGAGAGAGAGGGGGGGGGAGCTTGTGTTGTAACCAGGACATTAGAGCCATATTTACTAATGGAATTCACTCACACAGTGGATATAGGCACCGACTGAACCACTTAAATCCAGACGTTCATCTTCTTCACCTCATCTCCTTCTTTGTTGGTTTGTTGTTTATATTGCCATTGTTGTATACATGTTTGAGCTTTAGACATCTGTGACCTGGTGATATCATTTCTGGTATCATCATTCGTCTATCAAAAAATTCGAAAAGTGAAATCTGGCATTCACATACTGTATCATTATTATTACTTAGAGATCAATCAAGGGGCTAATATATCAATAGCTTTGTCGAACATATTTGATAATATATGCAAGTGATCTAATATAAATGCCCTCCTTTTTCGCATTATGGAGAGTTCTTGTATCCCCGTGTTTTAAGTAACAACCTTCCCTAATATAAAATGTCCACCTTTATTGCATTAAGTATTGGGACATATACCAAATAGTCCCTCGAACATTTTTTAATACCCATTTAGTCCAAACTTTTTTATTTTGCCTCAAAAAGTCCTTTGCCACATATTTTGGAGAGGGAGTGCCGCTGGCACGGACCTCTAAAAATAAGAGGATATTGAGTGCTTGAGGGACTAAATGGGTTAAACTAAAAATATGTGTCCTTTTTAAAAAATATATATTTATAGTAGGGACTATTTAATAATTGACCCTTAAGTATTCTTGAACTTCCATTTTGACTACAGTTAGTTTTACAAATGGTAAATCACCATGTCAGAATATAATTATTCAGCCCTACAGAAGAATCCTTGAATAAGAAGATCGAGCCAATCCTTGGGGAAAGTCTTTTTTCAGTACTTGTTTATCAAAGATATTCATAAATTTCCTCAAGTAGCCTGACCACAGCTATAAATTGCTCGCCCTTTAGTGCTCGTTTCGTTAAATTTCCCGATATGAATTTTTGTCATTAAATAAAACTTAGAGCTTCGCAATAGCATGTGTTGGCAAGTTTGATCTGGCAGGGAGGTCTAAATCTTCCCAATCTTCATCTTCCACCTTTGAGAAGTACCGTTCAACCATATCATCACTAACGAACTCCAGTTTAGAAGGTTCCCACTGAAAGGAGAAAAGGCAAACACTGTAAATATGAACGTAATATACAAGAGAACCCAGGGACGGAATAATGTTCTACTGATCTATAACAATAAACTGAACCGCTTTTCCGGATTCAGAAAATGAACAAATAATAAAAACAAAATTGGCCTCAATAAGGCGAAGTACTAGAGTGAAACTCAAAAGATTATTATCTTCTATACTAATTAAGCAAAGCACTTGAATGAAACAAAAAATTAAATATTAAATAAGAGCATTATCACCCTATTTAAAACAAAGATAAGGGTGACAAAGTGTAATACTATAGATTTTACGTTTCCAAAATGGTGGGCAAAACATGTTTTTATAATATATTGTGTATTCCTTTTTTCCAAAAAAGTTACAAATATTAATTTTACTTGTTTCAATTTTAGGGGGGCAACTACCCACATTCTCCAGTGGGTAGCTTCACCCCTGATCTGATAGTAACTAAAATTAGGGACTTCTATTAATGGAATAAAATGAAAATGTAACGTTAAACAGAATATTACCTTTGGGTTTCTATCCTTGTCCAGCAGTATAGCCCTGCAGCCCTGCATTTGAAGATGGGTTGTAGAGACATAAAAGACGTATAGAACATAAGTAGTATAATATTAGAAGATGGGTTTTCGAGAGCTAAGGGGGGCATAGACAACATAAGTAGCGGTGCAAATAATAATAATAATAATAATAACAGTAAAATAAATTTAAAAGGGTTGGCACCTCAAAGAAATCCTTGCTGACGTCTCCTCTCATGACATTACAAACCATTCTGTACTCACGGACAAGGCATTTACCAACACCTTGGACCCTTCCTTCTCTAATCTGGATAGGAGGGGAGCAACATTAATATAAAATTTGATAGCTCAAAAAAATATTTTCAAGAGTATTTGAGTTTGTTTTTTTTTAATTCTATAACGCAGGTACTTGATTTCTACTTTAATTTTTATTTAAATGCAACACAATCTACATTTTAATTTTTTGTTCTCTTCCAAATATTCAACAATATACTAAAATGATACTTTCCCATGCTTGAACCTAAATTGCAGGTGATATATTAGATCCATTTAGACAAAACATGTTTATCCATTATACAAACCATGGAATTAGAGAGATAAATGCAGGCCTCACAGAGCATTGCCAAAGATTCTAGTTCGGGCCAAATGAGCTTCATTGCCAAGACCTACCAAGAATCTTTTATTTTTATTTATTTACTTTTTTTAACTTTTGCAGTCTTCAAAAATGGAAATCACCACAATCTCAATTTTTTAGATACTTCTCATTGTTATTTTTTCCAGAATTTTTTGCGCTCTCTAAATAGCGTATATTTGCGTATCGCCCGATACCGAGACTTTGAACCATGCTTCTCAAATATTTTAAACATTTTGTCTACAGTTTTTTCAGGGCTCTCACAAAGCTTGAGCATTAACTTGGATCTTACTGCTGGTATTTATACTATTAAGTACATCCATATCCCTCTCCATCCTAACCACTATAATGAGAAGAAAAAAAAATTGTGTGTGTGTGTGTGTGTGTTGGGGGGGGGGGATAGTTGTGTTCGAATTTTTGTCCAGGGAATCTTAATAAATTTACCGTAACTACATTACATATATAAACATGTATTCTGAAAACTAAGAACACAAGTCAACAATCAGGTGTACCATAAAAATTACATATTAACAGGACACATCTTGACTGATTGCAAATTAAACAAAGATGTCTCATGGAAAGGTCGTAGTAGAGACACTTGACATTTTCAAAAAGAAATTGGCTATTGTATTTAAGGGGTGATGATGTTAGACAACAAATGGCACAAAAGACAAGCAGAAATTAAGAACTCTCTCTCCCTGTTATATCTCAAAATATAATGTGCTTACAATGGTTGGCCAATGGCTTCATTTGTAGGCGAAGTTATCTTGGTACTAAAGATAACTCTAAAGAGTGAAAAGACTAAAGAGGGCCCACTAAGAATATATCAAGGGAATATTACCTCCTTACCTACACTACTATCCTAAACAAAGAAATAAAAATAAAGCGACAAAATAAAACAGCACTATGAAACGATATCACGATTGAACCCATTGTGCCAGCCTTATTCTCATCAGATTTACAAACTATTAGGATAATAGTCCCTCCATCCCAAATTAATAATCCTGCTTTCCTTTTTGGGTCGTCCCAAATTAATAATCTCTTTCCTTTTTTGGATGTAATCAACAGATCAAATTCCACGATAGTGAACCAGGCTTGATCTTGCTCATTGAGTGAGTGAATCCTTAAAAACCGTCATTTTCAAATAGTGACTATAAAATTTGGGACAAAGGTAGTACTTCATTAGCTTATTTAAATGTGTATATATATTACCCATGCTCAGATAGGATGGCATTTTTTGCATTAGTCAACGGCAAAAACTAAGTAACTGTATTTTGTGGCCACTCTATTGTTCGTTATCTTTCTAGTTATTTTAAATTGAACACACTAGGCAGTGATCACTTCATTTCTGTAGCACAGATTCGAAAAGGAAAAAGAAAAAAAAAATGTGTGGCACCGCTTAATTGTTTATATCTTCCAAAGTTGTTATCACCTTACTTGCAACCCTACATCCAGCTCTCATAGTTTCAAGAAGATGCACGGGCAAGAATAAGTTTGTAAATTCCGTGGTTACATTCTATCGCTCCGTTATAATTTTGCATAATAGTTACATTTTTTATAGAATTGTTTAACTAATTAGTAAATAGGGATTAAATTTTATTATTTTTAAACATTCTCCCACCCTCGACCCTCATAAACATCACAATACACCATAGCCCAGTTAGTCCCAGTCCGCATAGGACTTGTTTTTGAAGGACTCCTTTATTTTTAGTGCCTCTATTTATGTCCACTCGTTATTGGGATCAATCTTTAAATATCATTTTGAATTGGTAGATATTTTCTAGATTATAAGGAAATAGTTTGGGGATATATAAGCACCACTAGGATCAATAACTTTCTTCAAGTTTATGAGCTCAATGCAACTTTCAATTTGACATTGATGGGGACAAAGTGATGGGATTAGGGGTGACAATTATAGAAACAACACGATAATACGACATGAAATTGACCCGAAACTAACACGACATATCGTGTTCGTGCCTTGTGTGTGTCGGGGATTTTTTATGCAACGTCATATTGTGTCGTGTTCATGTCAAAATTATGAGTCGTATTATCGTGTCTTGTTGTGTTAATTATGTTTTTATGCGAGTTATTGTGTTTATTTCTATTCAATTGAGTGTAAAAATCGTGTTAGTCGTGTCGAGTGCTATACGGGTCGTGTTCATGTCTAATAAAAAAACATGAAGTCCTCGTGTCGTGTGCTAGGTTTCCCATTTTAGTCTTTTTACCTTTTTAAGGATTCTTGGCTAGCAAGCCTCTTTAGCCTATAAATAAGACCTTCGGTCACTCATTGTAAACACATTATATTTGAGGAAAAGAAAAAGATTGATTCTAATATCGTGTTTGTTCTTGTGATAAGGGGAATTGTCCATGTTTATAGCTAAACCCCCATGCCCCAACAACCTAATTAATAGGGTTTGTCTACTTAACCCCTTGCAATAATAGTTTATTTTGACTTAACCTCCTGGAAGATGAAAATTAGACAGCCCCCCAGATTCTAACACCGTTACTTTTCCGTTAACAAATCATTATAATTCATATTTTGATTTCCCCCTATATTTCTTGAACAAAAATACTCTGTTCTTTATCCTCGTCTTCTTCCCCAAGAACCCTAATTCAAATTTTAAAAACCCAAAAATTTGCAAAACTTCAAAATCAGCACTTACTGTGTCGCAGTCAGCAATCGAACTATATGAAATAAAAAAATAAAAAATCAAATCACTGCAGACGTAACAATTTTATCATCACTAATGTTTTCAAGCTTTGACAATCTAAGATTTTAAAGTAGTGTATCGTGGAAATCCTTATTTTCATTAACACATAATCACAGACTATTCTGCAATTTTTTGTTCTTCACGATGGTGGAAACGATTTTTCTTGCTGTGTTCTTGGTTCGTAGGTTTGTGAGTTCTTATATATATTAACCTTGTGAAGAAGTCTTACAGGAAACCGTCAATACCTTAATTCTGAATTTTGTTGCCATATGATGATCTCATTCTTACTATCCATGATTTGATGTTCCACAGTTAAAAAAATCCTCTTTTGGACCATCACAGCCAGTTATTGCTCAGAAATTTCTATAATTATAAATCAAAAACCCAAAGAAAAATATAAAATTAGAATATAGATATTATATATTTTATAACTATAACAAGTGTTTAATCACAGTTATCGTACTCAAAAGTGTTAGTGTGAGGTAATGGTGTGGTGGTGGTAGTAGGAGGAGGCACATGGTAATTCTGATTTTAAAGTTTTGCAAATTTTTACATTTTTGAAATTTGAATTAGGGTTTTTGAGGATGAAGAAGAGGGCATTTTTGTCCAAAAAAATATAGGGGGTAAATCAAAATATGAACTAGAATGATTTTCTAACGAAAAAGTAACGGTGTTAGAATCTAAGAGTTATGTCTAATTTTTCATGTTCAAGGGGGTTAAGTCAAAATACGTTATTATTGCAGGGGGTTAAGTCAAAAAAACTAATTAATACAAAAACAGATTTATGGTCTTTTCGTTTCTCTCATAATTTTTATTTCTCTTTCCTGCTTCTGATGATTAAATTCAGGGGCATCTAAAAAAAAGTTCCTATCCTACCCAGTGCACAAGACTCCCGCTTAACTGCAGGGTTTGGGAGAGGCGGATGTCTGCTGGCCTTACCCCCATATGGATATATATAAGACGCACCCAGAGAGATTGGTGAGCTGTTAAAAAATTTCTATACTTTATTATTCTTCTGGTAGTAAAATGCTATGATTGTTACTTCAAAACTTTGGTGAAATTCCGCTGACATGTGGACCACTTGTTGATTGCTGAAAAGTAAGTGAAATAATGTTCGAGTCCATACCGATCTAAGAGAAATTTTAAGACTTGTTGGGGATGCTTTCTTCAATGATTGAATAGTTTCAGATACCCAATCATCCATGCGGTTTACAGCCTCTCTCTCCTACAAAATAAGATACGAAATTCTGGTAAAGTGAAATGTATATTTTTAAGCGATTTGCGTCGGCAAAGATTTGAAGTAAACAAAATTTCACCAGTAAATGCATTTGAAATTAGAAGAAAAATGGTGATTGAATAAAATTCCTTCAAATGGAACTCATCCATGGCATCAACTTACAAGGTATGATAAGATTTCTTCAACTGTTCTTCGTGAGAAACATATATTAATAATATCCATCCTGTGGCATGTGATGAAAAAAAAAATAATTGAGATTCAGTAACACATACTGCAGGGGAAGGCTGAGAAGTAGGTATCCAAAAGAATGATATTCCAAATCTTTCAAAAGTTAAAATGTGTAAGCCAGAAAGAACTCAGGCCTGTATGTATCAAACTTTTTAGTATACAATGGGTGTTTGAGATGATATGCTTTTAATAATAAGGGTGTGTTTCATTATAAAGTACGAAAAATATGGAAAAAAAATATTTCAAATTTATGAAAACTTGGAAAAAAGAGATAATTAGCTTGGTGAGATGTTCCATTATTTTATTTGGTTTTCCATGGAACCCAATTCTTTTGGGAGGGGGGGGGAAGTAGAGATTGTTTCCATGGAATCCAATTATTTGGTTTACCAATGAACACTATCCCACATGGTACGACTAGATCCAATCATGCTTCTAAAAAATTTAAGCCCACACGGGTGAGAAGGTTCAATTCCCGCTTGGGACAGCTTCACACAGCTTTGGTGCAGATTTAAAATGGGGAGGGCACCCCTGTTGTGTAGTCCATCATTTTTTTTAAATAAAATATAGCTCTACTAGAAAACTATCCCCATCTAGAGTTCTCAGAAGAAAAAAAAAATTACATATTTTACATGCATATAAGGATGTTATACGAGATCAGTCGTTTGACGAACTCCAGTTTAATAAGGGCAAATTAATGGATTATAATTACCCTCCCTAATAAAAGGCGATAATGCCTTTATAGTTCAAGTTTAGTTCTTAAACTATTGTGACTTTCCAATAGAATCTAACACCCCAAATGAAGTACTGCACGTGCCAAATAGAGTTAAACAAAACATCACAGAAATAAAAATGGTTTATTCTCTCTTTGGCCCCCGTTTATCGTCACATGCAGTTTGACCCCCATAATTTCATCCTCATGGATTTAGGGCACCCAAAAGCATCATAAATTCTCAAGAGAACTCCAAAAGATTATTACAAAGAGCCATAGAAACTGTATTCAGTGCCAATTTTTTTTGCACTTCCGAAATTATAGGTTTGCGATCTGATCTATTCTGATGGGGATTTTTTTTAGTAAAAATTTATTATTTGTTCCAAATAAATTATGGCCTCCCTAATAGATCAACCGCAGCCATTCGTTCGTTCTGTATAGATACCAACCCTACAACACTCATTTTCACTTGCTCACTCCTGTAAACAACCGCTGGGCGGCTATGATCTTGAATCACATTGTTTGATTAAAAACTAGAGAAATATAATGTGGCTCAACTTGATGCATGTATTACTATAAATTAGGCTATTTTTCGATTCCAAAAGTTCTCTGACAAATATATAAATTGGGAATTTATCATATTTCCGAAATTTTCAATATGGAAAAAATTGAGGATTTTTGGAAATTTAGGAATTGGAATTGAATTGGAAAAGATATTTAATTTCTGAAAATTAAGGAAAACTTTCTGAACACCCCTTTTACAATCCGATTCTGCCAAAACACAAGCCTATGCCAATGTCTAAGAAGTGAAATGATGCAATGAAACATAGAAGAAAATACCAAAATAAAACTCACCCCTATATACCAAAATACCTCATAACATAAAATACTAAAGTACCCCGAAACTATTTGGAGAATATTCGTAATGAGTATTTCTTTAGTCTACTAATATTTAGACACTATAATAAATAAATACAAAAATAAAAAAATCATGGACCCCATCATGTGTCATGCTTTTATCATTTGCATCATGAAAATTATGAGGAATAAACTGAATATAAAATATTAATGGGGCCATACCTCGAATAAGATAGTGAGGAAAATAATCAGACTAAAAGTGAGAAAACCTACCTGTTAAAGGCACTCTTCTCTTTCACATTAGGAAGCTGAGAAAATTTGTCAATAATGCCAGAAATAACGGTTGGATCACTTGAATCTACCTTCAATAGTGCTTCTTCTAACATCGGCAATCTCTGTTAATTGATAAAAGACTTTTCAGGAAGCATTTAATTCGTATTAGTGATGTTGAGATAAAGGCTATAGAGAATGCTTTGACTTGTTCCCGATGTGTTGACAGGTTTATAAGTGGGACTCATGAAGGACATTCTCCCTTGTTGACAAGCTACACTGTTATTAAAAAATTTGCAGTTTCAGAGGTGAAATTAAATCGAAATTTATTTTTTCAGAACACTTACACAAGTATTAGCATGGATCGACGAATTAAATTTAAGTGCTGCAAATTGAACTCATTGCAAAGAAGCTAGGGTTGTAGTTAGAATCTCTTGCACGTTGTATGTGATTGGTAGCTAGCTCAGAAGGAGATGCTTTTCGACCATCTTAGGTTCACAATTAATAATAGAGAACATGTACTACTGGCATGTATTTTCTCTGAAATTGGAGGGCTATGGAATCTTGAATTCCACCAAGTGTCCAAGAATGTGATGGAGAATCAGATAATTACTCTATTGTAATTATTTTATTTATATGCCTTTATAATTGTTAAAGAGGGAGTATCCAACCTGAAACCAGCAGGCTATCGGTAGAGAGGTCCCAGTCCCAATATCATATGTATTGAAGTGCATTGCTTTGGGTTCCTCAATGTGGGATTTATATTTTCAATGTCCATTGAAATGTGGCGTAATTACGCCAAACACGTAGATGAATCATACAAGTGACGTGCACCATGCTGTGCGGAAGCGCCACCGAAATATTTGACAAACAAATAGAAGACGATGACAAATTAAACAAGGGAGAAATAACACACCAAGAATTGCATTTTTTGTAATAAAACCTTGTCTTGCTATGGAGAAAGCCCGATTCCACGACTTGAGAATTTTACAAGTACATGAAAGTGTTATGCCCACAGCCCAATGTAACTCCCCGTATTTCTGGGCATTTATGATTTAATTAATTCGGTATTTTTAAATTACCCGCATGCCGTAATTTAATTGGATTAAATATTATGTGTTGATTAAAATATTAATCAGGAGAAAAATGATTAATGTTTATAGACTATAATTACCAAGTGAATGGTAGATATTTATTTTACGTCATATCGCGTGATAGTGACGTGGCAGTACTGTATCTCAACTGGGAGTTGCGTGTAAACTATACGAGGTTGAGATAGGAAATTATTGTAGAATAACTCGGATGGCGATTTCGAGGTCACGGTTGATTCCGGATAGGTCGAGATAGTCGGAATAGTGTATCCGGGGCCCCAAAAAAATATGAGTTATTGTGTAGTGTAAATTTAACGCTTTCCCACCCACTTCATATCAAATTGGTATCAGAGTGACATTCGCTCCTGATGTGCTCGCCGATGTGGTTGTTGTAATGGCTCGGAGGAACTGGAGAGTCACTCCTCCAGAACACACCCCACCGCCGGCGGTCATGCGGCACCACCTCTTTTTCCACCCCCATTTCTGTCCCAAAGCCCTAGATTTGAAACTTTAAGCCTCAAAACTGCCTCAAACCCACAAAACCCTAGTCTTAATCCCACATTCCGTCAACATTTACCTCTAATCTTAAAATCCGGCCCTTACCGGGGGTCGCCATTACCTGAGACGCCTTTCCGATGACCGGCGAAGGCAAACGGTGGTCACCTGCCCTCTGAAACCCCTAACCCGACTTCACAGCAAGACCTAACGTAAAAAAAAATTCAGATCTGTCGCACCAATGGCCTATGGTGATCCTCTCCAGTGGTCGATAACTTCGATCAGCCCCTGCGATGGTGTATCACCATTGCCGACCAAGATGAGCTCTCGCATTCAAGCACGAGAGCGTAAGAGGCACAGATCCACAAGTTCTGGGCAGCACGTATGCCCGTATGAATTCATCGGACTACCACCAGCCTCCAGCGAGCGTCCCACAGGCGTAATAGAATTTCCGGCCAACCCGTGTGGCCCCATAGCTACTAGTCATTTGGGAGGGATGCAAGGACAAGTTAGGGTTTGGAATGATGAGTTTGCATGGGCCCTAATTTCTAAAGTAAGTCCCAACAATACCCACCAATCTTTTAATTACTATTTTGGCCCAGAAATTGACACCATTACAAATGCCCCTCAACTAATTTTACAAAATCACCCCACTTACCCAATTTACGAACAAAACCCCCAAAATTTTCTCAACAATCACTCAACCCACCCCTCTATTTCTGGAAATTATTTGGAGCCCCTCCCAACATCTGAAAATTATTTTTCAGCCCCTCAACTTTTCAAAAATCATGAGTCGGCCCCAAAACTTTCTAAAACATCCAATTTAATCCCACCCCACCCGACACTTAGTTTCCATCCGATTTGTTGTGGGACGAAAGTGGCAATACCGAGTATGGGATTGATATGGAGGTTTGTGCCGAATTTGAGGAAGTAAGTTGTACCATTATCAAAGAACTCCAAAATCGCCTTGACTATTGGGAGAGAGCGGGTTCCTCACTTTTTAGCAAGCTAAATACTTTCCAACATACCCCATCTCCATCGGGGAGTATGAGAAACGTCACCGGCGCCTAAATCAATGTTGTGTCAAGTATCTTGAGATGGAGGTGGAACGTGATCAGTGGATGCTTGCGCGGATAAGGCGATTGACCCGATATTTTGAATACCTGTCTTCCGATGCGACGGGATCGCCTGCCCCTGTTGTTTCCATTGATGACAAGGATGCCCACAGCCCCACCTCCTACGATGGCGCTTTCTATGAGGATACCGAGGGCCCAACAGAGGACGGTCTAGATCCCGAGTTCCTTCCTTGTTATTTTTTCTCCATATTTGAGTAGGGTGGTTGGAGTACTCGCACCCGATTCCGTGACTTGGCAATTTTTGAGATTGGGGACTTCTTTCCCATCTTCGGGGAAGAAGAGGTTGCGTTCTTTTGGAGGGATTTTTTCGATATTTTTGTTGAAGAAAGTTGGGTAACTCACGCATTTTCGCGAGGTGGAGTCATTTGATTTAGTTGATTTTTTCCCAATTTTTAGGAATGATGATGATTTTGATGGGTCTGTTTGGGGAAGGTTGAGCCATGATTTGGGGGGCACGTGCTTGGACATGGGTATGTAGATCCGATTTGGGAGACATTTGAGCTCCATTCTGATGAGGTACGTTGATGCTCGGAGCTGAAAATGTTGATTATGCATGCGTCGGACCTCATTTGGCGCCGTTGGCCCGACCCAAGACATTGGGGTGTTGATTCTCATCATGGCAATATTAGGGGTTGTGTTCTCGTTCGTCGGTCGTGGTTGGGTTACTGACTCTTCTCTCGGGGCTTATTGCTAGCTAATATGTCGGGCGCTTCAGAGGACAACTTCCCTTTCAAGTGGGTGAGTCCATTGATGATTGTTTTGCTTTGTTGTCGCACACTTCCCTCGCTCGGGACGAGCTTGATTTTCAGTGGGGGAGAATGATGCAAGAGCATAGTTTGAGAACCATTTAGTCATTTTTGTAATTCTTTTAATTAGTTTAGGTGTTTCAAGGGACTTGGATGGAAGCTTCTAGAAAGTTCTATTTTAGCATGTGATGTAATAGTAGTTGTTTCAAGACCCATGTGACATCACATGGGTCAAGACTCTCTCCACCAATTAAAGCCTAGGAGACCCCTTCTAGAATTTTCTCCTCTGTCCTACAAATACCCATCAACTCGTCATTTGTAATTACTACTACATTTTAGATAAGATTGAATGAGAGAAATTCCTTAGTTTTGTTCCCAAAAATTATGAGTTGTTGTGTAGTGTAGATTTGACGCTTTCGCGCCCACTTCACATCAAGAACTATTTTAGAATTGATATGGAGCCTTGATATTATACACACCTTGTTGTCTTATCTTAAGTTTGCTGTTTGCTGCTTGTTGTTTGCTGTTTGCCAAGCTCTAACATGCAAATGGTTTTTTTTTTTAATTTTCCCAAAATAGGGGATGAGTTCTGACTTTATTTCAGTTTTCTTTGCAATGTTCGTTCAATTCATCCCGAGTATTTAAGTCATTACAAGATTAGCTTGCCCGAAATTGAACGAGTGTTGCTGAAACCTTTATATTTTTTAAAAGATCCTCTCATGATTTAAAGTTGTCTTTCTATTACTTTTGTGTTGTTTTTATGGATTTTAATTATTTGTTTTCTGCACTTCAATTCTTTGTCTTCTGCATTTCACTCCTTTGAGAAAATTGTTTGTCTTCTGCATTTCAATTCTTTGTTGGGGCGGGACGGGTGAGGCCTCCACGGGTTTCCTTTTGCGAGACGGGGGCAGGGGCGGTATACTTAAACGGGGCAAGGCGGGGAGGGGGTACCCCATACCATACTCTCCCCATTGCCATTCCTACAAGCAATGTTATATAGATCCTCGTTAAATAGTAGCGTGTGTAAGACTAGTTCTATTGAATTGGGACTAACCACTATCATGTTGTTTCCTGAAGGTTCACCGATTTGAATACCAATAAGAGATTTTGGTCAGGATTGTAGAACATATATTAAAATTTTGATTAGCTATAATTACGTATAATGATAGTACAAAATAATTATAAGTACAAGATTTTTTTGTAATTCTAACTGATTTTGAAGCAATGGGTAATTATTGGCGGAGTGGAGGGCAGGAGCTTGAAGTGGAGAAAATGGGAAGGAGGGAAAACGCCAAGAATATTGAACAAAGTGAACCTGAGTTCAGCTAGGTTAGGTTTTTTCCCTAGATATTAGCATGTAATGTCTTTGCTTTTCAATTAATGATATATAATTAATATTGGGCTCAATAAAATATTTAATTTTAGGTTCAATCAATGCAATATATTTAATTGCAGTTCTTTTAAAGATATATATGCTTTTCAATTAATGAAATATATTCTTAGTTTTTAATTAGAATTTTAATATATATTTAAATACGGTTTAAAATATCTGGCCAGAGCGGGACACCCACCTGTGACCTATGTGGCGGGTCCGGGTGGCAGAGCTCTTGTTGCCCGAAGGCTATTTATGCTCAAACGTCCCTGCCCCAAAAATCTGACCATTGTGGGTCAATTTTGGGGTTACAAAATGGGTTTTACTAATTTTGGCAAGTGGGCTGGATTGAGCTTAGCCGGGTAAAATGAGTTTAGACACATTTTGTCCAAACGCTTGAAGATGGTCTAAGCCAACAAAAGTTGCAGATATTTTATAAACTGAAAACCACATTGGTTCCTTCACCAAGCAAGCTGTAATTCTTATATATTATTTGGATCTCTGAACAACAATAAACAAATATATTATTTGGATCTCTGAACAAAAATAAACATAATTTGTACCAAAAGGTGGGTGGTAGTATACCTCTGATGGCACAAAATGAGTTGCAAGGCCACATGCAAGCATTTCAGCACCATCCAACCTAGCACCGCAAAGACCGACATATTCTCCTGCAAAATAAATGTTAGAAAAGTGATTACACATAACTAAAAATGTCGTACCCAGTGCACAAGGCTCCCGCTTAACTACAGGGTCTGGGAGAGGCGGATGTCGGATGGCCTTAACCACATATATGGAGAGACTGCTCCCATGTCTTGAACCTAAGACCAACCGTAGCTTTTGCGAGGGCACTTGCCATCCCACCAAGGTAGGACCTCTTGATTACTCATAACTAAGATCCAAAATTAATTTATAAGGTAACTATACTAATCAACATAACCCTGACAACAACAATTACCAGGAACAACAAACTCAATAAGATCACAAGTAAAATTATGTTACGCAGGAAATGAAAACAAAAATAATGTGAAGGAATGAAATAACTTCTTCACTAATTCATTTGAAACTTACCAAAATAAGACGAAGCACATTTTTAAAGGAAAAGGAAAACACAGAAACCTATATAAATGAGATGCATACAAAACTAACAATATCTTATCATATCCCCAAAAAATCTGAAAAGGAATCTAGATAGGCCAAATATGAAGCATTCAGCGAAGAGGACTCCAAATTTCCTTTTTATTTATGGTATGCAGGAAAATGATCGTACAGTTTGCTTAAAGCAGAGAGGGGTGGGGGAATCCAAACCACACCCTCCAATAAAAGAGACAACAGGGAAAAAGGGGTAGCAATCATTTTTCAAAGCCCTTTCGCCACACCACTCATCAGAACAAAATATATTGTACCATTACCCACCTCAAACTGCGTGTGGCTTCCCAGACCTCCCAACCTAAAGTATAAATTATAAACACGTCCAGCTGCAATGGAACTCATATCTAATAATACATAGAAGTAAACCCAGGCCATTGGGCAGATTTGGGTGGATATGGGTGGTTCATTAACAGGTTGGTACAGGTAATGCTTGCAGTCAGATCAGTTACGGGCACCGAAAAATTTAGTGGATTGACCCACTTATACTAACAAGAGATTTTAATCAATGTCAAATAATATGCATTAAGAAGTTTTACAAAAATTTTAAAAAAAATATTAAAACCCAACAGAAATTACAGCTATAAATATAATAAAAAAAATAGTTCACATCAAAATCAAATCAACCGTCACTGAAGAAAAAAAATAAAAGTGCACAGTTGATAATGAACCATTGTATAAAAAAAAGTAAAAACAAATATGTTTGGATGGGTTTGCTCCAGGTTTCGGATTGATTATGGTGCCAACTGATGTTCCTATTGTGCCGGTAACTCTGCCAGGTCATGATTAATGAACCTGTGGACTATAATTTTTATGTTTTGACTATCCTTCTCTCCCTCTTTAATAGTTGCCACATCAGTTTGTAAGCCTAACATTACTCTTCATAGTTTATGTCTATTTAGTAGTGGGTCACAAGAGGGTTGTTGTCCAACCCGCAAGAAACCATAGTACTGGTCCAAGCAGCCCATTTTCGACCAGAAAAATAAAACTTTCTGGTCTCAAATAAACCTATGGTGGGTGGATCTGGGCAGAAACCTTTATTTAGTTTTCAATTGTCAGGTCTATATAGAAGTGAATTTAATTATCATGTGGTGATAAATATACTGATCATAGTTGTCAAATCGCGAATCGTATCGTGAATCGTTTACCCCCCGAATCGCGAATCGTGAATCGAATCGGTCGAATCAGAACCAAATGATGAAAACGTAGTAAAACATACGTAAATGGGATTTAACACTATAGATTTAGTAATTAAACGTAATATGACAAAAAACTAATCATAGCACATGATAATATACCAAAATATATCACAAAAATTAACCGTATCACATGTTCTCATTCATTTTAAGCTTAAAAATGTAAAAAACAAAAATATATCATAAAACAGCCTACATATTAATTTAAAACAATAAAATAAATACTAAGGTTAATTTAAAACAGTAAAACTGTAAAACAAATACTTCCAAAAATTTTAAACGGCCTACTTACTAAGATTAACAATATTAATTTGAACCAACCTACAAAATTACAACAAAATTAATTTAAAACAATAAAACAAATACTAAGATTAACTATAAAACAATATTAATTTAAACCAGTCTTCATATTAATTTAAAGTAACAAAAAAATATACCTTCAAATATTTTATAACAAATACAAAAGTTTTATAACAAAAAAAGCAAAAGATAAAAAAATCGCGAAAAGAAGAAAAAAAAAAGTGAATCGGACCTGAATCGGACACGAATCGGAAGATTCGAATCGTGAATCGCCGATTCGGTTCGATTCTTTAGACAATTGCGATTCTCAACTCGATTCGAATCGTTTTATGTGTGAATCGATTCGAATCGTACGATTCGAATCGCGATTCGTACGATTTTGACAACTATTACTGATACCTGTGAAAAGAAATGAACTCAAACACTATGTTTAAGAACTTGAATTTGGAAAACCACTTTAAGATATAAAATAACATACACAGATGAAGATGTAACCGGCCTTACCAAAGAATCCGGGGAGTCTTGATAAGTAATAAGAGGCACCTACATCTGGGAAGAGTCCCAATGCCGTTTCTGGCATTGCAAAAACCTGCAAAAGTGGAAATTATAAAAATATACCAACTGGGACATTCAGTCTCACGGCCAATAGATTTGTAGTATTCAAAATCAAGGAAAAATATTTTGCACATGGAGCTATATTCGATATTAGAGATTACAATCTGCAACAGAATGAGGGCACTACAAGAATTAGAACAAATTTATTTGATTGCATGATATTAGACTTGTTATTTATGAGAACCAAGCCCAGCAGACAATGTCCCATCTGAGGAACTAACATTTCCACAGACCTAGCTTCCACTAGACAGCCCATATAATATCTAAAGTGGTAGAATACAATTAAGTGCACAAAATCATTAAATACAAAGCTTATATTGGGTAAAGCACCACGAGATAGATATTGTCAATATCCTTTTTAGAAAACTCAACATTTTAAAGCAAAGTTTGGAATGTCAACAATATATTAATATAGCCATCAATTCCATTATATGTGTCATTTTCCGATTCACCCACCTTAGCCACATCCAGAATAGATCGAAACCAAAGAAGCTCACACGTGCCGTAGGCCATAGCACAATACTCAGCCTCAGCTGAAGATCTAGAATCAATGGCCTTCTTCACTCTTCTAGGATATAAGATGATCACAATAGAAAGTAAATAAGCCAGAAGTAGACAGTCTGACTTAGATGTTGCATAGTCCGCATGAGTGAAGCATGAAAGCCTGATTGGTCACCAGTCACCAGAATCACAAAATAAGCCAAGTCAATGACAAGACTTGAGATACCTCAAAATTTGTTAGACAGCATCCATATGAGCCGTAAGCAGAGTGTGCATAAAACGACTGACTGCACTCACCACAAAAGGCAAATCTGGTTTAGTATTGGTCAAAAAGATCAAACAACCAACAAGACGTTGATCCACAGATGGATCCAGAAAAACTCCCCAGACTCGACTGAAAGTTTAGTGATTGGGTCCATATCGTCCATAGGCCCTTGAATATGACAGTGCAATGCAGATATTTAACAAGTTGACTGATGGATGGGAGACTCGGGCAAAGTTCACACATGGAGGACAGAGTTGTGTAATATTAGGAGGAAGGCACATCACCCTTTCTTCGAATAAAAGAGGTTGAGCAATCAGCAAGACAAGAAGATTAATTAATAGTAATGGCAGGCAGAGAAAAAACAGACAACTCACCAATCATATGACTTTCGTCAATATGAGAAGTAGTAGGGGTACCTGTAGAATTAGCAGAGATACGGCCTATAAAAGTGATACCAACTCTAACAGTACGGGAACCAAGCTGATCCTGAAGCTGGCCTATCAAAGACTGAAACTGAATACAGGAAGGCAATAGGAGACCCCAGAACTCATAGTAGTCTCCGCAATAGCAGCTGTGTTGGAAGACCCATAACCAGAAGGGTAGTTCCTAGCTGGCTTCTACTTTAACTTGGGATGACGTTTGAAGCAGCAAGACATGACATGCCAATTATCTCCACAGTGGTGACATATAATCTTACCCCAGTAGAGTAAGGTTCTGAATTGACTGCAAATGCCATCTGATCAACTATAGTAGGTGGCTCAGGAACAGAAACAGGGATAGGCTGAATTAGGCGACAACAGCACTCATCATTATTGACAGTAGAAAATGCCTTAAACAAAGGGGGCCTGGGTGATGCGTTTAAAATCAGAGTTTGAAGGGATTCAAATACAGATTTTAAATTCATCAACATTTGATGTACGTTGATGGTCACATTGAGCCAACTCCGCCCACCTGGAGTGAAGGTATCCAATGTAGTCAGGTACAGATAAACCTAAAGTCTCCTGAGATGACCTAGAGTACTATCAGCAAAAGGGCCAAATATGGGCCACCCATATATGCCTGAAAGCTATCGATACATCCCTATCGTCATTTTCTCTCCAGCGACAGTCACAATATCACTCATATCTCATATCTTACATCTCTCATCTTCATGTATGCTTGCTCATTTTCAAGTCTCCTTTCTTTCTCTCTCTCATTCTAGAACCCAAATTCATGGATTTGTCAATAGAATTTTGTCCTTTCCACCACTGTATTTTTGGGAACTTTCATCATTGCTCAACAAATTTGTTTAAGGATTTGAGTTTGCTTCTTGGTTAGATAGTTGGTGGTGAGGAACCAAACTCCGTTCTACAATGGTTTGAAGATTTGCAAAAGAAGATGATGTGAGAACATTTTTTTTGGGTGATGTGAGAGTTCTTCTGTAAAAACGAAGATGGTTATATGTGAGAACATTTTTTCTGGTTAAAAAGATAAAAACAAAAAGTTGAAATAAAACGGGCCGACCCGACCCACTCGATATTTATGCCCACACTTAGCCTGCCCAGTCCCATCCCAGCCCATATTTGGCCACCCCAAACACACCCTCACCCTCCTGACTGCCGGTGAAAACCTAGATCTCAAAATTCCGAGAAACATTGTGCGCATGCGCTTATATCAAGACAACACACTTGCATCTACAATTATTATGCGCATGCACTTACATATGAGTTGTCCAAATTGAAAGACGACTCATATTCTTCTTCTTCACTTTCCTAGACTTCACCCGAGCGTGGACCCACGCACTCGTGTCAGATGGACTCGAATCATTCATTTTTTATGCACACTCTTCAAGCAATGAGTTGCTCTGCGCTGTGTCCGCGGCTACTAGATTACGCACTTACACTTGCGAATACCAAGAGGGTGCGATAATTAGGATTCACCAACCCAGTCCTCTCTCATTTACAGTATTGAGCATGCCCTCAAAAGGAGAGATTACATTGTATTTATAAGGCCTGTGTGCTTGGTGCGCAAGTAGTAATACCTAATGACTAATATTATTAAGCCACCCAAATTAATTGGGAATATTCCAAAATAATAACCCCTTAATCTACTAATGAATTAACTACTAAAATTAAAAAACAATTACAAATAAAACCAGACTTGTCTTGGATCAATTTCTTGCGAGACGGACCATACTCCATATGCATCAGAATTGTATCATAAACATTAAACAAATAAAACCGGATTTGTCTTGGATCAATTCCTTATGCTACGGCTGATAATCCATACACATTAGAAGTATATTCTAAACATTAAACAAATTCTATTTAGAACTTGTTTGTCACAGGAACTTTCACACAAGAATACCAAATTCCCCAAATTTAGTTAAATCTGGTTGTTCCTTTTGACAAATTTCTCTGAAGCACAATTCCAACACAAACTTCACTTACCATGAGTTGTCGGAATCTTGTTCCCGCCACAACAGAAAGAAATAACCAAATCCTTAGAATCGTGACTTGCAATAATTGGATTATACAGCCAAACTATGTTTTTTCAGAAAGAAAAAATAAACTTACTATGTTGGAGATAGTGTTTTGAAATTGCTATCAGATCGTGACCAGATATTGTTGGACAACATCCAAGGGTCTTCTGGGAATTTAGAATTTTTAATTCCACTCTCAAAATCTACTATTTGGATTGCAAAATTTATTTGGGGGTCTTTACACATAGGTCCCATTTGCCGGGTCAACAAGCTTATAAGTCCTATTGACTTTTCAATAATCCCATAGGTCCTATTTCAACTTTTTAGGGAATTTTTTCCCAATTTTACCCTTCTAAAACCAACCATCCGTAACTTCCTTGAGGAAGTTATATAAGTGGTTGGACATTTTTTTTAATCTTTAAATGATCATAACTTTTGGTTCACAAATCCGTTTTTCGCAAAATTACTATTTTTGAAATCTGCTCGACGAGATCTATCAAACAAGATCCATGAAGGCTATAAAATTCCAAAGAAAAAAAAATTACACAAACAGTAAACTTTACTGTATGCATATATGTGACATTTTTACAAACAGACGGCAACATTTATTGTGGTAATAATACACAGTATATATATATATATATATATATATATATATATATATATATATATATATATATATATATACGGTGGATCCAAACCTTTTTTTTTCAAAATTACCCTATATTTGAAGGTTCGCGCTAGCGGTATCCAATCCTTACCACCATTATTGGAGCTTCAAAGACCTTCGTCAGAGCTCCGATTTGGGGTGGGTAAGGGTGGCATGTGGTGCGGCTGGCGCGGACCTTTGAAAATAAGAGACTTTTGAATGAATGGGCTTTGGATCCACCGAAGTATCATGGGGTGCCACTGGCGCGGACCTTTGAAAATAAAATTGGATAAATGGGATCGGGATCATCTGGAGCTCCAATTTGGAGTGAATAGGGATGGCACAGAACTTTAAAAATAGGAGCATATTGGATATATATATATATATATATATATATATATATATATATATATATATATATATAGTTTGTAAAAATGGCATAGATATTAAACTTTATTGTATACACCAGAAAATGAAATAGTTTTATATTTTGTGACATTTTCACAAACAGTAACATTTACTGTGATAATATATTTATGAAATAGTTTTATATATATAACATTTTCACAAACGGTAACATTTACTGAGTTAATATTACACAATATATATATAACATTTTCACAAACAGTAACATTTACTGAGTTAATATTACATAATATATTTATATATATATACATATATATATAGTTTGTAAAAATGGCATAGATATTAAACTCTATTGTATACACCAGAAAATGAAATAATTTTTATATTTGTAACATTTTCACAAACAATAACATTTACTATGATAATATATTTATGAAATAGTTTTATATATATAACATTTTCACAAACAGTAACATTTACTAAGTTAATATTACACAATATATATATATATATAACAATTTCACAAACAGTAACATTTACTGAGTTAACAAACAGTAACATTTACTGTTTGTTATATATATATATATATATACACGGTAGATCCAAACCTCTATTTTTTTTTAAATTACCATATTTTTAAAGGTTTACGCTAGCGACATTTAATCCTCACCACTACCCACCCCCATCGTCGAAGTTTCAACGACTTCCATCAGAGCTATGATTTGGGTAGGTAGTAGTGGCATAGGGTGCCACTGGCGCGGACCTCTGAAATTAAGAGAATATTAGATAAATGGAGTTTGGATCCACTGGCGCTCCGATTTGGGGTGAGTAGGGGTGACATTGGGTTAGGTTTATATCTATAACATGTTTACAAACGTTAACATTTACTGTGTTATAACACAGTATATATATATATATATATATATACGGTGGATCCAAACCTCTTTTTTCTGATATTGTCTTATTTTTAACGGCCCGCGCTAGCGGTATCTAATCCCGACCACCACCAACCCCAATTGTCGGAGCTCCAAGAACCTTCATCAGAGTTCTGATTTGGGGTGACATGGAGTGCCGCTGGCGCGGACCTTAGGAAATAAGAGAATATTGGATAAATGGGATTTGGATACACCGGCGCTCCAGTTTGAGGTGAGTAGGGGTAGCATTGGATTAGGTTTATATTTGTAATATTTTCACAAATAATAAATGTTACTGTTTGTAAAAATGTTACATCGGCATCCCATGCCACCTCAAATCAGAGCTCTGATGAAGGTTGTTGGAGCTCCGATAAAGGGGGTGGGTGGTGGTGGGGATTGGATGCCGTTGGCGCGGACCGTTAAAAATAAGATAATATCAGAAAAAAGAGGTTTGAATATATATATATATATATATATATATATATATATATATATATATATATATATATATATATATACTGTGTTATATGAACACAGTAAATGTTATGTGACACCCCGACTAATTAAACACCGGGTAGCTACTCCTTTATAAAATTAATTCAAAATGCCAAGTTGGCTCAGTTAATAGCATCACTGTCGAAAACATTTTAAAGATTACTAACCACCTAGTATTTAAAAAGTAAGTGCCAAATTTTTATTAAATCTGATTAACATGCAACAAAAGTAATGAAGAAATAAATAACACCATTCACCATACTGAAGTGAAACGAATAACCATCACAAAATGTAAATAAAACCTGGAGGAAAAACTCCTCAATACAAATCCCACAACTGATAAGTAAACTGAAATAAATAACTAAAACTGAATACTGAGCAATACATGCTAGAGTCTGAAAACTGAAATGTAAAAATGCTCTAAATAGGAATGGGCAACATGCCCTACAACTGATAGATGCTGAGACTGGAATCCAAATGAGAGAAGCGTCTACATGCAAATCCCTGTAGCTTCCACAAACAGCTACAGCTCGTCACCTGAATGAGAATCCTATGCTTGGTGTCCTTGTGGCTGGGCACCTAAAATGGTTTTATAAAGAAAAAGAGATTTGAAAAGCAAACGGGTCAGAGCCCGAATGTGGAGTTATATTTTAAAAACCTGCAAGTGCTTTAAAAACATTTAAAACATTAAATGCAAAGTACATGTTAGGACGTACACTCGCATGATATCCTCACCTCTCGTCTAACTGTGCACTCCTAACGTAAGTACCCATCTATAACTACCCTTTCCACTAGCTAAGTGACAACGTAACTAGCTAGACTACCAAAGGTTCTACCCATTTTACTCGGTTAATTTAACATAACAACGCTCGTAATTTGATAGAGGTTTAACGTAAACTCAGTTACTAAATATGCCATTGATATAACTATCAGCTAACTCATTATATATCTCGAAACAATACCGGAATATTTTTACAACATTAACATGAGGATTTCCATAAATTTAATGTATATTATTCACATCATAAATATACGATACAAGCACCCCGCAATCTAAGCTATGGTGCACACATACTCTGCTATCCATCCCGGTACATCACGTACATAAGGATCACATATTCCGAATCTCTCAGGAATAGTTCAGATAACACAAATCACAAATAGTGGAGGCGAACATAGTCACCATCACATGGGTCACGCACATACCTACGCTCCCATGGTCAGCGGACTTATTAATATCACAATAAGTCTTTCTATGACCTATGTTCATCAAGGTACCAGTCTATATCCCCCCCGTAGGCACACAAGGATTAGAGGGTCCTAAGCGAACGAAACCTCCCGTGATAGCAAGTATGGTAGGTATGTCATACATACAATCCATATATCAATACTAAGTAAACACACATCTTAGTAATATCATATTATATTCGTAGTACATATTGCACTCTCGTACTAATTATAATTATCACAACTTATTTTATTCCGGTTCATAATTATACGTGCCATAATTTATCCTCACATCGTAGTAGACACTCACGTCTCAACCCAAACGGTTCATTGAATATAACTCTAGTGTATGATTTACTCATCTCAATAACCCAAAAGTCCCAAATCAATCACTATATCATCAAAGGAATGCTAACTCTACCCTTGAACCAGTTTCCGGGACTCCAAAAGTCAAAACAGTCCAAAAAGGACCAAACTGTCAACTCGTTAGAAGTCTCGTTCGAACGAGGCTTCGAACGAGTTTGGACTGTCAGGTCGTTAGAAGTCTCGTTCGAACGAGGCTGTTCGAACGAGGTCCCAGTTCGTTCGAACGAACTGACTCTTCTAACGATATCTCGTTCGAACGAGATATCGAACGAAAATCCTACTCGTTAATAACGACTGGTCAACTCGTTAGAAGCTCGTTCGAACGAGTTCGTTCGAACGACCTGGGGCTGCTTCTAACGAGATGCCAGTTTCAGCCCAGAACTTCCCAAAAATCGTTTTTCACCATTTTTACTCCTCAAACCTCTTCTAAAATTCGTTCCCACAATATATTGAGTTCTCTAATCATCCTCAAACATGTTAAGGGGCTATACTAACATCATTAAAGGGTTTGATATCATCTAAACATCATTAAATCACAATTAATTCCCAATTTTCTTCAAGAACATAAACCCTAACTTTTTCTCATCATAAATTCCCAGATTTTAATTCGTTTATTTCATCACCTAGATATGAAGTCTCCGAAATTAAACCTCCCAACAATGTTTCTACATGCAAACCTATCCCAACATTCAATAATAACTTCAAATATCATGGGTTTTCTTTTAATCTTTCAAGAACAATCAAGATTCTTCAATTTCTAACATGGAAAAGACATTCTTCGAATTTAAATGAAATAAAGTCACTTGCCTTGGTTTGATTTCTGAATTTGGTGTGGATTCGGTGTAGAATTTCTGCAGAATTCCTCTCTCTCTCTCCTTCTCCAAGCTTTCTTCTCTAAAAAGCTATGGTGGCTAGGGTTTGCTTTGGGGAAACTTATGAAAACCTAATTTGATAAACCTCCGTAGCTAGTTGGGTTAATAAGGGTTGGTTGGGGTCAATCCTTATCAGATTACAACTCTCAATTTTCGTCACTTTTAATTACCCAAAAATACCAAATTACTAAAATACCCTTTAAGTTACCGGTATGGTCTAAAAATACCCCGGGACCCAAACTATACCCCCGGCTAGTGTTTTCTGACTATCTCGACCCTTCCGGACGCGTTGGCGCACTCAAAACGACCATACGGATTATAGATTTTAAATTCACTTTCATTAACAAAATATTATACCGTGACGCGGCGGTCCCACGCGTCTCAACAAAATTTCTAAAATGCCGTATATAAATCTCACGACAAATTTTATAATACCAAATACATATATAATCATATATGCACATAATCAAATACCAATTTGCATCATATTAGTATTTATAACCCGGATTAATTTTCAATTAATACGCATTTAATTAATTAATCCCAAAAATAAATATAGCCAAAAAGTACGGGGTATTACATACTTCCCCCCTAATAACTGAATTTCGTCCCGAAATTCGAAACTAGAAAGTACCTGCTAAAAATAACTCTGGATAACGTTCGCGCATCTCATCCTCGCGCTCCCATGTGGACTCCTCAACATTGTGATGTCGCCACTGAACACGCACTAACGGGACTATCTTTGACCGCAGTTTCCTCTCGCTTCGGTCCAAAATAGCGATTGGCCCCTCCTCGTAGGAGCTATCCGGCTGGAGATCGATGTCCTCCACAGCAATGTGAGAATGAGTCAAATTATCTCTAAGGTATTTCCTCAGCGAGGAAATATGGAACACGTCGTGAATCCGATGCAAGTGCTCCGGTAGTCCAAGTCTATACGCAACGGGTCCGATCCGCTCAATAATAGGAAACGGCCCCACATACCTCGGTGCCAATTTCCCCTTCTTCCCGAATCGCATAATCCCCTTCATCGGAGAAACCCTGAGCAAAACTTGGTCCCCCACTTGGAACTCCCTGAAGAACCTCTTCGCATCAGCATAACTCTTCTGCCTGTCTTGAGCTACCCGAATGCGACTCCGAATCAACTCAATCCTTGCCGAAGTATCCTGAATCACTTCCGGCCCAAGTAGTTTGTTGTCCCCCACCTCCAACCAACATGCTGGGGAACGACAAGGCCTACCGTACAATGCCTCAAACGGAGCCATGCCAATCGTGAACTGATAGGAGTTGTTGTAAGCAAACTCCACCAGTGGAAGGTACTGCTCCCATCCACCCCCGAAGTCAATAATACACATGCGTAGCATGTCTTCCAACATCTGATTGGTGCGCTCGGTCTGCCCATCAGTCTGCGGATGATAAGCCGTACTCAACCGCAATTCCGTGCTCATGGCCTCCTGGAAACTCTCCCAAAACCTCAAAACAAATATCTTGTCTCTGTCAGACACGATATTTAGGGGCACACCGTGAAGTCTCACAATCTCTGAAATGAAGAGCTGGGCATACTGACCCGCAGTGTAATCAGTCCTTACGGGTAAGAAGTGAGCGACCTTGGACAGCCTGTCCACAATTACCCATACGGAGTCATGACCCCTCTGCGACGTAGGCAACCCCGTGACAAAATCCATGGATATGCTCTCCCACATCCACACCGGAACCTCCAACGGCTGTAGCAATCCTGCTGGTCTCTGATGATCCACTTTTACAAGCTGACAAGTGGTGCATTTCGAGACAAACTCAGCGATATCTTTCTTCATACCGCTCCACCAATATTGCCGTCTCATGTCTTGGTACATTTTGTCCCCTCCGGGATGTACCGCGAACCGTGAGCCGTGCGACTCAGCCATAACATCGTGCCGCAATTCTTCCCCTCCCGGAACTACCAACCTCCCATTGAAGCGCAATCCCCCGTCTGAGCTAACGGTATAGGACTCTGCTCCCTCTGCTAGCAATCGGACTATCTGCTCCTGACAGAACGTGTCATTAGCCTGTGCCCGTACTACCTTTGTGACAATCTGCGGGGTAACGGTCATCACAGACATGAAAGATCGGGCCACTGCATCTTGGTGTCCCAATTCCTTCCACTTAGCTTTCCACACCTCTGCCACCTCATCTGCTGGCCTACGGCTCAACGCGTCTGCTACTACGTTAGCCTTACCCGGGTGGTACTGGATGTCGAACTGGTAGTCCTTCACAAATTCAAGCCACCTACGCTGCCGCATATTCAATTCCTTTTGCGTGAACAGGTACTGTAGTGACTTGTGGTCCGTGAACAGCTGAAACTTCTCCCTCAAAAGATAGTGCCTCCAAATCCGTAAGGCAAATACCACTGCCGCCAACTCCAAATCATGTGTGGGGTAATTCTTCTCATGAGGCTTAAGCTTACGGGAAGCATAAGCTATGGCCTGTCTCTCCTGCTGCAAAACACCTCCAAGCCCTTGCAAAGACGCATCGGTGTAAACCAAATACTCAACTCCCGGTCTCGGCAATGCTAACACAGGTGCTGAGGTCAATTTGTCCTTCAACTCATCGAATGCCAACTGACAGGCATCACTCCAGATATATGGCACACCCTTACGAGTAAGATGTGTCAAAGGACCTGCTATCTCCGAGAAACCCCGAATAAATCTCCTGTAGTATCCTGCTAAGCCCAAGAAACTACGAATCTCCGTTGGTGTCGTGGGCTGTCCCCACTCCCTCACCGCTGACACCTTCCCCGGATCGACAGATATTCCCTGGTCGGAAATAATGTGACCCAAGAACTGGACCTCCTTCAGCCAAAACCCGCACTTCTCATATTTTGCATACAGCTCGTTCTGACGAAGTGTCTGCAAAACCTGCCTCAAATGCTCGGCGTGCTCCTCCTCTGTCTGAGAGTAGACCAGAATGTCATCAATGAAGACAATGACAAAATGATCGAGGAAATCTCTGAACACCCTGTTCATCAAGTCCATAAACACTGCTGGAGCGTTGGTCAAGCCGAAAGGCATAACCCGAAACTCATAAGAACCATATCTCGACAAAAACGCAGTCTTCGAGACATCCTCCTCCCTGATACGCAACTGATGGTATCCCGACCTCAAGTCAATCTTCGAGAAGAAAGAAGCTCCTCTCAACTGGTCGAATAAGTCATCGATTCGAGGCAACGGATACTTATTCCGTATCGTGACCTTATTCAACTCTCGGTAGTCCACGCACAATCTCAGTGAACCATCCCTCTTCTTCACAAACAAAACTGGAGCGCCCCAAGGTGAGGTACTCCTGCGAATAAAGCCCTGCCCTAACAGCTGCTCTATCTGATCCCGTAATTCTCGCATTTCAGCCGGAGCCATACGGTATGGTGCACGTGCTATAGGTCTCGTACCCGGTAGCAAATCAATAACGAAATCTATCTCTCGACTGGGTGGTAAGCCTGGTATCTCCTGAAACACATCTGAATACTCCCTGACAACCGGGATCGAATCCAAAGGAATCACAACCTCCTTAGAGGTATCCTCCTCTATGTAATACAGATGAGCGGTCGATCCTCCCTCTGGGCGAGGCATCGCCACTATAAACATCTCCTGCCCCGGAATGGCAAAAACAATGCTCCCGCTGAAGCAATCAATCATGGCCCTATATGCTACGAGCCAATCCATACCGATGATCACATCGTGAACATGCATGTCTAACACTAACATGTCCGCAGGTAATACCAAACCACCAACCTCTACCCCCACTCCCCGGCATATAAAGAAAATAAGTGACCCACTCCCTAATGGTGAGTCGACACACGTCACTGTGCTCTCTGCCGTAGCTAACAATCCTAAAGCTTTCGCGAAGTGTGTAGCAATAAAACAGTGTGTAGCACCCGTATCAAATAACACCCGACCCATAGTGCCATGGATAGGAAACGTACCCTCGATCGCAGGCGGTGCCTGCGGAACTGCAGCCTGGTGGACGTTGTAGACACGTCCATACTGTAGCTGCCCCTGCTGAGCTGGGACTGCTGGAATGGGTGGCAATGCTGCCATCTGTGGCGGTGCAGGAAGAGCGGCGGGAAACATAGGTCTCTGTGACTCCTGGCGAGCACCCTGCTGCTGCTGCTGTGGGGCCCTGCCCCTATCAGGACAATCCTGCTTCTTATGGCCAGTCTTGCCACAAGTAAAGCACTTCCCTGGGAAATTCCCTCCCCTCTGCCCCTGCTGTCCCCGGCCCTGGTGGCCGTTACCATTCCTCCCTTGGCCCTGATGGAACTGCTGCCCATTCTGCCCCTGCTGTCCCTGATGGCCGTTTGGACCCTGATAGCCCTGGCGGAAACCTCCCTGTCCCTGCCTGTAGTTCCCTGACCGGAACCTCTTATTGTCCCCCTGCTGGTTACCCTGCTCAGTCTGTCTCTGCCCCTGACCGGTCTGTGCCCCGCTGGCACCATGTCCTCCAGTCCTGCCCTGATGGCTAGACTCCCCTGACCGCTTGCCCTCGGCCATATGAAAGCGGTGGTCCTGGCAGTGCAATAGTGCAGCGTTAACCACATCAGAATACGTGGCCAACGATAGGTTCCCTAGCAGATGCTGACGGATCCTCCAATTCAACCCGTCGGTGAACTTTTCTATTTTCTTCTTCTCTGTTGGAATCTCGTCTGGTACGATATTCAACAGGTTAGTGAACTCGGCCTCATACTCGGCCACTGTCTTGCCCTCCTGCTTCAAGCTCATCAGCTTCCTCCTCATCTCTGTATGAACTGCGGACGGAAAGTACTTGCGGTCGAACCGCACCCAGAACTCCTGAATGGTGAGGGTATCCCTCTCCTCCGCGGTGGTAATGGACTCCCACCACTGCAGTGCAGATCCAACTAGCTTGAAAGTAGCTAGCACCTGCTTCTGAACATCTGTGCACTCATGCATCCTCAAATGCCTCTGTATGTCCTTCCTCCATTGGCTCGAGACTACCACGTCTGAGCTACCTGCAAACTCTGGCGGATGCGCTTTCTGAAAAGCGTCACGTACACGCTCCCAATCAGACGGAAATGCATTAACCTGTACTGGCGCGGCAACCGGCGCCTGAGGTGGTGCCTGCTGAATCACGGCAATCGCGGCATTTACCGCTTGGGCTACTATAGCAGCAACCTCAGCGGCGTTCAACATGCCCTGAACTGGAGCGGGCTGTGGTTCGGGCGTAGCATTCCTGGGAACTCGTCATGCACGTCGTGGAGGCATCTGAAATAAGAACAAAGTTTATAAGTTCGCAGTTTATAAACTTAATATAGCTGAAGAACGAAGCGTACACAATAAGAGTACAACAGTCCTAAAATATAGGGCTCTATATCAAAGAAAACGTAGCGGGAACATAATAGCCGTACAGATCCTAAAGGACACTAGAACCTGATGCTCTGATACCACCTGTGACACCCCGACTAATTAAACACCGGGTAGCTACTCCTTTATAAAATTAATTCAAAATGCCAAGTTGGCTCAGTTAATAGCATCACTGTCGAAAACATTTTAAAGATTACTAACCACCTAGTATTTAAAAAGTAAGTGCCAAATTTTTATTAAATCTGATTAACATGCAACAAAAGTAATGAAGAAATAAATAACACCATTCACCATACTGAAGTGAAACGAATAACCATCACAAAATGTAAATAAAACCTGGAGGAAAAACTCCTCAATACAAATCCCACAACTGATAAGTAAACTGAAATAAATAACTAAAACTGAATACTGAGCAATACATGCTAGAGTCTGAAAACTGAAATGTAAAAATGCTCTAAATAGGAATGGGCAACATGCCCTACAACTGATAGATGCTGAGACTGGAATCCAAATGAGAGAAGCGTCTACATGCAAATCCCTGTAGCTTCCACAAACAGCTACAGCTCGTCACCTGAATGAGAATCCTATGCTTGGTGTCCTTGTGGCTGGGCACCTAAAATGGTTTTATAAAGAAAAAGAGATTTGAAAAGCAAACGGGTCAGAGCCCGAATGTGGAGTTATATTTTAAAAACCTGCAAGTGCTTTAAAAACATTTAAAACATTAAATGCAAAGTACATGTTAGGACGTACACTCGCATGATATCCTCACCTCTCGTCTAACTGTGCACTCCTAACGTAAGTACCCATCTATAACTACTCTTTCCACTAGCTAAGTGACAACGTAACTAGCTAGACTACCAAAGGTTCTACCCATTTTACTCGGTTAATTTAACATAACAACGCTCGTAATTTGATAGAGGTTTAACGTAAACTCAGTTACTAAATATGCCATTGATATAACTATCAGCTAACTCATTATATATCTCGAAACAATACCGGAATATTTTTACAACATTAACACGAGGATTTCAATGTATATTATTCACATCATAAATATACGATACAAGCACCCCGCAATCTAAGCTATGGTGCACACATACTCTGCTATCCATCCCGGTACATCACGTACATAAGGATCACATATTCCGAATCTCTCAGGAATAGTTCAGATAACACAAATCACAAATAGTGGAGGCGAACATAGTCACCATCACATGGGTCACGCACATACCTACGCTCCCATGGTCAGCGGACTTATTAATATCACAATAAGTCTTTCTATGACCTATGTTCATCAAGGTACCAGTCTATATCCCCCCCGTAGGCACACAAGGATTAGAGGGTCCTAAGCGAACGAAACCTCCCGTGATAGCAAGTATGGTAGGTATGTCATACATACAATCCATATATCAATACTAAGTAAACACACATCTTAGTAATATCATATTATATTCGTAGTACATATTGCACTCTCGTACTAATTATAATTATCACAACTTATTTTATTCCGGTTCATAATTATACGTGCCATAATTTATCCTCACATCGTAGTAGACACTCACGTCTCAACCCAAACGGTTCATTGAATATAACTCTAGTGTATGATTTACTCATCTCAATAACCCAAAAGTCCCAAATCAATCACTATATCATCAAAGGAATGCTAACTCTACCCTTGAACCAGTTTCCGGGACTCCAAAAGTCAAAACAGTCCAAAAAGGACCAAACTGTCAACTCGTTAGAAGTCTCGTTCGAACGAGGCTTCGAACGAGTTTGGACTGTCAGGTCGTTAGAAGTCTCGTTCGAACGAGGCTGTTCGAACGAGGTCCCAGTTCGTTCGAACGAACTGACTCTTCTAACGATATCTCGTTCGAACGAGATATCGAACGAAAATCCTACTCGTTAATAACGACTGGTCAACTCGTTAGAAGCTCGTTCGAACGAGTTCGTTCGAACGACCTGGGGCTGCTTCTAACGAGATGCCAGTTTCGGCCCAGAACTTCCCAAAAATCGTTTTTCACCATTTTTACTCCTCAAACCTCTTCTAAAATTCGTTCCCACAATATATTGAGTTCTCTAATCATCCTCAAACATGTTAAGGGGCTATACTAACATCATTAAAGGGTTTGATATCATCTAAACATCATTAAATCACAATTAATTCCCAATTTTCTTCAAGAACATAAACCCTAACTTTTTCTCATCATAAATTCCCAGATTTTAATTCGTTTATTTCATCACCTAGATATGAAGTCTCCGAAATTAAACCTCCCAACAATGTTTCTACATGCAAACCTATCCCAACATTCAATAATAACTTCAAATATCATGGGTTTTCTTTTAATCTTTCAAGAACAATCAAGATTCTTCAATTTCTAACATGGAAAAGACATTCTTCGAATTTAAATGAAATAAAGTCACTTGCCTTGGTTTGATTTCTGAATTTGGTGTGGATTCGGTGTAGAATTTCTGCAGAATTCCTCTCTCTCTCTCCTTCCCCAAGCTTTCTTCTCTAAAAAGCTATGGTGGCTAGGGTTTGCTTTGGGGAAACTTATGAAAACCTAATTTGATAAACCTCCGTAGCTAGTTGGGTTAATAAGGGTTGGTTGGGGTCAATCCTTATCAGATTACAACTCTCAATTTTCGTCACTTTTAATTACCCAAAAATACCAAATTACTAAAATACCCTTTAAGTTACCGGTATGGTCTAAAAATACCCCGGGACCCAAACTATACCCCCGGCTAGTGTTTTCTGACTATCTCGACCCTTCCGGACGCGTTGGCGCACTCAAAACGACCATACGGATTATAGATTTTAAATTCACTTTCATTAACAAAATATTATACCGTGACGCGGCGGTCCCACGCGTCTCAACAAAATTTCTAAAATGCCGTATATAAATCTCACGACAAATTTTATAATACCAAATACATATATAATCATATATGCACATAATCAAATACCAATTTGCATCATATTAGTATTTATAACCCGGATTAATTTCCAATTAATACGCATTTAATTAATTAATCCCAAAAATAAATATAGCCAAAAAGTACGGGGTATTACATGTTAATGATTGTGAAAATGTTATAGATATAAACCTAACTCAATGCCACCCCTACTCACCCCAAATCAGAGCTCCGGTGGATCCAAACCCCATTTATCTAATATTCTCTTAATTTCAGAGGGCCGCGCCAGCGGCACCCTATGCCACTACTACCAACCCAAATCATAGCTCTTATGAAAGTCGTTGAAGCTCCGACAATGGGTGTGGGTAGTGGTGGAGATTGAATGTCGCTAGCGTAAACATTTAAAAATATAGTTATTTAAAAAAAAAATAGTGGTTTGGATCTACCGTGTGTATGTATATATATATATATAAAACTATTTCATAAAAATATTATCACAGTAAATGTTATTGTTTGTGAAAATGTCACAAATATAAAACTATTTCATTTTATGCTCCTATTTTTAAAGTTCTGTGCCACCCCTATTCACCCCAAATTGGCACTCCAGATGATCCCGATCCCATTTATCCAATCTTATTTTCAAAGGTCCGCGCCAGCGGCACCCCATGATACTCCGGTGGATCCAAAGCCCATTTATTCAAAAGTCTCTTATTTTCAAAGGTCCGCGCCAGCGGCATCAAATGCCACCCTTACCCACCCCAAATCGGAACTCTGACGAAGGTCGTTGAATCTCCAACAATGTTGGTAAGGATTGGATGTCGTTAACGCGAACCTTTAAATATAAGGTATTTTTGAAAAAAGAGGGTTTGGATCCACCGGATGTATATATATATATATATATATATATATATATTGTGTAGTATTACCACAGTAAATGTTACTGTCTGTTTGTGAAAATGTCACATATATAAAACTATTTCATATTCTAGTGCATACAGTAAAATTTACTGTTTGTGTAAATTTTTTTCTTTGGAATTTTATAGCCTTCATGGATCTTGTTTGATAGATCTCGTCGAGCAGATTTCTAAAATAGTAATTTTGCGAAAAACGGATTTGTGAATCAAAAGTTATGATCATTTAAAGATTAAAAAAAAAAGTTCAATCAGTTATGTAACTTCCTAAAGGAAGTTACGGATGATTAGTTATAAAAGGGTAAAATTGTGAAAAAAATCCCTAAAAAGTTGGAATAGGACCTATGGGATTATTGAAAGGTCAATAGGACTTATTAGCATATTAACCCGACAAATGGGACCTAAATATAATTATCCCTTATATTATCTGTATAATATATATAAAAGTATGTAAATTAGAAAGTTCACTTTGGACAATTTAACCCTTCCATATATACATAATTTCACTAACGATGTCTACAAACCTAATTTACCATTGCAATTTAACAGAACTTTCCGTCTCTGTATTATCTATCTATATGTATACTATTTATAATCAACATCAACACTATATACAATTATAATCTATAAAGTGAATTGAGGGCTAAATATCTACAAAATATAAAAACCAGATTGATTTACCTTTGACAATTTTACTCATTCATCTACACATATATAGAAGCATTAATAATGTAATTAGTTCTATACTGTCAGTATATTAATATCTGGTCATAAATAGTATCATACTCTATACTATACTATAATTATCTAATAAATATGAACAGATTTGTTCATTTTGACCACTTTACCCACTAACTAATCTCAAAGCCCTAACTTACCGTTCCAATCTAATATAACTATGTCTCTCTGTTATTCATATCTATACTATCTATAATTAATTCTATTGTTTTAAAACTGATTTTTAAGTGCTCAAATTTTATTTTTGATAGTTTAACCATTCTTATTTAATATAAAGAAATATATTAATTTCTATTCAAGTTTCATTACCGATCCGAACTGCTCACATATAATTTTATATTATATTTAGACTTCTTATAATTTTTTAATTCACTTACATATTTGAATCCAGTTTTACTCCAACTCCAATATAAATTAGTTATGAATGTTGCCAGAAGTTCCCATAGTATCGAAGTAATGGGGGTTATAAAGTTGTCTGTATAACAAAATATTAAGATTATTAATAAAATATTTCATTTGTTATCTAGGCATTCTTAACAATTAGAGTTTCTCGCATAAAATTTTCAACTATATTTAGGGCGTCTAATTAACTTGTATTCTAAATTCACTTGCCATAGTTATTTGACTAGAGACATGTACAGAAAATGTTAAGAAAAAACTAGAAATTAATAGAATTTTATGAAGTTTGGTTATGTACATTATAGTAACAACTTTATGTAGACATATCAGAGAAAATAATGAATTTGGGGTGGTTTTGCACATTATAATAACAAGGGATAGAGGTAGGCCTAAATTGACTTGGTGGGATATTATAAAAAAGGACATGATGTAATGTGGTTTAACCGAAGATATTGCACTGGACAGAATGGAATGAAAAAATAGGATTCATGTATCCGACCCCAAATAATTGGGAAAAGGCTTTGTTGAGTTGAGTTGAGTTGAGTATAACAACTTTTCTATGTAAAGGAGAGTGAGACCCAGATGCCTTTTTATCCTCCAATTGTATTTAAGTAACTATAATGACAATTATTCATTCGAATTTATATAGAACATTATATAAACTAAAATACTATAGTATGAAATCTACTTGTGGTGTCTGTTTGCTTTTATGCAATATTTTATATATAAATAGTATAAAGTAGAGTAATTACATTGATTTGGTTTTATATTATACGATTAGTTTTTATGCCAATTTTGGGTTCTCTTAGTTTTCCAAGAAAATGTAGTAAAACAAAGGGATTTGGATATGAACAGCCCAAAAATTAAACTGGAGAGAGATGCCAAGGTATATTCTCTTATTTAATGAGCACCGCTGGATCATTTCAGGGGTAAGTGAATAATCTATGTATGATAAAAACCACAATACAACATGGCCTTCTAATTTTGTAAATACAAGTAGGGAATCATAAATATTAATCCATAATCAAATGAACTACAATTATGACATTAAAGAATATTCTTGGGAAAAGAGTGAAAGGAGATCCAATTTGAAGCATAACGGTGGAAGTAAAAACTCAAATTACAAGAAATTTGAGATAAAGGTACATATTTCATTTGGTAAGCATAAAGCGAAGCGAGAGACAATACCGAAATTTCTGTTGCAACTCGGAATCTACCATGTATCGAAGCACCTGCTCCACCTCCCATGACGATTCCATTAAGAATTGAAACCTTCAATTTGTAAGCACTATTACGACCATTTTATAATTAGAAATGATGAAAATTAATAAAAACTTGTCTGGTAATTTCATTAATACAACTATACAGAAGAAAAAAGTAACATTTCCAAAATACATACTCCTATTTCTACAATGAGTCACCTGGGGTTTGCAGTATGTTGCCATCACATAGTTCAAGATGAATTCATTCCAGAAAAATTTTGCACCTAATTTCCAATTACCTGATAGAAACCGATAAGCCACAAGGTATCATTAACCATGCTAGTACTATCTCCAATCTTGTACACAAAAGTATTTCAGGTTTGCGAAAGATCCAACATCTTCCAGATGAAAGATAGTTGACAGGTTTCTTAAGTTTTAATGAAAATTAACTGAATAGACTATAAACAGAAAATATAAAAGGAACGTACAGCTGAAAAAATGGAAATTAACAGAGTTTGAAAATAAATTATAAACAGAATGAAATATTTGAATTAAAAATTAAAAACAAAAAGTAAGGTCAGATAAAAGGTAAAAATTTTGTCAATGGAAATAAGGAAAATATAGGAGAAAAAGGAAAATGTGTACCCTCACTAATATCACGGATCACAGCTGCAACATCACCACCAGCACAGAAAGCTCTTCCTTTTCCCTAGAATTATAAAACCTTTTTATGAGAAACGTATAATTTAGTAATGACCAAAGCAAGATATACAGTCAAAGTGGACCAGTAGTCCACCGTGGAAGCAGAAGTGAAAGGAGATTAAATAGAAACAATCTGTTCTTAATAGTAAAAAGGAAAAACAAAAATAGGGCAACACTGAAACATCTCCCCATCCTCACTGCAGTATTATAGCGATATATTTCATCCAAAACAATAGCAAAATCAGCTTCCTTTTTTCCAGATAATAAGCCTAATTATTCATGAAGATTGTTTGTAAATGTGACCCTATCCCGTCTATCTTCCTTGAAGATTGTTCGTTCTCCATAATTCTATCATATTCGAAGACAGACAATGTTCAAACGAAATCCATGGCCTTTTCCTGATTGGCTTTCTGATGAATCAAGAAGTTGAGGACATTTTCGTCATTATAGACTTTTATGGCATTTTTTTTTTTTCCTTTTATTTTCTTTATTTGGTTGTATTTCTTTTTTAGTAATTGTTTGCTTGGTATTTGGGGAAGGAAGTAGTAAAGGCTAAGAGGGATATATTTGTAATTAGATCATTGCTTGGAGCCTAAGCTACTTCCTCCTATAAATACTCCTATTGTAGCCTCATTTGAGGTATTCTATCATTTGAGATTTTAAGAAGAGAGAGTTGAGACGAAAGTTATCTTCATCTTATTCCCCATTTGATGAAGAGAAAGTTGAGACGAAAGTTATCTTCATCTTATTTCCCATTTGATGCTCATTTACGTCAATTGGTATCAGAGCCTTGTTGGCTCCATAGGTGGTTGTTGTATAACAAATCGTAGACGACGACAAATGAGTTTTAAAAGGAGATATGTTTCCGTGAAACCTCGCACCGATCGATTGAAGGGGGTTTTGAACCACCTCTTAGCGCGACTTGACGATCTTGAGGCTCGCCTTCCTCTCACCACCACCCAAAACCCTATCCCTAACCCTAGCCGCCAAAATATTTCAACCCACGCTTCCGCTACCATCTCCACCCCAAAGAAATCACCACCACCCATAGCCACCACAAAGAGTCCGGAAATCAGCCCAACTCTGACCGGACGAAACTCCCCTGCTCAAATCACCACCGCTACACTCCCGGACTGCCGGATTATCACCGGCTCTGCCCAAAAGGGAGCCGACCAGCCTAAGCAACAGTTGCGACCTGACGATCTGCCCTGGCGGCCTTCTGCCAAACCTCCTGTCATTTCCCCTTATGTCCGGCCAAAACCCCCAATTCAACCATAAACTCATCTCTGACCATTTTTTCCCCAAGAAACCCTTCACAGCCCTAGGCTTGTTTTTTATCCAGGAGGGTTTGGCAAGGCCTGCCAGTTCTTATCATTCTTCTCCGTTTTTTCTTGTGTTTTGGTTCTCCTTGCTTCAGTGATGTCTTTGCATCATGCTTCGGAGATAGGAGATATTGAGTTGTTGAGGTTCTTGCTTTGCAAAGATGTCGATGTTAATTCACAAAGTGATGTTGTTCTCCACTGATTTGGGCTGCTGGTCATGCCCAGGACAAGCTGTGAAAATTTTGCTAGAGCACCATGCTGAAACTGATGAAAATATCATCACTCTATTGAAGGCAATTTTTGGACGATAAAATTTTGGGCCCTCCCTAACCTTCAAAAAAAGTATATTTTAGGACCCCAAAATTTTTCTTTCCCTCTTCGGCCACCTATTTTGGGAACTTTCACTCGACTATAATTTTTGAAAGCTCGAGGATGAACTTGGTTTTAAAAGTGGGAAAATGATATGAATCAAGAAGTTGAGGACATTTTTGTCATTTTAGGATTTAATGGCATTTTTGTTATTTTCTTTATCTGGTTGTATTTCTTTTTTATTAATCGTTTGCTTGGTATTTAGGGAAGGAAGTAGTAAAGGATAATGGGGGTATATTTGTAATTAGATCATTGCTTGGAGCCTAAGCTAATTCCCCCCAATAAATAATCCTATTGTAGCCTCATTTGAGGTATTCTATCATTTGATATTTTAAGAATAGAGAGTTGAGACGAAAGTTATCTGCATCTTATTTCCCATTTGACGCTCATTTATGTCACTTTCAAACAGAAGTCCGTGGCCATAAAATCATGCCAGGATTTTGGTAGAGCACCAACCACATTAACACCCGGAAAACTTTTTCCCATAAATATCGAGAGAAAATGCAATGAAGTAATAGGTGGTCCACCTGCTCATGACAACTTTTGCAAAGAATACACCATTAAGGGAAAAGGATATGTTCCGGCCTTTTAAGCTGAATCAAATCGCATGTGTTAACCCTGTTATGAGCCACCATGCAAAAATTCATACTTCAAAGGTATTTCACCTTTCCAAATTCTTTTGTATTGATCAAAAAGGCGAAAGGAGGGAAAAATCACCAATATATCAAATTAAGATTTACACATAAAGGATCCAGAAGAATTACGTAATTCATCTATTGGGAATATTTTTTGAAAGAGAATCCCCATTAACTATGCCAAGGAGGGAACAAAGTTGACCAAATCACGATCATTGAGATTTCTTGTAAAGGTTAAATTCCAAAAAGAAATAATAGGAGAGTTTTATGTAACTAATAATGCAATGACCCTGTGAGGATGACTAGCCATGCGATCAAGTCTAGGAAACAAGGAGGCAAGTTTGAATTCCCAATCCATGGATCCTCCCAGATTCTAATCCTTTCACCATCTCCCACTCTAAGAAGAAAAAGATTGAGAAATGATTCGAAGCCTTGAGAAATCGATCTTCATGTGCTAAGGAGAAATACCCTATACTAATTTTATGAGACAAATTGTTGCTTTGTTCATGCCTTTTTCTTTAACTCAGGGTATCTGGATCTTTGACACGACAAATCCTTAGACCCTCCAATCGGAACGGCCTAAAGACAACTGAGAGAGGTGGCCCCACAGGGGTTTACACATCTGCAGGGATTTGAAATCATGACCTGTGCTTCATGAGGCACTAATCACTTGCCCATCCTACCGTAAGACTATACCGTAGGGGAATAATTTTTATGTAGTTTTCTGAGCAGGATATCAGATGAATCTCTAGGTCTGCCAATAATCAACCAAATCAGCAATCAAAATTGAGAATATCTATTGTGAACAAGGAGAATTTTCGTCTTGCAATGAGATTCTTCCAGCTGATGCAATTTGTTGAAGTTTCTCTGACATGGTGTTGGTTGTTTTTTATACCTTTTCTGTCGGGGGGTTTTTTGTGTTATTTTTCGGGACTTGAAGGATTCATCACCCTTCTTCCCTTTGCATTCGCCTTTACTACTTATTGGCTAATTGGGCAAAAAAAGAATTAAAAAAAAAAGAGAGAGAAGAGAAAAATTGCAGATAATAGATCATTGGTGATCACATCAAATTGTAATGACCTACGAGCTACAAAATGTTACCAATATTCCATATCTCACTCCAGCAACATAATTACTTCAAATTTTCAGACATATGAATTAGAGTATTGAGCATAAACGTTACCTTCAAAATTATTAACTGGACGTTACAATCCTGTTCATAGGCAATAAATAGCTCCAATAACCGAGATACCTACAAAAATTGATTAAGAGAATTACCAACCTTTTTTACTGTCAACCTCAAATTATGTATTGCATTGGATATCCAAAGATAGTATTACATTCTCTTATCTAATAGTGCATAATCAAAGTTTGCATGGAATTAGATCATGCTATGGTCCAAATTTTATGTTCGTTAAAGGGGTGTATTGCAATTATTGTATCTTACGTTCATTAGTAAGGGCAGTCTAATCATTTTATCTGTTTTGTAGCCCTAATGGCTACCATAAAGGTTTTGTTTTTCAGCTCAAGTGATGTATTGCATTAGACTTCTAAAGATTATATTACTCGTCGCTTCCAATAATTGTATAATAATTTATCAAAAAAAAAAAAACAATTGTATAATCAAAGTTTATATGGTATCAGAGCAAGTTCCTCTCCGAATTTGTTCAAACCTTTCGGAATCATCAAAAAACAGAAAAGATAGGTTTCAGTATGCGGACATCATCCGTAGAACGTGTTTTCGCAAAGTGTTGATTCAGTCCTTCTTAGTTCTTTATGCTATACCTTCGATTATTTAGTTTTTTTTTATTGGCGGGTGGGGGAATATCCCCAACACACAAGGGGAAGGACAAGGACTACCTCTTGATGTGCGCCTGCAACACTTCTCTACAGATCAAGAATTGCATGTTTGATTTTTCACAAACTTATATCTAGTTATATTGAATTTTTTAATGTCTCAACTCTTAAGTAGTTAAATATTGATACACGCCATTAAAAAGGAGGGCTATAAGGGTTGGAGGAATTACATTTTCAGAAGTTATCACTTCCTATGTATATATTTCTCTTCTTTTCTTTCGAGTTCTAAGTCATCTATGTTTTATCTTTGGCATTCCCATGTTGGGCATCTTTTAGTTTTCATTTTCAGTTTTTGTTGCTCTTTGGTAGTTTGGGGATTTGGAATCATAACATTGCTGATTGCAATCAATGTTCTGAAGGGCACTAGGTGGAAGGCGAGAGGTGGTGGGAGACCACCTAGTGCCTAGGTGCTAGGTGGTCTAGCAATCGCCTAGGTGGTTATTTTTATTTTTAAATACAACTTACGTAATGAGACAAAATGGCAACAAGACTAATTATCTCTCTCTCAACCATATGGTGCCCCTCTTAAAGAAGAAGAATAGAAGGTATTTATAGCATATGGTGCCCCTCCACAAGACTAGTTCTCTCTCTCTCAACTATATGGTGCCGCTTAAGTAGCATCTAGACCTTACCCCAATTACTCTAATAATACCAAAATGACAAGATAGCTCCAATTAATAACAAACGGAAGACAAAATAGCCCCTCGGGCTGGAGCCAAACCCGTCAGTAACATTATAAAAAAAATAACCATAAGCATAACTTAACAATCCAACACAAAGTCTAAGTAGTCAAATCAATAGAGTAACCCATGTCTAAAAAGGCGTTTGAGGCTTACGCCTCGAGGCGCGCCCACTTCATCCCGACCCCACTTCGCTCCAGAGTTTGAGCCACCCCCTCCTACGGAGAGGCATACTGATGTTTCTCCTTTCGACTCCCTGGCAGGTTACCCCATATGTCCCTCTCTCCGAGCACCATTGTTTTTTATGTTATCAGAAGGGGCATCAGATGAACCATTGTCCCTACCGCCAGTCCTTGGTCCCAGCTCCACCTGCTTCTCCACCATGAGAGACTCTTCCACCTCATACACCTTCTCCCCCAGCCCCAACTCCCCCACCATCTCCTGACCCTCCTTATCCACCACCTCGGAGACGTCCACAGCGCACTTTACTTCCCGAGCCTCCGCCAAGCGATGATGATCTCGATGAGGACACCCTGACCCTTCAAGGTGTGATGCCATTACACAGTTGGCGCTTCAGTTACTCTCACGGAGTATGCAGGGTGACATTAGGGTGATGTCCCAATGTTTGACGGACACCTACATCCCGATGCCATCGTTGACTGGCTTGCCGTCATGGAGCGAATATTTGAGTACAAGCGACTGAAAGGTCGTCTATTAGGTGGAATGACTTGGAATGACTTGGAGCAACGTCGTGTTCTTGAAGGTCAGCCTCCTATACAGACTTGGGCGGAGCTTTGCACCCAGTTGATGTCAGCTTTATCCCCGCCACTTATGAGCGTGACCTATTCTTGCGAGTCCAGTCTATTCGGTAAGACACCACAGTTTTGGACTACACTGAGCGCTTCCAGCTTCTTTGTACTCGTGCCCGCCTCGGGGAGAGCGAAGAACAGAGGATCAGCAGATATATTCACGGCCTACAGAGCTATATCCAGCGCGACCTCGCTTTACGTAACGTCACCTCCTTTGCTAAGGCGGTGGAGTACGCCACTAAAGTTGAAACTTTTCATCTCTCCTCCCCGTGGCCTCTCCATAACAGCTCCTTCAGCACCAGTGACTTCTGCTCCTCCTATGACTCCCTCTACTACAGCTACTCCCTCTCTGACGGTCATGGTTCAAAGTATCGGCCGAGTTGACTCGGTATTGGCCGAGTCAACTCGGAATTGGAGGGTACCGATCTGTTACCGAGAGACGTTACAAAAAAAACACTGAATCAACCGAGACAGCCGCGATATCGCCCGAGACAACCGATTTCGGGACGCCTCGCCGCGATATCGGCCGAGACAACCGATTCAAAAGATATTGTCATATTTTGTTTTATTTTTTGATAGAACCATATTTCTTCGTTGTTGAAAATATATTGTAACATTTACAGAATGGTATTACTTTTTTAAAAGTATTAACACTAATTTTTTTAAACATAAAACTTTTTTTTTTAAATGACTCTACTAAAAAAATATATATAAATCTTTTAAAAAGTAGTACTCTTTTTTTTTTAAAATGACTACTAAAACTCTTTTTTCAAAGAAATGTTATTTTTTTACAAAAAATACTCAAATCTTTTACAAAAAAATATATAATGTACATTTATGTTTGTAAAAAATTTAGATTTCTGTACAAATGTTATTTTGTACGTTTTTGTAAAAATGTAAAAAAATGTACATTTTGTTAAAAAAAATGTACATTTTTGTTAAAAAATGTGCATATTTGTAAAAAAATATATATATTTGTAAAAAAAAGTGTACATATTTGTAAAAAAATATATATTTTTGTTAAAAAAAATGTACATTTTTGTAAAAATATCCTTTTGTACGTTTTTGTAAAAATGTTCTTTTGTACGTTTTTATAAATATATATAAAAAAAATATACATATTTGTTAAAAAAATTGTACATTTTTGTAAAAATGTAAAAAAATATACATTGTTGTTAAAACAAAATGTACATTTTTGTTTTTCAATATTATTATTGGTTTACTATGCAATATTGAATCTGACAACTCTGCCGCGCTTCAGTATAACCAATTTTACAATACAATGCATATTGAATGATGGGTTTGAATGTATCTCATTGGTCCACATTGTTAATATTATTTTTTTTAAATTTTCTATATTTTTTCCAGAATTTTTTGCGCTCTCTAAATAGCGTATATTTGCGTATCGCCAGATACCGCGACCGAGTTGAAAATCGGGTGTCCGATACCAGGACCGATACCGAGACTTTGAACCATGCTCACGGTTCCTTCTCTTGCACTCACTCATCCTATCACCTTCAAATGCTACAACTGTGGGCTAATGGGTCATGAGACTCAGACTATTCCCTTCCCCGTCGTCGCGCTCTCCTAGCTTAGGGGGACCCTGAGTACTTTGAGGAGGCAACGACGATCCCACCCCAGCCAGCTCTCATTACTATCCTCGATGGTGACACTGAAGGCCTTCCCCTTTGAGTTCGAGGATGAACTATTTCAAGGGGGGGAGAGTGATGAGAATGGGGGTCATTATCGTCTTTTATCATTTTTTAGTCATTTTTAGTATTTCTTTTATTTTTAGTATTCATTGTATTTTTCCTTTTGTTTAGTATTTAGAGGAAGTAAGGTTAATTGGCACTTAAGGGCATAATTGTAATTAGATACTTAGCTTAGAGGCCAAGCAACCTCCTTCCTATAAATACCCTTTGTTGTCTCATTTGAGGCATTCTTCCATATTTTGAGATATTGATTAGAGAGAGTTTGAGATAGAATTATCTTTTCTTGCTCCCATTTGACGTCATTTACGTCAACTTTTATCTTGCCTATTTTATTTCTTATAATGTTTCTCCTATAACCTTGTATTTGTGCCATGCCCATTTGGGGCATATCAATTTTTAGCAGCTATTTTTGTTATGTCCTCTTTCTAAAGCTTGTAAAGACAAGAAGTTTTTATGTGAAGTTTGTGAGCTTTTCAAGCATACTAGAATTATTTATATATCACATATGAGTCTTGCTCCTAGTATGTTTGATTAAATGTGTGGGGGTCATCCCTTGTTACTACATTTTCCAGCCATCGTTATTATGTGACATTTGTTGATGATTATACTCTATATACTTGGGGGTACTTCTTTAACAATGAAATCTTAAGTTTTGCCCTTGTTTGTTTGATTTCTTCAAAAGATTAAAAATCAATTTGAGATGGTGTGTCATAATAACCAAGTGATTATGATTTTAATGAACAACTTATTCAAAAAGGGATCCTACACCAACTCACTTGCCCACATACACCCAAATAAAATGGGATTCCACGTCATCAAATGGGAGTTGTTTGGTGATTATTGAGTGGTATGAAGGTGTCCCAATCCTATTGGCACCTTAGTGCCCTCACCGCAGCTTTTATCAAAATCACACCTCGAGTCGAGTTTTGGGAGTGAGGCGTCCCTTTAGTGTCTTCAGCCCGATAGCACCCTATTGCACATCCTCCCTTGTGTATTGGGTGTACCTGTTTTGTTTATAACCGTAGTCCCTCTCGACACAAACTTGATGATAAAACTATTCGGTGCATTTTTTTAGGTATTCCTCGATGTTTAAGAGTGTTGCTGCTATGACCCAATATCCCAACACATGTATCACCCCGTTGATGTTACTTTTCATGAGGATTTCCCATGTTATAGGGGGTGAATACTTTGCAGGCTCTTGTCCCCACATCTCATACGGACGAGACTTCATCACTTGTCCAACTTATCCCTCTGTTTGATGAGGCTCCTCGTCTCGCAATCATCCGAGCCTACCTTGCAGAAGTACTCCTATTGCCCTTAGTTGCCTCCACCATCTCCTTCTCCAGACTCGGGTAGCTCTCCATGTCCTTTACCACCTACTTCTGATATCCATTCTCGCTAATCTTTTTAGGTTCGGCATCCCTTCAGAATATGATTTTGTTGGTAATACTAATTATCCTATTTTCAAACATATAACCTATGGAGAAATGCTATACGTACCAAGTTCGTGTACCCAGTGCATTAAAGTGTTGTACACCCACTAAGAGTACAGAACTTGCTGTAAAAACTTGGTACGTATAACATTTTTCTTCCTATTATAGTCTTTCGGGTCCATTAAAGTGTTTACTCTATCTCCGTTCGCTGATATTTGAGGCTCTCCAAGACGCTGGTGGGTGCCTGTCATGAAAGTGGAAATGGATGCTTTATAGCGTAACAGTAAATGGGAGTTTGTTTCTCTACATCCCTCGGAGAATACGGTTGGAAGTAAATGGGTTTTCAATGTAAAGTATAAGTTCGATGGCTCTATTGATCACTGTAAGTCTTGTCAGTGGTTAAATGATACAACCCAGTTTCCCACGAAATATTTTGGTGCTACATTTGCTCTGCTGGCAAATTTCACTTCAGCTCACCTGTTTCTCTCTCTTGTAATTTTACACTCTTAGTCTTTACCTGGTCAGATGTCAAAAATGCCTTCGATGCGAGGATCTCTTCGATATTATCTACATCGACCTCCACCCAACAGTCCCCCGTGGGGGTATTGGGCCAAGGGGAGTGGTACCAGGAAAGTTTGTCAGTTACGAAAGTCTCTTTATTTCCTTAAACAATCCCCTCAGTTGATTCAGTTAGCTGGTTTTATCAACGGGTTTTACTCGGTGTCATTTTTCAGCCCGATGGTACATGTATCGTTTTGCCCGTATATGTGGATAATATTATTATTACAGGTGAAATTGTTGATGGGATTGCCCAAGAAAATCGGGATATTGGCAAGGTATTTGATGTGAAAAACTTAGGCCCTCTACCTAACTTTCTTGGGATTAAGGTGACTCGATCTTGAAATCTCGACGTGTGATCTCTTTATACCAGCGTACGTATATGTTCAATTTTCTTTTGAATACGGGTATGCTAGGTTATCATTTGGCTTTTAGTCCAATAAACCCCGACTTGAAGCTCTCGACAAGGTATTTATCTTGTTAAAGACCCATGTCCATAATCATCTTTTACTACAATTTTTATGAATTAAAAAAATACAAAGCAAATATCAAATGGTTTGGAAGAATCTCAATGAATATTTACAAATTCACATCCACAAGCATGTCATATTCACCACATCCAAAGGCACGAATTTGCCTTGTAAGTGTCCAATAAATATGGGACGCAAGTCTACGAAAGAGAAGAGAGCAATATAAAGTTAATTAAATCAAAATTTAAAAAATACATAAATATTGATGCCCAAGATCAAGCAGTAATGAGATCCAAAAATAGAACCAAACAGTATCAGAAATCATCAGTCTTAAAAACACGTGCAATATATAGTTATAATATCTAACAAAAACATAAGCACTCCCATCATTCCCTTTTGGGTAGTCCTTTTATGATCATAATCAAGTAATCAAATTTCTACAATAGGGAACAAGGAGATGATCTAAATCTTAACAAATAATTGATTATGCAACAAAAAAAGGTTGATCATACCATAGGAAATGAAAGGGCATTTAGCTGCTTAGGCCTGTTTAATAAGATTGTTCTCACAAATGAACTCTCCTCTACCAAAACCTGCAAAAAGAAAAGATTCATACTTTAAAAACTCAATTAGACGAAAGTATATAACTAACAAGTTAATTTGAAGTAAAAGATTGACCTGATCGGTTTGAGAACTCATTAACGCCATTCTAGTATTCCGTGGAGAGTGTACAGCCTCGGTAGATGTTTGAGTGAAGATGGGGGGGTCGATAACTTGAATTTATTCTTTTCAACAAAACATATATATGGATAATTTTTGAGTGACCCGCGAATCCAACTTATTTTTTTGTGACTCATGAGTTTTATAGTGTGGATCCCGCTAGACCCTAAAAAATGGATTAATACAGAGGTGACACGTCAGTGCATCGCACAAAATGAATCGTATTGGGGTTTCGCTATAGAAGGACTCTAAATATATATATATATATTAGTATATTAGTTTTGGTCACTTAGCCGTAAAATGTTACTTTTTTTAAAATTCACATTGTAAAAGATAATATCGTTAAGACATGTAAAAGAGAATATCGTTGAGACATGTTAAAAATATATTTAATATAGTATAATGAACACTCTTATTTAAGGCGATATATATGTACTAAAAATGTCACTGAGATGACTGAGACTGTTTTTGGTCTTGAACATATTTTGGAGCACCCACAACTGTTCCTTAACGATAAAATTTTCTCCTCGCACACACCGGATAAAGTGTTATTATCTTCCTCATAATCCCATATTTATGGCACTGATAAATTCATATTGATACCTTTCATACGATGTTAAATTGTAAAGATCAAATATAAAAAAAATAGAGAATGAAAGGATTATATATATATTAGAAAAATATTGAAATGATGGTTTGAATATACCCTATTTAGACTTCTATACATGAACTTCTCAATATATGAATAAACTAAATGCGTGTATTGACCAAATACATGTGTCTACATTAATCTAAACAATACAAAATTAATAAATATTTAACACATTAATGAAGCTTGCACATGTCATCGTGTGGGCGCGACAAATGTCGACATTGTGTTGTGATGTCAATTTTAGTTATATACTATAATATAGGTGGATAGTTGCAATTTTATTTATCTTTTAAGAAATTAAACACAATTTAGTACAATATAAGTCTAAATGAAAAAACAAATAACTCCTTAAAGTTAGAGTCAACAATCTCAGAAGCAATACCAAGGATGTGCGAAGACGGCAAATCTAAAAAAATTAGAGGACATGGCGGAGACAGGGTAATAGATAAATATTTTTTTCATAATTTTTTATGTATAATTCCACCTACTTGGCACTTCAACTTATAAATTAATTTTAGTAAGTTAAATACATTATAACTTTTTATAGTTAATGTTTTAAACAATATATAAATAAATTTTAAGAAGTTAAATTTGTATAACAAATAATAAATTCTTCCAAAAATAGAATAATATTTGTTCTGACTTTTAATAAATTATAAATTTATATCAAATGCGATAAAAATTAATTCTAAGATGCTAATTATGCCACAAAATAAAGAGGGGGGTGAGAGACACACGAAAGGAAAGAAAAGAAAAAGAGAACTAAAAAGAGGGTGAGTTTTTTCTTGGTATGGAATCTTAAACCGGCAAGCACAAACAAATTGAATCGGGAGGAACACTAGGTTTTGTAAAAATGCAGAGGTTATATGCCTTTCACATTTTTTGGTTAAGTCTTTACTGACCAAAAAAAATTGAATTCTCAAATTAGCCCCTCTTTTGTAAAAGATATTGTATTCAGACCCTGATATGTCCATTGTATGTCTAGCCCACTCATATCAGGCCTTTATTTAAAATTATATGTCCCATACGTCATGTAATGCATATCCAAAGCGTGTCGTACGTTTGTCCATCTCTTCCTAGTGTTTGACACATGTACCAGACCTTTGGCAAAATGTTAGTGTTTTATTATCGATACCAAACATCACTTAATAGTGAAAACGCTTATACCTACCTAACACAATTACCAACATTGAAGGACACGTTTGAACGTGATTTAGATGAATTTAGTTTGCTCAATATTTATTGTTTCCTTAATTTAAGTTTTGATACTAATATTAAAATGTCGCACATTTGTTCTCTAAACATTTTTGTCTCATATATAATATATAGGTGTTGGCCTGAAAATATACCCAGGAGGGAGCGAATTGGGTATTTAGGAAATTGAAGGAAATTTTAAATCTTTCTTAACTTTCTTTTGAAATTAATTGCAATATGATAAATCAATTTAAAGTGTAATCAATTAATCAAATGATAAGCTAAAATACTTAAGGGAGAGAGAGAGTTTAAAGAAACTTTGCAAATTGAGTTTTTTGGTTCGGCTTTGCTAACGTCCATTCTTGAGATGGTACTCGAGAAACTTCATTATCTCCACTTCACTAAGGCAGAACCAAAACCTCGCAAGGAACTGTAACACCTTGCAAACACAACCAATAAAGGAACTATACCCGTCATTACCCAAGAGAAATACAAAAGAACCCATAATCTTATAACGCTTTAACTCCCCACGATAACAACACTATAGGTTGAAAGATACAATGAAGTTCAACCATAAGTATCAACAATAAGATATGTGACCAAAATGTAAAGTAAAGTTGCTTCACTAAGATCAATGGTGAAATGGTTTTTCTAACTTCCTCTAAATATGTAAACTATCAAGTAATCACAAGTATGTTGCTCAAATGGGTTTTGCGTTGAATCTCTAACTCAAGTGAGTATTAGGTTTGGATATCTGGCTAAAGAAGTTTTGAGGAGGAATCTTAACTCAAATGGATTTTTAGTTGGAGCTTTGATTCAATAGAGTATTGTGTTCAAAACTGAAAATAAGTTTAGGACTTGGTTTCTCTCTCTAGAAAACTCAAATATACAGACACAAAAATGAATTTGAAATTTAATCTTTGAAAAATGTTGTAGAAATCTTATGTGTTTGAAGAAGGAGCCCAAAGGGTCTTTTTATAGAACTTTTTGGAAACTAGTCGTTGGAGGCTACTTTGATAATTTTTGGGGTTTTAGAAATTTGAAAACAATCCATTGGATTTTTTAGCCACCTAGGCACTTTGAGTCGACTCAAAGTAATTTGAGTCCCACAACCCTTTTTTGAATTTTTTGCAAAACTTCATTTTTTTTATCATAAATTGAGACCACCGTAGATAGGCAATTTAAGTCGACTTAAACTCAACTTTAAGTGCCAAACTTGATATTCATGATTTTTTGGCTTTGGAAAAAGGTTTAGTTGGTTAGTTTGAGCAAACACTTGACTATATAGGTTCATTTACACTGTTGCATTATTAATTTTTATCTTAATCCTTCACTTGAAATACTAATCTACAATAGGCATGGGGTCGTGAACCAAAGTGGTTCTAACTAATTAATTGTTTAAATTATTGGAGCCTAAAGGACCAAACGTTGAAAATTGGAAACAAAATATTTTCTTTTATTTAACTACCTTGAACCTTAAAATGATACTTATGAAGAGGCTCTAACGTTAGCCATAGGGGAAAGTGACAAGGAAAAGGTAGAATTCAACGATGCATGGAAATTTATAGATTTATTATATAGGAACAACATAACGAATGGGTTATACAATACTATCTACAGTGGTTCTAAAACAAGAGTAATACTAATCCAATGATTTTAAAAGAAAAAATGGTTCAAGAAGGACTAAAAGACAAATGATTTCAAGTGAAAGTACAAGTCAGAAGTTTAAAGGCAAGCGCCACTTTTTTATAAGCAAGACCATTGTTAAGAGGAATGTCACAAACCAAATATCTTCAATAAGTGGGATGCTCAAGTGAAAATAACACAATGGACAATCTTTTGGTGGAAGTCTCTCACTTTAAACTATTTACAGCAGTTTCTTAGTGCAACTGTAATGCCCCGACCTTGATTTATGAGTTACCCGTGGTCAACCTGGTCCGATCTGAATGCTTGGTGTGAAGTGCAATAAGGCAGCCTAAATAATGTTGCTAGGCCAATTTTTTTAATTAATGTTTCACTTGTTTAACAAGTGATTCCAGTTTAAATCAAACTACATGACAGACCAATGGGAAGAATCCTTGGAATCCAAGCATACAGAACTACTAACGTAAAAATAAAAGAAAGCTTACCTGACTAACGCCCTCAAAATACGAATCCGCATATAACCGTCCATGACAAAGAGGAGGGAATGAGCTGAATGCCCAGTGGAAAAATACAATAATGAAATATAGAATTGAACGGTAGAAAAGAGACTCTAACACGTTAGCTATATGCAAATGCAATTACTTCGTATCTACATACATACTTATATATTAATTCATGTGATTGTTTTATTCTAAAACGTTATTTATTCCGAACAATTCACCTTAATCTTATAAAAGAGCCCCCTTTTTACTTGACTTGATGTTTATTTTTCGATTTAGCGCACTCGGTTAAATACTTAAACAAAATACCATTTTCATATAGAGAATACTTCCTTCCAAAATTATCCATTTACTCAAGCCGAATTTACCTTAGGATTTTCCCTTCCACCTTTCAACACACACATGGACTGTGTTAGAAAATACTTATTTTTCATTTAAAACCTTTCATAAACAAACTCCTATGTTAATTATGGGTTAAACGTCCTTAGGTTACTTAATTACCCATTTGATCACTTCACTTTATCGTTCCTTTACTTTATGTACATTAGTCAATTTCTCACTTTACTTGTCCACGTTATTGATAATACACAAATATTGCGTATTTCATCTCTCGAACCTACGCATTTTAGCCCCCTCGGGTGCCTTAATCTCTATATTTAAGTCCATTAACCAGACAACCTCGGTTTATATTGTTAACATGCTATATGAGGTATAATTGGGCTTTTGTAGGTATTTAGGTACTAAGTATGAAGTTCGGACGCATTCCGGTGAAGTTACGCAATCGCACGTTCAAGGGAATTTTAGTCTTTTCACAGCTTGGGCATCTGGCCCGACATCTCATAGAAGTTGTAGCCCTTCTCGCTAGCTTCACGTGGTCATGAACGGTGTGCAATTCTGAGTCCGTATGAAGAAGTTACGGCGATTTCAGCGGAGGAAAAAACAAGGAAAGCAAAAGAGGAGGAGAAAAGAGGAGAAACGAATGAAGAAGCTGCTGCTTGGCTCACCCCCTGCTTGATCGATCGATCGACGATTTTGTTCGATCGATCGACCATTCTGAAATGCCAAAATTTGGCCTTGATCGATCGATCGATGCCCTGTTTTCTGCATATATTTTGCATTTGTTTTCTTTCTTCTTTTCTTTTATTCCAACTTACTATATAAGCCAATTTTGTTGTAATAAGAAAATATTCAGTATATACACGATTTTAGGTTAGTTTAGCTTAGGGTTTGGGGTTTTTGCTTGGTTCTTCTTCATTTCTCTTTGGTTTGACACCCCATTTGGATTGTAAGTTAACTATTCATCTCCCCTACCAATTAATATAGTTGTATTTCTTCATTTCTTGCTTTGTAGTGTAATTTACATGCTTTCTAATTAGGTTTACGTGTTTTCTTCCCGTGCGTTCTAGTAAAGTTTTATCGCCTTTATTTACAAGCTTTCATTTATCGCATTATTAACATGCCTTCTAGCTAATTTAAATTAGGTTGTGTTTCAATGGAACTCACTCGAGTTGACGCGTTGCTTTGCTTTGGTGATGGTGTTTACGGGTCTATTTCGAGTGCGTTGTACTAGTTATTGCACCTAGGAGATTTGACGGGGCATATCATGTATGTTCCGTGCTTACGACCTTTCGTGCGCAATTTTCGAGATATTTGTTGACGCCAAAATCTTATTAGGCTTTTATGCGGATTTAGGGGCATAACAACCCTTGGTTCAATTAACTGTCGAAACGAGATACATTTGTAATAACTCGTCGGCCCATGAAACCATTTTATACTAATTAACTCGGGTGAGGGATATTCAACGCAACCTATAGTTTTACTCGCTTTCTTAATCTAGTTTTATTTTCACTCGCCTAGATTAATATTTCCCTTTTTTGCATCTTTTTCCTTTTAGTTTGTAATCACCTTTTACACTTTTATTTCGAAATATTAAATCATCTAAATTCTAGAAACTCGTCTCTGTGGATTTTCGATACCCGACTTACCATTGTGCTTGCCTCGCAAGTGTAATAGTAATTTAGGTTTTTGTATTGAGTTGGTGAAACGAAAACAACGACTAGCGTCTTTACACGCGCTACTTTTCGCACTTAATCAAAATGACGCCATTGCCGGGGATGAGTTTGTTTTAGACTTTATTTGATTTAGTATTTCATAGTATTTTCTTTCTATTTGTATTATTTGTTAATATTTTGCAGGACTTCCACATTTGAGCACTTAGAAACGCTCAAATTTTTCCCGTCCACACCTACTTTGTGGAATACGCCACTTCGAGCCATTTTTGGGGTAAGCATGTCTTATTCTAATTCTTTTGGTAATCCTTGTTATAATTCTCAAAATTCTCGCAAACCTATGACTTTCGGTGCATACTTAGAATCCCCAAAATTTGCAAATTCACATATTACTTTGGGCGAGTATAACCGAAGTCAAAATTTGGGTTATCGGAATTTCGATGATGATGATAATGATTTTGGGCCTTTACCTCCTTATAATAGGAATTTTGAAATGAATTCGAATAGTTTTCAAAATTCCTATAATAATGAGTTTTCGTTTAAGTTCGATGACAATTTTCAAAGTTCCGATTCTAATGCATCCACACCTCGATCTATGACATTCGGTGAGGGTTTGCATATGTACGAGAATGAGAAACTTGAAAATCATTAGCGGGAAGAAAATCGTTCATGGGAACATGAGTTGGATTTATATTTTGAGTCCGACGACGATTTTGCTTCCGAGACTTTCGAGGTCGAGGAATGTTTTGAACCAAATGAGGTACTTATGCCTACTTTGAAACAAGCCATTCTAGACTTTGCCCATTGCGTAGTAGATATTGAAAGTGAGGATGAAAATGACGTAATATCTATTTGCAATGAAATGATTTCTTCTTTGGCCCCCAAAGAAGAACATTTCATTGAAAATGATATTATTTCCTTTGAAACTTAAACTTCATGCGATGATGATTCATCTCATGAGTTTGAATTTCTTTCATCCCCATTTTCATTCTATACTACCACACTGTCACAAGTACCCGATGATTCGGTTTCAAACTTTAATGTTTTAAATTTTTTCGCCGATGAGGAGTACTTGCTCGAGTCGCCTTCCACAATCGCCTCTTTGCCTTTGTGTGCACCGCCTCCCATTCCAACTTCAAAATCATTAGGAGGATATTCATCTTTTCTCTGTACCCACTTATTTTTTTCACCCGTGCAATCCAAACCCCCCATCGTCCCACCAAAACTTTTAATTGGCGGTTCATTTCTTCTGCCTTACACATGCCTTCCGTTGTTCAAACGGAATCCATATTTTTCGGAGGGCATGCTTGTATGTGAGGATACACCGATTATCCTCCAAAGTCAAATCATTTTTGCGGTGGACCCTCAGCTATTTAGACTTCTAGTGTATAGTTAGTGTGAAGCCTAAATAGTAGGTTGTATATAGTTAGCTTCCTTTCTTTTCTTTTTATTTTTTCTTTCTTTTTTAATTTAGTCTAGTGTAATTAGTTAACTTTTTGTTATTTGTTTTTGCTATGCTCGGTACTAACTTGTTTTGTAGATTCTTTGGACTTGTTCTTATGGGGATCGCTCCAGTTTTGGGTAATATCGCTATTTTCCTCTCTTTAACTTGGTTCTTAATTCACATTGAGGACAATGTCAAGTTTTAAGTTAGGGGGTGTGGGATATTCTATCCATTTTTATTTAGTCCATGTTTTTGCTCACATGTTATTTACTTAGTATGCTTTTCTTAGAAATTTCAAAAAGATTTTCTTTCTTTTTTCTCCTTTATTGGGAATTTTGCCTTTGTTTCCGATGATAAATTTCAATAATTGCCCGATCCAATAGATAGCCCAATAATGCATGTTCTCGATTTTAGAAGTTATTAGACTTTTAGTCTCACTTATTGATATTATGAATAACTTCATGAATTAAACTTTAATCCCATGAGCACATGCACTTTTATTGCTATATTGATTTGGTTTAAGATTTTTACAACTCGGTAATCTTTTGTCGCATTGTATATACTTACACCGAGTAAGCTTTGTACCTTTCGTTGTTTGTGAGTGTTATACACTATTCTTTCCTCTTTGAAAACGTTGAATTCGTTGGTAATCTCACTATTCTTTCATTTAACCGTTCATACTTGAAATGTGTTACTTGAGCATGATTTTCATATATTATTTTGATTTGAGAATTGCGTAAGCTTTTGAAAATAATCATAGGCCCTCGTTGTTATATCACCCATATTAGCCTTGACCTCACCCTTATATGTTTACCCTCGTTAACCCTTTTGAGCCTAAATATAGCCTTTTGTTTCATAACCCCAATCCCATAACCAACTCTAAATTTGAGTTTTAGCCCATACATACACTTTCCATACCTTTGTTTGGAATGTTGCTTGGGGTTGAATGTTGTTGTTTTGATGTCAGTTGCAATTTAGGCATATGAGAGTTTGATAAGTAAAGAAAATATAAAGTAAAAAAAAAAGAAAGAAAAGAGAAAGCAAAAGAAAACAAAAGAGAAAATGAGAAAAAAGAAGAAAAGAAAAAGAAATAGAAAGTTGTAAATGTTGTGTATAGTGTTCAATAAGCTTTGATTACTCTCCCTGGTGATATATCTAATGCCTTTTTGGAACTTGTTTTCCAATTTTGATATTGCCCACATTTTCCCATTATCCCGAGTTTTCCTTCCGAACACTTTGAATTCGTACATATATTCCTTCATGTCATACCCTAGCCATACCTACATTATAACCCTATTAAAGTCCTATGTGATCTTAGGTTGATGTAATTCAAAAGTCATAATAGTTTTGATAATCTGTGAAAATGCATTTCGCCTCTTTTAATGTGCGGTATCCTTTCATTGAGATTACATTTTTCATTTTATATATAGCGTTCTTCTTTTGTGACATGTGTGCGGCCTAATTTCCATTTACATTTACTCTTTAGCCCGCATGTTCCGTGTGTTAGCTCTCTGTTTCGAGTGAATTCACTTGATGAGTGTAATGCCCGTGAGGATCGAATGTATGCTTGCTTTAACGTTTATCCGGTTTATATAAGTTTTTCGCCAAATCACACTTTGCATGTGCTCGCTCCCCTCCCACATTTTAAGGTTTCAATTTTATGAGGTGCATTCTATAATGCTAATGATTTTAACTTTTGTTTGAATTCATTCAATGTGATAATAATGTGTATGAAATCCTTTTCGCCATTATTGGGCTTGTCGCATGTTGCGTTGGGCATATTTTGAGGAAACAATGTGATGTTTGTGGGTATCATCCCTGAAAACCCTCACGAGACGACACTCATCCACTAGGGTAACCTAGGGGTTTAACGGCTTATTGCATATGCTAAATGCAATCAAATCGCCCGCGAAAGTGGCCTTTTGCTTTTATTTTACTATCCCTAATTTTTGGTTTGCTTATAGTTCTTGTTGCATCCTATTTCATTGCTAGGGACTAGCAATGTGTAAGATAGGGGGTGTGATAATACGCAAATATTGCATATTTCATCTCTCGAACCTACGCATTTTAGCCCCCTCGGGTGCCTTAATCTCTATATTTAAGCCCGTTAACCAGACAACCTCAGTTTATATTCTTAACATGATATATGAAGTATAATTGGGCTTTTGTAGGTATTTAGGTACTAAGTATGAAGTTCAAACGCATTTCGGTGAAGTTTCGTACGTAATTTCACGTTCAAGGGCATTTTAGTCTTTTCACAGCTTGGGCATTTGGCCCGACATCTCATGGAAATTGTAGCCCTTCTCTCTAGCTTTGCGTGGCCGCAAACGGTGCACGATTCCGAGTCCATATGAAGAAGTTACGGTGATTTCAGCGGAGAGAAAAACAAGGAAAGCAAAAGAGGAGGAGAAAATAGGAGAAAAGAATGCAGAAGTTGCTGCTTGGATCACCCCTACTTGATCGATCGATCGACGATTTTGGTCAATCGATCGACCATTCTGAAATGACGAAATTTGGCCTTGATCGATCGATCGACCAAAATCATCGATCGATCGATGCCCTGTTTTCTGCATATATTTTGCATTTGTTTTCTTTCTTTTTTTCTTTTATTCCAACTTACTATATAAGCCAATTTTGTTGTAATAAGAAAATATTCAGTATATACACGATTTTAGGTTAGTTTAGCTTAGGGTTTTGGGGTTTTTGCTTGGTTCTTCTTCATTTCTCTTTGGTTTGACACCCCATTTGGATTGTAAGTTAACTATTCATCTCCCCTACCAATTAATATAGTTGTATTTCTTCATTTCTTGCTTTGTAGTGTAATTTACATGCTTTCTAATTACGTTTACGTGCTTTCTTCCCGTGCTTTCTAGTATAGTTTTATCGCGTTTATTTACAAGCTTTCATTTATCGCGTTTTTAACATGCTTTCTAGCTAATTTAAATTAGGTTGTGTTTCAATGGAACTCACTCGAGTTGACGCGTTGCTTTGCTTTGGTGATGGTGTTTACGGGTCTATTTCGGGTGCATTCTACTAGTTATTGCGCCTAGAAGATTTGACGGGGCATATCATGTATGATCCGTGCTTACGACCTTTCGTGTGCAATTTTCGGGATATTTGTTGACGCCAAAATCTTATTAGGATTTTATGCGAATTTAGGGGTGTAACAACCCTTGGTTCAATTAACTGTCGAAACGAGACACATATGTAATAACTCGTCGTCCCATGAAACCATTTTATACTAATTAACTCGGGTGAGGGATATTCGATGCAACCTATAGTTTTACTCGCTTTCTTAATCTAGTTTTATTTTCACTCGCCTAGATTAATATTTCCCTTTTATGCCTCTTTTTCCTTTTAGTTTGTAATCACCTTTTACACTTTTATTTCGGAATATTAAATCATCTAAATTCTAGCAACTCGTCTCTGTGGATTTTCGATACCCGACTTACCACTGTGCTTGCCTCGCAAGTGTAGTAGTAATTTAGGTTTTTGTATTGAGTTGGTGAAACGAAAACAATGACTAGCGTATTTAAACGCGCTACTTTTCGTACTTAATCAGTTATCTTTCAACTGGAATACATATTAATTTTCTTCATGTTAGGTTGTCTTTATTATATTCATAACACAACACATTTCTTAACATGTTCCACTTTTCTCATTATATTTTCTAGGAATCTTCCAAATATCTGCATACTTTAACGGGATCCACATCGTCAGCTATGCTACCGTATGCTCTGGCAAAAAAATTTGGATCTTTCACCCCAGGGCTCCGATCCCTTCTTAATTATTCTTGGTGTCATCTGAGTCCATATTAATTAGTTTTAAAATATTTCAAATGTTCACATTATTACACTTTCTACCGAGCGAAGCCAAACTCAGGGTTTCACCCCACCTTGTGTTATACTTTAAAAATCATCATTTTTTGTCCTTTACACACTAATGTTGATTTTATTCTAAAATCACATTCATTGGGACTACTCGTGTAACACCATTTTTAACATTTTTATTTCATAAAAATATTCCACTTTATGTAAAATTAGCTTTTTACTCATTTGTTTCCAAGCTTGCATTTTTCGCTATTTTTACAAATGTTATTTTCCCAAAAATATCATTAAGTTATACACGCTAACATCTCAAATGTTTTTAACTCATTGACGCTTATTTAAAACTTTGGAGTAACACACTTTACAAGTTAGAAATCTCTTTCTTTCAATATATTCTTTCTCTAAAAAAAATCATTGAACTTTTTGAAGACTACTTTATAAGGAAAAAAAAGATCATTTTCCTTTATTAACACATGTAATCTTAAGGTCATACACTTATCACATTTTCAACACTTTTTCACACACTTTAAGAGATGAAATATTTATTTCCTTTATTCCAAGTTAAAATTCATTAAAACGTCCATTAAACTTGTTAATATTCCTATCATCAAAATACTATAAGTTTAAATGCTAAGAAAAATAAGTTTAATACATGACTTATTCAAGAAATTTCATAACATTTACAACAACATGATTTTCAAGACTAAAGACATATTTGATATTTCAAAACTTGAATAAATGCCTATCTTTGTGAAAATCCTAAGTTTTACAAGAAAACGTTGAAATATTTGTTCATAAAATATCTTTGACAAGATAAATATTATTTCAACTTTTTTATTCCATAAAAATGTTTAACACCAAGTTTTCTTGAAATATATCATTTTACTCAACGTTCTTGAAATCCTTTATAAGCCTTTTCACTCCAACCATAAGAAATATTTTCTTAAATTATTCATGCATTATACTCTTAAACCCTACCCACATAACCAAATACTAGGGAAATAGAGTCTTAAACTTAAAGAGTTAGGTTTTTTCACCTCAAAGAAGCTTTAATAATGATGGATGAATGCTTAAGAAGATGGCAACCTCCCACCTCCTAATGTGGACTTAAAGAGGTTGCCTAGCTCCACCAAGCTTGTCTCTATGAAAGCTCCAAGCAAAACCCCCTTTAAACTCCATTACTTTATACTCCTTCTTCTTCAAAACCCCCCAATAATATCTCCAAAAATATTTATCTTGATTACACAACCCACTTGTACCCTTGATAAAGCTTGTAAAGGAAAAATAAGGCTTGAAAATGGTGTAGTCTGGTGGTAGCTAGTTTAACAATGGTGAGAGCGGCTTGGGGAAGATGAAACACCCTTGAAACTAGAGAAAGGGGGTGAATGTTGATATAAAATGGTGGGGAAGAACCCACCATCTCTCTCTCCTATATAACCCCAAATAAACCCATAAAATGATTTAAAAGACCAAGGGTAACATACTTAACACGTTTTTATGATCTGACGTCTTTAGAGGTTGACACTTAATCAATCTAAGGGTCCAAAACTCGACAACACACAAGGGAAACTCTAAATAACAAATTACTGATGCGGTCGTTCGAACAAGATCACGTCTCATTCAAACGAGATCTTAAATCGGGAAATAAATATCTAGTTAAGTAAAAAAGGGATTCTTTCACTAGATTAAGGCAAAATCATCGAAATGATTAACATTTTGGGATAAAAATAATTTCATGCATTAATGTGTGTGTGTGTGTGTGTGTGTGTGTGTATATATATATATATATATATATATATATATATATATATATATATATATATATATATATAGAGAGAGAGAGAGAGAGAGAGGTCCCCTCCTGTAAGGACTCTTTATAATGTAGACCCCGGTACATACTATTTTTTTTTAAATAGTAAAAGAAATGAATTTTTTGATGAAACTTCATGTATATGATCTTCCTAGTGAGAATATCATCTCCAATTTTTTTCATCAAAAAATTCAATAAAAAAATCGTTGAGATGAGGTGATATGCAAAAAAATGGTATAAATATACATTTTCGACCGTTGAAATGTTTGCCATCATATCACTCATTTTTTGATAAAACTTCGTGGATATGATCTCGACAATGAGAAGATCATATCAATGAAGTTTCATCAAAAAATTCAATCAATAAAGTGGTTGGCGCCGACCCAACATTTCAACGGTTGAAAATGAATATTTATACCATTTTTTTCGTATCATCTCATCTCAACGGTTTTTATTGAATTTTTTGATGAAAAAATTGGAGATGATCTTCTACCCGTGGACATCATATCCATTAAGTTTCATAAAAAAATTCATTTTTTTACTATTTAAAAAAAATGGTATGTAACGGAGTCTGCACCATAAGGAGTCCTTACAGGAGACTTTCTATATATATACAAAGTAATTGCATGTGCACGTAGGTAAACATGTCAGAATCTATTTTCTGTCATTCGATTCTATATTGCATTGTTTTATTTACCCACTGGGCATTCGACTCATTCCCTCGTCTTTGTTACGACAAGTTGGGTGCAGTTTCGTATTTTGATAGCATTAAATAGGGAATTGTCCTTTTCATTTTACAATTAGTAGATTTGTATTCTTGGACTCTGGGAACGCTTCTCACGGGTCCCTCACGAAGTTTTAATAAACCACCTCTGTATAGGATTTTACCCCCACGTTTGTTTGTCATTGAAACGTCATTAGAAGCTCTTTCAAATGGAAGAGACTTCTCATTCGAACCAGGGGGACTTCGTTCGAACGAGATGAGGATCTCGTTCAAACGACCCTTAACTCCATTAGAACGTTAGAATAAATTCTAAATTTCAAATTTAACCAATCAATTTCCCATAATTTCCACAAATGCCACAAGAATATATAATTATCGATAACCATCCATTAATTATTGATCCAAATCCCCGAGGGTTCTACATAATTATAAATTATAGGGAGCAAGGGATAAAATCCTGAGCACGGGTGTCATATTCTCCCCTCCTTAGGAGATTTCATCCCCGAAATCATTGATCCACCAATTGCTCAAGTTCTTAGGGTTTGTCAACTCTTATTATAAGTCATAGGGGTCCTTCGAGGTTAAGTCATTGAAGTCCTCAATCGTTAAGGTGTCACCATACACTTTTTCCCAAGTGGATTTTCATCAAAGAGCTCGACATGCAACATGTTCTAACGCTTTCCATCAGGCTAGCTATTAAAGTCACATAACCATCCTCGAGTCTCAACTTACTCGATGATCACGCTCAACCAAGCCTTAAGACTCCTTTATTAATGCCCATAGCATACCGACGCTTTTATCGATAACACTCTATAGTGTTCAACGCTCACTCAAGAGCAAATGACAAACAACTAACACTCAGTCCGTTAATACAAATTATTTTAATTCTTAGGACTACCTATTATGAGTCCCCTCGAATTCTCGAGTCTTCCCGACCATTCAAATTCACTTAAACTTGATACTAACCTCGCATAGCTAGTTACTCACTTCGAGGAGCAACACACAAACCAAGTCACCATCGTGCACCTGGCTAACACCTTCCAAAATATAACTCTGTAAACCTAGGATCACTTTATGAGTCTAAATATAAATCACTCACCCGAGTATTGTACCAATCCACTCATTGTGGCAAATAACACTATGTGCCAAGTTTTCTCGAGTTCTAACACCTTATGATATCCTCGAATCATAATTCTTCTCTTTTTAACTAGAGCCTCTAATCACCATACCGGTCAATTATATAAGATCTAATCCTAAGGAAATCGAATACTATGAGGAAACCAAGCTGCAAAACGTACAGCCAACATACACAGAACTTGTGCAAATAAAATGGATATTTCAAACAAGAGCGCACCCAATTGCCGAGTTACAATGACCGCACCCGTCCATCCGCATTCATACTGAGCCATGTCGCACTATGAACAACCCTTCGTATCGAATAATACCAGACCACCGAAATTGGAAGGACATCATCATCAACCATTGGAATCGAAGGAATATGGTCCCTGATTACAGAAATTGAAAGAACAAAACGAATTAAAATGATTAAAAAACCGTTCTGAAGGAATACCTTTCGCGTGCAACCGCTATAGTTTACGAAAGGCAAACCTACGCCATACTCTCTGAGTCTCCTCCTCCTCCTAAGCATTCTCATTGGATCCTAGCATTGCCATACACCCTGGATCGAGTCACCAACTGTGGCGAATTGAACTACGAACCACGCAACTCCTCGAGGCGAAAGTAATTTATGAACCTATTGCTCCTTGGAAAGTCAACATTGGACTTCAATCCTTAAGAATATAGTTTCCTTATTTTATCCTTGATGAATGCTAGGCACTCCGATCGACGAATTCCAATGCCTTTATCGACATCGACTTTGTCCATCTCTCTAGTCAACATGACATCATGACCAACCTAAACCAACTGAGTTACTGTGTACCTTATCGTACCATGATCATATCCCAACGTCTCCTTGGGCAGTACCCAACTAGGTGAAACATTCACCTTATTATAACCTCTAATGACAAAAGGTTGCCATTGCGCCTATCTCCAGATCATACCCAAACTGAATTTATGTGACAGCCATACCAGTCTCCAATGGTACTATAAGGATAACAAGTTCTACGTAGGTTTATGCTTCCTAATCCATACCAGTCCGACAAGACATGCAGAGAAATAATACTTGCCCCTCAAGGCTATTCCAACTTACTGTGTCAACACATTCCGATATCCTAATCATGCCTCGATATCCCATCTGGGGTGTCATACTCAAGCCCTTATCATGACATCATCAATTTAAATCCCAGATGCATTTCCTAGTACCCATTTGAATCAGGTACTACACTTCCTACACTAGTCATCTTATGATAAACGAGCATCATGCCCAACTGAGTCGCTAATCTTCAATTACCTTTAGAAGGTTACCTCGACTACTTATATAAAATTAATGACCTATCCAGGGATTACGTGATTTGACTCCTTAAAATTTAATCGATAACCTAAGATCATTATATGACCCTCAATACAGTCATCACTAGAACACTAGCACTTCATAGTACCGAACTTAACTGGTTCTCTAAAGGCACCAAACATACCCCGCGTAAAAGTCATCAAACCTGACCAGATTTCATCACTTATGACTCTCTTATCGTCGGTATGTCCTACGATTTTCTCAATATCTAAATCATGACTATTAGGTACCCATAAAGATGCTAATCTACGAGTCTCCACACATGGTGTACTCTAACCATTAAACACCTCAAGGCACCATAAATAAGTTCAACTCTACTCCTAAGGGTGCCACACACAATTAATCCCGATGATACTCCAAAGACTTCCTTAAATCAAACTCACATCGAAATCGCCTCACATCCAGACATCACTTAGCCCGTTAAAACGGGCTATGACATTTAGATTGACAAACTTGTTTCCATTTTTCTTGAGAATTTGGCAAGGGTTTAACCTATGACTCTCCCCTCGAGATCCCATAAAGGTCCAAAAACTGTCTTCCAAATGGATGATGCCATAAATTGCGTATCAAATCAAGGACCGACACTCCTAAGGATTCTAACAGGATACAGGACGTTGTGAAGAACCTATAATCATTTAAGTCCTCACCACCGACGTCACAAGGGATCGTATTCCTCAAAAGTTGCATCATACTTTCTAAAACCTCATTATGGAAGACTATATAGTGTTCACCCCTATGTCACCTTAACTCATAATTATTACACATGTGACACACTTACCACCACTGGCTCGTAACTCTCATCCTAATTTATGAGATACAACTTTCAATCGACAACTATTAAGGCACTTACTTACCATGATAGTATCCTATCGACTCGGGCTGAGCACACATCCTTAAGTGTAACCAACGTGGTTCTACATGCCCACCAAGTTATCAAATGCTTACGCTGTGACACTAAACCAAGGATTAAGTTTGCCTAATCACATCATCATTACTAAATACCCATAAGCACCTAACCAAGGAACTTCATGCGTCCATATTACAAAACCAATACCATTTAAACATGGCACCCTAGTCACCTAAACTCCGTAGTTCACTTTAACAACTCATGTCTCCAATTCGATGGACATTATTCACCCTTATTAACATCTTAATAGGCCTTTCACATAGTCAAGGGTTGACACAAAAGCACCTCACACTAAAAACTGTGGTGTCACCACTATTGACTCGCACAGACACTCACAAATTATTACATATCTAAATCAGAAGCGTAGAAGCTATTAATGGAAACTAACTTAGCCACATGCCGCTTGGCGATAAATTTCCCGTTGTTATAATATCCTTGACTTCATTGTCGATAACATTAACCATAGTCATCACTAATCTAGCTTGACCATCCCAAAACCAATGCTGACGTCAAAGATCCACTACCATCCTCACAACATAACTACCGAAAGGAACCTTGAACACAGAGCTCTAATACCATTTGTAATGCCCCACTCCGAATTTATGGGTTACCCGTGGTCAACTCAGTCCAACCCGAACGTTAGGTATGAAGTCCAATGAGGTAACCTAAATAATGTTGCTAGTCCAATTTTATCTAATTAATGTTTCACTTATTTAACATGCGATTCTAATTTAAATCAAACTACGTGAGGGACCCGTGGGAAGCATCCCTGAAATCCAAGCATACAAAGTTACCAATGTAAAAACAAAAGAAATCTTACCTAAGTAATTCCCTCAAAATACGAAACCGTATATAACCTGCTGTTACAAACAAGAGGGAATTAGCAGTGGAAAAATACAATGATGCAATATAGAATTGAACGATAGAAAAGAGACTCTAACAAATTAGCTACGTGCACATGCATTTACTTCGTATCGATATACATACTTATACACCGCTTGATTCTGAAACGTTATTTATTCCGATTAATTCACCTTAATCTTATAAGAGAGTCCACTTTTTACTTGACTTGACGTTTATTTCTCGATTTAACGCACCCGATTAAATACTTCAACAAAATATCATTTGTTTAGAGAGAATACTTCCTCCCAAAATTATTCGTTTACTCACATTGAATTTACCTTAGTATTTTCCCTTGAAATTCACCTTTCAACACACGCACTCACCGTGTTTGAAAATACTTAATTTTCATTTAAAACCTTTCATAAACACACCCTTGTGTTAATTATGGGTTAAATCTCCTTAGGTTGATTAACTACCCATTTGATCACTTCACTTTACCGTTCTTTTACTTTATGGACATTAGTCAATTGCTCACTTTACTTGTCCACGTTATCTTTAAACTAGAACACGTATTATATCATTCAAATTAGGTTGTCTTTCCTATATTCACCACATAACCCATTTCTTGACATGTTACACTTTTCTCATTATCTTTTCTTGGAATCTTTTAAATATCCTCATACTTTAACGGGCTCTACACCGCCAGCTATGCTACCATATGCCCTGTCCAGTGATTTTGGGTCTTTCACCTTAAGGCTCAGGAGCCTTCTTAATTAAATTCGGTGTCATCTGAGTCCATATTAATGTATTTTAACATATTTCAAATGTCCACATTATTACATTTTCTACTGACTGAAGACAAAACTCGGGGTTTCACCCCATCTTGTGTTGCACTTTAAAAATCACAATTTCTTGTCCTTTACACACTTACATTGAAATCACTTTCATTTAGGACTACTCGTGTAACACCATTTATAACATATTTATTTCATAAAAATGTTCCAATTTATGTAAAATTACCATTTTAGCCTTTTATTTCCAAGCTTACATTTTTTCCCATTTTCATAAGTGTTATGTTTCCAAAAACATCATTAATTTATATACGTCAACTTCTTAAATGTTTTTAACTAATTGACAATTATTTAACACTTTGGAGTAACATACATTACAAGTTGGAAATATCTTTATTTATTACTTTCTTTCTCTAAGAAATTATTCAACATTTTGAAGACTGCTTTATAAGAAAAAAATATCATTTTCTTTTATCAATACATGTAGTCTTAAGGCCATACACTTATCACATTTTTAATACTTTTTCACATACTTTAAGGGTTGAAATTTATATTTTCTATATTCCAAGTTAAAACTCATACAGACCTCCATTAAACTTGTTAATATTCCTATCATCAAAATACTACAAGTTTATACACATGGGAAGAAGGATTTTAAGTCCAAAATGCAAAGAAAAATGAGTTTAACACATGACTTATTCAAGAAATTTCATAATATTTGCAACAACATGCATTTCAAGACTAAAGACATATTTGATCTTTCAAACCTAAATAAATGCCTATATTTGTGAAAATCCCAAGTTTTACCAGAAAACATTGAAATATTTGTTTATAAAATATCTTTGACGAGATAAATATTATTTCAACATTTTTATTCCATAAAAATATTTAACACCAAGTTTTCTTAAAATATATTATTTTACTCAACATTCTTGAAATCCTTTATAAGCCTTTTCACACCATCCATAAGAAATACTTTCTTAAATTATTTGTGCATTTTACTCTTAAACCCTACACACAAAACCAAATACCAGGGAAATAGAGTCTTACACTTAAAGAGTAGAGTTATCCCACCTCAAAGAAACTTCAATAATGGTGAATGAATGCTTAAGAATATGGAAACCTCACACCTCCTAAGGTGGCCTTAAAGAGGTTTCTAGCTCCATTTAGCATGTCTCCATGAAAGCTCCAAGCAAGACCCCTTCAAACTTGTTAGCGCACATATTTCACGGTAGGCTTTTTCTTTGTAATTATTTATACTTTGACATATTTGGCGTATCTCGTTAAAAATCGACACGAACCGAGACGTCGAACTAAACTTTAACATCTCCAAGATTGAAGACTTCCCTACATCTCAAGAAGGTATAAAGCTTTTAGGAGTTCATAACTATTCACAATTTTATTTTTTTAATAAAAATCGAGGGCTGGATTTTTTTAACTTAAATTTTTTTTTGACTTCGTTCAAACGAGATCAGAATCTCATCCGAATGAAATGATATTTTCGTTTGATATGTCGTTAGATCTTCTCTTTGAACAAACTACTAACGAGGGCATACTGTTTCAATTTGTTAGAAGCTCGTTAGAAGCTGGTTCTAACAAGATTACTATCTCGTTTCGTACGATAATTGGATTTCGTTCTGACGATATGATATTATCGTTCGAACGAATTCGTCGCCTCAAATTTTATGTTATATCTATAAATACCTATTTTGACTCCAAATTTCATAAGACTTTTGACAAAACATTTCCTGCATATTTGTAGCAAAAGTTTTCATACTTTGTGCTTACAAAACACTTTTGATTCATAACTTTACATACCCAAATACATTTGTGAATCGTTACTCTAGAAAGTTTCGTATCTTGCATACTTTTTGTAGATATTATTCTCTACGACTCAGGTTGTGACCCGAGTGATCACGGTTGAAGAAAAAAGAAGGATGATCGGTGGATACCGAGGGTAGATTGCCACCTGTGGACGACTCTAGACTGAGCCATATTTTTTAGGAGTTCTGCGAAGACTGTGTGTTATACTTATGAGTTATCAAGTAGTCTGTAAGTCAATTGTCTTGTAAAACTTTTTAAAGTGTTGAATTAAAGTTTTTTCCCTATAAAGGGATTTTTCCTTATTTGATGTGATTGATTGCATGCGTAGTTTATTTTATGTGATTGGAACATTTAGCTTATGCAAACCTAATTTAATCAGAGATTAAAATTTAATAAAACTCAATTTGTGTAACTGGGGAATTTAATTAAATAATTTAATCCATTAAGGCCGTGTGTAACTCTTACAAGTGGTATCATAGTGGGTTGCACTAATTTATCGTGTAGATCCTTATTTAGTGTTATTTATGGTGGTTATTTATTCATCTATCTTGTGTTGATTTATTTTTCTCTCGATGGATAATCATAGTGAAATTTTATGTCGTTCGAATTTGAAGTTTGCTAAAAGAATTAAAATTGAAAATTTTCGTTTTAAAGCTGTTATGGAACTTTTGCAAACTATTTAAACTAAAAGAGATTTCTTTCACAATAAGGTTGTGGACATGGACCGTGACTTTAAAAATTTAGAATTGATCAATAAAGAGAGTGATGATAGAGTCCGGGTTTTAAAAAAAGAATTATAAGATTTAAAATTTCTAGGGTTTGTTTACGTGCCAACGAGGATAGGATAAAGTGGTTTTAGATTTGAGAGCACGCGGGGATACTCTTAGGGATAAGTTCACTTGCATAGAGAGGGAGCAAGATAACCTTCTAGGAATGATTAAAAATATGAATAAGGAGTCCCTAAAACTTAAAGAGTCTAATTCTTTACTCGAGTCTTAAATTTTGAAGTTAAAATATGAACTAAAAAACTCTAGGAGCGTTGGTAGTGATGGTACTCCCACGACTTTAGTGCTTATGTCGCCAAATCCAAGACCATTGTTTGTTTTAGAGGGTCAACCACATCCAAGGATGTTAGAAAAGGTCAACTCATAGGTAACTGATGATACGCAAATATTCCGTATTTCATCCTCCGAACCTACGCATTTTAGGCCCCTCGGGTATCTTATTCCCTCTATTTATGCTCGTTAACCAGACAACCTCGAATTTATATGTTAACATGTTTTGCAGGGGTTAATTGAGCTTTTATAGGCAATTGGATGCTAAGTATGAAGTTCGGACGCATTCCGGTGAAGTTCCGTACGCAATCGCACGTTCAAGGGAAATTTAGTCTTTTCACAGCTTGGGCACCTGGCCCAATATCTTCACAGAAGTTGTAGCCCTCCTCGCTAGCTTTGCGTGGCCACGAACGGTGCGCGATTCCGAGTCCGAATGAAGAAGTTACGGGAGTTTTAGTGAAGGAGAAAAGCTTGGAAATCAAAAGAGGAGGACAAGAGGAAGAAAAGAATGCAGTGTGTTCTGCCCCTACTTGATCGATCGATTGACTAAATGGGTCGATCAATCGATCCTCATCGACAGTGGATTTTTTGCTCATGATTGATCGATCGACCAAAGGGGTCGATCGATCGATCCCCTGTTTTCAGCAGATATTTTGCCTTTTCTTTTGTTTTCTCTTTTCTTTTCTTTACTTATTCCAACTTATTATAAATACCCATTTTTGATGTAATAACAGATATATACGATTTTAGGTTAGTTTAGCTTAGGGTTTGAGGGTTTTGGAGAGTTCTTCTTCAATTGTTTTTGGTTTGACACCCCATTTGGGTTGAATGTTGCACTATTCATCATCCTCTTCCTTAATATAGTTTGTATGTCTTCATTTCTTACTTTCTAATTATATTTACATGCTTTCTAATTTAGGTTTACATGCTTTATTTCCTTGCCTTCTAGTATAGTTTTACTGCGTTTATTTATTGCGTTTATTTACCGCATTTTTACGATGATTTCTAGGTAATTTAAATTAGGTTGTGTTTGAATTGAACTCACTCGGGTTAATGCATTGCTTTGCTTGGTGATAGTGTTTACGGGTCTATTTTGGGTGCGTTGTCCTAGTTATTACGCTTAGGAGATTTGACGGGGCATATCATGTATGTCCCATGCTTACGACATTTCGCGCGTAATTTCCGGGATATTTGTTGACGCCAAAATCTTATTAGGCTTTTATGGGGATTTAGGGGCGTGACAACCCTTGATTCAATTAACTGTCGAATGAGACGCATTTGTAATAACTAGTCGACCCATGTAACCATTTTATACAAATTAACCCGGGTGAGGGATATTCAACGCAACCTATAGTTTTACTCGCTTTCATAATCTAGTTTCAATACACTTGCCTAGATAAACATTTCCCTTTTATGCATCTTTTCCTTTTTAGTTTGTAATCACCTTTTACACTTTTATTTCGTAATATTAAATCTTATAAATTCTAACAACTCGTCCCTATGGATTTTTGATACCCGACTTACCGCTAGACTTGCCCCGCAAGTGTAGTCGTAATTTAGGTTTGTTTGTATAGTCGCGGCGAGACAGAAAATAACGACTGTGCACCTACACGCGCACGCTTCTCGCGCACTATCAGTAACATTCCTCGCATTTACACATGTTCGCATTGTAGTAGGAAAGGTCACCTTAGGGCATTTTGTTATGATCTTGGAAGAGGTCCTAGGAAGTTTAAGTCTAGTGTCCCCTTGGTTCCCAAAACCCAATGCGTTTGGTAAACATTTATTTGGGTTAGGAAATCCGTTTTGGAGATGCTAAATATTAGGTTGGTTGATTCTCACATGCATGCGCATGATGCTTCATATGCTATATCTTATGGGTGATTGCTTGCATGATTTTATTTGTCACACTCTAGTTGTGCTTCATGATATATGTTTGCTAGGGTTATGACATGTGTATCTTTTGTATTATACTTTTCCTTTATTAAGTCATATTGGAAAATTACAAAAAGATTTTATTTTGATAAAAATGATCTTGAAAAAATATAAAAAGATTTTCGATTTTATGTATTTTAGTTTTACACATTTGGTATGGCATATTGATATGTTTGAATCCAATTCGTTCCGTGATTTCCATATGGATGGGACATTTGGTTATGATTATAGATACTTAGATTGTTCTTAACGTTGTTATCGTGGAGTTGTTTTGAACTTGATTTACTTTACGAATTCGACTGTGCATATGCTTCTGCACACACATGCATGAACTTTTTCAACACTAACTTTAATTGTACATTTGATCTTGGTGAGATGTTCTCCCATCAATTTTATCATCTACATGTTTTGTGATTATGGGGGATTTGTGCATGTAAGAAACTCCCGTGATAATGTTTGATTAGAATAAAAAAATTATGAAGGTGCATGGGAAAGGGCTACGAAAGGAGCAAATATCCTTTGCGGGAAAGCCACCGTTGACAGTAACCTAATAAAATAGTAAAGGCAATAAAAATAGAAAAATGTCCAACATAGTTTAGTTTGATTGATCTTGCAAAAGAAATAACTTCAAAAGAATCAAGAAAATAAAAAGAATAAAAAAATATGATAAATATTTATCTTTTGAGGATGTTTAGTTGAAGATCAACGGGTTTGCACAATGAATCCTATTTAAGTTTATTTTGTCATGATGTTATTGATTTGTAGAATCATCAATATTCTAAGCCCGTATGAATTGTGCTTGTTTGTTCATTAAGTTCAATTTTACTTATCTCTAGAGGCTAAAGCTTATTTTGGTTTTGCGATCAATTAGAACTTCTTGAACATATTTGAGTGTTTAGGTCATATAATTCATTTGTCTCTAGATCATGACCATTCATTCCATCCCATGAGTTTAGACACACATATATACTATGCTAATATGTAAAGTTTATGTGTTTTGTGTCGAGTTTTGTGATCGCTTATACCTATATATGTGTGCCGGATTTTCTTTGGTATGTTTTGCATGTATTATATATGGTATCGTGTTTTGACTCTTTGAGGTTTACATTTAGTTCATGTTTGTCACATACTTGATCATAGTTTGGATTATTTGTGTTTTAGTTGCTGTATTGTAACTGTAAAATTTATACTTGAAAAATTGAAAATTTTCAAAAAGCTGTTAGTAAATTTTGCCTTTTAGATTATCATTACATGTGCATTATTTCTATATTTTTATGATGATTTCTTACTTTTTCTATGTAATGCTTTATATTTCATGTTTATATTCTTTTTTTTTATTTCGAACAAAAAGGGGGAGAACAAATTAAAGGGGAGTTTGTTTTATGGGGGAGAATCATTACGAGTTTTATTTTCGATTTCAAACTCTATGCATCATGGGTATTTTCTTTGTTTCATGTGTGTTGGTATCCAAAGAGGAAGAACATATTGCACCGCATTGATACAAAGTTGCCCAAGGAAAGAATAATTAGAGATTGAAGCAAATGTCACTTATGCAATTCCATTTTTAGGGTTTGGGAAGGTATTATAATATTTGTCATAGAGAAGTAATTTTTGTAATTGGGGTTTCGATTAGTTTTGCACCGGAACAACCAAAGGGGGAGATTTGTTAGCGCAAATATTTTAGCTTAGACCTTCTTTGTAATTATTTGCACTTTGGCATATTTGGCGTATCCCGTTATAAACTGACACGCACCGACACGTCGAATCAAACTCCAACATCTCCAAGATTGAAGACTTCCATACATCTCAAGAAGGTATAAAGCTTTTTTAAGTTCATAACTATTCATAATTTTATTTGGGATGTTATTTTTTTTATAAAAAATAGAGGCCAAATTTTTTAATTTATTTTTTTACTTCGTTCAAACGAGATCATCTCGTTCGAACAAAATGAGCTTTTCATTTGATATGTCGTTAGATATTTTCTTTGAACGAACTACTAACGAGGGCATACTATTACAATTCGTTAGAAGCTCATTAGAAGCTGGTTCTAACGGGATTGCTATCTCGTTCGAATGACCTTTGGATTTCGTTCTAACCAGATGACATTCTTGTTAGAACGACTTCTATTTTCGTTCGAATGAATTCGCAGCCTCGAATTTTGTGTCAAATCTGTAAATACCTGTTTTGACTCCAAATTTCGTAAGACTACTGACAAAGCATTTCTTGCGTATGTGTTGCAAAAGTTTTCATACTTTATATTTACAAAACAATTTTGATTCACAACTTTACATCCACAAATATATTTGTGAATCGTTTTGAAACTCTAAAAAAGTTTGTGTATCTTGCATAATCTTTGTAGAGATGATTCTTTACGTCCGACCTGGTGACCCGAGTGATGGGAAGAATCCTCAGAATCCAAGCATACAGAACTACTAACGTAAAAATAAAAGAAAGCTTACCTGACTAACTCCCTCAAAATATGAATCCGCATATAACCGGCCATGACAAAGAGGAGGGAATGAGCCGAATGCCCAGTGGAAAAATACAATAAAGAAATATAGAATTGAACGGTAGATAAGAGACTCTAACACGTTAGCTATATGCATATGCAATTACTTCGTATCTACAAACATACTTATATATTAATGCATGTGATTGTTTTATTCTAAAACGTTATTTATTTCGAATAATTCACCTTAATCTTATAAAAGATCCCCCTTCTTACTTGACTTGACATTTATTATCCGATTTAGCGCACTCGGTTAAATACTTAAACAAAATACCATTTCCATAGAGAGAACACTTCCTTCCAAAATTATCCATTTACTCATGCCTAATTTACCTTAGTATTTTCCCTTTCACCTTTCAACACATGCATGGACCGTGTTAGAAAATACTTATTTTTCATTTAAAACCTTTCATAAACACACTCCTATGCTGATTATGGGTTAAACATCCTTAGGTTTCTTAATTACCCATTTGATCACTTCACTTTACCGTTCCTTTACTTTATGAACATTAGTCAATTTTTCACTTTCCTTGTCCACGTTATCTTTCAAACGGAATACATATTAATTTCATTCAAGTTAGGTTGTCTTTCTTATATTCACAACACAACACACTTCTTAACATATTCCACTTTTCTCATTATCTTTTCTAGGAATCTTCCAAATATCCGCATACTTTAATGGGATCCACATCATCGGAAATGCTACTGTATGCTCTGGCCAGTGATTTTGGATCTTTCACCCCAGGGCTCCGGTCCCTTCTTAATTATTCTTGGTGACATATGAGTTCATTTTAATGTTTTTTTAAAATATTTCAAATATTCATATTATTACACTTTCTACCGAGCGAAGACAAAACTCAGGGTTTCACCCCACCTTGTGTTACACTTTAAAAATCATCATTTTTTGCCCTTTACACACTAATGTTGATTTTATTTTAAAATCACATTCATTTAGGACTACTCCTGTAAAACCATTTCCAAAATTTTTATTTCATAAAAATGTTCCACTTTATGTAAAATTAGCTTTTTACTCATTTGTTTCCAAGCTTGCATTTTTCGCTATTTTCACAAATGTTATTTTCCCAAAAATATCATTAAGTTATACACGCTAACGTCTCAATTTTTTTTGACTCATTGACACTTATTTAAAACTTTGGAGTAACATACTTTACAAGTTGGAAATCTCTTTATTTCAATATTTTCTTTCTCTAAAAAAATCATTGAACTTTTTGAAGACTACTTTATAAGAAAAAAAATATCATTTTCCTTTATTAACACATTTAGTCTTAAGGCCATACACTTATCACATTTTCAACACTTTTTCGCACACTTTAAGAGCTGAAATATCTATTTCCTTTATTCCAAGTTAAAACTCATTAAAACGTCCATTAAACTTATTAATATGCCTATCATCAAAATACTACAAGTTTAAATGCTAAGAAAAATAAGTTTAACACATGACTTATTCAATAAATTTCATAACATTTGCAACAACATGCTTTTCAAGACTAAAGACATATTTGATCTTTCAAAACTTGAATAAATGCCTATCTTTGTGAAAATCCCAAGTTTTACAAGAAAACATTGAAACATTTATTCATAAAATATCTTTGACAAGATAAATATTATTTCAACATTTTTATTCCATAAAAATATTTAACACCATTGTTGATGTAAAAAATTAGATCGCTCTAATTATTCAATCACAGATAAATAAATAAGACAAAGAATTTTAAAGTGGTTCAGCCTTATAAAAATGGCCTACGTCCACTGTTATGTTATTGCTGAGTGTTTTGGGAATTCTCGATTACAAGTTCTATCAAGAAATTCCGGTCCCCTTGAATGAGGGTGATACAAGGTATTTATAGCCCTTAGGCTGTACATGAAAGGGTGATACATTAAATGATATACATATGAAAGGGTAACTCCTTTAATGCTCTTCAAGCGTGTGCGTCAAGATGATAAGCATTCAATGAATAGTTGAACTGTTGATTATCTGGAAATCAATGCTGTGGTCGAGATGCAGCTCGAACCGCCTTAGTTGCTCATCGTCCGAGAGTTCCTCGGAGCGCTGGAGTTCCTCGACGGACAAGAGTTCCTCGGAGGGCTGGTGTTCCTCGGAAGACACCTGTTTCTCGGAGTGAGTATGTTGGTCGGGGGAATGATCTTCCTCGTTGCTATTGTTCCACGTAGATTGACACGTGTCTTCTTATTATTCGTCCACATCAGCATAATAATTTTGGTATCAACAGAAGCCCCCAATGTTTCATATTTCAAACTTTGAGGAGTATGGAACATTCTTTCTCGGTATATGGCAATATTAAATGACCTTCCTGGGTTTTAGGAGCCTTTTCTTCGTATTTGAATTTCCTTCCAAATTCGCAGAATCCGCCTTTTTTGCATTTTTATAAGCGCTTCGATCTTCGTGCACTTTTTGTCCTTTTAGTCGCCGATAGCGTACTAGTTTCCTTTTTATAATCATTTCTTTCGCCGTTTCCCAAGGCAAAGTATTTAAGCTTCAGAGGCAATCCCATCGTCTTCTACCTTTTCAATTTCTGCTTTCGAGTTTTCTATAGCTTTTCTCTCTCCTGTGCGTTCATCCCTTTCTTCGTTTGTTTGTCAACAGATCTCCTTTTTCCTGTAAGTTTTTCTTCCTTCTTCTTCATTTCTTTTTATTCACCATGGTTTATATTATCGAATCTCTTGAGAAATTCCGTTCTGACTTTTCTATTCCTTCTTGGGTAACTTTGGAGAATCTTTCTGAGCCTTCAAATTATTTTAATTTGGCTGAGGGACATTGGTTCCCTAGCCTTTTTATTGCTGAATGTGGATTTTCTTTTCCACCAAACCCTTTGTGTTTAGAGTTCTGTCAGTATTTCGATGTTGTCCCTGCAAAAATAGCCCCCAACACATGGAGAATAGTTAATGGGGTGCATAGGTTAAATCAAACTCATGGAACTCGTATAGGAATTCCTGAGATTATGTACTGTTACAGATGGGCTGTTTTGGACAATGTTTTTTTATTTAAAAACTAGATTTTTGAATAGGGCCTTAGTAGTCAATCTCCCTGATGCAAATAGGGATTATTTTGAACATGGGGTGGTTATAAAAAATTGGCAACATGCCCCTTTGGTTGGAGATGCAGTATATGAGGGTCCCAGATGCCCCCCATATGGAAATGGGATAGGTTATTTTCATCTTATTTTATTTTTGAAATTACGATTTTATTGTGTTTGACAAAATGTATGACTGATATTTCACTATGTATTTATTTGCAGTTGACAGTAAGAGAAAAACTCCCAAAGAATGAGAAGTTAATATAAAGCATTTGAAACATATCTGGAATTTGCATCAAAGAGTTGCAGACGAGCATATCAGGTCTGCATCATATTTGTTGCAGTACAGGAGCTACACATCATCCTTTACTGCTCGTCTTGTGGTCAACATTAGTGAGCCATTGCCAGCTTCTGAGGAATCTTCACCAGAATCTCACATTCCTTTAAGTCAGAAGATGGGCAAAAGAAGAGTTCCTGCTATCTTCGAGGAGACTTCCTCTGCTGGAGATGGAAAGAGAAGCAAGAATGATGTCCCAAAGGGGACAAAGAAAGTAGATGCTGCCCCTTCTGTTGCTCCTCAGAAGGCTGCCGAGAAGCCCCTAGTGGCTCCGAGCAAGAAAAGTGCACCTGTGGAAGTGGTCCCAACCAAAAGTTCTTTGGTTGAAACTGCTGAAGTGCCATTGAGAAGATTGAAAAAATCCTCCTTGGTCTCTTTGACTGAAACCATTCCATAGCTCCAAGCTAGTGGAGCTGGTGTCCCAACCATTATTCCCCCGAGTTCTGCAATGAGCTCGGTAAAGACTTGGACTAATCCTGAAGTCCAAGGAATTGAAGAAAACATATCTAGGGATATGCTGACATCCCTAGCTACTCGTTACATTGCTTCAGTAAGTTTCTCTTATCCTGAATTTTTCTTTCTTTCAGTTAATATATGTATCTCGGCACTGACTTATCATTATTTTCTTTTTCAGCTGGTGAGTTGCTTTAACACCATAGTGAAGAAAAATGAAGCAATCAAGGCTTCCAGCTCCTCGTCTGGAGTAGAGGATGCTTTCCAGGGCTTGGCCCAATCTTTGAAGGATTCTCGTCAAAAATATGACGAGGATAGGGGTGAATGGGAGAAGAAGATAGCTGCGTCTGAGGCAGAGAAGATACAGTTGGGAAATAAGGTGAAGGACTTGGAGAGAGAGAATAAAAAATATGCCGAGAAGCTCACAAGTTTTGGGGTGCTTGAGAATAAGTTGAAATCAGCTGAGGAAGAGCTGACCCTTCTGCGAGAAGTAAATCGCCAGAAGGAGGAGGTGGAGGCTAAGTTGAAAGCCACCGGGGATCTTCTATCCGAGAAGCTCTCCTCGGAGAAAATGAAGAGAAAAATGGCTGTGAAAAAATCCTTTCGAACTGGTTGGGACAAAGGATGGGATAGGGGGTAGCAGCAATGATGACCCAGGTGCAGTATGGGAGTTTGAAATACTTCCGAGATGGTTGGGTTGCTGCCTTGCAAGAATTGAAAGTGAGCGAGGACTCTGAATTATTTCAACAACATCATCCTGGCCCTCCTCCTGTAATTGAAGATGAGGATGAAGACGAAGCTGCATCTGAAGAGTCTTCAATGACAGTGGGTGATCAAGTCCTTGCTCCACAACCCAACCAGACAATCACCGAGGAGATTTCATCCTTGCCTGCTCCTCCTGAACAAGTCCCAACTTCTGCCAATCAAATCATTGTTCCCACCGAGCAACCAAGCTCCTCGTCCCAGCCTCCCGAGAAAGTCTTGGGAGACAAGGAAAATGTGTGAAGTTATTCGGTATTCTCTTTCTGTTTTTCTTTTACTTGTACTTTGTATTCTGAACGATGTACTCTTTTTGATGATGTAATAAAATCACCTTTTTTTGTTCCTCTACATTGTTGATGCTCTGTCTGCTTTTTATTAACTCTTGCCTTCTCTTCTTTACTAGTTTGTGGCTAGAATGGAATTATTATCTGCCAATGATACAAAGTTAATGCAGCAATGCCATGAATATTATAAGGCTGGTCACACAGAATTGAATGTATCAGAAGTTGTTGACATCCTCGGTCATTATGCTTCAGAGCAGGCAGTAGAAGCTTATCAATACCTGAAGGGCTTACTTGATCGAGCTGTGGCCAATAACGTGGCTTACTATGACATGATCGAGGAGCTTCAATATACTCTAGAAGATCTTCAGACTCAGTACAAAGAATCAACTGCCCTTCTGCACGAGGGGTATGAAAAGAGGTATCAACAGCTTTCTGTCGAGACAGGCCACAAAAAGATCCTTGTTGGGTACGATGTCAGGAAGAGAACCCTAAAGGGTGAAGTTGAAGCTTGTAGACAGATTGCCGAGCTACTAGAGCAAGAAAATAACAATTTGCAGAAAGAGCTGGCACAGTATAAGTCTGCAGCATCTTCTTCAACAACTGTAATCCCAGTGACTGACGAGGAATTTTCCTTTCTAGAGGTTGAGAATGCCAAATTAAGGCAAGAGTTGGATACCTTGAGAAGATCTGGTACTTCTGCTGCTACTCGGGGATGAGGAAGAGGTTCTCGTGGTCGAGGAAGAGCTGCTCAGAATATCATCGAGAAACCAAGTTCTCGACCTGCTCGGGGAGGATCAAGAGCTCTTAGTCGTAATATTGAAGAAGCTCGTACTCGATCAACGTTGGAAACTCAAGCGTTCCAATTGAATGCAAAAAATCGGGATTTGTCTGAATTATCCAAGAAAACTAGAGAATTGGAACAAGAATTCTCTGCCAAGAAATCAGAGTTGGAGAATAATGGACTTTTCATCCAGAGTCTTCACGAGAAGCTTGAGAGGCTAACATTTCAATTCCATAAACAGCCCAGGGAGTTTTGGATGGCTGGATATAACGAGGCACTATTCCATTTAGATGCTCGAATCCAGAATGCCAATAATGAGGGCTACAAACAAGGCTGGCTGAATGCCTTATGTGTGTTGAAACTCGAGCAGGGACACTATTTATGGGACTACTATGAGCCTGGATTTCTTGACTTTCCTGTGCCACCGTTCAAGTTGGACATGGAATGGATACCAGCTCGTGCCATTCCTCGGAGCTTAATTGCAAATTATCTTGGTTACTACAGTTTGCATTCTCAGTTTGAAGTATCTCGTCCTGAGCATCTGCTAGATCGTCCTTCTGTGATGAACGTTAGAATGCTGAAGGACTTGAACTTTATTAACTCTCCTCAGACTTTAAATGATCCGCCTGCTGGCGAGGAACCTATTTCAAAAGCAGAGGGAAAGAAACCAATAGAGTAGGGATCTCAATGTAATAGTTAGTACACATATGTAACTTGTAATTCGTTTTGAATTGTAATGAAAGGCTTTCATTTTCTGTTTGCAAATCTGTATTGCTATTGTCTTGTGATTATCAGACATTCTATATTTGTGCTTGCATAACAATATTGTATGGTTCCTCGACCAACTTGGTAATAAAAAATTACAAGTATTAGTAATGTTGCTCGATCACTTAATAATAAAGTAATGAGTATAAAAATGTTAAAAATTCTTCCAACCAACCAAGGTTGTTAAATTGTGTTCGTCGACCAATTATAGTTAGTGAGAGTTTTTATCCCCGACTAGCTATACTTGGTAAATTTTTGTCTTGTTCATAAAATGTGCCCGACCAACCAAGGTCGATGATTTTTCCTCGTCGACCAACTACAATTAATGGGTTTTTACCCCCGACCAACTATAATTGGTTCAGTTTGGAATATTTGTTCTTCGAGGAACTTTTATGTAATAAACTTACTTCCCGACCAACATAAGTTGGCATTTGAGAGCATATTTTGTTTCCTAACCAACCGAGATTGGCTTTCCGTCGATCATCTTGTGTTCTTGCTCTTTTACCAACCGGAGTTGGTCTGAGTTCGAACTATCATATCCACTAGCTCTTTTACCAACCTGAGTTGGTCACGCTAGTGCACGCCTCCTAACCAAAGGAGTGTAGTTTGTTCTCGCCCTTTTACCAACCGGAGTTGGTCGTGGGTTTGAACTATCGTGTCTACTAGCTCTTTTACCAACCTGAGTTGGTCACACTAGTGTACGCCTCCTAACCAAAGGAGTATAGTTTGTTCTCGCCCTTTTACCAACCGGAGTTGGTCGTGGGTTTGAACTATCGTGTCCACTAGATCTTTTACCAACCTGAGTTGGTCACACTAGTGTACGCCTCCTAACTAAAGGAGTATAGTTTGTTCTCGCCCTTTTACCAACCGGAGTTGGTCGTGGGTTTGAACTATCATGTTGCGTTGCGTACCGAGCAGCGTAGTGTTAAACACACTAGTATTCCCCGAAAAACTTTCAATAAAAGGAGAGAAGATTGTGAAATATCATCGTTTTATTCATATTGATGGAACTGCTTTACATTTTACATCACTAATAATACTTGCGTAGATGTTCAACATTCCATGCATTCTTAAATTCCTCTCCTTCTAGAGTCGCTATTCGGTAAGTTCCTGGTCGGACAACTGCAGTAACTCGGTAAGGTCCATGCCAGTTTGCTTCCAACTTATTGTGCTTCTGAATTACCTTCTTTAGCACATAATCTCCTTATTTTAAATCGCATTTTTTCACCCTCTTGTTGTAGAACAGGGTTGTTCGCTGTTGATAAGCAGCATTCCTAATGGCTGCCTCTTCTCTAACTTCCTCGAGCATGTCCAAATCTAATCTCCTCATCAAGTCGCTGACTGGGGAATTGAAATTCAGCACTCTGTGTGTTGGGAGACCCAACTCGGCAGGTATTACAGCCTCACTTCCGAATGCCAGCATATATGGTGATTCTCCAGTTGCTGCTCGGGGAGTTGTTCGGTAAGCCCACAATACTGACTGTAGCTCATTAATCCAATTAGCTTTAGCCTCACTTAGCCTCTTCTTCAAACCATTTAGTAATGTTTTGTTCATCACTTCAGTCTGCCCATTGCTTTGAGGATGGCCTGGTGCTGAATGAACTTTCAAAATATTTGACTGATGACAATAGGTGGAAAACTCCTCGTTATCAAATTGTGTTCCATGGTCTGTGATGAAGGCATAAGGGAGACCATATCGGCAGATGATGTTCTTCCAAACGAATTGGTATACCTTCTTGTACGTCATATCAATAAGTGGCTCAGCTTCTACCCACTTAGTAAAATAATCCACTGCGACGACGAGGTACTTGAATCTTCCTCGGGTTGTTGGCAGTGGTCCAACCAAATCAATTCCCCACATGGCAAATGGCCAAGGGGAGGTTATGGGTGTCAACAATGCTTGTGGAGTTCGTCGAATGGAGGAAAAACGTTGGCATTTATCACATCTTTTGGCATAGGCTATACAATCAGCCCTCATCGTTGCCCAGTAGTACCCCTGCGTCATCACTCTTTGTAAAAGTGTCCGACCTGCTACATGTGCTCCACAAGATCCTTCATGGATCTCTTCAATCAATTCCTTCACCTCGGAGGGATGCACACATCTTTGCAAACCTGCCATAATTCCTCGTCTATACAAAACACCATTAATTAGTACATACCGAGCAGCTTTAAACTTCAATTTCTTGGCAGCGATCTTATCCTCCGGTAATTCTCCTTCCTCGACATATGCCCTGATGGGATCCATCCAAGATGGTCCTAAATCAAGAGTAATAATATTCATCGTCAGGTCTTCATCTATGCTTCGACTTTCTAACACCTCAATTGGTATCGTTCTTCGTAACTCGGTACGAGTAGCTGATGCTAGTCGGGCCAGTGCGTCTGCTTGTGCATTCTCCATTCTTGGTATTCTGATCAACTGAATGGCATCAAATTCTGCCAACAACTCCATCGCCTTTGCATGATACTTGACCATTAATTCTCCTTTAACTGCATACGCTCCCATCATCTGATTCACAATTAATTGAGAATCACTGAATACCATCACTTGTTGTTCTTCCATAATCTTTGCTAAATTAAGACCTGCTATCAAGGCTTCATACTCAGCCTCATTATTGGAAGCTTTGAATTGGAATCGTAAGGCATATTCCACGTCAATCTCGTCTGGGGTGTTCAAAACAATCCCTGCCCCACAACCTGTTGTGCAAGATGACCCATCTACATATAATCTCCATGTAGGTAACTCGTCTTCAAATTTCTTATCTGACAGAGTTCCTCGGTGAAATATCTGCTGTTTCCTTTCATCCTCCCCTGGTATTTTTCGTTCTTCGTCGACCATCTCTTCTCGCCCTTTTACCAACCGGAGTTGGTCTGGGTTTGAATTTGATGATCTTTCTACATCCACAAGCCCTTTTACTAACCGGAGTTGATCTGGACTTATGTCTGTTGATCCTGTAACATCCACAGGTTGGTCAGCGAGCAACTTTTGCTCCTCGGGGGTATCAGGATATGTAAATTCTGCTATAAAGTCTGCTACAGCCTGCCCTTTTAATGACGATCTGGGTTCATACACAATATCATATTCATCGAGCTCTATTGCCCAATACATCAGTCTTCCTGATTTTTCTGGCTTATGAAGGTCTTGTCTCAATGGCATGTCGGTATATACGACGATGGTATGGGCCTGGAAATAAGGCCTCATTCTTCTACTTGCTTCAATTAATGCCAATGCCAATTTTTCCAGCTTCGGGTACCTGATCTCTGCACCTCGGAAAGCCTTACTTGTGTAATAAATTGGCTTCTGGATTCCATTCTCCATTCTGATCAATGCCGAGCTGACTGCATTCTCCGATACCGCTAGATACAAGTACAATTTTTCTCCCATTACTGGCCTGGACAACAGTGGAGGTGCTCCCAGATATTTCTTTAAGTCTTGAAAGGCTTTTTCACATTCATTATTCCACTCGAAAGTTTTTCGAAGTGTTTTGAAGAATGGGAGGCATCTATCAGTTGCTCGGGATACAAATCTGTTGAGCGCTGCAACTCGTCCTGTAAGACTCTGCACTTCTTTCTTCGTCGTTGGAGATCGCAACCCTAAAAGTGCTTTGATCTTTGCTGGATTTGCCTCAATGCCTCACTGGTTGACGATGTACCCGAGGAACATTCCTTCTCGTACTCCAAAGGTGCACTTCGTCGGGTTGAGCTTCATCTGGTATTTATCCAGTTGATCAAAGGTCTGACCTAAGTCAACTAGATGATCCGCAGCTTTCTTGCTCTTTGTCAGCATATCGTCGACATAGACCTCCATATTGCAACTGATTTGTTCGGCAAAAACCTTGTTCATCAGCCGCTGGTATGTCGCTCCTGCATTTTTCAAACCAAAAGGCATAACATTATAACAATAAGTTCCCCTAGGGGTAATGAAAGAAGTGCTTTCCCTGTCTTCAGGTTTCATTTTGATCTGGTTGTAACCAGAGTAAGCATCCATAAAGCTGAGTAGCTCGTGTCCCGAGGTAGCATCCACTAGTTGATCAATTCTGGGCAATGGAAAATGATCCTTTGGGCATGCCTTGTTGAGATCAGTGAAATCAACACACATTCTCCATTTATTGTTTTTCTTCTTCACCATCACCACATTTGCTAACCAGTCTGGATACTTCACATCTTCAATGAATTGGGCTTTCTGGAGCTTCTCGACCTCCTCTTGTATAGCTTGATTCTTCTCGGGACTAAATACTCTTCTTCTTTGCTTTACAGGCTTGATCTCCTTATTCACATTGAGCTCGTGACATAAGAAGTTTGGATCTATTCCTGGCATATCTTCATGACTCCACGCAAAAGTTTTCTTCCTGTTTCTCAAGAAAGTTACCAACTCCTGTTTTATTAAAGCATCTAACGACGTACCTATCTGGGTTACTCGTTCAGGATGCTCGTCGTCCAAAATAACATTTTCTATAGATTCCACCACCTGTCCTTTTACAAGTTGGGATTCATCTCTAGGATCGAGTGTTTCGATTTCTGTACCTTCATCCACCTGGTAGGTAGTAGTCTTTTTCCTCGATTCTTCAAGCTCCTCTTGCTCGGTAGACGAATAATAGCATTCCCGAGCTACCTTCTGATCACCTTTCACAACTCCTACTCCGAAATTTGTAGGGAATTTTAAGCACTGATGTACTGTAGATGGGACTGCTTCGAACTTCTTCAAACCAACTCTTCCCATGATTATGTTGTAAGCTGACTGCACATTCTTATCCATCACAAAGAAGCGTATTTTTTCTGTTCGACAAGCAGGCCAAGTTCCAATGAAAATATCCAACTTGATCGTCCCAAGTGGAAAGACTTTCTCTCCAGCAAAACCCAATAGAGGTCTGTGATAAGGTTCCAATTGAGATAATTTCAAATTTAAACTGTCAAAGCATGAATAATACATGATGTCTGCCGAACTACCATTATCTACCAGCACCCTTGAGATCACTACTTCTTTCATCCTCATTTTGATCACCAAAGGGTCATCGTGAGGGTAAAGAACACCTGCAAGGTCGTTTTTTGAAAAACTGATGACCAGCTTCTCTTTGTTTACCTTCCTCGGGCGATCCTCTTCAGCCAAATTTATTCGTTGAATGTATGAGCAAGCCTGAGCCTCACCCAGGTAAGCTTTTCTTTCTGCAGTAAGGTCTCCTCCTCCTTCATCTCCTCCTGTAATGACATTACAATCAAATGACCCAAAGCGTATTGAAAATACCTCTCGTTCTGGCTGTCTTGGTTTCTTGGGAAGATCGGGGTCATCTTCTGTATCATCTTCATGATCCCTTTTCTTTTTCTCCTCTGCTCGACGAGGAGATCTAAACCTTTCTCTAGTTCGGTCATTATTCCTTCTTTCGCCTCCCCGATCAACATACTTTGCTAGCTTCCCTCTTCGGATGAGTGTTTCAATCTCGTTCTGAAGAGCTATGCAATTTTTGGTCATATGGTCGTGATCCTTATGAAACTCGCAATATTTATCCCTGTTTCTCAGGTCAGGGTCTGACCTCAGTTTCTTTAGCCACTTTACTTCCTCGTTATTCTTGATTTCTTCCAAGACATGATTAATACCCATTTTCAAAGGAGTATAATTATCGAATTTTTTCAGGACTTCCCATGACGATTTATTATTCTTGGAATGCTTGTTACCGCCATTGCCCTTATGCTCTTTCTTCTTGGATTTGTCGACTTCCACCTTGGTCTCCTTATCCATGTTCTTCTTCGCAGCCATAGCCTCCTCGGCATTCATGATTTTGGCCGCTTTTGCCATCAACTCTGACATAGTTGTAGGTGGATCTTTGGCCAAAGTGTAGTATAACTTGTTAGGCAACAACCCACTCATCAAGGCTGTGATTGCTGTCTTTTCTTCATAATCTATGACTTCTAGCTTCTCGTTATTGAAACGAGTTATGTAATCTCTTGTACTTTCGCCAGATTTTTGTCTAACACTTAACAAGTGTGCTACTCATTTTACTGGTTTTGCCCCAAAACAGAAATTGCCAATGAACAACTCGGCCAACTGAAAGAAAGTTGAAATCTTTCCCCGAGGAAGATTGTTGTACCATATTTGGGCAGATCCAGTAAGAGTCCCAGAGAATGCTCTACATCTCATCTCGTCGGGGATAACATAAATGTCGGCAGCAGCCTGATATTGCTATTTGTGTAGGACAAGATCTGTCTTTCCATCATACTTGGGGGTCACCTCGGGCGCTTTAAATTTCGACGGTGTAGGAAAATCCACAATGGCCTGTACAAAAGGTGTCCCTCGAACAAAAGTTCGTTGTAGGGGATTCTTTGCCTTAGCCATTTCTCCCTATCTATCCTCCAATCGCTGAATGGAACCTTTACAAGCATCATTTCCCTCCTCGGGCCTATTAGTTCGAGCAATTGATTGTTCTGAAGTAGCCTCCTGAGATCTATCTTGACGAGCAACTGGTCGTGATTGTGCTGATCCTTCTCTTAGATCTGATGGTCGTCGAAAACTCCTCGACATGGTCTTAGGTGGACTCCTATTCCTTCTAGGGCCTAATTGACTGAAAGGAGACACCCTACTCAGTCTTTCCAAGGCACTGGGTCTTTCTGGAGAGAAAGTGATACGTTGATCAGTATCTGTAGCCCTTATTGACGAAGTTCGCCCAGGTTGATAAGAAAAATCATCAGATTCCTCATTACGATATGACTCAGTATGCCTGGATCGTGAAGGAAGTAAATAAGTTTTCCTCTGACCACTTCGCTGTCCTGAACGTGAAGGTGCACCGCCATGAAGGGTCTGTATGAGTTGCCTCATTGTTTCCTGCATGGCGGTTTGTCCTTGAGCCAGATTCGTCATAATTCTAGCCAGATCTGGAGGTGCAGAGGGATTTGGAGGATTTCCAGCATTTTTCCAGCGTTTCGATTGCTGGATTCCGGGTTATCTGCCATTGATGATGAATGATTTTCGGTGAAAAACGATAATAACAACCGTTCCCACAGACGGCGCCAATCTGTTGATGTAAAAAATTAGATTGCTCTAATTATTCAATCACAGATAAATAAATAAGATAAAGAATTTTAAAGTGGTTCAGCCTTATAAAAATGGCCTACGTCCACTGTTATGTTATTGCTGAGTGTTTTGGGAATTCTCGATTACAAGTTCTATCAAGAAATTTTGGTCCCCTTGAATGAGGGTGATACAAGGTATTTATAGCCCTTAGGCTGTACATGAAAGGGTGATACATTAAATGATATACATATGAAAGGGTAACTCCTTTAATGCTCTTCAAGCGTGTGCGTCAAGATGATAAGCATTCAATGAATAGTTAAACTGTTGATTATCTGACAATCAATGTTGTGGTCGAGATGCAGCTCGAACCGCCTTAGTTGCTCATCGTCCGAGAGTTCCTCGGAGGACAAGAGTTCCTCGGAGGGCTGGTGTTCCTCGGAAGACAACTGTTGCTCGGAGTGAGTATGTTGGTCGGGGGAATGATCTTCCTCGTTGCTATTGTGCTACGTAGATTGACACGTGTCTTCTTATTATTCGTCCACATCAGCATAATAATTTTGGTATCAACAACCATGTTTTCTTGAAATATATATTTTATTCCACTTTCTTGAAATCCTTTATAAGCCTTTTCACACCAACCATAAGAAATACTTTCTTAAATTATTCATGCATTCTACTCTTAAACCCTACCCCCAAAACCAAATAGTGGGGAAATAGAGTCTTAAACTTAAAGAGTTAGGCTTTTTCACCTCAAAGAAGCTCCAATAATGATGGATAAATGCTTAAGAGGATGGCAACATCCCACCTGCTAAGATGGACTTAAAGAGGTTGTCTATCTCCACCAAGCTTGTCCCCATGAAAAATCCAAGCAAGACCCCCTTCAAACCCCATTACTTTTTACTTCTTCGTCATCAAACCCCCCCAATAATATATCAAAAATCTTTATCTTGCTTACACAACCCACTTTTACCCTTGATAAAGCTTGTAAAGGGAAAATAAGGCTTGAAAATGGTGTAGTATGGTGGTAGCAAGGTGTAACAATGGTGGGAGATGCTTGGGGAAGATGGAACACCCTTGAAACTAGAGGGAGGGGGGTAAATGCTGATATAAAATGGTGGGAAAGAACCCACCATCTCTCTCTCCTATATAACCCCAAATAAACCCATAAAATGATTTAAAAGACCAAGGGAAACATATTCAACACGTTTTTATGATCTGATGCCTTTAGAGGTTGACACCTCATCAATCTAAAGGTCCAAAACTTGACAGCACACAAGGGCAACTCGAAATAATAAATTACTGATGCGGTCATTCGAATGAGATCACATCTCGTTCGATCGATATTCAAACGATATACTAACGAGGGGTAAAATCCTATACTAAGGTGGTTTGTTAGAAGCTCGTTCAAACGAGGAAGGCTTATTGTTCGAACCAGGGGGACTTCATTCGAATGAGATGAGGATTTGGTTCGAACGACTGTTAATTCTTTAAAATGATAGAATAAATTCTAAATTTCAAATTTGGCCAATCAATTTCCCATAATTTCCACAAATGCCACAAGAATATAAAATTATAGATAACCATTTATAAATTATTGATCCTAATCCCTGAGGGTTCTACGTAATTATAAATTACACGGAGCAAGGGATAAAATCCCGGACACGAATGTCAGATCAACCCAATATGAGATATTAAGAAGTGCTGGGTGGACACCGATGCTCCTTACCATATATATTTTAACAAGTGTATGTTCTTTACCTACAAGTCAACATATGACAAAGATCAACCCTTACTGGAAAATTCTTCAACTTTTAGAGTTTAAGTTCCAAAAATCAAAATAAAATAACCATGGACAAATAACTCAATTTAGATTATGTGCTTCACGTAACCAACATTCACAATAACTAAATTTATTAGTTGTTGTTAAGTAAGAATGGCCTGAAGTCGGTGTTTGTAGTTGACAATTTTTTATGATAAAAAATTATATATATGTGGAAAAGACATACTTAAGGGAGTGACTCTGTAAGATCAATGTAGTGACTATTGTACAACTTAATAATGGTGGTGGTGGTGGTAGTAGTAGTAGTAGTAGTAGTCGTAGTCGTGGTGGGAGTAGTCGTCGTCATAGTAGTAGTAGTAGTTGTTGTTGTTGTAATAGTAGTAGTAATAGCAGTAGTGGTGGTGGTGGTGGTGGTGGTAGTGGTGGTGGTAGTAGTAGTGGTAGTAGTAGTAGTAGTAGTAGTAGTAGTAGTAGTAGTAGTAGTAGCAGTAGTAGTAGTAGTAGTAGTAGTAGTAGTAGTTGTAGTGGTGGTGGTAGTATTAGTAGTAATATTAGTAGTAGTGATAATAATAATAATAGGAAGAAGAAGAAGAATTTTGTTCATTTTCTTAAGTCTTCTAATATATGGAATTTTATATTAAAAATGCTAATTATGAAACTTTGCATCAATTAATCAATTTAGAATGTTTTACAGAGTCTAACATTAACCCTAATCCTAAATGTGAAAATTACGTGGAATAAAAAATGACTAAAAGTCCCATTCAATTCATTATAAGAAGTACCAAAGTTATAAATATAATTTACAATATCTATAACTTAAAGTTTGTACAAACTCTGTTTACTAAAAAGTATATCATTACTTTTGTTGATGATCGAAAAAGATACTTTTATGAAATGGAATGCGATGCAATTGAAATACGTAAATATTACAAAAATGAAGTTAAGAATTAAAGTTTTAAGAGGTGATATAGATGGTGAATACGAATTCCAAACTATAGAGTTTTGTCTAGATATGGAATTATTTACCAAATTACCACTTTTTGCACCTTAATATAATGCTATTAGTGAATGCAAAAAATTAGCTTTGGAAGAAACGATGAAATATATGTTGACAAGTTTAAATTTTCCCCAAAACTTATGGGGGGAGCTTTGATATCTTCCATTTATATTATCAATAATGCATCATAAGAATCTGACAAAACCTTATAAATTATGGAAAGGTCAAAGAACTTCTTATAAATGCTTGAAAGTTTGGGGGGTGTTCAGCTAAAGTGGTAGTAGCTAAACTGTAAACGGTTCAAATTTATGCCAACAATAGTAGTTCATATCGATTTATTAATTGCAGGTATGATATTTTAATGTGTATTTTTTTAAAGAAAGGATCTTTTATTGAATAATAGAGAGAATAGCCTTCTCTAGGTGGCTTACATCAATAGAAGAATCAGACTAATTACATTCTAATGTCTATGTTAATACTATAATTGAATAAAGGAAAGCTTCATTCTTTGAATATATATTTGATATAACTTTTCACAAGATTCAAGTCAACTAATGAGGATTCATGATGAAAAAACTAGTGATCTTCAAGTCAAATATTGTAGGCCTAAAAATAAAAAAGAAGAATAATATGGACCGAAACATAGTAAAATATCAAGAATGTTAACATTCTATTGACTAAATATTCTAACATATTTGTTAAAATAAGACCTATAGAGGTTTAAGGAAGAGATGCCCTCTCCCAGTGCTTTGTATTTGAAATAAGGTGTAAACATTGAAATTTAATCTATTCTACAAATTCATTCATGGGAATCGGTGTATCTTCAATTGGGAACAAATCTACTATGATGTAAATGTAAGAAAATGACATTACACCAAAACAGGGAGATTCCAAGTGCTTTAAACACTTTCAAATGGCATTTAAAATGGTTCAAAACCATTGCAAATTGGTGTATTGCAAAATATTTGCAACGATTTAAAATCGCTGCAAAATGATATTTGCAACAGTTTATTGTAAATGATTGTCCATTATGGATAACCGTTATAAAAATGTAGCAACGATTTTGAACACATGCAAATGAAAATTTTGCAAGTGTTCAAAATAGTTGCAAAATTTTAATTTGCAATGGTTCATAACCATTGAAAAATTCAGTAAGCATTTTTGTTTTGCAACTGTTCTAAATCCTTGCAAATGAAGAACTATGTATTTTTTCGTAATGCTTCAAAACACTTAGATATACTAATATGTAAGGAAAAAATGTTATTTTTGAAAATGTGATGAACCATGACATCAATTAAAATACTAAAATAAAAATAAAAATTATCCAACACATGCCACCACCCTCGCATATAGCAAAAATAAAAATGTCTAAAAGCATCAAAATTATATCTAAAAGTCTACAAGTTAACAATTTGATAAAAAGAAGCAGAATTCATTTGCTTAATAACTTCAAACTACATTAGAACCCAAGAAATTACTTCATGATATATTCAACATTGGGGTATGGGGAGGTGAAGAAGTTCAAACACTTTTGTACATTACACATATCCTAAAGTTCAAATGCAGCTAATGGATACGGATAAACATTCCTAGAGTAGACAAGACAACTTGCAAAAAAATCAAATGTAATTTAATTTGAAGAGATATAATTTATATCAATTAAGTACATCGTCATCATAGAATTTGAACACTTCACATAAATATTCTCTCATATTTACACCGTAGTTTGTGGAGACTCGAGCAACCTAGGAAACAATGAGAAAAATATCCACGAAATCAATTGAAATGTTGATGAGAAACAAAGCAAAATACACATTCTAGTTCAAGTTAATAGACACATATTGTCTGATATGTGTCACAAACCACACAAATAACCTTAAACAAAAATAAACAGTATATCTCTTGATCAAAATTTAACTAATTGAATAACTAACTTTATAATTACACATATAAAAATAAAGGTGCATAGACCTTGGGCATAATATTGTTATTTTGAGCTAAATTAACAAAAAAAGGAAAGTAAAAGGAAAAAAAAGAAGAGGAAACCGAACTAGTGTGAAGTGTTTATATAGTCATATTGAAAATTGAAATATATAATGTTGCATTAAGTCATAATGTTACGAGAATCAATACAAATGATTAGAAAAGAGAATAAAGAATAATGCTTAACAAACAATCAATAATATGAAGAAAAAATAGATCTTGTATAAGATGTATACGAGAACTAATCGATACGATAAATCATAATGGCTTATCTGTTTTCCCAACTGGTGGTCGAGATTAAAATTTAAACAAGATATCAGACGGTTCAAAATGATTCTAACTGGGTCATATGCTTGTCCAAATGGTATTTCATGTCTTCCGTGGAGTCTTACACTTTTTTTTTCTCGTATTTTATTGAATTTTAGATTTGAAACACTTCACACCATCTCCAATCTACTAGAACATATCACAAACGCGTGTATCCTTATTCCCCCACTCCCTTAGGAAAGCAGTAGATAACATTATTCAACTTTTGAAACGAACTATTGTTAATATCACAACAATGGTAAGACTAAAAATATTGGTATCCAAATTTAAGAGTGGACATAAAAGGAAGCGCTTAGGTTTATGTGTCAGAATTTTTCGCATGTGATTTCAGGTTAGAATAAATCATGATTATATTGCTTGAATGAAAGGAATCATTCATACTGCATAGATAAACACCAAGTCAGATGTAGATTCCTTCTCAGACAGAATCATAGTGGAAGTAACTTACTCAAAATAATATTTTTCATTGATTTTAAAGATGTACTAGTATTGGTATTGTAAAGATATACTAGTATTGATATGGTTACCAAACATAAAGGGTGTTTGGGATTGTAAAGATATACTAGTATTGGTACATGGTTACCAAATTTGGATCAAATAATATATTATACATAAATATAAACTTCAATATGAGATAACTCTTGCATAAAATCCACACATCCCTGTACAATAAACCATTTGGATGATATATAAGAAACAAGTTAAGAGTGATATATTTTAAAAAAAAATGAATATGAAGCAGGCATACCTGAGCATCCCCATATAATATTAGCTATCTAGTGTGGTCATGGTCCATAAATAGTAAACTCACCATTAAAGAATGTTTTACTAGCTATTCTTGCACTACTAAAATTAAAAACCTGTAATATTAATAATATATATAATACCTTTGGGATTGGGAGGTTTTATAAATAGAAGAAAAGGTGAAAGATAAAATGTTACGTACAACATGAGAAGAATTTCTATTAAACTTTTTCTTCATGATAACCACAATGGCTTAAAATCCAATTTGATACAACATGTATTGATAAAAATCTAATAATACACAGGCATGGAGAATGGCAATGTAACTAAAAAAGTTTTACAATACATTCTTTTAACATGATATCATCGTACACCTAGAAATTTCATAACATTGTCTGAACCTAAGCGGTGGCATTGTAAAGAAGCTTATGTTATTTTGTGTTATCTGTTATGATTAGAACTCATTACAACCCTAATATGACCCATCATAATCCATTTTGAAAGGTTTGAATTATTTTAAGATTCATGTGAGCACATAGGGTGTGCCTCTAAAATATAATGAACATGGAATAACAAGCTAAAAAGCGATTTACATCCGATAACAATAATTAAATCGTGCATTTGTATAACCAATCATTAATACTTTTCTTGTATAGTTCCATGTATGAGGATTAAACTATACAGAGAATCATACCGTGTTCGTTTAGCTCATAGCTAACGAAGTAATGTTACTCCTTTATTTTTTTTTGAAGAGGAATTAAATCCCCAATTTATTAAATATAAGGTAGAATAGCCCTACCTAGATGGAATTACAATCAACTGAAGATTGAAACAACTTAAAAAAATTAAAGAGGTGACAAAGAACCACTACTTGAAAATTATAATGGAAGGCATTCCTAGCTTATCCATTCTGAATTGACCTTTAGAAGATTCAGGCATCTCCAAACCTTGGTTGAAAATAGTGAATTTCTTGCTTAAAACTCCATGATTTGCCAAACTATCTGCAGTAAAATTACCTTATCTCCAACAATGCACATACTCCACTTGAACTTTAATTTCCTTGATTTCATTGATAATATCATAGATATTCCATGGAGGTTTATGAATCAAACCTTTAAGAATATTGATCAAAAGCTGAGAGTCTGATTCTACTATAATATGATCAAGGTTAAGAGACACACAAAGCTTTAGACCCTTCAGAATTGCAATGAATTCAGCCTTGTTATTAGAGATGGATCATTCAAAAGATAAAAAGGCTTTAATGAATTTTCCCTCATAATCACGGATAATCCCACCAGCTCTAGCAGCACCTAGATTTCCTTTAGAAGCCCCATCGGTATTAAGCTTATAAAATGAATCCCTTAGTCTGATCCACTTGACTAAAGAGAATGAAGATTATGAATTATACAGCTTGATACCAAATTCATTGATAATATCTTCAAAATTCTTCGGGCTAGAATTAAATTTGAAATTGGATGCACAAAGCTTGACCATATTTGAGACATTTTGAATAATTCTCTTAGGATCCATGGGAGCCTGATCGAAAAATGATTGGTTTCTACTCAACCAAATTTCCTAAATTATGCATCCAGGAATAATGAGGATCAGAAATTTCAGGAAATCTTTAGATGAATTTCTAAGCCACCACGAAAGAACCATTTTATGAAAGGATAAGAAAGAAATTTTAATCCCAAGCAGGTTAATAAAGAAGGACCAAATGTGTGAGGCTATAGGACCATTGATGAAAAGATGATAGAATGTCTCTAATTATTTTTTGCAACATGGACATCTAGAGACCATATATATACCTATAGATTGAATATTTTCATCTATAGGAACTATATTGTGAAAGAATTTCCAAAGAAAAAAAGAAATTTTTTTGGGGAACTCAGATCTCCAAATAAACTTACAAACAAGGGAAGAAGCTTTTGATTTCCTCACAGCGTTTACAGCTGATTTAGTGGAAAATTCCCCACTATATGTTAAAGTCCAAACCTTCTTACCTGCTATATCAATAATATATATATGTCAGTAGTAGCTCTTCTTTTACTCAATCGATTAACAGATGTAGAACCCCAGCTCTAGAGTTTGAAATAAGCTTTGAATTGAAAAATTCAGACCAAAGACTTTTAGAGGTTCTTAAATTCCACGAGAGTTTCATACTAAAAGCTGAGCATAAGTATTACATATTCTTAAATCCCAAACCACCTTCTTCAAGAGAATAACAAAGCTTATTCTTTAGTAGATCCCCATAAGAACTTATTCAGCATCCCATGAATCTGATTGATGGTTCTTTTAGGAGGATTTAAGACTGCTATAATATGAAGAGGAATTGAGGCTATAACTGCTGATATTAAAGTTTTCCTTCCTGTAATGGAGAGAAATTTGCTTTTCCAACCATCAACTATAGCTGGAATCTTCTGAATGAGCTCCTCAAAATATATAGGCTTGCTTCTTCTATAAAAAATAGGACATCCCAAATATTTGATGGGGATTTTCTTTTATTTGAAAGAAGTAGCATTTTTAATATCTTTGATTCTTCTTCTACTCAATGAATGATGAACAGTGAAGCTGCATTTGTTGATGTTGATCATTTGGCCTGAATTCTTTTTAAACTTCTTCAAAAAAATAAGGAGAGCTTTCAAACTTTGTTTACTACCATTGCAAAAAATGATGAAATCATCTGCAAAACTCAAATTAGAAATTAGAGGACAGTTTCTAGGATGAGAAAAAGGCTTCATTTACCCTGATTGAATAAGATTACGAATGCCCTAATTAAGCACCTTAGCTACTAGAACAAATAATCCAGGAGATAAAGGATCTCCTTGCTTAAGACCTTTTGAGGATTTGAAGTATCCAGTAGATTCTCCAACAATAATGATAGAAAACTAATTATTTGAAATAAGTCTCCAAATTTTGTCAATCCAAACTTCTAAAAAAACAAATCTTCTAAGAATTTTAATTAAAAAAGGCTAAGAAACCTTGTCATATGCCTTTGAAATATCTAGCTTGATCATAACATTTGAACCATAAACATTTCTCCTAATTAGATTCATCATCTCTTGAGCCAAAAGAATATTTTCAGATATCTTTCTACGTTTTATAAAACTAGATTGACATCTACCAATGATAGATGAGAGGATATTAGCAAGTCTAGAGGCAAGGATTTTTGAAATGATTTTAAAGATGAAATTACTTAAGCTAATTGGTCTATAGTCAGCACAAGTAGTTGTTGCATTTTTAACTTTTGGAATGATAATAATATTTAAACTAAACCAGCTTTTAGGAATCTCTCCTTCAGAGAACAAAAGGCAATAGCTTTCATAATGTCCTTTTTTATAATCCGCCAATTTTTTTGATAGAATAGCCCATGGAGCAGTTAAGTCAGATATAACTTGCCAAATCTCTTTTTCTGAAGGATACTGATCAAGACTAATGGAGTCTTCAGAGGAAATTTGAGTTTTGATAACTTTAATAATAGGATCTTCAAGCTGATTACATTCTTCTTTAAAAGCATTCTCAAAGAATTCAATAAAATCTTTTTTGATCCCATTTACATCATCGACCCAATCACCATTCTCATTTTTAATTCTGTGAATCACGAGTTTAGACGTTCTAGCCTTAACATGAGCATGAAAGAATTTTAAATTAGACTCCCCTTCATAAAGCCATTTACCTTTCATTTTTTGTTTCCAAAATTCCTCCTCATTCTTCTGAGCAATAATGAGAGCAGCCTTAGATTTAGATAAATTTTCCCTATTAGCCACACAAGGATCACTATCATATAAATCTTCCCAGGCTGAAACCTTTGATTCTAGAGCTTCTAATTGATCAAAAATATTTTTAAAATTATTTTTGTTCCAAACAATTCACTCTTTCTTAAGCCTTTGCATTTTAATTGAAAATCTTCTAAAAGGATTGCCATCAGTAGGTTATTTCCATGAATTGGCTATAAGATTTGGCAAAGAATGATGAGATCACCACATATTCTGGAATATAAAAGGCTTGGGAGAAGAGTCTAATTGAGTTTTTATGGAGAAAAGAACGGGAGAGTGATCTGAACAGGTTTTAAAAAGGTGCTTAATGGAGAATTGAGGAAAACACTGAAGCCATTCAGAAGAGATGAGACCTTTTTCTACTCTAGACCAGATTTTACCTCTATCCATGAAGTTGTTCCAGGTGAATAAAGAACCAAAGAAACCCACATCAATAAGACCTGAACTGTTAATGAAATCATTAAAATCATCAACTGCTTGAGCATCCACTTCATTACCACCAACCTTATCTGAGCTGCATGACACCACATTGAAGTCTCCCATAACAATCCAAGGATTCTCATTAGTCAAATATTTATGGGGGATAAGATTATTCCAAAGGGGTAATCTAGCAGCCCTTGTGCATTTTGCATATACAAGAGAAAGGTATACTGCCTTTAGAAACTGGTTATGCTGAATTTTAATCAACATACATTGATCTTCATTTGAAATACCCCGAATCTCCAAAAAACCATATTTTGTTACTAGCATTGGAAATACCCCCATCAGAATTGATAATTCTTCTAAAATCTTCAAATTTTTTCTTTAGGGAAGAGGGACGTCACCCCCACACATTTTATTAGAAAATTATTTAGGAGAAAAAGCCTATCCTAGATGGCATGCACAAGCTCTAAAAATAAAAGAAATATGAATAGATCGTTGAACCCAATGGATCGATTTGATTGAAAGCAAAAATTTAGGATTTTATAAGAAATCCCATTACAAAAATTAATGACTAAATCTAACATTAGGAACGCCTAATCTATCTAAATTAATGCTACCTTTAACTAAATTGGGGAGATTCTTAAAGTTGTGGCAAAATCCTGTAGACTTTGATGAAATTGCATAATTGGCCATGCAATCTGCTGCTGATTTTAGCTCATTCCATATATGTTGAATTTCAAAACCCTGTGTTCTTAAGAGATTCTGAATTTCTTCAATTTGGCCTCGCAATCTCCATGGGGGCTTCCATTGATTAAGACTATACTGGACCGAAGCCTTTGAATCAGATTCTATAATCACTTTATCATAGCCATTGTTGATACAAAGCTTAATGCCTCTTACAATAGCATCAAAAATACTGGTCGACCAACTAACATACCCATAGAAACCTCCTAGAAATCTTCAATTTTTTGGACATCAGTTTTTAGCTCTAACAAAGAATGAATGAAAGAATAAATTTATTAAAAAATCTTTTAACTCTCATTCTAGAGGGATTATTGGATAAACCCCTAATATTCCATGACAGGAAATTAATCATTGAGAACCTTTTGGGAAAGCAGTTGATGAAACCTTCGATGTTGCCCTTATGAATCTCCTATACATAGGGTCAATAGGTTTAAAATTATTGCTAGTACTTGACTTAGTTACCTGAGAAACAGACTGAGATTCTTATTGAGAGGTAATACCTGTATCAGAGATATTGAGATTTTTCTTGGCCCGTGCTTCCATTATTCTAGATATATTTCTAGAAAAGATTTGCAATTCTTAAATCATAGGGGGATAAAAGTCCTTTACCTTATCAATGTCTGTTTGGGCAAAACTCCCATAAAAGTCATGCTTATTTTTAACAGGTAACTCAGTACCTTTAGGGGATAACATTAGCTGATCCACAACTTCCACTTCTTGAGGCTCAATATCCACATCTTGGATCTTAGCAATGAAGTCTTGGATAATAGGGTTTAAAAGAGAATTGTTTGGGGAGTATAGGGCTGCTTCTTGATCCTCTTGGACATCAAATACTGTCGAAATATTCTGAAAGCTTTAGAAATTTAAATTTTGGTCTATGTTTTTTTTGTAGAAGTTTGGGCATCTAGTTTATTGATGAGGGTTTCATTTTTAGATTGGGAAGGCTGTTGTTCAGGAATAGGATTGGCTAAAGATGGAACTTGTGAGTTGATTGAATTAGTGACGGGATTTGGTTGGATAAGAGGCTTAGGAATAGATGGTTTAGAATTATGGTTTTGATCAGGAGGTCTTATGGTTTTACAAAGATTGGTTTCCAATTGAATGTGGTTAGAGGAAGAAGCATATAGGATAATGGATGTGTTGACTTTAGAAGGGCTATTTGTGAGGGTATGATCAAGAGTTTTAGGAAGAGGATCTTGGACAGAAATTGGATCAAGGTTTTTAGGATTTTTAGGAATGAATTGATGAGAAAATTTTGGTTGCTTTGGATCGACTTTCACACCTGCTTCTGAGACTTTTAATTTTTATTTCCCAAAGAAGCATTGGGATATATCATGGCCAACTTTGTAACATTCTGTGAAATAGGATGGCATTGACTTATATTCAATTCTTTGCTAAAATCCATCTTCTCCACATACAATCCATACCCTGTCAGGTTTGATTGATAGTAGGTCAAGTTCGACTCATACTCTTACCACACTTGGCCTATTAATGACTACTGTGGATCCATCGACTTTTAATGGAATTCCAACCACTTGGGCAATAGGGTAAAGAGTTGTTTTCGAGAAAAAATGAATAGGAAGAGATGGGAAATTTATCCATACCGGAGATATAGAAGATTCTTTCTTTGGTCTAAAATTAGGAGACCATTTAAATGTTTTCATGGGGGATTTACTAATAAACCACTGATCTATCATCCATAATCTTACAAAGTCTTCATCATGATAGAGTCTGACGATGATATGCTTTTGATCTAGAAGGCCAATATGAAAAGCTACTTTTAGATTCATCGTGAGGAAGGTTTTACAAATGATTTCAATTGAAGGGCGACCATGGGAGAATTTTCCAACTATTGAAAATTTAAAAGGCTCAGCAAGTTTTTGAATATCTTGTAGAGAAAATTTTATGGCAGGTTCTCCTTTAAATGTAGATATTTTTAGAAGAGGAATATCATCAGATGTAGCAGGTCCCTTGACGACACTAACAAATGACTTGCTCCATGCATTGGACGGATCTGGTGGCTTAGGTTCATCAGGTTTTTGAGGAAACGTAGGGTTTGCCAAGCAACCCTAATTAGGGTGAGGTCGATTTAGAGAGAGAGTGGAACGAAAATATAGTAACTACAGTTCCTTGATATTTAATACACTACCTTCAATACGTGAATTAAATATAGGTGAATTTTATTCTTATAGACATGATGTTATTCCTATAGAGATAAGCTCAAACTAAGAAGAGTGTCCTGATTATGAACGTAATTTTTGGAGGAGATATCCAAATTAAGCCTAATATTTTTACTAATGAATTCGACTAGCCCATTTTTTTTGGGATCCATTTATGACTAGCCCACATTGTAGTGTACAACTTTGGTCGAGAATAATTACTACAAAAAATAAAGTAATGTATTATTTTTTTGTAGTTAATTTTGTGCTAAATTTAAGCTAACCATGGGAGATGGGGTTAGTCACTTTGTACCATATAAAATACTACGTGGTGTGACATTTGAAGTAAATGAAATAAGGACAATTTATGAGAAGGAAAAAAATCTCATGATTCTCAAGTCACCTGGTTTCATAGTAGAGCGATCTTTGAGCAAATATCCTTATCCTATTTGGTCTTATTTCATAACATAAGATAAAACCAACTTCTTACTACTTGTTTTTATTTCATAACTCGAGTATAAAAATGTCATATCATGCAATCAATCTACCATTTCCAATCATTTTGAACACTAAGTAATACAACTACAGGGTTTGCATCTACAATACTTTCTTACTGTTACAAAATTACACTAACCAATCTTAACAAGACAATGATAACATGTTTCAACTAGCCCTGAAAAATGAATATAAGCTTATAAGATTATAAGTTCACACTATACACATGAATAATAGTTAAATAACTCTCTTATTGTTTTATAACTAATTTAAACATGTACTAGAGAGTGAAAATGAACTTAAACTTTTCTCGGTAATGTAAAACAATACAAATTAGTGACTTACCTGTAGAGATTATGTTCAGTGACTATTGTATGAGCAGTGTTTTAGTATAATCCAATTTGAACAGAACAATATTTATAGCAAACAAACACAAGAGCACACACTCAAACCTCAAAAACACCATCACTAACTTTTTATGTGAAAATTAAAACTGCTTAAACTTGTGCACTTACGAAGTCTACGAAAGTACAACGTTAATTACGAAGTCTTGAAAAATATTATTCTATTGTGGTAAACTTTGAAAATTACTCTATAAACATAACCACAAAGTCTCATAAATAGTTCATGGACACTTAATCTTAACAACACATCATACAAATCATAAGCCACTAATTTGGTATTCTGATAGAGTTTTCCATAACATATATTTTTGAACTAAGATGATTTCTTCCACCGAATATCAAATTTTAAACAAATTTATAAATTAAAAAAAACAAATTAAATGAAGATATCTTCAGTGTTGTAAAACATGCACACAGAAAGAATAAGATGAACTGCTTCAAAAGCTTATAAGATTCTCTAATATATCTAGAAAAGAATTGGCAATTCATCCCCATCAACAATAGCCGAATTAATCTTCAAAAATAAAAAATTAACACAAATTGAACCTCATAACAAAACTAAAATTTAACCCAAATTAGTGATGGAAACTCATTGACATCGCAATAATAGTTGCATGTTTTTCATATAGACTCGAATAAAATCTAAGAGAAAGATCCAAATAGATTAAAAATGACCACCCTAATAGAGTAAGCGATAGCTAACACAAATCCAACAATTTTATCATTCAATGAATCAGTTGAATGATACAAAAATATCAATAGAAATTCATGTTTTAACATAACTCAGTAAATAAGGCTACACGAACCACATTTTGGAGATTCCTGTATAACACTAGAGCAAGGCTCCATCATTTCAAATTTTCTCATTTTGCTAGTATCGAGGGACCATACTTTATCTCACACGTGGTCAACAATAACTCCTCTATTGAAGTGGGTTAAGCCCCGTGCACCCTCATAGTATCCCATGTATATTAATATTCCCGACTTCTTAACGTCCTCCATACTAACTATTATCTTACATCATTAATAAAATAAAATAAAGGATTTGAAACAATTATCAAACATTATGTGATCCATTCCAAGATTAGAATCTCAGTTCTTCTATGTAAATATTTTTAACCATCGATAGATTACATTTCAAAATTCAAACATGTCAATTATACAAAATAAATCAATCATTTACCATATTAATAAATAATACCCCTTCACCATTGCCCCATAACAAAAGGAAAGAAACAAACGTTGCCAAAATAGTAAAATTACCATTTGTTTTAATTTCTCATTGCATGTTTATGTGATTATGATTACATGTCTTGGTAGTATGTGCAACATACCGGGTGTGAGTTCTCATGACATATATACTAGAGGGATATCCTGATAGGGCATGTACGATGAAGACAGCGTTAGTACCCTGATAGCTAGATACGGGCTTTACTTTGGTCATGATTGCCTCAGACACTACGTGATGAAAGTATTCATTGTATCTTGAGGACATGTATAAAGGGTGATCCTTTCATATAGCTTTTCGTATGTGGCCATATGACTGATGTGAAGGTGTAATGGTGGTCCCTCACAGATGCTATGATGATTATAGGTGTGGTACAACCTGTAACTGTATATAGTACGCACGAGCAATCCTCAAAGATAGTAGGGATATGCCTTCTCTATTTAAGGGCTTGCGAGTAGCCCATTTATGATGTACGTGGCATGGATCGTACTTATGTGAATGTAGATTTAGAGATTATCTTTATTCCCTGATATATTCATATAATTCAGATGTATAGAATCTTTAATAATTGAACCATTACATATATTCAGTTAAGATGAATAATATTTAATCGTGGGATTCATTAGGGTTTGAGAGTAGGCGCATGAGATATTTAGGTTGTTTGGGTTGGCATAACTTAAAAGTAATTAAGATACGCGAGGAATATGCGTAGTTATATTGTATCCCAAACTTAGTTGTAATCTTACTTTTCATAAACTTGTTGTTAACGCTAATATTCAATTATCTTTTTAGGACATTATCCAGTTGTTGCTCTTATCGGATATAGGTATTGATTTTTTGTGCTCACTCTCTTAGTCCTATTTATTTAATTGTGGAGTCAGTATTAATATTACATTTAGTTTGGGGATTTTAATTATGAGACAATTGTAGATATGTGATGATTCTATTACTGTTGGTTGGTTTGGTATAAAAGATTTTGTATTTCACCTCTATTATATTGAGTTATTTATTTTATACATTATGTTTTTATCTTCAGTCATGCTTAGAATGATACCTAATTATTTAGACTCATATTTTATTATTTTAGACTTGACCAATCTAGCGTAGATTTTATCGTATGTCACAACATATATGTCAAATACACACACGACTATCTTTTGTTGTATTGCAGTTATGTCAAGACAAACATATACCTAGATATATGTTTATATATACATTGCACACACACACACACACGTGTTATCTATGCACACATATACCTGGATATATGTTTATATATACATTGCACACACACGTTATCTATGCACTTTTTACACCATTTATTCCATGGTTACATGTCTAGGACTCATGCACCCAGTTAGTGACCATGCACGCTGTAACACTACATCGAGACCAAAAGAGCCAAGTGGCTACCTAACACCTTCCCTCTATATAACCTAGTCCGCGTACAAAACTCTTAATTTTCATATAGACCAATTTATTGCATATATACCTACTAGGATCAATCACATTTTTCCCTCATGACTCTGAACAAAACACAAACATTCATGGGCCCATTGAAATTCCTAATTAATGGAAGCACCCAATAACCAAAGGAGCGTGCATATATATAGCGTAGGCCTCACCCTTGAAAGGTTAGGGTTTTCACACACTTATTATAAGATTTACATCCATTAGTATGTAAATACTTGTAACAACATTGAATTTACTTGAGAAATATTAAATGGATGTAAATATGACATTAATATCTAAAGAATTAGATGAGGAAATTACACACACACACACACACACAAATTGGTGTGTATGTGTGTGTGTATGTTTATGTGTGTGCGTATATATATCTGTGTATATATAAATATATATGTGCGTGTGTGTGGACCAACTTGATGGGTTCATTGCGAATGGAAAAGAAAAGAAAGCACGCAAATTGGTCAAGTCTCATTACAAGTTAAAGAATGCTCTAAAAAATGGCATTAAAAATTTCACTATCGTATAATGTCAAATCGTTTTGGAGTAAATGAGTGTGAAAAATGTATTTTTATCGAAAGCACTACTCATACTGGAAATGTAATTGTTAAATTTTATGTTGATGATATAATGATTATGGGTAACATGTTTGATATAGTTAAGGATACCATATGCTTGTAAACCATTAGGTTTAAGATGAAATTTACATGCGTTGCTGACATTATACATGGAAATAAATTTGAAAGATGTCTAATGCACTCGTTGTATCGCAATCTCATTATTTTGAGGAAAAACTTGACAAGTTCAAGATGTAAAGTATAAGTCCCCAATGAAAAACACTAGTAGATTATGATATTAAACTCCTAAAAAATATTGGTGAAATATTATTTCAAATAAGGTATTATGAAATTATAGGTAGTTTAATTTATATCATGAATAGTGCTCAATCTAACACACCCTGAATAATAAGTAAGCTAAATTGATATACAAGTAACTCTATTAAAAAAATTATATTGCGATACTTTAAGTTATGGGAAATCTTAAACTACCCATAATTTTGAATGCACTATACGAGATATTATCCTGGAGGGATATAGAGATGCTGCATGGATATAATATTCAAATGACATAAAGTTCACTAGTGAATATATTTTACTCTTTGAGGTGTAGTCATATCTTTAGAACCCTTAAAGAAGGCATATATCGTCATATCCTTGATGGAATTTCAATTGATTGTTTTACATAAAGTCACAGAATAAGTATAATGTATTTAAAATTTCTAAAGGATATTACTACCCACGATATATATTCAATGTGATAATCAATCGATCATAAAAGGGCATAAATAATTACATATAAATCTAAATCCTGACATATTCACGGAAGATACAACATCATCAAACAGTTGCACTCAGATTGAATCATTTCCATTGATTATGTAAAGTCAAAAGACAATATTCTAGATCCCTTAATAAAAGGCCTAAAGTAAAAAGCAAGAAAAAGTTCATAAAGGGGAATGAGTTAAGGCATATGACATAACAAAGAGTCTCCATACCAACCTACTTGACCGGTGAAGATAAAATATAGGTTCAACAAGAGAATCGAATTAAGTTTTAAGTGAATAATAACAAAGAAAATAACTACTATGCCATTTCCTACGATGAGATAGTGCACAACCATGAGAGTCAGGATAAGTTACGTTTTCAATGAATTATGTATCTTGGATATGTCCAAATAGAGTATTTCAAGATACTCTCAATATAATAGTCTATATGAGTGTGTAGGGAACCCTTATATGATAATTTAAGCACCAAATTATCTAAAACACTAATTGAATCATGATTTTTTCAATGAAAAATTGAATAAAAATAGGGAACTAAAACGGTTGGAAAGTAAGTGTGTCAATTCATTGTCTTGGTTTACACAAATAGCTGTCAGTTCAAAGAATTTGTGTTCACTTATTAGCCAAGAAAATATTCTAGCATATCACTACAAAAAATTCAAACATGTAGTCACTTACCCAACACATTACTTTTCATATAAACTCTATCTCTAGCGTCCATATTATTTACACTTTTGGGTGATATCCAACTAATTTTTATCTATTTGGGGGATCATTGAAGGAAAGGGTTTTTAAACCATTTTGGATAACTTTTAACCAATATTAAAGTGGACCTCATACGTTATACGTCTTTTAACATAGGATCATATTGGAACATATTCTCTTTTGTAAGGACATAATATATCTACTTGCTCAAACCTATTAATGTGAAAATCCATACATTTTAATAATTAGGTTTATCGAGTCTAGTTATTAAATATATGTCAATCAATCTTATTTTAAATGCCTTGTGATATCGATTTAAATAAATTCGCAAATTTCCAATTTAATCTTATTTAATTGGAGTCTATTTTCAAACCAAATTAATTTAACCCCTAAACATGCAACTACGTGTGTGTGTATGTCAGACCATCATAAATAAAATTGCTAACTCACGGATTTCAGGAAAAAACCTTTCGAGTAAAACCTTTTATTTCACTATATAAAATAAATCGTAACTTACATACACAATGAAATCCGCAATGATTACTCCTCAAAAAAATCACATAGACACGCAGCTTAGAGTCAGCAGTGGAACAATCGCACCAGCCCACAAGAACACGCAGTCCAATTCAGCCAGGAACACCCACGAGCACTCCCAATCAACATGCAGTCGTAGTCAGCCTTAGAGATAACACCACAAAGAAATAATTTCACCAAAATTGAAACTTGGGTTCCAAAACAATTCACTAAAACATATAGAATTTTTGTGAATTAAAAACCAAAAAGGATTAAACCCTTGAATGAAGAAGAAAAAGTATTCTGCTGGTTTGAACTTTGTACAGAATGAAAAACGTTAGGTCTTTTTGACGAAAACGGAGTGGTTTAACATGCTTTATATAGAAAACTTAAGTCGGCGCGTCGCTCGAACGAAACATATTGTTGCTCGAACGACAGCTTCGCGCGAGACTGCTTTGTCATTTGAACGACATTAGCAGGTCGCTCGAATGACCTAAAAAAATAAAAATTTTATTTCGTTAAAAACTTCGCCACAACACTTAGAAAAAAATTCTTTGACGAAAAAAAACTCCTCAAGTGTTTAAAAATATTTTAGAAAAATTATCCCAACACTTATAATGAACCATTAAGGTACTTAAACACAACCTTAACAAAATTAATCTTACGGAGGCGTCTTTTTTAAAGAACGTTGATATTCATATCCATCTTGAAGTATGATTGAACTTGAATAATTCTTCGACGGTTGTAGCGGTATATGACATACTCAAATGTAAACTAGATAATAAAATAATGTCCTTATATTATTTTTAATTAATTTATAAAAAGTATAAACAGTAATTAGTACATGCATAATAATATGAAATAAACACAAAAAAACTTATAGTGACAATAATACAGAATTACTTAATCGAGGAAAGTGTTGAACACTCTATCCTTAATATGATATTTGCCTCGCACTGGTGCTCTATGGAATCAATGATAAATTTCTTCCAGGATACAACAATCATGACTTGCAATAATAACACTCCAAATTGCAAGTTATTGAAGAACCAACAAGCATAGAAACTATCTTTTATGGACACGAAATGGGACTAACTTAAGACAGAAGAATGTTTGAAAAAAAACAGGAAAAATGAAACACAAATCACCTATTTATATTAAAATAAATGGCGATTAAAAACAGTTAAATTTACACAACAGTTAGGAACAAAACTGTTAAAAAGTGGAATTAAGAAACTGTCCAAGACCCGAAATTAAAATTGGGCTAGAAAAAAATATACACCAAATAAAATTGGACTCAATAAATAATAAAAGGCCCAATAAAAATTGGCCTAAAATATTAATACTTTACCCAAGTCATATCCCAAAACCCACGACCCATGACCCACACCTGTACACATGTCGAGCCGAGCTGGACCAGACAATACTGAACCGGGTCTAGTAGAGCGGGCAGCGGTGGCGCGCGCATAGACTTGGAAGTCAATCCAAGAACATGTAGGTCCTCCCTTCTTCAAAGAGTTGGGATACCCCAAGGGCACCAAACCCAAATGCTAAAATCGGTTATAATATACTACACCCATTTTTTTTTTTTTATATTTTATCTATGTGGGATAAGAGCTTTAACATAACACTTCAGCCAAATTTCCTGTTCTAAGTGGGTACTTTGAGCTACAATTTCTCATTCATTAATTTACGATTTTACGTATGTGAGTATACCACGTTATACTCCATATAGGAGAACACGTTACAACTTCGAACTGTCTCGAAAGACACGTGGATACCATTTTAAATTGACCATAAAGTTAACCAAAATAATATTTTGTCAATCATTTAAAACCCATAAATTCCAACAATCCATCACATGAACCAAAATTTGTTGGATCAATAAAAAAGACTATGCAAACACAAAGAGAGTTCTGTTGAAAAATTTCTTCATTGGGAGAGGTATCTTTTGGCCTTGAATCTTCTCTAGTGAGAGACTACCTAATTTACTTACTAATATCTGAACATGATGTCTTGAATTATTTAGTGTTTGGTATAAATCAAGGTCGTAAACTTCACACAGTAATTCTTCAAATATAATTGGTTCTTTCGGTTATGCTCATTTTGTCCTTGAATAACTCCTGGTTTCATGAGTGCTTTAAAGAGTTTTGGTATTTCGAAGTTCTCGTAGAATTCGCCCATATACATTAACATAGATGACTTCCCATTAAGAGTATCATACTATACCCCACTTGCATTTTAAAGATATATGAGTCATTTAAAGCTAAGATCATGCTTAGTTTCTTTGTATGCAAGGAATAAATTTGAGTTTAAAACTCATCAGTTCTCACTTCGATGAGTCAGTCAAGATTTAGTTGTCCCTTTGAACCTAGATCTTGGAATTTCCAGTTAGCTAGGTAGTGTTACCATTAAGACAACTCTTTATTTTGTAGGCTTTAATCCCATTCCCTCGATAATTTCTATACTTGCTCTTTATTCAAACTTTTAGTTAGTGGACCCAGTATATTATCCTTAGACTTAATATAGCCAATGGAAATGATTCCATTATAGAGAATTTTTTAACGGTATTATGTCTTCAACATATAAGTTGAGACTTAACATTTTAGATATCTCTTTGCGCTCTTCCAATTGCTAATTGACCATCACAATGTGTAACGCCTCGACCCGAATTTATGGATTACCCGTGGTAAACCTGGTCCGACCCGAGAGTTAGGTGTGAAATGCAATGAAACAACCGACATAATGTTGCTAGTCCAATTTTATTTAATTAACATTTCATTTGTTTAGCAAGCGGTTTCCATTTCAAATCAAGCTACACGAGGGACCCATGGGAAGCATCCTCGGAATCCAAGTATACAGAGCTACTAACGCAAATTAAAAAGGACATTTACCTGTGTAATGCCCTCAAAATACGTAATCGCGCCCAACATGTCGTGACAAAGGCGAGGGAATGAGATGAATGCCCAGTGGGAAAATATAAGAATGCAGTATAGAATCGAACGACAACAAGAAGACTCTAACACGTTACTTCTATGTTCACATGAAACTACCATATATATATATATATATATATATATATATATATATATATATATATATATATATATATATATATATATATATATATATATATATATATATTATGCATGAAACCGTTTTCATTCCAAAGACATCACTTATCCCGATTAAATCACCTTAATCCCGTAAAAGAAATTCCCTCTTACTTTACTTGACATTTATTCCTTTCTTTAACACACCCGGTTATACGCTTTAAGCAAATACACTTTGTTTGAGGAAAATAATTTCTTTCACTGAAATTATCCACTTTATTTGTACCAATCCACGTTTGTACTTTCATTGAAAATCCCCCTTTCCATACACACAATGCCGGGTTAGAAAATACTTAATTTTTCCTTTGAAAACCTTTCATAAACACAACCTTGTGTTAATTATGGGTTAAACCTCTTTAGGTTGCTTGAAAACCCATTTAATCACTTCACTTTATCATTCCTCTACCTTATGGACATTAATCAAATTTGACATTACTTGTCCATTTTATTCTTTACCAGAACATTTATTAATTCATTCAAGTTCGGTTATATTTTCATATATCCACCACACAACCCATTTCTTTAAATGTTCCCTTTTTATTATCTTTTTTTTTCTCGGAATCTTCCTAATATTCGCATTCTTTAACGGGCTCCACATTATCGACTATGCTTTGGCTAGTGATTTTGGGTCTTTCACCCTAAGGCTCTAGGACCTCCTTAATTATCCCGATATCATCTGAGTTCTTATTAATGTGTTTTAATATTTTGTAAATATCCATATTATTCCACTTTTTCCTTTTCCCGTCCAAAGCAAACCCGAGGTTTAAACCCAATTCGTGTTACACTTTAAAAATCATTATTTCTTGTCCTTTTTTATCTAACATTGATTTTATCCCTAAATCACGTTCATTTAGGACCTTTTTGTATCACACATTTTTCAACATTTTTATTTCACAAAAATATTTCACTCTACAATAAAATTACCATTTCACTCATTTGTTTCCAAACTTGTCCCTTTCTCCATTTAACAAGTGTTCTTTTCCAAAACACCATTAAGTTACTCACACTTGTTTCTTAAGTGATTTTAATTCATTAACACTTATTAAACACTCTAGAGTGTCATACTTCTCAAGGTGGAAACCTTTTTATCTCATTACTTTTTTTTCAAGAGATCATTGAAAATCTAAGAATACTTTATAGAAAAATACTATTTTTCCTTAATTAATATATGTAGTCTTTGAACCATACACTTGTCACCCTTTTAACACCTTTTTTTAAACTTGTTTATATGTTCAACATCAAAATACTACAACTTTATATGCATGAGTAGGTAAATTTTAAGCCTAAAAATCCTATTAAATAGGTCTAATATGTGATTTACTCTAGAAATTTCATAATATTTGCACAAACATACCTTTCAAGGCAAATACATTTTTGTTTCTTCAAAACTTTAATAAAATGTCCATTTGTACCAAAAATCCCAATTTTTCTCGAGAAAACTTTGAAAAATTATTTCTTAAATTACTCTCAACAAAGTAACATTCTTTCAACATTTTTATTTCATAAAAATGTTTCATACCAAGTTTTCTTGAAATACATATTTTTTCTCAAAATCATTGAAACCCATTTGCAAACCCATTTTCATAACTCTTGAGATATATCATTCTTGAACCATACATGCATCCTACTCTTAAACTCTATACGTAAAGCCAAATGCTAATAACATTGAGCCTTAAACTTTAGAGTAGAGTTTTCCCACCTCAAATGTAGCTCCAAAAATGCTAGATGAGGAAGAAGATGATGGCAACCCCACCTCCAAATATGTTATTGTAATTTTTATTTCCTCCAACTCATTGATGTGAGATTCGAGTTATTCACCTTTTTGAGGGTTTTAACGTAATCTACGAGTCACAAGTTGACTCAACTTTCTTTGGGTACTGCACTTAGTCGTTGTATGATCTCATTATTTGTTATATTTGGCGTAATCACTTAGAATGACATCACTTTCGAGTTGTAATAAACATATGTCTTATAGTTTGTCCCGAGCACTAAACCAGTTTTACCATATACTTACCATTTTCAGATCAAATTATCATTGAACGATTATCCTTCCATATTTTCCTCATCCATATATCATTTTCTATCACATCCATCATTTTTGAGAAAAAGAGTGTGTGAAATTGTTAATGAAAAAATAGAAAAGAAATAAAGAAAAAAAATAGAAAAGAAGAAAAAGAAAGCATGCGATCATAAATTTATAAAATGAAGACATTTGTAATTCAAAGTGTGTTTCACTCTTCTTAAAATCCCTACCATCATATCATCCATCCTCTTCATTTCATTTTCCCCTCATGCCTTACATAAACCCCATTTGCACCCTTGGTAAGTTGTCCGGGCAAACGAGAAGTCCATATGATGAATAACTCAATATTCTCAACATAGTGGTTAACATTTCTTCATGAGATCAAATTTCCGTGCATGTATCCGTCATTTCTTATAAGTGTGTGAGACGTTTGATCTTGATTACATTTACTCACCTCCTCACACACTAGAGACATAAACTTACCTAATTCTCAGCGAGTTCGATTCAGAGAGAGATATCCAGTGAGAATTGAAGTCAAAGCATTAATTATATAAAGGCGATCTAAGAATTACTACGATGATACTTAAGATTATTTCACATAATACATGTTGAGTTTTAGGAAGGATTACGATTTTTTTATTAAGTAATTTTATGCCTTACTTTGACAATTGAACAGTGTATTCCTTTATGTCTTTTTAGTTGGGTTGTATAACTTTTCATCGTCAAATAAGAGACTACCTTTTAATAAAAAAATTGAATTTTGTGTATACATTCACTGCAAACCCTCACGACACAACACTCGTCTTGTAGGGCAACCCATAGATTTAATGGCTTGTTGCATATGCTAAGTGCAATCGCAAGAAAGTGGAACACTTTTGGTCACTTATATCCTTTTTCTATCTATTTTTTCTCGAGGACTAGCAATGTTCTGTGGGGGGGTAGTGTGATAAGCACCCAAAATTATTGATTTTATACCCTAAATAGAAGCATTTTAGTCGCTCGTTCTTAATAAAATTGGTCTTATGTTCGTATTTATGTATTTTTCAGGTAAATATGTAGTCGCAGTATCACATTGTGCTAAATCGAAGCAATTGCAACAAAGTTGTAGTCAAAAGCATTCATTGAAGAAATCAAAGTGACCGTGAAGTCCGAAGACCCTTTTGGAGCTTACCCCGATGAGTTTCGATGCCCTAAACCCAGTCCCATATCAAACCTAAGCCTAAATCGAGCCCAAGCCATCACCCGAGCCTTGTGTGTGTTTAGTTTGTAATTTTATTATTTTTATAGATCTTTATTTGAGTTGTATATAATTTTTATATTTTATTTGTGTGTGTTTAGATGTAAATACTAGGTTTCGTTACTTTACATCTAGTGTTTTTATATTTTTATGTACAAATAATAGATGTATATATTTTATTACATTTTCATTTATTTATTTTTATTTATTTGCTTTTAGTTTTTAGTTTTTTTAGTTAGTTAGTTTGGTTTTATTTTATCATTTGTGTCTTTTATTTTTAGATTAGGAATTTATTTTCAATAGATTATATATATATATATATATATATATATATATATATATTATTTTATAAACTTATAAATATATTTATTTGTATAGATTAGGAATTTCAGTTAGTTTTATTATATTATTTTATACAAACTAAAGACATCCCCCCCCTCTCCCCCACCACCCTCATATCTTTCTCCTCTCAACCCTCACCTCCACAATCCCGCACGACTTTACCCACCAAGCTGCCATAATCTTTCTCCTCTCAACCCTCACCTCCACAATCCCGCACGACTTTGTATAGATTAGGAATTTAAGTTAGTTTTATTTTATTATATTATTTTATACAAACTAAAGACATCCCCCCCCCCCCCTCATATCTTTCTCCTCTCAACCCTCACCTCCACAATCCCGCACGACTTTACCCACCAAGCTGCCATAACCTCCCAATATCGACCTTATACCTCCGGTCACCCACATACCCGTTTACACAAAAAAACAACCCTGTGAACCCAAGTTCCTGCGACCCAACTCGACCCTCATACCTGCCATCCAACCGTCTGAACCACAGCAGCGCCAGTGAGCTTTAAAATTGAACCACCTTTGTCATTAGCCATCCTCTAATCTCCGACCACTTGAACCTACCCCGATTCAGGCGTCCAATCGCGACCTCATGCCTCAAACTACCGGCCGAACCCAAAATCCATCCCCTCACCCTCGTCGGACCTCATTTTATCCGCCAGAGCAACCTCCGGCCAACCATCTGCCCATACCTTTATCCCACACACCAAAACCCAAAATCAATACATCCAAACCCGATTAGCTATCCATAACCAGAAGTTAAACCCTTTATCATGGGCTGTGTTTCGACTGGATCGGATCGAAAAATGACCATTCGGAAAAAAATTCTGATTTTTTCGAAAATAAAATAATTATTCTGATTTTCGATCTAATTTTTTCGAAAAATAAAAAAAATCGAATTCGAAAAATCAGAAAATCGAAAAAAATCGAAAATTCAAAAAATATACTAAAAATCTTGAAATTTCGAAAATTTCAAATTTCAAAAAAATAAATATAGGATTTTCGATTACTCGAAATTCTCATTTTAAAGAATTCAAGAATTTTTTTTAACCCAACATGTAAATACATAAGGATTTAACCATTTTTTTTCATTTGTGTAGAGGATAGAGGGATAATCTCCTTTTATAGTGGACTTTTTTGGACCTCTCTTCCTCTCCTAGCCGATGTGGGGCACATTAGAATGTTTAAAAAAGTCAGAAATCGAAAATATTTCGAAAAATAACAAAAATAATTCGGAAAAATCGGATCAACATAGTTTCGAAAAAATCAAATCAGAAAAATCAGAAAAACAAAAAATTAAAAATTCAGAATTATTTTCGATTTTCAATCCGATTTTTTTCGAAAAAATTGGAAATCGGAAAATCGAAAAACCCTATATACGTTCCAAAATTGAAAAATATCGAATCGAATATCGAAAAAATCGAAATGTTCGAAAAAAAAAACACAGCCCTTCCTTTATCTAATACCCACCTCCCAAAATCATAAAAAATAGGAACCTCTTGCCTACATTATCTCAAAACTCACGTGCAAAGAGAATTTGAAAAAGATACACTTTGACTTGGATTTTAAGGTCCCATATATCTAACCATCCTAAACCATGCGCGGGTTATTGAAAGGAGAAGAAGGCAACTCATTTAAAAAGAGACTTTCACATAGGCAATAAAGAGAGAAACTTGGACTGCATTTGTAGGACCACTTTTGTATAGCTTAGGAAGATAAAAAAATTCAAAAAAAATAGAAAACTTAGTTTAGCTTTAGAATAGTATTTAGGTTTAATTTTTATTTTTATTTATGTAATCAAGTAAGGATATTGTGAAGAATTGGGACACATTGAACACATTGAAAGACGACAATTCGACAAGGAGACTTGCGTATTGTGTTCTATCTCTTGATTAAATTTTACATCTCTATTTTTCTTGATTTTTGTTTTTGTTCTAATATGAAATGTTTAGGCTAAACACCCCATTCAAGGGGTGAGATGAAACCGCATATGATGTTTGTTTAATTTATTTCTTTTGTCGATTGTCATATTTCTAGGCTAATTAATTAAGAATTGTCACAAATTAATTTATGTAACGAGAGTTAGAAATTAATTTTATAAAGTTAATACTTTATTTGGGAATAGAACTAGAAATATGGTATTCCTAAAATTTGAATATTAATTCGGTGTTGAAATTTGATGATTCATATAATTTATAATAAATTAATCTTAGCGGGTAGTTTATTAAAAGGAGTATAAATCATAATTTTTCAAAGCGCGAAATTTTTTAAATTAGTTTTCTGAAAAATATGTTATTCAATTTATAATTGTAACGAGAGTTAGATTGTGAATTTAATATTACCTCGAAATATTTCAATTCAATAAATTAAGAAATTAAAAATAATTTATCACACGGCGTAATCCCATCTCTTGAATCTTCTCACATTTATCACACCTGATTACGTATTATTTTTAGTTTACTTAATCACATTTGATTTTAGAATTAATTAATTCATTCTCCGTTGAAATTGTTTAAAAATATAAACAAAATATTTTTTTTTTAAAAATAAAAAATGGAATTACAAGTATTCACGCTATTTGTTTCACCTTGAAAGTTGGATTGATACCTGTACTTATCATGATACGAGTTGTTTAACAAACTTTGTAGGTAATTCAAGGTAATTTTGAGACTCGGCTTTTGAAGACAACGACTGACACATAAAAATCAAGTTATCAAATGATGAGATATCAAAAATCCCCTTCAAACGCCACAAATTTCTACTATTCTTCTTCTCCAGAACCCCAACAACACTTCCAAATTTCGTATCTTTTCTCAACAATGGAGGAATGGGTGTATTGAGTTTATTTATCGTGGAATATATCTAGAATATGGTGGCATAAGGTGGATACATGGTGGTTTGTGGTTGTAAGAGCTAGGGAGAGGAAGAAGAAATCTAATAATGGTGGGGAGCCCCCCTCTCTCTTCTTCAAACTCAAAATAAACCCACAAATAACCCAAACAACCTTTATAAATTCAACCCCCCCCCCCACAAATATCCCGTTTTTGTCTAATATGGATCAACCAGAACTCGACATGTTATCGATCAAACGACCCAAAACGTGACAGCACACAAGGGCAACTCGATTTAAAATTTCTGGGCAACCTCATTCGAACGAGAAAGGGGCTTCATTCGAACGACCCTCAAATGAATTTAAACAGTGGCACCTCGTGCGATCTCCACTTTGAATGACCTTGGCTTCTTGTTCGAACCACCTGTCTTCGTTTAAACGAAATAATAATTTCGTTTGAACGACCCTTAACTCGTTCGAACCATAATTTCTAAAATCTCCAATTTTAACCCCAAAACTTCCAACAATTATCATCAAGACTCCAAAAATAGTTAAATACAAATATCAACCCAATTGTAATGATCCAAATCCCAAGGTTTTGATATTATTACAATTAATATGGGAATAGTAATAAAATAGTGGGCATGTGTATTACATCATTCCCTCCTTAGGAAATTTCGTCCCTGAAATTATCGATCTGCCGATTCCTCAAGTTCATTGGATTTCCCAACCCTCATTTCAAGTCATAGAAATCCTCCACCACAAAATCAACGAAGTCCTCAATAGCTATGATCACGTCACATCACAAAGGCCCAACATACAACATGCTCTAAAGCTCACCATGACACTCCCCGATAACTCTGCATAACCATTCCTGAGTCTCCACTCACCTGAAGATTATGTTCAATCATGTCCCAAGACTAGCTTTGCTAACATCCCAAGCATACCAGCGCCTCTACCGGGCAACCCTCTTTAGTTATTAACACTCACCCAAGTATTAACCATAATACAACTAATAATCGAATTCATCACCAAGAACAATTTCCAATCTTAGGGCTACATATCTTGCGTCCCCACAAATTTTGGGTCATCCTGACTACACAATTTCAACTGAACTTGATACTAACCTTATATCGCCAATTACTCATTCCGAGGAGTAATATACCGACCAAATCATCATCGCGCACTCGCCTGACACCTTTCGTTGCGTCACTCTGATTACCTAGTATTGATTTAGGTTTCTACTTTTGGAACACTCACTTGAGTATCGTACCAATCCATTCATTGTGGTGAAGTAACTCTATGTGCTAAGTTTCCTCAAGTTCTAACACTATATAATGTCCTCAATTAATCATCCTGCTCTTTACAACTAGAGCCACTGATTGCCATACCGACTAGTCGTAAGGTCATAAATCCTAAGGAAAGAAATTACTATGAGCAAATCGTGCGTTCGAAAGCGTAACCACCCATACACTGTACTTTGTCCAATAGAGAGAATACCTCAGATAGGGGCACACCCAGTTATTGAGCTTCATTGACTATGCTAGGTCCACCTGCACTCTACTAGGCCAAACCGTGCCGTACCATGACATGGTACAATTATGATATACTACAGTTGTGGTAACACAAATCCTTGATTATCGAAACTGAAAGGGATACACACAAAAGAATCAAAGGAACAAACAATGATTTTGAGAAAATCCCATTCGTACATAACGGACTATAGTCTACAAAAAGCGAACTTATTCCACATGATTTAAAATCTATGACTCCTCCCAAACATTCTCACTAGGCACTATCCTAGCCATGCACCCTCTATCGAGTCATCAACCGTGATGAATTGGATCACAAATCACTCATCCTCGCAAGACGAAAGCCATAGACGAACCTATTATCCCCTGGGAAGTCAAACACTAGACTTCCCTCCTTAAGAATAAGGTTTCCTCCTTACATCCTCGATTAACTCAAGTCATCCCGGTCGATGAATGTCAACGCCCTTGTCGATGCCGACCTTGTCCATCTTACCAGTGACAAAGTCACCAATCTACTATACCTAGGTTACTATTTGCCTTGTTATATCATGATCTTAACCTAATAACCCCAAGTCTCCTTAGGGAGAACCCTGTTAAGTGGAACATTCACCTTATAGTAACCTTTACCTATACGAGGTCATCACCAAGCTTACTTCTAGGTTCTACCCAAGCTGAATTAACATGACGGTCACATCGGTCATCATTAGCATTCTAAGGGTAGTAAGTACCACACATGGCTACATCTTCTAATTTGCAAATGCTTAGAAAGACATTCCAAGAACTAGTCCATACCTTGCTAGGGCTATCTTAGCTCATATTATTAACATATGCCAACATTCTAATCATGATTTGATGCCCCCTTGGGGTGCCACTTTCAAGTTTCCATATGACATTACCAATCTAAGTCTCGAATGCATTTCCTAGTACTCCTCAAAATAACGTGTCACATAGCCTACTGTAGTCATTCCATGACACCCAAGCATCACGCTCATTCATAACACAAGTTTCCAACTTCTTTTAGAAGGTTACACCAGCCATCTGTGTCAATTCGAATGACAGCACCCATCACATACACTATTCGACTCTCGTAAACCTTGACCAATAACCTGAGGTCATTACCTAAAGTTCACCACGATCATCAACATGACACTTCTTCATACCGGACTCAACTAGTTTCCTAAGGACATCAAACTTACTCCACATGAAAGTCCTCAAAACTCGATAAGTTTTCATCATCCATGACTTTCTCATCGTAGGTACGCTTTATAAATTTCTCAATATGCACATAGTGATTACTAGATGCTCGTAAATATACTAGTCTACGAGCTTCTACATATAGATCACCTTAACCATTGAACACTTAAGACATCACATCAGTCAATTTTTGTTTCTAATGACGCCACACACAATTTATCCTATGGACGCTGAAGAGGCCCTTAAACCACATTCACACTAAGATTACCTCGAACCCATCCATTATTTAAGCCATTAAATGGTCGTGACACTTAGATATCAATCTTATCCTTTTTCCAACGGCTATGACCCTAGGTCACGTACTAAATCACAAACTGACACCACTAAGGATTCTGGTAGGATACATGACGTCGCCTACAACCTATAAACCTCTAGGTTTGCATCATTGACATCACTAGGGATCATATTCCTCAAAGTTTCATTGTAACTCCTTAAACTCTAACATGGAAGACTATCTAGAGTTCAATCCTAAGTCTTCTCAACCATCATTGTTGCATACGTAACATATTTATCGCACTTTTCCCGTAACTCTTATCATACCTTGCGAGGTACAATATTCAATCAACAATCACCAAGATATTTACTAGCAACCATAGTATCTCATCGACTCTGACTGAGTGCACATCCCTATGTGTTGACCAACACAGTTCCTCACGTCTATCGAGTCACTAATTATCTTATGACGTGATAATACTCCAAGGATCGAATTTTCCTAATTACATCATCATCATTATCAATTCAAAAATATCGCACCCTAGAACACAATGCATTCTTATGTAAACGAATAAATGCGGTGTGTGATAATTGATTAAAATTGCAAATTTCTAATTTGATACACTTAATTAGAGTCTATTTTAAAACCAAATTAGACCAACCCCTAAACATGCAACTACGTATCAAACTAAATAAGATATAGCATGCGACACAAAATTTTAGGAAAAATCCCCAAAGGACAAAACCTTTTATTTCTAGAACTCTGACAAGTTTACAAGACCATTGACTTACATACCATCTTGCTTTCTCCCACAAGAGTAACGCATGGTGTCTTCGTCAAACCTGCAAAGCAACGGCTAGAAATAAATCAGCAATAGTTCGCACGCAGCTATACCACAAGGACACGCAGTCCAGACACGCAATCTTAAATCTTCACAGAGACTCCCTCCACAATAGCACGTAGCTTTTCGGTTGTAGAGCTTTCCCCATAAATAATGAACAAAGGCAAAGTGTGTTCTTGAACACCAAAATAATTCACCAAAGCATATGGAATTTTTGTGAATTGAAAACAAAAGGGATAAAAACCCTAAAAGAAGAAGTCAAAAGAATTCTGCAAATTCGCAGTTTTTGTCTTTCAAAACGCCGAGACTTCTTAATGAAAATGAAACCATTTAATGAGTATTTATAGAAAATCGCGCCACCTCAGACTTTCGAACGAAAAGGGATCTCTCTCAAATGAAGTACATATATCGTTTGAACGACATCGCGCGACATCAAATGTCGCTCAAACGAGATGGTGATCTTACTTAAACGACCAAAGCATCAAAATCGAGGAGCGCTATAGGACTTAGAAAATATACTCATTCTCAAATTTTGACGAAAAAAGTACGCTCCAGCACTTGAAAAATATTTTGAAAAAATATCCCAAAGCTCTAAGTGCAAAGTTAAGGTATTTAAAACATAACCTTACCAAAGTAAACTTTGCGGAGGCTGTTTGATGAAGAACCTTGATATATTCGGATCCTTCTTGATGTAGATTGATCTTTAACTTCTTCGGCGGTTGTAACGATATACGACATAATTAATTATGATGGACATTTATAAAAATATGTCCTTATGAATCTCCCCTTATGTCTATGCCGGTACATACATAAAAATATCCGAATTGTCAAATACCAAAAAATGCCTATACAAATCTACCCTCCCATAAATCTCAAAACTCAAAAGGTACAAATTTGCAAGTTCTCAAACTTTTCTTCAAAAATCTTCATTAAATATCAAAGCCTTTCTCATCAGGGTGTGCAATATAATAATATTCAATCTTTGTACCTACACACATGAGATAATGCAAAAACCTTCATGACGTATCGATTTTGAAATGATAAAAGAATAAATCATTAATAAATCAAATCTCCCCCATACTCCAAAAACTCTCCCCCATAACATGATAATTATTTCTCCCCCATTTTATGATGCCACCAAATAGACAGATATGAAGAAACAATCAAAACATGGAGTGTCACGACAAAAGAATAGCAAACATGGATCAATCAACGTGCATGCAAAGGAGTATCTCAAAAGATTCCACAAACTATTTTTTGATTATTCAATTTATTCGTAAAAAAATAATGTTACAAAAATCACACCATGAGTTTAACTAAAACAACCAAGGCATGGAAATGGAATGAATGGGTGTGAACACATTCGATAGGTAAATCAACTCAATCAATCATATGTGCACGATGCATATGTGTACCCCTAACGAATGAACATCAAAAGTATCCTTAGGTGTAAAAATGTTTGAATTTAAATGACATCGTCTTATGCAAATCAACAAATCAACGTCAAAGTGATTTCCACACCAATAATGTCCAAAACTATTTAACATTTTTTCAATACTTTCAAGGACGTGCAAACCTGTTTTCCATCCAAACTCCCTCATGCATATTTTCTTTTAGAGGTAATCTAAATTCTCAAACATTGGAGAATTGGTGCAAAAACGTAATGGCCCATTTTTGACATGAATTTCTTTTTATTGCCTTTAATTTTTTTTGGGCTCTTTTAAACCTCTTTGGACCCCGGATAATTAAAATTCCTCAATTTTTTAGGTCCTATTTAACGGTGTCTTAGTATTCGCAAAGGTCAAATGTGAACCTTTCGCAGCCCTTCCCCGTTTTCAAATGAAGCACACAAACTCACAAGCGGTTCTTTTCATGCACAACTTTCTTATCTTGTTTTATAGCGCTTGGTTCATTCTAAAGACATGATTGAAGTGAAAACACCCAACCAACATGTGATAAGACAAGCACAATAATCAAACAAATCCGTGCACGTGTGCATCAAATGAAATCATAAGTCAAACATGTAGGAAGTAACAACGAATTACATCTTAATGACTCCAAACATTATAAAGCACATGGATGAATTGACCTATTGTCTCAAAACACTATCAAATAGTCACATGAAAAAAATGGAATGATGTTGTGACTCGGTCATCCTAAGTGTCCATCCATAAACGGCATAAACAAAATACAAAAATCTTTTTGTGCTTTTTTAAAATATATCAAAATAAAATCTTTTGGACTTTTTAAAAAATTTTCATACAAAAAATGGAAAACATACAAAAATGATACATACTAGCAATAGGAAAATAATGTCATCTTGAAAAGAACATCCTATGTTAGTAAACAAGTCAAACCTCAATCCTTAGATAGGAGGGGTTTTCCAAAGGTGGTGCCAACTTATGAAAAACCTCCATCAAATTTTGTGAAGTTTTGACAAAAAACTTAACTTGCTCACCTAAATGTGCAAACTCTCTCATATAGTCTCCACGAGCATGTAAAGTACCATGTGTGGGTGCATGTGTGGTAGAAACATGTGTAGAAGCAAAATGTGACACATAACCTAACTTAAAATAAAATTTCCTAAGGTGTCCTCTCCTTTTGCAATGGGAACAAACAAATATAGGCCTAGGAACACCTCTCTCAAAAACTCTAGGACGCACTCTCCTAATAGGAATGGGACGCCTAGGTAGGTTAGGGTAAGACTCATGTGAATCCAACACTAAACTAGGAACCATCTCGGGTACTACTTAGGAAGTAGAAGCACCGTCAGAACTTATTCCTAAACTCTCACCACTACCCAAAATAGGATTGAGAACCATCTTTCCAACCTTTTTAGATGCGTTCTATAAAGAGACTTTGACCTCCCAAGCATGTTCGAGATCACTCTCGAGTTGGGATACACCGTGTTGGTCAAATCACACTTCTCCCTACCTAAAGCAATCAACTGCTCACTCAAACTCACTTTCACCTTCTCAAGTTGACTTGCTTTGGCCTCAAACTCTCCCAAAATCTCAATTTCTCTCTCCAAATTTTTCCCCTTGAGACTTAACTCTTTATTCATTTTTTTTGTCTTTAAAGTTTCAGCATACAAATCTATAAAAGAAATTTGGAGCTCACTTTCATCTCCACTTTCACACTCACCTTCACCCTCACTCGAAACACTCAAATCATCCTCCTCGGGGGTCTCACGAGAACTAGTCCCTCACCTCCATCCAAACTAGGTGTGCTAACCCGACTAGCTAAAAACGCGACACACATACCATGCTCTTTTTTATTACCCGAATCAAAAACTTCTATGACGCTATCACTAAGTGTGGCAGGCATAGCCACTATCTTTCCCTCTCTCCTAAGTCTAGTGGCACACTCATACGCCTTATGCCCTTTACCCCCACACTCAAAACACGTCAAACTTTCTAAATTTTCCTCACTTTCCTTTTCTTTTTCTCTCTCCTTCTCTTCCTCACCGCTTTCTTTGGCCTTTTTATTTTTCTCAAAAAATCTCTTATTGGAAGAGTTATTTTTGTTCATGTTGAGAAATTTTTAAATTTTTTTGCAAACAAGGTTATATCTTTAAAATCAAAATCTTCCTCAGAATCAAACTCACAAACTTTTTCTTTATTTTTCTTAAAATGAGTCTTTAAAGCAATGCCATTATCCTTAGCCTTAATGGTTTGGGGAAACATGTCAATCTCATAGGTTTGAAGATCTCCTACAAGTTCTTCTAACTTAAGTGATTTCAAATTTCCCAAAGAGTTCAAAACAGTGACTTTAGGAATAAAGCATTTTGGGAGAGATCTCATAATCTTTTTAACGGCACACGTGTTATCAATCACCTCACCCAAATTATAGCTGGTGTTTATAATGTCTGACAACCGTGCATAAAAATCATCAAAGCATTCAGACTCGGACATGGTGATAGTCTCAAATTGGGTAGCCAAATTTTGTAATTTTGATTCTTTAACCGCGTTCGTACCCTCATGTGTCAATTTCAAAACATCCCAAGCCTCTTTAGACGTGGTACACGTCATAATTAGGCGAAACTCATCAGGAGTGACAGCTCCAGAAATAGCACTCAGTCCACGGGAATTAAAATTCGACATTTTAAAATCGTTCTCAGTCCAATATGACATAGGTTTTAAAGATGTGATATTTTCAACGGTGACAGTGGGAGGATTCCATCCATTTTCGTAAAACAACCAAACATGCTCGTCAATGGCTTTTAAACTAGATTTCATGCGAGCTTTCCAATAGGCATAATTTGTTCCATAAAAAATAGGCACCTTATTAAATGAACGTTCCATTGGAAAAATTGCGATTTTTCACAAAATTGATTTTAAAAAAAAATCAATATCACACAAACTTTTGCGAAAAATAGGAATACACAATAAAATAGTGTAACCTGCTCTAATACCAATTTGTAAACAAATAAATGAGGTGTATGATAATTGATTAAAATAAAAAAAATTCAATTTGGTACACTTATTTAATTAGAGTCTATTTTTAAACCAAATTAGATCATCCCCTAAACATGCAACCACGTATCAAACCAAATAAGATATGGCATGCGACACAAAATTTCAAGAAAAATCCCCGAAGGGCAAAGCCTTTTATTTCTAGAATTCTGACAAGTTTACAAGACCATTGACTTACATACCATCTTGCTTTCTCCCACAAGAGTAACGCACGGTGTCTTCGTCAAACCTCCAAAGCAACGGCTAGAAATAAATCAGCAATGGTTCGCACGCAACTATACCAGAAGGACCCGCAGTCCAGACACGTAGTCTTAAATCTTCACAGAGACTCCCTCCACAATAGCACGCATCTTTACGATTGTAGAGCTTTCCCAACAAAGAATGAACAAAGGCAAAGTGTGTTCTTGAACACCAAAACAATTCACCAAAGCATATGGGATTTTTGTGAATTGAAAACAAAAGGGATAAAAACCCTAAAAGAAGAAGTAAAAAGAATTCTCCAGATTCGCAGTTTTCTGTCTTTCAAAACACTAGGACTTCTTAATGAAAATGAAACCATTTGATGAGTATTTATAGTAATTGCGCCGCCTCAGTCGTTCGAACGAAAAGGGATCTCGTTCGAACGAAGTACACGTGTCATTTGAACGAAATTGCGCGACATCAAATGTTGCTCAAACGAGATGGTGATCTCGCTTGAACGACGAGAGCGTTAAAATTGAGGAAAGTTACAGGATTTAGAAAATATACGCATTCTCAAATTTTGACGAAAAAAGTCCGCTCCAACACTTAGAAAATATTTTAAAAATATATCCCAAAGCTCTAAGTGCAAAGTTAACGTATTTAAAGCATAAACGTACCAAAGTAAACTTTCCGGAGGCTATTTGATGAAGAACCTTGATATATTCGGATCCATCTTGATTTAAATTGCTTTTGAACTTCTTCGAAGGTTGTAGTGGTATACGACATAATTAATTGTAACGGAGATATATAAAAATATGTCCTTATATCTTATAAAACAAGTACTGATTAGGCATGACGCACTAGTCACCTAATCTCCGTAGTTGATTTTACAACATTCATATTTATAATTTAGTGGACATTATGTACTGTGTTTATCATCTTATTTGGCCTATCATATCATCAAGGGTTGACACACTAGCACCCCACACTAAAACCGCGGTGTCACCACTATTGGCTTGTACAGAAACTCGCAAATCACTAACATGTTTAATGAGAAGCGCCAAGGCGATTAACAGCAACCAACTTGGTTGCATGCCACTTGGCAATGGATCACCCTTTGTGCTAATCTCTTTGACTGCACCATCGAGAGCTCGAACTGAAACCATCACTAATTTAGCGTGGCTGACCCAAAACCAATATTGGCGTAAAAAAATCCAAGACTGACCTCACCACATCACTCCCAAAAGCAACCTTAAACCCAAAGCTCTAATACCATTTGTAATTTCCCGATCCAGATTCATGGGTTACCCGTGGTCAATCCGGTCCGACCTGGGCTTTAGGTGTGAAGTGCAATGAAATAACCTATATAATGTTTCTACTCCAGTTTTATTTAATTAACATTTCACTTGTTTAACATGCGGTTTTCATTTCAAATCAAGATACATGAGGGACCCGTGGGAAGCATCCCCGGAATCCAAGCATACATAGCTACTAACACAATTTAAAAAGGACACTTACCTATGCAACGCCCTCAAAATATGGAAACACAACAACCTACCGTAACAAAGACGAGGGAATTGGCCGAATGCCCAGTGTAAAATATATAAGAATGCAGTATAAAATCGAAAGACAGAAAGAAAACTCTAACATGTTACATCTACGTGTACATGCAACTACAATATATATATATATATATATATATATATTACAGTTTTCATTCCAAAAACATTACTTATCCCGATTAATTCACCTTAATCCCATAAAAGAAATTCCCTCTTACTTGACTTGACATTTATTCCCTCATTTAAAATACTTGGTTAAACACTTTAAAAAAATACACTTTGTTTAAGGAAAATTATTTCTTTCACCGAAATTACCCACTTTATTTGTATAAATCCACGTTAGTACTTTCATTAAAAATCTTCCTTTCAACACATGCAATACCGTGTTAGAAAATACTTAATTTTTCCTTTGAAAATCTTTCATAAACACACTATTATGTTAATTATGGTTTAAACCTCTTTAAGTTGTTTAACCACCCATTCAATCACTTCACTTTACCATTCCTTTATCTTATGGACATTAATTAATTTTCACATTACTTGTCCATTTTATCCTTTATCGAAATATTTATTAATTTATTCAAGTTAGGTTGTATTTTCATATCTCCACCATACAACCCATTTCTTGACATGTTCCATTTTCATTATTTTTTTCTCGGAATCTTCCAATATTCGTATACTTTAACGGGCTCCACACCATTGGTTATGCTACCATATTCCCTAGCCAGTGATTTTGGGTATTTCATCTCAAGGCTCCGAGCCCTCCTTAATTATCCCGGTGTAATCCGAGTTCTTATTAATGTGTTTTAACATTTTGAAAATGTCCACATTATTTCACTTTTTCCTTTTTCTAGGCGAAGCCAAACCCGGGGTTTCACCCCAATTCGTGTTACACTTTAAAAATCATCATTTCTTGTCCTTTTTTCCCTAAAATTGATTTTATCCCAAAATCACGGTCATTTAGGAACTTTTTGTGTAACATCTTTTTCAACATTTTTATTTCATAAAAATGTTGCACTTTATGTAAAATTACCATTTTACTTATTTGTTTCCAAACTTGCCATTTTCACCATTTCGCAAGTGTTATTTTTCAAAACACCATTAAGCTACCCACACTAGCTTCTTAAGTGCTTTTAATTCATTAACACTTATTAAACACTCCAGAGTATCATATTTCTGAAGTTGGAAACCTTTTTATCTCATTACTTTCTTTTTCAATAGATCATTGAACATCTAAGACTATTTATAGAAAAATACTATTTTTACTTAATTAATCTATGTAGTCTTTGAACCATACACTTGTCACGCCTTTAACACTTTTTTTACACACCTTAAGGTCTAAAATTTTCATTTTTTTTATTTTATGTTTAAACCCAATAAAACCCACATTAAACATGTTTATATGTTTAACATCAAAATACTATAAGTTTATATGCATGAGTAGGTGGATTTTAAGCCTAAAAATCTTATCAAATGGGTCTAACATGTTATTTACTATAGAAATTTCATAATATTTTCACAAACATAACCTTCAAGGCAAAGACATTTTTATTTCTTCAAAACTTGAATAAAAGGTCCATTTATACCAAAAATCCCAATTTTTCTCAAGAAAACTTTGAAACATTGTTTCATAAATTACTCCCAATAAAGTAACATTCTTTCAACATTTTTATTTCATAAAAATGTTTAATACAAAGTTTTCTTAAAATACATCTTTTTACTAAAAATCATTGAAACCCATTTGCAAACCCATTTTCATAACTCTTGACAAATATCATTCTTGAACCATATATGCATCGTGCTCTTAAACTCTGTACGCAAAACCAAATGCTAATAACATAGAGCCTTAAACTTAAAAGTAGAGTTTTTTCACCTCAAATGTATCTCCAAAAATGCTCGATGAGGATGAAGATGATGGCAACCCCCACCTCCGAAGGTGGCCTGGGGGGGGTTGCCTAGTTCCACAAATCTTGTTGTAACACCCCGTGTTTTTATTAATTAATTATTTAATTAATTCGAAAATTAGAGAAAAATAAAATTTTGGATTTAATTATTTTTTAATAAATAAATATGTTGATTTTTATATTCGAAATTCGAAAAGCTAGAATACAAGACTCCTAATATGAGTATATATAAGTCTTGGGGCGTTTAGAAGAGTCCTCAAAACATAAAACTCTCTAGAAAAAAATATATAAAACTATTCGACCGTCCGATCAAGCTGAATTTTTTTTTTGCATATTCCTATTATCTTCATATACTAAACCCTCAAATTTTAGCCAATTCCAACGGTCCGATCATCCAAAATTTTTTTCGTGTTCGTATCTCATTAAAACTCTTTTCTTAATCAAACTCTTAATCCTTTATATATCACAACAAATTCATGGCTTGGCTTTTCAAATCACGTTTTCATCAACTTTTCAACTAGAAGGCCTCTCCAAAATTATTCCCTTTCATCTACAAACTTTATCCCCAAATTTAATCAAGTGTTTGACTCAATATTTGAAGGCTTAATTGGTGTTTTCTCAAGATTATTCAAGAACGACTCGTTGCTAATTTTTCGAGAGGAATCCAACTGTCAACTCAGATCTTCTTCATCTAAATCACAGGCATGAATAATCTATTTCTTTTATTTAGTATTATGCGTCTTAAGTGTCGCCTAAACCCTTAACCACGTGTTTTGTTAAAATAAATTAATAACTTAATTAAAGAAAGTGGACACAAAATTTGGGACTGTTTTTATGAAACTTTTAAATATGAATTAATATTTAAAATACTTGGGTGCGTAGGTTAGAGTATTAGGTTTTTATGGTTTTGGGTGTAGGTTCTCATGTAGAATTTTATGGGATTATTTATATGTTATTTGGGACGCGTACACAATTATAAAAAATTTAGATGATTTATAAAAGAGAACGATTATGTTATATTAAAGATTATTGTATGTTAATTAATTTAACATTATTGAATGTAATTAATCGTGTTAAAATGAATGACGGTGTTAGTAGTTGATTTAAAGTAAATTGGGACCCTTATGATTAAATTGCTATGTTATGCATATTGAATTGTGTTTTGTGTGATTTGTTTTAGTCACTTTTGCCATCGCGGGGATGAGGAGTTTTTGGATAGTATATTGCTCACCTATATTTTAGGATGCTTACTAGGTATGGGACTAGTGGGTAGGCCTTGGTTATAATTTATGCTTGCTAGGTATGGGACTAGTTAGTGTAGATTCGAGCGGATTTTATATCCCGGGGTGGGGCAGATTTTTATGCTTTATCGTCGTACGCTAGCCTAGGCATGAGACTAGGACGAGTTAAATATTGGTAATTGATCCTATATATAGGGTAGGTTGTATGTGTACTTTAGGGACCCTTAGGTATGGGACTAAGGAGTATTTTGAGGATCTCACATCGATAATAAGAGTGGGGTAATTTGATAAACGAGAAATTAAGAAGATGAGAATTAATGCCTAAGATAATAACAGATATTAAAATTGGTGGCAACATAATGTGTGGGGACCAACAGTTTAAACGAGCCAGCTTACGTTTATGTCGTGTTGTGAGTGGAACCTTATCATATTACGAGGTCGACAGTTTAAACGAATCAGCTAGCTATTGACAAGGGGAAGTGTAAAACTTTGGTGGGAATACCACCCGGGATGGGAGGACCACCATAATAAAGTGAGAAGAATAATAAATTGGGTTAATTTAATTAAATTAACATGGGTTTTATTTATTTAAAATCATATGGGTGTTCTTTGTGAATAACAATTATTGTGGGTAGTTAGAGATTTGTGCTATCGCGTTTAATTATTTTTCGTCTAATTAAAATATTCTATTGTGATATTTATCATGTATAATTCTATTGTCTGGATTCAAGGATCCTATTTGAGGGGAGTCGTGTATATTCATGCTCGGGGCTCTGACCTCCTGCGTTGACTAATCTTTTTCGGATTAAGTTTTGAAGAAGCTACATAGGACTTTAGAGATTTTCTTGGAGGTGCAGCTGAAGTTATTTTACTTTATACTTATTAGTTTAGTTTTTCATTCCTTCGTATTTACACTGACACTCAGTTTATGGTTTCGTTGGGCCATTCGGTTCCAAATTTGTTATGTGTTTTTATTCAGATATTTCATTATGTATTCAGTTGGAGTTTGTTCAGTTTTATATTATTGGAGTTTGGATTATTATTGGAGTTTAGCATGGTGATGGATCTTTTATCGCATAGTTGGTTATTTTCATTTGGGATTGATTAAACTATTTTATCTTGTGTATTGATTTTATATGTCTCATATCTGTCACACCCCCTACATTCTAGCGTTGGCCGGTAGATTTTTATGCTTTATCGTCATTACGCTAGCCTAGGCATGAGAGTAGGATGAGTCAAATGTTGGTAATTAATCCTATATATAGGGTAAGACTTATGTGTACTTTGGGGACCCTTAGGTATGGGACTACGGGGTATTTTGAGGATCTCACATCGATAATATGGGTGGGGTAATTTGATAAATGAGAAATTAAGAAGATGAGAATTAATGCCTAAGATAATAACGAGTATTAAAATTGGTGGTGACATAATGTGTGCGGACTGATAGTTTAAACGGTTCAGCTTGCATTTATATCGTGTCGTGTGTGGAACCTTGTCATATTGTTGGGTCGACAGTTTAAACGGATCACTTGGCTATTGACAAGGGGAAGTGTAAAACTTTGGTGGGAATACCACCCAGGGCGAGAGGACCGCCATAATAAAGTGAGAAGAATAATAAATTATGTTAATTTAATTAAATTAACAACATGGGGCCTATTTATTTAAAATGCTATTGGTGTGCTTTGTGAATAACAATTAACTGTGGGTAGTTAGTGATTTGTGCTATCACGTTTAATTATTTTTCGTCTAAGTAAAATATTCTATTGTGATATTTATCATGTATAATTCTATTGTCTGGATTCAAGGATCCTATTTGAGGGGAGTAGTGTGTATTCATGCTCTAGGCTCTGACCTCATGCATTGACTAACCTTTTCAGGATTAAGTTTTGGAGAAGCTATATAAGACTTTGGAGATTTTCTTGGAGGTGCAACTGGAGTTATTTTACTTTATACTTATTAGTTTAGTTTTTCACTCCTTCGTATTTACATTGAGACTCAATTTATAGTTTCGTTGGGCCATTCGGTTCCAAAGTTGTTATGGGTTTTTATTCAGATATTGCATTATGGATTCAGTTGGAGTTTATTCAGTTTTATATTATTGGAGTTTGGCATGGTGATGGATCTTTTATCGCATATTTGGTTATTTTCATTTGGGATTGATTAAACTATTTAATATTGTGGATTAATTTTATATGTCTCATATCCGTCACATGCTAATAATGGTATTTTATTTACTCGCACCCGACTTAGTTTTAGCGGCGGTCGACGCTAGAATTTAGCGAGGTGCGACACTTGTCTCTGTGCAAGCTCTAGGAAAAAACCCTTCAAACTCTACAAATTTCAACTTTTCTTCTTCTCTAAAATCCAAACAACACCTCCAAATTTCACAACTTTGCTCAACAATGGAGGAAATGGGTGTATTGAGTTTATTTATGGTAGAATATGATGGCATAAGGTGGATACTGTAACTCCCCGCCTAATTAAATACCGGGTGATCAGTCCCATACCCAATTAAATCAGAGTATACAATGGGTTTATTCTTAGCATCACTGTCGAAAAATAATTTCTTTATTAATCACCTAATAGTTAATTAAGCAAAGTGTCAAAAAATTTTAACTTTTAATTAAACCATTTCTACACAACAGGATAACAATGAAATATTAACACATCACAACTGAACTATATATAGCACATGTATAAATATGACTGGAATAACTCTCCAGTAAAAATATCTCATTACAACCACACAAAACTGGTCACACAGTATTGACATAAGTACTTATACTTCTCTCGAATATGAATGGAATAACTAGAATCCTGGGTGACATGCCCTAAATGAAAGGAGACACTACAAATATGTGAATCAACAGAATGGAAGCGTCTAATCAAAATCTACATATCTGATAGGAGCTATAACCCATTGGTACATCCATAATCAATGCTGGGCATCCCTGCTGCTGGATACTTGATGTACAAGGTATAGTAGAAAAGAGAATATGTAAGGAAACGCGTCAGATCCCAATTGTAAAAGATTTTAAAAATAAAAAGTGCTTAACAATTACAAATAAGCATTTATTATGTACATTTTAGTTTCTCCGGCTCTCTCTTGAGAATTCTCACCTCTCATCTAAAGTGCACACCTATCGTATCTCAGTAACTTCCTAGTTAAGGTTCCCTCCTAACTAGTTTCCACAATATTATTCTAACCCATATTATAAACCCGTATGTCCCATACCATACGTAATATAATTATTCATATTCATTTCTCTTTAATATGAACTAGTCTTGTTACTGCCTTGGAATTAAGTATTCACTTACTTAATACAATTCAAATTTCATTATTCATTTCTACCTACAACATTACACAGTAGATTAAATCTCAATTTATTTTTAATCTACAATTTCACACAGAAGATTAAATCACTATATCTACAATGTCACACAGTAGATTACATAACATTTTATATATAACATCTCACTAATTATATATATACTAATACGGCGCCTCCCCAGACTGCGGTGCATGCATACTCTGCTATCATGTCCTGATACATAATGTCACTATATAGAGGACTATTGATTCAGCGTCTCTCACGAATAATATCATAACACAAATATATTGGAGGCGAGCATACTCCCCAGCCAAATGGGTCACGCACATACCTACGCTCCCATTCAACCGTCGAAACTATCATATACATCGATAGCACGTGTCCAAGGTCCTATGCTCAGGGTACGAATCTAAAATCCCTCCCAATTGGGAGCACAAGGATAAGACCGTCCACAACGCGAAACCTCTACCCCGATAGCAAGCAGCGTAGGTATGTCATACACATAGTAAGCTATAATATAGGTATACATTCCACCTATACAAATATAACATCCATAAGGTATTCACACAACCATATGATAACAATAGGTAATCATCTCAGTTATATATAATAACAATAGGTTTTTATATCACCTATATATATCCATAGGGCATACGCACAACCCATATAATAAAACCCATACATAATATAATTATATCCCGAATATCCTTCGTATTTGTCGATTATGACTTTAATCCTCAATATATTATTTTCGAGATTCTTTCACTTCTCGAGGGGTATCGTTTAATTCCCAAATAAATTAAGTAGGTAAACATCACGTCCTACTAATTCATGTCATCTCGACTCGCGAATTTCTACGAATTAAATTTACTTTAATTAGGTTTATTTCTGAGAACGTATGTGCTTGCGTTCAACTGAGAAAATTATGTATTAAACACCTTTTAACCCAAACAAACCCTAAACATGCAACAATATGTGATTGAATAAGATGATAATCTAAGCAAGAACATTCAAACACATGCTTATGAGGAAAAATCCCCCAAAGGGGCAAAACCATTTATTTTCATTATAATATTGTAGGTTGTACAATTTCAGATTACAATGAAAATACAAGTGACTAAGAATTACTCTCAGGTGTCGAATTCTGTAGTCGGCGGCTGGAACTATCCCTTTCCAGTAGGGCCGCAATGGAGAAGAAGAACGGTCTTCTCCACAAGGGTGTGAACAGCAAAAGTGCGTTCCTGGGTTGCAAAGTGATTCACAAAGGATTGGCAATTTGTGTGAATCAAATACCTAGAGTCTAGATGCTCAATAGGTGAAGACTTAGGGCTTTCTGTACTCTGAAAATCGTGTGTATAAGTCTTAGAAAACCACTTCCCGTAGTGGGATTAAATAAGAAGTCTCGGGCCTTAAAAATCTGAACACGATCTGAACACGATCTGTTTAAGTTTATCCCAGGCGGGCCGGTCCGGGTCTGAGGCGGATCGGTCCGATTGACCGGATCGGTTCTTTTATTCTGAGGCGGATCGGTCCATTGATGATCGGATCGATTCTTTTCCAGGCTTCATCGGTTCTCTTGCGGTCCGGGGTATACTGGCCTTCAGCAATCGGATCGGTTCGGGTCTGAGGCGGATCGATCCGATTGACCGGATCGATTTTTATTCCAGGCGGACCGGTCCGGTTATGTCAGACTTTGATTCCTCTTCTTCTTTTGATATTCGGATCTGTCGATTGAAAGAACGTTTTTTATTGGAACATCCCTTAATGATCGCGAGAAGAAGGAATTGACCACCCTCCTTCAGAGAAATTTGGACATTTTTGCATGGGAGCTCTACGAGCTTCTCAGAATTGATCCCAACATTACTTGCCACCGATTACACGTGGATCCAACCTTTAAGCCAATTATACAGAAGGCCCGTTGGACAGCTCCAGAGAAGGCCAAAACAGTGGAGAAGGAAGTGGAGAAGTTACTGGATGCAGGGTCCATACGGGAAGTTCAGTTCCCTAAATGGTTATCCAACCCAACAGTAGTCCCTAAGAGCAATGATAAGTGTACACTTCATCGATCTTAATAGGGCTTACCCCAAGGACAACTTCCCCCTTCCAAAGATCGACCAACTGGTGGATGCAACAACAGCTCATGAAAGAATGAGCTTCTTGGATGCATATTTCTAATATCACCAGATCCGTCTACACGAGCCATATCAAGATAAGACCGCCTTCATCACCACTGTTGGCTTATTTTATTACAAAGTTATGCCCTTCGGACTCAAGAACGTAGAAGTAACTTATCAGCGGTTGGTTACTAGGATGTTTAAGGACCAAATGGGAGACACCATGGAAGTGTATATCTATGATATGCTCGTCAAGAGAAAGATCAAATACAACCACCTCTCCGACCTAGCAAGGAGCTTTAAAATCCTCAGGAAGTACCGAATGAAACTTAATGCAAGTAAGTGTTCCTTCTATGTCCAATCAGGAAAATTCCTTGGATACTTGGTCAGCGACAGAGGTAAAGAAGCTAATCCCAGACAAATTGATGCTGTCAATAGGGTGCAATTCCCTCGAACTATGAGAGATGTACATAAACTCACAAGAATGCTCGCTGCCCTAAACCGGTTCATCTCTAAATGTTCATAAAAATAACAGCCGTTATTCCACCTATTGAAGAAAACTAAGAGCGTGGTATAGAACGAGGGTTGCTTGAGGGCCTTGGAAGAGCTTAAGGCCTACCTCATCAAGCCCCCTTTGCTTGTAATCTATAGAGAAAGGGATCCATTATATCTCTACCTAGCAGTATCAGATCATGGTGTGAGATCCGCCTTGGTTTATGAGAAAAAGAGGAGCCAACATCCGGTCTATTATGTAAGAAAAACTCTTTTAGACGTTGAGCAGCGGTACCTGCCATTGGAGAATCTCGCCTTTGCACTGGTGGTATCCTTGAGAAAACTGAAGCACTATTTTGAGGCCCACTCCATCTTCATGGTTATTTCGCACCCTCTCAAAGCTGTACTAAGGAAAGAAAACCTCTCTGGCTGACTGTCGAAATGGTCGGTTGAGCTCGAAAGGTATGATATTCATTTTCAACCAAGGACTATTATCAAGGGGCAGGTCCTCACCGATTTCATTGCTGAATTCACAGGAGAACATCCCTGTGATCAGATCAAGACCAGTCATATGAGATAAGTCCCGTAAGAGATAGGAATTTGAAAGTTATATGTTGATGGAGCCTCCAATTCCAAGGGGAAGGAGTAGGCATCATGCTAGTTACCCCCGAAAACACAGTGCTCGAGTAAGGAATCGGGCTTGGATTTGAAGCCTCCAATAATGAAGTAGAGTACGAAGAACTGATCGTTGGTTTACGGAAGGCACAATTGCTTGGGGCAAGACACCTTCAAGTTTTCGGTGACTCACAACTGGTATCCAACTAAATAAGTGATGATTTTAATGCAAAAGATGAAATGATACCAGCCTATCTCGCCTCTATAAAAGGGTTAATGACCAACTTCGATCGCGTCAATGTTCAGCAGTTTCCCAGGGGACAAAATAACCATGCCGATGCCTTGGAAGCTCTAAGCTCAGCGGTTGACTCCAACTTAAAAAGAATAATTCATATCGATTTCCTTGCACAACCGAGCATCAACCAAAGAACCTAATTGCCAAACCTCGAGCAGGTTATCCATATAGAGAAAGGTCCTAGCTGGATGGACCCCATAGTAGATTACTTGCAGAGTGACGTACTCCCAAATGATAAGAAGATTGCCCATCAGATAAGAGTCAAAGATGATCGCTTTCACTTATCTCCTGAGGACAAACTATACAAAAGATCCTTCACATGTCCATACCTCCAATGTGTTCATCCACAGGACGTTGAGCAAGTCCTACACGAGTTGCATAAAGGGATTTATAGAAGTCACATAGGAGGAAGGTCGCTAGCCTTTCGAGCAATGAAGGAAGGATACTGGTGTATATACATGCAGAAGGACGCTGGAGTCTACGCTCGAAAGTGTGAGAAATGATAAATGAATGCACCTATGGTCCACTAGCCTACCAGCGACCTAAAGTCACTCACCAACCCATGGACCTTTACCCAGTGGGATCTGGACATCGTAGGCCCTCTGCCAGAAATCGGAAGTATCTATTGTTCACCACAGACTACTTCACCAAGTGGATAGAGGTATAGCCACTTGCGAACATCAGAGACGCAGACATGATGAGGTTCATATGGAGAAATATCATTACTCTCTTCGGGATACCCAGGACAATCATAACTGACAATGAAACCCAGTTCGAGAGTGGCCTCTTCCAAAGATTTTGCAGCGACTATGGAATCAGGTACTACTTCAGCTATGTGGCATACCCTCAGAGCAACGGTCAAGCTGAGGCTTCCAATAAAACAATAATCGATGGACTAAAGAAGCTCCCAGATGGCTCGCATGGGTAAACGAACTACCCAATATCCTCTGGGCCTATCGCATCACCCCGAGGTGAGCAATCGAAGAGACACCGTTTACACTCACATATGGAATGGAGGCAGTTATTCCATTGGAAGCTGGTCTCCCCACCATTAGGTCCTCCCTGACCGACCAAGGCCAGACGATGGAGAATTTATCGTTGAACTTGACTTAGCCGACGAACGACGAGAATTGGCTCTAGTGAAACTAGCAGCCTATCAGCAACAACTAGCCAAGTAATATAATATGAAAGTCAATCCAAGGACATTCCAGGTTGGGGACTATGTCCTAAGGAAAGTCCTTGGCAGCGCTGTGAAGCCATCATATGGCAAGCTAGAACCAAACTGGGATAGACCATTCAAGGTGGTAAGGGACGACCTGCAAGGAGCCTATCACTTGGAAACGCTGGAGGGCAGGGAGATACCAAGAGCATGGAATGCAACCAACCCAAAGAAATTATACTTTTAGATTTCTCTTTTCATGCATCATTAATTTAGGTAAAATTTTATTTTACAAACTTAATGTTGCTCTCTGTTCGTGACTCTGATTAATAAAATTTGATTGGCCTTGGCATTCTACGATTGTTGGTTTTCTCAGATTTATTTTAGTATATGCATCCTTTCCAAGTTACAGGTTTCACTCTTAACCGGTATAATAAAGATCACAGGTTACAGTAAGTTGGTCAACTTACTCCATCCAAACGATCCTATATCTTGTCCCCTACCATTGCACCATATTGGTCAAAGCATTAACAGGGTTAGCATATAATAACCCTCCTCAGGCCTTTATTACTAGCACAATTGGCCTCCTAGTTTGTCCTCGATAATAAATAAAGCCATACAGGGGATCCTTAGGCAATTTGGCCAACCCAGGTTGGTCGCCAATATAGTTTGGCCCAAAAAATGCTGCTCGGATGGATTATTAGCTTACCAGGTATATCCTCGCCATTGCCCTATTTAGGCCTGAGGCAGTGTGATGACACAGCCTGAAAGGTAAAGTGAGGCAGAATGGTATGACTGAAGTGTACTGGACTGAGGGGATATTTATTTGACAATTAGCCTTATCTAAGTTATACTTAATCGACTGAAAGATAACTATAGATGAGGCCAGATAAATTAAAAATAAAATAATGCATGTTTAGTCGGAAATTGCCCAAAACATAAATATGTCACTACACCACTAAATGTACAAATAATTACGTGTATCAAAACAAATCAAATTCTAAAGAGGACCAAGTTGCTGGGAAAGATAATCAGCTACCTGCGCTCTTCGACCATCATCTGGCTACATGATAAGCTCCTCTTCGACATCGCCAGAGCTCGGATCCAGTAGCTATCTAGGGATTGCGTTTATTGGGATCCAACGATCATCCATTCTAAATGGATTTTGCTCTAGAGATGAAGGAGTAATCTCATGTCTATACCAAAGGACGGAGTTCTTAGGAACCTTTAACTCCCTAAGGGCACTTGACCACCCTCTAATAAAGGATAATTCCTCAACCTCCTTTAACCTTGTGGGGGCATTTGTCTAGCCCTGGTCATACCCATCTTCCCACACCTACCGATGACCTTTCTTGAACAAGTGCCTCAGTAGGGTGACATCCCTTTGAAGCCTAACATCTATCACATAAGCCCTACAAACATCCCCCTGTAGTTCTGCAATCTCCATGGCTGAACCACTGTCATCAGGATGAGCTCACTGCCTAGTTTACAAATAAGAGCCTCATATGACTTGAGGGGCAATGCTCGATGCATTCTCCCTAAGACGAGCGACTTCCCTCCTTAAAGCATCATTCTCCCATTACAGGATTTCTCCAACTTGATTGATCTAAGAGGCATCCAAAAGTTTAGCCTTCAGAGCGTCCATTTCTTCTTGAATGGAGGCGCCGAACTCCTCCATCTCCTCAAGTCTATCTTTCAACTTGGTAACCAACTAGGACTGATCTTTGTAGTCTTGGTTCCTTAATCTGAGAGATTTGTAGATCTTGACGAAAGCTCGGCGAACTTGGTCGCTTACATTGGAACCAAGGACTTGGCCTAAACGAGAGGAGGCACGAATGTAATCATCAAGGTCAATAAACTACAAGACATGAAATAAGAATAACAAAAATACATCAATATAAATAAAAAACAAATCCTTTTATTAAAAGTGGCATCATCCGGGTACAGATAGATGAAATAGCAGAGAAAAAGAAGAACAAAAAGGGAAAGTACAAGAGCAATCCTAAGAATCTATTATTCAATCGTGACCTACTCTGTGGTAGTTGGCTCTTTCCTTCTGCTAGTAGCGACCTCACTAGGCTCTAGCCCAAGGGCTGGGGCATCGGTAACAGGTTCAATAGGAGCATCAGAGGAAGGACCAGTAAGTTGGCTCATAGTTGGGGCATCCTCAATAACGGGTTTGGGGAGAGGATTGTGCTCGCCAAATAGGGGAGAATCAGTAGAGATTCTAGCAGTGACCAAGGCTTTATCCCAACCTTTCTTGAAGTTCGCCCGACAGATGTATTCGATTTTCTTCTTGACGTCTTCATAAGCCACTTCCCAGCCCTCATTATAGTTGTTCTCCCTAATCGTGGTAGCCTCTACCTCCAAGCTCGCCACCTTCTCGGTAAGCTTCGTGCTCTTATTAGTAATAGTGAGCTTGGCATCCACAACCAACTCGTATACCTTACGAAGCTCCTGCAGCTCTTTAGCCGCTCCTACCATATCTTTGGCAGATGAGGCTTCAGCTGCCTTAAGGGCTTCCTGGGCAGTATTCAGGCTCCCCTCGAGCTCAACATTCCTCCTCTCCAGATCATCGCGATCGCAGCAGAGAACTGAGTAGTCAGACAGAAACTGTAAGAAGAAAATAGTATAAGTCAAGCAATAAAAAGAACTAGATAAGTAACAGAGGAGAAATAGAATGTCCTTACCAAAATAAGCCCATAATCGGCCTTCAGGACTAACTGGTCTGGCCCCATTTTTGAGGACCGCTCCTAATCCGCTGTCAATATCGCCCTCTCGATCATCATGGGGGCAAGATGGGGGGACAGAGCCACAGAATCCCCCTCAGGTGAAGCATCACCAGGCACCAGGGAATCTTTTACCTTCTTCGCCTCTCTTCTTATTTCTTCTTCTTCTTCTTCTTCTTCTCCTCCTCTCTTTTTCTCTCTTCTTATTTCTTTCTCTCCCTCTCTCTGTTCTTCTTCTTCTCTGTTCTTCTTCTCCAGCTCCTTTTTCATGAGTTGCTGTCTAAAAACCACTGGCAGTATCCCCAGACTTAGTTTTCTGAATCTTCAGCCAGCTAGACAGTAGGACATCATGATCATCATCATCAGGGATAAAATTCTTTCTTCTGGGAGGATCCAGGTCTTCCTCACTATAACCCTCCAAACCAAAACTACCAGATCTTGAACCCTCCTCACTGGATCTTTCTCAACAAACCCTTCCTTATTGGATTCCTCCTCACAAGATCCTGCCTCGTGACTACCACCTCTAGTAGCACCTGATTCTGAGCTGCTCTCCTCCTCCTCCTCCTCCTCGTCTAGACCGATTGGTTGGAGAGAACCTTCCTCCTCCTCTTCTTCATCTGGGATATCAATATGAGCAATGGAGTAAACTAGATAGGCAATGAAGCTGGAGGTAGCGTTCTTGTACTCCAGTAGGAAAGCTACCGACCGGGGATATTCACCGTCTGCAATAGGGTCCCTAATATTCTAGGACTTAATCAACTCAGCAGCACGAATCTCATGGAAAGCAGGCTCATGGTTCTTGGACTTCATTGTAAAGAGAAAAAATAAGGAAAAAATTAGAGGGAAAATGCATTATAGCAGTAATAAAAGGACATAGAAGATTGAACAACAACCTATATACTCCTCCCCGTAAGTAGGAACCCGAGGTCCAATGTACCTCGCACCCCCTACCTGAGGAGGGACCTGCCAGTTCCTAGAAACAAACCCTTCAGACCAATAGTACTTATGGGAATTAGGTAGATTAACCACTAACACCCTATCCGAACTCCTCGCCTTTAAGTAGAGAAGACCAGAGTTGGTACGAGAAAAGGAGTAACAGTAACATATTTCAACGAAGCCTAACTTAGTGCCATATAGTTGATTTATCCTATGGACACCATTAACAATCTTCCAAACATTCGAAGAACATTGGGAAGGTACTATATCAAAATATTGAAAAAATGTAAAAAGTGATGGTTTGGGGGAAAAGTTAAACCCTCTTGGGACAATAAGAGAATGTGAATTCAGTGTCCATCCTCAACATCACGAACATTGTTAGGAACAGGGGCACACTTAATGTCTACCCATAATACTTCCTAAATTCTACCAAGGATTTGTTATCTATCCTTGCCATGAGAAAAAACCCTAGCTACTGTAAAATCAAAAGTGACGAGACAAAATACAAAAAAAAGGAAGATTCAGAACTTATAGGAAAAGGAATGGAGCTTAGGATTGATGGAAACCACGAGAAAATGAAGACGATTGAAGCAAAAGATAACTTGGAAGATATGAAGAACGAATTTGAGAGCAAAAGGAATCTTGGGAGTAAGAAACAATTTTAGAATAAGAGAAAATGAAGAAGTGGCGAGACGAACGTTCTAAGTAGCTCGATTTAAACTCTTAATGATAATGCAAAAAAACCAAAGAAAATTTTCCGCCTAAATCTCCTGTAAAGAGACGCTTCACACCCCAAATTTGTTATAATTCACAACAGTTCCACCTGAAAGGAACCGAAATCAATGTTTAAAATTTTTGAGCCCAAGTTGTGACCCTAAAAATTTAGGGGAAATTGTGGGTACCTTCTTTATCTTTTAGGCCCATGAGAGTAGCCGGACCAAGTCTAACTACAAACAAAGGATGTATGACCCAAGCTATGGGATGCTCTAAATAACGGTTAGAATTGAGGATTTGACCCATTCTATCCCCAAAAATCTCGGAGGAGATACTCAGGGGATAGTGGGATAGCGGGGCAGTTACCAATGCCCCTCTCTCTTTTATGGAATATATATTGTACCCATGGCCCGGCGCAAAGGGCAGACAAAAAACCTCTCTTGAGAGTTACTTAATATAACAGTAGACCTCTCCATGGACGTAGGCAATTTGTCGAACCATGTACATCTTTGTGTTGTGTGATTGTGACCTTTATTGTTCTTCTTTTCTTGGTGATTGTCTTCAATTATTCTTTGTGTTGAAATATTTGTTACCACACCTTCGTTTTTATTATAGGACTTAGCTACAACTCTAACTTTGTATTTTTCAATTGTTCCATCAATATTCAATTTTCTCTTAGATATCCACTCGCTTAAAAAAGTTTTATTACTTGGTGGAAGGTCTACCAATTGCCAATTATGGTTTTGTATGATTGATTCAATTTCACTATTGACAACCTCTTCCCAGAAAGGATCTTCTAAAGTTGACATCTATTCTTCGCAGCTACAAGGCTCACTCTCTAACATATAAGTTAGAAAATATGGATCAAATGACTTCGAAATCTTTGTCCTTTTACTACATCTAGGTTCGAGGTCATCATTTTTCTAAATAGATTCATTACTTACATTTTCTTAATGACTAGTTGATTCGGCATAAATTCTTCCAAATTTATCCCTTTAATTTAGTTACTTTTAGCTCCTCGAACAATGTAATCAATTTGATTTTATCTCATAATCTTGCTATTGACTTATTCTAATGAGTACCCCGAGTTTTTAGTATTTCGTACTAATTTTACAGGTATTCGATATCAATAAAGAAAGAAAGAAACCGAAAGAATCGAGAAAGAAAAGAAAGAAAGTCAAAGGGGAAAAGTTGTAATTTTTACCCGGAATTCGGATGAGGCATATGAAGAGAAGTTAAAGATCTTTCAATTACAAGAACACTGGAAAAAATGGCACCTCAATCAGAGTCCCGGTGTGAAAGTTATGAGCAGTCAAAGCCTGAAGAAAAAGTCAAAGGAATCTTGAACCGATCCGGATCGGACCGATCCGAAATGCCAATTTCCAGAGAACACCAAACCGAAGACGGATCGATGCTGAAGGAAAATAAATGAACCGATCTATACCGGATCGATCCGGCCAAGAAATAAATGAAACGATTCGGATTCATGCCAGACCGTACCAAAGAAGGCCCGGACCGGTCCGATTGTCAAATTTTGATTTTTTACTCTTCCTCTAATGGAGAGTCCTAGTTCAGCTAAAAATCTTCGAGCCTTGTAGGGTATTTAAACCCGATTTATTATCATTATAAAAAATGGGGAGAAGTTATCTAATTTTCCATCCTTTTCAGTAAAACCCTAGTTTGAAGATAGATTATAGTTTTAATTCCAAGATTGAAGATTGTTCTGATTTCTGTGATTACAAGTAATTTTAGTTGATGATTTCAGTATTTTGGTGAGTTAGTTGATTAATTTCCTCTGTCTAATTTCCCGTCTACATCATTCTTAAATCCTCCCTTTGTTTAATCATGATTTCATGCAATTCAAAAATCGTTTTCATTAATTTCATCATGTTAGGCTAGGTTTCTAAAGGTCGGGATGCATGAACCCAACCTGATGTGGTAGTTGCATGTGTATTAAAGTAATCCTCTAAATTTAATGATTTGATTACGACCGTATTGCGTAGAAACGCAAAAATTGTAGATCTTTGGATCTCGTTTGCTTCTGGGTAACCGAGATGCTTTAGAATGCAATTCGAGTGTAACTATCGCAATACCGATTTACTCATCCTCTGATTAAGTATGGTGCGGGCTTGAACCTCATATACGTAATGCTTGGGAGTACTAAATTCTAGGTCTAATTAATCATTTAAATTTACGATTAGTTTTATACCATCAATACACTAGGGTTCGGGGATTGTATTTTTGTACTGTTTTTCTCATCATATTAGTTCGAATTTTCAAATCATTCATCGTTAGTATTTTAGGTAATTTAGAATAGTTGCATTTAATTCATACTTTAGTTCATTAGTTAAACATTTTCAAAATTTGCATATAGTTGTAGTCATTTCACCATTCAATCACCTTTTCCTTTTCCTTTTCCTTTAGAGTCAGAGTTAGGATTCCTTCGTCTGCCCAACGTCGTTACAACTCTGTTGTCCTATTTCCCTATAGATACGATCCCGACTTACCGGGTTTATTACTAACGCGACAGGTTTGCACTTGAGCCTAGAGATAACGCACATTAGAGACACTTTCTGAGTCGCGTCACTAGTGGATTGAGTATTATAAGTTCTTTTAGAATAACTTGAATCAACAACTTTATTATTAGGAAATATGTTTTCTACGAAGTATGCATTTCTAGATTCAATGATAATGTTTATACGTATATTAGTAATCTCTGATTTATGGATAGAAATCGATATGCACTACTACTAATTGCATAACCAATAAAGGTGCAATCAAAATTTTTTGATCCTATTTTAACCCATTTAGGATTACAAGCCACCACTTTGTCATACCCCATATTTTTACTCATTTTAATTATAGGGTTAATTGAATTAGTGGGGAAATTAATTGGTGATTAATACGGATTTAAATACTAGCGAGATGAGAGTTAGTATTTGATTATAATAATCATGTTTCATGTTATAGAGCGACTATGGTAATATATGATTATGAACTTATTAAAATTGTCACGGGTGAAAAATACGGTTGTTTTGGATATTAAGTTGTGCCGCGCGTGTCAGGACTAATTTAATGGATTACAAATTAGTTTATTTTTATGTCATCCTTATGATCATTTTGAGTGCGCTAATGTGTCCGGAAGTATCGAGATAGTCAGAAAAGTCTACCCGGAGGTTTAGTTTGGGTCCCGGGGCAATTTTAGGCCAAACCGGCAACCCAGGAGGGTATTTTAGCCATTTTATTATTTGATGAATATTGACCTACGAAATTTAGGATTATTTTATCCGCCAACCCTTAGGGTAATTATGTTTATTACTACTATAAACTTGAGAGAGAGAAGTAGAGAGAAAGGAAGGGAAGGGTTTCTAAGGGTTGCTAGAGCCAAACAACCACCTTGCTCCACCACCACCACCACCGGATTTGTGACCGGAAAGTGCATATCACCACCATACCATCTTTTCCAAAGGATCAGAACCTCTATTTCCAGGCAGGTGATTTAACTTGTTATGATTAAGCAAATATATTATCCATGGTAGTTTAGAATTGGATACTAAACTTGAAATAGTGATAATTTCATGAATTGGGAGAATTAAATCTTGAATAGGGGTAGGTTTTGCATGTAGATAAATTTTGGAAAGATTAGAGAATGGAATCAGATCCTAAATGATATAAATCACGGATCAAATATGAGAAATTGTCTATTGTTAATTGAGAAAAGTTATCCTAGGGTTTAAACATGAAAACTTGATGAACAAGTAGAATTGTATGCTATTTTGGTGATTATTTGATAATTCAGGAACATTAGAAATCATGTGTTTAGGTTGTTATAAAATCAAGTACGTTTAATTTGGAGAATGAGATCATGTAATGAATTTTGGAGACAAATTGATGGCCAAAAACGAAAGAAATTATGGGCTGTAACTGGTCAATCAATTGATCAACATTCATAGTGAATCGATCGACTAGTTCGATCGATCAACATTCTTGAGTCGATTTATCGACTCCCCTGTATTTGTGATAAAATTTCCTTTTAAGGTTTAACCAATCCTGACTTTTAAGAACTATTAGTGTGGACTATTTGAACATAGTGGGACTTAGGGAAGGTCAGTAGGGGTGTATTTGAGGCCCGAAAAATATTAGTTTGGTTTGGGATTAAATGATAAACTTACGAGTGTATGACAAGTGAGTTACGGTTAGAAATTATGAGAACTTGATTTTAATCCGGATAAACAATAACTTAAGGTTAGGAACAGTAGTAGAGGGACTTTAAATTACTGAAATAACCTTAGAGACAAGTGGGAGACTTAGTAGCCTTTTGGGATAGGTTTAAGTACTCAAAATTATACGGCGAGAGTTATCGCGCTAACCATATTACGTAGAATAATCGGGATGGAGCTATACTATGTATGAGACTTGTAAAGTAGGAAAGGAGTATACTTATATTGATATGATGATTACTTAGATTATGTGATTACATAGTATATGGATTATTATGTGTATGACATACCTACCATACTTGCTATCACGGGAGGTTATAGGAAGAGGACAATCTTGTCTTGTGTGCCTTCGGGGGGATTTAGATTTGGTACCTCAAGAACATAGGACTATGAAGACTTATTTGTAAGTTGATAATTCAGCTGACCATGGGAGCGTATGTATGTGTGTGACCCATGGGTATGTAAACTATGTTCACCTCCAATATGTGTGATTTGTATTGATATGTATCCTGAGTGATTCGGAACTCGTGATCCTTATGTACGTGATGTACCAGAATTCGATAGCAGAGTATGCATGCACCGCAGCTTAGCCTAGGGGTGCCATATGTGTATATATGTACTGAGAGTGATTTATATATATACTTGTGATTATTCACTGTTGATTAGTATATGAGAATGGCTAAGATAATTAAATGACTTAAAGATGTGGGAACTTATATAATACATGAGATAATTGATTCAATGAATGAGTAATTGAAATGTAATTATGTCTTAGTTGGGTAATACAGGTGGCTCAATATAGTAATCCATATAAACAAGGATTTAGTACAGACAAGATATGTGGGTAGTGTAGATAGGATGGGTAGTAAATATGCGTTAGGCTTGCACAATAGTTGAGGGGTGAGAATGTCAAGTGAGAGCACGTGACTAACATGTATATAATATTAACTGTTTATTGCAATTTAAACATTTTCTATTTTAAACTATTTTCACATCGGGCTCTGACCCATTTGCTTCCAAATCTATTTTATTTTTGTAAAAAACTTTTTGGTGTCCAGCCACAGGGACGCCAAGCATAGGAGTTCCATTATGTTGACGTTATGTAGATACTGTGGAAGTTACGGGATCTCGGTATTAGATGCATCAACATCCGTCTTTGCTTCCTTCGAAGATCGGAGTCATTCATATCAGTAGGGCATGTTGCCCATTCTTATTTATAGATCGCAGTTTCAGACATTCATGTTATTTCAGTTGTTAGATTTATTTATTCAGACTCTTGTATTGGGATTGTTTGGCATTTAGACTATTATTGGAGTGTTTACTGCATACTCATTTTTTTTCATTATATTATTTATTCCTTTGATATTGCTTATGGGAATGTTGAATGGTTGGTTATTCATTACTTAGTTGTAAGTTAATTTAATTATTAAATTTGGCATCTCACTCTAATACAGTGATGAATAACATGCCACTCCAATACAGTGGTGGCCCCAATACAGGCTCATGCATTCCCGTGTGCTTGGGAGCGTGTCAGAGATGCCTTTCAGAAGGCACATCCTCCGAAGTTTGTAGGGAGCTCCGATGTTGTAGTGGCGAGCCAATGGAAGAAGGACATCCAGAGGCACTCGAGGATGTATGAGTGCACTAATGTACAGAAGAAGATGCTAGCTACGTTTAAGCTAGTTGGAGCAGTGCTGCAATAGTGGGAGTCTATTACCACTACCGAGGAGAGAGATGTCTTTACTATTCAGGATTTCTAGGTGGGGTTAGATCGCAAATATTTCCCTTTCATGGAAATTACTAAACCACACCTAGGAGGGGAAGACCATAGTTGAGTATAAGGAGGAGTTTACCAGGCTGGTTAGTCTGGTACCATCAGAGGTACCTATTGAGGAGAAGAAAATACAGATGTTCATAAATGGCCTTACCCGGAGGATTCAACAACATCTTCTGGGTAACCTCTCATTACAGACCTATACTGACGTGCTTAATGAAACTCTACTTCACTTCCAAAACCACCGCTTCCATCTGACATGGAGCAAGCGAGTAGGGGAGTCCACCCAGTAGGGCAGGATAAGATATAGTGGTGGCAGTGGGGCACAACCAACACAGGGCCAATAGAGGCAGGGTGATCAGAATTCCCAGCAGGGGGATTCTAAGCATTTCAGATTGGGAGGTTTTTGACATGGTCAAGGAGGTTATAGTCATGGATAGTAGGGTCAACAGGGCCATCAGGGTCAACAGGACCAGTAGGGCCAAGGGAGAGGTGGTAACGGCTAGCAGGGCAGAGGGCAACAGGGACACAGAGGAGGAAGTTTTGGTGGAAAGTGTTTCATATGTGGAAAGATTAGCCGCAAACGTCATGAATGTCCTGAGAGGGGAAGGTCCCCATAGCCGCAGCAGTAGGGTGCTCGACAGGAGCCCCAGAGACCGATATTCCCCGCCGCCCTCCCAGCACCACCGCAGATGCCATTTTTTCAGCTATACCAGCGGTCCCAGTTCAACAGGGGCAATTATAGTATGGGCGTGTTTACAACGTTCATCAGGCCACAGTCCCACAGGCTCCACTCGTGATTGAGGGTATATTTTCTATCCAGGGGACTTTGGGGCGTATTTTGTTCGACACGGGGGCATCACATAATTTCATTGCCACTAGTTTTGCACGCGCCACGGGGTTATTAGACACGACAAAGAGCACAATTACTAGTGTAGATTCACCATTGGGCTATGGGTCATTGATTTTTTTTATGTCAGGGTGTGGGCATAGAGATTGGGAGATTTTTATTATCGACAGATATGCTTGTCTTAAATTTGCATGAGTATGATGCGATTATCGGTATGGATTGGCTCGTTACGTATAGGGATATGATCGATTGCTTTAGTAAGAGTATTATAATTGCTATACGATTCAGGAGATGTTGCTGGTGGTGATGCCTCATCCTGAGGAAAGATCATCCACTCACTTATATTACATAGAGGAGGAGACCTCTAAGGAAGTAGTAATCCCACTTGATTCGATTCACGTGGTTCGGGAGTTCGCTGTTGTATTCCAGGAGATACCGGGATTGCCACCTAGTAGAGAGATAGACTTTGTTATAGATTTGACACTGGGCACTCTGCCGATAGCCCGCGCACCTTACCGTATGGCTCCGGTAGAGATGAGAGAGTTACGGGACCAGATTGAGCAACTATTGGGACAGGAGTTCATCCGGAAGAGTACCTCACCTTGGGGTGCTCCTGTGCTGTTTATAAAGAAAAAGGATGGATCTTTATGGTTGTTTGTTGATTATCGAGAGCTGAATAAGGTCACGATATGGAATAAGTATCCATTGCCCCGAATCGATGACTTATTCGATCAGGTGCGAGGATCTTCCTTCTTCTCGAAGATAGACTTGAGATCAGGATACCATCAGCTGCATATCAGGGTGTAGGACGTGTCTAAGACTGCATTCTTGATGAGATATGGATACTACGAGTTCAGGGTTATGCCATTTCGGCTAACCAATGCACCAGTCATATTCATGGACTTAATGAACAGGGTGGTCAGAGAGTTACTTAACCATTTTATCATTGTCTTGATAGATGACATTCTGATATATTCTCATATTGAGGAGGAGCATGTCGAGCATTTGCGATAGGTGTTGTAGACACTGTGCCAACACGAGTTGTATGCCAAATATGAGATGTGTGGGTTTGGGATGAAGGAGGTCCAGTTTTGGGGGCACATAGTATCGGCCAAGGGTATCTCCGTAGATCCGAGGAAAGTGTCAGTGGTAAGGGAGTGGGGACATCCCATGACACCGACAGAGATACTTAGTTTCTTGGGCCTAGCAGGACACTACAGGAGGTTTATTCGGGAATTCTCGAAGATAGCGGGTTCGTTGACACTCCTGACACGTAAAGGGGTGCCTTTCGTCTGGGACGATGCCTGTAAGTTAGCCTTTGATGAGATGAAGTACAAGTTGACTTCGTCACCCATCCCCTGAGTATTTAGTCTACACTTATGAATCCTTATTGGGACTTGAGGGTGTGCTTCCGCAGGAGGATCAGGCTATGGCTTATGCTTCCCGAAAGATTAAGCCTCATGAGAGGAATTACCCCACACACGACTTGGAGTTAGCGACACTCGTGTTTGCACTTCAGATTTGGATGCATTATCTCTTGGGGGATAAACTTCTCTTATTCACAAATCATAAATCGCTACAGTACCTCTTCACTCAGAAGGAGTTGAATATGCGTCAGCGCAGGTGGCTCAAATTTGTGAAGGATTATCAGCTCGATATCCAGTACCACCCGATGAAGGCTAACGTGGTAGCAGATGCGTTGAGGCGTATTCCAGTAGGTGAGGTGGCCGAGGTGTGGAAAGTGAAATTAAAGGAGTTGGGACACCAAGATGTAGTGGCTCGATCATTTATGTTTGTTATGAAAGTTACGCCTCAGATTATTACGAGGGTGGTAAAGGCTCAAGCAACAGATTCGTTCTACCAGGATTAGATAGTATAGCTTCTGGCATAGGGGGAGGAGTCTTACACTATTGGTCGGATGGAGGGTTGCTCTTCAATGGGAGACTGGTTGTTCCTGAGGGGGAGGACTTACGACACGAGGTGATGACAGAGTCGCATGGTTCACGTTTTGCTGTACATCTCGGTGGGGATAAGATGTACCAATATATGAGGCGACAGTACTGGTGGAGTGGAATGAAGAAGGACATCGCCGAGTTTGTTTCGAAATGTGCCACTTGTCAGCTGGTAAAAGTGGACCACCAGAGGCCATCGGGGCTCCTACAACCGTTAGAGCTCCCTATGTGGAAATGGGAGAGCATTTCCATGGATTTCATCATGGGGTTGTCTACGTCTCAGCGAGGTCAAAATTAAATATAGGTGATTGTGGATCGACTGACCAAGGTAGCTCATTTATTCTAGTTTGGACCGATTATACGACGGGGCAGTACGCTCAAATCTTTATAGCCGAGATAGTGAGACTTCACGGGGGGCCCTTGATATCGTGTTCGATAGGGATAAGATTTTTTATGTCCGAATTTTGGGAGAGCTTCCAGAATGCCATGGGTATAGAGTTACGATTGAGTTTGGCCTATCACCCACAGATCGATGGGCTGACGGAGCAGACGAATCAGATGTTAGAGAATATGTTGCGGATATGTATCCTAGATTTTGGCGGGGGATGGGAGCAGTATCTTCCATCAGTGGAGTTTGCTTATAATAACTCCTACCAGTTTACGATTGGTAGGGCTCCATTCGAGGCGTTATATGGTAGACCTTGTTGTTATCTAGCATTTTGGTTAGAGGTGGGGGATAACAAGCTACTTGGGCCGGAGGTGATCCAGGATACTTCGACCAGGATGAAGATGATTCAAAGTCGTATTCGGGTTGCTCAAGATCGTCAGAAGAGCTATGCCGATGCCAAGAGGTTCTTGTGGGAGTTTAATGTGGGAGACCAGGTGTTACTGAGAGTATCTCCTATGAAGGGGTTAATGCGTTTTGGTAAGAAAGGGAAGTTGGCAACGAGATATATGGAACCATTCCCTATCATCGAGCGAATTGGGCCAGTTGCTTATAGACTTGGGTTACCGGAACACTTGCATAGTATTCATGACGTGTTCTATATTTCTTAGCTGAGGAGATATCTTCAAGATGAGTTGGCCCATACTCACATTAATTTGGAGGAGATTGATTTGCATCCCGATAGTTCTTACGAGGAGGAGCCGATTTCCATCCTCGACCGTAGCGAGTGAAAATTAAGACCGAAAGTAGTACCGTTAGTACGTGTTCAGTGACGACATCATAATGCTGAGGAGTCTACCTGGGAATGCGAGGATGAGATGAGCGACAAATATCCCGAGTTATTTTTACCAGGTATACCTTTATTTCTGAATTTTGGGACGAAATTCCATTATTAGGGTGGAAGTATGTCACACCCCATATTTTTATTGATTTTAATTATAGGGTGAATTGAATTAATGGGGAAATTAATTGGTAATTAATACGAATTTAAATACTAGCAAGATGAGAGTTAGTATTTGATTATGATAATCATGTTGAATGTTACTGAGCGAGTATGTCAATATATGATTATTAACTTATTAAAATTGTCACGGGTGGAAAATACGACAGTTTTAAAAATTAAGTTGGGACGCGCGTGCTAGTCGTGTCGGGACTAATTTAATGGATTATAAAGTACTTTATTTTTATGTCATACCTATGGTCATTTTGAGTGTGCCAATATGTCCGGAAGTATCGAGATAGTCAGAAAAGTCTACTTGGGGGTTTAGTTTGGGTCCCGGAATAATTTTAGTCCAAACCGACAATCCGGGAGGGTATTTTAGTCATTTTGTTATTTGATGAATAGTGACCTACGAAATTTAGGATTATTATATCAGCCAACCCTTAGGGTAATTAGATTTATTGACTGCTATAAACTTGAGAGAGAGAAGTGAAGAGAAAGTAAGGGTTTCCAAGGGTTACTAGGGTCAAACAACCACCTTGCACCACCACCACTGTTGGATTTGTGACCGAAAAGTGTATATCATCACCATACCATCTTTTCCCAAGGATCAGAACCTATATTTCCAGGCACGTGATTTAGATTGTTATGATTCAGCAAATATATTATCCATGGTAGTTTAGAATTGGAGACTAAACTTGAAATAGTGATAATTTCATGAATTGGGAGAATTAAATCTTGAATATGGGTAGGTTTTGCATGTAGATAAATTTTGAAAAGATTAGAGAATGGAATTAGATCCTAAATGATATAAATCACGGATCAAATCTGAGAAATTGACTATCTTGAATTGAGAAAAGTTATCCTAAGGTTTAAACATGAAAACTTGATGAACTAGTAGAATTGTATGTAATTTCGGTGATTATTTGATCATTTCGGAACATTAGAAATCATGTGTTTAGGTTGTTATAACACCAAGTACATTTACTTTGGATAATGGGATCATGTAATGAATTTTGGAGACAAATTGATGGCTAAAAATGAAAGAAATTATGGGCTGTAATTGGTCGATCGATCGATCGACATTCATATTTGATCGATCAACTGGTTCGATCGATCGATATTCTTGAGTCAATCGATCAACTCCCCTGTATTTGTGATAAAATTTCCTCCAATATGTGTGAGTTGTATTGATACGATTCCTGAGTGATTCGGAACTTATGGTTCTTATGTATGTGATGTACTAGGATTTAATAACAGAGTATGCATGCACCGCAGCTTAGCCTAGGGGTGCCATATTTGTATATATGTACTGAGAGTGATTTATTTATATATACTTGTGATTATTCACTGTTTCTTAGTAGATGAGAATGGCTAAGATAATTAAATGACTTAAAGATGGGGGAACTTATATAATACATGAGATAATTGATTCAATTAGCGAGTAATTGAAATGTAATTATGTCTTAATTGGGTAATACGGGTGGCTCAATATAGTAATCCCTGTAAACAAGGAATAGTACAAATAATATATGTGGGTAGGTGGATAGGATGGGTAGTAAATATGCATTAGGTGTGCACAATAGTTGAGGGGTGGGAATCTCAAGTGAGAGCACGTGACTAACATGTATATAATATTTACTGTTTAATGCAATTTAAACACTTGATGTTTCAAAGTATTTTCACATCGAGCTCTGACCCGTTTGCTTACAAATTTATTTTGTTTTTGTAAAAAACTTTTTGGTGTCCATCCACAGGGATGCCAAGCATAGGAGTTCCATTATGTTGACGTGCTGTAGATGCTATGGAAGTTATAGGATCTCGGTATTAGACGCCTCCACATCTCTCTTTGCTTCCTTCAGAGTCATTCATATCAGTAGGACATGTTGCCCATTCTTATTTAGAGATCGCAGTTTTAGACTTTCATTTTATTTCAGTTGTTGGATTTATTTATTCACACTCTTGTATTGGGATTGTTTAACATTTAGACTATTATTGGAGTGCTTACTCCAAACTCAGTTTATTTCATTATATTATTTATTCCTTTGAGATTGCTTATGGGAATGTTTAATGGTTGGTTATTCATTACTTAGTTGTAAGTTAATTTAATTAATAAAATTTTGCATCTCATTTTTTAAATATTAGGTGGCTAGTAATTAATTAAATGTTTTTCGACAATGATGCTAAGACTGAACCAACTTGATATTCTGTATTAATTTAGTAAAGGAATAGATACCCGGTATTTAATTAGACGGGGTGTCACACAGCTTTTCAAGACACCCCCACACTTTGAGTTATTTGTAAGAAGGTCGTTGACATTTCCATAATTTATATGGTGTTTTTTGTATTTTCTTATAAGTCATTTTATTCAGGAGATAATTTGCAAAATGCAAAGCTCCCCCCCCCCCCCCCCAAAAAAAAAAAAAAAAAGTTCTGAGGTAAACCAAAACTTATCAACATAACTTTCATCATCCCTTTAAGAGTTTATTTTTTGCATTTAGCAATACCATTAGATTGAGGTGAGTAAGGAAGAGTAGTTTCAAAGAGGGAATATTATTCACCACCTTTATCTCTTCGAACCACTTTAATCTTTTTGCTAAGTTAATTCTCAACTTATGTTTTGTAATGTTCGAAGACATTTATAGCCTCATCCTTTCTTCACAGCAAGTCATCATAACAATATCTTGTGCAATGATTAATAAAATTAATAAAATATTTTCTCCCATCTCTTATTTGAACAAATTTTAAATCATATATATATAAATATGAATTAACTAAAGAGGATTCAAATTTCTTTCAATATAATGAAAAGGAGTTTTAGTTAAGTTCGAATCCACAGACATCTCACACTTGTGATTTGAGTTAATACTAAATTTAGGTATGAAGTCTAAATTAATTAATCAAGAGATAGTTACATAATTAACATTACCTAATCTACCATGACAAAAATTACAAGACTCAAGAAAATAAGCAGAATGCATTCTTATTATTAATAATAGGCATCATAGTTATTACTTTGAGAAGAGACCATCGCTTAAATATCCTTTCTTTACATATTCACCACTCTTAGTAAACCCCTTATTGCTAAACAAAAATATTTTTCTTTCACAAAAACAAACACTAAATATAAAAATAATTTTTTTAAATACACGAAAAATAAATCTGGAACACAAAAAAATAATTTCGTAACATATAGATTATTGTGAAAACATTTGTATAATTAATTAACACAGAAACTCATTTTGGAATTTAATAACAATAATAAACACAACGCTTTAAGCTTGTTATTCAATCTTAATTTTAATTAATTTATAGAAAGCATAAACACTAATTAATACATGCATAATCTGAAATAATCACAAACAAACTTATAGTGATAATAATGCAGAATTACTTGATTGAGGCAAGTGTTGAACACTTTGTCCTTAAGATGATATTTTCCTCGCACTAGTGCTTTATGGACTCAGTGACAAACGTCTCTCAGAATACAATAATCATGGCTTGAAATATTAGCACCCCAAATTGTAAGTTATCGGCGAGCCAATAATGGAAGAAACTCTCGTTTATGAGCATGAAATGGGACTAACTCAAGACAGAAGAATGTCTGAAAAAACTAACATATAAAACCGAAACACAAACCACCTGTTTATATTAAAATAAATACCAGTTAAAAACAATTAAAGTGACGTAACAATTGGAAATAAAACTATTATAAAATGGAAGGGATTTTTTGGCTTTAGTCCCATTTCCTAAGATTTTTTAGGCTCCTATCCCATGTGTTTTTAAAATTGTATTAAGTCCCATAACCACTCAAAACTGCCCACAACTATTCTATAACCACCCATCTTCTTTTCTGCAGAGAATGACACTTGTCCCATAGTGATTATAATAGGACCAACAACTAAAAATATAAAGACATGGAAGTGGATACTAATAAATCTTAAAAATAAGGACTAAACACTTAAGATCCCAAAATGAAATTAACAAATTTCTAAAAGCCCGAAATTAAAATTGGGCCTGAAAATAAAATATACACCAAATAGAATCGGAATCAATAAATAATAAAAGGCCCAATAAAACTTATCTCCAAAATTTAATACTTTGGCGAAGTCAAAGCTTAAAGCCGATGGCCCATGACCCACGCTCATGCACGTGTTGAGCGGGACTGGATCGGATCGGGTCGGGTCGAGTGGGCGGCGGTGGTGCATGCATGTGGACTTGGAAGTCAATCCAAGAAAATACATGTCCTCCCTCATTCAAAGAGTTGTGATACCCTTAGATTACCAAACCCAAATGCTAAAATGGGTTATAATATACTATATCCATTTTTCATATATTATTTATGTGGGACAAGAGCTTTAACATCACACTTCAACCAAATTCTATGTTCCAAGAGGGTACTTTGAGCTACAATTTCTCATTCATTAATTTATGGTTTTACACATGTGAGTATACCACATTATACTCCTCACGGAGTAGAACGCGTTAAAACTTCGAACAGTCTCAAAAGACACGTGGGTCATACATTAAATTGATCCTGAAGTTGACCAAAATAATATTTTGTCAATCATTTAAAACCCATAAATTCCAAAAAATATATACTGGCTATTTAAGACAAGTAAATACTACCCTTAGCATGAAATGGAAACAATAAAGTGATAATCAATATTGAGAATGACGTGAATAACCTCAATTATCATGAACAAGGAATATGCGTCAATAATCATCACTAATTATAAGATATAAAGTAGTAATGTCCGCCATCAAAATCCAACACCATACATACAATTGTCTCAAAAACCTCTAATATACATAATCCGAGTACAATCTTAAATGAGGCATAAATGTAAACCTCACATCACTCAAAGTAATAAACATAAAAGTAGGGTACAACCCCTGTATCTCTGAAATTGGTGATGAGTGGGATGGATATGACTCGGTGATTGAGAGAGAGAATGCTAAACCTGACGAACAGGATCAATTGGGACAATGCGACAGGTCAGGCCATTGCAGCAAGATAAAATCTACATAACTCAAGTAATAAAACAAACTATCATGCATACAATAATCATTCCACAATTGTTAATTTATCTCCTTAATCAATCCACAATCTTTCATGAAGCTTATTATATGAACCCATAGAAAATTCTACTAGTTCTAACAACTGAAGAGATCCCTAATATATCCAATGCCCACCATAATATCCTAATAAGTAAAACCGAAATTTACTATAAATAATAATGTGTCACAAATATATCAAACATAAAATCAAGACTAGCCCCTACTAACTGCGAGGTAACTAATATAATAAACCTGTGACTAGCCCCCATTAACTATGGGGTCACTAGCACGTAAATCCACCATTTTCACCAGATGCGAACAAAACAACCACAACTAACCCCCAGTTACTACCGAGGTCACTAGTGAAAGTCCACTATTTTTTAGCCATCGTGGACTAAAATAAGCCGACCTACCCCTTCGACCACCTCCATAAATAAAAACAAATATAGCATAACCATGACTCTAAACTGATCCATGCTAATAACCATAATTATCTACACCCATACCAACCTATCTTATTAGCCTAAAGGATAATTAATAATTTTATAAAATTTATTTCTTTAGTATATATGTGAAATTCCATCTCTGTATCCATATATATTCCCATTATATGCAAGGGAAAGTCTAAGTGTTTAGTTTTATAATTTAGCATTTTATATGCTACATTTCATAGGGATAATGTTCAATATGCGAAAAGTCATGATAGTAACCAATTCCAAAGTAAGAGCTTAACACTCATTCAATATATGTTTATAATCAAATTTCAACCTACTTACTTTCTTAAAAGATTTTTATTAGAATTATGCTAATTACGTATGAGAGTACCCTTTAAAATTTCAAATTATGAAGAGGATGTGAATTAAGGTCTTTAATCGTATTTCCGACTAAAAGATGTATTTACATGGCATTTAGAGAATCTTAATAAATTACTAACATTTATCTCAAATGCAAATTCAAATTCAGTCATAAGGTGAATTATCATACTAGTGTTCTAGATGTGATTAAGGTAATGACGATGATGTTCTAATTTTCTTAATTCACCAACAATGGTGTAATTTCCAATTCAATCCGAAGATGGGAATCATGATATTATTCATTTCACATATTGCAATCATATTCATCATTTCCATTTCAACATAGAATTTGGTTAAACTGAGAGTATACTAGATGGAAATTTCATAAATTAGATGAACATATATAATTAAATGAATTTGAGTATAAACATTTCATATTGAAAGAATGATTAGTTGGATAGTTAGGTCTACTTATTTCTAATCAAATTTAGAATTTGAAATTTATATATAGGTAGAAATTACTAGTTACAAGCATGAGAGGAGAGGGTAGTTTTATCTTTTCTTTAGGTTGAAAAGTGTGTAGAATTTGATGATGATTCAAGCCCGCGAAGTTTGTGAATTCCCTCTTGATTATTCTATTTCTTTCCTTTATTTAAGTCTTCTTTCTTCTAGATTTAATCCCCTTTTTGTTTTTAATATTCTTACGCTTGAAAATGGTTTGTAATGGTATATTTAGGCTTGAAAACAACTAGGGTTCGTATGTGTAGAGAATTGGGATAATTAAGGTTTGAGAGAGATGAGTTGAGGGTTGAATTGAGGGGAAAATAAGGCTTAAAGTCCTTTAAAACAACTATGGCCAGGCCAACCAGCAAGTGACCCATGGACTAGACGTGGTCACGAATGGGTCACCTACGATCACGTCTTTATATGGGTGTAAGAACGGGCATGGTATTAGGTTAGTTAACTCCTTTTTATTTTGTTTTATCTTTATTTTAATTCTACAAAATTCATTAAGTTTCCTTAATTATTTTTAACTCATTTCCCCTTAGCTCGCCCTTAGTTTTCCTTACTTGCTCACCAAGTCATTACCAAATTACTTACATATCCTCGGGTCCATTTTTATAGTACCTGTCCAACCAAAACCAACTTTATCCATTCAAACAAACCAAGCCCAAAAATGAACATGACCCAAACCAATCAAACTAAAAAGTCCAATTCAAATAAAATTATGTACTTTACTTGATTCAAATTACTTATTCAATTCAAATATGGTTAATTTAATTTAAATTGAGCCCTCTTTTTAAATCCCTTATTCTTTTAAATTACTCAAAATATTGGGTATCACAAATAACTAGTGAATGGAAAAATAGCCAAAGTAACCTTCTTGAAATGTTGAAGTTAGTTAAATGCGACACTAGAAATTTTTATATCACATGAGAAGATTATTCCAACATATTTTTCCTCCCTTAATTTTGATTAATTCATGTCCAGATTTCCTAAAATCAGTATCTTAGAGAGCAAGGGTTACCATGATTGGATTTGCCAGTTATTATTATAGTTTTGCAACATTAAGAACACAGTTTATCTATCATGCGAGACATTCATTATTCTGGAAGAACCGTGTAGAGGGAGAAAATTGTCTTAAGAAAATTTCTTAACTATAATTTCTTAATCTTTTTCATCACGTCTGTTAATACCAAAAAATATCCATCTATGTGGACCAATCAGAATGGACACTTATCTCCTTACATGGCAACAATCCTAGTCAGCAACCACTTAATTTGCCCCGAAGATAGTTGCTCGGCAGTCAAGCCGATAAACATGAAGAATGAAAACCATCAAGGTAGATAAATAGTCACCACTTGGCTAAATAAACAAGAGTCCTCCCACAAGTGGGTTAGACTATCAACCATCATATTTATTATGTATGGGTGTAAATACTTAAATACATAAAGGATCTCTGGGTAATTATAAATACATTGTATTCCTTTCACAAAACGCAAGATAGAACGAATTCTAGGATATTCTTCTTAACAGGAGTACCTAGCTTTTTGTTATCACTCAAATCAATACAATAATAGTGGACGTAGGCTTTCTTAGACAACCGAACCACTTTGAAAACTCTTTGTCTCTTGTGTGATTATTTCATTGCAATCTTATATTTTATATATGATTAGAAAATTGGATCAAGTCTATTTTTTTATATCAACATATTGGCACCGTTTGTGGGAACGTGTGTCTATTACCATTCTCTATCTTATACATTTTTGTTCAAGTGAAAATGAATGATCCTGAGAGTGATACCAGGAATGAAGGCAACACTACCATCCCATTTGGTACGCCTATTGCAGCCGACTTGAATAAAATTCTTTCAAGTATTATCGGGGGTCAAGATGCTATACAGGAAACTAAAAGGCAATTGGCTCAATCATTATAAGCTAGGTCTCCCGCCCTTTCCAGGAAAAATACGGCTCCACCTCTAAGGAGATAAATTACACCTCCGCCTCCTAGGATTAGCCGACCTAGTTATTCCAGGTCTTCGCACGATAGGTATTATCATCTGAGAGTAAGCTCATCACTCAGATTTTCAGAATTTTATGGTGGACATTCTTTTTCTCCCGAAAGTCCAATCACTTTAGAAAGGTTGATCAAAGCTTTGCCTTTTGATCGTATGGGACACTGAGCAAACATGAATTATCCCAGAGAGTTATTCAGATCCAATGAACACCCAATCAAACATTGTGAAGCCTTAATCAGGTTTAGATCAAGCATCCGATGATTTGTGTATGTCGAGCAGACTTCTTAGGAAGAAAGCTCAGCACAAACACATGGTCGGGACGATCGAGCTACTTCGAACAGATCCAATGCACGCAATCCTTCTTGGAAGGGATCAATCCAGCGATTAAAAGATCGAATGGGAGAAATGTCCATGGAAAATAATTCATTGTAGCGAAATTTTATCAAGGGATCTTCCTTCACCCAAGCAATTATTTATTTCCCAACTCTATCCAAGTTTAAAATCCCAGAGGTTACCCCCAAATATAATGGAAAAACTGATCCAATTTTATACATTGAGCAGTATCAGGCTACAATTGATATATATTTTGTTCCTGATGAAATGAGATGTATATCTTTTTCAAGCACTGTTACCGATTCAGCCCAAATATGGTGCAACAACTTGCACCGAGGATAAATTGCCAATTTCAATCAGCTTGCCGAACTATTCATCAGTCACTTCTATTTTAGGGCCAAGCCAGTTAAGAGAGTAGCCCGTCTCCTAAATGTCAGGCAACGACCAGGGGAAACCACCAGAGAATACATCACTCATTTTAACAACAAGAAAATTAAAGTGGTTGATTATGAGGAGAAAATATCCATCACCGCTTTAATGAGTGGATTGATTCCAGAGAAGCTATACTAAGCTTTGGCAAAAGATCCTCCTAAAACCATGACTGAGCTCATGGACAAGGCAGAAAAAATCATAAATGCGAAAGAAGTAATGGATGAAAAGCAAAGTCTTGCCACTAAGCTTGAGCATAAGAGAAGAAGGAGAAAAAATATAAGAAAAACGAAAAGCCCAAAAAGTATGGAACATATGCTCCATTTACGATCAGTATTCACCATATCCACCACCCAACAGGAGGGATAAATCTAAATATTGTGAGTTCTATAAGGATCATGGTCACACGACCGATAACTGTATTACTTTGAAGAACGAAGTGTAGTCCCTCATCGGTCGAGGAAAGATAAAAAATTTGATGATCGACGTGAAAATCGAGAAATAAGAGGAAGGTCAAATTCTCCTTACAAACCTAGAAATGATTGGAAGAGAAACCATGGAGATGGTTATAAAGATGATCCCGACCTACTAAAGAAGCCCAAATGACCAAAACTTGAAGTAGCTATGGTACATTTTGGTTCTTTTGATTGTCATGTCATTACAGGTGGAGATGTAGGAGGGGGAGATCAAACTGTGAAGAGAAAGGCCTACCTGAATGAAGAACAGGCTTGCTCCTATATACAGAGAATCAATCTGAATGATGATGATGTAATACCCCGTAATTTTGAGGATTTGATATTTAATTATTTTTGGGATATATAAAAATATTTAAATTGGAGAAACTTAAATTTAATTTGGAGAATTTATTTGAGTGGGAAGAATTATTTATATTTGGAGACCTTAAGTTTAATTGTTCGAAATTTCGTGTGTCGCATCTTGAGGTAAAAAAATGGAGAATGTTATAAAGTGTTTCGGATGATAATTCTGAGTACGCGGTTGAGTCCAGATGGGTCAAGATAGTTAGAAAAGAGTGTCTGGGGGTAGTAATCGGGTCTCGGGGCATTTTTGGGCATTGTCGGGTCCACACAGGGTGATTTGAGCCATTTTAATTAGCCCATGTAGCCAAAAACGGGATTAGGAGTTTTAAACCTAATTGAGAAAATTTTGAACGACACTTAGCAAATTCTAAACCTAGGGTTTGAGAGAGAAACGGAGGAAGGTAATCAAGAGCCAATTGGGGACCTTTTGGAGTCAAATTAAGGGATTGATTGGGGTGTTCTTCATCAACACGTTCTCTACACCAACGGATCAGACTCTATGAATAATTCTAGGCAAGTGGTTAAATGTTGTGATTTCTAAATTGTGATAATCAATTCCTATCATAGTATGTGTATCAAAAATCTGTTTTGGTTATGAGTTAAATAGCTAAAAGGGGGTTTTTCGATTTTGTATAGTATATATGGGTTTGAGACTAAATTAATAGTGGTTATGGATATGGGACTGCTGGAATAAATTGTAGGATTCTAATTAGTGAGTATTGGTGACAAGTTTCGAATCAGTATGACAAATTTATATCTCCGTAGAATAAACCCGGGTGAAACCCAATTTGAGAAAAGTTGGGATTTTGATGAATCGATGAATAATTTGGGCCTTCTAGGAAGATTAGAAGATACCTATATGTAAATGAATTGTTAGTTGTGATTAGGTAAGGGTTTGGGAAGAAACTAAAAGCTTGAGGGTCCGTTAATGGCTGAAACAGCAAGTCGGAGAAGAAGGGTACCTGTTCGATTGATCGATCGATGGCTTGGATCGATCGATCGATGGTCCTAGAATTTTGGCAGGTTCGCCAGTTTTATATATATAAGGAAAATTAATTTAGATTTTTTTTCTCTTACTTCTTATTTAGTGATAAATGCATATGTAGCATATATCCCTTATAAATTATAAGGGGATATAATTGGGTTTAGGAGGGTGATAATTGTATGCCATGAGATGAATAAATTTTGGGAAATAATTCGTAAGTATTGATTTTGGACCGAGGGAAAATATTCGGGTATTGTAGTTGAGTGGCACTACATTATTAAAGGAATTGAGGTGTAATTAATTAGTTATGCGGCGAAATATAGAATTGGGTATTAACAATGGTACGGGCCAAGTGAGCGAGTCCGGGTATAATGGTTGGGCGACACCAAGTATTAAATTGATTGATGTGTAAATTAATTAAATTAGAGTCGAATCATAGACTCAGGCAAATATTGCATTGATTAATGTGTAAAGTATTTATATTAGAGTCGGACAATAGACTCGGGGAAAATATTATATTAATTGATGTGTGAATTAAATATATTAGAGTCAGACCATAGACTCGGGACGATAAATTAATAAGTGAGAAAATTAATTAAGTTGAGTCGGTCCAGAGACTCGAAAAATTTCAGGCCAGTGTTACAGGTTTTTGAGTACACGGTAAAGCCGTGGTTTATTATATATATATTGTGTGTGTGTGTGCTATTAAATATCAGTGACTAAATATTTATTTAATTTATGTACTCTAGTGCTATCAAGGGAGGTTGCGCGTTGTGGGTGAGTCCCCTAGCTTGAGGAGTATGGTGAGTATATCCCCAGCTCATAGCGTCCGGTATATGGGTGAGGGGTTTATCTCACTTTCAGGGAAGGAATATGACCGCCTCCACTACGTTTATATTTTTTTGCTAGGTTGGTGAGCGATTCCAACTTGGGTAACTAGGTTATGTAAGCACACCTAGGGAGATAGCACTTTAGAGGAAAATTATCCGGCGAGGGTATACTCGAAGGGATGGATATACATATGATATATGTGTGGTTGTTTTTAGTAAAAGTACGTATATAGTGGCGTTAAATATTATACGCGGGTCATAATACAGTATGTGATGTATTTGTTTGATATAACTTGTGTCACAGTTATATGATATAATTTAAAAGGAATTAATTAAGTTAATTGGTGGAATAACTTATAACCCATTAATACTAATACTCGGTTTGGAGTAGAATGGCAAGGGGAGATTATACCAGGACTAGTTGGATGGGGTAGTACAACTAGGTGGGGTTAAAGTAACCGTTAGGTGTGCACATTAGTGGAGGGGTGAGTATGTCCTCAAGGGAGTGCGACACTAACTTAAATATGAAGTGCATTAATATATTTTTAATTACTGCAGCTAATTCACTTGCTAAATATTTTCACAATGTTTTGGGTTCTAACCCTTGCTATAAAATTATTTTCAAAACCTTTTAGGTGTCCAACCACAGGGACGCTAGGATTGATATTCTATTCCAGGGGCGCGGAGCTGCGACACATGTGGATGCTAGCAGGAGTTTGGTTTAGACGCATCATTCATTCCTTCCTAGAGTAGAAATCAGTTATCAATTTCAGTTTTACTTAGGGCTTGTCGCCCAGACTTTCAGTATAGTTTTTAGATTTATTTATTCAGGTGTTGAATATTTATATTGGACTATTTACTTTGGTGATCGATGGTTTATTCGGCATGTAGTTTATTATTTATTCAGTTGATTAATTATGCTGTTGTGTATGACTCATATTATCTTTTCGCATGTTATTGGTTGTTTAATTAAAAAGATAAAAATCTGGCACCAGCTTTCTGGAATTCTAGGTGGTTAGTAAGTTTTAAAAATGTTTTAGACAGTGATGCTAATGATGAACCAACTGGGATTCCTGTTTTAATTTATTATAAGACTGATCACCCGGTATTTTATTAGGCGGGGTGTCACAGATGATCGGCCCAAAAAAGTCAACAAAGACAACTTGGTCATCGGCTTTTCCAAAAATGATCTCTCCGGGTAATTGTATCTCCATGATGATCCGCTAGTCTTCAAGTTTAGAATTCAGGAATCCATCATCGCTAGGGTTCAGATTAATAATGGGAGCTCGGCTGATATCATGTTCTAGCCCTACTTGCAGCGTTTAGGACTAAAACTTAGTCATCTGGAACCATACCACAGGACTTTGATAGGTTTTTCAAGCGAAAAAGTCTACCCCCTTAAGACAGTTAAGCTAAAAGTGTTATTCGAAACTTAGCCAGCAAGCTGCTCAAAGAAGATACACTTCTTTATGATGGATAAAAATGTTCAATCCGCTTACAATGTGATCTTCGGCAGGGTAGGACTAAAGAAATTTGAAGCTGTACCATCCAAAATCCATTAGTGTTTAAAGTTCCCCACTCACTTTGGGGTTGGTGCTGTGAAAGGTGATCAAAAGGTGTCCAGAGAATGTTATTATTCTTCAGCCGAGAAAAAATATTTGGTGGATTTAAAGAAGACCAACACCTACCAGGTAGACACTACGAATCCCAACAGTGAATCAAAAGTTGATACTCTTGATCCCCGAGATGAAATGGAGCTAGTCAGAGGGCAGATTGTGGAAGCCACCAAAAACCTAATCTTGGATGATGAAAGACGGAGAGAACCACCCAGATCGACTTCACATTAGATCCACTCCTCAAGCAAGAGTTGATCACATTCTTAAGGGAGCGAAGGACTGTATTCGCTTGGAGCCATGAGGATATGCCTGGAATTAATCCCAATTTCCTCTGTCATGAGCTCAACATTACTAAGGATGTTAAGACGATCAAACAAAGGCATAGGGTGTTTAGTCCTGATAAAAACCAATCCATACAAGAATAGGTGGAGAAACTACAAAATGCCCAATTCATTGAAGATGTCAAATATCCAGCCTGGTTGGCCAATGTTGTGATGGTCAAAAAGAAAAATGATAAGTGGCGAATGTGCGTAGATTTTACTGATCTTAATAAAGCTTGCCCAAAGAACCACTTTCCTCAGTCCATTATTGATCAAATAGTAAATGCCACAACTGGACATGAGTTGTTAAGCTTCATGGATGCTTATTATGGTTATAACCAAATCAAAATAAAACTAGAGGACAGAGAAACACCTCTTTCATCACCAATTGAGGTACTTATTGCTACAATATAATGCCCTTCGGGCTAAAAAATAATGGAGTAACATACCGGAGTTTGGTCAATAAGGTGTTTGAAGAGTAGATTGAGAAAAATATGGAGGTTTATATTGATGATATGTTGACTAAAAGTAAGAAAGCTTCAGATCATATCAAGGACCTCAGTCAGACTTTCGATCAGCTGGAAAAACATCAAATGAAGTTAAATATGACCAAGTGTGTGTTCGGTGTGCAAGAGGGAATGTTCCTCGAATTTATAGTAAACCAAAGTGCAATATAAGCTAACCCTAGAAAAATCAAAGCTCTAATAGAGATGCAGTCGCTGACTCGCAAGAAGGATGCTCAAAAACTTACTGGTAGATAGCTTCTTTAAACTAGTTTATTTCCCGAGCAACAGATAGGAGTCTACCATTCTTCAAGGTGCTTAGAAACACCTTTGAGTGGAATGCAGAATGTGAAGAAGCATTTCAAGAATTGAAGAAATATGCGATATCACCTCCATTGTTGTCCCGACCTGTTTTAAGAGAAAAAATGTACTTATACTTAGTTGTTTCTGAGTCTGCAGTTAGCTCGGCATTGGTTCAATTGGAAAATGGGGTTCATAAGTCAGTCTACTAAACCACCAAAGCATTCTGAAGAGCTGAAATCAGGTATCCACGCTTGGAAAAACTGGCCTTAGCACTCATTAAAGTCTTCAGGTGCATGAAGCCTTACTTATAAGACACACCATAGTTGTGTATACTGATCTACCTCTTCGGCAAGCAACAAACCTGAGAAGTCGGGAAGGATGATGTATTGGGCAGTAGAGTTGGGAGAATATGACATCATCTACGGACCAAGGTCATCGCTAAAAGGATAAGCTTTGGCAGATTTTATTGCGGAATTCACTTATCTAGATTTTACCGACCAATAAAACTTGCCCGTCGAGTAGACTTACCGACCAAAGTCATAGCCGACCAGCCCGAATCATCCTGAACTCAAGAAATGGCTCAGAAGTATACAAAATAAAGTAAGAAGATATCTCGCCATGGAGTTTTATCTGTGGAGAGATTTAACAGTGATATTCCATTGTGGAACTTATATGTGGATGGATCTTCATGCACAACTGAAAGTGGAGCAGTTATCATACTTAATACTCCTCACAATATTGATGTTGAATATGCCCTTATATTTCAGTTCAAAGCATCAAACAATGAAGCTGAGTACGAAGATTTGATAATTAGACTGGAATTATCTCATTCATTAGGCGCCGAGCAAGTAGTGGCGCACAGTGATTCACAGTTGGTTGTCAACCAAGTGCTTCATCTATATGGAGTTAAGGGTGAGTTGATGACGAGATACTTGAATAAGGTAATGAAAGTCATTTCCAAATTTCCAGGCGTGCAAATGAATAGGATACCAAGGATAACTAATGCCCACGATGATGCACTTGCTTGACTCGCTTCAGATATAAAAATAGAACTCAGGAGAATCATTTCAATTAAAATCATGACAAGTAGGAGAATAGATGAGGATCCAATGATTCAGTTTCATTACTATAGATTTGGGACCTTCTTGGATGGATCCGATCAGAGCTTACATCGAAGAAGGAATCCTATCAACTGATCTAAAAAAAGTAAAAAAGCTTCAGTACAAAGTAAGGGTGCACACGGTTCGGATTGGTTCAGTTTCATTACTAAACCAGAACCATAATCGGGGTGGTTCGGTTCCAGGATTTTGGAACAAGAATTGAAATCAATTTTTTGGGAACCGAACCAAATTGAACCGATGGTTATTGGGTTAGTTCGAATCGGTTCCCGGTTCTATGCACTTTTAGAATAAAAAATTATTTGTTCACTAATAAATAATTTTTCTCCTGATAGAAATAATTTTTCTCCTAAAGAAATAATAAATTGCTCCAAAATTATTTATTTACTAATAAAAAAGTTATTATTGTTGGGTATTGAATAGATTGACTATCATAACAAAGTATGAAATATATACTGACGGTGTTGAGTATGGAATAGATTACTCGTAATCAGTTTTGATCCATGGGTTTTGAATAAGAAAAAATAGTAATGGAAATAAAAGAACAATTTATGTTTACTCTTCGATCTCATTTTTCTTGCCGATCTGAGCTTCAAAAATGAAAACGTGATTCGAAAATGAAAACTGAGCTCCAAAAATAAAAACTGAGCTTCAATCTGCTCAGTATGGAAGAGAGAGAATCCGATCTTCATTATTTAACCGATCAGAGAGAGGTTCTTCATTTTATTTTAGCTGAGTAAAAAAATTATCGGGAGAGAGCGAGAGCGAGAGCGAGAGCGAAGAGGAGTGTCCGAATCATTTCTCTTTCCATCAGCAAAGTAAAAGGGTAAGTTAGTATATACATGGGTAGGGTTAAGAATGGGGTAAGAATGACCCACAAGGCTTTAGGGTTTTTACTTACTATATATATTTATATTATATATTAAATATATATGTATTTATATAATCGATTTTGGTTTTCGGATTGGATTTTTTTTTAAGAACCGAGAACCAAATCGAAGTATCTTTTTTTTAACCGGGACCGAACCATTGATAAAAAAATGAACCAAACCTAACCAATACCATCGATTTGGTTAGGTTTATCAGATCTTTGATTTCACTATGCACCCCTTGTACAAAGCAGCCAGATATGTGTTAGATAAAGGAGTCTTATAGAAAAGGGTCTTTACCATTTCCTTATTACGCTGTGTCTATCCATTGGAAGTTAAGGATTTGATCAAGGATATGCATGAAGGTTATTGTGGAGCTTATTCAGCTAGTTGGTCATTGCTCCAAGGAATTAACACATGGGGATATTACTTTCCAACTATGAGGGTAGACTGTAGGGCCTTCGTAAGAAAGTGTGATAAGTGCCAGAGTTTTTCTGCAATTCACAAAGCACCCAACGCTGCTTTGGCACCGATTACTTCTCCTCGGCCGTTTGCCATTTGGGTGATTGACTTAATCGGCCCATTACTGACCACCAAAGGCAGGTTCAAGTACCTGGTAGTTGTTGTTGACTATTTCACAAAATGGGTTGAAGTAGAGCCATTGATAGAGATGCCTTATTAGAAAGTGTACCAATTCATCTGGAAGAACATCATATGTAGGTATGGTATGCCTTATGCCTTCATTACAAACCATGGAATCCAGTTTGATAATGATGAATTCGAAGCATATTGTGTTCAATCCAAGATCAAGAAACTCTATTCTGCACCAGGTCATCCACAAAGCAATGGTCAGATAGAAGTGACGAACAAAACCTTGCTTAATGGCTTGAAGAAGAGACTTGGCGCTGCCAAGGGAAACTGGATTAATGAATTGCACTCTATTCTTTGGGCTTATAGAATAACGTCGAGGACAGCAACTGGAGAAATACCTTATATGCTTGCGTTTGGGACAGAAGCCATGGTACCAGCTAAGATAGGCCTTCCAACTCACAAAGTGATGAACTTTGATTCTCCCAAGAGTGACTTGATGAGAAGATTGGACTTGGACATGTTGGAAGAAGTCCGAGAAGATGACGCCCTTAGAAATGCTGCATATCAACAAAGGACTGCTTGCTTTTATAATAAAAGGGTCAAGCCGACCAACCTAAAAGAAAGCAACTATGTCCTTAAGAAGGTCGTCTAGAAGGGAAAAAAGCTTGAGGCCAACTGGCATGGCCCATATCGTATTTTGACAGTCATCTGACCAGGGAATTTTTGAATTGAGACACTTGATGGGGAGGAATTTAAGAACCCTTAAAATACCGAGCACCTCTGCAAATATTATCAGTGAATAAATACAGTGGGATATTGTATTTATTTTTACTTTATGTTCAACACAACTATCTTTCAAGTTAAATAAAAATCTTGATTTTAGTTCCCTCAATTTTTTTGATTTTTTTCGGAGTACGATGATATACATCCCCCAGAAACAAAAAAAAAAATGTCTCTTGGTCTTCGGATGTTGCCGATCAACATCACATACTTAATCAGGTTGAACTTATCAAATTCGAGATGCACCAATAGCTTAATGCACAGTCGTGTCTAGCCTAATTAAGTTTAATTCATGTATGACTTCGTATTAATAAGTCACAAACAAGAAGTATTCCTCGACCAAGTTGAATACATGAATATATTCCTAACATACTTGGTCGCCACTAATAACTTACTTTATGCATGACTTCGTCTTTGACAAGTCAAGAACAAGAAGTCCGTAAAACTTCGTATACAACTCAAACAATTAAAACAAGTTTTACCTGACTATGTTAAATGCAGGAAGACATGTATACATTCCTAAATATAAAATACACACATATATTCCTCATACACTTGGTCGCCACTAATAACTGATGCTAAACTTGGATCAGTAAAACTATTTATAGTTTCATTCAAGTGCATTGGTAGAGTCTAAGGCCCTACATTCACAGTTTAATAATTCATTATTAAACAATAACTTAGTTGACTAATTGATTAACTAATCATAAGTTGACAAACACAAAAGCAGGTATTTTTATTCAAATACTAATTGTGTTACATTCAAGATCAAATAAGTACAAAATACAAAAGAATGATTCAGCGAGACGTTTTCCTTGAGCTTTGGAAGTTTGTGATGCTCTCTCTTATTGCACCCTCTCTGTTCCATCAGGAGGATCATCTAGGGTATGAGGGGAATTGATGAAGTTAAAATCCCTTAACATTTGTCTATTGCTGCTACTCGGCCTGTTAATCAGATGAGGAGCACGAACTATTTTATGCACATCAAGAAGACCGTAATCTCCCAGGTATTTGATGATTAAGCACCGGGGAATAGCATCCGGAGGAATCTATGATATGTCCAATTTAAATGGGGGTTTGTCATAATCTAGCAGACCAGGTTCATTCCAATACCATAGCTCATTGCTTTGGTCGTATTTCAGCAAGGTCAGCAAGTTGGTCCATCCCTATCTCTAACCCTCATGTTGGCTGGTAAGATGATCGTTAACATGGCTAAGGGCCTCATTATAGCCTTCCATCCAGACCTCCCTAGGTTGCTTATGAAATTAAAAGGTTAACCTTTTATCCTGATGTTGAATTTTCTTCAAGACATCACTCTTCACTTTCAACTGAACGGATTGATCGACGATGGGTTTATCCTTAGCTTCCAGTTGGATGTATAAATCAGTAATGGCATGGATCTTACTTTTAATTGGCAGCTTAGACGACTAGTGTTTCTTTGGTTTTTGCCTCATATACAGTTAGCCGACTAGTCATTTGTTATCTAGAAGTGTGCTCGGTTTGGTTTTCTGTAATGCTTCAAGTTTTTTTTACTAATCTGGCATTTTTAGCTTCCAAAAAAAAAGCACCCTCATCAGTACCACTGGCAGACGACTTTTTTAAGCTATCCAACTCATTTCTGAGCCGGTTGTTTTCCTCTTCAAGGAGTTTGGCTACCTCCCAAGCTTCATCTATTTCTCAGTTCTACAGGAACTCTTTCGTTCGGTACATAGAGGCATACTCTTCAAGCTTATTCTCAAAGCCTCATCCTTCACTCAATTATTTATACTTAGCTTCATAGTCGGCATGGAGTGAAGCCAAACAAAACTTGTGGTCTTCTTACATATCTTTAATTTTCTCATAATAAGCAACATTATTTTTTACTACCCTTTCCAGCAAGCAATGAATATGGATGTATAACTCCTTAACTTGGCTGGACATATCTGGACAAAGCAAGTCGACTAAGTCTTCTTCGAATAACGGAACATGGACAACTTCTAGAATATTTTTGCTCTACCTGAGCAAGTCGGATTCCGCATAAACTATGGCCTTTTTCCTAGCATCAAATTGAAAATTACAAATGTAAGAACACAAGTATGATTACTAAGAAAATATAATACAAGGTTTGTGACTTCATGAAGATAACTCAACCAAGAAAGAAGGCATAAGTATGGTAAATACAACACATTTAGCCAAAAGGAAATGTTTTCATTGATAAACTAGAAGGTGTTACATACTACTGATCCTATTACCAAGCAGAAGAAAAAAAAAGAAAATAAATGAGTTAAAACTTCTCCTTATCTTGAACATTAACATCAAAGGGCAGGAACAGAAGGGATAACTTCATCATTGGGCTTTAAGGCAGACCCAGCAGGCTGAATGGAGGATTCTCCAAACCTTTATCATCATTAAATTCTTCCTCCAAGTTTAGAGGAGAGCCTGGATCATGCCTATAAAATAGCTCAGAGTCTCCGGTAGTGTCGACCTCCTTCAGGGCCTCCGACCAGCCATCCTTAAAGGACTTTTTCTCGACGTACTCAATTTATGCTGAGGCATCCAGAAATGCCTTGTTCCAAGGCTTATAAAATGAGTCTTCCTTTATTTTATTATTCTTAGGATTCTCTACAACTAGTTCAGAAGTCAGACCAACTTTTTTCTCCTCGACAGACTTAAGGAGGGCCTGATTTTCCACCAACTTCTCCTTGGCCACCTTAGCCCTATTTTCAACAGCTATCAAACTGGTCTCAGCAATCACCAGTTCTCCCTCAGTAGTGGTGGCTCTATCATTATCCTTCTTCAGTTCTTCCTCCCAAGCTTTTTTTTTAGACTCCAACACTTGCCTTCAAGTCTTCAAAGATTGCCTTAGACCCTCAAAGGACTCTTCTACATCACCTCCTGAAGAACGCAGTTGATCATCCTTCTCCATCAGTTGATTGAAGTTCACTAAAAACTGCACAAAGGAAAAATATTATATTACAAGAAGAAAAATAAGACAGTAAGGGCAAGTAACAAAGGGGAAAGAGTTACCAAAGCTAAACTTCGGCAAGTATTTTCTGTCAACTTTAATCGTGGAAGAGAAGCAATAGTTCCTCTATCACCAAAGCGAGTACCAGTCATGATCAATTTCCTAGCCATGCCAGGATTAATAACAATAAAGGACGATTCAACAATAACCATGTCCTCTTGAATTTTCTTGACCAACTCCTGGTCGACAAAACTCTTCTCAACTTGCTTCTTAGAAAGACCTTTTCTTAACCTCTTGAATTGAGGCATAACAATATCTACCTCCTCAATAGTGATGACCTGAGGAACTTTTTCCTTTTCAATAACTTTATATGTTCATCAACAGCCTTGCCAGTCTTCTCGGCAGCTCTCTTGGCAGTGGGAAATAAATCTCCAGTTATGAAGTTAGGAATTTTTCTCTTGCCCATGATAACAAGTGGAGAGGTGGGAAAAGTAGAAATGTCCAACGACTCAAAAGAAGAGGAGTTACCAAAATCTTTTTTAGCTCCTGCAGATTCCTCATCCGAAGAAGTGGGCATTGGTTCTTCTTTTAGATCAATAGGGGCTAAAGCTGTAGCAGTGGTAGGCCTAACAACAAAGGAAGTGATTGAGATTCTATATTGCAATAAATAGGAAGATGCTCTTGGGTGTTCCTCACCAATCCTCTGGTGAATGCTCCACAGGAATTTCAACTCTCGAAGGTTGATTTCCCCTTATTTGGGACACTTATTCTTGCTCTCAACTGTGAAAAACAAGGCAAGAAAATATTAGTCAACATGTTAACAAACAATTGGATAGCAAAAAAGAAGAATAGATTAATCAAACTCAACAACCTATGCCATGTCCTACTTGGGGGCATCTGGGACCATCATACACTTCTCCTCTCTGAAGAGGAGCATATTGCTAACTCTTTGCTATAATCCCATAATCAAAATAATCTTTGTTGGAGTCTGGAAAATTGATGACTTGGGCTTTATTGGCAAACCTAGTTTTCATATAATAGGTACTATCACTAGTAACCCATTTGTAACACAACATCAATTTAGGGATGGCATGTATTTGGTTAAGCCTATATATCCCATTCACTACTCTTCAAGTGTTGGGGGTTACTCTAGCAGTGACGATGTCAAAATATTTACAAAACTCTAGACATAAACGGTTGTGGGAAAAGTGAAACCACACTCAACTATGATTAATAAGGGAATCCAATGACCCTCTGGCAGTGATAACACTTCAACAGGTGGTATAGGCATTTATAACTCTACCCAATCAGGGATGTTTTTTTCCCGCTTAAATTCGTCTAAAGAATCCCCGTGAACTATGTAAACTATGGTTATAACAAATAAAGAAAGAAATCGAAAAGAAAGGGAAGAAGAAAGCTTACAGAAAAATGAAGGCAGAAGCAAAGGTAGGATGCAAATGAAAGCTCAAAAACAAAAAGCTTGGAGAAGAAAGAGAGTTTGAAAGATTGAAAGTTATGGTGCAAACAACCTAAAAAACTTTCGTCTCTTATAGCTTACCTAGTGAATTGTGCAAGAAATGATTACTTCTATCGACGATTGACGTTTTGATGGCTGCACAACTCCAAAAGCGTGAAAATGCCAACATACCCTTTGGCGGCGGCTAATTTTTAAATTATTCACAAAATTGCCACCACAAGATCAAGGAATAGAAAATTTTCATAAGTCCCACTTACGCCGACCAACTCTGAAGAAAGCATACTCCATCATTTTGATAAAAATATTAAGAATGAAGTATTGGGGAATTCTTTTAATACCAAAAATTATCCATCTACTTGGACCAATCAGAAATGAACACTTATCTCCTTACGTGGCAACAAACCTAGTCAGCAGCCACTTAATTTGCCCCGAAGATAGTTGCTCGGCAGGCAAGTCGACTAACATGAAGAATGCAGACCATCAAGGTAGATAAACAGTCACCACTTGGGTAAACAACTAAGAGTCCTCCCACAAGTGGGCTAGACTATCAACCATCACATTCATTTTGTATGGGTGTAAATGCTTGAATATATAAAGGCATTCCAACACTTGATCTACGGTTCAATATAAATACATTGTATTCCTTTCATAAAAGGCAAGATAGAACGAATTCTAAGATATTCTTCTTAACAAGAGTACCAAGCTTTCTGTAATCACTCAACTCAATACAATAACAGTGGACGTAGGCTTTCTTATACAATCGAACCACTTTAAAAACTCTTTGTCTCTTGTGTGATTATTCATTTCAATCTTATATTTTATATGTGATTAGAAAATTGGATCCAGTCTATTTTTTGACATCAACAACGTCCTTTATTTATTGTCTTTTACATAATTCTATGTCTTCTTCTTCTTCTTCTTCTTCTTCTTCTTCTTCTTCTTCTTATTATTATTATTATTATTATTATTATTATTATTATTATTATTATTATTATTATTATTATTATTATTATTATTATTATTATTATTATTATTATTATTATTATTATTATTATTATTATTATTATTATTATTATTATTATTTTGTAATATATACATTATCATGCCCCTTTTGTTTTTAATTGTTTTTTGTTATTTAGTCAAAAAAATTATTAGAATAAAATATTTTTTAAGAACTAATTTCTCTACAAGGTACATCAAGCTGATCGAATGTTAAACTTTTTCACGCATTATACTAAATCCAACTTTGAGGATATTAAGTATTCAACAATCAAGGAACAATCAAAGCTACTTTGCACCCCAAAATTTAATTTGAAACTCTGAAAATCTTGTGCAAGATGGAATTGCGAGGTTAACAAGTCAATATTAGGCCATCTTCAAGATTAAGGATAACAATTCAATATGAAATTATTTTTCAAGATTGAGTTCTCAAGAAGATAAGTGAATATTAGGCATATTTTGAATCTTTTTAACATTTAATTTTAATGATTAGATTTTGTCGGCTGTTCAATTTTGTTTTAGACTTTGTTCACCATTTTTACGAATCATTCAACCGATGTTAACTATTCTCATGATGCACTAAACTCTAATTAAAATAACTAACTGGGATCACAATTATAACAATTCCGACTGTTTTGACTAGCAATTTTACTACCGAAGAGTGTTTCATGCTTATAGTTTTAGTGAACAAAAACAACTTTCTTAAGTAAAGAATGTTTTTCAAATAATTATTTTTTGCGAAAACCTTCATATACCAAATAGTCCCTTGAATTTTTTTTAATATACGTTTAGTTTAAGTCTTTTTATTTTGCACCAAAAAGTCCTTCACCATGCCAAAAAGGTTTACCATGCCGTTGGCGCGACTCTTTAAAGATAAGATAATAAGTGACTTTTTGGTACAAAATAAAAGGCTTGGACTAAATGTGAATTAAAAAATATTTGAGGGACTTTTTAATATTTGATCCTAGGAAAAAACTATTTTGGTAAAACTATTTAAAAAAAAGAAAAACTGTTGTAATTTTTTTCATGTTTCTGAAAAAACTAAGGCTTATAAAGAAATAAAAAGAAAGAACAAAAACTGTTTTTTAAGGTTTCAAATAATAAAGGGAAAAAGTTTTATAGTTATATTGAAATAACTATTTTATGACTTTTTGTGAAAATTTCCCTTTTTAATAGAAAAATTATAAATGACAAAAGGAAAGAAACTTTTTATATATAAATAAAAATTTAAGGGTGCCAATTTTAAACATGACACGAAATTAGCGTGTGCCATGCCATTTTTCTATACGATCTTGTGTCGTGTCGCGTTTGTGTCAAAATTAAGACTAATGTACTCGTGTTATTCGTATTTTTACATGTGTTTTTGTGTATTATAGTATTTTATTGAGTGTAAAAATTATTAAACGTGTCATTCATGTCTTGTCATGTTTTAAATTGATTGTATTCGTGTTAAGTAAAAGCGCACAATTTTGTGTCACGTCGTGTTCATATTTACATATTACTTGTGGTATCGTATCATGCTAGAGCAAAAGAAGACCCCAAAGCACAAATTCTCACCCCTACAATAATTGGGATAAAAAACCATTTTTTTGCTTTTTTATTTTTTCTTTCTAAATTTTCATTTTTCAAATAGCGAAAATGAAAGCAAAAGAAAAAAGAATTAAGAATTTTTGTAATTGAGAAAAAGAAAACACTGGAAATGTAAAGACTCTTTTTAAACGAAAAAATGATTCAACTTTTAAGAATAAGCTAAAATATTTTTTTGCTATTTAAAAAAAATAAAATGTCTTTTTTTTCTTTCTATTTTATTGTTAAAAAAAGTTCTACAAAAACTGTTCTCGGATTTTTTGGTTTGTATAACAATAAAATAATAAAAGGTTTTTGATAACTTTTTAAAAAACTATTTAGCGTTGAGTAAACTACTTATCAAATATGTTATTTACTAAAAATAATTGTTTTTGTAATAGATTTACTTTTAAGGGAAAAAAAACTATTTTGTAATTAAAAAATTAGTTTAATAAAGTATTTTTTTTAACGAATATAATAATTTATTCATGTCTCTCAAAGTGAGTAAAGAAAATAAATAGTGAATTGAGCATTTCATAATGTGCAGTAAAGACCCAATCAACTAACAATTTCTATTCATTTTGGTGAATGGTGAGTGAAGTATAAAGCAAAACGGTAGGTGGACAAAGATAGAAGTATAAATGAGTCGATCTGAACCAAACAGCAAGAGGTAAGGGTGGCCATAGGCCCGGGCCTGCCAAGTCCGCCCAACCCGCCCAATAAAAAATAGGGCTTGAGTAAGGCAAAGAGGGTTAGAAAAATTATATAGGCTCGATTTTTTTTTCCGGGGGGGCTTGGACATGAATTCTCAAGCTCGATAAGACCCTGCCCGCCCGGCCTGAGGCCCGGGAATTATATATATATGTGTGTGTTAATTTATTATTAAAGTTTAAGACTACAAAGTTATAAATAAATATATAAAGTGGGTAGCTTTTATAAATATAAAACATATACCAAGTCTTTTTATGTAGAGCGAAAAAATTTATATAAGACTTTGTAATATATAACGTTTAAAACAAGTTTTTAATTAAAAAAATAGATCTTTGATTAAGAAAAAATATATATTTTTTATTTAAAAAAAATAGTAACCGATCTTGGCCAACGAGCCTGGGTAAAGAACTTTCAAATTTGGGTGGGCTTGGGGTAGCGCATAGTATTATAAGCCCGACGCCTGCCCGGCCAACCCTCCCCATCCCCGACCCATGGCCACCCCTAGTAAGAGGTCAAGCTTAATTTAAAACACTCAATGAACATAAAATATGTTTAAGCTATACTATTTTTTTAAGAGTGGATTTCGAACAAATCCAAATGAACACGGATGAAGCCTGAGTAGTGATATTTTTGGAGCATATATTAAATAATTCCTCTAATATTTTTTAATATACGTTTAGGTCAATTCTTTTTGTTTTGTTCTAAAAAGTTCATCACCAAATAAACATACTTAAAAGGAGCTCCGGTGAGAGTCGTCGAAGCTTCGACAGTGGGGGATAGAAAGGTGGGGCGGGAATGTTGCTAGCGCGGAACTTTAAAAGTAAGAGAATATTGGTTAAATGGGTATTTGAGGGATATTTTGGAACAAAATAAAAAGACTTGGACTAAATGTATATTAAAAAATATTTGAGGAATTTTTTGATTATTGATTCTTGTTTTAATATGATTATTACTTACTCAGGAAGATTTGAGTCAAGCTTTATAAATTAACAAGCTCAAAAATATATTTAAATTTGATTCGTTTAGTTTATAAACTAATCTTAATAATGCTTTTATTGGAATAAATTCAATTGGTTTGTTTTATTGTAGAAGGGGGGATGATTAGAAAACACATGTACGAAAACTATTTCAGTTGTTCATAAACTTTATTCGAAAGCAGGACATCGAAGTACCCGTGGCCTAATGGATAAGGCGTCTGACTTCTAATCAGGCGATTGTGGGTTCGAGTCCCACCGGGTATGTCCCTAATTTTTGTGTTTTCAGTATAATAAAAAATGATTTCTAATGAACATGGTTTTGTTTTTTACCTTTCATTTGTTTGGTGACTTTCAATCAACTGGTAACTTTAATGTCAACCATATCACGTTACTAATGGCTTACACAAACAATTTCAACAGATGAGCACAAAACTTGATGAATTTTAAGCCAACCTTTTAGGAATATCTTTTAGTTTTCATAAAAAAAAATGATTTATTAGCCAATCATTCAAACTCATTACTCCATTATTTAACCTGTAGAGAAATACATCCACAGAAATTTTCATTAATTTCAATGCATAACTGAGCCATAAATTAAAATTATCAAATCGAACAAAAATTAATATTTTAGAAAGTAAATTAGATCTCAACATATTAAACATATTCAATAAACTTACAAATCAAATAAAGATTTTTTTGATTAAATATATTAAACTAAGTTTCAACTTTCAACATTTTATGGAATTCTATATATTTAGCCCACTACTTATAATATCCCTTTGTATAGTTTGCACAATTACAAAATTTAAAAAGATTGACCACACTTCTTATAAATAACCTAATCAGTTCCAAGCGCAAAATATACAATCTAATCGATATTTGACCCTAAATACTTTATAAAAATCAAATAAATTTAACGGAAAACTATACAGTAAAATATTCAACAAATTTTAAATAAAGGAAATAATTTTATGAAATTTTGAATTAAAGAATTAAAGTCACAACAATTGTGTGTTCAGGTTGGAGGAGTGTTGTGTGGGAGCACAACAATGGTGAATCGATTAGTGCTCCGTGACCAACAACAAATCATACCCAAACATGGAAATTCAAATAAAGAAAACAAAAAAGATATGAACGAATACAATATTTACATGGTTCACCAATTTGTCTTCGTCCACGGGCAATTCATGTTAACGAATAGAAGAAGATTACAAATTGAATGATTTTTTGTTCCTTCCTCACATATAATAATCTCCCTTCTCACAAATAACCATCATAAATAATAGGAGAAGACTAACGAATATTACGCTCACCAAAAGCTCGTAGATTATACCAAAATTCTCAATAGAGAATACCTAAAATTGACTCTAAATCTTTCTGCAAAAAGTGAACCTTTAATTTTCACTCACAAAATTCTCTTATTGAGTCATAAGATGATGATGACCCCATTTTCTCATATCCAAAATTCGGTGGGGGAAGCACACCTTAAATATGAGATAAAATTTCATAGTCCTAAATGGTGTAAAATACCTCAAAAGCTAGGTAACTAATATCTAGCTGACTTGGATACCAAAATACCATTAAATAAGATAAAATAAACCAAAGACGATTTTGAGTTAAACTCAAACTCTCTCTCTTTTTGTCCCAAACTTGTAGGAGTCCTAATCGAACCAACTTATACAAATATCCCCTTTATCGAGATCAATCAGAACACCAAACTGAGCTTTCCAAACCCTGTTGCCGAACAGTTCGTCAAGACGATAAAACCTTCGCTGCTCACAATCCCTTCACTAACGCAAAGTCGAACCTTCACTAGTATCACACCAAACCATATTTTTTTCCTACAAAATCAAAACCCCTTCCCTGACACGAAGGAAGTTTCACTACAATAACTGAATCTTCACTGAGGTGAAGCCATATTCTCCACTCGCGAACCCAACCATAATTTTTTTTGTACAAAACATGCACAATCTCCAACGAACTCAACTCAAATCCGCAAAGCCTTTTTCCAAATTATTTAGAGTTGGCTACATGAATCCTATATTTTCATTTCATTCTGTCCAACGCAATATCTTCGGTTAAATAACGTGATATCATATCCTTTTTTATAATATCCCACCAAGTCAATTTAGGCTTGCCTCTACCCCTTGTGTTACTATCAATACTAACTATATCACTTTTCCTTCCGAGAGCATCCAATGTTCTACGCTTGACGTGCCTAAACCATCTAAGTTGATTTTCTCTCAATTTATATTATATAGGATCTAATTTTACCGTTTCACAAATTTGTTCATTTCTAATTTTATTTTATCACAAATCCATCTTAGCATTCACATACCCGCGACACTCATTTTTTGCACATTTTTTTCTTGATTGCCCAACACTCTGTCCCATATAACATGTTAGGTCTAATGGCCGTCCTATAAAGCTTTCATTTTAACTTCCAAAGCATACATCTATTACACAATATGTCGGTAGCACTTCTCCACTTGACCTAGCCTGCTCTAATCCTATGAGTAACATCATCATTAATATCTCCATCTTTTTGGATAATCGAGCATAAATAAAAAAATGATTTTTTCTAGGTATCTCTTGACCCTCCAATTTTACCACATCTCCAATTGTCATCCTATTACTACTAAAATTTTACTCCACATATTCTGTTTTATTCATGCTTATTTTAAATTATCTTAGGGCTCGTTTGGGAGTTTTGAAGAGAAAAAAAAGGAAAGGAAAATTTTATTCGAAGAGAAGAGAAAAGAAGGAAAAGTTAATAAGAGAGAAAAGAAAAGAAGAGAAGGGAAAGGAGTTTGGGAGAGAAAATAAAACAACTTTCTTTCTTGTGTTTGGGAGTTTGGAAGGAACATAAGTTTTTTTAGGGGAAGAAGGAACAATTCATTAAAAAACTTTCCTTTCTCTTCATTTCTTTTCGACTTGGAAAGAAAGTTTTGGAGAGAAAGGAAGGGAAAGTTTTGTAAAAGTTTTCCTTTTTTTCTCTCTTTTTAAACTCCCAAACGAGAGAAAGTCATTTTTTTTCCTACTTAAACTCCCAAACGAAGGAAAGGAAACACACTTTCCCTCCCTTTCCTTTCATATCTCTCCAAATTAGAACTCGCAAACAAGGCCTTATTTCTAGAGCTTTTTTCTTCACAATTTCAACCTAGCATTAATCCCCGTCTTAGTCTCATCCACTAGAACAATATCATCTGCAAATAGAATACACCACGACATCCCATCTTGTATTTGTACAGTCAACTCATCCATAACAAGAGCAAAGAGATAAGGACTTAATGTTGAACCTTGGTGTAGACCTACAACAATTGAAAATTTACTACTTTCCCCGGTTGATGTTCTTACTGAATTCATGGCTCCATCATACATATCCTTGATCACATCAATATATCTACGAGTCACTCATTTTTTTATGTAGAATCCACCATATTATATCTTAGGGTATCCTATCATACGACTTCTCCAAATCTATAAAAATTATATGAAGATCCTTTTTTTTCTCCCTATACCTCTCCATTAATCTCCTCAAGAAATAGACTGCTTCCGTTTTTGACCTCCCAAGCATAAACCCAAAGTGATTCTCAGATAGTGCTGTTTTCAGCCTCAATATATATTCAATCACTCTCTTCAAAAATTTCATTAAATGACTCATTAACTTAATACCACGATAATTTGAATAGCTTTGTATGTCCCCTTTATTTTTATAAATAGGTACCAAATCACCCTTTCTCCATTCATCGGGCATCCTATTAGTCATTATAATTATATTAAATAATTTTATAATACAAGATACTCCTTCCAAACCTCAATAGGGATACCATCTAGTCCTAAAGTCCTCCCCATTTTCATATTTTTTAGAGCAATCATAACTTCTGTTGTCCTAATTCTGCAAAAAAATATATTTTCTCGAGTCTCACTAAGTTTCTCACTATCTCCATTTAATAACCTCTTAAAGTAGTTTTTTCATCTTTTCATAATCTCATCATCTTTGACTAGGACTCTTAAATCATCACTTTTAATACACTTGATGCTATTAAAATCTTTTGTTTTTCTGTTCCTAAGTTTAGAAAGCTTATAAATACTTTTTTCCCCTTCTTGTATTCTTAATTTTGTATAAAGATTATCATACGCTTTTAACGTAGCATCTCTTACCACTTTCTTAACTTCCTTTTTAACCCATTTATATTTCTCAAAATTTTCTTAATTTCTATTTATTTTCCATACTTTAAAGCACTCCTATTTGATTTTAACTATATTTTGTACTTCTTCATTCCACCACCAAGTTTCTTTATATTTTGTCCCCTTGCCTTTTAAATCTCCAAGAATTTCTTTTAATATTCTCCTAATGCACGCGGCCATATAATTACACATTATGTTAGTCTCTTTTGAACTATTCCATGATACTTCATTTAATAATTTATCTTTAAATAGTTCTAATTTCTCTCCTTTTAAGTTGCACCACCTAGTTCCTGGGTTGATCTTTTTTTTTGCACTCGTGATTGATTTTTAATATTTATATCCAACAAAAACATAACGTGAGGGTTATCACCAAAATACACGATTGTCATCACCCGAAACACTAATAAAGTCAAACACATAATTCTCCATAGAAATCTCGAAATCCCCTTGTTCGACATCACACTTAGAAACCTCCCCAACAACCTCATAACTACCGATTAGTAATTGAAAGTCAACTTCTCTCTCACTGGGAGACATGGGCGCCTCGCCTTTTCCTCGCATTTCCATAGTGACCAAATACTTGCCTCCCAGTGATCTTCGTAGCTCTCAAATGGGCTATCATAATGCCACTATGATTATTGCAAACTAGTGTTATGTATATCCTCTTCCTCCTTTTAATAATTGTTGCAATTTCATTTATCATCTAAAAGTTGATTTTACACCCCTAAAATATTGTGTGATCCCCACACAACCTGAATGTGAGTAAATATCTCCACTATTCCCATAATTCAATCCCTACTTGCCTGCTCATTTATTTCCAAACTATGAATACAAGTTTTCAATTTCCATAGATTAACTCACAATAGCTCCACCAGTTATTGTCCACCATTGGAGAATATACAAATATCTCACATTGGTGCCCCTAAAAACCATAAGGAACCTTCCACAACCCTCATCGCTCCACCATATGTTATAACCTTAACCCACGGAGTCTAGGATACCCACTAACATAAGGCTCACTCGAATACCCAGAAATGCGTCTCACACAACATAAAGTTCTCACCACCCCATCATATGTGTTAATTTTGATTGATCCAATTTCTTAAATTTTGAAGGCTTTCCCATCGGCCATCAAAATAGAACCAAATTCTACCTCTTTGTAGGAGGAGAAAAAATTCTGATTAGGACACATATGAATTAAAAAATTAGAATTAAGTACCCAAAAGTCATTAAATGACTTACTAAAATTATCGGTTCCTATGAGAGAAAATTTATCGACATCCTTCGAAGCACTTGCATTCTCCACTAATGCTGATGCATCATAAACTTTCTACTTGCATTTCTATTCATTTGTTTGAGATATGAATGAATGATTTGCTCAATCTCGTGAAATTGTGCCCCTTTTACTTGGACATGAAGCTTCTCGAACCTTATTTCTCCAGTCTTTCTCTAACGATTAAGCTTGCAAAATCATCGTTACCCTTAACCACTTTCCTCTTATTTTTGTTAGAGATAAAATTTAATGTGATTTCATCCTAAACGATAATTTTCTTCCCGTATATTATCATAGTCACCAAATGATCATACTTTTAGGGAAGAGAAGCCAATAAAACTGCAACCTTGTCCTTTTCCTTTACATTCTTATTTAATAGTTTTGAGAGAAGAATATAAAACTAATTGAGGTGGTCTTGTAATGAAGTACCCGGTTTCATATAAAATTGGTAGAATTCCGTCTTGAGATTATTCTAATTTTTTAAAGACTTTCCAAATAAAGCTTCTCGAGCTTGACATAAATAATCTTAACGAAAATCTTATAATAACGGTGTGTATAATCCCCTGAGATAAACCAAACCTAATTATGAAAAAGCCTCCCTATATATCTTCTTCCACTTTTTATTATTCATTGCATCGTGTTTCCCTTAAAAAGGCATGAATCAAACCCTCTTAGGCAAGGATGTCCATTACCTCCACTTATCAACCGCCAAAATTGTTATTTCAATCAAATTTACCCACATCATAATTTATCTTAGATGCCATAATAAAACACCATTGTTTGCAAACTAGGCTCTGATACCAAAATATTATGCGGGAGAGGGACGATGGTGAATTCACTAAGTCTCTATGACAAAAAAAATAATTAATAATTCATCTTTTACGTATGTGTAGTTATAACATAAATAACATTAATAAAAAATCCTTTCCTGATTAGGCATAAATTCTTCCCATTTACCCCCTTAATTTAGAGGCTTTTATCACTTCGCAAAGTGTAATTCGAGTGGATTTATCTCATATCATTGCTATTGACAATTTTTTAATTAGTATGCCGAGTTTCGTGTGTTTCCTATCTATTTTGAAGGTATTCGGTGCTTAGGGAGGATCGACATCCTAATCCGAGTTCCGAACCAAAAGCTTAAAAAAAAATGTAAGGACGAAAAGTTCCTAAAAAGATGGAACCGGACCGAATAGGAAGGAAAACGAACCGATCCTATCCTGGGAAACTTCCTGTAAAGCACTGAGAGATGGAATCGAACCGAATGGGAAGGAAAATGAACTGATCCTATCCCGGGAAACTTCTTGTAAGGCACTGAGAGATGACTAAGTCTCTATGACCAAAAAAATAATTAATAACTCATCTTTTACGTATGTGTAGTTATAACATAAAGAACATTAATAAAAAATCCCTTCCTGATTAGGCATAAATTCTTCCCATTAACCCCCTTAATTTAGAGGCTTTTATCACTTCACAAAGTGTAATTCGAGTGGATTTATCTCATATCATTGCTATTGACAAGTTTCTAATTAGTATGCTGAGTTTCGTGTATTTCCTATCTATTTTGCAGGTATTCGGTGCTTAGGGAGGATCGACATCCCAATCCGAGTTCCGAACCAAAAGCTTAAAAAAAAATACAAGGACGAAAAGTTCCTAAAAAGATGGAACCGATCCTATCCTGGGAAACTTCCTGTAAAGCACTAGGAGATGGAATCGAACCGAATGGGAAGGAAAATGAACTGATCCTATCCTGGGAAACTTCTTGTAAAGCACTGAGAGATGGAATCGAATCGAAGACGAAGAAAAATGAACCGATCCTATATTTGAAGAACTTCCTATAAAGCACGAAAAGATGGTACTGAACTGAAGAGAGGAAAAACGAACCGAATCGATTCAAGGAAAACTTCTGTCAAAGATGGAACTGAACCGAATCACCTTAAGGGGATCGATTCGGGTATCAGAAATTCGAACTTATCCACTTGTAAAAATTAGATTCTTGCATGGTTGGAACTCTTAGAATCGTAGCTTATAAATTTTAAAATACCTCCCAGACATTAGGGGGCTTAAAAATTCGTTAGAGAAGTATTGTAATTAATTTAGAGAGGAAGAACAACAAGAAACCCTAGTTTTAATTCCAGTTTTGCAATCCAAGTAAATTTGTCTCAGTTATTTCTTTCAAAATTATAGTAGTTGTTTCCTTAGGAAGTAATTTCATTCTTCTTCATCTTCATTCGTTCGTAAAAATGTTTTCTTTCATCCAAAATATGTTTTCTTCTAGTTTTAATATGTCTGGCTAAGTTTTCAAGGGTTGGGGTGCATGAACCCCACCCGATGTAATTCATGACAGTGGAAATAGAAGTTGTAATTAAAACCCTATATGAATTGTATCGTAGTTGATACGTGTAATACCCCGAATTTATGAATATTCCAAATATTCTATTTAATTAGGTGGGAGAATTAAATGAGAATATACGGCTTAATTTAAATTACGTAAGAGTAGTAATTTAATGAGTTTTATTTAAAATTGTAATTATGGAATATTAATCGAGAGATAAATACCGATTTATATTGCCTCATTATATTTACTTAGTGCGAGTGGTAAATAGTTGCTTAACGCGTGTAGACCGTGTTGGGGTGAGAACGAGTATTATTTTTTAAGTGACTCAAATAATAATTTAGAGGTCACAGATGAGTCCGGAAGGGTCAAATTAGTCAAAATAGTATACCCGGGGGTACTAGTTGAGTCCCGGGGAAATTTTGGACTAAACCGAGACCGTTTGGGGGCGTTTTGGTCTTTTAACATGACACGGTATAGAGACCTACGAAATTGAGAGATTTATATCACCCGTATGATAGAGGGGATAGGGTTAGAAAAGCCATGAAAATACACCATAGCCATTAGAGATAAGAGAGAAACCATTCTCAAGGCAAAAGGAAGAATTGGGAAGGATTCAAAGGAGATTTTCACTATCAACTTGTTGGGGAAGAAGGATTGAAGGATTAATATCATCAATCATCAATAACAACCACGAAATCAGACCCTACTGACCATAAGGCAAGTTATTTATTGCAAAAATTATAAAGTTATAATACCCATGTGTAGTGTTTTTGAATAGTCTTGTTTAAATCAATATCTTCATAGGAGAATGATGATATTTATACATGTTGGGATAGGAATCGCATGTAGAATGATTTAACTTATGTAGAGGATTAATATTCAGATTAGACTTGATAATTTTTCGGAGTAAAATCTAGATTTTGAATGAAAATATGGGAAGAACACCATAACTAGTGTTTCAAGAAATTCTGGGTTTAATTCACTCTTTCTTTAAAGGAATTGGAGTTTTGAGGTATTTGACACGTTAGAAATTGTCCTAGTATAGGTGAAAAAATGTTAGGATCACTGGGTCAAAGTTTGGTGGACTATAATGGAGTTTGAAGATTTGTTAATGGAGGAAAAATCTTAACGAAGAAGACAAACTGTGTCTGTCCCTGTTCGATCGATGGATCGATCTCGAACTATCGATCGATCGAACCCAGCCGTCGATCGATCGACGCAAGCTGTTTCTCGAGATTTTTGTGTTTAATTCTTCGTTGATTTTCGGGAATGAATGAGTATCCTAGGATTTACATTATACTTATATGGGAGTGAGAATAAGACCAATAGGTATATTATTGAGGTCCGATAAGGCCATTGGGAGTAGGGCTTGGATTACGGACCGAGGAGAATAATCTGATTTAGTAGAGTATCGGGGACTTCGGAAATTGAGTTAAGGGGCGAAGTAAATTCAATTTAAGTAATAGACCAGTAGGGTAAGCAATAACTACTGAAATTATATGTAAGGGGTAACTAGGACCCTTAGAGTTATGTGAATACTCAAATAAATGCGATTAATGAGATAAATTGTAAAGCGAATATTGTACGATAGATATATGAGATTAAAATATTACGTACGTATATAATTAATTGGTCGTGCGTGTACCTACTGAATTATGTGATCTTTTAGGTCGAGAGATTTGTACCTAAATTAATTATGTTAGGGTCGATGAGACATTCCGAACTAACATAAAGTTATTATATGTTTGGGGTCGATGAGAAATGCCGAACCAAACCTTGAACTGGTGTCGCGATGAAAGAGTCCTGAACCAGAATATGTGTATATATATATATTTGTAAAAATAGTTGGGGTCGATGGATAATTCCGAACCAACTCTCACTTGGTGTCGATGTATCATTCCGAACCAAGAATCATTTACGTGTGTATATAAATAATTGGGGTCGATGTATCATTCTGAACCAATTCTTACTTGGGGTCGATGAATCATTCCGAACCAAGAGTCCTTTACGTGTATAAAAAGGGAAAAATAGTAATGACTGATATTTAGTATATATTGTGTGTGAAATATATATACTTGATGATATTCTACTTCTGTGTATTAGTAGATTGATATATATTATGTATTTAAAGATACATACTGAATTGGTAAGTTAAGTAGTGAAACTTAATTACGAAATGAACCTTTAGATAGAAAAAATCTATTTAGTAATTCAAGTAGCGAAACTTAATTACACAAGTGGGAAGTTAACAATTGTGAGAATTGTAGTAATTTTAGTAGTGAAACTAAATGAGAAGTCTTGAAAAATAACATAGATAAAATGTTACTTGAGAATTAATTAACATACGCGAGATGTTAGTAAAACGATTGTACGGTATGGGCGGTACTGGAACTTGGGTACAGATAAGTTCAGTTGACTACTTTGGTTTTAGTTAGCTTGGGAGGTATGGCTAGATAAACTAAGTGTAGAACATTAGGTGTGCACAAAAGATGAGGGGTGAGTTAACTCAAGAGAGTGTACGAGAACCTAACATGTGTAATCAATAACCGCATTTTATATTGAGATAAACGCTTGTTAAATATTTTCAAAATGTTTTGAGTACTAACTCTTGCTATAAAATATTTTCAAAACCTTTTAGGTGTCCAGCCACAGGGATGCCATGTATGATGATTCCCTTCCAGAGACTCGGAGCTGTAGCACAGTGGATGCTTACAGGATTTTGACTAGACGATATCTCTCATTCAGATCTAGTACAGGATCTCACACTATTCTATGTATGGACTTTCGGTCCGGTATTAGTCTCAGATGTTAGTTTCAGACTAGTGGTTATCCTATTGTTGTTTGGGATTTTTAGTCTATGGTTTATTCGGTAATACTTTTGTTCTGTTGTACTTTTACTTTGTTGTTTGAACTATAGTACATGATTATTTGTACTTTATTCCGCATGGTTGATTTATCTGTTTTAAGAAAGATAAAATTTGGCACCGGTCTAATTTTACTTAGGGGATTAGTAATTAAAAAGTTTTCGACAGTGATGCTAAGAATGAACCATTTGAGAAACCTGTTTTGATTTAATAAAGGCCTGATCACCCGATGTTTAATTAGGCGGGGTGTCACAGATGGTATCAGTGCATCAGGTTCTAGTGTCCATAGATCTGTACGGCTTACTGTAATACCCCGTATTTTTGTGATATTTATTTATGGGATTAATTGAATTAAATGTGTATTAATTGGAAATTAATCCAGATTAAAATACTAGCGAGATGCGAGTTGGTATTTGAATATAATGTGCATATATGATTATATATGAATATCGAAGTATGAAATTTGTCGTGAGATTGAAATACGGCAATTTGGAAATTTTATTGAGACGCGTGTGACAGTCGCGTCAGGGAAATATTTATTTTAATTAAAAAGTGAATTTTAGTTCTATTAACCATATGGTCGTTTTGAGTGCGCCAACGCGTCCGGAAGGGTCGAAATAGTCATAAAACACTAGCCGGGGGTTAAGTTTGGGTCCCGGGGCATTATTGGGCCATACCGGTAACTTATAAGGGCATTTTGGTAATTTCGGAAATTGGGTAATTAAAACCCACGAAAATTAGAGTTAAAAAATCTGACTTAGTATTAACCCACTAAGCCATTTCCAACCCCAATTTAGGTAGTGGGCTACGGGAGAAGTTAGAAACTTTATAACTTGGCAAAACCAACCCCACCTCCATTAACACCTTGAGAAGAACTTGTAGAGAGGGAGAGAAAGAGAAGGATTCTGCAGAGAGAGAGAGAGAAGGCAATTCAACTTTCAAGATTCAACCTCAAATTCAGAGATTCAAATAGGCAAGTGATTTAATTTCGTTTTTATAGAGAATGCTTCTTCCATGCGTAGGAAATTCAATTAAATTGTATTGTTCTTGGGAGTTAATGAAAAACCCATTTAAATTGGAAGTAGATATTTCATTTTGATGAGGAATCGCATGTAGATTGGTATTTAGATGTTTATTCTTATGATATTATAACTTGGATGAAACAAAAACGGATTTTATTAGGCTCATTGATGATTTATAAATGTTAGGGTTCCTGTTCATATAATTTTGGGGATAAATAAAGGGATTTGAAGATTTGATGATGTTTAATATGAGTTTGCCCTATATAAACGTTTGATTATGACCTATGAATGTTTAGTACGAATTAGGAACCTTAAAATGACGTTGGAACCATTTTTATGTGGGATTAGGAGTGAAGAAAATTGGGAAAAACGAGATAGGAATTTCTGGGCTCGAATCTGGCCACTCGTTAGAAGACCCGCCCAGGTCGTTCGAACGAGCTCGTTCGAACGAGCTTCTAACGAGTTGACAGTTTGGGTTCTAACGAGAGGGATGTTCGTTCGAAGACTTTCGTTCGAACGAGATCTCGTTAGAAGGCCCAGTTCGTTCGAACGAACTCTCGTTCGAACGAACTCTCGTTCGAATAGCCTCGTTCGAACGAGACTTCGAACGAGTTGACAATTTAGGCTTTTTAGCCTGTTTTGATCCCGAGTGTCCCGTAACCTTGTGTATATGTAGAGATAACCTTACCTTGTTGATTAGTTGTTACATTTAGGATGTTTGGGATGTAATGAGGAGTCAAACCTAGAAGTGTAGTTTGAACCTAAGGGCAAATATGAAGTAGGACGTGAGTGTCTATTACGTTGCGAGAACTATTGACGGCCTAATTTATTATATTAACCGGGAACATATAAATTGTGTAGTATTATATGTCGGTACGAAAATGAGAAGTGTACCTCCAATATATTATGGTAATTACTAAGAGGTGTGCATACTTAGTATATATATTGATTTTATGTGTATGACATACCTACCATACTTGCTATCACGGGAGGTTTACGTTCGCTTAGGGCCTTCTAATCCTTGTGTTGCCCGGATTTAGATTGGTTACCTCGATGAACATAGGTCAGAGAAGGACTTATTGGGATGTTAATAAGTCTGCTGATCGTGGGAGCGCAGGTATGTGCGTGACCCATGTGATGTGACTGTGTTCGCCTCCATTATTTGTGTTGTTGTTATCTGAGAACGATTCCTGAGAGATTCGGAATACGTAATACTTATGTACGTGATGTACCGGGATGGATAGAAGAGTATGTGTGCACCGCAGCTAGTCTCGGGGTGCTTGTATTGTATATTTATGACGTGAATAATATACACTTAATTAATGGGAACTTTCATGTTAATATTGTGAATATAATTATGGTAATGTTTTGAGAAAACATAACGGGTTAACTGATAGTGAATTATATTACTAATTGAGAGTCCGAGTGCATGTAAAGCCCTCTATTTAATTGATAACGTTAGAATGTAATATGGGAATCGAGTAGTAAGGGGTAGAACTTATTACGTTTTGGTTAGATATATGTGTCATTTAGATGGGTAATGTACGTTAGGAGTGCACATGTAGTCGAGAGGTGAGAATTTCATGTGAGTGCACGTCCTAACATGTATTTTGCATTTAATGTTTTAATGTTATTAAAACACTTGCTGTTTTTAAAATGATTTCCACTTTCGGGCTCTGACCCATTTGCTTTCAAATCTATTTTTGTAAAAACCATTTTAGGTGCCCAGCTACAAGGACACCATGCTTAGGATTCTCATTCAGGTGACGAGCTGTAGCTGTTTGTGGAAGTTACAGGACTTTACTTGTAGACGCTTCATCTATCTTGACTCAATATTCTTCAGTTATCAGTTTTAGGGCATGTCGCCCATTTCTTTTAGAGACATTTCATTTATTTCAGTTATTCAGACTTCTGGCATGTAATTATTCAGGATTCAGACTTGTCGTATTATTTTTCAGTTATGGGATTGTTGTGAGGAGTTTTCCTCCGGATTTATATTTATGTTGTTGGTTATTTATTACTTCATTATAGTGAATGGTTGTTATTCTTTCATTATTCTTTTACTGCATGTTAATCAGACTTAACTTAAAATTTGGCACTTACTTTTAAATACTAGGTGGTTAGTAATTATTAAAATGCTTTCGACAGTGATGCTATTAACTGAACCAACTTGGCATTTTGAATTAATTTAATAAAGGAGTAGCTACCCGGTATTTAATTAGTCGGGGTGTCACAGGTGGTATCAGAGCATCGGGTTCTAGTGTCCTTTAGGATCTGAACGGCTTATTATGTTTCCGCTGAGCTTTCTTTGATGTAGAGCCCTATATTTTAGGACTGTTGTATTCTCTTGTTTATGCTACGTTCTTCAGCTATTTTAAGTTTATAACTACGAACTTATAAACTTCATTCTTATTTCAGATGCCTCAACGACGTGCACAACGGGTTCCCAGGGATGCAACGCCAGAACCAGAGCCCGCACCAGTTCAGGGCACGATGAATGCCGCCGAGGTTGCAGCCGTTGTGGCCCAGGCGGTAAATGCCGCACTAGCAGTAGTTCAGCAAGCACCACCTCAGGCGCCGATAGCCGCGCCAGTTCAGGCTTATGCATTCCCGTCTACTTGGGAACGTGTACGTGATGCTTTTCAGAAAGCACACCCTCCGGAATTCGCAGGTAGCTCCGATGTGGTAGTTTCGAGTCAGTGGAGGAAGGACATCCAGCGACACCTGAGGATGTATGAGTGCACAGATGTCCAGAAGCAGATACTAGCTACCTTTAAGCTAGTAGGGTCTGCACTGCAGTGGTGGAAGTCTATTACCACAGTGGAGGAGAGAGATACTCTCACTATTCAGGAGTTTTGGGTGCGGTTTGACCGCAAGTACTTTCCGTAGGCTGTTCACACAGAGATTAGGAGGAAGTTGATGAGCCTCAAGCAGGAGGGTAAGACTGTGGCCGAGTATGAGGCCAAATTCACTAATCTTCTGAACATTATTTTGGATGAGATACCGATGGAGGAGAAGAAGATACAGAAATTTACGGACGGGTTGACATGGAGGATTCGTCAGCACTTGTTAGGGAACCTCTCATTAGCCACTTATTCTGATGTGGTTAACGCTGCATTGCTCCATTGCCAGGATCACCGCTTTCACATGGCTGAGGGAAAGCGATCGGGAGAGTCTAGCCATTAGGGCAGGACTGGAGGAAATGGTGCCAGTGGGGCACAATCTGTTCAGGGGAAGAGGCAGGGTGATCAGGGTACCCAGCAGGGGGATCACAAGATGTTCAGGTCAGGAAATTTCAGGCACGGACAGGGAGGTTTCCGGCAGGGCCATCAGGGTCCGAACGGCCATCAGCACCAGCAGAGTCAGAATGGTCAACAGCAATTTCAGCAGGGCCAGTGGAGGAACGGTAACGGCCACCAGGGCCGGGGGCAGCAGGGACAGAGAGGGGGAAACTTCCCGGGGAAGTGTTTCGTTTGTGGCAAGGCTGACCATAAACGCTAGGACTGTCCTGATAGGGGCAGGGCCCCGCAGCAGCAGCAGGGTGCTCGACATGAGCCACAGAGGCCACTTTTTCCACCAGCCCTCCCAGCTCCAGCCCAGGTGCCAGCTCTTCCAGCCATTTCAGCAGTTCCTGTGCAGCAGGAACAGTTACAGTATGGACGTGTCTATAACGTCCACCAGGCAGCAGCTCCACAGGCACCACCCGCGATGGAGGGTATGTTTCCTATCCATGGTACTATGGGTCGGGTTTTGTTTGATATGGGGGCAACACATTGCTTTATAGCTACACATTTTGCGAAAGCCTTAGGGTTGTTAGCCACAGCAGAGAGCACAGTGACGTGTGTAGACTCACAATTGGGGAGTGGGTCACTTATTTTCTTTATATGCCGGGGAGTAGAGGTAGAGATTGGTAGTCTGGTATTACCTGCAGATATGTTGGTATTAGATATGCATGTTCACGATGTGATTATCGGTATGGATTGGCTCGCTGATTATAGAGCCATGATTGATTGCTTCGGTGGGAGCATTATTTTTGCCATTCCGGGGAAAGAGATGTTTGTAGTGGCGATGCCTCGCCCATAGGGAGGTTCGACCGCTCATTTGTATTATTTAGAGGAGGAGACCTCTAAGGAGGTGGTGATACCACTTGATTCGATTTCGGTTGTTAGAGAGTTTGCCGATGTATTTCAGGATATACCTGGAATACCCCCCAGTCGAGAGATAGACTTTGTCATAGACTTATTACCAGATACGAGACCTATAGCACGCGCACCGTACTGTATGGCTCCAGCTGAGATGAGGGAGTTACGGGATCAGATTGAGCAGTTGTTGGGTCAGGGGTTTATACGGAGGAGTACTTCGCCGTGGGGTGCCCCTGTGTTGTTTGTGAAGAAGAGAGATGGTTCACTGAGATTGTGTGTGGACTACCGGGAGTTGAACACGGTCACGATACGAAATAAGTATCCGTTGCCTCGAATCGATGACTTATTTGACCAGTTGAGAGGAGCTTCTTTTATCTCGAAGATTGATTTACGATCGGGATACCATCAGTTGCGTATCAGGGAAGAGGATGTCTCGAAGACTGCGTTCTTATCGAGATATGGATCTTACAAGTTTCGGGTTATGCCTTTTGGTCTGACCAATGCTCCAGCAGTATTTATGGACTTGATGAATAGGGTGTTCAGGGATTTCCTAGATCAGTTTGTCATTGTCTTCATCGATTATATTCTGGTTTACTCCCAGACAGAGGAGGAGCACGCCGAGCATTTGAGGCAAGTTTTGCAGACACTACGTCAAAACGAGCTGTATGCAAAATATGAGAAATGCGGGTTTTGGCTGAAGGAGGTCCAGTTTTTGGGACATATTATTTCCGACCGGGGAATATCTGTTGATCCGGGGAAGGTATCCGCGCTGAGGGAGTGGGGACAGCCCACGACACCAACAGAGATTCGTAGTTTCTTGGGCTTAGCAGGATACTACATGAGTTTATTCAGGGATTCTCGAAAATAGCAGGTCCTTTGACACATCTGACTCGTAAAGGTGTGCCGTTCATCTGGAGTGATGCCTGTCAGTTGGCATTCGATGAGTTAAAGGATAATTTGACCTCAGCACCTGTGTTAGCATTACCGAGACCGGGAGTTGAGTATTTAGTTTACACCGATGCGTCCTTGCAAGGACTTGGAGGTGTATTGCAGCAGGAGAGTCAGGCCATTGCTTATGCATCCCGTAAGCTAAAGCTGCACGAGAAGAATTACTCCACTCATGCCTTGGAGTTGGCGGCAGTTGTATTTGCCCTTCGTATATGGATACATTACCTTTTGGGGGAGAAGTTTCGATTATTCACGGACCACAAGTCCCTACAGTACCTATTCACGCAAAAGGAGTTGAATATGCGGCAGCGAAGGTGGCTTGAGTTTGTGAAGGACTATCAGTTCGATATCCAGTATCACCCGGGAAAGGCTAACGTGGTAGCAGACGCGTTGAGCCGTAGGCCAGCAGATGAAGTGGCAGGGGTGTGGAAGGCCAAACGGAAGGAATTGGGACACCAGGATGAAGTGGCTCGATCGTTCATGTCTGTAATGACCGTTACACCGCAGATTGTCACGAGAGTGGTAAAGGCACAAGCAGATGTCTCGTTCTGTCAGAGGCAGATAGTTCGATTATTAGCAGAGGGAGCCGAGTCCTATACCGTTAGCTCAGACGGGGGATTACGCTTCAATGGGAGATTAGTAGTTCCGGAAGGGGAAGAATTGCGGCATGAGGTGATGGCAGAGTCGCATGGCTCACGGTTCGCGGTACATCCCGGTGGGGATAAAATGTAACAAGACATGAGACGATATCGGGATGAAGAGAGATATTGGCGTGTTTTTTTCTAAATGCGCCACTTGTCAGCTTGTAAAAGTGGATCATCAGAGACCGACAGGACTTCTACAACCATTGGAGGTCCCGAGGTGGATGTGGGAGAGCATATCCATGGACTTTATCACGGGGTTTCCTACATCACAGAGAGGTCACGACTCCATTTGGGTAATTGTGGACAGGTTGTCCAAAGTCACTCATTTTCTACCCGTAAGGACAGACTACACTACGGGACAGTATGCCCAGCTCTTTATTTCAGAGATAGTGAGACTTCACGATGTGCCCTTAAATATCGTGTCTGACCGAGACAAGATATTTGTTTCACGGTTTTGGGAGAGTTTTCAGGAGGCCATGGGCACGGAATTGCGGTTGAGTACGGAGTATCACCCGCAGACCGATGGGCAGACCGAGCGTACAAACCAGATGTTGGAGGACATGCTACGTATATGCTTTATTGATTTCGGGGGTGGATGGGAACAGTATCTTCCACTGGTGGAGTTTGCTTACAATAACTCCTACCAGTTCACCATTGGCATGGCTCCATTTGAGGCGTTGTACGGTAGACCTTGTCGTTCCCCATCATGTTGGTTGGAAGTGGGGGACAACAAACTACTTGGGCCGGAGGTGATTCAGGATACTTCGGCAAGGATAGAACTGATACGGAGTCGCATTCGGGTAGCTCAGGACAGGCAGAAGAGCTATGCTGATGCGAAGAGGTTCTTCAGAGAGTTCCAAGTGGGGGACCAGGTTTTGCTCAGAGTATCTCCTATGAAGGGGATTATGCATTTCGGGAAGAAAGGGAAGTTGGCACCGAGATATGTGGGACCATTTCCTATTATGAGCGGATTGGACCGGTTGCTTATAGGCTTGGATTACCGGAGCATTTGCATCGGATTCACGATGTGTTTCATATTTCCTCGCTAAGGAAATATCTTAGAGACGATTTGGCTCATTCTAACATTTCTTTGGAGGACATCGATCTCCAGCCTGATAGTTCCTACGAGGAGGGGCCGATTGCGATTTTGGACCGAAGTGAGCGGAAACTGCGGTCAAAGATAGTCCCGTTAGTGCGTGTTCAGTGGCGACATCATAATGTTGAGGAGTCCACATGGGAGCGCGAGGATGAGATGCACGAACGTTATCCAGAGTTGTTCTTACCAGGTACTTTCTAGTTCCGAATTTCGGGACGAAATTCAGTTATTAGGGGGGAAGTATGTAATACCCCGTATTTTTGTGATATTTATTTATGGGATTAATTGAATTAAATGTGTATTAATTGGAAATTAATCCGGATTAAAATACTAGCGAGATGCGAGTTGGTATTTGAATATAATGTGCATATATGATTATATATGAATATCGAAGTATGAAATTTGTCGTGAGATTGAAATACGGCAATTTGGAAATTTTATTGAGACGCGTGTGACAGTCGCGTCAGGGAAATATTTATTTTAATTAAAAAGTGAATTTTAGTTCTATTAACCGTATGGTCGTTTTGAGTGCGCCAACGCGTCCAGAAGGGTCGAAATAGTCAAAAAACACTAGCCGGGGGTTAAGTTTGAGTCCCGGGACATTATTGGGCCATACCGGTAACTTATAAGGGCATTTTGGTAATTTCGGAAATTGGGTAATTAAAACCCACGAAAATTAGAGTTAAAAAATCTGACTTAGTATTAACCCACTAAGCCATTTCCAACCCCAATTTAGGTAGTGGGCTACGGGAGAAGTTAGAAACTTTATAACTTGGCAAAACCAACCCCAACTCCATTAACACCTTGAGAAGAACTTGTAGAGAGGGAGAGAAAGAGAAGGATTCTGCAGAGAGAGAGATAAGGCAATTCAACCTTCAAGATTCAACCTCAAATTCAGAGATTCAAATAAGGCAAGTGATTTAATTTCGTTTTTATAGAGAATGCTTCTTCCATGCGTAGGAAATTCAATTAAATTGTATTGTTCTTGGGAGTTAATGAAAAACCCATTTAAATTGGAAGTAGATATTTCATTTTGATGAGGAATAGCATGTAGATTGGTATTTAGATGTTTATTCTGATGATATTATAACTTGGATGAAACAAAAACGGATTTTATTAGGCTCATTGATGATTTATAAATGTTAGGGTTCCTGTTCATATAATTTTGGGGATAAATAAAGGGATTTGAAGATTTGATGATGTTTAATATGAGTTTGCCCTATATAAACGTTTGATTATGACCTATGAATGTTTAGTACGAATTAGGAACCTTAAAATGATGTTGGAACCATTTTTATGTGGGATTAGGAGTGAAGAAAATTGGGAAAAACGAGATAGGAATTTCTGGGCTCGAATCTGGCCACTCGTTAGAAGACCTGCCCAGGTCGTTCGAACGAGCTCGTTCGAACGAGCTTCTAACGAGTTGACAGTTTGGGTTCTAACGAGAGGGATGTTCGTTCGAAGACTTTCGTTCGAACGAGATCTCGTTAGAAGGCCCAGTTCGTTCGAACGAACTCTCGTTCGAATAGCCTCGTTCGAACGAGACTTCGAACGAGTTGACAGTTTAGGCTTTTTAGCCTGTTTTGATCCCGAGTGTCCCGTAACCTTGTGTATATGTAGAGATAACCTTACCTTGTTGATTAATTGTTACATTTGGGATGTTTGGGATGTAATGAGGAGTCAAACCTAGAAGTGTAGTTTGAACCTAAGGGCAAATATGAAGTAGGACGTGAGTGTCTATTACGTTGCGAGAACTATTGACAGCCTAATTTATTATATTAACCGGGAACATATAAATTGTGTAGTATTATATGTCGGTACGAAAATGAGAAGTGTACCTCCAATATATTATGGTAATTACTAAGAGGTGTGCATACTTAGTATATATATTGATTTTATGTGTATGACATACCTACCATACTTGCTATCACGGGAGGTTTACGTTCGCTTAGGGCCTTCTAATCTTTGTGTTGCCCGGATTTAGATTGGTTACCTCGATGAACATAGGTCAGAGAAGGACTTATTGGGATGTTAATAAGTCTGCTGATCGTGGGAGCGCAGGTATGTGCGTGACCCATGTGATGTGACTGTGTTCGCCTCCATTATTTGTGTTGTTGTTATCTGAGAACGATTCCTGAGAGATTCGGAATACGTAATACTTATGTACGTGATGTACCGGGATGGATAGAAGAGTATGTGTGCACCGCAGCTAGTCTCGGGGTGCTTGTATTGTATATTTATGACGTGAATAATATACACTTAATTAATGGGAACTTTCATGTTAATATTGTGAATATAATTATGGTAATGTTTTGAGAAAACATAACGGGTTAACTGATAGTGAATTATATTACTAATTGAGAGTCCGAGTGCATGTAAAGCCCTCTATTTAATTGATAACGTTCGAATGTAATATGGGAATCGAGTAGTAAGGGGTAGAACTTATTACGTTTTGGTTAGATATATGTGTCATTTAGATGGGTAATGTACGTTAGGAGTGCACATGTAGTCGAGAGGTGAGAATTTCATGTGAGTGCACGTCCTAACATGTATTTTGCATTTAATGTTTTAATGTTATTAAAACACTTTCTGTTTTTAAAATGATTTCCACTTTCGGGCTCTGACCCATTTGCTTTCAAATCTATTTTTGTAAAAACCATTTTAGGTGCCCAGCCACAAGGACACCATGCTTAGGATTCTCATTCAGGTGACGAGCTGTAGCTGTTTGTGGAAGTTACAGGACTTTACTTGTAGACGCTTCATCTATCTTGACTCGATATTCTTCAGTTATCAGTTGTAGGGCATGTCGCCCATTTCTTTTAGAGACATTTCATTTATTTCAGTTATTCAGACTTCTGGCATGTAATTATTCAGGATTCAGACTTGTCGTATTATTTTTCAGTTGTGGGATTGTTGTGAGGAGTTTTCCTCGGATTTATATTTATGTTGTTGGTTATTCATTACTTCATTATAGTGAATGGTTGTTATTCTTTCATTATTCTTTTACTGCATGTTAATCAGACTTAACTTAAAATTTGTCACTTACTTTTAAATACTAGGTGGTTAGTAATTATTAAAATGCTTTCGACAGTGATGCTATTAACTGAACCAACTTGGCATTTTGAATTAATTTAATAAAGGAGTAGCTACCCGGTATTTAATTAGTCGGGGTGTCACACTTACTACGTTTTCAGCGTATCGTTTGATTGATATAAAGCCCTATCTTAGGATTATTGTACTCCTCTACGTACGTAGTATACGTTCTCCTGCTATTTAGTAGATGTAGTGTTATATATACGAGTTCGATTGAACACGGTACGTCGAATATGGTGGTAGGACCAGCATTGGAGTTAGAAGGACTGCAGGAGGGAGGAGCTCGACATAAAGCATGGGGTGTTCAGAGATGGTAATCATAGGAGAGATGACCGTTGTCGAGGTCACTCCTAGCGTGTAATGGAAGTAGATGCTGCAAGGGTTGTTGAGGCATAACAGGCATTTTCCCAGTGTTGCGGCGGTATGGGGGAATGCTAATCTAGACCCGCCCAATGCAGTGATAGTGGTAGGGAGTCTGAAGAAATTTTTGATGAGAACGAGCCGTAATATGTGATAAAACAGCGACTGTGCATGGTAACCAATGGAAGTAGAATGTATAGAGGTTTTGGCATTTAGGGATAGAGTAGAAATACCCAGAAGTGAAAATTTGGGTAAAGTTTTTGAGGCAACGTGGCGGGGATACCAGTCACCACATCCGGACCGAGGGTCCGTATACAAATAGAGGAACCTTACGTATAGTTTAACCACAAAATCCTCCAATGAGGATTCAGAAGCGAAGTGAATGTAAATATCTGAACCCCTCACGTGAAAGCCTGGTAGAGGCCAATTGTGAGAGAGAAATTTATCCATTGAAGTGAACTTGTACCGAGGAGATAGGTATAAGGGAAAAAGATCCCTTGAGAGAATGGACTCTCGAGTTGTAATTCGCAATTTTTGGTAAAACTCTTCTTGAACGACTTATGTATATGAAGGAAGTATGGTACTTCTTACAAGGTTGGGGTAAATGCTCCTAGGGGACGAAGTTAAGAGAGTTTAAAGATTTAGTCAAAGAGTAAGACTGAATGTAATGGGGCTGGTGCAAGCCATAAGTGGAAACCCACTAGAGGATTTAATGATTAGATTCTAAGTCGGGACTGTTAAGCCCCATAGTGCGTTCCTATTGGTCAGCAGAACTAAGGGAACCAGGATGATAGTGCTCAGAATCGAGGCTACCAAGTCCGAGAGGAGGGATACCCCAAACCGGTCAGTGTGGCCTGGAGTAAGGGAATTTTTGTAAAGATGTCTAGTGTGGTTTATAGGGCCACGCGTTTTATTTTAGCTTGAAGTTATTTGAGGAAATAATAACTCTGATACGTTTTGCATTCCGGAGAGGACAAGTGTGTTATATCCGGAAACCATCTGAACCACCAGAGCGATGGATAAGGAAGTATATGGGTTTTAGCCTCGAGTGAATGGGGTATGTGACGATACCTCACCTGAAAGAGGGTCGAGTTGTCATTATTTATCAATAGGTAAGGGACTTCAGGGATTATGAACGTCTCATAGTAATTGATTTCGGTGTGTAGGAACCTAAAAGATGTGATTCAATGTATGTCGTATGACTGCTGAGCGGAGAGATCGAGCTCGTTGTTGTAATTAGTGCTAAGGACTTAGTGATAGTATAAGCGCAGTGCCATTTGACTCCTTTAGAAATATTGGGGTATGGTTGCACATATTGTCGAGGAATGAAATTTGAGTATCTTGATTATGTGTTGTTCCGACAATGCTCAGTAAGAATACATGGGGAGAAGTCCCTTGTTTAAGTTCGGTTACGAAAGGGAATACAACTGAATTTTTGTGCACGACAGGAGAAGAGACATTGTTAGATGCCAGGGCATCAGTGGAGCCGGTAGTGTTGTGGAGAAACACTGAAAGGCTTACCTCACCACGAAGGGATAAGTGGGACTTTATGGGCAAGGATTTGATTTTTGTCTATAGGGGATGGAGAATACCCACAAGATTGTAGTCACATCGTGTAGACTAGGCTGGAGTTGAAGAAAGGCATATTACGGGTGCGACATTTGCAATGTTTTTGCAAATGTGCACCGAGAAAAGGGTGTATGGGCGCCCTAGTCAATTGGATTCCTTAGACATTCGAGATAGAGGGATGCGGAAATTGTTTTTGTACGACGGTGGAGAAATTAGGAAACAAGTCGTATCGATGAAATGGGTTGAACGTCATGGGAGATAGACGATGATCCAAGATTATATGTGCTGAGAGATCCAGCACACCCTATGGGATGAAAGTCGGTGGGAAACCGTTCAAAGGTTATCTCTTGATATGGGAGACCTAACTGTGGTGAAGAAGTAGCGTAAGGTGCTACTTGACTGAGTGTTGTGAGTGACTTACGTGTTACTAAAATGTTGATTCTTATAAAGTAACCAACCCCAAAAAGTGCGCCAATTGTGAAGAGTGCACGGATTGTAAAGTATAATAAACTCGAAGAGAAAGGGGAATAGAGTACCACTTGAGGAAAGATGACATAAGTGGGAAGCGGTGTTGAGGAAGGGACATAATGAGATAGTCTCCAAACACACCTCTAGTTGATAGAGAAAGATAGACTCGAAATGAGCAACCGGAATGTGATAGTGAAACTATGTTTCCAATGATGGAAGGAGGAGACATACTTATAAATTATTTATGGGTTGTGAACATCATAATTAAGCCAACATTTCGTTGGGGTAGCGAAATGGGGTGACCGGGATGGATTAGTATGTAGTTGAAAAGGGAGAGTGCACGGTGCCGCTCTACATGATTGTGAATCAGAATGAAATCCTAAAATTCCACCCTGTGAGATATGGTCAGGGAGGAATAGAGATAAAGTTTTATTTTGAGTACGTTGTGTTACCTATGACTCAACGTTAGTGAGAAAGGAAGATAATACGCCCTTACGATAGTGGAATTTTGGAGAAGCCCACTGATCAATTCATAGGTTGAATGTATGCCTATAAGAGCATATTTATAGGTAGAGTGAGTGCCTATATGAACTGTACATAAGGTTTAGGTTCTTGGATGCCCATTAAGAACTTATTTATACCTTGAGGTGTAGTTCGAGGAGACATTTTGAACTTTTAGTCCTTAACGCGTGATATGAGGACATTCTATTGGGGTATGGCATTTTAGAAGATAAGAAGTGTGAAATATATGGCTCACAAATTGTCTACTCATGTGCGATGAGATAGATATACTTATATTGTGCTCGAAGTGTGATTCCGAGGCAATATAACCAATCACTATTGGTGATCGAGGTGGGATTCCGATCCAATAACCCCAAAAGTGTTATAAAAGGGGGGTGATTATAAAATAAATGTTGATAGTATATGCTGTGTGTAACATATATATACCTTATGATTTCCTACTTATGTGCGATAATAAGTATGCCTAAATTATGTATTGGGGTCGATGATGCTCCGGACCAATACATGAAGGATCGATTTGGGTCGATGATTTTCTGAACCAAATCGATGATAAATTAAGTATCGACGGAAGGTCTAAACCAACTTATGCGTTACATTTACCTTGGGGTCGTGGAATTTTCGGACCAATGTAAATTATAGGATTATTGGGGCCAATGATTTTGCCGGACCAATTTCCTTATAGTATATATTGTGTGCGAAATATATACCTTATAATATTCTACTTATGAGTGATAGTAGACACATAGATGTTATATCTAGAGTTATACATCAAAAGGGTAAATTAAGTGAGACTTAATTATGATATAGGCGGCATGGGTAACATGTAATAAGAGTTTATAATGATGCAAGACATGTACTTGGGAAGACCGTTAGGATGATATGATTTGATTTTGGGTATTAAAGGATGCAATGATGTTTAAGGTCCTTAGTCCTAATACCAACCTTATCCTAATTTCGAGGACGAAATTCCTTTGTAAGGGGGGGAGTATGTAATACCCCAAATTTATGAATATTCCAAATATTCTATTTAATTAGGTTGGAGAATTAAATGAGAATATACGGCTTAATTCAAATTACGTAAGAGTAGTAATTTAATGATGGAATATTAATCGAGAGATAAATACCGATTTATATTGCCTCATTATATTTACTTAGTGCGAGTGGTAAATAGTTGCTTAACGCGTGTAGACCGTGTTGGGGTTAGAACGAGTATTATTTTTTAAGTGACTCAAATAATAATTTAGAGGTCACAGATGAGTCTGGAAGGATCAAATTAGTCAAAATAGTATACCCGGGGGTACTAGTTGAGTCCCGGAGCAATTTTGGACTAAACCGAGACCGTTCGGGGGAGTTTTGGTCTTTTAACATGATAGGGTATGGAGACCTACGAAATTGAGAGCTTTATATCAGCCGTATGATAGAGGGGTTAGGGTTAGAAAAGCCATGAAAATACACCATAGCCATTAGAGATAAGAGATAAACCATTCTCAAGGAAAAAGGAAGAATTGGGAAGGATTCAAAGGAGATTTTCACTATTAACTTGTTGGGGAAGAAGGATTGAAGGATGAAGATCATCAATCATCAATAACAACCACGAAATCAGACCCTACTGATCATAAGGCAAGTTGTTTATTGCAAAAATTATAAAGTTATAATACCCATGTGTAGGGTTTTTGAATAGTCTTGTTTAAATCAATATCTTGATAGGAGAATGATGATATTTATACATGTTGGGATAGGAATCGCATGTAGAATGATTTAACTTATGTATAGGATTAATATTCAGATTAGACTTGATGATTTTTCGGAGTAAAATCTGGATTTTGAATGAAAATATGGGAAGAACACCATAACTAGGGTTTCAAGAAATTCTGGGTTTAATTAACTATTTCTTTAAAGGAATTGGAGTTTTGAGGTATTTGACACGTTAGAAATTGTCTTAGTATATGTGAAAAAATGTTAGGATCATTGGGTCAAAGTTTGGTGGACTATAATGGAGTTTGAAGATTTGTTAATGGAGGAAAAATCTTAACGAAGAAGACAAACCGCGTCTGTCACTGTTCGATGAGCCGTCGATCGATCGAACCCAGCCGTCGATCGATCGAACCCAGCCATCGATCGATCGATGCAAGCTGTTTCGCGAAATTTTTGTGTTTAATTCTTCGTTGATTTTCGGGAATGAATGAGTATCCTAGGATTTACAATATACTTATATGGGAGTGAGAATAATACTAATAGGTATATTATTGAGGTCCGATAAGGCCATTGGGAGTAGGGCTTGGATTACGGACCGAGGAGAATAATCTGATTTAGTAGAGTATCGGGGACTTCAGAAATTGAGTTACGGGGCGAAGTAAATTCAATTTAAGTAATAGACCAGTAGGGTAAGCAATAACTACTGAAATTATATGTAAGGGGTAACTAGGACCCTTAGAGTTATGTGAATACTCAAATAAATGCGATTAATGAGATAAATCGTAAAGCGAATATTGTACGATAGATATATGAGATTAAAATATTACGTACGTATATAATTAATTGGTCGTGCGTGTACCTACTGAATTATGTGATCTTTTAGGTCGAGAGATTTGTACCTAAAGTAATTATGTTTGGGTCGATGAGACATTCTGAACTAACATAAAGTTATTATATGTTTGGGGTCGATGAGAAATGCAGAACCAAACCTTGAACTGGTGTCGCGATGAAAGAGTCCTGAACCAGAATATGTGTATATATATATTTTTAAAAATAGTTGGGGTCGATGGATAATTCCGAACCAACTCTCACTTGGTGTCGATGTATCATTCCGAACCAAGAATCATTTACGAGTGTATATAAATAATTGGGGTCGATGTATCATTCCGAACCAATTCTTACTTGGGGTCGATGAATCATTCCGAACCAAGAGTCCTTTACGTCTATAAAAAGGGAAAAATAGTAATGACTGATATTTAGTATATATTGTGTGTGAAATATATATACTTAATGATATTCTACTTCTGTGTATTAGTAGATTGATATATATATTATGTATTTAAAGATACATACTGAATTGGTAAGTTAAGTAGTGAAACTTAATTACGAAATGCACCTTTAGATAGAGAAAATCTATTTAGTAATTCAAGTAGCAAAACTTAATTACACAAGTGGGAAGTTAACAATTGTGAGAATTGTAGTAATTTTAGTAGTGAAACTAAATGAGAAGTCTTGAAAAATAACATAGATAAAATGTTACTTGAGAATTAATTAACATACGCGAGATGTTAGTAAAACGGTTGTACTGTATGGGCGGTACTGGAACTTGGGTATAGATAAGTTCATTTGACTACTTTGGTTTTAGTTAGCTTGGGAGGTATGGCTAGATAAACTAAGTGTAGAACGTTAGGTGTGCACAAAAGATGAGGGGTGAGTTAACTCAAGAGAGTGTACGAGAACCTAAAATGTGTAATCAAGAACCGCATTTTATATTGTGATAAATGCTTGTTAAATATTTTTAAAATGTTTTGAGTACTAAGTCTTGCTATAAAATATTTTCAAAACCTTTTAGGTGTCCAGCCACAGGGACGCCATGTATGATGATTCCATTCCAGAGACTCGGAGCTGTAACACAGTGGATGCTTATAGGATTTTGACTAGACGATATCTGTCATTCAGATCTAGTACAGGATCTCACACTATTCTATGTATGGACTTGTGGTCCGGTATTAGTCTCAGATGTTAGTTTCAGACTAGTGGTTATCCTATTGTTGTTTGGGATTTTTAGCCGATGGTTTATTCGGTAATACTTTTGTTCTGTTGTACTTTTACTTTGTTGTTTGAATTATAGTACATGATTATTTGTACTTTATTCCGCATGGTTGATTTATCTATTTTAAGAAAGATAAAATTTGGCACCGGTCTAATTTTACTTAGGGGATTAGTAATTAAAAAGTTTTAAAAAGTGATGCTAAGAATGAACCATTTGAGAAACCTGTTTTGATTTAATAAAGGCCTCATCACCCGATGTTTAATTAGGCGGGGTGTCACAATACGATACTGCTTTAATTCAACCCTTACTTACATACTCTGCGGGCTAGGATCACTGATATATGTAATACTTGGAAGAAATAAAGATCGAATTTTTATTCATTCTTTGCTTACATACTGTGTAGGTTACGATCCCTCATATGTGTAATACTTAAGAGCATTAAAAATCGGATTCATTTAAAGCTTTAATTCTGAATCTAGTATCTTACTAAGTGAATTAATAGGGTGTGGGGGATTGTAACCCGACCTATCTTTCTCCTTTCATAGTTAAAGTTTTAGTCAATTTGTTATTAGTTCTTCATTAGAGTAATTGCATTTTATTCATTCATAGTTTTACTGGTTAATCATTTTCAAAATTGCATCAAGTTGTAGTTGTTTCAAAATTCAAATCACCTTTTCCTTCTTTTTAGAGTCAAAATTTAGGTTTCCTTCGTCTTTCCAACGTCGTTATGACTTCGTTCGTCCTATTTTCCTGAGGATCGATACCCGACTTATCGGATTATTACTTGAGCGAAAGGCTTGCACTTGAGCCTAAATAGCACGCACACTAGACACATTTGTGGTCGTGTCAAGTTTTTGGCGCCGTTGCCGGGGATTTAGGTAGACTTAGGTTATATCAAGTCAATCTAAAACTTTGACCAGAAATTTCTAAGAAAGCCCCAAAACATAAAAAAATCCAAAAAATATAAAAATTTCATCATATCTCAAAAAGCCTTTAATGCAAAATCCTGAACATACTCAGACTCCTCACAATACTCCAATCATAATCCACGAAAACCCTATTGTTGAGTATAATCTAAAAGCCCCCACACACCTCGCATTCCATAATTCTGGTTTCCAATTCCTACTCTCGAGCACTCTATCAGTAGCTACACCCTGAGTCAAACTTCGAGTCCTACATCTAGGACACCGAGTTAGTACACAGAATCATTTAAAGAGAGTGTGAATATGATGTCTGACACAATGAGTTTCGATACTGGAGAGGGAGATCTCTCCTATCGTCCCATGAAAGACCTACTCTTTCCTGAGCGAACTATCACCCCTGGTTGCATTTTACTTCCGTATACTGTCGGTCAGTTCCACTTTCGCAATGGGATGATACAGATTCTCCCTTCATTTCATGGTACGGATTCGGAGAAACCATACATGCATATTCTTGAGTTTGAAGAGGCGTGTGATACATTTAGTGATCAAGCTTGCACGCAAGATGTCGTTCGCCTAAAGCTTTTCCCTTTTTCTTTAAAGGATAAAGCCAAGACTTGGCTATGGTATCTACCCCCAAACTCCATCACTTCCTGGAGAGATATGCAGTCTAAATTTGTCTCAAAATTTTGTCTGTATCACAACACTAACTCCGCCAAGACTCAAATCCAAGCTTTTCGACAACACGATAATGAGTCTTTGGACAAATGTTGGGAACGGTTTCAAGAGTTGGTAAGCACATGCCCCCATTATGGTTTTGACAAACACTTACTGATATCTTTCTTCCATAATGTGTTGACAATCGCTTCTAAACAACTTATGCAAACAATGTGTGAAAGACCCTTTTTGGATCTAGACTCATGCAATGCAGAGGCCCATCTTAAGTATTTCGCAGAGACTACTCAAGCATGGGACACATCTGATCCCAACCAAGCTCGACCTAGACAACCATCTATCAATCAAACTGCCCCCGGTCTATACCATTTGGATTGAAATACCTTAATAGACTGTCAATTCGATCAGTTTTAGAGAGATATAAAAGAGTGGTTTGATGGTCGGTTGAGAAATATCTCCGGATCCAGCCATGGTTCAAAAGAAAAAGTGTGTGCTATTTGTGAGGCGGGCTACTCCATAAAGGCATGCATGACGATTTATGCCTACAAGGCCATGCACACCGAGCATGTAGATACTATAGGAGGATTCAAGGGAAATTTTAATGTCCCGCATGGGAATTCTTACAACCCTTCGTGGAGGAACCATCCTGGTTTCAACTATGGACAACCACAATCTGCGATGAACCCACATTCATAGGTTGTCCCACCTCTACCACCTCCTCAATACCAATAAGCGCCACCACCTCCAGTCCCATATGTATCTCCACAGCGGAGGAGCCTCGAGGATACAATAAACCATTTCATAAATTCTCAAGGTGCACACAATACTCGATATGAACACTTGTTCACCGAAATAAATGCAAACGTCTCCAAGATTCAAGCCGCATTGAGCATCCAAGAGAAGGACAAGTTTCCTGCCCAAGGCTAAAGACCTCCCCAAGGTTAACTTAGTATTAGATCCACCTCTACCGAACAACAGGAGCACTGCCAAACTGTAACCACTCTTTGTAGTGGGAGAGTTGTTGATTTATCACCTCCCCCACATGACATTTTAAAAGACAAGGAGAATTCGCCCGACACAAAAGAGGCCAAAGATATCTCCTTGAACGAGAGTGAAAAGGAAAATACTAGTCATCCCGAGGTAGTTGTAAAACCACCGTCCGCTACGCCATTTCCTTAAATATTGGTTCCTGCCCATAACAGGACCATAAGTGAAGAAGTTCTAGAAGTGCTTAAGAACATAAAGTTGAACTTACCTTTCCTCGATGCAATAAGGTAAATTCCATCCTATGCAAAAGTCATAAAAGACTTATTGACAGTCAAGAGGAGGATGAAGGTATTGAAGAACGTGTTTCTTGCACAAAATGTGAGCTCAATCCTTCTTAATGATCTCGTACCTAAATATAAAGATTCCAGTGCTCCCACTATTTCCTGCACCATTCGAGAAAACAAATTCCAAAAAGCCTTACTCGATTGGGGAGCAAGTGTCAATATACTCCCCTATTCGATTTATAGGAAACTTGATCTGGGTGATATTAAGCCCACAAGGATCAATCTCCAGTTAGCGGATCGAACCGTGAAGATACCAAGGGGTATAGTTGAGGATGTGATAGTCCAAGTGGACACTTTCTACTTCCCGGTAGATTTTGTCATTTGGGACACAAATCCCTTCTTTGCCTCGAAAAATCATGTTCCCATCATCCTTGGACACCTATTTTTAGCCACGGCTAACGCAGTCATCAATACTAGAAATTGGCATATACAAATCACTTTTGGGAATATGACTTTAGAAATAAACATCTTCAACATAGCTCAACAAGAAGGGGAAGAAGATGATCTTAACGTGGTGAGTTTAATTGAGGAGATTGTAGAAGAACACTTTGAGAAAAATTACTGTGGAGACGCCTTAGAAGCTTGCCTAGCTTCTAATCATGAAAGTGAGGGAGCCTAGACCGAGTTTGAGAGGGAGATAGATGAGTTGAGAGGCTTACTCGATGAGAGAGCGTCGAACGAGGACGCGAGAGGTGTTAATTGGGTTTTTAGATTCGAAGAGTTACCGCCAAGGGAAGCACGCATGGTGCCCTCTAGCAACACATTCCCAAATCTCGAGTTGAAGAAACTACCCCAATGTTAAATATGCTTTCCTAGGTGAAAGTGAGACATTTCCTGTTATTGTCTCCTCTAGCTTAGATGAAGAGCAGGAGGGTAAATTATTAAAGATTTTGAGGAAGCACCAAGATGGTTTTGGTTGGTGTATAGTTGATCTAAAGGGGATAAGAGCCCTAATTTTCACTCATAAGATTTACCTCGAACAGGATGTTAATCCCTCGAGAGAAATGCAAAGACATCTAAACCCCACAATGAAAGATGCGGTAAGGACTAAAATTATAAAGCTATTGGATGCCGAGAATATCTACCCAATCTTGGATAGCAAGTGGGTGAGCCCCATTCAAGTCGTCCTGAAGAAGTCAGGCATGACTGTGATTAAAAATGCCAAGGGAGAGCTAGTTCCCCAACGTACTACCACCAGATGGCGCGTTTGCATTGATTACCGAAAACTCAATGTGGGAACTAATTCCCCTTACCATTTATCGATCAAATGCTTGAAACAGTAGCAGGCCACCCTTATTATTACTTCCTAAATGGTTATTCCGGATATAAAAATATTAAGGTAGATGTACTTTATCAAGAGAAAACAACATTCACTTTCCCCTTTGGAACGTTTGCCTATAAACGTATGCCATTTGGCTTGTGAAATGCACTGATGACCTTTCAAAGGTTCATGTTGAGCTTATTCAGTGACATGGTTGAGAGATGGCTAGAGGTGTTTATGGAAGACTTTAGTGTTTTTGGCACCTCGTTCGACCTATATTTAGCCAATCTTGAGAAAGTAATAGCCTGATGTGTGGAAAAGAACGTAGTGCTGAATTGGGAAAATGCCATTTCATGGTAACCGAGGGTATAGTTCTTGGCCATATCGTGTCATCCAAAGGGATCGAGGTTGATCGAGAAAAAATAGATGTCATAGCTGACCTACCCTCACCTAAATCGCTGAAAGACGTGCGCTCCTTCTTGGGCCACGTGGGGTTTTATAGACGGTTTATTAAGGACTTTAGCGCCATCGCTAGACCCTTAAGAAATCTTCTTATGAAGGACACCCCGTTTGAATGGACGGAAGCATGCCAAAGTGCTTTTGAAAAATTGAAAAACATGCTTATGCAAGCTCTAGATTGGTCCTTGCCATTTGAGCTTATGTGTGATGCTAGAGATTATGCGATACGGGCTGTTTTGGGACAAAGAAAAGACAATAAGGCTCATGTCATCTACTATGCTAGATGGACCCTTACCGGACCACAACTCAATTACTCCACCACGAAGAAAGAGTTGCTAGCTGTAGTATTCGCTCTCGACAAATTTTGGTCCTATCTTATCGGTTCCCCCATCACTTGTTTCACCGACCCTACGACTTTAAAATATCTACTTATGAAGAAAGACGCAAAGCTACGCGTCATAAGGTGGATCCTACTCCTACAAGAGTTTAATCTCTCCATTAAAGACAAAAAAGGAGTAGAAAACGTCATTGCCGATCACTTATCACGGCTTTCATCCGACATACCTAGTTATCCTTCACCCATAGACGAGTATTTTTTGGATGAGCAGCTCTTTTCCACCTCTTCTTTGCGCTGGTTTACGGATATAGTGAGCTATCTTCTCAAGGGAACTGCCCCTCTCGATTGGACACTGCAAGATAAGAAGAGGTTCATTACTTGGTCGCGCATATTTTTCTATGATGGTCCATTTCTTTTTAAATATTGCGCCGATTAAATCATCCGTTAATGTGTACCGGATGACGAAATTCCCAAAGTCATCCAATTCTGTCATTCAGAAGCATGTGGAGGCCACTTTTAGTAAAAAAGACAACCGTTAAAATTCTCCAATGCGGTTTGTACCGGCCCACAATATTCTGGGATGTTAACAATTATTACAAATCTTGCGACAAGTGTCAATGGATTGGAGCGATTACCCGACGAGACATGATGCCATTAACCCCAATTCTCATCATTGAGATCTTCGACTGCTAGGGTATTAACTTCATGGGCCCTTTTCCCCCGTTCTTTGGATACCTATACTTCCTCATCGCGGTAGAATATGTTTCTAAATGGGTGGAATCTATAGCTACCAAGACTAATGACAATAAAGTGGTGATAAAGTTCCTTCACGAACACTTACTTTCTCGCTTCGGTGCACCTAAAGCGGAAATTAGTGACAACGACACACATTTTTGCAACAAGCTGTTTGAAAAACTCATGAAAAAGTATGGTGTCATTAACAAGGTGAGAAAGACATATCACCCACAAACGAATGGAAAAACTAAGTTGGCTAATCGTGAAATCCAGCACATACTAGAGAAGACCGTCAATCCCGATCGAAAAGATTGGTCCGTTAGATTGAACGATTCACTATGAGCCTACCGTACCGCATACTAGAACCCACTCGGAATGTCCCCATTCCGCTTTGTGTATGGCAAACCTTTCCATCTTCCCGTTGAGTTAGAGAACAAAGCGTATTGGGCAATCAAGAGATTAAATTACCTATTCCCCCACAGAGCAGTAAAGTTGGAAGATCCAAAAGGGGGGAACGTGTTCAAAGTCAATGGACAACACCTAAACCTCTAAGCTGAGGCATGCATAGAATAGATCGACACCATCTGGTTGTCGGACCCCGTTTACGGGGTATAGTGAGCTTGAACCGAGAGGTCTTTGCACCCCCGACGCGTATGGGGTGAATTCTTGTGTATAGTAGCTTTGTGTAGGAAGATTAGTTAGAGTCCATAGGTAGGTTACGAGAGGGTAGGGTCAAGATTACGCACACCAACATGCACTTCGTGAGGGCATCGAGGAAGTCCATGTGTGAGAATAAGTGAGAAAGTGTTCGAAAATTCAAGGGTGGAAGATTCCATTTTCAACATTCTGAGATGAAAGAGTTCTGACTGAGGCGAACCGAACCGAACTCCCTTAGCCGGATCGGTTTGGTTATGATAAATCGCAAAAAAAAAAATCCCAGAACCCGATCGGTTCGGATTCTGCAGGTTGCCCCTTCCCGAGATGACCCCTCTTCCCCAATCCGTTCATTTCCCTCCCTTCCCTCCCCGCTTTCCCTCCAAACATCCTTCCCCACTTTCTCTCCAAACATCCTTCCCCACTTTCCCTCCAAATTCTTCCCCCAACCCTCCCCACCATCTATAAATCCCACCTCTACCATACAATTTATCTACACCTCCATCACATATTCCCTCTCTGAAACCTATCTCTCCCATTTCAAAAACTCCCAGATATTTCCATGGCAAATATCGCTCTTCCCCCGAAATACATGTCTAATGAGGTCCTTTCGAACGGTAACGGGGAATACCGCTCCCATATGGAGCGCATGTGGTGCGAATTTTTTTCAGCCTCTCCTGCCAACTTCACATCGAGCGCATCGTCAACTGGGACGAGCTACCCCACTCGGTCACCACTCTTTTCAGTCGAAGGGGGTGGACGCAATACCTCGTTGAACTACACCATGTCGTGTGGGTTGACAAGGTCCACTCTTTTTATGGCTCTCTCGTCCGCACGGGTGAGTTTGAGGGCCAATCTTTTATCGACGGCCGCCCTATCCTTTTCTCGTTGGTCATCCTGTCCCACAAACTTTCTACCAAGGGAGTCCCACACCCGAACATCTATGACTACCCCGTCAATTCCCCCACCATCCCGAAACAACAATGCATTGATCATTTTTCACCCAACGAGATTTGGGAAGGGGGCACCTTCCCCGTGGGACGCCTAAATTAAGGCACGCATTACCTTTCATATTGTTTGCGCGAACTTGCTTCAAACTGAAAATGACTCAGCGATGCGCCCTCGCCAAGCTACCCTCGTCTACCATATTTTTTATCCAAACTTCACTTTCAATCTGGCCCGCATGCTTTACACCGATATTCTTTATGCGGCCTTGGAGCAAAAAGGTGCGATGCCCCTCCCATATGCACGTCTCATAACCTCCCTCCTTGCCGATGCCAGTATCCAGCCACCTTGCGCTTTCCCATGCCTCAAAAAGCCCATTGGTAAAGTGTCATGCACTAGGAGCGTCTAGCAAAGGGCTGCCCTTTGAGAATCCCGGGAGGTGGTTGATGTAGATGAAGATGAGGCGATTCATGTTGAAGAGCACGAGGTCGAGGATGTTGTGATGGGTGGGGCCGATGAAGAAGAGTACGACGACTACGACTTTGAGCCCCCGGGTGCAGATTTTGATAAGCACCTTTCGACGGTGGAAACTCATTTTGACGGTTTCCTCACATAATACAATAGGTATCAAGAGGCCTACCGAAGGGATACGAGCATGATGCATCGTCTCCAAACCCACTCGTACGAGCTCAACTTCGGTGGACCTCCTCCAACCTTCTTATATGATCCATATGATCCTAGCGCACCCGGACACTCCAATCCACCACCCAGTGAAGCCCATGTCTGCTGTTGAGGTTTATTTTGTTGGTTGTGTCATGTTGGCTGTTTAAAAATGTTAGTTATGTATTTCTCCCCTCACCCTTGTAACACAGCTTCTTAGTATCTACAAAAAAATTCTGCATTTCTGTTTTATTTGTTCGTTTTATTTTCTCGCACTTTTAATTCGCTTTGAGTTAGATTTTAGTCCTTTTTGCTTGAGGAAAATTACAAAGTCTAAGTCGGGGGTGTCAGAAGTGCGCCTTTCTAAAACTTCACAAATTTTCAAAAAGCCCAAAAATTTCAAAAAAAAATCGTAAAATTTTGAAAAATCCAAAAATATTTTTCTTCAAAATAAATAAAAATTGGAACTCAAAATTTTCAAAAATATCATTAAAAGTCGGTTTAAAGTCTCAAATTGTAAAAACATAATACACAAAGCCAGAATTGACCAAAGATGGAAATTGAGCTAATGTAGGCGACTTAACAAATAAATGTAGAGATTAACAAACCCGGTGAGATTCGAGGCTTTCATTATTGTGAATTTATAAATCAATTCGAGTTAATGGTTAACTCAAAGTTATTTTCAACATTCTAATAAGTCTTTGAGGATCTCAATTCTTTCACTTTGATCGGTTATGAAAAAATTGTGTGGTATTGCCTTGAAAAGCGTGCCAAACCAATCTCTAAACTAAATTAATCTCGAGACGCATATGGCAATGCAATTAGTATTTCGGGTAATGAAGTAGGCCCTCATTTGTCACCCAAAAATACTGGCCAAAAAAAGTAGCGAAAAATTATCCCTTTTGTAAACCAAATATTGAGCAGAATAAATTTTTCCCTTTCGTTTGACAAACCGAAAACCCCCAAATATCCCGGAATTGTGAAAATTGATAATCCCAGAAATTAAGTCCGAAAAGTGCAAAAAAAAAAAAGCTATGCTCAACAAAAATAGTAAGAAAAGAAAAGCGTGAAAAATAGAAAAATCAAAAGAGAAAATGAGCAAAAGCTTGAAAAAGCACTAACGGACATTATACGAAAATTTTCCAATTCTAGATTTCCCGTACCATTCCCATTTTACCCAATACACCTTTAACACGAAAAAGTCCTAACCGAGTCCAAAATTGCGAAATTGGTTACGCGTAGAGAGCTAAAACACAAAAAAATAATAATAAAAGAGATTAAATATATAAATTAGAGGCAATGTTCCCGTTTTCTTATATCCGTTATTCGATGATGAGATCCGGTTGCCATAAATTTCCCTCTTCCTACTTGTGTGCGTGAACTTGGTTCCAATACATTTACTCTTATAAATCATGCATATAGAGAGAATAAGCCACAGTCCGAGTGATTCGTTTGTGAGAGAATTCAGTGAGATTTTGAAATCAAAAAGAATTTTTGGATAAGTAACGTAATGGTGAATCGGTGGAAATTCGCGGTTAAATTTATGGCTCCGCACACACGCATTTTGATTTGAGACTCTTGAAAAAGAATTGATGATGACTATTTTTCTGGAAAAGTTTGAATTATACAATTTTTGCATATTTTGAGTTTTCTTTGAGTCGAATTTTGTGGTTATATTCACTGCAAACCCTTACGAGACACAACTCGTCCTACTAGGGTAACCTAGGGGTTTAAAGGCTTGTTGTATATGCTAAATGAAATCGCTCGCCCGCAAAAGAGGTATTTTATCCCATTTTATAGTTAGACCATGTTTTGATTCTTTTTACATTGTCCGGGACGATCAAAGTTCTAAGGTAGGGGTTTTTATTAGGCATAAGTTCTTCCCATTTATCCCCTTAATTTAGAGGTTTTTATCACTTCACAAAGTGTAATTCGAGTGGATTTATCTCATATCATTGCAATTGACAAGTTTCTAATTAGTACGTCAAGTTTCGTGTATTTCCTATCTATTTTGCAGGTATTCAGTGCTTAGGGAGGATCAAAATCCTAATCCGAGTTCCGGACCAAAAGCTTCAAAAAAATACAAGGAGGAAAAGTTCCTGAAAAGAGGGAACCGAACCGAATGGGAAGGAAAACGAATCGATCCTATCCTAGGAAACTTACTGTATAGCACTGAGAGATGGAACCGAACCGAATGGGATGGAAAACGAACCGATCCTATCCTGGGAAACTTCTTGTAAAGAACTGAGAGATGGAACCGAACCGAATAGGAAGAAAAATGAACCGATCCTATACTTGAAGAACTTCCTGTAAAACACGAAAAGATGGAACCGAACCAAAGAGAGGAAAAAAGAACCGAACCGATTCAAGGAAAAACTTCTGTCAAAGATGGAACCGAACCGAATCACCTTAAGGGGATCAGTTCGGGTATCGAAAATTCGAACTTACCCACTTGTAAATATTAGAGTCTTTCATAGTTAGAGCTCTTAAAATCGTAGATTATAAATTTTAAAATACCTCCCAGACATTAGGGGGCTTAAAAATTCGTTAGAGAAGCATTGTAATTAATTTAGAGAAGAAGAACAACAAGAAACCCTAGTTTTCATCCCAGTTTTGCAATCGAAGTAATTTTGTTTCAATTATTGCTTTCAATATTGCAGTAGTTGTTTCCTTAGGAAGTAATTTCATTCTTCTTCATCTTCATTTGTTAGTAAAAATGTTTTCTTTCATCCAAAATATGTTTTCTTATAGTTTTAATATGTCCGGCTAAGTTTTCAAGGGTTGGGGTGCATGAATCCCACCCGATGTAATTCATGGCAGTGGAAATAGAAGTTGGAATTAAAACCCTAGATGAATTGTATTGTAGTTGATACGGTACTGCTTTAAGTCAACCTTTGCTTACATACTGTGCGGGCTACGATCCCTCATATATGTAATACTTGGAAGAAATAAATATCGGATTTTAATTCATCCTTTGCTTACATACTGTGCGGGCTATGACCCCTCATATGTGTAATACTTAGGAGCATTAAAAACCGGATTCATTTAAAGCTTTAATTCTGAATCTAGTATCTTATGAAGTGATTTACTAGGGTGTGGGGGATTGTAACCCGACCTATCTTTCTCCTTTCATAGTTAACATTTTAGTCAATTTTTTATTAGTTCTTCATTAAAGTAATTGCATTTTATTCATTCATAATTTTACTGGTTAATCATTTTCAAAATTACATCTAGTTGTAGTTGTTTCACAATTCAAATCACCTTTCCTTCTTTTTAGAGTCAAAATTTAGGTTTCTTTTGTCTTTCCAACGTCGTTACGACTCCGTTCGTCCTATTTCCCTTAGGATCGATACCCGACTTATAGGATTATTACTTGAGCGTCAGGCTTGCACTTGAGCCAAAATAGCACGCACACTAGACACATTTGTGGTCACGTCACTTTCGTACCTACAAATGTACTAAACTATGTATACGGGCAAGTAAGAGGTCAATCAGTGCTCCTTAATATGTATAAAAGAAAAGTGAAGACTATATAATGGATTTTTAAAACAATTGGCACGGGATGTTTATATAACTAATAAGGAACTAGTGTTTATACTAAACTAATAAATAAAAACTAAAATAAGAAATGAGTGAAAAGAATAAATGACAACAAACAAGGAAGGAGAATCCACTTCTATGGTTTAATTATTTATTTTAATTAAGTGAATTTTAATTTTAGAATATTTCAAGATTTTAACTAAATTACATATCAGCTCTTGTAGCAAATGTAACAAAACTAAAATCTTCTTTAGAAAATTAATTTTAGGCTTTGACAAAACTCTTCAAGAATAAGGATAAAACTTTTCTAATAAACTACTCGCTAGGGATGCTTTATAAAAATTATTTTAATTCATGAAAATTTAGTTTTAGATTAGAAATTAATAAAACAACATTTAACTTAAGAAAATACTATCTCTAGTTTGAATCTTAAGAAAATGAGGTAACAAAAATTTCAGGTTCTTTCTTAATGACAAGATCACCCCATCTTTCTTGGGAGGGGAATTTTTTTGATTTATTAAAAATAGATTACATTCTCTCGAAGCATGACTATAACAAAATGCTTTCTCTAAAAATCCATTTCGATATGTAAAAGTCTAATATTTATTAACATAATAAAATTAGAAATTACAAAACTAAATTAAATAAAAGAAGAACATAGAAGTTTCATTTATTCTTTTGAAAGGGGTATTTAGCCCAACATGTGAATCATTTTTATATATAAAATTTACGAGAGCCGTAAAAGAAAGAATCAAAGATGAAGTGAAAAATACATAAACCAAGTATTCTTTCATTTTCATTGAACCTCGAAGCTTAGGAATTGAAAAACTCCCAAAAATTTGAAATTTATGATCATATTACCTCTTGAAACATATCTTGCAAACTTATACTTTGTTTATCAGAATACACTTTATTTCACACAGTTCTCTACAAAATGACAAAATAAAGAAATAAAATTTAAACTACATTAAACTAAATTAACCTATAAAATAGAAGGGCATCCTCTCACCAAAACTTATCTCTCAAAATCAGTCCCCTTGAAATGAAGACCAAATGCCCTTTTTTATAGTTGGAAATTAGGTTTTAGGGGTATTTTTGGTATTTTTATAAAAATATATTCTAATAAATAAAATAATAAAAGAAGGTATAGGTAAGGAATATTTAAATTAGGAGGGATGGCTGTTAATAATAGAGGATGGGAGAGAAAGTATTAATTTGGTTTCTTTTGGAAAAAGAAATAAGGAGAGAATGTGAAATAATGGAGGATATATTAAAGAAACAAACTTTAGGGGTGAAAAGTGGAATAAAGGGGAAGTTCAAATGATGAAGGGAACATGGGAAGCATGCGTGTGGTGCCTCCATGGATGTGTGGTGCACGTGGGCACTGGTGATCAAACGGATACTGGGCAGCCATGTGGCTCGCTCGGGGTGCCTAGGAAATTAAAACAAAATCGGTCCATGCTTCCCCGAGGGTTCGAACTTCTAACCTATTGGGCTATCAAAACACAAGTTACACTGAATCACAATGTGGCGCAATTAAATTTAGGCACGAATTAATTCTCAACCTTTTAAAATTTCCTCATTTTCCTTAATTCCAATTCGCACAAAAAATTCAATATTTTTCACATACAGCTTCCAAATAACGAACTGCAAAAACTGATGAACCCTCATTTTGATGCCAAAAATATTTTAATGATGCATGGGTCATAGGGTTTGACCTCGGGTATGATCCGAGGATTTAACTTTGACTTTATTTCGATTTTAACTTTGAACAGTCATAGCTTCTTCGTTTCTAATATGATTGACATGTTGTTTGAACCCAAGTGTCCTTTGATTCAAGGCCTACAATTTCCATGATTCCTCCGAGTTCGAAATTAGTCATCTGAATTTATCAATTTGCCCTTAAAAGTGCATATGCGAACTTTTTTTGCTCAAATTGACTTGAATTAATGTGTTTAAATCCGCAAGTATGTTTTTACCTACAAGATAAACAAAATACTCGCATATATCGAGAACTAGGAATTAAAATACATCTATTTAAGGTATATATTTAACAATTTTGGGTGCTTACCACACCACCCTTAAATAGAATATTACTGATCCTTGATCAAAAATAGAAAGAAAGAAAGCAATAAAGATAAGAAACCAAAAGTATGCCACTTTCGTGGGTGCAAACGATTGAATTTATCATGTGCAATTAGTCGTTAAACCTCTAGGTTGCCCTAGAGGACAAATGGAGTCTTATGAGAGTTTGTAGTGAATATACCCAAAAAATTCAAAATATTTTGTTTTGAAAACCATTTATTAAAGGGGCTCAATATATTCTTAGACATAGAAATATCATAGAATCCATCATTTGAGGAATACGAATAATGAACTATGAAGTGTATGAAAAGTTTCAAACTTACTTAATAACCAAAGAAAATCCTTCTTAGAACTCAATGTGCATAGTATGAATCACTTAAAACAGTTTTCAAATATCATAAGAGTAATATGTAGATTGCCTTTTAGAACAATGTCTTAATGAAAAATCTCACCGGATATATCTCTCTAAAACGATCTCTCGAGATTTGGGTGAATGTATCTCTTTTGTGTGTGAGGAGATGAGTAAATATAAACGAGTTCAAATGTCTCACACATATATAATAATGAACAGATACATGGAAAAATTTAATCTCATGAAAGGAATGCAAACCACGAATTTAAGAATGTCAAGTTATTCACCACGTAGACTTTTCATTCGCCTGAACACTTCACTAAAGGTAAAAATCGGGTTTAATGTAAGGCATGAGGGGAAATGATATGGGTAATATGGATGATATGATGATTTTGGGTTTTTAAGGAGAGTGAACTAACTTGAACAATTAATATCTTCATTTAAAAAAAACTTGATCCCAAGCTTTTTCTTTTTTTCTCTTTTTTTTTTATATTTCTATTTTCCTTTTTCTTACAACTTTTTATGCGATGTGATTCATCTTTAGAGAAAGAATGAAGACATTTTACATATGCTAACCACTCTTTTTCTCAAAACCAAGGGTGATAATGATATATGGATGGTGTGGGGGAATATATATGGGTATGGTGGAAAATGGTAAATGGGTGAAGCAATAGTGCTCGGAACAAACTATAAGGCTTATTATAACTCAAAAGTGATGTCATCCTCAGTGATTATGCCAAAAATAAAGGAGAATGAGATCATGCAACGAATTTAATGCGGTATCTGGGATAAGTTGAGTCAACTTGTGACTCAGAGATTGCATTGAACTCTCACAAATGGTGAAAAGCTTAAATCTCATGAGTTTAAGTTTCCAAAAGTGGTCCTTAAGGTTTTATAGAAAATTTCACTCTTTAACTTTAGACTATTATGACGTGATAAGTGCACAAAAAATGTCGAGTCTAGGAGTTCATGGTGAAATATGCCTTACGAAATATTAATTAAGCTTTTAGGTTAGAAGATCGACTTCAAGTTCCATTTAGGATATTATAGACACTAGTGATGGGTGATAGATAAATCACGTCAAGAATGAGAAAAAACACATAATAGTGAAAAATATGGCTTTTTTCTAATAAAAATTTCAAAATAGGCACGATTCTGATAAATAGCCCACTCCCAAACTAAAGAGAACACCGTTATTGATGTTTAAAATCACATTTTGAACATTTTAACGGACATGGAAGGAAAGAGCATACCGAAATCAAACGTTAATGAAGTTGCACCGCATGATGGATCAAATAGTAAATTTGAAGAACAATGGAAGCACAATAATATGTACGAGTCTATAAATTATTAAGCATCAGTGAGCGGTTAGAACACTACCTTTAAACATAGTAAGAATCATACTTAGATGCAAGAAATGAAAGGCTGCGTCCCAATAGCTCTAAGTTTAACGTATTTATCCAGAGGTACAGGTACTTATCCCTAAAAATAAGAACTATGACAACACGAGGTGGAAGAAGGTGTGGGTGACGAAAGTCACCCCCAAACAAGACTAAAAAATCAGTTATTTTTGGATAAAGGCTACCCGAGTTAATGCACTTATAGGGAAAAGCGATTCACACGATGCAAAGCGTCGATGGATCAAAGGTGGGTGGGAAGGACGGTATATGGAAGGATGGTAAGGGTGATGGTGAAGAGGAACCAATCACGGGCCTTATTGAGCCTAAAGGTGAAGGAAATAAGTGATCTATAAGCATGGTGCTTAATTTGGAGAGGAAGGCGGAAAGGTTTGACAATAGTGCTTGTTTGGGTATCATGGAAGTAGTGTGATCATTTTATAAATGGACGATGATAAAGGTAACTTTGTGAGACATCGATAAGCTGATGATAGTAATAAGTACCACAAGGAATAGGTGCGCATGGATGATCAAGCTCGGTGTCATATAAGTTGAGATTAGTACCACAAATACTCTCATGGATGGAAGGATGAATGAAGAACTCAAGAGAGGGTTCATGATTGGAAAGTGAGTTTAAGTAAAAACCTAAAGGAGATAGTTGACAATGGGAGAGGCAAACATTATGGTGATTGAGGGTAGGATGATGGGTGAGTCAGGGGGACAATAGGTGGGGAAAGATGATCAAACTCGAGAGTAAGGGATACACACTCATATTGAGGGTATAAATAATCCTCAAGGTCCTCCTAAAGAGGGAGTGTGGTATCAAGTGATGGAGAGATAAACATATATACCAATTTGTCACCATCTGTAGTGGTGAACAGGTCATACGAGGCATTGGGATTTGAGATAGATGAATTAACATCAATATTTGACTCAAAGTGAGCCAACTATTTATCGAGTGGATCCATATGAAGAGATTTAGGAACCTTCTTTGATTCAATCTCGGTGCATTGGGGAGAAATCGTAGTCGGAGCTAACCTATAAGGAAGAGGTACCTTGGGAACACACATAGTGCTCTCAGTAGGAGTAAATCAACATATTTTTGGATATAACGGGTGGAGGGACCTCAAATGTGGGTTCGTTTAAATTTTAGGGTATGGATCAGTCTCACATTCTATCGATAAGTCAACACAATTGTGAACTTGGGGTTCGAACCGCGAGTTAGTCTCAACTTCGAGATTCTCAGGATGATAGGGTTAGTCGTACTCAAAATATGTGTCACAAGATGACTCATCATCATTCCATATGGGAGCAATAATGGTTTGATCTGAGAGGACATCTGACTCTCTCGCGGACTCAAATTCACTTGAGCATTGCTCAAGCCGTTGAAGGGCTTGATTTTAATATTGAGTATATTTGTCTTGATTGAGGATGAACTTTTGTAACAGGATTTCGAGAGCATATGTGGATGATAGTGGGGAAGTGATGCGTGGTGGTGCATTGGTGTACGATTGAGTGGGACATAACTCGCTATTACAGGACTAAACGAAGAATTCTCGTACAAAGTATAAGGAATGGATTCAAATTCATCATAAACGAGAGGAGGACCTTCGTGAGAGAGAAAATGTTGATAGTTATGGGTAGCATAGTGAGGGGACTAATCGGGATGTGGTGCACTAGATTTCGATGATAACTCGTGGAAAGCTTGAGGATCCATAGCATGGGGTTGGGATTCATATTGCGTGGGAGGGTGATCAAGCCGCCACGAATATATTGGTTGCTCACACCACTCGATATTGGATATGTTGTGATAATAGTCCGAAGTGGGTTTTAAAACAGTGTTATATGGATACACTTGTTCCATGGTTAGTTCAGATGGATATGGAAGGTATGAGCACTTATGGGGCAAGTGATTAACTTGATAGCAATAGGTGCGCAAAAAATATGTAAAATGGCTAAAGTCGGGGATGTTCTTCGGCCATGACGGGATGAATAGTGGAGAAAAAGTTTTTCTCTCCCTCCCTCTCTCTCTCTCTCTCTATATATATATATATATATATATATATATATATATATATATATATGCTTTAAAATTTTCAAAAAGAAAGAGAATCTTTTTGGGTTTTGAATTTTGAAAAAGAAGGAAAATATTTTTTGTGATTTTTGAATCTAAGAAAAAGAATGAAAAATATTTTTTGATTTTTGAAGAACGGATAAAAATGGGCTTTGTTGAAACACACAAGGGCGGATGATACAAAGTTGACTACCAAAGGATTTGAATTAGACACGCAAAAGTAAGGGATAAATCCTAACTATCATGTAGCCAATTTTTATGTTTAATTAAATGAAAGGGCAATCAAATTTTATTTAATCCATGGGCGAGAAAAGCATAAAGTTTTATACGTCTCCTTTGAGAAATGTGTGTCCCTACTTCCTTCATAAGATAATTAGAGGCTTGCCACAAAGACTCTCCATAACGCTAATACGAAGAAATGGTCGGACACTACAACACTGGGGACAACACAAAGTTATTTTACTTGGCGGACACACATAAAACTCAGTTTACCTGGACACTAACGTGCTTAAAAAAATCGATCGGGGATTTTTACGGTGGAGATGACTCTACGATTTTTCATACAAGTTAAATTTTTCAGAAAGGGTCTTGTGAACACCGTATCCTATGGGGCTAGCTATTTGATTGATTTTAAATTTAGTGATAGCTAGGGTTTCACACAAGGGATAAGTGATTGAGTCGGGTGATGAAACCCCTTCTCGTTTAAATGATCGGGTATAGTTCTTAAGTAAAATTAATTCATAAAACTATTCAAAGTAAGACTATGCATAAAATAAATTCGTATAGGAGCAAATAGTCAAATAATAAATGGACTCGCTAACAGTGGATGCGCGAGTGATAAAGAAATACACCTCTCGCGGCTTTTAGACACGCACGGTGAAGACCAAGTTGAGGCGATTGGGGGAAAATTCACCTAACTTTAGTTATCCTCGAGAATTCTATGGATCCATATAGAGAGTCGTCTAATCCACTCCAATGATGCTCTCTCTGCATTTTGTCCCGTTTCCTTTTTTTTTCTTTTTTTAATTAATTGTTACAATAATGGGTGTTTAATTCACCATGAATAAATATACAAGGCCTCAATAGTCCTAAGTCAACCAATCTAACAAAATAAAGAATATATATAAAATGAACAAATGTACAAGTCTTAAAAATGCTCCAAACTAAAAAAATTGACGACAACATTTCATGAAAAGTCTATCGTCAAAATTTGAGCTAAGTCCAACGCTTAAAACACAAACAATGGCGCCATTTAATAACTCGTCTTTTGCGTATGTGTCATCCATTAATAAAAAATCCCTTTTTTTACCTACAAATACACTAAAACATGTATATGAGCAAGTAAGTGGTCAATCCGTGCTCCTTAATGTGGATAAAAGTAAAGTGAAGACTATGTAATGGATTTTTAAAACAACTTGTAAGGGATGTTTATATAAACAATGGTGAACTAGTGTTTATAATAAACTAATAAATAAAAACTAAAATAAGAAATGAGTGAAATGAATAAATACGAGAACAAATAATTGAGGTTAATCCACTTCTATATTTCAATTAAGTGACTTTTAATTTTAAAATATTCCAATATTTTATTAAATTACAAATCGACCCTCGTAACCAATGTAATGAAACTGAAATCTTTTTTAGAAAATTAATTTTAGGCTTTCACAAAACTCTTCAAGAATAAGAATAAAACTTTTCTAATAAACCACCCACTAAGGATCATTTAATAAAATTATTTTAAATCTTAAAAATTTAATTTTAAAGTTAGAAATTCTGAAAATGACTTTTAACTTAAGAAAAGCCTATCTCTACTTTGTTCTTAAGTAAATGATGTAATAAAAATGTGGGGTTCTTTCTTAATGACAAGATCACTTCATTTCTCATGGAGGGGAATTTTTTTATTCATTAAAAATAAGTCACCTTCTCTCGAAGCATGAGTAAAACTGAATGCTTTCTCTCGAAATCTATTTTGATATATATATAAAAGTCTAAAATTTATTTTCAAAGGAACATAATAAAATTAGAAATTACAAAGCTAAATTAAATAAAAGAAGAACATAAAAGTTTTATCTCTCCCCTTGAAAGGGGGTATTGAGCCTAACATATGAATCATTTTTACATACAAATGTAAAAAAAATTCACGAGAGGTGTAAAAGAAAGAATTAAAGATGAAGAGAACAATATATAAACCAAGTATCCTTGAATTTTCCTTGAACCTCAAAGATTAGAAATTGAAGAACACCCAAAAATATAAAAGTCATGATAATATTTGTCTCTCGAAACATATCTCACAAACTCACAATTTGTTTATTGGAATATAATTTATTTCAGACAATTCTCTACAAAATTACAATACAAAGAAATAAAATTTAAACTACACTAAACTAAATTAACCTACAGACTAGTAGAGTATCCTCTAACTAAAACTTAACTCTGAGAATTAGTCCCCTTGAAATGAAGATCAAATGCCCTTTTATAGTTGGAAATTAGGGTTTAGGGGTATTTTTTGGTATTTTACAAAACTATATTATAATAAATAAAATAATAAAGGAGGTATGGATTAGTAATATTTAAGTTAGGACGGCTTGCTATTGATAATATAGGATGGGAGAAAAAGTACTAAATTTATTTTCTTTTTAGAAAAGAAATGAGGAGAAAAGTTGAAATAATGGAGGATATGTTAAAGAAACAAACTTTAGGGGTGTAAAGTGGAATAAAAGAGAATTTTGGATGCTGAAGGGAACATGGGATGCATGCATGTGGCGCGTCCATAGTGTGGTTAGTGGGGGTGGGCGTTGGTGATTAAACGGATACTAGGCGGCCACGTGGCTCACCCGAATAGCACCGCGTGGTGCCTAGGAAATTAAAACAAAATTGGTGCATGCCTTTCCAAAGGTTACGACTTTTGACCTATTGTGTTAGCAAAACACAAGTAACAATTGAGCTATAGTGTGGCTCAGTTAAACTTATGCGCAAATTAATATTCAACCCTTTAAAATTTCCCCATCTTTGCACCCAAAATTCAATATCTTTCACATATGACCTCCAAATGACGAACCGCAAAAATTGACGTGACCCTAATTTGATTGTCGAAAATATTTTAGTAATGCACGGAACACGAAGTTTGACTTCGAGTATGACCCAGGTCTATGACTTTTATTTTCTTTTGGTTTCGACTTTGAACAGTTATAACTTCTTCGTTTTAAATTCGATTGACACGTCGTTTGAATCCACGTGTCCCTTGATTAAAGGCCTAAAATTTTCATCATTCGTTCAGTCCAAAATTAGTCATCTGAATTTACCAATTTACCCTTGAAAGAGCATATGCGGCTATTTTTTTTGCTCAAATTGACTTGAATTAATTCATTTGAATCCGCAAGCATGTTTTTGCCTATAAGATAAAAAATACCCGAATTAGGCCAATTTTATCGAGAACTTGGAATTAAAATGCGCATATTTGAGGTATATGTTTAACACTTTGGGTGTCATTAATGACACACAAATATGACAATCCAAATAAAGAAAACATAAAAGCGATAATAAAATATAATATTTATGCGATTTACTATATTATCTACACCCATGGGCAATTAGTGTCAGTAAATAAAAAAAGATTATAAATGGAAGGACTTTTTATTCTTTACTCGCATAGAACGATATCTTTTCTCACAAATAACCCTTGTAAATAATAATGAGAGACTCACAAATATTGATCTCACGAAAGGCTCCTAGATTCTACCCAAATCCTTAACGATAATACCTAAATTTGGTCCCAAAATATATAATTTTTTTTTTCAAAAAGTGGATCCTTAATATTCACTCACAAAATTCTCTTCCTGAGTCACAATATGGAGATTACATAATTCTCTCATATCCAAAATTTGGTGGGAAAAAACATCTTAAATAGTATATAAAATGCAAGAGTTCTAAATGATGTAAAACACATCAGAAGTTAGGTAACTAAATATACCTAGCTAACTTGGATACCAAAATACCACTGGATAAGATAAGATAAACCAAATAGGATTTTGAGTTAAAATTAAAATCTACCTCTCTCTCTCCCAAACTCATAGGAGTCCCAGTCGATCCAACTTATAGAAGGAGGACCATAAATTCCAAAAGTTTAGTGGGGACCTTGCCTAACTCGGGAGTTGGTATCTTACCCCATACCTCTCATCCTAGAAACATACCAATTGCCATTATTGGTTTCCACTAAAAAAATTTCATCATTGTAAGTGACATTCGAATATCAAAATAAATTTATAGTTTCTTATTACGAATATACATTTTCAATATCTAGACTAATAAGGTAAATACAGTTGGAGAATTAATAAGGTAAATATTGAATTTAAATCAAAAGTTACTTGGAGGTAAAAGAGTTAGTTGTTATAGACAACTATAAATTCAACCGTTCATGAAGACTAAATGATGACTCCTTCAACAAAAAACTACATTTACTCGTATAAACTCTTTTTTTTTATATTCCTGTACAGTTTTTCCTTTTCTTTAAAGTAGTTTATAAGGTACATTTTCTGTAATTCTCTTTATATTTTATGAAAAGATCATTTTTCTTTACATCTAAACCATTTTTACTTTTCTTAATGTAACTCGCCTTTATATTTCTTAGTGTAAGCTATTTTCCTTTTAGTTAATTTATCTTATTTTACTATTTTATTTAACTCAAACCATTTTTTTACCTTTATCCTATGCACTTTACATCTTCTTCATTTAGCACTCACTGTTAAGTATCCTCAAAGTGGAGAAAAAGTCTTCTTCATTAAAGCATTGAACGATACACAATCGTCTAATTATCTCTAGGCTAAGATAATCAATTGGTTGTCAAGAGCATAACCTTTCTTGGAAGAATCGCATACAATTAAATCACGTAAAAAAACCAAGTCTGCAAAAAATATTTTTGTCACACTCAGTGGGACAATAGTGATATATGGGTGTTTATCATGGTTAGAGCAAAAACTGTCAAAATAACAAAATGAGTGTTTTTTGTTCAAGATCTAGATCAATATTTTGTAAGTTATAATTTTAAAAGGTGTATGTTATATATGGTCAAAAGTCTCAACGATTTGACACAAAATTTATATCATTTTGCTAAAAATCTTTGCAATTCGGTCATAATAGTCCCTGTCACACCAACCTTGTACAAAGAGCTTGTACGCATTTGCTGAACAAATATGATGACGATCCATAACCTTTTTCATCACAAATTTGCAATGCTAATTAGAACTCGGGGATTCAAAAAGTTGGTGTTCAGATAAGAATTGGGGTAGTAAGAAGATGCTCAAACATATATAAAATTGTAGTAGAAAAATATATAAAATAAGTTCTTCAAAGAAAATGGAAATCTTAGCCATTCCCCACGATGTTTATTATCTGAATCGGCTCTTATAGAAGGCTAAATACGATGACGGTTAGTAGGAATTAGGTAGGATATTATTTCTACAATGTATATAAACCCATGAGATTGAAAACAATGGAGCAATTGTCATGGGTAATGAATATAAACACCAAAATTTAGAATTTTATTAACTTGGCAATAGCCTTGATTTCATTCTCAAAGATCCAAAACACATTTAAATAAAACTGTCATAACTCTCTCTACAAAATTCCAAATAAAGAAGTGTTTTTTCTTAGAAAAATGATATTCAGAGTGTTACTTTTGTATATTACTCGTTTTCTAGATAATAAACTTATGAGGGCAAGATTGTGATTACCCCAGTCGATCATCCTTGAATGAGGGAGGGATGATGAAACTGCTTCATCAGCAGGGAGAACTCGAGCCCTAATCAACCACATTGAAAACTCAGGATTCACCGCAATAGATTAAGCGATACCTTTACCCTTGTCAATAGGCTCCTTTCTTGCCACCTCCAGAGTTAGAGCTGGGCCCTTACTTAAACTCTTTTACTGAGGCTTTTGATATTTGCTCAAGGAAATCTCCATAAGGACAGGTTGTGTAGGATGAGGAGGCCTAGTTCCAGTAAGGAGGTTAGGAATCTTTCTCTTCACCATTTAAAAAAAAGAAATGTCTCTCGACACTAATGCAAATTCCAAAGGTTCCCAAGATGATAAATTTCTCTCCACCCAATAATTACCTTTTGCTTGGGGGGAAGACTTAAAACCAGAACTTCAAGAGGAAGAGGTAGGTTCATTTAAGATAATGAGGGTTGTTAGTATCTCCTCAGTTAGGCGGAGCAACAAAAAGTGATGGAACTACATTAACTGAGCAGGAAAGAGGCCGAGAGAGGATGATCTTTAACAGCAATGCTCTGCTGGATAAACCAAACAATCTCTAAGTCGCATAATTGACTTCGAAAACATGGGATATATTTTTCTTTCTTTTCTCCGCAAAATAGAAAATAGAAATATACAGTCAGCTATGAAATAAAATACATATGCCAAAAGAAACTATCAAGGCTGTGTGTGTATATGCCGACCTATGACTTGATCCCCCCGAGGACATGGGGGATCAATGTACATCTCACCCACAGGAAGATGGGAAATAATCCTTCTTGCAATCAAGTAATTTCACGACAAGAGCTCTGTTAGACGGCCTCGTCTTTAAGTAATAAATGTTTTCAATGGTGGTAACCAAGCTATAATATTATGTCATGTACTGTTCATTTAATTCAGTAAACACAATTAATAACCCTCTAAGTATTTCGACCAACCTGGGTAGGGACTATATTGATATCTTGATAAAATTCCGAAAATAATATGTTGGGGAAAAAGTAACCCTACACTCAAAAAATAAATATGGATAGATATCAAGTGGACCTTCTCTAAAGAACAAAGGTCACTGGAATTGGTTAATAATTCAATCTTTACCCCAATGGGTATCTGTGAGTGAACCTAAAGACATCCAAGGAACTCTCATCTACCCTATATACCATATTTTTAACAAAAGAAAATACCAAAGAAATGCAAAGAATGGGAAATTTTACAGTAAAAGGCCATCAAAGCGATACAACTCTCACAAATGGCGAAAAAGAGTTGAAAAGAGAAGAAAGAAATTTGAAAATTTAGGGTGAAGTGAACTAAGGATGTAAATGACATTTTATACACTCAACTTTCATGAAAGGCATTACTAACAAGCTTTATGAAATCGACAATACCTAATGGTTAATACTCCATCCTTTCACTCCACCCGCCGCACTAATCAATAATGGAGTATTATTGTTTTGTGTTATACCCTAAAAATATGAGTAAGATGTGAACTGATGAAATTGTGACATTTGTCATCATAATATATTCAGTTAATCACTACTCACCAACCATTATCGTGGTCGATTAAATGTTCCCACTCATCGGCAGTATGGATGTCCAACCATCAGGAAGGCAAACCATTAATAAGGCATAATAGACACACTTGGATATCTAAAGTCTCTTTTAAAAATTCATGTGGGTTAATATCTAAATTATCTCATTGATTAGTTGTCACTAAAAATGTAAAAAGGTTGCCTGACCTATAAAGGCACTCCACCTCTTCTTCTTGCTTCTTCTTCTTCTCGTCTTCTTCTCTTCGTCTTCTTCTTCTTCTTCTTCTTCTTCTTCTTCTTCTTCTTCTTCTCCTCTTCTTCTTCTTCTTCCTCTTCCTCTTCTTCCTCTTCTTCCTCTTCTTCCTCTTCTTCTTCTTCCTCTTCTTCCTCTCTTCTTCTTCTTCTTCTCTTCTTCTTCTTCCTCTTCTTCTTCTTCTCTTCTTCTTCTTCTTCTTCTTCTTCTTCTTCTTCTTCTTCTTCTTCTTCTTCTTCTTCTTCCTCTTCCTCTTGTTCCTCTTCTTCCTCTTCCTCTTCCTCTTCTTCCTCTTCCTCTTCCTCTTCTCTTCTTCTTCTTCTTCTTCTTCTTCTTCTTCTTCTTCTTCTTCTCTTCTTCTTCTTCTTCTTCTTCTTCTTCTTCTTCTTCTTCTTCTTCTTCTTCTTCTTCTTCTTCTTCCTCTTCCTCTTCTTCCTCTTCCTCTTCTTCCTCTTCCTCCTCTTCCTCTTCCTCTTCTTCCTCTTCCTCCTCTTCTTCTTCCTCCTCTCTTCTTCTTCTCTTCTCTTCTTCTTCTTCTTCTGCTTCTTCTTCTTCTTCTTCTTCTTCTTCTTCTTCTTCTTCTTCTCTTCTTCTTCCTTCTTCTTCTTCTTCTTCTTCTCTTCCTCTTCTTCTCTCTTCCTCTTCTTCTTCTTCTTATTCTTTCCTTTCATTTCTTTTTTTTTTCTTCTTCTTCTTCTTCTTCTTCTTCTTCTTCTTCTTCTTCTTCTTCTTCTTCTTCTTATTCTTCTTCTTCTTCTTCTTCTTTTCGCACCTACAATAAATAGTCCTCTATATTCCTTAGTCGGGACAAGAGATAAAGTGACATACACTCAACCCTAGAGTGATTGTAAGAGCTTATACTTTAAATTAATATAAAGTAACCTTTTCACCCCTGGATGTAGGCACCTAATTGGGCTGAACCACGTTAAATTCTTATCTCTTTTTATGGCCCTTATCTCAATCAATTTCAAATCATTTTCTCTTATATCTACGATAGTTTATTACTGGTATCCTTTAGGCTCCCTATGATGATGACCCCTCACCGCTCGGCGTCTTAGGTGATCAAGTGCTAAATCCATGCTAAATGTTTCCAAAACACTCGGCCTTGAAAAGGAAGATAAAGACCTCTTATATATATATATTATAATTTTATTTTTATATTTTATATTTTAATTATTATTATATATTATATTATAGCTTCCTTATATTATAGTTATAGATTTTTAAATTATAGATTCCAATTGCTCTTCATAGTGATCAGTGGTCTTGAGGGATGAGGTGGCCCCATGGCAGTATGTTTTGTCATATATTGACCTAGAATACCTAGATATGCTTCTTTCATTTCATGATCTAACATTCATCCTTGTTGGGTTTATGAGCAGTATATCTCCATAGGGGGCAAGAGGAAACATTTCTCCTTTCCTGTTACATTGTTCTCGTCTAAACGACATGATACGACCTGTTACTAGCTTGGAGCGTTTGAGTTAGTTGTTTTACTGTTTCTTGCGTTATATATTGACCTTTAGCTATGCTCATCAAAATTCCTTGAGGTTTCCCATCCCATAATATTCATAAAAAATTGATAATTTTGATTGTGCAATGGAAACCAATTATAGGGAAATAAAAAGGAATTACATCTCATGCGATTATTGATAGTACTTCCTCCAATTTTTGACATTCCATGGGTTTTTGAAATGTTCCCCCTCTAGTGTTTCAATTCAATAAGTTCCTATTTGGACGAATGTATAAATATGATATGGGTCATGTCAATTAGGATCTGACTTGTTCTTTTTCTGGAATACCTTTTTTAGCATGTAGTCCCCCTCTTTAAGGTTGCCCAACTTCACCCTTTGGTTGTAAAATCGAGCGATTCTCTACTGATGAGCTTCCACCCAAAGTGTTGCATGTTCTCTAACTTCTTCAACCAGGTTTAAGTTTAAGTTTCTCATGAGATCACTTTTCAGTGAGTCAAAATTGAGCACACTGTGACTTGGCAGACCAATTTCTATTTGGGCCACTGCTTCTTTCATAAAGGCTAACATGTAAGGAGTTTCACTGGTGGCTGTTCTCGGCGTCGTCTTATATACTAGAGTACATTTTGAAATTAGTTGATCTAATTTCCCTTGGCATCATTCGATCTTTTTTTTATCCCGTCGAGTACAGTCTTGCTTGTAACTTTTATCTGCCCATTGCCTTGTGGGTGGCCAGGAGTGTTGTCACACCCCGCAAAATCCGACAGACGGGGTGGCCAGCCACCGCCGCCGAACTATGCCGGGCGTGAACTAAATAAAATAACATTCTTAGCATGAGATAGATATGAGACATAAATAATCAGTCCATAAGATAAATAATTGAATAAATCTCAAATAATCACAAATAACTAAGCGATAAAAGATCCATCACATGCTAACTCCAAAAATCCAATCTCCAATAATGATTAAATAAAACCTGAATAACAGAGATCTGAATAATCCAACATAAATCCTTTAAACAACTTTGGAACCGAATGGCCCAATAAAACTCCAATGAAGTCTCATACTGAAATACGACTGGAAAAGAAAGTCTAACCTAAAATAAAGCGATAAAGTAAATCAGCTCCAGCTGCACCTCCAAATGATAACTCCGATAAACTTATGCAGCTTCTCTAATTCTAATCCTGAAAAAGATTAGTCAACGCATGGGTCAGAGCCAAAGCCCCGAGCAAGAATACACACTACTCCCCTCAATTAGGATTCTTGAATCCAGACAGTAGCATTATACGCAATAAATATCACATTAGAATATTTTAAATTAAACGGGATAATTAAACGCGATAATTATAACCTACTAACTACCCGCAAAAATCCCCATTTATAAAGGCACACCAATATGATTTTAAATTCCCAAGTCCCACGATGTTAATTTAATTAAATTAACCAACTTTTATTATTGTTCTCACTTTTTATTAAAGTGTCACACTTCCCCTTGTCAATCGCCCTCTGACCCGTTTACTGTCGGCCCCGACACATGACAATGTTACCCTTGTCAATCGCCCTCTGACCCGTTTACTGTCGGCCCCGACACATGACAAGGTTCCACACACGACACGACATAAATCGCCCTCTGGCCCGTTTAAACTGTCAGCCCCGACACATTATGTCGCCACAAATTTTAATACCCGTTTTTATCTTAGGCATAAATTCTCAATTTCACAATTTATGAATTACCCCACCCTTAATATGATAAAAACGCGATAATCTACCCTCACTAGTCCCATACCTAGAAGGCATAAATCATCAAAAGGCCTACCCACTAGTCCCATACCTAGAAGGCATCCTAAAGTATAGGGATAGCAAAAATTACCCAACAACCCGTCGTCACAATGATATTTAATAATACCAACAAGTCACATCAACAAGAATAATTAATCCATGTATAAAACAACGCATGATAGTCCAATTCAATTAAATATTTAATTTAATTATCACAACGTCAACAATACCCAAATAATCTCATTTAATTATTTTAAATTAAATATACCAAGTTTTCATCATACATATATCAAAACCCAAATTTTATTATCTCTATATGTATTACATGAGTTGTACGCACCCAAAAATCATTTATTTTAAAACTAGAATTTTTCTACATGCAACCTACACCAATAAAACCCAAAATCGCTCATCAATCCTACGTACCCAAAGGGTTATGAATATTATTCAGATTAAAAGATTTTATAAAAATAGCCCCATAATTAGTATTCAATTTTTCTAATTAAGTTACTAATTATTTTTAAGAAAACATGTAATTAAGTGTTTAGGCGACACTTAAAACGCATAATACTAAAGGAAAAGAATAGAGTATTCATGCCTGTGAAGATCGTGTTGAAAATCTGATTAGAAATCTGGATTCCTCTCAAAAAATTAGCAAAAGAGTGTTCTTGAACGATCTTGATTAAACCCCAATTAAGCCTTCAAAAACTTGTGTCAAAACTTGTGACAAAAACTTGATTTTGTTGAAGGTTGATGATTATGAGTGAGAGGAAAAATATTTGGAAGTGTTCTCTGGTGAAAAACTGGAGAAAAAGTGATTATGAGAAGTCCCCCTACGGATTAACAAGGTTATATAGTGATTAGGAGTCCTAATCCTACACAAACTCTTAATAAAACAGCTTACAGCGCACGTTTTCTGGGAGGGTCGATCGATCTACCCCCCCGTCGATCGATCGATCACCCCGAAAAACTGACAGTTTCCCAAAAAAATGCCATAAGGCAAAAATATTGTAAAATCAATATAAAATCCGTTTTAACTCCGATTTTAATTCCGCTTGAAGTTTTGTTCTTCTAAAATCATAACCAACATATTTTGCCAATAAAAAATTTAAAATTCAAAAAATAATTTTTCTCGAAAATTCCAATTAATTAATTAAAATAATAAATAAAAACACGGGGTGTTACAAGTGTCATGTAGCTTCTAGATTTTAAAGCAAACACAGTAGTCTTCAAATTCTTAGTTATTAAGTTGTGTGCCGTGATCATTAATGAAGGAATATGAAATCTCATAACAAAAAATGATATTCTTCTATATGAAGTGGATGATCTTTTCATCAGGCATTTCTACCAGAGGTTTAACCTCTACCTATTTGATTAAATATCCACTACCACGAATAAGTATTTGAACCTTACTCTTATTTTCAGTAGGGGACAAACAAGTCAATGCCCCACATGGTAAATGGCCAAGGGGATGTGATCGGTGTAAGTGAAGCCCCCGATATTCATTTTTAGCACTTATCGCATTGCCGTGCATTGTTGGCGCAATCTTCTTTCATGGTGGGTTAGTAGTAACCTTACATGGATACTCACTTGACTAATGATATCCCTAATGAGTGAGATCCATAATAACCTTCTTCTATCTCCTTTATGAAGTTGCCTACTTCAACTAGATGGACACATTTGAGTAACGAAATAATGAATCCTCTCCTATAAGAGTCCTCCTTCCAGTATGTATCTAACTACTTTGTATCGGAGTCTCCTAACCTCCTTATGATTGGTCAGCACAATGCCTTTTTAGTGGTAATTTCATATCGGATTCAATCGTGATGGGTCCAAATTAAATTCAATCATGCAGAGTTTTTCTTTATTAATGATCCGGTGAAGGAGGATCTCTATTGAAATTCTTCTTCTTAGCTCTGTTATGGTGTTGGAGGCAAGTTGAGCAAGTGCATAAACTCAAACATTGTTAGCTTTAGGGATCCTGATCACCTTGACTTCTAGGAATAATGATATCATATTTTCTGCTACGGCTAGGTATTTTACCATGGACTCCTGTCTAACTCCATAGACTCCCAATACATGATTCATAATTAATTAAGAATTACTGTGTGCTTTAATTTTCTCATCACCCAAAGACAGAGCTAAGTCAAACCCTACTATGAGTGTTTCATGCACTGGCTCATTATTAGAGGCCTTTTTGAAATCTAAGGGCATATTTAATGTCGCCCGAAGTATTTATTATTGGACCAACTCCACTGCCAGAGGCATATGATGATCCATCCACATACATATTCCAAACATGAGGATCCTCTTTGAAATCTCCCTATGTTAGGGTCTCATAGTTAAACACTTTTTTCGTTTCTCCAGGTAGTGGGCGATTTTCTCTCATTTAGTCGAAGAATCTGGTATATCTATGACCTGGTCGGCTATGCTAGTCATTGAGATATCTTCCGGAGAAGTGTACTCAGTAGGCTAAATTATTGAGATTTATTTCAGAGAAGTCTTCTCGGTTGGCTTCTTAGCTGAGCTCTCTTCCTTTAAAGTATGTTTAACAGGTTTTTCTTCATATAACTCCGCTATGAAATCATCCACTACTTGGCCTTTTATCACCGTTCCTAGTTTTTATTGTATGTCATACTCTCCTAATTCTACGTCCCAAGCCATTAGTATACCCAAATTTTCATGTTTATGATTGACTTGTCATAGTGATAGGTCTGTATAGACTACAATGGTATGATCTTGAAAATATGGCTTCATTCTTTGAAAGGCCTTAATTAGAGCTAGAGCTAACTTGTCCAGTCTTGGATATCAGATTTTTTCTCCTTAGTATGCTTTGCTCGTATAGTAAACTGGGTTTTATACCCCATTTTCTAGTCAGATCAATGCCGAGCTAAGTCGACACAGATATAGCCAGTTATAAATATAGTTTCTCTTCCATGAGGGACCTTGAGAGCAAGGGTAGAGATCCCAAATATTTTTTCAATTCTAAGAAGGCGACTTCACATTCCTAATTCCATTTAAATGACTTCCTCAGCACCTTAAATAAAAGAATTCATCTATGAGTAGGTCATGAAACGAATCGATTGAGTGATGTTACCCTGTTTGTTGGCTTATGTACATCTTTCTTGTTTGTCAAGGATTGTAGGTTGGTTAGTGCTTGGATCTCATTTGAGTTTCCTCAATAACTTTTTTCTTTACTATGAAGCCAAGAGCATTACTCTCTGCACACTAAACACATATTTTGCGGGGTTGAGTTTCATCCTATACTTTTCCAACTAGTTGAATGTCGGACCCAAGTCTTTAAAATGGTCGACGGCTATCTTTCTCATGGTCATTTGGATATACTTTATTCAAGTCTGTGAAGTCAACACACATGCGCCATTTGTCATTGTTCTTTTTAACCATAACTATGTTGGACAACCATTTAGGATACTTGACATCCTCAATGATGATCACATTTTGTAGATTCTCCACTTCCTCTTGTATGGCCATATTTTTTTTCGGGGTGAAGATATGCCTTTTTTTTTTATCGGCATGGCATCCTTAACAATGCTAAGTTCGTGACACATGAATTCTAGATCAATCCCCGACATATCTTCTTAACTATAAGAAAATACATTCTTTTGCTACCTGAGAAAATCCACTAACTCTTTCTTAATAATAGGATCCAACGATGAATCGATCCAACATTTTCGGCAGGTGTTTATCGTCTAGGATAATTAACTCCACCGCTTTTACAAATCGTCCTTTAAAAAAATTTGCTTTTTCACGTGGATCTATTATTTTTATTTGGTAGGCAGTCATTAGTTTATTTTATTCCTCCTGGTCAGCTGAAGTGTAGTATCATTCCCTGTCATTAATTTGATTTGCTTCGACTATGCCGAAACCATAATGTGCGGAGAACTTTAGACACTGATGCATGATAGAGGGCACCACTTCAAATTTTTTCAATCCAACCCTGTCGAGGATAATATTATATGCTGAGTTGACATTCTTGTCCAGAATGAAGAAATTGATCTTCTCAACTCGACAGGTCGCCCAAGTACCAATCATGACTTCCAAATTAATGGTTCCTAGAGGATACACCTTTTCTCTCAAGAAACCAATGAGGGTTCTGTGGTAGGGTTCGAGTTTGCTATCTCGCAAGGTTCTAAAAAATGCGGGACGTGATTGAGGTGTGGAGGCCAAGCCTTAAGCCTTAGAAGCCTAGGTGGCCTTAGGTGTAAAAAGACGTGAAAAGGCGTTTAGGCCTTCTTAATATATTTTAATATTTTTTAACCATAACAAGGCTATTAAAATACTAAAATTATACATATCATACATATATATCTGAATATTTGCAAATTAAAATACTATTTGATTATTTTAGATGAGATAATGGTTCGGTTTGTAAAGAAATTCTTTAAAAGGCGATATTGTTTCACTAAAGCATTGTTGTTTTTAGAAAAAAGTGCGGCTTAAGGGTTTTACCAAGAATAAGGTGTGAAAAGATTAAGGCAGGGCGTTTCTGCCAAGGCTCAAGCCTAGGCAGGTTTTTTAGAATAGTGATATCTCGTAACCCCAAACTTTGAAGCAATTTTAGAATAAGACATCGACTGAACTTCCATTGTAGATTAACAATCTAGCCACCTTCCTTAGTGGACCAATATTGTGAGAACCAGAGGGTCATCATAAAGATAAAGAACCCATGATAGATCATTTTTGGATAATTCTTGAAAGAGTCGCGCGTGCGTTCAAATTAAGAAATTATATAATTAAACACAGTTTAACCCAATTAAATCCTAAACATGCATCTAGGTGTGATTGAATAAGATGAAAAGCGTGCAAGAACATTCAAAGACACACAAATGAGGAAAAATCCCCCAAAGGGGCAAAAACCTTTATTTCACTATAATTTTGTAAAGTACAATTTACACGGATTACAATGAAATACATGGATGACACAAAATTACTCTCAGGCGTCGGATCTGTAGTCAGCGACTGGAAGTTTCCCTTTCCAGGAGGGCAGCAATGAAGAAGAAGGTCGGTCATCTCAACAAGGGTATGAACAACAAAAGGTTTGTGTTCTAGGGTTTCAAAATGATTCACAAATGATTTGGAAATATGTGTGAATCAAAACATGAGTTTGATAACTCATAAAGATGAAGACTTTGAGTTTATGAAATCTGAAAATCGTGTGAAGAAATCTTGAAAACAAACTCCCCGTAGTGCGTTTATAAAAGAAACTTTTAGCCTAAAAAATTTGAACACGATCTGTTCGAAATTATCCCAGGCGGACCGGTCCAGGTCTGAGGCGAATCGGTCCGAGGTGGCGGATCGGTTCTTTTTAATTTTGGCATTATCGGTTCGCTATCGATCTGGGGACTACTGGATCTTCAGCAAGCAGATCGGTCCGGTACAGGGGTGGACCGGTCCGGGGTCGGATCAGTTCTTTTTCTCTGGGCAGATCGGTCCGACTTGTCAGAATTTTGAATTCTCCTCTTCTTTGATATTCGGATCCGTTGATGATGATAAGAACCTTGAATATCTTCAATGGTGTAATGGCATATGACATAACAAATGATAATGGACAAAATGTCCTTACAAATCTCCCCTTATGTCTATGCCGGTACATTCATAAAAATAAACATCCGAATTATCAAACAACAAAAATGCCTATACAAATCTACCCTTCCATGAACCCAAAAATTGAACGATACAGATGAATAAGATTTCATCGTTTGCTCTTAGAATCTTCAGGAATCTCAACGCTTTTCACATCAGGGTGTGCAATTCATAGATCATCAGATGGTATCTACACACATGAGATAAAGCAAAATACCAAGTGACGTATCGAATTTGAAATGAGATATCAAATAATGAAAGCATACTTTATCAAATCTCAGAAACTCAAAAACTCCCCCAAAATATGATAATTCTTTCTCCCCCTTTGTATGATGTCCCCAAATAGACAAATGAGTAGAAGAAATCAAACAATCAAAGCAAGGGTGTCACAAGAAACCGACTACTATTTTTTTAAAGTTTTCTCACAAGACAAACACAAAACAACCAAGTCGAGGATTAGCGTAAATGAATGGGCGTGATCAAATTCGAGAGGAAGATCAATGCATACAAACATGACATATGTGCACGATGAATATCAGATACTCTTAACGAATGAACTCAAAGTCTTCCTTTGGTGTAATAAGGTGGTAATATAAGACTTTGACTCAATCAAATCAACAAATCAAAGGTCAAAGTGATTTCCACACCAATAACGTCCAAAACTAGTTCATGCTTTTTCAGGACTTTCAAGGAAGTGCAAACCCGTTTGTATTCTCCAACCAAACTCTCTCAAATTTTTATTTTGAATAGAGGCTTTCTAAATTCTCAAACTTTGGAGAATTGTTGATGAAACCTAAATGGCCCATATTTGGCATGAATTTCTTTTTATTGCCTTTAAATTTTTTGGGCTCTTTTAACCTCTTTGGACCCCGAATAATAAAATTCCTCCATTTTTTAGGTCCTTTTGAACGGTGGCTTTTGCATAAAGAAGTGAATTACCTTTCGCAGCCCCTCCCTATTCTTAAACAAACACTCAGTCTCATAAAAAATGGTTTTTACATGCATTCCAATCTTGTCAAGTTTTATCGCATATTGTAAGTTGTATAGACAGAATTGAGATGGAAACACTCAAGCTAATATGTGATAGACAAGTACAATAATCAAATAAGGCCGTGCATGTGTGCAATAAAGGAGATAGGAGTCAAACATGTAGGAAAATATCACTAATTACATCTCAAAGACTCCATACAATGTAAAGCACATGGATGAAATGATGTAGCGTCTCAAATCTCTATCAAACAGTCACATGGATATATGAAGAGAAGTTATGACCTGGCTATCTTAAATGCTCATCCAAAAAAAAGTTGTAAATAACATAAAATCTTTTTTGGTCTTTTCTAAAAAAATTTCAAAAAGAAATGTAAAAAGCAAAAAGACAACAAACTAATGATACAAGCTAGCAATATGCATCAGATGATATGATAAAGACAATACAACCTATGCTAGACACGAGCCAACCTCTCAGTCAACTGTGCAAATCCCCAAAGACTTCCTAAGACTCGCAAATCTAAGGGAATCTAAAGGTTTTGTGAAAATATCGGCTAACTGACGGTCGATGGGAACAAAACTCAGGGATTCGACTTTCTCCTTAACTAACTGTCGTATAAAGAGCTCACTTATCCTGATGTGCTTTGTGCGCGAATGCTGGACTAGATTGCGGCATATGTGTATCGCGCTCATGTTATCACAGGAAATGGTCATGGTGTCCTGTGAAATCCCATAATCCTCCAGCATTTGCTTCATCCACAAGGGTTGCGTGCAACAACTCCCGACGGCTATATACTCAGTCTCCGCAGTGGACAAAGAGATGGAATTTTACTTCTTGCTCAGCCAGGAGACAAGAGCAAAATCAAAATAGAAACACCCACCAGAACCTCCTATAACCATCTACATCCCCGGCCCAATCGGCATCTGAATAGGCCGACAAACGGTCATCAGTATCAAAGAAATACCAAATACCGTATGAGAGAGTCCCACTCACGTATTTAATAATACGTTTTAGAGCAAGTAAATGTGACTCTTTCGAGGACGCCTGATATCGTGCACAAACTCCAACACTAAAGGCTATGTCGAGACGGCTGACAGTCAAGTAGAGAAGACTACCTATCATACTCCTATATAAGGTTTGCTCTACGTCCTTACCTGAAGTGTCCTTACTAAGCTTGATAGAAGTACTCATAGGTGTACGTGCATGCTTAGCGGAGTCTAAACCATATTTAGTCACTAGGTCTCTAGCATACTTGGATTGGGAGATGAATATGCCATCCTCTACCTGATGAACCTAGAGACCAAGGAAGAAAGTAAGCTCACCTACCATGCTCATCTCAAACTCACTTTTCATCTCCTCCTCAAAGTGGTGAGCATGCTGGGAGCATGTGGATCCAAAGACTATGTCGTCCACATAGACTTGAGCAACCAAAATAGCACCGTCATCTCTCCTGATGAACAACGTCATATCAACTACCCCTCTCTTGAAGCCACAGGCTAAGAGATAGGAAGTAAGCCTTTCGTACCAAGAACGAGGTGCTTGCTTTAAACCATACAAGGCTTTCCTCAGATAAAAAACGTGCTCAGGGTGCTTGGGGTCTTCAAACCATTTTGGTTTTTCCACATAAACCTCCTCCTGTAGAATGCCATTTAGGAAGGCACTCTTGACATCCATCTGATATAACTTAAAGCGCAAATGACATGCGATGGAGAGTAGTAAGCGGACGGACTCAAGCCTCGCAACAGGAGCAAATGTCTCTCCAAAGTCTACACCCTCTATCTGTGTGTAGCCTTGGGCGACCAACCTAGCCTTGTTTCGGATTATGGTACCATTTTCATCCATTTTATTCTTGAAAATCCACCGGGTACCTATCACATTAGTATCACTAGGTCGGGGGATAAGTTCCCAGACATTGTTCTTTTTAAATTGAAGCAACTCATCCTGCATGGCAGATATCCAGTGTTCATCCTTGAGTGCTTCTTTATGATTCTTGTGCTCGACTTTGGACGTGTAGTAGAAGTGGCTAACGGCGTTCTCTAGCTGAGCACGAGTCTTGACCCCAAGAGTGGGATCACCTAAAATGGATGTAAGATCATGACTCTTGAGAACCCAAGAAGGTGTGTCCCCTAACACAGGAGTAGGGTCCATAGAGTGTGGGTGAGGGACAACTAGATCACTGTCAGAAGAGTCCTCATCCTCACACTGAAGGTTAGGATCAATAGCCGTCGGAGGTTCGTCATCTTGCACAGTGACGTTTATTGATTCCATAACCTTAGATCTCTTCAGGTTAAAAACCTGGTATGCTCTACTATTTGATGAATATCCTTGCAATATTCCCTCATGACTCCGGAAGTCAAACTTTCCTAATTGCTCTCTATCCCGTAGGATGTATCATTTACTCCCCAAAACACGAAAATATGGCAGGTTGGGTTTCTTGCCAGTCCACAATTCATAAGGAATTTTAAGTGTGTGGGGACGCAAGTAAATCCTATTCACCGTGTGGCATGTAGTAGACACTGCCTCTGCCCAAAATCTCCTAGAAACATTACGACGTAGAAGCATAGATCTAGCCATCTCCTGAATCGTTCTATTATTTCTCTCAACAATCCCATTTTGCTGAGGAGTCTTCACTGCAGAAAACTCATGTTTTATCCCAACGCTATCACAATAATAATTTACTTTTGCTTCCTTAAATTCAATGCCGTTGTCACTACGTATCCTGTTAATAGTGACTCCGTGTTGATTTTGCAGGACACGACACTTGGTCATTAAAAACTCTACAGCATCAAATTTCTCCCTTAGAAAACCTACAATAGAGTATCTGGAGAAATCGTCTACCATCACGAGGATATACCTCTTACCACCCAAGCTCGCAGTACGAGTAGGACCCATAAGATCCATGTGAATCAACTCAAGAACTCGAGAAGTGTTAATGGAATGCAACTTCCTATGAGGGATGTGAATTTTCTTTCCCAACTGACAGGGTCCATAAACCGTGGAAGTTGACGTTCGAAGAGATGGTAAGACACGTACTAGGTCCTTTTTAGCTAAACGAGTTAAACCTCTAACATGCACGTGACCTAGACGTTGGTGCCATAAATCCATAGGAGTGATCGTGACGCTGTTGCAGACAGGTGAGGATGTGGTCTCAGTCCCATAACAATTATCATGTGTTCTCACCCCTTGCACTAAAAGTTTACCGGCTTGATTATAGACTTTACAAGCGTCCCGGTCAAACTTTACGGCAAAGTCATCGTCGCACAGCTGGCTAATGCTGAGATGGTTTGCTTTCAAACCTTTGACGTACAAAACATTTTCTACCTTAGGAAATCCAGGTAACTCAACAGTACCATGTCCTATAATGCTAGACTTGCTCCCATCTCCAAAGGTGACTCTGCCGTCCTGATAATCCTCAAGAGATGTAAAAAATGAGGCATCACCTGTCATATGTCTGGAGCACCCACTGTCAAAATACCATTATGAGGTATTATGTGCTTTGAGAGCAACATGAACAACAAAGGCTTTCTTATCTTTCTTAGGCACCCAAGAAGTGGTAACCTTTAATTTACCCTTGTTGTTGTTGGTTTTAGCTGGAATGTTAGAAGCATTCACTGTCGGCAAAGACATCCGTCTGAATTCCTCCATCAAATTCTGAGACGTGGCAGCTAAGAACTCAACTCTCTCTTTCAGACTGGTAAAATCATTAGTATGATGGGGTGGAGCAGTAGTACGTCGTGTCCGACCAATGCTATAGCAAAACTCCCTGAGGTGGCCTTTTCTTTTGCAATAAGTACAAAAGAACACAGTTAAAGGCGGACCTTGGTTTGCTTTTCTTGGTCGAACTCTCCTTGGTGGATGTTGGCGATGACCACAAGGAGTAGTAGTAAACTCAAGGACTGGTCCAGGTGAAATTTGGGAGGTGGAGGCACCATTATAACCAATTCCTTACCTATCACCAAAACCTAAAGCGGGGCCGAGGAGCATCTTTCCCATTTTCCCAGATCTGTCCTCGATTTGTACCTTGACTTCCCGTGCTTTCTCAAGATCATGAGTTAGCTAGGCAACAAGGGCTTCAAGTTTCTTACGAGTCTCCACGGAGTAATGGAGCTCACTCTTAAGCCTAGCCACTTGTTTAGTCAAGTCCCCTCTCTCTTTCTCAAAATTACTCTCTCTCTCTCTCTCTCTCTTTCTAAACAAACTCTATTTCTCAACAGAGGCAGATTCTCTTTCTCTCAGGGCGGTGCAAGTGGAGGAATATCTCTCTCTCTCTCTCTCACTTTTCTTAAATCTTCCTCTAGGCCGGTGATCTTAAGAACTAACGCTTTGTTATGCTTTTTAGTTTTAAATGACTCAGAATATAACTCAGCGTAAGCGCGTTGAATATCACTCTCGCTCTCACTTGTGTCATCCTCCCCCTCACTTACATCGATCTCACTGTCGAGGTGTCCCTGTGATGCAGCATCCTCATCATCGTGAGAAGTACTCAACGTGTTAAGTTACACTCAACGTGAGAAGTACTCATCGTCCCTGTGATGCAGTGAAGTTACACTCATGCGGTGACTCATCTCCCGAGTCCACCGACTCGACCTCACTGTTGTCGCTAAGGGTAGCATTAAGGAAAACTTTGCCCTTTTCTCTATTCAGGCAAGTAGCACACTCAAAAGATCTATGTCCCCTGCCGTCGCACTCAGAGCATCTCTCACTGTCTTTCTTAGGCGGGTTTTTAGCATCTTTCTCATTTTTCTTTTCAAACTTATTTCTTTGAAAATTCTTCTTATCTTTAAAATTTCCATTTTTCTTAAATTTGAGATTTTTCTTAAAGTTTTTAGCAAATAGAGCCAAATCATCTAAGTCAAAATCACACTCAGAATCAGAAGTTTCACTCTCTTTCTTTCTAGATGACTCTACTCTCTTTCTTGCCGTCCCCTCACTTTTTCTCTCTTGGGAATTAAGAGCAATTCCCTTATATTTAGACTTCACAGATTTAGGAAACATGTTAATTTCACATGTTTGCAAGTCTCCTACAAGTTCCTCCAATTTTAGCGTATTTAAATTACCCATAGAATTTAGCATAGTGACTTTAGGGATAAAACGCTTAGGCAATGATCTCAGAATATTTTTCATAACTCTTGCATTAGGAATATGTTCACTAAGATTAAAGCTAGTATTAACAATATTAGATAGCCTAGCATAAAAATCATCAAAACATTCAGTTTCAAGCATGGTTATGGTCTCAAATTGAGTTGTTAAATTTTGCAATTTAGATTCTTTCACAGTATTAGTTCCTTCATGGGTAAGTTGCAAAACATCCCATGCCTCTTTTGACGTGGTGCACGTCATGATACGTTGGAACTCATCAGGAGTGATGGATCCAGAAATAGCACTCACACCCTTAGAATTAAAAGAAGACCATTTAAATTCATCTTCAGTCCATGAAGTGACAGGTTTTAAACTGGTCACGTTTTCAACAGTGACGGAGGGAGGTGTCCACCCTCTTTCAACTAGAATCCAAACATGTTTATCTATGGCCTATAAAGCAGACCTCATGCGGGCTTTCCAATATGCATAGTTAGTTCCGTAAAAAACTGACATTTTATTATATGATTTCTCCATTGAACAAACACTTTTTCAAAAAAAAATTTAATTTTTAAAAAAAAATTGATATCTTAGAAAATTTTTGCGGAAACTAGGAATACGCGATAGATTAGCGTAACCTGCTCTGATACCAATTTGAAAGAGTCGCGCGTGCGTTCAAACTAAGAAATTATATAATTAAACACAGTTTAACCCAATTAAATCCTGAACATTCATCTAGGTGTGATTGAGTAAGATGAAAAGCGTGCAAGAACATTAAAACACACACAAATGAGGAAAAATCCCCCAAAGGGGCAAAACCATTTATTTCACTATAATTTTGTAAAGTACAATTTACACGGATTACAATGAAATACATGGGTGACACAAAATTACCCTCAGGCGTTGGATCTATAGTCGGCGTCTGGAAGTTTCCCTTTCCAGGAGGGCAGCAATGAAGAAGAAGGTCGGTCTTCTCCACAAGGGTATGAACAACAAAAGGTTTGTGTTCTAGGGTTTCAAAACGATTCACAAATGATTTGGAAATATATGTAAATCAAAACATGAGTTTGATAACTCACAAAGATGAAGACTTTGAGTTTATGAACTCTGAAAATCGTATGAAGAAGTCTTGAAAAAAAACTCCCCGTAGTGGGTTTATAAAAGAAACTTTTAGACTAAAAAATCTGAACACGATCTATTCGAAATTATCCCAGGCGGACTAGTCCGGGTCTGAGGCGGATCGGTCCGAGGTGGCGGATCGGTTCTTTTTAATTTTGGCATTATCGGTTCGCTATTGGTTCGGGGACTACTGGATCTTCAACAAGCAGATCGGTTGATCGGTCCGGGGTCGAATCGATTCTTTTTCTCTGGGCAGACCGGTCCGGCTTGTCAGAATTTTGAATCCTCCTCTTCTTTGATATTCGGATCCGTTGATTATGATATGAACCTTGAATATCTTCAATGGTGTAACGGCATATGACATAGCAAATGATAATGGACAAAATGTCCTTACAATTCTATCACGAATTGATCTTTGTTCACTTTCCTCGAGAGAGTGTCCGCATCATTAGACATGTTAATCCGTAGAATATAAGAACACGCGTTGGCTTCATTGAAGTAGGCTTTCCTCTCTACTATTTCATCTCCTCCGTTGGCATCACCCCTGTTATAAAGTTACATCTAAAAAAAATTTCACCTCACATATAGGTTCCTTGGGTCTTCTTGGCAGATTGGGATCATCCTCAAAGTCATCATCCCTACCTCTTATCTTGTCACCCCCTTCTATAAGGGGATTCTGATCATATCCTGGGTTCCTGTTCGTACGAGTGGTCTGTTTAACCTCCTTTATCTACAAACTTTAGCATCTCCCCTCTTAGAATTAAGTTCTCTATCTCGTTCTTTAGGACTATGAAGTTGTCGATGTTATGGTCGTGATATTTATAAAACTCATAATATTTGCTTTTATCTCTTCGATTTAGAGGATATTGTAGCTTCTCGAACCATTTCAGATCCATGTTTCCCTATATTTCTTCTAAAATATGGTGAACACCAACATTTGGAGTATACTCGTCATATTATTTTGGGTCTTCTACCTTTTTATCTTTATTCTCTTTCTTCTTGGATACATTTTTGGCACGGTTTTGAACTGCGCCATTTTTTTTTATCACAGAAAAAAAATTAATTATTTAAAAATAGGAAATTCACAAATTGCAAATCTCGCACATTGTTGATAAATTAAACTAATGTACATACAAACTTCAAAATATTACAAGTCTTAATAGTTCACAAATAAAAAAAAAGTGGGTAGAATTTTCTCTATTTTCTAGAAATTCTAAAACCTGTGTAATGTAAAGCCCGCACGACCATAAAATATGACAATAAAATTACAAAAGTCCGCACAGCCATAAAAGATAACAATAAAACTACAAAGCCCGTATGGCCATAACAAACAAAAATAGAATCCTGAGTATTAATGACATTAAATAAATAATCCCCTTATAAACCATTGAATTCTTCGTGTGTTACACTTAGATAAAAGCTAACGATAAAATATTACCCTGCAAAAAAAAAGGATATAAAAAGAGATGATATTGGTAACCAAGTATTTTAAAAAAAAAATCTTATTCAAGCAGAAAAATTGCATTACGAGTTACACTTATTATTATATTCTCAAACGGAAAGTCTTGTGACTATGTGGGCATCTCCTATGAGTTACATTAGTCCCATGCGAGGTGTTAGTGTCTCTTACGAGTCCGTTTGAGGACTGATTTGAGTTTTCTCCCTCAAACGACATGTTTTAAAGCATAATCTAAATATTTTCAAATTATTGTCATATTCTCAAATCGGGAGACCCGTGACTACGCAGTCAGTTCCTATAAGTTACATTGGTCGCATGTGAGGTGTTCATGCCTCTTATGGGGACATTTGGTGGCTAGTTGGGTGTTCACCCTTTAATGATTTATTTTTAAGCCTAATCTCGATATTTTCAAATTCTAGCTATATTCTCAAATCAGGACACCCGTGACACGATCAATTCCTATGAGTTACATTGGACCCGTGTGAGGTGTTAGTGCCTCTTACAAGGCCGTTTGAGGGTTGGTTTAGGTTTTCACCCTCTAACGGCATGTTTTTAAGCCTAATCTCGATATTTTCGTCATATTCACAAATCGAGAGACCTGTGACTACACTGTCTGTTCCTAAAAGTTACATTGGTCTTGTGCGAGGTGTTAGTGCCTCTTATGGGTCCGTTCAGTATTGGTTTTGATTTTCACCCTTTTAACGGCTTATTTTTAAGCCTAATCTAAATATTTTCAAATTATCTTTTTATTCTCAAACCGGGAGACCCGTGACTATGCGACCTATAAGTTACATTGGTCCCGTGGGAGGTATCCATGCCTCTTACAGGGCCATTTGAGGACTGGTTTGGGTTTTCATCCTTTAACGACTAATTTTTAAGCATACTATAGATATTTTCAAATTATCATCATATTCAGAAACTGGGATTCCCATGACTACGTGGTCAGTTCCTATGAGTTACATTGGTCTCGTGTGAGATGTTAGTACCTCTTACGGGACTGTTTGGGCACTGGTTTGAGTTTTCACCCTCTGACGACATGTTTTTAAGTCTAATCTAGATATTTTTAAATTTTCGTCATATTCTCAAATCAAGAGACCCGTGACTACGCGGTCAGTTCCTACAAGTTACATTGGTCATGTGCGAGGAGTTAGTGCCTTTTACAGGGCCGTTCGGGACTAGTTTCGGTTTTTACCCTTTTAACGACTTGTTTTTAAGCCTAATCTAGATATTTTTAAATTATCATTCCCAAACCAGAATACCCATGACTATGCGATCAGTTCCTACAAGTTACATTGGTCCCATAAGAGGTGCCCATGCCCCTTACAAGGCCATTTGAGGGCTGGTTTGAGTTTTCACCCTTTAACGGCTAGTTTTTAAGCGAAATCTAAATATTTTCAAATTATCGTCATATTCATAAACTGGGAGTCCCACAACGACACGATCAGTTCCTACGAGTTACATTGGTACCATCCGAGTTGTTAGTACCTCTTACGGGGCCGTTTGGGCATTGGTTTGAGTTTTCACCCTCTAACGACATGTTTTTAAGTCTAATTTAGATATTTTTAAATTATCATCATATTCTCAAATCGGGAGACCCGTGATTATGCAGTTAATTCCTACAAGTTATATTGGTCCCATGCGAGGTGTTCATGCCTCTTACAGGACCGTTTGAGAGCTGGTTTGGGTTTTCACCCTTTTAATGGCTTGTTTTTAAGCTTAATCCAGATGTTTTTAAATTGTCGTCATATACGCGATTATTTTCTACAGGTTACATTGATCTCGTGCGAGGTATCCATACCTCTTACGGGGGTGTTTGGGGGTTAGTTTGGGTTTTCACCATTTTAATGGCTTGTTTGTGAATAATAGTTTCCATTAAACATACTTTCCCGTGTCCGCAAAGTGCCTGACTTGTGTGTGTCTGTATCTTTGTGTGATCCATGCGTGGACGCTTCACATCCAGTGAAGTGTCCGCGCTTCCTAGTTGAACATTCAACACGTATAACTGCAAGTGAATGTAATCCTCCCCTAGTTACACTTGTGTAATATTAAAATTTATTTTAGTACTTAAAACTCATACTATTCTAAAATATCTATCCAAAGCAAACCTAAAAGTTTGAGTTGAAACCTAGGCCTTCAATTCGAAATATTAACCATTACACCAAAGCATATTCAACTACCCTATTAATAAATAATAACTACTATCCTGGAAAGTAATGCGGCCTAATAAAATAAAGAGATAGAAAAGGAAAGGAAAGTGATCAACCTTCGTGTATGCTTCGATAGAGGGCTGCTATGCTCCCAAGGGGATGCTTCCGTAGGGGGCTGCTCGATGAGGGACCTAAGCCATGTAACTTAACTGTATATCCTCCTTTAAATGATGCCATAGATACAACCAAGACTTCAATGAAATAATAGATTACATGCCTTAACAAACCTTTTATGGTTGTTAGGACAAAAAAATAGAGCTAATAATATAACTAAACAATAAAGATAATTCGACAAAATGGGGACGTAGAAATAATGTAAATAACCTTTGTAAGATAAAGGAAACTCACATATAAAATTGTAGAGTATATATCCATGCCTTCGAAACTATAAGGAGAGACCAAGTGAGCATGACTAAAGGTACTGTCAACTTCTAGATAATCAACCAATTCAAAATGTGCTTTTCCAACATGCGTTCATATTTTCCCACATTTAACACAGTCAGAAATTAATTATTTCCAAAGTTAATTTTAAGTGTTTTTGAGGAATACATAGAAGGGAAAATAGTAGAAGTATGATTTGAAAATAATTGGATAATGGGTCTGCTTTTGAGTTCATGATGCACCTTCCATCCATATCACAAGAAGGTACGAGCATGGATCTTTAGGTTCTCGTGGATCTAGCTATAAACACAAAATTTGTATCAAAGGGATATACAGATGCATACAAATTAATAAGAAAGATACAACGTCAATTAAATCCAAAACCAAAACCAAAACAAAAGAACCAGTAATAGAAATCCGAAACCAAAGCTAGAGCACCAATAATTGAAATACCATATGTTAAATTTGAAACCGTATGTTAAACAATTGTACATGATAAAGAACAGTCTTACAAGATTTGGGAACATGTTCTTGAGTGGTTCCATTTGGTTCTATCCACCATAAACCTTCCCAGAAGCAACATATATTCTAGTTTCTTTCGGATAGCCCATTACCCGAAGCATCACCTCAACTTCCCCAGGCTCAAGAGGGAACCGTCATTTCTTTCACTTCTGAAGGACCAATGGCCATAAATGGGAACCATCCTACTGGCCAAATCCCCACAAGAGAAAAAAATCATATTCTACATCCTCTTTAGTTATCATTATAAAGTTTTTTGAAAAGGGTTATTTGCATTTGGGATCCAGTAGTTCTTACTTCTTCATAAAACACTTAGGGATCCAGTAGTTTTTACTTCTTCATATATTGTATTCTAAAAATAGGATTTTTCTAGCCACAACGGTTAACTGAACACCCCTTGTTATTTTCATTATCAAGTATGATTTTTATTTTTAAAATACCCTCTCTTATCACAACTGTTTTCACCCCATGTTATAACTGGTGTTTGAGTAATACACGTTCAATTAATATGTCATTTTAGGTGAAAATTTTCGTAATAAAACCTTTGATGTTCGTTGACCTTCCCATTAAAATAGTTTAGTCATATTTTGGGACAATTATGTTTGATTTTTCTTTTCAGGAGATTTTGGTCTGTATGGATTTCCTGTACTACCCTTCATCTTCAATCAATTCAAATTGAGCCATATTGAATAATTTCTTAAGTTTATACTAACAATTAATCCCTTTTAGTTGCGTATTATTTAGTTCTTTAGCTAACTCTAATATAGTTTTAGCTTTTCTAATTCTCTGCTCTGATCCTAATAAATCTTACTGCTTTTCCTTTACTTTTTTAAGGCTTCCTTTAGGATCTTCTCCTAAGTTTTGAATCGTAATATTTTGTTTTTGGATATCATCTCCTGACTTATATCTTATGTGAAGTTGGGAGCTGCTACGTTAAATCTGCATGAGGAATACACTCGCTACGCTGAGTTGTTATTGTGGAAACTCTTTCAGTTTTCTGATTTGGCATAGTTGAGTATTTCAAATTTTAACGTAACCCAATTGTTGACTATTTATTCATTCATCACATTTAAATATATTTGTCCAATGGATTTTGAGTTTTTATCTTTGTCCCTTTTTTTGGTGGAAAGGAGAAATAAAATAAGCAAAACAACAACATAAGTGTAGACTTAAAAAATAACAGTGGCAGGGCAGCAATGAAAAACAAGGAGTCTGATCCAAGGTGTAATAGCATCCATGAAGTGCAGACTTTATCATGCCAAGTCTAGATATACTTGGACCAAGAGGCCAATCTTTGAGGAGTTGAGCAAGTGGGGAGAGGTTGAGAGCCCGAACATATGCGATAATTTAGTTGATACATGGTGGGAATGTGCACTTAAAAAATAGCTTGCAGGTTAGGTTGCAGGTCACTAACACTTATTTCTTTTTATCTGAACACTCTGCAACTATGTAGCACCAATACTATAAATTTTCCTGATTTGGAGTGTCGCATATGAATATGACACTCACATGTTTTGGATACTTCTCGGATGAGGATTTTTTAACGAATAATACTAGAGGAAAATGTGAATTAAAAAAATATATGAAGTGATTTGATTGTGATTTCTATTGTCAACAAATTTAAGCATATATAAATATATTTAATTTCTTTTTCCTCTTTTTCTATTCTTTCGGAGATCCAAACATATAATCGCTGTTCGTCTTTCTTGCAATCTATAAATGTCTGCAAGTTTTCAACTAATTCTAGTATATTACAATGCCAGACATGTTTTGAAATGGTGCAGGCATATCAAAGTAATTCAGTTGCTGCAATCATGCAGCGTGCAATGTGAATATAAGTCAACACATTATGCTTGTATATTTGGTCTTCTAAAGCAGATGCACAAGTAAGTGCCTGGAATAGATTTCTTTAGACTAAAAACACAGTTGGTTATGGGGAGTTTGTTTTGTTCTCGATGAAAATGTAATAAAAGGAACTTTGAGAATGGTAGATATTCTGCATATCACATGAATTAGTTTAAAAATAAAATAATACTTACCCGGTTGACACAAGCTTAGATAATTCGATTACCCCTCCTCTCTCTTTCTCTCTCTCTCTCTCTCTCTCTCTCTCTCTCTCTCCATCTCTCTTATTTTTTTTATTCTTTCAAAGATTAAAAATTGAGAAAGATGAAGTTACACATGAAGTTTCATTTTTCATTTGATGTTTAAATTAATTTATGAGTGTTGGGGGTAAGGCTTCGTCACTAAATGTAACCATTATAATATATGACCAAAAGTATGCAATTTATTAGCAATCTACAAGTTTATTTGCATAATGCGTCCTTTCATTTTGCAAATACCACATATCTTTCATTGAGAATGTGACCTTATGTAGTACAACTGGAAACAATAAGTACGATTACAAGTTTTTTTCAATTATATCGCGCACTTGATTAATTGTAATGACTTCAACAACTCTTATTTATTATTTATAGTGTCAACCGAATCTCCTCTGGTGGTTGTTTTAGATTATAACAATTTTTAATAGTTTATGTGTGAAACCAAATATAGTCTATATATTGTGCCTTTAATTAAAACATTTATTATTTACATTATACTCGACTTTATACTTCTCCAAATTATCTACCTAAGTATGTCTCTCTCTCTCTCTCTCTCTCTCTCTCTCTATATATATATATATATATATATATATATATATATATATTAGGTGATAGATTTCATCACCAAGTGTAAATAAATTAACAAACAGATAGAAAAAAAAACTTTGATATCAATAGTTAGTTTAGACAAGTGAACAATACCCACTACAAATATATTATATAAAATCAAAACACAATCTGAGTTCAAACCAAGAGAAAAAATACTAAATAAATTACATAAAATCATTACAAAAACTCTCAAATAGACATTTTAACAAACACCCACAAGGAAAAAGTACATAAAAAACAGGTCTTGGCAAAAAAATCACAATCACAAATAGACATTGAATAAAAAAACAACGTACTTGCAGAGATGTACTAACCTTTACGAGTCTGCAGCTTGGTCGATGAGAGAGATGTACACCGACATTGATCGAAGAATGGATGAGAGAGGTCGAGGACTTGAAATGGAGGAGAAAGAGTTGTTAGAGAACTAAACAGAGAGAGAAGAGTGTGGCCCTGAGGGTGCGATTGATTTGCCCCTTTTGAGTCTCTGGCCATCCTTGAATGTGTGTGAGAGAGAGAGGAGAGACTAAGTGAGAGCGGGAGATTGAGAATGAGAGAGGAGAGAGAGGGCATGAAACTATAAAATTGAGAGCGTTACTATTTTTCGAAGAGTATTTATATTTAATTAAGTGTACTTAATTTTGGCACACTTAAAAATAGTGCCAAAATTTTGGCACTATTTTAGAATGTGCCAAATTATCATTAAACCGTGCCAGAATTTGACATAGTTTTAAACTGTGCCAGATTTTTAATATCAAGGTGTACCAAATTATTATTTTTGGTGTAGTGAATTAGCGTCCTATATCCACGGGTGCAAATTTAATTTGTATTAACACAAAGTACAAGTTCTCAAGAATCTCTATAGGGTTGAGTGTATGATGTTTTCTCTCTTATCCCAGTTGAGGGACATAGTGGGATATTTACTGTAGGGGATGAGAAGAAGAAGAAGAGGTGGAGTGCCTTTATATGTCAGTAAATTACACCTTTTTATATTTTTGGTGACAACTAATCAGGAGCCAACTTAGGGATTAACCCACATGCATTACAAAAGAGACTGTATATCTTCCCACATGTTACTATTATGCCTTGATGATGGTTGGCCTTCCTGATGGTGGCCATCCATATTGCCAACCAGTGCTGAACATTCAACCGGCCACTATAATATCTTACGGGTAGTTCTTAATTGAATATATTATGATGACAGATGTAATGATTTCATTGGTCCACATCATACTCCCATTTTAGTGTACAACACCATCTTTTGTGACCCTTCGAAGTTTAATTTTTTGTGAGTACTATATATTTGGTGACCATCAAAGGTAAAAATATTGCAATTATTCACCATTTTTAGTGGCCCTTCGAAGTTCAAAATATTTTGTGATTATTCACCATCTTTGGTGACCTCTGAAGATTAAAAATGCTGAGATTATTTACCATCTTTGGTGACCTTCGAAGGATAAAAATGCCGAGATTATTCACCACCGCTGGTGACCTTCGAATTTAAAAGGGATGAAGTTATTCACCTTATTTGGTGATGATAGAAGTTGAAATCATAAAATAAATTATGTCATTTTTACTATGATTTTCAACATTGATAACTGCTTCAATTAGGAAAAAGTTTTGCATATTTCACCATTCCATTAATGTTTATTCAAGACCATAATTATCAAGTTTCCACCACCTAATTTTTTCTCAAAACTTAAGTGGTTGGGGGGGGGGGGTATGTTTACACCATATTTTTCTGTATTTATCTCCTGATGTTTTTTAACACGGGGCTAAATGATGGAGAAAGTTAGTGGCAATTATATGGTGGTTATTGCAGAATTTTTTTTTGTCGAAGTAGTGGGTAAGAATTTATTATTTGAATTTGAATTAGAGATTATTTGGAGGCAAATATGTGTGGTTATTGCATATACTTGATTCGAATTAAAATTGAAAGTTATTTGGAGACAAAAGTGTTACTTGTTTCATACAACTATAAATTCAACCCTTCATGAAGACAAAATGAGGACCCCATCAAAAAAAGAACTACATTTATCCGTTCCAAATTTTTTCCTTTTATTTATTTTTATTTTTATTTCTGTACATTTTTTTTCTTTGTAAGGTAGATTTTTTGTAATTCTCTTTATACTTTATAAAAAGTCCATTTGTCGTTGGCCTTACATTTAAATTGTTTTTACATCTCTTAATGTAACTTTCTTTACATTTCTTAGTGCAAACTATTTTCCTTTTAGTTGATTTATCTTATTTTACTATTTTATTTAGTTCAAACATTATTTTACCTTTATCCTATGCGCTTTTCATCTTTTCCTTAGATTTTAGTTGATTAGGTTTTTTAGTACTCACTGTTAAGTCTCCTCGAAGTGGAGCACACATCTTCTTAATTGAAGCATATAACGATACCATAACTTTGCTTGACACGCACTCAATTGGTTAACAATACCATAACTTTGCTTGACACGCACTCACATAATGAAAAAACATAAACAAATCACACCAACGAAACAAAAATATATAGTGTCAACTATATTTTAACAGATCTTCCTTTTAAATGTGTGGCAAGAGTATACATGCTGAAAACAAATTTAATTATAAGTATTTCCTTAAGAAGCTGCATCTGGAATTAGTGAAAACATCGGTCATTATATATGCATGGTTTGTATTTTTGTAAAATCAAAATATAATATGAACTCATATGAGAAGTACAACCTCAGAAATGTCATATATATATATATATATATATATATATATATATATATATATATATATATATATATATATATATGTTGGAGCGGAAGTCATAGGAACTATTGAAACGCGTACAAATTGAATTATGAAAAAAATTACACATGCGTGAAATCGTACAAAACGGAATTAGGATTTACCTTTCGCGATGTATTTGATTTGATTTCTTCTTTGCACGAATAGAATGTGTGATGGATCGACTCACCTCACAGTCTTCTACTGTATGCTTGATATGGACAACCACAAGTAGAGGGCGGGCTCCTATTTCGTGACCACCTTCTTGTCTCCTCTTTCTTCCTTACCGCCTCTCTTTTCAACAAGTCTAAAATTGTGTCTTATGAGCATCCAAGAGTGACGGCTCGGTTATGAAAGAATCAGACTTAGGTGCATATATATAGGCTACAATAGAACCGTAAGGAGAGATAAGGATGTGGCTCCTAATGGACCTGAGAAAACCTAATCCGTCTCGAATTCTAATCTCAGTTGTTTAATTATAATTAATTCCACTAAATAATTATAATTTCAACTCCACTACATAACTCAAAATTATATTTCAATCTCCTCATAATTAATTACTTAATTCTCCCCACATTAAGGTTACATATACCCGTTAGTAAAATAAATTACTGACAATTCATTTGATTAACTTCTTCAAGTCCTTGTGCGATCCAACTTAATTTATTTGTAGTGTCGGATTAATATAATCCACCTGCAGGGGTTGACACATACAAAACTTATAAGTATCTCAAGGGGGTATCACCAATCTTTATATCGCGATGTGGATTCCATCCATAAAAGACTTTCACCATACATTAATCACAATTACCCAATTTATCAAGATTATTGATCCAATAATGAATCTCACCCGATAAGTCAAAGTAATAAATAAATAGTGCATGTGTCCATCACTCATATCCGAATTAAGAGCCTTAAGTAAACCTAATAATCATGAGGTGTACATTGTCTTATAAAATCAATATAAAAAAATGACCTCAAATTGGTCCCGTTTAGTACACACAAAGTATACTAGCACAATAAGTTGAAACTATACAATTTACTGTAATCAAGATAAACCTACTAAAATATTATTCTACAGTGCTACTGATGGTGTGTCCAGTTCCATCTAAGACTGTGAACGATACAACTTATATTCCACAAGAACTGGTGATCTAATCCTCTGTGTGTAAGTCGTACTCTAGACACCAGAACACCTACTGAGTAGAATAAAAGACATCGACAATATATAAAATACTGCAAACATTATGTCCATACATGATTCTCACTAAAATAGGAATAACTGATTTTATTATAATAATGAATCCATAAATAAAATTATTACATAAAGCATTGTTTTAGTCTATTTCTCTAACAATCTCCCACTTAGACTCAAAGCCATACTGCAATGTATCTCACACCCATCGCCTCTACGTGACTATCAAAAGTCTTGACTGATAAGCTCTTTGTGAAAGGGTCTGCCAGATTGTTCTCTGATGCAATCTTCATAACCGTGACATCATCCTGATGCACAAATTCTCAAATGAGATGATACTTACGCTCAATGTGTTTACCTCTCTTATGTCTCCTGGGTTCCTTTGAGTTAGCAATCACAACACTATTATCACAATAAAGTGTAATAACCGATTGAACTAAAGGTACCACTCCTAGATCTATTGGGAAGTTTTTAAGCCATACTGCTTCCTTGGCTGCCTCGGAGGCCTCCACATATTCAGCTTCCAGGGTGGAATCCGTAATGCAAGATTTTTTGATACTCCTCTAACTAATGGCTCCACCTCCTAGGGTAAACATATATCCATTGGTAGACTTCTTGGAATCTCTATCAGACTGAAAATCTAAGTCAGTGTACCCAATGGGTACTAGACTCTCTGCCTGGTAAACTAATATATAATCTCATGTTCTTTTTAGGTATTTGAGTATATGGTTTATCTCAGTCTAGTGTTCTTGCCTTGGATTAGACTGATATCTATTAACCATGCCAATCGCAAATTAGATATCAAGTTTAGTGCATAACACAACATACATAAGGCTCCAAACTGTCGAAGCATAAGGTATGCCTTTTATCTTCTCTATATCATCAGGCGTCTTAGGGCACTGATCCTTAGGAAGAGATATTCCATGTCTGAAAGGGAGGAACCCTTTCTTGGAATCTTTCATGCTAAATCTAGTAAGAATGGAATCGACATAATTTGCTTGTGATAAACCCAACATCCTATTCTTGCGATCATGCATAAGCGTGATCCTAAGGATGTGACTAGCTTCTCCTAAGTCTTTCATATTGAATTAGCTGGACAACCACACTTTAATCGAAGATAATACTCCAACATCATTTCCAATGAGAAGAATGTCATCCACATATAATACTAAAAACAACACTACATTTTTGTTGGATTACTTGTACACACAAGACTCATCTGGACATTGATCAAAACCAAAAGATTTGATTACTTGATCAAAATAAATGTTCTAAGTTCTAGATGCTTGCTTAAGTTCATAAATGGACTCATTAAGCTTACATAATTTATGCTCTTGGCCTTGGGCAATAAAATGTCTGGCTGCACCATATAGATACATTCATCAAGATTCCCATTAAGAAATGCAGTCGTGATGTCCATTTGCCAAATTTTATAATCCAATAGAGCCTCAATGGATAATAGAATTCGAATGGACTTCATCATAGCTACCGACGAGAAGGTTTCCTCATAATCGATTCCCTCTTTCTGAGTAAATCCTGTTGCAACAAGCCGTGCCTTACAGGTCTTAACCTTCCCATCCACCCTTCTTTTCCTATTATAGACCCACTTGTATCCTATGGGTTTTATCACTTCGGGTGGATCTACAAGACTCAAGACCTGATTAGAATACATAAATTCCATCTGAGAATCCATAGCTTTAAGCCAAAGTTCTGCATCTTTATCTTGGATAGCCTCATTGTAGTTACAGGTATCGGCTTCGAGTTCATCAGGGACCTTATCATAAGACTCTCCCAAAAACATAAACCGTTCTGGTTGACGAATAACCCTCCCTGTGCTGGTGTACTAGTGTCAACACATTGTGTTATTTCATCCTTTATTGGTGGTGTTGAAGAGTCTTGTTGGTTCCCTCACATTTCTTTAATAATAACTTTAATTTTAGGTTTATGATCCCTCATATAATCCTCTTATAAGAATCAGGCATTGGTGCTCACAATGACCTTCTTATCCTTAGGATCATAGAATAAAAAACCCTTAGTTTCCTTAGGATATCCTACAAAGAAACAAACTTCTGATCTTAAATCCAACTTACTAGGATCTCTCTTCAACACATGTGTCGAACTACCCCAAATCCGAATAAGTTTCATACTAGGCTTGCACCTAATTCACTCTTCCTTAGGAGTAGTAGAGACTTCTTTTGAAGGTACCAAGTTCAATAAATACGTGGTTGTTTCTAAAACATGTCCCCAAAAGGAATCTGGGAGATCTGTATAACTCATTATGGACCTAACCATATCTAAAAGAGTTTTGTTCCTCCTTTCTGCTACACCATTTTGTTGAGGCATTCTGGGTGCAAATAATTGGGATGTGATCCCTTGATCTTCTAGGTATTGCCTAAACTCCCCTAAGAGGTACTCTCCACCACGATCAGATCGTAGTGTCTTGATACTTTTACCTTGATGCTTATCCACTTCTTCCCTATACACTTTGAATTTCTCAAAGGCTTCGGACTTATAGTGCATTAGGTAAACATACCCACTCCTTGATTAATCATCTATGAAAGTCATAAAATACTCAAAGCTCCTCTTGCTCGGGTTGTCATCAGTCCACATAGATCAGAATGAACCAATTCCAATAGTTCTTTTGCTCTATAGCCCATGGCCGAGAAAGGTCTCTTGGTCATTTTACCTTCTAAATAAGATTCACAAACTGGAAGTGCCTACACTTATAGTTCTCTTAATTGCCCACTTGCTACCAGTATACGAATCCTTTTTAGATTAATATGACCTAGGCGTAGGTGCCAAAGATACTTTTGGTTCACTAAGGATTTTCGCTTTCTCTTTAAATTTGGTCCAATTGAATTATGTAAAATATTAATTTGCTGTGTGGGAGAGATAGGATTAACAATATGAAGATTTTCAATTGATGTACCAGAACAAATAAAAGATTTATTTTTCTTAATAACCACAAGTTTATTAAAAGAAACTAAATATCCATGAAAGGCTAAATAAGAAACTGAAATCAAATTCCTCCTAATGGATGGTGCATAAAGACAATTTTTTAAAAGTAAACTCCCACCATTATTAAAGCTTAAATAAACATCTACCACAGTAACTACCGCTAAACTCGTAGCATCTCCCATAGTCATATAAATCTCTTCATCATTTAGTCGCCTGGTCTTCTGGAACCCCTGCAAAGAATTGCATATATGATTAGTGGCTCCTGTATCTACACACCAAGTACCGGTATTATGAACCCCAAAACATGATTCAACGGCAAATGTATGGAATTTACCTGCATTGCTCTGTTTATTATGGAAAATCGGACAATTGTTCTTCCAGTGTCCTGACTGCTTACAGTGGAAACAATTGCCCTTGGGCTTTTTCCCACCTCCCTGAGGCCCACGAGATGTCTGAGGGACCATAGCCTATTTTTGAGCCTTCTTCTTCTTTTTATTCTTTCCCATAGGCTTAGAAGTATAACCTTTCTCAGCAACACAAGAACTTGCTGACATTTTAATGAGACCCTCAACTGCTTGTAGTTCTTTAAGTAGTTCCGCCAAAGAGTAAGAAAGTTTGTTCATATTTTAATTTAGGCGGAACTGCTTAAAGGACCCAGGAACCGATTGGAGAACAATATCGACCTGGGTTTCCCCATCGATTTTTGCTCCAAGGATTTCAAGATCATTGAGAAGAGCCATCATCCTTAAAACATGTTCCTTCACTAGGGTCCCTTTAGTCATGTTTATGTTCACGAGTTCTTTTATAGCAACTTACCGTGAAGCACGATTCTGATCCCCAAACATATCTTTGAGGTTCAACATCATGCCATAAGCAGTGTCCATCGATTGATGCTGATGTTACAGAACATTTGACATAGATGCCAAAATGTAACACCGCGCCATATCATCAGCCTTGATCCATTTCTGGTAATCCTGGGTTTCCTTTTAAGTTGTCCCCTCACCAAGTTTCTCAGTACATATCTCATAGAGCACAAAATTGTACCCTTCAGCAGTCAACACAATATCCAAATTCCTTTTCCAGTCAATGTAATTAGGTCCAGTTAATTTATTTTCCTTGAGAATGACAACAAGTGGATTGAAAGAGCTTCCCATATTAATATTGAGAATCAAATAGTAAAATGAATTATTATAGGGCATAAAAGTTTTTGAATTCTAAATCAAAATTAATGTTCCTTCTATCAATTTTAAAAGAATTCAACAACAACCGGATTACCATTTGAATAGTATTCCTCTTTAGAGAACCTACTTTCCAAAAAAAAAAAAAATTAGGCAGGACTATTCCTTTTAATTTTATTATCTAGAGAAAACCTATGTCAAATAAAACTAAATAGCCGAGACTTTGGTCCCACAAAATCATAGAATTCCTCTTTGGAGGACCTAACATTATTTTATGTCTAAGTCTATACCACCAACTAATTTTAGACTATCTCATATCACATAGACTCCTCCTTTGGGGGCCACCTATGTGAATAATGAATCCAAAATACCCTTAAGGAAATTTATAACGACTACCACAATAATTTGCATTCCTCGTTGGAGGACCTACTTATTATTGAAAGTCTATAAATTATTGATGGAGACCATGGGAATTTCTCTTGGAAAAATCCCTCTCCCACTTAGTGATTTAAAAAACTTTGTGAGGGTTATAAAAAAATGTGTCCAATGTTTAATTAATTTGAAATATATAGAACATTTGATATATTTCCAAAAATATCGGGATATCCCTTTTTTAATATATCAAGCAAACGTGTGATAAATAAAAAATTTCAAATACCCTTAATCGTTATAAAAAAGCATACCCAATTTGTTTATTCTCTAACCATACATATTAATGTTCATAATTCAAAATAATTAAGAATTAATCACATTTAGCATCTACGTGATTTAAGTCTGGCTGGTATTCCAAGTTATCCTTAATTATAAGGGAACCGTTAACACGTATTGACAACCCAATAATTAAAACATGAATAATAAAGACATAAATCAACCTAAATAAAAAACGAGATAAATAAGGATTTTCGACTATTATGGTCAAGATATAACTCTATCGTAGATGGGAGTTCTCAACAGTCATCCTGGAACCCAACAGTCATCCTGGAACCCAAGAGTCTTCTTAGAGCCCAACAGTCATCCTGGAACTCAACAGTCATCCTGAAACTCAACAGTCATCCTGGAACTCAACACTGTATGTTGCCACTACGTTGAGACAACACAGGGTTCCACCTAGTCGGTCAGGTGGCGGGGTTAAGGGGAGCCGCCCTCCCGGGAGTCTAGGGGGAAGCGCCCCTGCCTTCAAGCGCTGTTTAACCCTGTCGAACCTGATCTCCGTGTCAAAAAATGCCTCTGATCATCGATCCGATTTCACACTTCTCCTTTGACAATTACAATCATAAAATAGCAACAATTACAGATGTCCTATGCCTCCATGAAGGAGTTCACATTCTACATCAATATTACATTGTTTCGGCAGAAAAAAATAACCACGAATAAACCATCGTGGGATCCAATCACATAATACAAACTTGTAAAAATGTGACCATAATAGTGGGATTAGATCAATACAAAACAAAAGTTAGCACAAATCTATATTATACCCAATATCCATGCACATATACGGTTTTTTTAATTGGAAAACATGACTGAATTCAACCTATACGTGGTATCAACGGGGTTCTGATACCAATTCTTGGAGCGAAAGTCATAGGAACTATTGAAAACGCATATAGATTGAATTATGAAAAAATTACATATGCGTGAAATCCTACAAAACGGAATTAGGATTTACCTTTCGAGATGTATTTGATCTCTTCTTTGCATGAATAGAATGTGTGATGGATCGACTCACCTCACAGTCTTCTACTGTATGCTTGATATGGACAACCACAAGTAGAGGGCGGGCTCCTATTTCGTGACCACCTTCTTGTCTCCTCTTTCTTCCCTACCGCCTCTCTTTTCAACAAGTCTAAAATTGTGTCTTATGAGCATCCAAGAGTGACGGCTCGGTTATGAAAGAATGAGACTTAGGTGCATATATATAGGCTACACTAGAACCGTAAGGAGAGATAAGGATGTGGCTCCTAATGAACCTGAGAAAACCTAATCCGTCTCGAATTCTAATCTCAGTTGTTTAATTATAATTAATTCCACTAAATAATTATAATTTCAACTCCACTCCATAACTCAAAATTATATTTCAATCTCCTCATAATTAATTACTTAATTCTCCCCACATTAAGGTTACATATACCCGTTAATAAAATAAATTACTGACAATTCATTTGATTAACTTCTTCAAGTCCTTGTGCGATCCAACTTAATTTATTTGTAGTGTCGGATTAATATAATCCACCTGCAGGGGTTGACACATACAAAACTTATAAGTATCTCAAGGGGGTATCACCAATCTTTATATCGCGATGTGGATTCCATCCATAAAAGACTTTCACCATACATTAATCACAATTACCCAATTTATCAAGATTATTGATCCAATAATGAATCTCACCCGATAAGTCAAAGTAATAAATAAATAGTGCATGTGTCCATCACTCATATCCTAATTAAGAGCCTTGAGTAAACCTAATAATCATGAGGTGTACATTGTCTTATAAAATCAGTATAAAAAAATGACCTCAAATTGGTCCCATTTAGTACACACAAAGTATACTAGCACAATAAGTTGAAACTATACAATTTACTGTAATCAAGATAAACCTACTAAAATATTATTCTACAGTGCTACTGATGGTGTGTCCAGTTCCATCTAAGACTGTGAACGATACAACTTATATTCCACAAGAACTGGTGATCTGATCCTCTGTGTGTAAGTCGTACTCTAGACACCAGAACACCTACTGAGTAGAATAAAAGACATCGACAATATATAAAATACTGCAAAAATTATGTCCATACATGATTCTCATTAAAATAGGAATAACTGATTTTATTATAATAATAAATCCATAATTAAAATTATTACATAAAGCATGGTTTTAGTCTATTTCTCTAACAATATAATTATGTATATATATATATATATATATATATATATATATATATATATATGAATATGATTAAATTATGTACTCCTATGATAAAACGCCTTTTCATAATACATAAGTGACACTTTAATTTATAAGGCTCAGTTGAATCTCAATTTCATACTTCAATCTCTTAAATTGATGAATCGACTAAAAAGAAGGGGCATAAATTTGATTGAGATTCTAGGATCTTTCAAAAAGATATTGAATGAAAATATGGAAAGTTTTGGTTCTGACACAACGTATCTGAACCAGCGCATATCTTTTCTCAATAGAAACACATTAAAATTTAAGGGGCATGTCTTTTCAGTCACTTGAAGTGACTAAGTACATTAAAAAATAAAAAAGGACACACTCTAATACCCTAAACCAAATACTTTTAATTTTTCAAGTATGAAACCTAGAGGTTAGACAGTGACACCCCCAGTTTTCACATGGAAATAGTACAAATACTAAAATTTATCGAAGATTTATGAAAGCTAATAATAATTGCTAACAATGATAATATATACATTATTATGTTCAGACTATGGCTTCAACCACCTAATACTGGAAATTTTCAAAGCGAGAGAACACCTAGATACAAAATTGTTCGAGGATGTACCCAAAAGAGATTGCATGCAGTGGCGGAGCTGCTTGGTGATTGGGGTGGGCAAGTGTCGACTCCAGCATCCCCCCCCCCCCAAAAAAAAATACAAGGGTAAATATGTTTAGTTTTAAAGTTTAGGATAACAATATGTAATATTTACTTTAAATTTTCAAAACACTCGCATATTTTACACACTGGCACCTAGTTGACAATTTCACTTTTCGTTTCTCTCCTTCATAATTTTAATGATTTTGGTTTTGTTTCAATCAAATTCATTATCTCAAATGATTTTGGTTTTGTTTACAAGGGTAAATTGCATCATTTTCCTCCTTCATAATTTTCGAGGGTTTTTCCCTCAAAACCCCATCAATAGATGATGTCCCATCCAGAATGCCACTGGTTACATGTTTACATTGGTAGAAACTGAATTCATAAAAATATGAAAGTAACTGAACGTAAAAGGTTAATATTAATAATTTAGAATTGTTGAACAATTATACTTCTACAAAAATTATAATGATGCCTCATGTTTGATATACTTTAAAATGGTTAACAACATATTATATGACCATAACACATTATTATGATTCATTAGTCGAACTAGCAAATCACTTGAAGTTTAATTGATGCTGAGGTATGTTTACTCCATAATTTAACAAACCATTTGTAGAAGATAAATGCTTTTGGTACCGGGTAATTGCACTGCATTTATCAGCCAGCTGATGTAACCATATGAGCTGACCCCCACCCACAGAACTTGATAAGAACCCCCAAAAAACCTATTATCTCTATTCACAATCACCCCCCCCCCCCAAAAAAAAAAACCCCACTCAGCCCCAAACCTCCATACTCACGAACTTGTAACATATGCAATTCATAATTAGCTATGTTCTCTTGCATAGGTAAGTTCATCTCTTACTTTCTCTTTCTTATGGAATTGGTTTCTTCACTTTTTAACATAGTTTGAGATAAAATAAATAAGGGTTTTAACAGAGAAAAACCCTAGACTCGTGTTTATAAAAAAATTACTCATCTAACGTATCTTTTTGAAAAATATTATATGAAATGGAAGATAATAATCAAGTGGAAGGGGGAGATGATTCAAGTTAAATTGAACTATTTTAGTGAATAATGAGGATTCACCTAAGCTTAGAATTACTTTCAACTCCTAGGAAAAAGTTTGTGACTTTTTAAGAATTATGCTCGAAATAAGGGTTTTGATACTATGCAGATAAGGTCAAAATCAAATGAAGGGAAGGTACTTTGCACTTGCTTGTGCTAAATCAGGTATTTCTAGGAGCACTGTAAAAAATTCTTTTAGAGATAGGTAATCAACTAAGACTAATTGCAAAGTAAGGATTAATGCAACCATACCATCTAATGAAAAACTTGTTTTATCTTTAGTAGAACTTGATTATAATCATGTAATTAGTCCATCAAAAGTAAGATTCTATAGAGGAAATAAGGATTTGGATGCCCATGTGAAAAAAAAACTTGAATTGAATAACCAAGTAGGGATAACTTCGTGTAAAAGTTTTAACTCCTTAGTGGTGGAACATGAAGGGTATAAAAATTTATCATTTGGTGAGAAATAATGTTGAAACTATATTGATAAAGTTCAAAGATTGTAACTTAAAGAGGGAGATGTCAAAGCTATTCATAAGTACTTTGTTTCCATGCACTAAAATAATCCTTAATTCTTTTATGTTTTAGATCCCAATGATGACGGACGTTTGAGAAATGTATTTTGGGTTGATGCTAGATCTAGGGCTGAATATGAATCATTTGGAGATGTTGTAGTTTTTGATGCAACATATGCCTTTTATACCTTTTGTTGGCGTTAATAACCATGGACAATCCGTGTTACTTAGTTGCTTGGTTTTATAAAATGAAAACTTGGATACTTATGTTTGGTTATTTAAGAGATGCTCAGGTTGTATGTTGAGTTGTCATCTAAATGCCATAATCATTGACCAGTGTAATCTATACGAGGATCAATTGTAAAGGTGTTTCCAAAGACTAATCATATTTTATGTAGATGTCACATAATGAAAAACTCCCATAGAATCTAGGAGGTGTCACTGAATATAAAGCTATTAAGTATCGGTTAAAAAGTGTGTTTATGATTCTATGAAAAGTTTTGAGTTTGAAAAATATTGGCAGGAAATGAATGAAGATTTCAAAATACAAAATAATGAATAGTTGAATTCTTTATACAAGGATCGACATCGTTGGTTTCCAATTTTCACAAGACGTATATTTTTGGACGAATGTCGGCATCAAAACTTAGAAGAAGTATGAACTCATTCTTCGATGATTTTGTACATTCAAAGACGTCTCTTAAACAATTTGTTGATCAGTACGAGAAAGCCTTAAAAAGAATTGAAATAAAATCCACGTCAAATTTCTCTTCTTTAACACAACCTTTCCCTTGGTGATAAACCTATACATTGAAAAACAAATGAGAGAAATTTATACAAATGCTATCTTCAAAATATTCCAAGACGAGCTTAAGGATTTGATTTATTGTAACCCGTTAATTTTTAATCAAGATGGTTCAAACCTAATTTTTAAAGTCTGTGATTTGAAAAAGAAGAAAATATGATGATCGTAAAATTAGAGAGCAAGTGATTTATGAAGTTCTTTACAACACTAACAATTGTGAGGTGCAATGTATTTGCCATAACTTTGAGTTTTATGAGATCTTATGTAGGCATGCATTATTTGTGCTTATAGATCAAAATGAGATCGAGATACCATCTCAATATATTCTCTCACGGCGGAGAAAAGTTACTAAACGTCCACATAATTTTGTGAAATTGTCTTATGATAAATTAGGCGATAACAAGAAACTAATGCGGCGTAATAGACTGTACACATACTTTAGTGAAGCTGCAAATATTGGTTCAGAATCTTATGATATATTTGAGTATGCAAAGATATGTGTTAGTCAAGTTATCAAGAAGTTTCTCCAATATAAGGCCATGATTAGAAATGAAGAACATAGAATATTGTAGCCGAGTAACAAATTGATTAGCCCTGTCAAAGTTAGAATGAAAGGCCGCCCAACTTCACGAAGGAAAGAGTCAAAATCAGAGAAGCTTAGTGGCATAATTAAGAAAAAGGTATTTATCTACAAAAAATCACTTTTACTCATTCAATTCCATTGATAATAGTTTAGTTTGCTATACTAAATTTTGTTTAAAGAGAATTTTAAAAGAAAGGAAAACACACAAGATGAGCAAATTGACTTATCATTATCAGAAATAAAGAAGGTATTTTTTGTCCATGAGAGAGATAATAATTTTGGTTTTAAATGTATTCACTTTCTTAAATACATGTTATGTGCATTTTGTGGTAGGTATCTCAAATTCAAATCAATGAGAGGATGGGGGATGTAATTTCAGTTGGGGTTCATATTAGTCATCACAGTGCTATTGAGAACCTAACACAGGTGAACCAAAGTTTAGTTTGTTACATGCAACTTCTTCAAGTGAGTTTCTTTTTTAATATATATATAACTTGATTTACTTTTAATAGAATGACAATTATGATGGATTCTTACCTTAAGCTCGGGCTAATATTATTTCGAATTCAGGGAGATTATTGGATTTAAGAAATTTATTGGATTCAAGCCAATATTATTTATGATTCTTACAGAATGACAATTATTGTAGTCTAGGAAATACATGTTAAGCCAATTTTTTTGTACCAATTTATTATTTTCTATCCTTATTTGATGTATTTCATGGATTAATTGTCCAAATGTTTATGGAATGCTTTTATCTGAAGCTATAAGTTGAGAAAGTTAAAGATATGTATTGAAAAAATGTAGGGGTTATCTGAGCAGCAACTGTATTTTTTTTAATAGCAATCAACAACTGTATATATTAAAGATACTATTTATTATGTTTGGGTTTGGAGTATTGAGTAGTAGGGTGAGTGGGTGCCAGCTTATATCGCCACATCAGCCGATAGTCTATTCCGGTGCAATTAGCCGGTACCAATAGCATTCCTCATTGTAAAATGTCATGATGTCATGTAGGAGTTGAGGGAAAACACGCATAAACGATTAAAGTAAGAGATAATATACATATTTATTATTATTTTTTTATTCTATCCACTTTTAAATTATGATTTTTTAGATAATCATCTCCACCATAAAAAAAAATCATTTTTAGTATTGCAAAAAGTTGCACACATGTGGACCCAATCCAGTATAGATGCATATAATTGAATTGTGTTTGTGTATGTAACATTATTATAAATATACATACACCACATGTGGAATAAAATTAATTATAAGATAAGAATATAACATAGAACAACATAAAGAGCATGGTTTTGTTCTAAAATAAGACTTCAAGTTGAAGTATAAATTCTAGTGACATTATTACCAAATCGAAAGTCAAATAATTCTGAATTTTGTAAATTCAAACATGGTTATCGGCACTCAACACCTGCTAATGATGTAGAGAAAAATAATGATTAAGAACAACTCAAATAAAATACTTAAGTGTCTTTAATAAGAGTTGGTGCAAAAATTTGTCAAAGAAAAATTTCAATGACATGTATTCTTTTTTTTTAATCGTCCCAAATGGGATTTCATTAATGTAACGTAGGTTAATAAAAAAGAAGAACAACATAACTCAAACAGGCTCGAGTTAAGTAGAAGGGAGAGAAGAGAAAATAACTTAGAACAAACAGGGAAATTAGGACAAAGCCTAACAAAGGACTTAAAATACAACCGACAGATTTTTGGGTCTGCAATGACATGTATTCAAAGAACGTCTTTCAAAGACAAATGTTTAAAATGCCCAATTAGATCTTATGAAAAAATAAAATGAAAGTGTATTTTGATAATAAAACACTCAAAACATAAGAGTTACCAAATAATTATTGTTATTTTTAAAAAATTTCAGAGATTGAATATCATTTTTACTTCTTAATAGTTGATAAATAGAATATTGGAATTTTATCACATACATTGTTATTATACCTCCAATAAGAGGTTAATGAGGCTTTAATGCTCCACATTCTCTCTCTCTCTCTCTCTCTCTCTCTCTCTCTCTCTCTCTCTCTCTCTCTCTCTCTCTCCTCCTAGCCGATTTATATTCCTTAAACCTTCAATTAATCAACTGCCACTCTCTTTTCTTTTCTCTCTTTAGTAGTTTATCTCCCTCGCCCCTTCATTAACTATCCCTCCATTACTCTAGGTTTCTCCTCCAGTCTTTGTTTTGCCCATGTTTCTCCCCTGATCTATTTAAAGTCTAGTAGAGGATGAAAGGTTTAGATATTATCGCATCTTCATTTGAATTTTTGCATATTGCGTTCCATAGGATTTGACGCCAACCAACCACCATAAATGATAGTGTTGATACGAAATTTAGTCAGCTGACGTGGACCAATCATATGAATACACCTGTCAATCTACGTAGCAAATACAAATACTTTCAACGAACAACATACTTTCACCGAGATACTCAGACGCTCCGAGCTACTTAAACCTACCGAGCAACTTAGGCGGTCCGAGCTACTTAGCGTGCAGAGCATCCAAATCAAGAAAAATAAAAGGCGACTACTCATTAAATGCGCATTATTATTGTAAAAATGTATATGTCTACTAAATAACAGCGCATTACCTTTTCATATGAACAACCTCAAGACTATAAATACATTGTAACTTCCTCATAAGAAGGGGACTTTTGATCTCATAGTGAACCTATCATCGAGATTCAAGGAAAACAGTCAGCAATACAAAAGCAGTGGATATAGGCCATTTTCAGAAGGCTGAACCACTTTAAAAATCCTTTGTCTTATTTATTCATTTTTATCTGTGATTGATTAATTAGATATAATATAGTTTTTTACATCAACAGATTGGCACCGTCTGTGGAAAATCGACTATTCTTAGCGTTTTTCACTAAATAAATCATCATCTATGGCTGAGATTCCGGAATCCAGTGATCGAAACACTGGGCTCCCTCCAAACCCCTCTACTCCACCAAATATTCAAGATCTGGCTGGCATAATGGCTAATTTAGCCCAAGGGCAAACATCCATGCAAGAAACCATGCGTCAACTTATACAAACTGTTTGAGATGGAGTGTCGGCTCAATCAGGACAACGAAATGCTCATAGAAATACCCATTTACCATCTTCAAGAACTAGATGAACTCTATTCCCGGAGGTCTCTCAATCTAGACGTACTGACTCATATCGGACTGAGAGATCTAATGATCCTTCGTATCAACCTGGCCGGACCTCATCAGTACGAGCTATAGATTCTCAACGAAACATCACTCTAACTCCAAAAAGGACTAGTGCTCTAGAAAGGTTGAGTAGAGTCTCCCCTTTTGATCGATTGGGCCCTAGGAGGAATAAAAGTCCTCCTAGGATTGCATCGAGGAACTCTCAACGACCATCTGACCTAAGGGAAGGCTCTGCCCAATCACGCCCAACAGCCCGTAATGAAAGGTCCCAAGAGGAAAAATCAATGCGATCATTTACTCGAAAAAATAGGCCCGAGGTGGGAAATGATGCATGAAAAGGCTCTATTCAAAGGTTGGAGGACAGGTTAGGGGAAATGGCTAAGGCCAAGAATCTTGTAGAAAGAACTTTTGTCCAAGGGACACCATTCGTGTAGGCGATTGTGGATTTTCTCACACCATCAAAATTCAAAGCTCCTATGGTGACACCTAAATACGATGGAAAAACTGACCCTGTCCTTCATATTGAAAAATACCAAGCTACTGCCGATATCTATGCGATTCCAGATGAGATGAGATGCAGGGCGTTTTCAGGAACTCTCATCGGGTCAGCTCAGATATGGTACAATAACCTTCCTCGGGGGAAGATTGCAACTTTCCTTCAACTAGCAGAACTTTTCATCGAGAATTTATATTTTGGAGCGAAGCCAATTAAAAGAGTAGCACACTTACGGAGCGTTAGATAGAAGACATGAGAAAGTACCAGGGACTATATTACTCATTTCAATAATGAGAAACTTGAGGTAATTGATTATGAGGAGAAGACAACAATTACGGCTCTGATGAGTGGACTGTTACCAGACAAGTTGTACTATACTTTGGCCAAAGATCCGCCTAGGACCATGATAGAACTGATGGCAAAGGTAGACAAGATCATAAATGCCGAGGAAGCCATGGTTGTGAAGAAGAATACAGACACTAAGGAGACCAAGGTTGAAGATGGTAAAACTGAGAAAAAGGATCAGAAGAACAATGGTGGCAACAAGCAGTCGGATGGTAAAAAAATGCTAGAGCAGATGAGGAAGTATGGAAATTATACTCCCTTGAAAGTAGATATAAATCACATTCTGGAGGAGATCAAGAACAACGAGGTGCTAGCTTGGCCAGAGAAAATGAAGGCAGATCCTGATAAAAGGGACAAGTCCAAATATTACGAATTTCATAAAGACCATGGCCATACGACCAAACATTGCATAGCTCTCCAGAATGAAAGTGAAGCACTCATCAGGCGAGGAAAGTTGGATAAGTATGTTGATCGCTAAAATGGTAGAAAGACCAGCGACAGAGGAAGGCAAAGATCTAAGTCTCCTCGCTGAGCAAAAGAAGAAAAGAAGAGAGACCACGAAGATGATCCAGAAGACGACCCCGATCTCCCCAAAAGGCCATGACAACTAGAGCGAGAGGTATTTTCAATCCATTTTGGATCATATGAATGTAATGTCATTACAGGTGGAGATACAAGAGGTGGATATCTTACTGCGTAGAGGAAAACTTACCTCAATGAGGCCCAAGCTTGCTCTTACATACAACGCATAAACTTGACTGATGACGAGCGCCCGAGGAAGGTGAATAGGGATAAATTGGTCATCGACTTTTCTAAGAACGACTTGGCAGGTGTACTATATCGTCATGATGACCCATTGGTGATCAAAATGAGAAAGAAGGAAGTGGTGATTTCACAGGTACTAGTGGATAGTGGTAGCTCTACAGATATCATGTTCTACCCATGCTTTGACAGTTTGAATCTGAAGTTAGTCCAGTTGGAACCATATCATAGGCCCCTCCTCGGTTTTACTAGCAAAAAGGTTTTTCCATTTGGGACGATCAAGTTGGACATGCTCATTAGTACATGGCCTGCTTATCGAACAGAACGAGTACGCTTTTTTGTAATAGATAAAAACGTCCAATTAACCTATAACATCATCATGGGAAGAGTAGGTCTGAAGAAGTTCGAGGTAGTACCATCTACTATACATCAATGTTAAAAGTTCCCAACCAATTTTGGATTAGGAGTTATGAAAGGCGACCAGAAAGTAGCTCGGGAATGCTACTATTCATCCGCTGAACAGGAAGAACGAGAAGAATCCAGAAAGAAGACTACTACATATCAAGTGGATGAAACAGAAGATGTAGAGATTAAAACATTATACCCTCGAGATGAGTCTCATATCGTGAAGGAATAGGTCATGGAAGCTACCAAAAATATCATTCTGGACGACGAACACCCAAAACGAACAACCCAAATTGGTGCGTCGTTGGATGTATCATTAAAACAGGAACTGGTAGCATTTCTAAGGCCCAAAAAATAGACTTTTGCATGGATTCATGAAGACATGCATGGATAGACTCGAGTTTCCTGTGTCACGAGCTCAACGTGAACAAGGAAGTCAAGCCAGTGAAGCAGCGAAGAAGGGTGTTCATCCCTGAAAAGAATCACGCTATACAGGAAGAGGTAGAGAAACTACAGAAAGCCTTTTTTTATTGAGGATGTCAAGTATCCTGATTGGCTAGCAAATGTGGTGATGGTAAAGAAGAAAAACAATAAGTGGAGGATATGTGTGGACTTCACTGATCCTAATAAAGCCTGCCCAAAGGATCATTTTCCTTTGCCCCGAATCGATCAGCTGGTGGATGCTACCTCGGGGCACGAATTATTGAGTTTCATGGATGCTTACTCTGGTTACAACCAGATTAAAATGAAACCTGAGGACAGGGAAAGTTCCTGTTTTATCACCCCAAGAGGGACCTATTGCTATAATGTTATGCCTTTCGGACTTAAAAATGTAGGTTCAACATATCAACGGCTGATGAATAAGGTGTTTGCAGAGTGAATCAGTCATAACATGGAGGTTTATGTCGACGATATGCTGACTAAAATCAAGAAAACTGATGATCATTTAGTTGACCTAGGCCAGACTTTTGATCAGCTAAAGAAATATCAAATGAAGTTGAATCCCACCAAATGCATATTTGGAGTACGAGAAGGTATGTTTCTCGGGTATATTGTTAACCAACGAGGATCGAGGCGAACCCTGAAAAGATTAAGGCCTTATTAGAGCTACGATCTCCAGCTACGAAAAAGGAGGTGCAAAGTCTCACAGGGCGAGTTGCAGCACTTAACAGATTTGTGTCACGAGCAACAAACAGATGCGTCCCATTCTTCAAAACACTTCAAAAAACTTTTGAGTGGAATGATGAATGCGAGGAGGCATTTCAAGAGTTGAAGAAATATCTGGGGACACCACCATTATTATCTAGACCAGTGACGGGAGAAAGGCTATACTTGTATTTGGCAATTTCAGATAACGCGATTAGCTCAACATTGATAAGAGTGAAGGACGGAGTGAAGAAACCAGTCTACTATACCAGCAAGGCCTTTCGAGGAGCAGAGATCAGATATCCAAGACTGGAGAAGTTAACACTAGCACTAATCGAAGCAAGCAGAAAGATGAGGCCATACTTCCAAGCCCATACTATAGTAGTGTATACTGATATGCCATTAAGGCAAGCTCTGCATAAATTGGATAAATCAGGAAGATTGATGTACTGGGCAGTAGAACTTGGTTAATATGACATAGTTTATGAGCCCAGGTCGTCACTTAAGGGGCAGACAGTAGCGAATTTTCTCACAGAGTTTACTCACTCTGACGCATCGAAAGAGAAGGAGTTCAAAACAGACCAACACGTGGATGTTATGGGATCACCAAAGATAACACCCGACCAACTTCCATTCGTGGATAACCAAGAGAAGATAATCAACGAACAGCAAGAAGTATAGGGGGAAGATAAACGAAAGTATCAAATATTCCACCGAGGAACCCTGTCTGACCAAGAGTTTGATAATGAAGTATCTGTATGGAATCTATATGTGGATGGATCTTCGTGTGCCACAGGAAGTGGAGAAGGAATAGTTTCAAACAATCATGATGGAATTTATATGGAGTATGCTCTATGTTTCCAATTTAAGGCTTCCAATAATAAAGCTGAATATGAAGCTATGATCGTGGGTCTAAGTTTGACCAAAACCATGAAGGCAGAGCAAGTTGTTGTATTCAGTGACTCATAATTAATCGTAAATTAAATTCTTGGGTTGTACACAACTAAGGGAGAACTAATGGTCAAATATCATGCAAAATTTATGGAAGTTGTCACGACTTTTACCGCAATTCAGTTGATCTGAATAGTGAGATTGGAGAATGCAAAAGCCGACGCCCTAGCTCGGCTGGTATCAACAACACGCACAGAGCTACGAAGAATAATCCTAATAGAAATTTCGACTGATCGGAGCGTAGATGAAGATTTGATGATGAACTTCATTGCCCTCGACTTGGGACCATCCTGGATGGATCCCATCAGGGCCTATATCGAAGAGGGGGCTTTGCCAACTGATAAACTCGCAGCCAAAAAACTAAAGTTTAAAGCTGCTCGTTACGTATTGACCAGTGGCATTTTGTATAGAAGAGGCGTTATAGCAGCACTACAGAGATGTGTCCATCCCGCCGAAGTTAAAGACTTAATTGAACAGGTTCACGAAGGGTCTTGCGGAGACCATGTAGTAGGTCAGACACTTTTGCAGAGTATAACAACATAGGGGTATTACTGGCCAACGATGAGAGCTGACTGCGGAGCTTATGCTAAGAAGTGTGATAAATGCCAACGTTTCTCTTCCATCCGAAGAACTCTCCAAGCATTGTTAACACCCATTACATCCCCTTGGCCATTCTCCCTGTGGGGGATAGACTTAGTAGGGACACTTCCAATGACCAAAGGGAGATTCAAATACCTCGTAGATGCTGTGGATTATTTTACCAAATGGGTGGAAGCTGAACCTCTCATTGATATGACGTATGACAAGGTCTATCAGTTTATTTGGAAGAGTATTATTTGCAGATATGGTCTCCCACACGCATTCATTACCGACCAGGGAACCCAATTTGATAACGAGAAATTGGCTGCATATTGTTATCAATCCAATGTACAGAAAATCCATTCTGCGCCAGGCCATCCCCAGAGCAACGGGAAAACTGAAGTGATAAACATAACCTTATTGCATGGTCTAAAGAAATGGTTGGATAACGTAAAGGAAAACTAGATTAACGAGCTACAATCTGTGTTGTGGGCTTATCGCACTACACCGCGAATAACAACTGAAGAGTCTCCATACGTGTTGACATTCGGGAGTGAAGCTGTCATACTTGTTAAATTGGGTTTACCTACACATAGGGTACTTAATTTCAATTCTTCCATAAGCAACTTGATGAGGCGTTTAGACTTGGATATGCTCGAAGATGTTAGGGAAGAAGCGACAATCAGGAATGAAGCATACCAACAACGAACAACCTTGTTCTACAATAAAAGAGTAAAGAAGTGCGATTTGAAAGAAGGGGATTGTGTGCTGAAGAAAGTAATCCAAAAGCATAACAAACTGGAGGCCAACTAGCATGGACCTTACAGAGTAACTGAAGTTGTTCGTCCTGGGACATACAGAATTGAAACTTTGGCGGGGGAAGAATTCAAGAACGCATGGAATGCAGAGCATGTGCGCAAGTACTATCAGTAATTAAAATCCATATGTAACACAGTTCTTTCAATATGAATAAAGTGATGTTTCACCCATATCTCCTCCTTTGTTGAATTTTTTTTTCTCGGAATATTAGTGCTACACACTACACAAACGCAAATTCAGAGTAGTAACCACCAACTTCGGTTGGTCGGCAATTCAATAACCACCAACTCCGGTTGGTCGGTAATCGGTAATTCAATAACCACCAACTCCGGTTGGTCGGTAATTCAGTAACCACCAACTCTGATTGGTCGGAAATTCAATAACCACCAACTCCGGTTGGTTGGTACCAAACTAGGCAAGACGATGGATGACCTCTTGGGGCATCCACTGTCTAGGCAACAAGGTAATCTTGACGAGATTACTACAACTAAGAAGGAACATGGGATGAAAATCATTCCATTGCTTAGGCCCAAAGAGTGACAAGTCACTATAATCAGATAACAAATGGGACAAGTTCCATTGTCTAAAAATGAAATAGGACATTTCGTCCTTCTACACACACACACACACACATATATATGTATTCACCAGTGAATACAAAAACATTCTACAAAATATTTCCAAGGAAATAAAATTGTAAAAGAAACTTAACATTTCTTTATTAAAATCAAGCAGATTACATACGTTATTAAATTTGATTCATTACATACAAATTTCCTATTCTATAGGTTTCTTTCCCTCTGCTTTTGAAACAGGTTCCACCCCAGTTGGAGGATCATCTAATGCATAAGGGGAGTTTATAAAGTTCATATCTCGTAGCATTCTGACATTAATTATGGATGGTCGATCAAGCAAGTGCTCTGGACGAGATATCTCAAAATTTGAATGAAGACTATAATCATCGAGATACTTGGAGATCAAAATATGAGGAATAGCACGGGTTGGAATCCAGCTAAGGTCAAGTTTGAAGGGAGGCACAGGTAAATCAAGAACTCCATGTTCATAATAATCCCATAAGAAATGACCTTACTCCAGTTTTAGAACACATAAGGCATTCAACCATCCCTGCTTATGTCCTTCGTTGTTCGACTGCTGCAAATGAGCATCAAGATGATACAGAGCTTCATTATACCCAGCCATCCAAAATTCCCCAGGCTGCTTGTGAAATTGATAAGTCAATCTATCTAGTTGCTCGTGGAGATTTTTCACCAGAATTTCTTTACCTTCCAGTGCAGAACCATGATTGGGGAGTTGGTCGGTGAAACTCTGAATTTTTTTAGACATTTCTGCCAAAGCCTGATTCTTCGTCGTCAATTGAACGGCTTGATTTTCTAAGGCCAAATGAGTTCTTGTCTCATCAATAGTAACCCGACCATCCCTTGCTCATCCACGAGAAGAAGATCTTTCTCTGCTATGAGCAGGTGTGGAAGGTCCGGTTCATTTCAAAGTCTATAACTCATCCCGTAAGTTAGCATTTTCTATTCTAAAAAGGAAAAACCATCATCATTAATTGAGACCAAGGCTCCCGAAGAAGAGGAGGAAGCAGATTTGAGCTATTTTATTTCCTCCTGCAACGCGATATTCTCTTGCTCTAGCAGCTTGGCAATATGTCTATGCTCTTCAATCTCAAGCTTTAACACACTTTCCTTTTTCTCATGGGCTGAAATGTACTTGTCATATCCCCTGCCAACGCTCAATTATTGATACTTTTTCTTATAACCTTGATGCAAAAGTGTAGTGGATTCTCGGTAGTGCTATTGAAGTTCCTCGATCGTTCCTTGAAGATCTTCAATCATTTTGTAATAAGCCACATTGTTGGCTACAACACGATCAAGTAGGCACTTCAAGTACTGGTAAGCATCAATTGCTCGTTCAGAAGCACCTGATCTGAGGATGTCAATTATTTAGGCCTCAGTAAATTCTGCATGACCAACTTTGAAATAGTTATTGCACTTCATCATCAACTCTGTATCATTAGCTAATAAGATTTCCATACTGGACACAAACTAGCAAAGAGAAAATGAAAAAAAACAAAATCAATAATGATGCGAACAAAGCAAGTAAGAGAGAAATTCCAGACGAACAAAAAAAGTTCATTTTTTATTCATCACGACAAAGGAAAACAGAGTTCAAGGTTACATCCAAGAAATAACGCAATAAAATACCCGAACAACTTTACACCTTCTCCTTATTTCCTATGAATTTTTCGGACGGTTTGGATGAAGGGGTTGGTTGCTCGAAGAGCAATGGTAGTTGCTCGGAAGATGTGCTAGGTCGTTGGACTTACTCGGAGGGTTGGACAACAACAACAACAAGGACCTACTCTTCTGTCATCATAGAAGACTCATTTGATGCAGCTTCATCTTCTTCTTCTTCTTCTTCTTCTTCATCATCATCATCATCTTCTTCTTCTTCTTCTTCTTCTTCTTCTTCTTCTTCTTCTTCTTCTTCTTCTTCTTCGTCCCCAGAAGAGGGAGGAGGGTAACAACTCAGAATCTTCAGCAACCTTTAATTTCTTCAAAGCTGCTATCCATCCATCCCTGAAATACTTAACACTGGCATACTCCATTTGAGAAGACATAACATCCAGGACCTTATTCCAATCCTTATCCCAACCAGGACTAAAAGATTTTTTAACAGCAACTTTCCTTTTTACTCTCTCTGAGGAAGTCTTTTCCCTAAGGAGCTCTTCAGCAGATTTCAGTTTTTCTTCTACCTCTGTCTTACGTCGTTCAACATCTTGAAGCTTGGAGACATTTTCCTTAGCAGATTTAAGGTTGACTTTAAGCTCCTTTTCACGTTGTTCAGCGTCCTTTAATTTTTTTCTCCAACTCTTTGGAGGCAGCTACAGCTTGATCTCGATTTATTTCAACAGACTGGAATTATTTCTCCCATGCATTCTTGTATTCCTAATACTTCTGACGAGATTCCTTCAAAGATTGAGTTAATCCAGCAAAAGCTTCTTCTATTCCACCTGAGGACGTGGAAGCCCTAGTGTCTTCATCTTTCTTCAAACTACTATTGAAACACGTCACGAGGTGAAAAAAGAAAGAAGTTTAATTCAACAAATGAACATAGTATTAGAGGATAAAAGACCCAGGCTAATGATTCTAACTGTCGCATTGTGTTGAGCAGCCAAAGTAGTAATTCTTTCACGAGAAAAAGTGTCTTCAATTCCTTGGAATTTTAGGACAGTCCAAGATCTAATCAATCCCATAGCAGAGCTCAGAGGAATAAGAGCTGGAATATTACCCTCAGCATATGAAGGTTGAGAAACAGAGTCAATAAGTCTCTCAATAGGACATTTTTTCAATCTCCTCAGAGGAGCACTTTCAATTAAAGATGTTGTATCTCCTTGTGAGATGGCAACAATTTCAATCGAAGGTGCTACCTATTTTGGAGGTACAGGGGGCTTCTTGCCAATTTCCTTAGCAGCAGTCGATGGGGGTACATCTACCTTCTTTGTCCCCTCATATGGGGCATCCTGCTTATTCTTATTTTCCCCTTCAACGGCAAGGGTAGACTTATCAAAAAATGCAGGAGCTTTCCTCTTCTTCATCATATCAGTAATAGGAGTACTTAAATCAGAAGAAGATCCTTCCACACTGGTTTCAGAAGTTGGTATCTGATCAAGATCAACCATCACAGGACGAGCAATGAAAGATGAAGTAGATCTTCTGTATCTCAACAAATATGAAGCGGACCTCACATGCTCTCCATTGATCGACTGATGCAAGCTCCAAATAAGTTTTAAATTTTTTATGTTAACGTCAATCTCTTTTGGGGGATTCCTTTTACTGTCAACTGTAACAAATAAAATTAATGTCAGTGATGAATTGCATCTAACATAAAGAAAACAAGATCAAAAAATAAAAAACAACCTATCCTATTGCCATAAAGCGGACACCTGGGACCTTAGTACATATCATTTCCATTTAATGGAGCCTATTGATAATTTTTCATCACAACCCCATGATCAAAATAATCCCTATTGGCATTGGGAAGATTGACAACTAAAGCTCTATTCGAAAACCTAGTTTTTAAATAGAAAGTAGTGTCACTGGTAACCCATCTATAGCAATACATAATTTCTTGAATTCCCAAATGACTTCCATGAAGTTGATTCAACCTATATATGCCATTAACTACCCTCTATGTATTTGGAGCTTCTCTTGCAGGTACAATATCAAAATATTGGCAAAACTCCAAACACAGGGGGTTTAGCGAGAAAAAAAAATCCCCACTCAGCTACAAAAAGAATTGGGAACCAGTGTCCCTTCGCCAAAGAAAATAAATCAGAAGGATAAGAAAGTTCTTCCAAAATAACCCACGAAGGGATTGAAAAATCAGATCGGAATTTATCCAACGATTCAACAAGATTAACCATGGTGAATAAAGTAAAAAAGAAGAATGAAGAAAATCTTATAGAAGAAAGAGAGATCGATTGACAATGAATGATTGAAAGAATGAAGGCACAAGATAAAGAAAAAATGAAGAGCTCAGAAATATAGATTTGAAAAGTAGAAGACAACGAGATTTTTGTCGTGTTTAAATACTTTACCTCGGGAATAGAGAAAAGAAATGATTACAAGGGAAGAGGTTTGCATTTCCGACGGCTAAAAAAAGGAAAAAGGCACAAATATCGAAGTGATCGTGAAAAATTCAAAATATTTATGAAGTTTGATATTACGCACTCAAAAGGAATTATATACAATGAAAATTTTCCTAATCTATGAAGACCAATAATCCGGGTAACTTTTAAGAAAAATATTCCACACTCTTCTTCAACCTCAACTATGAAACATTAGGGGCTTCTGTTGATACCAAATTTAGTCAGCTGACCTGGACCAATCAAATGAATACACCTGTCAATCTACGTAGCAAATACAAATACTTTCAACGAATAGCATACTTTCACCGAGATACTCAGATGCTCCCAGCTACTTAAACCTACCGAGCAACTTAGGCGGTCCGAGCTACTTAGCGTGCAGAGCATACAGATCAAGAAAACCAAAAGGTGACTACTCATTAAATGCGCATTATTATTGTACAGATGTATATGTCTACTAAATAACAGCGCATTACCTTTTCATATGAACAGCCTCAAGGCTATAAATACATTGTAACTTCCTCATAAGAAGGGAACTTTTGATCTCATAGTGAGCCTATCATCGAGATTCAAGTCAAACAATCAGCAATACAAAAACAGTGGACGTAGGACATTTTCAGAAGGCTGAACCACTATAAAAATCCTTTGTCTTATTTATTCATTTTTATATGTGATTGATTAATTAGATATAATCTAGTTTTTTACATCAACAACTGAAATGTTTTGAATGTTTAGGATTTAAACTTATATAATTGTTGAATCATATTTTTATTTGATTTTCAGTTGTATCTTCACACCCCAACAAAAAACCCAGCCATCGGTGACAGAAATGACGTCCACTGATTTGTAATCAGGGAAACTCTTTTTAAGTGGTAAGGTTGTTTTATTAGTTTGTTGCACTCTTGTGTCGTTTGTGAGCATTTGTTTCCCTTTGTTTGGGTTGTTTTGTGCTGTCTGATGTGTATAAATTTGGCTGAGATGTGTGCTGCTAGTGTTTAGTGAAGAAGAAAATAAAGGGATATGGCTTTGTGCAACAACAACTTATATAATTTTATTTCCAGTGAAAATGAATCAGGTCTATCTTATGTGCTCTACATCTTTGTTATGTACTATCCTATTTTTCATTTTTAAACTCTACATCTTTGTTATGTGCTCAAAGATCATTTTTGTTAATACTACGAGTAAATATGTGTTTTGATTGTCACTTTTATTTTATTTCTTCTTATGTTACAAACGCACGATTCTAATATTAGTTATTTGCTTTTTTATTTTATTTTCTAAAATAAATCTCAATGTATCACATTTTGTGGTGGTTTTCAAGCATTTCACAAACTTCCAGATTTTAAAATTAGCAGACTGCCATATTAAAAAAAAATATTAGACGGACATCCAAATGAGACACATTTGGTGTGACACCCTGACATGTCGCACCTGTATTGACACTTGTTTTGAGTTCCATTGTTGTTGGACGCGGACACGAGCCAAGTGCAACATGTCAAGGTGTAGCCCCAAAATGTGTCAATTTAAGAGATTCAATATGCGCTTTTTCAATAAGTCTACCATTTTTCTTTAATTAATAAATAAGTTTAACAACTTTCATGATTTATACAGGACAAGGCCATGCGCCAATAAATGCTACATGACTCAAACCTTCTGTCATTTACTTTTCAAACTACTTTAGCATTATTTGACCAAAAGTTTGGGTTTTATGTTAGCCTACATAATAATAGCACTTACCCACTTCTGGACGAATGCAAAAATATATATCACTATATTCATGGTTGTATGCCAAAAGCCTTTAACATTCGAATTACTAATAGTAACACTACATATTTTGACAAGACATCATTTATAATTGGACCCTTACGTGGAGGTCAATTGAAATAAATCATTAATAAAATTATATTTGTTCATTTTTTTGTATGCAAGTACACCAAATTTAGTAGTAAAATCATTTTTCTTTATTATTAATTTTTATAATTTTTGTAAATAATTTAAGAATAAAATTATTATGACACGTTCTCAAATTGGGCGAACTCATAATTTACAATATTTGTAATAGTTTTGTTCCATCTTTTCATTTTATCCCAATCGATGAGTTGTAGACACGACTGACTAGGGCAATGTTAGTGTGATGAACATTTTTATAAACTGTAATTTTGTTGTGACACATAATTTTTTTTGTAGACATATCGTTGAGATATTATTTGCAGTAAGGTGCCTTTTATAACTGGACACAATTGAGATAGGGTACAAGTGACTTTAGTGATATAAATGAAACATGGCTTTAGTGAAATGTTACTAGTGATGCAAGCAGTCTAAAATGAAATGTGGCATTACAATAAAATAAAATGTGACTTTAGTGATACAAGTGATATAAATAGGTTAAACACTTTATATTGAATATATAGTACTACAAAATATGTGTGTAACATCATTATTAATTAAGATGAATTTTAGTCGGTGTTTTGATGTCTACTTTAAAGTGACATTAAGATGTTTATGTGTAGTCTTATAAAGGTGTCAAATGAAAAATACTATAAATGACATTGTAAAGTTTTTTAAAAGAGAAAATAGCACGCTTCAAAGGAATGAGTGTCCTACAACAGTACCTTTAATACGGTAGTACTAGAGGTATTAATAGTATAATGTTGACTCACACTATTATGACACATGTGTATCAAATTAAACAATTAATGACCAAATTTTTCTATGTTTTCTTTATCACGTTTAAATAAGTAGCCATTCTAGATTTCTAATAAAATGTGTGAGATGTGAGTCCAGTGTCGTCTCAAGGATATTGAGGGCCCCAAACGATTATTCAAAATGGGATCTTTTGTGTGTGTGTGTGTGTGTGTATTCAATTGAAATTTATTTTTCTTGCTTTTTGAGAAGGAAAATCACGAATTATATTTTTATATTCAAGGTTTTCTAGAATATTTTTTTCAATGGATAATATAGCTAATCCATTTAATCTTTCACACAATTATACAAAAAAATAAACACAATATTATAGAACAATAGAACCTCATAAGAATGAATAAATATTTTAATTGAAGATGAGCTTATCTTCAATTGCAATTTAATTCCGAATATAACTTGTCCTTAGATAATTGAGTGAATAAGTTAATTAGTAAGTTTATGAATATACAACTTTAAATTATAAGTAATTAAAAAAATCAGGAAATGAAATTAATAAAAGATAACATATATTATATTAATAATAAATATTCCTTATGGAGACCTCTTGAAGATTGCATGATAGAATATAGAAGATAATAAAGGTTGAATTGTTGAGAGAGAGAAAAAAATGGCGAGAGAGAGAGAGAGAATGTGATGTGGGTTGGTGGGGTAGTAGTGTAAGATTTAATATATATATATATATATATATATATATATATATATATATATATATATATATATATATATATATATATATATATATATATATATATATATATATATAATATAATTGGGTGAGTGAGATGGGAAATCAAGTAAAAAAACTAGCTTTTATATATTCATGTATTTCCAAGATGTGACACCCCGCCCAATTAAATATCGGGGGATCAGTCCTTTATAAAATTTATAACAGAATGTTCGGTTGGATCATTCTTAGCATCACTGTCGAAAACTTAAATCCAATTTATTTCCTTACATTTAATTAAGCTAGTGTCAAAAAAATTTCCAATATAACTTGAAACCAATTAATTCATTTAATAAACTCTGAACATGTAATTATAAACCATACACCAGAATTAAATGCTGACTAAATCAAATACTGAATAGATAAGACTGGATAAAATCTTCCAGTTCACAGTTACAAACCATACAAAAAATACTCAAACCGACTGAGATGAACTACAAAGTATATTGAGCACAACTCTGTTAGTGAGGATGGGCGACACATGACCTGACTGAGATATCTGAACTAGGAACTGAATGAAATGAGAGAAGCATCTATTCACCAATAACTCGCAACTTCCATAACAACTGCAGCTCGGTAAACCTTCCACGTATCTAAAATCGATGTCCTTGTGGCTGGGCACCTGTACTAATACATACATACATACATACATACATACATATATATATATAGCAAAGGAGGAAAGAGATGCAAGAAACGGGTAAGAGCCCGATGTGTAAAAATATTTGTTTTAGCAAGTATTTAAAAATGCATTAAAGTAAGTAATATATGCATGTTAGTTCGAACTCTCACATGAGATTCTCACCTCTCAACTAGTGTGCACGCCTAACGTATATCTACTCTAACCTAGCCATTTGACACTTCTAACTAGGTGATAGGCTTATCCATTTAATTACCCCTCGTAGTAGTGTTCTGTATATGATCTCAACGTTTATCATTTTAAATAAGTGTTAACACACTAAATTCATGTATTCACTATTTACGTTACTGAAGATTTCACTATCTTAATGATCTGATATTGTCTCATATTTGATATACCAAAAGCATACATATATATCTTTCACTATTATATATATATGTATTAACCCAATCTTAATAGCCTACAATTATTACATTGTAAATATAACACAAGTATATATAAATATCCACCACTATAACATATATACTAACACTAAACCCCAAGGCTATACTTGTAGTGCATTGCATACTCTGCTATCATATCCCAGCACATCTCATACTTAAACAAGAACTATTGGCTCGAAAATCTCCCACGAACCATATAAGCAAAACACACATAATGGAGGGGAACATAGTTCACATATCTATGGGTCACGCACATACCTACACTCCCATAGTCAGCTGACTTATTAACTCACAAATAAGCCATTCACAGTCCTATGTTCTGAGATACAAGTCAATAATCCCCTCAGGATAAAATCGACTCTACACCACCTCCCGTGATAGAAAGCATCTCGGTATGTCATGCACATAATATAACAAATATAGTTATGGACATAACCCATCAAATCAAATGGTATACACACAACCAAATGTCATATTCCATACGTAGTATTATTATCACTAAATACTATCCACGTATTTTAATTTACGATATTCCCTCTCTCGTAATATACTTCTAAGGATAATTTGTAACACGAAAATCCTTAATACATAATCATAAGAAGTCTCAAACATAATCACTAACTTTAATTCTTTTAAGTTCCATTTCTTCGGAAATAATTTCGTAAGTATTTATCACTTAATACTCTCGACGCATTTACAATTAAGATTTATCTCACTCTCGTAATCTCCAAGGTAATCTCACCGTCACGAATATTTGAATCATTACACCCAAATAACTCCCAATAATTCTGCACTTAATTGGGTTCATCGAACACTAATTTTCCTCACTCAAATCTACCGTTTACTAACATAGGGGCAAAATAGGAAATTCCCTAAAAATTTCAATCTCGCTCGAACCTGATAGTCAAGTCGTTTGAATGACTTACACATGTCGCTCGAACCATTCTTCGCACGACATCCCTACGTCGCTCGAGCCACTTCTCGCGAGATACTAATATCTCTCGAACGATGCCCATTGCGCGACATCTCGCGACCTGGGTTGTTTCGTCTTCAACCTTAGACAACTTAGTTTTTCACCATTTTTCAACCCTAAAACCTTTAAAATATCATCCCAAACTCCAATTAATTATTCCCAAATTGAATCCTAACATTTGTAAATGAATTCTAACAACCTAAAATCATTAAATCATCACCAATCATTCATATAATTTGAAATCCCCAATTTTATTGTCAAGAACCCTAGTTCTTAAATTAATATGCATAACATCAAATTAAACCTAGATTAGTTCATATAAATCATCCAAATTTCTTAGTCATCATCCTATCTACATATGGCATTCAAATCCTTATCAAATCAGTCCTAAATAATGATATCGTTATCCAATTTCACCCAAATTAATTTTCATCACAAGGTTTATTAACCTAGACTAACATGAACATAATTATCGCTAATGAAAGCAAGCAATAAACACTTGCCTCGATTTCAAAGATCTGATCCGTTGATGTTGTTGGTATGGATGCGTTCCTCGCATTTCGATCTACACGATGGTGGTGGTGGTTGTGCAAGGTGGTGAAAATGGCTTCTCCACCTTTGGGATTTGCTCTCCCTCACCCATTGTGGCTCTCTCTTGATTTTGGTTTAGCCTAACCTTAATTGTCTCCAATTAGCTGATATAATATTCCTCTACTTTTCGTCCATTTAATTCATCCAAAAATCCAAATTACAAAACTACCCCCACCGAGTGCCGGCTTGGCCTAAAAATGTCCGGCAGTCCAAATAAAATATTCGGGTAGAGTTTTCTGACTATCTCGACCCTTCGGACTTAATGACGCACTCGAAATGAACATACTAGTTACTTAAAAATAATTTACCTTTCTATTACATTTAATTAGTCCTGACACGACTCACACACGCATTTCGACTTAATATATCATACTGTCGTATTTCTATATCACAACGAGTTATATAAAATCTCCATTCCATATTAGTTATTCTCGTAGCAATATTAATAGTTACTAACTTCTCGTCCTGCTAGTAAACATTCAAATTTAAATCCGGATTAATAATTAATTCTCACATTTTAATTTAATTAATCCCATAATAATAATAAATTACACAATTATTTAAGTCTTCAAAAATACGGGGTATTACATACTTCCCCCCTAATAATGGAATTTCGTCCCGAAATTTGGAAAATAAGGCATTTCTGGTAAGAAAAACTACAAGTATTAACCTCACATCGCATGTAATCTACGCAGTACCGCCCATACAATACATTACCGAATACCCTTAATAATGAACACCTCACTGATTAATTACTCTCCAAGCCTTACCATTTAAGTTTCACCACTTAACTTATATATAGTCACTATCTATCCTTCTACTACTCGCACTAGTAGGTCAATTGATTTTTAGATATATACAAATTTGTCTTACACACAATCTATACTATAAATATTAACACATGTTCGCCATGCTGTCTCCACAAAGGACTATGAAACATAAGCCTGTACGCTACCGGCTCAGACTTAACAATAATAGGAAAAGATCCCACATCACTCGGTACCAATTTCCTCATTCCAACATGAAACAATACAACTTCCAACCATGTCCACCCTAGTTGTTTGGCCCTAAAATTCCTCTGGACCTAGTAGATTATTATCCTCCCTTCTACCCAATAAGCACTAGGATAACAAGGATTTATATATATAACGCATCGAATGGAATTCTATCGAGAATCAGTTGAGGGGAGTCGTCTTACACTAACTCCACCAGTGGAAGATATTACATAAAAGCTTCCCATAATTGGAGATACAACATACCTCGCAATGTGCAACTAAAACTCTCAGACTTACCATCCGCCTGCGAGTGTGTTAGGCCGAATGTATTCGCATCTCGATATTCAGGGCCTCCCAGAACTCTTGCCAATAATCGAGTCATAACTCTCTTGACTCTTTCGGACGAAAACTCTATTTGTACCCCATATAACCTTACTATCCCAGGAATAATGGTTGCGGTTTACTGTTACACATTATGATTTGTCCTAATTTGGCATAACGTGAGCTACTTTAATTTCCCGACCCACTTTCACCCACATAGGGTCGTGATCCCATTGCGAAGTAATTAATTCTATAATTGTGCGTGGATATACTCTCCCATTACTACCAAGGAATTCCTAATGCTAAAGGAACTCTATTATTTCCTGATGGTCCACTTCTAATTGGAGCTCAGAAATGTCTTACTTTGCTTAAGCCATCACTACTATGGCTTTATATCGATATGCATTTTACCTTTCTTATAACCACATCCATATCTATGGCTAAGGCGACAGTGTCATCAATGCATGTTGCCAGTCCTTCTCTCTCACTTTAAACTTCATATTCTCGTGAAACATATTCTCTCCATGTCCTATCAAGTAAGTTTCAACTTCCCCGAGTTAAATTTGATCGGATTCTTCCTATACCATCCTTGTGACAAATCTGGGAATTAACGGTCCTAAATGCCCTAACCCATCAAATAGCTAAATCCTGAAGTCACACTCTTCTACATTCAGTAACTCTCGCAATACACGTTCTCTCATAATCTTTCACTTAAGGAAGAAAAATTTATTACCTAAATATCTAGGGCGTCCATACACCCTATGCTTGGTTCATTGCAGCACCACTGCACTAGACGTGTTATAAATATAAATAACAAATTATGCCCCACATACTTATCATGATTATATGGTAAGGTCCTAGTCTGTCACCCTACCTTTTCCACCTAATCATATCTTAGGTTGTCCCATCGGTCTTCTCATAGTGTCAATGATTTGTAACATTATTACATATTATTCTTATACGCCCCCCTCGGCCTTAATTTGTAACATAACCCTTATCTCACGGTTATAACTACGTATATGGGTAATCATTACGATACTAAATCCATGTACTAAAGACAAACTTCTCCCAACTTCCAACGTTCGCTAAGTTTTATGCGTGGGATGTCTCGCAAAGAGAAATCCAAAAAAGGAACCCCCTGATACACTACTACATAACACTGTTGGTCGTCGGGATCTTCTAAGTCTTTAATCCAAAACATATATCCATGAATTACCGTTTGGTACATAATAAGTCTACTCGTCCACTCTCATGTTACTAAAGGCTATATACAACGCAAGGCTCTCACTATCACAAGTTATTAGCGCTATATAATTTACGAGCTATATCTCTCCGCTCTACAATAATTCAATATACCCTGAATCACATGAGTAAAACATCCCTGCTCATCGGGATCAATATAGTAAGACAACATACTCACTTTAGTCTACAATACAATACAACACATGTACATGCTCAATCTTCTTTCAAGCGATGCCTCTTTAAAACCATATATTTAAAATTTAAAATTTTTAGTACGATAGTCTTATCACACAATTTACTACCGTTCAATTCTTGGGTAACCAGTAACCATAAAATATAATAATATTCTCTATTATCGTAACGCTCAAAGGATCACAAATCGTTACATAATACCATATACAAATTTCTCTTAGTTTCCACATTTGCTCCTTCCCACAGGTAGCATGAAAAATATCGCTACCGAATGGTAGTCATTTACATAATAAGGCTGCAGTCGCCAGTGTACCCACTAAACCGAATGCACACTGAGATTCTTAGTGCTAACTATTCACATATGTTGTGACACACCCACGTCTTTGGAACTCACCCCCATTTCACAAGGACAAAACAAAGCTTTATCAGTTTAGCCTGACCGTAGGGTCCTCGCACGCACTTTTTACGACCCATAATTATCTACAATCGTTATACCTTTTGAATTCCATTAATTAGATTTTCCATTCCTTTTTGGTGGGTAAATTATTCTATTTTGTGGCTCACCCGCACATCATAGATACATTGGCCCCATATTTCTAGGCCTCAAATATGTCCTCACTGGTCTTCCCTTGATTTCCCTGGTCCCTGTCGACCCTGAAATACGGTATGCTACTGTTCTTGAGGACTACGTTTGTCCTGTCTAGACCTATTACTCTCGGGTTATTAATTCCTAGGGCCAATTCTCTTGACCCGATTCTCACACTGGATATTTTACTTTTCCAATTGGTATGCCTTACATACACGATTTATAATTCCCGATACTTATCAATTTCACTACTCACGTGAACACATTCCATGCTGGTAACCCTAATCTCTACATACAGGGTAATTTCCTTTTCACTGGTCCTCCTGGACTTATTGGGATGTCCTTCTCTCGGACCTGGTAGTCTTAACTCCTAGTTATTATTTTCGTTGTTCCTTGTGCTATAGAGGGCATATGGAACACATGATCGACCCGCTGGTCTTGACTGAATCCATCACCATTACGTTAAGATTTAATCATATCATTTAAATAGGTTTCCCCTCATTGGGTATACTTTCTGGTGATGTTCTACTAACACTATTGAATTCAATCTTTCCCTTCGGCTAGGTATCACAACTTGACTGGCTCCCTTTCTTTTGAGGCGTTGACATATTCTAATAAACATATACTTTGATGACATTGACACTAGTTACCTTAGTCGTACCTCCCATTCACACTAGGGCATTTCACCCACGCGTCCATTTTCAACTTACGAACCCTTTTTCTTCCGTGACTCCTGCTTCGGTTACGAAGTTCGCTTACCAAGTTAACTCATCCTTTACGATCGGTCTCTACTCGACCCACTGGTGATAAGTTCAACATATCTTCCATATCTCTGTCTGACCAGAAGATGGAAAATTTTAAATGGTCAACCCGAACCCAATATCTCGGTTTGATTGACTATTTTTACTCCTTGCTGTTTCTCTGACCTAGAAATTTCTTATAAATTTAAAATTATGAGTGTCACTACACTTTACTTTACATTATTGCCTTTGGATTAGCTCCCTCAATTGGCCCATCATACTTAGATATTAATATTGGTGACTTCTACCACGATTATCGTTTCCCAAATGCTTCATTACTCTCAATTGTTTTCCTGCTCCTACAACCCCGCTAACGGCCTTCGCTGGTCGTCCCATATTACTCAGAGTACGAAGTTCAATCACTCTGGCATTTTAATTGACTTCACTAAACTAAATCACAGGAGAGCGCAAATCGCATACACAATGGAATACAACAATCCTATAATAAGGCTTTACATCAAAGAACGCTAAGATGAAACATAATAAGCCGTAAAGATCCTAAAGGATACTAGAATCTGATGCTCTGATACCACCTATGACACCCTGCCTAATTAAATATCGGGTGATCAGTCCTTTATAAAATTTATAATAGAATGTTCGGTTGGATCATTCTTAGCATCACTGTCGAAAACTTAAATCAAATTTATTTCCTAACATTTAATTAATCTAGTGTCAAAACATTTTCCAATATAACTTGAAACCAATTAATTCATTTAATAAACTCTGAACATGTAAATATAAACCATACACCAGAATTAAATGATGACTAAATCAAATACTGAATAGATAAGACTGGATAAAATCTTCCAATTCACAGTTACAAACCAAACCAAAAATACTCAAACCAACTGAGAAGAACTACAAAGTATATTGAGCAAAACTCTGTTAGTGAGGATGGGTGACACATGCCCTGACTGAGATATCTGAACTAGGAACTGAATGAAATGAGAGAAGAGTCTAATCGCCAATAACCCGCAACTTTCACAACACCTGCAGCTCCGTAAACCATCCAAGTATCTAAAATCGGTGTCCTTGTGGCTGGGCACCTGTACTAATACATATATATATATAGCAAAAGAGGAAAGAGATGCAAGAAACGGGTCAGAGCCCGATGTGTAAAAATATTTGTTTTATTAAGTATTTAAAACTGTATTAAAGTAAGTATTATATGCATGTTAGTTCGAACTCTCACATGATATTCTCCCCTTTCGACTAGTGTGCATGCCTAACGTACATCTACTCCAACCTAGCCATCTGACACTTCTAACTAGGTGATAGGCTTATCCATTTAATTACCCCTCGTAGTAGTGTTCCTTATATGATCTCAATGTTTATCATTTTAAATAAGTGTTAGCACACTAAAGTTAAGTATTCACTATTTACGTTACTGAAGATTTCACTATCTTAATGATCTGATATTGTCTCATATTAAATATACCAAAAGCGTACATATATATGTTTCACTATTATATATATGTATTAACCCAATCTTAATAGCCTACAATTATCACATTGTAAGTATAACACAAGTATATATAAATATCCACCACTATAATATATATACTAACACTGCACCCCAAGGCTATACTTGTAGTGCATTGCATACTCTGTTATCATGTCCCGGTACATCTCGTACTCAAACAAGGACTATTGGTTCAAAAATCTCCCACGAACCATGTAAACAAAACACATATAATAGAGGGGAACATAGTTCACATATCTATGGGTCACGCACATACCTACGCTCCCATAGTTAGCTGACTTATTAACTCACAAATAAACCATTCATAGTCCTATGTTCTGAGATACAAGTCAATAATCCCCTCAGGATAAGACTGTCTCTACATCACCTCCCGTGATAGCATGCATCTAGGTATGTCATACACATAATATAACAAATATAGGTATGGACACAACCCATTAAATCAAATGGTATACACACACAACCAAATGTCATATTCCATACGTAATATTATTATCACTAAATACTATCCACGTATTTTAATTTACGATATTCCCTCTCTCGTAATATACTTCTAAGGATAATATGTCACCCGTAAATCCTTAATACATAATCATAAGAAGTCCCAAACATAATCACTAACTTTTATTCTCTTAAGTTCCATTTCCTCGGAACTAATTTCGTAAATATTTATCACTTAATACTCTCGATGCATTTACAATTACGATTTATCTCACTCTCGTAATCTCCAAGGTAATCTCACCGTCACGAATATTTGAATCATTGCACCCAAATAACTCCCAATAATTCTGCACTTAATTGGGTTCATCGAACACTAATTTTCCTCACTCATATCTACCCTTTACTAACATAAGGGCAAAATAGAAAATTCCCTAAAAATTACAATCTCGTTCGAACCAGAAAGCCAAGTCGTTTGAACGACTTACACATGTCGCTCAAACCATTCTTCGCACGACATCCCTACGTCGCTCGAACCACTTCTCGCGATATACCAATCTCGTTCGAACGATGCCCATCGCGCGACTTCGCGCGACATCTCGCGACCTGGGTTGTTTCGTCTTCAACCTTAGACAACTTAGTTTTTCACCATTTTTCAACCCTAAAACCTTTAAAATATCATCCCAAACTCCAATCAATTATCCCCAAATTGAATCCTAACATTTGTAAATGAATTATAACAACCTAGAATCATTAAATCATCACCAATCATTCATATAATTTGAAATCCCCAATTTTATTGTCAAGAACCCTAGTTCTTAAATTAATATGCATAACATCAAATTAAACCCAGATTAGTTCATAGAAATCATCCAAATTTCATAGGCATCATCCTATCTATATATGGCATTCAAATCCTTATCAAATCAGTCCTAAATAATGATATCGTTATCCAATTTCACCCAAATTAATTTTCATCACAAGGTTTATTAACCTAGACTGATATGAACATAATTATAGCTAATGAAAGCAAGCAATAAACACTTGCCTCAATTTCGAAGGTCTGATCCATTGACGTTGTTGGTATGGATGCGTTCCTCGTGTTCCGATCTACACGATGGTGGTGGTGGTTATGCAAGGTGGTGAAAATGGCTTCTCCTCCTTTGGGATTTGCTCTCCCTCACCCACTGTGGCTCTCTCTTGATTTTGGTTTAGCCTAACCCTAATTGTCTCCAATTAGCTGATATAATATTCCTCTAATTTTCGTCCATTTAATTCATCCAAAAATCCAAATTACAAAACTACCCCCACCGGGTGCCGACTTGACCTAAAAATGTCCCGGAGTCCAAATAAAATACCCGGATAGAGTTTTCTGACTATCTCGACCCTTCCGGACTCAATGGCGAACTCGAAATGAACATACGAGTTAGTTAAAAATAATTTGCCTTTATATTCCACTTAATTAGTCCTGACACGACTCACACGCGCGTTCCGACTTAATATATCAAACTGTCGTATTTCTCTATCATAACAAGTTATATAAAATTGCTATTCCATATTACTTATTCTCATAGAAATATTAGTAGTTACTAACTTCGCATCCTGCTAGTAAACATTCAAATTTAAATTCGGATTAATAATTAATTCTCACATTTTAATTTAATTAATCCCACAATAATAATAAATCACGTAATTATTTAAGTCTTCGAAAATACGGGGTATTACACAAGAGTAAATGAAAAGGAACTGCAAACTAACCTATTTATGAGTTCTGGAAACTCTAGCCTATGTAGTAAATATAATATTATATTATATATACATAATATACTCTCTCTCTCTCATATATATATATATATATATATATATATATATATGGGCCCCCTAAAATTTTGTGGCTCTAGGAACAAACCTAGGTTCCCTTATGCTATAGTCGGGTCTGTGTGAGTCTCACATGGAGCTTTTAAGGGACAATTTTATTTATTAAGTTAGAGAAGGGGAGTTGCAAAATTGAGCCAATTTTAATGATAAAATTTCCCCAACATCATGTGCATATGATCAATTTATGTTGAAAATATACAACTTTAGGGATATGCAGAGAAATTAAAAATTTTAGCGGGTGAGTTTTTCATAGATAAGCAGATATCAAAGGATCATTCTATAATTTAATCATATAAGAAGAATGAAAGGAAAATAAGGTGCTAAAAATTCGAGTTAAAGATTTTTCTCTCTGAAAATACTAGTAATTTGATAAGATGGTGTATAATGAATTATTGGTCTTAAAATGTGAATAATAATTTAGGTGATTCTTACATTTGTCCCCATCCATTTTAAAGTACACTTTTTTTTTTAAATGTTTGAGTTTCAAATAAGGGCACCAAGGGCTTGTTTAATTCTGGAAAAATGTTATTTTTTAGGAAATTTTTTAAATTTTTTCTAGAAAAATAAAAATTAAAAAATGCATTCAACTTTGATTTTTTTCCATAATAGAAAATTGGAAATTATTTTTCAGAATTTTCTAATTTTCTAAAAAATCGAAAAAACTCCCTAACAAGATTTCCACCAATTTTCTTAAGTTTCAAAATACATATAGACCTTGTAATTTTTTTAACTTCTATCGAGACCCTTAACCTTTTTATAAATTATATTTTTACCTCTTAATTTTCTATAAATTATGTTTTGGCCTTGAAGTTTTTAGAATTACACTTTGGCCCTTAACTATCTATAAATTACGCTTGAGCCTTGAACTTTACACAATTACATTATAAACACTATCTTTGGGTAAATTATATCGGACCACAATTTTTTTTATATAAAATACATTTTACAAATAATAATTTATTTCTTCCAAATGAACACATTTTTTATTTTTCTAAATTTTTTTGGAAAATAAAAATTAGAAATGGAGATGAAAATTGAACATAGAAAAAAACATTTCCATAACTAAATTGGCCCTAGAGTTTAATTACACTACAATAACTAAGTTTATGGATCCATAAGGTTTGGGGAGCCTTGGGTGAAAATTTGTAATGGGGTCCTAGTATTAAAAATGGGATTAATTACACTTTGACTCCTTCAACTTTATCCTCACTAACAATTCACCCCTTTAAATCTCATTTTTCTACCGAGCATATCCAACTTTATAAATCAACACAGTTTACCTTAAAACGTCGAAGGTGTTAAAATTTTGAACATAAGCTTGGACTGCCCTTCTTTAAAGATAACCCTAATTAATAAACTATTAGAGGTAGCTCACTATACAATTGACTCTCACAAAATAAATTTTATATAATTTGTTTAGACTTGATGAAGGGTGTTGAATTGGTTACAAGGGAGGGAATTTGTGGTCACCTGCCGAGTTTGGAGTATAATTATTGCTTAAAATTTCTAAATGGTGAAACATATCAAATAGACTAAGATGTTAGATGTTGAGTCAATGCAATAGTTAATATAAAAATGAATGAAAAATTACTCAGTTGTAATACCCCATATTTTTCTAGAATAACTAAAACCATTTTTTTGGAATAAAATAAAATTCGTGGAAATTAAATGAAATCGATGAGTTTAATTTATTTATTGCGAGCAAGTAATTTGTTATTATGTCATAATCACGTGAGATTGATCTTTATGTGAATAACTACAAGGAAAATTGTAAGAAAATGATTTTTAAATGTCCGTTTAGTACGTAGGAAATCTATGGGTATATCCCAGATCACTGCAAGTATGTTTGATACCGCTACATTCGGCATGTCTCTATGTCCATCCATGATGGCCTTGACTTGGATCCGAAGTTATCACACACACACACTACTTAATACATTCGTAGTGCATCAACATTGTTCTATCATGCATCACGCGTACAAGTCGTTCAGATCGTTTGAACGACAGCGTATGTCATTCAAACGACAACTCATGTCGCGTGAAATCATTATAACGACACCTATCGCCGTTCGAGCGACACCTCATCTCGTTCGAATGAGCCACCAGCTCGATTTTTATATTTAAACTGTGTTCATTCTATACGTTTTTGCAAGTCGTGGGCCTGACATTTATGCAGTTCTTCTGCATTAAAAACATACTTCATTTTTCAGGTTTTATACACTGTTTTGATTCACAAACAATTCCCAATCATTTAGGATAATCCTCTAAACCCAAGAAAATTGTTTTACTCATTTGGAGTTCTTGTGGAGAAGAATAAGGCCAATTTTCCACTACTGATCTTGGAGTTCTTGCTGGACCTCTTGTCGACGACACCGAACCAACATCGGTGGGTATTTCATGTGTCACTGTATTTCATTGTAATCTGTGTAAGTCGAGATTTACAAATTATAGTGAAATAAAAAGGTTTTGACTCTTCGGGGGATTTTTTCTCAAATTGTGGTTGTCTTGCATGTTCGATTTATTCCGTTTATCTGTCACAATTATTTGCAAGAGTTAAGATTGTATTGGGAAAAAATTGGAATTTAATTAAATAAGTTGGACATTGATTGCTGGCGCACTCTAAAAAATAATTGCATGTGTAGTAGATAATTAATGTATGACGTGTGACTCGATTATAGATACAATTGTGGAATAAAAATAATTAGGGCCAAATACTAATATAAGATTAAGGGGAAGATTAACACTCCCCACACTTAATCAAATTCATAACCCTAGAATCCCCACCTCAAGATAGAAGGGATTAGAGGAAAAAAAGTAGAAGAAACAAGAGATTCAAGGGGAAATTCATCAATTGCAAATCCAAGAAGGAATTTTCTCACTTAATTTAATACTCAATGTCATTTTTGATTCATCATAGTAAACCCCATGTGATTTCTAAGTTTTAGGTAGTGATTTGGTGATTAAAATGGTAGGGATTGATCGTCTGCATGTAGAGGATTAATTGGAACATAGGTGATTAACCTAGAAATCTAGGATAATCAAAATCATGAATTGGATGATAGATGCCTTAGGATTTTCTTGGGATAAATTTGGAAAGTTGGACTCACATGTAGAGGTTTTGGATATATGTATAAGATCTGGATATTTGTGACTTTGAACCCATATTATATGCCCCAAATCTGGTTTTATATATATTTGAAATTATAGTAGAAAATCTGGGCTAAGAGTCTTGACCCATTCATATAAATTCTGGAATTTGGGGAAATAATTTGATGTAATATATGAAATTAATTATTCTAAAATGAGTAACTAAGTAGTAGACACATGTTCATAAGATTATGAAAATGAATTAGCAAATATAACGAATCTTGGGAAGAAATCAAGAAGATCTGGGCTTCTGCCCATGTCATCGATTCAACCTAGGAGGCAAATCAATTTGGCCCTTGGGACTGGGTGAGTTGGGACCGTGGATGGATCCGGGGTATTTTTAGAAATTCATACGAGTTGGAGGGACGGTGTTTGGGGCAATGATGATTTATTTAAAAATCCTAATGTGGCACATATAGTAATTGGAAGTTATATTAAACTAGATGGTTAAATAATCTTTTATGGAAGAAGGAATTGATAATTAACTGGATGGTAAATTATTAATGGGTGAATATTTATCATATGGGATACCTTAGGTAATTATATAGTAATTAACTACACATATTATATGGGAATAATATGTATTTCTATTTATTTGTGTGGACATACCAATGTTCGTGGACGATCTTATCATTTTGGGATTTCATGCGTTCGGGGCCATAGAACACGTCGGAATAGGTGGGCTAGACGTTGTGTAGGTCATTTTTATAAGTAGTACGTAGCAACGCCATCTACAAGAGGTAGGTGTAGATACCAGGTTCCTTTATCAGTTCTAGATATGGGCCGTGAACTGGTGAACTGCGTAGGGATCACCCCACTTATGTGTATTTTATGATGTCTGATTGGATAGAGATTCTATCGGACTTACCGATACAGCACGAATGAGACACCACTGGTAGATGCCTTTGAGTGTCATATATATGAAAGGACATATATATAAATCACCCAAATTAAATGAGATTGATTAATTTGTCTACGAACGTAGACGGTAAATTACATACCCATACTATGTGTGCATAATACGTGTTTATTACACCTTCACGAGATATATGAGACTGTGATACTTTGGGAATTTATAATATGAATGTAAACGATTATGTTTAGCATGTTGACAATTGCTAATCCATTGATGATAAATTGGCACAATTGCCATTAATTATTTTGGAACTTGTTTGGATACGGGAAATATCACACTTAGATGAGTGGTGAGATGATAATAATATGTGAGCGATGATGGAGAATATTTACTTTGAATGGACTGTATTTATTGCACTTTAAATTAAATAGGTTAATTCTTTCAACTCTAGGGCATAGGCCCAAATTTAAATGTTGCTGCTAGATAGGGATAGCAGGACTGTTAACGGATCAGCCTTACAGTCTCTTTATTTCTCATAAGATTTTCCAGACTTATTGATTCTAGCTTTTGTGCTACTCTGCTTCAGTTATTTATTTAATTTTTTTCTTTGTAGTTTTGTATGGGCATAAGCCCTGGATTTATTTACTTCATGTTTGGTTTGAGATATTTACTGTTATGTTGGATTTCTCACACACTAAGGGCTTGGTTGGATTTTATTATCTCTTTGGATATCTATTCAAATTCCATTATGGTTTATCAATATATGTTTATATGGTTTGATGGTGAGAATGATATTAATTGACAAACAAACCCCATATTTGGCGTATCGCGTCTGGCCAATATTTATATGATAAAATTGGGGTTATTACAATTAGTATCAGAGCATCCAGGTTCTGGTGTCCTTAGGATTTGTGTTGCGTTCATTATGTTTTGCGTTGCGTTTGTTGATATGTAGAGCCTATGCTCAACATCCATGCTCCAGAAATTTCCATCGCCATAGGATTTGCGACAGTCACTACTACCGCCATGTAACACCCCACATTTTTAATGATTTTTAAATGTGGGATTGATTAAAATTAAAAAAAGCGAAATTAACTGATAATTAATCCAGAATAAAATAAATATTGACTAGTGAGTCAAGGGTTAGTACTTATTGGTATGAATTATATTGAATATTACTGAGTGAATAAAGTGATATGTAATTATGATAATATTAAAAATTGTCGCGAGCAAAAAAAATGACAATTACAGTAATTTAGTCGGGACGCGTGTATCAGTCGCGTCGGGACTTAATTTGGAAAATAAAAGATGATTTTATTTTTGATATCTCGTACGGTCATTTTAAGTGCGTCAAAGTGTCTGGAAGGATCGAGATAGTCATAAAATTGTACTCGGGGGTTTACTTTGGGTCCTTGGGTACTTTTAGGCCAAATAGGCACCCTAGAGGGGTATTTTAGTCATTTGGAATTTGGGGGTATTTTAGCCTACGAAAATTAGAGATTAAAAATATTTGATAAGAGAAAGAGGTTAGGGTTATAATGTAGAAAACTACAGAGAGGCCATAGGAAGAAGAAGAGAGAAGACCCCAAAGCCAAGCCATACCACTCTTGCACCTAAAAGTACCTTCATCTCGTAGATCGGGAGGAGATAAGAACATCCATACCATTCTTCTTCAACAGATCAGACCTAATAATAGAGGCAAGTGTTTAAACTTGCCAATTTTTAGCATTTATGACATCCATGTTAGTCTATGTTGAATTATTTATGAAATTGTGCATTTGAATGAACTTGGGAGTAATTATCATAATCTTACATTAAAAAAAGGAAATTGATATAGGTTATTTTCTTTTGCATGTAGTGTGAACCCACGAATTTATGATTTATCTTGGTGAAGAAATTTGAGTTTTTAGTGTTCTTGAAAAACAAATTGATGAACTAAGGTTTAAATAAATAAATTTGGGAAAATTGATGTTAATTAATGATTTGATGATTCTGGAACATTAGAATTCACCCTTCCATGTTAGATAGTAATTAGGATTGTTTGTTGGGGGGTTTGGGGATGATCTGTGTTGGTTTTGGTTATTAAAAATGGTGAAAAACGTAGTTTCTTAAGGAAGAGGAAGAACGGGGTAAATCTCGTTCGAACAACCTGGAAAGTCGTTCGAACCTGCTCATTCGAACAAGATTACCAATGGGGTTACCATAAAAAATTTAGATAAAAATGTCATTCGAAGTTCGTTCAAACGACTTCATTCGCATGACATTCTAACAAGATTTCAGGGGGCATTTTGATTCGAAGTTCGTTCGAACGAAATTCCTCACACTTCTAACGAGATTTCAGAATTTGGAAAATTTTGTTTGGGGGAATTTCAAACTTTGCGACGTAGTTAATTCAAGAGAGAGGGAAATAACGTATGATGATTCTTATAGTATATTAGTAGTGGGAAAACACAAGGTTAACTACTTTATAAGATTCTTAGCATTGTGAACCGTACTTTGGGAAATATGATGGAGAGAACAATCGTAAGTTAAAGAAGACCGTGAGTATTAGAGAGGAATATACTAAGTACTAAATTATTATCAGGATGTGTGTATACCTATGGATTTAAATAGGTTGTGTGTATACCTATTATATGTTTGATTATGTGTATGACATATCTACGTTGCTTGCTATCGTGGGAGGTTGTGAAGGGTACAGTCTTATCCTGATAAGCCATTATGGGGGATTTTAGATTGGTGCCTCAAAATATAGGACTTAGGTTGGATCACTATTTATGAGAACAATGATGTGCACGGTCATTTGTGTACGTAAGTATGTGCATAGCCCAAAGGCTCAGGACTATGTTCCCCTCCATTTGTGTGTGATTTGCATTTATGGTTCGAGGGAGACACCGAACCAATTGTCCTTATCTATTACAAGATGTATCGGGACTTGATAGCAGAGTATGCGTGCACCGCAACTAAGCCTATGGGTTCCGTATTAGTATATATATATATATATATGAATGATAGTGTGATGAATACATGTATACTTGTGATATGTTCTAATGTGTGAACTTAATAGATGAGATGGATAGTGAAATCTGAAATAACTTAAGTACGTAAACCCTTAACTTTGAATGTGAAAACACTCTCACTCGAGGTAAAAGATTTGAAAATATTGATTAACGCATTACTTGGAAAATACGGGTGGCTATTACGATATAATAGATTTGGAGATTAATGAGTTTGAACTAGTTAGGCATGACATCAGTAACTAAAATGGTTTAGCGGTACGTTAGGCGTGCACACTAGTTGAGAGGTGAGATTTCTCAAGAGAGAGCCTGCACAACTAATATGTATATAGTACTTGCTTTACAACATTTTAAATACTTGCTAAACCATTTTAAACTATTTTCACTCGGGCTCTGACCTGTTTCTTGTAAATCTATTTTCTCTTGTGCAAACTATTTTAGGTGTCCAGCCACAGGGAGGCCAGGTGTAGACTACCAGATAATTTGACGTACTGTAGCTATTGTGAGAGTTGTAGGTCCTCGTTATTAGACGCCTCCAATATTATTCATTCATTTCCCGATTTATCTATTTTAGTTAGGGCATGTTGCCCATTCTCAATTACAATTTATTTCAGAGAGATATTGTACTCCTATATTTCAGTTTGATGGGATCCAGATTTATTATGGATTATTATATTTGAGATTTTTGAACTAGGACGTTTAGTCCATTCTTATTTATTCAGTTAGATGGTTTCTTATGTATTATTATTTTTTTCATGAGAATGGTGATTGTGGTTAATGGTTTAATTGTTGGTTATTAATTAAAGGATTAAAGATGTTTGATAGTAGCTTAATCAGCTATTAGGTGATTTATGAAATAAATGTATTTCGTCAGTGATGCTAAGAATGAACCAACTTGATATTATGATTTAATTTAATAAAGGACTGATCACCGGGTATTTAATTGGGAGGGGTATCACAGGTGGTATCAGAGCACCAGGTTCTAGAGTCTTTTAGGATCTGTGCGGCTTATTATTCTTTTAGCGTAGCATTGTTTGATATAGAGCCCTACTATTGGGATTGTTTCATTATCTTTTTGTGTCTGAGATTACATACTTCTGCTATTAATTTTTACATTGATTGTGAACTCATATAAATTGACTTGATTTCAGATGTCACTCATGAGAGAGGGAAAAACTAACATCGCTGAAGGAGTAGATGTTGGAGAAGATCAACAAGTACCTCAGATACCCCAGGGAATGGTGAAAGTCACAGAGGTGGCGAGTATAGTGGCACAAGCAGTTATTACTACAATATTGCATTTTTGATATCGCCGTGTCCAACTTATATGGGGAAAAAGAACAAGGGAAGTTAGTCAATCTATCGATGGAAATGGTTAACAAAGACAAAATCACCATAGCCAGCAAAGATAAGAACAGAGAGGTTTCACAAAAAGGTGTTTTAAATTTGGAAGAAGTGGCCATAAGCATCGATCTTGTCTGCAACGGGATGAAGAATAACCCCGATCAAATCAGCAAAGTCAGCAGGGCCATCAGGGCCAGCGGCAAGTTCAGCAAGGCTAGTAGGGCCAATGGAGAGTGGTAGTGGCCAGCAGGGTCAGCAGGGAGGAAACTTTAGCGGGAAGTGTTTTATTTATGGCAGGCGGGGACACAAGCATCGAGATTTCCCTGAAATGGTAGGGACTCGTAGGGTGCCCGCCAGGAGTTAAAGAGTACCCATTATGGGAGAGAAGGTATAGTTACCCCCGCAGCGCCAGCTCCACAGTAGTAGAAGACACTACCGTATGGGCATACTTACAACGTCCGATATGCAGTCTTGCCATTAGTTTTGTAGGCACTACCATCATTTGGAAGTAAGTTAATTTCATTAATTACTATATGTACATGATGATTATATTTATCATAGGGTAACAAAATTATCTGGTATCGCCGATGGGGGAAATGGGAGTGAGAAGTACGAGGACTTTTACGTTATGATTTATTATTGTCGAGAGTAAGGGAAGTAAAGTTAGCATGATTCTGAGTAGTGACTGGGTACTGAGAGTTCGAGTCATAGTGGATTGTGTAGTAATACCGTCGTGTGTGTATTCCCGAATAAATTATTTTGTTTTGCGAGGTATTACCTGAAAGAGAGTTGAGCCAATATATAAATTGTATTGTATCATAGACTTCAGTGAGTATGTTGTCTTGTTATATTTGACCCCGGTGAGTGGGGGACATTTACTGATGTGATTCAAAGTTTTTATACTCTTTATTGAGTAGAGCGATATAGCTCATTATTTTATAGCGCAGAGAACTTGTGATAGTAAGAGCGCCATGTTGTATATTGTCTTTGGTGACATGAGAGTGGACGAGTAGACTTTATGTCAGTAAAAAGGACTTGGGGGTATATAGTTTGGAATGGAGACTTAACGGATCTCGATGATCGATAAGTTTAGAAAGTAGTGTATCAGGGGGTTCCTTGTTTAATTTCTCTTTGCGAGACATCCCACGTGCAAAACTAGCGAACATTGGGAGTTAAGGGAAGTTTGATCTTTAGAATATGAGTATAGTGCCTTAGCTAATTTACATATGAGTGATTATAACTCAGAGTTTATAGTTATACTTCAATTTAAGGCTAGCAGGTCCGTATTGTAGTGGTATAAGAAGACGTTGTGGATCGTTTACACCACTAGTGGATCAATGGGACCATCTAGAGAATAATTAAGTACGACTGCGTATGTAGTTGAATATGACCTTACGGTATAATTAGACCAAGGGTATAAGGCTTAATTTCAAATGAGTATATTACGTTCAGTTAAATTTTATAGAAGGGATGGGACATAGGGTGTATGGGCACCCTAGTTAGTTGAAATGCTTTGTGTCAACCACGAAGAGTAGACGAGGAAACTTATGAAGTAAACATTGATGCATTGGTAAATTCAAAATTGAATTATAATGAGATAAAAGGTAAAACGAAGTAGCAATGTGAGCAAGACCTGTCGACGACTGCATTTCTAATGAGGTATGGGTCATACGCATTTTGGGTTATGCCATTTGGGCTAACCAACCCATAGGCTGTGTTCATGAACTTGATGAATAGGGTGTTCAGAGAGTTCTTAGATCAGTTTGTCATTGCTTTCATATATGACATCCTAATTTATTCAAGGACGGAGGATGAGCATGCTGGGTAATTGCGTTGGGTCCTACAAACATTTAATGAAATGAAGGGTGTGTCGTTTATTTGGGATGATGCGTGCCAATTAACATTTGATGATATGAAGGATAAGTTGACTTCAGAACTCATACTATCACTCCCAGAGAAGGAATGGAGTACCATGCTTATATTGATGCATACCTACAAGGACTTGGTGGATGTTACAGCAGGAGGATCAGACTATAAATTATACTTCCTGCAAGCTTAAGCCTCCAGGGGGAATTACCCCACCCACGACTTGGAGGTAGCGACATTCGTGTTTGCACTTCGGATATGGAGACATTATTTTTTAAAGGAGAAGTTTCACCTGTTCACAGAAGACAAGTCACTACAGTACTTGTTCACTCACAGAGAGATGAATATGCATCAGCGTAGGTGGCTTGAATTTTTGAAAGACTATTTGTTTAAGATCCAGTATCACCCGAGGAAGGATAATGTGGTAGCCGACACGTTGAGCCATATGCCAGAAGGAGAGGTGGCCAAGGTGTGGAAGGAAAAATGGAAGGAGATGGGCCATCAGGATGCAGTTTCCCGATCATTTATATCAGTTACGACTGTTACACCCCAAATTATGATGAGGGTGGTACAAGCTCAGGCAGCGGTCCCATTTTATCAGGAGAGGATTAGACAACTTTTATCTGGGGGAGCAGAGTCTTACTCAGTGAGTTTCGAGGGAGGCTTGCGCTTCAATGGTAGACTGATTGTTCTCGAGGGGGAGGATTTATGACACGCGGTGATGATAGAGTCGCATGGGTATCAATTTGTGGTACATCTCGGCAGGGATAAGATATACCAGGATATGAGGCGGTCATATTGGTGGAGTGGGATGAAGAGGGACATTGCTGAGTTTCTTTTAAAATATGCCATATGTCAGCTAGTTAAGGTTGGTCAGTCGGGCTTCTTCTGCCGCTAGAGATTCCTATATGGAAATGGGAGAGCATTTCCATGGATTTCATCATAGGGTTGCCTACTTCTCAAAGGGGTCACGATTCCATATGGATGATAGTGGATCGATTGACTAAAGTAGCCCACTTTCTACCAGTCCGAACGAATTATACTACAGCACAGTATGCTCAGATTTTCATTGCCGAGATAGTGAGATTACACGGGGTGACCCTTGATATCATGTTCGATCGGGACAAGATCTTTGTGTCTCGTTTTTGGGATATCTTCCAGGAGGCCATGGGCACCAAGTTATGTTTGAGTACGACCTATCACCCATAAATGGACAGGCAAACTGAGTGGACTAATCAGATGCTGGAGGATATGTTACGTATGTTTATCCTTTATTTTTAGGGGAGGTTGGGAGCAGTACCTTCCCCTGGTGGAGTTTGCGTATAACTACTCTTATCAGTTTATTATTGGAATGGATGTATTTGAGACGTTGTATGGTAGATCTTGTTGTTCTCCTACTTATTGGCTAGAGGTGGGGGACAACAAGCTACTTGGGCCAAAGCTGATTCAGGATACATCTTCCAGGATTGAGATGATTCAAAATCGCATACAGATAGCCTAAGATAGACAGAAAAGCTACACCGATGCAAAGCAATTATTCTGGGAGTTTAGTGTGCGGGACCTGGTGCTACTACGAGTATATCCTATGAGGGAGGTTATGAGATTTGGGAAGAAAGGGAAATTGTCACCGAGATATGTGGGGACATTTCCTATCATCGAGAGGATTGGATCAATAGAGTATAGACTTGGGTTGACGGATCACTTGCACCGTATTCATGATGTGTTCCACATTTATTCACTAAGACGGTATCTCCAGGATGAGTTAGCTCACACTCACATTGCGCTGAAGGAGATTGATTTACAGCCTGACAGCTCGTATGAGTAGAGACCGGTGGACATCTTAGACCATAGCGAGACGAGATTGAGGTCAAAGATAATTCCACTTGTGCGTGTCCAGTGGGAGTACCATAATGTCGAGGAGTCTACTTGGGAGCGCGAGGATGAGATGCGAGAAAAATAACCCGAGTTGTTCTTACCAGGTATACATTTATTTTTGAATTTCAGGAAGAACTTCCATTATTAGGGGGAAGTATGTAACACCCCATATTTTTTAATGATTTTTAAATGTGGGATTGATTGAAATTGAATAAGGAAAATTAATTGATAATTAATCCGAAATAAAATAAATATTAACTAGAGAGTCAAGGGTTAGTATTCATTGATGTGAATTATAATGAATATTACTGAGTGAATAAAGTAATATGTGATTATGATAATATTAAAAATTATCGCGAGTGAAAAATACGACAGTTACAGTAATATAGTCGGGACGCGCGTGTCAGTCTTGTTGGAACTTAATTAGGAAAAAAAAGATGATTTTATTTTCAATAGTCCATACGGTCATTTTGAGTGCGCCAAATTTTCTGGAAGGCCTGAGATAGTTAGAAAAGTGTACTCGGGGGTTTAGTTTGGGTCTCGGGACACTTTTAGGCCAAACAGGCACCCTAGAGGGTATTTTAGTCATTTGGAATTTTGGGGTATTTTAACCTGCGAAAATTAGAAATTAAAAATATATGATAAGAGAAAGAGGTTAGGGTTATAATGTAGAAAACTGAATAGAGGCCATAGGTAGAAGAAGAGAGAAGACCCCAAATCCAAACCATACCACTCTTGCACCTAAAAGTACCTTCATCTCGTAGATCGGGAGGAGATAAGAAGATCGATACCATTCTTCTTCAACTGATCAGACCTACTAATAGAGGCAAGTAGTTAAACTTGCCAATTTTTAGCATGTATGATATCCATGTTAGTGTAGGTTGATTTATTTATGAAATTGTGTCTTTGAATGGACTTGGGAGTAATTATCATGATCTTACATTAAAAAAAAGAAATTAATATTAGTTATTTTCCGTTTCATGTGATGTGAACCCACGAATTTATGATTTATCTTGGTGAAGAAATCTGAGGTTTTAGTGTTCTTGAAAAACAGATTGATGAAGTAAGGTTTAAATAAATAAATTTGGGAATTTCAAAATTAATTGATGTTCATTAACGATTTGATGGTTCTAGAACATTAGAAATCACCCTTGCATGTTAGATAATAATTAGGATTGTTTGTTGGGGGTTTGGGAATGATCTGTTTGGTTTTGGTGATTAAAAATGATGAAAAATGAAGTTTCTTGAGGAAGAGGACAAACTGGGTAAATCTCGTTCGAATAACCTGGAAAGTTGTTCTAACGAGCTCGTTTGAACAAGATTACCAATGAGATTACCAATGGGATTACCAACGAAAATTCAAAGTAACATTTCGTTTGAAGTTCGTTCAAACGACTTCGTTCGAATGACATTCTAACGATATTTCAGGGGGCATTTTCGTTCGAACGAAATTCCTCACACTTCTAACGAGATTTCAGAATTTGGAAAATTTTGTTTGGGGGAATTTCAAACTTTGCGACGTAGTTAATTCAAGAGAGAGGGAAATAACGTATGATGATTCTTATAGTATATTAGTAGTGGGAAAACACAAGGTTAACTACTTTATAAGATTCTTAGCCTTGTGAACCGTACTTTGGGAAATATGATGGAGAGAACAATCGTAAGTCAAAGAATACCGTGAGTATTAGAGAGGAATATGCTAAGTACTGTGTATACCTACTGATTTGGATAGGTTGTGTGTATACCTATTATATGTTTGATTGTGTGTATTACATACCTACGCTGCTTGCTATTGCGGGAGGTTGGGAAGGGTACAGTCTTATCCTGATGAGCCATTATAGGGGATTTTAGATTGGTGGCTTAAAACAAAGAACATAGGTTGGATCACTATTTGTGAGAACAATGGTGTGCATGTTCATTTGTGTGTGTAGGTATGTGTGTAGCCCAAAGGCTTAGGAGTTTGTTCACCTCCATTTGCCTGTGATTTGTATTTATGGTTCGAGGGTGACACCGAACCGATTGTCCTTATCTATTACGAGATGTACCGGAATTTGATAGCAGAGTATGCATGCACCGTAACTGAGCCTATGGGTGCCGTATTAGTGTGTATATATATATATATATATATATATATATATATATTTGATAGTGTGATGAATATATGTATACTTGTGATATGTTCTACTGTGTGAACTTAGTAGATAAAATGGATAGTGAAATCTGAAATAACTTAAGTATTTCCTTAACTTTGAATTCGAAAACACTCTCACTCGAGATAAAAGATGTGAAAATATTCATTAACGTATTACATGGGAAATACGGGTAGCTATTACGAGATAATAGATTTGAAGATTAATGAGTTTGAACTAGGTAGGCATGACATCAGTAATTAAAATGGTTTAGCGGTACGTTAGGCGTGGACACTAGTTGAGAGGTGAGATTTCTCAAGAGAGAGCTCCCATAATTAACATGTATATAGTACTTGCTCTAAATAATTTTAAATACTTGGTAAATTATTTTAAACTATTTTCACTCAGGCTCTAACCCGTTTCTTATAAATCTATTTTCTCTTGTGCAAACTATTTTAGGTGTCCAACCACATGGACACCAGACATAGACTACCAAATAATCTGACCTGCTGCAGCTATTATAGGAGTTGCAGGTCCTCGTTATTAGAAGCCTCCACTATTATTCATTCAGTTCATGATTTAACTATTTCAGTTAGGGTATGTTACCCCTTCTCAATTACCATTTATTTTAAAGAAATATCGTACTCCTTTATTTCAGTTTGATGGGATCCTGATTTACTATGGATTATTGTATTTGAGTTTTTTGAACTGGGAAGTTTATTCCAGTATTATTTATTCAGTTAGATGGTTTCTTATGTATTATTATTTTATTCATGAGAATGACGAATCTGGTTAATGGTTTGATTATTAGTTATTAATTAAAGGATATAAAGTTTTTGGCACTAGCTTAATTGAATATTAGGTGATTTATAAAGTAAATGTATTTCGTCAGTGATGCTAATAATGAACCAACTTGATATTCTGATTTAATTTAATAAAGGACTGATCATCCGGTATTTAATTGGGCGAGGTGTCACACGCCACAGTCAGTGGCCATACTAGCTTAGGTACCGAGGTTAGTTTATGACAGAGTTAGGGAGGCCTTCGTAAAGGGACAACCTCCAAAGTTCTCTGGCATTACAGATATTCTAGTGGCAAGTAGTTTAAAGAAATATATACAAAGATATTTGTGGATGGTGGAGTGTACAACAGTGAAGAAGAAGATGTTAGATTTATTTTGGCTAGTAGGGGCCATACTCCATGGCTGGATCCAGTCACGTTAATTGCAGAGAGGGATAACTTAACGATTGATGAGTTTTTGGGGAGATTTGAGGGGAAGTATTTTCCCCAGTCTATACAATCTGAGATGAGGATCCGATTTATGGAGCTCAGGTAGTAGGGATGTACCATGGCTGAGTACAAGGATGAGTTTACTTCCCTTTCGTACTTTGCAAAGGAATATGTGAATACTGAGAAGAAAAATATGGACAGATTCATAGCGAGATCATCTTGGCATATCAGTAGCTCTTTTGCGGAACCCGAACTTCACCACATATAATCAGATGGTTAACACCGCACTTCTCCATTATTAGGATCACATGGCATTCTAGAAGAATAAGGGATAGAAGCGATATGAAACTGAGTCATAGAGACAGCAGGGTAAGACGAGTGGGGGTAGCGGATCCGGGACCCAGCAATTTAGGGGTACTTCGTCCGTAGATCTGCATAAGAGATTTAGGGGTTCCGATGATCAGAATAAGTAGGGCCAGCAGGGCCATGGACAATCGGGAGAGGGCCATTAGGCCCAAGGCTAGTAGGACCATCACCACAAAGTCCATCAAGGTCAGGGTCGGTAGGGCTGACAAGAAGATCTACGCCCGTTTCATGGGAACTATTACACTTATGGAGAGAGAGGTCATATGGCGAGGCACTGTCCTCGGGGTAATCAGGTAGCTTAGGAGCAGGGAGGTCAGAGGGGACATCAAGTGCCACTTGGACAATGACCACCGTTACTAGCTCTGGGCGCTTTTGTACCTGCTTCTCCAGCACCCATTGCACCACTTTAGGGATAGCCGCCATAGATACAATACGAACGAGTTTAACACACTGCGCCAGCAGAGGGGCTAGTGCCAGCTCAGGCAGTTGAGGGTATGTTCCTTATCTTTGGACTGTAGGTCGTATTTTATTTGACACGGGAAAATCTCACTTATTTGTTAGCTAGAGTTTTGCACATGAGACTGGGATGATAAACTATGCTTCTGATATCGTACTACACGTAGACTCATCGATGGGTAGAGGGTAACCTATATGTTTGGTATGTCGGGGTATGGGGATTGAGATAATAAGACTCACTTTTGTAGCCGACTTATTAGTACTTGCTATGCATGAGTACGGTGTTATCTTAGAATGAATTGGCTAGATATATACATACCATGTGTCGAATATTATGGTAGGTCCAACGTTTTTGCCATTCCGGGGCCAGAGATATACCTGGTTGCGATGCCACACCCTAAGGGTGGGTTGAGCACACTTATACTATATCAAAGAGGATACTTCTTCGGAGGTCGGTGTGTCCCATACCGGTAGTTAGGAGGTTTTCAGATGTGTTTGGGGAGATCCCAGGGTTGCCACCTAGTCGGGAGATAGACTTCGTGATTGATTTGATTCCAGACACGAGATCCATTGCACGTACATCGTATCAGATGACTCATTTGGAAATGAGGGAGCTTCGGGATCAGATTGAGAAGTTATTGGGACAGGGGTTCATTTGGAGAGTACTTCTTCGTGGGGTGATACATTTGTGTTTGTTAAGAAGAAGGACGAATCGTTATGACTTTGTATCGATTATAGGGAGTTAAACAAGGTCACCATACAGAATAAAAATCCATTGCCTCTCATTGATGATTTGTTTGACCAACTGAGGGGTGAAACCTATTTCTCTAAGATTGACTTGAGATCAAGTTATCATTAGTAAAGACTCTGGGAGCAGGATGTCATGAAGATGGCATTCTTTACGAGATACGAGTCATATGAGTTTTTGGTTATGCCATTTGGGCTAACCAATGCATCGGCGATGTGTATGGATTTGATGTATCAGATATTCAAAGACTATTTGGATTAGTTCGTCGTAGTGATTATTAACGACCATCTGATTTACTCTCGGACTGTGGAAGAGCACACACATCATTTACGAGTAGTCTTATCGACACTACATCTCTCACCCCATGCCCAAATCCATTCTAATCATTTATTTTCTTAAAAATTAAATCGTGATCTTCATTCCATTTGAAGTACAATCCACTTATCAATATTTATATGCATAATGAATATAATATTGTTCTTGTACCTTGACTTAATCAACATCAGAGTCATAATTAGCGGTTATACAATACTATGATTAACTATTACAAACATCAGATCAACCCATGCTAATTCAATATATACAATGTGTGAGTGTATCAAAATCTTCAGTGTGACAATGACAAAATCCCCATTGTAAACCCCAACTCTCTCTACCGGTGAAATTCTCAAAATCTCCCATTATTTGGTATCCTAACTGGCAGCGTACAAACCTGAAAATGTTAAAATATAAACCATGATCATTAAGCTTAGTGAGGTAATCCTACCTTGAAATGAATTAATAGTTCTATATCAAACCTATGGATATAAAATCCAAACAATCCCGCCCATTGGCGATTACAAATCCTGGAACATAAGTTCCAACAAATCATTAGATCTGTGCCCAATTCCAATCCTGGATCATAAGACCTAAATAAATCCTGAATATTAGAATATCCAAACAAATCTTTAATACCGAAGTATTCAAACCAATCCTGGATAATTTAATATCCAAACAAATCCCACTCTTAGATCTATATTCATAACAATCATATCATTTTCATATCTATATGTGAAATAATCACAAGTACACTCACCTTGGAATTTTAACAGGCTTTCCCTTTTCCTTTATCTGGAGCTTGTTAAGTCGGTTCTTATTCTCTTCCTATCATTCTTACAATATTAGTATCATCATAATAATATTAAAAATTCAAAGAATATCTTGAACATAACTCAATTTATAAGAATCATATGATTCTATTCAAACCATTCATCATAAATGAAGTCCCATCTAGATTCAGGTTAAGATATCTAACATATTCAAATTATAGCCCAAACCTACTTTAATTCTTCTTGGTAATCCAATCCTTATCATATTAGGTTTCCAACACAAAATACGACACATTATTCTAAGTTTCCTGGAGCAATATACACCCATTTCTTTACTACATAGCAAATTCCCCCTATAAGCTCCTCTATCGTTCAATCATTTTCCAAGAATTTTCATAATTTTTATACATCATAACTTTCTATTATATTTCACCTAATTTCAGAAAACATATTGAATAATACAATATTAAAATTTCATAATTTTCAGAGTTCATTTGCTATGTCAAATGAAACTCTAAACATAAGGTATGCATACTTATCCTTTCGGGGAAGATTTTACACCTCGATTCAAACTATCACCTAAGATTCATTTCTTGGTATTTTTACATAATTTTTGGATATGATATACATATATGATTCTATGTGAATATCCAAATAGAATTAATTAGTTTCATTAAGTATACCAAAAGATATATAAGTTTGAATACACAAGGTTTCTAAACGAATCAATCTTAAGGGTTTACACGTTCAAGTTTGCTTAAACTTGCATCTTTCCATAAGTACACATCAAGACATGGAATTTCAGTAAAAATGATGATTTCTATCATTTAAATCAGCAATACAAAAAAAAATAAACAAGATTTATGGATGAAATTACCTTAGGGGCTTTTACGTAATTTTCTATGAATTGTTCTTCAATTTCTCTTCACACCCTCTTCATAAACTTCAACATTCTCTTTTCTTAGGTTAAAACTCTTCCATGGTTGAAATATGTTGAAGGAAGAGCTTAATTCAAGGGTTGTAAGTCGGCATAAGAGTACCCCCCTTGGTCCAATCAAAATATAACATGTGGCGTCATATAAGACAAAATATCATTTAAGGCTAAATGACTACTTTATCCACTGTTCGTAAAAAAATGATATCTTCTCACTCGGATGTCTGTTTGATGCACCGTTTGTCGTGTTGTAAACCTAATTCATATATCTACAACTATCTAGTTTATACCTCAAGTCAATTATTATATTATAAGGGTCAAAACTAGTCTCCAACATGAACATTCTTATCGAAAACTTCAAAATTTTGTGTTTGTAACTAATTCAACATTTCATGCTTTATGAAGGTAGGATTAGACTAGCATAATAACATATCTTTATATATATTAATATCACATTATAAATATAACATAATGTAAGCATGATTCATATATAATTAACCATAATTATATCGAGGTTGTCACAATTCTCCCCCCATTGGGAAATTTTGTCCCCGAAATTGACATACCTTGGGTGTTCAAATCAAACAAATATGGATAATGCGTCTTCATGCTATCCTCACTCTCCCATGTATCTTCTTCCATGGAATGCCTTATCCACACAACTTTCGTAAGTGGGATCACTTTGGATCTCAATATCTGGTCCTTCCTATCCACTATAGAAAATGGTTATTCCACATAGCTCAAGTCTTCCTTTAACTCAATAGGTTGTTCCACCAATACATGTGAAGGGTCCTCTACATACTTTATCAATATAGAAACATGTAAAGATCATGCAATCGGTCTAACTTCGGTGGTAATGCTGACTTGTAGGCAACCACCCCGACTTTCTCGAGGATTTTATAAGGTCCAATGTAGCGTGGACTCAATTTCCCTTTCTTTCCAAATCTCATAACTCCTTTCCATGGCGATATCCAAAGAAACACATAATCCTGTTTCTGGAATTCCAAATCTTTTCGCCGTTTATTCGCATAACTTTTCTGTCTGCTTTGAGACGTTCTCATTCTATCTTAAATAATCTTCACTTTTTTAGTGGTGACTTCAATCAACTCTGGACCGTTTATCTTCCTTTCACCAACTTCACCCCAACATACAGGTGTACGACATCATCTACCATACAATGCTTCATATGGCACCATACCAATAGTAGATTGAAAACTATTGTTATATGAAAATTCTATCAAAGACAAATATTCATCCCAATTACCTTTGAAATCAAGCACACAAGATCTAAGCATATCCTCGAAAATATGTATGGTTCTTTCAGACTGCCCATCCGTCTGAGGATGAAAAGTTGTACTAAACTTTAAGTTAGTACCCATATCATACTGTAAACTATCCCAAAATTTGGACGTAAAAGTAGGGTCCCTATCCGAAACAATAGATATAGGTGCTCCATGCAATCGAATAATCTCATTAACATACAATCTAGCATACCTATCAACTGTATACGTAGTCTTGACTACTAGAAAATGAGCGAACTTGGTCAATATGTCCACCACTACCCAAATTGAATCTGACCCCTTCTGAGATCGAGGAAGCCCAATCACAAAATCCATCATTACATGATTCCATTTCCATTCCGGTATTAGCAATGGCTGAAGCAAACCAGTAGGTTTCTGATGCTCCACTTTCACTTGCTGACATATAAGGCACCTAGCAAAAAAATCAGCTATTTCCTTCTTCATATTATTCCACCAATAATTCTCCTTTAAATCCCTATACATTTTAGTACTACTAGGATGCATAGTATAAATGAAATTATGACTGTCATCTACAATTTCCTCTTTCAACCCATCCACATTAGGCACACATAATCGCTACTTATATAATAAAGTTCCATCATGAACAATACAAAAATCATCAGACTTACCATCTCTGACATTTTTTCGTTTCTTCTTTAGAAATGGATCGTGATTTTATAATTCACGAATACAGCTAGCTAACAAAGGCCTCACGCTTACATGAGCAAAGAACTGTCCCCATCTTCTAGCTTCAATTCTACTCCCATCAATCTCAACTCGATGACGTGGGCGACTCTAGCACACCGAATACAAGATAAACTGCCCGAAGCCTTTCTACTCAGAGCATCTGCAATAACATTTGCCTTCCCTGGGTGGTAGTGAATTGCACAGTCATAATCTTTAATTAACTCCATCCACCGCCTCTGCCTCAAATTGAACTCTTTCTGAGTAAATAAATACTTAAGACTCTAATGGTCAATAAAAATTTCACACACTTCACCATACAAATAATGATGCCATAATTTCAGAGTAAACACAATAGCCGCAAGTTCTAAATCGTGTGTAGGATAATTACGTTCATGTGTACGCAATTGTCTAGAAGAATAAGCAATAACCTTACCATGCTACATAAAAACACAACCCAACCTCTGATGTGAAGCATCGATATAAATAACAAAACCATCTCCACCATGCGGAATAGTAAGAACAGGTGCAGTTACCAACCTCTTTTTCATATCATCAAAGCTGTTTTCACAATCAGAATTCCGTTCAAACTTAACATCTTTTCGGCTTAATTTAGTCATTGGCAAGGCAATCGCAGAAAATCCCTTTATAAACCTCCTATAATACCCAGCTAAACCAAAAAAAACTCCTTACCTCAGTCACATTATTGAGCCTCTCCCATAATCAACACATATACCATCTCCAGAAATAACATGGCATAAAAATACAACTTTTGATATCCAAAATTCACATTTGCTAAACTTAGCATACAACTTCTTATCTTTCAACACATTTAAAACAGTTTTGAGATGCTTTTCATGTTCAACCATATCACGTGAGTAAATCAGAATATCATCAATAAAAACTATCATAAATGAATCAACAAAAGGATGTAGTACCCGATTCATAAGATCCATAAATACAGTTGGAACATTAGTCACTCCAAAAGGCATTACCAGAAATTCAAAATGACAATACCAAGTATGAAAAGAATTTTTAGAAATATCACTCTCCTTGACCTTCAACTAATGATAACCCGATCGTAAGTCTATTTTTGAAAACACTTTAGCACCCTGTAACTGATCAAACAAATCATTTATACGAGGTAAAGGGTACTAGTTCTTAATTGCATCTTTATTCAGTTACCTATAATCAATACACAAACGCATGGTACCGTATTTCTTCTTTACAAATGAAATGGGTACACCCCATGGAGATACACTAGGCTGTATTAACCCCCATGAAGTAAATCCTTCAATTGAATCTCCAGTTCTATCAACTCAGTAGGTGCCATTCTATAAGGTTCCATAGAAATAGGGGTTGTTCCCGGTGTCAATTCAATACTAAATTCAACTTCTCTCTATGGGGGTAACCCGAGTAACTCATATGGAAACACTTCTGGAAAATCTCATACAATAGGAACATTGACTAATTGTAAAGCCCCATTCCTAGTGTCAAGAACATATGCAATAAAATCACAGCCCTTACTCAATAATTTCCTCGTCTGAATAGCAGAAATGATGCAACTGGGAAAATTTTTCCTTTCCCCCAGAAATTTAAATTCAGGGTCCCCAGGCATATTAAAAATAACTTCCTTACAGAAACAATCCATAGATGCATGATATTTAGATAACCAATCCATTCCCATAATTATATCAAAATCAGAAATATCCAATGGAAGTAGATCTATAACTGTATCTCTAACCCCCACAGTAAAAATACAATCACGAAAAACATATTCATCTACAACCATATCCCCCATAGGCATATAAATACCCAACCCCACATCTAAGCGAGTACACAGTCTATTCAGGCATATAACAAAAGCATAGGACACAAAAGGATGTGTGGAACCAGGATCAATCAAAACATAAGCACTTTTATCAGTAATAGAAAGTGTACCTGTCACCACATCCGGGGTAATATGAGCCTCTTTCATTGTAAAGACTCGTCCACCTGGCCTAAAACCACCAGCTTGTCCTTTACCCACACTTTTTGCTTCACTTCCTGGAGGTAACACTCTGCTTGTTGCTTCACTAGGTGATGCTGGAGCCTCTGCCAACTGCGAACAATTCTTCTTAACATGCCCCACTTCACGACGATGGTAGCATTCCACTCCTTTAAACTTAGGACACTCGAATTTATAATGCCCCTCCTCTTTACAAAAGAAACATGTAACAACTCTCGCTGGTGCCTCACCTCTTCCTGACCTCCTAACCAGACTAGAAGATTCTCCACCCCTAGTATCTCTGCCAAATCTCCCCTGACCTCTACCACTATCTTCACCACCTCTATGAAATTTATGAGGTTCCATCTTAACACTTCCACCCTCACCTCCCTTAGACTAAGATGCATCGAATCTACTTGCCTTAAAACTCTCTCTACTCGCCACCCCTTGGTTCATTTGCCTTTATGCTATTATGTCTTTATTCACCAGAAAATCATAATCTTCTAACTCATAAGTAGGCACTCTATTTTGAATGGGCCAAATCAGTCCCTCTTAAAACTTACTACATTTCTCTTCTTAATCCTTCACATATTTAGTAGAAAATTTAGACAAAGCTGTAAATTTAGCCTCATACTCCCTCCAAGTTTATAAATGCCCTCACTTTCTCCCTCCTATAGACTTTAGGAAAATAATTAACATACAAAGATTTAATTAATTCAGCCCAAGTAATAACATTAGTACCTTCAATCCTAGGCACTAAATGGTTGCTGGATTCCCACCAATACTTAGCCTCTCCTTTTAGCCTAAACACAACTAGATTCACTTTCTGGTTATCTAGAACTTTCATCACTGCAAAGATGGTCTCTAGATCTCTCACCCACATCTCATCTTCTGTAGGTTCCAATGACCCTGAATATTCCGGAGGATTCAACTTTAGGAACTTTTCTTGCATGGAATCTTTCATTTCCTTCTTTGCCTCTTTCTCAATCCTAGTTATCGTCTTCGATTCAAGATATTTAGTCTGTTGCCCTGCCATTAATGCCATATTTCTTTCCTATTTTTCTGCCATCCTCAATATTTCTTGTGCCATTATTTGCATCTCTGTAGGCTGCTAATGCTCTCTAGCCCTTCCAGCAACACTCTGCTCTACTTCAGTACTGTCTGTACAAGAAGATACTCCCTATTCTCTATGTTGTCCATTCCCAGTTTCCATTTATAATTATTTTTAATACAATAAAATTCTAACAACCAATATAAATAATTTACAATACTAAACTATTGGTTAATACCTAAACAGTTCATAATAATAAAAATCAACTCAATAACTGCCATCTAACTGTCATACACGTCCATAATTAATAACCTCGCTCGGATACCACTAATTATCACACCCCATGCCCAAATCCATTCTAATCATTTATTTTCATAACAATTAAATCATAATATTCATTCCATTTAAAATATAATCCACTTATCAATATTTATATGCATAATGAATATAATACTGTTCTTGTACCATGACTTAATCAACATCAGAGTCATAATTAGAAATTATACAATACTATGATTAACTATTACAAACATCAGATCAACCCATGCTAATGAAATATATACAATGTGTGAGTGTATAAAAATCATCAGTGTGACAATCACAAAATCCCCTTTGTAAACCCCAACTCTCTCTACTGTTGCAATTCTCAAAATCTCCCATTATATGGTATCCTAACTGGCAGTGTATAAACCTGAAAATGTTAAAATATAAACCATAAGAATTAAGCTTAGATAGGTAATACTTCCCTACAATGAATTAACATTTCTATATAATATTTGTGGATATAAAATCCAAACAATCCAGCCCATTGACAATAACAAATCCTGGAACATAAGTTCCAATAAATCACTGGTTCATTGTCCAATTACAATCCTGGATCATAAGACCCAAACAAATCCTGGATATTTGAATATCCAAAAAAATCCTGAATAACGAAGTATTCAAACCAATCCTGGATAATTTAATATCCAAAAAAAATCCTTCTCTTAGAGCTATATTCATAACAATCATATCATTTTCATATTTATATGTGAAACAACCAGAAGTACACTCAACTTGGAATTTTAACAAGATTTCCCTTTTCCTTTATCTGGATCTTGTTCAGTTAGTTCTTCTTCTCTTTCTATCATTCTTACAATATTAATATCGTCATAAGAATATTAACAATTCAAAGAATAACTTGAACATAACTCAATTCATAAGCATCATATGATTTTATTCAAATCATCCATCACAAATGAAGTCCCATCTAGATTCAGGTTATGATATCTAACATATTCAAATTAGAGCCCAAACCTACTTTTATTATTCTTGGTAATCCAATCCTTATCATATTAGGTTTTCAAAACAAAATACGACTCATTATTCCAAGTTTCCTAGAGCAATATACACCCATTTCTTTACTACATAGCAAATCCGCCCTATAGGCTCCTCTATAGTTCACTCATCTTACAAGAATTTTCATAATTTTTTACATCATAACTTTATATGGCATTTCACCCAATTTTAGAAAACATATTGAATAATATAAGATTAAAATTTCATAATTTTCAGAGTTCATTTGGTATGTTAAATGAAACTCTAAACATAAGGTATGCATAATTATTCTTTTAAGGCAGATTTTACACCTCGACTTCAAACAATCACCCAAGATTCATTTCTTGGTATTTTTACATAATTTTTTGGATATGATATACATATATGAGTCTATGTCAATCTCCAACTAGAATTAATTAATTTCAGTAAGTATACCAAAAGATATATAAGTTTGAATACACAAGGTTTCTAAACGAAGCAATCTCAAGGGTTTACACGTTCAAGTTTGCTTAAACTTGCATCTATCCATAAGTACAAATCAAGAAATGGAATTTCAGTAAAAAAATGACGAGTTCTATCATTTAAATCAGTAATACAAAAAAATAAATAAGATTTATGGATGGAATTACCTTAGGAGCTTTTACGTAATTTTTTATGAATTTATCTTTAATTTTTCCTCGCACCTTCATCCTAAACTTCAAAATTCTCTTTCCTTAGGTTAAAACTCTTCCATGGATGAAATATGCTGAAGGAAGAGCTTAATTCAAGGGTTATAAGTCGGCCTAAGGGCACCCCCTTGGTCCAATCAAAATATAACATGTGGCGTCATATAAGACAAAATATCATTTATGGCTAAATGACTACTTTACCCCCTGTTCGTAAAAAGACGATGTCTTCTAACTCTGATGTCCGTTTGATGCACCGTTTGTTTTGTTTCAAACCTAATTCATATATATACAACTATCTAGTTTATACCTCAAGTCAATTATTATATTATAAGGGTCAAAACTAGTCTCCAATATGAACATTCTTACTGAAAACTTTAAAATTTGGTGTTTATAACTAATTCGACATTTCATGCTTTATGAAGGTAGGATTAGACTAGCATACTAACATAGCATTATATATATATATATATATATATATATATATATATATCACATTATAAATATCACATAAGACAATCATTGTTCATATATAATTAACCATAATTATGTTGGGGTTGTCACACTATGGGACCACCAATTGTATGCAAAGTTTGTGAAATGCGATTTTTGGTTAGGAGAGGTGCAGTTCTTGGGATTTTTGTATGGGTATAAGCCCGGGATTTATTTACTTTATGTTGGATTTCTCATACATTTAGTGCTTGGATGGATTTTATTATCGCTTTAGATATCTATTCAAATTCAATTCTGATTTATCAGTATATGTTTATATGGTTTGATGCTGAGAATGGTATTAATTGACCCAAAAGTCCCATCTTTGACGTATGGTGTTTGACCAACCCTTATGTGAGAAAATAAGGGTTGTTACATCAGTGATAGGGCCCAATCACATAAAAGCTATCAACTAGGGGTATTCGTGGTACGGTAAATACCCGTACCATGATTTACCTTTTTTACTTATCAAAAATCGAAACGACCGAAACTGAAATTACCGAATTTTTTGTGGTTGATTTTAGTTTACCCATCTAAAAAATCTATTTAAAAAAATTATCGGATCAAAATTAAATACCAAAACTATCATCCAAAATGCGGATTGTAACATAGAAAAAAGGATAGAAAATAGGGTTATAGTTTATTATTTGGGTAAAGTGAAAATGTTGTGATTAATTTGTACATAAATATACAAAGTTGGGGTAAAGTTATTTGAAATGGACAAGTATGCTCTTAACCATATCACTATTCATGGAACGGATTAAATGATGAATTTTGTTAAAATAGTAAAAATAATAATATTTTACCTAAATTGTTTTATTGGTTCTTAACATTTAAGGGTATCCCTATAAAAAATATAAGCTCAAAATGATTTTTTTGTTATTTTAAAAAATAGGAAAAATAACTGTCAGTGTATCCATCGGACAGTTTTTTACCTATTTTTAATAATAGCAAAACCATTCAGTTTTAGTTGAGTTTTTTTAGAGGTTCGCAAATATATCAAGAATTCATAAAAAAAATTCACTTTAAATTTATTTTTTTACTATTTAAAAAAAATAGTAAATTGTATGCATTTTTAGAGAATTCTTCTTGAGATGAAACACTAGCATAATTGTATGCATTTAACAACCAATAGATTCCCACTTTGAAAAAAAATACTAAAATGGATGAGAGTTATGATCTTAAATAAGGGGTTACTATTTGAGTATTTCAAGTTTAAGCGTGCATTTTGAGCTTTCTAAAGCTATAGCATTTTGTAGGCTTTTAGCTTGCCTTTTGTTTGGTGAACATTATTTTGATTATATTTTTTTTACTACATAAAAAGTTTTGTAACTTTTTTTAGGTCTAATATTTTGAGTTGGGTTAGCTATAAAGAGGAGGTTTATAGTGGAAATTCAAAATTTTGTGTTATTTTAATTTTTTTAAAGTTATACCAAAAAAATCGATTTTACCCCGGATTACCGCAAAATGTGTGGTACAATTTTAGTTGAAGTTCGGTTTTACAAAGTGGTATAAGTGATAATTTTAATTTTAATCTATTAAAATTAATTTGATAATGATATGTTCAGTTTATCGACTAAACCCGAATGAAAGTCAGTCCTATTACCAACAATTTGGTTCCAACTCTTTAAAATACTAGCATATAACCCGCGCGATGCGCATACATATTATAATAACACATTACGTAATGAAAAATAATATAAAAAACAATGCATACTAATATTGGTCCGATAGATGATTGTGTCATGTTTGTGCCATAATTTTGATATGAAATTGGTCCGAAATTGATGCATTTTTTGTTACCTGAGTCATACTTATTTTTATCATTAAATACATGTGTATTAAAATAATTATTTATAGATTGATAGATATGTATGTACTATTACACAGTTAAAAGAAACCAAATAAAAAATTGTGAAAATGGTCAAACCACATTTTTTGAGTCTTAACACAGTAATATTAATGTTTAATATGAGTATTTGTACTCAATAATTATATATAGATTTAATAACCCTATTATCTTCAAGATTTAAACATGAAACTTATGAAGCACCAATCAACATAATATCAAATTTAAAAGAAATAAATTATGTTTTTGTTTTTTGTTTTTTTCCTCTATAAAAAGAAGGGGGGGGGGGGGGGGGTAAGTAAAATACTTAAATAAGATAAAATGCAGCAAAACAATTAAAACCCACATTCAAAGAGTGAGAACTGATAAGCCGGTGGAGTGTAATCTACTCCTCCAAAATAATCCAGTTTCCTCCCACCTATACAATCATCATATCCGACAAGTGTATCCGACATCGTCTCAACCTTGAGGGCGCATATTTGTTCCTCTTCCATTGCAGACATAACAGTCACCACAAGGTCTTTCCCTTCTCCAAACCCACCTTTAATCAGACTAAGAAGATTTTCATCCGTGGGCAGCCTCAAGTCATCCTTGGTGTGTGGTTTAATTTGTGGGTCTTGTACTATTTTCAAAGAAAATCCATCATATGTTGAGGTCTCCTCTTTGTTGACTCTAGCCTCTTATTCATTCCTTCCAGCTCTTTGTCTAAAGTTTTTTGTTCTTGCTCCAGCCTCTCTATCTCCATAGCGAGCTCTTCTTGCTCATCATACTTTTAATTAACGATGTATTTGTTTATGTTGTTTTCCTTTTTCTCTATGTTCTTAAGTAACTAAAATAGGCCTCGAAAAAACCATAAAAAAATATGAAGAGTTGTGAACATGATGGAGAGGGAGGGGTGGCTTTAAAAATTTAAAGAGGAGGTGGAAACAAAGGAGATGGAAACTAAAAAGTATGAGCCGGTGGATTTTTCCAAAGAAGTAATAGATAGATGAGGCTAACGTGCATTAAATGATATTAAAATCTCTAATATAATATATACTAGGTGTAATCCCGTGCGATGCGCAATGCAGAGTTCTTCATATGCATCGTGTGACGTGATAGCACGTGTCAATACACAATTTAGTGTGGATGCTTATGACTACACTCACAAAAATGGAAAACATTATACGAATATTGTAAACAAAATATAATAAAATAAAATATCATTAATTTTTTTTATTTAAGTGATACCTTTAACTCTTTAATAATACTTTTAACTTTTTAATAATATTCCCTAAGGAAAATTAAAATCATAAGAGACATTTCACCTTACGTGTAATAAAAGATAACACCAAATTCTAAAATATGCAAAGGCTTTTTAAGAAGTCTAGGTGTAAATATAATATTATCTAATGGTTGAAATAGATGTAAACCTCTATATAATATTATAAAACGCAATGCATACACCTATGTATGACAATATAAAACGCAATACATAATTGGGTTTAGTTTTATAAGCAATGGTTTACTTTTACAGAACATGTACTATGAATCGAGCTATAAAAACACTGGAAGCCTATGCATCTACATTCAATTCCCTACTATCTATATTTTCATTAAATTTACCTCCAATTACCCCATATTTAGTAATTCAATCACCATTATAACACTACAAAACCAAATAAATAAAAATTAACTCATGAAAAATATAAACCACGCATTCCCAATGCTCACATGGGAAAAGAAATTTAAATATTTACCTTTATCTATTCTAATTTACCAAATCAAAATTAAGAAAAAAGGAAAAAAAAATACTTGTATATAAATTGATTCTTAATACTAATCACCTATAAAACCCATGTTGCATCCTCCTCATACCTCATAAAATAAAAATTAGAAACAAGGAAGCAATTGGTAATACAGAACAACTCCTATAACTAAAGATTAAAAATATTCAATTTATAGCAAGCCTTCCATTGTCGATCTTCTTCCATCTTTATCTATTATGTCATACATCACACCTAGAATTTGAAAAATGGGTGGTTATGAGAAGGTAAAAAAGGTATTGGTCTTCTTTTGGCAGTTCAAAAATGGGTAACAACGTGTCACGGTTCGAATTTTGAATGGGTATAAACGGGTCAGTTCAGATCAACCCTCAAATTTTCCATTTTCAAAACTATTGGGTTTCATGTTGTATGCATGGTTCGATATTCACTGTAACAAAAAATTCCAATTTCAATCAAAATAAAGATTAAATTATATGTATTCATTTATCCACCAACAATAATTTTCATTTGAACCCTAACTTCATTAAGTTCATAAATTATGTTAATAGCACTCACCTTCACAAAACTAACCCACTTCATATTTTTTCAACACCTTATAAAAGAACATTGCCAGTTAAATGGGATTTCAAATAGATTTTATAGAGAGAGACCACCACATAGAGAAAGAAATAAAGGTGGTCGTCAATGGTTGTGACCTTTTTCGAACACCGGCCACCGTTTGTATGCACCGGTAGCAATGATGTGCACTGTTAACAATGGATTTAGTAGAAAAAGTAAACATAGCGAGACAACCTATAGAAACTAACATTCAAAGAATCCATATGATTCCTCCATCTTGGTAGACAATTGTGACCTATGGAGTAACCAAACACCGTATGTATAACATCTATAGGGGTTGTTGAGAAGGGTAACTAATAATGGGGTTTACATTTTTTAGCATTCATTTTGAAGGGGGAGGGTAAGGCTTTAATAACATAATTGGGGGGGGGGGGGGGGGGGGGGAGGGTACTCTAGTCTCAAAACTTTTCAAACAATCATAACTAAGCTTGTAAGTAACTCTATATCACCACAACCTTGAAAGTCAATACAAAACCAAATGAGCCACAAAAAACAAAAAAGGGAAGCACCTTAGATTGTACCCAATCATTGCCTAAATACGATTTTAAACCCACATAAAAAAGGGGGAACGATGTGTGTGTGTGTGTGTGTGTGTGTATATATATATATATATATATATATATATATATATATATATATATATATATATATATATAGTACTGCTCTTGTGCGGACTGTCCTGCATTTTAATAGTGCGGACTAGATATGTGCCACCTGGCAGTGAACCTAAAAAGAGAGAGAGAGAGCCTATAATTTAAGCGATAATTTTTAGGCTCACTGTCAGGCGACACATGTTCGGTCCACACTGTTAAAATGCGGGACAGTTTGCACACACACACACACACACACACATATATATATATATATATATATATATATATATATATATATATATATATAGAGAGAGAGAGAGAGAGAGAGAGAGAGAGAGAGAGAGAGAGTACATTAAAATCACTCACCATTTTTAGGACTCCTTGATAAACAGATCAAGTAAGAAAGGGATTGATAATTGAAAGGAATGAGGACATCATTTCAAAACCCAAATGAATCAAACAAATTCTTTTAATTCTTCCAACTGCCTCTCAACTGAATAACAAAAGAGATGAGACAAAAATCATCAAAAAAATCATATTATGAAAGTGAATAATTTGGTACATAAAAGGGGGAAAATTGAAAATGAATTGTAGTATTTGGGAACACTTGGCGGGGATTAAGCGTCTATGAGGATTTTCTAAAGACAGATGTAGAGATTAAATAGAAAATTGTCCATTTGGACGTGCTCATTGCAAGGAAGATATAAATATATGTATTACGTTTTAAATTATTACTAGTTGTAAACCCGCGCGATGCGCGGGCCTGATACACACATATAAAAATATAAACTTCATATCCATTATTTCAGTAAGATGATATACAGACATAACCAAACTTCAGATAACCCGAAAAAAAAATAATGGTGTATTAGAATGGAAGAATACATTAAACCAACTTATAAAAAAAGTGTAGCTTTCAGTCGAATATAAAATCGAAATTAAAAACATTCAGGGTTTCTAATTTTTAAATTGATAGATTCATGTCTAAAATTGGAGTTATAGAATAATTAAATTGGTGAAAGTAATACCAAATCTCCTCACAATCGAATTCACCATAAATTTTAAATGAACAGTCATGCCAATTTTTTTAAAACTTTGTATTAGAATTACATTTTGTTTGTTCATTATCATTGAGTGGATGATGTTCTTGTATGTACTAATATTGAATTCTGATTTCAAAATATGTATGTCCCACTTAGAGTTTTGGCATTTCATGGCATTAATTTTATTAGCTAGATATATGAAGAATACCCAAGTTTCATTAGATGCATTGTCCATATGGCGAGTTACAACTTTATAATATCCCATTACCAAATCAGAAAAGAAATCAGTTTATTTTAGTGATTCTAATAGATATAATTGATAATTAGATCTGTAAATAAAAAAAAATAGTTAGAAGACGAATCAAAATATCATATAAAAGTCAAATAAAATTGAGAATCCATTGATGATAAGGAAAGATTGACTCGTTGAGGAGGTGTTATTAGCAATGACACGATGTCGATAGTGAGGGAGGAGAGCTGTAACAAAACAAAATAGACCTTTCCTCTTCAACCTCTAAAAGAGAGAGAAAACAACTCAGCAAACCCATAAAATTACCAAAAATAAACCTTAAATCACTAAGAATCAAATCAGCAATATTAGGAATCAAACCCATTAAACTACTGGCCATCCACAAATTGATGAAAAGAAAAAATATGCCTAAAAAAATAATAATATATTCAAACTCAAGAATATTTAAATTAGCCATATGAAAGTTATATGGCCAATATACCATCCTTTCAACAAATAATGAGTAATAAGGTAATACACGAAAACAAATATGACATCTCACTTTGAGATAAAGACAACGAAAAAACAAATATCATTCCCACAAACATTAATGGGTTTCAATAAAGTGGACACAACCACCTTGGAGTAGGTACATGACGCGACGACAAATGTGTCTAGTGTGCGTGCTGTGTAGGCTCAAGTGAAAGCCTTCCACTCAAGTAATAACCCGATAAGCTAGTATCGATCCTCAGGGAAATAGAACGAACGAAGTCGTGACGACGTCAGAAAGATAAAGGTAACCTAGCTTTAACTCTAAAAAGAATGAAAAGGTGATTTGGGCAACGAAACAACTACAACTAGATGAAAATTGGAGAATGATTAACTAAAGAAATTAAGAATGAATAAAATGCAACTACACTAATTTAAATGGAAAGATGATGAAAAAAAGTTTTAAAAAGTTTAACTATGAAATGAGAACAATAGGTAGGGTTACAACCCTCCACACCCTAGTAATTCACTTAGTAGGATACTAGATTCGGAATTAGAATTTTAAATTTACCCGGTCTTTAGTACTCCTAAGTATTACATATTTGAGGGATCGTAGCCCGAACAATATGTAAGCAAAGGACGAGTAAAGCAGTGTCACATTAACCAATACACGTGTCGCACTCTTAAGCATCCCGGTTACCTAGGGAAAACGAGATCAAAAGTCCTACGATGGTTTCACCAGTTATACAACACGATTCATCCAATATTTTAATTCAAAAGTCTATTTCCACTATTGTGAATTACATTGGGTGGGGTTCATGCACCCCAACCCTTAAAAACTTAGCCGGACATATTAAAACAAGAAGAAAACATGCTTTCAATAAAAGAATACATCTTAACTAACAACTTAAGATTAGGAAGAATGAAATTATTAACTAATGAATTTAACTACAATAATCATTAAAGCAAGAATTGGAACAAATTTACTTGAATTGTAGAACTTGAATCAAAGCTAAATGAAAAACTAGGGTTTCTATTGTTCTTCCTTCAAAACTAAATTCAAGTCTTCTCTAAAAACGAATTAGAAGCTCCCTTAATGTCTGTGAGGAGTTGAAATTTATACCCTACGAAAAATACAAGAGTGGGGGTCATGCAAGACTCTAGCTTGAAGAAGATAATTCCAAATCTTCAACCTCGGATCTATCCGGTTAGGACATTTTGGATTGGTCTAGGTGATAACCGGACCGATCCATTTTTCATTTCATCCGAACTGGTCCGCCAAATAGGCCTTATGTAGAAAACTTTGGGGGCCGAATCGATCCTTTTTTTTAGGAGGACCGGGTCGGTCTGGTAGAGGCAACCTTATACAGTGAGTTCTGGTGCCTGGATCAATCCGCTTTTTTATACCATCCGGATTGGTCCGAATATTCTTCTCAAATTCTCATGATTATATCACATCTTCGGGTCTTCATAACTTCTATTCCAGAACTCGGATTGGAACACCGTTTCTTATTACGCATTGGTAGACTCGATATCTTTGACTTTTACTTTGGGTCCTCGATCGGATTCCAGGTGGAAATTACACTTTTACCCTTTTGATTCGTCTTCTTTCTTCTCTCTTGCTTCTTTCGGTTTCTTTCTTTCTTTCTTTCATGTATTAAATACCTGAGAAATCAATAAGAAATACACTAAACTAGGGATACTTGTTAGACGAAGCCATTAGCAATGATATGAGATAAACCAACTCATTTTACAATGTCCGAGGTAATAAAAGCCTCTAAATTAAGGGGTAAATTTGGAAGAATTTATGCCTAATCGGTACAACAACGAATCGACTCGCCTTTGGTGCTGTGAGTCCAAAGACATCCCCATGTCGAGTTCACTCGGTTTCATCCCATTAGGCAACTCTCAAGTAAGTAAATGAAATAAATATACCACAATAATTTCAAGTGCACAAATTCCCAGTTGCATCCCAGGGCAAGACCTCCAACCCGACTAGAATGGTATGGACTCAAAGTTTCTCCCTAAAAAGTTCGACACACCTTCTTTGAGGAATCTTGATGGTTTGTATGTATTCGGGTCTGCCTATGAGTTCTTGTCTCGCCCGATTGCCCAAGCTTTTATGATGACCTGGGATTTGGTAGGGTTTGGTAGTCTGCAATGATGACATTTTTACAGGTTTCGTGGAGGAGGAGTAGGATTGGAGGGTGGAGGCAGAGGGTTTATTTGAGGTAACCTTGGTGATGATTGCAAGTGGCTTTGTATGTCCATGGATGATGATTGTGTGTCAGTATTAAATATGTTTCTCTCTACAAAACTTATCTAAACTTGGATGGTATATTTAGCATTAATTAGGGCAGAGGAAGATGGGGTTATGAGGAGAGCAATTGAGGAAGCTAAAAGTTCAATTCTAAGAGAGAGACACGATCACGATATATAGTCAGGGTGCGGAATAGATAGAGAATAAGAAGGGTCGGGTATGGAAGTTCTACAGGTGAGAAAAGGAGAGCCAAACATTAGGGGGAAATAACATTGAGTATTTTATTTTGGGAGATTTATACGAAAAGAGCTCCACGTGGACACTCTAAGCAAAGAGGACTTTTAATTCTTATTTAGCATTTTAGGGTATATAAAGATGTATATTAGAGGTATAATATATATATATATATAGCTAATAAAAAAAATAATATTATAGTTCACTGGTGGAGTGATGAGTCATATAAGTGAACCAACCATTAGGTGTTTTGAGTCTTCAATAAGTAATCTTTTAAATCATTATCTAACATAGTGACGGTATAATACCCAGAAGAAATTCTTAGATTTTTTTTATAGAAAATTAAGGTAAAGGTCATGTTCCTTCTTATATTTGGATTTTTAGGACAATGCTTTTCAAATTTATAAATCTAGTCCCTGTGGTACAATAGCATTTATAAATCTAGTCCCTGTGGTACAATGCCTTTATTTTTTTGGTCCGCGCCAGCGGCACTACTTTTCACAATTTTTCATAGTCTTTTTAGTACAGGGACTAAATTTATAAAATTATTTGGAGTGTCCTATTTTTATATATTTTGACAACTATAAGGATCTTTTCCTAAAACCCCCTTTTTTTTAAGAATTAGATCTTGTCCACCAGGGAGAGTGCGAGAGCCCATAGACCATTCTTAAGACAATGATCCCTTTTTGGAACAAAAGTTGTGAAACTCGTGCGTACTAGACGAGCCTATTTTTGTGCAGGTAAATATTATGATATAATTTTTTGACTTCGGGATTACATGCTAGATTAGATGTTTTAGTGACTGTAAAACCTAGCGAGACGGTCGAGGTCTATTGATCATCGGGACCAAATGTGATGGAGAAATAAACTTATAACTTGGTTGGATAAAATATAAAATTCTAGAATGTTATAGGCTAAGGGCATATTAGAAATGCAACAATTTAATATGAAAATATATAGAAACTAATATGCAAATCATCCCATTTAGAGGTTTCATAACATTATTAAGAGAGCTTTTAGAGATAGACATTGTGAGAGGAGGCTATAGGCTTCCTAATTTGATGGAGAGAGATCAAATATATAACATTTCAGTGGTGTAAATAGTTGAATGCCGATCCACAAAGGTAAGGTATTCGATTCTTGGAACAATATTTCTTCTTCTCAAACTATTGAATCCATGAGTATCCTTTTTGACCTGTAAATTATTATTAGCTACATTCGTTGGCTCTAAAATTTTAGGCAATGCCTTTTACTATTCATCTCTATTGATTTCGATGGTCTAGGGAATTAAGATTATGTATGCGCGTCAAGGTCATAGATTGTCTCTAGCAATGATCATAGGCATTCCCCATTTTTAACCCTTAATGTGTCAACCTAGAGGTGGTTATGTTATAGTTTTTGCCCTACCATACTAATTTGGTCTAAAAAAATAAAGTTTTGAGTTACTACTTTTCATTATGGAAAACAAAAATTCTTGAAAACTTTGTGGTTGATTGTGATTTAGACATTTGAAAAATATTAACATATTGAAACTACCAGTGAAAAATACAAATTTAATATGGTAGAAAGTGATCTCAACCATATAAAATCCCTCGGTTAATTTCCTATTCACTTTAAATAAGATTTTTTTTCATTTTATAAATGTAGTATTTTTTAAATTAAGTAGAAATCAGGCATATCCATTTATGTGTTATCTGATAATTTATGTGTTAGTGTAGTTATTGTATTTTGAAAATGAAAATTTAAAAAAAATAAAGAATGCAGACATAAAAAATAGTAAAAAATAAAAACAAAAATAAATATACTAAAAAAATCAAAATTACTGAAAGTAAAAGTTACCAAAAATATTAAAAAATGGTGTACCACATGGATTGGTGTTGATACGTGATTTAAAAAAATCCGAAAACAAAAAATCTTATTCTTGATCCTATGTCACCTGTTCATATTTCAGGTAAGCATCCCTCTTGTCGAGTATTGACATTTTCGGTCGTCTCAATACATACAAGTACAAGGGTTCATGTTAGAGTAATTGCAGTTGATTATATCTTCTTCAATATTTCTTTGCATCACCATTTCTTTTTATCCAAGTCAATTCTTAGCTTCGTATATAATAGGCATGTGTAATAGCATATGCATGATCAAGTGCCCTTAGCTTCTTAGGTTATTTTATTCCATTTTCAAAACCCACTTTGAGTCTTAGTACGAGAATTCTCCAAAAAACTTTACATTCTTCATTTCAGGGCTAGACTTCACAAAATCTTTATCATGGCAGTTTTTCACAGTAAGAAAAAATTTGGAACTTTTAGGGTGAAGTTAAAATTGACATAGAGGATTTAGATTTTAACCCATTGGTTAAATGTTTTCTAAAATTTAAAAATATTAACATTGTTATTTTTTAAGTTACCAAATACATTATGCAATATATTCTTTCAATATAAAGTTATATTTAAAATAAATATTTCATTTAGATTTTACTTTGTCATAGGTTGAACACGGAAATTATGAGTTTTGTGAAATTTCACAAAACTAGAAAAATCTAGTTCCATACAGGACCTTGCTCACTAGTCCTTCGCATCATCGAAGTGTTGTCTACGTTGCCCGTGACTTTTGTAATCATTTATATGAAAATCTGTGGTTTCTAGCATGACCTTATTCAGTGTTTGCGGACATGTCGTGTCCGCGAACGACCCACGGGCCTACATTATTTTTGAACCTTTTGAGATATTTCCATTAGATTTCTGTGGAGATTGTGCCAAGACACAATCAAAGTTAGGAAGACAAATTATATTATTTATTGACCTTTAATGAGAAACACTTGAGTTTTATAACCCACTTTCCTCTTACTCTTGGATATAAAACATAAGGATTTCCCATTACTCCGTTAGAGAGAAGAGAAAAAGAAGAAATAATGAGAGAAAATATTTTCAACTTTTGAGAGCTCCTATCCTTCCTCATTGTGTTCTTTAATATTTTGGATTCATTATTTCGATAGAAACACTTTTATTACCAAGATAGTTTGGACAAAAATATTTTTCAAGATATGTTATTCATGAGTATGGTCTTCTTTCAAGATTGAAAAACATTTTGTGAGACTTTTGAGTTAAGCCCAAATATTTTTTACACCATCAATAAATAGAATATCTTATTATTCTATATGTTAGTCCTTGTCTTATCCTTGTTCCGATTTACTTGGATAAAATTTCACCTTCAACATTAAAAGAGGACATGTCAAAAGGTTCAAATACGACATTATCAACAATATTAACACCTATGACATGGCGAGCGGCTAGAGACCGATTTGTGCATGATCTTTCTATTACAAAGAGGAAAAAGTCAGTTGTGGATGTTTTACAGTCTAGGAGAAGTTCATGTTTGGAAATCATTTATCTATTGTAATACTTTACCCATACTAGTCCAAGGTGTCAATTTGACCAGACATTTTTTCGGTTGTTTACTTTTCTTCGTATAAATCCTCATCTGAAGTGTATGATTTACTATTTCAATATATGATTTCTATATATTTTGAATGAACATATGTTAACTAAAGAATCAATTCTATAAATCACATTTTTATCACTTCCACGTTAGGCTTAACTTATATCCAAATTTCGATTAAAGTAAATTTGTTCTTTTTCATTACAAATAATTTTAATTATGTATCTATCACTGAGAGCGGCATATCTCAATTGGTATTAGAGAGGGTTCCCTTGTTTTTAAGTTTACTAGCCTAGGGTAAATATTTTTATGTGCACAATGAAGGGAAGTTTTTTGTACTGACCACCATTTTTCGATGGTAGTAACTATTTATATTAGAAAGCTAGAATAAAAACTCATTTGCAGTTCATGGATGAAAGAATGTGGAATAGTGTTGAAGTGGATTAGGAATACCTCATTGTTATTGTCCATGAAATTCCAAAGAAAAAGAGTAAAATTAGTTGAAATGATAATGAGAACTGGAATACTAGTCAGAATATGAAAGGATTATATGCCACATTTGGAGCCATTGATATTGATGAATTTGTATGTATAACAAACTGAAATAACCCCAATTTTTCACGTAAAGGTTGGGTAGACATAATACGCCGAAGATGGAGCTTGTCTAACAATCTATACAATTCTCAACATCAAACCAAAATATAATATTTTTATTTTTAAACCAAACACAAACAGTGAGATCATTTGAATTAATAATTGAAAATAAATGAAACTCAATCATGATAAGTTATAAAACATCCAACTAAAGTATATAAAAAATAAAATGACTAAATAATAAATCTTGGGCTATGCCCATACAATCTCTGAAATAATAAAATGATTGGGATAGAATAACAACCTATACTAGACTCAGTCGAACTGATGTTGTTGGTAATCAAGTATGACTTCAAGCCTGAGCTCTTGTCAACCCTGTTGTCCCCGTCTATGTAAACCTGGGGAGAAAACATTTTATAATTTGGTTCAACACCTTAAATTTTAAAGAATTAACTCACAAAACCAACATGTAATTATGCAGTTAATTCATGTTATACACCGTCCATCGGTACTCGCATGCAATAAGTATCTCACTCTCATCTAAGTGCAATACTATACACATTTTAACTCAAGTCCCATATATAAAGTCTGATATCTATTCTAACATGATAACATTTAAGGCATATAGCATAGCTAATAAACCGAAGCTATCCATCTACATATATGATTCTAGTCCCAAGAGTAACCCCCAAAAATACTACCCACAAGAAATATCTTATCATCATATTATGATTTTTACATAGTATTGGGTTCATTAACACTTGTCTACATCATTAGACTACATGGATTTGTTCTCAATTAATTTATATAAATATATATGTCCTTAAATATACGATACACGAAGGCATCTACCTCTGGTATCCAATTTGTGCTCTATCGGTATGTTCGGAGGAGTCCTTCACCAAGCGGACATCAAAACACATATAAGCGGGGCAGTCCCTATGTAGTATACCATTTCTCGGTCCATACGTTGATGATGATAATGGATTTCGGCTATCCCACCTACCCCCTCATACATGGTACCCTCATATAGGACCTAAAATAATTACCTACACAATGCCAATCCTACCTGTGCCGATGCGTGCTACGATCCCGAAGACATACGCAACCCCAACCGATAGGCCGTCCATGAACACTGGCGTGTTCACATAAACAATAGATACATATCTGTAGCACATAATATGTTAGATTTTATCGATTCCAAGATAATGCTCTTGCCTTAAGAATTTAACTATCCAGTTAATTATTAAATTCTCCAATTAATAAAATAGTGACACAAAATTATTTCTAATTAAATATCCACTCACTTGGATGACCTTCCACATAACAACTTGAGTTCATAAAAATTCCGCAAACGTTTTACCGGTCCAACCCTGACCGAAGCCCAGGAGCCCAATTGATTAGCCTTTAGGGCCGAATTGGTTCATCCTAGGCCGAATAGATTCGTCGATAAGGTCGAATCAATTCTGGCAAAAGCCCAGAACTTTTATGATTTCCTTATACGAGTCTCATACTCCCAATTCCAATTTCCTTCTAAATGCCCTAGACACTTCTATTTCAAGAGTTATACTACCCTCATGATCCAAAAACATACTTTATATGATCATCTAACCGGTTTACATTAGATTATGGCCTAAGAATCCAAGAACTCAGATCCAACATACGAGTTCATCTAACCTAATTTTGAATCATAACTTTTAGCTAATCATTCTCAAATTTAAAGAGATCAATAAAGGAATTGTAATCATTAAAATAATAATCCTAACACATGGATTCTAAGGTTCAATTTCCAAATAACATGACACCAATTTTAGGTTTGTCACAAAAATGTTTAATTCATAAACACCATTATCTCCAGATTTGTTCCAAGAAATCATATAGTTCATTTCAATTGCTCAGTCATCAGTTAATTTATAACCCAAAATTGTTATGAAAAAAATGTATAAATAACTTAAGAAACAAATTACAATTGATTTAGCAAGAAAATTCTTTCCTTAAACTGATGATCTAAGCCTCCTTTCTTGGATCCTTACTCTTCCTCTTGTCTCTAGTTGTGGTAACTTCTTTAAAGTGTGTTGGGCTGCTAGGGCTACTCTCTTATGGATGGAATAAGTGTTTAGGTGGGTTATTAACATATTTTAACCCCTAATCCCATAATATACCTAAACCCCCAGTTTTGGTCCTCTAAACAAGCCTGAAATACTACCTGAATTGATCCAATAACTCCCCTAAGGGTATACGTATGCCCCGAGCACAACTTAGGATGTTTAAAACACCTAACCGAGTTTCCAATTCACTCCGGAATGCGCCCAAACAATATCTACCCAAATTTCCCATTTTATTATGTTTAATTACGACATGATAATAATTTAATTAACATGTAATTTATATAGCAACAAATACATATTTTTTATAATTGAATCATATAACCATTCATATCACATTTAAGAAATTTATTCACGATATTTATTTAATTAAATTTTCACCAAATTAATTATTATGAAAACACAGGGTGTTACATTCTCCCGCTAATAACGAAATTCTATCCTCAGAATTCAAAATGTACTTGACTAGATGAGTTCTGAATATTTCTCTCATATGCAATGCTCTATTTCCCACATCTACTCATCCTCGTTGTGGTGTCCCTACTTTACGCGTACTAAAGGAACAACCTTGGAACGAAGTCTATGATCCTTATGTTCCAAAATAACTACATGTCTCTCCTCATAACTCATGTCATGTTGAAGCTCTATATCGTCACAATCTATGTGCTGTAAGCTACCTTATCTCCGAGGAATCTCTGTAATACCGAGATATGGAAAATATCATGCATCCTTTGCAATTGATCTAGTAAATCTAATCGATATTCCATTGGTTCGATCCTCTTAATATTAATGAATGGTCCCACCGAACGGGGAGACTTACCCTTCTTCCCAAATTGCATCACTCCCTTTATGGAAGACACCTTAATTATCACTTTATTACAAACCTTAAAATCTAAGTGCCTCCTGTCTGCATCAACGTAAGTCTTCTGCTGATCCTGGGTAATTCGAATCCTAGATCAAATCATCTCCACATTCTTCGAAGTATCCTGAATGAACTCTGATCCGAGAAGTTTATTCTTACCCCACTTCCAACCAACAGGAGGGTGAACAACAAGATCTCCCATATAATTCCTCAAAATTTTCCATCCCTATAGAAAACTGGTAATTGTTGTTATAAGAAAACTCCACCAATGGTAAGTAATAATCCCAACTACCTTTGAAATCCAAGATACACATCCGCAACCTGTCTTCTAACATCGAATTTACCCTCTCTGTCTAACCATCCATCTTTGGGTGATATGATCTACTCAACCTCAACTCTGCCCCCAATGGTTGTTGAAAAGTCCTTTAAAAGTGGGGCACAAACTTCTTGTCCCCATCCAACACAATATTGAGTGGTAAACCATGCAACTTCACAATCTCTAAAAGAAAAGGATTAGCATACTGCTCCAAAGTATAGTCTATCCGAACTGGTTAAAAGTGATATACCTTTGTCAAATGGTGAACGATTACCCAGGTAGAATCGCATCTTCACTGTGCCATTGGAACCCTATGACCATAGAAATTCTTTCCCATTTACACATCAAAATCTTAAAAGCTATACAGCACCTGTTGGTCACTGATAGTCCACCTTCACCAATTGGCATGTGGCACACTTGGATATAAAAATGGCTATGTCCTTCTTCATATCTTCCCACCAATACTGGCGCCTCATGCCCTGGTACATCTTATCCCCACTGAGATGTACCTAAAAACCTAACCCATGTGCCTCCATCATAATGGCTCACTAAAAATCCTCATCCTCTGGGACTACCAACCCACCTTAGAATCTCAACCCCCATCTGAGCCAACCGAATAGTGGTCTATGCCATTTCTCAACAACTACTTGACCTTCTCCAGTCAAAGATGGTCCTCTGCCCATGCCTTCACAATCAAAATGATGATCTCAAGTGTGATGGTAAGAATTACCATAAAAGCACATGACATCTTATCGTCAGTATGAAGCGATCTCCACTTTGCCATCTACACCGCTGCTAACTCAACCATCGGCTTATGGATCAAGGAGTTCTCCACTATACTTGCCTTGCCTGGATGATACTGGATATCAAGATAGTAGTCTTTCACAAACTCAAGACATTATCGCTGCCTCATGCTCAACTCTCTCTACGTGAATAAGTACTGTAGGCTTTTGTGGTTGTGAATAATTGAAATTTCTCCCTCAAGAAATAATGCCACCAACTACATAATGCAAACACCATGGATGCTAACTACAAATCATGAATGGTGTAATTTTCTTTATGAGGCTTAAGCTTTTGAAAAGCATAAGCTATCGTCCTCTCCTTCTGCTTCATTATCCCTCCAAGTTCTCATAAGGACACATTCGTAAAGACCTTATAGCAATCCCTCTAAGAGGCAAATAAAGGACCAGAGCCGAAGTTAATATTGCTTTTAGCTCGTCAAAAGCCTGCTTACACTCTTCATCCCAAAAAAATGGTACATCTATCCTCATCAAATTTGTTAGAGGTCCGACTATCTTTGAGAACTCCTGAATGAATTGACGATAGTACCCTACCAATCCTATCAAATTATGCACATCCATAGGTGTAGTGGACTATCCCAACTTCATCACTGGTGAAACCTTTCCTATATCCATCAATATTTCCCCCTCTCTGATACGATGTGGCACAAGAACTGAATCTCCCGTAACCAAAATCTATATTTCTCAAACTTGGCATATAGTTGATGGTAATGTAATATATGTAAGACTATTCGCAAGTGATGTGCATGATTCTCTGTGATCTGAGAATAAATCAATATGTCATCTATGAACATGGTGACAAATGATCTAGAAAGTCCCTGAACACCTTATTTATCAGGTCCATAAACACTATCGGTGCATTGGTCAAGACAAAAGGCATAACCAAGAACTTATGATATCCATATCTCATCAAAAATGCTATTTTCAAAATGTCTTGCTCTCGAATCCTCAACTGATGGTACCCTGAACTCAAATTAATCTTAGAAAAATACAATGCACCCTGTAACTGGTCGAGCTGATCATCATAATAGGGCAACGAATACTTGTTCCATATAGTGACCTTATTCAACTCCTTATAATCGATACAAAGTCTCAGTAATCCATCATTCTTCTTTAAAAATAGAACGAGAGCACCCCAAGGTGAAGTAGTTCTCCGAATAAATCCCCAGTCCACTAACTACTAAATATGATCTCTAAGCTCCCTTATTTCTATAGGAGAAATAGGATACGGTGCACATGCGATGGGTCTCATAACCAGAATCAAGTCAATTTGAAACTCAAGACCTCCTTATAAGTCTCATCCTCAATGTAATACAAATGAGTGCTCGACCCTCCCCTCGATGCGGCATAGAGAAATAGAAAAGACGATGGACATCCCATAATATTCAACATAAGATCTGTACGTATCTGGCTAGTCCATCCCTAGGATAACGTCATTCTTGGATACATACAACACAAGCCAATTTTTCACAAACCTAAGTCAATTTTTCACAAACCAATATCAATCCTTATACCTCTGCACACTGAACATATATGTGCCCTTTTACTTATGAGTGAATCAATATAAGGTTATGTTAGATGAGAAAGTTATCATCCCCGATACATGATAAAAACTAGTACTAAAAAACGAATGTGATGCACTAATATCAAATAAAATGATCCCTACATAGACAAAGATATGGAACATACCCTCCACTGCCTGTACTAGCACTAGTCCCTCTCCAGTTGCAACATAGTACACTTGCCCATAATATAACTATGCCTACTGCCCTTAAGCTGGGGGGAGTGGAGTTGGTAGTGCTGACACTGTAATCCTAGGTGGGGCTGACAAATGCTGATGATGTCCTTATGGTTCTTGATACCCACGTTATCCTCCTTACTTCTGTGCACCCCGATTACGCCGAGGGCACCACCTTGCTAGGTGTCCATTCTCTACACAAACATAGTAATTCCTTCAGAACTAATTCCTGTCTTGTGTTGGCCCTATTAGCCTCAACCCTAGTACCATTGGCCCTGATGGACTCTCTACTATTGGCCCTAGCTTGGCTGATTTTGATTATCAAAACCACTGTGCCTTTTATACTAATCACCTTCCTGGAACCCCTTAGACAGCTGGTCCCACTGACTACTATTACCATTCGTCTTACCCTACTGGCTCGACGTCTCTAAACTAGATCTCTTCTCCCCTTTACTTTTTTAAAATGACCAGTGGCCCTGCTAATGCAACAAAGCGGCATTCACCATCTGAGTGTAAGTGGTTAAAGTCAGATTCTCCATCAAAGATTTCCTTATGTGCCAGGCTATCCCTGACACAAACTTCTCCATTTTTTTTCTTCATTGTTTAGCTCTTCTTCATCAAATAAGGACAATGCAGTAAACTCCTCCTCACACTCTATTATAGTGTGACCCTCATGCTTAAGGTCCATAACCTTCCTCCTCATCTCTGATTTCATGGGGGTGAGAATTACTTTCCCTAAAACTTAACCCAAATCTCATCAATGGACGATCGACCCCTTTCCTATAATGTGGTGATAGACTTCGACCACTGTAAGGCTGCTCCTCTCAGTTGAAATGAATCTAACATCTCCTTGTGAACTTTCGTGCACTTAACCATCCTCAAGTGTTGTTGAATGTATTTCTTCCACTGATTGCCCACCAAGATATCTGGACTCCCAACAAACTCTGGTGAGTGGCCTTTAGTGAAGGCCTCCTTAGCTCTCTCCCATGCTGAGCCCTGTGACTGAACAAGTATCATAACCTGCTATCTGGGAGGTAATGGTGGCTGCTGCTGCTGTGGCTGAAAGTGATGTAGCATAGTTACCATCGACATAGAGATTAACTGCATCACTAACGTGGTAATGTCTGCTGAAGTAACTGTGAGTGGGGCTAGTGGTGGTTGTGGGTGTGGTTACGGCTCCTTCTGAGCCGTCTCCTGTATAGCCTCAGTGATAACATGTCGGGTTCTATTGTGCATACCATTTTCCATCTGAAAGAAAATAAGGTTCTTATTAGTAACAGATTGTAAAGAGTAGAATTATTCGTAATCATATGCTCAACATATAAAAAACTCAATGTAGAACATAATGAATACAACACAAATCCTAATAACGCTAGAACCTGGATGCTTTGATACCAACTGTAACCCCCATTTTCCACGTAAAGGTTGGACAAACATAATATGTCGAAGATGGGGCTTGTCTAACAATCTATACCATTCTCATCATCAAACCATAATATGAAATATTTATTTTTAAACGAAACATGTACAGTGAAACCATTTGATATAATAACTAAAAATAAATGAAACTCAATCCTCATAAGTTTTAAAACTTCCAACTCTCGTACATCTAAAATAAAACGACTGAAAATTAAATCTTGAGATTGTGCCCATACAATCTTTGGAATAATAAAGTAACTGGGATAGAATAACAACCTACGTTAGAGTAAATCGAACTGAAGTAGCTGGAAATAGTGTATGACCGCAAGATTGAGCTCCTGTCAATCCCGTTATCCTTGTCTACGCAAACTTAGGGGGAAACATTTTATAATTTGGGTCAGCACCTTAAATTTTAAAAAATTAACTTATAAAACCAACATGTAATTATGAAATTAATTCACATTATACACCGCATATCATCACTTGCATGTAGTAAGTATCTCACCTCTCATCTAAGTGCAATATTATATGCATTTTGACCCAAGTCCCAAATATGGAGTCTGATATCTATTCTAACATGATAATATTTAAGGCTTCTAGTATAGCTAATAAACTGAATCTATCCATCTACACATATGATTCAAATTCCAAGAGTAACCTCCAACAATACTACCCATAAGAAATATCATATCATCACATTATGCATTTTACGTAGTATTGGGTTCATTAACAGTTGTTTACATTAGTAGACTACAAGGATTTGGTCTCAATTAATTTATATAAATACATATCTCCTTACATATATAAGACACATGAAGGCATTTAGCTTCTGTATCCAGTGCGTGCTCTATCGGTATGTCCGGAGGAGTTCCTCACTAAAAGGACATCACAAAGCACATATAAGCGGGGCAGTCCCTACATAGTACACCATTGCACAGTCCCGATGATGACAATATATTCTGGATATCCCAACTACTTCATCGTAAGTTGTTCCACCATGTAGGACCTAAAAGAACGACCTACACAATGCCTAGCCCACATTTGTCGATGCGTCTATAGTTCTGAAGTTGTACGCAAACCCAATCGATAGGTCGTTCATCAATAGTCCAACCCTATCCCAAGCCCAGGAGCTGAATCGATTCGCCTCTAGGATCGAATCGATTCGCCCCCAAGACGAATTAATTCGTTGAGAAGGCCGAATCAATTTAAATTCTGGCAGAAGCCATGGACTATTATGATTTCCTTGTATGAGTTTCATACTCCTATTTCCAATTTGCTTCTCGATGTCCTAACCATTTATATTTTAAGAGTTATTTCCCCCTCATGATCCGAAAACATACTTTATTATATCATTTAACCTATTTACATAAGATTATGCCCCAAGAATCTAAGAACTTGGATCTAACACATGAGTTCATCTACCCTAATTTTGAATCATAAATCTTATTTAATCATTCTTAGATTTAAAAGGATCAATACCTTAATTTTAATCATCAAAATAATAGTCCTACCACATGGATTCTATGTTTCAATTTCCAAATAGCATGACACCAATTTCAAGTTTGTCATTGTTGTGGGTTAAATTATTCATTCCACGAGAACCAATGAGATCGGGACACCTGTCCTCATAAGTATACATCTCAGCGCTTAATTTATACTTGGTCGTCTCTAGAAATACTTGGTCGACATAATGGCTGACCAACTTAAGAAGATGAATCATCAGGTAGAAGAAAGGTCATTCATATGGGAATTATTAAGCGTCATTCCATACGTGCCTTCGAAGATTAATAGTTTCATTCATTGTGTATAGATGTAAATGCCTGTATATATAAAAGGCATTCCACCCCTTAATTTCCAAGACCATTATAAATATGACATTTCCCTTAGGTCAAGGGATAATTCGATTGTCCACAAGCAAGACTATCCAAACTTCTATGTAACTAACCTCAACAGTAATACCACAACTGTGGACGTAGACTTTACTTTAGATGAACCACGTTAAAAATATTTCTTGTACTTTACTTTCTTATTTATTTTCTTTATCACTATTTAAATAATTATCTGTGATTATGAACTAGGTAATTCATAGGTAAGATAAAGTCTATAGCAATTTTGGACATCAACATATTGGCGCCGTCTATGAGAACGATTGTCTGTCATCATTCGTTATTAATCCTATTAACTTGTTAACCTTAGAAGCTTTCCAAAGGATGAGGAACATTCATGAAAGCATCTTTGTCGCTGCAAGAGACACTTTTGATCCATTTACTCCCCTAGCATAACATCTCTTCAAGGAATCTTAATCAATCTTGACAAAGGGAAAGAATCAATGCAAGATACAGTATCACAATTTACTCAAACATTTCAGATCAAGTCTACTACCGCACCATTTTAGAGGGAGATACCGCCTCCTCCTCCTAGAAATGAGACAAGTAGCTATTCCAAGTCCTCCCGTGATAGATATTATTGCCCAAGAATAACATCGTTCATCCTATCTACTGATTACTATGATAGTCGACCTTTCACTTTTAAGTGACTGGATGTATTGTAATAATTGAGCAAACCTTTTACTTTTTACCATCTTAGTTCCTGAGTAACGAGAGGGCATAATAGAGATCTGGTCTGATCCCGTAAGCATATGGAAGGGTCAGCTAGGTCCAAAAAAAGCATCAGAGGATCTGTGCATGCAGAGAAGACTTCTCAGGAAGAGCACTTAACACACATGCACATTAAGGCCACCAAAGCCACTTCATCCAAGTCCAAACCAGAAGATCACTCTTGGAAGGGATTAATACAAATATTGGAAGATTTTTTGGGAGAAATGTCTAAGATCAAGAATCCTCTTCAAAGGATTTTTGTGAATGGATATCCTTTCATCCCCACTATTGTGAATTTCCATACACCCTCCAAATTTAAACCACATATGGTCACACCTAAGTATGATCGCAAAACTGATCCCGTCCTTTATGCTGAACAGTACTAGGCCGTTGCTGATATTTATTATGTTCCTGACGAGATGCGATGTCGAGCTTTCTCAAGTACAATCACTGGTCTAGCTCAGATATGGTATAATAATTTACCCTAAGGACACATTACTGATTTTCATCATCTCGCTGAACTATTCACCAACAATTTTTGCTTCGAAGAAAAACCAATCAAGAGGGTAGCCTATTTACTGAGTGTCCACCAGTGACTAGGAGAAAGTACCCGAAAATATAATACTCGTTTCAATAATGAGAAATTAGAAGTGGTAGGTTATGAAGAGAAAATTTCCATTATAGCTTTAATGAGTGGTCTCCTTCATGAAAAGCTTTATTATGCATTGGAAAAAAATTCTCCAAAACTATGACTGGATTGATGGCAAAGGTTGGTAAAATCATGACTGCTGAAGAGGATAAGGCTACTATAGGTGTCTTTGGAAAGTCAGTGTTATCCTCAGAATCATCATCTCTACCTCTTTCTTGTCATCTTTATTTTTATAAGGGGACTCTGACCTTCTTCTCGTGTCCCGACCTTTAGTTTTATCAACAAGCATAACTTGGAAGATTCGCTTCTTCTTCATAGACAAAAATGCTCCTTTAGCCTATAATAATCCTTGGTAAAGTTGGATTAAAAAAATTTGAAGCAGTATCATCATTAGGGTATGAAGTTTCCCACTCACTACGGGGTTGACATAGTAAAAGTCAACCAAGTAGAGGCCATAAAATGTTACTATAGTTCAGCTGACTAGAACGAAGTTCAGAAGAGCACCACCAATTACCATATTGACACTTTAGACCCCTGAGAAGAGGCTGATTTAGTCAAATGGCAGGTCATGGAAGCCACAAAAACCATCATACTAGACGATGAAAAGACAAAGAGGACCACCCAGATTGGATGTAACCTAGAATTATCCCTTAAATAGGGACTAATTACGTTTCTTAGAGAGTGGAAAAATGTGGTTGGCTAGAGCCATGAGGATATGCCTAGAATGGACCCTAACTTCATATTCTATGAAATTAACATGAATAAAGATGCCAAGTCGATCAAGCAGACGCACAGGGTATCTAACCCCAGGAAAAATGTAACTATCAAGGAGGAAGTAGACAAATTACAGAAAGCTCAATCCATTGAAGATGTAAAATACCCTAATTGGTTGGCCGATGTAGTGATGGTAAAAAATAAGAATGACAAATGGCGAATGCGTGCGAATTTCACCGACTTCAACAAAGCATGCCCAAAGATCACTTTCCTTTACCAATGATTGATCAAAATAGGTCATGAGTTACTAAACTTTATGGATGCATATTCTGGTTACAACCAAATCAAAATGAAATTGGAGGATAAAGAAAAAACATCTTTCATCACCAGCCGAGGTACTTACTGCTAAACATTATGCCTTTTGGGCTTAAAAATGCTGGAGCAACAAATAAAAGGCTAGTGGACAAAGTTCTTGAAAAACAAATCAGGAAGAACATGGAAATATATGTGGACTAAATTCTAATAAGATCAAGGTAGTTTTTTACTACATCAAAGACCCGAGTCATACATTCAATTAGATAAAAAACACCAAATGAAGCTCAACCCGACCAAGTATGTGTTCAGCGCATAAGAAGGAATGTTTCTAGGCTTTATTGTGAATCAGAGAGGAATTAAAGCAAACCTAGATTAAATAAAGGCATTGATTGATATGTATTCCCCAACATGCAAGAAGGATGTACATAAATTAACAAGAAGAGTGGCCTCCCTCAACCGATTTATATCCCGAGATATTGATAAATGCCTACCATTCTTCAAAGTGCTCAGGAAAAACTTCAAACGGAATGAGGAATATTAAAATTCCTTTCAGGATTTGAAGAAGTACTTGGGAGATCTAGCAATGCTCTCTTGACTAATTCTGGGGGATAAATTGTATCTATATTTGGCTGTTTTAGAATCCGATGTTAGCTCGACATTACTCAAATTGGAAGATGGACTTCAAAAGCCAGTTTATTACACTAACAAATCATTCGAAGGAGAAAAAAATAGATAACCATGCCTGTGTAATACCCCGTATTTTTGTGATATTTATTTATGGGATTAATTATATTAAATGCGTATTAATTGGAAATTAATCCGGATTAAAATACTAGCGAGATGCGAGTTGGTATTTGAATATAATGTGCATATATGATTATATATGAATATGGAAGTATGAAATTTGTCGTGAGATTGAAATATGGCAAGTTGGAAAATTTTATTGAGACGCGTGTGACAGTCGCGTCAGGGAAATATTTATTTTAATTAAAAAGGGAATTTTAGTTCTATTAACCGTATGGTCATTTTGAGTGCGCCAACGCGTCTGGAAGGGTCGAAATAGTCAGAAAACACTAGCCGGGGGTTAAGTTTGGGTCCCGGGGCATTATTATGCCATACCGATAACTTATAAGGGCATTTTGGTAATTTCGGAAATTGGGTAATTAAAACCCACGAAAATTAGAGTTAAAAATCTGACTTAGTATTAACCCACTAAGCCATTTCCAACCCCAATTTAGGTAGTGGGCTACGGGAGATGTTAGAAACTTTATAACTTGGCAAAAACCAACCCCACCTCCATTAACACCTTGAGAAGAACTTGTAGAGAGGGAGAGAAAGAGAAGGATTCTGCAGAGAGAGAGAGAAGGCAATTCAACCTTCAAGATTCAACCTCAAATTCAGAGATTCAAATAAGGCAAGTGGTTTAATTCCAATTAATTTCAGAGAATGCTTCTTCCATGTGTAGGAATTGATAAAATCTTATTGTTCTTGGGAGTTAATAAAAAACCCATTTTAATTGGAAGTAAAAATTACATTTTTGATGAGGAATCACATGTAGACTTGTATTTAGATGATTATGCTGATGATACTATAATTTGGATGAACTGAAAACGGATTTAATTAGGCTCTTGGTTGATTTATAAATTTTAGGGTTCATGTTCATGTAATTTGGGGGATAAATGAAGGGATTTGATGATTTGATGATGTTTAAGATGTATTGGCCCTATATAAACGTTTAGTTATGATCTATGAATGTTTAGTACGAATTAGGAACCTTAAATTGATGTTGGAACGATTTTTATGAGGGATTAGGAGTGAAGAAAATTGGGAAAAACAAGATAGGAATTTCTGGGCTCGAATCTGGCCACTCGTTAGAAGACCTGCCCAGGTCGTTCAAACGAGCTCGTTCGAACGAGCTTCTAACGAGTTGACAATTTGGGTTCTAACGTGAGGGATGTTTTTTCGAAGACTTTCGTTCGAACGAGATCTCGTTAGAAGGCCCAGTTCGTTCGAACGAACTCTCGTTCGAACAGCCTCGTTCGAACGAGACTTCAAACGAGTTGACAGTTTAGGCTTTTTAGCCTGTTTTGATCCCGAGTGTCCCGTAACCTTGTGTATATGTAGAGATAACCTTCCCTTGATGATTAATTGTTACATTTAGGATGTTTGGGATATAATGAGGAGTCAAACCTAGAAGTGTAGTTTGAACCTAAGGGAAAATATGAAGTAGAACGTGAGTGTCTATTACGTTACGAGAACTATTGACGGCTTAATTTATTATATTAACCGGGAACATATAAATTGTGTAGTATTATATGTCGGTACGAGAATGAGAAGTGTACCTCCAATATATTATGGTAATTACTAAGAGGTGTGCATACTTAGTATATGTATTGATTTTATATGTATGACATACCTACCATACTTGCTATCACGGGAGGTTTACGTTCGCTTAGGGCCTTCTAATCCTTGTGTTGCCCGGATTTAGATTGGTTACCTCGATGAACATAGGTCAGAGAAGGGCTTATTGGGATATTAATAAGTCTGCTGATCGTGGGAGCGCAGGTATGTGCGTGACCCATGTGATGTGACTGTGTTCGCCTCCATTATTTGTGATGTTGTTATCTGAGAACGATTCCTAAGAGATTCGGAATACGTGATCCTTATGTACGTGATGTACCGGGATGGATAGCAGAGTATGTGTGCACCGCAGCTAGTCTCGGGGTGCTTGTATTGTATATTTATGACGTGAATAATATACACTTAATTAATGGGAACTTTCATGTTAATATTGTGAATAATATTATGGTAATGATTTGAGAAAACAAAACGGGTTAACTGATAGTGAATGGTATTTCTAATTGAGAATCCGAGTGTACGTAAAGTCCTCTATTTAATTGATAACGTTAGAATGTAATATGGGAATCGAGTAGTAAGGGGTAGAACTTATTACGGTTTGGTTAGATATGGATGTCTTATAGATGGGTACGGTACGTTAGGAGTGCACATGTAGTCGAGAGGTGAGAATTTCATGTGAGTGCACGTCCTAACTTGTATTTTTCATTTAATGTTTTAATGTTATTAAAACACTTGCTGTTTTTAAAATGATTTCCACTTTCGGGCTCTGATCCATTTGCTTTCAAATCTACTTTTGTAAAAACCATTTTAGGTGCCCAGCCACAAGGACACCATGCTTAGGATTCTCATTCAGGTGACGAGCTGTAGCTGTTTGTGGAAGTTACAGGACTTTGCTTGTAGACGCTTCATCTATCTTGACTCGATATTCTTTAGTTATCAGTTGTAGGGCATGTCGCCCATTTCTTTTAGAGACATTTCATTTATTTCAGTTATTCAGACTTCTGGCATGTAATTATTCAGGATTCAGACTTGTCGTATTATTTTTCAGTTGTGGGATTGTTGTGAGGAGTTTTCCTCCGGATTTATATTTATGTTGTTGGTTATTCATTACTTCATTATAGTGAATGGTTGTTATTCTTTCATTATTCTTTTACTGCATGTTAATCAGACATAACTTAAAATTTGGAACTTACTTTTTAAATACTATGTGGCTAGTAATTATTAAAATGCTTTCGACAGTGATGCTATTAACTGAACCAACTTGGTATTTTGAATTAATTTAATAAAGTAGTAGCTACCCGGTATTTAATTAGTCGGGGTGTCACAGGTGGTATCAGAGCATCAGGTTCTAGTGTCTTTTAGGATCTGTACGGCTTATTATGTTTCCGCTGAGCTTTCTTTGATGTAGAGCCCTATATTTTAGGACTGTTGTATTCTTTTGTATATGCTACGTTCTTCTGCTATTTTAAGTTTATAACTGAGAACTTATAAACTTCATTCTTATTTCAGATGCCTCCACGACGTGCACAACGGGTTCCCAGGGATGCAACGCCAGAACCACAGCCCGTACCAGTTCAGGGCACGATGAATGCCGCCGAGGTTGCAGCCATTGTGGCCCAGGCGGTAAATGCCGCACTAGCGGTAGTTCAGCAGGCACCACCTCAGGCGCCGATAGCTGCCCCAGTTCAAGCACATGCATTCCCGTCTGCTTGGGAACGTGTACGTGATGCTTTTCAGAAAGCACACCCTCCGGAGTTCGCAGGTAGCTCCGATGTGGTAGTTTCGAGTCAGTGGAGGAAGGACATCCAGCGACACCTGAGGATGTATGAGTGCACAGATGTCCAGAAGCAGATAGTAGCTACCTTTAAGCTAGTAGGGTCTGCACTGCAGTGGTGGGAGTCTATTACCACAGTGGAGGAGAGAGATACTCTCACTATTCAGGAGTTTTGGGTGCGGTTTGACCGCAAGTACTTTCCGTTGGCTGTTCACACAGAGATGAGGAGGAAGTTGATGAGCCTCAAGCAGGAGGGTAAGACTGTGGCCGAGTATGAGGCCGAATTCACTGATCTTCTGAACATTGTTCCGGATGAGATACCGACGGAGGAGAAGAAGATACAAAAATTTACGGACGGGTTGACATGAAGGATTCGTCAGCACTTATTAGGGAACCTATCGTTAGCCACTTATTCTGATGTGGTTAACGCTGCATTGCTCCATTGCCAAGATGAGGGCAAGCGATCGGGAGAGTTTAGCCATCAGGGCAGGACTGGAGGAAATGGTGCCAGTGGGGCACAATCTGTTCAGCGGCAGAGGCAGGGTGATCAGGGTACCCAGCAGGGGGATCACAAGAGGTTCATGTCAGGAAATTTCAGGCACGGACAGGGAGGTTTCCGGCAGGGCCATCAGGGTCCGAACGACCATCAGCACCAGCAGGGTCAGAATGGTCAACAGCAGTTTCAGCAGGGCCAGCAGGGCCAGTGGAGGAACGGTAACGGCCACCAGGGCCGGGGGCAACAGGGACAGAGAGGGGGGAACTTTCCGGGGAAGTGTTTCGTTTGTGGAAAGACTGGCCATAAACGCCAGGACTGTCCTGATAGGGATAGGGCCCCGCAGCAGCAGCAGCAGGGTGCTCAACATGAGCCACAAAGGCCACTTTTTCCACCAGCCCTCCTAGCTCCAGCCCAGGTGCCAGCTCTTCCATCCATTCCAACAATTCCTGTGCAGCAGGGACAGTTACAGTATGGACGTGTCTATAACGTCCACCAAGCTGCAGCTCCGCAGGCACCACCCGCTATTGAGGGTATGTTTCCTATCCATGGTACTATGGGTCGGGTTTTGTTTGATACGGGGGAAACACATTGCTTTATAGCTACACATTTTGCGAAAGCCTTAGGGTTGTTAGCCACAGCAGAGAGCACAGTGACGTGTGTAGACTCACCATTGGGGAGTGGGTCACTTATTTTCTTTATATGCCGGGGAGTAGGGGTAGAGATTGGTAGTCTGGTATTACCTGCAGATATGTTGGTATTAGATATGCATGTTCACGATGTGATTATCGGTATGGATTGGCTCGCTGATTATAGAGCCATGATTGATTACTTCGGTGGGAGCATTATTTTTACCATTCCGGGGCAAGAGATGTTTGTAGTGGCGATGCCTCGCCCAGAGGGAGGTTCGACCGCTCATTTGTATTATTTAGAGGAGGAGACCTCTAAGGAGGTGGTGATACCACTTGATTCGATTTCGGTTGTTAGAGAGTTTGCCGATGTATTTCAGGATATACCTGGAATACCCCCCAGTCGAGAGATAGACTTTGTCATAGACTTACTGCCAGATACGAGACCTATAGCACGCGCACCGTACCGTATGGCTCCAGCTGAGATGAGGGAGTTACGGGATCAGATTGAGCAGTTGTTGGGTCAGGGGTTTATACGGAGGAGTACTTCGCCGTGGGGTGCCCCTGTGTTGTTTGTGAAGAAGAGAGATGGTTCACTGAGATTGTGTGTGGACTACCGGGAGTTGAACAAGGTCACGATACGGAATAAGTATCCGTTGCCTCGAATCGATGACTTATTCGACCAGTTGAGAGGAGCTTCTTTTATCTCGAAGATTGATTTACGATCGGGATACCATCAGTTGCGTATCAGGGAAGAGGATGTCTCGAAGACTGCGTTCTTATCGAGATATGGATCTTACAAGTTTCGGGTTATGCCTTTTGGTCTGACCAATGCTCCAGCAGTATTTATGGACTTGATGAATAGGGTGTTCAGGGATTTCCTAGATCAGTTTGTCATTGTCTTCATCGATGATATTCTGGTTTACTCCCAGACAGAGGAGGAGCACGCCGAGCATTTGAGGCAAGTTTTGCAGACACTACGTCAGAACGAGTTGTATGCCAAATATGAGAAATGCGGGTTTTGGCTGAAGGAGGTCCAGTTTTTGGGACACATTATTTCCGACCGGGGGATATCTGTTGATCCGGGGAAAGTATCCGCGGTGAGGGAGTGGGGACAGCCCACGACACCGACGGAGATCCGTAGTTTCTTGGGATTATCAAAATACTACAGGAGGTTCATTCGGGGATTTTCCAAGATAGTAGGTCCTTTGACACATCTGACTCGTAAAGGTGTGCCGTTCATCTAGAGTGATGCCTGTCAGTTGGCATTCGATGAGTTAAAGGATAAGTTGACCTCAGCACCTGTGTTAGCATTGCCGAGACCGGGAGTTGAGTATCTAGTCTAGACCGATGCGTCCTTGCAAGGACTTGGAGGTGTATTACATCAGGAGAGTCAGGTCATTGCTTATGCATCCCGTAAGCTAAAGCCTCACGAGATGAATTACCCCACTCATGACTTGGAGTTGGCGGCAGTTGTATTTGCCCTTCGTATTTGGAGACATTACCTTTTGGGGGAGAAGTTTCGATTGTTCATGGACCACAAGTCCTTACAGTACCTATTCATGCAAAAGGAGTTGAATTTGCGGCAGCGAAGGTGGCTTGAGTTTGTGAAGGACTATCAGTTCGATATCCAATACCACCCGGGGAAGGCTAATGTGGTAGCAGATGCGTTGAGCTGCAGACCTGTTGATGAGGTGGTAGGGGTGTGGAAGGCCAAGTGGAAAGAATTGGGACACCGGGATGCAGTGGCCCGATCATTCATGTCGGTAATGACTGTTACACCACAGATTGTCACGAGAGTGGTAAAGGCACAAGCAGATGACTCGTTCTGTCAAGAGCTGATAGTTCGATTACTAGCAGAGGGAGCTGAATCCTATACCGTTAGCTCAGACGGGGGATTACGCTTCAATGGGAGATTGGTAGTTCCGGAAGGGGAGGAATTGCGGCACGCGGTGATGGCAGAGTCGCACGGCTCACGGTTCGCGGTACATTTCGGTGGGGACAAAATGTACCAAGACATGAGACGATAGTATTGGTGGAGCGGGATGAAGAGAGATATTGCCGTGTTTGTTTCTAAATGCACCACTTGTCATCTTGTAAAAGTGGATCATCAGAGACCGACAGGACTTCTACAGCCATTGGAGGTCCCGATGTAGATGTGGGAGAGCATATCCATGGACTTTATCACGGGGTTGCCTACGTCACAACGAGGTCACGACTCCATTTGGGTAATTGTGGACAGGCTGACCAAAGTCGCTCATTTCCTACCCGTAAGGACAGACTACACTACGGGACAGTATGCCCAGCTCTTTATTTTAGAGATAGTGAGACTTCACGGTGTGCCCTTAAATATCGTGTCTGACCGAGACAAGATATTTGTTTCACGCTTTTGGGAGAGTTTTCAGGAGGCCATGGGCACAGAATTACGGTTGAGTATGGCGTATCACCCGTAGACCGATGGGCAAACGGAGCATACAAACCAGATGTTGGAGGACATGCTACGTATGAGTATCATTGATTTTGGGGGTGGATGGGAGCAGTATCTTCCACTGGTAGAGTTTGCTTACAATAACTCCTACCAGTTCACCATTGGCATGGCTCCATTTGAGGCGTTGTACGGTAGACCTTGTCGTTCCCCAGCATGTTGGTTGGAGGTGGGGGACAACAAACTACTTGGGTCGGAGGTGATTCAGGATACTTCGACAAGGATAGAACTGATACGGAGTCGCATTCGGGTAGCTCAGGACAGGCAGAAGAGCTATGCTGATGTGAAGAGGTTATTCAGAGAGTTCCAAGTGGGGGACCAGGTTTTGCTCAGAGTATCTCCTATGAAGGGAATTATGCATTTCGGGAAGAAAGGGAAGTTGGCACCGAGATATGTGGGACCATTTCCTATTATTGAGCGGATTGGACCGGTTGCGTATAGACTTGGATTACCGGAGCATTTGCATCGGATTCACGATGTGTTTCATATTTCCTCGCTGAGGAAATACCTTAGAGACGATTTGGCTCATTCTCACATTGCTTTGGAGGACATCGATCTCTAGCCTGATAGCTCCTACGAGGAGGGGCCGATTGCTATTTTGGACCGAAGTGAGCGGAAACTCCAGTCAAAGATAGTCCCGTTAGTGCGTGTTCAGTGGCGACATCATAATGTTGAGGAGTCCACATGGGAGCGCGAGGATGAGATGCGCGAACGTTATCCAGAGTTGTTCTTACCAGGTACTTTCTAGTTCTGAATTTCGGGACGAAATTCAGTTATTAGGGGGGAAGTATGTAATACCCCGTATTTTTGTGATATTTATTTATGGGATTAATTATATTAAATGCGTATTAATTGGAAATTAATCCGGATTAAAATACTAGCGAGATGCGAGTTGGTATTTGAATATAATGTGAATATATGATTATATATGAATATGTAAGTATGAAATTTGTCAAGAGATTGAAATACGGCAAGTTGGAAAATTTTATTGAGACGCGTGTGACAGTCGCGTCAGGGAAATATTTATTTTAATTAAAAAGTGAATTTTAGTTCTATTAACCATATGGTCGTTTTAAGTGCGCCAACGCATCCGGAAGGGTCGAAATAGTCAGAAAACACTAGCCGGGGGTTAAGTTTGGGTCCCGGGGCATTATTGGGCCATACCGGTAACTTATAAGGGCATTTTGGTAATTTCGGAAATTGGGTAATTAAAACCCACGAAAATTAGAGTTAAAAATCTGACTTAGTATTAACCCACTAAGCCATTTCCAACCCCAATTTAGGTAGTGGGCTACGGGAGAAGTTAGAAACTTTATAACTTGGCAAAAACCAACCCCACCTCCATTAACATCTTGAGAAGAACTTGTAGAGAGGGAGAGAAAGAGAAGGATTCTGCAGAGAGAGAGAGAAGGCAATTCAACCTTCAAGATTCAACCTCAAATTCATAGATTCAAATAAGGCAAGTGGTTTAATTCCAATTAATTTCAGAGAATGCTTCTTCCATGTGTAGGAATTGATAAAATCTTATTGTTCTTGGGAGTTAATGAAAAACCCATTTTAATTGGAAGTAAAAATTACATTTTTGATGAGGAATCGCATGTAGACTTGTATTTAGATGATTATGCTGATGATACTATAATTTGGATGAACTGAAAACGGATTTAATTAGGCTTTTGGTTGATTTATAAATTTTAGGGTTCATGTTCATGTAATTTGGGGGATAAATGAAGGGATTTGATGATTTGATGATGTTTAAGATGTATTGGTCCTATATAAACGGTTAGTTATGATCTATGAATGTTTAGTACGAATTAGGAACCTTAAATTGATGTTGGAACGATTTTTATGAGGGATTAGGAGTGAAGAAAATTGGGAAAAATGAGATAGGAATTTCTGGGCTCGAATCTGGCCACTCGTTAGAAGACCTGCCCAGGTCGTTCGAACGAGCTCGTTCGAACGAGTTGACAGTTTGGGTTCTAACGAGAGGGATGTTCATTCGAAGACTTTCGTTCGAACGAAATCTCGTTAGAAGGCCCAGTTCGTTCGAACGAACTCTCGTTCGAACAGCCTCGTTCGAACGAGACTTCGAACGAGTTGACAGTTTAGGCTTTTTAGCCTGTTTTGATCCCGAGTGTCCCGTAACCTTGTGTATATGTAGAGATAACCTTCCCTTGATGATTAATTGTTACATTTGGGATGTTTGGGATATAATGAGGAGTCAAACCTAGAAGTTTAGTTTGAACCTAAGGGAAAATATGAAGTAGAACGTGAGTGTCTATTACGTTGCGAGAACTATTGACGGCCTAATTTATTATATTAACCGGGAACATATAAATTGTGTAGTATTATATGTCGGTACGAGAATGAGAAGTGTACCTCCAATATATTATGGTAATTACTAAGAGGTGTGCATACTTAGTATATGTATTGATTTTATATGTATGACATACCTACCATACTTGCTATCACGGGAGGTTTACGTTCGCTTAGGGCCTTCTAATCCTTGTGTTTCCCGGATTTAGATTGGTTACCTCGATGAACATAGGTCAGAGAAGGGCTTATTGGGATATTAATAAGTCTGCTGATCGTGGGAGCGCAGGAATGTGCGTGACCCATGTGATGTGACTGTGTTCGCCTCCATTATTTGTGATGTTGTTATCTGAGAATGATTCCTGAGAGATTCGGAATACGTGATCCTTATGTACGTGATGTACCGGGATGGATAGCAGAGTATGTGTGCACCGCAGCTAGTCTCGGGGTGCTTGTATTGTATATTTATGACGTGAATAATATACACTTAATTAATGGGAACTTTCATGTTAATATTGTGAATAATATTATGGTAATGATTTGAGACAAAAAACGGGTTAACTGATAGTGAATGGTATTTCTAATTGAGAATCCGAGTGTATGTAAACTCCTCTATTTAATTGATAACGTTAGAATGTAATATGGGAATCGAGTAGTAAGGGGTAGAACTTATTACGGTTTGGTTAGATATGGATGTCTTATAGATGGGTACGGTATGTTAGGAGTGCACATGTAGTCGAGAGGTGAGAATTTCATGTGAGTGCACGTCCTAACATGTATTTTTCATTTAATGTTTTAATGTTATTAAAACACTTGCTGTTTTTAAAATGATTTCCACTTTCGGGCTCTGACCCATTTGCTTTCAAATCTATTTTTGTAAAAACCATTTTAGGTGCCCAGCCACAAGGACACCATGCTTAGGATTCTCATTCAGGTGACGAGCTGTAGCTGTTTGTGGAAGTTACAGGACTTTGCTTGTAGACGCTTCATCTATCTTGACTCGATATTCTTCAGTTATCAGTTGTAGGGCATGTCGCCCATTTCTTTTAGAGACATTTCATTTATTTCAGTTATTCAGACTTCTGGCATGTAATTATTCAGGATTCAGACTTGTCGTATTATTTTTCAGTTGTGGGATTGTTGTGAGGAGTTTTCCTCCGGATTTATATTTATGTTGTTGGTTATTCATTACTTCATTATAGTGAATGGTTGTTATTCTTTCATTATTCTTTTACTGCATGTTAATTAGACTTAACTTAAAATTTGGCACTTACTTTTTAAATACTAGGTGGTTAGTAATTATTAAAATGCTTTCGACAGTGATGCTATTAACTGAACCAACTTGGCATTTTGAATTAATTTAATAAAGGAGTAGCTACCCGGTATTTAATTAGTCGGGGTGTCACAGCCTGGAAAAGCTAACCCTTGCTCTTATTAAAGCTTCAAGGAGGATGAAGACATACTTTCAAGCTCATACCGTTATGGTCTACACAGATCTACCTCTGCGCCAGGAACCTCACAAAATAGAGAAATCAGTGAGATTGATATCTTGGACAGTAGAGTTAGGAGAATACGAAATCATATATGAGCCAAGAACCGCGCTGAAGGGACTGGTAGTAGCAGATTTTATTGATGAATTCACGTATCCAAAAATAATCAATAATCCAAGTTTACTTGTCGAGCACACTTCGTTAGATGAAATATCGACTCCAAAGAAAATTAAAGTTATCTCCGATCAACCTGAGACATCAGCTGCCCGAGATATAGCTCAAGGGTACAATAAGCAGAGAGATAAAATATTCCAGCAAGGAGTATTATCTAAGAATAACTTTAACGATGACATTCCACTAATGAATCAGAGTACGCAACATTAATCATGGGCTTGGAGTTAGCCTTATCACTGGGATCCGTGCAGGTTATGGCACGTAGTGATTCTCATCTAATTATTAATCAAGTAATTCAAATATATGGAGTCAATGGAGATCTCATGATCAAGTATATGTCTAGAACTATACAAGTAATCTCCAAGTTTACCACAGTCAAAATGATAAGAATACTAAGGATAAAGAGTGCTCGAGCAGATGCACTTGCTCGGTTGGCTTCAGCGACTAGGACAAAACTCAAGAGAACCATCCCTGTGGAAATTCTAGCACACGAAAGTGTAGATGCAGATGTTATGATCAGTTATGCATGAGGAGTCTTATACAAAAGGGGATATACTGTTTTGCTACTTTGATGTGTATACCCCACCAAAGTACCAAATTTGATCAGAGATGTACATAAAGGTTCCTATGGGCCTCATTCAGTCGGTCGATCATTAGGGCGAAGATAACTATGTGAGGATACTATAGGATTACTATGAGAGAAGAATATATTACCTTTACTAAGAAGTGTGATAAGTATTAGAATTTTATCGCAGTTCATAGAACATCAGGGGTTGCCTTAACTCCCATTACTTATCCTTGGCCTTTTCCTACCTAGGGAATTAATTTGGTCAACCTATTATCGAGAACAAAAGGAAGGTTCAAGTACTTGGTAGTGGCAGTGGATTACTTTACAAAATGGGTGGAGGCCAAGCCATTAGTTAAAATTCCTTATGAATGAGTTTTACAGTTCATCTAGAAACATATTATATACAGGTATGGAATTACATATTCCTTAATCACTAATTACAACACTCATTTTGATAATGAAGAATTTGAGGAATACTGCATTCAATCCAAGATCCAAAAACTTCACTCTGCACCTAGACACCCATAGTGTAATGACCAAATAGAGGTTACCAATAAAACTATACTTGATGGGTTGAAGAAGAGGTTATATGATTCTAAGGGAAATTGGAAAATGGATAAATGAGTTGCACAGTGTTCTTTGGGCATATAGAACTATGCTGAAAACAACCACAGATGAAACTCCCTACATGCTTGCTTTTGGGACTGAGGCAATGGTACCAACTGAGATAGGTTTTCTGAATCCCAGGGTGTTAAACTTTGACTTTTCAAAAAATAACCTCCGAGTAGATACTTATCAGCAAAGGGCTACTAGAATTTACAACAGGAAGGTCAAGCCGACCAACTTAAAAGAGGGAGCCTATATCCTTAAAAAGGTCATCCAGAAAGGAAATAAGTTGGAAGCAAATTGACACTGTCCTTATCGCATCTCGACAGTCGTCCGACTAGGAACTTATCACCTAGAGACTCTTGAAGGAGAAGAAATTAAGAATCCTTAGATCGCCGAGTTCAGTTACATCTTTGATGTAATCACTTTATCCAGTTTAATAAAGTTGTGATTTCCAATCAATTATGCTTTTTTTTTGTTTTTTTAGTACGATGATGATACATCCCCTAACAAACTTTTCCATCTTCAAAAGAATTTTTTTAGCCTTCATGTATGACTTTATCTTTAAAAAGTGAGGAACAAAACTTCATGTATGACTTAAAGTAAAAAATAAGAAGTTTTATCCGACCAAATTAAATTTAGGAAATACCTACATCCCTAATACATTTGGTCGACAATGGTAACTAATGTCAAGACTTGGGCCTAAAAATGATAAAGATGCATTTTACATAAGTGAATTAGTAGAACCTAAGGCCCAATAACTCAAGTTCATAACTTAACCAAACACAAATCAATCAAGCAGCTTAGTTGGTTGCATATCCAATAAACTAATCAAAAATCTTATATGTTAATCAAAGACTAAAATAAATAGACAAACATGTATGCAAAAGAAAGCCTTGTTTATTTCACCAAACATTTAAGGAAGATAAACATAGAAATCATATCAAAACACACTATGCCAAGAAAAATAAAATCATTCCACGGGACATTTCCTTTAAACTTTGTCTATCACAGCCAGAGGAACATCAAAAGTACTAGGCAAAGTAGTAGTCCTAAAGTCCCTCAACCTAATACGGTCACTGGAGATCGGATGATCAGTTATGAGAAAGTGTAGATGTGAAAGTTACGATCAGTTATGCGTGAGGAGTCTTATACAAAAAGGGGATACACCGTTTTGCTACTTTGATGTGTATACCCCACGAAAGTACCAAATTTGATCAGAGAGGTACATAAAGGTTCCTATTGGGCTCATGCAGTCAGTCGATCATTGGGGCGAAGGATAACTATGCAAGGATACTATCTGATGACTATGAGAGAAGACTATATTACTTTTACCAAGAAGTGTGATAAGTGTTAGAATTTTATCGCAGTTCATAGAACATCGGGGGTTGCCTTAACACCCATTACTTATCCTTGGCCTTTTAATACATGGGGAATTAATTTGGTCGACCTATTATTGAGAACCAAAGGAAGTTTCAAGTACTTGGTAGTCGTAGTAGATTACTTTACAAAACGGGTGAAGGCCAAGCCTATAGTTAAAATGCCTTATGAATGAGTTTTACTGTTCATATAGAAACATATCATATTCAAGTATGGAATTCCATATTCCTTAATCAATGATCACGACACTCAGTTTGATAATGAAGAATTTGAGGAATACTGCATTCAATCCAAGATCCAAAAACTTCACGCTGCACCTAGACACCAACAGTGTAACGACCAAATAGAGGTTACCAACAAAACTATACTTGATGGGTTGAAGAAGAGGTTAAATGATGCTAAGGGAAATTGGAAACTGGATAAATGAGTTGCACAGTGTTCTTTGGGCATATAGAACTATGTTGAGAACAACCACAAATGAAACTCCCCACATGCTTGCTTTTGGGACTGAGGCAATGGTACCAGCCGAGATAGGTTTTCTGAATCCTAGGGTGTTAAACTTTGACTTTTCGAAAAGTGACCTCCGATTAACTACTTATCAACAAAGGGCTACTAGATTTTACAACAGGAAGGTCAAGACGATAAACTTAAAAGAGGGAGACTATGTCCTTAAAAAAGGTCATCCCGAGTGGAAATAAGTTCGAAGCAAACTGGCACTATCCTTATCACATCTCGACAGTCATCAGACCAGGAACTTATCACCTAGAGACTCTTAAAGGAGAAGAATTTGAGAATCCTTGGAACGCCGATCATTTGAGGAAATATTATCAGTAGTTGTATTACATCTTCTATGTAATCACTTTATCTAGTTTAATAAAGTTGTGATTTCCAATCAATTATGCTTATTTTTTTTTTTTTTTTTTTTGGAGTACGATGATGATACATCCCCTAATAAACTTTTCCATTTTCAAAATAATTTTTTTAGCCTTCATGTATGACTTCATTTTAGAAAATCCAGGAAGAAGAAGTTCCTGAAACTTCATGTATGACTTAAAGTCGAAAATAAGAAGTTTTATCTGACCAAATTAAATTCAGGAAATACCTACATCCCTAATACATTTGGTCGACAATGGTAACTAATGTCAAGACATATCCCTAAAAATGATAAAGATGCATTTTACGTAAGTGAATTAGTAGAACCTAAGGCCCAATAACTCAAGTTCATAACTTGACTAAACAAAAATCAATCAAGCAACTTAGTTGGTTACATAGCCAATAAAATAATCAAAAAGATTATTTGTTAATCACAGACTAAAAAAATAGACAAACATGTATGCAAAATAAAGCCTTTTTTATTTCACCAAACTTTTAAGGCAGACAAACATAGAAATCATATTAAAATAGACGATGCCAAGAAAAAAAATCATTCCACGGGACATTTCCCTTAAGCTTTGTCCATTACAGCCGGAGGAACATCAAGAGTACTAGGCAGAGTAGTAGTCCTAAAGTCCCTCAACCTAATACGGTCACTGGAGCTCGGATGATCCAATAAATGAAAGGGATGAATGAAAATATCTTCGCCATGAAGACTATAAACTCCTAGGTACTTTCTCACTAAGATTTAAGGAATGGAATCATTCGGAATCCACTCGACATCAATTTTAAACAGAGGGTCAGGATAATCCAACATACCTTGATAAAGCCAATGCCATAATTCACTTTTTTATCCACCTTTAATAGTGTCAACATGTTCAACCATCCCCACATGATACCTTTTTGGCAAGATTTGTCCAATTGATCATCCATATGAGTTATGGCCTCATCATAACCATCCATACAGACAACTTTGGGTTGTTTGTGGAAGTGAAAAGTTAATCAACCCACTTGGTCTTGGAGCTTTTTAATATTTTTGTCTTTATCCTTCAACAAAGATGGCCATTCGACCAAGTTTTTCTTAGTCCTTTCTTCGTCCTTAGCAGGCCGAGCAATGGTCACATGTCTAGCAGATTGGCCATATTTCATTTTCTTCTTTTTCAAGTTTTCAAATTCTTCCATCAGTCTTGCATTCTCAATCTCGAACAAAGAAGCACCTTCGCTCGGCACAACTTCATCAGATTTCTTTAAACTGTCTAACTCATTTCTTAAATTGTTATTTTTTTCAAGAATATTGGTAATATCTTGAGAACTTTGTACCTCCTTATTCAACATGAACTCTTGCTTCCTGAAAGCAAACATGATTTCTTGAAGATTTTTGTCAGAGCCACAACCAGCACTCAAGGCCTCAAACTTGTCCTCATAGTCAATGGAATAAATCCCAAAAAAAATTATGATAATCTTGAAGTTGATCGATCATTTCGTAGTATATTATTCACCACAGCTCTATCAAAGAGACAATGCTGATGAACATAGGCTTCCTTTACTTGGTTTGATGCATCCATGTCGAGTAACCCTTTTAGTCAGTCTCAGTTATACCTACATGTCCAACACTTAATAAGAAATTCATACGTCTTAACAGATCAATCTCAACAGAGATGTGGTATTTTTCTTAGCATTAAAGTGAAAAGAAACCATATATGAACAACATCCGATCAAGAGGAATGATCAAGTATAATTAAAGGTGAAAGCTAGCAAGTTGACCAAAAAAAACTTTTCATTCATTACTAAGGAATGTGTTACAGTGAGTTTCTCCATTACAATAAGAAAGAAAAGGAATAAAAGCAAACATAAAAGAAAATAGATATAAGATAGAGAGTTTCATTAGACTTGAAAAGATTTACACCTTCTCGGTGTCCTTAGTTGCTGCCTCTGGGATGATGGATTCACTCCCAATCACAGGTACCAAGGAGGATTCACCTGCTCATTCTTCATCATCAATATACTCTTCCATGTTGGGGGGGTACCAGGATCATGCCTCTGAAATAAATCAGAGTTAGAAGAGGTGCCGACCTCCTTTAAGGCAGAAGTCTATCCATCCTTGAAGGAAACCTTATTAATGTACTCTATTTGAACAACAATTGTTGCAAAGGATTTATCCCAGCCTCTGTTGAAGACATCTTCCTCATCTTTCTTGGTCGGAACCTTTAATTCTAGGAATTTCTTCTTCTCAACAGTTTCCTCGACAACCGAGTTAGCTTCCTTATCCTCAAAAGTCTTCACCTTGTCCTCAGTTGTTGTCACTATATCTTAAGTTTGCTTGAGCTTATCCTGCCACTGTTTTGGTATCTCTCACATGCTTCCTCAGAGTCCTTCAAAGGTTTCTTTAAGACTTCAAAGGCTTCCTCCACGTCAGCTACTGATGACCTTAACTAGTCATCCCTGGTCAATAACTGGTCATAGTTGACCAAAAACTGAAAAAGTGTACCAAGGCTAAATTCTTATTTACCCTCTCTAATAGACGGGCTTTGGATAAGGGGGATGCCACTGATCTGTCAGTCGGAAGAACCCTAGCACCAATTAATCCCCTGACTAGACCGTGGTTCACTATCATTGAGGCAGACTCAAGAGCAGCTTGGTCGACTGAGCTTTTTAGACCAACACTTACTGATTAGCTGGTCCTCTCTTTAATCTCTTAAACTGAGGCTTTATGGTTTTGGCCTCTTCAATAGTGGTCTTTTTGGGTAGTGGAGAAGGAAGAGCAGCCAACATTATATGAACTCTTCTCTTTCCCATCTAAGTAGTGGGTGGATTATGGATAAAAATGATGCTAAAGGACTCAAAGGAGGATGATTCCCCGCATAATGTTAATTCCTTAATTGCTCCAAAAGACTCATCAGCAGAAGAGGTTGAAACGGGTTTCTCATCCATGTTGATTGGAGCCTGGGGAACAATCTCAATTAGTCGGGCCATAAAAGATGTAATAGAGATCTTATACTATAGCAGTACAAAAGCAGATATAGGGTGCTCTTTTCCTATTCTCTGAAGAATTGACCACAAGAACTTCAACTCGTCAAAGTTCACCTCAAACTCATTGGGACACTTCTTCTTACTTTCCTCTATAAAGATAAATCAAGAATTATTAGTCGACATATTATCAAACAGTTAGTAGGCATTGAAGATAAGTAAAATTCAATGTGTTAGCCGAACTATTTCACGCCCTTCCTGGGGGCTTTTAGGACCAGTGTATTTCACCCCCTCAGGAAGGAGGGCATACTACCAGTTCTTCAAAACTACTTCATAATCCCAATAATCCTTATTAGAATCAGGAATATTAACTACTAACTCTCTATTAGCCTGCCTAGTCTTCTGGTAGTATGTATTGTCTCATGTTGTTCCCCATTTATAACAATACATCAGTTCAAAAATCCCAATGTGGATCCCATCAACTTCATTTAAATGATGGATCCCATTAACAGGCCTCCAAGTATTGGGGGCTAATATTGCACGGACCACATTAAAATACTGATAGAATTCAAGGAATAAATGATTTGGAGGGAAAGTTATTCCACACTCTGCAATAAATAGAGTGGGGATCCAATGACCCTCATCTAACGATAAAATATTTACAGGGCCTTCTACTACTTCTAAATATACCAAATTGGGGATATTTCGTTCTCCCCTAAATTCTTCTAAAGAATCCTCATCAACGATGTACACCATTATCGAAATGAAATAAAGAAAAAAAAGGGGAAAAAGAAGAAATAAATCTTATAAAGCTTACTAAAGAACAACACACAAGGAACGATAAAGAAAAACTTAAGGGAAAATAAATTGCTTAAGTGCGAAGGTTGGTGGTGAAAAGATATGGGGGAAAATCTTCGTCCTTTTATAGATTAACATCAAAAGTTGAAAAGAAATGATTAGCTGAACCGACAATTGAACTCTTGATGGCTACATATTTCCCAAAGGTGCGAAAAGACTAGCGTCCCTTTTGATGGTTTGCTATTTTCCAAATTATTCACAAAAATGCCACTATTTGATATATCAACGAAAAATTTACAAGTACAGAAGGTCGGTGATCGAGCACCGTTATATTAGAATGCCAAGCAATGTTTTAAAACAAATCCTCCTTCCTCTTAATAAATCATTAAGAGTGGAGCATTGATGGGTTTTGTTGTGGGTTAAATTATTCATGCCACGTGGACCAATGAGATCGAGATGCATGTCCTCATAAGTATACATCCCAGCGCTTCATTTATACTTGGTCAGCTCCAGAAATACTTGGTCGGCATACTAGCTGACCAACTTAAGAAGATGAACCATCAGGAAGTACAAAGGTTATTAAGACGAGAATTATCAAGAGTCATTCCACATGTGCCTTAGAAGATCAATAGTCACATTCATTGTGTATAGGTGTACATGACTGAATATATAAAGAAATTCCACCCCTTGGTTTTCAGGACCATTATAACTATCTCATTTTCCTTAGCTCAAGGGACAATTCAATTCTTCACAAGCAAGACTGCCAAAAATTCTACGTAATTACCCTCAACAGTAATACCATGACCGTGGACGTAGGCTTTCCCTTACCTGAACCACGTTAAAAGTCTTTGTTGTCCTTTACTATCTTGTTTATTTTCCTTATCAGTACTTATATAATTATTAATGATTACGAAATTGGTAATTCATTGCTGAGATAAATTCTATACCAAATTTTGACATCAACAATCACAAAAAATATTTAATTCTTAAATACCATTATTTCCAGATATGTTCTAAGAAATCTTATAGTTCATTCCAATTTTTCATAGTGATAAATTGATTTCTAACTCAAAAATTTTATGAGAGAATGTATAAATGAATTAATAAACAAATTACAATTGATTTAGCAAGAGAATTCTTGCCTTAAACTGATGATCTGAGCCATCCTTTTTGAATCCTTGCTCTTCCTCTCTTCTTTAGCCTTTGTAACTTTTTCAAGGGGAGTGGGGCTGCTAGGGCTACTCTGTTATGGATGGAAATGAGTGTTTAGTTGGGTTATTGACATATTTTAACCCATAATCCCGTATTATATCTATACCCCTAATTTTGGGCCCCAAATAAGCCAAAAATACTATCCGGATTGATCCAATAACTCTCCTAAGGGTATACCTATACCCCGGGACCAACTTAGGATATTTAAAACACCTAACCGAGTTTACAATTCACTTCGGAACGCGCCCAAACAATAACTATCCAAATGACCCATTTTATTATGTTTAGTCACAACATAACAATAATTTAAATAACATGAAATTTATTTCGTAGCGAATACACATTTGACATATTTGAATCATATAACAATGCATATCACATTCAAGAAATTTATCCATGAAATTTATTTAATTAAATTTCCACCAAATTAATTATTATGAAAACACGGGGTGTAACACAAACTTTGCAACGTCTAAGTAAATCACGCTAAACTTTAATGGTTGACCACATCTTTTGATGTCTTGATCGTGAAAGACCATAAAAGTTTTGATGAGTTATATGAACTTTTGAATGACATGGTTATGACAAAGTTTTATGGTCTTTTGAAGTTCAAAGCTTTAAAAGACATGTGAAAGAGTGTCTAATTCCTTATAGTGTAGGTGTGAGATTTGTGGTCCATGAATTAGAGAATTTGAAAAGGATTATTATATATCTTAAAAAATCATGATAGAAGAAATGGTTAGGGATACAACATTGGAATGTGTGATGATATCTGTAAGGACATTTTTTGTCCATTAACAATTTGTTATGTCACACGCCGTTACACCGTTGAAGAAATTCAAGATTCATACAGTCATCAACGGATCCGAATATCAAAAGAAGAAGAGGAATCAAAGTCTGATAGGCCGGACCGGTCCGCCCAGAATAAAAGAACCGATCCGCCTGCGGACCGATCCACCTCAGACCCGGACCGATCCGCCGGATGAAAGCCAGTATACCCCAAACCGATTGCGAATCGAAGATGCCAAATATAAAAAGAGCCGATCCCCTACCCGGACGGATCCGCCTCAGACCCGGACCGGTCCACCTGGGATAAACACAAACAGATCGTGCAGAGATTTTTTAGGCCCGTGACTTCTTTTATAAACCCACTACGGAAAGTGGTTTTCCAAGACTTCTACACACGATTTTCAGAGTACAAAAAACTCTAAGTCTTCACCTATTGAGTACCAAGACGCTAGGTTTTTGATTCACACAAATTTCCAAACACTTGTGAATCACTCTGCAACCCAGGAACGCACTTTCGCTGTTCATACCATTGTAGAGAAGACCGTTCTTCTTCTTCTTCTTCTTCTTCTTCACTGCAGCCCTACTGGAAAGGGATAACTCCAGCCGCCGACTACAGAATCCGACACCTGAGGGTAATTCTTAGTCACTTGTATTTTCATTGTAATCCGAAATTGTACAGTTATAATATTATAATGAAAACAAATGGTTTTGCCCGTTGGGGGATTTTTCCTCAATTGTGTGTGTTTGATTAATCTTCATGATCTACTTCTTGATTAAATCACACCTAGTTGCATGTTTAGGGTTTGTTTGAGTTAAAAGGTGTTTAATATATAATTTTCTCATTTGAATGCAAGCGCATACTCTCTCAAATTGGTACCAGAGCAGGTTACGCTAATCTATCGCGTATTCCTATTTTCCGCAAAATTTTTCTAAGATATCAATTTTCTGAAAAAATTGATTTTTGAAAAAGTGCGTGTTCAAATGGAGAAGTTATATAATAAAATGCCAGTTTTTGATGGGACAAACTATGCCTATTGGAAAGCCCGTATGAGATTTTCATTAAAAGCCATTGATGAGCGTGTCTGGATTTTGGTTAAAAGAGGGTGGACACCTCCTTCCGTGACTGTTGATAATGTGATCAACTTGAAACCTCTCACTTCTTGGACTGAAGAATAATTTAAATGGTCATCTTTTAATTCTAAGGGTCTAAGTGATATTTCTGGGTCTATCACACCTGATGAGTTCAAACGAATAATGACGTGCACCATGTCAAAAGAGGCATGGGATGTTTTATAACTCACCCATGAAGGAACAAATGCTGTGAAAGAGTCTAAATTGAAAAATTTAACAACTCAATTTGAAACCATCACCATGCATGAATCTGAATGCTTTGATGAATTTTATGCTAGACTTTCTGACATTGTGAATACTAGCTTTAATCTTGGTGAACATATTCCTAATGCTAGAGTTGTTAAAAATATTCTTCGTTCTTTGCCTAAGCGTTTTATCCCTAAAGTCACTGTGCTAAATTCTATGGGTAATTTAAATACGCTAAAATTGGAAGAACTTATAGGAGATTTGCAAACATATGAAATTGATATGTTCCCTAAAACTGCTAAATCTAAAGATAAGGGAATTTCACTTAATGCCCAAGAGAGAAGGAGTGAGGGGTCGGCTAGAAAGAGGGTAGAGTCATCTAGAAAGAGAGAGACTGACACATCAGATTCTGAGTGTTATTTTGACTTAGATGATTTGGCTCTTTTTGTAAAAAATTTCAAGAGGATTCTCAAATTTAAGAAAAATGGCAATTTTAAAGATAAAAAGAAATTTGAGAAAAATAAGTTGAAAAGAAAAATGAATTTTTTTTAAAGATCCTCCTAAGAAAGATAGTGAGAGATGCTTTGAGTGCGATGGTAGGGGTCATAGAGCCTTTGAGTGTGACACTCGTCTTAACAGAGACAAAGGGAAAGCTGTCCTTAATGCTACCCTTAGTGACGACAGTGAGGTCGAGACGGTGGATTCAAGAGATGAGTCACCGCATGAGTGTAACTTCATCGCATTCATGGCCAGTCAAGTGAGCACTCCTAGTTCTCTTCACGACGATGAGGATGATGCTTCACAGGGACACCTCGATAGTGAGATCGGTGTGAGTGAGGGGGAGGATGACTCAAGTGAGAGCGAGAGTGATATTCAACGTGCCTACGCTGAGTTATATTCTGAGTCTTTTAAAACTAAAAAACGTAACAAAGCGCTAGTTCTTAAGATCACTGGCTTAGAGGAATATTTAAGAAAGGCAAGAGAGAGAGAGTCCTCCACCTTCACCTCCCTGAGAGAGAGAGAATCTTCCTGTGTCGAGAAAGAGAGTTTGTTTAGAGAGAGAGAGAGAGAGTGTTTTAGAGAAAGAGAGAGGGGACTTGACTAAACAAGTGGCTAGTCTTACGAGTCAGTTCCATTCCTCCGTGGAGACTCGGAAGAAACTTGAAGCCCTGGTTGCCCAGCTGACTCATGATCTTGAGAAAGCACGGGAAGTCAAGGTACAAATCCAGGACAGATCTGGGAAGATGGGAAAGATGCTCCTCGACCCCGCTTTAGGTTTTGGTGATCGGCAAGGAATTGGTTATGATGGTGCCTCCATGTCCCAAATTGCACCTGGACCAGTTCTTGAGTTTACTACGACTCCTTATGGCCACCGTCAAAAACCTCAAAGGAGAGTTCGACCAAGAAAGGAAAACCAAGGTCCGCCTTTGACTGTGTCCTTTTGTACTTATTGCAAAAGAAAATTCCACCTTAAGGAGTTTTGCTATAACATGGGACGGACACGACGTACTAATGCTCCACCATGTCATACTGATGAGTTTTCGAGTCTGAGAGAGCAAGTTGAGTTCTTAACTGCCACGTCCCAGAGTTTAATGGAAGAATTCCGACGGATGTCTTTGCCATTAGTGAATGCTTCTCACATTCCAGCTACAACCAACAACAACAAAGGCAAATAAAAGGTCATCTCGACTTGGGTACCTAAGAAAGATAAAAAGGCTTTTGTTGTTCATGTTGCTCTCAAAGCACATAATACCTTACAGTGGTATTTTGATAGTGGGTGCTCCAGACATATGACAGGTGATGCCTCATTTTTTACGACTCTTGAGGATTATCAGGATGGCAGAGTCACCTTTGGAGATGGGAGCAAGTCTAGCATTATAGGACGTGGTACTGTCGAGTTACCTGGATTCCCTAAGCTTGAAAATGTTTTGTACGTCAAAGGTTTGAAAGCAAACCTTCTCAGCATTAGCCAGCTGTGCGACACTGACTTTGCAGTAAAGTTTGATCGGGACGCGTGTAAAGTCTACAATCAAGCCGGTAAACTTTTGATTCAAGGGGTGAGGATCGAGGATAATTGCTATGGAACTGAGCCCACGTCCTCACTTGTCTGCAACAGCATCACAATCACTCCTATGGATCTGTGGCACTAACGTCTAGGTCACATGAACGTTAGAGATCTCAACCGCTTAGCTAAAAAGGACCTAGTACGTGGCTTACCATCTCTTGGAAAGTCAACTTCGACCGTTTGTGGACCCTGTCAGATGGGAAAATAAATTCGTAGTCCCCATAGGAAGTTGCATTCCATTACCACCTCTCGTGTTCTTGAGTTGATTCACATGGATCTTATGGGTCCCACTCGCACTGAGAGTCTAGGTGGTAAGAGGTATATCCTCGTGATGGAAGATGATTTCTCCAGGTACTCCATTATAGGTTTTCTGAGATAGAAATCCAATGCTGTAGAATTTTAACGACCAAGTGTCGTGTCCTACAAAATCAACACGGTGTCACTATTAACAGGATGCGTAGTGACAATGGCACTGAATTCACAGATGCAAAGGTAGACCTTTACTGTGATAGCCTCGGGATCAAACATGAGTTTTCTGCTGTGAGAACTCCTTAGTAAAATGGGATTGTTGAGAGATAGAATAGAATGATCCAAGAGATGGCTAGATCTATGCTTCTAGGTCGTAAAGTTTCTAGGAGATTTTGGGCAGAGGCAGTGTCTACTGCATGCCACATGGTGAATAGGGTTTATTTGCGTCCACACACACTTCAGACTCCTTATGAGTTGTGGACTGGCAAGAATCCCAACCTGGCATATTTTCGTGTTTTTGGGAGTAAATGCTACATCCTACGGGATAGAGAGCCATTAGGAAAGTTTGACTCCCGGAGCGACGAGGGAATATTTCTAGGATATTCATCGAATAGCAGAGCGTACCTAGTTTTTAACCTGAAGAGCTATAAGGTTATGGAATCAATAAACGTCACCATGAAAGATGACGAACCTTCGACGGTTATTGATCCTAACCTTCAGTGTGAGGATGAGGACTCGTCTGACAGCAATTTACCTGTCCCTCTCTCACACTCTGTGGACCCTACTCCTGCGCTAGGGGACACACCTGCTTGGGTTCGCAAGAGTCATGACCCTTCTGCCATTATTGGTGATCCCACTCTAGGGGTCAAGACTCGTGCTCAGCTAGAGAACGTTGTTAGCCATCTTTGCTACACGTCCAAAGTCGAGCCCAAGAACCATAAATAAGCACTCAAGGATGAACACTGGATATCTGCTATGCAGGATGAGTTGCTTCAATTTAAAAAGAATAATGTCTGGGAAATAGTCCCTCAACCTAGTGAGACCAATGTGATAGGTACCCGGTGGATTTTTAAGAATAAAATGGATGAAAATGGTACCATAATAAAAAATAAGGCTAGGTTGGTCGCTCAAGGCTACACACAGATAGAGGGTGTAGACTTTGGGGAGACATTTTCTCATGTTGCGAGGCTAGAGTTCGTCCGTCTTCTGCTCGCCATCGCATGGCATCTGCGCTTCAAGTTATATCAGATGGATGTCAAGAGTGCCTTTCTGAATGGCATTCTACAGGAGGAGGTTTATGTGGAACAACAAAAAGGGTTTGAAGACCCTCAGCACCTAGATCACGTCTACTATTTGAGAAATGCCTTATATGGTTTGAAGCAAGCACCCCGTGCTTGGTACGAGAGGCTTACTTCCTATCTCTTAGCTCATGGCTTCAAGAGAGGGGGGGTAGATATGACATTGTTTGTCAGAAGAGATGACGGTGCTATTTTGGTTGCCCGGGTCTATGTGGACGACATAGTCTTTGGATCCACATGCTCACCACTTTGAAGAGGAGATGAAAAGTGAGTTTGAGATGAGCATGGTTGGTGAGCTTACATTCTTCCTTGGTCTCCAGGTTCGTAAGCTAGAGGATGGGATGTTCATCTCCCAATCCAAGTATGATAGAGACCTAGTGAAGAAATTTGGTTTAGACTCCCCTAAGAATGCACGTACACCTATGAGTACCACTACCAAGCTTAGTAAGGACACTTCAGGCAAGGACGTAGAGCAAACCTTATATCGGAGTATAATAGGTAGTCTTATCTACTTGACTGCCAGTCGTCCCGACATCGCCTTTAGTGTTAGAGTCTGTGCGCGATATCAGGCGTCTCCTAAAGAGTCACACTTACCTGCTCCAAAACGAATTATTAAATACGTAAGTGGGACTCTCTCATACGGTATTTGGTATTCCTTTGATACCGATGACCGTTTGTCCGCCTATTCGGATGCCGATTGGGCCGGGGATGTAGATGGTTATAGGAGCACTTCTGGTGGGTGTTTCTATTTTGGTTTTGCTCTTGTCTCCTGGCTGAGCAAGAAACAAAATTCCATGTCTTTGTCCACTAAGGAGGCTGAGTACATAGCCGCCGGGAGTTGTTGCACACAACTCTTATGGATGAAGAAAATATTGGAGGATTATGGGATTTCACAGGACACCATGATCATTTCTAGTGATAACACGAGCGCGATTCACATATCCCGCAATCCCGTCCAGTATTCACGCACAAAGCACATCAGGATATGTGAGCACTTTATTCGTCAGTTAGTTGAGGAGAACACTGTATCCCTGAGTTTTGTTCCCACCGACCGTCAGTTAGCCGACATTTTCACAAAACCTTTAGATGCCCTTAGATTTGAGAGTCTTAGGAAGTCTTTGGGGATTTGCACAGTTGACTGAGGGGTTGATCTATGTCTAGAATAGGATGCTTCTTCATGTTCATATCATATGCTTCCTATTGCTAGTCTGTCTTATATGTACCATTTCTTAATTGTACAACTATTTATTTATTCTTTTTGCTTTTTATAGTTTTTTGATAAATACAAAAAGATTTTCTTTTATAATCTTTAAGAAAAGCACAAAAGATTTTAGTTTGATAAATTTTTTGAAAACTCCAAAAAGATTTCTGATTTTGCTTCTTTTATGGATGAGCATTTAAGATAGCCAAGTCACAACTTCATTCCATATATCCATGTGACTGGTTGATAGAGATTTGAGACGCTACATCATTTCATCCATGTGCTTTACTTAGTATGGAGTCTTTGAGATGTAATTAGTGATATCTTCCTACATGTTTGACTCCTATATCCTTTATTGCACACATGCACGGCTATATTTGATTATTGCACTTGTCTATCTCATATTGGCTTGAGTGTTTCCATCTCAATCCTGTCTATACAATGTATAATATGCGATAAAACTTGACAAGATTGGAATTTATGTAAAAACTATTTTGGTGAGACTGTGTGTTTTTGTATAACGGGGAGGGGCTGCGAAAGGTAATCATCTATCCTTTGCGGAAAAGCCACCGTTAAAAAGGACCTAAAAAATGGAGGGATTTTAATATCCGAGGTCCAAAGAGGTTAAAAGAGCCCGAAAAAATTTAAAGGAAATAACAAGCACTTCATGCCAAATATGGGCCACTGAGGTTTCACCATCAATTCTCCAAAGTTTGAGAATTTAGAATGCCTCTATTCAAAATTATATCTGAGGGAGTTTGGTTGGAGAATCTTTAAACGGGTTTGCACTTCCTTGAAAGTCCTGAAAAAGCATAAAATCGTTTTGGACGTTATTGGTGTGAAAATCACTTTGAGCTTTGATTTGTTGATTTGATTGAGTCAATATCTTATATTGTCATTCTTTTACACCAAAGGACGCATTTGAGTTCATTCGCTAGGAGTATCCAATATTCATCTTGCACATATGTCATGTTTGTATGCATTGATTTTCCTATAGAATTTGATCACACCACTTCATTTACACTATCATCGTCTTGGCTGCTCTGTGTTCATTCATGGTGTGATTTTATCTTAGTGACACCCCGCACTTGATTATTTGATTTATTTCTCTCTTTTGTCTATTTTGGGACATCATAAAAAGGGGGAGAATGAATTATCTTATTATGGGGGAGATTTGAAAGTTTGAGTTTGCTACTTTGCGCATAAATTGGTATATATGTTTATCTCATTTCAAACTCGATATGTCGCTTGGTATTTTGATTTTTCTCATGTGTGTAGGTTCTAGATGGATTATCATTGAATTTCACACCTTGATGAGAAAAGTGTTGAGATTCCTGAAAAGTTGAAGAGCAAACGCTGTAGTCTTATTCAATTGTATCTTTTCAGTTTTGGGTTCATGGAAGGGTAGATTTGTATAGGCATTTTTAGTTGTTTGATAATTCAGATGTTTGTTTTTATGTATGTACTGACATAGACATAGGGGGAGATTTGTAAGGACATTTTTTTTCCATTAACAATTTGTTATGTCGCACGCTGTTACACCGTTGAAGAAATTCAAGATTCATACAGTCATCAACGGATCCGAATATCAAAAGAAGAAGAGGAATCAAAGTCTGACAGGCCGGACCGGTCAGCCCAGAATAAAATAACCGATCCGTCTGCGGACCGGTCCGCCTGCTGAAAGCCAGTATACCCCGGACCGATTGCGAACCGAAGATGCCAAATATAAAAAGAACCGGTCCGCCTACCCGGACCGATCGGCCTCAGACCTGGACCGGTCCTCCCACACAAACAGATCGTGCAGAGATTTTTTAGGCCCAGGACTTCTTTTATAAACCCGCTACGGAAAGTGGTTTTTCAAGACTTCTACACACGATTTTTAGAGTACAAAAAACTCTAAGTCTTCACCTATTAAGTACCAAGACTCGAGGTTTTTGATTCACATAAATTTCCAAATACTTGTGAATCACTCTGCAACCTAGGAACGCACTTTCGCTGTTCATACCATTGTGGAGAAGACCCATTCTTCTTCTTCATTGCAGCCCTACTGGAAAGGGATAACTCCAGTCGTCGACTACAGAATCCGACACCTGAGGGTAATTCTTAGTCACTTGTATTTTCATTGTAATTCGAAATTTTACAGTTACAATAATATAATGAAAATAAATGGTTTTTCCCCTTTGGGGGATTTTTCCTCAATTATGTGTGTTTAATTAATCTTCATGATCTACTTCTTAATTAAATCACACCTAGTTGCATGTTTAGGGTTTGTTTGAGTTAAAAGGTGTTTAATATATAATTTTCTCATTTGAATGCAAGCTCATACTCTCTCAATATCTTTGAAGATTAGAGATAGTATCTCACCTTTGTTTATGAATTAAAGCTACCACTTTCCAAACAATTTGAACAAAGATAATGTCCCAAAGATTTCAATTTATACAAAATTGAGAAATATAAAGGATATGAGGAAAAAAGGTTTACATCAAAATTACTTATTGAGGGGGGGGGGGGGGGGGGGGGGGAGATGGTAGTCAAATATATTGTTAAAAGGTATAGGATATTTCACTTGAGTAACCTTTGAGTCATTTGTTCAATGATAAGAATTTCTGAATTGCACTTGAGCTTGAACCTTTCTCTCAACTGTATTCATTTATTATTTATTTTTCACAAACAAAATATGATACTATGTTCTTTGTTAGCCATATCACTATATTAGTATCCCATAAAATAATATTCTCATGATTACAAACATTGGATACAAACTCAAAATTTAGTAAATGTGATGATATTGCCTATTTTTTTACTTATCAGATTTGGTCTTGGAGTTGTCCTTATTTGGTAGAAATAAGGTTGTGATTCCACGTAATATAATTTGTGAGTTTGTATTTTAATTGAAAATTATATTAACTCGCTTGATATCAAATAATGTTTATTATAATCCTATGTTCTTTATTGTGCTTATTTGGTATTAAATACATTTTTTATGTTGTATCTTGATGATGGTGTTTATATGTTTGGATTGATATATCATTATTGATCATTTATGACATTCTATTATATATCATATGATTAATATCCCATATTACTATAATCTCTTGGTGCATATTATGTTAAAAAACATGCTTTATACCCTATCTTGTTTTTTTAATCTCAACTAGTGTGTATTTTACTTTCTCATGTTTATATTGATTCTTTTTCTTAATTATTTCATTTTTGCCTTTGTCAGTGCCGTAAAAAAGGGGAAGAAATTTTCTAGTGGGAGAGAAGTTATGATTAAGGAGGAGAATCAATATATGACAAAATACAAAACTATATTTTAGGGGGAGAGAATCTGGAGTTCTTAAGTTGTATTCTAAAAGTGTACATGTTAGGGGAAGAGAGTCTTATGCTAACATGTTGGGGAGGTTTTAGGAATGGGTATTATATTTTTCATTTTGTGATATAATGAAAAATTTAATTTCCATATCTTGTATTTCATCGATTTCTTAAGTTTCACATGCAAGGAGATAATTTTATAAATGTCCGGGGTACAATATAGGGATTTTCTATTTTTCCTAAATCACAGTATGTATGTCTAATACCTCTATATTCGGCACGTCAACACGATCATTCACGACGGCCTTGATTCGAATCCATGCATCCACCATTTTTACACGTGCATTATTCTTCATACGACGTGCTTGTCAACCATTCCCACTACTCCGCTTCGCGTTATTGGTAAAATGGTTTATTGGAGTTTTTAATATTTTCATAAATATTTGGGAATTTTTTAGAAAATATTTTTCAAAGTTTGATTGGTTTTTTAACAAAAGCATAAATTTTTCTAAGTATAGAAGCGAACTTTTCTCAGTCGTCCAGCTCGTTCGAACGACATCTCTCTATCGTCAAGCGACATGAGGATGTCGCGTGATCTCGTTTGGGCGACACGTGGTCTCGTTCGAGCGACATGACTATGTCATTCGAGCACCACTGCCTCGATTTCGTATAAATATCTGTGCCATTTCTGCACGTTTTTCCATGTCTTTTTTGCACATGTTTCTATGATTTACAACTCAGAAAATAGACTTCATGTTTTTAAGTTTTCATGCCTTTTTAATTCACAAAATCATTCTTATATATATGTGTGAATCTTTAAACCTTCAAAGGATCGTTTTTACTCACATGGAGTAACTTGTGGAGAAGCCAACTCTTTTCCTTTGCTACCCATATGGAGTTCTTGCGGGAGATTCCATCCGACGACATCGGAATCGAAACCTGAGGGTATTTCGTATGTCACTCTTATTTTCAGTATAATTCGTGTAAACCGTTCTTTACAAATTATTGTGAAAATAAAAAGTTTTGCCCCTTTGGGGGATTTTTTCTCATTTGTAAACTATTCTTCCATGATTATATTGTCTTCAATCACACCTAGATGCATGTTTTAGGATTTAATTGAAAAACTGAGTTTAATTAAATAATTTCTTTGTTTGAACAATAGCGCACTCTCAAATTGGTATCAGAGCCAACTACACAACTATAACATGTAATTTTCAACAAAACTTTTATGAGATATCAATTTTCTAAAAATTGATTTTTGGAAAAACGGCATGTTCAAAATGGAGAAATTATATAATAAAATGCTAGTTTTTGACAGGACAAATTATACTTAATGGAAAGCCCGTATGAAATCTGTGTTGAAAACCATAGATGAAAGAGTTTGGATTTTGGTTGAAAGAGGGTGTACACCTCCCTCCATCACTCTTGATAACGTGACTAATTTAAAACCTATGACTGCATGGACTGAGGAAGAATTTAAATGGTCATCTTTTAACTCTAAGGGTCTTAGTGCTGTTTCTGGATCTGTCACACCTGACGAGTTTCGACGGATAATGATGTGTACCACTTCAAAAGAGGCATGGGATGTTTTACAACTTACCCATGAAGGAACTAATGCTGTGAAAGAATCAAAATTGCAAAACTTAACAACTCAATTTGAAACTATCACCATGCTTGAGTGGGAATGTTTTGATGAATTATATGCTAGATTATCTGATATTGTAAACACCAGCTTTAATCTTAGTGAACACATTCCTAATAAGGTAATTGCTCTTAATGCCCAGGATAGGAAGAGTGAGGGGTCGACCAGAAAGAGAGTAGAGTAATCTAGAAAAAGGGAGAAACAAACGTCAGATTTTGACTGTGGCCTTGATTTAGATGATTTGGCCTTATTTGCAAAAAAATTCAAGAAAATTCTCAATCTCAAGAAAAATGGAAATTTCAAAGACAAAAGGAATTTTGAGAAATATAAGTTTGAAAAGAAATATGAAAAATATTTTAAAGTCCCTCCTAAGAAAGACGGCGATAGATGTTATGAGTGTGACGGTAAGGGTCATAGAGCTTTTGAGTGTGCTACTAGGCTGAACAGACTTGCCAAAGAAAAGGGAAAAGATGTCCTTAATGCTACCCTTAGTGAAGACAGTGAGGTCGAGTCGGTGGACTCTAGAGACGAGTCATCGCATGAGTGTAACTTCACCGCATTCATGGCTAGTCATATGAGTATCTCTAGTGCTCCTCACAATGATGAGGATACTACTTCACAGGGACACCTCGATAGTGAGAACAAAGTGAGTGAGGGGGAGGATGTTGCAAGTGAAAGAGAGGGTGATCTTCAACGTGTCTACGCTGAGTTATATACTGAGTCATTTAAAACCAAAAAGAATAACAAAGCATTAGTTGTTAGGATCACCGCTTTAGAGTAAGAGTTAGGAGAAGTGAGAGAGCGAGAGAGTCCTCCACCTGCACTACCTTGAGAGAGAGAGTCTGCCTGTGTTGAGAGAGAAAATTAGTTTAGAGAAAGAGAGAGATTGTTCGAAGAAAGAGAAAGTTATTTTGGGAAAGAGAAAAGGGACTTGACTAATCAAGTGGCTAGTTTTACGAGTGAGATCCATTCCTCCCTGGAGACTCGAAAGAAACTTGAAGCCCTTGTAGCCCAGCTTACTTATGATCTTGAGAGAGCATGGGAAGTCAAGGTTCAAATCGAGGACATATCTGGAAAGATGGGAAAGATGCTTCTCGGTCCTGCTTTAGGTTTTGGTGATAGGCGAGGAATAGTTTTTTATGGTGCCTCCACGTCCCAAATAGAACCTGGACCAATTACTAAGTTTACTACTACTCCATATGGCCATCATCAAAAACCACGTAGGAGAGTTCGACCAAGAAAAGCAAACCAAGGTCTACCTAAGACTGTGTTCTTTTGTACATACTACAAGAGAAAAGGCCACCTGAGAGAGTATTGCTATAGTTTGGGTCGGACTTCACGTACATATGCTCCACCAAATCGTACTGATGATTTCACCAGTCTGAGAGAGCGTGTTGAGTTTTTAGCCGCCACATCACAGAGTTTTATGGAAGAATTTTGACGGATGTCTTTATCGTCAGTGAATGATTCCCACATCCCGGCTAAAACCAACAACAATAAGGGTAAATAAAAAGTTACCACTTCTTGGGTACCTAAGAAAGACAAATAGGCCCTTGTTGTTCATGTCGCTCTCAAAGCACATAATACCTCACAGTGGTATTTCGATAGTGGGTGCTCCAGACATATGACCCATGATGTCTCAGTTTTTACCTACCTAGAGGATCATAAGGAAGGTAAAGTCACCTTTGGAGATGGGAGCAAGTCTATCATCGTAGGATGAAGTATTGTAGAGTTACCAGGATTTCTTGTGCTAGAGAATGTTTTGTACGTCAAAGGTTTGAAAGCAAGCCTTCTCAGCATTAGCCAGCTGTGCGATGCTGACTTTTCTGTAAAGTTTGATTAGGATGCGTGTAATGTCTATAATCAAGACTCTAAAATTTTAGTGCAAGGGGCGAGGACAAAGGATAATTGCTATGGGACTGTGCCCAAGTCCTCACTTTTCTGCAATAGCTCCACGATCACTGCTATGGATCTGTGTCACCAACGTCTAGGTCACGTGAACTTTAGAGATTTGACACGATTACCTAAAAAGGACCTAGTACGTGGATTACCAACACTTGGAAAGCCAACTTCCACGGTTTGTGGACCCTATCAGTTGGGAAATAAAATCCTTAGTCCCCAGAGGAAGTTACATTCCATTACCACCTCTCGTGTTCTTGAGTTGATTCAAATGGATCTTATGGCTCCTACTCATACTGAGAGTCTGGCTAAGAGGTATATCCTCGTGATGGTGGATGATTTCTCCAGATATTCGATTGTAGGTTTTCTGAGAGATAAATTCGATGCTGTAGAATTTTTAATGACCAAGTTTTGTGTCCTGTAAAACCAATATGGAGTCACTATTAACAAAATATGTAGTGACAACGACATGGAATTTACAAAAGCAAAGGTAGATATTTACTTTGATAGCCTTGGGATTAAACATGAGTTTTTGGCTGTAAGGACTCCTCATGAAAATGGGATTATTGAGAGGAAGAATTGGACGATTCAGGAAATGGCTAGATCTATGCTTTTGGGTCATAAGGTTGCCAGGAGATTTTGGGCAGAGGCAGTGTCTACCGCCTGCCACACGGTAAATAGGGTTTACCTGCGTCCATGCACACTTAAGACGTCTTATGAATTGTGGACTGATAAGAAACCCAACCTTACATATTTTCTTGTCTTTGGGAGTAAATGCTACATCCTACGGGATAGAGAGCAATTAGGAAAGTTTGACTCCCGGAGCGACGAGGGATTTTTTCTTGGATATTCATCAAACAGTAGAGCATATCGAGTTTTAAACCTGAATAGATCCAAGGTTATTGAGTCAATGAATGTCACAGTGCAAGATGATGAACCGCCAGCATTTATTGATCATAGCCTTCTGTGTGAGGATGAGGAATTTTCTAGCAGCGATTTACTTATCCCTCACACAAACCCTGTGGACCCTACTCCTGTGTTAGGGGACACACCTTCTTGGGTTCTCAAGAGTCAAGACCCTGCCACCATTTTTGGTGATCCCACTTTAGGGGTCAAGACTCGTGCTTAGTTAGATAATGCTGTTAGCCACATCTGCTACACATCTAAAGTCGAGCCCAAGAATCATAAAGAAGCACTCAAGGATGAACACTGGATATCTGCTATGCAAGATGAGTGGCTTCAGTTTAAAAAGAACAATGTTTGGGAACTTTTCCCCCGACTTAGTGAGACGAATGTGATAGGTACCAGGTGGATTTTCAAAAATAAAATAGATCAAAATGGCACCATAATCAGAAACAAGGCTAGGTTGGTTGCTCAAGGCTACACATAGATAGAGGGTGTAGACTTTGGGGAGACATTTTCTCCTGTTGAGAGGCTTGAGTCCGTACGCTTACTACTCACCATCACATTTCATCTGCGCTTCAAGTTATATTAGATGGATGTCAAGAGTTCCTTTCTAAATGGCATTCTACAAGAAGAGGTTTACGTGGAACAACCAAAAGGGTTTGAAGACCCTAAGCACCTGGAGCACGTCTACTATCTGAGGAAATCCTTTTATGGTTTGAAGAAAGCACCCCATGCTTGGTACGAGAGGCTTACTTCCTATATCTTAGCCCGTGGCTTTAAGAGAGGGGGAGTTGATATGTCATTGTTCATCAAGAGAGATGACGGTGCTATTTTGGTTGCCCAGGTCTATGTGGATGACATAGTCTTTGGATCCAAGTTCTCCCAACATTCTCACCACTTTGATGAGGAGATGAAAAGTGAGTTTGAGATGACCATGGTAGGTGAGCTTACTTTCTTCCTTGGTCTCCAGGTTCATCATCTAGAGGATATGATGTTCATCTCCCAATCCAAGTATGCTAGAGACCTAATGAAGAAATTTGGTTTAGACTCTGCTAAACATGCACGTACACCTATGAGTACTTCTATCAAGCTTAGTAAAGACACTTCAGGGAAGGACATAGATCAAATCTTGTATCGGAGTATGATAGGTAGTCTTCTCTACTTGACTGCCAGTCATCCTGACATAGCTTTTAGTGTTGGAGTTTGTGCACGATATCAGGCATCCTTGAAAGAGTCACACTTACTCGCTCTAAAATGTATTATCACATACATGAGTGGGAGTCTCTCCCATGGCATTTAGTATTCCTTTGATACCATTGACCGTTTGTCCGTATACTTGGATGATGACTGGGCTGGGGATGCAGATGGATGTAAGAGAACTTTTGGTGGGTGTTTCTACTTTGGTTCTTCTCTTGTCTCCTGGCTGAGCAAGAAGCAAAATTCCATCTCTTTGTCCACTACGGAGGCTGAGTACATCATCGCCGGGAGTTTTTGCATGCAACTTTTGTGGATGAAGCAAATGTTGGAGGATTATGGGATTTCACAGGACACCATGACCATCTCCTGTGATAACACGAGCGCGATACACATATCCCATAATTCGGTCCAACATTCACTCACAAAGCACATAAGGATACGCGAACACTTTATACGTCAGTTAGTTGAGGAGAAAGTCGTATCCTTGAGTTTTGTACCCACTGACCTTCAGTTAGACGATATTTTCATGAAACCTTTAGATTCCCTTAGATTCGAGAGTCTTAGGAAGTCTTTAGGTATTTGCACAGTTGACTTATGGGATGGTCCTTGTCTAGGATATGATGCATAGTCATATCATATAATTCCTATTGCTAGTTTGTATCATTTGTATTATTATCCTTTTTTCCTTTTATATTTTTTTTTTAAAAATCCAAAAAGATTTTCTTTTTATAAAATTTTTAGATAAGCACAAAATGATTTTTGTATTTTGTTTACACCGCTTATGGATGAGCATTTAAGATAGCCGAGTAACCTCTTCCATTTCCATTTTTCACGTGACTGTTTGATAGTGATTTGAGACGATACATCATTGCATCCATGTGCTTTACATTATTTGGAGTCTTTGAGATGTGATTAGGGATATATTTCTACATGTTTGACTCCTTATCTCCTTTATTGCACTTATGCACGACTTTATTTGATTATTGTACTTGTCTATCACATGTTGGCTTGAGTGTTTCCATCTCAATTTTGTCTATACAATAATCTATATTCCATAAAACTTGACAAGATTGGAATGCATGTAAAAAGTGTTTGGTGAGATTGTGTGCTATTTGAAAATGGGGAAGGGCTGCGAAAGGTATTCATTTGGCCTTTGCGAATACTAAGCCACCGTTAAAACGAACCTAATATTTTAATTATCTGGGGTCTAAAGAGGTTAAAAGAGCCCAAAATTTTTTAAAGGCAACAAAAAGCAATACATGCCAAATATGGGCCATTAGGTTTCACCATCAATTCTCCGATGTTTGAGAATTTAGATCACCTTTATTCAAAATATAAATATGAGGGAGTTGGGTTTGAGAATTTAAATGGGTTTTCACTTCCTTGAAAGTCCTGAAAATGCATTCAATAGTTTTGGACATTTTTGGTGTGGAAATCACTTTGAGCTTTGACTTGCTGATTTGATTGAGTAAATTTCTTATAATTCCATCTGTTTACACCAAAGGAAGATATCGAGTTCATTCGTTTGGAGTATTCGATATTCATCATACATATATATTATGTTTGTATGTATTGATTTTCCAATCGAATTTTCTCACACCACTACCTTTCCGCTATCATCGACTTGGTTGTTTTTGTGTTCTTTCATGGTATGATTCTTTGTTGTATATTTTATGTAAAAAAATTTGAAAAACTCAAAAATAGGAAGTTTATCACCTTCTGACATTCGCCATTTGCATTTATTTGTGCTTCTCATATCTGTCTATTTGGGGACTGATGATGCTGTATATAGAACCACTAGGTAAGGTGTTAACAAGATCAAGAAGGTGATAACAATGGCAGCACAAGAGTGTAATATATAGTAAAATGAGGTGAAGAGAAGAGGATGAACACCAATATATAAGTGGTTCAGCCAATCTGATCTACGTCCACTATGATTGTGTGAGTAATATCACTAGATGAAGGCACTAATCGCCATGGATACAATATGTCAAGCTTTCTCTCTCTACCATATAAACCAAGAGAGTTTTAGCTAGGATTGTAATAATGGATCCTTTTACAAGGTAGAGGATGACCTCTATATATAGTGCTTAGGGGGTGTAATACGCCCCGCAAGCATGCAATAAGCATGTGCATGAGGATCAAACCAGTATAAGAATGACACCTCGTTGATTCTAAGTAGATAATGATGAACTCAATATTCCCTCACGTGAAGGGAATGATTCGGTTATAATAGATTTGTCCACGTGTTCCAAACCATACATGTTTGTAAATGCTCGACCCTGTCTTCGATTGGTAGCAACCTTGGCCTAAACGAGTACGAGGTTGGTAAAGTCTGACTATTGCTTTATTCGAGGTCAATATCCATGATGACCTCAGCCAGGAGGGCTGGCCGAGGTTAGGTATGAGGTAGTTGTAATGTCGGCTAGGGTCGATGATGACTTTGGCAGATGATTGAGCCCATGGGACATTACTAACTTCGGCTGACGAATCAACGTCGGATGAGGCTGATGATGATGCTGGCAGTTGATTGAGCCTGTGAGACTCTAGTGACCTCGGCTGATGCCTAGTAGATATTGATGTGTGAGGGGCCGACCTTATGAGATACGACTTTGCTGATAGTTTCCATAAGCTTCTGTCACCTCGGCTGTGATACTGGCTGATGTTAGTTACTCTGAGTAAGAGGGTTCACTTTGGGCATATCAATCACCCCTAGCCCTTAGTCTTCTATATAATTAGAGGACTAAGGGGTATGTAATTAAGGTCGAGGCCGTATTTCTCTGTGTGCCAATATTTCCTTGCCACATGTCACTTTTTAGGCTGAATAGCGTGCTTATCAAGGCAATGCAATTTTTATTTATCCTTTAGGTTCCCTAGGGCAATGATGGGCCCTTGAAACTCGCGCCTCATTATTAAGTGGGTTTAAAAAACTTTTTCTCTTTCCTCCTTCTCTTTCTTCCCAAATTCTTCCCGCCTTAGCTTTTTTTGCCTCTACAACTTCTCTTAAGCCTCCATTGTTGACTGCTCTTGAAGGTTTCCTTCGATTTCTGTCATCCTTGTCCCTCACTTGTAACTAATCAGGTACCATTTCCAACCTCTTTTTTATTTTTGGGTATTGTTTATCATTTTTGAGTTTTTCGGTGAGCTTTTATATTTTTCGACAAATGGTTTCCACCAGTGTTGGTGGTTGTAGGGCTAGGATAGTAGTGGTTTAGTGTCTTAGGGGCATTTGTAGGTAGCTCATACATTATTTCATCCAGAAACAACCCTCTTTTAGGTTTCTGGTGAGCCTCCAGTCACCTTCTCCAGTGACCTTGTTCTTGAATGTTCTTAGTGTTCTTGGTGAAAACCTTTTAAATTCTTAGTTTGATCCTTAGTTTAGATTGAGCAAGTTGTTTGCATGTTTGCAATTTTGATTCCAAGTGTTGTATCATCTCCTTTATACTCAGACCCTTGTACCAACTCATAGAAGAGTTCCCATCTCTTCGCGAGAAGACCTTTGAGAAAATTAGGCAAATAGAGATAGTCCAAGAGGAAACTCGTAGGGCTGAGGCCTTCCCTCTCAGACCCATCTTTCCTCCACCTCTAAAGGTTATCTACCCTAAGCCAACTGATCCTGCTGAGCTTGCTGAGGTTCCTGTGGACCCAACACCAATGTCTGAGTTTGAGTCGTCCTCCTCAAACTCCATGTGTATAGACTCTTTTCAAGAGGCTATAGATTACACTCTCGGGCAGGGTGAGATACCTAAGGAGGCCGAGGATTCAAGTCGTGCCTCGTCTCATCAAAGTTCTAGTACTTCACACAGGTCTTTTGATGTTGAAATCAAAGGGCCAAGTGTGGCCATTCCTCCCATAATTGATGCCATTCATATGTAGGTTGCCACCGGGGATGAATTTGCTCAGAGGTTTCCTGGTGGTTCCCCTGCACCTGCCCAGGCCGACATTGCTGCGGATGGTGATGATGGCGAAGAGAGGGATGTTGACATGTCTGAGGTGACCGAGATTGAGATTTCCATCAGCGAGTATGACCTTTTTAATTTTAGGCACCTCTACTCCATACTCTTCCATCGTCCTTAGGAAACCTTTGAGGGATGAAAGGGACTTTAATGGCCGAGATAGAAAGATCTGCGTTTATGAGCAGATGTTTAAATTAGGCTTTTACCTTCCTATCCACCCTTCCATTAGAGCTATACTTTCCCATATTAATCTAGCCCCTTCCCAATTATCCCCTAATGCTTGGAGGGTTTATGACTGGGGCCATCGTCCTTTGGAGCGTTGTCCACCACTCAGACCTTACAGTAAGCGTTTTCACGGGTTGCTATGTGCCTTCATCTGCTAAATATTAACCTAGATATTACCACTTATTATCTAGGAAATCAAAGAAGTAAATGTTATTGGTTTCCCAAACTTCAAACCACAACTAGAAACCTCGATATTTCTTTATCTCCGGGGCATGGGACTTTGGTCCAAATGAGGCCTCTGGAACGTCAGTTTCGAGGACACCTCTGAGATGGGGGAAGGTCTCCCTTATTCCTAAAGTCGACCCTAGACTTACCCACGACAATTGTCAAAATCTTGAGGATCTTAGCAACCAGGGCGAGCAGGGTCGTCTTGTAAAATTTAAGCATCTGATGACCCCCTATTACCTTTCTTAGACAGGTCTAGGGGGCGTTCCCTTGGAAGCGCTTCGTAGGTCTTAATTTTTCTTAAGTTACACCTCTTACTTTTTATACCTCTCACACACTAACTCATATACTTGTCTTCTGTAGAGCGCCCTGAAGGCATATCAGACGACCTTTGGGAAATGTCTGCTCCAAGCCTTGTGAAGTTAATATGAAAGAGGAGTGGCAAAAATTTATCCCCTACTACCACCTAGAAGAATATTGGTACATCTAAGGCCAATGCTAATAAGAAGAGGAAGACCACAACTGACCCGAAGCATCCGAGGCCGGGCAAAAACTCAGAAAAGGGATCGTGCCAATCCCATCTTTTTAGACGATGCCTTGGCTGCTCGTCTTGCTCAATTGAAGATCAGTGATAGCCTCATTGGCCACAGTATGAAGGCTGCCTATGCTATCGGCAAAGTAATGAAAAAAGAGGATAAGCGTTTCTTAGGCTCTTTGAACATCCCATTACTGGCCGAGTTTACTCTCCAAAGTTCAATTTAGGTATTAGTTTTTGTTCAGTTGATCTTCTCAAGTGTAAACTCAGCTATTTTATAAATTATAGCTCATGCTTATACGTCTGACCTTCTACTGCAGGGTATCTTGTCCATCCATCATTTTTTTCATTGGACTCTGAAGAACATGCCTCTTATAGAGAAGAGTCATGATGCTGAGAAGGTCCAAGCCTCTTTGAGTGTAAAGGTTGAAAAGTTAAAGGAAGAGTTAAAGGACATTGTCAAGTAGAGAGACAGGGACATGTCCAAGCTCAGGAAGGACCATGATGTAGCTCTGAAGGCTAAAGATAATGCCCTTCAAACTAAGGTGGATGTTGCAGTCGAGGTTGCTTTAGAGGATGCTACAGAGAAGATCATTAAAGACTATAAGGTCTCTGATAAATTCGTCAGTTTTGGATTTGAATACCTTAAAAGTGGCATCAAAGCAACTGGAAAATTGTCATCCTCTAAGGAGAAAGAGTTAGGGAGTCTGACTGCCTCAGACTTTGAGGGTCTTGGCTTTGGTGACCCTCGGTTTGCTCAGGCCTTACAAGAAGTTGAGGAAGCCAATATTGCCCTTGGTGAGACTGCTCCCCTAGAGGTCATTGAGACTGAAGATGTTAATCATCAGGATAATGGGGATGAGGTGACAAACGTCGATTGTGATGACACGACTGCAGCTGCAGAGACTTAGGTCTTTTTCTTGTAAAGCTTTAAAAGTTGTAATTTTGATTTCCTTTCTTGTTTGTACCTTTTAGCTTTTGTGAACTCTGATGACATCTTGGTATATCTGATTTGTAACTCTCTTGAATGTTTTTTAATGGCAATCATTAATCCCATCTTCTTTAGATTATATTACTTCTTTAAATGTTATGCTTGAATGTCTTACCTCTTGAATGCTGTTTAAGGTCTGAGGTTACTCTCTTATGATGTTTACCTCATAATTTTCACCAAAATAATGATGTTTAAGGTTTGAGGTCACCAAATTATGGTGCTTACCTTATAAATTTCACCAAAATAATGATGTTTTAAGGTCCGGGGTCATCAGATTATGATGTTTACCTCATAATTTTCACCAAATTAGTGATATTTAAGGTCTGAGGTAACCAAATTAAGTATGTTTAAGGTCTGAGGTTACCAAATTATGATGTTTACATCATAATTTTTACCAAATTAATGATGTTTAAGGTCCGAGGTCACCAAATTATGATATCTACCCTCATAATTTTTACGAAATTAATGATGTTTAAGGTGAGAGGTCACCAAATTATGATGTTTACCTCATAATTTTCACCAAATTAATGTTGTTTAAGGTACGAGGTCACCAAATTATGATGTCTACCTCATAATTTTCACCAAAATAATGATGTTTAAGGTCCGAGGTCACCAAATTATGGTGCTTACCTCATAAATTTCACCAAACTAATGATGTTTTAAGGTATGAGGTCATCAAATTATTATGTCTACCTCATAATTTTCATCAAAATAATGATGTTTAATGTCCGAGGTCACCAAATTATGATGTTTGCCTCATAATTTTCACCAAATTAATCATGTTTAAGGTCTGAGATCGCCAAATTATGATGTCTGCCCTCATAATTTTCACCAAACTAATGATGTTTAAGGTCTGAGGTCAGTAAATTATGATGTTTACCTCATAATTTTCAGTAAATTAGTGATGTTTAAGGTCTGAGGTCACCAAAATATGATGTCTACCCTCATAATTTTCACCAAACTAATGATGTTTAAGGTCTGAGGTCACTAAATTATGATGTTTACCTCATAATTTTCACCAAATTAATGATATTTTAAGCATATAACAAAAGTATCACCACTTGGACAGGGGATAATTTTAAATGGAGTAATTTTAACTCCCATAGATTGAATGCAATTTCTGGTGAAATCACTCTTGATGAGTTTCGTTGCTTTTTGATGTATACTACATCTAAGGAAGCGTGGGATACTCTCCAACTCATTCACGAAGGTACTAACAATGTGAAAGCTTCTAAACTACAAAATCTAACCACGCAGTTTGACACCAGTACCATGCTAGAATCTGAGACTTTTAGTGAGTTTTATGCAATTTTTTTGCTATAGTAAATTTTAGTTTTAATTTGGGTGAGAAAATTCCTGAGACGAGAGTTGTGATTTTTTTTAGATACCTGCCATCACGTTTGTTCCCTAAAGTCGTGATGCTTAATTCATTGGGAATTTGATAAAATTAGGTTAGAAGAACTTGTAGGAGACCTTCAAACTTACAAAATTGATATGTTTCCAAAAAATCACAAGAAAAAGAAAATAAAGATTGCTTTGAAAGCTCAATCTAAAAAATATAAAATAGGAGGTTTCTTCTAACTTCAAGTTTTATTTTGATCTTAATGATTTTTCCCTTGTTATGAAAAAGTTTAAAAAATTTCTGAAACTTAAAAAAGAAAATTCTTCCAAAGAAAATAAAGATTTTGAGAAAGATAAAAATTTTAAGTCGGGTAAAAAAGGTTTTAAAAAAGTAAGAGGAGAGTACCCTGAGAAAGATGAAGATTGATGCTAAGAGTGAGAGGATAAGGGTAAAAAAATCTCATGTGTGTGCTGCGAGATTAAAGAGACAAGATAAGGACAAAGCTGCCTATAATGACACTCTTAGTGATAGTGATGTCGAGTCGATAGATTTCAGAGATGAATCACTATGTAGACACAATTCCATGCGCTCATGGATTGTCATGTTTGCACTTTGAGTGCATATCATGAAGATGAGGACGTTTCCAAACATGATGATCTCGACAATGAGTCTAGTGATTCTAAAGAGAGCGAGGGAAATGAATTTTTGAGTGAGGGAGAAAGTATCCTTCAATGTGCTTACGCCGAGATTTACACTGAGTCATTCAAAATAAAAAATGAAAACAAAAATATGGATATTAGGGTGTTAGCTTTAGAGAAGGAGTTGAGAGAGTCGAGAGAGAGAGAGTCCTTAGTGAGATTTTCTTTTGAGGGAGAGAATATTTATAGTCGAGATGGAAAATGGTTACTTGACTAATAAAGTGTCTAGTCTTACGAGTGATCTTCAAGCTTCATTGGAGACTCTTGAGAAACTTGAAGATTTTATATCCCAACTTAGAAAAGATATAAAAAATTCTCGATAGGTCAAGGTTACTATAAAGGATACATCGAAGAAGGTAGGGAAGATGTTCCTCCGTCCTTCTTAGGTTTAAGGGAGAGGCAATGAATAAGTTATGGCGGTGCAACCACTTTTTATGTCGCACCCCAACCGATTCTTAATTTTGTGGTGGATCCATATGGGCCTTGACCTAACACACCAAAGAGAGTTTAACCTTAACAAAATAACCAAGGTAAATGCAAACAAATCTATCTTTTCACCCATTACAAAAGGATACGTCACCTTAGGGAATTTTTCTATAAGTTTGGAAGAAATCCCCGTACACATACTCCCATGCATTACTATAGTGACTTTGATAGTCTTATAGAGAAAGTTGAGTTCCTAGTCACCACTTATCAAATATTAGTGGAATAATTTCAAAGGATGTCTATGCCTCTTGAGAACGCTTCCATCGCTACGACTAGAGCCAACAACAACAATGGAAAATAAATGGTTACCTCCACTTGGGTACCTATGCATAAAAACGAATCCGTTGTTGTTCATATTTCTCTCAAGGTTCAAGATACTTCCCGATGGTATTTTGATAGTGGGTTCTCTAGGAACATGTCCTAAGATAAGTCGTATTTTAATGACCCTGTGGATCGCAAGAAGGAAAAGTCACCTTTGAAGATAGGAGTAGGTCTAACATTTTAGGACGTGGTTGTGTTGAGATACCTGGATTTCCTAAGATAGATAATGTGTTATATGTCGAAAGGTTGAAAGAAAACTTAATTAGCATAAGCCAACTTTGTGATGCAGACCTTGCGATAAAGTTTGACTGGTCCGAATGTAACGTTTATGATTAATCCGGTGAACTTTTATTGCAAGGAGTGAGGACAAAATATAATTGATATTTTATCATTACCAAGTCCTCCTTTGTGTGCAAAAATGCTACAGTCTCCTCAATGAACTTTTGGTATTAACGATTAGGTCATGTGAACATTATACATCATTAGTTATTGGTGATGAAAGACCTAGTTCGTGGCTTTAAATCACATAGGAAAATAACTTCCTCTAATTTGTGGACCTTGGAAACAAGGACAAAAATTCAAATTCCCCATCAAAATTTGAATATTATTACCACCTCTCATGTATTAGAGTTGACACAAATGGATATTATGGGTCCTATGTGTACGGAGATAATTTTTGGTAAGAGATACATTCTCGCGATGGTCGATGACTTTTCAAGATACTCTATCATGGGGTTTCTTATAGAAAAGTTCGATATGGTAAGTTCCTAATAACCAAGTGCCATAACCTATAAAACCAACACAGTGTTACTATTAATCGGATGCATAGTGATAGTAAAAATGAATTTAAAAAAGCTAGAGTGGATAGCTATTTTGGTGGAGTGGGCATAAAAGATGAGTTTTCAACCGTTCGTACTCCTCAACAAAATGGGATTGTTGAGACAAAGAACCAGATGATACAAGAGATGGCTAGATCCATGCTTCTTGGGTGAAAAGTGCCTCAACATTTTTGGGCAGAGGATGTTATTCCACACATGTTACATAAACCATATGAGTTATGGATTGGGAAGAAACCCAACCTATCTTATTTATGAGTTTTTAGGAGTCCTTACTACAATTGAAAGATAAAGAGAGTTTAGGAAAGTTTAACCCCTAAAGCGACGAGGGGATATTTTTAGGTTATTATCGTTGAGTAGGGCTTATGGGGTATTTAAACTTGCAAGATCTAAGGTTATGGAGTCAATAAACGTCAAGATTAGAGACGAAGATCCACTTACATTTATTAACCCTGACCTTGAGTGTGAGAATGATACACACCCGTATAATTATATCATCATTCCTCATACTATCCCCGTAGATCCCATGCATGATTTAGAGTATCCATCCTCTTGGGTTCGAAAGAGTTATGAAGCTTCCTCTATACTTGATGATCCCACATTAGTTGTCAAGACTCGTGCTCAAATTGAGAATATGGTTAGCTACTTTTTTTTTACATGTACTCAGTAGAGCCTAATAATGTGAAAGAAGAACTCAAAGATAAGCATTTGATATCCGCTATGCAATATGAGTTGCTTTAGTTTCATAAGAACGATGTCTGGGAGTTAGTACCCGACCTAGAAAGATTAATGTGATTGGTAACAAGTGGATTTACAATAATAATTTGGATGAAAATGGTACCATAGCTCGCAATAAGGCTAGGTTGCTCGCTCAAGAAATTCCCTCTATTGTAAGGCTTGAGTCCATCCACTTATTACTCTCCATAACATGTAATCTATGGTTCAAGTTATACCAAATGGATGTCAAGAATGCCTTACTTAATGACATCAAATAGAAGGAAGTGTACATGGAATAACCAAAGGGGTTCGAAGAACCAAAGTACCCGGAACACATCTTTTATCTTAATACGACTTTGTATGGGTTGAATCAAGCACCCCATGATTGGTACAAGAGGCTTACTTCTTGTATTTTATATCGTGGCTTTAAGAGAGATGGGTAAGACATTATTTACGAGGAGAGAGAGGGTTGGTATATTAGTTTCCCAAGTCTATGTGGACAATATAGTATTTGGATCCACATGTTCCCAACATGCTCACACGTTTGAGGAGGAGATGAAGAGTGAGTTTGAGATGATCATGGATGGTGAGTTTATGCTTTTCTTACTCCAAGTGCGTCAACTTAAGGGTGAGATTTTCATATCTTAATCCAAATATTCTAGGGACCTAGGGAAAAAGTTTAGTCTTGACTCTGCTAAGCACTTACATACCCTTATGGGAACATCGACTAAGCTTAGCAGAGACACTTTAGGCTAGGAGATAGAGCAAAACCTTTATAGGAGAATTATATATAGTCTTTACTACTTGACCACTAGTCATCCCGACTTTGTCTTTATGATTGGAGTTTGTGCGCATTACCAAGAATACCTGAAAGAGTCTCACATACTCGTACTTAAATGTATCATCAAATACATGAGTGGTACTATTTCCTCTGATATTTGGTATTACTTTGATACTAATGACCATTTTTTAATCTACTCAGATGCTGACTGGGCAAGGGATATTGATGGTTGTAGGAGCACCTCGAGTGATTTCTTTTACTTTGAGAGTACTCTTGTATCTTGGTTGAGAAAAAAAAGAAAAAAAAACTACATTTCTTGTCCATGGTGGAGGTCGAGTATATTGTCGTTGGAGCTTTTGCACATTACTCTTATGGATCAAGAAGATGCTAGAAGATTATGGAATTTCCCAAGGCACAATGACTATTTCGTGTGATAATATGAGTGCAATTCATATATCCCGTAATATGGTCCAACATTACTGCACGAAGTACATCAGGATATATATATATATATATATATATATATATATATATATATATATATATATATATATATATATATATATATATATATATATATATATATATATATATATTATCATTTAATTCGTGATCTCATTGAAGAGAAGGTTACATCCTTGAGCTTTGTGAGAATCGAACATAAGTCAGCTCATATCTTCACAAAATCTTGAGATGCACTTAGATTCGAGAATTTTAGGAAGTCTTTAGGTATTTGTTTCGTTGATTGAGTTCGTTTACTTTATCTAATGTTAGGTGTTTACCATGTTCATGTCATTTATCCCCGTTGATAGTTGTGCTTCTATTGTAATTCTATGATAATACATGTTAATGTTTTTTGATATATTTTTAAAAACTCTAAGCATATTTTTTTTAAAGTTTGAACAATGAAAAAAGATTTTATTTCTGATAAATTTTTTGAAAAAGATAAAAAGATTTTTTTTTTAAATTTTTTTCCACATATATGGATGCGCATTTAAGATATTCAGATTACCCTTACATTCCATCAATTTATATGACTTTTTCATGGTGTTTTGATTCATGGCTTTGTTTCGTTAATGTGATTAATAACGTTTGATAGCGTTTCGTTGTTCCTTGATGATTATTTTCTTTATGCTAGACTCCTTATCACCTTTATTTCACACGTGCATGGACTTTTAGAACATTTTAATTGCTTATCATATGTCAAGTATATTGTTCTCATCTCAATACTGCTTAATAAAGAACCAAATGTAGTAGAGATAAGTTGTGCTTATGAGAACATTTCTTGAATTTCATTTCCCCAAAAAATTATTCCATGTTAATCAATGGAAAGGAACTATGAAAGAAAAAATTCTCTTTGCGTTAAAAGCCACCATTTAAAAAAATAGCCTAAAAGATTAACGACACACAAAAATAGAAGTGCTAAGTCCCTTTTATTTTCATTGATGCTTTAATACATACAAGCATTATGTTATCTTCAAAATTTGAGAGTGGATTCTTAAATACGTGAAATTTTGAGGGCATTATAAAGTAGAAGATCAATGGGTTTGCACAATGGACTCTCTTGAAAAGCATTAAATATTTTGGCATTATTATTTTGAGAAGTATTTAAATTCATAGTATGTTACTTAAGTTGAGTCAATTTCATTTAAGTTCATCATTATTACATCTAAGGTTGAAATTGAGCTATTTCTTTAAAAGGATCTCATTTACTCCGTGTGCCTATGTTATGAATGCAATGTTGTTTTGCCCATGGAAAATGTTCATGCAATTACATCCCATTATCATGATTTGGATATTTTAGTGCAATTCCATAGTGTTGTGTACATTGTACCTATATGTACCTCTTATACATAAACATTTTATTCCTGAAAAAATTGAAAATTTTAAAAAATAGTTGGTATGCCTTTTGAAAATTCATCGCATGTTATTTATTGATTATATTTTTTTATGTTATTTCACATGAATTAGGGTGATGCTATAATTCATGCTTAGTTTCTTACCTTTGTCTATTACAGATAAAAAGAGGGAGAACAAATTAAGGAGGAGTATTTATTTTCTTTGAACTCTCGAATGCACCACATCATTCTTTTGTTTCAGGCCTCTTACACTTTGATGATGATCTCATGGACCACACAAGAGGAAGAATTTCAGTTGAAGACAAAGTCTTGAGTGTCATTTTGTTTTGGGTTTGGGAGGGCATTTGTAGTTCATTGTCTTAGGGGTTTAATTTGGTTTCAATTGTTGTTTTTGTACGAGAATATCAAAAGGGGGGATTTGAAAGAGAAAGATTTTAGAATTGCTCATAGTTTATATTTATTTGTGTATTCCGTTACAAAACGAACATTACATATGTATATGCTTCCACACAATATTTGAAGATATGTTAGTGACCGAGCATCGTTTTCGAAATTCAAGCCATTAGATTCATCACAAACGATATGGAGGTATATGGATTTGAGGTTTTGATTTTACTCAATTAAATATTTTATGGGATGTTCTTTTTTACTCCAGGCATATTTCTATAAAAAAACATTTTTCAAAATAAAAAAATTTATGTTTTCATTGGTTAGAACGAGATTAGCATCTTGTTAGAATGAGATCTTATTGTCATTAGAATGAGGTTTGCACCTCATAAGAATAAATTTTTGAGTTTGTTAGAATGATCTTTAAATGAGGTTTATTAATTTAATAAAGTTGTTCCTGTTGGACGCTTGATGGAATGAATTAAGAAGTTTGTTCCAATGTGTCTGCACCTCATTAGAATGAAATATAGGTTTTCATTATAATGAAGTGGATTTTTCATTCGAGCAAACGCCACCACCTTGAATTTTGTATTTTCTACAAATTGGACACTTTTGGGATGTTTGACACATCTCTTTTGGAAAAAATAAACTAGGATACTTGTTCCAATAGTTTTCCTTTTCTTATTTCTTTGAAACATTTTTTTTTTCCAAATCATGTATCCCTAATAGGATTTGTTGAGTTTTTCAAATTCGCTTTCCATACACTGCAGCAAACCATAATAAAGTTTACTCTATCGTCAAATCCTTTGGAGTTGTGTCTCTACTGTTGAAGAAGAAAGGATTTCTCAATCTTGAGACTGATCGATGGATGCTGAGGGAAGAGCGGGCAGTGCTAGATTACATTTTCTGTTGAAGATTCAAAGACACCACCGAATTTAACTTAGTGGAGCTCTAAGTTGTCTGTAAGTTTATCGTGGTATGTTGAGTCTTAAATAATCTTGAATATATGTTTTGCCTGAAAGGGTTTTTACCTCACATCTTCTTCTTCATGTGTTTGGTTTGATTTCTTGGTTTAGAATATTATGTTTGGGCTTTTTCTTGAATAACTAATTCTAATCAAGATAAAATTTGATTAAAAATTGGAACTTTATGTGTGTAACCTAATATACAAGTGAATCCATATACTTGCTTTCTTAGTGTCAACAAGAAAGTCCTTACATCCATAAAAGCTTGTCTTCACTAGCTGCAATATTTAGAATCCATCACCTTGTTGCTAGCACAACTTTATTCTATAAGTTTTTGTGGACCTATTGCATTTTCAAAAGTTCTTTGCATCCACGAATGACCCACAATCCTTCATGTGTTTTGTATCTTTTGAGATATTTCCATAAGTTATTCTTGGATATTATGTCAAAACACAATCCTTAAAGATGGAAAGTTTAGAGAACATTTACATGAGGTCAATGCAGTGATAGATAAATTATAACATGTTAATATTGAATTTAATGATTAAATTCGAGATATATTAATTTTAGGATAGTTGCTCGAGAGTTAGGGAAAAATAGTTAATGTAATTAGTAGTTCTCCATTAAAGTCCAATATAAATATTGATGACATTGTCAATATGATTTAGACATAGGAGATCTGGAGGAAGTTAGATGGTGCTTCAACTTTGGCACTTGTGTTGAACATGGAAAGAAGAGGCATATATTCAAACACGAGTCAAAACGTGTAAACGTCCAATCGAGGAATGACATGTACTGATTTTAAATCCTAAAAATTGCAATAATAAAAAGATTCAATGTTGGAATTGGGAGAAAATTGGACATTTCAACAACGATTGCCTAGCTCTGAAGAAAGACACATAAGAGAATACTGAAGCATAATTTAAAAAAATGGATAATGCACTGATATTCTCTTTGGAGACTAAAGCAGAATCCTATCTGTTAGACTTCGGGGAATCATTTCATGCTAACCAAAGTATAAATTTATTTAACAACTATATAACAAATGTGGGGAAATTGTCCGACCTAATAGGATTTTGTTTGTAATATATAATAAGAGTTCTTAGACATGTCATTTATTGATGAGGGTAATGTTGCAATAAAATGCTACAATTATCCTTTAATCTTTTGCGGAGTTGTCCAATTAAAGAGAGACAAAATTGAATGCCACTGTTGTGGTGATTAGTTCAAGGTCTGAATCATATGGTTAAGAAATATATGAAGTATCACGTCAATGGTTTTTTATTTTCAACTAAGTACCACAATGACAGTGTTATAACGTAAGACAGTGGTGTTTTCATGAAGTCATGGACACAATTTAGAGCAAGAAGTGATATGAATCTTAAGGATGATGGGATTATGTGGTATGGGGTTATCGTATTCATAATCAACCTTTATTATATAATAATTAAAGAGGTGTTTTTTATTGTGATTGGATTAGAGTGGCAGATAAGACCAATGGTTTTCGACACTATCCATGATTTAATTTGGTGATGGTGACTTTTGATAAGCTTAAGAGTGAAAAAAATGACTTCGTAATACCCGTACCTGATATTTTACCCATTTCCCATGTAATTTGTAATTATGGAGAACCCTATGAGCCTTAGACTAATAATACATGGATTATCTTCTATATTTGAATGTTCATGTGGGATTTATGCTATTACTTGGGAATTGAATGACCATAATTAATATAGAAATTTAATTTAGTCGCTCAAATGGGTAGGAGAGACATTTAAACGATATCCTCATCTCGTTCGAACGAGGTTCTCTATCAAATGAGGTTCCGTCCTTATTTGAACGGGCACCTAATGAAATTATACTGACCATTCTACTCCTTACATTTTTCCACCTCATTAGATAGTCGTTTGAACGTCGTTAGAACGAGATTTGAGTTCTCGTTCAAACGAGGAGCAATTTCATTCGAATGACCTATTCAGAAAATCTTTATTTTGGCCTTTTCTTATATTCTATCACCGCATGTGCCCTTAGATCTTTGAGGTGTCAACCTATGATGGTATCAAATCATCAAAATGTGTTTTCATTGGGACATCCCTTGGGTAAAAGCCATTTTAAGTGGTTTTGTGGGTGTAATACCTCGTATTTTTATGGCTTTTAAATTGGGAATTTATTAAATTTAATTGAGATAAATTAATATAATATTAATCCCAAAATTTGTTTTAAATATTTACTAGCGTGACGAGAGTTAGTAATTATTGAAAATTTGTTGATTTGTTGAATATTACTTATTGAGTAAAGTAATATGTAGAATTGAATTTATTAAAAATTGTCACAAGTGAATAATATGACAATTATAGAAATTAAGTCGAGACGCACCCGTGTCGTGTCGAGTATAAATTATTATTATAAAAAGTAAAAAAATTATAAGTCGCCTTTATGGTCATTTCGAGTGCGCCAACATGTCCGGAAGGGTCGAGATAGTTAGAAAAGTGTACCCAGGGGTTTAGTTTGGGTCTCGGGGAGTTTTTAGGCCTAACTGGTATCCCAAGATGGTATTATAGTCATTTAGTATTTTTGGGTAATTAAACCCACGAATTTTCATAAGTTATATCAGCTATTAGAGTTTATCTTTTAGGGTTAACAATCACAGAAAACATGGAACGACCATTAGAGAAGAAAGGTAGAGAGCCTTTCAAGAATTTATCACAAACCGTATCACCTCTTTCAAGATTAACACCACCGAGGCATAGATCGTAAAACGAGGAACGCATCCATATCCTTATCACCAACAAATCAGACCTTCGAATCCTAGGAAAGTATCTATCTTTCTTCTTTTCTAGTTATTGTTTCACCCATATTAGAATAGGATCGAAAAATATATGGTTTATGGAAGAATTTGATGATTTAGGGAATTTAAATCACATGCTTTAGAGAAAATAAGTATATTCTGGAAATCTCAACATATATAGAGGATTACCCACAAAATTTTATTGGTTTAGAAGTGAGAAATCTGGAAAAAGAATTAGAAGATTGGAAATTTAATGTAAAACTAGGGTTCTTGATAATTATGATATATTATCCCTTTAATTCGATACCTTTGATGTCTGGTATATCCTGATATATTATCCGTTTGCTCTCTTTGCGAAATAAGCGAATGTTATTCCCAGAGGAATCTCAGTCCAAACGCACCGATTCATATCATACTGAGAAATATAATGATCCTTCTTATCAGCCTAGAAGGACTTCCTCGGTACGAGCTACAAACACTCAACAAAATATCACTTTATCTCAAGAAAGGACCAGTGCTCTTGAAAGGTTGAGTAGAGTCTCTCCTTTTGATCGTTTAGGTCCTAGGAGTCCCCCTAGGATTGTGTCGAGTAACTCTCAACGACCATATGATTTAAAGGAAGGCTTTGCCCAATCACGACCAGCTGCTCGTCATGAAAGATCCTTAGAGGAAAATTCAACACGATTAGTTGTTCCAACCAATAGGATCAAAGAAGGAAATGATGCATGGAAGGGCTCAATTCAAAGGTTGGAGGACAAATTAGGGGAGATGGCTAAAACCAATAACCCTCTACAAAGGACTTTTGTCCGAGGACCACCATTCATACAAGAGATTGTGGACTTTCCCACACCGTCAAAATTCGAATCCCTGGTAGTAACACCAAAATACGATGGAAAAACTTATCATGTTCTCCATATAGAACAATACTAGGCATCTGCTGATATCTATGCTGTTCCAGATGAGATGCGATGCAGGGCATTTTCAGGAACCCTTACGGGATCTACTCAGATGTGGTACAATAACCTTCCTCGGGGGAAAATTGCGACTTTCTTTTAGCTAGCAGAACTCTTTATTAGAAATTTTTGTTTTGAAGCAAAGCCAGTCAAACGAGTATCACATTTGCTAAGTGTTAGACAAAAGGTAGGTGAAAGCACCAGGGATTATATCACTCATTTCAATAATGAGAAGCTCGAGGTAATTAATTACGAGGAGAAGACAATAATTACTTCTCTGATGAGTGGACTGTTGCCAGATAAATTGTACTACACTCTAGCCAAAGATCCGCCTAGAACCATGGCAGAACTAATGGCAAAGGTAGCCAAGATTATGAACGTCAAGGAAGCTATGGTTGCGAAGAAGAATATGGACACCAAAGAGACCAAGGTTGAGGTTGATAAGACTGAGAAGAAGGAGCAGAAGAACAATGATGGTAACAGGTAGTCAAAATCAAAGCAAGCATTGGAGCAATTGAAGAAATTTGGAAATTATACTCCTTTGAAAGTAGATATAAACCACATTCTAGAAGAGAGCAAGAACAGCGAGGAGCTAAACTGGCCTGAGAAAATGAAGGCAGATCCTGACAAGAGGAATAAGTCCAAATATTGAGAGTTCCATAAAGATCATGATCACACGACCAAAAATTGCATAGCTCTTCAGAATGAAATTGAAGAACTCATCAGACGAGGAAAGCTAGCCAAGTATGTTGATCGTCGAAATGGTGGAAATAACAACGACCGTGTAAGATAGAGGTCTAGATCTCCTCGTCGAGCAAAAGAAGATAAGAAGATAAGTCATGAAAAAGACCCGAATGATGACCAAGATGACCTCGATCTACCCAAAAGACCAAAACAGCCAGAACGTGAGGTATTTTCTATCCATTTTGGATCATTTGAATGTAATGTCATTACAGGTGGAGATACAGGAGGCGAAGATATGACTGCTGAGAGAAAAGCTTACCTCAATGAGGCTCGAGCTTGCTCGTATATTCAGCGAATAAATCTGGCTGAAGATGATTGCCCGAGGAAGGTGAATAGGGACAAACTGGTCATTAGTTTCTCTAAGAACGACTTGGCAGGGGTGTTATATCCTCATGATGACCCATTGGTGATTAAGATGAGAATGAAGGAAGTGGTGATTTTACGAGTACTGGTGGATAATGGTAGCTCCGCAGATATCATGTTTAATACATGCTTTGACAGTTTGAATTTGAAGTTATCCCAGTTGGATCCATACCATAGACCCCTCCTTGGTTTTACTGGAAAAAAGGTTTTTCCACTTGGGACAATCAAGTTGGATATGTTTATCGGTACCTGGCTGCTTATCGAACAGAAAGAGTACGTTTTTTATCATGGATAAAAACGTCCAATCAGCTTACAATATCATCATGGGAAGAGTAGGTCTGGAGAAGTTCGAAGCAGTACCATCTACTGTGAATCAATGTTTAAAATTCCCAACTAATTTTAGGGTGGGAGTTGTGAAAGGCGACCAAAAAGTAGCTCGGGAATGCTACTATTCATCTGCTGAGCAGGAAGAGCGTGGAGAATCTAGGCAAAAGACTATCACCTATCAAGTGGACGAGATAAGAGATGCAGAGATTGAAACATTAGACCCTAGAGATGAGTCTCAACTCATGAAGGGACAAGTCATGGAAGCTACTGAGAACGTCATCTTGGATGATGAATATCCAGAACGAACAACTCAAATTGGTGAATCATTGGATGAATCAATAAAACAAGAACTGATAACATTTCTAAGATGCAGAAAATAGACTTTTGCATGGAGTCATGAAGACATGCCAGGAATAGATCCTAATTTCTTGTGTCATGAGCTCAATGTGAACAAGGAAATTAAACCAGTGAAGCAGCGAAGAAGAGTGTTCAGTCCTGAGAAGAATCAAGCCATACAGGAAGAAGTAGAGAAGCTACAAAAAACCTCTTTCATTGAGGATGTCAAATATCCTGACTGTCTAGCAAATGTGGTGATGGTAAAGAAGAAAAATAACAAGTGGAGGATGTGTGTAGACTTAACCGACCTTAATAAGGCATGCCTAAAGGACCATTTTCCTTTGCCCCGAATTGATCAACTAGTGGATGCTACCTCGGGGCACGAATTACTGAGTTTTATGGATGCTTATTCTAGTTACAATCAGATTAAAATGAAACCTGAAGACAGGGAGAGTACCTCTTTTATCACCCCAAGGGGAACTTATTGTTATAATGTTATGCCTTTTGGACTTAAAAATACAGGTGCAACATATCAGCGGTTGATGAATAAGGTGTTCACAGAGAAAATCAGTCATAACATGGAGGTTTATATAGACGACGTGCTTACGAAGAGCAAGAAAGCTGCTAATCATCTAGTTGACTTAGGCCAGACCTTTGATCAATTAGAGAAATATCAAATGAAGCTGAATCCTACCAAATGCATATTCGGAGTACGAGAAGGCAGATTTCTCGGGTATATTGTCAACCAACGAGGTATTGAACCAAACTCTAAAAAGATCAAGGCTCTATTAGGGCTACGATCTCTAACGACGAATAAGGAAGTACAAAGTTTCACGGGGCGAGTTGCAACACTTAATAGATTTGTGTTACGAGCAATAGATAGATGTCTCCCATTCTTCAAAGCACTCCGAAAAACGTTTGAATGGAATGATGAATGCGAGAAGGCCTTTCAAGAGTTGAAGAAATACTTGGGAGCACCTCCATTGTTGTCCAGACTAGTGATGGGAGAAAGACTATACTTGTATCTAGAAGTTTCAAAAAACGCAGTAAGCTTGGCGTTGATAAGAATAGAGGATGGAGTTCAAAAACCAATCTATTATACTAGCAAGGCCTTTCGTGGAGCAGAGATCAAATATCCAAGGTTGGAAAAGTTGGCGCTAGCGTTGATCGAAGCGAGTAGAAGGATGAGGCCATACTTCCAAGCTCATACCATAGTCGTGTATACTGATATGCCGTTAAGGCAAGCTCTTCATAAACCAAAAAACTTAGGGAGATTGATATACTGGGAAGTAGAACTTGGTGAATATGACATAGTTTATAAGCCTAGATCGTCACTTAAAGGGCAGGCAGTGGCAGATTTTATCGCAGAGTTCACCTATCCTGTCACCTCTGAAGAGAAGAAATTAAATACCGACTAGCTTGTGGATGTTACAGGATCATTAAATTTTAACCCCGACCAACTTAAGTCGGTTGACGAGCAAGAGAAGATGGTCGACGAGCAGCAAGAAGTGTTAGGGGAGGATATAAAGAAGCAACAAATATTCCACTGAGGAACTTTGTCCGATAAAAAGTTTGATGATGAGGTACCTATATGGAATCTATATGTGGATGCCTCATCTTCCACTACAGGCTGTGGGGCAGGGATTATTTTAAACAGCCTGAATGAGATCAATGTGCAGTATGCTCTGCGTTTTCAATTTAAGGCTTCTAATAATGAGGCTGAATATGAAGCTATGATCGTGGGTCTCAGGCTAGCCAAAACTATAAAAGCAGAGCAGGTCATTGTGTACAGTGACTCACAGTTGATTGTAAATCAAATGCTGGGGGTATATGCAACAAAAGGAGAATTAATGATCAAGTATCAGGCGAAGGCAATAGAGGTTGTATCGAGTTTTAATGTTGTACAATTGATTAGAATACCGAGATCGGAGAATGCAAGAGAAGATGCACTAGCTCAATTGGCATCAGGCACACGGACCGAGCTAAGAAGAATAATCCCAATAGAAATCCTAACTGATCGGAGCATAAACGAGGATCTAATGAAGAATTTTATTGCCCTTGATTTAGGACCATCTTGGATGGACCCCATCAGGGCCTACATTGAAGACGGGACTCTGCCGACTGATAAACTCGCAACCAAGAAATTGAAGTTTAAAGCTTCTCGTTATGTGTTGACCAATGGCATTTTATATAGATAAGGAATTATAGCGGGGTTACAAAGATGTGTTCACCCCTCCGAGGTGAAAAATTTGATCGAAGAAGTCCATGAAGGATCTTGTGGAGACCATGTAGCTGGTCGGACGCTCTTACGAAGAATAACCACACAGGGGTATTACTGGCCGATGATGAGAGCTGATTGTGCAGCCTATGCTAAGAAGTGCGACAAATGCCAACGCTTCTCGTCCATTCGAAGACCTCCTTAGGCATTGTTAACACCCATAACATCTCCTTGGCCATTTTCCATGTAGGGAATAGACTTGGTCAGGCCACTCCCAATGACCAAGGGAAGATTCAAGTACCTCGTAGTCGCTGTGGATTACTTTAACAAATGGGTGGAAGTTGAACCCCTTATTGATATGACATATGACAAAGTCTATCAATTCATTTGGAAAAACATTATTTGTAGATATGGTCTCCCACATGCATTCATTGCTGACCATGGAACCCAATTTGACAATGAGGAGTTCGCTGCATACTGTCATCAATCCAATATTCTAAAAACTCATTCTGCACCAGGTCACCCACAAAGCAATGGACAAACTGAGGTGACAAATAGAACACTACTAAATGGATTAAAGAAACAACTAGATAGTGAAAAAGAAAATTGGATTAATGAACTACACTTTGTATTGTGGGCTTATCGTACCACACCGCGAACAGCAACTGGAGAGTCTCCATACATGCTGGCATTTGGGAGTGAGGTTGTAATACCTGCTGAATTGGGTCTACCCACGCACAGGGTACTTAATTTCAATTCTCCTATCAGTGACTTGATGAGGCGATTAGATCTAGACATGCTCGAAGAAGTTAGAGAAGAAGCGGCAATCAGGAATGTTGCATACCAATAACAAACAACTCTGTTTTACAATAAGAGGGTAAAGAAGTGTGATTTGAAGGAAGGAGATTATGTGCTGAAGAAAGTAATTCAAAAGTACAACAAACTGGAAGTTAACTGGCATGGACCATACAGAGTAACAGAGGTTGTTCGACTAGGGACATATAGGATCGAAACCTTGAAGGGAGAACAATTTAAGAATGTATAGAATGCAGAGCATCTACGCAAGTATTATCAGTAGTTGGGATTCCTATGTAAATGCAATTTTCTTCAGTATGAATAAAGTGTTGAATTTTTTACCCATTTTCTCTTTTTTTGTTAAAAATTTTCGGAGTATTAGTGCTACACACTACGCATCAAGATCATAACAAATATCCACCAACTTCGGTTGTTCGGAAAATTAATCTCCTCCAACTTCGATTGGTCGGGAATAAATATCCACCAACTCCAGTTGGTCGAAAAATTAATCTCCTCTAACTCCGGTTGGTTGGGAATCAATATCCACCAACTCCGGTTGGTCGGCAAATTAATCTCCTCCAACTCCGGTTGGTCGGGAATCAATATCCACCAACTTCGATTGGTCGGCAAATTAATCTCCTCCAACTCCGGTTGGTCGGGAATCAATATCCACCAACTCTGGTTGGTCGGCAAAATTAATCTCCTCCAACTCTGATTGGTCGGGAATCAATATCCACCAACTCCGGTTGGTCGATAAATTAATCTCCTCCAACTCCGGTTGGTCGGGAATCAATATCCACCAACTCCGGTTTGTCAGCAAATTAATCTCCACCAACTCCGGTTGGTCGGGAATCAATCTCGTCCAAATTCGGTTGGTCAGTAAATCAATTGCAATCAACTCCAGTTGGTTAAACTAAGCAGGATCGTGGGATGTAAGTCGTTTCATTGCTTAGAATCAAAGAGTGATAAGTTACTATAATCAAATAGAATGGCATATCAAAATATGCATGTATTCACTAACAAAGACATTCTGCAGAATACTTAGAAGAAAATAAAATAGCAAAAGATGAAAAAAAATTCATTCAAATTAAGAAGAATTACATATGCTGTGAAAACTACAAGTCATTACATCAAAGACCCTACTCTATTGGTTTTTTCCCTTCTGCATTTGAAACAGGTTGTACTCTAGCAGGAGGATCGTCTAAGGCATAAGGAGAGTTTAGGAAATTTACATCTAGAAGCATTCGAACATTCATCACTGATGGCCGATCAAGAAAATGCTCTGGGCGAGATATGTTAAAATGTGAATAAAGATTGTAATCGCCGAGGTACTTTGAGATCAAGCACTGAGGAATTACCCGAGCAGGAATCCAACTCATGTCGAGATTAAAAGGAGGCAGGGGCAACTCAAGCAATACAGGATCATAATAATCCCATAAGTAGTGAACCCGTTCCACTTTTATCACGCACAATGCATTCAGCCACCCTTGCTTGTACCCTTCATTATTTGACTGCTGAATCCGATCATCAAGATGGTAAAGGCCTTCATTGTAGCCCGCCATCCAAAATTCTCTGGGTTGTTTGTGGAACTGGTAAGTTAACCTCTCCAGTTGCTCATGAAGATTCTTCACCAGGATTTCCTTATTTTCCAAGGCATAACTCTGGGTAGTAAGTTGTTCGCTAAGATTCAAAATCTTCTTAGACATCTCTGCTAAATCCTGATTCTTCTCCATCAATTGAACTTCCTGATTCTCCAAGGCAGATTGAGTCCTCACTTCCTCAATAGAAATCCGGCCAACCCTTACTCGTCCTCGAGAATAAGATCTTGCTCGTCCGCGAGTAGAGGGCCCAACCTTTTTCAAGGTTTCCAATTTATCTCGCAGGTTGGCATTTTCTACCTCCAAGAAAGAGAAACCTTCATCATTAACTGGAACCAAGGCTCCCGAGGAGGATGCAGCAGATTTAAGTTGTTTCACCTCCTCTTGCAAGGCAATGTTCTCTTGCTCCAACAACTTGGCGATACGCCTGTGCTCTTCAACCTCAAGTTTCAGAATGCTCTCTTTCTTTTCATAAGCGGAGATGAATTTATCATACCCTTTTTTATCATTCAACTGTTGATATTTCTTCTCGTACCCCTGATGCAAGAGTGTCTAGGACTCTTTGTACTGCTACTGGAGTTCCTCGATAGTGCCTTGGAGATCCTCAATCATCTCATAATAAGCCACATTATTGGCTACTGCACGATCGAGCAAACACTTCAGATACTGGTAAGCTTCAACTGCTCGTTCAAAAGCATCTGACCCCAGGATGTCAAGTATCTGTGTCTCATTTAGATCATCATGACCATCTTTAAAATAGTCGTTACATTTCTTCATTAACTCTGTTTCATGAGTTAACAATATTTCCATCCTGACCATAAACTAATAAAGAGAATAAATACAAAGAATCAATAGGGATGCAGACAGAGTAAGTAAAAGAGAAAGTCAAGACGAGTAACCAAGGTTCGAAATTTTATTTCATCATAAAGGGAAAATACAAAATCCAAAGTTACATTCAATAGAATAACAAAATAAACTCCCGAGCAACTCTACACCTTCTCTCTGTTTCCTATAACTTCCTCGGAAGGGTTTGAGGAAGTGATTGGTTGCTCGGAGGGCAAAATTAGCTGCTCGGTAGAGGTACTGGCTGGTGGCGGTTGCTCGAAAAGATGCACAACTCGGACAGAGAGGGCCTGATCTCCAATCATCATGGAAGATTTATCTGAGGCAGCTTCGTCCTCTTCTTCTTCTCCATAGGAGGGAGGAGGGACATGAGTGTGTTGCTAGAATAATTCAAAATCCTCAGCAACTTTCAACTCTTGTAAGGTTGCCACCCATCCATCCCTAAAATATTTAAGATTGGCGTATTCCATTTGAGAGGACATGGAAGCCAAGAACTTATTCCAGCCCTTATCCCAACCAGTGCTAAATGACTTTTTGACTGCCTTTTTCCTCTTTGCCTTTTCCGAGGAGGTCCTTTCTCTAAGGAACTCCTTGACAGCTTTCAACCTCTCCTCCACCTCCAGTTTTTGACGCCCAACATCCTAAAGTCTAGCAACTTCCTCTTTGGCAGACTTGAGCTTAGCCTCCAGCTCCTTATTGCTTTGTTCAAATACTTTATTGCCCTACTCCGACTCCGTCAACTTCTTCTCCAGATCCTTGGAGGCATTTACAACTTGATTTCTTTCCTACTCGATGGACTGGAATTGCTTCTCCCAAGCAACTTTATCTTCCTCGTATTTTTTACGAGAATCTTTCAGAGATTGGGTTAAACCAACAAAAGCTTCCTCTATTCCTCCCGAAGAACTTGAAGCTTTAATAGCCTCATCCTTCTTCAGAATGCTGTTGAAACATGTTACAAGCTAAAAAAGAAATAACTTTGAGTCAGTACAGGAACATAATATCAAAAAATGAGAACTCAGATTAATAATACTTACTGAGGCGATATGTTGCACAGCCAAGGTAGTAACTTTGTCATGAGAAAGAGTGTCTTCAATACCTTGGACTCCTGGGATAATCCAAGACTTCACCAAGCCCATAGCAGAGCTCGGAGGAACAAAAGTGGGAATACCACCTTTAACATTTAAAGACTGGGAGACAGGATCAGCAAGTCTCTCAAAAGAGTTTTTCTTCAACCTCATCGGAGGATTAAGAACATTCTCAACCAAATAACTTGTCTTTGCGGGTGATATGACGATAACCTCACTTGGAGGACAAACAACAACAATCTTGCTCGGGGCCACTAGGGGCTTATCAACAACTTTCTTGGCAGCAGCAGGAGGGGGTGCATCAATATTCCTTGCCCCTTCTTCTGGGACACTTTGTTTACTTTTCTTTGCCTCTCCAGCAGTAGAGGCAGACTTATCAAAGAAAGCAGGAACTTTTCTTTTGTTCATTATGTCACCAATAGGAATATTTAACTCTGAAGAAGAACCTTCCACACTAGTATCAGCAGTTGGTACTTAGTCAATGTGAACCACCACTGGACGAGCAGTAAAGGATGAAGTATAGCTTTTGTACTGCAACAAATAAGAGGCAGATCTAATGTGTTCCTCGGCCACAGATTGGTGCAAACTCCAGATAAGTTTCAAATGCTTTAAATTAACATTAATTTCTTTGGGAAAATTTCGTTTGCTATCAGCTACAAATAATCAAAAATTAAATGTCAGTGATACATTTTATCAAACACAAAGAAAGCAAGATTTCAAAAAAATAAAAACAACCTATCCCATTTCCATAAGGAGGACATCTAGGACCTTAGTATACATCATCTCCATTTAATGGAGGGTGTTGCCAATTTTTCATTACCACTCCATGTTCAAAATAATCCCTGTTGGCATCAGGAAGATTGACAACTAACGCCCTATTCAAAAACCTAGTTTTTAAATAAAAAGTATTTATCATTGACAACCCATCTGTAGCAATACATAATCGCTGGAATCCCTAAACGGGTTCCATGAAGTTGGTTCAACCTATGAACTCCATTAACTATTCTCCAGGTATTTGGCGCTATTTTTGCAGGTACAATGTCAAAATATTGACAGAACTCCAAACATAAAGGATTTGGAAGAAAACAAAAGCCACATTTGGCCATAAAGAGACCTGGGAACCAACGTCCCTCAGCCAAAGAAAAATAGTCAGAAAGTTCAGAAAGTTCTTCTAATATGACCCATGAAGGAATTGAAAATTCAGAACGAAATTTGCCAAGAGATTCAACAGGGTAAACCATGATGAACAGAATAAGTAAAAGAGAAGGAAGAAGAGCTTACAGGAGAGAAGAGTGAACTAGTTGACAACGAACAATGGAAGAAACGAACGCACAAGACAAGAAGAAATGAAAAGTTCGAAGACACAGGTTTAAAAAGTGACAGATGATAGGATTTCTACAACGTTTAAATACTTTACCTCGGGAATAGATAAAGGCAATGATTACCAAGGCGGACGTTTGTGTATTCGGCGGCTAAAAAGAAGAAAAAGGGCACAAAAATTGAAGCGATTATGAAAATTCAAAATACTTTAAAAGCCTGATACTATGCACTCAAAAAATGAGTTATATACAACAAAAGTTTGCCTAAAATCCATACAAACCGAAAATCTAAGCAGCATAATGTTCCATACTTTTCTTCAACATCAAACTACAAAACATTGGGGGCTTCTGTTGATACCAAATTTATTCTGCTGACGTGGATCAATTATGTGGAGACACGTGTCAATTGACATGGCACCCACAAACACTTTTAATGAAAAACACACTGACTCCGAGGAACTTAATCTCCCCGACCAACTCAGGCGTTCCGAGCAACAAGTGTTCTCCGAGGAACTTTATTGTACCGAGCAACTCATGCATGTCGAGCTACTTAGGCGGTCCGAGAAGATTTGGCGGTCCGAGCTACATAGCGTATCGAGAACTCAAATCAAGATAATCAAGGTGATGACTACGCATTAAATGCTCATTATTATCATACAGATGTACATGTCTACTAGATAACAGCGCATTGTCCTTTCATTTGTACAGCATCAAGGCTATAAAGACATTGTAACCTCCTCATTAGAGAGAGACCGAAATTTCTTGAGCAAACGATTCCTCGAGAATTCCAAACAAACAGTCAGCAATAACAAAAATAGTGGACGTAGGCCATTCTTGCAAGGCTGAACCACTTTAAAAATCTATTGTCTATTATTTCTTTATTCATTTTTATCTGTGATTAAAATAATTAGGTCAAATATAATTTTTTACATCAACAGGATTCATTAATGGTGTTTTGGAGGAAATTCTTGGATGAAACCCGTAGGTCGAATTAACAATTTCTGGGCAAATAAATGCTTAATCGATCGATCGACCCAAGAATGTGATCGATCAACCCCTTTCCTCGATCGATCGATCTTACTTGGAAAACTGCATGTTTTCCCCTTTTTGTTTAATCTGGTTAAAATATGTAGGAACCCTTGTATATCATTTAAAGAGTGTAATGGGTCATGAAGAGGACCAGTAGGGTCTAAGTAGACTCCGTGGAGTGAAATTTTATAAGGGATGAAATTGTGGGTTAAGGAGGGTTTTCATCACTTAATGGAAATTGTTTGTACATTCACTAAAGAATTGAGAGACTCGTGAAAGACTTAGACCAGAATGTTAGAGAGGGTGCACCTACTGAAATTATCTTTAATAAGATAGAATACTTAGAGGGATGAGAAGTAAGTATGAAATGATTATAATTGAGAATAAACGAGATGAATCCTTTAGGCGAGATAATTGGGTAAAATTTTAATAATTATTATGGGTCATGGGCGAACCTAATTGGAAAATGTGAATATTTATAAATATGGTCGTGTGACTGTGTGCATATATTAATAATTATATTTGTGAATAATCGTACCCACGTTACTTGCTATCACAGAGGTTGTCGCGCCGGAATAGTCTTATCTCGATGAGACCTTTATGGGGGATATTGACTTGTACCCTAGAACATAGGATTCCTTGGTACATGATATCTGAGAATGACGGTCAGACGATCCTAAGAGACGTGAGGGGTATGTGCTGACCTCTTAGTGAATTGGAACTATGATTCGCCTCCATTTTGTGTGTATTGTGTTAATAAAGTTCTAGAGTGATTCCGAACTAGTATTTCCCTTAGTACAAGAGATACGGGGACTTGATAGAAGAGGATACCAGCACCATAGATTTTATGTGGGGTGTCGATAGTATATATATTATATGAGTGACTTCTATATATATACGTATATATGGAAATCATCTACTGTGTAAATGCTCCAAACTTTATAAAAAGTGTTCGGGAACTGTGTAACGGTACTGAGATATTCTAAGTAACATAAGTAATCGTGAAGAGATTGATATTTAAACTAAATATCATAGCCTTGTTAATTCTCGGAATAAAACTTTATGAGGGATAAGTTAGATAAACTTATGAGATTCAGTAGTACGGTAAGCGTGCACACTAGATGAGAGGTGAGAATTCTCAAGAGAGTGTTGCATACTAACAGGGTTGTTACATTAGCCGGTAAACATTTTAAATACTTGCTTAACTATTTTAAAGTTGTTTTACACTCGGGCTCTGACCCGTTTCCTGTCATCTTTTCTCTCTTTTAAATACTTGCTTAACTATTTTAAACTGTCCTTCCCAGTTCGGGCCCAGTTTACCGTCTGATGGCTTCACTGTGTTGCCCAGGACCTTTCTTAGAACATAGTCCCCAACTTTGAATTTCCTCGGATTGACCCTTTTGCTGTAGTGCTTCGCGAGCTGTTGTTGATAGCTTGCTAGTTTTACTAGGGCAAGTTCCCTGCGCTCGTCGGCTAGGTCGAGTTCAGCGAGCAAAGCCTGATCATTCTGGCCTTGCTCGACAAGGTCGGATCTCATTGTAGGCAATCCTGCTTCTAGTGGGATAACCGCCTCCATTCCATATGCTAGTGAGAATGGTGTTTCTCCTGTGGCTCGCCTAGGAGTCGTTCTGTATGCCCATAGGATATGCAGTAGTTCGGTTGTCCACGCGCCTTTGGCTCGCTCTAACCGCTTCTTCAATCCAGCGATCACTGTATTGTTGGAAGCTTCAGCTTGTCCGTTGCTTTGAGGGTAGGCCACCGAGCTGAAGTGGTGCCTGATCCCGTGTTTGTCGCAGAAGTCCTGAAAAGGGCCACTCTCAAACTGTGTTCCATTGTCAGTGATGATGGTTCTGGGGATTCCGAACCGAGTGATTATATTTCTCCATATGAACCTTATCATGTCGCCATCTCGGATGTTCGCCAGTGGTTCTGCCTCGATCCACTTGGTAAAGTAATCAGTTGCAACCAACAGGTATTTGCGATTGCTGGCAGCGGTGGGCAGTGGTCCCACGATGTCCATTCCCCATTGGGCGAAGGGCTAGGGACTGGTCAGGGATTTTAATTCGCTGGCGGGCTGGTGGACCATGGGAGCGTGAAGTTGGCATTTTAGGCATTTGCGGACATATACTGCGGAGTCCTTTTGCATGTACGTCCACCAATAACCTTCCTTCATTGTTTAGAAGGCTAGAGACCTTCCTCCGAAGTGACTTCCACAGATTTCGTCGTGAAGCACTGCCTCGACATCGCCTGGGTGGACGCATCTAAGGTAAGGACCGGAGAAAGATCTTTTATACAAGTCGCCTCCTGTGGATAAGTGAAAGCGAGCAGCTTTGACTCTTATCTGGTGGGTAGTTCTCTTGTCCTCTGGGAGCATTCTGTTCTTTAAATAGTCTTTCAAGGGATCCATCCAGCTGGGGGCTGATTCCAATTGGAGTATTGGTTTGGCTTTTGTCAGCTCGCAGTTGGGGTAGATGCTTGGGCAATTGAGGAAATCGATAGGGATGATCCTTTTAAGGCTAGAATCAACTGCCGAGCTCAGGGCTGCTAAGGCGTCAGCGTGGCTGTTTTACCCCCTGGGAAACTGTTGGATGTTGATCTCTTCAAAGCTTGTCATTAAGTTTTTTACCAAGGAGAGGTAGGCTGCCATTCTCTTATCTTTTGCGTTATAGTCTCCACTTATCTGACTGGAAACTAGTTGCGAATCTCTGAATACCTGCAAATGCTTTGCTTCCAAAGTTTGTTCCTTTTGGAGACCTGCTATTAAGGCTTCGTATTCTGCTTCATTGTTGGAGGCTGTAAATCCCAGCCTGATTCCTTGCTCAAGGACTGTATTTTTTGGAGTGATGAGAACAATTCCTACCCCTGCCCCCTTTGAGTTGAAGGCTCCATCAACGAATAGTTTCCAGCTTTCCCCTGTAGGCTGGTTGTTTTGTTCTGTTGGCTTAGGCTGGTCGAAGGGTTCTTCGCCTGTGAATTCAGCTATGAAATCAGCAAGGATTTGACCCTTGATAGCTGTCCTTGGTTGAAATTGGATGTCAAATCGGCCGAGCTCGACTGACCATTTAGACAGTCTACCCGACAAATCCGCCTTCCTTAGGACAACCTTGAGGGGGTGTGATGTAAGGACGATGATCGTATGAGCTTCGAAGTAATGCTTCAGTTTCCTCGAGGCCATTACTAGGGCGAATGCGAGCTTTTTCAATGGTAGGTAGCGCTGCTCGGCATCTAATAAGGTTTTGCTCGTGTAATAGACTGGATGTTGGATTTCTGTAACTTCACACATTAGCGCTGAGCTGACAGCATGACTGGATACAGAGAGGTAGAGGTACAAAGAGTCCTTTTGCTGTGGTATAACAAGCAGTGGTGGAGAGCTTAGGTAGGACTTGAGCTCGTCTAATGCTCGTGAGCAACCTGGGGTCCATTCTACTATTTTGCTGCCTTTTAAGAGTTGGAAGAAGGGCTTGCATCTCTCGGAGGATTTAGAAATGAAACGATTTAGAGTAGCGAGCATTCCAGTGAGCTTCTGTACATCTCGGACTGTGCGAGGAGGTTGCACTCTTTTGATTGCATCAATCTGGTCCGGATTAGCCTCTATGCCTCGCTTGCTGACCAAATACCCAAGAAACTTTCCTGACTGGACACCGAATGAACACTTGCTCGCGTTGAGTTTCATTCGGTACTTCCTGAGGATTTCGAAGGTACTTGACAGGTCCGAGAGGTGATTTTCCTTCTCCTTGCTCTTGACGAGCATATCGTCAATGTAGACCTCCATTGTGTCTCCCATTTGATTCTTGAACATTTTAGTAACTAGCCGCTGATAGGTTACCCCTGCATTTTTTAGCCCAAAAGGCATGACCTTGTAACAGTATAAACCAACCGTCGTGATAAACGCCATTTTGTCCTGATCTGGGGCATACAGGGGGATCTGGTGATATCCTGAGTATGCGTCCAGAAAACTCATTCGTTCGTGAGCTGCGGTGGTGTCTACTAGTTGGTCTAGTTTTGGAAGAGGGAAGCTATCCTTAGGGCAGGTTTTGTTGAGGTCAGTGAAGTCTATGCAAACTCTCCACTTACCGTTGCTTTTCGTAACTACCACTAGGTTGGATAACCATTTGGGGAATTGCACTTCCCGTATGGACCCTGCATCCAGCAGTTTTTCGACTTCTTTTTCTATTGCTCTGGCCTTCTCGGGAGCAGTTCGTCGTGCCTTCTGCGCTATCGGCTTGAATGTGGGATCGACGTGCAACTGATGGCATACCATATTGGGATCGATTCCTGGCAGCTCATAGGGTTCCCAAGCGAAAACATCTATGTTGCTTCTGAGTAAGGTTAACAAATCCTTTTGCTCTTGGTCAGTGAGTGAGGTCCCGATCAGGAAGATTCTGCTGTTGTCGCCTTCTTTAGCCGTCACTTCTACCAGGTCCTTTACAACACGCTCAGAGGGGAGGAGCCTGGTCTCTTCCACTCCAGGTCTTCCATATTTTCATTGCTATTTGGAAGGGATTGCACCTTCCTCCACTTTCTCGCTGGCTTGAACGACTCTTTTCTCTGGCTTTGGTCGGATGGCCGCTATGAAGCACTTCCTTGCCATCGCCTGGTCGCCATGTATCTCCATTACTCCCCGTTCGGTGACATATTTGAGTTTCTGGTGGTAGGTCGAGGAGACTGCCTTCATTGCTTGAAGCCATCCCCTGCCGAGAATGGCTTGATACGGTGAATCGATGTCGACCACCAAGAATTCGATCATCTTGGAAACATTTCCAGCGCGCACTGGCAGTACTATTTTGCCCAGAGGCATGGTCATCTTCCCAGCGAAGCCGACAAGAGGGATAGTGGTTCCCTTTAGGTCGGCGATGTTCAACTTCAATTTTCGGAATAGGTGGATGTACATTACTTCGGATGAGCTCCCTTGATCGACGAGCAGCTTGTCGATATCAAAGTTGGCTATCCTGAGTGTAATGACTAAGGCATCGTGATGTGGGGTCCTTACTCTCACAAGATCTTCATCCGTGAAAATAATATGCTTGTTGTAGTTGATGTCCTCTGCTCGCCGACGTTTTTCTGACTGTGATTTTGCTGGATCAATCTGAAAAGCTTTCATTACCGCTGTCAGCTTCTTTACCTCCATTCGAGCTGAGTTACCCTGGATTTGCTTAACATCGGATACTCCGTGGATTACTGCGAATTCGTGTCCGACGTCATCTTCCAATACGTTGTCGGGTTTCGCCTCCTTATGGGCAGTCACTCTCTCTACCTTCTTTTCCACAAATTCATTCAAATGTCCGGATTGGGCCAACTCCTCGAGGTGGGACTTAAGAGCCTTGCAATGCTCGGTCTTATGCCCTCCCTCTCTGTGGAAAGTGCATCTTAATGCATTGTTTCTTTTCGAGGGGTCTCCTCCCATTTTTCGGGGCCATTTGACGAACGGCTCATCCTTGATCTTCGCGAGAATTTTGTAAATTGGTTTTTTGAAGACGGTGTTGACCGCCTGGAACGATTTTGTAACGTCAGGGTTCCCTCCATTTTTGGAGCCATTCTTGCCCCCACTCTTTCCTCCCTTTTTCTGGTTCTCAACTTTCTCACTTCCCTTGGTAGTGAGCTTGGCTCGACCGTTTTCTCCTACATTAAGGCGGGTGACATCTTCCACCTTTGCGTATTTATCAATCCGGGCCATCAGGTCGTCAATGGTCGTAGCTTCCTTCTTCGTCAAGGACTGTTAAAGGAGGGAAGAGCTAGGTAGCCCAATTTTGAATGAAGCCACTGCCACTTCTTCCGCGCAGTCCTCGACCTCGTTGAATAACTTCCAGTACCTCTTCGCGTAGTCTCGGAGTGTCTCCTGAGGCGTTTTCTTCATTGTTAATAGAGCATCCATCCTTTTGGGATGGGAGCTGCTGGTGATGAACCGGGCCATAAAGAGCTCGGCCAGGGATTTGAAATTTCTGATGGATTGGTGAGGGAGTTTGTCGAACCATTTCTGGGCCACGTCATGGAGGCTCGAGGGGAAAATACGACACATCAGCGCATCTCGGTGATTCCAGAGGGTCATGGCCTATCGGTACTGCCTGACATGATCAATGGGATCAGTCTTCCCGTCGTAAATCTTGAACCTTGGAATGGAAAACTTCTTGGGAGCCTCTTCCTCTTAAATTTCCCTCGTGAATGGTGATTTCATCTGGGTCTTGAGGGATCTCCTGGCGAGTTCTCTGGTCGACCTGGTGCCGCGGTGAGCTGGATGTTGGTCCATTTCTCTGCGGACCAGGTTCCGTATGTTGTCGTCGCTGCGAGCAGGGTTCTGGTAGCGGCGAGCTTTTCTTAGTTGTTCGCGGAGGACGTCGTCTGAGTCGCCACCTTCGCCCCCTTGATATTGCCGCCTAAGGCTCCTTCCTCGGCTGCGAGATTTGCTCGTCTGAGGGCTAGGAGTGCGATAGGGGCGTCTCCTGGTATCAGGACGTAGTTCTTTCTCCTGTTTTTCCAGTCTTCTTTTCAAGCGAGCATTCTCAGCCTCATATCTGCGAGAAGACTCCTTCTGCTCGTGGAGCCTTGCCTCATATGCATCGATTAATCTGGATATCTGCGTGGACCTTGCTGGTCCTTGACTTTCTTCTGAGGCCGGCCTTTCTAAGCGAGCCCCTTGATCTGAACGTCGGACTTCAGATCTAATCCTGCGAGGAGCAGGTGGCTCCTGAATATCTCTTGCTTGAGGAGCGTTGCTGCTGTGACCAGACATCTTAGATTTTTTCTTGGCGTGGGCTCTTCTCAGGGAAAGATGAGCGCTTCCCACAGACGGCGCCAATTGTGGTGACAATTGTTATGAAACACAAATAAATATAAAAGAGGTAATAACCAAGAAAGAATAAATAAAATAGCGATCACACAACAACAGGTGTACATGGTTCAGCAAAGATGTGCCTACGTCCACGATGGTGCAGTCAGTATTATTTCTCTATGTTCTGAAGAATAGGTACAGAGAATACAACTTATCCTTTGCTCCGGACCTAGGGTTTAATTTATACATGTGTATGTTCGTTAGTGGAGATGATGGGTTCCTTCATATTAGCCATCTTCCCTATCTTTTCCCTTCATGGGATTGTGCTCCCCTATAACTTCTCTTCATGGGATCGTGGGGAGAGACCGGGTCAATATAAAAGATAGAGGGCCTGGATTTTGGGCCTTCAGAACTGGGCTACTCGTCCAGGCCCATGGTCCTAAATTTTGGGTACCTACACCTGGTAAGAACAAATCTGGATATCTCTCGCGCATATCGGCCTCGCGCTCCCAAGTGGATTCCTCCACGTTATGATGCTCCCACTGGACCCGTATAAGTGGAACTATCTTCGACCTCAATCTCCTCTCATTATAGTCTAGGATAGCCACCGGTCTCTCCTCGTAAGAGTTGTCAGGCTGTAAGTCTATCTCATCTATCGCGATGTGAGTATGGGCCATATCATCCTGAAGATACCGTCTCAACGACGAGATGTGGAATACATCGTGAATGCGATGTAAATGCTCTGGTAGTCCCAATCTGTATGCTACCGGCCCAATCCTCTCGATAATGGGAAAGGGTCCTACATACCTCGGGGCCAATTTCCCTTTCTTCCCAAACCTCATCACTCCTTTCATAGGAGATACACGCAGTAACACTTGGTCCCCACATTAAACTCCCGGAAGAACCATTTCGTATCGGCGTAGCTCTTCTGCCTGTCCTGGGCTACTCTAATGCAACTCCTAATCATTTCAATCCTCGCGGAGGTTTCGTGAATTACCTATGGTCCTAGCAAATTGTTATCCCCCACCTCGAGCCAACAAGTTGGAGAACGACAAGGCTGGCCATACAAAGCCTCAAATGGAGCCATACCAATCGTAAACTGATAAGAGTTATTATAAGCAAACTCTACCAGTGGAAGATGTGGTTCCCAACCTCCTCCAAAATCAAGAACACACATGCATATCATATCCTCTAACATCTGATTAGTACGCTCTGTATGTCCAACGGTCTGTGGGTGATAAGCTGAACTCAGCCTCAACTCAGTACCCATAGCCTCCTGAAAGCTTTCCCAGAAACTTGACACGAAAATCTTGTCTCTATTTGATACAATATTAAGGGGCACCCCATGTAATCTGACAATCTCATAAATGAACAACTGAGCATACTGACCCGTGGTATAATCTGTCCGCACCGGCAGAAAATGAGCCACCTTGGTCAAACGGTCTACAATCACCCAGATAGAGTCGTGGCCCCGCTGTGATATAGGTAACCCTGTAATAAAATCCATGGAAATACTCTCCCACTTCCATGCGGGTACTTCCAATAGTTGAAGCAATCCTGACGGTTTCTGATGGTCCACCTTCACAAGCTGGCAGGTAAAACACTTGGACATGAACTCAACAATATCCTTCTTCATCCCACTCCACCAGTATTGCCTCCTCATATCCTAGTACATCTTATCTCCTCCAGGATGTATCGCAAATCGGGACCCGTGAGATTGGGTCATCACTGCATGACGCAATTCTGCCCCTTCTGGAACCACTAACCTCCCATTAAACCTCAAACCCCCATCAGAACTAACAGAATAGGACTCAGCACCCTCGGCTAAAAGTCGTACAATCTGCTCCTGGCAAAACGGGTCTGTGGTTTGGGCCTGTATTACCCTCGTAACAATCTCGGGTGTGACTGTCATTACAGATATGAAGGAACGGGCTACTGCGTCCTGGTGACCCAACTCCTTCCACTTCTCTTTTCAGACGTCCGCTACCTCATTTACCGGTCTTCGGCTCAACGCATCAGCAACTACGTTGGCTTTCCCCGGATGATACTGTATGTCGAACTGATAGTCCTTCACAAACTCTAACCATCTGCGCTGACGCATATTCAGCTCTCGGTGAGTGAACAGGTACTGCAGTGATTTGTGATCTGTGAACAAACGGAACTTCTCCCCCAATAAATAGTGTCTCCATATCCACAGTGCAAAAATGACCGCTTCTAACTCCAGGTCGTGGGTGGGGTAATTCTTCTCATGCGGCTTAATCTTGCGGGAGGCAAAAGCTATAGCCTTCTCTTCCTACTGAAGTACTCCCCAAGTCCTCGTAAAGAGGCATCGGTGTAAACCAGGTACTCCACACCCAGCTTCGGTAAAGCAAGGACTGGTGCTGAAGTAAGCTTGTCTTTCAGCTCGTTGAAAGCCAATTGACAAGCTTCATCCCAAACATATGGTACCCCTTTGCGAGTCAGGTTCCTCAATGGACCCGCTATTTTGGAGAATCCCCGAATGAATCTCCTGTAGTATTCGGCTAACCCCAAAAAACTACGCACTTCCGTTGGTGTCATGGGCTGTACCCACTCCCTCACCGCTGACACTTTACTCGGGTCAACGGTTATCCCCTGTTCAAAAATAACATGACCCAAGAACTGTACCTCTTGCAACTAGAATCCACACTTCTCGTACTTAGCATAAAACTGATGCTCTCGTAAAGTCTGAAGAACCTGCCTCAAGTGCTCGGCATGCTCCTCCTCGGAGTGTGAATATATCAAAATGTCATCTATGAAGACGATGACAAACTGATCCAAGAACTCTCTGAATACTCGGTTCATTAAGTCCATGAATACGGCTGGAGCATTTGTGAGACCAAATGGCATCACTCTGAACTCGTAAGACCCATATCTCGTCAAGAAGGCAGTCTTTGAAATGTCCTGCTCTCTAATACGTAGCTGATGGTACCCCGATCTCAGATCTATCTTCGAAAAGAAAGTTTCTCCCCTCAGTTGGTTGAACAGATCATCGATTCGAGGCAACGGATACTTATTCCGTATCATGACCTTGTTCAACTCCCGGTAGTCCACACATAACCTCAGTGAACCATTTCTCTTCTTCACAAACAATATTGGAGCGCCCCAAGGTGAGGTACTCCTGCGAATGAAGGCCTGACCTAACATCTGCTCTATCTGATCTCGTAACTCTCGCATCTCCGCCGGAGCCATACGGTATGGAGCGCGTGCTATAGGTCTCGTATCTGGCAATAAATCTATGACAAAGTCTATCTCTCAACTAGGGGGTAGGCCTGGTATCTCCTGGAATACATCGGAATACTCACGAACGACTGGGAACGAGTCTAAAGGAATCACAACCTCCTTAGAGGCATCTTCCTCTATATAATACAAATGAGCGGTCGAACCTCCCTCTGGGCGAGGCATCGCCACTACAAACATCTCTTGCCCCAGAATGGAAAAAATAATGCTCCCACCGAAGCAATCAATCATGTCTCTATAAGATGCAAGCCAATCCATACCGATAATAACATCATGCTCATGCATATCTAAGACTAACATGTCTGCAGGTAATACCAAACTACCAATCTCTACCCCGACTCCCCGACATATAAAGAAGATAAGCGACCCACTCCCCAGTGGTGAGTCTACACACGTCACTGTGCTCTCTGCTATGGCCAACAACCCTAAGGCCTTCACAAAATGCGTAGCTATAAAATAATGCGTCGCCCCAGTATCAAACAAAACCCGACCCATAGTACCATGGATAGGAAACATACCCTCAATCGCGGGTGGTGCCTGTGGAGCTGCTGCCTGGTGGACGTTATAGACACGTCCGTACTGTAACTTCCCTTGCTGCACTGGAGCTGCTGGAATGGCTGGTAGGGCTGGCACCTGGGCTGTAGCTGGGAGGGCAACTGGAAAAAGTGGTCTCTGTGGCTCATTACGGGCACCCTGCTGCTGTGGGGCCCTATTACCCTCTGGGAAATCCTGGCGCTTATGACCATGCTTACCGCATACAAAACACCGGCCTTTGAAGTTACCTCCCCTCTAACCCTGCTGACCACGGTACTGCTGGCCGTTACCTCCCCGCCACTGGCCCTGTTGATTAGGCTGGCCCTGCCAATAACCCCCAAATCCCTTCTTGGAATCACCTGAACGGAATCTCTTAGCAGGGTCCCCCTGATGGGAACTCTGCTCGTGTTGACGAGTCTGTCCATAAGATGGTGCCCCACTAGCACTACTACCCCCGGTCCTGCCCTGCTGGCTGAACTCTCCTGCTCTCCTGCTTCCCTACAGATGGAAGCGGTGATCCTGACAATGTAGTAACACAACATTGAGTACATCAGTGAAAGTACTCAGAGATAGATTCCCTATAAGATGCTGATAGATCCTCCAAGTTAACCCGTCCACAAAAAACATTATCTTCTTATTATCAGTAGGTGCCTCATCTGGCACTATGGTGAGAAGTCTCGTGAACTCCTCCTCATACTCAGCAACAGTAGAGTTCTCCTGTTTCAAATTCAGTAATTTCCGCCTCATCTCAGTCTGCACGGCGGGTGGAAAGTACTTGTGGTCAAACCGCTCCCAAAACGACTGAATAGGGACCGTGTCCCTCTCCTCCAAGGTGGTAGTGGACTCCCAACACTGCAAAGCGGCCCCCACCATCTTAAAGGAAGCCAATAACTGCCTTTTCACGTCGGTGCACTCATACATACGAAGATGCCGCTGGATGTCTTTCTTCCATTGGCTGTCTGTGACGATATCTAAGCTACCAGAGAACTCAAGGGGATGCGCCTTCTGAAAAGCATCCCTAACCCTCTCCCATGAAGATGGAAGTTGTGCTGGTACTGGCGCCACTGCCTGAATCTGGGGTGGAGCCTGCTGAACCACCGCTAGCGCGGCATTCACCGCCTGAGCAATAATGGCGGCTACTTCATTAGCATTCATAGTGCCTTGTACCGGAGCTGCTGGATGCTCGGCCTGGGCACGCCTATCCTTCGGTGCACGTCTCGGAGGCATTCGAAACGTGAAGTAGTTTATTAGTCTACAGTCATTATTAAATCTCAAATAGTTGAAGACGTAACGTAAAAGCAGAAATACAACAATCCTAAAAATAGGGCTCTATAGCAAAAACGTTAAGCTGAAAGCGAAAATAAGCCGTACAGATCCTATGGACACTAGAACCTGATGCTCTGATACCACCTGTGACACCCCGCCTAATTAAATACCGGGCGATCACTCCTTTATTAAATTAAAATCAAGGTGAACAGTTGGTTCATTCTTAGCATCACCGTCGTAAAAATAACTTTTCCAAATTTAACACCCTATTTAATTTAGCTAAGTGTCAAAACCATTTTTTAAACATTACCTTCCAATTTTATTTATTTATTTTATTAAACAATCAATCCAATAATTTAACATTTAAAAACACAATCCCAGCATTTAAAACTTAAAGTAAAACATACATGTTGATTAAATCCCAAAGTAACAGTACTAGAAATAGCTGAAATACAAATGTTCCAATAAAACAGATAAATAGTGGAAGGGGAGACACATGCCCAATAAGGAGAATGATAGAATTGGAATCAAGTAAATGAAATCATCTAAGCAAGTGGCCTGCAACTCCCACCTAAGCTGCAGCACGTTCCTTCCAAGGGATCCTAAACAAGACGCCCCTATGGCTGGGCACCTGTAATATATACATATATATACAAGAGAGAAAGAGGAATAGAAACGGGTCAGAGCCCGATAGTGTATATGATTTAAAAATTCGTTTAGAAAGTATTTAAATTGATACAGGCCAATGCAACTGTAATACCCCGTACTTTTGACTATAATTATTTTGGGATTAATTAATTAAATGCGTATTAATTGGAAATTAATCCGAGTTATAAATACTAATGAGATGCGAATTGGTATTTGATTTTGTGCATATATGATTATATATGTATTGGGTATTATGAAATTTGTCGTAAGATTTATATACGGCATTTTAGAAATTTTGTTGAAACGCATGGGACCGCCGCGTCACGGTATAATATTTTGTTAATAAAAAGTGAATTTAAAATCTATAAACCGTATAGTCGTTTTGAGTGCGCCAACGCGTCCGGAAGGGTCGAGATAGTCAGAAAACACTAGCCGGGGGTATAGTTTGGGTCCCGAGGTATTTTTAGGCCATACCGGCAACTTAAAGGGTATTTTGGTAATTTTACATTTTGAGGAATTAAAAGTGACGAAAATTGGTGATGTAAATCTGATGTGGAATTTGGCCCACTAAGCCCATAACCAACCCATATTAACCTAGAAAGCTACGTAGGTTATCATTTAGGTTTTCTAAGTTTCCCCAAATCAAAACCCTAGCCACCTTAAGCCACCATTGGAGAAGAGCTTGGAGAGAGAGGAATTTCTGCAGAAAACTTCATCTAACCTACACCAAACTCAGAGACAACCAAGGCAAGTGACTTTATTCCATTTAATCTCTGAGAATGTTTCCTCCATGTTAGAGAATTCGGATTTATGGTTTGTTCTTGACGAAAATATGAAAACCCATGTAGATTAGATCATAGAACTTGAGAAATTGTGAAGAGAATTGCATGTAGTATGATAGGTAGATGATTTCCCTTATAATAATTATGATTTGAAGGAATTAAAACGAAATAAATTCTGGAATTGATGATGATATAAACCTAGGGTTCATGTTCTAGAGAAATTGGGAAAAGTATAGAGATTTGTAATTTTGGTTGATGTTATGATGATTCAATCCTTGAAAACATGTTAGGAGATGATGTAAATATGTTTAGGATGAATTAGAGACCCTAAAACGTTATTGGGATGAACTTTGGAAGAGATTAGAATTGATAAAAATGGTGAAAAAACGATTTGGGAAAAATCTGGGCCGAAACTGGTAGCTCGTTAGAAGCAGCCCCCAGGTCGTTCGAACGAACTCGTTCGAACGAGTTGACCAGTCGTTACTAACGAGTAGGGGTTTCGTTCGATATCTCGTTCGAACGAGATATCGTTAGAAGGGACAGTTCGTTCGAACGAACTGGGATCTCGTTCGAACGAGACTTCTAACGACCTGACAGTCCAAACTCGTTCGAAGCCTCGTTCGAACGAGACTTCTAACGAGCTGGCAGTTTGGTCATTTTTGGACTGTTTTGACTTTTGGAGTTCCGTAAACTTGTTCGAGGAGATAGTTAACCTTCCAATGATGATGTAGTGATAGGTTTGGGACATTTGGGTATTTATGAGAAGGAATTTACATACGAGAGTGTATTACATGAACGGTTTGGGTTGAGACGTGAGTTTCTACTACGACGTGAGATAATTATGACTCGTATAATTACAAACCGGAATAGTATGAATTGTGATAAGTATAAGCTAGTACGAGTATGCAATATGTACTACGATTAAAATACGGTATTACTAAGATGTGTTTACTTAGTATTAGTATATGGATTGTGTGTATGACATACCTACCATACTTGCTATCACGGGAGGTTGCGTTCGCTTAGGACCCTCTATTCCTTGTGTGCCTATGGGGGGATATAGACTGGTACCTCGATGAACATAGGTCATAGAAAGACTTATTGTGATATTAATAAGTCCGCTGATCATGGGAGCGTAGGTATGTGCGTGACCCATGTGATGGTGACTGTGTTCGCCTCCATTATTTGTGACGTTGTTATCGGTAAACTATTCCTGAGAGATTCGGAATATGAAATCCTTATGTACGTGATGTACCGGGATGGATAGCAGAGTATGTGTGCACCATAGCTTAGATTGCGGGGTGCTTGTATTGTATATTTATGTTATGAGAATAATATACATTAAATTAATGGGAATCCTCATGTTAATGTGGTAAAATATTACGGTATTGTTTCGAGATATATAATGAATTAACTGATAGTTATATCAATGGCATATTTAGTAACTGAGTTTACGTTAAACCTCTATTTAATTACGAGCGTTGTTATGTTAAATGGAACCGAGTAATATGGGTAGAACCTTTGGCAGTCTAGCTAGTTATGTTGTCAGTTAGCTAGTAGTATGGGTCGTTATAGATGGGTACTTACGTTAGGAGTGCACAGTTAGACGAGAGGTGAGAATATCATGCGAGTGTACGTCCTAACATGTACTTTGCATTTAATGTTTTAAAATGTTTTTAAAGAACTTGCAGGTTTTTAAAATATAACTCCACATTCGGGCTCTGACCCGTTTGCTTTTCAAATCTCTTTTCTTTGTAAAACCATTTTAGGTGCCCAGCCACAAGGACACCAAGCATAGGATACTCATTCAGGTGACGAGCTGTAGCTGCTTGTGGAAGCTACAAGGATTTGCATATAGACGCTTCTATCTTTTGGATTCCAGAGTCACCATCTATCAGTTGTAGGGCATGTTGCCCATTTCTTTAGAGCATCTTTTACATTTCAGTTTTTAGACTTTAGCATGTATTGTTTCAGTTTATTTATTTCAGTTGTGGGATTGTAGTGAGGAGTTTTTCCTCCAGACTTTATTTACTCTATTGTGATGGTTATTTGTTTTACTTCAGTATGGTGAATGGTGTTATATACTTCTTCATTACTTTTGTTGCTTGTTAATCAGACTTAAATTAAAATTTGGCAACTTTCTTTTTAAATACTAGGTGGTTAGTAATATTAAAATGTTTTCGACAGTGATGCTATTAACTGAGCCAACTTGGCATTTTGAATTAATTTAATAAAGGAGTAGCTACCCGGTATTTAATTAGTCGGGGTGTCACAGGTGGTATCAGAGCATCAGGTTCTAGTGTCCTTTAGGATCTGTACGGCTATTATGTTTCCGCTACGTTTCTTTGATATAGAGCCCTATATTTTAGGACTGTTGTATTCTTTTTGTGTATGCTTCGTTCTTCAGCTTTATTAAGTTTATAAATGTGAACTTATAAACTTCATTCTTATTTCAGATGCCTCCACGACGTGCACGACGAGTTCCCAGGAATGCTATGCCCGAACCCCAGCCCGCTCCAGTTCAGGGCATGTTGAACGCCGCTGAGGTTGCAGCTATAGTAGCTCAAGCGGTAAATGCCGCGATTGCCATTATTCAGCAGGCACCACCACAGGCGCCGGTTGCCGCGCCAGTACAGGTTAATGCATTCCCGTCTGCTTGGGAGCGTGTACGTGACGCTTTTCAGAAAGCGCATCCGCCAGAGTTTGCTGGTAGCTCAGATGTGGTAGTCTCGAGCCAATGGAGGAAGGACATGCAGAGGCATTTGAGGATGCATGAGTGCACTGATGTTCAGAAATAGGTGCTAGCTACTTTCAAGCTAGTGGGATCTGCGCTACAGTGGTGGGATTCTATTACCACCGCGGAGGAGAGGGATACCCTCACGATTCAGGAGTTCTGGGTGCGGTTCGACCGCAAGTACTTCCCGTCCGCAGTTCATACAGAGATGAGGAGGAAGCTGATGAGTTTGAAGCAGGAGGGCAAGACAGTGGCCGAGTATGAGGCCGAGTTCACTAACCTGTTGAATATCGTTCCAGACGAGATTCCAACAGAGAAGAAGAAGATAGAGAAGTTCACCGACGGGTTGAATTGGAGGATCCGTCAACATCTGCTAGGGAACCTATCGTTGGCCATGTATTCTGATGTGGTTAACGCTGCATTACTACACTGCCAGGACCACCGTTTTCATATGGCCGAGGGCAAGCGGTCGGGGGAGTCTAGCTATCAGGGCAGGACTGGAGGACATGGTGCCAGCGGGGCACAATCTGGTCAGGGGCAGAGGCAGAGTGAGCAGGGCTCCCAGCAGGGGGATAATAAGAGGTTCCGGTCAGGGAACTACAGGCAGGGACAGGGAGGTTTCCGTCAGGGCCATCAGGGTCCAAACGGCCATCAGGGCCAGCAGGGGCAGAATGGGCAGCAGTTCCATCAGGGCCAGTAGAGCCAAGGGAGGAATGGTAACGGCCACCAGGGCCGGGGACAGCAGGGGCAGAGGGGAGGGAATTTCCCAGGGAAGTGCTTTACTTGTGGCAAGACTGGCCATAAGAAGCAGGATTGTCCTGATAGGGACAGGGCCCCACAGCAGCAGCAGCAGGGTGCTCGCCAGGAGCCACAGAGACCTATGTTTCCCGCCGCTCTTCCCACACCGCCACAGATGGCAGCATTGCCACCCATTCCAGCAGTCCCAGTTCAGCAGGGGTAGCTACAGTATGGACGTGTCTACAACGTTCACCAGGCTGCAGTTCCACAGGCACCGCCCGCAATCGAGGGTACGTTTCCTATCCATGGCACTATGGGTCGGGTGTTATTTGATACGGGTGCTACACACTGTTTTATAGCTACACACTTCGCGAAAGCTTTAGGATTGTTAGCTACGGCAGAGAGCACAGTGACGTGTGTCGACTCACCATTGGGGAGTGGGTCACTTATTTTCTTTATATGCCGGGGAGTGGGGGTAGAGGTTGGTGGTTTGGTATTGCCTGCAGACATGTTAATGTTAGACATGCATGTTCACGATGTGATCATCGGTATGGATTGGTTCGTAGCATATAGGGCCATGATTGATTGCTTCAACGGGAGCATTGTTTTTGCCATTCCAGGGCAAGAGATGTTTATAGTGGCGATGCCTCGCCTAGAGGGAGGATCGACCACTCATCTGTATTATATAGAGGAGGATACCTCTAAGGAGGTTGTTATTCCTTTAGATTCGATCCCGGTTGTCAGGGAGTATTCGGATGTGTTTCAGGAGATACCAGGCTTACCACCTAGTCGAGAGATAGACTTCGTCATTGATTTGCTACCGGGTACGAGACCTATAGCACGTGCACCGTACCGTATGGCTCCAACGGAGATGCGAGAGTTACGGGATCAGATAGAGCAGCTGTTAGGGCAGGGCTTTATTCGCAGGAGTACCTCACCTTGGGGCGCTCCAGTTTTGTTTGTGAAGAAGAGGAATGGTTCACTGAGATTGTGTGTGGACTACCGAGAGTTGAATAAGGTCACGATACGGAATAAGTATCCGTTGCCTCGAATCGATGACTTATTCGACCAGTTGAGAGGAGCTTCTTTCTTCTCGAAGATTGACTTGAGGTCGGGATACCATCAGTTGCGTATCAGGGAGGAGGATGTCTCGAAGACCGCGTTCTTATCGAGATATGGTTCTTACAAGTTTCGGGTTATGCCTTTCGGCTTGACCAACGTTCCAGCAGTGTTTATGGACTTGATGAACAGAGTGTTCAGGGATTTCCTAGATCAGTTTGTCATTGTCTTCATTGATGACATTCTGGTTTACTCTCAGACAGAAAAGGAGCACGCCGAGCATTTGAGGCAGGTTTTGCAGACACTGCGTCAGAACGAGTTGTATGCAAAATATGAGAAGTGCGGGTTTTGGCTGAAGGAAGTCCAATTCTTGGGTCATATCTGTTGATCCGGGGAAGGTATCAGCGGTGAGGGAGTGGGGATAGCCCACGACACTAACGGAGATTCGTAGTTTCTTGGGTTTGGCAGGATACTACAGAAGGTTTATTCGGGGTTTCTCGGAGATAGCAGGTCCTTTGACACATCTTACTCGTAAGGGTGTGCCATATATCTGGAGTGATGCCTGTCAGTTGGCATTCGATGAATTGAAGGACAAATTGACCTCAGCACCTGTGTTAGCATTGCCGAGACCAGGAGTTGAGTATTTGGTTTACACCGATGCGTCTTTGCAAGGACTTGGAGGTGTATTGCAGCAGGAGAGACAGGCCATAGCTTATGCTTCCCGTAAGCTTAAGCCTCATGAGAAGAATTACCCCACGCATGATTTGGAGTTGGCGGTAGTGGTATTTGCCTTACGGATTTGGAGGCACTATCTTTTGGAGGAGAAGTTTCAACTGTTCACGGACCACAAGTCACTACAGTATCTGTTCACGCAGAAGGAATTGAATATGCGGCAACGTAGGTGGCTTGAGTTTGTGAAAGACTACCAGTTCGACATCCAGTACCACCCGGGTAAGGCTAACGTGGTAGCAGACGCGTTGAGCCGTAGGCCAGCAGATGAGGTGGCAGAGGTGTGGAAAGCTAAGTGGAAGGAATTGGGACACCAAGATGCAGTGGCCCGATCTTTCATGTCTGTGATGACCGTTACCCCACAGATTGTCACGAAGGTAGTATGGGCACAGGCTAATGACTCGTTCTGTCAGGAGCAGATAGTTCGATTGCTAGCAGAGGGAGCCGAGCCCTATACCGTTAGCTCAGACGGGGGATTGCGCTTCAATGGGAGATTGGTAGTTTCGGAAGGGGAAGAATTACGGCACGATGTGATGGCAGAGTCGCACGGCTCACGGTTCGCAGTACATCCCGGAGGGGACAAAATGTACCAGGACATGAGACGACAGTATTGGTGGAGCGGTATGAAGAGAGATATCGCTGAGTTTGTCTCGAAATACGCCACTTGTCAGCTTGAAAAAGTGGATCATCAGAGACCAGCAGGATTGCTACAGCCGTTGGAGGTTCCGGTGTGGATGTGGGAGAGCATATCCATGGACTTTATCACGGGGTTGCCTACGTCGCAGAGGGGTCACGACTCCGTTTGGGTAATTGTGGACAGATTGTCCAAGGTCGCTCACTTTTTACCCGTAAGGACCGACTATACTACGGGACAGTACGCCCAGCTCTTTATTTCAGAGATTGTGAGACTTCACGGAGTACCCTTAAATATCGTGTCTGACAGAGACAAGATATTTGTTTCGCGGTTTTAGGAGAGTTTCCAGGAGGCCATGGGCACGGAATTGCGGTTGAGTACAGCTTATCATCCGCAGACCGATGGGCAGACAGAGCGCACCAATAAGATGTTGGAGGACATGCTACGCATGTGCATTATTGACTTCGGGGGTGGATGGGAGCAGTACCTTCCACTGGTGGAGTTTGCTTACAACAACTCCTATCAGTTCACGATTGGCATGGCTCCGTTTGAGGCATTGTACGGTAGGCCTTGTCGTTCCCCAACATGTTGGTTAGAAGTGGGGGACAACAAACTACTTGGGCCGGAAGTGATTCAGGATACTTCGGCAAGGATTGAGTTGATTCGGAGTCGCATTCCGGTAGCTCAAGACAGGCATAAGAGTTATGCTGATGCGAATAGGTTTTTCAGGGAGTTCCAAGTGGGGGACCAAGTTTTGCTCAGGGTATCTCCAATGAAGGGGATTATGCGATTCGGGAATAAGGGGAAATTGTCACCGAGGTACGTGGGGCCGTTTCCTATTATTGAGCGGATCGGACCGGTTGCGTATAGACTTGGACTACCGGAGCACTTACATCGAATTCACGACGTGTTCCATATTTCCTCGCTGAGGAAATACCTTAGAGATAATTTGGCTCATTCTGACATTGTTGTGGAGGACATCGATCTCCAGAGGAGGGGCCAATTGCTATTTTGGACCGAAGCGAGAGGAAACTGCGGTCAAAGATAGTTCCGTTAGTGCGTGTACAGTGGCGACATAACAATGTCGAGGAGTCCACATGGGAGCGCGAGGATGAGATGCGCGAGCGTTATCCAGAGCTGTTTTTAGCAGGTACTTTCTAGTTTCGAATTTCGGGACGAAATTCAGTTATTAGGGGGGAAGTATGTAATACCCCGTACTTTTGACTATAATTATTTTGGGATTAATTAATTAAATGCGTATTAATTGGAAATTAATCCGGGTTATAAATACTAATGAGATGCGAATTGGTATTTGATTTTGTGCATATATGATTATATATGTATTGGGTATTATGAAATTTGTCGTAAGATTTATCTACGGCATTTTAGAAATTTTGTTGAGACGCGTGGGACCGCCACGTCACCGTATAATATTTTGTTAATAAAAAGTGAATTTAAAATCTATAAATCGTATAGTCATTTTGAGTGCGCCAACGCGTCCGGAAGGGTCGAGATAGTCAGAAAACACTAGCCGGGGGTATAGTTTGGGTCCCGGGGTATTTTTAGGCCATATCGGCAACTTAAAGGGTATTTTGGTAATTTTACATTTTGAGGAATTAAAAGTGACGAAAATTGGTGATGTAAATCTGATGTGGAATTTGGCCCACTAAGCCCATAACCAACCCATATTAACCTAGAAAGCTACGTAGGTTATCATTTTGGTTTTCTAAGTTTCCCCAAATCAAAACCCTAGCCACCTTAAGCCACCATTGGAGAAGAGCTTGGAGAGAGAGGAATTTCTGCAGAAAACTTCATCTAACCTACACCAAACTCAGAGACAACCAAGGCAAGTGACTTTATTCCATTTAATCTCTGAGAATGTTTCCTCCATGTTAGAGAATTCGGATTTATGGTTTGTTCTTGACGAAAATATGAAAACCCATGTAGATTAGATCATAGAACTTGAGAAATTGTGAAGAGAATTGCATGTAGTATGATAGGTAGATGATTTCCCTTATAATAATTATGATTTGAAGGAATTAAAACGAAATAAATTCTGGAATTGATGATGATATAAACCTAGGGTTCATGTTCTAGAGAAATTGGGAAAAGTATAGAGATTTGTAATTTTGGTTGATGTTATGATGATTCAATCCTTGAAAACATGTTAGGAGATGATGTAAATATGTTTATGATGAATTAGAGAGCCTAAAACGTTATTGGGATGAACTTTGGAAGAGATTAGAATTGATAAAAATGGTGAAAAAACGATTTGGGAAAAATCTGGGCCGAAACTGGTAGCTCGTTAGAAGCAGCCCCCAGGTCGTTCGAACGAACTCGTTCGAACGAGCTTCTAACGAGTTGACCAGTCGTTACTAACGAGTAGGGGTTTCGTTCGATATCTCGTTCGAACGAGATATCGTTAGAAGGGACAGTTCGTTCGAACGAACTGGGATCTCGTTCGAACGAGACTTCTAACGACCTGACAGTCCAAACTCGTTCGAAGCCTCGTTCGAACGAGACTTCTAACGAGCTGGCAGTTTGGTCCTTTTTGGACTGTTTTGACTTTTGGAGTTCCGTAAACTTGTTCGAGGAGATAGTTAACTTTCCAATGATGATGTAGTGATAGGTTTGGGACATTTGGGTATTTATGAGAAGGAATTTACATACGAGAGTGTATTACATGGACGGTTTGGGTTGAGACGTGAGTATCTACTACGACGTGAGATAATTATGACGCGTATAATTACAAACCGTAATAGTATGAATTGTGATAAGTATAAGCTAGTATGAGTATGAAATATGTACTACGATTAAAATACGGTATTACTAAGATGTGTTTACTTAGTATTAGTATATGGATTGTGTGTATGACATACCTACCATACTTGCTATCACGGGATGTTGCGTTCGCTTAGGACCCTCTATTCCTTGTGTGCCTACGGGGGGGATATAGACTGGTACCTCGATGAACATAGGTCATAGAAAGACTTATTGTGATATTAATAAGTCCGCTGATCATGGGAGCGTAGGTATGTGCGTGACCCATGTGATGGTGACTGTGTTCGCCTCCATTATTTGTGACGTTGTTATCAGTAAACTATTCCTGAGAGATTCGGAATATGAAATCCTTATGTACGTGATGTACCGGGATGGATAGCAGAGTATGTGTGCACCATAGCTTAGATTGCGGGGTGCTTGTATTGTATATTTATGTTATGAGAATAATATACATTAAATTAATGGGAATCCTCATGTTAATGTGGTAAAATATTACGGTATTGTTTCGAGATATATAATGAATTAACTGATAGTTATATCAATGGCATATTTAGTAACTGAGTTTACGTTAAACCTCTATTTAATTACGAGCGTTGTTATGTTAAATGGAACCGAGTAATATGGGTAGAACCTTTGGCAGTCTAGCTAGTTATGTTGTCAGTTAGCTAGTAGTATGGGTCGTTATAGATGGGTACTTACGTTAGGAGTGCACAGTTAGACGAGAGGTGAGAATATCATGCGAGTGTACGTCCTAACATGTACTTTGCATTTAATGTTTTAAAATGTTTTTAAAGCACTTGCAGGTTTTTAAAATATAACTCCACATTCGGGCTCTGACCCGTTTGCTTTTCAAATCTCTTTTCTTTGTAAAACCATTTTAGGTGCCCAGCCACAAGGACACCAAGCATAGGATACGCATTCAGGTGACGAGCTGTAGCTGCTTGTGGAAGCTGCAGGGATTTGCATATAGACGCTTCCATCTTTTGGATTCCAGAGTCACCATCTATCAGTTGTAGGGCATGTTGCCCATTTCTTTAGAGCATCTTTTACATTTCAGTTTTCAGACTTTAGCATGTATTGTTTCAGTTTATTTATTTCAGTTGTGGGATTGTAGTGAGGAGTTTTTCCTCCAGACTTTATTTACTCTATTGTGATGGTTATTTGTTTTACTTCAGTATGGTGAATGGTGTTATATACTTCTTCATTACTTTTGTTGCTTGTTAATCAGACTTAAATTAAAATTTGGCAACTTGCTTTTTAAATACTAGGTGGTTAGTAATATTAAAATGTTTTCGACAGTGATGCTATTAACTGAGCCAACTTGGCATTTTGAATTAATTTAATAAAGGAGTAGCTACCCGGTATTTAATTAGTCGGGGTGTCACCGCAACAACATATTAGTGCGACACTCTCTTGAGAAATTCTCGCCTCTCTTCTAATGTGGACTCCTATCGCACTAACCTTCCAAATGGTTTATCTTATCATATATCACACTATCCTTCCCCAAGGATTTAACTTATCTTAGGTGACTCTCAAAATTTAAGATTTAACAACATCATGGTTTAAAAAGGATAATTTCATTTAGTACAAAACACTCATTTTAACTTTATTGATTCATAAAGTTTTTTCAATATCATATTATACTTTTCAAAACAAGTATTTCCAATTTGAGTCATTATACATGTCTTACTTACCATAACACAGTAGACAGTTTCCCATATTTCAGAAGTTCATATATATATATATTAAATACTCGTATAATATATATATATTAAATACTCGTATAATATATATATTCTAACAGCACCCCACATAAAATTTTATGGTGCGGGCATACTCTGCTATCCAATCCCCGTATCAATCGTACTAAAGGGAATACAAGTTCGAAATCACTCTCGAACTGTATAAATACATACACAAACAATATTGAGGCGAATCACAGTTTCCAAGTCCAAGAGGTCAGTACATACCCCCACGTCTCTTAGGACCGTGACTACAGATTCGATGGCCTGTACCTAGGATTTCTATCTTCTAGGGTACGAGTCAATATCCCCCATAAGGCACACGAGATAAGATCGTCCCAACGCGAAAACCTCAGGGATAGCAAGTAGCGCGGGCATGATTTTCACAAGTATATAATATATTCATACACAATCATATAAATATACCACTTTTATTATATCAATTTAGGTTTATCCAATAACCCACATTCACAACATTTATCCTTATTTTCCCATTATTATTTATCAAGTATAATGGTTCGTTTCTAACTTTAATTCGAAGGGTTTTTTCAACTTACTACGTAACCCTCATGGACTCTATTCTTCCAAATGTACAATTCAGTAGATATCCATTTATGTTCCAACGTAACTCTCTCTTACGTGTCTCTCCCCTTTAATATATACGTACATTATCCCTTATGCAAAATATCCCAAGAATATAGATTTCGCCTTACATTAAAGGATTTTGAATTTTATTTTCAAAGATGACAATTTCAAACGGTTTCGAAATAGGAATTAAAATGGAGTTTTAATTGAATTTTTTTTATTATCTCTAAGAGTCCTCAAAACATAAAACTGCTAGCAAAAAAAATATTAAAAAATATTGAACGATCCGATCGAGCTGATTTTTTTTCTGTAGCTTCCTCTCGTCTTCAGCTAATTCTCTGTAAAATTTCATCCAATTCCAACGGTCCGATCGTTCGAAATAATTTTTTTTAGTGTTTGTATCTGATTAGAAATCTTTTCTTAATCAAACTCTTAATACTTTACATGACAAAGGGTTTCCAGAATATCATATAAATCATCACTACATGAAAATTTCCCATCTCAAATTGGGTTTTTCTTTCATAAATCTCATCCTAATAACTCCTAAACTAATATGGATGATGCATCAACGAAATAAGCCAGATAAACACTTGCCTGGGATTTTCAGAAATCTGGTTTGGTGTTAAATTTCGTGTGGTTGCGTTCCCCGTCTCGCGATCTACGCGTTGGCGGTGGCGGCGGTGCAAACGGGTGAATTTTGAGCCTTGGAATGCCTTGAGAACTCTCTCCTCTCCTCTCCAATGGTCGTTCTAGTGTTTTGAGTTATCTAACCCTAGGAGATAACCTAAACATCTGATATAACCCCTTTAATTTTCGTGGGTTTAATTACCCAAAAATACAAAATGACTAAAATGCCCTCCCGGGGTACTAATTAGGCCTAAAAACGCCCCGAGACCCAAATCAAACTCCCGGGTATACTTTTCTGACTATCTCGACCCTTCCGGACGCGTTGGTGCACTCAAAACGACCATACGAACAACTTATAAAATATTTATTTTATTTATCAATATTTAGTCCCGACGCGACACGGGCGCGTCCCGACTCAAATTTCTAAAATTGTCATTTTATTCACTCGTGACATTTAATATGGTCACTATTATATATTAATTTGCTCATTAGTAATATTCAACAAATTTTTCCATAATTACTAACTCTCATCACATTAATAATTATAACATAATTAATTTCTGGATTTTTATTAAATAATTAATTCACATTAATATTAATAAATCCCCAAATTTATATAGCATAAAAATACGGGGTATTACAATTTTCTCTTCTTATAACCCAAAGTAATGGGTTTTTACCATAAAAGGAACCCTCATAACCTAAAAACTATTCTATATCAGATATTGAACCTTCCATAAATTGACAACATTCATAATTTAATGGTTGGTATGTTGACAACATTCAAAATAGAAGACGAAGTAGCAGGTCCGAAATCGCCCGGACATCATTCGAACGACTTTTCTCATCGTTCGAATGAGATTCCCTTATCATTCGAATGACCACCATTGTCGTTCAAGCGACCAACTTTCAGCTTTTCGCAGATTTTCCCCAATCGGCACCCAAAATCTTAGAAGAGGCATACATATAATTTAATTAATTTATAACCAATAATTCCATAATCCATATATAATACATAATCCAATAATTTTCTTTATTTAATCCAAATTGTTACCAATAAAATCCTATAATTATAATTAGTTCGTCCTCATATAAAATCTATATATAATTTATCGGGGCGGGATATTATATTTTTAATCAACTTTTGAATCGGTATAGTATATCATGCATTAGTCTTTCTTATTTTCGCGTGTTCAGTACATGTGGTACTAGTTTTGGGGTGTTTTATAGTTCCCTTTGAGACTATGCATAGGCTTGTAATAAAAAATTTGGTTGTAAATTTATGACTTTTTATTTACTTGATATAATTAGACTCGTATGCATTTCCCTTGTACGTTTTGATCTCAAAACTAATTCCTACATCCCTCCACCTAGGAATGGAGAGAGAATTTGGTCAATTACCACATATTTATGAAATGATATTGATAGATATGGATGAAATCATCATATCAAAGATAAATGATACATTTTGGAGGAAATAAACACTCAAATCAAGCGCATAGCTTGCAAAACCTGATGTTTCCAAAAGCCTACATATATAAAACTAGCTCAAATGCACAACCTGTGATGGGATCATAAATAAATTATATGAAGGAGGGGAATTTTAGTGATTTTGTTGGGAGTAGTAAGTATGTGATGGTGAAGTTTAATCAGCCGTGGTGTGGGCATTGATTGTCGCTTGCATCAGAACATGCGCTGGCAACCATGGAGTTGAACCGAGAAAAGGAGAAGGAAAAGGAAAATATGGTTCTTGTTAAGGTTGATGCTATTGAGAAGACTCAACTAGCTAGGAAGTATGAGGTGTAGGGGTTTCCTGCTATTTATTTCTTTGTTGATGTGTTCACAAATCTTACCCTAGAAAACTAACCAAGTTAGTCTCTCTCTCTCTCTCTCTCTCTCTCTCTCTCTCTCTCTCTCTCTCTCTCTCTCTCTATCTATCTATCTATCTATCTATCTATATATCTATCTCTATTATTTAAGATGTTTCCTTTTCTTTAATTGATATATTTTTATTAAATTATTACATATTTTGTTATTATGCTTACTAATTAGGATATTTTGGTTGACCGGTGTTTATGAACGTCCCATGCAATTGCAGTCCCATCAAAGATCTAGAGAGATTGGTTCTACTTGATTCGTTAAGAGTTTTGTATGATTCAACATCCTTACCAATTTCAAAATCATTTTGATCCGACTCCAATAACAAAACTAACACACTCCATAATTTTTACATGACACACCAACACTTCCTAGTGTTAGTTTTTGACCAATTTCATGACTATTTTATCATGTTGTCAAAATTTCCCCCTTTTGCCCCCACCATGTCAATCAATGTAGTATTTTATCATGTTAGCCAATTTAATTCATAATGATGTGTTAGCATGGGATGTGTGTGTTAAATTTTTCATGTGATTACATATTAAGTATGTTAAATAATGGGATGTGATTACATAATTGAATTCTCCAAGTAATTCAAATAGTTATTGAAATATACCGTTTTCAAATGAAATCTACTGTCATTCAATTCATACACTGAAACAAATGTATTGAAATTTAATGTCAAACCATTATAATATTGATAATTAAGAGCCCATCAAACCATCTAATATCTCTATACTACTATAAAATGCTATACAAGCAATGAATGATGCTATTCATCTAAGGTATCCACGTGGCACTGCATAATTTTCTCTCTCTCCTCTCATTTCTTCCGTCTCAAGAGACCTCTCCTCAATCTCAATTCAATACCCTTTTCTATTCTTGTACTCTAGAAACTAAACGTCTAAATAATCTCCATTCTCTATACTCTCATTTCGTCGATCCAAATATTTGAAGAGACCTATTCATCTTTTTCTTTTATTCTAGATTTGTTCCTCTCTCTTCCAAACCTTAATAACCCGGTACAATGTCCTCTCTCTTCCTATTCATTTTTTTTGGGGGGGGGGGGGGAGGGGGAACTCAATCGTTGATCATATATTTCCTTGGCCGACCATAATCATCTTTGAAAACCAAATTGCTGACTTCATCAAGTGCAGACTGATCGGAATCAACTTTACATATCGGTTGACGACATCACTAAACCCACAACCAATATCAAGCATGGAACAATATACGGTTAGTAAACCTCATCTCAGAGAGCAACTTCGTCCCATCTGAGGATGAAATCTTAGTTTGTGATTAAATCGAGAATTCAAAATGAAATAAAAAATAATCTTCAAATTAGTTCAGATCGGAGATCATTCTTAAAAATAGTTCCCCTTATTTTGGTATAATTTACAGGGTGATGACATTCGAACTCAAGGGAAAAGTTTTGTTTAAGCCAAGATTAGAAATGATTAAGGAGCAAGTGATACCCTTAAGAACTTGGGTATGTTGATATACAAAAATTGATACTTAGCTGCTTATCTTGCTTGCCAAACTAATGGGGAAAATGTTATTGCAGGCTAAAGGCATGTAAAAAAAATTGTATCTACGCAAGGAGGAAGATATTAAAGAGAAACCTCTTATAAAAGATCTCTAAAAAATAGTGGGTGCTAAGACATCCAACTGACTTCTTTCTGATATTGGGTGCATACTTTATTCCAATTCTCTAACTATAGAGCCTTATTCACATGTTGAAAGAGAATCCATCAGTGTGCAGTCATCCAAGAAAATTCATATGTTCAATATCTAATACTTTTGTATCTCCCTTTCCAAAATTTTGATCAGGTAATAGGTATTTAAGAAATTTTACCTTATTTTTAGTAGTTTGTATTCACAAATCAGTTTTTTTGCTAAGTTATATTATGTTACATATTTATTTTAGTTTAATTTTAGTGACTATGACAAATCGATTTTATTTATACATTTTTATTTTTTAATATCTCATCAATAGTTTTATTTCATCATCTTTACGAAGAGTAAAACTATATATTTTTATTTATAATCATTTAAGACAGTGATATGGGGTTGTCATATATTTCTATCCATTGTCACTCTATGATTTTTGTCATAACTTTATAGTTCTTTAATAACTATTGAATTTAGATGAGTAATGGGGGTGTTAATCAATTTCCTATTTTCGTTTAGCATATTTTACGTGCTTGCAATTCCTCAATTGTTTTTTCGATGCTAACATATGATTCGTACATCGCGCGAATTTTCAACTAATCTAAATATAATTTTAATGTCACTTCTCAAATGATTAACACCTATAGTGCTCCATGAAGTTAATATAAATGCTGGTCATGTGACTACATCCCTTTGAACCTATTTCCTTCATGAACTTATAATCATAAATGCTCGTATATGCTCTCTATATCTCTGCAAACTCTCATACGTTTTTCTTTTTCTCTCTCAACGTTTTGGTTTCTCTGGACGTTAAGACTTCCTCAACGTTTTGGTTTCTCCCTCTCGAATGTTATGTTCCCGAAGAGACTTTTATGATCATAAATAATATCAACCTTTTGATTTCTCTCACTCTCACATGTTCTTAACTCTTAATCCTTTTTCTGTGCAAAACTCTCTTTTTTTTCTGTGTCCCAACGTAACCCCTCTAGGGAATCTCACAAACCCAACACCATCGAAGCCATCTTCGACTATTCACTTAATCTAGAAGAAACCCATTTCAACTACGACTTCAAAGAAGGCTACACCCACCGCATATCCTTTTGCAAAGACGACGGCCGCCAGTGGATCTCAAACAATGTTGAAAGGCGTTGATTATGTCTGTTAACGCTTTAATATCATTTCACTGTTTTGTGTTTGTTCTCTATTGAAGCTTCAATATCATTTCACTGTTTTTTATTTAATGGATTTCGCCTTTTTGTATTTTAGGGAGGTTTCTCTGATACGTGTTAGTGTAGATCTTGAGGAGGACCGGAGAGAATGACACAAATCCTCCACCAACACCCGTATATATTAAAATGTTTAGATCTTGAGAGAGAGAAAAAGAACTCCAACTTTTTATTAAACTAGCAAGATTTGTACATAAAAAAGTTACCTTCCAATGATTAATATTCAATCACTCCTTCTAAATCCTTAGTGTATCTATAATTGTTCTTTTATGTAAACATCACTGTGTGCTTCATTTTGTGGGTTTAGACATGGAAATGTCTAGACAGCACATAGTTTTAGTTTACTTCGAAATGAGGAGGGATACATTTGCTTTATGGCCTTTTTTGTATATATTTCTGGTTCCAATGCAGATTTACTCTCCATGAAACAGCTGGGCCACATAGGAATATGAGAAACGTTACTATTAAAAGTATATAAGTTATCTTTATAAAATCATGTTTTGCAAGAAATACATTTTTTTTTTTATAAAAAAGCGAGTTAAAAACTATAGTTTTTGTAAAAAAATAATTTTCTATTTATATTTTTATAAAAACAGCATTGCTTTAAAAAATAATTTATACTTAGAAAACATTTCTTTAAAAATAATATATATATATATATATATATATATATATATATATATATATATATATATATATATATATATATATATATATATATATTAAACAGAGTTGAAAACAAACATATTTGGTAAAATTTATTAAATGTGATCCGGATACATGTGTTTAGGCAATTGTGATTAGGTTAGTTGAGCCTATGGTCAAATTCCAAAATATTCATCATTAGATAGCTTCCAACATTAAGGTGTAGCATTGTACGCGTAACTATTCGATTAAAATTGTGTAAAATTTATTTTCAGCCTAGTCCCCATGAAAAGAGTAGTATATCATAAAAGAGGACACTATTTACTTGATATGAGTCGATTTCATGTCAATTATTTTTTTTAAACAAATTTAATTCTAATTTTATGTAATTGTCAATTAATAGAAAAATTTGCTCATTAAAAATATTAGGATACATATTTCTATAATAGTTGAATAATATGTTTCTTTTAGGCTTTCTATACGAGATTTGTAAAATTTCCGTGCATCGTGCAAAGTTAAAATCTAGTTTGAATAATATTTTTGTCTGTTGTAATTTTTCTAAAGCAATTTGGTCTCTAAATTGAAATGCACACCTTAGATTTTTGAAAATATTGTTACAATTTTGATGTTACTTAATTTTGTAATTATAACATTTTGTGAATAAAATATCTAATGAAAAAAAATGGTTCGTGTCAGTGAGGATTGTTGCATTTATAAGTCAGAGGTTGAAGAAATTGATTATCTTGGTGTTAGTAATCAAAGGATTGTAGTTTTTAAAAGTCTTTTTTAAGTAATAGTTTGGTAGAACTTGATTAGTCTGTTCTTTAAATATTTGATTCTGAAATCAATGAACTTTTATTATAATGATGGGACAAAGTCAAATAAATAGATATTTTTCGGGTTAACACTTCAATTAGTTGGCTATTACAGATCATAACAAACTAATATATCTAATTAGATTGGTGGGGGATATTCATTTTTCCTTGGAATGTTAGTTGTGTAAAGTGAAATAAATTTGAAAGTAAGTTGGGGATTGATGTACCCGTTTATATCCTTGGCTTGGCTGAAGACTATGTCCAAAACGGACGACCCTAAGATGGGCCAACCCTTCACCAGGCCCCCAGCTGGCCTCCACCAGGCCCAGACGACCCTACGAGGGGCCGACCCTCCACCAGGCTCAAGACGAACCTACGAGGGGCCGACCCTCCACCAGGCTCAAGACGAACCTACGAGGGGCCGACCCTCCCCCAGGCTCAGGAAGACCCTACGAGGGTACGACAGTACGAGGCCAGAATCAAGCCAGACTCACTACCGGAAGAAACTTTGCCCTCGGCCTCGTCTCATAGGCCGAGGGTGACATCATCACGGCGCGTGGTTTGGGAGACGCGTGGAACAGGGCGCGTGAGGCTCATATGGCACGTGGCAGACCGTTATAACAAAATCACACCCTCACGTGAGGGAATATTATGTCATCATTTGGCATCTACAGGTGTCAACAGGGGATTGGCTAGATCATTATTCACATGCACCATGCTTACTTGGGGGGTACACTACACCCCCCAAGACCTATATATACTTGTCATCTACAACCCTACAGGGGATCGATCCATGAACAGGAACCCTAGCTAAAACTTTGCTTGTACACACGGTAGAGAGAGAGAGAGGGTTATGTGCATTGTATCCGAGGCCATTAGCGCCCATACTTAGTGGATCACACACTCACAGTGGATGTAGGCCAAATTGGCTGAACCACTATACATCATTGTCCTAATTCCTCTTATACTCATCCCCTTCTACATACTTATACACTTATACATCTCTATGGCTGCCATGGCTGCTACTGTTTGAGCTCACTATCACTTATCTGGTGGTGCTAAATCCAAGCATCATCAGTTTGGCACCGTCTGTGGGAATCGAGAAGACATCTCTTCCTTTGTACAGCTTGACCTCACTGGGCACTCTAGTGGTGAACCAACACTCCCTCTGAGAGGAGGTGTTTCACCATTGAAAGAGACCCACTAAGGTTCTCAAGCTCTCCAGTATTTTCTTCAGTTCAACTTTTCATAGCTCAAGCACATAGCACCTGAGATGCCACCGCCACCACTTCCCCCGCCGGATGAGGGGGGAAGAACCAGTTCCAGTCAGCCGCCACCCCAGTCTGAGATGGATGATGTGGCGGAAGCCCTAAAGTCTCTGGCAGCAAGCCAGCGGATGATGCAGGAGCAGTTCACAGCTCTAAGCCAGAACATACTGAGAGCACCAGGGGTTTCACCTGAGATGATTACTCCGGCAGCAGCTCCAGGGCAGCATGAGGCCAGGGGACCACCCCAGGCACCACGCAAAGACCTACCACCCCCTCAGCGGCGTAGGGATGTTGCTGACCCCCGGCGTTTACGCCTGGGGAGGCAAGGAAACCCTTGCCCTGAGGACAGGTATGACGATCTGGAGGGAGAGGAAGCCCCAATAGAATGTTGGGAACCCTATGAGGTCTCCAACAATACTGTACGACCCCTCCAGGACAGTAGAGGGAAGTGTGGGAGACCAAACCCTGATGATCATCCAAGAGGCTCCGCTTTTGATCGCTTGAGCAGGGGGTCGGCCTTTGAGAGGCTAGGCCCGGTAAATGACCTGCGGGAACAGTTGTCCAGACCAAGAAGCGCTGCGAGATCCAGGAAGGAGGCAGCAGATGGCCGATCCCGAGGACGGGATGATGGCCAAAGGGAAGTAAACAGCCGACACAGGCCTGCTGCAGTAGAGCCCTCCGTCCACCTCGGAGAGGCAGCAGGGGATAACATCGTCCAGGCCGACCCTGTGAGGCCCTGGAATGACTCAATTCAGCGGCTAGAGGATAAGATTGGTGATATATTGAAGAGCCGAGACCCTCTTCAGAGGGGATACGCCATAGGCTCACCCTTTGTGGCGAAGATAGTCAACTTCCCCACGCCATCAAAATTCAAGCCACCTATGGTCACCCCAAGGTATGACGGGAGTACCAACCCCGTCCACCATGTGGAGATGTATCAGTCGGCGGCAGACATATACTCTATCTCAGATGAGATGAGGTGTCATGCCTTCTCTGGTACCTTGACAGGGGCTGCGCATGTCTGGTACACGTCTCTTCCAAAAAATTCCGTTATAAAACTTTAAGCAGATGGCCGACCTGTTCATCCATAATTTTTGCTTTGGGGTGAGAAAACAGAAGAAGACCACCCACCTGCTCTATGTTAAGCAGGGGAAGAGTGAGAGTCTGAGAGACTATATAGCCAGATTCAATAAAGAGAGGCTGGAGGTGGAAGACTATGAGGAGAGCATAGCTATGAAAGCCCTGATTGGAGGACTCCAAAAGGGGAAGTTGTTATGGAAGCTTGCTGAAGACCCTCCGAGGACGATGGCCGAGATGTTGTCGACAGCTAGAAAGGTGATGAACGTCGAAGAGGCGATGGCTGCAAAATATGAGGACGAAAGAGGAGGTGCAAGTGGGAGTAAATACCCCAAGAAGAACAAAGAGGGGAAGAAGAGGTCCTCGGATGACAAGTTCGCGGGGTACACCCCTCTGACGGTCAGCTGTGAACAGATTCTCAATGAGATTAAGAGTAACCGATCCCTGAAATGGCCCGAGAAGCTGAGGGCAGCCCCCGGGAAGAGGAATAAGAACCTGTGGTGTGAGTTTCACCAAGACCACGACCACGTAACGGACAAATGCTTTGCTCTGAAAGATGAGATTGAGAAGATGCTAAAGGAAGGGAAGCTCAGAAAGTACGTCGACAAAGGTGCCTTCAAGAGGGGCCGAGGGGACGATCCCAAAAAGAAGCGAGGCGACGCATGTAGAGAAGGTCCTCAAAAAAGAGGGGACGACCCTTCTGATGATGAGGACGACCCTGACCTCCCGCCGAGAGACGACCACGGCCCTGTTAAGAGGCTTAATATGATCTCGCTCGGAGTGGGAATGATCTCCGGGGGTCTTGCAGGAGGAGGGTCTGAGGTCGCCAACAGGAAGGCCCATGTGGATGAGGCCAAGGCAGTGACTAAGACGGTACACGCGACTTCTCTGGAGGGCAAATCAGAAAAAAAGAAGAAGGTTGATATGGACACACTGATAGTGGGATTTTCAAGAATGGACTTCAAAGGCCTCTTGGCCCCGCATGATGACCCTCTCGTCATAACTACCAGGGTGCACGGGTGCGAAGTGCCGAGGATCCTGGTAGATGGGGGCTCATCCGGAGATGTGATGTTTTGGCCATGCTTCAAGGTCTTGGGCCTCAGTCGTGCCAGACTTGTCCCATACCATCATCCATTGATTGGGTTCAGTGGGGAGAAGGTTCACCCCCTGGGAATATATGAGGCTGATGTCAGGATGGGGGACGAATGGCCGAAGTGGCTCACCAAGAGGGTCAGTTTCTTTGTGCTGGATGAGCATGTGTTTTCGGCATACAACATCATACTGGGACGTGTGGCCCTCAAGGGGTTTGAATCTGTGCCGTCCACAGTCCACCAGATGGTTAAGTTCCCTACCCCTTACGGGGTGGGGGAAGTTCAGGGAGACCAGATGACAGCGAGAGAGTGCTACTACAACTCCGATGAAGAAAGGGAAGCACACAAGAGGGCTACAACCACTTACAACATTGATACCCTAGACCCCGGGGACGAGACGAAGCTCAAAAAAGGAGAGGTCGCTGAGGAGGTAGAACCCATCATCCTCGATGAAGATGACCCGGGAAAAACCGTCCAAGTTGGCAAGTCTCTGAAGCCCAGGCTCAAGGAAGACCTCATCAAACTGTTGAGGAGAAGACGAAGCGTCTTCGCGTGGAGTCATGTAGATATGCCAGGGATCGACCCTGAAATCATGTGTCACAAACTCAATGTGGTAGAGGGAGTGAAGCCGGTAAAGCAGAAGAGGAGGATTTACTCTAGAGAGAAGTACGAGGTCATCAGGGATGAGGTTAAAAAATTACAAGACACTGAGTTTATCAGGGAAGTCATCTACCCTGAATGGCTGTCCAACGCAGTCATTGTCCCAAAAGCCAACGGGAAGTGGCGAATGTGTGTGGACTTCACAGACCTCAACAAGTACTGCCCCAAAGACAGCTTCCCTCTCCCTCGCATTGACCAGATGGTAGACGCTACTGCAGGCCACGAGCTCATGAGTTTTATGGATGCCTACTCAGGGTACAACCAGATCTTCATGAACCCCGAAGACTCGGAGAGGACTGCCTTCATCACTGACAAGGGGACATACTGCTATAGGGTCATGCCCTTTGGTCTAAAAAATGCGGGGGCAACGTACCAGCGCCTCGTAAATAAAATGTTCGAAGACCAAATTGGGAAGTCTATGGAGGTCCACGTGGATGACATGCTGACCAAGAGTTTGAAAGCAGAGGATCATGTGGCAGACCTGGAGAGGACCTTTAATACGATGGACAAGTACCAGATGAAGCTTAATCCGGCCAAGTGTGTCTTCGGGGTCGGAGCAGGGAAGTTCTTGGGGTTCATTGTCAATCAAAGAGGCATCGAGGCCAACCCTGAAAAGATAAAGGCCCCTATTGAGATGAAGACCCCCAAGTCCATTAAAGACGTTTAGAGGCTCACAGGGAGAGTGGCTGCCTTGAACAGATTTGTGTCAAGGGCCACAGACAGGTGTCTACCATTCTTCAAGATCCTCAGGAAGGCCTTTGAATGGAGTGAAGAGTGTGATGAGGCTTTCAAGGAGCTAAAATCATACTTAGGGTCTCCCTTGCTGCTGTCACGACCCGTGCAGGGTGAACGACTTTACGTGTACCTCGCCGTCTCAGAGTCTGCCATCAGCGCAGCCATTGTGAGAGACGAGGACGGTATACAGAAGCCTGTATATTTTAACAGCAATGCACTCCAGGGGGCAGAGAAAAGATACCCGAGGATGGAAAAGTTGGCCTACGCCTTGATCCATGCCTCAAGGAAGATGAAACCGTACTTCCAGTCCCATACTATGGTCATCCTTACTGACTCTCCTCTTAGGCAGGTCCTACACAAGCCTAAAAAGTTAGGAAGGCTAATGACCTGGGCTACAGAGCTGGGGGAGTTCGATATTGTGTATCAGCCTAAGACAGCCATTAAGGGGAAGGCGCTGGCAGACTTCGTTGCTGAGTTTACGTGGGAGAGTGATGAAGCCGAGGGAGAGACCCTCGAGAAGACAGATATACAAGACAGGATCACCGACACGCCCGCAGCCAGTGCTGAGACAAGCACCGCTAGGAGGAAAGCGACCGAAAATGAAGAGGAAAGATACGTCTTTAGACAGGGATCCCTCTCCGAGGAAAGTGTCTCAGAAAAACAGACCATGTGGAGTCTCTTCGTCGACGTGTCCTCTTGCGAAAGCGGGAGCGGAGATGGGTTGATAATATCAGCACCCGACGGTACAGACATCGATTACGCCCTGAGGTTCAATTTTAAAGCCTCCAACAACGAGGCTGAATATGAGGCCTTGATAGCTGGCCTCTCCTTGGCCAAATCCCTTAGCGTCGACCAGATTTTGGTTCATAGTGATTCGAGGCTAGTAGTGAATCAGATACTAGGAGCCTACGAGGCCAAGGATGAGAGGATGGCTAGGTACCTTGAGAAGGTGAGGTCGTTACTAAAGGGCTTCAGAGAAGTAAGGTTAAAGAGGATACCTAGGCTCGATAATGGTCGAGCTGACGCCCTTGCTAGGTTGGCCTCGACAACGAGGACAGACATCAGGAGGACGGTCCCAGTGGAAATTTTGCTTCGGCCAACTATTGAAGACGCTGAGGGAACACTTAGCAATTGCCTGAATGTTTCTCAAGAAGCTTCATGGATGGACCCTCTTATCAAGTACATTAAGGAGGGAGAGATGCCAGAAGCAAGGCAAGAGAGGAAGAAGCTGAGATACAGGGCTGCAAAATTCACTGTCATCGGAGACACGCTGTACAAAAAGGGGTTTCTGCTCCCCTTACTTAGATGCGTGCATCCCTTAGAAGTCCCTTCCATTCTGCAGGACGTGCATGAAGGGTCGTGCTCAAGCCACATTGGGGGTAGGTCCTTGGCGAAGAGGGTGATCACCCAGGGCTACTGGTGGCCAACCTTGGGGAAAGATGCCGCACCATATGTAAAGAAGTGTGATAAATGTCAAAGGTTTGCCACCATCCCTCACCAACCCCACCAGCCTCTTACCTCCATTACCTCCCCATGGCCGTTCGCAGTATGGGGAATTGACCTGGTAGGACCCTTACCGAGGGCAGTCAATAACTATCGGTTCCTCATCGTAGCAATTGACTACTTTTCAAAGTGGGTAGAGGCCGAACCAATGGTCACGATTACGGAGCAGAAGACCTTCCAGTTCATCTGGAAGAATGTGATATGCAGATACGGTCTACCCAACACCCTCATCTCGGATAACGGGACCCAGTTCAAGAATGCCTCTCTGCAGAAGTACTGTGAGAGGGTAAGTATCAAACAATTTTTCTCCACCCCAGGCCGACCTCAGGCCAATGGGAAAACCGAAGTCACGAACAGGACAATCCTGGATGGGATTAAAAAGAGACTTGAGGAAGCAAAAGGAAGATGGGTTGAGGAGTTATATGCAATGTTATGAGCATACAGGACGACAGTGAGGACCTCTACCCGGGAGACCCCATTCATGCTAGCTTATGGATCAGAAGCCGTCATCCCCACCGAAGTCGAGTTTCCTACTCATAGGGTCCAAATGTACGACCCCCAGGGAAATGCGGAAGAGAGGAGACTCGACTTGGACCTGATTGAGGAAAGGAGGGAGGACGCCGAGATAAGGCAGGCCTCCTATCAGCAGAGGACTGCAAGGTTTTACAATCAGAGGGTGAAACATAGACCTATCACAGTAGGAGACTTGGTTCTCAAGAAGACTTGGCAAAAGCCCAACAAACTCCATCCTAATTGGCATGGCCCCTATAGGATCATCGATGAAGTTGTCCCTGGGACCTATAGACTAGAAAACCTAGAAGGGGAACCTTTTTCCAACCCCTGGAATGCAGATCATTTGAAAAAATACTACCACTAGTGTTGTGAGGTCTTGATAGACCACAATTGTAATAAGAATTGCTCCAACAGGACACTTTGGAAAATTAATGAAAAGTGTTTCCCCTCACCTTATGGTTATCAGTTCTAATATGCATGGAAACACCTACAGAAAACCATTAATTTGGCAAGTTGAACCCTCGGCTATAATGAGGGCCAGTGGAGGGGACGACCCCACCACTGTCCTCAAGAAAGACGAGGGTAGACTTTGTTAAAAACCATTAATCTGGTAAGTTGAACCCTCGGCTATAATGAGGGCCAGTGGAGGGGACGACCCCACCACTGTCCTCAAGAAAGACGAGGGTAGACTGTTAAAAATCATTAATTTGGTTACTTGAACCCTCGGCTATAATGAGGACCAGTGGAGGGGACGACCCCACCACTGTCCTCAAGAAAGACGAGGGTAGACTTTGTTATAAACCATTAATCTGGTAAGTTGAACCCTCGGCTATAATGAGGGCCAGTGGAGGGGACGACCCCACCACTGTCCTCAAGAAAGACGAGGGTGGACTGTTAAAAATCATTGATTTGGTTACTTGAACCCTCGGCTATAATGAGGACCAGTGGAGGGGACGACCCCACCACTGTCCTCAAGAAAGACGAGGGTAGACTTTGTTAAAAACCATTAATTTGGTAGGTTGAACCCTCGGCTATAATGAGGTCCAGTGGAGGGGACGACCCCACCACTGTCCTCAAGAAAGACGAGGGTAGACTGTTAAAAATCATTAAGTTGGTTACTTGAGCCCTCGGCTATAATGAGACCACATGAGGGGACGACCCCACATTGGTCCTCAAAAAAGACGAGGGAGGGGTTAGTAGCATCAACAAAGAGCAAACCATAAAAGAATTAAATATGGAAGACAACAATTATGGAAGGGAAGAGACGATGGTATTAATAAAACATAAAATATCAAGTGTTTTACAAGGCCATTGAACAAAAATACACTAGAAGGGTATGGGCTACAGGCAGCCACCCTATGGGACGACATCAGAGGGCAGGGACTCAACATCTATGGGAGCCGTCTCCTCAGTTGCCAGCACTGGATGATCTTCAAATGTACCGACCCCCTCGATTTGGACTTGGGATTCCACCTGGTTGAGGGCCTCGCCAATTAGGGGGTCGTCCAGTTGAACACCCTCCAGTGAAGGGCAAACAGAGGAGACGACATCGCCGAATTTGAGGAGGACCCATCGGCAGGCCGTCCTGATCCCTCTCTCCAGATACTCAAGGCCGAAGCCCTGAAATTCATCTGAAGTCTTGAAGGCCTCAACAGCATCAGCCCCGGCTTTCCTGTCAGCCTCTTCAAGATCAGTTTTATGCTGGGTCTCCAGGTTGATCAGGGCCGAGTCCCTCTCCTTAATGAGCAAGTCCTTACCCTGCAGATCGGCATCATGTTGCCTCGTCAGCTCATCAAGAACTTTAGCGTGCTCAGTCCTTGTACTCTCCAGCTCGGCCCTCGCAGTATCCAGCTCTGTCCGAAGGTCGGCCTCATGTTGAATGGCCCTCTCAGCTTCATGAAACTTTTGTTGGTTCTCAGCCATCCACTTGGTGGCTGAGGTGAAGGCACAAACGGACTACACAAAAAATAAACAAAAAACAGATGTCAAGAAGGACCGAGGGAACAGTTAGTGAGAATGAAATTAAAGGAGGTCAAGACCGATACCTGAGCAAGGGAGTGTAGAACATAGTCGTACACTTTGGCGGGAGGCATCTTCGCCAAGAACTCGAAATCAGAGGCCGACGGTGCAGAGAACATATAGGCCTTGGCTGCCCTTAAGTTGGTGATCAATGACGAGGGGTCGGCCCTCAAGTGTGCCAGATTCTGAGACCAGAAGGCCCCCATGCTCGACAAAGAAGTCGTCCCCTCAGAGGCTTCAACCCTGGCCCTTGTCCTAGGATCAGGCCGATGCTCAACAGGGGCCTCAGGCTCCTTCCTTTTGTGACTATCAGTGGTCGGCTCCACCACTGTCGGCCCAGCGGCCTTTGTCTTCCTCGGAGCCTGCTGGGGCTCCTTCCCTTTCCTCTTGGCTAATCCAGATAGCAAGCTAGGAGCTGTCATTTCCCAAAGGTAGCCTGGTGTACCTGCAGGACGATCTGATAAGAGGACGATATGTTAGAAAAATGCAGATCTAAAGAGGAAACACTTGGAAAAAAGCAAAGAATGGAAAATGTTCAGTATAACTCACATAGTTCAGTCAGGGGGCCGACCCTCAGACCAGCTTCTTTGAGAAACCGAGGGGTCATCAAGTCTTCAAATTTTGCGAGTTCACCCTCTCGCCCTCGTCCTCTAAGATAATCAACAATGTCTTTCTCCTCCAGGCTAAGTCCAGGGTCTGATCTGGCCTTCATGGATGGGTTAGACCACTTCCTGGGGACCCTCGGACAATCGGCTACGGGCTCCCACTCCCCAGAGATAAAGAAAAACCTCTTCTTCCAATCATGATTGGAAGTTTGTGCCACATGGAGGAGTTTCTTCTCAGACCTCCTTGCCCCCAGGTGATAATATCCAGGCTGCTTGGACGAGGAGGTGATGTTGTAGCAGCCCAGGAATAGGTTAGCCGAGGGCTCATCGGTAAAGGCATTCTTCCACAAGGAAATATAGCCCAAGATCGTCCTCCAAGAGTTGGGAGGAAGTTGAGAGGGAGAAACGCCGAGGGCAAATAGGATATCTGCAATGGCAGGATGCAGTGGGAGCCTGACTCCGACCTTGAACATTTTCTCATATACTGCAACCTCTCCCTCTTGACAGTAAAAAACCCTCTCAGTCTCAGAGGGAACCCTCATAGTTACCCCAGAGGGCACTCCGTAAATATGCCTCCATGTCAAAAGATCCCTATCCCTAACGGAGGAGATAAAAGACGAGGCATGGGAGGTATCAACCTCATCATCTGTATCGTCGCCCTCGTCCTCATCCCCTTCCCCCTCATCACCTGCAGGTGAAGCCTGAGGAAAAGCCACTTGGAAGGCATTGGGGGATAGGGTTGTCACAGGAACGGCATCAGAGGGGACTGTACCCTCGGCCTCACGGCCTGGGCTAAGGTCAGATGTGTCCCTCCTACCAGAAGTTCCAGCACCAGTTGGCGAGGATGCTCTCCCGTCCATATCACTTGGTTTGGGAGTCTCGGCTGGACGAGATGACGACCCACAAGACTCAGAGGGTTCAGATGGTCTTATGGTGGCAAGAGGAATGGGAAAGATGGGTCGTACCCAATTAGGGTCGTCCCCTCGTCTCCTCTCTTCCTCTTCCTCTATTCGTCTGATTTCAGCAAAGAGTTTCTCTCTCAAGGGGGGGAATTCAGACACTAAGTTGTAAAGCCTCCTAAGCATTAAGGGGAGGACCCTACACTTGGTGAAATTACACTAGACTTGGCTAATTCAACTACAAACACCTGGGGGATTGACCAGGTTTGACTTTTGGATTAAACCAAAGAACTAAAATGTTTTTCGTCAAGAATGTTCAAGAACCTTTAACCGGAGAAGACACCGGAAAAAGCTATAGGGAACTCGAAGAAAATGTAACCCTATGACCTCAAAAAATAAACAGAATTGAAGGCAAAGGAAAGCGCTTAATGAGGGAGAGTACCTGATGACGAGGGTGAGTAATGCTGCTGAGACCTGACGAAACGAAGGTTGCAAGTGGCAAAGCTCACTGGTTCTAGAGAGAGAATGGACTTGGGCGCGAAGAAGAAGAAGCTGTGGAGAGAGAGTTTAAAAAACTCTTAAATACCCTGGTAATAAATGGGCACATTTCCCAAGAGGGGTATAATTAGGGCACAAAGCCCCATGCAAGTGTGCAGCCGCCGTGCCTTGAAAACTTGGATAGCAATGAGTACCTGCCCAAGTGTCACTCACCTAACTGATCATACACGCATCCCAATTTCAACGTTATCCCTCAGCCATCTCAACGGAACCTATGGCTAAGGACTGGGGAGTGATTGATGTACCCGTTTATATCCTTGGCTTGGCTGAAGACTATGTCCAAAACGGACGACCCTAAGATGGGCCGACCCTTCACCAGGCCCCCAGCTGGCCTCCACCAGGCCCAGACGACCCTACGAGGGGCCGACCCTCCACCAGGCTCAAGACGAACCTACGAGGGGCCGACCCTCCACCAGGCTCAAGACGAACCTACGAGGGGCCGACCCTCCCCCAGGCTCCGGACGACCCTACGAGGGTACGACAGTACGAGGCCAGAATCAAGCCAGACTCACTACAGGAAGAAACTTTGCCCTCGGCCTCGTCTCATAGGCCGAGGGTGACATCATCACGGCGCGTGGTTTGGGAGACGCGTGGAACAGGGCGCGTGAGGCTCATATGGCACGTGGCAGACCGTTATAACAAAATCACACCCTCACGTGAGGGAATATTATGTCATCATTTGGCATCTACAGGTGTCAACAGGGGATTGGCTAGATCATTATTCACATGCACCATGCTTACTTGGGGGGTACACTACACCCCCCAAGACCTATATATACTTGTCATCTATAACCGTACAGGGGATCGATCCATGAACAGGAACCCTAGCTAAAACTTTGCTTGTACACACGGTAGAGAGAGAGAGAGGGTTATGTACATTGTATCCGAGGCCATTAGCGCCCATACTTAGTGGATCACACACTCACAGTGGATGTAGGCCAAATTGGCTGAACCACTATACATCATTGTCCTAATTCCTCTTATACTCATCCCCTTATACATACTTATACACTTATACATCTCTATGGCTGCCATGGCTGCTACTGTTTGAGCTCACTATCACTTATCTGGTGGTGCTAAATCCAAGCATCATCAGGGATGATGATTCATTTGAACATTCATGTGATATTGAGCTGATGACGCACCTCTGAATTAAACATTCTTGTGCTCAGAGGGGTATGTGTTATCTACCTTTTGAATGTGCCTCAGTAGATTTTGAATATTTTCATTATGTTTTTGACAATGTTGAATTAGATTGTGAAGAAGGTTAATGGAATTTGGTATTTGGATGTATATGCTAAATATACTTTGTAAAAGAGTAGATAATATTGTTGTAGTTTTTGTTAAGCACATCTTAAATATCAAACTTGTCATAATACTGGTCACTTTTCTTTGAATTTGAAGGACTGTGATGGTAACATAAAGCAAAGGGCAATCTGAATAGTGGAGTAATAATCTTATTCTTTAACTTCCGCACTTTTTGTCATCACATTCTCTATATGACTGAAGGTGATAGATTAGAGGAGTTGAGAGTTAAACTAAACATTGATGGAGGTATAGCTAATGTGATTAGTACCATTTTGATGCAAATATGAGAATTCTATTAATTTAGCTCATTTTTAAGTTTGTTTTATGTGTATTCAAGGTATAAAAGTTTTTGGGGATACCCCATTCTTCTTCAATTATTCATTGAACTTAGTTTAATGCATAGTTTTAAGAATATGCCTCTTGTTTACTGATATTTTTTGCTCGATTGTGCTGAGAAAACAGATAATATTTTCTAAATGTGAGAAAATCATTTTATTTATAACGTATCAGTTATAAATGCTTTCCATAACCTATGATATTTTAAGTTTCCTAATCCATTAGAAATGATTAGTGTTATTTAATCCATTGTTAATAAGCTACTTTCTTAAGTCAGTAAGATACTTTTTATTTTATTTGTTATCTACCTATTCTTTTTGAAAATTGTTTACTTTTTGGGTTTACTTTTGCTCATCATAAATATGTAACGCCTGGGAGGAATGCTTCTATATACTAACTTGTAATGCTATTTTTTCTCAGGATTATGATTTGAGTTGTTGTAATGGGTGTCACGATTGAAAGAACATCACTAAAACTTCAACAAAATTGAAAAGGAAACCCCAAACCAACAGTTGGGACAATGCATCAGTAACTCAAATAAATGAAGTGAACATATTATCTTTGCACATTCTAATAGATAGACTTATATGTTGTGAGCCTTCTCTTTCTTCCTCATTTAAACAAACTTGATTTTTGATTTTTTGTTTTTTTGCACAAAACTTGATCAAGTTTTTAGTGACTGCTGCCGGCTAAATTTTTAGTAAGAGGTCGGCGTGTGTGTTGTTATCATCATTATGAGGAGTAGGAAATATAAATGTATGACATAAAAACAATTCCGAATTCAGAAGCTCAGTTTTTGTTAAATGGGTCAACTAGAATAAAAACAAACAAACCCACAAATAAAATTAATAATTATTTTGACCATGGTGCCTAATATAGATAACAAAGTGGAATGATCTGCGAATTAACCATTTTCCAACCTTTTAAAGGCTGAAAACATAGATAGAAGAGAAAAGCCCAGAACCATAAAATCCCGTATCTTCTTTATTTTTTTTTATTCAGATGCAGGTACCATTATTTTTTATTTTATTCTTCTGGCACGATCCACTTATATGGGCAAAATTGTACAAAATACCTTGCATAAACATATGATGATAATTTAATGTTCCAAAATATAATGTCATGTTATGAATTTTAGGAAATCAATATTATGTCTTCAGATGCAAATGCAACGCAGCTACCATCTTCTTCTCAAACTTTATCCTAACCACCGGGTGAAAAAGATAAAAAGGTTAAAATAACAATCATAGTGACATTGATGGATCTATTGTGGGTGATAATAGTAAGAAATTTAGTGTGGAGACTTTTTTCGGTTAGTTATGATGATAGGTGAAAGGTGCCACAACACTTCAAAAATGATGTGCAGTGCAAATTAAAGGCAATATTCAATTTTTGTAAGAATCACATTAATACATGATAATACTAAACCTACATAGATATATTGCGGATTTAACAATTTATTTTTTAAATCATAATATGTCCGTGCATAAAGTAAATGTATAAACTCAATTTGTTGTTTTCTAACCTTATATTATTTTTTTATTTACATTTTTCTAGAGGGTTAATTTGAACTTAATGTTTCGGCTGAAGATGCTCTCCCTAGCTTGGGAAACCTTGGACCCAAAGGTTTTTTACCATCACGTCTATTTTCAGAGACCATTTAAGGAAAAATGGTTGGGAAGTGCCCTAAGGCGTTGATCCTGAAATTTGGATTTATTTTTTTTGTAGAAAATGAAAATAATACCACACAAATAGTAACAAAATGTTAAAAATAGTGACAATCGATAAAAAGTTTCAAATTGTTCACTGTCTTGGGCGTTGTATCTATGCCCATAAACCATTCAAAAAGGTAGGCATTCATGTTTATAGTTTATAGTATATAGTATTAATATCTTTTAGTCTCATACTTGAAATTAAACTATTTAAGGGAATGGATGAGACTACCAAAACATTTAGGCAGATAGATAAGTGGATTACATGATGCATAAATTAAAATGGGAACGTGATGGCTAGCACTAAGGCTAAATATGCGAGTATTTCTTTTTTTTGGTCGTAATATTATTATTTTTTATCCTTTAGTATTTCCTCTTTTACATGTATTTATAGTATGAAATTTTGTTTTTCATACTATAGGATGAGTTGAAGGGCTACTGAGAGTAGAAAAAATGTAGATAAAGAGTAGCCATGATGAGGGAGGCATCGACATCAATGCAGTCGCTTAAGTAATTAGGATGGACAAAAGGGAAGTGTTCGTTCATATTCAAGCTATATCTCTAGGATAACATTTATTTATTTTGGGATTGCGAGAGAGGCACTTAAACATGGGAAAAATGAAATGCAAAAGATTTATTAAATAATTATGAGCACAACTGAAGATTACACACTATCGAGGATACCTTAAAGGTGGACTTTTATGTTCTTAAATTTCAGTATGCCATGTTATAACTTCGTTGTATTATTCCTCGTCTTGAATTTTATTTTTTATCCATTTATGTTACTGTAAGAGGGTAGTTTAGATAAGATGGAAGCAAAACCCTTTTTGAGTACAATAATGATAAGTTAACTAGTAAAATCTTGGATTAATTATAGGACATCCAGACACAACTTAGTGAAGATAAACTAGGTTAAAACTCACAATCTCTCGTGTATAACTCAAATAATGATGATGAACTCAGAAGTAACTCACTTAGAGAAAGAGAGAAATAAGCACCCTAGATACACCTTGGCAGGCAACCAAAACACACCAACCACCCTCAAGAATCTCTATCAAGTATTAAAAGCTTCATAATAAATGAAAATGGTGGGTGAGTAAACTCTCTGGTTTGTAATAACTCTCCAGTAATCAATTCAGAACTCTAAAAAAAGATCATTCTCTCCTCAAAGGTGGTTGGGGTCTTTAAATAGCCTCCCACACCACCCTCGAGGAAACTCCGCCATTAATGCCGGTGAAAGACATCCCTCATATTTTTTGTCACAAACATTAAATACCTCATGCACTAGTTGTCTCCATGTCATAAACATTAAATGCCAAGATATGCCTTTTGCCTAACCACTGCGTGTTAGGGGGTTGTTGTCACAAAGGTGGCTCACCAACTGTCTGACAGTCCCAAATACTACAGTGGTTTACTCAAGTACAGGTCTGACATTGCCTAGCTGGTTAGTGACATCAGATAAAGTGGATGCGACATTAAGTAAATGGATATTTGGCTCACAACTCAACGCCCGATGGAACTCCAAGCTGCTCCGCCCGAGGTTCTACGGTGAGGGTCCTTCGATGTTTTACTAGGTGTATCTAAGATGGTTAGGACAAGCCCCAACGGTGGCTCACTTCTCAATCCTCCAAACCAAGTCCCTCGAAGGTTCACAAAACGAGGTCATTCGATAGAGCATGAAAGCTCTCCCAGGCCCTGCTAAGCCTGGTCTCTCGCGAGTATCGTTTGACCTCACACAAACTCATTATTATTCTCGTTGCATCATTATAACTGATATGCCCCAAGTGTAACCTCGACCTAGAGACATCAACCTCGGCCTGTATTATGGCCGAGGTTGGGCATGTCTTGGACACACGATATCACCCCTCGGCCATATCAAGGTCGGCCCAGGCCGACACTACCATGAGCCTTTCCAAGGGACGTCACAAGGATCGACAGCATTCTCGGATACCTTGGGATGGCAACCTCGGCTAGACGTAGGCCGAGCTCGCAGCAAGCTAGCAGCAACCTCCTCAAGCCACCAGTTCAATCTCGTCTCAGGCCGACCTTGCCCATTGTCTCGGCTAGGATTAGTCCAAGACCTCCATGGAATACTCGGACTGAACAGGTATCAAGACTCACCAACCTCGGCCTCTCCAAGGCCGAGGTCATACACCAGACGCGATAGCCGAGCATCTGCTGACATTTAGATAAGGACACGTGGATACAAATCAGTTATAACAAGATTATTCCCCACACATGGGGAGAGTATTGCATCATCATTCTCTACATGTGACAGTGACAGATGGCACTCCCATATTGGTGAGGTAACCACACACATGCTCATTGCATGCATGGAGGGTACATTACACTCCCTAGGTACTATATATAGAGGTCATCCTCTACCTTGCAAAAGGATCCCCAGATATTCAACCCTAGATAAAACCCTGTCTAGATACACAGTAGAGAGAGAAAGCTTGAGATATTGTATCCATGGCCGTTAGTGCCTTATTGTAGTGAGGTTATTCACACACACACAGTGGACGTAGGCCAATTTAGGCTGAATCACTCATATTCTGGTGCTCTCTCCTCTTCCACTCATCTCATTCTCTTACCTTGCTACATAACTATGCTGACATTGTTGTTCTTAGATTGAGCTTGAAAACACCTCATCTAGTGGTGCTGATTTTGGCATCATCATTTTGGCGCCGTCTGTGGGAACGAGAAGCTATCTCTTCCTCTTTTTCTGATTAACCTCACCGGAGACTCTGGTGGTGAACCAGGCCTCCCCCTAGCACAGAGCTGTTTCACCATTGAAAGAGGTCCTGTAAGGTACTAAGCTCATCTGTTACTAAAGCCCTATAGTGTTAACATATGGCACCAGACTTACCACCGCCTATTCCGCCGCCCGGGGGCGGGGGGCCTAGTTCCAGTCAGGCGCCTCCCCAGTCCGAAATGGCGGAGGTAGCTGCAGCCTTGAGATCTTTAGCTGCAACACAAGCAGCCAGGCAAGAGCAATTTGCACAGCTCGGCCAAACTATGATGAGGCCACCTGGAGTCTCACCGGACATGATCACTCCGGCGGTAATTCAGCCTCATCCTGACGCCAGGGGACCACCCCCAGGCACCAATGAAGGACTAGCCTGCACACCCGCGGAGAAGGGACGTTGCTGACCCTAGGCGCTTGCGCCTGGGGAGGCAGGGAAACCCTTGCCCATAGGACATGTATGATGATCTAGAGGTGGAAGAAGCGGCGAAAGACTGCTGGGAGCCCTATGAGGTGTCAAATAACATTGTACGGCCTCTTAGGCAAAGTCAAGGTTGTGTCGGCCGAAGAGGTGAAGAGGCCTAACAAAGAGGGTCAGCCTTTGATAGGTTAAGCAGAGGGTCGGCCATCGAGAGACTAGGCCTGATAAATGACCTAAGACAGAGACTGTCGAGATCAAGGAGCGCAGCAGGCTCTCAGAGAAGGAACAGGAAGGGTCGGCCAGACCAAGACCGACACGGTGAAAGAAGAGGCAGGGAACAGGAATAGGTCAACAGCCAACGTGTCTTGGCAGGGGAACCCTCGGTCCATCCTAGGGAGATGGCAGGGGATAACCTCGGCCAAGTCGATGGACGAAGACCATGGAATGATTCTATCCAACGCCTTGAGGAGAAGATAGGAGACCTCATTAAAAGCAGGGACCCATTACAAAGGGGTTACTCATAGGGCTCCCCATTTGTGGCTAGGATAATGGGGTTCCCAACCCCAGCTAAGTTCAAGCCTCCTACGGTGTCTCCCAAGTATGATGGCAGCACTAACCCTGTGCATCTATCGAGATGTATCAATCGGCAGCAGACATATCGATACCCGATGAGATGATGTGTAGAGCCTTCTCTGGGACCTTAACAGGGGCTGCACACAGTTGGTTCACCTCCCTTCCGAAGAACTCAATTGAGAACTTCAAGGTCCTGGCTGAGCGGTTCATCCACAACTTCTGCTTTGGCGTGAGGCCTCAAAAGAAGACTACCCACCTGCTATATGTCAAGCAGACCAAGGGTGGGAGCCTAAGAGACTACATAGCAAGATTCAACAAAGAAAAGCTGGAGGTCGAAGATTATGAAGAGAACATAGCCATGACCACCCTTATAGGAGGTCTACAGAAGGGGAAGCTATTGTGAAAACTGGCGGAAGAGCCCCCTAGGTATATGGCGGAGCTGCTGGCAACCACAGGGAAAGTAATGAATGCGGAAGAGGCAATGGCCGCCAAGTATGAGGATGAGAACCGCGGTGGCAGTGGAAAGTCCCAAGGCAAGAAAGATGGGAAGAAGAGATCGGGTGATGACAAGTTCGCTCATTATATTCCTCTGACGGTGAGCTGTGAGCACATCCTCAATGAGATTAAGAGTGACAGGGCTCTGAGATGGCCAGAGAAGCTGAAAGCCCCACCACATAAGAGGAACAAAAACCTATGGTGTGAGTTCCACCAAGATCATGGTCACGTCACAGATAGATGCTTCGCTTTGAAGGATGAGATTGGGAAGATGTTAAAATCTAGGAAATTGAGAAAATATGTAGACGGTAAGGCTCCTAAGAGTGGAAGAGATGACCATAAGAAAAGGAGGGATGACAGATGCCGTGACAACGTCCCGACCCGAAGAGATGATGATTCAGAAGGTGATGATGAAGATGATCCGAATCTCCCACCAAAGGATGATAACACCCCGGTGAAGAGGGTTGATATGATCTCTTTCGGTGTTGGCACAATATGCAGAGGATTTGCAGGTGGTGGATCTGAAGTAGCTGATATAAAGGCTCATGTAACCAAGGCCAAATCAGTGGCCAAGCTTGAAGTTGTGAATCTAACGTCTTCCGATACAGTACAGAATAGGAAGAAAGTAGACATGAACACCCTCGTAGTTGGGTTCTCCAGACTCGACTTCAAAGCTATCTTAGCCCCCCATGATGACCCTTTGGTCATAACGACAAGGGTGCATGGGTATGAGGTGCAGAGGATCCTCGTGGATGGGGGGAGCTCAGCAGATGTGATGTTTTGGCCTTGCTTCAAGAGCTTAGGCCTTAGTAGAGCAAGACTGGTCTCCTATCACCACCCCCTGATAGGCTTCAGTGGTGAAAAGGTTCACCCCTTGGGCATGTATGAGATGGACGTACGGATGGGTGACGAATGGCCTAAGAGGTTTACCGGGAGGATTAATTTCTTCGTGATGGACGAGAGTGTCTTCTCGGCCTATAACCTCATCATAGGAATGGTGGCCCTTAGGGAGTTCGAGGCTGTGCCATCAACGGTCCATCAGATGCTAAAATTCCTGACTCCTTATGGAGTAGGGGAAGTGCAAGGTGACCAGACCACAGCGCAAGAATGTTACTTTAACTCGGTCGAAGAGAGAGAAGCCCATAAGAGGGCCACCACCACGTATAGCATTGATACTATTGATCCAAGAGATGAAACAAAATTAAAGAAGGGAGAGGCCGCGAAAGAGGTAGAATCCATCGTCCTCGATGAGGACGAGCTGGAAAAAACCATCCAGGTCGGAAAAGCCCTTAATCCGGAAATCAAGGAAGAGTTGATAAACTTACTCAGGAAGAGGCAGAGTGCCTTCGCATGGAGTCACGCAGACATGCCTGGCATCAATCCTGAAGTGATGAGTCACAAGATCAACGTAGCCAAAGATGCCAGGCCTATCAAGCAGAGACGAAGAGTCTACTCCAGGGAAAAATACAACGTCATCCGTGAAGAGGTGAAAAAGTTAGAAGAGGCTGAGTTTATAAGAGAAGTTACCTATCCGGAGTGGCTATCAAATGCGGTAATCGTGCCCAAGGCAAATGGGAAGTGGAGAATGTGTGTCGATTTCACTGACCTAAACAGATCTTGCCCAAAAGACAGCTACCCCTTACCTCGGATAGATCAGATGGTGGATGCTACAGCAGGACATGAGCTCATGAGCTTCATGGATGCGTATTCAGGATATAACCAAATCTTCATGGATGCCGAAGACTCAGAGAAGACAACTTTCATTACCGACAAAGGGACGTACTGCTACAAAGTGATGCCCTTCGGTCTGAAAAATGCAGGGGCAAGATACCAACGTCTTATCAATAAGATATTTGAAGAGCAAATAGGGAAGACCATGGAAGTGTATGTAGATGATATGCTGACAAAAAGCTTTAAAGCTTGCACTCATAAAGCAGACCTTGTGAAGACCTTTGATGTGATGGACTCATACAAGATGAAACTCAACCCAGCGAAACGTGTCTTCGGAGTAGGAGCCGGGAAGTTCCTAGGATTCATCATCAACCAGAGATGGATCGAAGCGAACCCTGAAAAAATTAAGGCGTTGCTTGACATGAAGACTCCTAGGAGTATCAAGGATGTCCAAAGACTCACAGGGAGAGTGGCTGCGCTTAACAGATTCGTCTCTAGGGCGACGGACAAGTGTCTCCCATTCTTTAAAGTTTTAAGAAAGGCCTTCCAATGGGGCGAAGAGTGTGAAAAGGCCTTCAACTAACTCAAGTCCTACTTAGGGTCTCCCTTATTGCCGTCTCGGCCCATCGCAGGAGAAAGGTTGTTTGTGTATCTGGCAGTCTCTGAATCAGCCATCAGTGCGACCATCATAAGGGAAGAGGATGGGATCCAAAGGCCTGTATACTTCAACAGTAAGGCCCTTCAAGGGTCTGAGCAAAATTATCCCCGTATGGAAAAGTTGGCTTATGCCCTAATACATGCCTCAAGAAAAATGAAGCCTTACTTCCAAGCTCACTCCATAGTAGTCCTCACTGACTCCCCACTAAGGCAGGTCCTGCATAAACCTGAGAAGTCCGGGAGATTGATGAATTGGGCCATCGAATTAGGAGAATATGATCTTAACTACCAGCCTAGGACATCCATCAAAGGGAAGGCCCTCGTGGACTTTGTTGTAGAATTCACCTGGGAAGAGGCCGAGACAGAGAAAGGCCTAGAAGATGCCAAAGAGACAAACCGTAGTGTCTTCTGAAATTCGGAAGAGACGACATCAAACGTCTTCCGAGATCGGGAAAAGGTCATCTCAAGCGAAACCTGGAGCAGAATAGAAGATAATGAAGAAGAGGGATACCTCTTCAAGCAAGGAGTTATGACAGAAGGGGTCTTCTCATCAGATACAGACATTTGGAGCCTCTTCCTTGATGGCTCTTCCTGTGATAGTGGAAGCGGTGCGGGGCTAATAATCTCGGCTCCAGATGGCGCCAACATTGAATACGCCTTGAGATTCAACTTCCAAGCCTCAAATAACGAGTCCGAGTATGAGGCCATGATAGCAGGCCTCTTATTGGCAAAGACTCTTCGCGTAAGACGTCTCCTACTCCACAGCGACTCAAGGTTAGTTGTCAATCAAGTGCTGGGAGTCTATGAGGCTAAAAATAAAAGAATGGCGAAATACCTGGAGAGAGTGAGAAAGATGCTGGAATATTTTGAAGAGGCAACACTGAAGAGAGTGCCTCGACAAAGTAACAACCACGCTGTTGCATTTGCAAGGTTGGCTTCGGCAACAAAGATGGAGGTTAGAAGAATCGTTCCGATCGAGGTCTTAGGAAAGGCAACCATCGAGGAAGAAGAGGTATGTAACCCTTGTCATAATTTGAACCAAGGAGACTCATGGATTGACCAGCTCGTCAGATATATAAGAGAGGGAGAGCTGCCTGAGTCCAAAGTAGAGAGGAGAAGATTGAGACATAGAGCTGCCAAGTTCTCAATGATAGGAGACGTCTTGTACAAAAAGGGATTTCTATTGCCTCTCCTTAGGTTCGTGCATCCCACGGAAGTTTCCAGGGTCTTACAGGAAGTTCATGAGGGTTCTTTCTCTAGCCACATAGGGGGAAGGCCCTTGGCCAAGAGGATCATCACTCAGGGGTAATGGTGGCCTACCTTGTCCAAGGACGCTGCAGACTACGTGAAGAGGTGCGACAAATGTCAAAGGTTCGCCACTATCCCTCATCAACCCCATCATCCTATGACGTCAATCTCTTCTCCATGGCAATTTGCGGTATGGGGAATTGACTTAGTAGGACCCTTTCCAAGAGCTGTCAACAGCTATAGATTCTTGATAGTTGCCATTGACTACTTCTCAAAGTGGGTGGAGGGAGAGCCGATGATAACAATCACAGAGCAGAAGACTTTCCAGTTTATTTGGAGGAATATCATATGCAGATACGGCCTCCCAAACACTCTCATCTCAGACAATGGGACCCAGTTCAAGAACTACTCTTTAGAAAAATATTGCCTAAGAGTAGGAATAAAGTAATTCTTCTCATCTCCTGGACGACCTCAGGCAAATGGCTAGACCGAGGTCACAAACATAACTATCATGGATGGGATCAAGAAGAGGTTAGAGGATGCGAAGGGAAGATAGGCTGAAGAGGTTTATGCTGTGTTATGGGCCTACAGAACCACGACAAGGACACCAACAGGAGAAACCCCGTTCATGCTGGCATATGGCTCAGAGGCCGTCATACCAACGGAGGTAGGGCTCCCAACTCATAGCATTCAGACTTATAACCCTGATAATAATGGGTAAGAGAGGAGGATAGACCTAGATCTTATCGAAGAAAGAAGAGAAGACGCAGAGGTCAGACAAGCAGCCTACCAACAGAGGGCAGCAAAATTCTACAATCAGAGGGTGAAGTCAAGACCCATTGCAGTGGAGACCTAGTGCTAAAAAAGACCCTACAGAAAGCAAATAAGCTTCACCCAAACTAGCATGGCCCCTATAAAGCGACAGAAGAGGTTGTGCCTGGCACCTACAGGCTAGAAAACCTAGAAGGAGAACCTTTCACTAACCCATGGAATGCTGATCACCTAAAGAGATATTACTTATGATGTTGCATAGACTTTTATGTAAATGTACCATCTTATTATGAAGAGGTTATTAATAAAGATCAGTTCCCATTACAGTTCTTGCTTCATTCTTAGATCAGAGATTTATTAGGGTGGGTAACATCTTAGGTGATGACCTCAGACCCTCATAACACCATTCAGTGGTGACGAGGTCTGAGCTCAGACACCATAATGAGATGACCTCAGACCCTTAACATCATTAATTTGGTGAAGATTAGTTATGAGGATAACATCTTAGGTGATGACCTCATCCCTTCATAACACCATTAAGTGGTGATGAGGTCTGAGGTCAGATACTATAAATTAGATGACCTCAGACACATAACATCATTAATTTGGTGAAGATTTATTATGAGGATAACATCTTAGATGATGACCTCAGACCCTCATAACACCATTCAGTTGTGAAGAGGTCTGAGATCAGACACTATAATGAGATGAACTCAGACCCTTAACATCATTAATTTGGTGAAGATTAGTTATGAGGATAACATCTTAGGTGATGACCTCAGCCCTTCATAACACCATTCAGTAGTGACGAGGTTTGAGGTCAGACACTATAAATTAGATGACCTCAGACACATAACATCATTAATTTGGTGAAGATTTATTATGAGGATAACATCTTAGGTGATGACCTCAGATCCTCATAACACCATTCAGTGGTGAAGAGGTCTAAGGTCAGACACTATAATGAGATGACCTCAGACCCTTAACATCATTAATTCGGTGAAGATTAGTTATGAGGATAACATCTTAGGTTATGACCTCAGCCCTTCATAACACCATTCAGTGGTGAGGAGGTCTGAGGTCAGACACTATAAATTAGATGACCTCATACACATAACATCATTAATTTGGTGAAGATTTATTATGAGGATAACATCTTAGGTGATGACCTCAGACCCTCATAACACCATTCAGTGGTGAAGAGGTCTGAGGTCAGCCACTATAAATTAGATGAACTCAGACACATAACATCATTAATTTGGTGAAGATTCATTATGAGGATAACATCTTAGGTGAAGACCTCAGACCCTAATAACACCATTCAGTGGTGAAGAGGTCTGAGGTCAGACACTATAAATTAGATGACCTCAGACAGATAACATCATTAATTTGGTGAAGATTTATAATGGGGATAACATCTTAGGTGATGACCTTAGACCCTCATAACAACATTCAGTGGTGACGAGGTCTGAGCTCAAGACCATTGGTTGAGTTTAACAAGACCATTGCAAAAAGACAAGCTTAGAAAGAGGACTTCAGAGGTTAAAGGTCAGATTACAAATTAATTTTTAGCAGACACCATAACAATGGAACTAAGAATGAAAAGCATCACATGACATTCAATGAAAAGAAAGTGAAGATGGTCCTCATCAGAGGTTGATATATATATTCAGAAATGATATGTTCAATGATTACAGAAACTCCATAATACAATGAGTTACAAACAATAATTGAAAAATTCTAAGGGTTTTAAAGGGGAGTGTTGATATCCTCGGCTTGATTAGTCACCTCGGTCGCATCATCACGATGGTATGCCCCTCCAACCTCGGTGACCTCCAATGTAGCAGTCTCGGCAGGAGTGACAGTCTCTTACTCAACCTCCTGAAGAGCCTGGGAAAATTGAGGATCGATAAAGCCGAGACCAACGAAATCAGAAGCCTTCAAAGTGCCGGCCTCTCTCTCCCTGACGTCTACCCATTTAATAGTGGCTTTGATACCTCTTTCAAGGTATTCAAAGCCGAAGCCCATGAACTCATCTGAGGCCTTGTAGTCAGCAGTTATCTTCTCAGAGGCGTCATCAAGGGCGGCCCTGACAGCTGAGTCGACTTTCTGCTGCAGAATATCGTCCTTAGCCTTCAGTGCAGCAGCATAATCCTTGCCGAGCTGGGAGATGTCCTTCTCCAACCCCTTCCCCCTCTGCTCAGAGTCCTTCAGCTCAGACTTGAGGCGCTCGATCTCTGCGTTCAGAGTACTCTAGACTTTCTCGGCCTCTTACCCCGTTTGGATGAGGGGCAGCTTCCTCAGGGTCCAGTTGGACAAATGGTGAATGGCTGTCAAGCCCTGCACATTTAGTGATCATAAATAAGCTGAAGAAAAATCATATGTTACACTTAGAAGAGTTTCTGAAGAAGGATAAAATCATACCTGAACGGCTCTGTGAAGGCCGAACTCAACCAGCAATGGGGTGTTCATGGACCTGAAGAAGCGTTTATCAGCCTCGGTCATTACAGAGCCGACGGCATCCAGGGCCTGAAGGCTGTGGCCGACTACACTGTCGGTTAACTTCAACTGATCCAGATGAGCCGACAGGGCGTCAACTGAAGAGATGGGGATGGCAGAGTCAGCAGCCTTCTTCTTCGGCCTCTGATCCTCAGGGGCATGACCTTCAGGAGCCCTCTTCTTTTTGGCTGGGGGCTTAGAGGTAGAGGGAGTTGGGGGAGGATCGTTAAGACCTGCTTTCTTGGCAAGTCTCATCAAGCTTGGTGTAGACATCTCCCAAAGCTCGTCCGGAATATCCTTTGGTCGCTCTGCAAAAAATTAGTAGACCTGAGTTAGATAATCAGATATGAATAAACTCAGAGGTTAAACTTCAAAAGCAAAAATTCTTACCAAGCTCGGCAAGGGGACTTCCACCTAGACCAGTCCCCGAGAGGAAGTGGGGAGTCATCAAGTGTTCGAACCTAACAAATAGACCATGTACCCCCTGATCTTAAAGGGCTTTCACCTTCTGGAGCTTTTGCAGACTTAGGCCAGGGTCGGCCCTGGCAGACATGGTGACCTTACCCCACCTCAGGGGAATCCTCTGCTCCAGGTTAGACGAGGGAACACATGGGCCAAACTCCCATGGCCCTGAAGCAAAGAAGTACCGAGGCTTCCAGTTATGGTTGGAAGTCTGAGTCACCTGAAGCATTTTCTTCTCAGGCCTCCGAGCTACAAAATGGTAGTAACTCGGATGATTTTTGGCCGAGGAAGGGACTTAGCAACCTACAAAGACCTGAACTAGAAGGTCTGAGTGGTGGACAGCCTTGTAACGCCCCTCCCGCCCGGGGGGGAGCGAGCTGAGCGATACCCGATAAAACTAATCAAATCAACAAATAACAAAGTATAGAGCATCTAAATCCCACAATAAAACAAGAAACCACTATTCTCATCTTCAAATTAATACAACAAATCTCTCGAAATAATTACAACAATCCAACTATCTCGAAAATAAAATAAATCTCCAAATGCTCTATACATCAAAATAAATACAAGTCTTCTCATCTCTTGTATTAAAAATTCTTCCCAAATAATCCTCGCTAAAATCATCCCAATTGGTCCATAGCACTCAAATCCGTGCTCACCTGCCAACTAAGAAAAAGACGGGGAAGTACACAATACGACAGGAATATGCTCAACAAAGATGTTAGCGATGAACAAAGCGCAATAATACGACTACGAATACTCAAATCAAATAATGCAAATTTCAATAGCATTTTATCAATAAATTTCTCAACAACACATTAACCGGAGTCACCAGGCCTCACCATACCGTGCCATACTTTATCAAGTAGCCGGAAAAGGAGTCTTGGCGGGTGCCCAACATCAGTGCCATATTAAAATCTCATGACAGCGTGCTCAAAACAACATGAATAATACCTCATGAATGAAAATAATTCCAACAATTATTTTTCCAGATTTCCAAGAATTTAACAATTTAAAATATGAGTTCAATTAACAAGAATTCAACGGAATAAAAACTCACGAGATTTCAGGAGCATATTGTGTAAAACCCCATACCTCAAACCATGATGAGAAACCAATTATCACATCCTCAAGATAAACACAAAAGATCTACAAAATCTCCTCTAAGAACCTCTAACAAAATAGCCCGAAGAACACCTCTAATCTAAGGTTGGAACTCACAAATCTCAAGGGCCAATGTATATATAAAAAGAAGAGGAATATAAAATATATTTGTTGCCAAAATTTGTGCCAAAAGTAGGTTAAAAGGTTTGCCCACGACTTCCTTTTATAATGCAAAGAAATGAAGAGTTGGAATCCAAAATACTCCTTTAAATAAGGAAAAGAAATGAAAAGTTGCAAGCCAAAACAACTCTTGAAAATTACTTAATGTCCGCCGACTTAGAATTCCAAGAGTTAAAAACATTTAAAAATCATTTTAAAATCCGTTTTAACTCCGTTTTCGAAACCGTTTGAAATTCTCACCTTTAAAAATAATAACCAACATATTTGAGCAATGCATCTGAGTCCCACAACAACAAAAGAGAAACTACAAATATCAATTTCTTCAAATAAATACCAAGTCTCTCGAATAAATACAACATCTAACTCGAATAAAAATACAAATCTCCAATGCTCTATACATCAAAATAATACAAATTTTTCCCAAATAATCCTCGCTAAAATCATCCCAATTGGTCCATAGAACTCAAATCCGTGCTCACCTGCCAACTAAGAAAAAGATGGGGAAGTACACAATACGACAGGAATATGCTCAACAAAGATGTTAGCGATGAACAAAGCGCAACAATACGACTACGAATACTCAAATCAAATAATACAAATTTCAATAGCATTTTATCAATAAATTTCTCAACAACACATTATCCGGAGTCATCAGGCCTCACCATACCGTGCCATACTTTATCAAGTACCCGGAAAAGGAGTCTTGGCGGGTGCCCAACATTAGTGCCATATTAAAATCTCATGATAGCGTGCTCAAAACAACATGAATAATACCTCATGAATGAAAATAATTCCAACAATAATTTTCCAGATTTCCAAGAATTTAACAATTCAAAATATGAGTTCAATTAACAAGAAATCAACGGAATAAACACTCGCGAGATTTCAGGAGCATATTGTGTAAAACCCCATACCTCAAACCATGATGAGAAACCAATGATCACATCCTCAAGATCAACACAAAAGATCTACAAAATCTCCTCCAAGAACCTCTAACAAAATAGCCCCAAGAACACCTCTAATCTAAGGTTGGAACTCACAAATCTGAAGGGCCAATGTGTATATGAAAAGAAGAGGAATATAAAATATATTTGCTGCCAAAATTTGTGCCAAAAGTAGGTTTAAAGGTTTTCCCACGACTTCCTTTTATAATGAAAAGAAATGAAGAGTTGGAATCCAAAAGACTCCTTTAAATAAGGAAAAGAAATGAAAAGTTACAAGCCAAAACAACTCTTGAAAATTGCTTAATGTCCGCCGACTTAGAATTCTAAGAGTTTAAAAACATTTAAAAATCATTTTAAAATCCGTTTTAACTCCGTTTTCGAAACCGTTTGAAATTCTCGCCTTTAAAAATAATAACCAACATATTTGAGCAATAAAAATAATTTTATCAAAAACTTTATTTTCCTCCATTTTCCAAAATTAATTAAAATAGCCCAAAATTACGCGGGTTGTTACAAGCCTTCCATAACACTATGGCCCCTATTAGGACTGTCCAGGCATTAGGAGAGAGTTGAGAGGGGGCCAAATTAATATAAGAAAGGATGGACCTAATAATGGGGTGAATGGGCAGACGGAATCCCAACTTGAACATCTGCTCGTACAAGCAGATCTCGCCGTCTCGGCCATGATAAGCCCTCTCTTCCCTCAGAGGTCTCCTAAGTTTTATTGAGGGGATGATAGAATACAGATATCTGAAGAAGAGAAGGTCTACCTCAGTAATTGTACTCTCGATCTCGGCCGCCTCAGAGACGTCGACATCGCTCTCAACCTCATCATCATCTAACTCAACGTCGGCCAGAGCAGATGTTGATGGGTTACTCGGGAACCTCTGAGCGAACTCTGCCCCGGTGACAGCCGACAGAGGGATGGCGTCAAGTGGTGGTGTAATGGCCACACTCGGCTCAAGAATCTCAACCTCTGAGGAAGACCCTGAGGTGCTTGAGTGATTATGGGACGAGGCTCGGCTGGAAACCTCAGCCTGATCAGGCCTAGGTGCGAAGTCCATGGCCTCTTGAAAGGAATCCACAAACATGGGGTCTGAGGTAGAATATTCAGACTCATACATAGGTATGGGATTAGCAGGAACCTCTATCTGATAGAAGTTCTCCGGGGGGTCAGGATATATCACCTTCAGAGGTGCTAGAAATATGGGTCTAATGGGAAACTCTTGTGATCTACGAGCCTCCTCCTGTGCTCTTTCTATTTGCCTAATCTTTTCTAAAGTTTTCTCTCTAAGAGAGGGGAACTCCTCAAGAAGCTGATATAAGGGTCTGAGCATCAGAGGACGACATTACACTTGGGGATTTTCCTAAAACTCCAAAAATTACAAACAAGACTAGTTGATAAAGAAAAGGAATCTAAGGATCAAACCAAGAGATTCAAAGCAAACACAAGCCACCGAAAAACTCAAAAACTCGTTGAAAAACTCAGAAACTCACCGAAAAATGCAAACCAGAAGGAAAAAGCAAAGAAAATGAAGGAGAGAAGATACCTGGAAATGAAACGACAAGGGGAAGTGATGAAAATTCAGAAAAAACCACCAACAAAGACCTCTGCAGTAGATTCTAGTTCGAAATGCCTTTTAGAGGGAGAAAGCGTTCGTAGAAGAGGGAAGTGAAGAAGAAAGAAGAAATGAGGGTTCAAAACCCTTAAATAAGTAGGCACGATTCCTAAGGCCTATCATTGCCTTGGGAGCCCCAAAGGGTGGCTGACAACACACGCCTACCAAGCAAGCATGTTCCAGCATTGGAGAAGTGTCAAGCAAGTATTGGCTTGTAACAGACAGGCCTAGGAGGTGTAGTAATCCCCTAGTCACTCGCTCTCACATATGACTAAGGGCTGGGGGTGATTGATATGCCCCAAGTGTAACCTTAGCCTAGAGACATCAACCTCGGCCGGTATTATGGCCGAGGTTGGGCATGTCTTGGACACGCGATATCACCCCTCGGCCATATCAAGGTCGGCCCAGGCCGACACTACCATGAGCCTCTCTAAGGGACATCACAAGGATCGACAGCATTCTCAGATACCTTGGGATGGCAACCTCGGCCAGACGTAGGCCGAGCTCGCAGCAAGCCAGCAACAACCTCGTCGAGCCACCAGTTCAATCTCGTCTCAAGCCGACCTTGCCCATTGTCTCGGATAGGATTAGACTGAGACCTCCATGGAATACTCAGAATGAACATGTATCAAGACTCACTAACCTCGGCCTCTCCAAGGCCGAGGTCATACACCAGACGCGATAGCCGAGCATCTGCTAACATTTAGATAAGGACACGTGGACACAAATCAGTTATAATAAGATTATTCCCCACACATGGGGAGAGTATTGCATCATCATTCTCTACATGTGACAGTGACAAATTTCACTCCCATATTGGTGAGGTAACCACACACATACTCATTGCATGCATGGAGGGTACATTAGAGGTCATCCTCTACCTTGCAAAAGGATCCCCAGATATTCAACCCTAGCTAAAACCCTGTCTAGACACACAATAAAGAGAGAAAGCTTGAGAGATTGTATCCATGGCCGTTAGTGCCTTATTATAGTGAGGTTATTCACACACACACAGTGGACGTAGGCCAATTTAGGCTGAACTACTCATATTCTGGTGCTCTCTCCTCTTCCCCTCATATCATTCTCTTACCTTGCTACATAACTATGCTGCCATTATTGTTCTTAGATTGAGCTTGAAAACACCTCACCTGGTGGTGCTGATTTTGGCATCATCAATAACCATTATAGCTTATAGTCAATATAAACAAAGATAAAATATGGCTAAGTAACACAACAAGATAAAATATGAGTTGCCATGCTAAGCTTCCTCGGTGAGATGCCACGATTGAGCTTCCTTGTTGAGTTGTCATGCTGCCTTAACCCCAAATACTGTTGTAAATAGGGGAATTATCCCTAATCTCAGGATTACTTTCAATCCCCCTTTACATTTGCCCCTTAGTGGAGAGATTTACTGTTGGAACAAGAAATGTCTTCACAAAAACATCTGAATTCGTTGAACCTCCTCTGCGAGTAAAAATCTGGCATTCTTTCCTTCGTTAGAACCACCGCGTTAGAATCTCCAGGAGAAAGTAAAACCCTCCCTGATGTTCCTGAATCGAAGCGTTACGGCTTATTGGTGCTTTGACGAAGGGACATCTCCATTTTTTCCTTATACTGAGCTTCAACTGTTCTATCTTTATTATTTGAAATTATGCCGAAAGGCTTGCTAACCTTCTCAAATACTCGTTTTTACTCTTGGTAAGTGAAATTCTCCCTTGTAAAGCTTCGCTATTTTAAAAAAATTAGAAATTCTATCCGATGTAGTCGAGTCACCATTTAAACAATGTTTGGAATTGTACCAATCGTAGTTTTTTAGACCGTTGAGGCATCTTTTCCATTGGGAGTTATTGGATATGCCTGACAAAAATTCGGGCACCAAAACTCAAACTTGCTGAAGAAGGTAACCCCCTTATATTTCCCAAGTGTCACTTTATTAATGACATGGCGCTGCCTTTTCAACTGTCAAAACACCTCCCGAAGTGCCATGTGTCCATTTGAAATGATTATAGGCATCCTTACACGTGTGGTGGTGGTGGAAAACTCAACAGACGAGTTCCTTAAAGGGTTTCAAACGTCTCTTTTTTCAAACCATTCTCTTTCCTTCATCTTCTTCAAACCCTTCTCTTTCCGTTCAAACCCATATTAACCTTAGTACCTTTTAGTGGCGAGGGAAGTTTGCCTACCATCGAGGCTTCTTCATCCAAGGGCCCCGTTGAGGATACTGAGACAATGAGACCTCCCCCAATGGTTTCGACCATTATGGCCCCCGTGGTGACTCCCGTTCTCGCTTTTACTACTTCTGAGGTACTTCACTAGTTTCTCTATATTTTTCAACCTTTCAAACTCCACCTATGATGATGGTTTTAATACTGGGAACACTTGTTAAGGTTTTCTATAAACTCCACCTATAACGGTGACTTAACAATGAAAACACTTTTTAAGATTTTTCATAAACTCCACCTATAATGGTGACGTAACAACGAAAACACTTGTTAAGATTTTTCATAAACTCCACCTATAACGGTGTCTGAACAACGAAAACACTTGTTAAGATTTTCATAAACTCCACCTATAACGGTGACTTAACAATGAAAACACTTGTTAAGATTTTTCATAAACTCCACCTATAATGGTGACTTAACAATGAAAACACTTGTTAAGATTTTTCATAAACTCCACCTATAATGGTGTCTTAACTACAAAAACACTTATTAAGATTTTTCATAAACTCCACCTATAACGGTGACTTAACAACAAAAATGCTTGTTAATATTTTTTTCATAAACTCCACCTATAATGGTGACTTAACCACGAAAACGCTTGCTAAGATTTTTCATAATATCCACCTATAATGGTTACTTAACAACGAAAACACTTGTTAAGATTTTTCATAATCTCTACCTATAATGGTGACTTAACAACGAAAACACTTGTTAAGATTTTTTCAAAATCTCCACCTATAACGGTGACTTAACAACAAAAACACTTGTTAAGATTTTCCATACACTCATTATTTCTTCTACCTGTTCCCAGGTTGCATGAGAGGATTCTCCACCAGTTCTTTTGCCCATGGACTCGCCCCATCGGGAACATGTCATTTAAGAAGATTCTAGCCATAATGATCAAAGTTCCATAACCGATGCTGCTGCTGAGAGCGAATCTGGCTGTGAGCTTCCTCTGCCCGACCTAGCTCCTCATGCCTTCTTCCTAATGGTGCTTCAACATTCCCCTCAAATGGCTGCCAACCATCATTTCTTAGTTGAGAAGCTTATAAATCATCATCCTAAAACATTCACGATGGATTCACTGCGTTCAAACATCTCTGTTATGAGTTACAGGCTTCAGGGCATGGCTACCGTCATTACTGAAATTGCCAACACTCTGACATCAAATGTTACAAGACCCCTCCTTAACAAATTTCTAGGTTATCTGAGGGAGTTGGGTCGCGATGGATTCCGTTTTGACTGGCTTATCACGCATTTGAAGACCTTGAAGAGCCAATAGCTAGACATCCACAGGGAACTCCTGCGGAAACATTAGGAGGATTAGTGGGCTGAGGAAGCTAAGTTGGTCGAGTTAGCACCTCTTATTAGAGCTATTGATAAGGAGGTGGAGAACATCGAAGAAGCTCTGCATCTGGCAAAGATAAAACGAGAGAAACTCATTATCGAGCGCACACAAGCGCAAACGAGGTTGGAGGTTTCTGTGAATGCCCAATAGTCTTGCCTAGCAGCTTCTTCGGGCCTTCCTGGAGATTTTTTCTCTTCCCAAGATATGTGGTTCCTCTTAGGCTAATGAACTTTTGTATATCTATTTTTCCTTTTCTTCTTCTTATGTAATTCTTGGGCAATAGCTCCAAATTTTGTAATGCCCCAAAGTTTATGAATGAAGAAAGATATATGTTTTTTCATTCTTTTCCTTTGTGTTATAACTGCTTGCATACATTATGAAGTTCTATAATTCTTTTATCTCCACCTGGATTATATTAAAAAAGAACTTGCATACTCATCATAAAAAAGAAGTTGTGTATTCATAACAATAGCTAGATACATCAGTGGTCCAAACCTAATTGCTTACACATGATATACTTTCAACCATTTATTGTTAATCTTGAATGGTTTATCTTCTTCCATCCTATAAATTAAGCAATAACCTGAGTCATGAGCATCTTTTACAATGAAAGGTCCCTCCCAATTTTCTACAAACTTGGGTAAAGGAAGCCACCTGATGTGTTTCACTGTTGCTTTCAATACGAGGTCTCCCTCCATGAAATTCCTTGGTCTCACTAAGTTATCATATGCCCTTGAGAGATATTTCGTATACATTTGAAAGTGTTTCATCATATTATCTCTATGTTCATCCAATGCTTCCAACTGCACATGTCTATTCTGAGGGAGCATGCTACTTCGCAAAGCATATCGAGCAGAGGGAAATTCTAACTCCACCGGAAGGATTACCTCAGCCCCATAAATGAGGGATAATGTAGTATACCCTATAGGCTTCCTCTTGGTTATTCGATAGACCCACAATACAGCTGGTATCTTATCGTCCCACGCTCCTGGGAAATCCTCCATCGTTATAGACAGGATATCAACCAAAGTTTTGTTAGTTGCTTCGGCCTGACCGTTACCCTTTGGGTATGCTACCATTGAGGTATGATGGTCAATGGAGTACTTGTTTGTGAGCATCGTTACTTTCTAAATTGACGAAAGGGGTTCCATTGTCTCAAAGGATAGCCTTTGGGATCCTAAAATGGTAAATGATGTATTTTATGATGAAGTTGCTCACCACCCCCGCTGTCACCCTTCTTAGTCGTATCGCTTTGGTCCACTTTGTGATGAACTCTGTTGCAACTAGTATCCATATCTCCCGCCTCAAAAAAGGGTGTATTGACCCTACCAGATCGAATGCTAAAGTGTGAAAAGGATAAGGTGTCGCTAGGGAGTGTAGGTCTACCAATGGGGAATGGATCATATTTCCATGAAGTTGACAAGCTTTGTATATCCGAACGAACTCACTAGAGTATTTCTCCATTATTGGCCAATAATACCACAACATCATTAATTGGTCATATAATTTGGCCCCTCCTATGTGAGCTGGATCGTGTGCCTATTTGAGGACCTAAGTTGATTTTTCCTTCGTGATGTAACGTAACGGCCTGTTGTAGTATCCCCTTTGATAAAGTTGCCCCTCCTGAATATAGAATCTCGGGGCCCTTCGCTTGAGTCCCATCGCATTAATTTTTTATGTTGGGGCAGCTCCATCTCTGATAAAGTCAATATACGACTGTCTCCAATCAGATTGAGCTTCCACGAAATGATATTTAACTGCTTTGAAAAATAACTGGCATGTGTCGCACTTCCATTGTAGCTCCGTCGTGTCCTATTTCGTTCTGGGCTAAAAAATCTTAGTTGTCTCGCAGTGCCCTTCATGTGTTCTCTTCAATCTATTCTCTGCCTCTTCTGAATCGATGCACCTAGACAACCATCCTCCTGTATGCCTAAATTAAAGGTTTCCCTGGTTCGTGAAGTATTTTTCTAATTCCCTCAGCCCCATCGATCCTTCCCCAGATTCCAATTACCCTTTAATCTTCCCCCTCTAGTATGCATCCTCCTCCATCGGTAGAATTGACTATACTATCGAAGGATCTACTCTTTATTAAATCACGATGGTAGTTGTATTATTCCTTATGATCATCTTCTGAGCGATGGGGGCATAGGCGTCTGGGTGATGATTCATCGTTCTGGACTATCTCTTGATCTTGGTCCGATGGGATTGGCAGAGAAACCTCTAGATGATTGTTCTATATGGTGTTAGGCTAATGTGTTTCACTGCTTACTCTCCATTCACTTACTGAACCACCAAATTTGAATCACCTTTGATGCAAAGTGATCAAATCCCCCTTCAAAAAGCCTCTAGCAACCCTATCACCAATGCTTCATAATCAACCTCGTTATTAGAACAAGGGAAATTTAATTTGTAGGAAAGGCAAATCTCCTCCATTCCTTTTTAAAGAATGACTCCTGCCCCTCATTTCTTTTCCTCCGAAGATCTATCGAACTGCATTGTCCATTCCTCATACATTGCGTCTAGGTGATTGGCCTACAAATCATCTCTTGGAATACTTTCTTTAGGTAGCTCAAACGTTCCTGAGGAGAAAATTACCAACAGATCGGCGTACGCTTGGCTTTTGATTGCATGAGGAACCACACACTTTAAGTCATACTCGGAGAGGATGAGGAACCACCTAGCTTCTCTATCAATTAATATAGTTCTTGCTAGTAAATACTTAATAGGATAACATCTAGTTAAAATATGAATTGTAAAAGACAGCATATAATGTCTAAATTTTTGTGCTACAAATACTAAGGTCAAATAATGCCTTTCCAAGCTACTATATCTGACTTCTGGACCATGTATGATTCTGCTGAGGTAGTAGACCAGCCGTTCTTCCCCATCAATCTCTTGTGCCAAAAAATCTCCCACGGACCTCATGGTGGATGTGAGGTATAGCTGCAATGATATTTCTTCCTGTGGGGGAACTATGATCTGCGCTGAAACGAGCAGCTTCTTCAGCCTAAAGAGTGAATCCTGGTGAACCTCCTCCCACTTTAATTTCGTGTTCCTTCGTAATAACTACATTAAAGGGTGTGTCATCTCGGCCAACCCAGGCAAAAATCTCCTAAGATATTATACTTTATCGAGAAAACTCTTCAGCTCCTTCTCCATTCTTGGACTTGGCATCTCCAAGATCGCTCGCTGCTTGTCTTGGTCCATCTGCACCCCTTTCCGATCAACCACGAAGCCTAGAAATTTCCCACTTGTTACCCTAAAGATGCACTTCAGTGGGTTCATCCTCAATTTATACTTCCTGCATCGGGCAAAAACCTTCCTCAAATCGCCCAGATGGGACTGCTCCTTCCTTGATTTTATGACGAAATCATTCAAATAGAATTCCACAAATTTGTGGAGGAAGTCGTGGAAAATGGCCATCATTGTTATATGGTAAGTATTCCAAGCATTCTTGAGTCAAAACGGCATTACTCTATACATGAAATTTCCCAACGGGGTTCCGAACGTCATTTTCTCTGCATCCGAGGGGTCCATCTTGATCTGGTTGTACCCTACATACCCATCCATGAAGCTATACATCTCAAGACCAGCCATTGCATCTATCAAGCTATCGATTGAGGGAAGAGGGAAATCATCCTTGGGGCAAGCTCTATTCAAATCATTGAAGTCCACGCAGATCCTTATTTGGTTTTTGTCTTTCTTTCCCATCGAGATAATGCTAGACAGCCAAAGCGGGTGTTGTATCAGTTTGATGAACCCTACCGCCAATAAGAACTGGACCTCTTCCTTTATCTTTAAGTCTAGCTCAGGCTTGTATGTTCTTGTTGCTTGTTTAACTAGAATGGATGAGGGTATCACGTTTAACTTGTGGTAGCTCACTTTCTCATCCAGCCCTTCCATCTCCGTATACTTCCATGTGAAGACATCTATGAATTCCTGAATCAACTCAACCAAGGCCTTTCATTTCTCCTCACTGAGATCTTTCGAGATAAAAATAGGCCTTGGGTCCTCCTCTTCGTTCTCTAGGTTTAACTGCTCAAGTTCCTGTGCCTGCGGCTTCGGTCGATCCACCATGTAATCTGGTTCCTTAGCGACTTCCTCCATAAATTCCTTTATTCTAGAGTTGTCTATCACTATACATTATCCTCTTTGATCCACTAGAAAGAATTCATATATCCGGTCAACCTGATCATCAGTTTATTCGCCCACCCGTTCACACCGTTATAATCTATATACCACTTTTCCTTCTTCGGTAATGACCTTCTTGCACTATCTGCTGGTAGCTGTAATTTCCTTCCTCTTCTTCTCTCTAGAAACCTCGACCATTCTTTTTTTTTGAAAATCGGCTCAACACACTTTACCGTTGGACCTCATGCTCCATCGGATGCACTATGGGCCTCATCATATCTTTAATTTTCTTCGAGATGTTTTGGGCTGAGGGACCACGTGGTGAGCTTCCTCAGTCATCACTCTTGTGCTTCTTATAACCTCTTTATTCTGCTCGTTCAAGGTCCCCATCCTTTCTCTGATCGAGGGAACAAATGCTCCATTTATTCTTCTCATTAGGACCTAAACATCCTCCTTCAATTATGTGTAAAATGCCGTATCTACTAAGTAATATTCCTTGATGGTGAAGGGCCTCTTCGTAGCCCTAATGGTCACCTATGTTCCCTTAATATTCACCTTAGCGTATTGGTGGTATGTAGAAGGAACTAGCCCTTGGTTATGCATCCACACCCTTCCTATTAGCAGATGATAGGAAGTTGCACTCTCTATTACGTGGAACTTGATATGGGAGCTCAGATTTTCCATTACAATCCCAACATTTACGTACCCAATGGATTTGGAAGATTGGTTATCATACCTCGAAATCACGAAAGGCATGGGGACCAACCTTTCTTCTGGAATATTGGCCGTGTGGAAGGAGTTGATTAGCATAATATTGATGGAAGCTCCCCCATCCATAAGAGTCCTTGCAAAAGTAATTCCGTTGACGCTGGAGGTCACATACAATGGCCTGTTATGAGGGAATCTTACAGCCCTATCTGCATAGCTGAAGGTTACTTCTGACAAAAACCTCCTCACCAGCCTGGCCATAGGTCCCTTCCTTCTCAGCGAAGGGACTGCGTTCTTTCTCGCAATGTTAAGTATTTCCTGGCTTATTTCCAACCTACTCTCTTTCGGTATCCCCCAGGTGAATTTTAGGGATTTTGAAACTGCAAGTACTCTAGGACTGGGTCTGCTTCCTCACCTTCAACGTTGTATACATCCTCCACGTCCTTCATGCTTGCCTCATCATAGGCTAGTATTACATTGTCCATTCCCTTTGTACAATCTTCCAGAGCTTCTTCGAACTCTCCTCGCTTAGTAGTTGGCTTTTTTTCTTCCCTATCTGCCTCTTCATCATAGGCCACCACCAGATTGTCCCCATGTGCTGACAGTGGGTAGTTGTTGACATTTTGTGAAGGGATTTGCAATGTCCATGCCTTCACGTACTTGTCGATGATATTCCTCAGTGTGAAACAGCTCTTTATTGGGTGCTGGATCTTTCGATGGACCTGGCAATACTTTGGATCTGCCTTTATTACTGTATCGGGTTCCTCAACGGGAATGCCCTTTGGTTCTTATACCGTTCCTCCTTGGACCATTGCGTTGTAACAAATGATAGCCTCCTCCACTATATAAGGCAATGGTAGTGGATCCTCCCTGTCTCTTCCAAACTTCCTATTATTATCCTTCTTCAGTGCCTTGCCCCCATCTATTCCCTCAGTGTACCCTACCCGTGGGGGCTGAGAACTCCCCCCCACTGATTGTATCGGTTGCTTAAACATCATGGGCATCGCTACTGGGTTGGGTTGCACCACTAAGGAGATATTTCTTGCAACTTTTAAAAATGCCAAAAAAGTCCCCTCTCGCATTTCATTAATAAGATGACATATGTACTCAGAAAGAAGCCCCTCCGCACAGATCTTCAATAACTTGGATTCTTTGTCCTCCTCCCTCACATCGAGGGACCTTTCCTTGAACCTCCGAACGTACGCCACCACTTCTTCCCCTGGTCATTGCTTCTCCCTCCCTATTTGTGTCAAAGTAAACTCGTCTTCCGTTAGAAAGAACTTTTGGACTAACAAAATATGCATCTCCTCCCATGTACAAACGCTCTTGGGAGCCAAATGAGAATACTAGGTATATGCTTTATCGGTTAAGGATTTAGAAAACTCCCTCAACCTGAGCTTCTTATTATTGCAATGCGCCCCCAAGTGTTCAACGAAGCGCTTATTATGTTCCTTCAGATTTCTACCTTTTCCTGTATATTTTTCAAAGATAGGAGGGATATAATCCTTTAGATAGGGCTCATCGTTGTATTCCTAGGGGCAAGGTGTTCTAAAGTTATCGTAAACTGAAGCTACCTCGCCAACAAACTACGAGGACGCTTGCATAAACTTCAGCATCTCTTTCTGCATCTCCTTCCTCATTTCCTCCATGGCTGATGCTACTAGGGAAACGACCAATGGGACCATGGGATGGGTACCCGTTGCAGCTAGAGCAACATCACAGTTTGGGCTGTTAATACTCCTGATGTTACAACTGCTGGATTCACAATAGAGGATATACTAGATGGGATTGTTCCCATTGCACCTAGACTCGGTGAGGCCATTATGGTTGCCCCTGGTGTTACGAAAGAATTGGCTTCAAATCCTCCCAAAAATGTTGAAGCTATCGGGGTTTGCAAAAACTCATAAAACTTATTCATGAGTAGTGCCACCTGAGAGGGTCCCAACCCTGCACTCGTAGAAACTTGTGTCACCCCCGAAACGCCCGTCGTCGTCTAAACTGGAGGTACCTCTATTCGAGGAGCTCCGTCCCTTAGAGCCTCTAGTTCTCTCGCCGCTTGTTCTTTATTTGGATGTCATCAAAGTTGAGCCTTTGATTAACGTTATCTTGCGTCGTACTCCTTACTTAGAATAATGCCTCCCCAGAAGAGTCGCAAAATGTAAAAGGGTAGTTTAGATAAGATGGAGGCATAACCCCTTTTGAGTACAACAATGATAAGTTAACTAGTAAAACCTTGGATTAATTATAGGACATACATACACAACTTAGTGAAGATAAACTAAGTTAAAACTCACAATCTCTCGTGTATAATTCAAACAATGATGATGCACTCATAAGTAACTCAGTTATAGGGAAAGAGAAATAAGCACCCTAGATACACCTTGGCAGGCAACCAAAACACACCAACCACCCTCAAGAATCTATATCAAGTATTAAAAGCTTCGTAATAAATGACAATGGTGGGTGAGTAAACTCTCTAGTTTGTAATAACTCTCATCACCTCTGAACTCTCAAAAAATATTATTCTCTCCTCAGAGGTGGTTGGGGTCTTTAAATAGCCTCCCACACCACCCCCGAGGCAACTCCGCCATTAATGCCTGTGAAAGACATCCCTCATATTTTTTTTCACAAACATTAAATACCTCATGCACTAGTTGTTTCCACGTCATAAACATTAACTGCCAAGATATGCCTTTTGCCTAACCACTGCGTGTCAAGGGGCTGTTGTCACATAGGTGGCTCACCAACTGTCTGATAACCCCAAATACCACGGTGGTTTACTCAAGTGTAGGTCTGACATTGCCTAGCTAGTTAGTGACATCAGATAAAGTGGATGTGACATTGAGTAGAGGATTGTTTGGCTCACAACTCAACTCTCGATAGAACTCCAAGCTGCTCCGCCCGAGGTTCCACGGTGAGGGTCCTTTGGTGTTTTACCAGGTGTATCTAAGATGGTTAGGACAAGCCCCAACGGTGCCTATCTTCTCAATCCTCCAAACCAAGTCCCTCGCAGGTTCCCATATCGAGGTAATTCGATAGAGCATGAAAGCTCTCCCAGGCCCTGCCAAGCCTGGTCTCTCGAGAGTACCGTTTGACCTCACATAAAATCATTATTATTCTCGTTACATCATTACAACCGTTATAGCTTATAGTCAATATAAACAAAGAAACAATATGGCTAAGTAACACAACAAGCTAAAATATGAGTTGCCACGCTAAGCTGCCTCGCTGAGATGCCACGCTGAGTTACCACACTTGAGTTGCCTTACTGAGTTGCCACGCTGCCTTAACCCGAGATACTATTGTAAATAGGGGAATTATCCCTAATCTCAGTAATACCTTCCATCCCCCTTTACAGTTACATATTATATGTCATATTATATTAAACATGAAATAAAGTGGGGCACCATTGAACACTCCCATGGATGATCGAATGACCATCTCAACTAATCTTTGTTGTCCTCTTACCCAAAATGTAGAAAATGTTTTCACATCGATTGATGCATATCAAACTCATCATCTTCCCCAAGTTCTCATGAACAAACCTAAAGTTATATTGTGTAATAAGTTTGGAAATAAAATGGCAAAGGGTCACGTTGTGACACATCCATCACGATAAACATGTCACTTCAAACGTCCACAAGATAGATAAATGATAGTTTGCATGGAGGAAGTGTTTGAACCTGATGCTCATTTATGGGGTTCTCCACAAGATGGTTTCTATGCTGTCTTTACGGGTGGGGAATATATCATATGGCTTGAATGTGGTTTGAATTACAATTTGTAACACCCCGTATTTTTATGATATAAAATAATTGTGAGATTAATTATTACTGTTGGTTTAATTAAACTAAAAAGGTGAGAAATTAATTCGTTAGTTAATTAATTCGGATTAAAATAATTATTAACTAGCGTGCCAAGGGTTAATACTTACTGATGAAAACTATTGAATATTACTATGTGGTTATGTAATATGGAATTATAGAAGTTTATAAATTGTCGTGAATGTGAAACATGACAGTTTGGTATATTATGTTGGGACTAATTTATTGGATTAAAGAAGTAAATTATTTTTTAGTAACTCATATGGTCATTTTGAGGACACCTTTGAGTCCTGAAGGGTCGAGATAGTCAGAAAACTCTACTCGGGTATTCTATTTGGACTCCGAAATATTTGTAGGCCTAATCGGCACCCCGTAGGGGTATTTTTATCCTTCGAATTTTTGGGGAAACATTATGGACGGAAATTAAAGAAAATAAGGTAAACGTGGGGGAGAAAGGGTCTGTCAGTTCCAAACCTATGAGAGAGAAAAGAGAGAGACGTAGAGGAAGGGAGAAGGAGTCCATAGGTGTTCTTGGTGCATAACTCAAGGACTCACATCACAAATCCCACCAAATCGTTGATCGAAAAATGAGGAACACGTCTCTGCCAACTTCATCAATGGATCAGAATACCAAAATCGAGGCAAGTGTTTATTACTTGCTTTCTTTAGCAATAATTGTGCTCATGTTAGACTAGGTAATTACCTCATAAATATGAAGATGAATATTGATGAAAAATATGTGAGAATTGATCATAAATTAAGACTGATTTGAATAAAGTTTGATTCCCTCATGTAGATAGGATTATGTCCACGAGATTATGATTATTTTATGATTAAATCTAGGCTTAATTTGGAGTTTTGCATATAAATTTGAGAAATAGGGTTCTTGATATTTTAATTTGGGGATTTTGAATTTATTAATGATTAGTGATGATTAAATGATGGTATGTTGTTGGAAATCATGTATAGATATTAGGTAGTTGATGGGAATTGAATGATTGGTGTTTGGGTGGATTATTTTAGAGGTTTTAGGCTTAAAAATGGTGGAAAACTGAACTGTTAAGGGTGTAGAAGTAACATGTCTGGTGGGGAAGAAGAACGTCGAATCTTGTTCGAAAAAGATTGAGCTTAGTTCGAAAGAGAAAGTTGATGTTGTTCGAATGACATCTGACCTCGTTCGAACGTCAGGTCAAAAAATCTGAGAAATTTCCAGTTCAGTCCAAATTCAAGTTACACAGTTATTTTAAGTGAGGAAAACTATCATTTGATGATTATTAGCATGGGGAAAAATTGTTGGGGGATATTCGTAGAGTAATACCTTATATATTTTGGAAAAGTGAGTTAACCGTTGAAATTTCAAGAGGGAGAATAATCGAATTAATAATATTATAAGTTATAATGAGAGAATACTACATATGGAAAATATATGTATGGGTTGGGTGAATACCAAATAAATTTTAATAGGATGTGAGAATGCCTATTATATGATTGTATCTGTGTGTATAACATACATACGCTGCTTGCTATTGATAGGAGGTTTCGCGCAATAGATAGTCTTATCATGGGTGACCCAATGGGGGGATATTTAACTTATTGGATACGTGTTATCTGAGACGTAGGATAGTTTCGACGGCTGAATAGGAGCATAGGTATGTGAGTGAACCATTGACTGGTGAGTATGCTCGCCTCCAATATTTATGTTATGATTTATGGTTCATGAGAGACGCCGAACCAATTGTCCATATTTAGCGAGCGATGCACCAGGAAATGATAGCAGAGTAAGCATTGCGCCAAGTGGTTTTAACCTAAAGGTGCAGGATATATATATATGTTGTCACTATATGTATATATGTGCTTGTGGATATTTCTACTTTGTGAAACTAGTAGATATGGTAATAATAATAAATGCTTTACTCCAAGTGGTATTAACAAATGGGTGCAAGTGTAGTATACATATATAGGGATGATGTGACTATATATATGAATAAACGTGGGAAAATTCTACTGGGTGAAATTAGTAGATATAATAATAAAGAGAAATAAAATGATTTCAGTGAATACAAGTTTACCAATTCGAACGAGGAATATAATGGAATTTCATTATGGGAGATAAAATAATTTAATAACGTGTTGTATGGGTGATACGGGATACTCCTTTGAGAAATAGTTAGAAGTATAAGGTTATGGCCTAGTTGGGGGAGATATAGATAACTAGGTTGGGTTAGATATACATTGAGTGTTCCTAATAGTGGAGACGTGAGAATCTCATGTGGGAGTTAGAAACTAACATGCACATAATACTTGCTTAATTGCAGTTTGAAATACTTTCTAAAACAAATATTTTTACAACTCGGGCTCTCACTCGTTTCTTGCTATTCTTTTCTGTTTTGATATATATATATATATATATATATATATATATATATATATATATATCAGGTGCACAACCACAGGGTTGTCACTAGACTTAGACGCATGGATCATTTGGGGAGCTGCAGCTGTTGTGGAAGATGTATGTTATTGAGTTTAGACGCTTCTAACTTTCATTTAGTTCCTAGTTCAGGCATCTTAGTTAGGGCATGTGTTTCCCGTTTCCAGTTTAATTATTTCAGATATTGTATTTTCTTATTAGCTTTTCTTTTCCTATTGGATTGAGTATTATATTTCTATTGGTTTTAGAATTTGAACGGGAATGTTTTATCCAGTTTCATTTATTTCAGTATTTGATTCATTTTCAGTATTTATTCTTGTGGAATGGGAATGGTTTATATCTTAAATCATGAAATTTATTACTGGTTTAACTGGGTATAAATAATTTGGAAATTGTTTTGACACTTATCTTAATTAATTATTTGGCGATTAATAATGAAAATTATTTTTCGACAGTGATGCAAAGAATGAACCAACCGGACAATTTGATTTTAATTTAATAAAGGACTGATCACCCGGTATTTAATTAGGCAGGGTGTCACGGGTGGTATCAAAGCATCAGGTTCTAGTTTCCTTAGGATCTGTACGGCTTTTCACGTTTTAGCGTAGCGTTATTTGATGTAGAGCCTTACTATAGGATTGCTGTATTCCCTTTTGTATGCGACTTACATTCCCCTACTATGAATTATAATTGATGTGACTCATTATACGAAATCATGTGTGCTTCGAGCATCGAACATTATAGGACAACCATCGAGGGCCATAAGAAGGACGACGTGAGAAGAAGTCTGACAGAAGACCTAGAATAATCTGGGAATGGTGATCATGGCAAAAGTCACCCTGAGTAATATTTGAGCAAGTGATAATAGAAATTTTCACTGGGGAACAGTGGGATCCAAAGGCACAGTCATAGGTAATGGTGGATCAATTTCAGTATCATCTAGCGTAGTCAATAAAGGGGAAATCAGAGGGAATATTTTGCAAGGTCATCGGTGAAGATGCAAAGAAGAAAAATAGAAAGTGTAACAGACCATTGGAAGTAGAAAATATGAAGGAAATTATGTAGAGTGGAGTGCAACGACCCCCCCAAAAAAATCTAAAATTGGAGTTAAATTTGTAACTCATCGGAGCGATATAAAGTGATTAGATTCAGTCACCACATATAAAGAAGCATGTTTGAAATTTAAAGAGAAATTTGGGTATGATTTGACCGTAAGGTCTTCCATTCGATGTTATGACAGAAATGCAAGTGAAAATTTGAAACTTAGCACAGCGGGTAGGCTAGAGACCGATCGTGAGAGATAAGTTGAATTGCATAACGAATTTCGTACCTGGAAAAAGGGGAATCGTGTGTAGAATACGATGTTCGATGATAAATCCATCTAGAATGACTGATGTTGATGTCATCAAAGTTATACATTTATATGTTATTTCAGCACTTCTAGAAGAAGTGAGCTAGGAGGGTTAGAGAATTTGGCCGAAAAGCAAAACTAAACTTAATGGTGTCAGTGAAACATCACATGAGAGTATGCCCAATAGGGAACTCATTTAGATAATATTGATTGATTAACTTCCCACCAAGTGACGATGAAATCAATCAAGGCTGTAGAAGTTAACAATAGTTCCGAAAGGCCTGCGTAGCCAAAGGGACAACAGGAGAAAAATTGGGAGCTAAGACTGCCAGTCCGAGGGAAGGAGATTCCCAAAATGGTTAGTGGGACCAGTGATGAGAAATGGCTCGGTACGTTTACCTATGTGTAGAAAGTGGGACTATTAATGTTGAATGTGTCCATGTTGAGAATTGAGACCAATAATATTTAAGAATGGTAAACCATGACAATTAGGCATAACAACTGGAGGAGTGAGATTTTCAGAGGGGGAATTAGGTCTAAAGAATTAATCCCAATAAGTTACAATCCGAGAGTGGTGGGTTCAGTCAGAACCGGTGGAGTCCTCGGTAACAATAGAGTATTAATCCTTAGGGTCTTTGGGGCCAAGGATGAAATAGGGTGGCCAATAAGCCATAATTGAGGCCTCGAGATTTGGGTGAGTCTTTCAATAATGAGTGTGTAAGCCACAAAACAGAATAATTTTTTCCCATAGCGACGAGGCGGCAACTATGGGGTGAAATACTAGAGTTATTAAGATTGCATATACTCATGGGTCGTGTTGGCAACTACGTGTTGGGATCCTACGATCAGGTGAGCCTGATGAAATTTCGTTTCATCCTTGTGAGAAAAGGATTAGGTCAAGTGACATGGGTGAATCACAATACATATATGAATTGTTAAGACTAAAGTTTGTGTGCGAGGCGAGTTTAGTGGGTACGTTAATTTTAATAGTCTGGTTATAAACATAGTTATCAAGGGTAATGGGGCCTTTTAATGTCACCCGTGAGTGAGCCGGGTGGGCCGTAAAAGCATATTTTATTGTTATAATTTATTGTTGCATTGATTTAGCAAAATAGAGCTTATTATGGTAATGTGTAGTGATAATTATAGAATGTTTGAGCAATAGTAGATTGCGTGATAAGACTATCGTGCTAGATACTCCGGGTGAGTAAAATTACTTTTGTGAAGTGCCACCTGAAATAGGGTTGGGACTATATATACGTATATATATATATGAAAAATTTTATGATATTGTAGACTTCCGTGAGCATGGTGTCTCGTTAGAGGTGATTCCGGTGCGTAGGGATCTATTTACTGACGTGACTCAGGATTCATTGTGTCCTTTATCAAGCAGCGAAACATAGCTTGTTATATATAGAGCTGAAAATCGGGATAGTGATAGTGCAATGTTTCATGAATTTTTTTTTACAAACATAAGTAAACTTTTATGTCAACATACAGAGGTTGTGGGAAGGTACATATTATGGACTAGGGGCCTTACGGATCTCAATGACTGATAATGTTAGGTAGTAGTGTATCGGGGGGGTCCTTGTTTGTATTTTGCTTTGCGAGACATCCCACACATGAAACTAACGAATGTCGGGAGTTGGAGAGAAGTTTGGATGATAGTACATGTGATTCGTACCTTATTAGTTGTACATATATGAGAGTAATCGAGAGTGGATAATTCCACTATAATGTGAGAATATATTTTATTTATGCAAAAATGCACAAGGCATAAGGTGTATGGGCGTCCTAGGAAATTGAATCTTGACTTTGTTTCCGTTGGGAATGTATGGGATAAGGTAAATGAAGATATAAGTGGAGGTAGCAGAACTTGATTGCTCGCTCATGAGACTAATATTATATTACGCAATAGATGGTGATTGTCATGTGAGTTTGACAACACTTTGCCCGGGAGATGAAGTTTATTCTGCAAGATTTGTTAGAGGATTACGCTTCATGGGAAACTGATTATAGAGCGAGAAAAGGACCTGTGACATGCAGTGAGGCAAAGTCACATGGATCACGGTTAGAGGTAACTTTGAGAGGATATAATATGCATCATGTTATAAATAACGGTGGTGGTGGGATTTAATGAAGAGAAATATTACTAAATTCGTTTTGTAGTGGGTCAACTGTGAAGAAAAGCTTTAATGCTAAAATCTTGTTTACAAGGTTAATAACAAAATGTTATTAATTATGTAAACTTCGAATAAACTTTTTGGGAAAAACACTTTTCGAAAAAACACAAGATGTGTTATACAATCTTTATGAATGTATGGTTTAGATTCTATAGTTGATTACCTTATTTTTAATGCTTAAGAAACATACACTAAAGTTACCATGCACTCCCAATCACAACAACAGTTAAGAATATTCAAAGGAATAGACACAAGAATGTTTAACGTGGTAAAACCCTTAATCAAGGGAAACATCCACGATGCCCTCTACGGCACAAAACAAAAAATTCACTAGAATAAAGATTCAAGTTACATCACTTAAGTAAACACACAAGGATCCTAAATAGAAGTTCAGAATTATACCTACATAACCTACTCCATTCTAAAGGCATCTGACTGGAACTGATCTCTTCTTTGTTGCTCCTTTGCCTTTTCCTTGACCTATTTCTGTTTGAATTCTTACTCCAGCAACTCTTTCAACTTTTAAGTCTCAAACAAACCACTGTGTCTAAGTGTTCGCATGACAAGTGTTTGTGATATGCACTATATGCACATACACAACTCACCCTCTCAATATTATTTATACAGACGTTCCTGTCAAATTAAAAATAGTTCTAAAATGAATAGGACATTTCCAAGTCTGTATTTTACAAATCAAAACTTCTTGATCTTTCTATTAATCCACAGATCTCAAGGTTACCTTGCTCAGAACACGACCAAGGTCCTATACAATTTCAATATTTTGAAAAGTTTTTCGAAATTGTAAACCACCAATTGAGATCCAAACTAGACTAGATGTCTATATTATAAAAATAGAATTAGAAATAACATGTAGAAAATGATTCAAATGATTTTGTAAAAGAAACTTCTATCTTAAGATCAGATCTAGAAGAACAGCGCTTGCCAAGGTCCTATGTGTCTCTTTTTATTTCTGAACACGTTTATTTCACAAAATGTGAAATAAAAACGAAGAAACACAAACGCTCTTAAGGATCCATTTTTTCTTGAAACCTTATAAAGTTTGTTTTTCAAAAACTTTGGAATCAAATGGATCTGAAGAAAAAGATCCAAAAAGAGAACAAAAAAAATAGGCGTGTGATGTTCTCTTTGGAAAATCTCAAGTTTCAATATGTGAAACTTGTTATTTTCTCATAGAGGTGTTTTGAGAGAGACTTAAAACAAAATAGGTCTTCTACAAGACGTCAACCCAACTACCAAACCCACATAAACCCTAGATTGGCTCTATCATAATTTTTGGTTTTTGGTAAAGGTGCTTGAAGTTTAAAATTATTTGGGTTGAAGGGATTCACTCAGAGGTGATGGAGGACGAAGATGAATTTATCTTCTTCCATTTCTCTCTATTTTTTTCTTGAATTTCTTCCGTTTCTCTCTCTTCTCTCTTTTATTTTCTTTCTGGGGAGATTTGAACAAAAGTCTCAAAATGTTGAGAGTAAGTCCGATTTTATAGTAGGTGAAGGAAGGATATGGAACTTCGTTTGCAATCAATGACTGAGATTAAGTCCACAGAGTTTGACTAATGATCCAAGGTTTCATAACCAAATGGTTAAATGAAAGAACCTCGTTGGATGAAAGGTAAACACTGGGATTGTAACACAACACATGAACGCCGTTGATAAAACTAGTCCAAGGGTTGATATTGGTGATCGAAGTTGAGTCTCTGAGAAAACACAAATCTACCCGTCTAGCTACCAACACGGGTATGGACAATATGAAAGTAAAGCACGTGTTATAAAAATAATTAAAAAGACACCTTATAGTCTCTAGCGATTTTATATTCTACCCAAGCTAACTTTCAGCAAATAAAATTATTTTCTAAAATTCAAATTTCAACTGCAACACTTTTAAAATCAAGTTTTAATTAATTGAAAATTACTTTAAAATTGTATAAATTATTTTGATCTAAATTAATTTGGTTTTGAAAAATCTTAAAGTATTGTAAAACCATTAATGAAAATAGGAGAAATATATGATGTAATAAGAGTGTTCTATTAGTGGTTTTAAGGTTAGAAATAACTTCCCTATAAGGATTGCTTGGACTTGGTTTCTTCTTCCTCTTCCTTCTTCTTGAACCTTTGAGTATGGAGCAACTCATAAAATCTAATCCTACTTTATCTCAATATCCAAACTAGTTGGAACTCCTATATAATATAGACTCAAGTTAGTCAATTGTATAGTGTGTTCTCAATCTCCCCTTGGGATTTTGGAGACAAGATTCCATTGAGTATTCTAATCTCACGGGTGAAAATTGAAAATTCCTAGTTGTCCTATTCAAAGGTTCTAACTACCCATTCCCATTTTAGAACCGAAAATAAGGTAAAGAATACATCACTCAACTATATACAGACCAATACCCTACAAAAGTGTAAGAAGCTATACTACGAGTCTGAAATGCCTGTAACAAAATAAACACTGAATGGCATATTAGTTTAGTTAGAATCACGAATAGATATAAAAATCGCTTAAGAATACTCAAGAACATCTACCCCAATTTTTCTCAATTATACAAGGGGTATAGATAAAAAAAATAAAGTCGATCACAAAATATTTGATGAACATGGCAGAATCAGGGGTCTCCTACATGAAATAGTGTTAGGAGGTGTCTTTAGTCATTTATTAAACAACCATGACCTAAAACATCAGAAACCAATTATCATCAAGATACTACCTAGGTTATGATAAATGTGATAAAAACTAATTGAGAGTTATCATGCCTATAGCTGTTCACAAATACTCAAATTATATGGTGTCTAATGGTTTGGTAAAGAGATATGTGAGGTGCTTTTGAGTGTTCAAATATTCAATGATGAGATATTTGGATTCGATAAGGTCACGGATAAAATAATGTCTAATCTTAATGTGTTTAGTTCGGGAGTGCATTACATGATTTTTGGAAATATTAATAGTACTTTGGTTATCACAAAACATGGTTAACTTATTTTCAGTGATACCATAATCTCTAAGCATCTATATAATCCATAATAATTGTGAACAACAACTACCAGCTGCTATATATTCAGATTGAACGCTAGATAAGGAAATACAATTTTGTATCTTACACGAACAATCTACAAGATTATTGTCTACGTAATAGTAAGCACCAAAAGTGCTTTTACTATCGTCAGAACAAATGTCGCAATCGGCATCGGTGTATCCTACAATATAACTAGTTTTATCTTTTGTGTACCAAATACCAAATTTTAGAGTACCCTTAATATATTTAAAAATTGTTTTCACACTTAATAAGTGGGATTCTTTAGGGTTACTTTGATATCTAGCACATATATAGACATCGAAGGACATGTCCGATCGAGACGCGGTAAGATACAACAAACTCCCAATCATACTTCTATAAAGAGTGGGATCAACACTTTTCCCATTATCATCCTTAAAAAGTTTAGTTGAAGTACTCATGGGGTTCTAGAAGGTTTAGCATTTTCTAAGACGAATCTTTTGACTAGATCTGCAGCATACTTGGATTGAACAATAAAAAGTCCATCACTACATTGTTTTACTTATAAACCCAAAAAATATTGTAGTTATCCCATAAGTGACATCTAAAATTCGGTATGCATCATATCAGAAAAATTCTCGACTTGTTTAGGGCAGGTGGAACCAAAAATAATATCGTCCACATATACTTGTGTGATTAATACATGTTGATTTTCCTTTTTAACAAACAAAGTTTGATCGTTTCCGCCATACAAAAATTTGTGAAACACTAAAAAAGTAGACAGCTGCTCATACCAAGCTCTAGGAGCCTGTTTGAATACATATAAGGCTTTCTTAAGCATAAAGACGTAGTCCGGGTGTACAGGATCAACAAATCCTTTGGGTTGTTCTACCTGTACTTGCTCGAATAAGATTCCGTTTAGAAAATCGGATTTAACATCCATTTGGAATAATTTGAATTGCATATGATACGAGATGGAAATAAGGAGACGAACTGATTCTAGATGAGTAATATGTGCAAAAGTTTCGTCCAAATCAATTCCTTCAATCTGGGAGTATCCCTGTGCAACCAACCTAACTTTATTTCTAATGACCTCCCCATTTTGATCTGTTTTGTTTTTAAAAATCCATCTTGTGCCAATAACCTTCGAGTCTTTTTGTCTAGGAATAAGATTCCACACATCGTGACTCTAAAATTGGACTAGATCTTTTGCCATAGCGTTTATCCAAAATGATTCAGAAAGGGCATCATTAAATTTTTTAGGTTCCTCAAGAGAATCAAAATAAGAAAATTGTGCCACTTGTCGAAGTTGGGATCTAGTTTGAACCGGTTTCGTAGGATTACTGACAATGGTTTTAATGGAATGATCTTTAGAAACCCAAGTGGGTACTGAAGGATTCTCAGGTGGCAGTGAATCGGTTTCATTTTGAGGATCAGTCAATAAATTTGGTTCATCCTCATTAAATTCTAGGTCACTTCTCCTTACACTAGTGCCAACTATAATTACATTAATTGATTCCATAATATTTTTGGTTCGATAGTTAAAAACACGCAAAGCCCTACTATTTTAGGAATAACCAAGAAAAATTCCCTTTTCTCCCCGGGTTTCAAATTTTGAAAGTTGCTCTCTATCTTTGCAGATGTAGCAAATACTCCCGCGGGTTTTAAAATATTTTAAGTTTGGGTTTTTGTGAAACCACATATCATAAGAGGTTTCTTTGGAATTTTTCTGAGGTAGATACGATTAATAATATAACACACGGTTTGGATAGCTTCTACCCAAAAATATCTAGGGAGATTCTTAGCATGTAACATTACCCAGCCATTTCTTGTAATGTCCTATTCTTTCGTTCAACTATACCACTTTGCTGCGGGGTTTTGGGAGAACTAAATTCATGTGTATAGCCATTAGCTACACAATACTCAGAAATACCAGAGTCCTTGAACTCTCCACCTCTATCACTCCTAATTCGACACACCTGGGTATCATTCTCATTCTTAATTTTCAAGAGGATTCTTAAGAATTCATTGAAGGTATCTGATTTTTGTTTCATAAAAGCTACCCATGTATATCTCATATAGTTGTCCACTATGACTAGGATGTAATAGTTTCCACAGAAACTAACAGTTCTTAGGGGACCCATAAGGTCCATGTGGATAAGTTCTAGAGGCTTAGTGGTCAGGACATCTTTAACTTTCTTGTGAGGGGATTTAATTATTTTGCCTTCTTGACAAGGTCCACATATAGGATTAAAAGAATTTTTAATTTTAGGTAAACCTCTAACTATCTCTTATGAACTCAATCTTTCAAGATTATCATAATTTGTATGTCCCAATCTATCGTGTCATAGATCAAAATCCTCTAATCTGGCAACATGTTAGGATTGAGACTTGGGGACTACTGTGTAACAGTTCTCTGAGGTTTTGTTTCCTATTAAAATGCAATTACCTTTTTCATCCATAATTTTGCAATCATTTTTTGAAAAGGTAACTGAGTGATTGGAGTCACAAAATTGTGATATACTTAAGAGATTAGCATTAAGGCCTTTAACTAAGAGTACAACATTTAGTTCAGGATGCCCATGCTCACTCAATGTTCCCTTACCTATGATCTGAGATGAAACACCATCTCCAAACATGACATTACTTCCAAGGAAGTCTGTCTTGATTTTCAATTTGGTTTCATCCCCGGTCATATGTTTAGAACATTCAGAGTCTAAGTACCATCCAATTGAATTTCTTTGTGCCTTTAAAGCAAAAATGACAATGTTGCACTTGAGCTGGGGTAATAAATCATATTTTCTAATCCAATTAGGCCTTGTTTTAAAAGTTTTGTGGCCTTTTGATTTAGAAACATTTGAGGGGTCTTTCTGAATGATTTTTTCTTAGTTTTGGACCCTCCCCTTTTCTTTTTAGAGTTATATTTTCTTGTGGCCTTCCTAGGGAGTACATAAGTATTTCTTGATTTCCTAGAATAGCTAAAGTTTAGGTAGGTCAGGGAGTATAACCTTTTCTGGACACATTTTTCAAGAGTACGGATGAAACTATCGCAATAGGAATATTACTGATGGGTATAGGACTTGACTTTATTACTAAAGTCTTTGAAAATTGGCTTGGATCTATTGGGTATAGTAGTCCAGTTGTCATTGGTTTTAGGTTTCTCCCTTTGGTATCTCGCAAAAGGACAAACATATTTGATCTAACTGTTCGGATTTATCTGTTGATTGTACTGATTATGTGTTTCTTGAGAGACCTTGAGACTAGATTCACCTTTGTGAACATTTTGATAAGTTTGGCCTTGTTCGACAAAAGTAACATTTTTAGGAGAAACTTTGGTCTTACTCGTGTGCACAATTTCTCTAAAGCCTAGGCCAGACTTGTCTTGAGAGTCAAATTTGCTTCCAATAATAATTTTTCATAAGACTTAGTTTGTGTTTCAAAGTGTTGGCATTTTTTAAACACATTTGAAACGATTTTCCTTGACTCTTCTAGTTCAACAAGGGTTGCCTTGTATTTTTGTTAATTCTAATAATTCTTTTGAATCAAATCTTTTATTTTCAAGGCATAGTATTCAATTTCACACTCATGAGCAACACATTGGGTAGTATAACCTTCAATGTTCTTCCTAAAGGTCTGGTTAAGCAAATCGATACACTCACTTAAGGTTTTTATAATTTTTTCTAGGAGGGCACTCTTCTTAATCATTTTCATGCATAACTCAGGTAAATCAGGCAGATCATCATCAGACTTGCTAAGTGAATCGTGTGAAGTGTCCCCTATGTTTTTGATAGGTTCTTTAATCATGCAAACTTTTATTCATCATCCACATTATCACTTTGACTCACACATAATTTTTCAGGAGTAATAGGAACAAAATTATCAGTAATATCATTAACAACATCAACAGGCATAGCAGGTTCTTGAGCAGGCAAGCATGCATCATGACTATATATTATCTTAGCAAAGAAAGACATGCAATAATAATTTATATGGGTTGACTCAATTTCATCCTCATCAGAATCACTAGAATCGTCTCATGTCTTACACAAATTGGTCGTGTTATTATTGTTAAGACTAGTTGGACATTTACTAGCATAGTGACCTAGTTTACCACAACGGTGAAATTTAACATCTTTTATGTCAGGCTTAGGTATGTTAGGGTCATAGTTATTCCTATTGTCATAAGTGTGTTTGGTATTATTGAGGTCTGCGAAATTGATTACCTTGATAATTTGATTTGCCTTGTTTAGAGGCTACAACATTTCTAAATTTCTAAATATTTTTGAAATGCTTGATCATAAGAGCTATTTCATTGTCAAGGTTTTTCAAATCATGATTTTCAAGACATTCAATATCAAAATCTAGAGTGTTCAATTTAGGCACTGGCAATTTAGAAGAAAACACAACATTTGAACTAGAGGCTTTATTAGTCTGTCTGGTCAATTGCTTTTTGAAGTCTAGTTCCCATTCTACAGTCCTCAATTTACTGCTAAGTAATTCAGGAGTCATATTAGGGTCATTTATTTCTTCAATAGCATATCTCTTGTTGTCAAATTTAGATGGAAATGACCTAAGAATATTTTGAGCAATTTCCTTTCTACTGTAGGTTATACCATTGGCATGAAGTTTTGTAAAGATATCAGTTAACCTTATGTAGAAGTCATCAAATGATTCATTATCATTCATAATCCGGGTGTTATATTACTGGATGAGCATTTGAGTTTTTCCAGCTTTGACACGTTCATCACCCTCAAAAGTAATGATTAACATGTCCCATGCCTATTTTGAAGTAAAACATATGGATATTCTTTTGAATTCATGTTCGTTAATGGACATAAAAATGTCATTCTTTCCTTTGTTATTATCTAAAGATGGTTTTTTCCCTTCCTTAGTAAATTCACTGAGAATTTCTTAATTATTGTTGGATCAGTTTCAGAGGTAGGTTTATTAGGATGTTCATACCCTGTTTCAATCATGTCCCAGACATCATCACCAAGGGTTCCTTGAATGAAAGCAACCACTCGTACTTTCCAGTATGAAAATTTGTTTCCATCAAAGAGTGGTGGTCTGGATAGGTTACCTAACTTCTCAAATCTTTCTTCCACATCCAGAATTTTTTAGAAAGAAGTTTCAAAAACAATTTCTCAAATTTCAGGGTCAGAAAAGGTGTTCCTGTTCTGATACTAGTTGAATAAAATCTTTAATGCTAAAACCTTGTTTACAAGGTTAATAAGAAAATGTTATGAATTATGTAAATCCCGAATAAACTTTTTGGGCAAAACTCTTTTCGAAAAAAATACAAGATGTGTTGTACAATTTTTTGAATGTATGGTTTAGATTCGATAGTTGATTACCTTATTTTTAATGTTTAAGAAACATATACTAAAGTTACCATGCACTCCCAATCACAACAACAGTTAAGAATATAAACAGGAATAGACACAAGAATTTTTAACGTGATAAAACCCTTAATCAAGGGAAACATGCACAGTTCCATCTATGGCACAAAACGAAAAATTCACTAGAATAAAGAATCAAGTTAAATCACTTAAGAAAACACACAAGGATCCTAAATCTATGTTCAGAATTATACCTACATGAGCTACTCCACTCCAAAGGTTTCTGACTAGAACTGATCTCTTCTTTGTTTCTCCTCTGCCTTTTCCTTGACCTCTTTCTGTTTGAATTCTGACTCCAGCAACTCTTTTAACTTTTAAGTATCAAACAAACCACTGTGTCAAAATTTTCGTGTGATAAGTGTTTGTGATGTGCACTATATGTAGATATGCAACTCACCCTCTCAATATTATTTATACAGACATTCCTATCAAATTACAAACGTTCTAAAATGAATAGGTCATTTCCAAGTTTGTATTTTACAAATCAAGACTTTTTTATCTTTCTATTAATCCATAGATCTCCAGGTTACCTTGCTCAGAACACGGCCAAGGTCCTATACAATTTCAGTATTTTGAAATGATTTTTAAAATTGTAAACCACCAATTGAGATCTAAACTAGACCGGATGTCTATATCATAAAAATAGAATAAAAAATAACATGTAGAAACTGATTCAAATGATTTTGTTAAAGAAACTTATAACTCAAGATCATATCTAGAAGAACAACGTTGCTTTAAAAAATAGCCAAGGTCCTATGTGTCTCTTTTTATTTTTGAACACGTTTATTTCACAAAATGTGAAATAAAAACCAAGAAACATAAATGCTCTTAAGGATCAGTTTTTTCTTGAATTCTTAGAAGTTTGTTTTTCAAAAACTTTGGAATCAAATGGATCTGAAAAAAGAGATCGAAAAAGAGAACTGAAAAAATAGGCATGTGATGTTCTCTTTAGAAAATCTCAAGTTTCATTATGTGAAACTTGCTATTTTCTCAAAGATGTGTTTTGAGAGAGACTTAAAACAAAAGATGTCTTGTACAAGACGTCAACCCAACTACCAAACCCATAGAAACCCCATATTGGCTCTATCTCTCATAATTTTTGGTTTCTGAAAAAGGTGTTTGAAGTTTAAAACTGTTTGGGTTGAATGGATTCACTCAGAGGTGATGAATAACGGAGATGGAATGACTTGAACATAAGTCTCAAAATGCCGAGAGTAAGTCCAATTTTATAGTAGGTGAAGGAAGGATCTGGAACTTCGTTTGCAATCAATGGATGAGATTAAGTCCACACAGTTTGACTAATGATCCAAGGGTTCATAACCAAACGGTAAAATGAAGGAATCTCATTAGATGAAAGGTGAACACTGGGATTATAACACAACACATCAAGGTTATTGATAAAACTAGTCCAAGGTTTGAGATTGGTGATCGAAGTCAAGTCTCTTAGAAAACACAAATCTACCCATTTAGCTACCAACATGTGTATAGAGAAGATGAAAGTAAAACGCGTGTTATAAAAATAATTAAAAAGACACCTTATAGTCTCTAGATCTTTTATATTCTAACCAAGCTAACTTTCAAGAAACAAAATTATTTTCTAAAATTCAAATTTCAACCACAACACTTTTAAAATCAAGTTTTAATTAATTGAAAAGTACTTTAAAATTTTATAAAATGTTTTTATCTGAATTAATTTGATTTTGAAAAATCTTAAAGTATTGTAAAACCATTAATGCAAATAGGAGAAATATATGATGCAGTAAGAGTGTCCTATTAGTGGTTTTAAGGTTAGAAATAACTTTCCTATAAGGATTGCTTGGACTTGATTGCTTCTTCCTCTTCCTTCTTCTTTAACCTTTGGGTATGGATCAACTCATAAAATCTAATCCTACTTTGTCTCAATATCAAAACTAGTTAGAATTCCTATATAATGTAGACTAAAGTAAGTCAATTATATAGTGTGTTCTCAACCTGTCCGTTGGAAAAGGGTGGACCACCAGAGACTAATAGGGGTTCTTCAACCGTTACAGCTTTCGATGTAGGGATGGGAGAGTACTCCCATGGGTTTTATCACGAAAGGGGTTACGATCTTATATGGGTGATAATTGATTTGTTGACCAAAATAGCTCACGTTATGACATCTAACATTGTTCATAATTACGGGACATTATGCGTAGATCTTTATAATCGAGATAATGAGGTTATGTGGGGTACCGCTTGATATCGATTCCGATTGGGACGAGATATTTGTCTTTTGATTATGGAAAAGTGTTCACAAGGCTTTAGATACTGAGTTATGGTTGCGTACGACATATCACCCGTAGACGAATGGGTGGGAAAAGCGGACAAATCAAATGATTGGGAAAATAAATTATATGTGTACCCTTGGATCTTAGGGAAGGACGGGATTAGTCCTTTCCACAAGTTGAGTTTGTGTCCAATAACTCACATAAGTTCACTTTTGGGCATGGTTCTAGTCGAGGTATGGCATGTTAAAATTTGTTTTTCTCATGATCGTTGGTTAAAAGTGGGATCTATAGTATATAACGTGTGTAAATTATATACAACGCCAATAATCGACGCGTGTTCGATCGTTGCGAGATGAGATCATGTGTATCTAAAGAATGATTAATCTACTAAGGTGTGAATAGTAAAAGGATAGACAATGAATATATCTAACATAAAGTTTAAGTAGTGAAACTTGAACGGTAAGACTTGGGCAAGAACTTACGTGACAGGGTGACCTAGAGTTTAGAACAAATGTAAGTGGAGTGTTCATTATTAAGGGTATTCGATAGCATACTATATGGGTGGTACGGAGTAGCTTACTTGGAAGTGCAATGATGCGATGCGGAATATATATACAACGTTGTTTGTACCTGGTATACTTTTTTCGAATTTCGGGACAAAATTCTATTGTAAGGGGGAAGTATGTAACACCCTGTATTTTTATGATATTAAATAATTATGAGATTAATTATTATTGTTGGATTAATTAAACTAAAAAGGTCAGAAATTAATTTATTAGTTAATTAATCCGAATTAAAATAATTATTAACTAGTGTGTCAAGGGTTAATTCTTATAGATGAAAATTATTGAATACTACTGCGTGGTTATGTAATATGGAATTATAAAATTTTATAAATTGTCGTGAATGTGAGACGTGAAAGCTTGGTATATTATATCGGGACATGCATGTGAGTCGTGTCGGGAATAATTTAATGGATTAAAGAAGTAAATTACTTTTTAGTAACTCGTATGGTCATTTCGAGTACACCTTTGAGTCCGAAAGGATCGAGATAGTAAGAAAACTCTACTCGGGTATTATATTTGGACTCCGAAATATTTTTAGGCCTAATCGGCACCTCGTAGGGGTATTTTTATCCTTCGAATTTTTGGGGAAACATTATGGACGAAAATTAAAGAAAATAAATAAGGTAAACGTGGGGGAGAAAGGGTCTGTCAGTTCCAAACCTACGAGAGAGAAAATAGAGAGACACAGAGGAAGGAAGGATTCCATAGGTGTTCTTGGTGCATAACTCAAGGACTCACATCAAAAATCCCACCAAATCGTAGATCGAAAGATGAGGAACACGTCTATGCCAACTTCATCAATGGATCAGAATACCAAAATCGAGGCAAGTGTTCATTACTTGCTTTCTTTAGCAATAATTATGCTCATGTTAGACTAGGTAATTACCCCATAAATATGAAGATGAATATTGATAAAAAATTTGGGAGAATTGATTATAAACTAGGATTGATTTGAATAAAGTTTGATTCCCTCATGTACATAGGATTATGTTCATGAGATTATGATAATTGTATGATTAAATCTGGGCTTAATTTGGAGTTTTGCATATAAATTTGAGAATTAGGGTTCTTGATATTTTAATTTGGGGATTTTGATTTTATTAATGATTAATGATGATTAAATGATGGTATGTTATTGGAAATCATGTATAGATGTTAAGTAGTTGATGGCAATTGAATGATTGGTGTGTGGGCTGATTATTTTAGAGGTTTTTGGCTTAAAAATGGTGGAAAACGGAACTATTAAGGGTGTAGAACTTAACAGGTCTGGTAGGGGAAGAAGAATGTTGAATCTCGTTCGAACGAGATTGAGCTTCGTTCGAACGAGAAAGCTGATGTCGTTCAAACGACATCTGACCTCGTTCGAACGATAGGTCCAAAAATCTGAGAAATTTCCAGTTCAGTCCAAATTCAAGTTACACAGTTATTTTGAGTGGAGAAAACTATCATTTGATGATTATTAGCATAGTGAAAAATTGTAAGGAGATATTCGTAGAGTAATACCTTATATATTTTGGAAAAGTGATTTAACCGTGGAAATTTTAAGAGGGAGAATAATCGAATTAATAATATTATAAGTAGTAATGAGAGAATACCACGTATGGAAAATATATGTATGGGTTAGGTGAATACCTAATAAATTTTAATAGGATGTCAGAAAGCCTATTATATGATTGTATTTGTGTGTATAACATACCTACGCTGCTTTCTATCGGGAGGAGGTTTCGCTCAGTGGATAGTCTTATCATGGGCGACCCAATGGGGGGATATTTGACTTGTACATAGAGCATATGAACTTGGATACGTGTCATCTGAGATGTAGGATAGTTTCGACGGCTGAATGGGAGCGTAAGTATGTGCGTGACCCATTTGGATGGTGAGTATACTCGCTTCCAATATTTTTATTTTTAGATTCGTGGTTCGTGAGAGACGCCGAACCAATTGTCCATATGCAGCAAGTGATGAACCAGGACATGATAGCAGAGTATGCATTACGCCAAGTAATTTTAACCAGAGGGTGCATGATTATTATATATATATATATATATATATATATAGGGATGTTGTGACTATATGTGTATATGTGCTTGTGGATATTTCTACTTTGTGAAACTAGTAGATATGGTAATAATAATAAATGATTTTCACCAAGTGGTATTAACTAAGGGGTGCAACTGTAGTATACATATATAGGGATGATAGGACTATATATATGGATAAACTTGGGGAAATTATACTGGGTGAAATTAGTAGATATAATAATTCAGAGAAATATAATGATTTCAGTTAATAAAATTTTACCCATTCGAACAGGGAATATAATGGAATTTCATTATGGGGGATAAACTATTTTAATAACGTGCTGTATGGGCAATATGGGATACTCCTTTGAGAGATAGTTAGAAGTATAAGGTTATGGCCTAGTTGGGGGTGATATTGATAACTAGGTTGGGTTAGATGTACGTCTGGGGTGCACAATAGTGGAGAGGTCAGGATCTCATGTGAGAGTTCGAAACTAACAAGCACATACTACTTGCTTCATTACAGTTTTTAATACTTGCTAAAACAAATATTTTTACAACTCGGGCTCTAACTCGTTTCTTGATATTCTTTTCTCTTTTGCTATATATATATTATGTCAGGTGCCTAGCCACAAGGTTGCCACCATACTGAGACGCATTAATCATTTGGCGAGCTGCAGCTGTTGTGGAAGCTGTAGCTTATTGAGATTAGACGCTTCTATCTTTTCATTCAATTCCTATTTCAGGCATCTTAGTTAGGTCATGGGTCGCCCATTTCCAGTTTAATTATTTCAGAGATTGTATTTTATTATTAGCTTTTTTTTTCCTGTTGGATTGAGTATTACGATTCTATTGGATTTAGACTTTGAACTGGAATGTTTTATTCGATCTCATTTATTTCAGTATTTGATTCATGTTCAGTATTTATTCTTGTGGAATGGGGATGGATTTTATCTTAAAGCATGGAATTTATTAATGGTTTAATTGGGTATAATTAATTTGGAAAATATTTTGATACTTAGCTTAATTAATTATTAGGTGATTAATAATAAAAATTATTTTTCGAGTGTGATGCTAAGAATGAACCAACCGGACACTTTGTGTAACACCCTGCCCGCCTGGGGAGAGCGAACGGAGCGCTACTCATCGATAAAACTAATAATCTCTCGAAATAAAACAACTATCTATCTCGAAATAAAATGCTCTATACAACAAAAATAAATACAAATCTTCTCATCTTGTATTCTTCAATAATCTTCCCAAAATATTCTACGCTAAAATCCAAACTCCAAATCAAATTCAAAGCGCACAAAATCCGCGCTGACCTACCACTAAAAGAAAATATGGGGAAGTACATAATACGACATGAAAGATGCTCAACATATATGTTAGCGTTGAATAAAATGTCACAATACGAATACGAATATTCAAATTAAATGCGAATCTCATAAGCAATTATATCACTATAATTTCTCAACAACACATTAACCGGATCACCACGCCTCACCACCGTACCGCGCCTATGCATTTTTTTAGCATATCCGGAAAAAGGAATATTGACAGGTGCCCAACTTTCGTGCCATATTAAAATCTCATGACAACGTGCTCAACGACAACATGAATAATACCACATGAATCAAAATAATTCCAACAATTATTTTTTTCCAGGTTTCAATGAATTTAACAATTCAAAATATGAGTTCAATTAACAAGAATTCAAAGAAATAAACACTCGCGAGATTTAGGAGCATATTGTGTAAAACCCCATACCTTAAAATTATCACATAATTCATCCTCAAAATCTAATCACACCATCACGTTCCTCTCGCGAAAATAATCAAATCTCGTTCTAGCCCAAACTCGAGAAAACACCAAATAAGCCTTCTAATCTAAGGTTGAAATCTTGAATAAGTTTAGGGCTATGGTTTGTATATGAAAGGGAGTAATTTTAAAGAGATCTTCTGGTTAAAAAGCTTGAGAAAAAGTGATTTGAAAAGACAAGCCACGAATTAGTTGATATATAAAGGATTAAGAGTTTGATTAAGAAAAGAGTTCTAATCAGATACAAACACTAAAATTTTTATTCCGGACGTTCGGACTGTTGGAATTGGATGAAATTTTACAGAGAATTAGCTGAAGACGAGAGGAAGCTACAGAAAAAAATTCAGCTCGATCGGACCATTCAATATGTTTAAATAATTTTTTTTTGCTAGAGAGTTTTATGTTTTAAGGACTCTTAGAGAGTTTTATGTTTTGAGGACTCTTCTATATAATAAAAATTCAATTAAAACTCCATTTTAATTCCAATTCCGAAACCGTTTGAAATTCTCTCCTTTAAAAATAATAACCAACATATTGGCGCGATAAAAATAATTTTACCAAAAACTTTATTTTTCCTCTTTATTTCGAAAATACCCAAAAATTACGCGGGTTGTTACACTTTGATTTTAGTTTAATAAAGGGCTGATCACCCGGTATTTAATTACGCGGGGTGAAACACATTTGATTCTACTTATGGATGGACCGGACATTTTTTTCGCTTATGTTTTTGTGCATGTGAACCTTTTTTAATGTGTTTGGGGTGTTTCTCTTTAGACAAACTAGTAATGGATTATGCATATTATTCAAAACTTCATTTCTATCTCTTGTTTTTTTTAGATATGCCAAATTTATTAATTATTTAAAAATTTTAACAAACATGAGTTTTTATGAATTATTTTTTGGTGATTCTCTTTGATTTTTTTTTCCGGCTACCACTCAGTGTTGTTGATTTTGGAAGGGTGAAAAAATGGTCTAATTGGTGGTGCCTTGGGAATATAGACATATGGTATTTTCTAACGGAGTACAAATGTTAGAAGTTTCCAATTGTAATGGTTTAGTTCTGTTAGTAAATAAACAAAAAACCTAAAATGTGATAATGATTCGTCACACAATTAATGTTTTTATTATTTGTAAAAATTATTTTCCATTAGAAATACCAAATTTCTAATGTTCTAATCCATTAGAATTAACAAATTTACTGGAAGTTTATGTTCGCTAGAAATTGTATTTCTAACACATTATTCCTAATCGATATATCTGCTAGGAAAATTATTACAAACGCTCATTGTCTATTAGTAAATTGTCATTTTGGTGTTGTGATATGGCTTACCTTTGGGAAAAGAAAAGGTCTTTGGAACCAATTATCACCCTATCTGAGGTCCGAGGTCAACTCATGAGCCTCTTTCCTTATTCGAGGTTGCTTGAAGCTGTTTAAGAGACTTTGGAAGGTAAAGGGTTTAATAGGGTATCACTAATTTAGACCATAAATATCACCTATCCTAAAACCTAATTGTCCATAATCTTTACACCCATATACCCTAAACACTCCATAAACGTACAACATTATTCCAACTCCATTTTCAAAGACTAAGTAAAAAAGATAAAAGAATTCAAGGAAGAATAAATGAGAGGAATTCTCACACTTGGAAGCTTGGATTATAATAAAACTACTCTCTCCTCTCATGATTATTGTGAGTGCAAGAAATCATAATTAATAATTCTAAATGCAAAGGAATTTAAAGAGCAAAAGAAGGTCACAACACATTGGATTTACGTGGTTTGGCAACTGCCTATGTCCACGGAGGATTCTGAGTTTTTATTGATTCTTTCAGAGGTTTATAATTATATGCCACATTGCCCCGGGATTTTTTTTAAAGTGATAAGAGTGGTTGAGCTATACACAAAATCTCCCAACTCCTTATTAGTTCGTTGGTTGATCTTAATTTATCCCATCCGAGAATGTAGGTAATCATGATGAACATTTGTAATTATCCACGTGATGTATCATAATTATCCACATGAAATTGAATTTGACTTAGGCTGCTTGTTGGGCCTATTTGGGCTTCCAAAAATTGGGCGACTATTGTTTAATCCACAATTTCCTTTAAAATACTTTGTCTAAGATGGGAAGAAGAATTTTACCTCCTTTATTGGCCCAAATTCACAATTCGAGTTTTGTGCATGGGTATGTCTGTAGTTACTTGGAAATAATAAGGGTACACTGGTCTTATGCAAGAAATTAACCGCCAATTTCAATCTCGGGTCTTATTCCATATGATTAAACTCTTAGAATGTGTCCTTCACTTGATTTAAACTTTGTACTATCACTTTGCTTCCTTCTTCTCATACTCAAAATAATTTCTTGGAGCTACTGTCTTCTCCATTCACTTTACAAGTCTTCTTTATTCTATCTTACCTTTTCCATCTCTGTAGTTCCTTCTGTTTATTTTCATTATGTAGTCTCTACCTGCTCATTTATTTGAAATTTGTCTACACTATTAATGAGAGGATCTCGGGGGATCTTAGATAAACGTACTCAATTCCCCCTTGGATTATGATTGAATGTTCCCAGTGCCTATAAACTGCACCGAGGTTAAGGGTGGCCATTAGAGCCATACCCTCTCAGTGCCGGGGGGGGGGGGGGGGGGGGGTAGATAGAATTTCCCCAAACCAACTTTATTTGAAATTTTGTGAGTTTTTTTATATCATTACCTCCCAATATGCCCTAAATAGTTGGCGAATTATAAATGGATTCCATAGATTAAATGAACTGTATGGGACCAATATATTCATCCCCAAAATTAAATATTATTATTCCTAGTCCCACATAATAGATGGTGTTTTGTACCTAAAGGCGAGAAAAGATGATGAGATTTTAGTTATTAATCTCCTTGATTCCAAAAAAGGGTATTGGGATCAAGGCTTTATTGCTCGAAATTGGCAACATCCTCTTTTTACAAAGGGTGATCAATACCAAGGGTTTTTGTCCAAGAGTGGGGGAGTGAAATAGGTTAACACTTTATTTTTTATTGCTCTTGATTTTTTCCTGATTCCATGATTACAAATAAAATATCTTCTTTTTCCTAATCATCTCGATCGAAGAATAAAAAACCTTCTCTTGCCCACATTAACATAGAAGAACTGATCAAGGTCTGAAAGTTAAGGAAGCCCCTGGTCTAAGGTGGTGATCACCCCCATTATGTCTCCTTTCTTACCGAGTATAAGAATTATATTGGAAACTTCATAGCTCACCCGATAGACATAATTCATGATCTTATGCTTCCCTAAATAATAGAGGAAGCTTCCTCTTCTTACTGGTTTGAATCTTTAAACATTGAGCCAATTCGTGTCGAAAATGAAGATTCAATGTATACCAAAAAAATAATTTTGCTGATTGAAGATGACGATGTCAATCCTTCCTCTTCCAAGGCCAAGTCCTCAACGAGGACTGAATAAAATGGCCTTTCTAACAATGAATCGGATTTATCAGTCTGAGATAAAGGAGGGAAGGACATGTACCCTTATTTCATGCTTATCCATCCCTGTAAGAAGGGTGATGCCCCTACTGCTAGGAGAACTCAATAGGTGATGTCGATGGCCAAGAAACCTCATTGGCCCATGGTTTGCTGAAAGGGGTCGTTCTGGCATCTGACCGTGAGCATGTCAGCCAACTGTCCTATGTCCAACTCTCATCCTAAGCCTCTTAATATTTCTTTTTTGTAAGCCAAATTTTTTGTTCTGTCTGTAATTATTGGATTCCGAATTCTATGTTTTGACATACTTCTTTTTTATTTTTTTGCAGTCTATGGAGGACTTTGTCTCCTTTTGGAAAGTCGCTCCGACCAGTCTAAAATAAATAGTGACCTGACAACGGCCTTAGACAAGTCCAAGGAGTCCCCTACTTCTTTCAAGAGCGCATATGACGAGGAGAAGAAGTCCACTAGTGATGCTATGAGCACGCCGAAGAATGATCATGATAAGATGAAGGAAGATAATGACCAGCTTATGGTCAAACGAGATCGTTTAAAAAAAGACTGTGAAGATATTTCTGCAGCCAAGGAGTCTAGCTATGATCAGGGCTACACTGAAGACTTCAAGGATGCTAAATGACAACTGGCTTACATTAGGAAGTCGAGCTTCAAAAAGGGATGGGACACTGCCTTGGCAAGAGTAAACATCCCTGTTGATTCTAAGATTTTTGGTAATCATAACCTTGGGTTCCCCACCAAACTTCTTCTATAGCTGCCAAAGGTAAAGCCCCAGAGACCGAAGAGTAGGTGAAGATAATGGAAACTAGTTATAAATAATTGTCCTACATGCCCTTGTATTTTTCCTTTGGTCTTTGTTTATAATAGCTTTGCCCATTTTGATTATCAATGAGAGATTTTTGTTGTGAATTTTAATTATGTCTTGAATTATTATTGAGATCTCCCTTTTTTTTACTTTCTATAATATACCAATATTACCAAAGAGATTCCTTATTTTTCTAAAAATATTAATATCATTATTGGTCAAGAGGCAAGTTCTCAAGCTCACTATGAATTTTTGTTTTGTTCCCAAGGCCCTCAAAAAGATGACTGGTGCCTATAATGGATAGTCTACCTTAGTGGCCAAGCTGAAAGATGATATGAAATAGTTGGAAGATATAGGCACTTTCATGGAGGAAGAGGTGAACTCCTCAAGGAAAAAGCTTGCTGAAGCCAAGCATAGTTGGGATGTTGGGGCCGTTCTCCAAGCTAATAATGACTCCCTTAGGAAGAAACTTTTCGAGGCAGAGGATGATGGTCAAAGGGATCATATTGTGACGATGGGCCTTAGTCGTGATTTCCTTAAACTGAGTTATCTCTGCCGGATGGGTCGTCTAGACGCGTGGTTTGCTAGATATGAAGAAGGGTGGATGGATTACTCATTAAGCTAGAAGAGGAAAAGTAACTAACTTACAAGCATGGTTGGCTAAATGCATTGGGGATATTAAAAGTTCCCCTGGACTCTAAACTTTGGTATATATACCAAGTTGATTGTTTGGATTATTAGGCATCCGCCCTTTGGAATTGAAGAAAGATGGGTTATGTTGGATGCCGTCCATCTCTAGTTGGCCAAAATCTACTTAAATTCTCATGAGAGCAAAGATTAGTTCTGACCAGATCCTGATGGTAGGCAAAGAAGAGCCATTGCTTTTGTTCTTGCTAGTCGATAATAAGTTTTGTCCATTTTGTCCCTTTATTATTGTAAACGAACTTTTTATAACTTATAACTTTTTGTAACAAGTTATGTGTATAATATCATTATTTTACATCTTTCCATTACATTATGCCAATTATGTATTATATTATCTTATCTTACCGCTTAGGTTGTGTAGACACACCACCTTAATCCTACAATATACTATTGCAAAAATGCACCTGGTTTTAGGGCCATACACTCGTTCACGATTTTTATCCGAACAAAGTCTATTTCATTTAGTGCCTAGGGATCCCCCATGGGTCTTTTAATTGCCTAGGCAATTCATGAGGTCTTTATATTTTTCATGATGAATATAAAAAATTATACACCTACGTTGACAAATTAAAATAAACACATGTCCTCCTACATAGAAAAAATCATAGTCAGCAAACAGTAGCTTGCCGACCAACATGAAGAATTCCGAGAAACACAAGGAATGCCAACAAACATATGGAAGGCCGATCAATAAGATTGGTGAAGCGTCACCATATCAAAAGTCATACCACACATGATTTATACAATTAACAGTCACATTCATTATGTAAGGATGTAAATTCTTAATAATATAAAATTATTCCATCCTTTCATATTCCAACCCTTAACCTCTGGGTCATTATAAATAAATTATATCCCTTTCATCAAGGGAACAATCGAATGGATTCTGGGATATTATTATCTACAAGAGTACTTAGCTTTCTGAAACCACAAAAATCAATAAAATAATAGTGGACGGGCTTTCTTACATAGCTGAATCACTTTAAAAACTCTTTCATTATTTTTCTATTACATATTTTATCTATGATTATTAAATTAGATCAAGTCTAGTTTTTTACATCAATAGATTGGCGGCGTCTGTGGGAACGAGTTTCTAATTATTGTTCTCACTCTTACATATTCTTGATCGAATCACGATGACTGACCCTCCAGTTTCGAAAATGAAGGTAATACTCCTATTACTCCTGCTCCGGCTATGGAAATAGACCTAACTAGAATTTCGGCTAATATTGCCAGAGGATAAGAAGCATTGAAGGAAATGGTGAGGCAATTGGTTCAATTACTACAAGTAGATCCCTCGTCCCGAAGAGAAATACCGCCCCCACCTCCAAGATCCATCAGACATAATTATTATAGGTCTTCATGAGACACCTCTTAGGTCCACAGAACCCTATGATACCCATTCTTTTTCTCTTGAAAGGCCAAGTGTCTTGGAGAGGTTAAGAAGAGCTTCACCCTTTGATCGTTTGGGGCCGTGAGCAAATAAAAATCATCCTAGGGCATTATCCACGAACACTCAGCATCATGCCGACCAACATGAAGCCTCAGTTAGATCAAGATCAAGCGTCTGATGATCTATACGTGCCGAGAAGACCTTTCAGGATGAGAGTTCAGTGAAGACACATGGTCGACAAAGGGAGCTGCTTCGCATAAATCTTTAGCAAGTAATCTTCCCTAGAAAGGGTCAATCCAAAGGTTAGAAGATCGGTTGGGTGAAATGGGAAAAGTCAAGAATACTTTGCAGCGGAGTTTTGTTAAAAGATTCCATTTGTTCAGGCAATTATGGATTTTCCTACTCCATTAAAATTTATATCTCCTATGGTCACTCCCAAATATGGTGGTAAGATTGATCCAGTTCTCCATATCAAGTAATATCGAGCAGCAACTGATATTTATTCAGTCCCAGATGAAATGAGGTGCGAAACTTTTTCAAGTACTATTAAAGGTTCAACCCAAATATTGTATAATAATCTGCCTTGAGGACAAATTTCTACCTTCAATCAGTTTGCCGAGCTATTCATTAACAATTTCTATTTTGGAGCTAAGCCAGTAAAAATAGTAGCTCATCTTTAAAGTGTAAGGCAACAAGTAGGGGAAAGTACTAGGGAATACATCACATGCTTTAACAATGAAAAATTAGAGGTGATTGATTATGAGGAAAAAATAACCATCACTTCTCTTATGAGTGGCTTGATTCCCGAGAAACTATATTATAAGCTGGCTAAAGATCCTCCCAAAACTATGGATCAACTCATGGCAAAAAAAGCAAAATAATGAATGAAGAGGAAGCTATGGCCGCAAAATATAGTCCAACCATGAAGCTTGGCACGAAGTCTGATAAGAAAGAGCAAAAGGACCAAAAGGAGTACGGGTCGAAAAAATAAACCAAGCTAAAAAAAGTATGGAAAATACACTCCATTGAGTGTTAGCATTCACCATATCATGGAAGAAATCAAGCACACTGAGGTTTTATGATGGCCTGAGAAGTTAAGGGCGCCTCCTAACAAGAGGGATAAATCCAAATAATGTGAATTCTATAAGGATCATGGTCATACAACGAATAAGTGCATTGCTTTGAGAAATGAGATTGAATCCCTCATCTGTCGAGGAAAACTCAATAAATTTATTGATCGGAGGAATGGCAGAGATCCTAGAAGAAGATCAAATTCTCCATGCAAACCTAGAGTTGACAGGAAGAGAAATCATGAAGACGATTATGATGAAGATCCAGACTTGCCGAAGAATCCCAAGCAACCGAAATGTGAGGTAGCTATGATCAGTTTTGGTTCTTTAGAGTGTCATACTATTACAGGTGGCGATGTATTAGAAGGTGATCACGCTGCTGAAATGAAAACTTACTTGAATGAACCCATGCTTTCTCTTATGTCTAGAGGATTAATCTGAATGAAGATGATCAGCCAAGGAAAGTCAATAAAGACAAATTATTGATTGGGTTTTAAAAAAAAATCTCTCTGGGGTATTTTATCCCCATGATGACCTATTGGTTGTTAAATTTAGAATCCATGATATTATCATCGCTAGAGTTTTGATTGACAATGGGAGTTCAACCGATATTATGTTCTATCCTTGCTTTCAAAGTTTGGACTTGAAGCTCAGCCACCTGAAACTTTATTATCGGCCATTTATAGGCTTTTCTGGTGAAAAAGTTTACCTTTTAGGAACAATCAAGCTAGAAGTGTTGATCGGCACTTGCCCAGTGATTCGCACAAAGAAAATACATTTCTTCATAATGGATAAGAATGTTCAATTTGCCTATGACAGGTTTGTATTGAAGAAGTTTGAAGCCTTACCATCAACAGTCCATCAGTGCTTGAAGTTTCCAACTCATTTTGGGGTAGGTGTTGTGAGAGGCGACCAAAAGGTGTCTATATAGTTTTACTACTCATTTGCCGAGCAAGAAGATCTGATTGAATTGAAGAAGAAGACTACAACTAACTAGGTGGAGACTACTGAGCCTGATAGTGAATCTGAGGTTAAACCTCAACCCACGAGATGAAACAGAGTTGGTTAAAGGACAGATTGTCAGAACCACTGAAAGAATCATTCTAGATGATAAAAAAAATAGAAAAGACTACGCAGATCGATTCAACACTGGATCCTACCCTTAAATAGGAGTTAATTATGTTCTTGAGGCAAATGAGACATGTATTTTCTTGGAGACATAAGGATATGATTGGGAATGATCCTAATTTCCTCTGTCATGATCTCAACATCAATAAGGATGCCAAGATAATCAAGTAGAGATGTTGGGTTTTCAATCCTGAAAAGAATCAAGCTATCCAAGAGGAAGTATAGAAACTTCAAAAAGCTCGGTTAATTGAAGATGTGAAGTATCCAAAATGGTTGGCTAATGTTGTAATGGTAAAAAAGAAGAATGATAAATGGAGGATGTGCGTAGATTTCACTGATTTGAATAAGTTGTGCCCAAAAGACCATTTTCCTTTGCCCAGAATTGATCAGCTTGTGGACGCTACATCAAGACATGAACTTTTATGATTTATATATGCCTATTCTAGTTATAACCAGATAATAATGAAACCTGAAGATAGGGACAGTAAAACCTTCATTAACTCCCGAGGAATTTATTGCTACAATGTAATGCCTTTTGGTCTAAAAAATGCAGGTGCAATGTATTAAAAGTTGGTGAACAAGGTCTTCGAAGAACAGATAGGAAAAAGCATGGAGGTGTATGTGAATGATATGTTGACGAAGATAAAAAAAAGATTCAGATCATATTTTCGATCTCTATTAGGCTTTTAATAAGTTGGAAAGGCATCATATGAAGGTATGTCTGACCAAGTGTGTGTTTGGAGTATAAGAAGGGATGTTCCTCGTCTTCATACTGAATCAAAGGGGAATAGAAGAAAATATAACAAAGATAAAAGTTTTGATTGAAATATAGTCGTCGACCTGTAAGAAATATGTACAGAGGCTCATTGGAAGAGCGGTAGCCTTAGACAAATTTGTGTCCCGAGCAACAGACAGGTGCTTGCCTTTTTTAAAGTGTCGAGAAAAACTTTTAAGTGGAATGAAGAATGTGAGGAATCATTCCAAGAGTTAAAAAACGTATCTAGGGCCACCACCATTGCTTTCCCGACAATTATTGGGAGAGAAATTGTGCTTATATTTATATGTATGTGAGTCAGCAGTGAGCTCAACATTGGTTAGATGGGACAACAGAATCCAAAAACTAGTCTATTATACCGGTAAAGCTTTCAGAGGAGCTAAAATCAGGTAACCACATTTGGAAAAATTAGCCCTAGCACTTATTAAGGCTTTAAGGAGAATGAAACCTTATTTCCAAGAATAACCCATAGTTGTGTATAGCGATCTGCCTCTTCGATAAGCTCTTTACAAACCTGAGAAGTCGAGAAGATTAATGTACTGAGCAGTAGAATTGGGAGAGTATGACATAGTCTATGAATGAATATCTTCATTGAGAGGCTAAGCTTTAGCAAATTTCATTACTTAATTTACTTATCTAGAGGTTCCCAACTAATAGAGCTTGCCTGCCGAGCAGACATCGAAAGAAGAGAGATTATCTCAAAAGTAAGCCAAAGTATCTGCCGACCAACCCGAGTCATCTAAAATTCAGGAAATGGCCCATAAATATGCAGAGGAAAGTAAAAAGATATTCTAACATGGAACAATGATAGTAGAATGATTCAATAACGATGTTTCGTTATGCAATTTGTACGTGGATAGATCTTCATGTGCTACTAGCAATAGAGCAGGTATAATACTTAATACTCCTAATAATGTTGATATTGAGTATGATCTCAGTTTTTAGTTCAAATCATCAAACAACGAGGCAGAATACAGATCCTTGATAGTTGGGCTAAATTTAGCTCATTCATTAGGTGCTGAGCATGTAATGGCGCATAGTGATTCACAACTGGTTGTTAACCAAGTGATGAATTTTATGGAGACAAAGGAGAACTGATGACCGGGTATCTTTCCAAGGCCATGGAAGTCATTCCTAAATTTTCAGTCATCTGAATGAATAAAATTCCAAGAATAGAGAATGATCGAGCTAATGCACTTGCTTGGTTAACATCAATAATAAGAATTGTGCTCCAAAGAACAATCCCAATCAAGCTCCTGGCTAATCGAAGTATTGATGAAGACATGATGGTTAGTTTCATTATTGTATACCTAGGACCTTCTTGGATGGATCCTATCAATGATTATATTGAATATGGAACCTTATCACCCGATCCTAAAGAGGCAAAGAATCTCCGGTATAAAGAAGTAAGGTATGTGTTAGACAATGGAGTTTTATACAGAAGGGGATTGACGATCTCCATACAATGTAGTGTTTATCCAATGGAGGTGGAAGATTTGATTAAACAAGTGCAGGAAAGATCTTTTGGAGCTCATTCAGCTGGAAGATTATTTCTCTAACTCATCAACACTCAGGGTTATTACTAGTTGACCATAAGGGAAAATTCTATAATCTTTAAGAGAAAGTGTGATAAGTGCTAGAAATTCTCTAGCATTCATAGAACACCTAATGTTGCTTTAACACCAATAACATCACCTTGGTCATTTTATATATGGGAAATTGACTTGGTTAGCCTATTTCCCACCACCAAAGGCAAGTTCAAATACTTAGTTATTATTGTGGATTACTACACCAAATGGGTGGAAGCAGAACCATTAATTGATATGCCGTATGAGAAGGTGTATAGTTCACCTGGAAGAATATTATCTGTGGATATGGTTTACCATATGCGTTCATCACAGATCATGGAACCCAGTTCGACAACGAGGAGTTTGAAGCATACTGTGCCCAATCTAAAATCTAGAAGTTGCATACCGCACCAGGCCATCCTCAGAGTAATGATCAAATATAAGTTACTAACAAAATTTTATTGAATTGACAGAAAAAGAGACTTGATGATGCCAAGGGAAATTGGATTAATGAGCCACACTTTGTTCTTTGGGCCTACAGAATAACACCGAGAACAACAACTAGAGAAACACTATACATGCTCGCGTTTAGGACTGAAGCAATGGTATCAGCCGAAATTGGCCTACCTACTCACATGGTACTGAATTTTAATTCCCTAGTTAGTGACTTGATTAGGTGGTTAGATCTCAACATGTTAGAGGAGGTATAAGAAGTGAAAGCTCTGAGAAATGATGCCTACCAACATCTCACTGCTAACTTTTATAATAAAATGATCAAGCCGACTAGCTTGAAAGAGGGAGATTGTGTTCTTAAGAAATTTATCCAGAAGAATAACAATCTTGAAGCCAACTAGCATGGACCATATCGCATCGTAGTTGTCATCCGACTAGGGACATATTGGATAAAGACTTTGGAGGGTGAAGAATTTAAAATCCTTAAAATGCCGAATATCTTCAAAAGTATGATCAGTAAATCAAAAGATGACCATTATTGTATCTCTCTTGCTTTTATTTTAGTATCAATAAAAAATTGATTTCAGTCTCTTCTTTTTTTGATTTTTTTTCGAAGTATGGTGATAATAACCTCCCCCAAAATAAAGATAACTTTTGATCTTCAGACCCGACCAAGTCAAAATAGGATTACAATGCTCAGCACTTGGTCAGAAATAAGAAAAATATTAATCAACCAAGTCAAAATAGGATTATAAATCCTCAAGACCTAGTCGGTAGCAATAATTTACTTCATGTATGACTTCGTAAAAAAAATCACGAAAAAGAGGTTGATTACTTCATGTATGATTTTGTATAAACAAGCCAAGAACAAGAAGTGTAAAACTTTATGTATAACTAAAAAAGTTTAAAACAAGTTTTACCCGACTAAGTTAAATGTAAGAAGACATGTAAAAATTCGTAGATACTGGAATATAAGCATATATTCCTCACACACTTGGTCACCACTAATAACTAATACAAAATTTGGATCAAGATATATAAGTTCATTCGTAGAATAAATGGCATAACAACTGGTAACTAATACTAAATTTGGATTAATACATCTAAGTGTATAAATAATCCCAATAATATTACAATCATAAGTTAACTGAATGATTAAAATAATCATAAGTTGACAAAAACAAACACGTTTTATTCATACATACTATATTACATTCAAATGAATTACAAAATGCAGTATAATCATTCAACTTGACATTTTCCCTCAGCGTTGGAAGATGATTGCACTCTTTCCATACTAGCAGGAGGATAATCCAACATATAAGGAGCATTGATGATGTTGAAATCTTGAAGCATCCTTATGTTACTGCTACTCGGCGTATTGGTTAGATGAGGAGGTCAAACTATTTCAATTGACTATGTAACTCATAATCTCCTAAGTATTTCCATATCAAGCATTGGGGAATTGATTCAACAGAAATCCAGCAAACATCCAACTTGAACAGAGGCTATTGGTAGTCTAAGAAACTGGGATCATGCCAATACTAGAGTTTTCTATCTTAATCAACCTTTATCACAATTAAGCAATTAGTCCAACCCCATTTATAACCTTCACGATTAGATTGAGCGAGGTGACCATCTATATGGACCAAAGCTTCATTATAGCCATCCATCCATACCTCTCTGGGTTGTTTATGAAATTGGAAGGTTAATATTTCAACTGGATGTTGAAGTCTCTTTAAAATCTCATCCTTCACCGTCAAATGAGAAAATTGGTTGACTAGGGCTTTGTCTTTAACTTCAAACTTTGTAGAAAAATCAACAATAACTCAACTCTTGGACTTCAGTTGGGCAGCCCGATTAGTCAAAGTCTTTTTATTCCTGGCCTCTTCTACATTTGGTTGACCAGCTCTTTGTTTGGAAGATTGTGCAAGTTTGGATTTTTTCAAAGCTTCAAGATCTTCCCTCAATTTGGCATTTTCCTCCTCCAAAAAAGAGACACCTTCGTTGGCATCAGCAATAGAAGATTGTTTCAAAGACCTAAGTTCATCACTTAATTTATTGTTCTCTTCTTCCATAAGTTTAACAATATTTCTGGCATCATAAACCTCACGGTTTAGTAAAAACTCTTTTTTTCTTAAAGCATAGGCGTACTTATCCAACTTCTCTTAAAATCCCCAAGCTTCACTCAATGTCTTGTACTTAGATTCATAATCAACATGAAGTAAATCTTTGGCCTCATTATGCTTTGCTTGCAATTCTTTGATCATTTCATAACATGCATGATTATTGGCCACAACCTGATCAAAATGAAACTTAAGATAAGTGTATGAAACCTTGGCCTGATCAAAAGCATCTATGTCGATTGAGTCTGTTAATTTTGCATCAGTCAAGTTCAAGTGACCAACTTTGAAAAGATTGATGCAACGTTTGAGTAGGTCAAAATCACTGGAATCAATTTCTTCCATCTTCGCCATAAACTAGAAAGGCATGAATAACATCCGACCTCCTTTAAAAATGAAAACTTACCAATGTCAGGCTTTGAGAAGCCCTTCATGACTGTTGAAATTGGGACATTGAAGCATTAACAGCTCTATGGTCTGGGAGGGTGCCAGACTTGATTAATTTCCTAGCCAAGATATGACTCATGGCTATAGAGGAACCCATAGAAGAGGAGACATTGCCAACTAAGGCCTGTTGGTTGGCGATAATAGTTTTTTCAACTTGCTTATCAGTAAGACCCTTCCTCAGTCTCTTGAAATGATACTATTCACCTTTGTTGGGGGGGGGGGGTCTTCTTCCCACCATCCATCTTCTTCTGGGTGCCAGCACCAGCACGAGAAGACTTCAAGATGCCAGTGGTTGATTCGTCCTCCAAAAGGTTAGGAATTTTTCTTTTACCCATGCTAACAGCAAGAGGAAGCTCTAAGTCAAAAAATGAGGAAGTGCCTACATTTGTTCACCACCACCAGATATAGTGGCATAAGACGTAGAGATTATATCTATCTCCAATTCTATCATGTTGGAAGGAGAAAAAATTATTGGCCGAGCAACAAAACAAGTCGTAGAGGTTCTATACTTCAGCAGATAGAAAACTGACCTGATGTGCTCCTCGCCAATTTTCTGATGAAGGAAACACAAGAACCTGAGCTCATCAAGATTGATATCACTCTCCTTGGGACTTTTCTTCTTCCTATCAACTACGACCAAATAAAATAATTAAGGTTAATTGGCATATCAATAAATAGTTCATCATCATAAATGTACAAAAAAATACATTACAACCTATGCCATAACCCTCTTGAGGACATCTGAGCCCGTCATACACCTCACCCCCTTGAAGATAAAGATATTTATAATTCTTCGTAATAACCCCATAATCAAAGTAATCTTTGCCGAAGTCAGGAAAATTGACAATTGGGACACTATTGACAAAGCTAGTTTTCAAATAATATATATTGTCACTAGTGACCCACTTGTAACAGAACAGGAGTTCAAGGATAACGATTTGGGTCCCATGGATTTGGTTAAGCTTATGAATCCCATTAACTAGTCTCCATGTATTGGGGGGCTATTCTTGCAGGTACAATATCAAAGTGCTGGAAAAACTCTAAACAAAAGAAATTTGGGGGGAAAGTGAAACCACACTCAGTAATGAATAAAGAGGGAATCCAATAACCCTCAGCTAAAGACAAAACATCAATAGGAGGAATGGGAAATTCTAACTCCACCCAATTCAGAATATTCCATTCCAGCCTAAACCTGTCTAAAAAGTCAGCGTGAATTAAATAAACCATGTTTCAGAGAGAAGAAAAGAAGGAAAAGGAAAGAATTCTTACATGAATTTAAGGATTCAGCAAGAGCTGTCAAAAGAAAGGAAGAATGAAGGAAAACAAGCGTACAAGAACTCTGAGATGGCTTCTATAGTTAAAAAATTTGGGGTAAAGCAAGAACGATAAAATTCTCCGCCTTTTATAGGTTACCTAAAAAAATAACAAACAAAATGATTAAATGTACCAACGATTAACATTTCGACTGCTTCGCGAACCAAATAGTGAAAAATACTCATTTACTCTTTGGCGGTTAGTTAGAATTCAAATTATTTTCAAAAATGCCATTTTCAAATAGTGCCAACAAAATCTTACAAGTTTGGGATGTTGGCTGCCGATCAAACATCATAATGCTACGAGTTACTTCCAGACTCAAATGCTCCATACTTTCAAGTAAGCATCAAGCATGGAACATTGGGGGCTTCTGTTAATACAAAAAAATATATACATACATGGACAAATTAGAAGTAAACACGTGTCCTCCTACATGGAAAAAATCATAGTCATCAAATAGTAGCTCTGTCAACCAATATGAAGAATGATGAGCAACACAAGGAATGACGACCAACACACGAAAGGCCGACCAACAAGATCAGTGAAGTGTCACCCTATCAAAAGTCATACCACACGTGATTTATACAATCGACAGAAATATTCATTATGTAAGTATGTAAATTCTTAACTATATAAAAGCATTCCATCCCTTGACCTCCGGGTCACTATAAATACATTGTATCCCTTTCATCAAGGGCCCAGTCGAACGAATTCTTGGATATTCTTATCTATAAGAGTACCTAGCTTTCTGTAACCACAAAAATTAATAAAAATAACTATGTACATATGCTTTATTACATAGCTTAACCACTTTAAAACTCTTTTTTTTATTTTGCTATTACATATTTTATATGTGATTAATAAATTAGATCAAGTCTAGTTTTTAACATCAATAAAGACCTTAGGTTTAATTGTAATTAAACAATTTGCAATTGTAATTAGGTTAAGGTAATGTTGATCAATACTATGATCGTTAATTTAAAATGTAAGACTAACATTTTGGAACAATATTAAGCAACTAACTTAACTATTTGGACTTTTATTAAAAATGCTAGATCAAATCACGAGTGTCTTAAGTTCTAAAATAAAAAAATTCAAAAACTAATTAAGCTATAAATAAATTAAACAAGAGAGAACTCAAAAGTAAAACTTCTTGAGGTTGGAGGTATTCTAAGCCTTAGGTATCTCCTTCCCTCCATTGTTTCCAAATAATAGGTTCCGAGCGATCATATCTGATGACCTTGAACGGTCCCTCCTATTTGGGTCCTAACTTTCCAACTTAAGGTTTTTTGGCGTTGTCAAGGAATTTTCTATGGACATAATCGTTGACATGGAATTTCCTCATATTGACTCCCTTATTGTACTATTTTGATAGCTGTTATCGGTAGAAGTCCAGTTTTGTCATGGCTTGTTCCTTTCATTCTTTTGATATGTTAAGTTTAACGCCCATAGCTTTGTTGTTCAACCCTTGCTCGATAATAGTGGACCTCATGGTTGGAAGACTAGGAATAACTGCCCTCATCCCATATGTTAGAGCAAAGTGAGTTTACCCAGTAGGCCTTCTAGGTGTAGTACGATATGACCACAGAGCATGGGAAAGTTCATCAACCCAAGCTCCCTTTGCCTTATCTAATCTTTTTTTAATGCCATCGAGCATCATTTTGTTAGAATCCTCTGGTTGTCCACTTCTTTGGTGATAGGCCACATAGTTGAAATGATGTTTGATGCGGTGGTGGTCGCAGAAACCTTAGAAGGGTCCACTTTCAAAATTTGTGCCATTGGTTATGATGATTATCCTAGGTACCCCAAAGCGTGTTATTATGCTCCTCCAAATGAATCTGATCATATCAGTATCCTTGATATTCTCCGGTGGTTTTGTTTTAATCCACTTTTTGAAGTAATCTGTGCTAACCAATAGATACTTGTGATTTCCTGGGGCTGTTGGGAGTGGTCTTACAATATCCAATCCCACTAGACGAATGGTCAGTGACTTTAATTCATTGGCTAGTCGATGAAGCATGGGGGAGAACTTTTGGCACTTTTCACACTTTTGGACATAAGAGGTTACGTCTTTCAGCATATACGACCACCAATACCCTTCTTTGATTGATCGGAAGGCAGGATACCTTCCTCCTATATGGCTTCCATAGATCCCATCGTGTACTTTGTAAAGAACTAGGCCAACATCATTTTGATGCATGCATTGGAGGTAAGGACTTGTGAAAGACCTTGTATAAAGTTTTATTTTGGGCCCCAAAAAAAATTGCGCAGCTTTAACCTTAACTTGACGGGCTTGCTTTTTTTCGGTCGCCAATATATCTATTTGCGAATAAATAATTATTAGATACATCCAGTTAAGACTTTTTTGCACAATGAGAACATTCTCCGTGGCCACTGGCTTTATAATGCTAGGCTTAACCAGAAATTCGACTTCGACTGTTCTCTTTAGATTGGAGTCCACTGCTGAGCTAAGGGCTGCTAAGGCATCGACATGGATATTATGCCCTTGAGGGAACTGTTGGATGCGTACTTACTCATATTTTGACATGGGCCACCTATAGGTATTCTTACATTCTTTCATTCTTGGCGTTAAAGTCCTAGTTACTTGGATGGATGCTATCTTTGAATTGTAATATACATCAAGGTGTCTTCCCCGACAAGTAAGCCTTATGTAGTCCAGCTATGAGGGATTTGTACTCAGCTTCATTGTTGGATGCTTCAAAGCCCAGCCTAATTCCTTTTTCAATTATGGCATTCTTCGGTGTAATGAGCACAATTCCTAATCTAACACCTTTAGAGTTAGAGATTCCATCATTTTATCGAGTGATCAATCCAATGAAATTTGAATTGATCGGAAATCGGTTGGTCGCTGGGTTCTCCTTGACCTACAAATTTTATGATAAAATCACCTAACACTTGTCCCTTAATTTCTATTTTTTATTGATAGTGTATATTGAATCTTCTAAGTTAGATTGACCATTTGGACATACGTCCAGATAGATCGACCCTACGAAGAATAGTTTTGAGGGGAAATAATGTGATGATTATAATTGAATGAGCATCAAAGTAGTGTTTCATCTTTCGGGTCACGATGACTAAAAACTAGGCCAGTTTTTCTAGTGGGAGGTATCTCTTCTCGACATCTAGTAGCATCTTGCTGATGTAGTAAACAGGGGATTGTCACCCTTCCTTTTCGCAAACCAAGGTTTAACGAATCGTGTGGCTTAAAACATCTAGGTAGATATAGAGAAGATCTCCCCAATCTGGGATGGCTAATAAAGGAGTTTTACTCAGATAGGATTTTATTTTTTCAAGGGCCTTTGAGCACTCGTCATTCTAGGTGAGGCCTTTCTCCTTCTCAGCAGTTGAAAGAATGGTTGGCACCACTCAGATGACTTAGAGATGAAACGGTTAAAATCTTCCAGCATCCCAATTAACTTCTAAATTTTTCATAGAGTATTTGGAGGCTGAACGTTGTTGATCGCGACTATTTGGTCAGGGTTTGCCTCAATCCCTCTTTTCCTGACCAAATAGCCTAGGAATTTTTTAGACAGGACCCCAAATGGGCATTTGGTTGTGTTAAGTTTAATTTGGAAGCATCTGAGGATTCGAAATGTCTATGCTAAGCCTTGTCTTTGCTATCTGAGGATTCGAAATGTCTATGCTAAGCCTTGTCTTTGCTCTTTCTTTTGACGAGCATATCGTCAATTCACACATACATTATTTCTCCTAACTATTTCTTGAACATTTTGGTGACCAATCTCTAGTACGTGGCTCTAGTATTTTTAAGGCCAAAATGCATGACCCTATAGTAGTAAAAGATAATGGGAATGATAAATGAAGTTTTATCTTGGTCAGGGGCGAACAATGGAGTCTGGTGGTACCCTGAGTATGCATCCAGAAAGCTCATCCATTAATGGGTTGCTTTGGCAGTGACTAATTGATCTTTCTTTGGCAGAGAGAAACCGTCTTTGGGATAAGCCTTATTAAGGTCGGTGAAGTACACATATACTCTCCACCTATTGTTACTCTTTCGTACCACCACCGAGTCTAAGAGCCATTTTGGTAATTGAACTTCTCTGATGGAACTTGCCTCTAGAAGTTTCCCTACTTCCTTTTCCACTGCCTTGTCCTTTCATAGGGTAGTGAGATTAGCCTTTCATGTAATCAATAGAATGTTGGGTCAATGTGAAGTTGATGGAAAGTGACTTTGGAATTGATCCACTACACCAAAAAATGGTTTTTTAATCACTTTTCACCCGTAAAGGGTTGTCATGGTATGAACCTTGACAAAAAAAAACATGCAGCCATTGTCAAGGTATTTGATCATGACAAGATTGTCATAACACATTATTATAGTCGTATCACAATCAAAGACCTTGACAATGGTGTTTTCACGATCGTGTCAGGGTCAAAGACTGTGACAACAAAAAAATATTATCATAGTCTTTGACCTTGATACGACCGTGACAACAAAATGAAATTAAACCCCCAACATTTCTCTCTTTCTCTCTCACTCTCTCTCTCTCAAATGATTCTTCCATTACAACAATTGTTCCCTCAAAAATTATTTTCTCAATTGATTCAGTCTTCATAATGATTTCTTTAATTGATTGAATTTTTTCCAATCGATTTCAGCCCCAATACCAAATAGGTTCCAATCGATTAAATGCTACTGATTTTTTTTGTATGAATATGATTATTTGCATTTTGTTGTTTTAAGAAAAAATCTAGAGTTCATTTGTAAATGCTACTGATTTGTTTATTTGATATGATTTATGGCTATAGTTCATTCATAAATTCTACTGATTCATATTTTGTTTATTTGGGTACTAATTTGTTTCATGGTTTCAAGGTTTTCTTCGAATCGATTTTATCCCGAATAAAATATAATGAAAGGAAATGATACTGATTATTGCTATTAATGTTTTATAATTTCCTTACTTTTTGGTTGTGATTCTTCTGAATAGTGAGCATATTGTTGTTTGGGGTTCTTGAATTGTTGTTGACTGGTGAATTTGAACATTTAGGTGGCCATTGAGTTGGTTGACCCTAGGAATTTTTAGAATTTACGATTTTCTGTGTTTATTTACAGAATTACTTCAATTTTAACAAAAATATCCTATATTTCCTTTCTTTTCAAAATATTACACTTTATGAGTTGAGAGGGTATCGAGAGGAATTCACGAGTACAATGAGAGTCAATACCATTTAGGTATGGATTCATGTTTTTCAATTTAATGACACAATTTTATGATCAGTAATTATAATTTGATTCTCTCTGTCTAAATATGAATTCGATTTATTTGATTTGATGTGAATTTTAATATTTTCATTTTTATAATTGATACTCAGATTCGTAAATGGGTTGAATATGAATTATAATAATTCGATCTTCTTAGAATATCACTTCATCTTGTTTAGAAAAATAATAAGAGATTTTAGTGTTCTTAATTTGATATGTTTAATCTTTACTCCTATATTTGTAGCCCAACCCACCACTGCTTGCGAAGGAATTTCGATCTCATTATTACTCTCACAATTATAACTACATATTCATGTTTGGTTTATGACATGGATTTTTATTCTTTTAACGTTGCTAATTTATATTCTTATAGTGCTTTGTTAGTATCGAATGATAGTTTAATGATTTATACATTTTGATTTGATCAATTTTAACGGATTTGAATCAATCTTGGTTGATTGGTTAGTGAATATGTTAATTTATATTTTAAAAATTTAAACATTATTTCAAAGTCCGTAACATGACCCAAATATTAAATAATTCTTAGATTATAACTAACCCAATTATTTGAGACAATTCTTAGTTTGGTTTATGATATGGATTTTTATTCTTCTAATGTTAATAATTTAATTTAATAAATATGTCAAACTAATTCATTATTTGTATTTCTAAATCATTTTCTCATATATATGTTCCTACTACTAATTATTTTTACAGGAAATGTCTTCATCATGGCTTCATAGAAGTGGGGGTGAGGAAGGCTCAATTAGCACTAGGCCCCCAAAGTGGGGTAAGTTGGGGATCCTAGTGGAGAACAAGAAAACCTTACAATGTAGGGCCTTGGAATTTTTCAAGATGATTATTGGTCCCAGATACATTGCTTGAAGGAAGGTGACCTATGAGCTTAACATGGCCATTTGGGGGCATTACATGTACTTGCATGACTGAATAATATTTATATTGTATTTTATAACTTAAATAATACTAAACCACTTTCTTTATGTTTTGTATTTATTTGACAGGAACAAATCTAATTTCCCCCACAAGAATGTGACTTCACGTTTGAACAACTAAGAGATCAATGGAAAACATGGAAGAAAAATATGCATCCACGGTATTTTGGTCGGGACTAGGAGTTTGTCTTACGATGTAGGGACACTGTACCCAAGAATGAGCTAATCTCATTAGCAAGCTGGCAATAGTTTTCGATAATCAGATATCAGATAGGCAATTGTCCTCTCCTAAATCTAAAAGGGCGAACCGGGCCAAGAAGGCCAACGTGCACTACTCTGGGCATACGCCTTATGCCGAGGTAGAGCATAGGATGGTAAGTTTTGAATGTTATTTCATGTTAGTTTTATTTTATTCTATTTAGTGATAATTATATTCTAATTCACTAATTTTGCATTATTTTTTTTCAGGAGACAGTGATTGGTCCTGGGGGTAAGCCATATATGCTCGATGTGGAAATTCGAACGAAGAAATGGAAGAATAAGGTGGTGAATCAGATCGTAGCCGCCACTATTGTGTAATAATTTTAATTAGATTATAAAAATATAAATTTATAATCACATACTTTTCTATTAATTTATCTAATCTTTTACTTTTTTTTTCAAGAAAAGCTTAAAGAAGTCCACAACTCACAGAGTGATATCGACAAGCCATCTCTGAGTACGTACGCACTTATCCAAGTACTCGGGTGGGATCACAAGGGATGTACTCAAGGGGGGAGTGAGCTCTCAGATGGATAATTCGAGGCTCACTAGGATTGTGTCGAGCGATTCTGGGCTGGCAGGCAAGATGGACAATTTGACGACCAACAACGCCGAGAAGTATGACAACTTGGAGAAAACATTTCATAAAATTTATGCATTTGTTAAGCATGCTCTTAAAGGATGAGATGAGTCCATCTCAGGTAAGGTAAAGTAGAAAGTAGTGGATGAAGGGACCACTTCTCCCTCTTTCTCACCCTCACCTTCACTGATACCCCCTCCTCTCCATATGACATATTCTCCACCCTACCCATACCCCCTCGTCCCAACTAAGACTTTTACAATTGGTTGTGATGGAGTGCATTTAATAGACTTATAAGGTGGAACTAGAATAGTTAGGTAGTTGAGGGACCTGAATATATGCTCACGAAAGATTCGGTGGGAAAAGAGAATCAAGCTTTGTTGTTGAATGAATAGTGCGACGTATGGACTATTGAAGGTTGCATCAATTCTTATGTAGTATGGCCTAACTTTTATCCTTCAAGTTGATAATGATAGAATAATAGGTAATAATTTAATTATTATTTTTTTAGTGTTTAATTATAATAAATATTGAATGTTGTATAGTGTTTGACATTGAATGAGTAGCACTAGTTACTTATTTATATTTGTTTAATGATTGATTATTAATGTTTTTAAATGTTGGTTGTTGTTATTTATTGAGAAACATATCACATATATGCTTCTACATGTGATAATATAGTGTCAATGGATGTGGCAATGGCAGTGGCTATACTGCTCAACAGTTTTTTTAGACCGCCTCCCAGATTTGTCACTAACTTTGACTATGTCTTGTTCATGATAAGTTAATAATTGTTAAGGACATGTCACTATCAAAGTCCGTGACAATTTTTCCTTGTCAAGTTTTGTTACCATGACACGTCCATGACAAGAAAAAATGTGTCAGACCTTGACCATGACATGTCTGTGATAAAATTTTTATCACCCCCGTCCCCCTCGTGGTCTTTAATCATGATAAGTTTATCTTGTCAAGGTTTTTTACCATGACAAGTGGCACGTTTAGGTGTAATGATCCCTGGCATATCGTACCGCTCCCATGTGAACACATATCGATTTTGCTTTAGAAAAATAGTTAATTCCTTCCTTTCTTGGTAAGACAGTGTGTTGCCGATTACAAATTTCCTTTATGGTCGAATCTCATCAAAAGATACTTCCTCCCATCATTCTGCAACTCTGTCTACGAGGTTATCTCTTAAATATTTTACCCCTAGCCTTCCATACTTTAGTTTTAATTTGGATGGAGTGGCTCTATACAGAGATGTTTCAGTAATAAATTCCTTTTATTTCTTCTTTTCTTGCTTAGGCCTAATGGAAACAAAGAAACATTTCTGAGCAATGGCCTAATCGTTCCTGATCTCCATTATTCCTCTCTCTATAATGCACTTGAGTTTTTGAGGATAGGTTGAGGGCACTGACCTTATGGCATGCATCCATCTTCTTCCAAGAATTACATGGTGAGGTGAGTCAATGTCTACAACTAGAAACTTATTGAGTTTCGATATGTTTCCTGAACTTACTGGTAGAATTACTTTCCCCAACAACATGGTCATCTTTACAGTGAAGTAAACCAAGAGACGATCGCTTCCCTTAGGTCTGTCATTTTGAGTTTTAGCTTGTGAAAAATCCTCAGGTACATTACTTCAAAAGAGCTACCTTGATTCACTTGTAGATAATCCACGTCCTACTTTACGATCCGGAGAGTGATTACTAGTGTATCATGGTGTTAAATCCTCACCTCAATAAAATCGTCTTCCGTGGATACTATGTACTTAATGTAGTCCACACCCTCTGGTCGCCCGCGTTTGAAATCTTGGCTTTTGGTGGAGTCAATTTGGAAGGCCTCCATCATTACCATTACCTTATTAGGTTTTAATTCCCCATGAATAATGACAAACTCATTTCCCACCTCATAGTCCAGAAATTTATATGGTTTTAGGTCAACGTTGGTGGCGATCTGATCAATTTTATTTTCTATGTACTCATTCAAATGACCTGCCTAGGATAACTCCTCCAGATAGGTCTTCAGGGCTTTATGATTCTTTGTCTTGTGTCCATTTTCTTTATGATATGCGCATATTAATGCATTATTTCTATTGCTTGGATCACCGCCCTACTTCATTGGCCACTTGAAGAATTGCTGGCTCCTGATCTTGCTTAAGATTTTGTAAATGGGCTCCTTATAAACAGTATTAACTGCCTTGAATGACTTGGATGAGTCTTCTTTGTTCCCATTTCTAGATATTTTATTCTTTTTGTTCCCCTTATTTGGAATATGAAGTTGTATTTGGTTCATTATCTAACTAATGATTTACACTTGGCATCCATTGTATTCGTGTTAAATATATGGAGGATTAATATTTGGGGAAAGATCCGAGGGAGGCTAACGTGGTAGTACACATTGAGCCGATGATCCAATGGTAGCTTATCAACTCTTAAGTTGTTCGAGTGGGGTTCAATGGAGATTATTTGTGAGCTAACCAAGGCCCTTATGGTTATGATCATGGTTACTCCGGAGATTGTGATATTGGAGATCTGAATACAGTCACATGACATAGTATGCAAGGAGAATGGTTGTAATTTATTGCCACTTATGTTCATGTGTGACATTATTTTTAGTGGGATCCGATGGTGGATTGCATATTAAGGGTAGATTGCTGGTACCCTTGGATGAGGAGATAAATAATGAAGTGATGGAGGATATTCATGGTTCACAGTTTGAGATACGTCTTGGTGGGAATAATATTCCAATATATATATATATATATATATATATATATATATATATATATATATATAATATATTGGTGGACTGACACGAATATGTAGGTGAACAATTTTTTATCGAGATATACCACTTGTCAGATGGTAAAAGTGAATCATCAAGAGCCATATGATATGCTTGAACTTCTATTGGTTAATAAGTGGAAGCCGGATTGTAACTCCATCGACTTCATTATGGGGTTACCTTTGACACCTCGATAACATATATCTATTTGGGTGGTATTCGACCGCCTTACAAAGGTGGGACATTTTTTGGTTGTACGTACTAAGTTTTTGATGTAACAACTACCCGGTTACATATTATGGAAATTGTTCAACAACATGGGATTCCGTTATCGATCATTTTCGATAGGGCCCTACATTTATCGGAGAGTTTTCAACTGGCTATTAAGACTCATCTGCACCTTATGGCGGCAACATCCACAAATGGATGATGTGACACACCGATTTTTGGGGGTCAACGCGAAAAACCTTTTATACTTTCATTTCTTTTAAAAAAATTCTCATTTTGAAATAAAATCTTACTTTCACATTTTTGTCATAAAATTCATTGGGTTTAATTAATAAAATGATGTCCAGATTTATGTTCATAAGGACACTTGAAATAAAAAGAGTTTTACCATTTTAATAGAATAAATAATAATTTAAAATATTCCACATCATCATGTCTTATTATAAACCGAATTTAAAATGCTTCAAAATAGTTCCAAATAGTATAGAAAAAGTTCCATTTAAATAACACATTTAAAGTAAATAGTAAACAAAGTTCAACTGCTGCGTAAATACTTCCTTGCCTCTCTCGATTTCCTTGCCTTTATCTCCCCCTGAAGTACCGTGTGGGGGAGGGGGTCGATAAATGGTTGGGTATAACCATGCGCTCAATAGGAGAAATACTAGGAGAGTGATATGTACAAAGAGTACCTATACGTATAAATTAAATTTTGTCAATTATAAAACCATCCTTCATTTTATTAGGTATTCCCATGCAAATTCAACATGACATGCAATTGACGTTTTGACAATGAAACTCGGGCAATAAGCCCACTCACCCTTAATCTTTCTTTTAACAATACCCATATCCCGTTACTTTGGCCATTAATGTACATGCACATTTTCCCTAAACTCGTATCTATATTTAATGAGCACCTTGCTCATAATAATCGTTTCACTTGATTAATCGGGGTACCAATCCATGAGTATTATACGACCTTTCACCGACTGTCACCATGCCAGACATGCTACTGATCAGTTGTTTGTGGTCTAAGAATTAAGCTTCACCCTAGGGATCTAGACCCTTCTTACATTTTTTGGTTATCTTCGTGTGTCATTTACTTGTTACGTCTTTGTAACCCTTTTTCTTTCTTTCTTTCTTTCTTACTTCCTTTCAATCTTTTTTCATTTAATACCTTTTATCGGCCAATGAGGCCAAATAATCGGGACGAGATAAGTACCAACACACTTTATAAAAATTCCATTTTCATTTTAACTTAGCCTCGATATTTATCTTTTGAAGATAGCTTCAATTGTCATTTCATGTGAAACTCAACCTCTAAGTTCAAATAACCATTCACACACCTTTTTGTATCTTTTACCATTCGCGCATGCTAATAAACTTGCATTTTATACATTTTGCGAAAATGCTTTGTTTCACTTTCACTTTACAAAGTATGAGTTTTCAACACCGTCCAACATTTTCATAAAATGACACTTTTGTACTAAAACATCACCTTTATTATTCAAAGACTTATATTTCTAACTTATTAACTTTGAATCCTCTCTACCTTTTATTATTCTGTCATGTTTCAACATTACTTCTTTTAAAATAAACTTTCCAAACAAATACCCATGTTTGCAAATATTACTACTAAATTCACGTTTTTTATAAAATGACGCTTTTGGCCTATAAACTATACTTTTGACATTTCAAGACTTATTCTTACCATTTGATAACTTTCTAATTTAAACATTGCATCCATGTCATATTATGTGTTAATATTATTATATTTCATGTTTCAACCACAACAGTTTACTATTTTTACTTTCAGTCTCTTAAACTTTAAACTTCTTAAAATTTTCTCACATAAAGTAACGTCATTTCATGGGAGTAATATGATGATTTTTCCAACATTATTATTTCATGTTCAAAGGCTTGTTTAAATTTATTTTCAACATAATAAACCCTTCCATAACCACATATGATTTTGTTCATGAATGAAGGGAATTACACCAATAAAACCCATATATGCATCCTAAGATTTCTTCATCAAGTTCAACTTGTCATTTGACATGAAATAACTAGTTTAAATGTGAATTTCACAAGGAATAACTTCCTTAAACATTATGACATTTTAACCTAATTCCACCTCAATTTATAACCATTATTATCACATATTTATCAATATATATTCATAAACAATGACAATATGCTTATTTAGTCTTATAAATTATACACACACACACACACACACATTCACACACACATACACACACACACATATACAGATATAAATAGCATGCTTGGTTTGAAACTTGAAAAAAGTGGAGAACCCTATCTCTTGAAGATATAAATCCTTTGAAGAAGTGGTAGAAAAAATTTCAAATAAGATCCTAGTTCCAAGATCCTTGGAAGCTTTTTTTCTCAAAATAAACAGCTTCAACGCCGTCCTTAATCCTTGATAATTGGAATGTGGAATAGTGATCCTACAAACTTGATATATATAGAGAGAATGCTGAGGAATTTATGCTACTAGTTTTGGAAAGGAAAGAAGACAAGAAAAAGACTAACTTAGCAAAATTGAAGAGGATTTTGAGGACAATGTCCCTCATCCCTCAATCTTATAATGCTCCTAGATATATGAAAATTCTTCCCCCTCCCTCAAATATCAAAACATCATGCTAGATGGGGTAGTCAGTCTGAAAATATGGGCTAACTTCATAGGGGTAGGTACCTTTAAGTCCAACACCTTGCCCATTATAGACACCCCATCCTAGCCCCCCCCCCCCCCAAGCACCTCCTGAGGTCCTTAATGATCACTCGATAGGTTATACTCTGAGTATTGATATATAAGTTCCCCGTTTTACTCTGGTGAACTTTCTCACCGGATAGAAATCTTAATGGATCTTTGAAGGGTTTTGAATTTTCTTTCAAATGGTCCATCCCGTGCATGAATCAGACTTTAGGTTCGGACAAACGATCCATTTCACTATGAAAAACTAATTAGGAGGACACCGGGTTCTCACCACATTTGAATACGATCAAATTTCTCACCTGAGTGAGCTCAATGAATATTTGAAGGTATCTAAATCCCCTTTTCAATGGTCCACTCTATGCATGAATCGGTATTACAGTATGGACGAACGATCCATTTTACCTTAAAAACTGATCTGAAGGCCACTGAGCACTCCAGGACCCCATGTGACCTCAGTCAACTCTCCATTATGACTGAATCTCAATGAATCTATAAAGGGATCAAAATATCCTTTCCAACTATCTACCTCATACGCGAATCAGACTTATGGTATGGTCGAATGGCCCATTTTACTCCGAAGGGTCACTGGGTGTTTTCTAGCCCTATTTGACCTTGGTCAACTCTCCAAACTAAATGAATACAAATGAAACCTTAAAGGCATATGAATAACCTTTTCAAAGTTCCATGCCATGCATGAATCAACCTTACGATTTGGATGATCGGTCCCTTTTCATTTGAAAACTTCTTGTCTAATGACCAAGGGGTGCTTTCGGGCCTCGTTTGACATCAGTCAACTTTTCGACCCGTTAGTGTCTCAATGGATTCTTAAAGGTCTCTGAATACCAGTTGCAATTGTTTATCTCGTGCATGATTCTGACTTACAGATAGCTTTTGACCACCATTTGTTTCAAAAAATGAGTCCCAGATTGACGAATGGCACCCTTAGGATCCTGCCTATCGGTACTGTGCCCATAGTTCTATGCCAATATGAAGGTCTAGGCCCATGCTGATTGTCACCCCCTTAGCCCTATAAATAGAGGACATGATCTAACTTTTAAAAGAACCCATGAACATCCCTCCCAGTAATTTAGAGAACATTATCTCGAATTCAGAGTTCTTCCCTTACTAAAAATACAATTTACCACATTCCATTCCATCCATTTCCTACTTCATTTCGTAAATCCCCTTCATACCAACTTCATCCCATTGCAAGATCAGCGTGTCTATGGTTAAGATCGACATCAAGTATTCATAAGGAGGTCCAATTCTCCATAATTTTCTCTAAATTCTTTTATTTTAGAATTAGTTGTTTTATTTCTTCATTAGAACTTTATTTCATTACACTTTATTTCATCGCATCACATATATTAATCTCAAACCTTTATTACTTGTAGTTTCACATACCCTATTTTCATAAAAAAAGAAAAAAAGAAAAAGAGGGTACATCTATAAATTCCCAAAGAGGAATTATCACTCTTAAAGCACGTTTCTCTCTCTCTCTACACACACATAAGAGAAATCCCCCATTTAGATTTATGTATTAAACCCCAACCTATGTTATCTTTGAACTATGTTGACTTTGATGCCCTTTGGGCTATGTAGGAGTTTTGGGTAAATCCTGAGACTTGAGTCCTCCTTATGCACACTTATAATATTATTTATATATATTCATTCTTGATGAATGTCATATACTTGCTATAGACACCACGTTCTAGGACCCCCTATGTTTCCCCTTAGGTACTAGCAACTCCCCATTTCGCTATAAACCCTAGGTCATACTCCGAGTATCAATCTAGAGGCTATCGGCGCTCTTGGGATGTATTTGACTCTAGTCAAATCTATCAACAAAGTGAAATCTCTATGAATCTTCAAATGGCTCTGAATCCACTTTCTAACTGTCTGCATTGTGCATGAATCAGCATAATAGTTTAGACGAACGGACCATTTTATCACCAAAAATCGATCTGGAGGCCACCGGGTACTCCCAGGCCCCGATTTGATCCCAGTCAACTTCATCGTCAAAGAAAAAGATCTTTAAATCTTTGAAGGGAACTGAAATCCCTTTCCAACGCTCTATCATGTATGCAAAATGACATAATCGTTCTGACTAATGATCCGTTTCCCCACTAAAATTGATCCTGGGGCACTGGGCGCTCCCGAGCTCCGTTTGACCAAGGTTTACTCTTTAGCTTGAATGAGAGTGAATGAATCTTTTAACTTCACTAAATAACTTTTCCAATGGCCCTTCCCGTGAACAAATTAGCCTTACGGTACAGACGAACGACTCATTTTACTTTAAAAAGTCACTAGGCGCTTTCGGGCCCCAATTGACCAAAGTCAACTTTTCGAACCGAGTGAAACTCTTTGGAATGTCTAAGTACCTCACACAAACTCTTCAACAGTACACCATGTGTGCAATTTTGACTTAACTTTTGGATGAATGATTCGTTTCCATCCGACGATCTCCTCTCCAAAGAATCGATGAGCACTTCTGAGCCCCATTTGACCCAAAGTCAACTATCGAACATGGGAGAGGCCCAGAGGACTCTTGAAGGTACTTGAATTAACTTTCTAACGGTATTCCCAGTGCGTGATTTTGATCAACAAATTATGTTCTACGACCATTTTTCCAAAAATATTGGTACGAGACTGTCGATTGACATGTCTATTCCCCTCATATCGACAGTGTGTTTAAGGTTACCTACCGATTGGTAGGGGTAGGACTATGCCGATCAGCACACCCTTACCCTATAAATAGAGGGCATCACCTCACTCCAAAGATATACCTCATATCCATCAATATTAGTGATCTCAACAATATTCTCTTGCAAGCAACGAAGTTTCCTTGTGTGAAATTCCTTTCCATCTTTCATTCCCATCCTTTTCATACCTAATTTAGCAAAAATATCTTTCTCTCACATCCAAAATTTATCTCAACATTCAAAGGATCTCCTCAAAGATCAAGATCAAGCCTCAATTCTCTAAAGAAGGTCCAAAATCCTTCTCCTCCTTTAATTTCTTTATTTTTGCATTAATTACATAAATCCTTAATCTAGCTTTTGATTTAGTTCATACACATTAACATCTCCCCTTCTTATTAGTTATATTGCACGTATTATTTTTTTTATAAAAAAAACAAAACAAACCAATAGAGGGTTACACCTATAAATTCTGACCGGATTATCCATCACGATTTCTCAAAACTAAAATACATTTTCTACACACACATATACAATAAATTCCCTTTCGAATCGAAAGGATAAGCCCCACCCTTATGCCACATGCGAACTATGTGGATTTTTATGCCTTTATAGGCTACGTAGTCATTCGGGCTCAAATCAGAAACTCGTGTGCAATTTCTCAATTTTCCAATTTTCCCATTTATATCTTTTTCATAGTTGAGTTGGAAAATTCCGATCTCCATCTATATATACACGGACATTTCACGAATAACTTAAGGAAAACTATAACACAAGACCATGAGAAATCGAAAGGGCGGGATGGATGCATAACACTTTCCCATTTCATAACTTAGCCCTTGAACCATCGAACTATTTGTTTTGTAAGCATCAGTTTGTCTTTGATGTCTCTCTCTCGAGGCAGCGACATGTTATTTTGACCATTTTATAAAAAATTGGCCGTCGGACACATTTTTTTACATCAACCCACACCGACGACGGCCGAAGCACTCTTAGAGAAAGCAGGTGTGAGACCCTTTCCCTCTTATTCTTTCCCCCTCACAAGTATAGGAGAGAGAGAGGAGAGATATCCCGGGGATGGCTATAGTGGCGACTCCGTTGAATGTTTTTTTATATAAGAGGGATATAATTTGTTTGCATGAGTATTATTATTTTTGCTTATATGAATATGCACGTACCTGTATGTTCCCTTTTTTCTCCTCTCTTATTTCTTGCACATATATACCTCTTGATTATATCACTACTCACTCACACACTTATACATACTCTCCATGTACACTTCGCACTACTTACACGCAGGAACAGTTACATCCACATGTTGCACACCACTTAGAATATCCATACTTAGTTGTCACTAACACACACCTCCATTTATGACACTTGTATATATCCATGCTTACTCAAACTTGTCACACACCCCTTGTACTAGATCCATACTTATGTTCACTACCACACACTCGCTTGTATATATTAACACTTCACTCACTCTCATATATCCATGCTTAGTATAATCTTCATGCTCCATGTTAGATTTACTTTTAATACTTGTACATTCTTTCCTATTAGTATAGTGATCATCATGCCAAATAAAGATACTGTCTCCATAATATATTCATCAAGAATCATGCATTTTTCACACTACATCACCAAAGATCATGGATATTGACCAAATTTTGTCCTATAATTGGGGGTCACTTTATGACGGGCATTGGTCCGTCATGTCGCAATTAGCCTAAGAGATATGACTCTCACCATCCATTGGCCAAGTACCTTTGACGTATATCGAACGGTTCCTCCCGCATCGTACCGCTTGATCGAAGTCATGACAGGAGGTATATTGCAGGGAACTCGTTCATGCACGTTGAGTATATCGAATTCTCTATCACACGTACTATCCCCATGAGGTATATAGTGAGGCTATTCACGTACACTCAGGTATATCAAATGGCCTATCCACACGTATCGATTTTCCTCAAAAGCAAGACGTATATCATGGAAGTCATGCCAAAGGGGGAACCCTTGCAACTGACCCAACAACTGCATACCCTCATATAGGCGTCAAGCCTAGGACACTCATATTTAGTTTGCCGGTTACTACCCAAAACTCTATCGAAATGATGGGTAGGCATGCCGCACCGATTTTCACGTAATTTAATCTTTTTTCAAAATGGGACCCTGTCCATGTGCCTGGTAACAACCATGTTTTTACATATTTTTCAAACCCCAATTTTACCAGGCTCGGGTCCTGTCCGACATTTCTTTTTGCATTTAGGTAAACCTAATACATGTGAGAACATAATAATACTAATAATAATCATGCTGAGACCCTTTCCTTCTTTTTCCTCTTTCTTTAACAAAAGGGTCAAAAATATTTTACCCCATTTTAATCAAAATACCAAAAGAATTTTCCTTCCTTATACGAAAAGCATTTTTCCACCTTTTTACCCAAAAACATTTTCTCCTCCCCTTTTCCAAAAATGTTAAAAATATTTTCCTCCTTTTAAATAATAAAATTTTTCCCCCTTCTCTTTAAAAAATAAATTCAAATATTTCTCCTTCTCAGGTCGATCACATACCTGACCCTTGGCCTGGCTCTCTATTGGCTTCGCTCTTCCATCGAACTCTCCTGAGTCTCCATTACTTCTCTTTCTACTTCCTTCGAGTCCAGAATTCATCTTCATCCACTTTCCATGGAGAATGCAGACCGAGTACCGAATGTGCAACCATATTTGATGACGGTCCTAGCCCAACTCATGACTAAGATTAACAACCTTAAAATCAAGGTTCATAAGATGCAACGAAGTCGGTTCCCTATTCCTAAAGAACACGAGGTTCTTTCCCTCGTGCTATGGGTCCACCCACACCTGAACCTATTTTGGTCCTCGAGGAATATCACCATGCTCCACCCGCCTCCCTGGTAATGAGTCGTTGCCAGATCAGCTCCCAATGTCAAATCTTGCCCAGCCAGGGGCTAATCAACTCGTGATTGTTGATCTGAAGGAAGAAGAGTTGAACCAGGTCAAGGAGGACCTCAAAATGTTGGCCAAGAAGTTTGACCAAGTTCGAATCTCTAGGAACTATATGGATTACATTCATATGTCTCCCTATCCTAAAGTAAGTTTGTCGAAAAAGTTCAAAATTCCTAACATTGAGAAGTTCGGAGGTAGTGGACCCCCAATTGTCCATCTCCAAAGTTATTACCGAGCCATGACTCTCTTAGGATCCTTCGAGGAAACAATGGCTAAAATGTTCCAACAGACTTTGAAGGACAACACTCTTCGCTGGTTCTTATCTCTTGAAAAGTCGAGAATCCATAGTTAGGAGGATGTTGCCCGTGGATTCACGTCACAATACAAGTATAACAAAGAGTTGGAGGTTACTTGTCATGATTTATAGCTTCTCAAATAGAATCCAGGGGAATCTGTTAGTAACTTCATAGCAAGGTGGAGAGATAAAGCAACCACCATGACCAACTAACCTTCCGAAGAGGAGAAAGTCAGTATTATAAAGAAGAATTTATGACCCCACGTCCGAGCAAAAATGGGAGGAAAGTGCTGCCCCTATTTTTGAGACCTTTGGGAAGCAAGAGTGGAGATTGAATAAAGTCTTTCCAAAAAAAAGTTGTGCCGAACAAAGTATCCGAACAGTTCACTTCTAAAAAATACGAGAAGCCGGTCAATATCAAAGCTTCAACCATCAATAACATCTCTCAACCTGCCATTTCATGGGTTCTAGAAAAATGCCCCAACAAGTAAAAAAGGAATACATCGAGCTTCACACTCCCTTCTCTAAAGTTTACCAAACCCTTTTTAGCCAAAATTTTATTAATCCATTACACCCTCATCTATTACCAAACCCAAATCCCAAAGATTTCAAACCAAATGCCTAGTGCAATTTTCACCAAATTGTCGATCAAACCACAGATCAGTGTTTCCACCTTTGAAATGTATTCCAATGTCTAATTGATCGAGGTATCATCTCCCCACTAGCCAATCCTAAGCCAAACACTACTCAAAATCCACTCCCAAATCATACAAATGCCATCTTCCTATGAGAAGACCCAAAATTTGATCCATCTACCTAAATTGTACCCAGTAAGTCACCCATTTGTGACACCCCGCCTCAAAAAATACTGGATGATCAGTCCTATACCAAATTAAAATAGGAATCCCAGTTGGATCATCCTTAGCATCACTGTCGAAAACTTTTTAAAACTTACTAATCACCTAGTATTCCAAAAACTGGTGCCAATTTTAACTTTTTAATAAAACAAAATAGTACATGAGGAATTAAAATATAAACCATTCACACATCCGAATGAAAATAAGCTGAATCCTAATTACACAACTTGTCGAATAAATCACCGGCCACCAAAGAAATAATCCAATACAAATATTCAACACCTGAATAAATTACACCTGAAAACTGTACCGAGAAGTCTGGGCGACAAGCCCTAAATAAAACTGAAACTGATACAAGATTCCTACTCTAGGAATGAATGAATGATGCGTCTAAACCAAACTCCTGCTAGCATCCACATATGTCGCAGCTCCGTGTCCCTGGAATAGAATATCAATCCCGGCGTCCCTGTGGCTGGACACCTAAAAGGTTTTGAAAATGGTTTTATAGCAAGGGTTAGAACCCAAAACATTTTGAAAATATTTATCAAGTGAATTAACTGCAGTAATTTAAAATACATGAATGCGCTTCATATTTAAGTTAGTGTCGCACTCCCTTGTGGACATTCTCACCCATCCACTATTGTGCACACCTACCGGTTACCTTAACCCCACCTAGTTGTACTACCCCGTCCAACTAGTCCTGGTATAACCTTCCCTTGCCATACTACTCTAACCCGAGTATAATGATTCTTGAATTATAAGTTATTTCACAATTAAGTTAATTAATTCCTCTTAAATAGTAGCATATAATCGTGTCACAAGTTATATAAAATAAATACATCACACACTGTATTATTACCAGTATATAATATTGAATACCATTATATACATACCTTTACAAAAACATCCACACATATAACATACGTATATCCATCCCTCCGAGTATACCCTCACCGGATGATTCCCTCTAAAATGCTATCTCACTAGGTGTGCTCACAATACCTAGTTTCCCCAAGTTGGAATCGCTCACCAACTTGGACCAAAATATAAACGAAGTGGAGGCGGTCATATTCCTTCCCTGAAAGTGAGATAAATCCCTCACCCATATATACCGGACGCTATGACCTGGGGATATACTCGCCCTACTCCTCAAGCTAGGGGATTCACCCACATCGCGCAACCTCCCTTGATAGCACTAGAGTATATAAACTAATTAAATATCTAATCACAGATATTTAATATCACACACAATATATACACGTATATATATACTATCACTACACCGTATATATATAATATAAACCCCGGCTTTAGAGTGTACTCAAAATCACGTACACTGCCTATAATTTAGTATCACACACAATATATACACGTATATATATACTATCACTATACCGTATATATATAACATAAACCCCGGCTTTACCATGTACTCAAAATCTCGTATACCGCCTGTAATTTCCTGAGTCTGTGGCCCGACTCAACGTAATTAATTTTCTCACTTAATAATTTATCATCTTCCCGAGTTTATGGTCCGACTCTAATATATTTAACTCACACTTCAATTTATATAATACTTTCCCCGAGTCTATGGTCCGGCTCCAATTAAATTAATTGACACACTTATTAATTTAATACCTTCTCGAGTCTATCACCCGACTCTAATTAAATTAATTGACACACATATGAATTTTTAAACCTCCCCGAGTCTATCGTCCGAATCTAATTAAATTAATTAACACACTTATTAATTTAATACCTCTCTGAGTCTACAATTCGACTCTAATTAAATTAATTTACACACCTATTAATTTAATAACTACCCGAGTCTACACCTCGACTCTAATTAAATTAATTTACACACCTATTAATGTAACAACTACCCGAGTCTACACCCCGACTCTAATTAAATTAATTATCATATTTATTAATTTGATCCTTCCCGAGTCTACAATCCGACTCTAATTAAATTAATTATCACATTTATTAATTTAATCCTACCCGAGTCTACAATCCGACTCTAATTAAATTAATTATCAATCTTATTAATTTAATAACTTGGTGTCACCCATCCATTATCCCTGGACTCGATCACTTGGCCCGTACCTCAATATTTCCCGAGTCAATGTTCCGACTCCAAATTAATTACTTTCTCTCAATAATAAATTTTTAAACTATTTTCACAATCGGGCTCTGACCCGTTTGCTTTCAAATCCATTTTTCTATAAAACCTTTTAGGTGCCCAGCCACAAGGACACCATGCGTAGGAGTTCTATTCAGGTGACGTGCTGTAGCTGCTGTGGAAGTTACAGGACCTTGACAGTCGACGCCTCCATCTTCGATCTTGGTTCCATTATCAAATTTTCTTATTTTGTTGGGCATATCGCCCCATTCCTTTAGAGACATCTTACATTTCAGTTATTACAGACTTGGGGTTGTAATTAATTTAGTGATGCAGAGTTGGTATTTATTTCTTTCAGTATTAGGATTGTTGTGAGGAGTATTCCTCCAAACTCATTATTATTTGATGGTTATTCTATTGTGACTATGTTGTGGTGGTTATGTTAGCATTTCATAAATCACTTATTATATGATAATCGGATTTAATTAAAATTGACAACTCACATTTTTAAATACTACGTGGTTAGTAATTATTAAAAGGTTTTCAACAGTGATGCTATGAAATGAACCAACTTGGCATTTTGTATTAATTTAATATACGTATGTTATATGTGTGGATGTTTTTTTAAAGGTATGTATATAATGGTATTCAATATTATATAAGGGTAATAATACAATGTGTGATGTATTTATTTTATATAACTTGTGACACGGTTATATGCTACTATTTAAGAGGAATTAATTAAGTTAATTGTGAAATAACTTATAATTCAAGAATCATTATACTCGGGTTAGAGTAGTATGGCAAGGGAAGGTTATACCAGGACTAGTTGGACGGGGTAGTACAACTAGGTGGGGTTAAGGTAACTGGTAGGTGTGCACAATAGTGGAGGGGTGAGAATGTCCACAAGGGAATGAGACACTAACTTAAATATGAAGCGCATTCATGCATTTTAAATTACTGCAGTTAATTCACTTGCTAAATATTTTCAAAATGTTTTGGGTTCTAACCCTTGCTATAAAACCATTTTCAAAACCTTTTAGGTGTCCAGCCACAGGGACACCGGGATTGATATTATATTCCAGGGACACGGAGCTGCGGCATATGTGGATGCTAGCAGGAGTTTGGTTTAGACACATCATTCATTCATTCATTCCTAGAGTAGGAATCTTGTATCAGTTTCAGTTTTATTTAGGGCTTGTCCCCCAGACTTCTCGGTACAGTTTTCAGGTGTAATTTATTCAGGTGTTGAATATTTGTATTGGATTATTTCTTTGGTGGCCGGTGATTTATTCGGAAAGTTGTGTAATTATGATTCAGTTTATTTTCATTCACATGTGTGAATGGTTTATATTTTAATTCCGCATGTACTATTTTGTTTAATTAAAAAGTTAAAATTGGCACCAGTTTTTGGAATACTAGGTGATTAGTATGTTTTAAAAAGTTTTCGACGGTGATGCAAAGGATGATCCAACTGGGATTCCTGTTTTAATTTGGTATATGACTGATCACCCGATATTTTATGAGGCGGGGTGTCACAATTGGTATCAGAGCATCAGGTTCTAGTGTCCTTAGGATCTGTGCGGCTTTTCACATTTCAGCTTAGCAATCTTTGATGTAGAGTCCTATCATAGGATTATTTTATTCTCATACGCATGCGCATATACGTTCTTCTGCAAAATTTATATTTGAGAGTGAACTCATACAAATTTGATTCTCATTTCGGATGACGCCCATGAGAGAGAAAGCAGCTAGGGTAGCAGGGGGAGATGAGAGAGGCTCTTCAGGGGCAACAGCTATCGCAAAAACTGCTAGAGATGATTTTGGAAGCACATGTAACGGAAATAGTGGCACAAGCAGTTGAAACGATGGTGGTCGCAACGACAGGGTACTTTCCACGGGATCAGCCACTAGTGTTAGTGGCGCCGGACGTTCAGACTCACGTGGAGTCGTCGTGGTGGAAAGAGGATAGAGAGGTTATTTTTAGTAGGAACCCACCAGAGTTGTGAGGGGGGTTCAGCGGTAGTACTAGCATGTCAAGGAAGAGAGATATCTAGCGTCACCTACGCATGAGAGATTGCGATGAGGTGCGGAAGCAAATGCTAACCATTTTTATTTTAGTGGGAGAAGCGCTACAGTGGTGGGAGCCGATCACCACAGTAAGGAAAGGGAGACACTAGCTATTGCAGATTTTTGGGTGGGGTTCAATCGCAAGTATTTTTCCTCCAGCAGTGGAGACCGAAACGAGTAGAAAACTTTGTGAGGTGACTCAAGGAGACCGTTAAGTGGTCGATTACGAGGAAGAATTCACTCGTTGGCAAAAATTTTGTACCGGATGAGGTAAGCAGGGAAAAGAGAAAGAAAGTAAAGGTTTGTGGATGGGTGGTCTGGAGAATCAGACAACATTTAATTGGTGAATACGCATTAGTAGCTTATACTGATGTCGTTAACGCAGCACTCCGGCACTGTTAGGAATATCGCTTCCACGCGAAAGAAAGCGAGAGGGGAGTGGGAACTAACCAGTCGTATAAGGGTGGAGGGAAAAGTACCAGTGGGGTATCTCAGCAGTAGACTGGGGGAGATCAGGGATAGGATTCCGGCAGGGAAATCACGCTAAACGATCTAGAACTGGAGGCTATCGGCAGAATGGCCAAGAATTCTAACAAGGTCAGCATGGAAAGGACCAGGGGTAGTGTGAATGTATTTGAAGGTGTTTCGTTGGTGGGGAAAGAGAGACACATGAAGGGAATTTGTCTTAAGCTAGGCAGGGGTCAACTACGAGATGAGGTCCTAGATGTACAACCATTAAACCAAGTCATGGGCACAGTCAGGCAGGGAGAAGATGCTCCGGAACCCGAGGATCAGCCGTTGCAGCTGGAGTATGGAGGTAATTATTTTTACACTATGGGCGTGGGGTATATTTTTGAGTGGCAAGGATGATGTCACAATATAAGACTTATTTTTCACTAGAGTTCGCGGGTGAGTCGAACTTAGTGGGTGCGTTGGCTGTAGCAGCCATAGTATGTAGATAAACTTTCCGCAGGGTAGCAGAGTTTCCTTGGTATTCTTCATGGGAGAGTGAAGGTGTACACTGAGTAAAGGTTTGAATTATGCAAGGAATTACTACTTTCGAGAATTATGGGAGTAGTGTTAATAATATTCTCAAAATATTGACTGGATAACGATGAAATTTAACTATGGTGGATAGTGGTGTAAAATTTTGGTGTTCGCGACATCAGGGTATGGTTGGTAATAGGTATCACCGGAGAGGGTGTATAGCCTATATATATGTGGATATATATGTTGTATTGCGTGGTGCGATAGCACATAGTGAGGTTATGTGTTCTCACAATTTATCCCGGTAGGTGGGGATATTCACTAAAGTGAATCAGGGTGGTTAGATTTAATTTCGAGCAAAGATAGGTAGCTCGGGGTTTATTTTGCGCAAGGACTAGTGATAGTAAGGGCGCGGTATTTTATGTTACCTTTGGTAGCATAAGGGTAAGTATTTTTGGGGAGATGTTTGGACGTTAGCACATGGGTTGGGTACCCGGGCAGTAGATATATATGTATATATATTTATATATGTGATATGGCTACAGGTTCGAAGTTATATTACAGGTTACGACTAGCATAGTCGGAAAACTTTCGTGCGGTAGAGCACGGGGATAGGGTGTATGGGCACCCTGGATAATCTAAATGCATACTTGTGAAACGTATGGTTAGAAGCGGATGGGATAGATATAGAGGGATTGGAGGCACATGACTAGAGAGTAATATGCGAAGCTTGGAACATTACGCTCATCTTAATTTCGAGGACGAAATTCCTTTGTAAGGGGGGGAGTATGTAACACCCCGTATTTTTGTGCATTTAATATTTAATTAATTCGGGAATTTTAAATTACTTATGTGTTGTAATTTTAATTGAATTAATTGTGGCAATATATATATATTTAAATATTAATAGGGGAGTGAATGGTTAATGTTTAGGGAAATTAATTACTAAGTGAATAGTAATAATTTAATTACGTCATTTCGGGTATTAATGACGGGGCTTATCCCAATCGGGAGCCCGTATAGACTAAATTGGGTGTGATATAAGGATTTTTATAAATTAATTCGAATGGCAATTCTGAGTGCGCGGTTGTATCCGGAAGGATCGAGATAGTCAGAAAAGAGTACCCGGGGGTAGTAATTGGGTCTCGGGGTATTTTTGGGCATAGCCGGGCCCACACGGGGTGAGTTAGGCCACTTTAATTAAGCCCATTTGGTGAAAAACGGGATTGAGGGTTTTAACCTAAGTGAGGGATTTGGAAATCAGCAGCCAACAAAATTCTAAGCCTAGGGCTTGAAAGGAAAATTGGGGGAAAGCTTAGCCAAAGCCAATTTGGGGATTTTGGAGCCAAATTGAGGGACTACGCCAACGGATTAGACACTACGAACACTTACAGGCAAGTGATTAACTGTTGTGATTTTGAAATTGAATATAATCAATTCATATCATAGTGATGTGTAAACCAAAATTCGTTTTGGGGATAAATTGGTACAAAATGGGGCTTTTGTTCATGAAACTATTGAATGAGATTCATAGTAAAAATTATTGTGTTAAACATATTTGAGTATAGATATTTGATTGGAATAAGAATTCGGAATATAAACTGGGGGGAAATCTGGATTTGGAAATTGGTTTGTAGAACAAGATTTTTGAATTTTAATTGGAATACCCATCTTTAAATATAGTGAGATAACATATGAATCAAGAATGCCAAAATAGTTATAGATGATTGAGACTTGTTTTGGGAGTAATTGATTGGTTAAAAATCATCATTTAAGATTGGAAAATGCAGAGCTAAAACCTTGGAAATTCGGTCATGGCTGAAACAGCAAGCCGAGGAAGACAACCACCTGCTCGATCGATCGATCGACCCAGGGGGCTCGATCGATCGAGGGTCCCAGGAATTTGGCAGTTCGGCCAGTTTGTTTATAATGAGGGTTTAATTTAAGTTTTAATTCCCTTACTTTTATTTGGTGATAAATTTATATGGGACATATGTTTCCTTAACAATTATAGGGTGATATAATTGGGTTTAGGAGGGTGTGAATGGTATGTCATGAGATGAACGAATTTGGAGAAATAATTCAGTTATTGATATTGGGCCGAAGAATGATATTCGGGAATTGTAGTTGGGTGACACTACATTATTAAAGGAATTTAGGTGAAATATATAATTATGGACCAAGTGGGTGAGTCCGGGTGTGCTAACAATTATAGGTAAATATAATTGGGGAAATTATGGAAATAAATGTGTGACACATTGTGGGTGAAAATGTGAGAATGAAATTATGAGATGTAAAATGGACCGAGTGAGCGAGTCCGGGGATATTGGTTAAGTGGCATCAAAGTAGTAAATTTATTATTGAGAGAAAGTAATTAATTTGGAGTCGGAACATTGACTCGGGAAATATTGAGGTACGGGCCAAGTGAGCGAGTCCGGTTATAATGGATGGGTGACACCAAGTTATTAAATTAATAAGATTGATAATTAATTTAATTAGAGTCGGATTGTAGACTCGGGTAGGATTAAATTAATAAATGTGATAATTAATTTAATTAGAGTCGGATTGTAGACTCGGGAAGGATTAAATTAATAAATGTGATAATTAATTTAATTAGAGTCGGTGTGTAGACTCGGGTAGTTATTCCATTAATAGGTGTGTAAATTAATTTAATTAGAGTCGGGGTGTAGACTCGGGTAGTTATTAAATTAATAGGTGTGTAAATTAATTTAATTAGAGTCGGATTGTAGACTCGGAGAGGTATTAAATTAATAAGTGTGTTAATTAATTTAATTAGAGTCGGACGATAGACTCGGGGAGGTATTAAATTCATATGTGTGTCAATTAATTTAATTAGAGTAGGGTGATAGACTCGGGAAGGTATTAAATTAATAAGTGTGTCAATTAATTTAATTGGAGTCGGACCATAGACTCGGGGAAAGTATTATATAAATTGAAGTGTGAGTTAAATATATTAGAGTCGGACCATAGACTCGGGAAGACGATAAATTATTAAGTGAAAAAATTAATTACGTTGAGTTGGGCCACAGACTCAGGAAATTACAGGCAGTGTACGAGATTTTGAGTACATGGTAAAGCCGGGGTTTATGTTTTATATATATATACGGTATAGTGATAGTATATATATACGTGTATATATTGTGTGTGATATTAAATTACAGGAAGTGTACGTGATTTTGAGTACACGGTAAAGCCGGGGTTTATATTATATATATACGGTGTAGTGATAGTATATATATACGTGTATATATTGTGTGTGATATTAAATACCAGTGATTAGATATTTACTTAGTTTATATACTCTAGTGCTATCAAGGGAGGTTGCGCGATGTGGGTGAATCCCCTAGCTTGAGGAGTAGGGCGAGTGTATCCCCAGGTCATAGCGTCCGGTATATATGGGTGAGGGATTTATCTCACTTTCAGGGAAGGAATATGACCGCCTCCACTTCGTTTATATTTTGGTCCAAGTTGGTGAGCGATTCCAACTTGGGGAAACTAGGTTTTGTGAGCACACCTAGTGAGATATCATTTTAGAGGGAATCATCCGGTGAGGGTATACTCGGAGGGATGGATATACGTATGTTATATGTGTGGATATTTTTGTAAAGGTACATATATAATGGTATTCAGTATTATATACGGGTAATAATACAGTTTGTGATGTATTTATTTTATATAACTTGTGACACGGTTATATGCTACTATTTAAGAGGAATTAATTAAGTTAATTGTGAAATAACTTATAATTCAAGAATCATTATACTCAAATTAGAGTAGTATGTCAAGGGAAGGTTATACGAGGACTAGTTGGACGGGGTAGTACAACTAGGTGGGGTTAAGGTAACCAGTAGGTGTGCACAATAGTGGAGGGGTGAGAATGTCCACAAGGGAGTGCGACACTAACTTAAATATGAAGCGCATTCATGCATTTTAAAGTACTGGAGTTAATTCACTTGCTAAATATTTTCAAAATGTTTTGGGTTCTAACCCTTGCTATAAAACCATTTTCAAAACCTTTTAGGTATCCAGCCACAGGGACACCGGGATTGATATTCTATTCCAGGGACATGGAGTTGCGGCATATGTGGATGCTAGCAGGAGTTTGGTTTAGACGCATCATTCATTCATTCCTAGAGTAGGAATCTTATATCAGTTTCAGTTTTATTTAGGGCTTGTTGCCCAGACTTCTCGGTACAATTTTTAGGTGTAATTTATTCAGGTGTTGAATATTCGTATTGGATTATTTCTTTGGTGGCCGGTGATTTATTCGGCAAGTTGTGTAATTATGATTCAGTTTATTTTCATTCAGATGTGTGAATGGTTTATATTTTAATTCCGCATGTAATATTTTGTTTAATTAAAAAGTTAAAATTGGCACCAGTTTTTGGAATACCAGGTGATTAGTAAGTTTTAAAAAGTTTTCGACAGTGATTCTAAGGATGATACAACTGGGATTTCTATTTTAATTTGGTATAGGACTGATCACCCGGTATTTTATTAGGTGGGGTGTCAGACCATTATACCCATATATTCCCCTAAACATATCCAAGTTTGCCCATATTTTCTTCTACAACCTACCTATTTGGACGATCAGGCCCTGTCACTTCTAACAAGAGCATGCATTGTTGTTCGTACCCATTTCGAATGGAAATATATGAAATTATCAGCAATATTGAACTAACTTCTAGTGTTCGGGCTAAAATTGCCCTAAAATGACTATTGACTACCATAGATTCAATTAGCTTTTCATGGAAGCTCATAAATGGGCTCGAGAGTAAGATAATTGGGTGATACCTACCGATGAAGTCAGCTTAGATGATGTCCAGATCATGGCAGACTTATTTTGACAAATGGGTGAAATTTTCAATATGTCCGAGCTACTTGATGCTTTGAAATTATCCTTTCACTTCTACATATCCCCATTGAGTTGGAGGATTTATACGAGGAAGCTGTTGAGGTTGTGGATTATATTGAATTTTTGTGGAAAGATGATGTCGTTTCCATCGAATGGGGGGACAAATTCGATAGTTCTGATGAAGAGCAAAGTCCAAACAAGACTAGCCTAATAATTAGCATATGTGGAATGATATCGTATGAGGAGATGCTTGGAGAAATCAACAAGGTGGCTGAAAAAGCCGAGATAGATGAGGAGACGGGGTTTCTATTTTTTTCCTCTTTGTGAACCATATGACTAGATCAGGAAGGCATTACCAATTTCCAAGCCTGCACATTACACAAAAATGGGGGATTTGTGAGTACTATTAGCAGTCACAAATGACCTTTATAATTACTCTTTACGGTTATAATTTAAGGGGGATAAAAGAAATATTATAACTTCCAATAAGAGTCACAAATTTTTATAACCCCTATGGGGGTTATGACTGGTGACCCAAATTTTTAACTACTGTCAGCAATTACGAATATAATATTTATAACTGCTGGTAGCAGTTACGAATCTAATATTTATAACTACTAGAATAAGATACAAATCTTATATTTGCAACTGATATTAGTGGTTACAAAATCGACCGAAATGACAAATTTTTTATTGCTATTAACAATTACAAAAGTTGAGTTTGTTAAATGTGGTAAAACCTATTATAAATATCTTTATATTTTCACAAAATGATGAAATGATGGGAGTAGAATAAATATCATGAACATGTAACAAGTCTAAAAAATTTGATAACATCTCATTTATATTTATGATATTCCAAATACCTGGTACACATAAAATATATTTACACTTAATTTATCATCAAACAATCCCTTCTCGGGTGCCAAGCACACAAATGCATGTAGAATAAAAAATAAACTAAAAAAATAATGGCACAACACTTAGATGACATGAAATGTCATGAACATGTAACAAATTATTCTAATCCTAGACCAGGGATCACCACGCGATGGATACGCTTAGTGAAGTATAGGTATATCAACCATGGGGGGTATTGATGTGGTGATATTCTCCCTTGTGTACTCGGATTACGCCTGCTGAGCAAGTTCAATAGACTTAAACTTTTTAATATGGCGCCTTAAGATCCTTTGACTTGTACTTGTGTTGCTTTCCACGAAGTGTAAAAACCTAAATTTAGGCCTTTGAATACTATGTATGCTGGGAATGCCTTGTGTATGCCTGCAAACAATAAAATATCACTATGTTAGTTACAATAAAGAAGGTGGGGAATAATGTTATTTTCATAATACATGCAAGGGAAAAAGTAAAATTGTATTAATAATGAGAGACTCAGTACACAAAACAATCATGAATACAAAAAAATCCCTAATTTGTGGCATTATGTACAACAAAATAGTCATTTTCAGCACAACACAATCATTAGATACCAAATTGAATACCAAACAGTCATTCAATACCAAATTTCAGTATAACACAATCATTCAATCCTTCTGAACAATGACAAATATGTACAAACATTAATAACACACAAATCTGTACAAGCATCAATTGCTTATCGTAGTGAAATGTTTACAGAATTTCTTGAAGTGCTTATGCATATGAAGCTGACTAGGGGGTACAACAATTGCTTATGCCTATGGAACAGTTATATAACTGTTATATAACATGAGTTATATAACCTATGTTATATAATAGTTATATAACATAACTCATCTTATATAACTCATGTTATATAACAGTTATATAACTTTTTTAATCGAGTTATGTACCTAAGTTATGATGAGGACCACAACGACTGCAAGCATCATACCACACCAATATCTTCAGGATCCTAAAAAACAACTGATGTATCTATGATATCTTCAAAAAAACTTTTAATAATAGTACCAATAACAAGAATCCATCCCTTCATTAATATAAAACTGCAAGAAGAAGTATAATCCTACTCAATTAATTGTAAATTTGTCCATCACGATTGAGTTATGACCTTTTATTTGAAGTATAATCCACTCAATTAATTGTAAATTCATTATGTGGTTCTTCTCATTGAAGGACACTTACAGTGGTTGTTTCTCATTGAATAACTTGTCTAGTCACAAAAAAATCAATTATGTGTCTTGAAGGAAAATCAAACAGGGACCATTAAAAAAAATGGTCCAACTATGTAAATCCAAAAAATCCAAAAAAAAAATAGAATTCCTATTAAAATAAAAATGTTTAAGTCATTAAAGGGACCATTCAATTTTATGGAATTAAAAATTAGAAGAAAAATAAGAGCACAATGAAGGATAGTTGCGACTTGTGAAGATAACTCCATGGCGTCGTACTCACCGCCGAACAAGAAATAGATATATGTTATAATTATCTAGCTAGTCACGAGCCCATAAGGAATTGACCTGTGCATCCTAATTTCTTAATCGAGGGTTTTACATGACATAAATTATGAAAGAGACACAGATTGATATTGAAGATGGTCATGCCTTAGTAAATGTTTAATCACCAGCTGGATATGAAAAAATCCCAAAACTGGACTGAATATAGAAGCCATAGTAATCAATTGGTTGGAAATTACTTTCCACAAATATAATACACTCTGGATACATGCCAATGTGTTGTGGGTGCGATAGTTCGAGAATGATATATGGAAATTGGATTGCGTGCGTTCCCTATAAATGTATTTCTTAAAATGAACTTGCCTATTTGGACATTAAAACCCGAGTGAAGATATATCTGACCGGACTGATATAGAAACAACATATGAATGTGTTAGTCTTCAATTGTCTTGGTCGATAGTTATTGATGAATTGTCTCTGGTAACAAACATTATTTTAATTTGAATATGAAGTCAAATATGATTATTATTTGTGATTGGAGTTATCAGAATTTGTTCGGGTGTTTCAGAGTAGAATCAACTTTGATCGGTACTAGGTTTTGGTTAGAGAATCTATAGGCCTTTTGGATCAGGTCAATTCCCCCTCCTTATAACTATGATTGACCATTAATGTGAAGGAAAGATCAATCTCCAATCTTCATTGAAACCTAAATGGAGTTGGAAAGGGTTGAATTGAGATTCAACTGCCAATTTTTACGGCATCTGTAGAATTGAGACCAATCTTCTATATTATTTGTTAAATAAAATAAAAATAAAAAAGGTTCAAGGGGGACTACTGACAAGCTTCTTTTGACTCAGTATTGTAATGCCTTATGTTGGACCTAATCAAAACTCAGTGAAGCAAGTAATCCTCTCAGTGTTGGACATCCTACACAACTGTGTAGACCTTTAAGTCTTATGTAAAGAAATTTAGGGCCAACCATATCCTAACATTGAAATAAGAAAGTTTATAAATTTCAGCAACTCAACCACGATATAATCTACCAGATAAGAGGCATATAAAAGGCATAGAAAGCTGATGAAACAACAACTCACATTTAAGAAAATCTCTAAGTACATAGAGGATTACTAATATTCAAAATAGACACTGGATACATTGTCTAACAAACACTGGATACATTCAAAATAGACTACTAATTGATTCAATATAGATTACTAATATTCAAAACATATTTCAAACACTACTAATTTTTCACTTTGGCAAGTTGTTCAAATTTTCCAAGACAAATTACTCTGGATCACTTAAGGTAAAGACAAAGAAACTGCCAAACCACCCAAGATTTCTCCACATCCTTAGTATTGTTTGCCCCATAACTTCAATGATACAACAAATGATTCTCTTCTCCTAGATTGACACTACTAACGTAAACCTTACGTTCAATTATGAAAATTTGATGACCATGTGATTAGGCTTAAATTTTTTCGAATTTATCCCCTTAATTTAAGGGCTTTTATCATTTCGAGTAATGTAAAATGAATTGATTTATTGTATTTCCTTGCTAATGACTCCTTCTAATAAGTACGTATAGTTTCGTGTATTTCTCATTAGTTTTACAGGTATTTAAAGTATTGATAAAGAAATAAATGGAAAAGCATCAAAAGAAATCAAAGAAGGGAAGTTTCGTAACTTTGAAACCATAGTTCGAAAGTGGAGAAAATTGGAGAGTTTAAGATATTTCGATCACAAGAACACTGGAAGAAATGACACTTCAATTTGAGTTACGGTGGAAAAGTTATGAACATTTGAAGATGAGAAAATTTTAGAAGAAGATCCCTAAATTAATTTCATAGGCGATCCAGATCGTGTACAAAGCAAGATTTATGAATGAATTTAATAGGAGATCCGGACCTTTTATTCAAAAGGATTCGGACCGCATAAGCAATTTGGTCCTTGTATGGAAAATAGGGGCGATCCGGACCTTTTACTAAAAAAGGATTCGGACGGCCCTTGCAAAGATCTCTGATTCAGAAAAGGGGACGGTTTGGACCGCCCAGCCTGAGGATCCGGACCGTTTGTGATTTTGTCGAATTTTCTTTTCTTTTTCTCAGAGTTTTAAGTGGGTCAATCTCTTAAAAATTTTGGAGATATTTATTCTAGGTTGTTACACAATAGAAGGGGTTCGACATTTTAGTTTTCTAATCAGGAGTAGAGGGTTTTTATAGCCAAAGCCCTAATTTTGATAAAAAGTGAAATTGCTGTAAGGATTGCATTTTGTATCTGAACTTTCTTCAATGCAAGTAATATTCTTCCTTTAATTCTTTAATAGTTCTTTAGATTTTTTATTTTTTTGATTCCGCATTTCTCGTTATCACTTTCCATTATATATGATGTTTGATTTCCCAAAAATTGTGTTTGTCGTTAATCTAATGATGTCCGACTTAGTTTCTAAGGGTTGGGATGCATGAATCGAACCTGGTGTCATTTACATATGTATAAAATTAAGTTTATAATTAAATAATTGGTCAGGTCGTGTTGTGTGGTGATCACAACTGTTGTAGGACTTTTGATCTCGATGGCCCTAGGTAATCGGGATGCTTAAGAATACAACGCATGTGTAGCTATCTCGACACCGCTTTATTATTGCTTTTGATTATATATGATGCGGACTTGAACCTCATATATATAATGCTTGAGACTAATAAATACTGGATTTAATCCTTTATTTCAATTCGAAAATGGGTTTTAACATCAGTAAATTCACTAGGGTTGGAGGATTATATCCTAACCTATTCTTCTTATTTAAGAGTACAACGTCGTAGTTAGTTTAAGTACATTTCATTTGTGCTTAGTATAATTATTAGTCAAATTTTACTTTACTATTAGTTCGTAGTTATTTTCCCATTTCAAATCACATTTTTCTTCCATTTTTATAGTCAAGTTAGGATTCTCTGTCTTTCAACCATCGTCACGTCTTTACATCCTATTTCCCTGAGGATCGATACCCCGTCTTATCGGAATTATTACTTGAGCAACAGGCTTTCATTTGAGCCTAGATAGCATGCACACTAGAATATATTTCTGGTCACGTCAAGTTTTTAGCACCGTTGCCGGGGAATTAGGTAGACTTAGGTTAGATCGAGTCAATCTAAAACTTTGACCAAAAAATTTAAAAATAAATAAATATCCAAAAAGAAATTATCTCCAAAAGCCTTTTCAATCAAAATCCTGAACAAATTACTCAAAATACTCCAACCAGAATTCACGAAAATAAAATCATTGAGTATAATCCTGACAGCCCCTCCCCCCCACTCCTCGGATTCCACAATTTTGGGTTCCTCCTCCTACACTCGCACACTCCATTGTCAGTCACAGTTTAAGTCACTCCTTAAGTCACATTTCTAGGAAAATGAGTGAGGATTCTGAGTTAATTGAAGAGAGAACAATGTCAGACGTCGCCATTTTTGGTACTGGGGAGGGAAATCCACCATATCTTCCAATGAAAGAACTCCTTTTTCCATAGCGAACTGTCACCTCTGGTTGCATTTTTCTCCCTTGTATTTCCGGTCAGTTCCACTCTTGCAATGGAATGATACAGATTCTCCCTACTTTCCATGACATGGATTTGGAGAAACCATACCTTCACATACAAGAGAACGAAGAAGCATGCGAGACGTTTAGTGATCAAGCTTGCATGCAAGATGTCATTCTCCTAAAGTTTTTCCCTTTTTACTTAAAGGATAAAGCTAAGACCTAGCTGTGGTCTCTACCCCCGAACTCCATTACCTCTTGGAAGGATATGCAATCGAAATTTCTCTCAAATTTCTATCCATATCACAAAACCAACTCTGTCAAGAATCAAATTCAAGCATTCCAATAACAAGATAATGAGTCTTTCGATAAGTGTTAGGAACACTTTCAAGAATTGGTTAGCGCTTGAACCCATCATGGATTTGAAAAACATCACCTAATCTCTTTCTTATGTCATGGGCTAACAGTAGAATCTAAACAACTTGTGCAAACCATGTGTGAAAGACTATTCTAGGAATTAGATGCTAGTGATGCTGAGGCCCATCTTAAGTATGTCGCCAAGACTACTCAAGCATGGGGCATATCTGATCCTAATGCCCAAAACCCATTCCAAACAAGTATCTACCACTCCAACCGCATTCGATTTATCCCAATTAGATAGTAACACTTTACTAGACCGTCGATTTGATCAATTTGAGAGAGGTGTGAAAGATCTACTTAAAGTCTGATTAAGAGACATTTTTGGATCCAATCGTGCTGTAAAAGAAAAGGTGTGCACTATCTATGAGGCGGGCCACTCCACAAGGCATGCCTGATGATTCCCGCCTGTAAGGCTATGCATAATGAGTAGGTGGAGGCTATAACAGGATTTAAGGGAAAGTTTAATACCCCGTATGGGAACACGTACAACCCTTTATGGAGAAACTATCCTGGTTTTAGCTACGGGAAACAACAAGCTGTGTTGAATCAAAATTCACAGGTTGCCCTACCTCCACCCCTCCTCAATTTTAGCAAGCACAACCTCCTCTGTCTCCATATATTGATCCATCATGGAGGATTCTCGAAGATATAATACACCAATTTATCAACTCCCAGAGTGCAACCAATGCTAGATATGATCGCGTGTTCATCGACATAAATGAGAACATCTTGAAGTTGTAATCTTCGTTGAGTATCCAAGAAAATGGAAAGTTTCCTGCCTGGGGCCAAAGACCTCCCCAAGGTCAAACTAGTGTTAGCTCCACCTCCACAGAACATAAGGAGAAATGTCAAGATGTAACCACTCTACGTAGTGGGAGAGTCATTGATTTATCACCTCCCTCACACTATGCACCAAAAGACAAGGATATTTTGCCCGACACAAAAGAGGCCGAAGATGTCCCCTTGAAAGATAGTGATAGTGAAGACACTAGTGAGCCCGAGGTAGTTGTGAAACCACCTTCTGTGGATCCATTTACTCAACGGATGGTTCCTTCCTAAAAAGGAAACCCCCGCGATGAGATGCTACAAGTCCTAAAGCAAGTAAAATTAAACTTACCATTCCTCAATGCCATCAAGCAAATTCCAGCTTATGCAAAAGTCATTAAAGATTTATGAACAGTAAAGAGGAGGATGAAGGTAAAGAAGAATGTATTTCTAGCACATAATGTGAGCTCTGTTCTACTCAACGATCTCCAACCAAAATTTAAAGATCCCAGTGCACCTACCATTTCATGCATCATTGGAGAGAGTAGAAATGAAAAGGCCTTACTCAATTTGGGGGAGAGTGTCAATATCCTCCCTTATTCCATTTATTGGAAACTTGATCTGGGTGACCTCAATCCCACAAACATCACTCTCCAATTGGCGGATCAAACCGTGAAAATACCTAGGGGTATTGTCAAGAACGTGTTAATCCAAGTTGACACCTTCTACTTCCCCGTAAATTTTGTCATTTGGGACACAAAGCCCTCCTTCACCTCGAGTAATCATGTTCCCATCATTCTTTGGCACCTATACTTAGATACTTCTAACGCACTAATTAGTACTCGAAATGGGTAGATGCAACTCACTTTCAGGAAGATGACTTTAGAGACTAACATCTTCAGCCTATCCCAACATGCGGGGGAAGAATATGATCTTCACGCGGTAAGCCTTATTGATGAGATCGTAGAAGAGTACATAGAGGAAAACTTTTATGGAGATGTGCTAGAAGCTTCCTTGGTGTCGAGTAACGAGAGTGAGGGAGCACACACCGACTTTGAAAAGTAAGTACAGGAGTTGAGGGAAATTCTGGATGAGAGAGAGTCGGAAGAGGACATGAGAGATGTGAGTTAGGTTTCTAGATTCGAGGATCTGCCACCGAGAGAATCATGCATGACTCCCTCTACTGAAAAATTACCTACCCTCAAATTAAAGAAACTACCCTCCAATGTTAAATATGCTTATCTAGGAGAGAATGAGACATTTCATGTTGTTGTCTCCTCTAGCCTAGATGAAGAGCAGGAGGGTAAATTACTAAAAATTTTGAGGAAGCACCAAAGCGATTTTGTCCGCACCAGTGATTTTATCACAGTGGCACGTGTTCACGGCCAGCGCATTCCTTTTTTTGTCTCAACCCTTGCTAAAAACCCCCGAGAAAGATGTCCCAAATACCACCAACTTCATCTACCCCAACGATCTTCAACCCATCGACAAAGCCGTTTTTATCCATTGCTTAGTACCCGATGAAGTTTGGGGTAAGGGAGTTTTTAAGGTCAGTCGGATGTCCAAAAAGGTTAATCTCACATTTCAAATTGTTTGCACCAACATATTGCAAAACTCCAATGATTCCGTCATGAGACCCCGGCAAACCACTCTTATTTATCACCTCTTTGACAACTCGTCCTCCATAAATTTGGCACACACAATTTACCGAGATGTCTTCTTTGATGCGTTTGATGAAAAGGGTAATACTCCTCTCCCTATGAGAGGCTCATTATCTCTATTCTTGCCGACTACCTTATTATTGCACCCGCTGATTCCATTCACCTCCCAGGACCTTTCGGGCAGGCCATCCGCAAAAAGAGTGAGAAGCAAAGAGCTATTTTACGTGCCAAATAAGATGAGGAGTTCGATGAGGAAGAAAGCAGCGACGAGGAGGAGGCTGATGTTGAGATGGGAGAGAAAAAGGGGGTTCCGATGTGGACGAGGAGGATTATAACTTTGATATTCGTGAGAATGATTTTGATGCGCGCCTCACAACCCTTTAAACCAAATTTGATGGGTTCCTCACTTAATACACAAGGGATCAGGTGGCCAACAAACGAGCTTATCAATGGGATACGAGCATGATGCATCGCCTTTAATCTCACATGTATCAATTATCCTTTGGTGGCCCCCCTCCGAGTTTTTTCTATGATCCCTATGACCCGAGTGCGGCCGGTGGCTCCTAACCACCACCTAGTGAAGCTTCAATTTGGTGTTTTTTCGATTGTTGTTCCTTGGCTTGGTTGTTATGCATATTTGTGTTCCTTTTGCTTGATGTACCACAACTTAGTATATCTAAAATATCTGCATTTTCTCCATTTGTTTCTTTTATTTATCGCACTTCTTATTTTGCCTTATGTAGATTTTAGTCCTTTCAATTGGGGACAGTGCAAGAGTCTAAGTTAGGGGGTGACGAGTGCATATTTCTAAGACTTCACAAATTTTAAAAATGCCAAAAAAAATAGAAAATTTCAAAAATTTCCAAAAAAACAGATAAATTCTGAAAAGGCAAAAATATTTTTCTTCAAAATAAATAAAAATTGGAATTTGAATTTCCAAAAATATCATTAAATTCGATTTAAAGTCTCAGATTGTAAAAATAAGTTACACAAAGCCGAAATTGACCAAAGATAGAAATTGAAAGAAAATTGACGACTTTACGAATAAGTGTGTAGATTAACAAATCCGATGAGATTTCGAGCCTATATATTTTTGTGTGAATTTAAATCAATCCGAGTTGATAAATTAACTCAAAGTTCATTTTAGCATTTAGCCAAAAAAATAGAAAATTTCCAAAATTTCCAAAAAAACAGATAAATTCTGAAAAGGCAAAAATATTTTTCTTCAAAATAAATAAAAATTGGAATTTGAATTTCCAAAAATATCATTAAATTCGATTTAAAGTCTCAGATTGTAAAAATAAGTTACACAAAGCCGAAATTGACCAAAGATAGAAATTGAAAGAAAATTGACGACTTTACGAATAAGTGTGGAGATTAACCAACCCGGTGAGATTTCGAGCCTATCTATTTTTATGTGAATTTAAATCAATCCGAGTTGATAAATTAACTCAAAGTTCATTTTAGCGTTTAAATAAGTCGTTGAATATCTCTATCCCTTTGTTTGATCCATTACGAGAAACGTTTAATGTTTTGTCTTGAAATACGTGCTAAATTACTCTAGACTTAATTCACCTCGAGACGCATATGGTAATGCAATTAGTAATTTGGGAATAAAGTAGGCCCTCGTTTGTCACCCAAAAATATTGGCTAGAAAAAGTCCCTTTGCTACCCATTTTGAGCCAAATAAATTTTTTTCAACTCCGTTTGATAGCCCAAAACACCAAATGGCACGGAATTGAGAAAATTGGAAATCCAGAAATTTTAGTCTCAATGGTACGATAAAAAGGGGAAAGAAAAATAGAAAATACTCAACAAAAATAGTAAGAAAATAAAAGTGTGAAAAATAGAAAAAGAAGAGAAAATGAGCAAATGCCCGAAAAAGCACTAACGGACATCATACGAATATTTTCCAATTCCAAATTTTCCAACCATTTCCATGTTACCCAATACACCTTAAACCCGAAAAGTCCTAACCGAGTCCAAATTGTGAAATTTCTTACCGCGTGGAGAGCTAAGGCACAAAAGATAATATAAGAGATTAAATGGTATGAATTAGAGGCGATGTTTCCGTTTCCTTATAACCGTAATCCGATGATGAGATCTTTTCACTATAAATTTCTGCCTTTTTAATTTTATGTGCGTGAATTCGTGTTCCAATGCATTTAATCTTGTTGACACGCACACCGAGAGAAAATTACTACATTTTTGAGTGATTCGTTTGTGAGATTATTTCATGATCATTTGAATCAAAATGAATTTTTGAAAAATTAACGTAATGATCAATCGGTGGAAATTCGCAGTTAAATTTCTGGCTTCACACACACACTATGATTTGAGACTCTTGAATATGAATTGGTGGTGGCTATTTTCTGGAAAATCTAAATTGTATAATTTTTGAGTATTTTGAATTTTCTTTGAATCGAATTTTGTTGGTATATTCACTGCAAACCCTCACGAGACACAACTTGTCCTACTAGGGTAACTTAGGGGTTTAAAGGTTTGCTGCATAAGCTAAATGAAATCACTCTCCCGCGAAAGTGGTACTCTATCCGAATAAAATGAAATTTTTGAGAGTTGAACCTTAGTTCAATTCTTTTACATTTCTTGGGATGCGAAAAGTTATAAGTTAGGGGGGTTTGATTAGGCTTAAATTCTTCTGAATTTATCCCCTTAATTTAGGGACTTTTATCATTTCGAGTAATGTAAAATGAGTTGATTTATCGCATTTCCTTGCTAATGACTCTTTCTAAAAAATACATCTAGTTTCATGTACTTCTCATGAGTTTTCCAGGTATTTAAAGTATTGATAAAGAAAGAAAGAAATTGGAAAAGCATAGAAAGGAATCGAAGAAGGAAAGTCAAAAGGGAAGTTTGGTAACTTTTCAACCATAGTCCGAAAGTGGAGGCAATTTGAGAGTTGAAGATATTTCGATCACAAGAACACTAGAAGAAACGTCACTTCAATCCGAGCTACGGTGGAAAAGTTATGAGCTTTGAAGATTAGAAAAGTTTAGAAGAAGATTCCTGAATGAATTTCATAGGCGATCCGGACCTTTTATTAAAAAAGGACCCTGACCGGGTACAAAGCAAGATCTCTGAATGAATTTCATAGGCGATCCGGACCTTTTATCGCCCCTATTTTCCATATAGGGACCAAATTGCCTATGCGGTATGGATCCTTTTTGAATAAAAGGTCCAAACTCCCTGGCTACAAAACTATGCCCATTTGCTTGATGTGCAAGCCTCGTCGATACTTCAGCAACTTTCAATAACTGAAACCAATAAAGTATTTGCAATATGAATATGTTGTAAAGGCAGTAAATTAAAGTGAGGTATTACTGTAGTCACCTCGGAGTGTACACAATGCCTAAAGTCATTGTCTGCGCTCGCGCCTCCCATCCTCCTCTTGGAACACTCGCACTCATTATATTTCCTAGGTTAAAAACATCAATATTAACTTCTTATGAATATAACATCGATATATTACATTATTTTACAAAACATTTTAAATAAACTCACATTTTCCATTTATCTATGTCTTCATGAGTCTCGAATACATATCGAGCCACCTGGTTATATTGTTTACTTATTAGCTTCACTACCTTACCCTTCACCAGAGCCTCCTCATATGCAAAATCTTTTAATTCATCAACAAAGTGTTCACGACCTCCAATGTTTGGGTTGGGCATATAGTCCTTTGCATACAAGGAAGCCTCTTCCATAATGTACTCCTCAATAACGGACCACTTAACGTACCGTGCATGCTTACTATAATCTTTAAAAGTTTTCATTAATCGTTCGAACGGATACAATCATCAGTATCTTAGTGGTCCATATAAAAGAGCTTCATTTAATAAATGCACTATAAGGTGGATGCTTATGTCAAAGAATAAAGGAGTAAAGTACTTTCCAAAACTCATGTAGCCTCGGCTAAAGTTTCTTTCGCTGCCATTATGTTCTTCCTATTGACAAATTTCTGACATAATATCTAAAAACATAAACTAATTTATAGAATGGCCCTTCGAAGATCCTTGTGTTTCGAAATATAGTGTACGAACAACAGAGGGACAAGTTGCATTATCGCATGCCAATCGTGAGACTTGTACTTTTGCAAATATTTTGTTGCATCACAGACAATGCTTCATAAATTGGATGAGAAATTATAAGGGACCTTCAAGCCCTTTAATGTTTTTAAGAACCTATTTCTTTCTGCAATGCTCAATGTATAAGATGCAACTGGCATATGTTTTTTTTCCAGTGTTTGGATCTTCTTTCAACCATAAGGATCTTCTAATCTTCAAATCATAAAGATCTTCATGGGTTTTTTCTCCATCCTTGGAATGAAAACCACCAGTGCATAATGTTTATCATGTGTTGCACAAGATGCTCCATCCTAGATGGAAAATCAAACATTATTGATCTCCTCGACCACGCCGTCTTCACTTTAACATCCTTTCTTTTACGCTTTTGGGCCAAAATTATGGGGTGTTTCCACCTCAACTTTTGATCAACCTTTAAGGACCTTTATTAAATTTCCAAACCTGAAAGTGTTGGTGGAGGTGGCCTCGTTTCGGTAACTTCTAGGAGAAAATACCTTCGTATTAACCTGAATTTGTGACTTTGGGGAAGTAATATCTGATGACTATGATACAAAATTTTTCCATCTTTCTTAAGCCAGTTGGCTTCAGTATACTCTCCACAAATAGGACAACCCAGGTAACCATGTACATTGAACCCAGATAAGGTCCCATAAGTAGGAAAATCATGAATTACCCATATCAACAGAGCTCTCAAAGTGAATTCCTCCTTTTTGTATGAGTCGAATGCTCTCACACCTTCAACCCATAACTCATTCAATTCATTTATTAGTGGTTCTAAGAAAACATCAATGTTACTACCCGGTGCTTTTAGACTTGGTATCAATAATGAAAAAATTAAAAACTCCTTTCTCATGCAGAACGACGGGGGAAAATTTAAAGACGTCGTAAACACCAACCATATACTCTTATATGTGCTCAATTTACCAAACGGGTTAAAACCATCGGTTGATATTCTGAGGTGAACGTTGCGTATTTCTCTGGCAAAGTCCAAGTATCGCTGATTTGCATATTTCCTCACAGATGAATCAATTAGATGTCGCATGACATTCTCACCCACCTCCGCTCGACCATGCCAAGTCACTGCCTCTAATATCCAAGGTATATTGTAAAGTCTCTTCAATCGAGGACCTAAGGGGAATTACTTTAGCACCTTCTTAGGTATTTGTGTATTTAATTTCAATAAAATTTTATTATGTACTATCATCTTTTGTCCATATCTAGGTTCCTTGCATACATGATAAGTCCGTTTGTCTTTGTGGTCCTTATAGTATAAAATGCAATCATACGTTCAACAATGAATTAATTTGTATTTCATACCCAAACCATTCAAATTACGCTTCATGATTAGATAATTGACAAGAAGTGTATTTTCTTTGGGGAGCAAATCTTTTGCCCAAATGAGTACTGCTGTGACATTTTTTTTCCCGAGAAGCCAAATTTTCTCTTTAAATTGTGTAATACAACCATGACATATAACATTGTGTGGTTGGGGTTGGAGGTATGGTATAATGGGGTTGCTACTACTTCTTTTAACCGTATATAATCCTTATCTTGGTAAGTATTGTTGTCAACATTATCCTCATAACCTAAATCATTCTCTCTACTATCTTGCTTTTATTGTGCTATGCACTTCGTATGTATCATTTATGAGATCGTTTAACATATCATGTGATAACGGATCACTATCTGTGAGAACTGTTTCCTTGACAAGTATTTCTTTTGAAATATACGTAAAATCCCTCTCCCCGTGGAATTTCCAAAATGTGTAGTCAGCTTGCATACCCCACTAAATCAAATGTAATTTTACACCATTTGCTTTCAAGCGTTTACCATTTCTACAATGAATGCATGGGCATGGGATAATATCAGTTTTGAGATTCTTCATTGAATAATTCACAAAGTCTTTCACCCCATTAATGTATACTTGCCGCACTCTAATCTTTATTTTGTGGAAACCCCATTAATTCTACAATATAAACAAATAGAAACTCAGTAAATTATAAAACTAAATGAGTATGTCCCTTATAATGAAAAATGTCATACATACATATATGCGTAGCACAAGTATTTTAGTTATTACATATTTTTCCATTTGTTTGAGGAGGCCCTCTCCTATAAGGACTCCTTATGGTGTAGACCCCGGTACATACCACTTTTTTAAATTAGTAAAAAATGATTTTTTTTTATGAAACTTCATCAATATGATCTCCACGGTGAGAAGATCATCTCCAATTTTTTTCATAAAAAAATCAATAAAAAAACTGTTGAGCTGAGGTGATATGTAAAAAAATGGTCTTAATATGCATTTCGACCGTTGAAATGTTGGCGATCATCTCACCCACTTTTTGATTGAATTTTTTTATGAAACTTCATGGATATGATCTCGATAGTGAGAAGATAATGCCCATGAAGTTTCATAAAAAAATTCAATCAATAAAGCGATAGGTGCCGACCCAACATTTCAACGGTTGGAAATGCATATTTATACCATTTTATTACATATCACCTCATCGCAACGGTTTTTTTATTGATTTTTTTGACGAAAATAATTGGAGATGATCTTCTCACCGTTGAGATCATATCCATGAAGTTTCATTAAAAAAATCATTTTTTTATTATTTTAAAAAAATGGTATGTACCGGGGTCTGCACCATAAACCTATAGGAGACTTTCTGTATGTTTGAGTGTATATATATATATATATATATATATATATATATATATTAAGACTGTAATTTGGGATTCTACATGTTGTGCTAAAATATTTATGTATGTAGATAAAATAAGTGATATTCAAAGAGTAAAGATTAAACATATCAAATGAATAGCACAAAAATCTCTTATTATTATTATTATTATTATTATTATTATTATTATTATTATTATTATTATTATTATTATTATTATTATTATTATTATTATTATTATTATTATTATTATTATTTTTCTTGACAAGTCAACACTAAAATCTCTTATTATTTTACTAGACAAAATGAAGTGATATTCTAAAAAGATTGAACTATTATAATTCATATCCAACCCACTTACTAATCCGATTAGCAGTTATCAAAATGCAAATAATTAAATTCATATCTAATCAAATAAATAGAATTCATATTTAGACACTAATATTTACTAATAAAAAAATTGGTTCATTAAATTGCAAAACATGAACCCATACCCAAACAAATAAAACACCGAAATATTCAATCAGCAGCATTTACGAATGAATAAATTAAAGGAAATATAGGATATTGTTTTTATGGAATTGAAGAAATTGGGTAAATAAACCTAGAAAAATCCTAAATACTACAAATGCCCAGGGCCAACCAACTCAATGACCACCTAAATGTTCAAATTCACCAGCCAACAATAATTCAAGAATCCTAAACAACAATATAATCACTATTCGGCATAATCACAATCAAAAAGTAAGAAAATTGCAGAAAATCAGTAGCAACAATTAGTTGCATTTCCTTTAATCATACCTGATTGGGGTTGAAATCGATTGGAAGAAAACCTTGAAACTTTGACTTTGAAACCTTAAAAACAAATTGGAAAATAAAACTTGAATCAATACTCAAATGAACAAAACTTGAATCATTACCCAAATAAATAAAACATGAATTATAGCCTTGAATCAGTAGCAATTAGAACCTATTGGGGCAGTTGCTACGTTTACAAAATCAAATAAACCAAAATGTAAATGTAAATGTTCACAGCAACAACGAAAAATGAACAAAAATGTTTACGAAATCAAATAAACCTAGACATTAAAATTTACATTAAGGCACAATTACTAAACCTAAACATTAAAATTTACATTAAGGCACAATTGTTAAATTTACCAAATCAAATAAACCTAAACTCTCAGAGATAAAATAGATTGAACCTTCAAAGAGTACCCGATGTTCCTTGCCAATGGCTTATGCCCAAACCTAATATCTCACTCAATTATTTCAAGACCCTCACAAAGTCGACCACAAAACCCATTTTCGGACTTGTTGTTAACCATTTTCGGCCATTAAACTCGAACGCATACCCATCCAACCCGAAATCAAAATACGAACCATTTTTTATTGAATAACCATATCCGAACGCAAACTCAAACTAACTATTTTATCAAAATGAAATATTCTATCAAAACAAAATATATATATATATATATATATATATATATATATATATATATATATATATATATATATATATATATATATATATATATCAAAACGAAATGGTTGAACTTCAATTATTCTATCAAAACGAAAACTCACTAAAAACGGATTCGTAGTTAACCAGTTTGGACAAAAATTATTGGACGCGCTCATTCTATGAAATCGAAACTAAAAAAATAAGAATAACACATTCTATGAAATAAAAAACTCAAACTAACAAATAATAATAAATTAAGTCTTAAGAGAAAACTCATAGAAAGCGTAAGAGAAATGTTAGGGCGGGAGCTCTTCATAGCGTAAGAGAAAGAACAAGAGAGTTGTGAGAAAGAGTGAGAAGAGAGATGAGAGAGAAGTGGGAAATCAAAGTTAGGGAAAATATTTTATGATTCTTCATAGAAGTCACAAATTATTGTAGGCCAAAATTTGTCAGTGTTGGGAGCAGTTACAAATTTATGACTGTCAATAGCAATTATAAATTAAGTCTTATACCAAAATTTGTGACTGCTACCAATAGTCACAAATATATAACTATCATTAGCAGTTACAAATTTAGTAGTAGGTCAAAATTTGTGACTCCTCATAGCATTTATAAATTTGTGGTTGCTCATGAGAGTCATATGTTAGGCCTACTGATAAAGTTTTGACTGCTTGTGATAATTATAAATTTATAACTTGTGATAGGATTCACAAATTAATTAAATGGTAACATCTGTGACAAACTAATTGACTCAATTTTTTTATTACCCTTCATTTTATCACTCCTAATAGGAGTTACAAATAATTTTATGACTGCTCCTAGGAATAATACGTTTGTCACCCCAATTAGGAGTCACAAAAAGGCAGTCACAAAATTAGCATTTTGGTATAGTGGCAGTCATCAACGATCGATAGAGGAAAAGGTGTTGAGAATATTCATATGCTAGAAATGACCCTCAAGAAGAGTAAGATCCTTGATCAGTTGAAGAAAATCCAAACTAATATCACTCTGTGGGGACTCTTTATGTTTTCCTTGCTGTACTAAAATGCCTTGATCATACTTACTGGGACCACAGTGTAACAACTCGAGGTTTTGGAGTCGACAATTTATTTATTTTGGGAGGAATAAATAATATTTTATTGGAGAAATAATTAAATTGGCAATTGAGGTCAAAATTTAGAGTCGTCAGAAAGAGTGTCGAATGTCGATTCTGAGGGTACCATCATTTTCGAAAGGGTCGAGAAAGTCGAAATGACTGTACTTGGAGTCTATTTAGGTTCCGAAATATTTTAGGACCGTTTGACTCGAATTAAAGTTACCGGGTCATTTAAAGTGTGTATTATCATTTAAAGATGTGTGTCTTGTGGGTTAAGGCTTAAAAGCCACGTGAGAAGTCATTCTCACTTAAGAGAAAGAGGAAAACCCTATAAAGAAAGAGAGAAGAAGAAAGAAGAAGAGAAAGAAGGAGAAAAGGGAGAGAAAGTGGAGATTTTCGGTTTCCATGCGATCTCAAGGCGGATTCAGACCCTACGAACCCGTGGCAAGTGATTAAACTTGCTAAATAATTATTGTGTACCAATTATTGCATGATTTGTGGATTGATGTTTTGGGTTTTAGGTTTAGTTTAACAAAACCTAACTTTTGGGTATAATCTTAGATTTAGTATGTAAATCTTTGATTTAACGATAAAAATCAGTTTATAAGTATTCTAGAATGAATATAAATGTTATGAATATGTTTGGGTCGAAGATTTGTGGTTAAATGTAATTATTGGGGTTTTTTGAGAAGTTAGAGTTGTGTAAAAATGGAGTTGTCCGTAATACCTGTTAGGGCCGGTCGACCGCGTACAGAGGACCGGTCGATCGCGCCTCCAAAGTTGGGCATTTTATCTTCGAGATTAGGCAAAATTTAGAAACGCGGTCGATCGCGGTTTGGGCACCGGTCAACCGGTCCCCTGTTTTGGGTTCAAGTTTGAGAATTTAAGTTATCCCCTTCTTCTTTGGGTTTGTATAAATGGACTTCCATAATTAGAGTATCATAAAGGATTAAGTGACTGTATAAGGGGATTATAGACCTTAGAGTCAAAAGACGATATATGAGGCTAATTGATAAATGAAAGACTAAATGTAAATGTCGGAGAGTCTTAGTGATTATGTTGAGAAGTGAGAATCTAAAGATTATATCAATTTGGGGGAAAAATCCTCTAATTATCGAGGTTAGTATTTGAGGAATATAGAATACCGATTGGAGATTTTGGGACTTTTTCTAAGTGGGGAAGCCCACTTTTATTTGGGATTTTATTTGGTGATGATAAATAAATTTCATGATCGGAGAACGATAATAACTTAGTGATGCCGGATCTTAGGATCCAATCCCAAATGGGATAACTTTAAAAAGGTTCATAAAATGAATTGAACCCTCTTATGAATGGAAAATAATAAATGCTATTTGATGGGCATATGGATATAGAAATATCCTTATTGATGATTGATTTGGGAGATATCTCACACAATGAGAAATGTTAATTGAGGTTCAATAAGACATAGAATGTCTTATAGTTAAGTAGAATTGAAAGACAATTCATACTAGAAGCGACATGAAAGCTTCAAGCGAGAATTAGTATAGTATATACTAAGTGAGGTAAATGTGTGAGTATTGACGGTTAGTGTATCAAGAGAGGGATATACTAAACAATGATGTTAATCAAATTACGCCTAAGAGCGTATAATGAATATGAAAATGAATATGATGTTGCAGGTATACCTTATATAAATGGTATATCTTTATTATGTGGGATGTATGTATACCTTATATGATGGTGTATATACATGTTAAGCATACCCCCTCCTTGCTATCATTGGGAAGTTTCGTGCGTAGAGGGTGAGCATTTTGACTAGAAAAGCAGGATGTGGATATTCCCCAGGTCATAGTCGTCCTTTATGGACAGCAAATGACATATATGATATATATATTTATTTATTTTGGGGGTGAGAGGTCGTGGGTATGTGTCGCTCTCACTTGCCGGTTAGGAACTATGACCGCTTCCCGGACGTTGTGTGCGTGAGTAGATCACGAGGTGGGTGTTGTTGAACCCCACCAGGTGGCCCCAGTTTGCTACGTATATGGGCTGCTGGAAGATGATAGCATGTGAGCCTGCATCCTTCGAGTTATAGCTCGGTTGGATGGTTATTATTTGCTTGTGGTTGTACTTGGGTGTCAAGGGCATAATGGACCTCAATGAACTACATTGCCAGGATTAGTGTATCGGGGGGGTTCCTTGTTTGGATTTCGCCTCGGCGAGACGTCCCACGCACGAACTGCAGTGTAATGTTGGAACTCGGGGATAAGTTTAGTCCTTAATGCTCATAATTTGATATATAAATATATCACCTATCGCGACAATCGACAGTGCCAGGAGTAGTGTAACGGGGGGGTTCCTTGTTTAGATTTCACTTCGGCGAGACGTCCCACGCATAAGACACCGTGTACTATTGAGAATTGGGAATATTAATTAATTAAAATTGTATAATAATCATTTGGGTTACATGCATCTTACTTAGAGGGCGTAATGATCCCCGACGATCGATACGGTCAGGAGTAGTGTAACGGGGGGTTCCTTGTTTGGATTTCGCTTCGGCGAGACGTCCCACGCACGAAACGCAGTACCGTGTTGAGAATCGGGAGGAGTTTAGTCCTTAACTCTTGATGCTAATAACTCATCTATAATAATTATATATATGGTTTAATGCCTTATACGGGCATCACTAGAATATAAATTCTAGTAATTGAGATTGATGGTGTATGTTGATGATGTGGACATGATTGGATCATGTAACTTTATATGTTCAACAAATGAACATTATAAAGATAACTATAACTATTGCATTAAAGATAATGTATATAACTTAAAGTGTAGAAATAAATGTAGAATTGGGAGATAGGTTAGATGGTTTCACTTAATTACATTATTTGGGTTTAAGTTAGAATCCTCTTACCTAATTAGAATCGGACATCCTTTTGGAGACACGTGAATACGCTTAGTGCGCACTTTAGATGAGAGGTGAGTTGAATTTTATGGAGTTTTCGATTCCAACTAAATCATGTAATAATGCATTTATAATTATTATGCATTTTAATACACTTGCTATAAACTGTTTTCAAAACTCGGGCTCTGACCCGTTTATATTTTCCTCCTCCATGTATATATTGTATTACTTCAGGTGTTCCTCTGTAAGGACGCATTTGATATTCCTCCATTCAGGATTTGTGGAGCTGTGGCAGTTGAGGACTGTTGAGGCACTTTGCTTTAGTCGATTCCTGTCTATTGTACATCTAGATTAGGATTCAGTTGTATTGAGTTAGTATTCAAGTGTTGTAGATTAACACTTTCATATTTTATTTATCAGATTATTGTATTGTTTGTTGCCCGACAGCATATTCGGGTATTTCATTGTGGAGATTTTTTTGTACAATGTATTGTAGTCTTTTATTATTGGAGCATGCACATTTCACATCATAGTTAGATGTATATTGTTGGTGGTGTGCATTATTGGTTTTGTTGTTGTTGTTAAAAATAAAAGTTTTAAATTTTTGGCAAATCGCACTTTATGATTTCGGGTAGTTGGCCTTATATTATAGTGTTTAGTTGTTGATGTTGAGACTATACCATCTGAGATACCTGATTTATGTAGTATAGGGCTGGCCACCCATTATTATTTGGAGCAGGTTGTCACAGGTGGTATCAAAGCATCAGGTTCTAGTGTCTTTAGGATCTGTGTGCATTACTACGATCTTCCGTAAGCGTTCTTGATGTAGAGCCTTATTATTAGGACAATTACATTATACGTCCATATCTTTCTGTGATTCGAAAGTATTTGAAAGGCGTTCTGATACAATTGTTCTTATTTCAGATGCCACCGAAGGGAGGTTGTTCAGTCAGGGCAAATAAAGGGAATGTACAATCCCAAATGCCTCAAAGGAACATAACTACGGATGATGTTCCCAATATAGTGGCACAAGCAGTAACTGCTGCCGTTTTTACGATGGCTCTGCAATCTGCCGCTCGAGCAGCCCTACCCCATTTAGGATTGTCCTTATGGGAGAGAGAGAAGGAAGATTTTAGTAAGGGGCATCCTCCCGAGTTTGCAGGGGGAGTTGATACGATGGTTGCAAGTCAATGGAAAAATATTATGCAGAGGCACCTTCGTATGGTTGAGTGTAGTGAGGTGCAGAAATAATTTTTAGCCACCTTTAAGTTATCGGGTGCAGCTCTTCAATGGTGGGAGTCTGTCACCACATCTGAACAGAGAGATACTTTACCTATAAAAGAATTTTGGGAACTTTTTGATCGAAGGTATTTGCCTTCTCCTACTCAGGATATGGGGATTTTTCAAGGAAATAGGACGGTGGCAGAATATGAAAAAGATATTTCCCTATGGGCGAGATTAGTACCTAATGAGGTAAATACGGAGGAGAAATGTATATCGAAGTTTGTTCGAGGTTTAGATTGGAAAATCCAACAACATTTGTTAGAAAGTCCTAGGTTAATGACTTTCATCGAGGTAGTGAATGAGGCACTACTAAAGTGTCATGAATATCATTTTCGTTCTCAAAAGAGTAAGAACTTTGGAGATTCGAGTTCATTAAGTAAGTTTGGCAAAGAGAGTGCCAGTAATGTGAGTGGGCATAAAGGGTTTATGGGTGAGTGTTTCTTTTGTAAAGAAATAGGTCATAAAAAGAGAGATTGTCCTAATAGAAGTAAAGGACCACGTTTTGATGAAATTTTGGAAGTGCAACCCCTACAGCAGATTCGAGGTCGCTTTAGACCGGGGGACTATGTTTGGGAGCCCATTGATGAGGATGGGCAATCGGACTAGAGATGGATGTTGTAAGTAATTTTTCCTTTATTAATAGGATTATTACTATATGAAATTTTGGAATATCGTATGAGAGATATGTATGAATCGGGTAGTGCTATAGCCCTTTTTGTTTATGTATTGTATGTAATGACCCTAAAGGGAAATTTGGAGCAAGATAGGCTCTTATTCTATTATTTTGTAAAGGATTGAAGATTTTGCAAGGTGCTCATAAAGAGCTTTAAACCTTGTAGTTAATGTAAAAAATAATGATTATGGTGATAAGTAGTAATGATAAAAGCTACTTCGTTTATATAGTCATGATAGACCATTATGATTGTTGAATTCCAGATATGGATGTGCCTTATAAAAAGGCTATATATATATTGAATGATGTGAGATGATTTTTATGTTTAAAAGTTGAGATTGTGGTTTGATGGGACGCAGGTAAAATTTTAGCTCATAAGTATGATAGTATTTGTGAGCTATATGTTATATGGATGATGATCTAAAAAGACCTTGTGTTGGACATAAGGCATTTTATATGATATTATAATATATGAGCCGTTTTCAAAATAAACTATTTTCAAAATAAAACTTATATTTGCCTTCGGGCCCCTTCAAACAAAAATTTTTCGCTAAAATATTTTCAAACTCTAGTCTGGATTTAACAAACTCTCAATCCCCGACATCGCCACACAGTAGTGTATTGGGAGGGTTCCTTGTTTGGATTTCGCTTTTGCGAGACGTCCCCCGCACGAAAGTGGCGATTGTCAGGAATTGAGAGGAGTTATTTCTTTGGACCATTCAAATTTTTACTCTATTAAAATTTTAGTATTACTTATTCTTGTAATTGTGGAACTTTCGAGGCAAATAAAGCCTCATTATGATTGGTGGTGAGCATAAAGCTCAAATATAAAGGGTGTATGGGCGCCCTTGTTGCAGAAATTAGTTTTATTTAATTCATAATTAACATATAATAAAATGAATTTAAAATGAAGTCGTCGTGGGAAGTTAGAAGTTTGGAGTTAGGATTAGCAAGATTGGGTATAATAGGACTAGTTGAGCTTTGGAGAAACAGTCTTAGCTAAATTTCGAGGACGAAATTTTTGCAAGTGGGAAAGTTTGTAACAACCCGAGGTTTTGGAGTCGACAATTTATTTATTTTGGGAGGAATAAATAATATTTTATTGGAGAAATAATTAAATTGGCAATTGAGGCCAAAATTTAGAGTCGTTAGAAAGAGTTTCGAATGTCGATTCTGAGGGTACCATCGTTTTCGGAAGGGTCGAGAAAGTCGAAATGATGGTACTTGGGGTCTATTTAGGTTCCAAAATAATTTAGGACCGTTTGACTCAAATTAAAGTTATCGGGTCATTTAAAGTGTCTATTATCATTTGAAGATGTGTGTCTTGTGGGTTAAGGATTAAAAGCCACGTGAGAAGTCATTCTCACTTAAGAGAAAGAGGAAAACCCTAGAAAGAAAGAGAGAAGAAGAAAGAAGGAGAAAAGGGAGAGAAAGTGGAGATTTTCGGTTTCCATGCGTGTCTTGCTAAATAATTGTTGTGTACCAATTATTGCATGATTTGTGGATTGATGTTTAGGGTTTTAGGTTTAGTTTAACAAAACCTAACTTTTGGGTATAATCTTAGATTTAGTATGTAAATCTTTGATTTAACGATAAAAATCAGTTTATAAGTATTCTAGAATGAATATAAATGTTATGAATATGTTTGGGTTGAAGATTTGTGGTTAAATGTAATTATTGGGGGTTTTTGAGAAGTTGGAGTTGTGTAAAAATGGAGTTGGCTGTAATACCTGTTAGGGCCGGTCGACCACGTACAAAGGACCGGTCGGCCGCGCGTCCAAAGTTGGGCATTCTGTCTTCGAGATTAGGCCAAATTTAGAAACGCGGTCGACCGCGGTTTGGGCACCGGTCGACCGGTCCCCTGTTTTGGGTTCAAGTTTGAGAATTTAAGTTATCCCCTTCTTCTTTGGGTTTGTATAAATGGACTTCCATAATCAGAGTATCATAAAGGATTAAGTGATTATATAAGGGGATTATAGACCTTAGAGTCAAAAGACGATATATGAGGCTAATTGATAATTGAAAGACTAAATGTAAATGTCGGAGAGTCTTAGTTATTATGTTGAGAAGTGAGAATCTAAAGAGTATATCAATTTGGGGGAAAAATCCTCTAATTATCGAGGTTAGTATTTGAGGAATATAGAATACCGATTGGAGATTTTGGAACTTTTTCTAAGTGGGGAAGCCCACTTTTATTTGGGATTTTATTTGGTGATGATAAATAAATTTCATGATCGGAGAACGATAATAACTTAGTGATGTCGGATCTTAGGATCCAATCCCAAATGGGATAACTTTAAAAAGGTTCATAAAATGAATTGAACCCTCTTATGAATGGAAAATAATAAATGCTATTTGATGGGCATATGGATATAGAAATATCCTTATTGATGATTGCTTTGGGAGATATCTCACACAATGAGAAATGTTAATTGAGGTTCAATAAGACATAGAATGTCTTATACTTAAGTAGAATTGAAAGACAATTCATACTAGAAGCGACATGAGAGCTTAAAGCGAGAATTAGTATAGTATACACTAAGTGGGGTAAATGTGTGAGTATTGACAGTTAGTGTATCAAGAGAGGGATATACTAAACAATGATGTTAATCAAATTACGCCTAAGAGCGTATAATGAATATAAAAATTAATATGATGTTGCAGGTATACCTTATATAAATGGTATATCTTTATTATGTGGGAAGTATGTATACCTTATATGATGGTGTATATACATGTTAAGCATACCCCCTCCTTACTATCATTGGGAAGTTTCGTGCGTAGAGGGTGAGCATTCTGACTAGAAAAGCAGGATGTGCATATTCCCCAGGTCATAGTCGTCCTTTGTGGACAGAAAATGACATATATGATATATATATTTATTTATTTTGGGGGTGAGAGGTTGTGGGTATGTGTCTCTCTCACTTGCCGGTTAGGAATTATGACCGCTTCCCAGACGTTGTGTGCGTGAGTAGATCACGAGGTGGGTGTCGTTGAACCCCACCAGGTGGCCCCAGTTTGCTACGTATATGGGCTGCTGGAAGATGATAGCATGTGAGCCTGCGTCCTTTGAGTTATATCTCGGTTGGATGGTTATTATTTGCTTGTGGTTGTACTTGGGTGTCAAGGGCATAATGGACCTCAATGACCTACATTGCCAGGGTTAGTGTATCGGGGGGGTTCCTTGTTTGGATTTCGCCTCGGCGAGATGTCCCACGCACGAACCGCAGTGTAATGTTGGAACTGGGGGATAAGTTTAGTCCTTAATGCTCATAATTATATATATAAATATATCACCTATCCCGACAATCTACAGTGCCAGGAGTAGTGTAACGGGGGGGGGGGGGGGGTTCCTTGTATGGATTTCGCTTCGGCGAGACGTCCCACGCATTAAACGCCGTGTACTGTTGAGAATTGGGAATATTAATTAATTAAAATTGGATAATAATCATTTGGGTTACATGCATCTTGCTTAGAGGGCATAATGAGTCCCGAGGATCGATACGGTCAGGAGTAGTGTAACGGGGGGGTTCCTTGTTTGGATTTCGCTTCGGCGAGACGTCCCACGCATGAAATGCAGTACTGTGTTGAGAATCGGGAGGAGTTTAGTCCTTAACTCTTGATGTAAATAACTCATCTATAATAATTATATATATGGTTTCATGCCTTATACGGGCATCACTAGAATATAAATTCTAGTAATTGAGATTGATGGTGTATGTTGATGATGTGGACATGATTGGATCATGTAACTTTATATGTTCAACAAATGAACATTATAAAGATAACTATAACTATTGCATTAAAGATAATGTATATAACTTAAAGTGTAGAAATAAATGTAGAATTGGGAGATAGGTTAGATGGTTTCACTTAAATACTTTATTTGGGTTTAAGTTAGAATCCCCTTACCTAATTAGAATCGGACATCCTTTTGGAGACACGTGCATACGCTTAGTGCGCACTTTAGATGAGAGGTGAGTTGAATTTTATGGAGTGTTCGATTCCAAATAAATCATGTAATAATGCATTTATAATTATTATGCATTTTAATACACTTGCTATAAACTGTTTTCAAAACTCGGGCTCTGACCCGTTTATATTTTCCTCCTCCATGTATATATTGTATTACTTCAGGTGTTCCTCCGCAAGGACGCCTTTGATATTCCTCCATTCATGATTTGTGGAGCTGTGGCAGTTGCGGAATGTTGCGGAACTTTGCTTTAGTCGATTCTTGTATATTGTACATCTAGATTAGGATTCAGTTGTATTGAGTTAGTATTCAAGTGTTGTAGATTAACACTTTCATATTTTATTTATCAGATTATTGTATCGTCTGTTGCCCGACAGCATATTCGGGTATTTCATTGTGGAGATTTTGTTGTACAATGTATTGTACTCTTTTATTATTGGAGCACGCACATTTCACATCATAGTTAGATGTATATTGTTGGTGGTGTGCATTATTGGTTTTGTTGTTGTTGTTAAAAATAAAAGTTTTAAATTTTTGGCAAATCGCACTTTATGATTTCGGGTAGTTAGCCTTATATTATAGTGTTTAGTTGTTGATGTTGAGACTGTACCATCTGAGATAACTGATTTATGTAGTATAGGGCTGGCCACCCGTTATTATTTGGAGCGGGTTGTCACAAACAGTCCCTCCTTCCACCACACCAAAAGAAAAAGTAAATCTAGTCGAATCTCTAACCTCTACTAGAATGATATCCTTCTTCGACGAATAAATCCCTAAGTTTGGACCAGATCACAACTATGCTCTCAATATCTATGTCAAAGTCATGGGAAAGACCGTTCCACTTTTGCTTGTTGATAATGGATCATCTCTTAACGTTTGCTCATTGATAACCCTTAATTTCTTGGGATAAAAAGTGAGCGCCCTTGCTCAAACCTCCGCCATGGTGCCCGCTTATGATAATACTCGTCGAGAAGTGATGGGATCCGTAAAGTTTAAAATAAGGGATGGACCTATAAATCCTATTAGTGAGTTCCAAGTCATCGATATCCCAACTTATTTCAACTTGTTTCTTGGACGACCATGGATCCATCAAAAACTGAAGTTCTTTGCCAATGGGCAGGTTATTACCATCTTGGCCAACGATGATAACACCGAGAAATTAAGAACCAGCAATCCGGTACTAGAGATATAACATAGGTAAAATGATTTGATTTTGTCAAAATTTAGAGTCGAACTACTTCTACTCCCAGCAGGGGATGATTTCAAAGATAGAGTTTGTCCAGAAACGTCAATGTGATTTAGATGTTAAAAACATGCACTTTATGCCCGAACTGGGGCTGATTCGAGGACAACAGGTAATACTTGAACCCATTGTATTAAAGAAAGACTTTTCTCCATGCAGTTTGGGTTATCGACCATCAGTAGAGGAACTCAGAATGCTCTGCCAACCTCGAGTGAAGAGAAGACTAGAAAAATTCCAAGACTGTCTCAGGGGATTATTTAAATGAAAGATTCATCATATAGGGTGAATCATTACCCTTTTGTGGCATTCTATAACCGTGGTATGATCATGTGGATAAGAAGATGAAACTAGGAATGGATATCTTTTTCTAAGACAGCTACTCATGGGCCGAAAGTTCTTATCATCGTGTGGAACCACTCAATGAGAAGACTATAGTTTCTACTTAAGGTTTCAAAGGACGTGACTTTGAGGATTCATTCATCTTTAAAATATTAGGATTGACACTATGCATTACGAATGCACCTCTGCTTAACTGGAATGCTATATCAGTGCCACCTGTTGAAATACAACCTAACTCAGATGTTTATCCCATTTCCTCTTCTTTTATTGTTCCTTTAATGTAATCGAGACCTCCTTTGATGAGGTTATCAGCGTTGTTTTTCCCAATAAAGAAATAAATGAAGATTTGAGTATCTTATTGTGCCTTACATTAACTGCCTTTATTCTAATCAAACTCTTGATGATGGTGATTTTACAAATGAATAATTCTTAACTAGTCTAAATAAGGTTAATAACAAACAATATAATTGCGTTCAACTTAGTGAAAATAAATTATTATTATTAATCTCAATTCTAGTAGCCAACTGTGCGAGATTAGGATATGGTCTACCCTTGAGGATCATGAGCGCGCTCAACTTGAAGAATTATTGAAGGAATTTATGGATATCTTCACATGGTCCTACGACAACATGTCCATTATTGATCCTGAGATCGCTTGCAATGAGATTCTAATACTCCCAGAATGCAAATTGGTATAATAGAAATTGCAAAAGCTCCGCACCGAATGTTTACTCAGGGTTAGGTAAGAGGTGGTTAAACAATTAAACATGGGCTTCAGTCGGGCGATTGAATATCCCATATGGTTATCCAAAATCATGATCGGGTCAAAATCTGAAGGGAAGGTTTGTTTGTGCGTGGATTATCGAGATTTGAACAAGGCCTCTCCAAATGATTATTACCCGTTACCCAATATCGACATGATCATGGATAACATGACCAGAAACACTCTCAAGTCATTTGTTGATGGTTTTTACGAATAAAACCAGATCAAGATGTACTCAAATCATCAAGAAAAAACCGCATTCGTCATCCCTTGGGGAACCTTCTATTACACCGTTATGCCATCTGGTCTAAAAAATGCAAGGGCTACCTATAAGAGGGATTCTATGATAATCTTGCATAATCTGATATATAAAGAACTCGATGTCTATGTGGATGATATGATTATCAAATCTAAGACTAGGGAAGGTCATGTCCCTGTTCTCCGAAAGTTCTTCGAGTGACTATAGAGATACCATATGTGACTTAACCCACATAAATGTGTTTTTAGAGTTACTAAAGGAAAACTATTAGAATTCATAGTTAGGGAAGAAGGTATTGACGGAGATCCTACCAAACTAAAATCCATATCGAAATGCCACCACCTCGAGCGAAAAAGGAAGTCCGGTTATTCCTTAGAAAATTACAGTATATCAGTCGGGTTATCAGTCAGTTGACTTTTAATTATGAACCCGTCTTCAAACTCCTCTGACAGGATTTAACTAAGGTTTAGAATGTAGATTTTCAGGAGGCCTTTAATCGAATCAAGAAATATCTAACCCGAGCTTCAATACTGTTGCCACCAAATCCTAGTCTTCCCCTACTCCTATACCTGGCCATAATAGATACCTCAGCTAGGTCTTTGTTATCCCAATATCTTGAAGAGTCTCGCAACGAAAGAGATATCTACTAATCCAATCGCAGGTTGGCGAGTACAAATTTAATTACACTGCCTTGGAGAAAGCATGTGTCACCCGTGTTTGGGTCACCTAAAAATTACGACACTACATGCTCGCCTTTCCTATCAAACTTGTGCCCCGAATGAATCCCATAAAATACCTTCTCGAAAAACCTACCATGTCTAGATGAATTTGATATTGTGTATGTCACCGATAAATCCATGAAATGAAGTCCCATCTCTGACTACCTCGCTAACCACCCTATGAACTAAATCGATGTTTGAATTTCTGAGTTCCCAGATCCTTTATGCCTCCTAATAAGACCTCATGTGGAACATAATCTTTGATGGCCCCACTAAAAAAAATGTATGGTATTGGGATACTCCTAATCTCCCCTGATGAATCTCACACTCTTATTCCCATCAAGCTAGATTTTCCCCGCACCAACAAAATGATCAAATACAAGGCATGCACGATAGGCCTTAAAGCTTCTCTTGAGAAAGGTATTCGATGCCTATATGTCTACGGGGATTCAACCCACATAATCGTTCAAGTACTCAGAAGATTAAAAGTCAAAGACAAGAAACTCTCACCCTTCTATGCCCACCTAGAAGAGCTGACCTCCCAATTCTAAGATATCTCCTTCCATTACCTAACCCAAGTAAAGAACAACTTAGTTGAAGCCTTTTATACCTTAGCCTCCATGGTCTACATGCCTAAAGGAATAACAATAGCCCTTTTCCTAGTCCAAAAGCAATATAAACCAACCCATTGCTACCATATTGAACCAGTCTTAGAAGAAGATCCTGATATGTTTGAATGCTGGTACTATAATATATGGCGCCTCCTCAAGCACGATAGGTATCCCCAAGATTCTAACAAGAAAGATCGAGAAACCCTCCGCAAATTGGTTGCCCAATATATTGTATGCGATAAAGCAATGTTCAAGGGAAACTTCAATGGAACCATTTACATTGCATCGCAGGGGCTGACATTAAAGGGATGATGTAGAAAATCCATAGTGGGAAGTGCGAACCCCACATGAATGGCCATATGCTTGCCAAGAAAATCATCCGACGGGCTTACTATTGGACTACCATGAACCAAGATTTCACTGCCTATGTTCGGAGATGCCTTAAATGCCACCAGTTTTCCAACCTCCAACACTTGCCTCCGCGGGAATTGTACAACATGACTTCTCCTTGGCCATTTTCCATATTGGGCATCGATATCATAGGGAAAGTTACACCTAAAGCCTCAAATGGGCATGAATTCATATTAATTGCCATAAACTACTTCATCAAATGGGTCGAAGCTGAGTCATACACAGTTCTGAAGGCAAAAAAGCTGGCCAAATTCATTTGAAAAAATATCATATGTTGATATGGGGTCCATATGAGCTAGTGTTAGACAACGTGTTACATTTTGAAGCAGAAGTCACATAGGTGGTTGACGAGTATGGGATTCAGAGGCAAAAATCTTCTCCCTACCAACCTAAAACCATTGGTGTAGTCGAATTTGCTAATAAGAACCTCAAAGAAATCATCAGCTAGATGAACAAAATTTATCGAGATTGGGTCGATCGGACCATCATATGGCAAACAACAATACCTCCCTCCATGGGGTCAAACATGGTGATCAACCTTTACCTAGCCTCCGCAGCCAGCATCTTGGCAACTACCCTCCTCCATAACCACTTCATGTAGTCCCTTGAAATATGCCAAACTCGACCAATAGATTCGAAAACACGGGTCGACGATCGATGATTCTCCTACAAAGAGCCAAGCAGCATGCACAAATGTTCTGTCAAATCCTTCACATGAAAGAAGTCTAGTGTCAGAGATGTCACAATCTTCTCCCATCCAAATTGGCATAGGAGACTCTAGGGAAAGTAAAAAGAGGCCTGTAGAAGGCCAACCAACTGAACGTACTAGTATTCCCCAAATTCTAGAATGGGCTGCAACTCTCCCCACCAAGGCACTGGCTAATGCAAACCTCGAGACCCATGCTCCATAAACCAGTTATCCCAACTCTTGATATTCAGGCCTACGCTTATAAAGTAGATAATAAAGAAAATTGGCATAACTTATAAGGGATATTTAGGTGGGACCACCATACGGAATCTCTCCGATAGCTACATGAACAGCATAACTAGGCTACCCCTCAGGAAGTCAGAATGGCCTTCCCGCCAAGGATATAGACCATTCAGGGTCTTCGCTAGTATCACCACCACAGGATTACGATGGTATGACATCCATAAATTAGTCGATACAATTAGTGGGTCCACCAACAAGTCCCCGATCACCAACAATAATTTGAGGTCCATCCAGGGATAACTACTCCAACATAGCCTACATCACCAACATCCTACAGATACAAAAATGTAACATATCCAGGAAAGAGATCATTCCTCCCGTAACTAAGGATCGAGCCATTGAGGGAGAAATATGGAGAATTCTTGCTAACAACTTCCGAGGAGATCGAGAAACTTAAGGCATGACCACTGCAACACTGGGATTTATCCCCGACATGAAAGAGAACTCTTTGTAGGTCGGACAGACTTCATCCAAGATAGATAAAAATACATCGTCCTTAGGATACCAGAATTGTACCACCACCATCAACATGATCCCTTCAATAGTCTTGTTGCACCATAAAGAGGGCCGACGCATGTCGAAAGCCTTGTAGTCTACATTATATGAGCACATAGTCTCTAAGTTTTCAAGGTAAAAAGAAAATTCTACACTTTCGGGAAGAGCCATAATGGAAATGATGACATAAGAAGCAAGCAGTGAGCAAAAGAAAGGAAATGTGGATGTGTGAAGAAAATACTCCACCATTACCCTTTTTTATACCTGAAAAACTTGGCTAAAGAAAAAGATCCGGCAAAATTCGAAGGAAACCCTACCCCATTATAGACCAAGTTACTGAAAAAAGTGAAATCAAAGCCTTGGGTTGATTACACTGAACTGACCTGCCAATAGGCAGGACAATGGGTATGTGTATCCACAACCCCCTATTTTTTTTAAAAATTCCCCTTTTCCTTTTTTGTCAAAATTGAAAAAATAATAAAAATAATTTCTATTTTAAGGAATTCAGAATTTCCTTCTCCCTATATTTTTACTCATTCCATTTTAAAATAAATTTTCCCTTGAATTATTTTAAATCATTTCTATGATCTCAGCAGCAAAGTAAGAAGTACATATGCATTAAGTCACTGAAGAAAAAATTAATAAAATCCTATTTCATTCATATATGTTGATTTATTACATTTTACCATGCAGGAAAACATAAAAACAGTGGGACTCATCTCGATCCCCTACAGTCTCTCTCTTACACCTCCTTTCTCTCTCTCTCTCTCTCTCTCTCCCTCTCCCTCTCCCTCCCTACCTATCTCTCTCTCTCTATCTCTCTCTCTAAGACCATTCATCCATGCGGCGTATGTGCTTTCCCCAGCAACTAGATGATGAGCCTCCGCTCCCTGGACCACACCCCTCCCTAGATGAGGAAGATAACATCAATCAAGAAGGAATTGGGATTGAGTCCCAGATGTGAGTTGTCACAGAACTCACCCAATCATGAATTTCCCTCAGGTTAGTAGTGGACGCCCGAACGTACTACAAGAGAAAGCAAAAAATAGCATTAGTCATTCTGAGGGAAAGTAGAAATCAGAAAGACAAAAGTCAAAGAAGTCAAAGAAATACCTCCGGCTGAAGGACCTCCTCTGTCAGCCCTAGCACCTCCAGGTCCATCGCATTGGGGTGATGCAGTATATGCACCGATCCCCCATCAGATCGTCAGATGTTATAGGAAGGAGGAGCGAGTCACATAAATAGAACCTCTGATGTCATCATCATTGCCGATGTCGACGCACCACCTGCACTCTGGGTAGACCCCACTGGACAACTCGTGCCCCTACCAGAGCGCACAGGGTAAGTGGCATAACATCATATATGCTAGGTGTCATCATCCAGCATGACACAAAATCCAGATAATCATAGGTCACCGCCGTGTTGGTATATGACTAATAAGGCTCGCCGAACATCACCGCCACCCTTGCCTCCTCTAGAATATCTCGTTCATGCCTCATATACCTCGCGAGACTCATAGGTGGCACCATCACCTCTTCCTCCACCACTTGTCAAACTAATCTCTCCTCCGGTTACTAACAGTAGTCGAACTCATGCGCCAGCAGATGATGCAGCTGCGCCTTCCTCCTGGGTCACCCCTGTGTGCTGAATGGACATCCTTAGGGATAGAAGGTCACCTGCAAGATCTCAAATGGAAAATCAATATGTGGAAAAGTCATCACAGAAAAATGGTTTCAATAGGAAAAAACATTTACCCAATCGCTCGTAACACTACACCAAATCTGCAAAATTATCATAGTCATTGACCTTGACAAGTTGGACTTCTCAAGGTCAATGACCATGACAATTCTAGGGGTAACAACTTTTGTTGTCACAAACTTATCACAGTCATTGACCGTGATAAGTTCATTAGAATTGTCACAGTCATGTCACGGTCTATGACCTTGACAAGTTTTGTCTCGTTCATAAACCTTGACAAACTCGTGACATTCTTTAAAGAATTGTCACGGTCATTGACCATTACAAGTTCGTGACAAGTTTCTTTGTCACGGACTAATGATCGTGACAATTATGGGCAGAATTGAAAAAAAATCTGTTGGGCAGTATGGCCACTGCCACTGCCTAGCAGTATATTTGTACCTGTTATAGCAACGTTGTACCTGTTCAAACATCATATATCCAAATAAAATAGAGATAATGCAAATATACATTCAAAACAATATGCATCACGATATAATCCAAATATAATTTAAATGTAATAACTTAAAACAATTCAATTCAAATAATGTCACTACATGTATGGGTAAGGTTAGCTCTGAGGAGGTGAGTAGGCCACACGATATATGAATTGACACACCCAACAATATACATCATGTCGCATTATCCGTGCAACCACAAGGGGGAGTTCTCCTTCCTGGGTATCACATGCGTGACGAGCACCTTGGACTCGATGTCTTGAAGCAAACGTCCATGACCTGGCATACCCTGGATGGTATTCGGGTCCCTCAGCCCCTGTCCTATCCATTGGCCATTAAATATGTCCAATAAAAACACACTCGATCAACCAAGTGTCGAAATCGATCAGTTGAAGGGATCTAAATAGGGGAGTGGATCATCAAAGTCCACACGTGTCGACGATGAAGCAGCGAGGTACACATCCTCGTCATCCTGCACCTGCTCCTCCTGCACCTCCTCTTACACCACCTTCTCCTTCCCTTTCCCCTTACAGTTTCCACCTAACGAACGCTTCATGAATGAGAACATATCTTGGACTGTCGCCTCAGAAGGGGACAACTTCGCATCATGCGAGTCCATCGTTCAAGCCAACCTGGTATCGCTCATCTCCAATTTGATGATCGTAGATTTATCCACCCACAAGTTCACCCCCCTTGTCCTCCCCTTTTGATCAGCGCCAAGCACTTGGCTGAGTACACCTATGACTCATGCACTTCCTTAAGCTTTGCCTGAAACGACAAAAAGAACATGATTAGTAAAATAAGTAAATAAAAAAATTATAACGTAATTAACAAAAAGTAAACTGTTGGATTACTTACAATCGTGGCCGAGACGCTCGGGGACACCTCCTTATCCTTCCCCTTCTTCGTCCGAATAGCCACATAAGTATCGAGCCTATGTGGCCTACCCCCAGGGCCACTCCTTGTCCCCTAAAATAAAATAAAGTAAAATTAGTATCGGCTCCATAAAGTAAAATAATGCAGAATAATATATTTCTGTAGTTATAGAAAAATTAAGTTTTACCATCATCCTATGCTCCACCTCGGCATAAGACGTCCGAACGGAGTAGTGCACGTCCGTCTATTTTGCCCAATTTTCCCTCCCTGATTGGCGAGATGCCAATTGTCGCTCCCCGATCTCATTGTCAATGAACTTTTTCCATTCTGCCACTGATATCGGCTCCTTCGGCGGGACAGATTCATGCATTCGGATAACAGACTCTCAGGTCTTCCCAAAGTATCGGGTTCGCATATTTTTCTTCCATGTCTTGTGTTGCTCCCTCAGCTGCTTCAAGACAGAATCGCGTTGCTTTGGATCCAGGCCGAATTATTCTTGTCCAACAAATACAATGTTAGTTGCAAATAAATATAAATATAAATATAAATATAGAATGAAATCGAAATCGAAATTGAAATTGAAATATTGATATAAATATAAATATAAATTCATTACCTGTAGTTCCACCCAAACAGCTAACTTGAGCTCATTTGGCATCTCCCTCCAACTAGTGTACCTCGTGCCGATGATCGTCTTTACCATCTCGAGGGATCTCGCTAATATCCCCGTCTTATTCTCGATGGCAATCCCCAATTAGCCATATTTAAGGAGCCTAGGGGCTGAGGAGCCCTCCTCTCCACCGCTACCAACGAGCCCATACGACATCATCATAATCAGCATCATCACCCTCGCCTTAATACCTGAAGGAGACATTTACTGTAAAAAAATGTTGTTATTAGTACAAATAAAAATGAATTAGAAGAAGACATGCAAATATGTTCAATTACTACAAATTCAAATGAATTGTTACTGTTTAACACCTCAATCCTGAATTCCAAAATAACAACATCTAGCTCAGAATATGTACAATTACTAAAAATCCAAAACATCCCCACCCTCGCCCCTACTGTCCACAGACATGTACACTACCCAAGAGTGAAAATGATAAAGTGCAAATTAATTAAAAGGATTAAAAATGGATTGATAAAGTACAAATTGGAATATTTATTACAAATTGAAAAATTGTTTCAAATTTGGGTTATCATAAAAAATTGATTGATATTCGGTAGGAGCAACCAAGTAATCTAGATTACTATTTAGATGCTTTGGAGCGTGTAGGAAAATTGATCAGTGCTTAAACAATAAAGGAACCAATTGCATAATCAAATGCCAATCATGGGACTTACACTTATATAAATCATGAGTAGCATAATTCAAAATCCTTTGCAAGTTGGACGAAAAATTAGATGGGACCTTCAAATTATATATTTTGTCTATAAGTACCTTCCTTTCCCCACTTGTCAAAGTAAACACACCAGGGGGAATTATTGTCCTTTCCCTACTATCTTCTTTCAACCATAGTTGTCGCTTAAGTTCCAACGATTTAAGGTCTTTTCGTGCATTTTCTCCATCCTTCAAATGACTCCCCCCAAGCCAGGTTCCCACAATATGTTCAGCGAAGTTCTTCTCTGCATGCATCACGTCCAATACATGGCGCACCGAGTTATTCTTCCAATAAGGCAAGTCAAATAAAATTGACCTCCTAGACCATGCCTTTCTTTTCTCAGTTTCATTCCCAGTTGGGGTCTTCTTATGCTTGACATTCTTAAATTTTGGATTCTTACCTAGCATATTAGGGCCACATTCAGAAGATTTACTTTCAATTTTTGAACCTGAAAGTTTCTCGGCGGTAGCCTATGTTCAACACCTCCCAATAAAAAAATAGAACCTTTCTCAAATCTAAAACTATGAGTCGGGGGTAAAAACCTCCTATGGCAATGGTATATATTTTTTGAGCTAAAGGATAGAGGAATAGATTCAGTCTCCTCTCCACAAATAGGACACCCCAAATAACCATGTACTACACAACCAGATAATGCCCCATAAGCTAGAAAATCATGAATTGCCCACATCAACATATCTTTCAGTGTAAACTCTTCTTTTCTAAAAGATTCAAATGATTGCACACCCTCTTCCCACAACTTATTTAATTCTTCTACCAAAGGATCCAGGTAGACGTCTATGTCATCACTTGGTGCCTTTGGCCCAGGTATCAACAAAGACATCATCGAAAATTCAAGTCTCATACACTGTGAAGGAGGGAGGTTGAGTGGGGCTAGGATCACTAGCCATACACTCTGATTGGTGCTTAGATTTCCAAATAGATTGAAACCATCTGTTGATATAGCCAAATGAATGTTGCGATGTTCTCGAGCAAAATCTGCATACTCATAATCCCCCCCTCCAAGCTGTAGAATCAATAGGATGGCGCATGAGATTACACCCTACTTCTGTCCTAGCATGCCAAGTCATTGCCTACGCTATCCATGGTACTGTGAAAAATCGCTTTAATCTAGGCCCAATGGGAAAATATTTCAACACTTTTTGAGGAACTTTTGATCTTGTGCCTTCTTTACTAGTAGATTGGACACATATAGGTTCATCGTAAACCGGACAACGATCAATATTTTCATACTCCTTTTGGTATAGTATGCAGTCATACACACAAACATGAATCGATTTATACTTAATTCCCAAACTTTTCAAAATGTTCTTCATAACAAGATAGCTACTTGGAAGCGTATTCTCCTTGGGTAGTAACCCCTTCACCCATTTCGGAATTCCTGTCACGCTATAGCCAGGAAAACCGTAATGCATCTTCAAATTGTGCAAACCAACCATGGCATGTAAAATTGTTTGAGCTTTCTCACAACTAGAGTATAACAGTTGAGTCGCCTTAAATTTTAAACTTTGGTTGTCATCGTCAAGGTTTTTTGTGATATCTTCACGAGCACTTGAACCTTGTACATCATCAGTAACCTAATTCTCCTCTATTTCATAAACTCCGTACGCATCATCAACTAAATCCTCTAATATTTTATGATCTACGTCGTTCCCTTCTATATCTATCATATTTGTTGAAGGTTGTTGTGAAGGTTATTCAGGGACAAAAAGAACTTTTAATTCACCGTGAAAACTCTAAAATCGATAACTATCATGCATACCCGATATTAACAAATGTAGCTCAATTGTTTTCCACTCAAGCACCTTACCATTCTTACACCTATACACATGGACACGAAAACTCTTCATCATTATGACATCTCTTTGCGTATTTAACAATTTCATTAGCACTTCTGCGAAAAACATCCCCCATTCTATTTATCTTACCCATCCACTCTTAGTATTTCGGATATTCCATCACAACTACCACAACTAATCACCTATTAAAGGTAAGAAGCGTATATTCATGGATAAGTATAAACAAAACATAGATTTATAGTAGGTTTCACTTAATTATGTCTTACTTATATTCGATTTTTAAATTTCAAATTCAAAATCAATTTATAATAGAAATTTCTATTTCCTCCATCTCCTCTAAAGAGTGAGTGGTTCTATCCCATTTAAGACCGCATTTCTTAGTTTTGGAGGAGAAAATAATGCTAGAATAGTTCATAGAAAGGAAAGACAAGAGATAAAAGATCTGAAAGCGATGAAAAATGAAGAAATCTCACCCCTTTTTATAGGAGGACAAGGGGCATGTCGATCAGTAGTCCCCATCCACATACTGATCGGCACTGTCCCTTCACTTACCTGAGGTAACCCCTAAGACCGTGCCACTACCCTTTGGAACCCCCTACACCCTGTCGGTCGGCACCTCCCTAAAATTTTATACAAAAATTCCCAAAAAATGCAGAAAAATCCTAAAAAATCTCCATACAATTCCTAAAATTATCCCATGAATTTTAGAACCTTTTTCACAAAGAAAAATATTTTTTCAAACCTCTAAAATCACTAACAAGATTAATACCCATTTTCTCCCCAAAATTACTTCCCCATAGAAATTCTTAAATCCAATTGGATATCTCCCCAATAATGTCTCCCAAGGACACCAGAGAAATTGAAGAAAATCCCCCAACAAGGATGCATCCAATCTTCGGATTAATATATTTTTCCTATTGGAGTCTCCAAACTTCCCTAAGAAAACTATGCCTTAAATCCCTCAGAATTGGTTTTGCCCCACATAATTGGTCGTTCCTAGTTAAGCCCTAAGAATTATCTTCTACCCGCAGAATTGGTCACCTCTACTTAAGGTCCTTAGAATTGACCTTGACCCTCAGAATTGGCTTCGACCCTCAGAATTGGTTGCTCCCACTTAAGCCCTAAGGATAGACTTCAACCCATAAAATTGTTTACCTCGACTTAAACCCTCAGAATTGTCTTGGACCCTTAGAATTGGTACCCCCTACTTAAAGCCCTCAAAAATGGCTTCGACCCTCAGAATTGGTTGCTCCCTACCCAAAGCCCTTATAATAGATGTTGACCCACATAATTGGTCACCCATACTTAAGGTCCTTAGAATTTCTCTTGACCCTCAGAATTGTTCTCTCGCATTTAAAGCCCTCGGAATTGGATTCAGCATGCATAATTGGTCACTACAGCTTAAGGTCCTCAAAATTAACCTCGACCCGCAGAATTGGTTGCTCATACTTAAAGCCCTCAAAATTGTTCGTTCCCTACCCTATGTCCTCATAATTTACTCGACTCATAAAATCAGCCATCCCCAGCATTTCTTTAGGTCCTCAGAATCGGACTTGACCCTATAAATTGCTCATCCCTATCCCTTTTGGTCCACAGAATCGGCCTATTTCCAAAACATCCCGGGTGTCTATTCGATGGCTTTCACTTGTTCCAAGCTCATCCGTCAAGTGGCTCTCTATACACCACATTTAAGGACCCCCTAAGTATCTCCTTAGGTCCCTAGTACCTCATCATTTCGCTACAAATCCTAGGTCATACTCCGAGTACGGATCTAGAGGCCATCGGGCTCTCCCGGGCACCGTTTGAGTCTGGTTAACTCTATTGATAGAGCAAAATATCTATGAATATTCAAAGGGATTTGAATCCATTTTCCATTGCTCTTCCCCATGCACGAATCAATATAATGGTTAAGAAGAATGGACCATTTTACCACCAAAAATTGATCTCGAGGCCAATGGGCACTCTCGGGCCCCGATTTGACTCCATTCAACTTCATCATCAGAGAAAAATATCTTTGAATATTCTAAGGGCACTAAAAATCCTTTCCAACTATCTGACCCGTTTCCAAATTGACATAACCATTCGGACGAACAATTTGTTTTCCCCTAAAAATTGATCCAGAGGCCACCAGGCGCTCCCGAATTCCATTTGACCAATGTCAACTATTTAGATCAAATACGACTGAATGAATATTCGAAGGGTAATGAATACCCTTTCCAACAATATACCCTGAGTGCAAATATACCTTAAGGTATATAAGAACGAGCCATTTTATTTTGAAAGGTCACTAGACATTTTTGGGCCTCAGTTAACCAGAGTCAACTTTTCGAACCAAGCGAAGCTCAACTCACCGTTCGGACAAACGATCCATTTTTGTCCAATAATCTCCCATCCAAAGGAACAATGAGGAATTATGAGCCCCATTTGACCCAAAGTCAACTACCGAATTTGGGAGTGGCCCAAAGGACTCTTAAAGGTCTTTGAATTAAATTTCTATCGGTATACCCCGTGCACGATTTGGATTAACAAGTTGCATTCTATGACCATTTTTTAGGAAAAATCTACACAGAACTGCCGATTGGCAGGTCCATTTCATGGCCTATCTGTGGTGTGTCTAGGTCTACCTATCGATTGACAAGGCTAGGTCTATATCAATCGGGACCCTCATACCCTATAAATAGAGGGCATGACCTCACTCCAAAGACACACCTCAGATCCATCAATATGAGTAATCTCAGCAATATTCTCTTGTAATCAACGAAGTTTCCTTGTGTGAAATTCCTTTCCATCTTCCATTCCCATCATTTTCGTACCTAATTTAGAAAAAAATTCTCTTTATCTCACATTCAACATTTAAGGGAGCTCCTCAAAGATCAAGATCAAGCCTCAATTCTCCAAAGAAGGTCCAAAATCCTTCTCTCTCCTTAATTTCTTTATTTTTGCGTTAGTTACATAAATTCTTAATCTATCTTTTTCTTTAGTTAATATGCATTAATATCTCACCTTTTTATTAGTTATATTGCACATACTTTATTTTTTATAAAAAAACAAACAGAAAAAGGGTCACACCTATAAATTTTGACGGGATTATCCATCACAATTTCTCAAAACTAAAGTACATTTTCTACACCCACATATAATAAGTTCCCGTTCAAATATATGGGATAAACCCCATCCTTATGTCGCATGTGAACTTTGTGGACTTTGAGGCCTTTATAGGCTATGTAGGCGTCTCGAGCTAATATCCGAGACTCGAGTCCAAATCCCTAAATTGTTCAAGTTTCCAATTTTCTCATTTTCATCCTTTCCATATATACATTATTCAAGATATATTATATTTGTGATACTTTTTTACATTTTATCCAACATATATTATCGTTTCATTATAAAGATCAATATGTCGATAAACGCATACATCGTATTTTCTAAATATTATTTCGGAAACATTCCTATGAATGACCCCACTCTATATTTTCCATGGTATGAGTTCGGCGATTCCGATCTCCATTTATATAAACACGCACACACACTTCAAGGAGAACTTAAGAAAAATAGTAACACAAGCCCATGAGAGGCCAAAAGGACGGGATGGATGCCTAACACCTTCCCATTTCGCAACTTAGCCCCCGAACCTTCGAACTATTAGTTTAGTAAGCATCAATTTATATTTGATGCCGATCTCTCGAGGAGACGACATGTTCTTTTGCCTATTTTTTGCAAAATAGGTTGGTGACTCAATTTGTTTACATCACCCCACACCGACGACGGCCTAAGTACTCTTAGAGAAAGCGGGCATGAGACCCTTTTTCTCCCCCTCTTCTTTTACCCAACAAAAGGAGAGGAGAGAGAGAGAGAGGAGAGATATCCCGGGGATGGCCATACTTGTGTGCTTATGTTTCATCCAATGTACACATTCGCTCTTCCATAACGACCTATGATTCAGCAAACTCACATTTTATTTTGAGTTATTATTTTTGGGAACACTCCTAAGGATGAATTCACTCCGTCCTTTTCCATGATGCAAGTTGAATGATTCCATTGTTCATCTATATTATGCACATAAACACACACTTCATGAAGTATAATAGGAGAAGATTAACACATGTCCATGAGAGACCAAAAGGGAGGGATGGGTGCCTAATATCTTCCCATTACTTAACTTATCCCGGGACCATTGGACTACTTTTTTTCACAATTTTTAGTATTATCATTGATGTCATTCTTTCTAGGAGGTTACATTTCTTTTGCATGTCATTTGCAAAATAGGCTCTGAATCTATCTTTACACATTATCCCACATTGATGATGGCCGAGTCCCCCGATAAAGGGTACAATCACATGCGTGCACTGAAGGGAACCCTCGAAAAGGAGAAAGAATGAGGAAGCCCCCAGGATAGCCACAGTGAAGACTCTATTGTGGATGTATTTTAAGAGGACTAGACTTTATTTTCCACATAGGTGTTGTTATTTTCTAGGCATGTGCAGATTCTCCTACCTGTGTGTTCCATTTACTCATCTGTTTACTTTTTATGTATATCTACCTCTGGCTTATATCTATCATGCTCCCTCCCCATGTACATATCAATTTTCACTTATAAACTCCACATACTTGTATATAATCTCCCTATTCACTTACACACACACTTACACTTAGCTTCACTTCTACTTACATGTTCCACACACAAGTTAGTACATCCATGCTTAGGATTCACTAGCACATGCCCACCTTTCTCACACTTGTATATATCCATGCTCACTTATGCATATCACACACCACTTATAGTTTATCCATGTATAAGCTCACTACCACACACACTCACTTGTAAATATTCACATGTCACTCACTCACATATATCTATGAAAATCTATCATCATACTTAGTATAATATTCATGCTCCATGCTATATCTACTTTCCATGATACTTGTATATACTTCCTCATTAGTACAATACTCCCTTTACTCATCATAAAACTAAAAAATACTCTTTCTCCATAGTATATTAATTAAAACTCTTGCATTTTTACACACTACATCACCAAGATCATGATAATACTGACCAAATTTTATCCTATACTAGGGGGCCACTTTGTGATTGGCGCTGGTCCTATGGGGTATAGTTAGCCTAAGCGATATGGCTCTTACCTTCCATTAGACTCATACCTTTGAGGTACATTGAAGGGTTCCCCCCGCATCATAACTCTTGACCAGACTCACGATCGGAGGTATATAGTAGGGAACTCATTCACGAATGTCGAGTATATCAAATTCTCTCTCACATGTACCATCCCCATGAGGTATATCATGAGGCAATTCATGTACACTCAGGTATATCAAATGTCTTGTCCACAAGTACCAATGAATGATTTCCCTTATAGTCAAAAGGTATATCGTGGAAGTCATGCCAAAGGTGGGAACCCTTACACTAACCCAATAATTGCATAAACCTTATGTAGGTGTCAAACCTAGGGAATTCATATTTAGTTTGCCGATTACCATGCAAAACTCTACCAAAATTTTGAGTCGGCATAACGCTCAAATTTTCGTGCTATTTTTCTTTTTTCAAAACAGGACTCCGTCCGTGAGCTTGAAAACAAGTCAAACCGTGTATTGCATATTTCCAAACCCCATTTTCCCTGGCTCGAGTCCTGCCCAACATTTTTCTTGCATTTAGGCAAATCTAATACAAGTGAAAATCTAATAATAATATTAATAATAATCATGCTAAGATTCTTCTCCTTTTTCCCTCCTTTTTAAAAAACTAATAATACCAAAAACATATTTTTCCTCCTTCCAAAATACCAAAAAATTATCCGTCCTTCCTTTTTTCAAAAATAAATCACATCGGTTTCCTTATCAAGTCAATCACATACCCAATTCGAGTCTGGCTCCCTATTGGCTTTGGTCTTCCATCAAACCCCCCAAAGTTTTTCCATCTCTTTTGCTACTTCGTTCGAATTGGGGATCTATATCTATGAGATCTTCATGGATAACATTAAACAAGCACCGAATGTGTAGCCAAATATTATGTCCATCTTACCCCAACTCAGTGCCAAGATTGACAACCTTCAAATGGAGCTTCATGAAATGCAATGACACCGGCCCAAATTCTTAAAGAATTCGAGGTCATCTTTCCTCGTGCTATGGGTCCACCAGCTCCTAAGTATGTCTAGGTCCCAAAAGAGTATCAACATGCTCTGTGTGCCCCACTTGCTAATGGCCCTCCATCGGCTCAACTCTCAATTTCAAACCTTCCTAATCCGGGTCTAATCTACCAATATCTGTGGATCCCAAAGTGGATGAACTGGATAAGGTCAAATAAGACTTCAAACTACTATCAAAAAGTTTTTCCAAGTTATGATATTCGGGAACTACATGGACTATACCCATATCTCTCCTTATACCAAAGCAAGACTACCAGAGAAGTTCAATAAGAGAAAAATTCAGAAGTTTAGGGGAAGAGAACCCCCCAATTGTTCACCTTCAAAGCTAGCATCGAGCCATGACCCAACTTGGTGCTGCCGAAGAGATAATGGCCCAGATGTTTCAACAGACCTTAAAAGGAGCACCCTTTGGTGGTTTCTATCTGTTGAAGAAACTAGGACCCGTAGTTGGGAGGATATCACCATGGAATTCATGTCTCAGTACAAGTATAATGAGGATCTAGAGGTTACGTGCAATCAGTGGCTTCACAAGAAGGTGGAAAGAGAAAGATACCACCATAACCAATAGGCCTTCCGAGGAGGAACAAGTCAGTATTGTGAAGAAGAACTTCTTGCCTTATATTCGAACATGCATGGGAGGACAATATTACCCACACTTTCGAGACCTTTAAGAGGTTGGTGTATAAATTGAGGAAGGCATCACCAAAGTTGAATCTGAACTAAAGAAAGGGATCTGACGGTTCACTCCTTGGAAGTATGCAAAGCCTATAGGTGTTACAGTCTCAACCATAAATAACATTTCACAACCTATTACATCTTGGGCACCCAAAAGTTACCCTAATCTAGCAAAGAAAGAATCCACCGAGCTCCATGCTCTCCTGTACAAAGTCTAACAGGACTTGTTAAGCTGAAATCTCATTAAACCCATAGACCCTTTTCCATTACCAAATCCACTCCCTAAAAAATTTAAGCCCGACTAGTGATTTCACCTCATAAATGTGATCTAAGGTGTGACTGACAGGGGTATCATCGCCCCACCATATAATCCTAAACCCAATCCCACTCATAAGCTGATTCCAGCACATAAAAATTCCATCTTTCTAGAAAGTGACCCAGAGTTTAACCCATCTACTCAAATCGTTCCCAATAAAACATCCATCATCCCTATAGTCTCGTCTAAATCGCTCAAGGTTTGCCTATCCTTTATCCTACACCCTACCGTCTTCGTCAATCAATCATTGTCACTCCTTATAAGGGTCAGTATCGTTGTTCACACTCGATCTCAGGGGAGGGCATAGAGTTACCTACTGTGTTAGACCAACTCTTGGAGTTTGGGATTAAATTGCATACTAAAATGCTCATTGATTATCATAAGTTCAATTATTTATTCATGAAAGCCTATAAGTGGGCTTAGGAATCAGATGAATGGGTGGTACCTATTGAAGAAGTCAGACTTAATGATATGGTATAGACCATGACCGACATGTTTCAACAAAAAATTGAAATTTAAAGCATCTCAGAGTTGCTCACTACTTCTAAGCTTCAGGGATGGTTGGTCCCTTCACTCTTGCATTTCCCTGTTGAGTGGAAAAATTTATACTAGGAAGCCATTAAGGTGGTCCAATGTATTTATTACTATTGGTGAGATGACATAGTCACCACCACATGGGGGATTATTTTAACAACACAAATGATGAACCATGTCAGGAAGAAGTCAGTTCAGTAGCCAGCCTGTATGGGATAATATCCTTTGAGGATTTGTTGGGAAAAATCAAGAAAGTGTCCATCCAACCTGGGGTAGATGAAGCCAAGGGACTGTTGTTATTTCCTGTTTCTGTAAACCATATGACTAGGTCAGTGATAAACTACAAAGATCTAAATCCTTATTCATCATGGGTGGATAAAGGATAAAGAGTTGTCGAAGAACTTCCAATGTCTGAAATGACCATCAAAGAAAGCAAAGCTCCTGATTAACTCAAGAAGACCCAAGCCAATATCAACCTATTGGGGCTTTTTATGTCCTCTTAGTTGCACTGGAATGCCTTGATGAAACTCCTCACAGGACCCATAATCCCTCTTTACACTACTCCCGAAGAAGCTGTAAATATGGTTGGGCCCCTAACCTCTTCCAGAATCCTCTCCTTTTTGAAAGGAGAAATACCATAGTTTGGCCCTAATCATAATTTTTCTCTCAATATCTCTATCGGAGTCTTGGGAATGAAAGTCCCACTATCACTTATTGACAATGGATATACTCTCAATATTTTTTCCACTCAGAACATTTAACTATTTTGGACTAAAAGACAATAACCTTACTCCTACCTCTGTAGATATGTGTGATACTCCTTCGACCTGTAGACATAACTTCTTGATAGGGGCTAGACCTATCAATCCTGTTACTGATTTCCAAGTCATCGACATACTAGCTTGCTTCAATTTAATCCTTGGTCATCCATGGCTTCAAAACATACAAGGAGTATCATCTTCCCTTTATTAGAAACTGAAGTTCTTCGATAAAGGTAAGGTTATCGCTGTTTTGGAGGAGGAAGACAGTACAGACAATGCCATCACTAGCAGTCCAATATTGGAGATCCAGCATGGGTCCAATGACATACTCCTCTCTAGCTTCATAATTGAACTGCACCCCTTGCTAGTAGGGGAAAACATTAAAAACCGAGTGTGTTCATAACACAATCCTTATGGCAACGTTAATGTGATTCAGATGTTCTAGAATATCTACTTTAGTAGGAATGGAACTAGGGCATTGCCAATAAGGGATTCTTAAGCCCATAGTCCTGAAAGTTGCCTTTCGCCCTTGTGTCCTGGGTTACCATCCTTCACCATATGAAATTTAAGTGATCCATTTACCAAGACTGAAAAAAACTTGGAAGATGAAAAGACTGTTTCAAGAGACTCTTTGAACGAAAGATTTGTCTGGTAGGGTGAAGACTTCCCCTTTTGTGGATTCTTTGAAATGTGGTATGACCATGTTGACTAGAAGATAAAATCGGAGCTATAAATTTTTTTTCAAGACGGTAACTCTTGGGCTGAAGAATAAAAAATAAAGTGCAACCCCTCACCAAGAAAGCCATAAAAATTACTGAGGACTCTAAAGAAAATGATTTCAAAGACACATTTGACTTATAGACACTAGGGTTGAGTCTACATATGATCCATTCAGATACCGCGCCGTCGGACCCTTCCCCCAAATTAAAGTTGCTGACATGTCTCTCCTTAACTAGAATGTTGTACCAGTCATACCGACTTAAATTCAAACCAACCCTATTGTTTACCTTATCCAAGTCTCGTCACCTATTGTTATTTTTCCTTTTCCTGATATTAATGTAACTGATGCCTCTTTTGACATGGTTCTTAATGATTTTTTTTCCTGAATATGAAATAAATGAGGATATTGAGTATCTTGTTGTGCTTTACATTAATTGTCTTAATTATGATCAAACCTTTAATGATGATTGCTTTGCATATGAACAATTCTTAACTGATCCTAATAAGAAGAATAACAAACAACATAATCGCGTTCAAACTAATGATAACGAGAATGTTGTTATGTGCGAGATTAGGCTATGGTCCATCCTTAACAAACATGAGCATGCACAATTTGAAGAACTACTAAAAGAATTTGTGGACCTCTTTGCATGATCTTAAGATGACATTCCCAACACTGACCTTGAAATAACTCATCACGAGATCCTGACATTCCCAGAATGCAAGTCGATCAAACAGAAGCTAAGGAAACTTTGTACCGAGTGGTCTCTCAAAGTTAAAGAAGAAGTGGTCAAATAATTGAATGTGGGTTTCATTAGCATGGTCAAATGCCCAACATAGCTCTCTAATATCATCCCCGTGCCTAAATCGGGAGGAGAAGTCTTCACATTCATTAATTATCGAGATTCGAATAAAGTATACACAACGGATGATTACCCATTACCCAACATCATTATAATCGTGGATAACACAGCTAGCCTCGACCTTTAATTATTTGTCGATGGATTCGCCAAATATAATCGGATCAAGATTCACTTAACCATCAAGATAAAATGTTGGGAAATGCTTTACTATACTTTCATGCCATCTGGACTCAAGAATGCTGGGGCTACATACCAAAGGGCTTCCACAACCATCCTGCATGACTTTATTCATAAAGAGGTCGAAGTCTATGTAGACGATATGATTAGTAACTCTAAAAGAAAGGTCATATTCTCGCCCTCTGAAAGTTCTTTGAGCGATTGCGATAATACTAGATGCGAATAAATCCACAAAAGTCTATTTTTGGAGTAATGGAAGGAAAACTATTAGGATTCATGGTCAATGAGAAGGTAATCAAAGTAGACTCTGCTAAGCTGAAAGCCATACTTGAGATGATACCACCATTGATGGAAAAGAAAGTTCAAGGATTCCTGGGTAAACTATAGTACATCAATTAGTTCATGAGTCAACTAATCTCCATCTATGAACCTATTTTCAAACTTCTCCACAAGGAATAAAGTATTGTCTGGAATGAGGCCTTCTGAGAAGCCCTTAACCAAATTATGGTGCTCATGCCTCCGCACCTAGGTATCCCCCTCCTCTTATACTTGACTGTAACATATATCGCAGCAGGGTCTTTGCTAGCCCAATACATTAAAGAATCCCATAAATAAAGAGCCATCTATTATGCTAGTAAATAACTGGTCGGATACAAAGTGAACTACACTTATTTAGAAAGAATATGTTTCCCTGGTTTGGATCATGCTGAAATTATGGTGCTACATGCTTTCCTTCCCCACCAAACGAGTATCTCGAATGGATCCCATTCAATACCTACTAAAAAAATCCACTCTGTCCAGCCAAATGGCCTATTAGTTAACGTCGTTAGCCATGTTCGATATTATCTACATCACGTAAAAAGCTATGAATGGGGAGTCGTATCTAACTACCTTGCTTATTACCCCAAGAAGGAACTTATGTTTAGATCTCTGAATTCCCAAATGAAAACATTATCTGCACCTCTCAAGAGGACCTTAAATGGAAAATGTTCTTTGATAGAGCTTGCCATAAGAAAGGATACAGCATTAGGATACTCATGATCACCCTTGATGACTTTGTAAGGACACAAATTTCCAATTGAGTCTTAACGTAGTGTTGGCTCAATTCCGAACAAAAACATTTGTGTCATAGGATAGTATTGAGTGAGTATCCTCCAAGCCTATGACATGCAAGAGTTGAAAACGTAGAGGTCCATATTATAAAGCTTCATCAAATGCCGAGTTTCAAGTGCCACGTTTCTACGTCTTCAACACCATATTCCATTGTCTCCAAAAGGTATGAATGCATTTATATATATATATATAGGGAGACTTGGAATAATTTTATAAAGGGTGTAATCTTATTTAAAATGAATTTTATTTTCAGAAAGTTATTTTAGAAATTTTAAATAAAAAAAATTTAGCCTTAAAATTAAAGAATGGCATTCTGAGAGTTCGTTCGATATTGTCGTTCGAAGGAGTTTGTCGTTCGAACGAGGTTTGCCAATCACTTGCCACTAGAACTTCGTTATAAAGTTCGTTCGAATGAAATGTCGTTCGAATGAGATTTCGGCGGGAATAATTTTTGACAATTTTTTGGCACTTTCCCACTACTTTGTCCCACTACTCTTTTATAGAATTTAATGACTTCGGGACCAGAATTTTCAAAAGAACTTTTTCCATCTCCTAGAGAGTTTTTGAGAGCTTAATTCTTTCATAAAATGTTCCCTTGGTGTTTGTTATTCAAATTGAATTATTCAAAGAACAAAACCAAGTTTACACCTAATTGTTTGTTTTAATCCAAGTTTCTCTCTCTCTCTCTCTCTCTCTCTCTCTCTCTCTCTCTATATATATATATATATATATATATATATATATATATATATATATATATATATATATATATATATATATATATATATATATATATACATCTTTCTTGGAGAGTTTGTTTGGCACCGAATTTATTTCTACCGTAAAAGAGAGTTTGGGTTTGCTTCAACATCTCACAAAGAAGAAGTCTCTTTTTGGTTGCGGCATTCTTACATGATGAAAGGCACCATGTGTGGTTGACTGTTGTTCCTAAAGCGTCATTGGTGAATTCCAAGGTTCCGGTGGAGTTCAGGATTATCAACTAAGCGGAGGTTGGTACAAGAAGCCGCATCAGGGGCTTAAAGGGAGTCGAGTCAAGTTGAGTAAGTCATTTATTTTGTACTTGTAAAAATATCATACTTAGTGGACTTAAGTTTAGGGCCGTCCGAAGTTTTTTTCCGTAGTGGGTTTTTCCTCGTACATCGCGGCGTAGTGTGACTGATTTACTTTTTTCTTGCAAAATAACTTAGAATGTATGCTAGGATAATTCAAGATAAAATTTGGTTTAATTGTCACACTTGCTAAATTGGTGTTATTTTAATTTGGGTAAATGTTAATTTAATTGAAGTCATTATTTTATTGGATAAAATTTGGTTTTGCCTAATTTGCAAAATTGAGTTAATTATTTGTTAGCAAAATTTTTAGGACTTGGGTTAAATTTCTTTTGAACAAAAAGTTAAATACTCACAAGTTTGTTTTCAAGAGAAATTCTAATTTTGAGAACATTAAAATCCAGTTTTGTTTAATTTTAATTTTGGAAGAATTAAAATTATAATATTTTAATTGCGAATCTTGCATAGTATAGTCCCTTTATTTGAACCATATTCATTCCGCATCTTTAATAGGAAATTGAATTATTTTTGGTAATTTTTTCAAAATTGGGGCTCATCATTTTCAACAAGTGGTATCAGAGCAGGAGCGCTAAGTTATTGCGTTTAGGTCCTTTTTGGGCATTATTGTTTAAAATGGAAAATATGCCTCTTTCAATATTTCCTACGTTTGATGGTTCTCTCATGCTTGCACATGACTTTGTCTTTCCATATCTTATGAGTAAGTGCTTGCATGTCTTACATACTCTAACTCTTGTTCTTAATGATATATCTTTTGCTAGTTGCATATTTTGTATATAATCTTTCTAGTCTATGCTTCATAATTAATCACATGCTAGAATTATAATTTTTGTTTATCTTTTGTATTTTATTATTTCATTTTAATTTGAATTAAATGTAAAATACAAATTGATTTTTGTTTATCTTTTCAGTTAATTTTTGTGGTTGGTAAAAACTTTGAAAAACTCAAAATGATCTTTTTTTTGTATTTTGGTTTTACACACATTTTGTGGCATATGTTTGTGTTTGAATCCTCATTTCGCTCCCATGTGACTAGAACTTTTGGTTAGAATTTTAATCCTTAAAATGTTCTTTATCATGCTTACATGGAGTAGTTTAAGTTTGACTTGCACAATGGATTCACTTTTATATGCCTTTACACACATGGAGGAGCTTTTTGAACCTTAACTTCAAATGTTATATTTGAGCTTTTTGAGGTGTTCTCTTACCAATCTTGTCATCTACATACTATGACCTAGGAGGACTAGTGCATGTCAAAATCCGTTGCACGTGAGATTTGTGTGATAAAAAAAACAATATATATAAATTTTCACAAGGAAGGGCTCCGAAAGAAAATATCATCATTTGCGAGTAAGCCACCGTTTGCTTGGGCCTAAAAGAAATACGTGGCCCAAAGGACTAAAATAATAATGGCATTAAAAGAAAATATTTACCAAGGCCAAATTTGTTTAGTTGATTTATTCATTAAAAATATTAAATTAATATGCTTATTTTGAGGGAGATTGGATGGTATATTAATGGTTTGCACAATGTTCGTTTATCCTAGTTCTTCTATCAATGTCAGGACTCTATTGGTTTGTAGAATCATCATAATTCTAGGCTTGTATGCATTGTGTTTGTTTGTTCAATGAGTTCAATTTATATTTTCACATGAGGCTTTATCTAAATGTGATAAAATTTTGCTATCAAATAGGAACTCCGTGAACAGGTTTAAGTGATTGGGTTTTAAATTCATTAGTATCTAATTCACGCCCCTTCACTTCCATTTCCATATGACACATTTATGCTATAAGATTGTGAAAAACATATGTTATTTAGTTTTGGGTAATTTTGGTGTTTATATCTATATATGTGTACTTATGCTTAGTTTGATCTATTGTGTATACATATATATGATATTTTATTTGTTTTTGAATATTTGCCATGATTAGCTAGTTCATTTATGATTTTAATTCATTTTTGGTATCTATCTTGTTGCGAATTTTGTTTCGATATCACATGCTTAGATTACTACAATCAATTGATATGTTTTGTTATCACATCATAGTTGATACTCATCTCTTTATGTGGATTAGTTGAATTTTAGTTGCCCATATGCTTTAATGTTCGCATCACTTTATGCACAATTGCATGTATAGCTTGTTATCCCATTCTATTTATCCCTTGTTTAGTTTAGGGGGTGTATATGCTTTAATTGGGGTAGATAAGTTAATTTTTGATTCTTTAGCCTTTGCCTATTCCTGAACAAAAAGGGGGAGAAATGATATCTAATCCTATTGTAATCGTATCTTAGTTTGGGAGATTTAACTTAGGGGGAGACCGCTATCTTCTTAGGTTGATCATATTTGATAAAGGGGGAGAATTAATTTAGGGGGAGACTTTATTTACATTGCATTTAATATTTTAATATTCCCTATGCGTTTAGTGTGTTGCTTAAGTGTGCAGGTAATATAAAGCGGCTTGTAGTTAATGTGTCAAAGCGTTTAATTCTAAAGTGGTATTCGAGTCAAGTATTGTACTCTTTATTTTGGGTGGGGTGTTTTTGAGTCTAGTGAGCTTGACGGACCCTTAAGATTTTATTTTGGTTCTTATCCCGGAATAGCCAAAGGGGGAGATTTGTAAGGACACAAATTTCCAATTGAGTCTTAATGTAGTGTTGGCTCAATTCCGGACAAAAAAATTTATGTCATAGGATAGTATTGAGTGAGTATCCTCCAATCCTATGACATGCAATAGTTGAAAAAGTAGCGGTCAAGATTGTAAAGCTTCATCAAATGCCGAGTTTCAAGTGCAATGTTTCTACGTCTTCATCATCATACTCCATTGTCTCCAAAAGGTATGAATGCATATATATATATATATATATATATATATATATAGGGACACCTGGAATAATTTTATAAAGGGTTTAATCTTATTTAAAATGAATTTTATTTTCAGAAAGTTATTTTAGAAATTTTAAATAAAAAGTTTTTGGCCTTAAAATTGAAAAATGAAATTCTGATAGTTCGTTCGATATGGTCATTCGAATGAGTTTGTCGTTCGAACGAGGATATGGGGAGAAATGGTATCTAATCCTATTGTAATCGTATCTTAGTTTAGGAGATTTAACTTAGGGGGAGAGCGCTATCTTCTTAGGTTGATCATATTTGATAAAGGGGGAGAATTAATTAAGGGGGAGCCTTTATTTAAATTGCATTTAATATTTTAATATTCCCTACGCGTTTAATGTGTTGCTTAAGTGTGCAGGTATTGTAAAGCGGCGTCTATTTAATGTGGCAAAGAGTTTAATTCTAAAGTGGTATTCAAGTCAAGCATTGTACTCTTTATTTTGGGTGGGGTATTTTTGAGTCTAGTGAGCTCGACGGCCCTTTAGGATTTTATTTTGATTTTTGTCCCGGAATAGCCAAAGGGCAAGATTTGTAAGGACACAAATTTTCAATTAAGTCTTAATGTAGTGTTGGCTCAATTCCGGACAAAAACATTTGTGTCATAGGATAGTATTGAGTGAGTATCCTTCAAGCCTATGACATGCAAGAGTTGAAAATGTAGTGGTCAAGATTATAAAGCTTCATCCAATGCCGAGTTTCAAGTGCAATGTTTCTACATCTTCAACATCATATTCCATTGTCTCCAAAAGGTATGAATGCATTTATATATATATATATATATATATATATATATATTGGGAGACTTGGAATAATTTTATAAAGGGTTTAATCTTATTTAAAATGAATTTTATTTTCAGGAATTTATTTGGAACTTTTAAATAAAAAGGTTTTGGCCTTAAAATTGAAAAATGACATTCTGACAGTGCGTTTGATATTGTCGTTCGAACGAGTTTGTCGTTCGAACGAGAATCTTGATCGAACGAGGATAGGGGGACAAATGGTATCTAATCCTATTGTAATCATATCTTAGTTTATGAGATTTAACATAGGGTGAGAGTGCTATCTTCTTACGTTGATCATATTTGATAAAGGGGGGGAATTAATTTAGGGGGAGTCTTTATTTAAATTGTATTTAATACTTTAATATTCACTATGCGTTTACTGTGTTGCTTAAGTGTGCAGGTATTGTAAAGAGGCAACTATTTAATGTGGAAAAGCATTTAATTCTAAAGTGGTATTCGAGTCAAGCATTGTACTCTTTATTTTGGGTGGGGTGTTTTTGAGTCTAGTGAGCTTGACGACCCTTTAGGATTTTGTTTTGGTTTTTGTCCCGGAATAGCCAAAGGGGGAGATTTGTAAGGACACAAATTTCCAATTGAGTCTTAATGCAGTGTTGGCTCAATTTCAGAAAAAAACATTTGTGTCATAGGATAGTATTGAGTGAGTATCCTCCAAGCCTATGACATGCAAGAGTTGAAAACGTAGCGGTCAAGATTATAAAGCTTCATCAAATGCCTAGTTTCAAGTGTCATATTTCTACGTCTTCAACATCATATTCCATTGTCTACAAAAGGTATGAATGCATTTATATATATATATATATATAGGGAGACTTGAAATACTTTTATAAAGGGTGTAATCTTATTTTAAATGAATTTTATTTTTAGAAAGTTATATTAAAACTTTTAAATAAAAAATTTTTGGCCTTAAAATTGAAAAATGACATTCTGACAGTTCGTTCGATATTGTCGTTCGAACGAGTTTGTTGTTCGAACAAGAATGTCGTTCGAACAAGGATAGGTGACGAAATGGTATATAATCCTATTGTAATTGTATCTTAGTTTTGGAGATTTAACTTAGGGGGAGTGCGCTATCTTCTTAGGTTGAGTATATTTGATAGAGGGGGAGAATTAATTTAGGGGGAGTCTTTATTTCAATTGCATTTAATATTTTAATATTACCTATGCGTTTAATGTGTTGCTTAAGTGTGCAGGTACTGTAAAGAGGCATCTATTCAATGTGGCAATGCATTTAATTCTAAAGTGGTATTCGATGCTAGTATTGTACTCTTTCTTTTGGGTGGGGTGTGTTTGAGTCTAGTGAGCTTGACGGCCCTTTAGGATTTTGTTTTGGTTTTTATCTCGAAATAGCCAAAGGGGAAGATTTGTAAGAACAACAAATTTCCAATTGAGTCTTAATGTCGTGTTGGCTCAATTCCGGACAAAAATATTTGTGTCATAGGATAGTATTGAGTGAGTATCCCCAATCCTATGACATGCAAGAGTTGAAAACGTAGCGGTCAAGATTATAAAGCTTCATCAAATGCCGAGTTTCAAGTGCCATGTTTCTACGTGTTCAACCTCATATTCCATTATCTCCAAAAGGTATGAATGCATATATATATATATATATATATATATATATAGGGAGATTTGAAATAATTTTATAAAGGGTGTAATCTTATTCAAAATGATTTTTATTTTCGAAAATTTATTTTAGAACTTTTAAATAAAAGTTTTTGGCCTTAAAATTGAAAAATGACATTATGACAATTCGTTCGATATTGTTGTTCGAACGAGTTTGTCGTTCGAACGAGAATTTCGTTCAAACTAGGATATTATGGGAAATGGTATCTAATCCTATTATAATGGTATCTTATTTTAGGATATTTAACTTAGGGAGAGAGCGTTGTCTTCTTAGGTTGATCATATTTGATAAATGGGGAGAATTAATTTACGGGGAGTGTTTATTTAAATTGCATTTAATATTTTAATATTCCCTATGCGTTTAATGTGTTGCTTAAGTGTGCAGGTATTGTAAAGCGGCGTCTATTTAATGTGGCAAAGCGTTTAATTCTAAAGTGGTATTCAAGTCAAGCATTGTACTCTTTATTTTTAGTGGGGTGTTTTTGAGTCTAGTGAGCTCGACGGCCCTTAAGGATTTTATTTTGATTTTTGTCCCGGAATAGCGAAAGGGCAAGATTTATAAGGACACAAATTTTCAATTAAGTCTTAATGTAGTGTTGGCTCAATTCCGAACAAAAACATTTGTGTTATAGGATAGTATTGAGTGAGTATCCTTCAAGCCTATGACATGCAAGAGTTGAAAATGTAGTGGACAAGATTATAAAGCTTCATCCAATGCCGAGTTTCAAGTGCAATGTTTCTACATCTTCAACATCATATTCCATTGCCTCCAAAAGGTATGAATGAATTTATATATATATATATATATATATATATATTGGGAGACTTGGAATAATTTTATAAAGGGTTTAATCTTATTTATAATGAATTTTATTTTCAGACGTACAAAAAAATATGATCTATATTATTTTTATTTCTAATAAGGGAACACACCATAGTTACATGAAATATCAATGAAGGGAGTCAAACTAACCACCCCCTTTCCACTGATCAAAACCATTATAACCCTACCAGCTTCACAAAAATTATCCCTAACCCCACAGAAAACACCCCAAAATCCAAAATATAAATTACCCCCCCCCCCCCATCTTCATAAACATTGTCCTCAACTGAAAGACGACCCCACTTTATCATCATTTCCTTCCCTCGGATGTCCCCAAGTCTCCCACTCTAGATTAAAACTCCGTATGTGCTCCATGGATTGGTATGCCCTAACAATCTTGGACAAAACCACGACACCCTCCTCCGTGGTGTCAAAGGCAAAATCAACATTTGCCTAGTCTCTTCCTCTATAATCTTATCAACTACTCGCTTCCACAATCACATCAGGTAGTCTACGAACACATGATAGACCCATTTTATTAATTTTTATGGACGAGTAGATGACCGACGACACTGCCACAAAGAACCCAACATCATTCACAATGATTCAGCCAGGTCCTATACTGAGAAGAAGTTCGTAATCCGAGGAGGCACACTTTGTTCTCATCTGACTTGGTGCAGATATGTTAGGGGAAATAAAAGGAAGTGTGGAAAAGGCTAACCAACTGCACATACTGGTACTCTCCTATGTGGAAAATTGACTACAAGTCTCCCCATTATGGCACTAACCAACGAAGACACTGGGCCCCATGCTTCAAATCCTAGTTGATCAAGTTCTCTACCGATGGGACAAAACTAAAGAAAGGTCAGAAATGGAAACTAGGCACACCCACCAAGGGATACTCAGGTCGCGCCGTGAAACAGAACCTATCTATAATCCACATGAACAACATTATCGAGCCCCCCTCAAAAAATTGGAACAACCCTATTTCCAAGAATCAAGACCATTCAGGGTCTCAGCCAACACCACTGCAGTAGGATTATGGCTATAAGACATCCACGTCCTGTTGCAGCCACTTGGTGATCAAGTGTCAAGTACCCTGTCACCACTAAAAGCCTTGCAGAAAGGCACAAAACAATAACTCCAGTAAATCAAGCATCATCAAAGCCTCTCAGACCCATTGAGTACATAACCTCCTAAAGACAAATAGTCCATCCATTATCTAATGGTAGAGCTGCCGAAGGAGAAATATGGACCAACTCCACTATAAATGCCTGAGGAGAATGAGAAAAATTGGGCATGGCCACTGCAACACTGGGGCTAACCCTAACATTGCTGAGAATTCCTCGTTAGTAGGAAAGAAATCGTGTAGGCTAAAATAGAAGACATGGTCCTCGGGGTACCAGAATAGTACCACCGCGAGTAGCAAGTTCCAGTCTTTGGATCGATTATGCCAGACAGAAACCTGACACAAATTTAAAGTATCATAGTTAACATTATAAAGGCACATGGCCTCTAAACCTTTAAGATAAGAGGAGAAATATTCATACAAGGTAATAGACATTTGGGGAATAGAGAAAGAAGAGCAAGAAAATACATGTGGGTATTGTTGAAGAAAACACAACCCATACCCCTCCTTTTATACCCAAAATCCTTGGTAAAAAACAATATTTTTGGAAACCTATTTAATTCTTAGCACTACAGAAGTACACAAGTATACAGGAAATTAAGGCCTAGGGGTGATTTGACTTGACCCCCATGCTGATAAGTAGGTCAAGGGGCATGACGATCGACAATCCCCTATTTTGGAAAATTTCATTTTTCCTCTTTTCCCCAAAATCGATTTCCAAAAAATTCTTATTTGAAAAACTACCCCCACGTCATTAATATTCGTTAAATAAATGTTTTCCTAAAAATCGTTTTCATTCTCATCTCTGTCTTCGCAAAATAAAACAACTTCAACAGAAAATTAAAAGTGAATATATGATAGGTTATTAAATCAAGAAGAATACTGGAAAAAAAATGATTTTTTTTCATATATATTTTGCATGATTACATTTTCTGCAAAAAAGCAGAAAGTTCTACAAAAATCCAGAAATCTCCTTAAAAAATCACAAAAATCCTTGAGAAATATGGAAAATTATTTTCCCTCAAGAAAATCATTTCTTTATCACTAATCCCTTTAAAAACTCACAAAATACCTAGCGGGATTAATCTTACACTCTTATCCCCAATATACTCCTGAACATAACAAATGATGCGCCCGTATCCAAGTCTACTATAATTTTCCATCCGACACCTCAAAACTAAATACCCCGAGTGGAGTTTAAATACAACATAATCCCCAGCGGAACCACAAATGCAACTGCACCCCCAAGTTAATTTAAATTCTCTCGGGAGAGCTACTCCCCACGCTACAACTTTAGGTCCTTAGAATTGACATCGGCTCGCAGAATTGGTCACCCTGATTTTAGGTCCTCGGAATTGACCTCGGCCTGTAGAATTGAGCGCCACAACTTTAGGTCCTCATAATTGACCTCGAAATTCGAAATTTGTCTCCCCAACTCGAGGTCCTTATAATTGAACTCAATGTATAAAATCGATCGCCCTAAGTTTAGGTCTTAAGAATTGACCTCGACCCTTAGAATTTGTCACCCTAACTCAAGGTCCTTAGAATTAACCTTGGCCCTCATAATTGTTCATCCCAACTTTAGGTCATTAGAATTGATCTCGTCCATCAGAATTGGTCATCCCAACTTTAAGTCCTCAAAATTGACCTCGGCCCGCAGAATTGATCACCATCAACTTAAGGTCCTCAGAATTAACCTCGACCCTCAAAATTGGTCGGCACAACTTTAGGTCCTTAGAAATAACCTTGGCCCATATAATTGGTCGTCACAACTTAATGTCTTAAAAATTGACCTCATCCCTTAGAATTTTTCATACTCACTTTAGGTCCTCAGAATTGAACTCGACCCTCAGAATTGGTCGCCACAACTTAAGGTCCTCAGAATTGACCTTAACCCTCAGAGTTGGTCATTACAACTTAAGGTCCTTAGAATTGACCTCAACCCATAAAATTGGTCATCGCAACTTAAGGTGCTCATAATTGACCTCCACCAACAAAAATTGGTCGTCACAACTCAAGGTCCTCAAAATTAACCTCGAATTTCAGAATTAGTCTCTTCAATTTAAGGTCCTTACAATTGACCTTAGCCCGCAAAATCGGTCGCCCTAATTAAAGGTCCTAAAAATTTATCTCGACCCTCAGAATTGGTTGGCCTAACTCAAGGTCCTCAGAATTGACCTCAACTCTAAAAATTGGTCGTCACTAATTAAGGTCCTTAGAGTTAACCTCAGCCCATAGAATTAGTCATCACAACATCAGGTCCTCAAAATTGGTTGTTACAACTCAAGGTCCTCGTAAATCACCTCGGCCCACATAATTGATCATTACAACTTCAGGTCCTTAAAATTGACCTCAAGCTTCATAATTACTCATTACAACTTTAGGTCCTCATAATTGACTTTATCCCTCAGAATTAGTTGCCCCAACTCAAGTTCCTCAGAGTTTATCTCGACCCTCGAAATTGGTCATCACAACTTAAGATCATCATAATTGACCTCGGCCCGTAGAATTAGTCATCATAACTTTAAGTCCTCAAAATTTACCACGACCCACAAAATTTGGTCGTCATAACTTACGATCCTTAGAATGTAACATGACCCTCAGAATTAGTCTTCATAACTTAAGTTCCTCAAAATTAACCTCGACCTGCAAAATTGGTTGACACAACTTAAGGTCTTCAAAATTGACCTCAATCGTTAGAATTAGTCGTCGCAACTTCAGGACCTCAGAATTAATTTCTTCCCTCAAAATTGGTCATCCCAAGCACAAATTTATAATTAACCTCGACCCATTTAATCGGTCATCCTCGTCTCCTTGGGTCCTCGGAATTAACCTTGACTCAACTAATCTGCCTCCCTATCCCCTTAAAAAAAATCTTAATACATCCCTAACCCGCTGAATCGGTCATCCTCGTCTCCTTAGGTCCTCAAAATTGACCTCGACCAACTGAATCAGTCATCCTCGTCTCCTTAGGTCCTCATAACTGACCTCAACCCTCTGAATTGGTCAACCACATCCATTAGGTCCACAAAATTAACTTCAAATCGTCTTCCCTAATGATGATGTGGTCTTTGTCGTTAGAGGAACTTTATTTATTTCAAGATCTCCTATCGAGGGGATCTCTGTAGAGACCCCATCTTAGGTCCCCCTAAGAACTTCCTTAGGTCCCTAGCACTCACTCGTTTACCATAAATCCTATGTCATACTTTAAGCACCAATATAGAGGCCATAGGGTGCTCACGAGACCCATTTGAACAGGTCAACTTTCTCACATGAGTAAAAAATTAATGAATCTTCAAAGTTCTTTGAATCCCCTTTCCAATGGTCCATCCCGTATGCGAATCAAAGTTACGATTCTGTTGAACGGTTCGTTTAACTATTAAAAACTAATCTAGAGGTCGCCAGGATATCCCAAGCCCCGTTTGACTCTAGTGAACATTATTTCCAGAATAGAAGCTCAATGAATCTTCAAAATTATCTAAATCCCATTTTCAACGATCTACCCCGTACGCCAATTAGCCTACGGTACGAACAAATAATTCGTTTTACCAGAAAACTTGATCAACTCTCTTGTCGAGTGAAGCTCAATTAATCTTTGAAGTTCTCTCAATTGCCTTTTATAACGGTCCACCCCGTGTGCAAATCAGGCTTACGGTATGGAGGAATGACCCATTTTACATCAAAGGGTCACTGGGAACTTTTGAGCCCCATTTGGTCAACTATCCAAACTAAATGAAGTTGAATGGAATTTTAAAAGGATATGAATATCCTTTACAATCATTCATCCCATGCGTGAATCATCCTTACGGTTCGGACGAACGGTTCATTTTCCTCTAAAAATTTCCTATCGAGTGATAAATGGGCACTTTTGATCCTTGTTTGACCTCGGTCAAATATTAGACCAAGGAGTGTCTCAATGGATTCAAGAAGTGATCTGAATACCCTTTCAAATTGTCTAGCCCTTGCGCAATTCTGACTAATGAATTGCATTTTACGATCATTCTTTCGAAAAACCTATCCCAGACTGCCGAATGACACCCCTAGGACCCAACCTATCGGTAGCGTGCCTGAGGTTCTATGCCAATAGGTATGTCTAGGGCCATGATAATCATAACCCCTTGTCTCTATAAATAGATTCGATGACCTCACTCTGAAAGGAACCCCTAAACGTCCCTCTCATCAATTCAGAGAACATTCTCTCGAATTCAGAGTTGTTCCCTTCCTAAAAAGACCATTTCCCGCATTACATTTAATCCTTTTCTTAATTTATTTAGTAAATACCGTCCCATATCTTCATACCACCTCTATCCCATTACAAGATCAGTGTGTCTACACTCAATATTAACATCAAGTATTCATAAGGAGGTTCAATTCTACATCATTTTATGAAAATTCTCTTATTTTAGTATTAGTTGTTTTATTTCTACTTTACCACTTTATTTCATTACATAAAATATATTAATCTCAAACCTTTATTAGTAGTAGTTTCACATACCCTATTTTTATATATAAAAAAAAATTGGTAGATTTATAAATTCCAAATGAGAGATTCTCACTACACATTATCCATCTTAAAGCATGTTTCTCTCTAGGTACACATAAGTGAAATCCCCTGTTTTGATTTATGTATTAAACCCCACCCTATGTTATCTTCGAACTATGTGGACTTTAATGTCCCTTGGGCTACGTAAGCATTTTGGGTAAATTTTGAGAGTCGAGTCCTCCCTTATGCGCACTTATAATATTATTTTTGTAATATATATATATATATATATATATATATATATATATATATTCTCGATGAATGTCATATTCTTTCTTGCTTGTGTTTCGCCCGATATACACATCCTCTCTTCCACAACGACTTGTGATCCGACAAACACTCACATTATATTTTTAGTTATTATTTTCGAGAACACTCCTAAGGATGAATTCACTATGTCCTTTTCCATGACGCGAGTTGAATTATTCTATTAGTCATCTATATTATTCATATAAGAACGCGATTCATGAAGTCTAAGAGGAGAAGATTAACAAATGCCCAATAGAGATCGAAAGGGAGGGATGGGTGCCTAACACCTTCTCACTCCGTAATTTAGTCCCCAGAACATTGAACTACTTGGTTTCCCAAGCATTATTGTTGTCCTTGGTGTCTCTCTCTCACGGAAGCAACATTTCTTTGGCCTGCTTTGTGCAAAATATAGGCTGGCGACCCTACCTCTGCACATTATCCCATATTTACGATGGCCCAGTGCCCCAAGAAAGGGTGCAATCCCATTCGTGCATTGAAGGGAAGACATTAAATAAAGAAAGGGGAAGACCCACGGGTGGCCACACCCATATTGCCAACTAAAAAAGAGAAGCAAATGATAGGCTACGAATCGATTAAAGCTAAGGCCAAATCGATTCACACCTGACAGGTACAAAATTTATCTTAATAAATGTTTTTTGAATCTCTTATTCATTAATAATATTTTAACCTGATTATAAGTGTGATTGCATAATTTATATTGTATATTCAATTTTTATTTTATTTAAATGCGTAGCTTAATTTTAACACACGTAATGCAATATGCAATTTTTTTGGGGTTTTCTTCTTAATTTTAATTACAGGATTACTAAATTTAAATTAACCCCATAATTTATCATAACACGGTTTTATTAATTTATAAAAATTAGGGAGTTACAGATGGCTAGACAAAAATGGTAAACCAGGTGCTGGAAGACATGTTGGGAGAATTTGTGATGGACTTCAAAGGCAGTTGGAAAATACAACTACCATTGGTGGAGTTTTGATATAACAATAATTATTAAAATTCCACTTTAATGGAACCTTACAAGGAACATTATGGGTGATCGTGCAAATCACTAGTATGTTAGTTGGACCCAAGTAAGGGTAGAATTTTCGGGTCTGAAATTCATTAAGAGACAACATCGAAGATATAGTTGATTTGAGAAAGGATTAAGACCAGACATGACAAACAAATTAGTTATGTTAATATATATATATATATATATATATATATATATATATATATATATATATATATATATATATATATATATATATATATAGTAAGTTTGTGAAACTTGAGGTGGGTAGAAATAATTACTTCTAGTTTCCCCTATGAAAGGAATTACGCATTTCTGAAAGAAGGAAATATTTGCTCCACGTTACATTGTGGCTTTTATGAGTACAAAGAAAGTGGGTACATTTAGCACTTTCATACCATCTCGACCACGCACATAACGTGTTTTATATGTTCTTCCTTCCTCGATTTTTACATCCTAGAGTTTCCTATCAACACATTGATTTGGGTAAAATTGATCTAGATTATTATGCCTTTAATAGTGAGAAGCCAATGAGTATAGTGTATAGGAGGGTTTCAGATATTGTGTTTAAAGGATATATCATTATTACATGTACAATAAAACCACCATAATGAGGAGGAGTCCATATGAGAACTAGCGTGCTTGATGAAACAAAAACACCCACAATTATTTTTTAGAAATGTATGTCTTTATTTATGAATTCTGAGGACAACATTCTTTTTGTTAGGGGATATTGAAATACCCCATATTTGTGAGGATTTATTAAATAATTAAAGGAGGAAGTTATAAAGGGGACTTAAATTAAATTTATTAACTTTAATTGTGTTAGGTTGAATTGATTTCAATTGAATTAATTAAATTGGACTCATTGGATTAAATAAATAGGAATTGTTAATTATTTGGTTTGGTCCATGCCGACATGGGGCTTGGTTTATGATTAAATGGTTTATATTGAGAAAGTAGTGTAATTGGTGGGTCGATAATATTCAAATAAACCTAAATATATGTAGGTAAATTTATAATGACTTAGGGCCCAAATCAGTTAAACTAATGACAAGCAAAGATGAAATGATTTGTAAAGAGTTAAGAAAAATAAAGGAAATTTGGATAAATAAAATAAATAAAAATAAATAAAGGAAGGTGTGATAACCCCCATTTTTCACGTAAAGGTTGGCCAGACACAATACGATGAAGATGCAACTTGTCTAATAATCTATATCATTCTCAGCATCAAGCCATAATATAATAATTTTATTTGAAAATATACGCGCACAATAAAACCATATGAAGTAATAACTGAAAATACAAAAATCCCAACTCCAGAAGTCGTAAAACATCCACCTCAAGCGTAAATGGAAAATAAATGAACGATACAATAACTCTGGGGCTTATGCCCATGCAATTTTTAGAATAATAAAACAACCGAAATAAGAGTAGTAACCTATGCTAGAATAAATTGAAATGAAGCTGCTAATGATCAAGTGTGATGGCATGTCTGATCTCTTATCAGCCCTGTTGTCTAGGAAAACCTAGGGGGAAAACATTTTATAATTTGGGTCCGCGCCCTAAAGTAGCAAGAATGAACGTACAAAACCAATACGTAATTATGCAATTAATTCACATTACACACCTTCCATCGTCACTCACATACAGTAAATATCTCACCCCTAATCTAAGTGTAATACTATATGCATTCCAACCCAAGTCCTAAATATAAAGTCTGATATATATACTAACATGATAATATCAAGGAATATAACACAACTAATAAACGAAATATAACCATCTACACATGTCATTCTAGTCCTAAGAATAACCCCATACTTCTAACCATAAGATATTTCATATCATCACATTATGTATTTTACGTAGCATTGTGCTCATTAACAATTGTCCACATCGTTAGACTACATGGATTTGTTCTCAATTAAATTATATATATATAATAGGGGATAAAACTTATATATGTCATAAGATATAACTATGATGTCATAAGAATAATTATTATAGTATTTCCTCTTTTACCCCTTAAAATTTGAGTTCCCCCTATTTTTCTTCTCACTAATTAATTTCCCCCTTTCACTTTAATTCAAACAAAAGGGTAATTTGGTAAAGAGACATTATCTTTCCATCTCACAACACCTACTATATGTCACTTTCAAGTTTGCTCAAAATTCAAACACTTATTTGCAGATACATCTCTCTCTCTCTCTCTCTCTCTCTCTCTCTCTCTCTCTCTCTCTCTCTCTCTCTTGCTCACCACCTGCTACTGCAAACCACTACACCACCAATTAACCACCTCTATCCCGTAAACCCATCAAAACACCCAAAACCCCACCATTAACCTCCCAAAGATACCACAACAAAAACAAACCTCCCCACTGCCTAACCAAACCATCTTCCATCACCATCATCTATCCACCTCCTACACTATCCATCCACTATTGAACCCTCATTTTAGTATTTCTTTCCAATTTCCTTACACTCTCATTGTGTGAGACCTTTTTGTTGCCTTTAGCACAAGATCTGAACCCGAACCTGTATGGTGAGATTTGTTTTTAGCGCTTAGATTTTTGTTGTTTGTTGTTAGTAATCATTTAAATATTTTTTTAAGCTTTATATCTTCTGAGGTAGGTGTGGGTATATCGGTGGTGAGTGGGGGTGCATTAAGGTTTTGATCTCTTTTCACTCCGATCTCTTTCTGCTTCTTTTTGGGGGGTAGCCGGGGCCTCGGCCTCGACAGGTTCTAAAGCCCCCATCTTCACTTTAAAAATAGCCATGGGAAGAGATGACGACTCTATAGTGTTGCGTAGACCCCGATGTTACTCCTCCCGGCCCTGGTAATGCCTTTTCTTGGTATACCTCTCTTCCCGCGCTGGACCCATTTTCCGATTATTCTCAATTGGAAAACAAAAACACAAAAATTGGTTTCTTGATTTTCTCTCTATTTACGAATTAAAGGTATGTGTTCTCTCTCTCTCTATTTGCGTATGCTCTGGTTTACCCCATTAGTTTTAAATTAGATTTGTTTTTGGGGATTCAATCAGGGATTTTCTCTCTCAAAAACTATTTATGTTATGTTAAATTTGTTTGTAGTTTATTAGTAGGGGTTCAATCAGGGACATTATTATTTGTAGTTTATTATTTCTTTGTTTGTTTGTGAAATTGACATAGATTGATTTATATATTTGTTTGTAGTTTATTATTGGGGTACTTTAAATATCATAGGGAAATTATTGTTGTGATTTATTATTTATGTTTCTTTCTTAAAAGATATGCATTGGGGGGGGGGGGGGGGGGGGGGTCCCATACTTACCCCTCCCCTCCCCCACGTTTTATTTTAAAAAAATAGGTTCTAAACATTTCAGGGTACTCCTATAAAAAATTATCCCAAAATGATTTATTTTGGTATTTTAAAAAAATGAGTCAATATTGACTCATTTTTTTAAAATACCAAAATAAATCGTTTTGGGATGATTTTTTTAGGGGTATCCTGAAATGTTTAGAACCTAATTTTTTTAATAAAAGCTTATATTTTTATAAAAAAAACCCTAAATTTCCCTTATTAAGGGGAGGGGGCGTATGTGATCCTGACTCGATATGCATAATAGTTTTTTTTTACCTTTTATTTGTAGTGTTATATTAATTTTATGTTAACGTTGGTGTTTAAGTGCAAATCCTTGCTCTAGGGGGCTAGATATTTTGTGTCATTATGGATATATCAAGGGAGTAGATTTTTATTTGAACAAAAATCAGGGGTTATTTGTGTTAGATGTAAAGGTATATCAAGTCTTTAGCGGACAATTTTTGGACAATTTATCTTTTCTCGGTTATTTCCACTTAACATTGAAATTATTATGTAATTTTTGTGCTATTCTTTTTTTATTATATCACATGTTAATACTTTTTTTAATTGCATTAGACTAAGTGACTCTCAAATTAAAGTGACTCTCGAAGTAAAGTGAAAACGTAATTATTTTATTACTGTTTGATGGATGGTTTTGAATTTGTTTAACTATTTTTATATTGTTGTGTGTATACACGTATACCTTTTTTTATGATTTTTACATGCATACAGGGGGTTCAAAAGAGGTTTGGGTTTTCAGAAGAGGAGTTTTTACTTGGTTTCTATGGTTGTAATGTTTGTATGCTCTGTTTATACCTATAGTATAATATATTAAATCCTTAGTAAGATTTAAATTTAGGTTTTTATTGGTCGTTGTTTACGTTTTTCAATTTCAATAGGTTGCAACTTCTATTGGTGATGGGGGTAGGGTGGGTTGGAGAGATTTATAATATTTTTATGGTGTTTATAAGGACTGAGGCATGTGAAGTTTTGATACGATGGGTATGTATTTATTTTTCTCTTTCCCTTGATTTTCTTTTGAATCCCTATATCTACTTTACATGATCTAGATATTTATTCCTCTATCATTTGTACCAACTAATTTCAATACAATCCCAAATCATTGCGTTTTAGTTTCACGTGGATGCAAAGAGTGATTTGGTTCATGAGTAATTGAAACTTTTCTTGATGTGTTTTTCATACTGCCGAACTAACATTTTTTCTTTTCAATTTCCCTTTTCAGCAAAGTGCCGACAACTCGAAATTACAAGGTAGTGTATACTTTTAAGGAATGAACATTGCAGTGGAAAAAAATAGCTAAATCTATTTAGCCATTTGTTTGCGATGTGAATTATAATCCGTGATGATTTAAGTTCTTTTTAATTATTTATACGAGTCTCCGATAAAGTAATAATATATTTATTGGTATTTGTTTTCTTAAACAGTGTGAATTATCCTATAAACAAAAGAAATTTTTCCCAATTTTTTTTTTTGAATTGTTAGGTTTTGCACACGAGATTTATATAGAATATTGTTAAATAAGTGACGTAGTTTATACAAGGTCCATGAGTGACTATTTTTTTGGTTGTTGAACTACTTTTATACCTTAAACATGTGGATAGTTCTATAAATAAAGGAAATTCTATCCAATTTTTTAAAAAAGTAACTTATTTGTATTGAACTTAAATTGGTTCGATCGTTATATTGTTGTGATCATGTTAGATTTCTCGAATATTGTCGTGCCTTCAGGCACGGGCCCATGCCTGAAGGCACGGTAAAAATTTTCAAAGTACGTAATTGTAAAACAGTGAAAATTTCATTCCCCAACAAAATAGAGTGTAATTTAAAAATAAACGTGCCAAACTATTTTTTAACCGATTACAAATCCAAAAAACTGCGTCAACTAAGGCTTGTAATCATTGAATTTATTATAACGTGCACACGATTTAGAAAATTTCTGCAAAATTTACCCTATTTATAGGACTATCCACCTGTTTAAGAAACCAAAATTACTTGGCTATACAAATAGTCCATCCCGGAAATTATATAACCCGGTAAAAAGATCATTATTAGCAACTTCACCAACAAAATGATGATAAAATAATGCTAAAATGACGATGAATATGATTAGGCATTTTTTTGTGTCTATGATAAGACTTGTCAGGTGGTCATGTTAAATCGTCTTCATGTTGTGTAAAGTTTGCTAAATTAAGTTTCATTGACACGAATTAAAAAATAAAATTAGTTAGAAATGAGTTTACGTGAGTGTTGTGACATACAACTTGATGAAACACAGCTAGAAATCTGAAAAGGATAAACTATTCCTCGTCATCAAAAGTAAGGAGGCTTATCATTTGACTATAATCACTAAGCACGGGAAAAATATTCAAACAGATTCAGACCAAACGGATAATATCTAAACAATTTTTGGTTGCCATTTTAAAGAACATAAATGACCTCCCTACTAAATGTGTAAAAACATCATTGGCCATCATTAATCCCGATGAAGGGGCACGGGGCTGTTGTTACATGGCTTTGGCATGTGGCATCATAAACCTTTGGCCCTTGGATCCTGTAGCAAGTGAGAGGCATGCCTGACCTATAGCAGCACCAACTGCAACTGTATGTATCTCCTTTAATTCCATCATAGCATCATAAATTGTAAAACTTATTTATTCTCGATAAAATTAGTACTCTCATATTGAAAACCCGAGACAAAATCATTCAATTAGTCCAGTAAGTGTTAATCACACAATTAATTCTCGCATTAACATAACACTGCTCAAAGAGTATGATAACAAGTCACTGTTTTTAGAATCATTCAATTAGTTTTATTAGTTCACTGTTTTTAGAATAACAGTTCACTATTTTTAATACATAAAGAATATATATGATAACATTTGAAGATCGAAAACCTAACTAAAATCCGATGTTGAGAGAGGGAACAAAGAGTATACTTGCTACGATTTCAAAGAGCGATTATGTCTCAATCTACAAAATAATTGATAAACAACAAAATTAATCATCAAAACAAAACATAAACACAAAAAACATAATGTGTATAACTATTAACAAAAAAAATCATGAATCTTAAAACCCTATGCGTTTGAATTATCTTATCCCATCTCATCCCCAAACAACAAAATATCCGACATAGAAGTATTCTAATTTATTTTCACAATGGCACATTCAACTTGAAATAACTGGTGACAGCCCTATCATTCACAGTTAGAGGAGATCATATGACATCACAAAACTTGGCTATCAACAGATCATTTGCTACACTTTTGAATGTCTTTCAGTTCCTTGGGGTGATATGTATTTGTTCTCTCTCAAGATTCCTCGTGAGGTTTTTGCCATCTGCGACCATAACTGATCTCACTCCATAAAAAGCACTGCTCGTGCTCAAGCAAAGTTCAAATAGCTAAATAAATATGAACTGGTTGGTGCTAATTTTTGTGAATCTGGTATTCTGAAATAAATTGGTTACTTGCACAATTGACCAATTTCAAGGATATTATAACCTCATGGGAGATTTTTGTGAATGAAAAATCGGTACAACAAAAATGATTAGCATCAGTGAGGACTGATGCATCCATGCCAATGTAGTGTAGCTTGTGTCTCTGTTAAGCTCCTCATGCAGGATTTGCATCTTTGTAAAGCTCCAATCCATATTCAATATCAAATCAGTAACCACCTGCTATCGACATGGTCGTAACTTTATTCCCTGGATGCTCATGCCATGTGCCCCATGAAACTTCTGTACACCATTCCTAAGGCATCCTACACACACACTATGTAGTTGACACCATGTAATTAGTCATCACACCCATCATCATCGATTAGTGAATGGAAATTTAAATTAAGAACATAATTGATATGCAATAATAAATATAAATGAACCATGGAAAAGAGCCCAACATCATTATAAAGGTCTTCCATCTTTTGCATATTGATGCCACGAAACACACTGTAAGTTCTACTTTAAAGTGCAAAAATATTGGGTAATGAAATTAAAAAAGAGCATGGATATCTTACCTCGAGGGCTGTATGAGGTTGATCCACTATAGATATACAATATACTTAGTTCAGCGCATTAGTGTGCCTAGAAAACTGTAGATATATAATAGAGAGAATTTCATATAACTGTTTCAACGACGAGTTCATCCAATTGCACTGTGACGCATAAAAGAAAAGAAACAAACATCAACATCAATTAAATTTTCTCCCGAAGAATTAACTTTCTTACTCTTTTGATGAACAATATCCAAGTCAATACCCGATCTTGCCAAGTTTAAAAGCAGTATTAAAATTTGTGAGATAGCAAAATATTCATAAGATATGACACATTGAAGTTCATGGGGTTGTTCCAAAGAACTGCTGCTGTTACAAAAAGGATTTGTAATCCAAAGAACTATTGGTACTAAAATAACTTCTCCTTTTTAGTAACAACACCAGTTCCTTGGATTACCGATGGATGTTGTAAATGCGTCTAGTTTCTATGATATACAAATTAGTGTTATAATAATATTGAAAAATAGTAAAAGATAAATGAAAGTGATAATCCCAAACTAAGATGATTTAAAATAAGAAAGAAAGAAGACTAATATATCATATGGACAAAGTAGCATCTTGAAGTGTCCAAATCTTATATCCACGGTTGATAACATACTTACCCATCATTTTGAAGTGTCCAAATCTTATGGGTGTGGCGGGGTACGAATGAGGCTGCGGGCAGCAAAGAGGTAAAATAAGGCATGAGGACTTAGATTCAGAGCCGTTGCATCACCGGCTTTTCAAAACTAATGAAAAGTAGGGATATGAAGATTCTCATGGTACTGTCATCCATTCAGAAATGAAAATGGCATTTAGACATAATTTAAAAACAACATAAATCCTCACGAGCGTTCCAAGATAAAACGACATTTAAACTTCATTTAAGACACAAAATCAAGAGTTTTTTCATTAAGCTAGTGGTTGAGAGAAGTATAATGAGTCATTAGTATATGAGATTTGTGCCCAAATGGATAAAATGACTCACCGTATCATTTTGTCACACATCAAGCATAACTCTTGTTTTCATAACCTGTGGATATGATCAAATTTCAATGTGAGTGAATTGTCAACAAAACTCATAACAAGTAAATTGAATAACAATGACTTATTACATGTTCTAACTCAAAATATTATTAAATTGAACTACAATGACAATTTCACAATCACATATAACTAACAATAGAAAATAATGACACTACAATCAACAACATTTGAAATCTGCCAATAATGGAAGTACAATTAAAGCAAGTGTAATATTTTACAAAAATCAATCTTTTTCTGACCATATCTTTCCAAATAGGCCTGCAAAACAAAGGAAAGTTAATTTTTCTGGATCACCGCAATCAACTCAGGGAAAAAATAGTTTATGTTGTGATTTTAACAATAAAAAATAAAAAATCTTAAATAGCAAAAGGATAAGAATCTTAAACCCATGCAACCTAGTCAAAAAACAAATCTAAGGAAGATCCATGAAGGCCTAGTTAAGCTAATGGAGTATTTCAGTTTCTAAACTAAACCAAAAGCATATAAGAAAACTTTCAATTGGATAATACTCATATTATTGTAGTGTACCTAGAAGGTCTAATTATCCACTAATATCATCCCGAATTGTCAACTTTCTGCAGTTACCTTGATGTAGCCTCAATTTCCTTAAGAAAGCCTTAATGAGATTTCGAAAGACATGGAATTAGGGGAACATCAGTAATACAAAAGGAACATTTATGCAAAACAGAGCTTACCTCCATCATGTTAAAGATGAGATTAGAAATAGTGGTCAATGCTCTACTTTCAACATGGACAAAAGTTTCAATGGTCAAATGCTGAAACTTGAGTTCAATCTTTTGAAATTTCAAATCAAATCTGCACTGAACAGATAGTGAATGAGGCACAAGGAATTGGTATTATTGTATGTAGTGGTAGTGGTAGTGGTAGTGGTAGTGGTAGTGGTGAGGTGTGAGGATAACGAAATAATAATAGGGAGGGTAGTTATGTGTGAAATCAACATCACATCCGATGGAAGAAGGTGTTCCAATCATGATCGAATATGCGATTAAGAAGAAGCTTTCATTCCTGGAGTTAAAGGTTTTGAACATCAACCTCTATGGCATCTCCAATAATGTTCCTGAAAATGCCTCTTCGAACTCGATTGTAGGTAGGTAGTCTCCTTGAAAAATGAAAAAAAAAATTAGTTCCCATTAATGAACATGTGTTGATGATGAATAGCTATATATTCACCTATGCGGATAACACTAAAATGCAGGCCTACTCAGTATCACAATTCTAAAATACAAAAGTAGTAGCCATGATTTAGAATGAAACATGAAAAGAACTCATTTGTGTTACTGGGCCATGTGGTAAGACCTCTGTAATATATTTGTAAAGCATTTGCTATTTGTAAAATATCTTAATCAAATAATGGAAAAAAATTATAACTTTAAAATATCTGTAACAGATAGCAAATGAAAAAATGGGGGAAAATACAAAAGAAAACCTAAAAAAATATTCTCCTAAAACATATTAGTATAAAAATGAGATGCAATTTTACCATAGAATTCGTAATGCCTACGTATTGAAAATCACTAAACTAATAAACCTAAAAACAAATTAATAATGAACAAAGAAATAAATACAAAGAAATATAAACATTCGCTAAAAATTAAAATCAACTCATTTGAACATTTTATCAAACACCTAATGTTCAACAGAGAAATATAACGATTAGACACCCTTAAAATTTCCTCAAACCCTTCGGAACATTGTCGTTGTCCAAAACCATCCAAACAAACCCTGAAACTGAAACAAAATTCAATGAATAGACGAAAGAGTATAAAGAAGTCAAAGAAAAGATATTGTCCGTGTCTGAACACTTTAAAATGTTCAATTATTCAACATACAAATGTTTGAGATTTAAATTCAATTCAAAGTACCGATTTCTAACAAAATATCGATACGTACAATGAAATGATCACGATCAAATTTCACAAAATCCACAAATATAACTTTGAAATCGTCACATAAGGCAATTGTAATTCAAGTTCCCAAACCTTTTTCTTCAGTCAACGGGCTCCAAAGACACTAATTTAAAACTAAACATTTTTCGGTAGTATTTCAAGAAGAGATGGAGAAAAAGACATAAAAAATAGGGGCCCGCCTAAAACATCTTTCTATCTCTAAGTTTTAGGAGAACCAATTTTTAAATAGGATCTCTTCGCACACCCTGATTCATATAGATCCACATTAATAGTCGTAAGTGCAACCATTTTTTGCGATTAAAAATTGTAATGAAGGGAACAACCCTACAAAATTCATTTATATTCATCTATAAGTGAGATCAAAATTTCAAATAATCAAATTTAGTGGAGATCTAACCACATGAATAAATATTTTTTTAAGCTCAACTTTACAACTACAAACTCATGTTTGTCGTAGCCTATGTTTCTCTTCAAAACTTTAAACGTCCTTAAACCCTAAAAAGTTGTCTTTGTTCAACAAATTTTCAAAGATAATGAATTCAAGATGACCAAATCAAATATATCGTGCAAAGCATATATTAAACAAATTTAGATGAGGAATAAATTAAGAACACTAATAAAACTAAAAGAACCCTAAAACACTTTAAACTTGAGTGGAACCCAAATCACCATGAGTTTGAAACAAATAATAAAAACACTATGAACCCATATATCCATACAAAATAGAGAACATATAGGTGCCAAGGAACCAACATAGAAAAAGATCATTATGTCATATATTTAGGGATAAAGAGAGAGAGTGTTCAAACAATCACCCCGGATGAATACCCATTTCAGCAACGTGTCAAGACATCAAATAAGAAACAAAAAATTAAAAAATCTATTTTAATATGAACAAAACAAATCTGAAAGATAAGTGAACTACTTACCTATTAACATTTTGAGGTATACACAAAACCTCTGGCGTAGCAGTGTAAAATGAAATAGAAATCAATAGTGAGAAACATGATAGAGGAGAGAGACTACCGATTCGTGAGAGAATGGTAGAGATTTTACCCAAATATTCAAACCCTATATTTCCCCCAAATTGCATATGATCGATCTGAGTTAGAAAGAGAGAGGAGAGAGAGTTGCTTGCTGATTTGAGTTGAGAATCGATCGAGAGAGGGTGTAATGTTTGCATATCTCTTTCTGTGTGGTGGGTCCTAATGGAATGTATAATTTCCTATTTTAACCTTGATTTTGAATTTTGAATAAGAGGAAGAAAGGAAATCAAGTGGTAAAAAAGAGGGGGAAATAAAAAATAAATGGGATAAAGAGGAAAATGTAATAAAATAATCTCAACCCTTGGATTCTTTCATTGTTGATTTAATCCTAGCCTCTAATTTAATTTGTCAACTTATTGAATAGTAAAAACATCATACTCTTTATTATATATATATATATATATATATATATATATATATATATATATATATATACGACACACGAAGGCATCTACCCTTGGCGTCCAGTTCGTGGTTTATCGTTAAGTCCGGAGGAGTCCCTTACCAAATGAATGTAAACAAAAAACATAAAAGTGAAGTGGTCCCTACGCAGTACACCATTGCAAGGTCCGTACCCACGAAGATGAAAATGTATTTTGACTATCCCATGTACCTTCTCGCAAGTAATACCACCACGTAGGACCTAAAATAATGACCTACACAATGCCCAACCTACCTGTACCAATGCATGCTACGATCCCGACGACGTATGCAACCCTAATCGATAAGCTTTCCATGAACACGGGTATGTTCACACAAATAATAAATGCATATCAGTAGCACATAATATGTATAGCTAATTATCCCTATAAGTACCATCAATCTCCAGATAGAACCCTTATCTTCATAATTAAAACTCTAGTTAATTATTAAATTCCCCAAGAACAAATAGTGACACAAAACTATTTTTAATTAAATATCTACTCACTTGGATGACCTCTCACAAACTCTCCTAAGTTAGTATAAATCACCCAAACATTTTCACGGTCCAATCGTAACCTAATCCCAGGAAACAAATAGATTCGCATTTGGGATCGAATCGATTTGCCCCTGGCCGAATCGATTCGTTTAGAAGGCTTAATCGATTTGATTTTTGGCAGAAGCCCAAAACTGTTGTGTTTTCCTATATGAATTTCATCCTTAAAACCCTAATTTCTTTTCTAATGTTCTATCCATTTCTATTTCAATAATTAAAGTTCTATTATGATCAAGAAAACAAAGTTATGTTATTATCTAAACAATCTATGTAATATCACTCCCCATAATTTCAAGAATTTGGATCTAAACTCTAGAGGTCATCTAACCTAGTTTAGTATAATTTTAACCTAAACATTTTCAGATTAAAGGAATCACTGTAATACCCTGTACTTTTATGGATAATTAAATTAAATAAGTGGGTGTAATTTGGAAATTTGAGGAATTTCTATGAATAATAATTTTGGAGTTTGTGAGTGTCAAATGTTTACCAATGTGTGTTACATTTACTTTGGGGACTAAGTAAATGAGTTGGAATATTTTTATGTCATGTCGCAATTGGGTAAAGCGACGGGGAATTATTTCACGTTGGAGAAAATACGTGTTTAGAAGTGTTAGGTACGATTAGCGAATTTTAGTTAGGTGACTCAGATGGAGATTTCGAGTTCACAATTGATTTCAAAATGGTCGAGCTAATCAAGATAGAGTACCCGGGGGTATTATTTGGGTTTTGGGGATTTTTGGACTAATAGGGATTCGTAATTGAGTAAATGAGTCATTTATGGGTTTATAAGGGACAAACCCTTTTTTCTCTCTTATAAGTCACGAGAGAGAGGAAGCGAAAGAAAGAAAAGAGAGAAAAGAAGAAGGAAAGAAAGGAAGAATGAAAAGAGGAGAGAAAAGGGTATTTCCCACCAAACTCCGCGGGATTCTACTCGAGTTCGTCGAATTTTATCCACGAGGCAAGTGCTTACTAGCTTTATTGAATTGAGTGTGTGTCTCTCATATTGTAGTTGGTAAACTAGATAATTTGTGGTTGAAACCTTTAAAATGAATTTGGGAAAATTGATTTTGAGTTTACAAATCGATGTCTTGTTAACTCTTGATGATTTCTGGTGTTAAAACCATGTTGATGGAGTGTATAAATGGTTAAAAATGAAAGAAATAATAAAACTAGGGCTTCAATGGTTTAGGGCTAAGATGAATGGTTTAATACCACAAATTAATTGATGTGTTAGTTATAAATTAGTGTTGGGATGATTATAGAGTTGTTGGTTAAGATTAGAAACCACAAAATGGAGATTGGGATGATATTTGGGATTTTTGGAGATTGAGAAATCGCCCAAACAGTGCCCTCTGAACTGGACGAATCGATTCGGGTCTAGACCGAATCGATTAGCACAAGGAAAATTATAAGACTGTCTAAGAACGAATCAATTCGGATTGATATCGAATCAAGTCTCCCTTGAAGACCTGTTTGCAGACCCTTTTCCGAACCGATTTTCATTAGGGAGCGAATCGATTCGCTTCTGCTGAAATTGAATATTCTCTCCTTTAAGTTTAGGGGGAGTTAAACCATGAATTGGAGATTTCGTAGGGGATTCTAGAGATGATATTAGGACTGCTAGATAATCGAATTGAGGGTGAATACACCTTAGGTTATAAGTGAACAAACCTTGAGTTGAGATAAGGAAGCTTGGATTAGTTGTATGTACAATCCGGGGTATGGACTTAATGAATAGTTAGGATGTGCAACATTCTAGAGAGGTCTTCGACAAGTGTGTATAGATATATTTATGTGGTTAGAATGAATATGGGTTGAATGCATTTGAGAAAATACTAGAATACGATTATGATGGAAGTTAGGATAGGGGCTAAAGAGATTTGAGCGGCTATCCGGTACGTCTATTAACGAATATCATTATAGGTGATGCTATACCTATGGAATTCAGATAAGTAGATAGTATACTTATTTTAAGTATTACAAATTGGTATATTCGGGATTTTATAAATACTCAGAAGCGATTAAGGTAAGTTCAATTTTAAATAAGATAATACATATAGGTTTAGTATTTTAAGTGTGTAAATACTTATACACTATTAAGAACGGGAACATTCAGGATTTTGACTATCGTTGTAAGAGTTTGGCAATTAAAGCCATATATATTGAGAAGTGATATGTATTATATATAAGGGAGTTGTTACGATGTATATATGATATGAATATAAATATATCTGTGTGTGACTGGTATATTTGTACTTTAAAGGTTGGTTCCACGGGCATAGGGATGGATAGCCATATTATATATTTTCTCTAATGCTATCCAAGGAGGTTACGCGATGTGGGTGAATCCCCTGGCTTAAGGATAAGGGAGAGTATAGCGCCCAGGTTATACCGTCCATGACCGTCTCCACCATTTAGTATTTTTACCATGACCATGAATGAGTCTGGCTTGGTACCGAGGTCACGTGAGCAAACCCGAATGTGGATAGACACTTTGTGACTACATCCTTGAGTTATAACTCGGTGGGATGGTTATCATACTTATGATTGTAATAGGTATAATCATACTTGTTGAGCATAGTATATTGCTTGTATATGAAGATGAGATACCATATGACTTCAACTTGAGTAAAGTGTAAAATGAATAAGATGTTATTCTTCTTCCGGTAGATTTATATTTGTATTAATACAAATGTGAATTGTAGGTTCACGTTAGAACTATATATATATATATATATATATATATATATATATATATATATATATATATATATATATATATGGGATATTATATGTTAAAGTGAAAAATGCTATTTTCAAACTAGTGAAAGTTACAAAAAATGAACGGTATTATTATATATATAGAAATGAGAACTATATATATATATCACATCGTGGACTATATTAATTAAAGATTATGTGATAGCTTACGGTATAACTTATATTATATCATGCCGGGTATTGTTATGAGAATTTAGATGTTGGTGTAAGAGTTTACTTAGGTAGGGTAGCTTAACTAGGATGGTTAAAATGTATGGGATAGATGTGAACTATTAAAAGAGGGGTGAGGTTTAAAAATGAGAGATTTCATATTTTAAAATATGGCTTTTAAGAACTTGCTAAATATTTTCAAAACTCGGGCTCTGACCCGTTTCTCTATTTTCCCCCTCTCTTGCTATATATATATATATATTAGGTGTCCAGACACAGGGATTCCTGGATAATGATCATTTGGAGTCAGACGTTTGCTACAGCGGCTATGGATGCAAGCATGTTTATATTAGACGCTTCTATCCTTGAGATCTGGATAGGAGGTATTATAGAAACACTCGGGATGATAACCGAACTATATTCATTTATTATTTTATCGCATTTTAATTTACGTATTCGATTTGATTGAATGATGTTGTACCGAGGGTTCGGTTATGTAATTTATTTCAGTTGTTGTATATAAACTATTTTTTATTGTCTTACTTAGTTGGTTTGATTAAAAATATTAGTTAAATAATCTGTTGATGCCAGCGTAATAAGTTATTAGTAATTAAATTGGTTTTCGACAGTGATGCTGAGAATGAACCATATGAGATTCCTATTTTAATCTGGTAAAGGATTGATCACCCGATATTTTATTATGCAGGGTGTCATAGATGCTATCAGAGCATCAGGTTCTAGTGTCGTTAGGAACCTGCACGGGCGTACTATGCTTCAGCATTGCTTTCTATTTGAAATAGAGCCTTATGATTAGGATTATTGGTTCCTATTGTGAGATTTCTTTCTCCTTCCATTATGTATGATTTTAGTAAATCTTTTGCGCGCTCATTCGAGATTCGTTTGTTAATCGATGAAGGATGACCAAGGAAGGACGTTATGAGGGAAGCAGGAGGCAGGGCTTAGTTGGAGACGTTAGTTGAAGTTGGGGACGAGGGTAGCTGTTGAGGTCACTCCCTTTGCGGAATTTTTATGAATTGCTGCAACGACTACTAGAACATAGTAGTTATATTTATTTATGTACCGCTATAGTATAGAGAGTGGTACTAAACTTTAATTACCCAGTGAAGTTAATTGGGAAGAGGTCTGAACAGTCTTTGATAAAGACCAAACATTAATGTTTAAGTTATGAGAAGGAAGTGTAGCATTATTCAGTGGAAGTATGAGGCTTGGAAACTTTGGAGAAGGGTATAAAAATGCCCAAATGTGAAAATTTGAGGAAAAAATTTCACTTGTTGGAGAAATATTGAACTGGTAGGAATGGTGGTCACCATGTTTGGGCAACCAGAATGTTTGGGGTCACAGAGGAATCTTACGGATGGTTTTAACTGTTAGTTCCTTTGGATTATCAGGAATGAAGAGAACGTAGTTTCTAAATTATTCATATGAGGATCGGTCAGAGGCTGACCTTGAATCAAGAGTTATATGGTTAAGTAAATTTTGTACCTGATGAAGTAGGTAAAATGAAGAGAGAGTCCTTCAGTGGAATTATAGGCTCACTAGTAAGTGTTGCTAACACTTATGGATAATTTGTGTTCATGAAACCCCACAGGTGGATATCCTCCCAAAAACTCATTGAAATAAGAAAGTTGAGGACGGTAGCATGTTTCCTTTTAGTCGAAGGAGCTAAGGGATCTATAAAGGTGATTATCAGGGTCGAGGATACAAATTTCGAGACACTGATAACCTTAACATGGTCAGAGTGTCCAGAGAAAGGGAATAATGGTAATGTGTAACGTAGAACCACACGGTTTGATCTTGACCAATATGAGTTAAAGAACTAGAGTAGGGTGCCTAGATGTTTTTGGTTCGGTTAAGACAAGTGTACTATGTCTGGGAGCCATTTAGAGCAATCAGGGAGATTGGAAAAGTTATTGTGCTGTATGTTTTGTGTGGAAAGATTGAGTCACATCATTTTATTAGCCCTAGATTCATGTGTGTGATTCGAGATTATTGGTGGTATCGGTAATATTATAGAGGATATATCTATATATTTTGCCGCGATAGCAGGGTTCCATTTCTCTTCATTCGTTATGGAAGCGGGTGTTGGTATTTTGAGCTTATATTTGGTTCGCACTGCTCGTTTTGTGTGTGTTATACGAGTATAGTACTCTTCTGAGTATAATATGTTCTTGTATGATCGGAACGATAGTAGGCTAATGATTATAAGGCTATCGTATCCGTGATTCCAAGGTGGAACTGGTTTCTTTGCGATGTCTCACTTGGGTAAAGGTTGAGTTCATTTTTATATATGTTTAGATAGAAATTCGGTGAGTAGATGTTTCACTAGCATGATTTTAGTGCATGGGGACCTTATAGATATGATTTAAGGTATGTAGGATTTATTATTTTACATGTTTTATGATAACATACCTCCACGACCGACAAAGTTAAGTAGTAGTGTATCGGAGGGGTTCCTTGTTTGGATTTCTCTTGCGAGACACTCCACACATGAACCTTAATGACGTTGGGAGTGGAGAGATGTTATTGTATGCTAGGATGTTGGTTTTGATGATAAATTAGCTGAGATTCATCTCATGATTAAGGGCTAATGAAAGTAGAAGTGTTGTGGAAAAATGATGAAATGTTTCTCTCATCGCAAGTATGTGAGTGAGGTAAGGTAGAGGAAATTGATTTGAGGCTTATTGCCAGGCCTTAAATAGAAGGAAAATTCTGAGGTAACATGTTTTGGGTATGATGTCCGTAGCACTTGTGTAGAGTATAGGCACCCCGATTAGTTAGACTTTTTATTTTTCCAAAATGGAAGGACATAGTGGTAGAAGAGCGTTAGTATGTTTACGAGATAGGATTTTAGAACGTCCCAGTTATGTGCCTTAGGCCATTACATCTTGATGACCGAAAATGCGAGGTAGTAGTGTAACGGGAGGGTTCCTTATCTAGATTTATCTTTGCGAGACGTCCCATGCATGAAATCGAGCTAATGTCAGGAGTTAGGAAAGGTCTTGGCTGCTAGGGATATAGTTAATATACTACTCATATTACGTGTGTAGGAAAACACATCGATCTTAGGACTACAATGAGGTAAGGACAGTAAAGCTAGTGGCACTGATATAGGGAGATTTTTGGGAGTTAACCACAAGAAGATTGGTGGCTTAACCTTGAGAATGATTAGTTTCCATGTATAAAAAGAATTATATTTTGATTTATTCGGATTGGGAGTATCCAGGTTTTAGCACCAAGCTGAGGAAGTGCGTTGATTTTATATACCGTCCGAAATAGAAGTGACGTGGTATATAAAGGTGAAGAAGGTGATTTGGGGCAACTATAAACGGAATTGGAATGTGCGGGAAGGAATGTCGTATGGATTACGCAATAATCCAATAATATCAGTGCAATAAGAGTTAGCACCCTTAAGATGACATGGAAGACTGACGGGAGTAGTCAAGCCCTAGTGTAGTTTCCTTTCGGGGGAAATTCTAGGTCATGATGTAGTCAAACGGACACTGAGAGTGGCTTTCTTTTAAGGCGGATATAGAAGCACTAGATGCGACGTGTCGTTGTTAGAGTTAAACCTAAGATGAAAGTAGTGTTTTAGCGTAGAGATGTAGTCAAACTTGTGGTTAAGATAGTGCATTAGAGTATAAGCCTTGAGATAGGTGGGTACCGTGAAAGAGTATATGGTAGGGTACCATTTGGGTTAGTACCTTTCAAATTGTGTGTACAAGGTTGAAGTGTGATTATCAATCCTATGTTGGTAGTACTGGTTGTATCCGAATTTTGGGGATGAAATTCTGTTGGGGGGGGGGGGGGAGGAATGTAATACCCCTTACTTTTATGGATATTTAAATTACTTAAGTGGGTTTAATTTGGAAATTTGAGAAATTTTTGTGAATAATAATTTTGGAGCTTGTGAGTGTTATATGTTTACCAATGTGAGTTACATGTACTTTGGGGACTAAGTAAATGAGTTGGAATATTTTTATGTCATGTCGCAACTGGGTAAAGCGACGAGAATTATTTCACGTTGGAGAAAATACGTGTTGAGAAGTGTTAGGTCCAATTAGAGAATTTTACTTAGGTGACTCGGATGGAGATTTCGAGTGTACGATTGGTTTCTAAATGGCCGAGATAGTCAAGATAGAGTACCCGGGGGTAGTGTTTGGGTTTCGGGGATTTTTGGAATAGTAGGGATTCACAATTGAGTAAATGGGTCAGTTTTGGGTTTATAAGGGACAAGCCCTTATTTCTCTCTTATATGTCACGAGAGAGAGGAAGAGAAAGGAAGAAAAGAGAGAAAAGAAAAAGGAATAAGGAAAAGAGGAGAGAAAAGTGGATTTTTTACCAAACTCCGTGGGATTTGACTCGAGGTCGTCGGATTTTATCCACGAGGCAAGTGTTTACTTGCTCTATTGAATTTAGTGTGTGTTTCTCATATTATATTTGTTAAGCTAGATAATTTTGGGTTGAAACCTTTAAAATGAATTTGGGAAAATTGATTTTGAGTTTACAAATAGATGTGTTGTTAACTCTTGATGATTTCTAGTGTTAAAACCATGTTGATGGAGTGTATAAATGTTTAGAAATGGGAGAAATAATAAAACTAGGGATTTGATGGTTTAGGGTTTAAATCTAAGAGAAATAGTTTATTAGAATGATTATAGAGTTGTTGGTCAAGATTAGAAACCACAAAATGGAGACTGGGATGATATTTGGGATTATTGGAGATTGAGAAATCGAGGAAACAGTGCCCTCCGAACTGGGCGAATCGATTTAGGTCTATACCGAATTGATTCGCACAAGGAGAACTCTAAGGCTGTCTCAGGCTAAATAGATTCACTTTGAGACCGAATCGATTCGCCCTTGAAGACCTATTTACAAACCCTTTTTCTAACTTATTCGAATTTGAACCGAATCGATTCGCATGGCGGAATCGATTTGCATTAGGGGGCGAATCGATTCGCTTCTGCTGAAATTGAAAGTTTTCTCCTTTAAGTTTAGGGGGAGTTAAACCCTAAATTGGAGATTTCATAGGGGATTCTAGAGTTGATATTAGTACTCCAAGGTAATGGAATTAAGGGTGAATACACCTTAGGTTATAAGTGAACAAACCTTGAGTTGAGAGAATGAACCTTGGATTAGTTGAGTAATGAATGGTTAGGATGTGCAACATTCGAGAGAAGTCTTCAGCAAGTGTATATAGATATATTTATGCAGTTAGAATTAATATGGGTTGAATACATTTGAGAAAATCCTATAATGGGATTAGGATTGAAGTTAGGATATGGGCTAAAGAGGTTTGAGCGGCTATCCGGTACATCTATTGACGAATATTATTATAGATGATGCGATACCTATGGAATTAAGATAAGTAGATAGTATACTTATTTTAAGTATTACAAATTAGTATATTCGGGATATTATAAATCCTTAGAAACGATTAAGGTTAGTTCAATCTTAAATACGATAATACTTATAGGTTTAGTATTTTAAGTGTGTAAGCACTTATATACTATTACGAATGGGAATATTCGGGGTTTTGGCTATCGTTATAAGAGTCTGGAAATTATAGCCATATATATTGAGAAGTAAAATGTATTATATATGCGGGAGTTGTTATGGTATATATATGATATGAATATAAATATATCTATGTGTGACTGGTATATTTTTACTTTAGAGTCTGGTTCCATGGGCATAGGGATGAACGACCAAATTATATATTTTCTCTAGTGCTATCCAGGGAGGTTACACGATGTGGGTGAATCCCATGGCTTGAGGAGCAGGGAGAGTATAATCCCCAGGTCATATCTTCCATGACCGCCTCCACCGTTTAGTATTTCTACCATGACCATTAATGAGTCTGGCTTGGTACCGTGGTCATGTGAGAAAACTCGGGTGCGGCTAGACACTTTAAGACTCCATCCTCGAGTTATATCTAGGGTGGGATGTTTATTATACTTATGATTGTAATAGGTATAATTATACTTGTTGAGCATAGTATATTACTTGTAAAATGAAGATGAGATACCATATGACTTCAACTTGAGTAAAGTGTAAAATGAATAAGATGTTATTCTTCTTCCAATAGATTTATATCTGGATTAATACAAATGTGAATTGTAGGTTCAAGTGAGAACTCTCTCTCTCTCTCTGTATATATATATATATATCACATTGTGGACTATATTAATTAAAGATTATGTGATAGCTTATGGTATAACTTATATTATATCAGGATGGGTAAGTGATAGTTATGAGAATTTAGAGGTTGGGTGTAAGAGTTTAGTTTGACAGGGTAGCTTAACTAGGTTGGTTAAAATGTATGAGATACGTGTGCACTATTAGAAGAGGGGTGATGTGTACCTCATGAGAGTGCGATACCAGTTCAAAAATGAGAGATTTCATATTTTAAAATATGGCTTTTAAACACTTACTAAATATTTTCAAAACTCGACCTCTAACCCGTTTCTCCATTTTTCCCCTTTCTTGCTATATATGTATATATAGTAGGTGTCCAGACACATGGACGCCTGGATGATGATCCTTTCGAGTCAGATGTTTGTTGAAGCAGCTGTGGATGCAAGTAGGTTTATATCAGATGATTTTATCCCTTAGATCTAGATAGGAGGTATTGTATAAACACTCGGGCTGATAGCCCAACTGTATTGATTTATTCTTTTATCGCATTTACGTTTAGGGATTCGATTTGGTTGTATGATATTGTACCGAGAGTTCGATTATTTTATTTTATTTCAGTTGTTGTATATAAACTATTTTAATTGTCTTACTTGGTTTGTTTGATTACAAATATTAGTTAAATAAAATTTTGACGCCAGCGTAATAAGTTATTAGTAATTAAATTGGTTTTCGACAGTGATGCTGAGAATGAACCATATGAGATTCCTATTTTAATCTGGTAAAGGATTGATCACCAGATATTTTATTAGGCAGGGTGTCACAATCATCCCAAGAATTTCGATCCTCTAAATTAGCAATCCTACAATATGAATTTTAATATTCAATTTCCTAATAAAATTCCCCCATTTTCGGATTTTCATCAAAATGTTTAATTCTTAAAACAAAATTATTTCCACAATTGTTCTAAACAATCCTAGTGTTCATTCCAATTGTTCTTAATCATCAAATAAACTTTTAACCCTGAAATTTTATGAGAAGATGTGAAAATAATTTAAGAAACAAATTACAATTAATTTAGAAAGAGAATTCTTGCCTTAAATCGATGATTTGAGCCTCTTCTTTTGAATTATTTTTTTCCCTTTCCTATCTACCCCTGGTAACTTCCCCAAAGGTCGTCTGTCTCTATTATTATCATACTTTGCTCGGGATGGAGATTAAGACGTTTTCTGGTCATATCGACTTCCATTTCAATCAACAAGCTTGCTTAATTTTCCCCGTTGAATAGGATTTTCAAACTCATTTTTAGTGCAATGCAACTGTTGGTGTTGTGCCCATGATCCCTGTGGAAATCATTATACTTGGACTTATCCCTCTTGTTGGGGTCTGTCTTTAACATTTTAGGCCAATTCAAATCTCTGTTACCTTTTATTTCCTCTAGGATATGGTGAACACCCTTGTTGAGCAGGGTAAATTCATCATACTTCTTGATCCGATTTAGTTTTCTATCTTTCTGATCCTTCTTGAAAGAAGTTTTTTCCTAACCTTCACCCCTCGTCTTAGGAGCTTCTTCCTTTGCCATAACTTCCTCGGCATTCATAATTTTTTTAGCTTTAGCCATTAACTTTGTCCTGATTTTGGGAGGATTTTTTGCCAAAGCATAGTGGAGATCTTTAGCAACCATCTTACTCATAAGTGTTATAATGGATGGTTTCTCGTCATAGTCCACCACCTGTACATTTTCATTTTTAAATCATGTAATATATTCTCTAGTGCTTTATCCCTACGTTTGTCGCACAGTCAATAGATGGGTTACACCTTTTATCCGCTTAGCCCCAAAATAAAAGTTATCCATGAATAATTCAGCTAACCGATGAAAACTAGAGATTTTACCTCTTGGGAGATTGTTATACATTATTTGGGTTGCCCATATGATAGAACTAGATAAACCTCTATAACTCATCTCATAAGGAACTGAGTATATGTCGACAACAACTTCATATTTCTCTATGTGCAGGACTACATCAGTTTTTCCATCGTATTTGGGAGTAACCACCGGTGGCTTAAACTTGAATGGAGGAGAATAGTTCATGATAATCGAAATGAAAGGTGTGCCTTTAACAAAGCTCATTTGCAATAATTCTTGGTTTTATCCATTCACCTATATGATTTTCCAACCAGTGTATGTATCCCTTCCAGGGCTGCTTCTTTGGCTTAGATTTGGCTGATGTAGATTTAGTGTCTTTATTGTGCCTATATGCTAAACTCTCATCCTGAGAGGTTTGCTCAGAATGAACAGATCCTCTAATACTAGTTCTATACCTTGTGGACCCTTCTCTATATTCAATGTGACTCTGCTACTCCCTACAATGTCCCTTAGTTACTCGAAAACCTAAACAATCAAAATAAGACTCCCTGCTCAGCCTTTCCAAGGAACTTTGTCTCTCTTTGATAAAATATCTACCATCGTAGTAGTCAACTGATAGGACTGAAGAAGTTGCAATAGAATGGTATGAACGATCATGAGAAGAACATGAGTAGTAAATTTATTTGTTTCCGGCCGGTGGAGGTGGAATGTCTCTCCTTGAGTTGAAAGACTTAGCTTGCATAGTGAGGGCCAATTGCTTAACAAAATCTTGCACAACTTCTTTCTCTCTAGCAAGGTTGAGAAGAATTTCCTATAAATCTTTTTCACTTAGAGGAGTAGATGAATGCTGACATTGCCATCATTTTTAGTGTTATTCTCTGGGTCATTCATTTCTTTAAAATAAATGGTAGATAACAATGACAAACGAATGTTCCCATAGACGACGATAATCTGTTGATGTCTAAAAATGGACTAAATCTAGATTAATAATCACAGATAATATATAAAAAGTAACTCAAATCACACACATAGGAGAAGAGGTTTTTAGAGTGGTCCAGTTGTAAAATAACCTTCGTCCACTGTTGGTTTTATTTAGTAGGGTTTACAATAGCCCAGTATGGTGTGCATATGAGTGATTCGAGTTGTCCCCTCACCACAGGGAGTATCACTACACCAAAATGGGAGATTTGTGAGTGCTGTTAGCAGTCACAAATGAGCTTTATAACTGTTATTTACCGTCATAATTTAGAGGGTGACAAAAGAAAAATTGTAACTCCTAACAACAGTTACAAATTTTTATAACCCCTATGGGGGTTATGACTGGTGACCCTAATTTATAACTGCTATTTGTAACTGCTGTCAGCAGTTACGAATATAATATTTGTAACTGCTGTCGGCAGTTATGAATCTAATATTTATAACTGCTGACAGCAGTTACGAATCTTATATTTGTAACTGCTATTAGCGGTTACAAAATTTATAATAGTGAAAAATTTGTTACTGCTATTAGCAGTTACAAAAGTTGATTTGTTAAATGTGGTAAGAGCTATAAAAATGTCATTATATTTTTACATAATGATGAAATGACAATAGTAGAATAAAAAAGTAAACTAAAATAAGAAGTAGAACAAATGTCATGAACATGTAACGAGTCTAAAAAAATTCAACAACATTTCATTTATATTTTTAACATTCCAAATATTTGGTACACATAAAACGTGTTTAAACTTAATTTAACGTCAAACAAACCCTTCTTCGATGCCAAATACAAAATTAAAATAGAATAAAAAGATAAAAATGGCACAACACTTTGATGACACGAAATGCGGCGCCTCGGTATCCATTGACTTGTGCTTGTGTTGCTTGCCACGAAGTGTAAATACCTAGATTTAGGCCTTTGAATACTATGTATGCTGGGTATTCCATGTTTACACCTGCAAACAATAAAATATATTTAGATTCATAACTGTTGCCATCAACATCTTTTAAGACAAAGGTGTAATTAAAAATAAACATGTTTTTATGAACTAGCCTAATTCCCTTAAGCAATATTCATAATAAATAGGATATAAGATCACGTAAAAAGTATATTAAATAAAAAACAACACACTTTTGCATAAATACTAGCAAAAAGAATAAATGCCTTTCTCACCTACATATTTGAGTATCTGTTCCATATTGTTCAAGAATTCAAGCTCCGCCCATAATTGTCTTCAAAGAATGTAGACAGTAAATGCATAAATGATAGTGAAGAAATTTATAATTGATGTGTTTCAATAGACAAAAAATAAAAACAAAATAAAACTAAAACTTTTTATTGCTCCTCGAGTCAGACTAAATTATATGAAGTTGTCGGTTTCATTCATCGTAAATATAAAATTATATGTTAATTTATCTCGATTCTTGTCTAGCCATTGATAAATGCCCAGAGATGTAATGTTTGAACAATTCTCACCTATTCACGGTGTTAGAATGATTCACATTCCTAAGACATGGACTAAAGCATGCATGTCAAAAAATTGATTGGAGATAGTAATCTTGGTTCCCTGACTGAGCTCGTTAAGGATAGTACAAGTAATTATGTACAACAAACTCATCAACAAGTGCAGGGGGTTCCTGTCACCTTCCCACTCAGACCGCCATGCTCCCATATACCAATCCCAATAATAGAAAATTTCAAGACAAATGCAACTATAAATGCAGATGCAACAGATAATTAACCCCCTAAACTTGTCTTTTCAGCAACATCAGTAGTGGGAGAGAATGTAGAGGAACCAATAACAGTTCACACCTCATCCTAGTATGAATGTAAATATGGACAAGGATAGGAACATTGTGAAAGTCAAGATTGAAAAACATATAACTTTCCAATGGACACGAATGCCTTCAACGCAATCAATTCAAGACAACTGCAGTTTCGGAAACAACAACAATTATATTTATTAAGCTCCGATTTTATGCTTATCTTTAAATAGGACAGCTTACGCAACATGTCTATGAAGCAAAGTTGCACAAGGTTTATAACAGTTGGAACCCTACATTGTCTTCAAAATATACATAGAGTCTACTATAAGGACCTTATATATACATACCCCCGTACAATTTACAAACTGTTTTTTTCAAAACGTCTCTAGCTGCTAGTTTTTTGAAAAAAAAAAGCAATGCTTTTAGTTTTTCTTGGATATATTGCTTTAATATTTTAATGTCTAATAGAGGAATATGAAATTAGTTTAATTTCGTAATAGATTGATTGTTATATTCATGTTTTCTATTCATGAAAATGAAAAATGGTTGGGTTATGATCCTATGGACTTGGTGGTGGAGAGACAGGAGTTGGACTAATAATGATACTTGAAAGTAATGGTTTTTCGGCATTATTGATGTAGGATAGGTAGAAAATAAATCTCGTCATCTTGAATGAACAAAAATTATTATCTCATAGTTTGTTCAATCCCTATTGAAAAAAAATTGGGTCCTTCCCTCATTTAGGTCTAAAGATATCTAATGCCTCATAGAACTTTTTCGTGCTCATTATACAATAGTGTGCAAGACCCATCACCTTGTGCTAAATATGTCCTGTATGGAGCATCCATGTATAGATGCTGAAAGAAGTATGAGCTAATGGATTAGTGAGAGTATTACCATCCAATTGGTGAGAGTATTATCCTCACAGTTGAGTTTTTTGTACTAAACATGTCCTGTATGGAGCGCCCATGCATAGATGCTGAAAAAAGTATGAGCTAACGGATTGGTGAGAGTATTACCATCCAATTGAATGTATGTAATTAGTAGAATAAAGTGGAAAGATGCTTGAATTTGTTTAGTGCGCTTATGGAAAATGAGATTACTAGCAATGAAGATATCAGTCCAATTATCACATTGCATTAGTATTAAAGAAGGAACATCAATGCTGAGATCCTATATAAGGGAACAAGCTAGCAACATCTCCGAAGAACTATGAACCATTGCTCGGCTCTCAACTTCAGCACTAGAATGTGCCATAAAATTTTTGTTTACTCCACTGACTGATGATTTTGCCCCCAACATAGGTACAATAGTCACAGGCAGAGATCACTTATCAGAGCAATTACCAGTAAAGTCTTATACAATAATCTGGAACATTCTTAAGATGATTCAAATAATAAACAACCTCAAAGTGATAATGAGTAACATTTGTTTATTAACATCTAACCAACTTCCTTTTGCTTGATAGTAGAGTTCGTAAGATCACTAACAAAGGGATAATCGAGAGACAACAAAAAAGAAGGCAGATCACCAAAAGTGGGATATTGCTTCAATCTGAATGAAAATAGTGAATAATGAAAATAATGATGCCTTCCGCAGAAGTAATCAAGACAATGGTGTCAACAATGAACAAACAAAGATAAAATGATCATAGGTAAAGCAAGCGAAACCAAATGCAATTACATCTCTCTACTAAATCTATCAAGACAACTGTGGGGAGATTGCTTCAAAGTTAAAACCATACAAGGCCTTTCGTAGTCGATAGGTAAGTTTCTTTCATCTGATAATAATGTATCCAGGAGGCTAATATATATAAACTTCCTCTTACAGTTCACGATGCAAGTCATTCTTTATTGATAGGTGACAAGGATCACATGGCAAAAGACAAGAAGATTACAATATTTTACTCATAAGAAGCTGTAAACAAAGAAAATGATAATTCCTATTCAAACACTTTTAAAACCTAATTTCTAGATTGTAATTGCATTTCAAAAACACCAAGTGTATAAGCAGAGGCAGTGGACATAGTGCCACTGGTAGATTACCTCGAGTAGGTTGTTCAATACATTTCTCCCATCATGAAAATATATCTAAAGGATATTGGAAAAATATTGTTTATCAAGCCGTAGAAGCCTACATAACTCGTAAACTCGAACTGTATAAGGCTGAGCAATGTTGCAAGGAATATAAACTTCTCCAAATAAGTTATTAGATTCTAGTTTTGAAACAACACTGAAGCATGATTCAAATGAAAATAAGCTGACCTCTCCCAATTAAATAAACGGTGGGAATACTCATAACGAATTACACATTTTCACATGAGGGGAATTTTGTTTAATGTCAGTTTTCTAGTTACCTTCACTCACTGTAGTGACTATGTACTTCACATATATATATTTCGGGGACAGGCAATACTTGGGGTCCATAAAATGCTCGGTAGAAGGTAATGATGTCATTTGCAAGTACCAGCTATTTTGTGCCCTCCGTGCAAGTAGCTGTGACAGTAAGTTTTATTCCACCCTTTATCCTAAGACAAGTCAGGTCCAATGATCACAACTTATAATTCAATGTAGAAAGCATTATGATTATCAATATTAACACCAAAATAACCTTATACAAATCCTCTATAATTTCTTAATGAACCAGTAGAGGAATCTATGAGATATTTTATTATTGAGTTGGGAAAAAAGATCTTGCCATTAGAAACCAAAGAGTTTTTAGCCCACCAAATTATATTAATGGTTCTTAAGAAAGATACTAACAAAAACTTATTGCTTTATGGATTGAACTGATATCTATGAGAAATCTCCCAAAGTTGGAAGATATTAAGAACTTGGGGGAATTATGTTTTGAAAATGGTGAGAAGCGATTTGCAAAAATGCAAAGAAAATTCAGAAGAGTTGAAAATATGGTTAGAATATTCACGGCTTTACAACATATAGAAAAATTAGAAGAATGATATATGCCAATAGACTGAATTTTATCCAGGGTAATCATTTTATATTGCAATGCTCTCCAAGCCAAAATAGATATTCAAGGATGAATGAAGCAGTGCCACATATTTTTCCTCCATGAAAGATGATTTTGTCAAGGAAATAACACATTGATAGCATATTTTAAACACATATCTCTATATTTCTAGGGAACATATTAGCTTATTTTTCAGTGGAGAAATGGGAAGGTGTATCTTTTCAATTCGAAGAATATAGAGGGAAAGTTTGCTTTGAATTCTGCTGAGAATATCCAACATATTTTAAAGATATAAGAAGCCACCAGGACATTATCACGATCCATACCCTTATTAGGTGAAGCTAGATGTTCTCCGAGCCAATTATCTTTCCAAAAATTGATGTTATTACCATCTCCCACAAACCACTGAGAGTGAAGACTGATTACATTCAAAGCATCTTTGTATCCAATCTATAAGAAAGACATTTTGCCAGTTTGACTAGAAGGCTTTTTGAAGTTAAATATATGTTTTAGGAAAGCAACACACATAGAAAAGGATTAAAGTAGACTCCATGCTTGATAATAATAATATCTCTATTTAAAATACTGAGATTAATAAAACCAATGCCCCCATTTTCATAAGTAGAACAGACTTTAGTCGAAGCAATTTTGATGCGATCCATTTTAGAAATGTTTCAAGACTTTAGCTGAAGCTAATGTAAATACATACGGTGAATGTCATTGGATTACCGAGATTACAATGGATGCTATGGTCATGAAAGTTTTTATCACAAGTCACTCAATGAGGCTTCACATGTATAATCAATTTGTGAAATTGAAGATGCTTCCTATTGCGGGTACACGGTTTGCTTCCATGATTATCATGCTCAAAAGATTCATTATTATAAAGAGAGGCCTTGAGAGTTTGGTCATTAATGGGAGGTGGAATTTGTATAAGGATGATGATGTTGGGAAAGCCCAATTTATGAAGGAGAAAGTATTGAGTGACAAATGGTGGGACAAAGTCGACTATATCCTTCGTTTTACTGAGCCTATTTATGATATGATAAGGCTTGCCGATACGGGCCAACCATGTTGAGGACTGTAGCTATTAAGGCTTTGGGTTCATTCCGAAGAAACGCCATAAACTAAGCGCCGCTCTATCTATCTATCCTGGTGTCCATTTCTCTTATCACGGGGATAAATTACGATCCTTAATTATGTCCATTTCTCGAATATTGGCAAGAAGCCGTTGATAGATAAAAAGAAAATAGAATATACTCAGAGATGATAATAAGAGTATAGTCACTTATGTTTCACATCAAAAAGACCTTATGGATACACAGAGTACAACTACCTCTAGTACCCCTTTCCAAAGAACTAGACCTTCGAACATATAGCTACCTATACTAATTTACCTAGACCAACTTACACAGGGCCACTTGAAAGACCAACTCCTATACAAGAACAATTTCAGTATAAGAGTAAAGGTAAAAGACAACCCTTAAAACAACCTATTAAGTTCCAAACTAAAGGTTAAGGACAAGTGTTGAACTTAGCAACACATGATCCCTAGACTTGGAATAATGTTCTAGAAGTATGGAAGTCTTATTAAGTTCTTATGCTACGCTCATGTAAACACTCATTGTTTCTAAAGAAGATGTTTTATTATTTGTAAAGGAAAAAGTGTGGGGCGACTCTCTTCTATATTACCCTTAAATATCTTATTTTTAGAGTATCAACACATTTTCCCCGTGAATACACCTTAAAAGGACAACAAAATTGAAATTTTGGGTAGTCAACCAAATGTCAGCAAATCAAATTCGCCCACTCGCATTAAAGAACATTGAATATGAAATTATATTAGATACTAGTGGTAACCCCTGCGATGCGCGGGAAAATGTGGTTGAAAAAGTTACTATTTTTAAATTGAATATGGACATTCAAATAACATTCCCCATAAAGTGTAAAAACTAACAAATGTTTTGGAAAAAAACCAAGTTCAGTTAAATACCACGTGAAAGTTAACCACAAACATATTTAAGTTTCATATACAGTGAATAAGAATTGTTCAAATTGATAATCAATATTCACTATTTGTCTTGAATTGAAAACATGATATGAGTCGCCACATAATTATCATTAATAACTTCACATTCTAATATGTTTTAATCTCCCAATAAACTGTCCATTACAAACATTAGACTTCCTTCACAAAATAAAGAACATCATTAAACATACTTATTTGTTTATTTTCCTCTCAATTATGAAAATTTATGCTTCTTGGTCATGAAGACAACATCTATGCATGTTCGACCTTCCAATTGGTCTAGGATTCACCATTAAAAATCAATCAAAGAAAATTAAAAACCAACAAGTGATCCACGCGATCAATGGATCAAAACAACATTAATCTGTATCAAATCCCTAAAAATAATAACCATCATTAGATCTAATCTAGTCCAAATCTGATTTCATAAAAAAAGTTATCCATCTAACGCAACCATCCAGCAAAATGATAAGGTACCATACTTTGGTACCTCTTAGAGTGTCTGCGCCTCTTTTTAAGCCACTCGGTTACTATTTTGAGTTTTCGACTCCTAAATCCTATTTTTAATTCTAAAACAATCGTATAGAAGTCAATTGCGGATCGGGAGTCGATTTAGGACACATTCACTTCCCTTAGGTTACTTTTATGCGTCTTGGGATGTTCGTACCTCATATCGTGCCACTCAATTCGTGAAATATCAAGTTTATCTTTTTAGATTGTTTAAAGATCGTGATATTACTTGTTTGCGTTTACTAATTTTTTGTTTAAATTATAATTTTAACTAATGCTTGTGTTTTTATTTATTGCTTTTGGGTACCACCTCATATGTTCATATGTTAGAGTTTTTGTCCCAACACTTAGTGATTTGAATGTTAAAAATTAACATAAACTACTTGCAAAGGACAAAATAAAATCATAATCGAATAGTAAATCTGATTAATGGCATAAATTATTTGCAAAAGGACATGAATTAATTAACACAAACAAACATATCAATAATTAAAACTAACATTCACACAAACAAGTATACAAATATCATCATAAATTAATCTTAAAACTATACTACAACAACCAATTGACAATCCGGGTTTTCAATTGGCTCACCCTCAACCTCATATCACCACTACAAATCAATCTAGTAAAAAAACTAATGTTATTAAGCAATAATCAAGAATTAAAATTACCTTTTATTTGCATCAATCCACATATTGAAGCTCTCCTCCGTATGCAATCTTTTATGTTGGATCCTCCTATACAATATTCCAACCAATTCAATTAAGAACATAAACCCTTTAACATGCAACTATGGAATAAAAAATAATCAAAATAGTCAACAAAAAAGAAATAATATGACTGACCGATATTGTCAACTTAACCAGCTAATTGGCGAGCCGTGACAGAGGCCACCAACGATGAATCAAGCCCTACAGATAGTAAAACTCCAAAAGGTAAATCAGTGAAAACATGTTCACAATAAACTAAATCATGTACATATTTCAATTCATTATTAGACAACAATATCCATAATTATCCCAACTTCAATTCACATTTAAACCGTATTCACAATACACCAAATATTTCAATTCATCAGTGAGGAATTCGACAAACCATAACCTAAGTCCACCCAGATTTTAAATTTATGAAACCATAACCACACATTCAACATGTAAGAAGAAAAATCAAACCTGATAATTTCTTAATATGAAGCTACTACCCCATTCATTGTGATAATAGTATCTGCAATGCAATAGATACAGATAATAACAGACTGAAACCCAAATGTATAAGAAAAATACATCAACTTAATCTGCAAAAATAAGTCAAACTTTAGGGCTTATAAGCATATTTAGGGCTTACCAAAATGGAAATGAAGAATAGCAGGTTCCTCTCCTTTCTTGGTCGGTAGCTTTAATGGAATTTGTCCTATATTTTCCTTTGGCAGGTTTGATTTGAGGACATCGGCAAAGGATCGCCTCTAACTGGTTTCACGTTGTCTCTGCGACTCGTTTGGCTTATTGGTGTCATGACCAATCCCAATCTCATCCAAAGTAACGCAACAAATTAATTCACCAAACAGAGTAAAAAATCCCACCATCAATTAGTTCACTTCACAAAAAGATTTGATTCAGCCGTAGACAAGAAATTGGTCTAGTATACCGGATGTGGGATTGAATTATACTCACTAAACAGAGTCAGAAATTCCCCCTTCAATGAAGAGATCGAACACTAGCTGTCATTTGAAAATCAATCGAATATGGGTGATCCGAAATGAATCCGGTTTTGAGAAATCGAACACTGGCTAGTTTTGTTGTGGTATTTTTACAATATCTGAGCTACCGGAGCTCTGGTTTGCACTAAATGGAGATGGTCCGGTGAGAAGCTTTGGTTAGTGGAAATAGATCCAACTTCCAGAAGTAAAACCCAATACTCACCCACCCAATACCGTAGTTGTTTAACCACCCCGGCGTGAAGTTTGGGACAGTGGAAATAGATCCGACTACCAGAAGTAAATACCGTAATCGTTTAATCGCCCTAAGTGAGAGGGCTTACCAGTGAGGAGAGATTGAAAGAGAAAGGGGAGGGGGCGGGAGTGAAACGTTTTATGAAAGGGGCGGGAGTGGTAAAAGAGAGAGATGAGAGAGAAGAGGAAAATTAAAGTTAATTTGTGACCGCCAATAGCGGTTATAATTTAAGTATTAGGCAAAATTTGTGAGTGTCGAGAGCGGTTACAAATTTATGACTGCCAATTGCAGTCACAAATTTAGTATTAGACTAAAAGTTGTGACTGATGAGAGCGGTTATAAATTTATGACTGTCGATAGCAGTCATAAACTTAGTATTATACCAAAATTTGTGACTCCTCATAGCAGTTATAATTTTGTGACTGCTCATAAGAGTCATAACTTAGGCCTACTGATAAATTTGTGACTTCTTGTGATAATTATAAATTTGTGACTGTTTATAGGAGTCACAAATTAATTATATGGTAACATTTGTGACTCTCATTAGCGGTGACAAACTAATTGACTCAAATTTTTTATTATCCATTGATTTTATCACCCCTAATGGGAGTTACAAATGGTTTCGTGACTGCTCCTGGGAGTGATAAGTTTGTCACCCCCATTAGCAGTCACAAAAGGGCAGTCACAAAATTAGCATTTTTGTGTAGTGTGTATTCTTATTTATAATAGTGTAAAACCCTAGAAATGGATAGCCTTTATATCGACAGACATTTACATATGTGTCCAATAAACGAAACTCTTAAAATTTAGTGCTTATTGGTATCCCATTCGAGTAACTATTGGTATTCCTATTGGTTGTCCTTCTGGAGTTGGTCGGCATTACAGGTGACTAAGTATCTATGAGGCCGATCAAGGTGACTAGTCATCCATGTAGGAGGATAGGTGTACATTCATCACTGGTCTATATGGGATGTAATTTTTACATACAACATTAAACATTTATGAAATAAAATGTTTTAGAGATAATGATTTATTTTTTAAACATTGGTGAAATAATGTTTCAAAGTTTCTTGTAAGAATGTAAAGTTTATTAAAATGGACATTGGATGAGTTTGAAGAGATTAAATATTTTTTATGCCTTCAAAGTGTACATTTGCAAGTATGATGAATTTCTAGAATGAAAAATGTGTTTAAACCATTTAATGGGATTTTAAGGTTTCACATTCATCTTCTCATGCATATAAACTTGTAGTATTTGGATGATGAATGTATAAACAAGTTGAAAGAAGATTTTATTGGGTTTAAACATGAAATAAAGGAAATATAATTTCTTGTCTTTAAGATGTGTGAAAAGGGGATTAAAAGTGTGATAAGAATAAAGACATAAGACTACATTTGGTGATAAAAAGAAATGGTATTTTCTTATAAAAGTAGTCTTTAAGTGTAATTATATTTCTTGAATAAAGAAAGTAAGAAAATGTCTACTTTGGAAAAATGGTTAGTAAAGATGTTGAATAAGTGTTAATAGTTAAACATTGGGAAGTTGGTGTGTATAATAATAATTTTGTAAAAGATTAACATTTATGAAGCTGGAAAGGAAATAATAAGATAAATATGTTTCCAATTAAGAAGAATATTGCTCCAAGGTTAAAAAGGGTGTTAAGGTGTCAAAACACTTAAGAAGTTAGTGTGGGTAACTTAGTAGTGTTTTGGAAAAATCAACACTTGTGAAAATGGAGTAAAAGATGAGTTTGGAAAAAAATGGGTAAAGTGATAACTTTACTTAAAGTGGAAGTATTTTATGAAATAAAATAGTTGGAAAAGGTGTTACAAAAATTGGTCCTAGGTGAATATGATTTTTTGGAATAACTTCAAGGTTAAATTATAAAGTACATGAAATGGTAAAATTTCAAAGTGTGCCACAAATTGGGGTGAAACCCCGAGTTTTGGAATTGGTCGGGTAAAAGAAAAGGTGGAATTATATGGATATTTGGAAAATAAAAAAGCACATGTAAAGGAATTCAGATGAAACCGGAAAATTAAGGAGGGACTAGAGCCATGGGATCAAAGGTCCAAAATAACTGGTCGGAGAATATGGTGTACATAGCTGATGGTGTGGAGCCCGTTGAAGAATGAGGTTATTGGAAGATTCCAAGAAAAGATAAAGGAATAAGGAACATATTAAGCAATGGGTTGTGTGGTGAAATGTGATAATATAACCTAACTTGAATGAATTAATAAATGTTCCGGTAAAGGTGAAATGGACAAGTAGATGCGTAAATATATTAATGTCCCTCAGGTAAGAAAAAAGGTAAAGTAAGTGGGTAAATGGGTGGTTAAGCCACCTAAGCGGTTAAACCCATAATTGACAAAATAATGTCTTGCAAAAGGGTTTTACAAGCTAAATAAGTATTTTCTAATACAGTGAATGCGTTTGTTGAAAGGGTGGTTTTCAACGAAAATACTAAAGTGTATTGGTTAAAATAAAAATGGCAATTTTGGTAAAGAAATGGCTTTTGTCAAACCAAGTATAGTGGTTTCAAGTATTTGACCACGTGTGTTAAGTAAAGTGAGAGATGCTAAATTGACAAAAGGAAGTCTTTTATAAGGTTAAGGTAAATTAATCAGGATAAATAAGGTTTCCATAAGTAAACTGTTCATGCATTCAGTATATGTATATTTATATATATACAAGGTAGTTACATGTGCATGTAGGTATAACGTGTTAGAGTCTTCTTTCTGCCGTTCGATTCTATACTACACATGTTTATTTCTTACTGAGCATTTGGCTCAGACCCTCGCTTTGTTACTGCAGGTTGGGAGCCTATTCATAATTTTGAGAGCATTGTACATGTAATTAATCTTTTGTTATTACACCAGTAACTTTATATGCTAAACTTCAGGGCGCTCCTCTTGGGTCCCTCACGTAGTTTAATGTGAAATTAGAATCACATGCTGAAAAAGTGAGATGTTAAATAAAATAAAACTGAACTAGAAACATTATATATGCTCTTTCATTGCACTTCACACCTAATGCTCAAGTCGGACCAGATTGACTATGGGTAACCCATAAATTTGGGTTGGTGCGAGGTAATCTTAGTGTGAGTGTGGTTTAAAGATATACCAGAATGCCTATAGGACTAATTGTGACTCCTTTAGGTGTTTGATAGTTAAGGTGCACTATAGGTAGAAGCGAGTAGACTAGTGTCTTTGTGAGCACCGAGTAATTGTGATGTGGGTATTAAAAGGTTTTATAGAGCGCACCTAAAATGACAAAGGTATGGATGATGAAATCTTCTCGGGTCTTGAGGATGGTTACATGCAATGTGTTTAAGTGTCCTCAGAAAACCAGTTAGTCCAATATGAAGGAGCTTTAGCATTCTAGTAATGATTGTGTTGAGGGTCATATGATGATCCCAGATTCCTGGTTGTATAGTGTACGTGTCGTGTGTGGCTCCCCAAATTGGAACATATGGGTAGTGTAATCCCTAAGATAGGGTAATAACTTGTATCATTATAGGATTAATGCTCGGATGTCATGGAATGTCTAGTATGGGTGTGGAAATACTCGCTTTCGAGATGTACTAGGAAATGTATTCAATACTTAGAAGTGATGACATCATGTGGAGACTTTAAAGTGGTAATCAAGGTGGGGTAACATCGAAACATGATTATAATGTCGGTAGGTCGAAGGTATATGCTAAGGTATCCTTAACAATGTAAGGACTAGTTCTTTGAACATCTTGCCAAGACTATATGGATTAGAAGATGTAACCCTATGTTATATATATTACCCTTAGAATGCCAATGGCGGCAGGTGTGGTTGCCACGTAAATTCTAGGGGGTAGAACCCAAAATTAAGTTTGGTGGCAATCTTGTATTGTTAAAGGATGCGGTAAGGCTAATGCCTCTCTTGAACTAAGTAGTGCCTATGGGATTTTTATATTTCGATCACGATATGATAAGGAAGGTAATAACCTAGGTGTAGTAGGTTGGCAACATCGTCACTGGTAATTAGATAAGGTCAATTTAGACAAGGGCGTGAGGTATCCGCCAATCGAAATGGTTCATGTATGCCAAGGATGTGAAAGGTAGGAGGGAAGTCAGGCGTTGACTTCCTAAAGGACTTTCGATTCGTAAATTATTTTTGTATTACGAGAACGAACGACTGTGATTTGATTCGTCATGGCTAGTGACCCAAGACAGGGTATGTGGATAGGATTTGTGGTCGATAAGAACTTTGGGAATAAGTAGCATGACTTCAAGTATATAGTCTAGGCTCTCTTTGGTAGACCATAATCAGATGATTATGGGAAAAATTTCTCAAGATGCTTGTTTGTTCCTTCTGACTCTCATGTGTCCCTTCTGGTTTTAATAATCGGGGATTGGCATTCTCACCTATGTGTTGGCTCAGATTGGTCACGTGTCATGGTACAACACGGTTTGGCCCGAGAGAGCGTGGTGGACTAGGTATGGTAAATGCAGCTCAATAAATGGGTGCGCCCTATCTGAGGTATTCTTGCTATTATATAAAGTTCTCTATGCGGGTGGTTGCGCTTTTGGTCACATGGTTTGCTCGTAGTATTGATCTTCCTTAGTATTATTGAACTTTCGACAGGTCGATACGTCAGTCAGTGGCTCGAGTTGTAAAGAGGGGGATGATGACTTGAGGATATGGTATAGTATTGGAAATCAAGAAAAATTTAGCATACGATATTGTTTTTCCATGAAGAGTGGATTAGAGCAAGGCTCTAGAGACTACTAAGAGGTGAGACACCTATGGTAGTGCTAGATTCATCAGAGTGACACAGTGGAAGGTGTAATCTGGGCACACGATTATGACATGATAATAATGTTTCCCTTTGGAAAGAGAATAGCATATTATGGTTATCAAGGAGTTCGTGAAAGTTCCATGGTTAAGATAGCCAATAATAATTCATGGGACAGAAGATGTACGATCCTAAGATGGAATTGATTTTGATGATGAATACAACGATTGGTTGTATTACCATTCATATTGGGTTATTGTCGATTGATAGAAAGGATTTTCCCATGAAGATGCATGTATACCTCGGTACTAGCATAGGAGGTGCTAGAAATTATTTGAACATTTTTATCAAGCGAGTAGAGACTCGGTGTTGATTGTGTGACGTTCATTGTTGGCAAGATAGTGATCATTATAGCATGTTGAATATTGATTATTTGGTGACAAACACCTTATGGAGGCACATAGGGTGACCTTAGTGTTGAGAACTTTGATGATTTTGTCTTGGAGGATTCTATGGCTTAGAATAGAAGTTGGTGAACCCCATGAGCTTAAGGATTAAGGGATCGAGAATTTGGGGGACGTAATTCCCCAATGAGGGAAGTTTGTAATACCTTGTCCCAATAATTCAATTAAATTATACTAAAGTGGGGTTAATGATGATTATAAGAGAATTTTGGGTCAAAAATTGAATAAGTGAAAGAATGGAAAATAGAAGAAGGTCCTTAAAATGACATTAGAGGGTCGTTAGAGACAGTAGGGTGTAATGGGCTATCTATAAGCTATTAGAAGAGAGAGAATAGAGATAGGAGGTTGTCTTGCCTTTATAGTTTAGGCATGTACACCGTTATATGAAAGTGGGAAAGGAATCATGAAGTTTGTTATAAATCAGATGGGGGATATTTGAATATCTCTCCATCGTGGGGTGTGCTACTCATGTCATCCAATCACACAATACATACTTACTTTGATGGAGTTATATAATAGTGTTCAACTGGTGTGAGATGACTGGGCTAAACTAACTATCTGTGATATTGGGCGGACCGAATAAATATTGTCATGGTTAAGCAGGTTAGTAGCTGGCCCGACTGTATCAATCTTCATTTTTCGTGTAAAGGTTGGCCATACATAATACGCCGAAGATGGTTCTTGTCTAATAATACATACCATTCTTAGCATCAAACCATAAAGATGAAACTTTAATTTAAAATATACACGCGCAATAAAACCATATGAAATAATAAACTGACAGTGAATAAGTCCTAACTCACATAAGTCATAAAACATCCATCCCAACAAACTAAAAATAAATGACTGAAATAAATAAATCTCAGGATTATGAAAATGGATTTGGCCATCCCACTTTTCTCATCACGAAGCGGTGTCCCTAAACATTGGACCTAAAATAACAACCTACACTACGTTTGGCCCACCTATGCTAATCACATACTATGCATGAGTAATTGTCCTCATAACTACTGCAACTAGATTTCATCAATTTTAGAATAACAATCCTTGCCTTGAAAATTAACACTCTAGTTAATTATTAAATTCATCAATTATTAGATAACGATATAAATCCATTTTTAATTAAATATCCGTTCACTTGGACAACCTCCCATATACTCTCTTAGACTCATAAAATCCCCTCGAACATTTCCACGGTCTAACCCCTGGCCTATGCCTAGGAGACGAATCGATTTGTCGGGACGAATCGATTCGCCCTGGAGGCCAAATCGATTCCCTTATGGGTAGTAGCCCAAATCTACTATTTTTTTTCTGTGCGGGTTTCGGCCCCAAAATTCTATAATCCTTTTTAAGGCTTTGTACACTTCAATTTCAAGAACCATAACTCTATTGTAGTCAAGAAATCGTGTTAACATCATTCTATACCCAATCTGCACATGACGACCCCCCATAAATTTGAGTAATTGAATCCAAAACATCACAAGTTATCCAACCCAACAAGTTCATAATTCTTATCTAATATTTTTTGAAATAGAAAGATCAATACATGATTTGAATTCAACTATAAACATTAATCCTCTCCATGGATTCTAGTAGTATTTTTTCCAATCAAACGATATTAATTCTAGAGTTGTCACCAACGTGTTTAATTCTCAAAAGGCAATTAATCATCAATTAATTCTAAACATTCCTAGATTCAATTCCATCTATGTTTCAACCTCCAATCAAATTTATAACCCGGAATTGGTATGAGAGACATGCATATGAATCAAGAAACATATTAATAAAAATTTTGCAAGAAAATTCTTGCCTTTTAGAGATGATATGAGCTTCCTCCCTTGAGTCTTTGTTCCTCTCTTCTTCTACAACTTTGGTAACTTCCTCCATAAGGTGTATGGTTTCTAGATTAACTTAAAATTGGATGGAATGTGTAATTATGTCGGGTTATTAACTTACTTAAATCCTTAATCCCATATCTTCCATTAAAACCCAATTTTGGGGCCCAAACGAGCCCAAAATAACACTCGAATTGGTCCAAAATCTTCCCTAAAAGTATAGTTATCCCACGGGCCCAACTTAAGATGTTTGAAACGCCTGAAGGAGTTCCTAAATCACTCTGAAATGTACTCAAACATTGCCTACCGCAAACTATAAATTTTTGCTATGCTAATCATGAGATAGTAATAATTCCCATAAAATGCAAATTAATTATCTACTAATATACACATTCAACATAATTGAATCATATAATCATGCATAATAATATTCAAACAGTATATTCACGCATTTTATTTATTTTAAATTTATCGATTTAAATGTTATAAAAATATGAGGTGTTACACCGTCCACCTCAAAAGAGATGAGTCCAACCACCATCTTCTGATTGGCCATGGGTTATATTATGCATATGGTTCAACAACACAATTTCGATATGTGTATCATTTTTCTTAACCATTTTTTTAACATTACTCTTTAGTCGGTAACTTTTTTTGCTCTAGTCCACTAATATATTTTTTTGAACATTAAGGTCCCTCTCCTTTAATGTATATCGGATTTCGGTAATGTATACACTAAATTTTATAGGGTATACATGAATTTGTTATTATTATTTTTGAAAAAAGCTGTAATTTGTACATAGAATTCTACAATGCAACTTGTAAGGTATACTAAGAAATGAGGACCTTAGTGCAAATAGTTATGAAAATGGAATGGAGCCAAAAAAAAATGGAAATGGAAAACTCCATTTTTTCTTAAATAATATACGGCCCTAATTTGTGATTAATTTATGACCATTGTTTTTGTACGTTGTGATAAACAAGCTTCAAAACCGAAGACACTTACTAGATAAAGAAAGACTTCGTCGTTGGGTGTGTTCTACAATAGCCACTAGTTTACATTCATACTAATTCAAATCAAAGTACACCCCATAATCCATAATGATTTCTATTACCGACACACGTCATATTCTCTACCCATTATGTAGGAAACACAGATCTCTTTTTTCGCACCATAACCATGTGTATATATATGTGGTAATAAATGCATGGTTTGTTACTGTTCTCACAGAATTATAAATTCAAAGAGTCTCGCATTTTGTATTAAACACTTGCTAAAGGAAAAGGAAAGAAACAATGCAGACCATCAAGGACAAATTGAATGATATGAACAACATGCGCAAGGCCAAGGCCGAAGCCAAAGAGGAGGAGAAGGTAACAACAAAAAGGCTACATTTCCACTCTCCATTGAGTTGAATCATCTCATTTTCCCCATTTTTCGTTGGTTTTTCCTCATACAAAGAACATTTTTTCATTCGGTGTCAATTAATTACTCAAATTTCACATAAAGTGAGTTGGATAATGTTTTGATAAGAACTTCAAAATGACGATACATTTAAAGGTATAAAGAAGAAAAGTTGAGTTCGTGTCAAACATAGGGTTAGGGACTATTTGGTTCTCTATTCTGAAAACTCGATTTAAATTTTATTTTTAAATACAGTTTTAAAATTTGGTTTTTTGTGTTTATAATTATTGGTGTGCGTTTGGTAACTTATTTTTAAACACAATTTTTTGAAAATTTGATAAAATTGGCAAACATGTATATTTATATTATACATATATGTGTATATATATAAACACATACATTAAACTTTCATGCATACATGATACATGAAGATATACATACATACATACATACATACATACATCTTAAATTATATACATGTACATTGAATATCATGTATTTTTATGTATATTTAATGAGGTATGTTGGAGAGTTTAACTACACACGCACACATATATATGCGTGTGTGTGTGTCTATATAATGATATTGCATGTATACTTCACAATAAAATTATATACATACATGAATTGATAATATTTTTTAGGGGATTTTGGGAAAAGGTCCTCATAGTGCTCAAAGTGTATAAAAATTAAACACTCCATATAATTTTATAAATTTAGTTCCTGTACTAAAAATACAATGAAAAAAGGTGAAAATTAGTATCGCTGGCGCGGACAAAAAAAATAAAGGTATTGTACCATAGAGACTAGATTTATAAATGTTATTGTACCACAGGGACTAGATTTATAAACTCGAAAAGCATTGTCCTAAAAATCCAAATATAGGAAGGAACATGACCTTTATCTTAATTCTCTATATTTTTTAATACATATATAGTATATGTATATTTTATATTATTCAATACATTAATAATACATGTATAAAACTATATATAAGTATCATGTATCTATTCATACTATTATTTAACATATGGATCTTAGTATATTATATAATTTAATAATGTAAATATATGTAATTTTGTCTACGTGTACAAATATATTTTTTATTTATAAGAATTGCACATATATTAATGTATTATGTATGTATATTATATATTAATGTATAAAAGAATTAAAATATTAAGAATGAATAATTCTCAGTTGAAAAATAAAAAACAGAAGTTATAAAACACTCTTTTGCTGTTTTTTGAAAAACTTGATTATAACAAAGAAATATTATAATTTAGTATTTAAAAACACACTGTCAAACACAAATTTTTATCAAAATTATATTTAAACACAAAAAATAAAATTATAATTACAAACTAATTACCCAACTCAACCTCAAACCACTAAGGGACGGTTATGACATCAAATTATTCTATTCCAACTTTTACCTTTTAAACAGTTACTAGCATGCTCTTTTCGGTTTATACTTGGGTATGCCTAGGGGTGACAATTTTTGACACGACACGATAATTCGACACGAATTCGACACGAAGTTAACGGGTTAGGGTTGACAATTTCTTGACACGAACCCGAATATGACACGACCCGCCAACACGAATAACAAACGGGTTAGGTTAGTGTCAAACACGTATAACTCGAAAATGGCACGAATAGACCCGCTTAACTCGTATTTTATGGAGAATATATTAGATAATTTATATATCTTGATAGGCTTTCTATAAAATTCATGGAGAATCGGATGATAAATTATTTATGTGTTGAAAGAAGTTGTAATTAATTAAATTTAAGTTATTGTAGGCCTATGATTGGCATGATTGGTTAAGAGAGAAGAAAAAAATTATTTTATATTTTATTTAATGGGTTATGCGGGTCAACCCGAACACGACACGATAATAAATAGGTCGGGTTAGTGTTTGCTCATCTGACACGATTAGTTAAATGACTCAGGTTAAGATTGACTAATACTTGACACGAACTCGACATGACACGACCCGAACACGACACGACGCACACGAATTGACACTCCTAGGTATGGCTAAAGACACTTCCAAAATTTTGTAAAAGTTCCATTTTTTTTGTCATTTTCATTTCACTTCTTCCTACCATTTCAATATATATATATATATATATATATATATATATATATATATATATATATATATATATATATATATATATATATATATATATATATTTAGAGAGAGAGAGAGAGAGAGAGAGAGAGAGAGAGAGACCCTCCAAACCACATTTGATAATTAAATACAATTTGAGCAAAGAATTTTTTTTAACCTTAAATAACAATTTTTAATAAGTTAACAACTTAATCATTAATTAATTTATACTTTAGTATTTACTTATTTTTTTTTACCAAATATGAACACAATCCAGTTAAAATGCGATACGACACAACATTATACGAAATTTTATTTTCTATCTAACAAGAACACAACTCAAATAAAAGTGACACGACCGAATTAAAATGAGACACAATACAAAAAAAAAAATCTTTTATGAAACACAAATATGGTCAAGTAAAAGCGACACAACATGATTTTTTTTTCAAACACAAATAATAATTTTTTTTACCAAACACAAACACGATCGAAGTAAAACATAAACACCACATCGGATCGTGTTTGTGTTTGTTAAAAAAATAAAATAAAATAAAATCATGTTATGTAGCTTAAACTTGATCATTTTGTTAAAAAAATGAGTTCGTATTAAAAAAACGTTTTTTTGATCACAAACACGATTTGATTTACATAAAAAAGTGATTTTTTTTACTTGAAAATTGGATACAACACGTCCCATTGAAAGTTGAATACAAAACGAAATATTTTTTTAACATAACATGAATACAATCCAAATAAAAAAGACACGTATTGTGTGAGATTGTAATTTGTTCGTGTTTCTGTTTTTTTTTAAGATTTCACAACATGGCCAAATTAAAATCATGTTTTACTTCGATCGTGTGTTGTGTTTGTGTTTGGTAAAAAAATCGTATTTGTATTTGGTAAAAAAAATTATTATTTGGTTGCTTAATGATGATTGTATTCTTTTTTGAGCAATTGATATATCTATTATCATTGTATGTGCTTCGGAAATACGAAGTCATTGTTTTTTACCAAAATGATCAAGTTAAAGCGACACAACATAATTTTATTTTTTTAACAAACACAAACACGATCAGATGTGGTGTTTATGTTTTACTTCGATCGTGTTTGTGTTTGGTTAAAAAAATGTGTTTGTATGTTGTAAAAAAAATTATTGAAAAAAAAATCATGTTGTGTCGCTTTTACTTGGTTATATTTATGTTTCGTAAAAAAAAAGATTCCATCTTATGTCAAATTTTAATTCGGTCGTGTTTCTATTTTTGTAAATAAATTAAAATAATATTTTGTGTCATCTCGTGTCTCTTTTACTTGGATTGTGTTTATGTTAGGTTCAAAAAATATTTCGTGTTCGTATTAGATAAAACAAAATAAAATTTCGTATCGTGTCACTTTTATTTGAATTGTGTTCTTCTTAGATAGAAAAGTAAGATTTCGTATAATGTTGTGTCGTGTCGCATTTTAATTGGATCGTGTTCATATTTGGTGAAAAAAATAAGTAAATACTAAAGTATAAATTAATTAATGATTAAGTTGTTAACTTGCTAATAATTGTTATTTAAAGTTTAAAAAAATCTTTGTTTAAGTACCCCCTATAAACCGCATGGCAACCGCATTTTGCCTTTTGCCTCTTTTTTTTAAGTTTTTTATTCTTTTGTTGGTATAAAAATGGTTTTTTATAATTAAAAAAACAGTTTTCCTATTAATATGGAAAAAAAAGTTTTTTTATATTAAAATTAAATAGTTTTTTAATTAGAATTAAATATCTTTTAACTAAAATTAAGAAAATATTTTTTTTTTCATAAATAAAAAATTCTATAAAACAGTTTTTTAATTAAAAACAACATTTTAAAAAATATTTTTTTAATTTTCATAAAAAAAAACCTATTTAATTTAATGTCTTAGATTCATGATTAATTAGTGTAGCTGGCGCGGAACCACATTCAACAAATGATGTGAGCCCAAGAATGTGTGTCCACGCCAGTGACACTAATTAATCGTAATATTTTTTAAATAAAATATTACGATTAATTAGTGTTGCTGGCGCGGAATCAAATTCTCGTGATTAATTAGTGCCGCTTGTGAGGACCCAAATTCAACAAATGATGTGAGTCAGGGAATGTGGATCCGCGCCAGCGGTACTAATTAATCGTGATATTTTTTAAATAAAATATCGCGATTAATTAGTGCCGTTGGCGCGGATCCACATTCAGCAAATGATGTGGGTCTGAGAATGTGGGTTCGTGTCAGTGACACTTATTAATTGCGATATTAATTAATCGCGATATTTTTTAAATAAAATATCGCGATTAATTAGTGCAGTGGGGGCGGACCCACATTCTACAAATGATATGGGTCCGGGAATGTGGGTCCGCGCTAGCAACACTAATCAATCGCGATATTTTTACCAGCGGCACTAATTCATCACGATATTACGAAAAAATAATTTTTAATTTTAATTTTTATAAGAAAACTATTTGATTTTAATTAAAAAAAAATAATATTAATGGAAAAAACTGTTTTTTTTAATATAAAAAACTGTTTTTTTTATATAAAAACTGTTTTTTTTAAATATAAAAAAACTCTTTTTATATTAAAAGTTAAAAACAAAACAGTTAGAAACTTAAAAAAAAAAGAAAAGAAAAAAAAGAAAGGCAATGCGGTGCTGGGCGGTGCAACAGGCGGGACATATAGAATTTCTCAAACTTTAAACCTGTGAATCCCTGCAATACCCCCTGCATCCCGTCTATTATTTTCTGTAACAACTTTCATCCATCAACGGATATATCACATACAACTTTTCAATGAACTTATGCAACGATGTCTTACGCTAAATAATATGCATTTGTACATTTAACTTCTCACTTCAACCTACACAGGAGGAGAAAGAGATGGCAAAAGCAAGGATGGATGTTGCTCATGAGGTTAGACTAGCAAGAGAAGCTGAAGCATCAATGGATTTGCATGTCAACAAAGCTGCCGAAAAGGCAGCCCACCATGAGGCAAAACACTCGCCCCATCACACTACGGACAACCTATATGCTGATAAGACTAACCCAATCCACTCCTCCACCGGAACCGCCAACCAAACTAACATCACCACTACATCTCCCGCTAAAAAGTTCATGTAGGTTTAGAGTTTCACCTCATGAGTAATGAATAATTGGAGCTTCTACTATTTTTTTGTTTAATTATTTATGTATGTATGTTTATTATTTGAGTGGGTTGTGTTTGTTGGAGCATAATATACATTTGTTTGCTCATTAGTTGAAGACATAAATTTCTTGTGAGATGGTCACTCTAAAGCTCTGTATATTTTTTTTAATAATATTTATGAATTTCTGTGTATAGGTTTTTATGTGGACCTTGTATGGGTCTCGTCTTTAACATTATTATTATGGTTAATTCTAAGTTTGACTATGATGTTTTGAATTATTTTAAATTTTGACCCATTTTGTTTAAAACTTGCCATATTAACATTAGATTCTTAACTTTGGCTATGGCAATCCTCTGTCAAGCCTTCATAAGGAGATCTCACGAAATAAGTAACTAGACAAAAAATCTGACATATTATGTTTCATTCTATCTCATGAATAGGTGACATTTACTCAACTCAACTCAACAAACTTTCTTTAGCTAATCATTTGGGATCAATTTCATTTTTTTAAGAATATCTTCTATTAAATCATATGACATATGATACATATATGCATGTGATAAAACAATTAATGAATATATAAAATTAATTATATTGAGTAATCATTTTCTCTCTAACACTTCCATGGCTCGCAATTAGCCACCACCCGCCACCTCCACCACTCACACTAACACCATCCATCCCATTCATACTACATCCTTCACTACCTTCTCCTTTTAAAACAAAAAAAAAATACCACCACAATCACCAACCATACCCACTGGTGTTTCTTTATATCAACTATACCAAACCCATCCCCATCATCCCCACACCAAACCAACAGTTGCCCCTTGAAATCAAAACAACCCAATTTACCAACACCCCAGTTGAAAATCCCTCCAAATGCAGCGCCCTTTCACCAAACCAACCGCAACCTCTCCTGCACCAATCCCAGTGCCACTATAAGAAACAATGCTTTTAGTGACTAAATATATTTTTGTAAAAGGCCTTTATTCGTTGCAAAAAAGGGTTTTGTGACAGAAATAATTTGTCGCAAGATTCGTCATCATCAAGCCATCACAAAAGAGAGATCTCGTCATAAAAAGATACTTCTCGACTAATTATTTCTTCATTAACAGATGTTAAACTCCTTGCTAAAAATTTAAAACTTTGGTGCAAATGTTGTTATAAAATATCTATTGCAATAATTGATATCGTGACCAAAATTTGTCACAAAAAAGCTTCGGTGTCAATTAAAAATAAGATCCATATTGAGATCAAAACCAAGAACTAGAGAGAGGAAGAGAAGTGTGGAGAAAGCTTCTATTTCATTCAATGAAACAACTGTTCTGTTTACAACAAACTCACTTTCTACTATTTATAGTAAAGAAACTAATTAATTTAATTTTGACAGCTCAGCAAGCTAAACAACAAACTAAACAAACTTAACTAATTACAAGCTTAATACTCCCCCTCAAGATGGACTATGAATGTCTCGAATAGCCATTTTGGATAACAAAGAAAATAACACGGTAGAAGGAAGAGCTTTAGTGAAAATATTGGCAAGTTGGTGTTGAGAGCGAATGGGAAGTAGCTTTGCCGAACCCTCAATAATTTTATCACGACCAAAATGGCAATCGATCTCTATATGTTTGGTACGTTCATGGAAAGTAGGATTGGAGGCAATATGAATGGCTGCTTGATTGTCACAAAAAAGTAATGCCGGAGAAGAAATAAGAATTTGAAAGTCGAGAAGAAGTTGTCTAATCCAAACCAATTCACTTGTTGTAGCAGCTAGAACACGATATTCTACGTCAGCTGAGCTTCGAGAGATAGTAGTTTATTTCTTGGCCTTCCAAGAGATAAGGGAATCACCAAGGAATATACAAAAGTCTGTGACAGACTTCCTTATATCTGGACAAGACCCCTAATCAGCATCAGAAAAGGCTTTTAACTTGAGAGGAGAAAAAGCATCAGTAAAAGCATGAAGCTGAATGGGAGAAGAAGAAGAAGAAGAAGAAGAAGAAGAAGAAGAAGAAGAAGAAGAAGAAAATAGACCCTGTCCAGTATGACCCTTAAGATACCTCAAAAGATGATGAACAACTTTCAAATGGGGAAGTATGGGCTATGAAAGGAACTGACTCAATTTGTGAACAACAAATGTGATGTCATGTCGAGATAATGTGAGGTAAATAAGACGTCCAATCAGTCTTCGATACTGAGATGGATCAGGAAGATATCACCCTCAGAAGCATTTAATTGAAGTTTTGGATCCATAGGCACAGAGGTAGGCTTGCAACCAAGATAGCCAGACTCCTCAAGAAGTTGCAATGTGTAATACCTTTGAGAAAGAACAATACCATTGCTATAATAAGCAATTTCGAGCCCCAAGTAATATTTTAGATTGCCTAGATCCTTTAACTTGAAATGAGTATGAAGAAATGACTTTAATGAGAAACTCCCATGAGGATTAGGATAAGTGATGATAATATCATCAACATATACCAAGAGAGCAACAAATTCTGATCCAGATCCTTTGGTAAATAAGGAGTAATCTGCCTTGGATTGGATGAAACCAAAAGTGATGAGAGCTTGCGAGAGTTTTGCATTCCATTGTCTTGAGGCTTGTTTTAGTCCATAAATGGACTTATGAAGCTTACAAACCAATTTCTCCCCCTGTCGAGGAACAATCTGATTCTTGTAACATAGAGGTAAATCCATATAGACTTCCTGAAATAAATCACCATTGAGGAAGGCATCATTCACATCTAATTGGACATGATGCCACTTCTGACTAGAAGCAAGAGCAAGAAACACTTTGACAGTAACCAGTTTAGCAATTGGTGAAAAAGTCTTCAGAAAATCAAGCCCTTCTTGTTGAGTGTACCCTTTAGTAACCAATCGAGCCTTATATCTCTCTATAGAACCATCTGATTTGTGTTTGATTTTATAGATCCATTTGAAACCAATGGAGTGTTTCACTTGAAGAAATGTGACCACAGACCAGGTATTGTTTTGTTCCATAGCATCTAATTCGATTTTCATAGTATCTCTCCAATGAGCATAAGGAATTGCTTGATGATAAAACTGTGGTTCAATCTGAGAGGAAACAGAAAGAATAAAGTTTCTATGAGAATAAGCGAGCGAATCATGAGAGAGATATTGAGTGAGAAGATAAGAAGAAGAAGAGGCTGTAAGTGGAGTGTTAGTGAGGAGATTGCAGTGAAAATATTGAAGATATGACGAGGGTTTAATAATACGACTGGATTTTCTGAGAACAAGTTGTATAATAGATTGTGGAGAGTCAGTAGATGGAGATGGAAGAATATGGTGTTGACTGGAAGATGTAGGATGAACATTAGGAGAAAGATCACCATGAAGAGAAGAAGTAGTGTGGATAGTAGAATCTAAATTAGGCATGGAAAAAGGCAAAACCAGATCAGGAAAAGGATTTTTCAAAGAAGTAGAAGTAGTAAAAGCATGAAAAGGAAAAACTTCTTCATGAAAAAGAACATCCCGAGACACGAAAACCTGTTTAGAAGTGATATAATAGAGTTTGTATCCCTTAAAACCAGGAGGATAGCCAAGAAATACACAAGGTCTAGATCGAGGTTGAAATTTAGTTCGATGAGCAGACAAGGTTAAAGGAAAATCAAGACAACCAAACACTCTAAACCTAGAGTAATCAGGAGAAGAGTTAAAAAGAAGATCATGAGGTGTTTGATGCTTCAAAATAGGAGAAGGAGTCCTGTTAATGAGAAATGTGGCAGTTAAAATGCAATCTGACCAGAAATGAAGAGGAACTTTAAAATGAAAGAAAAGAGATTTAGCAACATTAAGCAAATGTTGATGCTTACGTTCCACCACAAACTTCTGTTAAGGTCGCTCAACACAAGAGAATTGATGAAGCACCCCTTTCTCATTGAAGAAATCTGTAAACGCTAACTCAGGTGCATTATCAGATCTAAACACTTTGATTTTGTCCCCAAATTGAGTAAGAACCATGTTGAAAAACTTGGGTATAACAGTAGCCACATCAAACTTGCTCTTGAGAAGAAAAATCCAGGTAAACAGAGTGTAATCATCAATAATTATGAGAAAAAATCTGTGACCCGAATAAGATGTTGTGTGATAGGGCCCCATATGTCACAGTGAATAAGATCAAATGGTGACTTAGCCATATTATTATGAGACTCAAATGATAGTCGTCTTTACTTTGCAAGAGGACAAATATAACAAGGAGCAACTTTATTTAGTCTTGAAATATCACAATGTAGTTGAGGTTTCAATGAATCCAAACGCTTGAAAGACAAATGACCAAGTCTATTGTGCCAAATGTGGGCAGAAACATTATTAACAAAAGTATTAGAAACTGAATCTAATGTAGCAATATGCAGGAGGTAGATATCTTCACACTTTTTAACCTTGCCAATCATCCTCTTGGATCTGATTTCCTGGATAAGGAAGCAATCAAACAAAAAATCACCGTAAGAGACGAGATAGATGTGAGAGTACTAAGTGAGAGCAGGTTAAATTTGAATTGAGGCACATAAAGCACATCTTTGAGGACCAATTTTGAACTAAGTTTAACATCTCCATAAAAATTTACAGGGATTCGAGTATGATCAGGCAATGTGATATTAGAATTTTGAAGAGGTTTCATAGACAAAAAAGCATTTGCTAAAGAACATATGTGTCTTTTAGCCCCTGAATCAACAACCCAGTACTGTGGTGAAGAAAATAAAGGATTCAGTGACACATAGAAACATATACCTGTGGCATAAGAGTTTCTAAAAGATTTAAAAAATTCAGAAGTAGTCTTCACAGCAGAGAGATGACTAGACAACATGAACATCAGTTATTGGTATTGAGTGGAAAAGAGGTTCTGAATAAAACCTCCAATAGCATTATGATTATCATCTTTTCCATTTTGATTAGAAACTTGATTAACAGAATATGAAAGATTTGAAGAATTCTGTTGAGACCTGAACTTGTAACCAGGGGGATATCCACGAATTTTATAACATTTTTTAATGGTATGCCCAAGAAGTTTGCAGTGCGTGCAGTAAGGCCTTTCTTTCTTTTGTCCCTTATAACCACCATTATTGGAAGATGAGGATTTATTTGAACCAACTAAAGTGGGAGAATCTGATAACTTTTTAAAAGAATCATGTCGAGCAGTAAAAGCCACAGTATTAGCAGCATCAAAATTGGAAGGAGCACCAATTTTCCTCTGATGTTCTTCTTGACAAATCAAAGAAAAAACCTTATTGATAGGTGGGAGAGGATCCATAAGAAGCAACTATCCTCTCACTTGAGTATATGAATCATTGAGTCCCATAAGAAAAGACATGATATATTCCATTTGATAGTGATAAGATAGCTCTTGAACACCACCACAAGAACACTTAGCACAAGAACAAACTGGCCTATAATTGCTTAACTCCTCCCATATAATTTTCAGTTTAGTAAAATAAACGCTAACTGAATTCTGATCTTGATTAAGATTCATCAATTCTTTACGCAATTGAAAAATTCTAAGTCCATTGTTCTGTTGAAAACGATCCTTAAGATCAAGCCAAATCTCACGAGCAGTGGTAGCATAGATGATACTAGCCGAAATTTCTTTGGAAACAGAATTCAAGATCCAATAAATCACTATATTATTATTTCTTGTCCATGAATTAAAAAGATCATAATCAGTACCATTAGGTTGAGACAAGGATCCATCAACAAAGGAGATTTTGTTCTTCACTGATAAGGCGATCAACATTGCGCGACTCCAGGAAGTGTAGTTCTCTCCAGTAAGAGGTTGCGAAACCAAAATTAGACCTGGACTGTCAGAATAATGAAGGAAGAAAGGTCTTGAAGGTTCATCCATGGCTGACTTACTAGTCGCAGACCTAGATCCTCCACTGTTGCCAGATTGATTGGTTTCAATAGACGTAGCCATCGAAATCGAAGAGGAAGATGAAAAACACTCAACAATTTGAAAGAAATGGCAAATCAAATGTAAAATTGCAGCAATTTGAAGCAAATTGCTCTGATACCATATTGAGATCAAAACCAAGAACTGCAGAGAGAAAGAGAAGTATGGATAAACCTTCTATTTCATTCAATGAAACAACTGTTATGTTTACAACAAACCGACTTTCTATTATTTATAGTAAAGAAACTAATTAATTTAATTTTGACATCTCAGCAAGCTAAACAACAAACTAACCAAACTTAACTAATTACAAGCTTAATAATCCATTACACCCCTCCTAACTTTTACCTTAAATTTCACTTCACGTGTCGACCTTTAATTTTTTGGACATAATCCCTATACTTTCAAAATGTCTTTAAGTAACCCAAAATACTAACACTGTTAGTGTTTTGGGCATAAAATGTCACGAGGATTCCATGAGACTTTTTAAGGCTGCTTGTTGTATTTGACCCACAAAAATAGCGCCAAAATCAATATATCACTTTTCCTCCCATTTTCACCTTATATATCAGACCTTGTTTGTGGGATTGAACCCCTATAAATATTGGTCAATTGGTAGAGTAAAGATGAAAAAAGTTAAGAAGATTTTGTGCAAAATTAAATATGAATATTCACCTATTACATCCCCTATTCCACGTGTAAAGTTGTCAGTCCCACACGCCGAAGATAAGGGACATCAAACAAATGATACAATTCTAAGCATCAACGATAGATAATGAAAACTAAAATCATCCACAATAGTTAATAGAAGATATGAATAAAACAAAATAATAAAGACGATTACCGAATACCTTAATTAATGAATAAATAAGTCTTCATAATAACTGTCACTAAACCGAATGAGATAAAAAAATCTGGAATCCGCCACAGGGCCATAAATAAAATATGTAAAAAAATAAATAAAGAGTGTGACATAAATGAAATAGTGACATGAAATAACTACCTACATTTAAGGATAGATAGTTGAATGCAAAAACTATACAAGCCCTCCTTCTTGTCCCTGTTGCTTTGGCTTAGGAAAATGTAAAAAACTTCTTAGAAAAATATATCAGGCCTCACATTTTGCAAGAAATATCTTACTTTACTTTGAACGATATGAAATGTGAATCTTTACGTCTCATGTTATCCCCGTCGGCACTCACGCCGAAATTACCTCACCTCACCTATAACTAAGGTATATCATAGGTAGGGGTCGAACTAAAATCGACATAGGTATAACATATGAACTTAATTCATAAGTCTAACAAAGAAGCTACATGATCTCAATCTGTAACTATAACATACTATCACAACATATAACTATGTACCCATATTCATACAAATATATAGGAATATACGTTACCCAGTATAATCCAGGAAAATACACGCATATAATGGACTATAGATTCCCTATGAATACAAACACATATCAGACATATAAACCTTGTCTATCGATTCATTCCCTATGAATACACCCCTTTGTATGTCCACAAATAACACATAAATCATATACTTTACTGATATGTGTAAACGAATATGGTATATCATCCTAACAGCAGATATTAAATTATATGTTCTTAGATCTAGAAGCCATTCTCGTATACATAACCTCCAAGTAAAAATATAGGATTATATTCCTAATAAACTAAGTAAAACCTTCTGAAAATTCCCAACATCAAAATCCTAAGTCCCAAGTTAAATCCGTACAAAAACAATCCCGCTCACAACCATACCGGATTTCCGGTTTCAATGTCGCCATCCTAACGGAACCAAAACAATGTCATTTTATAACGTTTTACCTATAATTTAATTAAATCAATTTTATTTACACCAGATCATAATCAAAGATTCTTATAATCGATAATCAGTCCCAATAAAATCCAAATACTATTTTTAAGGGATCGTAAACATATTTATAGCAATATACAACTATTAATAGGGCTAAATGTATCATTATATAAGTTTAATCTTAATTTTCAACATGTTCTTCCCATAGGTTTAACTTAATTACAAAATTAATCAGTCAATGCCAAATTTAAGTAAAACTTTATCAACCTAACCATGTGAATCATTATTATATATGAATCCTACAATAACTCTTAAGAATTATGGGCATTAAACATGAATAAATCTAGTTTTCCCACGAATTATCACAAGATTCAATTATATCATGAGATTAAACTAATCTATATCATATCAACAATTGTATATAAACATGCTAGAAATAATATTTAGTAAAAAAGGTATTCCTTATTTAAAGTAGATAGGTTGAATAACTTGTTAACTACCTTTTTTTTTAATTATGTTTTAATATAATTAGCTCTTTTGCAGCTAGAGTTTTCTCTTATCTTAAAATATGCTTATTATGAGAGTTAAGTGTTTATTTAACCTCAAATTCTTGCATATCTCCTATGGGTATAATTTAAGACCTCCATATAAAACCAATTAACTATCTATATATATGCTCCAAAAACTTACCCCAAAGGGATACCCATCCCTAGTACCCACTTCGATAAATTATAAACACCTCTTTGAGATTTTGTATAGCTAAAGCCTGGTTTAGCGATACCCATTTACAATATAAAAATAAATCATAACACTGTTTTTAAATTATGAGGTATTTGCATAATTAAATCTATTGAATTGAATTTAATTATAAGCTGAAATTACATGTAACAAAAAATCACACAACTTTTATGGACACACAACTACAATGCACCAGGGCAATAATAATCGATATATATATCACATTCTTCCCCTAATAATTAAATTTATCCTTTTAATTTAGTCGGCATTTACCTGGAAGTGTTCTAGATATTCATCTTACATGTCACTCTCTCGTTCCCACATAGACTCTGCCTCATTATGGTTTCCCCATTGAACATGAATCAACAATTTGACTTTAGAACAAAGTATCAACTCCATACGATTTGGAATAGTGAATGGTCTATCCTCATATGTTCTATTGTGATGAAGATCTATCTCACCCAGATCTATTTGTATGTACATGATAGCTAAACTGAGCATCTATGTTACTATGCCTATCGTTGTTTTCGGCTTTTATCGCTAAGCAAAAGCGTAAACTATGATCACAATCTTTATGGGAGTATAATATCTAGTCTGTGTATCAAATCGACACAAAATGTTGCCAGACGTTAATTAGTTTATTACTTCCGAATAAAGATGTAAAATGGGATAGTTTTAACAAAAGATTAATCTAGGCATGTATTGAAACTATGATTAAGAAAAGCAATAAAAACTATAGATTGAGAATAATATCCCTCACCTTGCGTTAATTAGAGTAAATGATTACATTGGAATAATCGATTTTCTTGATTAAATCTCACTTTCACAGTTAACAAAATCTTGAGCTGGCACTCCCTAACTTGTCATGAAAGCTTAATCAATCATGGTATCAATAAATATCTCAAATATTACACATGCAAGGTCGTAAGTAAGATGCATACATCATATAAACTATTAAATCTTCGGTGTGTAAAATCAGGAACAACCTAACCTATTTAAAATCATCTAATCCATTACCAAATCAAATAAACCATTTAATCTAAGGTGAGTTCAATCAATCTCAATCTAATTAACTTAGCTAGAAAGCATATTAAAATATATGGAAAGTAATTAAAATCAACTAATTAAGAAAGAAAATTATTACCAAAGCTTGGAAACTAATTAACAAATGAAGAAAATAAAGAAACAAAGCTTATATATATAAAAAAGATAATGAATAATGCACTTACAAACTCAAAGGATTCAAACCCTATGAGAGGCTATCTCTCACTCAAAATATACCTCCTAAATAAAATCTAATAAAAAAAATATGGCAATACCAAATAAAATCCAACTTACATATATATAGTAAGTGATTAAAAGTGAAAGAGAAAAGAAAATGACAAGCCGACTTGCCAAATATTTGTATTGACTGGTCGATCAGTTCTTTGATCGGTCGATCCGTGGTCTTAAAAACTACCCACTATCTTCCTTCATAGGAAAAATATGATTGACCGACTGCTCATTCTATTTTCATCCGTCTATCGGGAATCTATTTATCTGGGCACTTAGTTCTTCAAATGGGACAAAAGCTTCACTACAAAAACACTTATAGATTTATCATCCTAACTCGAAATGATGTGCCAATTATGGACACTCAAATCTAACTCAACGAAATACGCTCCCATGAAGTTCCTCTGTTTGGACCAAGAAGTTTAAAATTATAAAAATTCTCTTACAGTTGCATCAACTGATGAACATTCCCGAAACACATCAAATGCTCCTTAAGCATTCCAATACCTATGGGATAATATATATATATATATATATATATATATATATATCAAGGTTAACCAATACATGGGCATAAATTATGATATAACAGACACAATTGTGCTAAAATCCATAAGAATAAAGGGAGATAATATACAATATTTAAGACCTACCACAACCCCTAACTTAGACATTGCTAGTCTCTAGTGATGAAACAAAACAGACGTATCCAATAGAGAGAGATAACAAAATTAAGTAAGCATAAAAAATACAAATTCCACTTTTGCGGGCAAACATTTACATTTAATGTATGTAACAAGACGTTAAGCCCCTAGGTTACCCTAGTGGATGAATGTTGTCTCATAAGGGTTTTCAAGAATGAAACCCATAAATATCAAGTTTCCTGAAAATATATTTCCAAATAACAATACAATACATGCTCAACAATAGTGAAAGAGATTTGAATATGTTATTAGCATAGTGAATGAATTCACTTAAAAGTCTGTAGTTATTAACATTAGATTAACTTCAGTCAAAATTGAAACCGTAAAAGCAGAAGGAAAAATAAGCAAAAGAAAATAGTTTTCTTTCAAAAAACTTTTATAAACCAAATAATAACCATTAAAGAGTGCATGATATTCAATCCTCTCCGGTGATTACACTCATTTAATGAAATCATTATGAAAGGGGTGTAACACAAGTGCGATATACAAGCATAAAGATTAAATATAAATGGAAACTAGGTCGTACACATGTCATCAAGAACAATGCTACATATAAATTGCAAAATATGGAATCACAATGAAAGGATGTCGTTCATTAAGGGAGGCGAAACTTTTTTTCACAGATTATCTCTATCATTATGACTTTGAATTACACTCACCCTAGGATCAAATAGGACTTTCATGGTTTATAATGTAGATTTATGGTTTCGATTATCAAATGATGGGAACATGTATGAATTAAAAGTTGTTTGGTGATAAAACACTTGGCATAATGGAAAATTTTTGGCAATTTCAAAATTGAAATATGATTTCCCTAATAAGCATTAGATATAACAATAGGGAGTGACAATGGAAAAACTTTCTCTTTTTTTTTTTCTTTTTTTTTCTCATCTTTTTCTTTTGTTTTCTTTTATTTCTCGTTCGCTTTTTCTTTTCTTCTCACTCTCACATGTTTTATTGCAAACATATAACATGAATGTCATTCAATTCCAAGTATCATTCCGAACAAAGGTATATAAGGATACACACACACACACACACACACACACACACACACACACACACACACACACATATGTATATATATAAGGAGAAGAATGTTTTTACTATTCCATAAGAGGATAAGCTAAGTAGAGGTGTGGATTTTGCCAACAAGGCAAAAATTAATGGTTAGATTAAAGCTCACACCATAAATTATAATAATTATTTGACACCTCAATATTATTCCACTTTAATTTGAATGTGTTCCGATTTTCAAGGAACACAAGTCCTCTTACACACTCATACCCATTCTCTCTCTTCAAAACAGACAACCCATTCTCTCTCCACGCTCCATACCCCTTTCCCTTAACTCGTTCATCTCTCTCTCCTTTCAGACTCCCTTTCTTCTCCAATTAATGTGTTTCGATTTGTTTGAGGTTAGAATCATGGTTTTGAGTTTTAGGGTTTTTATGATCTCTTCATCTTCACCACCCTTTCATGCAGAAGTATCTATATCCTCTTTTTTACAGATGTAATTATACAATCTTTTCTTATTTTAAATTATGGGATTTCATTTTTATCTTTTAAAAATTAGGGGTTGATTTGATTTGTAGTATCCAATTTGGTCATATTTTTGTAGGTACCAATTTGTTCTTATTTTTGTAGGTACTAAATTTCATAAGCAGGTACTCATTTCTTTTGGAGGTATTTCATAAGCAGGTGTGTTCATTGTCTTCTCCAGTTTTTTCTTGAATATATTCATAGATTTTTTAGGTTGGTTAGTTTATTTTTTGAATTTCTATCTATTCTAATATTTTCCCTGGATTCTATGGAGTTCAAATTAGGGCCTTATGGATCTTTTTAGGACATACCGATGTGCATTCAAATTAAGGCTTTGTAGCGTACATTCTTCATCTTCTATTTTTCTCAATTTTGACATGGATATTATTCAACTTTCATACAATATTTGTTGGGTTTGCGTCTATTTTTTACACGGGGATTTATCCAAATTTGCGGTTTTGCATCTTTTTTTATTGCAATGGTTTATTATATAACTGATTTTTAGTTTACTTTGTAATTCAAGTAGAGAAGAAACAAAGTGTTCTCATTTGTTTTTCTCTTAAAAACATTATATTTTAAACACACGACAAAAAGAAATGGTGATGGATTGTTGTCGTCCGATCTTGGAGGGGAACAAGAAACCGGAGAAGAAAAAACAAAAATTGGAGGACATTAGTAGCGGTACTAGTGAAGAACACGATGCGGTAGTCTTAAACAACAACAACTTTACCTGTATAGTAGAGGTGATAAGGTGATCCTTAGATTTCACCTTTTTTCTTATTTTCCCTGTCTTTGGATGAGATATTAGCTGGATTTTGACATTCGAATATGTGCATATGTTTCCTTTTTAATAATTTTTTTTACATAGGTCATCTGCTAATTCTAGATTATTATATATTAGTTCTTTTAACCTATATTGATTTAATTTTCACAATTGATAATTGGAGGATAAACAATATCTCAAGTGCAAACACACAATCTGTTTTACGTTGCTCATCTGGAATTTATTCCGGTCAACTCTCTATTAATTCAAATTTGGAGTTATAGGCTATCCACATTTCATGCTATATTATCGATACATTTGGTTGGTAGAATGAATGAGTTGGTATCACTAATTCTTTGAGACTATTATATTGGTGGGAGTTTCAAATTATCATGGTCGTTTATCACCTATTGTGGTTTAATTGTTTTTTAGGTATTTGCCCTTAAATAATCTGTTTGTTTAAGATTTATTTATTTTTTACTCACTGTTGTATTTCGATCCTTAGTTGGTGTATCTAACAGGGATGCCTCCCTCTTATTTTGCCTTGACAGCACCCCTCTGATGAACTCGAAATACCAAGGGATTTTATTGGCTGCAATAACAACAAATGGTGATGATGGTGTTTTTCCTGTAGCTTTTGTCATGGTAGATGCGGAGATTGGTGAAAAGTGGCACTGGTTTTTATTGGAACTGAAATCCACAGTCTCAACATCTAGCCAAATTACGTTTGTTGCTGATTTTCTGAAGGGTATAAAAGAATCACTGCGTGAATTATTTAAAGAAGAGTGGTACCATGGTTATTGTCTACGGTATCTTATCGAGAAACTTAATAGATATATAAGGGGGCAATTTTCGCATGAAGCTAGGTGCCTCATGGTTCAAGATTTTTATGCTGCTGCTTATGCACTGAAACTTAAGGCCTGTGAACGGTGTGTGGAGAATATAAAATCTATCTCACCCAAAGCCTATAATTGGGTAATGCGTAGTGAACCATACCACTGGGAAAACACATTTTTGGAGGGACAAGGTATAATCTCACATGACATCCAATTTCGTACAACTGTTCTACAGTTGGGTATTGGATGAAAATGATGTTCCCTTAACTTATATGATTGACGTATTACGGGGTAAGATGATGAAATTGTTCTATACACGGCGAGTTGATTCAGTCAGTGGGTAACAAATCTAACACCATTTCATGTAGCTCCTCCTGCAGGTAACCTACTATTTATATACATGTAGAAATATAGAATTGGTATCCTACCTGCTACAATGTAGTATTTCATTATCAAAGCGTGTTTTGTAATTGTGTTCATCATATGTTTGGATACATTTTACATGTTTACAGCAACAGGTGAAAATGTTGAGCGTGATACTGTGCACAAAGCCCTATGTCTTTGTTATGATAAGACGTAAGTTTAAGCTCCCCCCCCCACTCACCACCACACACACACAACCACCACCACCCCAACACATACACACACACCACCACAAACCAAAGAAAAAAATTCAATGAAAACGGTTAAAAATATTATGCACAAAGCCCTTATGTCATTTTTGTTTTTTTTCGTAGAATATGTTTTTTTAGTTTAGGGTGGCTTTTCAGAGTTTTGATAGCTAAGGGTTTTGGTAGTCTTTCCCATATTTTGAGAGTTTGGGAGTGGCGTATGCCATATTTTGGTTAAGTTTTTAAGCCGATTTTTTTTTATAATGGCTGTTCATCTTGCAAAGTCATAACTCTCAATTACCATCTACCTAGAAATCTAATTTTTTCTGTAAATTTTTCTTTGCATTTAAGGCTTTAATTTTGTTTATATTAGTACACTAAAAGTATATATATATATATATATATATATATATATATATATGATATTTTGATTGTTGTAATATTTTTTTTTATCTTTATCGAGTAGAAGAATTTGTACATAAATTAAGATAAATTTTTTCCCTATTTCCCTAAACAAAAAGATTAATTGCTTCCTATTTTAAATACCCATGATATTAATACATTTTTTCTAATGAAATTTTTGTTTTTTATATGCCAATGAATTTATCGCTACGATATTTATCTGAAATTAACTTCACATTTACTTCTTTTTTTCTATTTCAGATTACACGTGGAGATTATCCTCTGTCACATAATGCACATTGGGTTCATAAGCAATTGATACATTACTTTTGGCTTATTTGTGCTAATATTTATTTTGTGGCATTTTTAGTACAATCTTATGTGTTCCACATTCTATCCAAAATTCCATGTACTAAATGCTAATGTATATATGTTTGGATGTTTCGGTGGTGGTTGTAGACATTTTTATAATTTTTCTATTAATTAGATTGTAGACATTTTTATAATTTTTTTAAAGGTCATAGTTAACTCATTTATAACAGTTATTTGGGATCTTTGTTCTCCATATCCAAACAAAATGTGTTGGGATTAGTCATTTATCAGATGAAGAATATATTTAAGATCTATTATATGTTTTCTTAATTATTTATCAAATGATGTATAAGTTGCACAATGAATACTTTATTTAAGTTCGATATCTGTCAAAGTCGATTCACGTGAGTGTAGTATTAAGATTTGAATCAAATTCTTAGTCAGAGTTATTGTCTTAGATTAAATTCATTAATTAGAATAATGACAATAACTTAAAGTCTTTTTTTTTGTTTCCATTTATGTCATCAAGTACTAAATCACAATGGGACGTGTTTTATTTACGTAATGATTGGAAAGATTAATGGGCATACCATATGTATTATATATAACTTAAGTATGATGAATGATCATTTAATGTACCTGTTTCACGAGACGATATGCATAAAATTAAAGTCATGCCGATGGCACGAGCATGTAGCAAAATACAAGGATGAAACTAATGATCTATAGGAAATCAAATAATCTATACTTTTGAAAATTTATATATATATATATATATATGTGTGTGTGTGTGTGTGTTGACTATGGGATTTGGGGCTATGAAATGAATGACTATATTAAGGCTCAAAGGTGTTGGCATAAGGGAAATATATAAGGTAAGGTCAAGGTCAATATGGGTTTATAACAAAGATGAACTATGATCTTTTCCAAACGTTTACGCTATTCTCAAGTCAAAACAACTTTAAAAATCATGCTCATGTAACACATTTTATATATGAACTCAATTAATTAACGATCAAATGAAAGAATAGTGAGGTTACCGACAAAATTAAAGTTTTCAAAGAGGAAAGAGTAATGTATAAAAACTAACAAATGAAAAAAGCACAAATCTCACTTGGTGTAAGTATATACAATGTAACAAGAGATTACCGAGTTGTAAAGGACATAAACCAAATCATTTAAACAAGAAAAGTGCATGTGCTCATAGATTTAAATTTTAATTCATGGGATTTTTATAACATCAATGATTTTTGGACTAAAGTGTAATGACTTCTAAAATCGAGAACATGCATCACTGAATTATCTGTTAGATCAGGCATTTATTTGAAACTTATCATCGAAAACAAAGCCACAATGCTAAATTTAGGAGAGAAAAGAAAGAAAATATTTTTTAAATTTATATTTTTTATAAAAAAGCATACTTGGTAAGAACATGTGATCAAATCAAAGAAATTACCAATAAATGGAAAGAATATTCCACACCCCTAAAATAAATCTTCGATTATCCTCGAAGTGGATTAAAAAAAATTAAAAAGAGAAAAATAGTGATCTTACCCAAAATGGATCGATCTCCTAAATGTGAAAGTCCAAAGATTATATAAAACATATTAGTACCAAGAATAACAAAAAGAAGAACTGAAACATTAACTAATTACACTAGACCATAAGTAAAAGAAAGATAAAAACAAACTACTATGTACAACCTATAATTTTAACTTTTAACTCATTATACATTAGAAGTTGGGATTTCTGAGGTTCCAACGAAAATTCAATTTGATTTTGAGGGATAATCAGTGTACCCTCATTTTAGTGCATATGTTCTGAAAAATATTAATTAAGTTTAAATAATAAAATGTATGTGTAAGGCGAAAGAAAGGAACCATCACCAATTAAACTTTTTTGGTAGATGATAGGGGGTTTGGACTGAACAGAAGGCGAGTACACATAGGATAAAAAATGAATTTCCGCCTAATGATTTTAAAATTGGAATGGAAGTTGGCACACATGGAGGAAATATTTCCTTTATGGAAATAAACTCGACCAAGCAATCCTCCTCAGTGAAAAGGTTAAACATTCATTGGATACCTGTAACATTTCAATAATGGAGAATGAAAAGTGGGAGGAAATAAATTCAATCTTGAGAGATAAGTTATCATCGATCAAAGATTGAATTTCGAAGGTGATAGGATCATTTTTCATGAATATTTCTTCTTCGATTACTAAAGAATAAACCATTGAATTGAAAAAGTATACTTCACCCATATCTTCCCCATTTTCATGATCTATTATACATTAGGCCAAGTGAAGAATGGTTTGTTACAAAGTAGACATCGAGTTGTCATTTGGTTCAAAATATTCCTCAACTTCAAAAGTCTCGAAAGAAAAATCATCACTGGATTCAAATGATAAATCCAATTCATTTTACCTATAATAATTTTATTCCCGATAATGGTTTTCAAGATTTTCATTATTAAGAAAGAAAAATCCCTCACACAACGTTATAGATGGAGGCACGAATTCCTGAAAAATGAGAAGTTTGGAAACTATCCTTTGAACTACTATCAAAATTAATGGTATAATAATTTTGAAAGTTATTGCATTAACTTTCAACATTGTTATTGTAATGATTTATGACATACCGTAGAAAAGATCATTCTCAAAAATCCCAAAATCCATTATTTGAATTCCGTAATACTCTCCTAAAGAGATTTTAGATGTTACAAGTTTTTGACTTTGCAAGCATTCATCAAAAGCCATAGGTTTAAGGGGAGTTTTATAATTATCAATAAGAATATCAAAAACTTTAGAATAAGAAATGCTTACCCCAAAAAGCTCAAGATGGATATTTCCACAAAGTGATAGGCGTTCGATAAATTCAAGAATTTATTGGCAATCAAAATTAGAAATCTTACAAAATATTTAACAAAGAATATAAATAGAAAGAACAAATATTATGAAATAGTAGATCAATTACAATCTAAAACAAAACACTCCCCGACAACGACACCAGTTGATAGTTGGAGAAATCCAAGGACTCATGTAACTACACATGTCGTTTTCATCTCCCACCACTATGAAAAAAGTTAAACTACGGCTACACTCTTTACGAGAGTATAATGGCTAGTTTGGGTATCAAATCCGCTGGGAATGTTTCTAGACGTTATGATTTATTACTTACAAATAAAAGTGTAAAAGGTGTAGTTTTAATTAAAGTTTAATCGAGGCATGTATTGAAACGAAGATTAAGAAGACGAGTAAACACTATATATTGAGAATAAATTCCCTTACCTAGGGTTAATTAGTACAAATGGTTACATGGGAAGAAAATATTATCACAATTAAATCTCATTTTCCCAATTAATAAAATCTAGAGTTATCACCCCCTAAATTGTCATAAAAGCTCAATTAATTGTTGCGTAACCAAATATCTCTAAGATCACACAGGCAAGGCCATAAATATGGAGCATACATAATATACAACGTTAAATCTCCTATGCAGAAAATATGGAATAACTTAACAAATTTAAACTCATCTAATCCATCACAAAACAAGGCAACCATTTAATCCAAGGTGAGTAAATGAATCTCAACCTAATTAACTTGGATAGAAAACATATTAAATAACATGGAATGTAAATAAAAATAATAAATGAAGCAAGAAGCTAATTAACAAAGTGATTCATGTCAAATATTGTATTTTATTCCCCTTTTTACTATACAATAATGCAATCCTAAGCTCATTAAACTCACGATTTATCCTCATTTATTGTATGACCTTAAATATTCATCGTTAATTGCTTCTGCATGGGTTCACACGGCTATTAGTGAATATGGGAAGTGTGAGTACAAGAATTATCATAATATAATCCCACGAAATAATCATAAAGAACAAAATGCAGAAATAACACACATAACAACGATGTGCATAATTTGGCAATTTGCCTACGCCCATGGAGAGGTTAATTTTTATTATAATGTCTCTAAATGCTCAAGATTGCATCCCTTTGCACCGGTTCAGGGTTTGTAATTTATACAAGTGATAAATAAGTGATTGAATTCAATAGTTAACTCAACCTGCTTGATAGATAACACGTAAATGTCCCTAAATATTTCCCTGAGATTATTGGTAACTGATTCGTGCCTATCCTCATTAAATTAGGCATATCCTAAATGCACGAATAGAATAATAATTATCTTGAAGTTGGGTCGGGCACTCTGTCTTGTATGCTGGGCTGGTCGGCTAAGTGATTGGGCTTTTAATATTTCCCCACAATTGCTCCTAAAATCTTTGGGTTGATAAGTTGGGCCAATAAATTTTAAATATGTCCAAGGCCCAAGGCCTGGAACAGTATAAAAACTAGCATGATATGTTTATAATTAAAATGGATCGATGACGGCACGATTGTCCTAAGGAGGAAAATGAAACGTTGAGATCTTCTTAGAAAATCGTAACTCATCATTTGAGACATTTCAAACTTCATTCATGTGCTAATCTACCGCCAGTTCACTATTTATGGTCCTTTTTGTGTGTGAACTTCGTCTCTATGATTTTCTTCGTGTTATTTACTTCAAATCTAGAGCTTTCTTGAGTCATTCTTACTTGTAAGTTCTTCTGGCTTTATTCTCTTATTCAACATCTTTTTCTTTTCCCGTGTCTCTGTTAGCTGGTAAAATGGTAGAAAAATTTAGGAAATGTTATGGTATTCCTATTTGGGTAGAGATTGAATGCGCTCCCATCCACAAAGATGTTCATTTTTTAGAAGATGAAAATTGGATTCATACTCTCTTGATCACACAGGGGGTTTGACATTTCCCCCAATTCTCTTTTTCAGAGGTTCTTCAAGTATTTCGATGTTGTCCCTTATCAGTGTTCCCCAAATGTTTGTAAAATTATAAAATGGGTCCATAGAATAAATGAATTGTATGGGACCAACTTAGGATTTACTAAAATCTACTGTTATTATGGATGGTCGTGTACTAGTGAGGGTATCTTATACTTAAAGACGAGAAGAGCTGATAGAGTCTTGGTTGTGAACCTACCCAATTCCCATAAGGATTACTAGGGCTAAAGTTTTATTGCTAGGAATTGGCAATATCCTCCCCAACCTGAGGGCGTAAGGTACAGGGGCCCTCGAATCTCTACCTTTGGAAAGGAATATATAGGTTGCTGACACTATCTCCACTTGAATTCTTTACCTCATGTTCCTCTATATATTTTTCTTAATTCATATTTTTTTATCTTTTTTGTAGCCCATAATAGGAACCAATAACCTACTCCTAACGAGTTGAGGGTTGCTGATCTCTTAAAGGCTTAGAAGGTTAGGGATAGGCTTTTTGACGGTGAACATCCTCGCACGACAACCTATTTTTCGAAATACAAAAACACCACTAGCAGCTTTATCGCTCGCCTGGTGGATAGAATCCCTAATTTAGAATTTCCAAATAAGGATGTTTGTGGTTCATATGATACCATCTATTTAGAAAAAAAAGGAGGAGATGAAGAAAGCAAGGAAAAAGAGTGAAATGAAGGGGAAGAAGACGAAAAATAAGAGTCTGAAGGAGAAAGTGAAGAGGAAGACAGTGAGGAAGAAGATATGTCTCTACCCAAGAGAAGGTGTTTAATTTTATGAGATGATGATCAAGAATTTCTCTATAATTAGATGAAGTCCTTGAAGAGGACTGAGAGGGACTTTCCCATGGCTAGTGGTTCCAAATAGGGAGCCAAAGGGAAGGAGAATGAGTTGGCCTTCAAGAAGGGTCGGGACCAGGCCTTAAAAGCTATCGAGGTCTCCACAGAATCTGATATGTTTAAATAACACATGCCGGGGCCCAATCCTATGGTTGTTGAGGAGCCTCTGGTCGGTCGGCCTATTGATCATATTGATAAGGATCTTGGGGCAATCATGGTTACTGATGATCAGGCTGCAAAAGATGCTAAGAAAGGAAAATAGTCGGCGTCTTCTGAGCAAGTGGAGCCCTTATAGTTATGGGATCTTTATCTCTTTTTTATTGACCATATGTTGTAATTTTCCCAAGATTGTACTGGCCTTTTCCCAAATGTTATTAATGAAAAAGTTTTTTTAGCTTATGTTCGCATTTTTTTCGCTCCCTATGACTAATGTTTGTCAAATTTATTACATTATTTGTTGATTATAGCCCATTGACTTAGACGATTACATTGCTCTTGACTCCCGATTGAGGAAGATCCTTGGGCCAAGCATCCATTTAAAGGCTCCCAATGCATTTGTTAAACTCTGTAAATCCCCGAGGATGATAAACAAACATTATAAAGATTAGCCCAAATTAACACCAAGTTAAAGGATGACCTTCAAGTTACGAAATATGTCGGTACTTCAATGCAAGAAGAGATGAATGGTCTTAATGCCCAACTGTCAGAGAGTGGTGATGTGAGCAAAGTAGGCAAAATGATTTGAAAAAAGAATGATGCCCTAAAGAGGGAAGTATCCAGGATGAAGGGGAACATTCCATCAGGGTATTTTTCGGTGCCACAGATGTCTTTTTCATCCCCTCTTTAGATAGTCTGAGCTAAAAGCCATGTTTTAAAGAGAGAGGTTATTGAGCTCAAAAGGGATGTCCAACAAGAATATGTGACAGCTGCAGGACTTCAGAGAGATGTCAAAAGGCTGAGGCACCTATTTTGAATGGAACCTCGAGAAGCCTGGGTAGACGGATATAACCAATTTTGGACTGATGACTCGATAAGGTTGAAGGAGGCAGAGGATCTTACTTTTTCTCGGGGATGGATCAGCGCCCTTTGGGAGGTTAAAATGCCTAAGGAGTCTCTCCTGTGGTATAAGTACTAGGTCGAGTGTCTAGCCTACAGCCATAATCCTTTCTCGAGGAACGACAATTGGATCCCAATTGATTCCATCCCTACATAACTCTTGGAACATCACTTAGTGGGTGATGCAAAGGTGTTTGATCCACACCCAAATGACGGTTGAAGAGCATGCGTTGTAAACTATCTTAGTTTCCATTCTGGGCCATCTTAGGTATTTCTATATGTTGGTCTTTGATGTAACTTTTGTTAAATAAAAATATTTTATTATTAATCTTTTCCATATTTCTGACTAAACATGTGTTAATAGTTATTTCTTAGAAAAAACTGTAGCTCGTTGATTACTCAACATCTTTGTCGACCAAACAATACTGATTGACCGTCTTAAGCCCTTTATTATTCAAATGGACTAGTACTTAGGGTTTATTAGTTTGAGCTTCTCAGTTATCTAAATGATATTAAGAACTAGGGATAGCCACATGTTACTATATGTTAGAACATTCTCCTAATCCCATATGCCTTAGCAAAATCATTTTATCTACTTTACCTTTTAGGTTGTGTCATCACACTCCTTTAGGCCTAAGTAAGATGATGGAGAGAATGTACCTGGTCGATGGCTATCCGCCCGAATAGGCCTTTTGTGACCAACCTGAGATGGCTTTGTTCCTTAAGGATCCCCTGTAGGGATTTCTTTATTTTTGGATCAACTCATGAGGTCTATTCTGTTTGAAACAAAAACCTGAGGGTTGTAGTTATTAAAACATTTTTGACTAACTTATCATAATTACTACCAACCCCGCTCGATATGTTAGATTCCTTGATTGAAACAAGTTGGACAACTCGTTGTAATCCCTAAGAGTTTGGTTATTCACGAGGGAGTTGTCATTTGGAAAAGGTGCATATTAGTGAGATGTGATCAAGAAATATTAAGCGGTCAATGCATAGTATCAAAGTGCGAGGGCCAACCGACCTTTATTTATTGAATAATAACTATCAAGAAACATTAGCTTGGAAATGAAAATTTGCTTAAACTAAATTTTCTAACAAAAGATAAAGAAGACTAAAATTAGAACCTCTTGAGATTGGCTGCATTTTAGGATCTTGGTATCTCCCTACCCTTCAGTGTTTCAAAGTGAGATGCTCCTTGAAGGTTGTAACTGATTACTTTAAAAGGTCCTTTATAGTTTGGTCCTAGTTTTCCATCTGATGGTTTTACGGCACTGTAGAGGACTTTCTTTAAGACATAATCCCCTACCAGAAACCTCTTCCAATTAACTTTTTTATTACACTGCCTACCCAAGTACAGTTGGTAGGAAGCTAACTTGATGATCACTAACTATCTTTACTTATATTCTACGTCATGTTCAGTTAGTAAAGCATTATCATTAAGTCCTTGGTTGACTAAAGTGGTTCTCATAGTAGGGAGACTTGCTTCTAGTGGGATGATAACTTCCATCTCGTAAGAAAGCGCGAAGGGTGTTTCTCCAGTTGGTTACCTAAGGGTGATACGGTAAGCCCACAGAACATAAGGGAGCTCGTCCACCTAAGCACCCTTGGATTTTTTCCAACCTCTTTTTTAGTCCATTGAGCATAGTCTTATTGGAAGCCTATGCCTGACCATTACTTTAGGATACATAACAGAACTGAAGTGGTTCTTGATACCATGATCATCAAAGAAACTCTAAGAGAATTTATTTTCAAATTACGTGCCATTGCTGTTGATGATAGTCCTTCGTACCCCAAAGCGTGTTATAATGTTTCTCCAGATGAACCTGGTCATATCTGAATTACGAATGTTCGCCAGTGGTTCTTCCTCTACCCATTTGGTGAAGTAACATGTGCCAACCAGTAGATACTTACGATTTACAAATGTGGTAGGTAGTGTTCCCATAATATCTAGCCCCCATTGAGCGAATGGCCATGGTCTTGTGAGGGATTTCAGGTTGCTAGCAGGCGGGTGGACTATAGGAGAGTGCTTCTAACATTTTTCACACGTGTGAACATAAGTTCCTGCATCCTTTTATATATGAGGCCACTAGTATCACTCCTTAATTTCCCTAAAGGCCAATGATATCCCTACTGCATGAAACTTGCAAATTCCCTCATGAAGTTATCCAAGTACTTACTCGGTGTCATGTGGGTGAATGCACTAGAGATAAGGACTTATGAATGACTTCTTATAGAGCTTCCACCTGGGCGAGGTAAAAATGGGAAACCTTAACCCTTACCTGATAGGTCAACCTCTTGTCGTCGAGTAATATATTCCTTCGTAAATAAGTTCTTATGGGATCCATCCAATTGGGAGCCTTCTCTATGAGGAGGACTTACTCGACTACGACTATCTAGTCAATGCTTAGTTGTACGAGGAACTCTATCTGAATGGTTCTCCTTAGGTCAGAGTAAACTACTAGGATCAGGGCTGCTAAGGCATCAACGTGACTGTTCTGCCCTTGGAAGAACTGTTGAATGTCCACCTTCTCAAATATTTCCATAAATCTTCTCACCACGACGAGGTAAGTTATCATTTTATCATTTTATCATTTTTTGCATTGAAGTCCCCACTTACTTTCTTGGAGACCAGTTTAGAGTCACTGAACACGTGAAGGCTCTTTACCTTAGCATTTGAGACTTGTTCAAACTAACGAGTATTGCTTCGTATTCAACTTCATTGTTTGAGGTCTCAAATCCAATATTGGAGTCATCTTCATTGTTTGATTACTACTCCTTCCCCCTTAGAGTTGGAGGCGCTATCAATGTATAGGGTCGAGTCCATAAACTGTGCTTACTCATTTGTTGACTTCTCCATTCCCTGATAGTCGATTAACTAGTACCTTGTGAATTTTGCGATGAAGTCTGCTAGGACATGTCCTTTGATTTATTTTTTAGTTCAAAGTGGATATCCTCCAGCGACCAATTTGAGAGTCATCTAGAGAGGTCGAATTTTTAAAGAACAACTTTAAGGGGGATAAGAATTGATTATTGTTATTGAGTGGGGTTCAAAGTAATGTTTTAGCTTCCCTAAGGTGACCACTAGTGCATAGGCGACCTTTTCCAAGGGCAGATAGTGTTTTTATGCATCCAAAAGTGTTTTACTAGCATAATAACCCGGGTGTTGTCCTCTCTCTTTTCATACACAAGAGCCGAACTCACAGTATAATCTGACATGTAAGGTAAAGATACAGTGGGTCTCCATCCTTTGGAATCCCCAACATGGTAGGTTTTCTAAGGTAGGATTTTATCTCCTCCAAAGCTTTTAAACATTCATTATTCCATATGAGGCCCTTGTCTTTGATATGGAGCTGAAAGAATAGTCGAGAGCATTCTAAAGACTTAGAGATGGAGAGATTGAGTGCCACGATCATACCAGTGAACTTTTGAACATCTCGTAACATATGAGGAGGTTGGACCCTGTTGATAGTGTCGATATGATCTTGATTGGCCTTAATTCATCTTTTACTAGCTAGATAGCCCAAGAACTTTCCTGATTGGATAATGAATGAACTCTTATTTTCATTAAGTTTCACTAAGTATTTCTTAATGATTTCAAAGGTTCTGGCTAAGTCCGTGAGGTGGTTGCCCTTGTTCGTGATCTTGACTAGCATATAGTCGATGTAGACCTCAATCGCGTCTCCCATTTGTCTCTTGAACATCTTGGTGACCAGTCTCTGATAAGTTTCCCATGCGTTATTTAAGCTAGATAGAATGAACTTATAAAAGTATAACCCAATGGGGGTTATAAAGGGCATTTTGTCCTAGTCGGGTCCAAATAACAAAATCTGATGATAGCCAGAGTAGGAGTCCAGAAAACTCATTCTTTCATGTGTCTCTGTAACGTCAACCAATTGATCAATTTTAGGAAGCAGGAAGTTGTCTTTGGGATATTATCTACTGAGATATGTGAAATCAATACAGACCCTACAACTACCGTTGCTCTTGCATACCACTATTGTGTCAGACAACCATTTGGGAAACTAAACTTTCCTAATGGATCTTGCATCCAATAGCTTCCCTACTTCATTTTATACCGTTTTAGACTTCTCGGGAGTTATTCAATAGGCCTCTTGAGTGATCGTCTTGAAGGTTGGATCAACATGCAGGCGATGGCCGGCTATGTTGGGATCTACCCCTAGAAAATCATACGATTCCCATGTGAAAACGTTTATATTGCTTATAAGAAATGCAATCAGTTATTTCTTTTCTTGATCGACAAGTGTGGCTCCAATTAGAAATTTCTTTTTTTTTATAAGTTGTCATCATCACCAACCTCTTCCAGGATTTCAACGACCCTATCAGCGAGGCGTACCCTGGTCTTTTCAACTCTTATTCAGCCATACCTTAAAGATATTTGGAGGGTGTATCCCCCTCCTGAGCATTCTTTAACTCCTTCTTCTTTTCCTTCTTGGGGAGAATGGCCGCAATAAAGAATTTCATGACAATGTCCTAGTCTCCATGAATTTCGACCATGCCCAGTCACCGATACACTTCAACTTTCGGTGGTAGGTGGATGGTACGACCCTCATGGCATCTGAAAAGCCTCTGCCCAAGATGGCATTATTTGGGGACTCTATGTCCACCACCAAGAACTTAATTAGCTTTGAAATGTGCCCTGCTCTGACTGGCAGGACTATCTTTCTTAGTGGCATTGTGATTTTCCCTATGAAGCACACTAATGGAACTTTTGATTCCTTAAGGTCAACGAGATTCAACTTCAGCTTGTGTAACACATCCAGGTACATCACTTCTAATGAACTCCCATGGTCCACAAGTATCTTATTAATGTCCTAATTGGAAATTCTGAGGGTAATCACCAGTGCGTTATGATGTGGGGTTCTTACTCCAACCAAATCTTCCTCGATGAAAATAATATTCTTGGTATAATCGATGTCCTCTAGTCACTGGTGCTTACCAGTCTAGGTTTTGGCAGGGTCAATTTGAAATGCCTCCATGACGGAAGTGACCTTGTTCAAATCCATCCGAGCGGTATTCCCTTTGATTTTCTTAATGTATGATGCCCAATGGATTATCACGAACTAATGTCCCGTGTCATCATTAAGGACATTATCCAACTTCTAGTCGCCATTGGTTATGACCTTATCTGCTTTTTTCTCTATGTACTCATTGGCGTTCCCATGTTGGGCCAGCTCCTCAAAGTGTGACTTCGGGGTCTTGTAATTTTTAGTTCTTTGGATGCCTCCTTATAGATTTGTATCTCAGAGTATTATTTATCTTCGTTGGGTCTACACCATCTTTTTGAGCCACTTGATGAATGGTTGGTCTTTGATCTTGCTCAAGATCTTTTAAATAAGTTCCTTGAAGACCGTGTTAATAGCATAAAATGCCTTGGAAGGATCAATCATTTTCCCATTCTTGGAGCCATTCTTGTCCCTTTTCTTGTTCCCTTTATTTAGAGTATCACTCTTTTTTACTCCTTTGGTTGCCTTTGCTTTACTGTTTTCCCCTACATTAGAGTGAACCACATCTTCCACCTTAGTGTATTTCTCAATACAAGCTATACGATACTCAATAGTGATGGCTTCCTATTTTATTAGGGATAGGGACATCAAAGAGTTGGTCGGCAAACCAATTTGATGGATGCAGTGCCAACATTCTCTAATCAATACTCGACCTCATTAAAGACTTCCCAATACTTTTTGGAATAATCACGAAAGCTCTCTTACAGATTTTTCTTCATTGTGAGAAGTGAATCCATCCATTTGGAATGGGAGCTGCTGGTTATAAAGTGGTGGGGGGGGGGGTAAAAGCCTCTGATATCGCCTTGAACTTCCTGATCGACCAGTGAGGCAGCTTCTCGAACCACTTCTATGCTATGTCACGTAGGCTATAAGGGAAATTTCATCACATTAGTGCATGGTTATGGCTCTATCGGGCCATCGCTTGTCTGTATTGCCAAACGCGGTCTATGAGATTTATAGTTTCATCATAAATTTTGAACCTGGGAGTGACAAACTTCTTTGGGGGCTCCTCCTCTTAGATCTCCCTTGAGAAAAGGGATTTCATCTCAGTATTGAGAGTTCTCCTAGCTAGCTCCCTGGTGGATCTGGATCCATAATATAGGTTGGATGTTGGTCCATCTCTCTACGGACTAGAATCCTAATGTCCTCATTTTGTTGATTATTGCTCCTATGGCGTTTCTATGGCTAGCCACACTCTGATCGACCAAGATCTGATCTACCATGTTCAGTTCTATCTTGGTCGCGCCTAAAGTTCCTCCCTCGGCTACGAGTGTTACTCACCTGAGGACTATGAGTCATATCACGACATTTTTTTGCGCCCTTGTGGAGCCTTCTCTTCCACTTGGAGACATGTAGACTCCTCTTGTTCTTGAAGCCTAGCTTCATAATCATCCACCAACCTAAAGATCTAGACTTGGGTAGTCCTTGGCTTTCTTCGAAAGTTGTCATTCTTGGCAAAACCTAGGGTTTATATGTTGGAGAATCGCTGACCTGACCCTAGGTGGAACTATGTCTTCTTGCACATCACCAACTTGAGGAATGTTGTTACTATGGTGAGACATCATAGGATTTTTGTTTGTGAAGGTTTTCACAGGTATAGAAATTATTTCCCATAGACAGTGCCAATTGTGAGTACAAGAATTATCACAATAGAATTCCATGAAATAATCATGAAGAACAGAATAAAAAATACCCATAACAATGATGTATGTGGTTCGACAACTTGTTTACGTCCATAGAGAGGTTACTATTTAATATAGTATCTCTCAATGCTCCAGATTACATACCTTTGTCCCGAGACAGGGTTTACAATTTATAGATATGAGAAATAAATGATTAAATTCTATAAAACTCAACTAGCTTGATAAATAGAATGTAAGTGTCCCTGAATATCTCCCCGAGATGGTTGGTTACTGATTCATGCCTATCCCCATGCATTTAGGTATATGTTAAATGCATGAATAAAACAATAATTATCTTCAAGTTGGTCCGGACAGTTCGTCTTGTGTGCTGGGCTGGTGAGCTAAGTGATTGGGCATTTAATATGCCCCCACAGGAAGCAATTGAAGCAAGAATTAGTCACTTACACACCTTCATGGATAATTGGGTAAATTTATATTACTAATTTTAGACTCGGACAAATCACGAAAATTATTGGCCTTGCATAAGGGGACACCCGGGTTAAATGTCATGTCAATCCAAATTCAAACAAAAAAGTTATGACTATGCCAAGTTTGAAACAAAAATAAAGTCAAAGTCAACGCCTTGGGTCAAACCCAAAGACCGACCCCGTGATTCGGACACTGATGAAATATTATTGGACCCGAATTATGGGTCTTGTTAATTCTTGCGCTAAATTGATCTGAAGTCGTAGGTGAAAGTTATAGAGTGTCGGGGTTTCTTTGCAATTATTGAAACTGAGGTTTCATTAGAGGTTATGTATACATTCTGCCATATATTTCATGAGGATCCGCTTGTCTCAGTCGTATGGGAGGCTCTGTATATACTTTAGGTTGTTGTGGGTTTGAGACTTAATAAACCCAAACTTTTTTCCTTAGCTTTTCCGGTGTGTGGTACCCAAACGCCTTCTCTCCCCTGCGCATCACCACCTCACGTGTACCTCTACCACATGCGCTGGCCCCCTACCTTTCCCTTGCATCTGATATGCTTTATTTTTTTCCATTTCTTCATTCTTTTAACATATAAGTATTTATTTCCATATGCTCAGTTCTTATATTGTTTCTTTAAATTCCTTTCGTTTTTTTATTCCCTTGTGTATCCGAGATTAGCCTTCCTTCTCATTTGTTATCCATTTTTTTTTTATTTTTTCCACAAACCGAAAGTTTCCATCAATAGGTGCCCTTTTTTTTTCTTTCAAATAAAGATTAAAAATTTGATTTTTCTCCCATTTGTTCACTTATTGCCCCAAACATTTCTACGGGCTTATCCCCCCACGTGTGACATTTTTGTAAGGACATTTTTGTCCATTGTCAATATGTATGTCGTACTCCATTACACCGTTGAAGAAATTCAAGATCGCATGTACCATCAATAGATCCGAATTTGAAAGAGTCTTCAACATCATAACCTCTGCGAGAATGAACTTAAAGTTTCATACTTAGTATTGCAACCGAGGGCTGCGTGTCATTACTGAGGGAGTCTATACAAAATTTTATGGCTGCGTGTCATTGAGGAGAGTTGCGGTTCTTCCTTTGTTGTTTGGGTTGCGAGTCCCTGGAGGGTGCTGCGTGTATTCTCTTGTTGAGTTGAAGACTGCGTGTCTTTGTGTGTTGGCTGTACGTTGATCCATTGCAGATTTCTCTATGTACTTGTAAGTTGCGATTTATATATTCATAGTGAAATAAAGGTTTTACCCGAAAGGTTTTTTTTCCTGAAATCCGTGTCTCAACATATTTACTGTGTCGCATGATTTATATTTGATGGGTTGATTTAGATGCATGTTTAGGGGCTGTATTTATTTGATTTAAAAGTAGACTTTAATTAAATAAGGGTTGATTGGAAACTTGCGAATTTAATTTAATCAATTATCACACAGTCGCACTCTTCAAATTGGTATCCGAGCGGGTTACGCTAATTTGTCGCGTATTCCTATTTTCCGCAAAATTTGTGTGATATTAATTTTTTTTGAAAAATCAAGTTTGTGAAAAAATCGCAATTTTTCCAATGGAACGCCCATTTAATGAGGAGCCTATTTTTGAAATAGTTCACGACCATGTTGATAATTTAAAAAGTTTGAATTTGAAACTTTGCAAAATAATTAATGTTTTGGAAGAAGAAAATTCTCTCTTTAAAAATAAGATTGAATATTTGCAAGAGTTTCAAACTCAAAGTGATATTTGTCGTGAGCACTTTGGTAATTTGTGTACGGATTTTAATTCTTTGAAAATTGCCAAAAAAGAAGAGTGATGAGAAATTCCAAGTTTTAGAGAAGGAATTGAAGGACTTAAAAAATTCTAGGGTTCCCGTTTGTGCCGTCGAGGATAAAAAATTAATCGATGATTTTACGGCACGTGAAAAGACTCTTAGGGATAAGTTTGTTTTAATTGAGGGGGATTGTGATAAACTGTTAAGTTTTATTGAAAATTTGAAAAATAAATCCCTGTCTTTGGAAGAGTTTAATTCTTTGCTTGAGTCAAAAATTTTGAAGTAAAAAAATGATTTGACAGACTCAAGTAGGTTTGATAGTGATGGCAAAGGCTCATCATGTTCTCATGCTTGTAATGCTAAAGCCAAAACCATTATTTGTTTTAGAGGGTCAACTAATTCCGATGATGTTAAAAAAGGTCAACCCATAGGTGTCGGTCCTCCCGTTTACACATGTTCATATTGTGGTAGGAAAGGTCACCTTAGGCGTTTTTGTTTTGATTTTGGAAAATGTTCTAGGAAGTTTATGTCTAGTGTCCCCATGATTCCCAAAGCTCCCACACGACGTTTCACATCTATTTGGGTTAGGAAATCAGTTTTAGAGGCACTAGATTTTAGACAAGCTGACTCCCATTTGCTTACACATGAATCTTCTGTTGCCATATCATATAGATAATTGTTTTTGCATGTTTGTCACACACTAGTTGTGGTTTCATGATATATATTTGCTAGTGTAATGACATGTACTTTTTGTATATATTTTTTGTTTTGAAATTTTTTTGAAAAATGCAAAAAGATTTTCTATGTTTTGAGTATCCATTCATATATTTTTTTGGTCAAATTTGAAAATCCAAAAAGATTTTTGTATTTTTTTTGCACCTTTTATGGATAAACGCTTAGGATGACCAAGTCACAACATCATTCCATTCTTTATGTGACTATTTGATAGTGTTTTGAGACAATATATCATTTCATCTTTGTGCTTTATAATGTGTGGAGTCATTCAGATGTAATTAAGTGTTACTTCTTACAAGTTTGACTCATGTTTCCTTTATTGCACACGTGCACGGATTTGTTTGATTATTGTGCTTGTCTGATCACATGTTGGTTGGGTGTTTTCACTTCAATCCTGTCCTTAAAACGAACCAAGCGCGATAATTTTTATAAGGGGATTTTGCATATAAGAACCATTTTGTGAGTTTGTGTGCTTTGTTTTAAAACGGGGAAGGGCTGCAAAAGGTTCATTTTGCCTTTGCGAATACTAAGCCACCGTTAAATTGGACCTAAAAAATGGAGGAATTTTATTATCCGGGTTCCAAAGAGGTTAAAAGAGACCGAAAAAATTGAAAGGCAATAAAAAGATATTCATGCCAAAAAGGGTCCATTTAGATTTTTGTACCAATTCTCCAAAGTTTAAGAATTTAATTTATACACCTCTAAAAGAAAATATGCATGAGGGAGTTTGGTTGGAGAATTTAAAATGGGTTTGCACGTCCTTAAAATGCTTGAAAATGCACTACATAGTTTTGGACGTTATTGGTGTGGAAATCACTTTGACTTTGTTTTGTTGATTTGCATAAGACGATGTCATCTAAATTCAACAAACTTCTACACCTAAGGATACTTTTGATGCTCATTCGTTAGGGCTACACATATGCATCGTGCACATATGATTGATTGAGTTGATTTACCTATCGAATGTGTTCACACCTATTCATTCCATTTCCATGACTTGGTTGTTTGAGTCTAAATTCATGGTGTGATTTTTGTAACAATTGTTTTTCAAATGTATCTTATTTTTGTGTGAAAAAATGAAAAAATAAAAAAGAGTTTGTGAACTGTTTTTGCATCTCCTTGCAAGATGCACGTTTTTAATATTGTTTTATGCCTTGTTTTGTGTACCGTGACACCCCGATTTTTCTTATTTGATTCATTCTTTTCATTTGTTTATTTGGGGACATCATAAAAGGGGGAGAAAGAATTATCATATTATAAGGGAGTTTTAATTTTGGGGGAGTTTTTGAGATTTAGCTTATGTTTTTATCATAAATTGGTATCTACGTTTATCTCATTTCAAACTCGATATGTCACGTGGTATTTGCTTTGTCTCATGTGTGTAGGTACAAGATTGAAGATCAATATGTTGCACACCCTGATGAGAAATGCTTTGAGCTTTGATGATTGTTGAAGATTGAAGAGGAAACGATGAAGACTTATTCATTTGTACCTTTTCAGTTTTGGGTTGATGTAAGGGTAGATTTGTATAGGAAATTTGATATTTGATAATTCGGATATTTTTTATGTATGTACCGGCATAGACATAGGGGGAGATTTGTAAGGACATTTTTTTCCATTGTCAATATGTATGTCGTACGCCGTTACACCGTTGAAGAAATTCAAGATCGCATGTACCATCAACGGATCCGAATTTCAAAGTGTCTTCAACATCATAACCTCTGCGAGAATGAACTTGGTAAAGTTTTGTTTTTAAGTCCCTTAAAGTTTCATACTTAGTATTGGGAAATTTTTTCAAAAATGTTTCATAAAAAATAAGAAGTAAGTTTTTTCAAGCAAAATGAGGTTTTTAAAAGATTTTTTATTTTCTGGTAAATCGGACCAATCCGCCTATTTTAAAAAAGGAACCGATCCTCCTCCAAACCCGATCGATCCGCTTTGCATCAGAACCAGTATACTGCGGATCGCAGGCAAACCGAAGAAGCCTCTTTAAAAAATGAACCGATCCGAGGTCAGACCGACCCGCCTCCAAGCCGGACCGATACGGTCTTGATAAAATCGAGCAGTTCCGTGATATTTTCTACCATCTCAAAGTTTATATATATATATACCTATTTCGGTGGTATATTTTTTCATGTCTTTGAAAAAAAACGTTTCTAAGAGTTTAAACACAACAAGACTTCGATTTTTGATGTGCCAAACATTTTTTTGATTCACACAGAAAAATCCCAATTACTTTTGTGAATCTTTTGGAACCCTAGAACACAAGCTTTGCTATTGTTCAACCTTTGTGGGGAGATCTTTGCAACCTAGGGCTGCGTGTCATTGAGGGAGTCTCTACAAAGTGTTATGGATGCGTGTCATTGAGGAGAGTTGCGGTTCTTCCTTTGTTGTTTGGGTTGCGAGTCCCTGGAGGGTGCTGCGTGTATTCTCTTGCTGAGTTCAAGACTGCGTGTCTTTGTGTAACAACCCTCGATTCTGTGAGGCTCATTTTATATTAATTTTACCGCATAAGGTAATTATATAAAATGTGGGGACTGGAGTAAATATTAATTGAATGAATTAAAAGCTAATATTTACTAGATTGATGTATATTTACTGTATGTGAAAGTAAATATCATCAAGTTGCATGTTTATAGTGTCATGTATTTAAAATAACATTTAGGTTTAAATAAGATTGGAACTCGAAATGATTTATAAAATTTACGAATGCCAGTTTAGAGGGTGTAGTTAGTCTCGGAAGGTGCGAGACAGTCAAAATAAGTGCCATATTGTATTTTTGTATTTCAGGCACTTTTACCTAGTTTTAGCTGAAACGCGTATTTTGCGAGTCATTTTAATGTGGTATTAACCACTTGAGTTGGGAGACTTATTTTAAGCCCCGATTTTTAGTCTTCTAAATCCCCTAAATTCCTAATTTATGTCTTAAACATATAGAGAAAAGGAGAGAAAGAAAGAGGAAGATAAAAGTGGAGAAAGAAGAGAGAAAATGAAGATTGAAGATGGGAGATTGTTTCTACCACCATGAAATCTGAAATCTCAATTCTAAGGCAAGTTTTCTACTTGCTAATATGTGATTTAAGATGTATAAATTGTATGATAGTTGTGTATTTACAATTATGGTTTAAATGAGGAAATTGTGGGAATTAAACCCTAATCTTAGTTTTGATGATGAATTTGTGGATTTTAGTAGTTAATAATCATGTTGGAATGATTTTGGGTAGATAAATATTGTTGGTTATGTGTAAAACTGGAAGAGATTTGAGGTTTGGAAAATTAGGGCTCAAAACACTTAGAACAAAACTAGGAAATTCAGCAGAACCGAATCGATTCGGCCTGGCCGAATCGATTCGCCTTGAGACAGTTTCCAGGTCTGGGTCGACCGAACTGATTCGGATGGTCCGAATCGATTGGGAAATTATGCAGAAAGTCAGGTTTTCTTGACCGAATCGATTCGGATGGTCCGAATCGATTCTCTTTCCTGAGCCCAAATCGATTCGGCTAGGCCGAATCGATTCGGAAGCCCTGCATTTTTGAGTAATTTTCTTATTTTAGTTCCAATTCATTTTCTTTAAGTCTAGGGCCTAGGAACCTTCTTTAATGAAGTAAACTAAGTGTCCTAGATTTGTAATTGAGTTAGTTAGTTTCCCTACACTAGGAATGGGTTATGTGGGGACTTTTCCGGGGTTATGCCTATTAATGTTAGGGCATCCTTTCTTCTAGTCAATTACTATAAAACTAAGAATTATAGTATTACGTTTGGGAGACTTTAGGGGCTCATCTGAGCTATATTAGTCCTAATGGTTTATAATAACACCATAAAAGTATGTTGGGAGAATAAATTGAAAGTTCATTTATTCCTTCGAGGTATGATAATATTGGGGTTTTAAAATAATACCCTACAATGTTTGGAGGTAATTAAGAGTTTACTTACTCCTTTGAGGTTGTAGCAACGATATAATTTATCGTATGGCTCCGGATAATAAGTTATATTATTTACAAGAAGTAAATAGTAATGGTTTTGAATAAAATGAAACATATACATGGAAATGAAATGAAATGGAAATGGTATTGATGTTATTAAATGATAATTTACTTAATCTTGAAACTGGTAAATGATAATTTACTTGATTTTGAAAATGATAAATAAAATGGTTTAAACACACCTCTCTAAATGACATCATAAGGGAAGTTCGCACGCGAGGTGATGCCCCCTGACAAATTAACGCAGGGTGGATATAGTCCACAGCCCATGTGAGCGCTTATTGTTGTATATTTTTCTACGATGGGTAGGAGATTTTGGGTGTGTTCTTGACTACCCCGCAGGCATATGGATGCTTCCCGACATCTTGCGATATAGGTGCCCAGGTTGTCTTATGATAGGCCCTGGAAGATGATGGTCATTTAGGGGCGTGCACAGTGGGGAAACCCGGACGGGAGGTCTCAGAATTCGTTATATGTATATAAATATAACAGTTCATAATCAAGTGGGACTTGATGTATGAGATATGCCATAAAGAGCATGATAAAGTTCCACAAAGAGCACATATAAATGCCACAAAGAGCATTTGAAAATGATTATTTTCCTGATAAGGAAAGGATTTTTACAAAAATGTAAAAGTGAGATAAAAATGCCATAAAGAGCATAACATTGTAATTTTACATATATTTCCTGTTAAGGAAAAAGATATATGAGACAATTGGTACACATGATATGTTTTCAGATTAATGTTATTCATTTTATCTTCCTGCTTAGTTTATGTTTTAAATTGTGTAGTTAGATAGTTATATCGCTCATCATGATTCATCATTCATAACTGTCATACTCTTTATTCATCTGGTAATCATATATAACCGGGCCCTGACCCGTTTACATTTCTTGTTGCATATGCATCTTGTCTCCGCTCAAATACTCCGCCGCAAGGATGCCTAATTTGAATTCTTATTTCGATGTTCTCGGCGAGCCGTGATGCATTGTGGGTATTATGGGATACATTTGGTATAGACATTTTCATTTTTGTATTCTAGCTATGATCGGGTCTCTTTACTCGGGCGAGAGGCCCAAGCTTTTGTAAATGTCTAATGAAATGTATTGTATAAATTAATGAGTTTGTTTAAATGTTGTTATTAAGATTGTGACCGGTAACATATTTAGTCTTTTTATTGTATTCTTGGTGTTATTATATATATATGTTTTGAGGTTTCCCCTATCGTTTCAGGATTTGGGTTGTTTAAATTCTTTCTTTAACTTTAAAACAAAATTTTTGGCAACCCGTTTTCTGAAATTTTGGGTGGTTATCCTGGATACTCCATATTTTATTTTGATGCTGAGAATGATTCCATCCATGACTCCTGTTATATTGGAGTATTGGGCTGGACACCCCTTATTTTGGTGTGCGGGTTGTCACACTTTGTGGGTTGGCTGCGCGTTGATCCATTGCAGATTTCTCTATGTAATTGTAAGTTGCAATTTATATATTCATAGTGAAATAAAGGTTTTACCCGAAAGGTTTTTTTTTTACTGAAATCTGTGTCTCAGCATATTTACTGTGTCGCATGCTTTATATTTGATGGGTTGATTTAGATGCATGTTTAGTGGCTGTATTTATTTGATTTAAAAGCAGACTCTAATTAAATAAGGGTTAATTGGAAACTTGCGAATTTAATTTAATCAATTATCACACAGTCGCACTCTTCAATTTTTTTCCAAAGTTCTTTTGCCCATCATGTATCCAACCCTACACATTAATAATTCCCCCACTTTCCCATATACTACAATTCCTATTTTACCCCCAAGGACAATTTCCTCACCTATAAAAGGCTCCATTATGCATCCGATTTGAGGCATTTATGATCTTAGTTAGTTTAGAGTATGCAGTTCATTTTTAGTTGTTTGTAATAAAATTCCAGCTTTTATGAATTATTCTTGTGAATTATTTTATTGCTATATAATTACTTTAATTGCTTTCATAATTAATTGTTAACTTTAAAATCGTTTTCTTCCTTTCAAAAAAATTTCTTCTCGGCACTGTTTAATTTAATTTAATTGAAAATACTTTATAGGTAATTTTAATTAGATTGATATTAATAAACTCATTTCAAATGTGTAATTGCATCCCTATGATATGGTGGAATAGACCGATTTTTAACGGCTTGATTATTTTTAAAAATACACCGAAGGATCTTAATAGGGTATATCACGTATGCATCATATTTATGGCATTGCATGTGTAGTTTTGAGATTATTGTTGATCCTCAACTCGTATTTGGATTTATATAGAAATTTAGGGAGTCACACTCCGAGTTAAATAATTGTTCAAATAAGTATTTTAAAACTCATCTAACCATATAATTATTTATGATACGTGTTTCGAAGTGACGAATATAATTCTCAACCCATTCTTTTATATTTTTAATTAATTTAGTTTAAATATTCACCTAGAATAATTGTAGTATAAAAATATTTAAAAATAAAAATCGTCTATTACACTTTCTTTTCAAAGTAATAAATCAATTAAAATTTATATGCCATTCCCTTTTGATTTCGATACCCGTACTCCTCGCTATACATATAAAACATATGTAATTAAAGTTTAGGTTTTTTGTACTGAGATGCACCACCGACGACGACGACAAGTGTATTTACATGATGCTCAGTTTTTGCCCGATCAAAATGGCGCCGTTGTCGGGGAATGTTTGGTTTCAAAATTTGATTTATTTATTTTTTTATACATATTGTTGTGTGTGTGTGTGTGTGTATATATATTTCTTTGCACGGTCATGAACAACTGAGCTTCAAGAAGTGTCAATCTCTCGACCACACATAACATTTTAGAAATTTCATCTACGAATCACTCGAGGTAATTATGTGTACACGATTTTGTCATAATAATAATTTTTAAAATTTCCCCAAGCCTATGACTTTTGGCGAATACTTACGAAATTTTTGAGTCCAATAATGACAAAATTATTATATATAAAATTTCCCCAAGCCTATGACCTGTGACTTCAAGTTTATGACCTATGACTTCAAGCCTATGACCTATGACAAAATTATTATTATATATAAATTATTATATATAAATTTTCCCCAAGCCTATGACCTATGACTTCAAGCAAAATAATTAGATGCTTTATTTGAGTCCAATAATGATTTTCCTCTTAATAACTTAAAAGACGAAGAATGTCTGAACTAAATGAGAAATCCAAAAATTTTGAAGAAATTTCTACTTTAGAACAGAGCATTTTTCATCTCAACCAATTGATAATATAGAATGAAATGCAAAGGATAAAATTTAACTCACATTTAATAATAATGAATCGATTGAAGTTGAATATCTTTCCACACCGTTTTCATTCATTGTTATCGAACCATCACAAGTGCCATAAGAACCGAATGAAAGTCTTAAGGACTCTGACCTGATTCTTGTTAACGAATGATTTTTTACAATGACTTCCATGATGGAATTTTCACTTGAGCCTGCCCCAACTTGCATTCCAATCAAAAAATCTTTGGAAGAATTTTTTATTTTCTTGGAATCGAGTTGTACTTGTCCCCCAATATATCCAAATCACCCATCACCCTAAAACATATTTATTCAAAAAATTGTGATGGTTCATTTTTTTCGACCAAGTCATGCCCCTGTTTTTTCAAGAGTTCTAAAAAATCTTGGGAGCCCACCCACAAAGTTAACACGTTTTCTCGGTGAACCCTAAAAAATTTCACCTTTTAGTCTATGGTGAAAGAGTATATATATTTTTTTGTACTTATATTATTAAAATATTATTTGGTTTTGTTTATTTTTCTTATTACTGACGTGTTTTGTAGGATTATCGAACGTGATTTATGAGAATCGTCCCATATTGGATAACATCTCTATATAACTTGAATTTATTACTATTCTTAAAGTACATTGAGGAGATTATAAAATTTTCGTTAAGGGTGTCATAACGTATTGCAAACATCATATTCATTTTCCTTCAATAATGTAAATGCTAAATGCATGCTAATAAGCAGGATTGGTTCGAATAATAAAAGGTCAATTTTCATATTTTTTCAATTTTTAAAAATCAAGCCATTAAACAGATTTACTTTAAAAAACTTGTTCACTAATTTTAAATCGAGTTGTAGCGATAAATAAATTTATCCAATTTTATTTTTTAAACCTAAAGCATGGATTTATCTGATAGAAGATAAGATAAACCAATTGCACAAAACGTTGATGTATGACGAAAACTCAGAGAGAGAAAAATCTCTGATCGCCCGACCACACAATTCGCCATGATACGAACTTATACAAGTTAATAGATGACTTACTCAACGACTCAATCCCCACAAGCCTTGATTCATCTTAAATCTTCAATAACTCCCCTATAGTGAAAACATAGGATTCCACCCACACAAGTTGCCACAGCACACGAGTCCACACATGCCTCATCATCAATCGATCCAGGCTCAGCAACCTTTTAGAACACATAATTTGTCTCTTCTTCACCATAACACAATAAATACAGAATCCACCACAATGGAAGAAGTTCGCAACACAATATGTAGAGAAACAAAGTTTGGTGCCTAAAAATTGGATCTTTAAAGTATATGTATGATTAATCTTGGATCCTAAACTTATTGGGTAAAAACAAAAGTTTTTAGAGAGCTTGGAAGGAAAAGGAACTCTCAAAAAGGGTATGTTAAAAGTTTAATCATGTATCTCTATTTATATGGAAAGTTGTAAGAAAAGTATATGCATTAGAGATTTGGAGTAAATTTATTTAAAAAAAAACATGCGTACTCATTCGAATGAATTGACATATCGTTCGAACGAAGTACCCATTATCATTCTAACAACTTTTAATGAAACTTCGAACGACATTCCAGAGTGTGCCCAAAATGAGACATTCTAGATCTCGTCTGAAAGAAGGAATCTCATTCTAACGACCAGTGGAAACTCGTTCCAACGACCTTTCTAGTCGTTCTAATGACACAACAAAATTTTTAAAAAAAATCTTTAAAAACATTTTAAAACATTTTATAAAATACTAACACACAATAATAATATATCCAAGGCTCCAAATAAATGTGCATTCATAACTGAGATCCTTGGAACTTTAATACGAAAACAAGGATGAATTATTTCACGATAATATAATCTCTAAAGCTTCGCCGATACGTCTTCATCCAAACACGTCAATGTCTTGAAGGTAAACCACAAACCCTAACCTATAACTCAAAACTTTTTGTTTGGAATAAAGCTAATTATAAATAAATTGACTCGATTGGAATTTTGTCCTTACAAATCTCACCCTTTGGCTATTACGGGAGAAAACTAAAATAAAAACCCTATGGGCCATCAACCTCTGTATAAATACTCAGTCCTAAGCGCAAGAGGAAAAAAGATATAGATGATTGACAAACCCACATATGTTGAGTAACTTTGCTTTCTTGAAAACTTTTCTGGATGATGTTAACATATAAACCTGCATACTTAAACACACTTTCAAATGCAAAGAGAATATAAAGGGTATAAATCCGCATAAGAATAAATTTCTAACAATGTCTAAAACACTATTAACCTAGGTAAGAAGTATGCCCCTAAGAAAAATATATCCTAATCATGTAAGGAAAGATACAATTTCTCCCCCTTTTTGTTCAGGAGTAGACAAAGCAAGAACGCAAATAACGATAACATCTCTCCCTAAATGTGTGAACATGAGATACCAATATTAACAGGGGGAAGAGTTTTAATAGTATAAAGTTCAATAGAACACAACATGGCAACGCAAGCACAAATAATCCAAACTATGATCAAACAATATCAATACTGATGAAAAATGATAGAAATATAAATAAGCAATGAAGTACGATACCAATTTTGAAACTAACAATTTGAGAAAAGGAATTTTAATGCACATAATGAGAGATATCAATATTATCATATAACTTGCCAAAAAAATTCAAAGATAAAGCATATGGCAAACATGGACTAAATGTAAACTGCAAACACTTAAAGCACGATACCATATATAACATATGAAAAATATACCAATGAAATACCGACACACACATACACACATACATATATATATATATATATATATATACACACACACAACCGAAAAACTCGACACAAACACAAAAGCTTTACACACTAGCATATTATCGATGTGTTTAAATATGTGGGATGGAATGAATGGGTGTGAACTAGATGCAAATGAATTATAACCCAAACACTCTAGTGTGTTCAATAAGTTCTATTTGACCGCAAAACTTTATCAAACTAAGATTTAGGTTCAAGTGACAAAATAAAGTGAACTTCTATGAACAAACAAGAACAATGCACATAAGCCTAGAATATTTATGATTCTATAAATCAATAGCTTTCAGAAAAAATTAGTATAACTAGGATTCATTGTGCAAATCCGTTGATCTTCAACTAAACACCCTTAAAAGATAAATAATTATATATATTTTTTTTCTCAATTTTTTTGAAGATATCAATTTTTGAAAATCAAACAAACTAAACATATTGGCCCTGGCCATTTTTCTATTTTTTATTTCCTTTAATCTTTTCATTAATATCTTGCCAATGGTGGCTTTCCTGTAAAGGAGGTTTTCTCCTTTCGCAGACCTTTCCTGTGGACTCTCATATTTTTTAATAGAATCAAACTATCTTACTTGCTATGGTTCTTACATGCACAAATCCCACATATTCACAAAACATGTAGATGACAAGATTGATGGGAGAAAATTTAACTTAACTCAAATATACATGTGAAGTTAAAACTCCAAAAGCTTGTGCATGTGTGCAGAGGCATATAAAAAGTGAATCCATTGAGAAAATCAAAGTCGAAACAACTTCATGTAGGCATGATTAAGAATAATATAAGCATTAACAATCATAACCAAATATCCTAGTCACATGGATAGCATGGAATGAATTGGATGCAAACAAACCAATGTGCTAGACCGAATGTGTAAAACTAAACACAAAAATAAAAATATTTTTTATTTTTTAAATTTTTTTCAAAGGAATACTAATTTGAAAACAACCTAACTCAAAAGAAAAACAAAGTCTTTTTTTATGACTCAATAAATAAAAAATCAAAATATAAAATATACACATGTCAGAACACTAGCAAACATATATCATGAAGCACAAACTAGAGTGTGACAAACCTAAACATGCAAGCAATCACCCATAAGATATAGCATGTGAAGAGTCATGTACAAGCATGCGATAATCAACCATTCTAATGTTTAATGCCTCCAAAATAGATTTCGAAATCCAAGTTGATGTATACTTAACACGTTGGGTTTTGGGAACCAAAGGGACACTAGAATTCAACTTCCTAGGTTCTTTTTTAAGTTCAAAAGAAAAACGCCTAAGCAATGAGTGCAAGTGTAAACCCAACAAGGAACAGAACCTTCGGGTTGACCGTTTCTAAAACTCTCGAATGTGGTTGACCCTCTAAAACACACAATGGTCTTGGCTTTATTAATTGAAGCATTAGAATCATGTAAGTTGTTAGAATCACAACCAACACTACTCGAGTCTCTTATATCATCTTTAAACCTCACAATTCTAGACTCAAGCCAAAAATTAGACTCTTGAAGCTTTAAAGACTCCATTTTCAATCATTACTAGAAGGTTATCTCTCTCCCCATCAATCCAAGCAAACTTATCTTCAAGATTATTCTCATGTGCCCTCTATCATTAATAAAAAAATCATTACCCTCAATGGTACAAACACTAACCCTAGAAATTTTTGAATCTGCTAATTCTTTCTCTGAATTCTGGACTCTATCATCACTCGCTTTCTTGGACAGTTCTAAATTTGTAAAAATACGGTCCATGTGCACAAGATTCACACAAAGGATAACTCTTTCATTTTGAATAGCTTACAAAAGTTCCATAGTAGTTTTAAAACAAAATTTTTCTTTTTCAAGAATATTAATTATTTTAGATAACTTCAAATTCAAACAAGATAAATTTTCAGCACCGTTATGAAGATCATTAAACTCATCTTGAATATCCTAGACATCATCACTCTGGTAATCCATCTAAAGAAAAACAAATAAATAAATACGAGAGAGAGGAATAAATAGATGACCCTAAATAGTATTAAACAAAGATCTACATGATAACTTAGTGCTCTGTCTCTAATACCACTTGTTAAATTGGTATCCAAAAGGAACTTTTTCTAAAAAAAATAAGATCACAGGCTAACTTAGTTGGACCTTCTCTGATACCACTTTTTAAGGCTAAATGTGTGCTAATATGTAGGAATGGTGCGAACAATCAAAAACTCAATATTTATACTTTTTCAATTATTAAAAATCATGCCTTTAAACAGATTAACCTAATAAAAGTTGTTCACCAGTTTTAAATCAAGTTGTAGTGATAAATCAATTTATCCAATTTTATCCTTTCAGCCTAAAGCATGCATCTAGGTGATAGGAGATAAAATAAACTAATCGCACAACACGACGATGTATGAGGAAAACCCAAAATGGGAAAAACCTTGGATGGCCAAGCCACAAAATTAACTATTGTGACACCCCGCTTATTAAAATAAGAAGTGGCCATCCCGATACTCCAATAATTACAGGAATCATCGATTGTACATTCTTAGCATCACTGTCGTACAATTAAGTATACGAGATAACTACCAATTATTTTAGAAAACGAATTGTGAAAATTTATTTTGTAAGTTAATGAAAAACATTTAAACAATCCAATTTTTAAAAGAAGGTGGATATGAATAAAGACAAATATTAGATCAACAATCATATATATCAAAATAACCGAATAAGCTGTCGGTTAACAGACCTTTACAATTAGGTTACACCGAGTATTAAAGTATAATATCACATTATATAATACAAGCAAAAAACTTGGGCAACGCACCTGAATGTGTAAATTAATCATAAACTAGAATACAAAAAGATAGAGGCGTCTATATCAAGTATCCCATAACATTCGCAAAGTGTTATAGCTCCAGTACACTAGCATAGAAAATTCAATAAGGGAGTCCTTCCGGTGGAGCACCTGGGCGAATATAGAATTCATGCAAAACAAAGAAATATAAATGGGTCAGAGCCCGGTTTTATATGATCACCATGTGAATAAAGTGAATGACAGTTATGAACATTTAATCATCAGGAATAAGCTTGACTCACTCTCCAAAAATAATAAGAAGAATTCTCACCTCTCAATCTAAGAGCACAACCTAGTGCAATATCAATGACAATGATCAAAATTCATTTATGCATGAGAATATAGATGAAATCTTACTTAATGAGATTCCATTTCCATTTTACACAATTTCACTTCACCGTTACTTTTCTCATTAGGAAACTTATTCAAAGCAATTTATTTCATAAAGTGCTTTATCATCAATAAAATCCCACTTTAATAAGAATGGTTATGATTTACATCATATAACGATTCTAAGACCATTCTACCGGGAGTCACACCACTGGATGCGCCCCTAAATGGCTATCATCTTCTAGGGCCTATCACCAAGACAACCTGGGCATCCTACATCGCATGACGTCGGGAAGCGGCCATATACCTTTGACAGTGAGTCATAACCACACCCGAAATTACCCCACTTCGAACAATAATCACACAATATATAATAACCGATCCTATGGTCGAGGACTATATTCACCCCGCGTTCACTAGCCAGGGGACTTCACCTCATGCGCGTAACTTCCCCTATGATAGCATTTAGAGAGGTGTGTATATGCAATTTATCATTCATAAAATATGCCAATTTAAAATGTGCATTTCATTTTATCCGGAGCCATAAGCGTTTCATGTAAAAATTATAAACCTCAACGTTTAAGAATCTCCAATTTAGTTTTTGAGAGATAACGACATTACTATGAGCCACCATGTATAATATACCTCATTCAAGTCTCTGAAATTCCGAGATTATATAATCATACTTTTCCCTAGTCTCAAACTAGCTTACTAAAGAAATAACTACCCTAACGTCTATTAAATAATCCCCGAGATAAGCCCAATTATCCCCTTTCTAATCTAAAGTGGTCACATTTCTAATATAAGACTCTAGTACACTATTTTACTCCATCATAGAAGGTTCCTAGGCCTTAAGTCTAGAAGAAAAAGGCTAAAAACTAACCTAGCTAAAACCTCCTAAAACAGCAAAATTCCGAATCGATTCGCCCTAGGGGACGAATCGATTATCCCCAGCGAATCGATTCGCCCTTAAAAGAGAATCGATTTAGCTGAGAAAACCCAACTTCCTACCTAATACCGAATCGATTCGGCCTACCAGATCTATAGCCTCCATTATAGGAGAATCAATTCGCTTGGGAGGGCATATCGATTCGGCCTGGCAGAAATGCCAAGATTGGGGCTACGAGTTATGAACCCTAATTTATCCAAAACTCAAACTTCTTTCCTCAAATCTCAACCAAAAAAACTAAAATTAACCCCAAATCATTTCTAACAAACAACACCTACTAAAACCAACTTAAATCAAATCTAATACCATTTTCAATGGTTTAAATACCAAATTTCCCAGAACCCACAATTTGTTCCATTCTTTCAATTTCACAACCAACATTACAATTTATTCACATTAAATCATACACTAGAAAGTTAGAAGCTTTCTTTAAGAATGTATTCTCGGATTCTCTTCCGGTAGATGCAAGATCGAGCTCAATTTCTTCTCTTCTCCTTCTTTCTCTTCTTTTTCTCCACAAATCTCTTTCTCTCTCTTTCTCTCTAGGTTTAGGAAGCATACCCTTGAGAAATAAGAGGGTTGTAAAACTTAAACGTGCACTAAGCATTAGTTTCCATCTTTAAATGTTAATACACCATTAAACTGACTCGTAACTAAATAATTAAGCAATAACCGGTAAAAAGTGCCCGGAACCCAAAAATCAATATGGCACTTATTTTGACTATCTCGACTATTTTAGGACTAATCGCGCCTGCTAAATTGGCATCCGATATAATATAATTCATTTCATGTTCCAACTTCATTATAAACCATAAATGCCGTTTAAAGTACAACGACACTATAAAACTTAACATGATGCTATTTACATTCTCTTAACAGTAAACATGCAAAATCTAGTAAATATTATCTTTTAGATCACTTAAAATAATATTTACTCCATTATCCAATATATTATTTAATTACCCCACATGGTAAATTTATATAAAATTAATTACTCAAAAGTAAGGGTTATTACAACTATGATACGGAATTACACAAGTTAACAGATGACTTACTCAATGACTCAATCCCCACGTGCCTTGTTGCATCTTCAATCTTCAATCGCTACTCCACAGTGACAATGCAAGATTCCACCTATGCAAGCTTCCATAACCCACGAGTTCATGCACACCTCGATATCTACTAATCCAGAATTAGTATCTTTCTATGGATTACAACATGGAATCCACCATTTTTCACCTCAAAACAACAAATATGGAATCCACTGCAACGAAATAAGTTCTCAACACAAGATATAGAGAAACAAACTTTGGTGCCGAAAAATAAGATCTTTAAAGCAATTGTATGATGAATCTTGTATCCCAAACTTATTGGGTGAAAACTAAATTTTTTGGAGAGTTTAAACGCAAAAGGAACTCTAAAAACGACTCTCTTAAAATTTAATCTGCATATCTATTTATATGGAAAGTTGTTGCAAAAGGATAGTCATTTGGGATTTGGATCAGATTTGTTTAAAAAGAATTAAAAAAATATACACTCGTTCAAATGAACTAACTTGTCTTTTGAACAAAGTACCCATTCTCATTCGAATAGCTTCCAACAAAACTTCAAACGATATTTCCAAGCATAACCAAAAGGCGATGTTCTCGATCTCATTCGAACGAAGGAATCTCATTCTAACGACCAATGGAAACTCATTCGAACGACATGTACCCTCGTTCTCATGACATGACGAAATTTTCAAAAATTTTTTTTAATTTTTTTAAAACATTGTATAAAAAACTACCACCCAATAATAAAATATCCACGGCTCAAAATAAATACGCATTCATACATGAGATTCTTGGATCTTGAAGAAAGAAACGAGCACGAAACATGGCACGATGATATAATCTCTGAAGCTTTTTCACTACATCTTCATCCAAACACGTTAAAGGGTTGACGAGAAAGCACAAATATCTTGTCAAGAATTACGACAATTACCAACAAGTTGTGCACCAAAAATTAGATTTAAATAAATAAAATTTCTTCAAGTCATAATTGGATAAAGTTCCTCGGTGAAACTAACTCTAATCATTTAATTAAAAGTACTGAAAAGTTTGAAAAAAATTCAAAAAAAAATTCTTTTTTTAGGCATTTGCCTATATTTGTATTTTTATTAGATTTTACTGTCTCGAGTTACCTCATTCTTTTTATAAAAAAGAATTAAAATTATCTAAGGATTAATCTATTTAAATGTCTATTTAGTTTTTTTACCATAAGTATTATGCTTTAGTATTTCATATAATTCATGTATTAACACCTTATGCACAACATGAATTATGCATGCATAATTGTTAAAATCTAAATGACTCGGTAAATTTAAAGATATATGAGGTGTGTGTTCTCTTCCAAATTTTGAGTTATGTATACACTTAGTCATTATTAATTTTAAAATTATTTTAAGCTGTTAGTAATCTTAATATTCTTATTTTGACTGTCAACTAAAGAATGGTGATATGAACGTATTGGAAACAAAATTCAAAAAATATGTTTTAACCAAACTTTTGATCAAAGAAAATTCATTTCATCATTTTATTCATTTCACCAACACCTTAAAAATTGATTAAAAAAGAAACGCAAAGTCAAATAGGGACTGGACACATATAAAAAAATATAAGAGAGAAAAGAAAAATAGAAAATAAAGGAATTCAAAAAGAGGAAAGAATTCAAAAGAAAATAAAAGAAAAACAATTTTCTCTTCAAAGTTCACCCTTTCTTCAAATATATGAAATCACTTTAAGGTGTATACTTTTATCATCCATGATCAAATTTCCATTGTGAAAAGTCCTGAAATGATACGAGGGTTAACACGATTTTCTAAACAATAAAAAGATTACATTTTCATGTCCTTTAGAAATTGGTATCTGTAATAACCCTCTTTTCCGATAGCCCATTTTATCCTTAATTACCATGTGTAGTAATTAGTTATTATCTGGTAAGATGCTGAGTAAATATTAATTTGATATGTCAAGTCAATATTTACTAATATGTTGTGTAGTTACCTCGTGAGTAGATAAAATGTTCATGTGGAAATTTTAATGTCATAAAGATTTAAAATGACATTTTGGTTTATTATGGAACCGAAACTAAAATGAGTTATAAAACTTTCAAATGATAATTTAAATAGTGTAGTTAGTCCCGGTAGGTGTGAGACAGTCAAAATAAGTGCCATATTGTATTTTGGCATTTCGGGCACTTTTGACTGGTTTTGGCTTAAATAGTGTAGTCGCGTATTAGTAGATCGCGTATTAGCATTTTAAGTTGGGCTTTTAGACTTAAGCCCCATTTTAATTCCCCACCCCTATTCCCATTCTTCCATTTTATACAATTGAGCCCTAGAGAGAGAAGAGAGAGAGGAAGAGAACTTGGGAGAAAAGAGAGATTGGAGCTTGGATTGTTGCCTCCTTCTTCATCAAATCAGATTCTTACCTTGAGGCAAGTAATCTACTTGCAAATTTATGGTTTAAGTAGAATAAATTGCATTGATATTTATGATTTAGAAATGTTAGGGTTTTGGTGGAATTTTGGGTATTTAACCCTTTGAGATTGATTTGGATGATAAACTTTACAAATGATGGTAGTTGGGTGTATTTTTGGTGTACTAGTTCCATTGAATCAATTGGGTTTGGCTGGTTTGGGTTTGTTTAGAATTTTGGAGTTCAAGACTCCATAGCCATTCTTGGCATTTTCGCAGGGGCGAATCGATTCGGCCCCTTGGGCGAATCGATTCGCATAGATGCAGAATCCCAGGTCGTGTTGTCCGAATCGATTCGGATTTAGACCGAATCGATTCGGCAATTGCAGAAACCAAGTTTTATTGTCCGAACCGATTCACTTTCAGAGCGAATCGATTCGCTGGGGCGAATCGATTCGGCCCCTAGGACGAATCGATTCGGTTCCAGCAGTTTTGGGGTCTTTTCCCTTTTGATTTTTATCCTTATTCTTTAGGATTAGGGCCTAGGAAACTTCTTTAATGAAGTAAACTTAGAGTCCTAGAGTAGCTATGGAGTTTGGTCGTTACCCTGGACTAGAAATGGGTTCATCTGGGTTTTGTTTCGGGGAGGTTTAAGTAATGCTAAGGCATTACTTCTTTTATCCAAACTCTTAGAAGTTTGGAAGTTAGGTACCCTAACTTGGAGACTAGAAGGGCTTGTCAAGTTACATAGGCCTTGGAGATTTGTAGGATCATAATGATCATTTGGAGAGTTAATCGGGGATTGTAATTTGAGGAAAATGATAATAATCGATGGGATTTGGGCTCGCATCAAATGAACCCATATGAGTTTAAAGATAATAGGTTCAATTTAGAATGAACCCCGTTGTTTAATGATATTAGGTTTAATAATAAAGAACCAATCACATGATTAATGGAAACGGATTTCTGAAAATAAAATGATGATAAATGTAAATGTTAATTTACTGTTACACACCTATCTAAATGACATCATAAGGGAAGTTCGCTCGTGAGGTGAAGCCCCCTGGCTAATGAATGCAGGGTGGATATAGTCCTAGGCCATGGGAGCGTTTATGGTTGTATTTTTTTCTGCGGGGGTAGGGAGATTCCGGGTGTGGTCTTGGCTACCACGCAGGCTCATGGCCGCTTCCCGACGTGTTCCGTTAGGTGCCCAGGTTGTCTTATGTTAGACCCTGGAAGATGATGGTCATTTAGGGGCGCGCACAACGGGGAAACCCGGACTGGCGGTCTTAGATATCGTTATATGTATATGAATATAACTATATTTTCATCAAGTTGGACTTGATGGTTGTTAAATGCCATAAAGAGCATAAATATGTGCCAGGAAGAGCACGGGAATAATATATGTGCCATAAAGAGCACTTGATGTAAATGATATTCCTAATAAGGAATGGAAAGATAAAATGGGAAGTTTTAATTAATGAATAGAAATTATAACTTCTTGACTTAACCAAATATATGGTTTTATTCCTAATAAGGAATGTCTGAAGGAAATGGAAAATGTATTAATAAGAAAGGGTTTTAAATTAAAATGCTTTACCTTCTATCTTTGCTTGTAATTGTAGCTAACATGTCATGTGATCATCCTCATTATTCACGTATAACTGTTCATATCTATCATGATTTTTTTATTCTTCTAGAATCATATAGAACCCGGCCCTGACCGGTTTACTTTCTTGTTGTGTATATATTATTGTATCCGCTCAGGTGCTCCACCGCAAGGACGCCCGACTTGACTTTTCCAAGTTCCTTGCACCTTCGACGAGCTGTAAGACTTTGCGGGTTATTACAGGATGTTGTATTAGACGTTTTCATTCTTGCTATTCTAGTTATGATCGGGTCTTGTTCCTCGGGCGTGTGGCCCAACAATTGTATTTGATTAATGGTTGTACTATGTAAGATATTTTATATTGTGTACGTTGTCTTATGTAGCTGTGGACCGACAGCTTATTCGGTCCATTTGTGTACCTTCGTTTTAGTTATACTATATGTTAATCTTTTGGAATTCCACTTGCTCGTCAGACTGGGTTGTTAGCTTAAATTTTCCTAACCGCATTTTTTAAAATTTTACACTTTTTGGCAACCCGTTTTCTGATTTATTGGGCGGTTTTCCCGTATACTTAGTTTATAATGGTGATGCTGAGAATGATATCCGTCCATGATCCCTGTTACGTTTGAGTATCGGGCTGGCCACCCCTTATCTCGAATTGCGGGTTGTCACAGTATCCTTTCATGATATTACATTTTATTATATTATATATAAATGTCTTTCATCACTGATGTGCACAAGTCTTTGTTTCCAATTATATTTACTTTTTATGCCTACATGTCCCGAGTACATTACACCAATTGAAAGTGTTTTTTATTTTTTGAGTGTAATTACCGGTGAGAATTGAACTTGTATGCTTCATTATAAGCATCGAGTCATTAAATGCTAAAAATAATATCACTTGAAAATTTTGTGATGCACACCACCCTCTCAGTCAATACATATATTTCTCATGAATTTCTTTAACATAGTAGTTATAGTAAATAAACTATTGGAGAAATATTCTAGACCTTAATATTTACTTGTTTAAAACTCAAGATTATGTATAAAGATTTTTGATTAACAAAATGAGTAACTTTATTAAAAAAAATTGATGTTTGTGAGAATCATTACTGTAAACTCTCACAAGACAAAACTGTAACACCCCGTATTTCTAAGTATTTAAACTTGAATTAATTCGATTAATTTAAATTACACGCATGACGTAATTTAATTGAATTAAATAGTATGTGTTGATTAAAATATTAATCGGAAGAGATAAAGATTAATATTTATGGAATATAATTACTAAGAAAATAGTAAATAACTATTTTACGTCATAATGAGTGATAGTGACGTGATTGCGTTACATCTCAACCGGGTGTCATGTGTAGACTATATGAGGTCGAAATAGAAAATTATTGTAGAGTGACTTGGATGGTGATTTTGAGTTCACGATTGATTCCAGATGGGTTAAAATAGTCGGAATAATATACGCGGGTGTATATATTGGGTCCCCAGGCGATTTTAGGCCAACCCGACACCCCATAAGGGCATTTTGATCATTGGGAAGACTAGGGTTGGAGGATGTACGAATTTATAAGTGTGATATCAACCTATAGTTAGAGGTGGCTAGGGTTAGAACCAAATAAATCCAATAAAGGACATAAGAGAGAAATAAGAGAGGATTCTTGAAGCTTTCGACACTATCCTTGCATCGTCATTACCATCAGAGTGTGGATCGAAAGAAGAGGAGGACATCTTCATCATCTGAAAATGAAATCAAACCTTCTATCTAAAGGCAAGTGTTTATCTTGCGATTTACTTAATCATGTTATAATATCCCATGTAGTGTAGGGTTTAAATTGCATGTTTTTGAATGAATTCTTGGGAATTGGATGAGGTTAATCCATGATTTGATATAATAATGCATGTAGAATAAATTCCTTTATATAGAGGATTAGCAATCGGATGATATAGGATGAATAAAATGAAAGAAACTGGGTATCTTGATGATTACACATGAAGAACACCATAAGCTAGGGTTTTGAGGATTATGGGGTTTAAATTTATTCTTGGATAGATTTTCTATGGATTTATTGTATTATTTATGTTAGAAATCGTACATAGACATATATTTGATGTTTAATAATGTTGGTTGGGAGTTTGAGATTAACTGATAGAGGATTGAATAATTAGACATTGTTAAAACTCGTAACAGTTAAATGAAAAAAATGACTCTGACCATGTTGAATCGATTTAGCTCCAAGAGCTAATCAATTCGGTAGAGCGAATCAATTTGGGTTCTTCACCGAATCAATTCGTCTGCCCATATTAGGATAATTTCTTCATTTAATGCCGTAAATTCATAAATAATTTATAAGGAGACTTTGGGGATATTCTTAAAATATAGTGTAGGATATAGTAAATTCAAGTAGGCCTATGGTAGGGTTGAGGTTTACCCAATTGAGAAGAATTAAGTCTAGGAATTATTGGGCATGTTTTGATATTTAATGAATTAGCAAGACTTAGAACGGGTCACGAGAAGTATAAGTGAACCAATGAGTTAGAACAATAGAGTACGAGAGTATTTAGCAACTGAAATAACTTAAGGGGTAAGTAGGACCTTTTTAGTAGTAGCGACACCCAAAAATATACAATAAGAAGTTAATAATGTAAATCGATAGTACGTGAAGTATTCGAGAGATATATACTACATATGAGTTTGTATGATAGGATGCGTGTATACCTACTGAATATATGCGTACATATAGGTTATGTGAATACATACTACGTGATTGATTATGTGTGGGAACATATCTATGCTGCCTAATATCACGGGAGGTTCCGTTCAGAGGGCGATCTCACCTTGGCGATACTAGCGAGGTCTGGATTTGTGCCCTAAAACATAGGATTTCAGACGTACCACTATGTGATGTGTATTAATGGGACGAACAGGTCATTTCGGTACGTTAGGTATGTGCGTAACCCAAATGCCTAGAACTATGTTCACCTCCATATGTGTTTATGTATTTCGAGTCTGGGGTGACATTATGAACCTGTAGTCCTACATATGGTATGATAGGTACATGGAATTGATAGAAGAGTATGCAAGTAGAGTATGGTTCATTCCGGAGGATGCTATAGTTGTATATAATATAAGTGTGATAAATATTACAAGTGCGATTAATTTACTTATGTGTGATGGTCGAACCGATAGATTATGTGTATCTAAAAGTAATTTAATTTGATAAACTTAAATAATGATTCAATAATAATATGCAATTGATATTACATATTATTAGTATAGTACCATATAATATGAGTATTACTAAGGAGCTAAACCTTTAGTGGTTAGGAGATACGTCGTCTAGTTAGGCTGGGAAGCATATCTAGGTAGGAGATGTTAGGTGTGCTATTTAGATGAGAGGTGAGAAACTTAAGGGAGTGTAAGTGGAACTAACGTGTGTATCTAATAAATGTTTTTAAACGTAAGTTAAATGCTTGAAAAATATTTTTGAATGGTTTTAGGCTCTAACCCTTGTCAAATTTATTTTTCAAAACATCTTAGGTGTCCATCCAATGGAACGCCAAGCTTGACAACTCATTCTAGAGATGCATAGCTGCAACATTTGTGAAGGCATGTTGGAGTTTTCTTAGATGCTTCAGTTATTCATTCCTAGACTAGGATTTACTTTTTAGTATTTCATTTGGGCATGTTGCCCCTTCAGTAGAGACATTTATTCATCTATTTGTCAGACTAGGTTTGGGTTCAGTTATTACTTTAGACTTGTAGTTGGATTTTACTTTGGGAATCGATGGTTTATTCAGTATTATTTATTCAGCTATTTATCGTGTGTTTGATTCAAGCTATTATGTTGTGTGTATTGTTTGGTTATTCTATTTATTATTAATGTTGTAATATAAATATAAGACAAAATTTGATACCAACTTAATTCTAACATATGTCGTTAGTAATCTAAAAAAATTTCGACCGTGATGCCAAGAATGAACCAAATGAGATTCTTATTTATTTTGATAAAGGACTGATCGCCTGTGGTTAAGATAGGTGGGGTGTCACAGATTGTATCAGAGCATTAGGTTCTAGGGTTCGTAGGATCTGTATGGCTTACTATGATTTCAGCGTAGCGTTCTTTAACATAGAACCCTATTATTTGGATTGTTGTATTCATGATTACATATTTGAGATTACATTCTTCTGCTATTATATTTGTATAAACTGTGAACTCATACAATTTGATTTATTTTCAAATGACACCCTGAAGAGGATGATCGATGAGGGAAATGGTGAGAACCGATGAGAGAGAGAGAGACTCATAGGAGCCACATGCACCACAGACACATCCACCGCAGGGGCAGTTATGATAGCAGAGGTGGCTACTATTGTGGTGCACGTAGTTAAAAAACTATAAATTCTATGGCACACCACTTAGGCCCATCCACCGCAACTAGTGGCACCGGTTTTCTAGGCCAACTTGGGGCTCTCATATTAGTAGAGAGCGTGGGAGGCATTTCAGAAGGGCCACCCACTTGAGTTTCAGGGTAACTCAGACGTGATTTTGGCGTTCCAGTGGAAGAAAGATATTCGACACCACCTTTGCATAGTCGATGGTAGTGACATGCAGAAGAAGATTTTGGCCACCTTCATATTGGTTGGGGCAGCTTTAAAGTGGCGTGAATGCGTTACCACTGTCGAGGAGAGGGACACTATGTCCATTACTGAGTTCTGGGTACGGTTTGACCTCAAGTACTCTTTGCCAGCCATTGAGACTGAGATGCGAAAGAGGTTTAATGAGGTGGTTTAGGTAGATTATTCCCTATTTGAATATAAGGAAGAGTTCACGTGTTTGGATAATTTTATGCCAGACAAGGTGAACAGTGAAGAGAAGAAGAAGTTGAGATTTATGGATGGGCTATCCTAAAGGATCATGCAGCACTTAATAGGTAATCCCGCATTAAGGACTTATACGGATGTCATCAATGCCACACATCTACATTTCCAGGACCATCGATTCCATCTGAAGAGAAGCAATAGAGGAGGTGAGCCTATCTAGTCTGACAAGGTAGGTGGGAGCGGTGCTAGTGGAGAACCACAGTAGCAGGCAGACAAACAGGAGGACATATTTCCTAACATGGGGATTCTTCCAAGAGATATAGATCTGTGGGTTACCAACTTAAGGGAGGTTTCAGGCAGGGCTAGCAGGGCCCTAAGCATTGGCATGTTCCTTAGGCCCACTAGGGCCAAGGGAATAATGAGGAGGTCAGCATGGCCAAGGCCACCAGGTCCAGCAGTAGGGACAGCCTCGACAGGGCCAGAGGCAGAGAGACTTCAAGGGACATTAGTTTACTTATAGATAGATGGGCCACAAGAGGAGAGACTGATCGCGGCAGGACATAGAGCCACAATAACAGGGTTCCTAGTAGGGACAATAGGAGAAGTTGCCACTGACAACACCAGGCCCAACAACCCCACCGCAGCAGGGGCAGGTACAGTAGAAATGTGTCTATAATATCTGAGATGCAATCATGCAATCGGCCCCATAGTCACCATCGACAATAGGGGTATGTTTTATATTCATGGCCTTTAGTGTAGGATTTTATTGAATACGGGGGCGTCACACTCTTTTATACAGGCCAAATTTTCATGAGCACCAACAACACTAGGACCCCATTGGCAGTAGGGGGTCTACTGGAGACAACCGGTAGTCTCCTCATGTGTGTAAAGTCACCGTTAGGTAGTGGGTGGCGTATACACTTGATCTATAGGGGTGTGGATATCGATGTGACGATATTATGTTTAGCCATTAACCTTTTAGTGTTAGATATAAAGGGTTTTGACATCATTTTGGGTTAAGATTGGTTAGTTCGATACCAGGCTATGGTGGATCGTTTCAGGAGGACTATTAAGATCTCTCCTCCTGGGCATGAGATGTTCTTAGTGGTGGTGTCTCTTCCTGATGGAGGGTCAAGCACAAATTTGTATTACATTGAGGAGGAGATCTCATAGGAGGTGGTTGTCTCTTTATATTTGATTCTAGTGGTGAGGGAGTTCAAGGATGTGTTCTAGGAGATACCCGGGTTGCCGCTGAGCCAGAATTTGAGTTCTTTATGGACCTATCACCAGGTATGAGAACTATTGACCTAGTGCCTTATTGTATGTCCCCATTCGAGATGAAGTAGTGTAGGGAGAATATTTAGCAGCTCCTAGGGCAGGGTTTCATCAGACGGAGTACATTACCATGGGGTGTGCCGGTGTTGCTCGTCAAGAAACGGGATGAATCAATTCAGTTATATATTGATTATAGAGAGTTGAATAAGGTCACGATCTAGAATAAGTACACACTTCCCCAAATGGGTGATCTGTTCAACTAGATGAGGAGAGTATCTTACTTCTCCAGATAGATTTCAGATCTGATTATCATTAATTATGCGTAAGAGAGGGGGACATTCCTGAGACTGCTTTTTTGAAACGATATAGATCATACGAGTTTAGGGTGATGCCATATGAGCTCATCAATGCGCTAATGGTGATTTGATGAATCGAGTTTTTAGAGAGTTCCTTGACCTGTTCATGATTGTGTTCATCGACGATATTCCGATTTACTCTCGTTCTGAGGATGAGCATGTCGAGCATCTACAGATTGTTTTATAGACACTACGGGATCACTAGTTATACACCAAATTTGGGAAGTGTGGGTTTTGTATTGATGAGGTGCAGTTTTTAGTCCACATTATGTTTGATAGGGGTATTGTAGTCAATTCGAGTAAGGTATTGACGGTGAGGGAGTGGGGACAGCCCATGATATCGATCGAGGTTTGCATTTTTCTAGGGTTGGTCGGATACTATAAGCGGTTCATTCTGGTTTTTTCTAAGATTGTGGGTCCATTGATGAATCACTTGCAAGGGGGTGTCGTTTGTTTGAACGACTATTATCAGTTAGCTTTCGATGAAATAATTGACAAATTGATCTCATTACCTGTACTTGCACTGCCTAGGGGAGGAGTGGAGTACTGTGTTTACATAGATGCATCCTTACAGGAACTTTGAGGTGTACTATAATAGGTGGAGAGGTCTATATATTATGACTCTCATAAGCTTAAGCCCATGAGAGGAATTACCCCACGCATGACTTGGAGTTAGCCATGGTTGTATTATCCTTGAGGATTTGGAGGCATTATCTTTTGGAGGACAAGATTACCTTGTTCACGGATCATCAATCATTTCAGTATTTGTTCACCTAGAAGGATTTGAACATGAGGCAAAGGAGGTGGTTAGGGTTTGTGAAGGATTTCCCGTTTGATATTCAGTATCATCATGGGAAGGTTAACGTGGTGGCAGACACGTTGATCCGATGGCCTAGAGGGGAGATAGAGGAGATTTAAAATTTGAAGTGGAGAGAACTTTGACATGCTAATGAGGTTTTCAGAACTTGTATGTACGTATTGGATGTCACACCCGATATTTTTATGAGGGTAGTGAAAGCATAGGTAGGGGATCAGTATTTCCAAGACACAGTTCGCCAGTTGTTAGTTCAGGGGGCAGAGTCTTATTCGATCAGTTAAGGGGGAGGTTTGCGCTTTAATTGGAAACTCTTGGTTCCAGAGGATGAGGATTTGAGACATAAAGTGATGTCAGAGTGTTATGGGTCCAAGTTTGGGGTATATCCCCGTGGGGATAAGATTTACCAAGATATGTGTAGGCAGTATTAGTTATCGGGGATGAAGATGGACATAGAGGAGTTTGTCTAGAAGTGTGCTACCTACATACTAGTGAAGGTAAACCACAAGAGACCGACAGGGATATTGCATCCATTCAATATTTCGGTGTGGAAGTGGGAGCGTATCTCTATTGATTTTGTAATCGAGTTATCGATATCACAGCAAGGTCATAACTCCATTTAGGTGATAGTGGATTGCTTTACTAAGGTGTCCCATTTCCTTTCGGTTCATACGAATTTTGAAATAAAGCAGCTACGCAGTTGTTCATTACTGAGATAGTGTGTCTACACGAGCTTTCTATTAATATTATGTCAAATTAGGACAATATTTTTTTGTCCCACTTCTGACAGAGCTTTCAGGAGTCCATGCGCATAAATTTACGATTGAGTAGAGTTTATCACACACAGAAAGATGGGCAGACGAAGCGAGTTAATCAGATGCTTGAGGATTTACTGAGGGCATACTTGACTTTGGGGGATGATGGGAGTTGTATATTCCATTGGTGGAGTTTGCGCATAAGAACTACAACCAATTCACCATCGACATAGTACCATTTGAGGCATTGTTTGGACCACCTTTTTGTTTGTTGTATTACTAGTTAGAGGTGGGGGACAAAAATCTATTGGGAACAGAGATGATTCAGGACACCACTGGCAAGATTGAGATGATTCGAGGACGCATCTGTATAGCTCAGGACAAGCAAAAGAGTTATGCTAATGCAGGCATGAGGCATATAGATATTGCGGTTGGTGACCAGGTGTTGCTGTGGGTGTCTCGTATGAAGGGGTTATGAGATTCGATAAGAAGAGGAAGCTAGAGTTGAGATAAATGGGACCGTTTCTGATTATCGATAGGGTGGGACCAGTGGCATATAGATTTGGACTCTTGGAGCACTTATAGTGGATTCACGACGTTTCCATATGTCATGGATGAAAAGGTACCAAAGGAGAGAGAGGTCTTTTTGGCATGTCCCATTAGAGAAGATCAACTTACAACCAGATATCTCATATGAGGAGAGACCAATGGCGATACTTAATCGTAGTGAGCATAAGTTGCAGTTTCAGGTGGCACCCTTGGTTTGAGTTTTGTGGGGGCACCACAATGTTGACGAGTCGACATGGGAGTAGGAGGATGACATACGCGAGCAGTATCCAAAGTTATTCACCACAGTTATGTCCCAATTTCGAGGGCGAAATTCCATGGTAGGGAGGGAAGTATGTAACACCCCATATTTTTTAGTATTTAAAATTGAATTAATTCAGTTAATTCAAATTGCACACTTACGTAATTTAATTGAATTAAGTAGTATGTGTACATTAAAATATTAATCAGTAGAGATAAAGACTAATATTTATGGAATATAATTACTAAGAGAATAGTAAATAATTATTTTGCGTCATAACGAGTGATAGTGACATGATGATATTATATCTCAACCGGGTGTCGTGTGTAGACTATATGAGGTAAAGATAGGAAATTTTTGTAGAGTGAATCGGATGGTGATTTTGAGGTCATGATTGATTCCAGATGGGTTGAAATGGTCAGAATAGTATACCTGGGTGTATAGATTGTGTCCCGAAGCAATTTTAGACCAACCCGGCAAGCCATTAGGGCGTTTCGATCATTTGGGAGACCAGGGTTGGAGGAGCTACAAATTTCTAATTTTTATACTAGCCTAATTTTGGAGGATTCTAGGTTTAGAAAAAAATAAAACCAATAGATGCAAAAAGAGAGGAAAAACAAAGGACTTTTGGAGCTTGCGACACCATCCTTGCACCGTCTTTACCATCGAAGTGCGGATCGGAAGAGGAGGAGGACATCTTCATCATCTCAAAACAAAATCAGACCTGCTATCTTTAGGTAAGTTTTTGTGTTGTGATTTATTTAAGCATGTTATACTACCCATGTATTGAAAGGTGTAAATTTCATGTTTTTGAATGAATTCTTGAGGAATTTGATGGAGTTAAACCATAATTTGATATAGGAATGCATGTAGAATAAATTACTTTATGTAGAGGATTAGAAATAAAATGATATAGAATGAATAAAATTAAATAAATCTTGGTATCTTGATTATTATACATGAAGAACAACATAATCTAGGATTTTTAGGATTATGGGGTTTAAATATGTTTTTGAGTAGATTTTGTATGGATTTATTGTGTTATTTATGTTAGAAAACTTCCATATACTTATATTTCGTGTTTAATAATGTTGGCTGGGAGTTTGGGATTTTCTAATAGAGTTTTGAATAATTAGACATGGCTAAAACTCGTAACTATTAAACGAAGAAGGTGACTCTAACCATTTCGAGTCAATTCGGCTCCAAGAGCGAATCAATTTTGTAGAACAAATTGATTAGAGTTCTTCACCAAATCGATTCGCTGCCCAGATTTGGCCAAATTCCTTATTTTATGCCCTGAATCCACAAATAATTTACGAGGAGACTATTGGGATATTCTTAAACTATAGTATGGGATACAGTAAATTCTAGGAAGCCTATGGTAGGTTTGAGGTTTACCCAATTGAGAATAATTAAGTCTACGAATTATTGGGCATATTTTGATATTTACAGAATTCACAAGACTTATTGTGGGTTACGAAAAGTATGAGTGAACATATGAGAGACCAGTAGAGTACGGGAGTATTTAGCTAATGAAATAACTTAAGGGGTAACTAGGACCCTTCAGGTAGTGAATGACACTAAAAAAATATACAATAAGAAGTTAATATTATAAATCGATCATATGTGAAGTATTCGAGAGATACATACTACATACCGATTTGTATGATAGGATATGTGTATAACTACTGAATATAAGCATATAGATAGGTCGTGTGAATACCTACATGATTGATTATGTGTGTGAACATACCTATTTTGCCTACTATCATGGGAGTTTCTGCATAGATGGCTATCCACCTTGGAGATTATAGCGAGGTCTGGATTTGTGTCCCAGAGTATAGGACTTAGGTCAGCCCACTATGTTCTGTGTCTTAGTGGGGCTGATAGGTCATTTGGGTACATTAGGTATGTGCGTAGCCCAAAGGCTTAGAACTATGTTTGTCTCCATTGTGTGTTGATTTATTTAGGGTTCAAGGTGACATTCCGAACCGATAGTCCTAGATATGGTACAAGAAGTACATGGACTTGATAGCAGAGTATGCAAGCATTGCGGTGATCATTCCAGAGGATGCTATACTTATATATAGTATAAGTATGATAAATCTATACAAGTACGATTAATCTATTTATGTGTGATGGTAGAACTGATATATTGTGTCTATCTAAAAGTAATTTACGTAGAGAAACATTAATAATGATTCAATAATAATATGCAATTGATATTAATTATTGGTAATATAGTGTAGCGTATAATATTGGTAGTGCTGAGGAGATAAACCTCTAGTGGTTAGGAGATATGTTGTCTAGTTAGGCTGGTAGCATAGCTAGGTAAGAGACGTTAAGTGTGCCCTTTTTGATGAGTGGTGAGGAACTCAATGGAGTGTATGTGGAACTAACGTCTGTATCTAATAAGTGCTTTTAAATTTTGATTTAAATGTTTGTAAAATATTTTCAAATGGTTTTGGGCTCAGACCTTGCCAAATATATTTTCCAAAACATTTTAAGTGTCCATCCATAGGGACACGAAGCTTGATAACTCATTCCATGGATGCGTAGCTGCAACATTTGTGGAGGTTTGCAAGAGTTTGCTTAGATGATTCAGTTATTCATTCCTATACTAGGATTTACCTTTCAGTATTTTATTTGAGCATGTTTCCCCTTCAGTTGGGACAATCATTCATTTATTTGTCAGACTATGTTTGGATTCATTTCATTACTTTAGACTTGTAGTTATATTTTATTTTGGGAACCGATTATTTATTCGGTATTATTTACTAAGTTATTTATCATGTGTTTGATTCAGACTATTATGTTATGTGGATGGTTTGGTTATTCTATTTATTTCGCATGTTGTTATATTATTGGAAGATAAAATTTGACATCGACTTAATTCTAACATAGGTGGTTAATAATTTAAAAAGTTTTCGACATTGATGCTAAGAATGAACCAAATAAGATTCCTGTTTATTTTGATAAAGGATTGATCACCCATGGTTAAAATAGGTGGGGTGCCGTAAAAACTCGCCCATTATGGGTAACCTTGGGGTTCAATGACTTGTTGAATGAGCCATATACAAATTTAAATCCCATGAAAGTGGATCTCAATCCTTTTATATAACCCTTTGAAAAAAATTACAAAATTCGACACGGACAAATCTTTTACTATGTTGCCATGGACTAGCAACATGTTAGTTAGGGGGTGTGATTCGTGTCAAATATTGCATTTTATTCCCTTTTTTATAATAATTCAATCCTATGATAAACTCACGTTTTGTACTCATTTATTGTATGACTTTAAATATTAATCGTTAATCACTTGTTCACGGTTTATTTGAGTATTTACAGGGTTTACGAGACTATTGGTGAAGATGGGAAGAAATCGGAGCAAGAAATAGTCACTTACGCACCTTTAGGGGCAATAGAGTAAATTCAGATGACTAATTTCGAACTCGAACACCAAAAAAATATCCTCAGCCTTTTCGGTACCTGGCTCCCAAATGCCTGCACTCCCTTGCGCATCACCACCCAACGCGTACCTCTGCACCACGTGTGAGCCCCTTTATGCAAGCACCCTATATGCCTTTCACTTGCATCTGAGATGATTTATTCTCTTTTGTCCCTTTCCTCATTCTTTTAACATATAAGTATCTATTCCCATGTGCTTACTTCTTATGTTTTTTTTATTTAAATACATTTTCCTTTTTTTATTCCCTTATGTATCCAAGATTAGTCTGCATTCTCATTTGTTATCATTTTTTCATTCTTTTTCCCACAAATCGAAGATTCTACCAGCAAGTGTCTTTTTTTGTTTCTTCCAAAATAAAGATTAAAAATTTGATTTTTACTCCCATTTGTTAAATTTTTTCCTCCAAACACTTTTACAGGTTTATTCTTCCACATATGACATTTTTTTATCCAACTTCCTTATACCCATCATGTGTTCAACCCTACATTTTAATAACTCGACCACTTGCCCATATATTGTAATTCCTATTTTACATCTGAGTCCAATTTTCTGACCTATAAAAGTCTCCATTAGGTATACAACTAGAGGCATCTATTATCTTAGTTAGTTTAGAGTAAGTAGTTCATTTTTTCCTACTAGTAATAAAATTTATGTTCCTGTGATTTATTTTATTGCTTTATAATTAGTTTAATTGCGTTCATTTAATTATTCACTTTAAAATCATTTTATTACTTTTAAAAATATTTCTTCACTCACATTATTTTATTTAATTAATTAAAAATGCTTTCTAGATAATTTTAATTAGGTTGATATTAATGAACTCATTCCTAGTGTGTAGTTGCTACACTATGATATGATAAAATATACATATTTTAATGGGTAGATTAGTTATGAAAATACACAAAAGGACCTTAATGGGGTATAACACATATGCAAGATATTTGCAACACTATGTGTGTAGTATTGAGATTATTGTTGACGACAAACTCGTATTTGGGATTTTATTAAGAATTAGTAATTGACACTCCATGTATAAATATTTGTTCAAGCGAGTATTGATCATGTTTTCAAATGCGCCTAACCAAGTAATTATTTATGCTACATATATCAAAGTGACATATTTAATTCTCAACTTAGGCTTTATATTTGTAATTACTTTAGTTTAAATATTTGCCTAAAATAAATGTAGTATAAAAATATTTACAAATCAAAAATCATCTTTGACAATTTCTATTTGAAAGTAATAAATTAGCTAAAATTTAAACGACATTACATGTGGATTCAATACCCGAACTCGTCGCTATACATATAAAACATATGTAGTTAATGTTTAGTTTTTTTTCATTTAGGTGCAAAATCGACGACAATAACAAGCGTATTTAAACGATGCTCTATTTTCACCCTGTCACAAAGTATGGAAATTAATTAACAAAGCAAGAAAACAAAGAAACAAATCTTATAATATGAAGAAGATGATGAATAGTGCACTTAAAAACCCAAAGGAATCAAACCATATGAGAGGCGAGATCCCACCCAAAATATCCCTCCTAACTAAAACCTAGATAATACCAAATAGAAACCAACTTATATATATACTAAGTGGTTAAAAAGAAAAGAGAAACGAAAATAACAATTCGACTTGCCAAATATCTGTGTTGATCGATCGATCGGTTATTTGACAGGTCGATCACTAGTCTTGAAAATTGCCGACTGTCTTCCTTTCTAGGAAAATTTGATTGACTTATCAATTGGTCCTTTTTCACCAGTCGGTCGGGACTCCGTTATTTTGGTCACTTTTTTCCTCAAAATGGAGAAAAGTTTTGCTACGAAAATAACTATAACTTGATCATCTAAAATCGAAAGGACATGTTTTTTACGAACGCATAAATCTAACTTAATGAACTACACTCCCATAGTGTTTCAATTTCGAGAGAAACAAGTCTAAAATTAGAAAAATTCCCTTCAAGTTTCATCAAATGCAAACTTTCCCAAAATGCAACCAAATGCTCCGCTAAGTATTCAAGTACCTAGAAAAAACCAAGACAACCCTTACAAAACATATATACATAATATAAGGGTTAACCAATATATGATTATAAAAGTAGGATATAATAGACAAAATTGTGCTTGAATCTATAATAATAAATGGAAATAATATACAATATTTGAGACTTATCAGCACGTCATTTACGTTATGGAGATGATCTAATAAGGATAAATGATAAGTAACTGGTCCCATTTGGTTGATAATAGTTAAACTCCCAATATATCGGGGGCATTAACTTCCTTTTATTCCTAAACCGCATCACACCCTTTATGGGAGACACCTTGATGAACACATTATCCATAACTAAAACATCGAGGAGTCTATTCCTCCTATCCAAATATATCTCCTGGAAACTATGTGTGATCATCCTCCTTCCCCTGATGAGTGCCACCTTATCCAAGATGACCTAAATAAACTCTCATCCAAGTAGCTTGTTGTCCTACACCTTTCTTTAGAAAATTTAAGAATGATAAGGCCCCTAATAGCTTATTCACCAACTCTATCTGACATATGGTCTTTGGGTGATATGAGGTAATGACCTATAAGTAAGTCCCCATCGCCTGCTAAAAGCTCGGCCAAAAGTGGGACACAAAGGTTTTTTCACCGTTAGATATGATATAGTGGTACGCCATGTAGCCTCACAAACTCTTATATGAATATCTTGGAATACTTCTTTGTCATGAAGTATGTCTAAACCAAATGGAAATGGGATTCCCTATCTAACTTATGAATGATAACCTTAAGAGGATTGTGTCCCTACATTGATGTAGGCAACCATTTAATGAATTCCATAAAGATAGTATCCCATATTGACACAGGGACCTCGTGAAGATGTGAAATTCCCAATGGTCTTTCGTAATCTAGCTTTAACTTTAGGAAAGTAGCATAATTAGACAAAAATAATAGCTTGTCCCCTTATTGTCTTACACTAATAACCATGCCTTGTGTCTTCATATGTTTTATCCCTAGTTGGACGTACAAATCTCGGCCCGTGAAGCTCTATAAAAAATACTCTTTGACTCCTCATATTCTGGCACAGCTAAACCACCATTAAATAGCAAACCCTGTCATAACTAATTTATTATGATGGTTCCCTCCCAAGTGAAATAATCCTTAACATTTTCCTAGAAATAAGGGCTTAGAGTTTGGGTCTTCGCAACCTGAACGATGATCTCTAGTGTGATGGTAGAAACTTTTGTAAATGCATCCACCAACTCTTTACTTTCCAAATTGAACCCCATTGTGACATCTAGATAGTAGATAAAGTCATTGCTGTGTTACGTTTATGTTAATTTCCATCACATTCGCCTTGTCCAAATGATATTGAATGTTAAATTGCTAGTCTTTCACAAAATCCAGCTAATGTTATTTTATCATATTTAACTCCATCTGTGTGAACATGTATTGCAGGATCTTGTGGTTGGTAAATAAGTGAAATATCTCTCTAAACAAGCAGTGCCTTAACACTCAAAAGTCAAATATCACTTGTACAAAATCTAAATCATGGGTTCGTTAATTTCCCTTATGATGCTTAACATTTTGGGAAGCGTAATCTATAAGAATCTACCCTAGCATCAACCTAAACCCAAGTCCATAGAGTGAGGTATCAGTATACACCAGGTGGTCAAAACAATTACGAGGTAAAGAACTAACCAGAGATGAAGTCGAATTATCCTTAAACTCATCGAATGCAAGATGACAAAACTCATCCCAAAAATAGTATGCCCCCTTCTTTATCAGATTAATCAAGGGCCTCATGAGATTCGAGAATTATTAACTTGTTCTGACCTGGGATAATAAGCTCATGATCTTAGTATTACTTCACCATCGAGAAATGAAAGAAGACTTACATCTCCAAGTTTCACTCAGGTGTAGCTCCCTTGTTATTGGGTTTGAAGTAGTGTCAAACCAAAATACCCAACGTGCATTAGATCTCCTTGTAAAGTATGTGATCCAGCCGTACCTTCCAATACAGATACCTTGTTACGACTTCACTCTAGTCACTAGCCTTGCATCCGATATCCCCCTCCTTGCGGTTAAGGTAACGACTTTGGGCCTGGCCATCTCCCATATTAGAAGACAACAACAAAAATAAAAAAGAATAATAATAAGAAAGGTTATTATCATACATATTTTTCCCGAAGAAGATGAAAAAGTCCATTATATACCCACTTACATATATAATTAGATCTATACTAATTAGGATATATCCTAATTCATAATAAAATGAATTATGAGCTCCATTGTATAATTTGGACCTAACCATTAAGTAAGAAGCGATAGGAACGATGGAACCTGTGAATCCAAAACATTCTATTAAAAACGAATTCTAATGATTCATTGATAGGGGATGCCAGAATGACTTAGTGACCAATTCATCTATTTGAATAAAACCTATGGGACTTAAGGAATGATATAAAAGTGAGAGGGAAAAGTATTCCTATTAAATTAAAAAATAAGTGAATAAAAATGATGTAAAAGTACCCATATTCCAAATAAACAAACTCAAATTTTAAAAGAAATGAACTCATGATATCACAATAAAAATTCTAAAAAACTACACACGACCATCGATGTCATGGGTTGTTCCCACTCCAATATCGTAGATACCTTACTTGGATTAAATGAAATCCCCTTGTTTATCATAATTTGACCTAAAACTGAACCAACCTTAATAAGAAGTGACATTTCTCAAAGTTAACATAAAGCTAAATACAATCCTGAAGTGATGTTCATTCTCATCTACCATCTAAGAATATATCAGAATGTCATAAATCAATATGATGAAAAACTATTATAAAAATTATGTGAATAACTTGTTCAATAAATACATGGACACTACTGTATCATTAGATAGGCCAAATAACGTGATCAACATGATCATGAACTCATAAGACCCGTAACACATTAGAAAAGCTATCTTCAATAAATCCTACTCCTAAATTCTCATTTGATGACCTCTCCATATCAAGTGGTAGAAAAGTCATTATTGTGACATAATAGATACTTGTTTCGTATGGTAAGCCTGTAAATCCCTCTAATTCACACATAATCCTAAAGATCCAATTTTCTTCTTTGTAAAGATAACCAGACCTCCTCATAGTGACCTACTCCTCCAAATGAACCAATGTCTAAGAAATTAATGAATCCTCTCTCCAATATCTCCTCCGACGGAGCCATATAATATCATTCCCTTACTATAAGCATAATGCTCGAAGTTTGGTCAATAACAAAATATATCTCCACATGCTATGGTGACCCAAGGATCTCTTGAAAGACACGAGGAAACAACCAAAACATTTGAATGGAGAATAAAACCACGATGATTACCTCCGAAATACTCTACTTAATATAATAAATATGCATACTTGACTCTCCTGCAGGTTATGGCATTGCAATCAAATATATCTCCTACCCTGGAATAACAAAATAATGGACTCACCAAAGCAGTAACACTAGCATGATACTGGGACAATTAATATAACCCCAAAAGATCCCCGTATGTTAACAAATCCAACAGAAAAAGGTTATCCACAAGGAATATCTGCCCAATATTTACCCCTATATTGGGAAATACATGACAGATAGGTGTACCCAGACTTAATAGTGAATCAATGTGCGATAAAATATTACACACAAAGTCTACCATTCCAACTCACTGGACTGAAGGCTCTACTAAGAAATGAATATAAGGAATTAGTATAAAATAATCTAAGAGCCTATGTATGACCAAAAGGTATATAGGATTATGTTACCATATCATATCTAAAACATTTTGCATCATAGTCCAAGTTGATCTGAAAAACTCCATGTCCAAGATTACAACACTGGACTTCTTCATCTTTATCCATGAGCTACCTCATGCCATGAATAATGAGAATGCAACATTAGGATAAGGGTAAATTACTTAGAAGACTTAGTTTAACACTTGGTATAACATAAATATTTGGATTTCCTTAAATTAGAAAAAGTGTTAAACTTGTGTGTGAGTTTTTGGATTAAGTCTCAAACACAACATGCAATATATTTTTTCATATAGAAAAAATAAATATTTTCCTAGAAATTGGATTCTTGCATTTGTATTTTAAGTATGAGTGTTTTGGATTCTGAATAAACATACTTAGAGTTTTTGCCAAAACTATTTTCAAAACTCGGATATTAAATACTCGTTAATTCCCTGGATAAGTTCAAAACCTTCATCACCGTAATTTCATCTCAACAAAGGTTTCATTCTCTTTATTGAATAAGATTTTCACTTATATTTATCCTATATCCAAATATCTAGTCTTTCCTTTGATCGGGATTTTCTGTAGGTTTGATCCAATGAAGACTTTCATCCCTCTAGCAAAGCTCGAGAGAAAATACAAGATCTAGCAAAAATAGGAAATATTTCCAAAAGATCGCTTTATAAATCATGTAGTTTTTCTTTTGCAGCCATATCTTTTGAAATGTTAGGAAATAAACCTATTTTATGTTGACACGAATGGCTTAGAGGATTTTAGAGCTTGTGGAAAAATGTTTTAAATTCTTATTTAGTTAATTTTCTTTTCTAAACAAAATCGAAGGTTGATTTTGAATGCCTAATTACACACAAGTTTGAGTTAGTCATCCTCGTAAGCTAGTAGTCTGGACTACTATGAACGCTACATTATTCATGTATTTTACACTAGGAGGGACAATTTCGTTTGAATTTTCCTAATTGCGAATTGCAGTATCTGTCTTAGAAGGATTAATGTCGGGAACAACTGAAAAATCATCTGACTCAGAAAGTTATCCTCTTTTGAATCACTAGAATTTAAGAAAATCCCTAAGAGTTCACCATTTGAACTAGCCTTAGGATGAAGTGGAGGAGGTGATTGTGCATCAACAAAAGAAAGATTAATTGCCTCTTGTAAAATAATCGGATCATCCACATAGTCATGCATTTTTCTTAAGAATTGGGTTTCTTTTGAAACATGATTTGTCAACACCAATCATTTCACATCGTTCTTAGAGTCAAGACATTCTTCATCAAGTGTCCCAATCATTGCACTAAGGCATATAAAGGCCTCTTATTGAACTGTAGTATCCCATCGATTGTTGGGTAAGATGTCTAAACTAACTAAAAGGGAATCCCACATATTTATGGTGCACAATGAATTTATTATATGAATAGGTAAAGAAATTATGAAAAATATAAATAACTAAAATGCTGTGAAAATTTCCCCATATAGGAATCTGACCCGTTGTATTTATTAATTTTAAAACACACTCTGATAACAACTTTTCACACCCTTTTTTTGGTACGAATGTACAAGAGATAAATAAAGAAATGAATTAAAGTTATGGAAAAAAAAACATAACTTTATTAATTAAGTAACATCGCACACTTAATTCACTACCACTGGAGGGATGAATTACATCTTATTATTAAACTAAAAAAATAAAGTAGGTGATCGAAAAATGCCTCTCCTTTCTCCCATCTTGTTTAGTCTGCACCCATATAGTTAAATAAGTAAACATGTGGCCCATGTATGTCACAGAAAGGGAGGGGAGACTATTCTCTTTCTCCAGTGACATTTGGAGGAAAAAGAAATTAGTATAAATATTTTAAGAAAATCTTACTAATTTTATAACAAATTATATGTAGATAGAAGCTTGGAGTGTGTATAGAATTCACTGTTTGGTACAATAAAATGGTACAAATTATATAATAAGAAAGTCAAGGAATTTAAGCTAATAATCCCATACCTTCAGGATTACAAATGCGTATAGTAATAATTGAAGCGTCATCAGTATAACCAAATTATAATTACCCTAAAAGCTTTGTGAAAAGTAACCGGCTAGGTGCATTAATAAAGAGGCAGTCATATGTATATAGCTAAAATACAGGATCTCAATCATCTGAGACCTTAAGCAAGTAGAAAATTTTTGTGGGACAGCACGACAGTCAACTCCCTAATTAATACTGATGCTTTTTACAATTAATAATATGAACATAGGTTCAAATTGAACTGATTCAAACATTACAATGATTTTCATGATATATGCAATTAGGCGAGAAATGTTAAAGTTGATCCACTTGTTCATAATTAAAAGTAACCAGATATATAACAACATATTTGTATGGTACTTTCTACACATACTAGGAATCAAGCAGGGCTGTCACATAGTGATATCAAGAGTAGTAAAACAAATACACTAAAATTTACAATTAAAAAGGTAAAACCTACTTGCATGTAGTATCGAACGACTTAAGTATGATTGAAGAGGAGATCAGGAGGGGATGGTATATGATTAACTATACACAAACACATTTGTAAGTTATTATGGTTGATAATAATATTGGGTTGGTGAAAATGACTAATAAAACCATGTTTGTTAAAGTTTAGGGACTAATTTGTAAATATTTTAAGTGCTTTAAAATCTAAGGCTTCCGGTCAAATTCGAAACATAGTGTAGGAGACTTTTTATCTCAAAATTTAACAAAGTAAATGTAAAAAAAGTTGGGTTTAAAATTCATAACTTGAAAAATTCAGAAAGGGTCAATTTGTAATTATAAGAAAATTATTATAAACAAAAACCCTAATTTTCTGTAACTTGATCTTGGATTGACCAAACAATGCCATACCTTATACCATTTTGACAAGAAAAATTAATAAAAATATTGGGAAAAAATAAGAAATTTTTGATTGGTCACGCACCCTCAAGCGCTTAGTCAAGGTTTCTAGTTGAAAAGTTCATCTTCAACTTTCAATAGTAGACTTAGGTTTTGAAAAAACTTTGACCTTGAATAAATTCTAATTTTCTAAACCATTTGAGATTATTCCTAAACCAATCCAACCAAATTTTTCACAAGGAATCCAAAAATATAAGTTTTATGGATTGAGGTTCAGTATTCATCGAGTTATAAATATTGTGTATTTTCTAGAAAATTTGATTAAACTTTTGAAGCTTTACTGAACATGGCAATGGTTTCTATGCATATGGTTTGGATTCTGCTACATTAAGGAAGATTTTGGTTTTCTTTTGAAGGATTTAAATGGTTCGATTATGGAGAATTTGAAGTTTTTAGTTTTCTGAAACAAAAAAAAACTTTTGAGAAATTGAGGTTCAAAACATAAGATTTTTTTAAAACAACCATTGCACTTGAGATCCTGGGCTCATAAAAAACCTATTCCTCACTTTGAAAATGGTTCCAAGTCAGGGAATCAAATTTCACCATTAAAGCTCAAGCTTTAATGGAGTTTTTGATGGTTTTTTCAAACAAAGGTTGTTTCAGATGTAAAAGCTTTGTTTTTTTTATTGGTATGATATTAATAATAACACATAAGACAATTGAAATTTAAAAATCAAGGTTTAACACAAAAAATAATTGTATGCCAGATTGGAGTGAAAATTTTAAACTTTGGGCAAGCTCAAGGGGTGGATTTTATTCCTAGCAATCGTGTGGTATTTATAGTAATGGGTGAGGGGAGGTCTTTGGAGTATAAAGAAGTTGGATTCTTCCTTTGTTTAAGAAGATAAATATGTGGGAACTTGATCTACACAAGGTTACATGGTGTAACCATGTGATTTTGTCTTCTTCTACTAACATGGATGCTGATGTGGGAGGGGGTAATGAGTAAATATTGAAATTTAAGTTTTATCCTTGGTTTGAATGTTTTATATTTATTTATTTTGTTATTTCATGATAGTACTATAAATTCAAATTAGTTTAAGTCTAAAGAATTAATTTGATATAAAGTTTGGGTCTAAGGGTTAAGTATAGGTCAAGTTATGCTTGTTTGAAAAATTCAAATGGTATTTTTATAAATTTAAAACTTCAGGGGGTACTTAGATAATTAAGCAAAGTTATAGGTTTAATGATGTATTTTCATTTGTGTTACAATGTTTTTGGGTTTGAATAACATATAAGGGAGATGATTGTAACACCCCGTATTTTCATGCATTTAATATTTAATTAATTCGGGAATTCAAAATTACTTGTGTGTCGAAAGTTTAATTGAATTAATTATGGCAAGTTATATTAAATATTAATGGGGAAGTGAACGGTTAATATTTAGGGAAACTTAATTACTGAGTGAATAGTAATAATGTATTTACGTCATTTCGAGTCTTAATGATTGGACATGTACTTATTTGGTTCGGGAGTCGGTATAGACTAATTTGGGTCTGAAATAAAGATTTTTCTAATTTAATTCGGATGCCAATTTTGAGTATACGGTTGAGTCCGGATGGGCCAAAATAGTCGGAAAAGTGTACTCGGGGGTAGTAAATGGGTCACATGACGTTTTTAGGCATAGCCGGGCCCACACGGGGGCATTTGGGTAACTTGGGCTTGGCCCATTAAGCAAAAAACGGGATTAAGGTTAATTAAACAATTAAAAGTAACAAGGGAATGACTCAATTGTTTGTAGAGGAGACTTAGAGGGTTAGGAAACCCTAACAGCAGCCAAAGGCAAATTTGGGGATCACAGGAGAGCCAAAAAGAGTCATCTTCAACATTGGGCACTCACGATTCCAAATTCAGACTCTAGGAACCCTAAGGAAAGTGGTTAACTTGCTGTAGCATTGAAACTATATTTAAATTCATATTCATGTGATGTGGATAATCAAGGAAATTCGTTTTGGGATTTACAGGGGTATAAACATGGGTTTTTATAGATTATGAATCTCATTTCTAAATTGAGTAGAAATGCATATTTAATCTAAGTTGTGTGTTTGTAATCTGGTAAGTTGTGTAAAACCGGAGGAATTAGAAACGAATTGGTGATATGGAATTGATGGTTAAATGGATTAAAGACTGAATTGAATTTTAAATCCAAACTCGTGAAAACAGTAGAGAAAAAGAATTAAGTGATGTTTCTGGACTTTAGGAAGGTTTCCTATAAGGTTTTTGATGTCTATTGACGATGAGAAGGTTTAGTTTTTGGTGTAAAAGAAGCTAGGGTTTGGAGGTGGGCATCCATGGCTGAAACAACCAACTCAGGGAAAACGAGGACCTGATCGATCGAAGGTGGACCATCGATCGATCGATGGTCCAAAAATTTTGACAGTTCGCCCAATTTTTATGTATAGGGAAAATAAATAAAAATCCATCCATGCCTTAATTGTTGAGTAATTAATACATGGGTGTAAATCTAATTAATTATGAATCAAGATTAATTAGGATTTGAGGGCGGCTTGGTTTGACATAATAATTAAAATTTATTGGGATTTAGAGGAAATTAGGTGTGACACACAAAGGTTAAATTATGGAAAGTTTGTTTCGAAATGAGTAAATATGGATGTAGTAAACAAATTCGGGGATAAAGGTTGAGCGATACAGAAATGGAAATTTTATTTAGGTGAAGACTAAATAATTTGGAGTCGGGGATTTAGACTCGGGTGATGTTATTTCGGGCCACGAGAGTAAGTCCGAATATATTGGTTGGGGTAATACCAAAAGAAATTAATGTGCAAATTAATTCATAATTAGAGTTGGGTCATAAACTCAAAAATAAAATGGAATGGGCTTGTGTCACGGACTTAGTGCACAGTGTAGCCGGGATATTTTATATTTATATATATACGGTGTGTTATAGTATATACATGGTGTGTGCATTAATATCAGTGGATAGATATTATTATTATATGCTCTAGTGCTATAGGGGGAGGTTGCGCGTAGTGGATGAATCCCCTAGCTTGAGGAGTAGGGCGAGTATAATCCCATGTCATAGCGTCCGATATATGGGTGAGGGACATCTCACTTTCAGGGAAAGAATATGACCGCCTCCAACATTTATGTATTAACCAAGTTAGTGAGCGGTTCTGACTTGGGGGTAACTAGGCTATGTGATCATACCTAGTGGGATAGCACTTTAGAGGATTTATACCCGGTGAGACTTTACTCGGGGGAAATACTATTATTAAATGTTATACCAGTATGTTTGCGAACACTATAATATGATTGAGTATATAATTAGGTAAATAATTATATATGGGAAAATTAATACAAAGCATGAGTTGTATTATATGTATAACAGATGTGAAAGTTATATGAAATTAAAAAGGGAAATTATTTAATTAAGTTGATGATGATAATAACTTAAAAATAACAACTAAGGCATACTCGGTTAGAGTAGGGTGCGTGCAAGGGGTTTTATAATTTATCTAGTCGTAAGATGAAGAACTAGGTGAATTTAATTAAGGCATTAGTAGTGCACATTAGAGGAGGGGTGAGGATGTCCTCAAGGGAGTGCGACACTAACTAAAATATGGAGAGCATGCATATTTATTTATTACTACAAGTTAATCATTTGCTAAATGTTTTTCAAGTGTTTTTGGGTACTAACCCTTGCTATAAAAATTTTAAAAACCTTTTAGGTGTCCAGCCACAGGGACGCCAGGCTTGACTCTATTTCAGGAATCCGTTGTTGCAGCATATGTGGATGTTGCGGGAGTTTTGATAGACGCCTCACTCTTTTTTCTAGTATAGAGACTTATATCAGTTATTTCGAGCATGTCGCTCATAGTTCATTTAATTTTGTCAGACTTGTTGAGATTGATTACTTGTATTTATTTTATCTTTGTTGGAGTTTGGGCCGATGGTTTATTCGGTTAGATAATAACTTTTGAATGGTTGTTTTAGTTAATTGTGATTATTGTGTTATTTTAATTTCCGCATGAGTTTCATTTAAGTTAATGAAAGATAAAACTTGGCACCAATCTAATTTTCTCACTTAGGTGTTTAGTAGTTAAAAAGGCGACAGTGATGCTAAGAATGATCCAACTGAGAAATCTATTATAACTTAATTTAGGACTGATCACCCGGGGTTAATTAGGCGGGGTGTCACAGATGGTATCAGAGCATCAGGTACTAGTGTCCATAGGATCTGTCCGGCTTTCTACCTTTCAGCGTAGCACTCGGTTGTTATAGAGCCCTATTATTAGGACTGTTGATTCATTTTCCGTTTGTGAGATATCGTATTTCTGTTGTGAATATTTTTGTGTTAATTGTGTACTTATACGATTCAATCTATTTCAGATGCCACCAAGGAGACTAAGAGCGGAGAGGGCTGAGGGTAGGGATGAGGTAAGGGAGGCTCATCAGGAGCCACATGTACTGCCACCACCCCCACCGGAGTTGATTTCTACTACTCAGGTGGCAGTGATAGTGGCCCAGGCGATCGAGACAGCGATGCGAGCTATAGCAGCTCACTTTCCATAGCCCCAGGCACCACCTCCAGTGGCACCAGCAGTTCAGGCTCCAGTGGGGCCACCATTTTGGCAGTGAGTTAGGGAGACCTTTCAGAAGGGTCACCCACCTGAGTTTCAGGGTAGCACAGATGTAGTAGAGACTTGTGACTAGAAGAAGAACATTCAGTTCCATCTGCGCATGCTAGAGTATACCGAAGTGCAGAAACAGATACTTGCTACCTTTCGAATGTCGGGGCAGCCTTATAGTGGTGGGAGTCAGTTACCACCGCTGAGGAGCGAGATTTGATGACGATAGCAGAATTCTAGGTGCGGTTCGATCGAAAATACTTTCCTCTAGCGGTAGAGACTGAGATGAGAAAGAAATTCAGTGATTTAGTACAGGGTGACCGATCAGTGGAAAACTATAAGGAAGAGTTCACCCGTTTGGCAAACTTTGTGCCGAATGAGGTGAGTGATGAGGAGCGGAAGAAATCGAGATTTATGGATGGCTTTGCCTGGCGAATAAGATAGTATTTGATTGGGAATACGGTGTTGGTGACGTATACAGATGTCGTTAATGTCGCACTTGTACATTGCCAGGATAATCGCTTCCATGTAAAAGGGAGCAAGAGAACAGGGGATCCGAGCCAACAGGGCAAGTCAGTTACTAGTGGTGATACGAGTGGTGCTCAGCAACAGGCGGGCAGTCAGTAGGGGAATCAGGCTAAGAAGTTTAAGCCTGGTGGGTTCCGACCGGGAGGACAGGGGTTCAGACAGGGGCAGCTGGGCCCGAATCAGCAGCAGCAGGTTCCTCAGGGCCGTTAGGGCCAAGGGAACAATGTGGGAGGCCAGCAGGGCTAGCCACTTTAGGGCCAACAGTGCCAATGATAGGGGGATGGTCAGAGACACTGTTTTGTCTGTGGCCAGCCAGGACACTTCAAGAGGGAGTGCCCACAGAGGGGCAGAGGTGAACAACATGAGGCCCAACAGAGGCAACGGGGGAAAATTCCGCTAGCATCACCAGCCCCACCCTCCCCACCGCAGTAGGGGCAGATGCACTACGGGAGTGTGTATAACGTCCATGATGTTCCTAATCCTCCAGCGCAGCAAGCACCGCCAGCAGTTGAGGGTATGTTTCTCATTCATGGTTATGAGGGTAGTATTCTTTTTGATACGGGATAATCTCATTCATTCATTAAATATAATTTTGCTAAATGGGTCGGGTTATTAGAGATAGCGGGTAGTCTTCGGATGTGTGTTGAGTCACCAGTAGGCAAAGGGGCTTCGATTCACTCGATTTGTTGGGGGGTGGACATTTTGATTTGGAGGCTTAGTTTAACAGCGGACCTCTTGGTGTTAGATATGGAGGGGTACGATGTCATCTTAGGTATGTATTGGTTGGCAGGTTATCGGGCGACGATGGATTGCTACCAGAGGACCATCGTGTTCTCCATTCTAGGACATGAGATGTTTTTAATAGCGATGCCGTTACCTAAGGGAGGGTCACGCATGCTCTTGTATTACATCGAGGAGGAGACCCCACAGGAGGTGGCGATTCCGTTGGACTTAATCCCGATAGTGAGGGACTTTGAGGATGTATTCCAGGAGATACCAGGGTTGCCACCTAGAAGGGAAATCGAATTTGTGATCGATTTAGCACCGGGGACGAGGCCGATTGCTCGGGCCCCATACCGTATGGCCTCTTCAGAGATGCGTGAGTTGAGAGAGAAGATTCAGCATCTTCTGGGTCAAGGTTTCATTCGGCGAAGTACATTGCCGTGGGGTGCACCGGTGTTGTTTGTAAAGAAGCGAGATGACTCACTATGGTTATGCGTGGACTATGGAGAGCTGAACAAGGAGACGATACGGAATAAGTATCCGTTGTATCGAATTGATGATCTATTTGACCAATTGAGAGGGGCATCTTACTTCTTTAAGGTCGACTTGAGGTCAGGGTATCATCAACTACGTATCCGAGAGGAGGATGTTCCTAAGACCGCTTTCTTGTCCCGATATGGATCTTATGAGTTCAGGGTGATGCCATTCGGTCTCACCAATGCACCAACAGTGTTCATGGACCTCATGAATAAGATTTTTAGAGAGTTTCTCGATAAGTTTGTCATTGTATTCATTGATGACATCCTAATCTACTCGCGCACCGAGGAGGAGCACACAGAGCATCCGCGTATAGTGTTCCAGACATTGCGAAATCACCAGCTTTATGCCAAATTCGGGAAGTGTGGATTTTGGTTACGGGAGGTTCAGTTTCTTGGCCACGTGGTGTCACACCGGGGTATTGCGATGGATTTAAGTAAGGTATTGGCAGTGAGGGAGTGGGGGCAGCCCACGACACCGACCGAGGTGCACAGTTTTCTGGGATTTGCTGGTTATTACAGGTGGTTCATCAAAGGATTCTCAAAGATTGCGGGCCCTTTGACAAATCTGACCCGAAAGGAGGTACCTTTCACTTGGAATGATCATTGTCAGTTAGCATTCGACGAGCTAAAGGAAAAGTTGACATCTGCACCCGTACTTGCGTTGTCGAAGGGAGGATTAGAGTATCAGGTTTACACTAACGCATCCTTATAGGGACTTGGGGGTGTGCTTTAGCAGGAGGGAAGGGCTATAGCTTATGCATCTAGAAAGCTAAAGCCCCACGAGAGGAATTACCCCACTCACGACCTGGAGCTATCAGCAGTCGTTTTTTCTTTGAGGATATGGAGACATTATCTTCTGGGGTAACAGTTCATGTTATTGACAGATCATAAATCACTTCAGTATCTCTTCACACAGAAGGATCTGAATATGAGGCAGAGGCGATGGCTAAAATTCGTGAAGGACTACCAGTTTGATATTCAGTATCATCCTGGTAAGGCTAATGTGGTACCAGATGCATTGAGCCAGAGACCTACTGGGGAAATATCAGAAGTATGGAAAGCAAAGTGGAAAGATCTTCGATATGAGGATGATGTAGCCAGGGCTTGCATATCAGCATTATCCATCACACCTGGGATCATTATGCGGGTTGTGAGGGCTCAGGTAGAGGACCAGATCTACTGAGATAGGGTGAGCCAATTGCTAGCTGAGGGAGCAGAGGGTTACTCGGTCAGCTCGGAAGGAGGCTTACGCCTTAATGGGAGGTTAATTGTGCCAGCGGATGAGGAGTTGAGGCACGCTGTTATGACAGAGTCCCATGGGTCGAGATTCGCAGTACATCCCTGTGGGGATAAGATGTACCAGGATATGAGGAGGCAGTATTGGTGGGCAGGAATGAAATGAGACATAGCAGAATTTATTTCGAAATGTGCCACATGTCATCTTATGAAAGTTGACCACCAGAGGCCATCAGGGATGCTACAGCCGCTGGAGATTCCCGTGTGGAAGTGGGAGAGCATATCCATGGACTTCATTACAGGGTTACCTGTATCGCAAAGGGGTCATGATTCCATATGGATCATTGTGGATCGATTGAACAAAGTGGCCCACTTTCTGTCGGTTCTCACAGACTTTGAGACGATGCGATATGCGCAGCTATTCATAGCTGATATTGTTAAGCTGCACGGGGTACCGATTAATATTGTGTCTGACAGAGACAAAATCTTTTTGGCCCACTTTTGGCAGAGCTTTCAGGAGGCCTTGGGAACGGAGTTACATTTGAGTACATCCTATCACCCACAGACTGACGGGAAGACTGAGAGAGTCAATCAGATGCTGGAAGATATGCTCAGAATGTGCATATGAGACTTTGGGGGAGGTTGGGAGAAATATCTTCCTTTGGTAGAGTTCGTGTATAACAACTCTTACCAATTCACGATCGGTATGGCACCATTCGAGGCACTATACGGGAGACCTTGTCGTTCACCCGCTTATTGGTTAGAGTTGGGGGACAACAAACTATTGGGACCGGAGATTGTTCAGGAGACGTCTGCCAAGATAGAGTTGATCCGAGGGAGGATTCGAATAGCTCAGGATAGGCAGAAAAGTTACGCTGATGCTTCACAGAGACATGTGGAGTTAGAGGTTGGGATCAGGTATTGGTCCGGGTGTCCCCTATAAAAGGGGTGATGAGGTTCGACAAGAAGGTAAGTTAGCACCGAGGTACATGGGACCTTTCCCTATTATCGAGAAGGTGGGGCCAGTTGCCTACAGGCTGGGATTTCCGGAGCACCTTCAGTAGATACACGACGTATTCCATGTAGCATCGCTGAAGAAATATCGTAGGAGCGAGAGGGCTTTCTGGAACATTCCACTCGAGGAAATTGATTTATAGCCAGACATCTCATACGAGGAGAGACCGGTGGCTATTCTGGACTGTAGTGAGCGAAAGTTACATCCAAGGTTGTTCCACTAGTTAGAGTACAGTGGGATCATCATAAAGTTGACGAGTCTACCTGGGAGCGGGAGGAGGATATGCGGTAACAATATCCAGAGCTTTTCACCACAGGTACGACCTAATTTCGGGGACGAAATTCCTTTGTAAGAGGGGGAGTTTGTAACACCCCGTATTTTCATGCATTTAATATTTAATTAATTCGGGAATCAAAATTACTTGTGTGTCGTAATTTTAATTGAATTAATTATGGCAAGTTATATTAAATATTAATCGGGAAGTGAATGGTTAATATTTAGGGAAACTTAATTACTTAGTGAATAGTAGTAATGTATTTACATCATTTCGAGTATTAATGGCTGGACATGTACTTATTTGGGACGGGAGTCGGTGTAGACTAATTTGGGTGTGAAATAAGGATTTTTCTAATTTAATTTGCTTGCCAATGCTGAGTATACGGTTGAGTTTGGATGGGCCAAGATAGTTAGAAAAGTGTACCCGGGGGTAGTAAACTGGTCACAGGACATTTTTAGGCATAGTCAGGCCCACACGGGGGCATTTGGGTCACTTGGGCTTGGTCCATTAGGCAAAAAATGGGATTAAGATTAATTAAACACTTAAAAGTAACAAGGGAACGTCTGAATTGTTTTTAGAGGAGACTTAGAGGGTTATGAAACCCTAACAGCAGCCAAAGGCAAATTTCGGGATCACAGGAGAGCCAAAAAGAGTCATCTTCATCCTTGGGCAATCACGATTCCAAATTCAGACTCTATGAACCCTAAGGCAAGTGGTTAACTTGCTGTAGCATTTAAAGTGTATTTCAATTCATATTCATGTGATGTGGATAATCAAAGAAATTCGTTTTGGGATTTACAGGGGTATAAACATGGGTTTTTATAGATTATGAATCTGATTTCTAAATTGAGTAGAAATGCATATTTAATCTAAGTTGTGTGTTTGTAATCTGGTAAGTTGTGTAAAACCGGAGGAATTGGAAATGAATTGGTGATATGGAATTGATGGTTAAATGAGTTGAAGACTGAATTGAATTTTAAATCTAAACTCGTGAAAACAGTTGACAAAAGTAATTAAGTGATGTTTCTAGACTTTAGGAAGGTTTCCTATAAGGTTTTTGATGTCTATTGTCGATGAGAAGGTTTAGTTTTTGGTGTAAAAGAAGCTAGAGTTTGGAGGTGGGCGTCCATGGCTGAAACAACCAACTAGGGGAAGACGAGGACTTGATCGATCGATCAATTGAAGGTGGACCATCGATCGATCGATGGTCCGAAAATTTTGACAGTTCGCCCAGTTTTTATGTATAGGGAAAATAAACAAAAATCCTTCCATGCTTTAATTGTTGAGTAATTAATACAAGGGTGTAAATCTAATTAATTGTGAATCAAGATTAATTAGGATTTGAGGGCGGCTTAATGTGACATCATAATTAAAATTTATTGGGATTTAGAGGAAATTAGGTGTGACACAATAAGGTTAAATTTTGGAATGTTTGTTCCGAAATGAGTAAATATGGATGTAGTAAGCAAATCCGGGGATAACGGTTGAGTGATACCGAAATGGAAATTTTATTTAGGTGAAGACTAAATAATTTAGAGTCGGGGATTTAGACTTGGGTGATGTTATTTCGGGCCACGAGAGTAAGTCCGAATATATTGGTTGGGGCAATACCAAAAGAAATTAATGGGCAAATTAATTCATAATTAGAGTTGGGCCATAAACTCAAAATAAAATGGAATGGGCTTGTGTCAAGGACTTAGTGCATGGTGTAGCCGGGATATTTTATATTTATATATATACGGCGTGTCATAGTATATATATGGTGTGTGCATTAATATCAGTGGATAGATATTATTATTTGATTATATTCTCTAGTGCTATAGGGGGAGGTTGCGCGTAGTGGATGAAACCCCTAGCTTGAGGAGTAGGGCGAGTATAATCCCAGGTCATAGCGTCCGATATATGGGTGAGTGACATCTCACTTTCAGGGAAGGAATATGACCGCCTCCAACATTTATGTATTAACCAAGTTAGTGAGCGGTTCTCACTTGGGGAATTAGGCTATGTGATCATACCTAGTGGGATAGCACTTTAGAGGATTTATACCCGATGAGACTTTACTCGGGGGAAATACTATTATTAAATGTTATACCAGTATGTTTGTGAATACTATAATATGATTGAGTATATAATGTGGTAAATAATTATATACGGGAAAATTAATACAAAGCATGAGTTGTATTATATGTATAACCGATGTGAAAGTTATATGAAAATAAAAAAGGAAATGATTTAATTAAGTTGATGATGATAATAACTTAAAAATCACAACTAAGGTATACTCGGTTAGAGTAGGGTGGGTGCAAGGGATTTTATAATTTATCTAGTCGTAAGATGAAGAACTAGGTGAATTTAATTAAGGCATTAGTAGTGCACATTAGAGGAGGGGTGAGGATGTCCTTAAGGGAGTGCGACACTAACTAAAATATGGAGAGCATGCATATTTATTTATCCCTACAAGTTAATCATTTGCTAAATGTTTTTCAAATGTTTTTGGGTACTAACCCTTGCTATAAAATTTTTAAAAACCTTTTAGGTGTCCAGCCACAAGGACGCCAGGCTTGACTCTATTTCATGAATTCGTTGCTGTAGCATATGCGGATGTTGCGGGAGTTCTGATAGACGCCTCACTCTTTCATTCTAGTATAGAGACTTCTATCAGTTATTTTGAGCATGTCACTCACAGTTCATTTAGTTTGTATCAGACTTGTTGAGATTGATTACTTGTCTTTATTTTATCTTTGTTGGAGTTTGGGCCGATGGTTTATTCGGTCAGATAATAACTTGTGAATGGTTATTTTAGTTAATTGTGATTATTGTGTTATTTTAATTTCCGCATGAGTTTCATTTAAGTTAATGAAAGATAAAATTTGGCACCAATCTAATTTTCTCACTTAGATGGTTAGTAATTAAAAAGGCGATAGTGATGCTAAGAATGATCCAACTGAGAAACCTGTTCTAACTTAATTTAGGACTGATCACCTGGGGTTAATTAGGCGGGGTGTCACAATAATAAGATTTTTGGGTAGTTGTTGATACTAAATAGCGCATTTAAAATGTAAAGTTATTATAATCTGCCTACCTAAAAAGAAAATTTATCCTCAATTTTTAACTTCAAAAAGACCAGGATATTGTTTCCTTATTACTTATTCGGGTTCCCTTGTAGCTTTTTGCTGATTTTGATGTTCCCAAAGTATTTTTACTGGGAGAATTTCTTATTCCTAAGGATTCACCTGACGGTACAAAATTTGAATACAACGTTCTTCAAACTCATGGTTGGATGGAACAAAGATTTCCTACAATGTAATGACATGGGTTGGGTTTAGAATATACTGACATGACTGGGAGACATGGAATACATTATGAATATTGGATAAATACACTAGTAATTCTAACTGACTGGCTACTGAGATAATGCGTTTAATAATAGTGAAGGGTCCAATATATCTTGGTGCTAGTTTTCCTTTCTTTTCGAAACTTAAATTTTCGTTGAGAGGAGAAAATTTTAGAAATATCCTATCAAAAAATTGAAATTCTAATGGTTTTTGACAATGGTCTGAATAACTCTTCTATCAATCTTGGCCTAGCTTGAGTCTTTTTCTTATCTACTCTATCTTCTCGTAGTTTCTTGGATTATTTCGAGACCAAATTGTTTGTTATTTCTTGATTCAGTCTAACATATGGGTGATTGGGATGGTCTTATCCATACAAGGATTCGAACACGATGGCTTTGATACTTGACTGGTAATTACTTTTATATGAAAACTCAATTAGTCATAAATGATCCCTCCAATTGTTGGGCATATCTAACGTACAAGCCCGTAACATAACTTCCAAAGCTTAAATTATATGTTCAGATAGTCCATGTGTCTAAGGATGAAAGGCGATACTCAAATGACGTTTAGTACGCATTGAAAATTGATCTTCTTGCCAAAATCTTCATAGAAAATGAGAAACTCAGTCTGATACTATGGATAGGGGAATTCCATGTAATCGGAAAATTTCTCAAATACAGAGTTTGTTGAGCTTTTGAAAAGAATCGGTGGTGTTTACTAGCATAAATGGGCAGAATTGGTGAGTCGATGTACTATCACCCAAAAGGATTTGTATCCTTAGGACATACGAGGTAGTGTTGTAACAAAATCTATGGTGATATGATCCAATTTCCATTCCAAAATTGGTAAAGGTTGGAGAAATCCACCAGGACACTCGTGTTCCATTTTTACCTGTCGACAAGTAAGACAACTTCTCACAAAGTTCTCAATAACATTCCTCATATTTGTTCACCAATATTGTCTCCTCAAAGCATGATAAATGTTGGAACTCTCGGTTTGAAATATGAAATTGGAATTATGGGATTCTTGTAATACTTTTTCTCATAAGGATGATTCCTCAGGCATAGACAATCTATTTATAAATCGTAAGCTTGCATCCTTGTCATAGGATAAGTCTCGAGTTACATTCTAGTCGTGCTATTTAACTACAAAATGGATCTTGATCTTATTGTTTTAGAATCTTCTTTCTTATATCTGGATAAGAAATTATGTTAGAGAATTTTAAGAAAGACGAGGTTGGTTAAAGATCATATTGATCTATGGTTGTAGCAACTTCATAAGAAAATAAGGTCTGATGTGTCCTAATGGGGTTATGACTTAAAGCGTCGACTACCACGTTACCTTTTCCCAGATGGTAATCTAATTTAAACCCATAATCTTTGAAAAATTCCATCAAACATCGTTGAATCAAATTCAAATCCCTTTGGGTGAAGATATATTTTAAGATTTTGTGATTTGAAAAGACTTGAAATTCTTCAACATATAAGTAACAATGCCATATATTTATAGCAAATACCACATCAGCTAATTCAAGATCATGCCCATGAAAACTACATTAATGAGTCTTGATCTATCGTGACCCATACTCCACTACTCTTCCTCTTTCATCAAAACAAAATATAATCCTTATAATGATGCATCGGTATATACATCATATCTTACATCACTAGAAGGAATAGTTAGGACATAGGTGGTTTTTAATTTGCCCTTTTAAATTTGGAATGCTTAATCGCATGTAGTAGTCCCTCAAAATGGTACTTCATTCATAGTTAGCTTTAGTAGAAAGAGAGCTATTTGGGAACATCCTTCTACGAAGCGGAAATAATAACCTGCTAATCTGAGAAAACTCTTTATCTCGGTGACATTAATGGGGTTCGTCCATTCGAAAATGGCTAAAATTTTGGCTGGATTGACTTGGATTCTATTTTCAAAAATCACATGTCCTAAGAATTTTACTTCATTCATTAAAAAATCACATTTTTTTTTCTTGGCATGCAGTTTATGGTTTCTCAAAGTGGCTAATATTATTTCTAAGTGTTGTGCATATTCTACATGACTTTTAGACTAAACATGGATATCGTCAATGAATACGATAACAAATTTGTCAAGAAAAGGTTTAAAGAGTCTATGCAAAACATCCATAAAAGTTGTGGGAGCATTGGTTAATCTAAAAGACATTACGATAAATTTGAAATATCCGTAACGGGTTCAAAAAGAAGTTTTTGAAATATCTTCTTCTCTTACTCGTAATTGATGGAAACCAAGTCGTAAATCTATTTTGGAAAAGACTTTTTCTCCTCTAAGTTAATTGATTAAATATCCAATACTAGGTAAGGGTATTTATTCCTAATTGTCACTGGTTTTAGCTTACAGTAGTCTATGCATAATCTAAAGGTTCCATCATTCTTCTTTCTAAATAACATAGGTGTTCCCTAAGAAGATGAACTAAGGAGAATAAAACCTTTTTCGAGGAGATCATCTAGTTGGGTACAAAGTTCACAAAGTTCCAAAAGAGTCATTTGATACGGAGGTATTGAAATAGTATAAGTGTTTGGATGGAGATTAATAGTAAATTCTATTTCTCTAGAAGGCATATACTTGGCAATTCTTCGAGAAAACATCCTCGAACTATTCCAAAATTCTACGAATTTTGGAAGAAGATGAATTTTAATTTGGGATGTTGAAGGATCGGAATGACAAGTTCCTTGAAACATAAAAGAACAATTTTCTTGGTCTAAAAAATATACTCTCTTTGCATGACCACTCATATAAGCATGATGTTTTGATAATACATCCATTCCGATAATAATATTGAATTCATAAATATCTAAAATTATCAAATTTACGAAGAGCATACTTAAACCTAGCTGAATTTAACATATTCATACCCTTGGGTAGGTGTATTAATTTCACCCGTAGTTATTATATTTCCCAGGGAGTAGTTAAAGATGTAGGCAAATTTCATAAAAATATAGCTAGTTTATGGCTTATGAATGAATATGTGGAACCAGAGTCACATAAAATATGAGCGGGAAAATTAAGAAACAATATTTTACCTTTTATCACATCGTGTGAATTCCGTATAGGAAGTATGACACAATTATTTCCATGACAAGGGATGAGTTTAGGTTTCTTGATAAGATTAGTCCTACACTGATTTTGAAAAAGGATGAGTTTCTTAAATTCTCAAATGATTGCTTGATTGACGACGGATTGTAGAAGGGTTCAACTTAGGGCACTGGGGGCGAATACGTCCTACTTCTTGACATTTGTGACACCGAATCAAAGGATAGGTGGTGCTATGGTGGATTTGGGAATAAACTTGACCACTCAAATTAGCATAAGATTGGAGTCGAGGTCGAGGTAAAGTTCTAACAACATGATTATTCCAAGTAATTGGGTGAATGGAATGTACATAACCAAGGGAATTTTGTTCAACAATTGATGCGACTTCAATGAGTTAGGAAAATCCCTAATTTGTAAAGGGGCAATAAAATTTTTAATATGTGGTTGTAGTCCTCTCTTAAACTGCTTGCATTTATTTATCTCATTATTCATATACTCGGTTGCATAATGGGATATTTAGTAAACTTGGCTTCATACGAAGCCACAAATAAACTTGCTTGCTGTAACCTTATAAAATCGATGACCAACTGGTCTCTTTCGTCCTTGAGAAAGTACTTTTGAAGAAGATATATTCAAATTATTCCCAAGACAAAAGTGGAAATATTATGGCTTTGGGCTTCAACTTGCCACCAAAAATTAGCTTTACCTCCAAACACGTAGGATGCTAAGGTTACTCGAAGATTGGCAATTATTCTTACACTATTAAATATTTTTGGAATCTGATGCGCCACTTTTCATCTTAACTTATGCTTGAATTTCTTAAAAATTGATGGGGTTGTTGTCATAAAAAACCATTTAGAGCATTCATTCGATAAGTCTCATTTTAAGTTTCTTCTAGAATTAGGTGTGGAACTTGTTGTTGTTAAGCTAGAGATGTCAGTTCTTGAAGGCATCACATTAACCCTTTAGTGTGTATCTGCTCAGATTGAGTTTCGGTAGAAGGAGTTCAAATGTTAACCATCCTAAAATATAATATAATAGTTTCAAATGAGTAATAAAAATTCTTTAAAAGAGGATATAAACAACCTCAGATATATTATATAAAGGAGTTTGGAGGAGTATTTTACAATCTCGATTGCTAAATTTCACACAAGTTAGAATTAGTCATCCTCTTAAGCTAGTAGTCTGGCACAGTATGTACACTACTTTATTCACTTATCTTACACAAGGAGGGATACTTTCATTTGGATTTTTCTAACTGGGAACTAGATTATCTATCTTAAAAGGATCAGTGTCGGGAACAATAGAAAAATCTCCTCGTTAAGAACGGTCATCATATGTAGAATCACTAGAATCTAATGAAATTCCTATGAGTTCACCATTCGAAGTAGCTTCAGGATGAAGTGGAGGAGGTGGTTGTGCATCAACAAAAGCAAGATTAATTGCCTCTTGTGAAATAATCGAATCATCCACATAGTCACAAATTTTTCTTAAGACTTGGGCTTCTCCTGAAACACAATTTGTCAAAACCAATCATTTCACATCACTGTTGGAGTCAAACCATTCTTCATAAAGTGTCCTGATCATTGAAATAAGGCGTATAATGGCCTCTTCTCGAATTTTAGTATACCATCGGTTGTTGGGTACAATGTCTAAACTAAGGAGGAGGGAATCCCATGTATTCATGCTGCAAAATGTATTTATTATAGGAATAGGTAAAGAAAGTATGAAAAATGTAAAATAACTAATATGTTATGAAAATTCCCGTATAGGAATATAAAGCATTGTATTGATTACTTTTAATACACCCTCTCATACCAACTTGTCACACCCTTTTTTGTTATGAGTGTACAATAGAGTAACCGATCAATGAATTAAAGTTAAGGCAAAATAATAAAACTTTATTCATTAAGTAATGTCGCACATTTATTGTACTACCACCACAGGGGTGAATTACATTTTATTCTCAAGATGAAACATAAAGTAGAGGTCATCAAAAATGTTCTTTAGTCTCCACCCATATAGTTAAATAAGACAACACGTGGCCCGTGTAAATCACAAAAGGGAGGGGGAGACTATCCTCTTTTATCTGGAACATCTAGAGGAAAAAGGAATTAGCTCAAATATGCTTCGTAGATCTTATTAATTTTATAATGAATTATATGTAGATAGAAGCTTGGAGTGTATATATAATTCACTATTTGGTATAATAACATGGTACAAATTGTATAACAAGAAAGTTAAAGAATTTAAGCTGATAATCCCATACTTAATAGATTACAAATGGGTATAGAAATAATTGAAGCGTAATTAGTGTAATAAAATTATAATCAACCCAAAACCACTGGGGAAAATTAAGTGGCCAGGCACACTAATAAAGATACACTCATATGTATGTAGCTAAAATCCAGGCACTTAATCATCTAAGACCTTAGGCCAGTTGAAAAGTTACATGGGACAACACGACGGTCTACTCCTTAGTTAATACTGATGCTTCTTATAATACGTAATATTCATAGAGGTGGATGGTATTCGTGATATATAATAACATATCACTATCATAATTTCCAAACATACTAGTAATTAAGTGGAGCTATCACATAGTGATATCAATGGTTGTAAAACAAGTACTCTAAAATTTATTATTAAAATGGTTCTACCTAATTGAACGTAGTATTAGATGGCTGAAGCATGATTGAACAGGAGATTGGGAGGGGTGGTACTTGATTATCTGTACACAAACACCTTTGTAAGTTAGTGTGGTTGATAATAACGCTGGGTTGGTGTAAATAACTAAAAGAATTTTTTTTGTTAAAGTTGAGGGGATAATTTGTAAATATTCTAGGGGTTTTAAAATCTAAAGCTTAAGAAAAACATTGAAAATTGGTGTAGAAGATTTTTGACTCAAAATTTAACAAAGTAAATGTAGAAAAAAGTTTGGTTTTAAATTTCATAACTTGAAAAGTTCAGGAGGAGTCAATTTGTAATTATAAGAAAATATTTATAACCTAAAACCCTAATTTTCTATAAGTTGAGCTAGGATTGACCAAACCATGCCTTGCCTTATATAATTTAGACCAGAAAAATTTAACAAAAATATTGAAAAAAAGATAAAATTTTAATTGGCCACATGCCCTCACGCGCTTGGTCAAGATTTCTAGTTGAAAAGTTCTTCTTCAACCTCTCGACAATTGACTTAGTTTTTGAAAAATCTCTGGCCTTTAATAAATCCTGATTTTTTAAACCATTTAAGTTGGTTCCTGAACCAATCCAACCTATTTTTTCACAAGGAATCCAAAAATATAAGTTTTATGGATTGGGGTTCAGTATTTATCGAGTTACAAACACTGTGTGTTTTTGAAAAAATTTAACCAAACTTTCGAATCTTTACTGAATGTGGAAATGGTTTCTATGCTATAGTTGAGTTTATTCTATCTTAAGGAAGGTTTTGTTTTTATTTTGAAGGTTTGGCGTGGTTTGGTTGGGGAGAATTTGAATCTTTTCTATTTTCTAAAATAGAAAACACTTTTGAGAAATTAAGGTTCAAAACATATTATTTTATGAAAAACACCAATGCTGTTGAGCTCCTGGACTCATAAAAAACCTATTACTCACTTTGAAACTGATTCAAAGTCAAGGTATCAAATTTCACCATTAATGATCAAGCTTTAATGGACTTGTTAGTGGTTTTTTTAACAGAGACTGTTTTAGACATAAAAGCTTGGTTTATTGATTAGTATGATCCTAATAATTACACAAAAGATAATTGGATTAAAAAATAAAGTTTAACACATAAAATGACAATATACCAGATTGGATGGTTAAAAATTGAAGACATTACGGTAAATTTGAAAAATCCATAACGGGTTCAAAAAGAAGTTTTTGAAATATCGTCTTCTCTTACTCGTAATTCAAGGTAACCAAATCGTAAATCTGTTTTGTAAAATACTTTTTGTCCTGTAAGTTGATTGATTAAATCTTCAATACTAGGTAAAGGGTATTTATTCTTAATTGTCACTGATTTTATCTTATAGTAGTCTATGCATATTCTAAAGGTTCCGTCATTCTTCTTTCTAAATAACATAGGTGCTCCCCACTAAGATGAACTAAATTAAATAAAACCTTTTTCGAGGAGATCATCTAGTTGGGTACGAAGTTAACGGAGTTCTAAAAGAGGCATTTGATACGGAGGTATTGAAATAGTATAAGTTTTTGGATAGAGATTAATAGTCAATTCTATTTCTCTGGAAGGCTTATACTTGGCAATTCTTCTGGCAAAACATCCTCAAATTGTCCCAAAATTCTAAGAATTAAGTAAGTAGAGGAATTTTAATTTGGGATGTTGAAGGTTCGAAATGACAAGTTCCTTGAAACATAAAAGAACAATTTTCATGGTCTAAAAAATATACTCTCTTTGCATGACAACTGATATAAGCGTGATGTTTTAATAATACATCCATTCCGATAATAATATTGAATAAACAAATATCTTAAATTATCAAATTTATGAAGAGAATACTTAAACCTGGATGAATTCAACATATTCATACCCTTGGGTAGGACCGTAGTAATTATATTTCCAAGGGAGTAGTTAAAGATGTAGGAAAATTTGTAAAAATATAGCTAGTTTATGGCTTATGAATGAATGTGTGGAACAAGAGTCATATAAAATATAAGCGGGAATATTAAGAACAATATTGTACCTATTATGACATCGTGTGAATTCCGTATAGGAAGTATGACACAATTATTGCCACGACAAGGGATGAGTTCAGGTTTCTTGATAGCATTAGTCCGACAATGATTTTGAAAAAGTACGAGTTTCTTAAATTCTGAAATGATTTCCTGATTAACGACGGAGTGTAGAAGGGTTCAACTTAGGCCATTAGGGGAGAATACGTCATACTTCTTGACATTTATTACACCGAATCAAAGAATAGGTGGTGCTATGGTGGATTTGAGAATAAACTTAACCACTCAAATTATCATAAGATCGGGGTTGAGGTAAAGTTCTAACAACGGGATTATTCCTAGTAGTTGGTTGAAGGGAATGTACATAACCATGGGCTTTTCGTTCAACAATTGATGTGACTTCGATGAGTTGGGAAAATCTCCAATGTGCAAAGGGGCAATAAAAATTTTAATTTGTGGTCGTAGTCCTCTCTTAAACTACTTGCATTTATTTATCTCATTATTCATATACTCAGTTGCATAATGGGATAATATAGTAAACTTGGCTTCATAAGAAGCCACATATGAACTTGCTTATTGTAACCTTAAGAAATCTATGACCAACCGGTTCCTTTCGGCCTTGAGAAAGTACTTTTTGAAGAAGATGTATTCAAATTATTCCCAAGACTAAAGTGGCAATATTATGGCTTCGGGCGACAACTTTCCACCAGAAATTAGCTTCACCTCGAAACACTTAGGATGCCAAGGTTACTAAAAGATTGGAAATTATTCTTACACTATTAAATATTTGTGTAATCTGATGCTTCCACTTTTCAGCTTCACTTGTGCCTGCCTTTCTTAAAAATGGAGGGCGTTGTTGTCATAAAAAACCATTTAGAGCATTCATTCGATGAGTCTCATTTTAAGTTTCTTCTAGAATTAGGTGTGGAACTTGTTGTTGTTAAGCTAGAGATGTCAGTTCTTGAAGGCATCACATTAACCCTTTAGTGTGTATCTGCTCAGTTTGAGTTTCGGTAGAAGGAGTTCAAATGTTAACCATCCTAAAATATAATATAATAGTTTCAAATGAGTAAGAACATTTCTTTAAAAGAGGATATAAAAAACCTCAGATATAATATATAAAGGAGTTTGGAGGAGTATGTTACAATCTAGATTGCTTAATTTCACACAAGTTAGAATTAGTCATCCTCCTAAGCTAGTAGTCTGGCACACTATGTACACTACTTTAGTCACTTATTTTCCACTAGGAGGGATACTTTCGTTTGGATTTTTCTAATTGGGAAATACATTATCTATCTCAAAAGGATCAGTGTCGTAAACAATAGAAAATCTCCTGGTTAAGAAGGGTCATCATGTGTAGAATTACTAGAATCTAATGATATTCCTATGTGTTCACCGTTCGAAGTAGCTTCAGGATGAAGTGGAGGAGGAGGTTGTGCATCAATGAAAGCAAGATTAATTTCTTCTTGTAAAATAATCGAATCATCCACATAGTCAAAAAATTTCTTAAGAGTTGGGCTTCTCCTGAAACACAATTTGTCAAAACCAATCGTTTCACATCGTTGTTGGAGTCAAACCATTCTTTATAAAGTGTCCTAATCATAGAACTAAGTCGTATAAAGGTCGCTTCTCGAATTATAGTATACAATATATTATTGGGTACGATGTCTGTTGATGTAAAAAATTAGATCATATCTAATTATTCAACCATAGATAAAATAAATGAAACAAAGAGTTTTTAAAGTGGTTCAGCCTTATAAGAATGGCCTACATCCATTGTTATGTTATTTCTGACAGTATGGGAATTCTCGATTACAAGTTCAATCAAGAAATTCCGGGTCCCCTTACAATGAGGATTGTACAATGTATTTATAGCCCTCAGGCTGTAATGTGAAAGGGTAATACATTAAATGATGTACATATGAAAGGGTAATACATTCAATTCCCCTTAAGCGTGTGCGTCTGAATGATAAGCATTTAATGAATAGTCAAACTGTTGGTTATCCTGCTATTAATGCTTTGTTCGAGGTGCAGCTCGGACCGCCTAAACTTCTAGGTACTCAAGAGTTCCTCGGAGAGTTCTTGTTCCTCGGAGCGTGTGAGTTCCTCGGGGAAGCAGTCTTCCTCATCGTAGTCTTATTCCTAGGAGCGTATGAGTTCCTCGGAAGTGTTTGTATTTTCCATGTAGGTTGCCACGTGTCTTCACTTAATTGAGCTATGTCATCAGACTAAATTTGGTATCAACAGAAGCCCCCAATGTTTTATAGTTCGAACTTTGAGGAGTGTGGAACATTCTTTCTCGGAATATGGCAGTTTTAAATGGTCATCCTGAAATTTAGGAGTCTTTTGTATTTATTTTTCTTTCCAAATTCGTAGAATCAGGCTTTTTTGAATTTTTTATAACCGCCTCGATTGTCGTGCCCTTTTTGTCCTTCTAGCCGCCGGTAGCCTAATCGTTTCTTTTTGTAATAATTAATTTTTCCTTTTCCCAAGGCAAGGTATTTATGCATCACAGACAATCCCATCGTCTTCTAGTTTTTCAAATTTGTATCTTCGAGTTTTCTATTGTCTTACTCTCTTGTGCGTTCATACTTTCCATCGTTCGTTGTCAAAAGATCCACTCTTTTTCTGTAAGATCTTCTTCCTTCTTCTTCATTTCCTTTATTCATCATGGTTTACCCTGTTGAATCTCTTGATAAGTTTCGCTCTGATTTTTCTATTCCCTCCTGGGTTGTTTTGGAAGAGCTTTATGAGCCTTCTGACTATTTTCGTTTGGCTGAGGGACATTGGTTTTCCAGTCTCTTTGTTGTTGAGTGTGGATTTTATTTTCCACCAAATCCTTTATGTATGGAATTCTGTCAATATTTTGACGTTGTTCCTATAAGAATGCCCCCCAATACATGGAGAATAGTTAATGAGGTTCATAGGTTAAATCAAATCCATGGAACACGCATAGGAATTCCGGAAATCATGTTTTGCTATAGATGGGCTGTAGGCGATAATACTTTCTATTTAAAAACTAGATTTTTAAATAGGGCTTTAGTGGTCAATCTTCCAGATGCTAATAGGGACTATTTTGAGCACGGGGTTGTCATAAAAAATTGGAAACATGCTCCTTTATCTGGAGATGAAGTTTATCAGGGTCCCAGATGCCCTCCCTATGGCAATGGGATAGGTTATTTTTATTTCATTTTACTTATTTTGAAATCATGCTTCTTTTGTGTTTGACAAAATGTGCCACTGATATTTTAATTTTGATTTATTTGCAGTTGACAACAAAAGAAAGTGTCCAAAGGAGGCAGACGTTAATATAAGACATTTGCAACTTATCTGGAGTCTGCATCAAACTGTTGCTGACGAGCACATTAGGTCAGCTTCATATCTGCTGCAGTACAAGAGCTACACCACTTCTTTTACTGCTCGTCCGGTAATAAGTGAAGTAGAACCAGTACCATCCTCTGCAAGTTCTTCGCCTGAATCACATATTCCTTTAAGTGAAAGGATGAAGAAGAGAAGACCTCCCACCCTTTTCGAGAAACCTACCTCTGCTGCTTGAGAGGCAAAAAGAAGTAAGATTGACATCCTAGAAAGGACAAAGAAAGTTGATGTGCCTTCCTCGGCTGCTCCTGTGAAGGTTGCCGAGAAGCCCCAAGTGGCCCCGAGCAAGTCTGCTGCTCTAGGAGAAGTGATTGTAATATCACCGACCAAGAGTTATTCCTTGGTTGAATCTATTCATGTTCCCCTGAGGAAGCTGAAGAAGAGCTCCTTGGTCAATTTGGCTGAAACCATCTCCCAGCCCCCAACTACTGGAACTGGTGTTCCTACTTTCGTTCCCCCGAGCTTTTCCATGAGCTCGATGAAGACTTGGATCATTCCCGAGATCCAAGGTATTGAGGATAACCTTTCTCGGGATATGGTTACATCATTGGCTTCTCGCCATATTGCTTCTGTAAGTCTTGTTGCTTTGAAATTTTCATCTTTCCCTTGTTATATCTATCTCTGACTTGCTTTCATTTTCTTTTCACAGTTGGTGAGCTGCTTTAATACAATTTTGAAGAAAGATGAAGCCATTAAAGCTTCAAGCTCTTCGTCAGGTGTAGAGGAGGCTATGATGGGTGTGAGGAAGTCTTTGGAGGATTCTCGTCAGAAGTACGATGCTGACAAGGTTGTTTGGGAGAAGAAACTTACCTCCTCCGATAAGGAGAAGGCTCAAGTTGTTGAAGTCTCCAAGGGGTTGGAGAAGAAAATAAAGGACTTGGAAGGGAAAAATAAAGAGCTCGATAAGAAGCTCAAAAATGCTGGAGAGCTTGAGAACAAGCTCAAGGTTGCTGAGGAGGAATTAATCCAACTTCGCGAAGTAAGTCGCCGGAAGGAAGATGTTGAAGATAAACTGAAGATTGCTGAAAGTCTTCTGTCCGAGAAGCTTTCCTCGGAGAAATTAAAGAGGAAAATGGCTATGAAGAAGTCTTTCAGTGCCGGCTGGGACAAGGGGTGGAACAAAGGCTTGGCTGCCATGATGTCGCAAGTTGAATATGGCAACCTAAAATATTTTAGAGATGGGTGGGTCGCAGCTCTTCAGGAGATGAAGGTTGATGAAACTTCTGAGCTCTTCCAGCGACACATCCCTGGTCCCCCTCCAACTCCTGAAGATGAAGAAGAGGATGAAGCTGCCTCCGAAGAGTCTTCTATGGTGATGGGAGATCATCCCCCAGCCATCCAACCTGCTACCGAGGAACTTCAGTAGCTCGCTACTTCCTCCGAGCAACCTCCAGTATTTCCCCAGCTACTATCTGCTCCATCCGAGCAACCTACTTCCTCGTCCCAGCCTCCCGAGAAAGTTTTGGGAGACAAGGAAAAGGTGTAGAGTTGTTCGAACTTCTATCTATTTTATCTTTCTTTGACAAATGTAATCCTGAATCATGTAACTCTGAACCTTGTGATATAATAAATCTTGAACTTTTGTTTTTGCATATTGTTGTCTCTTCTTCATGCTCTGTTTTGATTATGAATTACTGCTTTTTCTTCCTCTACTAGTTTCTGACCAGGATGGAACTATTATCTACTCACGATACAAAGATGTTGAGGTAGTGCAATGATTATTTTAAGGCTGGTCACACAGATTTGAGTACAACACAAATCATCGACATCCTCGGCCATGATGCTTCGGAACAGGCAGTTGAAGATTACCAATATTTGAAGTGTCTGCTTCATCGTGAGGTGGCCAATAATGTGGCTTATTATGATATGATCGAGGATCTCCAAGGCACTCTTGAAGACCTTCAGCAATAATATAAAGAATCCACTGCCTTCTTGCACGAGGGGTACGAGAAGAAATACCAGAAGATCATTGCCGACAAGGGATACGACAAACTTTTTGTTGGCTACTATGTGAGAGAGAGAACTCTGAGGGGTGAGGTCGAGGAGTGCAGACAAATAGCTAAATTATTAGAGCAAGAGAATAACAACTTGCAAAGAGAGTTGTCACAGTTGAAGTCTGCAGCTTCCACTTCAAAAGCCTTGATCCCAGTGACTGATGAGGGATTCTCGTTCTTGGAGGTTGAGAACGCCAACTTGAGGGATGAGTTGGAAACCTTGAAAAGGTCTGGCCCTTCTTCTTCTTCTTCTGCTCATGGACGAGCAAGAGCTCCTCGGATTCCTGTCGAGGAACAGCGGACTCAATCTGCCTTAGAAATCCAAGCCTTCCAGCTGACGGCGAAGAACCAGGCGTTGGCTGAAATGTCAAAGAAGATCAAGGACTTGGAAGTTCATCTCTCTGTGAAGAAGTCTGTATTGGAGAATAAAGAACTCTTCATCAAAAATCTCCACGAGCAGCTGGAAAGATTGACCTATCAATTCCACAAACAGCCCGGGGAGTTCTGGATGGCTGGGTACAACAAGGCTCTTTACCACTTGGACGATCGTATCCAGAATGCCAATAATGAGGGCTATATGCAAGGCTGGTTGAATGCCTTAGGTGTGCTGCAACTCGAATAGGGTCATTACCTGTGGGGCTACCATGATCCTGGGATGCTCGACCTACCCGTGCCACCATTCAAATTGGATATGAGTTGGATCCCTGTTCGGGCCATTCCTCGATGCTTGATTTCCAAATATCTCGGCGACTAAAATCTCCATTCAAATATCGAGATATCTCATCCCGAGCACCTCCTAGATCGACCATCCGTGATGAATATTAGGATGTTAAAATATTTGAACTTTATAAATTCTCCTCTTGCTTTAAATGATCCTCCTACTGGCGAGGAACCTGTTTCAAAAGCAGAGAGGAAAATACCAATAGAATAGGAATATTAATGTAATAAATTTCCTTATCAATGTAATTTGTTTTGGATTTAATGAAAGACTTTCATTTTTGTTCGCAATCTTAATTGCCATTGTCTTGTAATTATAAAACACTTTACATTTGTGCATGCGTATCTGTTAAAAAGATAACAATATTGTGTAGTTTGTCGATCAACTTATTGTCGAATAGCTTGAATTAGTGGTAGTCATTTGGCAAACATAATGTTTTGTTTCTCGACCAACTTAGTAAAAAGTTACGAGTATAAAAAATGTTACTCGATCACTTTCTCGTTTTCATAAAATGTTTCCGACCAACCAAGGTCAGTAAATTTTCCTTGTCGACCAACTACAGTTATTGGGTTTTTATCCCCGACCAGCCATAGTTAGTGGATTTTTTCTCTATGAGCAACTTTGGCACTTTTTGAAATAATTTTTCCTTCCGACCAACTCAAGTTGGCATTTTCGAGAATATATTTACTTCCTAACCGATATAAGTTGGATTTTTTAGGAATAATTTTATTTCCCGAGAAACATATAGTTTTACTTACCGTAGGAATACAAGTTTTACTTCCCGGAGGAATACAAGTAGCTTTACTTCCCGGAGGAATACAGGTAGCTTTACTTCCCGGAGGAATATAGGTAGCTTTACTTCCCGGAGGAATACAGGTAGCTTTACTTCCCGGAGGAATATAGGTAGCTTTACTTCCCGGAGGAATATATGTAGCTTTATTTCCCCGGAGGAATATAGGTAGCTTTACTTCCCGGAGGAATACATGTAGCTTTACTTCCCGGAGGAATATAGGTAGCTTTACTTCCCGGAGGAATATAGGTAGCTTTACTTCCAGGAGGAATATAGGTTTCTCGACCAACCTTAGTTGGCGTTTTCGAGAATAAATTTTAGTAGTCTGAGCTTTGCCGAGTTTGCCGAGTAGTGAGTAGCACTATTCCCCGAAAAACTTTCAATAAAAAGAGAGAATTCGGCAGAATATCTTCATTTTATTCATCACTGATAATACTTGCGTAGGTGCTCTACGTTCCATGCATTCATAAATTCCTCCCCCTCTAAAGTTTCTATTCGGTAAGTTCCTGGTCGAACAACTTCTGTAACTCGGTATAGTCCATGCCAGTTTGCCTCCAGTTTATTGTGCTTTTGAATTATTTTCTTCAGCACATAGTCTCCTTATTTCAGGTCGCACTTCGTCACTCTCTTGTTGTAGAACAAAGTTGTTCGCTGCTGGTAAGCAGCATTTCTAATGGCTGCTTCTTCTCTAACTTCCTCGAGCATGTCTAAATCCAATCTTCTCATTAAGTCGCTGACAGGGGAATTGAAATTCAGTACCCTGTGTGTTGGGAGGCCTAACTCGGCAGGTATAACAGCTTCACTTCCAAATGCTAGCATATATGGTGATTCTCTAGTTGCTACTCGGGGAGTAGTTCGGTAAGCCCATGGTACTGACTGTAACTCGTTGATCCAATTTGCTTTCGCATCATCCAGTCTTTTATTCAAGCCATTTAGCAGCGTTCTGTTTGTCACTTCAGTTTGTCCATTGCTTTGAGGATGGCCTGATGCTGAGTGGATCTTCAAAATGTTTGACTGATGACAATAGGCAGCAAACTCCTCGTTATCAAATTTTGTTCCATGGTCTGTGATGAAAGCATGAGGAAGACCATATCGACAAATGATGTTCTTCCAAAAAAATTTGTACACCTTGTCGTACGTCATATTGATGAGAGGCTCAACTTCTACCCACTTAGTAAAATAATCCACTGCGACGACGAGGTATTTGAATCTTCCTCTCTTCGTTGGCAGTGGCCCGACCAAATCTATTCCCCACATGGAAAATGGTCAAGGGGAAGTGATGGGTGTCAACAATGCTTGTGGAGTTCTTCGGATGGAGGAAAAGCGCTGACACTTGTCACATTTCTTGGCATAGGCTATACAATCAGCCCTCATTATCGGCCAGTAGTATCCCTGCATCATCACCCTTTGCAAAAGCATCCGACTTGCTACATGGGCTCCACAGGACCCTTCATGGACCTCTTTAATCAATTCTTTCACCTCGGTGGGATGCACACATCTCTGCAAACCTGCCATAATTCCTCGTCTATATAGAATACCGTTAGTTAATACATACAGAGCAGCTTTAAACTTCAATTTCTTGGCTGCAAGCTTGTCAGTTGGTAATTCTCTTTCTTCAATATATGCACTGATGGGAATTCTCCTCTAACTGCATATACTCCCAACATTTGATTTACAATCAATTGAGAATCACTGAAGATAATAACCTGCTACGCCTCCATAGTTTTTGCCAAATTAAGACCTGCAATCATGGCCTCATACTCAGCCTCATTATTGGAAGCTTTGAATTGGAAACGTAGGGCGTATTCCATGTCGACCTCGTCCGGAGTGTTCAAAACTATCTCCGCGCCACATCCTGTGGTGCAAGATGAGCCATCTACATATAGCTTCCATATAGGTAACTCGTCTTCAAATTTTTGATCAGACAGAGTTCCTCGGTGAAATATTTGTTGCTTCCTTTCATCCTCCCCTGATATTTCTTGCTCTTCGTCGATCATCTTTTCTTGCCCTTTTACCAACCGGAGTTGGTCTGAGCTCGAATTTGATGATCCTGTAATATCTACTTGCCCTTTTACCAATCGGAGTTGGTCTGAGCTAGTGTTTGATGATCCTGTAACATCCACAGGTTGATCAGCGAGCAACTTTTGCTCCTCGGGGGTATCAGGATGGGTGAACTCTGCTATAAAATCTGCTACAGTCTGCCCTTTTAGCGATGCTCTGGGTTCATAAACTATATCATATTCACCGAGCTCTATTGCCCAGTACATCAATCTCCCTAATTTTTCTGGTTTATGAAGGGCTTGCCTCAATGGCATATCAGTATATACTACTATGGTATGAGCCTGGAAGTATGGCCTCATTTTTCTACTCGCCTCAATCAGCGCCAGTGCTAACTTTTCCAGCCTTGGATATCTGATCTCTGCTCTTCGGAAGGCCTTACTCGTATAATAAATTGGTTTTTGCACTCCATTCTCCACTCTGATCAACGCCGAGCTAACTGCATTCTCGGACACTACAAGATATACCTATAATTTTCTCCCATCTCTGGCCTGGACAACAGTGAAGGTGCTCCCAAGTATTTCTTCAAGTCTTGAAAAGCCTTCTCACATTCATCATTCCACTCAAAAGTCTTTCGGAGTGTCTTGAAGAATGGGAGACATCGACAAGTTGCTCGTGACACAAATCTGTTGAGTGCTGTTACTCGTCCTGTAAGACTCTGCACCTCTTTCTTCATCGTTGGAGATCGCAGCCCTAATAGAGCTTTGATCTTTTCAGGATTTGCCTCAATGCCTCGTTGATTGACAATATACCCGAGAAACATGCCTTCTCGTACTCCAAATATGCACTTCATTGGGTTCAGCTTCATTTGATATTTATCCAGTTGATCAAAAGTCTGACTTAAATCAACTAGATGATCAACAACTTTCTTGCTCTTTGTCAGCATGTCGTCAACATAGACTTCCATATTGCAACTGATTTGTTTAGCAAAGACCTTGTTCATCAGCCGCTGATATGTCGCACCTGCATTTTTCAAACCAAAAGGCATAACAATATAATAATAAGTTCCCCTAGGGGTAATGAAAGAAGTACTCTCCCTTTCTTCAGGTTTCATTTTAATCTGATTGTAACCAGAATAAGCATCCATGAAGCTCAGCAGTTCGTGTCCCGAGGTAGCATCGACCAGTTGATCAATTCGGGGCAATGGAAAGTGATCCTTTGGGCATGCTTTGTTGAGGTCGGTGAAGTCTACACACATCCTCCACTTGTTGTTTTTCTTCTCTACTTCCTCCGGTATAGCTTAATTCTTCTCGGGACTGAATACTCTTCTTCTCTGCTTCACAGGCTTGATCTCCTTATTCACATTGAGCTCATGACATAAGAAATTTGGGTCTATCCCAGTCATATCTTCATGACTCCACGCAAAATTTTGCTTTATGCTTTTAAGGAAAGTTATCAATTCCTGTTTTAGTGAGGTTTCCAACGACGAACCTACTTGAGTAGTTCGCTCAGGGTGCTCGTCGTCCAGAATGATGTTTTCAGTAGCTTCCACCACTTGACCCTTCACGAGTTGAGACTCATCTCTAGGATCCAATGTTTCAATTTCTGCACCTTCATCCACTTAATAGGTAGTAGTATTTTTCCTTGATTCCTCCAGTTCTTCTTGCTCGGTGGATGAATAATAGCATTCCCGAGCTACTTTCTGATCACCTTTCACAACTCCTACTCCCAAATTTGTTTGAAATTTTAGGCACTGATGCACTGTAGATGGTACAACCTCGAACTTCTTTAATCCTACTCTTCCCATGATGATATTTTATGATGATTGAACATTATTATCCATCACGAAGAAGCGTATTCTTTCTGTTCGACAAGTAGGCCACGTACCAATGAATATATCCAACTTGATCGTCCCAAGTGGAAATACTTTCTCGCCAGAAAAACCGAGGAGGGGTTTATGATAAGGCTCCAAATGAGATAGCTTTAGATTTAAACTATCGAAGCACAAGTAGAACATGATGTCTGCCGAGGTACCATTGTCGACCAGTATTCTTGAAATTATTACTTCCTTCATTCTCATCTTGATCACCAATGGGTCATCATGAGGATATAGAACACCTGCAAGGTCATTCTTTGAGAAACCAATGACCAATTTCTCTTTGTTCACCTTTCTCGGGCGATCCTCCTCAGCTAAATTTATTCGTTGAATGTCTGAGCAAGCTTGAGCCTCACAAAGGTAAGATTTTCTCTCTGCAGTAAGATTTCCTCCTCTTGCATCTCCACCTGTTATAACATTACAGTCAAATGACCCAAAGCGTATTGAAAATACCTCTCGTTCTGGCTCCCTTGGTCTCTTGGGAAGATCGGGGTCATCTTCGGGATCAACTTCATGGTTTTTTTTCTTGTTCTCCTCTGCTTGATGAGGAGATCTAGACCTCTCTCTTGTTCGGTCGTTGTTCCTTCTTTTGCTTCCACGATCAACATACTTTGCCAGCTTTCCTCGTCTGATGAGTGTTTCAATCTCATTCTGAAGAGCTATGCAATTTTTGGTCATATGGCCATGATCTTTATGAAACTCGCAATACTTTGCCTTATTCCTCTTGTCAGGGTCTGCCTTCATTTTTTCTGGCCAGTTTAATTCCTCGTTGTTCTTGATTTCTTCTAGAACATGGTTGATATCCTTCTTCAAAGGAGTATAATTATCAAATTTCTTCATTACGCCCCATACCGACCTAGTTTTTGAATGTTTGTCATTACCATTGTTCTTATGCTCTTTCTTATTAGCTTTATCACCTTCCACCTTGGTTTCTTTGGCATCCATATTCTTCTTCGCAGCCATAGCCTCCTCGGCATTCATAATCTTGGCCGCTTTTCCCATCAGGTCCGATATGGTTCTAGGTGGATCTTTGGCCAAAGTGTAGTACAACTTGTTCGGTAGTAGTCCACTCATCAAAGCGGTAATCGCTGTCTTCTCCTCATAATCAATGACTTCAAGTTTCTCGTTATTAAAATGAGTTATATAATCTATGGTGCTCTCACCAGCTTTTTGTCTAACACTTAACAAATTTTCTATTCGTTTAGCTGGTTTTTCCCTAAAATAGAAATTCCCAATGAATAACTCGGCCAGTTGAAGAAAAGTTGAGATCTTACCCTGAGGAAGATTATTATACCATATTTGAGCAGATCCGGTAAGAGTTCCTGAAATTTCTATGCATCTCACATCATCTGGAATAGCATAGATGTCGGCTGCAGCTTGGTATTGTTTTATATAAAGTACAGGGTCAATCTTTCCATCATATTTGGGGGTCACAACAGGTGCTTTGAACTTTGATGGTGTTGGAAAATCTACAATGGCTTGGATAAAAGGTGTTCCTCGAACAAAGGTTCATTGTAGAGGGTTCTTGGCCTTAGCCGTTTCCCCTAATTTATCCTCCAGCCTTTGAATAGAGCCTTTCCATGCATCATTTCCTTCCTCGGGCCTATTGGTTCGAGCAATTGATCACGTTGATGTGGCTTCCTGGGATCTCTCTTGATGAGCAGCTGGTCGCGACTGGGCAGATCCTTCCCTTAAGTCTGATGGTCGGCGAAAATTCCTCGATGGGGCTCTAGGAGGACTTTTTCTCCTCCTAGGACCTAATCGATCGAAAGGAGATACTCTGCTTAATCTTTCTAGCGCACTGGTCCTTTCTGGGGAGAGAGTGATACGTTGTTCAGTATCTGTGGCTTGCACTGACGAAGTTCATCCAGGTCGATAAGAAAAATCTTCAGACTCCTCATTGCGATATGAATCGGTACGCCTAGTACACGAAGAAGGTGCATGGGTATTTCTTTGAATACTTCGCAGTCCTGAATGGGTTGGTACACCGCCATGGAGGGTTCGTATGAGTTGTCGCATAGTTTCTTGCATGACGATCTGGCCCTGAGCCAGATTTGTCATTATTCCAGCCAGATCTGTAATGTTAGGTGGAGCAGATGGATTTGGAGGGCTTCTAGCATTTTGATTGCTGGATTCTGGAATATCAGCCATTTGTGATGAATTGTTTTTGATGAAAAACGATATTACTAGTCGTTTCCCACAGATGGCGCCAATCTGTTGATGTAAAAAATTAGATCATATCTAATTATTCAATCACAGATAAAATAAATGAAATAAAGAGTTTTTAAAATGGTTCAGCCTTATAAGAATGGCCTACATCCACTGTTATGTTATTTCTGACAGTATGGGAATTCTCGATTACAAGTTCAATCAAGAAATTCCGGGTCCCCTTACAATGAGGATTGTACAATGTATTTATAGCCCTGAGGCTGTAATGTGAAAGATTAATACATTAAATGATGTACATATGAAAGGGTAATACATTCAATGCCCCTTAAGCGTGTGCGTCTGAATGATAAGCATTTAATGAACAGTCAAACTCTTGGTTATCCTGCTATTAATGCTTCGTTCGAGGTGCAACTCGGACCACCTGAGTTGCTCGGACCGCCTAAGCTTCTCGGTACTCAAGAGTTCCTCGGAGAGTTCTTATTCCTCGGAGCGTGTGAGTTCCTCGGGGAAGCAGTCTTCCTCGTCGTAGTCTTGTTCCTCGGAGCGTGTGAGTTCCTTGGAAGTGTTTGTATTTGCCATGTAGGTTGCCACGTGTCTTCACTTAATTGAGCCATGTCAGCAGACTAAATTTGGTATAACTAAATAGGAGGGAATTCCATGTATTCATGCTGCAAAATGTATTTTTTATAGGAATATGTAAAGAATGTATGAAAAATATAAAATAACTAATATGCTACGAAAATTTCCCCGAATAGGAATATAACCCGTTGTATTGATTACTTTTAAAACACTCTCTCATACAAACTTGTCACACCCCTTTATGTTATGAATGTACATGAGAGTAACCAAGCAAATAATTAAAGTTAAGTAAAGAAAATATTACTTTATTCATTAAGTAATGTCGCACATTTATTATACTACCACCACATGGGTGAATTACATTTTATTTTCAATCTGAAAAATAAAGTAGGTCATCAAAAATGTTCTTTAGTCTCCACCCATATAGTTAAATAAGAAAACATGTGCCCTGTGTAAATCAAAAAAAAGGAGGGGGAGACTATCCTCTTTCTCCTGGAACATCTAGAGGAAAAGTGAATTACCTCAAATATGCTATGTAGATCTTACCAATTTTATAATGAATTATATGTAGATAGAATCTTGGAGTGTATATAGAATTCACAATTTGGTACAATAACACGGTACAAATTGCATAACAAGAAAGGTAAAGAATTTAAGCTGATAATCCTATATTTACTAGATTACAAATGGGTATAGAAATAAGTGAAGCGTAAGTAGAGTAATAAAATTATAATCAACCCAAAACCTTTGGCGAAAAGTAAGTGTCTAGGCACACTAATAAAGATACACTCATACCTATTTAGCCAAAATCCAGGCACTTAATCATCTAAGACCTTAGGCCACATAGAAAAGTTCCATGGGACAACACAACGGTCTACTCCTTCGTTAATACTAATGCTTCTTATAATGCGTAATATTCATAGAAGTGTCTGGTGATCTCATTCAATCATAATAATGATTTCCGTGATAGCAGCTATTTGCTGAGAAGGGTTAAAGTTGATCCAATTGATCACAATTAAAAGTAACCAAATATATTGATGATGTTGGAAATAACACCACCAGTCAAGGTGTTTGTAAGCTCGAACTAGTGATAACAATGGCAGCACGAGAGTATACTAAATATAAGAGATTGAGGTGAGGAGAAGAGGATTAACACTTGAATATAAGTGGTTCAGCCAATCTGGCCTACATCCAGTGTGAGTGTGTGTGAGTAATATCACTGAATGAAGGCACTAATGGCCATGGATACAATCTCTTAAGCTTTATCTCTCTACTGTGTAAGATGATAGAGTTTTTGCTTGGGTTGTAATTATCGATCCATTTACAAGGTAGAGGATGACTTCTATATATAGTGTTTGAGGGGTGTCATGTGCCCCCCATGCATGCAATAAGAATGTGTGTGTTGATCTAGCCAATCTGATGAAGACATATATCACTATCACATGTAGAGAATGATGATGAAATATTCCCCCATGTGAGGGGATTGATTCGGTTACAACTGATTTTGTCGACGTGTTCCTATCCTTGCATATTCTTATAAATACTCAACCCTATCCCTGACTGGTCCAACCTCGGCTTGGAAGAGTACGAGGTTGGTGAAGCATGACTATTGCCCTATCCGAGGTTAGTCATTATAATCTCGGATAGGTAGGCCTCCAGAGGTAAGACAGGAGGAGTTGAAACGTCGGCCTGAGCCGGGTTTAGGCAAGTATAGTTGGAATGTCGGTCAGGGCCGATGATGATTATTAAGGGTGGTTGAACCCATGAGTCCTTGCTGGCCTCGGCTTATTCCCAACTGAGGTTGATGTACGAGGTAGATACGGTGTCGGCTGTAGATGGACCGAAGGATAGCTGACCCCATGGGTTATGAGGACCTCGACTAACGCCTGATGGTGGTGCATTAGTAACATCGGCCATAGTCGACTTTATGTTGGGCAAGATCACTGATCGTCAGTCTTGAGCCCTTGTTACCTCGGTCGTTCTACTGGCCGAGGTTGGTGCCTCTGAGCTCTCAGGTACATTTTGGGCATATTAATCACCCACTAGCCCCTTTGTTACCTATGTGAATAGGTGACGAAGGGGTATGTACGTCCGAGGTATATATGTCAAAGGTTGCTTTTCTTTTATGTGCCAAGGGTTCATTGAGAAGTGTCAACTATTGAAGTGGGTTACGTGCCGAACAAGCATAATTATAATGATTGTACTTTAGGCTCCCAAGGTAATGATGGGCCTTGAGACGCGTGTGACCCTATTTAAGGGTTTAAAACCTTTTTATCTCTTTCTTCTCTACTTCATCTTCTTCCCTCCTTTGATTTTCTCTGTAAACTTCTCTCTCAACCAGAGTTGGGCTATGCTTTCCAAGGGTCTCTTTATTTCTAATCCTCTTCTCCTTCACTAAGATTTTTGACAGGTATCGTCTTGCTCTTTTCTTTTCCCATTTTCAGCCTTTAATTCTAGTTTCTTCACTTTCAGGTGAAGATTTAGGTTTTTCGGCCACTATTTGCATTTTCTGGTGACCCTTGTTCTTGTTGTTCTTGGTTATTTCTGGTTTACAACTCAGTTTGATCTTTAGTTAAGTTGAGTCAAGTTATTTGTTTTTGGCTGAGTGTCCCAAGTGTAAGGTCATCCTCCTATGCTCAGACCTCTCTATCAGATCTTAGAAGAATTCCCTTCTCTTAGAGAGAAGACTTTAGAAAAGATTAGGCAAATAGAACGAGCCAAAGAGGAATCTCGTAGGGATGAGGCCTTTACCCTTAGACCCATCAATCCCCCACCTCCGAAGGCGGTATACCTTGAATCAACCGAGACTGCTGAGTCACCAGAGGATCCAATTGATCGCTCTCCCATATCTGAGTCTGAGTCATCCACCTCAGACCCCATGTCCATAGATTCATTCCAAGAGGTAATGGATTTCTACGTTAGGAAAGATCAGGCCCCTGATTAGGCCGAGGTTGAAAGTCGTGCCTTATCACACAACGGTTCCAGCACCTCGCTAACCTCTTTGGATGTTGAAATTATGGGGCCGAGTGTGGTTGTCCCACCGCCTATCGATGTTATTCCTCTGTCGGTCACTAGAGGGATTGAGTTCGCTCAGAGGTTCCCTGATGGTGTTCCTACGCCTCCCCAGGCCGACGTCAGAAGGGATAACAATGATGGTCATGAGAGTGACGTTGACGTCTCGGAGGTAGCTGAGATAGAGAGAACTATTAACGAATTTGACCTCTTAGATTTTAGGCACCTTTATTCCATAGGACCGTCTATCAAACTCAGGAGACCTCTGAGGCATGAGAGGGCCTTTTGTGGCCAAGATGGGAAAATCTACGTTTATGAGTAGATGTTTAAGTTAGGATTTTATCTCCCCATCCATCCGATAATTAGAGCCATATTATCCCATATTAACCTGGCCCCTTCCTAATTATCCCCCAATGCTTGGAGGGTGATGATTAGAGCCATCATCCTATGAAGGGTAGTCCATCATTTAGACTTTCTTGTGAGGGTCTTCACAGGGTGCTACGTGCCATCATCTGCCAGAAATCATCCGAGCTATTACCATTTCCTAGCTAGGAAGTCTGATAAGAAGATGCTACTCGTTACCCAAACCTTAAATCATAATTGGAAACCATGATACTTCTTCATCTCTAGGGCATGTGAATTTGGTACTTGTGTCCCTTCTTCATCTTTAGAGCCGAGGACCCCTCTGAGGTGGGGAAAACTGTCCCTAGCTGCCAAAGCCGATCCTGAATTAAGTCAAGACAACCTATAGAAGGTCAAAGACCTTCAGGAATAGGGGGAGATTGGTTATCTTGTTAAGTATGAGCACCTAATGACCCTCTACTACCTCTCTGAGACTAGCCTGGGGGTAAGTCCTTTAGCCAAGCTTCATAAGTGTTTAATTTACTAAGTTGTACCTTGATATTTAATGTCTCTAATTTACTAACTCAGACATGTTTTTTGCAGAACGCCCTGAAGGTATATCAGACGACCTGTGGGAGATATCTGCTCTAAGCTTGATCAAATTTGTGAAGAAAGCTGAGCTCAATGCACCTCATCCTCAACCAAAGCAGAACGTCAATACTTCTAAGGCCGACATTACGAAGAAGAGGAAATCCTCCACCACTTCCCCTGAGGATCATAGGCAAAACAAAACCCAAAAGAGCGATCATTCCATCCTCATCTCATCCGTTGATGCGCTGGCTACTCGTCTGGAGTAGTTGAAGATCAGCGATAGCCTAATTGGTCATGGTCTGAAGGTGATGGATATTATCATCTCTACGATTATCGACGCAGATAAGTGTTTTCTACGCTCCATTGATACCCCTCTGCTGGCAGAGTTTTTCCTTCATAGGTCTATCCAGGTATAGATTTTAACTTTTTTGGCACAAGTGTAACCTCATCCTTGAATTGGGCTTTTTTGATCTCATACATCTAACTTTGTGTTGCAGGGTATCCTGTATATGCACCAGTTTATTAACTGGACCCTGAGGAAGCTGCCCCTGATTGAAAAGGGTAGAGAGGACTAGAAGGTGGAGGCTGCCCTAAATGCTGAGGTGGAATGTCTGAAGGCAACATTGGCTGAATCTGACAGTAAAGTGAAGCAGAGGGACAGGGACATTGCTAAGCTCCATAAGTATCATACCTCTACCATTAAGGACAAGGATGAAGCTCTTCAGCAGAAGGTTGATGCTGCAATGAGAGCTGCCGTTGAGGACGCTTCAGGGAAAATCTTGGCTGACTACAATGTCTCTGACGAATTTATCAGCTTTGTCTTTGAATACCTCGAAAGAGGTGTTAAGGCCACTGGTAAATGGGCGGCCGTAAAAGAGAAGGAGTTAGGGAGCTTGGCTGCTTCGGACTTCATTGGTCTCGGCTATGGTAACCCTCAGTTTGCTCAATCCTTGCAAGAGGTTGAGGAGGAAGCTGTTGCTCCTGCAGAGACTGCCCATCCAGAAGCTACAGAGACTGAAGATGTCAACCCTTAAGAGGATGGGGTCGAGGTTACCAATATCGGCCATAACGATCAGGCCGAGGTTACCAACCCTGTGACTGCAGACACTTAAATGTAGTATGACTTGTAATATTTGTTTCTCATCTGTAACTTCGTAACCTCCGATAACATTCTCTTGCACATTTTGACTTGTAATTCTTAACTTCATGTTATATCATCCTCTTCAGGGGATTTTGCTTCTTCTGATGAACGTTCTTTGAATGATTTTATATGTCATGCAATGGTGTATTAAGGTCTGAAGCCTCACTGTAATGGTGTCTTCATCATTAAACTATGATGTTACCCTTGTAATTTTCACCAAATTAATGATGTTTAAGGTCCAAGGTCATCCAAATATGATGTTTTACCTCAGACCCTGTCACCAAATAATGATGTTTAAGGTATGAGTTCATCAAACTAAGATGTTACCCTCATAAATGTTCACCAAATTAATGATATTTAAGGTCTGAGGTCATCAAACTAAGATGTTACCCTCATAAATTTTCACCAAATTAATGATGTTTAAGGTCTGAGGTCATCCAAATATAATGTTTCACCTCAGACCCTATCACCAAATTATGATGTTTAAGGTCTGAGGTCATCCAAATATGATGTTTCACCTCAGACCCTGTTACCAAATTATGATGTTTAAGGTCTGAGGTAATCAAACTAAGATGTTACCCTCATAAATTTTGACCAAATTAATGATTTTTAAGGTCTGAGGTCATCAAACTACGATGTTAACCTCATAAAATTTCACTAAATTAATGATGTTTAAGGTCTGAGGTCATCAAACTAAGATGTTACCCCTATAAATTTCACCAAACTAATGATGTTTAAGGTCTGAGGTCATCCAAATATGATGTTTCACCTCATATTCTATCACCAAATTATGATGTTTAAGGTCTGAGGTCATCAAACTAAGATGTTACCTTCATAAACTTTACCAAATTAATGATGTTTAAGGTCTGAGGTCATCCAAATATGATGTTTCACCTCTGACCTTGTCACCAAATAATGATGTTTAAGTTCTGAGGTCATCAAACTAAGATGTTACCCTCATAAATTTTCACCAAATTAATGATGTTTAAGGTATGAGGTCATCCAAATATGATGTTTCACCTCAGAACCTGTCACAAAATTATGATGTTTAAGGTCTGAGGTCATCAAACCAAGATGTTACCCTCACAAATTTTCACCAAATTAATGATGTTTAGGGTCTGAGGTCATCAAACTAAGATTCTACCCTCATAAATTTTCACCAAATTAATGATGTTTAAGGTCTGAGGTCATCAAACTAAGATGCTACCCCCATAAATTTCACCAAATTAATGATGTTTAAGGTACCTCAGACCCTATCCCCAAATTATGATGTTTAAGGTCCGAGGTCATCAAACTAAGATATTACCCTCATAAAATTCACCAAATAATGATTTTTAAGGTATGAGGTCATCCAAATATGATGTTTCACCTCAGACCCTGTCACCAAATAATGATGTTTAAGGTCTGAGGTCATCAAACTAAGATGTTACCCTTATAAAGTTTCACCAAATTAATGATGTTTAAGGTCTGAGGTCATCTAAATATGATGTTTCACCTCAGACCCTGTCACGAAATTATGTATTTAAGGTATGAGGTCATCAAACTAAGATGTTACCCTCATAAATTTTCTTCAAAATAATGATGTTTAAGGCCTGAGGTCATCCAAATATGATGTTTGACCTCAGACCCTGTAACCAAATTCTGATGTTTAAGGTCTGAGGTCATCAAACTAAGATGTTACCCTCATAAATTTTCACTAAATTAATGATTTTTAAGGTCTGAGGTCATCCAAATATGATGTTTCACCTCATAAACTTCACCACTAAAGAACAATGAAATAAAGAATTGACACAGGAACTGATCTTCTCATTAATATTCTCTTCATAATCCGATACATTTATATTGAAACAATTGCAACATCATAAGTAGTATTTCTTCAGATAATCAACAATCCATGGATTGGAGAAAGGTTCCCCTTCAAGGTTTTCTAGCCTGTAGGTCTTGGGTACAACCTCATCAATTACCCTATAAGGGCAATGCCAATTTGGGTGAAGCTTGTTTTTGTTTTGCAACGTCTTCTTCAGAACTAGGCCTCCTACAGCTATAGGTCTTGATCTCGCCCTTTGATTATAGAACTTTTCTATTCTTTACTGGTAGGTTGCTTGTCTGATCTCAGCGTCTTCTCTTCTTTCCTCAATCAAATCTAAGTCAAGTCTTCTCTCCTCCCCATTCTTCTCTGGGTCATAGGTCAGAACTCTATGAGTGGGGAGTTCTACCTCTGTTGGTATGACGTCTTCTGAGCCATGTGCTAATATAAAAGGGGTTTCCCCTGTTGCTGTCCTAGTCGTCATTCTGTAGGCCCATAAAATAGCATAAACATCTTTAGTCCATCTCCCCTTAGCTTCTTCCAACCTCTTTTTAATCCCGTCGAGGATTGTTCTATTCATGACTTCAGTCTGACCGTTTGCCTGAGGTCGGCCTGGAGAAGAGAAAAATTGCTTGATCCCAACTTTATCGCAATACTTCTCCGAGGAAGAATTCTTGAACTGGGTTCCGTTGTCTGAGATGAGGGTGTTCGGAAGGCCATGTCTGCACATGATGCGCTCCCAGATAAATTGGAAGGTATTCTTCTCTGTAATTGTGATCATCGGCTTAGCCTCCACCCACTTGGAAAAGTACTTAATCGCTACTATTAGAAATCGATAATTATTCACAGCCCTTAGTAAGGGACCCACCAAGTCAATCCCCCATACTGCGAATGGACAAGGGGAGCTGATTGACGTCATAGGTTGATGAGGTTGATGAGGGATGGTGGAGAATATTTGACATCTGTCACACCTCTTCACGTAGGCTGCAGCATCTTTGGCCACGGTTGGCCACCAGTATCCCTGTGTGATTATCCTCTTGGCCAAAGGTCTTCCTCCTATGTGACTGGAGCAAGAACCCTCACGTACCTCCTTTAGGATGTGGGGAACCTCTGTGGGATGGACACATCTGAGGAGAGGTAACAAAAATCTTTTCTTATATAGGACATCTCCTATTATTAAGAACTTTACAGCTATGTACCTCAGTTTCCTCCTCTCTAGCTTTAATTCTAGAAGCTTTCCCTCTCTGATATATCTGATGATGGGGTCCATCGATGAGTCACCTAGGTTCAAGTTGAGGTAAGAACTGGCAACCTCTCCTCTTCATCTTCACTTATTCAAAGACTTCTAGCATCATTCTTACCCTCATCAGGTATCTATCCATCCTTTCATCCTTAGCCTCATAAACTCCAAACACTTGGTTGACAACTAACCTCGAGTCATTGTGAAGTAGGAGTCGACCAACCCTAAGGGTCTTTGCCAAGGAGAGGCCTGTTATCATGGCCTTATATTCTGACTCGTTGTTTGATGCTTTGAAGTTGAACCTTAGTGCATATTCAACGTTGGTACTATTAGGAGATGATATTATCAGCCCTGCACCGCTTCCACTTTCGCAAGAAGCCCCGTCAATAAAGAGGTTCCAAACATCTTCATTCGAAGAGAAGCCCCCCTCTGACAGGGTTTCTTGCTTGAAGAGGTACCTATCTTCCTCATTCTCAGATATTCCATTTCTATATCTGCTGGACACAGCCTCTTCTGGGTCTCGGAAGACGTTACCATTTGATCCCTTTACAGTCTCTAGGTTATTCTCAACCTCAGCCTCTTCCCATGTGAACTCGGTAATAAAGTCTGTGAGTGCCTGCCCTTTAAGAGCCACCCTAGGTTGATAAATGAGGTCAAACTCTCCCAACTCGATGGTCGAGGTCATCAATCTGCCTGACATCTCAGGCTTATGCAGGACTTGCCTTCGTGGGGAGTCGGTGAGGATAACCATAGAGTGGGTTGAAAATAGGATTTCATTTTCCTGGAAGCATGTATCAAAGCGTATGCCAACTTCTCCATCTGAGGATAGTTCTGTTCAGACCCTTGAATGTCCTTACTATTGAAGTATACAAGCCTCTGTACCCCCAACGTCTTCCCATACTATAGTTGCGCTTATAACTGACTCTGAGACTGCTAGGCAAAGATACAACTTCTCCCCCATGATGGGATGAGATAAGAGCAGAAGGGATCCGAGGTAAGACTTGAGCTGGTTAAAGGCCCTGTTGTACTCTTTGTCCCATTTAAAGGCCTTTCTTAATACTTAAAAAAATGGAAGACACTTGTCCGTAGGTCTAGAAACAAACATGTTATGTGCTGCAACTCTTTCGGTGAGCCTCTGAACGTCTTTTATGCTTTTTGGTGTCTTCATATCAAGCAAAGCCTTGATCTTTTCAAGTTTGGCCTCTATCCCTCTCTGGTTGACGATGAATCCAAGGAATTTTCCAGCTCTTGCTCTTAAGACACACTTGGCAGGATTAAGTTTCATCCTGTATGAGTCCATGGTGTCAAAAGTTCTCTCCAGGTCTGCCACATGGGTGCAGGCCTTCAAGCTCTTAGTCAACATATCATCTACATATAACTCCATGGTTTTACTATTTTTATCTTCAAACATCTTATTCACAACACATTGATATGTGGCCTTTGCATTCTTCAAGCCGAAGGGCATAACCCTATAGCAACATGTCCCCTTATCTTTGATGAAGGTTGTCTTCTCCGAGTCTTCAACATCCATGAAGATCTGATTATAGCCTGAATATGTGTTGATGAAGCTCATGAGCTCAGGCCTTGTCGTGGCATCTACCATTTGATCAATTCCAGGTAAGGGATAACTATCTTTAGGGCAAGACTTGTTCAAGTCGGTGAAGTCTACGCATATTCTCCATTTTTTGTTGGCTTTATTCACAATGACGACATTTGACAACCACTCTGGGTATATAACCTCTCTAATAAATTATGCCTCTTCCAACTTTTTGACCTCTTCTCTTATGACATCATACTTTCCCTGTAGTAAACTCTTCGTCTTTGTTTGATTGGCTTAGCGTCTTTCGCTACATGGAGTCTATGGCACATAACTCCCAGGTCGATGTCGAGCATGTCCGCGTGGCTCCAAGCGAAGAAACTTTGCCTGGACGTCAAAAACCTTATCATCTATTCTTTGATATCTGGTTTTAAGACCTTACCGATTTGGACAGTTTTTTCCTGTTCTTCCTCATTGAGGATAATGGATTCTACCCCTTTCGCGGCCCCTCCTTTCTTCAACTTTGTTTCATACCTAGGATCAAGTGAATCAATGTTATATTTTGTTGTTTCCCTCTTATGGGCCTCTCTCTCTTCTGTCGAGTTGAAATAGCATTCTCGTGCCGTAGTCTGGTCACCCTTCACTTCCCCTACCCTACAGGGGTCGGGAATTTTAGCATTTGGTGGACCGTCGAAGGCACGGCCTCAAACTCCTTAAGGTCTACTCTTCCTATGATGAGATTATAAGCTGAGCCATAATGAAAAAATTAATCTTTAGGGTAAAACTTTTAGGCCACTCATCTCCCATTCCTACATCCATCTCATACATACCCAATGGATGGACCTTTTCACTGCTAAAGCCCATCAACGGATGATGATAGGGTACCGGCGTAGCTCTGTTGAGACCTAGGCTTTTAAAATAGAGCCAGAACATTACATCTGCTGAGCTTCCTCCATTTACGAGGATTCTCTGTACCTCACATCCATGCACTCTTGCAGTAATTACCAAAGGGTCATCATGCGGATCTAAGATACCTTTGAAGTCGAGTCGGGCGAATCCAACTATAAGAGTATCCATGTCTACCTTCTTCCTTTTCTTCTTAGTATCTAAAGAAGCCATATTCACAACCTCCACTTTGGTCATTGCCTTAGCCTCTGCCAAATAAGCTTTACGGTCGGCTACTTCAGAGATACCTCCTTCTAGTCCCCCACATATGGTATTGACACCGAAGGAGATCATTCCAACCCTCTTCACAGGGTTATTATCATCCTTTAGCGGGAGGTCTGGATAGTCCTCGTCATTACCATCGGAGTCCTCATCTCTTCTCGCTGGGGTGTCATATCGACATCTGTCAGTTATATTCTTTTTAGGGTCATCTCTTCCTCTCTTTTGAGCCTTACCATCGACATACTTCCCCAACTTTCCGGATTTCAACATCTTTTTTATTTTATCCCTCAAAGCGAAGCACTTGTTTGTCATATGGTCGTGGTCTTGGTGGAACTCGCACCATAGTTTCTTGTTCCTCTTATGCGGAGTGTCCTTCAACTTCTTCGGCCACCTCACCGACCGGTCATTCTAGATCTTATTGATATAATTAGCAAATTTGTCATCTGCAGACCTTTTTTCCATCTTTCTTTCTTTGGAACTTCCCGCTGCCACTCACGTTCTCATCCTCATACTTTGTGTTCATGGCCTCGTCAGCGTTCATGACCTTCCCTGCAATTACCAATAGCTCTACCATGGACTTAGCAGGGTCTTCATTAAGCTTCCATAACAACTTTCCCTTATTTAGTCCTCCAATGAGGGCTATCATTATTATATTTTCTTCATAATCTTCAACCTCTAATTTTTCTTTGTTGAATCTAGTAATGTAGTCTCTTAGGCTCTTTTTCTTGCCTTGCTTGACATACAATATATGGCTGGTCTTGTTTTGAGGTCTTACCCCAAAACAAAAATTATGAATGAAACATTCAGCCAAGCCCTTAAAGTTCTCAATTGAGTTCTTCAGAAGAGAGGTAAACCAGATGTGTGTAGCTCCTATCAAAGTCCTGGAGAAGGCCCAACATTTCATCTCATTTGTAATTGAAAAAATGTCCGCCATAACCTGGTACATCTCAATATAATGTACAGGGTTGGTGCTACCATCATACTTAGGAGACACCGTAGGTGGTTTGAATATGGTAGGGGTTGGGAAGTTCACTATCGTAGCCATGAATGGAAAACTCTCGAAGAAACCTCCTTGCAGTGGGTCTCTCCTTTTGATAAGGTATCCAATCTTCTCTTCAAGACGTTGGATGGAGTCATTCCATGGTCTTGCAACGTCAGCCTGGCCGAGGTTATCCCTAGCCACCTCCAAGGGGTGGACTGAGGGTTCCTCAGCCGCAGCACAACATCGGCTGTTGACCTCCTCTTGATCCCTATCTTGGACTTTTTGGGGTCGGCCATGATGAGGTCGGCCACGATAAGGCCAATGTTCAGTGTCTTCCCTTTGTGACCCTGCTGCACTTGGGTAACCTCTACCTCAGGTCATTGACTGGGTGAGCTTTTAAAAGGATGACCCTCTCCTCAAGCAATAAAAATTTGATCCTCTTTACTGGGCATCACCATCTCTTCTTCCCCCATAACCTCGGCTTTGTTGGATAGGATGTACCTATACTCATGACAAGGGTGTCCTTGCCTCCCCAGACGTAAATGCCTAGGGTCAGTAATGTCCCTCCTCTGTTGAGTAGTAGGTTGCTCTTTCTGTGGTGCCTGGGGTGGTCCCCTGGCTTCAGGATGGGGTTGAGTAGCCGCCGAAGTAATCATCTCCGGTGAGACCTCAGGTGGCCTCATCATATTCTAACTTAGCTGTGCAAACTGCTCCTTCATCGCTTATTGTGTTGCAACCAAGGTCTTCAAGGCTGCAGCCACCTTATCCATTTCGAACTGGGGTAGTGCATGCCTGGAACTAGGCCCTCCCACACCAGATGGTGGAGGATGTGGTGGTAATTCTGATGTCATATGTTAAAACTAAAGAGCTTGTGAAGGAAATTAGCTTAGTACCTTAAAGGACCTCTTTCAATGGTGAAACAGCTCCATGCAAGGGGCGAGTCCTGGTTCACCACCAGAGTCTCCGGTGAGGTTAAGCAGAAAAAGAGGAAGAGACAACTTCTCATTCCCACAGGCGATGCCAAAATGATGATGCTGGAAATAGCACCACCAGTCAAGGTGTTTGTAAGCTCGAACTAGTGATAACAATGGCAGCACAAGAGTATACTAAATATAAGAGATTGAGGTGAGGAGAAGAGGATGAACACTTGAATATAAGTGGTTCAGCCAATCCGACCTACGTCCACTATGAGTGTGTGTGAGTAATATAACTGAATGAAGGCACTAATGTCCATTGATACAATCTCTCAAGCTTTCTCTCTCTACTATCTAAAATGATAAAGCTTTTTCTAGGGTTATAACTATCGATCTCTTTACAAGGTAGAGGGTGACCTCTATATATAGTGTTTGGGGAGTTTCATGTGCCCCCCATGCATGTAATGAGCATGTGTGTGTTGATCTAGCCAATCTGATGAAGACATCTGTCACTGTCACATGTACAGAATAATGATAAAATATTCCCCCACGTGTGGGGATTGATTCGATTACAACTGATTTTGTCCATGTGTTCATATCCTTGCATATGCTTATAAATGCTCGTCCCCATCCCTGACTGGTGCAACCTCGGCCTAGAAGAGTACTAGGTTGGTGAAGCATGACTATTGCCCTATCCGCAGTTAGTCATTATAATCTCGGATAGGTAGGCCACCAGAGGTAAGACAGGAGGAGTTGAAACGTCGTCTTGGGCCGGGTTTAGGCAAGTATAGTTGGAACGTCGGTCAGGACCGATGATGATTATTAAGGGTGGTTGAACCCATGAGTCCTTGGTGGCCTCGGCTTATTCCCAACCGAGGTTGATGTACGAGGTAGATACGGTGTCGGCTGTAGATGGACCGAAGGATAGCTGACCCCATGGGTTATGAGGACCTCGACTGACGCCTGATGGTGGTGCATTAGTAACATCGGCCATAGTCGACTTTATGTTGGGAAAGATCACTGATCGTCAGTCTTGAGACCTTGTTACCTCGGCCCTCCTGCTGGACAAGGTTATTGTCTCTGAGCTGTCAAGTACACTTTGGGCATATCATATATAATAACATATCAGTATGATTATTTCCAAACATACTAGGAATTAAGTAGGGCTATCACATAGTGATATCAATGGTTGTAAAACAAGTACTCTAAAATTTATTATTAAAATGGTTCTACCTACTTGAACGTAGTATCAGACGGCTTAAGCATGACTGAATAGGAGATTGGGTGGGGTGGTACTTGATTATCTATACACAAACACCATTGTAAGTTAGTGTGGCTGATAATAACGTTGGGCTAGTGTAAATAACAAAAATAAGTTTTTGTTAAAGTTGAGGGGCTAATTTGTAAATATTCTAGGGGATTTAAAATCTAAGGATTAAGGCAAAATTTGAAAATTGGTGTAGAAGACTTTTTGACTCAAAATTTAACAAAATAAATATAGAAAAAAGTTGGGTTTTTTCATAACTTGAAAAGTTCAGGTGGAGTCAATTTGAAATTATAAGAAAATATTTATAACCTAAAACCCTAATTTTCTATAAGTTGGGCTAGGATTAACCAAACCATGCCTTACCTTAGATCATTTTGACCAGAAAAATTTAACAAAAATACTGAAAAAAAGATGAAATTTTTAATTCGCCACATGCCCTCACGCGCTTGGTCAATATTTCTAGTTGAAAAGTTCATCTTCAACCTCTCGAAAACTCACTTAGGTTTTGAAATAACTTAGGCCTTTAATAAATCCTGATTTTCTAAACCATTTAAGATGGTTCCTGAACCAATCCAACCTAATTTTTCACAAGGAATCCAAAAATATAAGTTTTATGGATTGGGGTTCAGTATTTATCGAGTAACAAATACTGTGTGTTTTTCAAAAAATTTAACCAAACTTTCGAATCTTTAATGAATGTGGAAATGGTTTCTATGCTATAGTTGGGTTTCTTATATCTTAAGGAAGGTTTTGATTTTAGTTTGAAGGTTTGATGTGGTCTGGTTGGGGAGAATTTGAAGTTTTTCTATTTTCTAAAATAGAAAACACTTTTGAGAAATTAAGGTTCAAAACATATGATTTTTTGAAAAAGACCAATGCAATTGAGCTCCTGGATTCATAAAAAGCCTATTAATCACTTTGAAACTGATTCAAAGTCAAGGTATGAAATTTCACAATTAAAGCTCAAGCTTTAATGGAGTTTTTAGTGGTTTTTTTTAACAGAGACTGGTTTTAGACATAAAAGCTTGGTTTATTAATTGGTATGATCCTAATAATAACGCAAAAGGCAATTGGAATTAAAAAAAAAATAAGGTTTAACACATAAAATGATAATATACCAGATTGGATGGTTAAAAATAGAAGACATTACGAAAAATTTGAAATGTCTGTAATGGGTTCCAAAAGAAGTTTTTGAAATATAGTATTCTCTTACTCGTAATTGATGGTAAAAAAATCATAAATCTTTTTTGGAAAATACTTTTGTCCTCTAAGTTGATTGATTAAATCTCCAATACTGAGTAAAGGGTATTTATTCTTAATTGTCACTGGTTTTATCTTACAATAGTCTATGCATAATCTAAAGGTTCCATCATTCTTCTTTTTAAATAACATAGGTGCTCCCCAAGAAGATGAACTAAAGAGAATAAAACCTTTTTCGAGGAGTTCATCTAGTTGGGTACGAAGTTAACGGAGTTCCAAAAGAGCTATTTGATACAGAGGTATTGAAATAGTATAAATCTTTGGATAGAGATTAATAGTCAATTCTATTTCTCTGGAAGGCTTATACTTGGCAATTCTTCTGGTAAAACATCCTCGAATTGTCCCAAAATTCTAAGAATTAAGGAAGAAGAGGAATTTTAATTTGGGATGTTAAAGGTTGGAAATGACAAGTTCCTTGAAACATAAAAGAACAATTTTCTTGGTCGCGAAAATATACCCTCTTTGCATGCCAACTGATATAAGCGTGATGTTTTGATAATACATCCATTTTGATAATAATATTGAATTCACAAATATCTAAAATTATCAAATTTATGAAGAGCATACTTGAACCTAGTTGAATTTAACATATTCATACCCTTGGGTAGGACTGTAGTAATTATATTTCCATGGGAGTAGTTAAAGATGTAGGAAAAATTTGTAAAAATATAGCTAGTTTATGGCTTATGAATGAATGTGTGGAACCAGAGTCATATAAAATATGAGTGGGAAAATTAAGAAATAATATTGTACCTTTTATCATGTCATGTGAATTCTGTATAGGAAGTATGACACAATTCTTTCCATGATAGGGACGAGTTCAGGTTTCTTGATAGGATTAGTCCTACACTAATTTTGAAAAAGGACGAGTTTCTTAAATTCTCAAATGATTGCCTGATTGACGACGGATTGTAGAAGGGTTCAACTTAGGACAGTGGGGACAAATATGTCCTAGTTCTTGTCATTTGTGACACTGAATTCAAGGATATGTGGTGCTATGGAGGATTTGAGAATAAACTTGACCACTCAAATTAGGATAAGGTTAGGGTCGAGGTTAATTTCTAACAACAAGATTATTCCTAGTAATTGGGTGAGGGGAATGTACATAACCTGGGGAATTTTGTTCAATAATTGATGTGACTTCGATGAGTTGGGAAAATCTCTAATCTACAAAGGGGCAACAAAAATTTTAATTTGTGGTTGTAGTCCTCTCTTAAACTGCTTGAATTTATTTATCTCATTATTCATATACTCGGTTTCATAATGGGATAATTTAGTAAACTTGGCTTCATACGGAGCCACAGATAAACTTGCTTGTTGTAACCTTATGAAATCTATGATCAACTGGTCTCTTTCAGCCTTGAGAAAGTACTTTTTGAAGAAGAAGTATTTAAATTGTTCCCAAGGCAAAAGTGGCAATATTATGGCTTCGGGCTACAACTTGCAACTAGGAATTACCTTTACCTTCAAACATGTAGGATGACAAGGTTACTCGAAGATTGGAAATTATTCTTACCCTATTAAATATTTATGTGACCTGATGCGTCCACTTTTCAGATTCACTTGTGCCTGACTTTCTTAAAAATGGAGGGGGTTGTTGTCATAAAAAATCATTTAGATCATTCATTCGGCGAGTCTCACTTTCATTTTCTTCTGGAATCGGGTATGGAACTTGTTTTTGTTAAGCTAGAGGTGTCAGTTCTTGAAGGCATCACATAAAACCTTTTAGTGTGTATCTTCTCAGTTTGAGTTTCGGTAGAAGGAGTTTAAGTGCTAACCATCCTAAAATATAATATAATAGTTTTAAATTTGTAAAAACTTTTCTGTGACAACCCGCTCTCCGAAATAAGGGGTGGCTTGTCCGATACCTCGTCATAACGGAATCATGAATGGATATCATCCTCAGCATCATAAAAAAATAATTAGGTATGTAGGCAAGCCACTCCATAAATCAGAAAGAAGATTGTCAAAATTATGATTTAGAAGAAAGATTTCAGAAATAAATTAAACAACCCAAATCTGACAAAAGTAGAATTTCCATAGAACATATAGATAGTTAACCAAAACAATATACAGTAAAAGAACCGAATAGTCTATCGGTCCACATTTACATCACAGTGTTTCACAATCTAATATATGATACATACTACATCCATTAACAATTACAAATAATGGGCCACTAGCCCGAATGTAAGACCCGATCATAACTAGATTCCAAAAATGAGAGCGTCTAACAACATCCTGTAATCATCCGCAAGGTCATACAACTCGTCAAAATCATAAGAATGGAAATTCATAACGGGCGCCCTTACGGAGGAGCACCTGAGCGGATACAACAATATGCACAACATAGAAAGATGAACGGGTCAGGGCCCGATTTATATGATTCCCAGAAGAGTAAAAAACATGATAGATGTGGACAATGAATCAATAATAATGTGAATGAGAATCTAACAACCTAAACATAAAATGTATTAATGCAATTATATATGTTTCTAACAATTATAAAATTAGGCAAAAGAAATTAAATTAATTCTCATTTCTTCCCATACCTTATCATTTTCCATTCCTTAGCAGGAATATAATTACCATCACATATCTTATGGAAATTTACATACCTCAAGTCCCACTTGAGTTAGAAAGGTTATATTCATATACATATAACGTTTCTAAGACCGCCCCTCCGAGTTTCCCCACTGGGCGCGCCCCTAAATGACTATCATCTTCCAGGGCCTATCTATACAAGACAACCTGGGCACCTAATGCACGTCGGGAAGTGGCCATATGCCTGCGAGTGAGTCATAACCACACCCGGAATTACCTCACTAGCGCAGAAAAAAACATACACAAAACCTGCATATGGCCGAGGACTATAGTCAGCCTGCATTCAATAGTCAGGGGACATCACCTCATGCGCGAGCTTCCCTTATGATAACATTTAGAGAGGTGTGTTTAAGTAATTTAACAATTACCCATTTATCCCATTTTTCATTATCATGAATCTCATGTGTTTCATTTACTTGTAACATTAATCTTTGAATATTTCTTATTCAATTTCATTATATCATTATGTCCCAAAGTGTTCTCTAAATCATTTCTCGAATTCTCATAAGACCCAAGATTTTATATACCACCAAGGGCTTCTAACATCTCCACATATGGGCTTAGAACTCTAACTTCAACTAATTTCCCAAAAGAGAAGTGATACCTAACTATCACTTCAAGTGCCCCAGAATTAACCCCAAGTGATCCCACTCAACTATAGGGTGACGACCAAAATCAACTAGGACTCTAAAATCCTAATTTTACTTCATACAAGAAGGGTCCTAGGTCATAATCCTAAGGTAGGGGGTAAAATTTAAAAAGAAAAATAATGGAAAAATAGGCTTTTCAAATCGATTCGGACTAGCCGAATCGATTTGGGATCTCAAAGGCGAATCGATTAGGACTATCCGAATCGATTCGGTCAGGAAAAATGAGATTCTGCATAAGGCCGAATCGATTCGGACGAACCGAACCGATTCGGACAACCCAGGCTTGGAAACTGTCTCCCATCAAATCGATTCGGCCAGGCCGAATCGATTCGGTTCTGCAGAATTTCTAAGTTTAATTTATGGAGTCTTTGACTCCATATCTATACCCAACTTCAACCCATTCCATTTCCTATCCTTTAATGCTACCAAATAATCATAAATGCATTATCCAGCCAAATTTTACCTCCAAACCATATCAATTTAACTTCCAAATATCTAAAGCCCATAAATCAAAGAAAACCCTAACTTCCATAAACCATACATATCCATAACTATCAATGCAAATTACTCTACTTAAATCATACACTAGCAAGTAGAAAACTTGCCTCAAGGTTGTAACTTCAGATTTGGTGAAGAATGTAGGCAAGATCAACACCCAAGCTTCAATCTCTCCTATTTTCCCCAAGGTTCTTCTTCCTTATTCTTTCTCTAGGCTTAACAAGGTAATTAAAGGAATAGTAACTTAGGTGAAGACATAAATCGTGGCTTGCTTAAAATTCCAACTTAAGTGATTAATATGCGGTAAAATAATACGCATCTACTCATATAAACTACAACTAGTCAAAAGTGCCCAGAAACTCGAAATACAATATGGTACACAATTTGACTATTTCAAACCTCCCGGAACTAATGGCACCCTCCAAATTATCATTTGGAGATTTTAAAATTCAGTTTAGGTTCCGATTTCATTTCAAGCCCAAATGTCATTTTAAATTCTTATGACATAATAATAAAACATAACATAGAAAAATTCACCTCTACATACGGTAAATATGCAACATCATAGTAGATATTAACTTATCTTTCTTAAATTAATACCTACTCCACAAATCAACATCTTTAATTAATCACTATAATTAGCAGATTAAATATAAAATAGAATCTCAAAAGCGAGGGTTGTTACATTTTCTTTAAAAGGGTACATAAAACAACCACAAATATATTATATAAAGGTGTTTGGAGGAGTATGTTGCAATCTGGATTTCTTAATTTCACACAAGTTAGAATTAGTCATCCTCTTAAGCTAGTAGTCTGTCATATTATGTACACTGTTTTATTCACTTATTTTACATTAGGATGGATTCTTTCATTTTGATTTTCCTAATTGGGAACTACATTATCTATCTCAAAAGGATCAGTGTCGGGAACAGTAGAAAAATCGCCTAGTTCAGAAGGGTTATCATCTCTAGAATCATTAGAATCTAATGAAATTCCTATTAGTTCACCGTTCGAAGTAGCTTCAGGATGAATTGTAGGAGGTGGTTATGCATCAACAAAAGCAATATTAATTGCCTCTTGTAACGTAATTGAATCATCCACATAGTCACAAATTTTTCTTAAGACTTGGGCTTCTCCTGAAACACAATTTGTCAAAACCATTGTTTCACATCGCTGCTGGAGTCAAACCATTCTTCATGAAGGGTTCCTAATCAATGAACTAAGGCGTGTAAAGGCCTCTTCTCGAACTGTAGTATCCCATTCGTTGTTGGGTACGATGTCTAAACTAAATAAGAGGGAATCCCAGGTATTCATGCTGCAAAATGTATTTATTATAGGAATAGGTATAGATGGTACAAAAAATGTAAAATAACTAATATGCTGTGAAAATTTCCCCGTATAGGAATATAACCCATTGTATTTATTACTTTTAAAAAACGCTCTCATACCAACTTGTCACACCCTATTTTGTTATGAATATACAAGAGAGTAACCAAGCAATGAATTAAAGTTAATGAGAAAAAATATAACTTTATTCATTAAGTAATGTCGCACATTTATTGTACTACCACCACAGGGGTGAATTACATTTTATTCTCAAGCTGAACAATAAAGTAGGTCATCAAAAATGTTCTTTAATCTCCACCCAGATAGTTAAATAAGAAAATATGTGGCCCATGTAAATCACAAAAAGGGAGGGGAGACTATCCTCTTTCTTCTGGAACATCTAAAGGAAAAAGGAATTACCTCAAATATGCTACGTAGATCTTACCAATTTTATAATGAATGATATGTAGATAGAATCTTGGAGTGTACATAGAATTCACCATTTGGTATATTAACACAGTACAAATTGTATAACAAGAAAGTTAAAGAATTTAAGCTGATAATCCCATACTTACTAGATTACAAATGGGCATAGAAATAAGTGAAGCGTAATTAGAGTAACAAAATTATAATCAACCCAAAACCTTTGGGGAGAAATAAGTGGACAGGTGCACTAATAAAGATACACTCATACGTATGTAGTTAAAATCCAGGCTCGTAATCATCTAAGACCTTAGGCCAAGTAGAAAAGTTATGTCGGACAACACGACAGTCTACTCCTTAGTTAATACTGATGCTTCTTATAATACATAATATTCATAGAGGTGCATGGTGATCTGATTCAATTATTATAATTATTTTCATGATATCAGCTATTTGGTGAGAAGGTTAAAGTTGATCCAATTGATCATAATTAAAAGTAACCAGATATATAATAACATATCAGTATGGTAATTTCCAAACATAGTAGGAATTAAGTAGGGCTATCACATAGTGATATCAATGGTTGTAAAATAAGTACTATAAAATTTATTATTAAAATGGTTCTACCTACTTGAACGTAGTATCATACGGCTTACGCATGATTGAATAAGAGATCGGGAGGGGTGGTACTTGATTTTCAGTACACAAAAACTTTTCTTAGTTAGTGTGGTTGATAATAATGTTAGGTTGGTGTAAATAACTAAAAAAAAGTTTTTTTAAAGTTTAGGGGCTAATTTGTAAATATTTCTGGGGATTTAAAATCTACGGCTTAAGCCGAAATTTGAAAATTGGTGTAGAATAGTTTTTGACCCAAAATTTAACAAAGTAAATGTAGAAAAAAGTTGGGTTTTAAAATTCATAAGTTGAAAAGTTTAGGAGGAGCCAATTTGTAATTATAAGAAAATATTTATGACCTAAAACCCTAATTTTCAATAAGTTGAAATAGGATTGACCAAATCATGCCTTACCTTATATCATTTTGATCAGAAAATTTGACAAAAATATTGAAAAAATTAAGAAATTTTTTATTGGCCCCGTGCCCTCATTCGCTTTGTCAAGATTTCTAGTTGAAAAGTTCATCTTCAACCTCTCGACAGTTGACTTAGGTTTTGAAAAAACTTTGGCCTTGAATAAATCCTCATTTTCTAAACCATTTAAGATTATTACTGAAACAATCCAACCTAATTTTTCACAAGGAATCCAAAAATATAAATTTTTTGGATTGGGGTTCAGTATTTATTGAGATACAAATACTGTGTGTTTTTCAAAACATTTAACCAAACTTTCGAATCTTTACTGAATGTGGAAATGGTTTCTATGCCATTGTTGGGTTTCTTTTATCTTAAGGAACGTTTTAATTTTAGTTTGAAGGTTTGACGTGGTCTGGATGGGGAGAATTTGAAGTTTTTTAATTTTCTAAAATAGAAAACACTTTTAAGAAATTAAGGTTCAAAACATATGATTTTTTGAAAAAGACCAATGCAGTTGATCTTTTGGACTCATAAAAAAACTATTTATCACTTTGAAACTGGTTTAAAGTCAAGGAATCAAATTTCACCATTAAAGCTCAAGCTTTAATGGAGTTTTTATTTGTTTTTTTTAACAGAGACTGGTTTCAGACATAAAAGCATGTTTTTTTTATTGGTATGATCCTAATAATAACATAAAAGAGAATTGGAATTAAAAAAATAAGGTTTAACACATAAAATGACAATATACCAGATGGGATGGAAAAATTCAAACTTTGGGCAGGCTTAAGGGGTGGATTTTATTATTGGTAATCGTGGGGTATTTTATAGTAGGGGGTGAGGGGAGGTCATTGGAGCGGAAATGAGATGGATTCTTCCTTTTTTAAGAAGGTAAAGATGTATGAACTTGAGCTATACATGGTTAGATGGTTTAACCATATATTTTGTGCTTCTTCCTCCCATCTAGAGGATGACATGGGAGGGGGGTAATGTGTAAATGTTGTATTTGAAGTTTTAGTCGTTGGTTTGAAAGGTCTATATTTATTTGGTATTAATTACGGAATTTTCCCAACTTTTACAGTTATTTTTGTAATTTTATGAATGTTCAAGGGTTAGGATTATAAATTCTAATTAGTTGATGTGTAGAGGTTTAATTTGATAAAAAGTTTGGGTCTAGGGGTTAAGTATATATCAAGGTATGCTTGTTTGAAAAGTTCAAAGGGTATTTTTGTATATTTAAAACTTTATGGTGTACTTGGATAATTAAGTAAAGCTATAGGTTTAATGATGCAGTTTCATGTTTGTTTAGGATTATTTTGGGTTTGAATAACATATAAGGGAGATCCTGGGGATTTTAGGTAGTTGTTAATGCTAACTAGCTCGTTTAAATTGTACGGGTGTTACACGTTCATTATTGAGTCTAGGATAGGTTCAAGATTGTAAGTCATTTATCCTTTTTGTAAATCTTTACCTAAATAATGGAAGGTATCAGTTTGGGCCGAGATTATTCTTTTTTCCCTTGCACAAATCCCCGTCTCAAGTGCATGATTTATTATTCTTCTTTATGGTTGCTTTTATATTCTTCATGAAAATATATTGTTAACTAGGAACAATTTGTACTTCAATTTTTGTCACATAGATGCTATGATTAATTTTTTCTCATTTTGGATTGAAGACAAACATTAACCTCATTTGGTAATATTTTTTTAATTTGGTTAGTCCCTTTCTACACACACTTTTTTATTTACTATTAGAGCTAGACCTTAATTTTTATTAGGTTTGATCACCAAGAGGTAGATCCTGTGTGTGTATAAATGAGTTTTAGGTGTGTGATTTTTGAGGAAGTGCATTCTAGTACTTCTAATGATTTTTATACCATACTTCATTCTCAGTTCGATTTTACATATCTTCCATTACTCAAAAATTAATATCAATAAAGTGAGGATGATTTTTATGATATTCATTTTTTAATTCTTGAATTTAAATATGATAAATTATATAAATAGTCTTTGAAATTAATTACAGATAATGCTTTAATACCCTCCAAACTCAATGAATATAAAAAGAACATTAATTTACATCCTACGGGATATATAGTTGACCGTGCTCATACGTGTGAGAATATTATGTTTTATGGGAAAATCCTCCAATTGTTCATTTTGGTTTAACAAAGATTTTAAAAGAAGAAAATGGAGGTATTAGAAAAGGTTTAAAGCTCTTTAAAGAGAGAATTTAGAGTTCGTAAATGACCTTGTACTATTAAAAAATGAAAATGAAGTTTTGTGAGTTTTGGAAATTGAAGGACCTATCCTCTTTGAAATGATTAAATGTGTTGATGTTTCATTGTTGGATCTTTTAAACTTATTAGATAAGTCAAAAGATAATAACATTATATCAAAAGTAGAGTATGGAGATTTTATCGATTTTAAAGAAGAAAGAAAATATTTTTTTTTTATTTCTAGAAAAATTAAAAAATAGATCTCCATTTGTGTAAAGTGTTCAATTGATTTAAAAACGAAAGTTGAAAGTCTTCAAAATTATTTGATCTCGGCACCAAAAATGTGAAAGTGTATTTAGAGACGAGATCACAAAAACATGGAGATGTGATTTTTATACCAACCTGAAAAAGAAATGATAAAAGGGGGTATGGTTTTAACAAGTTTCATATTTCTTCTTCCAATAAATAAATGATTTTTGTCAAAGGTTATTTTCAAAATGACACAACAAATAATTGAACTATTCCTTTGAAAGCTCAAGATAATAAGGATAATGTTGTAAATATTTTTGAAAAGAAAAATAAATTGGGCATCCCAAGTTTGACAAAAAACAAATTATATTCTTAATCATAAGATACCTAAATGGGACATTGTTTGTTATTATTGTCATGATAAGGGTCAGCATAAATATTTTTATATAAGTTTATGTAATATAAAAGTTTTTAAAAGTTTTTTTATAATATAAAAATCCAAATGACTAGATCTAAAACATCTAAATGTAATCATTATCATAAATTTGGTTAGTTAAGAAAAAAATTCTTTTTACTCAAACCAAACCTACCTTCGAATCAAAGTAAGAATTTTTGTGGGAAACAATACGGTGAGAGAGTTTTAGATTCTAAAAATTTACGTCTAAACCCTTTAAAAGGCAAATTTAGATTAAAAGGAGTTAAAATATTTTTGACGAAAAAAAGATCTTAGAAAGAGAAAGAACGTGAATATTAATACGCCTCATGTCCACCTAATCCCAAAGTTAATTGTGTGAATCATGTATGGGTTAGAAAATTTAATTAGGATAAAATGAAAGTTGTGTGTAAGAAGATTCCAAAATTACTCCCCGTCACCTATAGCAGAGGATGTTTTATTCAACCATAAACCTTGTCATAATCTCATTTCATATATCCTACATTAGCCTATGTAGTTTTGTTTTTTATATGAGTTTGTATATCGTTCGCATTAATTTGGAAAACTCCTATGTGAATTGTTTATCTTCTTCATTTGTTCTTTCTTCATTTCTTGAATAATTAAAAAATATTTTGTTTTTAAAAATACATTATTTTTATTAATTGGTTTGCGAATTTTATACTTAGGCCTTACCGGCTCTTTTAGTCTTAACCTTTTTGGTTTATACAGATTGACTATCTTACGAATTCAATTATTATTTTCATGATTAATTGATATTTGTAGGAACATGTTAATGACTATATGCTCCATGTATACCTCTTAATCTTATGTCATACTCTTTTGTGATTGTATTTATATTTATTGTAAAATTTAAAAATATTTTTAATACAATTATGTCTATGCTTTTTTAGATCATATATTATATAACATATTTTCGTATATCAAAGTTGGCTTGTTTGATCATTTTTCCTTTTGTTTGAGAATATGACATGTACTTTACATTATTATATCTTATTTCACTTTACACTGCACTACACATTGAATTGATGACACTTTATGGGAATGATAAATATTTATGCTCTTCTATAAAGCGTTCAAAACATCATCAGACTTGGGAAAGAGTGTTTAACTTCTATATGTGTATTTGAGGATTTTTATTCATGATATAAAGAATTTACAAAATCTTATGCTATAAAAAAATCATGATAGAATATATGGTTAGGGATACAACTTTGGACGATGTTACATTTGAAAGTTGAAAATAGTATCCCATCTATGTGCTTAAGTGAAAGCTTCCACATTAAAAAAAAATTGAATAGAACAATTTCTCAAAGAGTTTTATATATCTAAAATTTGGTGACAACAAAGATAAGAGTTAAAATACTTTAACCAATTGTAAATTTTAGGGGGGGAAGTATTAGTTGATAATGATCCTAAATGGGTGTTGGAGATTTAACTTGAGTCGAACCTTTGCATTTTTTATTTTATGATTTGTTATATTAGTTGAACTTGAGCTTCAAACATTCCCTCAATGGTGTTCATTTATTGTTGTTTTCTTGGATTGATATATGTTCTTATGTTTTCAGTTAATTATCTCATCAAGCTATTATCATTTTATGGATAATATTTTCCTGATTATGAACATTGGAGATACAAATCTTATTTGGTAAGTGTTATAAAAATGACTATATTTTTACTTCTCAAAAAGGGGTCTTGTAGTTGTTATATTATTTGATAAATGTTGTTGTGTGATGTAAAACCCTTTAATTAAAATAAAGTTTCTAGAAGCTCAATTTTTATCTTTTACTTTGCATTTAGTTCTCATTTTCCCCACGTACTATATCTTTCACCTTTTTTCAAAAGATTCATTTGAAATTCGTCTTTTGGGATATCAGTTGAGTGATTAGTTTGGTATATATTTGCTCTTTTTTAGTCCTAATTAGCTTTAGATTTGATGTTGCTTATTCATGTTGTTAGATTGTCATATATTACCTTGGAATTTGATATTAATATAATATTTCCATATATGTTGATTTCATAGTTTCTATAATTAGGATAAATATGCTACATCCAAATGTTGTTTTGATTATTTTTTCTTATGATCATATTTAATAAAATGCTAGAATGAAATATCATCAAATCTTAGTGTATCCTATATCGTCGGTGGTTTCTATTCATGATATTACAGATGCTTCACCATTGAAGGTTTCTTAGACGTATTTCATAGATACTTGGCAGTCATAAATGATTATTTGGTATCTAGAATTATGTTTATATTTTGAGTGTTTTTACAGATCATAAAAATTGGTATCTACTAGTATCTTTTATATCCTAATACATTTTGGGAATTTTTTCCAAAATATTTATTATGGTTTCTACATATTTGGCTTCATTTATCATTATTCATCATTTCTTCCTTTATATGGTGTATCATGTGATTCACATCACATATTTCTATCATCTTTGACACCCTGATCCGAATTTAAATCACTAATCAAAGTTAACTTACATTGGAATCAAAGTTTCAGGGAAACGTTTATCTTCGAAAAGTAATAAAATCCATTACTTCCATTCTTTCCCAAAACCATCAACTTATAATCAATAATCTATTGTTTTATCATTTATGAAAATGTGAACACGTTCATGCCAATTAAGGTCAAACTAATTGTTAATGTGAAAAAGTAGACTCGATCTAATTCTTTAATCACAGGTAAAATGTGTAAATAGAAAGAGAACAACATAACATATTAAGGTGGTTTAGCTATGTATTAAGGCCTATGTCCACTATTATGGTATTATTTATTGCAATAGCTTGCTTTTGTGTTCTTGCCATTGATGGCAGGGGTACAATGTATTTATAATTACCTGGAGGCCAAGGGTTGGAATTTCAAGGGATGGAATGCATTTACATATTAAGCATTTACATCCTTACATACTATTTGTGCTGATTAGTTGTACAAACTTTGATTAATATGACTCTTGATATGTTGACCCTTTCCTGATCTTATTATCGGCCTTCCCGTACTTGGTCGGCATTCCTTATTAGTCTATTATCACCTAACTAGTATTAAGGGCATATAGGAGAACAAATGTTTATTATAAGGCCACATAGATGGATAATATTTAGTATTAAAAGAAGCCCCAATGTTCTACGCTTGATGCTTGCCTGAAAGTATAGAGCATTTGCTCCAGATTATAGCTCGGGCTATTTTCATAATACTTGGTTGGTAGTCGACTTACCAAACTTGTAAAATTTAGATGGTAATGTTTGAAGATGGAATTTTTGCAAATAATTTGAACTTTTGATGAACTGCCCAAGGATAAATGAATATTTTTCATCATAATATTTATGAAGCCGTCGGAACGTCAATCGTTGGTACATTTCATCATTACGTTTGCTATTTTCGAGGAAACCTATAAAAGGTGGTGAACTTTCCCAGTTTCTCTTTACCTCCAAACTTTCGAACTGTAGAAGATATCTTTGAACTCTTGAGTTCCCGTTTCCCATCGTTCTTTATCTCTTTTGACAGTTCTTGCCGAATCCTTAAGTTTTCTATAAGAATTCTTTCCTTTTCCTTATTTTCTTTTTCTTGAATCATGGTTTATATAATTTATATTGATTCTCTAGATGAATTTAGGAGGGAATAGAATATACTAGATTGGGTAGATTTAGAGTTTCCTAATCTTTCTATTGATGTCTTCTCTTTACCTTAGGGTCATTGGATTCCCTCCTTATTCATAGTTGAGTGCGTCTTTATTTTTCACCCAAATCATTTTTAGTTCTGTCAATATTTTGATGTTGTACCTGCTAGAGTAGCCCCCAATACTTGGAGGATAGTTAATGGAATCCATAGGCTTAATCAATTCTATGGGACCCATATCGAAGTCCCTAAAATTATGTTATATTACAAATGGGTCACCAGTGACAGTACATATTATTTCAAGACGAGGTTTGCCAATAGAGCTCTAGTTGTTAATATACATGACTCCAATAAAGATTATATCGATTATGGGGTTATTAAAAAGAACTGGAAATGCACTCCTCGTCAAAGGGGTTGAAGTATGCGATGGACCCAGATCCATCAAGCTTGATGAGCTCAAGTTTTTATGGGGCATTCATCAAAAAATAAGTGAGGAGCATATTAGGTCTGCTTCATTCTTGTTAAAGTACAGAAGTTCTATAACTTATTTTATTTCTCGGCCAATAACTACCACCCCTTCTAACAACATAGATTTGGAGAGAGATCCAATCTCCACTTCCTCAACCACTACATCTGGTGGTGGTGAACTTGCAGTTAGTACTTCCTCCCCTTTTGATTTCGACCTTACCCTTTCTGTAAGTATGGGTAAAAGGAAATTTATCAATCTATTCAGGGATAACTTTGAAGTTGGCACCAATAAGCTTGCTGATATTGGTGCCTCAAAGAACAAGACTGATGTTTGTAAGAAGCCCCCAGCCAACAAGGGTGATGAATCTCTTCTGAAACAACTGAGTAGAGGTCCTACTGATAAGAAGGTTGAGAAAGTTATTGAGGTCGATCAACAGGGCTTGGTAGGTATTGATCCTTATATTGATGGCTCATCTGTAGCCTTGAATCATAGCTTGGCTAGGAAATTGATTAAGTCTGCCACCCTTCGAGACCATAGAGTTGTTACTGCCTCTTTGCCCCGATTAAAACTGTCAAAAAGGGATACTCAGAGTTTAGCCTTGGTAATTTTTTAGCTTCAAAGTTGATCGGATATTATTCATGTTTTTATTGACTTGTACTGACTTGGATTTTTCTTGTAGTTCTTGATCGACTACAACCAAATGCTAGAGAAGGATACTCTTATTCAGATGATGTATAAGATCTTTCGCAAGTCTTAGAAAATATTTGTTGGATTCCCAACAAGCCTTGAAGACAGAGAGTAATACTTGGGAAGAGAAGATCAAGACTGTTGAAGAAGCTCGATAGAAGGATAACTCGACTACTACTCAAGATGAGTGCAAGGCAAAGGCTGCTGAAGGACAAGTGGCCAAGTTATCGAAAGACCTTTCTTTTGAAAGGGTCAAGAGAAATAAGGTTAGGGAGGATGCATTCAACAAATGTTGGGACAAATAAATTTCTTCCTCCTCTGCCCAAATTGAATATGCAAAAAAGAAATTATTTAAGGAATGTTGGTTGTCAGCATTAAAGGAAGTTAACACTATTGAGGATTCTAAACTTTTCCTGAAGCATGATCCTAGCTCAATCCCCCCCCCCCCCCCCAATTTAGACGATGAAGTTAAGGATGATGTTCGTTTTGGGGAATCATCTTTGGTAGTTGAGTCTTTTATTCGTTATGTTGACCAAGACACGAATGTTATTGATTTAGCTATCCCAACAGCCGAGCAAGACAAAACCCCTATTTATCCAGCTACCTTTTCTACCGACCAGGGTGTAAATCCTGATGTTGAAAAGGATAACAAGATGGTGTAGACTTTCTTGGCATTTGGTCTTCATATTTCGTACCTTCATTTTATTTTATTTCTGTTTCTACCCTAATGTACTTGTAATTTTACTTTCTTTATTAATGAAAGAACCATTTCTTCATACTATTTGATATTACTCCGCTGTTGTTATATCTTCTTCAATTGTTGATCAATAGTTGCTTAATCTTTTTAGTTCATGGATAAGATGGAATAAATTTCTTCCACTGATTATGATTTACTCAAGCGGTGAAACAACTTGTTCAATATGGTCACTTGGATTTGACTGATGAAGAATTAATAAGCATGCTCGGTGGAAATGCTTCTGATCAAGCCAAAGATGCATATACTTATCCCAAGTTTCTTTTTGATCGGGTTGTGGCCAATAATGGTGCATACTATGAAATGATCGAAGAACTGCAGGCAAAACATAAAGAGGCCAAAGCTTTATTGCATGCCGACTACAAGGCCAAATACCAAGCATTGAGTGAAGCCTCGGGCTTTGAGGAAAAAATGGAGAAATATGCTTCCACTTTTAGGAAGAAGGAATTTTTGCTGAACCGTAATGTTGATGAAGCTAGGGAATTTTCTAAACACTTGGAGGAAGAGAATAATAAGTTGAGAGATGAAATTGTGTCTTTAAAAAGTTCTTTTACTGCTGTTGTCGACAAAGGTGCTTCTTTCCTAGAGAATGAGAATGATAAATTAAGAAAAGAACTTGAAGTTTTAAAAAAGTCCAAACATGTACAATCTTCCGAACAGAGAGCTGGATGACCAAATATAGAAGAGGCCAGGATGAAAAAGACTTTAACTGATTAGGCTGCCCAGCTGAAAGCTAAGAACCGAGTTATTACTGATTTGTCTTCAAAGCTAGAAGTTAAAGACCAACCCCTTGCTGACCAACTCTCCCAATTGAAGGTGAAGGATGAGGTTTTAAAGATACTTCAACATCAAGTTGAAAGATTAACCTTTCAATTTCACAAACAACCTAGAGAAGTACGGATGGATGAATATAATGAAGCTTTGGGCCATATAGATGATCACCTTGCTAAATCTAATCGTGAAGGTTATAAATGGGGTTGAACTAATTTCTTAACTGTGATAAAGGTTGATCAAGATAGAAAACTCTGGTATTAGCATGATCCCAGTTTCTTAGATTGTCAATAACCTCTGTTCAAGTTGGATGTCACCTGGATTCCCGTTGAATCAATTCCCCAATGCTTGATATCAAAATACTTAGGGGATTTTGAGTTAATGGTGATCTTGAAATAGTTAGACCTCCTCATCTGACCAACACAGTGATTAGCAGTAACAGAAGAATGCTTCAAGATTTTAACTTCATCAATTCTCCTTATATGCTGGATGATCCTCCTGATGGCATGGAAAAAGTGCAGCCATCTTCCAAAGCTTAAGAAAAATGTCTAATGGAAAAATTATCTTGTAATTATTTGAAATACATCTGATTGTTATTAAACTTATATGAATGAAATATGTTAGTTTTATGATTTTTTAAATCAATTTGCAATTGTTGTGCCATTGGTTCAAATGAATACATTTAGATATATTTATCCAAATTTAATATCAGTTATCAGTAGTATTGCCATAGGTTCTACTAATGCACTTAGAATTATCGACCTAAGTTTAGCACCAATTACCAGTGGTGTTGCCATAGGTTCTACTAATGAACTTAGGTTTATTGACCTAAGTTTAGCATTAGTTATCAGCGGTGACCAAGCGTATGTGGAATATATGTTTATATTCCTATATCTAGGAATTTTTACATCCTTTCCTTCATTTGACTTGGTTTGGGTAAAATGCATGTTTACCACAAATATTTTGGCCAAGTGCTGAGGATTTTTAATCCTATTTTAACTTGGATTTTTCATAGCCGACCAAGTATTGAGGATTTTTTTATCCCGATTGTAACTGATCAGAACTAATATCTTTGGTTAGAGCTAAAATTTTGTACCACTATACTCCAAAAAAGTCAAAAACTAAACTGAAATAATGGAAATCGATAATTTTATTGATAATCATCTTGAAAACAAGTGAAATACAAAGCTTATAATCTACTGATAATACTTTCTAAGGTGCCCGGTATTCTAAGAATTCTTGAACTCCTCACCCTCCAAAGTTTCTATCCGGTATGTTCCTGGTCAGATGACAACAGAAATACGATAGGGACCGTGCCAATTAGCTTCAGGACTATTTCTCTTCTATATCACCTTTTTGAGAACATAATCTCCTTCTTTCGGGTTGGTCGGCATGACCCTTTTATTGTAGAAGTGAGCAATTTTTTATTAGTAGGGAACATTTCTCATGGAAACATCATCCCTTAATTGTTCTAGCATATTAAGATCTATTCGCCTCATTAGATCATTGAATGGGGAATTAAAATTTAATACCATGTGGGTTGGTAAGACGAGCTCGGCTGGTATCATTATTTTAGTTCCAAATGCAAGAATATATGGTGCTTCTCTGCTGTTGTTCTCGACGTGATTCTGTGAGCCCATAGGACTGAATGCATGTCATTGATCACATTTCCCTTAGTTGCGTCAAGCCATTTCTTCAATTCATTCAACAGAGTTATATTTGTTACTTCTGTTTGGCCATTACTTTGAGGATGGCCTGGTGCATAATGCATCTTCTGAATTTTAAATTGGACACAGTAGGCTTCAAACTCCTCATTGTCAAACCGAATGCCATGATCTGTAATGAAAGCATATGGCAAACCATATCCACAAATTATGCTCGTCCATATGAACTGGTATACGTTTTTATAAGTCATGTCTACTAGTGGCTCTACCTCAACCCATTTGGTGAAATAATCAACAACAAGGACCAGGTATGTAAACCTGCCTTTGATGGTAGGCAATAAGTCGACCAAGTCAATTCCCCAGATACCAAATGACCAAGGTGAAGTGATTGGAGTTAAAACATCATTGGATGTTTTCTAACATTAGAGAACCTTTGTCATTTATCACATTTATTTGTAAAGGCTGTGCAATCTGCCCTCATGGTTAGCTAATAGTAGCCCTGTGTGTTAATTCATTGAAGTAGTGTTCTCCCAGATGAATGAGCCCCACAAGAACCTTCATGGACTTCTTGTATTAAATCTTTCACTTCTATTGGCTCAACGCATCTTTGCATAAAGGTCGCCAATCCCCTTTTGTATAATACTCCTTTATTCAGTACACATCTTGCAGCCTTGTATTTAAACTTTTTGGCTTCTATAGGATCTACTGGTAAGTTTCCGTCTAATATAACTTCTGATGGGATCCATCCAGGAGGGTCCCAAATGAAATTAACCATTAGGTCTTTACCGATGCTCCGATTATCTAGAATCTCTATCGAGATCATCCTTGTAAGATCAATCCTTATCGCTGATGCTAGCCGAGCAAGTGTGTTTGCTCAGGCATTCCCAATTCTTATAATTCTTTGTATTTGGACAGCTTGTAACTCAACTATCACTTCGATAGCTTTAGATAAGTATCTTGTCATCAAATCTCCTTTGAAACCATATATACGAAGGATTTGATTCCCTACCAGTTATGAGTCATAATGGGCCACTACTTGCTCGGCACTCAGTGATTTGGATAGATTCAACCCGACTATCAATGCTTTGTATTTGGCTTCATTGTTCGACACTTTGAATTGAAACCTGAGGGCATATTCAGTATCAATATCATCAGGAGTGTTAAGGATAATACCTCTTCCACAGCCAATAGCACATGAAGAGCCATCAATATATAATTTCCATATCAGGATTTGCTACTAAGACATTCATTAGTTAATAACCCAAGTTTGAATATCTTCTTACTTTCTATAGTATGACTTTATACAATTTCTTTGATTTTGGGGGATTCAGCCTGTTCGACAACAACTTCAGCTTGCTTTTGAGATGAACTTTCTTCTTCTGACTGCTTCTCGGTAGGCAAATTTGATTTTTTGAGCAATTCCGAGTAAGTGAATTCGGTAATAAAATCTACTAAAGCTTAATTTTGAACGAAGATCTAGGCTCATAAACAATATCATATTCTCTTAACTACACTGCCCAATACATTAATCTTCCCGATTTCTCAAGTTTATAGGGTTCTTACTTACGAGGCAAATCAGTATATACTACTATGGTATGTGCTTGGAAATAAGGTTTCATTCTCCTAGAAGCCTCAATCAGGTCTACGATTAATTTCTCCAAACGTGGGTATCTGATCTCAGCTCCCCTAGAGGCTTTACTAGTATAGTATACTGGCTTTTGCACTCCATTGTCGTGTCTAACTAAAGTTGAGCTCATAACTGATTCATAAATGACTAAGTATAAGTATAATTTCTCTCCTAAAACTGGTTGGGAGAGCAGTGGTGGTGATCCCAAGTATTTCTTCAGCTCCTAGAAAGCTTGTTCACACTCTTCGTTCAACTCAAAAGTCTTCCTTAACACTTTAAAGAAATGCATACACTTATCGGTTGCTCGGGAAAAAAATCGATTTAAAGATTCCACTCTTCCAGTCAGCCTCTATGCATCCTTCCTACAGACTGGTGATTCCATCTTAATCAGAGCTTTTATATTTGCAGGGTTAGTTTCAAATCCTTTTTAGTTGATAACGAAGCCAAGGAACATACCTTCTCGAACTCCATAGACACACTTGGTAGAATTCAACTTTATTTGATGTTTTTCGAACTGGTTAGAAGTTTGAGTTAGGTCGGTAATATGATTAGAGGCTTTTCTCCTTTTATTAGCATGTCATTCACATAAACCTCCATTTTTTGCCTATATGTTCTTCAAAAATTTTATTTACCAACCTCAGTATATTGCACTTAAATTTATAAGACCTAAAGGCATCATATTATAACAATAAGTTCCTCGAGGAATGATAAAATTTGTACTCTACCTATCTTTGGGCTTTATTTTATCTAGTTATAACTAGAATAGGCATCCATAAAGCTTAAAATCTCGTGTCCTGACGTAACATCTACCAGCTTATCAATCCTTGGCAAAGGAAAATGATCTTTTAGGCAAGCTTTATTTAGATTAGTAAAATCTACGCACATCCGCTATTTATCATTCTTCTTTTTTACCATGACAATGTTGGCCATTCAGCATGGATACTTCAGATCTGCAATAAATTGTGCATTTTAAAGCTTCTCTACCTCCTCTTGGATAACTTGATTCTTTTCAGGACTGAAAAGTCTATGTCTTTGCTTGATCGGCTTGGAATCTTCATTGATGTTGAGTTCATGACAGAGGAAACTGAATTCATGACTCCAAGAAAATACATTTCTTCCACGCCTCAGGAACATGATCAACTCCTATTTGAGGATAGGATCCAATATTGAGACGATCTGTGTAGTCCTTTATTATTTGTCGTCGTCCAGAATGATGCTTTATGTCACTTCTATAATTTGACCCTTGACCAATTGTGTTTCAACCCTTGGATCTAAGGTTTTAACCTCAAATTCACTATTAGGCTCAGTGGTATATACCTGATAAGTTGTAGTCATCTTCTTCAATTCAATCACCTCTTCTTATTCGGCTGAGGAGTAGTAACACTATATGACTTATTTTTGGTCGCCTTTCACCACACCTACCCTAAAATGAGTAGGTAACTTCAAGCATTGATGACTGTTGACGGGATAACCTCAAACTTCTTGAGCCCTACCCTGTCGAGGATCACATTGTAAGTTGATTAAACATTTTTGTCCATTACGAAGAAGCATATTTTCTCCATACGACTTCCTGGATAAGTGCCGAACAACACTTCTAACTTGATTATTCCCATAGTATAGACCTTTTTCACTAGAAAAACTTATTAATGGCCTACGATATGGTTCTAACTAGCTAAGCTTTAAGCCAAGACTTTGAAAATAGGGATACAACATTATGTCTTCCAAGCTCCCATTATCAATCAATATTCTTCCATTGACTATATCTTTGATATTGAATTTAACATTTAACGGATCATTATGAGGATAAAGTACCCTAGAGAGGTCATTTTTGGAGATGCCAATCACTAGCTTATCTTTGTTCACCTTCCTCGGCTAATCTTCATTGGCTAAATTGATTATTTGGATATAAGAACATGCTTGGTCCTGATTCATGTAAGCTTTTCTTTTAGCTGTTTGATCTCCTCCTCTTGCATCGCCACTTGTAATCATATGATAATCAAATGAACCAAAACTGAGCATAAATACCTCATGTTCTGGTTGTTTGGGCTTTTTGATAGGTCGGGATCATCCTCACAATCATCATCGAAATTTTTCTTAATATCTTCTCTAGAATTACATGGAGAATTTGATCTTATTCTAGACTCTCTAGTATCACGCCGATTAACAAATTTATTGAGTGTTCCTCGGTGGATGAGAGATTCTATTTAATTATGCAAAGCAATGCAACCATCAGTTGTGTGACCATGATCCTTGTGGAAATTGCATTAATTGGATCTATCTCTTTTGTTAGGAGGGGCTCTCAGCTTCCCAGGCCATCGCAATTCCTTGCTATGCTTGATTTCTTCCAGGATATGGTGAATGGAAATGCTCAATGGGATGTAGTTCCCATATCTCTTGAGTTTTTATTCCTTCTTTTCCCTTTGTTCCTTCTATTCCTTATGGTCCTTTTGTTCCTTCTTCTCATATTTGGCATCGGACTTTGTGGCTGGATTCTATTTGGAAATCATTGCTTCCTCGGCGTTCTTTATCTTTCCTGACTTTTCCATGATTTCAGCTATTATCTTGGGAGTATCTTTAGCTAAAGCGTAATACATCTTCTCAATAAGCAAATCCCTCATCAGAGAAGTGATGGACATTTTTTCCTCATAATCAATTACCTCCAACTTCTTATTTTTAAACCAAATAATGTAGTCCCTGGTTCTTTCGCCCACTTGCTGTCTTATACTCAGAAGACGAGCCATTCTTTTTATTCTTTTAGATTCAAAGAAAAAGTTGCCAATAAATAGCTCAGCCAACTGATTAAAGTTGGTGATTTGTCCTCGGGGAAAATTGTTATATCATATTTAGGTTGAGCCCGTAATGGTGCTAGAAAATGCTTTGCATCTCGATACTAGGCTCGGGATCATTTATCTTGTTTGAACAAGGGTGTATGAGAATGAGAACGATGATTAGACACTCATTCCCACAAACGGCGCCAATCTGTTGATGTAAAAAAGTAGACTAGATGTAATTCTTTAATCATAGATAAAATATGTAAATAGAAAGATAACAAAACAAGATTTTAAAGTGGTTCGGCTATGTATTAAGGCCTACGTCCACTGTTATGGTATTAGTTATTGCAATATCTTTTTCGCTTGTGTTCTTTCCTTTGATGGCGGGGGTGCAATGTATTTATAATGACTTGGAGGCCAAGGGTTGGAATGTCAAGGGATGGAATGCATCTAAATATTAAACATTTACATCCTTACGTACTGTATATGAAGATTAGTTGTACAAACTATGAGTAATATGACTCTTGATATGTTGACCCTTTACTGATCTTGTTGGCCGGCCTTCCCGTACTTGGTCCTCATTCCTTGTGTTGGTCGGCATAACTTGTTAGGCTATTATCAGTAGATTGGGATTAAGGCCACGTAGGAGAACAAATGTTTATTTCTGATTGATCCACATAGATGGATAATTTTTGGCATCAGCACTAATAATTTGGCAAAAGATTTAAGAGATATAACTAATTGACGGGAAATCCTAAATTTAAAATAATTATTACAACTCTACTACATAGTTTCAATTATGAAAATCCAATCTAAAAATACGACAGTTCATCAAATTTGGACGACCACATAGTTCTATTTCTCAGTATTCATAGACTTTCTAATTTTTGCCTCTTATATCCTTTCCCTTGTCCGCATCTTTACCCAAAGTACCTCAGGGTAAGGGGAGGGTAACCAAATAGAAAAATGAGTATTTCTTAATTGGGGGAATACTAGCAGGCTATATTAATACAATGAAATAAATATACATATATGACACATTTTATTAAGTCTAATAACATTTTTCTTTAATTTAAGCGTGTTTCAAATGCAACTACAATTCATGACATATAACCAAAGGATATATGACAGCACACACTTAATGATTTATACCCGACTCAAACCCAAGTCCCATGTTTACCCCTTTATCATTTTTTATCATTCCCTTTTCATAATTTATCATGAAACCAATTCATATTTTTGTTATCATTTTATGCACACCAACATCATTACAATATTATTATCATTATTTTGGAGGTAACCAATCCCTTTATATTTATGGGTTCACTATCTACCATAAATGCCAGAATCATTGCTTTACTGGATAGTTGTCTTAAGTTCAATACAAAGACACATCTTAGGGGTTCGGTTCCTTCTTAATTTTTTTCGGTACTTTTGTGAAACTTTTCCTTTACTCATTATTAACATCTTTTAACATTTTGGTATTCTTTTGACCCATTTAATGAAAACAAAACTTCCAACATATAAACCAACCTTTAATGTACTTGATTACACACTTTAAACACGTTTTTTTTAACTTTATGGACTTATTTTTAGAATCTTTCTAACTCAATACCATTTTATCTTTTCAAATCTTTACATTTATTGGTGTATAAAAATATATCGTCTTAAAGACCACATTTAAAATCAAACTAGTTTTGGACAAGATATCATGTGGTTTAACAGATGATATTGCACAAAACATAATGGAATGAAAAAAATAAGAATCATGTAGCCGACCTCAGATAATTGGGAAAAGACTTTCTTGAGATGAGTAGGTGTGCAATAGTGTAACTTTTGGGACCATTTTGTAAACTTCATACTTTCAAGGGAAAAATATAATTTCCACATTTCAAGGGAATTTTTGCAATTATTCTTTTTCAACATTTAAAGTTTTACACTTTAAACCAACTTTTTTTTATACACTTTTATACATTTTCATGGTGTCTAACCCTACCCATCCTACATGAACCACATGTATGTAGTTATGCCATTTTAGGGTTATAAAGACAAGTTTTCTTGAAAATATTTAACACAATATTTTTTTATAAAAGCCTACATTCTTTACAACACAATATTCTTTCCAAATTCAACTTTACTTATTTTCACATTTTTCTTCATATGAAGTAGCAGTTGTTGTGGCACTAGTAGCATGTAGATAAACACACACTCACACACACACACACACACACACACACACACACACACACAGATATATATATATATATATATATATATATATACACACCCACACCCACATATGTACATACATACATCCATAGATACATACATACACTAGTGGTGACCGGTGCGATGCACAGTCCGGTGTAATATATTATTCAAATATGTAGTTTAGTTAATAATTATTATCATTATTAAGAAAAAAAGATTATAGTCTCAAATAGTGGAATGAAATTAAGTGCCAAATTACGAAGAGCACAATGTGGAATTTTACTTTTATTATGAATGCACTTTATTATTTAATCAAAATTAATGGCATGTGATATTGCAAATGATTGATCAAAGTCATTAATAAACATACGGGAATCTACTTATTCTCTTACCTATCATACATAGCATACTTAAGTATTGTTATTATTAATTAATTTTATTTTTGTACAGAAATAAATAAGTGTGTGTGTGTGTGTACATTTTATACTCTTGTTTAATATTTATGTTCTTAGTTTATTTCATTGTTATTCTTGTTTTATTATAAATAAGTATGTTATTTTATTTATGTCATTGACATAGTTTATTAATTGATTAAAAAATAATGGCAAGAGGCGTCGTAAATAATTGATCAAAATGGTTATGTTAATTGATTTGGTATTTGTATGGAAATGAATAACAATCTATTTACATTTTATACTCTCATTTTTAAAATTACTTTATTAAATTATTTCATTGTTAAATTTTGTTCTAATACAAATACGTATGGTATTTTACTTATCTTAATCACACACTTTATTATGTGAATAAAAAAATGAATCGCATTAAACGTTGCAAGTGAAAATAAAGCAAAAAAATGTCATAAACCATAAATAAAAATAAAACATGCAGGTGAAAATTATTTTGAGTTAATTTTTCTTATGTGTACCCTGAAATGTTTAAAATAAACATAGAATAAATCAACACAATTTCTTAAACAAAATGAATACAATGCAAGAAGATAACGTATCTATGTATATATAATGTGTAATGCCCCATAATTTTAATGAATTTTAATATGAGATTAATTAAAAATTAATGATCTAAATAAATAGGGATTAATTGGAATTAATTATGAAAAATTAATTGGGATTAATCCGGATTTAATATTACTAGAGATAAAAGTAATATATGATTTTTAAGATATGATTTTGAATATTACTTAGTGATATAAAAGTAATATGTGAATATAATAATTATTGCCGAGAGCTACAAATACGATAATAATGAAAATTAAGTCAAGAAGCGCTTATGAGTCTTATCGGGACTAAAGTTGGGAAATAAAATGAGATGTATTTTTAATTCATTCGGATGAGCATTTCAAGTGCGCCGTTGAGTCCGGAATGGTCGAAATAGGCAGAAAAGTCTACTCGGGGGTTTGATTTGGGTCTCGGGTCAATTGAAAGATGAAAGGACACCCCAGATGGGCATTTTAGTCATTTGGCTTTGGACATGAATAATATCCACTTTTTTTGTCTTTTAGTTAGACTTGGAGACTTGTTATATAAGTGGGTTTACACTCTATGGAAGGTTCATTTCATCTATTTCATTTGTGAGTTCTTTGAGAGAAAGTGAAGAGACTTTGAGAGAAAAGAAAAGTCATCTTGTGGAGAGAAAGAGTTACCTTGAAGAAGAAGAGTCATATTGGGCAATCAAAGGGGACAACCACCACAAACCACCATCTCCAAACCTTGCACCACCATCGGAGGGTCGTCGAAAAATCAACGAAAAAAGTAAAGAGGAGGTTCTAACATTATCTTTTTCAAAGGTTCATACCTACACTAAGAGGCAAGTGATTCTTGATCCATTTAAGTGTTTATAATATCCATGTTAGAATAGGATTTTCTTTGGTATTATGAACTTATAGATTTGGGATTAAAATGACTGATAAATCTTGATTAATGGATAGGCAAATTTATGTAGTTGATTATTCACATGTAGATGTTATGAACATGTAGAAAAAATATATGTTTATGGAGAAAATGGAAAATGATGATAGGTATTGCATGTAGATTAATCCTACTTATGATTGAATGACTTAGAGAAGAAATCATAATTCTAAATTGTTTTTTTTAAGGTGTATAAAAATGGAGAATTTAGATAAATGAAATTTTGAGGGTTAATTGTGTTTGATGTTAGTTCTCATATAAACTTGGTGATTTAGATGTTTTTCCTTGTATTATAATTACCCATAATCGTGTAGAAATTATGTTGAGAGATTTGGTATTCGTTAGAATGTATTTCATGTGAGTTTCGGTGAAAAAGGATGGATAAAACGCATGAAAAATTATTGTAGAAAAAAGGACGAACATTGTATGATAATTTTAGGACTGTTTTAAGAAAAAATTGGCAATATGCACACCAATTCTTGTATAAAATCACGTTCTACACAACTTTGTAGCTTTGAGTTTTTTCAAAATCGGAGCAGAAAAGCCTCAAATTGTGATTTTATAATTCTGGGTAGAATGTAACTTTATCGGGGAAAAAATGGATTATTGGGAATTAAAATATAATCTCGGCTTGTCATAATGAATCGGGGTTTTGGACCAATAAGTATGGGTTGAAGGTCACTAATAGAATATTTAATAAAATCCTTTCCTTGAACAAGGGATGTTAGGAGAAATGGAAAATGTGAAATATTCATAATGACAATTCTAGGACTTCGAGCGAAAAATTCAGAAGTCTCAATTTTAGCCCAGAAAAGTTTTGAGAATTGTATTTTTAGCCCACAGTAAGTTCTAAATATTTTGGTACATTAACTAGGAGTGAGAGACCTGGGTAAATGGTGAAAAATATATGAAATTGAGAAATAAAATTATGTGAGAGATATCTACATAATAATAATAATACGATTAAGAGATGAATAATCATCATGGTCAAGTACGGGTTAATATTGGTGATATACATATATATATATATATATATATATATATATATATATATATATATATATATATATATATATATATATATATATATATATATATATATATGCGGGTACTTGGGATTATGTGAGTGACAACTACATAGTAAATATACGATGATAATCGTGATTAACAAGTACGGGTAGGATTGATAAAAATAATGGGTACTTGGGATAAGATGAATTACTAATTTGAGATAAAGGTCGAGTGTGTACCTATTCCTATATAGGTTGATTATATACCTATTTTTTTTTTAATTTATGTGTATGACATACCTAGCCTACTTGCTATCTATGAGAGGTTTACGCGTAGAGGGAAGTCATATCCTGATTAGCCTTAAGGGGGATCTTTGACTTATTGGCTCAGAATATAGGACTTAGGTTAGATTGTCATTAGTGAGAACAATGATATTGAATGGTCTTTTGGGTGCGTAGACCAAAGGCTTAGGACTGTGTTCACCTCCACTATTTGTGATTTGTTAATTATGGTTCATGGAACATATGGTAGAGTACGAATGCACCGCAGCTGAGCCTCGGGGTGCAGTTTAGTATATATATGGTAGAGTGAATGTGTATACATAGTTATGATATTATCTACTGTGTTAATTAAGTAAACATGAAAGATAATGAAATCTGAGAAGAATTAAGTAGGTGAATACATAATTATAATGAATTAAAAAAGGCTTATCCATGTTATAGAGAAATTGGATATATGTATTACCTGTATTGCGAGAGAAATACATGGGAAAGATATGGGCTATGGTTAGTTAGCACTGATATGAACTAGTTAACATGGGAATAGTAACTAGTATGATTTTAAGGTACGTTAAGAATGCAAAGATGAGAGGTGAGAATCTCAAGAGAGAGAGTCTGATAATCTAACATGTATATAATAATTGCTGAATCGAGCATTTATTCACTTGATATTTTCTAAACTATTTTACAATTGGGCTCTGACCCATTTTCTTGCATATTCTCTTCTCTCTTGTATCTCCTATATCAGGTGTCCAGCCATAGGAACGCCAAACATAAAGAATTAAGATTTTTTACAAGCTATGGATGCTATGATTTTTTTGACCTTGTTTAGACGCTTTCATATTCATGGATTCATACTCTGTAGTTGGTCTTCCATTTAGGGCATGTTGCTGAAGAGGATTTAAGTATTTTCATTCTATCCTAGTCGGTTAATGTATTATGTTAGTTTTCATACATTCGGTTTTATTGGAGTTTATTTTATTGAGATATTTAAACTGGAGAGTTTTATTCCAGTTGCATAAAATTCAGTTTTGATATTACTCACTTGTTATTCATTATGTACATAAATTGTGTTAAATGGTTTATGTTTTAAAAGTGGATTTTTTATTAAATTAAAATTGAAAAGTTTTAATACCTATTTAATTAAGTATTAGGGGACTATGTTTTCGAGAGTGATGCTAAGAATGATCTAACTGTATATTTTGTTTTTAATTTGGTATAGGACTGATCACCCGATATTTAATTAAGCGGGGTATTACATAATGTATTTGTCTTCTTCGCCAAATATTATAAATGATACAATCTTTGTCTATATATAGCTTGTTCTTGTGATAGAGTTGGAGTCTTATCATGTTTACTATGGGAGTCCTACACGTTCAATAAAAAAATGTGATAGAGTTTTACTCTAACAGTAACTCTATCACCATAGTAATTGTAGTAGTCATAGCTTTATCATCGTTTGTATGTTTAGCTATTTGTAGAGAAATATCAAGTGCCGTTAAAAAATATTCGAGTGAATAGAATAAAAATATTTATTCCTAAACTCCAATTCTTTACTCATGGCATCACCTAAAGTTTTGTACAATAAATTTTACATAGCTAATAAGTTCTTTAAATAATGATAATTGAGTATTTAAAGTGGTTGAAATTTTAGAAATGACTTAAAAGGTCACAAAATTAATTTAAAATAGGTATGATATGTTAAGACTGGTATTTATTATAGCATGCATATTTATTATGTGAAACTGAAATGTTAAAAATTAACACAAAATAAGTTAAACACGATTTTTTTAATATTTTTTAAAAAAATAAACCCTTACGTTGCGAACCCCTAAGTGAGTCCGCCTAACTCTTTATAAAAATTGTCCAACATTGACCCATTTTTTTAAAAAGAGCTACAACAAATATATTTCGAATTGATTTTTCTAATGGGCGCCTTGAAATGTTTAAAATAGACACAAAATAGATCAATAAAAAATATATTTTTTAATATTAAAAAAAAATCACCTACGTTGCAGACCAATAAATGAGTACGTCTGACCCTTTATGAAAACTATCAGAAAATATTATTATATCCATATATATAAATGTGTACTTGACGCATCAGTAGAGTAACATAAAAGGGTCGCGAATAATGGTCTCCCTAATATTACTCTAAAACTAAATTCCAAACAAATGAATTATTTTAAAGTTTTGTTAAACTTTGTTATCAAACGCACCTTCAATGAAAAAAATCGTCCTTATATATTTATTTATCAAAATTAAATTTATTCTTATATTATAATTCATTGTAAGCTAATATGGGATGAATATATGAATTCTTATAACAAAAAAAATGTACATTCTAAATTTGTATATAAGAATCATTATGGGTTCCTTCATTTCCCCGTAAGAAGAATATTCAAAAATAAAAATTCAAAAATAATCTCTTTCAGGAGTTATAATCATTTTTTTTAAATCTCTCTCTCCTTTACTCCCTATTTACGACCCATCACTTTTAAAAATCCTTTACCCTTGTATCACATGTTGATTTATGCATTAGGTAGAAACCATCATACCTACTTTTGTGTCAACTTAGACCACATGCTGTGAGCCTACAAGCTCACCCCTACCTTACCAAACTCACATACCTCTCCTGCCCAGCTTAACCTCTAGACCTGTTAACTAAGAAAATAAAAATCAACAAAAAATTCTCTCACCGGGCACACCTCAACAAAGAAACAAAATATTAAGGCGCACTAATTCAAAGTTTTTCTTTAGGTTCTTCCTCACCAAAACATAATAAACTTAAGAAACACAAACAACACATACAAAATTTTGAGCCCTAAAATAATAAAAATAAATATATAGAGAGAAAGAGAGATAAGTGAATATCTTTAATATGTTTCTAAATCTGTTAAGAGTGTGTTAGATCTACTTAAGACAAATAAAAATATGTTATATATCTGAGTTTAGTGATTCAACAAATTTTACAAACTTAAAATCTATCACATATACTGCTTTAACAGACATAACATTAACATATATAAAATAATAGTGCATGTTCAAAAAGATAAGAAGCAACCAAAAATCAAAACCCACGGTATGAAAACATATATATATTTGTTTTGATAAGTAAATTATAACATAAAACAAACCCCCCTAAGGGGGAGGAAACCCGTATACAGGGAGTATACAAAATAAAAGACAAAGGGCCGGAACCCAAAACAAGCAAGTCAAGAACCTAAAACTCCTCCCAAAACTCCAGAAAATGAGCTATCGACGAGTAATGCCTTTTCCTATACCAGGTAAGAAGCTGGTTCATAAAGTTATACCGAATTTGAGAGGGATCAAGTTCAACCCCCTCGAAGTATCTCCTATTCCTCTCCTTCCAGACGGTCCAGAAAATACAATATGGTACAATGATCCAAATCATCCGAAGGTTTGTCCAACCCCTACGGCTCCTCCAAGACTCTATCACATCACACACCGATGGAGGCATCACCTAATGAATTCGAAAAAGTGTGAAGAACAAAGTCCCCTAGTCACCTGATAGTGGAGAAGAAGATGATTATACGTCTCCTCCTCCTTCTTGCAAAACCAACACCTGCTGGACAACCTCATCCATCTCTTTTGAAGCCCCTCAATAGTCAAAATATCCTGTCTTGCAGCGGTCCACACAAAGAAACAAACCCTCGAAGGCGCATGACTCTTCCAAATGGACTTCCAAGGGAATGAAGTACCCCCACGACCCCTCAACACAAGATAATAATTCTTAACAAAAAACAAACCATCCTGAGAACTCATTCACCTCAAACCATCTTCCCCAAAGGATGGAACATGCGCCAAATGCAGCCACTCAAAGAACTCCTCTGCCTCCTCTAGATCCCCATCCCGAATACCCCTCCTAAACTTTGGATCCCACACCGCCCGATCCCCAACCCTCCGCCTATGAACCTCAACTGATCCCTCTCTGTCTCCCCCAATTCGAAACATCCCCCGAAAAAGATCCTCCAAAGGGCCCCCTTCACCCCATTTATCCCTCCAAAACGTGATACAACTCCCACTCCCAAGCTGGTAGGAAGTGAACCTAGAGAACTTCTCCCAACCCATCACAATGTATCTCCACCACCCCACCCCATGAGCCCCGCGCCCCACAGATAGACCCCACCCATAAGGGCTAGCCCCATACCTAGCTACCACCACTTTCCTCCACAATATGTCACGTTCCCTATTAAACTGCCACGACCACTTGCCCAATAAAGCCGTACTGAAATGAGTTAAGTTCCTCACCCCAGCCCCAACCTCATTCAGCGGCTTGCATACCACATCCCAACTCACCAAGAAGTACATAAACTGAACATTATGCCCTTTCAACAAAAATCCCTCATCAACTTGTCAAGCCTCTTACCAACGGAACCAGGTAAAGGAAGGATAAACATAAAATAAGTCGGAAGGCTCGATAAACACTTTTGATCAACGTTAACTTACCCCCTTTGGAAAGGTAACTATGCTTCCAACCTGCTAAACGCCTTTGGACCCTCTCGAGGACCGGATCCCACATCGAAGAAGTCTTAAACTTTTCTCCTAAAGGGAGGCCAGGATAAGAAGATGGGAGAAAACTGACCCTACAACCAAGAACACTGGCCAAGAAACCCACATTACCCACCCCTCCAATGGCAAACATCTCACTTTTACTGATGTTGATACATAAACTCGACACAACTTCAAAACACACCAGCAACAACCGCACCGTCCTCACCTCATCCATCGATGCCCCACAAAAGATAATAGTATCATCCATGAATAGAAGGTGAGAGATCTCAACCTGATGGGGAACCGCGCTCCTGATCAATAATCCCGAGATCAGACCACCCTCCACGCTCCTACTCCGTATCCCCTACCCAACCCACGTAATACTCAACCCTAAATTCTACCCCCTCCCCCCCCACACACACTCCCTTACCATTACCCAACCCTCTCACAAGACCGAAAATAAAATCTTATCGCACTTAATACTCACCACGCTCCCACCCCGTATCCCTTGCCCAACCCACAGAATACTCAATCCCCAATTCTACACCCCCCACTGCCTTACCATTACCCAACCCTCTCACAATACCATCCCACGCCTACTTCCTCAACCTCCCATACTACCCCTTTGCGCAATCCACGCCCCAATCACCAACTCTAAACTCACTCCACCCTGCTTCGTACTCCCAACGCCATACACCACTTACACGCTACCTGCCCCAAACCCATACCCACTACTGTACCCAACTAAAACCTCTGCTGAAGCCACAAATTGAGAAAACCTGCCTTCATTATCATACATGTCGATTTTGCAACTATTCAATTGCAGTTAGAATTTTCTATTAGTGTTTGGACGGGTTCGAAGAGCCATGACCCGAACGAAGACTTGTGTTTTTCAGTCAGATAGTTATGGGAATGGAAAGAGAATAGATCTCCTGGAGGTGAGGCCCATTCCGTTTGAACCCATCTCAAGGTCTACGTGTTTCAAAGATCTTCCCTTGATAGCTTCATCAATCATCTCTCCTCCTCCCACCGTGGAGGTGGTACCGCTGCCTTTTGGGTTATCTTCAGTGATGAAGTAACGGTGCTTTTGTGTCTGCTTCTGCTTAATTGGGTACTATGAAAATCTCGTGACAATACATACACACATAATGATGTCTTGTGGTACAGGGGGAGCGACATACATACGCACAGAAAGAAAGAAATGGATATAGGGGTTGATAGAGATAGAGAGTACTAAGCGAGAAATATGGTAAGATAAGTAGTTTTAGATCATGGGGAGTCGATTTCCAGTGTTATGGAGAGATGTGTGGAGGTGGGGTGGTTGCACTCTAGTTTCGAGGAGATTACACGTGTATTTATTGGATTTTAAAAAAAAATCAAAAAATCGAGAAATTTTAGTTTGAGAATTGGAGGGTTGTGAGTTAAACAACTACATACGCATATATAATAAGATACATACATACATACACACACATACATACATACATACATACATACATACATACATACATACATACATATAGGTTCCATGTGAACAATATAAATATGTCATACATATCTACCCTAACATGTTTGGTATTATGTTATGAAAATATCGGATGGAACTCCATACCTCAAATGAATAAATTGACAAAAAATATATAAATAATTCTCCAAGTCTCCAACAAATACTCGCAAAAGTTCTAAAATTAACTCTTAAAGAATTCTTCCAAATATCCTCTAAAAAATATCCCTCACAACTCCACCAAAAAAATACACCAACACACCTCCAAAATACCACAAACATACCTCCAAATATTCACTCAAAATAAAGTATCTAAGGCTAAGAAAAACTCAATAATATAGGATGATTTTTGAGTAAAAATTATGTTGAAGCCTCTTATGATGGTGTAGTAATAAGGGTTTCAAGGTTTAGAGAGAAATGGTTTCGCATGTTCTAATTATTATGGATGATGGATAGTTTTGATAATATTTAAAATATGAGGTATTTAGCTAGGATCACTGGGTATCGACAATATATCAAGGAGACCGAATAGAATTTGACAAAAAATGAGCTACGAGGATACATCCACCCACCATATCTAGTTTGGATTCCCGTTATAGCGGTGCTCAACCCACTATGGCGACATAGGTAGTGGGTTAGTGGGGATCCAGGGGTTTAAGTTTTGGGTTCCTTATTTTTTCTTTTTGTTTAATGAAAGTTACAACCTTATATATGTTTCCCTTCTTTTATTTTATACAAGGGGTAGAATTATCACACCATCTTAATTAACCACTAGTAGCTAATTGTAACTTTTATATTCTGACGACAAAGTATATATACATATGCATCATTTTATGCGCTTAAATGACCACAAAGGGCTTGTAAGCCTTTAATAAATATCTACAAATGTCCCCATAAATTTAATTGTAACAACTACCCTTTATAAAATTTGTTCAATTATCTATCCATGGAAGAATACCATTTATCAAAATAATATTTGTGCCTAACATGAAAATAATCTTTTTATTTAACAGTTATTCTTTATTAAAAAACACAGTTTTATTTGTGAAACCCTATTAACATTACTCATTATTTAGTGCACATAAATTAATATTTATAAAATTGTACATAATGAATTTTTTTATGTAAAACATTATTATCCTTTGCATGTAACCCATGCAATACCATGCGAAGGCCATGCAAGAGGATGATTTGGAAATTTTGAAATCAATGCTTGAGGGTATGGATATCGTTAGAGTGTCTAAGTTACAAGGTCTAACAACTAAGTTTGAAACAATTAGGATGGAAGATAATAGTCATTTAATGACTTTTATGCTAAACTTTCGGGCATTGTTAACTCCTGATTTAACTTAGGTGAAACAATCCTTGAGCCAAAAAAATTTGAAGGTCGTTGCCTGAAAGATTTAATGCCAAAGTAACAGTCTGAAATTCTCTCGACGGTGTTTATACTATAAGAGTCCAATAACTTGTTGGTTATCTTCAAACCTATGATGAGGTGGACATGTGTCCTTCAAAAAAAGTAAAATAACTTATGTTTAAAAACCTGCAAGGAGGATGTGTTAGATTATGATACTGATTTTGAGTTAGATCCTAAAGAGATTGCTAGGATTACAAAAAAGTTCACTAAAATTTTCTAAGCTCAGAGAAGAGAAGAAATCTAACAACAAATATAAGAACTTTAATAATGACCACGATAGGAATAAGAGAGATAACCTTAAGAAGGTGGATGATTGAGACTAGTGTTATGAATGTCAAGGGTTTGGGCATCATGCTTTAAGTTTCTTACTAAACTAAGGAAGGAATGTAAGAAGTCCAAAGTTTACATTGATACCCTTAGTGATAGTGAATCAAAAGAGGAAACCAATTCTCCTGTAGGCTGTAAGTACACATATTTCATGGATAGTCATGTGAGACTAAATAAACAAATCTTTCGATGATGAAGATAATCACGTGCATGAAAATTTCGAGGTCTGATCTTTAGATTCCCAATTTTTTTATTGAGGAGGAGAATGAGATTAACGTTTCCTTTTGTGAGTTGTATATGGAGTCTTTGAAGTTGAAAAGGGAAAACTTAAAATTAGTGGCTAAGTTGAAATAGAATGCTGTAGGAAATGATGATAAATTGTTTGAAGATTTAAGGGTGAGTTCGAAGACTCTTAGGGAGAAACTGATGTATGTGGATGGGGAGTGATATAAATTTCTAGAAATGATTGAAAATATGAAGAAAGTCTCCCTAAAATTTGATGAGTCTAAAAAAAATTTCATCTAGAATTTTGGAGTTAGAAGATGAATTGAGAGACGCAAGTCGTCTCAAATTTTATTTAGAATCTAGGTCAGAAAAGTTGGACAAAATTTTAGGAACCGTCCAAATAAAAAAAATGACAAAATAAGTCTAAGCTATAATTTTTCGAATGTTTCTTGTCTTAAAGACAATATCAAGATTTTCAGAGAGTCAACCGTTACCAAGGACATTCTCAATGGTCACGCTAAATGTATATTTCCTAGAGTTTACGCATGCACACAATGTGGCGGAAAATGTCACCTTATGAATTTAAGCACGTTTTGATCTTCAAAAAGGCGCTATGAATTTTAAATCCCATGACAACATGATTCCTAAAACCTAAGGTGCTAAATCTTCATCATTTTGGTTGTAAAAATCTAATTTGGAGCCACTTAACATTGTACTTGTTGATTATTCACATGTTATATCTTATGAGTGATTGTGTTTGCATGTTTTCATACATATTTTTGTTTGTTTGACTATTGGTATGATGTTTTTCTTTAGTATTTTTATTCTTAATTTTTTATGTCTATATAAAAAATACAAAAAATATTTATATACTTTCGAGTCATTTTCTTTTGAAAATTTTATACTCAAAATGATTTTTGTCTCTTTTGTGAAGTAGTTTTACACATTTTGTATGGCATATTGGTGTGTTTTAATCCAATTCATCTCATGTTTTCCATGTGGCTACAACATTTGAGTGCGGCTTAAAATGATTTAGATTGTTTCTTAATAATTCCTTGTTATGGAGTTGTCCATATTTATATTTTCTTAATGGATTCATTTATGTATATACCTCGGCACGCACTTTCATGAGCTCTTTTGAAATTTAACTTCTTATGTTATATGAGCTAAGTGAGGTGTTATCCTATCAATATTGTTAATACATATATTAATATCTAGGGGGTTTATTCATGTAAGAACCATTGTGGTGATGATTCTCTTAGGCTTAAAAATATAAGAGGGTGAAATGGAAAGGGCTATGAAAGGAGTAAATGTCCTTTGCAGGAAATGTCAAGTAATGGTAAGAGACTTTTGTAATACCCCGTACTTTTGGCTATATTTATTTATGGGATTAATTAATTAATGCGTATTACTCGGAAATTAATCCGGGTAAAATACTAACGAGATGCGAGTTGGTATTTGATCATGTGCATACATGTTTTTATATCAATATTGAATTATGAAAAATTTGTCGTGAGATTGATATACGGCATTTTGGAAATTTTGTTGAGACGCGCGTGACCGCCGCGTCACGGTATAATATTTTGATTATAAAAGTGAATTTAAATTCTATAAACCGTATGGTCGTTTTGAGTGCTCCAACGCGTCCGAAAGGGTCGAGATAGTCAGAAAACACTAGCCGGGGGTGTAGGTTGGATTCCGGGGTATTTTTAGGCCATGCCGGCAACTTAAAGGGTAGTTTGGTAATTTTGTATTTTGAGGAATTAATAATGACGAAAATTAGGAATCTTAATCCGATGTGGATTTAACCCACTAAACCCACTAACCAACCCATATTAACCCATTAAGCTACGGAGGTTATCATTTAGGTTTCCAACTTTCCCAAAGAAAACCCTAGCCACCATAGCCACCTTTGGAGAAGAAGCTTGGAGAAAGAGAGAGAGAGGGAATTATGCAGAAATCTTCACCAAACCAACACCAAAATCAGAAATCGAATCAAGGCAAGTGATTTAAATTACATTCTTTATGCAGTGAATGCTTCTTCCATGTTAGAAATCTTGATAATCTATCTTAATTAAGAGTTAAAGGAAAACCCATGAAATTGGAAGTTATTAGCTTAATTTTGGGTATAGGTTTGCATGTAGAAACATTGCTTGAAGATTGAATTCAGAGATTTCATTTTTTATGTAGTGTAAAAACGGATTAAATTCTGGGATTTGATGATGATAAAAATCTAGGGTTCATGTTCTTGAAAAATTGGGGAAAAGTATAGAATTTTGTGATTTAATGATGTTTAGGATGCATTAATGCCTTAAAAGATGTTAGTATATGACCTTAGCATGTTTTAGGCTAATTAGAGAACTAAAAACATTGTTGGAACGAACTTTGGAGAAGATTTGAGGAGTAAGAATGGTGAAAAATGAAATTTAGAGAAATCTGGGACGAAACTGGTAGGTCGTTAGAAGCCCCTCCCCAGGTCGTTCGAACGAGCTTCTAACGAGTTGACCAGTCGCTTCTAACGAGGGGCAGTTTCGTTCGATAATCTCGTTCGAACAAGATATCGTTAGAAGGTACAGTTCGTTCGAACGAACTGGATCTCGTTCGAACAGACTCGTTCGAACGAGACTTCTAACGAGCTGACAGTGTAATCTCGTTCGAACAGTCTCGTTCGAACGAGACTTCTAACGAGCTGGCAGTCTGGGCCTTTTTGGACTGTTTTGATTTTTGGAGTCCCGTAAACTTGTTCGAGGATATAGATAACATTCCGATGATGATGTAATGATAGAATTGGGACTTTTGGGTATTTATGAGAAGGAAATTATATACTAGAGTTAAATTAAATGGACGGTTTGGGTTGAGACGTGAGTGTCTACTACGACGAGAGAATAAATTATGGCGCGTATGATTATAAACCGGAATAGTATAAATTGCGATAATTATAAGTTGGTACGAGAATGCGATATGTACTACGATTAAACTACGGGATTACTAAGACGTGTATTTACGTAGTATTGGTATATGAATTGTGTGTATGACATACCTACCATACTTGTTATCACGGGAGGTTTGTGTTCGCTTAGGGCCCTCTAATCCTTGTGTTGCCCGGATTTAGACTGGTTACCTTGATGAACATAGGTCATAGAAAGACTTATTGGGATATTAATAAGTCCGCTGATCGTGGGAGCGTAGGTATGTGCGTGACCCATGTGATGTGACTGTGTTCGCCTCCATTATTTGTGATGTTGTTATCTGTGAACTATTCCTGAGAGATTCGGAATATGTAATCCTTATGTACGTGATGTACAGGGATGGATAGCAGAGTATGTGTGCACCACAGCTTAGTTCTCGGGGTGTTTGTATTGTATATTTATGATGTGAATAATATACACTTAATTAATGGGAACCTTCATGTTAATGTTGTGAATATAATTATGGTATTGTTTCGAGAAACATAACGAGTTAGCGGATAGTGAAATATATTGCATATTGAGCATCTGAGTTTACGTTAAACCCCTATTTAATTACGAGCATTATAATGTTAATAGAACCGAGTAATAAGGGTAGGACCTATGGCAGTCTACCTAAATATTATGTCACTTAGCTAGTGGTTTGTGTCGTTGTAGATGGGTACTTACGTTAGGAGTGCACAGTTAGACGAGAGGTGAGAATATCATGTGAGTGCACGTCCTAACATGTACTTTGCATTTAATGTTTTAAATGTTTTTAAAGCACTTGCAGGTTTTTAAAATATAACTCCACATTCGGGCTCTGACCCGTTTGCTTTCAAATCTACTTTTCTTGTAAAACCATTTTTAGGTGCCCAGCCACAAGGACACCATGCATAGGATACTCATTCTGGTGACGATCTGTAGCTGTTTGTGGAAGCTACAGGGATTTTCTTGTAGACGCTTCTATCACTTGGATTCCAGATTTATTATCTATCAGTTATAGGGCATGTCGCCCATTTCTATTAGAGTTACTTTTCCATTACAGTTATCAGACTTTGGCACGTATTGTTTTAGTATTCGGTTTACTTTTCAGTTGTGGGATTGTAGTGAGGAGTTTTTTCTCCAGACTTTATTTACGTTATGGGATGGTTATTCTATTTACTTCATTATGGTGAATGGTGTTATTATTCTTTATTACACTTGTTGCATGTTAATCAGACTTTAATTAAAATTTGGCACTTACTTTTTAAATACTAGGTGGTTAGTAATCGTTAAAATGTTTTCGACAGTGATGCTATTAACTCGACCAACTTGGCATTTTGAATTAATTTAATAAAGGAGTAGCTACCCGGTATTTAATTAGTCGGGGTGTCACAGGTGGTATCAGAGCATCAGGTTCTAGTGTCCTTTAGGATCTGACGGCTTATTATGTTTCCGCTAAGTTTCTTTGATATAGAGCCCTAAATTTTAGGACTGTTGTACTCTTTTTGTGTATGCTTCGTTCTTCAGCTATTTTAAGTTTATAAACAGCGAACTTATAAACTTTGTTCTTATTTCAGATGCCTCCACGACGTGCACGACGAGTTCCCAGGGATGCAACGCCCGAACCCCAGCCCGCTCCAGTTCAGGGCATGATGAACGCCGCTGAGGTTGCAGCTATAGTAGCCCAAGCGGTAAATGCCGCAATTGCCGTTGTTCAGCAGGCACCACCTCAGGCACCGGTTGCCGCGCCAGTATAGGCAAATGCATTCCCGTCTGCTTGGGAACGTGTACGTGACGATTTTCAGAAAGCGCATCCGCCAGAGTTTGAAGGTAGCTCAGATGTGGTAGTCTCGAGCCAGTGGAGGAAGGATATGCAGAGGCACTTGAGGATGTATGAGTGCACGGATGTCTAGAAGAAGGTACTTGCTACTTTCAAGCTAGTTGGATCTGCGCTACAGTGGTGGGAGTCTATTATCACCATGGAGGAGAGGGATACTCTCACTATTCAGGACTTCTGGGTGCGGTTTGACCGCAAGTACTTTCCGTCGGTTGTTCACACGAAAATGAGGAGGAAATTGATGAGTCTGAGACAGGAGGGTAAGACTGAGGTCGAGTTCACGAATCTGTTGAATATCGTTCCAGATGAGATACCAACAGAGAAGAAGAAGATTAAGAAGTTCACGGACGGGTTGACATGGGGGATCCGTCAGCATCTGTTGGGGAACCTTTCATTGGCCACGTATTCTGATATGGTTAACGCTGCTTTGTTACACTGCCAGGACCACCGCTTTCATATGGCTGAGAGCAAGAGGTCGGGAGAGTCTAGCCATCAGGGCAGGACTGGAGGACATGGTGCCGGTGGGGCACAATCTGTTCAGGGGCAGAGACAGGGTGAGCAGGGTTCGCAGCAGGGGGATCAGAAGAGGTTCCGATCAGGGAACTACAGGAAGGGACAGGGAGGTTTCCGTCAGGGCCATCAGGGTCCAAACGGCCATCAGGGCCAACAGGGGCAGAATGGGCAGCAGTTTCACCAGGGCCAGCAGGGCCAAGGGAGGAATCGTAACGGCCACCAGGGCCGGGGACAGCAGGGGCAGAGAGGAGGGAACTTCCCAGGGAAGTGTTTTGTTTGTGGCAAGACTGGCCATAAGCGACAGGATTGTCCTGATAGGGGCAGGGCCCCACAGCAGCAGCAGCAGGGTGCTCGCCAGGAGCCACAGAGACCTATGTTTCCCGCCGCTCTCCCCGCACCACCACAGATGGCAGCATTGCCACCCATTCCAGCAGTCCCAGCTCAGCAGGGGCAACTACAGTATGGACGTGTCTATAACGTCCACCAGGCTGCAGTTCCACAGGCACCGCCCGCGATTGAGGGTACATTTCCTATCCATGGCACTATGGGTCGGGTGTTATTTGATACGGGTGCTACACATTGTTTTATAGCTACACACTTCGCGAAAGCTTTAGGATTATTAGCTACGGCAGAGAGCACAGTGACGTGTGTCGACTCACCATTGGGGAGTGGGTCACTTATTTTCTTTATATGCCGGGGAGTGGGGGTAGAGATTGGTGGTTTGGTATTACCTGCAAACATGTTAGTATTAGATATGCATGTTCACGATGTGATTATCGGTATGGATTGGCTCGTAGCTTATAGGGCCATGATTGATTGCTTCAGCGGGAACATTGTTTTTTCCATTTCGGGGCAAGAGATGTTTATAGTGGCGATGCCTCGCCTAGAGGGAGGATCGACCGCTCATCTGTATTACATTGAGGAGGATACCTCTAAGGAGGTAGTGATTCCTTTAGATTCTATCCCAGTTGTCAGGGAGTATTCAGATGTGTTTCAGGAGATACCAGGCTTACCCCCCAGTCGAGAGATAGACTTTGTTATAGATTTGCTACCGGGTACGAGACCTATAGCACGCGCACCGTACCGTATGGCTCCAGCTGAGATGAGGGAGTTACGGGATCAGATAGAGCAACTGTTAGGTCAGGGCTTTATTCGCAGGAGTACCTCACCTTGGGGCGCTCCAGTTTTGTTTGTGAAGAAGAGGGACGGTTCACTGAGATTGTGTGTGGACTACCGAGAGTTGAATAAGGTCACGATACGGAATAAGTATCCGTTGCCTCGAATCGATGACTTATTCGACCAGTTGAGAGGAGCTTCTTTCTTCTCGAAGATTGATTTGAGATCGGGATACCATCAGTTGCGTATCAGGGAGGAGGATGTCTCGAAGACTACGTTCTTGTCGAGATATGGTTCTTACGAGTTTCGGGTTATGCCTTTCGGTTTGACCAACGCTCCAGCTGTGTTTATGGACTTGATGAACAGAGTGTTCAGGTATTTCCTAGACCAGTTTATCATTGTCTTCATTGATGATATTCTGGTTTACTCCCAGACAGAGGAGGAGCACGCCGAGCATTTGAGGCAGGTTTTGCAGACACTTCGTCAGAACGAGTTGTATGTAAAATATGAGAAGTACGGGTTTTGGCTGAAGGAGGTCCAGTTTTTGGGACACATTATTTCCGACCAAGGAATATCTATTAATCCGGGGAAGGTATCCGCGGTGAGGGAGTGGGGACAGCCCACAACACCAACGGAAATTCGTAGTTTCTTGGGTCTAGCAGGATACTACAGGAGGTTTATTCGGGGTTTCTCGGAGATAGCAGGTCCTTTGACACATCTGACTCGTAAGGGTGTGCCATACATCTGGAGTGATGCCTGTCAGTTGGCATTCGATGAATTGAAGGACAAATTGACCTCATCACCTGTGTTAGCATTGCCGAGACCGGGAGTTGAGTATTTGGTTTACACCGACGCGTCTTTATAAGGGCTTGGAGGTGTATTACAGCAGGAGAGACATGCCATAGCTTATGCTTCCCGTAAGCTTAAGCCTCATGAGAAGAATTACCCTACGCATGATTTAGAGTTGGCGGCAGTGGTATTTGCCCTGCGGATTTGGAGGCACTATCTTTTGGGGGAGAAGTTCCAATTGTTCACGGACCACAAGTCCCTACAGTACCTGTTCACGCAGAAGGAGTTGAATATGCGACAGCGTAGGTGGCTTGAGTTTGTGAAGGACTACCAGTTCGATATCCAGTATCACCGGGTAAGGCTAATGTGGTAGCAGACGCGTTGAGCCATAGGCCAGTAGATGAGGTGGCAGAGGTGTGGAAGGCTAAGTGGAAGGAATTGGAACACCAGGATGCAGTGGCCCGATCATTCATTTCTGTGATGACCGTTACACCGCAGATTGTCACGAAGGTAGTACGGGCACAGGCTAATGACTCATTCTGTCAGGAGCAGATAGTTCGATTACTAGCAGAGGGAGCCGAGTCCTATACCGTTAGCTCAGATGGGGGATTACGCTTCAATGGGAGATTGGTAGTTCCAGAAGGGGATGAATTGCGACATGATGTGATGGCAGAGTCGCACGGCTCACGGTTCGCGGTACATCCCGGAGGGGACAAAATGTACCAAGACATGAGACGCCAGTATTGGTGGAGCAGTATGAAGAGAGATATCACTGAGTTTGTTTCGAAATGCGCCACTTGTCAGCTTGTAAAAGTGGATCATCAGAGACCGGCGGGATTGCTACAGCCATTGGAGGTCCCGGTGTGGATGTGGGAGAGCATGTCGATGGACTTTATCACGGGGTTGCCTACGTCGCAGAGGGGTCACGACTCCGTTTAGGTAATTATGGACAGGTTGTCCAAGGTCGCTCACTTTTTACCCGTAAGGACTGACTACACTACGGGACAGTATGCCCAGCTCTTCATTTCAGAGATTGTGAGACTTCACGGTGTGCCCCTAAATATCGTGTCTGACAGAGACAAGATATTTGTTTCGAGGTTTTGGGAGAGTTTCTAGGAGGCCATGGGCACGGAATTGCGGTTGAGTACGGCTTACCATCCGCAGACCAATGGGCAGACCGAGCGCACAAACCAGATGTTGGAGGACATGCTACGCATGTGCATTATTGACTTTGGGGGTGGATGGGAGCAGTACCTTCCACTGGTGGAGTTTGCTTACAACAACTCCTATCAGTTCACTATTGGCATGGCTCCGTTTGAGGCATTGTACGGTAGGCCTTGTCGTTCCCCAGCATGTTAGTTAGAGGTGGGGGACAACAAACTACTTGGGCCGGAAGTAATTCAGGATACTTCGGCAAGGATTGAGTTGATTCGAAGTCACATTCGGGTAGCTCAAGACAGGCAAAAGAGTTACGCTGATGCGAAGAGATTTTCCAGGGAGTTCCAAGTGGGGGACCAGGTTTTGCTCAGAGTATCTCCTATGAAAGGGATTATGCGATTCGGGAAGAAGGGGAAGTTGGCACCAAGGTATGTGGGGTCGTTTCCTAGTATTGAGCGGATCGGACCTGTTGCGTATAGACTTGGGTTACCGGAGCATTTGCATCGGATTCACGATGTGTTCCATATTTCCTCGCTAAAGAAATACCTTAGAGAAAATTTGGCTCACTCTCACATTGCTGTGGAGGACATCGATCTCCAGCCGGATAGCTCCTACGAGGAGAGGCCGATTGCTATTTTGGACCGAAGCGAGAGGAAACTGCGGTCAAAGATAGTACCGTTAGTGCGTGTTCAGTGGCGACATCACAATGTCGAGGAGTCCACATGGGAGCGCGAGGATGAGATGCGCGAACGTTATCCAAAGTTGTTCATACCAGGTACTTTCTAGTTTCGAATTTCGGGACGAAATTCAGTTATTAGGGGGGAAGTATGTAATACCCCGTACTTTTGGCTATATTTATTTATGGGATTAATTAATTAATGCGTATTACTCGGAAATTAATCCGGGTAAAATACTAACGAGATGCGAGTTGGTATTTGATCATGTGCATACATGTTTTTATATCAATATTGAATTATGAAAAATTTGTCGTGAGATTGATATACGGCATTTTGGAAATTTTGTTGAGACGCGCGTGACCGCCGCGTCACGGTATAATATTTTGATTATAAAAGTGAATTTAAATTCTATAAACCGTATGGTTGTTTTGAGTGCGCCAACGCGTCCGGAAGGGTCGAGATAGTCAGAAAACACTAGCCGGGGGTGTAGGTTGGATTCCGGGGTATTTTTAGGCCATACCGGCAACTTAAAGGGTAGTTTGGTAATTTTGTATTTTGAGGAATTAATAATGACGAAAATTAGGAATCTTAATCCGATGTGGATTTAACCCACTAAACCCACTAACCAACCCATATTAACCCATTAAGCTACGGAGGTTATCATTTAGGTTTCCAACTTTCCCAAAGAAAACCCTAGCCACCATAGCCACCTTTGGAGAAGAAGCTTGGAGAAAGAGAGAGAGAGGGAATTATGCAGAAATCTTCACCAAACCAACACCAAAATCAGAAATCGAATCAAGGCAAGTGATTTAAATTACATTCTTTATGCAGTGAATGCTTCTTCCATGTTAGAAATCTTGATAATCTATCTTAATTAAGAGTTAAAGGAAAACCCATGAAATTGGAAGTTATTAGCTTAATTTTGGGTATAGGTTTGCATGTAGAAACATTGCTTGAAGATTGAATTCAGAGATTTCATTTTTTATGTAGTATAAAAAACGGATTAAATTCTGGGATTTGATGATGATAAAAATCTAGGGTTCATGTTCTTGAAAAATTGGGGAAAAGTATAGAATCTTGTGATTTAATGATGTTTAGGATGCATTAATGCCTTAAAAGATGTTAGTATATGACCTTAGCATGTTTTAGGCTAATTAGAGAACTAAAAACATTGTTGGAACGAACTTTGGAGAAGATTTGAGGAGTAAGAATGGTGAAAAACGAAATTTAGAGAAATCTGGGACGAAACTGGTAGGTCGTTAGAAGCCCCTCCCCAGGTCGTTCGAACGAGCTTCTAACGAGTTGACCAGTCGCTTCTAACGAGAGGCAGTTTCGTTCGATAATCTCGTTCGAACGAGATATCGTTAGAAGGTACAGTTCGTTCGAACGAACTGGATCTCGTTCGAACAGACTCGTTCGAACGAGACTTCTAACGAGCTGACAGTGTAATCTCGTTCGAACAGTCTCGTTCGAACGAGACTTCTAACGAGCTGGCAGTCTGGGCCTTTTTGGACTGTTTTGATTTTTGGAGTCCCGTAAACTTGTTCGAGGATATAGATAACATTCCGATGATGATGTAATGATAGAATTGGGACTTTTGGGTATTTATGAGAAGGAAATTATATACGAGAGTTAAATTAAATGGACGGTTTGGGTTGAGACGTGAGTGTCTACTACGACGAGAGAATAAATTATGGCGCGTATGATTATAAACCGGAATAGTATAAATTGCGATAATTATAAGTTGGTACGAGAATGCGATATGTACTACGATTAAACTACGGGATTACTAAGACGTGTATTTACGTAGTATTGGTATATGAATTGTGTGTATGACATACCTACCATACTTGTTATCACGGGAGGTTTGTGTTCGCTTAGGGCCCTCTAATCCTTGTGTTGCCCGGATTTAGACTGGTTACCTTGATGAACATAGGTCATAGAAAGACTTATTGGGATATTAATAAGTCCGCTGATCGTGGGAGCGTAGGTATGTGCGTGACCCATGTGATGTGACTGTGTTCGCCTCCATTATTTGTGATGTTGTTATCTGTGAACTATTCCTGAGAGATTCAGAATATGTAATCCTTATGTACGTGATGTACCGGGATGGATAGCAGAGTATGTGTGCACCACAGCTTAGTTCTCGGGGTGCTTGTATTGTATATTTATGATGTGAATAATATACACTTAATTAATGGGAACCTTCATGTTAATGTTGTGAATATAATTACGGTATTGTTTCGAGAAACATAACGAGTTAGCGGATAGTGAAATATATTGCATATTGAGCATCTGAGTTTACGTTAAACCCCTATTTAATTACGAGCATTATAATGTTAATAGAACCGAGTAATAAGGGTAGGACCTATGGCAGTCTACCTAAATATTATGTCACTTAGCTAGTGGTTTGTGTCGTTGTAGATGGGTACTTACGTTAGGAGTGCACAGTTAGACGAGAGGTGAGAATATCATGTGAGTGCACGTCCTAACATGTACTTTGCATTTAATGTTTTAAATGTTTTTAAAGCACTTGCAGGTTTTTAAAATATAACTCCACATTCGGGCTCTGACCCGTTTGCTTTCAAATCTACTTTTCTTGTAAAACCATTTTTAGGTGCCCAGCCACAAGGACACCATGCATAGGATACTCATTCTGGTGACGATCTGTAGCTGTTTGTGGAAGCTACAGGGATTTTCTTGTAGACGCTTCTATCACTTGGATTCCAGATTTATTATCTATCAGTTATAGGGCATGTCGCCCATTTCTATTAGAGTTACTTTTCCATTACAGTTATCAGACTTTGGCACGTATTGTTTTAGTATTCGGTTTACTTTTCAGTTGTGGGATTGTAGTGAGGAGTTTTTTCTCCAAACTTTATTTACGTTATGGGATGGTTATTCTATTTACTTCATTATGGTGAATGGTGTTATTATTCTTTATTACACTTGTTGCATGTTAATCAGACTTTAATTAAAATTTGGCACTTACTTTTTAAATACTAGGTGGTTAGTAATCGTTAAAATGTTTTCGACAGTGATGCTATTAACTGGACCAACTTGGCATTTTGAATTAATTTAATAAAGGAGTAGCTGCCCGGTATTTAATTAGTCGGGGTGTCACAACTTTGAAAAAGAAAAGAAAAAGAAAAAAATTGAAGATTAATGGATTTTCACAATGAGTACTAGTTCATTCTTAATAACTCATTGGACTGTCTTGAGTGCTCGGATCATGTTTCTCTTGTTTATAGTTCACACCCCTTCACTATATACATAAATGTTTAGATACAAACTTATGCCACACGAGTGTGAAAAACTTATTTTTGTGTCTTTTGAGCTCAAACACAAACACACACACACACACACACACATATATATATATATGTGTATATATATATATATATATATATATATATATATATATATATATATATATATATATGTTTGTGATTGTTAGGCTAGATGTACGTTTATATATGTATGTATGGTATCCATTTGAGTCTTTGCTGGCATTTAATCCATGTTAGCAATTGTTTCATCTTTTGTATTATTTGTAATTATGTTGCAATGTGTCTATCATACCCATTTCACTTCACATTACATGACATTATTTGTTTCTATGTGATCATTTGTTTCATATTATACACCTTTGACTTTGTCTATTCCCGAACAAAAAGTGGGAGAAGTTTAGATTCAGGGGGAGGGATTTTATATATGGGTAAGTTTGGATAACATAATTATATATTTGAGATTATATTTTTTTAAAGGTGTGTTAATTATGTAGGCTTGAGCTGTGATGTAGAAGAGTTTCATAATAGAACTCAAGAGATAGATTCGACCATGTATTGTTTGTGTCTTTTTCCTCTTGGGTTATGGACAAGAGAGTCTGAGGTCCTTACGGCCTTTGGCAATATTTAAAAGGACATTAAGAAGTAACTGATGGACTTCTATAAGGGTTCTTGGGTATTAATTTAGGGTTCAACTAGGAATATGATAAGTAATATAGTTAAAAATTATCCAAATTATGGCTTTGTACTCACAATAATGGCTTGTGAGTGTATAAAACAATGAGCAAACACTTTTATAAGCAAAGAATCTTGTTTCCATTGAAGTATGAAAATTTAAACATGTACTCAACCATTTTCGAGTCTCCCATATATATGAAAACCCTTGGAGAGAGAATGCGTGGGTTGTCACGACATGGTTAGGGTGTCTCTAAGGTCTGGTGTGAGTCAAAGGTTTTATAAATGTTGTAAGTTAGTCATTAGGGGAATTTAATGGGGATGGGAGTAATCAATGCAAGTGGATTTGATTTGTGGAAATAGGTGAAACATTAATGTTCTTTTCACCTACCCATTAGATGAACTGCATTGGCTCTTTTAGGCACTTAAGAGGTCTAAAATCTGCAATTATTGGTCATAGGATATATTGGAAGTATGTTTCCATGGTACACATATGGGATGAGGGTTAGATAATCTCTGGAGGTCAATTCTATTCTAGTTAAGGTCTGCTTTGTACATCACATAACGAGATGTTGGTGCCGAGGTCTCTCAGCTTGGTTATAGGAATATGTTGGAATGACTGATAATTCTTGGAGATATAAGGGATGATTGAGGACTATGGTACCTCTGTGGTACTTTCTTGAAGTCAATGGAAGTTGTGGGTACTTCTCAGAGATCTGGTTAAGGTCGTGGGTTGACCTTCAGACCTTAGCCATAGTCTGAGGGAAGTTGGGCAGTCTAACAACTCTTGAAATACCAAGGGTCAGATATCGTATTATTAACCCCATCTATACCCTAGTTTTTAAGTTCCATGTTTTAATATAATAGTATAGTTTGAGAGCTGATGTTTTGGCACGGTGGATGTCGTGTTGTTACTTGGAGGAAGATCGCCAAAGATCAGTGGATACCGAGATGCACGAGGCCTGCGTGCACATCCGCGGGTGGTGTCCTTTGGTGGCTGTGAAGAAGTTTTGATCAAGAGAAGATTACATCAGGCTTGAAGGCATCGGGTGAGTGAGTAAGTCAAATATGTCCTTATATAAACCTTATATCAAAGTGAATTTGAGTAATCAAAGTTGTCCGAGGTTTTTCCTATTGTGTTTTTTTCCCGTACATCACAACATTGTGTTTTTATTTATTTTACTCTTGCTTGATCACCTAAAAGTATGCTAAGGCAAGATAAAATTGGACTAAAGTTTACACAACAATTGTTTAAATTATGTTGGAATTAAAACTAGGATAATTACTTATTTTTTTATCTAGTCGAGTTAAATTTGAGTTTGGTAAACCATAATCACATTTTTATCATTCTCATATACAATTTTATGGAGTTTACCCAACCCATAATAAATGAACCAGAATTATGAAATTATGCAATTATAGGTTTTTAAACACATGTTTTCTTAAAAATATTTAACACGATATTTTTTTTATATAAAATCCTACATTTTTAACAACAAAATATTATGTCCAAATTTCACTATAATTGTCTTTATATTCTTATTCACATGAAACAACAATTTTTTGACACTAGAAACATGTATATAAACCACTAGGTGGCATGTGGACAATATAAATATGTAATACATATCTTCCCTAACATGCTTTATATTATTTTATGAAAATGTTGGACGAAAACTCCTCCCTGGAATGATGAAATTCAATAAAAGTATAGAAAGAATGATCCATGTCTCCAAGAAATAATCCAAACAGGTCTAGATAATATCCAAAAGACTGAGTCCAAAATTGCTCCAAAATAATATCCCTTATAGGTCTAACAAAAAGTACACCAACGCACCTCCAAAATATTACAAATGCACCTCTAAAATATTCACTCAAAATAAAGTATTTGATGCTAAGAAATATTCGAGAATTTAAGATGATATGTGAGTAAAAATTGTGTTCAAACCTCCTAAAATGGTATAGAAATATTATTTTTAGGGTTTGGATAGGAACAATTTTGGAAGGATGATTTGTTTGCATATTGAGAGGAGGGGGCTATTTTCGTATGTTCCAATTCTTATGGATGGTGGCTTTTTTTATAACCTTCAAAATCACTCATGATTTTCGTATGTTCCATTTCTGTTCTTTTTTTTATGTGGATGGTAGCATTCTCACACCATTTCAATTAACCATTAGCACCCTATTATTCCTTTTAGCTTTTGACGATAAAATATATATACACATGAATCGTTCGTGTGCCTAAATGACCATAAAAATCATGCAATCCATTAATAAAAATGTACGAATTCCATTAAATTTAATTATAACAACTCCCCTTTATAAAAAAATCAATTATTTATCCACACAAAAATATCATTTATCAAAATAATATTTGTGTACCAACGTAAAAATAATCTTTTTATATGACAATTATTATTATACCATTAATATGGTATGGCTCGTAGAACAATCAGAAGAGGACACCTGGACTCATTGACTATAGAAATGAGGTCGACTCAGTCAATAATGAGATTGCCTGAGTTATGAATATGGCCCACCTAGAAAAGCTTGTCAGCAACGATATTAGAAACAGTTTAGTTAACTCCATTAGCTCACGTCAGGTTAACACCGTTAAGTAAATCCGTCAAAGCAAGCATGTAGTGCATGAATGGATGACGTCAATAGCTCACACGCATGAGAGATATATGAAAATATTCCCCTGAGGTGTCCATAACTAATGTTATGAATATTCTATCACTAGCATGTAAAACGCCTCCCTAACCTATAAAGGCATGAGACATGTTTCTCTATTTTCTATCTCTACCAACAACCTATAAATAACACCCACACTCCTACATTAAAAGTATCCAATATATTTTCTATATCATTATGATGTGAAATACTAGAGAGAACTTTAGATCTTTCAACTTGTACTCATTCATAGATTTTGCTCAGTAATAAATACAATAATAACCTACAATTATAGACGTAGGCATCGCTTTTGGTCAAAACACAGAAATCTTGTAAAATTTCTCTTTCTCTCATCTCTTTATTAATTTCTCTACATTATAATTTCATCCGTTAATATTTATTTATCTATTATTAGCTTATAATTTGTATACTCTAGATAAGACAAATCAGTGTACGGGTTTTAGGCGATAATAGATTGGCGTTGTCTATGAGAAATCGGTTGGACATCGTCGCATTCCACCATTTTAGATTTTTTAAGCTCTAGGATACCCATTTCTGGTGAAGCCGTGAATCGCACTTCGATTTAGCTATGTTTCATTGGGTTAGATTCAGTTAATCTACAATTTCCATTCGATTCTCTTTGATTCCCAGAACTTACCATTAGATTTATATTTTCCTGCTTTCAATTTACTTTTTCTACAATTTCTTATGTTACTTTTTTTCCTATTGCAATGCTCTATTTTTTATTTTTTGTGAAAATAACTGAAAACCCAAAAAGCAGCCAAACTAAAGAGGGAGTTCCACCCTTTATGCCTATAAGTATGGGTGATCTGTAGAGGATCTTAAACAGCCTAGCTAAAGGCCAAAATTATATGAAGGAGAGCATGAAGTACCTAACTTAAAAGTATTCTATCTTGATAAAATATGCCCAAAATGAATCCGATTACCCCGGTATTAAGGTAGAACCTTATAGGAGATATGAGATGTTACCTCTAGCCCCATACTGGGGCATGAGGCATCTGCACTATGAAAAATCAACGGATTTCCTAAGGATGTTGGATTTGGGCTCATGAGGTGAGGGTAGAAAGTATAAGTACTATGGATCTAGGCATGATGATAGATCCTACAGCCTAGAGACACATCCATATTCAAATCAACATGGCATAACGATGATTAATTGGACTCTATTCAGCAATTAAATGTTCGATAAAGGCTTAGAAAATGGTCTTCCTTTGATTGACTGGGCCCAAGAGTTGTGTGGGCACATCGATATATGGCCTATGGAGAGCCAAAGGGGTATAGAAAAGAATCCAGAAGAACTGAGACCAGGAGGGTAGATTGCTCGACTAGGTCAAGGCAGAGCGTGCAAGGATCGACTAAGGCTAAGAAGACTTTTAAGGAAGATAGTTTAGCCGAAAGTCGAGGACGAGTACAAAAGTCAGTGACAATTAAGACTAAATAGGGGGAAAACCCTTGAAGGGTTTTATTCAACACTTTGAAGATCGGTTTTGTGAGATTATCAAGACAAAAAATCCAATACATAGGGCTTATATCCAAGGTTCACCATTCACAGCCGCAGTAATGTATTATCCAACACCCGCGAAATTCAAGACACCTGTCATCACTCCTAGATATGATGTAAAAACTTATCTAATATTGAATATGGAGAAGTACCAAGCTACTTCTGATATCTGTTAAATTCCTGAAGATATGCCATGTAGGTCCTTTTCTAATATTCTTACAAGGCCAACTCAAATATGGTACAATAGCCTCCTTAAGGGCCAAATCTCAAACTTCAATCAGTTGGCTGATATCTTCATTAGAAATTTTTTCCATGCAATGAAAAAGAGTGGATCACTAGCTAAGATTCTTGCAAAAGACAGACAAAAAAATAAGGGATTTCATCACGTGTTCAACACGAAGTATCTTAAGGTAGTGAATTTTGATGAGATTGTTGATATTACTGCTATCATGAGTGAGCAACTATCAAGAAAGCCATATGGGGCACTGGCTAAAGAACTCTCTAACATGATGGATGAGCTCCTATCCAAGACTGTCAAGATTATAAATTCTGAAGAAGTGGTGATATAAAAAGATTCCATCTATACAAAGTATAATGCTAGGAAGATCTCGAACAAGATGGATAAATTCAAGGACTCTAAGAAATCTGATAAGCCATAAATATATGATGACAATGCTCCACTCACTGTGGGAGTCCACTAAATCCTTGATGAGATCTGAGGAAGTAGTGACTTTAAGTGGACTAAAAACTTTAAGGATCCGCCTAACAGAACGAATACGAGAGTATTATGAGTTCCATAAGGATCAAGGCCACAACACTAACAATTTATTGGCTCTAAAGAATAATATATATGATTTGATCAGCCGAGGAAAGATGGAAAAGTATGTTGATAAGGGTTCCTGAGTGGATAAAAGGGATGAGAAGAAGTCCAGGAGATAATCTAAGTCTCCATGCAAAAAGGTTAATGAGAAGAAATGTGGCTAAGACGGGGGCTCTGATGATAATTCTGATCCAGATTTGCCTAAGAAGTCTAGGAAGCTGTTGAATGAGGTTAGAATGATATATTTAGGATGTTACTTAATAGATAGAGTTGATGATGGTAGTGGTGATGAACTAGTAGAGAGGAAATATTACCTCAATGAGCCAAAACCTTATGCCCATGTAAGAGAGGTGAACTTGGTGGATGATGTAGCAAGTCATCCTTGAAAGAAAAATAAGAAGCATCTTATTATTGGTTTTTCTATAAATGGTATTTCTTGTGTGTTGTATCCACAAGATAACCCTATAGTAGTCACTATGATGGTCCACGAGAATTCTGGTGAATAATGATAGTTCTGCAGATGTGCTATTCTGTGACTATTTCAAGAAGTTAAGGTTAAAAGACATAAAAATAGAGGCATATAACAGGCCTGTCATTGGTTTATTGGGGATAAAGTTTTACCCTTTGGGAATAATTGAGTTGGAGATCATCATTTTCATTTAGCCAACCCGTCGAACCAAGAAGATATGTTTCTTCCTTTTTGACGAGAACATCCTCTCGACCTATAATATTATCTTTGATTAAGTTAGCTTGAAGAAATTTGAGGTTGTTTCCTCCACTTATCCATTAATATTTAAAGTTCCCTGCAACCTATGGAGTTGGTGTAGTGAAGGGAAATGAAGTAGAAGCACGTGAATGCTACTACATGGCGCCAAAATAGGATAATTATAAAAAATTAACCATAGCTTATTAGATCGAGAAATTAGATCCTCGAGGTGAAGGTAAGATGGTCACGTATGAGGTTATTGAGAAGATTGAACGAGTAATACTGGACAACAATTATCTACAAAGGCGAACTCTAATTTACTTTTATCACTACATCATTCTCTAAATAAGGGATTGGTTTATTTCCTAAGGTAGAGATGCAACGTGTTTTCCAAGAGTCACGAGGGCATGCTGGGGATAGATCTAGTTGTGATGGGACATGAACTCAGTACTATGAAGGACATGAAGCCCATTAAATAAAAATGACATAAGTTCATCTAGAAGAAGAACATGATTATTTAAGAGGAGGTTAACAAGTTCAAAAGTCATAATTCATCAAGGATGTTAAGCATCCATAATGTCTCTCAAATGTTATTATGGTTTGAAAGAAGAATCAAAAGTGGTGCATATGCATCGACCTTACTGACTTGGAAAGAGCTTACTTTAACGGCCATTATCCACTACCCTATATTGACTTGTCGATGCCACTATTGGGCATAAATTGCTTAGTTTCATGGATGCTTTTTATGGTACAATTAGGTCAGGATGAAACTTAAACACAAGGAGAATATCTCATTCATCACCAGTCTAGGTCCATACTGATACAATGGCATGCCCTTTGGGATAAAAATGCTAAAGAAACTTACCAACAATTTGTAAGCAAGGTCTTTGAGGACCATATAGGAAAAAAAACTACAGAGGTATATGTGGATGATATGATAATAAAGAGAAGGAAGGCATTCAATCACACTCTTGATCTTAGCAAAAAATTTGATCACTTGGATAGGAATTAAATGAAGTTGAATCCAACAAAGTGTTATTTCAGAGTGATAGAAGGAATATTCCTAGGCTTCATCATTAACTAGAGGCGCATAAAGGACAAACCTAATGAGATCCAGGCATCAATCAATAACAAAACCTCCCATAAAAAAGAAGGAGATGTAAAGCATGACAGGATGAGTACCTGCTCTAAAATGGTTAATTTTTAGGGTGAGTGACCGTTGTCTTCCATTCTTCAACGTCCTCATAAAGAAATTTTAGTGGAACCAGGAGAGTGATAAAGCCTTCCTAGAATTGAACGGATTCATGATCCTAAAGAGTTTCCATAAAGATTAATATTTTTCAAACATAACTAAAGGTTAAATTCTGCAAATCCCCCAACTAAACCTAGTTTCTTGTTTTATATTAAATAGAGTTCAATTAACATGTGATTTCAGATCCACGTAATGAATTAGAATGGCGATGAAATTAATACAAATGATTTGGTTTTATACATGTGTTTTAATAAAATAATCATAGTCCGAAACAAATCAAATTAAGGTTTTTCCAAAAATAAATCAATTTATAAAAACAAGATTTAAACCCATTGATAGCCAAAGTCTAAACCCATTTCATCTTAAAATGCGTGATTAAGATAGAAATTTAATTCCTAAACATTCTTCTAAATCCCAAAGCAAATAAATGACCATGAAATAATAAACGAGTTACATATTACATGCTGATAAAGCAAGAGATTTATTACCTAAATGAGATGAACGATAGATTCCTCCTATTGATCTCTTGTTCTTCTTCTCCAAAGTTCTTCCCAAGTACCCACAAATCTCTTAGGAGGCTAGGGTATCAATTTTATATGTAAAGTGTCCACTTAATGAGGTTTAACACCCATAAAATAACTCTAAATCCTAAGGTCTCTAAATGAGCCTAAAATACCATCCAAACAAGTCTAACACATATCCCAAAGGTATACCTACCTTATAGACCCCATCCAAGCACTAAAAATACATATTTGGGACTCGGTGTCACTCCGAAGTCCGATCCAAATGGTAATATCTCACTACACACAATAAAACCTCATAACCTAATGCTTAATTATTTTGCCCATAGAACGTAGTCAAATTTCATATACTTAATATTGTTAATTAATTGTATAAAACACGCGACACAAAATCACATCACATGAAAATTTTAATTATCATCTAATTTATGCATTTTATCATTATTATATCCCACAAGTAATAATTACTTCCATTTATTATTTTATTTCTCAATTAATAAATAATAAAGAAAAGCCACGAAAATATATAGTATTATAGTCTTCCCAACTAATACAGTAATTTCGTCCTCCAAAGTCGCCAAAGCATAATGTCGTAATGTAAACCACACAAATATCATAGGACATACATAACTATTCATACACTTATTATCATGAGATGAATAGACAAAGCTCTCGTGCCTACTATAGTATGACACGACAGGGGTAACTGGGGTTTCCATACACCCAATACCATGTGTATACACCCCACGAGCACCATAAACGTGTATATATATATAATCATATATATATATAATCATAGACTAAAGGCATGTCTTATAACTTTACAAGTCACGAATCGAATCTTCCTTAGATTTATCCACCTATGTTATTGGTGGAGCAAAACTTCCCCAACGCATTTATCCACCTATGTTATTGGTGGAGCAAAACTTCCCCAACGCTCCCTAATTTACAATTCGTTGGCCCTATGGAACCTTAATCTTTGGACGACCTCGTCTATATGATTTATCTTTCCATAATAATTAATGTTTCTCAAGGATCCAAACTGCGTACCTAGATCACTCTACCCATGTTCTCCTTATCCATATCCTTGCGGGAATCGTGAGATCTCCATGAACCTACATAATGGTTTGTCAATATTGCCCCATTAAAGGAACCTTATATAGTTGGTCAACTCTACCCTTTCCTTTTCTAACTTTCCTGGTTCTATCCAAACCTTGTGACTTATTTCGATTTCCTAGTTCTCTCAGAAACTTGTTTCTCCTGACAAGAATAAGTGTGACATCCACTACCTGAGCCTAACGGTGTATGATAAAAAAGTTCCAATACAACTCGTTTGATAGAGCAAGGAAGTCCATAAATAAAACATCCTTCCTTTTCTCCTTAGTGTTCACCTCCTCAGGTGAAACCATATACAATTTGTGAAGCCTCATTCCTATTAAAATCAATTCTCAAACTCTAGTCAAGGTTAAGAAAATCTATCTCTTCTTTTTGCTCACAACAACACTATAGGGAAAAAAAATTTCATTAATTTCCACCATAAAGCTACCATAGGTCAATTGATCTCTAATCTTAGGTGAGGTCACACTCTCCCACCATAGTAAAGAATCCATTTATATCAAACAGGACAATTAAAAAAAGGCTCATCCATTCCTATAGATATACCTAAAATCCTTTGCTTTAATCAGTACTGTGGGTACCCGGAATTTAGTGCTACAGGCCTGGACGAGTAGCCCATCCCTAGCGGCCCAAAGTCCAGGCCCCTCATCTCTTGTATTGATCCAATTTCCCCACGATCCCATAAAGGGAAGTTATAGGGAAGCACGATCCCATGAAGGGAAGTTATAGGGGAGATGGCTAATATGGAGGAACCCATCATCTCCATTAACTAACCTACACGTATATAAATTAAATCCTAGGTCCAGGGCAAAGGACAAGTTGTATTCTCTGTACTCATTCCCCAGAATATTGAGAAATAATACTGACTGCACCACCGTGGACGTAGGCACCTCTTTGTTGAACCACGTACATCCGTTGTTGTGTGATTGGCGTTTTATTTTTTCTTTCTTGGTCATTACTTCTCTCATATTTATTTGTGTTGCATAATCATTGTCTCCACAATTGGCGCCGTCTGTGGGAAGCGTTCATCTTTCCCTGAGAAGAGCCCACGCCAAGAAAAGAATCTAAGATGTCTAGTCACAGCAACAACGCTCCTCAAGCAGGAGATATTCAAGAGCCACCTGCTCCTCGCAGGATTAGGTCTGAAGTCCGACGTTCAGATCGTGGGGCTCGCTTGGAAAGGCCAGCCTCAAAAGAAAGTCAAGGACCAGCAAGATCCACACAGATATCCAGATTGATTGATTCATACGAGGAAAGGCTCCACAAATAGAGGGAGTCTTCTCGCAGATACGAGGCTGAGAATGCTCGCTTGAAAAGAAGACTGGAAAGACTAGAGAAGGAACTACGTCCTGATACCAGGAGACGCCCCTATCGCACTCCTAGCCCTCGGGCGAGCAAATCTCGCAGCCGAGGAAGGAGCCCTAGGTGGGAATATCAAAGGGTCGAAGGTGGCAACTCAGACGACGACCTCCGCGAATAACTAAGAAGATATCGCCGCTACCAGAGCCCTGCTCGCAGCGACGAAAACATACGGAACCTGGTCCGCAGAGAAATGGACCAACATCCAGCTCAGCGCGGCACCAGGTCAACCAGAGAACTCGCCAGGAAAGCACTCAAGACCCAGATGAAGTCACCCTTCACGAGGGAAATTGAAGAGGAAGAGGCTCCCAAGATATTTTCCATTCCAAGGTTCAATATTTACGACGGGAAGATTGATCCCATTGATCATGTCAGGCAGTACCGGCAGGCCATGACCCTCTGGAATCACCGGGATGGACTGATGTGCCGTATTTTCCCCTCGAGCCTCCATGACGTGGCCCAGAAATGGTTCGAAAAACTCCCCCACCGATCCATCAGAAATTTCAAATCCTTGGCCGAGCTCTTTACGGCTCGGTTCATCACCAGCAACTCCCATCCCAAAAGGATGGATGCTCTATTGACCATGAAGAAAACGCCTCAAGAAACACTCCGAGACTATGCGAAGAGGTACTGGGAGTTATTCAACGAGATCGAGGACTGCGCGGAAGAGGTGGCAGTGGCTTCCTTCAAAATTGGGTTACCTAGATCTTCCCTCATTTACCAGTCCTTGTTGAAGAAGGAAGCTATGACCATTGACGACCTGATGGCCCGGATTGAGAAATATGCAAAGGTGGAAGTTGTCACCCGCCTTAATATAGGAGAAAACGGTCGAGCCAAGCTCACCACCAAGGGAAGTGAGAAAGTTGAGAACCAGAAGAAAGGAGGAAAGAGTGGGGGAAAGAATGGCTCCCGAATTGGAGGGAACCCTGATGTAACAAAATCGTTCCAGGCGATCAACACCGTCTTCAAAGAGCCAATTTACAAAATTCTCGCGAAGATCAAGGATGAGCCGTTCATCAAATGGCCCCGAAAAATGGGAGGAGACCCCTCGAAAAGAAATAATGCATTAAGATGCGCTTTCCACAAAGAGGGAGGGCATAAGACCGAGCACTGCAAGGCTCTTAAGTCCCACCTCGAGGAGTTGGCCCAGTTTGGACATTTGAATGACTTTGTGGAAAAGAGGGTAGAGAAAGTGGCTGCCCACAGAGAGGCGAAACACGACAACGTACTGGAGGATGATGCCGGACACGAATTCGCAGTAATCCACAGAGTATCTGACGTCAAGCAAATACAAGGGAACTCAGCTCGAATGGAGGTAAAGAAACTGACAGCGGTAATGCAAGCTTTTCAGATTGATCTAGCAAAATCACAGTCAGGAAAACGTCGGCGAGCAGAGGACATCAACTACAACCAGCATATTGTTTTCACGGATGAAGACCTTGTGGGAGTAAGGACCCCGCATCATGATGCCTTGGTCATTACACTCAGGATAGCCAACTTTGACATCGACAGGCTGCTCGTCGATCAAGGAAGCTCATCCGAAGTAATGTACATCGACCTGTTCAGGAAATTGAAGTTGAGCGTCGCCGACCTAAAGGGAGATACTGTCCCTCTGGTCGTCTTCGCTGGAAAAATGACCATGCCCCTGGGCAAAATAGTACTGCCAGTGCACGCTGGAAATGTTTCCAAGATGATCGAGTTTTTGGTGGTCGACATTGATTCACCGTATCAAGCCATCCTCGGCAGGGGATGGCTTCATGCGATGAAGGCAGTCTCCTCGACCTACCATCAGAAGCTCAAATATGTTACCGAGCGAGGAGTAATGGAGATACACAGCGACCAGGTGATGGCAAGGAAGTGCTTCATAGCGGCCATCCGACCAAAGCCAGAGAAAAAAGTCGATCAACCCAGCGAGAAATGGAGGAAGGTGCAATTCCTTCCAAATAGCAATTAAAATATGGAAGGCCTGGAGTGGAAGAGACCAGGCTCCTTCCCTCCGAGCGTGTCGTCGAGGACCTGGTAGAAGTGGCTGCTAGGGAAGGCGACAACAGCAGAGTCCTCCTGATAGGAGCGTCACTCACTAACCAAGAGCAAAAGGAGTTGTCAACCTTACTCAGAAGCAACATAGATGTTTTCTCTTGGGAACCTTATGAGCTGCCAGGAATCGATCCCAATATGGTCTGCCACCAGTTGCACGTCAATCCCACATTCAAGCCGATAACGCAGAAGGCACGACGAACTGCTCCCGAGAAGGCCAGAGCAATAGAAAAAGAAGTCGAAAAACTGCTGGATGCAGGATCCATACGGGAAGTGCAATTCCCCAAATGGTTATCCAACACAGTGGTAGTTCCGAAAACAACGAAAAGTGGAGAGTTTGCATAGACTTCACTGACCTCAACAAAGCCTGCCCCAAGGATAGCTTTCCTCTTCCAAAAATAGACCAACTAGTAGACGCCACCGCAGCTCACGAACGAATGAGTTTCCGGACGCGTACTCAGGATATCACCAGATTCCCTTGTATGCCCCAGATCAGGATAAAACGACATTTATCATGACGGTTGGTTTATATTATTACAAGGTCATGCCTTTCGGACTCAAGAATGCAGGAGCAACCTATCAGCGGTTAGTTACTAAAATGTTCAAGAATCAAATGGGAGACACAATGGAGGTCTACATCGACGACATGCTCGTCAAGAGCAAGGAGAAGGCGAATCACCTCTCGGACCTGTCAAGTACCTTCGAAATCCTCAGGAAGTACCGAATGAAACTTAATGCGAGCAAGTGTTCCTTCGGTGTCCAGTCAGGGAAGTTTCTTGGGTATTTGGTCAGCAAGCGAGGCATAGAGGCTAATCCGGACCAGACCGATGCAATCAACAGAGTGCAACCTCCTCGCATAATCCGGGATGTACAGAAGCTCACTAGAATGCTCGCTGCTCTAAATCGTTTCATTTCTAAATCCTCCGAGAGATGCAAGCCTTTCTTTTAACTCTTAAGGGGCAGCAAAATAGTAGAGTGGAGCCCAGATTGCTCGCGAGCATTAGAAGAGCTCAAGTTCTACCTAAGCTCTCCACCACTGCTTGTCATACCACAGAAAATGGACTCTTTGTACCTCTACCTCTCTGTATCCAGTCATACTGTCAGCTCGGCACTAATGTGTGAAGTTACAGGAATCCAACATCCAGTCTATTACGCGAGAAAAACCTTATTAGATGTCGAGCAGCGCTACCTACCATTGGAAAAGCTCTCATTCTCCCTAGTAATAGCCTCGAGGAAACTGAAGCATTACTTCGAAGCTCATACGATCATCGTCCTTACATCACACCCCCTCAAGGCTGTCCTCAGGAAGGCAGATTTGTTAGGCAGACTGTCTAAATGGTCAGTCGATCTCGGCCGGTTTGACATCCAATTTCAACTAAGGACAGCTATCAGGGGTCAAATCCTCGCTGATTTCATAGCTGAATTCACAGGAGAAGAATCCTCCGACCAACCTAAGCCAACAGAGAAAAACAACCAAGCTACAATGGAAAGCTGGAAACTATTCGTTGATGGAGCTTCCAACTCAAAGGGGGCAGGGGTAGGAATTGTTCTCATCACTCCTGAAAACACAGTCCTTGAGAAAGGAATCAGACTGGGTTTTGCAGCCTCCCACAATGAAGCAGAATACGAAGCCCTAATAGTAGGTCTCCAAAAAGCACAAACTCTTGGGGCAAAGCATTTGCAGGTATTCGGCGATTCGCAACTAGTTTTCAACCAGATAAGTGGAGACTATAACGCAAAGGATGAAAGAATGGCCGCCTACCTCTCCTTGGTGAAAAACATGATGACGAGCTTTGAAGAGATCAACATCCAGCAGTTTCCCATGGGGCAAAACAGCCACGACGATGCGCTAGCAGCCCTGAGTTCAGCATTTGATCCTAGCCTTAAAAGGGTTATCCCTATCGATTTCCTTAGTGGACCAAGCATTTACCCCAACTGTGAGCTGCCAAACGCGGAACCACTACTCCAATTGGAATCAGCCCCCAGCTGGATAGATCCCTTGAAGGACTATTTAAAGAACGGAACGCTTACAGAGGATAAGAGAACTGCCCACCAGATAAGAGTCAAAGCTTCTCGCTTTCACTTATCCACAGGAGGCGACTTATATAAAAGATCTTTCTCCGGCCCCTGCCTTAGATGCGTCCACCCAGGCGATGTCAAGGCAGTGCTTCACGAGCTTCACGAAGGAATCTGTGGAAGTCATGTCGGAGGAAGGTCTCTAGCCTTCCGAGCAATGAAGGAAGGCTATTGGTGGCCATACATGCAAAAGGACTCCGCAGTATATGTCCGCAAATGCCTGAAATGCCAACTTCACACTCCTATGGTCCACCAGCCCGCCGGCGAAATAAAATCCCTGACCAGCCCCTGGCCTTTCGCCCAATGGGGAATGGACATCATGGGACCACTGCCCACCGCTGCTGGCAATCGTAAATATCTGTTGGTTGCAACTGACTACTTTACCAAGTGGATCGAGGCAGAACCACTGGCGAACATCCGAGATGCTGACATGATAAGATTCGTATGGAGGAATATAATCACTCGATTCGGAATCCCCAGAACCATCATCACTGACAATGGAACACAGTTCGAGAGTGGCCCTTTTTAGGACTTCTGCGATGAACACGGGATCAGGCACCACTTCAGCTCGGTGGCCTACCCTCAAAGCAACGGACAAGCTAAAGCTTCCAACAAAATAGTGATCGCTGGATTGAAGAAGCGGTTAGAGCGAGCCAAAGGCGTATGGGCAACCGAGCTACCGCATATCCTATGGGCATACAGAACGACTCCTAGGCGAGCAACAGGAGAAACACCATTCTCACTAACATATGGTATGGAGGCGATCATCCCACTAGAAGAGGGATTGCCAACAATGAGATCCGACCTTGTCGGACAAGGCCAGAACGATGAGGCTTTGCTCGCTGAACTCGACCTGGACGACGAGCGCAGGGAACTTTCCCTAGTAAAACTAGCGAGCTATCAGCAACAGCTCGCGAAGCACTACAGCAAAAGGGTCAATCCCAGGAAATTCAATGTTGGGGACTATGTTCTAAGAAAGGTCCTGGGCAACACAGTGAAGACATCAGACGGTAAACTGGGCCCAAACTGGGAAGGACCTTATAAGATAATTAGAGAAGACATGCAAGGTGCCTATCATTTGGAAACGATGGAGGGCATGGAGATACCACGAGCATGGAACGCAGTTAATCTCAAGAAATTCTATTTTTAGGAATTCTATTATTAAATCTTTTATTGTATTCGTTATGTGAAAGGACAGTTCATTTCCCATTTCACTAATGAAAATCTCTCAGTTGATCACTCTCTAATTAGTAATAGTTATATTTTATTACACATCCCTTCCAAATCACATGCATAATGGTCGACATAGCAGGGGAACACCCCTCCTCAGGTCATCGTCATGAAGCACGACAGACCTCTTAGCATTGCCCCTGGCAATATATGAAGCCCTACAGAGTATCCTTAGGCATCAAACCTACTTTGGTTAAACAAAATCCTGATCGGATGAGGACATCCAATATCAGGTGTGTCCTCGCCAATTGCCCTACTTAGGCCTAAGGGAGTGTGACGACACAACCTAAAAGGTAAAGTGAGGGCACAATGGTATTCTTGCATTATACTGGACTGGGAGGACACTCGCATGACAAAATAAAAAAGATTATGAAGCAGCAAAAATATTAAAAGATTGGATGGACACGTTTAGTTAGCAAAATTGCCCAAAACGCGAACTTTTCATTAAATCATTTATATTTACAAACAATGATAATACATGTTTAGTCGGCAAAGCTCGCCCAAGGCATTTACATTATCAAAAAGAAAAAAAAAAGAATAACAAAATCTCAAGGAGGTGGAAGCCTCCGAGCAAGATAATCAGCAACTTTAACTCTTCTTCCATCATCAGGGGCGGATGCTAGCTCTTCCACGACCTCATTTGCATCCAACTCCAATAGTTTCCGGGGAATAGCATCAATGGGGATCTATTGATCATCCCTCCTGAATGGATTGGGCATCAGAGTGGAGGAGGACATCTCGTGTCGATACCATAACACTGAGTTCCTCGGGACCTGCAGCTCTTTCAGGGCACTCAACCACCCTCTGATGAAGGAAAGTTCCTCGAACTCTGATAGTCTCGTTGGAGCATCCAGACAACCTTGATCGTAGCCATCAGACCACACTTGTCGAGGTCCCTTCTTGAACAAATTCCGTAGTCGGGTGACGTCCCTCTGGAGCCCAGCAGCAGTTACATAAGCTCGCCGAACATCGTCGCGCAGCTCCTCCATCTCCCTCTCACGCTGTTCCTCGGCTTCCCTGTTCCTACCCCTGGCACTCCTGCCAGCACGCGGGAGGGGAGGCCGAGCAGCTCGCGACGAAGAAGAGCCTTGCAGGACTGCCGAAACGGTGCTCGGCAAATGCTCCTTATGCTTTAGGACCTCCCTCCTCAAGTCTTCATTTTCCTGCTGCAGGAAATCCCCAACCTGGTTAATCTTGGTGGCCTCCAGCAACCTTGCTCTCAGTGCATTGACTTCTTCTTATACTGAGGCACCGATTTTTTCCATCTCCTGGAGCCTGTCCTTCAGCTTGGCCACCAGCTCGGACTGATCCTTATATTTTTGGTTCCTTGACTTAGCAAGCTTGCAAAGTCTAACAAACGCCTGGCGAACAGCAGGGCTTGCATTAGGACCAAGAGTCCTACCCAGTTGGGAGGTAACAGGAATATAATCATCAACATCAACCAACTACAAGTAAAAGAAAGAGAAGAGAAAGAGATCAGCATAAACAAAAATGAAGTCTTTTCATTAATATGGAACGAGGTTACATCAGATTGAAAAAGAAAAAAAATACAAAGCAGCCCTATCAATTAGCAACCTCGGGTGGCCCCTTGTCCTTATCAGCATCAGTGGGGGCATTGCCCTCTGCAGGGGTGTCCTCTGTCCTCTCAACCAAAGGGCATCAGCAGGAGTCGCCTGAGAAACAGGATCAGTGCCTTCAGCAGTTGGGGCAGGGCCCTCATCTATGACTGGCCTCGGCCCTGGATCATGCTCGTCAAAGAGTGGGGATGCAACGTCCACCCCGGCAGCCACGAGAGCCTTATTCCACCCTTTTCTTGAAGTTCAAACGTCTGATGTGTCCTATCTGAACTTCAGCGTCCTCATACGCAGCAGCCCAGCCGAAATTATAAGAATCTTCCTTTGCAGTAACAGCCTCGGACTCCTTCTTCTCCAGCTCTTCAAAGAGAACCCTTTTCTCCTCCAGCACAGCTAGTTTGCTCGAGCAAACTAGGTCATAGGCCTGCCTTAGCTCTTTTAGTTCCGTGATCGCTGCACTTCTCTCCTTATTCGCAGTGGCAAGGGCCAAATCAGACGAGATCTGAGCAGCATCGACAACCTTAAAACTGGCCTCGAGCTCCTTACCCTTCAGTTTTAGAGCAGAGTTTTCTTGCTCCAGTTCACCATTCTTTTTCACCATCTCGTCGCGTGAGCGATATAGTATAGCGAAGTCGGTAACGAACTACCAAAAAGAAAAAGATATAAGAAGAGGAAAGTAAGAGAAGTCAGCAAAACATGAGAGGAAAAAAAATCTTACAAGAGCAAGCCTCTGACTAGCCTGAAGGGCTAGATGCTCCGAACCTATTGCCCATTGGCAATCAGCCGGGAGGATAGCTCTCTCAAGCAGAGCCGGAGCTAGCTGAGGGGAGATTGCCACGGAAGCTCCCTCTGGCAGAGCGGACACTGGAACTAAGGCCTGCCCGGCCTTCGTCCTTGCCTCAGCTCTCCTCTTCTCCTCCTCCTTCTCGCTCTCTCTCTTCCTCTTCTCCTCGACCCTTTTCCTTTCTTCCACCTTCTTCTTCTCCTCCTCCTTCTTTCTCTCCATCTCTTTCACCTACTGTTCTTCTCTCCTCTTCCTCTCTTGCTCCTGAGAGGAAGGCCGAGAACCTGTAGCCACAAACCCAGATGTAGACTTCTGTTTCTTTGACCTTTGAGCAAGGAGCACATGGTCATCATCATCATCATCTCTGATTAGGTTCTTCCTTGGAGGCATATCTTCACCAGAACTGCTGGAAGTACTCGACGATCCTCGAGCCTTAGAAGCCTCCTCAAAATCAGAAGAGTTGCTACTATCAGAGCTCCATTCACCGAGATTACCTGCAGGCTCACTTTCAGAGTTGCTCTCTTCTTCGTCCAACGGTATCGGCTCAGCAGTAGTCTCTCCCAAAGAATCAAACTCTGGTACACTGTCCACAGGCCGTGCTATGAAGATAGAGCCTACGTTCTTATACTCTAACAAGAAAGCGGCAGATCTGGGATGCTCGCCGTCACCCAAAGGCTCTCTGATGTTCCAAGCTTTAACCAACTCAGAAATTCGGACCTCGTTGAGGGAAGGCTCCAAGTTCTTCGACCTCGCTATAGAAGAAAAAACAAAGAGGAGTTAGAAAAGTCATAAATTAGCAGAGATTGAAACAATAGTATGATATCTACCTATATATTCTTCCCCATAAAAGGGAACAGTGAATCTTTCAGACCTCGACCCTTCAGATTGGGGAGAGAACTGCTAATTCCTAACCAGAAAACCTTCGTGCTAGTAGTCCTTATGGGAATCAGGTAGATTTACTACCAATACCCTATCAGGGATCCTAGCTTTGAGGTACAGGACACCTGAACTAGTTAGAGAGAAGGAGTAACAAAAGCAGACCTCGGAAATCCCTAACCTTGTGCCATACAATTGATTTATCCTATGCACGCCGTTCACTATTTTCCATACATTGGGAGAACATTGTGCAGGCACAATACTAAAATAGCTAAAGAAATGCAGAAACAGATCATTAGGGGGAAAAGTAAGTCCCCCCTGAGAGAGCAACAAAACATGAATCCAATGGGCATCCTCTATATCCCTAACGTTCCTAGGAGGCGAGGCACAACACTCAATCTCTACCCACTCAGGAATGTTGTAGAATTTTCTAAATTCCAAGATTGACCTATTTCCAATATTCGCCATTGGGAAATACAAGAAAAGCTACAAACCAAAGAGAAAATGCAAAGGGCACGAGAAACTTACAAGGCAGAAGATCAGGTCAAATGATGAAGAAGCAACAAAAGTGGAGATCGAAAGCAGAAGGTACGAAGCGCAAGAGTTCTCAGAAGATAGAAGATTGTTGGAAAAGCTGAAACAATGAAAAGAAATGAGCCTTATTTCAACAAACCTTTAAAATCTAATCATATTGCACAGTAAGCGAAGCGGCTGCCGCCAGAAATCGACTCTACAGCTCCCGAGGAATTACGGCACGGCCATTATGGCTAATCATTTAAATCTGTTGGGCCCACATGCATGGAACAACAAATTTAGGGGCAATTGTGGGTACCCGGAATTTAGTTCTACAGGCCTGGACGAGTAGCCCATCCCTAGCGGCCCAAAGTCCAGGCCCCTCATCTCTTGTATTGATCCAATTTCCCCACGACCCCATAAAGGGAAGTTATAGGGAAGCACGATCCCATAAAGGGAAGTTATAGGGGAGATGGATAATAAGGAGGAACCCATCATCTCCATTAACTAACCTACACGTATAAAAATTAAACCCTAGGTCCGAGGCAAAGGACAAGTTGTATTCTCTGTACTCATTCCCCAGAATATTGAGAAATAATACTGACTGCACCACCGTGGACGTAGGCACCTCTTTGTTGAACCACGTACATCCGTTGTTGTGTGATTGGCGTTTTATTTGTTCTTTCTTGGTCATTACTTCTCTCATATTTATTTGTGTTGCATAATCATTGTCTCCATAAGTACAATAACACACGAAAACATCACAGGTTCCCAAACATTACATAGAGCATACTACAACCATCCTGAATCTAATAAAGTGTTTTAACCACTCATTTACATCCAAACATCCATCCAATACAATAAGGTCCTACTAATACCACACGTTACCATACACTACTTCATGTAATCGAGGCCATCCTTAATGAAATTGTTTTAAAAATAATACAATTGTTCACAATATAAATACTCGTTGTCCTGCACATCCTCATGCAGAAAGAAAAATCCCAATCTCTATCTAAACAAAACTTCTAGACGTTACACATAGTATGTAAACAATATCATATAGTCCATATAATTACTCTGAACTCAATGGTAACATCCAATATGAACACTAATGCCATAGGTCAAAATTATTATCATCACATCCACTCCCTGAATCCACAATAGGGATTTGTTAAGTCTAATGAATAACTAACAAAGATCATAATGTTCTCACTTAGGGACCTTATATAATTCATAAATAAGTAACACAATGTAGAGGGAACTCACATGTTCATAACTATCAAAATATATGGGGAACACACAAATAATCTAATCATAAACAACAAATAGCATAGTCACTTCCACAGTGGAGAATCGCTCACCATTAAAGCTATATCCTAGTGAACAATAAAATCATGTCCATGGGATTGCATCAATAACCAATCCACGCATAAAGAGATAAATTTGGCAAAATAAGTATGCCTCAACAAAGCAAATCATCACAGAATGTACATATATTATGAATCGCGCGCTTCATTATTTCCTTAGTGAAGAACTGTGTAAATATCCAGCCTATCAACTCTACATACGTAGGTGCTCACTAGAACCATGCAAAAACAAATAATAATATAGAAATAGACATACCCTAGGACCATATATCCACATAATATAAACACCCATTGAGCTATATATACCGAAAACTATATATCAGTAACTCACCGCTCATCCTCCATAACAATGGGTACTTGGATCTTTTTATCAGCAATGGATGGTGGGTTCACTTAATCTCCCACACCCTAGCCTAAACTAAAACATAATATTTTGAGCTAAGTTAACTCTAATCTAGGCGGAAAAAAATCTCACCATCAAACAAGTGATAAGGATAGAAAAGATACGATAATTTTAACAAGCCAATTAAATCATATACACTTTAATCCCCGCATCTTTGCACTTACTCTCAACAAGCTGCCACATATCAAAGCATTTGAAACTCGTGGATATATATTAGTTCAGATATTATTTCCAACTACATAAAAATGTGTAGGTATCAATCAAACCTTCTTTGGTTCTTGTCTACTGTACCGAAAATCCACATTCGGGAACCTTCCGACTATATACCATACACTAATCGTATAAATTAATAACCATAAATTACATTTGGATCTCTCTCTCTCCTTGTTTATCCTAATATCTTATAGAATTTCCTTTTGAGAATGCGTGATACTGATTATTTATGAAATTCGCAAATTTTCAATAGTTTAAAAACTTATTTAATTCTAGTCAATCTTCGATCCAATGTTATTAAACCCTGCACATGCAAATATGTGATATAAATGAAATATGCAAATTAAACAATCACAAGGGAAATATTAGGAACAACCAAATTCAGGAAAAAATCCCCGAATTGAAAAAAAAACCTTTATTTCACTATAAACTGTTAATCGCAACTTACAATTAAATAGGGAAATCTGTAATGAATTTCTAGCAAAAACTCCAAATAGACCTTAGCCTAAAACCAACAAAGATTCCCTCGAGAACCTCGAGAACCGCAACTCCTCCTTCAGCAGTGAATACCCTCGAGTATCCCCAATGACCGCAATCGTCAGCAAATAGCTCCTGCAAGAATTATCAATCGAGTAGTAGAGATTCCTCCTCTATAAGAGAAACTTCAACAAAGAAGTGTTTTGGGTTCCAAAACAATTCACCAAGTATATAGAATGATTTTGTGAATCTAAGACTAATAGTCTGCAGATATGCAGTTTTTGTGTAGCAAAAGTCTTACTAAAAAAGTCTACAAAACAGGTATTTATATCAAAGTAAAATACTTGAGGTGGTGGAGCTCGTTCGAACGACTTCTTGATGTCGTTTGAAAGACATAAGAAATGACCTGATAAAATGCAAAACAGTATGTGGTCATTTGAAGAAAATAAGGAACAACCTATCTTGCGACGTAACAAATGGCATGTGATTTCGTTAGAAGAGGTTCCCTAAACGACATGAAAATGTCGTTTGAATGCTATTGCCTTGTCGTTTGAACGACAAAAGCAAAAACTAATATTTTATAGTTTTCCCTACAAGTATTCCAAAACATATTTGAACTTAGAAAAATGCCTCATTCTAATAAAAAAATAATTTAGAAAAATATCCCAATACTAAAGTAAAATATTTACGAAACATAAAACACATTCCTTACGAAAATAAATCTCGTAGATGACTATTGTTGCACATACCTGATATTCGGATTTGACTTCTTGAATTTATGAATGTGAACTTCCTTCGACGGTTGTAACGGTATACTACATACACAATGTAAACTATGGATGATGGAACATCTATCCTTATAAATCTTCCCCTACGTCTATGCAGGTACAAAATAAAAACTATTCGAATTATCAATCAAATGTCCTATACAAATCTAATACCCTCCCATGAACCCAAAAGTGGAAAGATACAAAAAATTCAAGTCTTCGAGAACAATCTTCAACATCTTCAAGTCTCTTTGCTTTCCTTTCTCTTCCTTTTGTGTTCTTTTCAAATGATCATCAAAGTCCTACACACAATAAACATAACAAATACCTTCGTGGCATATCGAGTTTGAAATGAGATAAACATTAATCAAAATCAATCAAATCAAATCAAGTCTCACTCTCCAAATAAATCAAATCAAATCAAGTCTCACTCAACCATAATTCATAATTCATTCTCCCCCTTTTTATTTGTCTGAAATAGACAAGGTAAAGAATAAACATTCATAAATACGGAGTATCACAACAAGTATCGGAGATATATATCAATTGCGCTCATGTAATGATATACTCCAAAGGCTTCCACAAACTATTTTCAATTTTGCAATTTTTTCAAGCAAAGATAATTTACAAAAAATAACACGCACCATGAATATACACTAAGATAACCAAGTTATGGATACGGAATTAATGGGTGTGAACAAATTCAATAGGAAAAACTCAATGAAACATAACGTATGTGCATGATGAATATGGATACTCCTAACAAATGAACTCAAAATTGTCCTTAGGTGTAAAAATGTTGAATTCAAATGACATCGACTAAATCTAATCAACATATCAAAGTCTAAAACGATTTCTTCACCAATAACGTCTAAAACTATGTTATTCTTTTTCAAGACTTTGCCAGGATGTGCAAACCTGTTGTTTTATTTCCATCCAAACACCCTCATAAATAATAATTCTTTATATTTGTTTATTGAGGTGATTAAACTAAACTATTTGGCCCCTTTTTTTGACATATTTTCTTTTTAGTGCCTTAATTTTTTCTCGGACTCTTTTCAAAGAGTAGCTTTCACAACGATCTTATTATTCTCTCGCAACCCTTTTCCATGTTCACTCGTCATTTTTTCAAATTTTAAACAAATCCGCACGGGCAACGGTTCTTACATGCTCTACTTTGATTTTCATGTTTTATCACTTCTGAATCATTTTAAATACCGAATTGAGATGAAAACACTTCGACCAACATGTGATAGACAAGCACAATAATCAAATAAATCTTTGCACGTGTGAATTAAAGGAAATCATGAGTCACACATGTAGGAAGTAACAACTAATCACATATCAATGTCTCCAAACATTGTAAAGCATCAAAATGAAATGATGATGCATCTCAAATCAATATAAAATAGACACATGGATAATGGAATGAATTTGTGACTTGGTCATCCTAAATGTCCATCCTTAAATGGTGTAAAACAAAATAAAAAAATCTTTATATGTTTTAAAAAAAAAATCTTTTTGGCGTCTCAATTTGTTCTCAAAACATAGAAAATCTTTTTGTATTTTTCCAAAAATATTCAAAAACAAAATTCCTTTTAGGTTTTTCAAAAAATATATCAAAATGAAAAAAATAAACACCAATATGGTACACACTAGCAATAGGCATAAAATATCATCATAAAAATCAACCTATGCTAGCAAACAAGTCTAAACCTCAATCATTAGATCTGGAGGTATTTTACAAATGTGGTGACATACTATGAAAAACATTCATCAAATCATGTGAAGTCTTGACTAAATACTCAACTTTCTCTCTAAAATACTCAAAATCTCTCATGTGATGTGTCGGACCATGTGGAGTAGCATGTGTGGGAGTGTATGTGGGAACACATTATTGATACCAAAACTATCCATCTATGTGGACCAATTAGAAATGGGCACATGTCTCCTTATATGACAACAATCTTAGTCATCAATCACTTGATCGGCCATCAAGGTAGTTGATCAGCTAGAAGTCCGACTAACCTGAAGAATACAGACCATCAAAGTAGATAAATAGTCATCGCTTGGGAAAGAGCCAAGAGTCATCCCACACATACTCAATACTTTCAACCATCACGTTCATTTTGTATAGGTGTAAATGCTTGAATATATAAAGGTATTCTAACCCTTGATCTCCAGGTCACTATAAAAACATTTTATTCCTTTCATAAAAGGTAAGATAAAACGAATTCTAGGTTATTATCACTGTAACAAGAGTGCATACTAATCTGTAATCATCCAAATCAATACCAAAACAGTGGACGTAGGCTTTTCTTCACAGTCATACCACTTAAAAACCTTTTTGTGTAATTTAGTTGTCTTTTATTATTTATCCGTGATCAAAAAATTGGCTGATGTGGTTAATGTAAAATAATAACCAATTTTAGACATCAACAAATTGGCGTAGGCCGTGGGAATGTGTGTCTATTATCGTTCTCTATCTCATACGTCTTTGTTCAAGGGAAATGAATGACCCTGAGAGTAGTACTAGAAATGAAGGAAATAATACCATCATATCTGCTCCGCCTATAGCAACCGACTCAAATGGAATTATTGCTTGTATTACCAGGGGCAAGATGCCATACAGGAAACCATGAGCCAATTGGCTCAATCATTATAAGCCAGGTCTCCAGCTCTTTCTAGGTAAAATAAGTCTCCACCTCTCAAGAGAGAAATGTCACCTTTGCCTCCAGGGAAGAGCCGACATATTTATTTCAGGTCTTTGATCATCTGGGAGTAAGATTATCACTCAGATTCATAGAATTCTATGATGGACATTCATTTTCTCCTAAAAGGCCAAGCGTTTTGGAAAGGTTTAGTAGAGCTTCACCTTTCGATCATTTGGGACCATGAGAAAATAGGAATCATCACATGGAGTTATCCAGACCATATGAACACCTAGCTAAACATCATGAAGGCTCAGTCAGATCCAGGTCAAAAATCCTACAATCTATGCACACCAAGCAGACTTCAATACATGGTCGAGATAGACGAGCTTCTTCGAACAGATCTAATGCAAGGGAATCCTTCATGGAAAGGATCGATCCAAGGATTAGAAGATCGACTGGGGGAAATGACCAAGGCAAAGAACCCATTGCAGCAAAATTTTGTCAAGGGGTCTCCCTTCATCGAGGCAATTATTAATTTCACAACTCCATCCAAGTTTAAAACATCAGTAGTTACCTCCAAATATAATGGTAAAATTGACCCAGTTTTACACATTAAGTAGTATCAGGTTGCATCTGACATATATAATGTTACTAATGAAATGAGATGTAGAGCTTTTTCAAGCACCTCACTAGTTTAGTCCATATATGGTAAAATAACTTGCCCTAAGGACAAATTTCCAATTTTAATCCACTTGTCAAGATGTTCATCAGTAACTTCTATTTTGGGGCCAATTCAATTAAGAGAGTAGTTCATCTCCTAAATGTCAGGCAGTGAGCACAAGAGACCACCAGAGAATATATCACTTGTTTTAATAATGAGAAACTATAAGTGGCTGATTATATAGAAAAGAAAACCATCACCGCTTTAATGAGTGGATTACTTCTAGAAAAGTTATATTATGCCTTGGAAAAAGATCATCCCAAAACCATGACAGAGCTCATGGCTAAGGCTGGAAAAATCATAAATGTCGAAGAAGCAATAGTTGCAAAGTAAAGCCGAACAACCAAACCAGAAAAGAAGGAGCATAAACAGAAGAAATAAGATCATCCCAAAAAATATGAAGCATATACTCCCCCAACGGTCAATATCGACCATATCCTGGAGGAAATTAGGAAGAATAAAGATTTAAAGTGGCCTTAAAAGTGGAAGGCACCCCCCAACAAGAGAGATAAATCCAAATACTATGAATTCCATAAGGATCATGGACACACGACCGATAATTGTATTACTTTAAAGAACAAAATTGAACCCCATATTTGCCGAGGAAAGCTGAGCAAATTTTTTTATTGACATAAAAGTCGAGAAACTGGAGGAAAGACAAATTCTTCTTACAAACTTAGTAATGATAGGAAGCAACACCATGAAAATGCTTAAGAAGATGACCCAGACCTACCAAAGAATCCAAAGAAACCCGAAATTGAGGTACCTACGATAAGTTTTTAATCTTTTGATTGCCATGTCATCACAGATGGAGATGCAGGAGGATGGGATCAAACAGCTGAGAGGAAAGCTTATATGAATGAAGAATAAGACTTATCCTATATAAAAAGTATCAATTTGAATGATGATGATCGTCCCAGGAAAGTAAATAAAGACAAACTAGTCATCGAATTTTCTAAAAATGATCTCTCTAGACTAATGTATCCTCATCATGACCCACTGGTCGTCAAATTTAGAATCCAGGAAACCATCATCGCCAAGGTTCTGATAGACAATAGAAGTTCATCTGGTATTATATTTTATCCCTATTTTAAGAGTTTGGGATTAATTCTTATCCAATTGGAACCATGCCATATACTCTAGATTATATTTTCAGGGGAAAAAGTGTACCCCTTAGGAACAGTCAAATCGGAAATGTTATTCGGCACATGGCCTGCAAACCGCACTGAAAAGATATGTTTCTTTATTATGGACAAAAATGTTTAGTTTTCTTACAATGTGATCCTCGGCAGGGTAGGACTAAAGAAATTTGAAGTTGTACCATCCACAGTCCACCAATGTTTAAGTTCCCTACTTACTTCGGGGTTGGTATTATAAAGGGTGATTAAAAGGTAGCCAAAGAATTATATTATTCTTTAACTGAGAAGGAAGATTTTGTTGATTTGAAGAAGAAGACCACCACTTACCAAGTAGACACTATGGATACCAACAGTGAATCAGATATTGATACTTTGGATCCCCGAAATGAAACAAAGCTTGTCAAAGGATAGAAGAAGCCACTGAAAATATAGTCTTGGATGATGAAAAACGAAAGAGAACACCCCAAATTGGCTCCACATTATCTCCACTACTCAAACAGGAACCGACCGTGTTCTTAAGGGGATGAAAGAATATGTTCGCTTGGAGTCACGAAGATATGCCTAGGATTGATCCCAATTTCCTCTATCATGAGCTCAACATTAATAGGGATGACAAGAATATCAAACAAAGGCGCAGGCGTTCAGTCCTAAGAAAAACCAGGTTATTCAGGAGGAGGTAGAAAAACTAAAAAAATCCCAATTCATTAAGGATGTCAAATATCCAACGTGGTTGGAAAATGTTGTGATGGTAAAAAAGAAAAATGATAAGTGGTGAATGTGTGTACATTTCACTGATGTTTCTAAATCTTGTTCATAGGACCATTTTCCTTTGCCCATAACTGATCAGTTTGTAGATGATATAGCTGGACATCAGTTGTTGAGTTTCATGGATGCCTATTCCGGGTATAACTAAAAAAAATGAAACCAAAGGACAAAGAAAGAAATTCTTACATTACCAACCGAGGTACATATTACTACAAATTAATTCCTTGGGGGTTAAAAATGATGGAGAAACATACCATAAATTGGTCAATAAAGTGTTTGAATAACATATTGGAAGAAATATGGAGGTGTACGTAGATGATATGATGACTAAGAGAAGGAAAGCTTCAGATCGTATCAAGGACTTCACTAAAACTTTCGACTAGTTGGAAAAGCATCAAATGAAATTGAATTCGACCAAGTGCGTATTTGATGTGCAAGATGGAATGTTCCTTGGCTTTATAATGAACTAGAGAGGAATAAAAGAAAACCCTGCTAAAATCAAAACTCTGATCGAGATGACCTGTAAAAGGGTTGTTCAAAAATTTACTTGTAGAATGGTTGCTTTAAACCGGTTTGTTTCCCGAGCAATGAATAGGTGCTTACCATTATTTAAGTTGCTTAAAAAGATATTTGAGTGGAATGAAGAGTGTGAAGAATCATTTCAAGAGTTTAAGAAGTATCTGGGATATCCACCATTGTTATCCCGACTAGTGGTGGGAAAAATATACTTGTATTTAGATATTTCTGAGTCCACAGTTAGTTCGTCATTAATTCGACTGGAGAATGGGATCCAGAAACCGGTCTACTATACTAGAAAAACATTCAGGTGAGCTGAAATCAGTTATCCATGCTTGAAAAAACTAAGCTTAGCTTTTATTGAAGCCTCCAGACGAATAAAGCCTTATTTTCAAGCGCACGCCATAATAATGTACATTAATCTACGTCTTCGTCAAGGACTTCACAAACCTAAAAAGTTACGCAGGTTGATATTGTGGGCAGTAGAGCTGGGAGAGTACGACATTATTTATGAGCCCAGATTGTCATTAAAAGGATAATATTTGGCAGATTTCATTATGAAATTTACAAATCTATGGTTACCGACCAACCAAACTTGCCTACCGAGTAGACTTCTTCGTAAAAGATCTCAACTTAAAAGGAAGCCAAAGTCACAATACCGAGTAGACTTATTCGGAAGAGAGCTCAACTCAAAAGCAAGCCAATGTCACAATCGATCAATCGAAATCGTCCATTGTTCAAGATATGGCTCAGAAGTATGCAGAAGAATGTAGGGAGATATTCTGCCATAGATTTATGTCTACGAAAAGCTTTAAAAATGAAATTCCATTATGGAACTTATATATGGGTGGATCTTCATGCGCCACTAATAATGGATCATGTATCATACTTAACACTCTTGATAATATTAGTGTGGAATATGCCCTAAGATTTCAATTCAAAGCATCAAATAATGAAGATGAGTACGAGGTTTTAATCGCTGGACTTGAGTTAGCCCAATCATTAAGCGCCAAGCGAGTTGTGGCAAATAGTGATTCCAAGTTGATCTTCAACTAAGTACTTCGTATATATGGGGTCAAAGGAGGTTTGATGACGAGATACTTGGTCAAGGCAATGGAAGTAATTTCCAAATTTCTAAGTCTACAGATGAACATAATACTAAGGAAAGCCAATGGCTGAGCTGATACGCTTGCTCGACTGGCTTAAGTAATAAGAATAGAACTCAGAAGAAGCATTCCAGTAGAGATCTTAGCAACTAGGAGCATAGATGAGTATCCAATGACCAATTTCATTATTTTAGATTTAGGGCCATCATAAATGGATCCAGTTAGAGCTTACATCGAAGAAGGAACCTTACCAACCGATCCAAAGGAAGAAAAAAAGCTTTGGTGTAAAGCAAATATATATGTGTTAGATAAAGGAGTCTTATAAAAAGGGGACATAGTGTTTCCTTATTGCGTTGTGTACATCCATTGGAAGTTATTTATTTAATCAAGGAAGTTCATGAAGATTCTTGCAAATCTCATTCAGTTGGTCGGTCATTAGTCTAGAGCATCAACACCTAGGGATATTACTTGCCAACTGTGAAGGCATGTCGTAGGTCCTTCACAAGAAAATATGATAAGTGACAGAGGTTTACCACAGTTCATAAAGAACCAAGCACTGCTTTAGCACCGATTACTTCTCCTTAGCCATTTGCCATCTGGGGAATTAACTTGGTCGTCTCACAGTCCACCACCAAAGGAAGGTTTAAATACCTTGTGGTATCTGTTGATTATTTCATGAAGTGGGTAGAAGTAGAGCCATTAATAGAGATTCCTTACTAGAAGGTGTATCAGTTCATATGGAAAAACATCATATGATGGTATGGCATGCCTTATTCCTTCATTATTGACCATGGAACCCAATTCGATAATGATAAATTCAAAGCATACTGTGTTCAATCCAAGATCCAAAAAATTTACTCTACCCCAAGGCATTCACAAAGCAATGGTCAAACAGAAGTGACAAATAAAATCTTGCTTAATGGATTGAAGAAGAGGCTTGATGCTGCCAATGGTAACTGGATTAATGAATTGCACTCTGTTCTTTGGGCTTATAGAACAACGTTGAGGACAGCAACTGGAGATACACCTTATATGCTTGCGTTTGGGATAGAAGTCATGGTATCAGCTGAGATAGGTCTACTAACTCACAGAGTGTTAAACTTAGATTCTCCAAAGAGTGATGTAATGAGACGAATGGACTTGGTCATAGTGGAAGAAGTTCGAGAAAATGCCACCCTCAGAAATGCAGCATATCAATAAAGGACTGCTCGCTTTTACAACAAAAGGGTCAAGACGACCAATTATAAAAAGGAGACTAAGTCCTTAAGAATGTCATACAGAATGGAAAAAATCTTGAAGCTAATTGGCATGGCCCATATCGTATTTTAGCAGTAATCCGACCAAGAACTTTTCAACTAGAGACACTTGATGGGGAAGAATTCAAGAACCCTCAGAACACCGAGAGCCTCCAAAAACATTATCAGTGAATAAAGGCATTTTGTATTTCTTTTTTCTTTATGTTCAACAAAACTTTCTTTCAAGTTCAATAAAATATCTTGATTTTAGTTTCCAATTTTTCTTCGGAGTACGACGATATACATCCCAGAAACAATAAGCAAATAATGTCTCTTAGTCTTCAGCCTTTGTCGATTAACAGTCGATCAACAGACAAACGACAACACCTACATAAATAATATACTTAATCAGGTTAACTTATCAAATTCGAGATGAACCAACAACTTAATACACGGTTGTGTCTTACCCGACCAAGTGATTGCTTCATGTATGACTTTGTATTAACATGCCACGAACAAGAATCCAGTAAAGCTCTATGTATCAACACAAGAAGCTTTACCCAACCAAGTTAAACACAGGCATATATACATATTTTCTAACACACTTGGTCGCCACTGATAACTTACATTCCTCATACACTTGGTCGCCACTGATAACTAATGCTACAACTTAGATCAACAAAACTATTTATAGTTTCTTCTAAGTGCATTAGTAGAATCTAAGGCCCTATACTAATAGTTTAATAACTCATCATAAAATAATTAGCTTACTCGACTAATGGATTAACTAATCATAAGTAGACAACAACTGATATATTTTATTCAAATACTCAATGTATTACATTTAAGATAAGGCAAGTACAAAAAATAGAAGAATTATCCGGTTGGATATTTCCCTTGTGCTTTCGTCATTTCACAAGATGTTTGTTGCACTCTCTCCATCACATCAGGAGGATCATCTAGGGTATATGTGAATATATATAATTAAAATTTCTTAGCATTTGCCTATTGCTACTGCTCGTCCGGTTGATTAGATGAGGAGGACAAATTATCTCGTGCACATTGTAAAGGTCATAATCTCTGAGATATATAGTGATTAAACACTTCAGAATGACACCTGGAGGGATCTATGATATGTCTAACTTAAATGGAGGCTTGTCAGAATCCAGTAAATCGGGTTCATTCCAATACCATAACTCACTATTTTTTTCATATTACAGTAAAGTAATAAAGTTAGTCCATCCCCATTTATACCCTTCATGATGACTTTGTGAAAGATGGTCATTTACATGGCTTAGGGCCTCATTATAACCTTCCATCCAAATCTCCATGGGCTTCTTATGAAATTGAAAGGTTAACCTTTCTATATGATGTTGGAGTTTCTTCAGAACATCATTCTTGAATTTCAACTAAGTCGATTGGTCGGAGACAGCTTTATCCTTAACTTCCATTTGGATAGACAAGTTAGCAATGGCCGGATTCTTTTTTTTTTAACTGGGCAACTTGGTCGGCTAGAGTTTTTCTAGTTCTTTCCTCATCCATAGTTGTTTGGATAGCCATACTTTGCCTTAAAGTTTATCCAGGTTCCACAAACCATGCATTCTCAGTTTCTAGGAAAGAAGCACCTCACATTAGGACCACTGGTAGACGATTTCTTCAGGCTGTCTAGTTCATTCCTGAGATGATTATTTTCCTCTTTAAGAAATTTGACTACCTTCCGAGATTCTTTAACTTCTCGGTTCAATAAGAATTCCTTTCATCTATACATGGAGGCCTACTCTTCAAGTTTTTTCTCAAAGCCCCCTCCTTCACTTAAAGCTTTATACTTTACTTCATAATTATAGTGAAGTAAACCTTTGGATTGACTATATTCCTCCTGAAATTGCTCTATCATTTCATAATAGGCAGCATTGTTGGCTACAACCCTATTCCATAAGTAATGAAGGTAAATGTATGATTCTTTGACTTAGTCGGATGCATCTAGGTTGAGCAACCCAACCAAATCCTCTTCAGACATAAGAATATATCCAGCTTCCAGAAGGTTTTTACTCCACTTAAGCAGGTCGGATTCAATAAAAACTTTAACTTTTTTTCATAACATCAAACTAAGAATCACAAGTGTAAGAATACAAAGACTGCGCACCTAAAATATTACCAGCGAAATACTATTAATCAAAAGAGGATTTTTTTCTTTAATAAAGGAAATGGGTTACAAAGAGGAATTTCTATTACAAAATAGGAAAGAAAAAACAAGATGTTTTCTAACAAAAAAGATAAACAAAAAAGGAGCTAGACCTTCTCCTTATTCTGGGCCTTAACTTTAGAAGGTAACTCGGTTAGAAGGGCAGCTTCACCAATTGTCTCTAGGACAGAACCAATAAGTTGTAAGGAAGATTCACATGATTCTTCATCATCATCATCAAATTCTTCCTCCATGTTTGGAGGATTTCCTGGAATGACTCAGAGTCTTCAGCAGTGTCGACCTCCTTAAGAGCCTCTGACCAACTGTCCCTAAAGATTTCTTCCTGACTTTTTCAATTTCTACAGAGGCAGCCAAAAATCCTTTTCCTAGCCTTTATCAAAGGAAGTTTCCTTTTTTGTGGTTATGGACTTCTTACCAATAAGGTCAACAATCAGATTTATTGATTTCTCCTTAGTTGTTTTAAGAAGGGTTTAATTTTCCACCAGTTTATCCTCGGCCACCTTGGCCCTATCCTCGGTTATCTTCAAATTGGCTTCGAGAGTCTTTAGTTTTGCTTCAGCAGCATTAGCCTTGCTATTAGTTACAGTCAAATAATTTTCCCAAGAATTTTTCTTGGATTCCAATGCTTGTCTTGAAGCTTCAAAATATCTCTTTAGACCTTTAATGGCCTGTTCCACATACCCTCCAGAAGAATGCAACTGATCATCCTTCTCCATTATCTAGTTAAAATACACCAGAAACCGCACAAAGGAAAAATATCAGAATAAAAAAAAGAAATGAGACAATAAAGACAGGTAATAAGGGAAAATGATTACCTAGGCCAAATTCTAGCAAGCTCTTTCTCACAACCTTAGTCCGGGCATGGGAGCAACAACTTATCTATCAGCTGGAAGGGTCCCAGCCCTAGTCACACTCTGGCCAAATCAGAATTGGCAGCTACAGAGGATGAGCTAGCAACCTCCAAATCAGATTGATATTTTTTTACCAACTCGTGTTGGTTAGTAACAGTTGTTTGAGCCTTCTTGCTAGACAAACCTTTGTTCAATCTCTTATAGTGAGGTGCAATAGTATCCATTTCCTCAGTGCTGATGAATTGAGGTATTTTTTTAGCAACTCGAGACGATTTCTCGGTCACTTTGGACTACGTGGCATCAACAACCTTAATAGTTTTCTCTGTAGCCTTCTTGGTAGTAGGAGACAAGGCTCTAGTCATTAAATCAGAGATTTTTCTTTTACCCATACCCGATACTGGTGAAGTGGGGATAGGAGAGATGCCCATTGATTCAAATGAAGAAGATGTACCAAAGTCCTTCTCCACTCCAGCAGATTCCTCAGTCGAATAACTGGGAATTGGTTCCTCTTACAAATTAATGGGGATTAACGGTGCTGTAATATTTGGGCTTGAAACAAAAGAAGTAGTAGAACTTCTGTATTGTATCAAGTAGGAGGTTGCTTTGGGATGCTCTTCACCAATTCTTTGATGAATGCCCCATAAAAATTTGAGCTCTTGAGGATTTATGTCCCCTTCCTTAGGACACTTTTTCTTGCTCCAATTATACAAAACAGGACAAAAAAAATTAGTGAACATATCATCAAATAGCTGATCAGCAAGAAATAAAAAATACAATATCAAGTTTAGCAACCTATGCCATGTCCTTCCTGAGGACACCTGGGCCCATCATACACTACTCCTCTTTGAAGAGGACCATGATGGTAGTTTTTTTTCCATTACCCCATAGTTGAAGTAGTCCTTATTGGAATGTGGTATGTTGACTACTAAGTCTTTGTTAACAAACCTAGTTTTCAAGTAATAGGTGTTGTCACTAGTTACCCATTTATAACAAAACATCCGCTCAAGGATACCAATATGGGTTTTGTATATTTGCTTAAGCCTATGAATCCTATTTACTATTCTCCCTGTATTGGGGCCTACCCTAGTAGGGATATGTACCAATATTGAAAAAACTCTAAGAATAAACAGTTAGGGGGAAACGTAATACCACATTTAGCTATAAATAGAGAGGGAATCTAATGACCCTCTGGTAATGATAAAAAATCAACTGGTGGAATGGGAATTTCTAAGTCTACCCAATCCGGGATTTTTTTCCCCACCTAAATTCATCTAAAGAGTCCCCATGAATAATGTACACCATGATTATGGCAAAAAAAAATCAAAGGAAAGGGAAGAAGAAAGCTTATAAAGAAAGTAGTGGCATAAGAAAGGGTGAGAATGGGCGCACAAATAAATCTAGAAGACAAAAATCTTGACGGTGAAAGAGAGTACAAAAGTTTTAAAATTTGTGGTGCAGAAATCAACCAAAATCTTGTCTCTTATAGCTTGTATAGAAAACAACACAGATAATGATTAAATGTGTAGACGATTGACATTATGACGGTTGCATAACTCCAAAAATGGGAAGTTATGGATATGCCCTTTGGTGGTTTGCTAAAATTCAAAATATTAACAAAATTATCATTACATGATAAAATGATGGAAATTATTACAAGTCCTATAGGTCAGCCGCCGACCAAGACCACAAAAGATTGTCGAGGAACTCTATTTGAATCATACTTCGTCCTTTCAACCAAATATCAAGAATGAAACATTGGGGGCTTCTGTTGATACCAAAAATTATCCATCTACGTGAATCAATAAGAAATGGACACCTGTCTCCTTATGTGACAACAATCTTAGACATCAATCACTTGATCGGCCATCAAGGTAGTTGATTGGATAGAATTCCGACTAACTTGAAGGATGCAAACCATCAAAGTAGATAAATGGTCATCGCATGGGAAAGATACAAGAGTAATCCCACACATACTCAATACTATCAACTATCATGTTCATTATGCATGGGTGTAAATGCTTGGATATATAAAGGCATTCAACCCCTTGATCTCCAGATCACTATAAATACATTGTATTCTTTTTACAAAAGGCAAGATCTAATGAATTCTAGGTTATTTTCACTATAACAAGAGTGGCTAGCCTTCTGTAATCATCAAAATCAATACCACAACAATGGACGTAGGCTTTTCTTCACAACCGAACCACTTAAAAATCTTCGTGTCTAATGTACTTCTCTTTTATTATTTATCTGTGATCATAAAATTGGCTGACCTGGTTAATGTAAAATAACAACGAATTTTAGACATCAACACATGTGTAGTAGCATAATGAGGTAAAAACCTATGATACATACTACCCAACTTAAAGAAAAATTCCCTAAAGTGTCCTCTCTTCTTGTAATGGGATAAATATAAACGAGAATAGGAAAGCCTCTCTCAAAACGTCTAGGATGCGCTCTCCTATAGGGAAATGGACGCCTAGGTGTGTTAGGTTGAGAGCCATATGGATCAATCACAAACTCGGGAACTGTCTCAGATAAAAATATGGAAGTAGATGCATCATCATAACCTATTCCTACTCTCTCAACATTGCCTAAAGCGGGACTTAGGAGAATATTTCCAACCTTCTTAGATGTGACCTCTAAAGTGACCTTGCCTCCTAGGCACGTTCTATATCTCTCACGAGTTGGGATATACGGGCTTCAAGTCTCTCATTATTCTCCAATGAAGATTGAAGATCTCGCATAAGACTAGACACAGTGTTGGTCAATTCACTCTTTTCCCGATCTTAGACGATCAACTGCTCACATCACCTTCTCGAGTTAACTCGTCAACGCCTCATACACCCTCAAAACTCCTATATCTCTCTCCAAATTTAACACCTTAAGACTTAACTCTTTATTCAAATTCTTCGTCTTCAAGGTCTTGGTGTAGAAACCTCTAAATGCCTTTTGTATATCGCTTTCACCATCACTCTCACACACACTATCCCCGAATGGCATGAAACATCATTGAGGATTTCACATTTACAAGTGTCCTCATTGTTGTGGGAAAAACTGGTTGTGCTCACATGACTAGCCATGAAAGATATGCACTTTTCATATGGTGATTCATTCCTGTAATCATCCAAATCATTGTCACTATCACCAAGAGTGGCAGTATTAGCAATATTCTTTCCTTTTTTCTTTAGCATAGTGGGTCACTCAAAAGCATTGTGTCATTTTCCCTCGCACTCAAAACATCTCACCTCTTCCTCTTTCTCAGCGCTCTCTTTGGCCTCCTCTTTCTTTTTATTTTTCTTAAAAATCTTTTTATGGGAAGAATTTTCTTTAGAAAATTTGAGAGACCTTTAAATTTTTTTAGGAAACAAGTCCATATCATCAAAATCAAACTCTCCCTTAAACACTGACTCGAAAAATCTCTCTTTCTTGTTCGTCTCTCCCTTCTTAAATACTTCCTCACTATTTTTATATTGGGCCCTAAGTGGAATCCCTCTATCGTTAGTCTTAACAGTGTTAGAAAACACGAGGATCTCATAAGTTTGAAGATATCCTATAAATTCTTTTAACCTAAGTGTATCTAATATCCTTAATGAGTTCAAAATGATGACCTTAGGAATAAAATGTGTCGTGAGTGACCTCAAAATATTTTTAACAAATCTTGACTCTTAAATTTACTCAGTCGAATTAAAACTCTTGTAAAGTATGTCCAATAACCTAGCATAAAACCCATCAAAACACTCAGACTCTAACATAATAATTGTCTCAAACCGGGTGGTTAAATTTTATAATTTTGACGCCTTAACTACGTTAGTACCCTTATGTGTCAATTGGATAATATCCCATGCCTCTTTAGACGTGGTGAACGTCATGATACAACGGAATTCATCAGGGGTGATGGCTCCTAAAATAGCCCTAAGGCCGCGGGAGTTATAGGTACTCCATTTATAATCATCCTCAGTCCAGTCAGACACAAGTTTGGGATTGGTGACATTATTCGTGGTGACAGTGGGAGGAGTCCTCACTCTTTCATATACGAGCAAAACTATCTCATCAGTAGCTTTTAAACAAGATCTCATGTGTCTTTCCGATAGGCATAATTTGTGCCATCAAAGATGGACATCCAATTATATAAGTTCTCCATCGGAAAAATTGCAAAATGTTTCAAAATCAATTTGAAAAAAAATTGATATCATAAAAAATTTTGAAAAAAGGATCTCATGATATGTTGGTGAAACCTGCTCTGATACCAATTCGAGAATGCGTGATATCAATTATTTGTCGAATTTGCAAATTTTCAATAGATTAAAAACTTATTTAATAGAGTCAATCTTCGATCCAATTTTATTAAACCCTAAACATGCATCTTGTTTATATAAATAAAATATGAAAATCAAACAATCATAAGCAATATTAGGAACAACCAAATTTAGGAAACAAATCCTGAAGGGAAAAAACCTCTAAACTATAAATCGCAACTTACAATTACATAGAGAAATCTGAAATTAATTTACTGCAGAAAATCCAAATAAACCACAGCCTAAAACCCACAAAGATTTCCTCGAGTACCTCCATAACCGCAGCCCCTCCTTCAACAGTGAATACCTTCGAGTATCCCCAATGACCGCAGTCGTCAACAAATAGCTCCCACGAGAACTATCAATCCAATAGTAGAGAATCCTTCTCTACAAGAGAAATGTAAACAAATAAATGTTTTGGGGTCCAAAATGATTCGCCAAAGTATATGGGATGATTTTGTAAATCTAAAAACATAATAAAGCCTTAAAATGTGAAGACTAAAAGTCTCTAGATATGTAGTTTACATGTAGAAAAAGTCTTAATGAAAAAGTCTCACGAAATAGGTTTTTATACAAAAGAAAAATACATGAGGCGGTGGAGCTCGTTCAAACAACTTCTTTATATCGATTGAACGACATTAGATTAGATGTCATTTGACCGGCCTAAGAAATGACCTGATAAAATGCAAAAAAAGTATGTAGTCATTTGAAGAAAATAAGGAATGGTCTATCTCACGACCTAAGAAACGACATGCGATGTCGTTAGAATAGGTCGTTTGAATGAGATGTCAATGTCGTTTGAACGACACTGCCTTGTTGTTTGAACAACAAAAGCAAAAAATAATTTTTCCAATGTTCACCTATATGTTTTCCAAAAATATTTTAACTTAGAAAAATGCCTCATTTTGATAAATAAAGAGTTTAGAAAAACATCACACAATAAAGTAAAATATTTACGAAACCTAAACACATTCATTACCAAAATCAGTCTCAGAGATGACTGTTGTTGAAGATATTTGATATTCGTATCCGCCTATTTGAACTTATGAATGTGAACTTACTTCGAGGGTTGTAACAGTATACGTCATATACAATATAAACACTAAACGGTGGAAAGCCTGTCCTTATACCTTTTGTTTACCCCTTTGTCTCTAATAGGAGTACTTTCGATCAACGCTATGATTATGATCCTCAAGAAAACTATGCTCTTACTTTAAGCCTTTTGGAATTTTCTTCTTCCTAAATATTATATATACCTCATACACCCATAATATACACCCATAACACGTATGCAACCCCATTATCATAATAACCGATTATTAAATCGTCTGGATCTAAACAATAAAAATATCAATCCTCTCATTTCTTATCCACCTACTTAAGTGTATTTGCAAATAATTTCTATATAGATCCATCTCATACACTGCAACCATACGATGAACTTATTTCTAGGTCAAAAGTTCTCACATTTTCATCACCCTTCATCACATGTGTTTTTAAACATATATTTAACTTCCAATGTAAGCATAACACAATTCCACCATATCATGGGAATTAACCACTTATATTCTTCATCATCACATTTCTCTTATCTTGTTAAAATGTAACAATCTTGTTCCTCTTCTCTTAGGTGCACAAAATCACATAAAGGCATTATAGTAGCCTCAATTTCCCCTAGAAATCATATTAACATAGGTAGAACTCAAATATTTAATTACCCCATTAAAAACTCAACATCTTTTATGTCTCAAAGTCAGCTCAAGATCTCAAAGTTGCAAACTTTAGTTCAACCACAATTTTCACATATATATCCTCACTATTATGGAGAATACCTTTGTCTAACCACCCTTTCTACACTCAACTACTTGCTCACAATAGTCTTCCTCATCTTGCTATTTTATGATCCATTACTCATCGAGCCTAAAAATGTTCAAACGATAACAAATAATTCCTTCACATGCATCATCGCGACACCGATGTAAAAAATAGTTTGACAAGGTCTAAACACATCAAAGAACTCTCAGTAAAATACTGAATATACACAATAAATATTTTAAAGACACTAAAACATGAATGCTCTAATAAAAACTGTAATACCCCCATTTTCCATGCATAATTGATCAAGCTGATAGGTCAAAGATAGGGGAATAATAACTAATAATTATCATTCTCAATGCTAATATAAAAATGGTAGTGAAAGAAAACTATCAATAACAAAATAACAATAAAGGATGACAATAAGAATAATTGAGCTGATATAAAATGAAACTTTAATAAAATTGAATCCATTATAACAAATATTGTTTTACAAAAGTATCAATCGAAACAAAAATACAACTGTAACCACCTATGATAAAATTGAATCCACTACAAGTCTAACTTCGTATTCCTACTGTATATAACAACAATAATACACAGGGAGGAAACTTTCTAGAATTGGTTCAGAGACCTAAAGTTGTTTGAAATATGCTAGAGTATAAATACAGTAATGATCGTGCGACTAGTTTACGATAAACAAGGCAATGCATTGACACTCACATACAAAAGATATCACACCCCTCATCATAACTGAAATACTACATGAGTGTTCCTATCCAATGCGTAATCCATACTAATAAGTCTTTGGCACTATACTAATAAGTAAATATCATGCAATACTATATAACATTAGATGCAACTTACTACATGAGTACCGAATACAACCTAATATCCATATTTCAGTTATTAAGATGAAAAAAACCTATGACATAACATTTTACTTTATCTTAATATCTTCTAATTGAAGATATGAATCACTGGACTATATCATATGTACACAGTATGATCCCATATCAACCCCCACTCATACTGTAAAATAAAATATATAGTCTCATATTAAAACACATAATGTGACTTAGGGACTTTTTAGTAAAGTGTACATCACTATAATAATATCAACTCCGTATATAAATTTCATAACAACTACATAAAGGCATCTAACTTTGGGAGGGACCTTTTCGTGCTTCTATCGGTAAACCCTAAGGAGTCCTTCATCTAACGGATTTGAAAACATACACACAAATATAAATAAGGGGGTTTTAATGCAATAACACCACTAGATGGCCTCGTACCCAAACCCACTCGATGGATCAAGTCACTCCGCGTCTCACATCGCGATGCAGTGATTATACTAAACGTATGATCTAAACGTATCACCACGCAATCCTAAACCATTATCTGTAACAAAAATATCCCGATAGATCAGGTCCTTAAAATCTCATATCAACAAAAGACAACCGACTAAACATGTGATCAAACAACTCCATAAAGTCCTTTGTCATCATCCACGAGTGCACTGCACGGTCATAACTAATTGAATCAAGACCCCTCTTGGTATATTTATCACGATTAAAAATGTTATATTCACATAATCAAAAAATATATATACAAGTTAGTGCATACTCTCAAGCATACCTAAATCATCCTAATCCCCCAACGTATGATTGTCACCTTATTAAAATCTTCTTCTTAGTTTATCACACTTCAAATTATGAGCATATATATATATATATATATATTGCTCATAGTATACATATAAACATCACACGGGTCCTACTAAAAATGGTGATGCCCAAATTATCATATCAATAACCCCGCCTATTAAACCTATAGGGGGAAAATTGATTCTAATTTAGGCCGAATCGATTCTATTCCGGGTAGGCCACTTTTCCTCTTACAAAATCATCCAAGATTTAAACAAACAACCCTAACCTCCATCATTACAGCACGAAGCGGTCATATGTCATTAAAAATTCCACAATTTCACAAATGAAGTATGGACTCATGATTCTAAATATTTTCTCCAAAGATTAATATTTTTCAAACATAAATAATGTTTCAATTATGCAAATCCCCAAACTAAACCTAGTTTCTTATTTTACATTTAATAGAGTCCAATTAAAATCCAATTTCAGATCTACATAACAAATTAACACGGGTCATAAGTAAATAAAAATTATTTGATTACAGGCATCTGAATCACAGGATCATATCCCAAAACAAATCAAATTAAGGTTTTTCCTCAAAAACTTCAATTTATAAAAATCATATTTAAACTTATTAATAGTACAAAGTCTAAAACCATTTAATATTAATGAAAACATGATTCAGACAGCAATTTATTCACTAAACATGCTTCAAAATCCCAAATCAAATACATGGTCATGAAAAAATAAATGAGTTACAAATTACATAGTGATAAAGCAAAAGATTTGTTGCTTGAACGAGAAATTACTCCGCTTGATCCATTAGTTTTCCTCTCTAATGTTCTTCCTAAATTCTCCCAAATCTCTTAGGTGGATAAGGTTTGTGTTTTGTGTGTAATAAATATAATGAGAGTTAGAACCCATAAAATTACTTTAAATCTGCATGCCACTAAAAGGACTAATTTTGAGCCTTCGAATGTGCCCAAAATACTACCCAAATTAGTCTAAAACTTATCCCAAATGTATACATAACCCATAGGCCCAATAAAAGCGGTTAAAATACATATTTGAGCCTATGTGTCACCCTATAGTCCAAGCCAAACAGTAATACCTCACTTCATATGGTTATACCTCGCAACGTATATAAAATATACACTTAATTATTTTACACGTAACACATATTCCAATGTCATATAATTCATATCACCAATTAGTTTTATAAAAACATGCGGCATAAAAATTGCATCACATTCAAAGTTTAGTTATCAAATAAATTATGAATTTTGTCATTACCATATCATGCAAGTAATAGCTAAACCATTTTATTAGTTTATTTTTAATTAATAAATAATAAATAAAACTCATGAAAAGGGTATTGCCCAAACTTGTTCATAAAATAGTTTGGGCGAAACTATTTATAGGATTTTGGCAGTGATTGGAGAACAAAATCGACCTCAATTGCCCTGTCCATTTCAGATCCATGAACCTACAATTCACTCAATATTTACATTATCTTAAGAACATGCTTGTGTAGGGGAGTAAAATTTATCATCTTAATGATAACCAACCTTTCCATTGCATCAAACTTTACAGCATAATTCTAATCCTCAAGCATATTCATAAGGTTCAGAATCATGTTGTAAGAGCTTGACATGTGTTGACGCTTGTGTTGTAACACATTTATAATAAAAGACAATATATAGCAAAAAATAATATTATCATCCTTTTTCCACCTATGATAATTTTGGACATCCTTATCGGGTGCCCCCTCATCAAGCTTCGCACGACAGGTTTCAATCAAAATAAACTTATATTCCATAAGATTTAGGACACAATCTAGATTCTTTTCTAATTTATATAGTTCATTCTATTCAACTTGTTTTCGTTTAAGATAAAATCAATTGGGTTGAATGCTAATACCATTTTGAAAAATGGGAATCGTAAATTTTGAACACGGCACTAATTTCGAAATAAACATGTGAAAATTAACTCCGATTAAATTTTAATTCGGCATCCCTATACTACCAATAAAAATAAAATCTCATTGAGCATTCTAATTTCTTTAGGAATTGATATTTCTCAATGGGATCTTAAATCATTTCAAATTGAACCAGATAGACTTTTGTCTTTTAATTAAGTTCTCTAAATAGTTCGAAATAACTATCCTACATAATTGAATAGCCTATGATTTTTTATCCAATACCTAATGATAGTGACTCCAATGGAGAGGATATCATTAACTATATTTAAGTGTATACCATAAGTCCATTAATCGAAATTAAACCCTTTCATGTAAAACTTTCTCGATAGGAGAACCGAACACACTCACATTCAATTTAAATGAACTACCACTTAAGAATTTTATAATTTTCGTGGTGCCGTAATTAAAATCATCCGAGGGGGAAATAAAAGTTTGCACGAATAATTAAATACGTCATAAATTTAAAATACCAATGGATACCTCGGAGTTTATGTTGAAACTCCTCTCCCACCTAATATTTTTAAACTTGAGGTTTTTTGAAAAAAATAACGTATTTAATTCTAAAAGCATGAATTGAATCCTTGGTAATTTTCCAACTTACTTCTGCAAATTAAATTTATCAATCTCACTATTTTAATTTTCCAAAACAAAAATAGTTTTAAATTAAAATAAACCCCAAAGCTCTCAATCTAATTCAAACTTTTAACTTAATTATCCAATTAAATTTAATTTAGAAAATAATAAATAAGAGTCATTTTCTAAGAAAAACGTAATCTAGGTTAATCTCCAAATAATAAACCATGTTATCCTCAAAATCGGGTGTCCCTAATTAATAAATAAATTAAAACACGAAATCATGCAACAAAAATAACAAAGAGACATCAAAATATAAATAAATTAAAATGTAAAATAAAAAAGGACTTTAATTCCCCTTTCAGTCACGGCCTAAATTCCTTCTTGAGTTACGACCTTGAAGAATAAGGTCTCATTTGATGAAGAGTACTTATTTGAGAAGACTTATTGTGAACAAGAGTTTTGGAGAAACAATTCAACGAACGTTTCTTGGAGATGAGAGGAAAAATATTAACCCGCTACCTATTGTTTACCACCTGCTACCGTATAAAACACCGCCGCAATCGAGGCTCTTAGTCCCCGATCTCAGTCCTCCTCACCATTATTTCAGCTAAGTAGAGCAGCTAATTTCTTTTCTTTCTTCTCCATCTATATTGTTTCTTCTGTCTTCGATGACTTCTTTTAAATCTTCATTGAAGGCTTCTAACCTTTTCAAAATTTCATGGAAATACTCCATAACCAAACCTAATACATAATCGAAAAAATAAAATTACATCCTCTCTAAATCTACTCAAGTACATCGATTAAAAGAAATAACCATAAAACCCAAATCATTAGAAATAAATAAATTCTAGAGCAGCAAATAGTTACCAATAAATCACCGTGGGATCCATTCACACAAAATACAATCATGTGACTATGATGTGATAGATATAATCATACACATCCTACAAAACCATGTTTGTACAGAAATATATACATCTTTGCACATATTGTTTAATAGGATTGAGACCCATGAATTTATTAGAAATCGTAGGTGAGGAAAAGCCCCCCACCAGTGGCTACATCAAATCTAGGAAATTTGAGCACCAAAAAGAGAAACATCCTCTAAAATATCAATACAAAATCAAGTTTTCAATCCTTGAAAGGAAAATTTCTAAAAGCATTTTTAATCTCCCCTCAAATCTGAATGAGAATAGAATATTCCTTCATTGGAACTCCCTCATACATTCTTTTATTTTGAGTACACCATAAATACCAACAAATGAAAGTGGGAATAATCTGACAAAGAATACCTCTAATTTTTTCACCTTTAGAATTAATCCACGAGTTCATCAAGTTGGCATTAAAATTTGAAGAATTGTACCTCAACCTGAGAATGTTATAGAAACCTCTCCAAATAGATTGGGCAATTGAATTGTCCCAAAATATATGGTTTCTATCCTCCTCACAAGGCACCTTAGAACGTATATATTTAGATACAATGGTATATGATGTTTTTTTAATGTACTCATCTATGGCAATTCCCTTACGCAGTATCCTCCACATAAAAATTGAAATTTCTTGAGGAATCCTCTTATCCCATATTAGAGAAAAAGGGTGTTGGATACAACCTATATTTGTCACCAAATGCAAAACTGATTTAACTGTGAAACATCTCTTTTTTCGTCAATGTCCATTTTCGAAAATAAAATAAAAAAAATTCAAAAATTCCTCCCAAATACTTTGCATTATTCTCCACACCTGTGATGAAAGTGAGATTGTCCCTCTCAAATTTTGATCCTCCAATTTTTTATATTTAGAATGCATGAAAAGGGACCATAAAGATTTAGATTTCAATAATTTCCACCACAAATTATGAGTATAAGAAGATGATAAGTCAATCACGGATCTTATATTTAGCCAACATTATTCTTTGGTTTTGCAAATATCATGCCAATTCACCAATTGAAATGTCGTCTTATCTTCTTATTTTCCCCATAGAAATTGAGCAAGTATATTATTTATATGAGTGAGAACGTTTACGGGTGGATTACTCGCTGCCAGGAAATGAATGTGCATTGATTATGCAACTGATTTGATAAAGGTCACTCTACCCGCTTGAGAGATACAATTATGATTCCAATAATTTAGTTTCCCTGCCAACTTGTCTGTACATGATGAGAAATAAGCTTTGTTTTTCTTGCCTGAGAATAAAGGGATCCCCAAATAAATAATTAAGAGATTTTTTCATTTTAATCTGGTGAAATTTTCAATTACTTTCTTTGTGCCATATCTCAATTCCTAGTAGGTGAAAAGACGATTTATTACAATTGATCACTTGTGTCGACTCCTTTTCATAAGTTTTTAAAAATTCCATGAGGTGCTTTAGATAATGCAAGGACATTGTTCGTTATAATTTAGTATGTCATATACCGCTACAAGTTGTTTTCAAGTCATCGAAGAGTTGAGAAGATTACATCTACACAAGACGAATCCGAATTTCAAGAAGACTTCAAACATTTAAGCCCAACAAGGATGAATTTGGTAAAATGTGTTTAAGTTCCATTTACATTTTACATTAAAAGTCTTAGGATATTTTTATAAAAGTTTAAATGATTTTTTTGAAATGATTTTAAATGTTTTTTAATTTTTCAAAATCATACAAGGTTTGGATAAATATATTTTGATCCTGTGAATACTTTTAAGATTTGAGGATTCCAAGTTATTTAAAACTTTAAAAGTCTTTTTTAAGGGGATCAGTGACTGTCCTTCAAATGACGTCACATCTCGTTCAAACAAGATGGAGGTTCGCTCGAACAACGTCGCCTGTCGTTCGAATGAGAGCTATTTTTTGCCGATACGTCGCCGCCTTGATTTTTGTTATAAATAAGGGTGTCAGGATTCTATATTTGGTGTGGAGAAAAACTGGTTTTGACAGAATACGTTTTTCTATTCTCCAACCATATTTGAGGGTTCATAACTTTTGTTTTACAATTCACAATCTCGGTAGCTTTTGTGTGAGTTATTTTGTGGAACCCAAAAGCATAATTTTGCTAATGTTCAAACTTTATGGGGAGATCTCTACAACCAAGGGCTACGTGATAGTTTGGAGTGAGTCTCGATGGAGTTTTGTGACTGTGTGTCATAAGGAAGTGCTCCGGTGTACCTGGGTTGAAGAATGGATTGCGGTTCATGTAGGTTCGCTGCGTGTGGACTTAATGCTGACGACATCAACTGACGCCAGCGGGTATTCGAGTGTCATTATGTATTTCATTATAATCCGATGTAAGTTGCGATTTACAGTTATGGTTAAAGAAAAATATTTTGTCCTGGGGGAATTTTTCCTGAATTATTTTGTCGCATATTTGTGTTGGTTTAACATTGAACGCACGTTATTATTTGAGTTTAAGGGCTGAATTTTTTGATTAATAAATTGAATCTAATTAAATAAGTTTGGGATTGGAATTTGCACAACTATTCATATCATTATCGCACACGATTTTTCAAATTGGAATCAGAGTAGGTTATGCTAATTTATCACGTATTCCTATTTTCCTCAAAATTGAGTGATATTGATTTTTGTTTAAATTATATTTTTTGTCGCAATGTTTCCAAATGAAAACCTATATAGTCGGTTGCTATTTTTTGATGGGTTTAATTATGCTTACCGGAAAGGCCATATGAAATCCCATTTAAAAGCAATCGATGAGAGAGTTTGGGTCATTTGTGAAAGAGGTTGGATGCCTCCCACTATCACTGCAAATAATGTCCCCAAATTAAAACCTATGTCAGACAGGACTGAGGATGAGTTTAGGAGGAGCACTTATAATTGATAAGGGCTTAGTGAAATTTTTGCACACGTCACCCCAGACTAGTTCCGACGTATTACGATGTGCACCACGTCTAAAGAAGCGTGGGATGTTTTGCAACTCACCCACGAAGGCACTAACGCGGTCAAAGAGTCTAAAATTCAAAATCTGACCACTCAATTTGAGACAATCACTATGTTAGAGACTGAGTGTTTTTACGACTTTTATGCACGTTTGTCTGATATTATAACACTAGTTTTAACTTAGGTGTGCCTATACCTGATGCACGAGTGGTTAAAAATATTTTAAGATTACTGCCAAAACGTTTTATCCAAAAAGTGACTGTTTTGAATACCTTAGGAAATTTGAATCATCTGAAATTAGAAGATTTGGTAGGATACCTACAGATGTACGAAATTGAAAGTGATAGCTCTTTAAGCCCAATCTATGAAAAATAAAGTGAGTTTTTGTGAGTCGGAGTCTAAGGATGAGTCTGATTTTGACATGGGCCTTCTTGCAAATAATTTCAAAAAGTTTCTCCAGTTTTTGAAACAAAATTCTTTCAATAAAAGGTTTTCAGAGAAAAATAAAAAGAAAGCCAAGGCCAAAGAAAGCGGTGAGAAGGAGAAAGAGGTTGAAGAAAAGTTTAAAATTTTAAAATGTTTTGAGTGTGAGGGAAAAGGGCACAAGTCATTTGAGTGTCCCACTAGACTTAGGAGAAAGGGGAAAAAAGTTGCCATGCCCGCCACACTTAGTGATAGTGAATGAGATGAGGATGATGAAGACGATGAGTCCGGTAAAGGTTTAGCATATGGGATGTGTGTATCTTTTTCAAGTCGTGTGAGCACACCCACTTTGTCCCACGATGATAATGTTCACGAGAGCGACGGTCATGACTCGAGTGTTTCTAGTGGAGATGAGAGCAAGTTTGAGAGGGGAGATGAAAATGAGCTCCAAAAAGATTTTAGGGATTTGCACATCGAGACCTTGAAAATAAATAAGTATAATAGATATTTAGGTCTTTGGGTTTTATATCTGGAGAGAGAGAAGGAAGTTTCAAGGACGAAAAAGTGTGACTTGACCGTCACTGTGTCTAGTCTGACGACACGTGTATCCAAACTCAAGAGTAATCTCAAATATGCCCGGGAGGTCAAAGTCCCTTTAGAGAACGCATCTAAGAATGTTGAAAAGAACGTTCTTAATCCCATGTTGGGTGGTGGTGAGAATTTAGGAAAAAGTCATGATGGTGTATCCACTTCTATTGTTGCACCCGAGTCGGTTCCCATTTTAGTGACTCAACCCAACCCACCTAGGCGTCCCATACTTGTTAGGAGAGAATGTCCTAGAGTTGATGAGAGAGGTGTACCTGGGCATGCTTATGTTTGCTCCCATTGCAAAAAGCGAGGACACCTTAGGGAATTTTGTTTTAAATTTGGTTATGTGTCAAACTTTGCTTCTAGACATTTTCGCGCACATTCACCCACCCATGATACCTTGCTTGCACATAATGATAGAGAGTTTGAACATATTCAAGAGAAAGTAAATTTTTTGGTCAATACTTCTCATTTTTTTTTAATTTTAAAGAAAAGGTCCAGAGATTTATTCAAAAAAGGTAGAAAAGCCCTACCAAGGTGGCTTTTACAAGCTAGAGTGAAAGCTAAGCATAAAGACTAGAAAGCTTTCTAGAAGATCTGGTGGAAGGTAATCCAAGATAATCCAGCTTAAGGGAACCTCTAACAATTTTGGGAATATCCATAGGCTTAAGAAAGGTTTCGTGACCCTAAGAATTGACTCCATAATTAGCTAAGTGATCTTCTACTTGATTTTCTTCTCTCAAGACATGAGAAAAAACTAATACTATTGGAATGGCCTTAATTTCCTCTATAATATCGATAATAGACCAGGGAGGCTTGAGGATTTTGCCCTTCATAATGTCAATGGCTACTTTGGAGCCTGATTCCACAATGACCTTTAGGAGATGGAAAGATTGACAAATTTTGATGCCTCTAAGAATAGACAGGCATTCAGCTCTAGCATTAGTCATATGTATCTCCTTTGAAGAGAAAGCTTGAATAAATCTCCCATTATGATCTCTTATGATACCACCTGAACCTAAAATACCTGGATTGCCTTTTGAATCCCCATCAGTGTTGAGCTTGAAGAATGGAGTAGGAGGAAAAGACCATTTAACTATGAAAATTGATGGGAGAGCAAGATCATAACTGAGGCAAAAAGTAGCCTGGACATCTACATGGTATTTGAAGGAATACTTGAAAGTAGGGTTTGAAGAGCAGACTTTGATAAGATTGATCACATTATTGATAATTTTAGAGTTGCTCATGGAACCTCCATCATAGATACTCAAGTTTCTACTTAACCAAATCTCCCATAAGATACAGCAAGGGGTCATCAAATGAAGGAAATCAAGGAAATCTTTGTTTGATTTGACCAACCACTATGACATAAGAGCTTGGTGCAATGAAGGGAGATTGACCTTGATGCCAAATAAGTTACTGAAGTGAGTCCAGATTGACTTTGCAATTGGATCCTCCAAAAAAATATGATTAAAGCTTTCTGAGTGTTGATAGCAGCATCTGTAAAAGGAGGTAATGTGAATGCCTTTGAGTTGAATTAAGTCTTCAAGGGGAACTATCTGATTGATGCATTTCCAAATAAAGCATGAAATTTTAGTTGGAATTTCTTTGGACCAGATGAATTTACATAAAAGAGAGGTGGATTTTTATTATCTTATGAATTCCCAAGCCGATTTTGTAGAGAATTCTCCATTGAACGTGAGCGACCAATATTTAACCCCATTAAATTCGGTGGAGGCATTTTCTGCTTTGTCTTGGATCAACTGAATTCTTTTGAAAATTTGAGAGGAATTTCCTATGGAAGTTTTGAACCTGCACTTAAGAAAATCAGAACACAAACTATTAGAGTTAGTAATATTCCACTATAATTTCATTAAGAATGCTTTGATGATGTCTGTCGGGGCTTTGAAATCGAGGCCTCCTTCTTCTGTTGGGAAATAGAGGTCTTCCCATTTTTTCCAATGATGCCTTTTACCAAATTCCTTGAAGGAGACCCACAAGAAATTATTGAGAATATTGTTGATGTAGGAGATGGTCTTTCGAGGAGGTTTCAACACAGCAATGCAATGGATAGGGATGGAAGTTAACACTAAGTTTATGAGGGATTTCCTTCCAAAAAAGGAGAGAAATTTTGTTTGCCAACCCTCTATTCTATAGGCAATTCTATTTTAGATATCTTCGAAATAACAATTCTTAGATATTCCATAAAATAGGGGGCAACCAAGATAAGTGATTGGGTTTATCTTTAATTTGAATGAGGTGGCTGCTGCTATTGATCTGACAGAACTTTTGCTAGTGGAGTGATGCACTGTGTAGCTGCATTTTCATAGTTTACCACCTGACCAGTGGCTTTCTCGAATTTCTTCAGAAATTTCATAAGCGTTTTCAAGTTATTTGAGGCCCCATTTGTGAAAATTACTATATCATCTGCAATACTTAAACAACTTATAAGGGGACAGCCTCTAGGATGAGAGAAGGCTTTGAGTTTGTTAGCGAGCATGAGCTTGTGAATGCCTAGATTCAGCACTTCAGCTACAATCACAAAAAGGTCTGGAGAGATGGGTCTCCTTATTTAAGGCCCCTATGAGATTTATAGAATTCCCCAACATGGCCATTAATGATTGTGAGGAACCAGTTATTCGATAAATTCCTCTAAATTTTGTCTATCCATACTTCTAAGAAACCCATCTTTCTGAGAACTTTGATAAAAAAGATCAAAGATACCCTGTCATAGGCTTTCGAGAGGTCTAATTTAATCACCACATTAGGACCATGAGTTTTTTTTTCAATAAAGGACATAAGCTCTTTAGCCATCAAGATGTTTTCTGAAATTTGTCTCCCTTTAATAAACCCTGATTGAAAGGTACTAATAATGTGGGGGAGAGTTGAAGAGAGTCTAGAGGCCAAAATTTTAGTTATGATTTTGAAGCAGAAGTTACACAGACTAATAGGCCTATAGTCTGCACAATGCATAGGATATTTTGACTTGGGAATAAAAATTAGGGTGGTTCTAGTCCGGCTTTTAGGTAATCCCCCCGAGAATAAATGATGAATAGCTTGGGTGAGGTCTACTTTAATGATATCCCAAATTTTTTGGTAAAAGAGGCCATGAAAGCCATCAGGACCAACACTACTGTCTCCGTTGAGGTCAGAGATAGCTTGAAAGATTTCTAGTTCCTTTGGAAAAGCATCAAGAGTTAGAGAATGAGATGGGGGAATTTTGGCATCTATGACTTCTATTAGCTCATCTTCATCTTCTATCTCAATAGCCTGGAAAATGCCACTGTAGTGACTATTAAAGGTTTGTTTAATACCATCCAAATCTTCTAACCTATTACTATGATCATCTTTAATTCTGTGAATCTTCAGCCTAGCATATTTAGCTTTAAGAGAAGCATGGAATAGCTTTGAATTTGATTCACCATCATATAACCATCTTCTTCCCATTTTCTATTTCCATAATTCTTTTTCTTACTTTAAACATAAGTTAAGGCCAGCTGTTGACTTGGATAATTGCTCCCTATTTGCCAATGATGGTGAAGATTCATAGGGTATCTCTTTTTCATAGACTTTTGTTTCCAAGAAAGACACCTGATTCATGAAATTATGAAAGTTAGCTTTGTTCTAGCTTTGGAGATCCTTCTTGAGCCTTTGAATTTTTGCTGAGAACACTCTAAGGGGGTTGCCTGAGATAGGGGGAAACCACGAATCTTCTGAGGTTAGCGTGAGTGCACCATAGGTTGAGGAATTTAAAAGGTTTAGGATAGGAACCTGATTGGGGTTTAATAGTTAAGAGGGGAGGGGAGTGGTCTGAATAAGACTTATTTAGGTGTTTTAAAGAAAAGTTAGGAAAAAAAGAGAGCCATTCTATGGAGACAAGGCCTATGTCCAATCTAGAACAAATTTTCCCTATATCTCTTAAATTATGCCAAGTGTAATGAGGTCCTAAATAGCCCACTTCAAAAAGAATATCATTAGAAATGAATAGGTTGAAATCAGCTAGAGCAATAGGGTCTATCTGATTGCCCCCTTCTTATCCCCACTGTTGTAGACAACATTGAAGTCACCCATTATAAGCCATGGTTGGTGCTCAGAGATATTTTTGTGGGACATTAGTGAATCCAAAATAGCTAGTGTTTCTCCTCTAGAGCATTTAGCATAGAAAACTGATAAGAAAACATCTTTGGGTAGCTGAGAATGGGATATTTTCACTAACAAAGACTGGCTGTCCATTTTCAAAACTGAGCAATTAACTCCAAATCACTTGAGAAACCAAATTTTGCTGTTGGTATTAGATATGCCCCCATCAAATTTGGTATTGGACATTTTTTCTGGCATAGGATGATTTACATGATGACATTTTTGCCTATTGCTAGTATGTACCATTTATGTAATACTTTGTTAACATTTTTATTTGCTTGTATTTTTTTGGGTATTATTCTAGCACTGTTTTGGATCTGTTTTCCCATTCCAGGAACTGTTTTCTCAAAAGTTTTCCCACTGGACAAAACTTCTTTATTTTATGGGATTATTGTGTTCTCGTTCGAGTGAGATCACATGTTGCGCGAAGCTGTCGTTCGAACGACATGCACTCTCGTTTGAGTGACAATTGTTCTCATTCGAACGACTTACTGGGGTTTCTAGATTTATCTTTTTTGTAGTCCCCTAGCTTATCTTGTTATACTATTAGGTTTTGCTGTGTTGTTTCTGAATAGTGTTCGAAAAATACAAAAAGAATTTCTTATTTAGAAACTTTTGAAAAATCCAAAAAGAGTTTGTATTTCTTTACACCTTATGTGAATGCACACTTAGGATGGCAAAGTCACAATTTCATTCCATTTATCAATGTGACTATTTGATAGTGTTTTGAGACAATATATTATGTTATTCATGTGCTTTACAAAGTTTGGAGTTTTTTAGATGATATAGTGCTACTACCTACATGATTGACTCTATTTGTCCTTTATTGCACACATGTGTGGATTTGTTTGACTATTGTTCTTGTCTATCACATATTGGTTGAGTGTTTCCATCTAAATACTATCTATACCACAAACCAAATGTGATAAAACTTGACAAAAGGAAGTGCATGCTATAAATCGTTTGTGAGTTTGTGTGTTTTATTTTGAAAAAAGGGGAAGGGCTATGAAAGGTACTCACTTATCCTTTACAATTAAGCCACCATTTAATCGGACCTAAAAAGTGAGGAATTGAAAATATCCAGGGTCCAATGAGGTATAAAAGAGCCCGAAAAATTGAAAGGCAATAAAAAGAAAATTATGCCGAAAATAAGCCAATATGATTTTCGTTTCATCACCTCATAAGAAAAATGAAATGCATTATCTTTTAATGAGGGAGTTTGGTTGGAATTCATAACGATTTGCACGTCCTTGAAAGCCATGAAAAATCATTACATAGTTTTGGACGTTATTGGTATGGAAATCATCGACACTTTGATTTGTTGATATGATTAAGATGATGTCATCTAAATTCAACAATTCTACACCTAAGGACTATTTTTTATGTTCATTCATTAGGAGTACACTTACGCATTTTGCACATATGATATGACTGATCTGATCTTCCTATCGAATCTATTCACACCCATTCATTATGTATCCATGATTTGGTTATCTTAGTATAAATTCATGGTGTGTAATTTTTTTTGTAACATCATTTTTTTTTTGTTTTTTAAGAAATTTGAAAAATTCAAAAACAGTTTGTTTGCCCTAGTTTACCGTGACACCCCAATTTGTTTTATGTGATTTATTCTTTTCCCTGTCTATTTCGGACAAATAAAATGGGGGAAATGAATTCTGATTTTACGGGGGAGTTTAGGGATGGGGGATATTTGATTATGCTTTCATGTTTATGCTTATGTCACTTCAAATTCGATACGTCATGAGGTTTTTTCTTTGTCTCATATGTGTAGGTACAATTGAAGATTTTTTGATTGCACACCCGATGAGAAAATCTTGGAAATTTGAAAAGTTGATTGTTGAAGCATCGTTTGAATAATTTGAAGACTTTTCAGTTTATTTTTCCACTTTTGAGTGTATGGGAGGGTAAATTTCTATAGGTCATTTGATTTTGATAATTCAGATATTTTTATTTTATTCCGGCACAGACATAGGGGGGATTTGTAAGGACATTGTCCATCAAGTATGTCATATACCTCTACAAGTTGTTTTCAATTCATCGAAGGATTGAGAAGATTACCGCTACACAAGACAAATCCGAATTTCAAGAAGACTTCAAACATTCAAGCCCAACAAGGATGAATCTGGTAAAATGTGTTTAAATTCCATTTATATTTACATTAAAAGTATTGGGATAGTTTTATAAAAGTTTAAATGATTTTTTTGAAATGATTTTAAATTGTTTTTAATTTTTCAAAATCATAAAAGGTTTGGATAAATATCTCCTGATCCCGTGAAAAGTTATAAGATTTGAGGATTCCAAGTTATTTAAAACTTTAAAAGTGTTTTTAAGGGGATTGGTGACTATCCTTCAAATGCCATCACATCTCGTTCGAGGAGATGGAGGTTCGCTCGAACGATGTCGCATGTCGTTTGAACGAGAGCTGTTTTTTACTGATACGTCACCGCCTTGATTTTTGTTATAAATGAGGGTGTCAGGATTCTGTATTTGGTGTGGAGAAAAATTGATTTTGAAATAATATGTTTTTCTATTCTCTAACCATATTTGAGAGTTCATAACTTTTGTTTTACAATTCTCAATCCCAATAGCTTTTGTGTGGGTTGTTTTATGGAACCCAAAAGCATAGTTTTGCTACTGTTCATACTTTGTGGGGAGATCTCTACAACCGAGGGCTGCATGCTATTGTGGAGTGAGTCTCGATGGATTATTTTTACTACATTTCATAAGGGAGTTATGTGGTGTTCCTGGGTTGAACATTGGACTGCGGTTCAAGTAGGTTCGCTGCGTGAAGACTTATTGTTGACGACATTAACCGACGCCTGCTGGTAATGGAGTGTCAAACTGTATTTCATTATAAATCGATGTAAGTTGCGATTTACAATTATAGTGAAATAAAAAGGTTTTGCCCTCAGGGGATTTTTCTGAATTATTGTGTCGCATATTTGTGTGGGTTTGACACTGCACGCACGTTGTTATTTGAGTTTAAGGGATAAATTATTTTGATTCATAAATTGACTTTAATTAAATAACTTTGGGATTGGAATTTTCACAAATATTTGAATCTTTATTGCACACGGTTTCTCACAGAACGTTTATCACCATTAGCAAATACAAGAGTGTCATATGCAAAAGAAAGATAAGAAATGATGGGTAATCCCCTTGTTAGTGCAAAATGAGTTATCTTTCCACTTTCCCATATTTTTTTAATCCCCCGATTAAGAACCTTTGAAGCTATCACAAATAGAACCAGTGATAGTGGATCCTCTTGTCTAACCCCATTTTTCGATTTAAAGAAACCACACACCTTCCCATTAACTACTATTGAATACCAACAATTCGAAATCAATCTCCAAATTAAATCAATCATGGTTTCTGAGAAGCCAAAACTCTAAAGAGTTTTAATGATGACCAACCATGTCATCCTATCATAATCTTTAGACATATAAAGCTTTAAAATAATATTGGAACCCCTCACTTTCTTTGAAAAATTTGTCATCATTTCTTACGGAAGAAAAATATTTTACAAAATATATCGACCCTTGATAAAACCAGATTGGGCTGGAGAAATAATTTTAGAAAGAATATGTCCCGTCCTTTTCACAAAAAAAAATTGATGTCCAACGATGTACTCTTTTAGACGAAAAATTATGAAGACTAATAGGAGGTAATTATCCACAATTTTTTGGGTTGTCTTTTTTTGGAATTAAAATCACATTAGTTGATGTCCAACTAATTGGAAGTTCCTCCACAACAAAAAAACACCCCATTGCTTGATGCAAATCCTCCTTGATAACATGAAAACAGGTTTTCAAAAACATACCATTAAACCTGTCAGGACCTACTGCACCTTCACTATTCAAATAGAAAATGGCTTCACGAATTACTTCTAGTGCAGGTACGACACTGAGCAACCCATTATATTCCGCCAAAACTAATTTGGGAATGCAGTCCCAGATATTAGTTGCCTACTTATCACCCGTTCCGGAGCTATCCAACCTGTTACTGATATTTGAAGAAGTATCTCTGCTACTGTTGTTCGTCAACAAATGGCCGTCCGAGCATAATAGTGAAAAAAACCAGGCTACTACCTCATTCTCCAGTGCCTTGACATCCATCACCCATTTACCTTATTTGTTTTGACTTTGGTTTAGACTAAGCACAAACCTTTTCTTCTTAGTTATGGCATGAAAAAACTTTGAGCTTCCATCCCCATCTTTGGCCCATCTATCCCTTGATTTTTGCTTCTAGCATTCTTCCTCAATTTTTAATGCTTTTAGATACTTAAATTAAATCTTGTGAATTTATAACGATTTTCCACTGAGGGATCCATGATGAACTCCATTTATATACCCATTGTTGATGTAAATAATTAGATCACTCTAATAATTTAATCACAGATAAATAAATGAGATAGAATATTTTAAAGTGGTTTAGCCTTGTATGAATGGCCTACATCCACTGTTATGTTATTACTGAGTGTTTGGGAATTCTCGATTACAAGTTCTATCCAGAAATTCCGCTCCCCTTGAATGAGGGTGATACAAGGTATTTATAGCCCTTAGGTTGTACATGAAAGGGTGTTACATTAAATGATACACATATGAAATGGTAATTCATTTAATGCTCTTCAAACGTGTGCGTCAAGATGATAAGCATTCAATGAATAGTTGAACTGTTGATTATCTGGCAATTAATGCTGTGGTCGAGATGCAGCTCGAACCGCCTTAGTTGCTCATCGTCCAAGAGTTCCTCGGAGCATTGGAGTTCCTCGGAGGACAAGAGTTCCTCGGAGGGTTGGTGTTCCTCGGAAGACTGGTGTTCCTCGGAGTACACCTGTTGCTCAGAGTGAGTATGTTGGTCGGGGGAATGATCTTCCTCGTTGCTATTGTGCCACGTAGATTGACACGTGTCTTCTTATTATTTGTCCACATCAGCATACTAATTTTGGTATCAACAGAAGCCCCCAATGTTTCATATTTCAAACTTTGAGGAGTATGGAACATTCTTTCTCGGTATATGGCAATATTAAATGACCTTCCTGGGTTTTAGGAGCCTTTTCTTCGTATTTGAATTTCCTTCCAAATTCGCAGAATCCGCCTTTTTGCATTTTTATAAGCGCTACGATCTTCGTGCCCTTTTTGTCCTTTTAGCCGCCGGTAGCGTAATAGTTTCTTTTTTGTAATCATTTCTTTCGCCGTTTCCCAAGGCAAAGTATTTAAGCTTCAGAGGCAATCCCATCGTCTTCTACCTTTTCAATTTCTGCTTTCGAGTTTTTTATACCTTTTCTCTCTCCTGTGCGTTCATCCCTTTCTTCATTTGTTTATCAACAGATCTCCTTTTTCCTGTAAGATTTTCTTCCTTCTCCTTCATTTATTTTTATTCACCATGGTTTATATTATCGAATCTCTTGAGAAATTCCGTTCTGACTTTTCATTCCTTCTTGGGTAACTTTGGAAAGTCTTTCTGAGCCTTCAAGTTATTTTGATTTGGCGGAGGGACATTGGTTCCCTAGCCTCTTTATTGCTGAATGTGGATTTTCTTTTCCACCAAACCCTTTGTGTTTAGAGTTCTATCAGTATTTCGATGTTATCCCTGCAAAAATAGCCCCCAACACATGGAGAATAGTTAATGGGGTGTATAGGTTAAATCAAACTCATGGAACTCGTATAGGAATTCTTGAGATTATGTACTGTTATAGATGGGCTGTTTTAGACAATGTTTATTATTTAAAAACTAGATTTTTGAATAGGGCTCTAGTAGTCAACCTCCCTGATGCTAACATGGATTATTTTGAACATGGAGTAGTTATAAAAAATTGGCAACATGCCCCTTTGGTTGGAGACGAAGTATATGAGGGTCCCAAATGCCCTCCGTATGGCAATGGGATAGGTTATTTTCATTTTATTTTATTTCTAAAATTGTGATTTCATCATGTTTGAATAAATACATGATTGGCATTTCAATATGTTTTTGTTTGCAGTTGACAGCAAGAGAAAAACTCCTAAAGAATCAGAAGTTAATATAAAGCATTTGAAACATATCTGGAGTTTGCATCAGAAGGTTGCAGACGAGCATGTCAGGTCTGCTTCATACTTGCTGCAGTACAGGAGCTATACATCCTCCTTTACTGCTCGTCCTGTGGTCAGCATTAGTGAACCATTGCCCGCTTCTGAGGAATCTTCACCAGAATCTCACATTCCTTTGAGTCAGAAGATGGGTAAGAGAAGAGTTCCTGCTATCTTCGAGGAGACCTCCTCTGCTGGTGATGTAAAGAGAAACAAGGTTGATGTCCCAAAGGGGATAAAGAAAGTGGATACTGTTCCTTCTGTTGCTGCTCAGAAGGCTGTCGAGAAGCCTCCAATGGCTCCGAGCAAGAGAAGTACTTCTGTGGAAGTGGTCACCATTTCCCCCACCAAAGGTTCTTTGGCTGAAACTACTGAAGTACCACTGAGGAGATTGAAGAAATCCTCCTCGGTCAGTTTTTCTGAAGCCATTCCTCAGCTCCAAGCTAGTGGAGCTGGTGTTCCAACCATTATTCCCCCGAGTTCTGCAATGAGCTCGGTAAAGACTTGGACTATTCCTGAGGTCCAAGGAATTGAAGAAAACATGTCTAGGGATATGCTGACATCCCTAGCTACTCGTCACATTGCTTCAGTAAGTTTCTCTTATCCTGAGTTTTTTCTTTCTTTCAGTCAATATATGTATCTCGGCACTGACTTTTCAATACCTTCTTTTTCAGCTGGTGAGTTGCTTTAACACCATAGTGAAGAAAGATGAAGCGCTCAAGGCTTCAAGCTCCTCGTCTGGAGTAGAGGATGCTTTCCAGGGTTTAGCCCAATCTCTGAAGGAATCCCGTCAAAAATACGACGAGGATAGGGGTGAATGGGAAAAGAAGTTGACTGCGTCTGAGGCAGAGAAGGTACAGTTGGGCAATAAAGTGAAGTATTTGGAGAGAGAGAATAAAAAATATTTCGAGAAGCTCACAAGCTTTGGGGAGCTTGAGAATAAGTTGAAATCGGCCGAGGAAGAGCTGAACGCTTCTGCGAGAAGTAAATCGCCAGAAGGAGGAGGTGGAGGCCAAATTGAAAACCACCGAGGATCTTCTATCCGAGAAGCTCTCCTCGGAGAAAATGAAGAGAAAATCGGCTGTGAAGAAATATTTTCGAACTGGTTGGGACAAAGGATGGGATAGGGGGGTAGCGACAATGATGACCCAGGTCAAGTACGGAAGTTTGAAATACTTCTGAGATGGTTGGGTTGCTGCCCTGCAGGAATTGAAGGTGAGCGAGGATTCTGAACTATTTCAACAACATCTCCCTGGTCCTCCTCCAACTATTGAAGATGAATAAGAGGATGAAGCTGCATCCGAGGAGTCTTCAGTGATAGTGGGTGATCAAGTCCTTACTCCACAACCCAATCAGACAGCCACCGAGGAGATTTCTTCCTTGCCTGCTCCTCCTGAACAAGTCCCAACTTCTGCCAACCAAATCGTTGTTCCCACCGAGCAACCAAGCTCCTCGTCCCAGCCTCCCAAGAAAGTCTTGGGAGACAAGGAAAAGGTGTGAAGTTATTCGGTATTCTCTTTTATTTTCCTTTTACTTGTACTTTGTCTTCTGAACGATGTACTCTTTTTGATGATGTAATAAAATCACATCTTTTTGTTCTTCTACATTGTTGATGCTCTGTCTTCTTCTTTTATTAACTCTTGCCTTCTCTTCTTTATTAGTTTATGACTAGAATGAAATTGCTGTCTGCCAATGATACAAAACTGATGCAGCAATGCCATGAATATTTTAAAGCTGGCCATACTGACCTGAGTGCATCAGAAATTGCTGATGTCCTTGTTCATGATGCTTCAGACCAAGCAGTGGAGGCATATCAATACTTGAAATGTCTTCTTGATCGTGCTGTAGCCAACAACGTGGCTTATTATGACATGATCGAGGAGCTTCAATATACTTTAGAAGATCTTCAGACACAGTACAAGGAATCAAATGCCTTGTTAAATGAGGGGTATGAAAAGAAGTATCAACAGTTTTCTGTCGAGAAGGGCTACGACAAACTCCTTACTGGGTATGATGTCAAGGAGAGGACCCTAAAGGGAGAAGTTGAAGCTTGTAGACAAATTGCTGAACTGCTGGAGCAAGAGAATAATAATTTGCAGAAAGAGCTAGCACAATATAAGTCTGCAGCCTCTTCTTCAACAGCGGTAATCCCAGTGACCGATGAGGGATTTTCCTTCTTAAAGGTTGAGAATGCCAAATTAAGGCAAGAGTTGGATATCCTGAGAAGGTATGGTACTTCTACTTCTACTCGGGGACGAGGAAGAGGTTCTCGTGGGCGAGGAAGAGTTGCCCAGGATGTTGTCGAGGAACGAAGTACTCCACCTGCTCGGGGTCGATCAAGAACTCCTCGTAGTATTGAAGAAGCTCGTACTCTGTCAACATTGGAAACTCAAGCATACCAATTGAATGCAAAAGATTGGGCTTTGTCTGAAATGTCCAAGAAAATCCAAACTCTGGAGGATCAACTTGCATCGACAAAATCTGCTCTGGATAATAAGGATGCTCTTTCCAGAAAATTTCATGAGAAGCTTGAAAAGTTGACATTTCAATTTAATAAAAAACCCAGGGAGTTCTGGATGGCTGGATAAAATGGAGCGTTATTTCACTTAGATGATCGTATCCAGAATGCCAATAACGAGGGTTACAAGCAAGATTGGATGAATGCCTTGGGCGTGCTGAAGCTCGAACAGGGGCACTACCTGTGGGATTATTATGATCCCAGGGTTCTTGACTTGCCAGTGCCACCGTATAACTTGGACATGGAATGGATCCCAGCTCGTGCCATTCCTCGGAGCTTAATTGCAAAATACCTTGGCGACTATAATCTTCATTCTCAGATCAAAGTATCTCGTCCCGAGCATCTATTGGATACTCCTTCAGTAATGAATGTCAGAATGCTCCGAGATATTAACTTCATTAATTCTCCTCTTTGCCTGAAAGATCCTCCTGCTGGCGAGGAGCCTGTTTCATAAGCTAAGGGAAAGAAACCAATAGAGTAGGGATCTCAATGTAATAGTTAGTAAACATGTAATTTGTAATTCATTTGGAATTTTAATGAAAGACTTTCATTTTCTATTTGCAAATATGTATTGCTATTGTCTTGTGCTTATTAAACACTATTGTATGGTTCATCGACCAATTTAGTAATAAAAATTACAAGTATTCGTAATGTTGCTCGATCACTTAATAATAAAGTAATGAGTATATAAAAAAATGTTTAAAATTTCTCCAACCAACCAAGGTTGTCAAATTTTGAGGTTGCCAAATTGTGCTCGTCGACCAATTATAGTTAGTGAGAGTTTTTATCCCCGACCAGCTATACTTGGTAAATTTGCCCAACCAACCAAGGTCGATGATTTTTCCTTGTCGACCAACTATAGTTAGTGGTTTTTTATCCCCAACCAACTATACTTGGTTCAGTTTGGAAGATCTGTTCTTCGAGGAACTTTTATGTAATAAACTTACTTCCCGACCAACATAAGTTGGCATTTGAGAGCATATCTTGTTTCCTAACCAACCGAGATTGGCCTTTCGTCGATCATCTTTTGTTCTCTCCCTTTTACCAACCGGAGTTGGTCGTGGGTCTGAACTATCATGTCCACTAGCTCTTTTACCAACCTGAGTTGGTCACACCAGTGTACGCCTCCTAACCAAAGAAGTATAGTTTGTTCTCGCCCTTTTACCAACCGGAGTTGGTCGTGGGTTTGAACTATCGTGTCCACTAGCTCTTTTACCAACCTGAGTTAGTCATGCTAGTGTACGCCTCCTAACCAAAGGAGTATAATTTGTTCTCGCCCTTTTACCAACCGAAGTTGGTTGTGGGTTTGAACTATCGTGTCTACTAGCTCTTTTACCAACCTGAGTTAGTCACGCTAGTGTACGCCTCCTAACCAAAGGAGTATAATTTTTTCTCGCCCTTTTACCAATCGGAGTTGGTCGTGGATTTGAACTATCTTCTTCTTTTTACTGCCGAGCAGCGTTGCGTACCGAGCAGCGTAGTGTTAAACACACTAGTATTCCCCGAAAAACTTTCAATAAAAGGAGAGAAGATTGTGAAATATCATCATTTTATTCATAATGATGGAACTGCTTTACATTTTACATCACTGATAATACTTGCGTAGGTGTTCAGCATTCCATGCATTCTTAAATTCCTCTCCTTCTAGAGTTGCTATTCGGTAAGTTCCTGGTCAGACAACTGCCGTAACTTGGTAAGGTCCATGCCAGTTTGCTTCCAACTTATTGTGCTTCTGAATGACCTTCTTTAGCACGTAATCTCCTTCTTTTAAATTGCATTTTTTCACCCTCTTGTTGTAGAACAGGGTTGTTCGCTGTTGATAAGCAGCATTCCTAATGCCTGCCTCTTCTCTAACTTCCTCGAGCATGTACAAATCTAATCTCCTCATTAGGTCGCTGACTGGGGAATTGAAATTCAGCACTCTGTGTGTTGGAACACCCAACTCGGCAGGTATTACAGCGTCACTTCCAAATGCCAGCATAAATGGTGATTCTCCAGTCGCTGCTCGGGGAGTTGTTCGTTAAGCCCACAATACTGACTGTAGCTCATTAATCCAATTAGCTTTAGCCTCACTTAGCCTCTTCTTCAAACCATTTAATAATGTTCTGTTCGTCACTTCAGTCTGCCCATTGCTTTGAGGATGGCCTAGTGCTGAATGAACCTTCAAAATGTTTGACTGATGACAATAGGCGGCAAACTCCTCGTTATCAAATTGTGTTCCATGGTCTGTGATGAAGGCATGAGGGAGATCATATCGGCAGATGATATTCTTCCAAACGAATTGGTACACCTTCTCGTATGTCATATCAATCAGAGGCTCAGCTTTTACCCACTTAGTAAAATAATCCACTGCGACGACGAGGTACTTGAATCTTCCTCGGGTCGTTGGCAGTAGTCCAACCAAATCAATTCCCCACATTGCAAAAGGCCAAGGGGAAGTTATGGGTGTCAACAATGCTTGTGGAGTTCGTCGGACGGAGGAAAAATGTTGGCATTTATCACATCTCTTAGCATAGGCTATACAATCAGCCCTCATCGTTGGCCAGTAGTATCCCTGCATCATCACCCTTTGCAACAGTGTCCGACCTGCTACATGGGCTCCAGAAGACCCTTCATGGATCTCTTCAATCAATTCTTTCACCTCAGAGGGATGTACACATCTTTGCAAGCCTGCCATAATTCCTCGTCTATACAAAACACCATTAGTTAGTACATACCGAGCAGCTTTAAACTTCAATTTCTTGGCAGCGATCTTATCCTCCGGTAATTCTCCTTCCTCGACATATGCCCTGATGGGATCCATCCAAGATGGTCCTAAATCAAGGGAAATAACATTCATTGTCAGGCCTTCATCTATGCTTCGACTTTCTAACACCTCAATTAGTATCGTTCTTCGCAACTCGGTACGAGTAGCTGATGCTAGTGGGGCCAGTGCGTCTGCTTGTGCATTCTCCATTCTTGGTATTCTGATCAACTAAATGGCATCAAATTCTTCCAACAACTCCATCGCCTTTGCATGATAATTGACCATTAATTCTCCTTTAACTGCATTCGTTCCCATCATCTGATTCACAATTAATTGAGAATCACTGAATACCATCACTTGTTGCGCTTCCATAATCTTTGCTAAATTAAGACCTTCTATCAAGGCTTCATACTCAGCCTCATTATTGGAAGCTTTGAATTGGAATCGTAAGGCATATTCCACGTCAATCTCGTCTGGGGTGTTCAAAACAATCCCTGCCCCGCAACCTGTTGTGCAAGATGATCCATCTACATATAATCTCCATGTAGGTAACTCGTCCTCAAATTTCTTTTCTGACAGAGTTCCTCGGTGAAATATCTGCTCTTTCCTTTCATCCTCCCCTGGTATTTTTTGTTCTTTGTCAACCATCTCTTCTCGCCCTTTTACCAATCGGAGTTGGTCTGGGTTTGAATTTGATGATCTTTCTACATCCACAAGCCCTTTTACCAACCGGAGTTGATCTGGACTCATGTCTGTTGATCCTGTAACATCCACAGGTTGGTTAGCGAGCAACTTTTGCTCCTCGGGGGTATCAGGATATGTAAATTTTGCTATAAAGTCTGCTACAGCCTGCCCTTTTAATGACGATCTGGGTTCATATACAATATCATATTCACCAAGCTCTATTGCCCAATACATCAGTCTTCCTGATTTTTCTGGCTTATGAAGGGCTTGTCTCAATGGCATGTCGGTGTATACGACGATGTTATGGGCCTGGAAATAAGGCCTCATTCTTCTACTTACTTCAATTAATGCCAATGCCAATTTTTCCAACTTTGGGTACCTGATCTCTGCACCTCGAAAAGCCTTACTTGTGTAATAAATTGGCTTCTGGACTCCATTCTCCAATCTGATCAATGCCGAGCTGACTGCATTCTCTGATACTGCCAGGTATAAGTATAACTTTTCTCCCATCACTGGCCTGGACAGCAGTGGAGGTGTTCCCAGATATTTCTTCAAGTCTTGAAAGGCTTTTTCACATTCATCATTCTACTCGAAAGTTTTTTGGGGTGTTTTGAAGAATGGAAGGCACCTATCAGTTGCTCGAGATACAAATCTATTGAGCGCTACAACTCGTCCTGTAAGACTCTGCACTTCTTTCTTCGTCATTGGAGATCGCAACCCTAAAAGAGCTTTGATCTTTGATGGATTTGCCTCAATGCCTCGCTGGTTGACGATGTACCCGAGGAACATTCCTTCTCGTACTCCAAAGGTGCACTTCATCGGGTTGAGCTTCATCTGGTATTTATCCAGTTGATCAAAGGTCTGACCTAAGTCAACTAGATGCTCAGCAGCTTTCTTGCTCTTTGTCAGCATATCGTCGACATAGACTTCCATATTGCAACTGATTTGTTCGGCAAAAACCTTGTTCATCAGCCGCTGATATGTCGCTCCTGCATTTTTCAAACCAAAAGGCATAACATTATAACAATAAGTTCCCCTAGGGGTAATAAAAGAAGTGCTTTCCCTGTCTTCAGGTTTCATTTTGATCTGGTTGTAACCAGAGTAAGCATCCATGAAGCTGAGCAGCTCATGCCCTGAGGTAGCATCCACTAGTTGGTCAATTCTGGGCAATGGGAAGTGATCCTTTGGGCAGGCCTTGTTGAGATCAGTGAAATCAACACACATTCTCTATTTATTATTTTTCTTCTTTACCATCACCACATTTTCCAACCAGTCTGGATACTTCACATCTTCAATGAATTGGTCTTTCTGGAGCTTCTCGACCTCCTCTTGTATCGCTTGATTCTTCTCGGGACTAAATACTCTTCTTCTTTGCTTTACAGGCTTGATCTCCTTATTCACATTGAGCTCGTGACATAAGAAGTTTGGATCTATTCCTGGCATGTCCTCATGACTCCATGCAAAAGTTTTCTTCCTATTTCTCAAGAAAGTTATCAACTCCTGTTTTATTGAAACATCCAATGATGAACCTATCTGGGTTACTCGTTCAGGGTGTTCGTCGTTCAGAATAACATTTTCTGTAGATTCCACTACCTGTCCTTTTACAAGTTGGGATTCATCTCTGGGATCAAGTGTTTCAATTTCTGTACCTTCCTCCACCTGGTAGGTAGTAGTCTTTTTCCTTGATTCTTCAATCTCCTCTTGCTCGGCAGACGAATAATAGCATTCCCGAGCTACTTTCTGATCACCTTTCACAACTCCTACTCCGAAATTTGTTGGGAATTTTAAACACTGATGTATTGTAGATGGAACTGCTTCGAACTTCTTCAAACCAACTCTTCCCATGATGATGTTGTAAGCTGACTGCACATTCTTATCCATCACAAAGAAGCGTATTCTTTCTGTTCGACAAGCAGGCCAAGTTCCAATGAATATATCTAACTTGATCATCCCAAGTGGAAAAACTTTCTCGCCAGCAAAACCCAATAGAGGTCTGTGATAAGGTTCCAATTGAGATAATTTCAAATTTAAACTGTCAAAGCATGAATAGTACATGATGTCGGCCGAATTACCATTATCTACTAGCACCCTTGAAATCACTACTTCTTTCATCCTCATTTTGATCACCAAAGGGTCTTCGTGAGGGTAAAGAACACCTGCCATGTCATTTTTTGAAAAGACAATGACCAGCTTCTCTTTGTTTACCTTCCTCGGGCGATCCTCTTCAGCCAAATTTATCCGCTGAATGTATGAGCAAGCCTGAGCCTCACCGAGATAAGCTTTTCTTTCTGCAGTAAGGTCTCCTCCTCCTGCATCTCCTCCTGTAATGACATTACAATCAAATGATCCAAAGCGTATTGAAAATACCTCTCGTTCTGGCTGCCTTGGTTTCTTGGGAAGATCGGGGTCATCCTCTGTATCATCTTCATGATCCCTTTTCTTTTTCTCCTCTGCTCGACGAGGAGATCTAGACCTTTCTCTAGTTCGGTCATTATTTCTTCTTTCGCCTCCCCGATCAACATACTTTGCTAGTTTCCCTCTTCGGATGAGTGTTTCGATCTCGTTCTGAAGAGCTATGCAATTTTTGGTCATATGGCCGTGATCCTTATGGAACTCGCAATATTTATCCCTGTTCCTTAGGTCAGGGTCTGACCTCAGTTTCTTTGGCCACTTTACTTCCTCGTTATTCTTGATTTCTTCCAAGACATGATTAATACCCATTTTCAAAGGAGTATAATTATCGAATTTCTTCAGGACTTCCCATGACGACCTATTATTCTTGGAATGCTTGTCACCGCCATTGCCCTTATGCTCTTTCTTCTTGGATTTTTTGTCTTCCACCTTGGTTTCTTTATCCATATTCTTTTTCGCAGCCATAGCCTCCTCGGCATTCATGATTTTGGCCGCTTTTGCCATCAACTCTGACATAGTTATAGGTGGATCTTTGGCCAAAGTGTAATAAAACTTGTTAGGTAACAACCCACTCATCAAGGCGGTGATTGTTGTCTTTTCCTCATAATCTATGACTTCCAGTTTCTCGTTATTGAAACGAGTTATGTAATCTCTAGCGCTCTCACCTGATTTTTGTCTAACACTTAACAAGTGTGCTACTCTTTTTACTGGCTTTTCTCCAAAACAGAAATTGCTGATGAACAGCTCGGCCAACTGAAAGAAAGTTGAAATCTTACCCCGAGGAGGATTTTTGTACCATATCTGGGAAGCTCCAGTAAGAGTTCCTGAGAATGCTCTGCATCTCATCTCGTCGGGGACAACATAGATATCGGCAGCAGCTTGATATTCCTCTATATGAAGAACAGGATTTGTCTTCCCATCATATTTGGGGGTCACTACTGGTGCTTTAAATTTCGACGGGGTAGGAAAACCCACAATGGCCTGGACAAAAGGTGTCCCTTGAATAAAAATTCGTTGTAAGGGATTCTTCGCCTTGGCCATTTCTCCCAATCTATCCTCCAAGCGCTGAATGGAACCTTTCCACGCATCATTTCCTTCCTCGGGCTTATTAGTTCGAGCAATTGATTGTTCTGATGTGGCCTCCTGAGATCTATCTTGACGAGCAACTGGTCGTGATTGTGCTGATCCTTCTCTTAGATCTGATGGTCGTCGAAAACTCCTTGACATGGTCTTAGGTGGACTCCTATTCCTCCTCGGGCCTAATCGATTGAAAGGAGACACCCTACTCAGTCTTTCCAAGGCACTGGGTCTTTCTGGAGAGAGAGTGATACCTTGATCAGTATCTCTAGCCCTTATTGAAGAAGTTCGCCCAGGTTGATAAGAGAAATCATCAGACTCCTCATTACGATATGACTCAGTACGTCTGGATCGTGAAGAAAGTAAATAAGTTTGCCTCTGACCACTTCGCTCTCCTGAACGTGCAGGTGCACCGCCATGAAGGGTTTGTATGAGTTGCCTCATTTTTTCTTGCATGGCGGTTTGTCCTTGAGCCAAATTCGTCATAATCCCAACCAGATCTGGAGGTGCAGAGGGATTTGAAGGATTTCCAGCATTTCCAGCGTTTCGATTGCTGGATTCCGGATTATCTGCCATTGATGATGAATGATTTTTGGTGAAAAACGATAATAACAATCGTTCCCATAGACGGCGCCAATCTATTGATGTAAATAATTATATCACTCTAATAATTTAATCACATATAAATAAATGAGACAAAATATTTTAAAGTGGTTCAGCCTTGTATGAATGGCCTACGTCCACTGTTATGTTATTACTGAGTGTTTGGGAATTCTCGATTACAAGTTCTATCCAGAAATTCCGCTCCCCTTGAATGAGGGTGATACAAGGTATTTATAGCCCTTAGGTTGTACATGAAAGGGTGTTACATTAAATGATACACATATGAAAGGGTAATTCATTTAATGCTCTTCAAACGTGTGCGTCAAGATGATAAGCATTCAATGAATAGTTGAACTGTTGATTATCTGGCAATTAATGCTGCGGTCGAGATGCATCTCGAACCGCCTTAGTTGCTCGTCGTCCAAGAGTTCCTCGGAGCATTGGAGTTCCTCGGAGGACAAGAGTTCCTCGGAGGGTTGGTGTTCCTTGGAAGACTGGTGTTCCTCGGAGTACACCTGTTGCTCGGAGTGAGTATGTTGGTCGGAGGAATGATCTTCCTCGTTGCTATTGTGCCATGTAGATTGACACGTGCCTTCTTATTATTTGTCCACATCAGCATACTAATTTTGGTATCAACACCCATCATGTCATCCTTTACCTCACGCACCACTTGAAAAATGTTACCATATTTACTTCTCGACCAAATTTTAGAAAGGACTTAACCCTTTTAAGTTTCTTTGCAAAAATATAGAGAGGTCTACCCTTAACTTCATAATTCCATGCTTGTTTCACCACAAGAAGAAATTCATCTCTTTTAGTCTAAAATGATAAAAATTTGAAAGGTCTTGAGCTAACTTTTATCCTTTTTTATTTTAAGAAGAAGCGGACTATGATCAGAATTAGCCCTATGAAAGGGATCCACTAAACTTGTCAAATTGGCATTAATCCATTTTGAATTACCCGCCACTCTATCAAGTCTCACCTAATTCTGAGCATTACCCTCTCAGTTATTGCACCACGTAATTAGAACCATTAAATTGGATTTCTTGGAGCCCAACATTTAACATAGACATATTGAAATCCATAACTCCCTCCCAATTCACCCCATTCCCTTATATTTTATCCTCATTCTTTGCGACAATGTTGAAGTCCCCTCCCACTATGCATTTCATCTCATCAAAGTCCGGATGTGAACTCTAGCTCTTTCTATAACTCCAACCTTTCTTCTTTTTTGCAATTTGAATAAGCGACCGTAAAAAGAATAGAATTACCTAAAAATGTATTACCCAACCAAAGAGAAAGAGTTTGAACCTTATTATGAGCTAAATTCACCTTCCAATTATTTCTCCATAAAATCCATATTTTATTAGTACTATTAGCCTCCCCCCCCCCCCCCCCCCTCTTAAACTTTAATTTCCGACACACCTCATCAATTTTGTTTTCATCAATCTTTGGTTCTAGTAATGCCAACACACTAATCGAATGGATACGAATAAGACTTTTAAGTCTACGAATATGTAGACCATTTCCAATACCTCTAATATTCCAAAAAAGTTCTTGAATCATTTGAAAATTGCAAAAGTTCAAGTTTTTGACGCCTTACATTCATAACGGTCATAATTCGAGATAGTTTTAAGGCTGAATAATTTTTCCTGGATCTCCTCTTTTTAACCACCATAAATTCTTCTTCTCTCACTTTCGAGTTTAAGATCAAATCGTTCTTGTCAAGACCTAGAATTTTTTTAGATAAACCTTTCAAAATATCTCCCAATCATCATTTATTTCCCTTACCAGATCAGTTTCGGAGTCTGAAGCATAAAGATGACACCAATATTTCGCAATGCATTTTTCTGTAGACAACCTTAGAGCCCTTGGAGAAAGGAAGTAACTTTTTATTGTAGTAGGGTCTAAAACCACCTTTTTAATTTTTGGAACATTGTCCATATCAAAATCCCAATCCTCTGTTGTGTTTCCCTCCAAAACTTCTTACCTGATATTAACATCTGTATGCAAATCATTATCTATTTGGAACCTTTCTTCTTACATATCTATGTTAGTAGTTTCCAATAAATCAAATGAATTGGATGTAAGTTGTATATGATTTTGCAATGTTTGTCCGGAATATCTATCTTTTTTGGAATAGGAATGGACCACCTTATCCATGTTCTCATTATTTGACTTATCTTATTTAATTGAGCCCTTATTACTTCCATTCACGGTGCCTTCATATCTGTCTCTAGTCATAGGGTCTTAAATCTTATCAGTTGGCTTACAAATTAATTTCTTCGGCTGTTATATTTCTTTTTAAGGAGCTTTGACTATTTCCCCCATTTGGACACCATGATCCTCATCCTCCTTATTACATTCTAAACTATCATGACCTAGTTTTGAGCATCTACTACAATATAGGAGAAAGTTTTCATTGAAAATATATTTTTTGCCAAAAGCCCGTTTCAGCCGATCCTAAACAAATCCTCCTAGGCAAGTGTTTCATCACATTTACCTCAATGCAAATCCTAGCCATGTTATGGCGGTCCAGATATCATGTTGCTTCGTCCAGTTTGATAGGATTTCCAATAGCGTTAGCAGTGGAAAAGAGGGTTGTTTTGAAGAAAAAATGGACGAAAAGATATTGTAGATTTACCCACATAGGAACAAATGGACTATCTACATTATCTTTGAAATTTTTCAACCACTTGATGACACGCATTGGGAATCTATGGATATACCAAAGGTCTCTCATCCACATGTGATGAAAATCTTCTTCAGAATGGAGACGTATGAGTATGTTCTTAGAATCCAAAAAACCCACTTAAAAACCCGCTTTAAGAGAAGATATTAAAAAAGTCTACCTGACTATTTCCAGTGATGGACAACCATGCTAGAACTGACCTATTAAGGCATGTTTAAATGGGGCAGGCATGGAGGTAATATCATCACCTGAGAAGAAAAATGGATATATCTCCCTTGTATTGAGTCATAGGTCGAATGGGATTCTGCTTCGTCGGGTTAGTTCTGTTCGAGATAATCTCATCAAATGACTTAATGTCGCTCCTGTCAGGGAGTTTAGGGCATTGCACCTGGTTCAGGTGGAAGCACCGTCATTGGGGTAGGGTTTCCACTATTCTTGGAGAGAGAGAGAGGGGGGAAATATTCAGAAAAATATTTACCCAACCTAGGGTTTGAAGGTGGACAACACAGAACTTCGTAAAACATGATTATTTAATGACTTGGGCTCTGATAAAAATTGTTGGGGATTAATATAAGTGGAAATATTCTTCCAAAAACTAATAATAATCATATAGTAAAAAGACCACAACAAAAAAATTGGTTTAAGATATTAAACCTATGGTTTATAATGCAATACCTTTGCAAATTCGGTTGCAATCCTAATAAGGAGAAAATGTATTTGTTGAAGATAAAAGCATGCCTTATTTTTCTTTTCCTAAAGATTGTCCGTGTCTCTAGAAGTTCTAGAATCTTCTAGTATATGATCCTTTCAAAGCTAAGTAGGTGTGTCAGAGGCTTTTGAGAAGAAAACCTTTGGTTTTTAATTAGAGATGGTCTTTATCTCTAGGACTCTTCATAAAATAAATGCATAGTGTTTTCTATCCCCTTATCTAACTCTAGATAATCAATATGTTGCTTGAAACCATAACTTAAAAACAATATTTATTAGTACAAGTGAAGGACATGTACTAAATTGGGTATTCAGAGTGTTTAGGACTTGCTATATAGGCATATGGAACATACCATGGATCCAGGACAAATAATAAAATTAGAGTCAAAATATATACTCAAAAATACAAATTTACAATCCCTTAATTAATTTCATTCATTTATATAATCATAATTAATCACATAAATAATTATGACAAACTTCAATTTAAGTATCTTAAAAAACTCTCGGAATAATGAGGTACTATTTTCCAAGTTGATGTGAATTCCCGCATCAAGTTTCCAATACCCGCGTGGTAAAATCAACTTGGTGCTAGTTGTTGTTAACCACCATCTAATCAATTCCTTGCTTCTTATATTTAACTCATTTTTTCCTACACCAAATTATTAAATAATCCACTGAGTAGGTTTACTAGTGAAAACGAGTCTTATAAATATATAAAATGAGAATTATAATCCATGATCCTTCTTGGATGCAAACTCCTATAAATTATTATCTCAAACCTATGCATACAACTATTTCCCAACTTGTGGGGATCTATTGACCCAATCTAAAATAGAATCGCACCCATATTAGTTTTTTTTAAAAACCATGCATTCAAATAATTACAACTCTTGGGATTAAGATTCTATGCACCTTATGCAAATGGTATTAGACTACCTAAGTTTAATCAACACAACCTTTACAATTAAATCTCACGAGTTATCATCTTCAATAGACTTCTGAATATATCAGTCATAGTCCTCTTTCAAACTATCATAAAAGTTCTCGAACCATCCGAAATGACCCTAAAGTTTGAGATAAACTATTAGTATTGTACACGTAGCAATATTGATACAATGTCAACTCCCTACCTAGGTTGTGAACTATTCAATTGTACCAGAATCGAAATTCCATTCTCATATGATCAAGTGGAACCCATCTCACCAAAATTTCTAGTATGTACAATTTATTGAAATTATAAAGAATATATTTAAAAACATAAATATAAACCATTCTCACTTATATGGTTCTCATTTCAAATGAACTAGATAATATATTTATCAATAAATAAAATATCCTTACATGGTTTTAATAATAAAACCCCGACACCACTTTAACCATCTAATATGTACTAGATCTAGATACAAAATCTTCCACATCTATCTTCATGCCTAGCCACCAATATTGTCCCTTTACAGCTCGGTAAATCTGATCCCCACCAGAATGCATCACAAACTATGAACTATATACCTCATAATTAGGGCTTGCCTCAATTTCTCATTTGATGTTACTACCAAGCCACCCTTATACCGTAAACCAAAATCGGATCTAACCAGATAGAAAGGTACACCAATAGAGTATAGCTCCAACACCTTTTCCTTGCACATCGTCTTCCTAGACTGCGTTCTCACCACCATCTTTACAATATTGGGAGTTACAATGAGAATGACCATAAAGACATCGTCGTCTCACCAATCATGTCAACTGAAACACAATCCTCTAATTGTAGGGCTAACAAGCTACCATTCATAACTACATTAGCCTTCCTCGGATCATAATGAATCGCGAACGAATAATATTTTATAAATTCGAAGTACCGACACTTAACATATTCAAATATTTATGTGTGAACAGATACAGTAAACTCTTTTAATTGTTAAAAGCTCTCAGCTTCTCTCCCCAAAGATAATGTCTCCATGCGTGCCATGCAAACCTAATTGTTGCCAACTCTGACTCATGTCTTGATACTGAACCTTGTGTGGCCTCAAATTTTGAGATTCATATGAAATTGACATGTCTACCTATATTAACACACCACCTAATCTTTATAGGGAAGAGTTGGTGTAAACCAATTATTACACTCTAGTCAGAGGTAAGACTAGCATTGATGGAAAGAAAAACTTCTCATTAAGAGTGTTGATTGACTACTAACAGTTCCCCTTCAAATAAATGACACACCCTTCTTTGTCAACTCGATCATAGGTTCTTCTATCTTTGAGAAATAATCAATGAGTCTCCTATAATAATCTTCCAACCCCAAAAAAATTTGGATTTTAATATATGTCATGGTATGTTCCCAATCCAACATAAATGACACTTTTATAGGATCCACTTTTTACCTCTTCTCTAAAATAACATGCCCCCAAATTTTAAATTCTCTCTTCAAAAATTCTCATTTTGAAAACTTCACGTAAATCTTGTGTTCCCTCAACGTATGTAATGGAATCCTCAGATGTCATCGTTCTCTTATTATGTTCATGAATAGATTGAAATATCATTAATAAAGACTATGATGAACTAGTCTAAGTACGTATGGAACACCTGGGCCATCAAATCTGTAAATATTAGTGGAGAGTTAATCAATTCAAATGGCATCAATTTAAACTCATAAGTCCTATAATGAGTAAAAAACTACGTCATTGGTAGATCCTCTTGTCATACCCTAAGATGGTGATAATCATATTGAATGTAAATCTTAAAAAGTAAAGGAAGTCCATCAAACTAGTCAAACAAATCGTCTATTCTCGATAGCAGTTACTTATTAGTTAATATCGCCTTATTGAACTCATGATAAATAATGAATGATCTCAATGACTCGTCCTTCTTCATAAAAAGAATTGGTGCACCCCAAGGTGAATTACTATGATGAATGAACCATTTATCTAATACCTACTTAATTTATTCTATAAGCTCCTTCATCTCTCTAGGGGAAATACAATTCGACACTCTCGCTATCAGTTTAGAGCTTCGTGCTAATCTCTCAGCTAGACAGTCAACCCATGGTTTCATAAAAAATGTCAAAAAATTACTGGAATCATATCTAAAGAAATAGTCATCTCCTTCTGAGTCTCCTAATCAATAAAATATAAATTGGTAGTTGTGACAAACTCTAGTCTAGTCATAGTGGCCACATACATCTCCTAGCCTAGTATTGTAAATATAATTTATCTACCCCCACAATTAATATGAGTCTCATAAGTACACAATAAGTCCACCCCCAAAAAAAATCATATGAGTGAGTGTAAGAAATGAATAAGTAAGCCACGAATCATAGGCTACCAATTTCAATGTTTATCCCCTCACAATACTTACTAATACAACCGACACACCTAATAGTCAAAACATGGTTACTAATCTAGCATATGGAGTCAGAATTATTCCCGAAATACATACAAAAGATCATGAAACAAAAAGAATGAGTGACTCCAGTATCAAAAAGTACTTTAGATAAAGAGATCTATACAAAAAAAACATAACATCCATTACCTGAATTGACATTGACTCCTCCCTTGGACCCACCGAAAACACCATCACATGCTGCAACTGAGGATGAGATGGGGCGGTTGGTGGTGTTGAACGTGCCATTGGTGTTTCATACCTCAAAGTTGTAGGTGTAGAGAATCGTTTGTAAGGACGCAAATTTCCAATTGAGTCCTTTGTAGTTTTGGCTCAATTCTGGACAAAAACGTTTGAGTCATAGGATAGAGTATATTGATCACCTTTCAAGCCTATGACGTGTTTGTTGAGACGTAGCGGCCAAGTGTATAAAGCTTTATCAAAATGTTGAGTCAAAGTGCCTCGTTTCTACGTCATCAATAGTGGTTCCATGCTCTCAAGGTATGATGCATTACATATATATATAAGAGCTTGAAACATGTTTATTTGGGTGTTAAGTTTTTAAAACTGTGTTTTGTTTGCAGAATGTTTTTTATTAAAACTTATATAAAGTATATAAAGTTTATGGGCTTAAAAATAATTTTTTTTAACATTATGTGAGTTCGTTCGAAGTGTCGTTCGGATGAGAATGTCGTTCGAACCACAAGTCATTCGAACGAGATTGCCAACGACTTCCCATTATGGCATACTGGTACTTCGTTCGAAATGTCGTTCGAACGAGATGGTCGTTCTAACGAGATTTCTAATGAGTTCATACTGGAATTTCGTTAGAAGACTCGTTCGAACAACATTCTCGTTCGAATGAAATGTTGTTCGAACGAGATTTGGCCGGAACAGTTTTTTTGGCAGTTTTGACCACTTTCCCACTTGTTTTACCCCACTATCTTTTTGCTGAATATCTATGTGCAGGAATAACTTTTTCTAACTTTGTAAGGACAATTTGTCCATCTTTATGTATATGTTATGTCATACGCCGTTACAAGATTGTTGGTTGAAAAGATCACATCGTCATCAACAAAATCCGAAGATCAAAAGAAGAAAGAATTTGGGAATCAGTCCTGGCCGGACCGATCCGGTCCAGAAAAGAACCGATCCGGTTTACCGGACCGATCCGACCATCTACCGGACCGATCCGTTTTGTCAGACTCCAGTAGCCACCGGATCCATAGCGAACCGATGAAGGCAAAAGTCCCGGACCGATCCGATGCCAACCAGACCGATCCGGTTTCAGAAAAAGAACCGATCCGACTTACCCGGACCGATCCGCCTAATCGACCGGACCGATCCGGCGAGGATAATCACTGCCAGATCGTGCAGCCGATTTTGAAGGGTTTCGATCCCTTATTTAAACCACGATCAGCAGTTGGTTTTCTTAAGACTTATACACGATTTTCAGAGCATATCAACCCTAAAGTCTTCACCTATTGAGTCCTATGATTCTAGGTTTTTAGATTCACACATCCTCCGTATCTTTGTGAATCAAATTTGGTAACCCAAAGAACACCATTGATGTTGTTCAACCCTTTGTGAAGTGGACCGTTTCTTCCTCTTCATTGCAGCCCTACTGGACAGGGATAGTTCCAGCCGCAAGCCCTTCTGGAAAGGGATTTTCTTCCAGCCGCGACTACAGAATCCGATACCCGAGGGTAATTCTTAGTCAACCTGTATTTCATTGTAATCCGATTGTAAACCGTATTTTACAAATTATAGTGATATACAAATGGTTTTGCCCCTGTGGGGGATTTTTCCTTAAACTTTGTGTGTTGAATATCTTGTGCATGATTTCATATTGTTTCAATCACACCTAGTTGCATGCTTAGGGTTAATTTGGGTTAAAATTGGTATTTATTATATTGTTTCCTTATTTGAACGCAAGCGCCAACTCTCTCAAATTGGTATCAGAGCAGGTTACGCTAATCTATCGCGTATTCCTTTTTCCGCAAAATTTTTCTAAAGATATCAATTTTTGAAATAAATTGATTTTTGAAAAGAGCGTGTTCAAATGGAGAAGTCATATTATAAAATGCCTATTTTTGACGGGTCAAATTATGCCTATTGGAAAGCCCGTATGAGGTCGGCTTTAAAAGCCATTGATGAACGTGTCTGGATTTTGGTTGAACGAGGATGGACTCCTCCAACCGTGACTGTTGATAATGTGACCAACTTGAAACCTGACATCACTTGGACTGATGATGAATTTAAATGGTCGTCTTTTAACTCTAAAGGTCTAAGTGCTATTTCTGGGTCTGTCACTCCTGATGAGTTCAAACGCATTATGACGTGCACCACGTCAAAAGAAGCATGGGATATTTTGCAACTTACCCATGAAGGAACAAATGCTGTTAAAGAGTCAAAATTGCAAAATTTAACAACTCAATTTGAAACCATCACCATGCATGAAAATGAATGTTTTGATGAATTTTATGCTAGGCTTTCTGACATTGTTAATACTAGCTATAATCTTGGTGAACATATTCCAAATGCTAGGGTTGTTAAAAAGATTCTTCGTTCCCTTCCTAAGCGTTTTATACCTAAAGTCACTGTGCTAAATTCATTGGGTAATTTAAATACTCTAAAATTGGAAGAACTGGTAGGAGATTTACAAACTTATGAAATAGACATGTTTCCCAAATCTGCCAAGCCAAAAGATAAGGGAATTGCCCTTAAAGCCCAAGAGAGAAAAAGTGAGGGGTCGGCAAGAAAGAGAGTCGAGTCATCTAGAAAGATAGAAACTTCTGATTCTGAATGTGAGTTTGACTTAGATGATTTGGCATTATTTGCTAAAAACTTCAAGAAAATTCTGAAATTTAAAAAGGGTGGAAATTTCAAAGATAAAAAGAATTTTCAGAAAAATAAGTTTGAAAAGAAAGATTTCAAAGAACCCCCTAAAGACAGTGAGAGGTGTTTTGAGTGCGACGGTAAGGGACACAGAGCGTTTGAGTGTGCCACTCGTCTGAATAGGGAAAAGGGTAAAGCTGTCCTAAACGCTACCCTTAGTGACGACAGTGAGGTCGAGTCGGTGGACTCGGGAGATGAGTCACCGCATGAGCGTAACTTCACCGCGTTCATGGCTAGTCATGTGAGTACTCCTAGTGCATCTCACGACGATGAGGATGCTACTTCACAGGGACACCTCGACAGCGAGAGCGAAGAGAGTGAGGGAGAGGAGGAAGGTAGTGAGGACGAGAGTAGCCTTCAACGCGCCTACGCCGAGTTATATGATGAGTCTTTCAAAACTAAAAAACGTAACAAGGCGTTAGTTCTTAGGATCACCGTGTTAGAAGAAGAGTTAGGAAAGATGAGAGAGAGAGAGTCCTCCACCTGCACCGCCATGAAAGAGAGAGAGTCTGCCTGGGTTAGTAAAGAAAATTTGCTTAAAGAGAGAGAGTGCAGTTTTGAGAAAGAAAAAGCGGACTTGACTAAACAAGTGGCTAGTCTTACGAGTGAGCTCCATTCCTCCCTGGAGACTCGAAAGAAACTTGAAGCCCTTGTTGCTCAGCTTACTTATGACGTTGAGAGAGCTAGGAAAGTCAAGGTACAAATCGAGGACAGATCTGGGAAGATGGGAAAGATGCTCCTCGGTCCCGCTTTAGGTTTTGGTGACCGGCAAGGAATAGGTTTTGATGGTGCCTCCACGTCCCAAATTGCACCCGGACCAATTCCTGAGTTTATTACGACTCCTTATGGCCGTCATAAAAAACCAAGAAGGAGAGTTCGACCAAGAAAAGAGAACCAAGGTTCTCCTAATATTGTGCCCTTTTGCTCCCATTGCAAAAGAAATGGACACCTTAGGGATGATTGCTATAAGTTGGGTCGGACACGACGTACGGTTGCTCCACCACTTCAGATTGATGAGTTTGCCAGTCTGAGAGAGCGTGTTGAGTTTCTAGCCGCCACATCACAGAGCTTGATGGAGGAATTCCGACGGATGACCTTACCATCAATGAATGCGCCCCGCATTCCGGCTAAAACCAACAACAACAAGGGAATACTAAAAGGTACCTACTCTTGGGTTCCTAAGAAAGAGAAAAAGGCCCTTGTTGTCCATGTCGCTCTCAAAGCCCATAATACCTCACAGTGGTATTTTGACAGTGGTTGCTCCAGACATATGACAGGTGATACCTCATTTTTTACCCATCTTGAGGATTATAATGATGGGAGAGTCACCTTTGGAGATGGTAGCAAATCTAGCATAGTAGGACGAGGTACAGTAGAGTTACCAGGATTTCCAAAGCTAGAGAACGTGCTGTACGTCAAAGGTTTGAAAGCAAACCTTATTAGCATCAGCCAGCTGTGCGACGATGACTTTGCAGTGAAGTTTGACCGGAAAACTTGTAAGGTCTATGATCAAGCCGGTAAACTATTAGTGCAAGGGGTGAGGACAGAAGATAACTGTTATGGGACTGAGCCCAAATCCTCACTTGTCTGCAACAGCGCCACGATCACTCCTATGGATCTGTGGCACCAACGTCTAGGTCATGTGAACGTCAGAGACTTATCTCGTTTAGTCAAAAAGGACCTAGTACGTGGCTTACCTTCACTTGGAAAGCCAACTTCCATGATTTGTGGACCCTGTCAGTTGGGAAAACAAATCCGTAGCCCGCATAGGAAGTTGAATTCCATTACCACCTCCCGTGCTCTTGAGTTGATTCACATGGATCTTATGGGTCCTACTCGCACGGAGAGTCTAGGTGGTAAGAGATACATTCTCGTGATGGTGGACGATTTCTCTAGATACTCTATTGTCGGTTTTCTAAGAGAGAAATCAGATGCTGTTGAATTTCTAACGACCAAGTGCCGTGTCCTGCAAAATCAACACGGGGTCACTATTAACAGAATACGTAGTGACAACGGCACTGAATTTAAGGAAGCAAAGGTGGATTTGTACTGTGATAGCCTTGGAATCAAACATGAGTTTTCTTCTGTGAGAACTCCTCAGCAAAATGGGATTGTTGAGAGGAAAAATAGAACGATCCAAGAGATGGCTAGATCTATGCTTCTAGGTCGTAAAGTTTCTAGGAGATTTTGGGCAGAGGCAGTGTCTACTGCATGCCACACGGTGAATAGGGTCTATCTGCGTCCACACACACTTAAGACGCCTTATGAATTGTGGACAGGCAAGAAACCCAACCTGTCTTATTTCCGTGTTTTTGGGAGTAAATGCTACATCCTACGGGATAGAGAGCAATTAGGAAAGTTTGACTCCCGGAGTGACGAGGGAATATTGCTAGGATATTCATCGGACAGTAGAGCGTACCGGGTTTTTAACCTGAAGAGCTCTAAGGTTATGGAATCAATAAACGTCACTGTGCAAGATGACGAACCTCCGACGGTTATTGATCCCAACCTTCAGTGTGAGGATGAGAACAATTCTGACAGTGATTTACCTGTTCCTCTCCCACACTCTGTGGACCCTATTCCTGTGTTAGGGAACACACCTGCTTGGGTTCACAAGAGTCATGACCCTTCTGCCATTGTTGGTGATCCCACTCTAGGGGTCAAGACTCGTGCTCAGCTAGAGAACGTTGTTAGCCATCTTTGCTACACGTCCAAAGTCGAGCCCAAGAATCACAAGGAAGCACTCAAAGATGAACACTGGATATCTGCTATGCAGGATGAGTTGCTTCAGTTTAAGAAGAACAATGTCTGGGAACTTGTTCCCCGACCTAGTGATACTAATGTTATTGGTACCCGGTGGATTTTCAAGAATAAAATGGATGAAAATGGTACCATAATCAGAAATAAGGCTAGGTTGGTCGCTCAAGGCTACACACAGATAGAGGGTGTAGATTTTGGAGAGACATTTGCTCCTGTTGCGAGGCTTGAGTCCGTCCGCTTACTACTCGCCATCGCATGTCATCTGCACTTCAAGGTATATCAGATGGATGTCAAGAGTGCCTTTCTGAATGGCATTCTACAGGAAGAGGTTTATGTGGAACAACCAAAAGGGTTTGAAGACCCTAAGCACCCTGAACACGTTTACTATCTGAGGAAAGCCTTGTATGGTTTGAAGCAAGCACCCCGTGCTTGGTACGAGAGGCTTACTTCCTATCTCTTAGCCCGTGGCTTCAAGAGAGGGGGAGTTGATATGACGTTATTCGTCAGGAGAGATGACGGTGCTATTTTGGTTGCCCAAGTCTATGTGGACGACATAGTCTTTGGATCCACATGCTCCCAGCATGCTCACCACTTTGAGGAGGAGATGAAAAGTGAGTTTGAGATGAGCATGGTAGGTGAGCTTACATTCTTTCTTGGTCTCCAGGTTCGTCAGCTAGAGGATGGGATGTTCATCTCCCAATCCAAGTATGCTAGAGACCTAGTAAAGAAATTTGGTTTAGACTCCGCTAAGCATGCTCGTACACCTATGAGTACCACTACCAAGCTTAGTAAGGACACTTCAGGCAAGGACGTAGAGCAAACCTTGTATCGGAGTATGATAGGCAGTCTTCTCTACTTGACTGCTAGTCGTCCCGACATTGCCTTTAGTGTTGGAGTCTGTGCGCGTTATCAGGCGTCTCCCAAAGAGTCACACTTACTCGCTCTAAAACGTATTATCAAATACGTGAGTGGGACTCTCTCATACGGTATTTGGTATTCCTTTGATACCGATGACCGTTTGTCCGCCTATTCGGATGCCGATTGGGCTGGGGACGTAGATGGTTGTAGGAGCACTTCTGGTGGGTGTTTCTACTTTGGTTCTGCTCTTGTCTCTTGGTTGAGCAAGAAGCAAAACTCCATCTCTTTGTCCACTGCGGAGGCTGAGTACATCGCCGCCGGGAGTTGTTGCACGCAACTCATGTGGATGAAGCAAATGTTGGAGGATTATGGGATTTCACAGGACACCATGACCATTTCCTGTGATAACACGAGCGCGATACACATATCCCGCAATCCTGTCCAACATTCGCGCACAAAGCACATCAGGTTACGCGAGCACTTCATACGTCAGTTAGTTGAAGAGAAAGTCGTAACCCTGAGTTTTGTTCCTACCGACCGTCAGTTAGCCGATATTTTCACGAAACCTTTAGATGCCCTTAGATTTGAAAGTCTTAGGAAGTCTTTGGGGATTTGCACTGTTGACTGAGGGGTTGGTCTATGTCTAGAATAGGATGCTTTTTCATGTTCATATCATATGCTTCCTATTACTAGTCTGTTTATATGTACCATAGCTTTCTGGTACAGCTTTTATGTATTTGTTTCTTATTCTTAGAAAAATACAAAAAGATTTTTTTTTTAAAAAATTTTGAGAAAAGCACAAAAAGATTTTATTTTGATAAAATTTTTTGAAAAATTCAAAAAGAGATTTGCCTTTTATGGATGAGCATTTAAGATAGCCAAGTCACAACTTCATTCCATATATCCATGTGACTGTTTGATAGAGATTTGAGAGGCTACATCATTTCATCCATGTGCTTAACATTGATTGGAGTCCTTGAGATGTAATTAGTGATATTTCCTACATGCTTGACTCCTATATCCTTTATTGCACACATGCACGGCTATATTTGATTGTTGCACTTGTCAATCTCATGTTGGCTTGAGTGTTTCCATCTCAATCCTGTCTATACAATGTATAAAATGCGATAAAACTTGACAAGATTGGATTGCATGTAAAAACCGTTTGGTGAGACTGTGCGCATATTTTCATAACGGGGAGGGGCTGCGAAAGTTGATTCTTATCCTTTGCGCAAAAGCCACCATTAAAAAGGACCTAAAAAATGGAGGAATTTTAATATCCGAGGTCCTAAGAGGTTAAAAGAGCCCGAAAAAATTGAAAGGCAATAAAAAGCAATACATGCCATATATGGGCCATTTAGGTTTCACCATCAATTCTCCAAAGTTTGAGAATTTAGTATACCTCTATTCATAATATATATCTGAGGGAGTTTGGTTGGAGATTGAAAAACGGGTTTGCACTTCCTTGAAAGTCCTGAAAAAGCATAAATCATTTTGGACGTTATTGGTGTAGAAATCACTTTGAGCTTTGATTTGATGATTTGATTGAGTCAATATCTTATACTGTCACTCGTTTACACCAAAGGAAGCATTTGAGTTCATTCGTTAGGAATATCCAATATTCATCGTGCACATATGTCATGTTTGTATGCTTTGATTTTCCTATCGAATTTTGATCACACCCATTCTTTTACGCTTTCACCGACTTGGTTGTTTTATGTTCATTCATGGTGTGATTTTATGCCTTGTGACATCCCGGTACTTGATTGCTTGATTTATTTCTCTCATTTGTCTATTTGGGGACATCATAAAAAGGGGGAGAATGAATTATCTGATTATGGGGGAGTTTTTGAAATTCTGAGAATATCATCTTACATTGATATATATGCTTATGTTTATCTCATTTCAAAACTCGATACGTCACTTGGTATTTTGCTTTATCTCATGTGTGTAGGCACTATCTTGATGATCTCTGAATTGCACTCCCTGATGAGAAAAGCGTGAAGATTCCTGAAGAATTGAAGAACAAACGATGCAGTCTTATTCATATGTATCTTTCCAGTTTTGGGTTCATGGAAGGGTAGATTTGTATAGGCAGTTGTGAATTGATAATTCGGATTTTTTATGTATATACCGGCATAGACATAGGGGGAGATTTGTAAGGACAATTTGTCCATCTTTATGTATATGTTATGTCATACGCCGTTACAAGATTGTTGGTTGAAAAGATCACATCGTCATCAACAAAATCCGAAGATCAAAAGAAGAAAGAATTTGGGAATCAGTCCTGGCCGGACCGATCCGGTCCAGAAAAGAACCGATCCGGTTTACCGGACCGATCCGACCATCTACCGGACCGATCCGTTTTGTCAGACTCCAGTAGCCACCGGATCCATAGCGAACCGATGAAGGCAAAAGTCCCGGACCGATCCGATGCCAACCAGACCGATCCGGTTTCAGAAAAAGAACCGATCCGACTTACCCGGACCGATCCGCCTAATCGACCGGACCGATCCGGCGAGGATAATCACTGCCAGATCGTGCAGCCGATTTTGAAGGGTTTCGATCCCTTATTTAAACCACGATCAGCAGTTGGTTTTCTTAAGACTTATACACGATTTTCAGAGCATATCAACCCTAAAGTCTTCACCTATTGAGTCCTATGATTCTAGGTTTTTAGATTCACACATCCTCCGTATCTTTGTGAATCAAATTTGGTAACCCAAAGAACACCATTGATGTTGTTCAACCCTTTGTGAAGTGGACCGTTTCTTCCTCTTCATTGCAGCCCTACTGGACAGGGATAGTTCCAGCCGCAAGCCCTTCTGGAAAGGGATTTTCTTCCAGCCGCGACTACAGAATCCGATACCCGAGGGTAATTCTTAGTCAACCTGTATTTCATTGTAATCCGATTGTAAACCGTATTTTACAAATTATAGTGATATACAAATGGTTTTGCCCCTGTGGGGGATTTTTCCTTAAACTTTGTGTGTTGAATATCTTGTGCATGATTTCATATTGTTTCAATCACACCTAGTTGCATGCTTAGGGTTAATTTGGGTTAAAATTGGTATTTATTATATTGTTTCCTTATTTGAACGCAAGCGCCAACTCTCTCAAACTTAACTTTTCATATCCTACCAACCTCTAGAGAGTGTTTGAGAGAAAAATTGTTTTAGGGAAAAGTTCATTGTTTTAAAGTGTCAATTTTCAAGGAAAAATCAATATACACTTTAGTTTTACACCCATAGTTTTGTTTATCCATGTTCATATATATATATATATATATATATATATATATATATATATATATATATATCTTGCTTGGAGTTTGGCACCGGGTTTATCTCTACATTAGTTTGAAGAGAAGTTTGGATTTGCTTCTAAATCCCACAAAGAAGAAGAGGTTTTCGTGATTTACCCACTTGGAGAAAGGCTCCTAGTTCGGCTGACGGTGACCACATAAATTCCGATCGGTGGATTCCGAGACCGCGGTGGAGCTCCGGGGTTATTCGCTAGGTGGAGGTGTTTACAAGAAGGAGCGTCGAGGCTTGAGAGGGATCGAGTCGTGTGATGTAAGTCTTTTGTCTTGTAATTGTAAATTCCGTACTTAGTGGATTTGAGCCTAGGGTCGTCCGAGGTTGTTTCCCGTTGTGGGTTTTTCTTCGTACATCGTGGCGTAGTGTGATTAATTTATTTTATCTTGCATAATGACTTAGAACTCATGCTTAGGATAATTCAAAGATAAAATTGGTTTTAATTGTCACACTTAATTTAATTTGGTGCATAATTAAATTTGGGTAAATTCAAGTCTATCGTTAAAACTGGTTTGGCCAAATTTGGAAATATTGATAAATATGACTTAGGAAAATTCTAGGACTGGGATTAATTAATTGGGTTTAAGTGAAAATGATTTAACGAATTAATTTAATTTCACTTGGTGTAATTTTAATTTGAAAAAGATATTAAAATTTGGTATTTCGTTTTATTGAACCATCATCTTTATGCTTTCGCATATCTATTTCATAAAAAGGAAATATAATTTTAAAAAAGGATTTTAAAGGATTTAAAATCGGGGATTTTGATCTCACAAATTGGTATCAGAGCCAAAAACGATAAATTACTTCGTTAAGATCCTTTAAATATTTTTGGCTAAAATGGAATTTTCCCCATTTTCAAAATTTTCTATTTTCGATGGTTCTAATTACGCGTACTGGAAAACGCGAATGAAATCGGCACTTAAATCTATCGATGAAAGGGTTTGGTTGTCTGTAGCTAACGGGTGGTCTCCACCAACTCATTTGGTAGAAAATGAACGTGTCCCCAAACTGATCGATATATGGAGTGAGGGTGAATTTAAACTTTCAAATTTTAATTCCCGTGGTTTAAATGCCTTATTTAGCGCTGTCACACCGGATGAATTTCGATGCATTATGATGTGTGAGACCTCTAAAGAAGCGTGGGATATTTTACAACTCACTCACGAAGGTACAAGTGTCGTTAAAGCTTCGAAACTCCAAAACCTCACCACTCAATTTGAAACCATCAAAATGAACGATAATGAAACTTTTGATGATTTTTATGCTAGACTTTCAGATATTGTTAATTCATCCTTTAACTTGGGAGAGAAAATACCCGACAACCGAGTTGTAAAGAAAATTTTAAGGTCCCTACCTGATAGATTTATTCCAAAAGTGACCGTTTTAAATTCTTTACCAACTTTAGCCTCTACGAAATTAGAAGAGCTTGTAGGTGATTTACAAACCTATGAACTAGACATGTTTCCCTCTAAAACTGAAAAGAAAATAGAAAAGGGAGTTTCTTTAAAAGCCCGAAAAGAGGTCAAACAAGTAGTAGAGAGCGAGATTGATAGTGACTCGGAAGACATGGCTTTGTTTGCTCGGAAATTTATAAAATTTCTTAAATTTAACAAAGATAAATTCAAAAATGATTTTAAGAAATTTGAAACTTCTACGTTTGACAAAACCGAGAAGATCCCTAAACCTATTAATGAACAATTAAATAGGGACGGGTCAAATAAGTGTTTTGGTTGTGAGGGTTATGGCCATAGGGCTTGTGAGTGCCAAACTAAACTAAGAAAAGAGGGTAAACGACCCATTTCATATAATGCAACCCTTAGTGATAGTGATAAGGAAGAGGGACCCGATTTCCCCACTAAGCCAAATTTTGTGGCTTTTATGGCTAGTCATGTGAGCACCGAAAATGAATCTTCTCATAAAGATATTAAAACACATGACACTTCCGAGGTCAAAGTTTTGATTCCCTTGTTTGTGATGATAGTAAGAGTAGAAGAAAGAGAGAGTGAAGATTAAGAAGAGGTGAATGTGAATGAACTTCAAAATGCTTTTCAATAACTTTATAAAGAATCAATTAAGTTGAAAAGAGCTAATTTGAAGTTAGAAGCTAGTTTAAGAGAGAGTGTCAAGGTAGTTGATGATAGTATGTTGGTTAAAGACCTTAGGACACGATAGAAAGCTCTTCTAGAGAAGCTTGAATATATAGAAGGCGAGAGAGATAGCCTTAGGGGTTTAATGGAATCCTTGAAAAAGGAGCTTCTTACTTTCGAAGAGCGAAATGTTTTATTAGAGTCTAACATTTTAGAATTGCAAAATAAATTAATAGACTATAGTAATGTCAAATTTGATTTGGAGTGTCGTTCGGAAAAATTAAATAAAATATTAGGAACAGTCCAAATTAAAAATGACACGTGTGGTTTAGGTTTCAATACTTGTAATGAATCTACTTATAAAGCCAAAACCAACATTTTAGGAGAATCTACTAGGAATGCTTTTAGAAATCACTTTGTAAGTAAATCTTTTCATCATGTTTTTCCTTGTACACATTGTGGTCGAAAAGGTCATCTTAGGAAATTTTGTTTTGATCTTAAACGTATTCCTAGAAAATCCCAACGTAAAGATACCAAGGTATTTAAAATTCCTACACCCCAAGATAGTCATCCTTCATTAGTTTGGGTTAGGAAATCCGACTTAGTTGCCTTGCAAAATAGGGTTTTTGATTCTCATTTACTTTCACATGCTTCCTCCCTTACTAAATCTAAAGGATGAATGTGTTAGTGTTTGCATACTCTAGCTTTTTGTGCTTCATATTATATATCATTGCTAGGTGGATGCATGTTTAGTCATTTTCTAGTCTTTGCTTTATTTCATATCTCATGCTAGAAATCATAACTTGTTTATCTTTTGTATTTTATTTCTTTCATTTTTGTGTGCATTAAATGAAAAATACAAAAAGATTTTTGTTTATCATTTGGGTTTTATCTCTTGATAATTTAAACTTAATGAAAAGTTCAGATGATTTTTGTTTGTCTTTTGAGTATATATATATTTTCTTGGTTAAAATTTTCAAAAACTCAAAAAGATTTTATTTTGTGTGTATTTTAGTTTGACACACTTTATGTGGCATATACTTGTGTTTGAATCCCATCTTTTTCGCTCCCATGTGGCTAGAACTTTTGGTTTAGATTGTCAATCCTTAAAATGTTCTTTACCATATTTTTTATGGAGTAGTTGAATTTTGTGTTGATTAAATGGATTCTATTTTTATATGCCTCTATTCACACATGCACGAGCTCTTTTGAAATTTAACTTCATATGTATATTTGAGCTTTGTGAGGTGTTCTCCTTCCAATCTTGTCATCTACATATTTGTGACTTAGGAGGACTATAGCATGTCAAAATCCGTTGCACGTGAGATTTGTGTGAAAATAGAAAACATGATAAATATAAATGTGCACAGGGAAGGGCTCCGAAAGGACTTAGTGATCCTTTGCGATTGTAAGCCACCGTTTTGAATGGACCTAAAAGAAATACTTGGTCCAAAGGCATAAAAACAAAAAATATGGCATTAGAAAGAAACATAATTGCCAAGGCCTATGTTTGATATATATATTCATTCAAAATTAATATATATGCTTATTGAGGGAGATTGGATGGTATATCAACGGTTTGCACAATGTCCGTTTATCCTAGTTGTACTTTCAATGTTATGACTCTATTGGTTTGTAGAATCATTAACATGCTAGGCTTGTATGCATTGTGTATGTTTGTTCATTGAGTTCAATCTATATTGTCACATGAGGTTATATTCAAATGTGATGAAGTTTGCAATCAATTGAGAACTCCGTGAACATGTTTTAAGTGATTGGGTCTAAATTTAATTGTTACTAGTTCACAACACAACACTTCCGTTTCCATATGACACATTTTTGCCATACGAGTGTGAAAGACTCCTATTATATTTTATGTGTGTCATTTGTGTGTTTATATCTATATATGTGTACTTGAGTTTCTTTGGTATATATTATGTATACATATATTTGATATTTTTGTTTAGTCTTTGCCTTGATTTCTGATCCATATATGCTTTAATTCATACTTGGTATACATCTTACTGCATTCTTTGTTGATATCACATGCTTATTAATTTATATATCATATTGGTATCATTTTAGTGCAATCTAGTTAGTATCCGATGTTATTTTTTGGATTAGTTGAATTTTTGTTGCCCAATTGCTTTAACGTTCTCATCACTATATGCATCATTACATGTTTTAGCTTGTTATCCCATTTTATTTATCCCTTTCTTAGTTTAGAGGGTGTATATGATTTATTTGGGGGAGATAAGTTATTGTTTAATTTTTTTACCCTTGTCTATTCCTGAACAAAAAGGGGGAGAATGATAGGGATAGAAATGGTATCTAATCCTATTACTATCGTATCTTAGTTTAAGGAGATTTATCTTAGGGGGAGACGTCTTTCTAAGTTGATCATACTTGATAAAGGGAGAGAATTAATTTAGGGGGAGTAGTTACTTTACTTTCATTAAATATTTTGATATTCCCTATGCGTGTAATGTGTTTTCTTAACTGTGCAGGAATCATTTTATAAGTGGCAACTTTCTCCGGCAAAGATTGTGATCCTATGGGTTGTTTGAGTCAAGCATTGTATTTTTATTTTGGGTGGGACTTTTTATTAGTCTAATAGAGCTTGACGGTCCTTTAGGATTTTTGTTGGTTTTTTGTCCCGGAATAGCCAAAGGGGGAGATTTGTAAGGACGCAAATTTCCAATTGAGTCCTTTGTCGTTTTGGCTCAATTTCGGACAAAATATTTGAGTTATAGGATAGAGTATACTGATCATCTTTCAAGCCTATGATGTGTTTGTTGAAGACGTAGCGGCCAAGTGTATAAAGCTTCATCAAAATGCTGAGTTTAAGTGCCTCGTTTCTACGTCATCAATAGTGGTTCCATGGTCTCAAGGTACGAATGCATTACATATATATATAAGAGCTTGGAACATGTTTATTTGGGTGTTAAGTTTTTAAAACTGTGTTTTGTTTTTAGAATGTTTTCTATTAAAACTTATATAAAGTATATAAAGTTTCCAGGCTTAAAAAGAATTTTTTTTAACATTCTGTGAGTTTGTTCGAAGTGTCGTTCGAACGAGAATGTCGTTCGAACCACAAGTCGTTCGGACGAGATTGCCAACGACTTCCTATTATGGCATACTGGTACTCCATTCGAATTGTTGTTTTAACGAGATGGTCATTCTAACGAGATTTATAACGAGCTTATAACGAGTTCATACTGGAATTTCGTTAGAAGACTCGTTCGAACGAGAATGTCATTCGAACGAGATTTGGCGGGAACAGATTTTTTGGCAGTTTTGAGCAGATTTACCCACTTTCCCACTTGTTTTACCCCACTATCTTTTGCTGAATATCTATGTGCGGGAATAACTTTTTCTAACTTAACTTTTCATATCCTACCAACCTCTAGAGAATGTTTGAGAGAAAAATGGTTTTAGGAAAAAGTTCATTGTTTTAAAGTGTCAATTATCAAGGAAAAATCAATATACACTTTAGTTTTACACCCATAGTTTTGTTTATCCAAGTTCATATATATATATATATATATATATATATCTTGCTTGGAGTTTGGCATCGGGTTTATCTCTACATTAGTTTGAAGAGAAGTTTGGGTTTTCTTCAAAATCCCATAAAGAAGAAGATGTTTTCGTGATTTACCCCCTTGGAGAAAGGCTCCTAGTTCGGGAGACGGTGACCACATAAATTCCGATCGGTGGATTCCGAGACCGCAGATGAGCTCCGGGGTTATTCGCTAGGTGGAGGTGTTTATAAGAAGGAGCGTCGAGGCTTGAGAGGGATCGATTCGTGTGATGTAAGTCTTTTGCCTTGTAATTGTAAATTACGTACTTAGTGGATTTGAGTCTAGGGTCGTCCGAGGTTGTTTCCCGTTCTGTGTTTTTCCTCGTACATCGCGGCGTAGTGTGATTGATTTATTTTATCTTGCATAATGACTTTGAACGCAATGCTTAGGATAATTCAAGATAAAATTGGTTTTAATTGTCACATTTAATTTAATTTGGTGCCTAATTAAATTTGGGTAAAGTTTATTTAATTCAAGTCTATTGTTAAAACTAGTTTGGCCTAATTTGAAAATATTGATAAATATGACTTAAGCAAATTCTAGGACTGGGATTAATTAATTGGGTTTAAGTGAAAATGATTTAACGAATTAATTTAATTTCACTTGGTGTAATTTTAATTTGAAAAAGATATTAAAATTTGGTAATTCGTTTTATTGAACCATCACCTTTACGCTTCCGCATATCTATTTCATAAAAAGAAAATATAATTTTAAAAAAGGATTTTAAAGGATTTAAAATAGGGGAATTTGATCTCACATCGTTAATGCCTCACTTGTCGATACTACTGTTGCAATTGAAAAGGCATAAAACCATATTTCTTGTGGTCCTCATTGACCTTTTGCACCTGTGTGAACTATTTCGATTGGCCCTGACCATACCGCCCACTGCCTGATAGATTTGTGAATCAGAAAAACATTCTGCTTATGCCTTACATGTACACGTCTATATCATTACCCATATCAAGATCCTGAGTGGTCCCTATCTTCATGTACTACTAATGTTACTACCCCTGACCTTCACGAGAGTGTTCTTATAGTTACTGGGGATATTTTAGTTGGGATGGAATTTCTTCCATTTCCCTCTTCGTCCGGTCCATCATCTGTCTTTGGATCAATCACTGTAGCGGTCCTCCTTTTCTAACTTACTTTGATGCTCCCTCTTATCCTGACAATGCATTAGAGCATCATCCATGACTTGAGCGTATGTGGTGTAATCCAAATTCCCCATGATTACCTACCTGATGGTCTAAGCTAGCCCCTTTACAAAGTGCCTTCTCTTTTTCTTCTTCTTCTTATTCTTCTTATCTACTTCCTTGAGAACTAAAATAGAAACTTTTTATGAACTCCAACTCACATTTATCTGTTATGATGGATCCCTATTGAAAGTGAAGGAATTTTGTCTTCTTCTGGTCTGGAATTAACTCCAAAAAATATTATTTATCAAAATGTGTTATGAATTCCTTATAGGTTAACTTTTCTCTATTCCGAACTGATGTCACACTCTCCCACCACAAGAGAGATTACTCAATAACCTGAAGGTTAAAAAACTCTACTTTTGTACCTCTGTCCAGTCAAGCATCTTCAAGTTTCGCTCGTTATCTTGGCATCACTATTGTTCCACTATATGATCAGTAGTGTCTAAGAATATGGGTGGTTTTTTTCCCTGAAGTCTCCCTCGACCTTGTCGCATGTTGTAGTTACAGGTACTGCCAGCTAAGGTTCTTTGGGAGACACCTCTCGTCTTCTTATCGCCAAACTTTCATGAATCGCCTGGGGAATCAACTCTGAAAGTTGTTAGGGGCTAAAGTGTTATCGCCTATGTGCATCGATACCCGTAATTGTGGGCATAAACGGTGTTGGTGATGTGGGACCAGTTAATAAAGCTTGCTCACCTTGTCGTGTCCTCCACTTTGATGACATATGGGAAATGGATCATATTGCGTATTAGTTTTTAGAATCATAATATAAGAATACAATAAAAAAACAAACATATGAAAGAACGTTATGAGGACGATGATAATTGATTTAAGAAGCCTATAATTTAAATATCATTCTTCACATGAAACGAGACAACATATAAAGATATCCTAGATAAATTGTGGCAAGATAAATCCTAATGACAAATTAAATAAAATGAATCACCACCAACTAATGTGAAGTGAATGATAAGTTGTCTCAATAAATTCCTAATAGTGTATCATAAAGATAAAGTTCCACCACCACAACCCACAATAGAACATCATTGTCTCAATCCACATTCAAATAAAAATAAATAAATGTTTTAACTAAAATGAAACAAATAGGTGTCACATCTCTCGCACACAAAGATAAATGAAATGGATAGGTTGCTACAGACACCTACATCCTCTAAATGGTGGTGAAATATGGAGAAGAAGTCAGTGCTCCAAAATACAAAAGATATGTGGGACAAACGCGAGCACATGAAATGTGAGCTCAATAGTGATGGGTCAATCCCACCACAAGATAACAAAGCTACGCAACCTAAAAAAATTATATAAGTAAATGATAAATCCTTAATTATAACCTTATGCAGTTACCATCATACGAGTGTTCCTCACTGTTAGTTAGTTAACCATTAAAATTATATAATTAATTTCTTAATTTAAGCATTTGTGATCGTATCCAGACCTTAGTCCCCATCGAGGTCACTATCCCCATGACACATATTAAAAAATAAATCGAATGAATTAACTAATCCCACGAGCCATAAATGATATCTAACTTCCACGATAAACACCCCAGGTCACATCATCAGAATATATCCAAAGTTCACCATATACACCCCATGAACACTCCAATAAAAAACTAGGACCCATCGCACTGGGTCATGCACAACAAAACATCAGATCCAATATCATATCACCTTAATTATTGATATAACGTCACCAAGTATTTTACCATTCATAAATTCATACTCATATTATTATATAATTCATCTCAAGTCCCTATCTCTTAAATTTTTTCCAATTCCACTATATTTAATCTTTAGTAAATTTTTTAATAATACTTATCCCCAAATCTTGTATCCATTATTATAGTAACACCCCCAAGTAATTACTTTACAAAAAGGTTTGGGAAAAGTTATGTAGTTATCTAACAACATATGAAATGTAGGTTATTCATTATTATAACCACTTTATTGTTTGAATAATTATTAGTTCTTTTATTATTTGTCAAGAATAATGTACCATGAAAAACTTTAGGAGAAACATAATTTTTAGGTATAATTACATTATTACTAGTCAAGAATTTTATCAACGAAGGATATCAAATCTACACATTAAGGTCAAGAACTAACAAACTAGCATTATGATAATTTATCGTAAATCATGAACTTAATTATCTTAACAAGGTTCATAAAATTCAAATTATAGCAAGATGGTTTTTTATATTCAAGTTCTAGATTTTCTTACAAATTTACAAAATATTTTAGTCCACGAGTCAAGTTAAAAGAGAAATAGACTTGATTTCCATAATCTAATACAATGATTTTTAGAATAGATTTTTCATGAATAATCTATATATTTTATGCAAAGAAATTTCACTAAATAGTATTCATGAATTTTATGTAATTAATTGTATGGTTACATAACATATATATTTCAACTCTCTACATGATTTTATGTATTAGGTTTAATTTAGGTGAAAACTACGATTTACATATATAAAAGAGGAGGAGTAGTTCGTTAAGTTACTTTAAGACGAATCCATAAATAAACAGTAGGATGTCCATTATAAAAATTCTCTTAGAAATTTTAAGGTGTAAAAACCTCCTTAATGAAACACTCCTTTGAATTTTATTCCCAAGACTGTTTGCAATTTTATTACTTCTGAAAATTCATTACAAATTTTGGATTTTGATTTTAAGTTGTATAAAAAATTTTTATGTTTAAGAGTTGGAAAAAGTGTTTGTGCAGGGAAAATATAAAGAAAGCTTAAGGGTATATGTAGAAAGGAGAAATTGTGCTGGTGTAAGAAATGAAGGTGAAAATAGAGAAATCTAGTGGGAAGACATGTCTATAAAGATTCCAAATAGTTAGATTTGTGATGGAATAGTGATCCACCCAATGCCCAACTTACTTATGATCACGGGTTGTTTAGCCACAATCTCGGCCTCATAATCCGTGGTCACACCCTAAACAATCACGATCGGGGACCAACCCAGATATTAACCTTTTTTTTCTTTATTCAAGTTCCTCAAAAATCCTTAACAAATAATTAGGTATTAACAACTAATTTCATTATGTGTTGTCCTATTTACCTATTAGTTTGCCTTAATCTTTTCCATCAAGTAAGTACCAAAAGACACACGTACATTAATATTTATTTTTTTATAAGTGTAAGGACAAATTTTCAAGTGTGTCAATTTGTATGTAATTGACTCAATTCCGAACAAAACGTGTTTAAGTCATAGATATATTTTTTCTTGTCATGATTCCCACATAGTTTACGACATGTTGTGCTGAAGACGTAGCGGAAAAGCTTCAAAGATAAATCATGTCGTGCTTATTGGTGCACGTTTCATATCTTCATATCTTATTTCATTTCCAGATACTGTCAGGTATGAATGCATAACATTTATGGGACTCGATAAATATTTTAAGGATGTTACTTTGTTTAAAAATGATTTTAAAATGTTTTAACTTCATTTTTCTGAAGACAACTTCATTTATTCTGAAATAAAATCGTTTTAGAGTCGTGTAGATCTTTCCCTTGAGCTTAGAAGGATCAAACAACAATGTATATCATTCAAACAACATTAGCAGGTCGTTCAAACGACATGCTTATCTCATTCCAATGAGATTTGCAGTTCATTCAAACGACATGGTGATATCGTTCAAACGACTTGCCGACTTAATGTTTTTATTCAAGGTAATTTTTCTCAGAATTTCGGAGTGTGAAAAAAAAATATTTTAGAACAGAACAGTTTCATTTTTTTTCCACTTGTTTACAAAGTATTTCAACAATAAAAACACCCTTTGAATTTACAAGATCCGAGCTTTCATACACATATGTGATATAGATCTTGTTTGCACCATCTGGCGTTTATTCTTCCATCATTGAAGATTTTTTTCCTCGAGTTTTGAAGTGAATATGAGGTGGACTCCTGCATTGCACAGTGGAGGATAGATTGAAGCATAAAAGAGCATCAAGACCTATGGGGCATCGAGTCATTGAGTAAGTCTACTGTCTGTACTTTGTAAAAGCGTATCATAGTGATTTTCTGGATTGGGTCATTCGAGGTTTTTTCCCTTATTGGTTTCCTCGTACATCGACATTGTACGTTGTGTAGACTTGATTTACCTTATCTTTCTTAATCTCTCTTAGATGCATGTTTAGGATTAACAAGATAAAATTGGGATAAATAGAAATTGGTTCACAAACTTGGTTCTAATTAAAATTGGAAAAAGGTTTTATGGAAAGAATTTTATTCACCTAAAGCACACTTAGAAAAAGGGATCCCTTACAAATTGGTATCAGAGCCTATTACACGTATTTATTGTGTAGATCCTTATTTTTATGCTTTTTGGTAGTTGTGTTGGTTTATCTCTCTTGGTCTGCTTTTCTCTCGATGGAGTCACTAAGTTTTTATGAATTAAATCATTTGACTTTGAAGTTTGCAAAACGAATTGAAATTCTTGAAGAAGAAATTTCTCATTTTAAACATATGATTGAATATTTGCAAACGTTTCAAACTCAAAGAGATATCAATCATGAGAAGTTTGATGCATTATTGGATAACTGTAAATCTGTGAGATGTGACAAGGAAGAGAGTGAGAATAGAGTCCTAGTTTTAGAAGAAGAGTTAGAGGACTCTAAAAATTCTAGGGCTTGTTATGTTGAAGAAAATATTTTGATTAATGAATTTAAGGCACGTGAGAAGAGTCTTAAGGATAAGTTTGCTCATATTAGGGGGCGGGAATGACCTTATAGGGGTAATTGAAAATTTAAAAAAGGAATCCCTAAAATTAAGGAGTCTAATTATTTTCTTGAGTCCAAAATTTTGAAGTCGAAAAACGATTTAAACAAATCAAGTAGGGATGGTAATTCCTTATCTTTTTCTAGTGATTCGAATGCTAAAACCAAAACCATAGTTTGTTTTAGAGCATCAACCACATCCCAGGGTGTTATAAAAGGTCAACCTAAAGGTCCCGTTCCTCGTTATGTTTACACATGTTATCGTTGTGGTAGGAAAGGACACCTCAGGCATTTTTCCTATGATTTTATAAAGGACTTTAGGAAGATTGAGTGTAGTGTCTCGTCGGTTCCCAAAAGTCGTCATATTAGGTATACACCTGTTTGGGTTAGGAAATCGGTTTTGTAGATGCTAAATCTAGGTTTGTTGATTATCACATGCTAGCAAATGATGCTTCACATGCTATTTCTTATGGATTGCTTGCATGTTCATATTTGTCATACACTAGTCTTTGCTTGATGATATATATATATATATATATATATATATATTGCTAGTGTCATGGCATGTTTATCTCTTTGTATTATATTTTTTTATTGAGTCAATTTTTTTTTTGAAAAAAACAAAAAGATTTTCAGTTTATTTTTGTGTATCATGAGTTTACATGTTTGATGTGGCATAATGGTGTGCTTGAACCCCATCATTTTATTATCTATGTGGCTGGGACATTTGGTCATAATTATTGATGCATTGAATGATCTTAACCATTGATTAATGGGGCAGTTTCAAAGTTGATTTTCATTTCGATTCGACTTTGTATATATTCCATTGGACACACATGCATGAGTTTTTATGAATGTTTGACTTCTCATGCATATTTGAGTTTGGTGATACGTTCTCCTCTCAATTTTGTCATCTATGCGTAATTATACTTAGGAGGAGGTGTGCATGTAAGAACCGTTTACCCGTGAGGATTTTCTTAATTTAAAAATGATGAATGTTCACGGAAAAGGGATGCGAGAGAATAATAATCTCGTCATGAAAGTCACCATTTGAAAAAATCTCGATAAAAAATTAAGGCAATAAAAAGAATAATATGCCAATATGGGCCAATTAGTTTATCTTGATATGTTCATTCAAAAAGAAAGAAATATGAATATACGAGGGAGTTTCGATGGAAATGTCAACGGGTTTGCACCACAAATCCTAATGTTGGAAAATCGTGTCATGACGCTATTATTTGTTGAATCGTCAAAATTCTGGATTTTTGTACATGATGTTTGGTTAGTTCATTATGCTCAATTTATTAATTGTCACAAATGGATAAGACATAGATTGATGACATTTAGCTAGCAATTAGAGCTTCTTGATCGTTTCGATGCGTCTAAGTTGTGATTCATTTGTTATAGTTCACGCCTATTTATTTCATATCCATGTTAAGGCATATTGATAGTATGTTAGCATGAAACTCATATTGTCATTGTTTGATTTCATATTTGCTGTTTTGAGTCTGCTTTACTACTATTTCGTATTTCTAGTTGCTGTTTTGATGAATTTTTTCACTCGGCAAAAGATAAACATTTTTAAAACTTGAATATGAAGTTTGTGAAGTTGTTCAAATGACTTCTGGATTTCGTTCAAATGACATACCCATGTCGTTCGAAGATTGGATCTCGCGAAACTAAAAAAAAGATTCAAAAAGGTTTGGTATGGTCATTTCTTAGGTCGCTTCTTGGTTGTTTCTTGAAGCGCTTCGCGTGACATGCTACTATTTCAGGTCATTTATTACATGGTTCAAACAACATGCCTTTGACGTTCAAACGACCTGGCATTATCGTTCGAACGACCCAACTGGATTTTTGAGATTTTTTTCTATTTCCGTACCTGTTTCATATATATGTTGCTATCATACGGTCTAGATTGTTTTGGACAGTTTACAAGGAATAAATATTGCTTTTTCACATGTGATTCATACATTGCATTGTTTCGTTTAGTCACATCATTGCTTATACTGATGATTTCACTTATGTGACTGTTTGCTAGATATGATTTGGTATCTTCTGATTATTATTAGTTGGCTTCATTGTTTATCCATATATGTGTCATTTGATTATTCTCATTCTAGATGTTTATTTATCTTTCTCACTGATTCTCTATTCGAGACAAAAGGGGGAGATATATTATGTGATGTAGGGGGAGCTTTGTTTAATAAGCACGTTTGTTTTATATTGGTATTATGTTGTTTACATATTGGTATTATTGATTTGAGGTATATTGAAAAATGTGTAAACGGATTAGTATCATATGTTTTTCTCACTTGTTTAACAAATGGTTTGTTTTACAAATTGATATCATAAGGTTTTATATCATTTGTTCCTCCATACTTCACTAGGTATTTTTATGTTTCATGTGTTTATGTATTCTTCAAAGATTCGAGATTTTGTCACTACATCACATTCAGACAGCTCATGCTTGCCGGACCTACATATACTAGTCCTTGTCTTGTATTGTTTTGGGTTTTAAGGGATGGGATTTAGTCCATACGGCTTGACGGCCTGGCTTAGCATTCACTAGTTTGGTTTTGTCCAGGAATAGTCAAAGGGGGAGATTTGTAAGGATAAATTTCCAAGTGTGTCAATTTATATGTAATTGACTTAATTCCGGACAAAACTTGTTTGAGTCATAGATATATTTTCACTTGTCACGATTCCCACATAGTTTATAATGTGTTGTGTTAAAGACGTAGTAGCCAAGATTTAAAGATTGATCATGGTGTGTTTATTGGTGCACGTTTCACGTCTTCATACCATATTGCATTCTAAGATACTCTCGGGTAAAAACGCATAATGTTTATGGGACTCGAAAAATGTTTTAAGGATGTTATTTTGTTTAAAAATGATTTTAAAATGTTTGAACTTCTTTTTTCTTAAGATAACATCCTTCATTCTGAGATAAACTCATTTTAGAGTCGTGTCGATCTTTCCCTTGAGTTTGAAAGGATCAAACGACATTGTATGTCATTAAAACGATATCAGCAAAACATTCAAACAACTTGTTCATCTCGTTCAAATGAGATATGTTGTTCGTTCTAATGACATGGTGATATCGTTTAAACAACTTACGGACTTAATGTTTTTATTTAAGGAAATTTTTCTCAGAACTTCGGAATGTGCAGAACCAATATTGAAGAACATAAAAGTTTCATTTTTGTTCACTTATTTACAAAGTATTTCAATGATAAAAACATCCTTTAAGTTTCCAATATTCGAGCTTTCATACAGATATGTGATAGAGATCTTGTTTGCACTATCTGCAGTTTATTCTTCCATCATTGAAGAATTATTTCATCGAGTTTTCCAGTGAAAGAGGAGGAATATGTGTTCTGAATTGTAGGCAATTGACAAAGATGTTCGGTGGATATTGAGTCTCACGTGGACTCGTGTGATATGGACGTGACATATGTGGACTCCTGCGTTGCACTGTGGAGGAGCGACTGAAGCATAGAAGAGCATCAATACTTGTGAGGGATCGAGTCGTTGAGTAAGTCTACAATTTGTAATTTTTAAAACCATATCATAGTGATTAAATGGCTTTAGTCATCCAAGGTTTTTCCCTCACCACTTTTCTCGTACATCGATGTTATGCTTTGTGTGGACTTGATTTACTTTATCTTCCTTAATCTCACCTAGATGCATATTTAGGATTAATAAGATAAAATTAGGGTAAATTTAAACTAGTTCATAAACTTGGTGCTAATTAAAATTGGAAAAAGGGTTTTTGGAAAGATTTTTTTTACCTCTCACCTAGATGCATGTTTAGGATTGACAAGATAAAATTGGGCTAAATTGAAATTGGTTCAAAAACTTCCTGCTAGTTAAAATTGGAAAAGGTTTTTATGAAAGATTACATTTAATCTAAACCATACTTAGAAAAAAGGACCCCCTATAATAATTAAATGACCCATTAAAATGAACCCACCTAAGGGGGTGGAATCCCATACATAGGGAGTATACATAATAAAATGATGGGACTGAACTGTGGGCATCCAGGACGGCGTTGGGGGGAGAGATAGATGCATCCCCTCGGGAAGGTTGCGCTGCGGTCTCACACCCCTCTTAGGAAGTTTGCTTCGTTCGTCATTGGTGTGGGAGTAAAAGTGAAGAGATAGAGTCGCCAGCCTATTTTGCACAAAATATGCAAAAGAACAAGTTTCCACTTCAAGAGAGAGGCATCAAGGACAGCCTGATGCATACGAAACGAATAGTTAGAAGGTTCGGGGGCTAAGTTATGGAATGAGGAGGTGTTAGGAACCCATCCCATCCTTTCGATCTCTCATTGGCTAATGTTACTATTTTCCTATATATCCCCATGAAGTGTGTATGTGTGTTTATATAATGGAGATCAGAATCATTCAACTCATGCCATGGATAAGGTAGAGTGAGGTCATCCATATGAATGTTCCCAAAATAACATATGTAGAAAGTATAATTTGGGCGTTCATCACAATATTGATCGTTATTAGGAAATGACAATATGTATTGGATGAAATGCAAACAAGCATGATATATATATATATATATATATATATATATATGAAAACGGGAGATTTAAGAAAATTAGGGAATTTAGGAATTTGAGAAAATTGGAAAATTGGACTCGGGTCTCGAATTTTACTCCGAGATGCCTACGTAGCCTATAAAGGCATCAAAGTCCACGTAGTTCGAAGGTATCATAGGGGTGGGGTTTATACCATAGATACGAACGGAATTTTATTATATCTGAATGTGTAGAAAATGTGTTGTTTTTGTTTTGGAAAAAGTGTGATAGATGATTCCGTTCGAAATCTACGGGTGTAACCCCCTTTTATTTATTTTTAGGATTTTTTTTATAGAAAATAAAGTATGTGCAATATACTAATAAAAGTGTAGATATTAATGTGTATGAACTAAAGTAAGAACAACATTATGAATCTAATGTATATTATGCAAAAACAAGGAATTTAAAGAGAAAGGGAAGGAATTGGACCTTCTTTGAATCTTGATATTTGGTCTTGGATGAACTTCCATGAGTGTGGATGAATGTTGATGAGAGATAAGGATATTTGTGAAATTGGGTATGAAAAGGTTGTGAATTTAAGATTGGATGGAACTTCACATGAGGAACTTCGCTGATTTCGAGGGAATGTTGTTGCGATCACTGATGATGATGGATCTCTTTTTATCCTCTTTGGAATGAGGTCATGTACCCTATTTATAGGGTTAGGGGGTACTGATAGGCCTACCCCTGGGGGTGCCTATCGGCATGTGACGCCAGGCACTATGCCGATAGGCAAGGATTTGGACCTGCCAATTGGCAGTCCCGTGTAGATTTTCCCAAAAGAATTATCGTATAACACAAACCGTTGATCCGAATCATGCACGAGGCATACCGTTAAAAAGTTATTTCAGAGACCTTCAAGAGTTCTTTGGACTGCTCCTAGGAGTGGGAGTTGACTTTGGGTCAAATGTGGCATGGAAGCGCACGTCGATCTTTTAGACGGGATATTGTCGAATGGAAACAGATCGTTCGTCCGCATGGTAAGCCAGAATTGATCACGAGGTGGACCGTTGGAAAGGTTAGGAAATATACTTCGACATTACAAAGATTTTTTCTTGGTTTTGAAGGTTAATCTTGGTCAACCGGGGCTTGGAAGCAATCGGTGACCTCTCAAAGTAAAACAGATTATTCGTCTGTACCGTAGGTCAAAATCGTGAACAGGGTGGACTGTTAGAAAGGGTATTCGATTAAATTGTATTCAATTCCCTTTGGATAATCATTCACTCATATTCAAACGAAGCCTGAGAGTGCCCAGTGGCCTCAGGATCAATTTTCGATGGAAAACTGATCGTTTGTTCTAATGGTTATGTTATTTCATACATGGGGCGGCCCGTTGGAATGGTTATGTTATTTTAATGAAGAATCAAAGGTCTTTCTCTCTAATGGTGAAGTTGATTGGGGTCAATTCGAGGCCCGGGAGTGCCCGATGACCTCCGAATCAATTTTTGGTAGTAAAATGATCCGTTCATCCCAACCGTTATGCTGATTCGCACACGAGGTGGACCATTGAAAAGGGTATTTAGATCCCTTTAGAAATTCAAAGAGCTTTCACTCTAACGATAGAGTTGACTGGAGTCAACCGGGGATTGGGGGCGCCCGATGGACTCTAAATCGATACTCGGAGTGCGACCTGGGATTTACAGTGAGATGGGGAGGTGCTAGGTACCTAAGGGAAGACTTAGGGGGTCCTAGAATGTGTTTTCTATAGATCCCCTCGACGGTTGAGCTTGGAATAAGTGATAGCCATCAAATAGACACCGTATGATAGAGGTCATTTAATAAACACCATATGATAGAGGTCATTTTTATGGACCGAAGGGATGAGGATGACCGATTCAAAGGGTCGAGGTCAATGCTGAAGACCAAAGGTGATGTTGGGGTGGATGATTCTAAGGAACTAGAGGAGGTGAGGAGTAAGGAGGTGTCCAAATCTGCTAGTCGGGGTTAGTTCTGAGGATCTAAATTATAGCGACCAATTATGAGGGTCAAAACTAATTCTGAGGGCCTAAGTAGAAGCGACCAATTTTGAGGGTTAAAGCCAATTCTGAGGGCTTAAGTATAAGAAATCAATTCTGAGGGTCGAAGCCAATTCCGTGGGCTTAAGATAGGGGTGACCAATTCTGCTGGTCAAAGCTAATTCTGAGGGCTGAAGTAGAAGCGACCCATTCTGAGGGTCGAAGCCAATTCTGCGCGCTTAAGTAGAAGCGACTGATTCTGCGGGTCGAAGACAATTCATAGGAATTATTTAGGGGTGACCAATTCTGCGGGTCAAATATAATTATGCGGGCATAAGTAGAAACGACCAATTCTGAGGGTCGAAGCCAATTCAGCAGGCTTAAGTAGAAGCGACTGATTCTGAGGGTGGAAGCCAATTCTGCGGGCTTAAGTCAAATCTACTTCTGTGGGTCAAATCCAATTCTACGGGCATAAGTAGAAGCGGCCAATTCTGAGGGTCGAAGCCAATTCTGCGGGCTTAAGTAGAAGCGAGCGATTCTGAGAGTGGAAGCCAATTCTGCGGGCTTAAGTAAAAATGACCGATTCTGCGAGTCGAAGCCAATTTTGAGGGGTTATTTAGGGGTGGTAATTTCTACGGGTCGAAGACAATTATGCCGTCTTAAGTGGTAGAAACCGATTCTACGGGTTGAATCCAATTCTGAGGGATTATTTAGTAGTGACCAATTATGTGGGTTAAAGCTAATTCTGAGGGATTAAGATAGAAGTGACCAATCCTGAGGGTCAAAGCCAATTTTTTGGGCTTAAGTTAGGGGTGACTAATTTTGCTGGTCAAAGAGGATTCTGAGGGCTTAAGATAAAAGCAAACAATTCTACGGGTCGAATTAAATTATGCGGTCTTAAGTTAGGGGTGACGAATTATGTGGGTCAAAGACAATTTTGAGGGCTTAATATAGAAGAGACCGATTCTGAGGGTTTAAGCCAATTCTGAGATCTTATTTAGGGGTGACCAATTTTGTAGGTTAACGCCAATTCTGAGGGTTTAATATAGAAGTGGCCAATTCTGAGGGTCGAAGACAATTATGCTAGCTTAAGTTTCATTTGCGAAGTCTGGGGGCTCCATTGGGGATGTGTAATCTTTCTCTCAGGATTTTGGGAAGCATTTGGTTTTAAGTTCCGCTGGGGAAGAGGGAATGATTCGAGGATTTTGAGCTGGGGACTTTTTGGAATTTTGGAGCATCCTCTAGAGACATTCCCATGGAGATTTTTTTTTAGAATTCCATTGCGGATGTAAAAAATGTTTTTCTTTGTCAAAAGGTTCCAAAATTAATCTGGTGATTTTAAGAATTTTTTTGGGATTTTTTGAGATTTTCTAATTAGTTTTTGAACTTTTTGTACAAAATTTTATAGAGGGTGCTGACCGACATAGATGGAGGGGTGCTAAACGATAGTGGCATGGTATTCTGGGGTGCCTCGAGCAGGTGGAGGGACAATGCTAATCGGTGGTGGCAGGGAGATGCCGATCGACATGCCCCTTAGCCTCCTATAAAAAGGGGGTTGGTTCTCCTATTTTTTCACTGTTTTTCGACTTGCCTTCTTCTTTAATTACCTTATGCAAATCGTTCGGATGTTCCAAAGTCAAGAGATTGCTGAGTTTTCATGTAGCGCTACTTATATGACATGGATTAATGTTGACGATTGGGCAGGGTTGGAGTGGGGGACTAGGATTCCCCTTGCACTGGGCAACAAGAACTCATTTGACTCATTTGATCCGGTGGTGAATGATCGGGTTCTTCTATATGAGCCTTCGTATCATCGTTTCTCTAGGGTGGTGAACCCTGGTGGCTATGTAAGTATTGAATAACCTTTGGTATTCTTCCCCTTTTTATTGACAAGATTGCTTTATTACTTGAATTTGGAAATGCTTTGCTTTGTTTATTAGATAGTCCAACGTCTCCATGTCGACTATACATACCCGAGGGATGACGGGTCTTAGAGATGTTTGGGATCACCTTCCATCTGTTGTACACTGGATGGTGTCATCAGCCTTTTGGGAGACTGGCATCTGCTCTGGATGAGATTCCCCATTCCACTACTGTTCTGTGTTCTCTGGGGGAGAGGTGGTGGGACACTACCCACACCTTCCATTTTGGCTTTAGGGAGATGACGGTGACTCCCATTGATGTGCAACAACTGCTGGGGATGGACTATGATAGTGCTCAGATTGAGGTGGATAGGATGCGGAGGTGGTGATGCCGACACTAGGTTATGTGGAGAGGGTGGTTTCTGGGGACTCTCTCTGTTTGTCTCTATTTAGGGAGATGTTTTTGAGGAGGAGGATCGATCAGAGGAACATGTAGAAGGTGCATCAAATGGCTCGCTTGTTCATTTTGTTGATGTTGGGAGATTTTCTGGTGGCGACGTCGTGCACTTGTGGTTTTTGCCATTTTTAAGGGTGTACTCGGGCATCCGCCTTTATGATTGGGGAAGCCTAACTTTGGTGACCTTTTATTATTCTCTTGATGCATTCAGCCGGTGTTGTCGGCAGTCTTCTACTGGAGTCACGTATCTTCTGGAGGTATTCTTTACTTTTTGGCATTTTTCCTTTATTCATTCGCATTTTCCTTCATGCACTTTTTCTTGATTTCTTAAATGCTGGCCTTTTCCCTTTGTAGACGTGGTTTTATGAGTTGATTGGGTTAAACATCCAGTTCATATCTTTAAAGGATGACTCTGTTAGGGACACCTACCGGATATACCAGTGGCATAGGTCCAATCGACAATCGAAGAAGTCTCTCTCTTTGGAGGAGGTGCGTAAGGTCTTGAATGGCCCGACGAGCGAGTGGGTAAGCTCTCTTTTATCTCGATACTATCATTTAATTTGATGATTTTAAAACACCCCGCCTAATTAAATACCGGGTGGCCAGTCCCATACCAAATTAAAACAGAATATACAGTTGGCTCATTCTTAGCATCACTGTCGAAAACATTTACAACTCACCTAAAACTCAATTAAGCTGGTGTTAAAAACTTTCCAAATTTTAAATTAACAAAATCCATTTCCAATTTAAGAATAACACAACAAATTTTATTCTACAACACATATCACTAAATAAATAACTTAAAAGAATTTAAATGCAACTGGAATAAACATTCCCAAATAATATAAATCCTTACAATAATCCCAACAATGTTAAATGTATTAAAAATACACAAATACAATAGTTTAGCTCCGATAGAAAATGATAACTGAAATCCTTTGGGCGACATGCCCTATGTAAGAATACTGTGAATCAAAAAGATGACAAGCGTCTAAGAAAAACCTCCATAGCTCCATAGCTCGTCAAAAATCAACTATGGTTGGCGTCCCTGTTGCTGGACACCTGATATAGAGATATAATAGAAGAGAAAATATGCAAGGAAACGGGCCAGAGCCCGAATCTGTAGATTATTTTAAAAACAGCAAGTATTTCACAAGTGCAATAAAGCATTTATTATGTACATGTTAGATCCAACTCTCACTTGCAATTCTCACCTCTCAACTAGAGTGCCCAATTAACGTTTCCTATTAACCTCCTAGTTAATGGTTCCTCTTTTCTAGTCTCCATATTAAAGTTCCATTCCTATATCATAATCCCTGTATGTCCCATACCATACGTCACATTATTATTCATTTACATTTCTCCTTTATATGATTAGTTTCTCATTAACATGAATCATTACTCATTAATATGAGTTAAGCTTTTCAATTCTTTAAGAATAAACATTCATTAACTTAATTCCATTATCTTTCTCTAATCACCGTTATCTACAATTATCACCGTAGATAGATTTAAACACAATATATAATCATGTAACCATTTAATCCATTATATATATATTCATATATAATACAGCACCCTGAGTCACAGCTGTGGTACAATGCATTACTCTGCTATCATGTCCCATCATCGCATGTCGCTGAATAAGGGACAACAGGTTCGGTAAGATTCCACGAACCACAAACAACAACAAACAAATTGGAGGCGAACATAGTTCTCGTATCCATGGGTCACGCACATACCTACGTACCCACAGTCAGCGGACTTATTAACTCCCCAATAAGTCTTTCATAGACCTATGTTCTCGAGAGACAAATCAAAGATCCCATGGATTCATCAGGATATGACTGCCCTCACGCGTAAACCTCCCACCGATAGCAAGTAAGCTAGGTATGTCATACACATAATCATTAATCAATCAAATAGGTATTATCACACCTATAATATAATATCAATCAGGTAATTATCACTACCCTAAGATATTTCCCATACGTAGCATTAAAATACCATATATTTACTTCATAATTTAATTATCCTCGCATCCAATAACATCTCTCCACTACCGACGTCGTTAAGGTTCATGCGCGGAGCATCTCGCAAAGCGAAATCCAAACAAGGAACCCCTCCAATACACTACTAATTAACTTTGTCGATCGAGGAGGTCCAAAAACTTTAACTATGCAATCGGGATAACCTGATAACCTCTTTCAATCGAAATGTTTTCTAAGCTCCCATCTCACAAGATTCAAATAGGATTTTTCCTCATCTTATATTCAGTAAGAAGTTACTAATATCCTACTGGTCCATAATATTATTTCTCCCGAACTACTACGAGTTTAGTTCTCCTTTTAATTAAGGTTAAAACCGATAGTTTCAAATCTCTTAATAATACATATTCTTTCACTTAGGATTAAACCCTCTTGTAAACTTAAGGATACCCAAGTGTTATATTAAATCACCCCTACTGGTCCTATCTTAAAACCTCATCCATCCCCATTTGGAATTTTAACAAATGAATCTAGCAACCGAAATTCCATATAATTTTCATCATTTAAATCACTCGAATCCAAATCAAATTAATTCTAATCTCATCAAGGGTTTACTGATATTTTATAGGTCCCATAATCTCCAAATAATAATCACCAAAGATCCACAAAAGTTTTGGGATAAGAATCAACATTTAAAAAGAAACAACTTTACATAATCTGGGGAGGTCGATCGATCGATCCCTCAGGTCCAGGCCTGATTTTCTGCATTTTCTACAACTACGGGTTTCACCATTTTTACTCATTCAAACCTTCATATTAACCACCAAAATGAGTTATTATGATTACTACATGATATACCAACATATATGAACGATTTCCAGTACACTAAACATCCTAGAATCATCACGGGATTTGATTAAAAGCATGTTTATCTCCTTATTTCCAGAATTTCTCAACATATCATCTTCAAGAACACATCAATGGTTTTCATAATATCTTCAACAGATTCCAGACTATTTCGTGGATTATTATCATCCTAAAACTTGAGTTAAATTCCTATATCATTTCAGTTTTCCAGAAATCCATTTAATATTCCATTATTTCTTCCAAACAATAATAATCTTCTCTTTTCTTATTATTCTAGCATGGACAATATACAAACTTAAATTGCCATTATCAAACACTTGCCTTTCTTGTAGGTGTGATCCTTTGGTGTAGTATATCTCAGTAGGTTGTCCCTTCTCCGATCAAACTCCGGTGGTGATTGGTGGTGGTGAACCTTGGTTCTTGTTCTTCTCCTTCCCAAGTGACTTTTCCCTTCCCAAGCACTCTTACACTCTCTCTAGGAAGATGGCTTCTCATATTTGTGAATAGGAGATGAATAACCCCCATAAACTTAATCTACCAATACTTATAATAGTTCCAAATCCGAAATCACTATTCATCCCCCTTAGAAAATGACCAAAATGCCCTTTCGGGTTGTCTATTCATTCCCAAATGACCCGAGACTCAAAATAAACATCCAAATAGACTTTTCTGACTATTTCGAACCTTCCGGACGCAACGACGCAGTCGAAATGACTATTAGATCGATAGAAAATAAATTTCCTTTTTAATTTAATAAACTAGTCCCGACACGTCCCTTACCGCGTCTGACTAAAAATATAAATTACCGAATTTATATCATACAGTCATATCAATGACATCACATTCATATATTACCTAAATATCTTAAAGTAATATTCAGAATCATCCATTTTAATATCCACCGTCCGGATAAACCCGAATGAATTAATTAATAATAAAATCTAATTAATCCATTAATTTAAAATATAACCCATTTTAAAAGTCATTTTAAAATTACGGGGTATTACATACTCCCCCCTTATAACCGAATTTCGTCTCGAAATTTAGGAATATAAGTCATACCAGTAAGGTCAACTCCGAGTATAAATCTCACATCGCAAGAAATCCAAGATGTACCGCCCATACAGTACATTAACAAAGGCCCTATCGATGTTATACGCCAAGCCTCACCCTATAGTTTCAACTGAATCAAATTTAAACTTTACCCAATGTTCCCTATACCGTCCTTGTGACAAAGTTTAGGAAAAATGATCCTCTCGTAGTAAACAAATAAACTCTAAAGTCCCAATTACTTACCTTTTTCACAATTATGAAAAATACGACAATTCAATCATCCAGGGCGCCCATACACCCTCTCATACCGCTTTCAAAAGTAAAATTTTCGCAAAGGTTATAAACTCGTTTCCCAAAGACCTAACTTATTTCGACTCCCAAAGGTTATTAGTTTCATGCGTGGGGTGTCTCGCAAGCGAAATCCAAACAAGGAACCACCCTGATACACTACTTCCTAAAGTAGTCGGTCATCAAAACTCCTAAGGTCCTTAGTCAATAATATGTAAAAATTTTGGTTTAAAAATATCAGGTTTATCGATTTTAAAAACAAAAAATTGGTTTTATCGATTTCAAATAGGGTCTACGCATCTACTCTTTTATAAAAGACAAGATGCAGACATAAGCTCTCATATACCACAAATCAATGCACACCGATAGTCGAACCACACTCGGACATGCTCTAGGTAAGTAATCCCATGATACAAATCAAACCCACGTGATACCATGTAATATATAGGTGTCCCACACCCCTCAGTGAGTCTACATATATAACAGTGCTATAGGCTAAGTTTAGCAATCCTTTTTCCCTCACAACATTAATCGTAAGAAAATCACTATACGCTTCATAATCCTTAGATAGAAAACATACCCTCATTCGCGGGTGGTGGTTGTTGATTCACTGCCTGATGGATGTTGTATACACGCCCGTACTGACCCTGCTGCGCGGGTGCTGCTGGAATGGGAGGTAGTGCTAGCACCGGAGCTGGAGCTGGAAGAACAGCTGGTGGAAACACTAGTACCTGAGGCTCCTGTCGAGCATGTTGTTGCTGAGGGAACTTGTCTTTCTCAAGACAATCTTGACGTTTATGGCCATACTTGCCACACACGAAACATTTTCCCGCAAACTTTCCACCACCTTTCCCCTGTTGACCCCGAACCTGCTGGCCATTACCTCCCTTCCCTTGACCCTGATGAGCCTGTTTCTGGCCTGATGGACCTGTTGTCCATGCCCAACACCTCTATCCTCAAATCGAGAATCTCCAGATCGCAAACGCTTATCATAGTCCCCTGTCTGGGAACCCTGCTTACTCTGACGCTGATGACTCTGCCCTGGCTGAGTCCCACTAGAACTGCCCCCAATAGTCTTGCCTTGCAGGCCTGACCCAAACCCCCGCTTGACACCCTGATTATGGAAGCGGTTATCTTGACAGTGGAGCATTGTAGCATTAAGAACATCTGCATACGTACATAGTGAAAGATTCCCCAATAAATGTTGGCGAATTTTATAGTTCAACCCATCAGTGAACATTAGGACTCTCCTCTCCTCAGTAGGTACTTCAGCTGGTACCAAATTAGTTAATCTAGTAAACTCTTCCTCATATTCCGCCACAGTTTTCTCTCCCTGTTTCAAATCAAGTAGCTTCCGCCTCATCTCTGTCTGGATAGCGGAAGGAAAATACTTCCCATCAAACCATATCCAAAAGTCTTGGATAGTCATTACGACCTTTCCCCCATAGTGGTCGTAGCTTCCCACCATTGCAAAGATGCCCCTACTAGCTTGAATGTGGCTAGTATCTGACGTTGAACCTCAGTGCATTCGATCATTCTCAAGTGCCATTGGATATCTTTCTTCCATTGGCTAGCAGTCACAATATCTGATCCTCCCTGAAACTCGGGTGGGTGCGCTTAGTGAAAGGCATCCCTCGCTCGTTCCCATGCTATTGGAAACACTTGCCCTTGCGCGGGTGGCACAACCGGTGCCAGTGCGGGAGCCTGCTGAATAGCAGCTACAACAGCATTGACTGCCTGAGCGATAATTGCAGAAACTTCGGCTGCAGTCATAGTACCCTAAGCTGGGGCGGGCTGAGGTGCACGTCGAGGAGGCATCTGAAATGAGAGAACACTATCAGTATTTGATATCTCAAAATAGCTGAAGATCGTAAGCGTAAATATAAAAGCAATAATCCTACTCATAGGGCTCTACATCAAAGAACGCTAAGCTGAAGACACAATAAGCCATACAGATCCTAAAGGACACTAGAACCTGATGCTTTGATACCACCTGTAACACCCCGCCTAATTAAATACCGGGTGGCCAGTCCCATACCAAATTAAAACAGAATAAACAGTTGGCTCATTCTTAGCATCACTGTCTAAAACATTTACAACTCACCCAAAACTCAATTAAGCTGGTGTTAAAAACTTTCCAAATTTTAAATTAACAAAATCCATTTCCAATTTAAGAATAACACAACACATTTTATTCTACAACACAGATCACTAAATAAATAACTTAAAAGAATTTAAATGCAACTGGAATAAACATTCCCAAATAATATAAATCCTTACAATAATCCCAACAATGTTAAATGTATTAAAAATACACAAATACAATAGTTTAACTCCGACAGAAAATGATAACTGAAATCCTTTGGGCGACATGCCCTATGTAAGAATACTGTGAATCAAAAAGATGACAAGCGTCTAAGCAAAACCTCCATAGCTCGTCAAAAATCAACTATGGTTGGTGTACCTATTGCTGGACACCTGATATAGAGATACAATAGAAGAGAAAATATGCAAGGAAACGTGTAAGAGCCCGAATCTGTAGATTATTTTAAAAACAGCAAGTATTTAACAAGTGCAATAAAGCATTTATTATGTACATGTTAGATCCAACTCTCACTTGCAATTCTCACCTCTCAACTAGAGTGGACACTTAACGTTTCCTATTAACCTCCTAGTTAATGGTTCCTCTTTTCTCGTCTCCATATTAAAGTTCTATTCACATATCATAATCCCCGTATGTCCCATACCATACGTCACATTATTATTCATTTACATTTCTCCTTTATATGATTAGTTTCTCATTAACATGAATCATTACTCATTAATATGAGTTAAGATTTTCAATTCTTTAAGAATAAACATTCATTAACTTAATTCCATTATCTTTCTCTAATCACCGTTATCTACAATTATCACCGTAGATAGATTTAAACACAATATATAATCATGTAACCATTTAATCCATTATATATATATTCATATATAATACAGCACCCCGAGTCACAGCTGTGGTGCAATGCATTACTCTGCTATCATGTCCCATCATCTCATGTCGCTGAATAGGGGACTACAGGTTCAATAAGATTCCACGAACCACAAACAACAATAAAAAAATTGGAGGCAAACATAGTTCTCGTATCCATGGGTCACGCACATACATACGTACCCACAGTCAGCGGACTTATCAACTCCCCGATAAGTCTTTCATAGACCTATGTTCTCGAGCGACAAATTAAAGATCCCATGGATTCATCAGGATATGACTGCCCTCACGCGTAAACCTCCCACCGATAGCAAGTAAGCTAGGTACGTCATACACATAATCATCAATCAATCAAATAGGTATTATCATACCTATAATATAATATCAATCAGGTAATTATCACTACCCTAAGATATTTCCCATACGTAGCATTAAAATACCATATCTTTACTTCATAATTTAATTATCCTCGCATCCTATAACATCTCTCCACTACCAACGTCGTTAAGGTTCCTGCGCGGAGCGTCTCGCAAAGCGAAATCCAAACAAGGAACCCCTCCAATACACTACTAATTAACTTTGTCGATCGAGGAGGTCCGAAAACTTTAACTATGCAATCGGGATAACCTCGTAACCTCTTTCAATCGAAATGTTTTCTAAGCTCCCATCTCACAAGATTCAAATAGGATTTTTCCTCATCTTATATTCAGTAAGAAGTTACTAATATCCTACTGGTCCATAACATTATTTCTCCCGAACTACTACGAGTTTAGTTCTCCTTTTAATTAAGGTTAAAACCGATAATTTCAAATCTCTTAATAATACATATTCTTTCACTTAGGATTAAACCCTCTTGTAAACTTAAGGATACCCAGGTGTTATATTAAATCACCCCTACTGGTCCTATCTTAAAACCTCATCCATCCCCATTTGGAATTTTAACAAATGAATCTAGCAACGGAAATTCCATATAATTTTCATCATTTAAATCACTCGAATCCAAATCAAATTAATTCTAATCTCATCAAGGGTTTACTAATATTTTATAGGTCCCATAATCTCCAAATAATAATCACTAAAGATCCACAAAAGTTCTGGGATAAGAATCAACATTTAAAAAGAAACAACTTTACATAATCTGGGGAGGTCGATCGATCGAAGGCAGGGGTCGATCGATCGATTCCTCAGGTCCAGGCCTGATTTTCTGCATTTTCTGCAACTACGGGTTTCACCATTTTTACTCATTCAAACCTTCATATTAACCTCCAAAATGAGTTATTATGATTACTACATGATATACCAACATATATGAACGATTTCTAGTACACTAAACATCCTAGAATCATCAAGGGATTGGATTAAAAGCATGTTTATCTCCTTATTTCCAGAATTTATCAACATATCAATGGTTTTCATAATATCTTCAACAGATTACATACTATTTTGTGGATTATTACCATCCTAAAACATGAGTTAAATTCCTATATCATTTCAGTTTTCCCGAAATCCATTTAATATTCCATTATTTCTTCCAAACAGTGATAATCTTCTCTTTTCTTATTATTCTAGCATGGACAATATACAAACTTAAATTGCCATTATCAAACACTTGCCTTTATTGTAGGTGTGATTCTTTGGTGTAGTATATCTCAGTAGGTTGTCCCTTCTCCGATCAAACTCCGGTGGTGGTTGGTGGTGGTGAACCTTGGTTCTTGTTCTTCTCCTTCCCAAGTGACTTTTCCCTTCCCAAGCACTCTTACACTCTCTCTAGGAAGATGGTTGCTCTTATTTGTGAAGAGGAGATGAATAACCCCCATACACTTAATCTACCAATACTTATAATGGTTCCAAATCCGAAATCACTATTCATCCCCCTTAGAAAATTACCAAAATGCCCTTTCGGGTTGTCTATTCATTCCCAAATGACCCGAGACTCAAAATAAACATCCAAATAGACTTTTCTGACTATTTCAAACCTTTCGGACGTAACGACGCAGTCGAAATGACTATTAGATCGATAGAAAATAAATTTCCTTTTTAATTTAATAAATTAGTCCCGACACGTCCCATACCGCGTCTGACTAAAAATATAAATTACCGAATTTATATCATACAGTCATATCAATGGCATCACATTCATATATTACCTAAATATCTTTAAGTAATATTCAGAATCATCCATTTTAATATCCACCGTCCGGATAAACCCGAATGAATTAATTAATAATAAAATCTAATTAATCCATTAATTTAAAATATAACCCATTTTAAAAGTCATTTAAAATTACGGGGTATTACAGATTTGATATTGATGTTGATCTTTTTCTCTTGCTGGGGATTTGCAGATGACCTTTTATCCTTAGGGGACGGCTATTCAGCATACCGAGGTGACTGGGGAACATGCGGAGATGCGGCGTCTGTTGGAGCATGAGTTTGGCTACTCTTGGTACCTTGGGGAGAGTCTAGTCCGACATATCATGGAGGATGAGGATGCGGTGTCACCAATGAGGCCCCCTATGTTCATAAGGAGAATGCGAGAGATGTCGGACGATGCCCGGGTGGCGGCGATGATGGGAGAGCCATACTCGCTCTGTATTGATATGGCTGCAATGGATTTTGTGTCGAGCTGGTTGATGCCTTCCAGTATATACGATGTAATGCCTCTTCCTCGTGTGATTTCAAATTGGCAGGTGGGGTACTCCCACTGTGCAGGCGATGCGACGACTTCGGAGGCTCCCTTTGTACGGCTATTCTCGCCTGGTTACAACATCCGATGAGTTGATGGAGGGTCGGTGCGTTTACAGCATCGTCCCAATGTGATGGACCTGGAGGAGTTGGGCCTGATAGATGATGTCCTTCAACCTGAGGTACACTTTATGTTTCTTTGTCTTTTGATTTCCTGATTCCTTTCTTTTCCTTTCAGACTTGACTATTTTTATTTTTCTCTTTTTTTTGTAGCATATTCGGGTCTCCACCACTTGGCTGAGGGATATTAGGGACTGGATATCTTCGGCGACAACCCATATAGGTGAGGCGGTTCTAGTTCCTTCTCGCTTGGTGCTGTCTGCCTCATCCAGGGAAGGGTCAAGCTCTGGAAGTGGTGGCACATCATCTTGCCGTAGGGGGAAGAGGGCGTGCCGTAGGGATGACGGCTTTTAGCTAGAGATAAGAGAGATAAAGAGTAGGTCAGAGAGAGAGGGAGAAAGAAAATTAGATTCGGGCTGCGTCTCGTTATTTTTTTTTTTTCATGTAATACATCAATGTAACACAGAAAAATATATGCAAATAAAGATGAAGTTTTTATTAATTTTTGTTTCAGTGATTAATGCACATGCTCTTTTTACTTTGGTGCTGAGACTGTAAAAAGAATTTGAAAATTGAGAAGGATTTTATTTTAAAATGGGATAAGTAAAAGCATGAGGAAATTCAAAATTCCCTTAAGATAAAAAAATTATTTTTATTGGATTTTTTTATTTTGACAAAAAAGGAAAAAGGGGATTTCCCAAAAATAAGGGGTTACTGATCGGCATGACCCTTGTCCCGCCTATCGGCATATCAGTCCACTCCTATCAACCCAAGGCTTTGATTGCACTTTCTTTAATTTCTTGTTACTTAGTGGGGCAAGTTTTATTCCGATTTTTTTAGGGTTTCTTGTCTTTGCTTGAGATTTTTCAAGTATAAATAGGGGTGTAAATGGGGCTTTTCTCCTCACACTTTCATTTCCTCTCTTTCTCACATTCTTACTTTCTTATTATCTCTTTGTTTTCCAAGATGTCTCCCTCTTGTAGCATTGAGTTTCCGCATTACCTCGAAGACTTGGAAGAAATGTTTTCTTATAATGTTGATTATGATGCCTTCCACATGCGGCGAGTCTCTTTAGGGCACAACCGACCCATTGAGTTGAACATGCTGATGGCAGCCGTGGGATTTTATTACCTCAAGGACCATGTCCTTCAATTCGGGTTAGTTGAAATTTGTCCTACCTACGAGAAATTTTCTTCCATGCTGGGGATAAATCCCAGCGTTATTGCGACTTGGCCTGAGTTTTCCCGCTCTCCTAGGGAATTGTTGACTGGACTTCTCCATATCTCGCCTTCGACATTCAGGCCGTTGGTTATGGGAGGTCTGATTTCTCTTACGACGGTGCTGCGGTCCATGCATTCGTAGGATGTGGGCAATGTCGGCTATGCTGGGGCCATTATTCTGGGCCTAGTTTCAAAAGTGTTGTTGGTGATTGGGGAAACGGTAGTGGACCCCCAACTTGTGGCTATTGTTTCTTAGATGTCGTACCATCCCAATCGTGCATCAGTGATACTAGTAGATACTTTAAATGGCCTGGATGCCTGACGAGAGGGTCGTTATGACTTTCTGAGAGGGTGCCCCATGATGTTATTCATATGGCTGTCAGAGAGGTTATGTATGGTGGTCCCACCTGAGTATCCTTTGCCTACGGTACTAAACTTCTTCTCACGCTATTTCATTAGGGTAGGCTTGGACATTGAGAGTTGGGGGAACTAGTTTGTAGAGCACGGGGCTCGAGGCTTGTGCTGGTCAGTGCCTTGGTGGGGGGAGCAGCTGCCCATTTTGGAACTCGGGGACTACCAATATGTCCGGTTGGTTTGCCTCAGGCAAACATATTTCTACTTTCCCTGGCAGTTACTGCGCTAATTTGGTTGGGAGAAAATCATTCCACCGCGAACACTAAACTTCTTTCCTGTAGAGGACCTGACGGAGCGTATGCGCATGCGGTTTGGATCTTTGTGGGAGAACCGTCGTCAGTCGACCCGTCCTTCTTAGTCTACTGGGTGAGTCTGGAATGTCTCCAGGGACTACATGAAGTGGTTGTGGAAGAAAGTAATTTCCAAGATACTGGTTGTGGAGACTGGGAAAAGGTGGTTTGCCATATCTAACACCATAGAGGGAGGCATTGTGGTTTTCCCCAAGCTAGTCCGGGCTTATCTCTCTATGGAGCGTGTGCGATACTCCATTCAAGAAGGGGAGGTTTGGGGACCCCGGGATATGGGTGATGATGGGGTTAGTTCCTCTAGAAGTTGAGGGTAGGATTTTGTGAAGCTTTAGTACTGGGTGTGGTTTTATGTTTTTATGGGAATAATTGGAGGGTGATTTTTAGGAGTAGCGGGGCTAGCTTTTATTTTGGTTTTTTAAAAGGTAGGAATAGGCTTGACAAGGAAAGTCATTTGACTTCCTATGACGATGTAATCATACTGAAATTTTGAATAATGAAATAAAATTGTTTTTGATCATCTAGTTGTGCCTCTTAATGACCTTTACATTTTGAATTATCTATACACATCTCTGAGGCATACATAATCCTTTTGTTCATGTATATGTTAAAATGAACAGTCATTCTCGGGGATAAGAAATGAATAACATTTTATAAAAAAGAAGGGGGTCATGCTCATATAAGGGGAATGAACTGCCTACGTACCTCTGAGGGTTTTGAATTTTTTTTAAAATTCATTTTTTAAAAGAAAAAAGGTTGTTAGAGGATCAGGCCCCACGTAATTCTTATTAAGGGGAATAAAAAGTTTTTTTCAATAATATAATGGAGATGAGAAGAGTTGTAGCGCGCCGAGATTTTGGACTAGGGGTAGAATTTCTTGAGACAGTCCAGGTTAACTGGATGTGCCATTTCTTCTCTACCAAGGTTGGTGAGCCCAGCGGCGCCGCCTAATAAGATCTTCTTCACGATGTATGGGCTGCTCCAATTGGGCCTAAATTCCTTTGGGGTCCCAAATGGGCTCTACTATTTCTTTGAGGGCTAGGTCCCCTTCTCGGATACCACTATCCATGACTCTCTTGTTGAATGATTGCATTATCTGACGATGTTACCCTTGTATGTGATATAGAGCTTTCAGCCTTCTTTCATCCAAAAGGGACAGCTCGTCAAGACGATTGTGGTGCCAATTTTCCTTACTGGATTTGCTTTCAAACATGATGCATAACAAAAGGGATTTCTAGCTCCAATGGTAGGACTCCTTCCATATCGTAGACTAGAGATTAAGGGGTAGCCCCAGTAGAGGTTTGAACTGAAGTGTTATATCCTTAGAGGGAGTAAGGGATCCTGTCGGCCTAATCTCGACAACTCTTGATCATCTTATGAATAATGGCTTTAAGGTTCTTATTGGATACTTCAACTACTTCATTATTTTGAGGTCGGTACGGAGAAGATTTGTGTCTCTAAATTCCATACTCGTCGCCCACTTCTGCAACTTCTGTCTCGAAGTGTAACTCATTGTCTGATACGAACTCTTGTGGGACCCTATATCGACAGATGATGTTTTTCTTGATGAACTTGGCCACTTTCTTTGCATTTAAAACTACGTATGACTAGGCTTTGACCCATTTAGTGAAGTAGTCAATGGCGACTAGGATGAACTCATGCCCGTTAGATGCTTTCGGCGTAACTTCCCCTATGATGTTAAGTCCCCATGTGGAGAATGGATAGGGAGAAGTCGTGTTGTACAATTCCCATGGGGGTAAGTGCTGTAGGTTGGAAAACTGCTGCATTTTGAGGCATCTTCAAACATAGGTTATGCAATCTTGAACCATGGTAGTCCAGTAGTAACCCTGTCGGATGATCTTTTTGGCGAGCATATGGTTGTTCATGTGGGGTTCGCATTCCCCACTGTGGATTTTCTTCATCATTTCTTCAATGACAGCGCTTACGATGTAGTGCAAATGGGTTCCATCGAAGTTTCTCTTAAACAGTGCTTTATCACAGACAATATACTAGGCAACTAGTCTGCAGAGAGTTTCTAGGTCTTTCTTGTCACATCCTTGGGGATACCTACCATTTTTTAGGAGGCACCAAATATAATAGTACCAACAGCCAGCTATCTCAGGATCTTCCTTCGTGCCAAGCTCAATGTGGTAATAGTGGGTTGGTTTGTCTTGTTTTTGGACAAGTAAAAGGTCCATGGTTATTCCTTTTGTCATGTCAATCATGGAGGCTAAGGTATCAAGGGCGTAGGCTAGGTTATTCTTTGCTCGGGGTAAGTATTGGAAGGTGATTTCTTGAAATTAGGAATATATCTCTTCTAGGTGGGCATGGAAGGGCATCCTTGACTTTCCATTTTTTAAGTACTTGGCCAATGATGAGGGTTAAATCCTCGTAGACATCGAGGTATTGAACTCCTTTCTTGAGGTATACTTTGAGTCCTATCGTTTACGGCTCGTATTGAGTCATGTTGTTAGTGCAAGGAAAGTCCAACTTAATGGCAATAAGAGTGTGAGAGTCATTAGGGGCAATTAAGATGTTACCAATGCCCTACCCTTTTTTGTTGGCAGCGTCGTCAAAGAACCTTTTCCATCGAATATATTCTTGGGAGGTAAAGAGGATATTCTTATCAGGGAACTCAGAGATCAATACATCGGCCTCTTACATAAGGTAGTCAGTAAGGAAGTCAGAGAAGGCTCTTCATTTCATGGCCTTTTACGTGACATAGGTGATATGAAATTCAGCTAGGAGCATCAACCAACGGTCCATTTGGATGGACAGGGAAGGTTTCTTAGGCACGTACTTAATGGGATCCGTTTAGGATACAAGCTTGATGGTAAAGGTGAGCATACAGTGTCGTAACTTTTGGGTAACCCAGACAAGAGCGACACATGTTTTTTCCAAGGCAGTATAGTTAACTTCGTAATCGTCTAACTTTAAACTGGCATAGTAGATGGCTCTCTCTTTGTCGGTTCCTTCGAGGTATTGGGCTAGCAAAGCCCCAGCTATAGTATTAGTTACGGTTAGGTATAGGAGTAAGGGAAGTTCAGGTTACGGCGACATGAGCACCGGGGGTTAGGTTAGGTATTGATTGATTTAGTCGAAGGCTTCTTGGAAAGATTTGTTCCAGACTTTGGTTGAATCCTTTTGGAGGATTTTAAAGATGGGTTCACACATGGAAGTCAATTGACTGATGAATCGGCTGATGTACTGTAATTTCCCAAGGAATCCCTGAACTTCCTTCTTCGTTTGAGGTGGTGGCATCTCAAGTATGGATTTTATCTTGGAATTATTTACTTCTACCCTTTCTCACTAACCATAGATCCCAAAAGTTTTCCTTTAGTAACGCCGAAGACACATTTCTGTGCGTTGAGCCAAATCTGGTATTGTCGCAGTTATTCAAAGAACTTTCAAAGAGTGGGAACATGGCCTTCCCTAGTCTTAAACTTGATAATCATGCTGTCTACATAAACCTCAACTTCCTTGTGTATCAGATCGTGCAAAATGGTTATGGCAACCCTCAGGCAGGTAGCCCCTATATTTTTTAGACCAAATGGCATGACAGTGTAGTAAAAGGTTCCCCAATGGGTGATGATTGCATTTTTCTCTTGGTGATCGGGGTGCATCTTGATCTGATTATATCCTAAAAACTCGTCAACGAATGACTTGAGAGTGTGACTGGACATATTTTCCACAATCATATCGATATTGGTAGTGGGTATCTTTAGAGAGGCCTTGTTCAAGTCTTGGTAGTCGAAACACATGAGAACCTTCCCTCCTGATTTCATCACGGGTACGATATTGGCTATCCAGGTGGGATATTCGATCACAAGAATGAAGCCCATATTCAGTTGCTTAACTATTTCTTCTTTAACCTTGAGTGACTATTTGGTGCGGAGATTTCGTAGTTTCTATTTGATCGGTTTGCATTCCAGGAGAGATGGAAACTCATTTTGGGTTATCTCAGTGTTAATGCCAGGCATATCATCGTAGGACCAGGTGAAGAAATCGACGAATTCCTTTACTAGTTCTTCGAGTTGCGCACGCTCATGCTCATTAAGGGTGGTCGCTATCCTAATCTCGAACATTTGGCTACTAGAACTGAGATTAATAATAATATTTTCATGTTCATTAACTCGAATGCAATTATCAATTATGTTGCTTGTTATTAACCTTATTTATATCAGTTAATAATTGTTCATTTGCAAAATCATCATCATCAAGAGTTTGATTAGCATCAAGACAATTAATGTAAGGCACAACAAGATACTCAAAATATTCATTTATTTCATTTATAGGAAACTCAACATTGAGAACCTCATCAAAGGGGGTCTCGATTACATCAGAGTGAGGGGAAACATCTAAAAGTGAAAGGGGGTAGACATCAAGGTTAGGTTGAACATTAGTAGGTGGCACAGGTGTAGCCTTCCAGTTCAAAAGAGGTGCATCAACATCTTTGATAAGGCCGGATGGATTAGACGATGTATCCCCTAAGTGGATCATGCAGACTATTAACACTAGTATATGTAAATTAAAAGAGTCCTCAAAGTCATTGCCCTCAGAATCCTCGGTATCAGTTGTGGTCTCTTCAATGGGTGGTTGTACACGGTGTTGGGAACTATCGACCCATGGGTAGCTGTCTTGATAGAAGATCTACATTCTTGGTTTCATGATCTTGTCTATATGGTAATAACAAGGTTCAGGGAAGCCGCAAAAGGGGAAATCCTCACCCTCTCTGATGAATCTTCCATTTAGGGAATCTCTCGAGATAGTTCTGGCACATTCTAACCGCCTCTTTAGTAGAGGATACTGGATCAATCTGAGTTCTTCTTCTGACGATTGATAGCCTAAGCCACAGGGAGGAAAGGCCTACTTCAACGCAATAGGTTCAATTATCCCTTGTTGTCTTTGCCCTATCCCCAATCCGGGCATGAAGTGCATGTTCTTGAACATTTGGATTACATTGACGTTTATATGAGGGTCATATTTTGAACAAACACTATCTTTGAAGTCATCCCCTGCTGGGAGTAGGAGGGCTTTAACTTGGAATCCTGACAGAAGCATATCATTCACTCCGTTTTGTATTTTAAGTACCGAGTTGCTGGTGCTTGCATTCTCAGTGTTGTCACTATCTCCCAAAATGGTAATAACCTTCCCGTTGGCGAACAACTTCAATTTTTGATGAAGGGAAGAGGACACCTCTTTGATGGTATGGATCCATGGTCATCCGAACGACAAATCGTAATAGTCTAGAATGTCGATGACCTGGAATTCAACAATAGGATTTACAGGGCCAGCCTCTATTGTAAGATTGATAGATACCATTACTTCTCGATGGGTGTTATCGTAGGCATATATGGTAGCAGAGGTTAAAGAAAGGTTGTTCACTTTCAATCCCAGACAATTAAGGGTTCTTAACGGGAAAACATTCAGAGATGGTCCGTTATCAATGAGAGAAAGGGTGATAGTTTTCTCCATAACTTCAACAGAGATATTAAGAGAATAATTATGGTTGGGAACAGTCTTGGGGATTTCTTCTTCAGAAAAGGAGAGCATTCGAGAAGAGATCATGGATCTGACTAGCCTCACCGCTTCTTGTGGCGTGGTTGAGGGAGAAACTGTGGGTCCTGTGAGTAGCTTGATTAGGTCATTTTCGTGAAGTTGGGTAGACATAAAAAGACCCCATAAAGTGATGTTGGCTTGGGTTTTCTTCGGTTGATCGAGGATCTTACTTTCTTTAAGGGTCATTTCTAGCACATGGAGGCTCTCAACACCCTTTCCTTTATCACTCGCTAACAGTTGTATACTTGGGATTTAGTAATGTCTTCCTGACTTGGTAATGTGGTTCACAAAAGGAGGGAAAAACATAAATCATGTTTCTTTATCGATATCGGGTTATTCAGCCACCTTGTTGATTTCTCCTAACATCTCTTCGAATCATATCATCCCGCATATACCGGTTATCAAGCTAGTTATTTCTGAATCTTGTTCTTCATCTAGATCTTTGAAATCGTCCCCCCATCTGATGGCAACGATATTGTCTTTCCATGCAAATTCAATGCACTCCACAACTTCCACGACCTCTTCGTATAATTCCACCCATTCAGTAGGGAAATGTAGACCTAAAGGGACCAGATGCCCTTATAATTTAAAAGCATCGAGTATCTCGGATATACTACAAATATCACTAGTAGGTCGAAAAAAATCTATCATGATCTGGACCATGTCATCTAGACTGACTTCATCGGTTGGCACCACCCAATTGTCTGATTCTCGGGCCCACTTTCGAGCTTCTAAGAACAACCCAATTAATCTCTGACACTCGATGGTAATTTGGAAAGGCAATTTCAGCCCAAACTCCAAGAGTTGGTTCAATACTTTTGACAATTCCATATCTTTACCTCCAGAATGGGTGCGGACAGTGATGCATGCTCGGGTGAGAAGGGATAATGCTTGATCGAAAAGGCTGGTGGGATATAGGAGAAAATATGGGCATGTTTGGAGAGGTTTAGGAGAGTATATGGGTATGACTTGTGATTCACTTGGCATGATTTTGGTAGATGGGTCATATTCTGAGTCTTCTTCTTGGAAGATGGCATTTGCATGATTTGGGAGTAGATTATGGGTAGTGTTTGGTTTGGGATTAGCTGGTGGGGCGATGACACCCCGGTCAATCAGGCCTTGGATTACATTTTAGAGATGGAAACATTTATCGGTGGTATAGCCAGCAGTTTGATGAAAGTCACAATGGGCATTAGGCTTAGTTTTTCGAAAGTGGGTTTGGTAATGCATGGGGGTCTAATGGTTTGATCAGATTTCTACTCAAAAGGGCCTGGTAGACTTTGGAGAGAGGAGCATGAATCTCGTTGTATTCCTTTCGAACTGGGTTTGGGAGACTTTTTTGTGCCCATGAAGAGACAGGCTGAGAGATGTTATTGATGGTAGAAACTATGGTACTAGCAGGTTTTTCAAACTTTCTAGGAGCAAACTGTCCATAGGTTTTTCTCAGTTCGACTTATGTGTTGGAAAGAATTTCTTCTATCTCCACTCCTTCTTATCGAATGGCTCATAAGTGATGGTAATACTGTCCTCCCATTATTGCTCGGACACGGAGTAAGAAGTTCCTCTTTACGATACTCACCTGTTCTTCTTCAGAAGGCCGATTGGTCATGGTAGCTATTTTTTCTCTCCACCTTGCTATGAAGTTGTTGACTAATTCCCCACACTTCTGCTTAAGTAGCTCAAAGTTACGAAAGGTAACTTCTAGCTCTTCGTTGTAATTATAGTGTGACAGGAACTCGAGGGAAACATCTTCCCAAATAAGGATTCTAGATTCCTCAAGGGATAAGAACTAATGGAGAGCGATATCTTTCAATGTCTGCTGGAACATCTGGGTAATTATATCTTCAGAATCCCCTAGGAGAGTCATGGATCGGTGATAGATATAGAAATGATCGATCGTGGGTCCACTGCCTCTGAACTTCTCGATATTGGGCATCTTGAATTTTTTCGATAACCTGGCTTTAGGATAGGGAGACATGTGGGTGTACTCCATGATAAGGAGGAAAATGTTTTTGACATTCTTAGAAAACATGAGGACAAAAATGTTTTTTGTTTTTGGTATTTTTGATAAAAGAGGAAAAATGTTTTTGGACACTTTTGGAAAGAGAAAAGAAAATACGAGGGACGGGTTTCATCATGATTATTATGTTTATTAGGTTCTCACTTGTATTAAGTTTTCCTAGATGCAAAAAAGAAATGTCGGATGAGCCCCGAGCCTAGAAAAATTAGGTTTACCATATGTAGAAACTAGGGTTGGACTTGGTACCAGGCTCATAGGCAGGGTCCCATTTTAAAAGTTGTGCAAAAATTAGAGCGTCAGGCCGATCTGAAATTTCGATAGAGTTTTGGGTCAAAATCGATAATCTAATATATGTGTCCTAGGCTTGACACCTATATGCGGGTATGCGGTTTGTTGGGTTAATTAGAAGGTGTTCCCTCCTTTGGCGTGACTTCCATGCTATACATTTTTCTCTTGAGGAAAATTGGTACGTGTGGACAAGCCACTTGATATACCTTAGTGTACATTAATTACCTCACTATATACCTCGTGGGGGCAATACATGTGAGAGCGAATTTGATATACTCAATGTGCGTCAACGATTTCCCTGTGATATACCTCGTGTCATGACTTTGATCAAGCAGTACGATGCGGGGGAATCGTTCGATATACATCGAAGGTACTTGGTCAATGGAAGGTGAGAGTCATATCGCTTAGGCTAACTGTGACCTCCCAGACCGGCGCTCATCACGAAGTGACTCCTTAGTTATGGGACAAAGTTTGGTCAATAGCAATTATCTTTAGTGATGTTATGTGTATCATGGATGATTTTTTTATTAGTATCTTATGGAGAGAGTATCTTTCTTAAGCATTCCCAACCGATAATGAGGTACAAGTATAAACAGTAGAGCAGGTATAATAAGAGAGTGTGGTTGGTGTGTGCAACATGTGGATATACGTGATCCCAGGTGCACGTGTTGTGAAGTGTATATGGAAAAAAATTCTACAAGTGTGTGAATAGTGTAATAAGCATGAGGTACTTATGTACATGGAATAATAAGGGGAATATAAAAATAAGGGAATATACAAGAAAGTAAAACACGCATGTAAACAAAGTCTAGCCCTCCTAAAAATAGTCCCCAGCAGAGTCTTCACTGTGGCCATCCTGGGCGGCGTCAAGGGGGAGAGAGAGAGATAATCCCCCCGGGAAGGTTGTGTCTTGGTGTCGCACGCCTATTGGGAAGGTTGCTTCGATCGTCGTCAATGTAGGAGTAAATGTGAAGACATAGAGTCGCTAACCTATTTTTCACAAAACAGGCAAAAGAACATGTTGACATTTCTAGGGAGTGGCATCAAGGACAAACTGATGCATACGAAACCAATGGTTCGAAGGTTCGTGGGCTAAGTTATGGAATGGGAAGGTGTTAGGAAGCCATCCCGCCCTTTCCGTCTCTCATGCGCTAGTATTACTATTTTCCTATATATCCTCGTGAAGTGTGTGTGCGTGTTATATAACAGAGATCAGAATCATTCAACTCATACCATGGATAAGGTAGAGTGAGGTCATCCATAGGAATATTCCTAAAATAACATATGTAGAATGTATAATTTATGCGTTCATCATGATATTGATCATTATTAGGAAACGATAATATGTGTTGTATGAAACTCAAACAAGCACGATATATATATATAAATACGAAAACGGGAGATTTAAGAAAATTTGGGAATTTGGGAAATTGAGAAAATTGGAAAACTGGACTCGAGTCTCAGATTTTACTCTGAGACGAATACATAGCCTATAAAGGCATCAAAGTCCACGTAGTTTGAAGGTAACTTAGGGGTGGGGTTTATCCAATAGATCCGAACGGAATTTTATTATATGTGCATGTGTAGAAAATGTGTTGTTTTAGTTTTGGAAAATGTGTGATGGATGATTCCGTTAGGAATCTACGGGTGTAATCCACTTTTACTTGTTTTTAGTATTTTTTTATAGAAAATAAAGTATGTTCAATATACTAATAAAAGTGTAGATATTAATGTGTATGAACTAAAGTAAGAGCTAGATTATGAATCTAATGAATATTATACAAAAATAAGGAATTTAAAGAGAGAGGGAAGTGATTGGACCTTCTTTGAAGATTGATCTTTGATCTTGGATGAACTACCTTGAGTGTGTAATACCCCACATTTTTTATGATTTAAATAATTAAGGGATTATTTATTACAACGGGATTAATTAAATTTAAATGTGAAGAATTAAATTGTTAATTAATCCGGATCCAATAAAAATAAATATTAACTAGCATGCTAAAGGTAAATACTTATTAGTTTAATATTACTGTGCGATATGTAATATGGAACTATACACTTTGATAAATTGTCGAGAGATGATAATACGACAGTTTATTAAATTATGTCAGACGCGCGTGTGAGTCTTGTCGGGACTGAATTGGGGAAATAAATATATCAATTATTTTTAGTAACTCGTATGATGATTTCGAGTGTACCGTTGAGTCCGGAAGGGTCGAGATAGTCGAAATAGTATACTTGGGTGTTTAGTTTGGGTCCCGGGGCAATTTTAGACCTAACCGGCACCCCAAAAGGGCATTATGGCAAATTGGATTTTTAGGCCTAATTAATGGACGAAAATTAGGACTTAATTTATCAGCCAAAACATATGCATTAGGGTTAGAAAGCTGGAGAAAGAAAGAACGGCCATAGGAAGTGTGAGGGAAAACCTTTGCCAAGAGAAGAAGGCTAAATCGACATCACCGTGCACAACCACCACTACCACCGTGTAGATCGGGACGAGGGGAACACACCTATACCAACAACATCCAGAAATCAGACTACTCACTCAAGGCAAGTGTTTATAACTTGCTGTATTTCGGTATTAATTTGATTCATGTTAGTGTAGGGTTGTTAGGATTATGTTATAGGTTATCAAAATGGTGAAATTGATGAACTTGAATGTAGAAATAAGTTATGTGATATATTAGATTGAAACCCTTAATGTATGAAGACTGGAAATCAAGTTTTAAGGAATTGATATGTAGAATAAATCTGGAAATAATGGCTTCTTGAACATGTGTTGGAAAAACTAGGGTTTTGATAAAATTAAATTGGGCATTTCACATTTTATGAATGATTCGTAATAAATTGATGATCCTAGGATGTTAGAAATCATGTGTTATTGATGGGGTTCAATGTAGAACTATTTATTTGGAGTTTGGGGTGTTGATTGAAAAGGTTTTAGGTTAAAAATGGTGGAAAACTTTGAAAAACCAAGGTAGGGGACGAACAGAGAATTCTCGCGTGAAGTCGCTCGAAGTCGTTCGAGCGAGATTGCTATCTCACGCGAAGTCGTTTGAGCGACATGTGGCAGTCGTTCAAACGACTTGCCACCTCGTTCGAGCGACAGAGTGGAATTTTGAAAATTTCTTTTAGGACCCAATTTTGAGTTATCAGTTCAGAAATGAGAGAAATATTTTCCAAATAATAAACTTATGTAAGGCAGGATTTCGAAAGAAGTATGGGGAACTAAATACTTTAATAAACTCGGTACGGAGAGAACACACCGTAGAGATTTCGAGAGGGATAATAATCCAAATAACTAGTGAGGAATGTTGAAATCAATATGCGTTCGAGAAGCATATATGTAGGTGCGGGTAAATACCTATCTATTATAATAGGATGTGTGTATACCTATTATGTATTATTACTATTAAAAGCACTAATGGGTGATAACCCGGGGGTGTGAAAATCTTATTTTTATAAGTGTACTAATGGGTGATAACCCGGGGGTACAAGATTATCTAAATAAGTGTACTAAAGGGTAATAACCCGGGGGTACAGTATGTTGACTAGGTGCACTAATGGGATATAGCCCGGGGGTGCAGTATTATGTTATATATATATATATATATATATATAGGGAAGAAGTGACTATATGTATACATGTATGGGAATTGTAAATTAATCTAGTGGGAATATTAATGAATGTGGGCATGGAAATTTGTTAAGAAAATTCTAATCGAATATTTTACTTATTATGGAAATGAAAAATGTATTAATTAGCTTTTTGATATAGGCTAATTGGTTAACGTATTGTATGGGCGACACGGGCGTACTTATAGTAAGGGTAAATACTATTAGGATGGATTCAAACTAGTTATATTGGGAGGTATAGCTAAGCAGAAAATTTAGATGCGTGTTAGGCGTTCACATTAGAAGAGGGGTGAGAATCTCAAGAGAGAGTTCGAACTAACATGTACTTGATACTTTCTTTACTGCAAATTTTAAATACTTGCTTAAATAAATATTTTTACACATCGGGCTCTGACCCGTTTCTTGCATCTTCTCTCTCTCTTGATATATATATGTATGATATCAGGTGCTCAGCCGCAGGGACATCAGGCTTAGAGTTTCTGATTGCGTGGTATGCTGTAGCTGATGTGGGAGCTACATGACTTTGTTTAGACGCTTTGACTATTTCATTCATATTCATTATGATATTTCTTTAGGGCATGTGTCGCTCCTTCCTTAGACAGTTTCAGAGATTATGTTTACTCTATTTCACGTTTACTTTCCTTTGGATTGTTGGCTACTGTTGTTTTGGTTTAGAGTTTTGAACTGGGATGTTTATCCAGTCTTATTTATTTCAGCATGTGATTCTGATGCAGTATTTGTATTAATTAATTGTGCATGGATGTTTCATATTAAATTACTTGGTTTGGTAATTAAATGGTTATAAAAAAAATGTTTTGACACTTAGCTTAATTATATTAGGTGATTAAATAAGTTATTGCATTTTCGATAGTGGTCCTAAGAATGAACCAACCGAACATTCTGTTTTAAATTTTATAAATGACTGATCACCCGATATTTAATTGGGCGGGGTGTCATAGGTGGTATCAGAGCATCAGGTTCTAGTGTCCATTAGGATCTGTACGGCTTACGATGTCTTCAACTTTGCGTCCTTTGATATAGAGCCTTATTTTTAGGACTGTTGTGATCTTATACTTTGCGGTTACGTCTTCAGCTATTTGAGATTTTGAAATAACTGTGGACTAATAATATTATTTCTCGTCTCAGATGTCTCCTCGACGTGCACCAAGAGACCTATAGGCCCAGCCAGAACAGCCGGCCATACAGGCACAGGGGACAATGAATGCAGCAGAAGTTGCTGTGATCGTTGCACAAGCGGTAAATGCATCCTTAGCGGTGCTGCAACAGGCTCCACCTCAGGTTCAGGCAGTAGCACCAGTTCCAGTGCATCCGTTTCCCACTGCATGGGAGAGAGTTAGAGTGTCCTTTCAGAGGGCTTGTCCCCCAGAGTTCTTGGGAAGTTCCGATGTGGTTACCGCGAGTCAGTGGAAGAAGGACATACAACGGAATCTTCGCATGTATGAGTGCACAGAGGTTCAAAGGCAGGTTTTGGCTACCTTCAAGCTGAGAGGGGTAGCCTTACAGTGGTGGGAATCCACTACTACTACCTAGGAGCGAGATGTTATGACTATCAACGATTTCTGGGTGCGGTTTGACCGCAAGTATTTTCCTTCCGCCGTCAAGACTGAGATCAGACAGAGACTTTTATACCTCACCCAGGAAGGGAAGACCGTTACGGAATACGAGGAAGAGTTTATACGCTTAACAAACATAGTACAAGAGGAGGTGTCTACTGAGGAGAAGCGCATTCAGATGTTCATGGATGGCTTGACTTGGAAGATACAACAATATTTATTGGGTAACCTTTCTCTACACTCATATACCGACGTTCTGAATGCACCCTTATTACATTTTCAGGACAATCGCTTTCATGCTAAGGGAAGCAAGCGAGGGGGAGATTCCAACCAGTTGGGAAAGACAGGGGGAGAAAATTCCAATGGAGTACCAGTTGAGAAGAGTTAGAGGCAGGGTTCCCAACAGGGGGAGTCTGCAAAGAGGTTTCGTTCTGGAGGGTTCAGGCATGGTCATGGGGGTTGGAGACAGGGCCACCAGGGCCAACTACAGGGCCAGCACCAGGGCCAGCCACAAAATCAGCAACATGGTCAACAGCAGGGAGGACAACAAGGCCAGCAGAGCCAAGGTAGAGGTGGTAACGGCCAACCGGGCTGAGGCTACCAGGGGCAGAGAAGAGGAAACTTCATTGGGAAATGTTATACATGTGGCAAGACCAGCCATAAGAAATAGGAGTGCCCGGATAGGGACAGAGTTCCTCAACAGCAGGGTGCTCACCAGGAGCCCCAGAGACCCATTTTTCCCGCCGCCCTACCAGCGCCGGCTCCAGTTCCAGCTTTACCCGCAGTTCTGATGCAGCAGGGACAGTTGCAGTATGGACGTGTCTATAATGTCCACCATACCGCAGTTCCGCAGGCACCTCCTGCAGTGGAGGGTAAGTCTTCTATCCATGGCACTTATGGTTGCATCTTATTTGACACGGGGGCATCACACTCTTTTATAGCCACTAGCTTTGTAAAGGCCACAAGGTTGTTAAGCACGGCAGAGAGTACAGTGACTTGTGTAGACTCACCACTAGGTAATGGGTCATTGATTTTCTTTATATGCTGGGGAGTAGGCATAGATATTGGTAGTTTAATCTTACCGGCTGATATGCTAGTATTAGATATGTTCGAGTACGATGCCATTATTAGTATGGATTGGTTAGTCGAGTATAGGGCCATGATTGATTGCTACAGTAGGAGTATAGAGTTCGCCATTCCGGGCCAGGAGATGTTCTTGGTGGCGATGCCTCGCTCGGAGGGAGGGTCGTCCACCCACTTATTTTATATAGAGGATGAGACCTCTGCAGTCGTGGTTCCACTTGATTCGATTTCGGTCGTCTGCGAGTTTGCTGATGTATTTCAGGATACGCCGGGGTTGCCTCCGAGTAAGGAGATCGAGTTTGTCATAGACTTAGCACCAGGCACTCGTTCGATAGCACGTGCACCTTACCGTATGGCTCCGACAGAGATGAGGGAGTTACGGGATCAGATAGAATAGTTATTGGGACAGGGCTTCATTCGTAGGAGTACCTCGCCTTGGGGTGCCCCAGTTCTATTTGTAAAGAAAAGGGATGGGTACCTACGGCTTTGTATTGATTATCGGGAGATTAACAAAGTCACGATATAGAATAAGTATCCGTTGCCTCAGATCGATGACCTTTTTGATCAGCTGAGAGGAGCAGCCCACTTCTCGAAGATAGATTTGAGATCCGGGTACCATCAGCTACGCATCAGGGAGCAGGACGTGGTGAAGACTGCCTTTCTGACGCGGTATGGATCGTACGAATTCAGGGTTATGCCATTTGGGCTAACCAATTCCCCAATAGTATTCATGGACTTAATGAACAGAGTATTCAGAGAGTTCCTTGATCAGTTCATCATCGTCTTCATAGATGACATCCTGATTTATTCCCGCACTGAAAAAGAACATGCCGAGCATTTAAGTATGGTCTTACGGACCCTACGAGAGCATGAGTTATATGCCAAATATGAGAAGTGCAATTTTTGGCAGCGGGAGTTATAGTTTCTGGGACACCTTGTGTCAGAAAAAGGTGTATCTGTAGACCCTAGTAAGGTGTCAGCGGTGAGGGAGTGGGGATAGCCCATGACACCGACGGAGGTGCGGAGTTTTCTAGGATTGGCCAGATACTACAGATGGTTTATTCTGGGATTCTCGAAGATTGCGGGTCCGATGAAAAATTTGACTCAAAAGGGCGTACCGTTTGTTTGGGATGATGCATGTCAGTTGGCATTTGATGAGCTGAAGGACAAGTTAACTTCAGCACCTGTTCTAGCAGTTGCCAGAGCGGGAGTGGAATACCTGGTCTATACGGACGCATTATTACAGGGGCTTGGGGGAGTACTCCAGCAAGAGGAGAAGGCCATAACTTTTGCTTCCCGAAAGCTTAAGCCTCATGAAAAGAATTACCCCACCCACGACTTAGGGCTGGCAACAGTTGTGTTGGCGCTTCGAATTTGGAGGCACTACTTGTTGGGGGAACAATTTCTCTTATTTACAGACCACAAGTCACTACAGTACTTGTTCACGTAGAAGGAGTTGAATATGCGTCAACGCCGGTGGCTTGAGTTTGTAAAGGATTACCAGTTCGAAATACACTATCACCCGGGGAAGGCTAATATGGTTGCTGATGCATTGAGCCGCAGGCCGGTCGATGAGACGGTCAAGGTGTGGAAAGCTAAATGGAAGGAATTGGGACATCAGGATGCTATGGCCCGGCCATTCATTTCGGCGATGACAGTTACACCTCAGATCATTACGCAAATAGTACAGGCACAGGCAGCGGATTTGTTCTATCAAGATCGGGTTAGGCAGCTTTTGGCCGGGGGAGCCGAGTCTTATTCAGTAAGTTCTGAGGGTGGGTTGCGCTTCAATGGGAGGCTCGTTGTTCCAGAGGGGGAGGACCTTCGATATGCAGTAATGATGGAGTCGCATGGGTCCCAATTTGTGGTACATTTCGGTGGGGACAAAATGTACCAGGACATGAGGCGGCAGTATTGGTGGAGCGGGATGAAAAAGGATATCACAGAGTTCGTATCCAAGTGTACCACTTATCATCTAGTGAAAGTGGACCATCAGAGACCACCAGGTTTACTCCAGCCATTGGAGATTCCTACCTGGAAATGGGAGGGAATTTCTATGGATTTTATCATCAGGTTGCCCACTTCGCAGAGGGGGCATGATTTTATATGGGTTATTGTAGATCGGTTGACGAAGGTAGCCCACTTCTTGACCGTTAGGAAAAACTACACAGCGGGATAGTATGCTAAGTTATTTATTGCAGAGATAGTGAGACTGCATGGTCTACCTCTTAACATCGTGTCAGATAGAGACAAGACATTTGTATCTCATTTTTGGGAAGGCTTCCAGGAAGCTTTGGGTATTGAGTTGCAGCTGAGTACAGCGTATCACCCGCAGACCGATGGGCAGACTGAACGCACTAATCAGATGCTCGAGGACATGTTGCGCATGTGTATCCTTGATTTTGGGGGAGGTTGGGAACAGTATCTTCCACTATTAGAGTTTGCTTATAACAACTCCTATCAATTTACGATTAGCATGGCCCCGTTCGAAGCATTGTATGGTAGACCTTGTCGTTCCCCAGTTTGTTGGCTAGAGGTAGGAGACAACAAGCTACTCGGTCTAGAAGTAATTCAGGATACGTCGAGAAGGATCGAAATGATTCAAAATCGTATACGGGTAGCCCAGGACAGGCAGAAATGCTACGCCGATGCAAAAAGGTTCTTCTGTGAGTTCGCAGTGGGAGACCAGGTTTTGTTGAGAGTATCTCCGATGAAGGGGTAATGAGATTTGGGAAGAAAGGGAAGTTGGCTCCGAGATATGTGGGACCATTTCCTATTATAGAGAGGATCGGAACAGTGGCATACAGATTGGGATTACCGGAGCACTTGCATCGTATCCATGATGTGTTCAACATTTTGTCACTGAGGCGATACCTTCGAGATGAGTTAGCACACACTCATATTGCAATTGAGGAGATTGAACTACAGCCAGATAGTTCATATGAGGAGAGACCGGTACCTATTCTAGATTATAGTGAGAGGAGGCTAAGATCAAAGGTAGTTCCACTTGTTCGGGTGCAGTGGCATATCACAATGTGGAAGAGTCTACTTGGGAGCGTGAGGCAGATATGCGTGAGAAATATCCAAACTTATTCATACCAGGTATGCCTTATTTTTCCAAATTTTGGGACAAAATTCCTTTATTAGGGGGGAAGTATGAAATACCTCACATTTTTTATGATTTAAATAATTAAGGGACTATTTATTACAACGGGATTCATTAAATTTAAATGTGAAGAATTAAATTCTTAATTAATCCAGATCCAATAAAAATAAATATTAACTAGCGTGCTAAGGGTTAATACTTATTAGTTTAATATTCATGTGCGATATGTAATATGGAACTATACACTTTGATAAATTGTCGAGAGATAATAATACGACAGTTTAGCAAATTAAGTCAGACGCGCGTGTGAGTCGTGTCGAGACTAAATTGGTGGAATAAATATATCAATTATTTTTAGTAAATCGTATGATGATTTCGAGTGTACCGTTGAGTCCGGAAGGGTTGAGATAGTCAAAATAATATACTCGGGTGTTTAGTTTGGGTCCCGTGGCAATTTTAGACCTAACCGGCACCCCAAAAGAGCATTATGGCAAATTGGATTTTTAGGCTTAATTAATGGACGAAAATGAGGACTTAATTTATCAGCCAAAACATTTGCATTAGGGTTAGAAAGCTGGAGAAAGTAAGAACGGCCATAGGAAGTGTGAGGGAAACATTTTCCAAGAGAAGAGGGCTAAATCGACATCACCATGCACAACCACCACCACCACCGTGTAGATCGGGATGAGGGGAACACACATATACCAACAACATCCAGAAATCAGACTACTCACTCAAGGCAAGTGTTTATAACTTGCTGTATTTCGTTATTAATTTGATTCATGTTAGCGTAGGGTTGTTAAGATTATGATATAGGTTATCAAAATGGTGAAATTGATGAACTTGAATGTAGAAATAAGTTTTGTTATATATTAGATTGAAACCCTTAATGTATGAAGACTGGAAATCACGTTTTAAAGAATTGATATGTAGAACAAATCTGGAAATAATGGCTTCCTGAACATGTATTGGAAGAACTAGGGTTTTGATAAAATTAAATTGGGGATTTCACATTTTATGATCAATTCGTAATAAATTGATGATCCTAGGATGTTAGAAATCATGTGTTATTAATGGGGTTCAATGTAGAACTATTTATTTGGAGTTTGGGGTGCTGATTGATAAGGTTTGGGGTTAAAAATGGTGGAAAACGTTGAAAAACAAGGTAGGGGACGAACAACGAATTCTCGCGCGAAGTCGTTCGAGCGACTTGCCACCTCGTTCGAGCGACATAGTGGAATTTTGAAATTTTCTTTTAGGACCCAGTTTTGTGTTATCAGCTTAGAAATGAGAGAAATATTTTCCAAATAATAAACTTATGTAAGGCAGGATTTCGAAAGAAGTATGGGGAACTAAATACTTTAATAAACTCGGTACGGAGAGAACACACCGTAGAGATTTCGAGGGGGATAATAATACAAATAACTAGTGAGGAATGTTGAAATCAATATGTGTTAGAGAAGCATTTATGTAGGTGAGGGGAAATACCTATCTATTATAATAGGATGTGTGTATACCTATTATGTATTATTACTATTAAAAGCACTAATGGGTGATAACTCGGGGGTGTGAAAATCTTATTTTTATAAGTGTACTAACGGGTGATAACCCGGGGGTACAAAAGCATATTGTAAGTGTACTAATGGGAGATAACCCGGGGGTATAAGATTATCTAAATAAGTGTACTAAAGGGTGATAACCCGGGGGTACAGTATGTGGACTAGGTGCACTAATGGGATATAGCCCGGGGGTGCAGTATCATGTTATATATTATATATATATAGGGAAGAAGTGACTATATGTATATATGTATGAGAATTGTAAATTAATCTAGTGGGAGTATTAATGAATGTGGGCATGGAAATTTGTTAAGAAAATTCTAATAGAATATTTGACTTATTATGGAAACGGAAATGTATTAATTAGCTTTTTGATATAGGCTAATTGGTTAACGTATTGTATGGGCGATACGGGCGTACTCATAGAAAGGGTAAATACTATTAGGATGCATTCAGACTAGTTATATTGGGAGTTATAACTAAAGAGAAAATTTAGGTGCATGTTAGGCGTGCACATTAGAAGAGGGGTGAGAATCTCAAGAGAGAGTTCGAACTAACATGTACTTGATACTTGCTTTACTGCATATTTTAAATACTTGCTTAAATAAATATTTTTACACATCGGGCTCTGAACTGTTTCTTGCATCTTCTCTCTCTCTTACTATATATATGTATGATATCAGGTGCTCAGCCGCATGTACATCAGGCTTAGAGTTTCGGATTGCGTGGTATGTTGTTGCTGATGTGGGAGCTACAGGACTTTGTTTATACACTTCGACTATTTCATTCCTATTCATTATGACATTTCTTTAGGGCATGTGTTGCTCCTTCCTTAGACAGTTTCAGAGATTATGTTTACTATATTTCTCGTTTACTTTCATTTGGATTGTTGGCTACTGTTGTTTTGGTTTAGAGTTTTGAACTGGGATGTTTATCCAATCTTATTTATTTCAACATGTGATTCTGATGCAGTATTTGTATTAATTAATTGTGCATGGATGTTTCATATTAAATTACTTGGTTTGGTAATTAAATGGTTATAAAAAAAATATTTTGACACTTAACTTAATTATATTAGGTGATTAAATAAGTTATTGCGTTTTCAACAGTGGTGCTAAGAATGAACCAACTGAACATTCTGTTTTAAATTTTATAATGGACTGATCACCCGATATTTAATTGGGCGGGGTGTCATAGAGTGTTGATGAATGTTGATGAGAGAGAAGGATATTTGCCAAATTGGGAATAAAAAGGATGGGAATGTATGCTTGGATGAAACTTCACAAGAGGAACTTTGCTAATTTCGAGGGAAGTTTAGTGAGATCACTCATGCTGATGGGTATCTTATTCTCCTCTTGGTAATGAGGTCATGTCCCCTATTTATAAGATCAGGGGGTGCCGATAGGCCTACCCGAGGGGGTTCCTATCGGCATGTGACCACAGACAGTGTGTTGATAGGCACGGATCTGGAACTACGAATTTGCAGCCCCCTACATATTTTCTCAAAAAATGGTGGTAGAACACAAATCGTTGATCCTAAATGTGCACGAAGCATAAAGTTAGAAATGTATTTCATATACCTTTAAGAGTCCTTTGGATTTTTCCTGGGTTCAAGTTGACTTTGGGTCAAATGTGGCATGTAAACGCATGTCGATCTTTTGAACTGGAGATCCTCGGACGAAAACGAATCGTTCATCCACATGGTAAGTCAGAATCGTACACGAGGTGGACCGTTGGAAAGGTTAGGAGATATTGTTCGATATTTCAAAGATTTTTGCTTGGTTCGGATGGTTGACCTTGGTCAACTAGGGCTCATAAGCGCCCGGGGACCTCTCGGAGTAAAACGAATCGTTCGTCCATACCGTAGGTCAGAATCGTGCACGGGGTGGACCGTTAGGAAGGGTATTCAATTAACTTTTGATATTAATTAAGTCTTGTTTGATCTAAAGAGTCAAATTTGGTCAAATGGAGCCCGAGAGCGCCCGGTGGCCACTAGATCAATTTTCGGGGGAAAACTGATCATTTTTTCGAACGACTATGATGTTTTGCTCATGGGGTGGACTGTTGGAAAGGAGTTTCAGTACCCTTACAATATTCAAAGAGGTTTTTCTCTAACGGTGAAGTTGATTGGGGTCCATTCGGGGCCCGGGAGTTCCCGGTGGCCTCCGAATCGATTTTTAGTAGTAAAATGATTGGTTCATCTGAACCCTTATGTCGATTCACTCATGAGGAGGACCATTGGAAAGGGTATTCAGAGCCCTTCAGAGATCCAAAGATCTTTTAATGTGATAATAGAGTTGACCGGAGTTAACTTAGGCCCGAGGTGCCCGATGGCCTCTAGATTGGTACTCAGAGTGCGACCCGGGGTTTGCAGTGAGATGGGGAGGTTCTAGGGACCTAAGGGAAGACTTAGGGGGTCCTAGAATGTGGTGTCTACATGAACCAAAAAATAATTTAGTTTACTACCGAAAACTCCTCCAAAAAGTTTAAGAATAGGGAGAGGGACGAATTATGCCTTTTCTTATGCCATGTGAGGAGCGAGATCAAAAAATTGTAACGAATAAAAGAAGGATCAAATTCAACCCCCAAATCATCTCCGATTCCCATCCTACTAAAGTATCCAAAAACTACAATGAGGGAACATCTTCCACACCTTCCTCATTCCCATTTATCCCCTAGGAATCCTTAATGCCTCTATTTCCTCGCTTACTATAAGAGGCATAACCCACTTAATCTAGCATAAGGCAAGGAGCACAGTCCATAAACCCCTAGTCACCTAATAATGTAGAAGAAGATGGTTAGTCCACTCCTTTTCTTTATTACACAACCAACATCTACTTGACATCCTCCTCTCCCATTTCTACAAACCTTCATTCTCCAAAATAGCCTGCCTGGCAGTGGTCCAAACAAAGAAACTAACATTGGGAGGCAATTGAGTCTTCCATATATCCTTTTACGAGAAAGAAGAGCTCCCAACCCCCCTTAACAGAATATAGTATTTCCTAATTAATAAAAATCCATTCTGAGAGTTCTCCTATCTCAAACCGTCCTCTCCTTTGATCTGGACAAGTGCCAAGTTAAGCCAATCAACAAACTCCTCCGCCTCCTCTAATTACCAATCAAGGACCCCCTCATAAACTTCAGATTCCACACCATACGATTCCCCACCGTCCACATGTGATTTTCCATAAAACGTTCCCTATCCCTACCAAGATGATACATCCCCATGAAAATATCCTCTAAGGTTCCATCATTTCCCCTCCTTATCCATCCAGAATCTCATCATATTCCCCACCCTGAACTTGTAGGTTATAAGCCGCAGAAAATCCTCCCATCCTTGCACTGTGCTCCTTCACAACCCCACCCCATGAGTAAAACTTTAAGACCCAACCTATTACGGGAGGCACCACTCTAATCCAGCTCCACTTTCCTGCACAATCTGCTATCCTCTCTATTAAAACTCCCTAAACACTTTCTTAAACGAGCTTTATTAATGTGGTCTAATTTTCTCATAATTGCCCCACTCTCCTTCAGCAGCTTACAGACCACATCATAGCTCATCAAGAAGTATTTTAACCTATTATATTTAACTTTCCACAATAAATGCCTATTCATATTTCCCAACCTCTTTCGTACACAGCCCAACAAAGGAAGGGATGACATAAAGTAAGTCTGAAGGCTCAATAATATTCTTTTGATTAAGGTCATCTGCCCACATTTCAATGGTATTTATGCTTCCTTACTAATAACCTCCCTTTAACCCTCTGAAGAACCGGATTCCTCATCTATGTAGACTTAAGAATAGCCCCTAAGGCGAGGCCAACGTAAGTAGAGGGGAGAGATCTGACCCTACATCTAATAACACTTGACAAATAACCTATGCTTGACATAACTCCTGCCGCAATCTCAAAGCATAATAATAGCATCCTCATCATTCTCACCCGATCCTCATCCATATGATAAAAGATAATAGTGTCATCTACAAATAGTAGATGAATGATCCTAACCTGGTGAGAATTTGTATTCTCGATCATGAATCTAGAGATCTGACAAACCTCTACTATATGACACATCATTCGAGAGAAAGCATCATTTACCAGGATGAAAATGAATGGTGATAACGAGTCTCCCTGCTGAAGCCCTGGAGAACTGAAAAAAATCATTTTGAAACCCTATTCACCAGGATGAAAAATTTAACGGAAGAAATACAACTTTTCATGATCTTGCACCATCGCTCTCCAAAACCCATCCTCTTTAATAGATATAAGAGGGATCCCTATTTCATGTGATCATAATCCTTCTCTATACCCATCTTCTTTAATAGATATAAGAACAATCCCTATTTCGCGTGCTTATATTCATTCTCTATGTCAACTTTGAAGATAATACTTGGCTCCCCACTTCTCATCCTGGACTTGATACACCCATTCGTCACCAGGACTGCATCAAGAATCTATTGACTTCCCATAAAAGCATTTTGAGATTCAGAGATGCCTAATAAACTGATAGGTCTAAATTCTTTCACATCCAACGATCCCCCTTTCTTGGGAACCAAACTTAAAAGCTAGCGTTTAAACTCCTTAAAAAGTACCCCCTATCGTAAAACTCGCTGAAAATACCATCACATCCCTACTCACAGTCCAATATTGCTAAAAAAAAGTCCATAGTGAACCCATCAGGGCCTCGCACCTTATCTCTACTCATCGACCTCAACACCTGGATAACCTCCTCCTTCGTGAATAACCTTTCCAACTGTTTTACCTCTCCCCCTGATATACTACCCACTGGTAACTCATCCATCTTGGGTCTCCAAGATTCCTCCTCCGTGTACAACATCTCATAATACTAACTGATCACCCTACAAACCTCATTCTCCTCAATGTATGTTTCCCCCGTGCTATAACTTTATTAATATAATTAGAACGGCGATGAGAGTTTGCGACTTTATGGAAAAATTTAATATTGATGCCTCATTCTCTAAGCCATAATTCCTTAGAAATTTGTCTCCAACTAATCTCCTCTTAAATCAATCTCCTCCCTTCCTCCCCATTTTTCTTTTCCCTCGTCGAATTCTCGGCCCCTCGAAACGCTGCCCGGACCTTCCTTCTCGTTAAGGATTCGAATTTCCTCCATATGTCCCTCTATAAGGTCCCCCATAACAAAAAAACCTATATTGTCCACCATTTAATGCCTCTCTTAAGATGACACAACTTTGACACCAATTTGAAACTCACATTACCCCTACCTCATACCCCTGCCACCACTATTTCACCCTATCTACACAACCATCCTCCCTTAAGGACATATTTTCGAATCTAAACAAGGTCCCCCTCCTCTCCACCCTCCACACACATGAATAATTGGAGAGTGATCTGAGGTCACTCGGGGAAAACAAGATCGAATAACATCTGAAAAATACTCCTCCCATTCGTTATAGACCAAAAACTGATCTAACTGATACCATGAGGGGTTTATCCAGATTACCGGACCAAGTGAAATCTCCCTATAGTAGGAGGTCAACCAATTCCAATTAATCGATAATGTCAGAAAAATCCTACATATAAGAGTTCGATGTCCCCCACCACTTCTCACTGAAAGGAACCGAACAATGTTGACATCACCCACCGTGCACCAAGGAACTCCCCAAGCACCTCTGAACCATGACAATTATTCCCACATCTCCTATATAATCAATTCATCCACCAGATCATAAACTCCTAAGAAGTTCCACATGAACCCATTTTCCACATTCCTAAATAAGCAGTAAATAGGCAATGTACTCACTAAAACATCAATTCTTTCCACCACTCTTGTATTTTACATGCTGATCACCCCTACTGAGGACCCCTTAGAGCCCAAATAGAACCACTATATCCTCCACCCTCCCCATATTGACCTATCAATTAACCTATCCATACACCTCATTATCGACTCCTATAAACAAACAATATCTGGTCTCCACATAAAAATGGACCGAATACCTACTCCTATTATCTAAACGTCCTCCAGACCCCACAAATTTCATGATATCATGAATAGCCTCATTAGAAACCTCCTTTTTCGCCTCCCTCTACCCTCACCCCAACTCTGACCCTTCGCATCTCCTCTATGCTTTTAAATAACACGAGAGACTCCTTCTCATTCCCCATGTACTTTTTACCAATTTTTTTTCAAAATCTTCGTATCATACTTGCAACCCACTCCTCTGCCTCTTCCTAAAAAAAAAACTCGCTATTCCTTCCACGGATACCTCCCTCTCCCCTCTTAATACCTCTAGGTCCACCCACAAGCTAAGAGACTAGTAAACCACCTTACCCAAATCCTTACATCCACTTATCGACTCCCCTGAGGTGTTAGATACTCTTTTCATTGTCTTAAGCCTCTAGATCTCCTTCTCCCTCCTCCACAACCGTGCTAAGATAACTACATACATGAAGAACTGTGCGGGCTAAGCTAACATGAGAATTATCATTGTCCCGCATAATCGCCAAATTTACATCATCATTTCACACCTCAACTCCTTCCATAACTGTTTTATCCTTAATATCTAAAATATTCCATTTATTCATATATTTAAGAATTTATCCTCTATTCCTATTGTTCTTCCTTAACACTACATATTTTAACACCTTTCATGAGTTTAAAATAGGGCCAAGATTTTTCAAATTAACCCATTGTTTTCAAATTTTCTCTAAAAGAGTATTACTATTTTTATGTTGACACAGTTTACCCATTACTTTCTCATTAAGTTACATTAGAGACCTACCCACTCTGTCCATCTCAATAGACCCGAGACGCGCCTATTATTTACTTCTATTAATCCCTATATTTCACAAATAGGACAAGGAAGTTCAACAGTGCAACAAGGTAGTTTGGTTGTTTGATTCTTGCTCTTGAGCAGCTAATGGAAGGGAACGAGTGGTTGATGGCAGAGATGGGTACGCCCCTAACCTACACATCAAACACGAATATCTTATAACTTGTATAACAAATATTTAATTGGGGAATATACCAAATAGTTCCTAATTTTTTTAATACACGTTTAGTTTCAACCTTTTTATTTTGTTCTAAAAAGTCCATCACCATGCCACTGACGCGGACCTTTAAACGTAAAAGAATATTAGTTATATGAGTGTTTCAAGGACTTTTTGGTACAAAATAAAAGACATGGACTAAATGTGTATTAAAAAAATGTTTAAGATACTTTTTTGGTATTTGATCCTATTTAATTTGGACCCCACATCTTTATTACCAAATACAACCCCACTCCTACAATTAATTATTGACTTGAAACTTATGGGAGAACCCCCCATGACATACCCATTATTCTGGGTAGTCTCTCTCACACCACACATGACATTGAACCATTCCTCTCACTACCCCCCAAGACCATTTGTCTCCTACGCATGACTTTACCCAAGTGCAGCGTTCCCCCCACTATATCTCCTTCTCCAGCCCCCTGTCTAGTGCCATCCATGACGTCCTCCCCATACTTGATCCTTCCCGTGTCCAAAGAAAGTAAGAGGGAGAAGTTCTAGTGTCTTAGATCAACAAACACCCAAAAAATTTTATGACTCCATCCACTCTAAGATGAGCCCTAAACTTAATGCTCAATATTGTTAAATACATTTTGTGAAGAATATAATAAAACTAACACATATAATAAAGTTTTGTTCATTGTGAAATTCCAACACATTAACATGGAACTTCACATAACGGGGTCACAACATATATAAATTAATACCAAGTTTAATGAAACCACGTGCCAAAGATCCAAACATGACGTCCTCACTCAAATTCACACCCCAATATTGTTTACAAACTAAGATGCATTGAAAGCCTTAATTGAAATATTATTCCAAATTAAAAGAATAGTCAATATTGAGAAAAACATAAAGTACATTACTAAAATTAGTATTAAAATAAACAAAATGATCGAAAATAAAAATTATTTCAAAAAAGATGAAGTCACAGTAGAGACAAACAATAAGATTCAATTATTATCATCAAATCAAAGGATAACAAAAATGAACTCATTCACAAAATATTAATCAAATAAATAGTTTCTCAATTCACTAACAAAATTCTCTGTATAACAATAAAAGTCGAGCATAGTATTAAAAGAACAAAACCACCTTTCTCCATCTCTTGCAATTAAACCTCGAATGTTTAAAGAGAAACTAAGATATTACTAGTTTTTAACTCCACACGATGCATGGGTGGCTGGAAACTATGTTGAGAAATTACATATAGACATAAATATTTACAAAATAATAATCCTTATAATTAAATATGTAAAAAGTTACTTCGAAAATATTACCAAGAAAAAATGGATGATAAAATATTGGTATGAAATTCATAAAAACTATAAGGGTGTCAAGGTTATTACTCACCAACATCATAAAATAAGTCAATTGTATATATACAGTAAAACACTAAAATTCCAATCATTCTTTCATGTTGGGGTTTCAAAATTATCCATCCTTGCTTTAAGTTTCATCAAGTGTAAATATCTATTTTTGAAATTATTTAGATTTTCCTATCATGCTAACATTTGATTAAACTCGATCAGATGTTGAACCATATAACTTAGTAACATTCATTATTGAAAATTGGAATCTGTAACTTTGACATCCATTCACCATCTTGAAGACAATTTGTCCCACCTAAGAACTTGCAACTGTATAAGATTAATATAAGAAATAATAGATCCTTTGTTAATAGGCAAGTTAGAATTATGGATAAAAGTGAATGATGGGTTCATTGTAAAATTTATCAAGACATTTAATGATTATGAATTTATATTGACGGAGAGAAAGAAAAAAATAGTTTATATATTTTTAGGCCTTAAAATAATCTAAAAAAATTAACAAAATTTAATAAAATTCGTAGTACTAATTACAATACATGAATTATTTTTTCTTTGATCTTGCATCTAATATCATCAAAGAACATTCGGATTTGATTAAAAATGTTTGATAACTAAATCATTAGTTATTAAATAGGAAAGATGTTGTATGTAGTAAATGAAGCTCAAATCTTCATATATTCAGCACAAACATGTAATATACAACTCTGTACAAAAATATATTGAATAATTTTTTTCCCATAAGAAAATATAAGATTAATTTTTTGTAATCCCCAAGCATCATATGTAAAAAAACTGTGTACCGCAACCTATAGACTCAATACATAAAGCATATTAGATTACATACATTATATAATACGTAAATATACTAAATGGATCTAATAAATTTGGAAAGGAAGACCAAATAAATTTGGATTAAATTTTTTGTAAGTATGATATGAGGTATGGCTAAAACCTTACCCATTTTGTGAGAAACATCACCCGATTAGGTCTTGTTTCCTGCATTTACCCATGACTTGGATGAAATTGTAATTTTGATATAATAATAATAATAATAATAATAATAATAATAATAATAATAATAATAATAATAATAATAATAATAATAATAATAATAATAATAATAATAATAATAATAATAATAATAATAATAATAATAATAATAATAAGAAGAAGAAGAAGAAGAAGAAGAAGAAGAAGAAGAAGAAGAAGAAGAAGAGTGGAGTGGTTTTATAGAGTCATTCGGATTTAGATGAAGTTTTAGTGATGGTGAGAGGTAAATAGTCTCCAAACAATGAAAAGTCGAAAGAGGAATATGAGGGAGAGAGGTTTTAGAATTAAATGAATAAAAATATGTGTAAGTGGAGGGTGGGAAGATAATCAGGTGAAATAGAAAACTCCAAAAGCACCTATTTGGAAGAAAGAGAGACGTTCCAATAAGATGGATTATGGTGATAAAGTGATGTGTTAATTGCTCACCTAATTTTCTTAGCTTTAAAGGAATTAATGAAATAACACTAGGCGGTCTGTCAAAGAAGACTCTGGTTGGTGTCAAGGTAATAGATATGAATAGTCGTTGACTTCCATGTGGTAGGAAGAGGATTGTAATGTGAGAGAATCAAGGAGGTAAACATATTACAAGTATACAACATGGATTCTAGCAATACAATTGATGATGCTTAGAACAACACCACCAGATAAAGAGGTGATAGAGCTCAAGCAATAGCAACAATGGCAGCAATAAAATTATATATGTATGTATGTATATAGAAGGAGGTGAGTAAATGAGCTATGAACACAATGACGTATACTAGTTCAGCTAATAAGGCCTACATCCACTATGAGTGTGTGATCCACTAAATATGGGCACTAAAGGCCTTGGATACAATGCACAAGCTTTCTCTCTCTACTGTGTGTACAAATAGAGTTTCTGCTAGGGTTATAATTATCGATCCCTTTACAAGGTTGAAGGAGACAAGTATATATAGGGCTTAGGGGGTGTAGTGTACCCCCAAGCATGCATTGAGCATGTGAATGATGATCTAGCTAATCCCCTGTTGACACCTGGTTGGGCCACTTATAGGTAATGATGCCATAATATTCCCTCACATGAGAGAATGATCTTGTTATAACTGTTTAGCTCATGTGCTACATGAGTCCCACGCGCATTATTCCACGCATCTCCCAAATCACGTGCCATGATGGTTTCACCCTCGGCCTATAGTGACAGGCTGAGGCGGATGCTAACCTTGTGGCAACCCTGATTGTTGAACGTAGGATATTTGTATTGTCGGCCTACATAGGGTCGAACGGCCATATAGTCATCTGAACTATCCCCAAGACGAGTCTTCAATCTTCATGGGCTTGGGATGATTTGGGCCATCCAGCATACTTGTATTTCCAATGGTGGGGTCGGCCTGGCGGACCCCTATCTTCAGTATGACCCCCTGGGGGTAAAAGTAGAGATGAGCCCTCGTCCTAAACGAGGCTACCCTCGGTCAGGTCGAGGGTATGTTTTGGTATATCAACAATGGAACTGTACTCTCATACCATGTCACACCTTGACTAAAAATTATTTATTATAAAAAAATCTAAAATCGAACAATATTGAAATGACTAAGATATTAAAATAAAATCTAGACCTATGATACATGAGTTCCTCTTACATGTTTCTTCATTAATCAGTGGTTCTTTTATCTTTCCACTATTATACAATACATGATTATGCATTATAAAATGAGAACATGGATCTGCATTTGTATTCAAGTATGAAACTAAATGATAAAAAAGTTTAAACACTTATCTATCTGTCAAACACCTACCAATTTACGAACAGAGCGTGAGATAGATTATTTTTCATACTAAGATCTACACGTAAAAATTTATTTGCTTACACTATTTTCACTATTACGGACCCATAAATACATTTTGTTAAAAATCTCAAATTATTCAACTAAATGAAAATTTTAATCTTAAATCATATAATTATTTTCGTATCGTTAATCTATCTCTCTCTCTTAAAAACATAAAATGAGAGGAATGAATCACCATTGATTATTTTAATGTCATGGAAGTCTCGAAAAGCTATTACAACTAAGGGATAATAGAACTCTCATACATGTATAACTCAATAACATTTCAATTAAAACTAAAACTCAAAAAGGATGTTATCCAAGCTCATTTCAAGTAATTATAATAAAATATAACTTCTTGACCCTTGTCTTTTTTGGCAATACAAACGTATTTAAGTAATTGTCATTTTGTAAGACCATAATGAAAATGCAAATTTTTTTTCTTCTAGGGAAATATGATATTAGGATATTTTTCCCAGGGCGAGATTGGTTTCTAAGTTCACTTCCAGCTCTAGAACTCGTTGTTTTTTTTAGGGTTAGGACTAAGAAAAGACCAACCCTTTTTGAACTTTAGTATAAACTAATAACTACAGAGTTAATAACAAACTCAGCACTTCACATTATCTAGATCCAAAGAACTAGTCAAGACATGATATATAGATCATATCATTATAGCAACTAATTTTTTTTTACACATTCATATTTAAAGGACAACTTATATGAGAACCTAAATTATTTCCCTTGGGATGTCATGATGAATTTAAGCCACAAAATTAAATTGAGTATATATAAAACCACATAAACTACAAATATGAAATCGCCTTATATACCAAACGAATCATATTTGAAAACCCTATGAAAGAGAATTGCGAGGTTGAATGAGACCTAAGGATGATTTGCCTTTGAAGGTTTCGATCCTAATGAGAGGATTCTCGAGGGTGATGGGGTAGGGTTTCATTTTTGAAGCTTTTGATAAGAAAAGAGTCTGGGTTTACTATTAAGATCATAGAGTCATTAAGATCAAGGATTTCGTCTCTTAAGCTGGGGGGATAAGGTGAGAGCATTAATGTGATGAGAGAGGGGGTATTAATTTCTACAAAAAATAGGATTTCATTTATGATAGTTTGGGAGACTTTAGGATTTGAGGAATAACAAATCACCATCTATAAGGCGTTATTTCCCCCCACTAAAATCGTGTTTGCTAATGGGTATATTTGAGTACAAGAATTATAATAATAAAAATCCATGAAATAATCACAAAGAGCAGAATGTAAAAAACCCACACATAACAATAATGTACGTTGTTCGACAACTTTCCTATGTTCCCAGAGAGGTTACTATTTTATTATATTGTCTATCAATGCTCGAGATTACATCCCTTTGCCCCGGGTCAGGGTTTATAATTTATAAATAAATAAAAGTAAGAGATTGAGTTATACAAGGAACTCAATTAACACATTTGAATATATTCGTACTTTTGAATATATTCGTGAGTGTTCTAGTGTGTTTCAAAAACACGTGAGTAAATTAGATTCTGATTTAGGTCGGGTAGTGCTTTGGGAAATCCAGGTTGGCCGGATACTCTCATGGGTCATATTAATTGGGTCCCTATAGTTGTCCCTAAAACTTTTAGGCCTTGTGAACTTTGATCAAATCATTTTTAATAAATTGAAGGCGTATGAACTGAAAGATTCATCTTTACAACTAGCGTTGCAATTTTGTAGATATGTTGAAATCATAGGAGCACGCTCGTCCTGAGCCAAACACCATGGCATACTTGTACATTTTGTAAATGGGTAAGGGTACCATTATCCAATCATTAACCATTTACAAAAACTAGATTCATCTCATTTGTCACTTCCGTTTTAATCTCTTTCTTCGTCTTTAGGCATTCCAGAGCTTTTCTTCTTCTGAGTTATTTTTCTTATTTTTCTCCTCTTGGGTAATGCCCGCTTCCTTTATTTTGCAGTTCACATTAAAAATTAGGAGCCTGACATAAGTGAGATCGATGTTGATCATCTTCTGAAGGATTTGAATATGAAAGAAAGACTATCTAATGGTGAACACCCAAGGTAGACAACCTATATATTGGAATACAAGAATAAGACCGCCAATTTTATTACATGCCCGATTCACAAGGTTATAAACATGAAAGATCTTGAAGTTGGTGCTTCTGACCCAATCGTGCTAGAGGAAGAAGAAGAAGAAGAAGAAGAAGAAGAAGAAGAAGAAGAAGAAGAAGAAGAAGAAGAAGAAGAAGAAGAAGAAGAGGAGGAGGAGGAGGAGGAGGAGGAGGAGAAAAACATGACTCCCATGATTAAGAGGAGGAAGTTGAGATGTAATGATTATAATGATTAGACAACGTTCTATAATCGGCTGAAATCTTTGAAGACTTCTAAGATTGGATCCCGTAGGGATAACAACTATAGCCCAGCTGGTGAGGGGAAAGAAATGGAGAGGGAGAAGAAGAGTAAAAAAGAAAAAGAAGAATAAGAAGATAAGAGAAAAGAAATATATGTATATATATATATATATATATATATATATATATATATATATATATATATATATAGAGAGAGAGAGAGAGAGAGAGAGAGAATATGAGAGAGAAAGAGAGGGAAGACGTTAAAAAGAAGTCTTAAGGTCTTCCTCGGTCCCCTCTGGTGCCGCTGAGTCTGAGGGGGCTAGCATAGGTGATCACCCCTCCCTTGCCCCCAATCTGTAAAAGGGCCAATGCTCGCGGCTAATCGCGTGGCCCTTAAATCTGCCCAACGGATCGCCTTGGTAAGTCTCTTCTTGATTTCCTATGATTTTTTGCTATGTTTGTGTTTCTCTTTCTTCATATTAACTTATAATTTTATCTGTTCGTGCAATTTTTATCTGACATCACCACCCTTTTGGACGATCATGCTAATAAGTATGCAAGTTACCAAGAGCTGAAAGATGATCTGGAGAGTGAGAATAGGGCCTTAGATAATTCTAGTTAGGAATGGGATAATGAGAGGGAGAGGTTGACCCAGGCATGTGCTGAATATGAGGCATCTTGGAAGGTGGTGGTTGTTGAGAAGGAGAAGCTAGCCTAGGAGAAATAAGGTCTGTCTTGCAAGGTTCTGCAGTTGGAGAAGGAGCTTCCATAGGAGAAGGATTGAGGGTTTCAACAAGGCTTATAATGATTCTGATCTTTATCTCACTTATAGACGGAAGGTTCCATTTAAGAAAGGTTGGGACCAAGCCTTGAAAGTCATGGGAACTTTTGCTAACTCTGAATGTTTTAGGCTCCATTCTCCTGGGATTGACCCCTTTGTGGAGGATGAAGAAAATGCTAGTCGACCTATCAACATTACTGGGGAATTTCCAGCTGAGGGTGTTGTGAATGCTGATCAGGAGTAGAGGGCCACTCATAAGGTAAGGCGATCATTGAGTTCGAGCAATTGCTGGAATATGACTTAGCAATTTTTCTTTTTCTTGTATAATTTTTTAAAGCCCTGTAATTTGTCTTATTGTTCTGACTGTAATGCCCTTTGTCCTCCCCTTTATCTATAAATGAAAGAAAAACTTCTTTCCTCATTATGATTTATTCCTTTTATTTATGCCGATATCTTGCTTGTGGCTTTGCTTATGATTTTTTTAGTCTGATGAGAACTACATTTATTCTAACTCGTGTTTGGGGATAATTCTTGGGCCTAATATCAGTGCAAAAGTTCACAAGGCATTTGTAAAAGTCTGCAAATCCCTGAAGGCGAGGACTGAATAGTATAAGGATCAGACCGAGATAATTTCCAAGTTGAAGGATGGTCTTCAGACTATGAAGGAGATTAGGGCTTCAGTCTAAGCTGAAGTGAACACTTTGAGGGCTAAGCTCATGGAGGCTAGTGAGGCAGGCCAGTTTCATGAAATCCTTCAAGAGAAAAATAATGCTTTGAGAAGGGAGGTTGTCGAGATGAAGGGTAATGTCCAAAGAGCATATGTGATTGATTCAAGACTATAGAGGGATGTGACAAGGTTGAGGCACCTGTTTCTAATGCGACCTCGAGAAGCCTAGGGAAATGGCTATAACCAAGGATGAACGATTTACCCAATAAGGTTAAAACAGGAAGAAGATCTTGTCTTTGCTCGGGGATGGCTCAACACCCTTAGAGAGGTATAACACCCAAGAAGTCTATCATGTGGTATAATAACCAAGCCTAGTTCCCTACTTTCTTCCACAACCACTTCTCAAAGAATGATAATTGGATCCCTATTGATGCCATCCATGCCCAAATCTTGGAACATCACTTAAAAGATGATGCATATGTGTTTTCCATGCACCCAGATGATGGCCGAAGAGAATGCATTGCAAACTATCTTGATTGCCATCATGGGCCATCATAGGTCTTGGTTTTTTTTGGTCTGATGTAATAGTAATCTCACACTTTTGTTAATAAAAAGATTTAGTTATTAACCTTTTCCATATTTTGAGCATGTGTTGGCTAAACATGTGTTAATAATTATTGCTTATCCTTGAACTAGAAATAGTTGTTGCTCTCGAGTTTCTTAACATCTTTATCGACCAAACAATACTGGTATTTAAATTGACTAGTATTTGGCTTTAATCATTTTTAGCCTTTTAACTGACTAAATAGTATCAAGAACCAATGTTAGACTATATGTTTGAACATTATCCCACTCTAATATGCCTTAGCTGTATCATTCCATTCACATTACCTTTTAGGTTGTGTCATCACACTCCCTTAGTCCTAAGTGAAATGATGGCGAGAATCTACCTGGTCGATGGACCATTTACCCGAGCAGGTTTTTTACGACCAATAAAGTTGGCGACCAAACAAAGTTGGCTTTATTGCCTAAGGATCCCCTGTAGGGGTTTTATTATTTTTGGGGTAACTCATGAGGTCTAAGGTGTTTGTGATAGAGACCTAAGGATTTTAGTTAATGAAATAATTTTTCTAACTTGTCATAATTACTACCAATCCTGCTCGGCATGTGAGATTCCTTGATTGAAATAAGTTGAACAACTTATTATAATCCCCAGGAGTTTTGCTATGCACGAGGGAGTTATCATTTGGAGAAGGTGCGTATTACTGATAAGCAATCAAGAAATACTGAGTAGCCAATGTATAATATCAATGTTCGAGGGCCAACTGGCCTTTATTTATTGAATCATAACTAACAAGCAACATAAGTTTAAAAATGATAGTTTGCTTAATCTAAATATATGCTAAAAAAGATAAAGAAGAGTAAAAGTAGAACTTCATGAGATTGGCTATGTTCGAGTATCCTGGTATCTCTCTAACCTCCATCATTTCCAAGTGATATGCTCCTTGAAGGTTATCCCTGGTTACCTTAAAAGTTCCCTCCCAATTTGATCCCAGTTTCTCATCTGATGGTTTTACGGCACTACCGAGGACTTTTCTTAGTTCATAATCACCTACTAAAAAGTTCCTTGCATTAACTTTATTATTGTACTTCCTGTCAACTTTTGTTTCTAGGAAGCCAACTTGATAATGGCCAGCTCTCCTGTCTTGTCTAGTAAGTCAAGTTCAGTGCATAAAGCATCATCATTAAGTCCTTGGTTGACCAAGGTGGTTTTCATAGTAGGGAGACCTACTTCCATTGGAATGATAACTTCCATCACGTAAGCGAGTGTGAAGGGTGTTTCCTTAGTTGGTCGCCTAGGGGTGGTATGGTAAGACCAAATAACATGAGGGAGCTCATCCACCTAGGCACCTTTCGATCTTTTCAACCCATTTTTCAGTCCATCGAGCATAGTTTTGTTGGAAGCTTCTTTGTGATCGTTACTTTAGGGAAATACAACAGAACTGAAGTGGTGTTTGATACCGTGCTCATCAAAGAACCCCTAAAAGAAGATAGTTTCAAATTGCATGTAGTTTTCATTGATGATAGTCCTTCGTACCCCAAAGTGTGTTATAATGTTTCTCTAGAGGAAGTTGGTCATATCTTAGTCGCGAATGCTTGCTGGTGGTTCGGCCTCTACCCAGTTAATGAAGTAATCTATGCCAACCAATATATACTTACAATTTTTAGATACGATAGGTAGTGGTACCACAATATCTAGCCCCCATTATGCTAACGGCCATAGGCTTATTAGGGATTTCAGGTCTCTAGAAAGCTAGTGGACCATATGAGAGTGTTTTTGGCATTTTCATGCTTACGAATATATGTGCCTACATCCTTTTGCCTATGAGTCCACCAATAACCCTCATTTATTGATCTTAAGTCCAATGATCTCCCTCATATGTGACACCCGTAAATGCCCTCATGAAGCTCTCAAGGTACTTGCTTAATGTCATGTGAGTGAACGCGCTGGAGATAAGGGCCTATGAATGACTTCATATAAAGCTTCCCCCTAGGGAGAGTTAAAAATGGGGAGCCTTAACCCTTATCTGATGGGCCATACACTTATTATTTGGCAGTATGTCACTCTGTAGGTAAGTGATGATAGGATCCATACAACTGGAAGCCTTTTGTGTGAGGAGGACTTTTTCAGTTACCACTGTCTGGTTGATGCTTGGCTGCTTGTGGAACTTTATCTGAATGGTTCTTCTTATGCCAGAGTCAACTGCTGATCTTAGATATACAAAGGATCGGCGTGGTTATTCTCCCCCCTTGGTAACTATTGAACATCCACCTTTTCAAACCCTCATATAGATCTTCTTACCATAGTGAGGTAGACTTCCATTCTGTCATCTTTTGTATTGAAGTAGCCACTTACTTGTTTAGAGACCAATTTGGAGTCTCTAAACATGTGAAGATTATTTACCCCTAACAGTTGGGCCTTACACAATCTAGTTATCAGTGAATTGTATTCAGCTTTGTTGTTGGAGGCCTGAAATCCCAATTTAATTCCTTTCTCAATGACAACATCTTATGGAGTGATAAGGATGATTCCTACTCCTTCCCCATTAGAATTGGGGGCTCCATCAACGAGTATGGTCCAATCCTTGAGCTGTACTTCCTCATCTATTGACTGAACCATTCCTTGTTGGTCGGTTAACTGCCCCCAGTGAATTCAGTAATTAAGTCTTCTAGGAGTTGTCCCTTAATTGTTATTCTTTATTGAAAGTGGATGTCGAATCTTCCAAGATCCACCTACCACTTTGAGAGTCATCCAAAGAGGTCGGCTTTCTAGAGAACAACTTGGAGGGGGTATAAAGTGATTACTGTTATTAAGTGGGATTCAAAATAATGTTTCATCTTCCTTAGGGAGACTACTAATGCATAGGTAAGATTTTCCAGGGGCAGGTAGTGTTGCTCTACATCCAGATTGCTAGCATAATAAACCCGATGTTGTCCTCCCTCTTTCTTATACACCAGAGATTAACTCATAGCACAGTTTGATATTGTAAGGTAAAGACACAGTGGGTCTCCATACTCTAGAATCACCAGCAAGGGTGGTTTGATAAGGTCGGATTTTATCGCCTCCAAAGATCTTGAATAGTCATTGTTTCATATCAAGCCTCTGTCCTTCTTCAGGAGCTGGAAGAAGGGTAGATAGCACTTTGAAGACTTAAAGATGAAGAGATTGAGTGTCGCAAGTATACCAATGAGCTTTTGAACATCTCACAACATCTGAGTAGGATGGACCCTGGCGATAGCGTCGATTTGATCCAGATTGGCCCCAATCCCTCTTTTATTGTAGATAGCCCAAGAACTTTCCTTACTAAACACCGAATGAACACGTTCTTACATTAAGTTACATCCACTATTTCCATAAGATCTTAAAGGTTCTGGCCAAGTTTGTGAGGTGGTATATCTTGTTCTTACTTTTGACTAGAATATCATTCTTTTATACCTCCATCTTGTCTCCCATATGCCTCTTGAACATCTTGATAACCATCCTCTCATAAGTCGCCCCTTCATTCTTAAATACAAACGACATATCCTTGTAGTCATATAACCTAATAGGGGTTATAAAGGACATTTTATCCAGGTCTGGGGATAATAAAATAATCTAATGGTAGCCTGAGTAGGCATCGAGAAATCTCATCCTATCATATGATGTCGTAGCATCTACCAACTGATCGATCTTAGGAAGCGAGAAGTTGTCTTTGGAACAAGCATTATTAAGATGTGTGAAATCAATACAGACTCTCTAACTATCATTGCTTTTGCGCACCATAACTAGGTTGGATAGCTATTTAGGGAACTTAACTTCCCTAATAGATTCTTGCATACAGTAGCTTCCTTACTTCATTCTCTACCTCTTTATCCTTATCAGGGGTTGTTCAATGGGCCTTTTGAGTGATTGTTTTGAAGGGAAAAATGATGTGAAGATAATAGTAGGCTAAGTTAGGACTAATCCTTGGCAAATCATATGATTCCCAAGCGAAAACATTAAGATTTCTTTTTAGAAACAAAATCAGTTCTTTCTTCTCTTGATCGATAAGTGTGGATCCGATCAAGAATTTCCTTTTTGGAAGTTGATCGACTGTAACCTATTCTAGGATTTTAATGACCTTGTTAACGGGGTGTATCTTAGTCTCCTCAACCCCTTGTCAGCGTTACAGTAATTGCTATTTGGATAGTGTAACTCGGGATTCCTCCTGAGCATATTTTAGTTCTTTCTTCTTTTCCTTCCTAGGCAATATCGATATGAATGAATCATTTTCTGGCAGTGGACTGGTTGCCATAAATTTTGACCATGCCCTGATTAGTTCTACGCTTCAACTTCTAGTGGTAGGTGGATGGTACGAATCTCGTGGCATGCAACCAAACTCTTCCCAATATGGCATGATATGGGTAATCTATATTTACCACTGGGAACTCAATCATCTTTGGCATGCTACTTGCTCTAAATGGTAGGACTATCTTTCCCAATGGCATTATGATCCTCCTTGTGAAGCCGATCAGCAAATCTGTGGCCTCCTTGAGGTAAACAATATTCATCTTTAGGTTGTGGAACAACTCTAGGTACATCACTTCTGATGAACTCCTTTGGTCCACGAGCATCTTGTCAATGTCTCAATTAATAATTTTAAGGGTAATCACCAATGTGTTAATGTGTGAGGTTCTCACTCTGACCAAATCTTCCTCGGTGAAAACAATATCATTAGTATGGTTGACGTCCGCTGGTCATAGGTGCTTACTAACCTAGGTTTTGAAAGGTTTATTTTGAAATGCCTCCATAACGGCAGTAACCTTCTTCAGCTCCATCTGAACTGTATTCTCATGGAATTGCTTACGATCCTATGAACCATGGATAGTTTTGAACTCATATACCATGTCATCATCAAGGACATTTCCCATCTTCTGGTCACCATTGGCTACGACCTTATCTTCTTTATATTCTATGTACTCATAGAGGTGCCCAACTTGGGCCAACTCCTCTAAGTGTGACTTCTATGCCTTGTAATTTAAAGTCTTATAGTTTCCCTCGTTATGGAATGCGCATCTCAGTACACTATTTCTATTCGTTGGGTCGCCACCCATCTTCTTGGTCCATATGATGAACGGTTGGTGTTTGATCTTGCTCAATATCTTGTTAATGGGTTCCTCAAAGACTATATTAACCACCTGGAACGCCTTAGAAGGATCAACCTTATTCCCATTCTTGGTGATGTTATTTCCCCATTTCTTATTTCACTTCTTCATAGTATCACTCTTTTCTGCTCCTTTGTTTACCTTTGATCAACCTTTGGCCACTTCATTAGCATAAACCACATCTTCCACCTTGGCATATTTCTCAATACGAGCCATGAGATCGTCAATAGTTTTATCTTCCTTCTTCGTCAGGTAGTGGTGCAACAAAGAGGTGGTCAGTAGACTAATTTCGAAGGATTTATTGACAACCTACTTCGAGCAATCCTCAACCTTATTGAAGACTTCCCAATACCTTTTGGCATAATCAAGAAGTCTTTCTTATTGGTTATGAAGCAGGCAGTAAAGGCCTTTGTTAGAGCCTTGAAATTTCTTATCGACCAATGAGGCAGCTTCTAAAACTACTTTTGTACTATGTCATGTAGGCTAGAAGGGAAACTTTAACATATCAGTGCATCGTTATGGCTCCATAAGGTCATCTTTTATCTATATTATCAAACTTGGTCTATGGGATCTGTCTTTTCATCATAAATCTTAACCCTGGGAATGATCAACTTATTTGGGGACTCCTTCTCTTTGATCACCCTTGAGAAAGGGTATTTCATCTGGGTATTGAGATCTTTCCTAGTTAGCTCCCTGGTGGATCTGGATCCATGATAGACAAGGTGTTGTTCTATCTCTCTATGGATCAGAATCCTAATGTCCTCATTATGTCGATCATTTCTCCTATGGCATCTCTTTGGCTGGCAATGCTCTGATCGACCATACTCTTATCTTCCACGTTCAGTACAATCCTTCTCATGCCTAGAGTTCCTCCCTCAGCTATGAATATTACTCACTTGAGGACTAGGAGTCCTATCATGAGGTTTCCTTGTGTATCTATGGAGATATCTTTCCATTCTTTCAAGTCACCTCTCGAGGCGAGAATTATCTTCCACCTCGAGGCATTTAACCTCCTCTTGCTCTCAAATCCTAGCTTCATAATAATCGACCAACCTGGAGATTTGCGAAGACCTGGGTCATCCCTTTCCCTCTTTAGAAGGTCATGTTTCTTGGTGAAACTTAGGATTTATTTACTGGAGAATCTCCGAATTGACCCATATGGAGGAACTAGGTCTTCTTATACATCACCAACCTGAGGAATGTTGCTTCTATGGTGAGACATAGCGGGCTTTCAGTTTGTGAAGGTTTCATAGGAATAGAAATTGCTTCCCACAAACGAAGCCAATTGTGAGTACTAGAATTATCACAAAAAATCACAAAGAGAAGAATGTAAGAATGACACGGACAATAATGATGTACATGGTTCAGTAACTTGACAACATCCACGTAAAGGTTACTGATTTATTATAGTCTCTTTCAATGCTCGAGATTACATCCATTTTCCCTGGGTTAGGGCTTACAATTTATATGTACATAAAACTAAGATTTTGATTTGTACAAGGAACTCAATTAAAACGTGGATAATTCATGGTGTACCTGAATATCTCCTCTGATATTGTTGGTAATTAATTTGAATATATCCATGAGTATTATAGTGTGTTTCAAATACACATGAGTAAATTAGATTCTGATTTGGGTCGGATTGTGCTTTGGGCAATCCGGGCTAGTTGGCTACTCTCATGGGACATATTAAATGGGTCCCCACAATATGTATACAAATTAACTCCATGATACAATCAATCCAAAGGTCCTTCAAGTAGAAACCTTGAAGAATTCCCACATAACACTCAACAAAATTAATAAAAAGAAAATACAGGGAAAGAAAGAGAATTTTTAAAATTGATAAAATGATAGAATTTGGATGTTTGTATAGGCGAAATGGTGTTTTTTCACCAACAAACACCATTTCAAACTGTCATTCAATTGCAGCCTTCGGATCTCAACTTTTTTAATTTAATAGTCAAGATTTTTCCAAAAAAGGGCACGGTCGTGTAACTGTCACTTACCAAAGTGCCACAAAAGATATCCAATTGTTCAGATTAATCCGCATGTATGTATTGTATGAAATTATGTGTGCTTAATTCTAGACCATCTGGTTTGTAGAAATCATAAAAAATAAAAGTATTCTACTACGTCCCATAATGATGTATATGTCCAAAGTGCACCTCTAAAGAGCCTAAACACCCAATCGCACTTTTTCACATTCGCGTGAGCGTGCATGTGTGGATGGTGCTTTGCACCATCCTTAGTGATATTATGAAAAACTAGGAGGATACTCCTCAATACATAAAAGTAAACTTTTATTTTACACACGCCTTTATTGACCCAGACAACTTTTTATCCTTTTCCAATGTGGGACTCTGGCTTTTGAACTTACACTTGGCTTTGCACATTTTATACCAAATGGCTTTTCAATTTCCAATTTATCTTTTAATTATAACACAGTTATGATATAATCTCCCAATAATCCCCCACTAGATTGTAATACTTATGCAATTTCTTGTTGTGATATGCTCAGTTACACAAGAAGGTGTCTTTCAATTTCAACCTTCAATTAGTGAATATATGTCGTAGTGCTAATAAGACAAGTTATTGTCTATATTAAACCTTATCTCAATGTTCAACATCGAAAATACATCACGGATGAGATATCTCAATTTTTACGAGATGTTCAATATATTTTGAGCACTATTATGTCTGTGTGCTCTATCCCCGTGTCCTTTAAGAGTAAGCCCTGGATCTTACTAGAAGCTGCCCAACTTCCTATATTCACGTAGGTGAAGTTCACTCACATGTCCCTGCTAGTTTAGACATTGAACTTCATTAAGAGTTAAAACAATACTCATAATTGAGCAATTTGCACGAACATACTAGAAGGGTAAGTTAATTTCAATGCACAAATAATCACTTATTAGTAACATGTGATTAGCACTTAAACTTTGGAATGGTGATGGTACTACTACAAAGTAGGTTTACAATTATTGGTGATTTTCTAAAAATGTATTAGTCCCATTCCACTATATGTGTCTTTTACCAAATCCGTTGAGATTCCTTTAGTAAGAGGACTTGTTGAATTATTTCTTGTTCGAACATAAATAATATTAATAACTCCATTTGTTATTAACTTCTTGGCATATATATGTCTTAATATAATGTGCTTAGATTTTTCATTATGATTTTTATATGATGTACACAATGTATCTTCACTATCAAAGTACAAATAAATAGATGGCATTGGTTTTGGCCATAATTTATATCTAATAATAAATTTCTGAACGGTTTCGTTTCGTTGCTTGCTGCTGCTAGTTCTATCAAATATGATTCCATTGTTGAATGTGTTATGTAATTTTGTTTCTTGGATTACTAAGAAATCTCTCTACCGGCTATGGTGAATATCCATCTAGATATGGATTTAATATTCTCTCACTAGTGATCCAACTAGAATCTGAATATCCTTCAAGCACTACAAGAAATTTCTAGTATAATAGACCTAAACCAATGGTCCTCTTGAGGTACCTAAATAGCCTCCCAATCACTTTCCAATGATGAATACTTGGATTATTAGTGTATCATAGCATTTATTTTCTACTGCAAATATCATATTTGGTTGTGCAATGCATTGCATACATCAAATTCCAATTTCACTAGCAGACTCAAGTTGTACAACTGCTCTGCAAACGTTTTAAAATAATTTCACAATGGAATCATATGAGGTATTTTCTTATTTTATTTTCAAAGTGATTGAATTTGATAAGCACTTTATCAATATAATGATATCGACACAGTACTTAACCTGTTGGGGTTGTATACTAAAAGGCATGGTTCACTAGTGAATTTTAGTACGTTTATTTAATGAGAATCTTCACAAGTAATATTTGCATCATATTATTTATATATTTATGGATAGGTGCCTTTTATTCTACATAGTAATTTATTTGGTGTGTAGATTTAGGCTTAAACCTGAAAGATAAATTCATTAGTTCTTCTAGAATATAAGTATGGTTCACAATCCTATATAGAGATGGCCATAACATCGGTATGATCATATCACAATATTTTAGTTGGTCTATCCAGATTATAGGAAATTGTATAGTTTTGACTTATTGTTCTCGTACACTTTATGTCTATTGAACATGACCAATTTGAGATAATTTTCCTTACACTGACTATATAAGATAATGGACATCTCATGATTATTATGAGTGATTAAGATCTTAATACGGACATAATTGATGGACATGTTCATGAATTTTTAATTACTTTGACCTATTGGGAGAGATTCATTAATGAATCATTAAGATTTTTACATTGGGTAATGGTGATTAATGTATGGAAGAAGTCAATTATGAATGAAATCCACATCTCAGTATAGAGATTGTTGGTACCCTCTAGATGTAGTTTATAAATTTTGATTATGCCAAACCCAATTAGTGAATTGAATTATTATACATATCAAATAAGTTAATGGACAATCTGAAGAAATATATAAAAGGTCGATTAATTATAAATTTCAGTAATTTAATTTAATTTACGGGTATCAATAATCTTAACGTGGGGAGATTATTAAGCATTTAATAACGAGTTGCTCGAAATTATAATTTTGAGATAATAGACTAAAGTTCAATCACTATTCTTTAGTGTAATTAATAATACTTTATAGAATTGTGGAATTAATTATAGAGTTTAATTAGGATTCATAATTTTGGAGGAATCTACTCCCCTATTTCTCATAGGGATCCCCGTGCTTGCCTATATAAGCAACCTCTTATCTCCTAATAAGTTTGGGATAATTATAGATCAGATATATACCTAAACATGAATGGTAGGGTCGTGATCCTTGGTTTCCACACACCAATGACATGTATTGTCTTAAAACAATAGCATGGAACATATCGAGGTCTCTTTCAAAGATCTCATGTTTTATAATTGATTTTAGAAGATTGGAGATTTTAAAGATTATGAAATTGGAACCAAGGGTTCCTCATACATATAGGAAGAGGCACATGAATATTCAAGCTATTAGGAGATCATTTGGTCCATCTTCTTAACACATCTTTATAAAATAGTAATTCATGAAGCAGATCTCACAACACAAATTAGATATGGAATTGAATAAAAAACGGATAAGGAAAGTGGATTAAATATTCAAGAAAGTATTATAATTTGATAGACCCTTACATAATACTTTGGGATTAATGGATATGAAGGTTTGGGGATGAAATAAATTCAAGGACAATCGAACTCATCTGCCCAAATAATTCATGACAGGTCATGGTGTCTACTTGGAATCATAACTTGAGAGCTGTTTATCGGATGGGGTCGATCGATATAAAAAAAATCACAAAAGATCTTATTTTGACACTGTTAAGAGATTTTGAAACAATCATTTTGATTTTGTGGTTGCCACAGTGTTAGCTTTACGTCACAAATCAATGTAACACAAAAGAAATCAAATCTCTACAGTTCAATCCATAAGGAACAACAAAGGTATGATATGTTTAATATCCTATGTGGATCCACAGTAATTATTTTTTGTTCTAACCTAATATCATATAAATCAAATGATCCGATATTACTTCCAGTCCTCCAGAAATTGGTACTAGAGGAGGAATTTGATTTACATGATAATTGGAAAATTCTTATTGCCAATCAAAATTAGTTTTATTGATTTGGTTTTAATCTTGAATGAATGATATATCTAGAATATATGCTTCTTTTTTTGCATAAATTCATAAGTTTCGTGCCTCCATTATGATCTGATTCATGTTTACCAATTTCATGTGATTGGATCCCATGTTGATTTATGCATAGTTATTTTTCTATCTTTGATTGAGTTGTAATAATTAAATTTATATTTTTGTTTACTAGATACGGATTAATTATTACAAGTAATTTTAGGAGTTCATTATAATCTACATCCATTGATGAGTCGAACAGTGACAACAATTTTAAGGACAAATAAGATTTGTTATACCATATTTTGAACTATTTTGGTGGAATCTCATTATGTTGTAATGGGCCATAAGAGTGTGAGTTATTAATTCTGACATCACAGGGAGGTGTTATGACACACTTCATAGGCATACTATACGCCCTGGTGACATGGCACAGTGATACAGTTATATTTTGTTTAAATATAAGCAACCTCCCAAAGTATTTTAGTGTTGGTGGCACAGTATGGGTAAACTTCAATTTAGCCTAGATTTCTTACATGGTGTGGATCCTTTCATGGGAAGGATTTTTGGAGTCAAAGATGGAATAGAATAAAGAATTAGAGACCATAATGGAGATGAACCAGATTTTTTAGTTTTATTAGTATTTATGGACTATATCTCATATTTTTTGTATCCCATTGTGATTGTGGTTCTTATTTAATAGTTACATTCTATTTAATGCGTGTTCAAATTAATAAATTAAAGAGTTCCTATTAAATTGGACAACATGGACAAATATTATTGGACCCAACCTTAGATCAAGATTTTCTTGGAAAATTAAATTTTTAATGTTTCATTTTATATTTATAAAATTTGAACGATTCTTTTTATTACTCGAATTAAATTTAATTTCTAGAATTATTTTAATTTGAAATAATTGAAATTTTTTTGGTGAATTAATATAAGGAAGTTGGTTATTTTATTTTGAATAAATTAATTAGAAAATCCCATTATTTTAATTGGACAACTTAAAATTGAACAGTCTTCATGGTTATATGTTTAATTTAATTTTTCAAATCATGGGTTTTAATGTGTAATTAGAAAATACAGATTAAATTTTCAGATTTATTTTTTTAATAAAAGAGAATTTATAATTTATAATTTATAATTATTACACGAGTTTTTGATGCGCGAAAATTTAGTTAACTGAAATATTTTACATGCGTCAATTACCTTGTATTTTTAAAAATATAAAAATTAAACTTTTATTTTGACAACACTCGCAAAAGTTTAACAAATCTCACCATCTCCATCAATTATTTGTAGATTTTAAATAAAAAGTAGGTCCTCCAAAAAGGAACACTAATTATCGTGGTAACCAGTGCAAATTTCCTTATGGGTAATTTTGGGCTCATATTCATATGGGCGCCCCCTAAATGAGGAGTCTATGTGATATGGGATAGTCAAAAATTACTTTGTGAAATACACATAGACACAAAATTATAGTAGGTTCTCTAAAGAGGAATGCTATTATTTTATAGGGGCAAACTGTCAACTATTAATTTTATTTTGAATAATATTTTCCTAGATTGTAAAACTGAACGAATTGGCATGGCGGATATGTTTATAAACATTAGGTTCTCTAAAGAGGAATGTTATCTAAACGGTAATTGGAATGCTGACAATTGGTAGACGGAACCAACTTTAAATTGAATACAAAGTTAATTGCTTGTCAGAATATGTGATTATCTAGTTTTAAATTATAACTCAAATATTCACCTGATTCATACTCAATTTTATATACATCCTCGTAATAATTAAAATGACTCAATTTAAATTGGACATAGTGCTGACGATGGAGAAATGCATATGTGTATTTTCTCAGTGCTGTCTAGAATAGTCACATTATAAGTAATTTATAAGAAAATATGGAATATAAGCGGACAAGATTAACGAGATGACACAATATGACTTGTTCATTAAGTCAGATATATTGTGACATCAGTATTAATCAGTGTCCATTGCCTATGATATGATGATTATCTCAAATATAATGTTTAATAATCAGGGTCATATAGTTAGGCAAGTTTCCACAAATAACCATTAGTATGATTAATACAACCCTAGTTATAAGATTATGTTTTGATGGTGATTTCGCATATAAAGGAACTAGAAATCTAAGAAGGTAAAATTGATGAGAGAACCCACATCGATATCCTCCCTAATAGAGGTTTTATTATGATATCATATAAGTATTCAAGTTACTGAAATAAATTTAGTTCTTAGTCAAAAGGTGGATAGAAGCTAAAGTCAAACCACAAACTCTGAAATCAAAATTTAAGCAATGACTATGTTTCAAAGACAATTAGTGACTTGCATGATCATAAGTGAATTTACTATGAGCAATCACAATACTAGTAGGAGTTAATAATCTTATCTTCTTTAAAAGAACAAGATGGATACATTTTGTTTGCAAAAAGTTGAATAATGTTTATGGTTTGTAATATGATAACATGGATTATAGACACACGAGCCTTTGATAATTTGTTCCAGGAAACCATTCAACTAGTGATATGTGAATTTATCTATTAATTGGAATTTGCAATTGCAGTGGGAGACGCGAGTCTCAGTTTTGTTAACTAGATATTAATTTTAAATTATTTCTTATAAGTATGTAAGAATAAGAAGCACTTTGGTTCACCTTCTACTCTTTTTATGGAAGGATATTTGTTTTATTTTGATAACACATATGTTATTGGTAATAAATAACATATCCATCTTTGGTACAAAAGAAAATAATCATCACAAAATAATCTCATATTTACTACATTATAGTATTTGAATAATATTTATGATTTGTGACTAAAAGGATAAGATTCTTATTTATAAACCATAGTATATCTATAACACTAAATACCCAAGTCATTTTATCTGAATGGATACTAAACTTGTAGAAAATGGATTCGTACATTCATCGAAAGTGGTAGAACTTCTAGTTAATGAATATAGTTTGGATGGATAACGATCAGGAGGTATAATTGCTACAGAAATATTAGAATTTTTTTTATTATAATTGATGTAATTATCTAGCTACATATTCGACCATTTAAGAATTACAAATCACTAACTAGGTTTATATCCATTTAAATAATTCCACAAGTTACTTTCAGTAACAGTGTGTCAAAGAGAGAAGAATTAGGTTTATTTTACATGTGATAAGGTTTTTGATGAATTATTCATAACATATAGATACACATATGTCAATATTATTTTCCATGTTGAATTTCTTTACTCCCATTAAGGAGAGTGGATTGATTTTAAACTCAATTATGGTTCTTTTTGTAATGGATTGTGAAAAACTTGTGTTGGAAGAAAACTCAATAAGTTAGAACAATGATAAATCTTTAAATATATATTCTAGACCACATTCCCACAAGCATTGTTTGGAATAAATAAAGGTCTAATTGGCTTATGTGAAATTCTTTCACACCACCAATATAGGTGGAAACATCACAGATAAATGACTATAACATATAGTATTGTCAATTGTCATAATGTTCAAAACCATATAAACACATGATAATTTGTATACCCATAAAGGGGTAACTTTATCGTAGTGGGAGTGTTTCTTATTCTTTGGATTGTTACCCATCGCGACCCTTAAAGAAAAAGATAATGAAGCGTGTAACTATAATAATGTATTCCTTCACAAGGATGCATAACATTCTTGGAAAAGTTATGATATTTGGTACCACCTAGATTTAACAAGATAGGATTAAACCCGTTGGTTGAAATTCATCTAGTACGAAAGGTAATCAAATCCATGATTTTGATAAATGGTTGGATGTATCTAGTGTGTACGAAAGGATTGATAGAAGTTTGGTAGTGTTTTTAGATACAAGATATATGATATATTTATCGTAACATGTGATGCAGGGATATGTCATACAATTAAACTGTGGTAGTCCAAGAAACTCAATATGAAAAAATTAGAAAATATATTACATTTTTGGGGTCAGATTAACATCCAATCACTAGAAAAAAATGTACTTTTACTTATATAATTTATGATATTAATATTTTTCTTTTGGGACATTGTTGTGAAATATTCCAAGAGATACTTCCACTCTTTCAGATTTGAAATTTATAAAACTCTAGAGTAGAACATTGGTTTGGGTAGAATAAATATTCAAATATCTAAAGCAGATTAATGAATATTTTTTTTCCAAGTAAAGAGGTAAGTAACTTGTAGGTTACTAACTCATATATTTACTGACATTTAAGATTTCAGAAAGTTTATAGTACGCCTTGTGTAAGAAATTATATGTAAAGGTGTTTCTAATGGTTGTGATTGCATTAGTTGACAAGAAGTAATTATCTTATGTTAGGTGTGAGGTATGGTTTCTACATATAAGTTCCATGTCTTTGAGTATAAGTGGGAGATATATACTAAAGGTCATGGTTCACTAGTAAATTTTAGTATGTCAATTTAATGAGAATCTTCACACGTAATGTCTGCATCATATTATTTATATATTTACGCATAACTGTCTTTTATTATACATATTAGTTGATTTGATGTGTCGAGTTTGTCATACACACGAAAGATCAAACCATAGGTTCTTATAGAACATAAGTATGGTTCATAATCTTAGATGGATATTGTCACACCATCAGTAGGATTTTAGAACACACTACACCAAAACTACCCACTTTTTAAGGTCTAAAATTGTGAAAAGTCAAACTTGTTAAGGTCTAGGACCGTGACAAGTTTGGGGGTTGATAAAGGAATTTTTCATGGACTCGTCATGGTCAAAGTTCGTGACAAGTTTTTAATTTGTTACAAACTTTGATCGTGACAAGTCTGTGACAAAGGAAAACTTGTCATGATCAAAGTCCGTGACAAATAAAAAAAATTCATGGACTTTGACTGTGACAAGTACGTTACAAGTTTCATTTGTCACAGACTTTTAATACTTAAAGTCCATGACAAATCAGGGAAGATTAAAAAAACTGTTGGGCAGTATTGCCACTGCCACTGCCCAACAGTATATTTGTATTTATTATAGCAATTTTTTAAACTGTCCAATCAGCATATATATCAAGCAACATTTAATATTCAATAACTATTACAAATAAATACATATATCCATAACAAAGACCAAACCAACTTTTGAAAATCCAAAACCGAATAAAAAAATACAAATAATATCCAATATCCAAATAAAATAAATACAAATAATGTCATAAAGTAGGGTCTATAGTATATTGGAGGAGGAAGGAAGGCCCCACAACATTGAATTAAGACACCCATCAATTTTTCGAACGCTACATTGTTCTTCCAACCACAAAGGTGAATTATCCTTTCCGGTAAAAATATGTGTGACGAGAACCTTTGCCTCAAAGTCTTAAATGACACGTCCATGAACCACCATACTCGGGAGGGTGCCCGAGTCCCTCAACCCCCTCACTATCGGTATTTCACTAAATATACCTATTAAAAACATGCTCGGCCAACCGATTGTTGACATAGGCCATTCGATGGGGGTCAAGATGCGAAATGGATCATATACGGATGACGAGTCTGTTGCGTATCGGCGATGTAGCAGTGGCATCCTCTTATTCCTCCTTCACCTTCCCCTTGTCCTTACCCTTATCGGAGGTCCCCTTATTGGAGGTGGACCCCCACTGACGCTTTATGAAGGTGTACATATCTAGGACCGTTGCCTCCAACCTTGATAGCTTATCTTCAAAGGTGTGAACCTTACAAATACAACCCGGTGTTGCTCGTCTCTAATGCAATGATCCTCAAATTCCCCACCCAAGACCTCATCCCTAGTCCTCCCCTTATTATCCGCCTCGAGCACTTGGTTGAGTGCATCCATAGCCAAAGATGCTTTGTCAAAATCAGATTGCTTTTCATGTATTTCCTTAAGATTTGCGTAAAATGACAAAAAGTACACAATTAGTGTGACCATCCCAGGATTTCCTATCTCCCTTTCTCTCCTTGGGGGGTTTGGGGGGAGAAGGAGAAAAAGGTATCGCGCCTACTTTCTCTAAGAGTGCTTCAGTCGTCATCGGTGTGGACTGAGTGTAAAGAGATGGAGTCACCATCCTATTTTGCACAAAGTAGGTAAGAGAACATGTCTTCGCCTTGAGAGAGTGGCATCGAAAACAAACTAATACTTACGAAACTAATAGATTAGAGGTTCGGGGGTTAAGTTATGGAATAGGAAGGTGTTAGGTACCCATCATGCCCTTTAGGTCTCTCATGGGCTTGTGTTACTATTTTCCTTAATTTATCTATGAATATGGTGTGCATGTATATATAAATGGAGATCGGAATTGTCTAACTCATATCATGGAAAAGATAGAGTGAGATCATCCAAAGGAATGTTCCCAAAATAACATCTAGAAAATATGATTTATGCGTTTATCAAGATATTGATCGTTATGATGAAATGATAATATATGTTGGATAAAATTCCAATAAGCATAACAAATATAATATATTAAAATAATGTATAGATTAAAAAGGAGACAAATAAAAAAATTGGAAAAATTGAAAAATTGGACCCGTGTCTCGGATTTTAGCCCAAAACACCTATGTAGCCTATAAAGGCATCAAAGTCCACCTATTTCTTATGAGGGATAAGGGTGGGGTTTAACCCATAGATTCGAACGGTAATTTATTATACATGTGTGTGTAGAAAATGTGTTCTAGTTTTGAGAAATTGTTGTCGATAATCCCGTTGGAATTTATAGGTGTAACCCTCTTTTTCTTTGTTTTGGGTTTTTTTCATAGAAAATAAAGTTTGTGCAATATAGATAATAAAGGATGAGATATTAATGTGTACGAACTAAAAGTGGAAAACTAATTTAAGAATTAGTGTAACTAATGCGAAAATTAAGAACAAAAAGAGAGAGAAGGATTTTTGGACCTTCTTTGGAGAATTGAGGCTTGATCTTAATCCTTGTTGAACTCCCTTGAATGTTCAGATTAATTTTGTATGAGAGAGAATGATATTTTGCTAAATTAGGTGTGAAAAGGATGAGAATGAAAGATGGAAAGGAATTTCACACAAGGAAACTTCGCTGATTGCAAGAGAATGTTACTTACATCACCAATATTGATGTATCTTAGGTCTGCCTTGGCAGTGAGGTCATGACCTCTATTTATAAGGTAGGGGTTCTTATCTGCATAGCCCTAGCCCTGTCAATCGACAGATAACCCTAGGCACACTATTGATATAGGCAGGGAAATAGAACAACTAATTGGCAGTCTCGTGGAGATTTTCTGATAAAATGGTCGTAGAAGGCAATCCGTTGATCTAAATTTCACATGGGGAATACCATTAGAAAGTTAATTCAGAGAACTTCAAGAGTCCTTTGCATACTCCCGGGTCTGTAAGTTGACTATGGGTCAAACGTGGCTCGAAAATGCTCATAAATCCTTTGGATGCAAGATCGTCGGACAGAATTGGAAGATTCGTCCAAACCATAAGTTAGAATCATGCACGGGGTTGACCGTTGGAATTTTTATGCAAGGTAATTTGACATTCCAATGAGCTTCGCTCGATTTGGAAAGTTGACTTTGGTCAACTAGGGCTCGAAAGTGCCCAGTGACCTTTCGGAGTAAAACGGGTTGTCGTCCATACCGTAAGGATGATTCGTGCATGGGGTAAACCATTCAAAAGTTCCCTTCGAATATTCATTCAATCTTATTCGAGTTGTAGAGTTGACTTTGGTCAAATGGATCTTGGGAGTGCTCGGTGGCCTCCGAATAACTTTTTGGAGGAAAACGAATCATTTATCCGAATGGTTATGTTGTTACACGCACGGGGTGGACCATTGGAAAGGTTTTTTATTTCCCTTAGAGGATTAAAAAAGCTTTTTCCCTGACGATGAAGTTTATTGGGGTCAAATCGAGGCCTGAGAATGCTTGGTGGCCTCCAGATCAATTTTTAATAGTAGAAAGGTCCATTCATTTGAATGGTTATTCCCATTCGTATATAGGGAGGACCATTGGAAATGGGATTTGTAGCCCTTTAAATATTCATTAATCTTTTGCTCTGACGATAGAGTGGACCCGAGTCAAACAGGGACCAAGAGCAACCGATGGCCTCTAGATCGGTACTCAGAGTATGACCTAGGGTTTGTAGAAAAATGGGGAGGTTCTAGGGACCTAAGGAGAGACATATGGGATCATATAATGTGGTGTCTATAGAGACCCTCGATGGTGAGATTGGAATAAGTGAAAGCTATCGAATAGACACCATATGATGTTTTAGAAAGACATCAATTATGCGAACCTAAAGGGACAAGGATGACCGATTCAGAGGGTCGAGGTCAATTCTAAGGACCTAAGGAAACATTGTGGATGGTTGATTCTACAGGACGAGGTCGATTATGAGGACCTAGGGTAGGGAGCGACCAATTCTGAGTGTCAAAGACAATTATCAGAGCCTAAGATGGGAGCAACCAATTCTCCAGGTCGAGGTCAATTATGAGGACCTAAGATGGGAATGACCAATTCTTAAGCTTAAGGTCAATTCTGAGGACCTTAAGTAGGATTGACCAATTTTGAGGGTCGATGCCAATTCTGAGGTCTTAAGTAGGAATGACCCTTTCTGAGGGCTTAAGTGGGAGCAACCAATTCTGTGGGTCAAAGCCAATTCTGAGGGCTTAAGATGGGAGCGAACAATTCTAAAGGTCGAAGAAAATTCTGAGGGCTAAAGACGGGAGAGACTAATTATGTGGGCCTAGGGTAGGGAGCGACCTATTCAAAGGGTAGAAGCCAATTCTGAGGGCTTAAGCATGAGATACCAATTTTGAGGGTCAAAGCCAATTATGAGGGCTTAAGATGGGAATGGCCAATTCTACGGGTCAAAGACAATTATGAGAGCTTAATTAGGAGCGACGAATTTTGTAGGTCGAAGCCAATTATGAGGGAGTAATATGGGAATGACCAATTCTGCGGATCGTAGCCAATTCTGTGGGTCGAAGCAAATTCTTTAAGGTATATTTTCTAGGGGAAGTTTGGAGACTCCACTGGGGAAAAGGTATTAATCCGAGGATTAGGTACAGTGTGTTAGGGAATTTTCTTCAATTCATGTGGTGTCTTTTGGAGACATTGTTGCAGAAATTTCGAATTGGATTTGGAATCCTATGGATAAATAATTTTGGGAAAAAATGTGGTATTAATCCAATTGGGGATTTAAGAGGCTTAATAAATATCTTTCTTAGTGAAAAGGGTTCTAAAATTTATTTGGTAATTTTAGGAATTTTTGGGGATTTTTTAGGTTTTTCTGGTATTCTTGGGGAATTTTTGTACAATATTTCAGTGAGGGGCCGACGGGTAGGGTGTAGGGGGTTCCAAACGACAGTGGCATGGTCTTTTGGGCTACCTTGAGTAGGTAAAGGGACAATTCCAATTGGTATGTGGCTAGGACTCCCGATCGGCATGCCCCATAGGCTCCAATAAAAATGGACGAGATTTCCTCATTTTTCACAGCTTTCATATCTTTTATCTTCTGTAGGGGGTTGTCCCCACCAAAGGGTGGTTAACTTAGTCACGAAGATTGATTAGTTTACGAATAAAGAGAAGCAATGCTGCCCTATGGACCCACCTCGAAGATCCTTCATAGAGTCTCGAAAGACCCACCTCAAATATTCTTTACAGAAGTGGCTCGAGTGACCCACCTCGAATATTCTTCACAACAAGTTGCTCGAATAACCCAACCCAAAGATTCTCAAATTTACCCAGTTCGAAGGATCCAATTCATAGATCAAAGTCACCTAGATGACAATAGTTTTTAATAAGTAATAGAATACCGTGTCATTTACTTTATCTAGTAAATGTATGATGAGTGAGGTTGTTTGGTACTCACAAGGGATCATTCCTGGAAGGGCATGGGAGAGCTAACATGCTTTCTCGAGCAACTTCCCCTTGGGAACCTCGTAAGGACATGGTTTGGAGGATTGAGAACAAGGAAATATTTGGAATACAGTTACCAACCCTCTTGGCACACCTGGGCAAAACTTCATCTAGAATAAATGGTCACTCGAGCCACAACGGTCGAGCCATCTTAACGCTTACCCATTTGAAGGAACCTCCTCGAGGAACTTTTGTCTCGCACTTTGGACCCAAATTAACTCTTAACCAATAAATAAATGACAAGGCACTCGAGCCACCTTATAGTCGAGCAGCCTCAAAACAGATACCAACCCACCAGACTGATATGACCAGACACCTGACGGAGCCACTATTTAACCCTCTTCCTGACGTCATAACATCTTGCATTTAGGGACTCAAAAATGTAGCACTTATGTGGGTTTATCCTTAGGATGGCAGGCCTAGTTCACCAAACCTGACCATTTAACCATCCTCGAGTATGCCTCAAGCTGACATGTCAGGTCCCTCATTAATGCCCACAATGCTTCCAGCCAGTAGAATAGCTTCCCGCCAAAATCATGAGATCCCATTCATTTAATGAAATATCTTGTGCATTTAATGCACCTGATCACACCGATCATAGGCAAGCTTACTCAAGCAGCCTTACCCCCATATATACACACCAGATGAACATGTTAGAGGAAGAGAGCATTCTGAGCCTAGAAATTCTGCCCAAATTCCTCCAAAGTCGAGAACAGTCGAGAAAACATTAGCTCCCCATACCTATCTAATACATTCATGATTGAGAATTAACTAACCTTAAAATTCCTTCCTTGCCTTCATTGTGCCTAGAGTGCTTGTTCTTTCTCCCTCCGACCACGCCTCCTGCTGGTACCGTCTATTTATTGTGCTTGTCATGCATCTTTTATGCTAATATGCTATTTAATATAAGTCCGAGCATTGAGTCCTCTAGTTTCTGACTCACCTGTGGCCACTTCCAACATTTAATATTTCATGGTGTTAATCTCAATCTTGATAAGCGGTTACACCTCACTTAATACTAAATGTGTTTGAAGAACCCATGTCTCACATCTTCTGCCTTTCCTTTCTACAAACTGTTCTAGCATTCTTTTTTCTTCTGAGACTAAGAAATGGCAGATTTTTCAAGTAGTGCAGTCCACATGGAATGGTTGAATGTTTATGGCTGGGCACATTTGGAGTGGTGTGCCAAGGTGCCCTTAGCTTTGCGTAGTGAGAATGACTTTGAGTCGTTCAATACTTTTGCGAATGAGAGGATTCTTTTTCGTGATTCGGTTCACCATCGATCCTCCAGGGTGGTGAAGCCTAGTGGCTACGTAAGTGTTAATGACTTTTGGTATTCCTTGGTATATTTCCTTATTTTTTATAAGGGGTTCCTTTGTCTTTGACAGACTGATATATCTACGTCTAACCTAAATTCCTGGGGGATGACGGGGTTAAAGGATGTCTGTGATTACCTTCCTCCGAGGGTTTGCTGGGTGGTTTCATGAGACGGTTTTGGTAGTTTGGTGCCTGTGTTGCATGAGACGTCTCATTTGATAGTTGCCATCTATGATTTGGGGGAGAGGCAGTGGGATACTAACCATACCATGCATTTTGGTTTTAGGTAGATGACTATGAATCCCATCGATGTGAAGCATCTGCTGGAGCTGGCCTGATAGAGGTGGACCGAACTTTACGGGTGACGTCAGTGGCAGTGGAGGCGACGTTGGGTGATGTTAGGTGGATAGTCTCAGGGGACTCCATTCGTCTCTCTCTTTTGAAGGAGGATTTGTTAATTTGGTGGATTAAAGAGACTAACGGGTTGCAAGTGTGACAGATTTCCCATTTGTTTATTATTTTGCTGTTATGAGGGTTTTTGGTGGCGACGTCATCCACTTATGGTTTTTGCCTTATTTGAGGGTATTCTCGGATATTCATCACTTTGACCGAGAGAGACTAACTTTGGAGACCCTTTATTCATTATTGGATGCATTCAGTAATTATTTCCGACAGACCTCTACTGGCGCCACGTATCTTTTAGAGGTATTCTTTTCATTTTGCATTTTTCCTTTATTCATTTGCATTTTATTTTTGATTCCTTAATTGCTTTCTTTTGATTGATGACCCTTGTTCTTAGCAGACATGGTTCAATAAGGTGATTGGTCTTAATTACCATTTAATAGGTTTTAAGGATGAGTCTGTTGGGGACTTCTGCCATATTTACTGGTGGGGAAAGTCCAACCGATAGTCGAGGCAGTCTCTCTCTTTGGCAACAGTGCGTGAGGTCTTGAATGGCCTGATAAGCACTCTGGTAAATTCTTTGTTCCTCTTGAGACCATATTGCTTCGATGACCTTTTTAGATATTTATTTTTCATTGGGGATATTGCAGATGACCTTCTATCCCTGGGGACGACCATCTAGCACACGGGGGTGACCGAGGGGAAAGCGCAGTTGCGTTGTTTGTTAGTGAAAGAATTCGGCTAATCCTAGTACTTGGGGGAGATAGTAGTCTGATAGGTGGTGGAGTAAGAGGTGATTATGCCACTTACGGGTCCCTGAGATATATGAGGCGAGAACGTGAGATGCCGGAGGAGGTAAGGGTGGCGGCGATGGTCGGTGAGATTTATTCAACGTATATTGACACGACGACGACCTATGATTATCTGGATTTTATGTGGATCTGGGTGATGCCTCCCACCATATATGACGTTATGCCTCTCCCCCCTGCGGTTTTTGGAAGGGACACGGTTCAACTAGTAGGGTCTTCCCAAAGTTCTAGTGGTGCGCCGACATCGCTAGCGGTGCCGACATTAGAGATTCGATTTCTGTGGTTAGCACCTCTTTCCTATAACATTTGGAATCCTGATGGAGGATTATGTGCGTATGCTGCATCGCCCCAATGCGATGGACCCAGAGGTATTGGGGATGATAGAGGAGGTCCTTCAACCGAAGGTATGACTTTGACTTCCTTGAATTTTATTTTTCTGATTTCTTCTTTGCCTTAGATTGGTTGATTTACCGTTTTCTTTTTTTTCTTATCACACGTCCGAGTGTCAACTACCGGGCTGAGGAATATTCACGAATGGTTGGCTTCCGCGCTGGCTCACATTAGGGATTCGATCCAGGTTCCTTCCTGTTTTGTGATGTTTTCCTTGTCTGGGGAGTGGTCAGGTTCAGGGACCGGAGGCTCGTCATATCATCGCTGGGGAAAACACGTACACCACAGGGAAGGAGGGTCATAGACAAAGAGATAGAGAAAGAGAAAAGAAGGATATAAAAATAAATAGAAGTATAGAGATAGATAGATAGATAGATAGATAGATAGATAGATAGATAGATAGATAGATAGATAGATAGATAGATAGATAGATAGATAGATAGATAGATAGATAGATAGATAGATAGATAGATAGATAGATAGATAGATAGATAGATAGATAGATAGATAGATAGAGAGAGAGAGAGAGAGAGAGAGAGAGAGAGAGAGAGTTTTGGGGGGATTGGGCTGAGTCCCGTTGTTTTTGTGTTTTCCTGCAAGGAAAAATGTAATAAAGCAATATATATGCAATGAAATTAAATTTTTGTTAATTTTTTCTTTAATTGACTTAATGCATATATGCTTTCATTTTTCTTGGTAAGATCATAAAAGGATTTAAAATAATTCGAGGGAAAATTTATATTAAAACGGGATAAGTAAAAATATAGGGAGAAGGAAATTCTGAACTCCTTAAAATAAAAATCTAGTTTTTGATTTTGATGAAAAAGAAAAAGGGGAAGTGTCCAAAAACAGGGGGTTGCCGATCAGTATACCCCTTGTTCTGCCTATCGACAGGCCAGGCCAGTCTAATCACCCCAAGGCTTTGATTGCACTTTCTTCAATAACTTAGTCCTTTATGGGGAAGGGTTTCCTCTGGGATTTGCAAGACTTTTGTCTTTCACTAAATTTTTCAAGTATAAAAAGGGGTAATGGTGGAGTATTTTCTTCATGCATACACATTTCCTTTCTTTTACTTACTTCTTGCTTCTTGTCTCATCATTTTGCTATACGACGCTTCCCAGAAGTGTTGAATTCTCTTCTTACCTCCAAAACTTGGAGGTTATGTGCTCATATAATGTAGAGTACGATGCTTTTAACATGCATCAAGTATCTTTGTGGCGCAACCGACCTATATAATGGAACATGCTGACGGTGGCGGTACTAGGCTAGTACCCCGAGGACCGTGTCTTTTTCTTTGGCTTGGACTAAGTCTGTCCGACTGTAATACCCCTTAATTTTAATGACTTTTAAAATGAGTTAAATTAAAAGTTAATGGGATTAATTGGAATTAATTATAAATTAATTAATTGGGATTAATCCGAATTTTATATTACTTGTGGATATTGAAATATATAATTCTGAATATTACTTAGTGATATTTAAGTAATATATGAATATGATGTTATTTATATTGTCGTGAGTTACTTGTACGGTAATTATGAAACTTTAGTCGCGATGCGGTATGGGACATGTCGGGACTAATTTAAGTAAATAAAAAGGAAACATTATTTTATACCAACCTTATAGTCATTTCGAGTGCGCCGTTGCATTCGAAACGGTCAACATAGTCAAAAAAAGTCTATTTGGGTGTTGGATTTGGGTCTCGGGTCAATTAAGAGATGAAAGGACACCCCGAAGGGCATTTTAGTCATTTTATTTGGAGATAAATAGTAAATTTGGGATTTGTCTTATTATAAAGGTGATGGATTATAGGAACGTAAGTTCATTTCATTTGATCACAAAACACTTGAGAGGTATTAGTGTGAGAGAAAGTGAAGAGTTTCTTTGGAGGAGAAGAGGTTGCTTAGGAAGAAGGAAAGACTTTTAGGGCAAACCAAAGGCGATTAACCACCTTCTACCACCAGCACCACCACCGAAAAATAAGGAAAGGATTCTAAACCATCATCACCAAAGGTTCAGACATACATAATAAAGGCAAGTGTAATTCTTGCTTTATTTTATTACTTATAATATCCATGCTAGATAGGATAAAAAAAGAAGTACCAATTTATATGGTTTAAGGATAAACTGTAGATTTTTTTTAGAATTTGTTCTTGATATGAAAATTAGATAGAATAAATCTCTTTATGTTTAAATGATTTAATCCACGAATTTTGGGTTTTAAATGATAGAAGAATTCTGAGTTAATATGATTTTTGCAGACATAAGAACCTATGAGAATTCTGGGAATAATAGGATTTAATTCAAATAAATCTCTTTATAATCCACGAATTTTGGGTTTTAAATGATAGAAGAATTCTGAGTTAATATGATTTTTGCAGACATAAGAACCTATGAGAATTCTGGGAATAATAGGATTTAATCCAAACTATTTGATGATTTTAGTTTGTTTGATTATTAGAATCTGATCATATATCTTGCTATATCAATTGAGATTAATTAGGAGAAGTTTTGGATTGATTTGTGTTGGTTTTGATGAGGAAGAAAATGGATTAAACGCATGAAAAAAATTGTTGAAAAGGACGAACATTATATGATAATTTTAGGTCCGTTTTAAGAGGAAATTGGCAGTGTGCACACGAGTTTGTGTATAAAATCACATTCTGCACAACTTTAAAGTTTTAAGTTTTTTTCAAAATCGGGTCAGAAAAGCCTCAAAATTATAATTTTATATTTCTAGCAGAATGTACCTTTATCGAAAAAAATTAATTGGAAAATGGTAATTTGGCCTATGGTGAGATTTTATTAATTTTAGTATGTTAACAAGGAGCGAGGGACTTGGGTTAATGTTGAAAAATTATTTGGATTTGAGGACTAAATTTTTGTGAGAGATATCTACATAATTATATTACGATTTAGAGGAGAATAATCGTTATATCAAGTAAGGGTAATATTGATGATATATTTACGGGTACTTGGGTTGGATAAAATATTATGTGAGTGATAACTACATAAAAAAAATATGATGATAATCATGATTACAAGTGTGGATAGTATTAAATAAATATGACAGGTACTTTTGATAAGATGAATTCCTAATATGATATAGGTTGTATAAGTACCTAATTTTATATATGTAGATGATAATGCCTATTTGATTGATTGATAATTTATGTGTATGACATATCTAGCTTACTTGCTATCGACGGGAGGTTTGCGCGTGAGGGCAGTCAAATCCGGATGAATCCATTGGAATTTTGACTTGTCACTCGAGAACATAGGACTTAGGCCGATTACCATTAGTGAGAACAATGGTATAGAATAGTCATTTGGGTGCATAGGTATGTGCGTAGCCCAAAGGCTTAGGACTATGTTCGCCTCCATTAATTATGATTTTATATTTGTGGTTTGAGGAATCTTTATCGAACCTATAGTCCCCTATATGGCAACAAGCTATACTGGGACACGATAGCAGAGTAATGCATGCACCGCAGCTGTGTCTCGGGGTGCCGTATTGTATTATATATATATGTATATATATAATGAATTGAATGAATATGTATATACTTGTTAGATCTATCTTCTGTGTGAATTGAGTAAAATTGATAGATAATAGAATGTAATTAATTAACTATAATACTTAATTATGTTGAATAAATAAAAAGGCTTATCCATATTGAATCTTATTAAATATATGTAAATTATGCGGGATAGATATGGGCTATGATTAGTTGATACAGTTATGAACTAGTTAGCATGGAGAATAGTGACTAGTATGATTTAGAAGTACGTTAGGTGTGCACTCTAGATGAGAGGTGAGAATCTCAAGAGAGAGTCCGATAATCTAACATGTATATTATAAGTGATAAATATTGCAATTATTCACTTGCTATTTTCAAAACTATTTTTACCATCGGGCTCTGACCTGTTTCCTTGCATATTCTCTTTTCTCTCTTGTATCTTCTATATTAGGTGACCGGTCACAGGGATGCCAGCCATAGAGGATTAAGATGGTTGACGAACTATGGAGATATGGAGGATTGTTTAAAGGCTCTCATTCGTTTGATTCATACTATGTAGTGATCTTTCATTTAAGGCATGTCGCCCTAGAGGATTTTAGCCGTTTTTTCTATTGAGTCAGGATTTTATACTCGTGTGATTGTGTTACATTTACTGTTGTTGGGATTTATGTATTGAGATATATTTACTAGAAAAGTTTTATTCCAATTGCATTAAAATTCTTTTGTGATATTTATTCAGTTATGTTGTTGTGGAATGGAATGTGTGGAATTGTTCGTAATGGTAAAATGAAATTTTGATTGGAAAGTTTTTAACACCAACTTAAATGAGTATTAGGTGATAGGAAAATATTTTCGACAGTGATGCTAAGAATGAACTAACTGTATATTCTGATTTAATTGGCTATGGGATTGATCACTTGGTATTTAATTAGGAGGGGTGTTACACTGACTTATGAAGAGTTCTCTACTATGGTGGGGATAAATCCTAGTATTATGGTGCCCATGCCTAAATTTTCTCGATCCCCTCAGGAGCTATTAGCAGGACTTCTCCATATCTCACCCTCGACGGTTCGGTCATTGGTTATGGGAGGAATGAACTCTCTCCCAGTTGTGCTATATTTTGTTTGTCTAAAGGATGTTGGTGACACGGGATATTTCGGATCCGTCATCCTTAACTTAACTTTAAAATTACTATTGGCGACCAGGGACCTTTTGTCATACCCATAACTTGTAGCCTTCACTTCGTGGATGTCATACCATCATAATCCCATGGCGATGATACTAGCGTAGACTCTGAATGATCTGGAAACTTGGTGGGAAGGCCGTTATGACTTAATGATCGACAACCCAGTTATGTTGTTTATACGTCTGCAGAGAGATTCCGTATGGCTGTCCCTCCTGAATATCCCTTGGCAGTTGTGCTGAATTTCTTTACTAGCTACTTTATGAGCGTGGGCCTGAATATTGAGAGCTGGGAGAACTAGTTTTTGGAGCACGGGGCTCGAGGTTTGCGTTGGTCAGTGCCTTGGTGGGGAGAGTTTTAGCCCTTATAGAATTATAGGAATACCATTATGTCCGGTTGGTTGGCCTTCGACAAAATTCTTTATACTTTCCCCAGGGGCCCCTGTGTCAATTTTGCTGGGAGAAAATTGTGCAACCTCGGACACTAGACTTCTTTCCTATGGAGGATTTTTCAGGACACATGCACATGTGGTTGAGCTCTCTGTGGGATAATCATCGATCGCCGACCCGTCCTTCCTAATTTTTAGGAAGAGTCTGGCAGGTTTTGGGGGATTACATAAAATGGTCATGGAGGAAGTTAATTGCCAAGATACTAGCCCACGAGATCGGGCAAAGGTGGTTTGCCATGTTTGACACCATGGAATGAGGTTTTGTTGTTTTCCCTAGGTTGGTCTAGGCTTACCATTCCATGGAGCACCTTCGGTATTGTAATACCCCGCATTTTTTTTATTGAATTAAAATTGAACTAATTGAAGAAAAATAATTATGGCAGTATATATATTCGAAATGTTTGGAAATGAAAATTTAAAATGAATTAATTGAGATACGAATGTGCGACTTAAATATTAGAAGCGAATTAACGCGTAAAAGGATCTAGAGGGTTAAATTTGGCGCAATGGCATTTTTGTAAATAAACAAACCCTAGGTATAAATAGAAAGGAAGAGAAGAAGTCTTCATTCTTTCATTTGAAATGGAGGCTAGGGTTTGGTAGAGAGAGAGAGTAAGAAGAGAAGAAGCTAAGAGGATTTCAAGAAGATTTCAAGAGGATTTCAATTTCTCCATACAATCCAAGGCAAGTTAATAACCTATATGTGTATATTTTATATCTATGATGAAATTTCACATGAACATGTATTTGGATCCCTAAATTAATATGAAATTAATGTTAAAAATGATATGCAATGTATTAGGATCATCCTCCATATAGATTAAAATGTGATAACATCATTATAGGGATTGAATTGTTGAACAAACTCTTGAATTTGAGAAGTCTATGAAATTGAGTAAATCGTCTTATTAAAAATTGGTTTGAGCTATTTTAATTTCGAGAATTTATATTTCGTCCGCGTTGCCCGGTAGAAAATCATATTCTGGACAACTTTGTAGTTTTAAGTTTTTTCAAAAACGGATCGAAAAATCCTCGAATATGCGTTTTAAAATTCTACGCAGAAAGTTATCGTGAACAGGTCCGAACTGTATATGTTCATTTCGGGTCTGTTTTAAGCAGCCTACGGTAGCGTGCTCGCGTTTCCTTATAGAAAATCACGTTCCGAACAACTTTGTAGTTTTAAGTTTTCCCAAAAACGGATCGAAAAAGCCTCAAATCGGCATTTTAAAATTCTGGGCAGAATGTTGTCGAAAATAGGGGCGAATATTATATGTTAGTTTCGGGTCTGTTTTAGGCCGGCTATGGTAGCGTACTCGCGTGTCCTTATAGAAAATCACGTTCCGAACAACTTTGTAGTTTTAAGTTTTCCCAAAAACGGATTGGAAGAGCCTTGAATCTGCATTTTAAATTCTGGGCAGCATGTTGTTGAAATAAGAGTGATAATATTTTTCATGTTGTTAGTAAGATAATTATGGTGTTGTGCCTAATATCCTAACTTGATCACACACTTAAGGTTATTAGGGATATATAACCTTGAAATGATTTGGTGTTGAATTAGTAAATTAATGATGTAAATTATGTTATATTATAAATAATGACTATTGTATAACTCGAGTAAGAGACTTGACACGATTGTATATATACATAAGTGTGAAATTGCTTTACATGTATATTGTCGAGTATACACTAGACTAGTCCTCCGGTCGATGTAGGCACATGTTGAAAGAGATTATTTGTGATTGATCCGGTTAGGTTCCGCTCGAGTGCCGTGTCGGAGATAAACCACCGGAACCGGACACATGGTTGTAATGCGGGTCAGATAGAAAGACCTTGAAACGCCATGTGATTTAGGACTTTGTATGATTGCCCTTGCCACGTAATATTGGGAAATATTCGTGTGTAGGCCTAGTGTTACGACTTGTTTCCCCGGGTAACGATAGTGACCCGATATGACTTGTATGAGATATTATGTTTGTGTCTTAAAATAATATCTCGAATCAATGCATTTGATATTATACTTGAATGAAATATTTTTATACGTTAAATACTGAAATGAGACTAATAATGATTAATTAAGATACGATATGAGACTACACGTTACTCTAGTTTGGGTTGGGCAGTCCCGACATAGGAACATTGGTTGGGTAATTGAACAATTTAATTACTGGAGACGAGTAATGACTAGTGTGCTTTCATTATAAGTACATCTTATAATCTTATAGCTTGTTTTCTTGCTTTGACGTTCGTCTATCTTGCTTCTTGCTCCTCTCCTATGTATGTATTATACAGGTCCTCGCCCCGTTGGACAGTAGATCGTGGAGCTGGATGACCTCGCATCTATTCTTAGGACCTTGTAGTGGTGGACGCTGGTCCATATCCTATTTTGTCACTCTTCCTTAGAGTGTGGTATCAGAGATTTCCCATTGTTAGGGATTTGATAGTGTTGAGAGGTTTATATTACACTCTTTACCTAATTTATCTTTGGGCCCGTATGTTTGGGCATTTTATATTCAGTACTGCTATTACTTGTGGATCCTATACTTACTATGATGTGATTTGGTTACACGTATGGGAGTGTACATATTTACTTTACTGCGTTTATTTAAATTATGTTTCTAATGCCAACATATTGACGCTCCGCTTTAATTTAATTGGGCGTAGCTAACCGAATTAGATATAAAAAGCAGGGTTGTCACAGGTATCCCATCCAAGCAGGAGAAGTTCGGCGTCCCCAAGATGTAGATGATGGGGCTGGTTCTTCTGGCAGCTCCGTAGGATCCTGGGGAGTTTTATTTATGAAGCTTTTATATGGTGTTTGGTTATATGTGGGAATAAATTTGGAAGGTATGTTTTATGAGTAGTTTGCCTTATTTTTATTTGTTTGGAGGGGAAAGTTTCTTGACTCCATAGGGTGATATTTCTTATAATTGTACTGAATTTTCCCAATAATGGAATAAAAAAATTGATCATCTAGGTGGGCCTCTTATTGACTTTTACATTTGAATTATCTAAACCAATCACTAAGGCATACATAATACTTTTGTTCACGTAAATGATTGAATGAAGTGTCGTTCTCAAAGATAAGAAAAGAATTGTATTTTGTGAAAAAGAAAGGGGTTGTGCTCATGTAAAGCGTATGAGATGCCTACGCACCTCTAGGGGTTTTGAAAAGTTCCTGAGTTGCATTTTTTAAAGTAAAAATATTTTTAGAGGATCAGGCCACACATAGTTTTGAGTAGAGGGAAATGAAGAATTTTTTTAGAATAGAATGGAGATGAGAAGAGTCATAGGCGTGTCGAGATTAAGGGAAGAATTTTCTAAGACGGTCCAAGTTGACTGGATGGGACATATCTTCCCTATCAAGGTCGGTATACATAGCGGTGCCACTGGATAGGATCTTCTTCACAATGTAGGGGCCACTCCAATTTGTCTTGAATTTCCCTCTGATCTCCCAGAGGGGTTCTATAATTTCTTTAAGGGATAAATACCCTTATTGGACACCACAGTCATTGTCTCTCTTATTGAATGAACGTGTTATTCGGCGATGGTACCCTTATATATGACATAGAGCCTTCAATCTCCTTTTGTCCAAGAGTGGCAATTGATCAAGACGGATCTGATACCAGTCTTCCTCACTGACTTTGCTTTCAAGCATGATGCATAGTGAAGGAATTTCCATCTTAACGGGTAAAACTGCTTCCATGTCATATACCAGATTGTAAGGGGTAGCCTCGGTGGATATTCGAATTGAAGTGCGATAGCCCGATAAGGTGTAAGGGATCCAATCAGCCCAATCTTGATAACTCTCAGTCATTTTCCTGATGATTGGTTTGAGATTCTTATTAGCAGCTTTAAGTGAACCGTTTGTTTGAGGTCAGTAAGGAGAAGAATTGTGCCTTTGGATCTCAAACTCGTCAACCACTTTTTTGACTTCCGCCTGGAAATGTAACCTATTATATGATATTAGCTCATGATGGACCCCATATCGGTAGATGATATTTTTTCGGATGAACTTGGCCACCTTTTTGTCATTCAACACCACGTATGACTCGGCTTCGACCCATTTGGTGAAGTAATAAATGCAAACCAACATAAATTAATGTCTGTTAAAGGCCTTGGGTGTAAATTTTCCTATAATATCGATGCCCCATGTGGATAACGGACATGGAGAAGTCATGTTGTATAATTCCCATGGAGGCCCGTACTTTAGATTGGAAGACTGCTGGCATTTGAGGAATCTCCAAACATAAGTGGTGCAATCATAAATCATGGTAGTTAAATAGTAACCTTATCGAATGATCTTCTTAGCGAGCATATGGCCATTCATGTTGGGTCCTCACTCCCCACTATGGATTTTCTGCATCATCTTTTTAATGACATCCCATGCGATGCAGTGTAAATGGGTTCCATCAAAATTGATCTTAAATAGTGTTTTATCATAGATAATATACTGGGCAGGCAGTTTGTAGAGGGTTTATCGGTCTTTTTTTATCAGAATCTTGGGGATACCAACCATGCTTGAGGAGGAGCCAAACACAGTACCAACAATTAGCTATATCAGGATCTTATTTTGTGACTAGCTCAATATGGTAGCAGTGGATATGTTTACTTTAATTTTGGACTAAGAAGGGGGCCATCGGTATTCCTTCGGGCATGTCAATCATAGAGGCTAAGGTAGCAAGGGCATCGGCTAAGTTGTTCTTTACTCGGGGTAGGTAATGGAAGGTGATATCTTGGAATTGGGAGGCTAACTTTTCTAGGTGGTCATGGAACGGTAAGAGTTTCTTATCATTGACTTTCCATTTTTTAAGTACTTGACCGATGATGATGGTTGAATCCCCATAGACATCTGGGTTTTGAATTCCTTTCTTAAGAGCAACTTCTAGGCCTACCGTGCATGCCTCGTATTCGGTCATGTTGTTGGTGCATGGAAAATATAACTTGATGGAAATGGGAGTGTGAGAGTCATCAGGGGAGATTAGGAGTATCCAAATTCCATATCCTTTCTTATTGGCGGTGACGTCAAAGAACATTTACCACTAGAGGTTTTTTTGGTAGGTACAAGGGATAATTTCATCTAGGAATTCGGAGATCTAAACATGTGCTTATTCCATATGGTGATCAGCAAGTTAGTCAGATATGGCTCTTCCTTTAATGGCTTTTTGCATGACATATATAATATCAAATTTGGCTAGCAACATCAACCATCGGGCCATTCACCTAGATAGGGAAAATTTCTTGAGCACGTATTTAATAGGATCCATTCTAGACACAAGCTTGATGGCAAAAGAGAGAATACAGTGCCGTAATGTTTGGGTGACCCAGACAAGGGTGACACATGCTTTCTCTAAGGTAGTGTAACTAATTTTGTACCTGGATAACTTGAGACTGGCATAATAGATAGCTCTCTCTATGTGGTTTTCTTCAACGTATTAGGCCAATAAAGCCTCAATAGCTGTGTCTATTACGGTCAGGTATAGGAGTACAGGTAGACCAGGTTACGGTGGCATTAATACTGAAGGTCGAATTAGATATTACTTCATTTGATCAAAGGCTTCCTGATAAGCATCGTTCTAAACCTTAGTTGAATCCTTTCGGAGGATTTTGGATATGGGTTCATAGTTAGAAGACAATTGGCTGATGAACCAACTGATATACTGTAATTTTCAAAGGAATACTTGGACTTCCTTCTCCGTTTGGGGCAGTGGAATTTTGAGTATGGCTTTTAGTTTGGAAAGATCTACTTCAATAGCTTTCTCACTAATCATGAATCCCAATATATTTCCTTTGTTAACTCCAAAAACACACTTTTATGGGTTAAGTCACATCTTGTATTACCATAGTCGCTCGAAAAACTTCCGGAGAGTGGGAACATGACCTTCTCTAGTCTTAGACTTGATAATCATATCATCCATGTAGACCTCGACTTCTTTGTGTATCGGATCATGCAAGATAGTCGTGGTAGCCCTCAAGTAGGTAACCCTAAATTTTTTTAGACAAAATGACATAATGGTGTAATAGAAGGTTCCCCACAAGGTGTTGAATGTGGTTTTCTCTTAATGATCTGGGTGCATCTTGATTCTATTATATCCAGAAAACCCATTAACGAATGACTTAAGAGCATCACTAGCCATGTTCTTCATAATCACGTTAATATTGGGTAGAGGGTAATCATCATATGGAGAGGCCCTCTTCAAATATCGATAATCAACACAATGCGAGCATCTCCTCTGGATTTTGGCGCAGGTACGATGTTGGCTAGCCATGTGGGATATTCGATCACAAGAATGAAATCCATGTTTAACTATTTGACCATTTCTTCTTTAACTTTGGTGCGGAGCTTTCACAGTTTCTGTTTGACCGTTTTGCATTCTGGGAGAGTTATAATCTCGTGCTAAGCGATATCTAGATCAATGTTGGGCATGTCATCGTAGCAAAAATAGGAAGACATCCATAAATTCCTTTAGTAATTCTTCAAGTTGTGTGCGCTCTTGCTCGTCAAGGGTGGACCCTATCCTAATCTCGCACATTTGGCTACTAGAACCGAGATTAATGGCAACAATTTCATCTTCATAAACTTGAAAACGGTTATGCTATTTATTATTAACCTTATTAAGACCAGTTAAGAATTGTTCATTTGCAAAATCATCATCATCAAGAGTTTAATTAGAATCAAGATAATTAATGTAAGGCACAATAAGATACTCAGAATCTTCGTTTATTTCATTATTGGGAAAAAAAGTTGAGAACCTCATCAAAGGAGGTCTCGATTACATCAGAATAGGGAGGAATAACAAAAGAATTGGAAATGGGATAAAAATCTGGGTTGGGTTGTACTTCAGCAGGTGGAACCGGTAAATCATTCCAGTTGAGGAGAGGTTCATCAGCAACTTTGATCAGGGGGGATGGATCCGATGATGTAACTCTCAAGTGGATCATATAGAGTGATACCCCTAGTGTCTTTAAGTTAAACGAATCCTTGAAGTCACTTTCCTATGAATCTCTGGGAGCAACTATGTTTTTCTCAATGAGTGGTCACACATGATGCTGGGAACTTTTGGCCCATGAGTAGCTTTCTCAGAAAAAGATCTCCATTCCTAGTTTCATCTTCTTGTCCACACGAACATACCATGGTTCGATAAAGCCACAAAAGGGGAAATCTTCATCCTTGTTGATGAATCTTCCGTTCAAGGAATCTCTTGAGACAATCTTGGTAGTTTATAGCCTCCTCTTCAGCTGAGGTTGGCGGAGCATTCTGAGTTCCTCTGCTGATGGTTGATAACCCAAACCATAAGGAGGAAAGGCTTTGTTCAGTACAACGAGTTCAAGTATTCCTTGTTGTCATTTTCCCAGCTCCAACCCGGGCATGAAGTGAATATTCTTAAACATATGTATCACATTAAAGTTACTGTGAGGGCTGCGCTCTAGACAGACTCTATTCTTGAAATGCTCCTCTACTGGGAGTGGAAGTGGTTCAACTCGAAAACCTAACAAAAACGTATCATTTACCCTATGATTTATCTCTAGTACTAGATTACTGGTGCTTGTGTTCTCAGTGTTATCATCGTCTCCCAAGATGGTGATGACCTTCCCATTGGCAAAGAACTTCAGTTTCTGATGTAGGGAAGAAGACACCCTCTTGATAGTATAGATACGTGGTCGTCCAAGCGACAAATTGAAACAAGTCGAGATATCGATGACTTGGAATTGAGTAACGAGATTTATAATGCCAGCCCCTATTATAAGCTTTATGGATCCAATCACTTCCCTACAAGTATTATCATAAGCACGAACCGCTGTAGTGGTTGGAGCAAGGTCGCTCACTTTCAGTCTTAAGCAACTGGGGATTCTAAATGGGCAAACATTAAGAGCTAATCCATTATCAACAAGCAAAAGAGGGACAATCTTTACCATGACTTCGACAAAGATATTGAGATCATAGTTGTGATTTGGACCTCACTTAGACATTTCTTGTTCGGACAAGAATATCATTCTAATAGAGGTTAGATATCTGACCATATTTACTACTTCTTTTGGCGTGGTGGAAGGGGGTATGAGGGCCCAGTAACTTAGTTGATCAAGGCATGATGGTGCAGTTGGGAATACATAAAGAGTCCCCACAGAGTGATGTTAGCTTGGGTTTTCTTTAATCGATCTAGGATCTTACTCTCCTCAAGGGTCATTTATAGCATAGGAAGATTTTTAACATTTTTTCCCTTATCGATCACTAATGGTTGTGGGTTTGGAACTTGATAATTCCTCTCTGATCTAGGTATATGCTTCACAGAAGAGGGAAAAAATAGAAAACTTGTTTCCTCGTCTATCTAGGGTTGTTTAACTACATTGTTAATCTATCTTAGCATCTCCTCAAACGATATCATTCTACATATGTTGAATATTGGGTTAGTCTTATTTGGGGTTTGCTCTTTATCTGAACTATCAAATTCTCCCCCCTCCCCCCCCCCCCCCCCCCCATCCGGTGGCAATGACATTGTCTTTCCATGAAAAGTTAAAGGACTCCACCACCTTAATGGCCTCTTCATATAGATCCTCTCACTCAACGGGGAGATGTATAAGTTAAGGGACCAGACACCCTTGTAGTTTCAAAGCATCAAGTATCTCGGATATACTATAAATTTCACCGGTCTGCCAGAATAAGTCTACCATGATATGGATAACATCATCTAAAGTGACTTGATTGGTAAGTACCACCCAATTATCTGACTCTTGATCCCATTTATGAGCTTCCAAGAATAGTGTACTGAATCTCTAGAAGTCAATAATGATTTCTGAGGGAAATTTCAACCCAAACTCTAGAAGATGGTTCAACATTGTTGATAATTCCATATCTTCCTCCAGAACGGGTACGGCCAACAATGCATGCTCTAGTAAGAAGTGACATAGCCTAATCAGAAAAATAAGTAGGATGAAGGATAAAATATGGGCAAACTTAGAGGGGTTTAGGGGAATATCTGGGTGTGATAGGGGATTACAGTGTACAATCTGGCTATATGGATCAAATTATGGGTCTTCTTCTAGGAAGATGGCATTTGTATGATTTGGAAATGGATTGTGGGTAGTGTTTGGTTTAGGAATGGATGGTGGGGAAATGATACCCCAGTCAATTAGACCTTAGATTAAATTTTGTAGGTGGAAACATTAATCACTGGCGTGGTCAGCACTTTGCTGAAAATTACAATGGGCATCTTGCATGAATGGGTTTGGTAATGGACGAGGGTCCAATGGCTTGATAATATTTTTTCTTAAAAGGGCATGGTAAATGGTAAACTTTGGAGAGGGGTGTATGAAGCTCGGTGTATTCCTTTTTTATTGGTTTAGGGCGGCTTTCTGGTGTCCATGAAGTGGCAGGCTCAGAGATGTTAATGATGGTAAAAACTGTGGTATTAGCAGGCTTCTCGTACTTACTGGGAGTGAACTGTCCGGATACTTTTTTCGGATCAACTTCTGTCTTGGCAAGACTTTATGTGATCTCTACTCTTGCTTCCTAAAGGGCTCAGAAATGGAGGTAGTACTGGCCTCTCATCATTTCTTGGGCATGGGGTAATAAATTCTTCTTCACAATGATGACTTATTACTTTTTTGAAGGTCGATTGGTTATGGTCGTCGCTTTCTCTCTCCATCGTTCTATGAAATTACTGATAGATTCCCCAAGATTCTGTTTGAAAAGTTCTAAATCACGTAGGGTTACCTCAATTTTTCATTATACTTGTACTGTTACATGAATTCACGGACAACATCTTTCGAACTACGAATCCTGGACTCCTCTAGAGATAAGAACCAACAAAGAGAACTGTCCTTCAAAGTCTGTTGGAACATTTGGGTCATTATTTCCTTGGAGACTCCTAGGAGAGTCATGACTCGATGATAAATTCAAAGATGAACAATTAGGGGTCCAGTATCCCCGAACTTCTCGATGTTAGGCATCTTGAAATTTTTCGGTATCCTTGCTTTAGGATAAGGAGACATATGTGTGTAATCCATGTAGTTGCCGAAGATTCGAACTTGGTAAAAGTTCTTGGTCAATAAATTAAGGTCTTCCTTGACCCTGTTCAACTTTTCTTCCTTCGGATTAATGGTCACGAGTAGGTTAGCCCCTGAATGGGAAAGATTCGGCATAGGGAGTTGAGCTAGTGACGACCCATTAGCACGAGGGGCACGTGGAGCGTGTTGATATTCCTCGGGGAACCAAATAGGCTCAGGTGCAGGCATACCCATATAATGTGAGAAGAGGAAATCGGGATCTTCGGGAAGAGGGAACGAGTTTCATTTCATCTAATGAACCTCGATTTGAATGTTGTCAATCTTGGAAGTGAGTTGGGCTAGAACTGTCATCAAATTTGGTTTCACATTCGGTACTTGGTCTGCATTCTCCATGAAAAGTGGATAAAGGTGAATTTCAGACTCGGGAGAAGTAGTGAGGGAACTGACAGATCCTCAAGGCGATTCGACAAAAGACCAAAGCCAATAGGTATCCAGACCAAGGTCGGGTATTCGATTGACCTGAGAAGGAGAAAATTTAGAATTTATTTTTAAAAGAAAATAAGGAAAGACTTTTGTTGTAGGAGGAAAATATTTTTGACATTTTTAGAAAAGGGGAGGACAAAATTTTTTGTGTATAAAGGAGGAAAAATATTCTGGGTATAAGAAATGAAGAAAGCTTTTGGTATTTTTGATAAAAGAGGGGGAAAATGTTTTTGACACTTTTGGTAAAGAAAGAGGAGAAACTAGAAAAAAGGTCTCAATATGATTATTATTACTATTATTATGTTCTCACTTCTATTAGGTTTACCTAAATGAGAAAATAAATTATATCCGAGACCTGAGCCTGGGAAAATTGGGTTTGAAAACTATGTAAAAACATAGTTGGACTTGTTACCAGGCTTATGGGACAGGGTCCCATTTTAAAAAAAAAGGCAAAATCATGTGAAAATTTCGGCAGCATGCCAACCCATAATTTCAGCAGAGTTTCGGGTAGTAATCGGCAAACTAAATATGAGTGCCCTAGGTTTGACGCATATATGAGGGTATGCAGTTGTTGGATTAATTGGAAGGGTTCCCACCTTTGGCATGACTTCCACAATATACATCTTTATTTTGAGAGCAATCGGTACATGTGGACAACCCTTTTGATATACCTGACTCTACATGAATTGCCTCAATATATACCTCGTGCGGACAATAAGTGTGAGAGAGAATTCGAAATACTCGACGTACGTGAACGACTTCTCTGCGATATACCTCATGCCATGACTTTGGTTAAGCGATACGATGTGGGGGGAAACGTTCGATATACATCGAAGGTACTTGGCCAATGGAAGGTGAGAGTCATATCGCTTAGTTTAACTATGGATGGTCGGACCATCACCCATCACGAAGTGACCCCCCAGTTACAGGGTAAAATTTAGTCAATAGCCATTCTCTTTGGTGATGTAGTGTGCAAAACGCATGATTGTTGATTAGCATTTTTTGAAAAGAGTATCTTATTTAGCATGATGAGCACTATACTAATAGGGAATAATGTACAATTATAAAAAGTAAATCTAACATGGAGCATGAAGATTATACTAAGCACGGATATGTGAGAGTGAGCGATGTGTGACTATCTACAAGTGAGTGTGTGGTAGTGAACCTCAACATGGATCAATTACAAGTGGAGGGTGACAAGTGTGAGTGAGCATGGATATATACAAGTGTGATAAGTGGAGGTTTGTGTTAATGACACTTAATCATGGATATTCTAAGTGGTGTGTGCAACATGTGGGTATAAGTGATCCTACATGTAATAAGAGTGAAGTGCACATGGAGAGTATCTACAAGTGTGTGAATGAGTAGTGATATATGCATATTGTAGATATGTATAGGAAATAATATAGGAGGAAAAAAGGAACATACAAATAGAGTCAAGCCCTCTTATGAAAATGGTCTCCAACGGAGTCGCCACTGTGGCCATCCTGGGATTTCCTGTCTCCCTTTCTCTCCTTATAGGGGGAGATGAATAAAAAGGTCTCATACCCTATTTCTCTAAGAGCGCGTTGGTCATCGTCGGTGTGGGTTGAATGTAAAGAGATGGAGTCGGCAACCTATTTTGCACAAAACAGGGAAGCAACATGTCGTTGCCTCGAGAGAGAGAGGCATCGAAGACCAATTCATGCTTACGAAACCAATATTTCCAAGGTTTGGGGCTAAGTTATGGAACGTCATGGGTTTAGGCACCTATCCCTCCCTTTTGGTTTGTCATGGGCTTGTGTTACGATTTTCCTTTATTTCTCCGTGAAATGTGTGTGCGTGTATATATAAATGGAGATAAAAATTTCCCAACTCACATCATGAAAACGATGGAGTGAGGTCATCCATAGGAATGTTCCGAAAATAATATTTAAAAAATACGATGTATGTGTTTATTGAGATACTGATCGTTATAACGAAACGATAATATATGTTGGATAAAATGACAATAAGGATTACAAATATAATATATATTAAAATAATGTATAAATGAAAAGGTGACAAATGGAAAAATGGAAAAATTAGAGAATTGAGAAATTAAACTCGAGTCTCGGGTTTTAGCCTAAGATGCCTACGTAGCCTATAAGGGCATCAAAGCCCACGTAGATCGCATGCGGTATAAGGGTGGGGTTTATCCCATAGATTCGAATGGGAATTTATTATATGTGTGTGTAGAAAATGTATTTTACTTTTGAGAAATTGTGGTGGATAATCCCGTTGGAATTTATTATATGTGTGTAACCCTCTTTTTCTTTGTTTTAGGTTTTTTTATGGAAAATAAAGTATGTGAAATATAGCTAATGAAGGATGAGGAAACTAAAAGTGGAAAACTAATTTAAGAATTGATGTAACTAATATGAAAATAAATAACAAAAGGAGAGAGAAGGATTTTTGGATCTTCTTTGGAGAATTGAGACTTGATCTTGATCCTTGATGAACTCCATTGAATGTTGAGATGAATGTTGGATGAGAGAGAATGAGATTTTTCTAAATTGGGTATGAAAAAGATGGGAATGAAGGATTGAAAGGAATTTCACATAAGAAAACTTCGTTGATTGCAAGAGAATTTTGTTGAGGTAAATGATAATGATGGATTTGAGGTGTTCTTAGGGAGTGAGGTCATGCCGTCTATTTATAGGGTAGGGGGTGCCAATCGGTAGGTAACCCTAGGAACACTGCCAATAAGTAGGAAAATGGACGTGATAATCATCAATCTCATGCAAATTTTCTAAAAGAATGTTATAGAGCGCAATTTGTTGATCCAAATCATGCACGGGCATTAGAAAGGTAATTTACAGAACTTCAATAGTCCTTGGGCCGCTCTCAGGTTCGAGATTTGACTTTTGGTCAAACATGGCTAGGAAACTCTCGTTGGTCCTTTGGACGAGAGATCATCAGACGGAAGTGGATCGTTCATCCAAACCGTAAGTCAGAATCGTGCATGAAGCAGACAGTTGGAAAGGTTATGCAATGTGCTTAGACATTACAAAGATATTTGCTTTGTTAAAAAAGTTCACTTTGGTCAACCGGGGCTCGGAAGCACCCGGTGACCTTTTAGAGTACAACAGATCGTTCATTCGTACCGTAAGGATAATTCACGTGAGGAAAGACCTGTTGGAAAGGGTATTCAGGTCCCTTCAATGATTCATTCAGTCTCGTTCAAACTGAATAGTTGAATTTGGTCAAACAGAACTTGGACGTGCCCAGTGGCCTCCAGATCAATTTTGGGAAGAAAACGGATCGTTCGTCCGAATGGTTATGCTGTTTCATGCACGGAGTAAACCGTTAGAAAGGGGTTTTTGTGACTTCGAGGATTCAAAGGGATTTCACTCCGATGGTGAAGTTTATCGAGGTCAAATTAGGTCCCGGGAGTGCCCAGTGGCCTCCAGATCGATTTTTGATAGTAAAATGGTTTGTTCGTCTAAACCGTAATGCCGATTCACTCACAGGACAAACTTTTGGAAATGGTATTTGGGTCCCTTCAAATATCCATTGAGCTTTCACTCTGATGATATAGTTGAACAGAGTCAAACGGGGCACGAGAGCGCTCGTTGGCCTCTAGATCGGTACTCGTAGTATGACCTAGGATTTGTAGTGAAATGGGAAGGTGCTAGGGACCGAAGAAGAGACTTAGGGGGTCCTAGAATGTGGTGTCTATAATCATTTAATTAAGTTCATAAAAAAATTATAACGTAATTAAAAAATAAACAATTATAACTTATAATCGTGGTTGCCATGCTCGGGGTCACCTCCTTATCCTTGCCCTTCTTCATTTAGATTTCCACATAGGCAAGAAGTCTATGTGGCCTACCCCCCAGGGCCACTCCCCATCTCCTAAAATAAAATAATGCATATTTAGTAAGTAACACAAAGTAATGCTAAATTAGAATAGCATAAAACAAAAATTAAAGAAAAATAAAAACTTACCATCCGGTACTCCACCTTGGCGTAAGACATCCACCCGGAGTAGTGCACGTCCACCTTTTTCGTCCGCCTTAAATTTTAAACTTGGTATTCGTCAAGGTTTATCCCAATATCTTCAAGATCACCTGAACCTTGTACATCATCACTAACCTCATTTTCTTCCACTTCATGAAATCCATACGTATAATCAAGTAAATCCTTTAGCATATTATGATCAACATTCTCCTCCTTCCCTTGTAAATCTATCCTACTTGTTGAAGTTTGTTGTGAAGGTTGATCAAGGACAAAAGATTCTTTTGATTCCCCATGAAAAATACAAAATTGATAACTATATTGCATACCCCATCTTAAAAAATGTAGTTCAACTATTTTTCACTCAAACACCTTACCATTCTTACACAACACATGGACACGTGAACTCTTCATTATTATAAAATCTCTTTGTGTTTTTCACAAATTCATTAGCACCTTTGTGAAATGCATCCCCTAATTTATTTGTCTTATCCAGCCGCTCTTTATATTTAGGACATCCCATCACAACTAATACAAACAATCACATATTATGGGTAAGAAGCGTATATTTATGGATTAGTATTAAAAAAAGTGTGAACATTTAGTTCCCATTAAATAATTTACTACAATATTGACATTTCATCTGTTGGTGTTATATTATAAAAACAATTGAATTCATATTTCCTCCATTTCCTCTAAATGATGAGTGGTCCTATCCCATTCAAGACCGCATAATTATGAAATATACTTAACAATTCATGTACATTGTTCCAATTTGAGAAAAATTCAGCAGCATATCCGCATAGTTCTCTAAGTGCACGACATAGATTCGCAAGTGTAAATGTTGTTTCAATTTATCAATTGAACTAGAACTTAACATCGCATCATCTTGTATGTACCCAGAGAACATTAAGATACGGAATCAGAACTTCGCCCAAAAGTAACAAGTTTAAGTCACTAAGAATATTAATATATAGAAACTATGCAGTCCCAAACTATCTAAACGTGGTGATTCAAGATATTTCATTACAGGGGTGATGACTCTCGAACGGGTCTAAGGTATATTGAATGTGTACGCATAAGAACTAGAATGTTGTTATCTATGCTCACTATATGTAATTTAAGTTAGTTATAAATGTTACAGAACCGTTATATCATGTATTCACATGAGAATACATGTATGCATGCACCCCCCAAAGCAAGCGTTATATAACAAGTTGACTTAATCTAAATTTACACATGCATGCCTAGATTATAGTAACGGGGACCACAATAGATAGCTATCTATTACTGTTCTTGTTATTAACTTTTACCCTTTTTGCTAGTTATATAAGACTTGCTTGCAGGATACATGCATGCATGTATTCTCATGTGAATGCATGATTACTTATTAATTGTTATATAAAATTTATAGTCTCTTTCATTTAATTATGCCTTATTTATATTCAATTTTTATATAGTTATGTTTAATTATTCATCACAATCTATAAATGTTAGAAATTCTTAGGGCCGAGCAACTCAATGGCCATGAAGTGTTCAAATCCACCAGTCAACAACAAGTCAAGAATTCAAAGCAACAATGAAAATAATAATGCGATATGCTAGAAATTCCTAGGGCCAACCAACTAAATGTTCAAATCCACGAGTCAATAACAACTCAAGAATCCCAAAAAATTCAACAATCTCTCTTTATGTGTGTGTGTGTGTGTGTGTATATATATAAGAGAGAGAGAGAGAGAGAGAGAGAGAGAGAGAGAGAGAGATAGTCATCGATGCTGCAATTAGAGAGATAAACCAAATCTCAATTTCTGAATTGAATACCAGTTTTAATTTATACCAAAAATCAGATACAGACTATACCAAATACCAATTTCAATTTATAATACAAATTTCAATATCAATTTATAATACCAATTTCAACTTCAAATTCAATTTCAATTTTAATTTGAAACTAGGTCTAAACTTGCGCGATGCGCGAGCTAGACGCTTGTGCAACCACCTATTTATGCATCCATTCGGTGGCTAAAGAGATCTAATGAATGTCCTTTAGGCAGAACTTGTGAATCGATAAAAAAATTAATAACTTGTTCAAGTTCACTTTCAAGTTTAAATTCAAACCATTACTTTAGTACCTCGTTTAATTAATATTCATGGTAAAAGAAGTTGTGTTCAAACTCAACCCTTTAAAAACGCTTGAAAGCAACATGAACTATAACCCCAAGAGAAAAAAATGGAACGCATAATTAAAACTCTAGGCGTAGCTTTAACTAAAATATTAAACTATACATGAAAATAAAATATCCCAAAGAGAATTTAAAAGAGAATTTTTTTGCTAATAACGTAATAATTATATACATATAAATCTCATTATATCTTCTGAGGTACATTTTTTTTATAGAAATTGGGCATACATGCAATATAAGAACTATCAAGTACATGGTACTTCGCATTTCTATCATGTAAAACATGAACAAACAAACCAAATAAACGTTAATGAAAAATTAAGGTTAAAAACAATTTTAGTTGATACATTTGTGAATCATCAAATAAAACTGAAGATGGGGTCTAAACCTAAAACAAATGCTGATACATTTGATGAAGCAGAACATATCAATAATATAAACAATTCCAATTCGATTCTTCTTGATGTAAAGAGAGGAATGTTTACTTGAATGTGGAGAATGGCGTCACGGCTATAACGGATATCAAATGTGTCGTCATGATAAGTTTTCTTGGTGCAGTCAGCAACCTCAAATTCAACTGAGCCCAATTGCACGTTCAAGAGCCAAAGAAATCATATTTACAGAGAGATCATTTCCCATAACATAAACATTAAAGTTCTCAGCCATGTAGAAGTCACCTTTTCTAATGCCACATCCCACACAACCCAACTGATTTTTCCACCTATTACAAAAAATAAGCAAAGCTTATAATGAAAGCTTCTGGAGAACCGAGTTGAATCGGATATGCTTGACTCCGAACTTACACCGGCCTTTTAGAAGTCTATGGTATCATTGATTCGAGGACTAATGTTTTGAAAATATAAATCTATGTTCTTTACTCTTTGTTTAAAACATAATTTCATATATTAAAACATAATTTTATATTGGTATTGGAGTTCTCCTTTTCAATGTATTATAAAAATGCTAGTAATAGAAAATATTTACATACAAATACTAATTACCACAACATTTTCCTTGTTTGAAATTTATCTAAACAAGTGGTGTAAATTTCAGAAAACTAATTAGACAATATTTGTTATAACTTAATTTTCTTCCTTAAGTTTGATTATTTACAACTCAATGCAAAATATTGCAAGTATTGAACTGAAAGCTTACAGTACATGACCTATAAGGATTAGAGTCTAGAATAAAACATTAAAATCAACCAACTCCTATGAAAGAGGGAATATAAACACTCCAATACATGTTACTTGACTATCTAAAGAAGAGGTTCACAACCCAAAAGTGAGGACCAATACAGTAGTAAAAGGACATACGCCTCGCATCCACACTAATCTTATAACATTTTACATCTTGAGCTACTAATATAAGCCCTCATGCCTGCATTTAGTTTTTCACGCAAATTCTCATTGTACTTACAAAAATCGGCTAGTTGAACAAACAAATATTTAACATCCTCTATAAGTCAAACCACGTAATTATATATGTGTTACACTAGATTACTCGTATTTTTTCTTGTTCCATTCATATTTCGTTCTGATATACATAAATCACTACAGGATTTTCCTAATTCTTTCATTCTCCATTTCAGTGCTCGGAAAACAGATAAGAGGAAGAAAAAAATTGAATCATAATTTATATGCTATTATGCATTTCAAAACTAAAATGAGCTCATCCAAAACATACGATGCCTTTTGACCCTAACCATCCTCTACCCATAGACTTAGTCCTTATACCCCCAACCCAGTCCGACCAGCACAACTCTAAAATTGACAACAACCTTATTGTTGCGATCACCAAACTAACCTGCTAAACCAACACTACTATCAATTAAAAGAAACACAAATAAGGTTGTGTAATAAGAAACACTACTATCTAATAAGGTTGGGCTTATTGAAAAATGTTTGCTGAGATTTTGAGGTAGATAAATATAAAGTTGAATGACTATATTTCACAGATTAAAATGATGCCCCCAAAACTTTCTTGAGTTGCGGAAGCATTGATCGCTTTCATACGTTTTATTGGGTCATCTAAAGATTCTCTGAGGAAGATCTATTAAGATATGAGTTTAATGAGTACCGGGACAATAAACAAATGCATTGCACAACAAAACTTGTTGAGATGCTCAACAACTGCTCTCAAGATCTTCAAAGGGCTGTTGAAAATATTTTCTCTACTGATAATTTTTTGATTAAGGCGATCAACGTTCTTCAGTAACATAAATTTTGTGAGAAAATCTAATAATAAAACTCTTCATCAAGTTTGGGCATTAATCTAGGGATAATTTATGATCTATACATTTTCATGTTTGTCGAGGTTTACACTCTCCTTACTGAGATTCTCATGAAAAAATAAGAGATAAAAAAAAGTACGCACAATAAAAAGGGAAAAACACAATGAGAAAAAACAAATGTGTTTCTTATACACAGTAGTGAAGATATTGAAAATATCTAATGTTATAAATAAATACTACATTGTATCTTCTTTAACCTCGCAGATGCCATCACTATTATTATGTTTTATCAATTTTATGAAATTATCATGATACTTTGAAACCCACGTCATAAATTATCGTAAAAAAACTTTTTAGTGGAAAATCATATGACACCAATTCTAATTAGAAGCTTTCTTTTCCAAATCATTATACTAAAGAAGAACAATATCATATTAGAGATAAATTAGTTTAAGTATAGGATATGTCAACATGAAAAGAGATGGATACAAACAACCCTCTTTAAAACAAATACTCCACCCATATCAAACTAACAAAAGAATCATGGTAATAACCAAAGAAAGAGAGAACAGAGAATCACCAAAAAATATTTTTTAGTGTTAGTCCCTTGGAGCTTAAAGAAAATAAATGAACTTAATATGTGAGTAAGGAAAACGGGTGAAAGATTTAATTAATTAACCTAAAACATTCGTTGTTGCAAGTATGAATAGTTGATTTCTTGCTCTTCAAATTGGAAACCAGCTTTAAAGATGTCCAGTATCTGTTTGGTTAATGTTTAAATGCAGGGTGTAGATAATTGTGGCTGGAAGTCAGTGTTTTCACCACTTGTATTATCTACTCCACAGGTTTCACTTTAGCCCATCACTTCTTCTTTTGGTACTGTACTTTACGGTGGTGGACCATTATTTACTCGAAGGTAATTTGATGGTAGAACATGGTTACACCATGCTTAATGTTTGGAAAGATCAATATTTTTACAACTACAGATCTCCCACTACCTCTGCCACCGCATCGTACGGACCATTGATGCATAAAAGTTACAATAATAGTTGTGCCTTCCCTTGTAGATATTTAATAAAAATTTGAAATTTTGAAATTTTTTCTAATTTTCAAACTTTGACTATATTTTTTGTATTTGAGGATGTTTACTTTTAGACTTTATCACTCTTATTTGGGCTTGTATTAAGACATTATTTAAGGTTGTTTGCCTATTGTCCTAAGGGGTTGTATTACTATTGCTTAATGCATTAGTTGCTTATGAATATGTTGTGCTAATTTTACTAATTATATGAAGTTAAAGGAATGTTGATTTTACAAATGTTGGTTTTACTGAATACTATCTGTTGCACCCAGGGCGGAGCGAGAATTTTTTTTTTTGGTGAGGTACCTGTATGTGCAAAGTATTGACCAAAGAGTTTAGGGGTTAGAGGCCCCAAGACAAATCTTTAGGGGTTAATTTGTTTCTTTATAGATATCCGATTCTGAATTTGCAATTCCAGGATAAAGAAGACCCATCAAAAGATGAATTTTTATAATAAAAGTGATATATTGTTGTTATATAATGTATATATGTAACTTTGGAACAAAAACGAGTAAGGGGAGAGGTCAGAAATAATGTTTTTTATATAATATTATCCCGTTGAAATGATTGGACACTATATAGAGAATATATTGGTCCGTTTTTCCCGTCACATGGATATAAAGCTTGTTTTGGACCTAGAATGTTATAATTCTACCACAAGGTGCTTGGTTAATGTTATTATTGTTATTCCAGTTTGGAGCTATACAATTACACACCTTATGGAGCTTATTATCTCCCACTTTGGTTTCCATGATACTCATCAGAGCAATGTCATTGTCTTTGATGAGATCTCTAACAACTTTTATCTCTTCATCACATTTAGTCCTATGATATTCCAAACTAAAATCTTCTGCATCTTAATAATTTTAATATTTTTTTTACATTTCCTCCTTTTCTTGGATCTTTCATTCTACCATTTGATCTAAAGAATTTTTTTAGCATATGCATGCATTCATAACTCCTTTTTTAGCATTATCTCTTAATAACGCAAATTAACATCTCAAATACGCGGATGAGTTTCAGTATAAATTTGAAAAAGAAGAATTGATATAACTATTGCTGTAGGGAAACAAATAAAGAATGAGTTTCAGACAAATAATTTTAGATATATCAAAAATTATAAATTAAATTAATCCAAATTTTATAATGGCAAACTGATCATCAATAGAGAAAAGCGAAACTCAATGCCCACACCTGAGATGAAGTACCTAAACCCAAAATATAAATATCTCGAAACGATTCTAACTCCAATAACAATTTAAATATCCACTGAGACTCTAAATAATATTCATGACAACGCGTGAGAACTTTGTCGTGCTAACATATAATAAAAATTAAAACCAAGAGATCTGAAAATTCTTAAAATAAAAAACACTAATACATGGAGGTCTGCAACCTCATTGAACTCAATCCATAACATTCCATACATGAGTTATAATTCACTAACCTTATAACTTATCAATACATGATTCGTATCGAATATTGTATATTTTCGCCCATTATCTTTATGCATTCTAGCACTTTTACGGTCCTAAATGCCTATAATTATGCTCATTAACCAGACAACCTTGGATTTGGATATATACATGCTTTGTAGGGGTTATTTATGCTTTTGTTGGTGTTGGAACTCTAAAAGTGGCGTTCGGTTGCATTTCGGAGAAGTTTCGTCGTTGAATGCTACTTCAAGGGCAATTAGGTCTTCTCAAACTCACTATTTTTATGGAATGAAGTTACCAACATGTATATCATCAAATTATCTTTCCGTGGCCACTAATCGGGCATCATTCTGACTCCGTACTTGGAAGTTATGCTCATTTCAGGAAGGTTTCGGTGTTTTCTTCTACTTCAAGGGCATTTTGGTAATTTCATACTGCATAATTTGGGAATCATGTATATAATTGAATTAGCTTCCCGTCGGTTCCGACCACGCCTTATTTCGATTTCGTATGAGGGAGTTATGGTCGTTTCTGTGCAATGCGTCAAAATTGGTTCGGAGAGGAAAAGGGGGCTGCCAACAGCCCAATACAAATTCCAAAACAGAGGTCGACCGGTCCCATCAAATATGGACGAAAATTGGCTTATTTTGGATTTTTTGGCTTGGTTTTGTTGGGGGTTTGTTTTGGGGTATAAATAGAATGTTGTAGGCTTTTCTTTGGAGATATATTTTCATTTTAATTAGGGTTAGAAGACTTTGGGGATTTTATTTGTGGAGATCCCCGCTCCTCCACTTCTCTTTGGGTAATACCCATTAAAGTAAGCTTTACTATTCATCTTCTTCCTTAAGCTTTATTTTCCTTTATTTTTCATGCTTTGTTATTTATTTCAAGCCTAGATATTTGTTGTAGTTAATTTAATTCTTGTTTTGTTTATTAATTAGTTATTGAATTAGATTAATCATGTGTAGTGAGTAGTTACATAGAGTTTGGGCCGTGTGTCCGCCACTGATGGGCGTTGAGCTCCGAAAATTAGGTTTTGTGTAAAATTGCATTTAATTGAAACCTCGCGTACTAAACTCGGATTATTATGCGTTTAACTTTCTTTGTCATGCAACGTTAGTGTTTATAGCGGTAATCCGAATTTAAGATGCGTGTGACCATTTTCTGTTAAATGTTTAATCTCGCAACTTGGGGTTAAATTCCTTATTGTGTGATGTTTATACTTAATTGAAACTACCCGATTAAATGTTTTCGAACCGAAATTCTAATTATTAGTTGTTTAGCCCATGGTGGGGACACGATCCCGACTCTCGTTTTATTAATTCTTGTTTAGACTTAACTTCTTATTTTTTTCCCTTTTCTTTATTTCCAACCTATCACCTTTTACAGTTTTATTTTAGGAGTATTAAATCCTATAAATTCTAGCAACTCGTCTCTGTGGATTTTCGATACCCATCTTACCGCTATACTTGTATCGCAAGTGCAGTCGTAATTTAGGTCTTTGTATTAAGGCGGTGAATAGAAAACAACGATTAGCGTTTTGACACGCGCTACTTTTCACCCTTAATCAATACACTATAGAGCCAATAATGCCCTGCAAAATAAAGACAAACTATGTAGCATCAAAGATTAATGACATTTGGTGCAATTCATAACCTATAATTTAACTGCAATTTATTACTCACCTTATTGCCACTCTTGACTTTTAGTGATGTGACATAGTTTCAAATTGGAAAAAAAGAATAAATTTCTTAGATTAAAACCCAAAGTCTTTATAAACAATGTGTGGTAATTATTAAATCAGCTCATTCACTTACAATTCCAAATACTAAATTAATGGAGACCGACAACTATGGTCGAACCTTGATTCAGGTGATATGGAGTGAAAAAAAGATGGATCACTTGCTTAAAATTCACATGACTTGAGATAGATTTTAGATATATATTTACACCTCTTAAACTTAAAGAACCACTACATAAGCCTAACTACTTGTTGGCTGTTTGTTTCACTAACCAACAACTAATTCTACACAGACACACACCTAAAAGATAAAACGTAAAAAATAAAAATCAAATGTTTTAAACTTTTACCATAACTATTAAACATACATGGGTATCCCAATGCAATTCAGTTACACTAAATGAACCCATAAAATCCAATCAAACACAAACTCAACTTGAATCAAGTACCATTGTCAACAAAATCAAAAATATTATACTTAAAAAAGTTCCATACAAACCTACCTTTGGTCAACTCGTCTAGAATATATTAGATGCAAACTCACCAAATATGGAAACCTTGAAGATAAGGAGATCGATAACACTGCCAAAATGGCACAAATATATAGCACAACATATAAGATCAAGTAATTTAATTACAATAACCCTATATTAACCTTTCAAACGTTCATGATAATATTTTAGTAACAATGTTATTTTTGATAGATTCAGTCAAATTTAAATCTTCATCTTCAATTTGTCATAAAATTATAATCATATAACAAATCCCAAAAGACACATTAAAGTTAGACCACACTTGGGGGCAATTGGACAGTCAATTTTTCTCTTCTAAAGTCAGTGTCAACAAGTCATAAAGTGTTGTGCCTACGAACAAATTGTACGACAATCTGAGATTCAGATTACAGACACAATGCCATGTATATCGTTAATATCTACAAGTGGGTGGTAGAGAAAAGAAGAAAATTGTGATTTGGACATTATCCCTCATAATCCGATTCTCTTTCAGATTACACAATGAATATTGAGAAATTTGAAGCTTTGAAAGAGAATACACATGTTAATTTTGGTCATTCTTCACAATTTTTACTATAAAAAAGCATATTAGATGCTCATTGTTATGATTGTTGACTTTTAAGGATTTTATACTTCCATTGTAATTTTGTGGTGTAGAGGGGTCTTGAAGGTAATCCTGAGATTAGGGACCAATCCCCAATTAGCAACAGTGTTTGAGATTAAGCAACCGAGGCAGCTCAAGCGTGGCAACTCAGCGAAGCAGCTTGGCATGGCAGCTCATATTTTATCTTGTTGTATTAGTCATATTGTATTTTCATTATTGATTACTGTAAGATTTAACAGTTGTAATGACGTAACGATAATAACAAAAGAGTTTGTGTGAGGTCAAACGGTACTTGCGAGAGACCAGGCTTGGCAGGGCCTGGGAGAGCTTTCATGATCTATCGAGTGACCTCACCGTAGGGAACTTTAGAGGGACTTGGTTTGGAGGATTGAGAAGTAAGGCACCGTTGGGGCTTGTCCTGACCATCTTAGATACACCTGGTAAAACGCCGAAGAACCCTGACCGTGGAACCTCAAACGGAGCAGCTTGGAGTCCCATCGGGCGTTGAGTTATGAACCAGATAGCCCTTCTACTTAATGTCACATCTACTATAGGTGATGTCACTAGCCAGCTAAACAATGTCAGACATGCACTTGATTAAACCACCGTGGTATTTGGGGCTGTCAGGCAGTTGGTAAGCCACCTCTGCGACAACAGCCCCCTGACACACAGTGGTTAAGCAAAAGGCATGTCTTGGCATTTAATGTTTATGACGTGGAGACAACTAGTGCATCAGGCATTTAATATTGTGACATAAAGCATGAGGGATGTCTTTCATAGTTTTAATGACTGAGTTGCCTCGGGGATGGTGTGGGGGGCTATTTAAGGACCCCAACCACCCCTGGGGAGAGGCATGACCTTTTTTAGAACCCTGGAGTTATTACTAGAGATACACATCAGAAAGAGAGATTTATTGCAAGCCAGAGGGTTTATCCCCTCACCATTGTCATTTATGGCAAAGCTCTTAATACTTGACAGAGATTCCAAAGGGTATATGGTTTGTTTTTACCTGCCTACCAAGGTGTATCTAGGGTGTTTACTTCTCTCTCCCTATAGCTAAGTTACTTCTAAGGTTCATTACTATTTCTTGAGCTATACAAGAGAGTTTTGTGAATTTAAATCGAGTTTATCCTCATTGGGTCTGTGTTCGTGTGTCCTGTCATTAACCTAAAGCTCTGTCCAGGATTAGCTTACCTTTACCATACTCAAACAGGGGTTACGCCTCCATCTTATCTAAAGTACCCTCTTACATTTGGCGACTCCGCTGGGGAGGCACTCTCTTAGCTATGGAGTATGGCGCAAGATAATGCTACTCGAAGACTCAACTTTGATGACATCCAGCGTAATGAAGAACATGCCGCGAGGGAGAAGGAGGCCCTAAAGGATGGGGATCCTCGAGTAGAGGTAGCGCCGGCTCCGACGATGTCAGACATTACTAGTCCGGCACAACCTGCCACGAGTGCAGGGTTGGGACCCGCCCAGATGACGCTCCTCATGAGCAAATTTTATGAGTTTTTGCAAACCCCAGTAGCTTCAACTATGCTGGGAGGATTGGAGGCTAATGCTTTCGTAACACCTGGGGTAGCTCCAACGGCCCCACTAGGTACAGGCATTGCAGGAGCGCTCTTGGCAAGCGTGCCGCCTGTTGCGAGTCCAGCAGTGGGAACCTCAGGTGTCTCAACGATACTGTCGGTGACGTTCGTTTCAGTTGCAACAGGCGCTCAGCCCATGGCCCCATTGTTGGTGGCCCTGCGGCCTCGCCCATGGAAGAAATGAGAAAAGAGATGCAGAAGGAGATGTTGAAGTTCATGCGGGCTTCCTCGCAATCAGCCGGTGAGGTGGATTCGGTTTATGATGACTTTTGAACACCTTACCCTCAAGCGTACAACGATAAGCCTTACCTAAAGGACTATGTTCCCCTTATCTTCGAAAAATATACAGGGAAAGGTGGGAACCCGAAGGAGCACATTAAGCGGTTTGTTGAACACTTGGGAGCACATTGTAATGATAAGAAGCTTAGATTGAGGGAGTTTTCCAAATCCCTAACCGAGAAGGCATACACCTGGTACTCTCACTTAGCTCCCAACAACATTTCTATGTGGGAGGAGATGCACGTATTATTTTTCCAAAAGTTCTTTTTGGCGGAAGACGAGTTCACCTTGACCCAACTGGGAAGGGAGAAGCAAAGACCAGGGGAAGAAGTGGTGGCCTATGTTCGAAGGTTTAGGTAAAGGTCCCTCGATGTGAGGGAGGAGGCCAAAGAGTCCAAGTTATTACAAATTTGCGCTGAGGGACTGCTTCCTGAATATATCTGCCATCTCATCAACGAGACGCGCGAGGGGACTTTTGCGGCGTTCTTAAAAGCCGCAAGGAACATATCTTTGGTGGTACGACCCAATCCGGGGGTAGTGCCCATGATATTCAGGAAACCAATGCAACCAGTGGGGGGGAGGTCTCAGCCCCCCGCGGGTAGGGTACGCCAAAGGAGAAGATAGGGGCAAGACACCGAGGAGGGACAACAAGAGAAAATTTGGGAAAGATAGAGAAGACCCTCCACCATTGCCCTGCACGGTAGAAGAGGCTATGAGTTGTTATAATGCGATGGTCCAAGGGGGAACGGTTTATGAACCAAAAAGCATCCCGATGGAAGAACCTGATGCAGCAACGAAGGCGGATCCTAAGTACTGCCAGGTTCATCGAAAGATCCAATATCCAACAGAAAGCCGCTTCACGCTGCGAAGAATCATCGACAAGTACATGAAGGTGGGGACATTGTAAATCCCCCCACAGAATATTAACAACAACCCACTTCTGGCACACGGGGCCAATTTGGTGAAGGCCTATAATGAGGAGGTAGAAAAAGGAGGAGGGTTAACGATGAAGCAGGAGTTCGAAGAAGCTATGGAACATTGTACCACGGGAATGGCTAATGTAGTTTTAGCCTATGATGAAGCAAGAGCTAATGACGTGTATAGCGTTGAAGATGGGGAAACAGACCCAGTCATAGAATGTGGTGCAGTTTTAAAATCCCCAAAATTCACTTGGTTCTTCGATCAAGTGGGGATCCTAACGGAGAGCAGGATGGAGATAACTCACACGATTTTGGACATTGCAAAAAGTAACGCGGTCCCCTCACTGAGATGGAGGGGACCCATGGCCAGGCTGGTGAAGAAATTCCTGTCAGAGGTAACCTTCAGCGATGCGGATAGAGCTGTGAGGTTCCCTCATAACAGGCCTTTATATGTAACCGCTAGCGTCAACGGGGTTAGCTTTGCAAGGACCCTTATGGATGGGGGTGCTTCCATCAATATTATGCCAATCAGCTCCTTCTACGCGGCTAATATTCCGAAAGAAAGGATGGTCCCCATGCCATTGGTAATTTCGGGATACGACAATCAATCTTCCAAATCCGTCGGGTATGTGAATGTTGGGATTGCGATGGGAAATATGAGTTCCCACATCAAGTTCCATGTGATAGAAAGCGCAACTTCCTATCACTTACTAATAGGGAGAGTATGGATGCACAACCAAGGCTTAGTTCCTTCGACTTATCATCAATGTGCCAAGGCAAATATCAAGGGAACGGAGGTGACCATTAGGGCTACGAAGAGGCCTTTCGCTATCGAAGAAGCGCACTTAGTGGATGCGGCGTTCTATACAAAACTGGAGGAGGATGTGCAGATCCTGACGAAGAGAATGGAGGGGGAATGGGTTCCCTCGATTAGGGAGATAATGGGGCCCTTGAATGAGCAGGATAAAGAGGGCGGAAGTCTCAAAGGGGTGAGGACCGAAGAAGCCCATCAGGCGATCCCTCGACTCCAAAAGAACTTGAGGCAACTCAAAGACAGGATGAGGCCTAGAACAGACCCGATGGAGCACGAGGTCCAATGGAAAAGCGTGTTAAGTCACTTTTCGGGAAAAAGAATCGCTGAGGCTTCGAGAGAGAAGAAGAGGAAGGCCATGGCAACAGCTACCAGCAGGCAATGCAAGAAAATTGTCACTGAAGAGGAAAAGTGGTGTACCGCTTATAACGGTGTGAACGGGCGACCGAAGAAACTGAGGATGAGGTCGACCCGCTGTATGAGTGATTTTTGGTGGATCGACAGGGGCAGTGTATGGTGATAGACAACTCCAGCATACAGGAGTTCGTAGAAGATGTCGCTGAAGAACCAGACTACATGTGAGATCAACCGAGGCCCCAGGCATAAGAGTTAGATCAGCTGAATTTGGAAAGAGAAGGGGAAGATCTAAGGCCTATCTTTATCTCAAAAGATCTCGGTGAGGGGAAATGAGAAGCCTTGGTCAAACTGATTCGAGAATTCATAGATATTTTCTCATGAAAGTACACTGAAATGGAAGGGTTGGATGAAGAAGTGAGTTGCCACAAACTGAACGTGATGTTTTCAGCCATTCCGGTGAAGCAGGCAACGAGGACTTACAAGCCTGAACTAGACTTAAAGATTAAAGAAGAGGTCCAACGCTTGTTGGCAGCAGGATTTATCAAGCCAATACAATATCCCCTCTGGCTATCCAACATTGTGCCAGTGGGGAAGAAAGACAAAAACCAAATAAGGATCTGCGTGGACTTCAGAGACTTGAATAGGGCTTGCCCCAAGGATGAGTTTCCCTTACCATCCATAGACAGTTTGATAGATGCCACGGTTGGTCATGAGATGTATAGCTTCATGGACGGGTATGTGGTATACAACCAGATCAAGATGGACCCCTCTGACGCGGAGAAAACGGAGTTCAAAACTCCGTTGGGAAACTTCATGTACAAGGTAATGCCGTTTGGACTCAAGAACGCCGGAGCTACGTACCAGAGGACAATGATGGCCATTTTTCATGACTTCTTCCACAAATTTGTAGAGTTCTATGTGGACGACCTGGTCATCAAATCGAAGAAGGAGGAGTCCCATCTGAATGATTTAAGGAAGGTGTTTTCTCGGTGAAGGAGGTATAAATTGAGGATGAACCCGTTAAAGTGTGTCTTCGGAGTAACAAGCGAGAAGTTTCTAGGCTTCGTGGTTGATCAACAAGGGGTGCAGATGGACCAGGATAAACAGCGGGCGATATTAGAGATGCCATGTCCTGGAACGGTGAAAGAGCTGAAGAGTTTTCTCAGCAAGGTCTCCTACCTCAGGAGGTTTGTGCCTGGATTGGCCGAAATAACACACCCACTGATGTAGCTGTTGCGAAAGAACACGAAATTCATGTGGGAGGAGGTTCACCATGAGTCTCTTGTCAGGCTGAAGAAACTTCTCGTTTCACCACAAATTATGGTTCCTCCCCAAGCAGGAGTACCATTGCAGCTATACTTCACGTCCACTATGAGGTCCGTTGGAGCGCTACTAGAACAAGAAGTGGACGGGAAAGAATGATCGGTTTACTACCTCAGCAGAATTATACATGGGCCAGAGATTAGGTATAGTTTCTTAGAAAGGCATTGTTTAGCCTTAGTCTTTGTAGCACAAAAACTTAGGCATTATATGCTATCCTTCACAATTCATATTGTAACTAGATGCGACCCAATTAAGTATTTGCTTGCAAGGACTATATTGATTGGCAGGGCATCTAGATGGTTCCTTATCCTCTATGAATACGACGTGAAGTGTGTGGTTCCTCGTACAATTAAAAGCCAGGCATGCGTTGATCTGTTGGCCATCTTCCCTTCAGGAACCTTCGAGCCACCTAAGGAAGACATTCCAGGAGATGATTTACAGGCTAATTACCTGGATACAACTGATGAGGAATGGATGATGCAGTTCGATGGATCTTCGGCAAAAAAGAAGCGGGGAGCAGGGGTTATTCTTTCAAAAGAGATGGAAGAGATTTGCCTTTCCTACAACCTAGATTTCCCTTACTCTAATAACAAAGCAGAATATGAGGCGTTAGTACTGGGGCTGCTAGAGGCTCTTCGAAGGGGAATTCGTTCACTCTGTAATAAGGGTGACTCGAGCTTAGTAATTCAACAAGTAAACGGAGAATATGCGTTGAAACACATGATCCTGGCGCCCTATAGAAAAATCATTCAAAGGCTTCTCAACCAGTTCCATCGGACCAAGATCAGAACACATCCCAGAACGATGAACCGCCATCCAGACGCCTATGACACTATCGCCCCAGAAGATGATCATGAAAACCAATGAGACTATAGTTATGATCCAACGAAGAACAGCTCCTTTGGTGGTACAGTCAATACTACCGATAGAGGAGGACGCGGACTGGAGAGGAGAGATTAGGAAGCAACTGGAGTATGATGAAGGAGCTATGGGATTAAGAGAGTTGGCACAATACTTTACGAACCAGGGGAATCTATACTATAGAAATGCTGGGGGATGGTTGTCAAGATGCGTTAGCCCAGAGGAAGCCGAGCAAAGATTGAGGAAAATGCATGAGGAGCACTGCGAAACAACTGAGATACCTCTATATAGGAGAATTCAAAGAGAGGGGTATTTCTGGCCTAGAATGAAGCAAGATGCGGCAGAGCTGCAACGGAAGTGCGATAAGTGTCAGCTATTCTCCAAAGCAGCAGAGTGCCATTTCACCGAAGCTCAAACGTACTGGAGGCAGCCCTACATCGACTTCATTCCGGAGGGGGTTATCCCAACGGAGAAAATGGATGCAATGGTCTGAGGCGAAGGGCTCCAAGGTTCTATGTTCAGGGGGAAGCTTTATTAAAAGGGGTACTTCAACAGGCCCTTACGTTGCGTCACGAAGGAAGAAGCAGCGAATGTCCTCAAACAAGTGCACGATCCAGTACATATAGGAGGGGCCAAGTTGTATGATCAGTTAATGACATTAGGGTATTATTGGCCAACGATGGAGAAAGACTCTGCTGAGTTCGTTCAAAAATTCAAAGCTTGCCAACTTCATTGAAATATGATCCATGCCCCATCGGTGGACTTACACTCTCTGTCAATACCCTATCTATTTCATACATGGGCGCTTGACCTAGTGGGGGCAATACACCCTTCTTCGAAAGGCAAGATATGGATACTGGCAGCAATAGAGTGTTTTATAAAATGGGCCGAAGCGATACCACTCAGAAGAGCAACGGCTGGGGTGGTGAGAAACTTCATTAGAGAATACATCATTTGCCGTTTTGGGATCCCAAAGGTTATTCTTTCAGATAACGGGACACCCTTCGTCAATTCTGAAGTAACAATGCTCACAGACAAGTACTCCATTGTTCATCACACTTCAACAGTGGAATACCCAAAGGGAAATGGTCAGGCCGAAGAAACTAACAAAACCTTGGTTAATATTTTGGCCAAGATGATGGAGGACTTTCCAGGGGCATGGGACGACAAGATACCAGCTGTTTTATGGGCCTATCGAATAACCAAGCGGAAACCCACAGGATACATGCCGTTCTCTCTTATTTATAGGGCTGAGACAATCCTTCCAATAGAGTTGGAAATCCCCTCTGCTCGTTATTCCTTGTGAAGTAGCATGCTCCCTCATAATAGACACGTACAGCTGGAAGCGTTGGATGAACACAGAGATAATTCGATGCAACACTTTCAAATATATACGAAACAACTCTCCAAGGCATATGACAACTTGGTGAGACCAAGGAAGTTCGTACAGGGAGACCTCGTATTGAAAGCGGCAGTAAAGCACATCAGGGGACTTCCTCTACCAAAGTTTGCAGCCAACTTGGAGGGACCTTTTGTTGTGAAGGAAGCTCATGACTCAGGTTATTATTTAATTTCGAAGTTAGAGGAAGACAAGCCATTTAAGATTAATAATAAATGGCTGAAGGTTTATTATGTGTACACAATCAAGTTCGAACCGATGTTATGACTGGCTATTGTTATAAATATACAAGTTTTGGGTTACAATTTGAACATAATGAAAGAATTACAGAAATATAGAACTCTATAACATATAACAATAGTCACAACACACGAAAGGATTGAAAAGTATATATTCTTCATTCATAAACAATAGAGCATTACAAAATTTGTTTTGGGAGCTATCGCCCAAGAATTACATTGATAAAAGAAAAGGGAGGATCTGTATACAAGAGGCAACTAGTCTAAAAGAAATGATAAATCTGAGAAAGAGAAAAAACCTCCAGGAAAGCCCGAAGAAGCTGCTGTGAAAGACCGTTGGGCATTAATAGAAACCTCCAGTCTCATTTGCACTTGTGTACGTTCGATAAGGAGTCTCTCGCGTTTCAGTTTGACCAGACACAAAGCTTCTTCGGCATCCTTTACCTCTTGATCCACTGCTTCCAAAAGGGGTGCCAATGCTACCAACCTAGCTTCCTCAGCTTGCTGATCCTCCTGGTGCTTTCGTAAAACTTCCCTCTGGCCGATCAGTTGCTGATTCTTCAAAGTCTTCAAATGTGTTATAAGACAGTTAAAACGGAAGCCATCACGCTCCATCTCCCTCAGGAAACCCAGAAATTGGTTAAGTAGGGATCGGCTAACGCTTGCAGTAGGAGTACTGGTAATTTCAGCAACAACTATCGCCATGCCTTGAAGTCTGTGACTCATCACGTGAATGTTGGAACGCAGACAATCCAGTGTGAATGTCTCAGGGTGATGATTCACCAGTTGTTCGATCACCAAACGGTGGTTGACAGGCATTTAAGGAGACTGCCAAAGCACCATCAGGCAGAATGCGTGAGGAGCCAGGTCAGGAAGAGGGAGTTCGCACCCAAATTCGCTCTCCGCTGCAACACCGATCATGGAACCTTGATCATCATGACCAGAATTTTCCGAAGAAGCAGGTTCCCCATGGGGGAGGCCATAGGCGAAAGAACCGGGGGAGAATTTTCCCGAGCAACCTGAAAAGAGATAGAGGGCATGATGAGCTCATGAAAAACCTTAACAAGCATTTTTTGTTGTTAAGTCACCATTATAAGGTGGAGTTTATGAAAAATCTTAACAAGCGTTTTCGTTGTTAAGTCACCGTTATAAGGTGGAGTTTATGAAAAACCTTAACAAGCATTTTTTGTTGTTAAGTCACCGTTATAAGGTGGAGTTTACTAAAAATCTTAACAAGCATTTTCGTTGCGTTTTCGTCGTTAAGTCACCGTTATAAGGTGGAGTTTATGAAAAATCTTAACAAGCATTTTTCGTTGTTAAGTCACCGTTATAAGGTGGAGTTTACTAAAAATCTTAACAAGTGTTTTCGTTGTTAAGTCACCGTTATAAGGTGGAGTTTACTAAAAAATCTTAACAAGCGTTTTTCATTGTTAAGTCACCGTTATAAGGTGGAGTTTATGAAAAATCTTAACAAGCATTTTTCGTTGTTAAGTCACCGTTATAAGGTGGAGTTTAATAAAAATCTTAACAAGCGTTTTCGTTGTTAAGTCACCGTTATAAGGTGGAGTTTACTAAAAAATCTTAACAAGCGTTTTCGTTGTTAAGTCACTATTATAAGGTGGAGTTTATGAAAAACCTTATCAAACATTTTCGTTGTTAAGTCACCGTTGTAGGGTGGAGTTTATGAAAAATCTTAACAAGACTTAATGAAAAATACCTCAGTCGCTGCAGGGGCAAGAACGTGAGTCAGTATGGCAGCCGGAGGGACAGGAACTGTTGGGGGCGAGATCATTGCCTCAGAAGCCACAACAGGGTCCCTGCTCGCAGAAGCCCCAACACTTGGCAAAACTTCCTCACCTACATAAGGCACTAGGGCCAGCATCGCGGGTTCGTCAAGAGAAGATGACAGGCTCCCAAATAAAGACCCAACACGAAGGGGTGCCGAAGCACCACTATGCTGGATAAAAGCACCAACATGTGCCTTGACTGCAGTAGAACCACCAAGATACCTGGGTGGTACAAGATCAGGAGAAAACTGTGACATGAGGGCAAGTGTTAGAAAAGAGGGATGAGCACATACAACATGAAGAAGTATCTCTACGTCCTACTCACCTCGGTTATAGTGTTGAAAAGAGGAATGGTGGTCAGAGGTCTCACCAGCATCGTTGGAGGAAGAACGTTTTCTAACAATGAGGATATTTCCACCTAGGGCGCACAAAATCATCTCGGTGTTCAACGACACACGTAAGTAAAAAAAAGATGGAAGCAAAAAAAAAGACGCTATAACAAATAAATTATAAAGGAAATCATACCTCGAGGTCACTTTCCTCCACAAGAACGATGGGCAGAGGAACCTCAGGTGAGGTACGTAGGTTAGAAGGGACTGATAGTGTTACCTCTGGTTGCGTTACCTCTGGGGGTGAGGAATCACTCGTAGGCTCAGTGGCATCACCTCCCATAACAACTTCCCTAGCACATTGGGAGCTTGACTGACAAGAATAAGTGAGCCCCATCATGGGAGAACGGGGAGGAGTCACATCGGTGCGAGAAGCAGCAAAATGTCCCCCCACGAAAGGGCTCACGGGAGGACTGAGGGGGGTCTGGTCTTTCTTTTTCAACTCCCTGCACCACAGTTGTCGAGAAAAAAAAGCAAATACAGTCATCCTTAAGCAAAAAAGATAATGAATAAATCAAGCATACATACCTCGGATTCAGAAGGAGAACGAGAAGAGAGGACCACAGACGACGAAGGAGCAGTAGCAACAATAGAAGGGGCAGGAGTGGTATGCACCTCAGGGTTTGATGCACCTCAAGAGTTCACTTCTTCTGGGACTTGGTGCCCAGAGTTTTCTTCCTCGATCCCGCTGTACCGGTGCCGACCTCTCGAGGAACCCTTGAGCTCTTTCTCCTTCTAGCCGTTGGCTCTGTAGGATCAACCACCACGGTGGGAAAAGCAACGGAAGGAGGAACAATGACAGCATGTCGTTGATACTTAGCATTTATTCGATCTATTTCTTCTTGGGCCTCCCTCCTTAAACACTCAGCCATTTCGGTGGACATGGGAGGTGGAACGGAGGCTATGGGGAAGGCTTCCACAGGAGTTTGGGGCTTCTGGGACTTAGATTTTGACTTTGTTGCCCCACTCTTGGCCGTTTTTTCCTTCTTGGCAGGAGGTTGAGAAGGCCCCTCGTTGATAGTAGCTTCGGTTGAGGGGGAAGCCTTCTTCAGAGCTACAGGAGTTTTGGGTCTTGGCGTTGCAACTGGGACCATGGGACAAAGTGGGGGAAGCTCGGTGGGAGGTGCTTTGGGGGTTGAACTTAGAGGGAATTCTATCCCAAGTACAGAGTTGCCTTTTAGCCCCAACTCTAGGGCAAAAAATGAAGAAATGAGAGGATACACCGGATCTCCCTCAACGAACTCAGTAATTTTAGCTAGTTGCTTCGGCCAGTACTTTGCTGGAAATAAAGAGGTCACGTCCCCTTGCCTAGTAATACTGGGAATGGTCACCCGCCCAGCCATAGTGGAGCTTATCCCTCACGCAGCGGTGGAAGAGAAAAGAGAACACGCCTTACTAAAGGAGACCTTAGGGTTTGACGATTGAAACACTGGACGTGGAGCCCCCTGATCAAACCCAAACTGGCGGCTGCATCGGTTAGGATTATAGTGCTCACTGGTATATCCCCACTCGGTGTAAGAAGGCAGATATCCGGGGGAGAACAGAAGAACCATGGTCAATGAGGGATCCTCGATATCTGGGGAAGGCACCTGTACCATTCTGGCTTCACGTTGAAAAAATTCACAAGTGTGAAAAAAAACTTCCTCATGATAAGGCCTCATTACAAAGTTCTCAAAACGATCAATCACAGATATTAACTCCTTTCGTCTTTGTCTCCTATGATAAACAAAGGACCTTGGAGGCAGAATTGCTTCCCCCGAGGGAGGACTGTTGGCTTTGGCCGCTACGGCAGGAAAGCAAAAGTAAAGGAAGCTGGTCAGAAGAACACTGTTGGCAAAATTGGCCAAGTTATAACGGCCAAGAGAGTGTTCCATGTCGAACAAAGTCCTATCCAGCCAGGTGTAGAGGGATCCCAAGGCAATTGCAGCCAGTGGAAGTTTTATGCCTCGGGCCAAACGAAGGGACAGGTTAATAAGGTCCCTTCGGGGTTGGTCATTGGGTTTGCCCGTCAAAAGGAAATGAGAGAGAATCACAAGAATATAAGCGGGAAGTTCCAACGGTGTACCTTGACCAGGAGCATCTGCTCAAGAACTGCCTTCACCAGAACCCTTGAAGAAATAATTAATCAAGGGAGAGAAAGTAGCTTTGTTGGATGAACCAATGCAGCTTTGGCATATGCGATCCAACTCCAAACGATCGGCAGTCTCTTGGGCATAAAGAGCCTCATCATCGTAGGGGTCATGACCTGTTGCATCGAGGCCCAAAATCTCGCACACGTCCTCTAGAGTTATGGTGAACTCGCCCCACGCAGCGATGAATATATGAGTAGTAACGTTCCATCAAGAGACTAGGATAGGAAGAGCAGCATTGTTCTTCAAAAGAGTGAACTCACCAAATCACTTAGCCCGTTGCAACCCAAGCTTGGTGAGAATATCAGCATAAGCACTTTGCATGTGAGAGTTCCAAGCATCAAAGTGGGTAGGAGAACCCCCTGGCGCTTCAAAGTCAACATGGGACCATGGGAAGTCCCCTCGCTCCAAGAGAAATCGTAGAGTCCCCTCTGGGGGAAGAAAGCCCCAGTTAGAAGAATCCTCGTCTTTATCACCCAACAGTAAGGCATCAAACTTGGAAGAAAAATGCACAGCCTTGCAGGCAACATCAAAGTCAGCACCCTTCCCAAAAATAGGAGAGCGACGATAAAATCTCAGTTGTTCCTGGCGGGCAGCATCCAGGGTAGAGGAAGCAGTGGTGGTGGCAGACGGAGCACCAGCAGCAGAGAGGGCGGGGTTACTTGAGGTTGCCATAGAAAACAATGATGAAGACGGTAAAAAAGTTTCACGCAGAGGCGGTTTGAAGAACGAGAAAAGAAGACCACGACTGCAGGTAGCAGTTTAGAGGATAAGAAGGCAACAATGGAGTTTTAGCAACAATGGAGTTTTTGCAAGTTTTTTTCTCTCTCTCTCTCTAAAAAAGAAACGCAAGTCTGAGGAAGATAATAACAGAGTAAGAAAAACAAAAGAGAAGGTTCAAGTGTTGTGGATATGGCTGTTTGAAAATTTTGGGGTTGTCATTTCAGTCTCTAACCATCACACGTGCAAGGCCGCCTGCAATCATTTCCAATGAACACGTGGCACCTTGGGAACTGCTTTCACAGTTAAGAAGACTGCGCCACGTCATGTATGAAGTGACGCCTGGGGAACACAAACCGTTGCCTTCCTATACAAGCTTGAGTTTTGGCGCCAACGAAATTTTTGTTAAACATATCTAATACGACCCCCAACGAAGAAGATGTCGCAACGATTCCGAAAAGCTACAATGTTGTCTCGTCATAAGCCTAGATGATTGATTAGTCACGACTAAGGTGCATCGGGCAGCATTTTACTTTTTCCCGAAGACTCTAACGCTCTGATTCTGAATAAAGGAGAAAAGCCTGAATCTTTTCACACAAAGAACGGTCCATCGGTTTGAGACATTTCATGCAGACATTTCTTGTTCCAATAAATCTCTCCACTAGGGGGGGAAATGTAGAGGGGTCTTGAAGGTAATACTGAGATTAGGGACCAATCCCCAATTAGAAACAGTGTTTGAGATTAAGCAATCGAGGCAACTCAAGCGTGGCAACTCAGCGAAGCAGCTTGGCGCGGCAGCTCATATTTTAGCTTGTTATATTAGTCATATTGTATTTTCATTATTGATGACTATAAGATTTAACGGTTGTAATGACGTAACGATAATAACAAAAGAGTTTGTGTGAGGTCAAACGGTACTTGCGAGAGACCAGGCTTAGCAGGGCCTGGGAGAGCTTTGATGCGCTATCGAGTGACCTCACCGTAGGGAACTTTAGAGGGACTTGGTTTGGAGGACATAGAAGTAAGGCATCATTGGGGCTTGTCCTGACCATCTTAGATACACCTGGTAAAATGCCGAAGAACCCTAACCGTGGAACCTTAAGCGGAGCAGCTTGGAGTCCCATCGGGCGTTGAGTTATGAACCAGAGAGCCCTTCTACTTAATGTCACATCTACTATAGGTGATGTCACTATCCAGCTAAACAATGTCAGACATGCACTTGATTAAACCACCGTGGTATTTGAGGCTGTCAGGCAGTTGGTAAGCCACCTCTGCGACAACAGCCCCCTGACACACAGTGGTTAGGCAAAAGGCATGTCTTGGCATTTAATGTTTATGACGTGGAGACAACTAGTGCATCAGGCATTTAATGTTGTGACATAAAGCATGAGGGATGTCTTTCATATTTTTAATGACGGAGTTGCCCCGGGGATGGTGTGGGGGGCTATTTAAGGACCCCAACCACCCCTGGGGAGAGGCATGACCTTTTTGAGAACCCTGGAGTTATTACTAGAGATACACATCAGAAAGAGAGATTTATTGCAAGCCAGAGGGTTTATCCCCTCACCATTGTCATTTATGGAAAAGCTCTTAATACTTGACAGAGATTCCAGAGGGTATATGGTGTGTTTTTACCTGCCTACCAAGGTGTATCTAGGGTGTTTACTTCTCTCTCCCTCTAGCTAAGTTACTTCTAAGGTTCATTACTATTTCTTGAGCTATACACGAGAGTTTTGTGAGTTTAAATCGAGTTTATCCTCATTGGGTCTGTGTTCGTGTGTCCTATCATTAACCCAAAGCTCTGGCCAGGATTAGCTTATCTTTACCATACTGAAACAGGGGTTACGCCTCCATCTTATCTAAAGTACCCTCTTACATGTGGTATACCTCAGTAGTATTAAATGTGTTTTGTAAGTAGAATTTAGACGGTAAATTGTTGTTATATTTTTTATTAATTCTATGAAGAATGAAAATATCATATGTACTAAGCTACATCTCTACATTTTATCATCAAATAGGCAAAATTAATAAAACATCTAATTGGGTAAATGAAATCCTTAGAAATAGGGACCAACTAACGGCATATGAACCAAAGATTAAGGATCATATGGGTGATGTGTTAAAATAAGATTGGGAAATAAAAGGAATCAGAAAAATAGGAGTGTCATGAGGTTGAGTATAGTTTGTGATGGAGAGGTGAATGTAAAGGATGAAAATTTATTTGTAAAATATGCCATTTGAGAGAGTTGGGGGGAGAATGGCTTTTAGTATAAGAAAACGCGTGAGGAGTTTTTCTTAGTTATTGCTGTCTTCAGAGAGAGGGGCTAAAATAATTTGAACCGGTTGATTATAAGCAAGGGGTAGAATATGTAAAACCTTAAAACATTGGTGTCCAAACCTTATATACAAAATATATGTATTTATCACGCTATTCATTCACAATTTGAGCGAGCATATCACTTGTCGAAGGTACGAAAAAGAAGATTTTTCATCATCCTGAAAAATCTTTATCTATAAGAAATAATAATAAAATATATAAGATGAAGTAAATAACACACTTTTATTTCTTTTTTAGTATGGCTTCAGATCCCATTCTGTTTTGTTAGAAAAAAAAGTAAAAATGTTAAATGTCTTTTGGCCAAACACAATGTTATCGATTCATTTATCACTAAGTCCCACATAAATTTATGACCAATTATAAAATTTATAGAATGACCTATCAATCTAATTGATGGGTATTAGAATATGAAGTTAAACATGAGCAAATTTGAGTTTCTCGTAGGCTGTGAACATGTGGTTAAATAAAATAAAATGAACAAAAACGAACAGACTGTGTATAAAATAGTTCAATAAGAAAACACTAGTAAAATAATGAAAACCATTTCAACAACTAACAAAATAGATACATCATTCTTTCCCAATAACAGTTTACCGCTAAAACTCTATAATTAATGTTTGGTGAAGAAAAACTAACCTTTGAGTCTTTATCTAGTTTAGGACATGTATCAAACAACTAATATTCACAATCCATATCTCGTAAACGATGTGAAGAGTATTTCGTGCCTAAGCCATCCTTTAACTGGTGCTACGATGGAAGAAGCTATATAGAGGTGGAAAATTAATCTTTCTATCAATACACACATGTTGGATGCAATATTTTTTTGACCCCACATTTGGGTAAATTTTATTGCTCATCTGAAAAGGTGAGGCGTAATTGAATTATTGTAATCACCCCAATGAGTATAAAGAAAATGATTGTTACAAATATAATTTTCCTTTATATTTGCAGATCTCTTAAATCTACACTTATACAAGCTCACACCAAACCAAAGCAGCAACTTCTAAACCCCATAATCTTACTTTAACTCATCAGAAACCAAACTATATATATATATATATATATATATATATATATATATATATATATATATATATATATATATTAGAAACTATCTAGATAGTTGACCTCATATTCTTTCAACCAAATTATCTTCGTAACCACTATTTACCAAACCAAACCTAAACTCAACTAATTTCTACAGAGTTTACTCAAAACACGCCAACCCAACAATTCTAAGTTACAATCATTACCTAAATGACACAGTGGATAGCTTACCCACATCTAAGTTTGAAACCCAAAATAGAAAAAAATTAAATTGTATTCACAAATTTACCTCTTAGAGCAACCTGTGAGCAGTTATATTATAGAACAACCAAAAACCAAAGGCAACCCATTGTTAAAAGGCAAGAGAAAGAAAACAACAAAAAAGGAAATTTCCAAAAAATATTGAGATCATGAACATAAATCACTACCCCAAACCCCCAATTTATTACTGAGGGTAAAATTTTTTTTAACCCAAATCTCAAATTATAGCATACCAAAATACTCAATTGCAAAATAAGAAAATGAAGTTACCTCAATAACAACTATGGTCACATGCTCGTGTTTATAAAAGTAAATGGGTCATCATTATGAAGTCTATCCTAACAATTGAAAACTTCATCATGAAGAAACATCCTAAAAATTATTCTGCCAAACAACTAAGTAGGTCTTCCTATTCCAAGTGGCTTATCAATAAACACATCATATGTAATGTCATAATTTCAACTGAAACCATGCATCTCTTGTATTTCTTAGTGGCTTTTCAACAAAAAGTGCAACTATCAACATAAACATTTTCTCAGATGGTTAATGTGCACAAATCAAATCATCTTACAAAAATTTATTGAATTATTCAATACAAATGAAACAACAAAAACAAGGTATTTACCTTGAAAATGTATCAAAATTTATTTAAATGTTGCAGAAAATTTGTCAGATGCATGGAAACTAATGAAAACTTAACAAAAATATTGTATTCATGGAAAATTAGATAAACACCATGCAAAACATTGTAGAGTTAGTCCTGGTATCAAGAAATGCAAAGAAAATGCATTGATTCAATGTCAATACCCAGCTCATGTCGGCCAGAACAACGCGATAGGCCTTACCAGCGTTAATCGACTAAATTTTTTCAATAACCGATGGGAGAAACTTTGGGGGCTTTGTCACCTCCGGCCTTAGTCTACTACTCCACTCCAACATAATCTCTACACCTACAAAACCTAATATCAAATCTGATTAAACTTTAGGTATGGAGAAATGAAAAAAATCATTAATATATGAACCAAATGATTGTAGAAATAGTGATAATGGTCAATATACAAGAGTAATTTAATACAAATTACTTAAGATAGTTTTTTGCAACTGAAGAGGAGCATAGTATTTGGAAATTCCTTTCCATCAATTGAGGGACAATAAAATTGAACAGGATTATGAGTAAGGGTGTCAAACTTAATCTAAGGAGAGACTAGGCGATTATGTTAAATAGAAGTCTGATGAAAAGGTAACACCCTATAATAGCATAACCAAAATAATCATATGTCTATGTATACAAAAATTAAACGAGATTGAGCACATGAGCAGTGGCTCGAGGATAGTTAATTCCCACAACAATGAGCATTCTTCATTTTCCATCGATGAATAGATCTATATGATCATATCTCACTTTGAACGACTTAAAGTACTCGTCGTCAACCATTGACAATAATAGAGCCAGAGAGCCATTCCGCTGAATTTTGACTCCCAAACATCATCTGCTATGATTATCGATCACAAAACAGCTAAATAAATAAAAAAAATGATGACATAACATGTGCAACTTCAATGTCACTAACCAAGGTCAACTTGTTTATCTTCTCAAGCCTCATTGCAACCATGCCTAACTTAGATACAACTGAATCGGCACATCTGCTCCATTAAAACCAACTGTATCTAGGTTGTAGGACAACATTGAACGTAGCCTTAAAAGAGAGTTTGAGAGAAAGAAGATAATATTATAAAAGGGTTTAACAGTGAGGATATTATGAGAGGGTTTAACATAGGGCTTTAGAATTTTTTTAGGAATATAAAGAAACAAAAGGGGAGATGAATCGAAGAGATTGAGAACTGAAATGGACATGAAGTTATCAATGTCAGAGATAGAGAGAGGCGTTATTTGATGGGTTTATAATTCCATATTACATGTATTAAATTGTGGAGATGAATGGTCCCTTATCATTGTCATACTCATACATTCTCACAATCAACTCATGGGCATTTTCGAAATGTGCATTTTGAGAATCATTTTTCCTTCATATATATGAGATGGGCAAATCAATGATATCTATGCTTATGTGGATAGACTCATTGTTGACCAATCTTAAATGCTTCTATAGCATTATATAGTAGTTTAGAAATACAAATTCCAATTTATAATTCCAATTCAATTACATTAGTGACCCCAAAATACACACACAATTTCAATTTCAATACATAAAAATTTCAATACACAATTTAAAAACCATTCAATACCGCACACACAAACACGATGACCTACACACACACTGACCAACACCACATAGCCCCCCCCCCCCCCCCTCGCAACACACATTAACCCACAATTAGCACTGTCCACATACACACTCTGATGAACACACACACACACATATACAAACATAAAGTAAATATATATATATATATATATATATATATATATATATATATATATAGAGAGAGAGAGAGAGAGAGAGAGAATCATAATAGTTTAAAGAGAGAAATAAAAGAGGGAAGGAAACGAGGGAAAGAAAAAAGGAAGCGGCTAGGTCTTTTTATTTTTAATGTGGTCACGGTCTTTCACCGTGATAAGTCTGCGATAAACAATTGTCAAGGACTTATCACGATCAAAGATCGCGATAAGGGTGGTCGGGACAAGGGTGACATTTTAGGCTTTTTTGTGTAGTGGCAATATTTTAGTAGGTCTATCTTGATTATATGTAATGGATATAGTTTTCACTTATTATGCTAGTACACTTTGTGTCTAGTGATCAAGACCAATTTGAGTTAATTGTCTTTATAATGACTATATACGATAATGCACATCTTATGGTTTTCATGAGTGCTTAAGCTATTAATCCGAACATAATTGATGGACACGTGCATGAATTGTTCATTACCTTGACCATTTGCGTGAGATTCAATTATGGATAAATAAGCTTGGTAATTTGGGTAATGGTGATTCGTCTATGGTGAAAGTTAATTATGAATGGAATCCACATCTCGATATAAAGATTGATGATACCCTTTGATGTAGCTTATAGGTTTTAATTATATCAAATTCGGTTGATGTATTTAATTATCCAACGTATTAAATAAGTTTAGTGAATGGACTTGAAAAATATATAAGAGGTTGATTAAATATAATAGTCAATCGATTGAAATCTGTAATCCTAATATGGGGAGATTATTAAGCATTTAATAACAAGGATCTAAAAATTATAATTTTGAGGAAATACATTAGTGTGAATTATTACTCTTTAGTGGAACGGATAATAATTTATATAATTATATAATTAATTATAGAGTTTAATTACGATTCCTATTTCTGTTAGAAGCTAGTCTCCTATTTTTACTAGGGGTCTTCATGTTGGCTTATATAAGCAACATTTTGTCTCGTAATAAGTGTGGGATGATTATAGATCAGAGAAATACTTAAAAAAATTGGTAGAGTTGTGATCCTTGGAGACCACACACCAATGACATGTACTGGCTTAAAGGAATAACATGGAAGATCTCGAGATCTCTTTCAAAGATCAAATGTTGTAAATTTGATTTTGGAAAATTTGAGAGTCTAAAAATTATGAAATTGGAACCATAGGTTCCTAATATATGGAGGAAAAGGAACAAGAAATCTCAACTAATTCGAATATCGTTGGTACTCCTTCTTTATGCATCTTTACAAAATAGTGGTTCGAAAAGAAGATTAGAAAACACAGATAAAATCTAGAATCGAATTTAAGAACGGATAAAAAAGGTGGATTACATATTAAAGTTAGTTCTATAATACACATAAAACCTAATATAATAATTTGGTAGTCCCGGATACGAAGGTTTGGGGATGAAATCAATTCAAGAACACAAAATTTCATCTGCCCAAAGAAATGTGTGACATGTTATAGTGTCTACTTGTCGAAGCCATAATTTAAGAACCATTGATAAGATGGGGATGCAATGTGTTATTGAGTTTTGGAGAACAAAATATATAAACTTCACAAAGATATTATTTTGATGTTATTAAGAGTTTTTAAAAAAATAAATTCAATTTTTTGGACGCCACACCATTAGATTAACTACACGGATCTGTATAACACAAAAGAGATAAAATTTCTATTGTTCAATCCAAAAGGAACTGTAAAGGTATGAGATCTTGAATCTCCTATTTAGATCCATCATAATTTTTTTATTGATACGCAACTATCATATAAATCAAATGATTAACATATGAAATTGCCAATTATACTCGTATAGATCTTATTCTAGGTACAGGTGCATAAATATCAAAATAATCTATCCATTTTTTTATTTAAATCCTTTAGCTACCAATTGAACGTTAAATGTTTGAATAGACCCATTTGTATTATATTTTATTTTAAATACCCATTTTCTGCTAATAGGTTGTGATTCTTGTGGTAAGTCTACAAAAACCCAAGTTTGATTAGATAGTATTGAATACATATCATCATTAATATTTTCTTTCTAGAAATTCGCATCTCTTGAAGTCATTAGGATATTCTTTTACATTTAGTAAGATATGTATTTTTATTAAGAACATTATTTCTATCTCCTTCCAACAAAAAAGGCTAAGGTTTGTGAAGAAATAAAATCAAGGCCTAAAATGTTTCTTTCTTAGCGCGTTGACTTCTCCTAGGTTCAAGTTGTATTTCAGATTCCTTTCTTTTATAATTATTTTTTGAATTAGGGTTCATGTCAGTTGATATTTAAGGGACAACATCTAGGTTGGGGCAAGGATATTTATGAAATTTATTTTTAATAAACTTAATGTCGTTAGAATCAATTATGATATTTGAGTTCAAGTCTAACAACCTATTAGCCTTAAAATTTTCAGCATATCATACAAAAACACTTTTAATTCCTCTTGGGCCAAACTTTGATGTTTTCAGGTCATAAATTCTTTAGAGAGATAAAGAACTGAATACCCTAAGGTAATTTAAGCTAGGTTTTCAATTCTTCCATACTTCATATAGTCAAATGTATATTTTTATCAAGGGAAATCTATTATGTAAATGACAAGATGTGAGCGAATTTTTTGGAAATTTTAAAGTAATTAACATATAATTAATTATATTAGTAAGGGTTATATTCTTTATTTCAGCCAATCCATTTTGTTTGGGAGTATAAGTGGAAGATTTTTTATGAGTTGTTCCATGTTTTTCACAAAATGAGTCGAATTAATTAGAAAAATATTCTCCCCCTCTATCACTACAAATAATTTTTTCTTTATTCTCTTTTTAATTTTCAAATTTTGCCTTATACCATTTATACATAGAAATTTCTCCATCTTTAGTTATTGTTAAATAATATGTGAATTTTTAACAATCATCGATAAACGTAATAAAATATATTTTACCGCCTGTAGTTAAAAGGCCATTATATTCACATATATCATTATGTACCAAGTCTAATAATTGTGTAATTCGTTCAACTTTAGAAAATGATTTCTGTGTTATTTTGTCTTGAATACAAATTTCACATTTATCGTGAGAGGTATTAACATAAGATATTAAGTTTTGTTTTCACATGTATTTCTATGATCTAAAATTAAAATTTGCTAATCTACCATGCCATACATCAAATGAGTTAGCGATGTATGCAAATTTATTTATTTTTTCTATTAATAATAATTAGTTTTAACATCCCATAACAAGCATATCATTTTTTGACAAACACCCCATTCGTAGTAAGAATCAACTTATTAAACTCAAAAATGACTTTAATGTCACTTTTACATAATAAATTTATAGACACAAGATTTTTCCTGATTTTTGGGGACAGGTAAAACATTTTCTAATGTTAATTTCTTTCTCAAAGTAAACAGAAGTTTGATGTTTTCTTTTCCTAAAACCTTGGCATAATTCTGATTCTGCATTAGAACAGCTTGACCACCAACTGCTTCTTCATATGCAGAGTACAATGATTTATCATTGCAAATATATATGGTAGCCTCGAAATCGAGTCACCAATCATAAGACTTTGTCACTCTAGCCATATTCAGTTAGTTAATCATACCAATATGCATTTTTGATACCATTTCAATAGGATCATTGATAGGGCGTTAGTAGTGTGCGCGTGTAAGTTCACTGTCGTTGTTTTCTATCTCGCCATGACTATACAAACAAACCTAAATTACTACTACACTTGCAAGGCAAGCATAATGGTAAGTCGGGTATTAAAAATCCATAGGGACGAGATGCTAGAATTTAAGTGATTTAGTGCTCCGAAATAAAAGTGTAAAAGATAAATAACAACAAAAAGGAAAAGATGCAAAAATGGGAAATGTTAATCTAGGCAAGTGTATTGAAACTAGACTAACAAAGCGAGTAAAACTATGGGTTGCGTCGAATATCCCTCACCGGGGGTAATTTGTATAAAATGGTTACATGGGTCGACGAGTTATTACAAATGTCTCTCATTTCGACAGTTAAATAAATCAAGGGTTGTCACGCCCCTATATCCTCATAAAATCCTAATAAGATTTTGTCATCAACAAATATCCCGAAAATTATGCGCAAAAGGTCGTAAGCACGGGACATACATGATACGTCTCGTCAAATCTCCTAGGCGTAATAACTAGGACAACGCACCCGAAATACACCCGTAAGCACTATTACCGAGAAAAGCAACGCGTTAACCCGAGTGAGTGCCATTCAAACACAACCTAATTTAAATTACCTAGAAAGCATGTTAAAAATGCGATAAATAAAGTGAGTAAATAAACGCAGTAAACTTACACTAGAAAGAGATTGAATCAAAGCATGTAAACTAATTAACAAAGCATATACATTTAACTATCAAATCAAGAATTAAAGGAAAACAACTATATTAATGGAGAGGAACGTGACTAATGCAACTTACAACCCAATTGGGTGTCAAACCAAGAAGAATGAAAGAAGAACTCTTCAAAACTCTCAAACCCTAAGTTCTTCTAAGATAAAATCTATCCCAAAACGTTCATATTTGATATTACAACAAAATTTGGTATTTATAGTAAGTTAGAATAAAAGAAAAGAAGAAAGAAAAGAAAAGCAAAATATCTCCTGGAAATAGGGGATCGATCGATCGACCAAAATCGTCGATCGATCGATCAAGAACAAAATATCCTACTATCGATAAGGATCGATCGATCTACCCCTTTGGTCGATCAATCGATCAAGCAGGTAACAGCACACTGCATTATTGTTTTGGCTGTTTGCCTTTCCCGTCCACAGAAATTGTCATAACTTCTTCGGTATGAATCGGAATTACACACCGTTCATGGCCACGCGAATCTAGCGAGGAGGGATACAACTTCCGTGAGACATTAGGCCAGGTGCCCAATCTGTGAAAAGACTAAAATGCCCTTGAATGTGTGATCGCGTACGAAAATCGAGCGAAATGTGTACGAACTTCACACTTAGCATCCAATTACCTATAAAAGCTCAATTAACCCCTGCAAAACATGTTAACGTAGAAATCCTAGGTTGTCTGGTTAACGAGCATAAATATAGGAAATAAGATACCCGAGGGGGCTAAAATGCGTATGTTCGGAGGATGAAATATGCAATATTTGCGCATTATCACACCCCCTAACTTACACGTTGCTAGTCCCTAGCAATGAAATAAGATGCAACAAGAACTACAAGCAAACCAAAATAGGAGATAGTACAAAAGTATGTTATAAAAGCAAAATGCCACTTTCGCGGGCAATTAGATTGCATTTAGCATATGCAATAAGCCGTTAAACCCCTAGGTCACCCTAGTGGACGAGTGTCATCTCGTGAGGGTTTTCAAGGATGATACCCACAAACATCACATGGTTTCCTCAAAATATGCCCAACCCAACATGCGACAAGCCTAACAATGGTGAAAAGGATTTCATACGCATTATTAGCAAAGTGAATGAATTCAAACAAAAGTTCAAATGATTAACATTATAGAATGAACCTCATAGAATTGAAACCTTAAAATGTGGGAGGGGGAGCGAGCACATGAAAAGTGTGATTTGGAAAAAACTTAAATAAACTAGATAATAAATTAATGCAAGCATATATTCAATCCTCACGGTCATTACACTCATCAAAAGAATTCAATCGAAACGGGGAGGTAACACACGGAACATGCGGGCATAAGGAGTAAATTTAAATGAAAACTAGGTCGCACACATGTCACAAATGAAGAACGCTATATATGAACTGAAAAACTGTAATCTCAAGGAAAGGATACTTCTCACTAAAATAGGCGAAATGCATTTTCACAGATTATCAAAACTATTATGACTTTTAAATTACATCAACCTAAGATCACATAGGACTTTGCTGGGGTTATAATGTAGGCTAGGGTAGGGTACGAAATGAAGGATATGTACGTACGAATTCAAAGTGTTCGGAATGAAAACTTGAGACAATGTGAAAATGCGGGCAATATCAAAATTGGAAAACAAGTTCCAAAACGGAATTAGATATATCATTGGGGGAGAGTAATCAAATCTTATTGAACTATATACACAACATTTACAACTTTCTCTTTCTTTTCTTTTCTTCTTTTTCTCATTTTTCTTTTGTTTTCTTTTGTTTTTGCTTTCTCTTTTTCTTTTCTTTTTCACTTCTCTTTACTTATCAAACTCTCATATGCCAAAATTGCAACTGACATCACAACAACATCATTCAATCCCAAGTAATATTCCAAAAAAAGGTATGGAAAGTGTATATATGGGCTAAAACTCCAATTTAGAGTTGGTTATGGGAATTTGGGTTATGAAACTAAAGGCTATATTTAGGCTCCAATGGGTTAACGAGGGTAAACATATAAGGGTGAGGTCAAGGATAATATGGGTGATATAAAAAAGATGGCCTATGATCATTTCACAAAGTTTACGCAATTCTTGAATTAAAATAATATACGAAATTCATGATCAAGCAACTCATTTCAAGTATGAACTCAATTAATGAATGATTAAATGAAAGAATAGTGAGATTACCAACGAATTCAGCATTTTCAATGAGAAAAGAATAGTGTATACACTCACAAACAACGAAAGGTACAAAGATTACTCGGTGTAAGTATATACAATGCAACAAAAGCTTACCGAGTTATAAAAATCTTAAACCAAATCAATAAAGGAATAAAAGTGCATGTGCTCATGGGATTAAAGTTTAATTCATGAAGTTATTCATAATATCAATAATGGATACTAAAGTCTAATAACTTCTAAAATAGAGAACATGCATCGTTGTGTTGTCTATTGGATCGGGAAATTATTAAAATTTATCATCAGAAACAAAGGCAAAATGCCCCAAAAAAGGAGAAAAAATAAAGAAAATATTTTTTAATATTTTTTAATTTTTCAAAGAAAAGTACACTAAGTAACTAACATGTGAGCAAAAACATGGACTAAATAAAGAAATGGATAGAATATCCCACACTCCCTAACTTAAAACTTGACATTGTCCTCAATGTAAATTAAGAACCAAGTTAAAGAGAGCTAAAGAGCGATATTACCCAAAATTGAAGCGATCCCCATAAGAACAAGTCCAAAGAATCTACAAAAGAAGTTAGTACCAAGCATAGTAAAAACAAATAACAAAAGGTTAACTAATTACACTAGACTAAATTAAAAAGGAAAGAAAAATAAAAAGAAATAAATAATAAAAAGATAACTATATGCAACCTACTATTTAGGCTTCACACTAACTATACACTAGAAGTATAAATAGTTAAGGGTCCACCGCAAAAATGATTTGACTTTGGAGGATAATCGGTGTACCCTCACACTCAAGCATGCCCTCCGGAAAATATGAATTCCGTTTGAACAACAGAAGGTATGTTTAAGGAGTAAGAAAGGAACCATCGGCAATTAAAAGTTTTGGAGGAACGATGGGGGGTTTGGATTGAACGAGTGACAAAAACATGTGGGGCTAGAGAAAAGCTGAATAACCTCTCAAATATTTTGAAATTGGAATGGGAGGTGGCGCACACAAAGGCAAAGATGCGATCATGGAAAGCGACTCAAGCAAGTACTCCTCATCGGCGAAAAGGTTTAAAACATTAAAGTTTGAAACCGAATCATTGGGTACTTGTGACGGTGTGATAATAGAGAATGAAAATGGGGATGAAAGAAATTCAAACTCATGAGATGAATCATCATCACATGAAGATTGAGTTTCGAATGAAATAATATCATTTTCAATGAAATGTTCTTCTTTGGGGGCCAAAGAAGAAATCATTATATTGCAAATAGATATTACGTCATTTTCATCCTCACTTTCAATATCTATTACGCAATGGGCAAAGATTAGAATGGTTTGTTCCAAAGTAGGAACAAGTACCTCATTTGGTTAAAAATATTCTACGACTTCAAAAGTCTCATAAGCAAAATCGTCGTCGGACTCAAATAATAAATCCAAGTCATGTTCCCACGAACGATTTTCTTCCCGATAATAATTTTCAATTTTCTCATTTTCATACATATGCAAGCCCTCACCGAATGTCATAGGTCAAGGTGCGGATGCATGAAAATGGGAACTTTGAAAATTACCATCGGACTTAAACGAAAACTCATTATTATAGGAATTTTGAAAATTACCATCGGACTTAAATGAAAACTCATTATTATAAGGAGCTAAAGGCACAAAATCATTGTCATCATCATAAAAATTCCAATAACCCAAATTTTGACTTTCGTTATTGTAACAACCCTTGATTTTAGGAGGCTAATTTTATATTATTTTTACCGCATAAGGTAATTATATAAAATGTTGGGACTGGAGTAAATATTAATCTTAGATGTTAGAAGTTAATATTTACTGGAATGTTGCATAATTACCGTATGTGTGGGTAAATATCTTCATGTTGTATGTTTTATAGTGTCATGTATTTTAAATGACATTATGGTTTAAATAGATTTGGAACTCAAAGTAAATTATAAAATTTTCGGATGCCAGTTTAGAGGGTGTAGTTAGTCTCGGAATGTCCGAGACAATCAAAATAAGTGCCATATTGTATTTTTGGGTTTCGAGCACTTTTACCTGATTTTAACTTAAACGCGTATTGGGAGTCATTTTAATGTGGTATTAACCACTTAAGTTGGAGACTTCAAACTTAAGCCACGATTTTAAGTCTTGCCCTTATTTTCATTTGTCATTTTGTGTCTTAAAACATAGAGAGAAAAGGAGAGAAAGAGAGAGGAAGGGAAAAATGGAGAAAAGAAGATAAATTGGAAGATTGAGGTTGGGATTGCTTCTAACTAAAAGAAATATGAGATATCAACCCTAAGGCAAGTTTTCTACTTGCTAATATGTGATTTAAGTTGAATAAATTGTGTGATAGTTGTGTATTTGCATTTGAGGATCAAAAGTAGAAATTTATGGAATTTAAACCCTAATCTTAGTTTATAATGATGAGATTTTAGGTTATAGTAGTTAAGAATCATGTAGGATGATTTGGAGTATATTAATAATGGTTGGATGTGTAAAAAATGAAAATATTTGAAGTTTGGAGGAATTAGGGTTTATAACCCTTCGTAGCCATTCTTGGCAAAATTGCAGGACCCAATCGTTTCGGCCCTAGGGCGAATCGATTCGGTAAGGGGTAGCTTACAGGTCTGCATAACCCGAATCGATTCGATTAATTGAAAAAAGTTGGTTTTGTGGTCCGAATCGATTCTCTTTTAGGGCGAATCGATTCGGCCCTAGGGCGAATCGATTCGTTTTCCTGCTGTTTTTAAGTTGTTTTTATAACTCAATTTTTACAACCTAGGAACCTTCTTGAATGAAGTAAACTTAGAGTCCTAGAGTGTGAGATGACTTAGTGGTCTACCCTACATTAGGAATGGGTTATGTGGGGACTTTTCCGGGGTATTGCCTATTGATGATAGGGCATTCTTTCTTCTAGTTAATTATTATAAAACTAGGATATGTAGTGTTAAGTTTGGGAGATTTTAGAAGCTCAATTGAGCTATGTTAACTTTGGTAGTTCATAATAACACCATAAAGGTGAGTTTGGAGAATAAATCGAAAGTTCATTCATTCCTTTGAAAGATGATAATCTTGGGGTTTTAAAATAACACCCTAAAATGTTTGGAGATAATGAAGAGTTTATTTACTCCTTTGAGGTTGTAGTGTCGATATAAGTTATATTATTTACAAGAAGTAAATGGTAATGGTTTCGGATAAAATGAAACTGTAAGGACACAAATTTCCAATTCAGTCCATATGTAGTTTTGGCTCAATTCCGGACAAAAACATTTATTCATAGGATAGTATTTAATTGTAATATTCTCAAGCCTATGAAGTATGTGTTGAAGACGTAGCGGCAAAGAATTTAAAGCTTCATCAAAATGCCGGTTTGCGTGCCTCGTTTCTACGTCATCAACTAAGGTTCCATGCTCCCAAGGTATGAATGTAATTATATTTATATAGGAGCTTGGAACAATATTTATTGGGTGTTAGGTTTAATAAAAAACCATGTTTTACTTTCAGAATAATTTAATTGGAACTTTAAAATAAAGTACATAAAGTTTCTGGGCCAAAAATTGAATTTATCAAAAATTTCTGGAAGTCTTTCGAAGTCTCGTTCGAACGAGTTTTTTTCGTTCGAACCAGGTTTTCGTTCGAACGAGTTTTTTCGTTCGAACCAGGTTTCGTTCAAACGAGTTTGCCAACGAACCTAAACTGGTCAGTCGTTCGATATGTCGTTCGAACGAGTTTGGTCGTTCTAACGAGATATCTAACGAGTTTCTAACGAGCTCAATCTGGTCGCTCGTTAGAAGTCTCGTTCGAACGAGAGTCAAGTTCGTTCGAACGAGATGCCAGGCGGGAACAGTTTTGAGCAGTTTTTGGCAGTTTTTACCCCATTTCCCCACTTGTTTCTTAACTGGTTTTTTAAGGCTTTATTAAGGACGGGAATCATTTTTGAAGGGGTATCTTTTTCATACCATACAAACTCCTAGAGAGTGTTTTGATAGAAAATTTGTTTAAGGAAAAAGATCAAGTTTTGAGTGTTATTCTTTAATGAAAAATCCTACACACTCTAGTGTTTACACCCAATAGTTGTTTATCCAAGTTCTATATACATCTTTACTTGGAGTTTTTGGCACCGGTTTTTTCTACCGAATTGAAAAAGAGACGTTTCGGGTTTCCTTCTACATCCCATCACAAAGAAGAAGAAGTTTGTTGTGGTATTACTCACTTGGAGAAAGGCTCCAAGCTTGGGTGACGGTGACCATACAAAGTCCTATCGGTGGATTTCGAAATCGCGGTGGAGCTCCGTGGTTGTCCGCTAGGAAGAGGTTTCTACAAGAAGGAGCAACAAGGCTTGAGAGGGTTCGAGTCGAGGATGTAAGTCTTTTATCTTGTAATTGTAATTCCATATCTGGTGGACTTGTGGCTAGGGCCGTCCGAGGTTTTTTCCCGTCTTGGGTTTTTCCTCGTACATCGCGGCGTAGTGTGATATTGTTTATTTTATCTTGCACAATAATTTAGAATCCATGCTTTAGGTTTAATTCAAGATAAAATTTGGTTTAATTATCACACTCATTTAATTTGGGACTAAATTAAATTTTGGGTAAATTTGGTTTATTCAAGTCATTTGCTAAAATTGGTTTCGCCTAACTTTGGATAATTGAATATTATGACTTAGGCAAATTCTAGGACTTGGATTAGTGAATTGATTTAATCTTGTTCAATTAAACCAAAATTTGTTTTGTTTAATTGTTGTTGAACCATCTTCTTTCAACGCTTCCGCATCATTTATTGAGTTTTATATAAAAAGGAAATTTCTTACGCATTCAAATTGGTATCAGAGCCAAAGCGATAAATTATTTCGTTAACGATCTTTTTAAATAATTTTTTGGCTAAAATGGATTTTTCCCCATTTTCAAAATTTCCTATTTTCGATGGTTCAAACTACGCGTATTGGAAAGCGCGAATGAGATCGGCACTAAAATCTATCGACGAGAGAGTTTGGATGTCTGTTGTTACTGAATACTCCCCACCAACTTACTTAGTTGAAAATGAACGTGTTATCAAACCCGCCGATAGATGGACTGAAAATGAGTTTAAACTTGCTAACTTTAATTCCCGTGGTTTAAATGACTTGTTTAGCGCTGTCGCACCGGATGAATTCCGACGTATTATGACGTGTGAAACCGCTAAAGAAGCTTGGGACATTTTACAATTAACTCATGAAGGAACTAGTGTCGTTAAAGCTTCAAAACTCCAAAACCTCACCACTCAATTTGAAACTATCAAAATGGATGAAAAAGAAACTTTTGATAAATTTTATGCTAGACATTCTGATATTGTTAATTCATCCTTTAACATGGGAGAGAAAATACCTGACAACCGTGTTGTAAAGAAAATTTTGAGGTCCCTACCCGATAGATTTATTCCAAAGGTGACCGTTTTAAATTCTTTACCCAATTTAGCCTCTACGAAATTAGAAGAGCTTGTAGGTGATTTACAAACCTATGAACTAGATATGTTTCCCTCTAAAACTGAAAAGAAAATTGAAAAGGGCGTTGCTTTAAAAGCTCGAAAAGAGGTCAAACAAGTAGTAGAGAGCGATAGTGATAGTGACTCGGAAGATATGGCTTTATTTGCTCGCAAATTTAGAAAATTTCTTAACTTTAACAAAGATAAATTTAAAAATGATTTTAAGAAATTTGATTCTTCTAAAAATGATAAAAGCGAGAAGATTTCTAAAGCCGAGAGGATCCCTAAACCTAGTAATCACAATTTAGATAGGGACGAGTCTAACAAGTGTTTTGGTTGTGAAGGTTATGGCCATCGAGCTTATGAGTGCCCCACTAAACTAAGGAAAGAGGGTAAACGACCCACTGCATATAATGCAACCCTTAGTGATAGTGATAAGGAAGAAAAGCCCGATTCCCCCACTAAGAAAAATTTTGTGGCTTTTATGGCTAGTCATGTGAGTGATAATGATAACTCATCGATTGATGACACGATAGCACATGCCACTTCCAAGGTCATTGTTCATGATTCCCTTGTTTTTAATGATAGTGAGAGTGGATAAGAAAGAGAGAGTGAAAATGAAGAAGAGGTTGATGTGAGTGAACTTCAAAATGCTTTTCATTAATTATATAAAGAATCTATTAATTTGAAAAGAACTAATTTGAAGTTAGAAGCTTGTATAAGAAAGAGTGTCAAGGTCGTTAATGATAGTGCCTTAATAGAAGACCTTAGGACACATGTGAGGACTCTTCAAGAGAAGCTTGATTATGTAGAAGGCGAAAGAGATAGCCTTAGGGGTTTAATGGAATCCTTGAAAAAGGAGCTTCTTGCTTTTGAAGAGCGAAATGTTTTACTAGAATCTAACATTGCAGAATTGGAAAATAAATTAAAAGATTCTAGTAATGTCAAATTTGATTTGGAATGTCGTTCAGAAAAACTAGATAAAATGTTAGGAACGGTCCAAATTAAAAATGACACTTGTGGTTTAGGCTTCAATCCTTGTAAAGAATTTACTCATAATGCCCAAACCAATGTTTTAGGAGAATCAACTAGGAATACTTCTAAAGATCACTCCTTAAGTAAATCTTTTCGACATGTTCTCACTTGTACACATTGTGGTCGACAAGGTCATCTTAGGAAATTTTGTTTAGATCTTAAACAAATTCCTTGAAAACCCCATAGTAAAGTAACCACGGTAGTTAACGTTCCTACACCCCAAGATAGTCATTCCTCATTAATTTGGGTTAGGAAATCCGACTTGGTTGCCTCACAAACTAGGGTTGTTGATTCTCATTTACTTTCACATGCTTCCTCCCCTGCTAAATCTAAAGGATGAATGTATAGTGTTTGCATACTTTAGCGTTTGTACTTTATGTTATATTCACATGCTAAATGTATGCTTGTTTTAGTCATTTTCTAGTCATTGCCTTAGTTCATATCACATGCTAGAAATTATGACTTGTTTATCTTTTTGTATTATATTTTGTGTTTGAATTAATTAAAAATATAAAAAGATTTTTGTTTATCATTTGTGTTTGATTATTTCATTTAAGCTTAATGAAAAATACAAATGATTTTTGTTTGTCCTTTTGAGTAAATATTTATTTTTGATTAAAAATGTTAAAAACTCAAAAAGATTTTGTTTTGTATGTATTTTTGTTTGACACACTTTATGTGGCATATATTTGTGTTTGAATCCCATCATTTACACTTCCACGTGGCTAGAACTTTTGGTTTAGATTTTCAATCCTTAAAATGTCCTTTACCATGTTTTATATGGAGTAGTTGGATTTTGTATTGATTAAATGGATTATATTTTCATATGCCTCTTTTCACACATGCACGAGCTCTTTTGAAATCTTAATGTCACATGTTATATTTGAGCTTTTTGAGGTGTTCTCCTATCAATCTAGTCATCTACATATCTATGACCTAGGAGGACTAGTGCATGTCAAAATCCGTTGCATGTGAGATTTGTGTGAAAAATGAAAACATGATAAATTAATATATGCACGGGGAAGGGCTCCGAAAGGATGAATTAAATCCTTTGTGATAGTAAGCCACCGTTGTTTGGATCTAAAAGAAATACGTGATCCAAAGGCCTAAAAACAGAATATTTGGCATTACACAGAAAGCAATTGCCAAGGTCTATGTTTGTTTGATATATTCATTCAAAAACAAAAGAATATATATGCTCATTGAGGGAGAATTGGATGGTATATCAACGGTTTGCACAATGTCCGTTTATCCTAGTTGTCTTTAATGTCATGACTCTATTTGGTTTGTAGAATCATCATCATGCTAGGCTTGTCTGCATTGTGTATGTTTGTTCATTGAGTTCAATCTATATTGTCACATGAGGTTATATTTCAATGTGATGAAGTTTACAATCAAATGAGAACTCCGTGAACGTTTATTAAGTGTTTGGGTCTAAATTTAAATTGTTGCTAGTTCACACCTCTACACTTCCGTTTCCATATGACATATTTTTGCCATACAAGTGTGCAAACTTATTGTATTTTGTGTTATATGTGTGTTTATATCTATATATATCTGCAAGAGCTTCATTGATATATTTCTCGTTCATATATATATGATATTTGTTTGTCTTTGCCTTGCTTTTTATTGCCCATATGCTTTCATGTCTTTTCACTTTAAGCTTCCACATGCTGTTTATTAGTTCTTTATCCTTTGCCTATTCTTGAACAAAAAAGGGGAGAATGATGATAGGGGGAGAAATGGTATCTAATCCTATTATTATCGTATCTTTGTTTGGAGGAGATTTATCTTAGGGGGAGACGTCTTTCTAAGTAGGTCATGTGTTTGATAAAGGGGAGAATTAATTTAGGGGAAATAATTCAATTAATTGCATTTTATATTTTGATATGACCTATGCATTTGATGAGTTTGCTTAAGTGTGCAGGTATTCTACTAAAGCAGCATTGTTTAATGGAAAAGCGTTTGATCTTTGGGTTGAGTCAAGTTTGGGCGGGTTATGTTTTGAGTCTAGTGAGCTTGACGGACCTTTAGGATTTTTGTTTTGGTTTTTGTCCCGGAATAGCCAAAGGGGGAGATTTGTAAGGACACAAATTTCCAATTGAGTCCATATGTAGTTTTGGCTCAATTCCAGACCAAAACATTTATTCATAGGATAGTATTTAATTGTAATATTCTCAAGCCTATGAAGTATGTGTTGAAGACGTAGCGGCAAAGAATTTAAAGCTTCATCAAAATGCCGGTTTGCGTTCCTCGTTTCTACGTCATCAACTAAGGTTCCATGATCCCAAGGTATGAATGTAATTATATTTATATAGGAGCTTGGAACAATATTTATTGGGTGTTAGGTTTAATAAAAAACCATGTTTTACTTTCAGAATAATTTAATTGGAACTTTAAAATAAAGTACATAAAGTTTCTGGGCCAAAAATTGAATTTATCAAAAATTTCTGGAAGTCGTTCGAAGTCTCGTTCGAACGAGTTTTTTCGTTCGAACCAGGTTTTCGTTCGAACGAGTTTTTTCGTTCGAACCAGGTTTCGTTCGAACGAGTTTGCCAACGAACCTAAACTGGTTAGTCGTTCGATATGTCGTTCGAACGAGTTTGGTCGTTCTAACGAGATATCTAACGAGTTTCTAACGAGCCCAGTCTGGTCGCTCGTTAGAAGTCTCGTTCGAACGAGAGTCAAGTTCGTTCGAACGAGATGCCAGGCGGGAACAGTTTTGAGCAGTTTTTGGCAGCTTTTACCCCATTTCCCCACTTGTTTCTTAACTGGTTTTTTAAGGCTTTATTAAGGACGGGAATCATTTTTGAAGGGGTATCTTTTTCATACCATACAAACTCCTAGAGAGTGTTTTGATAGAAAATTTATTTAAGGAAAAAGATCAAGTTTTGAGTGTTATTCTTTAATGAAAAATCCTACACACTCTAGTGTTTACAACCAATAGTTGTTTATCCATGTTCTATATAAATATCTTTACTTGGAGTTTTTGGCACCGGTTTTCTCTACCGAATTGAAAAAGAGACGTTTCGAGTTTCCTTCTTCATCCCATCACAAAGAAGAAGAAGTTTGTTGCGGTATTACTCACTTGGAGAAAGGCTCCAAGCTTGGGTGACGGTGACCATACAAAGTCCTATCGGTGGATTCCGAGATCGCGGTGGAGCTCCGTGGTTGTCCGCTAGGAAGAGGTTTCTACAAGAAGGAGCAACAAGGCTTGAGAGGGTTCGAGTCGAGGATGTAAGTCTTTTGTCTTGTAATTGTAATTCCATATCTAGTGGACTTGTGGCTAGGGCCGTCCGAGGTTTTTTCCCGTCTTGGGTTTTTCCTCGTACATCGAGGCGTAGTGTGATATTGTTTATTTTATCTTGCACAATAATTTAGAATCCATGCTTTAGGTTTAATTCAAGATAAAATTTGGTTTAATTATCACACTCATTTAATTTGGGACTAAATTAAATTTTGGGTAAATTTGGTTTATTCAAGTCATTTGCTAAAATTGGTTTCGCCTAACTTTGGATAATTGAATATTATGACTTAGGCAAATTCTAGGACTTGGATTAGTGAATTGATTTAATCTTGTTCAATTAAACCAAAATTTGTTTTGTTTAATTGTTGTTGAACCATCTTCTTTCAACGCTTCCGCATCATTTATTGAGTTTTATATAAAAAGGAAATTTCTTACGCATTCAGAAACATATACATGGAAATGAAATGAAATGGAAATAATATTGATTTTAGTAAATGATAATTTACGTAATCATGAAACCGGTAAATGATGATTTACTTGATTTGAAAATGATAAATAAAATGGTTTAAACACACCTCTCTAAATGACATCATAAGGTAAGTCCGCGCGTGAGGTGAAGCCCCCTGGCTAATGAATGCAGGGTGGATATAGTCCTAGGCCATGTGAGCATTTGTGTTGTATATTTTCTGCGATGGGTAGGAGATTCTGGGTGTGGTCTTGACTATCCCGTAGGCACATGGCCGCTTCCCAACATCTTGCATTATAGGTACCCAGGTTGTCTTATGATAGGCCCTGGAAGATGATGGTCATTTAGGGGCGCACACAGTGGGGAAACCCGGACGAGCGGTCTTAGAATCGTTATATGTATATAAATATAACTATTCATAATCAAGTGGGACTTGATGGATTATATGCCATAAAGAGCATACTGAAGTGCCACAAAGAGCACATATAAATGCCACAAAGAGCATTTAAAAATGAATATTTTCCTGATAAGAAAAGGATTTTTACAAAAAGTAAAAATTGAGATAAAAATACCATAAGAGCATAAGATTGTGAATCTATATATATATATATATATATATATATATATATATATGTGTGTGTGTGTGTGTGTGTGTGTATATATATATATTTCCTATTAAGGAAAGGATATATGAAATAATTGGTGCGCATGTTGAAGTTTTAGATTAATGTTATTCATTTTATTTTCCTGTTTAGCTTATGTTTTAACCTGTGTAGGTAGCTTCTTATTTCTCTTTCTTTATGATTTATCATTCATAACTGTCATACTCTTTATTTATCTGGTAATCATATAGAACCGGGCCCTGACCCATTTATATTTCTTGTTGTACTGGCATCTTTTATCCGCTCAGGTACTCTGCCGCAAGGATGTCTGTTCTGACCTTCCCATTCCGGTGGTTTTTGACGAGCCGTGATGCTTTGCGGGTATTACGGGTTATATTGTATAGACACTTTCTTTTTACATTCTAGTTAAGATCAAGTCTTTTATTCGGGCGAGAGGCCCAAGATTTTGTAAATGTCTAATGTAATGTATTACATAAATTTATTGAAATTGTTTAATAATGTTGTATGTATCAGCGGACCGATAACATATTTGGTCCTCTTATTTATTGCTTGTTATTATAGTAATATATATACATCCTTGAGGTTTCCCCTATCTTTTCAGGAATTGGGTTGTTTATTTTCTTTTATTTACTTTAAAACAAAATTTTTGGCAACCCGTTTTCTGAAATATTGGGTGGTTATCCTGGACACTCTATATTTTGTTGTGATGCTGAGAATGATTCCATCCATGATTCCGTTATATTGGAGTATTGGGATGGCCACCCCTATTTCGGATGGCGGGTTGTCACAGATGGTATCAGAGCATCGGGTTCTAGAGTCCTTAGGAATCGGTGTGAACGCGTTACGTCTTCCGCGTTGTTTTTTATTTGACGTAGAGCCTTAGGATTAAGGTCATTGAATTCTCTTGTGAGATTTCGTTCTTCTGCCAGGAGGTAGAACCTATAGAATGTTTTGTGTATTCGTGTGAGAATAGTAGGTTGATTGAAGAAAGGCATTATGAGAAGGAATTACTAAGAACAGTAATTTATGGTCGGGGGTGAGGACCGCTTTGGAGGTCGCTCCCCTTTTGTAGCATTTCCATATTTTGCTACTGCGACTAATAATTACAGTAGACCTAGTTTTCCAAATACCTCTAGAAGTAGAGATTGGTACTAAGCTTGAGATTTCAAGCAACGTTAAATTGAAGTGGAGAAGTTCCCAGAAGTAGGATGGAGGAAAATTATTCACCTGTAGGAGTAGTGTTGAATTGGTGGGGGCGTTGTCACCTTATTTGTGGGTGAAGAAAATTTTGTCCATGGAGGAACCCGGTAGATACTTTCTATAGTAAGTTTCTCTGGGATAACTGGAAGGAGGAGAAGGTAGATCCTCAAATGTTCACGCGAGGCTCAGTTAGAGGCCGACATGTGAATACAGAGTTGTGCGATTAGGGAGATCGTACACTACACAAAGGTACGTATAAGGGAGAGCCCTTCAATGGAATGATAGGCTCCAGAATAAGTGTCATCAACACTTCTGATGGAGCAGTGATCATGAAACCCCATGGGTGGACATCCACCCAGGGAGGTTTCATTGAACTAAGGAAGAGGAGGCCAGTAGCGTGTTCTCTTTTACTGAGGAAGTAAGAGGGGCTATGTGGATCATTATTTGGCAGTAGGAGGCGGAACAATGGTTATAACGTGGAATGTAGAACCACGCATCTTCATTATGTTGATTGGATATCAAGGGCAAGATAAAGTGCCTAGATGGGGAGTTTATGGAAGTAATGTTGGTTCGTATAAGGCTCGAATATGGAGTCTGAGAACCATTAGTATTGACACGGAGTGATTGGCATAATATGTTGGTCGAAATTCCACCTTATTAGTGGGTGGTGTATTCCTTAAGATAAGATTTAGTAGTATTATTTCTACTATAGATTCGAGTCTGTATCTCGAGCTTGTGGTAATATTGACGCTACTGTTAATAGAGTAATTATATGACTTCCGTGGTAGGGAAGTTTTATATTTTTCGTCACTCGTTATAAAGCGAGTGATGCTATAGTTTCTTTTAAGTACTATATGTGCAATGTAATACGTGTATGATGTATACTATACAAGTATAGATATTTTGGTTTAGTTGGGGTGATATCAAGCAATTAGATTGCGAGGCTATCTTACTTCTAGTTTCAGGACGGAACTAGTTGTCTTATAATGTCTCTCCTGGATACAGGTTGAGACTTTATGTGGGTGGTTGAGGTAAGTAGGAGGTTTTTATTACTTGTTATGTTATCTTGCGTGTGTGTTTGGTTGATTTCTTATTTGCATTGTATGTGATTGGTATTCCTTATCTCCATGACCAACAAAGTTGAGTAGTAACGTATAGGAGGGGTTCCTTATTTGGATTCCGCTTTTACGGAACACTCCACGCGTGAACCTCAACGACGTTGGAAGTGGGGAGATGTTATTATTTCTTCTTTTAGTTCATTTCATTTTAATTTATTTGATTTGGGTTGGTTTAGAGATGGGTTGAAAGGATTAGCCGAGAATCACGAAGAAGAGTGATTAAGGGCTATTGAAGTGCGAGATAGAAGCACTGTATACATAGTTCTCTCCTCTGATCGATGTGAGGGAGACTATGTTATGAAGTCAAATTGAGACTTCGGGTTATGCCTTGATAAGAAGGCTATTTAAAAAGATGTATATATGTGGGGGTATAAATGGTTGCAAGACTTTACAGAAAGTAGATGTCTTGCTAGTTGAAATCCTCAATTATTGAATGGTAAAGCCTAGAAGTAGAATCTTATTAGTAGGGTTGTGAATTAACATTCTTATTATCGATCCCTATTATGCGTCTTAGATCGCCATATCTCGATGATCGACTATGAGGGGTAGTAGTGTAACGGGAGGGTTCCTTGTCTGGATTTCGCTTCGGCGAGATGTCCCATGCATAAACCCGAGCGAATGTCGAAAGTTGAGAAAGGTCTTGGGCACTAAGGATATTTAGTATTATATGTATACGACTTAGATAGGATATATATATATATATATATATATATATATATATATATATATATATATATATATATATATATATATGTAGATCGACCTTAGGTTTAATTAGGACATAAGACCCTTAGGGCAGGTGATGTTGATTTAGCAAGGCGGTAAGGAGTTGACCACGAATAAGTTGTGGGTTAACTCTATGAGGGATTTGATCCCTAGGAACGATATTTATGGGGTCTCGATAGGTTTGGTAGTTTAGGTCGAAGGAGATGAGGCCTTCTTAGATAGAGTGTTACATTGATAACTTAACTCACGGGGAGTTGAAAGAATAAGTTGACTTGTGCTTCTGAACTCGTGTTGTTAAACTCGTGGGTAGATTCAATGAATCAGTCTCCGCCAGGAATGGAGAGTAATAGTACTGGAGCATGAACCCATTATCTATGCATCTCGCAAGCTTAAATTTTATGGGAGGTATTACTCCACGCTTGAATTGAAATTCATTGCGGTATAGATCGCCTTAAAGAAATAAGGCACTACGTCCTGGGCAGGAAATTTGGTCTTTCTCGCAAGCAACAAGTTGTTGCAATATGTCGTGGAAGAAATTGAGTTGGTATACGAAGTTCATGACGGACTATTGATTTGATTTTTCTCATGAGCTAGGGGAATGCGATTGGGGTAGTAGATGCGTCGAGTAGGAAACTCGTCGGAGAGATTTGTGCAGGCATGGAAAGCCAAGTAGAACGAGCATGACTCAGAAGACTTTGTAGCGGGAGCATTCTGGTCTATGATTGACCATTTCACCTACTCGCGTGAAGAAGAGTAGCGGTGAAGTGAAGAAGGGTATATTAATAGACGTTTGCATTAAAGTGTCGGGACCGTTCTGGTCATGATCCTGTTTGAGAAAATTGTTGGTCGTTTGACCAGACTGTTGCATTTTCGGCCATTATGGACGAACTACATGTATAAGAGTACGCCCTATTCTCGATGGAGGTATGATAGAAATGTTGGAGGTGACTATTAGAATAGTGGTGCCCCGAGACTAGATATTAGTGTCGAAGACTTGGTAAAGTTTTCAGGAAGAAATGAGAACCGTATGGAAATGTCATATATTCTACCACCCTAAAGTGAGTGGATGAATAGAGGAAGTTGACTTAATGCTGAAAGGCATGTCTTGAATGTGTGTCTCGAGTTATCTGGATGAACAGGAATAATGACTTGTGTGTATGGAAGTTTCCCATACAAGAATTCGGATCATTTTCTAAGATATGGCACCGTGAGTGGTCTAGTGTGGCCGGTTGAAGAATTCGCATATTTGTTGGAGGAAGCCAGTGAACGATATGTTCCTTGGAATTTGAAATAGTTTCGGAACGTTTCTTTAAGGATTGGGCTTTGAGCCATTTTGCTTGGAAATGATACGCCTATGCGAGGAGAATTTCAGTAGCGTTAGGATTAAGCCACTTAGAGTTGGTGTAGGTATCCCCAAGGTGGGATATAGCGTGATTTGGAAGGCAAGGCTATTTTGTACCGAGTCTTGTGAGTATTTTTCTTTCGTTGTAGGAAGATAGGACCTATGGTTAGCGAGGAACGCTTTGTGCTACGTAAATGCACAAAGGGTGTAGACGAAGATCGATAATGTCGACCTTATTCCGAGTCCTTTTGGGACGTTGTGATAACGAGGGGTTTGTTTAGGATGGTAGAATCCTAGTTTGTAATAGTTTACCCTTTATATGATTAGGGTATGCCCGAATTTTGAGGGCAAAATTCCCTCTTAAGGGGGGGAGTATGTAACAACCCTCGATTTTAGGAGGCTAATTTTATATTATTTTTATCGTATAAGGTAATTATATAAAATGTTGGGACTGGAGTAAATATTAATCTTAGATGTTAAAAGTTAATATTTACTGGAATGTTGCATAATTACCATATGTGTGGGTAAATATCTTCATGTTGTATGTTTTATAGTGTCATGTATTTTAAATGACATTATGGTTTAAATAGATTTGGAACTCGAAGTAAATTATAAAATTTTCGGATGCCGGTTTAGAGTGTGTAGTTAGTCTCGAAATGTCCGAGACAGTCAAAATAAGTGCCATATTGTATTTTTGGGTTTCAGGCACTTTTACCTGATTTTAACTTAAACGTGTATTGGGAGTCATTTTAATGTGGTATTAACCACTTAAGTTGGAGACTTTAGACTTAAGCCACGATTTTAAGTCTTGCCCTTATTTTCATTTCTCATTTTGTGTCTTAAAACATAGAGAGAAAAGGAGAGAAAGAGAGAGGAAGAGAAAAATGGAGAAAAGAAGAGAGATTGGAAGATTGAAGGTTGGGATTGCTTCTACCCAAAAAAAATCTGAGATATCAACCCTAAGGCAAGTTTTCTACTTGCTAATATGTGATTTAAGTTGAATAAATTGTGTGATAGTTGTGTATTTGCATTTGTGGATCAAAAGTAGAAATTTATGGAATTTAAATGCTAATCTTAGTTTATGATGATGAGATTTTGGGTTATAGTAGTTAAGAATCATGTAGGATGATTTGGGGTAGATTGATAATGGTTGGATGTGTAAAAAAAATGAAAAGATTTGAAGTTGGGAGGAATTAGGGTTTATAACCCTTCGTAGCCATTCTTGGCAAAATCACAGGACCGAATCGATTCGGCCCTAGGGCGAATCGATTCGATAAGGGGTAGCTTCCAGGTCTGCAAATCGATTCGGTTAATTGCAAAAAGTTGGTTTTGTGGTCCAAACCGATTCGTTTTTTGGGCGAATCGATTCGTTTTCCTGCTGTTTTTGAGTTGTTTTTATAACTCAATTTTTACCCTTTTTCTTTAGGGATAGGACCTAGGAACCTTCTTGAATGAAGTAAACTTAGAGTCCTAGAGTGTGAGATGAGTTAGTGGTCTACCCTACATTAGGAATGGGTTATATGGGGACTTTTTCGGGGTATTGCCTATTGATGATAGGGCATTCTTTCTTCTAGTTAATTATTATAAAACTAGGAGATGTAGTGTGAAGTTTGGGAGATTTTAGAAGCTCAATTGAGCTATGTTAACTTTGGTAGTTCATAATAACACCATAAAGGTGAGTTTGGAGAATAAATTGAAAGTTCATTCATTCCTTTGAAAGATGATAATCTTGGGGTTTTAAAATAACACCCAAAAATGTTTGGAGAAAATGAAAAGTTTATTTACTCCTTTGAGGTTGTAGTGTCTATATAAGTTATATTATTTACTAAAAGTAACTGGTAATGGTTTTGGATAAAATGAAACATATACATGGAAATGAAATGAAATGGAAATGGTATTGATTTTAGTAAATGATAATTTACGTAATCATGAAACCGGTAAATGATGATTTACTTGATTTGAAAATGATAAATAAAATGGTTTAAACACACCTCTCTAAATGACATCATAAGGGAAGTTCGCGCGTGAGGTGAAGCCCCCTAGATAATGAATGCAGGGTGGATATAGTCCTGGGCCATGTGAGCGTTTGTGTTGTATATTTTCTGCAATGGGTAGGAGATTCCGGGTGTGGTCTTGACTATCCTTCAAGCACATGGCGGCGTCCCGACATCTTGCGTTATAGGTGCCCAGGTTGTCTTATGATAGGCCCTGGAAGATGATGGTCATTTAGGAGCGCGCACAGTGGGGAAACCCGGACGGGCGGTCTTAGAATCATTATATGTATATAAATATAACTATTCATAATCAAGTGGGACTTGATGGATTATATGCCATAAAGAGCATACTGAAGTGCCACAAAGAGCACATATAAATGCAACAAAGAGCATTTAAAAATGATTATTTTCCTCATAAGGAAAGGATTTTTACAAAAAGTAAAAATTGAGATAAAAATACCGTAAGAGCATAAGATTGTGAATATATATATATATATATATATATATATATATATATATATATATTTCCTATTAAGGAAAGGATATATGAAATAATTGGTGCGCATGATGAAGTTTTAGATTGATGTTATTCATTTTATTTTCCTATTTAGCTTATGTTTTAAACTGTGTAGGTAGCTTCTTACTTCTCTTTCTTTACGATTTATCATTCATAACTGTCATACTCTTTATTCATCTGGTAATCATATAGAACCGGGCCCTGACCCGTTTATATTTCTTGTTGTACTGGCATCTTTTATCCGCTCAGGTACTCCGCCGCAAGGATGTATGTTCTGACCTTCCCATTCCGGTGGTTTTTGACGAGCCGTGATGCTTTGCGGGTATTACATGTTATATTGTGTAGCCGCTTTCTTTTTACATTCTAGTTAAGATCAAGTCTTTTATTCAGGCGAGAGGCCCAAGATTTTGTAAATGTCTAATGTAATGTATTACATAAATTTATTGAAATTGTTTAATAATGTTGTATGTATCAGCGGGCCGATAACATATTTGGTCCTCTTATTTTTCATTTGTTATTATAGTATTATATTTACATCCTTGAGGTTTTCCCTATCTTTTCAGGAATTGGGTTGTTTGTTTTCTTTTATTTACTTTAAAATAAAATTTTTTGCAACCCGTTTTCTGAAATATTGGGCGGTTATCCTGGACACTCTATATTTTGTTGTGATGCTGAGAATGAATTCATCCATGATTCTGTTATATTGGAGTATTGGGATGCCCTCCCCTATTTCGGATGGCGGGTTGTCACAATTATACTCGCCCAAAGTCATATTTGAATTTGTTATACTTTGGGATTCTAAGTATTCACCGAAAGTCATAGGTTTGCGAGAATTTTGAGAATTATAACAAGGATTACCAAAAGAATTGGAATAAGACATGCTTTTGCCAAAAATGGCTCAAGTTGAAAATTCCACAAAGTAAGTGCGCGCGGGAAATTCGAGCGTTTCTAAGTGCTCAAATGTGGAAGCCCTACAAAAAGGTTAGAAAGTAATACAAGTAGAAAGAAAATATTATGAAATACTAAATCAAATAAAGTCTAAAACAAACAAGTCCTCGACAATGGCGCCATTTTGATAGGGCGCGAGAAGTGTGCGCGTGGAAGTGTCCAGTCATTATTTTATGTCTCGCCGCGACTATACAAACAAACCTAAATTACTACTACACTTGTTAGGCAAACACATCGGTAAGTCGGGTATTGAAAATCCACAGGGACGAGAAGCTAGAATTTAAGTGATTTAGTGCTCCGAAATAAAAGTGTAAAAGATAAATAACAACAAAAAGGAAAAGATGCGAAAAAGGGAAATGTTAATCTAGTCAAGTGTATTGAAACTAGACTAACAAAGCGAGTAAAACTATGGGTTGCGTCGAATATCCCTCACCCGGGTTAATTTGTATAAAATGGTTACATGGGTCGACGAGTTATTACAAATGCGTCTCGTTTCGACAGTTAATTAAATCAAGGGTTGTCACGCCCCTAAATCCTCATAAAAGCCTAATAAGATTTTGGCGTCAACAAATATCCGGGAAATTATGCGCGAAAGGTTGTAAGAACGAGACATACATGATATGCCCCATTAAATCTCCTAGGCGTAATAACTAGGACAACGCACCCAAAATACACCCGTAAACACTATCACCAAGCAAAGCAACGCGTTAACCCGAGTGCGTTCCATTTAAACATAACCTAATTTAAATAACCTAGAAAACGTGTTAAAAACACGATAAATAAAGCGAGTAAATAAACGTGGTAAACTTACACTAGAAAGCGATTAAATCAAAGAATGTAAACTAATTAACAAAGCATGTAAATTTAACTATCAAAGAAAAAATTAAAGGAAAACAACTATATTAATGGAGAGGAAGATGAATAGTGCAACTTACAACCCAATTGGGTGTCAAACCAAGAAGAATCAAAGAAGAAATCTTCAAAACCCTGAAATCCTAAGTTATTCTACGATAAAATCAATCCTAAAATGTTCATATCTGATATTACAACAAAATTTGGTATTTATAGTAAGTTAGGATAAAAGAAAAGAAGAAAGAAAAGAAAAGCAAAATATCTCCTGGAAACAGGGGATTGATCGATCGACCAAAATCGTCGATCGATTGATCAAGAACAAAATATCACACTGTCGAGAAGGATAGATCGGTCTACCCCTTTGGTCGATCGATCGATCAAGTAGGTAACAGCACACTGCATCGCTGATTTGGTTGTTTGTCTTTCCTGTCCACTGAAATTGCTGTAACTTCTTTGTTATAAATCAGAATCGCACACCGTTTATGGCCACGCAAAGCTAGTGAGGAGGGATACAACTTCCGTGTAGATGTTGGGCCAGGTGCGCAGTCTATAAAAAGACTAAAATGCCCTTGAACGTGCGATCACGTACGAAAATCGAGCGGAATGCGTCTGAACATCACACTTAGCATCCCATTACCTATAAAAGCTCAATTAACACTAGCAAAACATGTTAACGTAGAAATATGAGTTTGTCTAGTTAAGGAGCATAAATATAGGGAATAATATACCCGAGGGGGCTAAAATACGTAGGTTCGGAGGATGAAATACGCAATATTTACATATTATCAATCATCAATATTATTTTCTACAACATTTGCATTTTGTTTATTATTTCTGTAATCATGGGCATAGTGTCCAATTTTTCCACAGTTGAAACAAACCCCATTGGGTATTTTCTTATTATATTGAAATTTCTTGAACTTTATTATCATTATTGGTCTTAAAATTCATTTGTAATTTATTTCCTTCAGCAAAGTTAGCTTCAGATTAATTTTAAAGACTATGTCTATGACCACGGGATCTAGTTTCCTCCTTAATACTTAAATATTTCTGTAATTCCTCCAAAGTTATATCATCTTTTTTTTCTAGGAGTTTCTTTCTATAGTCATTCCAATTTGGCGATAATTTAGCAATAATTTCCCCGACTTGATATGATTCTGAAGTTTCCACCTTTAGTTCCTGAAGCTTCGAGACAATAATTTGTAACTCTTGTACTTGATCTGAAGCAGATTGATTATCACCCATCGAAATTCGAAAAATTTTAAAATTAGAATTTATTTGTGCCTTCCTTTTCTGTTATATACTTGTAGTCAAGAGAGTTCCATGTTTTACTGGAAGACTTCATAGATTTTTAAAGATAATATTTTTCATCGAACAATGTATTTAAAATATTCTCCTGACACAACAATTCAACTTCTACACGTTTAATTCTTTCTTCCTTGACAGTTTCTACTTTCTCCTCTTTTGGCGCAGGAATTGGTTGGAGTATGGGATCTAAAACATATGTAACTTTTAGTATTGTTAGAAAAAAACAATTATTTTCCATCAAAGTGATCCAAATGAACGTTGGGATTCCTAAATATGTCATAATCATTTCTACCTCCATTAAAAATAATATCATAAGATTATTAAAAAACAATAATATTGTAGTTATGATAATTCGGGAGACTTTAGGACTTGAGGCATAATGAATTACTATCCTCAAGGTGTTACTAACCCGACTTAAATTGAGTTTGATAATGGGTATATAGGTAAACTCCATGGGTTTTTCAAATAGAAAACTTGAAAAATTCCCACAAAACACTCAACGAAATTGATAAGAAGAAAATTAAAAGAAAAGAAAGAAATTTTTTGAAAATGAGAAAATGATAGGATTTTGTTATTTTTATAAGCAAATTTGTGTTCGTTCACCAATAGACACCATATTAAACTATCATTTTATTGCGGAATTTGGATATCCACTGGTTTGATTTAACACTCCATATTTGCCCAAAAAGGGAATGATCGTACAACTTGCACTTTCCAAAGTGGCACCAAAAAATCCAAGCATTCAGAATGATCTGTGTGTATGTATTGTGTCTTGTCGTGTGTTTTTAATTCTGGACCGTCAGATTTGTACTTCGTCAAAAATCAAATCCTCCTCCTACTCCTCGCGATAATGCTTACATAAGATTCTAAAGCGCCCTAAATGCCCAATTGCATTTTTTCTCACATGTGTAAGGATAGTGCTTTTCACCATCTTTGGTGCTAGGGTGCACATTAGGAGCATACTCCTTTGTACACTCAATCAAAATTTTATGAAAACCATGCCTTTATTAACTAACTCAAATTTTCATTCTTTTCCATTGTGGAACTTTTTCTTTTGAACTTCCCTTTGGCTTTACACATTCCACGCCAAATGGATTTTCAGTTATCAATTTCTCTTGGAATTCCAACCAATTAATCTTACAATCTCCTAATAAAATAATGTTTGAGTAAAACATATTGAAATCCAATGCCTAACTTTTTCCCATATTAACCATGACAAAGTTAATCACCTAAATTTATCACAACAGTGGGCAGTGATGATTAGGGGGGGTCTTACTTTAAGAGAGGTGACAAATTATTTATTCCTTAAAAAAAACCACTTCTAGTGGCAGTGAGAAAGCTTGTCACTGTCACTAGAAGTGATAAAGCCTTAGTGACAAATTCAATGTTTAAAAGATGTTAAATTAAGAAGTAAAATATAATGTAAGTTACTCATATATGTATGAGTATAGTATACACATGTGCCTTGGGCTCATTCCATTGTCTTGATTGAACATATTAAGTCTACTCAAAGAGGTATTCGAAAAGCTTCATCAAACTCATATCGAATCATTCATCTGGTTGCCCGGAGTTGATTTCTTAGAATAAAGGTATATTAACCAGAGTACATAGATTCAACCCCGTGGTTAAATTATTTTCATGATTGAAAATTATTTTAATTTAACTTTGAGTTTTTTTAGATTGAAAAATAAATAATGCAGCATAATACTAATGTTAAAAATACATCTTTTGTATTCAGAATTTTTTTAGTCAAAGAGTCAACCATCGTTTTAATATTTGGTGAAAATCCAGCAAAACATGGAAAACTCCGCTTCCACCCGTGGGCTTATTTTTTTATTGGGTAGTTATAGAGAAACATGCATTTACGTTAGCAAAACATCTATTTCAATGATCTCCATCATCGAAACATCATTATTTAAAATGCTTGGCACCTCAGCGACCTTTGTCATTAACTTCTCATGTGAGCAAAACATTCTTCGCGTCAGTGAATGCTCCGTGATCCTACTAGATTTAAATTATTTTTAAAATCTTCTTGGGGTTTCTACAACCATAATATTTGGGTTGGTCGTCTAAAAGGATTGTGATTCTCCCTTGGATTTTCCCCACTTGAGAAATATCCTAATTCTCTTTATACAACTTTGCATATAATCCAAGAATTGATTTAGTAGTCCATTAATATAGAAAAGCTTTTTTGAAGTTAAGAGAGAACATAATTCAGTTATGAAGAGAAAAAATATGTATTACTTTCAGTTTTTGTTGAAATTTTTTTTATTCATTATTTAATCAAAGAAAGTTAGACTTTTATGTTCAATTATTCTCACATATTATTTGCAAAATATTTTTTTCTTGAATCCTACTTTAATTACTTAAAAAACATGGAGTGAGTTTTATTTAGAGAAACTAAACATTTCATTACTTCTTTTCAACCAAAGGATATCCTCACACATCCTGTTTTTAGTCAGTGGTTGCATTGCCTTGGAATAAACTGTTCTTCAACTTAAAAAAAATATATTGTTAGCAGAAGATTTGAAGACACTCGGAAGGCCAAAACTGATTATAGTTGTGTATTTGTTGACACTATCAATGAAGAATATGGTGCAAAAGAGTTGATGGGAAGTTAGGGCTTTGTGTGCTTGTAAGATATTTTTTATCATATATAAGTATCTGTGGTGGAACATTTGTTGTTCATTTTAGGCAAAGACTTTTTTTCTTTTAATGAGTTTTTCCTCATACATCCGGTGTCATGTGATTTTTTTTATCTCTGTGCAGTATTAGAATCAGTTGTCTTAATTTGAAGATAAAATTTAATTAGATTATAATAATGATGAAAATAATTTGTCACGTAGAGTTTTAGTTTGCTTTATACACTTTATTGATCTGAAAAGGAAATATGTTTTGAGTTGGTAATTCATTTTTAATTGGGTGGATATCGTCAAGAGCTACCACTCATATATTTTAAGTATGTATCCACACATATATGTCTATTGATAATATTTAAATAATGTAAGATTTGGTATTCATTACGGTGATTCATTACAAATGTAACAGACACACACACACAAGCATTCATATCATTCATATTTGGGCCACCCATAAATCCATTTATGGTATCAAATGCTATTTTTAGTTGTTCTGTACATAGTTTAACTTAATATACCCCCAATTAAGAGTATGAAAATATCAACATAAATAATTTAGTCCCATACTCATGGAATATTTATTGAACGTACATGAAAATTTTATTACTTATGAGTGGAAGTATTTATTTAATGTAATACTCATGTTGTGAAACGTTTCATAGTCAGCAAGTTGGCCCAACTAAAATGGTTAAGGATATTAAATATAAAATAAATATGGTAGTAGTTAACTCATTATACTTATAATTGTAAAGATATTAATGAGGTATACTGATTTTATTTCTTCAACTAAAATCATTACCTATAGAAAATTAGTTTTCGGTTTCTAAATGAACATTAAGGGTCATGTATATGATCAAAGTAGGTTAAAATTATTTGTTAAAAAATAATGTGTCCATCGAATTAAATATATTGACACCTACTAAAGTAATCTGTAAGCATCATATAATTTATATTTGTATGGTTATTATTGAAAGGAAACCAAATATGTACATTGAATGTGTATTATAAAGTTCCTACCGTACATGTTATAAAGTCAAAGCATTAATGTATTGAACTATTTTTTCATTATATATTTTATACTATTTTGTATCTTTAAAATTTCAGATTCCATATTTTTAATTATCTTGAGAGAACTTCTTTAAACAAAGTGAATAAGTTAACTTTGGATTAATGGAGTTAGAACCTTATATGATACTTCTAATTGGTTAACCTACAATTAAAAATGAAAGTCATGTTGGACACTTTGCATGAAGCTTTAAACATAATAAATAAATTGAATATTATGTTGATGTAAACAATCAAACTAATAATGTTAGAGACTAAATGTAAGTATGAATTATCATTTTCATACTAATAGGTTCCTATTATATAACACGTTTGAGCACGTCAAAGCGTGATTTGAAAGAATTGTTAAGAATTTAACTCTTGTACGTTTTGAGTTTAACATTTTGCACTTTGAAGAATGTTTTATTTGGATGAAAATACTCCTTAAAAAACAAATCACAAATAAATATATGATCCTTTTTCTTATGTTCTTAGTGAATCAATTCCCATTTTAGTGTAAGCAATAGTATTAAGATAAGATAAAAATTTGTGGTGTGTCTACAAGAACATGAATGTCTTACGAATAATTCATAATCCAATCTTATTTTCACTATTCATAAGAGGAAATGGAACTAATGAACTATAATGAAGTTTTGATCTAGTTGAATTTCAAAATTGATACACTAGAGTCGGGTATAAGTGGTTAACTAAGACCAAATGTGACAATAATCATAATCAAGCGACAAAAAGTTAAACTTGTTGTGATAATATTCCATAATGAATGAGAACAAATGTTTTAAATAAACCTTCTCACTTATTTACGAGTATATGAAGTTCTTATGGCGTTAATTGCACATTTTGATTAATAGTTATATTTTATAGATGTGAAAATTCTTTTCCTTATAGGGTTTTAATACACAAGATGTATATGTTTAAGAAATTATTGCATAAACATAAATAAGTTTCCCACATTTTTTATGTAAAGATAAATAATAATATTATATGTTTGATCTTTCTATACACCATAAAATAAGTTGGAATAAATTTATATTTGATTTCTCTATATACAAGGAGTGAATTAAAAAAAAAAGAGATAATATACTTTATATGGTTTTTAAGAGCATGATGCATGAAGTAATTAAATACTTTAAATTTTATATGCTCACAATAAGGATGGATATTCATTTAAAGATGATAGCTTATTACGACTGAAATTTATGGGATGTATGGATATTATGAAGTGCAGTCTTTAATAATTAGTATTATTTTGGCTTAATTAAATATATCATGATGATGTTAGGCATTTATTATTAAAACCATATATGATGTCTACTTTTCAGAATAGGTGTGTCAGTTTATTTTCAAATAAGAATCATGTTTGTGAGAAAGCCTTATATTTATGAATAAATATATTGTATACAATGTCGGTAAATTTTACTTCGTAGGAATTCTAATGTATTAGATTTGTCTCGATCACAGGATATTGAAATTTCATTTCTAGTACAATTGAATAATACACAGCTTAGATAGGTAGTTGACGTCCTATTTATAAAGTTATGTAAAATCCTAATATTTTATCTCAAACCGCAGGAACATGTCTAATGGTTTGAGAACTTGTTTGATTATTCAAAAGAGGATTATGATCAGTATATAAATATATGTATTTGTATTACCCTGTCCCAATAATTCAATTAATTTTGTATGAATTATAATTGACACGAAGTTAATAAAAGTGTAGAATAATTTTGGGAAAATTTGAAAAAAAACAAAGAGAATTAGTATGTAAGAAACCTCTTACATTTTTGTTTGGTTTAATGTGGTGCCCCTTGTAAGATTTTTAAAAGTTCTTGGGTCAATTTATGAAATTTATAAACTCGATCGTTCTAATGACAGCTCTTGTTGTTCGAATGACAGACCCTTATCATTCGAATGATGAAGGCGGTCGTTCGAACAACGCCTGACATTTTTCATTTCCTACCATTTATGATGTCACTCTTGCAACCATTGATTTGGAACTTGAGGGTCGATATTAAGCATATGAGTTTAGGGTTAAGAATGTGCAAAGTGTTGGATGTGTATAAGAGAGGAACGTGGGTAGTAAACAAGGGAACCAAAACCATTTCACAGTCTATTTCTCAAGGAGCTCACGGTTCCCTCCCATTTCCATATACTGCCTCCATCGATTTAGGGTTCCAAACATATACACTCACAGCACATAGTACCTGTTTTTCCCATTGTAATTGTATAACTATGAAATATAGACGTGTTTGTTGGGATTTTTGGGTATTTGGGGAGAGTATTCTTGAAGAAAGATGACGGGTTTGTTTTGCATTTTAGGGAGTATTTTGGAGCTTTCGTTGGATCTTATATGGTGGAGATTTTATGACTCCTTTTAGGGCCACCTTTGGAGGTGGGCCCTAGATTCAAATTAGCAATACCCGAGGATACCCCCTTCTCTTCCCACACGAAAACTCGTAAAAAAATAAACATGAATACACTCAGATCTTAGAACTGTGTAGATCCGAAGCTCTAACCAAAACAACCAAAAATGAGTGTTTAAGAACTGAGATGAAATCACAAGATTTCAAACCACACTCCTGATAAAATATCCCCAATAAATGTATAAGAAGATCAGTAAGTGAAGAACAAAAACAAATCTCTCACACATAAGATAACTCGTGGGATTTTTTTGAGAGGGAAAGAGGGTAAAGATGTTGGCAGCTCTTTTAGAGAGGGAGATAAGATAAAAAAAACTTTAAAAAACCAAATTTTTTTATTATAAATGCTCCAAGAAAACAACCCAAGCCCGATCTTAATACCCTTAAATAATAAGGGCAAAAACGTCAAAGGAAAGGGGACAGTTCAGGTGACTGAAAAGACCAACAACACACACCATCAAAAAGTGTAGGATAAGCCAGCTGGATACATCTCTCACGGACTTAACCACGAAGGGACCCAAAAGCCAACGATACACAATAAAAAGGAAGCTGCCTTTTCTTTTGTGTTAAATTTTATTAGTTAAACAAAGACATGTTTAACCGAAAAGATGTTAATTTAACACTTGCAAGAAAAAGATATCAGAAAAAAATCCTAAAAATATAATAAAACTCAGAATTTTAACATACAAAAATTATTTAAGATAAAAACACACATTAAAAATATTTTATCAAAAATAGTTTATATATAAAGTAAATATAGGAAAATATGATTTATGGTTTATAAAAAATAGATTTTAATCAATAAAAAAATGCAGGAGCATATTCAAAATTATTTGCCTAAAAAATTAAGCCAACACGGGAAGCATGAGATTTTCAATCTCCCCCTTTGGCCAATTTTGAGACAAACTAAACTAAGACTTAAATCTAACACGAAACTACTTTCTAAACTTTTTGGATCTTTAATTTTTTTTGAACAAAAATTTGGACTGCTAATTTGTTTTATAAACCCTTTTAAAAGAGGGGTGAGTGTGTTTGTGTTTGGCTTGTGCAAAAACCTGATGGTATATACTCTATTGTGAGGCTGGCCTTTAAATCTTCTCATGTTTATTTATTTAATCAAAAATGTTATTATTATTGTAAACTAAATTAAGATAGTACCTAGAGTGTGTGTAATTTTCTTTGATAAATAAAATAATTTTTTATGTTGTTATTAAAATAAACCTTAATTAATTTTGTGTGTTTGACAACATCACTAGTTTTTGGGTATTGGATGTGTAAGTGTGTGAGAGTTCAAGTTGTCACTACCTGGGTATTATTGGGTTACTGATTTTCAGTCAGTGGGGTTGTATTTAGACTAGGCTGGGTGTACAGTATGTATGTATGTGATTAGTTTAAATTATTGTACACATGTGGGACTGTAATATGTAATTAATGATTGGTAATGGTGGACTTCGGTGTGTGAGTTGTCCTGGGACTAAAGGACACAGGATTTTTCACTTGTTGGTTTTCTCAAGAACAAATATTGTGTTCTTTCCACTTTACCTCATCTCATTCTTAAAGGGTAAGGGTATTACTTTTATATCTAGCATCACCACTTTTTCTTACAAGTGTGCGTGAGTGTTTGAATTTATAAATTTTTAATAGATTTTATATCAAAGAGTTAAAAGAGTTTTTATATAACCTAATTCACGTTAGCGTGACCCTTAGGTCCTTTCAAGTACCGTTAGGTTGTTTACAGTATTTTGGAGCTTTCATTGGATCTTGTATGGTTGAGCTTTCATGACTCCTTTAAGGGCCACCTTTGGAGGTGGGGGACTCTTCCATCTTCACCACCACCACCATCTTTGAAGACTTTCTAGGAGGTATTTACTAACCTTGGCTTAGGTTTATTGATGAGTATCATATTATTATTTACATATATTAGGCTAAATATATGTAGATTTTGTGATAAGTTTGCATCAATGGAGTTGTTGGATCATTTCTATGGTTTCATGGGTTTTGAATAAATGTTTTAAAATAGTTTAGAACTAAATATAAATTCATATTACTATTTTACTCTATTTGGACATAAAAGTGTGTAACAGAATGGTTGTAATATATTTATGGGTTTATTAAATACATTCTTAATGTTTTAAATAAAATGGGGCATTTAAAATAAGGATTTAATGAATTTTAAAACTCTTATGAAATTTAGAATACTATTCATGACCATTTTGTGAAATAAAATGTGTTAGTGTGAGGTTTAAAGATGAATAATGTGATTTTTATGCAAAGAATTGCATTAGGAATGTTGAGACATTTTATGGAATTAAAATGTGATTTTCTACTTTAAATATTGAAGATATGTTTTAAAAGGAAACTTTCACCTTAATGGGTTAATTAAAGTGGGTTTAATATGTAAACATGTGACACAAGGGTCTTCATTCACATAGTGAAAATAAAGGAGGCTAAATGTGATATATATGGCTACATAAGTGTTAAGATGCAAAATCGCATAAATAAAGCGTGTATTGCAATTGAATAGAAAATGGGATTTTAATGTGAAAATGGGTGTTATTTTGTATATTAAAGGTAATAAAGTGGAAAGTGTGAAAGTTGGATAAAAGTGTCATATTAAACAAGTGTAAAATTGGCCAAACATGTTTTAACTATTAAGTCGGAAACTTAACAACCATTCTTGGGAAAACGACACTTGTTAAAGGATTAAATTATGAATATGGCAACAAAAGGGTAAATTTGTAATTTACTTAAAGTGGAACATTTTTTGTGGAATAAAAAAAAGTTAATGATTTTGGTTGAAATTGAATATTTATGGTTGAAATTGAATTAAGTCCTGAAAGTGTAAATGATTTTGGCATAAAATCGACGTGTGAGTGAATAAAAGACTTAAAGGAGAAAGAAATAGTTATCCAAATGTTAATGGAAAAACAGACAGTTTGAGTCTGGGCATTTGGCTTCATCCTGTAAATGGATAATAATGTGAATATGTGCAAAATGTTAAAAAAATTAATAAAGACTCGGACACAACCGGGAAATAGCAATAAGGGTCCGGAACCCCTAGGTTAAAAGCCCTAAACCACTGGTCGCAGCATATGGTGGCGTCGCCGACGGTGTGGAGCTCGATAAAGTACACGGAATATTGGAAAATTTTGAGAAAAAGGTAATGGAATAGGGAACATGACAAGTAAAGAATTGCATGATGAATGTATAAACACTACCTAACTTGAACGTAATAATAAATGTTCCGATTAATGTGATGTGGACAAGTAAATTGAGAATAATGACTAACGTAAACACGAATAGATAATTGGTTAAGTAAGGTGACTTAATGAGTAACTAAGATACCTAATGAGGTTTGAACTCATAATAACATAAGCATGTGTGTGGGATAAGGCTCTCATGGAAAATAAGCAATTCTAATATGATGTGTGTGTGTGTGTGTGTGTGTGTGTGTGTGTGTGTGTGTGTTGAAAGGAAGTCCTAAGTAGTGGTTAAAGAACTATGGTGTAAGTTAATGAACGATCAGTAAAATAGTGTTTTCAAAGGTAAGTGAAGGGTTTTTCCCTAACAAATATTAATTGTTCAACCGTGTGCGTTAATGGGAAGAAATGCTAGTTTTAAACATAACAACACAAAATAATCATTTTGTAAGGACAAAGAGGATAAACGGTACCGTATAATGTTTTTGAAATAAAAAGGTTAATGCATAAAAAAATTCAAGGGTATATGTGTATATATATATACACTTAATTTGCGTGCATGCATTTGTAGCGTGTGAGTATCTTTTCTGTAGTTCATTTCTATATCGCTTCTATATAATCGCATTGGGCATAGGTCACACCCTCGCTTTGTTACGACATGTTGCATGTGGTTTTGTAATTTGAGGGCATTATACTGGTAAGTATACTTTATTTATTTTATGTTAGTAGCTCTGTTTTCTTGGACTTGGGGTTTCTCCCTATGGGTCCTCCACGTAGTTCATTCTGAAACTGAAATCGCATTCTAACAAGTGAAATGTTAACTAAAATATAAATTGACTAGCAACATTATGTAGGTTATTCCATTGCACTTCACACCTAATGCTCGGGTCGGATCGGGTTAAATCACGAGTAACCCATAAATCCAGGTCGGGGCATTACAAATTGTATCAGAGCTCTACGTTCCTTTCGAGAGTGATGTGGTGAGGTCGGTAGTGGATCTTTCGACGTCGATGTTCATTTTGGCCAGTCATGCTAGTTTGGTGACAATTGTAGTTTGTGTCATCAATGGTGAAGTCAAATAGGTTAGCACAACAAGTAATTTAGTGCCAAGTGGAATATGGTCAAGTTATTTGTTATTAAATAACTTGATTAGATATGTTGGTAAATTACAGGTGTCCATGCAAGACGATAATGGTGACACTGTGGTTCTTAATGTGAAGTGTTTGCATTTCATCCTTTCATGACATAGAGTCTTTAGAGATATTGATAGAGTGATATGACGACCATAGTGCCAGTGGTTGATACGTCACTAATATTGCATTTTTCACCCCTTAATTAATGCATTTTTAGGCCGCTCATGTACAGTAATTGTTGTAATTATGCTAGTTAATCAGACAACCTACGTTTTATGTGCTAACATGTATTTGAGGTATTATTGAGTGTTTGTAGGTGTTACGGTACTTAGTATGAAGTTTCATCGTGTTTCGATAAAGTTTTATAAAAGTTCACACGTTCAGGGGCATTTTTATAATTTCACACTTTAGGATTTTTGCTGGAAGTATTCACGGAAGTTGTAGCTCTCGGGTAAAGCTTCGTGTGGCTGCAAATGTGCTCAAATCGGATTCCGAACGAAGAAAACATGAACCCTTAATCCTGGAAGAATTATAAGTTAATTGTATTTATTATTTAATATACTAACTTTTTAATAAATTCCCTCCACGTCCCTTTCTCTTTTGTAGCAAGTTTTTGCAAATGGCGATTTTGTCTTTGTGCTCGAATTTGGCTCGGTTTTTGGTTTCATACAAAATTGTAACCTTTCGTTCGAAATTGGATCTCGGGTTTTGTTACACGCATATCGAAATGGGTTCCGAGTTATCCAATTTTGCAAATTGGTCTCAACTTAAACATCAATGCTGCAGCAGGTCCTTACTATTTGCAGCGGGTTATATATAGGTAGTTGTAGGTCCTTTGCGCAAATGGTGGTCTTGATGTTAGCCATTTTTGTTGCATGTCATTCTCTCAGCTTGGTCATTTTGGTATGGTGATCTTGGTTAGGGTGGGGAATTCCAGAGCTGGGGAATTCAAATGTATCATGTGAGAATCTATTCACACCTTTGTGAATCGATTCAGTAAACAAGCAGTTTCCAATTTTCCCAGCACCAAATGGACTCGTACTCAGCCTAATCGAATCGATTTGATACTTGGTAGTACTCAGGTTTCCCATTTCCAAATCGATTCACACCTCGGTGAATCGATTAGGTACTTTGTTTTGGCCAAATATGTTTCTCTTCTACTCCCCTTTCCTTTTTCTATTTTCTTTTCATTTCTTCTTGTAACTTAGTATAAATAGAACAACTAGTTTATTTTTGTAGATTATCTCATATTTAGTTAGCTTTTAGGGTTTGTAAGAGAGGGGAATTTGAGTGCAGCTTCTCTCTCCTAGGATTTTTTCCATTTTGTTTTTTTTAAGCCATTATTCATCTTCTCCTTCATTTATATAGTTGTTATTTTCTTTTGTTCTTGCTTTATAATTAATTTCCACACCTAGACAAATGTTTCAATTAATTTATTTCTTTCTTTAATTTAATAATTAGTTTATTCATGTTGTGTGAGTAGTTAAACATGGTTGGGGTCATGCGTCTGTCATTAATGGGCACCGACCTCCGAAAATAAGGTTTTGTGTAAAATCGCATTTAATCAAAACCTCGCATACTAAAGTTGGTTTATTATGCGTTTAACTTTCTTTATCACGCAACGTTAGTGTTTATAGTGATAACCCGATTTTAATCCGTGTGTGACCATTTTGAATTAAATTTTTGATCTCGCAACTTTGAGGTAAATTTCTTCTTGCATGATGTTTATGATTAACTAAAAATGCTCGATTAAATATTTTCGAACTAAAATTCTAATTCCACGTGTTCAGCCCATGGCGGGGATATGAGCTTGACTCTCATTTTATTAATTCTTGTTTAACTTTAACTTCTTTATTTTTTTCCCTTTCCTTTTAAACCAAACCATCACCTTTTACACTTTTATTCTTGAAGTAATAAATCGATTAAAATCTATCCAACACTTCCTGTGGATTTCTGTAACAACCCGTACTTTTGGGGATAATTAAATTTTATAAATGGGTTTTAATTGAAAATTTGGGGAATTTTTTGAAATAATAATTTTCGAAAATTTATGAGGGTTAGATGATTTCAGAGGTGTGTTTCATTTACTTTTGAGACTAAGTAAATGAGTTGGGTCATTTTAATTATTTATCGCAATGGGTAACGCAACAAAGGATAATATTTTAATGGGGATACCGCATTAAGTTGTGTGGGATTAAATCAGTGACTTGCGGTCAAGTACCTCGAATGGAGATTTCGAGTGTGCGGTGGGTCTCGAAATGGCCGAGATAGTAAGAATAGTGTATCCGATGGTCGAAATTGAATTTCGGGAATTTTTAGAGTTAAAAGGAACTCGTAATTGAGTAAACGAGTCATTTTTGGTTTTAAAGGGATAAACCCTTATTTCTCCCTATATAAGGACGGAGGGGGAAAGAAAGAGAAAGAAAAAGAGAGAAGGGAGAGAGAAAGGAAGGAAGAAAGGAAGAGAGAAAACAGATTTTCGGGCCAAACTCTGCGGGATTCGACTCGGGATCGTCGGATTTTATCCACGAGGCAAGTGTTTACTTGCTGTATTTATTTTTAAGCATAAATCTCATATCGTGGTTGGTAGTGATACACCACAAAGATTTTCGGGATGTTTTTTTTTTAATTAAAACGGATTTTCAGAAGCTAAACGAGTAAAAACACCTATAATTTCCAATTTGAGAAACCTAGGAATTCATCGAATTAAATTGTGGATTATGGGATCTAGGATGTTTAGAACCCCTATTTATAAGTGTATATGTTGTTGGTTGAGGTTAGAGGAGGGTAGGAGGAGAAACAAAAAGCTTGGAGGTATGTTAATGGCCGAAACAGTCTCGGAGAAGACATGAACAGTAACCAGCGTCATTGCCGAATCGATTCGGCCTAGAGGCGAATCGATTAGGCTCTTGGTCAAAAAATGAAAATTATAGTTCTTTTCAATACGGTCACGTGGGCGCCGACCGCATATTTTTCTATTTTTTTTATTTATAATGATTTTTCTACAAAAGGTTGTCCGAGATCGAAATCGTTAGTTAAAAATCAAACCTGATATTGTGAGAATTAAGGCTAGAATTGTTTGGAGATAAATATTAGGGGTTCCTAAATATAGATTGGGGACCTCTAGATTATTATTTGATCGAAATGTAGTCATTAGGTTCATGAAAAATGGAATCCGCGACCTATTTAAGTGAAGGGTGTTTGGTGACGAATATTCCTTGGGATAATTTCAGTGGGCATTTAGACCTATATAATTATGCGTGTAGGAAAACATAATTATATCGATTATGGTTGGGTAAATCCTACGAGACTACTAGGATAAATTTGGGAATATATTTATTTACTTAGCATGAATTGGTATATTTGGAGATATCCAATAAATCCTTAAATGGGAATAAGGTATTTATTATTTATCAAAGTGAGAGAATACTTTGGGTATAGAATCATGAGTGTGCAAATACTCGAATTATATAAGTTATGAGAACCTTTGGGATTATTGGTCATCGCTAGGTTTGATTGGCAATTAGAGTTGTTTATGTATAATATGACTACAGTATATATATATTATATAATACAAATACATATGTATATGTGTGTGAATGGTATATGTGTATTTAAAGCTTGGTTTCCACGGGATTTCCTTTGGTATAGGGTTGGAATAACCAGATTATATATTTCTCTAGTGCGATCCAGGGAGGTTACACAATGTGGGTGAATCCCCTGGCTTGAGGAGCAGTGAGATTATAGTCCCCAGGTCATTATCGTCCTGCGTTCGAGTGCGATGTGTGTAACTCCACTTGCAGGGGGAACATGACCGCCTCCACCGTTGTGTATTTGTTTACCATGTCCATTGAGAGAGCCTCGCTTGGTACCGTGGGATAGTGAGTAATCCCGAATTTTGGATCAGCACTATGAGACCGCATCCTCGAGTTATAGCTCGTTGGGATAGTTATTATACTTGTGTGTATAGTATATTACTTGTGAATGAGAACAAGAAATTATATATCTCTATGAGAGTAAAGAGATAAAAATGAAAAAGGATAAATTCTCATTCCGGGAGATTCTATCCGGATGTGCATTATAAAAATGAATATAGAGTAAACCTCAGCCCGGGAGATATTATCCGGATGTATATTGTAAGATGTATATGAGAATGAGTATAATATGTATAATATTATATAAGTATGTTTATGTATTCATTTTTTACTAAGGGCCTAATGGATCTTGACCATTGACACTGCCAAGTAGTAGTGTATCGGGGGGTTCCTTGTTTGGATTTCGCTTCGCGAGACACCCCACGCACGAACTTAGCGCAGTGTTGAGAATGGAGAGAAGTTTAGCCCTTAGTACTCGGGTTGTTGAGGTTTCTAGCAAACGGGTGAATTAGATTAGTTAGGCGGGGTATCTTAACTAGGATATTTTAGACGAGTTCGTTAGGCGTGCACTATTAGAAGAGGGGTGAGGGGTATCTCATGGGAGTGCGATACCAATTTAAATATGAGACCAACTTATTTTTAAAAATGAAGCATTTATGCACTTGCAAAATATTTTTACAACTCGGGCTCTAACCCGTTTTCCTATTTTTCCTTTTCTTGCTATATATATTATATATGTATAGGTGTCCAGACACAGGGACGCCTGGATGATGATTCCTTCGAGTCAGACGTGTGCTGCGGCAGCTGTGGATGCATGCAGGTTTACCATAGACGCTTTTATCCTTGTAATCTAGATAGGTGGTACTTAATAAATATTCGGGATAATAACCCAGTTGCATTTATTTATTCTTTTACCGCCTTTTAGTGCGGCATTCGATATAGTTGTATGATGTTTAAACCGAGTGTTCGGTTATTTTATTTCATTTCAGTTTCATTTACATAAACTGCGTGAATGTTTTAATTGAGAAATTGTTTAAAAAGATTAGTTATATAAAATTTTGATGTCTGCCTAATAGGTTATTATTAATTAATTTGGTTTTCGACAGTGATGGTAAGAATGAACCATATGCGACTCCTATTTTAATTTGGTACAGGAGTGATCGCCTAGTATTTTATTAGGCGGGTTGTCACAGATAGTATCAGAGCATCAGGTTCTAGTGTCCTTAGGAATCTGTACGGACGTACTACACTTTCAGCTTTGCTCTCGATTTGATATAGAGCCTCGGGATTAGGATTGTTGATTTCTCTTGTGAGATTTCGTTCTCCTTCCATAGTATAAGATTATGGAAATCTTTTGCGCGCTCGTTCGAGATTCGTGTGTGGGGCTAGGAAGGCAGCAGGAGGCGGGGCTTATGTAGAACATCTAGTAAGTCAGGGACTAGGATCGTGGCATAGGTCACTCCCTTTGTGGAATTTCTTAAGGATTTTGGTGGCGACTACTAGAGTATAGTAGTCATGAGTATCTATGTACCGTTGTAGTAGAGAGTGGTACTAAAGTGGTATTACATCGTGAAGCTAAGATGGGGTATAGTTTGAAGGGTATTAGATAGGGACCATACGTGGAGGTTTAGTTATACGAAGCCGTTGTAGCTTCACTTAATATGAGTAGAAGGCTCAGAAGCTTTGGCTTCGCGTGGGGTATGGAAATACCCATATGTGAAGATTTGAGGAAAATTGTTCACTCGTAGGAGAATTATTGAAATGGTGGGAACAGTGGTCTCCATATTCGGGTAAAGCAGGATGTTTTTCTCGTAGGGAAATCTCACAGACGGTTTTAACCGCAGAGTCCTTTGATGGATTAGAAAGGAGGAGAATTATGTTTTTGGATTGTTCACCTAAGGATCAGTCAGATACCGACAGTGAATAAATAGTTATGGAGAAGTGAATCTTGTACCGAAGTGAAGTAAGTATAATGAAGAGAGTGTTCTTCAAAAGAATGATTAAGCCATTAGAAAGTGTTACTCACCCTTATGGAGAATGTTGTAATGCGGAGTGTAGAACCAAGCGGTTAGTCCTTACCGGGTAGGAGTTGAAGGACAAGAATGGAGTGTCGAGATGAGACATAAAATAAAATAATTTTTAGGTTCAGCTAAGACAAGTGTATTAAGTCCGGGAACCATTTGGAGTAGCCAAAGAGATTGGAGAAGTTATCATTATGAGTTTTACCTCTGATGGCAGAGGTATATTTGGTGTGACTAGATAAAGTCGCGGTATTTCTCTAACCCTAGATTCGTGTGTGTAATTCGAGCTTTGAGACAGTATCGATAACATTAATATAGTACATATCTATGTGTTTTTTGCGGTAGCAGAGTTATATTTTCTTTCATTCGCTATAAAAGCGGGTGATGATAATTTCAATATATATATCTAGTTTGTATTACTCGTTCTATGTGTGATATACGAGTATGGTGTTTTTTTGAATATATTATGTTTTTCGTTATTTGGAGCGATAGCAGGCTAATGACTGAAAGACTATCATGTCCGTGGCTCCAGAATAGAACATGTTATTGTTGCGATGTCTCACCTGAATACAGGTTGAGTTTGCCTTTGATAATATGGATAGGTGGAACTCTGGTAAGCAGAGGTTTCATTAATATTATTTGAGTGTGTGTCGACCTTATAGGTGTGATTTAAGGTATGCAAGGATTCTTGTCGAGTTGTGAGTTTAAGCTCATTATTGTTTGCGCAAGGACTTAGTGTTAGTATGAGCGCTTGGTGGTGTGGCTCCTGGATAGAGATAGGATTTCAGACCACATTTGGTTGGAATAGGGGATAGTATTATCCCAGTGGAATATTTGAAGTTAACAGACCTCCACGACCGACAAAGTTAAGTAGTAGTGTATTGGAGGAGTTCCTTATTTGGATTTCGCTTGCGAGACGCTCCACGCATGAACCTTAACGACGTCGGGAGTGGAGAGATGTTATAGGATGCAAGAATGTTGATTTTTTGAATAAGTCATATAGTGTGGGTGAAACATTATAGACTAAGAACCGTTTGATGATGGTATGCATAGAGATACAAGTGTTATGGAAAATCACTAAAATGGTTTTCTCACCGTAGTATGAGGGTGAGACAAGTTAAAGGAAAGTTGATTTAAGCCTTGTAGCTGGGCCTTGATGAGAAGGCAAATTCGAAGATAATATGTTTTGGGTGTGAGGTTCATAACATGTTTGAAGGGAGTAGGCACCATGATTAATTAGACTTCTTGTGCCAAAATCTTAGGATGGAGTGGTAGATGTACGTGGGTAAGTTAGTGAGGTAGGAATTTAGGACGTCCTGCTGGTGTGCCTTAGGTCGCTATATCTCAGTGACCGATGACACGAGGGAGTAATGTAACGGGAAGTTTCCTTGTCTGGATTTCGCTTTGCGAGGCATCCCATGCATGAAACCAAGCAAATGTCGGAAGTTGAGAGAGGCCTTGGGCACTAGGGATATACGTAGGATTATACTCATTTCGCGTAGGTAGGGAAACGCATAGACCGTAGCATTATTAGGACATAAGTTAAATCAAGTTGGTAGCGTCGATATAAGAAGATTTTGGGAAGTAAACCACAAGAAGATTGGTTGGTTAACCTGGAGAAGAATGGGATTTGGGGGGTTGGAAAGACCCATGTATGAGTATTATGCCGAGGAAGTAAGGCCCATTGTTTAGAGAGAGTGTTACGTGTCGAACGTTCACAATGGATGTGCATATGTGCACGGGTTAAAAAGGTGTATGGGCACCTTAGTAAGTTGGTTTATATACGACATGAAATAGAAACGGCTTAGTATATAAAGTTGAAGATTATGTCGCGAGGAAGTCGTGGCGGAATTTAAATGGGGAGAAAGGAACGTCATGAGAGGTACGCCATATTCCAATTGTATAGGGGGAATAAGAAGTATCATGCCCAAGATATGCGACGAGACTAACGAAAATAGTAAAGTTTTAGTAGAGTTTCCTTTTTAAAGGAAATTAGTTGTCCTACTATGGAAGAGAGGACGCTTGTTAGCAAGAGTATTAGCTTTGCGAGATGTTAGGGCGGTACGTATAGACTCGTTTCTCTTATTGGCAGTTAGAGAAGTAATAGGAGTAACGCGTCGTTGTTGTGCGTTAGCATGTATAAATTTAGATGAGCTTGTGGTGAAGCTAGTACGTTTGAGTACACCTTGAGATAGGTGATATATGGTAAGGGACCATCGTGTTTGCACCTTTTGATTTTGGGGTTACTAGGACGTTGTGAAATAAGCGATCCTAGGATGGTGGTATAGGTTATATCCGAATTTCGAGGGCGAAATTCTGTTGTAAGGGGGGAAGTATGTAACAACCCGTACTTTTGGGGATAATTAAATTTTATAAATGGATGTTAATTGGAAATTTGGGGGATTTTTCGGAATAATAATTTTTGGAAATTTATGAGGGTTAGGTGATTTCAGAGGTGTGTTTCATTTACTTTTGAGACTAAGTAAATGAGTTGGGTCATTTTAATTATTTATCTCAGTGGGGAACGCGACAAAGGATAATATTTTAATGGGGATACTGCATTAAGTTGTGTAGGATTAAATCAGTGACTTGAGGTCAAGTACCTCGAATGGAGATTTTGAGTGTGCGGTTGGTCTCGGAATGGCCGAGATAGTCAGAATAGTGTATCCGATGGTCGAAATTGAGTTTCGAGAATTTTTAGAGTTAAAAGGAACTTGTAATTGAGTAAACTAGTCATTTTTGGGTTTAAAGGGATAAACCCTTATTTGTCCCTATATAAGGACGGAGGGGGAAATAAAGAGAAAGAAAAAGAGAGGAGAGAGAGAGAGGAAGAGAGGAAAAGGATTTTCGAGCCAAACTCCGCGGGATTCGACTCGGGATCGTCAGATTTTATCCACGAGGCAAGTGTTTACTTTCTTTATTTATTTTTAAGTATAAATCTCATATCGTAGTTGGTAGTGATACACCACAAAGATTTTCGGGATGGGTTTTTGTGAATTAAAACGGATTTTCGAAAGCTAAACGAGTAAAAACCCCAATAATTTTCAATTCGAGAAACTTAGGAATTCATTGAATTAAATTGTGGATTATGGGTTCTAGGATGTTTAGAACCCCTATTTATATGTTTATATGTTGTTGGTTGAGGTTGGAGGAGGTTAGGAGAAGAAACAAAAAGCTTGGAGGTATGTTAATGGCCGAAACAATCTCGGAGAAGACGATAAACAATAACCAGCGTCATTGCAGAATCGATTCGTCCTAGAGGCGAATCGATTCGGCTCTTGGTTAAAAAATGAAAACTATAGACCTTTTCCATACGGTCGCGTGGGAACTGATCGCATATTTTTTTGATATTTTTTGGATTTATAATGATTTTTCTACGGAAGGCTTTCCGAGATCGAAATCGTTAGTTAGAAATCAAACCTGATATTGTGTGTATTAAGGATAGAATTGTTTGGAGATAAATATTACGGGTTCCTAAATATAGAGTGGGGACCTCTAGATTATTATTTGAGCGAAATGTAGTCATTAGGTTCGTGAAAATGGAATCCATGACCTATTTAAGTGAAGGATGTTTGGTGACGAATATTCCTTGGGATAATTTCAGTGGGCATTTAGACCTATATAATTATGCGTGTAGGAAAACATAATTATATCGGTTATGGTTGGGTAAATCCTAAGAGACTACTAGGATAAATTTGGGAATATATTTATTTACTTAGCATGAATTGGTATATTTGGAGATATCCAACAAATCCTTAAATGGGAATAAGGTATTTATTATTTATCAAAATGAGAGAATACTTTGGGTATAGAATCATGAGTGTGCAAATACTAGAATTATATAAGTTATGAGAACCTTTGGGATTATTGGTCATTGCTAGGTGTGATTGGCAGTTAGAGCCGTTTATGTATAATGTGACTATAGTATATTTATATTATATAATATAAATACATATGTATCTATGTGTGAATGGTATATGTGTATTTAGAGGCTGGTTTCCACGGGCTTTCCTTTGGTATAGGGTTGGACCAACCAGATTATATATTTCTCTAGTGCGATCCAGGGAGGTTACGCGATGTGGGTGAATCCCCTGGCTCGAGGAGTAGGGAGAGTATAGTCCCCAAGTCATTATCGTCCCGCGTTCGAGTGCGATGTGTGTAACTCCACTTGTAGGGGGAACATGACCGCCTCCACCATTGTGTATTTTCTTACCATGTCCATTCAGAGAGTCTCGCTTGGTACCGTGGGATAGTGAGTAATCTCGGATTTTGGATCGGCACTATGAGACCGCATCCTCGAGTTATAGCTCGTTGGGATGGTTATTATACTTGTGTGTACAGTATATTACTTGTGCACGAGAACAAGAAATTATATATCTCTATGAGAGTAAAGAGATAAAAATGAAAAAGGATAAATTCTCATTCCGGGAGATTCTATCCGGATGTGCATTATAAAAACAAAAATAGAGTAAACCTTAGTCCGGGAGATATTATCCAGATTTATATTGTAAGATGTATATGAGAATGAGTATAATATGTATAATATTATATAAGTATGTTTATATATTCGTTTTGTACTAAGGGCCTAATGGATCTCGACCATTGAAACTGCCAAGTAGTTGTGTATCGGGGGGTTCCTTGTTTGGATTTCGCTTCGTGAGACACCCTATTCGCAGTATTGAGAATGGAGAGATGTTTAGCCCTTAATACTCGGGTTGTTGAGGTTTCTAGCAGACGGGTGAATTAGATTAGTTAGGCGGGGTAGCTTAACTAGGATGTTTTAGACGAGTTCGTTAGGCGTGCACTATTAGAAGAGGGGTGAGGAGTATCTAATGGGAGTGCGATACCAGTTTAAATATGAGACCAACTTATTTTTAAAAATAAATCATTTATGCACTTGCAAAATATTTTTACAACTCGAGCTCTAACCCGTTTTCCTAATTTTCCTTTTCTTGATATATATATTATATATGTATAGGTGTCCAGACACAGGGATTCCTGGATGATGATTCCTTCCAGTCAGACGTGTGCTGCGGCAGCTGTGGATGCATGCAGGTTTACCATAGACGCTTCTATCCTTGTAATCTAGATAGGAGGTACTGTATAAATAATTGGGATAATAACCCAATTGTATTTATTCATTCTTTTACCGCCTTTTAGTGCAGCATTCGATATAGTTGTATGATGTTTAAACCGAGTGTTCGGTTATTTTATTTCATTTCAGTTTCATTTACATAAACTGTGTGAGTGTTTTAATCGAGAAATTGTTTAAAAAGATTAGTTAAATAAAATTTTGACGCCATCCTAATTGGTTATTAGTAATTAATTTAGTTTCGACAGTGATGCTAAGAATGAACCATATGCGACTCCTGTTTTAATTTGGTACAGGAGTGATCGCCCAGTATTTTATTAGGCGGGTTGTCACAATTTCTTATGATACCCGACTTACCGCTATACTTATATCACAAGTGTAGTTGTAGTTTAGGTTTTTGCAATGAGGTGGTGAACCGAAAACGATAGTGCTTCTACACGAGCACACGGTTCGTGCTCGATCAAAATGGCGCTATTGTCGGGGAGTATGTTTTAGATTTTAATTGCTTTATTATTTCATAGTATTTTTTCTTTTTTATTTGGATTCTTTGTTTTAACATTTTTTACAGGATAGCACATTTGAGCGCTAAGAAACTTTGATTCTCGGTTGCATACTTTCCTACTTGGATTCTCTATCTACAAATACTTCAGTAACCATGTCCTATTTTTATAGTTTAGTCGATCATTCTAATGATTCTTACTTTGGGGATTGTTTTCAAGTTCTCCATTTTCAAGAATTTCTTGAGAATGAAAGGATTCAAAACATTTATCATAATGAGAATCGTTGTTAGGAGCATGAGTTAGATTCATTATTCGAATCCAACGAAGATTTTTATTTCGATATTTTTGAATTCGAAGAAGAGTTTCAACCAAATGAGGAATCCGAGGTTTTAGAACCACGGATGCCTACTTCGGAAGAAACCTTTCTGCTTTTCAACCAAAGTGTGGGTAACATTATTGGTACTGCGTTGAGACTCGAGGCACTTTGCAATGAAATTGATTCTTTTGTGGAAATCAACGAGGAGGTGGAGACTTGTGCTTCATCTCAAATTTTTAATGAGCATTTCATTGAAAGTGAGTCTTTCTCCCCCGAAATTCCATCTCCTTACGACTATGAGTTTAATGAGATGGAACTTAGTTCCTTACCATATACATTTTCCATTTTTGAATTATTAGAGGGACCGATTGATTCCTATGAGTCGATAGAAACTTTTGAAACTTCTACTTGGTAGTGCTCAAGACTCAGCCGAATCGATTCGATCCTTGGTAGTTCTCAAGTCTCCCATCTCCGAATCGATTTGCACCTTGGCGAATCGATTTGGTCCTTTATTTTTTCAGAATCTATTTTGCTGCTACTCCCCTTTCCTTTTTCTATTTTCTTTTCTCTTTTTCTTTTATTAGTTAATTGTAACTTAAACCCTTTTTCTTTCATTATTTCTTTTCTTTTCATTTCTTCTTGTAACTTAGTATAAATAGAACCACTTGTTTATTTTTATAGAGGATCTCATTTTTAGTTAGTTTTTAGGGTTCGTAAGAGAGGGGGATTTGGGTGGAGCTTCTCTCTCCTAGGGCTTGTTCCATTTGGATTGTTGTAAACCACTATTCACCTTCTCCTTCATTTATATAGTTGTTATTTTCCTTTGTTCTTGCTTTATATTTAATTTCCATGCATAGATAAATGTTTTAATTAATTTATTTCTTTTTTTAATTTATTAATTAGTTGTTTAATTAGTTTATTCATGTCGTGTGAGTAGTTAAATAGGGCTGGGATCATGTGTCTACCATTAATGGGCATCGAGCTCCAAAAATTAGGTTAGGTTTAAAATTGCATTTAATCAAAACCTCGAGTATTAAAATTGGTTTATTATGCATTTAACTTTCTTTGTCGCACAACGTTAGTGTTTATAGCGATAACCCGATTTTAATTTGCTTGTGACCATTTTTAATTAAATGTTTTATCTCCCAACTTTGAGTTGAATTTCTTCGTGCGTGATGTTTATCATTACTAAAAATGCTCAGTTAAATGTTTTTGACTCGAAATTCTAATTTCGTATGTTCAGCCCATGGCGAGGATGTGACCTTGACTCTCATTTTATTAATTCCTGTTTATTTTTAACTTCTTAATTTTTTTCCTTTTCTTTTCAACCAAACCATCACCTTTTACACTTTTATTCTTAAAGTCATAAATCAATTAAAATATATCCAACACTCCCTGTGGATTTCTTACGATACCCGACTTAATGATATACTTGTATCGCAAGTGTAGTTGTAGTTTAGGTTTTTTCATTGAGGTGGTGAACTAAAAACAACGGCAGTGCTTCTACGCGATCACATGGTTCGCGCTCGATCAATGGCACAAGTTTGTGTATAATCAATTAAAGAGCTTGATAGTTATAATGTCAAAATTATGTAATGATAAGTTGTGATTTCAAATGCACAAAATCCTTAGGTACATCGCTTGAGAACGGTCAATGTTATGAGAAGAGTAGGAGAACTTGATCGTTGGGGTAATACAATGATTTATGGTACACACGTGAATTTGTAGGGTTTAACACTTAGAGATAGGTACCTTCATTATTGGTTAAATGGGATGATATCCTTATGGGTGAGCGCTTCAGTAGTTGTGGGTGATGAATGTATCTATGAACCGTGGTTAGGGTTATGGTCCACTTATGTCAAAAGGTCGCGTAAGTTACAGTGATGAGTTGTAGTGACAAGGGAATGAAACTTAAGTAGCCCTTTGGAGTAGTGATCGAAAGAATAATGCAACATTTGATAAATAAGATCTTTAGTGACACCGATAGTGTATACCAGGGAATGTATGAATCATACGTCGTGTAACGTATCCTACCAAAAAGCCTTAGTAGTAGTAGTAATAACGTGTAGTGTTTGTTGTGACTTAACGAAAAAGCCTGTGAATTTTCCCATTTAAATTAAGTGACTGAGTGATGTGTTTATATCTGATAACTCTGTGGTGAGTACGTAGTAGGCTCCTTGGTTGTGGGCTTGGATCTAGTATATGTACCCCGCATGTGAGGTGAGTTAAGATAGTCGTGATAATTTGAGGTAACCTAGGAGTAAACCTAAATATTCTTTACGACTTAGTGTTAAGTACTAGCACTGTGAAATTTTAGAATAGGATATCTAGCGACGTCTCTAGGGTGGGCCTCCTTTTGGGCAGCCCCTGACGTACTGTGTCCTACCAAAACTCTGGTGATATTAAATTATAGTTTAGCAATTATAGTATGACATTGAGAGATAGGATCCCTTGGGCGTTCGTAGGCATGAGCCTTGGTTTTTTTAGGTAGTAACTGACATCTCGTATCCTACTTAAGTATATAGTTGTGATTAGTTGATAGATTAGCAAGTAGTATGATGTTTACATAGTGAGGCAATTTATTTGTCATGGTTTAACACTCATTATGAAATAAATATAGCTTGGTGAGGTTGACTTCGGGTTAGTAACACAGATAAGCACGTGAAGTCGTATTGAAATTCCTTAGAGATGTATATTAAGTTATATCCAGTGAGATGTTGGTGCAAGTGGTAGACATTCCCTAATAATAGTGAATTCCTTGTTTATGTGGTAGGATACAATTCATAGTGATAAATTCAAGGTTGTGTGGCATAGGACATGATGCGACTTGTGGTTTCTCGTGATAGATGTGTATACTATTTAAAGAGATGACTAAGTATGGTGTCATCACCCATAAAGCATTTGGGAATCACTGTTGTATCGAAGTCTACATAGTATTGGTAAATCATTGATGATTGTAGTATTCTTAGGTCATGTTGATTTATGGGAGTACTTAGAGTTAGATCCACAGTTACTGTTTATAGTCATGTGTAAGGATATAACTTTCGAGGATAACGTTAAAATAGGTTGATGAGTGCTAGATTATGCACTTGGGGACTTAGGAAACGATGATGTTCATCATAGTTTTGGAGGTAACATTCGAAAGGGAGTGTTACGACTTAATATGGCACTTGCGTGTGCTACTTGTATGGTTTGGTATGGCATTGGTGAGGGAAATCCTTAGGTCTCGAGCAATGCTTGAAAGTTGTGATGCCATTAGAATGGTTATGATTTGGGGTCAATTAGGATGTTGGTGAGAGTCATAGAAGTTCTCTGTGAGTTCCATGTTTGAAAGTATATGAAGGTTGCGTTCACCTGATGAGAATGATCTCAGAAACTGAGGTTAACTACTGCATGTTAAAATCTTGGACACTTAGGTATGATAGGTTGGAAACTATTAAAAAACACTAAGAGATGTAACTACGCCTTGTTATAGAATAGTTACAAATGGTGGAATATGTATCATTTGTTCTAAGGAGGGAAGCCTAGTGTTTAGCTTCCCGAAGGAATTGGTTGTGTATCCCATTCATCCGACAAGGCTGGATAATTCATATTTAGAACTCGTCTGGTTAGTGGGCCAATCCAAGGTACGTGGCAAGGCTAAGAATTTAGCAAATATCGATAAAATGTTATAGTATTTAAGGGTACGTTAGGCGTTGTACGTCGTGTGGCACTAGTCATTGCAGAAATTGGATTGTTTTTTTGTGTGTGAAATTCATCTAGTTCGTTACGTTCCTTGTGTCCTCTTTGATCCTATTAAAGGGAAGTTGTTGATCAATTATGATTCAGGTATATCACTGCACAAGCTCAGTAGTGATGCGGGTTAGGACAGTTATGGCTGATGTGTCACGAATATGTGTGCACTCTTATTTGGAAGAACCTTTTTTCTACTCTAGTTTATGTGTACGCGTGATCTCATGTTATTGCTTATAGTTTGCATATGTTACTCAATTACTTTATAGTTAACATGTATAGATAGTTACAAGTTGGTCGTGTGTTCCGAGGTCGTGACTTGAGAATATTCTGAGTATCAGTACTTGATGTAACATTAGGTACTAGTGATGTACTCGGTTGAGAGTTATACAAATTGAGAATATGGTCGCTTACTTATAATTATGTTATGATACTTAGGATTTCTTTATGTTAGCATAGGTATATTATAGGGAATATCGGTCGGTCAGACCAATGGGAGAAAGAGACTATCTTACAAATCATTAATGTGTGCAATGAGAAATGTTGAGGTTGTATCAGCCTAGGTTATGCTTGAGCAGACTTGTTCGAGAAAACGTAGGTTGCGAAAACTAACGTAGGAATATCTGTGATAATGAATTCATTAGTGATAGTATGATATTTGGTGAGTATCGACCATCTCGAGGTTTTGTTGGGATGGGCATGTTTAGCACGCTTTAGAATTAGCAATAAGAACTTAAGGCTCATTGCGGTTGGAATAACAATAGTGATTGATGAATGTGAAATCTTTGGGTTCTTGACCAAAAATATGAGAATGTAGATGACCATGAATTTCGATGAAGATATTGCCTAAGGAAGGAAGTTTGTAATACCCCTCCCCAACAATTCGATTAATTTTTTTATGAATTATAATTGATAAGGAGTTAATAAAAGTGTAGAAGAATTTTGGGACGAATTGAGAAAAACAAAGAGGATTAGTATGTAAGATACCTCTTCCCTTTTATTTGAGTTAATGTGGTGCCCCTTGTACAATTTTTAAAAGTTCTTTGGTTAATTTATGAAATCTAAAAACTCTATCATTTTAATGACATATTTTTTCGTTCGAACGACAAACCCATATCATTCGAACGACGCCTGATGTTTTTTTCATTTCCTACCATTTCTAATGTCACTCTTGTAGCCGTTGATTTGGAAATTGAGGGTCGATATTAAGCAGATGAGTTCAGGGTAAATAATATGCGAAGTGTTGTATGTGTATAAAAGAGGAACGTGGATAGTAAACAGGGGAACCAAAGCCATTTCGTAGTCTCTTTCTCAAGGAGCTCACGGCTCCCTCCCATTTCCATATACTGCATCCACCAATTTAGGGTTCCAAACATATACACTCACACCATGCAATACCTTCTTTTCCCATTTTAAATGTATAAATACTAAATATAGAAGTGTTTGTTGGGAGTTTGGGGTATTTGAGGAGAGTATTCTTGAAAAAAGATGATGGGTTTGTTATGCATTTTATGGAGTATTTTTTAGCTTTCATTGGAGCTTGTATGGTGGAGCTTTTATGACTCCCTTCAGGGCCACCTTTGGAGGTGGGGAGTCACTCATCTTCACCATCACCATCACCACCACCACCATCTTTGATGACTTTTTAGGTGGGATTTACTAACCTAGGTTAGGTTTATTGATGAGTATAATTTCAGCTTATTATTTACATATATTAGGCTAAATATAGATTTTCTGATAAGTTTGAATCAATGGAGTTATTGGTTGATTTCTATGGTTTCATAGGTTTTAGACAAATGTTTTAAAATATGTTTAGAGCTAAATATAAATTCAGATTACTATTTTACACCATTTGGATATAAAAGTATGTAACAAAGTGGTTATAATGTGTTTATGGGGTTATTAAATACATTCTTAATTTTTTAAAGAAAATGGGGAATTTAAAAGAAGTATTAAATGAATTTTAAAAGTGTTATAAAATTCAGAATACTATTCATGACCATTTGGCGAAATAAAATGTGTTAGTTTGGGGTTTAAAGATTAACAATGTGATTTCTATGCAAAGAACTGCATTAGGCATGTTGAGATATTTTATGGAGTTAAAATGTGATTTCCTACTTGAAATAATGAACATATGTGTAAAAAGGAAGCTTTCACCTTAATGGGTTAATTAAAGTGGGTTTAATGTGTAAACATGTGATACAAGAGTCTTCATGCAAATAGTGAAAATAAAGGAGGCTCAATCTGAAATAAATGTCTACGTAGGTGTTGAGATGCAAAATCCCATAAATAAAGTGTGTATTTCAATTGAATAGAAAATGGGATTTTAATTTGAAAAAGGGTGTTATTTTGTATATTAAAGATAATAAAGTGGGAAGTGTGAAAGTTTGGTAAAAGTGTCACGTTAAATAAAGTGTTAAAATGGCCAAAAGTGTTTTAAATATTAAGTCATAAACTTAATAACTATTCTTAGGAAAACGACACTTGTTAAAAGATTAAATTACGAATTAGGCAACAAAAGGGTAAATTGGTAATTTACTTAAAGAGGAACATTTTTTATGGAACAAAAAAATGTTAATGAATATTTTTATATTAGTATGGTTGAAATTGAATTAAGTCCTAAAAGCGTAATTGATTTTAGGAGAAAACCGACCTGTGTGTGAATAAAGAACTTAGAGGATAAAGAAATAGTTTTCCAAGTGTTAATGGAAAAACAGACAGTTTAAGTCCCGGCTTTTAGCTTCGGCCTATAAATGGATAATAATGTGAACATGTTCAAAAAGTTAAACACATTAATAAAGACTCAGATGCAACCGGGAAGTAAGTAACAAGGGCCTAGAGCCATTGGGTGTAAAGCCCTAAACTACTGGCCAGAGCATATGGTGGCATCATTGACGGTGTGGAGCCCGTTAAAGTACATGAATTATTGGGAAATTTTGATAAAAAGATAATGGAATAGGGAACATGACAAGTAAAGGGTTGTGTGATGAATGTATAAAGACAACCTAACTTGAACGTAATAATAAATGTTTTGATTAATGTGATGTGGACAAGTAAATTGAGAATAATGACTAACGTACACCAGAATAGCGAATCGGTTAAGTAAGATGACTTATTGAGTAATTAAGTTACCTAATGAGGTTTGAAATCATAATAACACATGCGTGTGTGTGGTATAAGGCTCTCATGGTAAATAAACAATTATAACACGAGGTGTTCGTGTGTTGAAAGGAAGTCCTAAGTAGTGGTTAAACAACTCTGGTGTAAGTTAATAAATGATGAATAAAATAGTGTTTTCAAAAGTAAGTGAAGGGTTTTTCCCTAACAATTGTTAATTGTTCAACCAGGTGTGTTAATGGGAAGAAATGCTAGTTTTAAGTATAACAACACAAAATAACCATTTTGTGAGGACAAAGAGGATAAATGGCACCATATAACGTTTTTGAAATAAAACGGTTAATGAATTGTAAAATATATTTTCAAAGGTATATGTGTAGATATATATACGTACTTTGCATGCATATATTTGTAGCGTGTGATTATCTTTTCTTCCATTCATTTCTATACTTCTTTTATATAATCTCATTGGTCATAGGCTCACACCCTCGCTTTGTTACAGTAGGTTGGGTGCGGTTTTGTATTTTGAGGACATTATAGAGGTAATTATACCTTATTTATTATACGTTAGTAGCTCCGTTTAGTTGGACATCTGGTTGCTCCCCATGAGTCCTCCACGTAGTTCATTCTGAAACTGAAATCGCATGCTAACAAGTGAAATGTTTACCAAAATAAAATGGACTAGCAATATTATGTAGGTTGTTCCATTGCACTTAACACCTAATGCTCGGATAGGACCGAGTTGTCTCACGGGTAATCCATAAATTCGGGTCGGGGCGTTACAGTATTGAACATGAACACCTGTGAGATTTATGTCTAAGTGGCTTTTAGCTGTAATTATTTAAAAACAATTTTCAACATTTTTTCATAAATAAGAACGTCGTTTTTATTTTAGACAAAAATCTGGGCGAATTTTTAACTGTTTTTTATTTATTTTAAATATACGTTATTTATATAAAAAAAACTGTATCTTAGTTATAAATATTTTTTAAAGGTTTTTTTAAAAATAAAACCAATTGAAAAATAAATAAGAGGTTTTTTAATTTTAAAATGTTAAAAAGTTAAAACAAAAACTTTTTTTCAATATTCCAAACAATTTTATTTTTAATAAAAGAAAAACCATTTTTCATCATTTTTAAGAATTTATTTTTTATTTTTTATAAAACAATTAAAATGTTATTTTTCAAAAATTGTTAAAAGAGTTAAAACAGTTTCTATTTTCTAAAATAGTTATAAAAAATTGGAAAAAATAGTCATTATTGTTTAAAAACAATTTTTGTATATAATAACTATTTTTTATAAAAATAAAAAGTTAGATTTTCATAGATTGATTATTTTTTCATTTTTATTAAGTTTTATAAGAAAAAATTGTTAGAAATCCTTTAAAATTAAAAAGTGGGTGGGTGGTGGGTGATTGGGGGGGGACTCAAAATGTCAACAATAATTACTGTTAACGAATACTCCGTTTGGTTTTTCTAAAATTGTAAATTGACCCATATATAAATTGACCAATTTATAGATTGACCCACTAATTGTGTTTGGTTTCATTAATTAACCAATTTTAACTCCAGTGTAAAATGTGAAATTAGAGCATTTAACAAAAAACATGAACTACGTCCATTTGAAATAGGAGTCACATAAAGTACATTTGTTTGCTCTTCTCCATCTCTCTCAATTCATTTTAAACTTTTCTTCCTTATTGAGTCTTAACATCAATTTTAGATTACCTAACATCACCTAAAATTGGAATAAACTCATTTCAAATCCACTCATTTACGATTCACTAATTCATAATGAATTAATTTACATAATCAAACAATTTGGACAGCCAAACTGACCCTAACTATTTGAATGAAGAGTTAACAAAATGGAATGTATTACAAATTTTTTAAGAAAAGTGGAAGTATATTGCAAAGCTAGTCATAAAAGTGAGGGAAAAACTCAAAATAACCCTTTATTTACATTATTAAATGTTCAATCAACTATTTATTTTTCTTTATTTATTTAGGACACTTTATCAAATTAATACATCAATTACATAAAACACCTTATTAAATCGATTTTTCTTGTTTTAGTCTGAGACTTTAATATATTAGTTAAATAATGGGTAATTTGAGTTTTTTTATAAAAAAGATAACAATCTCACCACTTAACTAATGGTGGATGATGGCAAAATCTAAAGCAAAACAAAATAGTGAGCAGAGTCTAATTATGAAAATTAAATGAATGGTAAAACATTATTATTATTATTATCATCATTACTGCTAATAATAATGAAATATTTATATATAACTATTATTAAAAATACACTATTTATTGGTATGTTTTCGAAATAAATCTTGTTTGAAATATTTACATGGATAATAGTATGCTATTCGTTCGAAATAAATTTTGTTTAAAATATTTTGTATTGTTAAAGTTACATGGATATTAATTAAAATTGATTATACTTTTTTGGTGATTTAAATAAGAAAATTATTATAATTTTAATTGTCTATGCCAAAGTTTATTGTTTGCCCTTTTGCATGATTAATGCAATATGTTTAATGCCTTCCCAGCGCACCAGAAAATGAATAATGATATACGTATTAAAAACTCCTCCAAAATCTCCCAAAAGGTGATGTGGATACCACTTATTCTCTCGCTTACCTATTAAGTGTTGTCTTGTAATATAGGTCCTGCCACAGGGCACAAAAATTAATGCTTTTGGGTGGTTTGGGGGACTTATTTGGGATTCGGAAAAAAGTTTAAGTCTTAGAGACTAGAGATATGATTGGCGCTAGCGGGATTGACCAATCACATCTCTAAGACATAAAAAATTTGATGTCTTATAGACATCAAACTTCTTCCTTTGGGATTCATAGCAGGACTCCTAAAAAATATATGTGTTTGCTTAAGTGTTAATATAGAAATTTATACAGGTACAACTAGTTTTGTTGTTTTTGTGATCATATTCGGAAAAAAAAGATATATGTTAGAGTTGGGATGTTTAAATGAACCTTTTTAAATGACCCAGGGAAGAGGATGGGGCAAAGGTGGTTAGAGTTGAGAATCTAAACAATCCATACCAGACCCAAAACAGATTCAAGTTAACACTAAACAAACTGTACGCATGGAGCCTGATAAATTATGACAGGGTGGTCATGCTTGATTCAGATAACCTTTTCCTCCGTAAAACAGATGAACAATTTCAATGTGGCCAGTTTTGTGCAGTCTTCATCAACCCCTGCATCTTTCATACTGGCCTTTTTGTATTGGAGGTAACGATCTATCGCTCATACATTCATGTGTATGTTTTATTTGAAATTTTAGAAAGAAAAATTCAATTAATAAAAAGTATGGTTATTGGGGTTTGACATTTAGATATAACCCCCTCCCTCCCCCGAAAGTGCCTTTTCAGGATCTTTAATGACACTTTTGAGAATTATGACACTTGTGTAGTCCAAAGGTGTATAAACAAAAATTGTGGGGACCAAGGTCAGTTAGGCCAATATGTAAGGACTCTGCATGATTTTCTCAACCAAGTTCTAGTTATTTATGTAAACATAATCTTTTATCCTAAGTAAACACAATGTACTTGTCAATGATTTTTCTTTTTCAAATTCTTCAAGCCCTTGGTAACTGGATCATCCAGAATTACTCCATTGAAAATTTCCATCTGTATCTTTATGAATGTGGAATTGCAGCCATCAATGGAGGTATTCAAGAATATGATTCATGACCTGGAGATTGGAAGAGACAACCCAGATGGGGCAGACCAAGGTTTTATTGGAGGCTATTTCCCAGATCTACTTGATCAGCCAATGTTCCATCCACCCGTTAATGGTACCAAGCTTGATGGAACTTACAGACTTCCTTTGGGCTACCAAATGGATGCTTCTTATTACTGTAAGTGAACCAAAAAGATTTGATAGTATTTTGAGAGTTTTTCAATAACTGCAAGTGTTTTTAGGGAATTCTCATCAGTCTCTCTCTCCCTCTCCATCGGGAGCAGTTTAACCATGTCAAATATGTACTGGCTGCAGATCTCAAGCTGAAGTGGAGCGTAGCCTGTGGGCCTAACAGTGTGATTACTTTTCCAGGGGCATCATGGTTAAAACCATGGTATTGGTGGTCATGGCCTGTCCTGCCACTGGGCCTCCAATGGCATGAACAACGGCGTCAAACTATAGGGTACGACACCATTCATGTATCCATACATTGGCTAAAATTCTAACGTTGATAAAAGTATAGGATACATTGGCTAAAATTCTAACGTTGATAAAAGTTCTAGACTGCCGCCTGGACACATTAATTCTCCCAGGATTTGGTATTGTTGTCAATTTTCACTGTAGTAACCAATTTTTCAAAATTTTAGATGGAAGAAAAAACGGTTTCTTGCAACTTAGTAATGCTGCACATATGAAAAGCTATTTGAAATAGTGCCATCAAGATGCCCAGGTGACAGTACCCCAAAGTTTGGTAACATGTCTATTTATGGCAGACAAGTTATATTGCTATTTTTATAGAGGATGAGGCGGATAATGCTATCACGTTTCTGCAATATGTTTAGTCTATCCACCTATTGTCTAGGTGTAAGTTTAGACAAACTTATGCTATCCTTATACTATGTGGTCTGAGTTTGTCGTGCCCATTGTGATCATGGCGGTTATACTACGCCCTCAAGATGCTCCAATAACTTTTAGAGTTTGATTTGCAAAGTTATATAGTAGTTGTGAAATTTGCCCTGAATTTTGACAGTAGCACTGCTTTTCTTCCACTGCTCAACATGTCTAGAAAAAAGGCAAAACAGAAACAGTCATTAGAGCATCTCAAGACATCCGTACATTTTGCAATTCCCTTTTTATTTTTATTTTTTTATACTAAAAACGACTCCAGATGCGCTTTGCAAAATTTGTTTCCTGCATTTTTCAAGTATATTTTCGTGCAAAATAGAAAAAAAAGTTGCCATCAAATTGCCTTGCAACCCCGTGTGGCAGGCACCTTGCTTGAAGCCGCAAGTATGCAATGCTTCTTGAATTAAACTGACTTGGCATTTGTGGCAGCAAGCACATTGACGTCGCAAGACGTTCATTATAAATGGAAGGTCAACATCCTTGAGGCACGCGATTTAAAAAAAATAAACATCCTTCAGGCGGGCGGCAATTGACTTGCCACACATGGCATGTTGCACTTTCAGATGCGAACGTGTCTCAAATTAGGAGTTTAATGTTTTTGAGGGTCAAATGATCGATGTGGATGTGAAAAAAATGACATGGCCTGACCTTTTGCAAGTAACATATATGCTGTTACTGCTATTATTTATATTGATTCGTTAATTCCTTGTCTACTTTCAACTCAATAAGTACTGATAACTGTCCATCAAAATCGTAACTTCTTGCTAAATTTAGTTAGTAGTACAAAAATCTCTTTATACTCATTTAAACTATCAGTGGTGATATCACTAATTCATGGCTCATGTTTGAACAGTTATGCAGCAGATATTCCAGTGGTATTGATACAGTCCATTTTTTACCTCGTAACAATCTCAATAACTCGCCTAGCTCGCCCCAACTTATCTAAGCTCTGCTACCGTCGTGCAGATAAGAGTACCATTTTCATCCAAACTTCGCTCAAAGTGATTGCTATGTGCTCCATTCTTGCTGCCTACACAACTCCCTACTTCCTCATTCCCCACACCATTCATCCATTGCTAGGGTGGAGTCTTTACCTGCTCGGCTCACTTTCTCTCTCTTGTATAGCAGTCAATGTTTTTCTCCTCCCAATGCTGCCTGTTCTAATGCCCTGGCTTGCGATCCTAGGCACCCTTTTTGTTATGGCATTCCCTTGGTACCAGAATGGAGTCGTGAGAGCGTTGGTCATGTTTGGCTATGCATTCTTTTGCGCACCCATTGTGTGGGTGTCATTGGTTAAAACAGTATCATGTCTTCAGGTTTCGCTTGAAAGGGAGGTTTTCTTGCCAAGGCTTGGTGAGACTACATCACCTTCTAGTAACAAGTTGTACTGATGAAATTACAAGCAAAAGCTCATTGACTTGAAAGATTTTGTGAACATTCATTGAGATGCAATAGGGGAATTTCCCATTTTACTCTCCCATGTATTGGCTTATACGATATGAAATGAGATTATGGTTACCCCTAGCATTTCATTGGACAAACCGCTTGTAATTTTGATTATTCGGGATGTAAATTAAACAAAGTAATGAAAATATTGTTTGACATGAGCAAAGTCTTTTATAAAGTTTGCATCTCGGAAAGTCTAGAGGACAATATTTTTTTTCTTCTGCATAAAATGTACTGATAAAAGGTACAGTAAATAGTAGCTGTGGTTTTTTTCCTTCTATGTTTTCCCCATTTCTTTTGCTTTTGTTTTTCCTGTTATCCATGTTCGTTGTGCAGTCCCCCAAAACGATCACACCTAAATAACATAAATTAAAAGAATAAAAATAACATACTAAGGTGTGCATTGATTGGATATATAAGTTTTCCTTGATCAGTTTTTAAATCAAGGCAACTCGCTATCACTCAACAAACCCCTTGATTAGTTTTAAAATTCCTAAGAAGCCAACTCAATTATGCCCCCACAATATGTTATAGATTTGGCATCCTTTTATAAGCACCATATTAATTTTAATCCATATATGACTTGTAATCCAAGTCGCAATAAAAACATCATGTTGACATGACAATCCATATTTGAGCAGGACAATTGAAGCAGCTAATCTATGTTTTGGTTCACATAAGAAATTGGAAACCATTTACATAAGAAATTGGAAACCATGTCATGAAATAGTCCTCAATAATCTAGATCAAGTTAAAATCTAAGAAGTCTCGCCCTTTCACTTGATATCACCCTCTTCAATACCAAGACATGTTCTTTTATTATTATGACGGATGTTTCTAATACTCACAAACGTCTTCCGACCTTACTTATATCAGCGAAACGTACCCAAATCAAGAAACTGTTGTGTGGATGCTCACTCAATAGAGTGATTCATGCAAGTCCAAGATCCAAGATGAAGAACAACTCAAGAGATACTACAACCTAAATGCAAAATAATGATAAAGTAAAGAGAGATCACACACCAACAAAGCACAAGACAAGATATACATAGCTCACCAATTCGACTATGTCCACGGATGATTGATTCCTTTATTTGGTTCAATCAATAAGAGTTACAACTCTCACAATTCTTGGAAAAACTTGATTTGGATCTTCAAAAATTAAGTTGAAACTTGTGTTGGGTTTTGTAGATGAGAGAAAGTAATATTTTGGGAGGCTACTGCTTTTTAAGATTATTTAAATGTGTTTTAAAAACCCTAAACCCATACCTTTATATTTTAAAAAAAGAAAAAAAATTGAGTCCTACACAAACACTACAAGGAAATAGTCAATTTTCGCACTGCCACTAGTGTGAATCAGTTCGCCCCCAGGCCGAACAGGTTCAGTCAGCCTGTCAAATCGAGATCCCCATTTTATATAAAAAGTTATAATTTCCTGAATTAAATCCCGATTTTAATTCCGATTAAAATCTTATTTTACGTAAATCAAAACTAACATTTTTACATCCACAATTAATTAAATTAAAAAAAAATTATTTTCCCAGAATATTTCACTTATAACGGATTTTTACAGCTTGAAAATCAAAGGGTATTACAGAAAACTTATCAATAATGGACATAAGGTCATCTGTAGTAGTGGCCTCATTAGTAAGGGACTGATACAATATGGAATTATTTGGCATGTCGATCTTGAATGAGTCTACGACCACCTGATCAAAGTAGTCCTTCAACTCGTTGCAGTTTTTCCAATATCTTCGTGCCTACTCTCGCAAGGTCTCTTGGGGATTCTTCTTGGGAGATACTAGTCATGAATCTCGTGGTGAAGGCCTCTGCGAGTTGCTTACACACTACACCAAAAACAGGAATCTGACACGGTTTAAAACTGTGCCAGATCAAATCTGGCACGGTTTTGAACTGTGCCAGAATCAGGTGTTCCAAAATGGGATATTTTTTCTGGCACGACTCAAAATTGTGCCAGATTCAGCCAAATAGGAACACTTCTGGCACACTTTTAAACCGTGCCAGAATTTGATATTTCTGGCACACTTTTGGCACAGTTTTTAACTGTGCCAGATTCAGCCAAACAGGAACACTTCTGGCACACTTTTAAACCGTGCCAGAATTTGATATTTCTGGCACACTTTTGGCACAGTTTTTAAGTGTGCCAGATTCAGCACAGTTTAAAAAAATTTGACACAGTTCAAAACCGTGCCAAAATATGATACACTTTTGCCATGGTTTCGAACTGTGCCAATTTTTTTTTAATAAAAAAAAATTATTTGAAAGCACAAAATTCACAAATTAATAATATTGCGCGTTATTAATAAACTAATGTACATACAAACTTACAAATATTACAAGTCTTTAAGAGCTCACAGGTCCAAATAAAAATTGGACAGAGTTTTCTCTATTTTCTGGACATTCCAAAACCTGTAAATACAAAACCTGACTAACATAAAGCCCGCACGGCCACAAAATATAACAATTAACTTACAAAAGCCCTCATGGCCATAAAAGTCAATAATAAAATAATAAATGACCGTACGGTCATGACACAAAAAAATGGAATCATTAATAAACCCCTTGTTGTAAACAATTGAGTTCTTTGTGTGTTCCACGTGAATAAAAGTCAACGATAAACTGTTATCTTGCAAAAAAAAATAGAATACAAAAAAATTATGATATCAGAAACTCAATAATTTACAAAAAAAAATACTCAAAACAAAAAAAATACATATATGAGTGGAAATTATCGTCATACTTACAAACCGGGAGATCCGGGACTACACGGTCAGTTCCTACAAGTTACATTGGTCCCGTACGAGGTGTTCGTGCCTCCTACGGGGTCGTTTGGGGGCCGGTTTGAGTTTTCACCCTTTAACGGCATGTTTTTAACTAAGTTTGATTTTGGCAAATTATCGTCATACTCTCAAACCGGGAGACCCGGGACTACGCGGTCAGTTCTTACAAGTTACATTGGTCCCGTGCGAGGTGTTCGTGCCTCCTACGGGGTCGTTTGGGGGCCGGTTTGGGTTTTCAGCCTTTAACACCATGTTTTTAACTAAGTGTGATTTTTGCAAATTATCGTCATACTCTCAAACCGGGAGACCCGGGATTACGCGGTCAGTTCCTACAAGTTACATGGGTCCCGTGCGAGGAGTTCGTGCCTCCTACGGGGTCGTTTGGGGGCCGGTTTGGGTTTTCACCCTTTAACGGCATGTTTTTAAGTTTAAGTGTGATTTTTGTAAATTATCGTCCTATTCACAAACCGGAAGACCCGGGACTACGCGGTCAGTTCCTACAAGTTACATTGGTCCCCTGCGAGGTGTTCGTGCCTCCTACGGGGTCGTTTGGTGGCCGGTTTGGGTTTTCACCCTTTAACGGCATGTTTTTAAGTTTAAGTTTTGATTTTTGCAAATTATCATCCTATTCACAAACCGGGAGACCCGGGACTACGCGGTCAGTTCCTACAAGTTACATTGGTCCCGTGCGAGGTGTTCGTTCCTCCTACGGGGTCGTTTGGGGGCCGATTTGGGTTTTCACCCTTTAACGGCCTGTTTTTAAGTTTAAGTGTGATTTTTGCAAATTATCGTCATACTTACAAACTGGGAGATCCGGGACTACGCTGTCAGTTCCTACAAGTTACATGAGTCCCGTGCGAGGAGTTGTGCCTCCTACGGGTTCGTTTTGGCGCCGGTTTGGGTTTTCACCCTTTAACGACATTTCTTTAACTCTAAGTGTGATTTTTTCAAATTATCGTCATACTTACAAACCGGGAGATCTGGGACTACGCTGCCAGTTCCTACAAGTTACATGGGTCCCGTGCGAGGTGTTCGTGCCTCATACGGGGTCGTTTGGGGGCGGATTTGGGTTTTCACCCTTTAACGGCATGTTTTTAAGCTTAAGTGTTGATTTTTGTAAATTATCGTCATACTTAGAAACCGGGAGATCCGGGACTACGCTGCCAGTTCCTACAAGTTACATGGTCCCGTGCGAGGTGTTCGTGCCTCCTACGGGGTCGTTTGGGGGACGGTTTGGATTTTCACCCTTTAATGGCATGTTTTTAATTTTAAGTGTTGATTTTTATAAATTATCATCATACTTACAAACCGGGAGATCCGGGACTACGCTGCTAGTTCCTACAAGTTACATGGGTCCCGTGCGAGGTGTTCGTACCTCCTACGGGGTCGTTTGGGGGCCGGTTTGGGTTTTCACCCTTTAACGGCATGTTTTTAACTCTAAGTGTGATTTTTACAAATTATCGTCATACTCTCAAACCGGAAGACCCAGGACTACGCGGTCAGTTCCTACAAGTTACATTGGTCCAGTGCGAGGTGTTCGAGCCTCCTACGGGGTTGTTTGGGGGCCGATTTGGGTTTTCACCCTTTAACGGTCTGTTTTTAAGTTTAAGTTTGATTTTTGCAAATTATCGTCATACTTACAAATCGGGAGATCCGGGACTACGCTGCCAGTTCCTATAAGTTGCATGGGTCCCGTGCAAAGTGTTCGTGCCTCCTACGGGGTCGTTTGGGGGCGGTTTGGGTTTTCACCCCTTGACGGCTTGTTTTTAAGTCTAAGTCTGATTTTTGCAAATTATCGTCATACTCTCAAACCGGGAGACTCGGGACTACGCGGTTAGTTCCTACAAGTTACATTGGTCCCGTGCGAGGTGTTCGTGCCTCCTACGGGGTCGTTTGGGGGCCGGTTTGGGTTTTCACCCTTTAACGCCATGTTTTTAACTAAGTGTGATTTTTGCAAATTATCGTCATACTCTCAAACCGGGAGACCCGGGATTACGCGGTCAGTTCCTACAAGTTACATGGGTCCCGTGCGAGGTGTTCGTGCCTCCTACGGGGTCGTTTGGGGGCCGGTTTGGGTTTTCACCCTTTAACGGCATGTTTTTAAGTTTAAGTGTGATTTTTGTAAATTATCGTCCTACTCACAAACCGGAAGACCCGGGACTACGCGGTCAGTTCCTACAAGTTACATTGGTCCCCTGCGAGGTGTTCGTGCCTCCTACGGGGTCGTTTGGTGGCCGGTTTGGGTTTTCACCCTTTAACGGCATGTTTTTAAGTTTAAGTTTTGATTTTTGCAAATTATCGTCCTATTCACAAACCGGGAGACCTGGGACTACGCGGTCAGTTTCTACAAGTTACATTGGTCCCGTGCGAGGTGTTCGTTCCTCCTACGGGGTCGTTTGGGGGCCGATTTGGGTTTTCACCCTTTAACGGCCTGTTTTTAAGTTTAAGTGTGATTTTTGCAAATTATCGTCATACTTACAAATCGGGAGATCCGGGACTACGCTGCCAGTTCCTATAAGTTGCATGGGTCCCGTGCAAAGTGTTCGTGCCTCCTACGGGGTCGTTTGGGGGCGGTTTGGGTTTTCACCCCTTGACGGCTTGTTTTTAAGTCTAAGTGTGATTTTTGCAAATTATCGTCATACTCTCAAACCGGGAGACTCGGGACTACGCGGTTAGTTCCTACAAGTTACATTGGTCCCGTGCGAGGTGTTCGTGCCTCCTACGGGGTCGTTTGGGGGCCGGTTTGGGTTTTCACCCTATAACGCCATGTTTTTAACTAAGTGTGATTTCTGCAAATTATCGTCATACTCTCAAACCGGGAGACCCGGGATTACGCGGTGAGTTCCTACAAGTTACATGGGTCCCGTGCGAGGTGTTCGTGCCTCCTACGGGGTCGTTTGGGGGCCGGTTTGGGTTTTCACCCTTTAACGGCATGTTTTTAAGTTTAAGTGTGATTTTTGTTAATTATCGTCCTATTCACAAACCGGAAGACATGGGACTACGCGGCCAGTTCCTACAAGTTACATTGGTCCCCTGCGAGGTGTTCGTGCCTCCTACGGGGTCGTTTGGTGGCCGGTTTGGGTTTTCACCCTTTAACGGCATGTTTTTAAGTTTAAGTTTTGAGTTTTGCAAATTATCGTCCTATTCACAAACCGGGAGACCCGGGACTACGCGGTCAGTTTCTACAAGTTACATTGGTCCCGTTCGAGGTGTTCGTTCCTCCTACGGGGTCGTTTGGGGGACGATTTAGGTTTTCACCCTTTAACGGCCTGTTTTTAAGTTTAAGTGTGATTTTTGCAAATTATCGTCATACTTACAAACCGGGAGATCCGGGACTACGCTGTCAGTTCCTACAAGTTACATGGGTCCCGTGCGAGGAGTTGTGCCTCCTACGGGTTCGTTTTGGGGCCGGTTTGGGTTTTCACCCTTTAACGACATTTCTTTAACTCTAAGTGTGATTTTTGTAAATTATCGTCATACTTACAAACCGGGAGATCTGGGACTACGCTGCCAGTTCCTACAAGTTACATGGGTCCCGTGCGAGGTGTTCGTGCCTCATACGGGGTCGTTTGGTGGCGGGTTTGGGTTTTCACCCTTTAACGGCATGTTTTTAAGCTTAAGTGTTGATTTTTGCAAATTATCGTCATACTTAGAAACCGGGAGATCCGGGACTACGCTGCCAGTTCCTACAAGTTACATGGTCCCGTGCGAGGTGTTCGTGCCTCCTACGGGGTCGTTTGGGGGACGGTTTGGATTTTCACCCTTTAATGGCATGTTTTTAATTTTAAGTGTTGATTTTTATAAATTATCATCATACTTACAAATCGGGAGATCCGGGACTACGCTGCTAGTTCCTACAAGTTACATGGGTCCCGTGCGACGTGTTCGTGCCTCCTACGGGGTCGTTTGGGGGCCGGTTTGGGTTTTCACCCTTTAACGGCATGTTTTTAACTCTAAGTGTTATTTTTACAAATTATCGTCATACTCTCAAACCGGGAGACCCGGGACTACGCGATCAGTTCCTACAAGTTACATTGGTCCCGTGCGAGGTGTTCGAGCCTCCTACGGGGTTGTTTGGGGGCCGATTTGGGTTTTCACCCTTTAACGGTCTGTTTTTAAGTTTAAGTGTGATTTTTGCAAATTATCGTCATACTTACAAATCGGGAGATCCGGGACTACGCTACCAGCTCCTATAAGTTGCATGGGTCCCGTGCAAAGTGTTCGTGCCTCCTACGGGGTCGTTTGGGGGCGGTTTGGGTTTTCACCCCTTGACGGCTTGTTTTTAAGTCTAAGTGTGATTTTTGCAAATTATCGTCATACTCTCAAACCGGGAGACTCGGGACTACGCGGTCAGTTCCTACAAGTTACATTGGTCCCGTGCGAGGTGTTCGTGCCTCTTACGGGGTCGTTTGGGGGCCGGTTTCGGTTTTCACCCTATAACGCCATGTTTTTAACTAAGTGTGATTTTTACAAATTATCGTCATACTCTCAAACCGGGAGACCCGGGATTATGCGGTCAGTTCCTACAAGTTACATGGGTCCCGTGCGAGGTGTTCGTGCCTCCTACGGGGTCGTTTGGGGGCCGGTTTGGGTTTTCACCCTTTAACGGCTGTTTTTAAGTTTAAGTGTGATTTTTGTAAATTATCGTCCTATTCACAAACCGGAAGACCCGGGACTACGTGGTCAGTTCCTACAAGTTACATTGGTCCCGTGCGAGGTGTTCGTGCCTCCTACGGGGTCGTTTGGAGGCCGGTTTGGGTTTTCAGCCTTTATCGCCATGTTTTTAACTAAGTGTGATTTTTGCAAATTATCGTCATACTCTCAAACCGGGAGACCCGGGATTACGCGGTCAGTTCCTACAAGTTACATGGGTCCCGTGCGAGGTGTTCGTGCCTCCTACGGGGTCGTTTGGGGGCCGGTTTGGGTTTTCACCCTTTAACGGCATGTTTTTAAGTTTAAGTGTGATTTTTGTAAATTATCGTCCTATTCACAAACCGGAAGACCCGGGACTACGCGGTCAGTTCCTACAAGTTACATTGGTCCCCTGCGAGGTGTTCGTGCCTCCTACGGGGTCGTTTGGTGGCCGGTTTGGGTTTTCACCCTTTAATGGCATGTTTTTAAGTTTAAGTTTTGATTTTTGCAAATTATCGTCCTATTCACAAACCGGGAGACCCGGGACTACGCGGTCAGTTCCTACAAGTTACATTGGTCCCGTGCGAGGTGTTCGTTCCTCCTACGGGGTCGTTTGGGGGCCGATTTGGGTTTTCACCCTTTAACGGCCTGTTTTTAAGTTTAAGTGTGATTTTTGCAAATTATCGTCATACTTACAAACCGGGAGATCCGGGACTACGCTGTCAGTTCCTACAAGTTACATGGGTCCCGTGCGAGGAGTTGTGCCTCCTACGGGTTCGTTTTGGGGCCGGTTTGGGTTTTCACCCTTTAACGACATTTCTTTAACTCTAAGTGTGATTTTTGCAAATTATCGTCATACGTACAAACCGGGAGATCTGGGACTGCGCTGCCAGTTCCTACAAGTTACGTGGGTCCCGTGCGAGGTGTTCGTGCCTCAAACGGGGTCGTTTGGGGGCGGGTTTGGGTTTTCACCCTTTAACGGCATGTTTTTAAGCTTAAGTGTTGATTTTTGCAAATTATCGTCATACTTAGAAACCGGGAGATCCGGGACTACGCTGCCAGTTCCTACAAGTTACATGGTCCCGTGCGAGGTGTTCGTGCCTCCTACGGGGTCGTTTGGGGGAAGGTTTGGATTTTCACCCTTTAATGGCATGTTTTTAATTTTAAGTGTTTATTTTTATAAATTATCATCATACTTACAAACCGGGAGATCCGAGACTACGCTGCCAGTTCCTACAAGTTACATGGGTCCCGTGCGAGGTGTTCGTGCCTCCTACGGGGTCGTTTGGGGGCCGGTTTGGGTTTTCACCCTTTAACGGCATGTTTTTAACTCTAAGTGTGATTTTTACAAATTATCGTCATACTCTCAAACTGGGAGACCCGGGACTACGCGGTCAGTTCCTACAAGTTACATTGGTCCAGTGCGAGGTGTTCGAGCCTCCTACGGGGTTGTTTGGGGGCCGATTTGGGTTTTCACCCTTTAACGGTCTGTTTTTAAGTTTAAGTGTGATTTTTGCAAATTATCGTCATACTTACAAATCGGGAGATCCGGGACTACGCTGCCAGTTCCTATAAGTTGCATGGGTCCCGTGCAAAGTGTTCGTGCCTCCTACGGGGTCGTTTGGGGGCGGTTTGGGTTTTCACCCCTTGACGGCTTGTTTTTAAGTCTAAGTGTGATTTTTGCAAATTATCGTCATACTCTCAAACCGGGAGACTCGGGACTACGCGGTTAGTTCCTACAAGTTACATTGGTTCCGTGCGAGGTGTTCGTGCCTCCTACGGGGTCGTTTGGGGGCCGGTTTCGGTTTTCACCCTTTAACGCCATGTTTTTAACTAAGTGTGATTTTTGCAAATTATCGTCATACTCTCAAACCGGGAGACCCGGGATTACGCGGTCAGTTCCTACAAGTTACATGGGTCCCGTGCGAGGTGTTCGTGCCTCCTACGGGGTCGTTTGGGGGTCGGTTTGGGTTTTCACCCTTTAACGGCATGTTTTTAAGTTTAAGTGTAATTTTTGTTAATTATCGTCCTAATCACAAACCGGAAGACCCGGGACTACGCGGTCAGTTCCTACAAGTTACATTGGTCCCCTGCGAGGTGTTCGTGCCTCCTACGGGGTCGTTTGGTGGCCGGTTTGGGTTTTCACCCTTTAACGGCATGTTTTTAAGTGTAAGTTTTGATTTTTGCAAATTATCGTCCTATTCACAAACCGGGAGACCCGGGACTACGCGGTCAGTTTCTACAAGTTACATTGGTCCCGTGCGAGGTGTTCGTTCCTCCTACGGGGTCGTTTGGGGGCCGATTTGGGTTTTCACCCTTTAACGGCCTGTTTTTAAGTTTAAGTGTGATTTTTGCAAATTATCGTCATACTTACAAACCAGGAGATCCGGGAATACGCTGTCAGTTCCTACAAGTTACATGGGTCCCGTGCGAGGAGTTGTGCCTCCTACGGGTACGTTTTGGGGCCGGTTTGGGTTTTCACCCTTTAACGACATTTCTTTAACTCTAAGTGTGATTTTTGCAAATTATCGTCATACTTACAAACCGGGAGATCTGGGACTACGCTGCCAGTTCCTACAAGTTACATGGGTCCCGTGCGAGGTGTTCGTGCCTCATACGGGGTCGTTTGGTGGCGGGTTTGGGTTTTCACCCTTTAACGGCATGTTTTTAAGCTTAAGTGTTGAATTTTTCAAATTATCGTCATACTTAGAAACCGGGAGATCCGGGACTACGCTGCCAGTTCCTACAAGTTACATGGTCCCGTGCGAGGTGTTCGTGCCTCCTACGGGGTCGTTTGGGGGACGGTTTGGATTTTCACCCTTTAATGGCATGTTTTTAATTTTAAGTGTTGATTTTTATAAATTATCATCATACTTACAAACCGGGAGATCCGGGACTACGCTGCCAGTTCCTACAAGTTACATGGGTCCCGTGCGAGGTGTTCGTGCCTCCTATGGGGTCGTTTGGGGGCCGGTTTGGGTTTTCACCCTTTAACGGCATGTTTTTAACTCTAAGTGTGATTTTAACAAATTATCATCATACTCTCAAAACGGGAGACCCGGGACTACGCGATCAGTTCCTACAAGTTACATTGGTCCCGTGCGAGGTGTTCGAGCCTCCTACGGGGTTGTTTGGGTGCCGATTTGGGTTTTCACCCTTTAACGGTCTGTTTTTAAGTTTAAGTGTGATTTTTGCAAATTATCGTCATACTTACAAATCGGGAGATCCGGGACAACGCTGCCAGTTCCTATAAGTTGCATGGGTCCCGTGCAAAGTGTTCGTGCCTCATATGGGGTCGTTTGGGGGCGATTTGGGTTTTCACCCCTTGACGACTTGTTTTTAAGTCAAAGTGTGATTTTTGCAAATTATCGTCATACTCTCAAACCGGGAGACTCGGGACTACGCAGTCAGTTCTTACAAGTTACATTGGTCCCGTGCGAGGTGTTCGTGCCTCCTACGGGGTCGTTTGGGGGCCGGTTTGGGTTTTCACCCTTTAACGCCATGTTTTTAACTAAGTGTGATTTTTGTAAATTATCGTCATACTCTCAAACCGGGAGACCCGGGATTACGCGGTCAGTTCCTACAAGTTACATGGGTCCCGTGCGAGGTGTTCGTGCCTCCTACGGGGTCGTTTGGGGGCCGGTTTGGGTTTTCACCCTTTAACAGCATGTTTTTAAGTTTAAGTGTGATTTTTGTAAATTATCATCCTGTTCACAAACCGGAAGACCCGGGACTACGCGGTCAGTTCCTACAAGTTACATTGGTCCCCTGCGAGGTGTTCGTGCCTCCTACGGGGTCGTTTGGTGGCCGGTTTGGGTTTTCACCCTTTAACGGCATGTTTTTAAGTTTAAGTTTTGATTTTTGCAAATTATCGTCCTATTCACAAACCGGGAGACCCGGGACTACACGGTCAGTTCCTACAAGTTACATTGGTCCCGTGCGAGGTGTCCGTTCCTCCTACGGGGTCGTTTGGGGGCCGATTTGGGTTTTCACCCTTTAACGGCCTGTTTTTAAGTTTAAGTGTGATTTTTGCAAATTATCGTCATACTTACAAACCGGGAGATTCGGGACTACGCTGTCAGTTCCTACAAGTTACATGGGTCCCGTGCGAGGTGTTGTGCCTCCTACGGGTTCGTTTTGGGGCCGGTTTGGGTTTTCACCCTTTAACGACATGTCTTTAACTCTAAGTGTGATTTTTGCAAATTATCGTCATACTTACAAACCGGGAGATCTGGGACTACGCTGCCAGTTCCTACAAGTTACATGGGTCCCGTGCGAGGTGTTCGTGCCTCATACGGGGTTGTTTGGGGGCCGGTTTGGGTTTTCACCCTTTAATGGCTTGTTTTTAAGTTTAAGTGTTGATTTTTGTAAATTATCATCATACTTACAAACCTGGAGATCCGGGACTACGCTGCGAGTTCCTACAAGTTACATGGGTCCCGTGCGAGGTGTTCGTGCTTCCTACGGGGTCATTTGGGGGTCGGTTTGGGTGTTCACCCTTTAACGACATGTTTTTAACTCTAAGTGTGATTTTTGCAAATTATCGTCATACTCTCAACCCGGGAGACCCGGGACTACGCGGTCAGTTCCTACAAGTTACATTGGTCCCGTGCGAGGTGTTCGAGCCTCTTACGGGGTCGTTTGGGGGCCGATTTGGGTTTTCACCCTTTAACGGCATTTTTTAACTGTAAGTGTGATTTTTGCAAATTATCATCCTATTCACAAACCGGGAGACCCGGGACTACGCGGTTAGTTCCTACAAGTTACATTGGTCCCGTGCGAGGTGTTCGTGTCTCCTACGGGGTCGTTTGGGAGCCTATTTGGGTTTTCACCCTTTAACGGCCTGTTTTTAAGTTTAAGTGTGATTTTTGCAAATTATCGTCATACTTACAAACCACGAGATCCGGGACTATGCTGCCAGTTCCTACAAGTTACATGGGTCTCGTGCGAGGTGTTCGTGCCTCCTACGGGGTCGTTTGGGGGCCGGTTTGGGTTTTGTCCCTTTAACGGCATGTTTTTACCTCTAAGTGTGATTTTTGCAAAATATCGTCATACTCTCAAACCGGGAGACCCGGGACTACGCGGTCAGTTCCTACAAGTTACATTGGTCCCGTGCGAGGTGTTCGTGCCTCCTACGGGGTCGTTTGGGGGACGGTTTGGGTTTTCACCCCTTGACTGCTTGTTTTTAAGTCTACGTGTGATTTTTGCAAATTATCGTCATACTCTCAAATCGGGAGACCCGGGACTACGCGATCAGTTCCTACAAGTTACATTGGTCTCGTGCGAGGTGTTCGTACCTCCTACGGGGTCGTTTGGGTGCCAGTTTGGGTTTTCACCCCTTGACGGCTTGTTTTTAAGTCTAAGTGTGATTTTTGCAAATTATCGTCATACTCTCAAACCGGGAGACCCGGGACTACGCTGCCAATTCCTACAAGTTACATGGGTCCCGTGCGAGGTGTCCGTGCCTCCTACGGGGTTGTTTGGGGGCCGGTTTGGGTTTTCACCTTTTAACGGCATGTTTTTAACTATAAGTGTGATTTTTGCAAATTATCGGCATGCTCTCAAACCGAGAGACCCGGTACTACGCGGTCAGTTCATACAAGTTACATTGGTCCCGTGCGAGGTGTTCGTGCCTCCTATGGGGTCGTTTGGGGACCGGTTTGGGTTTTCACTCTTTAACGGAATGTTTTTAAGTTTAAGCGTAATTTTTACAAATTATCGTCCTATTCACAAATCGAGAGACCCGGGACTACGCGGTCAGTTCCTACAAGTTACATTAGTCCCGTGCGAGGTGTTCGTGCCTCCTACGGGGTCGTTTTTAACTCTAAGTGTTGATTTTTGCAAAATATCGTCCTATTCACCAAGTTAGTGAGTACACATTGACACTAACAATAAAGTTCTTTTGTTTCATGTTATTTAGTTTACTTGTTTATATATAGATAATATATCGATCAATTATAAGTTACTTCTGGAAATTAGTATCTTTATGTAATTAGGACTCTCTTAGAGAGTATTACAGATAAGGCCTATGGCCTTCCTTTATAATCTGTCTATATTTTTTACAACTAACAATGTTTTAATCCTTGAAGACTACGTAATAGAATGCATGACTTGCTATCTATAGCCCAAGTGTGTCATTCTCAACCCAATTAATGTGTTGAGGAAGATGCCAGCAAAATTGTGAATCTGATTTGGTACAATTTTGAGGCATGTTATGCTCTCATGGTCCAGCTTTTGCAGTTAACATATACTATTCTTTCATGTTAAAGTTAGCTAACTTCGGCCTTATTCTTATACAGCTGCTGCTTCAGCCTTTTGCAGTTAATATAGTTAGCTTTTGCAGTTGCTGCTTCAGCCTTATTCTTATACAACAAAACATCCAAAGGATTTGAAGGCTTCCTAACAAAAGGTGAAAAACTTTAACACTAACATAAGGGTGAAATACCTAGAGCTTCCCACTAAAAAGTCCAAGGTTGATAAGCTGGAAAAGGCAGAGATAAGGCATATGAATAAGGTAGAGGTTCTAGTCTGAATAAGGCAGAGATAAGGCAGAAACATGGCATATGAATAAGGACAGGACATTTCTCTGAATAAGGATAAGGCAGAAACAGGGCATAGATAAGAGGCTGAAGCAAATGTGGATAAACTAAGAGGCTGAAGCAGCCATTTCTCAAACTAAGAGGCTGAAGCAGCCATTTCTCAAACTAAGATAATCTTTTTGGTTCCATTTCTCAAACTACGTGCATATATGCAATTGTGTGCATATAAGTTGCATATATGCAGTAGCATATATGCACGCAGTAGCATATATGCAACATATATGCAATAACTGTATGCATATATGCATATATGTTGCATATATGCAGTAACTGTATGCATATATGAGTAGCATATTTGCACGCAGCAGCATATATGCAACATATATGCATACAGTTGCATATATGCAGTAGCATATATGCATGCAGCAGCATATATGTTGCCTATATGCTCACAATAACATATTTGTTGCATATAAATAAGAACCGACATAAAGATATATACATACACACAAATATTAATGGATGAATATTAATTAGTAAAGCAGAAATTGAAAGAGAGTCTAATTAGTGTGTTTATACCTGTGTTCATTCATCGGTGTCACCAATGGGAGGACAAAGGTCGTCGAGCCAATACATAATTCCATTTTTACCGACATCTTCCAAGTTCTCGCAATGAGCTTGTTTTCCACCCCAAACTGGATACTCGGGCACTTTGATGTCATCGAGTAAAACTCGCACTTCATTCTTTCTCAACGCATATTTTGCATTAAATTAGAGAGGTGAAATTTGGAACCTCGAATGCAGGGGAGGAAAGAGAACACGAAGGAGCAGCGGTGCCTAAAGTAGGTAACTCCTGAACATTGTGTCCAATACATGAAAATTTTCCGGTTTTGAAGTCAGTAATGAATTCTGATAATGAGGACTTTATCCCCTCTATGTCACTCCTTAGGTGATCAACATGATCCTTCCAATTTTTGGTGTCCTCTTTCACCTCTTCAAGCCTTTCTCTATCAAATGCCGACCCTAATATAGAGGTTCTCGAAATTGTGGACCCAACACAATGAACACGTCCTCGCGTATCTTTTCCAAAAACATCAAAAATAGGCCCGGCATCCAAGGTCTCCTCTTGACCACTCGCTTTGTATACATCCAGAAGCAATTGAATTTGGTCCTGTACAAAAATATATTAACATTAGGTTTGATGATACGATACTTTTTTTTGACAAAACGAACATTAAAAATTTTAAATTACCGCAAATACTTTATCATGAGGGGCATAACCACCTCCTTTGATTATATGAGTTGCCAACCACAATTCAGCACGAGTGGGTTCACGCCCATGCTTCTTTCTCCAATTCTCTGAAGCTCGGGCATAACCATGACGACCTGTGTTATGAGTTGTCTTTCTCACATAATTTTGTTTAGTCTCTTTGTTCTTTCTTCGCAAAGTTTTTTGAACCTCTAAAGCTTCATTATTGCAAAACACCTCCCAGTCCTCAGATTTGACATTTCGTGGAACTTTATCCTTCCACTTTCCAACATCACCATCCTTCAAATTAACCCTTAGCTTTGACTTGAACTTTTTCCAAGCATCGTTCAATTTCTTCATAAAAATTTGCTTCTGACTTTCGCGAACATCTGGGAACTCTTTCTACAATATATGAAGAAATAAAATTAAAAATCACATAATTGAATTTACTAACTATTACATTATTTGTAATAGAAAGGAATAGTATACCATTAATGATGACCAAACTGAGTTCTTATATCGCACATCCACTTGTTTCCAACTCGAATAAGAAATGGGAATATGTGTCCTTGCTAAGTCTCCCAACCTGGTTGAGAGTGTATATGAATCTTCACCAACTGAAAGGTCGTGCTCATTAAATTTTAATTTCTTGGCGGAAGATTCATCACGTACTCTTGAAACACCCGAAGCAACCTTAGAACGAGAGGTTGATATAGGTGTCACCCCATTTATTGACGGTTGCAAATTATCACCAATATGAGATATTTATCTGGAAAAAAGTGACTATTGGACACCAAAATAATTAGAATAAACATTATAAGAATATATGTTCAAATAGACACCAGTATATTACATGTTCAAACATCAGTAAGCATAGAATTACAAGTTCAAACAGCCATACATGTATTAAATGTTCAAACAATAATAAAGTGCTAAATGTTTACAACAACAACAAACTAAATCATTGCACTAGAAATCCGTGCCCAAAAGCTCCAACAATTTATCATTTTCCTCGAGAATGGAGTCATACATCGTACGGTCAATATCAATCGCATCTATTTCTTTTGTCAGTCTCTTGGGAGAGTGTAAAACAACTGACCACCCCTTCAGCTTTACATCTTGACAATAAAATACTTGACTGGCTTGAGATGCAAGGATGAACGGATCATCGTGAATGGTATTTTTACTCACGAGCTTACTAAGATTCACCATCACCAATTTTGAGGTGGGTTCATCTTTGCAAGCATTCTTATCATCAACATCCACCCAATCACAATAAAAGACAACATGTGTGAACTCAATGTAATTGAGGTCGAGTATTTGTCTAATTAGTCCATAAAAGGTTGTCATAATCCCCTTTTTATTAAAGGCCTTAGTGGATACACCACTACTCTGAAAGTTATGATTATCTTCATGTCCAGAAGTACAAAAGGTGTACCCATTGCATTGAAATTTCTCATAACTGGTAACCCTATGGAGCGGATCATCAGCATATGGCAAAATTCCCGTATCATTAAATCTTGAGGCCTGTAAGGAATTGATAATTTTTTAAAGTTTCATTAAAAATAATTACGGTTGATAAAAAAGTACATGTATAAATAAAGACTTGCCTCGTTCCTTAGCCAAGGGATGAAATCATCAATTCTATGCCTTGATTGAGTCTCAGTTACCACAAATTTTCTACAAGAAATTAGTTTCAAAATTAAGAAATATCACATTACAATCAATTAATATGAATTAACATATAACTAAGTGTGTACCTTCTCCATTCATCAACACCATCGCATTGAGATAAAACCCATCTTCGCACTTGCTCATATTGTACATTATTTAAGATCAATTCTTTACTTTTACCCAGTAGTCGTTGGCATTTCGAGTCATCAAACTCATCATCAAGAAAATCCTCAAGATTCCTCTTATGAGTTCCTTCACCTCTTTTCGATATGTACTCCATGGCATACAAAGAAGCTTCATGTAACAAATATGCATTAGCAATGCACCCTTCAATGTACCTCTTGTTTCGTGACCACTTTTTATATCTTCCCATTTCTCTCTCAAACAACCACATCGCCCGATATCTTGGTGGCCCAGCTGTCAAAGCTTCATCGGCTAAATGGTGCAAGAGGTGGATCATCACCACAATGTGACACCCCGACTAATTAAATACCGGGTAGATACTCCTTTATTAAATCAATACAAAATGCCAAGTTGGTTCAGTTAATAGCATCACTGTCGAAACATTTTAATAATTACTAACCACCTAATATTTAAAAAGTAAGTGCCAAGTTTTAAGTTAAGTCTGATTAACATGCAATAAAAGAATAATGGAATAACAACATAATCCATTCACCATAACAAAGTAATGAAATAACCAACAATAATATAAGAGTCCGGAGGAAAAACTCCTCACAACAATCCCACGAATGAAATAATAACATAAGTCTGAATCCTGAATTAATTACATGTCCAAAGTCTGAATAACTGAAATAAATGAAAAGTCTCTAAAGAAATGGGCGACATGCCCTACAACTAATAAATGCTGACTAGAGAGTCAATATAGAAGAAGCGTCTACAAGCAAAGTCATGTAACTTCCACAAACAGCTACAGCTCGTCACCTGAATGAGAATCCTAAGCATGGTGTCCTTGTGGCTGGGCACCTAAAATGGTTTTTACAAAAATAGATTTGAAAGCAAATGGGTCAGAGCCCGAAAGTGGAAATCATTTTAAAAACAGCAAGTGTTTTAATAACATTAAAACATTAAATGCAAAATACATGTTAGGACGTGCACTCACATGAAATTCTCACCTCTCGACTACATGTACACTCCTAACGTACCGTACCCATCTATAAGACATCCATATCTAACCAAACCGTAATAAGTTCTACCAATTACTACTCGATTCCCATATTACATTCTAACGTTATCAATTAAATAGAGGGTTTTACTTACTCTCAGATTCTCAGTTAGAAATACCAATCACTATCAGTTAACCCGTTTTGTTTTCTCAAAACATTACCATAATATTATACACAATATTAACATGAAAGTTCCCATTAATTAAGTGTATATTATTCACGTCATAAATATACAATACAAGCACCCCGAGACTAAGCTGCGGTGCACACATACTCTGCTATCCATCCCGGTACATCACGTACATAAGGATCACGTATTCCGAATCTCTCAGGAATCATTCTCAGATAACAACATCACAAATAATGGAGGCGAACACAGTCACATCACATGGGTCACACACATACCTGCGCTCCCACGATCAGCAGACTTATTAATATCCCAATAAGTCCTTCTCTGACCTATGTTCATCGAGGTAACCACTCTAAATCCGGGAAACACAAGGATTAGAAGGCCCTAAGCGAACGTAAACCTCCCGTGATAGCAAGTATGGTAGGTATGTCATACACATAAAGTCAATACATATACTAAGTATTCACACATCTTAGTAATCACCATAATATATTGGTGGTACACTTCTCATTCTCGTACCGACATATAATACTACACAATTCATATGTTCCCTGGTTAATATAATAAATTAGGCCGTCAATAGTTCTTGCAACGTAATAGACACTCACGTCCTACTTTATATTTGTCCCTTAGGTTCCAACTACACTTCTAGGTTTGGCTCCTCATTATATCCCCAAACATCCCAAATGTAACAATAAATCATCAAGGGAAGGTTATCTCTACGTATACACAAGGTTACGGGACACTCGGGATCAAAACAAGCTAAAAAGCCTAAATTGTCAACTCGTTCGAAGTCTCGTTCGAACGAGAGTTCGTTCGAACGAACTGGCCTTCTAACGAGATCTTGTTCGAACGAAAGTCTTCGAATGAACATCCCTCTCGTTAGAACCCAAACTGTCAACTCGTTAGAAGCTCGTTCGAACGACCTGGGTAGGTTTTCTAACGAGTGGCCAGATTCAAGCCCAGAAATTCCTATCTCGTTTTTCCCAATTCTCTTCACCTCTTATCTCACCTAAATGTCATCCCAACAATGTTTTAAGGTATCTAATCCTTCCTAAACATGTTTCAACCGTATTATAACATTTATATGGGTTCAATTCACCCTAAACTGCATCAAATTATCAAATCTCCAACATTTATTTTTCAAATCTCAAGAACATGAACCCTAAAACTTATAAATCATCAATGGGCCTAATTAAATACGTTTTTGTTTCATCCAAATTATAATATCATCAGAATAATCATCTAAGTACAAATCTACATGCGATTCCTCATCAAAAATGTAATTTCTACTTCCAATTTTTAATGGGTTTTTCATTAACTCCCAAGAACATACAATTTAATTGGGTTTCCTACGCATGGAAGAATCATTCTCTATAAAAACGAAATTAAATCACTTGCCTTAAGGGTAACTCTGGATTTGATGACGAATCTGATGAATGGTTCTCTCTCTCCTCTGCAAAATTCCTCCTCTCTCTCTCTCTCTCCAAGCTTTCTTCTCAAGGTGTTAATGGAGGTGAGGTTGGTTTTGCCAAGTTATAACTTCTCCCGTAGCCCACTTCCTAAATTGGGGTTGGAAATGGCTTAGTGGGTTAATACTAAGTCAGATTTTTAACTCTAATTTTCGTGGGGTTTAATTACCCAATTTCCGAAATTACCAAAATGCCCTTATAAGTTACTGGTATGGTCCAATAATGCCCCGGGACCCAAACTTAACCCCCGGCTAGTGTTTTCTGACTATTTCGACCCTTCCGGACGCGTTGGCGCACTCAAAACAACCATACGGTTAATAGAACTAAAATTCACTTTTTAATTAAAATAAATATTTCCCAGACGCGACTGTAACACGCGTCTCAATAAAATTTTCCAACTTGTCGTATTTCAATCTCACGACAAATTTCCTACTTCAATATTCAGGTATACTCATATATGGACATTATATTCAAATACCAACTCGCATCTCGCTAGTATTTTAATCCGGATTAATTTTCAATTAATACGCATTTAATTTAATTAATCCCATAAATAAATATCACAAAAATACGGGGTATTACATACTTCCCCCCTAATAACTAAATTTCGTCCCGAAATTCGGAACTAGAATGTACCTGGTAAGAACAAATCTGGATAACGTGCGCGCATCTCATCCTCGCTCTCCCATGTGGACTCCTCAACATTATGATGTCGCCACTGAACACGCACTAACGGGACTATCTTTGACCGCAGTTTCCGCTCACTTCGGTCCAAAATAGTAATCGGTCCTTCCTCGTAGGAACTATCAGGCTGGAGATCGATGTCCTCCAAAGTAATGTGAGAATGAGCCAAATCGTCTCTAAGATATTTCCTTAGCGAGGAAATATGAAACACATTGTGAATCCGATGCAAATGCTCCGGTAACCCAAGCCTATACGCAACCGGTCCAATCCGCTTAATAATAGGAAATGGTCCCACATATCTCGGTGCCAACTTCCCTTTCTTCACGAAATGCATAATCCCCTTCATAGGAGATACTCTGAGCAAAACTTGGTCCCCCACTTGGAACTCTCTGAAGAACCTCTTCGCATCATCATAGCTCTTCTGCCTGTCCTGAGCTACTCGAATGCGACTCCGAATCAATTCTATCCTTGCCGAAGTATCCTGAATCACTTCCGGCCCTAGTAGTTTGTTGTCACCCACCTCCAACCAACATGCTGGGGAACGACAAGGTCTACCGTACAACGCTTCAAATGGAGCCATGCCAATGGTGAACTGGTAGGAGTTGTTGTAAGCAAACTCTACCAGTGGAAGATACTGCTCCCATCCACCCCCAAAATCAATGATACTCATACGTAGCATGTCCTCCAACATCTGATTTGTATGCTCTGTTTGCCCATCGGTCTGCGGGTGATACGCCGTGCTCAACCGCAATTCCGTGCCCATGGCCTCCTGAAAACTCTCCCAAAACCGTGAAACAAATATCTTGTCTCAGTCAGACACTATATTTAGGGGAACACCGTGAAGTCTCACTATCTCTACAATAAAGAGCTGGGCATACTGTCCCGCAGTGTAGTCTGTCCTTACGGGTAGAAAATGAGCGACTTTGGTCAACCTATCCACAATTACCCAAATGGATTCGTGACCTCTTTGTGACGTAGGCAATCCCGTGATAAAGTCCATGGATATGCTCTCCCACATCCACATCGGAACCTCCAACGGCTGTATCAGTCCTGCCGGTCTCTGACGATCCACTTTTACTAACTGACAAGTGGCGCATTTAGAAACAAACTCGGCAATATCTCTCTTCATTCCGCTCCACTTATACTGACGTCTCATGTCTTGGTACATTTTGTCCCCACCGAGATGTACCGCGAACCGTGAGCCGTGCGACTCAGCCATCACCTCGTGCCGCAATTCCTCCCCTTCCAGAACTACCAATCTCCCATTGAAGCGTAATCCTCCGTCTGAGCTAACGGTATAGGATTCAGCTCCCTCTGCTAGTAATCGAACTATCAGCTCCTGACAGAACGGGTCATCTGCTTGTGCCTTTACCACTCTCGTGACAATCTGCGGTGTAACAGTCATTACCGACATGAATGATCGGGGCACTGCATTCTGGTGTCTCAATTCCTTCCACTTTGCCTTCCACACCCCTTCCACCTCATCTACTGGCCTACGGCTCAACGCGTCTGCTACCACATTAGCCTTCCCTGGATGGTATTGGATATCAACTGATAATCCTTCACGAACTCAAGCCACCTCCGTTGTCGCATATTCAACTCCTTCTGCGTGAATAGGTACTGTAGGGACTTGTGGTCTGTGAACAATCAAAACTTTTCCCCCAAAAGTTAATGTCTCCAAATACGAAGGGCAAATACAACTGCCGCCAACTCCAAGTCATGATTGGGGTAATTCTTCTCGTGAGGCTTTAGCTTACGGGAAGCATAAGCTATGGCCTGACTCTCCTGCTGTAATACACCTCCAAGTCCTTGCAAGGACGCATCGGTGTAAACTAAATACTCAACTCCCGATCTCGGCAATGCTAACACAGGTGATGAGGTCAACTTATCCTTCAATTCATCGAATGCCAACTGACAGGCATCACTCCAGATGAATGGCACATTCTTACGAGTCAGATGTGTCAAAGGACCTGCTATCTTCGAGAATCCCCGAATAAACCTCCTGTAGTATCCTGCTAGGCCCAAGAAACTACGAATCTCTGTCGGTGTCGTGGGCTGTCCCCACTCCCTCACCGCGGATACCTTCCACGGATCAACAGATATTCCCCGGTCGGAAATAATATGTCCCAAAAACTGGACCTCCTTCAGCCAAAACCCGGATTTCTCATATTTTGCATACAACTCGTTAGGACCTAGTGTCTCCAAAACTTGCCTCAAATGCTCGGCGTGCTCCTCCTCTGTCTGGGAGTAAACCAGAATATCATCGATAAAGACAATGACAAACTGATCTAGGAAATCCCTGAACACTCTATTCATCAAGTCCATAAACACTGTTGGAGCGTTGGTCAAACCAAAAGGCATAACTCGAAACTCGTAAGATCCATATCTCGATAAGAACGCAGTCTTCGAGACATCCTCTTCCCTGATACGCAACTGATGGTATCCCGATCTCAAATCAATCTTTGAGAAGAAAGAAGCTCCTATCAACTGGTCGAATAAGTCATCGATTCGAGGCAACAGATACTTATTCTATATCGTGACCTTATTCAACTCTCGATAGTCCACACACAATCTCAGTGAACCATCTCTCTTCTTCACGAACAACACAGGGGCACCCCACGGTGAAGTACTCCTCCGTATAAACCCCTGACCCAACAACTTCTCAATCTAATCCCGTAACTCCCTCATCTCAGCTGGAGCCATACGGTATGGTGCGCGTGCTATAGGTCTCGTATCTGATAATAAGTCTATAATAAAGTCTATCTCTCGACTGGGGGGTAATCCAGGTATATCCTGAAATACATCGGCAAACTCTCTAACAACCGAAATCGAATCAAGTGGTATCACCACCTCCTTAGAGGTCTCCTCCTCTATATAGTAAAAATGAGTGGACGATCCTCCCTCGGAACGAGGCATCGCCACCAAAAACATCTCCTGCCCGGGAATGGCAAAGACAATACTCCTACTGAAACAGTCAATCATGGCTCGGTACGCAACAAGCCAATCCATACCAATAATGGCATCATACTCGGTCATCTCTAATACTAACATATCTGCAGGTAATACCAAACTACCAATTTCTACCCCTACTCCCCGGCATATAAAGAAAATAAGTGACCCACTCCCCAATGGTGAGTCTACACACGTCACTGTGCTCTCTGTTGTGGCTAACAACCCTAAGGCTTTCGCAAAATGTGTAGCTATAAAGCAATGTGTTGCCCCCGTATCAAACAAAACCCGACCCATAGTACCATGGATAAGAAACATACCCTCAATCGCGGGTAGTGCCTGCGGAGCTGCTGCCTGGTGGACGTTATAGACACGTCCATACTGTAACTATCCCTACTGCACAGAAACTGCTGGAATGGCTGGAAGAGCTGGCACCTGGGCTGGAGCTGGGAGGGCTGGTGGAAAAAGTGGCCTCTGTGGCTCATGTCGAGCACCCTGCTGCTGCTGCGGGGCCTTGCCCCTATCAGGACAGTCCTGGCATTTATGGCCAGTCTTGCCACAAATGAAACACTTTCCCGGAAAGTTCCCCCCTCTCTGTCCCTGCTGCCCCCGGCCCTGGTGGCCGTTACCGTTCCTCCACTGGCCCTGCTGGCCCTGCTGAAACTGCTATTGACCATTCTGACCCTGCTGGTGCTGATGGCCGTTCGGACCCTGATGGCCCTGCCGGAAACCTCCCTGTCCGTGCCTGAAATTTCCTGACCTGAACCTCTTGTGATCCCCCTGCTATGTACCCTGATCACCCTGCCTCTTCCCCTGAACAGATTGTGCCCCACTGGCACCATTTCCTCCAGTCCTGCCCTGATGGCTAGACTCTCTCGATCGCTTGCCCTCAGTCATGTGAAAGCGGTGATCCTGGCAATGGAGCAATGCACCGTTAACCACATCAGAATAAGTGGCTAACGAGAGGTTCCCTAACAAGTGATGACGAATCCTCCATGTCAACCCGTCCGTAAATTTCTGTATCTTCTTCTCCTCCGTCGGTATCTCATCCGGAATAATGTTCAGAAGATCGGTGAATTCGGCCTCATACTCGGCCACAGTCTTACCCTCCTGCTTGAGGCTCATCAACTTCCTCCTCATCTCTGTGTGAACAGCCAACGGAAAGTACTTGCGGTCAAACCGCACCCAAAACTCCTGAATAGTGAGAGTATCTCTCTCCTCCACTGTGGTAATAGACTCCCACCACTGCAGTGCAGATCCCACTAGCTTAAAGGTAGCTAGTATCTGCTTCTGGACATTTATGCACTCATACATCCTCAGGTGTCGCTGTATGTCCTTCCTCCACTGGCTCGAAACTACTACATCGGAGCTACCTGAGAACTCCGGAGGGTGTGCTTTCTGAAAAGCATCACGTACACGTTCCCAAGCAGACGGGAATGCATGAGCCTGAACTGGCGCGGCTATCGGCGCCTGAGGTGGTGCCTGCTGAACTACAGCTAGTGCGGCATTTACCGCCTGGGCCACAATTGCTGCAACCTCGGAGGCATTCATCGTACCCTGAACTGGTGCAGGCTGTCGTTCTGGCGTTGCATCCCTGGGAATCCTTGGTGCACGTCGTGGAGGCATCTGAAATAAGAATGAAGTTTATAAGTTTGCCGTTATAAACGTAAAATAGCTGAAGAACATAGCATATACAAAAGAATACAACAGTCCTAAAATATAGGGCTCTACATCAAAGAAAGCTCAGCGGAAATATAATAAGCCGTTCAGATCCTAAAGGACACTAGAACCTGATGCTTTGATACCACCTGTGACACCCCGACTAATTAAATACCGGGTAGCTACTCCTTTATTAAATCAATACAAAATGCCAAGTTGGTTCAGTTAATAGCATCACTGTCGAAACATTTTAATAATTACTAACCACCTAATATTTAAAAAGTAAGTGCCAACTTTTAAGTTAAGTCTGATTAACATGCAATAAAAGAATAATGGAATAACAACATAATCCATTCACCATAACGAAGTAATGAAATAACCAACAATAATATAAGAGTCCGGAGGAAAAACTCCTCACAACAATCCCACGAATGAAATAATAACATAAGTATGAATCCTGAATTAATTACATGTCCAAAGTCTGAATAACTGAAATAAATGAAAAGTCTCTAAAGAAATGGGCGACATGCCCTACAACTGATAAATGCTGACTAGAGAGTCAATATAGAAGAAGCGTCTACAAGCAAAGTCCTATAACTTCCACAAACAGCTACAGCTCGTCACCTGAATGAGAATCCTAAGCATGGTGTCCTTGTGGCTGGGCACCTAAAATGGTTTTTACAAAAATAGATTTGAAAGCAAATGGGTCAGAGCCCGAAAGTGGAAATCATTTTAAAAGCAGCATGTGTTTTAATAACATTAAAACATTAAATGCAAAATACATGTTAGGACGTGCACTCACATGAAATTCTCATCTCTCGACTACATGTGCACTCCTAACGTACCGTACCCATCTATAAGACATCCATATCTAACCAAACCGTAATAAGTTCTACCCCTTACTACTCGATTCCCATATTACATTCTAACGTTATCAATTAAATAGAGGGTTTTACTTACTCTCAGATTCTCAGTTAGAAATACCAATCACTATCAGTTAACCCGTTTTGTTTTCTCAAAACATTACCATAATATTATTCACAATATTAACATGAAAGTTCCCATTAATTAAGTGTATATTATTCACGTCATAAATATACAATACAAGCACCCCGAGACTAAGCTGCGGTGCACACATACTCTGCTATCCATCCCGGTACATCACGTACATAAGGATCACGTATTCCGAATCTCTCAGGAATCGTTCTCAGATAACAACATCACAAATAATGGAGGCGAACACAGTCAAATCACATGGGTCACGCACATACCTGCGCTCCCATGATCAGCAGACTTATTAACATCCCAATAAGTCCTTCTCTGACCTATGTTCATCAAGGTAACCACTCTAAATCCGGGAAACACAAGGATTAGAAGGCCCTAAGCGAACGTAAACCTCCCGTGATAGCAAGTATGGTAGGTATGTCATACACATAAAGTCAATACATATACTAAGTATTCACACATCTTAGTAATCACCATAATATATTGGTGGTACACTTCTCATTCTCGTACCGACATATAATACTACACAATTCATATGTTCCCTGGTTAATATAATAAATTAGGCCGTCAATAGTTCTCGCAACGTAATAGACACTCACGTCCTACTTTATATTTGTCCCTTAGGTTCCAACTACACTTCTAGGTTTGGCTCCTCATTATATCCCCAAACATCCCAAATGTAACAATAAATCATCAAGGGAAGGTTATCTCTACGTATACAAAAGGTTACGGGACACTCGGGATCAAAACAAGCTAAAAAGCCTAAACTGTCAACTCGTTCGAAGTCTCGTTCGAACGAGAGTTCGTTCGAACGAAATGGCCTTCTAACGAGATCTCGTTCGAACGAAAGTCTTCGAATGAACATCCCTCTCGTTAGAACCCAAACTTTCAACTCGTTAGAAGCTCGTTCGAACGAGCTCGTTCGAACGACCTGGGTAGGTCTTCTAACGAGTGGCCAGATTCAAGCCCAGAAATTCCTATCTTGTTTTTCCCAATTCTCTTCACCTCTTATCTCACCTAAATGTCATCCCAACAATGTTTTAAGGTATCTAATCTTTCCTAAACATGTTTCAACCGTATTATAACATTTATATGGGTTCAATTCACCCTAAACTGCATCAAATTATCAAATCTCCAACATTTATTTTTCAAATCTCAAGAACATGAACCCTAAAACTTATAAATCATCAATGGGCCTAATTAAATCCGTTTTTGTTTCATACAAATTATAATATCATTAGAATAATCATCTAAATACAAATCTACATGCGATTCCTCATCAAAAATGTAATTTCTACTTCCAATTTTTAATGGGTTTTTCATTAACTCCATAGAACATACAATTTAATTGGGTTTCCTACGCATGGAAGAAGCATTCTCTATAAAAATGAAATTAAATCACTTGCCTTAAGGGTAACTCTGGATTTGATGACGAATCTGATGAATGGTTCTCTCTCTCCTCTGCAGAATTCCTCCTCCTCTCTCTCTCTCTCTCCAAGCTTTCTTCTCAAGGTGTTAATGGAGGTGAGGTTGGTTTTGCCAAGTTATAACTTCTCCCGTAGCCCACTTCCTAAATTGGGGTTGGAAATGTCTTAGTGGGTTAATACTAAGTCAGATTTTTAACTCTAATTTTCGTGGGTTTTAATTACCCAATTTCCGAAATTACCAAAATGCCGTTATAAGTTACTGGTATGGCCCAATAATGCCCCGGGACCCAAACTTAACCCCCGGCTAGTGTTTTCTGACTATTTCGACCCTTACGGACGCGTTGGCGCACTCAAAATGACCATACGGTTAATAGAACTAAAATTCACTTTTTAATTAAAATAAATATTTCCCAGACGCGACTGTCACACGCGTCTCAATAAAATTTTCCAACTTGTCGTATTTCAATCTCACGACAAATTTCCTACTTCAATATTCAGGTATACTCATATATGCACATTATATTCAAATACCAACTCGCATCTCGCTAGTATTTTAATCCGGATTAATTTCCAATTAATACGCATTTAATTTAATTAATCCCATAAATAAATATCACAAAAATACGGGGTATTACACACAAAAAAGGCAGGTGGAAAATAAATTTCAAAGACACAAAGTGCCTCTACCAATGCGTTTTTGGCCTTCAAAAGATGTTCCCTAAATATCACTTTGGCACACAACACATTAAAGAATATGCTTATCCGATGTATAGCTTTAAACAAAGGCTTATCATCCGGAAATGAATGCATAAGCAACGCAGGAAGCAACCGTTGCATAATGACGTGATAATCGTGGTACATGAGATTGGTAAATCCAGGTGGATCGAGGTTAACATTGTTGCTGAAATTTGATGAAAATCCAATCGGTACCTTTAATGTTTTTAGTGTACGAAAAAAGGCTTCTTTCTCTTCCTTTCCTAATGCGAAAGGTGCCTTTGGCATAAGCCTTTTGTTACTGCCTTCAACATCTTTCATCCATAATTTCCTTTTAAGTTTCAAATGAACTTTCAAGTCTTCACGGGCTTTGACCGTATCTTTATTTGATGAACCTTTCACTGAGAGTATTGTACCTAAAAGAGTCTCTGTGACATTCTTTTCAACATGCATAACATCTAAATTATGTCTAATATCATGGTCCTTCCAGTACTCTAAGTCAAAGAAAATTGACCTCCTTGAAAAACCCTCGGTACCCGCTAGATTCTCATCGTCACCCTCACTTGGATAATCATCGTCTTCCATTACGACATCCTCCTTCCCCTTCCCCTTCCCCTTTCCCTTTCCCTTTGCCTTTCCCTTTTTTATCTCCCTCTCCCTCTCTTTGAACACCTTCTCGAGCGATAAGTGACACTATCTGCTCAACTTCTACACTTGTTAACTTTCTTGGAGCCATAGCATCCTCTATTTTACCATTAAATGTTTGCTTTGATGTGTCAAACCTGTAAGGATGGTCTTTAGGAAGGAACATACGAGATCGTTGGTAACAACATTTCGTTGACTTAGAAAGATATTGAGAAGGTGTATTTGTAGAAAAAACAGGACACCCATTGTAACCTTGAGTTGAACAACCTGATAACATCCCATAAGCTGGAAAATCATGTATACCCCACATCAACATGGCTTTTAACTGAAATTTCTCATTTTTGTATGCATCCCAAGCCTCAACTCCAGACCATAAGATATTTAACTCATCAACCAACAGTTGGAGGAAGACATCAATATTACTTAATGGTGACTTTGTTCCAGGAATCAATACAGACAACATTAAAAACTCACTTTTCATACACATTGATGGAGGAGGGTTGAGAGGTTGAATTATCACTGGCCAACAACTATACTTACGACCAAACATGTTATTCGGGCTGAAACCATCAGTTACTATTGTAAGTCGAATATTCCGCGGATCTTTTGCAAAATCTCTCCACAAAATGTTTGAATTTACCCATTCTGCTGAATCTCGGGGATGACGCAAGAATTCCATACAAGAGCTTGCACGAGCGTGCCAAGTCATTTTCTCTGCTATCCATTTTATGCTATACAACCATTTTAGCCTAGGGATTAGAGGGAAATGTCGCATTACCTTCTTAGGAACCCTAGAGTACTTTTTTTTTCCATTAGTATTCTGAATTTCTACACCGTCCTCGTCTAGACAAGTAAACTTGTAGCGTAAAGAACCACATTTTATAAATCTAGTATATTTTTCTTGCTCTTTCCAAAAGAGCATACAGTTGTTAATGCATATGTCATACTTAACATAATCCATACCGAGATCTCTAACGATGTTTTTCATTTCTGTATAACTAGTTGTCAGGTTGTTCTATTCAGGAAGTAGTTCATTTAACAATCTAAGAATTCCACCTGTAGCACCATCTGATAAATTGAATTTTGTTTTCAAATCATTCAACTTTATAATAGCATACATTGTGGTATGACGTGAAGAACCGGTAGTTGGGTGCAATGGCTCCTGTGCGAGTTGATGTAAACGATCATACTTCTTGCCTTTGTATTTATGTGTGTACGAATCATTGGGAACCTCAGAAGTTGCGGGGGCTTCATCACTGCCAACACAATTAGGTTCACTAGGTTCCGCTTCACCCATAAACATCTCACAAGCATCATTCACAAGATCATTCAAAATTGGAATATTGTGCACATCAGCGTGTTTTGTCGGTGTCACAGATCGTGGTAATGGTTGGACTTGATCAACAACTAATGTCTCACCATGAAAATGCCATAACATATAGTTCATGTCCATACTATATGTCATTAAATGAATGAATATGTCATCTATAACAACATGTCCTTTCCCATTTCGACAACGTCTACAGGGACATGAATGTTTAACATTCGAACTATTACTACGCACATAATGTAGAAATTGTAACACCCCATCTCTATATGTATCGGTCTCGATATTTTTCTCATTTATCCACTCTTTGTTGATTCCCGATGACATCCTGATAAGTTTAAAGAACACACATTATACTATAAACGCTTACTATAAATATATTGAAGTTTATTCAAGTGTAAATATGTATATATTTGAGCTCCTATATTTTCTCCATCTCCACTACAGGGTAAGGGTCCTATCCCATTCGAAAATTCATATTTTGTATTGGTCATAATGTCTCATGCCATGTCCTAATCTATAAAATTTCGCCAGCATCTCCCTACAGTTCTTCAAGTACACAACTTAAATTGGCAGTGTTCATGTGTTACTTAAATTTTTCAACCAAGAAAACACAAAACACTACATCAATCTAGTATGCACCCAAAGAACATAAAGATATGCCACCGAATTTTTCAAAATAGGACATGCATAATCATTATGTACAATACAAACTTTTGCATTTCCAAACTGTCCAAAAATGGGACAATTCAAGAGTTCTCACCACAGTCATAGTGAGACCTCTTGAACGGGTCTAAGGTTTTTCTACATGTGTAACATCATTATTGAATGTTTAGTATTAATGTCTACTTACTATTTAAATAGTTTTTTTTGTTTTTTCTTAAATTTTCAACACATAATCTCATTTATCCATTTAATTAGTGGGGTGTCTACTTTTCAATTTGTTATTTTTACATTATTATTGAATATTTAGCACTTAAATTTTCTTAAAACTACGTAACATGTACAAATCATATAAAATATACATTTTTGTTAAAGGGGTAAGAACATAAAAACCATGATTTTTTTTTTCATTATCAACATTCAATTTGCACCAAAAATTCACACATTAAAAAAAATAATAAATATTTAAATATGTATATATAAAACCCTAAAAAGAAAATACGAATCAAATCAGGCATATCATAAACTCTAGGATCAAATCTGAAACCTAGCTTAGGTTAAAAAAAATACAATGCTTTAAACAATTACCTGATTGGGATGAGTGCAGTGAGAGAACAGGGCAGTGACCAGAGAAAGAGAGAATGGGCCGGAGAGAGAGTGTCGGCAGTAGAGATGCCGACCTAGGGAGAGAATAAATCGCCAGCAGCTGCCGAGAGAGAGAGACCGAGCGAAGAGGCGAGAGAGAGAGAGAGACCGAGAGACCGAGAGAGAGAGAGACCGCCGAGAGAGAGAGAGAGACAGAGCGAAGACGCTAGAGAGAGAACGAGCGGGGCGGGAATCGTGAGCGGGAACAAGAGAAAGAGAGGAGTGTAATGTTTTTTTGGGTATTATATATTTTAGTAAGTGTACTCAATTTTGGCACACATTAAAACAGTGCCAAAATTTGGCACTGTTTTAAAGTGTGCCAAATCTCTATAAAACCGTGCCAAAATCTGGCACAGTTTTAAACTGTGCCAGATTTTTAATATCAGGGTGTGCCAAAATGCTATTTTTGGTGTAGTGAAAATTTGTGATCGATCAGTGTGGAAACTTCCCAAACCACTTCTACGTGAGGTCTCCCAAGCTAGACATAAAGATCTGAAACACGAGGGATTTTTTATTTCTTTAGAAGGTTATGCCGTATCGATATTGATGAACATAGTCAAGGGATCAGTCATCCTATCATAGATTTTAAATTGGGGGATGGTGAACTTTTTGGGAGGCTCCAAGTCCTCAATTAACCTCGAGAAGGGTGGTATCATTTTACTGGTGAGGGACCTCCTGGAAAGTTTCGTAATGGATCTGGCATCTCGATGAGCAGGGTGTTCATCCATATCTCAACGAATGAGATTTCGGAGATCTTTGTTTTTATTACGACTGCCTTTGTGGTCTCTTATGTTTGGCAGATCCAATGCATAGAGTGGTCCTAATCGAGTCGTGAACTCCTTCTTTGGTTGGAAGTTTTGCTCGCCTGAGCGGTAGGGGTACGTGCGTGGCATTTTTGTTTTTCCCTATGGATATATTACACCGCTTTTTCCAAATGACGCTGAAGATGGGCATGCTCCTCTTGTTGGAGGCTTGTGGTACCCTCTTATTGATGGAGTCATCGTTTATAAGATTCCACTAACTGTGAGATCTGGTTGGATCATGATGATTTATTGCCCTACACAATATATTCCTCCCATGGTTGATAACATGATCTAGGAGTGTTATAAATCCCATTAGGATAGAATTTAAACCTAACCCTGGGAGCTTCAGATCCATTTAAATCATTCTGACTGTTGTTATGAGTTAACAGACTTTGGTTGTATGAGTGACACATGATTGCTCATTGGATTTTCTTGGATGAGAAAAGGAATTTGTTTCCCATAGACGATGTCAATTATAGGTGATAAAAATTCTACGGTTATTTATTCAACACAATCAAATCCAAGCAAAGTATAAATATGCTTTAACACACAAGAACATGATGTACGTGGTTCAAAAATTTGTTTCCATCCACGAGTGTTGATTTTTCTTAATTGATTGTTTATTGATAACAAATATTACATGCTTTTTTTCCCAGGTGTGAGGGTTACATTTATAAAAAACAGAAAGAGATCAAGTCGTGTGGGATTCCATGACCTTAGATAGTCATCATGACTTGAACGGTTGTATCTAACTACTATATTTTCGTTAATATATATCAATTTGTGTTTGTCCTCTTGAAGTGATATCGTTTAGTAAGATTAATGGACACGTGGATCTTTCTCGAATGTTGTCAAATAATCCCTAACACTAAACAAAAATATGCACTAACAATGTTTAAAGTTATGAGTAGTTATACTCGTGGGGTTCCATTCTACCATTCATGAACTTAAATTGTTTATTCTTTCTCCCTCTTCCCAAGTAGACTTAGTGGGTCATTATAAGTGAAGAACCATATTGGTGTAATTATATAGAATAATGATAGGAAGACCCAGTTTTTGGACTCTTTTTTCAAATCGAGTGACGTGTCAGACACGCATTGGGTGGTGTTTGTAATGAACCCCATGTAAAGTAAAAACCCACACCATGTGTATCTACTACATCACTGGGTTTGGAAAAAAGGTCTAAGAACTAGGTCCCTGTATCAATACTCAATTATATATCCCTGTTAGTTAAGAATCATGATATTATACTTATATGACCTTATAAATGAATAACCGTATTAGTGTACTTGTACTTTAAATGAAGTACCATACTTTTACACTTGTACCATTAATGTTTATACTTTTTGCACAATCCTATTAATACATGTTACACCTCATATTTATTTATTAATGCACCCTACATTACACTACGCTCTTCGGATGATAACAATGTTATTTTTAATATTGAATGCACATTAAAGATAATTTCATAGGATTCCATGCAAAAAGGCTTGATATAAAGATAATGCTAATCACATGGATGATTTTTGTATCTTAATCAGATAGGGGTTAAGGGTTATTTTTTGTTTTTCCAACTTAGTTTTGATTTTATGCTAAATCTGGTAATTTATAAGACCTAGACACTGATACGTCATGAATATTGCATTTTCCACCCGTTAACTTATGCATTTTTAGCCCCCTTGGGTACCGTAATTGCTATAATTTTGCTCGTTAATCAGACAACCTCCGTTTTCTTCCCTAACATGTTATTTGAGGTATTATTGAGTGTTTGTAGGTGTTACGGTGCTTAGTGTGAAGTTTCATCGCGTTCCGATAAAGTTTCATCAAAATTCGCACGTTCAAGGGCATTTTCGTAATTTCACTCTTCGAGATTTTTCTCTAAGTATTGACGGAGGTTGTATCTATCGGGTCAATCTTCACGTGTCCGCAAACGGTGCTCGAATCAGAGTCCAAACGAAGAAAACACAGGCATTTAATCAGAGAAGAATTATAAGTTATTTAACTTAATATTTTAACGATTTGTTTAATACCCTCCATGTCCCTTTTCTCTTATACTCACTTTTGCAACAAACTTCAAATGCAAATGGAGATTTTGGCTTTATGCTCGGGTTTGGCTTGGGTTTTGGTTTCTTCCGAAATTAAAGTCTTTCGTCCAAAATTGGAGCATGATTTTTTACCACACACGCAAATGGGTTTCGGCTACATACTTTATGGAGATTGGGTTTCATGATTTTGGCCATTAATGGAGGTGGTGGGTTTTACCATTTTCATGGTTGGTTTTTGTTTTTGAGATAGATATGGGTCTCGGCTAAAATAATAATGGAGTTGGAGTTTTGTGTGCTTACATTACCATGGGTCTTTGGCCACACATATACATCGAGGGCTTATACACCATTGATGGGTCTTGGCGAATATATGTAGCGTTGCGAGTTGGATAAATGGCCTTGGGCATTTTTCGTGTTATTGCAAAAACAGGAGGGGAAAACACAACCTAGAGGTACAAATCGATTCGCAAGGGTGCGAATCGATTCGGCAAACAAGAAGTGCTCAGGTCTCCCAATACCAAATCGATTCGGACACCTCTGAATCCATTCAGTCGCCTGTTTTTCCAACTTTCTTAATTACAAGTTTTCCATTGACTTTTTGTACATATAAACTTTCTCCTATTTTTTAGAGATAGATTCATTTAGTATAGATTAGGGTTAGGGTTTGGGGAGCTCATTTCTTCATGCTCTTGGGTGTGACTCCTTTGAGTTTGTAAGTGTGTACTATTCATTACCCCTACCATAAATACAATTGTTTTTACTTCATTTCTTACTTTGTATGCTTTGTTAATTAGTTTATTGTGTTTATTTATTGCTTTAATTAGTTATTAATTAGTTTATTTATGTCTCTCCCTTAGTAAAATAGGGTCGGGGTTGTGTTTCCGCCATTAATGGCCGTCGAGCTTCGAAAATTAGATTTTGTGTAAAATTACATTTAATTGAAACCTTGCGTATTAAAGTCGGATTATTATGCGTTTAACTTTCTTTGTTACGCAACGTTAGTGTTTAAAGCGATATTTCGAATTTAATCCGTGTGTGATTATTTTCGGTTAAATGTTTTATCTCGCAACTTTGAGTTAAATTTCTTGTTGCGTGATGTTTATAATTAACTAAAAATGCTCCGTTAAAGGTTTTGGAACCGAAATTCTAATTATTAGTTGTTTAGCTCATGGCGGGTACGCGATCCCGACTCTCATTTTTTTAAATTTAGTTTAGACTTAACTTCTTATTTTTCCCCCTTTTCACTATAACAACCTATCACCTTTTACATTTTTATTCTTGAAATAATAAATCGATTATAATCTATACGACACTCCGTGTGGATTCGATCCCTACTTGCCGCTACACTTTTATTTAGTGTACCAAGTTGTGGTATTTGTTTTGTATTGGGCATAAACACCCAACGACGTGTTTTAAATGCAACAACTTATAGATTCTTTGGACATGTCATTGGGTGTTTGCACCCTATACAAAACAGATACCACAACTTGGTACACTAATGGAAGTGTAGCGACGAGTAGGGATCCAATCCACATGGAATGTCGTATAGATTTTAATCGATTTATTATTTCAAGAATAAAAATATAAAAGGTGATTGGTTGTTATAAAGAAAAGGTAAAAAACAAGAAGTTAAGTCTAAACTAAATTTAATAAAACGAGTGTCGGGATCGCATACCCACCATGGGCTAAACAACTAATAATTAGAATTTTGATTCGAAATATTTAACCGATCATTTTTAGCTAATCATAAACATCACACAATAAGAAATTTAACTCAAAGTTGGGAGATAAAATATTTAATTCAGAATAAATAAACACAACAAACTAATTAACAATAAATAAACACAATAAACTAATTAACAAAGCATGTAAATAAACTACAAAGTAAGAAAAAAGTAAAAACAACTATATTTATGGTGGGGGTAATGAATTGTACACACTTACCAACTCAAAGGAGTCACACCCAAGAGCAAGAAGAAATGAGCTCCCAAAACCCTAACCCTAATATATACTAAATGAATTCTATCTCTAAAAAATGAGGAGAAATTTTATATATACAAAAACCTATTGGCAAACTTGTAATTAAGAAAGTTGGAAAAATAGGCGACTGAATGGATTCGGAGGTGTCTGAATCGATTTGGTGTTGGGAGACCTGAGCACTTCTTGTTTGCCGAATCGATTCGCAAGGGTGCGAATCAATTCGCACCTCTAGGTTGTGTTTTTCCCTCCTGTTTCTGCAATAACACGAAAAATGCCCAAGGCCATTTATCCAACTTGCAGCGCTGCATATCATGTATATGTGTGGCCAAAGACCCATGGTGATGCAAGCACACAAAACTCTAACTCCGTTATTATTTTAGCCGAGGCCCATATCCATGTCAAAAACCAAAACCCACCACCTCCATTAATGGCAAAAACTATGAAACCCAAGCTCCATAAAGTAAGTAGCCGAAACCCATTTGCGTGTGTAGTAAAAAAACATGATCCAATTTCGGACGAAAGGCTCCAATTTCAAACGAAACCAAAACTCGAGCCGAACCCGAGCACAAAGCCAAAATCTCCATTTGCATTTGAAGTTTGCTGCAAAAGTGGGTATAAGAGAAAAGGGACATGGATGGTGTTAAACAAATTGTTAAAATATTAAATTAAATAACTTATAATTCTTCTCCGATTAAAGGCCCGTGTTTTCTTTGTTTGAACTCTGATTCAAGCACCGTTTGTGAGAACGCGAAGCTTGACCCGACATCTACAATTTCTATGAATGCTTCGAGCAAAAATTCCGAAGTGTGAAATTAGGAAAATACCCCTGAACGTGCGAACTTTTACGTAACTTTACCGGAACGCGACGAAACTTCACACTAAGCACCGTAACACCTACAAACATTCAATAATACCTCAAATAACATGTTAGCATATAAAACGGATGTTGTCTGATTAACAAGCATAATTATAGCAATTACTGTACTCTAGGGGGCTAAAAATGCATAAGTTAACCGGTGAAAAATGCAATATTCGTGACGTATCACACCCCCTAACTTAGACATTGCTAGTCCCTAACAATGACATTCAAAGCAAAAATAAGTATAAGAAAACCGCAAAACAAGAGATATATATAAGAAAACCTCAAAATACCTACAAAATATATTATCAAACTAGTGTAGAGCGGTAAGTAAGGATGTCAATCCACTTCAAGGATGAACACAAAATTGGATAGGACATATATAGATTCATTTTCTTATTATTATATTTTTTTTATGATTTTCCTTTTTATATTTTTTATGGATTTTTTCAAATAATTTTTTTAACTAACTAACTATACTAATTTTTATAACTACTAATTAAGAAGTAAAAGCTAATTTAAGAAAACTGAGATAAACAAAGTTGTCCTAATAAGTAAACTAACAAAATTGGACTCATGACGGCTTCAAAACTTATCCCATAAATGGGAGAATAGCCCTCAATAATAATCATCCCAAAAATAAAAATAAAAGTATACAAAAACGAGCACGTGAGGATTAAACTAAAAGTAATCAAAAGGTGGAGATCAAACCCATTTAGGCCTTGAATTGGAATGGAATATTCAATTACATCAGCAATCTCTCAATTATACATCGAAATTCTCTCAATCTCAATCACTCACTAATGTATTTATTGAATCTAAACTAAAAACTACAAAATAAAAGTAAAATAAAAAAGGACAGTGGATGAATTCATAATGGACAATTAAATAATAAAAGAGATTTGCTAAAAATGCAAATCCTAACATTATAAAATTGTACATTAGAACTCATCCAAAAAAATAAATTCTAGATCATTACTTTATATTGAGATAATTGCTAAAAATACAAAATCTCAACATAAAGGAATGGATTATAATTTACCTCCCATAAGGGATGAATTCAACTACATCAATCTATTTTGAAATAATTGCTAAAAATACAAAAATTCATTATAGAGAGGTGGGGTTAAATTTATCCTAGAGATAAATTTCATTACACACCTCTATATTGAGATATTTGCTAAAAATGCAAATAATCAACATAGAGGGATGGTGAGAATTTTATCACACAAAGCTTAAAAACTAATTTTGAGATCCCTCTTCAATGGCACCAAGTCTTCAATTTATATGGTGCACATGGACGCTAGGGGTAAATTGGGTATTGATAAATTTGAGTGAGGATGAGAAAACATGAGCATGGCAAAGGTGTGAGGTAATAAAATCTGTTTTGTGTGCACATGAGGGTAGTTGGGGTTTATTTGTAAAAGTGGACAAAATTTAGTTGGGGGTAATTTGGGGAATAAGGATAAAAGGGTTTAAAACATGTGGGGACATTTGATTTGTTTTATTTTTGGTCTTAAGCAGGTGGAAGTCGTTTTTGGCTTGGAAAATGACATATACACCAAAGGTTTTACCGAAATATTGCCGGATCCCCCCCACCCTTTTTTTTAAGTTTCTTGTATTTTTATTTTTAACAATTGTTTATATAAAAAATTGTTTTCCTATTAATATAAAAAAACAGTTTTTTTATATTATTAGAATAGTTTTAATATAAAAACAGCTTTTTATTTTTTATCAGAATAGTTTTTTTTTTAATTTGTATTTTTTTGTTTTTTATATTGGTTTTAACTCATTTAGTCCCTCAAACACCCATTTACCCAATATTCTCTTATTTTTAAAAGTCCACACCAGCGGCACCGCTTATTTTTTTAACTTTTCTTTTTAATTTTACAACATTAAAAATAATTTTTGTATTTCTTAAAACTGTCTAAAGGACCGCCCTCCTTTTTTTTACTCGATGCCAACTCATTTAGTTCCTTAAATACCCATTTACTTAATATTCTCTTATTTTTAAAGGTCCGCGCCAGCGGCACCCATTATTTTTTATTTCTTAAACTGTTTAAAAATGTGAAAAAAAAGTTTTGATTTATTTATATTAAACTAACTTTTATTTTCTGATAATTTTTTTATTAAAATTAAAATTAAAATTATTTGTTGAATATGGATCCGGGAACGTGGGTCCGCGCCAGCGGAAATAACCAATCGCGATGTCAATTGCGTTGATGATGTGGATCCTCATCGGCGGCACTAACCAATCGCGATACGTCATTTCAATGTGTCGCGTCCGATAAACATTCTCTTATTTTTAAAGATCCGCGTGAGCGGCACTCCCCCCTCTCCCCTCCCACTCCAATATTCTCTTATGCATCTCACTAGCGTGTCGTGTCGTGATTGGTTCGTTTTGAGGGGTCCTATGGTGTGGGTCTCGCCAAGGCTAAAAAATGAATATATACAGATGCGACACGTCAGTGTATTGCACAGATTTAATCGGATTTGTGTGTCTTTGAATTTAATTTTTTTATAAAATTATTTTATAAACAATTTACAAAAATAGTTAAAAACTATTTAAAAAAACAGTTTTTTTATTAATAGAAAACTGTTTTTTTATATATAAAAAAACTATTTTTAAAAATAAAACAATAAGAAACTTAAAATAAAAAGAAACGAAAAAGAAAAAAGAAAAAAAGGGATCCAGTAAAATGCCCGTAATATATGCCGGTAAGCATATCAATGCTCTTTTTTTTTGGAGAAATGGGTTTGGTCAAAAGCAAGGTGGTTCGATGGATTCGGAGGTGGTTCCGGGTAAGGGTCGGAATGAAATGGGGTTTGGGTTGACAGTGGCTCCGCTCGATTTGGAGCCACGGGTTAGGGGTGGTTGGGTCGACGGGTTCCATCCGGATATGGGTTATGGGTTGGAGGAGGTCGGGTTATTTCGAGTTGCGTTGATGGGTAGGTTTTAGGCAAGTGGGTCACGGGTCTGTTATGGAGGTCCGGTCGGGGTATGGCCGGATTTGAGGTTGGTCGAGACGGGTTCCAGTTCCATGGCTCGATTTTCTGGGGTAACTCAGGTTGATGGGAACTGGGTCTCGGCTTAGGACGAAGTTGGTTGAGGATCCGAGTTGGGTTATGGGGTAAGGGGAGTTAGTGAGAGAGAGAGGGTGAGAGTAGAAGAAGGGTGAGGTGATTTTAGTGTTAATGGAGGAGAGATAAAAGAAGTAGGTGATGTCGAGAAGAAGAAGAAGAAGAAGAAGAAGATGAATAGTAGTTGGTGGGGGAGTAGTTTGGTGTGGTTAGGTGTAGAGTAAGAATGGTGTGAATGAGGGATTAGTTTAGATGTAGGTGAATGTGTAGGATGTTTGTGTGTTTGTTAATTGGTTTAGGATAAGTGTCTGTGTTTAATTTGAACACCTAAAAAAATAACACTAACTAAATAAAAAAAAACTAATAAAATTAAAAATTAAAATCTAAAAATAAAATCCTACTCTAAAAATAAAATAAGGACTCAATTAAAAAAATGAAACTAAAAAGGAATGAAAATAAAAATTACAATAAAAATAAAAATCTATTAAATTAGAATCCTAAAAAGTAAACTATAATAAGACTAAAATTAAATGAATTCCTAAAAAAAACTAATCCTAAAAAAATAAGGATAGCTAAAAATTAAAAACTAATCGAAATAAAATAAAATTACACTAATAAAAATAAAATAGAAAAATAGATAACAAAACCTAGAAATTCTAAATAAATATAAAATAAAATCTAAATATAAAATGACTCCAACTAAAAATCTAAAAAATATAAAAAGACACAAACTAAACACACATGGGGTGCGGGGTAGGTTTATGGACTGGTTTAGGTTCGGATTTGGTACGGGATCGGGAAATTAGCTCCATTTAATTGCGAATTGCCTCGAAATAATGCTTTTGACACCACAACTGCAATCAAGCCTACACATTGAACATTTATGTGCATAAGACCATTATTGTCGAGAATTAGCAATTAAAATACGTCTATTCGGGGTATAAAATGTACACTTTTGGGTGCTTATCACACCACACCCAAACAGAGCGTTGCTAGTCCTCGAGCAATAAGATAGAGAGAGAAAGATAAGAAACCAAAAGTGTACCACTTTCGCGGGCACTTGCGATTGCACTTAGCATGTGCAAAAAACCTTTAAACCTATAGGTTGCCCTACAAGACGAGTTGTGTCTCGTGAGGGTTTGCAAGGAATATACCCACAAAATTCTTATTTGCAAAGATTTATTGAAAGGCAGTCAATCTCTTATTAGACATAGAATGATGGCACAATCCGTCATGAGATAAATGTTTTGAGAGATATAAGCTAAAATGTGTAAAAAGTTTAGCTAAGTAAATACGCAAGGCACTGTAACACCCCGCCCAATTAAATATCGGGTGATCAGTCCCATACCCAATTAAATCAGAATATACAGTTGGTTCATTTTTAGCATCACTGTTGAAAACATTTTTCTATCACCTAATATTCAATTAGGTTGGTGTTAAAAACTTTGCAATAAAAATATCGTTTTACCATTTCGAACAATTCTACACATTCCATTCCACAACAACAATAAACTGAACAGATATCACAATAGAATTTATATGCAACTGGAATAAACTTTCCAGAAAATATCTCAATACATAAATCCCAACAATAGTCAATGTAACACAACGACACGAGTATAAAATCCAGACTTAAATAGAAAAGAAATAGCGAAAATCCTCTGGAGCCAACACGCCCTAAATGAAAGATCACTACAGAGTATGAATCAAATAAATGAAGGCGTCTAAACAATAATCCGTAGCTCCATAGATCGTCAACCATCATAATCTTCTATAGCTAGTGTCCCTGGGATGGACACCTGATATAGAAGATACAAGAGAGAAAATAGAATATGCAAGGAAACGGGTTAGAGCCCAATGGTAAAAATTGTTTTGAAAATAGCAAGTGAATAATTACAATATTTATCACTTATAATATACATGTTAGATTATCGGACTCTCTCTTGAGATTCTCACCTCTCATATAGAGTGCTTACCTAACGTACCCCTAAACCATTTTAGTTATAGTTCCCACGCTAACTAGATTAACCACATGTTTCCATTCTTTATAACTCAAATTATTCCCACGTATTAACCCTATAATACATATAATAATGTTATAAACATATATATCCATTTAGATTCAACATGGATAAGTCCCTTGTTAATTCAATTCAATTAAGAGTTCTCTTACGTAACTATCTTACATTTCTACTTTAGCCACATAGAAGATATCATCACAAGTATATTTATACATTCACTATATTATATATATACTATACTGCACCCCGAGACATAGCTGCGGTGCTATATTACTCTGCTATCTTAGCCCAATACATCTCGTTACTGTATAGGGGACTATAGGTTTGGTAAAGATCCCTCGAACCACAAATATCAAATCACAAATAATGGAGGCGAACATAGTCCTAAGCCTTTGGTCTACGCACATACCTATGCACCCAAATGACCGTTTTATACCATTGTTCTCACTAATGGTAATCGACCTAAGTCCTATGTTCTCGAGAGACAAGTCGAAGGTCCCATATATTCATCAGGATAAGACTTCGCTCACTCGTATACCTCCCGTCGATAGCAAGTAAGATAGGTATGTCATACACATAAATTATCAATCAATCAAATAGGTATTATCATCTACCTATACAAAATTAGGTACTTACACTACCTATGTCATATTAGGAATTCATCCTGTCACAAGTACTTGTCGTATTTATTGAATACTACCCACACTTGTAATCATGATTATCATCATATTTTTTTTATGTAGTTATCCTACACATAATATTTTATCCGACCCAAGTACCCGTAAATATATCATCAATATTACCCTTTCTTGATATAACGATTATTATCCTCCAAATCATAATATAATTATGTAGATATCTCTCACAAAAATTTAATCCTCAAATCCAAATTATTTTCCAACATTAATCCAAGTCCCTCTCTCCTTGTTAATGTACCAAAATTAATAAAATCTCACCATGGGACAAATTATCATTTTCCAATTATTTTTTTTTTATAAAGGTACATTCTGTCAGAAATATAAAATTACAATTTTGAGGCTTTTCTTCTCCGATTTTGAAAAAAGTTAAAACGGCAAAGTTGTGCAGAACGTGATTTTATATAAAAACTCGCTTGCACACTGCTAATTTCCTCTTAAAACAATCCTAAAATTATCATACAATATTCGTCCTTTTCAACATTTTTTTCCATGCGTTTTATCCATTTTCTTTCTCATCAAAACCAACACAAATCAATTCAAAAGCTCTCCTAATTAATCGTAATTGATATAGCAAGATATATGATCAGTTTCTAATAATCAAACAAACTGAAATCATCCAATAGTTTGGTTTAAATCCTATTATTCCCAGAATTCTCATAGGTTCTTATTTCTCCAAAAATCATATTAACTCAGACTTCTTCTATCATTTGAAACCCAAAATTCGTGGATTAAATAATTTTAACAGAAAGAGATTTATTCTATATATTTTCATATCAAGAACAAATACCAAAAACTATTAGTTCATCCTTAAATCACGTAAGTTCATACTTCTTACTTAACCTATCTAGCGTGGATATTGTAAGTAATAAAATAAAGCAAGAATTACACTTGCCTTAATTATGTAGGTCTGAACCTTTGGTGATGATGGTGTAGAATCCTTTCCTCATTTTTCGGTGACTTTTCGGTGGTGGTGCTGGTTGTAGAAGGTGGTTAATCCGCTTTGGCTTGCCCCAAAAGTCTCTCCTCCTTCCTAAGCAACCTCTTCTCCTCCCAAGAAACTCTTCACTTTCTCTCACACTAATACCTTCTAAATGTTTTATGATAAAATGAAATGAACATACATTCCTCTAATCCATCACCTTTATAATAAGACAAATCCCGAAATTACTATTCACCTTCTAAATAAAATAACTAAAATGCCCCTTCGGGGTGTCCTTTCATCTCCAAAGTGACCCGAGACCCAAATCCAACACCCGAATATAATTTTCTGACTATTTCGACCCTTCCAGATGCAACGGCGCACTTGAAACGACCATAAGTTTGATATAAAATAATGTTTCTTTTTTTATTTAAATTAGTCCCGACACGTCCTATACCGCGTCCCGACTTAAGTTTCATAATTACCGTATTAGTAACTCAGGGCAATATAAATAACATCATATTCATATATTACTTAAGTATCACTAAGTAATATTCAGAATCATATATTTTAATATCCACAACTAATATTAATTTAAAATTAATTCCAATTAATTAATTTAAAATTAATTCCAATTAATCCCACTAACTTTTAATTTAACTCATTTTAAAAGTCATTAAAATTACAGGGTGTTACATACTTCCCCCCTTATAACCGAATTTCATCCCGAAATTCGAAAAAATAAGGCATAACTAGTAAGGACAACTCCGGGTATTAATCTCACATCTTATACAATTTCTGTCGTATCTCCCATACAATACATTACCGAATACCCCCACTGATGTTATACACCAAGTCTTACCATTTAGTTTCAACGGTCTCGAGTTCAACTTTATCCAATCCTTCTTATACCATCCTCGTGGCAAATTTGGGGAGTAGCAATCCTAAATCATCAAACAACTAAATCCTGAAGTCACAACTTTTACTTTCATTAACCACAAAAATACTTACTGTGTCACAATTATGGAAAATATTACATTCCAACCATCCAGGGCGCCCATACACCCTATATGTGTACATTCCATCATAAGATCTAAATGAATGCAATTTCTCTATAAGGTTACCCTTAATTAACCGACGACCTAGTTTATAATCCGTATTTCTATGATTTCCACATTCACATTTGGCGATTCCATTAGCCTCAAATCATACTATAACTCATAACTCTCTGATTAGTATATGTACATATAATAACAAAGGTTATAAACTCATATCCTAAAAACCCAACTTACTTCGACTCCCAACGTTCGTTAGTTTCATGCGTGGGGTGTCTCACAGAGCGAAATCCAAACAAGGAACCGCCCCGATACACTACTACCCAACATAGTTAGTCATCAAAACTCCTCAGGTCATTAGTATATAGTGTATAACTTCGCAACAGTTTTTATCCATTTATACAAAAGTCTACTTATTCACTCTCTTCTCAAGGACTATATACTGACTATAACGGTCAGTCTTGGCCTCACATCATACACAGACATGTCTAAAGCAGATAAATCCTCAAAATATTTTTGTCTATAGTCTCATAGAAATGCAACAATCCTAATGATAGGGGTCAACATCAAAGAACGCTAAGCTGAAAGAACGGTAAGCCTTAGAGACCCTAAAGGACACTAAAACCTGATGCTCCGATACCACCTGTAACACCCCGCCTAATTAAATTCCGGGTGATTAGTCCCATACCAATTTAAATCAGAATATTCAGTTGGTTCATTTTTAGTATCACTGTCGGAAATATTTTCCTATCACTTAATATTCAATTAAGCTCGTGTTAAAAACTTTCCAATAAAAATTTCATTTTACCATTTCGAACAATTCTACACGTTCCATTCCAAAACAAAAATAAACAGAATAGATATCCTAATAGAATTTAAATGCAACTAGAATAAACTTTCCAGAAAATATCGGTAATACCCCGTATTTTTGGCTATATTTATTTTTGGGATTAATTAATGCGTATTAATTGGAAATTAATCCGGGTTATAAATACTAGCGAGTTGTGAGTTGGTATTTGACTATATTGAGTATATATGATGTTATATGAATATTGAATTATGAAATTTGTCGTGAGATTGATATACGGAAATTTGGTCATTTTATTGGGATGCGTGTAACAATCACGTCAAGATATAAATATTTTGATTATAAAAGTGAATTTAAATTCTATAAACCGTATGGTTTTTTTTAGTGCGCCAACGTGTCCGGAAGGGTCGAGATAGTCAGAAAACACTAGCCGGGGGTGTAGTTTGGGTCCCGGGGTATTTTTAGGCCATACCGGCAACATAAATGGCATTTTAGTAATTTTGTATTTTTGAGGAATTAAAAGTGACGAAAATTAGGAGTTTTAATCTGATTGGGAATTGACCCACTAAGCCACTAACCAACCCATATTAACCCAACAAGCTACGGGGGTTGTTAGATTAGGTTTCCTAAATTTCCCCAAATCAAACCCTAGCCACCATAGCCTTTTGGAGAAGAAAGCTTGGAGAGGGAGAGAAAGAGAAGGAATTCTGCAGAAATCTTCACCAAACCAACACCAAATTCAGAGACAATAAAGGCAAGTGATTTAAATTACATTCTTTATGCAGTGAATGCTTCTTCCTTGTTAGAAATCTTGATAATCAATCTTTTTTTTAAGAGTTAAAGGAAAACCCATGAAATTGGAAGTTATTAGTTTAATTTTGGGTATAGGTTTGCATGTAGAAACGTTGTTTGAAGATTGAATTCAGATATTTCATATTTATGTGATGTAACAACGGATTAAATTCTGGGAATTTATGATGATAATAATCTAGGGTTTATGTTCTTGAAGAAAATTGGGGAAAAATGCAGAAACTTGTGATTTAATGATGTTTAGGATGTATTCATCCCTTAAAAGATGTTAGTGTATGACCTTAGCATGTTTTAGGATGATTAGAGAACTTAAAACATTGTTGGAACGAATTTTAGAGGAGATTTGAGGAGTAAGAATTGATGAAAATCGTAACCAAGAAATTCTGGGCCGAAACTGGTCTCTCGTTAGAAGACCTTCCCAGGTCGTTCGAACGAGCTCGTTCGAACGAGCTTCTAACGAGTTGACCAGTCGCTTCTAACGAGGTGAGACTTCGTTCGATACCTTCGTTCGAACGAACTGTATTTCGTTCGATACATTCGTTCGAACGAGATGTCGTTAGAAGGTACAGTTCGTTCGAACGAACTGGAATCTCGTTCGAACAGCCTCGTTCGAACGAGACTTCTAACGAGCTGGCAGTTTAGGACTTTTTGGCCTGTTTTGATTTTGGGAGTCCCGTAAACTTGTTCGAGGATAGAGATAGCATTCCTTTGATGATATATGGATAGATTTGGGACTTTTGGGTTATTATGAGGAGTAAATTATATACGAGTGATTTAAATCAATGAACCGTTTGGGTTGAGACGTGAGTGTCTACTACGACGTGAGAATAAATTTAGGGTGCGTATGATTATAAACCGGAATCGTATAAAGTGTGTAAATTATATATTGGTACTAGAATGAGAATAATACTACAATTAAACTACGGGATTACTAAGACGTGTGTTTACTTAGTATTGGTATATGAATTGTGTGTATGACATACCTACCATACTTGCTATCACGGGAGGTTTGCGTTCGCTTAGGGCCCTCTAATCCTTGTGTTGCCCGGATTTAGACTGGTTACCTTGATGAACATAGGTCATAGAAAGACTTATTGGGATATTAATAAGTCAAATGATCGCGGGAGCGTAGGTATGTGCGTAACCCATGTGATGTGAATGTGTTCGTCTCCATTATTTGTGACGTTGTTATTTATGAACTATTCCTGAGAGATTCGGAATATGTAATCCTTATGTACGTGATGTACCGGGATGGATAGCAGAGTATGTGTGCACCACAGCTTAGTTCTCGGGGTGCTTATATTGTATATTTATGACGTGAATAATATACACTTAATTAATAGGAACCTTCATGTTAATGTTGTATAAATAATTACGGTATTGTTTCGAGAAACATAACGAGTTAGCTGATAGTGAAATATATTGCATATTGAGCATCTGAGTTTACGTTAAACCCATATTTAATTACGAGCGTTATAATGTTAATAGAACCGAGTAATAAGGGTAGGACCTATGACAGTCTAACTAGATATGATGTCACTTAGCTAGTGGTTTGTGTCGTTGTAGATGGGTACTTACGTTAGGAGTGCACAGTTAGACGAGAGGTGAGAATATCATGTGAGTGCACGTCCTAACATGTACTTTGCATTTAATGTTTTAAATGTTTTTAAAGCACTTGCAGGTTTTTAAAATATCTCCACATTCGGGCTCTGACCCGTTTGCTTTCAAATCTATTTTCTTTGTAAAACCATTTTAGGTGCCCAGCCACAAGGACACCATGCATAGGATACTCATTCTGGTGACGAGCTGTAGCTGTTTGTGGAAGCTACAGGGATTTTCTTGTAGACGCTTCTATCACTTGGATTCCAGATTCATTATCTATCAGTTGTAGGGTATGTTGCCCATTTCTATTATAGATATCTTTCCATTACAGTTTTCAGACTTTGGCATGTATTGTTTTAGTATTCGGTTTACTTATTTCAGTTGTGGGATTGTAGTGAGGAGTTTTTCCTCTAGACTTTATTTACATTATGTGATGGTTACTCTATTTACTTCTTTATGGTGAATGGTGTTATTATTCTTCATTATACTTGTTGCATGTTAATCAGACTTAAATTAAAATTTGGCAACTTACTTTTTAAATACTAGGTGGTTAGTAATCATTAAAATGTTTTCGTCAGTGATGCTATTAACTGGACCAACTTGGCATTTTGAATTAATTTAATAAAGGAGTAGCTACCCGGTATTTAATTAGTCGGGGTGTCACAGGTGGTATCAGAGCATCAGGTTCTAGTGTCCTTTAGGATCTGACGGCTTATTATGTTTCCGCTAAGTTTCTTTGATATAGAGCCCTATATTTTAGGATTGTTGTACTCTTTTTGTGTATGCTTCGTTCTTCAGCTATTTTAAGTTTATAAATAGCAAACTTATAAACTTTGTTCTTATTTCAGATGCCTCCACGACGTGCACGACGAGTTCCCATGGATGCAATGCCCGAACCGCAGCCCGCTCCAGTTCAGGGCATGATGAATGCCGCTGAGGTTGCAGCTATAATAGCCCAAGCGATAAATGCCGCAATTGCCGTTGTTCAGCAAGCACCACCTCAGGCGCCGATTGCCGCGCCAGCACAGGCAAATGCATTCCCGTCTGCTTGGGAACGTGTACGTGACGCTTTTCAGAAAGCGCATCAGCTAGAGTTTGCAGGTAGCTCAGATGTAGTAGTCTCGAGTCAGTGGAGGAAGGATATGCAGAGGCATTTAAGGATGTATGAGTGCACGGACGTCCAGAAGCAGGTGCTAGCTACTTTCAAGCTAGTTGGATCTGCGCTACAGTGGTGGGAGTCTATTACCACCATGGGGGAGAGGGATACTCTCACTATTCAGGACTTCTGGGTGCGGTTTGACCGCAAGTACTTTCCGTCGGCTGTTCACACGGAAATGAGGAGGAAACTGATGAATCTGAGGCAAGAGGGTAAGACCGTGGCCGAGTATGAGGCCGAGTTCATGAATCTGTTGAATATCGTTCCAGATGAGATACCAACAGAGAAGAAGAAGATTGAGAAGTTCACGGACAGGTTGACGTGGAGGATCCGTCAGCATCTGTTAGGGAACCTTTCGTTGGCCACGTATTCTGATGTGGTTAACGCTGCTTTGTTACACTGCCAGGACCACCGCTTTCATATGGCTGAGAGCAAGAGGTCGGGAGAGTCTAGCCATCAGGGCAGGACAGGAGGACATGGTGCCGGTGGGGCACAATCTGTTCAGGGGCAGAGACAGGGTGAGCAGGGTACCCAGCAGGGGGATCAGAAGAGGTTCCGATCAGGGAACTACAGACAGGGACAGGGAGGTTTTCGTTAGGGCCATCAGGGTCCAAATGGCCATCAGGGCCAACAGGGGCAGAATGGGCAGCAGTTTCACCAGGGCCAAGGGAGGAACGGCAACGGCCACCAGGGCCAGGGACAGAGAGGAGGGAACTTCCCAGGGAAGTGTTTTGTTTGTGGCCAGACTGGCCATAAGCGACAGGATTGTCCTGATAAGGGCAGGGCCCCACAGCAGCAGCAGCAGGGTGCTCGCCAGGAGCCGCAGAGGCCTATGTTTCCCGCCGCTCTCCCCGCACCGCCACAGATGGCAGCATTGCCACCCATTCCAGCAGTCCCAGTTCAGCAGGGGCAGCTACAGTATGAACGTGTCTACAACGTCCACCAGGCTGCAGTTCCACAGGCACCACCCGCGATTGAGGGTACGTTTCCTATCCATGGCACTATGGGTCGGGTATTGTTTGATACGGGGGCTACACATTGTTTTATAGCTACACACTTCGCGAAAGCTTTAGGATTGTTAGCTACGGCAGAGAGCACAGTGACGTGTGTCGACTCACCATTGGGGAGTGGGTCACTTATTTTCTTTATATGCCGGGGAGTGGGGGTAGAGATTGGTGGTTTGGTATTACCTGCAGACATGTTGGTATTAGATATGCATGTTCACGATGTGATTATCGGTATGGATTGGCTCGTAGCTTATAGGGCCATGATTGATTGCTTCAGCGGGAGCATTGTTTTTGCCATTCCGGGGCAAGAGATGTTTGTAGTGGCGATGCCTCACCCAGAGGGAGGATCGACCGCTCATCTGTATTACATTGAGGAGGATACCTTTAAGGAGGTAATGATTCCTTTAGATTCTATCCCAGTAGTCAGGGAGTATTCAGATGTGTTTCAGGAGATACCAGGCTTACCCCCCAGTCGAGAGATAGACTTTGTTATAGATTTGCTACCGGGTACGAGACCTATAGCACGCGCACCGTACCATTTGGCTCCAGCTGAGATGAGGGAGTTACGGGATCAGATAGAGCAGATGTTAGGTCAGGGCTTTATTCGCAGGAGTACCTCACCTTGGGGCGCTCCAGTTTTGTTTGTGAAGAAGAGGGACGGTTCACTGAGATTGTGTGTGGACTACCGAGAGTTGAATAAGGTCACGATACGGAATAAGTATCCGTTACCTCGAATCGATGACTTATTCGACCAGTTGAGAGGAGCTTCTTTCTTCTCGAAGATTGATTTGAGATCGGGATACCATCAGTTGCGTATCAGGGAGGAGGATGTCTCGAAGACCGCGTTCTTGTCAAGATATGGTTCTTACGAATTTCGGGTTATGCCTTTCGGTTTGACCAACGCTCCAGCAGTGTTTATGGACTTGATGAACAGAGTGTTCAGGGATTTCCTAGACCAGTTTGTCATTGTCTTCATTGATGATATTCTGGTTTACTCCCAGACAGAGGAGGAGCACGCCGAGCATTTGAGGCAGGTTTTGCAGACACTTCGTCAGAACGAATTGTATGCAAAATATGAGAAATGCGGGTTTTGGCTGAAGGAGGTCCAGTTTTTGGGACACATAATTTCCGACCAGGGAATATCTGTTGATCCGGGGAAGGTATCCGCGGTGAGGGAGTGGGGACATCCCACGACACCGACTGAAATTCGTAGTTTCTTGGGCCTAGCAGGATACTACAGGAGGTTCATTCGGGGATTTTCGAAGATAGCGGGTCCTTTGACACATCTGACTCGTAAGGGTGTGCCATTCATCTGGAGTGATGACTGTCAGATGGCATTTGATGAGTTAAAGGACAAATTGACCTCAGCACCTGTGTTAGCATTGCCGAGACCGGGAGTTGAGTATTTGGTTTACACCGACGCGTCTTTGCAAGGACTTGGAGGTGTATTGCAGCAGGAGAGACGGGCCATAGCTTATGCTTCCCATAAGCTTAAGCCTCATGAGAAGCATTACCCCACGCATGATTTGGAGTTGGCGGCAGTGGTATTTGCCCTACGAATTTGGAGGCACTATCTTTTGGGGGAGAAGTTCCAACTGTTCACGGACCAGAAGTCCCTACAGTACCTGTTCACGCAGAAGGAGTTGAATATGCGGCAGCGTAGGTGGCTTGAGTTTGTGAAAGACTACCAGTTCGATATCCAGTATCACCCAGGCAAGGCTAACGTGGTAGCAGACGCGTTGAGCCGTAGACCAGCAGATGAGGTGGCAGAGGTGTGGAAGGCAAAGTGGAAGGAGTTGGGACACCAGGATGCAGTGGCCCGATCTTTCATGTCTGTGATAACCGTTACACCGCAGATTGTCACGAAGGTAGTACGGTCACAGGCTAATGACTCGTTCTGTCAGGAGCAGATAGTTCGATTACTAGCAGAGGGAGCCGAGTCCTATACCGTTAGCTCAGACGGGGGATTACGCTTCAATGGGAGATTTGTAGTTCCGGAAGGGGAGATGTTGCGACACGAGGTGATGGCAGAGTCGCACGGTTCGCGGTACATCCCGGAGGGGACAAAATTTACCAAGACATGAGACGCCAGTATTGGTGGAGCGGTATGAAGAGAGATATCGCTGAGTTTGTTTCGAAATGCGCCACTTGTCAGCTTGTAAAAGTGGATCATCAGAGACCGGCAGGATTGCTACAGCCATTGGAGGTCCTGGTGTGGATGTGGGAGAGCATATCCATGGACTTTATCACGGGGTTGCCTACATCACAGAGGGTCACGACTCCATTTGGGTAATTGTGGACAGGTTGTCCAAGGTCGCTCACTTTTTACCCGTAAGGACTGACTACACTACGGGACAGTATGCCCAGCTCTTCATTTCAGAGATTGTGAGACTTCACGGTGTGCCCCTAAATATCGTGTCTGACAGAGACAAGATATTTGTTTCGAGGTTTTGGGAGAGTTTCCAGGAGGCCATGGGCACGAAATTGCGGTTGAGTACGGCTTATCATCCGCAGACTGATGGGCAGACCGAGCGCACAAATCAGATGTTGGAGGACATGCTACGCATGTGCATTATTGACTTCGGGGGTGGATGGGAGCAGTATATTCCACTGGTGGAGTTTGCTTACAACAACTCCTATCAGTTCACTATTGGCATGGCTCCGTTTGAGGCATTGTACGGTAGGCCTTGTCGTTCCCTAGCATGTTGGTTAGAGGTGGGGGACAACAAACTGCTTGGGCCGGAAGTGATTCAGGATACTTCGGTAAGGATTGAGTTGATTCGGAGTCGCATTCGGGTAGCTCAAGACAGGCAGAAGAGTTATGCTGATGCGAAGAGGTTTTTCAGAGAGTTCCAAGTGGGGGACCAGGTTTTGCTCAGAGTGTCTCCTATGAAGGGGATTATGCGTTTCGGGAAGAAGGGGAAGTTGGCACCAAGGTATGTGGGGCCATTTCCTATTATTGAGCGGATCGGACCGGCTGCGTATAGACTTGGGTTACCGGAACATTTGCATCGGATTCACGATGTGTTCCATATTTCCTCGCTGAGGAAATACCTTAGAGATAATTTGGCTCATTCTCACATTGCTGTGGAGGACATCGATCTCCAGCCGGATAGCTCCTACGAGGAGGGGCCGATTGCTATTTTGGACCGAAGTGAGAGGAAACTACGGTCAAAGATAGTTCCGTTAGTGCGTGTTCAGTGGCGACATCACAATGTCGAGGAGTCCACATGGGAGCGCGAGGATGAGATGCGCGAACGTTATCCAGAGTTGTTTTTAGCAGGTACTTTCTAGTTTCGAATTTTGGGACGAAATTCAGTTATTAGGGGGGAAGTATGTAATACCCCGTATTTTTGGCTATATTTATTTTTGGGATTAATTAATGCGTATTAATTGGAAATTAATCCGGGTTATAAATACTAGCGAGTTGTGAGTTGGTATTTGACTATATTGAGTATATATGATGTTATATGAATATTGAATTATGAAATTTGTCGTGAGATTGATATACGGCAATTTGGTCATTTTATTGGGACGCGTGTGACAGTCGCGTCAGGATATAAATATTTTGATTATAAAAGTGAATATAAATTCTATAAACCGTATGGTCATTTTGAGTGTGCCAACGCGTCCGGAAGGGTCGAGATAGTCAGAAAACACTAGCCGGGGGTGTAGTTTGGGTCCCGGGGTATTTTTAGGCCATACCGGCAACATAAATGGCATTTTAGTAATTTTGTATTTTTGAGGAATTAAAAGTGACGAAAATTAGAAGTTTTAATCTGATTGGTAATTGACCCACTAAGCCACTAACCAACCCATATTAACCCAACAAGCTACGGGGGTTGTTAGATTAGGTTTCCTAAATTTCCCCAAATCAAACCCTAGCCACCATAGCCTTTTGGAGAAGAAAGCTTGGAGAGGGAGAGAAAGAGAAGGAATTCTGCAGAAATCTTCACCAAACCAACACCAAATTCAGAGACAATAAAGGCAAGTGATTTAAATTACATTCTTTATGCAGTGAATGCTTCTTCCATGTTAGAAATCTTGATAATCAATCTTATTTAAGAGTTAAAGGAAAACCCATGAAATTGGAAGTTATTAGTTTAATTTTGGGTATAGGTTTGCATGTAGAAACGTTGTTTGAAGATTGAATTCAAAGATTTCATATTTATGTGATGTAACAACGGATTAAATTCTGGGAATTTATGATGATAATAATCTAGGGTTTATGTTCTTGAAGAAAATTGGGGAAAAATGCAGAAACTTGTGATTTAATGATGTTTAGGATGTATTAATCCCTTAAAAGATGTTAGTGTATGACCTTAGCATGTTTTAGGATGATTAGAGAACTTAAAACATTGTTGGAACGAATTTTAGAGGAGATTTGAGGAGTAAGAATTGATGAAAATCGTAACCAAGAAATTCTGGGCCGAAACTGGTCTTTCGTTAGAAGACCTTCCCAGGTCGTTCGAACGAGCTCGTTCGAACGAGCTTCTAACGAGTTGACCAGTCGCTTCTAACGAGGGGAGACTTCGTTCGATACCTTCGTTCGAACGAACTGTATTTCGTTCGATACATTCGTTCGAACGAGATGTCGTTAGAAGGTACAGTTCGTTCGAATGAACTGGAATCTCGTTCGAACAGCCTCGTTCGAATGAGACTTCTAACGAGCTGGCAGTTCAGGACTTTTTGGCCTGTTTTGATTTTGGGAGTCCCGTAAACTTGTTCGAGGATAGAGATAGCATTCCTTTGATGATATATGGATAGATATATACGAGTGATTTAAATCAATGAACCGTTTGGGTTGAGACGTGAGTGTCTACTACGACGTGAGAATAAATTTAGGGTGCGTATGATTATAAACCGGAATCGTATAAAGTGTGTAAATTATATATTGGTACTAGAATGAGAATAGTACTACAATTAAACTACGGGATTACTAAGACGTGTGTTTACTTAGTATTGGTATATGAATTGTGTGTATGACATACCTACCATACTTGCTATCACGGGAGGTTTGCGTTCGCTTAGGGCCCTCTAATCCTTGTGTTGCCCGGATTTAGACTGGTTACCTTGATGAACATAGGTCATAGAAAGACTTATTGGGATATTAATAAGTCCGCTGATCGTGGGAGCGTAGGTATGTGCGTAACCCATGTGATGTGACTGTGTTCGCCTCCATTATTTGTGACGTTGTTATTTGTGAACTATTCCTGAGAGATTCGGAATATGTAATCCTTATGTACGTGATGTACCGGGATGGATAGCAGAGTATGTGTGCACCACAGCTTAGTTCTCGAGGTGCTTATATTGTATATTTATGACGTGAATAATATACACTTAATTAATGGGAACCTTCATGTTAATGTTGTATAAATAATTACGGTATTGTTTCGAGAAACATAACGAGTTAGCTGATAGTGAAATATATTGCATATTGAGCATCTGAGTTTACGTTAAACCCCTATTTAATTACGAGCGTTATACTGTTAATAGAACCGAGTAATAAGGGTAGGACCTATGACAGTCTAGCTAGATATGATGTCACTTAGCTAGTGGTTTGTGTCGTTGTATATGGGTACTTACGTTAGGAGTGCACAGTTAGACGAGAGGTGAGAATATCATGTGAGTGCACGTCCTAACATGTACTTTGCATTTAATGTTTTAAATGTTTTTAAAGCACTTGCAGGTTTTTAAAATATTTCCACATTCGGGCTCTGACCCGTTTGCTTTCAAATCTATTTTCTTTGTAAAACCATTTTAGGTGCCCAACCACAAGGACACCATGCATAGGATACTCATTCTGGTGACGAGCTGTAGCTGTTTGTGGAAGCTACAGGGATTTGCTTGTAGACGCTTCTATCACTTGGATTCCAGATTCATTATCTATCAGTTGTAGGGCATGTTGCCCATTTCTATTAGAGATATCTTTCCATTACAGTTTTCAGACTTTGGCATGTATTGTTTTAGTATTCGGTTTACTTATTTCAGTTGTGGGATTGTAGTGAGGAGTTTTTCCTCCAGACTTTATTTACATTATGTGATGGTTACTCTATTTACTTCTTTATGGTGAATGGTGTTATTATTCTTCATTATACTTGTTGCATGTTAATCAGACTTAAATTAAAATTTGGCAACTTACTTTTTAAATACTAGGTGGTTAGTAATCATTAAAATGTTTTCGTCGGTGATGCTATTAACTGGACCAACTTGGCATTTTGAATTAATTTAATAAAGGAGTAGCTACTCGGTATTTAATTAGTCGGGGTGTCACAATATCTCAATACATAAATCCCAACAATAGTAAATGTAACACAACGACGCGAGCATAAAATCCTGACTCAAATAGAAAAGAAATAGCTGAAATCCTCTGGGGCGACATGCCCTAAATGAAAGATCACTACAAAGTATGAATCAAATAAATAAAGGTGTCTAAACAATACTCCATGTATACATAGCTCTTAAACCATCATAATCCTCTATGGATGGTGTCCTTGGGGTTGGACACCAAATATAGAAGATACAAGAGAGAAAACAGAATATGCAAGGAAACGGGTTAGAGCCCGATGGTAAAAATAGTTTTGAAAATAGCATGTGAATAATTGAAATATTTATCAATTATAATATACATGTTAGATTATCGGACTCTCTCTTGAGATTCTCACCTCTCATCTAGAGTGAACACCTAACGTACCTCTAAACCATTCTAGTTATAGTTCCCACGCTAACTAGATTAACCACATGTTTTCATTCTTTATATCTCGAATTATTCCCACGTATTAACCCTATAATACATATAATGATGTTATAAACATATATATCCATTTAGATTCAACATGGATAAGTCCCTTGTTAATTCAATTCAATTAAGTGTTCTCTTACTTAACTATCTTACATTTTTACTTTAGCAACATAGTAGATATCATCACAAGTATATATATACATTCACTATATTATATATATATACTATACTGCACCCCGAGACACAGCTGCGGTGCTGCATTACTCTGCTATCTTGTCCCAAGACATCTCGTTACTGTATAGGGGACTATAGGTTCGGTAAATATCCCTCGAACCACAAATATCAAATCACAAATAATGGAGACGAACATAGTCATAAGACTTTGGGCTACGCACATACCTACGCACCCAAATGACCGTTCTATACCATTGTTCTCACTAATGGTAATCGACCTAAGTCCTATGTTCTCAAGCGACAAGTCGATGGTCCCATATATTCATCAGGATAAGACTTACCTCACTCGTATACCTCTCGTCGATATCAAGTAAGCTAGGTATGTCATACACCTAAATTATCAATCAATCAAATAGGCATTATCATTTACCTATATAAAATTAGGTACTTACACTACCTATATCATATTAGGAATTCATCCTGTCACAAGTACCTGTCGTATTTATTGAATACTACCCACACATGTAATCATGATTATCATCATATTTTTTTTATGTAGTTATCACTCACATAATATTTTATCCGACCCAAGTACCCGTAAATATATCATCAATATTACCCTTACTTGATATAACGATTATTCTCCTCTAAATCGTAATATAATTATGTAGATATATCTCATAAAAATTTAATCCTCAAATCCAAATAATTTTCCAACATTAAACCAAGTCCCTCTCTCCTTGTTAATATACCAAAATTAATAAAATCTCACCATGGGACAAATTATCATATTCCAATTATTTTTTTTCGATAAAGGTACATTATGCCAAAAATATAAATTACAATTTTGATGCTTTTCTGCTCCGATTTTGAAAAAACTTAAAACTGCAAAGTTGTGCAGAACGTGATTTTATATAATGACTCGCTTGGACACTGCCAATTTCCTCTTAAAACAGTCCTAAAATTATCACACAATATTCGTCATTTTCAATAAAAAAAATTCATACATTTTATCCATTTTCTTTCTCATCAAAACCAACACAAATCAATTCAAAGCTTCTCCTAATTAATCTCAATTGATATATAAAGATATATGATCAGTTTCTAATAATCAAACAAACTAAAATCATCAAATAGTTTGTTTTAAATCTTATTATTCCCAGAGTTCTCATAGGTTCTTATTTCTCCAAAAATCATATTAACTCAGACTTCTTCTATCATTTGAAACCCAAAATTCGTGGATTAAATCATTTAAAGAGAAAGAGATTTATTCTATCTAATTTTCATATCAAGAACAAATTCCAAAAACTCTATAGTTTATCCTTAAATCATGTAAGTTCATACTTCTTACTTAACCTATCTAGCATGGATATTGTAAGCAATAAAATAAAGCAAGAATTACACTTGCCTTAATTATGTAGGTTTGAACCTTTGGTGATGATGGTGTAGAATCCTTTCCTCATTTTTCGGTGACTTTTTTGGTGGTGTTGCTGGTGGTAGAAGGTGGTTAACCCCCTTTGGCTTGCCACAAAAGTCTCTCCTCCTTCCTAAGCAACCTCTTCTCCTCCCAAGAAACTCTTCACTTTATCTCACACTAATACCTTTCAAATGTTTTGCGATAAAATGAAATGAACCTACGTTCCTATAATCCATCACCTTTATAATAAGATAAATCCTGAAATTACTATTCACCTTCTAAATAAAATGACTAAAATGCTCCTTCGGGGTGTCCTTTCATCTCCAAAGTGAGCCGAGACCCAAATCCAACACCTGAATAGACTTTTTTGACTATTTCGACCCTTTAGGATTCAACGGTGCACTCAAAACAACCATAAGGTTGATATAAAGTAATGTTATTTATTTATTTATTTAAATTAGTCCCGACACGTCCCATACCGCGTCTCGACTTAAGTTTCATAATTACCGTATTAGGGCAATATAAATAACATCATATTCATATATTAGTTAAGTATCACTAAGTAATATTAAAAATAATATATTTCAATATCCACAAGTAATATAAAATCCGGATTAATTCTAATTAATTAATTTAAAATTAAATCCAATTAATCCCACTAACTTTTAATTTATCTCTTTTTAAAAGTCATTAAATTACAGGGTGTTACATAGCTCCCCCCTTATAACAGAATTTCGTCCTGAAATTCAAAAAAATAAAGCATAACTAGTAAGGACAACTCCGGGTATGAATCTCACATCTCATGCCATCTCTGTCGTACCACCCATACCATACATTACCGAATGCCCCCACTGATGTTATACACCAAGCCTTACCATTTAGTTTCAACTGTCTCGAGTTCAACTTTATCCAATCCTTCCTATACCAACCTCGTAGAAAATTTGGGGAGTTGCGATCCTAAATCATCAAACAACTAATTCATGAATGGTGTGAATCAGTCAAAATGGGTCGAGTATCACAAGAGTAATTCGTAGATTGTCGTTTCGAAATCAACGCTTCAACTTCAAAATCTCACTGGATATCTCTCTCTTGAACGAACTCTCGAGATTAGGGTAAGTGTATCTCTCTTGTCTGTGAGGAGGTGAGTAAATGTAAGAAAGGTCAAACGCCTCACACACATTTAAGAAAGAACGAATATTAAGAAAGAAAATTATCTCATGAAAGAATGCTAATCACTATAGTGAGAATGTCAAGTTATTCACCACGTTGACTTTCATTTTCCCGAACACCTAGGAAAATATGGATGTATATGGGTGATGGGGAAATTAAATGAGAAGGATGGGATATGAGGTAGGATGGTGATGTATGGATGATGGATGGATATGCGATGGGAGAGTGTTCTATACTTGAAGAACAAATGTCTTTATTACATAAAACTAACTACAAGCTCTTTTTCTTTTCTTTTCTCTCTTTTATTTTATTTTATTTTATTTTTCTCTATATTCTTTTTTCTTTTTCTATTTTTCTATTTTTTCTCCTTTTTTATTTTTATTTTTCTCTCCATTTTCAAACTAACAATGAAGACATTTAACATTTGGAATTAATACTCTTTTTCTCAAAAAATGATGGATGAAATATAAATGGATATGATAGGTGAGGGTGTGGGGAATATGTGTGAATAGGGTAGAATATGATAATGTAATGGGTGAAGTGAATGGGTGAAAATCTAGTGATCGGGACAAATTTCAAGATACGCATTTCTTACAACTCGAAAGTGATGTCGTTCTCAGTGATCAAGACAAAATTTAGTGAAGGATAATGAGATCATGCAACAATTTAAGTACGGAGCCAAAAGAAATTGAATCAACTTGTGACTCGGAGATTGCGTAAAACACTCTGAAAGGGTGAAAGGCACAAATCTCACAAGCTAAAGTCTCTACTATTGATCCTTAAGATTTTCTTGGGAATTGTAGCACTCTTCAACTCTAAACGTAATGACATGATAAGTGTGCAAATTTTTGTTGAGTCTAAAAATTCATAGTGCAAAATGCCTTGTTATGTATTACATAAGCTATATAAAAAAATATTCTCTAACTTGATTCTTAGACTTAAAAATATGGATGATTAAAAATTCACATCAGTGAGTGAGATGAAAGAAACTGCACGAAATTTTAAAAATTAGGTTTAAAAATCAAAAATTTTCAAAAGAGGTATGATTTTTATAAAATTCCCCACCCCCAAACAAAAAGGAACATCGCCCTCGATGTTAAGTAAAATGATTTTTAAAATTGAGAGCATAAGGTAGGAAAGATATTACCAGAATCAACCGCTAATGAAGTGGACAGATGAAGCTAAGAATAAACTTGAATAAGAAGTGAGAGAAAAAAATGTGTACAAGTCCATAACATGGTAAAGCATTGGGTGATGTGAAACACCACCCCTAAAGAGGATGAGACTAGTACAAAAAATGTGGGCTGCCTCCCGGTAGCGCTAAGTTTAATGTCTTCAGTTAGACCGATGAGAATCTCACCCTAAAGATAAGATCTAAGAAAGCGCAGGCGGCAGAAAAATGGGTGATGAGAATCACCCTCAAATAAGACTGAACTGTCAGTCATGTTGGATAAATTGACAAAGGTGAAAGTGAAGAAATACTGATCACGACGTTATTTTTTTATTTTCAAGATGTTTTCTTTTTTGTGTGTGTGGTTTTTGAATAATTTGAAAAATAAAGGAAATATTTTTGGATTTTTTAGAGAATGAAAGGAAGAAAATGTTTTTAGATTTTTTGGAAGAAAATGGTGGGCAAAAAAAATATTTTTGAATTTTTTTAATTTTTTTTAAAAGGAAAGAAAATATTTTTGGATTTTTCTAAAAAAAATAGAGGGAGAAAATGTTTTTGGATTTTTTTTGGAGAAAACCAAGGAAAAAAGAAAAAGAAAAAGAAAAAAAATTGAATTTTTTTTTGGGAAGAAAAGAGTGGAAAAAAATATTTTTGAATTTTTTAAATTTGTTTCAAAAAGAAAGAAAATATTTTTGGATTTTTCTAAAAAAAATAAAGGAAGAAATTATTTTTTTGGGAGAAAACCAAGGAAAAAATTATTTTTGGAAGAAAAGAGTGGAAAAAATAGGTGGACTCTTTGAATTTGCACGAACTCACTAAAACTTGACTACCAAAAAAATTGAATTGGACACACACAAGTCAAGGATAAATCCTAACTAGCACATAGCCAGTTTTTATCTTTAAATTTAATGAAAGGGTAGCTAATTTTTAATTAAGTCCGCGGGCGATAAAAAAATCACGGAATTCATCTTAGTGATCGCCTTTGCAAAAGATTCTCCTATTGGGCTTCATAGTTGATTAATTTTAAATTTAATGATGGCTAGGGTAGCACACAATGGTAAGCGAGTGAGTCGGGTGATGAAATCCGTTATCGTGAGTGACCGGGTGTAGGTCTTAGTAATTCAATTCATCACACCATTTGAAAAATAAATGTGAGAATAAAATCACACAAGAGCATGTAATCACACAGAAGAATTAACTCGCTAACAGGAGGACGCGAGGGTTAGCAAATGTAGTTCCCACGGTTTTTAGGTTGTGGAGTGGCGAAAAATTTGAGTCGATCGGGGGAGATCACGCTTATCTCAGTCAGCCTCGGGAGTCCTACCGACCCAAGGTAGAGAGGCTTCTAAATCCTCACATTTGGATGCCCTCTCTCTATATTGTCTCGTTTCCCTATCAAGCTTATCTTCGCTTATTACAATTTTAAAAAATGAAAAATAAAATAAAGGTGTCTCTATGCACCGCAATACAAGCTATGATAAAATAAACCTAATACAAGCCTTCTAAAATAAAGAAAAATGGCACTAAAAAATAAAAAAAAGTGCGAAAAATAAATGAACTACGAGTTGAAATCCGCTCTAAGTGCTTCACGCTCCCAAGAATGGCAATAGCACCATATGATAACTTGTGTTTTTGGTTGTGTATCGTTGTCGTTGTTGCAAGCCAAGTTAATCAAAACCTCAAAATACTTACAAAATATAATATCAAACTAGTGTAGAGCGGTAAGTAAGGATGTCAATCCACTTCAAGGGTGAACACAAAATTGGAGAGGACATATATAGATTAATTTGCATATTATTATATAATTTTTTTATGATTTTGCCTTTTATATTTTTTTATTGATTTTTTCAAAGAATTTTTTTAACTAACTAACTATACTAATTTTTATAACTACTAATTAAGAAGTAAAAGATAATTTAACAAAAGTGAGATAAATAAAATTGTCATAGTACTAACAAAATTGGACTCATGAGGGCTTCAAATTTATCCCATAAATGGGAGATTAGCCCTCAATAATCATCATCCAAATAAATAAAACTAAAAGTATACACAAAAAGAGCACGTGAGGATTAAACTAAAAGTAATCAAGAGGAGGAGATCAAACCCATTTAAGCCTTGAATTGGAATGTAATCTTCAATTAAATCAACATTCTCTCAATTATACATCGAAATTCTATCAATCTCAATCAATCACTAATGTATTTATTGAATCTAAACTAAAAACTACAAAATAAAAGTAAAATAAAAAAGGATAGTAGATGAATTCATAATGGACAATTAAATAATAAAAAAGATTTGCTAAAAATGCAAATCCTAACATTATAAAATTGTACATTAGAACTCATCCAAAAAAATAAATTCTAGATCATCACTTTATATTGAGATAATTGCTAAAAATACAAAATCTCAACATAAAGGAATGGATTAGAATTTACCTCCCATAAGGGATGAATTCAACTGCATCAATCTATTTTGAAATAATTGCTTAAAATACAAAATTGATTATAGAGGGGTGAGGTTAAATTTATCCTAGAGATAAATTTCACTACACACCTCTATATTGAGATATTTGCTAAAAATGCAAATACTCAACGTAGAATGATGGAGAGAATTTTATCACATAAAGCTTAAAAACTAATTTTGAGATCCCTCTTCAATGGCACCAAGTCTTCAATTTATATGGTGCACATGGAGGCTAGGGGTAAATTGGGTATTGATAAATTTGAGTAAGGATGAGAAAACATGAGCACGGCAAAGGTGTGAGGTAATAAAATCTTATTTGTGCGCACATGAGGGTAGTTGGGGTTTATTTGTAAAAGTGGACAAAAAATAGTTGGGGGTAATTTTGGGAATAAGGATAAAAGGGTTTAAAATATGTGGGGACATTTGTTTTGATTTATTTTTGGTCTTAAGTAGGTGGAAGTCATTTTTGGCTTTTGGGAGACATGGGTTTGGACAAGATCAAGGCGGTTCGATGGATTCGGAGGTGATTCCGAGTAAGGTCGGAATGGAATGGGGTTTGGGTTGATAGTGGCTACGCTCGGTTTGGAGCCACGGGTTAGGGGTGGCTAGGTTGACGGGTTCCATCCGGGTATGGGTTGCGGGTTGGAGGAGGTCGGGATGTCTCGGGTTGCGTTGCTGGGTGAGTTTTAGGCAAGTGGGTCACGGGTTTGTTATGCAGGTCCAGTCGGGGTATGGTTGGATTTGAGGTTGGCTGAGACGGGTTCCAGGTCAATGGCTTGATTTTCTGGGGTAACTCAGGTTGATGGGAAGTGGGTTGAGGATTCGAGTTGGGTTATGGGGTAAGGGGAGTTGGTGAGAGAGAGAGGGTGAGAGTAGAAGAAGGGTGAGGTGATTTTGGTGTTAATGGAGGAGAGAGAAAAGAAGTTGGTGATGTAGAGACGAAGAAGATGATGAATAGTAATTGGTGGGGGAGTAGTTTGGTGTGGTAAGGTGCAGAGTAAGAATGTTGTGAATGGGGGACTAGTTTAGGTGTAGGTGTAGGATGTTTGTGTGTGTGTTAGTTGGTTTAGGATAAGTGTCTGTGTTTAATTTGGACACCTAAAAATATAACTTAACTAACTAAAAAAAACTGATAAAATTAAAAATTAAAATCTAAAAATAAAATCCTACTCTAAAAATAAAATAAAAAGTCAATTAAAAAAATGAAACTAAAAAGAAATGAAAATTAAAATTCAAATAAAAATTAAAATCTATTAAACTAAAAGTAAAATCCTAAAAAGTAAAATATAATAAAACTAAAATTAAATGAATTCCTAAAAAACATAATTCTAAAAAAAATAAAGATAACTAAAAATTAAAAACTAATCGAAATAAAATAAAATTACACTAATGAAAATAAAATAGAAAAATGGAAAACAAAACCTAGAAATTCTTAATAAATTTAAAATAAAACTTAAAAATAAAACGACTCTAACGAAAAATTTAAAAAATATAAAAAGGCACAAACTAAACACACATGGTGTACGGGGTAGGTTTAGGGACTGGTTTTGGCTCGGGTTTGGTACGGGATCGGGAAATTAGCTCCATTTGACTGCGAATTGCCTCAAAATAATATTTTTGACACCGCAACTGCAATCAAGCCTGCACATTGAACATTTACGCGCATAAGACCATTATTGTCGAGAATTAGCAACTAAAATACGTCTATTCGGGGTATAAAATGTACACTTTTGGTTACTTATCGTATACAAAAGTGATAAAAGACACTTTCCCAGGCAAACGATTGCATTTAGCATATGCAATAAGTCGTTAAACCCTTAGGTTACCCTAGTGGAAGAGTGCCATCTCGTGTGGGTTTTCAAGGATGAAACCCACAAACATCATATAGTTTCCTCAAAATTTGATTAAACAACATGCGACAAACTCAATAATATGAAAAAGATTTCAAACATGTTATTAGCATAACGAACGAATTCAAACAAAAGTCCGTAGTTATTAACTTTATAGAACGAACTTCATATAATTGAAACCTTAAAAGTGGGAGGGGAGTGAGCACATGCATAATACGATTTGGCAAAAACTTAAATAAATCGGATAAGCGTAAAAGCATGCATATATCAATCCTCACTGGATATTAAACTGTGACACCCCGACTAATTAAATACCGGGTAGCTACTCCTTTATTAAATTAAATCAAAATGCCAAGTTGGCTCAGTTAATAGCATCACTGTCGAAAACATTTTTAAAATTACTAACCACCTAGTATTTAAAAAGTATGTGCCAAATTTTAAATTAAGTCTGATTAACATGCAAAAAGAAATGATGGAAGAACAACATAATCCATTCACCATAAAGAAGTAATAGAATAACCATCACACAATATAAATAAATCCGGAGGAAAACTCCTCACAACAAACTCCACAACTGAAATGAATAACTAAATACTGAATATTGAATCAATACATGCCAAAGTCTGAAAAACTGAAATGAAAAAGTATCTCTAATGGAACTGGGCAACATGCCCTAAAACTGAGGAATACTGAACATGGAATCCAAATGATAGAAGCGTCTACAAGCAAATCCCTGTAACTTCCACAAACAGCTACAACTCGTCATCTGAATGAGTATCCTATGCATGGTGTCCTTGTGGCTAGGCACCTAAAATGGTTTTACAAAAAAAATAGATTTGAAAGCAAACGGGTCAGAGCCCGAATGTGGAGATATTTTAAAAACCTGCAAGTGCTTTAAAAATATTTAAAACATTAAATGCAAAGTACATGTTAGGACGTGCACTCACATGAAATTCTCACCTCTCGACTAAGTGTGCACTCCTAACGTAAGTACCCATCTAAAATGACACTAACCACTAGCTAAGTGACATCATATCTAGCTAGACTGATATAGGTTCTACCCTTATTACTCGGTTCCCATTAACATAAAAATGATCTCAATTAAATAGGGGTTTAACGTAAACTCAGATGCTCAAATGCAATATATTTCACTATCAGTTAACCCGTTATGTTTTTCTCGAAACAATACCGTAATTATATTCACAACATTAACATGAAGGTTCCTATTAATTAAGTGTATATTATTCACATCATAAATATACAATACAAGCACCCCGAGAACTAAGCTGCGGTGCACACATACTCTGCTATCCATCCCGGTACATCACGTACATAAGGATCACATATTCCGAATCTCTCAGGAATAGTTCACAGATAACAACATCACAAATAATGGAGGCGAACACAGTCACATCACATGGGTCACGCACATACCTACGCTCCCACGATCAGCGGACTTATTAACATCCCAATAAGTCTTTCTCTGACCTATGTTCATCAAGGTAACCAGTCTAAATCCGGGAAACACAAGGATTAGAGGGCCCTAAGCTAACGTAAACCTCCCGTGATAGCAAGTATGGTAGGTATGTCATACACACAAATCATATATCAATACTAAGTAAACACGCATCTTAGTAATCACCGTAATTTAATTGTAGTACATATCGCATTCTCGTACCAAATTAATATATATATAACTTATATAATCCCGGTCCACATTTATACGCCCCATAATTTATTCTCACGTCGTAGTAGGCACTCACGTCTCAATCCATAATGTCTATTTGATTCGATCCACAATTATAATTTACTCCTCATTATATCCCAAATGTCCCAAGTATACCAATTCACCATCAAAGGAATGTTATCTCTATCATCGAACAAGTTTACGGGACTCCCAAAATCAAAACAGGCCAAAAAGCCTAAACTGCCAGCTCGTTAGAAGTCTCGTTCGAACGAGGCTGTTCGAACGAGATTTCGTTCGAACGAACTGGGCTATCTAACGAGATCTCGTTCGAACGAGATTATCGAACGAACATTCCTCTCGTTAGAACTCCAAACTGTCAACTCGTTAGAAGCTCGTTCGAACGAGCTCGTTCGAACGACCTGGGTAGGTCTTCTAACGAGTGACCAGATTCAAGCCCAGAAATCCTATCTCGTTTTTCACCAATTTCTACACCTCAAATCTTAACTAAAATTCGTCCAATCAATGTTTTAAGGTCTCCAATCATCCTAAAACATACTAAGGTCATATACTAACATCTTTTTAGGAATTAACACATCCTAAACATCATTGATTCATCAAATTTCTACCCTTTCCCCCAAATATTCAAGAACATAAACCCTAGAATTTAATATCATCAATTTACTCAATTTAGATCCGTTTTTGTTACATCCAACATACATTAACATCAGGGTAATCATCTCTATACGATTCTACATGCAATTTCTTCTCAACATTCAAATTCTAAGTCCAATTAAAATGGGTTTTTATTAAACTCTCAAGAACAATTAGATTTATGTAAATTCCTACACATGGAAGATGCATTCTCTATAATAATTGAAATTAAACCACTTGCCTTGATTCAATCTCTGATTTGATGAAGCTCCCTCCCTCTCTTTCTGCAGAATTCCTTCTCTCTCTCTCTCTCTCTCTCCACAAGCCTTCTTCTCCAATGGCTATGGTGGCTAGGGTTTTCTTTGGGAAAGTTTTGGAAACCTAATCTAATAACCCCCGTAGCTTATTGGGTCATTAAGGGCTGATTAGTGGGTTTAGTGGGTAACTTCCCAATCAGATAAAACTCTTAATTTTCGTCACTTATAATTCCCAAATATACAAAATTACCAAAATACCCTTTATGTTGCCGGTATGGCCTAAAAATACCCCGGGACCCAAACTAAACCCCCGGCTAGTGTTTTCTGACTATCTCGACCCTTTCGGACGCGTTGGCGCACTCAAAACGACCATACGGTTCATAGAATTTAAATTCACTTTTATAATCAAAATAATTATAACCTGACGCGACTGTCACTCGCGTCCCAATAAAATGTCCAAATTGCCGTATATCAATCTCACGACAATCTCATAATTCAATATTCATAAATCATCATATATACTCAATATAGTCAAATACCAACTCACATCTCGCTAGTATTTTATCCGGATTAATTCCCAATTAATTCTCATTTAATTGATTAATCCCAAAAATAAATATTGCCAAAAAATACGGGGTATTACATACTTCCCCCCTAATAACAGAATTTCGTCCCGAAATTCGGAACTAGAAAGTACCTGATAAAAACAACTCTGGATAACGTTCGCGCATCTCTTCCTCGCGCTCCCATGTGGACTCCTCGACATTATGATGTCGCCACTGAACACGCACTAACGGGACTATCTTTGACCGCAGTTTTTGCTCACTTCGGTCCAAAATAGCAATCGACCCCTCCTCGTAGGAGCTATCAGGTTGGAGATCGATGTCCTCCAAAGCAATATGAGAATGAGCCAAATTGTCTCTAAGATATTTCCTTAGCGAGGAAATATGAAACACATCGTGAATCCGGTGTAAATGCTCCGGTAACCCGAGTTTATACGCAACTGGTCTAATTCGCTCAATAATAGGAAATGGTCCCATATATCTCGGTGCCAACTTCCTTTTCTTCCCGAAACGCATAATCCCCTTCATAGGAGATACTCTGAGCAAAACCTGGTCCCCCACTTGGAACTCCCTGAAAAACCTCTTCGCATCAGCATAGCTCTTCTGCCTGTTCTGAGCTACCCGAATGCGACTTCGAATCACTTCTATCCTTGCCGAAGTATCCTGAATTACTTTCGACCCAAGTAGTTTGTTGTCCCCCATCTCCAACCAACATACTGGGGAACGACAAGGTCTACCGTACAATGCCTCAAACGGAGCCATGCCAATAGTGAACTGATAGGAGTTGTTGTAAGCAAACTCTACTAGTGGAAGGTACTTCTCCCATCCACCCCCAAAGTCAATAATGCACATGCGTAGCATGTCCTCCAACATCTGATTTGTGCGCTCGGTCTGCGGATGATAAGCCGTACTCAACCGCAATTCCGTGCCTATGGCCTCCTGGAAACTCTCCCAAAACCGCGAAACAAATATCTTGTCTCTGTCAAACACGATATTTAGGGGTACACCGTGAAGTCTCACAATCTCTGAAATGAAGAGTTGGGCATACTGTCCCGTAGTGTAGTCAGTCCTTACGGGTAAAAAGTGAGCGACTTTGGACAATCTGTCCACAATTACCCAAACGGAGTTGTGACCCCTCTGCGACGTAGGCAACCCCATGATAAAGACCATAGATATGCTCTCCCACATCCATACCGAGACCTCCAACGGCTGTAGCAGTCCTGCCGGTCTCTGATGATCCACTTTTACAAGCTGACAAGTGGCGCATTTCGAAACAAACTCAGCGATATCTCTCTTCATACCGCTCCACCAATATTGGCGTCTCATGTCTTGGTACATATTATCCCCTCCGGGATGTACCGCGAACCGTGAGCCGTGCGACTCTGCCATCACATCGTGTCGCAATTCCTCCCCTTCCGGAACCACCAATCTCCCATTGAAGCCTAATCCCCCGTCTGAGCTAACGGTATAGGACTCGGCTCCCTCTGCTAGTAATCGAACTATCTGCTCCTGACAGAACGAGTCATTAGCCTGTGCCCGTACTACTTTCGTGACAATCTGCGGTGTAACAGTCATCACAGACATGAAAGATCGGGCCACTGCATCCTGGTGTCCCAATTCCTTCCACTTGGCCTTCCACACCTCTACCACTTCATCTGCTGGCCTACGACTCAACGCGTCTGCCACCACGTTAGCCTTACCCGGGTGATACTAGATATCGAACTGGTAGTCTTTCACAAACTCAAGCCACCTACGCTGCCGCATATTTAACTCCTTCTGCGTGAATAGATACTGTAGGGACTTGTGGTCCGTGAACAATTGGCACTTCTCCCCCAAAAGATAGTGCCTCCAAATCCGTAGGGCAAATACCACCGCCGCCAACTCCAAATCATGCGTGGGGTAATTCTTCTCATGAGGCTTAAGCTTACGGGAAGCGTAAGCTATGGCTTGTCTCTCCTGCTGCAATACACCTCCAAGTCCTTGCAAAGACGCATCGGTGTAAACCAAATATTCAACTCCTGGTCTCGGCAATGCTAACACAGGTGCTGAGGTCAATTTGTCCTTCAATTCATCGAATGCTAACTGACAGGCATCACTCCAGATGAATGGCACACCCTTACGAGTCAGATGTGTCAAAGGACCTGCTATCTTCGAGAAACCCCGAATAAACCTCCTGTAGTATCCTGCTAGACCCAAGAAACTACGAATCTCCGTTGGTGTCGTGGGCTGTCCCCACTCCCTCATCGCGGATACCTTCCCTGGATCAAAAGATATCCCCCGGTCGAAAATAATGTGTCCCAAAAACTGAACCTCCTTCAGCCAAAACCCGCACTTTTCGAACTTTGCATACAACTCATTCTGACGCAGCGTCTGCAAAACTTGCCTCAAATGCTCGGCGTGCTCCTCCTCTGTCTAGGAGTAAACCAGAATATCATCGATGAAGACAATGACAAACTGATCTAGGAAATCCCCGAACACTCTGTTCATCAAGTCCATAAACACTGTTGGAGCGTTGGTCAAACCAAAAGGCATAACCCGAAACTTGTAAGAACCATATCTCGACAAGAACGCAGTCTTCAAGACATCCTCCTCCCTGATACGCAACTGATGGTATCCTGATCTCAAATCAATCTTTGAGAAGAAAGAAGCTCCTCTCAACTGGTCGAATAAGTCATCGATTCGAGGCAACGGATACTTAATCCGTATCGTGACCTTATTCAACTCTCGGTAGTCCACACACAATCTCAGTGAACCATCTCTCTTCTTTACGAACAACACAGGGGCACCCCACGGTGAAGTATTCCTCTGTATAAACCCCTGACCCAATAATTGTTCAATCTGATCCCGTAACTCCCTCATCTCAGCTGGAGCCATATGGTACGGTGCACGTGCTATAGGTCTCGTACCTGGTAATAGGTCTATAACAAAGTCTATCTCTCGACTGGGGGGTAGGCCTGGTATATCCTGAAACACATCCGAATACTCCCTGACAACTGGGATAGAATCTAAAGGAATCACAACCTCCTTAGAGGTATCCTCCTCTATGTAATACAGATGAGCGGTCGATCCTCCCTCTGGGCGAGGCATCGCCACTACAAACATCTCTTGCCCCGGAATGGCAAAAACAATGCTCCCGCTGAAGCAATAAATCATGGCCCTATAATCTACGAGCAAATCCATACCGATAATCACATCGTGCACATGCATATCTAATACCAACATGTCTGCAGGTAATACCAAACCACCAATCTCTACCCCCACTCCCCGGCATATAAAGAAAATACGTGACCCACTCCCCAATGGTGAGTCGACACACGTCACTGTGCTCTCCGCTGTGGCTAACAACCCTAAAGCCTTCGCGAAATGTGTAGCTATAAAGCAATGTGTAGCCCCCGTATCAAACAATACCCGACCCATAGTGCCATGGATAGGAAACGTACCCTCAATCGCAGGCGGTGCCTGTGGAACTACTGCCTGGTGGACGTTATAGACACGTCCATACTGTAGCTGCCCCTGCTGAACTGGGACTGCTGGAATGGGTGGCAATGCTGCCATCTGTGGCGGTGCAGGGAGAGCGGCGGGAAACATAGGCCTCTGCGGCTCCTGGCGAGCACCCTGCTGCTGCTGCTGTGGGGCCCTGCCCCTATCAGGACAATCCTGTCATTTATGGCCAGTCTTGCCACAAACAAAACACTTCCCTGGGAAATTCCCTCCTCTCTGCCCCTGCTGTCCCCGGCCCTGGTGGCCGTTACCGTTCCTCCCTTGGCCCTGCTGAAACTGCTGCCCATTCTGCCCCTGTTGGCCCTGATGGCCGTTTGGACCCTGATGGCCCTGACGGAAACCTCCCTGTCCGTGCCTGTAGTTCCCTGATCTGAACCTCTTCTGATCCCCCTGCTGGGAACCCCGCTCACCCTGTCTCTGCCCCTGAACAGATTGTGCCCCACTAGCACCATGTCCTCCACTCCTGCCCTGATGGCTAGACTCTCCCGATCTCTTGCCCTCAGCCATATGAAAGCGGTGATCCTGGCAGTGTAGCAAAGCAGCGTTAACCACATCAGAATAAGTGGCCAACGAAAGGTTCCCTAATAGATGTTGACGGATCCTCCATGTCAACCCGTCGGTGAATTTCTCAATCTTCTTCTTTTCTGTCGGTATCTCATCCGGAATGATATTCAACAGATTCGTGAACTCGGCCTCAACTCGGCCACGGTATTGCCCTCCTGCTTCAGACTCATCAATTTCCTCCTCATTTCCGTGTGAACAGCTGACGGAAAGTACTTGCGGTCGAACCGCACCCAAAAGTCCTGAATAGTGAGAGTATCCCTCTCCTCGACGGTGGTAATAGATTCCCACCACTGCAGTGCAGATCCAACTAGCTTGAAAGTAGCTAGTACCTGCTTCTGAACATCCGTGCACTCATACATCCTCAAGTGCCTCTGCATATCCTTCCTCCACTGGCTAGAGACTACCACATCTGAGCTACCTGCAAACTCTGGCGGATGCGCTTTCTGAAAAGCGTCACGTACACGTTCCCAAGCAGACGGGAATGCATTCGCCTGTACTGGCGCGGCAACCGGCGCCTGAGGTGGTGCCTGCTGAACTACGGCAATTGCGGCATTTACCGCTTGGGCTACAATTGCTGCAACCTCAGCGGCGTTCATCATGCCCTGAACTGGAACGGGCTGGGTTTCGGGCGTTGTATCCCTGGGAACTCGTCGTGCACGTCGTGGAGGCATCTGAAATAAGAATGAAGTTTATAAGTTCGCAGTTATAAACTTAAAATAGCTGAAGAACGAAGCATACACAAAAGAGTACAATAGTCCTAAAATATAGGGCTCTATATCAAAGACAACTTAGCGAAAACATAATAGCCGTACAGATCCTAAAGGACACTAGAACCTGATGCTCTGATACCACCTGTGACACCCCGACTAATTAAATACCGGGTAGCTACTCCTTTATTAAATTAAATAAAAATGCCAAGTTGGCTCAGTTAATAGCATCACTGTCGAAAACATTTTTAAAATTACTAACCACCTAGTATTTAAAAAGTATGTGCCAAATTTTAAATTAAGTCTGATTAACATGCAAAAAGAAATGATGGAAGAACAACATAATCCATTCACCATAAAGAAGTAATAGAATAACCATCACACGATATAAATAAATCCAGAGGAAAACTCCTCACAACAAACTCCACAACTGAAATGAATAACTAAATACTGAATATTGAATCAATACATACCAAAGTCTGAAAAACTGAAATGGAAAAGTATTTCTAATGGAACTGGGCAACATGCCCTAAAACTGAGGAATACTGAACATGGAATCCAAATGATAGAAGTGTCTACAAGCAAATCCCTGTAACTTCCACAAACAGCTACAACTCGTCATCTGAATGAGTATCCTATGCATAGTGTCCTTATGGCTGGGCACCTAAAATGGTTTTACAAAAAAAATAGATTTGAAAGCAAACGGGTCAGAGCCCGAATGTGGAGATATTTTAAAAACCTGCAAGTGCTTTAAAAATATTTAAAACATTAAATGCAAAGTACATGTTAGGACGGGCACTCACATGAAATTCTCACCTCTCGACTAAGTGTGCACTCCTAACGTAAGTACCCATCTAAAATGACACTAACCACTAGCTAAGTGACATCATATCTAGCTAGACTGATATAGGTTCTACCCTTATTACTCGGTTCCCATTAACATAAAAATGATCTCAATTAAATAGGGGTTTAACTTAAACTCAGATGCTCAAATGCAATATATTTCACTATCAGTTAACCCGTTATTTTTTTCTCGAAACAATACCGTAATTATATTCACAACATTAACATGAAGGTTCCCATTAATTAAGTGTATATTATTCACATCATAAATATACAATACAAGCACCCCGAGAACTAAGCTGTGGTGCACACATACTCTGCTATCCATCCCAGTACATCACGTACATAAGGATCACATATTCCGAATCTCTCAGGAATAGTTCACAGATAACAACATCACAAATAATGGAGGCGAACACAGTCACATCACATGGGTCACGCACATACCTACGCTCCCACGATCAGCGGACTTATTAACATCCCAATAAGTCTTTCTCTGACCTATGTTCATCAAGGTAACCAGTCTAAATCCGGGAAACACAAGGATTAGAGGGCCCTAAGCTAACGTAAACCTCCCGTGATAGCAAGTATGGTAGGTATGTCATACACACAAATCATATATCAATACTAAGTAAACACGCATCTTAGTAATCATCGTAATTTAATTGTAGTACATATCGCATTCTCGTACCAACTTAATATATATATAATTTATATAATCCCGGTCCACATTTATACGCGCCATAATTTATTCTCACGTCGTAGTAGGCACTCACGTCTCAATCCATAATGTCTCTTTGATTCGATCCACAATTATAATTTACTCCTCATTATATCCCAAATGTCCCAAGTATACCAATTCACCATCAAAGGAATATTATCTCTATCATCGAACAAGTTTACGGGACTTCCAAAATCAAAACAGGCCAAAAAGCCTAAACTGCCAGCTCGTTAGAAGTCTCGTTCAAACGAGGCTGTTCGAACGAGATTTCGTTCGAACGAACTGAGCTATCTAACGAGATCTCGTTCGAACGATATTATCGAACAAACATCCATCTCGTTAGAACTCCAAACTGTCAACTCCTTAGAAGCTCGTTCGAAAGACCTGGGTAGGTCTTCTAACGAGTGACCAGATTCAAGCCCAGAAATCCTATCTCGTTTTTCACCAATTTCTACACCTCAAATCTTAACCAAAATTCGTCCAATCAATGTTTTAAGGTCTCCAATCATCCTAAAACATACTAAGGTCATATACTAACATCTTTTAAGGAATTAACACATCCTAAACATCATTGATTCATCAAATTTCTACCCTTTCCCCCAAATATTCAAGAACATAAACCCTAGAATTTAATATCATCAATTTACTCAATTTAGATCCGTTTTTGTTACATCCAACATACATTAACACCAGGGTAATCATCTCTATACGATTCTACATGAAATTTCTTCTCAACATTCAAATTCTAAGTCCAATTAAAATGGGTTTTTATTAAACTCTCAAGAACAATTAGATTTATGTAAATTCCTACACATGGAAGATGCATTCTCTATAATAATTGAAATTAAACCACTTGCCTTGATTCAATCTCTGATTTGATGAAGATCTCTCCCTCTCTTTCTGCAGAATTCCTTCTCTCTCTCTCTCTCTCCACAAGCCTTCTTCTCCAATGGCTATGGTGGCTAGGGTTTTCTTTGGGAAAGTTTTGGAAACCTAATCTAATAACCCCCGTAGCTTATTGGGTCATTAAGGGCTGGTTAGTGGGTTTAGTGGGTAACTGCCCAATCAGATAAAACTCTTAATTTTTGTCACTTATAATTCCCAAAAATACAAAATTACCAAAATACCCTTTATGTTGCCGGTATGGCCTAAAAATATCCCGGGACCCAAACTAAACCCCCGGCTAGTGTTTTCTGACTATCTCGACCCTTTCGGATGCGTTGGCGCACTCAAAACGACCATACGGTTCATAGAATTTAAATTCACTTTTATAATCAAAATAATTATAACCTGACGCGACTGTCACTCGCGTCCCAATAAAATGTCCAAATTGCCGTATATCAATCTCTCGACAATCTCATAATTCAATATTCATAAATCATCATATATACTCAATATAGTCAAATACCAACTCACATCTCGCTAGTATTTTATCCGGATTAATTCCCAATTAATTCTCATTTAATTGATTAATCCCAAAAATAAATATTGCCAAAAAATACGGGGTATTACAACAAATGAATTCTCTATGAAAGGGGAGGTAATACACGGGACATGCGGGCATAAAGAGTAAATGTAAATGGAAACTACGGCGCGCATATGTCAGAAATAAATAACACTATATAGAAAATAAAAACTTGTAATCTCAATGAAAAATATCGCTCATTAAAGGGGGTGAAATGCATTTTCATAGATTTTCAAAACTATTATGATTTTTAAATTAAATGCACCCTCAGATCACATAGGACTTTATGGGGTTGTAATGTAGGCTAGGCTCGGGTTATGAAATGAAGGAAATATGTATGGATTTAAAGTGTTCGGGGATGAAAAACTTGGGATAATGGAAACTTGCGGAAAATTTCAAAATTGGAAAATGATTTTCAAAACAAGCATTAGATTTGAAATTGGAGAGCGACAAGGATTATTGAACACTACGCTCTTAGGATGCTAACAATGTTATTTTTAATATTGATTGCACATTGAAGATTATTTCATAGGATTCCATGTAAAAAGGCATGATCTAGATCTAATGCTAATCACATGGATGATTTTCATATCTTAATCAAATAGGGGTTACGGGTTATTTTTTGTTTTTCCCACTTAGTTTTCATTTTATGCTAAATTTCGTCATTTATAAGACCTCGAGACCCAATTTTTTATTTTTCAATTATATGCGGCAAGGGATTCATTAATTTATTACATATCATTCAAGCATTAGAGAATTTTCAGGGATATATATTATCTATAGGAAAGTGGAAATTCTATAGATATTAAAGAAAAAGAAACGATTCACATTAAATTGCGTAGGTATTTTTTTCAGTCTTTTTGTTTTAGGTTGATAACATACCCCCATTGCCCATAAACAATTAGGTAAGGAGTAATATAAGTATTAAGGTACATATTTCAAGTCTTACAGTAGTAAGAATAAAAATTTAGCATGAATATTTATGTCTTTATATTTTTTTAACTCTACATGTAAAATAATTTCTACTAGAGTTATGTTTACTATTTTAAATGGCCTTAAAATGATACAAAGTTTTTCATAATCCGATTAACTTTGTCCACTTTTGTAAAAAGTGGGTCACATAATGTGAGTTAAAGCTCATTTTGTACTTTTATTTTTATATTCTAATCTTGTATCCTAAGGATGCATATCATTATAGCCCATTTAATTATCTAAACATTAGTTTATAATTTACATATTGGCCCAAAGGGAAGACGAGAGAGGCAATCGACTTAGATCCCTTTACCCATCGCTTTCGAGATATTTTTAGGGGACATAAATTTAAAACAGTTACTAAATATCGTATTTTATTATAAGAAATGGATAAATACATTAACACGTTGATTATTAGCACAAATATTGAGTTTTTTCTCCACCTAAATATATGATTCAATCATTAGTTTAAGTATAGTTTTTAGGCCGAAAATACATATTTTAAAGTTGTGTTTGGGTTTGATAAGACATAAAATGATAATCACCTTTTAGACTCGATCATTTTTAGTTTTTTGGGGCTAATTTATTTGTAGCTCAAAGGTCTAAAACACCCTTTCGCACCTCCTAATCACCTAGAGTTCGGTCTAATGGTATACGCTTGCAATACAAAATGAAAACACACACTATAATCAATTTACCAGGTGCTCACATATAATTTAATTTTCGTAATTAAATTTCATCATAATATGCAATTAAATATCATAATACATCAAACAACTATGATGAACACACAATAAACATGCACACGAGCAATAATAATTAATTTTAAAAAGAGAGAGAGAGAGAGAGAGAGAGAGATCTTAAAATAAAGAATAAAAGGAGAAAAAAATACAAGATCTTCTAGAGATCTTGTAAGTCAGATTCTCACATGCATTATTGTTCATTTTAAAAAGGGCCTCTTTGTATTTTGTATTCTCCAACAAGCTTGTTTAAAAGATTTGTTGCAATAAGATTTTGGTTTTATTAAACTTCAGAGTAGGCGTGTAAATGGGTCAGAGATGGGTCAGGAATACCCCTAACTATCTCCGAATCCATTTAGTTTTTAATGGATTGCGTCCTACCTGATTACCATGACACCAAAAATGACAAATGCTTAAAGTAAATTAGTCACGGTCCAAATCCGTGACTAGGTCTTCACGATCCAAAACCCTAACCCCTAGCAAAACACCGTAATCATTGACGTGATTAGGGTTTAGGTTGACTACAACTAGGTAAGGGTCACGGTTAGGAGATGTGACCAAATGGGTCACTGTTTAAGACCGTGACACGACCATAACTCCTTTTGGCACCAAACTTCCCACCATTATGATTACAATAGTGATCACAGTCCAAAACCGTGACCTACTCGTGACTAACATCAGTGAGCCCTGATCATGGTTTAGAACCGTGACCCCAACCTTTTAAATTCCATACACAAACCTAATTAAAAGAATGTTACAAATTGAAAACCTTTTTGTTTTCTCTTACACTCAAAATAATATCCATTTTATCTCAAAATATACCTTCACACAAAATAAACCATTGTGAAATGTTTAAAATGCACGAATTGAGTCGATTTTTGAAATGCACAAAAAATAATTTTCAAACAACCCTCAAGTTAGTTAAAAATATTATATATATAAATGGTTAAATATCAAAATTTTAAATACAGAAATCCTTATAAATGTACATAACAAATGTGTGTTTTTATATGTGTGTGTGTTTTATTATTCTCACATGTTATTTATTAAAATATGGCCCTATTTATTGTTAGAAATTGTCTATGAAATCCTTAATGTCGAATTGACTTATTAAGATTTTAGACGTGCTCTTAGATTTACGATAATTGAAATATATACATTAAGTAATACCCTTGATACCAAATACTTGATTGATGAAACTCTAAGTATGAAATGTAAAATTATTTCCTTGAGAAGATTTTATTTTTGAATACCCCAAGATATTATGTTCTTGTAAATAAATAAAGTAGAAAATTTAGGAGTACGGGATAAAGTTGTGTTGGATTATTGGGTTGATAGATGTTGTGGCTTGTGTTAAATGATCATGGTTGGATACGAGTGATGGATCCTCAAAATGCTCACTCTATTAATTCTTCATAATAAAACTTTATATAATTATTCATCTTAACAACTTCGCTATCTTAACTACACGCATGCACAGATACTCATGCACACAAACTCACACGCGCATATATATACATTAAATTCTAGAATAGAGTCATTTGGTTAACTTGTTGTAGTTGCGTTCACCCCCTTCCTTAAATGGTTGTTCTTTGATGAATAAAAATTGGTGGAAGGGCTTGCACAATTGGGTAATAGATAGTAATTATAGGTTTAATCAAATTAAAATGAACTTAAATTGGACTTGTTGTGTCTGATTCATCGAATTGGAAAACCATAATTTGTTTAGGATTAATTAGGGCCCTTAACTCTACGACTCATATTCACACCCTTCTATATATTTTTCACAAAAAATGAGTCACAGTGGTAATTACTAGAAAAAGAGTACGAGAGGGTGAAATTTGGTCACACTAAAATATCTATTATTAGTGCGCGCCATATAGAGGAAAATCTTATTTGTAATTATGGTAATAGGAAAATTGAACAAATAATTACCTTACAAATCATGAAGTTGATCTCTCATAAGAGTACATGTTCAATCGTATTCGATTTTTCATTACTAGAATGCTGGGATGAGGAAGTAGAGAATATATTTTTCTTGCATCATCCTGACAGGGCACTGACATTGGTGACACTGTTTGAAAATGCTAAAAAAATATTCATCCTTTGTAGATACATTTCCATAAAAAGAGCATTCAACTAGATTGCGACGTCTACGACATATCCATATTAAAAATGAACTTGCAAATAAGTGAAGAATAAAGGATTCCGAGTTCATGTTCCGAACCTTTATACGTCAATTATTGTCAGGCTTCTGCCAAGTTGGTCGTGCATAAAATTTTATTGATTTTCAAAAAGTAATACTGATTGGATGGAAATTAGACATCAAGTCGTTTTAAAAGTTGTTATAAAGGTATATACATATATATAGTCCTAAACCATACTTTCTTACATACATACTATTTTTTTTAATTGTAGGTACTGTCAAAGAGAGACGAAAATAACCAACTAAATAGTGTAACAATGACAATTGGGCGTTCTCTTACACCTTACACCCTAACCTCAATTCTCATCTCCTACAGGTTATTAATACTCAACTCCACTAGATATTCATTCTACACCATTTCTGAGTCATCAAACTCAACAAACCCTCCTACTAACATGGGATCCCAAGCTAACCCTAAGAAGCGTAGTGGGTTCACCTTTGGAGGGGATAATCCAATCAGTGATAAAGAAAACATTCATCTTTTTAAAAACCATTGTTTATCTCCCAAAACGATGATTGTGGAAGTTGGGGGCACATACAACTAGAAGAAGGTTAATCCTTCCTTAAAGGATGACATTTGGGAGCGACTTAATAATATATTTTCATTCCCAACCGGTTCAAAGCCAAAGGTTCTTTTCAAAGTAGCAAATGCTTTGAAAACCTTTCGTAAGAATCTTTGGAGGATTTTTTTTCCCTAAGGGGTGATATTCTAGGGCTGAAAGAAAAGTTCTCAAAAATGTTGAATGCCCACTAACCAATGGAATGAATTCTTGGTCAATGAGTCCAGGGAGAGAAAATTGATTGAGAGGGAGAGAAATAAATTGAATAGATAAAAAAAATTGACGTCCATAAATTTATGATAAAATATTATGATGATCTGAATGTTGAATGAGCAGAATGAACCAAGGGGACTTCGAAAGAAGGTAAAGATGCTAATCAGGTCAACTTGTACTTGTATGCCCAATGGAAAAAAAATGACTAACAAATTCTCAGACAAAATGACTATGGTGAGTTTGAATTTAGTTATCATATATATATACACATTATAATATTAATGTTTTTAAAATCATATTCCTAAATATAATATTATGTTACAGGAAATGATAGAAGACATGTCGAGTAGTCAGTCCGAGTGCAGCTCCTACGATATTGAAGCAGATGCACTAAACAGGGTGCTTCGGAGGGACCATAAGGAGAGGACAAGAGGTGTCGGCTCATGTATTCCAAGTAGAAAATTACAGCTTAGTGCATCTCTATTGGACGAGATCTTTACAGTGGGGTGTGGTGGCATGAGAGGTGGAAGACCATGCCAAGACAAAAGGAGAGTTGTTAGATCCTCGGAGGGAGGTGGGAAACATTTGCAACAACATGACACTTCTGACGAATGAAATCCACGGGTGGTCCAACATTTCACTCAATAATAGGGTTACCAACCTCAGTTGCCACAATCATTCCCCTATCCACCCCCTTGAACGTTCCCCTCCAAAATGCCTCCTGCTGGATGTGACACCCTGACTAATTAAATACTAGGTAGCTACTCCTTTATTCAAATTAATACAAAATGTCAAGTTGGTTCAGTTCATAGCATCACTGTCGAAAACATTTATTTAAAATTACTAGCCACCTAATATTTAAAAAGTGAGTTGTCAAATTTTATTAAATTAGATTAACATACAACCAATTAAAATTATTAACTAAATACATCATAATCACATTACAGTAATAATGTAAAGATACTGGAATAAAACTGAGTCTGGAGTAACACTCCCCTGAACAATCCAAATAATGAATAAAACCAAATACAAAGTCCGAACTATTAATTAATTAAATAAATTCAAAACTGAAATGAAACTGAGCATGATAAAGCTGTCTCAAAAAGGAAAGGGAGACATGCCCTAACAGAGGAAATAAATCTGAAATAGAGTCAAGTAGAATGTGGAGGCGTCTACTCTCAAGGTCCTGTAACTTCCACAGCAGCTACAGCACGTCACGGGAATGGAACTCCTAAGCTTAGCGTCCCTGTGGCTAGGCACCTAAAATGTTTTTCAAGAAAATAGATTTGAAAGCAAACGGGTCAGAGCCCGAGGTGAAAACAGTTTAAAATATAACAAGTGTTTAATTGCATTAAATAATGAATATTAAGTACATGTTAGTTTCGTGCTCTCACATGAGTTTCTCACCTCTCAGCTAATGTGCACCCTTAACGGATATCCATAACCCATCCTAGTTATGCCGCTAACTAACTAGTCTATCCTGTAACATGTCTTCATATGATAATGTAGGGGTTTGTTCAAGACATTCCAATCTAACCTATGTGAATCTTCCTTTTCATTTCTCGGATTAATTTGTATTAAATCATATAGGAATTTCTCAATTCTAACTTTACTCAAAGTATCGCAATTATTCACACACATTAATAAGGATATTCACCACATTAACAAGGAGTTTGTTATCATCACCAATATATACATTTCAACATAATTATATAATTAGGGCACCCCTAGGCTAAGCTGCGGTGCACACATACTCTGCTATCGAATCCCTATACATCACATACATAAGGACTACGTATTCCGAATCTCTTAGGAACCGTTTTAATAAGCAAAATCACACATATTGAAGGCGAACATAGTTCACATACCCATGGGTCACGTACATACCTACGCTCCCATGGTCAGCTGACTTATTGACTCATAAATAAGTCATTCACAACTCTATGTCCTTAAGGTACCAATCTAAATCCCCCCGTAGGCACACAAGGATTAGATGGCCTAGTTCAAAAGCCGACCTCCTGTGATAGCAAGTATGGTAGGTATGTTATACACATAAGTCCATATACTAAGCAATCACACCACTTAGATATCTTAAAATATTAAATAAGGTATATTCTACATTCCTATATCTTTATTCCAATTTGTACATATTTAAGTCTCCGAATAATATATAATATAGACCGTCGACACATCTCACGTCGTAGTTTCAAGTACCTAAAGCCTAACCCACAAAGGTTACCAAGTCTCCTACTAATCCCACATTTAAATCCACTATTCTTAAGGTCCTCATTTCTGCCATTAACCTTATATTATCCAACTATCTAAAACTTACTCATCAATTCTCAATCTCAAATAGTATCCCACTCGTAGAGCCTTATTAAGTTTAATATAATTCCCAATTTGAATTCTAATTATAATTCGAGTCTCACAAATATGCCTACTGGTCTCCCTTGAATCTAAGACTATTCACAAAGTCCCCACCAATAATTCTCTAGGGTCGAAATTATTTCAATCCAACAAAGGAAAAATATAACTGATTCTGGGAAGGTCGATTGATCGATCGATGGTGGTCGATCGATTGACCTGGGAGTATCGATCGATCGAACGCACCAGATAGGCTACGGCCTGCTTCGTTTTTCAATCCAAAATTTGTCCCAAATCTTCATTACAAGGTATGAAAATCTAATCTAACGTTATAGGATCATCATACAACCAAAATACATCATTGTTAACGTTCCAAAACCTTTTAATCATCAAACATTGGCCTTATATGGATCAAAACTTCAATAAAAACCCTAGTTTTCTATTTTCTTCAAGAACAATGATATATCTCCTCTTTAATTCGTTTTTAAATCATCAAAAGTTATATTTGGGGTACTAAATTCGTCCAGAACAGATCTACATATAATTCCTAACCAAAGTTTAGAGTTGTACATCAAATTCATTGGGTTTTCATCAAATCTTTCAAGACAATCATGAATTTCTACACTAAGCATGGGGGAAATATTCATTGAACTAATGAAACCAAATCACTTGCCTTAAGTTTGATGTTCTGATTCATTGCTGGTGTTCAAAGGCTGGTTCTCTCTTCTTTTCGGTCACAATTTCGTCCAAAATGGTGGTGGTGGGTTGTGGTTTTGGTTTGGAAACCCTTTTTCAACTTCTCTCTAACTCATGTAGACCACTCTCTTGTTTTTGGATGATAATGGCCTTAATAGATTTTATAATAATATATAAATAAACTCTAAAATTAGTGGGTCTTAATTCCTTAATTTTTAAAATTACCAAAATACCCTTTCGGGTTGCCGGTTTGGCCTAAAAATGCCCTGGGACCCAAACTAAATCCCCGGCTAGTGTTTTCTGACTATCTCGACCCTTCCAGACACGTTGACGCACTCAAAATGACCATATGGTTGATAAAAATATAATTTATATTTTAAATCTAATTAAATTGATTTCTGACGCGACTAACATGCGCGTCCCAACTTAATTTCCCAGATTGTCGTATTTATAACTCTTGACAATTTTAATACTTTCAATACTCATATATTACCATATATACTCAGTAATATTCAATATTATCATCATAATCAAATACCATTAAATAAAAATCAATAAAATTATGGGGTATTACACTGGAACATTTTCCTCCCAAATGCCTTCCCATGGAAAATTCCCTTCACAAATGTCTCCTTCTAGAACATTCCCCTTATAAATGCCTATATCTTGAATATTTTGCACATCATCGTCATCCATGTACAATGACTATAGAGAGTCGTAATATATAAGGGACTTGACCAATAGAAGGGTTATTGGCACGTCTACTCTTATTTCCATGATTGTCAAAACACATGTCCAAAATCTACCTTTGGCGATAAGTGAAGATAATATATTGGTCCATGAAATATACGATGGTTATGGAGATGAGTTTATATAGGTGGAACATAGGGAAAGGATTATGTTAAGAAATTATGAAAATTATGTTATTACCTAACCAGTTCATTTGTTGGACAAGTCTACGTGTTGAACAATGTTTTCTTAATGAAAAAAATTGTAATATTTTAATTATCTGGGATATTTAATTGGTTTGAATGAATTTTCTTGTAATATTTGTTTTTGATCTAGCTAAATGAATTTTCTTTGAATTTGTTTTGAATTTTTTGGGGTTAAATGAATTTACTTGAATTATAAAATGAGAGTTTTTATATCCAACATGACCTTTGTTTCAACCTATTTATATAGAGCACCTGATAATTATGTAAAAGGCATTTGGACTTTTATTAAATATACAGATATAATTCTTAATAGTGATAAGATTCTGTGTCCGTGCAACTGTTGTATAAACTAGAAAAAAATTGATTCCCGTGGGTGCTTTTACTTTAACTACTAGTAAGAAAAAGATCCTCCTAGACACGTTGTTCAATATGAATACTGTGAATGGCTATTCCAGTAATTTACGTAGTGTTGTAAGCTACCAAACAAATAACCTGAAACATTGCAAGTATCATGAATAAAACGCCATCATTCAATTAATCCCATTATTGTTTAGGCATTTATTTTGTGAGCATAAAGATCTCCACTAGACAATTATGCAGACTAGGTTGTGCTTCAACTTATGACGTGCAAAAGTGGTAAAAAAAACTGACATTAGGCTGTGAAAGCCACTTTAGCCAAGGTGATTTGTGTCTTGGATAAGTATTTTCCTCCGTTGTTCTTTATTGTGTGAACCCGTCAGGTATGTATCCTTTTGAGTGATTAATAAAAACCTTCAAAGACTACATTAAAAATATACGGTATGTATCCTTTTGTGTGAATCATCATTATATGCCAGGGAACATGTACTGGAATAAGGGCTTAGAAGGTTCAATCCTCTTGGAGAATGAGTGATTGAGGAACTTAATAAGTTTAAGGATGAATTACCTTTTGGGAACTCTAAAGAGGTTAGACTCACAAATCTGCAATACGAGAAAGAAGCTCGTTATATCTCTGAATTCCGAGATGAAGTTGAAGATTAGATAGAGTGATATGTAAGCTATTTTTGTTTTATTACTTGTATTCTTTATATTACCATATAAACTTTACAATTTCATGAACACATTTAGGAAGTATGAGCACAAAATGGCTAGAAATTAGAAGTGAAATGATTTTAGGATATGGGTAGTAAGGTATTTATAACCTCTTCTATTTGGGTTATTTATATATGTGTTGTAAATCATGGCCTAATACAAATCAATTAAAAATACAACTTTTAAAGAAAGGTGGTGCGTTTTCAAGGCTTTCACAATTAGCTAAAGATCCTAGTTTTCGTGCTAAGGAGTTCAAAACATTCCACGTCAATGGCTTTGATTTCATCTCACACCCATCGAGAAAAAAATATTGACGCAAAATAGTGGAATTTCAATTTCTCCCTTGACTTCTTTTGTAGCTAGAAAAAGCGATAAAAATCCAAAGGACACGGTGTTGACATATTATGGGATTGTCCAACAAATCCTAGAACTATATTACTTAAACTCCAAGGAAATCATCCTTGGTTGTGACTGGGTGAAGGTGGAGGACATTACGAATGGCTATAAAGTTGATATTCCCTCAAAACTTATAATGGTAGATTTATCTAAGATGAAAAGTAAATTTCACTTGATTGATCAACCCTTTATTTGTGCCTTTCAAAATGTAAAGAAGGTATTTTACTCTAAGTGCACAATCGACGACAACTTGTTTATTGTTATGCATGCATCGAAGTGTTTGACTATCGAAGAAGATTCATTAAAGTACCCTAAGGAGTTCCAGCCTGCTCTTGATGACAATCCCAATTTGGTCGTTCATTTAGTTGATTTAGACGAAGGAGTTTCAAGACATTGTACTATCATATGATTGCCCTTTTTATATTATATGTATTGGAAGAACCCTCATATTTAATTATGTTTGTGTATCTTCTCCTAGGATCTAACACTATCATGGGACCAATGTAACTCATAGCAATTGACCGAATAGTCACGAGACTCTCGGTTTGAGAATATGATGAAAGTTTACAAATAGTTAGACTTAGGCTTAAAAATATACTTTTAAAGTGTAAAAATACAAAACATCCACCAAATGGCTTCGTAAATGGCACGAACATCTCGCACGAGACAATATAACTCGTAGTAACTGATCGCGTAGTCACGAGAATCCTAGTACGAGAATATGATGAAAATCTGTAAATAGTTAGACTTAAGATTAAAAACATGTCATTAAATGGTAAAAATGTAAAACAGTCACCAAACGACCATGCAAGAGGCACAAACACCTCGTATGGGACCAATATAACTCTTAGCAACTGACTGTTTAGTCATAGGACTCTCGATTTGAGAATATGATGAAACTTTGGAAATAGTTAGAGTTATGTATAAAAACATGAAGTTAAAGGGCAAAAACGAAAAAGAACCACCAAACGGCTCTACAAGATGCACAAACACCTCGCACGGGACCAATGAAACTCATAGAAACTGATGGCATAGTCACGGGACTCCCAGTTTCAGAATATGACCAAATTTTTAAATATTTAGACTTAGGCTTAAAAACATACCGTTAAAGGGTAAAAATGGAAAACAACCACTAGATGGCCTCGCAGAAGGCACGAACACCTCGCATGGGACCAATGTAATTCCTAGCAACTGATTGTATATTCGCAGGACTCTCCGTTTGACAATATAATTAAAATTTACAAATGGTTAGACTTAGTCTTAAAAACATGTCGTTAAAGAACGAAAAAGAAAAACATCCACCAAATGGCCCCCTCGACTGTATCACCAATCGACACTTTTTATTATAATATATACATTCACATAAATTTTCATAAATAAAAAAACTCAAAAAATGGGGCCTATGCCACGATTCCCAATTTAGAGTGTTCTCACAATTTTTGACACTTTCAACACATTTGACATATATTTTCATAAATCAAAAGAGACACCCTAGATTCAAATTATGGGTTAGACCCCAACCTTGTTTATCTTACCAATTACGTAGACTTTGATGCGAGTTTTTTGGCTACGTAGGCATCCCAATGTTGTTTTGGGGATTTAAGTTCTTTGTTACTTGCCATTTAGAACATTTTGAAGTCTTAGTCGTAGGCCTAGTTGGAAAAGGAACATTTGGAACATATTCACGCAAACCTGCATTGTATTTTAGTTGTGTTGTACATATTTATGCAAGCATGCGTTGTATATATTCATGCATGCATACGTTGTATTTTATTACATATTCATGCAAGCATGCATTAGTTAACTTGTGTTTTATTATTATATTTTGATCTATGGATGGCGTATTGGATAAATATTTATTTTTTTAAATGTGAACATGTTTGAAAATTAGACAGATTTTTTTGGGATGCAAAAAGTAAAATGTTAATTTTTATATTTTTTAATTTGGTCACCGTCCAAACTGTATACTGCTCTGAATCTGAATGGTATTCTATAGAAAGTTTTGTAAGTACGTTGTCTTGTAAAACTATCTTAAGTGCTGAAAAAAGGTTTTTCCCGGAAAATGGATTTTTCCTCATATTCATTTGTGATTGCATGCGTAGTTTCTTTTCTTTGTTTGGAATGATCATCATATGAAAACCTAATTTAATTAAAGATTAAAATTGTGATTTGCGTGTTTGGAGGCATTTAATTAAATTAATTATTCTACTAAGTTTGTGCGCACTCTCAAACTGGTATCACATCAAGTTACATAAAAATGTTGTGTGATCTTTTTTTTGCAAAAAATTTTCTTTCATATAATTTTTAAAAAAAAAACTGTTGATCTTGAAAAAGGACGAATTTATTGGATAATTTGTATAATTGAATGCCCATATTTGATGGTAGCAATTATGCATATTGAAAACCTAGGATGAGTTCTACTTTAAAGTCAATTGATGAACATGTCTGGTTGCTCTGTGAAAGAGGGAGGATACCACCCTCTGTTACTTTTGACAATGTCGTTGGCCTAAACCTTCCTCTCAATGGATAGATGACAACTTTAATTGGAGAAACTTTAATTCTCGCATTTTGAGTGCCATCTAAGGAGCCGTCACCCCTGACGAGTTTCGTTGCATTATGACGTGCACCACGTCTAAAAAAGCTTAGGATACCATCCAGCTTACCCATGAGGGTACCAATGTTATTAAAGATTCTAAGCTGCAGAACCTCACCACACAGTTTGAAACAATCAAAATACTTGAATCTGAATCATTTGACGAGTTTTATGCGCGATTTTTGAAATAGTTAACTCGAGTTTCAATTTAGGTGAGAAAATACCGGCGACGCGTGTTGTTAAGAAAATTTTGAGATCTCTTCCCGCCCGCTTTATTCCTAAGGTTATCATACTTAATTTATTAGGGTTTCTAGATACTCTTAAGTTATAATAAATTATAGGAGATCTTCAAATATACGAGATAGATATGTTCCCTAAAATTGCAAAACCTAAGGAGTAGAGAATTTCACTTAAATCCCAATCTAAAAAGAGAGATGAAGTGTCTAAAAAGAGAGAGGATGTGTCCTCTGATTCTGAGTATGACCTGATTTATCCCTTTTTGCTCAAAATTTCAAGAAATTTCTCAAACTGAAAAAGAAAAACACTTCCAAAGAAAAAAAAGTTTGAGAAAAATAAAAAATATAAATTGGGCAAGAAAAAAATTTGAAAAAAAAAAGAAAGATTTCCCAAATAAAGATGAGGAAATATTTTATGAGTGTGAGGGAAAGGGTCACCAAGATCAGGAGTGTCCGACTAGGTTGAACTGCCACTGGAAACGAAAAGTTTTGTTAAATGTCATGTTTAGCTATAGAGAAGCCGAGTCAGTGAGTTCAGGAGATGAATCGCCGCATGGATGTAACTTCACTTCATTCCTAGATAGTCATGCTAATACATCCAGTGAACCTCATGATGATGAGGAAGCTTCTAAACATGAACACCTACACACTGAGTCTAGTCATTTCGAGGAGAGTGAGGGAGATAATGTTTTAAGTGAGAGCGAGAGTGAACTTTAGCACGCCTATAACAATCATTATACCGAGTCATTTAAAACTATGAAACAAAATAAAGGGTTATTTATGAGAGTTTTAAAACTAGAGAAAGAGTTGATAGAGGCGATAAAGAGTGCGTCCCCGGTGAGAGGAGCTTTGAGAGATAGAATTTGTTTAGTTGAGAGAAAGAACGGGGACTTGATCAACAAGGTGGCTAGACTTATGAGAGATCTCCAAGAATTCGTGGAGACTCATGAGAAATTTGAGGCCCTTGTATCCTAACTCGATAAAGTTCTCAAATATGCTCGAGAGGTCAAGGTTACTATCGAGGATACATCAAAGAAGGTAGGTAAGATTCTCCTCAGCCTCGCTTTAGGTTTTGGTGAGAGCCATGAAATAGGTTTTGATGGTTCATCCACTTCCCATACCACACCGGAATCAGTTCCTGAATTTGTGGTCAAACTTTATGGCCCTCAACCTAAACATTAAAAGAGAGCTCAACCTAGAAAAGCAAACCAAGGTAGGCCCAAACCTGTCTATAATTGCACTTTTTACAAAAGAAGAGGTCACCTTAGAGAGTTTTGCTATAAATTCGGTAGAACTAGACATACATACTCCCCTACATCTCTTTAGAGACTTTGTTAGTCTTAGAGAGAAAGTTGAATTTCTAGTCACGACTTCGCATAGTTTGATGGAATAATTTCAACGGATGTCTTTGTCGTTTGAGAACGCTTCCAAAATTTTGTCTAGAGTCAACAACGATAAGGGCAAACAAAAGGTTTCATCCACTTGGGTACCTAAGTGAGACGATAAAGCCCTTATTATTCATGTTGCTATCATTGCTCAAAATACTTCCTAGTGGTATTTTGATAGTGGGTGTTCTAGGAACATGATCGGTGACGTATCTTTTTTTACCCACCTTGAGGATCGCAAGGAATGTAAAGTCACCTTTAAAATGGGAGTAGATCTAGAAATTTAGGACGTGGCGGTGTTATAATACCCGAATTTCCTTAGCTAGATGATGTGTTACATGAAAAAGGGTTGAAAGAAAACTTAATTATCAAAAGCCAACTGTGCGACACATATTTTGCGGTACAGTTTGATCGATCGGAATGCAATGTTTATGATCAATCCGGTAAACTTTTACTAAAAGGTGTTGTGTCCATCCCTCATAGAGCCTTTACCTCCATCTCGAGCGTGCTTTGGACATTCATGTGCGCGTGACTGGAGCGGGGGGAAGAAGGTATCGTACCCTTTTCCAACAACGCTTCAGCCATCATCGATGTGGGGTGATGTAAAAGAGATGGAGTCGTCAACCTATTTTGCATAAAACAGGCAAAAGAACATGTCGCCGCCTCGAGAGAGCGGAATCAAAGACAAACTAATGCTTACGAAATCAATAGTTCAGAGGTTCGAGGACTAAGTTACAGAATGGGAAGATGTTAGGAACCCCTCCTTCCCTTTTGTTTCTCATGGGCTTATGTTACTAATTCCTTGATTTCTCCATGAAATGTGTGCGCATGTATATATTAATGGAGATCGGAATTTCTCGACTCATATCATGAGAAAGATAGAGTGAGGTCATCCAAAGGAATGTTACCAAAAGGATAATTAGAAAATATGATATCACCACAACAAAATAGATAATTTGTGGCAAAAGAGTTCGCCACCAAATGAAAACATTTTGTGAGGAATTTTTTTTGTCAACCGTCCGTTACGAATTCCCCGTCACTATAGGTTTTAGTGAGGAAACAAAAATTTCATCACCAAATAGTACAACTTTTGGTGAGAAAATATTATCTGTCACGTAATAATAGGCTTTTAGTTACAAAATTATTTGTAGCCAAAGATCTTATTTTTTGTCAGAAAAATGCAAAAGAATAACCATTTGGTGAAAATTAATATACTTTGGGGACAAAATATTTTTGTCACGAAATAAATTTTATTGTCAAAAACTTATAAGTTTAGAACCCATAATTTTTTCATTTCAATTTCATTTCTCATATAGATATTCAGTCAAATAAATATTAATTATAGAATCGGCTAAATTTCAACGACATTATATAAGTAATCAACTACCATCATATACATTCTCAAAATTAAGGTTCAAGAAATTATATAATTTATACGAAAGCATTTCTACAAATATCTCAAAACCATTGATCAATTACAAAGTAACCTACATCGTTTGTTATAGCACAAATAAGGCATTAGTTCCTAACTTTATATTTCCCAAGGCATTAGTTTCTAATCAATTACAAAGTAGCCTCCAAAAAATAATTTTCAACAAGTTTGTTAAGTTCTCCTTCCATCTTCCTTATCATCCCAAAAATAATTTCCAAAAAAGCGTCCTCACAATGTCCCAATCTGCAATTCAAAAGTACCAAGGCATTGGTTTATAACTTTATAAGTCTATTAAAAATTGAAAAATATAATAAAATCAACAAAGAAATACACACATTAACCTATAAACCAAAAAATTTACAAAATTCAATTTTATTTTTAATATTTTAAAAAAATCAGCAGAATTTCATTTGTTCATAGACTAAAACCACCATGTTAAATTAAAAAATAAACTAGTCAAGAAATCCAATGACAATCCACAAAATTCCCTTTCCACTGATTCTAAAGATAAGGTAATAGCACTGCCAATATTTAAAAACAAATCGACAGAGTTTCCTTTGTTTATAGACTAAAACCATCGTGTAAAATTAAAAAATAAAAGTAAAAAAAAATAATCCACCAAAATATCCCTTTCACTGATTCAGCAAATAAGGTAATAGCAACATCAATATAGTTATTAAACAAGTCAAAGTATGTGAATCCAACAACGTCATTTCAATGAATTCAACATTAAAATTATTAAAACTTACCATATAGTAATTGTGAGAGGAAGAGAACCCGATGCTTTTAAAGAATAACACATCTTGTCGAATCCAAATTGAAGATCCTATAAACATTCCAGACGCTCATCATGAGCATGAAGTTGTTCCTTTAACTCACAATTCTCTCTCTGAGATTCCCTAAGGGCCTCCTCCAACTGTGCGTTGCCTTGTAATGTTTTTGATTTGGTAGCTTTCGGTCCATGCTCAAGACCTATGATATATTCCGATTTAGTACCAAGTACTTGATCAGTTATTTCAGTGGGAGTAAAAGGTTCACTACCCTCGGGAGTATGCTCAACTTGCAACTGAATATTGTATTATTAAGTTAGTATATATATATATATATATATATATTATTTTCTCTAGTGAGCCAAATAATTAGCACTATTGTATTATTAATGGCTTTGCAATGATGTTTTTTTAACTAAATATAATTGAGGGGAGTTTCTTGCCGAAACCCAACCTCCCCCCCCCCAACCCCTACCCCACCCACCCACCCACCCACTAAAGCACACAAGACTTAATGAGCTTCCAATTGCACTATGAAGTTTTGAGATGCAACAAATATTACATTAAAAATTACTGAGTCATAACACCGACAACCTAGTCACGGTAGATGTGAAAATAAACATTCCTGTGATCCAAGTAACCTGATCCACCCAAGAACTTGAGTAAGAAGGATGCCATGACCTGTGAAATTTATTGAATTTTTTGATTATGCATTGCTTTTCACAATTAATTCAAGTTTTATTATGGAGGATTAATAGCACAATCACTAAAAAAATGTATCATAAAGAGAAAGAGACATATGTGAAGCAATGTATATGAAAAGTGAACGCACCTGCTTAGGCTTATGACCTTAATACCACTAGACATTACAGCTTTGCATACAACTGAACCAATGAAACCGCTATCTCCTAAAACTACAACCTGATAAGAGAAAGTAGTTAAGTGAGATTTAGTTTTCAAATGTGGCTAAGTTCCCTTTGCTATTAAGTTAAATTTCGAGACGAGTGGTGAGTTCATATGACACGACTAAGAACGTGTCTCAGCAATGCGTACTCTCTAGGCTCAAGTGCAAGCCTGTCGCTCAAGTAATAATCCGATAAGTCGGGTATCTATCCTCAGGGAACTAAGACAACGAAGTTGTAACGACGGGAAAAGACGAGGGAATCCTAACTTTGACTCTAAAAAGAAAAAGAGAAAAATGATTTGGTTTTGGGAATGATTAAACTAAATGCAATTAATGAAATTATGAAAATATGGAATTATACTAATTTACCTAAACTGCTAATGAAAAATGGTTTAAAACTTTAAACTATGTATGATAAAAACAGGATGGGAATACAATCCCCCAACCCTAGTGTATTGCAGTTATAATACTAATCGTAAATTTAACTGATTAATTTGACCCAGAATTTAGTACTCCCAAGCATTATGTATACGAGGTTCAAGCCCACGTCATACTTAATCTGAGGATGAGTAAATCGGTATCGCAATAGTGACACTCGAATTGCATTCTAAATAATCTCGGTTACCCAGAGGCAAACGAGATATAAAGAACTACAATTATTGTGTTCCTACGCAATACGGTCGTAATCAATCACTAAATTCAGAGGATTAATGTTATACACATGAAACTAACACATCAGGCTGGGTTCATGTATCCCGGCCTTAGAAAATCTAGCCTAGCATGCTGAAAGTGATGAAAACAGTGTTTGATGTGCAGAAAACCATGATTAATCTAAGGAAAACTTGTAAATTGATGTAGAAAGAAATTTAAGAGAAGAAACAACTCACTAATTTTACCAAAGTAGTAACTACAGCAATTACGAATACTGGTAATCAAAGAACTTCTGAATAATCTTCACTATTGCAATTGAAACTAGAAATTGTATCTAAACTAGGGTTTTCTGGAAAAGAAAGGAAAATTCTATTAATTCCCCCTAATTCTCCGTACAAATAATGATAATAAAATGGGTTTTTATACCCTACAACAAATCAAGAGTTTCAGTTGCACTAGGAGTCTCTTTAGGAGAGGATAGGATTTCAAAATCTCGATGGCCGGATCGGTCCGGGCCTTAGGCGGACCGGTCTGCCTCCCAAGGGGATCGGTTGTTTTATTTTTGGGGCAGATCGGTTCTTTTATTTTTCACCCTTCTTCGATTTGCTTTTGATCCAGGGTCTTCTGGAGGTTTGCACAACAGACCGGTCCAGGGTAGGGGCGAACCGGTCTGCTTGTTTGACTTTTTCTCTCAACTTTGACTTCTCATATCTTTTATTTCGGGACTCCGATTGAGGTTCCGTTTCTTCATATGTGCTCATGAATGAGATATCTTCAACTTCTCTTTATGTAACTCCTCCGAATTTCGGATATAATTTATGTTTTTGCCCTTTTGACTTTCCTTCTTTTCTTTCTTTATTCTTTCGGTCTCCTTCTTTCGTTTCTTGACATCAAATACCTATAAAGCCAATACGAAATAACAAAAACTCGGTGTACTCATTAGGATAATTCAGTAGCAAGATCATGAGATAAAGTCAACTCGATTACGTTGTTCAAGGTGCTAAAAGTAACTAAATTAAAGGATAAATTAGGAAGAATTTATGCCTAATCAAACCCCCCTAACTTAGAACTTTGCGCGTCCCGAGCAATGTAAAAGAATCCTAGCACGGCGTAATTCATAATTTTTTTTATTAAGATTGAATACCTTTTTTGCGGGCAAGCGATTGCATTTAGCGTATGCAACAAGCCTTTAAACCCCTAGGTCACCCTAGTAGGACGAGTTGTGTCTTGTGAGGGTTTGCAGTGAATATACCCAAAAAATTCGACTCAAGGAAAAATCAAAATACCTAAAAATTGTATAAATCAAACTTTCCCAGAAAATAATCATCATCAAGTCATGTTCAATAGTCTCAAACTGTAGTGTGTGTGTGCGAAGCCGAAAATATACCTGTCAATTTCCACCGATTGATCATTACGTTACTTACTCGAAAATTTATTTTGATTTCAAATTATCACGGAATGCTCTCTCAAACGAATCACTCGAAATGTGGCTATTCTCTCGGTATGCGTGATATAAAGAGTAAATGTAATGGACGCAAACTCACGCATACAAGTAGAAAGACGATTTTTTTATAGTGATAGGATCTCATCAACTGATTACGATTTTAAAAACGGGAACATTGCCTCTTATTCACGCATTCAATCTCTTTTATTATCTTTTGGTGTATTATCTCTCCACGCGGTAACCAATTTCACAATTTAGACTCGATTAGGACTTTTTCGGGTTTTAAGGTGTATTGGGTAACATGGAAATGGTTGGGAAATTCGGAATTGGAAAAGTCATTTAGAATGTCCATTTGTGCTTCTTCCGGGATATTGCTCATTTTTTTCTTCTTTTTCTATATTTTTCTATTTTTCGCTTCTTTTCTTTTCTTGCTATTTTTGTTGAGCATATCTAATTTTTTCTTGCCCCTTTTTATGCACTTTTCAGACTTAAATTTTGAATTTTTCCATTTTTCGCAATTCCGGGCTATTTGGATTTTTCGGGTTGTCAAACGAAAGGGAACAATTATTCGGTTCAATTTGGGTTGCAAAAAGGGTGATTTTTCGCTACTTTTTCTGGCCAATATATTTGGGTGACAAACGATGGCCTACTTCATTGTCCAAAATGCCAATTGCGTTACCATATTCGTTTCGAGATGAATTTAAGTTTAGAGATCATTTTTGGCACGTTTTTCAAAGCAATATTACACACGTTTTTCATAACCGATCAAAATGAAAGGGTTTGAGATCCTCGACGACTTTTTAGGCGCTGAAAAGAAATTTGAGTTAACAATTAACTCCGATTGGTTTAAAAACTCGCAAAAAGTGATAGGCTCGAATCTCACCGGGTTTGTTAATCTCCACACTTATTGGTTAAGTCGTCAATTTTCGCTCAATTTCCATCTTTAGTCAATTTCGGCTTTGTGTATGTTGGATTTTTACAACTTCAGACTTTAAACCGACTTTTAATGATATTTTTGAAAATTTTGAATTCCAATTTTTATTTCTTTTGCACAAATTTTTTTTTGGGGTTTTCAAAATTTTATGATTTTTTTTTGGAAATTTCTGGGCATTTTTGAAAATTTGTGAAGTTTTATAAATACGCACTTGGGACCCCTCCTAACTTAGACTTTTGCATTGTCCTCAAGCAAAAAGGACTAAAATCTAAACAAGGTAAAATAATAAATGCGATAAATAAAACAAACAAATGGAGAAAAATGCAGATTTTATAACAAACAAGACTTTGGTACAATTACAAGGAAAGGCATTCAAACATGTGAACAGGGAAAAACAAGTAAAAACTGCAGAACAACATCAAGCTTCACTAGGGCGGGGGATGGGAAGAACCGGGCGCATCGGGGCCATAGGGGTAATAGAAATAGGGTGGCAGTGGCTCATTAGGATCCCCTTGGCGTCGATATATGTCCACTTAGAAATGGAGTATCAAGTTCGTATCGCGACGGTAATCGGTCAAAAAGTTACCGAAGTTCGTTTCAAGTGCCGCCATTCGGTTGGTTAAGTCGCTACCTGCCCACTCAAAATCTGGGTCTTCCTCCTCGTCCGTCGACTCCTCATCTGCACCGGCATCCCCCATTTCGACATCTGCATCGGCTGCCTCTTCTTCCTCATCGCTTTCGCTCGAGGTAGACTCTTCTTCACTATCACCTCCTCGCCATGCCCGTAGGACAGCTAGATATTTGGCGCTCTTTCTGAGGGTTCCATGGCCAAAAGGATCGGGAATGCAAGTATCATCGAGTGGCGCCGCTATGCCAGCATCCTTGAGGATAGAAGTGATCAAACGGGCATAAGGCAATGGGGTAACACCCTTCTCATCTAAGGACGCGTCGATGATATCAGCGTATAAAGTGTGGGCCAAGTGGATGGAAGTGTGGGGGTCAAAAAGGTGATAGGTCAAAGTGGCCTGTCGGGGCCGTATGGCGGAATCGTTGGATGTTTGCAATATGTTGGCGCACACAATCTGAAAAGTGAGGTGTGCCTTCTCATTTAGGCGTCCAACGGTGATGGTTTGCCCCGTCCAAGCCACGTTCAGTGCAATGCGGGCCATGATGACTTCTTTGGTGATCGGAGGGACATTTCGTGGATAGGTGAATTCTTGAATGTCCGGAACATCGTACTCGGAAAACTTGGCCTTGATAAGAGCCAAAGAAAACGGGATTGCATTCCCATCCACGTAAGCTTGGGCCTCAAATTGGCCCGTTCGAACTAGGGTGCCATAAAAGGATCGAACTTCGGTCGCCCAAATTGCTTCATAGGGTTCGTTGAGGAATAGGCACCAACCCCTAGCCATGAATAGGGCGGTGATGGAGTTGGGCAGCTCGGTCCATTGGATAGCGCGTTCCATATGGAGTTTATGATCCAAACTAAAAAATCAATGGTACCATCGCTCCTCTTGGCAGGAGCAAAATTCTCCATGGCCGGAGGGGAGGGTGTCGGTGGAATCATACTTGGTGGGGGCAGCTCTTTGGGCTATGAGAATAGGGAGAGGATTTGCTGGAAATTTAGGGAGAGAGAAGAGAGGAGTTTGGTTGAAGGTGTGAAGAGAAGGGGAGGGTGTGGGTGTGGGTGTGTATTTATAGGTGAAAGGGGTGTGAGTAGGGGTTGGATTTGGAGGGAAAGGGGGGTGAATTTGGGAGGGAAATGGAGGGGTTGGGAGTTGGGCAGATGAATTGGAAGGAATGAATGGGATTGGGGAGAAGGGGGTAAATCTTGGGAAGGGGAAAAAAATAGACCTGCAGAAGGCGAACCGGTCCGCCTGGGGACCAGACCGGTTCGGGTCTTAATTATTCAGGCAAATCCGACTAGCGGACTGGTCTGCCTTAAAATTAAAGGAACCGGTCCGGTCCAGGGTTTTGGAGCTAGATTTTTCCCCTAACTTGGTTTCGAACGCTCTTCTACGAAAATTTTCACTTTCACAACATACTCCCGATCAATTTTGGTCCAAAACCTCTCGATACCAATGGTCAACGCGATTTGACTCAATTTCCCAAAAATGTGAATGCTCTTTCCCGAATGTACCCTAATCCTATTGACGACGCGCTACACACACGACTCTTACCCCATACGCGTCGGGGGTGCGACGACCTCGCTGTAACAGCTCACTCTACGCCGTAAACGGGGTCCGATAACCAAACGGTGTCGACTTCTTCCGCACACGCCTCTAGATATGGCTTTATGCGTTGTCCATTCACTTTGAATGTATTTCCTCCTTTTAAATCGTCTAGTTCAACAGCTCCGTGAGGGAAAACATTCTTCACAACGAACGGGACAGACCATCGTGACCGCAACTTGCCTGGAAAGGGATGAAGCCAAGAGTTATAGAGAAGAACTTTTTTCCCGGGAAGAAACTCTTTGCGTTGAATGATGTTATCGTGTGTGAGTTTCATCCTTTCTTTGGAAATTGTATCATTCTCATACGCATCATTGCGTAGTTCTTCTAACTCATTTAATTGAAGCTTGCGGGTTTCACCGGCCTTATCCATGGCATAATTCAATTGCTTAATCGCCCAATACGCCTTGTTCTCTAATTCAACGGGAAGATGGCAAGGTTTTCCATACACAAAGCGGAAAGGGGACATGCCAAGTTTATTTTTATATGCAGTACGATAGGCCCATAGCGAATCGTTCAATCTAAGTGACCAATATTTTCGGGTAGGATTGACGGTCTTCTCAAGAATGTTCTTGATTTCCCGATTTGCTAGTTCGTCCTACCCATTCGTTTTTGGGTGATAAGTCGTTCCAACCTTGTGAACGACACCATACTTTCTCATGAGCTTCGCGAATGTCCTATTGCAAAAGTGCATGCCATTATCACTGATTATAGCTTTCGGAGCACCGAAGCGGGAAAGTATGTGTTCCTACAGGAACTTTATCACCACTTTATTGTCATTTGTCTTGGTAGCTATAGCTTCCACCCATTTAGAAACGTAATCTACCGCGACAAGGATGTATAGGAAACCAAAGGATGGGGGGAAAGGGCCCATGAAGTCAATACCCCAACAGTCGAAGATCTCAATAATGAGTATGGGGGTAAGAGGCATCATGTCTCGTAGGGTAATGGCTCCCATCCGTTGGCACCTATTACAAGATTTGCAAGAAGCATTCACATCCCGGAATATTGTGGGCCAATAAAGGCCGCATTGCAGAATTTTAGCGGTCGTCTTTTTTATCGAAAAGTGGCCTCCAGAAGCTTCCGAATGACAAAACTGGATGACTTTTGGGATCTCGTCATCCGGTACACATCATCCGATGATTTGGTCGGCGCAATGAAAATAAGTTTTCTGTATAGTTTTGTGCCAAAAGTTGGTTATTAAATGATAACCCACGACCTCATTTTATAAGGCAAAAGAACAGAGTTTAAACCAAAACAAAACTCTTCAAAATGCGTGCAGAGCAGGAAGTCTGTTGGGGTCGATCGATCGATCCCTGGCATTGATCGATCGATCACTCAGTTATTTCAGTCAACTTCCTTAAAAATTTTACAAGGGATAAAACATTTAAAAATCCGTTTTAACTCCGTTTTCGAAACCGATTGAAAATCTCGTCTTTAAAAATAAAATCCAATATTTTTTAGCAAGAAAAATAATTAAATTAGAAAATTTATTTTCCTCTATTTTTTTTTAAATTAATTTAAAATTATGCAAGGCGTTACACTTCTCCACTAACAATGAAATTTCGCCCTCGAAATTCGCCGAATGCCTAACTCTCAAAATCTGGCCACTGCAATAATCTCGTCTCCCAAAAATAAAATCCTCACATCTAATTTCAGAAGCTAACACGACTATATCACCGAAAATACTCTATCTCCAAAATTTTCAAATTAAGAAATGAACCCCAAACCCAAGCCCGAAGGGTTTCCGTATACCAAAGCTCTGATACCATTCTTCTGTAACACCCCGCCTGCTCGGGGAGAGCGGAGAAGTGCGCTACTACGATAAATCTAACAAAATCCACAATAAACAAGGTATAGATCATCTAAATCCTACAATATACAAAAAGAGAAACCACTAATCTCAATTATTTAAAATAAATACAACAAAATATCTCTCGAAATAAAACAACTATCTATCTCGAAATAAAATAACTCGCCAATGCTCTATACATCGTAAATAAATACAAATCTCCTTATTGTACTCTCCAATATTATTCCCAATATATCCAAGATAAAAATAAATCTCCAATTAGTCCAAAGCGCCCAAAATCGCTCTAACTTGCCACTAAGAAAAAATATGGGGAAGTACACAATACGAGAGGAAAGATTTTCAACAAATATTAGAGGTGAATAAAGTGTAACAATACGAGTACGAATATTCAAATCAAATGCAAATCTCACAAGCATTTTATCAATATAATTTCTCAACAACACATTACCCAGGTCACCAGGCCTCACCATTCCGCTCCATACTTTATCAAGTAGCCGAAAAATGAATCTTGGCGGGTGCCCAATCTTTGTGCCATATTAAAATCTCATGACAACATGCTCAACACAAATATAATACCACATGAATCAAAATCAGATTCTAACAATAATTTTCAGATTCCAAATGAATTTAGCAATTCAAATATGATTTCAATAATCACATGAAATCAAAGGGAATAACTCTCGAGAGATTTAAAGAGCATATTGGGTAAAACCCCATACATTAAACAACCACAAAGAACCATCATAAATCTGCCCATAAATCTCAGAATGAGCCATCAAAATCGTCCCACAAAAGTCATCAAACATCTTCCAAGAATCAATACCAAAACAGCCCCAAGAACACCTCCCAAACTAAGGTTGAATGCATAGATATAAAGGGGCAATGTGTATATAAAAATAGAGGAAATAAAAATATGCTTTCTTGCATATTTTTGTGACAAACGTTGGTTCTCAAATGGTCACCCACGACCTCATTTTATAAGGCAAAAGAATTGAGTTTAAACCAAAACAAAACTCTTCAAAATGCTTGTAGCGCACGAAATCTTCTGGGGTTGATCGATCGATCCCTAGAGTCGATCGATCGATCACCCAGTTATTTCAGTCCGTCACCTTAAATTTTTTAAAAGGGATAAAACATTTAAAAATCTATTAAAAATCCATTTTAACTCCGTTTTCGAAACCGAATGAAAATCTCGTCTTTAAAAATAAAATCCAATATTTTAGAGAAGGAAAATAATTAAATTAAAATTTTATTTTCCTTTATTTTTTAAAAAATTAATTTAAAATAATCCAAAATTACGTCGGGCGTTACACTTCCCCACTAACAATGGAATTTCTCCCTCGAAATTCACCGAAAGTGTAATTCTCAAAATCTGGTCACTACAACAATCTGCAAAAATAATATCGTCTCCCAAAATTAAATTCCTCACATCTAATTTCGAAAGCTAACACGACTATCACCGAAAATACTCTATCTTCAGAAATTGCTAATCACGCAATGAGCCCAAAACCCAAGCCACGAGGGCTGCCGTATACCTAAGCTCTGATATCATTCTTCTGTAACACCCCACCCGCCCGGGGAGAGCGAAGCGACGCGCTACTACGATAAAACAAACCAAATCCACAATCAACAAGGTATAGATCATCTAAATCTCACAATATACAAAAAGAGAAACCACTAATCTCAATCCTTCAAAATAAATACAACAAAATGTCTCTCGAAATAATACAACTATCTATCTCGAAATAAAATAAATCGCCAATACTTTATACATAAAAAATAAATGCAAATCTCCTCATTGTACTCTCGAATTTTCTTCACAATATAGACAATATAAAAATCAATCTCCAATTAGTCCAAAGCGCCAAAAACCGCGCTAACCTGCCATTAAGAAAAAATATGGGGAAGTACACAATACGACAAGAAAGACTCTCAATAAATATTAGCGGTGAATATAGCGTAACAATATGAGTAAGAATATTCAAATCAAATGCAACTCTAAGAAGCATTTTGTCAATATAATTTCTTAACAACGCATTACTCGGGTCACCAGGCCTCACCATACCGCGCCATAATTTATCAAGTAGCCGGAAAAGGAATCTTGGTTGGAGCCCAACTTTTGTGCCATATTAAAATATCATGACAACATGCTCAACACAAATATAATACCACATGAATCAAAATCAGATTCCAACAATAATTTTCAGATTCCAAATGAATTTAGCAATTCAAATATGAGTCCAGTAATCATATGAAATCAAAGGGAATAACTCTCGAGAGATTTAAAGAGCATATTGTGTAAAACCCCATACCTTAAACCACCACAAAGAACCATCATAAATCTTCCCAGAAATCTCATAATGAACCATCAAAATCCTCCCACAAAAGTCATAAAAAATCCTCCAAGAATCAACACCAAAATAACCCTAAAACCACCTCCAAAACTAAGGTTGAATGCATAGATATAAAGGGGCTATGCGTAGATAAAAAGAGAGAAAATAAAAATATATTTTCTGCATATTTTTGTGCCAAAAGTTGGTTTTCAAATGGTCACCCACGACCACATTTTATAAGGTAAAAGAACAGAGTTTAAACTAAAACAAAACTCTTCAAAATTCTTGCAGCGCACGAAATCTACTGGGGTAGATCGATCGATCTCTGGCGTTGATCGATTGATCACCTAGTTATTTCAGTCCGCCGCCTTAAAATTTTTACAAGGGATAGAACATTTAAAAATACATTAAAAATCCGTTTTAACTCCGTTTTTGAAAATGATTGAAAATCTCTTCTTTAAAAATAAAATCCAATAATTTAGAGCAAGAAAATTGAATCAAAAAATTTATTTTCCCCTATTAGTTTTATAAATTAATTTAAAATACCCCAAAATTACGCGGGTTGTTACACTTCCCCACTAACAATGGAATTTCTCCCTCGAAATTCACCGAAAGCCTAACTCTCAAAATCAGGCCCCTACAACAATCTCCAAAAATAATCTCGTCTCCCCAAAACAAATTCCTCATATATAATTTCAGAACCTAACGCGACTATCACCGAAAATACTTTATCTCCAAAAATTGCTAATCACGCAATAAACCCAAAACCCAAGCCCCTAGGGTTGCCGTATACCAAAGCTCTGATACCATTCTTCTGTAAAACCTCGCCCGCTAGGGAAGAGTGGAGTTGCGCGCTACTACGATAAAACTAACCAAATCCACAATCAACAAGGCATAGAGCATCTAAATTCCACAATATACAAAAAGAGAAACCACTAATCTCAATTCTTCAAAATAAGTACAACGAAATGTCTCTCGAAATAGTACAACTATCTATCTTGAAATAAAATAAATCACCAATGCTCTAAACATAGAAAATAAATACAAATCTCCTCATTTTACTCTTGAATATTCTTCATAATATAGCCAAGATAAAAATCAATCTCCAATTAGTCCAAAGCTCCGAAAATCGTGCTAACCTGCCACTAAGAAAAAAATATAGGGAAGTACACAATACGACAGGAAATATGCTAAACAAATATTAGCGGTGAATAAAGATGTAACAACCCGCCTAATGGGATACAGGGCGATCACTCCTATATCAAATTAAAATAGGAGTCACATATGGATCATCTTTAGCATCACTATCGAAAATCCATTTAATTACTAATATCCTATTAGGCGAGCGTTAAAAAACTTTTACTTAACTACTCTTTTTACAATTAAAATAAAACATCCACAAGTTAATGCGTAAATGAAACTGAAATAAATTAAAATAACCGAACACTCGGTTCAAATATACAACCATATCGAATGTTGTAGTGAAAGAATAAATAAATGCAATTGAGCCATTGGCTTGAATGTTTATACAGTACCTCCTATCTAGAGTACAACGATGGAAGTGGCTATCAAAAACCTGCACGCATCCACAGCTGCTGCAGCTGACGTCTGACTCGAAAGAAGTGCCATCCAGGCGTCCCTGTGTCTGGACACCTACATATATATATATAATATAGCAAGAAAGGAAAAGTAGATAAACGGGTCAGAGCCCGAGTTTTTGAAAATATTTTGCAAGTGCATAAATACCTTATTATTTTGAAAAAGGTTTTATCTCATATTTAAGTTTGGTATCGCACTCCCATGAGATACCCCTCACCTCTCCGCTAATAGTTCACTCCTAGCGCATCTATCTAGAACATTCTAGTCAAGCTACCCTGCTAAACTAGTCCATCACCCCACCACTATCTACCCTAGATAGTCCAAGTAATGTACTAAGGGCTAAGCTTCACCCCAGTCTCAACGCTATGCCATGTTCGTGCGTGGGGCGTCTCGCAAAGTGAAATCCAAACAAGGAACCCCCCCGATACACTACTACGCGACACGATCGATAGTCGAGATCCGCCAGTCCCTAAGTACAAAAAGATATATAATAATATATATACCATAAGCATTTATAATATTAGAGCACTAAGGATTAAACTTCTCCCCAGTCTCAACACACTGCCATATTCGTGCGTGGGGTGTCTCGCGAAGCGAAATCCAAACAAGGAACCTCCCCGATACACTACTATGTGGCAAGGTCGATCGTCGGGATCCATTAGACCCTCGGTACTCGATTCATCCATATATACATATTTTACCATAACCATCCGGATCTATCTCCCGGACTGAGGATTCATATACAAGTATTTATCAATACTTTTCATTTTCTCAAAACTTCCCATTTCCCTTTTTATACTCAGGAAATGTAAATATAAAAGTCAATTCATTATCATGGATTGCTTTACCAAATCATATACTTTTTAAAAGCCAGTTTTATTATCATAAAAATGCTTTTCCTTTATATGTCATCCCATTTCCCTTTTTACACTCAGGAAATGTACCCAAAGCCATTTTCATTATCATGAAAATGCTTTGATCAAATCATGCTTCCACATCCCTTCTTCCATCCGAGAGTGTTACCGAAGCCAAACCTTTATCCCATTTCCCTTTTTATACTCAGGAAATGTAAATTAAAGCCAATTTATTATCATAAATTGCTTTAATTAAACTAAGACCGCCCCTCCTGGTTTTCCCACTGGACGCGCCCCTAAATGGCTATCATCTTCCAGGGCCTATCTATACAAGACAACCTGGGAACCTACCAACGTCGGGAAGCGGCCATATTGCCTGCGGGAAAGTCAGGACCACACCCGGAATCCCCTAACCAGCGCAGTAATATAAATGCCCATATGGCCTAGGGACTATATCCAACCTGCTCAACAGCCAGGAAGGCTTCACCACAACGCGCGCAACTTCCCTTATGATAGCGATTTAGGGAGGTATGTAACCATAATTTATCAATTATGAAAATCATTTATCTTTCCATTTTGAAAATATTCATTTATATTTTCAAAATCATTTCCATCATATCATATATATATACTTTATTCACATAATATATATACATACCATATAGTCCTCCTAGAATATATAAACGGCCATAATGGCCTATATCATCTAGCGATGACCAATAATCCCAAAGATTCCCCCCAGGAATCATAATCATGCATTCATATAAGCATGATACTAAACCCAAAGTATTTTCTTTCTTTAATAAATAATACATACTTAAATCCCATCTACGGATTCATTTGGATATCTCCAATTATACCAATTCACTCTAAGTGAATATACACATATATAAATTCCCAATTCCTCAAGTCCTTTAGGACATAACCCTCCATAATTTCTAATTTGGAAGGGCCTTAAACATTAAACTCAAAAAGGAGAAATAATCCTAATCTCCAAAATCTTGGGCTGAAAACAGAGCACCGGTCGATCGGTCTTAGACCCCCGGTCGACCACGGGTTGTAAATAAGCCTACGAAACAAAGCAGTAGGCCCTTTCTCCTGGACGCGGTCGACCGGCCATAGGGGCGCGGTCGACCGGTCACACCAGGTTCTCAAAACTTTAATTCCTCAATTCCCTTAACCAACAACCCAAATTAATTTTCGGGATTTCTAAACTACCCCAAAAATTATCCCGAACATCTACGACATTAATTCTAGCCGTAAATTTTCCAATTCCCGATTTGATTTCCGAGTTGATGATTTCAACCCGGAGCTGTCATCTTGTAAAAATCATATCAAATCGTATAAAAATCAGAAAAATATGCGGTCAGCGCCCACGTGACCGTATCGAAAAGATCTACAACTTTCGTGTTTTGGCCGAAAGCTAAATCAATTCTTTTCCTGGCCAAAAAGGCCCCCCAAAGTGACGGGTTACTATTCATCGTCTTCTCCGAGACGATTTCGGCCATTAAAGCTTCTCCCAAGCTTTTGTCGCATCACCCAACGTCCTACAACCTCAACCAACTACAAATACACATATATTAAGGGTTCTAAACATCCTAGAACCCAAAACCACCAATTAATTTAGATTAAAACCTAAGTTCCACAAATTGAAATATTATTTGGGATTTAATTGTTTTAACTCCCAAAAACCCGTTTTATCCACGATAACCCACCCCAAAACCATTAGGGTTTATTTATACCAAACTACGGTATGAGATATTTATGCAAAAAGATAAATAAAGCAAGTAAACACTTGCCTCGTGGATAAAATCCGACGACCTCGAGTCGAATCCGGCGGAGTTTGGCGCGAATCTCCATTTCTCCTCCTCTTTCTCCTTCCTCTCTCTCTTCTCTCTCTTTTCTTTCTTTCTTTCTTTTCTCTCTTTCTTATTTTCTTCCCCTTTCTCCCTCTTTAAATAAGAAGAAAAGGGTTTTAAATCCTTAAAACCCAAAAACGACTCGTTTACCCAATTACGAGTTACTTTTACCTCTAAAATTATCTGAAACTCATTTTCGACAATCGGACACTCTTTTCCGACTATCTTGGACATTCCGAGACTCATGGCGCAGTCGAAATTCCCATCCGAGGTACTTGACCGCAAATCACTATTCCAACCCAAAATAAATAAATGCGGGTTTTTCAATTAAAAATCTTACCTCGTGTCGCTTTACTCAACGACGACATATAATTAAAATATTTCGACCTATATAGTCCCAAAAATAATTACAGCACCCATCGAAAATCATTCAATCCTCGAAAATCCCAAAAATTACTATTTAGGAAAATTCCCCAAATTCTATTTTATATCCAATTATGGAATTTAATGGTCTCCAAAAAGGACGGGTTGTTACAAAAGCGTAACAATACGAGTACGAATATTCAAATTAAATGCAAATCTAAGAAGCATTTTGCCAATATAATTTCTTAACAACACATTACTCGGGTCACCAGGCCTCACCATACCGCATCATACTTTATCAAGTAGCCGGAAAAGGAATCTTGGCTGGAGCCCAACCTTTGTGCCATATTAAAATATCATGACAACATGCTCAATACAAATATAACACCACATAAATCAAAATCAAATTCTAACAATAATTTTCAGATTCTAATGAATTTAGCAATTCAAATATGAGTCCAGTAATCACATGAAATCAAAGGGAATAATGTGACAACCCGCTATCCGAAATAAAGGGTGGCCAGCCCTAAACCCCGGTGAAACAGGAATCATAGATAGATACCATACTCAGCATCACAATAATCATACAGAGTATCAGGAATAACCACACAATATTCCAGAAAACGGGTTATCAAAAATTTTTAGTTTGTACTTTAAAGAAAACACTTTCAACAACCCATAATAGAAAAAGAGGATGGAAACTCCCGCAAACATATATGTGTAATCAAATAGGTAAGAAAGGACCGAATGAAGCGTCGGTCGATACCATCCATACAACATACAATAAGTTCACGAGTTACATAGTACATCAATTATAAAATTACAACCATTTGGGCCACACGCCCGAATAAAGACTGATCTTAGCTAGAAAACAATAATAGGGGCGTCTACACAAAATATCCCGTGATTCCCGCAAAATGTCACGGCTCCTCAAAAGACTCAGAGAAAAGATAGTCATTACGGGCGACCTTGCGGCGGAACACCTGAACGAAAATAGAAGATACATACACAACAAGAAAACGAAGAACCGGTCAGAGGCCGGTTTTATATGATCACTAGATAAATGACAGGTATGACAATAATGTACAGGTAAGCATGGATGATATGGACGATATTCTAGCATGGTAACATCATATAAGGAACTAAAATAGTTAAAAGATTATTAAAATAGAATTTAGTTATGCAAAGGAATAAAGTACTTATAAGCCTTTTTCATCTTTCATCATTTTCAATTCCATCTTCTTTCCATTCCTTATCAGGAATGCATTTATTACCATGCGCCCTTTATGGAACTTATCTCAATAGTATGCTCTTTGTGGCATGTACTTTGCTCTTTATGGAATTAATGTTCCATCGAGTCCAACTCGATAATATAATAGTTATAAATATGTATATAACGATTCTAAGACCGCCCGTCCGGGTTTCCCCACTATGCGCGCCCCTAAATAGCCATCATCTTCCAGGGCCTAACATAAGACAACCTGGGATCCTATCGCAAACGTCAGGAAGCGGCCATATGCCTGCGGGGTAGTCAAGACCACACCCAGAATCTCCTACCCATCGCAGAAAAATATAAAACAAGCACTCATATGGCCTAGGACTATATCCACCATGCATTCACTATCCAGGGGGCTTCACCTCACGCACGGACTTCCCTTAAGATGGTATTTAGAGAGGTGTGTAACATCCATTTTATTAATTTCCATTTCATGATTCAGTAAATTGTATTTTACTTTATCCATTTTACATTTTATCAAATGCATTATGGTGTACTTCACATCATCACTATAACCTCGAAGATGATTTAAACTCCCAAGTTATCTCTCCCAAATGTCCTTGCTTGGACTTTATAATAACCCTCAAATGAGATCTAGTTCGCATATACTCCTAAAGTCTCCAATTTCGACCTTAAGATTTCCTAGACTCTTATAGAACTACCTGACAGAAGAAATACCTAAACATTACTTTAAATCTCCTCCCACCCCTCTGACAGGAACCCTAGATGAACCCTTTCGAGTCTAGGGAGTCGACCCGACTCAACTAATATTCTAAGGCCCTATTTTTACTTCATTTAAGAAGGTCCCTATGTTCCTATGAAAAGAAGAGGTTAAAGAATAAAAATAAAATGTTTGGAAAGAAAACAGGGGAACGGTCGACCGGTCCCAAGACCGCGGTCGACCGCGTCTCAAGATTTTGCCTAAGAAGAAAAGCAGAAAGTTCATTTCGGCAGGGCCGGTCGACCGGTCAGGGGGCCGTGGCCGACCGCGCCATCATTTTAGGCATTTGAAAGAAATGCAGTGAACCCTCTCCCGTAGACCTGGTCGACCGGTCTGAAAACCGCGGTCGACCGGTCTGAGCAGAACTAGACCACGATTTCCTATTTTCAAGCAAATCCCAAAGCTAACTCATTTATTCTCACCAACACAACATAAATGCTACTACTACTACCATCAACATCAGCAATCATTCAACTATACTTTAATGATTTAAAACCAACCAACATCCAAACCCTAAACTAGTAAACCATAAACAAATACATCATTCTCACACAAATCATTTATCTTAAACCATAAATAGCAAGTAGTAAACTTGCCTCAATGAAGAGAATGCATATTTTCTTGGTGTGGGAGCAAGAATCCTCTTAAATCTTCACTTCCCTTTCTTCTCTCTACTCTTTCTCTTTCTCTTTCTCTCTTTAGTTCTCTAGGTTTAGGAAAGAAAATTAGGTGAATAGTGATTCCCACAAGACATAAGTCGTGCCTTTAGCCAAAATTCCAACTAAATTGATAAATTATTGCGATAAAATAATACGCAATTGCATATTTAAGGGATAATCAGTCAAAAATGCCCAAAATCTCCAAACACATAATGGCATAATATCTGACTATCTCGCACGTTCCGGAATCAACTGCGGCCTCCAGATTATCATTTGGACATTTTATAAATAAATTTAAGTTTCGGTCTCATTATTAAGCCAAATATCATTTTAAATTCATATGATATTAATAAGCATAACATAGCAATATTCACCCACAGTTATGGTATATATGCAAACTCATAGTGAATATTAACTTTTCTTCATTAAATTAGCACTCAAATCATAACTCAACCCTTATATCTAATTACCATACCTAGTAATTAATATAAAATATGTTCTCATAAGCGAGGGTTATTACAAATAACTCTTGAGAGATTTAAAGAGCATATTGTGTAAAACCCCATACTTTAAACCACCACAAAGAACCATCATAAATCTTCCCGAAAATCTCAGAATGAACCATCAAAATCCTCCCACAAAAGTCATAAAAAATCCTCCAAGAATCAACACCAAAACTACCCCAAAAACACCTCCAAAACTAAGGTTGAATGCATAGATATAAAGGGGCTATGTGTAGATAAAAAGAGAGGAAATAAAAATATATTTTCTGCATATTTTTGTGCCAAAAGTTGGTTCTCAAATGGTCACCCACGACCACATTTTATAAGGTAAAAGAATAGAGTTTAAACCAAAACAAAACTCTTCAAAATGCTTACAGCGCACGAAATCTGCTGGGGTCGATCGATCGATCGATCCCTGGCGTCGATCGATCGATCACCCAGTTATTTCAGTCCGTTGCCTTAAAATTTTTACAAGGGATAAAACATTTAAAATTCCTTTTAACTCCGTTTTCGAACCGATTGAAAATCTTGTCTATAAATATAAAATCCAATAGTTTAGAGCAACAAAACTATTTAAATCAGAAAATTTATTTTCCTCAATTTTTTTCAAATTAATTTAAAATACCCCAAAATTACGCGGGGTGTTACACTTCCCCACTAACAATAGAAATTCACCCTCGAAATACACCGAAAGTCTAAATCTCAAAATCTGGCCACTACAACAATCTCTAAAAATAATCTCGTCTCCCCCCAAAAAATCCCTCACATCTAATTTCGAACCTAACACGACAATCACCAAAAATCCTCTATCTCCAAAAATATATAATCATGCAATGAACCCAAAACCCAAGCCCCAAGGGTTTTCTTATACCTAAGCTCTGATACCATTCTTCTGTAATACCCCGTCCGTCCGGGGAGAGCGGAGCGGCGCGCTACTAAGATAAAACTAACCAAATCCACAATCAACAAGGTATAGAGCATCTAAATCCCACAATATACAAAAAGAGAAACCACTAATCTCAATTCTTCAAAATAAATACAACAAAATGTCTATCGAAATAATACAACTACCTATCTCGAAATAAAATAAATCTCCAATGCTCTATACATAAAAAAATAAATACAAATCTCCTCATTATACTCTCGAATATTCTTCCCAATATTGTCATGATAAAAATAGAGGAAAATCTTTTTTAACTCCGTTTTTGAAACCGATGGAAAATCTCGTCTTTAAAAATAAAATCCAATATTTTAGATAAAGAAAAATAATTAAATCAAAAAATTATTTTCCTCTATTTTTTTTAAATTAATTTAAAATACCCCAAAATTACGCGGGTTGTTACACCTATGAGGTAGTATTCTCATCATCGTGAGGTAAACTGTCAGTAATCACATGAGTAGCCATGCATGCAGTGAAGTTATATTCATGCGGTGACTTGCCTCCAGAATCTACTGACTCGACCTCACTGTCGTCACTAAGGGAGGCATTAAGAGCAGCTTTGTCTTTTCCTTGACATCGCAACCTGGTAGGACACTAAAATGCCTTATGACCTCTACCGTCACGCTCATAACATTTGTCCTCGTCTTTCTTAGGCGTGTCCTTTTTGATCCTTTTCATTTTTCTTTTTCAATTTATTTTTCTCTAAATTCTTATTATTTTTTAAATTGCCATTTTTCTTTAAATTAAGAAATTTCTTGATTTTTTTTGCAAATAAGATTAAATCGTCTAAATCAAAATCAAACTCAGAATCAGACAACTCTTCCTCTCTTTTCCTAAATGACTCACCTCTCTTTCTTGCTGACTCCTCACTCTTCCTAGCCTAGGATTTAAGAGCTACCCCTTTGTCTTTTGATTTTATTGTATTAAGAAACATGTTAATTTCATAAGTCTGGAGGTCTCGTACCAATTCTTCTAGTTTCAGACTACTCAAATTTCCTATTGAATTTAGCACAATGACTTTAGGGATAAAACGCTTAGGCAGTGATCTCAAATTTTTCTTAACTACTCTACCATGACGATTATGTTCACCTAAGTTGAAACTAGTGTTTACAATATCAGATAAGCGTGCATAAAATTCATCAAAATACTTAGAGTCAAGCTTGGTGATAGTTTCAAATTGTGTAGTTAAGTTTTGAAATTTTGATTCTTTAACTGCATTAGTGCTTTCATTGGTGAGTTGAAGAACATCCCATGCTTCTTTAGACGTGGTATACATCATGATGCATCGAAACTCGTCAGGAATGATGGCACCAAAAATGGAAGTAAGCCCACATGAGTTATATGTGCTCCATTTAAATTCATTCTCAGTCCATCCAGTCACATATTTTAAACTAGTTACGTTATCTACAGTGACAGTGAGAGGCGTCCACCCTCTTTCACAGACAACCTAAACACGTTCGTTTATGGCCTTTAAGTGAGATTTCATACGGGCTTTCCAATATGCATAATTTGACCCATAAAAAAATGGAACTGTATTATATAAGTGTTCCATTGAAATTTCAAAGATCAATTTTTAGAACAAAATTGATATCCAGAAAAAAATTGCTAAAAAAATTACACGGTAACATTGTGTAATTGGATATGATACCAATTTGAGAGTGCGCCAGCAATCAATGACCAACTTATTTAATTAAATTCCAATTTTAGCCCAATACAGTCTTAACTCTTACAAATAATTGTGACAAATAAATGAAATAAATCAAACATGCAAGACAGTCACAATTTGAGGAAAAATCCCCCGAAATGGCAAAACCTTTTTATTTCACTATAATTTGTAAATATCAACTTACACGGATTACAATGAAATATAGTGACACACGAAATACTCACAGGTGTTGGTTCGGTGTCGTTCGCAAGTGGTCCCGCAAGAACTCCAAGATCAGCAGTGGAAAATCAGCCTTCTTCTTCTCCACAAGAACTCCAGATGAGTAGAACAATTTTCTTGGGTTTAGAGGATTCACATAAATGATTGGGAATTGTGTGTGAATCAAAACAGTGTATAAAACATGAAAATCAAAGTATGTTTTTAATGCAGAAGAACTACAAAAATGTCAGGTCCAAGACTTGCAAAAATGTGTAGAATGAACATTGCTTAAATATAGAAATCGAGGGGGTGGCTCGCTTGAACGAGATGGTGTGTCGTTTGAACGACACCAGATGTCGTTAGAGTGACTTTGTATGACATGAGTCATCGTTTGAATGACAAGCTCCGTCGTTCAAACGATCTGAACGACGTGCATTTTCTCACCTCTGCACGTAGAAAAATAAATCTTATTTCGAGATAAAATATCTCAGACTTCAAAAATTTATTTTAAAAATGTTCCCAAATATTAAACACTCCAATTAAATTATTTTACCATAATTGCGAGTGGAGTAGTGGGAATAGATGAATGTTGAAGATGCAAGATGCATGATAGAATAATGTTGATGCACTATGCACATATGAACGTAGTGGGTGCGTGATAACTTCGGATCCAAGTCGAGGCTGTCATGGATGAACATGGAGACGTGCCGAATGCAGCAGTATCAGACATACTTGCAGTGATCTAGGATATACAGAAAAATTTCCTAGATTCTAAACAGACATTTATAAAATCATGTCCTTACAAACTTTATGTTTTTTTTTATTTCTCATTTTTCTCCTAAACCAAACAAAAAACTAGGATATCTTTAGTTGATGAATTTACTAATTTTATGCCCAATAGTTGCTTCTTATGTTGGAAATTGATTATTTATTCCATTTTTAAATAAGATGGGGATAATCCCCAGTCAAAAATTCATCAACCATAGAGTTGTGGTTATTCTATGCAGATAACTAATTTAGTCTCTAGATTTTGGTTATTCTATGCAGATAAGAATCCTGCTCCTACTTTCATAATGAATTATTCACAATAAATTAGTTTCAAATTTATTGTGGATGGTATTCCCTCTTATCATATATGTGGTGTATGCTTCCACTAACTATCTTGTTAGAAGAACTCTTTGGGAAGAATTTGAGGATCTTAACAGGTCTATACACTCTCCATGGATCGCTATTGGAGATTTTAATTCTGTCATTGGAGATCATGAATGCAGAGGTGGTAATAATCTCTATCCAAGGGCAGGTGCCAACTTCTCCTCTATGATTTATAACTATTCTTTCACACACATTGTTACTTCTAGTATTTTTTTTGCTCGGAAGCAAGGGCCAAGTTCTACTGTTGAATTAAAGTTGGACATAGTTTTATATATCTAGGTTATTTATATTTTGGGATGGAATTGCTTTATGTCAATCGCATGGGACGTGCCATGAAGGCAGAAAAAATGGTGTTTTTAACATGAGTTGTGTCAAACTAAAGGCACCATTGGTGTTATGATAATTGAAAAATTGCCCTTCTATTGAGTTGGTTTGTCCGAAATATGTAGCGTATTATTGTGTGATACTCGAATTATTTGTGAACTAGACATTAACCCAACTTGTTTATTGTTCGTTTTAGTAAGTCGCGTCTTATTTGGCTCACTAGAGAAAATTTATACTCGTATACTTTATTGGAAGTGATAATTATCTTTCTCTTTCTCTCACAGATAGACTGAATACTACTTTGGGTGAAATGAAATTTTAATTAAATTACTTTTGCTAGCTTTTCAAGATAAGGAAATTGGCTCATCTTACTTTTGCTTCAATTATAGCTCTTGTCGTTTTAGTGTACAATGCAGTTATGCTGAATCATGCACAAGGGAGGATTTTAACTCTGCTATAATAGATGTCGCCGCTGATGTTAAGACCGAGATGGTATGATGATTAGGCATAAATTCTTCCTAATTTATCCCTTAATTTAGTTACTTTTAGCACCTCGAACAACGTAATCGAGTTGACTTTATCTCATGATCTTGCTACTGAATTATCCTAATGAGTACACCGAGTTTTTGTTATTTCGTATTGGCTTTATAGGTATTTGATGTCAAGAAATGAAAGAAGGAGACCGAAAGAATAAAGAAAGAAAAGAAGGAAAGTCAAAAGGGCAAAAACATAAATTATATCCGAAATTCGGAGGAGGTACATAAAGAGAAGTTGAAGATATCTCATTCATGAGCACATATGAAGAAACGGAACCTCAATCGGAGTCCCTAAATAAAAGATATGAGAAGTCAAAGTTGAGAGAAAAAGTCAAACAGGCAGACCGATTCGCCCCTACCCTGGACCGGTCTGTTGTGCAAACCTCCAGAAGACCCTGGATCGAAAGCAAATCGAAGAAGGGTGAAAAATAAAAGAACCGATCTGCCCCAAAAATAAAACAACCGATCCCCTTGGGAGGCAGACCGGTCCGCCTAAGGCCCGGACCGATCCGTCCATCGAGATTTTGAAATCCTATCCTCTCCTAAAGAGACTCCTAGTGCAACTGAAACTCTTGATTTGTTGTAGGGTATAAAAACCCATTTTATTATCATTATTTGTACGGAGAATTAGGGGGAATTAATAGAATTTTTATTTCTTTTCCAGAAAACCCTAGTTTAGATACAATTTCTAGTTTCAATTGCAATAGTGAAGATTATTCAGAAGTTCTTTGATTACCAGTATTCGTAATTGCTGTAGTTACTGCTTTGGTAAAATTAGTGAGTTGTTTCTTCTCTTAAATTTCTTTCTACATCAATTTGCAAGTTTTCCTTAGATTAATCATGGTTTTCTGCACATCAAACACTGTTTTCATCACTTTCAGCATGCTAGGCTAGATTTTCTAAGGCCGGGATACATGAACCGAGCCTGATGTGTTAGTTGCATGTGTATAACATTAATCCTTTGAAGTTAGTGATTGATTACGACCGTATTGCGTAGGAACACAACAATTGTAGATCTTTATATCTCGTTTGCCTCTGTGTAACCGGGATGATTTAGAATGCAATTCGAGTTTCACTATCGCGATATCGATTTACTCATCCTCAGATTAAGTATGACGCGAGCTTGAACCTCGTATACGTAATGCTTGGGAGTACTAAATTTTGGGTCAAATTAATCAGTTAAATTTACGATTAGTATTATAACTTCAATACACCAGGGTTGGGGGATTGTATTCCCGTCCTGTTTTTATCATACATAGTTTAAAGTTTTAAACCAGTTTTCATTAGCAGTTTAGGTAAATTAGTATAATTCCATATTTTCATAATTTCATTAATTGCATTTAGTTTAATCATTCCCAAAACCAAATCATTTTTCCATTTTTCTTTTTAGAGTCAAAGTTAGGATTCCCTCGTCTTTTCCCGTCGTTACAACTTCGTTGTCTTAGTTCCCTGAGGATCGATACCCGACTTATCGAATTATTACTTGAGCGACAGGCTTGCACTTGAGCCTAGAGAATACGCATTTCTGAGACACATTCTTAGTCGTGTCAAGTTTTTGGCGCCGTTGCCGGGGAATTAGGTAGACTTAGGATTAGATCGAGTCAATCTAAATCTTTGACCAAAAATTTCAAACAAAAAATCCAAAAACATAAAAAAAATCAAAAAGCACAAAAAGATCCATCACCATCTCTCATAAGATTTTAATTAAAAATTATGAACTCACTCCCACACCCCATAATACTCCAACCAGCATTCACGAAAATCCAATCGTTGAGTACAACCCCGATAGCCCTCACACTCCATACGCCCCACAGTTCTAGATTCCACCTTCCACACCGTCACACTCAATCTCTAATAACACTCCATTTTCCTTCGTAGGACACACCTCCGATCACACTTCGAGCACACCAAGTGAGAGCACCGAGTCGTTAAGTGAGAGAGAGATGTCATAACACAGTAATGCACCTGCCGGTGAGGAAGGGGCCTCGTACCGCCCGCTGAGAGAATTTTTATATCCCGAGCGCACTGTCACTCCGGGATGCATTATACTCCCGTATAATGCCGGTCAATTTCGCTTTAAAAATGGGATGATCCAGATGTTACCATATTACCATGGTATGGATTCTGAAAAGCCATACCTTCACATTAGGGAATTTGAGGATGTGTGCGATACTCTCAACGATCAAACTTGCACACAAGAAGTGATCCGCCTCAAACTTTTCCCCTTATTGCTCAAAGATAAAGCTAAGACCTGGCTATGGTCTTTACCTCCTAGCTTGATTCCATCTTGGAACGAGTTACAATCGAGATTTCTCAAGAAATTCTTCCCACCACATCGAACAATCTCCATAAAGGCTCAAATTCAAGCGTTCAGACAACCTGAAAATGAGCCATTTCATCGATGTTACGAGCATTTCAATGAGTTAGTTACTTCATGCCCCCATCATGGATTTGATGCAGCGCAAATCATCTCTTTTCTCTATAATGGGCTGAATCTCAACTCCAAGCAACTTGTTGAAACTATGGGAAGTGGTCCCTTTGTCGATTTAGATGCCCACGATGCTGAGCCTCACCTGAGGTATGTCGCCGAGACTACCCAATCATGGGATACATCTGACCCTAATGCTCAAAATCAAAATCATCAAGTGACCACCACTCCGACAGTGGCCGACCTATTTCATGTATAAAAGAGTTCTATAGCGGACAGTCGGATTGGCATACTTGAGAAAGAAGTGCGAGACCTACGTGGGATATGTGGAAGTGGACCAACTAGATCCATACCAAACCCATTGAAAAGGTGTGTGCAATTTGTGAGGTGGGTCATTCAACTGAGGATTGCCCCACTATACCCGCCTACAAAGTGATGCTTCAAGAGCAAGTTAGTGGTATATGAGGATTTAAGGGTGATTTCGGTGCACCGCAAGGAAATTCTTACAACCCTTCTTGGAGAAACCATCTTGGTTTTAGCTATGGGCAACAACATGCTGCAATGAACCCTACTTCACATGTTGCCCCTCCTCCACCATAACACTTTCAACAAGCCCCACACATGGAAGGACATGTGCAAGCACCACCACCTCAAGGATCTTATATCCTGCCACCGCAGAGAACTCTCGAGGATACCATGAATCAATTTATCACAAGCCAGACTGCAGCCAATGCTAAATATGATCGTCTAATTGGCGACATAAATGCAAGTCTGTCAAAGATACAATCCTCGTTGAGTGTCCAAGAGAAGGGCAAGTTTCCTGCCCAAGGCCAAAGACCTCCCCAAGGTCAAACTAGTGTTAGCTCCACTTCTACTGAACATCAGGAGCAATGTCAAGCTATGACCACTCTTCGTAGTGGGAGAGTCGTTGAATTATCACCTCACCCATACGACACAATGAAAAAAAAGAGATTTCGCTCGGCATCAAAGAGGCCGATGATGTCCCGTTAAAGGAGAGTGACAAAGAAGATGCTAGTGAGCCCGAGGTAGTATTGAAACCACCCTCTGCGGCACCGTTTCCTCAAAGTTTAATTCCTTCCCATAAAGGAAACCCACGTGAAGACGTGCTAGAAGTTCTAAAACAAGTTAAGCTGAATTTACCTTTTCTCGACGCCATTAAGAAAATTCCTACTTATGGAAAAGTCATTAAAGACTTGTTGACGGTAAAGAGAAAGATGAAGGTAAAAAAGAATATCTTTCTAGCCCAGAACGTGAGCTCCATTCTACTAAATGATCTCCCGCCTAAATTCAAAGATCCCGGTGCACCCACCATCTCCTGCATCATTGGAGAAAACAAAATCGAGAAGGCCTTACTTGACTTAGGAGCAAGTTTCAATATCCTCCCTTACTTCATCTATAGGAAACTTGACTTGGGTGACCTCAAGCCCACAAAGGTCACTCTCCAATTAGCGGATCGAACCGTGAAGATCCCAAGAGGTATAGTCGAGGACGTGATCGTCCAAGTTGACACTTTCTACTTCCCGGTAGATTTTTTCATTTGGGACACGGAGCCCTCCTTCAACTCGAGAAAACATGTTCCCATCATCCTTGGGCGCCCGTTCTTAGCTACAGCTAACGCAATCATCAATACTCGGAATGGGAGAATGCAACTCACCTTTGGGAACATGACCTTGGAAACCAACATCTTCCACATAGCCCAACATATGGGGGAAGAAGATGATCTTTAGGCGGTGAGTTTCATAGATGAGATAGTAGAGGAGTACTTTGAGGATAATTATTGCAGAGATGTCGTAGGGTCCTATCTAGTGTCGAGCCACGAGAGTGAGGGGACGTACACCGACTTTGAGAGGGAGGTTAGGGAGTTGAGAGAGTTACTCGATGAGAGAGCGTCGGACGAGGACGCGAGAGAGGTTAATTAGGTTTTGAGATTTGAGGAGTTACCACCAAGGGATACACGCATGGTTCCCTCCAGCGAAAAATTTCCAAAACTCCCCTCCAATGTTAAATATGCATACCTAGGAGAGGATGAGACATTTCCTGTTGTTGTCTTCTCTAGCCTAGACGAAGGGTAGGAGGGTAAATTGTTAAAAATTCTAAGGAAGCACCAAAGTGCTTTTGGTTAGTGCATTGCTGATTTGAAGGGGATAAGTCCTTTGATTTTCACTCACAAAATCCATCTCGAAGAGGATGTTAATCCCTCAAGAGAAATGCAAAGAAGTCTAAATCCCAACATGAAAGAAGTAGTGAGAATCGTGATTATAAAGTTATTGGATGCCGGGATTATCTACCCAATCTCGAATAGCAAGTGGGTGAGCCCCATTCAAGTCGTCCCGAAGAAGTCGGGCATGACAATGATTGAGAATTCTAAGGGAGAGATAGTTCCCTAACGTACCACCACCGGGTGGCGCGTTTGCATTGATTACCGGAAACTCAATGCGGGAACTAGGAAAGATCATTTCCTTTTACAATTTATCGATCAAATGCTTGAGAGAGTAGCGGACCACCCTTACTATTGCTTCCTTGATGGTTATTCTGGATATAACCAGATTGAGGTAGATGTACTTGACCAGGAGAAAATGACTTTCACTTGCCCTTTTGGTACGTTTGCCTATAAACGTATGCCATTCGGCTTGTGTAATGCACTCGCGACCTTTCAAAGGTGCATGTTGAGCTTATTTAGCGACATGGTCGAGAGAGGACTTGAAGTGTTCATGGAAGATTTCAGCGTTTTTGGCACCTCTTTCGATCATTGTCTAGAGAAACTGGAAAAAGTACTTGCCCGGTGTGTGGAAAAGAACTTAGTGCTGAATTGGGAGAAATGCAATTTCATGGTCACCGAGGGAATCGTTCTTGGTCACATAGTATCATCCAAAGGAATAGAAGTTGATAGGGAAAAAATTGATGTCATAGCTGATCTTCCCCCACCAAAACCGCTCAAAGATGTGCGCTCTTTCTTGGGCCACGGGGGGTTTTATCGAAGGTTCATTAAGGACTTTAGCGCCATCACTAGACCCTTAAGAAACCTAATCATGAAGTACAACCCATTCGAGTGGACGGAAGCATGCGAAAGCTCTTTTGAAAAACTGAAAACCACGCTTGTGTCTGCTCCCATCATGCAAGTTTTGGATTGGTCTTTGTATTCGAACTAATGTGTGATGCTAGCGATTATGCGATAGGGGCTATTTTGGGCCAAAGAAAAGATAAGCAAACTCATGTCATCTACTACGCTAGCCGGACTCTTACCTGACCACAACTCAACTACTCTACCACGGATAAAGAGTTACTAGCGGTAGTCTTTACCCTTGATGAATTCTGGTCATATCTCATCGGTTCTCCCATTACTTGCTTCACCGACCACGCGACTTTAAAATACCTACTTGCAAAGAAAGATGCAAAGTCGCGCCTCATAAGGTGGATCCTACTCCTACAAGAGTTGAATCTCTCCATTAAAGATAAGAAAGGAGTAGAAATCGTCATTACCAACCACTTATCACGACTTTCGTCCGACGTACCTAGTGATCACATACCCATAGGCGAATACTTTCCGGATGAGCAACTTTTTGCTACCTCTCCTTTGCCCTGATTTGCGGATATAGTAAACTACCTTGTCACGGGAGTCGTCCCTCCCGACTGGACATCGCAAGATAAGAAGAGGTTTCTTACTTGGTCACACATATTTTGCTATGACGATCCATTCCTTTTTAAATTTTCCTCTCTTTTTTTGTACACATAACACCTTTATATCTATGCATTCAACCTTAGTTTGGAGGTGTTCTTGGGGCTGTTTTGGTGTTGATTCTTGGAGGATTTTTTATGACTTTTGTGGGAGGATTTTGATGCTTCATTCTGAGATTTCTGGGCAGATTTATGATGGTTCTTTGTGGTGGTTTAAGGTATGGGGTTTTACACAATACGTTCTTTAAATCTCTCGAGAGTTAGTCCCTTTGATTTCATGTGATTATTGAACTCATATTTGAATTGCCAAATTCATTTGGAATCTGAAAATTATTGTTGAAATCTGATTTTGATTCATGTGGTATTATATTTGTGTTGAGTATGTTGTCTTGAGATTTTCATATGGCACAAAGGTTGGTCACCCGCCTAGATTCCTTTTTTAGTTACTTGATAAAGTATGGTGAGGCCTGGTGACCCGGGTAATGCGTTGTTGAGAAATTATATTGATAAAATGCTTGTGAGATTTGCATTTGATTTGAATATTCGTACTCGTATTGTTACTCTTTATTCACCGCTAATATTTGTTGAGCATCTTTCCTGTCGTATTATGTACTTCCCCATATTTTTTCTTAGTGCCAGGTTAGCGCAATTTTGGGAGCTTTGGACTAATTGGAGAATGAGTTTTATCTTGTCTATATTGGGAAGAATATTCGAGAGTACAATGTGGAGATTTGTATTTATTTTTTATGTATAGAGCATTGGCGATTTATTTTATTTCGAGATAGATAGTTGTATTATTTCGAGAGTCATTTTGTTGTATTTTTTTTGAATAATTGATATTAGTGGTTTCTCTTTTTGTATATTGGGGGATTTAGATGCTCCATACCTTGTTGATTGTGAATTTGGTTAGTTTTATCATTGTAGCTCGTTGCCCCTCTCTCCTCGGGCGGGCGGGGTGTTACAGAAGAATGATAACAGAGCTTAGGTATACAGCAACCCTCGGAGCTTGGTTTTGGGTTCATTGCGTGATTAGAAATTTTTAGAGATAGAGTATTTTCGATGATAGTCGTGTTAGGTTCCGAAATTCAATGTGAGGAATTTATTTTTGGGTGACAAGATTATTTTTTGGAGATTGTTGTAGTGGCCTGATTTGAGGGTTAGTCTTTTGGCAAATTTCAAGGGCGAAATTCCATTGTTTGTGGGGAAGTGTAACGCCCCGCGTAATTTGGATTATTTAAATAAATTTAAAAAAAATATAGGAAAATAAATTTTTTGATTTAATTATTTTTCTTACCCTAAAATATTGGTTTTTATTTTTAAAGACGTGATTTTAAATCGGTTTCGAAAACGGAGTTAAAACGGATTTTTTATGGATTTTTAAATGTTTTATCCCTTGTAAAAAATTTAAGGCGGCGGACTGAATAACTCGGTGATCGATAGATCGACCCCAGCAGATTTCGTGCGCTGCAAGCATTTTGAAGAGTTTTGTTTTGGTTTAAACTCTGTTCTTTTGCCTTATAAAATGAGGTAGTGGGTGACCATTTGAGAACCAATTTTTGGCACCAAAATATGCAGAAAACATATTTTTATTTCCTCTCTTTTTATATACAGATAACCCCTTTATATCTATGCATTCAACCTTGGTTTTGGCGGTGTTCATGGGGATTTTTTGGTGTTGATTCTTGGATGATATTTATGGGCAAATTTCTGATGGTTCTTTATGGTGGTTTAAGGTATGGAGTTTTACCCAATATGCTCTTTAAATCTCTCGAGAGTTATTCCCTTTGATTTCATGTTATTACTCAACTCATATTTGAATTGCTAAATTCATTTGGAATCTGAAAATTACTGTTAGAATATGATTTTGGTTCCTGTGGTATTATATTTGTGTTTAGCATGTTGTCATGAGATTTTAATATGGCACAAAGATTGGGCCCCCGCCAAGATTCCTTTTCCGGCTACTTGATAAAGTATGGCGTGGTATGGTAAGGCCTGGTGACCAGGGTAATGTGTTGTTGAGAAATTATATTGATAAAATGCTTGTGATATTTGCATTTGATTTGAATATTCGTACTCGTACTATTACTCTTTATTCACCGCTATTATTTGTTGAGCATCTTTCCTATCGTATTGTGTACTTCCCCATATTTTTTCTTAGTGGCGGATTAGCGGGGTTTTGGGAGCTTTGGACTAATTAGTTATTGATTTTTATCTTGGCTATATTGGGAAGAATATTCGAGAGTACAATAAGGAGATTTGTATTTATTTTTTTATGTATAGAGCATTGGCGATTTATTTTCTTTCGAGGTAGATAGTTGTATTCTTTGGAGAGACATTTTGTTGTATTTATTTTGAAGAATTGGGATTAGTGGTTTCTCTTTTTGTATATTGTGAGATTTAGATGCTCTATACCTTGTTGATTATGGATTTGGTTAGTTTTATCGTAGTAGCGAGCCGCTCCGCTCTCCCCGGGCAGGCGGGGTGTTACAGAAGAATGGTATACGAGCTTAGGTGTACGAAAACCCTCGGGGCTTGGATTTTGGGTTCATTGCGTGATTAGCAATTTTTGGAGATTGAGTAATTTCGGTGATAGTCGTGTTGGGTTTCGAAATTAGATGTGAGGAATTTATTTTTGTGAGACAAGATTATTTTTGGAGATTGTTGTAGTGGACGAATTTTAAGAGTTAGGCTTTTGACAAATTTCGAGGGCGAAATTCCATTGTTAGTGGGGAATGTAACACCCCGCGTAATTTTGGAGTATTTTAAATTAATTTTAAAAAAAATAGAGGAAAATAAATTTTTTGATTTAATTATTTTTCTTGCTCTAAAATATTGGATTTTATTTTTAAAGACGATATTTTCAATCGGTTTAAAAAACGGAGTTAAAACGGATTTTTAAATGTTTTATCTCTTGTAAAAATTTTGAGGTGGGCGACTGAAATAACTGGGTGATTGATCGATCGACGCCAGGGATCGATCGATCGACCCAGCAGATTTCGTGCGCTGCAAGCAATTTGAAGAGTTGTGTTTTGGTTTAAACTATATACCTTTGCCTTATAAAATGAGGTCGTGGGTGACCATTTAAGGACCAACTTTTGGCACAAAAATATGCAGAAATCATATTTTTATTTCCTCTCTTTTTATATACACATAGCCCTTTATATCTATGCATTCAACACTAGTTTTGGAGGTGTTCTTGGGGCTATTTTTGTGTTGATTATTGGATGATTTTTTATGACTTTTGTGGGAGGATTTTGATGGTTTGTTCTGAGATTTCTGGGAATATTTATGATGCTTCTTTGTGGTGGTTTAAGGTATGGGGTTTTACATAATATGCTCTTTAAATCTCTTGAGAGTTATTCCCTTTGATTTCATGTGATTATTGAACTCATATTTGAATTGCTAAATTCATTTTGAATCTAAAAATTATTGTTGGAATGTGATTTTGATTCATGTGGTATTAAATTTATGTTTAGCATGTTGTCATGAGATTTTAATATAGCACAAAGGTTGGTCACCCAATAAGATTCCTTTTTCGGCTACTTGATAAAGTATGGCGTGGTATGGTGAGGCCTGGTGACCCGGGTAATGTGTTGTTGAGAAATTATACTGATAAAATGCCTGTGAGATTTGCATTTAATTTGAATATTTGTACTCGTAATGTTACGCTTTATTCACTGTGAATATTTGTTGAGCATCTTTCCCATCATATTGTGTACTTTTCCATATTTTTCTGAGTGGCAAGTTACCATGATTTGCGTCACTTTGGACTAATTGGAGATTGATTTTTATCTTTGCTATATCGGGAAGATTATTCGAGAGTACAATGAGGATATTTGCATTTATTTTTTATGTATAGAGCATTGGCGATTTATTTTATTTTGATATAGATAGTTGTATTATTTCGAGAGACATTTTGTTTTATTTATTTTGAAGAATTGAGATTAGTGGTTTCTCTTTTTGTATATTGTGGGATTTATATGCTTTATACCTTATTGATTGTAGATTTGGTTAGTTTTATCGTAGTAGTGGGCCACTCCGCTCTCCCCGGGCGGACGGGGTGCTAGAACAGGGACACCTCGACAGTGGATGAAGCAGATGTTGGAGGATTATGGGATATCACAGGACACCATGACTATTTCCTGTGATTACACGAGCGCGATATACATATCCTATAATCCAGTCTAGTATTCGCGCACAAATCACATTAGGATACGAGCACACTTTATCCGTGATCTTACAGAGAAAAAGGTCATATCCTTGAGTTTTGTATCTACCGACCTCCTGTTAGTCGATATCTTCACGAATCCTGGGTGTCCTTAGATTCGAGAGTCTTAGGAAGTATTTAGGAATTTTCACAGGTTACTGAGGGGTGGTCACCATGTCTAGAGTAGGATGCATTTTTCATGTTCATATAATCTAATTCCTATCTCTAGATTGTATCTTTTGTATCATTATTTGTTTGATTTTTTATTATTTTTTTTGAAAAGATTGAAAAATCCAAAAAGATTTTATTTTTTGAAAACTTTTCAAAAAGCCAAAAAGATTTTCTTTTTATAAAAAACAAATTTCTGAAAAACACAAAAAGAGTTTTGTATTTTGTTGACACCATTTATGGATGAACAGTCAAGATAGCCATAGTCACAACTTCATTTCATATTCCAAGTGACTGTTTGATAGTGATTTAAGATGCTACATCATTTCATCCATGTGCATTACATTATTTGGAGCCTTTAAGATAGGATTAGTGATATCTTCTACATATTTTGGCTCCTTATCTCCTTTATTGCACACATTCACGGTATTATTTAAGTATTGTACTTATCTATCACATATTGGCTTGAGTGTTTCCATCTCAATTCTGTCTATACATCGACCAAAATGTGATAAAACTTTACAAGATAGTAGTGCATGTAAAAAAAATTTATCGTGAGGACTTAATTGCAATAAAATATGATAAGTGAATCACGAAAAAGGGATACGAGAGTTCAAAATTAACTCATCGTGAAAGCCACCATTTGAAAAGGTGGACGAAAAATTAAATGGCAATAAAAAGAAAAATATACCAAATCAAATGGGCCAATAGGTTTTAGTTTCATCGCCTCTAAAGAAAAATATAATGTATAATTATTTATGAGGGATTTTGGATGGAAAGAAATGAAAAACGGGTTTGCACGTCCTTGAAAGTCATGAAAAAACATTACAACCTTTTGGACCTTATTGGTGTGGAAATCAGTTTAAGCTTTGATTTACTGATTTGATTGAGTCAATTTCTTTTAATTCCACAATTTTTACACCTCAGGAAGATGTTGAGTTAATTCGTTAGGAATGTCCAACATTCATCGTGCACATATTTTATGCTTGTGTGTATTGATTTTCCTGTCAAATTTGTTCACATCCATACCTTTCCGCTATTACCGACTTGTTTGTTTTGGTGTTCTTTTATGGTGTGATTTATTGTTTTATTTTATTTTTTGTAAGAAAAATTTGAAAATTTTCAAAAAGAAAAATTTTAATTACCTTCTGACATTCTCCATTTGCATTTGCTTTGTGTTCTTCATATTTATCTATTTGGGGACATCATAAAAAGGGGAAAAACGAATTATGGGGGAGATTTTTTGTTTGATTTTATAGTGATTTGCTTGAGCATAAATTGGTACTTATTTTTGCTTATTATTCCATTTTAAATTATTGCGCGTCACGGGTATTGTTCCTTGTCTCATATGTGTAGGTACTTAATTGAGGATTATTTTTGTACACCCTGATGATGACAAAGAAAGTTTGAAGATGTTGAAGAAGTTGAAGACATGTCATTTCGTATTTACACTATTTGGGTTTAATGGGAATATTAAATTGTATGTATCTTTGGGATGGGTAGCATAATTCAGATAGTTTTTATGTATGTACCGGGATAGACATAGGGAGGGATTTGTAAGGAAATGATTTTATAAATATCTGTTTAATATCTAGGAATTTTTTTTGTATATCTTAGATCACTGCAAGTATGTCTGATACCGCTACATTCGGCACGTCTCCACGTTCATCCATGACGGCCTCGACTTGGATCTGAAGTTATCACGCACCCACTACCTTCATACGTGCGTAGTGCATCAACATTGTTCTATCATACATCTTCAACATTCACCTATTCCCACTACTCCACTCGCAGTTATGGTAAAATAATTTAATTGGAGTTTTTAATATTTGCATAAATTTTTGAAGACTGAAATATTTATCTTGAAATAAGATTTTTTCTAAGTGTAGAGGCGAGAAAATACACGTAGTTTAGATAATTTGAACGACAGAGCTTGTCATTCAAATGACAGCTCATGTCACGCAAATTCGTTCTAACGACACCTGGCGTCGTTCGAGTGACACCCCATCTCGTTCTAGTGAGCCACCGCTTAGATTTATGTATTTAACCAGTGTTCTTTCTACACCTTTTTGCAAGTCTTTGACCTAACGTTCCTGCAGTTCTTCTGCATTAAAAATAAACTTTATTTTTCATATTTTATACATTGTTTTGATTCATAAATAATTCCCAATAATTTATGTGAATCCTCTAAACACAAGAAAATTGTTCTACTCATCTGTAGTTCTTGTGAAGAAGAAGAAGAAGGCTGATTTTCCACTGTTTATCTTGGAGTTCTTGCGAGACCTCTTGCTGACGACACCGAACTGACACCTGCAAGTATTTCGTATGTCACCGTATTTCATTGTAATCCTTGTACGTTGAGATTTACAAATTATAGTGAAATAAAAAGGTTTTGCCCCTTTGGTGGATTTTTCCTCAAATTGTGACTGTATTGCATGTCTAATTTATTTCATTTATCTGTCACAATTATTTGCAAGAGTTATGAATGTATTGGGATAAAATTGGAAATTAAGTAAATAAGTTGGTCTTTGATTGCTGGCGCACTCTCAGAGTTTATCATCTCATATTTTTTAGTTAATCAATATGGGGCTAGTAATGAAAATAATAACTCGAGTAATTCAATCATATAAGAACACTAACGGATGTTCGTACCGATGGCACGAATAAACTTACTTTTGTTATAATTGTGACTAAGGCACCCTTCATTCCTGAAAAATGTGTGTTTTGCATACGATACTACCCAAGTCATTTAAAACATTTTAAAAGTTTAGGGGCTAAAATATTTTTTTTAAATTGCCCTTTCCCTAGGTTATAGGAACTAATCCAAGGTGCAATGATGTCCATATAAAGTTTCATAAACTAAAACACTAAATTTCATTACAAGTAATATGTTCATGGATAGAAGATGAAGACTCCAGTAGATCCTCCCAGTCAACCACGAATGGAAATCTTTCGAATTTAAGTGGTCTTCCCACATTATATATAGTCACATTCCTATCCACTTATATGCCTTTTTAGACCATCTTTAGAGTATTTTTTCATTTTAATGTTAAAAAAGCCCAAATGTTAGTTTGCCACACCAAAACAGGGTCCCAGCTCTTGAGGAATGGTATCTTCGGAGATCCCACGGAAGTTAGGTCGTCGTAGAGTAACCTTCGGGCAATATTGGAATTACCACAAGGTTCACTCTCATATTTCCTTCGTGTAAGAAATGAACGACTAAGATTACATCATGTATTTTGGTCCGAAGTTGGTGCGATAATCCAAACGTAGCATGAAGGTCTTCCGCGGCATCCCTATGCCACACAAGAGACCCTAAGGCAATGTGGCAAATATGAAAGAAAAATAGCCTCAGATTTGTCACCTATTTTAAAAAATTTTATTTTGTTTAATGCTTTGAAGATGGTCTTATAGTCCCGTAAAATTTCACAAACTAGGCCTAGATAATATATATGTTTGCCCATCGATTTGGAAACAATAAGTGTTTAGACCCAAGTAGCATGAAAAAACATGAAAATGGAAACTTTTGAGGTTTAATAGACTCAAATAATTATGGTAGTATGAAATTTTGAAGTAGAGGGTATAATAAACTTGAATGGACAAGTGGGGCATTAAAGTGCTCAGCATCACTCATTATGTCCATCATTTGGGCATTTCATGTGTGTTTAAAGAATTACAAACCTAGATCCGTGTTTAAAGATATTACACACCTTGTATCTTTGTGTTCTTTTCAAATGATAATGAACTTCAAAATATTTGCTAAGAAGTAAAAAAGGGAAATAACGAACATTCGTTCAATCTGATGAACTCATGAGCTACTAAAAGTTTGAGATAAATGTTATGTTGTTATAAAACATTAGACCAGTAAGAACTCACATGAAGGAACTTAAGATTTGTGAAGGCACCGTTAATTGTTTGTCAACCACCTTATTTTAAGTATGAAAACGAGTAGCCAACTTATTTTACTTTTTAAACTAAACTTCATAATTTTTACTATAGTTAGAGGGTTGATAAATTTGCTATGTTATAAAAGCCAAAGAGTTGGAAACAATATCTGTTAGATCAGCTGATCAATTTGAAGGATATGGAAGTTGCGAGATTTGGGAATATAGGGAATATACCACTCTTATCAACAGAATATTTAAATAGAACAATTTACGATTATTCTCCCTTTCTTCTTAAAATCCAAACATCTTGGGATAGATATCAGATATGTTGGTGTCATAAGAGGAATTAATTGTGTTGTATTGCAAAACTGGAAGCTTCCCACCTATTCTCTAGGAGCCGATCATAACACACTGAGGATTTAGTTCTTGGAAAATAACTTCTTCATAAATCTAATCATTTATTAAGTTATTCCAAGAGGATTTGTATCCAGCTCAAGCTATTCTTAAATTTCTCGTGATGGCGAAGGATACTTTTGGAAGAAAAATTCTAGCATCAAATGGATTAAATAGGGGGATAAAAAAAAGAATTTTTTGGTTACTCTTCCATGACACAGTTAAATTATTTTAATTAAAATTGAGTAATGAAAAACTAGGTGGTACCAGGAACCAAGCAAAACCAACTTAAAAACATAAGTTCATAGAATCAGATTTGAATCGGCTTCCGAGTCAGGATCGAATCCATTCGTAGTCTTAAGTGACATGACATCATAGCGTATAAAATGTGACTCTATGCAAGCATTCAATAAAAGGTTTTTCCACAGCTAATATGCCCGCGTTCTAGGGCTCGATGAGATGAGACATGTAATCTAATTTTGAATCCAAGATAGGGCATGAACTCAGATTCTAAACATAAAATTTAACAAATTAACCTTCTTTAAGGTTAGGAGACAACTTTTTTATAAGAAATGTCGTCAAACCACAATGATTTTGCTCACACACGTATATACTAAGTAATGAAAATGTAAAAGGATTGAAGATATCACGTGCAAAAGTGCCAATTGCAAAATCACTATTATTGAACTCTAGGAACTTAAGAAAGGCCTTGTTTGAAATGGAACAAAACAATTCATAATCTGGAAATTCTAGGAAACTTACATTGAAATCCATATAGTTATAAACATTATTAGACCCTCCATATTCAAGCTTAAAACGCTGACAATATCACCTGCATTTTTCAAAATAAAACCTTTATAAGCATGAGAGTGATACTCTTGTACCTGCAAATTGAAATTAAGAGATTTAAAAGGGGCATTGCTAGATACAGACATTGCGATTCACGACAGAGAAGACAATTTGAAAGATTTATTTCACCAAGGCCAAGTACACATGAACCAAAAGAGATTTGAGACTATTGGGACCACAAAAGAGCTTACAGATCCTTGGGATAAAAAATAAATACAAAGCATGAGCCAAACTATGTTCTAAACATTTTAATTGATGTAAACTATAGTTGTATCACATTAGCACTTAATTTCAGGCTGAGACCAGAGTGCCAAATCACAAATACTTCTTACATCCAAACAATTTTGTTATCTTTCTTATACAAAAAGTCCTTATCTGAACAAAGATAGCCAGTTTCTTTTACTTGACCCAAAAGAATTATAAATACATTGAATATAACTAAAAATATATAAAATAATTAAGTAAAAGAGGGGAGTTAGTGTCATCGTGTACCTAATCATGGCATAAACATAAGGGCATCAATTCAACAAAAATGACTGAGTTTGGGAAATAGTTCATCTAAATAAGAACAGACTCAAACACTCTCACATAATCAAATATCCCACAAAGCAATTGTAGCAAAGTGAACTTGATATGCAAATATTATTCAAAATTATTAAACTCCATTTTCACAATCAATGGCAATACATTTGGTTGAATTTACGTTGGTTGATTACATATTTAATTTTTTCCTTTTTATTGTATCAAATTCGACATAGTCACTTATTAGCTGATTAGTACAAAATTAAACATGTGCCATATCACATGCGTAATAATACATTAGACATGCATCCACCCAAAACTCATATTAAAACTACATTTCATAATGCTTATAAGCTTTAAAATCTCATGCCTGCAACTATGTACTTATAGTGTTATCCCGAAAAATAAGAAAACATAAACAAGATATTAATTAAGTTCCCTAAAAAATAAAAATAAAATTACCCGAACATAATAAAGTTATATTTTTATAGAAAAACATTTAACAAACATTACAAATACCATATCACCACTGTATATTCAACTAACCCGAGTGACCATATTTTCTTTTCAAAAGGCTCATTGTAAATCACTAAAATGGTGATGGTGGTGAGCATGAGAGGTGGAGAGAGATGGAGACATGTGGTGGTTTTAAAAAAATGGAAGAATCAGTCTTCTGCAAAAAACCTTAAAAGGATTGACGACTTATAGTCATTTTGGTGCAATTACCCAATAATTAATATATTCAAATAAAAATAAAACTCACAAAATTTAAAGAGAAGTAAAGAAAAAAATCCATTAGCCATTAAAAATAGCTATATATGTTGGAGTTGAGCAACAAACTAAATATGTTGAACATACATAACAAACTAAATCTATTGGACTTAATAGGTACTCATGTGTCTATATCCATTTTACAAATCCACTCACATTTCAAAATATGGACTTTTACATTATATCAAAACCAAAAGTCATCAAGATCATGAAAATACGTCTTGGGATTTTGTTAACCACATTAAATACAAACTTAAGCACCCAATTAGATCAAACTGAATAAAGTTATGAATTAATCATGCCTAGTAAAAAAAACATAAATAAACCAGTTTCAATTAATTAGAAATTATTTAGAACAGGGAGATATAGACATATAGGTCTATACACCATATTATGCATACCATTTATTTGGAAACGAAACAAATGCAATCCAAATCTTTAGAACAAACTCAACAAATAAGAAAATAAAGTTATAAACCAGAGAACAAAGTCAACAACTTGATTAATAAACCCTAAGAACAAGCCCTCTTTCGCAATGTCTAAATTAGGGTTGTTACCTTTTTAAGGGGTCGGATATAATCGGGGTGACCGGAAAGAGAGGCAAAGATGGGAAGTCCAACAGGGGATATGGTGGTTGAGGTGGCCGACTGATATGATGGTAGAGGGGCGAAGGGAGGATATGTGCTTTGGGTGAGTGGCGATTGAGGGTATAAAATAAGTGAGGAAATTTTTTGTCACTAATTAAATTTTTTTGTGTGATAAATGTATTTGTCACTAAATGTATAATAATTTTGTCACGAATAGATGAATGGAACATTTTCGCACGCGAAAATGGCGTCGCCAAAATTTTAATGATTATTTTGGGACAAACATTATTAATTCGTCACCAATTTAACATCATCACACTCAATTAATGGCGAAATTCATTTTCCTCACAGAAAGGTTACTTTTTATGACAAAATTACTTTTGTCCTAATTTTTTGTGTCACTGATAAGACATTTTGTTGTAATGTATATACATTTGTCATGATATTGATCATCATAATGGAATGTCAATATTTGTTAGATAAGATGGGCAAGTATGAATCCTAAGTAGGATATATAGATAAAATAAGAAAAAGATGAAAATAGGAAAGTTGGACTCTAGTCTGGGGTTTTAGCCCCAAATCCCTGCGTAGCCTATGAAGGAATCAAAGTACACGTAGTTCGCATGCGACACAAGGGCGGGGTTTATCCCATAGATTCAAACGAGAGTTTATTATATGTGTCTGTGAAGAGAAAATATTTTAGTTTTGAGAAAGTGTAGTGAATAATCATGTTAGAATTTATAGGCGTATCCCTCTTTTTCTTAGTTTTGTTTTTTTTATACAAAATAAAGTGTGTGTAATATAACTAATAATGGATGAGATGTTAGTGTGTATTATCTAAAGTAAAAGCTAAATTGAGAATTTATATAACTAATACGAAAATAAAGAAATTAAGAGAGAGAAGGATGTTTGGACCTTCTTTGGAGACTTAATGCTTGATCTTTATTTTGGAATTTTTGAAATTTTAAAGCGCATGCGTACCCCCGTAACTTAGACTTTTTCAAAGTCCTTATGCAAAAGGACTAAAATCTAAAATAAAGGAAAGTGCGGAAATATAAACAAAGACAAAATGCATATTTTATTGTATTACTAAACAAGGATTACAAGAACTTGAAAGAGAGATACATAGCTCGTTGTAACAAATTAATAAAATTTCAAAACAAACAACGAACAACATAAAGAAAACCAAGACAACAACATTATCAACAAAGAAGGGCCTACTGTGGGGGTGGGTGAGAGGGGACGGGTGCGTTGGGATCATAGGAGTCATATAAGTATGTGGGGAGTGGTACCCCCTCACTTACTTGGAGCTTGTACATTTCCTCTTGAAGGCAGACCATCATGCTAGTGTCACGTCGGTATGCCTTTTGGTCCGCCATATAGCCCCTTAAAAAATCATTGAAACTCATCTCCAAGTTCTCAATGCGATGAGTGATGTTCGCTCCGACCGGTTCATAGTCCGAGTCCTCCTCCTCATCGTATTCCTCCTCCCCACGATCCTCCTCTGCTACCATCTCAATATCCTCACCCACGTTCGCCCATGGTTGTTGGACAACACACAGTTTCCTAGCACTCCTTGTTCACGACTCCCCTCCAATGGGTTTTGGGATGCAGGGGACAACGCGTGGGGGCACAATTCTCGTGTCTTTGAGAAAAGACATGATGAGATGGGGATAAGGGAGGGTCGCCTTCCCTTTGGGGTCCATGGCGGCATTGAGGATGTCAGCATAGAATGTGCGATCTAGGTGTATATGGGTGTCCGCATCAAGTAGGTGGTAGAGAAAGTTGGCATGGTGAATTCGCATCGCCGAGTCATTGGATGTTTGCAAAATACACCCGCAAATGATGAGGAAGGCGACTCGGGACCGTTCATTGAGGCTCCCCATGAGAAAAGTGTCAGAATCCCACATGTTATCGTGGGCGATGTGCCCGATGCAAGTATGTTTCCCGACCAGTCGGTCCGCGATGGGGTAACCAGAACGGGTTGGGCTTGGGACGCCCTTAGTACGCATCTTTTGGATCAAAATTTTGAGAGAAAATGGGATGGGGGCTTGATCCACATACTCTTGAGCTGCGAACCCCCGTGCTAATGAGTGTGCCATAGAACATGCAAACCTCCTCTTCCCACACCGCGGGGCCGGGTTCTTAGAAGAATTGGCACCACCTACGGAACCGGAATAACGTAGTGATTGATTGGGGAATTTAGTCCCAATTGACCTACCTCTCGATATGCATCATGCGGGAGGTGGAAAAGAAACTATCGCACTATCGCCACTCTTGACGAGAGTGAAATTCACCGTCATCGTTGGGCAAAATGTCGGTGTTGTTGTACATGGTGAGGTGCAAGTTGTTGGCCATTTGGAAAGGGGTTAGGAGTGATGGAAATTTTTTAGAGTAAGAGGGAGAAAGTAAGAGTTGTGAAAATGGTAAAGGGGAAGTGTGTATTTATAGGTGAGGTGTGGTGTAGGGGGAATTTGGAGGGAAACAATTTTGGAGGGAAAGGGGGATGAAGAATGGAGGGAAAAGCGTAAGAAATGTGGGAAAATGGAGGGAAGGGAATGGATTGGGGAAGATAAGGGAGTGAACCATTGGTGGAATCAAACAGACTTCTAGAAAATTGAACTGGTTAGGTTCTGGGGCAAACCGGTTCACCCTATATTAATTTTTAATTCAACTGATCAGCAAACTGGTTTGGTTATTGGGGCGAACTAGTTCGGTCCACTGTTTTCTTACCTCTATTTCACTTCCTAAAGAAAAACTAAGTGTTGAAACTCTCAAAATATTTTTGTTCCGGAATCCTCCTAAATTGTTCCCACTCATGTATGGTCCTGAAAAATGTTGATCACTCTTAACAAAAGCTCTAAACTTTCCCGTGTTTTTCCTTGCATGATTCTCTCTCTAACAACTCACATCCAATGGACCTCTAATGACCTTAACCTAAAACTAACTAATGTACACAAGAATCACCCCATACACTTCGGGGGTGCAACGACCTCTCAATTCATTCTCAATCAACCCCGTAAACTAGGTCCGATGACCAAATGGCGTCGACTTCTTAAACACACGCCTCTAGGAACGGGTTTAAACGTTGTCCGCAGAATTTGAATGTGTCTCCCCCTTTTGGATCTTCCAATTAAATGGCACCGTTGAGGAACACTTCTTTAACGATGAATGGGCCTCTCCACCACGAATGTAATTTATTGGGAAATAAGTGGAGACGAGAGTTATAGAGAAGCACTTTTTCTCCCGAATGAAACTCTTTGCATCGGATCATTTTATCATGTGCGAGTTTCATCCACTCTTTAGATATCTTGATATTCTCATAAGCATCGTTGCGCATCTCTTCCAACTCATTCAATTGATGATTTCGAGCTTCAACAGCTTTGTCGAAATTATAGTTCAACCTCTATATAGCCCAATAAGCTTTGTGTTTCAAATCTATGTGGAGATGGCAAGGTTTTCCATAGACAAAGCGAAATGGGGACATCCCGAGGGGGTTCTTGTATGCGATTCTATAAGCCCATAGTGCATCGTTCAATCAAAGGGACCAATCTTTCCAATTAGGATCGATAATTTTTTGAGAATTTTCTTGATTTCACGAATTTCTAGCTCATCTTGCCCACTTGTTTTGGGGTGATAAGGTGTCCCAAACTTGTGAACGACTCTATACTTTCTCATAAGTTTTTAAAACATCCGATTGGAAAAGTGTTTACCGTTATCACTAATAATTGCCTTCAGAGCACCGACGCGAGAGAGTATGTGTTCTTGCAAGAACTTAATCACCACCTTGTTGTCATTAGTTTTGGTAGCTATGGCCTTTACCCATTCTACACATAATCTACCGCAACAAGGATGCATAAGAAACCAAAGGAGGGAGGGAAAAGGCCCATGAAGTCAATACCCCAACAATCAAATATCTCAATAACGAGTATGATGGTCAATGGCATCATGTCTCGATAGGTAATGGCGCCCCTTCTTTGACATATATCGCATGATTTACAATAAGCCTTTCTATCCTAGAAAATGGCCTCCATATGCTCCCATATGACAAAAGCGGATGACACTTGGAATCTCATCATCTGATACACAACGTCGGATGATTTGGTCTGCACAATATTTAAATAGGAATGGATCGTCGTAAAAAATATGCGTGACCAAATAATGAACTTCTTCTCTTGTGGTGTCCAATCGGGAGGGACGATTCCCATGATAAGATAATTAACTATGTCTGCAAACCAGGGGAGAGAAGAAGTGGAAAATAATTGCTCATCCAAAAAATATTCATCTATGGGTATGGGATCACTAGGCAAGTCGAATGAAAGCTGAGATAAATGGTCGGCAACGACCTTTTCTACTCTTTTTTTGTCTTTTATAGAGATATTGAACTTTTATAGGAGTAGGATCCACCTTATGAGGCGTGACTTAGTATCCTTCTTGAAAAGGAGATATTTAAGCACCACGTGGTCAGTAAAGCATGTGATGGGCGAACCGATGAGGTAGGGGTGAAACTTATCAAGGGAAAAAACTACCGCTAGCAATTCTTTCTACGTGGTGGAATAATTGAGTTGTGGTCTGGTTAGAGTACGGCTAGCATAATAGATGACATGAGCCTTCTTGTATTTTCTTTGGCCCAAAATAGCCCGATAGCGTAATCACTTACATCACGCATAAGCTCGAATGGAAGGGACTAATCCGGAGCTTGAATAATTGGGGAAAAAACAAGCATTCTTTTCAATTTATCAAAAGCACTTTGGCATTCTTCATTCCACTCAAAGAGGGCATCATTTATAAGGAGGTTGCTCAAGGGTCTAGAAATGTTACTAAAATTCTTAATGAACCTTCTATAAAAACCCGCGTGGCCCAAGAAAGAGTGCATGTCGTTTAATGATTTAGGTCGGGGAAGCTCGGATATGACATATATTTTTTCCCTATCGACTTTAATTCCTTTGGACGACACAATTTGACTAAGAAATCTTCGTTCGTTTACCATGAAATGGCATTTTCCCTAATTTAAAACCAAGTTCTTTTCCACACATCGGGAAAGTACTTTTTTAATATTAGCAAGATAAAGGTCAAAAGAGGGACCAAAAATGCTAAAGTCATCCATAAATACCTCAAGGCCTCTTTCAACCATGTTGCTAAAGAGACTAAGCATGAACCTTTGAAAGGTCGCGGGTGCATTACACAATCCAAATGGCATACGTTTGTAGGCAAACATGCCAAAGGTACATGTGAAAGTCATCTTAACCGTCAAGGAAGCAATAACATGGTTGTCCCACTACTCTCTCTTGCATTTGGCTGATGAATGGTAAGGGGAAATGATCTTACCTAGTGCCCGCATTGAGTTTCTGGTAATCAATGCAAACGTGCCCTGGTGATGGTATATTAGGGAATTAACTCACCCTTGGCATTCTCGACCACAGTCATTCCTGACTTCTTCGGGACGACTTGGATAGGACTCACCCATTTACTATCCGAGATTGGGTAAATGATCCCGACATTCAATAACTTAATGATTTCTGCTCGTACTACCTCTTTCATGGTGGGGTTCAATCGCTTTTGCATTTCCCTCGAGGGCTTCACGTCCTCCTCGAGGTGAATTTTATCGGTACAAATAAAAGGGACTTATACCTTTTAAATCCACTATGCACCAACCAAAATCACTTCGTTGCTTCCTCAAAATCGCTAACAATTTACCCTCTTGCTCTTTATCTAGGCTAGAGGAGATAACAATAGGAAATGTCTCATCCTCTCCCAAATAAGAATATTTAACGTTGGAGAGTAGTTTCTTTAATTCAAGGGTGGGAAACTTTTCATCAGAGGGAACTGTGCGAGACTCCCTCGATGGTAATTCCTCGAATCTAGAAACCTAACTCACATCTCTCACGCCCCCACCTAATGCCCTCTCGTCTAATGTCGCTCTCCACTCTTATACATCTCTCTCAAAATTGGTGTACGTCCCGTTACTCTCACCACTCGAAATAAGTCATGCTCCTAAGGAATCCCCATTAAAATTTCCTTTTACGTGCTTCTCTAGTATCTCCTTAATAAGATACACTGAGTGAAAATCATCCTCATCACCCACTTGACTCGCAATATTGAAGATATTTGTTTCTAAGGCCATGTTCTCGAAAGTGAGTTGCATTTTCTCATTTCGAGTGTTAATCAGGGCGTTAGTTGTAGCTAAGAATGGGTTGCCAAGAATGACGAGAACATGATTACTTAAGGTGATGGAGGATTCCGTGTCCCAAACGACAAAATCTATCGAGAAGTAGAAGGTGTCAACTTGGACTATCACGTCCTCAATAAATCCTCTTGGTATCTTCACGGTACGATCTGTGAGTTAGAGAGTGATTTTTTTGGGCTCGAGATCCCCCAAATTGAGTTGCCTATATATGGAGTAGGGAAGAATGTTGACACTCACCCCTAAATCAAGTAAGGCCTTTTCTATTCGATTATCCCCAACGATGCACGAAATGGTAGGTGCACCTGGATCTTTAAACTTTGATGGGAGGTCGTTAAGTAGAATAGAGGCCACATTTTATGCTAGGAAGATGTTCTTTTTCATCTTTAGCCTTCTTTTCACTGTCAAAAAGTCCTTAAGGACTTTAGCATAGGCGGAAATTTTCTGTATAGCATCGAGAAAAGGTAAAATCAGCTTGACTTTCTTAAAGACATCTAACACGTCATTACAAGGGATTCCTTTTTAGGGAAGAACTAGCCATTGTGGAAAAGGTGCGACGGTAGGAGGTTTCACTACGACTTTAGGCTTACTAGTGTCATCATTGTCACTCTCCTTCAAGGGGGCATCTTCTGCCTCTTTCATACCAAGAAAAACCTCCTTATCTTTAGGTGTGTCGTGTGGGGAAGGTGATAAATCAACAACTCGCCCACCATGTAGAGTGGTAATGGCTTGACATTGCTCTTAATGTTCATTGGAAGTAGAGCTAACACTAGTTTGACCTTGAGGAGGTCTTTGGCCTTAGGCCGAAAACTTACCCTTCTCTTGGATACTTAAAGATGATTGCAACCTAGAGATATTCACATTCATTTCGATAAACATACGGTCATACTTAGCATTGGTTGAATTTTGGGCTTGGATGAATTGATTTATAGTATCTTTAAGATTTCTCCATGATGGATTGATATATGGTGCGAGAGGTGGTGCTTGCATATGTGCTTTCATATGTGGAGCTTATTAAAAATATGGAGGTGGAGGTGGGGCAACGTGTGAATTAGGATTCAACGCAGCATGTTATTGACCATACCTAAAACCAAGATGGTTCCTCCATGAAGGTTTGTGAGAATTCCCATGCAGAGCATTTAAATTACCCTTAAATCCTCCTATCGCATCCACTTGTTCATGTAGTATTACTTTATTGGCAGGTATCGTCGGGCATTCCTTCGTTGAATGGCACGCCTCACAAATAGTACATACCTTCCTTTTTATTGCTTGGGTGGGTTCGATTGGTTCCCTTAGCCTTGATCCGACTACGTCTCCAACATGATAAAGACCAAGTGATGAAGGAGCGATGGGAGTCTGTCGAACCCAACTTTGGGTGTTAGGATCGGATGCGTCCCATGCTTGAGTTGTCTCGACGGTAAACTTAAGGTGATCCTCTGCATCGTGTTCATCAAATTCCCAAAATTTTCTCTCGGACATTGTCTCAAGGAGTTGTTTAGAAGACATGCTTAGCCCGTGGTGAAAGAAAGATATGAGACGATACTTCTCAAAACCATGATGAGGGCATGTACTAACTAGCGCGTTGAAACGTTCGTAACATCGATTAAATGACTCATTTTCTTGTTGTTAGAATGTTTCCCTCCATGATCCAATTGAGTTCGGTGATAAAGACCATAGCCATGTCTTAGCTTTATCCTTTAAGGAAAAAGAAAAAAGTTTGAGGCGAACGACATCTTGTGTGAAAGCTTGATCACTAAATATATTGCATGCCTCTTCAAACTCAAGAATGTGAAGATAAGGCTTTTTTGAATCCAACCCGTGAAATGTGGGAAGAATTTTTATCATCCCATTACGAAAATGGAATTGTCTCACATTATACGAAAGTCGAATGAAATCTAGAGTGACAGTTCTCTCGGGATAGAGGAGTTCTCTAATGGGACGATGTGGAATTTCACTCTCACCCGTACCAAAACTAACGTGTTTCGACATGTCTCTCTCTCTAATTGATTCGAATTCCTCACTTGACACTCTCGGAGTGTGATTCAATGTGTGACTCGTAATGGAATTTGGCAGTGTAGGAGTTGGAACCCAAAACTGCAGTTTGTTAGGAGCGTATGGGCTATCGGGATCGTACTCAACTATCGAATTTTCGTTAATGCAAGTGGGAGTTGATTGAGGAGTTTGTTGCGGATTTTGGATGAAAGTACTTTGAGAGATGTTCGAAATTTCTTTTTGCTCTTTTTTTATTTTTCTAATTTTTTTTTTTGGATTTTTGATTTTATGATTTTTTTTTGGCCTTTTAAGATTTGGAGTCAAATTTGTGATTAAATCGACCTAACCTAAAAGTCTACCTAGATCCATGGTAACGGCGCCAAAAACTTGATGCGACTCAAAATGTGTCTCTAGTACATGCTAATTACGGTTCAAGTGCAAACCGGTCGCGTAAGTAATAAACCCGATAAGACGAGGTCAAATCCTCAGGGAAATAGGACGTAGAACGTGATGACGATAGGTAAGACGACAAATCCTAAGGTTGACTCTAGAAAAACAACAAAAAGATGATTGATTTTGAGTTTTATATCTACTAACTAAATGCAAATTAATTAAACTAATAATTAAACTACGTATGCAGGAGTAAACTAACTGTGAGTAAAAAATAATGAATGAGAAAGATAGGTTGGACTACAATCCCCGAAACCTAGTATGTTTACCAGGTACAAAAGCAATCGTGAATTAGATAATTCATCAAAGATAGACTTTGTTAATTTCAAGCATTACATATATGAGGGTATAAGACCGCATAATATATAATCAAGAAAAGAAATAAAGCGGTGTCGAAATAGCTGACATGCGCGTCGCACTCTTAAACACCCCAGTTACCTAGGGCAAACGAGTTTAAAAGTCCTACGAAGGTAGTAACAACTGACCAACATGATTCAATTAATTATTTAATTTAGAGAATCACTTTTATCTCCATGCAAACCACATCGGGTGGGGTTCATGCATCCCGACCCTTAGAAATCTAGCCGAACATTATGAAACTATGTTTAAACAAGAAATCTATGTTGCATGAATTTATAATTGCGTGAAAAGTAAAATTGAACATGTAAGGAAGGATTTTAACTAAGAATAATGAATTACCTATAGCAAATATGAAAGCAATAAATAAAAGATTACTTGGAATGAATAAAATCCTTGAATTAATATAAATTGAGGAAGAAATTATTGAATAATATGAATCCTACCCTTCTTGGCTTCAAAACCCTCTCTAAACTAACTAAAAAGAAGTATTATAATGTCTAACATTAAAAAGAATATAACTATCATGTTTTTCTAAGAGTTTGAACCATGCACAACTCTATTTTTGGAGAAATAAAAAAATAAAATTCGTCTAGGCAAACTGGTTCGCTTTTTCTTTCTTTGTTGGGCGAACCGGTTTGGTATATACCAGTAGGTGAACCGATTTTACTTCTTTTTATTGGTTCAGTTTGGCTATGGAAGTGGGGCGAACCGGTCCGTCCTTACCTTCATCAGTTCGGTTTGGTGTTGACAAAGTGGCGAACCAATTCGATGATGGTTTCATCGGTTCGATTCGATGCCTTTCTATTTTTCTTCCTTTTTCTCCTTGAATTCTTCTCAACTTTGAAGCTTCATAACTTCGCAGTCGGGCCTCGGATTTGAATTTCGTTTCTTCCTACATGCTTGTGGGCTCGAGGTTTTCAACTTTCCTTTGAGTTCGATGTCCAAATTTCTGATGCAAAATTATTGTGTTGCCCATGACTTTCCTTCACTTATATCTTTCTTAAGTATGAGTTTTCTCTTATCTTCAATCGTGTAAAATACCTACAAAAATGTATGAGAAATACAAAAAACTCGATGCACTACATAGAAAAGGTCAGTAGTAATAATATGAGATAAATCAACTCGATTTACACATCACAATATGATAAAAGCCTCTAAATTAAGGGGATAAATACGAAAGTTTATACCTAATCATGTTGTTTTTTATAAAAAATAAAGTATGTGAAATATAACTAATAAAGGATGAGATGTTAATGTATATGATCTAAAGTAAAAGCTAAATTGAGAATTTATATAACTAATGCAAAAATAAAGAAATTTAGAGAGAGAAGGATGTTTGGACCTTCTTTAGAGACTTGAGGATTGATCTTAATTGAGATGAATGTTGGATGAGAGAGAAGGAATTTTTTACTAAATTGAGTATGAAAATAATGGTAATGAAAGATGGAAAGTAATTTCACATAAGAAAACTTCGTTCATTATAGAATAATGTTGCTGAGGTCACTAATATTAATGGATCTGAGGTGTGTCTTGGAAGTGAGCTCCTGCCCTCCTTATGTAGGGTGGGGGGGACAACCGATCGGAATATCCCTAGACCTTCCAATCGTCAGGTGACCCGATACACACTACCGATTAGCAGGGAAATGGACCTGCCAATCGGCAGTCTCGTGCAGATTTTTCCAAAAAAATGGCCGTAAACTCAATACGTAAATCCAAATAATTCACGGGATATAACGTTAGAAAGTTAATTCAGGTGCCTTTAAGAGTCCTTAGGGCCTATATCGGGTCCAAGGGTTGACTTTGAGTCAAATGGGGCTCGAAAATGCTCGTTGCTCCTTTGGATAAGAGATCGTCGGACGGTAATGGATCGTTCGTCCAAACCGTAAGTCAAAATTGGGCATGGGGCGGACCTTTGAAAAGTTTATGTGAGTTACTTAGATATTCCAAAGAGCTTCGCTCGGTTCAAAGAGTTAAATTTGGTCAATCAGGGCGCGAAAGCGTCCGGTGACCTTTTGGAGTAAAACGGTTCATTTGTCCATACTGTAAGGATGATTTGCACATGGGGTAGACCATTAGAAAGGGTATTCAGCACCCTTTGAAGATTCATTCAGTCTCATTTGAGTTGAAGAGTTGACCTTGGTCAAATAGAGCTCGAAAACTCCAAGTGGCCTCCGGATCAGTTTTTAGGGAAAACGGATCGTTCGTTCGAACAGTTAGGCCATTTCACACACAGGTCAAACTAGTGGAAAGGGGTTTCAGTTCCCTTCTAGGATCCATTGATATTTCTCTCTGATAATGCAGTTAATTGGGGTAAAATCAAGGCTCGAGAGAGCTTGACAACCTCTAGATCGATTTTTGGTAGTAAAATGGTTCGTTCATCCGAACCGTTATGAAGATTTGTGCACGGGGTGGACCATTGGAATGGGGATTCAAAGACCTTAGAAAATTCATTGAGGTTTTGCTCTTACAATAGAGTTGACTAGAGTCAAACGGGGTCTGGGGGCGCCCAATGGTCTCTTAATCAGTACTCAGAGTATGACCTAGGGTTTGTAGTGAAATGGGGAGGTACTAGGGACCTAAGGAGAGACTTATGGGGGACTTGAATGTGGTGTCTACAGGTTTGAGGATGAAAGATAATTGTTATGGGATTATGCCCAAGTCCTCCTTTGTGTGTAATAATTCCACGGTCTCCACTATGGACCTTTGGAATCAACGACTAGGTCACTTGAACTTTAGCGATCTTAAGAGATTAGTGAAAAATGACCTAGTTCGTGTCTTACCAGCACTTGGGAAACCAACTTCCTCAGTTTGTAGACCTTGTAAACATGGTAAACAAATTAGAAGTCCCCATCAAAAGTTGAATACCAATACCACCTCCCGTGTTTTGGAGTTTATTCACATGGATCTTATGGGTCCTACTCGTTGAGAGAGTTTAGGTGGTAAGAGATACATTAATTGATGGTTTACGACTTTTCTAAATATTCTATTGTAGGATTCCTTAGAAAAATGTTCGATTCGATTGAGTTCCTTACGACCAAATTTCGCATCCTACAAAATCAATACGGTGTCACTATTAATCGGAGGCGTAGTGACAACGAGATTGAATTTAAAAAAGAAAAAGTGGATAGCTATTATGATGGAGTGGGAATCAAACATGAGTTTGACTATTTTCACTCCTTAACAAAATGAGATTGTTGAGAGGAAAAACATGACGATATAATAAATTACTAGATCCATGCTTCTTAGGAGAAACATGCCTAAACATTTTTGGACAGAGGCGGTGAGCACTGTATTCCATACGGTGAATAGGGTATATATTTTTCTGCACACACTTCACCCACCTTATGAGTTTTGGACAGGGAAGAAGCCCAACCTAGCATATTTTCGTATCTTTGGGAGTACTTGCTACATCTTTTGAGATAGATAACCCTTAGAAAAGTTTGACTCCCGGAGCAACGAGGGGTTATTTTTAGGATATTCATCAAGGAGTAGGGCTTACCGAGTGTATAATCTAGCTAGATCTATGATTATGGAGTCAATACACATCACGATTAGAGATGTTGTTCCGAGCCCCAGTGTGAGGATGATTCACCCCTGGTGATGATCCCATCCTTCCTCATACTACCATGGTGGACCCCATTCCTGTTTTATGGGGAGACACCATCTTGGGTTCGAAGGAGACATGAACCTTCATCTATACTTGGTGATCCTACATTAGGTGTTAAGACTCGTTCGCAACTCAAAAATGTTGTTAGCTATTTATGTTACATATCCCTAGTTGATACCAAGAACGTGAAAGAAGCACTCAGGAACGAGCACAGAATTACTATCATGCAATAAGATTTTCTTCAATTTAGAAAGAACGATGTCTGGGAATTCTCCCCCCCCCCCTCCCCCCACTTAGTGAGACTAACATGATAGGTACCAAGTCAATTTTCAGGAATAAGGGGGATGAAAATGGTACCATAGTTTGTAATAAGGCTACACACAAATTGAGGGTGTAGACTTTAAGGAGACATTTGCTCCTATTGCTAAGCTTGAGTCCGTCTGCTTACTACTCTCCATAGCATGTCATTTGCGCTTCAAGTTATATCATATGGATGTCAATATTGCCTTTCTAAATGGCATTCTATAAGAGGAGGTTTAGGTGGAACAACCAAAAGGGTTTGAAGACCCTAAGCACCCGGGGCATGTCTACTATCTTAAAAAAGCCTTGTATGTCTTAAAAAAAGCACTCCGTGCTTGATACAAGAGGCTTACTTCCTATCTCTTAGCTCGTGGCTTCAAAATAGGGAGAGTAGATAAGACGTTATTTGTGAGGAGAGACAGTGGTGCCAGTTTGGTTGCCTAAGCCTATGTGGATGATATATTCTATCAATCCACGTGCTCCCGCAATGCTCACATTTTTTAGGAGGAGATAATGAGTGAGTTTGAGATGATCATAGTAGGTAAGCTTATATTCTCGTCAGCTTGAGGATAGAATATTCATATCTCAATCCAAATATGCAAAGGACCTTGTGAAGAAATTTGATCTAGACTAAGTACATCGGTAAAGCTTAACAAAGACGCTTTAGGCAAGGATGTAAAGAAAACCTTGTATCAGAGTATGATAGTTAGTCTTCTTCACCTAACCGCTTGTCGTCCTAATATCGCCTTTAGTGTTGGAGTCTGTGCCCAATACCAAGTGTCCCCAAAAGAGTCAAACATACACGATCTTAAACGTTTTATCAAATACATGAATGGAACTCTTTTACGATATTTGGTATTTCTTTAATACTGATGACCATTTATATGCCTATTCAGATGCCGATTGGACCGGGGATGTAGATGGTTATAGGAGCACTTCAAGTGGCTGTTTCTATTTTGTGAGTACTCTTGTCTCATGGTAGAGCAAGAAGCAAAACTCCATATCTTTGTCCACAGTGGAGGTTGAGTATATAGTTGCCAAGAGTTTTTGCATGCAACTCTTATGGATGAAGTAAATGTTGTAGGATTACGACATCTCAAAAGGCACAATGACTATTTCATTTGATAATACTAGCGTTATACACATTTCTCGTAATCTCGGTCCAACTTTCACGCAAAAAGCACATTCGAATACGCGAGCACTTTATTCGAGACCTAGTTGGGGAGAAGGTCATGTCCTTGATCTTTGTGAGCATTGATCGTCAGATAGTCGACATATTCACAAAACCCTTAGATGCACTTCGAATTGAGGATCTTAGAAAATCTTTAGGTATTTGCACCGTTAACTGAGTTCGGATATTTTATCTAGTATATGATGATTGTCATGATTATTTATATTTATTCCTATGGATGGATTGTATTACCATTGTATTGTCATTGTATTTATCTTTTCTATTTTGATATTTTTAAAAAAATCAAAATAGAGTTTTGTTTTTTGAAAAATTTTGAAAATAAAAAAAGATTTTCGGTTTCTTTTAAGAAAAGTGAAAAAGGCAAAAAGATTTTATTTTGATAAAAATTTTAAAAAAAATCCAAAAAGAGTTTTGTATTTTTTCACCATATATGGATGAACATTAAGGATGTCCGAGTCACCCATTTATTTAATATCCACGTGACTATTTTATAGTGTTTTGAAACATGACATCATTTCATATATGTGCTTATTAATGCGTGGAGTCATTAAGTTGTGATTTGATGATAAGTTGCTACATGTTTGCTTGTCTTCTTTATTGTACTCGATCATGAGCTTATATGAGTATTACACTTACCTATCACATATCTATCATAGTGTTTTCATCTCAATTTTGCTTTAAGACGAAGCAAATGTGATAAAGGGGATAAAAGTTGTGATTGTAAGAACCATTGCCCGTATTTAAATCATTTTTCTGAAAAATTTGCTAAATATTAAGAAATGGAAAGGGGCTATGAAAGACAAAAATATATGCATTAAAAGCTTCCATTTGTAATGAAAATAGCATAATAACATTAGAGGCACATAAAAACAGAAGTGCCAAGCCAATTTATTTGAACATAAATGCTTTGCTACAAATGAGCATTAATTTCTTTGTTTCATATGTGTAGGTATCCAATCGAAGAACATATTGCATTGCATAAAGAAAAAGGGCCCAAGGGAAGATCAAGAAGAACAAGTGGAGAATGAAGACAAAGTTTGTCTATGCCATTAAATCTCTAAGGTTTAGGAAGGGTATTAGAATTTTTGTCTTAGAGGGCAATTGTTGTAATTTGGGTTTTCGTTAGTTTTGTACCGGAATAGCCAAACGAGGAGATTTGTAAGGAAAAATAGTTTAGCTTAGGATTGTTATTTATTTTATTTTCACTATGGCACATTTGGCATATCTCGTTACAAACCAACATGTGCTGATACGATGAATCGAATCTCAACATCTCCAAGTTCAAGACTTCTCTACATTATGAAGGAATAAAACTTTTAGGAGTTAGAATTTATTTACCTTTATATTTGTGAGACGTATTTGTGTAAAAAATCGAGGCAAACTTTTAAAATTTGAAAAATATTTTTTTGACATCGTTCAAAAGAGATCACTATATCGTTCAAACAAAATGTTATTTTCGTTTGAAGCCTCGTTTAATCATTTCATCAAACAAATATCCAATGAGGTTGTTCTGTTTGAATTAATTTGAAGTTCGTTAGAAGCTGTTTCTAACGAGATTGTAGTCTCGACTGGACAAATTGTGTTTTCATTCTAACAAGATGACATTCTCGTTTGAGCAACTTCTATTGTCTTTCGAATGAAATTCCTTCCTCGAATTTTGTGTACGACCTATAAATACCTATTTCGAAAAGATTTTAATAGAGATTTTTGAGAAAACATAACTTGTATTCCTATTACAAAAGTCCTGCAACTTTTTAAGTCAAAACACCTCTTTAATTCGTAAAACATCCTCCCCAATATACTTGTGAATCCATTTGAAACTCAAATAGTTTCATACTTGATCTATACTTATGGAGAGAGATATCTATTGCTAACCTTGTGACCCGAGGGACCACTGCTAGAACAGAGGCCGATCGGTGGATATCGAGGGTGGAAAGCTACTTGTTGATTTCTCGGGATCTGAATGGTATTCTAGAAAGTTTTGTAAGTAAGTCGTCTTGTAAAACTATCTAAAGTGCTGAAAAAAGGTTTTTCCCTGGAAATGAATTTTTTTTTCATATCTGTTTATGATTGCATGCGTAGTTTCATTTTTATGTTTGGAACGATCATCATATGCAAACTTAATTTAATTACAGTTTAAAATTTGGTAAAAATTGAAATTGTGTGTTTAGAGGCATTTATTTAAATAAGTTAATCCATTAAGATTGAGCGCACTCTCAATTTTGTTTTTTAAATTATCACCCTATTGATCGCGGTTCTGGACCATGAAAACTAATATGACCATTCAAAAATGTCACACTTGGGGTCACGGTTATAGCCTGTAAGAACTAGTGTAACATTTTTTAATGGTCACATTAGTTGTCATGGTTATGGACCGTGACCCACCATGACACTGTGACACGGTTTTTGAGTGTGACCCTCAGTGCTCTGCAATTTTGTCAGCCGAAATATGGCGACGTTCCAAAATTGTGACCCATAGGCATTGGCATGGGCCAAAATCGTGACCATAGGCATGTTTTAGTGTAATGTACCCGATGGGTCCTATTTTTCCTGACCAGACCTAGATCTGTTAAGGACTTGAGACCCGGGTCATTTAACAATCATTAAAATTTTATTTTTTAATTAAATTCTTAAACACTGTTAAAATAAGCAACCTTTTGAGTGGCTATATATTATATTTTATAGATTAACAAAATAATAACATTAACCACTTTAAAAAAAGTTTTAATAAAAACTAATAATAATATTTTTATGAGTAAAATGTATTAAATGATACCGCCTAAGGGAGTGAAAATTAGTATACACGAAATATACAAAGACTTTACGAAGCCCCAGAAAATAAAAATAGGGCAAGGATAAAAAAAGGTCCCAAATACCCCTCAACCCCAATGCCCACCACAAACCAGAAGCACTTAGCTCCCCATTCCCAATTCCTCCCAAAACGTTAACAAGAACCGAATCGAAGAATGTGTATCCTCCTTGATCCACACATGCAAAGAACTGAAAAGAGTGAAACGAAGATTCACTAGCTCAATCTCCTCCCCCTCAGAGTACCTCTTATTCATCTCGTTACAATTGTCCAAAAAATGCATAAAAGGATCATTCTCCACATCGATCTAGCCACCCTCCCCACCCACCTTATAACTCAAGTTGTCATCATCTCGCTCATTGACTTGGCACACACCCAATTCACCCTAAAAATTAAATAAACGATCTCCCATAACCCCTAACCACCGAGTAATGTAACAACAAGTGATTGGCCTTTTTCTCGACATTCTTACACATCCAACACGTACTCACCATTCGTTTTCCTCTCTTCTTCATCCCATTCATCTTCAAATTTGTATGTTTTATCTTCATCTAAGAAAAAAAGGAAACTTTTGGTGGGGCACGCATATACTAGATACTCCTCCAAAAAAAGCCAATCCCTCAACTGCCCACTACCTCTTCATAATAAGATATCCTCGAATGAACTCCCTTCTTGCTAACCCTCGACCACACATAATCCTTACCCCCTTAGGTAAACTCCCTAACCCAACCACTCAAACAAATCACCCGCCTTAACTAACCTCCAAGCCCCGAGCCTCCTTCCAAAACTAGGATTCCAGCATCTCCTATTTCCATCCCTCTAAATATATCCGCCATCGAGTCTTCCCCCTCACACGCAATAGTGTATGACCTGGGAAATAAATGATTACCCCCCAAACATCCCTCCAAAATCTATCCCTCTCCCCATTCCACAATCTCAAACAAGTATGACCAAAGAACTCCCTACACACACACACACCCCGACAATATTCTTTCACAACTCTACCTCGTGAGTGACCTGCCTTTGCCTAGAATCCCACCGATTGTGACCCAACTCAAATCTCGCCACTACCATCTTTCTCCAAAGAATATCTGCCTCAATCTAAAACCTCCACAACCATTTCTCTAAAAGAGCTTTATTGAAAAAAGGCAAATTTCATACTCTCGCTCCTCCCCCTCCCCCCCACTAGTTTACGTACTTCCTCTTATCTCATTAGACTATATTTAAATATATTTTCACTCCCATTCCACAAGAAATTACTCATTAACCTATCCATATTTCAATGGACAGAGACCGGTAATATAAGAATGGACAGGTAAAAAAAGGGTAAACTATAAATGGAGCTCTTTATTAATGTCAATTTTTCTCCTCCGGATAAATACCCCTTCTTCCAACCTGCCAACCTCCTCTCCACTCTCTCAATGACAGGCTCCCAAATGGCTTTAGCTTTGTAAAAATCATCCAACGAAAGTCCCAAGTGAGTAGACGGAAGATAACCCACTCTATACCAAATCACCTTAGCCAAATCAATCACCCTCTCTACCCTCCTTATCAGAATCATCTTATACTTTTTCATGTTTATATGTAATCCCGACACTGCCTTGAAATAAATCAAAATGAACTTGAGGCTCCTCACTTGTGCGTCCTCAGCTCCATAAAAAATAATGGTGTCATCTGTGAATAAAAGGTGGGACACTCGACATAGAGATCCTCTCTGATCACCCACCTCTGAACTTCTTAACATATTCGCCTCTATTGCCCTCATCGAAAGCCTACTTAGCCCTTCCATCACCAAAATAAAAAAGGAACGGTGAGAGAGGATTCCCCTATTGAAGTCCACATGAACTTGGAAAGAAGCCTTCGAGTGACCAATTCACAAACACCGAAGACTTAACCGAGGAAATAGCACTTTCTATCCATAAATTTTTAGTATAAAATTAAAAATATATTTAGAAAATTTTATTTTTAAATTAGGTTGGGTCCTAAATGGATTGTAGATAACATGTACTAAACCCGATCCAGTTAATAAATGGGTAATAGGGTAATCGGGTATAACAAAATTGCTCCGACCTGCTTAAAGGGATTAGTCCCGGATGGAGTTCGGGTCTAGACCCGATCCATTAACAGACCTACTTAAGAGGTAACCTTTCCTATTTTCTGCAATATTCTAATAGCTCGAGTTTGGGGCATAAACTAAGAAGGAAAAATATTATATTCATCGTTGTGTAAGTGATTCCTAGATTAAACTTGGGCAATCTGACACCATTTTAAAAGTGTTCATGGATTATTAATCCCGAGGGTTTTAAAGATTGGAGTGCTTGCAGAATTGTTGATTAGATTAATATGAGTACGATTTAATAATATATTGGATCAATAGATCCACTTAAGTCGGATAATTGTTGTGTAAGTAGGTGTGAGATCATAATTAAAAGGACTCCACATCCAAGAAAGATATTAGGATGTGATACCACCATGATAGGCTTATATGTTTTGTTTCTATGAGTTTTACGTGGATGAAGAATTATTTTATAATCTGATAGAGTAGAAAATAAGTTAATTTAGAGAATCAAAGAATTGATTAGATGTTTGTAAAAATTGATTATAAGAAAATATTTTTTGACTAAGCGGGTATCGAACACTTAATGTGGTACCTAATCAACTTTCAAAATAAGACATGTTTATCTAAGTGATTTAGAGATAATTAAATTGGAGTGCAGTCCCAATTATTTAGTGGAATTAACTGCGATTAAATGAATAAAGAAAATAAATTATAAGGAAGTAACCTAGGATTTCTGAGTATTTATTTGGATGCCAATTTAAGTATTTATTCTTTGGTCCCCGATATAGTCCACTAACCAAGTAGTATGCCCAAAACCCTTTTGAAGTCCAGTTTAGCTAACGACCATTACTTATAACTATATATATCTGTGTAGTCTAGGAATTAAGGGTAATGATCCATTATGGAGGGTTATAGGGGGAGAGAAAAAAAAATTATTACATTTTTATGAAGGCATGAGGTGAGAGAAAGTAATTCAACTCATATTGAACCAATTTTTCATTTCTAATAATGCTCACACTTAAGTTTTACTTTAGGTGGATCAAATATTATAAGATTCAAGGTTATTGGAGACCTTAGGAGAAAATAAATATCATCATCTTTATCAACATATTTCTAATCATGCTGTTTACTAAAATATTTTCAAGGTATCGTATTTAAAATCCTACATTTATTATTTAAACATAGTTCTTTTTTTACTTTCCAATTCATGATCAGTATAATGTTTTTGTTCTATTTTTTCCGTGCCTATGTCAGTATCGTTTCTTAACCATTGGTATCAGATCCACGATTATAAATTGATCATGTTATGAAAAGGTCCATGTTGTCTACCATTTAACCCTAGTTTTGGATGTTATGGGATCATACATCTTTTTGTATGATATAATACTAACATGGTTTTCAAGAGATTATGATGTATATCCCTTCTATCAAGGTCACATGAATGTATTTTTGTGTGAATGGATGCTACGATGGTTTGTCTATAGTTAGTTTCTTCATAGAATTGATTTTGTTGTTATAATTTGGTTGTTTATAATTATTCACTAATTAATGTAGTTAAAGAATATTGTGAGGGGATGAAATAGCTTTTTGTAGTTAAATCATTTATTTACATGGATTATAAATGTCAAGAAAGTTCCATGGGTTTTGGTATAGTTTTAAGGAAGTTATGGGCATTTCTACATGTTGATGGCGAACCCAGGACAAGGAAGATGACCTACAGAGTTGGATTTATCTCGATTCCCACATTATCAATTAGGCCATGGATCGGATAGAACCGAACCCAGGTCTGATCGATCCATCCTTGACAGTGTGCAGCGGTTTAGTTCGATTGTTATAGTTTTCACTCGTTTTCCTAAGAGTTATTCTTCCTGAGTCATCTCTGATTATAATGGACTATTTTTATAAGTTCAAATGTGTGAAGAACTCCACATTACATAGAATTTACTTCAAGGAGGAATCTTGTTTGAATAATAGAAAAATTCTAGCGCGATTCTTATTTTTTATGAGTTCTACTTCGAGAAGAACCTTAGGCCATTATGGAAAGGGGAATTTGTTTCCTATTTGAATTTGTAATGCATTTTACAATGTTTTATTATGATTTTAACACCTCTTTTATGTTAATAATGTTCGAGCACTAATTAGTTAATTAATTTGGATTCGGGGTTATTATGGACAACATGGATTATGATTGTGACCATCCTAAATATAATTTTTTTTTGGAAAATTCATCTTATTTAATTTTCGAAATTAAATTTAAACAGGATATTAATTTAAATGTAAAAATTAAATTGTAATATCCAACTTTTTTTTGTTTTAAAATGGATTTATTTTTGAGAAATTAAAATCGTAAGATTAGGAAATTTGAAATGGATTTATTTTTAATGATGTTTCAATGATTTAAAAAATTAATTAAACTTCCACTCACGAGGTTTAGTCTTAAAGTTTTGAATAGAATAATATTAAAGGACTGGAAATGCAATTAGACATTGCTCTAACTTAAGGGGACAATAAATTTTTTTATCATGCAATTTCCATCAATGTTTTAAAATTGTGATGCGATTAATTTTACATGTTAATATTTGTCTTCCTTCCCTACTGGAAGGAATTGCTTACAAACTGATGCTATTTTTTAAAATTATGGCAATTCTTATAAATTAAGTATTGCATATGTTTGGTCCCTCCACCGGGGAAGTTCAATTCGAACGTTTTAATTTTAAATAATTTACAATTGGGAATTTTTAAATACCAATGACGGTTGAGTAGGATCAATATAAATCATGTTCTTAAAATGATTATCATCATTAGTTCAACAAGGTATTGTTGGGATTAGATGTGATATGGAAACCTAAATCCATTTCATAATCTGGTAATGAGCATCATCATAAGCTAAAAGACGTTGTTAATTGCTGAGAATAGCTTTACTTCTTTCCCCAAAGGGGGGTGGAAGGATAATGATAAGTCTCAAATTCAATAGTTTAGGGTTAAGAATGTTCATATTCCCTGGTAGTAGTGAAAACATTAAAAGATGGGTTTTTTTCACTAGAAGTAGCTAGAACTGTTATACCAACGTTTCTGGTTTTCCTAGTTATATAAGGTAAACAACATAGTAATCATTTTTCAACTAGTGAAAGAGTATAATCAGAAAGAAAGGGATTGTTTGTGACTGGAGCTTCTCATTGTGTTCATGTTAAAGTCTATTGTGATTCTTTTAACGTTAATACTGCATTCTAGAATGATTATCTTAACATTTACATATTAAGGAGTCAAGAAAGAAAAATGTCTAAGCTTATTAACTCCATTTATGGACTTAATGAAATAACAAGGTCTTGGAATATTTGGGTTGATCAAAAAAATTAAGATTTTGATTTTCATCAAAGCTTGAAGAAAACTTTCTTTTTCTAAGAAGCATGATAGAAATATAGTGGTTTTTTATGTAAATTATTAGGATGATATTCTCCTAATCCGAAACGAGGTATGAAAACCTATAAATACGATATGTTTGAGTCTCATGGGTGAATATGACAAACTTATCAGTAATGGACAATTTAAGATTTTCTTGTTTGAAACAACCTGTAACTAAACAAGATGAGAAATCTACACATACCTCCAATTACACCCAAATTAAAGTTAATTTATGTTTTATGGGACACAGTGTCAATTAGTTCAGCTCAGTTGTAATTACATGAGATCTAATCATCTAGAAAACTAAATTAGTTGTAGATTTGATATTATGTGAGGTTCTATGTTATGACCAAAGTTGATGCGAGAAAAAGAACAACACCAAGATATACGTGGAAAACCCTAACCTGTGGGGAAAATGTCGGAATGCTACAATTATTTCTTATAGATTCACTATAATTTTTAAATTTGTGATAATTCTTATAAAGTAAGGGTTGCATAGGTTTGTTCCCCATCAGGTCAATTCAACTTGAATGTTTTAATTTTAAGGAATTGACTGATGCGAATTTTTGAACACTAACGATGGTTGACGAGGATGAATAAGAATCGTGTTCTTTAAATGATTGATTCATAGTCAAACAAGGTATTATTTGGATTAGATATTATGGGAAAAGAAGGTGTGACACCCGCCTATTTTAATCTCGACTGATAAATCCTTTATCAAAATAAAACAGGGTTCTCATATGGACCATTGTTAGCATCACTGTCGGAAACCAAATTAATTACTAATAACCTATTAGGTCCGGCGTCAAATTTTAAACTTTCTAATCTTGTTAACAAAAACAAACAATAAATCCATCCTCACAATTAATATACAAATCAATTGGATTAAATAAAACAATAATCGATAACTCTCGGTAAAACATTAATACAACCAAATCGAATAGGCATGAATGAAAATGCGGAAAATAAAATAAATGACAACAATTGGGCAACAAACCCGAGTATAACTCACAATACCTCCTATGTCTATCACACAAGGATAGAAGCGTCTAAATAATCCCTGCTAGCATCCACTGACTCAAAGTAAAATATCATTTAAGTTTCCCTATGTTTTGGTCACCTAAAAGGTTTTTAAAATATTTATAAGCAGGTCAGAGCCCAAAACATTTTGAAAATATTTAGCAAGTGTGTAAAATACATTAATATTTAAAATTTGATATTCTCCATATTTAAACTGGTGTCTCACTCACACGAGATACCCTTCACCTCTCAATTAACAGTGCACAACTAACGTTGTATTTTAAACACCCTAGTATGCTACCCAGCGTAACTAGCATCTCTCAAAACCTCTAAGTCACCATACGCTATCGCGCACCCCTCTTATGTAATATCCTAAGCTTTCGCACGAGCTTATGCATTATAATTTCTCATTTATAATTTATACATTAATTATGAATAACTTTCACTAGTTATCATACAATATTCACATTTTAGTGTCATTAATCCCGTATATAATATTCTCATCTTTATATACATACATCACATTTTATTTTCAGATTTTATTTTCTCGGATGTAGAAATTTACTTCTCACTTAATCCTTTATTTTGTCCATATATATATATATATATATATAGAGAGAGAGAGAGAGAGAGAGACATGCTATAGTACATCATGTTGTATACATCACCCATGCATCACGCCTAATTCTAGGACCTAAAAAACTTTTTTTTTTCAAATTTATATTTTTCCCTTGAAATTAACCTTCAAATAAACCCATATGCAAAAAATTAGGTCAAAATACATTTTGTAGCTATTTTTAAAAATTCACAAAAAACTGCTAAAAATACCTTATTTATAAGGGTCTGTGCCAGCAGTTTTTTGTGGATTTTTTAAAAATAGCTACAAAATGTATTTTGACCTAATTTTTTGCTTATGGGTTTATTGGAAGGTTAATTTCAAGGAAAAAATATAAAATTTGAAAAAAAAAATTCTAGGGCCTAGAATTAGGTGTGATGTACGGTGTGATGTATAGTGCATGATGTAGGTGAGCCTTCCTCTCTCTCTCTCTCTCTCTCTCTCTCTCTCTCTCTCTCCTTCTCTCTCTCTTTATATATATATATATATATATATATATATATATATATATATATCCATACTTATATATCACACACTATATAAGTATAATAACCATCCCTTGGAGCTATAACTCAATGAATACAGTCTCTAGAATGCTATCATCTTCCAAGGAATACACATATCATCCTGGGTACCATAGATTGGAATCCCACATCGACCTGATAAAACATAACACAAACGTAGGGGAAGCGGTCATAGTTCCTCATCTGAAAGTGAGACGAATCATACCTAAGACATCTCACCCATGATAAAAAAAAGCCACATTGCATAAATAACTAAACTCTGTGACCTCGGGACTATACTCTCCCTGCATTCACTAGCCAGGGGATTCACCCACATCGCGCGACTTCCCATGATAGAGGGGTATGTTCCACACAAATATATCATTCACACACACGCACACACACACACACACACACGCACACACATATATATATATATATATATCATCAAATCCGGCTATTCCTTCTTATCTCACTAGCATTAACATATAATCCCGAATATACCAATTCTTATTACTTCATAAATATACACGCACCTTATTTTAATCATATAAGTATTCATTCACTTATGATACAATTATCACATAAATATATTCCCGAACATTTTCTTATCACGTCTAGCTAGTATTCTAGTTTCATCCTACTCACACATTCGAATTTCACTCACATACTATCGACATATATATTCTACACACATAAATATATATATACCCGTCGAAATAATTTTCCCGAGTGTCATTCATCTCAAACACTCCTAAAGTTTATACATCGGATCTTATTCCCGCTAACCTGAGATTTATATATCACTCATCTAATCTTTTAGAGGACCTCACACTCTATTTAGGGTCCCCTATTATTTATCTCCAAAAGGAATTCTTCTCCAATCCTTTTTATCCAAGAAAAACTTCTCAAATTTAACTGTTATAAATGAACCAAACCGATGGAAAGCAAAAAGAACTGACCCGGTGACCAAAAATGAACCGAACTGATGGCAAGAAAAATGAATCGATCCGGTGACCAAAAACGAATCGAACTGATGGACCCAAAAATGAATCAGTCCGGTACCCAAATCGAACCCTATTTCAGTGGTTAGACATGTTCAGTTCGGGAGTTTATCATCTTTTCCAACTCCAAATTCAATCCAACACTTATCCATCCCAAGATTTATGATCTTTAACATCACCAACCATCAATATAATCATTTACACACTATGATTTTTAACCAACATATCAATTTATTCATCGTATTCCTCAATCTAAGTAAGATTTATACCCTAACTTAGTTAAACCCACTATTTCTCATATTTTCGAATTTCTTACCAAAAATTACACCATTAACATGGATTCAAGCTTAAATTTCATATGGCGTAATTATCACATAAATTTATATAAAATCATTTCCAAAAAAAATATTTTGATTTAAGAATCCCAACCCGAAATTCATATAGTTTTCACCAACTATAATATGAATTATAAACACACGTAAATAGTTAAAGAAAGTTAAACACTTGCCTCGTTGGATAAATTCGACAACCTCATGTCGAAATCTTCCAGAGCTTGTTTAGAATCTCCTCTTCTTCTCCTTTATCTTCTTCCTTTCTCTTCTGTATTTCTTTCATTTCTTTCTCTTTCTCTCGTGGCTTATAAGAGAGAAATAAGTGTTATCCCCTTATTAAACCCAAAATTGACTCGTATACGCAAATGTGAGTCCAAAAAGTCCTCGAAATCCAAACATTACCCCACGGGTACTTTATTTTGACTATTTCAGCCCATCGAAGACCAACCGTAACTCGAAATACCTATCCGAGTCCTTATGAAAAATTCACCTTTTTAAACCCAGTATAGCTCCGCACTTATTTTCCAAATAAAATATTACTACTTGTCTCTTTTCCCAACCGTGACATGCTTCATTTACTTATTCCCATAAGTAAATATAGCACACATCAATATTAATCCATCACTCACCAAATTAATATTTATCCATTCACTTTAAATTATCAAATTAATAAATTACACTCAATTATGTAATTTAAATGTCCATAAAAGTGTGGGGTGTTACAGAGTAATCCATTCCGAAAGTGAGCATCATCAGAAGCCAAGAAATGGTTAATCTTTTATAACAACTTTACTCTTTCCCAAAAGGGAGGTGGCGGGATAAGGATAAGTCTCAAGTGAAACTATTTAGGATTTAAAATGTTCATATTCCTCGATAGTAATGAAAAAGCTAAAATACGAGTGTTTTCACTACAAGTAATTATAAATTTCATACCAACATATTCGTTTTTCCTAGTTATATAAGTAAAAGGACTTGATAATTGGCTTTCAATTTTCAAAAGAGTTTAGTAAAAAATAAAGGGATTGTGTATGAGAAAACTTACTCGATTTAGTCATGTAAAAGTATGTAGAGATTCTCTCAATGTCAAGACTACATTCTTGAATAATTTTCTTCAAACTTACATACTGAGAAGTATGTAAAGAAAAGTGTGTAATCTTATAGATTCAATTTATGTACTTAATTAAGCTATAAGGTCTTGTAACATTTAGTTTCACAAGGCAATCAAGGTTTTGATTTTGATCAAAGCCTGAATAATACTTTCTATATAAGAAGCATAAGAGAAAGTAGTATTTTTCAAGAAAAATATGCGGATGATATTCTACTAATTCAGAACAAGGTCTAAAAAAGTGGATATATGGAGTGTTAGTGTCCTAGAGGGAGGTGAATTGGACAAACTTAAAATTAATAGCCAATTTAAAACTTTCTTGTTTCAAACACCATATAATTCAAAACTCACACTCATTTGACAAATTTTCAAGCACTTATCCTTAAATGATAAGATTCAAATTTATTTCAGGAAAAATGTAATGAGATCAGTTTGATTAAAAAGACATTGAGTTAAATTTTAACAAAATAAGATAAGATACATACACCCAGATCCAAATTGATCCAAATGCAAGTTAATTTGTGTTTTATGTGAGATATAGTCAAATTAGTTCAATTCAATTGAAATTATGCGAGATATAATCGTCTAGAAACCTAAATTAGTTCTAGATATGACATTATATGTGATTTTGTGTTGTGAATAAAGTAAATGCGAGAATAAACACAACATTAAGATTTGGAAGAAAAATACCAACCAATGGGGAAAAACCCTCAAGATGACACAACTAATACACTCCAAACATGAAGACTTAAATAAAAGATCAATCATTTATGTATCTTTAATTCCCAATTACAAGATCTTGTAATCCACCAATCCTGTAAAATCCTGTCAATCTAGTGGATCTTAATCAAAGCTTGCGAAGTGAGAAAATGTAATAACCCTCGCTTATGAGAACGTATTTTATATTAATTACTAGTTATGGTAATTAGATATAAGTTTTGGGTTATGATTTGAATGCTAATTTAATGAAGAAAAGTTAATATTCACTATGAGATTTCCTATATACCATAACTTGGGGTGAATATTACTATGTTATGCTTATTAATATCATATGAATTTAAAATGATATTTGGCTTAATAATGAGACCGAAACTTAAATTGATTTATAAAATGTCCAAATGATAATTTGGAGGCCGCAGTTGATTCCGGAACGTGCGAGATAGTCAAATATTGTGCCATTATGTGTTTTGAGATTTTGGGCATTTTTGACTGATTATCCCTTAAATATGCAATTGCGTATTATTTTATCGCAATAATTTATCAATTGAGTTGGGATTTTGGCTTAAGACACGATTTATGTCTTGAGTGAATCACTATTCACCTAGTTGTCTTTCCTAAACCTGGAGAACTAAAGAGAGAAAGAGAAAGAGTAGAGAGAAGAAAGGGAAAGTGAAGATTTAAGAGGATTCTTGCTCCCACACCAAGAAAATCTTCATTTTCTTCATTGAGGCAAGTTTACTACTTGCTATTTATGGTTTAAGATAAATGATTTGTGTGAGAATGATGTATTTGTTTAAGGTTTACTAGTTTAGGGTTTGGATGTTGGTTGGGTTTAAATCATTAAAGGATAGTTGAATGATTGCTGATGTTGATGGTAGTAGTAGTAGTAGCATTTATGTTATGTTGGTGAGAATAAATGAATTGGATTTGGGGTTAGCATGAAAATTGGAAATCGTGGTCTAGGTCTGCAGGGATCGGTCGACCGCGTTTCGCAGACCGATCGACCGGGTCTACGGGAGAGGGTTTACTGCATTTCTATAAAGGCCTAAAATTATGGCGCGGTCGACCGCGGTCCTCTGATCGGTCGACCGGTCCTGCCGAAATGACTTTCTGCTTTTCTTCTTAGGCCAAATCTTGAGACGCGACCGGTCCCCTGTTTTCTTCCCAAACATTTTATTTTCATTCTTTAACCTCTTCTTTTCATAGGAACATAGGGACCTTCTTAAATGAAGTAAAATAATAGGATCTTAGAGTATTAGTTGAGTTCGGTCGACTCCCTAGACTCGAAGGGGTTCATCTAGGGTTCCTGTCAAAGGAGGGGGGGGGGAGATTTAAAGAAATGTTTAGGCATTTCTTCTATAAGGTAGTTCTATAAGAGTCTAGGAAATCTTAAGGTCGAATTTGAAGATTTTAGGAGTATATGTGAACTAGATCTCATTTGAGGATTATTGTAAAGTCCAAGCAAGGACGTTTGGGAGAGATAACTTGGGAGTTTAAACATTCTTCGAGGTTATTATGATGATGTGAAGTATACCATAATGCATTTGATAAAATGTAAAATGGATAAAGTAAAACATAATTTACTGAATCATGAAATGGAAATTAATAAAAATGGATGTTGCACACCTCTCTAAATACCATCTTAAGGGAAGTCCGTGCGAGAGGTGAAGCCCCCTGGCTAATGAATGCAGGGCGGATATAGTCCTAGGCCATATGAGTGCTTGTTTTATATTTTTCTGCAATGGGTAGGAGATTCTCGGTGTGGTCTTGACTACCCCGCAGGCATATGGCCGCTTCTCGACGTTTGCGATAGGATCCCAGGTTGTCTTATGTTAGGCCCTGGAAGATGATGGTTATTTAGGGACGCGCACAGTGGGGAAACCAGGACGGGCGGTCTTAGAATCGTTATATTTATATTTATAACTATTATATTATCGATTTTAACTCGATGGAACATTAATGCCATAAAGAGCAAAGTACATGCCACAAAGAGCATACTATTGAGATAAGTTCCCTAAAGAGCACATGGTAATAAATGCATTCCTGATAAGGAATGGAAAGAAGATGGAATTGAAAATGATGAAAGATGAAAAAGGCTTATAATTACTTTTATTTCTTTGCATAACTAAATTCTATTTTAATAATCATTTAACTGTCTTAGACCTTTATATGATGTTACCAGGCTAGAATATCATCCATATCATCCATGCCTACCTGTACATTATTGTCATACCTGTCATTTATCTAGTGATCATATAAAACCGGCCTCTGACCGGTTCTTCGTTTTCTTGTTGTGTATGTATCTTCTATATTCGTTCAGGTGTTCCGCCGTAAGGTCGCCCGTAATGACTATCTTTTCTCTGAGTCTTTTGAGGAGCCGTGACATTTTGCGGGGATCACGGTATATTTTGTGTAGACGCCCCTATTATTGTTTTCTAGCTAAGATCAGTCTTTATTTGGGCGTGTGGCCCAAATGGTTGTAATTGTATAATTGATGTATTACGTAACACGTGAACTTATTGTATGTTGTATGGATTGTATCGACCGACGCTTTATTCGGTCCTTTCTTATCTATTTGATTACACATATATGTTTGTGGGAGTTTCCATCCCCTTTTTCTATTATGGGTTGTTGAAAGTGTTTCTTTAAATTACAAACTAAAATTTTTGATAACCCATTTTCTGGAATATTGTGTGGTTATTACTGATACTCTGTATGATTTTTGTGATGCTGAGAATGGTATTTATCTATGATTCCTGTTTCATCGGGGTTTAGGGCTGGCCACCCTTTATTTCGGATAGCGGGTTGTCACAGAAAAATACCCTTCTATCAGCTTCCACACATCCACTTCAGATATCTCCAGTCCAATTCTTTACATTTTTCTCATGTTGACATCTTAATTGAAGATCTTAAATAGAAATTGATGAGATATAGGTTTTCTAAGTTTTTTGGATGAATCAGTCAAAAATCTCTCACAAAATATTTCAATCAAAGTAAGGTAAAATGAAATCTTATCTATGGTTTCTATAGAGATTAAGAGAAGCTCTTAGATCTAAAAATTTTGCAATAGGAAGTAATAGTTCCGATTCGAAACTGGATCCAAAATGATATTTTATCATGTAAAAAATCAAGTTTTCCACTGAAGGGATGTTCTTGCACACGGAGGCTCTTTAGTCGTGTGCACGGCCAAAAAAATTACCAAGATTGAGCGTAGTTGTCATATCAATTCTCACGGTACTAATTTGGCTTCGTTTACATGGTTCCATTTGCACGGGGATAATTTACTCCCATGCGCACGCTTAACATCACAAAATTCCACTTTGAAGGACTTTTCAAAGTTAATAATTCTGAATGGCTCCTTGTTCACGTGTTTGAAAATTTTGACATTTTAATGATTAAGAAATGAATAAAATGTGGGAAATATATGCATAAATAGAGGGCGTGCTATAGTGAATTAAATGTCATATACCATATCCAGAGTCTCTGAGTTGAGGAAGTAGTGCAATGAAATCCGACTCAAACCAGAATGAAGGCATATGTTGAACTCAAGAATCTAGACGAACAACGAATCTCAATGATATGTTCCCAAACTAAAATAAAAAATCTTTTATGTCCCCCAAATACAATATTTTGACATGGAATAAGGCAAGAAACACTTCTATACATTCTCAAGGTGAGTGTATTGTCTTACATAAGAGTTTGGTTGTCTAGGTATCTCAATATAAAGTCCTATGAGAAAACAAACACATCCTTATTATCAAGATTACTCCATATCAAATAAAAAGGATGTTGGACTTATCTAAAGTTGCTTATATCAAAATTTTACTCACAAGTTGGACATCAGGATTCCATAAAAATAGTTTATATTCCATTATGAAATCACTTTGTTTAGGTATTGGTGTCCTAAACATTTTATTAGATGGAAAGAATGAGGAATATAGATAATTCTTAGGTGGTGGGTAACATCATGTATGTTATGATGTGTACTTGACCGAATATCTTCTAATAATAATTTCCACAAGAAGTGGGGTTTTATGTGGGTTTGATTGTATATGAAACCTATTAGTATTAATATAATCAGAGTTGAGGATTTAGATTGGCCTTGATTATACTAGTATATGTTATATCCTATGTGTAATATATCATATGTATATGTATGTAAAATACAGGTCAGGATTTAGTTACTCACAATGACCATACGGTTTGGGTGGGGTAACGCTCTACAATGGGGTGGGTCAGGCCGAACCGACCCGTTTAAAAATGGCCCATCAGATGTGGAGGGTTAGGTGTGACAGGCTAGTAAACCTTAACGGGTTGGGTTGGCCTGACCTTAAATATCAATATTAAGGTCCAAGATCTGCTCCATACCAGAACTATAAAAGTCTAAGTGGTCGGGTCAGGCTCAACGGGCCTAATAAGACGGGAAAAATTGGCCAAAAATATTATCTATGTAAATGTGGATTAGTTTCGATACGTATATTCTAAATATGCATTATACATATTTTATGAATTAATAAAATGAGTAATTAAGAGAGAACATTGGTATTTATGAGCAAAATTATATATATATATATATATATATATATATATTGCTTAAATATTTACTGAGCCAAACGGTTTGGGATAAGCTTAATAAATGGGTCGGGTTAGTCCGGCCTGGCCAGGTTAAACATGTAGGATGTGGGTCCCATGGCCCTCCCCATTAAGGTTAGGGCTACCCATGGCCTATTTAATATATGGGTTGGGTCGAACTATGCACGTTTGTGTCGGGTCGGGCATTTTGGAGTGGAGGTGGGTAGTTCGAGTGTTGTTAATTGTATTAGGGTCTTTTACCTTACATTTCAGTTTATACATAAATGTATATATAGTTCGGTATATCTATATAATAAAGGAGGATGGACTTTTGGTCACTCTTATCGATTGCTTGATCTTGTAATTTGGATATTGATATTTAATGGTTTAAATTTCTCGTGAGGGAATATTTCTTTTAGAAGAAATATAATCCAAGTTGCTCGCAAAAGTTGCCTTTTCATAGTGGTGTACTTGATTACTGAATGTGTAAGAATGACTTCACTATGATTGAATCTTTGAAATCCTTCCAAAATTGATTGAATCATAATTATTTTGAAATATCAACTTTACTTATCCATTATTCAAAGTAATAACACCATTTGAAACATCTATCTCTCTCGGGAGCGTGCGTGATCTTTGCAAATGTTGAAACCCTCAGCCTCATAACTTTTAAAGATAAACATAATGATATTTTGAAAAGTTTGATTGATGGGGAAGAAAGCGTTATAGAACTAAATATATGAGAAGAAAGATACACAAACATAATTAAATATGAGGGTTGTTACAATACTTATGATACAAATAGTGTTATTATATAAGATTTAATTAAATGACAATAATAAAATGTTTCAAAACTCAATCTTCATCTAAATCAACTAAAAGAATGGTCAAATTAAGATTATCATCAATTGAAGACTATAATTATGCAGGGGTCGTTAATGCGTCTGCTTGAGTAGTCAAATCATTTGGTGCATGCATAAGGACAAACAAATTGTCGTCCTTTATGCGCTTAGAGTATAATACATTCTTGAAATTTTGAAAGGAACAAATAAAAGGCTAATAGATGAAGAGATATTTACTCTTCATCTTATATAAATCTACAATTATAATTTTTAAGGTATTGCCAACTTCAAAACCATTCCTAGTGTCCTCCATATTCACCCAATCACAATAAAATATGATTTCTTTGAACCTTAGATCCAGGATTTGTTGGACAATCCCATAATATTTCAACACCATGTCCATTGGATTTCTATTGCTTTTGTTATCTACATAATAATTCAAGGCATAAATTGATATGCCTCTTTTTTGCGTTAATAGTTTTTCTCTCGCGTGTACGAGACGAAATATAAACAATTGACGTAAAATTATTAAAAATCCTTCGCAAGAAAACTAGGACATTTAATTAGGCATGAAACCCTTGACGACATATCACCTTTATTTAAAACCTTCATTTTTAATGTATTTGTATTAGGCCATATTTTACAACACATACATAAATAACAGCAACATAAAATTTTGGAATTACCTCTTTTGACACCTATTCCCTAAAATCAGTTCTCTTCTATTATTAGGACATTTTGCGCTCATATTTCCTAAACGTGTTCATGATATTGTAGAGATTACATGGTAATATAAAAAATACAATTAATCAAAAAAATTATATATGTAGTTACATACGCTCTCCAATCTTCAACTTCATCTTGGGATTCGAAAATATAACGAGATGGTTGCTCATACCACCAATTTTCATACTTTGCTTTCTCCTTGATTTGATAATCGAAAAAGTAGAGAAGGTTTTTCCTTACGCTCTTGACTGACAAGTATAGACTTGTGATTCCTAAAAGGGTGACTTCTCGACAAAAATCTAAGATGCCCGGAATAGCTCATCTTCCCACTATGATGTAGCCAAGTGATTAAATTTCCCCCCCATAGATGGGACATCCATAATGACCATGAACATTGAAACCGAATAAGGTCTCATAGGAAGGAAAGTCGTGGATCACCCACATAACCATTTTTTAAGTGTGAACTCTTCACCCTTGTGAGCGTTAAATTCGCTCACATCTTCATCCCACGGCTCTTTGAGTTTTTTTATTAATGGGGCTAAGAATATATTAATATCGTTGTTGGGAGAGTTTAGTCTGGGTATAAACAACGATCATGTGAACTCTTTTCCCATGCACAGTGTTGGATGAATGTCTAATAACTCTAATTAGTTCTTAAATTACCGAAAGGGACAAATCTATTGGTTGATAATGCAAGACAAACATTGTGTGTTCTTTTGTAAATTCAAGTTGTCATGCATTTGAAAGTGTCCAGTTGAGTGAATTAACTAGATGAGGCATGATATTCCCACCCACATCGTCTCGAGCGTGCCATGTCATGGACTTGGTTATCGACATTACAGTAAAAAATATGTTTAGCCGCGGCATTAGGGGAAAATACTTTAATACATTCTTTGGAACTTGTGAGCATCTGCAATTATTTTTCATATTTACAACTCTCATAAACCATATGTGGCTATCCCGATCTTCACCGATGTCGGCGTGCGCGTGTGTGCGCGATCAGTCGATAGGATTCGTGCCCCTCTTTGGGGTGCTTCGATCATCGCCAAAATGTGGGGTGATGTATAGAAGTATATTCACCAGCCTATTTTACACAAAAATAGGCAAAAGAAATGTTTTCACCTTAAGAGAACAACATCAGAGAAATATTGATGCTTGCGAAACCAATTAGTTTAAGGATTCGGGGGATAAGTTTTGGAATGGGAAGGTGTTAGGCACCCATCCCACCCTTTCTATCTCTCATGGGCATGTGTTATTTGTCCCTTTAATAACTCCATGAAGTGTGTGTGCATGTATATATAAATGGAAAATACAATTACTGGACTCACAGGTCATCTGTAGGAGTGTTCCCAAAATAATAATTAAAAATGTAATTGTACATTTTTGGGTCACCAATCGTTTATCAAAAGACGTGCAAGCACGAATCACAGATATGATGTGTGGAAATAATATACGAACAAAAATAGGAAAAGAGGACTCGAATATCAAGTTTTTCCCGAGACGCCTACGTAGCCCCAAAAGGCATCAAAGTCCACGTAGTTTGTATTCAACAATAGAGTGGGGTTTATCCCATAAATCTAACTGGGGACTTTATTATATGTGTGTGTGCAGAAAATAGTTGTTTTAGTATGAGAAATCCCCATTTGGAATTTATAAGCAAACCCTATTTTTCTTGTTTTTTTAAAGAAAGTATAGTACTGCAATACTGTTAATAAAAAAAATGGGATATCAATATGTGTGCACTAACAACGATACAATGCTAAAGTAAGAATTGAATAGCTAATGCAAAAATAAGCAAATTTAAAGAGAGAATGAAAGATTTGGACCTTTTTCAGAAGCTTTAAGATTGATCTTGATTATTTAAGGGCTGCTCTTGTAAATGGTTGGAGGTGGTAAGAGGATGGGGAAAGGAATTTGCTAAATTGGGTAAGAAACAGATGGAAATGGAATGTGTGAGTGGTTCCAATATTGAAACCAAGCTAACTTTGAGAGAAAGTTTTTGAGATCACTGAGAGGTTTGTTTCTTAAGTGACTCTCGAATTGGGCTCATACTCCTTTTATATAGGGTCAAGGGGGTTCCATATCAGAATCTTATTCTCTGATGAGCTCAATAGGGTTGTAGTGGGTTGGCATAGCTTGTTTTTGGATTGGGAAAGTGGCCATCATTATTCCATCGGTCAAGTCGACCATGGAGGCCGGGTAGCAATGGCATCGATTAAGTTGTTCTTTGCACGAGGCAAGTGGTGGAAGGTGATATCTCAGAACGTGAAGGCCATCTCTTCTAGGTGGGTGTGGAAGGGTAAGAGATTTTCGTCTTTGAATTTCTATAGTTTAAGGATTGGCCGATGATAAGAGGAGAAACCTCATAGACATCCAGGTGTTTAAGAACTTTCTTGAGGGCGGATTTAAGGCCTACAATGCATGCCTCGTATTTGGTCATATTGTTTATGTAGGGAAAATATGGCTTGATGGAAATGAGAGTGTCAGAGTCATCTGGGGAGATCAAGAGCATCCCAATGATGTATCCTTTCTTATTGGCAACTCCATCAAAGAAAATTTTCCATCGGAGGTCCCCCTAAGAAGTGCAAAGAATATCTTCATCCGATAATTCAGAGACCCAAACATCAACCTCTTCCACGAGGTAGTTAGTAAGGTAATCGAAGATGGCTCTCCCTTTCATGGATTTCTGCATGACATACGTGATATCAAACTTAGTTTGTATTATCAACTACTGAGCCACTCGGCTATATAGGATGGGTTTATCAAGTAGGTATTTTATAGGATCCATTTGGGATGCAAGTCTAATAGGGAAAGCGAGCATGTAGTGCCATAAATTTTGAGTGACCCAGACTAGGGCAACACATGTTTTTTCCAAGGTAATGTAGTTGACTTCGTACCCGCATAACTTTTGATGAGGATAGTAGATGGCCCTTTCCTTGCGGGATTATTTGATGTATTGTACTAGAAAATCCCATATTGTGGTATCTGCTATGGTCAAGTACATGAGTAGTGGGAGGCCTGGCTGCGGAGGCATAAGTTTCGGAGATCGAACAAGATATTACTTGATTTTATCGAAGGCTTCCTAACATGGCTCATTATAGACTTTGGTAGAGTCCTTTTGGAGGAGTTTGAAGATGGGTTCTTAAATAGAAATCAATTGGCTGATGAACCGGCTGACGTTCTGAAGTTTTCCCAAAAATCCCAAGACTTCCTTCTTCGTTCGGAGTGGTGGCATTTTGAGTATAGCTTTCAGGTTGGTGAGTTCTGCCTTGATTCCCTTTTCACTAACCATGAATCCCAAAAGCTTTCCTTTCGTGCCACCAAAAATCATTTATGTGGGTTTAGCCACATTTTCTATCGCTGTAATCATTCAAAGAACTTTCGAAGGGTGGGAACGTGACCTTATCGAGTCTTGAACTTAATAGTCATATTAAATCATAAAGGATGGTTGTGGAAGCTCTTTGGTAGGTAGCCTCGGCATTCTTGAGCCCAAATGGCATAACTGTGTAACAAAAGGTTCCCCAAGGAGTGATGAATGCAGTTTTCTCCTGATGGTCAGGGTGCATATTGATAAGATTGTATCCGATGAATCCATCGATGAATGACTTGAGGGCATGGCTAGATATATTTTCCACAATCATATCGATGTTGGTTAATAGGTAATCTCCCTTCGAAGATGCTTTGTTCAAATCCCGTTAGTCAATGCATGTGCAAACATTTTCTCTTGATTTCGGCATGGGTACAATGTTGGCAAGCCATGTGGGATATTCGATTACCCGAATGAATCCTACATTCAACTGTTTGATTACGTCTTCCTTGAATTTGAGTGACCATTCAATGCAAAGCTTTCGTAGTTTTTTTTATTAGCATTATGGGAGAGTTGGGATCTCGTTCTAAGCTATTTCGGTATCAATGCTAGGCATGTCATCGTAGGACCATACAAAGACATACATATACTCCTTCAGCATCTTTTTGAATTGTGAGTGCTCATGCTCGTTAAAGGTGGACCCTATCCTAATATCACGTTGTTGGCTACTAGAACAGAGGTTGATAATAAAAGTTTCATCCTTATTAATTTGAACATGATTTTTTATTTGTTATTAACCTCATTAAAATCATTTAAGAATTGTTCATTTGCAAAATCATCATCAGAAGTTTGATTAAAATCATGACAATTAATACAAGGCACATCAACATACTTAAATTCCTCATTTATTTCACTTTTGAGAAAGGCAACGTTGAGAACCTCATCAAAAGAGGTTTTGATTACATTATTATCAAGAAAATGAGGACCAACAATAGATGAAGAGATAGGATAAACAGCAAGGTTGGGCTGCATCTTAGCATGTGGGACTAGTGTACCATTCCAGTTGAGAAAAGGTTCATCAGTGGCCTTGATCAGAGTGGATGGGTTCGACGATGTAGTGTCTGATTAGATCATACAAAGGGTCATCCCTAGTGTCTGAAGGTTTAATGATTCTTCGGAATAACTTTCCTCGAAGACCTTGGTAATGGATACGACTTTCTGAGCAAGAGGTTGCACTTTATGCTCGCATTATTTGGCTCAGGAATAGTTGTCTTGAAAGAATATTACCATCCCTGACTTTATCTTCTTATTTACATGGTTGTACCATGGTTCAAGAAATCCATAAAAGTGGAAGTATTCAGCCTCCTTGAAAAATCTTCTACACAGAGAGTCCCTCGAAACATTCTTGACATTTTTTTTAAATTTATTTTATCCGCGACTAGCAGAGCATTTTGAGTTCTTCTAATGAAGGTAGATAACCTATGCAACATGGGGCAAAGGACTTTTTTAGGACTATGGGCTCCAGTATCCCTTATCGACGTCGCCCTAGCCCCAGTCCGGGCATAAAATGTATATTCTTGAACATTTATATCACATTGAAATTGCCTTGAGGGCTTGCTCTCGACACTCAGTCATTGAAATTATACCACACTGGAAGGGAAAGGGGATCAACCCTAAAGCTAGAAAGAAGCATGTCATTCATCCTATACTATATTTTTAGTTTCGAATTGCTGGTGCAACAATTTTCTATACCATCATCGTCTCCTAAAATGGTAATTAATTTCCCTTAAGCCAAAAATTTCAACTTCTGATGAAGGGGGGAAGATACTCCACAGATGCTATAAAGCAATGGTTGTCCAAGTAGTAGGATGAAGAATGCGAGTATGTAAATAACTTGAAACTCGATAACGGGATTAATAGGTCTAGACCCTATTGTGAGTGTTATGGATCCCATCACTTCTCGACAAGTATAATCAAAGTCATGCACTACGGAGGAAGTAGGATTCAAGTCACTTACCTTCAATCCCAAGCAATGGAAGGTTCTTAGTGGGCAAACATTAGGGGCGAATGCATTGTTGATGAGCGATATTGGGAATGCCTTTCCCATCACTTCAATGGAGATGTTGAGGGAACATTAGTGGTCATGGACGATCTTTGAAATTTCAATTTTGAAGAAGGATAGGAGTTCAGCGGTGCTCAAGGATTTAACCAGGTTTACATCTTCTTAGGGAGTGGTGGAAGGAGGGACTGTGGGCCCGATGAGAATCTTTATCAAAACATTTCAGTGTAATTGGGAAGACATGAAAATCCCTCACAATGTGATGTTGGATTGAGTCTTCTTGAGTTGGTTGAGGATCTTACTTTCCTCAATGGTCATTTCCAGCATGGGAGTTCTTCGACAACTCACTTTCCCTTATCTGTTCTTGATGACTGTGGATTCGGATCTTGGTAGTATCTTCCTTATCTGTTCTTGATGATTGTGGATTAGGATCTTGATGACTGTGGATTATAAATTTATTCTTAAGAACCTCGTACCTTCATCTATTTCTAGATGAATTCTACTTTACTAATTTCCCCCAACAGGTCATCGAAAGATATCAATTCTCACATGCTGACTACTAGATTGACCTTTTCTTGACTCGATTCATCATCAGAGCTTTCAAATCCCCCCCCATCTAGTGGCAATGATTCCTTCCTTCCAAGATAAATCGGTGCATTCCATGACCTCAACGGTTTCCTTATATAAATCTTCTGACTCAATGGGGGAGGTGTAGGAGTGAAGTGACCAACCTCCTTTGAAGATTTAAAGTAGTGAGTAATTCGAAAATGCTGCAAACCTCGCTGGTCTGTCGGAACATATCTACCATGATTTGTACTACATCGTCTAAGCTGACTTCATCAATGGGTACCACCCAATTATCTAATTCTAGAACCCATTTCTGGGCTTCCATGAACAAACCACTGAATTTATGAAAGTCGATGGTCATTTTGGTGGGCAATTTCATCCACAACTCTAAGCGTTGGTTTAGAATAGCCAGTAACTCCATATCTCTTCCTTCAGATTGGGTACGAGAGATAATGCAAGCCCTTTTGAGGAGTGTCAGATATTGGTCGGTGAAACATGTAGAGTGTAGGAGAAAATATGGGAAATCTTTGAGCAGTTTAGGTGAAAATATGGGTATGATATGTATTTTAATAGGCATAATTTGGGTAGATGGGTTGAATTTCGGATCATTCTCTAGAAACATGCCATCTGTGTGGGTTGATAGTGGATTATAAGTTATGTTGGGTTTAGGATTGGCTGGTGGGGTGATAATACCCCGATGAGTTAAAATTTGGACTACATTTCGTAGCACAAATTGGTAGTATGGCCGAAAGACTGATGGAAATCATAATGGGCACCATCCTTAAAGTTCTTGGGAAGTGGGTTTGGTAATGGGCAGGGGTCCAAGGGTTTGATGAGGTTTCGACTTAACAAGGCTTGGTATACTTTAGATAAGGGAGCATGGAGCTCAGTGTATTCATTTCTGGCAAGATTAGGGTGGCTTTTTGGTCCCAGGAGGTAGCGAAAGGGGAGATATTATTAATGGTTGAGACTGTAGTATTGACCTACTTCTTATACTTTAGGGAATGAACTGTTTGGTCACATTTTCGGACTCGGCTTCTACCTTGGTAACATTTTCTTCAATTTTTACACCTGCTTCCTGTAGAGCTCGAAAGTGCGGATAATACTGACCTCCCATAGTTGTTAGTATAAGGGGAAGGAAATTATTCATCACGGTGATGACTTGTTCTTATTCGGAGGGCCGGTTGTTCATAGTGGCATATTGTTCTCTCTACCCTACTATGAAGTTATTGATAGTTCCTCCATAATTCTCCTTGAGAATCTCAAGATTACGGTGTGTAACTTCTAGTTCTTCGTTGTACTTATACTATGTCATGAAATCTTGGGTACATCTTCCTAACTGTGGATTCTGGATTCTTCGAGCGATAGGAACCATTAAAGACAGATTTCCTTCAAAGTTTTTTGAAACATTTGGGCCATTATTTCTTCAGAGGCGATGAGAAGGGTCATGGCTTGGTTATAGCTGTGAAGGTGAAGGATTGGGGGCCCGCTACCCCAGAATTTCTCAATGGCTGGCATCTTGAATTTCTTCAAAAATGTTTCTTTAGGGTAGGGAGACATGTGGGTGTAGTCCATGTAGTTTTTGGATATCATGACTTGGTCAAATTTGTTCGATAATGGCTTGAGATCTTCCTTGACCTTATTCAGTTCTTCCTCCATGGGATCAATGGGTACTGGAAAGTTAGCCCCTGGCTAGAGAAGATTAGGCATAGTTAGCTAAGCTTGTAGTGGCCCATTGATAGGAGAGGCATGCAGAGCATACTGATATTCCTATGGGACCCAAACAGTCTTGGGAGAGGGTGGACCCATGGCACGAGGAAAAAGAACCTCATGTTCTTCGAGAACATGGACCCGATTTCATAAGGTAGTTAATCTTGGCACTAAGTTGGACTAGGACTCCCATTAGATCAAGTTGTACGTTCGGTTCTTGATCGGCATTATGCATGAAGGATTGTTGATTGTAGATTCCAAACTTGAATGAAGTAGCAGGGGAACTAACAGAGATTAAGGGTGGTTTGGTGGAAGACCGAAGCCAATAGGGAGCCAGTCTAAAAATCAGATATGCGATAGACCTGAGAAGGAAAATGATTAGAATTTACTATTGAAAAAGGGGAGAAATGATTATTTTTTGGTATTTTTGAAAACCAGAGGAAAAATGTGTTTAACACTTTTGGTAATAATGTAGGAAAAATGTTTTTGGTAAAATTGAGGGAAAATATTTTTGGTATTTTTGATAAAAATGAGGAAATTTTTTGTTGGGTATTTCTGTTTTTTGAGAATGAGGAGGAAAAAAGAGAGAAGAGTCTCAGTATTATTATTATTATTATTATTATTATTATTATTATTATTATTATTATTATTATTATTATTATTATTATTATTATTATTATTATTATTAATATTATTATGTTCTCACATGTATTAGGTTTACCTAAATACAAAAGAAATGTTGTACAGGACCCAAGCCTAGAAAAATTGGGATTGAAAAATAGGTAAGATACGATTTGACTTGTTTTCAAGTTCATGGAAAAGGTCCTATTTTGAAAAACGATGAAATAGCGCAAAGATTTGGGCGGCAAAATGACTCGGCATTTCGGCAGAGTTTCATGTGGCAACCAGCAAACTAAATATAAGTGCCCTAGGTCTGACGTCTATGTGAGGTTTATGTAGTTGTTGGGTTAGTGGAAGGGTTCCCCACTTTGGCATGACTTCCACGATATACACTTTTCTTTTGAGGGAAATCGGTACGTGTGGACAAGCCATTTGATATACCTAAGCATACATGAATTGCCTCACTATATACCTCATGGGGATGGTACGTGTGAGAGAAAATTCGATATAATCAATGTACATGAATGAGTTCCCTGCTATATACCTCTCGTCATGAGTTTGATCAAGCGGTACGATGCGGAGGGGGAACAATTCGATATACGTTGAAGGTACTAAGACAATGAAATGTGAGACTCATATTTCTTAGGCTAAGTGCGACCTGCCAGACGAGTGCCCATCACAAAGTGACTCCCCAGTACAGGAAAAAATTTTGGCCAATATATATGCTCTTGTTAATGTAGTGTACAAAAATTCATGATTCTTTATTAGTATTATGGAGAGAGTCTTTTATTTGGAATGATGAGTAAAACAAGTACTATACTAATAGGGAAGAATGTACAAGTATCATGAAAAGTAAATCTAGCATGGAGCATGAAGACTACACTAAGCATGGATATGTATTAGTGTGTGATATGTGAATATCTACAAGTGAGTGTGTGGTAGTGAGCCTAAGCATGGATCAAATATAAGTGATGTGTGAGATGTGAAAGTGAACATGGATATATAAAAGTGTGATAAGTGTAGGTGTGTGCTCGTGAAACCTAAGCATGTATATTTTAAGGTGAGTGTGAAACATGTGAATTTAAGTGATTCTACGTATAAGTGTAAGTACTGTGAGTTGTACATGGAGGGTATTTACAAGTGCATGAAGGTGAAAACTGAGTGAGAAGTGATATAAGCATGAGGTAGATATATAGAAGTAATAGAGGAAAAGAGAACATACAGGTAGGTGCATACACACACATGGGAAAAATGATAACACGCATGTAGGAATAGAGTATATCCCTCTTAAGAAAAACAAAATCCACATCAGAGTCCCACATGGCCATCCCGATCTTCCTCGATGTCAGCATGCAAGCAGGTTTGTGATCGCTCGATGGGGCCCGCGCCCTTCCTCGGGGAACTACGGCAATCATCAAAATGTGGAGTGATGTATAGAAGTAGAGTCGCCAGCCTATTTTTCACAAAATAGTCCAAAATAAATGTTATCGCCTCGAGAGAACGGAATCAAAGACATACTGATGCTTGCGGAGACCAAATAGTTCAAGGATTCGGAGGCTAAGTTACGGAATGGAGAGGTGTTAGGCACCCATCTCGCCCTTTCGGTCTATCATGAGCATGTGTTATTCTTCTCCTTAATAACTCAGTGACGTGTGTGTGGGTGTATATATAAATGGAGAATGGAATTACTCTACTCGTGTCATGAAGAAAGGCGGAGTGAGGTCATCCATAGGAGTGTTCTCAAAATAATAATTATAAATATGATGTGTGTATTTGTTGGTCAGCAATTTTTTATTGAAAGACGATGATATAAATTGGACAAAGCGTGATCACGAATAACAAATATAATATGTTGAAATAATATATGAACAAAAATAGGAAAGGAGGACTCGAATCTAGAGTTTTGCTCGAGATTCTTATATAGCCTAAAAAGGCATCAAAGTCCACGTAGTCCGCATGCAACACGAGGGTGGGACTCATCCCATAAATCCAATCGGGGACTTTATTATATGTGTTTTTGTAGAAGAAGAGGGTTTAGTGTGAGAAAGTGTAGTGATAAATCCCCGTTTGGAATTTATAAGAAAACTCTCTTTTTCTTGTCTTTGGGTATTTTAAAGAAAATATAGTATGTGCATTACTACTAATAAAAAGTGAGATATTACTATCTATGAGCTTACCAAGATGAAATACTAAAGTAAGAATTAAATAACTAATGCGAAAATATGGAAATTTAAAGAGAGGGTGAATAATTTGGACCTTCTTTCAGAAGCTTTAAGATTGATCTTGATTGCTGAAAGGATGCTATTGCAAATGAATGGAGGTGGTAGGAGGAGATGGAATGGAATTTGCTAAATTGGGTAAGAAAAGGATGGAAATGGAATGTGGAGGAGAGGTTTCAATATGTAAACCACGCTGACATCGAGAGAATGTTGTTGAGATCACTAAGAGAGATGTTTCTGAGGTGCCTCTCGAAGTGAGATCATGCTCCCTTTATATAGGGTCAATAGGGGTGTTGATCGGCATTGTCCTTGACCTGACTATCGGCAAGCAAACCTAGACACATTGTCGATAGGAAGGAAATGGGTCTGCCAATTGATACTCTTGTGTAGATGTTTTGGAAAAATAGGCATAAAACGCAGTCTGTAAGTCCAAATTGTGCACAGGACATACCGTTCGAAAGGGTATTCAGATCCCTTTAATAATCCATTGGGTTGATCCCAGCTTAGGGAGTTTATTACGATCAAACGAGGTTCGAAAGTGCCCGAGGTCTTTTGGAAAAGAGATTATAGAACGAAAATGGACCATTTGTCGATACTGTAAGGACAATTCGCACATAAGTTGGACAATTGGAAAGGGTATCCAGATCCCTTCGCATATTAATTCAGTCTCATTTGGTTCAAAGATATGACCTTGGTCAAATGGGGCCCAAAAGCGCCACGTGACCCTTTAGAGTAAAATTGATCATTCGTCTGTATCGTAAGGCTGATTTGCACACGAGGTGGACCATTGGAATGGTTACTCAGAGCCCTTTGAAGATTATTTTAGTCTCATTAAAGATGAGGAGTTTAAGGGAGTCAATTGGAGCCTGGGAGCGCCCAGTGGCCTTCACATCAATATTTGGGGGGAAATGGATCGTTCGCTCGAATCATAATGTCAATTTGTGTCCGGGTTAGATTGTTGGAAAGGGAATTCAGAGACCCTTAAAGATTCATGATCTTCCACTCAGGAAAGGTAGTTAATTAGGGTCAAAACAAGGCCTGAGAGTGCCCGGTGGCCTCCATATCAGTTTTTAATCGTAAAATAGTTCATTCGTTCGAATTGTAAGGCCTATACGGGAACAAGGTGGATAGTTGGAAATGGGATTCCAAACCCTTCTAATATTCATTGAGCTTTCACTCAAATGAGAAAGTTGACCCTAGTCAAACAGGGTCCGGGGTTACCCAATGGCCTCTAAATCAGTACTCGGAGTATGACTTAGGGTTTATGATGAAGAAGTAAGTGCTAGGGACCTAAGGAGATGCTTATGAGGGTCCAAGAATGTGGTGTCTTCAGCTTGTCTTTGTTACGGTACAATATGAAATCATACTTGCATACTTGGATAGATTTACACTACAAACCCAAACCCTATAAGCTCATTTACACTCTCGGATAACTATCTGGTAATGAGTTCTCTTTCAGTAGAATGTCTTTATCCCACTTCAGAACTGCAGTTACGCTATGGAAAGGAAAACCAAATTGACTCTTCAAATTATGCAAACCGATTAATACGTACAATACCGAGTGATCTTCTTAGCAATTTTTATACAAAGGTGTATCCACATCATATTTTAACCATGTTGTAACACCCCGCCTAATTAAATACCGGGTGGCCAGTCCCATACCAAATTAAAATAGAATATACAGTTGGCTCATTCTTAGTATCACTGTAAAAAACATTTACAACTCACCCAAAACTCAATTAAGCTGGTGTTAAAAACTTTCCAAATTTTAAATTAACAAAATCCATTTCCAATTTAAGAATAACACAACACATTTTATTCTACAACACAGATCACTAAATAAATAACTTAAAAGAATTTAAATGCAACTGGAATAAACATTCCCAAATAATATAAATCCTTACAATAATCCCAACAATGTTAAATGTATTAAAATACACAAATACAATAGTTTAACTCCGACAGAAAATGATAACTGAAATCCTTTGGGCGACATGCCCTATGTAAGAATACTGTGAATCAAAAAGATGACAAGCGTCTAATCAAAACCTCCATAGCTCCATAGCTCGTCAAAAATCAACTATGGTTGGCATCCCTGTTGCTGGACACCTGATATAGAGATACAATAGAAGAGAAAATATGCAAGGAAACGGGTCAGAGCCCGAATGTGTAGATTATTTTAAAAATGGCAAGTATTTAACAAGTGCAATAAAGCATTTATTATGTACATGTTAGATCCAACTCTCACTTGTAATTCTCACCTCTCAACTAGAGTGCACACTTAACGTTTCCTATTAACCTCCTAGTTAATGGTTCCTCTTTTCTAGTCTCCATATAATAGTTCCATTCCCGTAACATAATCCCCGTATGTCCCATACCATACGTCATATTATTATTCATTTACATTTCTCCTTTATATGATTAGTTTCTCATTAACATGAATCATTACTCATTAATATGAGTTAAGCTTTTCAATTCTTTTAGAATAAACATTCATTAACTTAATTCCATTATCTTTCACTAATCACCGTTATCTAAAATTATCACCGTAGATATATTTAAACACAATATATAATCATGTAATCATTTAATCCATTATATATATATTCATATAGAATACAGCACCCCGAGTCACATGTGTAGTCCAATGCATTACTCTGCTATCATGTCCCATCATCGCATGTCGCTGAATAGGGGACTACAGGTTCGGTAAGATTCCACGAACCACAAACAACAACAAACAAATTGGAGGCGAACATAGTTCTCGTATCCAGGGGTCACGCACATACCTACGTACCCACAGTCAGCGGACTTATCAACTCCCCGATAAGTCTTTCATAGACCTATGTTCTCGAGCGACAAATCAAAGATCCCATGGATTCATCAGGATATGAGTGCCCTCACGCGTAAACCTCCCACCGATAGCAAGTAAGCTAGGTATGTCATACACATAATCATCAATCAATTAAATAGGTATTATCATACCTATAATATAATATCAATCAGGTAATTATCACTACCCTTTCCCATACGTAGCATTAAAATACCATATCTTTACTCATAATTTAATTATCCTCGCATCCTATAACATCTCTCCACTACCGACGTCATTAAGGTTCATGCGCGGAGCGTCTCGCAAAGAGAAATCCAAATAAGGAACCCCTCCAATACACTACTAATTAACTTTGTCGATCGAGGAGGTCCGAAAACTTTAACTATGCAATCGGGATAACCTCATAACCTCTTTCAATCGAAATGTGTTCTAAGCTCCCATCTCACAAGATTCAAATAGGATTTTTCCTCATCTTATATTCAGTAAGAAGTTACTAATATCCTACTGGTCCATAACATTATTTCTCCCGAACTACTACGAGTTTAGTTCTCCTTTTAATTAAGGTTAAAACCGATAGTTTCAAATCTCTTAATAATACATATTCTTTCACTTAGGATTAAACCCTCTTGTAAACTTAAGGATACCCAGGTGTTATATTAAATCACCCCTACTGGTCCTATCTTAAAACCTCATCCATCCCTATTTGGAATTTTAACAAATGAATCTAGCAACCGAAATTCCATTCAATATAATTTTCATCATTTAAATCACTCGAATCCAAATCAAATTAATTTTAATCTCATCAAGGGTTTACTGATATTTTATAGGTCCCATAATATCCAAATAATAATCACCAAAGATCCACAAAAGTTTTGGGATAAGAATCAACATTTAAAAAGAAACAACTTTACATAATCCGGGGAGGTCGATCGATCGAAGGCAGGGGTCGATCGATCGATCCCTCAGGTCCATGCCTGATTTTCTACATTTTCTGCAACTACGGGTTTCACCATTTTTACTCATTCAAACCTTCATATTAACCTCCAAAATGAGTTATTATGATTACTACATGATATACCAACATATATGAACGATTTCCAGTACACTAAACATCCTAGAATCATCAATGGATCGGATTAAAAGCATGTTTATCTCCTTATTTCCAGAATTTATCAACATATCATCTTCAAGAACACATAAATGGTTTTCATAATATCTTCAACAGATTCCAGACTATTTCGTGGATTATTATCGTCCTAAAACATGAGTTAAATTCCTATATCATTTCAGTTTTCCAGAAATCCATTTAATATTCCATTATTTCTTCCAAACAATAATAATCTTCTCTTTTCTTATTATTCTAGCATGGACAATATACAAACTTAAATTGCCATTATCAAACACTTCCCTTTCTTGTAGGTCTGATCCTTTGGTGTAGTATATCTCAGTAGGTTGTCCCTTCTCCGGTCAAACTCCGGTGGTGGTTGGTGGTGGTGAACCTTGGTTCTTGTTCTTCTCCTTCCCAAGTGACTTTTCCCTTCCCAAGCACTCTTACACTCTCTCTAGGAAGATGGCTGCTCTTATTTGTGAAGAGGAGATGAATAACCCCCATACACTTAATCTACCAATACTTATAATAGTTCCAAATCCGAAATCACTATTCATCCCCCTTAGAAAATGACCAAAATTCCCTTTCGGGTTGTCTATTCATTCCCAAATGATCCGAGACTCAAAATAAACATCCAAATAGACTTTTCTGACTATTTCGAACCTTCCGGACGCAACTACGCTATCGAAATGACTATTAGATCGATAGAAAATAAATTTCCTTTTTAATTTAATAAACTAGTCCCGACACGTCCCATACCGCATCTGACTAAAAATATAAATTATCGAATTTATATCATACAGTCATATAAATGACATCAAATTCATATATTACCTAAATATCTTTAAGTAATATTCAGAATCATCCATTTTAATATCCACCGTCCGGATAAACCCGAATGAATTAATTAATAAAAAATCTAATTAATCCATTAATTTAAAATATAACCCATTTTAAAAGTCATTTAAAATTACGGGGTATTACACATGTGTATTCCCAATCTTTGGGAATTCATCATAAAGTTGTTTGTTGACTTGGTCATAATGCATATTACTCATATTTATAGGCCGACAGTTTTGATTTTGGTGGAGTCCATAAGCATCATTAATTAGGGCGGTCAAAGGACGATGTGTTGGCCAATCAGTCACCACTTCAACCCGGTGGGGTTCTGTCATGCGATCATGTACCGATAATTCTTTAAAAATATATGTTACATTATTTTGCCCATGGAATGTTCATATTTATAGTCTTGCATCATACCCCACATTAGTAAATGCAATTGAACGTCCTTCAAAGATTTAAATTTTCTGTTTATACAATGGTTGTATATACACATAATCTTCTTACTATTAAGATTTCTATATGCATCTTTAACAAATTCTTGAATGCTCTTTACATGATTATCAGATACTTAATGACTCTCTTCCATCCACTCTTTGTATTGAAGGAAAGCCATTAAGTTGTCCTTAAAATTCAAGTCACCTATATAAATAGGTTAAAATGAAGGTCATGTTAGATACAAGAACTCTCAGTTTATAATTCAAATAAAATTCATCCAATCCAATCAAATTCAAAGTAAATTCATTAGACTCAATCATTTAATAAATTTGAAATAAAACCAAAAATATGTCCCATAATTACAAATTTGTTCAAAAAGAAAACATTATTCAATTCCTAGACTTGTCCAACAAATGAACTAGCTAGGTAATAAAACAATTTTAATTGTTTCGAAGTAGAGTCCCTTTCTCGTGGTCAAAGTATGCAAACTCATCTCTATAACCATCTTATATTGTATGAACAAATATATGAGCCACACCCATCAACAAAGGGAGAATGTGGACATGTGTTTTGATATTTATAGAAATGAGATGGCACATGCCAACAACCCTACTATTGGAGAAGTCCCTTATATAATATGACTCTCCATAGTCACAGTGCATGGATGACATTGATTACGGAATGTTGGATGAGTCTTTTGGGAGGGGAATGCTCTAAGAGGATGCATTTGGGAGAAGAATGTTCTAGGAGGTGGCATTTGGGATGGGAAACCTTGAGGTGTATGATAGGGGAATATTTGAGGACGCATTTGAGGAAGTAACTCCGTTGTTGAGTAAAGAACCGGACCAACAATTGGATTTTATTCATTAGGACTGTCATGTTATTACTAACATTTTCCTCCCTCCAAAGCTCTTACACCTCTCACTTAGTCCGGGCATGATCTTCAGCCTCTCTCGACACATTACTCATCATCAAAGAGATCTCTTCCAATAGAGGTTCATTATGTTGTATTTTTCTACTTGGCATACGTGAACCCACACCTATTTTCCTCCACTTATTTTCCATCCTAAGTACCTTGGTTAGGGCATCTGCTTCAATATCATAAGGGATGGACTCTAGACTCACATTGATGGATCGACATACTTTCTATCATTTCTTATAAGACAATATTATATTTAGGACTATGATTTTAACAATCATACACAACAAGTCAAATATAAGTTCATTTTAATTTAATTACCTAAAATTACTATTTATCTACTAATTGTGCAAGTCCTTCCACCAAATTTTCGTTTAACCAAACAACAACTATTAGAGGAAGGGGTGAACACGACCACAATAATCTAACCATATAACTCTATTCTAAACATTTAATGTATATATGTCTGCATGTGAGTCTGTGTGTGTGTATGTGTATGTGTGAATTTGTGTGTGTGTGTGTGTGTGTGTGTGTGTGTGTAAGAGAGAGAGAGAGAGAGAGAGTGTGTGTGTGTGTGTATGTGTGTGTGTATGTGTGTATGTGTGTGTGTGTGTGTGTAATCATTAAGATAGGGTTATCGATAAGACAAACAATTGATTTAAGGTTAATTATGAAGAATTAATTGAGTGAGAATTTTATGTATCTATCATTCTTATCCAACCATTATCATTCAACACAAGCAACAACAACCATTAACCTAATGATCCAACAAAAGTTTATCCTGTAATCCTTCTAAATCATCTAATTGATCTATTACCTTAAGGAATAAATTGTGTTACAAACAATGTCCCTTTTATAGTGTTTTCTTAGGCAAAGATGGTCCAAACAAACGAAAGTCCAATTTATATATTTTTCAAATCTTTAAAGATTGAAACTTTAAAACTAAATTAACCCAATTATATTTAGCACTGATTTTAATCCTTAGCTATGGAAAACCAATTTACCTAATTTTATCCTTTTGACCTAGGCGTGCATCTTGGTGATAAGCAGATAAAATAAATAAATCATACACAAGATGCCAATGTATGATAAAAAAAAACACAAAAGAAAAACCCTCGGACGGCCCAGCCAAATAGTTCAATATTATACAATTTTACAAAGCATAGACAACAAACTTACTCAATGACTCGACCCCACAAGACTTGACACTCTTCCATCTTCCATGGCTCCTCCACACTGCAATGCAGGAGTCCACCAATGCCTACCGCCATAAAACATGAGTCCATGCATACCTTGATATCCATCGACGAGGCTCAGCAACCGTCGAACGTTGCAAATGGAACACGCGGAGTCCACCGCATGAAACAAGTTCTATTAAGATGACGAGGAACGAACTTTAGTGGCCAAACTAAAGATCTCAAAGCATAAAAAAATATGAATATTGGTTCTTTACATGTAAAGGGTGAAACAAGGGTTTTGGAACTCAGCTAAATAGATAGGAAAAAGTTTTTTGCAAAAAGTTCTTAAAAAATTTGCGTCCAACATGCCTTAAATAGTGAAAGCCCAAAAAATGAGGTGGCAAACTTGTACGAACAAAAAGAAGGGGTCATTCGAATGAGATTAGCTTTTTTGTTCTAACAAAATTGAAAGTGATTCGAACGAATTGGCTTTCTCATTCAAACATACTTCCATCGAGCTTCAAACGAATTGTGAAATCCTTGATAGACATATCTCGTTTGATGGTCATTAGATGGTCGTTCTAACGATATCTCAATGTCGTTCTAACGAGACTGAAACTCGTTCTAAAGAGAATTGTATTTTCGTTCTAACTTGCTTAATTCTCGTTCTAACGAAATTAAAATCAAAAAATATTTTTCTTCAAAAAATATTTTAAAAACACATCAAATTAATTTAAGTACAAAAATAATGACCATTAGAAATATCCAAGGAATCATAATCAATATGCATTCATACTGACGAGATCCTCAATAAAACATGAAGAAAAACTTGGCAAGATAAACAAGACAAGATGTATCTAATTTTTAAAGCTTGGCTTGTAGGTCTTCATCAAACACGTCATAGGCTTATGTGATCAACAATACAAGGTCTATCCTACCACACAAATATTTTGTTCTGAATAATGCCAATTACATACAAATTGACTTGATTTGAATTTTTTCCTTACATTTACATAATTAGTCCATTTCTCAATTCCATGAACATAATTTAACGAGAAGTTTCAATAACTTTTCAAGAGTATATAATGGCGTATTCAAACACAAAATCTCTTCATGGACACAATTTTACATTTTCATACTTAACATTTCAGCCATCAACTATTTGGTATTAAGGTTATCAATCATGAAGTTATAGAAATAACTATACCTAACATGAACTTTCTCATATTTTAACTAATCTTTTAGCTATAACACAATTGCTCAATATATATTCCAATTATCATAAATCCATGAACGAGTCTAAAAACTTTAATATGTCAAGGGTTTTGTAAATAATTTCTAACAATAAATAGGGTCATACTTCAATATAAAACATGAGAGAATATTCACACGCACGTGCACACACACACACACACACACACACACACACACACACACACACACATATATATATATATATATATATATATATATATATATATATATATACGTATGTATATATGTAAAAAAAATTATGTATATTGATAAGGGATTCTATATTTGAAAATTTGATGTTTAACTATGTAAGTCAACCAACAAACCCATTTCAATATCCAACTTTTTGTAACACCCCGTATTTTTAATTATTATTTTAATTAATTAATTGGAATTTTTGAAAAAAAATAAATTTTTGAATTTAAAAATTTTTATTGGCTAAATATGTTGATTATGATTTTAGAAGAATAAAACTTCAAGTGGAATTGAAATCGGAATTAAAATGGATTTTATATGAATTTTTGAAATATTAGACCCTTATATTTTTTTTTAAGTAAAGCTGTCAGTTTTTCTGGGCGATCGAATGATCGACGCCTGGGCATCAATCGATCGATGCCTTCAGAAAACGTGCGCTGAAGTTATTTTTTATTAGAGTTTGTGTAGGATTAGGACTCCTAATCACTATATAACCTTGTTAATTCATAGGGGGACTTCTCATAATCACTTTTTATCCATTTTTTCACCAGATAACACTTCCAAATATTTTTCCTCTCACTCATAATTATTAACCTTCAACAAAATCAAGTTTTTGTTACAAGTGTTGGCACAAGTTTTTGAAGGCTTAATTGGGGTTTAATCAAGATCGTTCAAGAACACTCTTTTGCTAATTTATCGAGAGCAATCTATATTTCTAATCAGATTTCCAACACGATCTTCACAGTCATGAATACTCTATTCTTTTCATTTAGTATTATGCGTTTTAAGTGTCACATAAACACTTAATTACATATTTTCTTAAAAATAATTAGTAACTTAATTAGAAAAAGTGAACACTAATTATGGGGCTATTTTTATTAAATCTTTTAATCTGAATAATATTCATAACCCTTGGGTACGTAGGATTCATGAGTGATTTTGGGTTTTATTGGTGTAGGTTGCATGTAGAAAAACCTAGCTTTAAAATAAATGACTTTTGGGTGCGTATAACTCATGTAATACATGTAGAGATAATAAAAAAAACTTGGTTTTTGAGGTATATATTATGAAAACTTTGTATAATTAATTTAAAATAATTAAATGAGATTATTTGGGTATTTTTGATGTTGTGAAAATTCAATTAAAGATTTAATTGAATTGAACTATCATGCGTAGTTTGGAACATTGATTTATTATGCATATTTGTGTGACTTGTTGGTATTATTAAATATCTTTGTCGCGATGGGTCGATTGGGTATTTTTGCTCTCCCTATATTTTAGGATACCTTCTAGGTATGGGAATAGTGGGTAGGCCTTTTAATGATTTACGCCTTCTAGGCACGGCACTAGTGAGGGTAGATTATCACGGTTTTATCATGTCGGGGGTGGGCTGGTTTTTATCACCTTATCGTCGTTACGCTAGTCTAGGTACGAGACTAGGTTGTGATTTATGTTAGAAAATCTTCCTATACATAGGTTAGGACGTATTGATAACTTAGGGACCCTTAGTTATGGGACTAAGGGGTATTTTGAGGATCTCACATCGATTAAAAGGGTGGGGTGATTATAAATTGAGAAATTGAGAATTAATGCCTAAGAAAAAAACGGGTATTAAAATTTGTGGCAACATAATGTGTCGGGGCCGACAGTTTAAACGGGTTAGAGGGCGATTTATGTCGTGTCGTGTGTGGAACCTTGTCATGTGTCGGGGCCGACTGTTTAAACGGGTCAGAGGGCGATTGATAAGGGGAAGTGTGACACTTTAATAAAAAGTGAGAACTACAATAAAAGCTGGTTAATTTAATTAAATTAACATCGTGGGACTTGGGAATTTAAAATTATATTGGTGTGCCTTTATAAATGGGATTTCTGTGGGTAGTTTGTGATTTATAATTATCACGTTTAATTATCCCGTTTAATTTAAAATATTTTATTGAGATATTTATTGTGTATAATGTTACTGTCTGGATTCAAGGATCCTATTTGAGGGGAGTAGTGTGTATTCTTGCTCGGGGCTTTAGCTCTGACCCATGCGTTGACTAATCTTTTTCAAGATTAGAATTGGAGAAGCTACATAAGTTTATCGAAGTTATCATTTGGAGGTGCAGCTAGAGTTATTCATTTTATGGCTTAGTTTAGTTAGACTTTCTTTTACAGTCGTATTTAATTATGAGACTTCATTTGAGTTTTATTGGGCCATTCGGTTCCAAAGTTATTTAGAGGATTTATTTTGGGATTATTTCAGATTTTATTTAATCATTATTGGAGAATGGATTATTGGAGTTAGCATGTGATGAATCTTTTATGGCTTAGTTGTTTATGAGCATTTGAGTTTGATTCAATTACTTATCTTATGGACTGGTTTATTTATGTCTCATATCTGTTTCATGCTAAGAATGGTAATTATTTACTCACGCCGGCATAGTTTTGGTGGCGGCCGACGCCAAAATTAAGCAGGGTGAGTCTGTTTAGCTTCCGTGTTGCCGATCTTTGATTCCCTTTGTTGATTCGTACTTCTTAAAGTAGAGGGTCTAGCATACGTGTTAGATGTGTTTCTTGGAGATGTGAAGTTTTGAGTTAAGGACGTTGTAGGCATTGAGTTTAGAATTAGTAAGCTTGATGTGGGGATCCTTAAAATGGATTTTGGAGACGATAATTATTTTGGAGATTTTAGTACAGATGTTAGGTATCGTATGTATTGATTTTTGATGTTGAGATTTAATTTGAGGACATTAGCATTTTGATGACTTTTGGATATAGGATCGAGTGGGGAATTTGTGAGAGCGTGTGGTACGCCGCTATTTTCATAGTTATGTGTATGTATATAGGCAATATATATTATTTTGTAGCTCATGGGGCAGGTGCGCGTAGAATTGGCTGTATGGGCGCCCAATTATGGTATTCTACGGGTAGGCATATGTGAGCCTTATTCCTTTTACGAGATTTACGCGTTGATGAGTATTCTTCGTCCAATTTCGAGGATGAAAATTCTTTGTTAGTGGGGAATTATGTAACACCCCGTATTTTTAATTATTATTTTAATTAATTAATTGGAATTTTCGGAAAAAATAAATTTTTAAATTTAAAATTTTTTATTTGCTAAATTGTTGATTATGATTTTAGAAGAATAAAACTTCAAGCGAATTGAAATCGAAATTAAAATGGATTTTATATGAATTTTTGAAATATTTGTCCCTTATATTTTTTTTAAGCAAAGCTGTCAGTTTTTCTGGGCGATCGATCGATCGACGCCGGGGCATCGATCGGTCGATGCCTTAAGAAAATGTGTGCTGAAGTTGTTTTTTTATTAGAGTTTGTAGAGGATTAGGACTCCTAATCACTATATAAGCTTATTAACCCGTAGGGGGACTTCTTATAATCACTTTTTCTCCAGTTTTTCACCAGAGAACACTTCCAAATATTTTTCCTCTCACTCATAACCATCAACCTTCAACAAAATCAAGTTTTCGTCACAAGTTTTGGCACAAGTATTTGAAGGCTTAATTGGGGTTTAATCAAGATCGTTCAAGAACACTCTTTCGTTAATTTTTCGAGAGGAATCCAGATTTCTAATCAGATTTTCAGCACGATCTTCACATGCATGAATACTCTATTCTTTTCCATTAGTATTATACGTATTAAGTGTCGCCTAAACACTTAATTACATGTTTTCTTAAAAATAATTAGTAACTTAATTAGAAAAAGTGGACACTATTTATGGGGCTATTTTTATTAAATCTTTTAATCTGAATAATATTCATAACCCTTTGGTACGTAGGATTCATGAGTGATTTTGGGTTTTATTGGTGGAGGTTGCATGTAGAAAAGCCCGAGCTTTAAAATAAATGACTTTTGGATGCGTATAACTCATGTAATACATGTAGAGATAATAAAAAAATTTGTTTTTTGAGGTATATATGATGAAAACTTTGTACAATTAATTTAAAATAATTAAATGAGATTATTTGGGTATTTTTGATGTTGTGATAATTTAATTAAAGATTTAATTGAATTAAACTATCATGCGTAGTTTGGAACATTGATTTATTATGCATATTTGTGTGACTTGTTGGTATTATTAAATATCTTTGTGGCGATGGGTTGATTGGGTATTTTTGCTCTCCCTATATTTTAGGATACCTTCTACGTATGGGAATAGTGGGTAGGCCTTTTAATGATTTACGCCTTCTAGGCATGGGACTAGTGAGGGTAGATTATCACGATTTTATCATGTCGGTGATGGGCTGGTTTTTATCACCTTATCATCGTTACACTAGTCTAGGTACGAAACTAGGTTGTGATTTATGTTAGAAAATCTTCCTATACATAGGTTAGGACGTATTGATAACTTGGGGACCCTTAGTTATGTGACTAAGGGGTATTTTGAGGATCTCACATCGATTAAAAGGGTGGGGTGATTATAAATTGAGAAATTGAGAATTAATGCCTAAGATAAAAACGGGTATTAAAATTTATGGCGACATAATGTGTCGGGGCCGACAGTTTAAACGGGTCAGAGGGCGATTTATGTTGTGTCGTGTGTGGAGCCTTGTCATGTGTCGGGGCCGACAGTTTAAAGGGGCAAGAGGGCGATTGACAAGGGAAAGTGTGACACTTTAATAAAAAATGAGAACTATAATAAAAGCTGGTTAATTTAATTAAATTAACATCGTGGGACTTGGGAATTTAAAATTATATTGGTGTGTTTTTGTAAATGGGATTGATGTGGGTAGTTTGTGATTTATAATTATCGCGTTTAATTATCCCGTTTAATTTAAAATATTCTATTGTGATATTTATTACGTATAATGCTACTGTCTGGATTCAAGGATCCTATTTGAGGGGAGTAGTGTGTATTCTTGCTCGGGGCTTTGGCTCTGACCCATGAGTTGACTAATGTTTTTCAGGATTAGAATTGGAGAAGCTGCATAAGTTTATCGAAGTTATCATTTGGAGGTGCAGCTGGAGTTATTCATTTCACGGCTTAGTTTAGTTAGACTTTCTTTTCTAGTCGTATTTAATTATGAGACTTCATTTGAGTTTTATTGGGCCATTCAGTTCCAAAGTTGTTTAGAGGATTTATTTTGGGATTATTTCAATTTTTATTTAATTATTATTGGAGAATGGATTATTGGAGTTAGCATGTGATGGATCTTTTATCGCTTAGTTGTTTATGAGCATTTAAGTTTGATTCAATTATGTATCTTATGGACTGGTTTATTTATGTCTCATATCTATCTCATGCTAAGAATGGAAATTATTTACTCACGCCCGGCATAGTTTTGGTGGAGGGCGACGCCAGAATTAAGTAGAGTGTGACACTTTTATGATCTCCAAACAATTTACAAATGAAACATATTGATAAACTCAATAATTGCCAAAAATAGTTTATATCTTGAAATTCTTTATGCTCTATCTTTTTCAAAGTCAAATTGTGGCCATCCTGGGCGATTCTTTTTGGCATGCGGGTGGGAATATGCCCTTTCTCGGGGCTCTCGATCGTCGTCATTGTGGGATAATGTGTAGATATAGAGTCACTAGCCTATTTTGCACAAAACAACAAAAGAAATGTCCCACCTCTAGAGGATGGAATCAGGGACAATACTAATGCTTGCAAACCCAAGTAATTCAAAGGTCTGGAGATTAAGTTACGGAATGTGAAGGTGTTTGGAACCCATCTTCACTTTTCGATCTCTCATGGTCCTGTATTAATCTTGTTCTGTTAGACTCCGTGAATGGTGTGATTATATGCTTAATATAAAAGGAGAATGGAATCGTTCAACTCGCGTCATGGAAAAGGACGGAATAAATTCATCCTTAGGAGTGTTCTCAAAAATAATAATACAAAATATCATATGAGTGTTTGCCGAATCACATGTAGTTATGGAAGAATGAATGTAAATGTCTGACAAAAGAAAATCATGGCAGAATATATATATATATATATATATATATATAGGAAAATAATATTACAAATGCGCATAAGGGAGGACTCGAGTCTCGGGATTTACCCAATATGCCTACGTAGCCCAAGAGGCATCAAAGTCCTCGTAGTTTGAATATAATATGGGGTGGGGTTTAATCCATAAATCAAAACTGGGGATTTCTCTTCTTATGTGTGTAGAGATAAACGTGCTTTAAGAGTGCGAATGTATAGTGAGAATCAGTCGTTTGAAATTTATAGATAAACCCTTTTTTCCTTATTTTTAGTTTTTTCATGAAAATAGAGTATGCGAAAATACTAGTAATAAAGGTTTTAAATTAATTTGTTTGATGTAATGAAATAAAGAAACTAGTCCTAAAATAGGGGAATTTAGAGAAAATGATGAAGAATTGCACCTCCATATGAATACTTGAAGTTGATTAGGAGTGTAGATACACTGATCTTGCAATGAGATGAAAGTGGTTTGAGCAGATGGGGGAATTTATTAAATGAAGTATGAAAAGTATGGAATGGATTGTGGGAAAGGGGCTTTTTAGTAAAGGAACAACTCTTAATTCGAGAGAATGTTCTCTGAATTGTTGAGAGGGATGTTCAGGTGTTCTTTTCAAAGTGAAGTCATGGACTTTATTAATAGGGCCCAGTGGGTTCCAATCGGCATGGTCCTGGACCTGCCTATCGGCATAGAACCCCAAACACACTGTCGATAGGTAGGGTCCTAAGGGTTCCATCCAGCTGTCTGGGATAAGTTTTTCAAAAAATGGTAGTAAAATGAAAATTGTATGTCAGACTTGTGCACATAATAGACTATTAAAAAGGGTAGTTAGAGACCGTTAAGAATGCATTAAGCCACCCAAAATTATGAGAGTTGACCGATGTTAAATGGGTCGCGGAAGCACCCATTGGTCTCTAAATAGGAAATCCTTAAAGAAAAACGAATCGTTCGTTCAAACTGTAAGGTCGATTCGCACACAAGATGAACCGTTAGGAAGGGTACTCTGAGACCTTTGATATTTCGTTCAGCTTCATTCAGTTTAGAGAGTTAACCAAGGTAAATGAAGCCCAAAATCTCCCGGGGACCCTTCAAAGTAAAATGGGTTGTTCATCTGTATCATAAGATTGATTCGTGCATGGGATGAATCATAGGAAATGAAATCTAGAGATGTTTGAATATTCTTTGAGCTTCCCTCAAGATAGAGAATTTACCAGAGTCAAACGGGGCCTAGGAGAACCTAGTGGCCTCCATATCAGTTTTTGAGGGAAATAAATTGTTCGCCCGTACTGTAAGGCCAATTTGCACATGAGGTGGACCATTGGAAATTGGATTCAGAGAAATTTGAAGATTCATTAAGCTTGGACTTAGGCAAGAAAGTTGATCAAAGTGAAAATGAGCTCGGGAGTGCTCAATGGCCAGCAGATTAGTTTTTGAGGTAAAACAGATCATCCGTCTGAACCGTAAAGTTGATTTGCCCATAGGGTGGACCATTAGAAAGGATATCCAGACCCCTTCAAAGATTCATTGAACTTTATCTTAGACAAGAGGGTTGACCAAAGTCATATGGGTCTCGAGAGAGCACGGTGGCCTCTGGATCATTTTTCAAGTTAAAATGGATCGTTAATCTGAACTGTAAGGCCGATTCACATATGGGAGCAGACCATTGGAAAGGGGATTCAGAGACCTTAGAAGATTCATTGAGATTCCTCTCAGACGAGAAGGTTGATCGCAGTCAAACAGGGCTCGGGAGTGCTAAGTGGCCTCTAGATTAGTTTTTTATAGTTAAACGAACCATTCGCCCGAATTGTAAGGTCGATTCATACACGAGGTAGACCATTGGAAAGTGGATTTAGAGACCTTCAAATATTCATTGAGCTTCCACTCAACTGAGAGAGTTGATCGAATTCAAATGGGGCCTTGGAGCGCCCAGTGGCGTCTAGATTGATACTCGGTGTATGACCTAGGGTTCCTGGTGTACGAGTGAGTTCTCGGGACCTAAGGAGGTGCTTAGAGGGTCATAGGACGGGCGTTAACACAAATGTTTATATAATATTTTTAACTAACTGAGGGTCTTTTAAAAATTATTTTCGTGCATTTTAAACGTTGACTCAATTTTAATTTATAGTATTTGATAAAATATTTTGAGTTCCAAATAATTTGGGCATTGAAAAAATTCATGCATTTCAAACATTTTAAATTTTGATTCAATTTGAGCACTATACAATTTTGGGCATTTTTCGCTCTGCCACCGTGTGTGTGTGTGTGTGTGTGTGTGCAGAGAGAGAGAGAGACAGAGATAAAGAGAGAGAGAGAGGGAGAGAGATGTACCCTTGTATGTAAATCTCCAGTGGAGAGAAGTAAAGATCGCTGGTGGAGAAAGGGAGAGAGGTTGTAATCTTTAGTGGAGAGAGAGAAATGTATAGCAAGAGTTTAGAGAGAAATATTATCGGTGGGTTATTTTGAGACCAATTTATATATTTAAAATGGTCACGGTTAAAAATCTTGACCCATACTATAACCAATGGAACCCTAAAATTTGGTCATGGTTATAAACCGTGGCCCCTACTGTGAACAATTGAATATCAAAAAGTGGTCACAATTGTGCACCATGACCAACTTAAGGTGGCCATTTTGATCTAGGGTTAGTGGTCGCAGTTTAAAACCGTGTCCATAATTCACTGGTATTAGTCATAGGTGGCTCACGGTCCAAAACCGTGACCATCATGGCGGCCATTTTAGTGGGAAATTAAGCACCTAAATTGTCATGGATTGGTAACAGTTGGGATTCATGACAATAATCGACATGCCCCAGAATCATGACCAGTCACGTGTTAGTATCACACTTTAGTTTGCTCACGTGGTTAGTTACAAGTTTTGGTTATGGGTCACGACTCTAGACTGTGACCAATTTATTGGGGTTGGATACGGGTTATAGTTGTGGGTCACGGTGTGAGCTTATAGACTACTAAACTGGACTTAAATTTATCTTTTTATTTTTTAGTCTTCCTACCTAATGGTCGTGTCAGTGGGGAATGCATCGCTTCAAAGTATTCAGTTAAATCAACGTCCATGGAACCTATTGATGGTTCTAAATCTTCATCCATGAGCTGTGTTGATATGTTTGCTAAATATTTTGTTTTGAATAACCTTCAAAATTTCATAGCAGAGATCATAACCAAATTTATGACCCCTTTTATTTTTCCATAAAGTGGTTCAAAACAAAAAGTTTTCTAGGACTTAATTTCAAATTTTCATCTCAATTGTTTATAGGCATTTTAAGAGTTCTCGGCACATTGGGTCAAATTTTATTGTTGGTTATTATATAAAACCAACTTTCTACCTCCTAGAATTTTATATTATTGTAAATGCCACGTAGAGAGGTAGTTTCACTCTAAAATGATCTAATAAAACCAAGGGGTCCCATACCTATTCACCTGACCAAAAACGTCATCGCGAGCACGCTGTATCTAAACATGTAAGGACATAATTTAATAAATATCCGGGGTACAATCTAGGAATTTTCTATTTATCCTATATTATAGTATGTATGTCTGATACTGCTACATTCGACACGTCAACACGATCATCCACGATAGCCTTGATCCGAATCCATGCATCAACCATCTTCACATGTGTATTATGGTTCATATGACGTGCAACTCAACTATTCCTACTACTCCACTTCACGATATTGGTTAAATGATTTTTTGGATTTGTTTATATTTGCATAAATATTTGGGAATTTTTCAGAAAATATTTTTTGAAGTCTGATTTGTTTTTAACAAGAAGTGGAAATTTTCTAAATGTAGAAGCGGACCTACCTTGGTCGATGAGCTCGTTTAAACAACATCACTCTGTCGTTCGAGCGACAGGAGCATGTCGCACGAACTCGTTAGAACGAAATCTCTCTGTCGTTCAAGCGACATGAGGATGTCGCGCGATCTCGTTCGAGCAACGTCACCGCCGTGATTTTCGTATAAATATTTGGGTGCATTCTACAAGTTTTCCAAGTCTTTTTCGCACACGATTTCTGTATTTTACATCCCAAAAATAGACTTCGTGTTTTAAGGTTTTATGTCCTCTTTATTCACATAACCAATACCATCTATATATGTGAATATTTAAACCTTCAAGAGGATCATTTTTACTCATCTGGAGTAACTTGTGGAGAAGTCGTCTCTCTTCTTCATTGTTGCCCTCCTGGGAAGGGAAAATTCCAGCCGACGACATCGGAACCAACACCTGAGGGTATTTCGTATGTCACTCTTATTTTTATTGTAATCCTTGTAAACCGTTCTTTTACAAATTGTAGTGAAAATAAAAGGTTTTGCCCCTTTGGGGGATTTTTCCTCATTTGTGTGTTTTGTTTGTGATTGACTGTTCTTGCATGATCATATTGTCTACAATCACACCTAGATGCATGTTTTAGGATTTAATTAAAACTGGATTTAATTAAATAAGTTATTTGTTTAAACAAAGGTGCACTCTTCAAATTGGTATTAGAGCAGGTTACGCTAATTTATCGCGTATTCCTATTTTTCGCAAAATTTTTCTAAAGATATCAATTTCTTGAAAATTTGATTTTTGAAAAAGGGCGTATTCAATATGGAGAAATCATATAATAAAATGCCAGTTTTTTACGGGACAAATTATGCTTACTAGAAAGCCAATATGAAATCTGCTTTAAAATCCATTGATGAAAGAGTCTATATTTTGGTTAAAAGAGGGTGGACACCTCCCTCCATCACCATTGATAACGTGACAAATTTAAAATTTGTGACTGCATGGACTGAAGAAGAATTTAAATGGTCATCTTTTAACTCTAAGGGTCTAATTGTTATTTCTGTATCCATCACACTGACGAGTTTTGACGGATAATGACGTGTACCACGTCAAAAGTGGCATGGGATGTTTTACAACTTACCCATGAAGGAACTAATGCTGTGAAAGAATCAAAACTACAAAACTTAATAACTCAATTTGAAACTATCACCATGCTTGAGTCTGAATGTTTTGATGAGTTTTATATTAGTTTATATGATATTGTTAATACTAGCTTTAATCTTGGTGAACACATTCCTAATGCTAGAGTTGTTAAAAAGATTCTAAGATCACTGCCTAAGCATTTTATTCCTACAGTTACTGTGCTAAATTCTATGGATAATTTAAACACACTTAAATTAGTCGAATTGGTTGGAGACTTACAAACCTTTGAAATTGACATGTTTCCTAAGTCTATTAAACCAAAAGATAAGGGAATTGCACTTAATGCCCAGGATAGGAAGAGTAAGGGGTCGACAAGAAAGAGAGTTGAGCCATCTAGAAAAAGGGAGAAAGAAATGACAGATTGTGAGTGTGACCTTGATTTAGATAATTTGGCTTTGTTTGAAAAATATTTCAAGAAAATTCTCAATTTCAAGAAAAATGGAAATTTCAAAGATAAAAAAAAATTTGAGAAAAATAAGTTTGAGAGGAAAAATGATAAAGATTTTAAAGATCCTAAGAAAGACAGTGAGAGATGTTATGAGTAAGATGGTAAGGGTCATAGAGCTTTTGAGTGTGCTACCAAGCTGAACAGACTTGCCAAAGAAAAGGGCAAAGATGTCCTTAATTCTACCCTTAGTGACGATAGTGAGGTCGAGTCGGTGGACTCTGGAGATGGGTCACCGCATGACTATAACTTCACCGTATTCATGGCTAGTCATGTGAGTACCTCCAGTGATTCTCACGATGATGAGGATGCTACTTCACAGGGACACCTCGATAGTGAGAGTAATGTAAGTGAGGGGGAGGATGATTCAAGTGAGAGCAAGAGTGATCTCCAACACGCCTACACTGAGTTATATTCTGAGTCATTTAAAACCACAAAGCGTAACAAAGCGTTAGTCCTTAGGATCACCACTTTAGGGAAAGATTTAGGGGGAGAAGAAAGAGAGTCCTCCACATGCACTACCTTGAGAGAGAGAGAGAGAGAGAGAGAGAGAGAGAGATGTTTTGAGAAAGAGAAAGGGAACTTGACTAAACAAGTGGCTATTCTTATGAGTGAGATCCATTCCTCCTTAGAGACTAGGAAGAAACTTGAAGCCCATGTTTCCCAGCTTCCTCGTGATCTTGAGAGAGCACGGGAAGTCAAGGTCCAAATCGAGGATAGATCTAGAAAGATAAGAAATATGCTCCTTGGTCCCACTTTAGGTTTTGGTGATAGGCAGGGAATAGGTTTTGATGGTGCCTCCACGTCCCAAATTTCACCTGGACCAATTCCAAAGTTTACTACTACCCCATATGGCCATCATCAAAAACCACGAACGAGAGCTCGACCAAGAAAATCAAACCTAGGTCGGCCTAAAACTGTGTACTTTTGTACCTACTGCAAAAGAAAAGGCCGCCTAAGAGAGTTTTGCTATAATTTGGGTCGGACTTTATGTACATATGCTCCACCACATAGTACTGATGATTTTACCAATCTGAGAGAGCGTGTTGAGTCTTTAGTCGCCACATCATAGAGTTTGATGGAGGAATTTCGATGGATGTCTTTGCCATCTGTCAATACTTCCCTCCTCCCGGCTAAAACCAACAACAATAGGGGTAAACAAAAGGTTACCACTTCTTGGGTACCTAAGAAATATGCCAAGGCCCTTGTTGTCCATGTCGCTCTCAAAGAACATAATACCTCACAGTGGTATTTTGATAGTGGGTGATCCAGACATATGACAGGTGATGTCTCATTTTTTACCTATCTAGAGGATCATAAGGAAGGTAATGTCACCATTGGAGACGGGAGAAATTCTAGCATTGTAGGACGAGGTATAGTAAAGTTACCAGGATTTCCTAAGCTAGAGAATGTTTTGTACGTCAAAGGTTTGAAAGCAAACCTTCTCAGCATTAGCCAGCTGTGCGACGCTGACTTTGCCATAAAGTTTGACTGGGACACGTGTAATGTCTATAATCAAGATGATAAACTTTTAGTGCAAGGGGTAAGGACAGAGGATAATTTCTATAAGAATATGCCCAAGTCCTCACTTGTCTGCAACAGTTCCACGATCACTCCTATGGATCTATGGTACCAATGTCTAGGTCACGTGAATTTTAGAGATTTGATGCATTTAGCTAAAGAGAACCTAGTACGTGCCTTACCAACACTTGTAAAGTCAACTTCCATGGTTTTTGGACCCTGTCAATTGATAAAATAAATTCGTAGACCCCACATGAAGATGAATTCCATTACCACTTCATGAGTACTTGAGTTGATACATATGGATATTATGGGTCCTAATCGTACGGAGAGTCTGGGTGGTAAGAGGTATATCCTCGTGATGGTAGATGATTTATCCACATATTCGATTGTAGGTTTTCTGAGAGAGAAATCTGATGTTGTAGAATTTTTAACAACCAAGTGTCGTGTCCTACAAAACCAATACGGAGTCACTATTAACAGGATACGTAGTGACAATGGCACAGAATTTAAGGAAGAAAAGGTAGATCTTTACTATGATAGCCTCGGTATTAAACATGAGTTTTCGTCCATAAGGTCTCCTCAGCAAAATGGGATTGTTGAGAGGAAGAATCAGATGATTCAGGAAATGGCTAGATCTATGCTTTTGAGTCGTAAGGTTTTTAGAAGATTTTGGGCATAGGTGGTGTCTATCGTGTGCCACACAGTGAATAGGGTTTACCTACGTCCATACACACTTAAGATGCCTTATAAATTATGGATTGGCAAGACACCCAACCTTGCATATTTCCGTGTCTTTGGGAGTAAATGTTACATCCTACAGGATAGAGAGCAATTAGGAAAGTGTTACTCTTGGAGCGACGAGGGAATTTTGCTTGGATATTCATCGAACAGTAGAGCATACAGGGTTTTTAACCTTAATAACTCTAAGGTTATGGAGTTAATAAACGTCACCGTGTGAGATAATGAACCTTCGGCGTTTGTTGATCCTAACCTTCATTATGAGGATGAGGACTTTTCTGATAGTGATTACTTGTCCCTCACACACACCATGTGGACCCTAATCCTGTTTTAGGGGACACACCTGCTTGGATTCACAAAAGTCATGACCCTGCTTCCATTGTAGGCAATCCCACCTTAGGGGTCAAGACTCATGCTCAGCTAGAGAACGTTGTTAGTTATTTTTAATACACATCCAGAGTCGAGCCCAAGAATGACAAAGAAGCACTCAAGGATGAACATTGGATATCTATTATACAGGATGAGTTACTTCAGTTTAAAAAGAACAATGTTTGGGAACTTGTCCCCCGACCTAGTGAGACGAATGTGATAGGTACCAGGTGGATTTTCAAGAATAAAATGGATGAACATGGTACCATAATCAGAAACAAGGCTAGGTTGGTCGCTCAAGGATACACACAGATAGAGGGTGTAGACTTTAGGGAGACATTTGCTCCTATTGTAAGGCTTGAGTCCATCCGCTTACTACTCGCCATTGCATGTTATTTGCGCTTCAAGTTATATCAGATGGATGTCAAGAGTGTCTTTATAAATAGTATTCTATAGGAGGAGGTATACGTGGAACAACCAAAAGGGTTTGAAGACCCTCAGCACCCAGAGCACGTCTACTATCTGAGGAAAGCCTTGTATGGATTGAAGCAAGCACCCCGTGCTTGGTACGAGAGGCTTAATTCCTATCTCTTAGCCCGTGGCTTCAAAATAAGGGGAGTTGATATAACGTTGTTCATCAAGAGAAATGACGGTCCTATTTTGGTTGCCCAGGTCTATGTGGATGACATAGTCTTTGGATCCACGTGCTCCCACCATTCTCACCACTTTGAGGAGGAGATGAAAAGTGAGTTTGAGATGTGCATGGTAGGTGAGCTTACTTTCTTCCTTGGTCTCCAGGTTCGTCAGCTAGAGGATGAGATGTTCATCTCCCAATCCAAGTATGCTAGAGATCTAGTGAAGAAATTTGGTTTAGACTCCACTAAGCATTCACGTACACCTATGAGTACTTCTATCACGCTTAGTAAGGACACTTCAGGTAAGGACGTAGAGCAAGACTTGAATCAGAGTATGATAGGTAGTCTTCTCTACTTGACTGCCAGTCATCCCGACATAGCCTTTAGTGTTAGAGTCTGTGCGCAATATCAGGCGTCCCCTAAAGAGTCACACTTACTCGCTCTTAAATATATTATCAAATACGTGAGTGGGATTCTCTCCCATGGCATTTGGTATTCCTTTAATACCACTGACCGTTTGTCAGCATACTCGGATGCTGACTTGGCTGGGGATGCAGATGGATGTAAGAGCACTTCTGGTTAATTTGGTTTTTAACTTGTCTCCTGGCTGAGCAAGAAGCAAAACTCCATCTCTTTATCCACTGCGGAGGTTGACTACATCGCGGCCAAGAGTTGTTGCACGCAACTCTTGTAGATGAAGCAAATGTTGGAGGATTACGGGATTTCACAGGACACCATGACCATCTCCTATGACAACACGAGCATGATACACATATCTCATAATCCGGTCCAACATTCACACACAAAGCACATCAGGATACGCGAGCACTTTATACGTCAGTTAGTTGAGGAGAAAGTTCTATCCCTGAGTTTTGTACCCACTGACCTTCAGTTAGCCGATATTTTCACGAAACCTTTAGATGCCCTTAGATTCGAGAGTCTTAGGAAGTCTTTAAGGATTTTCACAATTGATTGAGAGGATGGTCCATGTCTAGGATAGGATGCATTATCTTGTTCATATCATATGATTCCTATTGCTAGTTTGTATCATTTGTATTGTTTTTTTTTTCTTTTTGGATTTTTTTTCTTTACAAAAATCCAAAAAGATTTTCTTTTTATAAAAAAATTAGAAAAGCACAAAAAGATTTTTGTATTTTGTTTGCATTTTTTTTATAAGCCTTTAAGATAACCGAATTACATATTTCACTTCCACTTATCCATGTGACTGTTTAATAGTGATTTGAGATGCTACATCATTTCATTCATGTGCTTTACGTTGTTTGGAGTCTTTGAGATGTGATTAGTGATATCTTTCTACATGTTTGGCTCCTATCTCCTTTATTGCACACATGCACGGATTTATTTGATAATTGTACTTGTCTATCACATATTGGCTTGAGTGTTTCCATCTCAATTTTTTCTATACAACAAATCATATGCGATAAAACTTGACAAGATTGGAATGCATATAAAAAACCGTTTGGTGGGATTGTGTGTTTCTTTTTAAAATGGGGAAGGGCTGCGAAAGGTTCACATTTGACCTTTACGAATACTAAGCCACCGTTAAATCGGACCTAAAAAATTGAGGAATGTTATTATCCGGGGTCCAAAGAGGTTAAAAGACCCTGAAAAAATTTAAAGGCAATAAAAAGAAATTCATTCCAAATATGAGCCATTAGGTTTCACCATAAATTCTCCAAAGTTTGAGAATTTAGATCACCTCTATTCAAAATATAAATCTGAGGGAGTTTGGTTGGAGAATTTAAACGGGTTTGTACTTCCCTAACAGTCCTGAAAAAGCATTAAATAGTTTTGGACGTTATTGGTCTGGAAATCACTTTGAGATTTGATTTGCTGATTTGATTGAGTCTATGTCTCATATTTCCATATTTTTACACCTAAGGAAGATGTTCAGTTCATTCGTTAGGAGTATCCAATATTAACCATGCACATATGTCATGTTTGTATGCATTGATTTTCCTATCGAATTTTATCACACACCTACATTTTCGCTATCACTGACTTGGTTGTAATTTGTGTTTGTTCATGGTGTGATTCTTTGTTGTATATTTTGTGTGAAAAAAATTGAAAAATTCAAAAATAGAAGTTTATTACCTTGTGACATTTTCTATATTTGTGCTTCTCATATCTGTCTATTTTGGACATCATAAAAAGGGGGAGAATCAATTATGTGGGAGAATATTGTTTGGTTGATTTATCAATAATTTGCTTAAGCTTAATTGATCTTTGATTTGTGCATATCATTATATTTCAAATTGTTGCGCGTCACGGGTATTTGCCTTATTTTATGTGTGTAGGTACAAAATTGATATTTATTGGATTGCACACCATGATGAGAAAAGCTTTGAGAGTTTCTGAAAAGACGAAGATTTGAAGATGTTGAAGTTTGATTGCCGACATGTCATTTAGTATTCTCAGTTTGAAGGTTTAATGGGGATATTATCTTATATGTCATTTGCTTTATGGAGATAACATAATTAGGATTTTTTATGTATGTACCGGCATAGACATAGAGGGAGATTTGTAGGGACATAATTTTATAAATGTCTGGGGTAGAATCTAGGAATTTTCTATTTATCCTAGATTACAGTATGTATGTCTGATACCGCTACATTCGGCATGTCAACACGATCATCCACGACGGCCTTGCGGCCTTGATCCGAATCCATGCATCAACCATCTTCACACGTGCATCATGCTTCACGCGACATGCGGCTCAACTATTCCCACTACTCCACTTCACGATATTGGTAAAATGATTTATTGGAGTTGTTTATATTTGCATAAATATATGGGAATTTTTCAAAAAATATTTTTTGAAGTCTGATTTGTTTTTAACAAGAAGCAGAAATTTTTCTAAGTGTAGAAGCGGACCTTCCTCGATCGATGATCTCGTTCAAACGACATCACTCTGTTGTTCGAGCGACAGGAGCATGTCGATCGAACTCGTTCGAACGACATCTCTCTAACGTTCAAGCGACATGAGGATGTCGTGCGATCTCGTTCGAGTGATGTCGCCGCCTCGATTTTCATATAAATATCTGGGTGCATTCTACACATTTTCTAAGACTTTTTCGCACAGGATTTCTATGTTTTACAGCCCAAAAAATAGACTTCATGTTTTAAGGTTTTATGCCTTCTTTATTCACATAACCATTCCCATCTATGTATTTGAATCTTTAAACCTTCAAGAGGATTGTTTTTACTCATCTGGAGTAACTTATGGAGAAACCGTCTCTCTTCTTCATTGCTGCCCTCCTGGGAAAGGAAAATTCCAATCGACGACATCGGAACCGACACCTGAGGGTATTTCGTATGTCACTCTTCTTTTCATTGTAATCCGTGTAAACCGTTCTTTTACAAATTATAGTAAAAATAAAAGGTTTTGCCCCTTTGGGGGATTTTTCCTCATTTGTGTGTTTTGTTTGTGATTGACTATTCTTGCATGATCATATTGTCTATAATCACACCTAGATGCATGTTTTAGGATTTAATTGAAATTGGGTTTAGTTAAATAATTTCTTTGTTTGAACAAAGGCGCACTCTTCAGAACAAACAAAAATTTGTAAAGTAAGAAAAATATATTGAGGTAAATATTAAAATACATGTACTGAAATGTAATTTATATATTAATCATTTCAAACCAAATAGTTTTAACCATATACCCATTGAGCATGTGATGTCCCACTCTCTCATGTCGCACCAAATACATGAGCCATCTTTGCAACATACAACATGGAATCAGAGCTAATTTCTTACCACTTATGTTGAAGGACATTTACTAATCAGTGATACAATACACTCCAGTATTGTTGAACTCGTGTTGCAGTTTTTCCAACATTGTTCCCCCTCTTTGGTTAGTTCCCATTTTTCTATCAATAGAAACTTTTTGATATGCATGACAAATTGAAATTTATCAACTTCACTTAAATTTGGTAGTCTTGTGGGAGGATATGGAGAAGACATTGTAATTTTGTAGAGTGAATTTATAACTTAAAAATGATGATGTTAAATTTTAAGGCTAAAACTCAAATATTTATACACCTATTTGAAATTGTTATTGTTGTAATCCTTAATATTAAGTTTAAAACAAATTATCCTCGGTTCAACCATGCAAAAGTTCATCATTTAAAAATGTAAAGAAGGGAAAATGTCACAATTCTGAGTTAGAAGTGGGAATGACCTATGTTAAAACACTATACGGATAAAACTTCTATGCTTGAACTCGCATCTCACTAATGGATATCCGTTAGATTTACTATAAGTCTTAGGGAAGGTTGATGGATCCCCTCCCATTCTTACCATTTCGTCTCCCCAGTGTGACACAAATTATAGGTTTAACAATGGGTTTACGGTGCCCATTGTGAATGGCCTGAGTACGAAAAAAAAGAGGTCACTAGAGGTAAGCTATATTTATAGACTTAAATATAAAGGACCAAACTCAATGCCAGACATATGCACACATAAAAGGGAAATTTTGTGTGCGTGTAAGATTTCCCCAGCCTCAATAGTTAATTCTTAAAGACACGTAACCAAGATAATTTTGACTAAAATAATGTTATGTATAATAAGTTTTTGTTAGAAGTGCATCAAATGATTTTGCTTTTACTAGGAATACAATATGTTATTGCAAATGGGGACACACTTTGTAAATCAACTTGGTACACATAAACTTTTCCTTTGGACTTAAGGTCTTTTAGCAAGATGCTTTCAATACAGTTTCTTAAGTAATTATGTTATATAAATTTTACCTCCTATTTGTTCCAATATTTCCTTTTGACACAGTTCATTTTAATTATTTGAATAAAAAATGTCAATTAAGCAATTAGAACCTTTTTGGGGGTAAAAATTCCATATACACTACTTTAGTTATTTTAAAATCATGCTTCCCATTTAATAAGTAAAGAAAGTCAAAATTTATGTGAATTTCATTTTAATGTGAGTTTTTAAGAATTATTGATACGACAAATATGACATGTTGTGAGTGTGCCAACAAATAAACCAGATTAAACTAATTAGTTTTTGAAGTGTTTATTAATAAAATAATTAATGTCATTTGACAAAAAGTCTTAGGACTTTTTTCAATTTATCTTTAGTCTAAACATTTTTATTTATTCTAATATACTCTTATCATATAAACTAATCATAAACATGTTTTTTTCTTATCCTAACCGCTAAGAAAAAAAATGTCAAAAGCATAGACAAGGGATTTTTTAAGCGTAAAAAAATAAGGTCAACTAAACAATCATTGTTCAATAAAATTAAATTTTTATTAGTATTAATTATTAAATCACAACTATTGGTTAAGTCCATGTGATACGTTATAGGCTCCATGTTTTAGAAAATCAAAATTATGATATAGATTTTTTTTTAATAGAGTGACATGGGACACATGCGATGTCAGATCGACAAAGACCACATGGAAAACTCTCACAGATTTTTTACAAAAATATACACCATAACCAAATCATTTATTATGTTTTGTTGGTGATGATAGTACCGCTAACACACACACCGTGTGTGTGTGTGTGTGTGTGTGTGTGTATGAATATTTAGTCTCGATTTAAGGACAATGTGGGAATGCGAAATACCTGTGCTTCAGGATTGTGGGTAGTTTAACATTTATTGGATATTTTGTATTTCTATTGTTATGATTATTTGGACTAGTTATTGTACACAGGTATTGGTATACATGTTATTTAATTATTTCTTGAGGCTAATTTCGAAACACTTTGGTAAATGTATAAGGAAATGAATGGAAGTGTAACTAAATAGTGAAAAATGTTAAAATATAATGGGGATGGTTTATCATAATGTGTATAAAGTGATTTACAATATGTGATTTGGTATAAACATTGTGATTGGATTTATTTACAGTAGTGACACTCTTTATATGAGTTAAATTTGGGTCCTGGGTTAGGATATATCTCGGCCATTGAATATTAATAGTTTGGTCAATTTGTGAGATTGATAGATGCTATGAGTTATGTGAACCCTCTTTATTATGGTCTATCAATTTGAAGATTAAATTATGAGTACTTTTAATACTCCTTGATGTGGGTCGGTTCAGTATAGTTGATATGCTTGGGCCGATATGTTATATGTATATTTGTGTTCATATACATATATATTAGATGTGGGCTATTTTCCTAAGAATCTCGTATAGTTGTCTCAAATGAATGAGCCACTTAGACCAAAATGTATCAGGGGGTTCCTAGTTTGGATTTCTCTTGCGAGACATCCCACGCATGAAGTCTAGCATAGTCGGGTGTTAAGAGATATTGGGTGCGAGTCCCTTATGACATACCTGTTATAAGTGATTAGATTATGTGGATATTATATGTTTCTTCACCCAACGTATATTAACAACCATTTAAGATAAGGAAAAGTGTATTATGGGGTTTCTTAAGATTAGTAAAATTGGGAGTTGGCAGACGGTGGAGCACTAGAATTTTTGTATTTCCTGTTGTACTTATGAGGATCACTTTAGCCTTAGTGTTATGGAATTTGGCTGGACTGGGTATGGTTCGTTAGAACTGTATTAGGATAGAGGAGAGGTGAGGTATATATGTATGAGTGTCAATGGGTGATGACATGGGGGCATACTTTGTTCACATTCAATATTATTAAGAAAAAATATATTCTTGCAACTTTAGGGCATCGATCCCAATTTATAAAACATTTCCCCCTTGTTATCGTTATACAGTAGCACCAATACTGAGCAATTCTAGTTGGACTGAACAGTCAAAGTCGCAGATTGATATGCGTGAATTTTCCTTCTTCTTTCTTTCATCATTGTAATAGTAATATTTCGCTATCAATTTTCCCTTGAAGCACCAACGCAATACAAATTAAAAACGAGTATAATGGAAAGTAAAGGGGTCAATCCGTGATTTTAAACTAAAGAGAAGTGAAGTGAGGGTTACAAAAAGTTATTTTCATCTTTATAAAAATTGATTTTCGAGGGTTTTTAACTTATTTAAAATGTTAAACTTGTGCATGAAATCTAGGATAAAGATAACAATTATAAGGATGAATATGATGTAACTAGTTTAAATCCATCCCCATTTCATACGATTAGCACTAGTTTAAAACTTTCTAATCTGATTAACTTCAAAACTATTTATCTGATTTAAAAGTTTATTCTCATTAAACTAATAAATTAAAACAAATACTATTTGAGAAAATGAATTTCATATCCTACAAATTCTACTCGAAATATATTTAACTTAATCAAATGAACTATAGCTAGACAAATTTGCGTAACTAATTTTAATTTAACCAAATTAAATAACAAGAGTGGTAGCAAGTTAGATAATAATATTAATCAAAAAATAACTATATCTCTACTTTGAATCTTAGGACAAAATTATTAACTAATTTTCATTTTTTCTCAATGATAGTTTACCATTTCTCATAGAACAAACATGTGTAGAGATTAAAAACTACTAATCAAAGGAAGTTAACTAAAAGAAGCTATCAAACTAAATTAATTTAATCCATGGGGTCTTCATTCCATCCTTTGAATATGGTAATTATCATAATTAAATATATATATTCAAGTTTATATTTAATTTAAACAAGTTTAAATATATAGAAGAAATGATCAAACCAATCTCTTAAATTAATATCAAACTTCACCTTTTACACAATATCAAAATTCATAATTTCATTCAGGCCACTTGAATAATTGTTTATCTACCAAAACCAAACAAAATAGCATTCCCTCTTTATAGTATTCTTCCCTAAAAATCCGATATTCAAATATGAAAACTAAAGGTCCCTTTTATACATAAAAATTAGGGTTTGAGGGAATATTTGGTATTTTACAAAAGGATGGGTTAATAATTTAATTAATAAAAGGAGGGTCGTGTGAAGGATTATTTAATTTAAAAATGTGGGTTGCTGATAATTAAGCATGGGAGAAAAATCTGAAATTTGGTTTCTTTTTAAAAAGAAATAAAAAAGAAATGACAAAGAAAGATGGTTTTATGGGGAAATTGTTAAAGAAATAAAATTCTCGGTGAAAAGTGGCAATAATTCAATTAAGGAATATCGCATGAAGAAGGGACGCGCGGGAAGGTGCGTGTGGTGTGTCTGGTCTGCACATGGGTGGGCTACGATAGAGCGGCTGCTTCGTAAAACTAGGGAAACGCCCTCCCTTGAGAATCGAAGCCTCATCGATTCGGGCATGCAAAACTCATTGAACCACTGAGCCACACGAGTGGCTCAGTTATTGTATTGTGCAAAAAATCGTTTATACCTTAATTTTTTCTAAAATTCCATAATTACACATTAACCCCCAAAACTTCATATCTTTCACATATGACCTCCAATTGATGCACCATAAGAATCGAAGTGTCCCTATTTCCAAGGACAAAAATATTTCTGTACTGCTTGGGTCATGGGGTTTGACTTAAATTATGACCCGGGGTTTTGACTTTGACTTTCTTTCGATTTTGAACTTTTCACAGTCATAATTTCTTCATTCGAATTTAGATTGACACGCTATTAGAATTGAGGTGTTCCTTGATTCGAGTCTTACAAATTTCATGCTTTATCAAAATTATCATTTGAAATTGACATTTTGCCCCTCAAATTACATTTATGTTTGTTTCTTGCCCAAATTTCCTTAAATAATGTGTTTAAATCCACTAATGCATTTTGACCTACAAGATAGGCAAATACCTGCATAAGGCCAATTTTACCCTAAAGTAGAAATTAAAATGCGTCTATTTGAGGTATAAATTTAACACTTTTTGGGTCTTATCACACCACCCCCATGCATAACATTGCTAGTCCATAAACAAAAACAGAGAGAAAGATAAAAAAAAAAGTGTGTTACTTTCATGGTTTCTTGACACTGTACTTAGCACATGCAACAAGACTTTAAACCTCTAGGTTTTCTAAGAGGACAAGTGTTATCTCATTGGGGTGTGCAGTAAATATACCCATAAAATTCAAAAAAAATTATTTGAAAACAATTTATTAAAGGTAGATTTAATCTATTCTTGGACATAAAAAATCACACAATCCATGATTGAATAATTCAAGGAATACAAATAATGAATTAAGAAGTGCACGAAAATAATTCTTGTTTAATACATAAAGCAAATCCTTCTTAGAACTCAACGTGTGTAATGTGAATTTAATAAATTAATTTCAAGTATCCTAAACCTAATTCATAGACTTCCTTTTCGAGCCATTTCTTCAACTTCAAATCTCATTGGATATACCTCTCTAAAATTAACTCTTCTAGATTTGGGTAAGTGTATCTCTCTTGTGTGTAAGGAGAGGAGTAAATATAAACATGGTCAAACATCGCGTACATATATAAAAAAAATGAATAGTAGAATGAATTTGATATCATGAAAGGAATGCAAATCTCTATATCGAGAATGTGGAGTTATTCACCATCTAAACTTTTGATTTTCCTTAACACTTCACCAGAGGTAAAAATGGGATTAAATTAAAGTATGAGAGGAAGTGATATGGGTGACATAAATGATACGATGATTTGGGGGTTTGGAGAAGAGTGGACTATAACTTGAATAATTTAAGTCCTCATTTCACAAAATCTTAATTGCATCCTTTTTATGTACTTTCTTTTTCATCATGATGCATTTTTCCTTTTGATTAATGGAGAAATTTTTACATTTACAATTTCAACCACTATTTGTCTTAAAATTAAGGGTGGTAATGGGATACTGATATATGGATGGTGTGGAGGAATATATACGGGTATGTGGTAATATGGAAAATGAGTGGTGGAAAATGGTAAATATGTGAAGACACGTGTTTCTTATAACTCAAAAGTGATATCATTCTTAGTGATTATACCAAAATGATGAATAATGATATCATACAACGACTTTCGTGCGGTACCTAAAGAAAGTAAAGTCACTTGTGACTCGGAGATTTCATTAAAACTCTCAATACGGTGAAAGGATCAAATCTTATGGGTTTAAGTTTTTACAAGTGATCCTCAAGGTTCTCATGAGAATTTTCACAATCTTTAACTTTAGACTACCATAACATGATAAGTTTGCAAATTGTATTGAGTCTAGGAACTCATAGTGCAATATGCCTTTACAAGTATTACTTAAGATTTTATGTTTAAATATCAATGACAAGTTCAATTTAGAGTGTTCTAGACTTAGACAATGGATGATAGATAAATCACGTCACGAACGAGATATAACTGCATAAGAAATGAAAAATAAGGCTTGTTTCAAATTAAAAAATTCAAAACAGTTATGGTTTTTGTAAATACCCTACCCCTAAAAAAGAGAACATCGTCATGGATGTTTAAAATCACATTTTGAACATTTTAAAGAACATGGGAGGAAACAGTATATGAAAATCAACCAATAATGAATATGCACCACGTGACAATGGCGGCACAAAATAGGTACAATTCTATAAATCATATAGAAAGCATACGGGGTGTAAAGAACTCCACTCCAAAATAGGATAATACTCATACTCAAAGGCAATAAATAACAGATTGCCTCCTAGTACCACAAAGTTTAATGTCTCCAGCTAGACATATAGGTACTCACCCCTAATGACAAGAAGTATGAAAACACGGGCTGGTAAAAAGTATGGGATGGAAAACCCCCAAAAAATACTTAAGCATATTCATAAACTAGGTTAATAAGGTCAATCTCTTCTACTTGAGGAGATGGTAATTCGAAGAAAGGTTTGACACGTTGACTATTGACCTGAAGAAGGCCACCATCCTTGGGATTTTGAAAGATAGTGGCATCATAAGGTGTGCATATTAATCAAGAAATGAAACCAACCATCTAGTCTTGAGTTTACCAGGAAAGATATGGAGATGAGAATATTGCAATAAGACCTTCTTGCTAGGGTGGAACTCTTCGAGCAAGATGTTTTGGCTGTGGATCCATTTTATTTTGTCCTTATATTTTTTGAACAAATCATAGGCATCATTCCTTGGTTCTTCCAACTCATTTAGTTGTAATTTTTTATGATTGCCTAACTCCTAGATACATAGTTTAGGGTCTTAATGGCCTAATACGCATGATGTCAAGATCAACGGGTAGGTGGCAAAGTTTACCAAAAACTAGCCGATAAGGATACATACCAATCGAAGTATTATATGCGATACGATATGCCCAGGGTGAGTCATTTAAGCATAAGGACTAGTCTTTTTTATTAGGAGTGACAATATTATTGAGAATTGCATTAATTTCTTTATTAGAGACCTAAACTTGACCACTCGTTTGCGGGTGATAGGAGAGACAAATCTTGTGAGTGACACCATACTTTATAACAAGTTATTAGAAGACTAGATAACAAAAATGCTTACTCCCATCACTAATGATATCTTTAGGGGTGCCTAAACGGGACAATATATACTCCTTAAGAAATTGGACCACAACATGGTGGTCATTGGTATAGTAAGCTATGGCTTCTATCCATTTTGAGATGACTAAAATATCTTCAATAATTACTTTAGTAATGTTCACCTAACGATCGGCTAGTTAAAGCATAACACATGTGGGTTTCATTTATTGTAACCCTAACTCTAGATAAAGTGAGTAAGGTAACAAATTAACACTAGTGCCAACACCAAGTAAAGCCCGAGTAGTGTACTTATCTCCTAACATGAAAGAGACAGTTGGATGACCGGGGTCCTTGTACTTTACAATGCCATTTTAATTAGTAATGGATGTTTATTTCTCAGTGACCAAAGAGTCATGAGGAACATTTATCTGTGGCTTGACAATACACACATCCTTTAAGAATTTGGCATAAGACATGCCTTATTAAATGGAGGTGAGGAAAGGAATATCAATGTTAACATCCTGAAAGACCTATTTCATCTCATCACATTGGTGAGCCTTCTTTATGGGATCTAACCTATGAGGAAATGGTACATTGGTCACATAAACCATGGTGTTATCTTTAGGTTTAGACTTAGACAAATCTTTAGACTTCTCAGATTAACGAACCTTAGGGATGAGTTCTATTTGATTTTTCGGTATGAGTTGGGTTTGATAATTTGTGGATACATCGACACCATTGTCAACCTATTCCTCGAATATTAGAGTGGTCATCGCACTTGGTATGTGGTTTGGTTGAATATGGACCCAAGCTCATAAGACGACTAATTTTTATTCCCCTTAGTGTAAGCAATGGGTTGACTCAGGAATCGACCTTTCTCTCTCATAAACTCAAGTTGGTTAAAATGTTGCTCAAGCCTTTTGATGGCTTGATTTTGAATTTGAATGGTTTGTTATTGAGTTGTGATGAATTGAATGAGATCATTATCGAGAGACAACGTGGACGAATAGGGTGGAGTCCCATAGGGAGGTTAAGGTACTAACTCCCTTTGTTAATTAAGCTAGAGATACTCATAAGGCACTAGTGGAATGGGGACAAGTTGATGGTTGGGTTTTAATGGTCCTCCATGGGGGGAAAATGGTGTTGATGATGTTTTTAATGACGGTTTTGATTGTACAAAAAGTGATGATTCGAAATGGGAAGGAAGATGTGGTAGTGAGTGATTTGGTTGAAATCGGGGATGACCTTAGAATGATGTTGTGATCGGGATGGAGCGTAGTTGTTATCATATTTATAAGAAAAATAGGGGTGGCTCTTATTATCAGGATGGTAAGTAAATGACGGTGGTGTGGGTTTACTATCAAAGTCATAAGCTTGCGATATGGTAGGTTCAAGATCATGTTGAGTGATGGGATAAGAATGAGATAATTGATCACGACCTGAGCACACAGTGCAACATAAAGGAGTAGACTCGTTGACATTCATCAATGATTTAAATACAGATACATTATGTTGAATTGAATAAGTAAGAGCGTTAACAGTCCTAGTCAAAGTGCTTAAGACATGTATTAATGTTTTAAATCTGGGGTCATTCTTGAACTCGTTAATGCTACCCTAACGTGGTGGTTCAAACCCAAAAATTCATTGATGCCCTCCCAACCTTGAGAGTCATTGACTAATTCTAGAAGAATATTGCTGGCGATAGTGGGAGTCAAATCCACGAACTTTCCTTTATTCATATACTCAAACATTGTGTGAGATGGAGGAACTAGGATATTATAAAAGCTATGGACAAGACGACTTTTCTGAAGTCTAAAATGTGGACAACTATTGATGAAACCTTGGAATCGTCCCCATGCCTCACAAAATTTCTCATTGGGCTTTTGTCTAAACTCTTGAATATCTAGGAACATTTCATTTATTTTGCTTATAGTCTAAAATTTACACACGAAATTCTTCACAATTTATTCTCTTGTACGAATAGAATTTCATGGCAACGAATGGAGCCACATGGATGCATGATCACGTAGAGAGAATAGGAATAATGAGAGATGGACATTTTCTTCGTGTAATGTTTTATTCTTAAAGGTAGCACAAACGGTGAGAAATATCCATAAGTGAGTATATAGGGACTCATGTTCGAGACCATGGAAATTGGGTAACATTGAAATGGTGATGGGATGAAATTTGAATTGAGTGGCCGGTGTTGGTTGAAGAACAATACGTGATGCTGGATTGGCTATTATTGGGGCAAAATAGTCACTTTAGGAATGTTCACCATCCATGGTGGGCAGGGATGTGGGAGATACTGGAGTCTTCTGAGATCAATCACTAGAATCAAGGATATGGGGAAGAAGATCAAGGATGAGGACTCTAGGACCTATGAGTGAATGCAAACATGGATGTCTAGAGGAACGTGTTGATTAACAATCCAGGCAATGCCAATTGGGCATAAAGGGAGGATATAAAACATTTTATTATTTTTTATAAGAATATCTATGGATTAAAGAAGAAAATATTTTTGAATATTTTGATAAATATTTTTTGATTTTATACGATAAAGAAGAAAATAGTTTTTGATTTTTGTAAAAATGGACAAGTTGGATTCACGTTGAAAATCAATAGATGGAGTCTAAAATCGACAACCGAAGGATATTAAATCCACACGTACAAGAAAAGGACAAGTCCTAACTAGAACATAACCAATTTTTAATCTTTAATTAAGCAACAGGTAGTCAAATTTTACATTAATCTGCAGGTGACAAAATTGAGGAATTTGTAAAAGTCACCTGTGTAAAATTACGTGTCCCTACTTGCATTACAAGACAACTAGAATCTAGCCACAGAGATTCCACACAATCTACTACGACGAATCGGCCGACCGATACAACTTTAGGGACATCACAAATCCATTTTACTGGGCGACTGCATTTAAAATCCAGTTTCCATGGACACTAACGTGACTTAAAACGAACTGATTGAGGTTTTGTCAAGTGGAGAGGACTCCATGGTTTGTTCTACAAGTTAAATTGTTTAAAGAATACTACACCCTATAAGGCTATCTAGTTAATTGATTTTAAATTTTAGGGATAGCTAGAGTTGCACATAATGGATAAGACATTGAGTCGGGAGATGAAATCTCCTCTTATTTCAATGACCTGGTATAGGCCTTAAGTTTATTAATTCATCATGCCAAATTAAATTAAGACAATGTAGAAATGAAAATCACATAACAGCATATAGGAGCACACAAAATTTACTCGCTTATAGGAGATTAGCAAGTATTTAAAAAGCTACCTCCTATGGCTTTTACACACATAGGGTGAAGATAGAGTTGATTTAATCGAGAGTTAGTTCACCTAACTTCAGTCAGCCCTGGCAGTCCTACTGACCCAAAATAGAGAGGCTTCTAAATACACTCCAGTGATGCTCTGTCTTTGTTTTGTCCGGTTCCTTTTTCCCCTTTTTTTGGTTTTTTAATTAATTATTACGATAATCAATATTCAAATCACCAAAAATAAATATACAAATCCTTAATAGCCTATTACAATTATTATTGTGAGAAATGAAGTATATCATTCTTCACAAACTTCACTTCTTAAACCCCTGTAATGGAGCCATTTGATAAGAGTAAATTTTCCTTCCTTTTTATTTTGTCATTGTATTTGGAATATCTTGCTATCAATTTTTCCTTTAAGTACCTATGCAATACACACTAAAAATGAGTATAATGGAAAGTAAGGGGTCAATCCGTGATTTTAAACTAAAAAGAAGACGAGTGAGGATTACTAAATGTCATTTTCAACTTTTCAAAACTTGCTTTTCAAGGGTTTTTGAATTATTTAAAATGGTGAAGTATTACATTTAATATAGGATAAATATAACAATTATACGAAGGAATAAGATGTAACCTAGAATGAGAAGGAGACACGAAATGAAATCCACCCCCATTTTATATGATTAACACTAGTTTGAAACTTTCTAATTTGATTAACTTCCCAAATATTTTTCTACTTTAAAAGTTTATTCTTATCACACTGATGAATTAAAACAAATATTTTTTACGAAAAGTAATTTCAAATCTAACAAATGCTACTCCAAATATATTAAACTTAATCAAATGAACTACAGCCAGGCAAATCCAAGTGACATATTTTAATTTAACAAAAACATAACAAGAGTAATAGAAAGTAAGATTATAATTTTAATCGAAAGATCAACCTATCTCTAGTTTGAAACTTAGGACAAAATAATAAACTAATTTTCAATATTTTCTCGAAGATAGTTTACCATTTATCACTGAATAAACAAGCGTGGGAATTAGAAATCATTAATCAATGGAAATTAACAAAAAGATATTATCAAACTAAATTAATGTAATCCATGGGGGTTCATTCAATCCCTTGAATAGGGTGATTAGCCCACCATATTATATCTCCAAGACATGAGATCGATATTCATGTCCATATTTAATTTAAACAAGTGTAAATAGAGAGAAAATATGATCAAACAAATATCTCAAATTATTTTTAAACTTATCTTTTTTCACAATCTTGAACTACATAATTTAATTCAAGGCATTTGAATAATTGTTTCTCTACCAAAATCTAACAAATTAGAATTCCCTCTCTATAGTGCTCTGACATAAAAATCTAACCTACAAGTATGAACACCATGGTCCATTTTTTATGTGAAATTAGGGTTTGAGGGAATCTTTTATATTTTACAAAAGGATGGTTTATTAATTTAAAAAGTAGAAGGAGGGTATGTGTAAAGGATTGTTTTATTTAAAACTGTGGGGTGCTCATAATAGAGCATGGTAGAGAAATATTAAATTTGGTTTCTTTTGAAATAAAAAAGAAATGAGAAAGAAAGAGGGTTTTATGTAGAAATAATTAAAGAAATAAATTTATGGGGTGGAAAGTGGTAATATTTCAAATATGGAATCTCGGTTGAGGAAGGGAGGCCACGTGTGGCGTGTGTGGTCTACATGGGCGAGCTGCAATCGAGCGGCTACTAGGAAGTAACGTGGCTTGCCCAGATGGAGCCATGTGCTGCCCAACTTTTAATTCGCAAAACCGGGGAACCCCCCCCCCCCCCCCCCCCCGAGAATCAAACCCTCACTGAGTCAAGAGTGAAAAACTCATTAAGCCACTGATCAACATGAGTAGCTCAGTTACTATACAACACGAAAAATCATTTAAGTCTTATTTATTTATAAAATTCCATAATTGCACATATCATTCACATACGAACTCCAGTTGATGCATCGTGAGAACCAATGTGCCCCTCTTTCTTAGGCCGACAGTATTTTAATATTACTAGGGTCACGGGGTTTGACTTTAGGTACGACTTGGGGATTTGACTTTGATTTTGACACCTTAAAATAATAATTTTTTATTTGAATTCAGATTAACACGACTTTTATGCCCATGCATTACAAGATTCGAGGCCTAAAACTTTCGTGCTTTATCTAGGTCTAAAACTCGTCATCTAAAATTACCATTTTGCCCTTGAAAGTGCATATGTGCCTATTTTTTGCTCAAATTGCCTCAGAATAGCGTGCTTGAATCCACTAACGCATCTAGACCTAGAAGATAGACAAATACCCGCATAAGACCAGTTTTACCAAGAACTAGTAATTAAAATGCGTCTATTTGAGATACAAATTTAACACTTTTGGTTGCTTATAACAGATTATTGGAATCTAGTTCATCAACCTTGGTGTAAGATTTGATTTGATTTTAGTTGTTATTCTAGTAGTATTTTTATTCATGAGTTTCATTTACAGTCAGTTGGAGTCTTTTGTATTTTAAAAACTCATACTAATGGAACTAATTTTTATTTGAGATTTATTTTATTTAGTACACTTTAGTTATTCTTTTATTATTTATAGTTTTAATTATGTTATGGATGGTTTTTTATTTATTGTCATTTGAGAGTGTGTGTCCTCGAAACTGGGATGGGCAAAAGGTACCCAATTAAAATTTCTTGTCAAAAATAGACAAGGTTTTCTTTAAGTTCAAGATATGGACACAGATACAAAGCCTAAAGTCTGTGTGACAATTTAATTACCAATTAGATTACACCAAATTTTATCTCCGATATTTAGATGATTTAATCTAAATGTAAAAAGATAAAAAATATAGCACAACACCGATGTGTATGAGGAAAAACCCACAACTGAATAAAACTTCGGACTCATAGAACGATAAAAATGGAACAATGATGATAAGCTTTCAATGCATGTAATACCACTTTCTAGGTGTGTGATGGCCTAAAGTGAAAGTGCCTTTGAAAATAATAGCTTAACTCTCAAAATATATCTTTGAGGCATATGAAATCTAAAACTAATACGAGAAAAAATTAGAAAGTGATTTGTTCAAGGATTAAAAAAGATTTTAAAGGAAACAAGTTCCCTTCAAAATATTTTTAGATTTCACATGTATTTTAACTTAAAATATCTCAAGAATATATTGAAGAGAAAAACAAAAGTTTAAAACTTGGAAGAATACAAGATTCAACACTGAAGAATGTTTTATCTAAAATTTTTATCTTATTTAATTGATTCTTGTGGAAAGAAATAAATTTAGCAAAAAATATATTTTTCCACAAAATCACACTTACACTCACTAACCAAAATGAAGCCCCAAATACTTACTTATTCACACAAGTTTGAAATAGAAGCATAAGGGGACAAATAGGTAAGGAGTAGGCCTACAGGATGTGACATGGTAGAAAAAGTAGAAAAGATATGGTAAGATCATTAGTTAGTACAAGTACCCAGAAAGATGTGCATAATCTAGTTCAAAAAGTGAATTTTTACTAGACCAACACAAATTAGTGGAGGTTCTTGAAAGCGGGCTTTTGTGCGTCTATGGCGAACCTATGGTGAGGACATAAGGCAAGACAAAGAAAAAAAGATCTAGACAATGGTGTGGCTAGCGAGACACTGTCGGTGCAGTGAGAAAAAGTCATTGCGACAAAGATCAAACAACAAACCACAGCAGCCTTCATAAAATGCCTATTTCCATATTTTTAAAAATAGTTTTATTTTCATTTTATAAACAGGTCCAAATATCCATAACAACACATAAACACACACACACAAAATATTTTTTATAAAAAGAATAAGTTTAAGTAAAATGTATGTGAGTCTACGTGTCCATTTACCTTCTTAATAGTGGTATACATGGGTAGGCATGAAGGTGAAGATAAATATTTGAATGATTTTTCTTGAAGCTTTCTTGAATCGACTTCAAGGAAAATCTAGTTCAAGTTGGTCACAGTAGTAAATTACATAATCTTAAATCATTTTTATTTTCCATTGATGTTGAGAATGATATAAATTTCATATTGCTCCCTACGTTCGGCATTCATCCTAATCAACTTGACATGGAAAAATAGGGGTATTATAGATTAGTCATAAGAGATCCGAATTCCATTATCGTACAATTCAATAGTTAATAGCCTAGATAGGAAGTTGACATCCTATCAATAAACCTGGATGTGTAATCATAGTAAATTATCTCAAACTACGTGAACATGTCTGATAGTTTGAGAAAATTGGTTGATAGTCCAAAAGTGATTTGACACCAGTACATCCAGGAATGTTTTAAATAGGACCACCCATGATATTTAAGTCTAAGGGTTGCCTAGAATACATTGGGTGAATTTCACACCAATTGAAAATAATGCATAGATTCTTCATACCCTCGGTTATGAGGATTGGAATAATTGCATAACTATTGCTTGCATTCCTATGGGTGCAATTCAATTATATATCGGATCAATAGATCCATAAGTTCTGGACAATTGTTGTGTAAGTAGGTCTAAGATCATAATTTGGAGGAATTTTCATCCAATAAAGATATTGGATTGTGACACCCCTATTATATACCTATCTCTATTATCTCTGCTAGTTAAACCCGAATGGTGGATAATTTTTTAATCTGGTATATTGGAAAATAAATTTATGTTTGAGAACCAAGGAATTTATTATATGTTATTTTAAATCTATTAGCAACAAATTGATTTGTCTAAGAGAGTATCAGACACTTAACATGAGGAATTATACTATGTACTTCATCAACTTTGCAAATAAGACATCTTTATTCCGAGTGATTTAAAGATAATTAAATAGGAGTGTAATCCTTATTTTTTACAGAAATCAATCGCAATGAAATAAATAAAAAATAAATTATGGGGATGTAATTTAGGATTTTTTAGTATATATTTAAACTGTTGAATCTAGAATTTTAGGGTAATGTTCCCTAATGGAGAGTTAGAGAGGGAGATAAAAAACTATTCACATTTTTTGTGAATAGGCTAGGAGAGAAAAAGTGATTTATCTCATATTTCATCAAGTTCTCATCTCCAAAGAGTGCTTACGTAGAAGGCTTACTTTGGGTCGATCATATACTAGAATATTAGAGATGTTAAGAGGAATCTAGTAAGGTTTTTTAAGACCTTGGTAGGAGAGTAAGATGATCATATTCATCAATGTATTTCTCCTTATATGTATCACAAAAAGATTCGCATGGTATTGTATTCAAAACCCTAGATTTATTCTTTAAATTTGGTTCTTATTTTTAATTTCCAATGCTTGATCAGTCAAAGTTCTTTAGGTTGTTTTCTTCGTGCACTTATGTCAATCAGATTTCCAAATAGATAGATGGTATAATTTACAGCTAACAACAAAATTAGGTCCCCAAGCTCTCTCTATATATATTGTAGATTATCTTCCATCAATACTGTATACCTAAAATGACACACAAAAGTTATACACACTAAAAATATAAATGGTCGTGGAAAATTGGTCACGATCCAAATCTAGGACCATGGCGATCATGGCCCCAATTAGTGACCATGCCCTCCAAACCATGACCTAACTTGTGCCCCACCTAAGGGTAACATAAACCATTAGTTGGTCATCCAAATTTGTGACCATGGGGGTCACGGTCAAAAATTGTGACCTAGGCATCACCCTAATGGAAGAAAATTTGGTGCCAAAATTGTCATGCGTTGGGTCATAGTTGAGAACCATGACCAAAATCAAGAAACCTGACAAATTCAGTGTTAAATATGGTCATGGTTGTGAACCATGACCTAATACCTTGATAACTTTTGATTTTAAAATGGTCACAAAAAGTGGGTCACGATTTGGAACCATGACAAAGAGGAACAAATTTGAGACCTGCAAAATTAAACGAAATTAGTTACGGATCGGTTCATGGACCTAGATGTAATACCCCGTAATTTTAAATGACTTTTAAAGTGGGTTATATTTTAAATTAATGGATTAATTAGATTTTATTATTAATAAATTCATTCGGGTTTATCCGGACGGTGGATATTAAAATGGATGATTCTGAATATTACCTAAAGATATTTAGGTAATATATGAATGTGATGTCATTGATATGACTGTATGATATAAATTCGGTAATTTATATTTTTAGTCAGACGCGGTATGGGACGTGTCGGGACTAGTTTATTAAATTAAAAAGAAAATTTATTTTCTATCGATCTAATAGTCATTTCGACTACGTCGTTGCGTCCGGAAGGTTCGAAATAGTCAGAAAAGTCTATTTGGATGTTAATTTTGAGTCTCGGGTCATTTGGGAATGAATAGACAACCCGAAAGGGCATTGTGGTCATTTTTCTAGGGGGGATGAATAGTGATTTCGGATTTAGAGCTATTATAAGTATTAGTAGATTAAATGTATGGGGGTTATTCATCTCCTCTTCACAAATAAGAGCAGCCATCTTCCTAGAGAGAGTGTAAGAGTGCTTGGGAAGGGAAAAGTCACTTGGGAAGGAGAAGAACAAGAACCAAGGTTCACCACCACCAACCACCACCGGAGTTTGACCGGAGAAGGGACAACCAACTGAGATATACTACACCAAAGGGATCAGACCTACAAGAAAGGCAAGTGTTTGATAATGGCAAATTAAGTTTGTATATTGTCCATGTTAGAATAATATGAAAAGAGAAGATTATTATTGTTTGGAAGAAATAATGGAGTATTAAATGGATTTCTGGAAAACTGAAATGATATAGGAATTTAACTCATGTTTTAGGATGATATTAATCCACGAAATAGTCAGGAATCTGTTGAAGAAATTATGAAAACAATTGATGTGTTCTTGAAGATGATATGTTGATACTTTCTGGAAATAAGGAGATAAACATGCTTTTTAATCCAATCCCTTGATGATTCTAGGATGTTTAGTGTACTGGAAATCATTCATATATGTTGGCATATCATGTAATAATAATAATAACTCATTTTGGAGGTTAATATGAAGGTTTGAATGAGTAAAAATGGTGAAACCCGTAGTTGCTGAAATGCAGAAAAACCAGGCTGGGATCTGAGTGATCGATCGATCGACCCCTACCTTCGATCGATCGACCTCCCCAGATTATGTAAAGTTGTTTCTTTTTAAATGTTGATTCTTATCCCAAACCTTTTGTGGATCTTTGGTGATTATTATTTGGAGATTATGGGACCTATAAAATATCAGTAAACCCTTGATAAGATTTGAATTAATTTGATTTGGATTCGAGTGATTTAAATGATGAAAATTATATTGAATGGAATTTCGGTTGCTAGATTCATTTGTTAAAATTCCAAATGGGGATGGATGAGGATTTAAGATAGGACCAGTAGGGGTGATTGAATATAACACCTGGGTATCCTTATGTTTATAAGAGGGTTTAATCCTAAGTGAAAGAATATGTGTTTATAAGAGATTTGAAACTATCGGTTTTAACCTTAATTAAAAGGAGAACTAAACTCGTAGTAGTTCGGGAGAAATAATGTTATGGACCAGTGGGATATTAGTAACTTCTTACTGAATATAAGATGAGGAAAATCCTATTTGAATCTTGTGAGATGGGAGCTTAGAACACATTTTGATTGAAAGAGGTTATGAGGTTATCCCGATTGCATAGTTAAAGTTTTCGGACCTCCTCGATCGACAAAGTTAAGTAGTAGTGTATTGGAGGGGTTCCTTGTTTGGATTTCACTTTGCGAGACACTCCGCGCATGAACCTTAACGACGTCGGTAGTGGAGAGATGTTATAGGATGCGAGGATAATTAAAATATGAAGTAAAGATATGGTATCTAAATGCTACGTATGGGAAATATCTTAGGGTAGTGATAATTACCTTATTGATATTATATTATAGGTATGATAATACCTATTTGATTGATTGATGATTATGTGTATGACATACCTAACTTACTTGCTATCAGTGGGAGGTTTACGCATGAGGGCAGTCATATCCTGATGAATCCATGGGATCTTTGATTTGTCGCTCGAGAACATAGGTCTATGAAAGACTTATCGGGGAGTTGATAAGTCCGCTAACTGTGGGTACGTAGGTATGTGCGTGACCCATGGATACGAGAACTATGTTCGCCTCCAATTTGTTTGTTGTTTGTGGTTCGTGGAATCTTACTGAACCTGTAGTCCCCTATTCAGCGACATGCGATGATGGGACATGATAGCAGAGTAATGCATTGCACCACAGCTGTGAATCGGGGTGCTGTATTATATATGAATATATATATAATGGATTAAATGGTTACATGATTATATATTGTGTTTAAATCTATCTACGGTGATAATTGTAGATAACGGTGAATAGAGAGAGACAATGGAATTAAGTTAATGAATGTTTATTCTTAAAGAATTGAAAGCATACTCATATTAATGAGTAATGATTCATTTTTATGAGAAACTAATCATATAAAGGAGATATGGAAATGTATAATAATGTGACGTATGGTATGGGACATACGGGGATTTTGATATAGGAATGGAATTATAATATGGAGACTAGAAAAGAGGAACCATTAACTAGGAGGTTAATAGGAAACGTTAAGTGTGCACTCTAGTTGAGAGGTGAGAATTGCAAGTGAGAATGGGATCTAACATGTACATAATAAATGCTTTATTGCACTTGTTAAATACTTGTTGTTTTTAAAATAATCTACACATTCGGGCTCTGACCCATTTCCTTGCATATTTTCTCTTCTATTGTATCTCTATATCAGGTGTCCAGCAACAGGGACGCCAACCATAGTTGATTTCGTCGAGCTATGGAGCTATGGAGGTTTTGCTTAGACGCTTGTCATCTTTTTGATTCACAGTATTCTTACATAGGACATGTCGCCCAAAGGATTTCAGTTATCATTTTCTGTCGGAGTTAAATACTATTGTATTTGTGTCTTTTTAATACATTTAACATTGTTGGGATTGCTGTAAAGGATTTATATTATTTGGGAATGTTTATTCCAGTTGCATTTAAATTCTTTTGAGTTATTTATTTAGTGATCTGTGTTGTAGAATAAAATGTGTTGTGTTATTCTTAAACTGGGAATGGATTTTGTTAAAATAAAATTTGGAAAGTTTTTAACATCAGCTTAATTGAGTTTTGGGTGAGTTGTAAATGTTTTCGACAGTGATGCTAAGAATGAGCCAACTGTATATTATGTTTTAATTTGGTATGGGACTGGCCACCCGGTATTTAATTAGGCGAGGTGTTACACTAGATCGTGACCTAATTTTGACTAGAAATAGAACCCGATAGGGTTTTAGTTTCATTTCACTAAGCCTTACACTCACACTCTCTCTCTCTCTCTCTCCCTCTCATATATATATATATATATATATATATATATATATATATATATATATATATATATATATATATATATATATATGTTATTTGAACTCTCTCTTTATCTCTCTAGGAAACCAACCGAATAACTCTCTCACTCTCTCAAAAACCACCACCGCCATCAAAAAAGTGCAACACCACCACCTGATCTCTTGCCTTACTCTTTCACTCTCTCTAAAACCCCAAAACCGCAAGGTCAATATCTCTCTCTAATTGTGTGTGTGTGTGTGTGTGTGTGTGTATGTGTGTGTTTAGATTTTTGTGTGTGTATGTGTTTTTATATGTTTTTGAATGTATATGTGTATGTATATGAATATCTATATATGTGTATTTGTGTTTAGGCAAAGGTTTGAGAGTTCTTATATAGGTTCTATATTGCTTAAATTGTCATTCTTATCTTGATTTTGTATTGCCTAAATTTGAGTTGCAATTAGGGTTTTGTATTTCCGAAATTTATATTGCAATTAGGGTTTTGTATTTCCGAAATTTATATTGCAATTAGGGTTTTGTATTGCTAAATTTATGTAAATTGTCATTCTTATTTGGGACTAAATTTATATTACTGAAATTTAAGGTTTAGGGTTGATATTAAGAGACACTTTGACATCGTCATTCTTATTTTTATTTATTATCCCCCTTGTAAATGATGTTTTGACTGGCTTTTATTACCCCCATGTGTAGATTAGGTGTAAGTTGTTTATGTTGTTTTCATGAAAGTCTTAATTATACCATTAATCTAATATCTTAAATATGTGATTAGGCTAATAAATGAGGTAAGTAAATTAGTTGTTGATTAATAATATAAATGAACCCTAATCAGGGATCAACAAGTTAGGAATTCCTACACTTAATGGGGCTATTAGTAATTGGGTTCAATATGAATTTATTGGATTATTATTAGTGTATGGATTGGTTCTTGATTTGAAATGTAAATTGAATACTAATTAGTGATAAACAAGTTAGGAACTCCTACACTGACATGATCATTAATAATTAGGTTGGATAGGTATTGGTGTGATTATGATTAGTGTATGGATTGATTATTGATTAGTAAATTATAAAATGTTATGTAGCCTTAATTTTACTTCATCTGACTGAATAATATGTTAACACTTTAGTTTGAATAATATGTTAACATTTTTCCCCGATCCATATGTGAATGTAATAGGATAACAATTAATGAAGCTTAACTGATTCTATCTGCTTTCTTTAGTCAAGTAATTTTACTTATCTTTTCTTTAATGAAACATAGTCAAAAATATTTACAACTTCTTAGTTGACTATTATGGCTGTGTTTACCCTTTCCTTAAGTGGTTGTTAATGAGTGAACACAAATTGGTGGAAGGGCTTGCACATTGGTCGACACATAGTAATTTTAGGATTAATTTTATTAAAATGAACTAAAATTGGACTTGTTGTGTATGATTGATTAATTGAAAAATATTAATTAATTGATATTTTCCAGATGATTATTATTGCATATATCTCGTTGAATAACTTTTATGGTCGTGTTCACCCCTTCCTTGAGCCGTTGTTGCTTGGATTGACATAAATTGCTGGAAAGGCCTGCACATTGGTGCACATATATTAATTTTAGGATTGATTTATTTAAAATGATCAAAAATCAAACTTTTATTTGATTAATTATTTGGAAAACACTAAATAGTTGATGTTGATATTGTGAGGATGAATATTAATGCATATATCTTTTCAATTAATTATTGTGGTCTTGTTCACCCCTTCCTTATGTAGTTGTTGTTTATATGAACACAAATTGGTGAAAACGCTTGCAGATTCGTGGACACATAGTAATATTAGGATTTATTTATTTAAAACTAACCAAAATCGGACTTGTTATGTTTGATTGATTAATTGAAAAATATTAAGTAGTTGGCATACTCATCTTAATTTTAGGATTAATTATAACCTTTACTCCTAGTATTTGTATGTTGTTAGACATGCAAAAAATAATTTGTACATTTTTCGTCTTTTCGTTCACATTAGAAAACACTGGTCATATTCACACCCTACTTTTATATTTTGTCTCACTATATATGAACATTAAATATGAGCTTGCAAAAAAACTTGAAAAAGAAAGGATTTCGAGTTCATCTCATGGAAATTTATACGACAACCATAGATACGCTTCTAGCCAATTGGCCACGTGAAGCTTTTCACAAATTTTAAAAAAATTATATCAATTAAATGGAAATAAAATACATCAAGCGTATTTTAAATTTTTTTTAAAAGGTATATAAATGTATGCGTATATCCAGTCTTAAATATAAATGTCATACATTCTTCGTAATTTTTTTATTTCTAAAAAATGTCGAACAGGAACATAGATAATAAATGAAATAACAAAACTCCTCCTCTAACAAAATTCTCTCATAAGGGACCATCTAAATTCTCAATGACGATGGGTTCTTAATACTATACTCCATAGAAGATTCATTCTACCACTCCATTTACATTGTCACTGAATCATCAGACTTCATAAACCCCTGTTAATCCAACTCCCCTACTATCATTAAGAAGGAATCCTAAGCACAGGACAAGAAGTACATTGGGTTCTCCAAGGATAACAATCATATCGATAAAAAAAATGACATCCATATTTTTAAAGCCAATTGTTTGGCTCTTACACTATTGCAGTGTTGCGAGTCCCAAGTGGGGGAGGCAGTGTTATGGGTGGCGCACCTCTTATGTAAGGCTTTTATGGTGATCCCTACGGGGATGCGGAATTTATTATTTATCGGTGCGCCGTTTCTACCCAAGTTTAGGTTGTCAATTTGGCATGGATTGATGATTTTACCCTAGAAGTTATTTGACACAATATCCACTTCTTAAAGTATGCCTCTAGTTTTTAAGCCTGGGCGTAAGTGAGTATTTTCACGCGAGGGGTTGTCAGTTGTTCAGAGAGCCCAATTTATTTTATAAAAAAAATTAAAAGGTTTTAGAGGTGATGAAATTGTTCCAGTGATTCTTATTATAGGCAGGTTTAAGTCTGTGATTATTCTAGAGATTCTTATTATTAGGTTAACACCCCGTATTTTTGGGAATATTTAAATTGCACGTGTGCTTGTAATTTAACAAATTGATAAATAAAGTGAATGGAATAAATATTATATAGGGAATAATGGATTGATATTTATATGTTATTATATTTATTGGTGGGATAAGTAAATGAAATTTTATTATTTTATATTACACCCTATGCGGGTAAAAGCGATGGGTTGATAAGATATTATCTGGGACACGCGTGCGGGGTCGTGTTTGGAATAACATTGTAAATTAATTATAGGTGATCCGGATGGTGATTTTGAGTGCACGAATGATCCAGGATGTTTCAAGATAGTCAGAATTAGGTAGCCGATAGTTGTAATAAGGTTCCGGGGATTTTTAAGCTAAACGGGACCCGTACGGGGGTATTCGGGTAATTTTAATGTTATAAATTTAGCTAATTTCAGGATAAGGGGAAGATTAAGCATTATTAGATGAAGGAGGAAACCATATACTCATTCTAAATCACCTAGGCTTGATAAATAAGAAAAATGATATGGGGAATCCAAGAGAAAACTCAAGAACACCATTTCGGGAGGAGATTAAAAAATTACGGACGGGGCTTGGATCATTGCGTGTAGAGGATCTCAAGAAGAAAGGTCAGAATTCTCTGTAGTTTGAGGCAAGTGTTTAATTTTATTTGATATTATATGTTTTGTTTTAGTTCATATCATAATTGGTGAAAGTAAATATGAAGTTTTGGGTGGGATTTACATGTCAAAACGGGTTTTGATTAATGATTTCATAAAATTTGATTGAGGATTATACCATATGCAATCTAAGCATTGAACCCTATAGGAAAGATGCATTTTTTATACAAAAATATGAGATTAAATATGAAAAGAGGTGATATCAATTTATAAATTTATAAATTATATTAGAATTAAGGTGAGGATTAATTTTCCATAATTGATGTTAAATCCTATGAATTAGACTGATATTGGGGGAAATTAAAGCATAGAAACATGTACCTTCATGATTGATATTGATAGGGTAGTATTATATTGTGTTGGGCTTATATTTGAGACTGATTTTGGTTGATTAATTGAGTAAAATTGTATAAGACATAAACCATCCCTGTTTAGGCCAAACCTAAAGTCGTGTCAGTTTGGTTGCCCTACTTGACCAGGTTTGGTTATTTTTATCGTTTGGTTAATCAGGATGGTTCCAGGTTGTACGGGATGTCTGTATATGAGATTAGACATTCTAGAAAAATAATTAGAGATATTATTAATTACCTCGGGATAGTTGGGATAACCCGAGGTGTGAAATTAAGGGTGTTTGGGGCGAACGGCACTCGAAAAATATATCAATGGATTCGAATGGGAATTTCAGATAAACTTAGGATGCGAGATGGATTAAGATAGTCTTAATTTCCAAAATAAAATATAATCAAGAAATAAAAAAAGTAAGTGACTACAAATGAATTCAGAAGTCGGATTTAGACTCAAGAAAGTTTGGATAGTGCTACGAGTGATATGTGCATGGTTAGATGGTTTTTATTGTATATATACGGGTACAGAGACATTATATATATATAGTGTGTGTGTGTGTGTGTGTGTGTGTGTGTGTGAGAGTGTGTGATTCATATGTGTGAAACATATCTACTTTAAGGGATAATATCAGTGGAGGTTGCACATAGTGGGTCGTCTACCTCGGCGCATCCCGGCAGGTGCAGTATCAATCCCCCGAGTCATAAGAATATCGCATGACTGCCCTATGTGAGTTTGGAGTCCATGTAACAACCCGTCCTTTTGGAGACAATTAAATTCTATTATTGAGTATAAATTGGAATTTGGAGATTTTCTCAGAATAGTGATTTTTGGGATTCTCAAGGATTTTAGGATTATCGATAGGTGATATATTTACTTTTGGGGTTAAGTAAATATGCCGAGGTATTTTAATTATATGTCCTCGTTGAGTAAAGCGACACGAGATGAGATTTAAATTGAAAAACCCGCATTATGTCGTATGGGGTTAAAATGGTGAGTTGCGGTCAAGTACTTCAGATGAAAATTTCAACTGCGCCATGAGTCTCGGAATGGCCGAGATAGTCGGAAAAGAGTGTCTGATTTTCGAAAATGAGTTTCGGGGAATTTTGGAGTTAAATGGCTCGTAATTGAGTAAACGAGTCGTTTTTGGGTTTTAAGGGGTTAAACCCTTTTATCTCTATATAAAGAGGAAGAGAGGGAGAAAAAGAGAAGGAAAAGAAAGGGAAGAGACGAAAGAGAGAGAGGAGGAAGAAAAGAGGAAGAAAAGGGGAGATTCTGGCCAACCTCCGCGAGATTCGGCTCGAGGTCGTCGGATTTTATCCACGAGGCAAGTGTTTACTTGCTTTATTTAATTTTTTCACAAATATCTCATACCGTAGTTTGGTATAATCAAACCCTAAAGATTTTGGGTTGGGTTTTCGTGAATAAAACGGGTTTTCGGGAGATAAAAAGAATAAACCCCTAAAATTGGACAATTGGAGAAATTTAGAAATTAACCGAAATAAATTGGTGGTTTAGGGTTTTAGGATGTTTAGAACCCTTTATGTATGTGTTTTTGTTGTTCGTTGAAGTTGTAGGCCGTTGGGATAGGAGATGCAAGCTTGGGGGAAGCTTTCATGGCCGAAACAGCTTCTCGGAGAAGAAGCTACCCGTCATGATCGATCGATCGATCATGGGGGCTCGATCGATCGAAGCCTTCGATCGATCAACGGCCATGGGTCTATCGATCGACCCTTGCTGAAAGGTTGGCAATTTTTCTAGGGTGTTTTGGATGGGATAGATTCCAATTCACATTGCTTAGGGGCTAATTATGGGTTAATATGAGGGACCCTTTAGGAGTATATGGTCCTCCAATTGAGGAAATCTAGGAGGGCAGGCTGAGGGTTTTAATGTATAACCCTTAAACTATATTTTCGAGGAAAATAGAATAGTTGATAAGTTAAGATGTTGGGGTCCCTAAAATAGGGTGGGGTTACCTAAATGACTAATTGGACGAGATGTAGTCCTTGGGTTTATGGAAATGAAATCCATAACCCATTAAATTTAAGGTTATTCGGGAAAGATAAATCCCGAGGATATTTAGGTGGGCATTTAGGCCTATATAATTATGCGTATAGGAAGCATAATTATAATCGATTGTGGATTTAGTGTATCCTACGAGATAATTAGGATAATTTGGGAATAGATATATATATATATATATTCACTTAGAGTGAATTGGTATAATTGGAGATATCCCATAAAATCCTTAGAGATGATTAAGGTATTTATTAGTTATAAAGTAAGGAAATACTTTGGGTTTAGTATCATGCTTATATGAAAGCATGATTATGATTCCGTGAGGGAATCTTTGGGATTATTGGTCATCGCTAGATGTACTTTGCATATGGCCGTTTATATATTCGAGGAGGAATATATGGTATATGTATATACTATGTGATTAAAGTATATATGATATGAGGTAAATGATTTTGAAAATATAAAAATGAATGTTTTCAAAATGGAAAAGAAATGATTTTTCATAATTGATAAATTATGGTTACACACCTCTCTAAATCGCTATCATAAGGGAAGTTGCGTGCGTATGGTGATGCCCCCTGGCTAATGAATGCAGGGTGGATATAGTCCTATAGGCCATATGAGCGATTATTGTTTCTGCGCTGGTTAGGAGATTCTGGGTGTGTTCTTGACTATCCCGCAGGCATATGGCCGCTTCCCGACATTGGTAGGTTCCCAGGTTGTCTTATTTGATAGGCCCTGGAAGATGATAGCCATTTAGGGGCGCGTCCAGTGGGGAAACTCAGAGGGGCGGTCTTTATGGTTGTATAATTTTGACCGAGTGTTCGGTTATTTTATTTCATTTCAGTTTCATTTACGCATAAACTGTGTGGATGTTTTAATTCTATTCATTTAAAAAGAGTATTTAAGTAAAAATTTGACACCGGCCTAATAGGTTATTAGTAATTAAATGGATTTTCGACAGTGATGCTAAGAATGATCCATATAAGACTCCTGTTATAATTTGATATAGGAGTGATCGCCCGATATCTTATTAGGCGGGGTGTCATAGATGGTATCAGAGCATCAGGTTCTAGTGTCCTTAGGAATCTGTGCGGACGTACTACGCTTTCAGCGTTGCTCTCGATTTGATATAAATCCTCAGGATTAGGATTGTTGATTTCTGTTGTGAGACTTCGTTCTCCTTCCCTAGCACCATAGCATAAGATTATAGTAAATCCTTTGCGTTCTCGTTCTAGGATAGTGTGCCAATCGATGAAGGGTGACCAAGGAGGGCCTTGAGGAGGACAGCAGGAGGTGAGGCTTAGCTGAGGGGACTGATAGAAGTTGGGGCGGCTGTAACTGAGGAAACTCCCCTTATGACGATTGTTAAAGATGTTTGCAACAACTACTAAAGTATAGTAGTTATGAGCATCCAAGTACTGCTATTATAGAAGAGAGTGGTACTAAAGTTGAATTTCCCAATGAAGTTAAGGGTTCTAAAGGGATCTTATGGATAGTTTTAACCGTGAGTCCTCATTTTTTAGCAGAAAGGTGAAGAATGTCGTTTCGGAATTATTCACATAAGGATCAGCCAGAGGCCGACAGTGGATAAAGAGTGATATGGAGAAGCGAACCCTGTGCCTAGGTGAGGTAGGTACAACGAAGAGAGAGTCCTTCAGTGGAATGATGGGCTCATTAGAAAAGTGTTGCTAACACTTACGGAGAATGTGTGTATTCGTGGACCCCATTGGTGGACATCCACCCGAGGAATTTGTTAAAATAAGGAATTTCCTTTTAACAAAGAAGTTAAGAGGATTAATGAGGTGATTGGAAGGAGCAAGGTTATAGATTCAGATTATGCGGATAACTTTGTCATGGTCAGGAAGTCCAGTGATGAAAATAGTGATGTGGAGTGCGAAGCCACACGATTAGTCCTTTCCCGATAGGAATAAAAGACAAGGTTAGGGTGCCCAGATGGGGCCTAGAGTTAAGAAATGTTGGTAAGAGGTGTGGCTAGATGAAGTTGTGGTGTTCGAGGGCCTTAGACTCATGTGTGTAATTTGAGTTTTATGGCAGTATCGATAACAGTATACATTGTATGTTTATATGTTTTTCATGATAGTAGAGTTTTGTTTTCCTTCATTCGCTATATAAAAGAGGGTGTTGATATTTTAAATATATATATATATATATATATATATATATATATATATATATATATATATATATATATATTTGGCTTGTGATACTCTTTTTATATGTTTATACGAGTATGATAATATGGTGAGTATAATATATAATGTTATTGGTTGTTCGGAGCGATAACAGGCTAATGATGGCAAGACTATTATGTCCATGGTTCCTGGAGGGAACAGGTTGTTGTTGCAATATCTCACCTGGATACATGTTGAGTTCGCCTTTATTGATATGGGTAAATGGCACCTCGATGAGCAGAGTCTCTATTATTATGATGTGAGTGCGTGGCGACCTTATAGATATAATTTAAGGCCGCAGGATTATTGTTGAGCTGTAAGATTAATCTCATTTTGGTTTGCACGAAGACTGAATATTAGTACAAGCACTTGGTGGTGTGACTCTTAGTTAGAGATAGGAGTTCAGACCACCTTTTGTTGAGAGGGGATAGGATTATCCCGGTTGCATGTTTGAAATAACGGATCTCCATGACCGACGAAGTTAAATAGTAGTGTGTGGAGGGGTTCCTTGTTTGGATTTCGCTTTGCGAGACGCTCCACACATGAACCTTAGCGGCATTGGTAGTGGAGAGATGTTATAGGATGCAAGTATGTTGGTTTCGTGGAAAAGTCTTATAGTGTGGATGAACCACTATAGACTATGAGCCATGGGATGGTGGTATGTTGATGAAAATGTTGTGCTATGGAAAAGCACTGAAATGTTTTCCTCACCACAAGTATAAAGGTGAGGCAAGGTGAAAGGATTTGATTTGAGGATTATGGCTAGGCCTTAGTGAAAAGGAAAAATTTTGAGAAAGTATACTTTGGGTACGATGTACGTAGTGCTCTTTCAGAGAGTTGGGCACTTCGATTAGTTAGTTTTCCTTTCGTATGGGCGGAAGGATATAATAGTAGAAATGCGTTCGTAGGTTAACATGGTAGGATTTAGGACGTCCCGCTGGTGTGCCTTAGGTCGCTATATCTCGATGACCGACAACGCGAGGGAGTAGTGTAACGGGAGGGTTCCTTGTTTGGATTTCTCTTTTGCGAGACGTCCCATGCATGAAACCAAGCAAATGTCGGAAGTTGAGAGAGGCCTTGGGAACTAGGGATATACTTAGGATGTTAATCATTTGGTGTAGGTAGGGTAACGCATAGATCGTAGAATTATTAGGATGTAAGTTCAGTAGAGTTAGTGGTGCCGAGGTTAGGAGAATTTCATTTCGTGGGTTGGGAGGACCCATGTGTAAGTATTACACCGAGGAAAGGAGACCCTCATTTAGAAAGAGTGTTACGTGTCGAACGTTTGAAGTGGATGTGCAGATGTGCACGGGTTAAAAAGGTGTATGGGCACCCTAGTAAGTTGGTTTATATACCGCCTGAAATAGAATGGGCGTAGTATATAAAGTTGAAGTTTATGCCGTGAAGAACTAGAGATTATGGGTATAATGTGACGTTATTAGAGTCACTTTACGATCGTGGTAGTCGTATAGTATATGGTTGGAAACCATTGGGTTAGTGTCATTTCTCTTTGAGGTATTAGGATTTGGAGTGATCCTAGTTTGGTGGTGTAGGTTGTACCTGAATTTTCAAGACGAAATTTCGTTGTAAGGGGGGGAGTATGAAACAACCCGTCCTTTTGGAAACAATTAAATTCCATTATTGAGTATAAATTGAAATTTGGATATTTTCTCGGCATAGTGATTTTTGGGATTCTCGAGGATTTGAGGATTATCGATAGGTGATATATTTACTTTTGGGGTTAAGTAAATATGTCGAGGTATTTTAATTATATGTCGCCGTTGAGTAAAGCGACACGATGTGAGATTTAAATTGGAAAACCCGCATTAAGTCGTGTGGGGTTAAAATGGTGAGTTACGGTCAAGTACCTCGGATGGAAATTTTGACTGCGCCATGAGTCTCGTAATGGCCGAGATAGTCGAAAAAGAGTGTCCGATTGTCGAAAATGAGTTTCGGGGAATTTTGGAGTTTAATGGCTCGTGATTGAGTAAACGAGTCATTTTTGGGTTTTAAGGGGTTAAACCATTTTCTCTATATATAAAGAGGGACAGAGGGAGAAAAATATAAGGAAAAGAAAGAGAAGAGAGGGAAGAGAGAGAGGAGGAAGAAAAGAGGAAGAAAAGGGGAGATTTCGGCCAACCTCCGCGGGATTCGGCTCGAGGTCGTCGGATTTTATCCACGAGGAAAGTGTTTATTTGCTTTATTTAATTTTTGCCTAAATATCTCATACCGTAGTTTGGTATAATCAAACCCTAAAGATTTTGGGTTGGGTTTTCATGGATAAAACGGGTTTTCGGGAGATAAAACTAATAAACCCCTAAAATTGGACAATTGGAGAAATTTAGAAATTAATCGAAATAAATTGGTGGTTTAGGGTTCTAGGATGTTTAGAACCCTTTATGTATGTGTTTTTGTTGTTGATTGAAGTTGTAGGCCATTGGCTGAGGAGATGAAAGCTTGGGGGAAGCTTTCATGGCCGAAACAGCTTCTCGGAGAAGAAGCTGCCCGTCATGATCGATCGATCGATCATGGGGGCTCGATCGATCGACGGCCATGGGTCGATCGATCGACCCTTGCTGAAAGGTTGGCAATTTTTCTAGGGTGTTTTGGATGGGATAGATTCCAATTCACATTGCTTAGGGTCTAATTATGGGTTAATATGAGGGACCCTTTAGGAATATATGGTCCTCCAATTGAGGAAATCTAGGAGGGCAGGGTGAGGGTTTTAATGTATAACCCTTAAACTATATTTTCGAGGAAAATAGAATAGTTGATAAGTTAAGATGTTGGGTTCCTAAAATAGGGTGGGGTTCCCTAAATGACTAATTGGACGAGATGTAGTCCTTGGGTTTATGGAAATGAAATCCATAACCCATTAAATTTAAGGTTATTCGGGAAAGATAAATCCCGAGGATATTTAGGTGGGCATTTAGGCCTATATAATTATGCATATAGGAAGCATAATTATAATCGATTGTGGAGTTAGTGTATCCTACGAGATAATTAGGATAATTTAGGGATATAGATATATATATTCACTTAGAGTGAATTGGTATAATTGGAGATATCCAATAAAATCCTTAGAGATGATTAAGGTATTTATTAGTTATAAAGTAAGGAAATACTTTGGGTTTAGTATCATGCTTATATGAAAGCATGATTATGATTCCTTGAGGGAATATTTGGGATTATTGGTCATTGCTAGATGTACTTGGCATATGGCCATTTATATATTCGAGGAGGAATATATGGTATATGTATATACTATGTGATTAAAGTATATATATGATATGAGGTAAATGATTTTGAAATATAAAAATGAATGTTTTCAAAATGGAAAGGAAATAATTTTTCATAATTGATAAATTATGGTTACACTACTCTCTAAATCGCTATCATAAGGGAAGTTGCGTGCGTATGGTGATGATCTCTGGCTAATGAATGTAGGGTGGATATAGTCCTATAGGCCATATGAGCGATTATTGTTTCTGCGCTGGTTAGGAGATTCTGGGTGTGGTCTTGACTATCCCGCAGGCATATGGCCGCTTCCTGACGTTGGTAGGTTCCCAGGATGTCTTGTTTGATAGGCCCTGGAAGATGATAGCCATTTAGGGACGCGTCCAGTGGGGAAACCCGGAGGGGCGGTCTTAGATTTGTTAAAGCATTTTATGATAATAAAATGGCTTTAAATACATTTCCTGGATGGAAGAAGGGAAATGGGATAATTGTTCTGGCTTCGGATACGTTTCCCCTATGGAAGAAGGGAAATGGAAGCATATGATATGATCAAAGAATTTTTATGATAATAAAAATGGCTTTGAATACATTTCCTGGATATAAGAAGGGAAATGGGATGTTATAAAACAGAAAAGCATTTTTATGATAATAAAACTGGCTTTTAAAAAGTTATATGATGTGTTAATGCAATTCATGATAATTAATTGGCTTTTAAACATATTCCCTGGATATAAGTAGGGAAATTGAAAGTTTTGAAATGAGTATAGAATACACCTCAGTCCGGGAGATAGATCCGGATGTGTATTATAAAGTTGTATATAAAGTAAACCTCAGTCTGGGAGATATTATCCGGATGTATATGGTAAAACGTATATAAAATGAATGTGATATATATATACATACATTAGTTTTGTACTACGGGCCTAATGGATCTCTACCATTAACCCTGCCAAGTAGTAGTGTATCGGGGGGGTTCCTGGTTTGGATTTCGCTTCGCGAGACACCCCACGCACGAACTTAGTGCGGTGTTGAGAATGGAGGGAAGTTTAGCCCTTAGTACTTGGGATGGATGGGTTTCCAGTAGACGGGTACATCAGACTAGTTAGGCGGGATAGCTTGACTAGGGTATTTGTTAGGATACGTTAGGTGTGCACCGTTAGAGGAGAGGTGAGGGATATCTCATGGGAGTGCGATACCAAACTTAAATATGAGATAAAACCTTTTTCTAAAAATAAAGCATTTATGCACTTGCAAAATATTTTCAAACTCAGGCTCTGACCCGTAAATCTACTTTTCCTTTCTTGTTATATATATATATATATTATATAGGTGTCCAGACATAGGGACGCCTGGATGATACTCCTTTCGAGTCAGACGTTTGCTATAGCAGCTGTGAATGCGTGTCGATTCTCGATAGACGCTTCCATTCTTGTACTCTAGATATGAGGTATTGTATAAATATTCGGGCCAATGATCCAATTGCATTTCTTTATTCTTTGAGTACAGCATTCGATATGGTTGTATAATTTTGACCGAGTGTTCGGTTATTTTATTTCATTTCAGTTTCATTTACGCATAAACTGTGTGGATGTTTTAATTGTATTCGCTTAAAAAGAGTAGTTAAGTAAAAATTTGACACCAGCCTAATAGGTTATTAGTAATTAAATGGATTTTCGACAGTGATGCTAAGAATGATCCATATGAGACTCCTGTTATAATTTGATATTGGAGTGATCGCCCGGTATCTTATTAGGCGGGGTGTCATAGTCCAGTAAGGTAATGTGGTATGGTTATGGCCCACGGACTTAGTACTATGACCTCTCTGATTGACGTTATGCTATGAGTTCGGTAGGTGAAATTTCGACCTAGTGGCCCAGATAGAGGTATATATCCCTGGTGCTTGATGTCATGCTAGAGATTTTCATCCATCAGGTTAATGCTTGGAAGGATGTGTAATATCCCATATTTTTTTCTAGAATAAATAAAACCTATATTTGAAATAAAAATTCGTGGAAATTGAATTAAATCAGTGAATTTTATTTATTAATTGCGAACAAGTAAATTGTTGTTATGTTGTAATCATGTGTGGTTGATTTTTGTTATGTAATATTTATAACAATTTCATGTGTAGTAAAAACTTATAAATGACGTGTGACGCAAATTTAAAAATATAATTGTGGATAAAATAATTAGGACGTATTTTGGGGTGTCATACGGGCTTGTTTAGGTGTTTTTAACCTTTAGAAATGGTCATGGGATATATGTATATAAGTTGGAAGACTTTTGGACTAGTCGGATTATGGGTTTGGACCCATTTGAGAGCCCAAAATTTGGGAATTTAATCCAGCTCGGGATTTATGAACTAATCACCTATATTAAGAGGCTAATAAACTTCTTGGAGATTTCATCTAAGACCCCTAGCCTAAACCACCGAGAGAGAGATAAGGCAAGAAGCCACAACAAGGAATTTAAGAGGGAGATTCACAAAGAAAATCATCAACTGCGTATTTAGGCAAGAATTTTTTCTCTCAATTTAATGTTCAATTTACTTCTTGATTCATTGTAGTAAAGCCCATATGATTTCTAGGTTTTAGTTCGAAATTTGATGATTTAATATTGGGAATTAATCTTATGCATGTAGAGGATTAATTGGAACATAAATTGTTAACCCATAAATCGAGGATAACCGAATTCGTGAATTGGATGACAGCTGCCTTGGGGTTCTTCCTATAAATTTTGAGAAATTGAGATTCACATGTAAAGGTTTTGACTCATATTTATGATCTGAAATTTTGTGAAATTGAACCCATGTTATATGCCCCAAAAATCTAAAATAGATTTATAGTTGATGTTGGTAGAAAATATGGGCTAAGAGTCTTGGTTAATTATATGAATTCTGGGAATTGAGGAAAGACGTCAATGTTAATATATGAAATTAATATCCCTAAGATGAGTAACTAAGTGGTAGGGACTCGATTATATGGTTATGTACAGGTATGAACAATGGGAAGAAATTTTGGGAAAGGATTAAGAAATTACGTAATAAAGAGACTACTAGAACAGGGCTACTGTGGCATTTTGAATCGATTCGGCTAGGCAAATCGATTCGGTCAGGGAAGCTAATCGATTCGATCCTGGAGACAGGCTGAGTTTGGGACAGGGTTAAATCCATGATAATTTTAGAAGTCCACATGAGTTGGGGGGACGGTGTTTGGGTCAACGGTGAATTTATTAAAAATGTAAATGTGGCACCTATGTTTATTAGGAATTTATATTAGATTATACGGTTAAATAATATTTTAAAAAATAAGTAATTAATCATTTACTAGATTGTCAATTATTAATGGATGAACACTTGTGGACATAATATGGGATGTTTTAGGTAATTGTAGAGTAATTGCCTACACATATTATATGAGAATAATAATTTGTATTTGTATTTATTTATGTGGACATACCAATGTTAGTGGAAGGTCTTATCGGCTTGGGATTTTGCGCATTCGGGACCGTAGCACACGTCGGCACAGGTGGCCTCGATGTTGTGTAGGTCATTTTATGTACTACGTAGCAGCGCCATATATGAGAGGTAGGTGTTGATGTTGGGATCCTTTGTCACCGCTATGTATTGGCCATAAACTGGTCTACTGCATACAGACCGCCCCACTTATGTGTGTTTTGTGATGTCTGACTTGGATAAGAGATTTCCTTCGGGCTTGCCAATATAACATGAACGAGACAACACTAGTAGATGCCTTTGTGTGTGTAATATATGAAGGTACATATATATAAGTTACCCAAATTAAATGATATTAATTAATTTTTCTAATAATGTAGATAGTAAATTACAGACCCTTACTATATTATGCATAATAGATGTTTATGCCACTTTCATGAGATATATAAGACTGGGATACCTTGAGATTTGGTAATTAAATATAGTCATCTTCATTTTAGAAATTGATTATAGCTAATTCATTAAACATTAAATTGACACGGTTGTCAAATATTATTTTGGGACTTGTTTGGATGAGGGTAATATCGCACTTAGTTGAGGGGTGAGATGTTAATAGCATGTAAGTGACGATGGGGGTTATTTACTTTGAAATGAATGTATTTATTTAACTTTAAATTGAATAAGTTAATTCTTTCACATCTAGGGCTCTGACGCAAATTTAAATGTTTTCTTCCCCCAGGTGCTCCTAGACAGAGATAGCAGGATTGTTGACGTATCAGCCTTGCGGACTCATTTGCTCCTCAGACTTTCCAGACTTTTCGACTCTAGTTTAGGTGTTGTTCAGCTTCATTCTTATTTATTTCATTTGGGATATTTGTATGGGTCGAAGCCCGAGATTTATTTCCTTTGTGTTGGTTTGAGATTTTTACATTTATGTTGGATTCATCATATGCTTGGTATTGGATTGGATTTTATCATTATCTAAATGATGGTTTAAACTCAATTATGGGAAATTAATATATGATTTATTTTATGTTGATACTGAGAATGGTGTTAATTGACAAACTAGCCACATCTTCAGCATATCGTGACTGGCTAGCCTTTACGTGAGAAAATGGGGGTTGTTATAGGATGGTTGCAATCCAGCGAGGTAATCTTTGGAGGGATTGCGGTTATATATATATATATATATGTGTGTGTGTGTGTGTGTGTGTGTGTGTGTGTGTGTGTGTGTGTGTGAATATATACGGGTGAATTAAAGGATAGTATTAATAGTAAATGTATTTGCATCCGGGAGGACAGCTCGAGGATACTATGTGGAAATACGTATCTAAACATTATATAAATATATACAGGTGCATGATACAAATGTGTGAACATCGAATAAATAACTAGCGTGAAGTTATGTGAAATGAATTGATAAGATGATGATTGAGGTTTATAATGAATAAGTGGATGCAAAAGCTTAATGAGAATTCCAAGTGAAATCAACAGTATACGTGGGGCATAAGGCATCGTATATTATTAAGATGAACAGTGATACTAGTTAGGCTGGGTAGCATGACTAGGATTGTTAAAATACATGCGATAGGTGTGGACTATATATGAGGGGCGAGGGGTATCTCATGGGAGTGTGATGCCGATTTAAATATAAAAAATTCTAGGACACATTTATCAATCTATTTTAAACACTTGAAAATATTTTTAAAAGGTTAAGGTCTATGACCCATATCAAAATATAATTAAAACTTTTAGGTGCTCGGCTAAAGGGATGCCTCGCTTAACCATCCTTCAAATCAGACGATGTTGTAGCAGTTATGGGTACCTGTAGGTATAAATTAGACGCTTCTACCCCTGAGATCTAGATATGAGGTACTTTAGAGTTATTCTAGGCATGTCACCCAGTTAGTTGGTATTTCTTTTATTCAGATGTTTTCCTTTAAGTTAGTTGGATTATTGTATTGTGACTTTTTATCGAGAATTATCAATTAATTTATTTATGCCAGTGAGTGTAAGTTTCATTATTTGCATGGTTGGTTATGTGAGTGGGAATTTTGTGTAAGTAAGTTAAAAAGTTTTGAAAATTTAACACCAAGTCTAATAGGTTATTAGTAATTAAAAAAATCGATAATGATGCTAAGAATGAGCCAGATTATATTTTTGTTTTATTTTAATAGAGGATTAATCACCCGTTATTGAAATAGGTGGGGTGTCACGGTTCGAAAATTGGGTTACAAGTGGGGATGATATTAGGCACCCAACATATTCTTTGTGCCTCCTTAATTATATGCTTATTATTTCTTTTTATATTATTTCATTACTTTTTAGCTTATTTTCTAACATGCTTAGAGTCCTTATTTTGAGAATAACTTAAAACATAGATACATTCTTAGGTATGAAAATAATATAAGTGGGAAGTGCATAAACATCACTTAAACTGGTGTTGATACACAAGTGTGGTTGTGAATGACTCTATATTTAGGTTAACTATTGGTTATTATCATGTATGTGATAATGCAAGAAATCTCGGCTTGAGCGATGGGTGGCCGTTAATGTGTGTAGATATGTACGCGAGAAATAGCGACTTGAGATAGTTTGATATGTCACTCAAAATTTGAGGAGAGATAGAATGGTACTATTAGATATTGGTGACTCACTGTTGCGAAAACATATCGACACATTTATTATCGAGGCCTTTGATCATAAGGAGTTAGTATTGCACCTACGTACTCATGTAGCCACGAGATCAAGGCCTACAGAGTTCGATTATGAGTAGTGTATATATGTTTGCACATTTTTATGAATGTGCACGAGAGGTCATGGATCTAATATAGTTTGATATCTCGTTTGAGTAAAAATAAATAAATGATTAGAGATGATTGTATCTTAATGGGATAATATATCATGAGACATAATGTCGACGCTTTGTCTCATGATAAGGACTCAATGTTGCGCCTACATACTCGTATAACCATGAGAGTTAAGCCTATGAATTTTGGTTGTTCACGTGTTCCAACATGATGTGTGTGCAGGTGTAGTACTTGCCTTGGGAGGGGGAGAAGCTATCTGAAGGACATATGGTAGCTTCAATAGAGGATCAGAATGGGAGTTGACCCAAAAAACCATCGATAAAGATATTCATGTTTGTTGAGCGATCACTAATTATTGTTGAACCTTCAAACTAGTTTGGAGGTGTAGACTGATAAGGGTTTAGTGTTGTAGTGGATAAGAAACCACTGGCAAAGAACTATGTATCTTTTGACGGCATGACTATAATCCCTAAGGTGTCGTAGGCCTCGAGCTAGTTACTACATATTTGGACTATATATGGATGCACAATTAATAGATAATACGTCAATAGACATATTCTAAGGCTTGGTCTTCAGGAGTTTTGACTCGGTATAACCCTTATGTACCCAAGGGGGCTTAGGATTAAAGCTTAACCAGTTCCAACAAACGAGACATATTTACGAGTGTATGAGATGGGATATCGGGAATACAAAAGACAACGTTATAGTATTTATGGAGCCTAATCCTTAATAAAGCATTTCCATTTTATTAGATTGATATATTTATGTCTTAAAAATAATACGTTAATCAAAGGCCAATACTTAATAAGTATTGATATGAAAACACATACTGTGGGTTTCCCTCATAATGACGGGCTTTGTTCGCTCGGAGAAGCGGTGGGAGTAGTTGGATTTTAGACTTTGGCTTATGAAAATTTTGGGTTGACTCAGCTCACTGATACTCTCCTGAGAACAATTTAAAAAGCATGTTTTCAGGTTTGTATTTATTCATGGTGGGCAATTGATTAGCATTTATTTAACATATGAGCATGTCAATTGAATAAACATGGGTGTTGGGTTTAAAACCATGCTTTAAACTATAAATGTTGTAAAGTGCATACCTGGTTACCTAAAAAGGAGGTAGGATAAATAAGATAAACAAATATGGAACGTTTATCATAATATATATATATATATATATATATATATATATATATATATATATATATATATATATATATATATATATATATATATATATAGGGTATTCCTCCGAGATTCATGCATATTTTCTTTACTCTTACAACGTGAGTAATGTTTTTTGGGGGGCTGCCCCACTTCAGGTACCTAGTTAGGAGGAGCCATGTTTAATCAGCAAGGCTTCATTTAAAAGTGCCTACTTTTGTGAAATGCACGCAGAGGTTTACCTTTTTTTGGAGGAAGCGACTTTAAAAAGTACGAGCTTCACTCGGGTAGAAATGACTCTACAAAAGTACGATCTTTCTTTTAAGGGAAAGCAATTTTTCTAAAGTACGAACTTTTTTAGGAATTTTCATAACAAGATCATCTAGGACGATCGATATTGAAGAGAGTTAGAAAACCAAATCAATGTTGGGTTTTGCAGTGCTTCTTAAAGTTGGAGGGGACCTTTGGTGATAGCCCCCAATTTCCACGTAACAGTCGGCTAGGCTAATACACCAAAGATGGGGCTTATCGAATAATTTATATCATTCTTAACATCAAAAATTAAATAAAATTTCAATTAAACCATCCACGCATGCGATATAGAACCGAAATGACATAATAACATAATTAATCAGTCTTAATCCCACTGACATATGAAATATATAGACCTTATGAACCTGAATGTAAACTGACTGGGTAATAAATCTGGGCTTATGCACATACAAAAGTTTGAAACAGAATCAACCTAAATTGAAATAAATACCCACCTATGATAGAATCAAAATACTAAAATCTACTATGCAAAGTGGTGCTGCAAGTCTGATCTTTCCTCAGCCATGATGACCCTCTTTAAGTAAACCTGGAAAATATTTTTATAACTTTGGGTCAGAGTCCTAAAGTTTCAATAATTAACTCTAGTATCAATAAATAATCATCCAATTGATTTAAAATACATACCACCCATCATCTCTCACATGCAATAAGTATCTTACCCTTCATTTAAGTGTAATACTACCTGCATTACCGGACCCAAATCATATTATTTTTGAAAAAAATAAAGGGACGGTACCCCCATAAGTTTTATTAAAAGAAGAAAAATGGAAAAAAGCCTTCCATGTGGCTCACAAAAAGGAAGGGGGATATAGAAACCTTACCTTCCTGTAAAAGAAAGTATAAAATAAAATCCCATGAAGATCTTTATCATAGATCAAGGGAGTACATAACAAGATTGTGGAACATATCCCTAAACCAATCATATAAATAAAACTATGCCTACCTATGAAAATCTAAAATGGGGATTTGAAGAAAGGTCTTTCCCAATTAGGGGGACAAGTTCTTGAGGAGCATTCCACCATCAATTGATTTCAGCATAATTCAAACCCATATTGGATAATTTGTCAGTTGATAACTAGTCTCTACATTATTATCAAGAATTTATTACAACTATTTACCACATAAGAGGGATGTAACTACCTATGCAAGTATGAATACAACCCCAATTCTATCCCCCGCAATATCACCCCAAAATATACAAATAAAGAACATGATTTATTTTATATGATATCGGGTTTATTATCAATTATCTATGTTTAGACCATATTAGTTCTTACTCAATATTTATTACCTCACACGAAGATAACTACCCTCGATGTCTATCTCCTACATATATTGATAAGTCAGTAGGATCCCATCACCTAATGGGCTTAATGAAAAACACACAAATAAACGAAGGGTGATCATTACACCGTAACACCACCTACGGTCCATACCCAGACCATGTTGATGGATAAAGTCGTATTGCTTCTCTCATTAAGAAACGATGATCGTTGAAAGTATGATCTAAAATAATAACCTCCAATATGTCCAACACTTCTCTACCAAAATGTGGTACACGGTCCCGATGTCGAACGCAAACCCCCAATCGATAAACTCACCACGAGTAAAGGTACATCGACATAATTATTCAATACACATATATACAAAACACAATATATGTAACTACACCATACAACATCGCACCTCTCATGTGTATATTCAGTCTAGCTCAATTACCACAACTTCAGGTTATTTAATAAGCCTATATCCTTAATTATTAATTCTCTACTATAATCAAAATAATTTATGTCCTTTGTTTTATGCTATAAATACCCACTTATGCATTATATCAAGCATTCCTCAAATGGATAACCTCGTATATACTCGAATTAATGTGCAATAACCCCACAATCCATTTCCTAAACTCTACCCGGTCCAACTTAGGGACTGAATCGATTATCCCCGGAGGGCAAATCGATTCATGTCGGGTAGTAGGCCCAGATTTTTCTAAAAACTAATTATTATCTTCCCGAACATCTATGAACGATATCTAAATCTCTAAAACCTCACGTCAACAATACTTAAATTTGTATAAAATGTGGGAACATGATTCTATTTATTTCTAATCATCATAAATAGATTAATTCATAAGTTTCAAGGATTAATCAATAAAGGTCATATCTTTACATAAAACATCAATTGTTTATATTTTTTCTTTCTTTTTTAGAATAAACATTCAAGTTAATGCATGAATTAGATTCAGAAAGGTGAATAGATTTTAGAACATAGATTCTAATATGATTTTCAATTATTATACTATATCAATTTATCACCAAAATATCAACTTCTAACATAAGTTTGATTGATAACTAATCCTAACTACTCACAACAATAACATAATTCTAGTAATGCAAATTAAATCTCGAAACATAATCCAAAACCAAAAATCAGCATGGTAAGAACATTATTTTAAATTAAGTACATATTATTTAATGATGTTGCAAGAAACTTCTTGCTTTAGGTTTGAAGAGTGAAGAATTCCCTCTTGAATCCCCTTGATTTCTCCTCTCAAAGCTTTTCTCAAATTCATCGTGGTAATTATTGGTGTTAGGGTTTTGTTTAGTTGGTAATATAACCTTAATGAAATAGTCTTAGTTAGTTTAAAACTTTAATTCCCACACCTATTTATGAGGCATAATATCGGGCCTTTAAAAGAAACCATAATGCCACACGAAATAGCCCAAAATTCCCCTAAGGGTATACCTACGCCCGACCCAGCTTGAGATGTTTATAACACATGAACGAGCATCCACATCACCCTGGTGTCCACTCAAAATAGATATACCTCAAATCTGACAGTAAAACATCTCGACGTAACATAAAATGACACTCTTAATTATTTTATGCCTTAACACCTATAGTCCATTTCGTTAATTAAACTTATTTGTTATAATAACATGTGGTACAAACAATTCATGTAACATGAACACTTAATTATATAAATATGCAAAGTATACGGTACAACCAAATCACAAAATCATGCCAAATGTAAATTTCCCAATATCCCAAGTAATTATTAATTCTCGTTTATTATTTTCTACTAAAATAAATGAAATAAATGTATAGGATATTACATTCTTCCCCCTAATAAAGTAATTTCATCCTTGAAATTTAACATGTACCTGACTAGAAGAGTTCTTGATACTTCTCTCGCATGTCATCTTCCCTCCCCCATGTCGACTCATCCTCTAAAATAAATGAAATAAATGTATAGGATATTACATTCTTTCCCCTAATAAAGTAATTCCATCCTTGAAATTTAACATGTACCTGACTAGAAGAGTTCTTGATACTTCTCTCGCATGTCATCTTCCCTCCCCCATGTCGACTCATCCTCTTTGTGGTATCCCAATTTACACGAATTAAACGAACAACCTAAGAATGAAATTTTCACTCCCTACAATCTAAAATAGTGACATGTTTCTCATCGTAACTCACATCAGATTGAATCTATATCTCATCAATATCTATGTGATGATAAGTTACGTCATCTCTAAGGAATGTGCATAAAAAATAAATATGGAAGACATCGTGGATCCTTTGCAAATGATCTGGTAAGGATAAACAATACACAACGAGTCTGATCCTCTTAATAATAGGGAATGGTTCCACATACAAGGTAGCTATCTTCCCTTTCTTTCTAAATCGCATCACTCCCTTCATAGTAGACACCCTGTGTAAAAATTGATTCCCAATATTAAAATCTATGTGCCACCTCTTCGCATCTGTGTAACTGTTCTACCAATCCTGGGAAATTCGAATCCTACTCCTAATTATTTCTACCTTTTTTTAGGTGTCTTAGATGAACTTCGGTCTAAGAATATTCTTACCCACCCACCCCTCTCTAACTAGAAAGAGGGCAAATGATAAGATCTCTCATACAATGCCTCGAATGGCACCACATCAATAGTAAACTAGTAACTATTATTCTAAGAGAACTCCACCAATGGTATATATTGATCCCAAATACCCTTGAAGTCCAAGATACACACCCGTAACATGTCCTCCAACATCTTATTCATCTACTTTGTCCCTAATGTCGGCTGGAAACTCCTCCAAAAGTGGGACACAAACGTCTCATCCCTATCCAACACAATATTAAGTGGTACACAAAACATTCTCAGAATCTATGCATGGAAGAACATGGTGTAACGATCCTAAGTATAATCCGTCTGAAGTGGAAAAAAGTGATCCACCTTTGTCAAACGGTCTATGATCACCCATAGGGCAATGTGTCCTTGTTGTGATATAGGTAAACCTATGACGAAGTCCATAGAAATGGTTTTCCATTTCCACATCGAAATCTCGATAAGATGTAGATCACCCACTGGTTTCTGATGGTTTTTCTTTACCATTTGGCACATGTCACACTTAGACACAAAAATGGCGATGTCATTCTTCATCCCTCCCCACTAATATCAGTCCCTCGTATCCTGGCACATCTTATCCCCACCAGGATGTGCTAAAAAATGCAAGCCATGCACCTCAGTCATAACTACCCATCGTAACTCCTCATCTTCGGGAACTTCTAACCTACTGTGGAATCATAAGCCTCCCTCAGAACCAACTGAATAATACTTTTCTCCCTCTTCTAATAAATGTCTGATATTCTCTTGATAAAATAAATCCTCCTCATGTGCCTTCATAAACTGAATGATAATCTCAGGTGTGATTATAAGAACTACCATAAATATATGTGATAACTCATCATCTATGCAAAGAAAAATCCACTTCGCCTTAACACCGCTGCTAGCTTAATTGTTAGTTTATGACTTAACACATTTTCCACTACATTCACCTTGCCCAGGTAATACTGAATATCAAAGTGATAATCTAGCACGAACTCAATCCATCTACACGGCTTTATGTTCAGCTCCCTCTGCGTGAACAAATATTGCAAACTTTTATGGTTCGTAAACAAATGGAATTTCTCTCCCAAAACATAATGTCTCTAAATACGTAGTGCAACCACTACAAATGTGAACTCTAGATCATAGGTGTGGTAATTGCCTATGTGAGATTTAATCTCTCGGGAAGCGTAAGCTATCAGTCTATCCTCCTACATCAATACATCCCCGAGTCACTGCTATGATGCACCAATAAAAACCTTATAGTCTAATCCCCACGAGGTAAAGCGAACACCAGAGCTGAGGTCAACTTAACCTTTAACTTTCTAAAATCCTGATGACATGAATCGTCCTAAATAAATAGTACACCCTTACGCATTAAATTCACCAGGGGCCCGACTATCTTCAAGAACCCCTGAATGAAGTGATGGACCAAACCCTAAAAATTTCGCACCTCTGTAGGTGTCATTAGTTGTTCCCAATCCATCACTGTTGAAACTTTCCATGGATCAAATGATATATACGTCTCGAACATAATGTAGTTCGACCATACCCACGAACCTGAGTCAATCCACGACCTCAAACCCTGTCCGATCCAGCCACTCAATCCGGTAGCCCATCCCACCTAACCTGCTTCTAACTGAGACCCACCTCCATTTCCTCAATACCCATTTCACCTAAACCCGCATGTTCGCACCCGATTTCTACCTTCTAATAAACCAAAAGCCAAAATTAAAAGCCTGGTGATTAGTTAACGTTTACCCTCATTACCTCATTAACCCCCACTTGCCTTTTTACACCCTTTATCCCTTATTTCCCAAAACTACCCTCACAAGAAAATCAGATTTTTTTCCCTCACCCATTTACACATGCACTCTTATCTCTCCCTACCTTACATTACTCCCACTCACACATTTCATCCACATGCACCTTCCTAATGTCCAAATATCCCTTACTCCATTGTGCCTACTATTTAAGAAGATCAAAACTCATTCTAGAGAGAGAGTTCTAGAGACTTGAGAGAGAAACACATTTTTTTAGTGTAGTTTTTATTTTTATTTTTATTTTTTTACAGATTAGTGAGAAATAAAATAAAATTGTTAAGAGATTCAATTGAGTGATGTATTGAATTAAAAATTGTTTGGATGCTCAAATTGGATGGATGATAATCAAGTTCAATGAAGATTTAGAGTTCAATTTTACAAATCAAGAAGACTTGTTTGAAAATTTGTTCTCTCACCTCTACTATTTTATTTTAATGCCTTTGATTGCTTGATTATTGTGTTTTATCACCATGTTAGGCTACAAACCCCTTTCAAGGATCCCATTATTTGATGTTAATTACTCTTTAATTAGTTTATTTACATTAAATGTCCATTTGATAATTAACTTTTCACTCTTACTTTTGATTTATGCCTCGAGAGAGGGTAAATGATATTCGAGAGAAAATCGAGATTTTAATATTATTTTCCATCTTAGAATCGAACTAAAGATAGTTTTTTGTAAAATGTGAATTTAATTCTTTAAATTTCAACACTATGATACTTTTCATGATATAACCTAATTTAATAAATCGATCCTAGCCGGTGATTTATTAAATGATGTTTGGATCTACATTTCAAGAGTTGTAGAAGTGTTAAATTTAATTTCCTAAAAGGTTATTTTTAAAATTAGGTTCGCAACGAGAATTGATTTGTAATTTTGATACTAACTTGGGAGGTTTAATTTGACTTAATTAATTAATAAGATTAACTAAAATATATGGTGTAATCCCATCCCTTGTTAGCTCTCACTTTTATTTCCTCAATTATCTCATAATTTGCATTTTTATTTAGTTAGATTTCACTTATTTTTCATCACACTTTTTAGTTAGTTCTTTTGCAACTTGATTTAGTTTAGTCTTCATTCACCCTTGAAAATTGTTTTAATATTGAAAAAAAATAGATAACAAATAAAAGGCTACAAAAATAGAATAAAAAAATCTAAAAAGAAATTAAATAAAAAAATGAATTACATTACTTCTCGTTTATTTCACTCCTTAGAGAAGGATTGACATCCTTACTTACCTCTATTCTAATTTGTTATTATTTTTTTATAAGTGATAAAGGAATTGATTAGCTTGGCTTAACAACAACGACAAACATACAAAAGTCCAAGTTATCACTTAGGATAGAGATAATGGTCTCGTAATGTCTGTAAGACCATATGCAAGTGACGAGCGTGCTCATCTGTGGTCCGAGAATAAATCAACATATCATCTATGAACACTATGACAAATTGATACAAGAATACCGTGGACACCCTATTCATCAGGTCCATAATTATTAGTGGCGCATTGGTTAGACCAAAAGGCATAACCATAAAATCGTAAGACCCATATCTTGTCAAAAATGTTGTATTTGGAACACCCTGATACCGAATCCTCAACTAATGGTACCCCGTTCTCAAATCAATCTTGGAAAAGTATGAAGAACCCCTCAATTGGTCAAACAGGTCATCGATACGGGGTAACATGTACTTGTTTAATATGATGACCTTATTCAACTCCTAATAATCAATACACAACCTCAATGATCCATCCTTCTTCTTCACAAACAGAATTAGAGCACTCCAAGGCTAAGTACTCTTTCGAATAAATACCTGACCCAACATTTGCTGAATTTGATCCATAATCTCTCTCATTTCCAAAGGAGCCATACGATATGGGGCGTGGGCAATAAGTCATTCATAAAGCCAAATTAATTATAAATTGTGTCTCTCTACTCGGTGGTAACCCCAGAATGTCCTGAAACACATCTGAGAATTCCCTAACAATCGAAATAGATTCTAATGAAATGATGACTACCTCAAAAGTCTCCTCCTCAATATCTTATAAATGCGTACTCGATCCCTTTCCTAGAGTGGTTGAACTTGTAACATCACCTGCTCTGGTAGCGGCGACTGTTGTGGTTGGAAGTTCTCTAATATGGCATCCGTCATGGTAAAGACTACCTGAGTAACTATAGTAGCAATGTCTACAACCATAGCTACGGGTGGCAGTGGTGGCAGTTTTGGTTATGACTCTGGATCTTTCTGAGCCCTACCCTCTGCAGCATTATTGGTTATGAGTCATGGTCCACCGTGCTGAGTGTTTTCCATCTGAAAGAAAACACGTTTCACAAACCATAAAAAGTACAATGATTCCTAAACATAGGGCTTTACATATCAAATAACGCAACGCAGAATGTAACAAGCGCAACATAGATCCTAAGGACTCTAGATGCTCTTATACGAACTATGATAACCCTATTTTTCATGTAACAGTTAGCCAGAATAATATGCCGAAGATGGGACTTATCAAAAAATTTATATCATTCTCATCAATCAAACCATAAAATAATTTTTTTAACTAAACAATCCATGCATGAGATATAGAACTGAAATGACATAATCACATAGATAAATAAATCTTAATCCCACTGACATATGAAATATCTACACCTCATGATTTTGAAAGAAAAAAAAACTGATGGAATAATAAATCCAGGATTATGCCCATATAAAAATCTAAAACGGAATGAACTCTAACTAAACTGAATAGCAACCTATGCTAGAATCAAAAGACTGAAAGCTTCTACGCAAAGTGGAGCTGCACGTTTGATTTTTCCTCAGCCCAACTGATCCTGCCTAAATAAACCTGAAAAATATTTTTATGATTTTTGGTCAGAGACCTAAAATTATAATAATTAACTTTAATATCAATAAATAATCATGTGGTTAATTTACAAAACATGCCACCCATCGGCTCTCACGTGAAATAAGTATCTCACCCATTATCTAAGTGCAATACTACGTGCATTAGCCGACCCAAGTCATATTATGACAACTATTCTCCATACTATCATAAAGAATTATTACAACTAACTACCAAATAACAGGGATGTAACTATTTATTCATGTACAAATACAACCCCAATATTAACCCCTGCAATATCACCCCAAAAGATACAAATAAAGCACATAATGTACTTTACATAACATCGGATGTATTATCAACTGTCTATATTTAAACTATATTAGTTCTTACTCAATAGTTATTACTTCACACAAAGTCCACTACCCTCGGTGCCTATCTAATTCCTCTATCATTAAGTCTGTAGGAGTCCATCACCTAACAGGCGGAAGCAAACATACATAAAAAAACAATGGGGCGATCATGATGAAGTAACACCACCTACAACCCATACACATACCATGTTGATGGATTAGTTCATCCCTCTTTCTCGTCATGAAGTGGTTATTTCTAATCGTATGGTATAAAATAATGACCTCCACTGTGTCGAGCACATCTCAGTCAGCGTGTGGTACATGATCCCGAGTCGAATGCAAACCCCCAACCGATAAATTCATCGCGAGTAAAGGTATATTTACATAGTTATAGAATACACACAGATATAACATACCATATATGTAACTACCTCATAGAATATCGCACATCTCAAGCGTCCACTAAATCTAGCCCAAATCCAACAACGTCGGGCTATGTTATAAGCTAGTATCCTTAATTAATAATTCTCTATTATAATCATAATAATTTATGTATTTAGATTCATGCTACAAATACCCATTTATTCATTATATTAATTATTCCTCAAATGAATAACCTCTCATATACTCGAATCAACTCAGAATAACCCCATGATCCATTTCCCAAACTTGATCAAACCCGACTCAGGGTCCTAATCAATTCACCCCAGATCCAAATCGATTCGCGTCGGGAGTAGGCCTAGATTTACCTAAAAATCAATTATTTTATTCCCCAACCTCCATTAAAAAGTTCTAAGATATTAAACCTCAAATAAAAATTACTAGAATTTGTTCTAAATGTGGAAAAATGCTTCTATTGATTTCTAATCATGATTATCAGATTAATCCATACGTTTCAAGGATTAATTATAAAGCTCACGTTTTTGCCTAAAACAATAATGATTGAACAAACCTTAAAGTTAATACATTGATTCGATTCAAAAACATTAATTGACCCTATAATATGGATTCTAACGTGATTTCCAATTATTATATTACATCGATTACAGGTTTTATAAAAAAAAATATCAACTTTCAACATAATATTAATTGATAGCTAATCCTAATTACTCCCAATAATATCGTAATTTAGATAATACCAATTAAATCTCCAAAAAAAATTCAAAACCTAAAATCAGTATAGGAAGAACATAATTCTAAATTAAGTACATAATATTTAATGATGTTGCAAGAAAAATATTTCCTTAGGTTTGAAGATTGAAGAATTCCCTCTTGAATCACCTTGATTTCTACTCTTTAAGATTCCTCAAATTCTCCCAGGTGCTTATGGCTGGTGGGTGTTTTTTACTCAGTAATATAACCTTAATGAAATAGTCTTAGTCCCTTTTAAAACTCTAATTCCCGCACCTCTTTATGAGGCCTAATTTTGGGACCTTAAAAGATCCCAGGATGCTACTCGAAATAAAATAGCCCAAACTCTCCCCTAAGGGTATAATTAACCACCGGTACCATCTTAAGACGTTTGAAACACATAAACGGGCCTCCATGTCACTCCGGAGTCCACTCAAAACAATAAAACCTCAAATATCATGGTAAAACCTCTCGGGGTAAATTAAAATGACACACTTAATTGTTTTACGCATTAACCACATATAGTCCATTTTGTTAATTACACTTATTAATTATAATGCGGTACAACCAATTCATGTAACATGAAACCTTAATTACTACCTAAATATGAAAAGTATATAGTACAACCAAATCACATAATCATGCACTATGTAAATTACTCAATATCCCAAGTAATTATTAATTCACTTTTATTATTTTCTACTAAAATAAATGACATAAAATTACATAGTATTACATATCTATTTATAGGGTCTGATTTGGGTAGTTTGATCGTTCATTCATCCATGAAATTTAACTATTCAATCATCTAAGCAGACACGTGTAGGGTGGATGAAAGTGATAGGACATGTGTATGGACAGGTTTAGAATAGCGGGGATTTGGCAATGATTACCAGTGTTTGATGATCGTTCGGCTAAATCCCCCTCTAACCGTTAGGTTAAAGGGCTAGGGGCCTTTAACCATTCGTTCATATGACCCTTAGAGTGTATATTAGACTCTTATTAGTTTTTTAATATTTTGTATTTTTGGTCCCCAAAAGTTTTCTCATGGGGTTTTTGGGGTTTATTGTTTTTGTTTTTTTTAATAAATGGAAAGAAGGTCCCAAAGTTTGATTGCGAATATAGATCTCCACAACTGTGAGCATCAGGGGAACAAACAAATGGAAGAACATTGTAAATGACGTGGGGGATCAACTTTGTAGAAATTTTACATTCCAATCCAGTTCGAAGTCAGTTGTTCTTTATCGAGTAGATATACATTCTAAAACCTATCAAAAGAACCTCTAGAAGGTTCACTTCCCGATAAGGACATCAAATTTTGACATTTTGGGGTTAAAAGACAAAGTTCTGCAAAATGTTTAAGTGCTCGTCCACCAATGGAATGACTTTTCGAAGAAAGAGGAAGGGGACGAAAAAATTGGCCAGGGGAAGAAAAATAAATAGGATATGCAAAGAAAGTTGTTTTTATCAAACTTGGGTACAAATCTTATGATTATTTGAAGGGTGAATTAGTGAAAATGACTAATGAGACTCTAAAAGAAGGGAAATACCCTAATCGGGTCAACATGTATCGCATGCCCGATAGGATAAACAAACCAAATTCTTAGATAAATTTTCTTTGACCCTGGTGAGTTTGAATTTAATGATTATATATATACACACTATAATAAAATAGTGTTAAAATTATATTCTAAATAGAATACTATATTACATGAAACGATGAAAGGCATAATGAGCAGTCAGTCCGACTGTAGCCCCTATGACATTGACTCAGATGCCTTATCCAAGGTCCTCGAGAATGATAAAATATAAAGGACAAGAGGTGTTGGCTCCAGGATGCCAAGGACCAAATTACAACACATTGCATCTGTGTTGGACGAGCTCTCTTCGGTGAGGAGTCACATGTCGAGCAAGGTGGAGGAACATACCAATATGAAAGAGGATATATCAGGTCTGAAGAAGGACATGAGCAATGTTACTAATACTTTGGTACAATTAACGACAGATATCAAAGGATTTCTCTAATATCAAACTCAATAATAAGGTGGATCTCAGTTTGCACCTCAGTGTTTCCCCTCTCCTATGCCTCAAGGTTTCCCAATGCCTCCTCCAACATTCCACTCTCATCCACTTATTACATCCTCTTTTCGAGCATCATCATCTTCTATGCATGGTGACATGACGAGGAGTATTATCTAAGAGACTTAGACAATAGCAATGTCATTCCACATGCATGCTCGTTTCTATGACTTGGGGAGAACCTGTGCATGGTCACTCTTTGAAAGTAGTTTAGGTTAAGATATTGGTTGATACCATATAACTGGGTTGCAGAGAGGAGCATTTGCATGTTAACAATGGTGAGGGGTATAAATTACAAGCGCATAGAAAAGCATATATTGCTTGTCCTGTTTATTTGCTAGAGACAACCAATGTTTTATTTTGGGACAGGTTTATAATGTTCTTTTACTTTGGAATATTATGATGACATTTTAATTTATTTTAATCTATTTTAATTTTAAATTTCCTATGTTTAATGACATATTAATTTATTCCTTTTGCTTCATATTGATTGTATGCTTGGGTTGAATGATTTTATTTCATATTCTTTAATATATTTTCTAAGGTAGGGCATTTCGTAAGATAGTAAGATATGGACATTCCATGGAAAAAATAATGTATTATAAATTACGAGAGAATTATCAAGACTTGGCCTGGTAATGGAACCCGATCGGGTGAAAGTGATGAATGATTTTCCATCAGATTGTCCTTTAACCAGCCTAATTGATGATGCTTACAGATACGACGACCATCAAAACCACCAGCTTATGGATTCAGATGATGTATGTTTACATATGTATGTATGTCAAGACTCATTAGAACAACCCGTTTATGAGTGGAACAATATGGCACAATAACACGACATGATAATAGGTTCACATGAAAAATGATTATAAGTTAGTGTCCGATTAGTAATATAATTAATTTTTTCACTGACCCAAATAATGAATCCAAAATCTTTCTATGATCGACATGGTGTTGTTCATAGATGATTAACATTGTTAGTGTTGAGAATGGTTTTAATCGATGTTGTTTGGAACCCATGGGTTGAAACGCAAACTTTTAGTCAATCTTATATTCTTGTCAAATTATATCTATGCACATACTTATTTTGACCAAGTCTATTTTCCTAGCTAATAACACGAGTTTCACCCAACAGGTTCCACAAATTAGGGATGAGGTTCTTTTGTTCAAAATATTCATATTGATCAAGGCTACTCACAAATTTAATTTTAGTTTTGTATGTGTACCCTTGTACTTTATCTTTAAAATCTAACTATTCAAAAACATCAGGCGTTACAAGTAATGACAAGGTAATGTTATAGTCTTGTTATGAAGCTAGGGAGAACCTGGTGAGCTTGATTGGTTAAATTTGTATGAAAAAGTTCAAGTGTACTCATACAATAATAAAATTAGATTTTTGAGTAATCATAATCAATACCAATATTGAGAACAAAATAATCGCATTCTCAATTTGTGAAACCTTTCGGGTGAAATGCATGTTATTACCTAAACTTCTTGCATTGGTAAAAATAACGTTATGTATAGCTATAATTTTCTAAGCATATAAAACTGACCAATAGTCCATGCTTCAACTGGTGGGTTCCACGCAACGTCAATTAGAACCACTCTTGATTGCCCTACAATCCCCTCATAACATCACTTTGTTGATGCATGCAAGATTTTTCCTTCACTGTTTGCATCATTGAACACATTAATCAAATTATCAATACGACATTAATATTTTAATCTTGTGTCATGATAGAATTACATGAACTCTAATTATAGTTTATTTGGGTACGTATGCATCCTAAAGTCAAATTGGGGTTTGAGTCATTTCTTAAGACAACGGTTCAGGTTTGGTAGTTATTTATATTTGATAATATTTGTAAATTTGTTTCATGTGGCTACCCTTGAATTGTTTCTTCGGGGTCTAACCGATCGAACTCATCCATGATTTCAATCCTAATAAGGTTATGTCATAGTCTTCATATAAAGGTAGGAATTCCGGATGCATTAGACTGGTTAGACCTCTAAGAAACTATTAAGGGATACTCAGACTAAATTGCAGATGCGTTGTTATATATTTTATGTTTTACTAGTCCCATAAATGCAATTTTGCATATTTTAGTTTTCTTATTCCATTAATAGCTTGTTTATAATACTTTTATATCTCATTACACTCTTTTTATGATCATATATACATTCAAACGTATTTTCATAAATAAAAAAATTCAAAAAGGGGACTTGTACCATAATTCTCAATTTAGAGTGTTCTCGCAATTTTATCCACTTTCAAAACATTTCACAAGTATTTGGGTAAATCAAAATGACATCTTGGATTCATATTATGGTTTAGACTCCAACCTTTTTCATCTTAAGAGCTACATAGACTTTGATGTCATTTTTGGTTACATAGGCGTCCGAAAGTCAATTTGGGATTCAATTCCTTTTTACGATTTGGAATATTTTAAAATATTTGTAGGTCTAATTGGTAAAGGAACACTAACACATTTTTCATATACTTCGTGGAAGGAATACATTAAAGATACTAATATTTATTTATGTTGGATAAATATAATTAATTTGATGGCTTAGGAGTTTTTATATTATTTCATTGTGATTGATGTATTAGTTTGTTCTAAAATGGAATTGTATACAGACTTGAAACATGCAAATGAATTTTTTTGCAAGAAAAAAGTAAAAAATATTATTTTTTAAATAATTCAATATTGTTCATAGTTCAAAACCGTGACTATATCCGTGACAACAATTTAATAGGTTAAAAGGTGGTCACGACACATGTAGGCACAATAGGGAGTCATAGTTCATAACCATGACCAACCAAAGTTTATTGTAGATTGTTACGATGGGTGGTCACAGTTCTGGACCGTGATCAACAACATAAAATCATGGTTTGGGTCAGAATCATCATCCGTGACTCCCCGTAATCCCTAGTCACAGTTCATAAACGTGACTAAGTCCCCTAGTATTAGGGTTACGAAAGCGAATGTGACCATTACCGCGGTCATAGTTTTGGATCGTGGACCCCAAAGGGGTCACCCTTAATTTTATCACGGACCATAATCGTGATCCGAGTACTTGGTCACAGTCCAAAACCATGACCATTATTGTATTTATCATAGTGAAGGTTATGCTACATGAATTATCAATAATATTTAAAGGAAAATTTTTAATAATGAAATTGAATCACATCATTGGATCCAATTAAGTCATCTTTACTATTAATTTAGGCATATTTTGTGAAAAGTTGAAAATCAAAGATCATTTTATTAAAAAGCATTGCATAATAAAATTCAAAGAAAGAAATGAATTCATGATTAATTTATGTTATTCTTTATGGATTTATCTATCACTACAATGAACACATATCCATCTGGTCATCGCATGTTTCAAATCTATAAATCCCTAAAATGTTATCTAGGTCGGTGACCTGCTTCGTTACCACAAAAATACCCTTTAAGTTGTTTGCACAGAAAACATAGGGTTGGTATTTTTAGATAAAAACTTCACACATTAGGATATGAGTAAGAAAAATGCATGATTAATTATCTAAATGTATCATAGAAGTATCTAATAACAACTGTAAAACAAGGGAAGAGATTGTAACATCACATTAAATTTATATAAAAAAGGCTTCCCGAAAAGATCTAAATAATTCATCACAACTTATGTATATAATATATTGAGTCGAATAAATATAATCTAAATTGATCTTGTGTTCCTATTACATATTTATTTTCTTCTTTTGAGAAATTGGATTGCAGAAATAATGGTTCTCAACTAAAATAATTGCCTTAATGAGATTACTCTAGTTTCACAACAACCATCAACCGCTTATAATCATCATCATCATCTCCTTAAACCTCAATCTTCTCTTGAACTAATCTTCATTATGCCCCTAGTCAACTCATTAAAAATTATCTAATCAAACTCTTTCCACACCTTCATTGCTTTCTTCTCGGCTCCTTCCTTCGAACTGGATATACTTGTACCAGTTAGCACATATAATGTACACCACAAAATCAACAGTTGTTAATGCAGATAGGATAAAATAAAACCTATCAAGATGACCTTTGTTGAGGTCTCTCGGTATCCATTCAGTAATTTCATCACTAGTTGAAATTTTCATCACAATGGTCACAAGCAAACTACTCACATAGTTTCCTAGTGATATAGATGTTATGCAGAGTGCACTCCTAAAGCTCTTTAACCCTTCTGGTGCTTCCTTGTTGAAAAATTCTGACTGGCCCACATACATAAATACCTCTGATGCTCCTATAAGTACATATTGAGGGATTTTCCATAAAATGCTCAAGGAACTCGAATTTTCACAATTGAAGTTTAACCCTAAGGTTCATTAAAAAAATTCTAATTTCCTCCTTAACCGGTATTGATGATTCCCTTTGCCTACGAATTTTTTTATTATATGAATTATATATATTCTACTTGTTATATAATAAAAGATAATAGAAAAAAATCACAAATAGAGAGGACGACACAACACCACCAAATGTTAGGGGATTTTGTTAGTACTAACCTTAAATGTGATGGGAGATTATTATATATTTTCCAAATCATGAGAAACAAAAAAGAATATAAGGAGGTATTTATATAAAATTATAAGGAAGCATGGTCATAAATGTTTAGACTTTTTAGAAATTAACGATAAGGACAAACTAAAAACTATTTTTTTAATTAGTCCACATGTGTTACAATTATTAATATAGATACATGAATATAGATACAGTTACACTTGTTAATATAGATAGATTTACAATTGTAATTCTATCTACATTGATAAATGTAGTTATATTTACATTAATAAGTATAAGTATATTCCTTGGACTCGTCATTAATTTAAATGTTTATAGATTTGAGATACCAACAAGATCATCCGCTTGGAGTGATCATATATAAATAGACTATTAAGCGATTTATTAGCTAATACTCCTAAATTATATATTATTTTTGGGTGTTTAGGGTGGGGGCAGAATTAAAGGTAGTTTCCCCTGCCTATAAATGAAGATGAAGGCTGCAACACTGACGATATCGAAGATGGGCATGCTTGCTGGAGGGATGTGAAAGCTTGAAATGGCAGTTTTCATAGCGGCGCCTTATTCCACGAAAATAGAGGCCATCTGAATGAATACTACTGAATATGGTATTGTACAGAGCCAAATCGGAAGAAGTCTTAATATGCATTTCACTTCTTCAACTTGTGTTACAGTACATAGGCACCATGGACTATAAACACCGTTCGTGTTTAGGGTGTTCTCCTTTGAAGTGATAATTGCTGCTCTATCTAAAAATCAGGTTCATATAACATAAATTGCAATGAGAGTTTGGTTACCCATACGTAAAGAAAAGATTGATGTCTCATTATTTGCAACTACTAGGATATTTAATGTGCATTCCAAAAATATCCATTTTATGTTTACTAAACTTGTCTTAAAAAAGTAACTATCGTATTTTATGATAGCTAAATGATCTTTGATATTGATTATGAATTATATTAAAATTATTATTTTCTCTTAGAAGTGTTTGAATTTTAAATAATTACACAGATAGGGACATAAATGGAATAAATATCAATACGATTTTAAATCAGAGTACAGGTACACTTACTTGAATCCATTGGTATGAAGTATTTTTCTACATCCATTACTTGAAATTTCATTTCCATCCAATTAATATAATTCCTCCCCACCTCGTGGGAACTTGACTGTCCATTTCCTAAAAGCAGAAACCATCAGTTGGAAAAATCTTGAGAGATGGTTGCCTTTAGGTATGAAGTGCCTTTAGGTATGAAATGCCTATATCTAGGGGTGCCAATAAGAAACAACAGTAATGCCACAATTTCAAAACCAGTTGATGCCCAAAAGCCTATTGCCCACATTCCATCATCCTCAAAATATCCCAATATAGTATTTGAAAAGAGAGATCCAAGATTTAAGGCCAAATAAAAATAGCTAAAAAAAACCACCTTTGAGCGCATTTCCTTGGGGTGATCCTCATCAAATTGATCTTCCCCTAATGTGTCAATGGTAGGTTGGTAACCTCCATTTTCAAGGGCAATTAGGTAAACAGACAAGTAGAATAGAGCGACCCCAAATTTTGAATGGGGCCCACACAGAGTTTCTTTATTGCCACAGCCACTAGGCTTGACTAAGAAAATGTGTGACGAGATTGATAATGATGTCAAGCCCTGTCATAAAACGTATCTAGTGTTATTAGTGTTAGAACACTCCAAGAATTGATAAGAAAAAGGTTTTATAATTATAGTGTCCTTCTTTGAGTCTCACGTTGTTATATAAACTAGTTGTAAATCCGTGCGATGCGCGAATGAGATACGTATGCACCCAAATAAAGTTGTCGACGATAACAAAACCTAATAAAAAAAATCATCCATCCACTTTTTGTTTGATGGCATTAAATTACATTAATTTTATAGACCAAGCATATTGTGTAACCCACAGTTGCAAGCATCATACTCAATTAAATCTAAAGATGTGGGTATGTTGATTTTTCAAACAAACATCATATTCAATTCCATCTAAAAGATGTGGGTACGTTCATGTTTCAAGTTTAAAATATTTTAAAGCGCATAGCATGTAAACATAGTCAAAATCAGAATTAAATGATTTTTTAGTAAAATATAATATATTATAACAAAATCAAAATAACCCAAGAAATATTCAACATAAGCAAGACACTAACAATTGGGCAAACAAAGCCCATTAACAAACAAACCGAAATAATTCATAACAAAACGATCTAATGAGTACAATCTAAGCAACCAGCTTAAGAAAATAAAAGTGAAACCAATTGAACACAACAACAACATGCATACACTTACAACCCAAATCACAAACAACAAACCACTTTCCAATACAAATCAAAGAAATCGGAGAACATCCATGACGCTTTTGCTATCTTCGGCCAAAACCACCATTTTCTCTAGACTCGCTAAGAAAAACTCAACCCCATATAAAAATCTCAGACCCCATGGAAGAAGAACCAACTAAGGTAGAAAGAGACCCAATATAACCTCCATAGAAGCGAAAAATTAAAATCATTAGCTTCAACAAAACCACAACTCACAAAATTTACACCTCAAAATCACAACGCCGCCAACCGCCATTCTCAATCGCCTCCACTCAAACCCTGAGCCATTCTCAACCGCCTCCACTCAAACCCTGAAATAGCAACGAACCCATAACAATCAAACTGAAAAAATTCATACAGGAAACCAAAGTGGGGAAAAATATAGATAAATGATAAATATGATAAAGAAAAACAATGCACATATTGATGATTTATATCTAATGTATAAACCCTCTATCAACGTCATAAAATCAAAATCAAGGAGCTCACGTGACCCTGAATGTAACAAAAAAATTCACCCTTTGTTAGGAAGAGGGATAATTCTCATATTTACCCATCTGGGCCTCTTACTTGGTGGAAAAGTATTTTCATTTTCTTGTGGATGTAGGACTATCAAACCAAACCACATAAATGTGTCAATTCTACGCTCGTTTGTGCGTGAATTTTCATTCATTTTACTCAAGTTTTATTCTGATAACTATCAATGATAGAAGAGCAAAAAATACAAAAGACCCACCTTACTTTCTAGAGTTACTAACTAACCCGCTTCATCATTCAGGCCAGGCTTCCTGAGAAAGTATGGGGGAATTCCTTACCAATTCGAACACCTCCAGGAGCCAATGCACCGCTGTCACCAAAAACATCATTCTTGTTCACAATAATGTTGGATAAATCGCAAAGCTTTTCAACTTTGTTGCCTGCACAATTCAACTAGCTTAGGTTAGCACTAATAGTAAGGAAACCTCTTATAACAGTGGAATCAACCCCTTTAATCAAAACATCTAAAAAAAAACAAACGAAAACAATGATAGTGGTAGTCCTTCAAAGAGGATGATGGTAAAGAACAGATGGGAATGAGGGCGATGGAACCCAAATTTTCAAAAGGAAAAAGCAAAAACTTTGATGAGAGAGAGAACTTACAATCGTCATAAAGGAACAAACGAATTGGCATTCTTTTGGGAGAGGAGATATGTATTAAATAGGGAAATGAGTAGTTTTGCAATTGAATGGGGAAGAGGAAGCCATGGGAAATAGGAAGGTTTTTTTTAAAGAGGAAGGTTAAGTGTATTGAAAAAAGAGAGGAGAGGTGTATTGAAAATAAGATTCATACGTGTACACTCTAAAAACACAGCATTTTTAATTGGTGTAGTGCATTTTAGAGTATATAAAAGATTAAAGATATTGTCTGCTGGAAAAGTTGTGATTTGATTATATCCTCATACTTAGTTTTGGCAATAATCTCCCTTAAACATTTGAGTTTCGTAACAATGACATTCCATCAATGTGTGAGAATTTCATATACCTTCTTTTTTTATCTATTAGGTTAGTTTTAGAATAAATCCCCAATGTAAAAGCATATGTCAAAACTAATGAACATGATGCAAAAGCTGAAAAGTTCAATCAGTTTCTCAAACACGGGGTTCATGTAAGAAAATCAAATTAACATAAGCAGTCTCTGTAATTATTTTGAAAATATTCAATAATAAATTTTATTATAAAAGTATAGCGCTCTCTCATGAGGCATCATCAATGGTATAGGGAAACTAGAAAATAGCTAACAAGTAAAAACTATGAGACTGGTAAGAAGCTTACAAGTACAAAGATTGCCTGAAAGATGGCACAAGTCTTGTATTGTCCCTAGTATGAGTCACCAAGGCACCAAGGAGAGAGAAAATGTATACAGTGCCTATCCATTTGCTAACATTATTGGCTGCCTCAGCATTGTCTTGGCCGAAAAATGCCATTGTAGCAAGTCCCTGTGGTTCACTAATTTGATTTGAATTTGAATTTTTTTTTCAGTTAAACAACCCAAATATTATATATCGTCAAATGGAGACTTGGAATATATACATCACCATTTTTTTCAGTTTCGAACGATAAAGAATTTGCTCTATCCTATTTAATTTTACAAAATACATAATTTCATGTACGACATGTGGAGGTGAGTAGAATCTCAGTCCAAAGCATATAAAATTGAGGGAAAGAGTAATAAAGAAAAGTCTAGATAATGTACTAGTCAGTATGGGGTCAAAATAAACTCATTTTAAGTTTGTAAGTGTAGCATCGCTCAACAACGTATAGTCAATAACTATATTTAGTTGTGGTAGTTACCACTGTTAGAATTTGGGGAAAACAACAAATTAATTTAATATAAGTTTTTTTACTTTAATTTTGCTATTAGATTTTAATACCATTTCATTTAAATGTTGGACTTTTTAAAAAAACATAAAAAAATTTAGCCAGGCGGCATCTGAAATTAAAATAAAAAATAAATAAAATTACAGAATCTCTCTCACCCCATTTCAACACATCATCTTCAACCCAGTTCATCAATACAAAACTAGCTTCCCCATTCCTCACTCTATTTATTTTCTTTTTAATAGAAAGTTACATTAGGGTTTTAAAAATGTTTTCAAGTACAAATGGAACATGAGTATAAAAGTTTAACAGTTTTTGTAATGATTTTGGTCATAGCGTAATTTTTAAAATAATTTCGTTTGAAGTCTAGTATTGACTGTTAGTGAAGTATTAAAGTTAGGGGTGTCAATTCGGACACGCACGACAACACGACATGACCCAACACGAAATTGACACAAAATTAAAATGGCTTGTCATGTTCGTGTCGTGTTCGGACCAGTTTTTTTTTACCCACTAGCGGGTCGTGTCGTGTTCATGTAAAAAATATGACACGAAATTGGCCTGTTTTAGCCCAATTGCAACACGATAAGAAAACAACCCAATCGTGTCCCAATTAGCCCAAATAAGAAACTCTATCTCGTGTAAAAAAAGAACCCATCTTCAATTAGCCCAACGAGTTATTGTGTCTGATCGTGTCAATCGTGCCAAACTGGCACAACTTTTTTTTATTGTGTTACTCGTGTCGGGTCGTGTTACTAATGGGTCATGTTCGTGCTAGCAAAAAAAATACGCTAGCGGGTCGTGTCGTGTTCGTGCCAGATAAAATTGTGTCGGGTCGTGTCGGGCCAGACCCAAACATGACCCATTAGCACGAATTACCACCCCTAATTAAAGTAAGAAAAAACCTAATTAAACCACATGTTCTTATATATATATATATATATATATATATATATATATATATATAAGAAAAAACCTAATTAAACCACGAATTTCTACGCGCGCACACACAAACACGTGTGTGTGTGTGTGTGTGTGTGTGTGTGTGTGTGTGTATAATGCTCTTATGCGGACTAGTCTGCATTTTAAGAATGCGGACCAGACAAGTGTCACCTAACGGTGCACCTAAAAATTATCGCATAAATTATAGGTACACTCTCTCTCTTTTCGGGGCTCATCGCCAGATGACACATGTCCAATCCGCATTCTTAAAATGCAGACTAATCCGCACAAGAGCAGGACCGTATATATATATATATATATATATAGAATAGCAGCAAACCATTTTCCAGTTTTTTCACGGATCATGTTTTTAGATGGTACTCTGGATCGGAGTCTGAAGTTGGGTTTCATTTTGGGATGGTGCTTATAGAGTTCGTGGTTGTTCTATGTGTGTTTGGCAGCTTGAAGACAATTCTGATGTTTTGTGGGTTGTGTTGTTTTGATGGTTGTCTTGGTGTACATGACTGTATAAAGTTCTTTCCTTGAGTGCTAGGTGGTTTGATTGTTGAGTAGGTTATTTTGTTTAGGTTGGGTTGTCGTCCCTCTGTTAATGGTGTTTGTCTCATAGATGGAATGCTTCGGTTATGTTTTCTTTACCATGGGTGGCATGTGTTTGTTTGAGATGTATAATGGAGGCCAGATATTTTCGTGGGCTGGTTTGTGATTTTTTTAGTGATTTGTTAGAGGTGGTGATGTGTGGGAGGGGTGTGTAGATTTCTGACGCGTGGAGTTATTTCTGGAGTCTTCCAGGTTCTTCGAAGGTCAGTTGTGTTTTGGGCCAGGTTTTTTGTGAATGGGCCAGAGATTGTATTCTTTTTGGTCTTTTATTGTGGGTTGTGTTCATAGTGATTTGATTACCGTTTCCCTAAAAAAATGTGGTAAATTTTTTTAGTGTTTTCGAAATTTTTAAATGATATTTTTTCATTTTAAATGTTTTACTATAATTGTTGATGTAAAAAACTATATTTGATCTAATTAATTAATCACAAATAAATACGAATAATGAAATAAGACAAAAGATTTTTAAAGTGGTTCGGCCTCAATGAAAATGGCCTACGTCCACTGTCTTGTATTGCTGGGTGTTTCTCCTTGATCTCAATTATGATCGCAAGTGATCAATTTCCCCGTTATGGAGGGGGTTACAATGTATTTATAGCCCTTGGGCTTTCAATATGAATAGACAATACGCCATTATTTAATTGACATATGCATCTGTACATAATAAGAATGTTCATTGATTTCGATGTTCATTGAATCTGTAATTATCGCTTGATCTTATTGACTAGATGCTCTGCACGTTGAGTAGCTCATCAAGTTGAGTAGCTCGGTACACTGAGTTATTCGGTGAATATATATTTTGTCACGTAAGATGACATGTGTCTTCGTATAATTAGTTCACATCAACTGACTAATTTTTGAATCAACAGAAGCCCCCAATGTTTTACAATTGAGGTTAAATATGAGAGTGTGGAACATTATGTCCAGAAGTTGCTCGGGCACATTTACCCAGTCTTGTTAGATTATAGATCTCCAACACTTAACATTTAATGATTTTGAGCGCGAAATGGCAAATTCGTAAATATTTTGAATTTTTGACACATGTTTGGGTATTTGCGTCTTTTTCATCATTTAGCCGTCGAAAACACAATCGTCTTTTCTAGTAATCATTTCTTTTCTCGCTTCCCGACGCAGGGCATTTAAAAGCGATATAATCAAATCATCTTCCACCATTCGCTTTTTAGACTTCCAAACTCTTTGTCTTCTTACGATCATTCTTTCTGTCACCCGCCTTAGCATATTTCTCAGTTTTCTGTAAGAACTTCTTCCTTCTTCTTTCTTTGCGTTTTTCACCATGGTTTATCTTATCGAATCATTAGATAAATTTTGGGCTGATTTTGCAATTTCCTCTTGGGTTATTCTAGAGGAACCTCCTTGCCCTTCTAATTTATTTTCTTTAGCTAAGGGACACTGGTTTCCTCCATTTTTGTAGCGGAATGCGGTTTTTCTTTCCCGCCTAATCCCCTGTGTTTGGAGTTTTGCCAATATTTTGATATTGTTCCTGCAAGAGTAGCTCCAAATACATGGAGGGTAGTTAATGGCGTACATAGGTTGAACCAAATACATGGAACTCGCTTAGGAATTCCTGAAATTATGTATTGTTATAAATGGGCTACCACCAACACTACTTTTTATTTAAAAACTAGGTTTTCAAATAGAGCTTTAGTGGTCAATCTTCCCGATGCTAATAGGGACTATTTTTATCATGGGGTTGTGATGAAAAATTAGCAACACCCTCCGTTAAAAAGAAAATATGTATACCAAGGTGCCAGATGTCCACTTTATGGCAATGGGATAGGTTGTTTTTAATTTTTCAATTTAGCGCTATTTTTGTTCGATAAAATGCGTCACTGGCATGTATGTTTTTATTTTGCAGTTGATAGCAAAAGGAAACCTCCGAAAGAGAGTGACATAAATATAAAAAACCTAACACTTATTTGGGGTTTACATAAATCCATTGATGGGGAGAATGTGAGGTCTGCTTCTTATTTGTTGAGATACAAGAACACCACCTCATCTTTTATTGCCCGACCTCTCGTTCCTCCTGTAGTAATTGATCTTGACTAAGTACCGGCGTCTCCAGCAACTGTAGGCGAATCTTCTTCTGATTTGGGTACCTCTATTGCTGATTTGATGACGAAGAAGAAGATGGTACCTGAGTTCTTTGCCAAGTCTGCTCCTGGTACTGAAGGGGAAAATAAGAACAAGGGCGATGTTCCAGCTGACGGAACTAAGAAAAAGGATATTTTTCCTCCTGCCAAAGATATCAGCAAAAACCCCCTGTTGCCCCTAAAGAGGTAGCACCTTTGATTGAAGATGTTGTCCCAAAAAAGGCAACACCTTTAATTGAAGAAGAGGCAACACCTATAATTGAAGGTGCTCCTTTGAGAAGGTTGAGGAGGGATCTTGCTGAAAGACATATGGATGCTATTGCCCAACCTACTGAAGTTAGGATTTCTTCTTTGAGGGCTAGTTCTCCAGCTATGCTTACCCCTGGCTTAGCCAAGAAATTGATCAAGTCAGCGACTCTCCGTGATTGTCGAGCTGCTAAAACTTTAACTCCTCGGGATAAGGTTGTCGATGTGGCATCCCAACTCCTTGCCTCAGTAAGTGGTCATTATACTTATCTTTCTAATTCTTCATTACCGTGTTCATGCTCTGATTCATACCTCTCTTTTTCTTATAATTTTTGTTGTACTTTGATAATATCGTAGAGAAGGATGAAGCCATTAAAGCTTCAACATCATACAGTGGAGTAGAGGAAGTCCTTACTGGGTTATCGAAATCTTTGGGGGAGTCCCGTCAGAAGTACGAAGAGGATAAAGCTACATGGGAGAATAAACTCCAATCAGCTGAGTCAGTTCGTCAACAAGCCATAAATGCCTCCAAGGAGTTGGAGGAAAAATTGAAGGCTGCTCTTTCCAGCCAAGTGGAAGTTGATGGAAAGCTTAAAGAGGCTAAACGGCGTAAGAAAGAGCTAGAGGAGAAGGTGAAGTCTGTTGAAGTGCTTCTCAGGGAGAAATCTTCATCAGAAAGAGCGAAGAGGAAAACAGTTGTGAAGAAGTCCTTTAGCTCTGGCTGGGACAAAGGATGGAATATATATTTGGTTGATGTCTCTTCCCAGATGGAGTATGCAATTTTGAAAGACTTTAGAGATGGATGGGTAGCAGCTCTGAAGGAGTTGAATGTTGCTGATGATTCTGAACTTTTTCAGAAACATGCTCATGGCCCTCCTCCTACTATTGAAGAAGAAGAAGAAGATGAAGATGCATCTGATGAATCTTCTATGGTGATAGTAGAACAAACACCTGCTGTTACCATTCCTCAATCCTCCGAAAAAGTTCAGCAGGTAACAACTTCTACCGAGCAACGCCAACTGCCCTTCGAGCAACCAACTCCTTCGTCCAAATCGACTGAAGATGTTGTAGAAAATAAGTAGAAGGTGTAGAATTGTTCAGCTCTTTAATTATGTTGTTTCTTCTGGTTTCTTTTTTGTTTTCATTATAACCTTGGTTGTGCTTTCTCCTACTGCGATTAATAAAATGGACGCTGTTATTTATTCTGAGTTTTCTCCTTTACTTGATCGATTTGTATTGTTGTTGATCCATTTTTACATTTCCTTGCTAGTTTGTTGCCAGGATGGAACTCATGTCAGCTCAAGATACAGAGTTGATGAATAAATGTAATGATTACTTCAAGGCTGGTCATATAGACTTCACTAAAGCATAAATAGTTAATATCCTTGGACTTGATGCCTCTGAGCGAGCAATTGAGGCTTACCAATATTTAAAATGTCTGCTTGATCGGGCTGTGGCCAATAATGCTGCTTACTATGAAATGATTGAAGATCTTCAAGGAACGATCGAGGAACTTCAACTTCAACACAAAGAAACCATTGCACTTCTGTATGAGGGTTATGAGAATAAGTACCACAGTTGAGTGTTGATTGGGGATATGACAAGTTTATTTCAGCCCATAAGAAGAGAGAGAGAGCATGCTAAAACTTAAGGTTGAGGAGCACAAAAACATAGCCAAACTGTTTGAAGAAAATATTGCCTTGTGAGGAGAAATGAGACAATTAAAATCTGCTTCTTCTACTGGATCTCTGGTCCCGGTTAGTAATGAGGGCATCTCATTTTTGGAAACTGAAAATGCTGCATTGAAAGAAGAATTTGAGGCTTTGAAATGAGCCAGACCTACCTCTTCCTCACGGGGTAGAGCTAGAGCTGTTCGGAGCAGCATTGAAGAAACTAGGAGTCAACAAGCCTTAGCAAATCAGGTTGTTCAGATGAAAGCCAAAAATCAAGCTCTAGTTGAGATGTCCCAAAAAATTCAAAGTCTTACCGAGCAACTTTCCAATCAGAGTTCTACGTTAGAAAATAAAGAGAACTTAGTGAAAAAACTTCATCAACATGTGGAGAGATTGACTTATCAATTCCACAAACAACCCGGTAAATATTGAATGGGGGGATACAATGAAGCTCTATGCCATCTCGATGACCAGTTGAAACAATCAAATAATGAGGGATAAAAATAAGGATGGCTGAATGCCTTGACTGTGATGAAAATTGAGAAAGGAAATTCCTTATGGGATTGGTATGAGCTTTAATTACTTGATCTACATGTGCCTCCCTTTAAGCTAGATGTTAGTTAGATTCTAACTCGTGTCATTCCTCAATATTTGATCTCCAAGTATCTTGGTGACTACCATCTTCATGAAGACTTTGAGATATCTAGACCTCAATATTTTCTTGAACGACCGAGTTTGAGCAACATCAGAATGTTGCGAGATATGAATTTTATCAACTCTTCTTATGCTTTAGATGATCCGCCCACTGTAATGGAACCTGTACCAAAATCGGAAGGAAAAAGGCCAATAGAATAGGGGATTTGTTTTTAATGAATAAAAGTTCATTGTTTTATAATTATCTTTCCTTGGAAATAAATTATAATTTTCTTTTGATGAGTATGTATATTTATAAAGGGACAATTCATCCTGTTCAGTTTTAATTGCCTAGACAATGGAACTATGCCCCTCTTGTTCCCTAGTTATAGTGACTTGTCACCCATAAGTGCCTAAGCAATGGAATTGTTTTCATCCCATGGTCCTACTTAGTTGTAGCAATCTTATCTAGATTACCTTGGTGTCTAGGCAGTGGATGCCCCTTAAGGTCACCCATCTTCTTGCCTAGTTTTGGATGCCCCTTAAGGCCGCCCATAATCAAACAGGGCTTGCCTTGTGTGATTTGTTATGCCAACATTATTGGTTAAGTTTATTAATGTCATCCAACCTTAGTTGGTGGTTGCTAATATCCGACCAACCGTAGTTGGTGGTTGCTGATATGCAACCAATCGTAGTTGGTGGTTGTTGATGTGCCGACCAACCGTAGTTGGTGATTGTTGATGCTTTCTCGTAAAATTCAAGTGTAGTGTGTAGCACTAGTACTCCGAAAAAAATTGAACTAAAAAGAAAATGGGTAAAACATCATTTTTATTCATATTGAAAGAACGGAATACATGTGAATCTACATTACTGATAATATTTACGCAGATGCTCTGCATTCCATGCATTTTTGAATTCTTCCCCCTTTAAAGTTTCTATTCTGTAGGTTCCAGGTCGAACAATCGCTGTTACAAGATAAGGCCCATGCCAGTTGGTTTCCAACTTATTATGCTTCTGAATGACTTTCTTGAGTACATAATCTCCCTCCTTAAGATCATATTTCTTAACTCTTTTATTATAGAACATGGTAGTTCTTTGTTGATAAGCTACATTCCGGATAGCCGCATCTTCTCTCACTTCCTCAAGCAGGTCCAGGTCTAAGCGTCTCATTAAATCGCTTACTGGAGAATTAAAATTAAGCACCCGGTGAGTAGGTAGTACCAATTCAACTGGTATGACTGCTTCACTTCCAAAGGCTAACATGTAAGGAGATTCCCCAGTTGATGTTCGGGGAGTTATTGGGTAAGCCCATAATACAGAATGCAGTTCGTTAATCCAGTTCCCTTTTGTGTCATCCAATCGTTTCTTCAACCCGTTGAGCAGAGTTCAGTTCGTCACCTCTGTTTGCCCATTGCTCTGGGGATGGCCTGGTGCAGGATGGATCTTCTGGACATTGGACGGGTGACAGTACGCAGTAAATTCCTCATTATTGAATTGAGTACCGTGGTCAGTGATGAAGGCATGCGGCAAACTATACCTGCAAATAATGTTCTTCCAGATGAACTGATAAAACCTTTCATAGGCCATGTCAATGAGAGGTTCAGTTTCCACCCATTTTGTGAAATAAACAACAGCGACTACTAAGTATTTAAATCATCCTTTAGTAGTTGGCAGAGGCCCGACCAAGTCTATTCCCCACATGGAAAATGGCCAAGGGGATGTAATTGAGGTTAATAATGCTTGTGGACTTCTTCGTATAGTAGAAAACCGTTGACACTTATCACATTTCTTGGCATAAGCTTTACCGTCAGCTCGTATCATTGGCTAATAATATCCCTGCGTCATCATCCTCTGCAGGAGGGTCCGACCTGCTACATGAGCTCCATAAGAGCCTTCGTGAATTTTTTCCATCAGACCTTTAACTTTCGATGGATGAACTAATCTCTATAGGACTGCTATCATTCCTCTTTTGTACATAATTCCATTGCTCAACACATACCGAGCAGCTTTGAACTTCAGCCTTTTGGCTGTAAGTTATTCAGTTGGTAAAATTCCTTCTTCGATGTACGCTCTGATGGGATCAATCCAGGAAGGTCCCATGTGCAATGTGATGAACCTCACCATTAAGTCTTCATCAACGCTTCGGTCCGCTAGTATTTCGATAGGAATCATTCTTCGCAGCTCGGTGCGAGTAGTTGAAGCTAATCGAGCTAATGCGTCAGCCCTCGCATTTTTCAGTCTTGGTATTCTGATCACTTGGACTGCTATAAAATTGGACATGATATCCATAACTTTGGTATGATACCTATACATAAAGTCTCCCTTCGCCGCATACAGCCTGAGAATCTAATTTATGACTAACTGTGAATCATTAAACACCGTAACTTGCTCTGCATTCAATGTTTTGGCTAAACTGAGGCCCACAATCATAGATATATATTCACCTTCATTGTTGGAAGCCTTGAATTGGAAACGCAGAGCATATTCTATATCCAATCCATCTGGACTGTTAAGAATTATTCCGGCTCCGCTGCCTATGGAGCACGAAGACCCATCAGCATACAAACTACATACAGGGATACAGTTATCAAACCCTTGGTCTGACAAAGTCCTGTGATGGAATATTTGGTACTTACTTTTATCGTTCCTCAACTCTAGGCTGTTATTAGAGGATTTTTGTTACTCAGTCACCGTTCCCTCCTGCAAGTCTGCTGATGGGAGTTGATCGGGGATGGTTTGTGATAATCCTCAAACATCCACGGGTTATTCTGTGGTAAACCCATGTTGTTCAAAGGTATCTGGGTAAGTAAATTCAGCAATGAAATCTTCCACTGCCTATCCTTTGAGAGAATACCTTGGCTCATAGACAATGTCATATTCACCTAACTCCACCGCCCAATACATTAATCTTCTAGATTTTTTCGACTTGTGTAAAGCCTGTTTGAGTGGCATATCGGTGTATACTACTATAGTATGGGCCTAGAAGTATGGTTTCATCCTCCTTCTTGATTCGATGAGTGCTAATTCCAGCTTTTCCAATCTTGGATATCTAATCACTACTCCTCGTAATGCTTTACTTGTATAATACACCGGTCTTTGCACTCCATCCTCTACTCTCATCAACGTTGAACTGACTGCGCTTTTTGAAACAGCCAGATACAAGTATAATTTTCTCCCACTACTGGCCTGAACAACAATGGAGGTGTCCCCAAGTACCTTTTCAACTCTTGGAAGGCCTTCTCACACTCATAATTCCACTCAAAAGTTTTATGAGTGTCTTGAAGAATGGAAGACATCTGTCAGTTGCACGTGAGACGAACCTGTTGAGAGCTACAACACGCCCCGTGAGGCTTTGTACTTCCTTCTTCGTAGTTCGGGATTATAATTCTAGCAAGTTTTAGATCTTATCAGGATTCTCTTCAATGCCCCTTTGATTCACAATATACCCGAGGAACATGCCCTCTTATACGCCAAATATGCACTTGGTCAGGTTCAGCTTCATCTGATATTTCTCCAGCTGGTCAAATGTGTAAGGACATTTTTGTCCATTAGCATTTTATATGTCGTACGCCATTACACCATTGAGGAAATTCAAGAATCATATGCTCATCAACGGATCCGAATATCAAAAGGAGAAAAGAAATCAAGGGAACAGACCGGACCGATCCGATCCGATCCAGATAAAAGAACCGATCCGGTTCATCCGGACCGATCCGACTAAAGGGACCGGACCGATCCGCTTGCTGAGGTGAAGCCAGTGTGCCCCGGATCCATAGCGAACCGATAAAGCCAAAATGCCGAACCGATCCGATGCCAACCGGATGGATCCGTTTTCAAAAAGGAACCGATCCGATGTCACCGGACCGATCCGCCTAAAGAGGCCAGACCGATCCGACGAGGATAAATCCAAACAGATCGTGTTCAGATCATGTTCCAAATTTTAGGGCTCAAGTTCTCCTATTTAATCCCACTACGGGAATTGGTTTTCTTAAGACTTTCCCACGATTATCAGAGCATATCAACCCTAAAGTCTTCACCTATTGAGTCCTATGATTCTAGGTTTTTAGATTCACACATCTTCCATATCTATGTGAAACAAAGTTTGGTAACCCAAGAACACCATTGCTGTTGTTCAACCCTTGTGAAGTGGACCGCTTCTTCCTCTTCATTGCAGCCCTACTGGACAGGGATAGTTCCAGCCGCCAGCCCTACTGGAAAGGGTTTCTTCCAGCCGCGACTACAGAATCCGATACCTGAGGGTAATTCTTAGTCAAAAACTTGTATTTCAGTGTAATCCGATTGTAAGCCGTTTCTCTTACAAATTATAGTGATATACAAATGGTTTTTCCCCTTGCGGGGATTTTTCCTTAAACTTTGTGTGTTGAATATTTATTGCATGATTTCATATTGTTTCAATCACACCTAGTTGCATGCTGAGGGTTAATTTGGGTTAAAATTGGTATTTATTATATTATTTCTTAATTGAACGCAAGCGCCAACTCTTTCAAATTTGTATCAGAGCGGGTTATGCTAATTTATCGTGTGATCTTGATTTTTCAAGGATTTATTTTTTTGATACAATTTGACTTCTCACGTCGTCAAATTGGTATCAGAGCAGGTTACGCCATTCTATCGCGTATTCCTTACTTCCGCAAAATTTTTCTAAGATATCAATTTTCTGAAAAAATTGATTTTTGAAAAAGTGCGTGTTCAAATGGAGAAGTTATATAATAAAGTTCCTATTTTTGAAAAAGTTCACGACCATGCTGAGAATTTAACAACTTTGAATTTGAAACTTTGCAAAAGAATTAAAGTTTTGGAAAAAGAAAATTCTCGTTTTAAATCCGCAATGGATCTCTTGCAAACGGTTCAAAATCAAAGAGATTTTTATCGTGAAAAATTTGTGTCCTTGGACCATGACTTTGTTTCTTTAAAATTGTCCAAGAAGGAGTGTGATGATAGGGTCCAAGTTTTAGAAAACGAATTAGAGGACCTTAAAAATTCGATGGTTTGTGTTTGTGCCAAAGATGATAATAATATTTTAGTCAATGAGTTTGTGGCACGTGAAGAGACTCTTAGGAAAAAGTTTGCTTTAATTGAGGGGGAGCGAGATAAGCTTCTAGGTTTGATTGATAATTTGAAAAAGAAATCCCTCAATTTGGAAGAGTCTAATTCTTTGCTTGAGTAAAAAATTTTGAAGTTAAAAAATGATTTGACAGACTCAAGTAGGTTTGATAGTGATGGTAATGGCTCATCGTGTTCTCATGCTTCTAATGCTAAAGCCAAAACCATTATTTGCTTTAGAGGGTCAACTAATTCCAAGGACGCTAGAAAAGACAACACTTTAGGTGTCATCCCACCCGTTTACACATGCTCATATTGTGGTAGGAATGGTCACCTTAGGCGATTTTGTTATGATCTTGGAAGAGGTCCTAGGAATTCGAAGTCTAGTGTTTTGTTGGTTCCCAAAACCCCTTGTCGACTTGTTTCATCCATTTGGGTTAGGAAATCACTTTTGGATACACTAGATTTTAGAATAGTTGATTCTCGTTTGCTTGCACATAACTCTTCTCTTGCCATATCATATAGATGATTGTGTTTGCATGTTTGTCATACACTAGTTGAGATTTCATATTATATATTTGCTAGTGTGTTGACATGTACTTTTTGTATGTTTTATTTTTTTAGGAAAAATTGTGAAAAATACAAAAAGATTCTCTTTTTAGAAAATTTTTAGAAAAACACAAAAAGATTTTATTTTGATAAAATTTTTGAAAAATTCAAAAAGAGATTTGCCTTTTATGGATGAGCATTTAAGATAGACAAGTCACAACTTCATTCCATTTATCCATGTGACTGCTTGATAGAGATTTGAGAGGCTACATCATTTCATCCATGTGCTTAACATTGATTGGAGTCCTTGAGATGTAATTAGTGATATTTTCTACATGCTTGACTCCTATATCCTTTATTGCACACATGCACGGCTATATTTGATTGTTGCACTTGTCAATCTCATGTTGGCTTGAGTGTTTCCATCTCAATCCTGTCTATACAATGTATAATATGCGATAAACTTGACAAGATTGGATTGCATGTAAAAACCGTTTTGGTGAGACTGTGTGTTATATTGTAAAACGGGGAGGGGCTGCGAAAGTTGATTTTTATCCTTTGCGCAAAAGCCACCGTTTAAAAGGACCTAAAAAATGGAGGAATTTTAATATCCGAGGTCCTAAGAGGTTAAAAGAGCCCGAAAAAATTAATAAGGCAATAAAAAGCAATTTATGCCAAATATGGGCCATTGTAGGTTCCACCATCAATTCTCCAAATTTTGAGAATTTAGTATACCTCTATTCAAAATATAAATCTGAGGGAGTTTGGTTGGAGATTGACAAAACGGGTTTGCACTTCCTTGAAAGTCCTGAAAAAGCATGAAAATCATTTTGGACGTTATTGGTGTAGAAATCACTTTGAGCTTTTATTTGTAGATTTGATATAGTCAATATCTTATATTTCCACTCTTTTACACCAAAGGAAGCATTTGAGTTCATTCGTTAGGAATATCCAATATTCATCGTGCACATATGTCATGTTTGTATGCTTTGATTTTCCTATCGAATGTTGATCACACCCATTCATTTACGCCATCACCGACTTAGTTGTTTTATGTTCATTCATGGTGTGATTTTATGCCTTGTGACATCCCGCACTTGCTTATCTGATTTATTTCTCTCTTTTGTCTATCTGGGGACATCATAAAAAAGGGGAGAAAGAATTATCTTATTATGGGGGAGATTTGAAATTTTGAGTTTTGTTCATAAATTGGTATATATGTTTGTCTCATTTCAAACTCGATATGTCACTTGGTATTTTGCTTTGTCTCATGTGTGTAGGTACTACTTTGATAACTGAATTGCACACCCTGATAAGAAAAGCGTTAAGATCCCTGAAGATTTGAAGATCAAACGATGCAGTCTTATTCACTTGTACTCTTTCAGTTTTGGGTTCATGGAAGGGTAGATTTGTATAGACAATTATTTATGATTGATACTTCGGATGTTTGTTTTTATGTATGTACCGGCATAGACATAGGGGGAGATTTGTAAGGACATTTTTGTCCATTAGCATTTTATATGTCGTACGTCGTTACACCGTTGAGGAAATTCAAGAATCATATGCTCATCAACGGATCCGAATATCAAAAGGAGAAAAGAAATCAAGGGAACAGACCGGACGGATCCGATCCAGATAAAAGAACCGATCTAGTTCATCCGGACCGATCCGACTAAAGGGACTGGACCGATCCGCTTGCTGAGGTGAAGCCAGTGTGCCCCGGATCCATAGCGAACCGATAAAGCCAAAATGCCGAACCGATCCGATGCCAACCGGATGGATCCGTTTTCAAAAAGGAACCGATCTGATGTCACCGGACCGATCCGCCTAAAGAGGCCGGACCGATCCGACGAGGATAAATCCAAACAGATCGTGTTCAGATCATGTTCCGAATTTTAGGGCTCAAGTTCTCCTATTTAATCCCACTAGGGGAATTGGTTTTCTTAAGACTTTACCACAATTATCAGAGCATATCAACCCTAAAGTCTTCACCTATTGAGTCCTATGATTCTAGGTTTTTAGATTCACACATCTTCCATATCTATGTGAATCAAAGTTTGGTAACCCAAGAACACCATTGCTGTTGTTCAACCCTTGTGAAGTGGACCGCTTCTTCCTCTTCATTACAGCCCTACTGGATAGGGATAGTTCCAGCCGCCAGCCCTACTGGAAAGGGTTTCTTCCAGCCGCGACTACAGAATCCGATACCTGAGGGTAATTCTTAGTCAAAAACTTGTATTTCAGTGTAATCCGATTGTAAGCCGTTTCTCTTACAAATTATAGTGATATACAAATGGTTTTACCCCTGTGGGGGATTTTTCCTTAAACTTTGTGTGTTGAATATTTATTGCATGATTTCATATTGTTTCAATCACACCTAGTTGCATGCTTAGGGTTAATTTGGGTTAAAATTGGTATTTATTATATTATTTCTTAATTGAACGCAAGCGCCAACTCTTTTAAAATGTTTGGCCTAGGTCCGCTATGTGGTCTTCATATTTCTTGCTCTTAGTCAGCATGTCATCGACGTAAACCTCTATATTTTTATCGATTTGCTCTGTGAACACCTTGTTCATTAACCGCTGGTACATAGCACCTACATTTTAAGACCAAAAGGCATAACGTTGTAGCAGTACATTCCCCTTGGGGTAATAAAAGAGGTACTCTCCCTATCTTTTGGTTTCATCTTAATCTAATTGTAGTCGGAATAAGCATCCATGAAGCTCAACAATTCATGCCCCGAGGTGGCATCTACTAGTTGGTCTATTCGGGGCAGTGGAAAATGATCTTTTGCGCAGGCTTTATTTAGATCTGTGAAATCAACGCACATCCTCCATTTATTGTTCTTCTTTTTAACTATCACCACATTGTCCAACCACTTGGGAAATTTGAAATCCTCAATAAAAGAGGCCTTTTGTAGTTTCTCAACTTCTTCCTATATAGCTTGGTTCTTCTCTAAACTGAAGAGTCTTCTTCTTTATTTCACCGGTTTGATCTCTTTATTAACATTGAGTTCGTGGCATAGGAAGGTTGGGTCTATCCCTGACATATCTTCATGACTCCACGTAAAAGCTTACTTCCTATGCCTCAAAAATGCCCCTAACTTTTTCTTTATTGCCGAAACTAGTGAGGCGCCAATTTGAGTTGTTCTCTCTTGTCGTTCATCATCCAGAATAATGTTCTCCGTTGCTTTCATGACCTGACCCTTCACGGGCTCTGATTCATCTCTGGGGTCCAGTGTCTCAATCCCTGAATCTTCAGACTCATCCACTTGGTAAGTGGTGGTCTTCTTCCTGGCATCCTCCAACTCTTCTTGTTCGGCAGATGAATAGTAGCATTCTCGAGATACTTTCTAATCTCCCTTCATAAGTCCCACACTAAAGTTGGTCGGGAATTTTAAGCATTGATGTACCGTAGATGGCAGTGCTTCAAACTTTTTCAGACCTACCCTTCCCATGATTATATTATAAGCTGATTGGACGTTTTTATCCAATACGAAAAAACGTATTTTTTTTGTTCTGCAGGCAGGTCAAGTACCAATAAGCATGTCCAACTTGATCGTCCCAAGTGGAAACACTTTTTCGCCCGAGAAACTGAGGAGGGGCTTGTGATATGGCTCCAACTGGGCAAGTTTTAAGTTTAAACTGTCAAAGCTAGGGTAGAACATGACGTCAGCCGAGCTACCATTATCTACCAATACTCTTGAAATGATTACATCCTTCATCCTCATCTTGATCACCAAAGGGTCGTCATGAGGATACAAGACACCTTCCAGATTACTTTTGGAAAAATCAATGACTAGCTTATCCTTATTAACCTTTCTTGGGCGATCCTCATCCGCCAAATTTATCCACTGTATGTAGGAATAAGCTTGGGCCTCATTGAGGTAAGCTTTCCTTTCAGCGATATGATCACCACCTCCTGCATCTCCACCTCTTATCATATTACAGTCAAATGAACCAAAGAGGATTGAAAATACCTCGCATTCTGGCTGTCTAGGCTTTTTGGGGAGATCGGGGTCATTTTTCAGATCATCTTCATGGTCCCTTTTCTTGTCATCTCTTGATCGGCGAGGAGATTTGGACCTTTGTCGTGCTCTGTCGGTGGTTTTCTCACCGTGCTGGTGATCAACAAATTTGCTCAATTTTCCTCGTCTAATAAGGGCCTCAATCTCATTCTGGAGAGCTATGCACCGCTTGGTCGTATGACCATGGTCTTTGTAGAACTCGCAATATTTAGACTTATCCCTCCTTTCAGGGGTTGTCCTTAATTTCTCCGGCTAGTTTAGTTCTTCGCTATTTTTTATCTCCTCTAGAACATAGTTTATTCCTACCTTTAAGGGGGTATAGTTAGCATACTTCCTTAAGTTCTCTATAGTTTCCTTGCCTTTTGATTGCTTGTTGCCCCCATTATGCTTTTAATCTTTCCTCTCGAACCTGCCCTCAGCTTTAGTCTCTACTTTGTTCTCGCCATTCTTCTTTGCAGACATAGCTTCTTCAGCGTTCATAATTTTGGCTGCCTTAGCCACTAATTCTACCATAGATTTAGGGGGATCTTTGGCCAAAGTATAATACAGCTTGTTCGGTAAAAGACCACTCATCAAAGCTATAATGGCGGTATTCTCTTCGTAATCGATTACCTCTAGTTTCTCGTTGTTAAAACGAGTGATGTAATCCCTTGTGCTTTCTCCTGTTTTCTACCTCACACTCAACAGGTTTGCTACCCTCTTAACTGGTTTCTCACCAAAATCTAAATTTCCTATAAAGATCTCTGCTAGTTGATGAAAAGTAGCAATATGTCCCCGAAGAAGGTTATTATACCATATTTGAGCTGACCCAGTGATAGTTCCTGAGAATGCCCTGCACCTCATCTCATCGGGAACTGCATAGATATCGGCAGCAGCATGGTACTGCTCTATATGGAGGATAGGATCAGTCTTTCCATCGTACTCCGGTGTAACTACGAGAGCTTTAAACTTCGATGGCGTGGGAAAATCCATAATTTCTTGTACGAAGGGTGATCCTTTGACAAAGATTCTTTGGAGAGGATTTCTGGACTTATCCATTTCCCCTAACCTATCTTCTAGCTCCTGAATGGATCCCTTCCATGCATCATTACCAGCGTCTAATATATTTGCCCGAGTAACAGATCGCACTGAATTCTCCTCTTGGGATTTTTCTGTACGAGCTGAAGGGTGTGATTGGGTAGAACCTCCCCTTAGATCATTTGGTCGTTGAGAATTTCTCGACGCAATCCTAGGAGGATTGCTATTCCTCCTAGGGCCCAAACGGTCAAAGGGGGAGACCCTATTCAACCTCTCCAAAGCGCTTGTTCGTTCTAGTGTTAAAGTAACATTTTCTTGAGAGTCCATGACTCTTATGGGAGATGTCCGACCAGGATGATAAGAGGGATCGCTGGACCTCTCAGTATGATGCGATTCAATATGCCTGGACAAGGAAGCATGAGTGAACAGAGTACGTCTGGATCTCGATGACGGCATGTGAGTGTTTCCATGAACGCTTCGCTGGCCTGACTGAGCAGGCGTTGCATTTTGAACAGTTTGAATGAGTTATCGCATGGTATCCTGCATAGCTGTTTGTCCCCTGGCTAAGCTAGCCACTATTCCAGTGAGTTCATTGACAGTTGGAGGAACATACGGGTTGGGGGGAACTCCGTCATTGTTCCTATTGCTAGATTCTAGGAGCTCAACCATGTATAATGATTTTTTTAATGAAAACGCTACGTATAGTCGTTTCCCACGGATGGCGCCAATCTGTTGATGTAAAAAATTAAATTTGATCTAATTAATTAATCACAGATAAATACGAATAATGAAATAAGACAATAGATTTTTAAAGTGGTTCAGACTTAATGAAAATGGCATACGTTCACTGTCTTGTATTGCTGGGTGTTTTCCCTTGATCTCAAACATGATCGCAAGTGATCAATTGCCTCGTTATGGAGGGGGGTTACAATGTATTTATATCCCTTGGGCTGTCAATATGAATAGACAATACGCCGTTATTTAATAGACATATACATCTGTACATAATAAGAATGTTCATTGATTCCGATGTTCATTAGATCTGTAATTGTCGCTTGATCTTCTTGACTAGATGCTCTGCACGTTGAGTAGCTCGTCAAGTTGAGTAGCTCGGTACGCTGAGTTGTTCGGTGAATATATATTTTGCCACGTAAGATGACACGTGTCTTCATATAATTAGTCCACGTCAACTGACTAATATTGTATCAACAATAATTTTAAATATTTTTTTATTATTTTCAGATTTATCAGAGGTTTTTTCATTATATTTTAATACTTTCTAAATGTTTTCCCTATTATTTTTAATATTTTTATATGTTTTACTTATTTTATAATTTTTTTAATTTATATTTGTTTCATTAATTTAAGATTTCAAAAAAAAAATCTCTAATTTGCAAAAATTTTAATTATCTTTCTATAATTTTCAGATCTTAAAATATGTTTTTATTTTCATTTATTTACTTCTATATTATTTTGAATTAAAACGGAGGTAAGATGCAGGGCCGTCTCTGAAATTTTAGCGGCCCTAGGTGAACAATTAATTTGGGGCCCTTTATATTAATTTTTTTTAAAGAAAATGTGTTCTTCTCGCATTTTTCGATGCAAAACTATCAATTAAATCATCAAATTTTATTTCCATTCTTTTTGAACAACTTACAAGAAAAGAAAAAAATCTTATCCTCGGATCATGAGTACACTAGCCATTCTCTATTACGTTTTTCTCCATTTTTCCAATAAAAAGTGTAATGTATAGTAGAAAAATGCCTATTTTCTATATCTTTAGGAAAAGTAATATCATTATCTCTTATTGGACCTTTTTTTACCATTGTGTCTATCAAATTTTGATCAATATTCTTTCAATTAGCCGGATCATATATATATAGTGGTAAAGCTTCTACACGTTCATTTTCTAATTGTTCATTATCTAATTATTCTAAATTTTGATGTTCAACAACATTTTCATTATCTAAATCTTCTATATTTTGATGTTCAAAATCTATTTTTTTTGTTTATTAAAATATTTATTTAGTGAACCCGCTAGTTTTGATGTTTCATCTTCAATTTGTTTTTGTCTTTTTCTTTTTTTCGTGACCGGAGGAATATTTTCTAGTAGACATATTCACACAACAATAAGTGTAATTTGTAAAAGTAAAAATTAATCACAAAATCACAAGATTCTCAACAATATTGACAAACAATATTAAAGAAAAATACTAAAGAGGAACAATAGAACCTGATTTGTCACCAATTTGAGAGCAATCTCAAGTTTTAATTTGTAAATGCCCAAATAACAAATTGGAATGTACAAAAAAAAATACAACACAAATATTAGTAGTAAAGCAAACAAATTTATATAGTAGGAATGTAACAAAGCAATGAATAATATATACTTACACAAACAAGCTTCAAACAATCTCCAATCAAGCCCTAACTTTCTGAAATTGAAGAAATTGAAACCCTAGATTTTTAACCCTTATTTTGATGAAGTTAGTTCAATAAAAAGGGGAGGGGGGCGAAAATTGCTTTTTTTGGGGGGTGGGGCAGGGGTTTTTTTTTTGGGGGGTGGGGGGGGGAGTGGATAAGAGAGGGTTTATTCTTGCTTTGGTTAGTAGAGAAAGAGAGTAGTGTGAGAGATAGAAGGAGAGAGGAAGAGAAGAAGAGTGAGAGAAGTGGGTGAGAGAAATGGAAGAGTTAGGGTTAAAATAGAATAAGTAAATGGGTTGGGTTGAGTTTGAGTTGAGTTGGGCTATGGTGATGGGTTTATTGTGTGGGTTTATTTTTTAATTTGTGTGGGTGGGTTATTATGTTGCTGTTGGGTTTAGTGTATGAGTTTATTTTAAATAGAACAAATTTATTTTTGGAGGCCCTTTTTTAAGTGATAACTCTAATTTTTTTCATAACTAATTTTTTTTGGGGGGCCTTTTTTTTTACAACTAATTTTTTTTAAACCTAATTTTTTTTTCCCGGAAGGGGCCCTAAGTGGCGGCCTAACCCGCCTATGCCTAGAGCTGGCCCTGGTAAGATGGTATGTTTTAACCATATATCTTTGTCTATATCACATATGTATATATTTGAAATAGTGAGTAATTTTTGCAGGGTTTGTACATTTGGTTCTAAGTGAAGAGGAAAATCAGTTTGGAAAGGAAAATCAGTTTGAAAATTACGTTGAATGATTTGAAATTTGACTTGCCAGAAGAATATCTTTTGAATTTTCATTTTTTTAGTTAACTCTCAGTGGACAATTTTTTTTGGTTGTTTGAATTGATATAGTAAGTTAGATTTGATATTGACATAGTTTTAATTATGAAATTTTATTCAATTTTTTTGTGCAAGCTGTTTTATCTTTTCTTATGATAGTCATTTTTGTATGTAATCTATAAAAAAAAATGATGTTCTTATTTCAAGTGAATTGTTATTAAATACTTTTTTTAAGTCAAATATTAGATCGACTAAAATTAATAGTTTTACTCACGAATTTACCCTTATCTCTATATACTATAAAATGCAAAACAAGGCATTTATGAGCATTTAAGACTCCTCCTCATTCAGAGTGCCCACATGGCACTCTATATTTTAATCTATCATTTATGAGCATTTAAGACTCCTCCTCATTAAGATTGAAAGTTCCCACATGACACTCTATATTTTAATCTATCTATTTATATAATATTATAAAATATTATACAAGAGACCTCTCAACGGAGGTGTCTACGTGACAGCTATTAGAATTAACCTTCACGCCTCTTCTTTTAATCTCTTTCTTTGCACTGATACTATCACGTGGCAAATGGATAGCTTCATTATTGATACGCCTGTTCTGCTTCCCTATTCAATCGTCCGACAATACAAAAAATTATTGGTTAGTGACCTTTGTCATTCTCTCAACACCGGTTTTTTTATCTCTCCCTCTATATTATTTATGTGTGTGAGACTATCTCCTCAAAACCCTAATCATCTTTCTCATTCTAAAAACGGCTCCACATAAACCAACAAAATTATTAGCCAGACCAGAGACAACAAATGAAGAACATAAAACATCCCCTAGATAATTATTTCTCGCCACTTGTGCCAGAGTCGATCCAAATCGAACAGAGGTTATAGGGTCGTGGGTTAAATGGGGGTCGCCGGATTAATTTTTCCGAGTTGGTGGAGATGGTTTGAAGGTAGTGTTAAGCAGGGCAGGGGGGTTGGGATAGTTAGCCGGAGTTATAAGGAGGTTAGAAGAAGGAGGTGGGTCGGGCGCAAGTAGGGTGGTGTCACACCACTACTACTGGTGTGTGGTTTTCCGGGTAGGAGTGCTGAGATGGGTCGTTATTTTTTTTTCCAGGATCAGCATCGTGACACAACCATAGAAAGTGGAACAATCGAAACACGATTACGACAATTGCGGTAACCCGGAGCCTCACAACCCACAAACAAACGAGCTTAATGCTCGAAGCGCAAAAACCGTCCATCGACAAATCAAAGACCAAACATTGACCCAAAGCAACAAAAAAAGCATCAACACACCATAGCGACCTCCAATCATCACTGTTTGCACTTTGGATATAAGAAAGTTACACACTGATCTCTTATTACAAGTATGTTTCTCCTCATCTTACAATTTGTACTAGGTTTCTTTTAAAGGAAAGTCACTTTAATGGGTGATTAAGCGGGCTTCAATGTCCTATAACTAAGTTTAAATGGTTTTACCTAATTTTTGGGGAAGTTGTAAAAATAATTCTAGGAACTTTTGAAATTTCTTAAAGTAGGTTGAATGATACCCTTTTTTTTTTGTAAGTAAATGATACCCTTCTTTTTGGTCGAGTTTAATAAATAATACTGAAACTCATTAAATTTCTTAGGAGATTTTGTAAATTTATATTGAAAACTTCTTAAATTACTGGATTCTAATAATCTTACCTGATTTTAAGGGTACACTGAAAATAATTCTGAGATTGAAGGGTCTGATAAAAAAAATTGAGGATTAAGTTCTGGTGAAGGTGGGCTGTAGGGGGTTTACATTTTTTTTTATATTTCTATTTTTAATTATAAATAGGAAAAAAATAACCTAAATCCTAAAATACTAATCATCTCGATGAAGCATGGGCACCTAATTTGTTCTCCCATCACTCAAGTTTGATTTTTTGCTTCTTTCCTTTGTTGTCGTGAGAAGTTGATTCTTTTAGAAGAGCATATTTCATTCTTTAAATCAAATTGAAGTGGAGAGAAATCGAGAGAGTGCTAAGAATTGGCCAAAGTAGTCAAGTAAAGATGGCTCAAGAACTTGGTGGGTTTGATCCAAGAAAAGATACTCATTTAATTGCTTTGGAAAATTATTTTTCTTACAGCGACAACTGGTCTGTTGTAGTAAATTTATAACAACATTTTGCAACTACTTTGGAGGATTAAATATCGTTAATCATGTCTTTATTTGCTAGGAATTTGACAGTGTCAATGGAGGAGCATGGTTACAAAGTATTTTATGCAATGTTCATTTGTGGGTTTGTTTTGGTAATTTGACTCGTGTTGATGTATAATAAAGTGAGAAATTTATGTCTGGTCTCAAAAAAGGAAAATTTATCAACTATTGTTTTAGCTATTTGATTTGTTGTTGTGTAAAAAAAAGTGAAATTTTTCTTTGTATGGTTTCAAATAATGAAAATTTTGCAAACTCATATGACAATATCTATTGTACATATATTATTTGTTTGTGCTTATAGGGAAACAATATTTCTTTCATTTAAAAAAAGTATATTTGGTTTCCATACAAACACAATTATTTTAGCTATTTATTATAGTTCACATTCATTTTTCAAGTATTTGAGACATAAATGGAGACGTTACTAGCAGTTGCCGATGGCGTATCCCTTTGTTTTAAGGAGTGAGGCGTAACGCATTGTTTTCCAGTCTTGGTTGCTGCATTGTGAAAAAGACCAATCGACACTCGCACATCTTTTTTCATTCCCGTCACACCTTCCATAGTTAAAGACTAAAGTATATGTATTTGTCACATTTCATTGAATAAACCTTTTTTCCCTCAATTTGTTGCGGGGGGAAGTCCAAATTAGGGTCCATCAAGGGTGAGATTTTGTATATAATATTGTGTTGCTTGAATTACGATTTATTAATTACTGATCAACTCTTTGGCAAATGAATATGTTAAGTGTTTCAATATATTATTTTTTTAATATTTATCAGTGTAACTGAATAACAATATGAAATAATTTGGTTGGTTCCTTGAATACTCTATTGAAGACAATTGTGGGCGGAAGCTAAAATTTCATTTTTACATTTCCGACTCAAACAAGTCTAATATTGATTAAGACATTAAGTCTCTCAGCCTTCACTACTTCAAAAAAAGAAGTATATATGATATATTTGGAATAATGAATTGTACATATACAATGGATGTTTTGTGCTTCTTTTCTTTGGAATAATCTCAATTTTTATGTTTCAAAAAAAGCTGACTGCAAGAAAGATCATCATATTTATAGCCCGCGCATCGCGCGGGTTTACACCTAGGGCTCGTTTGGTTCGAGGTTTGGCAAGGGAATGGGAATTCATAATTCCAGGAATTCTAAGTTCCTGGAATCTTCAATTCCTTTCCATTGTTTGGTTCAAGCAGGAATTCTTTTTTCACGCCATCTAAAATCCCTTCTATGTAAACTGTTAAAAAGATATTAAATATATACTATTTTTTGAAAAAGTTTAAAAAAACATGTTTTGTTACACTTTTATTTAAATATAAACAGTTTTTAGTAATTTTTTTTTAATTCTTTACAAAAAAATAAAGTTGTAAAAAACAGTTTTTAAATAAAAACAAAAAAAAAGTTTTTGAATAACTTTTTTTATTAATCTTTCCTGAAAAATAAAGTTGTAAAAAATGGTTTTTTTTTTCCGTTTTTTCCCTTAAGCAAAAAAATAATTTTTGTTGTTGTAAAAATACAGTTTTTCTATGTTTTTATATTTCTAATAAATAAAAAACAGTTTTTTTAATGTTTTTATTAGAAATATAAAAACATTCAAAAAACTATTTTTGTACAACAAAAAAAATGCAAAAATAAAACTGTTTATATATAAAAACTGTTTAACAAAACACATTTTTTAATGTTTTAAACAAATAGCACATATTTAAAACATTAAAAAATGTGTTTATTAAACATTAAAAAATGTGTCTATATAAATAAAAATGTGTTTATATATTAACATATTAAACAGTTTTATTTTGCATTTTTTTGTTGTTGTACAAAAACAGTTTTTTGAATGGAGAAAAACATTTAAAAAACTGTTTTTTATATATTAGAAATATATATTAACATTTTATTTAAAAAAAAATCAGTTTAAGGAAACATTTAAAATATATTTTTATAGTTTTAATCTATAAAACACTGTTAATATATTAAAAAAATGTTTATATATGAAAAACAGTTTTAAAAAACACGTTTTTTAACTTTTTAAAAAAATAGTACATATTTAAAACATTTTTAATAGTTTATATAGAAAATTATTTTTTAACTTTTTTATTTAAAAAAAGAGTTTTAAAAATATTTAAACATTTTTGTAATATTTTTATATATAAAAACTGTTATTAAAGAAAAAATATTATTGTATAAAAATGTCATTCTTTTTTTATATATAAATGGTGTAAACTATTTTATTGCCTATTAAATGAAGTGAGAGAACGTCACTTGAATATGAGATAATGAATCATTAAATGAAGTGAGAGAACACTTCTTAAAAACCATGTGATTGGACGACATCAAAACTTGATGTCGTTGAACACATCAAAAAAAAATTCGAGAAAGAGAGAGTGTGTATGTGTATGTGTATGTGTATGTGTATGTGTGTGAGAGAGAGTGTTTATGTGTGTGAGAGAGATAGAGAGAGCATGTGTGTGAGTGAGAGAGAAAGAGAGTGTGTATATGTATGTGTGTGCGAGAGAGAGTGAGTATGTGTGTGAGTGTGTGTGTGTGTGTGTGTGTGTGTGTGTGAGAGAGAGAGAGAGAGAGAGAGAGAGAGAGACCGAGAATGTGTGTGTGTGTGTGTATGAGAGAGAGAAAGTGTACTTATTAGTTTATGTGAAATGGTATTTTTGTCACACCACAAAAGTAAGGTAATATATCCGAGAATATATGATTACCCCCATTTTAGAGGGGAAAGGAGAATCCAATTTCGTGGGAATTCTAAATTCCAGGAATTTTAAGTTCCCCCTTAAATCTCCAACCAAACATTGTAATTCTAAATGAGGGGAATTCAAAATTCCAAAAATCCTAAATTCCCTTTCCAAACCTCGAACCAAACGAACCCCTACTATATTCTAAAATGCTATACAAGCCAACAATCCAGGCTACCCATAGGCTGCAAATTGATGTCAAATTGATATCCATCTGGACTATCCACGTAGGCTACCTTCGATTCAACTCCTTCCAAATCCAGGTCGTTACCTCTTCATTTCCCCCCATGAACGTCCCGTCTTTTAAGTACCCATCCCCCCCACGCCCCTCTATCTATCGATCCATATGCTTCACTTATATTCTACTTCTTGACTTTTTTTGTCCCTGATACAAAGCTTTTTGACGACAGCAATTTGGAAAAAACAAAACCCCTTCTTTGACCCACGAGAGAGAGAAAACCCCAACAGCAAAAACGATCAGCTCAAGCCAACAGCCAGACCAAAATCAGGTATTTTGTAGATCCATATTTGTATTTTAATATACACGATTTTTAACACCTACGTATGTCTAGGCCAACACTACCTCATCCAGCAAGCCTCTATCCGTGCTTCAGGCCAATTCTGCTTCGACGGAACTTAAAGGTGTGAGAACTCCGATCGTTTCAGTGAGATTGAACAATACGATGGAAGATTATGACGGGGTTCAGATTAAACACAGGGGCGATATCCAAATCCTCCTATTTCTGCCGAGGTTTACACAAATGGGTCTACTCAAGACGGAGCAGCCAAGTTGAAGACATGTATGCCGCTTACACTGTTGCTGGCGTGGCGGACTTCGCGGTAGCAGGCGACTGAGGTTCTTTAGTGGATGGGCGGCCGGAAAGAAGCTTGGGACATGAGGCTGCCATTTTAATTTGAATAATGTTAGGTACCCGGGTGTTAACCCCTTGCTACCACAGGATGCCCTTTTTTTTTTTTTTTTTATGTAAAATGAGTTAAAAACAATTATAAAAAATAATTTTTTATTAGAATAGTTTATTTGTTTTTTTCAATTATTTTTTTTAAACTCATTTTATCCCTTGAACATCTATTTACTCAATATTCTTTTATTTTTAAAGGTCTGTGCTAGCGGCACCCGCTATTTTTAAACTTTTTTTTTATTTTACAACATTTGAAATATTTTTTGTATTTCTGCATTAAAAAACTAATCTAATAATTTTTTTAACTCATTTAATCCCTCAAACATCAATTTACCCAATATTATCTTATTTTTAAAGGTTCGCCCCAACGGCACTCGTTATTTTTATTTTTATTTTTATTTTTATTTTACAACATTTAAAATAATTTTTGTATTTTTGCATTAAAAAACTAATCTAATAAAAAATTATGTTTTTAATTATTTTCAACTTATTTAGTCCCTCAAACACTCATTTACCAAATATTCTATTATTTTTAAAGCTCCGCGCCAGCGGCACCCGTTATTTTTAAACTTTTTTTTTTAATTTTACAACATTTAAAATAATTTTTGTATTTTTGCATTAAAAAACTAATCTAATAAAAAATTATGTTTTTAATTATTTTCAACTTATTTAGTCCCTAAAACACCCATTTACCCAATATTCTCTAATTTTTAAAGGTACGCGCAAACAGCACTCGTTATTTTTAAACTTTTTTTTTAATTTTACAACATTTAAATATTTTTTGTATTTTTGCATTAAAAAAACTAATCTAATAAAAAATTATGTTTTTAATTATTTTCAACTTATTTAGTCCCTCAAACATTCATTTACCCAGTATTCTCTTATTTTTAAAGGTCCGCGCCAGCGGCACTTGTTATTTTTAAACTTTTTTTTAATTTTACAACATTTAAATAATTTTTGTATTTTTGCATTAAAAAACTAATCTAATAAAAAATTATGTTTTTAATTATTTTCAACTTATTTAGTCCCTCAAACACCCATTTACCCAATATTCTCTTATTTTTAAAGGTCCGCACCAGCGGCACTTGTTATTTTTAAACTTTTTTTTAAAAATTTTACAGCATTTAAAATAATTTTTGTATTTCTTAAAACTGTTTCAAAATGTAAAAAAAAATATTTATATTAAACAACTTTTTTTTTTGGAAATAGTTTTTTCAGGAAAAAAAAATCTTTTTATATTAAAATATTGTTTTTAAACAATAAATTTTTTTTAGTTTATAAAAAATATTATTTTTTAATAAAACAGTTTTTTTTTAAATAAAAAAAAAGTCAAATAATGCTAATAAATCACATAAAAAATCCAAAAAAAAAAAAGATTCTCTCCATGTACTAACTCGGGGTTAACTCCCGGGTAGTATATCATTACTCTTTTAATTTTTACCGGTTTTTCTCCCAAAATTTTTGTAATTGTTTTTTAGATTTTGATATCATAATAGTTATTTCTTTATGTTTTATTTGTTAGATATCATGTGCTGATCACTGCAAGGTAATTTTTCCAAATGTAGTTTACCATTTATATCATATATAAGAGACCATATTATTAGTTAATATGTGGACATTGGCATATTATAATGTGTTAATATGAGACATATCCTCTTCATTTCCCTCCCCCCTATTTTATAAATCCAAATGCACATGATATTTTGAAACTAATTATTTTTAGATTTTAAATAATCTATATAATATTCCAATGATTTCGAAGATTTATGCTAAATATAATCTTCTAATGGTTTGGAATCCATGTATTGTTTGAATAAATGTCTCAAAGAGGTGGTAAAAAAATATCGAATTGATCTAAATTTTCAATCCGTATTTTTTTCTTATTACTTATATTTTGCACATTACGTCTCACTCGCGCATCGCGTGAGTTTACAACTAGTATTACTCTAAAATGCTTTACAAGCATTTAAGAGATCTCATCACCCGAGCTATCCACGTAAGATTGTAGATAATTTCACCTCTATCCACGTCAGATGCATTGTGCACAGATTCTATTTGCCTCTTCGCATTCATAGACTTACCAATTCAACGATCAACCCTAATAAACTCTTTCCATTTTTTTTACTTCTGTCGCTTCCTCTCTTTCATCGCCTCCTCTCTTTCATTGCTTCCTCTTCTTATCATACATGCCTCTCTTTCTACTCATATTACCTGGTACTCGACGGACATGATATTTCTTATCATACACGCCGCTGATTTCAACGATCTCAAATGGAGAAGAAATAACCCAAAATCTATTTAGCCTGGAATGGTGTTGATGAACTCAACATATCCCTTATATCCGAACATGATTTTGGGTTATTCTACGGCAAATCATGATTTTGGGTTGTAAAAAATCCTATAACCGTAGGATTTACTTCGTTGAACATTTTAGAGAAGAAATAACCCAAAATCGTCAAACGAATTTATACCGAAGATCGGCCGACCTTTATCATCATTACATTTGTTGGGGTTGAACTCAAGGTCCGTGAAGGTAGTCTATCCATTCTTATATGGAGATCTTTTAGCTCAGTTGGTCTTGATGAGCATTTGTTTAGTTCGGATATTTTTATTTCATTGTGATCGATTTGATGGTTTAAGATTTGCGTTTTTCTTGGTCAATTACTCTGCCCGATCTAAGGTGGTTTCAACGTATGGGTACGATTGAAGATGTCGAGGCGACCATGAGGGTTTTGTTTGGATACAAAATCTGTGAAAAATCTCCACGGTGGATTCTCTGATAAATTGGATAAAATCCAAAGGTCAGCCAAATGGGTTATCGGATCCTTCTCCTGATGGATCTTTATTCAACCATAGAATCAGGTTTCATCTTTCCCGAAAACCATTTACCGGGTTATCGAACCCAAGCTCTAACCAGGGGAAGATATCAAATGGGCCAGACTTTTTGGAAAATGGGTTTGATCCGGAGCTCAGTTTGGGAATTACTTTCAGGAGAATTGTGAGTATTGTTGTTTATGTTATTAAGAGTTGTTCAGTATATATATATATATATATATATATATATATATATATATATATATATATATATATATATATATATATATATATATATATATATATATATTGAATTACTTTGCAAAGTTTGTGTTGTTTTTTAATACTTTTTATTTGGGTTTGGTTATTCTAATTGAGATTTTTTTTAGGTTTCAAGTTAGTATGACACTGTGACATGCAACCTGAAATTTTATAGTATTTCCAAAAATAATATTTTTTTTCGACATAATATATTTGTCAAATTCCATTATACTTAACAAGCTTGAATTGTTCATTAATTTGGGATGGAGGTTGTATATAAAACAAGGTAGGATTACAATGTCTCATTAATCTCTTTATCACTAATGATATTATGATTGCCTCTTTGCATTTAGAACAATCGTTGTCACCAACGCCGGGCGTATCTTTTCAAAAAATATAATTGATATTGTTGTTGATTGACGTTGTTAGAAATTAGTGTTGTCGATCGATTTGTTCAAACTCTGTTTTGGCCGGTTAATGGGATTTTCATTTTTAAAATTTAATGCTTTTTAAATATTTTTTAGACTCGGATTTCTAATTCATGTGTGTATTTATATATCGACCCTTTTTAATGGATTCGAATAATAGGTCATTTTAAAATTTAGAAAAATAATTGAGTTGATGTTCTGTATGGGTTTTAAACATGTAAACCACTATAAACTAAAATATAATTAATTCATTTTGTTACAATAGTAAGAATTAAATTTTGAGCTTTTCTCTCTTTCATTATATATATATATACAGTCCTGCTCTTGTGCGGAGTAGTCCGCATTTTAAGAATTCGAACCGGACATGTGTCACCTCGCGGTGAGTCCAGAAAAGAGAGAGAGTGTGCCTATAATTTAGGCGATAATTTCTAGGAGCACCGTTAGGTGACACATGTCCGATCCGCATTTTTAAAATGCGGACTAGTCCGCACAAGAGTATCATTATATATATATATATATATAAAGAAAATGGCTTTACTATTAAATAACTTGAGATATGACACTGTAACACCCCGCCCGCCCTGGGAGAGCGAACGGAGTGCCACTATCGATAAAACTAAATCCAAATCCACAAATAACAAGGTATAGAGCATCTAATTCCCATAAAAGATACAAAATCACTAATCTCAATTTTCAAATTAATACAACAAAATTCTCTCGAATAAATATAACTAAAGTAAATCTCCAATGCTCTATACATCAAAATAAATAAATACAAGTCTTCTCATCCTGTATTAAAAATTCTTCCCAAAATATCCAAGCTAAAAATCAATCTCCAATTAATCCATAGCGTCCCAATCCACGCTAACCTGCCACTAAAATAAAATATGGGGAAGTACACAATACGACGGGAAAGATGATCAATAATTATAGGTTAGCGATGAATAAAGCGTAACAACACGAGTACGAATATTCAAATCAAATGCAAATCTCAATAGTATTTATCAATAAATTTTTCAACAACACATCAATGGGTCACCAGGCCTCACCCCATCCGCATATGCTTTATCAAGCCATAGCCTGGGAAGCAGGAATTTTGGCAGGTGCTCAACATCCGTGCCATATTAAAATCTCATTACAACGTGCTCAACAACAATATAATGATACCACATGAATCAAAATAATTCAACAATTATTTTTCCAGATTTCAATGAATTTATCAATTCAAATATGAGTTCAATTAATAAGAAATCAACGGGATAAACTCTCGAGAGATTTAAAGGACCCTATTGTGTAAAACCCCATACCTTAAAATCATCGCATGAATCGTCACATAAAAATCAGCCTCAAAATCTGATCGCACCATCACATTCCTCTCGCGAAAATAAACAAATCATGTACTAGCCCCAGCACGACATAACCCCAAATAGTCCTATTTTAAACTCAGAAAAATCAGATCCAAAAATTATTCGAATCGACAATCCGACTTCAGATTTGAATTCTACACGAAAAATTGAGTCAGGTATGTGTTTCGAGTTTTTCTTAAATCCATCCAAATGCACTCAAAAAGAAGATCTAAACATTCCAAATTGGCTCTTCCCATTTCACTCGTTTTTGCCTCTTTGGATTTCGTTTTTGACCTCTCTTTTTCATCTTCCTTTCCTTATAATCACCCATAATATTCCTTATATAACCCCTCTCTCAAACCCTATCTTGGAGACTAAGCTAACACATATTACTATATTACCCTTTAATTCAAAATTGTCTAGTTTATATATTTAAAACATTATAAAATGTCCAAAAATAATTTAAATTTAAATGTTTGATTCAATTTCAAACCAAAATAAATTATTTTATCTCCGATTAATAAACTAATAATATTACTGAAATCTTGTATAATATTTATAAATGACCCTTAAAATAACGGGGTATTACAGACACCTAAATATTGTAGTAATCAACTTGATCCCCAAAATATTAGGTACATCTCCATGGAATTCAGAGCATGTCTTTCACGAAGATAGCACCGAGGAAAACATCGTTGTTCACCATCGGACCGCCGGCTACAAAAGGAGGTTGTTGTTGGCATGGTTTTAAATTTTTAATTGATTATTTTATTCTTCTCCGCTATCTAACTCTGCAGACGTAAGGGTGTGTTCGAATCTCAGAATTGTTTTGTTAGATGGCTTTGTCGTTTGATATTTGTAATTGATCCTTTAATTATCTATCCAAGACGTATAGTTTATTAACATTTTTAAATTCTCGATCTTTATAATTTTCTTATGTTATGTCTCTATCCTCGCATGTCATGCGTTGCCAATTCCCATATGGAGCATTTGCTTTTATATGTTTTCAGGCTATACATTAGATAGATTTTAGGGAGCTTAATCAACTTTTTGACAAATTATATAATTGATTTTTCTTTGACAAATTGTATTGTTCACAATCGGTTTTAAATTGTCACTACACTACAATGGGACTTACGTATATTTTTGTAACGGTTTTTCGATTCTTATTTTTTCATATTACAATATTATATCACTACAATTTGTTATTTATCATTATTTATTACTATGAATGACAATAATCTAGAGGACACATAAACAAATTAACGTGACAAATGACTATCACAATTGTCGAGTCAGCGCATCGCGCGGATTTACACCTAGTATATTAAACTTTTACGTATATATTAAACTTACCTCACTCTCATTGCATCTCATCACTAATTATTAAAGGAAAATTTTGAAACTGATATAATCTTCATCTTTTCGATCTCAAATTTTGGCATTCATCTTACAGTTTTGCATGTGTTGTATCATTCAAACTTTTGCTAAAAGTTTGTTTGTGCAATCGAAATTATTAACTCCTTGAAATTGGACTGAGCAAAATTGCTTAAATGCTAAACAACAATAGTACCATTTTCTACCATATAGTTTCATGCTGCCACACCAAGCTAAACTGAACTTAATGCATGAGTTGATTATTCTAATTCTAATCATGTTTATCAACAAGCTCGAAATCATTTAAGCAACACCATGATGATGATGATGGTTCCGTCCACATAAAATACAACATTGATGATGATGGTCAATTCAAAACCCACAGGCTTCTTTCTTACGTATACAAGTCAAAATTTAGAAGTAGGTCATGCAAACGTGCATATATGCCCATGCACTTATAATGACATATATATCATTATAAACATAAAATTATGTTATAAAATCATAAAATGTTGTAATAAAAGAAAAATTAGTTAATCTAAATATGTAGAGGGTGATAGGACAAATTTATCGTATGGGGAAATGACAAGAAAGGTGAGAATGGTAATCTATGTAAACTTGGAAAAGGAAAAGGAAAAAAATACAAACCACCTGAAAAACATTTAAGCAAAACATTCTTGTTATCTTCCTAAAATAATACGGGGATTTGTAAATTTAGGACATATTGTAATATGTATTTTGGAAATAGGACAACAAACATTATATTTATAGTTTTAGTCCCTATTTTTGAATAAAGCCGCTGGCGCGGACCCATATTTATAAAACGTCAACCAATCACAGCATGCCACGTGTTTCTTTAATTTGAAAATAGGGACTAAAAAAAGAATCAAAATGTTTGTTGTCCTATATCCATAATCAATATTATTTTAAGTCCTAAAAGTATATAATCTAAAATAATAATTCTGCAAGAAAGGAGTGGGGGTGGTTTAGAATAGCTGCGAAAAGTAGTGAAACCACAATGGAGGTCCACTTGAGATAAAAACAAAAATAGTGATTACAGGAAGACCCTCAAAATGTACATAAAATAAAAAATTTATGATATATCAAATATATATTAATTAATGTCGCTGACGCGGACCCACAAACACAAAAACACCAAGTAACAGATCACTGAGTTTGAGTTTTGTGCATAATTTTGAGGGCCTCCTTAGAATTATTTTAACAAAAATTAGCAACAAGGCAATGTGTTGCAACAAAATATGTGTTGCGACGATAGAGAAATTAGATTTTTTGGCCATTGCAACCCTCTAGTGTTATAGTATTGATAACTCGTTAAAATTAACTCATCTATTGGTTATTCATCAAAATTTAAATCAATAACCCCTTGTGTTAAATATGTGAATCAATTAGTCCGCTCATAAAACATTCCTAATGAAAACCCCCTTAATCACTCTAAATCGTATTTTTCACAACGATCCCCCCCCCCCCCCCCCCCCAAAAATCCTTAATTTGCCTTTTTCTGTGCAAATCTAAAATTTAATATATCCCAAAATACAAGACCGTTTGACAAAAAGTTATGTATTCGAAAAAGTCTCGACGAGATCTATCAAAAAAAAATTATGAAGGTGATTTAATTTTGAAATTTCGCAGTGCAATTTTGGCTTATTTCCCGATGATAAAATTTCACAGTGCAAAATTGGAAAATTTCGCACTGTAACATTTCAAATTTCGCAGTGTGAAATCGCAAACTGAAATATTGCACTGTGAAATTTCAAACTTCTTACTGTGGAGTTGCAGTGTGAAATTTAAATTTCTTACGATGAAATTGTAGTTTGAAATTTCAAACTTCGCAATGTGAAATTGTAGTGTGAAATTTATTGATTATGTGTGGGGTACGTCTAGAGCAATTGACATCTAATTATGTGGATGCATTTAGATTTAAAATAATTCATTTGTTACTTAATGACCCAACATTCACATATCCCAGGATGAATATTTAGTATCACAATTACAAGATATACAATGAGTTGAAGAAAAATAGTTTGATAATTGTATATGTTACTTTTATTTTCAACTGTTGGCTATGAAACTGTCATTTATTTATATAGTTGAATCTTTTATGATATTAGTACTCGTTTGAGGGATTCATGTGGAAAAAAAAATATATAAGTCACATTGGGAAATAACAATGCAAAATGATGCTACAAAAAGATGTTTTCTTTCCCACTTGTTAGCAAATGTAGCTTTTTGTTTTATTAAAAAATAAATAAACTCAATAACCCTTAATAAAATTTGACAATGTATTACACACACACACACACACACACACACATATATAAATATTTGATTTTCGTACTATGAATTACAATGATTTCGCATTGTGAAATATGTTATATATAATTTTGAAATAGTTATATGATTAATCAAATAGTTTTTGAGTAATATCATAAAAGATTGAATGAGTAAACAAAGATTGATAAATATTTATAAATTACACTACAAAATACAATTGAGAGGGTCATCAGATCATCACCGATATCACCTATATGTCGTGGGGTACTGGTCAGGATCAATAAGGGGTCGTCGGAGTGTCGCCAGTGCCACCGGTGTGTCGTCGGAGTGTCCCTTAAGTGTCTTCGGAGCATTGAAATTGTCATGCATGTCTCTGGAAACATGAAATGCATTAGGTAAGAAGAGAAAATAATGAATATTGGGTAGTTATGATATAAAATATTATGTCTACTCTAACAAATTAGGAGGCTGTTATCAAACATTTTTTTATCTTGGATTATATATTCAAAATGTTTGGCACCAAAGGTGAATGAGTTAAAGCCTCTAATAATTAAATATTATATTAATCTTCACTAAATAAATGTCAACAAAATTAAAATCAGAAAGAAGAAAGCACGACAAGGTTGAATAAAAGCGTGTCAAAATGAATATGATTGATACAAATATCAATCGCCTAAAATATCTATATCATATAGTTGTGACTAGGCCGTATTGATGCTAACATATCTTTAAATATCAAACACACACTTCCTATGATCTCCTTTGTGCTTTTTACATTATTTAGGTAGGTAACTAACTAGGTTCCTTTTGTTGATGGCTTGTACTACTACAGAGGATCTCTTTTGTCGTCTCCTTAAATTTATATAATAATTAAACAAAAATTAAAAATATTATAGATAATGTATGTGTTTATGATGTTTCAGCTAGAAGTTTCGGATGTGAAGTCCATAAATCGCGACCAATGCAGCGTTTCATGGCCAAAACAAATGTTTTGGAGTACTTATAACGTAATTTATGCTATGCTTGATTTACATAAATGGAGAGGCTGATGATATGATTGCTGGGAAACAAAATCAAATTTTGGAAACACTATAAATTTCCATATAATTAATGCGAATTGAGAAAACAATATCATATATTTAAAGAATCAAGTGTCAATGCTCAAGAGCAATGAAGATACAACACGTTCGTACATTTAAAAATATTCTTTTTATAGTGAAGAATATATAAAATATGTATTGCATCCGTATATTTATTGTTGTTTAGTATGAGCCCCTAGTACTCTAAGTAAATGATATTTTTTCTGATGTGAAATTGCACTAATTTGCATTCTAATTGAACTTATGCATACATACACACTAACTAATACAATTGGTGTAAAATCATTTGATAAATTATGTTCTTAGTTTAATTTGGAAAGTATAAGCAGTTTAACAACTTATAGTGATCCTATCTTTTATTTTGTTCGGAAATTATTCTGAAGGGGTTTAAGGCTATTAACGTAGATCATTTTGAAGCCTTTCGACATTTCGTATAAACTGAATTGTTCAAATGTTAAAATTAGGGTTATTGGAACATACTATCAAGAAGTTTAGTTGCTTTTGCACTTCAAATTCTAATGTATCAAAACTGATACATAAAATTCTAAAGTTTCCATATTATTCCAATTTAAACATGCCGTTAAATTAACTAGCGGAAATAGGAAAAAATGAGGATAAATGCGTCCAAATGTTCTTTCTAGTCAAATTTTGAGGTTTTAAGTAGCAATCTTGACACATTGGGATTTGAAGTGCAAAAGTGACTAAACTTTATGGTAGTTAAGTGTTAATAATTCTTTTATTACCATCAACTATATTCATTATTTAAGATTATTTTTATTTATGTTATTAATAGGTAATATTGATTTCATTCCAAATTACTTAATGAGAACCGATTAGAAGCTTTCAAATCTGTGATATTTTAACCCCTAAATATTCTCATTGTAATTACTTATTGCTAAAAATGACTTCTATGTGTGATAATTGTATTTATATGTCAATGGACGCAAGTAATATTTTAACTCCCAATTAAGTATTATTTGTGAAAAAATAAGGTCAAATTTGATCAACTATTTTCTCTTTTCTCAATAACACTCATCCCATTTATAAACAACCTAGTCGAAAGTGTCATCTCATCTAACTCCAGTATAATATATCTTTCTATTTATTTGTTTTGATTTTTTTGGTATTTAACGCGCCTGTATACAAAGAGAGAGTTCTTTAAGTTTGGGCTTTTATTAATGTACCTAAAAAATAAACACATTTTTTAAAATAGTAAAAAACTTAATTTTACAACTAAAACTGATGGAGATAGTCTCTTTCTTTCTGACTTTCCATTCTAACTTTTTCTACTTTATATAAGATAATATTAAATTTGCGAGGATTTTTTGCATATGACAATGAGATTGGTTTTACTTTACCTTCATGGTCTTTTGGATTTGATTTTAGCGTATTAATTAACACACTTTAAATGCAATTCTTTTGTAATTAATATTGAATGAAGTTTTTAATCAGCAACAGTATGTCTTAACCTATAAAATAAATAATTGAAACTATATTGCACATATTACAAATATCTAGTAATTGAGTACACAAATTAAGAGTTAAAAAATAATCATTTTTAATAATAAATTTAAATAATTAATATAAAAAGTGTTATCGGCACTTTACTGCCCTGAAATTTAGTTACTTTTGAATTTCAAACCCAATGTATCAAGACATACACTTAAAACACCAAAATTTGCCGAAAAATAATATTTTGACGCATTTACCCTCATTTTTTACTATTTTTGTTAGTTAATTTAATGATAGTGTTTAAATTACAGCAATGTGGAAACTTTGGAATTTTATATGCTAATTTTCATACATTAGGATTTGAAGTGCAATAACCCTAAAATTTATGTTGCACAGAAATATCATTGGACCTTCCTTTAGCGGACAAAATGTGGCAACATTCAAGTTATGGGTTTATCCAAACCCTTGGAAAGATGGGTATATAAACCTTAGGGCATGTTTGGTTATGAATTATAATACTGTTTAAATCCAATTCTAATAAGAATCTGCATTTAGCACACCTATTTTAACTACTGAATTATAATATTTTTGTGTTATAATCATGTTTTCATAAATCACCAAAAGGTCATTTTCTAAATTATGTTTTCTACTTTTTAACTCGGAATCGTTCATGCTCTATAATTTTATGCATTTATGCCTTAATATTTAATACGCATATACAATATATTTATATGTGTTTAATTATAATAAATAAAAATTATATATGTACATGCACACAAATATATATACATACATACATATATATATATATACATACATATATATATACATACATATATATATATATATATATATATATATATATATATATATATTATTGTATTATATACCGAGATCTATATGTTAAACATTATTACCAATAGACACATGACACTTATATGTATTATACTTGCATATAATAATATACACTATACATATAGTATATATATGTATTAAATAATATTATCAATCCATATATGTATATAATTATTACCAATAGACACATGATACTTGTATATAGTTTTATTTATGTATTATACTTGTATATAATAATATAAATATACATATAGTATATATATGTATTAATAATATACAATATACATATAGTATATATATGTATTAAATAATAGTATCAATCCATATATGTATATAATTTTATTATTGTATGTACGTATGTATGTATATATATATATATATATATATATATGAATAAATTCATAAATATACCATGTATTCTTTATGTGTGTGTTGAATACGTACACACACACACACACACAAAGAGCTCACACACACTTCAACACACACATAAAGAATACATGATATATATATGAATTTATTCATGTATATATATATATATATATATATATATATATATATATATATATATATATATATATATATATATATAGGGAGAGGTTCAAAAGTGAACCAAAAGAATGAACTTTTTAATGAACCTACTAAGATATTAAAAATTGATCCTTAATTTCTTGTTGTAATTGGTCCGCGCCAGCGGGGGGATTGAAAAATTATTCATTGCCGCTGGTGCGGACCAATTATAACAAGAAATTAAAAATAAATTTTTTAATGTCTTAGTAGGTTCATTAAAAAGTTCATTATTTTGGTTCACTTTTGAACCTCACCCTATATATATATATATATATATGGAAGTATTCCTTATATGTGTATTTTTTAAAATATATTATCTATATGCATATATGTATTAATTTTTCATATTTTAGAAAATTAAATATACCCTTAATTTCTCTTCAAGTGACATTGATCAAACTTCATTGGTCTGTATGTGCACCATTATATTTATATATATTGGATTAAATTTTGATATTGATTTGTGTAGAAAATCAAGTGTAAGGAGATTTTTTATCTAATCACTTTTACATCTTAACCATATATATTAGACTGAATTGTTGTCACACCAAGGTTACAAGAGATACTCCTTATGAGAAAGAAGATAACTATGTGTGAACAAATATAAAAGATAAGGTAACATCTTAAGAGAGCGGATAGAGATTTTCTAGGTGAATAGTTGAGATGGGCTATCCTTTAACATAAAGGCATTAGTTTGGTAATGGAAAATATATAGGAGGATACCCATGAACGATTGAGTGAGCATGTATCACTGAATCGTAATAACAGATGGCACGTCGAGCAAGCTTAGATAACCATACGACTAGCTATTTAGAACTTCCAGGCCCGCCAAGGATGGGATTCGGATCGAGCGACATGTGACGCAATATGTATTTGAGTCATACCAGGACATCCTTTTTATGAAATTAGGTGTTACTAATCTCGCTAATAATTTTGCTAAATAACATTATTAGAAATTCGATGTTGTTGATATCTCTCAATAATATTTTCAGCACCTTGAGATATAATGGATCAAGAAAAATACTAAACGCAAAAAATAAATGGACATTACAAGTGTAGAAAGTCACACACAAATACACAACATAAGTATTTACGCGGTTCACCAATTTGGCTACATCCATAGCTCACACCCACTTCCACTATAATAATTATTGTTAACAAAGCATACAATGGGTATCACTCGCACTCTAAAAATACTCACTATGTATTTTTCTGGCTCACACAAAACGTGTATCACTCGCACATTGAAAATACTCTGCATTTTCTGGCTTACACTAATAACACCTCTATAAAAATACACGCTCTATATTTTCTCTCTGCTCTTACTTATTTACAAGTACGTGAATGAGTGATATTTACCTTCTATAATGGGGTGTATTTATAGTAGCAGAGGAAAAGAGTTGGTAGAGAGAAGGAGCAAATTGTGGAGCAATTGAGGGAGAAAATGAAAATGATTTCAAAAGCCACCGAAAGCAAGGAAATGGGTGGTGCCGACACTGTCTCCGTCTTCTAACAATCTCCCACTTGGAGACTGTGGAGAAATTTTCTCCACCAATGCATTTCTCCGTGAATTGGATGTGAGATTTTTTTGTCCCAATGAATTTGAGCACAACTCTAATTTATCTTTAGTCACTCACTTGGTTAACATGTCAACTGCATTCTTATTGCCTTAGATGTTCTCGAGTGTTAACACCTCATCTTCGGGAAGTGATCTGATGAAGTGATAACGAAGTCCAATGTGATTTGTTCTTAAATGAAATGACGAATTCTTTGTGAGATGTATAATACTCTTACTATCACCGTGAAATACATTCTTCACATGTCTGAATCCCAACTCTGCCAAAAATACTTATCACCAGATAATCTCCTTCATGGCTTCTGTCACAGCTATGTATTCTTCCCCCTGTAGTGGATAATGCGACTATCTTCTATAGCTGCGAAACTCAACTAACTACAGTAGTATCTACTATCAAAACATAATCATTTGTGCTCTTCGTGTGATCTACCTCTCCAGCAAAGTCTATGCCGACATATCCCTATAATCTTTTCTCACCTCATCTAATACCTCGTAAATACCTATGTATCCATTTTATTTCTTCCCAATGTTACTTTCCAAGATTGTTCATGAATCTGCTCAGTGTTCCTAATGCATGAGCAATATCTGATATACATCAAACTTCTTATGGGTGAGGCATATGGAACATTATCCATATAGTTCTTATCATCCTCCGTCTCGGGTGACTCACCCTTGGATAATCAAAAGTGACTATCCAATTGTGTGCTAATAGCTTTAGCATCACCCATGTTAAATCTCTATAAGACACGACTGATTTACTCTGAGACAAGTGAGAAATATCATTTTTCTTGTATGTGTTAATCCTCATCTCAGGAATCTACTTCTCTGCGCCCATGTCCTTCATATTGAACTCTCTCGATAATTGCTTATTTAAGATTTTGATTTCATCTATATTTGGGCTTACCACTAATATGTCATCAATATATAAAAGCAATATAATGTAGTTGGACTAAAACCTCTTGAAGTAGTAGCAGGGGTATGTGTTGCACTTAAAGTAGCCATTTTTATAAATGAACATATCGAACTTAATGTCCTCTCCTGCAAGGATTGATTCGGACCATATAAGATCTTCCTCAGTTTGCATACCAGGTTATCCTTGAGTGGGAAACACTCCTGCTATTGTATGTATATCTCATCCTTTAGGTTAAAATGGAGAAAAGAAGTTTTGACATGTAACTACTGAAGGTGCAAACTTTGTGATGCAGTAATGCTTAAAACTGATCGAATGGTATTCAGTTTCACAACTAATGAAAAAATATCTATGTAGTTAATTTATTCCTGCTATTAAAATCCTTTTACTGCAAGCCTCGTCTTGTACCTCTTGGAACCATCACATTCCTCCTTGAATCAATACAATTATTTGTTGTGTAAAGCCTTCTTCCTATTATCCCCATTGAAAGTTGTGACATAACCTTGATTTTCCTCCTAGGCCACTAAGATCAAATTTTTTCCCAAGTTTAGGATGTGTCTGACATCATATAATTTTCACATAGATCTATTTAATTCGATCTCGATTTCAAAGTTTCTAGGCACATCACATGGATGGTCATCACCACGATATACCTTGACAAGGTTACCCTATAAATAGTTATAAAATAATTTTTTATTTGAGGTAATATAAAATGATTCTCCGTTAGCACATCATTCACTTCTTTTTAAACAACATTTTCTTCAGTCTTCTCTTCTGTGTCTTTATTTGCGGATTGATAATGGTTCTTGATATGTCCGGGCTTGCCACAATTCCAACATTCAATCTTTTTTATTGTTGGAATTTTCGGGGTTCTTAGACTACGACCTTCTATTCATAAACTGTAATCTTCCAAGATCATGCCCCATATTTCAATCTCTGCCACTGTTATATATGTTTGATGCCGATGTCAAAGTGGAAGCTCCATTTGCTCAATCCAGATATCTTCTGTCATGATTATACTAATGATATCATTATGGTTTAGTTTGGATTTTCCCGCAGAACTACTAATTGCAGTAATTATTCTGCTCCAACTCTCGGGCAATTGTTCCAAAATTAATATAGCTCAAATTTCATCATTAAAATCGATTTCAACCGATTCTAGTTGACCTATCACATCATAGAATGCGTTTAAATTCATTTAGATATTCTATAAACCTTCCACCTTCTGCCATTTTTAAATTTAATAATATTTTTAATAAAACGTACTTTATGTTATGCGTATGGTTGCTCATACACGCTGAAAAGGGCAACCATTAGAGACTTCGTCGTCTTCTCATTTATTATATTAAACACCACTACCTTTGAGAATGATAGTCCCATAGTAATAAGAACTTTTCGGCCAAGCAGCTGCCATTTGGCTTCCTCCTTATATGTAGGATTATGTTTTTGTGGTAAGTATAGATCCTTCTGGTAGATATTCTCCTCTATTTGCATCTTTCAAAATCCAAAATTTGTATCGTCAAATTTTATAAAATTTGAATTCTTCCTTTTTGATGCCACTGCTCTCACTCAACCAAATATGCTAAATACAAAAAAAATCTATGCTATGTAATTTTTGACATATGGTTTATGTGAACTCGAGGTTGTCAAAACCAAGAGTTTTTATACCAATTTTTAGGAAATTATGTGCTATTAATTTCACCAATAATTTTGGCCAATAATATTATTATAATTTATACACTTCTAATATCTTTAATAATTTTTTTAGAACCTTCGCATTTAATGGGTCAAGAAAAATACTGAATGTAAAAAATAAATGGATAGTATAAGTATAAAAATTCATACACAAATACACAACACAAGTATTTATGTAGTTCACCAATTTGACTACGTCCACAACTCACTCATTTTCACTGTAATAATTATTGTTAGCAAAACATACATAGTGTATCATTCACACTCTGAAAATATTCACACTATATTTTTTTAGGCTTACGCACACTCTGAATCAGTTGCCCTTTGATAATACACATTCTGTATTTTCTCGATTACACTAACAACACTTTTTAAAAAATACACTCTTTATTTTTCTCTCTACTCTTACTTATTTACAAGCAAGTGAATGGGTGTTATGTACCTTCTGAAGTTGGAGGTATTGATAGTAACAGAGGAAGAGAGTTGGCTGGGAGAAGGAGAAAATTATGGAGCAAATGTGGGAGAAAAGAAAAAGGATTTCAAAAGCCATCGACAGCAAGCAAGTGAGTGGTGCCCATTACCTCCATCATCTAACAATCATATGGGTGATGATGATAAGCATTAGGGGTACTGTTAATCCTATGATCGGTTGTTAGGTTAGATCTAGATTAGTGTGAATTTTTTTATCTTGCATGTGTGCGAACTACTTTTTTTTAGTTTATTTATTAGAAGTACAACGTGCACGTGGTATTATTTAATTTTACAATGTATTGTGGTTCACCATCACCATCATCATCATCATCATTAAGTCCTATTGTAAAAGTTCAATTTCATAATAAGATGTTTAACTTAACAATAGTCTTTGAAATAATTCAACATAGCATCAATTTCATGGAAACCCAATCGATTGCGACTTCATACCATTTGACACCTATTTTATATAAATCGACACCTATAATTCACGTAAATCGACACATATTTACTGAAATTTGTGTGATAATTACTATTTTTGAAAAATTATGATCAAGTCAATGATCATATTATTAAATTAAAATTCTGTCAAAATCTATGTGTGTGCGTGTGTCTATATATATATATATATATAAAACTGTAGTATGAAGTTGTAGCTTTTTACCATGAGTTAACACGTGGAATTAATAATTGCTTCCTCTCTTCTCTAAAACCACGCTTGACAATTATGTTTATTTTTTCTAACTTTTCACTTTCCGATACATCTCATCCACTCCTTTAAAACTAAATTTGAAGTTATTTACTTAAACCAAGACCATTCCTCTATTTTATCCCTACCAATTTGGCTCTTTCCACTCTCTTTCATCTCTTCCGATTTTATTTAAAAAGGAACTTTCTACATCTCATAATCCACTCAGCACTCATATTATCCCTCTGAGTGGAAACATTCTCCAATAAAATGTCACTAAAATAGCGACCAGATACAACAAGATCACTCACTTGAACATTATTAGTTTGTGCATTGTTTTAAACCTCTTTTTTTGGTTCTCTTCACCTGAGTTTTTTACTAGGACTTTTTTTAACAGGTGAAGGGACGAGAAAATAGATTTTACCACGTTGGAGTACTTTTTCGATTGAGATTATAACAAGAAAATAGATTTTATCACGTTGCATGGTGAAGAGTTTTTTTTTCAAGATTTTTTTGGGTAGGCTTTCATGATATCGGTTGCTAAAACCTAGCAAACCCCTCCCACCACCGGCCACTGCTATTTTTTCATTGTCACGGAGGTTTGATCCATTGTATCTCTTATTAGAGTTTTATTTAGCATTAAGGGTGCTTTAGTATTTTCCCTTTTATTTTATTATTAGGTGGTTGTAGTAGGACATATATTCTCTCTTCTTTCCATTGTATTGTATTCTAGTTTATGCCAAGATGAAACCTAAGCCCCTCTTTTTCTCTTTTCGATTTGATTGTAGATCTTTGATATATTATCATGGTATCAGAGCGGGATCAAAGCTTAATCTTATCAACATAGTCCGCGGATCCATTTCTTTGAAGGTAATTATGGTCGTTTTCCTCCTGTTTGTTCGATTAATTATTTTATTCGTTCGATTTGGTTTCGTTTAGGTACTGTTTGATAGTTTATTTTTGCAATGGCTGGTGAAAAAGATGATTCGCTGCAATCAATTTGTCACACCCCAAACCCAATATCCATACTAATAATTTGTTATTGGAATAATTGGATCGTAATCTTGAGTCCATTGGAAAATATACTTCATTTATCAATATTTTTCTACACACTGTATATAATGAACATAATATTATTATTATACCATAATGAAATCAATATCAGAGTCATAAGTAACCAGACATACAATACTATGATTAATTATGATAAAATTTCACAATCATCAACTCAATCCATACTAATGCAATAAATAAAATGTGTGAGTGTATTAAAATCTTCAGTGTGACAATGATAAAATCCCCATATTTAAACCCCACCTCTTTCCAACGGTGCAACTCTCAAAGTTACCGGTCATATGGTATTCTAGCTGACAGCATACAAACCTGAAATTGTTAAAATATAAACTGTAAGCATTAAGCTTAGTGAGGTACTCCTTTCCTACAATGAAATAACAATTCTATATCGAATATATGGATATAAAATCCAAGCAATCCTGCCCGTTGGCAATAACAATTCCGGGATCATAAGATCCAAATAATTCTACCCATTGGCCATAACAAATCCTGGATCATAAGATCCAAATAATTCTGCCCATTGGCAATAACAAATCCTGGAACATTAGTTCTAACAAATCATTGGATCTTTGTCCAATTCCAATCCTGGATCATAAGACCCAAACAAATTCTGGAACATTAGTTCTAACAAATCATTGGATCTTTGTCCAATTCCAATCCTGGATCATAAGACCCAAACAAATTCTGGATATTTTAATATCCAAACAAATCATGAATACCGAAGTACTCAAACTAATCCTGGATCATGAGACCCAAACAAATCCTGGATATTTTAATATCCAAACAAATCCTGAATATCGAAGTACTCAAACCAATCCTGGATCATGAGACTCAAACAAATCCTGGACATTTTAATATCCAAACAAATCCTGAGTACCGAAGTATTAAAACAAATCCTTCTCTTAGAGCTATATTCATATTTATATATGAAACAAATCATAAGTACACTCACCTCGACAGTTTAACGGGCTTTTCCCTTGCCTTTATCCGGTATTTGTTCAATCAGCTCTTCTTCCCTTTCTATCATTCTTAAAATATTAGTATAGCCATAAGAATATCAACAATCCAAAGAATGATTTAAACATAATTCAATCCATAAATATCACATGATTCCATTCAAATCATTTATCACAAGTGAAGTTCCATCCAAATCCATGTTAATATATTTAATTGATCTAAATCATAGACCAAATATAAATTCATTTAATCCTTGAAATTCAATCCTTGTCATATTAGTATTCCAATACAAAAGACGGTACATCATTTTAAGTCTCCTAGAGCAAGATATGCTCATTTCTTTACCACGTAGCAAATCTGCCCTATAGGGTGTTTTACCGTTCATTCAACTTCTACGAATTTCAATAATTTTTCTACATCATAAATTTATATGATATTTCACCCAACATCAGTAAACTTATTGGATAATACAAGATTAAAATTTCATAATTTTCAGAGTTCATTTGCTATGTCAAGCAAAACATCGAACACATGGCGGGCATATTTTCATGCTTAGGGCAGATTTCATATCCGAACGTCAAACTCTCACCAAAGACTCATTTCTTGGTATTTTCACATGATTTTCGGATATGTAATACATATATGGGTCCAGGTTAATGTCAAATTGGAATCAATCAATTCCAGTAAGTACACAAAAATATATGGAAGTTTGAATAAACAAGGTTCCTAAACAAAACAATCTCAAGGGTTTACACATTCAAGTTTGCTTAAACTTGCATCTATCCATAAGTACACATCAAGACATGGAATTTCAGTAAACAAATGATTATTTCAATCATTTAAATAAGTAATACAAAAAAAAAATAAACAAGATTTATGGATGGAAATACCTTAGGGGCTTTTACGTAATTTTTCTATGAATTTTTCTTCAATTTCTCCTCACACTTTCTTCCTAAACTTCAAAACTCTCTTTCTTTAAGCTTCAAATCTCTCATGGCTGAATTTATATGAATAAGGAGGTAATTCTAAGGGTTTGAAGTCGGCCAAGACAACCTCCACCTCCAACCAATCAATTTATAACATGTGGCATCATATAAAACAAAATATCATTTAAGGCTAAATGACTACTTTAGCCCCTGTTCGTAAAAAGATAATATCTTCCCACTCGGATGTCCGTTCGATGGACCGTTTGTTGTGTTACAAACCTAACTCATATATCCACAATTATCTAGTTTATACCTCAAGTCAATTTTTATGTCATAAAGGTCAAAACTAGTCTTAAACTTGAACATTCCTACCGAAAACTTCAAAATTTCACATTTGTAACTAATTCAATATTTCATGCTTTATGGCGCTAGGATTAGACTAAATATAATGACTTAACATTATATATAATAATAACATATTATCCATATCACGTAAGCCAATCATGATTTAAACATAATTTATCATAATTATATTCGGGTTGTCACAATTCTCCCCCTGTTAGGAAATTTCATCCCCGAAATTGACATACCTTGGTTGTCTGAATCAAACAAATACGGATAACGCATCTTCATGCTATCCTCACTCTCCCATGTGGCTTCTTCCATGGAATGCCTTCTCCACATAACCTTCACAAGTGGGATCACTTTTGATCTCAATATTTGTTCTTTCCTAGCGACGATTGCAAGTGGTTCTTCCACATAGCTCAAATCTTCTTTCAACGCAATAGGTTGTTCCACCAATACATGTGAAGGATCCGCTACATACTTTCTCAACATAGAAACATGGAAAACATCTTGTAATCGAGCTAACTACTGTGGTAACGCTAGCTTGTAGGCAACCATCCCGGCTTTCTCAAGAATTTCATAAGGTCCAATGTAGCGTGGACTTAATTTACCTTTCTTTCCAAACCTCATAACTCCTTTCCATGGAGATATCCGAAGAAACACATAATTCCCCTTCTGAAATTCTAAATTTTTCCATCGCTTATCTACATAACTTTTCTATCTTTTGAGCCGTTCTCATTCTATCTCTAATAATCTTCACTTTTTCAGTGGTAACTTCAATCAACTCTGGACCCTATATCTTCCTTTCACCAACTTCACCCCAGCATACGGGTGTACGACACCGTCTACCATACAACGCTTCATATGGTGCCATACCAATAGTAGATTGAAAACTATTGTTATATGCAAATTCTATCAAGGGCAAATATTCATCCCAATTTCCTTTAAAATCGAGCACACAAGCTCTAAGCATATCTTCCAAAATCTGTATTGTCCTTTCAGACTGCCCATCTGTCTGGGGATGAAAAGCCGTACTAAACTTCAAGTTAGTACCCATAGCATACTGGAAGCTATCCCAAAATCTGGATGTAAAAGTAGGGTCCCTATCTGAAACAATAGATACCGGTGCTCTATGCAATCGAATAATTTAGTTAACATACAATCTAGCATACCTATCAACTGTATACGTAGTCTTGACTGCTAGAAAATGAGTGAACTTCGTCAATCTATCCACCACTACCCAAATCGAATCTGACCCCTTCTGAGATCGAGGAAGTCCAACCACAAAATCCATTATTACATAATCCCATTTCCATTTCGACATTGGCAATGGCTGAAGCAGACCAGTAGGTTTCTGATGCTCCACTTTCACTTGCTGACATATAAGGCACCTCGCAACAAACTCAACTATTTCCTTCTTCATATTATTCCACCAATAATGGTCCTTTAAATCCCTATACATTTTAGTGCTACTAGGATGCATAGTATAAATGGAATTATGAGCCTCATCTAAAATTTCCTCTTTCAATCCACACACATTAAGCACACATAATCGTTGCTTATACCATAAAGTGCCATCATTCACAATACAAAAATCTTCAGACTTACCATCTCGGACATCTTGTTGTTTCTTCTCAACAAAAGGATCTTGACTTTGCAAATCACAAATACGGGTAGCTAACAAAGGCCTCACGCTTACATGAGCAAAGAACTTGTCCCCATCGACTAGCTTCAATTCTACTCCCATCAATCTCAGCTCCATAATATGAGAAACTCTTACACACTGAATGCAAGATAACCTGCCCGATGATTTTCCACTCAAAGAATCTGCAACTACATTCACCTTCCCCGGATGGTAGTGAATTGTACAATCATAATCTTTAATTAACTCCATCCATCGCCTCTGCCTCAAATTCAACTCCTTTTGAGTAAATAAATACTTAAGGCTTTGATGGTCAGTAAAAATCTCACATACCTCACCATATAGATAATGACGCCATAATTTTAAAGCAAACACAATAACAGCAAGTTCCAAATCATGTGTAGGATAATTATGTTCATGTGTACGCAACTGCCTAGAAGCATAAGCAATAACTTTACCATGCTGCATAAAAACACAACCCAACCCCTGGTGTGAAGCATTGGTATAAATAACAAAACCATCTCCACCGTGTGGAATAGTAAGAACATGGGCAGTTACCAATCTCTTATTCAATTCTTCAAAACCATTTTCACAATCAGAATTCCATTCAAACTTAATATCTTTCCGGGTCAATTTAGTCATTGGCAAAGCAATTGAAGAAAATCCCTTAATAAACCTTCTATAATACCCAGCTAAACCCAGAAAACTTCTCACCTCGGTGACATTATTGGGCCTCTCCCATTTTACAATAGCTTCCACCTTCTTGGGATCAACGCATATACCTTCTCCAGAAAAAACATGGCCTAAAAATACAACTTTTGATAGCCAAAATTCACATTTGCTAAACTTATCATACAATTGCTTATCTTTCAACACATTCAAAATAGTTCGGAGATGCTTTTCATGTTCAACCTTATCACGTGAATAAATCAGAATATCATCAATAAAAACTATCACAAAGGAATCAATGAAAGGATGCAGTACCCGGTTCATAAGATCCATAATACAGCTGGAGCATTAGTCACCCCAAAAGGCATCACCAGAAATTCAAAATGACCATACCGAGTACGAAAAGTAGTTTTATAAATATCACTCCCCTTCACCCTCAACTGATGATAACCTCACTGCAAGTCTATCTTTGAAAACACTTTAGCACCCTGTAACTGATCAAACAAATTGTTGATACCAAATTTAGTCTGCTGACATGGCTCAATCGAGTGAAGACACGTGGCAATCTACGTGGCAACAACAAGCATTTCCGAGGAACTCAGACGCTTCGAGAAACCATACTACAACGAGGAACAGTGCTTCCCCGAGTAACTCAGACGCTCCGACCTACAAGAACTCTCCGAGGAACTTTTGAGTACCAAGGAACTTTGAGCACCGAGGAACCTTAGGCGGTCCGAGCAGCTTAGGCGGTCCGAGCTGCACCTCGAACAAAGCATTAATAACAGGAAAACCAACAGTCTGACTGTTCATTAAATGCTTATCATTCAGATGTATACGCTTAAGGGGCATTTAATATATTACCCTTTCACATGTACAACATTGAATGTATTACCCTTTCACATTACAACCTCATGGCTATAAATACATTGTAAAATCCTCATTGTAAGGGGATCGGAATTTCTTGATAGAACTTGTAATCGAGAATTCCCAAACATTCAGCAATAACATAACAGTGGACGTAGGCCATTCTTATAAGGCTGAACCACTTTAAAATTTCTTTGTCTCATTTATTTATCTGTGATTGAATAATTAGATATGATATAATTTTTTACATCAACAGATTACACTCCTAAAAATCAGGAGGACAATTTAAAACTACCATATTCCGAGAAAGAATGTTCCACACTCCTCAAATTTCAAACTATGAAACATTGGGGGCTTCTGTTGATACCAAATTTAGTCTGCTGACATGGCTTAATCGAGTGAAGACACGTGGCAACAACAAGCACTTCCGAGGAACTCAGACGCTCCGAGGAACCATACTACAACGAGGAACACTGCTTCCCCGAGTAACTCAGACGCTCCGACCTACAAGAACTCTCCGAGGAACTTTTGAGTACCAAGGAACTTTGAGCACCGAGGAACCTTAGGCGGTCCGAGCAGCTTAGGCGGTCCGAGCTGCACCTCGAACAAAGCATTAATAGCAGGAAAACCAACAGTCTGACTGTTCATTAAATGCTTATCATTCAGATGTATACGCTTAAGGGGCATTTAATATATTACCCTTTCACATGTACAACATTGAATGTATTACCCTTTCACATTACAGGCTCATGGCTATAAATACATTGTAAAATCCTCATTGTAAGGGGACCGGAATTTCTTGATAGAACTTGTAATCGAGAATTCCCAAACATTCAGCAATAACATAACAGTGGACGTAGGCCATTCTTATAAGGCTGAACCACTTTAAAATTTCTTTGTCTCATTTATTTATCTATGATTGAATAATTAGATACGATCTAATTTTTTACATCAACAGATTACACTCCTAAAAATCAGGAGGACAATTTAAAACTACCATATTCCGAGAAAGAATGTTCCACACTCCTCAAATTTCGAACTATGAAACATTAGGGGCTTCTGTTGATACCAAATTTAGTCTGCTAACATGGCTCAATCGAGTGAAGACACGTGGCAATCTACGTGGCAACAACAAGCACTTCCGAGGAACTCAGACGCTCCGAGGAACCATACTACAACGAGGAACACTGCTTCCCCGAGTAACTCAGACGCTCCGACCTACAAGAACTCTCCGAGGAACTTTTGAGTACCGAGGAACTTTGAGCACCGAGGAACCTTAGGCGGTCCGAGCAGCTTAGGCGGTCCGAGCTGCACCTCGAACAAAGCATTAATAGTAGGAAAACCAACAGTCTGACTGTTCTTTAAATGCTTATCATTCAGATGTATACGCTTAAGGGGCATTTAATATATTACCTTTTCACATGTACATCATTGAATGTATTACCCTTTCACATTACAGCCTCATGGCTATAAATACATTGTACAATCCTCATTGTAAGGGGATCAGAATTTCTTGATAGAACTTGTAATCGAGAATTCCCAAACATTCAGCAATAACATAATAGTGGACGTAGGCCATTCTTATAAGGCTGAACCACTTTAAAATTTCTTTGTCTCATTTATTTATCTGTGATTGAATAATTAGATACGATATAATTTTTTACATCAACAGATTGGCACCGTCTGTGGGAAACGACTGGTAATATCGTTTTTCATCAAAAATAATTCATCACAAATGGCTGATATTTCAGAATCTAGCAATCAAAACGCTGGAAGCCCTCCAAATCCATCTGCTCCGCCAAATATTCCAGATCTGGCTGGAATAATGACAAATTTGGCTCAGGGCCAGATCGTCATGCAAGAAACTATGCGACGACTCATACAAACCCTCCATGGCGGTGCACCAACCCATTCAGGACCACGAAGTATTCAAAGAAATACCCGTGCATCTTCTTCGCGTACTAGGCATACCAATTCATATCGCAATGAGGAATCTGAAGATTTTTCTTATCAACCTGGACGAACTTCGTCACTGCGGGCCACAGATACTGAACAACATATCACTCTCTCTCTAGAAAGGACTAGTGCACTAGAGAGGTTAAGCAGGGCTCACCTTTCAATCGATTAGGACCTAGAAGGAGTAGAAGTCCTCCTAAAGTCGCATCGAGGAGTTTTCGATGACCATCAGATTTAAGGGAAGGATCTGCCCAGTCGCGACCAGCTGCTCGTCAAGATAGATCCCAAGAAGCCACATCAACGCGATCAGTTGCTCGAACCAATAGGCCCGAGGAAGGAAATGATTCATGGAAAGGTTCTATTCAGAGGCTGGAGGATATATTAGGGGAAATGGCTAAAGCCAAGACCCTCTACAACGAACTTTTATTCGAGGAACACCTTTTGTCCAGGCCATTGTAGATTTTCCAACACCATCAAAGTTCAAAGCACCTGTTGTGACCCCCAAATATGATGGAAAGACTGACCCTGTCCTTCATATAGAACAATACTAAGCTGCAGCCGACATCTATGCTGTTCCAGATGAGATGAGATGCAGAGCATTCTCAGGAACTCTTACCGGATCTGCTCAAATATGGTATAATAATCTTCCTCGGGGTAAGATCTCAACTTTCTTTCAACTGGCCGAGTTATTCATTGGGAATTTCTGTTTTGGAGCAAAACTTGTTAAACGAGTAGCGCATTTGTTAAGTGTTAGACAAAAGGCTGATGAAAGTACCAGAGATTATATAACTCGTTTTAATAACGAGAAGCTCGAAGTCATTGATTATGAAGAGAAAACAGCGATTACCGCCTTGATGAGTGGACTACTGCCCAACAAGTTGTACTACACTTTGGCCAAAGATCCACCTAAAACCATATCAGACCTGATGGGAAAAGCGTCCAAGATTATGAATGCCGAGGAGGCTATGGTGCGAAGAAGAATATGGATGCCAAAGAAACCAAGGTGGAAGGTGATAAAGCTAAGAAGAAAGAGCATAAGAACAATGGTAATAACAAACATTCAAAAACTAGGTCGGTATGGGACGTAATGAAGAAATTCGATAATTATACTCCTTTGAAGAAGGACATCAACTATGTTCTAGAAGAAATCAAGAACAACGAGGAGTTAAACTGGCCAGAGAAAATGAAGGCAGACCCCGATCGGAGGAATAAAGCAAAGTATTGCGAGTTTCATAAAGATCATGGCCATATGACCAAGAATTGCATAGCTCTTCAGAATGAGATTAAAACACTCATTAGATGAGGAAAACTGGCAAAGTATGTTGATCGTGGAAACGAAAGAAGAAACAACGACCGAACAAGAGAGAGGTCTAGATCTCCTCATCGAACAGAGGAGAACAAGAAAAGAAACCATGAAGTTGATCCAAAAGATGACCCCGATCTTCCCAAGAGACCAAGGCAGCCAGAACGAGAGGTATTTTCAATACATTTTGGGTCATTTGACTATAATGTTATTACAGGTGGAGATGCAGGAGGAGGAGACCTTACTGCAGAGAGAAAAGCTTACCTCTGTGAGGCTCAGGCTTGCTCGTACATTCAACGAATAAATCTATCCGAGGAGGATCGCCCGAGAAAGGTGAACAAAGAGAAATTAGTCATTGGTTTCTCAAAGAATGACCTCGCAGGTGTTCTATATCCTCATGATGACCCATTGGTGATCAAAATGAGGATGAAGGAGGTTATGATTTTAAGAGTGCTGGTCGACAATGGTAGCTCGGCAGACATCATGTTCTACTCGTGCTTCGACAGTTTAAATCTAAAGCTATCTCAACTGGAGCCTTATCATAGACCCCTCCTCGGTTTTGTTGGCGAGAAAGTATTTCCACTTGGGACGATCAAGTTAGATATATTCATTGGTACGTGGCCTGCTTGTCGACCAGAAAGAATACGCTTCTTCGTGATGGATAAGAATTTTCAATCATCATACAATATCATCATGGGAAGAGTAGGATTGAAGAAGTTCGAGGCTGTACCATCTACGGTTCATCAATGCCTAAAATTTCCAACAAATTTTGGAGTAGGAATTGTGAAAGGTGACTAGAAAGTAGCTCGGGAATGCTATTATTCATCCACCGAGCAAGAGGAACTGGAGGAATCAAGGAAAAAGACTACTACCTATCAAGTGGATGAAGGTGCCGAAATTGAAACATTGGATTCTAGAGATGAATCGCAACTCGTGAAGGGTCAAGTGGTGGAAGCTACTGAAAACATCATTCTGGACGACGAGCACCCTGAACGAACTACTCAAGTAGATTCGTCGTTGGAAGCCTCATTAAAACAGGAATTGATAACTTTCCTAAGAAGCAGAAAGCAAACTTTTGCGTGGAGTCATGAGGATATGCCCGGGATAGATCCAAATTTCTTATGTCACGAGCTCAATGTGAATAAGGAGATCAAGCCTGTGAAGCAGAGAAGAAGAGTATTCAGTCCCGAGAAGAATCAAGCTATACAGGAGGAAGTCGAGAAGCTCCAGAAATCTTGCTTCATTGAAGATGTTAAATATCCAGACTGGTTAGCCAATGTGGTGATGGTAAAGAAGAAAAACAACAAGTGGAGGATGTGTGTAGACTTCACCGACCCCAATAAAGCATGCCCAAAGGATCACTTTCCACTACCCCGAATTGATCAGCTGGTGGATGCTACCTCGGGACACGAGCTGCTGAGCTTCATGGATGCTTATTCCGATTACAATCAGATTAAAATGAAACCTGAAGACAGGGAGAGTACTTCTTTCATTACCCCTAGGGGAACTTATTGTTATAATGTTATGCCTTTTGGTTTTGAAAAATGCAGGTGCGACATATCAGCGGCTGATGAACAAGGTCTTTGCTGAACAAATCAGTTGCAATATGGAAGTCTATGTTGACGATATGCTGACAAAGAGCAAGAAAGTTGTCGATCATCTAGTTGACTTAAGTCAGACTTTTGATCAACTGGATAAATATCAAATGAAGCTGAACCCGACGAAGTGCATATTTGGAGTACGAGAAGGCATGTTTCTCGGGTACATTGTCAATCAACGAGGCATTGAGGCGAATCCTGAAAAGATCAAAGCTCTATTAGGGCTGTGATCTCTAACGACGAAGAAAGATGTGCAAAGTCTTACAGGACGAGTAGCACTCAACAGATTTGTATCGCGAGCAACTGATCGATGTCTCCCATTCTTCAAGACACTCCGAAAGACTTTTGAATGGAATGATGAATGTGAGAAGGCTTTTCAAGACTTGAAGAAATACTTGGGAGCACCTCCACTGTTATCCAGGCCAGTGATGGGAGAAAAATTATACTTGTATCTGGCAGTGTTCGAGAATGCAATCAGTTCGGCATTGATAAGAGTGAAGAATGGAGTACAAAAACCAATCTACTATACAAGTAAGGCCTTTCGAGGAGCAGAGATCAGATATCCAAGGCTGGAAAAGTTAGCACTGGCGCTGATTGAGGCGAGTAGGAGAATGAGGCCATACTTCCAGGCTCATACTATAGTCGTATATACTGATATGCCGTTGAGGCACGCCTTTCATAAACCAGAAAAATTAGGGAGATTGATGTACTGGGCAATAGAGCTCGGTGAATACGATATAGTCTATGAAACCAGATCATCTCTTAAAGGGAAAGCTGTAGCGGATTTTATAGCAGAGTTCACCTATCCTGATACCCTCGAGGAGCAAAAGTTGCTCGCTAATCAACCCGTGGATGTTACAGGATCATCAAACACAAGCTCAGACCAACTTAGGTTGGTAAAAGGGCAAGTGGATGTTACAAGATCATCAAATTCGAGCTCAGACCAACTCCGGTTGGTAAAATGGCAAGAAAAGATGATCGACGAAGAGCAAGAAATATCAGGGGAGGATGAAAGGAAGCAAAAAATATTTCACCGAGGAACTCTGTCAGATCAAAAATTTGAAGACGAGTTACCTATATGGAGGCTATATGTAGATGGCTCATCTTGCACTACAGGATATGGCGCGAGGATATTTTTGAGCACTTCGGATGAGGTCGACATGGAATACACCCCACATTTCCAATTCAAAGCTTCCAAGAATGAGGCTGAGTATGAGGCCATGATTGCAGGTCTTAATTTGGCAAAAAATTATAGAGGCGCAGCAGGTTATTATTTTCAGTGATTCTCAATTGATAGTAAACCAAATGATGGGAGTATATGCAGTCAAAGGAGAACTAATGATCAGATATCACGCAAAGGCAAAGAAGCTGGTGTCGGAATTTGCTGCTATTCAACTGGTCAGAATACCAAGAATGGAGAATGCAAGAGCAGACGCCTTAGCTCGATTAGCATCAGTTACTCGTACCGAGCTACGAAGAACAATCCCAATTGAAGTGTTGGTTGGTTGGAGTATAGATGAAGATTTGACGATGAACTTTATCACCCTTGATTTAGGACTATCTTGGATGGATCCCATCAGGGCATATATTGAGAAAGGGGAAGTACCAATTGACAAGCTCGCAGCCAAGAAATTAAAGTTTAAAGCTGCTCGGTATGTATTAACTTATGGCAGGTTTGCAAAGATGTGTAAATCCCTCCGAGGTGAAAGAATTGATTGAAGAGGTCCATGAAGGGTCTTGTGGAGCCCATGTAGCAGGTCGGACGCTTTTGCAAAGGGTGATGACGCAGGGATACTACTGGACAACGATGAGGGCTGATTGTATAGCCTATGCCAAGAAATGTGACAAGTGCCAGCGCTTTTCCTCCATCCGAAGAACTCCACAAGCATTGTTGACACCCATCACTTCCCCTTGGCCATTTGCCATGTGGGGAATAGATTTGGTTGGGCCACTGCCAATGACCAGAGGAAGGTTCAAATACCTCGTTGTCGCAGTGGGTTATTTTACTAAGTGGGTGGAAGCTGAGCCTCTCATTGATATGACGTACGAGAAGGTGTACCAATTTATTTGGAAGAACATCATTTGTCGATATGGTCTTCCTCATGCCTTCATCATAGACCATGGAACACAATTTGACAACGAGGAGTTCGCTGCCTATTATCATCAGTCAAACATTTTAAAGATTCACTCAGCACCAGGCCATCCTCAAAGCAACGGACAGACTGAAGTGACGAACAAAACATTGCTAAATGGCTTGAAGAAAAGACTGAATGATGCGAAAGAAAATTGGATCAACGAGCTACAATCAGTACTATGGGCTTACCGAACTACTCCCCGAGTAGCAACTGGAGAATCATCATATATGCTGGCATTGGGAAGTGAAGCTGTTATACCTGCCGAGTTGGGCCTCCCAACACACAGAGTACTGAATTTCAATTCCCCTGTCTGCGACTTAATGAGAAGATTGGATTTATACATACTCGAGGAAGTTAGAAAAGAAGCAGCCATCGGGAATGCTGCATACCAACAACGAACATCTTTGTTCTACAATAAGAGGGTGAAGAAGTGTGACCTGAAAGAAGGAGACTATGTGCTAAAGAAAGTAATTCAAAAGCACAACAAACTGGAGGCAAACTGGCATGGACCATACCGAGTTACAGAAGTTGTTCGACCAGGAACTTACCGAATAGCAACTTTAGAAGGGGAGGAGTTTAAGAATGCATGGAACGCAGAGCACCTGCGCAAGTATTATCAGTGATGTATATTCTCTCCTTTTATTGAAAGTTTTTCGGGGAATACTAGTGCTACACACTACTCGGCAAAACTCGGACTACTCAAATTTATTCTCTCGGCAAAACTCGGACTACTCAAATTTATTCTCGAAAATGCCAACTAAGGTTGGTCGAGAAACAAATGTATTCCTCCGGGAAGTAAAGCTACTTGTATTCCTCCGGGAAGTAAAACTTGTATTCCTCCGGGAAGTAAAACTTGTATTCCTCCGGGAAGTAAAGCTACTTGTATTCCTCCGGGAAGTAAAGCTACTTGTATTCCTCCGGGAAGTAAAACTTGTATTCCTCCGGGAAGTAAAACTTTTATTCCTACGGGAAGTAAAACTATGTGTTCCTCGGGAAGTAAAAATATTCCTAAAAAAGCCAACTTATGTTGGTTAGGAAGTAAATAAATTCTCGAAAATGCCAACTAAGATTGGTTGGGAGGTACAGTTATTCCAAAAAGTGCCAAAGTTGCTTGTAGAGGAAAAATCCACTAACTGTAGTTGGTCGACAAGGAAAATTTATCGACCTTGGTTGGTCGGAAACATTTTCATAAAGACGAGAAAGTGATCGAGCAACATTGATACTCGTAACTTTTTACTAAATTGGTCGAGAAACAAAACATCATTTTTGTCAAATTATTACCACAAATTCAAACTACTCGACAATAAGTTGATCGACAAATAATACAATATTGTTATCTTTTTAATAGATACACATGCATAGATGTAAAATGTTACAAAATAATAGCAGTCAAGATTTGCAAATAAAAGTCTTTCATTAAATCAAAAAACAAATTACATTGATAATGAAATGTATACAAATTTATTACATCAAAATTCCTACTCTATTGGTTTCTTCCCCTCTGCTTTTGAAACAGGTTCCTCGCCAGCATGCGGATCATTTAAAGCAAGAGGAGAATTTAAAAAGTTCAAATCTTTTAACATCCTGATATTCATCACGGATGGTCGATCTAGGAGGTGCTCGGGACGAGATATCTCGACATTTGAATGGAGATTGTAGTCACCGAGATATTTGGAAATCAAGCATCGAGGAATGGCCCGAGCAGGGATCCAACTCATATCAAGTTTGAATGGTGGCACGGGTAGGTCGAGCAGCCCAGGATCGTGGTAGTCCCACAGGTAATGACCCTGTTCGAGTTACAGCACACCTAAGGCATTCAACCAGCCTTGCTTGTAGCCCTCATTATTGGCATTCTGGATACGATCGTCCAAGTGGTAGAGAGCCTCGTTGTACCCAGCCATCCAGAACTCCCTGGGCTGTTTGTGAAATTGATATGTCAATTTTTCCAGCTTCTCTTGGAGATTTTTGATGAAGAGTTCCTTATTCTCCAAGACATACTTCTGCGCAGAAAGCTGTTCTTCCAGGTCCCTGATCTTCTTTGACATTTCAGCCAATGCCTGGTTCTTTGCCATCAATTGGAAAGCTGGGTTCTCTAAAGCAGATTGAGTCCTCTGTTCCTCGACAGGAATCCGAGCTGCTCTTGCTCATCCCCGAGGAGCTCTTGCTCGTCCACGAGAAGATGTAGAGGGGCCAGCTCTTTTCAAAGTTTCTAACTCGTCCCTCAAGTTGGCGTTCTCGACCTCCAAGAACGAGAATCCCTCATCAGTCACTGGGATCAAGGCTTTTGAAGTGGAAGCTGCAGACTTCAACAGCGATAACTCTCTTTGCAGGTTGTTATTCTCTTGCTCTAATAATTCAGCTATTTATCTGCACTCTTCGACCTCAGCCCTCAGAGTTCTTTCCCGTACGTTGTAAGCAGCAAAACGCTTCTCGTATCCCTTGTCGGGAATGATTTGCTGATACTTCTTCTCATACCCCTCATGAAAGAGGGAAGTGGATTACTTATATTATTGCTGAAGGTCTTCGAGAGTGCCTTGGAGATCCTCGATCATGTCATAATAAGCTACATTATTGGCCACCGCACGATCAAGCAGACACTTTAAGTATTGGTAGGCCTCAATTGCCTATTCCAAAGCATCTTGGCTGAGGATGTCGACGATTTGTACTGCACTCAGATCTATGTGACGAGCCTTAAAATATTCATTGCATTGCCGCAACAGCTTTGTATCATGAGCAGACAGTAATTCCATCCTGGCCAGAAACTAGTAGAGAAAGAAAAAACAATAATCAAAACAGAGCATGAAGAAGAGAAACAACAGTATGCATAAACAAAAGTTCAAGTTTTATTATATCATAAGGTTCAGAGTTACATGGTTCAAGATTACATTTGTCAAAAAAAAAATAGATAGAAGTCCGAACAACTCTACACCTTTTCCTTGTCTCCCAAAACTTTCTCGGGAGGCTGGGACGAGGAGGTAAGCTGCTCGGATGGAGCAGATAGTAGCTGGGGAAGTGCTGGAGGTTGCTCAGAGGAAGTAGCGAGCTGCTGAAGTTCCTCGTTAGCAGGCTGGATGGCTGGGGGATGATCTCCCATCACCATGGAAGACTCTTCGGAGGCAGCTTAGTTCTCCTCTTCGTCTTCAGGAGTTGGAGGGGGACCAGGGATGTATCGCTGAAAGAGTTCGGAGTTTTCATCAACCTTCATCTCCTGTAGAGCAGCGACCCACCCCATCTCTAAAGTATTTAAGGCTGCTATATTCTACTTGAGACATTATGGCAGCCAAGCCTTTGTTCCACCCCTTGTCCCAGCCGGCGCTGAAAGACTTCTTCACAGCCATTTTCCTCTTTAACTTCTCCGAGGAAAGCTTCTCGGACAGAAGATTTTTAGCAGTCTTTAGTTTATTCTCAACTTCTTCCTTCTGGAGACTTACTTCGCGAAGTTGGATTAATTCTTCCTCAGCAACCTTGAGTTTATTCTCAAACTCTCCAGCATTTTTGAGCTTCTTGTCGAGCTCTTTATTTTTCTCCTCCAAGTCCTTTATTTTCTTCTCCAACCCCTTGGGGACTTCAACAACTTGAGCCTTCTCCTTCTCGGTGGAGGTAAGTTTCTTCTCCCAAACAGCCTTGTCAGCATCGTACTTCTGATGAGAATCTTCCAAAGACTATCTCACTCCCATCAGAGCTTCCTCCACACCAGATGAGGAGCTTGAAGCTTTAATATCTTCATCTTTCTTCAAAATTGTATTGAAGCAGCTCACCAACTGTGAAAAGAAAATGAAAGCAAGTCAGAGACAGATATAACAAGGGAAAGATGAAAATTTCAAAACAACAAGACTTACAGAAGCAATATGGCGAGCAACCAATGAGGTGACCATGTCCCGAGAAAGGTTCTCTTCAATACCTTGGATCTCGGGAATAATCCAAGTCTTCACCGAGCTCATGGTAGAGCTCGGGGGAACACTACACCAAATCTGCCCATTTGTCAAGGTCATTGACCTTGACAAATTCACCTTGTCAAGGTCAATGACCGTGACATTTCGAGGCGAGACAACTTTTTTTGTCACGGTCGTGTCACGGTCATTGACCTTGACACAAAACTCGCGTTTTGTGTCACGGTCGTGTCAAGGTCAATGACCGTGACACGTTTGTCACGGTCAATGACCGTGACAAAGCCATGACCCTTAGTAAAAAATTATCACGGTCAATGACCGTGACAATTCTGGGCAGAATTAAAAAAAAACTGCTGGGCAGTATGGCCACTGCCACTGCCCAGCAGTATATTTGTACCTGTTCCACACATCATATATCCGAACAAACTAAAGATAATGCAAATATATATTCAAATAAGAAACTATTTAAAAAGAAACAACATCACCATCATTTTATCTCAAATCTACAAACTATTTGCATGGAAAAGAGATTTTGTACCGCGACGCTCGGGAACACCTCCTTATCCTTCCCTTCTCGTCCGAATAGCGACATAAGTATAGAGCATATGTGGCCTACCCTTAGGGCCACTCCCTGTCCCCTGAATTGAAATAAAGTAAAATTAGTATCCGCCCCTCAAATATAGATAAATATAAATTGTAATTGAAATCGAAATCGAAATTGACATATAAATATAAATACATTACCTGTAGTGTCACTCAAATAGCTAACTTGAGCTCATATGGCACCTCCTTCCAACTAATGTACCCCGGGCAATCGTGTCAATTATAATTCTCTTCATATCTAAACACTAAGAAATACCATAATCCTATGGAGGTATGCGTTGCAAATTCCTTCCAACCGTTGTGTAGCCAAAAATCAGCAGTTGAAGTTGTCAACTCCACCTTTGAATGGGGTATGGAAAGTGGTGGGGTATGGAAAGTGGAATTGACAACTTCAACCGGTGATGTTTGGCTACATAACGGTTGGGAGGAATTTGCAGAGCATCGCTCCATAGGATTATGGCATTTCTTAGTGTTCGGATAGACGAAGAGATTCAGTCTCCTCTCCACAAATAGGACACCCCAAATAACTATGTACTAATCACCTATTAAAGGTAAGAAGCGTATATTCATGGATTAGTATAAACAAAACTTAGATGTAGTTGGAATATTTATGTATTAATCTCCTCTCCACACACGCACACTACACAAGAGTGAAAATGATAAAGTGCAGATCAAGTAAAAGCATTAAAAATGGATGTTTCGGTACAAATTGAAATAATTATTACAAATTGAAAAATTGTTTCAAATTCGGGTTATCATAAAAAATGGATTGATATTCGGTAGGAGCAGCCAAGTCATCCACACTACTATTTAGACGCCTTGGCGCGTGTTGGACAATTGACCACGGCTCGTTGTTGATATACTCCGAGTAAAACACTTGCTTAACTTTTTGAAATGCACAAACAAACGGCTCATCGCTCACGTGGTCGTTGCTCTTCAACTTGGACAAGTCAACCATGATCAAATTGGTGACAGGATCAACTTTAGAAGCATTTTTATCCTTAACTCTTACCCATTCACAGTAAAATACAACCTCTTTGAAGCTTATATAATCCAATTCAAATATATTTTGGATTACACCATAGTAAGTCATTTCAGCTTCAACGAGATTTTTATCTTTTGCGCTTTCTCGAAAGAAAGTAAGAGCCTTGTATGAAATACCCAGTTCTGTACATTTGTACTTTCCTCGTACACTTTAGCGCCGAAAATGTAACCGTTCAATCGATATTTTTTGTACTCTTGTGCCACGAACAAGGGTCCAGTGGCTAGACGAGCAAGCCTTGATGTCGCATCACCCATCTTTAGGAGCTGAGAATATAGATAAATTAATTATATTAGTGGTAAAATATGAGTGTAATGTAACGTTATATAACGACTGTTTTCATTGTAATTACCTCTTGTGTCAACCATAGCCTAAATTCGCTGTCTGATTGTACCACTGTTTTTCGTCTTTTATTGTTCTCACAGGCTTCATATTTACTGCATATTACAAAATTAATAATGTATAAAATAATCTAAAATAATGTTAAACATTATAATATTCGAAACTTACTTTTTCCATTCTTCGACATCTTCATGTGTGTCAAATAGATAACGAGCTACTTGTTCATGTTGCAAACTCGTTAATTTCACTCGTTTTCCCATCACATTACCACCATCATCGAGGAATTCATCAGTGTCATCAACGCTGGTAGAGTCAGTCATATATTCCCGAGTATATATTGATGACTCCACGGTGATGTATTCCTCTGCAATTGATCCTGCAATATATCGCGTATTCTTGACGTAATCTTTAAAAATTTCATCAATCTTTCAAACGGATACATCCACCGATATCTAACTGGACCACAAAGAAGTGCCTCGTCGCATAGGTGTACCAACAAGTGAACACTTATGTCAAAGAATGCTGGGGGAAAGTACTTCTCCAATACACAAATCGCTTCGTTCACAGCCAATTTTGCGGCCACTATGTGTTCTCGATTCACTACCTTCTCACACAAGTGGGAGAAGGTAATACTAATTTGCATAATAGCCCTACGCAAATCCTTATGCTTGGAGAAACAGTGCTTAAACAATAGAGGAACCAATTGCATGATCACATGCCAATCGTGGGACTTACACTTATGTAAATCATGAGTAGCATAATTCACAATCCTTTGCAAGTTGGACGAAAAAGTAGATGGGCCCTTCAAATTATATATTGTGTCTAGAAGCACCTTCCTTTCCTCACTCGTCAAAGTAAACGCACTAGGGGGAATTATTGTCCTTCCCCTATAATCTTCTTTCAACCATAGTTGTGGTTTAAGTTTTAACGTTTTAAGGTCTTTTCGTGCATTTTCTCCATCCTTCGAATGACTCCACCCAAGGCAAGTACCCACAATATGTTCAGCGAAGTTCTTCTCTGCATGCATCACATCCAATACATGGCGCACCGGGTTTTTCTTCCAATAAGGCAAGTCAAATAAAATTGACCTCCGAGACCATGCCTTTCTTATCTCAGTTTCATTCCCATTTGGGGTCTTCTTATGCTTGACATTCTTAAATTTGGGATTCTTACCTGGCATATTTGGGCCACATTTAGAAGATTTACTTTCAATTTCTGAACCCGAAAGTTGTCTCGGCGGTAGCCTATGTTCAACTCCGCCCAATAAAAAATTGGAAGCTTTCTCAAATCTGAAACTATGAGCTGGGGGTAAAAACCTCCCGTGGCAATGGTATACATTTTTTAAGATGGAGAATAGACGAAGAGATTCAGTCTCCTCTCCACAAATAGGACACCCCAAATAACCATGTACTACACATCCGGATAATGTCCCATAAGCTGGAAAATCATGAATTGCCCACATCAACATAGCTTTCAGCATAAACTCTTCTTTTCTAAAAGAGTCAAATGATTGCACACCATCTTCCCACAACTCATTTAATTCTTCTACCAAAGGAGCCAGGTAGATATCAATGTCTTCACTTGGTGCCTTTGGCCCAGGTATCAATAAAGCCATCATCGAAAATTCAGGTCTCATACACTATGAAGGAGGGAGGTTGAGTGGGGCTAGGATCACTGGCCATACACTCTGATTGGTTCTTAGATTTCCAAATGGATTGAAACCATCTGTTGATATAGCCAAACGAATGTTGCGTTGTTCTCGAGCAAAATCGGGATACTCATAATTCATCCTCCGCCAGGCAGTAGAATCAATAGGATGACGCATGATATTACCCCGTACTTCTGCCCTAGCATGCCAAGTCATTGCCTCTGCAATCCATGGTACTGTGAAAAATCGCTTTAATCTAGGCCCAACGGGAAAATATTTCAATACTTTTTGAGGCACTTTTGAGCTTGTGCCTTCCTTACTAGTAGATTGGACATATCTAGGTTCATCGCATACCGGACAACGATCGAGATTTTCATACTCCTTTCGGTATAGTATGCAGTCATACACACAAGCATGAATCGATTTATACTTCATTCCCAAACCTTTCAAACTGTTCTTCATAACAGGATAACTATTTGGAAGTGTATTCACCTTGGGTAATAAACCCTTCACCCATTTCAGAATTCCCGTCACGCTTTTGCCAGACAAACCGTAATGCGTCTTCAAACTGTGCAAACCAACCATGGCATGTAAAGTTGTTTGATCTTTCTCACAGCCAGAGTATAACGGTTGGGTCGCCTTAAATTTTAAACTTTGGTAGTCATCGTCAAGTTTTATCGTGTTATCTTCACGAGCACTTGAATCTTCTACATCATCAGTAACCTCATTCTCCTCAGATTCATAAACTCCGTACGCATCATCAACTAAATCCTCTAACATATTATGATCTACGTCGTCCCCTTCTTCATCTATTCTACTTGTTGAAGGATGTTGTGAAGGTTGGTCAGGGACAAAAGGAACTTTCAATTCACCGTGAAAACTCCAAAATCGATAAATATCTTGCATACCCGATCTTAACAAATGTAGTTCAACTGTTTTCCACTCAAACACCTTACCATTCTTACACCTAGCACACGGACACGGAAACTCTTCATCATTACGACATCTCTTTGCATATTTCACAAATTCGTTAGCACCTCTGCGAAACACATCCCCCATTCTATTAGTCTCACCCATCCACTCTTTGTATTTCGGATATCCCATCACAGCTACCACAACTAAACACCTATTAAAGGTAAACAAAACTTAGATTTATAGTATGTTTTTTTTAATTATCCCATCATTTAATTATCCTATTAAAGGGTATGTGGTCCTATCCCATTCAAGAATGCATTTTTCTGTAATATACTTAACATCTCATGCACATTGTTACGATTTGAAAAAAATTCGACAGCATATCCCCTTAGTTCTCCAAGTACACGACGTAGATTGGCAGGTGTGAGTGTTATTTCAATTGGTCAATTAAAATAACAGTCACACTTGTCAATCTAGTATGTACCCAGAGAACATTAAGATACAACTGCAGAACTTCCTCCAAAAGTAACAACTTTAAGCCAATAAGAATATTATACAAAAATTATACAGTCTCAAACTGTCCAAACGGGACAATTCGAGAGATCTCATTACAGGGGTAATGACTCTCGAACGGGTCTAAGGGTTATTGAATGCGTACGCATAAGAACTAGAATGCTAGTATCTATGCGCACTATATTTAATTTCAAGTATGTTTCATATAATGGGTTAATTCAAATACACAAATAAATTCATGGGATAATTCAAATACAAAAATAAATTCATGGGATAATTCAAATACAAAAATAAATTCATGTATTGACCACATACACACACACACACACACTATCTAAGCTGTTCTATAGGTATAAAAACAATTATTATCCAATTATTATCCAACTATTATCAATTATTTATTTTGAATGTAAATAATATTCAAAACCCCACCCACCCCCGCCCCCACCCCCACCCCCTCAGATTAATTCAAGACATAAGACCCTAAAGGGAATCCAAATTATTTCTTGGACGTGAATTCCTCCAAATTATGATCTCATACCTATTCACACAATGATGGGGGAGGGGGTGGTGGAGGGGGGCAGGGGGTGGGGTGGGGTGGGGGGTGTGTGTGTCCGTAGGTGCGTAGGTGTGCGTGTGTGTGTCGCGTAGGTGTGCGTAGGTGTGCCCACCCCACCCCACCCCCTCCCCCCCTCCACTACCCCCTCCCCCACCCTGCCCCATCCCGCCCCACCCCCACCACACACCACCACACACACCACCACACACCCACTCCACCCCACCCCCTCCCCCTCCCCCCCTCCACCACCCCCTCCCCCACCACACACCACCACACACACACACCACTCTACCCCACCCCCTGCCCCCCTCCACCACCCCCTCCCCCCCTCCCCCAAAACACACCACCACACACACACACACACCGCACCCCACCCCACCCCACCCCTGCCCCCTCCATCGCCCCCTCCCCCACCCTGCCCCACCCCGCCCCACCCCCTGCCCCCTCCACCACCCCCTCCCCCACCCTGCCCCATCCCTCCCTACCCCCCCCACACGCACACACATACACACACACATATATATATATACACATACACACATAAATATACAAACAAATATATATATAAATGGAAGAGAGAGAGAGAGAGAGAGAGAGGGAGGGAACGGTGGGAGGGAAAAAAGAAGGGGGAAAGTGTTTTTGCTGGAAAAGTTGTCACGGTCGTGTCAAGGTCATTGACCGTGACACGAATTGTCACGGTCATTGACCGTGACAATTCGTTGTCACGGTCGTGTCAAGGTCAATGACCGTGACATAAAACGCGTGTTTTTTTGTCACGGTCAATGACCTTGACAAGGCTAGCCGGCTGAAAGGTGACAATTTGCCCATTTTAGTGTAGTGGAACAAAAGTAGGAACACCAGTTCCAGTAGATGGGGGCTGGGAGATGGTTTCAGCCAAATTGACCGAGGAGCTCTTCTTCAGCTTCCTCGGGGGAACAGGAATAGTTTCGACCAAGGAAGAACTCTTGGTCGATGATATTACAATCACTTCTCCTGGAGCAGCAGACTTGCTCGGGGTGACTTGGGGCTTCTCGGCAACCTTCACAGGAGCAGTCGAGGAAGGTGCATCAATTTTCTTCGTCCTCTCTCCTGGGACGTCAATCTTACTTCTTTTTGCCTCTCCAGCACCAGAGGAAGGTTTGTAAAAAAGAGTGGGAGGTCTTCTTTTCTTCATCCTTTCACTTAAAGGAACGTGTGACTCAGGTGAAGAACTGGTAGAAGCTGGTACTGGTTCTACTTCACTTATTACCGGACGAGCAGTAAAAGAAGTAGTGTAACTCTTGTACTGCAGCAGATATGAAGCTGACCTAATGTGCTCGTCAGCAACAGTTTGATGCAGACTCTAGATAAGTTTTAAGTGCCTTATATTAACGTCTGCCTCCTTTGGACACTTTCTTTTGCTATCAACTGCAAATAAATCAAAATTAAAATATCAGTGGCACATTTTGACAAACATAGAAGAAGCATGATTTCAAAATAAGTAAAATGAAATAAAAATAACCTATCCCATTGCCATAGGGAGGGCATCTGGGACCTTGATAAACTTCATCTCCACATAAAGGAGCAAGTTGCCAATTTTTTATGACAATCCCATGCTCAAAATAGTCCCTATTGGCATCCGGGAGATTGACTACTAAAGCCCTATTTAAAAATCTAGTTTTTAAATAAAAAGTATTATCCCCAACAACCCATCTATAACAAAACATGATTTCTGGAATTCCTATGCGAGTTCCATGAATTTGATTTAGTTTATGAACCCCGTTAACTATTCTCCATGTATTGGGAGCTATTCTTGCAGGAACCACGTCAAAGTATTGACAGAATTCCAGACATAGAGGGTTGGGAGGAAAAGAAAATCCACACTCAGCAACAAAGAGACTGGGGAACCAATGTCCCTCAGCCAAACGGAAATAGTCAGAAGGCTTAGAAAGCTCTTCCAAAATAACCCAGGAGGGAATAGAGAAATCAAAGCGAAATTTATCAATCGATTCTACAGGATAAACCATGATGAAAGAAGGAAATGAAGAAGAAGGAAGAAGATCTTACAGAAAAAGAGTGGATCTGTTGACAACGAATGATGGAAAGGATGAACGCACAAGAGAGTAAGACAATGGAAAACTCGAAGATACAAATTTGAAAAAGTAGAAGACGATGGATTGTCTGTGACGCTTAAATACCTTGCCTTGGGAAAAGGAAAAAGTAATGATTACAAAAAGAAACGATTACGCTACCGGCGGCTAGAAGGACAAAAACGGCGCGGCAATTGAAGCGGTTATAAAAATTCAAAAAATCCTGATCCTACCAATTTAGAAGGAAAAATAAATATAAAGGAAACACTCCTAAAAATCAGGAGGACCATTTAAAACTACCATATTCCGAGAAAGAATGTTCCACACTCCTCAAATTTCGAACTATGAAACATTGGGGGCTTCTGTTGATACCAAATTTAGTCTGCTGACATGGCTCAATCGAGTGAAGACACGTGTCAACAACAAGCACTTTCGAGGAACTCAGACGCTCCGAGGAACCATACTACAACGAGAAACACTGCTTCCCCGAGTAACTCAGACGCTCCGACCTACAAGAACTCTCTGAGGAACTTTTGAGTACCGAGGAACTTTGAGCACCGAGGAACCTTAGGCGGTCCGAGCAGCTTAGGAGATCCGAGCTGCACCTCGAACAAAGCATTAATAGTAGGAAAACCAACAGCCTGACTGTTCATTAAATGCTTATCATTCAGATGTATACGCTTAAGGGGCATTTAATATATTACCCTTTCACATGTACAACATTGAATGTATTACCCTTTCACATTATATCCTCATGGATATAAATACATTGTACAATCTTCATTGTAAGGGGACCAAAATTTCTTGATAGAACTTGTAATCGAGAATTCCCAAACATTCAGCAATAACATAACAGTGGACGTAGGCCATTCTTATAAGGCTGAACCGCTTTAAAATTTCTTTGTCTAATTTATTTATTTGTGATTGAATAATTAGATACGATATAATTTTTTACATCAACACAAATCATCTATACGAGGTAAAGGATATTTGTTCTTAATTGTAGCTTTATTCAGTTGCCTATAGTCAACACACAAACGCATAGTGCCATCTTTCTTTTTCACAAATAAAACTGGTGCAGATACACTTGGCTGTATGAACCCTCTATCAAGTAAATCCTGTAACTGGAGCTTGAGTTCTTTTAATTCAACAGGTTCCATTCTATACGGTTCCATAGATATAGGGGTTGTTCCCGGTGCTAATTCAATACTAAATTTAACTTCTCTATCTGGCGGTAATCCAGGCAATTTGCTAGGAAACACTTCTGGAAAATCTCGTACTATAGGAACATCAACTAATTGTAAAGCCCCTTTCGCAGTGTCAAGAACATATGCAATAAAACCCTCACAACCCTTACTCAATAATTTCCTTACCTGAATAGCAGAAATAATGCAACTAGGAACAATTTTCCTTTCCCCCACCAATTTAAATTCAGACTCACCAGGAATTTTAAAAATAACTTCCTTACGAAAATAATCCATGGATGTATGATATTTGGATAACCAATCCATTCCCAAAATTATGTCAAAATTAGAGATACCCAATGGAAGTAAGTCTATAACTGTATCTCTAACCCCCACAGTCAAAACACAATCACGAAAAACATATTCAACTAAAATCATATCCCCCCATAGGCATGGAAATACCCAACCCCACCTCTAAATGAGTACATGGTCTATTCAGATATATGAAAAATGCAAATGACACAAAAGAATGAGTGGAACCAGGATCAATCAGAACATAAGCACTTCTATTAGTAACAGAAAGTGTACCTGTCACCACATCTGGAGTAATTTGAGCTTCTTTCATTGTAAAAACTCGTCCACCTGGCCTGGAACTACTAGCTTGTCCTCTGCCCATACATTTCACTGCACTGACTGGAGATAACATTTTGCTTACTACTTCACTATGTGCTGCTGGAGTCTGTGCCAATTGCGGACAAGTCTTCTTAATATGCCCCACTTGATGACAATGGTAGCATTCAAATCCCTTAAGCTTAGGACACTCAGATTTATAATTCCCTTCCTCTTTACAAAAGAAACATGTAACACCTCCTATTGGGGCCTCACCTCTCCCTGACTTTCTGGCTGAACCAAAAGATCCTCCACCCCTGGTATCTCTGCCCAATCTCCCCTGACCTCTACCACTATCTCCACCACCTCTCTGAAATTTATGAGGTTCCATCTTAACACTTCCACCCTCACCTCCCTTAGAGTGAGATACGTCGAATCTACTCTTCTTAAAACTCTCTCTACTCGCCACCCCTTGGTTCATTTGCCTTTCTGCTATCGTGGTTTTGTTTACCAGAGAAGCATAATCTTCTAACTCATAAGTGGCCACTCTATTTTGAATAGGCCAAATCATTCCATCTTGAAACTTACTACATTTATCTTCTTCATCCTGCACATACTTAGTAGTAAATCTAGACAAAACAGTAAATTTAGCATCATACTCCCTCACAGACATTTTCCCCTGGGTTAAATTTATAAACTCCCTCAGCTTCTCCCTCCTATAAACCTTAGGGAAATACTTAACATACAAAGCTTTAATAAATTCAGCCCAAGTAATAACATCAGTACCTTCCATCCTGGGCACCAAATGGTTACTGGCTTCCCACCAATATTTTGCCTCTCCTTTGAGCTTAAACACAACTAGATTCACTTTCTGGTTATCTGGAACCTTCATAACTGCAAAGATAGTTTCTAGATCTCTAACCCATATCTCAGCTTCTGTAGGTTCAACTGACCCTGAATATTCTGGAGGATTCAACTTCAAAAATTTCTCATGCATGGAATCTTTCATTTCCTTCCTTGCCTTTTTCTCAATCCAGGCCAAAGTCTTTGATTCTAGATATCTAGTCCGTTGTTCTGCCATTTGATCCATATTTCTTTCTTGTTGCTCCTCCTCAACATTTCCTATGCCATTATTTGCATCTCTGTAGGCTGTTCTTGCTCTCTAGCCCTTCCAGCAACACTTTGCTCTACTTCAGTATTCTCTGTACGAGAAGCCACTCCCTCTTCTTTATGTTGTCAATTCTCAGGTTCCATCTGGAATTATCTGTAATACAACAAAGTTCTAACAACCAATATAAACAGTTTATAATACTAAACTATCGGTTAGTACATAAATAATTCATAAATATCAACTCAACTCAATACTGCCATCTAACCGTCACACATGTCCAGAATTAATAACCACGCTCTGATACCACTAATTGTCACACCCCAAACCCAATATCCATACTAATAATTTGTTATTGGAATAATTGGATCGTAATCTTGAGCCCATTGGAAAATATACTTCATTTATCAATATTTTTCTACACACTGTGTATAATGAACATAATATTATTATTATACCATAATGAAATCAATATCAGAGTCATAATTAACCAGACATACAATACTATGATTAATTATGATAAAATTTCACAATCATCAACTCAATCCATACTAATGCAATAAATAAAATGTGTGAGTGTATTAAAATCTTCAGTGTGACAATGATAAAATCCCCATATTTAAACCCCACCTCTTTCCAACGGTGCAACTCTCAAAGTTACCGGTCATATGGTATTCTAGCTGGCAGCATACAAACCTGAAATTGTTAAAATATAAACTGTAAGCATTAAGCTTAGTGAGGTACTCCTTTCCTACAATGAAATAACAATTCTATATCGAATATATGGATATAAAATCCAAATAATCCTGCCCGTTGGCAATAACAATTCCGGGATCATAAGATCCAAATAATTCTACCCATTGGCCATAACAAATCCTGGATCATAAGATCCAAATAATTCTGCCCATTGGCAATAACAAATCCTGGAACATTAGTTCTAACAAATCATTGGATCTTTGTCCAATTCCAATCCTGGATCATAAGACCCAAACAAATTCTGGATATTTTAATATCCAAACAAATCATGAATACCGAAGTACTCAAACTAATCCTGGATCATGAGACCCAAACAAATCCTAGATATTTTAATATCCAAACAAATCCTGAATATCGAAGTACTCAAACCAATCCTGGATCATGAGACTCAAACAAATCCTGGACATTTTAATATCCAAACAAATCCTGAGTACCGAAGTATTAAAACAAATCCTTCTCTTAGAGCTATATTCATATTTATATATGAAACAAATCATAAGTACACTCACCTCGACAGTTTAACGGGCTTTTCCCTTGCCTTTATCCGGTATTTGTTCAATCAGCTCTTCTTCCCTTTCTATCATTCTTACAATATTAGTATAGCCATAAGAATATCAACAATCCAAAGAATGATTTAAACATAATTCAATCCATAATTATCACATGATTCCATTCAAATCATTTATCACAAGTGAAGTTCCATCCAAATCCATGTTAATATATTTAATTGATCTAAATCATAGACCAAATATAAATTCTTTTAATCTTGGAAAGTCAATCCTTGTCATATTAGTATTCCAATACAAAAGACGGTACATCATTTTAAGTCTCCTAGAGCAAGATATGCTCATTTCTTTACCACGTAGCAAATCTGCCCTATAGGGTGTTTTACCGTTCATTCAACTTCTACGAATTTCAATAATTTTTCTACATCATAAATTTATATGATATTTCACCCAACATCAGTAAACTCATTGGATAATACAAGATTAAAATTTCATAATTTTCAGAGTTCATTTACTATGTCAAGCAAAACATCGAACACATGGCGGGCATATTTTCATGCTTAGGGCAGATTTCATATCCGAACTTCAAACTCTCACCAAAGACTCATTTCTTGGTATTTTCACATGATTTTTGGATATGTAATACATATATGGGTACAGGTTAATGTCAAATTGGAATCAATCAATTCCAGTAAGTACACAAAAATATATGGAAGTTTGAATAAACAAGGTTCCTAAACAAAACAATCTCAAGGGTTTACACATTCAAGTTTGCTTAAACTTGCATCTATCCATAAGTACACATCAAGACATGGAATTTCAGTAAACAAATGATTATTTCAATCATTTAAATAATTAATACAAAAAAAAAATAAACAAGATTTATGGATGGAAATACCTTAGGGGCTTTTACGTAATTTTTCTATGAATTTTTCTTCAATTTCTCCTCACACTTTCTTCCTAAACTTCAAAACTCTCTTTCTTTAAGCTTCAAATCTCTCATGGCTGAATTTATATGAATAAGGAGGTAATTCTAATTGTTTGAAGTCGGCCAAGACAACCTCCACCTCCAACCAATCAATTTATAACATGTGGCATCATATAAAACAAAATATCATTTAAGGCTAAATGACTACTTTAGCCCCTGTTCGTAAAAAGATAATATCTTCCCACTCGGATGTCCGTTCGATGGAACGTTTGTTGTGTTACAAACCTAACTCATATATCCACAATTATCTAGTTTATACCTCAAGTCAATTTTTATGTCATAAAGGTCAAAACTAGTCTTAAACTTGAACATTCCTACTGAAAACTTCAAAATTTCACATTTGTAACTAATTCAATATTTCATGCTTTATGGCGCTAGGATTAGACTAAATATAATGACTTAACATTATATATAATAATAACATATTATCCATATCACATAAGCCAATCATGATTTAAACATAATTTATCATAATTATATTCGGGTTGTCACACAATTAGTATCAGATTAGATGGAAAAAATTATACGTATCGGAGTTATGTTATGAAGAATTTTTTGAAAGAGAAGAAGCTTCGAGGTTACATTAATGGCGATTTGAGTAAGCCTAACGATAAGACGAACATTGAAAAATATGCAGAGTTGTTGGATGCTTGGGAGGCAAACAACTCGAAAATCATCACTTGGGTCAATAACTCCGTTGCACCTTCTATAGGTATGCAGTTGGCTAAATATGATTATGCAAAGGATGCTTGGGATCATTTGGGCAGATTGTATACATAATCTAATTTCGCAAAAAAATATTAGTTGGAGTGAGATATTTGGGCTCTTGAGCAAAAAAAATTGAGTATCCACGAATTCTATTCTGCTATGACGGACCTATGGGATCAGTTGGCTCTCACAGAGTCAGCTAAATTGAGGGCCTTTGCACCGTATCTTGCCAATAGGGAGGAACAACGTCTAATTCATTTTCTGATGTCATTGCGTGATGATTTTGAGGGTCTTCGTGGGTCGATTCTTCATCATAGCCCACTTTCAACTATTGATTCCGTTGTTCACGAGTTGCTAGCCGAGGAAATTCGTCTCAAGACTCAGTCAGGGAAGGTAATTTCTTCAGACCCTAATCCATCTGTTTTTGCTTCCTTCTCTCGGCCAATTTCCAGTAATCAGAACAATCCTTATTCGAGAGTTGCAAGTAATTAATGTAGCTACTATAAGGAGAAGGGTCATTGAAAGTCTCAGTGCCCTAAGTTGCGAGCATAACAATAACAATCAAATAGTCGACCACCTCAGTAGCAGTTTTCTACTTGGAAATCCAACAACTAATCTCAGCAGCATTCATATAGGCATTCACAACCTAATACTGCAGTAGTTGTACCGCTATCAGACTCATTTGCATCAGTTTCTTCATCATTAACTCCATCCATGTCTTCTCTTGTTGAGCAGTTTCAAAAGTTTCTTGCCACATAACCTCACACCATGTCCATCTCTTCACTAGGTAAGTCCTCATATATTTGGATTCTAGACTCTGGCGCTTCTAATCACATGTCACCAAATTTGTCCTCTTTTGGTTCTTTTTGTCCCACTTCTTCATTTCCCGTTATGAATGCTGATGGTACTCCCATGCCCTCAACGGGTGTTGGGACTATTGACTCACCCAACTTATCTCTCTCTAATGTTCACCACATTCCTAAGCTTACAATGAATCTTGTTTCTGTTGGTCAACTATGTGATGCCGGTTACTCAGTTTCCTTTTCTTTTACCTTTTATCATATGCAGGATCCACAGTCTCAGAAGGTGATTGGGACAGGCCGTAGGCGGGGGGATTGTACATCCTGGAGAAACTCAATTTACCAATGGTTGCAGCTTCCAGTGTTGACTTGTCATCCTTTCGTTTGAGTTCACATTCGTCTAGCTTTTATTTATGGCACTCTCGTCTTGGTCATGTCTCAGGGTCACGCTTAAAATATTTGGCTTCTACGGGAAAATTAAGAAATTTGCATTGTCATGATATCTCTGATTGTAGCGGTTGTAAACTTGCAAAATTTTTAACTTTAGTATTTAATAGAAGTATTTCCTCTACTTTTGCACCCTTTGATATTATTCATTCTGATGTGTGGGGACCGTCTCCTATTATTACAAGAGGAGGGTCTCGATATTATGTCTCTTTTATTGATGATTATATGCGTTAAAGTTGGGGTTTTCTCATTAAATGGCGTTCGAATTTTTTTGATATTTATGATAAATTTCGTGCCTTTGTCAAAACTCAACATTCTACTATTATCAAATGTTTTAGATGCGATTTGGGTGGGGAATATACTTCTCAAAATTTTGATGAGTTGTTTGATTTAGATGGAACTATTCACCAATCATCTTGTACTGACACTCCTGAGAAAAATGGTGTTGTTGAAAGGAAACATAGGCACATTGTTAAAACTGCTCGCTCTCTTTTATTATCCGCATATGTCCTTAGTGATTTTTGGGGAGAGGTTGTCCTTACTGCTGTCAATCTGATTAATAAGATTCCAACCTCTCATTGATCAGGTTTTTCACCTTTTGAAAAGTTATATGGGTCTGCCCCTGATTATTCTTCCTTAAAAGGTGTTTGGTTGTACTTCTTTTGTTCTTCGACCTCGTGTGGAACGTACCAAATTATCTATAAAGTCAACTATTTGTGTCTTTCTTGGTTATGGTGAGGGTCAAAAGGGATATCGTTGTTATGATACAGTTACTAAAAAATTATATGTCTCTCGCCATGTTGTGTTTCTTGAGCATATCCCATTCTATTCTATTCCTGATAGCCTTCATGAACTCACTAAATCTGATCTCTTCAATATTGATCCGTTCTCTGATAATGATGAGAGTGTTCCATCTGAACCACCTTGCACCACCGACAGTGTGCCACCCCATGTTCCTCATGTTCCTATTATTTCTACTAATGCAGGTACTTTGTCATCCGATGTTCCTCATGCTCCCCCTTCTCGTGTTGCCACCCAAGCATCTGCTGAAACGGTGGAACCTCCTTCTTGCTATCCAAAACGTCCACGTAAGTCCACTTAGTCACCAGATTTTGTTTATTCTTGTTATTCGGATTCTTTTGCTTCATTTTTATCCTCTGTTCACTGCCTCTCTGAGCATTTGTCTTATAAAGAGGCAGTTCTTGATCCTCTTTGGCAGCAGGCTATGATTGAGGAACTCTTTGCTTTGCATTAGACAGATACTTGTAATTTAGTCCCATTACCTGCTGGTAAGCGGGCAATTGGATCTCGTTGGGTATATAAAATCAAAACCAGGTCAGATGGGTCAATTGAGCAGTACAAAGCAAGATTAGTTGCTCAGGGTTTTTCTCAGCAATATGGTATAGATTATGATGAAATCTTTGCTCCTGTTGAGAAATTGACTACTATTCGTACTCTTATTACTGTTGCATCTGTCCGTCAGTGGAATATATCGCAAATGGATGTTAAAAATGCGTTCTTGAACGGCGATCTTCATGAGGAGGTTTATATGACTCCTCCTCCGGGTGTTCCACATGGTCTTGGTGAAGTTTGTAGGCTTAAGAAAGCCTTATATGGTCTCAAACAGGCACCACGGGCTTGGTTTGAGAAGTTTTCTGTCGTGATTACCTCTTTTGGATTCATTCCAAGTGAAAATGATTCAGCTCTCTTTATCAGGTGCACCTCGGGTGGTCGTATTCTGGTCTCTTTGTATGTTGATGATATGATTATTACTCGGGATGATGTTGGTGGAATTATATAGCGTTGAAGTCTGAATTATCTCGTTGTTTTGAGATAAAGGATTTGGGGCCCCTACGTTACTTTTTGGGTATTAAGGTAGCTCATTCTCCAAAGGGTTATCTTCTCTCACAATCTAAGTACATCGGGGACATTCTTGATCGTGCTTGCCTCACTAATACTAAGATTACTGATACCCCTCTGGAGCTTAATGTTCATCTTTACCTGTGTGATGGTGTTCTTTTGCTTAATCCCACCTTATATCGCACTATTGTGGGCTGCTTGGTTTATCTCCCTATTACTCATCAAGATATAGCTCATGCAGTCCATGTTGTTAGTCAGTTTGTTACTGCTCCTACTACAGTTCATTGGGAAGTTGTTCATCGTATATTGCGATACTTGAGAGGCACTAGATTTCAGAGTCTTTTACTTCTTTCATCTTCTTCTTTGGAGCTGCGTGCATACTCTGATACTGATTGGGCCGGTGATCCTATAGATCGCAAATCAGTTACTGGATTTTGTGTATTTCTGGGTGATTTTCTTATTTCTTGGAAAAGCAAAAAGCAAGCTGTTGTTTATGTGTCTTCCACGGAAGTCGAGTATCGTGTTATGGCTTCTACCACTCGCGAGGTTGTTTGGCTACGTCGGTTACTTGAAGATATGGGTGTCTCTCTTTCTCAGCCCACTCTTATGTTAAGAGTGCTATTCAGATTGCTCACAATTCATTTTTTATGAGAGGACTAAGCATATCGAGATTGATTGTCATATCATTCGTCATCATCTTATGCACGTCGCCATCACTTTGCCTTTTGTTTCTTCTTTCGCACAGATAGCTGATTTGTTTATGAAGTCTCATCCAGTTCAGCGTTTTCGTTTTTTGGTTGGCAGACTCTCAATGCTTTTCGCTGCAGCATCGTGAGTTTGAGGGGGGATCTTAGAGTTTTATTTAGCATTAAGGGTACTTTAGTATTTTTCCCTTATATTGTATTATTAGGTGGTTGTAATAGGACATATATTATCTCTTCTTCTTTTCATTGTATTGTATTCTAGTTTATGTCAAGATGAAACCCTAGCCCCTCTTTTTCTCTTTTCCATTTGGTTGTAGATCTTTGATATATTATCATCTCTCTCTCTTGAAATTTGATTTGGGGATGTTTTATTTGAATTTGGGATTCCTGATGGTTTGTTGTGATTTGTTGAAGATAAAGTGGTTCCAAATTTAATGGTTGGTGGTGTGACTTTGATGGATGCTGGTGTTGATTGATAGGCACGTGGCAATGGTGGTAATAGATGTGTCGGTTAGGTTGCATTTCCAGGTGTTTGATGGTGTTGCAAGGTCATTAAATCTAAATTCCATTGGATCTGAATTTGCATATTACACAAGTCTCAAATGTAAAATTCAAATTTTTGAATATTTTAAAACCACGATATGCATATGGTGTGTTTAGAATTTTTATTTCAATTTTATATGTGTTGGGTAGATTCCCCATATTTTTACGTTTTTTAACCTCATAAACATAATTGAAAAGGGGGTATTCCTTTAAAAGCACAAGACTTTATATTGTTGTTTCATATAGGAGAAGGATGAAAACGTGTGTCTTAACCTAAAAAAAGAAACCAAACTCGTGCCTTCCCCCCTGTTTGTTGCATATTATGTAAAGCAGGAAGTAAGAGTCGAGATTGTCTTGAACTAAATTTCAATTTCATGAGGTTTCTTTGAAATAAATTTTCAATGAACTTAGATTCGTGTGTGGGGGTTGGGGGAGCTTACAAAAAGTTGTTATGATTTTCTTGTCATTTATTAATGCCTTTGTGGGAATGAGAAGAAACTCAAATGTTTATGGAGATGAAAACTCTTAGTGTTTATTTGGTATGTTTGGAGTGAAAAGAAATGAGGTAATATTCAATTCTACTTATTCCTTTTTCATATCTTGCATCATAAAAAAATTTCCAGTGAAAACAAAAAATATCTCATAGAAGTCTCGTACATTGATGATCATCATCATAAGAAATACTTTGCGTGCTATTTGAATTTAGGTTTATTTTATATTTAATTACCATGTATGAATGAAAAAAATTATTTGAATTATGCACTTGCCCGCACATCGTGCGGGCCTACATGCTAGTAACCCATATTTTTAGTCGATTGTAAAATTTCAAGTTTTATATTGAGGGCCCGTTTAACAATCTAATTCCGAGGCATGTAATTGTAATTGGAATGTCAATTTCAATTCCGTGGAATTAAAATTGACATTTCAATTTCATTTTCATGGCTTGGAATTGGATTGCTAAACGGACCCTGAATTTAAACACCTAGATTGAAGTCTTGATTCCGCAGCATGGTGCCCAACTTAAATGCTAAACCTTCTCCATTAAGCTAAACCTAATTGCTTGATTCCTTGTTTGCTAAAATCATATTAAAAAAATATAATTTTTGCGTTATAAATAAGGCCTTAAAATTGTCTTAGGGTGCTAGTGTCACTCTAAGTAGTCATTTAAGTGACTAACACCCACTTTGTAGACGATGGAGGCTGCCAAAGAGTCAAACTTCCAAAATTATTTCCTCAATTTTTTGATATCCATTTTCCGCAGTTGGCAATTTTTGAAATATAAATTAATAATTCACATTTAAATTTTGATAGCTGAAATTGATAATTTGTATGATAGGAAGTCAATTTTTTTCTCAACAAAAATTTAAACTTTATGTGTAAATTTAGCAATTATTATTTTGAAGAAAGTATAAATTCTAAAGAAGAGGGAAAAAAAGGATAATTCAATGCGGTAGAAAGAAGAGTATAGAAGGAAGAGTTGTAAAGAATTGCAATGAAACTGATCAATCATTGAGGCGTAGTCTGTCTTTTTTTATTAAAAAAAATGTGGCATTAACTTTTTTTTTCGGAAGTAAAAACTAAAATGAATATATTTTTTGAGGATATAAAAATGAATATTCCAAATATTGTAGTACTTGATGGGCCTAAAAATGAATTGCAATGAATTGACAAATCACCTACCTTACCACTAGTTGTACTTGATGGGCCTAAATAGTAGTGGCAAAATGTGGCCCAAATAACAAAACAGTCCATATTAGCCCAAGCATTTAAAGATGGGGCCCATATTTAAAAGTTGTGAGTTAAATATGGGGCCCATATTTCAAAGCTATGAGTTAAATATGGGGCCCATATTTCAAAGCAAGAAATCAAATATGGAGCCCAATTTTAAAAGATACAAATCAAATATAATACTCATTTTAAAAAGTTATGAGTAAAATATGAGTTTTTTTTAAATATACCTCGAATTGTAATACTTAATTTAGTAAAAAAATAATGGGTTGGTCCAACCCATATTTGGTCCGCCCATATTTGGCCCAGCCCACATTTAACCCAGTCCATATTTGGCCCAACCCACATTTAGCCCAGCCCATATTTGACCCGCCCAAATTAGGCCCAACCCATAATTTTGCCAGTGCTAGGCCTAAAAATGAATTGACAAATTTACCGAACGATTATAATTACCAACTTTAAGTCGCCATTCATAATTTCTACTAGAAAAGTAGAAGCAGTAATTTGAGTAGTCTGAATCATTTATGTAAATATTTATATCTACATAATATTAGATCTGTCAAATTATTTGTGGAATATATTTTTGGGTAATTTTTTACCGTCACTATTACTAAGGTTTGTTTAGTTGGGAGGGAAGTATTTATATGATTAATTACACTTAGACCTTCTGAGCTATGCTCCTACTAACACTCTACCTCCACTTCTTTTACTTTTTCCAAATCACTTCCCTAATTTAAAAAATAGAAAATTAAGGTAAAGGTCATGTTCCTATCTATATTTGAATTTTTAGGACAATGCTTTTCAAGTTTATAAATCTAATCCCTATGGTACAATAGCATTTATAAATCTAGTCCTTGTGGTACAATACCTTTATATTTTTGGTCCGCGCCAGCGGCACTATTTTTCACCATTTTTCATGGTATTTTTAGTACAGGGACTAAATTTATAAAATTATTTGGAGTGTCCTATTTTTATACACTTTGTGCACTATGAGGACCTTTTCCCAAAACCCCCTTTAAAAAATGATTATAATTTATTCCTATCGTCTAACTCCGTTAACTTTTGACAAAAAATGTGAGACGTGCAGATCATTTGCATTTCAAAAGGTTAATTTGATCATTTAAACCTTTAAACTTATTTTCTTAAAATACCTAAAACCTAAATCATTTTTTTATTTTTCTCTCTTTCCTCCCTTCATCTCTCTCTCTCTCTCTCACACAAACCCATGCTCCCGACCTGCCCCCCCCCACCTGATCTGCCCCCCCCCCGACCTACCCCCGTTCCCCCCCCACCACACACCACACGATCTGCTCCCTCCTCCACCATCCCGACCTGCCCCCTCGCCATGCACCCAACCCGATCTTCCTCCCTCCACCCCCACCCACCCCAACCAACCCGATCTACTAACCAACCCTCCCCCCGACCCGATCTGTTTTGGAGTGTGAGTTCTTTTATGTGGGTTTTTTGGAGATTCATTTTGGAGGTTTATATTTTTATTGAAGGTTTGAAATGTGCAAGACTTGTGGGGATTTCTTTTGAATGTTTGGAATTAATTTGGCACTTTTTCTAATGGATTTCTTTTGGAGGTTTGTAAATATATGTGGGTTATTTATTTTTATTCTTTTCAGATTTGTGTGGATTATTCTTTATGCATATTTTCTACAAAAATCTGTTACTATTTTGATTTTCTACAAAAAAAAATCTACAGATTTGTGTGGAAATCTAGTATCACTCTGATTTTCTACAAAAAAAAATTGTACGTATTTTTATGCATTTCTATATTTTCTGTTTTTTAAAATATTTTTAAGTAATTATTTTAAATATATTTTCTGAATTATTTTTTTTGGAATTTTGCGGATTTTAAATATTCTTTTGGTATTTTTTAGAATTTTTATACATATATATATTTATATTTTTTTCTTTTAATTAATATTTTTTATATATTTTTTTTTAATTTTCAGAATTTAATTATTTAAAAATTTCCATATTTTTAAATGTCTTTTTTCGTATTTCAATGTATTTTTCAGTAATTATTTTAAATATATTTTTTGAATTATTTTTTTATAAATTTGCATATATTAATTTTTTTTTTGGAATTTTTCATAATTTTTAAATATATTTGTATTTTCCAAATGTTTTAAAAATTTTGAAAACTTTTTCCAAATTTTTTTGATATTTTAAAAATAGTTTTTTGTATTTTCTTAATTTTTAAATATTTTTGTTGTTATTTAAAGATTTGTTTTCAAAAACAATTAGGTTTGAACAAAAATACCCTTACTTAAGATCATGTGCCACGCAAATGACTAAAGGTTTGTGTCAAAAGTTTAAGAACTTCGCCGATGGGAGTAAATTGTAGTTGTTTTCAAAGTTAGGGAGGTGATTTGACAAAAGCGAAAGAAATGGAGGTAAAGTGTAAGTAGGGGTATAATTCATGGGGCCTAATTGTAATTAAACATTTTTAAAATAAGAATAAGAAAGGTGAAGTATTTTTAAATGTGATAAAAAGTATAAAAAAAGTGTTTTTAACATTCGTATAATTTATATTTTCCATTAAATATTGTGATTAAGTGAAGATACTATAATTATAGGACTTTGAACAGAGATAGGGAACAAAATTTAATCCTAAATAAGTAGAAATATATTTCTCACATTTAGTTTTCTCCCTGAACCACACAAATGAGTAAACACAACATTAGATTGATATGGTGATTGCTTATGTGATGAATCCACTAATACAAAATTTTAAGGATCAAATATAAAAAAGTTTCTCAAATTTTTTTTAATACACATTTAGTCCAAACCTTTTATGTTGTATGAAAATATCCCTCAAACACCCATTTAACTAATATTATCTTATTTTTAAAGGTCCGCACTACCGGCATGGTAAATGATATTTTGGAGGAAAATAAAAACGCTTGAATTAAACGTGTATTAAAACATGTTCGAGGGAGTATTTGGTATATGTCCCAAATTTTAAAACTTCTACGAATAAAAAAATCAACATGTGGTATGCAAGGACAAATTTATATTAAAATATTATCGTCATATAAAAAATTACATATTAAAAAATAATTATATGAAAGTTAAAAGTATGGCAATGGTCCTTAGCTATTTATTGGGATATTAGAAACAACACATTGCGTGGCCAAAAAAAAGACTTATGACTATGAATCATGAAAGCAAATGTAGATCAATTCTTTGAATATTTTGTAACTTTTTGTAACATTACAAGTGGGTTGAAAGTTGAGCACATACTAGAAATATGAAATTTTATGTGGAAATCAAACTTTTGATTCAATTTCAATTCAGCTTTTTGCTAGAATTAATTATGCCAAGTGTCCTAATTCTCTTGTGAAATTAAATTGGAATAATTCAAGGCTAGTCTCATTTATTGAGTAAAAGATGCATCAATTCTTCTCACTCACTTTTTTTAATGCCCCAACGCTTCTTTCATTATAGACTATATATATTTAGGCAAATATATCCTCACATATACCTATTTTAAATCCACTTACTCTCTCTCTCTAAAAATAAACACATAATCTCGCATTATTTCTCTCTCTAGCATCATCATCTCCACCCTCACCCCCCCCCCCACCCCACCCCCATCGGAGACTCACAATCAATCGCTATTACTAAGGGTTGTTTATTTCGAGTGAAGTATTTTTTATAGGATTAATTACGTTTAGACCCTCTGAATTATATCCCTACTAACACTTCACCTGCACTTCTTTCACTTTTTTCCAATGACCCCCCTAAATTTGAAAACACCTACAATTTACACACTGCCGTCTAACCACTTTAACTTTTAGCGGGAAACGTGAGACATGTGCAGAGCATTTGCATTTTTATAGGTTTATTTGGTAATTTTAACCTTTAAACCTATTTTCTTTAAATACCTAAAACCTAAATCATTTTTATTCTTCTCTCATTCCTCATTTCATCTCTCTCTCTCTCTCTCTCTCACACACACACACACACACTCCCCCCCCCCCCCCACCCCCCGACCTGACCCCCTCCCGCCACCACTTGATCTGCCCATCACCCCCACCCCGGCCTGCCCCCCTTCTTCTACCACTACGCACCACATGATCTGCTCCCCTCCCCTCCCCCACCCTCCCGACCTGCCCCGGCCCTCCCAATGCACCCCCCCAACTACCCAACCAACCCGATCTGCTAACTAACCCTCCCCCAACCCCCAACCCCCAACCTAATCTGTTTTGGAGTGTGGGTTTTTCTATGTCGTTTTCTATGTGGATTATTTTTTTAGGTTTATATTTTTATTGGAGGTTTTAAATATGCAAGCTTTGTGGAGATTTCTTTTGAATGTTTGTGTAATGCCTCGTAATTCTCTAAAATAAATAATAATGTAATAATTTTGGAATAAAATAAAATTTGTGAAAATTGGACTTAATAAAAAAATTTAATTTATTAATTTCAAATATATAATCTGTTGTTATGTCATAATTATGTGTGGTGGATTTTGTATATTAATGTTTATAATAATTGCATGTGTTGTAGAAAATACATAATTGAGGTGTGACAGAATTAAAATTATCTAATGTTGGGATAACATTTGAGACATATTTCGGAGAGTAAATGGGCTCGTTTAGGTATTTTGAACCTTTAGAAATGGTCCCGGGCCATAGGCATATAAGCTAGAGGACTTTTGGGCTATGGATTTAAGCCCATTTGGGGTCCACAATTTCGGCTTTTAACCCAACTCGGGATTTAGAGTTAATAAGTGTTTAAGGAAAGATAAACCACTCCCCATTACTGATTAAGGCAATAATTCTCTTGCTCAATTCAACTTCCAATGTATTTCTTGATGCATTATAATGACCTCCTAGGATTTCTGGGTTTTAGGTTAAATCTTGATGATTAGATGTTGTAGAATTTTTCCATGCATGTAAAGGACTGATTTTAATATAGAATTGTGACCCAGAAATCTAGGTATCGAGTTCTTGAAATTGATGATTGAAACCTTTGGGTTATTGAGATGAAATTGGAGAAATCTTGATGGTTATATGTAGAGGACATTAATGTTGGTTTATGATTTGTAAATCTGGTGTAAATCCCATACTAGATACCTCATACATTGAATTAAAAATTGAAACATTGTTTTAATACACATAGATGATCTGCCTTTGTTTTATTTAGACACGGACATGAAACGATTCAAATTTTTTTAAGATAACATGAATATGATACAAATAGGACACGACATGACATAACACCACAGAACACGAATAACATCATTTCTAAAATTAACGTTGTATTGGGCTTAAATTGACACGATAGCATGGATGAAACATGATTGGTCAACAATATTTACGCCCACGCATCGCGCATGGTACATGCTAATTTATATTAAAATGTTATCATCATATTAAAAATTACATATTAAACAATAATTATATGAAAGTTAAAAGTATGGCAACGGTCCTTAGCTATTTATTGGGATATTAAAAACAACACATTGCGTGGAAAAAAAAAAGACGTATGACTATGTATCATGAAAGTAAATGTATATCATGTCTTTGAATCTTTTGTAACTTTTTATAACATTAGAAATGGGTTGGTAGTTGGGTACATACTAGAAATATGAAATTTTATGTGGAAATCAAGCTTTCGATTCAATTTCAATCCAGCTATTTGCTAGAATTAATTACGTCAAGCGTCCTAATTCTTTCGTGAAATTAAATTGGGATAATTCAAGGCTAGTCTCGTTTATTAAGTCAAAGATGCATAAAATCTCATTGACTTTTTAATGCACCAATTCCTTTTTCATTATAGACTACATATATTTAGACAAATGTATCCTCACATATAACCATTTTAAACCCACTTATGCTCTCTCTAAAAACAAACACTTATTTTCACACTATTTCTATCTCTAGTAGCCCCATCTCCACCCCCACCCCATTGGAGACACGCCGAAAACAATCCACCAGAAAATCTCACCGGACTTTGCCGGAATTCTCACCGAAGTGTTCTCTCTCTCTCTCTCTCTCTCTCTCTCTCTCTCTCTCTTCGTCTATTTCTTTATTTTTTTTGGTTCGCGCTAGCGGCACCATCGCACGAGCTGGAGAAGAAAAGTTTTTGCCCAAAAAATTGGAGTTTTTGCCGAAAAATGGAGGTTTTACAGAAAGAGTAAATTTATTTATTTTGATTTTTTCATAAAAAAAATATCGAATATCGGTGTTGTTTGAGAGATTTTAACGGGTAGATTCCAAACGTAAATTTTGTGAATTTTGAATTTGCAGATTTGAAGTTATGGACTTTTGATGATTTGATGTTTTTTTTTTTGAAAAAAAGTGACTTAACAATTGTGAAAAATATTTTGAGAGTGTTTTTGTCATTTTAATGTGCTAATTTGGCAAAACAGGGTGTTTGGCACCATTGACTCTATGAAAGGATATCTTGCCTTATTGACCAAGTGAATGGGACTTAATAATTATTACCACAATTAAATTTCTAATTGAAATTTTAAATCATTCACATTGAACTAAGCAGACCCTAGATCTTTCAAAAATGATATCTTAATAGCCCTCAAAACATCTAGCCAACATAATTACATAGACTGTGTCTTTTGGTCCCACAATTAATGATAGTGACTCTGTTTGGGAGGACACAATTACTTTTGTTTAATTGTATACCATCGGTTCATGTAGAACTTTTTCTTGAGGTGGATCGAACACATTCACATTTAATTTCATATAACTATCAATCAGTAATTGTGAAATCTCATGATCCCCTAATTAATTCCCTCTATTAAGAAGGAAAGTCAAGAAAAGACGATGAATAAATCATATCACCAATTTAAAATACCAATGGAGATCAGGGATTTATTTTTGATACCCCTCTCCCATTTAATACTTTAAGCCTGAAGGTATTTATAAAAAAAAGTTATTCAATTCTATTTTTCTAAATTAAATCAATAATAATATCCCAATTTCTTGTATGCATCAAATTACCCAAACTCGTTATTTTAATTTTTGAAACTAACAATATTTTTAATTAAAATAAAATTCGAACACCAAATTTAATTTGCACATTAACTTTATTACATGTTTTAATTCAATGTTATAAGATAATAAACAATTTAGATTTTGTAAAAAATATGATCTAGACTCGTCACACAAAATAATCCATGTTGTCCATAATTATTTGCATTCAAATTAACCAATTAATTAGCACAAAATAATTATGACCATGACGACTATTGAATAATATTAATTACAATCACATGAAATTGTAATTAAAATAGGAAACATTCCCCTTTGCATCATGACCTAGAATTATTTTAAAAATGAAGCTCTTCAAGATCCAGAATTCCCTTTAAAGTAGACTTATTCATGAGAAAGACTCATTCTCGCAGTATACTTCTTCGTAAAATTGGCTTCTTCACAAAGTAACCCTTTAAAAATACTCATATGCATGTTTGAAATGACCGAAACCAAGAAGTTAAGCTTGAGGTATCAAAACAGCAAAAAATGGGTTGTTCAGTCGGACCTGACCTTAGCCTTCCCGACTCGATCGATCAAATTTATCGGTAATGCTTAGTCTCATCTAGAATTCACAAACTCCATGCATAAACATCCATATCATTAGCATTACTTCTGCATAACCCATGAAACTTTTATCGTGCCCAAACCTCATATAATATAGGATTCTATGAAAAAAATATCACATCCCTCACAAACTCCTCTGAATACAGTCTTTGCATAAAATTAAATTATACATCCAAATCGAAGAAAAATAACTACAAAAAACCACTGTTTGATCCATTCACATAAAGCAACATTGATGTGACCATAATGGAAGGGGTATAATCATTAAAACCCTTAAAAATCATGTTAGTATGATATCACAAATAAATATGTATATTTGTACACCATTCATAACGAGGGTTCATGTCTGAAAACATGGATCTTCCAAAATATGATCAATCCTTAATCCGGGCTCTGATACCAATTGACGGGATTGATAATTAAAATTTATACTCAAAGGACATTGATATATTTCATAAAACAAAAAGAGCATAAACAAGATCTTGGATTTAGATGACTATACCTTTGCAGACGTTATAAGTAATCCGATATAGGAGACAAAGTTGAGGATGAAGATGCTCTTGATATTCTATCACCTTAAGCATTTCTTAGATGTGAATAAAATCTTATATATTCCGTTATATGATCCACCCAAAGAATGATATGTGTGTGGTCACTTTTAAATATTATACCTTGCTGAAATAAGACAAACACAATTTTCTCCTCCCTCACCCCCCCTCTCCCCCCTCCCTTTAGGAGTGTTAATTAACCTTATAGGAGTTTCCTTTAGCAAATATGGAGTCCAACTCAATGAAAAATCCTCAAAAATATTTGTAGAATAAACCAAAGTAACCACAATCTAGATCTCGAAATATAATATGAAGAAAATTGGATCTAAAAATAGAATGGGCGTAAACTAGGGTTCGAGTAAAACAAAGATGATCTTGTAATTTTCCACCCCTGGAGGTGTTAACTAGTACCTCTCCGAGGGTGTTGATCATTCACTATCATGTATTCTTATTGTAGCAACCACACCTCACCTACCTTACCACTAGTTGTACTTGATAGGCCTAAAAATGAATTGATAAGTTTACCGAACGATTCTAATTAGAAACTTTAAGTCACCATTCATAATTTCTATTAGAAAAGTAGAAGAAGTAATTTGAGTAGTTTGGATCATTTATGTAAATATATATATATATACACACACACACACACTTATTATTAGATCTGTCAAATTATTTGTGGAATAACTTTGTGTGTAGTTTTCTACCGTCAATCGCTGTTACTAAGGTTTGCTTAGTTCGGAGGGAAGTATTTTTTATAGGGTAAATTACACTTAGACCCTCTGAACTATACTCCTACTAACACTTCACCTCCACCTCTTTCAATTTTTTCAAATCAATCCCTAACTTTGAAAACGGTTACAATTTACCCTCTGTCATCTAACTCTGTTAACTTTTGGAGGGAAACATGAGACATGTTCAGAGCATTTTCATTTCTAAAATTTAATTTGGTAATTTTAACCTTTAAACCTATTTTCTTAAAATATCTAAAACCTAAATCGTTTTTATTTTTCTCTCTTTCCTCCCTTCATCTCTCTCTCTCTCTCTCTCTCTCACACACACACACACACACACACACACACACACACAAAAATACACAAACACACACACACACACACACACACACACGCGCGCCCCACCCTCCCCCACCAACCCCACCCCCACCCCGACCTCCCCCTCCTCCACCACTTGATTTGCCCCCCACTCCCCACCCCGACCTGCCCCCCTTCCCCCACTACCACGCACCATACTATTTGCTCCCTCCTCTACCATCCCGACCTACCCCCTCCCCATGCACCCAACTCGATCTCCCCCCCCATCCCGATCCGCACCTCCTTCCACAATCTCTCCCCCCCCAACCAACCCGATCTACTAACCAACCCTCCCCCCAACGTGATCTGTTTTGGAGTGTAGGTTTTTCTATGTGGTTTTGTATCTAGGTTGTTTTGGAGATTCATTTTGGAGGTTTATATTTTTATTGGAGATTTGAAATATGCAAGACTTGTGGTGATTTCTTTTCAATGTTGGAAATTTGGCACTTTTTCTAATGGATTTATTTTCGAGGTCTGTAAATATGTCCAGCTTATTTTATTTTTTTGTTTTTTAAGATTTGTGTGGATTTTTTTTAATGAATATTTTCTACAAAAATATGTTACTATTTAGATTTTCTACAAAAAAAAAGTTTACAAAAAAAATCTACAAATTTCTATGGAAATCTATTATCACTCTCATTTTCTACAACTTTTTTATGTATTTTTATGCCTTTCTATATTTTTTGTTTTTAAATATTTTTCAGTACTTATTTTAAATATATTTTCTGATTTTTTTTTAGGAATTTTGCAGATTTTAAATATTTTTTCTGTATTTTTTAGAATTTTTAAATATATATTTATATTTTTGTCTTTTAATTCTTATATTTGTATATTTTTTTAGTAATTTTCAGAATTTAATTGTTTAAAAATTTCAATATTTGTAAATGTCTTTTTTTTTGTATTTTAATGTATTTTTTAGTAATTATTTTAAATATATTTTTTGAATTAATTTTTTTTTCAATTTGCCGATGTTAAATTAATTTTTGGAATTTTTCAGAATTTTTAAATATTTGTATTTTCGAAATGTTTTAAAAAATTTGTAAATTTTTTCCAAAGTTTTTTTTTATATTTTTTAGTATTTTCTTAATTTGTAAATATTTTTGTGTGAGTGCGCCACCAATCAATGTTTAACTTCTTTAATTTAATTGCAATTTTTAATCCCAAAAATCCTAACTCTTGCAAACAAATTGTGACAGGCTAATTAAATCAAACCAAGCATGCACAGTCAATCACAATGTGAGAAAAAAATCCTTTAAAGGGGCAAAACCATTTTTATTTCACTATAATTCGTAAAACTTACAATTACAGCAAAATACAGTACACATGAATACCCGCAGGCGTCGGTTCATTATCATTGGTGTTTTCAGTAAGAGATATCGTAAGAGCTCTAAGTCAGCAATGGAGACCAATTGTATCTAGGGTTTATAAGACTCACATATATGTTTGGGAATGATTTGTGAATAAAAAAGGTTGAAAAACCATTAAAAATGAAGTCTAAAATTATGCAGTGGATCTGCAGAAACGTGAGTGCCAAAAACTTGAAAATTGTATAGAATGAGCACTGCTATTTATACAAAAATCGAGGCGGCGCGTCGCCCAAATGAAATGAAGTCGTCGCTCGAACAGACTACCACATCGCTCGAAAGACTTCGCATGAGATGCCAATGTCGCTCGAACGATTGGCGTGTCTCGCTCGAATGACGTCAGCGACTTTTTTTCCCTTCACCTCTAAACTTAGAAAAATTTCCTTTTCCGAAGTAAAAACATTCCAGACCCTTAAAGATATTTTATAAAAAGTTCCCAAATATTTATGTAAATGATAAACACTCCAAATTAATTATTTTACCATAATCGTGAGTGGAGTAGTCGGAACTGTTGAAGATCACGTTGCATGTTACATGATGCACGTATGAAGATGATGGGTGCGAGAATTCAGATCAAGGTCATCATGGATGATCGTGTTGACGTGATGAATGTAGCGGTATCAGACATACTAACTGTGATCTAGGACACACAGAAAATTCCTAGATTCTAACTCAGACATTTATAAAATCATGTCCTTACAAATCTCCCCCTCTGTCTATGCCGGTACATACATAAAAAATCCGAATTATGCTACCCAAATGAAAATCAAATGATATACAATTTAATATCCCCATTAAACCCAAAAATGGAAATAATAAATGACATATCTTCAAACAAAGTTCAGCATCTTCAAATCTCCAACTCTTCCATCTTTCTTTGTCATCATCAGGATGTGCAAACATAATTCTCAATTTTGTACCATCACACATGAGATAAGAAACAATACCCGTGACAAGCAACAATTTGAAATATAATGATAAGCAAAAGTAAATATCAATTAATGCTCAAGAAAATCACTATTAAATCAAACAAAAATTCTCCCCCATAGTTCGTTCTCCCCCTTTTTATAATGTCCCCAAATAGACAAATATGAAGAACATAAAGCAAATGGAGAATGTCACACGGTAATCAAAATTTCTCTTTTTGAATTTTTCAAAACTTTTCTCAAAAAATATACAACAAAGAATCACACCATGAAGGAACATGAAAACAACCAAGTCGATGATAGCGGAAATGTAGGGATGTGAACAAATTCAACAGAAAAATCGATATATACAACCATAACATATGTGCGTGATGAATTTCGGATATTCCTAACGAATGAAGTCAATATCTTCCTTAGGTGTAAAAAATGGTGGAATTATAAGGAATTGACTCAATCATATCAACAAATTAAAGCTCAAAGTGATTTCCACACCAATAACGTCCAAAATTATGTAACGCTTTTTTCATGACTTTCAAGGACGTGGAAACCCGTTTTTCATTCCTTTCCATCCAAACTCCCTCATAAATAATTATGCATTATATTTCTCTTTTGAGGTGATGAAAATAAATCTATTGGCCCAATTTTTGACATATTTGTCTTTTTATTGCCTTTTAATTTTTTCGGGCTCTTTTCAAACGGTGGCTTTCACGAGGAGTTAATTTTGTACTCTTTCAGCCCTTTCCCGTGATTTACTCATCATATTTTGTTACAGTTAAATCCTCACGGTAAACGGTTTTTATATGCACCACTTTCTCGTCAAGTTTTATAGCATTTGGTTCGTTGTATAGACATAATTGAGATGGAAACACTCAAGCCAATATGTGATAGACAAGTACAATACTCAAATAATAACGTGCATGTATGCAATAAAGGAGATAAGGAGCCAAATATGTAGAAGATATTACTAATCACATCTCAAAGACTCGAAACATTATAAAGCATGTGGATGACATGATGTAGCATCTCAAATCACTATCAAATAGCCACGTGAAATATGGAATGAAGTTGTGACTATGGTTATCTTAAATGTTCATCCATAAACGGCTTAAGCAAAATACAAAACTCTTTTTGAGTTTTTCAAAAAAAAAATGAAAAGAAAATCTTTTTGACTTTTTTATAATTTATCAAAAATAAAATATTTTTTGGATATTTCAATTTTTCAAAAAAACTAGAAAATCTTTTTTGGATTTTTCTAAAAAATAAAAACAAAAAATAAATAGTGGTACAAATGATATAATCTAGAGATAGAAATCATATGATATGAACATGAAAAATGCATCCTACTCTAGACATGGTGACCACCCCTCAGTCAACTGAGCAAATTCCTAAAGACTTCCTAAGATTCTCGAATCTAAGGGCATCTAAAGGCTTCGTGAAAATATCGGCTAATTGGAGGTCGGTAGATACAAAACTCAAGGATACGACCTTCTCTTCTACAAGCTCACGGATAAAGTTCTCGTATATCCTAGTGTGCTTTGTGCGCGAATGTTGGACTGGATTAGGGGATATGTGTATCGCCCTCATGTTATCACAGGAAATAGTCATGGTGTCCTGTGATATCCATTAATCCTCCAATATCTGCTTCATCCACAGAAGTTGCGTGCCTCTCAGTGTCTATGTACTCAGCCTCCACATTGGACAAAGAGATGAAGTTTTGCTTATGGCTCAACCAAGAGACAAGAGCAGAACCAAAGAAGAAACACCCACCAGAAGTGCTCCTACATCCATCTGCATCCCCGACCCAATTGGTATTCGAATAGGCGGACAAATGGTCATTGGTATCAAAGGAATACCAAATGCCAAGTGAGAGAGTCCCACTCATATATTTGATAATACGTTTAAAGGAGAGTAAGTGTGACTCTTTTGGGGACACCTGATATCGCGCACAGACTCCAACACTAAAGGTGATGTCAAGACAAATGGCAGTTAAGTAGAGAAGACTACCGATCATACTCTGATACAAGATTTGATCTACGTACTTGCCTGAAGTGTCCTTGCAAAGGTTTATTTAGGTACTCATCAGGGTACGTGCGTGCTTAGCGGAGTCTAAACCAAATTTCTTCACTAGGTCTCTAGCATACTTGGATTGGGAGATGAACATCCCATCCTCTAGCTGACGAACCTGGAGAACAAGGAAGAAAGTAAGCTCACCTACCATGCTCATCTCAAACTCACTCTTAATATCTTCCTCAAAGTGGTGAGCATGTTGGGAGAACGTGGATCCAAAGATAATGTCGTCCATATACACATGCGCAACTAAAATAGCACCGTCATCTCTCCTGACGAACAACGTCATATCAACTCCCCCTCTCTTGAATCCATGAACTAAGAGATAGGAAGTAAGCCTCTCGTACCAAGCATGGGGTGCTTGCTTCAAACCATACAAGGCTTTCCACATATAGTAGACGTGATCAGGGTGCTTAAGGTCTTAAAACCCTTTTGGTTATTCCACGTAAACCTCCTTCTATAGAATTCCATTCAGAAAGGAACTCTTGATATCCATCTGGTATAACTTGAAATGCAGATGGCATGCGATGGCGAGTAGTAAGCGGACCGACTCAAGCCTCGCAACAAGAGTAAATGTCTCGTCAAAGTCTACACCCTCTATTTATGTGTAGCCTTGAGCGACTAACCTAGCCTTGTTTCGGATAATAGTACGAGTCTCATCCACCTTATTCTTGAAGATTCACCCAGTACCTATCACATTTGTTTCACTAGGTCGGGGGACCAGTTCCCAGACATCATTCTTTCTAAACTGAAGCAACTCATCCAGCATAGTGCATATCTAGTGTTCATCTTTGAGTGCTTCCTTGTGATTCTTGGGCTCGACTTTGGACATGTAGCAAACATGGCTAACAACGTTCTCTAGCTGAGCACGAGTCTTGACCCTTAGGGTAGGATCTCCTAGAATAGCAGTAGGATCATGACTTTTGTGAACCCAAGCAGGAGTGTCTCCTAAATCAAGAATAGTATCCACTATGTGTAACAACCCCTATTTTCTCACGTAAAGGTTATCCAGGCATGATACGCCAAAGATTGGGTTTGCTTGCCAATTAATACCATTCTTATCACCAAGGGTAAAAATATTTTTTTATAATGAGAGGTCCAATTTTAAAAGTCACAAACACTTCCATAATTAACAATTAAAACCAAACCATCAATATTGACATAAGTATCCAACTAAAGTAACCAACTGTCCACAAACATAAAATAAAGTATTCGAGCTTATGCCCTTACAAGTTCCAAATGAATGAAAGACTAAAATTGAGAAGCACCTACACTAGATCCAACCGAGATGAAATATGAAAGCAAGTAAGGTTTCAAGATTGCTATGCACAATCTCGCTATCCCTGTCTTTGAGCACCTGGGGGGGACATTTGAATTTGGGTCAGAGCTCGAGGTGTGCAAGAATTAACCTGAATAAATTATGATAAAATACAGTTAATGCACAATAATTGCCCATTTATCGTCACTCGCATGCGTATAAAACCTTACCCCTCATCTAAGTGTGATATTATTCCTACACCACCCTATTTCATTCCAAATAATAGTTCGTGGCACTAACATGTGTATAGCAGATTTTATTTCTAATTGATTAATTTAAATACAATCTTTATATTTAAATTACCATCTTGCACTAATACCAGTCTTGTCAGAATCATATATAAGGCATAAACATCTATTATGTGATATGGGGTAAATGTAATGTTTAATGTCCACATCCTTAGACGACTAAATTAAATTCCATAATTTCTGGGTAGTTTTTAATATATATCCTTCCATAAATGTGACACACAAGGGAATCTAGCGTTGGTGTCTAATTCGTGCTCTATCGGCAAGTCCAGAGGAATCCTGACATCCTAAGCGGACAGTCTGAAGGAATCCTGATATCCTAAACGAAAACCACAAAACACACATAAATTTTGGGGGCGGTCCCTATGCAGGACACCTGTATACGACCCATACCCAGCGGTAATACATGAAGGGTTAGCACCACACCTACCCCTCGAGGGTGGAGCCTCTACGTAGTAACTATATGCCTACACAATGTCAAGCCCACCTGTGCTGACGTGTGGTCATTGGCCCGAACGCGCGAACCCACGAGCCGATAGGTAAGTCCACACACAAATATAATATAATACATATTATATTTTCGTATAATATGTAAATGGGTAATTACTCTATAATTTCCCTAAGATTTCCATCCAAGTCCTCAACATTTTTCATTTATTAATAATTCATCATCTCATAAATTATTAAATTCCAATCCTTATTATAATTAATTAACCATCCAATTAATTGATATTTCACCAATTCAGTGTGGTTACATATATATTTTTAATAAATTCCTTATTTGCCCAAACACGGTTCTACCCACTCGATGGGACTCCTAAAAATGTTCACAACCAAACCCCAAGCACAACTCCACTTGTCCCCAGGGTCAAATCTATTCAGTAAAGGCCGAATCGATTCGCTGGTCAGGCCGAATCGATTCGGACCTGAGCAACAACCCATATCTATCACGTTTTTGCTATGACGGAATTCACACCTCTCATCTCAAATCAAATTCCAAGGGTTCCTTATACTTTGAAATTAACTAGTTAATTTCCCACAACTTAGTTAACATATTAGGGATCAGTAATCATGCCAATTAGTCCCAAATTCAAGCCCAAATTATCAGAATTTATGCATAACTATGATCCAATTCAAATCAGATTTCCATCCAAATTTCTCGATGAATTGTCTTGTATTATAACACATCTAAAATTGGATTTTATACAAGATTTCAGTGTCAAATTCATCATACGCTCTTCCCTAATTTAATCTTTGTATTAACCCTAATTCAATCATCAAGAACCCTAGAGAATTTAAACCCAATTTCCAAGAACAAAGTTCCTAATTTCTGGAAATCATTCTACCATAAGAATTTGATCCTCTACATAAGTTAATCATCATGAATTCAATCAAAATCAAGAAATTTTTCAGAAAAATAAGCGGACAAACTATTATGCATTAAGAAATATTTTAAAGGCATAAAGTAAGCAAGAAATTTTTTGCCTTAAAGTAGTAGAAGATGATCCCATTGATGTTCTTCCTTGCTCTCCCTCTTCTTCTTCCCCCTTTCTCTTGTCGTTGGTCTCTCTCTCTTTTCTCCCCGTAATTAAGAGTCTGTGAGTTGTGTAATGGGGGTGGGGGAGTGGTTTACCCCCATTAAACCTCTAATTAGTACACTAATACCAAGTTGGACCCTTGGCGTAACTTTTCGACCCCCAAATGGAACCTAATCCCTTAGTTAATTGGCCCAAAACTCTCCCAACCCATATAGTATTGACCCAAGGTCATTTTTAATGACTTAAACCTTCTAAACGGGCCCATATAAGTCCTAAAATAGTTTTCGAATTATTTAAGTCAATATTAGTCGCTTTTTAATTTGTGTCACACATAAATTATACATTTTTCTTTTACATTATGCAACTATCATAATTATGCATAAAAATGAATCACACACAAGCATGCTAAATAAAAAAAATTCACTTAACATTTTCGAATAGAAAATTATTTACTCGGATTAAATTCCAAGATTAATTACTTATTTTTTTAAAATAATACTTTTTAATGATGTAAGAAAAGTGCAGGCTATTACACTCTGGGTGTTGGAGGCACAATGGGATCATTAGTAGAAAGTGCGTCATCCTCACAAAAAAGGTTAGAATCAACAAATGCCGGCGGTTTGCCATCTTGCGCGGTGACGTTTATTGACTCCATAACCTTAGAGTTACTCAAGTTAAAAACCCTATATGCTCTACTAGTCGATGAATATCCTAACAGTATTCCCTTATCACTCTGGGAGTCGAACTTTCCTAATTGCTCTCTATCCCATAGGATGTAGCATTTACTCCCAAAGTCACGGAAATATGAAAGGTTGGGCTTCTTTCCAGTCCACAATTTGTAGGGCGACTTAAGTATGTGTGGATGAAGTTAAACCCTATTCACTGTGTGGCATGCAGTAGACACCGCCTCTGCCCAAAATCTCTTAGCAAGTCTATGACCTAGAAGCATAGATCTATCCATCTCCTGAATCGTCCGATTATTCCTCTCAACAATACCATTTTGCTGAGGAGTCTTCACGGCCAAAAATTCATGTTTGATCCCGAGGCTATCACAGTAAAGATCTATTTTAGCTTCCTTAAACTCAGTGCCATTGTCACTACGTATCCTATTGATAGTGAATCCGTGTTGATTTTACAGGACACGCCACTTGGTCATAAGAAATTCCATAGCATCGGATTTCTCTTTCATAAAACCTACAATCGAGTAACGAGAGAAATCATCTACCATCACGAGGATATACCTCTTACCACCCAAACTCTGAGTATAAGTAGGACCCATAAGATCCATATGTATAAACTCAAGCACTTATGAAGTGGTAATGGAATTCAACTTCCTGTGGGGGCTACGGACTTGCTTTCCCAACTAACAGGGTCCATAAATAGCGAAAGTCGTATTTTCAAGTGATTTTCAAGACACGTACTAGGTCCCTTTTTAGCTAATCTCTCCAAATCTCTAAAATTCGCGTGACTTAGACGCTGATGCCACAAATTCATAGGAGTAATCGTGGCGCTGTTGTAGACAAATGAGGACTTGGGCACAATCCCATAGAAATTATCTTTAGTCCTCACCCTTTGCAATATAAGTTTACTGGCTTGATCATAAACATTGCATTCATTCCGGTCAAACTTTACTACAAAATCTCCATCACACAACTCGTTAATGGTGAGAAGGTTTGCTTTTAAATCTTTGACGTACAAAACATTCTCTAGCTTAGGAAATCTTGGTCTCTTTACTGTACCTCATCCTGACTTTACCTTTCTTGCAATCCTCTAGGTAGGTAAAAAATGAGACATCACCTGTTATGTGCCTAGAGCACCCACTATCGAAATACCACTGAGAAGTGTTATGTGCTTTAAGAGTAACATGAACAACAAGGTATTTTGCGTCAAGTTTAGTCACCCAAGATGAGGTAACCTTATGTTTTCCCTTGTCATTGTTGGCTCTAGTCGGGATATTAGAAGTTTTCGCTGACGGCATAGAAATCTGTTGGAACTCTTCCATTAGACTCTGAGAAGTGGCGACTAGAAACTTAACCTACCCTCTAAGACTCGAAAGGTAAACTTATGTTTTCCCTTGTCATTGTTGGCTCTAGTTGGGATATTAAAAGTTTCCACTGACGGCATAGAAATCCGTTGGAACTCTTCCATTAGACTCTAAGAAGTGGCGACTAGAAACTCAACCTACTCTCTAAGACTCGAAAAATCGCTAGTGGCAGGTGGTGGAGAAAATGTAGGTCGTGTCTGACCCAAATTATAGCAAAACTCCCTAAGGTGTCCCTTTATTTAGCAATAGGTACAGAAGTACAAATTCTTTGGTCGACCTTGGTTTGTTTTTCTTGGTCAAACTCTTCTCTGGGGGTTTTTGGTGATGGCCATATGGATTCGTAGTAAACTCAGGAACTGGTTCTGGTGTCACATGGGACGTGGAGGCACCATCAAAATCAATTCCCCGCCTTTCAAAAAAACCTAAAGCAGGGGCAAGGAGCATCTTTTCCATCTTTCCAGATTTGTCCTCTATTTTTACCTTAACCTCCCTGGCTATCTCAAGGTCATGAGTATGCTGGGCTACAAGGTCTTCAAGTTTCTTTCGAGTGTCCATGGAGGTTTGGAGCTCACTCGTAAGACTAGCCACTTGCTTGGTCAAGTCCCCTTTCTCTTTCTCTAAACATCTCTCTCTTTCACCAAACTCACTCACTCTCTCTCTCTCTCTCAACACAAATAGTCTTTATCTCTCTCAAGGAAGTATTAATTGATGATGCTGAAATCTAGTACCACCAGATAAGTGATGATGAGCTCAAATAGTAGTAACCATGGAAGCCATAGAGATGTATATGTATAAGTGTGTAAGTGTGTAGAAGGAGATGAGTATAAGAGGAACAAGATAATGATGTATAGTGGTTCAACCAATTAGGCCTACATCCACTATGAGTGTGTGATCCACTAAGTATGGGCACTAGTGGCCTTGGATATAATGCACATAAGCTCACTTTCTCTCTCTACTATGTGTATAAGCAGCGTTTTTGCTAGGGTTACAATTATCGATCCCCCCACCTATAGGGTTGTAGGTGACAAGTATATATAGGTCTTGGGGGGTGTAGTGTATTCCCCAATTATGCATGGTGCATGTGAATGATGATCTAGCCAATCTCCTGTTGACACCTGTAGATGCCAAATGATGACATAATATTCCCTCACGTGAGGGAGTGATATTGTTATAACGGTCTTCCACGTGCCATGTGAGCCTCACGCGCACTATTCCACGCATCTCCCAAACCACGCGCTGTGATGATGTCACCCTCGACCTATGATAGGAGGCCGAGGGCAAAATCCATTATGGCAGTGAGTCTGGACTAATTTAGGCCTCATACTATCGTACCCTCGGAGGGTCATCTGAACCATGATGAGGGGTCGGCCCCTTGAAGGGTCGTCTGGGCCTGATGAGGGGTCGGCCCCTTGGAGGGTCGTCTGGACCATGATGAGGGGTCGGCCCCTTGAAGGGTCGTCTGGGCCTGATGAGGGGTCGACCCCTTGAAGGGTCGTCAGGACCATGATGAGGGGTTGGCCCCTTGAAGGGTCGTCTGGGCCTGATGAGGGGTCGACCCCTTGGGAGGTCGTTTGGACCATGATGAGGGGTCGTCCCCTTGAAGGGTCGTTTGGGCCTGATGAGGGGTCGGCCCCTTGAAGGGTCGTCAGGACCATAATGAGGGGTCGGCCCCTTGAAGGGTCATCTAGGCCCGATGAGGGGTCGGCCCCTTGGGGGGTCATTTGGACCATGATGAGGGGTCGGCCCCTTGAAGGGTCGTCTGGGCCTGATGAGGGGTCGGCCCCTTGAAGGGTCATCAGGACCATGATGAGGGGTCGGCCCCTTGGAGGGTCGTCTGGGCCTGATGAGGGGTCGTCCCCTTGGAGGGTCGTCTAGTGCCTGATGAGGGGTCATCCTGACCTCGCCCAGGTGGAGTACGCTCGCGGCCTGACCGAGGGTATATATCGATATATCAATCACCCCCAGCCCTTAGCCATCGATGTTGTTGAGATGGCTGAGGGATAGTGTTTCCATTGAGACGAGTGTATGGCCAGTTAGATGAATGACACCTGTCAAGTTAATGTGACACCTAGGTAGATATCCACTGTCATTCCAGTTTCCCAGGCATGACGGTTGCACACTTTGCTTGGGAATTTGTGCCCTAATGATGCTCACCTCGTGGGTTATGCTATGCTTTGGTTAATGGGCCCACTCAACAGCTAGGCATTTAAACAAATTTTTTGGAGTTATTTCCTTCTTTTTCGCGACCAAGATCTTTCTCTTTCTAGATTTTCCACAACTCCATAGCCATAGCCATTTCTGCGACTTCTGCATCAAGCCTCGTCGTCCCTTCTCAGGTAATCCTTCTGAGCCAGTGCCTTCTTTACATTCCATTTCTTTTTAACACTTCGACTACCTTAGGTATGTAGGGCTAGATTTTTCTTTGGCTATTTCATACTTTTTGGCGTTCTTCTCCTGTGGTTTGTTCTTGAGTGTTCTTGGTTAAAAATTTTACTTTCCTTAGTTTCAATCCAAAAGTCCAACTTAGTCAATTGACAACTTGTTTGTAGTTAGGTTAGCTAAATTCTTCTAAGTGCAGGGTCCTCCCCTCCATGCTTAGGAGGCTTTACAATTTAGCTGAGGAGTTTCCATCCCTGAGAGAGAAGTTCTTTATAGAGATCAGACGAGTAGAGGAAGAGGAGGAGAAGAGACGAGGGGCCGAACCTAATTGGGTACGGCCCATATTTCCAATCCCATTATCCACCGTGGTACCATATGAGTTTGGAGGGTCGTCTGGTCGTCCAGTCGAGAGTCATTCACACGAAGGAGAGATGGATGATAGAGCATCATCTCCGATAGGTGCTGACCCTTATGGGAGGGGAGAGACATCCACTCTCAGCCTAGGCCGACAGGCCGAGGGCACAACACCTGCTGAGGCTGTCCCTGTGACAGCGCTGTCCCCCTATGAATTTCAAGTAGCCTTTCGAGGTGGTCCCTCAGAGGTTGGAGGATCTGGGGACGAGAGAGATGAGGATGACGGAGAGGGTTCTTCTGATGGTGATGATAGTCAAGTTGACACTTCAACCTCTTCCACTTATGTATCGCCAGTCAAAGATCGTGATCTCTTATTATGGAGGCATCTCTTTGGCATACAACCTAACATAAGTATGAGGGTTCCCTCTGAGTCTGAGAGAGTCTTTGATGGTGATGAGGGGGAGATCGCTGTATATGAACAGATGTTGAAGGTAGGCGTTAGATTCCCGCTGCACCCTGTCGTAGTCAACATACTGTCAGCCCTCGGCATTACCCCCTCTCAACTTCCTCCCAACTCCTGGAGGATGATCCTCGACTACGTCTCCTTATGGAAGAATGCCTTCACTGACGAGCCCTCAGCCGACGTGTTTTTGGATCGTTATAATATCACTTCCTCGTCCAAACAGCCTGGGTACTATCACCTGGGGGCGAGGAGGTCTGATAAAAAACTTCTCCACGTGGCACAAACCTCCAACCACGACTGGAAGAAGAGATTTTTCTTCATTTCTGGAGAATGGGAATTTATTGTTGAGACTCAACCTTTGGACGATGGTCCGAGGGTTCCAAGGAGATGGTTTAACCCCTCGATAAAGGTTAGGTCAGACCCCAGACTTAGTCTGGATGAGAAGGACATAGTCGAGTATCTGAGAGAACGAGGTAAAGAGGGTGGACTAGCAAAGTTTGAAGATATTATGACCCCTCGATTCCTCAAAGAAGCTGGTCTGAGGGTCGGCCCCTTGACAGAGCTATGTGAGTTATTATTATTTTTTGCTCAATCTTTACTTTTTTCCAAGTGTTCCATCTTTGCCTCTGCATTTTTCTGATGTGTCATTTTCTTTTCAGGTCGTCCTGCAGGTATCTCTGACCATCTCTGGGAAATGACCGCCCCAAGATTGTTGTCTGTTCTCGATAAGAAGAAAGGCAAAGAGCCTCAGCAGGCTCCGAGGAAGTCAAAGGCCGTAGGGCCGACGCATGTTGAGCCGACCACCGATAGTCATAAAAGGAAAGAGCCAGAAGTCCCTGTTGACCCTCGATCGGGTTCCAGGACGAGGGCAAGGATGGATCCGTCTGAGGGGGCTGGTTCCTCTTCCAGTAAGGGGGCCTATTGGTCTCATAACTTAGCATTCCTGAAGGCTGAACCGTCTTCTCTCATTGCTAACTTGAGGGCGGCTAAGGCCTCGATGTTTTCCGCTCCCTCAGCCGCGGACTATGAATTCTTATCAAAAATGCCCCCGACCAAGATTTATGATTATAGTCTGCACACACTGGCTCAGGTATTTGTTTTTACCTTATCTCCTTAATTGAATTTTTTACCAATTATTTCCTCGACCTCTTAACAAGTGTCTTTTTTTGTGCAGTCTGTTTGTGCCTTTACCTCGTCCACTAAGTGGATGGCTAAAAACCAACAAAAATTTTATGAAGCCAAGAGGGCCATTCAGCACGAGGCTGATCTGCAAACAGAGCTTGAGACTGCAAGGGATGAACTGGAGAGTGCCAGGACCGAACATGCCAGGGTCTTGGATGAGCTGACGAAGCAGCACCATGCTGACCTGAAGCCTAGGAATGATCTGTTCAAGATGAAGGAAGAGGCTCTGACTGCTTAATTCAAGAGTGATCTAGCCGAGGCTGTGAAGAAGCAGAGGCCGATGCTGTTGAGGCCTACAAACTTTCGAATGAGTTTCAAGGCTTCGGTCTTGAGTACTTGGAGAGGGGAATTCGGACGGCCTGTCGGTGGGTCGTCCTAAAGTTCGCTGATGTAGTGTCGTCTGTCCGCCCTTCTCTTGAAGCAGTTCATAGGGGTGGAAATTCGGGTTAGTCTTGTCATTTTTGGGTCGTGTTAATTTTAATTTAAGTGTAAGTTTTGGGTACTCTTAAATCTACACAAGCTAATCGTGTCATGTTCGGGTCATTACCATAAACGGGTTGTTGTGTAAAAAATTGCCATCCCTTTTAACTAGACGATCCCCTGATTGCTGAGGCCTTAGCCCAAGTGGAGTCCCAAGTGCACGTCGAGGGTACCGGTACGTCTGAGGATCATCCTCTCTTGGTCATAGAAGAAACCCACATAATCAATGTTGAAACATTGCCTTCCGACGTTGCTCAATAGGGTGGCTGTCTATAGCCCATACCCTCTTCATGTAATCATTATTTTTGTACTCTATTTTTGCTGAACAAGTATAAACATTTTGTAATAAAATGCCTCTTTCTGTCTTTTATATTTGACTCTTGTATGATTTGCCTTGTGACTTTTTTAAATTAACTCATTAACCCCTCCCTCGTCTTTCTTGAGGGTAAATGAGGGGTCGTCCCCACCATTTGCCCTAATTATAGCCGAGGGTGGCTTCCACCAAATTAATATTTTTAATCAAGTCCTCCCTCGTCTTTCTTGAGGTCAAAGGAGGGGTCTTCCCCACCATTGACCCTCATTATAGCGGAGGGTTGTTTTTACCAGCTTAATGGTTTTGAAGTCCCCCTCGTCTTTCTTGAGGGTAAATGAGGGGCCGTCCCCACCATTTTCCCTCATTATAGCCGAGGGTGGTTTTTACCAACTTAATGGTTCCATTAAGTCCTTCCTCATCTTTCTTGAGAGAAAAGGAGGGGTCGTCCCCACCATTGACCCTCATTATAGCGGAGGGTTGTTTTTATCAACTTAATTGTTTGAAGTCCCCCCTCGTCTTTCTTGAGGGTAAATGAGGGGTCGTCCCCACCATTTGCCCTCATTATAGCTGAGGGTGATTTTTACCAACTTAATGGTTTTTAAGTCCCCCCCCGTCTTTCTTGAGGGTGAATGAGGGGTCGTCCCCACCATTGACTCTCATCATATCCGAGGGTGGTTACCACCAATCTTAATTGATGTTAAATTTTGAAGTCCCCCTTCGTCTTTCTTGAGGGTGAATGAGGGTCATCCCCACCATTGACCCTCATCATAGCCGAGGGTGGATTTCACCAACTTAATGATGTTTTCAATTAAGTCCCCCCTCGTATTTCTTGAGGGCAAATGAGGGTTCGTCCCCACCATTGACCCTCATCATAGCCGAGGGTGGATTCCACCAACTTAATGATGTTTTCAATTAAGTCCCCCCTCGTCTTTCTTAACGGCAAAGGAGGGGTCGTCCCCACCATTGACCCTCATCATAGCCGAGGGTGGATTCCACCAACTTAATGATGTTTTCAATTAAGTCCGCCCTTGTCTTTCTTGAGGGAAAAGAAGGGGTCGTCCCCACCATTGACCCTCATTATAGCCAAGGGTGGATTCCACCAACTTAATGATGTTTTCAATTAAGTCCCCCCTCGTCTTTCTTGATGGAAAAGGAGGCATCGTCCCCACCATTGACCCTCATTATAGCCGAGGGTGGATTCCACCAACTTAATGATGTTTTCAATTAAGTCCCCCCTTGTCTTTCTTAAGGGAAAAGGAGGGGTCGTCCCCACTATTGACCCTCATCATAGCCGAGGGTGGATTCCACCAACTTAATGATGTTTTCAATTAAGTCCCCCCTCGTCTTTCTTAAGGGCAAATGAGGGGTCGTCCCCACCATTGACCGTCATTATAGCCGAGGGTGGATTCCACCAACTTAATGATGTTTTCAATTAAGTCCCCCCTCGTATTTCTTGAGGGCAAAGGAGGGGTCGTCCCCACCATTGACCCTCATTATATCCGAGGGTGGTTTTGACGAGTATCACCCCAATCACACTAGGATTCATCAAACACAAAATTAGGGATCAATGTTACATTCTCATTAACATTCCAAGTGTTCTGTTAGAGCAACACATTCATTACAACTGTGGTCCGATAGGACTTTACAAAATTATTGATAGTATTTCTTCAAATGATCTGCATTCTAGGGGTTGGAAAAGGGTTCCCCTTCTAGGTTTTCTAGTCTATAGGTTCGAGGAACCACTTCATCGATGACCCTATAAGGGCCATGCCAATTTGGGTGGAGCTTGCTGGGCTTCTGCCAAGTCTTTTTGAGGACCAAGTCCCCCACTGTAATTGGCCTCTGCTTCACCCCCTGGTTGTAAAACCTTGCAGTCCTCTGCTGGTAGGCGGCTTGCCTTATCTCGGCGTCTTCCCTCCTTTCCTCAATCAGGTCTAAGTCAAGTCTCCTCTCTTCCATATTTCTCTGGGGGTCATACATTTGGACCCTATGAGTAGGAAACCCAATCTCGGTGGGCATGACGGCTTCTGAGCCATAAGCTAGCATGAACGGGGTTTCTCCGGTAGAAGTCTTTGCCGTCGTCCTGTAGGCCAATAGTACAACATATAACTCCTCAACCCATCTTCCTTTTGCCTCCTCAAGTCTCTTTTTGATCCCATCTAGGATTGTCCGATTTGTAACTTTCGTTTGCCCATTGGCTTGAGGTCGACTTGGGGTAGAGAAGAATTGTTTGATACTCACCCTTTCACAGTACTTCTCTAGAGATGTATTCTTGAATTGAGTCCCGTTATCTGAGATGAGGGTGTTGGGGAGACCATATCTGCATATAATATTTTTTCAGATGTACTGAAAGGTCTTCTGCTCGGTAATTGTGACCATCGGCTCTGCCTCCACCCATTTTGAAAAATAATCAATTGCCACAATGAGGAACCGATAGTTATTGATGGCCCTAGGCAAGGGGCCTACTAGGTCGATCCCCCACACTGCAAATGGCCATGGGGATGTAATGGAGGTAAGAGGCTGATGGGGTTGGTGGCAAATCTTTGACATTTGTCACACTTTTTTACATATGTCATGGCATCTTTCCCCAAGGTCGGCCACCAGTACCCTTGGGTTACTATCCTCTTCACCAAAGACCTACCCCCAATGTGGCTTGAACACGACCCCTCATGCACGTCTTGCAAAATGCGTGGGACTTCATATGGGTGCACACACCTAAGTAAGGGGAGCGAAAACCCCTTTTTGTACAAGGTGTCTCCGATGACAGTGAATTTCGCCGCTCTGTATCTCAGCTTCTTCCTTTCTTACCCTGCTTCTGGAATCTCCCCCTCCTTAATGTATCTGATCAGAGGGTCCATCCATAAATCTTACTTAGAAACATTCAGGCAAGTGCTAAGTGTTCCCTCAGCATCTTCAATAGTTGGTCGCAGTAAAATTTCCACTGGGACTATCCTCCTGATATCTGTTCTAGTTGCTGAGGCCAGCCTGGCAAGTGCATCGGCTCGGCCATTGTCATGCCTAGGTATCCTCTTCAATTTTTCTTCTCTGAAGCTCTTCAATAGTGACCTCACCTTTTCAAGGTACTTGGCCATCTACTCATCCTTGGCCTCGTAGGCTCCTAGTATCTGATTTACTACTAACCTTGAATCACTATGGACCAAAATCTGGCCGACACTAAGAGAGTTGTCCAAGAAGAGGCCTGCTATCAAGGCCTCATATTCAGACTCGTTGTTGGAGGCTTTAAAGTTGAACTTCAGGGCGTACTCGATGTCTGTACCATCTGGTGTTGACACTATTAATTTAGCCCCACTTCCGCTGTCGTAGGAGGACCCGTCGACAAAGAGGCTCCACACGGTCTGTTATTCTGAGAAATTTCCCTCGGTGAGGGACCCCTGTCTAAAGAGATATCTTCCCTCTTCGTTTTCGACCACTTTTCTTCTAACGGTGCTTGTCTCAGCCTTATCTGTGGGTGTGTCGGTGAGTCTGCCTTGCAAGGCATCTGTCTTCTTGAAGCTCTCATTTTCAGCTTCATCGTCTTCCCAAGCAAATTCATCCATGAAATTTGCCAATGCACGTCCCTTAATGGACGTCCTAGGTTGATACACAATGTCAAACTCCCTCAGATCTATAGCCCAGGCCATTAACCTACCTGATTTTTTTGGCTTGTGTAAGACCTGCCGAAAAGGAGAGTCAGTGAGGATGACCATTGTATGGGACTGGAAGTACGTCTTCATCTTTCTTGATGCATGGATCAAGGCATAGGCTAACTTCTCCATCCTTGGGTATCTTGTCTCTGCCCCCTGGAGTGCTTTACTGTTGAAATATACGGGCCTTTGTACCCCATCCTCTTCTCTCACAATAGTTGTGCTGATGGCAGATTCTGAGATGGCTAGGTACACATATAGCCATTCACCCTGTACTGGCCGTGACAACAACAAGGGAGACCTTAAGTATGTCTTCAGCTCCTTGAAAGCCTCATCACACTCTTCGCTCCATTCAAAAGCCTTTCTGAGAATTTTGAAGAATGGTAAACACTTGTCTGTGGCTCTGGACACAAACCTATTCAAAGCAGCCACTCGCCCCGTGAGCCTCTGAACGTCTTTAATGGTCTTGGGGGTCTTCATCTCTATAAGGGCCTTTATCTTTTCAGGGTTGGCCTCGATGCATCTTTGGTTGACAATGAACCCCAAGAACTTCCCTGCTCCGACCTCGAAGACACATTTAGCCGGGTTGAGCTTCATTTGGTACTTGTCCATTGTATTAAGGGTCCTCTCGAGGTTAGCCACATGATCCTCTTCCTTCAAGCTCTTAGTCAGCATGTCATCTACATAGACCTCCATAGATTTCCCAATTTGGTCTTTGAATATTTTATTTACAAGTCGCTGATACGTTGCCCCTGCATTTTTTAGGCCAAAGGGCATGACCTTATAACAGTATGTCCCCTTGTCGGTAATGAAAGATGTCTTCTCCGAGTCTTCAAGGTTCATAAAGATATTGTTGTACCCTGAATAGGCAACCATGAAGCTCATGAGCTCATGGCCTGCGGTAGCGTCTACCATCTGATCAATGCGGGGGAGAGGGAAGCTATCTTTGGGAAAATGCTTGTTGAGGTATGTGTCTACACACATCCTCCACTTCCCGCTGGCTTTTGGGACAATGACTACATTGGACAGCCATTCGGGATAGAGGACCTCCCTGATAAACTCTGCATCTTCTAGCTTCTTGACCTCATCCCTAAAGACCTCGTACTTTTCTCGAGAATAAATTCTCCTCTTCTGCTTCACTGGCTTTGCACCCTCTACCACGTTGAGCCTGTGGCTCATAATTTCGGGGTCTATCCCCGGCATATCTGCATGACTCCATGCAAAGACGCTCTGTCTTCTCCTCAATATCTTGATGAGGTCTTCCTTAATGTTTAGCATCAGAATTTTGCCGACTTGGACGGTTTTTTCCAGCTCATCCTCATTGAGGATGATGGATTCTACCTCTTTCGTGGCTTCTCCTTTCCTGAGTTTTTTCTCATCCCTGGGGTTAAGGGTGTCAATATTGTAAGTGGTTGTTGCCTTCTTGTATGCCTCTCTTTCTTCGACGGAGTTGAAATAACATTCTTGCGCTGTCGTCTGGTCTCCCTGAACTTCCCCTACCCCGTAAGGGGTCAGGAATTTAATCATCTGATGAATCGTAGATGACACAGCTTCAAAACCCTTGAGGGCTACTCGCCCCAGTATAATATTGTAGGCCAAAAAGACAGGTTCATCCATCTTAAAAAAACTGACCTTCTTGGTAATCCATCTTGGCCACTCGTCCCCCATCCTGACATCGGCCTCATATACTCCAAGGGGATGAACCTTTTCCCCATCGGGCGATGGTATGGGACGAGTCTAGCACGAATGAGACCTAAGGATTTGAAGCATGGACAAAACATCTCATCTGCAGAGCTACCCCGTCTATCAAGATCCTCGGCACCTCGCATCCGTGCACCCTGGTAGTGATGACGAGAGGGTCATCATGTGGGGCTAAGAGGCCTTTGAAGTCCATTCTTGAGAACCCCACAATCAGAGTATCCATATCGACCTTCTTCCACTTTTTTGACTTTGCCTCCACAGAGGTTGAGTGTACAACTTTTGTCACTGCCTTGGCTTCAGCTACATGGGCCTTCCTGTCGGCGACCTCTGACCCTACTCTTGCTAAACCCCCAGAGATCATTACCACACCGAGCGAGATCATATTAAGTCTCTTGATAGGGCCGTGGTCATCTCTCAACGGGAGGTCAGGGTCGTCCTCATCGTCAGAAGCGTCGTCCCCTCTTTTTTGAGGACCTTCTCTACATGCATCGCCTCGCTTTTTTTGGGGTCGTCCCCTCGGCCCCTCTTAAAGGCACTCTTATCAACGTACTTCCTGAGCTTCCCTTCTTTCAGCATCTTTTCAATAGCATCTTTCAGAGCAAAGCATTTGTCTGTCACGTGGCCATGGTCTTGGTGAAATTCACACCACAGGTTTTTGTTCCTCTTGTTGGGAGCTGCTCTCAACTTCTCAGGCCACTTTAGGGACCAGTCACTCTTTATCTCATTGAGAATATGTTCATAGCTGACCGTTAGAGGGGTGTAACCAGTGAACTTGTTGTCCGTAGACCTCTTCTTCCCTTACTTGTTCTTCTTATGGTACTTACCCCCACTAATGCCTCTTTTTTCATCTTCATGTTTTGCGACCATCGCCTCTTTGACGTTCATCACCCTTCCTACTATCGACAGCAATTCAGCCATCATCATTGGAGGGTCTTTAATAAGCTTCCATAACAGCTTCCCCTTCTGGAGTCCTCCAATCAGGGCTGTCATAGCTATGCTCTCCTCATAGTCTTCCACCTCTAACTTTTCTTTGTTGAATCTGGCTATGCAATCTCTTAGACAGCTCATTCTTCCCCTGCTTAACATAGAGCAGGTGTGTGGTCTTCTTCTGTGGCCTCACCCCAAAGAAAAAGTTGTGGATAAACCGGTCTACCAACTTCTTATAGCTTTCAATGGAGTTTTTTGGAAGAGATATATACCAGACATGTGCAGCCCCAGTTAGAGTACCAAAAAAGTCACGACACCTCATATCATCTGAGATAGAGTATATGTTTGTTTCTGATTGATACATCTCAATATGATGGACATGGTTGGTACTCCCGTCATACCTTGGGGTGACCACAGGTGGCTTAAACTTTGATGGCGTAGGGAAGTTGACTATCTTCGCCACAAAGGGTGAGCCTATGGAGTATCCTCTCTGAAGAGGGTCCCGGCTCTTCAGAATATCACCAATCTTATCCTCCAGTCGCTGGATCGAGTCATTCCAGGGCCTCGTAGGGTCAGCTTGGACGATGTTATCCCCTGCCGCCTCTTTGAGGTGGACGAAGGGTTCTGCAGTGGCAGGACTGCGTCGGCTATTTACTTCCCCCTGACCGTCGTGGGGTCTGCCATCTGCTGCCCCTTCTGGACCTCGCAGCACTCCTTGATCTAGACAACTTTTCCCGCATGTCATTTACTAGGCCCAGCCTCTCAAAGGCCGCCCCCCCGCTCAAGCGATCAAAAGCAGAGCCTCTTGGGCGGTCATCAGGATTTTGCCTTCCACACTTCCCTCTGCTCTCCTAGAGAGGTCGCACAGTATTATTGGAGACCTCATACAGCTCCCAACACTCTATGGGGACCTCCTCTCCCTCCAGATCATCATACCTGTCCTTAGGGAAAGGGTTTCCTTGCCTCCCCAGGCATAGACGCCAAGGGTCAGCGACATCCCTCCATCGCAGTGGGAGTGGCAAGTCTTTACGTGGTGCCTGGGGTGGTCCCCTGGCCTCATGCTGTCCTGGAGTCTCTGCCGGAGTAATCATCTCAGGTGAGACCCCTAGTGGTCTTAATATGTTCTGGCTTAGCGCTGTGAACTGCTCCTGCATGATCCGCTGGCTTGCTGCTAGAGACTTCAAGGTTGCCGCCACATCAACCATCTCAGACTGAGGTGGTGGCTGACTGGAACTGGGTCCCACTCCACCATCCGATGGAGGAAGTGGTGGTGGTGGCATCTCCTATGCCATGTGTTTAATCTATGAAAAGTTGAACTGAAGAAAAGACTGGTGATCTTGAGAACCTTAATGGGTCTCTTTCAATGGTGAAACATCTCCTCTCAGGGGGAAAACTGGTTCACCACCAGAGTGCCCATTGAGGTCAAGCTGTACAAAGGAAAAGATGTCTTCTCGTTCCCACAGACGGTGCCAAACTGATGATGCTGAAATCTAGCACCACCAGATAAGTGATGATGAGCTCAAACAGTAGTAACCATGGCAACCATAGATATGTATATGTATAAGTGTGTAAGTGTGTAGAAGGAGATGAGTATAAGAGGAACAAGATAATGATGTATAGTGGTTCATCCAATTAGGCCTACATCCACTGTGAGTGTGTGATCCACTAAGTATGGGCACTAATGGCCTTGGATACAATGCACATAAGCTCACTTTCTCTCTCTACTGTGTGTATAAGCAGATTTTTTGCTAGGGTTACAATTATTGATCCCCCCACCTGTAGGGTTGTAGGTGACAAGTATATATAGGTCTTAGGGGGTGTAGTGTACCCCCCAAGTATGCATGGTGCATGTGAATGATGATCTAGTCAATCTCCTGTTGACACCTATAGATGCCAAAAGATGACATAATATTTCCTCACGTGAGGGAGTGATATTATTATAATAGTATTCCACGTGCCATGTGAGCCTCACGCGCACTGTTCCACGCGTCTCCCTAACCACGCGCTGTGATGATGTCACCCTCGACCTATGATAGGAGGCCGAGGGCAAAGTCCCTTCTAGCAGTGAGTCTGGACTAATTTAGGCCTCGTACTGTCGTACCCTCGGAGGGTCGTCTGAACCATGATGAGGGGTCGGCCCCTTGAAGGGTCGTCTGGGCCTGATGAGGGGTAGGCCCCTTGGAGGATCGTCTGGACCATGATGAGGGGTCGGCCTCTTGAAGGGTCATTTGGACCATGATGAGGGGTCGGCCCCTTGAAGGGTTATCTGGGCCTAATGAGGGGTCGGCCCCTTGAAGGGTCGTCGGGACCATGATGAGGGGTCGACCCCTTGAAGGTTCGTCTAGTCCTGATGAGGGGTCGGCCCCTTGGAGAGTCGTCTGGGCCAGATTCGAGGTCGGTCCCTTGGAGCGTCGTCTGGTGCCTGATGAGGGGTCATCCTGACCTCGCTCGGGTGGAGTAGGGCCGCGGCCTGGACGAGGGTATATGCGGGTATATCATTAATGGAGGACTCTCTTTCTCTCATCTCGCCCAAATTTTTCTCTAAGGCAACTATTCTAAGTGCTAATGCTTTGTTACTCTTTTTAGTTTTAAAATAATCGGCATATAAATCAGCGTACGCGCGTCATAAATCACTCTCTCTCACTTGTAGCATCCTCCCCCACACTCACATCGCTTCCATTGTCGAAGTGTCCCTGTGAAGTAGCTTCCTCGTCATTGTGAGGCGCACTGTCAATACTCACATGACTAGCCATGAATGCAGTGAAGTTACATTCATGTTGTGACTCATCTTTATAATCCATCGAATCGACCTCACTGTCATCACTCAGGGAGGCATTAAGAGCAGCTTTGCCTTTGCCTTGACTTCGTAACCTAGTAGGACACTCAAATTCCTTATGACCTTTACCGTCACACTCATAATATCTCTCCTCGTCTTTCTTAGGCGCGTCCTTTTTATCCTTTTCATTTTTCTTTTCAAACTTATTTTTCTCAAAATTCTTTTTACCTTTGAAATTTCCATTTTTCTTTAATTTGAGAAATTTCTTGAAATTTTTTGCAAACAAGGCCAAATCGTATAAGTCAAAATCAAACTTAGAATCATACAACTCTTCCTCTCTTCTCCTAGAAGACTCATCTCTCTTTCTTGCTGACCCCTCACTCTTCCTAGCTTGGGCTTTAAGTGATACACCTTTATCTTTTAATTTTATTGTAAACATATCAATTTAATAAGTCTGGAGGTACCAATTCTTCTAATTTCAGACTATTCAAATTTCCTAAAGAATTTAGCACAGTGACTTTAGGGATAAAACTCTTAGGCAGTGATCTCAAAATATATTTAACTACTCTAGCATCAAGAATGTGTTCACCTAAATTGAAACTAGTGTTAACAATTTAGATATGCATGCATAAAATTCATCAAAACACTCAGATTCAAGCATGGTGATTGTCTCAAATTGTGTAGTTAAATTTTGCAATTTTGATTTTTTAACGGTATTAATGCCTTCATGGGTAAGTTGAAGAACATCCCATGCTTCTTTAGACGTGGTACACATCATGATGCGTCGGAACTCATCGGTGGTGACATTTTCGGAAATTTCACTAAGCCCGCGTGAGTTATATGTGCTCCATTTAAATTCATCCTCAGTCTATGTAGTCAGAGATTTTAAAGTAGTTATGTTATCTACGGTGTTAGTGAAAGACATACACCCTCTTTCACACACAACCCAAACACATTGGTCAATGTCCTTTAAGTGAGATTTCATAGGGGCTTTCCAATATGTATAATTTGACCCGTCAAAAATTGGCACTCGATTATACAAGTTTTCCATTAAAATTGCGCTTTTTCAAAAATCAATTTTTAGACCAAGATTGATATCCAGAAAATTTTTGCGAAAAAAGTTACACGGAATAGTTGTGTAAGAGGCTCTGATACCAATTTGAGAGTGCGCCAGCAATCAGTGATTAACTTGTTTAATTAAATTCTAATTTTTAATCCCAAATATCCTAACTCTTGCAAACAAATTGTGAAAGACTATTTAAATCAAACCAAGCATGCGCAGTCAATCACAATATGTGAAAAAAATCCCCCAAAGGGGAAAAACTATTTTTATTTAACTATAATTCGTAAACCTTACAATTACAGCAAATACAGTGACACACGAATACCCACATGCATCGGTTTGTTGTCGTTGATGTTTTTAGCAAGAGATCCCGCAAGAGCTCCAAGTCAGCAATGGAGTACAACCTTCTTCTCCACAACAATACTCGAGAAGAGTAGAACAATTGTATCTAGGGTTTATAAGACTCACATTTATGTTTGGGAATGATTTATGAATCAAAAAGGTTAAAAAACCATGAAAAACGAAGTCTGTAAGGACATATTTTTATAAGTCCGTTAACAATTTATTATGTGATATACTGCTACACCGTCGAAGAGCATTCAAGAGCCATCTACATCAATACGGATCCGAATTTATCAACTTATTCACAAAAAATACTCTGCGAAGTTTACTTTGGTAAGGTTATGTTTTAAATACCTTAACTTTCCACTAAGAGATTTTGGGATATTTTTACAAAATATTTTCTAAGTGTTGGAGCGGACTTTTTCGTCAAAATTTGAGAATGAGTATTTTTTCTAAGTATTGGAGCGAGAATTAAAATAATAATTTTTTGACGCAACAGTCGTTCAAACGACATAGCAATGGCGTTCGCGCTAGATAGGCATGTCGCGCGATCTCATTCGAGCGACAGCTGTCCTTCGTTCGAGCGACTTGCTGATCTCGTTCGGATGAGCACGTATTTCGAGGTGGCATGTTTTTATTATAAATACTCATTAAATGGTTTCCTTTTCTTTATTAAGTCCCAGTGTTTGACAGAACAAAAAAATTGCGAAAGCAGAATCCTTTTTGACTTCTTCTTTTAGGGTTTAATCCCTCTTTGTTTACAATTCACAAAAATCCCAATATGATTTAGTGAATTGTTTTTGGTGTTGAAGAACACACCTTTGCTGTGGTTTAATCTTTGTGGGGAGAACTCTACAATCGGAGAGCTGCGTGCTATTGTGGAGGGAGCCCTTATAAAGTTCACACTTGTAGAGAAACTGTTTTCTTCTTCATTGCTGGTCACCTGGAGTTCTTGCAGGAGATTCCATCTGATGTTATTTCTAGCTGTTGCTTTGGAGGTTTGACGAAGACACCATGCGTTACACTTGTGGGCGATTATCAGGTTGTATATAAGTCAATGGTCTTGTGAATTCTTCAAAGTTCTAGAAATAATGGGTTTTTCCCTTCAGGGATTTTTCCTTAATTTTGGGTCGCATGATTTATCTATTTATGGTTTGACACATGCACACATATAAGTGCATGTTTAGGGGCTGAATTGTGTTGATTTAAAAATAGACTCCAATTAAATAAGGTTTACTTGGAAAGTTGCGAATTAATTTTAAATTGATATCACACACCGCATTTATTTGTTTACAAATTGGTATCAGGGTGGGTTATGCTAATTTATCGCGTGATCCTGATTTTTCAAGGATTTATTTTTTTGATACAATTTGACTTCTCACGTCGTCAAATTGGTATCAGAGCAGGTTGCGCTAATTTATCGCGTATTACTATTTTTTGCAAAATTTGTGTGATATTGAATTTTTTTTGAAAAAATCAGTTTTGTGAAAAATCGCAATTTTTCGATGGAGTACTTATCTAATCGGATGCCAACCTTTGATGACACGAGTCAGAGTTTTGATGATATAAATCATTTGAATTTGACGTCTGCTAAAAGAATTGATTTTTTGTAAAAAAGAAAATTCTCGTTTTAAATCCGCGTTGGATCTTTTGCAAACGGTTCAAAATCAAAGAGATTTTTGTCGTGAAAAATTTATTTCCTTGGACCATGACTTTGTTTCTTTAAAATTGTTCAAGAAAGAGAGTGATGATAGGGTCCTATTTTTAGAAAAATAATTGCAGGACCTTAAAAATTCGATGGTTTGTGTTTATGCCAAAGAGGACAAAAATATTTTAGTCAATGAGTTTGTGGCACGTGAAGAGACTCTTAGGAAAAAGTTTGCTTTAATTGAGGGGGAGAGAGATACCCTTTTAGGAATTGTTGAAAATTTGAAAAGGCGTCCCTTAAATTGGAAGAGTCTAATTCTTTGCTTGAGTAAAAAATTTTGAAGTTAAAAATTGATTTGACAGACTCGAGTAGGTTTGATAGTGATGGTAATGGCTCATCTTGTTCTCATGCTTCTAGTGATAAATCCAAAACCATTATTTGTTTTAGAGGGTCAACCAATTTCAAGGATTTTAGAAAAGGTCAACCCATAGGTGTCATTCCACCCATTTACACATGTACATATTGTGGTAAGAAAGGTCACCTAAGGCGATTTTATTTTAATCTTGGAAAAAGTCGTAGGAAGTTTATGTCTAGTGTTCCCGTGGTTCCCAAATCCCCCACGTGATATTTCACATCTATTTGGGTTAGAAAATCACTTTTAGAGGCACTAGATTTTAGACAAGTTGATTCCCGTTTGCTTGCACATGATTCTTCTCTTACCATATGATATAGATGATTGGGTTCGCATGTTTGTCATACGCTAGCTTTGTTTCATGATATTTATGTTTGCTAGCATTGTGACATGTACTTTTTGTATAAATTTTTGCTTTTGAAAAATTTTGAAAAGTACAAAAAGATTTTATTTTGATAAAATTTTGAAAAATTCAAAAAAGAGTTTTGTATTTTGTTTGCACCTTTTATGGATGAACACTTAGGATGACCAAGTCACAATTTCATTCCATTTATTCATGTGACTATTTGATAGTGTTTTGAGACAATAGGTCAATTTATCCATGTGCTTTATAATGTTTGGAGTCATTAAGATGTAATTAAGTGTTACTTCCTACATGTTTGACTCATGATTTCCTTTATTACACACATGCACAGATTTGTTTGATTATTGTGCTCGTGTTATCACATGTTGGTTGGGTATTTTCACTTCAATCCTGTCCTTAAAACGAACCAAGCGCGATAAAACTTGATAAGAAAGTTATGCATGTAAGAGCCGTTTGTGAGTTTGTGTACTTTGTTTAAAAATGGTGAAGGGCCACGAAAGATTATCATTTATCCTTTGCGATTAAGCTGCCGTTTAATTAGACCTAAAAAATTGAGGAATTTTATTATCCGGGGTCCAAAAGAGCCCAAAAAAATTTAAAGGCAACACAAATAATTTCATGCCAAATATGGGCCAATTTAGGTTTTGCACCAATTCTCCAAAGTTTGGGAATTTAGTTTAAAACCTCTAAAAGAAAATATATATGAGGGAGTTTGGTTGGAGATTTTATAACGGGCTTGCACATCCTTGAAAGTTTTGAAAAAGCGTTAAATAGTTTTGGACGTTATTGGTGTGGAAATCATTTTGACTTTGATTTGTTGATATACATAAGACGATGTCATCTAAATTCAACAATTTTTACACCTAAGGATACTTTTGATGTTCATTCGTTAGGGGTACACATATTCATCGTGCACATTTGATTGATTGAGTTGATTTACCTATCGAATGTGTTCAAACCCATACATTCTATTTCCATGACTTGGTTGTTTGAGTTTAAATCCATGGTGTGATTTTTAGTATTTTTTGTATGAAAAATTGAAAAATAGTTCGTGAAATTTTTGAGATACTCCTTTGCATGAGCGTAGTTTGATACTTGTTTGCTATGCATTTTATCGTCACACTCCATGTTTTGATTTTTTTCTTCTTATCTGTCTATTTGGGGACATCATAAAAAGGGGGAGAAAGAACTATCATGTTATGGGGGAGATTCGCTTATATTGATTGATTTACTCTTATATCATTTCAAACTCGATGCGTCACAAAGGTATTTTTATTTATCTCATATGTGTAGGTACAAAGATTGAAGATCATGATGTTGCACACCCTGATGAGAAAAGCTTTGATATTTGATGAAGATTTTTGAAGAACAGTTTGAGAACTTGGAAATTTATTCACGGGAGGGTAGATTTGTATAGGCATTTTGGTTTTTGATAATTTGGTTATTTTTACGTATGTACCGTCATAGGCATATGGAGAGATTTGTAAGGACATATTTTTATAAGTCCATTATCAATTTATTATGTCATATACCGCTACACCGTCGAAGAGCATTCAAGAGCCATCTACATCAAGACGGATCCGAATTTTTCAAGTTCTTCATCAAAAAGACTCCGTGAAGATAACTTTGGTAAGGTTATATTTTAAATATCTTAACTTTCCACTTAGAGATTTTGGGATATTTTTATAAAATATTTTCAAAGTGTTGGAGCAGACTTTTTCGTCAAAATTTGAGAATAAGTATTTTTCTAAGTATTGGAGCGGACATTAAAATAATAATTTTTTGACGCAACAGTCGTTCAAACGATATAGCAATGTCGTTCGCGCGAGATAGGCATGTCGCGTGATCTCGTTCGAGCGAGAGTTGTCCTACGTTCGAGCGACATGCTGATCTCGTTCGAACGAGCACGTATTTTGAGGCAGCGCATTTTTATTATAAATAATCATTAAATGGTTTCGTTTTCTTTAAGAAGTCCCAGTGTTTTACAGAACAGAAAAACTTGAAAGAAGAATCCTTTTTGACTTCTTTTAGGGTTTAATCCCTCTTTGTTTACAATTCACAAAAATCCCAATATGCTTTAGTGAATTTTTTTTGGTGTTGAAGAACACATCTTTGCTGTGGTTTAATCTTTGTGGGGAGAACTCTACAACTAGAGATCTGCGTGCTATTGTGGAGGGAGTCCTTATAATGTTCACACTTGTGGAGAAGCCGTTTTCTTCTTCATTGCTGACCACCTGAAGTTCTTGCGGGATATTCCAGACGACATTATTTCTAGCCGTTGCTTTGGAGGTTTGACGAAGACACCGTGCGTTACACTTGTGGGCGATTATCTGGTTGTATGTAATTCAATGGTCTTGTGAATTCTTCAAAGTTCTAGAATAAAAGATTTAGCCATTCGGGGATTTTTCCTTAATTTTGTGTCGCATGATTTATCTAGTTATGGTTTGACACACGCACACACATAAGTGTATGTTTAGGGGCTGAATTATGTTGGTTTAAAAATAGACTCTAATTAAATAAGATTTACTTGGAAAGTTGCGAATTAATTTTAAATCGATATCACACACCGCGTTCCTTTCTCTTTTTCACTGGAATTATGCAGTAGATCTACAGAAACGTAAGTGTCAAATACTTAAAAATCGAGTAGAATGAGCACTGCTATTTATACATAAATCGAGGCAGTGTGTCACTCGAAAGAAATGAAGTTGCCGCTCGAACGGACTACCACGTCGCTCGAATGACTTCGAGCGAGACGCCAATATCGCTCAAACGACAGGCATGTCTTGCTCGAACGACGTAAGCGACTTTTTTCCCTTCGCCTTTACACTTAGAAAAATTTCTTCTTCCGAAGTAAAAACATTCCAGACACTTAAAAATATTTTGTAAAAAGTTCCCAAATATTTATGTTAATGATAAAAACTACAAATAAATTATTTTACCATAATCGTGAGTGGAGTAGTGGGAACTGTTGAAGAGCACATTGCATGTTGCATGATGCACGTACAAAGATGATGGATGCGAGGATTCGTATCAAGGCCGTCGTGGATGATCGTGTTGACGTGCCGAATGATTTTGGAATAGCTACCACACGAAAAATTGAGGTTATACGCAAATGAGGTAATGGTTTATTTATATAGGAAAACCCTAAAATGAAAAATGACCCTTCTGTCCTCGGGGAATTTCTAATCAACATGGTCCTAAGCCTGTCTATCAGCAGGTGGGATTGATTTGCATGATCAAAAATCCCGATCTACCTTATAGGTTGATGAGGTATCCTACCTATAAGCATGCATGAATTATTTTTTGTCCATAACTTTTGAACCGTCGTTCGATTCATGCACGACCTTCATCACTCGAAAGAAGATTTAGATCTCTATGATTTTGTGATAGAAGGACTCATAGGTTCGAGAGTTTCCCAATGTTGAATGGGACCTGGGAAATCGTTGTTGGTATTCGGTTAGGGTTTGAAGAAGGACCGGGGGTCCGAGATTGAAAGGACTTTGTTTAAATTCTATGGAAGAGTGAAGGGGTGTCAGGATGGGGTGTCTACACATACATATAGGGCAAAATATCTAAATTTTAACTAGACAAACTTGGTTGTCTAACAACAAACTATCTTCAAACCCATCGAAAATCGTCAATTCCCGTATTTAAATTAAAAGGACACTAATTAAAAAATTTAACAACTCCTTATATATGGGTTACTAACCAAGAACTCTGTAAAAATACTTAAACACCTCCAGTTAAATAAAAATGACACATAACACAATAATTACATCATCTTCAACAGTTGATACACTCACTCTCAATTCGAACAATGAAGAAACCTTCGATATCAAGTTCATCGATTGAGAACTTCAATTCCAGAAAAACCCATAGCTCAAGGCACTCGATCCCTGAGAGTTCGTCGTATTATTAACCATAATGATTATGACCCTTGAAGTTGGGATATTTTACGCACATTTTCTATTCATGTTAAATATATCTGGGTACTTTTCATGACTTATTTGTAGTTATATGACTTCAAATATAAAGTATGGGACATGTTTCTTCCATAAGAGATACAAAATGGTAATATTTTTGTGCAATCACTCCATTCTATCCAATACCCAATTCAATAATAAAAAATATATGCAAATTTGTCAATAATTGATAACATACCCAAGTTTTTCAACAATCGTTAATGCATTCAAGTTCGTAAACAATCGATATTATACCTAAGTTTGTCAACAATATATAACCTCAACCGAAATATATTTTTTGTTTCAAATTCTTTACTGGAACCACACCTTGAAGTTGTCCAAACCTTTCTATCTTTGGTTTTCGCATTAAGGGCGAGAGCCATAGGCAAGACCACTACTTTCTTTTGGCAAAGTTGGTGCCAAAAAATAAATTTGATTGATTAATGAGCTTTCAAAATCAAATAACTTCTTTTGATAACTTTCACTCCGATGTCGCCCCCCATACAACAAAATATTTTTATCACCCAGATGACCATTGACCAAGACTACAAAAAATAAAGACTGAGAATTAAAAAAAAAAGTTATTTAAAAATTGATACCCTTAAGAAATAACCATCTTTTGTAAAATAAAGGGACATGGAGGGTTTAGAGGGAGTATAAACTTTTCATTTTATTTTGTTTTGTACTTAGGGGGTATCACCCATATATATTATACAACGTATGGTATACCAAAAGACCTTTGAATAATACTGAATACTACTGGATATACACTATAAATAAATATTTTATAATACTCTCCCTTATTGTACATTATTTCTACAATTCAATAATTGTTTCCTCATTAAAACCTTACTAAGGAAAAATCTAGTGGGAAAAAATCAAAGTGAAGGAAAAATAATACAACTTATATGATCATTGAATCGGTATTGGATGCACAACCTTTAACAAGAAAACCCACTGGGAAAAAACCTAGTTAAAGAAAAAAGTGAATAGTGCGCATATGTCCAAAATATCGTGTTCTTATCTCCGCATAATAAAATGCTTCCCTTTATTGTATACTCTCCTTTATTGTGTCATTTATCTAATGATTGAGTGGACGCATATCGGTCTCATACACAAGCTTCTAGAATGTTTCTTTTCAAAAGATAAAATACGTTGTCACTTCAACCTCATTTTATATCTAAAGCTTGAGACTTTGGTGAATAGGGGTGAAGTTGCCACTTTATATGATCTATTTTACCTTAATTGAGTATTTCTTCTGGAGTTCATACATGTAGAAAATTGATATGTGTTAGTCATATCTCCCTCGGTTTACCCTCTTTAAACTTGAGCTATACATGCAACATTGCCTTTATAAGTAGTAGTAGGAACATATGTTGTTGGGAATAAGTCATAAGTGTTTTTATTGTTTATTGTGAGGATCAAATATATAACTTTCACCCGCATAACTAACTAGACATGTATCATTATCACACCAATAATTACACGCATGTATCACGTAATATGATTTATATTTTTCTCATATTTTGCAAGTCAATGTAAATTGTTTCTCGCCAAGAGATTGATTTCAACTATTATTCCCAGTATCGTGCATTATGTTATGTATAACAATATACTAACAACGTACAAGTATAGTACTTCTAGACCAAACCTAAAAATTCTATGCAAACATGGTACTTTTGGACCAAATCTATATGTTCATCCTCTTTAGGATAATGTGGTTTTTTAAATCTCCAAAGACTAGAGACCACGAGTATACAAAATGGTGTGCTTAATATATGCTAAAGCATTTCATACTTTTCAATCCATTTAACTAATGAATCAATGTTTAACTAAAATTATTCTCGATTTTCAGGCTAAGGCGATAATTAATTATCCCAAGTTCATTCATTTTTGAATTCCTTATTTGGGTATTTTGTATTTCAATTGATCTCTTTGGAAGCACATCCTTTTAAGGATATTTGTACAATGCAACTTTGGCATATGTGATTACTTTCATACATTTCCTTAAAAAATTATTTGTTAAGACGGTTGTACCTATATCCTTTTGGATTACTTTAAGATGTATAATGAACATCTTATTCAAATTGAGTACGTACTTTGTGGCTTGCTTCAAGCAAAGGAAATACTTATGGGATTTTTATATGTATTCTCTGACTAAGTATCGTATAAATAAGAAATTATAATATTTATAAGTCTCATATATAATATATTTCAAAAATTGCTAAGCTATTCAAATATCTAAAAAGTATTTACCGTCGTAACAGGATGGTATGTTCGTATATAATCAATTAAAGCTTTTTACAGGAAGCCTTCTACCATTAGTTATCCACTTTTTATTATTAATACCAATTCGTAACCTTACATGTTAACTTCCCATGGGGTTTGTATTATAGGTTTGAATACACCACGTTTATTTAGAGACTCGAAATATGCCATCATGGCATTTTCTCATTTTGGCCAATATATTTTTTGTCGACACTCATATATAGATAGTACTTGGATTTGTAGTATCATTACCCTTTGATTTTTGTGTACCTACACCATATATAATTATGCAATTGATTATCATCTTTGGTGATCCCACTTTTCTATTATATATGTATAAAACATAGCTATCTCATTATTATTATTAGGTACCATTACCTACTTCAGGGGTTTTATAGTCACTTTAGGGACTTGTGTCTTCTCATACACAATTACCACTTCTAGTGTTTTAGAGAAAGTTGATCTTTTATTAGTAACCTCTTCTCGGGTGTTATCTATAACCACTTTGGAGCGTTATTCGTGTATGATTTTATTTAATCTCCACTACTAGTGAGTCAAGTAGTTGAGACTTATAGGTTTTCCACGCTTCTAGCATGCAATAAATTTTTATGTTGCCAAATTTATTTTGTCATACACGGACAATGATTGTGGCAAGCACATTTGCAACTAATCCATGTGACTGCATCTAATATTTAAATATCATTTTTACTTTATTTTTGCATTGAGCAATATGGGGAATTAGATGAGACAAAGTATAAGTATTCCATAATAATTCTCGTCGTTCTTCGGGAACAAACCGTTATTCAGGAACAACTTTTTTCTTAAATAAGGTAAGAACTCTTATTAAGAGAACTTTATGATCTATATTATATGAATTATTCTAGAATTTCATCATCTACAACGATAAATAAAAGTCAGTGCTAGCATCGAATCTGAAATGGAGATGGGTTATAATTAGAAGAATGCTAACGAGGATATAACCAATCACTGGGTCACTCCGGGCCAGTGAAACAATTTATTTTGGGCAGGGGATGCGATTTCTATAAGTTATCTATATCTGACAATGGTATCTTCCAATAGTTCCATGAGTTATAATCTTCCTTCTCAACCATTGAAGTAGGTGGGAACATGTCATTCACTAAAGTGTGTAGATATGTGTGCAACTTCGCATCAATACAATGACTAATGGCCACCTCACCCTTAGGGTTGATGATAAAGATTTTATTTATAGGAAAATTGGGATTCCTAAGGAACAAATTATACTTCAGGTAGGTTTTATCCTCCCCCTAACGGCGGGAAGAGTGTCTCATCAAAAATAAAATTTTATTAAATATATGATAAACACTACATTTGTCAATGATTCAATAGAGTGTGAATTATAAAGGCCATATATATATACCATTGCATCAATTAAAGAATAAATATCTTATAAAAAATCATTAAATAGGTCATTGCATAATATCGCGCAATTCAACCTTGGAGCTCCAGGCTCATGACAAAGCACATTTCTACAACAATATATGTATTATAGTACAACCCCATGAATAATGAAATGATGGTTTTCAAGTTTAAGCTTCTAGCTTCCAATACTAGAAGTAGTGCAAAATTACGTTTCATTATTTATTGTAATATGGTAGTCATGTATTCTAATGACCATAAAAATAAGTTAATTTTTTTTAGAATCCCTTCATATAAATCATTGCATATGAATGGGAGGGTACTAGATGACAACACTACATAAGCTTTATTGGAGACTTTACTAATTTTGGTTGGCTACATAATGGTTTAAACCTTAATTATAATACATAACGAGTCTAAAAAAACTTCTAGTTTTTTGGAATAGTGTGAGTTGTTAATTTTTTTCTAGATAAATGTCATTATATGATGACGGTTCACAATTGTCAATTACAAGATTCAATATAGATTGTGAATTGTGTGTGAGCCCAAATATATAGACACACAACAATACAATAATTAATGTTATGGTCAAGTGTTAGGCGACCAAAACTAAACAAATGTCAGTATTTTAAAGAAAATATCTTATAAAAAATAATTATGAGATGTTCAAAAGATGGGTTGGATAACAAAACCTTCAAGTTTTTCGCAATGAATAATATAATATATAATAATTTCAAAAGAATTTCAGATTTAATCACTTGGTTTATAAAAAGTCATCAAAAATATATATTTAATCAGGCATGTTGTTGTATCATGAATCGTGTATTAGAAGTCATTATGTAACCATTATATTTTTTAAATCAATAACTAGGATCACTAAAATAATTATGACCAATATTTTGTTCTAAAAGTAATGAGAACTTTAGGTTCTCAATACAATATTTTGGAACTTCAGACAATTTAGAACTTTAGGTTCTCAATATAGTATTTTGGAACTTCAGTTTTTTTTATTTCATCATGTTTTTAAATTGATCAATGCTTGTATAACTCCATGTTTTATACAATGTTATATGTATATGAATCTTCGAGTTAGTATAAACTATTAAATTAAAACCTGGGACTTCAAGTCCTAATAAAAATAATTCACAACGTTCCTTATGCGAATTATGTGAAATATAAAACTTCAAGTTTTATCATTTGTGTGTGAGAACTTCTGGTTATACACAAATAGTTGAACTTCGGGGTTAATATTGTTAATATCCAGGGATATTAAACTTCTACGCTTTTGTATAAAAACTTCAGGTTTGTTTAGGAATAAAAATATTAGAGAATCTTCCAAACAAGTGCCAATATATATATATATATATATATATATATATATATATATATATATATATATATATATATATAATTTCCGACCGATAATAATCCAACTTATTTTTAAAAGAATGACTAATTTTTTCACATTCTCTAGATATTCCCAAGATTCCAATGTATAGTAAATGACTGGAATGTGAAGAGCAGTTAATATCATTAAAAATATATTTTAATATTCCAAATAATAGGAAAGGTCAAGAGACAAAGTTTTAATGGTGAAATCATTAATAGGATTGGTAAATGAACCTTTACTCATTAAAAGGGTATTTAAAAAGATATTTTAGTAAATAAAGAAAACGAAAAGTCAAGAACTTGAAAATACATGTCTTATTATTCTATTTATTTTGAAGCCACTTCTAATTAAAAAAAAGTATTTAGTACATCGGTTCCAAATTATAAATGATTATTTTGAGGATTTATAATTCTATACTCCATTACATAAATAATTAAAAAATTCATTTTTTTATTTAGGGTATATTTTGTTGGAGCTTTAGGTCCAAATGTTTTTAAATAAAATGAGATCTTGAGGCCTCAGATTTTCAAAAGTAATTAGGAAAACTATTTCTCAATTACAAATAATAGTTTGTGAACTTCTAGTCACAAGAATGTTTGATTACGGATCTTCATATCCCAATTTATGATAATACTGAGGCTTGTGGTCTAAACATTTTTTTATTAGACAATTAAAACTTCATGTTTGATTGTATTATATTTTCTTTTAACACTTTAGGTCCAAATAATTTAGGTACTCCAGGTCCCAAAATTCGATGGAAAAAAGTTCAATTTCCATATTTGAATAATTATTGAGAATTTCAGGTCCCAATTGTAAATAATTAGGGGAACTTCATGTCACAACATTAAATATTTAGGGACTTTGAATGTTCAGCCCAATTATATGCAAACTTCAAGTTTGATGAGGGATAAAATTATTTTGAAATTCTTGTCCAAATTATAAATAGTAATTAATAATTGAAAGATCAAAATTGAATTAGAAATGGAACTTCGGATCCTAACGTTAAATGATAATTAGGAACTTCGGGTCCTAATAAAAAAAAACTTTTGGTTCCATAATTTAATTAGTCATTGAGAACTTTTAGTCCCAATTTTAAATGATTTGGGAACTTAAGGTTCTGAAATGTAATGCAAATAATCGATTAGGAAATTAAATGTCCTAAAAATAAATAATTATTTGAGAATATTAAGTTTTGTGTTACATAATTGTAACAACCCTCGCTTATGAGAACCTATTTTATATTTACTTACTATGTGAGGTAATTATATATAAAATGTTGGATTAAGGAGTAAGTATTAATTTAATGAAGAAAAGTTAATATTTACTAACTTGTTGTATATTTACTGTATGAGTATGTAAATATCCTCATGTTGAGTTTTATAGTGTCATAAAATTTAAAATAACCCCATGATTTAAAATGGAATCGGGACTTAAAATGAATTATAAATGTCCAAATGATAATTTGGAGGCCGTAGTTGGTTCCGAAACGTGCGAGATAGTCAAAATATGTGCCATATTGTATTTTGAGGTTATGGGCACTTTTGACTGGTTTTAACATATATGTGTAGTTGCGAACCATTTAATGTGGTATTTACCACTTAAGATGTAAATTGTAGACTAAAGGCACGATTTATGTCTTGATTAAGTCTCCCATTTTCCCCTAATTATATTCCTAAACCTAGAGAGAACTAGAGAGAGGAAGAGAAAGAGTAGAGAAAGGAGAAGAGATTCAAGATTGAGGAGGGATTCTTGCTACCACACAAGAAAAATCTGTATTTGCTTGATTTAGGCAAGTTTTCTACTTGCTATATGTGGTTTAAGATAAATGATTAGTTGTGATAATGGTGTATTGATCATGGTTTAACTAGTTTAGGGTTTTTGTGTATTTGTGGGTCTTGAATCATTAAAGAATGATTTGGATGATTATTGATGGTTATGGTAGTAGTTAGCAGTATTTATGATGTTTTGGTGACAATAAATGAGTTGGTTTGAATGGATTTGAGTTGGGGATAAATTTGGGGTCCAAGACTCCATAGCCAAAATTGGCAAAATTCGCAGGACCGAATCGATTTGCCCAGGGACAATTTCCAGGTTTTGGGGAATCGAATCGATTCGGCCTAGTCCGAATTGATTCGACATTTATGCAGAAACCTAATTTCCCCGACCGAATCGATTCGGAAGGTCCGAATCGAATCGACAATTATGCGGAATCCCATATTTTCTGGCCGAATCGATTCGAAAATCCAACATTTTTAAATTGTTTTTCTTTTTCATTTTCAATCCCTTTTCTCTAGTCTTAGGACTTAAGAACCTTCTTATATGAAGTCAATTTAGAGTCCTAGAGTTCTAGGTGAGTTAGTTTTCTACCTTAGATTAGAATTGGTAGATTTGGGGATTTATTTCGAGGGTGAGTGAAGTGATGTTTAGGCATTACTTCCATTTTATAATTAGTAGGAGTCTAGGAGATTTCTAGATTGTTTTGCAGACCTTAGAAGTTAATTTTGAGGTATAATGCTCTAATATAAAGCCCATAAGGAGACTTGGGTAAATAATTTGGGAGTTTAAATATTCATCGAGGTTATTATGATGATCTGAAGCACGTATAGTTCCGGATAACCATCATGCATTTGATAAAATGTAAATGGATAAAGTAAATGATAATTTACTAAATCATGTAATGGAAATTAATAAAATGGTTGGAACTCACCCTCTCTAAATACCATCTTAAGGGATGTTCGTGCGTAAGGTGAAGCCCCCTAGCTAATGAATGCATGGTGGATATAGTCCTAGGCCATATGTGTGCTTGTTTTATATTTTTCAACGATGGGTAGGTAATTTCGGGTGTGGTTATGACTACCCCGGGGGCATATGGCTGCTTCTTGACGTTTTGATAGGATCCCAGGTTGTCTTATGATAGGCCCTGGAAGATGATGATTATTTAGGGGCGCGCACAGTGGGGAAACCCGGATGGGCGTTCTTAGAATCGTTATATATATATACTTATAACTATTCTAACATCAAGTTGGACTTGATGGATATTAATGCCATAAAAAGCTAAACGCAGTGCCATAAAGAGGATAGTACATGCCACAAAGAGCATACAATTGAGATACGTGCCACAAAGGGCACATGATAAAAATTGTATTCCTGATAAGGAATGGAAAGATAAAATGAAAAGGATGAAAGATGAAAAATGGTTATGATTATTCTTATTCTCGTATATAATTGATTCTTACTTTATAATCATTTAATTGTCTTAGTTTATATCATGATGTTACCATGCTAGAATATCATCTTTATCATCCATGATTAACTGTTCATTATTGTCATACTATTCATTTACCTGGTGATCACATAAAACCGGGCCCTGACCCGTTCTTCCTTCTTGTTGTGCATATATATATATTATATCCGCTCAGGTGCTCCATCGCAAGGTCGTCTGTAATGACCTCCCTATTCCAGTGTGTTTTGAGGAGCCGTGACATTTTGCCGATATCACGGGATATTTTGTGTAGACGCCTTCTTTGTTGCATTCTAGTATGATCGGGTCTTTATTCGGGCGTATGGCCCAAACTGTTGTAATTGTATAATGAATGTAATATGTAAATTATTGAACTTGATGTGCGTTGTATGAAATTTTGTTGACCGACATTATATTCGGTCCTTTTATTGTATATTTGTCATTGTGGTAACATATATACCTTAGGGGATTTCCACTTGTTTTTTTTATGAGTTGTTTAAAATGCTTTCTTTAAATTACAAAACGCAATTTTTGACAACCCATTTTCTGAAATATTGAGTGGTTATCCCGTATACTCTTTATGTTGTCACGATGCTGAGAATGATTTCCATCCATAATTTCTGTATTATTGGAGTATCGGGCTAGCCACCCCTTATTTCGGATACCGAGTTATCACAGATGGTATCAGAGCATCAGGTTCTAGAGTCTTTAGGATCTATGCGGGCTTGTCACGTTCTGTCGTAGCGTTCTTTGATATAGAGCCTAATGTTAAGACTGCTTTGTTGCTTATGTTTGCGATCTTCTGTACGATAGATTGTTTTATATAGTATCCTAACTCTATTATTTCACCATCTCAGATGCCGCCAAAGAGAGGACGTCCCGATCGACGTAATAGAGTTGTGGAAGAGGAGGTTGGTCCTCCACCGCTGCCATCGGGGAATATAAATGCTGCTGATGAGGCGAACATAGTGGCCCAAGCAGTTAATGCAGCGATGACTGCAGTGGTACAACAAATGCCACAAGCTCAACCACGGGGGAAAGAGGCACAAGCTCCTACGGGACCTTCTCCGTTGGAAAGAGTTAGAGAGTCTTTTCTAAAGGGCCATCCCCCGGAATTCGATGGAGGCTCGAATGTTATAAGGGTAAATCAGTGGAAGAAAGACATGCAACGCCATCTTCGAATGGTAGAATGTATTGAGGAGAAGAAGAAAATTCTTATTACTTTCAAGCTCGTCGGATCGGCATTACATTGGTGGGAGTCGATGACTACACCACAACAAAGGGATACGATGTCAATCACTGATTTTTGGGCCTTGTTTGACGGAAAGTACTTCCCTCCCGCAGTTCAAAGGGAGGTGCAAAGGAAGCTTCAAGATGTAGTACATGGAGAGAGATCTGTTGCAGAGTATGAAGAGGAGTTCACCCGGTTGGCAAGTTTTGTATCGGATGAAGTGACTCCAGAAGAGAGGAGAATCTCTAAGTTTGTGGGAGGTTTACATTGGCGGATAAAACAACATTTGTTGGGAAATCCGGCTTTACAAACCTTTGGGGATGTGATGAATGTATCTTTACTTCATTGCCAAGAGCATAGATTGTTTGTACAAAATAGCAAGAAGGCTACAGCGATGGGGTAAGTGGGAAGACCCGGAGGGAATGGGATTGGGGGAGGAGCATCTCCTTCATCCCAATCTTCGGGGAGTAAGCAAAGAGAGAGGGACCCTCAGCAAGGGGATTTGTTTAAACACCAACGCTTTGTGGATTTAATGCAAGTGTTAATAACAATAGATCGGGTCAAGGCGGATTACCACAACAACAAGTAGGTAGAGGTGGGAATGGAGGTAGAGGCCAGCAGGGCCGAGGTTCGGGGAAGTTCCGAAACAATCAAGGACAGAACCAGGAGAATGTGGCGAATAAATGTTTTCAGTGCAGAGAGCTGGGCCACTATAAGAGGTCGTACCCTCAGTTGATTGTAGGACATCTTCCTAGGGCTCCACAACAACCATATGTTCAATTTCCGCCGCAGGCACCTAATTCGGTTGTTCCTCCACAGCAGGGGCAACTGCAGTATGGACGAGTTTATCACATTCAGGAGGCTGTGCTTCCTCCAGCCCCTCTGGCACCGCTAGCGATTGAGGGTAAGTTTCTCATCCAAGGGCATATGGGTCGGGTATTATTTGATATGGGTGCAACACACTCTTTCATTTCTAGGAGTTTTGCTCAGACCACAGATTTGATAAAGTCTGTTGAGAGTACTTTCACTAGTGTTGAACCCTCTATGGGTGATGGTTCATTGATTTTCTTTTTTTGTAAAAACATAGGGATTAATCTTGGTAACTTGTGCTTTGAGGCCGATTTACTCGTCCTTGACATGGTCGGGTATGATGTGATTTTGCGTATGGATTGGCTAGTGAAATATTGTGCGATAATAAATTGTTACGGGAAGAGTATAGTCTTCGCTGTTCCGGGACAAGAAATGTTCTCGGTTGTTATGCCTTGTATGGAAGGAGGTACGAGTACCTATTTATATTGTATTTCGGAGGATACTTCTAGGGATTTAGTTGTTCCCCTGGATTCTCTTCCGATTGTTAGAGATTTTGAAGATGTTTTTCAGGAAATACCGACATTACCTCCAAGTCGGGAGATTGAGTTTGTGATTGATTTAGCACTGGGAACTCGACCTATTGCGAAAGCTCCATATCGCATGGCTCCTGTGGAGATGAGGGAGTTGAGACATCAAATTCAGCAGTTGTTGGAGCAGCAATTTATTAGGCGCAGTACGTAGCCATGGGGTGCTCCGGTATTGTTCGTAAAGAAAAGAGGAGGTTCTCTCCGGTTATGTGTGGACTATAGAGAGTTGAACAAAGTCACCATCCGGAATAAGTACCCTTTACCTCCCATTGATGATCTATTTGACCAACTTAGGGGAGCGTTTTACTTCTCTAAGATCGATTTGAGGACGGGGTATCATCAATTGAGGATACGGGAACAGGATGTATCCAAGACTGCATTTCTGACCCGATATGGATCCTATGAATTCTTAGTTATGCCCTTTGGACTAACCAATGCCCCCGCTGTATTTATGGATCTCATGAATAGGGTATTTTGGGATTTCCTTGACCAATTTATTATTGTATTCATCGATGACATCTTAGTCTATTCTCAGAAAGAATCTGACCATGCTACTCACTTACGGTTGATCCTGCAAAGATTGAGGGATCACCAATTGTATGCAAAGTTCGAGAAGTGTGGCTTTTGGTTGAAGGAAGTTCAGTTTCTGGGTCATGTGGTGTCATCCCAGGGTATATCGGTGGATCCTAGTAAGGTTATTGCGGTGAGGGAGTGGGGTCAGCCCACGACACCTACCGAGATTCACAGTTTTCTAGGTTTGGTGGGATATTACCGTCAGTTTATCAAGGGTTTCTCCAAAATTGCAAGCCCTTTGATAAATTTGACCCGAAAATGGGTGAGGTTTGTTTGGGATAACTCTAGCCAGGTTGCTTTTAATGAGCTCAAAGATAGATTGACTTCGGCTCCAGTCCTCGCTTTGCCAAAGTCGGGATTGGAATATCTAGTCTTCACCGATGCCTCTCTTCAAGGATTAGGAGGTGTACTTCAACAAGAGAGACGAGATATTGCTTATGCTTCCCGCAAGCTCAAGCCTCATGAAAGGAACTATCCGGTGCATGACTTAGAACTCGCCGCGGTTGTCTTTGCCTTGAAGATTTGGAGGCATTATCTTTTAGGGGAGAAATTCAGTCTTTTCACGGACCATAAATCGTTGCAATACTTACTTTCACAGAAAGATTTGAATATGCGTCAGCGCCGATGGTTGGAGTTCGTGAAAGATTATCAATTTGATATCCATTATCATTCGGGCAAGGCGAACGTAGTAGCGGATGCCTTGAGTAGGAGGCCCGAGGGAGAGTTAGCTGAAGTATGGAAGGCTAAGTGGAAAGAGCTCAGTCAGGAGGATGCGGTGGTGAGAGCGTTCATTAGGGGTGGCAATTCGTGTGCGTCGTGTCGTGTCATGTCGGGTTCGTGTCAAGTATTAGTCAACCCTAACCCGACCCATTTAACTAATCGTGTCAGATGAGCAAACACTAACCCGACCTATTTATTATCGTGTCATGTTGGGTTGATCCGCATAACCCATTAAGTAAAATATAAAATATTTTTTTCTTCTCTCTTAACCAATCATAGGCCTACAATAACTTAAATTTAATTAATTTTAACTTCTTGCAACACATAAATAATATATCATTCGATTCTCCATGAATTTTATAGAATGCCTATCAAGATATATAAATTATCTAATATATTCTCCATAAAATACGAGTTAAGCGGGTCTATTCGTGTCATTTTCGAGTTATACGTGTTTGACACAAAGCCAACCCGTTTATTATTCATGTTGGCGGGTCGTGTCATATTCAGGTTCATGTCAAGAAGTCATCAATCCTAACCCGCTAATTTCGTGTCGGGTTATCGTGTCGTGTCAAAAATTGCCACCCCTAGCGTTCATGTCAGTGATGACCGTTAATCCCACCATTGTGGCAAGGGTTGTGGAAGCCCAAGGAAAGGATAAGGGCTGTCAGGATCATATACACCGATCATATCCGAGGGAGAGAAATCCTACTCGATAGGCTTAGAGGGGGGATTACGCTTTCATGGAAGACTTATTGTTCCGGAAGAGGGGGATTTGAGACGGGCGGTGATGGCGGAATCTCACGGGTCAAAATTCATGGTACATCCTGGTGGGGACAAAATGTATCAAGACATGCGCCGCCAGTATTGGTGGCCCGACATGAAGTGGGATATTTCTGAGTTTGTATCCCAATGCACTACTTGTCAATTGGTTAAGATCGATCATCAGCGACCGACAAGTTTGTTGCAACCGTTGGAGATTCCGGTTTGGAAATGGGAGAGCATATCGATGGACTTTATTACGGGCTTACCAAGGTCGTAGAGGGGTTATGATTCGATTTGGGTGATTGTCGACCGTTTGACTAAGTTGGCACACTTCCTACCTGTGCGTATGGATTATGATACCGCTCGCTATGCCCAGCTGTTCATAGAGGAGGTCGTTAGACTTCATGGGGTACCTTTAAATATCATTTCCGACCGCGACAAAATTTTTGTTTCCCACTTTTGGCGAAGTTTCCAAGAGGCCATGGGAACCGAATTGAAGTTAAGCACTTCTTACCATCCTCAAACAGATGGTCAAACTGAAAGAGTAAACCAAATGTTGGAGGACATGCTCCGTATATGCATGCTTGAATTCGAGGGCGGTTGGGAATAATACCTCCCATTGGTTGAGTAACCTTACAACAACTCATACCAATTTACTATTGGAATGGCGCCTATGAGGCTCTTTATGTCCGGTCATGTAGGTCGCCCGCTTGTTGGTTGGAAGTGGGTGATAACAAATTCCTTGGACCTGAAATGATCCAAGATACTTCTTCTAAAATTGAACTTATTTGGAATTGCATTCGGATAGCCCAATACCGCCAAAAGATCTATGCCGATGTGGGTAGAAGACACATTGAGTTGGATATTGGGGACCAAGTCTTGGTGCGCGTGTCACCAATGAAGGGCATTAAGCGTTTCGGGAAGAAAGGAAAGCTTGCGTCGCACTTTGTTGGACCTTTTCCAATTATTGAGAAAGTCGGTCCAGTGGCATATCAACTTGCCTTACCGGAACCTTTGCAACAAATTCACGATGTATTCCATGTTTCCTCTCTGAAGAAGTAAAAGAGATGTGAAGGTGCCCTTTGGCATATCCCTTTCGAGGACATTGACTTGCAACCCGACATTTCATATGAAGAACAACCGGTTGCTATTCTTGAGCATGGGGAACGTAAGTTGAGGTCTCATGTGGTGCGATTGGTGAGAGTCCAATGGAGTCATCACAATGCTAAATAATCGACGTGGGAACGCGAGGACGACATGCGGGAAAAGTATCTGCATCTCTTCTTACAAGGTACACTTGAATCTTGGGGGGAAAATTCCCTCATAAGGGGGGGAGTATGTAACAACCCTCGCTTATGAGAACCTATTTTATATTTACTTACTATGTGAGGTAATTATATATAAAATGTTGGATTAAGGAGTAAGTATTAATTTAATGAAGAAAAGTTAATATTTACTAACTTGTTGTATATTTACTGTATGAGTATGTAAATATCCTCATGTTGAGTTTTATAGTGTCATAAAATTTAAAATGACCCCATGATTTAAAATGGAATTGGGACTTAAAATGAATTATAAATGTCCAAATGATAATTTGGAGGCCGTAGTTGGTTCCGAAACGTGCGAGATAGTCAAAATATGTGCCATATTGTATTTTGAGGTTATGGGCACTTTTGACTGGTTTTAACATATATGTGTAGTTGCGAACCATTTAATGTGGTATTTACCACTTAAGTTGTAAATTGTAGACTAAAGGAACGATTTATGTCTTGATTAAGTCTCCCATTTTCCCCTAATTATATTCCTAAACCTAAAGAGAACTATAGAGAGGAAGAGAAAGAGTAGAGAAAGGAGAAGAGATTTAAGATTGAGGAGGGATTCTTGCTACCACACAAGAAAAATCTGCATTTGCTTGATTTAGGAAAGTTTTCTACTTTTTATATATGGTTTAAGATAAATGATTAGTTGTGATAATGGTGTATTGATCATGGTTTAACTAGTATAGGGTTTTTGTGTATTTGTGGGTCTTAAATCATTAGAGAATGATTTGGATGATTAATGATGGTTATGGTAGTAGTTAATAGTATTTATGATGTGTTGGTGACAATAAATGAGTTGGTTTGAATGGATTTGAGTTGGGGATAAATTTGGAGTCCAAGACTCCATAGCCAAAATTGGCAAAATTCGCAGGACCGAATCGATTCGGCCTGGCCGAATCGATTCGCCCAGGGATAGTTTCCAGGTTTTGGTGAACCGAATCGATTCGGACTAGTCCGAATAGATTTGGCATTTATGCATAAACCCAATTTCCCTGACCGAATCGATTCGGAAGGTCCGAATCGATTCGGCAATTATGCAGAATCCCATATTTTCTGGCTGAATCGATTCGGCTAGGCCAAATCGATTCGAAAATCCTGCATTTTTAAATTGTTTTTATTTTTCATTTTCAATGCATTTTCTCTAGTCTTAGGACTTAGGAACCTTCTTATATAAATTCAACTTAGAGTCCTAGAGTTCTAGGTGAGTTAGTTTACTACCTTAGATTAGAATTGGTAGATTTGGGGATTTATTTCGAGGGTGAGTGAAGTGCTGTTTAGGCATTACTTCCTTTTTATAATTAGTAGGAGTCTAGGAGATTACTAGATTGTTTTGCAAACCTTAGAAGTTAATTTTGAGGTATAAAGCTCTAATAAAAAGCCCATAAGGAGACTTGGGAAAATAATTTGGGAGTTTAAATATTCATCAAGGTTATTATGATGATTTGAAGCACGTATAGTTCCGGATAACCATAATGCATTTGATAAAATGTAAATGGATAAAGTAAATTATAATTTACTAAATCATGTAATTGAAATTAATAAAATGGTTCGAACACACCCTCTCTAAATACCATCTTAAGGGAAGTTCGTGTGTAAGGTGAAGCCCCCTGGCTAATGAATGCAGGGTGGATATGGTCCTAATCCATATGAGCGCTTGTTTTATATTTTTCTGTGATGGGTAGGTAATTCTGGGTGTGGTTATGACTACCCCGCAGGCATATGTCCGCTTCCCGATGTTTCGATAGGATCCCAGGTTGTCTTATGATAGGCCCTAGAAGATGATGGTTATTTAGGGGTGCGCACAGTGGGGAAACCCGGACGGGCGGTCTTAGAATCGTTATATATATATATATATATATATATACTTATATATATATATATATACTTATAACTATTCTAACATAAAGTTGGACTTGATGGATATTAATGCCATAAAAAGCCAAACGCAATGCCATAAAGAGCATAGTACATGCCACAAAGAGCATACAATTGAGATACGTGCCACAAAGGGCACTTGATAAAAATTGTATTCCTGATAAAGAATGGAAAGATAAAATGAAAAGGATGAAAGATGAAATAGGGTTATGATTATTCTTATTCTCGTATATAATTGATTCTTACTTTATAATCATTTAATTGTCTTAGTTTATTTCATGATGTTACCATGCTAGAATATCATCTTTATCATCCATGATTGACTGTTCATTATTGTCATACTATTCATTTATCTGGTGATCACATAAAACCGGGCCCTGACCCATTCTTCCTTCTTATTGTGCACATATATATTATATCCGCTCAGGTGCTCCACCGCAAGGTCGTCCGTAATGGCCTCCCTATTCCAGTGTCTTTTGAGGAGCCGTGACATTTTGCGGATATCACGGGATATTTTGTGTAGACGCCTTCTTTGTTGCTTTCTAGTTATGATCGGGTATTTATTCGGGCGTGTGGCCCAAACTACTGTAATTGTATAATGAATGTAATATGTAAATTATTGAACTTGATGTGCGTTGTATGAAATTCTGTTGACCGACATTATATTCGGTCCTTTTATTGTATATTTGTCGTTGTGGTAACATATATACCTTCGGGGATTTCCACTTTTTTTTTATGGGTTGTTTAAAATGCTTTCTTTAAATTACAAAACGAAATTTTTGACAACCCGTTTTCTGAAATATTGAGTGGTTATCCCGTATACTCTTTATGTTGTCACGATGCCGAGAATGATTTCCATCCATGATTCATGTATTATTGGAGTATCGGGCTGGCCACCCCTTATTTCGGATACCGGGTTGTCACAATAATATAAACATAATATTAAGAAAAGTAAACACAACGAAGTACAAATAAAAGAACTCAACGATATATAATGGATACTAAGTCAAATATTATAAACAAATTTATTGAATTACTTATCAATTCGTTTATGATATAAATAAAAGTCATCCATGTACGAGGATATTGAGATTACCCTATAGGAATTATATATGTATATAATTTTTGGATGATTCTAACAAAATCTCATCTACTTATTAACATGGGAGTAGGAAAAAAACAAAAATCGTATCAACCCTTAACAATTTATTTAAAGCTATTGGAAAATATGAAACCTTATGAGTCCAAATTATCAACTATGGACTAAAATGATGTTCTGAAGATTTTATTTTCTTTCGAGATATGTATAGTACCACCAACGCATAATTTAAAATCACTTATTTCAATTAACAAAATCTTTTGTGAGGACAATAACCCCATATTGAATATTGAAGACCAATCTTCAAAAGGTGATTATGGTTTTACAATTTTAGGACGATCTATGTGTCATAAAGGGAGATTATAGTATTTCCTTAGATGGTGGATCTACATAGATCATGTAATTATAAAAAAAACAAGCCAAATTTCCCAATGATGCCGCTACAAGAGTTATTCACACGTATATTTACCAAAATATTTGTTGGATTTCAAAACTTTGGAGAAAATTATTTGAATATATATGGTTAAAAGTGTATTATATAAATTCTACTCTACCCAATTTGACACGCCGTCATGATTGGGAATGTATGGTACATGCATAGATTTAGAATTAAGGAAAAGATTTAGGTTTTATAAATACGTCTCTACACTTTCGAAAGGGTACACTAATTATTGCTGAAATCAAAAATGTCAAATTCGTCAAATAACGGTAAAATTAATAGGAGTATCAAACCACCTAACGTGGTTATAAAAGAAGTTAAGATACTCGTGTCATTCCCTTAACATCCAAAGTAATTTTTCTTTTGGTTGGTGGATAATAGTTTTAAGATCTTAAATGAGTTTGTGAGAATGAGGTTCTACTAGGCAAGGATGGTCCGAATAAACACGAGTCCAATTTTTTATATTTTTCAAATTTTAAAGATTGAAACTCTAAACTAAATTAACCCAATTAAACTTAAGCTCCAATTTTAAAAACATTATTGTGGAAAATAGAATTTTTTTTATCTTTTTACCTTAAAGTATGCATTTAAGTGATAAGAAGATAAAATAAAGAAACCATCCACAAAACGTCGATGTTTGAAGAAATCCAAAAAGGGGAAAATCTCGGACGGCCCAACCAAACAATTCACTATGATGCAGAATTACAAAAGACGACAGTAAACTTACACAATGACTCGATCCCCCAAAATCCTTGATGCTCTTCAATCTTTGACCGCTCCTTCACAGTGCAACGTAGGAGCTCACCCACGCAAGCTTCCAAAACGCACGAGTCCATGAACATTTCGGAATCCACCGATGATCCTCAACAACCATAAACATCGTAAACAATACACACAGAGTATACAACGCGAAATAAGTTCTCGTGTGATGAAAGAAACAAACTTTGGTGCCCAATTTCAAGATCTCAAAGCATATGAATTATGAATCCTGGATCTTTAAATGTATAGGGTGAAACAATGATTTTGGAACTTTGGTAAATAGTTAGGAAAACATTGTTTCCTAAAAGATCTTGAAAAATTTGAGTCCAATACACCTTAAATATTGAAAAGACAAAAATTGAGGTGGCGAACTCATTCGAATGAAAAAAAGGGTCGTTCGAACGAGATTAGTAGTTTTGGTGTAACGAAACTGAATGTTGTTTGAATGAAGTTTCTTTCTCGTTCAAACGACCTTCCAATGAGCTTCAAATGAAGTGTGAAATCCTTGACATGGAATTCTCGTTTGATGGTCATTAGTAAGTCGTTCTAACGAAAGTGACAGTCATTCTAACGAAAATGCATTTTTGTTATAATGAGCTTTAATCTCATTCTTACGAAATCAAAATAAAAAAAATATTCTCCAAAAAATATTTTAAAAACATTTCCAAATGTTTTAAGTATTAAAACGAACACCCTTTAAAATTATCCAAGGACTCATATTCAATACACATTCATACCTGTGAAAACCTCGGTAAATGTGAAGACAAACTTGGCACAGTAAACACGAACGGATGTATCAAATCTTTGAAGATTTCCCTCTATGTCTTCATCAAACATGTCATAGGCTCATGGGATCAACAACTCAAAGTCTATCCTATGAATCAAATGTTTTGCCTGAAATAATGCCAATTACATACAAATTTACTCGTTTGGAAATCTATCCTTACAAATCTCCCCCTTTGGCTATTCTGGGACAAAACCAAAATAAAAACCCTATAGGCCGTCAATCTCTATAAAAAAACTCATTCCCCAATCCTAAAAAGGAAAAAAGAGTACAGACCCTCGACAAACACATAAAATTGAGTAGCCTCGCTTTGTTTGAAAACTTTGATTCATGTTGCAAACCTGTAGTCTTGCACACTTAAACACACCTTCAAATGCAAAGATAATATAATAAGTATAAATCCACAAATGAATAAACATCTAACAATGTCTAAAACAATCTCAACCTAGGTACGACGTCTCTCCCAATATAAAGAGATCCTAATTGATATACCCAAGTACGACCTCGGCCTAGGAGACACCTACCTCGGCCGAAATAAGAGCCGAGACAATGACTGACCCACCGGTGGGTGGAGGCCCGCAATGTCATCCCTCGGCCAGGATTACCTCGGCCACGGCCGACACTACTGCATGCACCTCCCTAAGGACACTTCACACGTCGCAGATATCAACATTGACCTCGAGCATCAAGGAATAGTAACCTCGGCCATCAGTAGGCCGAGGTAACAAGGGGCTCCACGCATTCATCTTCAACATGGACCCTACCTCGGCTCAGGCCGACACCGGCCTATACCTCAGCTGACATAAGGCCGAGACACATCACGACACCTTGTGGATTGAGCGAACGACCAACCATTATAGCTCGGCCTCTCCTAGGCCGAGGCCATTCACCAACATGACTTCCGAGCATCTGTTGACGATTGGGTAAGGACACCTGGGCATAAATCAGTTATAACAAGATTATTCTCCACATGTGGGGGAATATTTCATCATCATTACCTACATGTGGCCATGACAGGTGGCACACCCCCATTGGTGAGGAAACTACACACATGCACATTACATGCATAGGGGGTACATTACACCCCCTAGGCACTATATACATGGATCACCCCTACCTTGTGAAAGGATCCAGAGATAAAAACCCTAGCTGAAACTCTGTCTAAAGACACACAGGAGAGAAAGTAAGCTTGAGAGATTGTATCCATGGCCATTAATGCCTTCTTACAGTGATATTACTCACGTACACTCACAGTGCATGTAGGCCAGATTGGCTGAACCACCTATATTCAGGTGTCATTCTTCTTATCCTCACCCCATTCTTACCTTATTCATATAGCTGTGTTGCCATTGTTACACATGTATTGAGCTTGCAAACACCTCACCTGGTGGTGCTGATTCCCAGCATCATCATTTTGGCGCCGTCTGTGGGAACGAGAAGATATCTCTTCCCCTTTTTCCGCCGCCTGTGGGTGGAGGGCCTAGTTCCAGTCAGGCTCCTCCTCAGTCCGAAATGGCGGAGGTGGCAGCTGCTTTGAAATCCCTGGCTGAAACACAACAAGTCATGAAGGAGCAGTTTGTCCAACTCAGCCAAACCATGATGATGAGGCCACCTGGAGTCTCACCGGACATGATCACCCCGACGGCAGTTCAGCCCTAATCGGACGCCAGGGGACCACCCCAGGCACCAATAAAGGACCAACCTGCACCCCAACGGAGGAGGGACGTTGCTGACCCTAGGCGCTTGCGTCTGGGGAGGCAAGGAAACCCTTGCCCAGGGGATAGATATGATGACCTGGAGGCTGAAGAGCCCCCGAAAGACTGTTGGGAGCCATATGAGGTGTCAGATAACACTGTACGGCCTCTTAGGCAGAGCCAAGGATGTGTCGGTCGAAGAAGAGAAGAGGCCCAACCAAGAGGGTCCGCTTTTGACAGACTGAGCCGAGGCTCGGCCTTCGAGAGGCTGGGCCCGGTTAATGACCTAAGACAAAGACTATCAAGGTCGAGGAGGGCGGATAGGCAGGCTCGGCCAGATCAAGGCCGACCCATAGAGAGAAGGGCTAGGGAGCAGGAAGAGGTCAACAGTCAGAGGGTCGTGGCTGGGGAACCCTCTGTCCACTGCAGAGAGGTGGCAGGGGACAACCTCGGCCAGGTGAACGAGAGAAGACCATGGAATGACTCGATTCAACATCTCGAAGAGAAGATAGGGGACCTCATAAAGAGCAGGGACCCATTGCAGAGGGGGTACTCTGAGGGCTCACCGTTTGTCGCTAGGATAGTGGGGTTCCCAACCCCAGCTAAATTCAAGCCTCCTGTAGTGACTCCTAAGTATGATGGCAGCACTAACCCTGTGCACCACATCGAGATGTATCAGTCGGTGGCAGATATTTACTCGATACCTGATGAGATGAAGTGCAGGGCCTTCTCGGGCACCTTGACAGGGGCAGCGCATAGCTGGTTCACCTTTCTTCCAAAGAACTCGATCGAAAACTTCAAAGGCTTGGCCGAGCAGTTCATCCACAACTTCTGCTTTGGGGTAAGGCCCCAAAAGAAGACCACCCACCTCCTATATGTCAAACAGGCTAAGGGTGAAAGCCTAAGAGACTATATAGCAAGATTCAACAAGGAGAAGTTGGAGGTGGAGGATTACGAGGAGAGCATAGCCATGACCGCCCTTATAGGAGGCCTCCAGAAGGGAAAGTTGCTATGGAAGCTAGCTGAAGACCCCCCCCCCAAGTCTATGGCAGAGCTGTTGTCCACTGCAGGGAAAGTGATGAATGCGGAAGAGGCGATGGCCGCCAAATACGAGGAGGAGAACCGTGGTAGCGCTGGGAGGTCCCAGGGCAAGAAAGAAGGGAAGAAGCGGTCAGCAGAGGACAAGTTCGCTCATTACACTCCTCTGACTGTGAGCTGTGAGCACATCCTTAATGAGATCAAGACTGACAGGGCTCTGCGGTGGCCAGAGAAGCTGAAGGCCCCACCGCATAAGAGGAATAAAAACCTCTGGTGTGAGTTCCATCAGGATCACAGCCATGTCACAGACAGATGCTTCGCTTTAAAGGATGAGATTGAGAAAATGCTGAAGTCTGGGAAGCTGAGAAAGTATGTGGATGGCAAAGCCCCGAAAGCTGGAAGAGAAGACCCTAGGAAGAGAAGAGATGACAGGTGTCGTGGCGATGCCCCAGCCAGAGGACATGATGATTCAGAGGGTGATGATGGAGATGACCCAGATCTCCCACCAAGGGATGACAATACCCCAGTGAAGAGGGTAGGAATGATCTCCTTTGGTGTTGGAACTTTATGTGGGGGATTCGCAGGAGGTGGCTCTGAGGTAGCTGATAGAAAGGCTCATGTAGCGGAGGCCAAGTCGGTGGTCAGGCCAGAGGTTGTGAACCTGACGTTTTCTGATGCCGTGCAGAAGAGAACGAAGGTGGACATGGACACCCTAGTGGTGGGTTTCTCCCGGCTCAACTTCAAGGGCATCTTAGCCCCCCATGATGACCCCTTGGTCATAACGACAAGGGTGCATGGGTGCGACGTAGGGAGAATCCTCATAGATGGGGGAAGCTCGACAGATGTAATGTTCTGGCCTTGTTTCAAGAGCTTGGGTCTTAGCAGATCGAGGCTAGTGCCATACCACCATCCCTTGATAGGCTTCAGTGGTGAGAAAGTGCACCCATTAGGTATGTATGAGATGGATGTGCGTATAGGGGATGAGTGGCCTAAGAGGCTGACTAAGAAGATAAACTTTTTTGTGATGGACGAGAATGTCTTCTCGGCTTACAACCTCATCATCGGAAGAGTAGCCCTCAAGGAGTTTGAAGCCGTGCCGTCAATGGTCCATCAAATGCTAAAATTCCCGACTCCTTATGGGGTAGGGGAAGTGCAGGGGGATCAGACCACGGCACGGGAGTGTTACTTCAACTCAGCTGAAGAGAGAGAGGTCCATAAGAGAGCAACCGTCACCTACAACATAGATACTCTTGACCCGAGAGATGAAACAAAGCTAAAGAAGGGCGAGGCCGCGGAAGAGGTAGAATCCATTGTCCTCAATGAGGACGAGCCGGAAAGAACCGTCCAGGTCGGTAAGGCCCTAGAACAAAAGACTAAGGAAGAGCTGGTAAGCCTTCTCAGGAAGAGGCAGAGTGTCTTCGCCTGGAGCCACACCGACATGCCTGGTATAGACCCTAAGGTCATGACTCACAGACTCAACGTGGACAGGGATGCCAGGCCAATCAAGCAGAGGAGAAGAATTTACTCCAGAGAGAAGTATGAGGTCATTCGGGAAGAGGTGAAAAAGTTGTAAGAGGCCGAGTTCATACGAGAGGTCACCTATCCAGGGTGGCTCTCAAATGCAGTGATCGTGCCTAAGGCCAATGGAAAGTGGCGGATGTGTGTAGATTTCACAGACCTGAATAAGTCTTGTCCGAAGGACAGCTATCCCCTGCCTAGGATAGACCAGATGGTGGACGCAAAAGCAGGGCACGAGCTCATGAGCTTCATGGATGCTTATTCAGGTTATAACCAAATCTTCATGGACGCCGAAGACTCTGAGAAGACAGCCTTCATCACTGACAAGGGGACGTATTGTTATAAAGTGATGCCCTTTGGTCTGAAAAATACGGGGGCAACATATCAGCGTCTCATCAATAGGATGTTCGAGGAACAGATAGGTAAGACCATGGAGGTGTACGTGGACGATATGCTAACGAAGAGCCTGAACGCATATACTCACGTGGCAGACCTTGAGAAGACCTTTGATGTCATGGATTCATACAGAATGAAGCTCAACCCGGCGAAATGTGTCTTCGGTGTAGGAGCTGGGAAATTTCTGGGGTTCATAGTTAATCAAAGGGGGATTGAGGAAAACCCTGAGGAGATCAAGGCATTGCTCGACATGAAGAATCCTAGGAGTATCAAGGATGTCCAAAGACTTACTGGAAGAATAGCTGCCCTGAACAGGTTTGTTTCCAGGACAACGGATAAGTGTCTTCCATTCTTCAAGATTCTAAGGAAGGCCTTCCAGTGGGATGAAGAGTGTGGAAAAGCCTTTGATCAACTCAAGTCCTACTTAGGATCTCCCTTGCTATTGTCCCGGCCCATTGCGAGAGAAAGGTTGTTTATGTACTTGGCAGTCTCTGAGTCGGCTATTAGCACGGCCATCATACGAGAGGAAGGTGGAGTTCAGAGGCCTGTATACTTCAACAGTAAGGCCCTACAAGGGTCTGAGCAGAACTATCCCAGAATGGAGAAATTGGCTTATGCTCTTATCCATGCTTCAAGGAAAATGAAACCCTACTTTCAAGCTCACTCTATGATAGTCCTTACAGACTCCCCACTAAGACAGAATCTGCACAAGCCTGAGAAGTCCGGGAGATTGATGGCCTGGGCCATTGAACTAGGAGAATATGATCTAACTTACCAGCCCAGGACAACCATTAAGGGGCAGGACCTTGCAGACTTTGTCGCAGAATTCACTTGGCAAGAGACTGAGTCAGAGAGGAGTTTGGATGGCGACGAACAGAAGAGACGAGGTGTCTCTCGAGATTCGGAAGAGATAGACCCGTACGTCTTTTGGGGCCGAGAAGAGGTAGTCCCAGGCAAGGCTCGGAGGAGAGTAGAAGTAAACGAAGAGGATCGATATCTCTTCAAAAAAGGAGTGATGAGAGAAGGGGTCTTCTCTTCAGATGAAGACGTGTGGAGCCTCTTCGTGGATGGATCCTCCTGTGATGGTGGAAGCGGCGCGGGGCTAGTACTCTCAGCTCCAGATGGCGCCAACATTGAGTATGCCTTAAGATTCAACTTCCAGGCTTCAAACAACGAGTCTGAGTATGAGGCCATGATAGCGGGCCTTCTATTGGCAACAACTGTGCGGGTAAAGCGGCTTTTACTCCATAGCGACTCAAGGTTGGTTGTTAACCAAGTGTTAGGGGCGTACGAGGCCAAGGATGAGAGGATGGCCAGGTACTTAAAAAAGGTAAGAGGATTGCTAGAGTTTTTTGAAGAGGCCAAACTGAAGAGAGTGCCTAGACTGAGCAATAACCACGCTGATGCATTGGCAAGACTGGCCTCAGCAATGAAGACAGATTTGGGAAGAACCATCCCAATTGAAGTTCTAGGAAAAGCAAGCATCGAGGAGGACGAGGTATGTAAACCTTGTCACAATATAAACCCGCGAGACTCGTGGATTGACCCGATTGTCAGATACCTAAGGGAGGGGGAGTTACCTGAGTCCAAGATAGAAAGGAAAAAGTTGAGATACAGGGCTGCCAAGTTCTCATTGATAGGAGACGTCTTGTACAAAAAAGGTTTCCTCTTGCCCCTCCTCAGATGTGTTCACCCCTTGGAGGTACCCCGGATCTTACAGGAGGTCCATAAAGGCTCTTGCTCTAGCCATATAGGAGGAAGACCCTTAGCCAAGAGAATCATCACTCAGGGATACTGGTGGCCAACCTTGTCTAGGGACTCTGCTGATTATGTGAAGAGGTGTGACAAATATCAGAGGTTCGCCACTATCCCTCACCAACCCCATCAGCCCATGACATCAATCTCTTCTCCATAGCCGTTCGTGGTATGGGGAATTGACTTGGTAGGACCTTTGCCAAGAGCAGTCAACAACTATAGATTCTTGATAGTTGCCATTGACTACTTTTCAAAATGGGTAGAAGCCAAACCCATGATAACAATTACGGAGCAGAAGACCTTTCAGTTCATCTGGAAGAACATCATATGTAGGTATGGCCTCCCAAACACGCTCATCTCAGATAATGGGACCCAGTTCAAGAACGCCTCCTTGGAGAAGTATTGCCAAAGTGTGGGGATTAAACAGTTCTTCTCATCTCCTGGTCGACCTCAGGCTAATGGCCAGACTGAGGTTACAAATAGGACTATCTTGGATGGAATCAAGAAGAGGTTAGAAGACGCGAAGGGGAGATGGATAGAAGAGGTTTACGCTGTGCTATGGGCTTACAGGACCACAACAAGGACACCCACGGGAGAAACCCCATTCATGCTGGCACACGGTTCAGAAGCCGTCATACCAACGGAGATAGGCCTACCAACTCATCGGATTCAGACCTATGATAATGACAGCAATGGGGAAAGGAGGAGGTTAGACCTGGACCTTATTGAAGAAAGAAGGGAAGACGCAGAGGTCAGGAAAGCAGCCTACCAGCAGAGGGCGGCAAAATTCTACAATTAAAGGGTGAAGACAAGACCCATTACGATAGGAGACCTAGTGCTTAAGAAGACCCTACATAAAACAAACAAGCTACACCCGAACTGGCATGGCCCCTACAGAGTAACGGAAGAGGTTGTGCCTGGCACGTATAGGTTAGAGAACCTAGAGGGAGAACCCTTCACCAACCCATGGAATGCCGACCACCTTAAGAAATATTTTATATAATGTTGCATCTATTTTGTCAATTGTAAATGTACCATCTTATTGGGAAGAGGTTGTGAATAAAGATCAGTTTCCATGGCAAATTCTTGTTTCATTTTAACATCATTAATTTGGTGACATTATGAGGCTTACCTCAGCCTAGGTGATGACCTCAGACCTTCATAACATCACTCGGTGGTGACGAGGTCTGAGCTCCGACACCTCGGCTAGAGGACCTCAGACTCTTAACATCATTCATTTGGTGATTTAATATGGGGCTAACCTCTTAGGTGAGGACCTCAGACCTTTAAAATCATTAATTTGGTGACATTATGAGGTTTACCTCGGCCTAGGTGATGACCTCAGACCTTCATAACATCACTCGGTGGTGACGAGGTCTGAGCTCCGACACCTCGGCTAGAGGACCTCAGACTCTTAACATCATTCATTTGGTGATTTAATATGGGGCTAACCTCTTAGGTGAGGAGCTCAGACCTTTAACATCATTAATTTGGTGACATTATGAGGCTTACCTCAGCCTAGGTGATGACCTCAGACCTTCATAACATCACTCGGTGGTGACGAGGTCTGAGCTCTGACACCTCGGCTAGAGGACCTCAGACTCTTAACATCATTCATTTGGTGATTTAATATGGGCTAACCTCTTAGGTGAGGACCTCAGACCTTTAACATCATTAATTTGGTGACATTATGAGGCTTACCTCGGCCTAGGTGATGACCTCAGACCTTCATAACATCACTCGGTGGTGACGAGGTCTGAGCTCCGACACCTCGGCTAGAGGACCTCAGACTCTTAACATCATTCATTTGGTGATTTAATATGGGGCTAACCTCTTAGGTGAGGACCTCAGACCTTTAACATCATATTTTTGATAATTTACTATGGGGCTAACCTCTTAGGTGAGGACCTCAGACTCTTAAGTAATGGTTGTGGTACATTATTCAGTAATGACTTCAGAGAGTGCATAGAATTCATGTACATTCACAAATAAAGATGAAGGAGACACCTTGACATTCAGTAGAAGAAATTACAACATTTAAATGTCTCAGAAAAAACAGAGGTACATAACGTTCAAGATTACAAATCAAAACAATTTAAGGCAAAATACAAGTCAAACATCGAAAGGAGGAACATTTGATGTCTCGTCTGGGTTGGCCTGCTCGGTATTGGTCACCTCAGCTACTTCGTTTGCAGGGTCAGTCTCTCCAAGGTCAGTCCCTTCCAGAGTAACAGTTTGACCAGGGGCAGCAGCTTCATCCTCTATCTCCTGCAAGGCCTGGGAAAACTGGGCATCGGCAAGGCCGAGGCCCACAAAATCTGAGGCCTTAATAGTGCCAGCCTCGGCCTCCCTTACCTCGGCCCATTTGGAGGTGGCCTTGATACCCCTTTCAAGGTACTCTAGACCAAAACCTACAAACTCCTCGGAGACCTTATAGTCAGCAATTATTGTCTCTGAGGCATCTGCAAGAGAAGCCTTCACCGCAGCATCAACCTTCCTCTGCAAAGCATCGTCCTTGTCCTTCAGGGCCTTGGTATGGCTCTGAACGAGTACAGAGATGTCCTTCTCTAGAGCTTGGGCCTTATTTTCAGAGGTCTGAGCCTTGGTCTCAGCCTCCTGTAACTCGGACCTCAGACGAGCAACCTCGGCCTTCAGGGTGCCCTCAACTTTCTCAGCCTCCTGCCCCTTCTGAATCAGAGGCAATTTCCTCAGGGCCCAGTTGGATAGCTGATACATGGCAACCGCACCCTGCATAGTAAATGAAGAAGTTAGATGAGAGCAAAATCAGACGTTGCACTTTGGACAAGAGAACAAGTTATACCTGGACTACTCTATGAAGGCCAAATTCAACCATCATAGGGGTCTCCATGGCCCTGAAAAAATGCTTGTCGGCCTCGGTCATCATGTTGTTGAGAGCATCCATGGCCTGTCGGCTGTGGCCGACCACGCTATCAGAAAGTTTTAACTGGTCCAGACGGGCTGATAACGTGTCGGCCGTGACGGGGATCGCAGTGTCTGAGGCCCTCTTTGTCCTGGAGCTCGGCCTCTGATCCTCAGGAGGATGGACCTCGGGTGCCCTCTTCTTGGACTTGGATGTTGAGGGAGCAGGTGGAGGAGCATTCATGCTAGTCCTCTTGACAAGTCTGAACAAGCTTTGAGCTGCCATCTCCCACAACTCGTCTGAAATATCTGGTGGTTTCTCTGCAAAAGTAAAGAGATATGAGTCAGAAATAAAGTACGTATGATAAGAGGCTACACTTTGGGTCAAAATAAAAATCCTTACCAAAGTCAGCTAGGGGACTTCCGCCCAGGCTCGTCCTCGAGAGATACTGGGGGGTCAGCAGATGCTCAAACTTGACAAACATCCCATGGGCCCCTTGGTCCTGCAGGGCCTTCACCTTTTTGCCATGTTGCACACTTAGTCCAGGGTCGGCCCTGGCAGCCATGGTGACTTTGCCCCATTTTAGGGGTATTCTCGGCTCATAGATGGAAGAGGGAATGGAAGAACCAAATTCCCACGGCCCTGAGACAAAAAAGTACCTGGGTTTCCAATTATGGTTGGAGGTCTGAGTGACCAGGAGCATCTTTTTCTCAGGCCTCCGAGCCACAAAGTGATAGTAGCTCGGATGATTTTTGGCCGAGGTAGGGACGTAACAACCAGCAAAGACCTGCACTGGGAGGTCAGAGTGGTGAACCGCCCTCCACAAGATGATGGCCCCTATAATAACCCTCCATGCGTTAGGAGAGAGCTGCGAGGGGGCCAAGTTAATGAATGATAGAATGGACCTAATGACGGGGTGGAAGGGAAGACGAAAACCTAACTTGAACATCTGCTCGTACATGCAGATTTCACCATCCCTGCCGTGGTAGGCCCTCTCTTCCCTCAGAGGTCTCCTTAAGTGAATAGAGGGGCTAATGGAGTATAAGTACCTGAAGTGCAGTAGATCCACCTCAGTAATTGTGCTCTCATACTCGGCCGCCTCAGATGTGTCTACATCACTTTCGGCATCCTCATCATCGTCAGACTCAACGTCGGCTGGAGCAGACGTGGACGGGTTACCGGGGAACCTCTGAGCAAACTCGGCCTCGGTGACGGCCGACAGGGGAATATCATTTAGAATGGGAGGCACAGCCACACTTGGCTCTACAAGTTCAACCTCTGAAGAAGAACTAGAGGTACTTGTGCCATTTTGAGACGAGGCACGACTGGAGACCTCGGCATGGTCAGGGTTATGATCAGCCTGAGTAGTGAAGTCCATGGCCTCTTGGAAAGAGTCCACTGACATCGGGTCAGAGGTGGAAGACTCAGACTCAGACATCGGCAAGTTGTTGGCAGAGACGTCTGTCTGGTAAAAATTTTCAGGTGGACGAGGGTATACCACCTTGAGAGGTGGAGGAAAGAGAGGTCTGATAGGGGACTCTTGTGACCTACGAGCTTCTTCCTGAGCTCTCTCTATTTGCCTAATTTTTTCTAAGGTCTTTTCTTTTAGAGATGGGAAGTCTTCAAGAAGTTGGTACAGGGGTCTGAGCATCTGGGGACGACCCAAGGCTTTGGCAGACCCTAAACTTATAGAAATATCCTAAAAACTACAAACAAATGTGTCTTGAAAAGTTAAGGGAATCAAAGATCAAACCAAGGAACCTATGCAGGAAACCTGGCTCACCGGAAAATTCAAATGCTCACCAGAAAACTCAAGAGCTCGCCGGAAAATTCAAAATAAAAAGTATCAAAAACGAAGGAAATGGAGAGGGAGGATACCTGAAGGTGAGATTGATGAATAAGGTGGAGAGAATCGCTCAGAAAGTGAGGTGTCCCCCAGCAGAACAATCACTGGAACCAGGGCTAACTTCGGAGAGCATTGGAAAGTCGCAGAAAACAGCTGGACGCTTGAACAGGAGAAAAATGAGGAAGAAGAAGAAGAAGAAAGGGTTTTAACCTTTAAATACTTGGGCACGATTCCCAAGGCTCATCATTGCCTTGGGAAGCCCAAGGGACAACTGACAACACGTGCCAACCAAATAGGCACGCCTTGGCTTAGGACAAGTGTCATGCAGGTGTTGACCTTGGGGTGAATAGACCTCGGAGGCAAGAACCCCCTAGCCACCTACTCTCGCAAATGACTAAGGGCTGGGGGGTGATTGATATACCCAAGTACGACCTCGGCCTAGGAGACACCTACCTCGGCCGAAATAAGAGCCGAGATAATGACCGACCCACCGGTGGGTGGAGGCCCGCAATGTCATCCCTCGGCCAGGATTACCTCGGCCACGGCCGACACTACTGCATGCACCTCCCTAAGGACACTTCACACGTCGCAGATATCAACATTGACCTCAAGCATCAAGGAATAGTAACCTCGGCCATCAGTAGACCGAGGTAACAAGGGGCTCCACGCATTCATCTTCAACATGGACCCTACCTCGGCTCAGGCCGACATCGGCCTATACCTCGGCTGACATAAGGCCGAGACACCTCACGGATTGAGCGGACGACCAACCATTATAGCTCGGCCTCTCCTAGGCCGAGGCCATTCACCAACATGACTTCCGAGCATCTGTTGACGATTGGGTAAGGACACCTGGGCATAAATCAGTTATAACAAGATTATTCTCCACATGTGGGGGAATATTTCATCATCATTACCTACATGTGGCCATGACACGTGGCACACCCCCATTGGTGAGGAAACTACACACATGCACATTACATGCATAGGGGGTACATTACACCCCCTAGGCACTATATAAATGGATCACCCCTACCTTGTGAAAGGATCCAGAGATAAAAACCCTAGCTGAAACTCTGTCTAAAGACACACGGGAGAGAAAGTAAGCTTGAGAGATTGTATCCATGGCCATTAATGCCTTCTTACAGTGATATTACTCACGCACACTCACAGTGCATGTAGGCCAGATTGGCTGAACCACCTATATTCAGGTGTCATTCTTCTTATCCTCACCCCATTCTTACCTTATTCATATAGCTGTGTTGCCATTGTTACACCTGTATTGAGCTTGCAAACACCTCACCTGGTGGTGCTGATTCCCAGCATCATCACTAATCATGCAAACGAAAGATACCATTTCTCCCCCTTTTTGTTCAGGAATAAACAAAGAAAGATAGCACAAACAATTACTCCCCCTAAAAACCAAGTCTCCCCCTAAATATGTGATCATAAGATACTAATTTTAAAGAAAGGGAGAAGAGAATAAATCATGCAACGGTGCAAAGTGTAACAAACTCACAACATGACAACTCAAGCACAAATAGTCCAAACTATAATCAATCAAGATCAACATCAATTCTAACGAGACTGGTAGTCGTTCTAACAAGCTTCGATCTCATTCTAACGAGATCAAAATAAAAAAATATTTTTCTCGAAAAATATATTCAAAATAGTTGTTACACCCCGCTTATTAAAATAACGGGTGGCCAACCCTCTACTAAAATAAAACAGGAATCTCAAATGGTTCATTCTTAGCATAATTGTCGCACAGACTTAACATAAAACTAACCACCCATAAATTAAAATAGAGCGAATGCCAAAAGTTCCAATAATATAACACATTTAAATCCATTAATCGGAAACAACAAAATATAAACATGTAAACAACTGCATAACACAAATAACCGAATAAGTTGTTGGTTAACAGACCATACAATATATCAAATGATAGAAATATAAAATATACACATCAATACAACACTTGGGTAAAACACCCCCGATTAAGAACTGTTGGGCCTTAACTAGATTTACAAAAATGAAATGTGACTATAACAAAAATCCTGCAACATTCCACACATGTTATAGCTCCATAGACTCTGTAATGGAAGCTTATCCTTGGCATCCTTGTGGTGGGACACCTACAAGATATAGCAAAGGAAAAGAAAAAGAAAAGATAGTTATGGGTCAACGCCCGATTTGAAAACATTTTTATCAAGTGAATTAAAATGCATAGCAATTTTGAATGTGACATTCCATAATTAAATTAGTGCCGCCCTCTCTTGAGACTCATACTCACCTCTCAACTACAGTGCGCACCTAAACGTATGCACTTTAAATCTTAGATAATCTACCCAACTTATCTATAGATAACCTACCCTCATGCCTACATATTAACCCACACTCACATGTTTAGTTTACTCCATAACATAACCGTTATTAACGTCATTCTCAATGATCATTCACCAATTCAATGCCAATAACTTTCTCTAGTTATAAACATCATATTTCACACATTATCTTTAAAGCATGTATAATATTACTCACATTATTATACATGACTAATAATTTCTTAACCAATACACATACATAAAACTCATAATATATGTATACTAACCATCCCTAAGAGCATTAGCTCACTGGATGGAGTCTCTATGTGCTATCATCTTCCAGGGAATACTCACATCATCCTGGGTACCAACCGTCGAACTCTCAAACCAATGTGGTAAAAAAAATCACAAGCGTATGGTAAGCGGCCATGGTTCCTCACCTAAAAGTGAGACGAATCATACCCAAGGCGTCTCAACCATGAAAAAAAAACACTGTATAAATATTGGACCCTATGACCTAGGGACTATACTCTCCTTACATTCACTAGCCAAGGGATTCACCCATATTGATATACCCGTTTATATTCTAGGAGGGTCGCCTCCACAACGGACGACCCTAAGAGGGGCCGACCCTTCACCAGGCCCCAACTGGCCTTCACCAGACCCGGACGACCCTACGAGGGGCCGACCCTTCACCAGGCTCCAGACGACCCTGCGAGGGGCCGACCCTTCACCAGGCTCCAGACGACCCTACGAGGGGCCGACCCCTCGCCAGGCTCCGGCCGACCCTACGAGGGTACGACAGTACGAGGACAGAATCAAGCCAGACACTACCGGAAGAAACTTTGCCCTCGGCCTCGGCTCATAGGCCGAGGGTGATATCATGACAGCGCGTGGTTTGGGAGACGCGTGGAACAGTGCGCGTGAGGCTCATATGACACGTGGAAGACCGTTACAACCGAATCACCCCCTCACGTGAGAGAATATTATGTCATCATTTGGCATCTACAGGTGTCAACAGGGGATTGGCTAGATCATTCTTCACATGCACCATGCTTACCTGGGGGGTACACTACACCCCCCAAGACCTATATATACTTGTCACCCCTAACCCTACAGGGGATCGACTCATGAACAGTAACCCTAGCTAAAACTCTGCTTGTTCACACACAGTAGAGAGAGAGAGAGAGGGTTATGTGCATTGTATCCAAGGCCATTAGTGCCCATACATAGTGGATCACACACTCACAGTGGATGTAGGCCAATTTGGCTGAACCACTATACATCATCGTCTTATTTCCTCTTATACTCATCCCCTTCTATACACTTACATACTTACATACCTGCATCTCTATGGCTGCCATGGCTACTACTGTTTGAGCTCACTAACACTTACCTGGTGGTGCTAAATCTTAGCATCATCAGTTTGGCGCCGTCTGTGGGAACGAGAAGACATCTCTTCCTTTGTACAGCTTGACCTCACTGGGCACTCTGGTGGTGAACCAACACTCCCCCTGAGAGGAGGTGTTTCACCATTGAAAGAGACCCACTAAGGTTCCCAAGCTCACTAGTATTTTCTTCAGTTCAACTTTTCATAGCTCAAGCACATGGCACCTGAGATGCCACCCCCACCTCTTCCCCCACCGGATGAGGGGGGAAGACCCAGTTCCAGTCAACCGCCGCCTCAGTCTGAGATGGCAGATGTGGCAGCAGCCCTAAAGTCTCTGGCAGCCAGCCAGCGGATGATGCAGGAGCAGTTCACAGCCCTAAGTCAGAACATACTGAGACCACCAGGGGTCTCACCTGAGATGATTACTCCGGCAGCAGCTCCAGGACATCATGAGGCCAGGGGACCACCCCAGGCACCACATAAAGACCTGCCACCCCCTCAGCGGCGTAGGGATGTTGCTGACCCCCGGCGTTTACGCCTGGGGAGGCAAGGAAACCCTTGCCCTGAGGACAGGTATGATGATCTGGAGGAAGAAGAGGCTCCAGTAGAATGCTGGGAGCCATATGAGGTCTCCAACAATACAGTACGACCCCTCCAGGACAGTAGAGGAAAGTGCGGGAGACCAAACCCTGATGATCGCCCAAGAGGCTCTGCTTTTGACCGCCTGAGCAGGGGGTCGGCTTTCGAGAGGCTGGGCCCAGTGAATGACCTGCGAGACAAGTTGTCCAAGTCAAGAAGCGCAGCGAGATCTAGGAAAGAAGCAGAAGGCCGACCCCAAAGACGGGATGACGGCCAAAGGGAAGTAAATAGCCGACACAGGCCTGCCATGGCGGAGCCCTCCATCCACCTCCGAGAGGCAGCAGGGGATAACATCGGCCAGGCCGACCCTGTGAGGCCTTGGAATGACTCAATCCGGAGGTTAGAGGATAAGATTGGCGACATACTGAAGAGCCGGGACCCTCTTCAGAGGGGATACACCATGGGCTCACCCTTTGTGGCAAAGATAGTCAACTTCCCCACGCCATCGAAGTTCAAGCCTCCCGTGGTCACCCCAAGATACGATGGGAGCACCAACCCTGTCCACCACGTGGAAATGTATCAGTCGGCGGCAGACATATACTCTATCTCAGATGAGATGAGGTGTCGTGCCTTCTCTGGTACCTTGACAGGGGCTGCGCATGTTTGGTACACGTCTCTTCCAAAAAATTCTATTGGAAACTTTAAGCAGTTGGCAGACCTGTTCATCCATAATTTCTGCTTTGGGGTGAGGCCACAGAAGAAGACCACACACCTGCTCTATGTTAAGCAGGGGAAGAACGAGACTCTGAGAGACTACATAGCCAGATTCAATAAAGAGAAGCTGGAGGTGGAAGACTATGAGGAGAGCATAGCTATGACAGCCCTGATTGGAGGGCTCCAAAAGGGGAAGCTATTATGGAAGCTTGCCGAAGACCCTCCGAGGACGATGGCTGAGCTGTTGTCAACAGCAGGGAAGGTGATGAACGCCGAAGAGGCGATGGCCGCAAAACATGAAGACGAAAAAGGAGGTGCAAGTGGGAATAAATACCCCAAGAAGAACAAAGAGGGGAAGAAGAGGACCATGGATGATAAGTTCGCGGGGTACACCCCTCTGACGGTCAGCTGTGAACAGATCCTCAATGAGATAAAGAGTGACCGGACACTGAAGTGGCCTGAGAAGCTGAGGGCAGCCCCCGGCAAGAGAAATAGGAACCTGTGGTGTGAATTTCACCAAGACCACGGCCATGTAACAGACAAATGCTTTGCTCTGAAAGATGAGATTGAGAAGATGCTGAAGGAAGGGAAGCTCAGAAAGTACGTCGACAAAGCCGACTTCAAGAGGGGCCGAGGGGACGACCCCAGAAAGAAGCGAGTCGATGCCTGCAGAGAAGGTCCTCAAAAAAGAGGGGACGACCCCTCTGATGATGAGGACGACCCCGACCTCCCGCCGAGAGACGACCACGGCCCTGTCAAGAGGCTCAATATGATCTCGCTCGGGGTGGGAATGATCTCCGGGGGACTTGCAGGAGGAGGGTCTGAGGTCGCCGACAGGAAGGCCCATGTCGCTGAGGCTAAGGCAGTGATGAAGACGGTGCACTCAACCTCCGTAGAGGTCAAGTCAGAAAAAAGGAAGAAGGTTGATATGGACACTTTGATTGTGGGGTTTTCAAGAATGGACTTCAAGGGCCTATTGGCCCCGCATGATGACCCTCTCGTCATCACCACCAGGGTGCACGGGTGCGAAGTGCCGAGGATCCTGGTGGATGGGGGCTCATCCGCAGATGTGATGTTTTGGCCATGCTTCAAGGCCCTGGGCCTCAGTCGTGCCAGACTTGTCCCATACCATCATCCATTGATTGGGTTCAGTGGGGAGAAGGTTCACCCCCTAGGAATATATGAGACTGATGTCAGGATGGGGGACGAGTGGCCGAGATGGCTCACCAAGAGGGTCAGTTTCTTTGTGCTGGATGAGCATGTGTTTTCGGCATACAACATCATACTGGGACGTGTGGCCCTCAAGGGGTTTGAAGCTGTGCCGTCCACGGTCCACCAGATGGTTAAGTTCCCTACCCCTTATGGGGTGGGGGAAGTTCAGGGAGACCAGACGACAGCGAGAGAGTGCTACTACAACTCCGCTGAAGAAAGGGAGGCACACAAGAGGGCTACAGCCACTTACAACATTGATACCCTAGACCCCAGGGACGAGACGAAGCTCAAAAAAGGAGAGGCCGCTGAGGAGGTAGAACCCATCATCCTCGATGAGGATGACCCGGGAAAAACCGTCCAAGTCGGAAAATCTCTGAAGCCCAGTATCAAGGAAGACCTCATCAAACTGTTGAGGAGAAGGCGAAGCGTCTTCGCGTGGAGTCATGTAGATATGCCAGGGATCGACCCTGAAATCATGTGCCACAAACTCAATGTGGTAGAGGGAGTGAAGCCGGTAAAGCAGAAGAGGAGGATTTACTCTAGAGAAAAGTATGAGGTCATCAGGGATGAGGTTAAAAAATTAGAAGACGCTGAATTTATCAGAGAGGTCATCTACCCTGAGTGGCTGTCCAATGCAGTCATCGTCCCAAAGGCCAACGGCAAGTGGAGAATGTGCGTGGACTTCACAGACCTCAACAAGCATTGCCCCAAAGACAGCAATCGTAAGAGACGAAGATGGGATACAGAAGCCCGTATATTTCAACAGCAAGGCACTCCAGGGGGCAGAGCAGAGATACCCGAGGATGGAGAAGTTGGCCTATGCCTTGATCCATGCCTCAAGGAAGATGAAACCGTACTTCCAGTCCCATACTATGGTCATCCTTACTGACTCTCCTCTTAGGCAGATCCTACACAAGCCTGAGAAATCAGGAAGGCTAAATGACCTGGGCTATAGAGTTGGGGGAATTTGACATTGTGTATCAGCCTAAGACAGCCATTAAGGGGCAAGCCTTGGCAGACTTCGTGGCCGAGTTCACATGGGAAGAAGATGAGGCCGAGGGTGAGACCCTCGGGAAGGCAGATACGGAAGACAGACCCGCAGACACACCTGCAGAAATGGCTGAGACGAGCACCGCTAGAAGGAAAGTGACTGAAAACGAAGAGGGAAGATACATCTTTAGACAGGGGTCCCTCTCTGAGGGAAATTTTTCTAAAAGAAAGACTCCGTGGAGCCTCTTCGTTGACGGGTCCTCCTGTGATAGCGGAAGTGGTGCTGGACTGATACTATCAGCACCCGATGGCACGGACGTCGAGTACGCCCTGAGGTTCAATTTCAAAGCCTCCAACAATGAGGCTGAGTATGAGGCCTTGATAGCTGGCCTCTCCTTAGCCAAATCCCTTAGTGTCAGCCAAATTTTGGTTCACAGTGATTCAAGGCTGGTGGTGAATCAGATATTAGGAGCCTATGAGGCCAAAGACGAGAGGATGGCTAGGTATCTTGATAAGGTGAGGTCATTGCTGAAAAACTTCAAAGAAGTGAAATTCAAGAGGATACCTAGGCTCGACAATGGCCGTGCTGACGCCCTTGCAAGGTTGGCCTCAGCTACTAGGACAGACATAAGGAGGACAGTCCCGGTAGAAATTTTGCTTCGACCAACTATCGAAGACGACGAGGGAACACTTGGCATTTGCATGAATGTTTCTCAAGAACCTTCATGGATGGACCCTCTGATCAGATACATTAAAGGGGGAGAGATTCCAGAAGCGAGTCAAGAGAGGAAGAAGCTGAGATACAGGGCTGCAAAGTTCGCTGTCATCGGAGACACGCTGTACAAAAAGGGGTTTCTGCTCCCCTTACTTAGGTGTGTGCATCCCTCTGAGGTCCCTTCCATTTTGAAAGACGTGCATGAAGGGTCGTGCTCAAGCCATATTGGGGGTAGATCCTTGGCAAAGAGGGTGATCACCCAAGGCTATTGGTGGCCGACCTTGGGGAAAGATGCTGCCGCATACGTTAAAAAGTGTGATAAGTGCCAAAGATTTGCTACCATCCCTCACCAACCTCATCAGCCTCTCACCTCCGTTACATCCCCATGGCCGTTCGCAGTATGGGGTATTGATCTGGTAGGACCCTTACCAAGAGCAGTCAATAACTATCGGTTCCTCATCGTAGCAATTGACTACTTCTCAAAGTGGGTAGAGGCCGAGCCGATGGTCATGATCACGGAGCAGAAGACCTTTCAGTTCATTTGGAAAAATGTGATATGCAGATATGGTCTACCCAACACCCTCATCTCGGATAACGGGACTCAGTTCAAGAATGCCTCTTTACAGAAGTACTGTGAGAGGGTAAGTATCAAACAATTTTTCTCCTCCCCAGGCCGACCTCAGGCCAATGGGCAAACCGAAGTTACGAACAGGACAATCCTAGATGGGATTAAGAAGAGGCTTGAGGAGGCAAAAGGAAGATGGGTCGAGGAGTTATATGCAGTGTTGTGGGCATACAGGACGACAGTAAGGACCCCTACCGGGGAGACCCCATTCATGTTAGCTTATGGATCAGAAGCAGTCATCCCCACCGAAGTGGAGTTTCCTACTCATAGGGTCCAAATGTATGACCCCCAGGGGAATACGGAAGAGAGAAGACTTGACCTAGACCTGATTGAGGAAAGAAGGGAGGATGCTGAGATAAGGCAAGCTTCCTACCAGCAGAGGACCGCAAAGTTTTACAACCAAAGGGTGAAACAGAGGCCTATCGCAGTGGGAGACTTGGTTCTTAAAAAGACTTGGCAGAAGCCCAACAAGCTCCATCCTAATTGGCATGGCCCATATAGGGTCATCGACGAAGTTGTCCCAGGGACCTATAGGCTAGAAAACTTAGAGGGGGAACCTTTCTCAAACCCCTGGAATGCAGATCATTTGAAAAAATACTACCAGTAGTGTTGTAAGGTCTTGATAAGCCATAGTTGTAATAAGCATTGTTTTGACAGAACACATTGAAGATTAATGAGAAGTATCAGTGTTTCCCTCATCCAGTGGTTATCAGTTCTAGTATACATGCAAAGAAGTTGAACCCTCGGCTATAATGGGGACCAGTGGAGGGGACGACCCCACCACAGTCCTCAAGAAAGACGAGGGAAGGCTTCAAAATCCATTAAATTGGAAAGTTGATCCCTCGGCTATAATGGGGACCAGTGGAGGGGACGACCCCACCACAGTCCTCAAGAAAGACGAGGGAAGGCTTTAAAATCCATTAAATTGGAAAGTTGATCCCTCGGCTATAATGGGGACCAGTGGAGGGGACGACCCCACCACAGTCCTCAAGAAAGACGAGGGAAGGCTTTAAAATCCATTAAATTGGAAAGTTGATCCCTCGGCTATAATGGGGACCAGTGGAGGGGACGACCCCACCACAGTCCTCAAGAAAGACGAGGGAAGGCTTTAAAATCCATTAAATTGGAAAGTTGATCCCTCGGCTATAATGGGGACCAGTGGAGGGGACGACCCCACCACAGTCCTCAAGAAAGACGAGGGAAGGCTTTAAAATCCATTAAATTGGAAAGTTGATCCCTCGGCTATAACGGGGACCAGTGGAGGGGACGACCCCACCACAGTCCTCAAGAAAGACGAGGGAAGGCTTTAAAATCCATTAAATTGGAAAGTTGATCCCTCGGCTATAATGGGGACCAGTGGAGGGGACGACCCCACCACAGTCCTCAAGAAAGACGAGGGAAGGCTTTAAAATCCATTAAATTGGAAAGTTGATCCCTCGGCTATAACGGGGACCAGTGGAGGGGACGACCCCACCACAGTCCTCAAGAAAGACGAGGGAAGGCTTTAAAATCCATTAAATTGGAAAGTTGAACCCTCGGCTATAATGAGGACCAGTGGAGGGGACGACCCCACCACTGTTCTCAAGAAAGATGAGGGTAGACTTTATTTAAAAATCATTAATTTGATCATTTGAACCCTCGGCTATAATGAGGCCTGATGAGGAGACGACCCCACATTGGTCCTCAAAAAGACGAGGGAAGGGTTAGTATCATCATCATCAACGAAGAAGCAAATTTGCAAGGAACAAACCATAACAGAATTAAATATGGGAGACAATTGTGAAAGGAAGAGACGATGGTATTAATATAAAGCATCAAGTGTTTTACAATATACAGAACAAAAATACAAAAACAAGGGTATGGGCTACAGGCAGCCACCCTAGGGGACGACATCAGAGGGCAGAGCCTCAACATCAACCGATGGGGTCTCTTCAGCAATCATGACTGGCCGACCCTCAGACGTGCCGACCCCCTCAACATGAACTTCAGATGTACCGACCCCCTCGATCTGGACTTGGGACTCCACTTGGTTGAGGGCCTCAGCAATTAGAGGGTCGTCCAATTGAACACCCTCCAGTGATGGGCGAACAGAGGAGACGACATCGCCAAATTTGAGGACGACCCATCGGCAGGCCGTCCTGATACCCCTCTCAAGATATTCAAGGCCGAAGCCCTGAAATTCATCTGAGGTCTTGTACGCCTCCACAGCATCAGCCTCAGCTTTCTTGATGGCTGCTTCCAGATCAGTCTTATGCTGGGCCTCCAGGTTGAGCAGAGCCTCATCCTTGCCCTTGATCAACAAGTCCTTGTCCTTGATCAACAAGTCCTTAGCCTGAAGATCGGCATCATGTTGCTTCGTCAGCTCATCAAGGACTCTAGCGTGCTCAGTCCTTGCACTCTCCAGCTCGGCCCTAGCAGTGTCCAACTCTGTCCGTAGGTCAGCCTCTTGTTGAATGGCCCTCTCAGCTTCGTGAAATTTCTGTTGGTTCTCAGCCATCCATTTGGTGGCTGAGGTGAGGGCACAGACAGACTGCAAGAAAAAATGAACAAATGTCAAGAGGAGCCGATGGAACAGTTAATGAAAGAATGAAATTAAAGGTCAAGACCAATACCTGAGCCAGGGAGTGCAGACCGTAGTCATACACTTTGGCAGGGGGCATCTTCGCCAAGAACTCGAAGTCGGAGGCCGACGGTGCAGAGAACATCGAAGCCTTTGCTGCCTTCAAGTTGGCAATAAGAGATGAGGGGTCGGCCCTCAGATGGGACAGATTTCGAGACCAGAAGGCCCCCATGCTTGATGAAGAGGTTGCACCCTCAGAGGCCTCGGCCCTGGCCCTCGTCTTAGGGTCAGGACGAGGCTCGAGTGGAGCCTCAGGCTCCTTCCTTTTGTGGCTAACAGCTGTCGGCTCATCAACTGTCGGCCCTGAGGCCCTTGTCTTCTTCGGAGCTTGCTGAGGCTCCTTCCCCTTCTTCTTTGTCAGACCAGCAAGAAGACTTGGAGCAGTCATATCCCAGAGGTAATCTGACACACCTGCAGGACGATCTGAAAAGGATATGATGCATCAGAAAAATAAAGAGATAAACAGGAAACACTTGCATAAAGAGAAAAAGTAAAACGTGCTGTATAACTCACATAGTTCCGTCAGAGGGCCGACCCTCAGACCAGCTGCTTTGAGGTACCGAGGGGTCATCAAATCTTCGAACTTTGGGATCTCACCCTCTCTCCCCCGTCCCCTCAGATACTCAACAATATCACTTTCCTCCAGGCTAAGTCCGGGGTCTGACCTAGCCTTCATGGAGGGATTAGACCATCTGTTAGGAACCCTCGGAGCATCGGCAGAAGGGGACGCCTCGGTGGAGCTCTCCCATGCCCCAGATATGAAGAAGAACCTTCTTTTCCAATCATGATTGGAAGTTTGAGCTACGTGGAGCAGCTTCTTCTCAGACCTTCTCGCCCCTAGATGATAGTATCCGGGCTGCTTAGATGAAGAGGTGATATTGTAGCAGGCCAAGAATACGTCGGACGAGGGTTCATCGGTGAAAGCGTTTTTCCACAAAGAGATGTACCCCAGAATCGTCCTCCATGAGTTGGGTGGAAGTTGAGAGGGGGAGACGCCCAGAGCCGACAGAATGTCTACAATGGCAGGGTGGAAGGGAAGTCTGACACCTACTTTGAACATCTGCTCGTAGACTGCAACTTCTCCCTCTTCACCCTCAAAAACCCTCTCATCCTCAGAGGGAACCCTCATAGTTACCCCAGAGGGCACTCCGTAGATATGCCTCCATATTAGAAGGTCCCTATCCCTGACAGAAGATATAAAAGACGAGGCATGGGAGGTATCAACCTCATCATCTGTATCATCGTCCTCATCCCCCTCATCACCTGCAGGAGGACCCTGAGGAAATGCTACTTGGAAGGCGTTGGGGGATAGGGTTGTCACAGGGACAGCCTCAGAGGGGATCGTACCCTCGGCCTCTCGGGGAGGGCTAAGGTCAGGAGAGTCCCTCCTACCAGACGTTCCAGCACCAGTAGGAGAGGAGGTTCTCTCATCCATTTCACTTGGTTTGGGAGTGTCGGACGGACGAGACGACGACCCACAAGACTCAGAGGGTTCAGACGGTCTTATAGTGGCAAGAGGGATAGCAAAGATGGGTCGTACCCAATTAGGGTCGGCCCCTCGTCTCCTCTCTTCCTCTTCCTCTATTCGTCTGATCTCGGTAAATAGTTTCTCACTCAGAGATGGGAATTCAGACACTAAGTTGTAAAGCCTTCTAAGCATTAAGGGGAAGACCCTACACTTGAAGAATTACACTGGACTTGGTTAATTCAACTACAAACACTTGAGGGATTGACCAGGTTTGACTTTTGGATCAAACTAAAGAACTAAAACGTTTTTCGTCAAGAATGTTCAAGAACTACCAACCGGAGAAGACACCGGAAAATGCAATGGGGGAACTCTAAGAAAGTATTGACCTACGACCCTAAAAAATATACGAAAATGAAGACAAAAGAAGGCACGAAGAGAAAAAGGTTACCTGATGACGAGAGAGCAAGAGCGCAGTAGGGCCAGAAAAGCTGAAGGCTGCAAATGGCGACTGGTTCTAGAGAGAGAAAATGGTTAGGCGCGAAGAAGAAGAAGATGGAGAGAGAGTTTAAAAATCCTTAAATACCTTAGCAGTAAATGAGCACATTTGCCAAGAAGGGTGCAATCAGGGCACAAAGCCCCATGCAAGTATGCAGCCGCCCTGCCTTGGAAACCGGAACAACAATGAGTACCTGCCCAAGTGTCACTCACCTAACAGATCATACACGCATCTCAATTTCAACATTATCCCTCAGCCATCTCAACGGCACCTATGGCTAAGGGCTGGGGGGTGATTGATATACCCGTTTATATTCTAGGAGGGTCGCCTCCACAACGGACGACCCTAAGAGGGGCCGACCCTTCACCAGGCCCCAACTGGCCTTCACCAGACCCGGACGACCCTACGAGGGGCCGACCCTTCACCAGGCTCCAGACGACCCTGCGAGGGGCCGACCCTTCACCAGGCTCCAGACGACCCTACGAGGGGCCGACCCCTCGCCAGGCTCCGGCCGACCCTACGAGGGTACGACAGTACGAGGACAGAATCAAGCCAGACACTACCGGAAGAAACTTTGCCCTCGGCCTCGGCTCATAGGCCGAGGGTGATATCATGACAGCGCGTGGTTTGGGAGACGCGTGGAACAGTGCGCGTGAGGCTCATATGACACGTGGAAGACCGTTACAACCGAATCACCCCCTCACGTGAGAGAATATTATGTCATCATTTGGCATCTACAGGTGTCAACAGGGGATTGGCTAGATCATTCTTCACATGCACCATGCTTACCTGGGGGGTACACTACACCCCCCAAGACCTATATATACTTGTCACCCCTAACCCTACAGGGGATCGACTCATGAACAGTAACCCTAGCTAAAACTCTGCTTGTTCACACACAGTAGAGAGAGAGAGAGAGGGTTATGTGCATTGTATCCAAGGCCATTAGTGCCCATACATAGTGGATCACACACTCACAGTGGATGTAGGCCAATTTGGCTGAACCACTATACATCATCGTCTTATTTCCTCTTATACTCATCCCCTTCTATACACTTACATACTTACATACCTGCATCTCTATGGCTGCCATGGCTACTACTGTTTGAGCTCACTAACACTTACCTGGTGGTGCTAAATCTTAGCATCATCACATATCGTGCAACTTCCCATGATAGAAAAAGAAGGGTATGTTCCCCATAATATATCATACACACAAGATATATATAAATACATCATATATACATACCATCTCATCTCTTAATGTATATATCAATAAACCCGGCTACCTGTGTATAGCACTCATTGCACCAGCCGATACTTCCTCACATATATTCCAAATTCGCTTTATTAGTTAATCACTCACTTAAGCTTTAATAATCAATCTCACTTTTGATTAATCATCCAATTTGACATAACTCAGGACACACAACTTCTCTCAACTAGCTTGTATGTGTATCTTAGAAGAATCCCTCCTACTAGGAGAATTTATAAAGGAATCCGGAGTATTAGTCTCCCTAATAGACTTCCATAATCATCCCGATGTTTACCGACCATCGTGTTGTATCAATATCCCACTTTTTACATCATAAACATTAATATCACTTCATATTAGAGGGTTCTCAACCACTAAGTCTAATTGGAAAGGAGTTAAAGAAGAGGTAGAAATCTGTCATGTGCAAACCGAATCGATGATTTCTCAAATGAATCGGTCCGCTGCACTGGATGAGGCGAACCGAACTGATGGCATCAAAAAAGAACCGGTCCGGTGCTTTATAAACGAACCAGACCGTATTTTACTTCCGGACGGGTTCGGCATTCAAAGTTTTTGTTCTCCAAATCTTACAAGATTTACCCAAATCTATATAACTCATTTCTAACTTAACTCCACTAATATTTCCACCATCCAAATCATATATCTAACATTAAATTCAAGAATTTATCAACAAAATCAAGATTTAACCCTTTATACCCAAAACACAACAACCCACCAATTAATTAAACAATAATTCACACATAATAATCATTTAGCAAGTTTAATCACTTGCCTTAAGGTTGTAGAATCCAAATCCGATCCCTCTTCGTAGTTACGACCTTAGGTTAAAAATCCCAAGATTTCTCTTCTCTTTATCTTCTTCCTTAGGTTTCCGTTAAGTGGGTTTTCTCACAAAATGAGATTGGCCAACTCTTTCATAAGCCTAATAATCCATATCTCTAATAATCCCAACTTAAATGATAATACACACGTAAAATGCTCGTATACCCCTATTCGAGTCCAACTAGCCAAAAAGACCCCTCGAACCCAAATATAACCCTCGAGCAATCATTTTGACTATCTCGACCCATCCTGGATCAACCATGCACTCCAAATCGTCATTCGAGATTCTAATCATAAAATTTCTATCCCAACCTCATATAACTCACACATATATGCCCCGATTGAGAAATAATTAATTCCCGCTGCTTATACTCACGTATGACGCAATAGCATTCAATAGGATTCTATTTACTTTATCACGCTAGTAAATATACAATTCACATAAATATTAACTCTTCTGCACAAATTAATATTTATCTTAAATTCCCATTTTAATTCTCAATTATATTAAATCACACACACACAAGGTAATTTAATACTAAAAATAAATGCTCAAAAGTAAGGGGTGTTACAATAGTTCCAAACGTTTTAAGTATAAAAACAAACACCCTTTAAAATTATACAAGGACTCATATTCAATAAGCATTCATACCTGCGAGATCCTTGATAAATGTGAAGACAAACATGGCACGATAAACAAGACACGATGTATTAACTCTTTGAAACTTGGCCGATACATCTTCATCAAATACGTCATAGGCTCATGGGATGTATTAACTCTTTGAAGCTTGGCCGATACATCTTCTTCAAATACGTCATAGGCTCATGGGATCAACAACACAAAGTCTATCCTATGACACAAATGTTTTGTCCGGAATAATTCCAATTATATACAAATTGACTCATTTGGAAATTCATCCTTACAGTTTGTCACTCTAAATGATTATGAGATTTATCACAAGAATGTGAATTTGACATAGGAGTAAGAAAACATTCAATTTTTTCCACAAGTTTAAGAAAAATATAGAGCCATTAATTCACCAAAATGAAGTTTAGGATCACATTGAATTACTGTGACACCCCGCCTAATAAGATACCGGGCGATCACTCCAATATTAAATTAAAACAGGAGTCTCATATGGATCATTATTAGCATCACTGTCGAAAATCCATTTAATTACTAATAACCTATTAGGCCGGTGTCAAAATTTTAACTTTACTACTCTTTATAACAACAATAAATAAAACATCCACACAGTTTATGCGTAAATGAAACTGAAATGAAATAAAGTAACCGAACACTCGGTCAAAATATACAACCATATCGAATGTTGTACTGAAAGAATAACTAAATTCAATTGGACCATTGGCTCGAATGTTTATACAATACCTCCTATCTAGAGTACAATAATGGAAGCGGCTATCAAAAACCTGCACGCATCCACAGCTGCTGCAGCTGACGTCTGACTCGAAAGAAGTGCCATCCAGGCGTCACTGTGTCTGGACACCTATGTATATATATAATATAGAAAGAAAGGAAAAGTAGATAAACGGGTCAGAGCCCGAGTTTTGAAAATATTTTGCAAGTGCATAAATGCCTTATTTTTAGAAAAAGGTTTTATCTCATATTTAAATTTGGTATCGCACTCCCATGAGATACCCCTCGCCTCTCCACTAATAGTGCACTCCTAACGCATCCCTCTAAACATCCTAGTCAAGCTATCCTGCTAAACTAGTCTATCACCAACCCACTATCAATCCTAGATAGTCCAAGCAATGTACTAAGGGCTAAACTTCACCCCAGTCTCAACGCTATGCCATGTTCGTGCGTGGGGTGTCTCGCAAAGCGAAATCCAAACAAGGAACCCCCCCCCCCCGATAAACTACTACGCGGCACGGTCGATCGTCGAGATCCGCCAGTCCCTCAGTACAGAATATATATATAAATAAATATGTATACCACAAGAAATACTAATATTAGATCACTAAGGATTAAACTTCTTCCCAGTCTCAACACAGTGCCATATTCGTGCGTGGGGTGTCTCGCAAAGCAAAATCCAAACAAGGAACCCCCCCCGATACACTACTATGTGGCACGGTCGATCGTCGGGATCCATTAGACCCTCGGCACTCGATTTATACATATATATACATTTTACCATATACATCTGAATCCATCTCCCGGAATGAGAATCCATATACAAAATATTTATCAATACTTTCATTTTTCTAAATACTTTCCATTTCCCTTCTCATATGCAGGAAATGTAAATGTAAAAGGCAATTCATTATCATGAATTGCTTTAACAAATCATATACTTTTAAAAGCCAGTTTTATTATCATAAAAATGCTTTTCCATTTTATATCATCCCATTTCCCTTTTTATACTCAGGAAATGTATTCAAAGACATTTTCATTATCATAAAAATGCTTTGATCATATCATATGCTTCCACATCCCTTCTTCCATCCAGGAGTGTTACCGAAGCCAAAACCTTTTATCCCATTTCCCTTCTTCCATCCAGGAAATGTAAATTAAAGATAATTTATTATCATAAATTGATTTAACATATAACGCGTTCTAAGACCGCCCGTCCGGGTTTCCCCACTGTGCGCGCCCCTAAATGGCTATCATCTTCCAGGGCCTATCATCAAGACAACCTGGGATCCTACATCGCAAGACGTCGGGAAGCGTCCATATGCCTGCGGGATAGTCAATACCACACCCGAAATCTCCTATCCAGTGCAGAAAAATACAACAAACGCTCATATGGCCTATAGGACTATATCCACCCCGCGTTAATTTGTCAGGGGGCTTCACCATACGCACGCAACTTCCCTTATGATAGCGATTTAGAGAGGTGTGTATCCATACATTATTAATTAAGAAAATCATTTAACTTTCCATTTTGAAAACATTTATTTTTACATTTTCAAAAGTCATTTATCTTAATTCATATATATACTTTAATCACATAGTATATATATATATACCATATATTCCTACCTGAATATATAAAAATGGCCATATTTGCCAAACCATCTATCGATGACCAATAATCCCAAAGATTCTCTCAAAGAATCATAATCATGCATTCATATATGCATAATACTAAACCCAAAGTATATTCTTACTTTAATAAGTAATATATATCAAAATCCCATCTACGGATTCTTTTGGATATCTCCAATTATACTGATTCACTCTAAGTGAATATACACATATATATACACTCCCAATTCCTCAAGTCCTTTAGGACATAACCCTCCATAATCTCTAATTTGGAAGTCCCTTAAACATTAAACTCAAAAAGGAGAAATAATCCTTATCTCCAAAATCTTTGGCTGAAAACAAGGCACTGGTCGACCGGTCCTGGGCCCCCGGTCGACCGCGGGTTGTAAATAAGCCTACGAAATAAAGCAGTAGGCCCTTTCTTCTTGACGCGGTCGACCGGCCTTAGGGGCGCGGTCGACCGGTCACACCAGGTCTCCCAAATTAAAATTCCTCAATTCCTTAATCCAACCACCCAAATTCATTAACGGGGTTTCTAAACTACACCAAAAATAATCGCACACATCTACACGATTAATTCTAGCCGTAATTTTTCCAATTCCCGATTTGATTTTCGAGTTGATGATTTCAACCCGGAGCTGTCATCTTGTAAAAATCATATCAAATCGTAGAAAAATCATAAAAATACTCGGTCGGGGCCCACGCGACCGTATCGAAAATATCTACAACTTTCGTGTTTTGGCCGAAAGCTAAATCAATTCTTTTCCTGGCCAAAAAGGCCCCCTAAAGTGACGGGTTACTATTCATCGTCTTCTCCGAGACGATTTCGGCCATTAAAGCTTCTCCCAAGCTTTTGTCGCCTCACCCAATGTCCTACAACCTCAACCAACTACAAATACAAATATATTAAGGGTTCTAAACATCCTAGAACCCAAAACCACCAATTAATTTAGGTTCAAACCTAAGTTCCATAAATGGAAATATTATTTGGGGTTTAATTGTTTTAACTCCCAAAAACCCGTTTTATCCACGATAACCCAGCCCAAAACCATTAGGGTTTGTTTATACCAAACTACGTTATGAGATATTTATGCAAAAAAAATAAATAAAGCAAGTAAACACTTGCCTCGTGGATATAATCTGACGACCTCGAGCCGAATCCCGCGGAGGTAGACCGGAATCTCCCCTTTTCTTCCTCTTTTCTTCTTCCTCTCTCTCTTCTCTCTCTTTTCTCTTCTTTCTTTCTCTTTTTCTCCCTCTCCCTCTCTTTATATAGAAAGAAAAGGGTTTAACCCCTTAAAACCCAAAAACGACTCGTTTACCCAATTACGAGTTACTTTTACCTCTAAAATTACCCGAAACTCATTTTCGACTATTGGACACTCTTTTCCGACTATCTCGACCATTTCGAGAATCATAGCGCAGTTGAAATTCCCATCCGAGGTACTTGACCGCAAATCACTATTCCAACCCAAAATAAATAAATGTGGGTTTTCTAATTAAAAATCTTACCTCGTGTCGCTTTTCTCCACAGCGACATATAATTAAAATATTTCGACCTATACAGTCCCAAAAATAATCACAACGTCCTTCGAAACTCATTTAATCCTCGAAAATCTCAAAAATTACTATTTAAGAAAATTCCCCAAATTCTAATTTATTTTTAATTATGGAATTTAATCGTCTCCAAAAGGGCGGGTTTTTACATACTCCCCCCCTTACAACGGAATTTCGTCCTCGAAATTCGGATACAACCTACACCATATAACTAGGATCACTCCAAATCCTAAGTTCTCAAGGGAAAGGATACTAACCCAATGGTTCCCAACCATATGCTACACAACTACCACGATCGTAAAGTGACTCTAATACGTCACATAATACCCATCATCTATAATGCCTATCGGCATGAATTTCAACCTTATATACTACGCCCATTCTATTCCAGGCGGTATATAAAACCATCTTACCAAGGTGCCCATACACCTTTCCAACTTGTGCACATCTGCACATCCGTAGTGAACGTCTGACACGTAACACTCTCTCCCAATAAGGATCTCCTTTCCTCGGTGTAATACTCATATATGGGTCCTCCTAACCCGCGAAATTCAATTTTCCTAACCTCGGCGCCACTAACTCTACTAAACTTACCTCCTAATAATACTAAGGTCTATGCGATATCCTACCTACGCGAAACTAATATAATCCTAAGTATGTCCCTAGTGCCCAAGGCCTCTCTCAACTCCCGAAAATTGCTTGGTTTCATGCGTGGGACGTCTCGCCAAGGCGAAATCCAAACAAGGAACCCTCCCATTACACTACTCCCTCGCGTAGTCGATCATCGAGATATAGCGACCTAAGGCACACCAGCGCGACGTCCTAAATACTGCCTATGCTAAACTACGAACGCATTTCTACTATCTTATCCTTCCGCCCATACGGAAGGAAACCTAATCAATCGAAGTGCCCACTTTCTGTAAAAGTGTCACGAACATACTACCCAAAATGTATCTCCTCAAAATTTGCCTTTTCATTAAGGCCTGACTATTGTCCTCAAATCAATTTCTCTAAGTCCAACCTCACCCACCCACTTGTGGCGAGGGGACCACTTTAGTTCTTTTCCATAGCACAATATTTCCATATGTATATCAACATCATGTGGCTCACAGCCTATAGTGGTTCATCCACACTATAATACCTTTCCACAAAACCAACATCCTTGCATCCTATAACAGCTCTCCACTCCCGACGCCGTTAAGAGTCATGTGTGAAGTGTCTCGCAAAGCGAAATCCAAACAAGGAACCCCTCCACACATTAACCCTTGACTTCGTTGGTTATGGACTTCCGTTATTTCAACATGCAACCGGGATATCCCTATCCCCTAATCCAACAAAAAGGTGATCTGAACTCCTATCTCAAACTAAGAGTCATACCACCCTGCGCTCTCACTCATTTTTAAGTCCTTGCGCAAATAGTAATGAGCTTATGTAATACCCCGTATTTTTATGCTACATTAGTTTGGGGATTTATTAAATTTAATGTGAATGATTTATTAAATAAAAATCCAGAAATTAATTATGTTATAATTATTAGCGTGACGAGAGTTAGTAATTATGGGAAATTGGTTGAATATTACTAATGAGCAAAGTAATATATTATATTGGTTATATTGAATGTCATGAGTGAATTAAATGACGATTTTGGAAATTTAAGTCGGAACGTGCTCGTGTCACGTCGGGACTAATTTGGTTAAAAAAAAAGTGAATATTTTATAAGTTGTCCGTATGGTCGTTTTGAGTGCGCCAACGCGTCCATTAGGGTCGAGATAGTCAGAAAAGTGTACCCGGGGGTGTAGTTTGGGTCTCGGGGCATTTTTAGGCCTAATTAGTACCCCGGGAGGGCATTTTAGTCATTTTACATAATTGGATAATTAAACCCACGAAATTCAGCAACCTATATCAGCCATTTAGGTTAGATTTTAGGGTTAGAATATCCAGAAATCAAGTGACGACCATTGGAGAAGAGAGGAGAGAGCTCCAAGGCAATTCAAGGCCAAGAAGCCACCGGTTTGCACCGCCGCCACCACCACCGCGTAGATCGCGAGACAACGAACGCAGCCATACCAAAACCAGTCGTGAATAAGAATAACAAAAACCCCAGGCAAGTGTTTAACTTGTGTATTTTCGTTAATGCAATCTTCATATTGGGTTAGGATTGATTGGAGATGATAAATATGGAAGAACACCCAATTTGTGTTAGGAAAATGTATGTAGAAATGATTTATATGAAATTCTGGAACCCTTGCCATGTAGAGGAAATAAACCACAAAATTTTGATGATCATAAGAAAGAAATTCTGGAGAAAAAATTGTTAGAAAACTGTTTAAGAAAATTCTAGGGTTCTTGATAATTGGAGATAATTCTAGGTTGAAAATCCATATTTAAATGATGAATATGTACATGCCTTACGTTAGAATCATCTAGTGTATTGTTATAATGTTAGTAGTAGAATTCTGAGATGATTGGAACTTGGAAATATGGATTTTGTGTAATTTTGGTGATGAAACCCGTAACTGCATTCTGCAGAATTTTTCCCAGACCTGCTTGATCGATCGATAGAGCCCAGAGCTTCGATCGATCGAAGGTTCGATCGATCGAGCCCCAAGCTTCGATCGATCGAACCCTCCTGGCAGACTCCTAATTCCCTTTTTAAATGAGTTAAATTCAAATTATCGTGATATAATTCTTGGGCATTCTTGATAAAATGATTTGGGAGACATTGAGGACCAGTAGGGCTTATGAATAAATGTTGGGACCTTTAATCTTCAACGAGAATGGTATTTATGGGATATTTACTTTAGGGTTTGTAAATTTATAAATTTAAAGGGTGAGGTGCGTAAGAGAGTTACGTTGGAACCAAATAAAGACACTTACTGAATTTCAGATTTGCGAGGAGACAGTCCACGAGTGTCATGTAATAAGTGAGAAAACCCTTCTAGTTAAGGTTAGGGATGAAACCTTATACGATATACTAATAATGTGTAAATTAAGGATAAATATCGTAATTATGGGTGATGAGAGAAACCTATATTGATATAATGATAAGTAGTATATTTATGTGGTTGTGTATGCATATATCATATACGTGTGAAAAACGTACCCGCGCTACTTGCTATCCCTGAGGTTACCGCGCTGGGACAGTCTTATCTTGATGGGACCTTTATGGGGGATATTGACTTGTACCCTAGAAGATAGATATCCTTGGTACAGGCTATTGGACCGATAGTTCAGACGGTCCTAAGAGACGTGAGGGTATGTACTGACCTCTTAGAGACTTGGAATCTATGCTTCGCCTCAATCTTGTTTTGTGTATATATGTTATTACAGTTCGAGAGTGATTCCGAACTTGTATACCCCTTAGTATGAGCGATACGGGGATTGGATATCAGAGTATGCCCGCACCATAGTTTGTAGGTTGGTGCTGTTAGGATATATATATATTATACGAGTTCTTAATACATATATCTGAATTGGGGAATTTAAACTGTTGCTGTAACGTAGTAAGTGAGAAATAATTCTGGATTATAAATTATGAATACTTGTTTTGAGAAAGTATAACATGTCAATGGAAAACTTTATTGATTTTATAAAGTTAAAATGGAGAACTTTGGTTACTGATTGGAACATCCTTTTTAAAATGGAATCGTGAATTGTAAATCTTACGAGTAATCTAAGACGAGATAAATCATTTAGAAAGACTAGTGCGATATATGATAAAACAAACTGTTGGGAAGGTTAGTGCGATAGGTGTGCACATTAGAAGAGAGGTGAGTATTTCTCAAGAGAGTGACGCACTAATATGTTATTGCATTGGCCTGTATCAATTTAAATACTTTCTAAATGTATTTTAAATCCAACACACTTTCGGGCTCTGACCCGTTTTCTCTCTCTCTCTCTCTCTCTCTTGTATATATATGTATGTATTACAGGTGCCCAGCCATAGGGGCGTCTTGCTTAGGATCTCTTGGAAGGAATGCGCTGCAGCTTAGGTGGGAGTTGCAGGTCTCTTGATTAGACGACTTCATTCATTCGGATCCACTCTTAGTACTTTCACTAGTTGAGCATGTGTAGCTCTTTCAATTATTCCATTGTTATTGGGACATTTGTATTTCAGTTATTTCCAGTATTGTTACTATGGATTTATTCAGTTTAGTTATGTGATTTTAGATTTCGTATGCTGACATTCGATTATCGAACGTATTATATTATTTGGTTTACCGTGGTGTGATTCTTAATTGTAGAAATGTTGTCTTTATATAAATAAATCTTTTTCTTTAATTAAAATTTGGAAAGTATGTATGCAAATGGTTTTGACACTTAGCTTAATTATTTAGGGTGTTAATTGGAAAATCTATTTTTATCGACAGTGATGCTGAGAATGAACCAACTGTTTACCTTGATTTAATTTAATAAAGGAGTGATCGCCCGGTATTTAATTAGGCGGGGTGTCACAGCCTAATCTTACAGCTCACTAATAATCCTGTGGGCCTTAAATTATATCTATAAGGTCGCCATATACTCAAATCACAATAATGAAACCTCTGCTCATCGAAGTTCCATATACCCACAATAAATAGGGTGAACTCAACCTATATCTAGGTGAGGCACCGCAACAACAACCCGTTCCCTCCAGGAACCATGGACACGATAGACTTGCCATTCTTAGCCTGCTATCGCTCTGATCAACCAAATACATATATACCCATCATAATACCATACTCGTATAAACATATAGAACGAGTATCCCAAACCAGATATATATATACAATATATCAACACCCGCCTTTATGGCGAATGAAGGAAAATAAAATTTCGCTATTGCGAAAAACACATAAACATACATGATATTATGTTATCGTGACCGCCATAACTCAAAGTACACACACGAGTCTAGGGCTAACGAATACCGTGACTTTATCTAATCATACCAAATATACCTCCTCAATTGAGGTAAAACTCATAACAACATCTTCGCCTTTATCAACTGTCGGCCCCTACCCGACCCTTATGTGAATAATCCAAAACAACATTCTTCTCATTCATGCTGAATCATGGGGACTCACGGTTAAAACTATCCGTAAGATCCCTTTCGAACCCTCAATTTCAATGAGGAATCAGACTTTAGTATCACTCTCTCCTTCAGTGGTACTGCAGTACTCCTAACTACCATTATTTAGTAGTCGCCGCCAAAATACTTAACAATTACCATAAGGAGAGTGACCTCTACTAAGACCTCGTCCCCAACTTCCACCAGCTGCTCCAGTTAAGCCTCACCTCCTGCTGCCATCCAAGCCCCGCACACGATCCTCAAATGAGCGCGTAAAAGATTTCTATAATCTTCTAACATGGAAGGAGAACGAAATGTCACAAGAGAAATCAACAATCCCAATCCTGAGGCTCTATAACAAATGAGAGCAACGCTGAAAGCGTAGTACGTCCGTACAGATTCCTAAGGACACTAGAACATGATGCTCTGATACCATCTGTGACACCCCGCCTAATAAGATACCGGACGATCACTCCAATATTAAATTAAAACAGGAGTCTCATATGGATCATTCTTAGCATCACTGTCGAAAATCCATTTAATTACTAATAACCTATTAGGCCGGTGTCAAAATTTTAACTTTACTACTCTTTATAACAACAATAAATAAAACATCCACACAGTTTATGCGTAAATGAAACTGAAATGAAATAAAGTAACCGAACACTTAGTCAAAATATACAACCATATCGAATGCTGTACTGAAAGAATAACTAAATGCAATTGGACCATTGGCTCGAATTTTTATACAATACCTCCTATCTAGAGTACAATAATGGAAGCGGCTATCAAAAACCTGCACGCATCCACAGCTGCTGCAGCTGACGTCTGACTCGAAAGAAGTGTCATCCAGGCGTCCCTGTGTCTAGACACCTATGTATATATATATAATATAGAAAGAAAGGAAAAGTAGATAAACGGGTCAGAGCCCGAGTTTTGAAAATATTTTGCAAGTGCATAAATGCCTTATTTTTAGAAAAAGGTTTTATCTCATATTTAAATTTGGTATCGCACTCCCATGAGATACCCCTCACCTCTCCACTAATAGTGCACTCCTAACGCATCCCTCTAAACATCCTAGTCAAGCTATCCTGCTAAACTAGTCTATCACCAACCCACTATGAATCCTAGATAGTCCAAGCAATGTACTAAGGGCTAAACTTCACCCCAGTCTCAACGCTATGCCATGTTCGTGCGTGGGGTGTCTCGCAAAGCAAAATCCAAACAAGAAACCCCCCCGATACACTACTACGCGGCACGGTCGATCGTCGAGATCCGCCAGTCCCTCAGTACAGAATATATATATATATATATATAAATAAATATGTATACCACAAGAAATACTAATATTAGAGCACTAAGGATTAAACTTCTCCCCAGTCTCAACACAGTTCCATATTCGTGCGTGGGGTGTCTCGCAAAGCAAAATCCAAACAAGGAACCCCCCCGATACACTACTATGCGGCACGGTCGATCGTCGGGATCCATTAGACCCTCGGCACTCGATTTATACATATATATACATTTTACCATATACATCCGAATCCATCTCCCGGAATGAGAATCTATATACAAAATATTTATCAATACTTTCATTTTTCTAAAAACTTTCCATTTCCCTTCTCATATCCAGGAAATGTAAATGTAAAAGGCAATTCATTATCATGAATTGCTTTAACAAATCATATACTTTTAAAAGCCAGTTTTATTATCATAAAAATGCTTTTCCATTTTATATCATCCCATTTCCCTTTTTATACTCAGGAAATGTATTCAAAGACATTTTCATTATCATAAAAATGCTTTGATCATATCATATGCTTCCACATCCCTTCTTCCATCCAGGAGTGTTACCGAAGCCAAAACCTTTTATCCCATTTCCCTTCTTCCATCCAGGAAATGTAAATTAAAGACAATTTATTATCATAAATTGATTTAACATATAACGCGTTCTAAGACCGCCCGTCCGGGTTTCCCCACTGTGCGCGCCCCTAAATGGCTATCATCTTCCAGGGCCTATCATCAAGACAACCTGGGATCCTACATCGCAAGACGTCGGGAAGCGGACATATGCCTGCGGGATAGTCAAGATCACACCCGGAATCTCCTAACCAGTGCAGAAAAATACAACAAACGCTCATATGGACTATAGGACTATATCCACCCTGCGTTAATTTGTCAAGGGGCTTCACCATACGCACGCAACTTCCCTTATGATAGCGATTTAGAGAGGTGTGTATCCACACATTATTAATTAAGAAAATCATTTAACTTTCCATTTTGAAAACATTTATTTTTACATTTTCAAAAGTCATTTATCTTAATTCATATATATACTTTAATCACATAGTATATATATATATATATATATATATACCATATATTCCTACTTGAATATATAAAAATGTCCATATTTGCCAAACCATCTATCGATGACCAATAATCCTAAAGATTCTCTCAAAGAATCATAACATGCATTCATATATGCATAATACTAAACCCAAAGTATATTCTTACTTTAATAAGTAATATATATCAAAATCCCATCTACAGATTCATTTGGATATCTCCAATTATACTAATTCACTCTAAGTGAATATACACATATATATACACTCCCAATTACTCAAGTCCTTTAGGACATAACCCTCCATAATCTCTAATTTGGAAGGCCCTTAAACATTAAACTCAAAAAGGAGAAATAATCCTAATCTCCAAAATCTTGGGCTGAAAACAGGGCACCAGTCGACCGGTTCTTGGCCCCCGGTCGATCGCGGGTTGTAAATAAGCCTACGAAATAAAGCAGTAGGCCCTTTCTTCTTGACACGGTCGACCGGCCTTAGGGGCGCGATCGATCGGTCCCACCAGGTCTCCCAAATTAAAATTCCTCAATTCCTTAATCCAACCACCCAAATTCATTAACGGGGTTTCTAAACTACACCAAAAATAATCGCACACATCTACACGATTAATTCTAGCCGTAATTTTTCCAATTCCCGATTTGATTTCCGAGTTGATGATTTCAACCTGGAGCTGTCATCTTGTAAAAATCATATCAAATCGTAGAAAAATCACAAAAATACTCGATCGGCACTCGCGCGACCGTATCGGAAAGATCTACAACTTTCGTGTTTTGGCCAAAAGCTAAATCAATTCTTTTCCTGGCCAAAAAGGCCCCCTAAAGTGACAGCTTACTATTCATCGTCTTCTCCGAGACGATTTCGACCATTAAAGCTTCTCCCAAGTCTTTGTCGCCTCACCCAATGTCCTACAACCTCAACCAACTACATATACACATATATTAAGGGTTCTAAACATCCTAGAACCCAAAACCACCAATTAATTTAGGTTCAAACCTAAGTTCCATAAATTGAAATATTATTTGGGGTTTAATTGTTTTAACTCCCAAAAACCCGTTTTATCCACGATAACCCACCCCAAAACCATTAGGGTTTGTTTATACCAAACTACGGTATGAGATATTTATGCAAAAAGATAAATAAAGCAAGTAAACACTTGCCTCGTGGATATATTCCGACGACCTCGAGCCAAATCCCGCGGAGGTAGGCCGGAATCTCCCCTTTTCTTCCTCTTTTCTTCTTCCTCTCTCTCTTCTCTCTCTTTTCTCTTCTTTCTTTCTCTTTTTCTCCCTCTCCCTCTCTTTATATAGAAAGAAAAGGGTTTAACCCCTTAAAACCCAAAAATGACTCGTTTACCCAATTACGAGTTACTTTTACCTCTAAAATTACCCGAAACTCATTTTCGACTATCGGACACTCTTTTCCAACTATCTCGACCATTCCGAGAATCATGGCGCAGTCAAAATTCCCATCCGAGGTACTTGACCGCAAATCACTATTCCAACCCAAAATAAATAAATGCGAGTTTTCTAATTAAAAATCTTACCTCGTGTCTCTTTTCTCCACAACGACATATAATTAAAATATTTCGACCTATACAGTCCCAAAAATAATCACAACATCCTTCGAAACTCATTTAATCCTCGAAAATCTCAAAAATTACTATTTAAGAAAATTCCCCAAATTCTAATTTATTTTTAATTATGGAATTTAATCGTCTCCAAAAGGGCGGGTTGTTACAATTACCTAATTGACACAGTAAAGTCGAGTGTAAATGCGTCTTTAAGACCAAACATGACACTAGTGGTAATCAACAATATAAAACTAGTCTTATGGTCAAAGTTTTCATTTCGAATAGAGAAAGGAGTGTAACTAAACATTTTCACCTATATCTTAAAATATGAAATTGTTATGGCCTTAGTAGCTCCCTTTAATTAAGAGTTATATTTAGTGTGAAAACTTATGAGAATTTAATAAAAGAAGTGTATAGGTTGAGAAATCACTATATAAACTTATGACAGTTTCTCACAAATAGTATTTTAATAACACTTTATGTATTTTTATTATTATATATATACCTTCAAGTCAATGGGAGTAAATTTTTATATTGTTTGGATTTCTCTTAGTAATGAATGATAGATTAGAGAATTAAAATATTTTAAGAGCATGAAGTAATGAGATACCCAAAACATATTATGCTTACACTTACAATAATTGTTCTTTCTTGATCAAGTAGGTTTGTTTTGGCCCAGTAGCTAATATTATGAAAGAGTGAGAAACAATTAAATATTGTCTGTTGCATGCTTACAAGCTATAATTTATGGATTATAATTGCAGAAATTTATTTCGGGACTTAGAGTTGTTGACACTATTACCAAGTCTCTGAAATATTATTATAATGTCGCTCCAATCATCATTATGAATAACTGATAGGTATTTTATAGAACCTAAGCACTTTAGGATATAATACCTATACGTGAACGAAGAAGTTCATAAACGAAAATTGTCAATTGGACACATTAGTACAAGTGTTAGCATAGCATATCCACTAATAAATAGGCTATCACAAAAGGACATTCATGAAGTATGTTTAAGATATGGGTCTTATATATAGTTAATTAAGTATAAGTGTTGTGGATTGTTTGGTGCTTAATTTCTGACACTATATTTTATATCAATTAAAGTATTCTAAACATTTCAATTTTTGTCTTGCAATATAAGTTTACATGCATGTGAATTAATGAATGTGACATAAATAATATTTTATATAAGACATTATTGAACCATTATTGAATAACCTAATTTATACACCTTGTTAGATGAGTTGTTAATGTTGTGGTACATAAAAGTGATCACCCTCTTCAATTAGTATATGAGCGCCATGACTCGCATTAATGGTTTGTTTGATTAAGGTATTTATGAAAAAACATTTAAGGATGACTTAAAGATTATTGCGCATCTTATGATAATTATGGACCAAATGGGAGAATGTTAGAATTATTTTAAATAATAATTATACATAATGCGATCCACAATAAAATAATACTAAGTATCACTTTGGTTAATTATAAGGTATTCCAAATACCATATATTAATTAATTCAACATTCTAGTTGACCTTAACGTATAACATTAACAAATTGTTAAACTATAACGCAACTTTCGAACATCATTAATTAGCATGTTTAATTACAATTGGAAGCATTAGCATGTTTAAATAATTAATCGATTAATGTTTAGATTAATTAAGATAATGTTTTACAGTTTGTGTTATACTTTAATTATAGAACACAAACTGTAAAACATGATTTTAATTTATCTAGATTTTAATCGATTTATTAATTAAACATGCTATGGTTCTTTACTAATAGAATCTTGAATCACCATGATAATCACATATAATCATTATGTGGAACATAAAATGATATTATAATCACCTATGTCCATCATGTCCCAACTGGAAAGATTAGCGAAGCCGTCAACCTTAACGATGTTCGATCGGACTTATCTTCAGACTATAGCTTCATCTTATCTTTGGCAAAACCGTGTTCTAGTTTTAGAGTATTTCAACAATGATATCTTCCTCTATGATCAAAAGACACTGTAATTGATGTCATATATAGTGTAAAAATTAACACCAAACAATCCACAACAATTATACTTTATTGATTACACTCAAGACCCATGTCTTAACCATGCTTCATGAATGCCCTTGGTGATAGCCCATTTATTAATGAAAATGATATGTTAACACTTGTACTAATGTCTTCAACTGACACTTGTTGTTTTGTAACTTCTCCCTTAACATACCTAGGTTCTTTAAAATACCTATTAGTTATTCATAACGAATATTGCAGTAACATTATCATAATACTTCAGGGACTTGGTAAGTCGACAACTTCGAGTCTTGAAATAAATTTTTGAAACCATAATCCATAGATTATAGCCTCAAAGCATGCTATAGATAATATTTAATTATTTCTCACTCTATCATCCATTAGGCTAAAACAAATCTACTTAATCAAGAGCGAATTGTAAACACTGATCATAGTTATATGAACAATTATCACAATGTGAGCATATAATATTTTAGGAATCTCATTACTTCATACTCTTAAAACATTTTATTTCTCTATTGTATCATTCATTACTAATGTGTAGAGAAGTCAAAATAAATTAACTTACACCCACTGACCTCAAGGTATATATATGAAAATAAATAGATAAAGTATTCTTAAAATACCATTGGCGGGAAACTGACCAAAGTTAATATAATTATTTCTCAACCTATACAGTTATTTTCTTAAATTATCATAAGTTTTCACACTATATGTAACTCTTAATAAAAAATAGCTACTAAATCCATAAGAATTTAACATTTTAAGATATAGGTGAAAATATTTATTTACACCCCTTTATCTATTCTTAATGAAAACTTTGACCACAATTCTAGATTTATATCGTTGATTATCACTAGGATCGTGGTTGGTCTAAAAGACCCATTTATGATCGACTCTAGTGTGTCAATTAGGTAATTCAACTCGATCCTAAACTTTATTTTGATCAATTAATGGCTTTATAATTTTTTTAAAACTTGTGAAAATAAAATCGGATATTTTCTTACTCCTATGTCAAATTCACATTCTTGTCATTAATCTCATAATGATTCGGAATAACAAACTCATTTAATAGATTCTGAAAAATATTTGTAGACACCACATTCTAGGACCCTCCTAAGACTCCCCTTAGTTCCCCCTAGCATTTTCCCATTCACCATAGAACCCGAGGTCGTACTCTGAGTACTGATCTAAAGGCCATAGGGTGCTCCCGGGCCCCGTTTGACTCTAATAAACTTCCTCACCGGAGAGAAAGCTCCATGAATCTTCGAAGGGATCTGAATCCCCTTTTCAACGGTTCACCCCGTGCGTGAACCGGCCTTATGGTTTGGACGAACGGTCCGTTTCCCCCTAAAAATTGAACTAGAGGCCATCGGGCGCTCCCGAAGTACGTTTGACTCCTGCGAACTCTGCAGCTCGAATGAGACTGAATTAGTCTTCAAAGGACTTTGAAACCCCTTTCCAACGGTCCACCCCGTATGGTAATCATCCTTACGGTACGAACATTGATGTCGTTCTCTCGAGGTGACAACATTTCTTTTGCATGTTTTGTGCAAAATAGGCTAGGGACTCTATCTCTTTACATTATCCCACATTAGCGATGCCCAAAGCCCTCCTAGAAAGGGTGCAAGACCTTCATCTTCTCTCCCTCCAACCGCGCGCGTGAGCTTTGAAAACCCTCCCCCCGGAAGGAGGAAGAAAGAAAGGGAAGAAGGCGGGGATGGCCACAATATTCATATCCACCAACCAAAAGAATAATTACTTTAGATATTAAGAGAATGACACTAGTATCTTAATTTCTTTTATAACCACATCATGTTATTTGATGCTCCCACTAATTTCACCACCCTTTAAAGAATTTGGCATTTTTTTATTTCAGCAGTAATTAGTGTACCCTTTTGAAAGTGTAGAGAAATAATTCTATACCCCAATTCTTTTAGTGGATTCTAAATTCATGCATGTAAAATGCATTTCCAATTATGCGGGCATGTCAAATTGGGTAAAGTAGAATTTATATAATACGCTTATAACCATATATATTGAAATATTTTTCTTAATCAAATATTGGAATAAAAAAATAAATTGTAAATATATGTGTCAATAACTTTTGTGGCGATATCATTGGTGCACTGGGCTTGTTGTTTTACAATGACATGATCTATGTAGGTCTATTATTTAAGGAAATTGCCACAATCTCTCACTTGGTCCACTTAGATCATGGTAAAATTGTAAAACCTTAAGAGCTCAAACGGGACTATCAAGATTCATAAGTGACAATCCCAGGAAAATATAGTGTATTAAATCATCAAAGTGAGTCTAGATTTAGAAGAATGCCATATTCAATTGCACCATAGGATTGAAGAGTTTTAATAATAATGATACTTTTAAGTTCAACATTATGATATAGGATCGAAATCATTTTCCTTGTAAAATATTTTATCAAAACATAATTATACAAACCACCAATGAGAATACCATAATTAAGAAAAATATATTATCATATAAACTTACTGATCTTTGGGTATACTCAAGATTAATCCCTCACTATCAAATTAATAAAAAAAATTAAAGGTCATCGAGATTTTTTTGAAATGATTCCAAAATGACATAAGAAAATGGATCCAAAAATTTATGGTTTGTCTTATATCTTATATCAAATTAGAACTATTTTTCGTAGCACTCTAATTTTGAAAATCAAAACAAATTATTGTCACTCCTATCGAATGATACATTATAATTCGCACAATATAGCTTAATATATATATATATATATATATATATATATATACACACACACACACACACACACACACACACACACACACAGAGAGAGAGAGAGAGAGAGAGAGAGAGAGAAATGGGGAGTCTCTTATGCCGACTCCCTCCTATACATACTTCTATACGTTCTTTAATTCCAACACACAATCCAAAAGCTACTCATTTACCCATAGACTCTCTCTCCTCTCTCAACCATCATAAATGGGATACACTCAATTCTTAAACCGAACTTTGATTACATCACATGTGCTTCTTGCCTCCACATGGACCATTCAGATATTTTGAACTCAGGTACTCACATGCATTAACATTCCAAGTAAATAAATTCAAGAGAAGTTAAACTCCAGGTAAAGTAAACTTATTTATTAATAACTATACACAAAAAAATATAGGACATGCAAAAACACATAATTTCCTTTTTATATTAATTTTTAATCAACATATTTTAAAAAATAATATATAATCCCTAATAATAACATTACCCCGTACATAGTGAGATTAATGTCACGTCACATTTTATTTGGATTGCGATCGTGTTACTTAAAAAATAAAATATTGATAATTACATTGTGTAAGTTTTTAATATGTATGTGTTAACTAAAAAAATACAATTTCGTATCTTGTTATGTTGTATTTGAACACATATATTTTTTTTATATATTTATATATAGCATGTATTTATGTTTTTTGATTGGACTATTTTTTTAACTTGAAAGTTATTTTGAGAAGAAAATGGTCCGCGCCAACGGTATGTATAAACAGTTCGACCACTTACACATACCGATGGCGCAGACCATTTTTTCTAATATGTTGGTCCGTGCCAGCGATATGTGTGGGTGGTCGGACCGCCTATATATACCGCTAACTCGGACCATTTTTTCTAAATAGTAAAAAGATTAATTTTAAAATAGTAAAAAATGATCCGTGCATTTGAAAAAAATATGACTCCATGGCACGTCGCGTGGCATGATCGAACCGTCTATAAAACGCGATGCGAAAAAATTGAACCACCTACACATACTGCTAGCGCAAACCAACAAATTAGAAAAATTGGTCTGCACCAGCGGTATGTGTAGGTGGTTCGATCTTGCCGTGTCTCTTTTTATAGATGGTTCTATCATGCCACGCGACGTGCCATGGAGTCGTATTTTTTCAAATGCACAGACCATTTTTTAAAATAGTAAAAAATTGTCCGCGCCAGTGGCATGAAAAAAATACGACTTCATGCCACGTCACGTTTTTATGGATCGTGATACTTTTAGTTAAAAAAAATAAAAGATTCATAATCACATTGTGTAATTTTTTAATTGATTTTTAGTAAGTAAAAAATTTCGATTTCGTGTCTTGTTATATTTTAACACATATAATTTTAATATATATATTTTTTAATTGGACTGATTTTTTTCTTTAACTTAAAAATTATATTTTGAGAAAAAACAATCCTTACCGTTAATATTTTTTATTTGAAAACAAAAAAACGATTTAAGAGCTATTTTTTAAGAACGAATCTTTTGACAATCCTTACAGATTAATATTTTTTTATTTGAAAACAAAAAAAAATATATTTTAGAGCTATTATCATACCTAAAAAAATGATAACAGCTACATAATATTGAAAGGTTGTTAAGGTTTGTTTTGTAAAAAAATGATAACAAGTTTGGTTTTCCAAGATTTTTGTGACACCCCAACTAATTAAATACCGGGTAGCTACTCCTTTATTAAATCAATACAAAATGCCAAGTTGGTTCAGTTAATAGCATCACTGTCGAAAACATTTTATTAATTACTAACCACCTAGTATTTAAAAAGTAAGTTGCCAAATTTTAAATTAAGTCTGATTAACATGCAATAAAAGAATAATGGAAGAACAACATAATCCAATCACCATAACGAAGTAATGAAATAACCAACAAATAATAATAAGAAGTCCGGAGGAAAAACTCCTCACAACAGTCCCACAACTGAAAATAATAAGACAAGTCTGAATCCTGGATTAATTACATGCCCGAAGTCTGAATAACTGAAATAAATGAAATGTCTCTAAAAGTAATGGGCGACATGCCCTACAACTGATAAAATGTTGCATAAAGAGTCAAAGTAGATGAAGCGTCTACAAGCAAAGTCCTGTAACTTCCACAAACAGCTACAGCTCGTCACCTGAATGAGGATCCTAAGCATGGTGTCCTTGTGGCTGGGCACCTAAAATGGTTTTTACAAAAATAGATTTGAAAGCAAATGGGTCAGAGCCCGAAAGTGGAAATCATTTTAAAAACAACAAGTGTTTTAATAACATTAAAATATTAAATGCAAAATACATGTTAGGACGTGCACTCACATGAAATTCTCACCTCTTGACTACACGTGCACTCCTAACGTACCGTACCCATCTAAATAACATACATATCTAACCAAACCGTAATAAGTTCTACCCCTTACTACTCGATTCCCATATTACATTCTAACGTTATCAAATAAATAGAGGGCTTTACTTAAACTCAGATTCTCAATTAGGAGTACCATTCACTATCGGTTAACCCGTTATGTTTTCTCAAAACATTACCATAATTATATACACAATACCAACATGAAAGTTCCCATTAATTAAGTGTATATTATTCACGTCATAAATATACAATACAAGCACCCCGAGACTAAGCTGCGGTGCACACATACTCTGCTATCCATCCCGGTACATCACGTACATAAGGATCACGTATTCCGAATCTCTCATGAATCGTTCTCAGATAATAACATCACAAATAATGGAGGCGAACATAGTCACATCACATGGGTCACGCACATACCTATGCTCCCACGATCAGCGGACTTATTAACATCCCAATAAGTCCTTCTCTGACCTATGTTCATCAAGGTAACCAATCTAAATCCGGGAAACACAAGGATTAGAAGGCCCTAAGCGAACGTAAACCTCCCATGATAGCAAGTATGGTAGGTATGTCATACACATAAAATCAATACATATACTAAGTATTCACACATCTTAGTAATCACCATAATATATTGGTGGTACACTTCTCATTCTCGTACCGACATATAATACTACACAATTTATATGTTCCGGGTTAATATAATAAATTAGGTCGTCAATAGTTCTCACATCGTAATAGACACTCACGTCCCACTTCATATTTTCCCTTACGTTCAAACTACACTACTAGGTTTGACTCCTCATTATATCCCAAACATACCAAATATAACAATTAATCATCAAGGAAAGGTTGTCTCTACATATACACAAGGTTACGGGACACTCGGGATCAAAACAGGCTAAAAAGCCTAAACTGTCAACTCGTTCGAAGTCTCGTTCGAACGAGGTTGTTCGAACGAGAGTTCGTTCGAACGAAGTGGGCTTTCTAACGAGGTCTCGTTCGAACGAAAACATCAAACGAACTTCACCCTCGTTAGAAGTCAAAGGTCAACTCGTTAGAAGCTCGTTCGAACGAGCTCGTTCGAACGACCTGGGCAGGTCTTCTAACGAGTGGCCAGTTTCGAGTCCAGATTCTCCTTAACTCGTTTTTCCAATTTTCTTCACTCCTAATCCCACATAAAATCGTCCCAACATCAATTTAAGGTTCATAATTCGTACTAAACATTCATAGGTCATAATCAAACGTTTATATAGGACCAACTCATCTTAAACATCATCAAATCTTCAAATCCTTTCATTTATCCCCAAATTATATGAACATGAACCCTAACATTTATAAATCATCAATGAGCCTAATAAAATCCGTTTTTGTTTCATCCAAGATATTATTAACATCAGAATAATCGCCTACATATAATTCTACATGCAATTCCTCATCAATATGCAAGATTCTAGTTCCAAATTTAATGGGTTTTTCATCTAACTCCCAAACAAATACGATTATAACAAATTTCTACGCATGGAAGAAGCATTCTCTGCAATTAATTGAAATTAAACCACTTGCCTTATTTGAATCTCTGATTTTTGATGTCGATTTGATGGAGTATACTCTCTCTCTCTGCAGAATCCTTCTCTCTCTCTCTCTACAAGCCTTCTTCTCCAAAGTGCTAAAGGTGGCTAGGGTTTGCCTTAGGAATTTTGAAACAATTCTAATAAGCCCCGTAGTCCAATAAGTCTTAAGATGTGGTTAGTGGGTTTAGTGGGGAATTACCAAGTCAGCTTTTTAATTCCCAATTTTCGTAGGTTTTAATTCCCAAAAATCCAAAATTACCAAACTACCCTTATACGTTGCCGGTATGGCCTAAAAATGCCCCGGGACCCAAACTAAACCCCCGGCTAGTGTTTTCTGACTATTTTGACCCTTCCGGACACGTTGGCGCACTTAAAACGACCATAAGGTTAATAGAACAAAAATTCACTTTTTAATTAAAATAAATATTTCCCTGACGCGACTGTCACACGCGTCTCAACAAAATTTCCAAATTGCCGTATTTCAATCTCACGACAAATTTCATAATTCAATATTCATATATAATCATATATGCACATTATATTCAAATACCAACTCGCATCTCGCTAGTATTTTAATCCGGATTAATTTCCAATTAATACGCATTTAATTTAATTAATCCCATAAATAAATATCACAAAAATACGGGGTATTACAATTTTGTACCTTGTCTCTTGTGCCTGTGCAGGTCTATTAGTCGACAAAGGAGAGAGAGCATCCAATTTCGTGAAACACCCCAAGATTTTTGAGACTGAGAAATTAAATTTTTGGGAAAATAAAAATTTAATTAATTAGAGAATTCTAAAATTTGGGAATTGAGGTCCAAAAATAGGGGACGTTTTAAAGTATTCCGGATGATGATTTTGAGGGTAACATCGATCCCGGAAGGGTCGAGATAGTCAAAATGACTGTCATTGGGTTTTATTTCGGCTCCAGAATATTTTTTAAGTTAGTTTGACTCGAATTGGAGTAAACGAGTCATTTAAAGTGTGTATTAACAATTAAATTGGGACTTAGGGATTTAAGAGGCTTACGGGACAAGCCTTCTCATTTAGAGAAAGAGAGAAATAGAAAGAAAAGAGAAAGAAGAGGAAAAGAAGAGAGAAAGAAGAAGAAGAAAGGAAGAGAGAGAGAGAGAGAGAGAGAGAGAGAGAGGGAGAAAAGCTTGGAGATTTCCGGCCCAACCACGACATCGAGGACGATCCAACCTCTACAAATATGAGGCAAGTGTTTAATGTTGCTAAATAGGTCATTTGTGTATTTAATTTCATAATTTGTGGGTTAAAGAAATGATTTTTGGGTATTAATATCAAAACCTAGATTTTTGGGTTTAATTTTGAAATCAATGTTTAAATATGGGTTTAAAGGTGTAGAAATGGTTGGGATCAACTTTGGGTTGATTTATTGGCTTAGAATCATGATTTGATGAAGGTTTAAGAGTTAGAAATGAAAATGTAGGGTTTAGAATTCGTGGGTTTTGATGAAGAAGAAGAACCCTTCAAATTCTGCAGACCCGAATCGATTCGCCCCTTAAGCGAATCGATTCGGACTAGGCAAATTGACAGGTCCGCATTGACCGAATCGATTCGGACCCAAGCCGAATCGATTCGGCCTGAGACAGAATCCCAGGTCTTTGGACCCGAATCGATTCGCCTCTGAGTCCGAATCGATTCGCTGGGCCGAATCGATTCGGAATAGGGCCGAATCGATTCGGAAACAGGGCATTTTGTGTAATTTTCTCCATAGTGATTTCAAACCCTTTTGGGTTGGGTTTATTGATTCGGGGCTTTCTCTTAAGATGTAAGAGATATGTTTTGGAGACATAAAGGGGTTTCTCACACATTGTGATTATGGGGACTTCTTGGGACAATTTGAGAAAGATATATCCATGTATGCTCTTGGAGTTGTATATAGAGATTGTGGGGAAACCTCAATGGGATTGAGAATCCTAATTATAGATCATGGTAAGTATAGATAGGATGGGAGGTTAAGAACCCTTAGAGAGAGTTGCGAGGGCATGGCTTGTAATTGTAGGCTGAGGATAGTGCCAAATCCTTATAGTAAATAGGATTCTATTGAGATTAAGGTTTGGGGACCGAAGAGAGAGAGGGGTCACGTATCCTTAGAAACGTTTAAATTAAGGAACAATGGGTAAGCAAATAGGAGTAAGGGTTCATATGGTCAATCGAACCGAAGGTGAAATTGGGAACGATTTGGATCGTACTATCATCTAGAATGAGTGGTAGTACAATTCTAGTCAGGACAGCTTATACATAATTGAATGGAAGTAACCATTGGAATTCCAAAACGTGAAATGAAGTTGGGATAGGTTGAGGTTTGTATACTTTTAGTTATATTTATGCCAATGGTCAAATAGTACTAAAGATAATTATGTACCTTCGAATATAGAGTAGATGTGTAGTGATGGTTTCCTACACTAAACTTTGGGTGATAACCCTAATGTTGGAGATATACATATATGCCCACGAGACTATTCATCATAGGAAAAGTGGATGAATATGCTTCAAGTGAGGGATTGTATTCACATATCGAGGAACATTAAATGAATTTGTGGTGACGGCTTGTATATTGAGGATTATGTATACTTATAGCCGAGTGTATATATATATCTTATACATACGAACGAGATATAGTTATATGCATATATATATATATGGATATGTGGAGTATATATATCTATATAGATATGACTCCATGGATATATTTATGTTGTGGATATACATGGTATGAATACTGAAACCGTATATAATGGTTTAATGTTTGATCTTATGATGGGATCATATGGATGTATATATTTTGTGCATGTGAATGATATATATACTTATGTCGTTAAGCATACCCCGCTCATGCTATCATTGGGAAGTTTTCGCGCAGAGGGTGAGTATCCCGGCTTAAGGACCAGGGTGTGGATATTTCCCAGGTCATAGTCATCCCGTGTGTTATTGTGTGATTTATATTTTGGGATGAGACGTGGTGGGTATGTTTCGTCTCATTGACGGTTTGGAGCTATGGCCGCTTCCCGGGACGTCGTGTGTGTGAGTTTACCACGAGATGGGTGTCGTTTAGTCCCACCATGGTGGCACCAGTATGCTACGTGAGCCGGGCACTGGGAAGATGATAGCATGGTGCAGTTTTATCGGCGATATATCTATATAGCGGGTATATTTTGTGCATGGCCATTGTACATCAGATATGATATGTACACTTGGTCGTGGGTATGGATGATGGTATGTATATATATATATATATATATATATATATATATAATAAAATGCCTATATATATATATATTTATATATCCTATAGATGAAAGGATATAGAATCTTTGTGGAGTAAATATTAGATGATTATGATGTACTAGATTGATGGGGGTTGATGTATCGCATTTAAGGAATATTTCGGTTACATCATCCAAAGGATATTATTGGAGATTTTAAGTTGTTTTCACATTGTAGTCTAAAATCTAGTAGTTGTAGTAGAATAATATTGTATGTATGGCATAATGGATCTCTAGGATCGACATTGTCAAGGAGTAATGTAACGGGGTGGTTCCTTGTTTGGATTTCGCTTTGCCAGATACCCCACGCATGAAATGCAGTGCAGTGTTGCGATTTGGAGAAAAGTTTTGTCAAATAATTATGTGTGGCATGATGGATCTCTAGGATCGACGTTGTCAAGGAGTAGTGTAACGGGGTGGTTCCTTGTTTGGATTTCTCTTTGCGAGACACCCCACGCACGAAACGTAGTACAATGTTGAGATTGGAGAGAAGTTTTGTTAATAATAATTTATATGCATGTTAATTAGAAATTAAATCTTATGATTCAACCCAAATATAAATGGGTAACGTATTAAGAATTATAATTAATTAAATTATAAACCGGAATCCATTAAGCCTATTATGGCATAAATGTTTGTAAACATAATCTAGTATGATTAGAAAAGGGGTGGATTCTTGGGTTAAGATAGGAAGGCAAATCTCGTGGGAATAGGCGGGGCCTATGTTAAGTTAGGTTGTCCTTATAATTGGGGTAATTTAACAAAAAAATTGAGGGCGTGAATAGGTGCGCGCCGCTAGATGAGAGGTGAGTTGGGGTTCCACGAGAGTGCGATTCCATTTTAATTATGAAATAAGTGCACCGATATTTATTATGCATGGTTAACACACTTGCTAAATATTTTTCACACTCGGGCTCTGACCCGTTTACTTTTCTCTCCTGCCTGTATATATATATATATATATATATATATATTACTACAGGTGTCCTACCGCATGGATGCCGGATGACCTTCTATTCAGAGTCTTGGGAACCGTGACATGTGCGGACTGTTGCGGGACGTATCTTGTAGTCGCTTCCTACTTCTTTAAAAATCTAGGTAGGACTCATGTTGTATATCGGGTTTATGCCCAAGGGATATTTATAGATGTGTACATTTATTTCATTTTAGTCATTGTATTGGCTGTGACCCGACAGCTTATTCGGGTTTACTTCCTTGTGGTATATTCAGTTGTAGTTATTTATTTCATTTTTTTCTAGCATTTCTTTTCTCATAGTTCTTCCATGCATATTTCTTTCCTTTCTTAGTAGTGTTAGTTTGTTGTCTGTTGCATATTTTATTTAATTTTAACATCTCGCTTATATGATATCGGGTAGTTAGTCCTATATTATGTAGTACCGACAGTTGATGTTGAGATTGGACCATCTGAAACTCCTGATTTAATGTAGTATAGGGCTGGCCACCCGTTATTATTGTAAGCGGGGTGTTACATTTCGATAGTTTAGAGAGGAAAGAGGAGAGAGTAGAGAGGAGAGAGGAGAGAGGAGAGAGAGTCTGTGGGTAAATGGGTTGCTTTTGGATTGTGTGTTGGAATTAAAGAACGTATGGAAGTATGTATAGGAGGGAGTCTGCATAAGAGACTCTCTCTCTCTCTCTCTCTCTATCTATCTATCTATCTATCTATCTATCTATCTATCTATCTATCTATATATATATATATATATATATATATATATATATATATATATATATATATAATGGGTACTCATATTTGATTCTCTAACATTATGATATTTCGCATAAACTTTATGCTTAATCCGTTTAAGAATTCTTCAAAATTTTAAAGGATTGTCCCACACTAATTTAATCATTAATAGTGGGTTCATCTAGTAAAAGTGAATTATGACGATGTAACACTTTTAAGTGAAACTTAACTTCTTCACTTCGTTCTACGAAGTCGGTCTTGAGAGCATTAAAACATATAAAACATGCAATTTTAGTTAAATAAAATGACATACAATTAATGAGAAAAATAGCTCACTACGTTAATGTTATAAGTTGATAACACGTACATTAATAACATTTTACAAATGTGAATTTCTTTCGTTACAACATTGAATATTTCATATGACTTTATTAGGTACTATATTATATAATTTAGATGGACATGTCATCCAGAATAATCTTCCACCACCTAATTATATAATTCCTTAATGTTTATTTCAGTTAGTCAAATTAATTTCCTTTGGAAAATTATATTGCTTGACAAAATGAACCAAATATACCCCATTAATATCTTTAAATATATGAGCATAATGAGTTATTACTACCATGTTTATCTTTAAATTTAATATTTACAAGCATTATAGTTGGGTCACTTTGGTGACTACCAAACTATTGATTATATTAATACTACATTATTTTATGGATTGTATAATGATTTCAGTAAGCATTAATACTTTCAAAAGGCATAAATGGACAGTCTGCTTATAAATAAAGGAAATGTATGGACTCTTTGGATAAACCTATACTAACCTCAATTAACAAAAGTATTACCCCCTTAATATTAATTTAACCAATGCAATCAATATATTTGAAATTAACGAACACAAACTGCAAAACAAGATTTAATTAGTATAAACATTAATCGATTAATTAATTAAGTATATTATGGTTATTTAAATAATAGGATCTTGATTATTACGATAATCGCATATAATCATTGTGTGGAACATAAAATAATAATCTAATCACATACCTCGATTCATAGCTACGAATTTAGAATTCGTTCTTACACCTCCAACCTCTCATAACTGAAAGATTATAGGAGCAGTCGAACTTAACAATGTTTGATCGGACTTATTTTCGGACTACAACTTCATCTCGTCTTTTGTAAATATATGTTCCCATTTTAGCACATTTTAATGGTTAGATCTTCCTCTATGATCAAAACACTATTCATAAATTAACTCTCATTGAGAATTTTGATTTTTCTCCCTTTCTATGGAACTGTGTTATCTTTAGAAATTTGTGAATGATTGAATTAACCACTTTAGTTATAGGCAGGGATATAACCCAAATCTCCAACAGCCACTTAGTCACAACCGTCCATCAAGGTAGATACCCAAGAGTCCTTAGTCGTTAATAAATCAAATATGTCCTTTGACTAACTATCTTAATAACATTGACTCTTGGTATTTGGAGTACCCTTTTATTAATCAAAGTGACTCTTAACATTATATGATTATGGAACATGTTATGAAGAATTATTATTTAAAATAATTCTAACATTCGCTCACTTGGTCCAAAATTATCATAAGGTGAACAATAATCTTCGAGTCATCCTTAAATGGTTTTTTCATAAACACCTTAATCAAACAAACCATTAATGCGAATTGTGACACTCACATACTCATTCAAGGGCATGCTTGCTTCTATGTACCATAACATTAACAACTCATCCAACAAGGCTTGTAAATTGGGTTAGTCAATAATGGACGAATAATATCTTATATAAAAGACTATTTCTATCACATTCAACAATTCACATGCCACTACACCAAAATGGGCAAATTGTCACCTTTCAGCCGGCCAGCCTTGTCAAGGTCATTGACCGTGACAAAAAAATACGCGTTTTATGTCACGGTCATTGACCTTGACACGACCGTGACAACTACTTGTCACGGTCATTGACCGTGACAAGTCCGTGACAATTAAATTTGTCACGGTCGTGTCACGGTCATTGACCGTGACAAGACCGTGACAATTCTTGTCACGGTCAATGACCTTGACACGACCATGACAACTTTTCCAGCAAAAACCCTTTCCCCCATCTTTTTTCCCTCCCACCGTTCCCTCCCTCTCTCTCTCTCTCTCAGGTCCAATTTCTCTCTCTCTCTCTCTTCCATTTATATATATATTTGTTTGTATATTTATGTGTGTATGTGTATATATATATGTGTGTGTGTATGTGTGTGCGTGTGTGGGGGGTGGGGCGGGATGGGGCAGGGGGTGGGGCGGGGTAGGGCAGGGTGGGGGAGGGGCCGGTGGAGGGGGCAGGGGGTGGGGTGCGGTGTGTGTGTGTGTGTGGTGGTGTGTTTTGGGGGAGGGGGGAGGGGGTGGTGGAGGGGGGCAGGGGGTGGGGTAGGGTGGGGTGTGTGTGTGTGTGGTGGTGTGTGGTGGGGGAGGGGGTGGTGGAGGGGGGCAGGGGGTGGGGTGAGGTGTGTGTGTGTGTGTGTGGTGGTATGTGGTGGGGGTGGGGCGGGATGGGGCAGGGGGTGGTGGAGGGGGCAGGGGAGGGGGCAGGGGTGGGGTGGGGTGCGGTGTGTGTGTGTGTGTGGTGGTGTGTTTTGGGGGAGGGGGGAGGGGGTGGTGGTGGAGGGGGGCAGGGGGTTGGGTAGGGTGGGGTGTGTGTGTGTGTGTGTGTGGTGGTGTGTGGTGGGGGAGGGGGTGGTGGAGGGGGCAGGGGGTGGGGTGGGGTGGGGTGTGTGTGTGTCCGTACGCACACACGCACACCTACGCCACACACACACGCACACCTACGCACCTATGGACACACACACACCCCACCCATACCTACGCACCTACGGACACACACACACCCCACCCCACCCCACCCCACCCCACCCCCTGCCCCCCCTCCACCACCCCCTCCCCCATCATTGTGTGAATAGGTATGAGATCATAATTTGGAGGAATTCACGTCCAAGAAATAATTTGGATTCCCTTTAGGGTCTTATGTCTTGAATTAATCTGAGGGGGTGGGGGTGGGTGGGGTTTTGAATATTATTTACATTCAAAATAAATAATTGATAATAGTTGGATAATAATTGGATAATAATTGTTTTTATACCTATAGAACAGCTTAGATAGTGTGTGTGTGTGTGTGTGTGTATGTGGTCAATACATGAATTTATTTTTGTATTTGAATTATCCCATGAATTTATTTTTGTATTTGAATTAACCCATTATATGAAACATACTTGAAATTAAATATAGTGCGCATAGATACTAGCATTCTAGTTCTTATGCGTACGCATTCAATAACCCTTAGACCCGTTCGAGAGTCATTACCCCTGTAATGAGATCTCTCGAATTGTCCCGTTTGGACAGTTTGAGACTGTATAATTTTTGTATAATATTCTTATTGGCTTAAAGTTGTTACTTTTGGAGGAAGTTCTGCAGTCGTATCTTAATGTTATCTGGGTACATACTAGATTGACAAGTGTGACTGTTATTTTAATTGACCAATTGAAATAACACTCGCACCTGCCAATCTACATCGTGTACTTGGAGAACTAAGGGGATATGCTGTCGAATTTTTTTCAAATCGTAACAATGTGCATGAGCTGTTAAGTATATTACAGAAAAATGCATTCTTGAATGGGATAGGACCACATACCCTTTAATAGGATAATTAAATGATGGGATAATTAAAAAAAAACATACTATAAATCTAAGTTTTCTTTACCTTTAATAGGTGTTTAGTTGTGGTAGCTGTGATGGGATATCCGAAATACAAAGAGTGGATGGGTGAGACTAATAGAATGGGGGATGTGTTCCGCAGAGGTGCTAACGAATTTGTGAAATATGCAAAGAGATGTCGTAATGATGAAGAGTTTCCATGTCCGTGTGCTAGGTGTAAGAATGGTAAGGTGTTTGAGTGGAAAACAGTTGAACTACATTTGTTAAGATCGGGTATGCAAGATAGTTATCGATTTTGGAGTTTTCACGGTGAATTGAAAGTTCCTTTTGTCCCTGACCAACCTTCACAACATCCTTCAACAAGTAGAATAGATGAAGAAGGGGACGACGTAGATCATAATATGTTAGAGGATTTAGTTGATGATGCGTACGGAGTTTATGAAGCTGAGGAGAATGAGGTTACTGATGATGTTGAAGATTCAAGTGCTCGTGAAGATAACACGATAAAACTTGACGATGACTACAAAAGTTTAAAATTTAAGGCGACCCAACCGTTATACTCTGGCTGTGAGAAAGATCAAACAACTTTACATGCCATGGTTGGTTTGCACAGTTTGAAGACGCAGTACGGTTTGTCTGGCAATAGCGTGACGGGAATTCTGAAATGGGTGAAGGGCTTATTACCCAAGGTGAATACACTTCCAAATAGCTATCCTGTTATGAAGAACAGTTTGAAAGGTTTGGGAATGAAGTATAAATCGATTCATGCTTGTGTGTATGACTTCATACTATACCGAAAGGAGTATGAAAATCTCGATCGTTGTCCGGTATGCGATGAACCTAGATATGTACAATCTACTAGTAAGGAAGGCACAAGCTCAAAAGTGCCTCAAAAAGTATTGAAATATTTTCCCGTTGGGCCTAGATTAAAGCGATTTTCACAGTACCATGGATTGCAGAGGCAATGACTTGGCATGCTAGGGCAGAAGTAGGGGGTAATATCATGCGTCATCTTATTGATTCTACTGCCTGGCGGAGGATGAATTATGAGTATCCCGATTTTGCTCGAGAACAACGCAACATTCGTTTGACTATATCAACAGATGGTTTCAATCCATTTGGAAATCTAAGCACCAATCAGAGTGTATGGCCAGTGATCCTAGCCCCACTCAACCTCCCTCCTTCACAGTGTATGAGACCTGAATTTTCGATAATGGCTTTATTGATACCTGGGCCAAAGGCACCAAGTGAAGACATTGATATCTACCTGGCTCCTTTGGTAGAAGAATTAAATGAGTTGTGGGAAGATGGTGTGCAATCATTTGACTCTTTTAGAAAAGAAGAGTTTACGCTGAAAGCTATGTTGATGTGGGCAATTCATGATTTTCCAGCTTATGGGACATTATCCGGATGTGTAGTACATGGTTATTTGGGGTGTCCTATTTGTGGAGAGGAGACTGAATCTCTTCGTCTATCCTCCAACTTAAAAAATGTATACCATTGCCACATGAGGTTTTTACCCCCTGCTCATAGTTTCAGATTTGAGAAAGCTTCCAATTTTTTATTGGGTGGAGTTGAACATAGGCTACCACCGAGACAACTTTCGGGTTCAGAAATTGAAAGTAAATCTTCTAAATGTGGCCCAAATATGCCAGGTAAGAATCCCAAATTTAAGAATGTCAAGCATAAGAAGACCCCAACTGGAAATGAAACTGAGATAAGAAAGGCATGGTCTCGGAGGTCAATTTTATTTGACTTGCCTTATTGGAAGAAAAACCCGGTGCGCCATGTATTGGATGTGATGCATGCAGAGAAGAACTTCGCTGAACATATTGTGGGTACTTGCCTTGGGGGGAGTCATTCGAAGGATGGAGAAAATGCACGAAAAGACCTTAAAACGTTAAAACTTAAACCACAACTATGGTTGAAAGAAGATAGTAGGGGAAGGACAATAATTCCCCCTGGTGCGTTTACTTTGACGAGTGAGGAAAGGAAGGTGCTTCTAGACACAATATATAATTTGAAGGGCCCATCTACTTTTCGTCCAACTTGCAAAGGATTGTGAATTATGCTACTCATGATTTACATAAGTGTAAGTCCCACGATTGGCATGTGATCATGCAATTGGTTCCTCTATTGTTTAAGCACTGTTTCTCCAAGCACAAGGATTTGCGTAGGGCTATTATGCAAATTAGTATTACCTTCTCCCTCTTGTGTGAGAAGGTAGTGAATCGAGAACACATAGTGGCCGCAAAATTGGCTGTGAACGAAGCGATTTGTGTATTGGAGAAGTACTTTCCCCCAGCATTCTTTGACATAAGTGTTCACTTGTTGGTACACCTATGCGACGAGGCACTTCTTTGTGGTCCAGTTAGATATCGGTGGATGTATCCGTTTGAAAGATTGATGAAAGTTTTTAAAGATTACGTCAAGAATACGCGATATATTGCAGGATCAATTGCAGAGGAATACATCACCGTGGAGTCATCAATATATACTCGGGAATATATGACTGACTCTACCAGCGTTGATGACGCTGATGAATTCCTCGATGATGGTGGTAATGTGATGGGAAAACGAGTGAAATTAACGAGTTTGCAACATGAACAAGTAGCTCGTTATCTATTTGACACACATGAAGATGTCGAAGAATGGAAAAAGTAAGTTTCGAATATTATAATGTTTAACATTATTTTAGATTATTTTATACATGATTAATTTTGTAATATGCAGTAAATATGAAGCCTGTGAGAACAATAAAAGACGAAAAACAGTGGTACAATCAGACAGCGAATTTAGGCTATGGTTGACACAAGAGGTAATTACAATGAAAACAGTCGTTATATAACGTTACATTACACTCAAATTTTACCACTAATATAATTAATTTATCTATATTCTCAGCTCCTAAAGATGGGTGATGCGACATCAAGGATTGCTCGTCTAGCCACTGGACCCTTGTTCGTGGCACAAGAGTACAAAAAATATCGATTGAACGGTTACATTTTCAGCGCTAAAGTGTACGAGGAAAGTACAAATGTACAGAACTCGAGAATTTCATACAAGGCTCTTACTTTCTTTCGAGCGAGCGCAAAAGATAAAAACCTCGTTGAAGATGAAATGACTTACTATGGTGTAATCCAAAATATATTTGAATTGGATTATATAAGCTTCAAAGAGGTTGTATTTTACTGTGAATGGGTAAGAGTTGAGGATAAAAATGCTTCTAAAGTTGATCCTGTCACCAATTTGATCATGGTTGACTTGTCCAAGTTGAAGAGCAACGACCACGTGAGCGATGAGCCGTTTGTTTGTGCATTTCAAAAGATTAAGCAAGTGTTTTACTCGGAGTATATCAACAACGAGCCGTGGTCAATTGTCCAACACGCCCCAAGGCGTCTAAATAGTAGTGTGGATGACTTGGCTGCTCCTACCGAATATCAATCCATTTTTGATGATAACCCGAATTTGAAATAATTTTTCAATTTGTAATAATTATTTCAAATTGTACCGAAACATCCATTTTTAATGCTTTTACTTGATCTGCACTTTATCATTTTCACTCTTGTGTAGTGTGCGTGTGTGGAGAGGAGATTAATACATAAATATTCCAACTACATCTAAGTTTTGTTTATACTAATCCATGAATATACGCTTCTTACCTTTAATAGGTGATTAGTACATAGTTATTTGGGGTGTCCTATTTGTGGAGAGGAGACTGAATCTCTTCGTCTATCCGAACACTAAGAAATGCCATAATCCTATGGAGCGATGCTCTACAAATTCCTCCCAACCGTTATGTAGCCAAACATCACCGGTTGAAGTTGTCAATTCCACTTTCCATACCCCACCACTTTCCATACCCCATTCAAAGGTGGAGTTGACAACAACTGCTGATTTTTGACTAACCAACGGTTGGAAAGAATTTGCAACGCATACCTCCATAGGATTATGGTATTTCTTAGTGTTTAGATATGAAGAGAATTATAATTGACACGATTGCCCGGGGTACATTAGTTGGAAAGAGGTGCCATATGAGCTCAAGTTAGCTGTTTGAGTGACACTACAGGTAATGTATTTATATTTATATGTCAATTTCGATTTCGATTTCGATTTCAATTACAATTTATATTTATCTATATTTGAGGGGCGGATACTAATTTTACTTTATTTCAATTCAGGGGACAGGGAGTGGCCCTAAGGGTAGGCCACATATGCTCTATACTTATGTCGCTATTCGGACGAGAAGGGAAGGATAAGGAGGTGTTCCCGAGCGTCGCGGTACAAAATCTCTTTTCCATGCAAATAGTTTGTAGATTTGAGATAAAATGATGGTGATGTTGTTTCTTTTTAAATAGTTTCTTATTTGAATATATATTTGCATTATCTTTAGTTTGTTCGGATATATGATGTGTGGAACAGGTACAACGTTGCTATAACAGGTACAAATATACTGCTGGGCAGTGGCAGTGGCCATACTGCCCAGCAGTTTTTTTTTAATTCTGCCCAGAATTGTCACGGTCAATGACCGTGACAATTTTTTTAAAAAGGGTCACGGCTTTGTCACGGTTATAAACCGTGACAAACGTGTCACGGTCATTGACCTTGACACGACCGTGACACAAAACGCGAGTTTTGTGTCAAGGTCAATGACCGTGACACGACCGTGACAAAAAAAGTTGTCTCGCCTCGAAATGTCACGGTCATTGACCTTGACAAGGTGAATTTGTCAAGGTCAATGACCTTGACAAATGGGCAGATTTGGTGTAGTGTGCACATAAACTTATATTGAAAGATGGAAATTTAAATTTTCAAAATACACTTTGATTGATGTCCAATATAGTGTAAAAAAGTAAGCCCCAAACAATCCAAAACATTTATACTTAATTGGATACACTCTAGACCCATATCTTAAACATGCTTCAAGAATGTCCTTTGGTCATAGCCATTTATTAGTGGATATGCTATGTTAACACTTGTACTAATGTGTTCAACTGACACTTGTTATTTCTGAACTTCTTCATTCACGGATAGGTATTATATCCTAATGTGATTAGGTTCTTTAAAATACCTATGAGTTCTTCATAACGATGATTACAGTAGCATTATCATAATACGTAAGCGACTTGGTAATAATGTTGACAACAAGGAGTCCCAAAATATATTTTTGCCTCCATAATCCATAAATCGTAGCCTCAAATCATGTTATAGACAATATTTAATTATTTCTCTCACTTTCATAATGTTGGCCATTAGGCTAAAATAAATCTACTTAATCAAGAGCGAACTGTAAGAATTGATCATCATTATATGGACAATTATCATAAGTGTGAGCATATAATATTTTAGAAATCTCATTACTTGATACTCTTAAAATATTTTATTTCTATAATTTATCATTCATTACTAATGTATAGAGAAGTCCAAAATATATAAACGTATTCTCACCGATTTCAAGGTATATATATATATATATATATATTAAAATAAATACATAAAGTATTCTTAAAATACCATCGGTGGGAAAGTGACATAAGTTTATATAGTGATTTCTCAACTTATACTGTTCTGTTGTTAAACTCTCATAATTTTTCACACTAATGTAATTCTTAATCAAAAGGAGCTAATAAAATCATAGAAATTTCACATTTTAAGATATAGGTGAAAATATTTATTTACACCCATTTCTCTATTAGTAGTGTGAACTTTAACCACAAGTCTAGATTTATATCGTTGATGATCAATAGGGTCGTATTTGTTCTTAAAAACGCATTTATGCTTGGCTCTAACGTGTCAATTAGGTAATTCAACTCGATCCTAAACTTCATTTTGATCAATTAATGACATTATTATTTTTTTTAAGTTGTGAAAATAAAATTATATATTTTCTTACTCCAATGTCAAATTCACATTCTTGTGATAAATATCTTAATCATTCAAAATAGCAAACTCATTTAAGAGCTTCTTAAAAATATTCATATCCACCAACCAAAAGAACAATGACTTTAGATGTTAAGGGAATGACACGACTTTATTAGCTTCTTTTATAACAACATCAGGTTATTTGATGCTCCCACTAATTTCACTATTCTTTAAAGAATTTGACATTTTCGATTTCAATAGTAATTAGTGCACCCTCTTGAAAGTGTAGAGAAATAATTCTAAAACCCAATTCTTTTAGTGGATTCTAAATCCATATGTGCAAGACAGTACCAATCATGTGAGCATGTCAAAGTGGGTAAAATGTAATCTATATAATGCACTTTTAACCATATATATTCAAATACTTTTCTCAACCAAAGTTTAGAATCTATTTTTTTGGTAAATATATGTGTTAATAACTCTCGCGGCAACATCCTTAGTGCATTTAGCTTGTTGTTTTATAATGTCTTTGATACAAGCACATAAAACTCAAGAAATCAGTAACGCGTGTAGTAACTTCATAGTTCTTGAACTCCACCAAGTAAAAGAGTTACATATATGGAGAAAATAGAATGAAAAGAGTCAAATACTTAAGTACATCATAAAACAAAAGTTATTGTCATGTAAAACTTGTGAAGCTTCTTAACAAGAAATGCCAATATAACATATTAAATGAGATAAATCTTGAAGGTATTTTGGTAATAAGATTATTTTATACCTGCAATACCCCGCACTTTTATGGGAAATTAAATTCATTAATTCAGTGTAATTTGGAAATTTAAGAATTATCGTGAAGAGTAAATTTTGGAGTTTTCATGGATTAGATGATTTTCGATGGGTGTTATATTTACTTTTGGGATTAAGAAAATAAGTCCGAGTATTTTAATTATATGTCGCAGTTGAGCAAAGAGACAAAGGATAATATTTTAATAGGAATACCGCATTAAGTTGTGTGGGGTTAAATTAGTGATTTGCGATCACGAACCTCGGATGGATATTTCGAGTGCGCGGTTAGTCTCAAAATGGCCGAGATAGTCAGAATAGAGTATCCGGGGGTCGTAATTGAGTTTCGAGAATTTTTGGATTAATAGGGACTCGCAATTGAGTAAACGAATCATTTTTGGATTTAATAGGGATAAACCCTCTTTTCTTGCCCTATAAGACACGAGAGAGTGGGAGAAAGAAAGAAAAAGAGAGAAAAGAAGAAGAGAAGAAAGGAGAAGGAGAAAAGAGGAGAGGAAAAGGATTTTCGGGCCAAACTCCACGGGATTCGACTCGGGATCGTCGGATTTTATCCTCTAGACGAGTGTTTACTTGCTTTATTTCTTTTTGAGCATCAATCTCATATCATAATTGGTAATAACAAACCCTAAAGATTTTCGGGATGGATTTTCGTGAATCAAACGGGATTTTCGACACTCTAATGGTTGAAAAACCGAAAAATGTCAAATTGGAAAAACTTAGAAAATCATAGATATAATGGTTGATTCTTGGTTTTAGGATGTTTAGAACCTATTTCGTTTGTGTATATTTAGTTGGGTGTAGTTAGATGTTGGTGGAAGAAGAGGTATAAATCTTGTGGGTTGTTAATGGCTGAATTGGATCCGTGGAGAAGAAGTAGTTTCGGCTGCCCTGTTTGATCGATCGATCGATCCAGGCCCTGGGATCGATCGATCGATCATACAGGAATTTTGGCAATTTGTGTTTGTTCAATTTATATGGGATAAATTCCCAAATTAAGTATTTGTAGCCTATTTAATTGAGTAAATAAATAGACTTAACTAAGGGAAATATATTTATCCAATTGGGGAAATTTATGGGGGCTAAGAGAGTGTTTTAAGTTTGCGACACTAGAAACTATATTTTCGAGGAAATAGATAAATATAGGAATTAGAGAGTTGGGGTTCCCAAAAATAGAGTAGGGCCTCTAAATTATTATTTGGACATGATGTAGTCCTTGGGTTCGTGGAAATGGAATCCACGGCCTATTTAAATTAAGGGTGTTTGGCGACGAATATTTCTTGGGATAATTTCAGTGGGCATTTAGGCTTATATAATTGTGCGCGTAGAAAACATAATTATATTGATTATGGTTGACTATATCCTGCGAGACTATTAGGATGAATTTGGAGAAATGCGTATTTACTTAGTGTGAATTGGTATAGTTGGAGAAATGATATAAATCCTTAAGTGCGAATAAGGTACATGTTATTTATCAAATGAGGGAATGCTTTTGAGTTTAGTATCGTGAGTGTGCGAATACTCGAATATTATTATTTAGGAGAATCTTTGGGATTATTGGCCACCGTTATGTGTGATTGGCAGTTATGGCCATTTATATATATTTGAGGAACAATGTGGAATATATATATATATATATATATATATATATATATATATATATATGCTATGTGATTAAAGTATATATATTATATGATATGGATATGTATATATATCTATGTGTTGATGGTATATATATATCTTAAGCAAACCCCCTCTAATGCTATCATGGGAAGTTGCGCGATGTGGGTGAGGTCCCTGGCTTGAGGAGCAGAGAGCGTATAGTCCCCAGGTCATAGCGTCCATTTTTATATTGTGTGATTCTTATTAGGGGTGAGAGTGGTGGGTATGTTTCGTCTCACTTTCGGGGAGGAACTATGACCGCTTCTCAGACGTTGTGATTGTTGACCGCGATGTCGGTGATATTGAGTCCGACCGCTGGTCCCCAAGATGGTATGTGAGTGATGCCCTGGAAGATGATAACATTGGGAGAGTGCATCCTCGAGTTATAGCTCGTTGTGATGTTTATTATCCTTGCGAGTATAGTATATTACTTGTTCATGAGAACAAGATATTATATCTCTATTAGAGTAAAGAGATAAATTGAATATGAAATGAATTCTCATTCCGGGAGAATGTATCCAGACTTATATTATGATTCGTATTATAAATGAGGAGGTTATGCATATTTATTTATATGAGTATATATATATATATAAGTTCAGTACTGAGGGTCTAATGGATCTCGACGATCGACCTTGCCAAGTAGTAGTGTATCGGGGGGGTTCCTTATTTGGATTTCGATTCGCGAGACACCCCACGCACGAACATGGCCTAGTGTTGAGACTGGGGAGAAGTTTAACCCTTATTTCTCTAATGTTGGGTTTTCTTATATATATATATATATATATATATATATATGTTGTGTACGGAGGGTCTAATGGATCTCGACGATCGACCTTTCCAAGTAGTAGTGTATCTGGGGGGTTCCTTGTTTTGATTTCGCTTCGCGAGACAGCCCACGCACGAACATGGCATAGTGTTGAGACTGGGGAGAAGTTTACCCCTTAGTACTTAGTTTGCTTAGGATTTCTAGAGTTTGAGGGTGACAGATTAGTTAGGCAGCGTAGCTTGACTAGGATGTTTAGAGGGATGCATTAGGTGTGCACTGTTAGACGAGAGGTGAGGGGTATCTCATGGGAGTGCGATACCAATTTCAATATGAGATAAAACATATTTTAAAAAATAAATCATTTATACACTTGCTAAATATTTTCACAACTCGGGTCTGACCCGTTTATCTACTTTTCCTCTCTTTTGATATATCTATATATATACTTAGGTGTCCAGACACGGGGACACCTGGATGACGATTCCTTCGAGTCAGACGCTTGCTGCAACAGCTGTGGATGCATGCCGATTTATTTTTAGACGCTTTTATTCTTGTGATCTAGATAGGAAGCATTGTAGTAACTTTGGGGTCGAAATCCTAATTGTATTTATTTATTCTTTCACCACCTCTTAGTGCAGCATTCGATTTGGTTGTATTATATTTGAACCAAGTGTTCAGTTATTTTATCTCTTTTTGGTTTCATTTTATATAAACTGTGTGAATGTTTTAATTGATTTATTTTGTTTAAAAGATTAGTTAAATAAAATTTTGACGCTAACCCAATAGGTTATTAATAATTAATTTGGTTTTCGACGGTGATGCTAAGAATGATCCATATGCGACTCCTGTTTTAATTTGATACAGGAGTGATCGCCCAGTATTTTATTAGGCGGGGTGTCATAGATGGTATTAGAGCATGAGGTTCTAGTGTCCTTAGGAATCTGTGCAGACGTACTATACTTTCAGCGTTGCTCTCGATTTGTTATAGAGCCTTATGATTAGGATTGTTGATTCCTCTTGTGAGATTTCGTTCTCCTGCCATATTGTAAGATTATAGTAAATCTTTTACGCGCTTGTTTGAGATTCATGTGTTGATCAATGAAGGCGGTAGGAGGTGGGGCTTAGTTGGAGAGGTTAGTTAATGTTGGAGACTAGGACCGCAGTAGGGGTCACTCTCCTTGTGGCCTTTGTCAAGGATGGTTGCAATGACTACTAAAGTATAATAGTTGTAAGTATCCAAGTACCGCTATAGTAGAGAGTGGTACTGAAGTTGAATTACTCGGTGAAGCTTAGGGTTCGAAATGGGTCTTTGATAAGGACCCTATTTTGAAGTTAATTCATGCGAAGGCAGTGTAGCATTACTCGGTGGAAGTAGAAGGCTCAGAAGCTTTGGCATGGAGAAGGGTATGGAAACACCTAGATGTGAAAATTTGAGGAAAAATTTTAACTCGTAGGAGCAATATTGAAATGGTGGGAGCGGTGGTCACCATATTCAAGAGAGCAGGATGTTTTGCTCAAAAGGGGATCTTACGGATAGTTTTTAACCGTGAGTCCCCATGATTTACCAAGAATGAAAAGAATGCAGTTTTAAATTATTCACGTAAGGATCGGTCAGAGGCCGGCAGTGAATAAAGAGAGTTATGGATAAGTGAACTTTGTACTGAATCAAGGTAAGTACAATGACGAGAAAGTTCTTTCGAGGAATGATAGGCTCACTAGAGAAGTGTTGCTAACACTTATGGAGAATGTGTGTATTTGAGGACCCCATTGGTGGACATCCACCCGGGGAATTCGTTGAAACAGGGTTGTTGAGGATGGTGGTGGAGTTTCTTTTTTATGAAGAAGTTAGGGGGAACTAGTAAAGTGATTGTCAAGATCGCGACTATGGAGTCCAAGATACTAATAACCTTAAAAAGGGTTAGGGTGACCCGAGATGGGAAATGTTGTAATGTGGAGTTTAGAACCATACGGTTAGTCATTTCCCAGTGGGAGTTAAAGGGCAAGAGTAAGGTGCCTAGATGAGGCGTTGATTAATGTAATTTTTGGGTTCAGTTACGGCAAGTGTATCAAGTCCGAGAACCTTTTTGAGTAGCTAGGGAGATAGGCGAAGTTGTTGTTATGAGTTTCACCTCAATTGAAGGAGGTTTGTTCTGTGTGACGAGATTGAGTCACAGTGTTTTATTAGACCTAGATTCGTGTGTGATATGAGTTTACACATAGTATCGATAATGTTACGTAGAATATGTTTAGGTACTCTTCCGCGATAGCGGGAATTTATTTTCTTTCATTCGCTGAGAAGAGCGGGTGTTAGTATTTTAAGTTTATATCAGATTGGTATTACCTTTTTTGTGCGTGTTATACGAGTATGATGTTATTTTGAGTAGAATATGATATTTGTTGTTCGGAGCGATAACAGGATAATGATGGCAAGACTATTGTGTCCGCGGTTCCAAGGTGGAACGGGTTGTTGTTGTGATATCTCACCTGGATACAGGCTGAGTTCGCCTTTATTTTGTGCATAGATGGAACTTCGGTGAACAAATGTTTCATTATCATGATTCGAGTGCGTGGCGACCTTATAGGTGTGATTTAAGGTATGCAGGGTTAATTGTTGAGCTGTGAGTTTAAGCTCATTATTGGTTGCGCAAGGACTTAGTGTTAGTGCGAGCGCTTAATGGTGTGGCTCCTGGACAGAGATAGGAGTTCATACCACATTTTGTTGAAAGAGGGGATAGGGTTATCCCGGTTGCATATTTGAAGCTAACGGACCTCCACGACCGACAAAGTTAAGTAGTAGTGTATTGGAGGGGTTCCTTGTTTGGATTTCACTTTGCGAGACGCTCCACGCATAAACCTTAACGACGTCGAGAGTGGAGAGATGTTATAGGATGCAAGGATGTTGGTTTTGTTGATAAGTCATAGAGTGTGAGGAAATGCTATAGACTATGAGCCGTATGATGATGGTATGCTTATGGAAATATAAGTGCTATGGGGAAGCACTAAAATGGTTCTCTCACCGCAAGTAGGTGGGTAAAGCACGAGTTGGAGAAATTGATTTGAGACTTATAGCCAGGCCTTAACGAAAAGGCAGATTTTAGAAGAAGTATGTTTTGGGTATGATGTTCGTGACACTTTTACAAAGAGTTGGCGCCTCCATTAGCTAGATTTTCCTTTTCGCCTAGGTGGAAGGATATAATAGTAGAAGAGCGTTAATAAGTTAGCGAGGTAAGATTTAGGTTGTCCCACTGGTGTGCCTTAGGACATTATATCTCGATGATTGACGATGCGAGGGAGTAGTGTAACAAAAGGGCTCCTTGTTTGGATTTCGCTCTGCGAGACGTCCCACGCATGAAACCGAGCAAATGTCAGGAGTTGATAAAGGTCTTGGGTTCACATAGGCAGGAACGCTTCGATCTTAGAATTATTGGGCAGTAAGGCTAGTGGAGTTAGTGGCGCCGATATAGAAAGATTGGTTGGTTAACCTTGAGAAGAATGGGATTTTGCGGGTTGGGAAGACCCATGTGTGAGTCTTACACTGAGGAAATAGGGTCCATTGTTTAGAGAGTGTACGTGTCGGACGTTGGTGATAGTTGTGCGGAGAGGCACGTGTTAAAAAAAAGGGTGTATGGGCACCTTAGTAAGTTGGTTTTATGTACTGCCTGAAGTAGAAGGGACGTAGTATATAGAGTTGAAGATTATGCCGAGATGGCAGTATAGTATAGTATAATATAGTATAGTATGAACCTTGATAGAGGTGAGTACTGAATGAGTATACGATTAAGAGCTATTGGGTAGTACCATTCCACTTTGAGGCATTAGGATGTGGGGTGATTCACGATCCTAGGTTAGTGTTGGTAATATCGGTTATATCTGAATTTCGAGGACGAAATTCCGTTGTAAGGAGGGAAGTATATAATACCCCGCACTTTTATGGGATATTAAATTCAATAATTAGTGTAATTTGGAAATTTAAGAATTATCGTGAATAGTAAATTTTGGAGTTTTTATGGATTAGATGATTTTCGATGGGTGTTATATTTACTTTTGGGATTAAGTAAATAAGTCGGAGTATTTTAATTATATGTCGCGGTTGAGTAAAGCGACAGAGGATAATATTTTAATAGGAATACCGCATTAAGTTGTGTGGGGTTAAATTAGTGGTTTGTGGTCACGTACCTCGGATGGAGATTTCGAGTGTGCAGTTAGTCTCGGAATGGCCGAGATAGTTAGAATAGAGTATCTGGGGGTCGTAAATGAGTTTCGGGAATTTTTGGATTAATAGGGACTCGCAATTGAGTAAATAAGTCATTTTTGGATGTAATAGGGATAAACACTCTTTTCTTACACTATAAGACACGAAAGAGTGGGAGAAAGAAAGAAAAAGAGAGAAAAGAAGAAGAGAAGAAAGGAAAAGGTGAAAAGAGGAGAGGAAAATGATTTTCGGGCCAAACTTCACGGGATTCGACTCGAGGTCGTCGGATTTTATCCTCCACAAGTGTTTACTTGCTTTATTTCTTTTTGAGCATCAATCGCATATCATAATTGGTAATAACAAACCCTAAAGATTTTCGGGATGGGTTTTCGTGAATCAAACGTGATTTTCGAAAGTCTAACGGTTGAAAAATCGAAAAATGTCAAATTGGAGAAACTTAGAAAATCATAGAAATTAATGGTTAATTCTTGGTTTTAGGATGTTTAGAACCTATTTACTTTGTGTATATTTAGTTGGGTGTAATTAGATGTTGGTGGAAGAAGAGGTATAAAGCTTGGGGGTTGTTAATGGCTGAATTGGATCCGTGGAGAAGAAGCAGTTTCGACTACCCTGTTTGATCGATCGATCGAGGCCCTGGGATCGATCGATCGATCCTACAGGAATTTGGCAATTTGTGTTGGTTCAATTTATATGGGATAAATTCCCAAATTAAGGATTTCTAGCCTATTTAATTGAAGAAATAAATAGACTTAACTAAGGGAAATATATTTATCCAATTGGGGAAATTTATGGGGGCTAAGAGAGTGTTTTAAGTGTGTGACACTAGTAATTATATTTTCGAGGAAATAGAGAAATTGAGGAATTAGAGAGTTTGGGTTCCCAAAAATAGAGTAGGGGCCTCTAAATTATTATTTGGACATGATGTAGTCCTTGGGTTCGTGGAAATGGAATCCACGACCTATTTAAATTAAGGATGTTTGGCGACGAATATTTCTTAGGATAATTTCAGAGGGCAATTAGGTTTATATAATTTTGTGCGTAGAAAACATAATTATATCGATTATGGTTGACTATATCCTGCGAGACTATTAGGATGAATTTGGAAAAATACGTATTTACTTAGTGTGAATTGGTATAATTGGAGAAATTATATAAATCCTTAAGTGTGAATAAGGTACAGGTTATTTATCAAGTGACGGAAAACTTTTGAGTTTAGTATCGTCAGTGTGCGAATACTCGAATATTATTATTTAGGAGAATCTTTGGGATTATTGGCCACCGTTATGTGTGATTGGCAATTATGGCCATTTATATATATTTGAGGAACAATGTGGAATATATATATGCTATGTGATTAAAGTATATATATTATATGATACGGATATGTATATATATATATATATATATATATATATATATATATATATATATATATATATATATATATATATATATATATATATATATATGTGTGTGTGTGTGTGTGTGTGTGTGTGTGTGTGTGGATGGTATATATATGTGAAGCATACCCCCTCTAATGCTATTATGGGAAGTTGTGCGATGTGGGCGAGGCCCTTGGCTTGAGGAGCAGGGAGCGTATAGTCCCCAGGTCATAGCGTCCATTTTTATATTGTGTGATTCTTATTAGGGGTGAGACGTGGTGGGTATGTTTCGTCTCACTTTCGGGGAGGAACTATGACCGCTTCCCAGACGTTATGATTGTTGACCGCGATGCCGGTGATATTGAGTCCGACCGCTGGTCCCCAGGATGGTATGTGAGTGATGCCTTGGAAGATGATAACTTTGAGAGACCGCATCCTCGAGTTACAGCTCGTTGGGATGGTTATTATACTGGGGTGTATAGTATATTACTTATGCATGAGAACAAGAAATTATATCTCTATTAGAGTAAAGAGATAAATTGAATATGAAATGCATTCTCATTCTGGGAGATTGTATCCGAACTTATAATGTGATTCCTATTATAAATGAGGAGGTTATGCATATTTATTGAAATAAGTATATATATATATATATATATATATATATATATATATAAGTTGAGTACTAAGGGTCTAACGGATCTCGACGATCGACCTTGCCAAGTAGTAGTGTATCGGGGGGGGGTTCCTTGTTTGGATTTCGATTCGCGAGACACCCCACGCACGAACATGGCCTAGTGTTGAGACTGGGGAGATGTTTAACCCTTAGTGCTCTAGTGTTGGGTTTTCTTATATATATATATATGTTGTGTAGTGAGGGTCTAATGGATCTCGACGATCGACCTTGCCAAGTAGTAGTGTATCGGGGGGGTTCCTTGTTTGGATTTCTCTTCGCGAGACACCCCACACACGAACATGGCATAGTGTTGAGACTGGGGAGAGGTTTAGCCCTTAGTACTTGGTTTGCTTAGTATTTCTAGAGTTTGGGGGTGACGGATTAGTTAGGCATCATAACTTGACTAAGATGTTTAGAAGGATGCACTAGGTGTGCACTATTGGAAGAGAGGTGAGGGGTATCTAAATATGAGATAAAACATATTTTGAAAAATAAAGCATTTATGCACTTGCTAAATATTTTCACAACTCGTGCTCTGACCTGTTTATCTATGTTTCCTCTCTTTTGCTATATCTATATATATATATATATATACTTAGGTGTCTAGAAACAGGGACGCTTGGATGACGATTCCTTTGAGTCAGACGCTTGCTGCAGCTGCTGTGGATGCATGCCGATTTATTTTTAGACGCTTATATTCTTTTGATCTAGATATGAAGCATTATAGTAACTTTTGGTCCGAAAGTCCAATTGTATTTATTTATTCTTTCACCGCCTCTTAGTGCAGCATTCGATTTGGTTGTATTATATTTGAACCGAGTGTTCGGTTATTTTATCTCTTTTAGATTTCATTTATATAAATTGTGTGAATGTTTTAATTGATTTATTTTGTTTAACAGATTAGTTAAAAAAAATTTTGACGCCACCCTAATAGGTTATTAGTAATTAATTTTGTATTCGACAGTGATGCTAAGAATGATCCATATGCGACTCCTGTTTTAATTTGGTACAGGACTGATCGCCCGATATTTTATTAGGCGGGGTGTCACAATACCTTAATCTTCCATTCGAATCACGTGTAAAAGAAAAATCAAGTCATTAGTATATATGAAACATAAGTTAATAGTAAATAAAAAAATTAAAGAAACGTCAAAATGTGTTCATGAAAATGGGGATTTTATTGTTCCCTTCTAATGTCACATATAATTTTTATACGAGTATCAAGTGCCATATTTTGGCACTTTGAATAGTGCTCCCGTTTTTTTATTCATCGTATTATTAAATGAGCATTACCAATTGTTGTGGAAAATGATTATGGGAATAATACACACATTGTGAACTTTTAAATTGGCAACACTTCTTTTCATATAAATAGTGTACACTATTTAACTTAATCATAATAGAGTGCACTATTGAACTTATTTAGAAATAGATCACTATTTAACTTTATCAACATATATGTACAAACACATAACACTATTTAATTTAATCAAAATAATTTTGAATCAACACCAATTTTGTTGCATATAAAAATATACTTCATCAAATTTATTTAACGCCAAAAGAAAAAAGAAAAAAGAAAAACAGAAGTGTTATCATTATGGTTAACTACGAACTAACATCATTAAATTTGATAAAAGTCAACAATTTGGCAGACTTCATCCCCCTTTCATCTCGTGTTTTTCTGTTACAGTTACCTAAGGTTATCGACCATAATGGTGTACTTGTCTCACTCACATTTAATAATCCGATCCTTCTATTGTACCAAGATCTTCACACCATATTTATCGAGTCTGAGTATGTACATGACCAGGTAATGGCCGTCAGCAACCTCCAGTGTCCCAGCTATGGTAAAGTCTGTAGCCAGCGCCGTCATGAGTAGGGGAGAGGATTTTTGGAGGTTTTAATGTGTAGTTGGCATCTGAGAAGGGATTTGGGGCAAATTACATCTCATCCGAGGATGCGAATGAAGCCGCAGACACAACTATTTCTAAAAAATTAAATTCTGAATAAAAAAAATGATAATTAACTAATTAAGTTGCCCACAAAATCAAGCATGACAACAAGGCTCCTTAATATTTTGGATTCTCCCACACAAAGAGCAACATTTGAATCCAAATCATATAGTGTCAAACATAAGCAAATACTAAACAAATTTTTTGAAGTTAAAGCTATGTTTCTTCCAAGGGAGTAAAAAAAAAACATAACATAGAGAGAAAGTTATAGAGTTGGAAATATCGAAGCGATGAAGCATGCCGAGTACTCCACGTTTATGCTACTGGTGGTGATGATCTTTAGTGCTAGTGTAAGGAGCATTAGTTCCTATTACAGTGGTTCCATAGCCCACACCCCTTCTTTAAATAATTCAATAACTTAGGCAAAAAAAATACATACATATTTATCCACATACATACACACTGCATATAAGAGTTAATCATATGTGATTATAAATCAATGAATTTATATGAAAATCATAAATTTGATGGTATCCAAGCAGGATTAAGAAAACCCAAAATGCACATAACCCGATCTTGAAATATGATTACTTTTTGGGAAGGAAATGAGAAAGAAGATTAGAATGAATGAGTGTGTGGAGATGAGAAGATGGATGGGTGTAGATAAATTTGTGAAGTAAAGACAAATAAAGGAGTAAATTGTTGCCTTCCTCCTATTTTTCTTCCCAAGTTTCAATGATCGGTGATCTGATTGATCCATCTTCTTTTGGATGGAATTTAAGCTTGATATATGGTATCCCCCCCCCCCCCCCCCCCCTAATATTGCATCCTATATTCCTTCTATCCCCCTCATCTCCCCTACTAATTTGGATGTACTTATTTGGACCCATACTATTGATGGTGTACCCTCTGTCTCTTCAGTCTAACTTGTCTCTACCCCCTTGAAAAGATAAGGTGACCCCCCAGTCCTCTTTTTCCCCTCCACTTGAGCTTTGGAAGGGTTTATGGGCTATCAAAGCCCTCCAAAGGTCCTTAATTTCATGTGGAAATGTTGTAACGAAGGGTTGGCTATGAATTTATCTCTATGGCAGAAGAATTTAATGGATGCCCGGTGTACTTTATTTGTGAGAAGGAGACTATTGAGCACTTCCTCACTGGATGTCTTTGGGTCCAAAAGGTTTGGGAGAGATCTCCCTTGGCGTTTTGGGTGCCTTTGGAGCCTTGTGATAGGATTGAAAGTTGGGTCCATTCCTCTTTGAGTAACTTGAATTCTGGAGCTAAACATCTGCTGGAAGTTAGGAGTTTGTTTGTCTGTCCATGTTGGGTGATTTGAAAATCTACAAATGAGGCTGTTTTTAGGAAGGATAATATCTATATTTCTAATGTTTTGTCTAAGGCTTTGATCTTAGTTGAATACTACCACAAAAGTCTACAGGTGTTTAGGCCACCTCGGCCAAACCCTCCCTTAGCTCCTATGAGAGTAAGCAAATGGAGTCCCCCCTTCCCCCGCCCCTCGGTATTGGGTAAAAATTAATTGTGATGGTGCCTACAAAGATGAATCTAAGATGGGATCCATGGGTTTATTATGCGAGATCATTTAGGGAATCTTTCAGCTGGTAAATCTGAGCTTTTCCTAATGGCTACTTCAGCCCTCCAGATGGAGGATTTGGGGTTGTGTACTGCTTCCTCGTTCATAAATGAAGAAGGGATGGATAATAACATTCTAGAATCAGACTCTTCTGTGCTTATTCAGTGCATGTCGAACCGTTCAGGCCCAAGATGGTAAATTCAAAGAATTATCAAGAAGGTTAAACACCTTACCACTCATTGTCGACGGATTTCCTTTGTGCATGTGCCGAGAATCATCAATAGTGCGGCTGATTGGGTTGTGAAGTGTTGTTCCAGCGTGAGGCTTCCTCCAGGTTGGGTGTTGAATCCCCCTCCTCTCGTGGACATTCTCCGGATGGATTTCCCCCCAGAAGGAGTGGGGTGAATCTTTTCAGTGTTGATTCAACATTTTTCACAGATGATTTTCCTTGAGATCCTGGTTTTGGGGTGTTTTGAACTTGGTCTTCGGATTGTTTTCTCTTTTCTCTCTCTAGTTGGTGGAAGACGAAAGGGTTGTTGTGTTTGTAAATGGTTTAATCTTCTGGTTGTTGTGTAATCTATTGTATCTAGGGGCTTGGGTTTGGGTGCAACATGTCTTTGGTTTGTCTATAAGCCTGACACATTGCCTCTTTTTGGTCTGTTGGTGTAGCCATGTTTTGTCCATTAATGAAATCAGCCCAGGCCGACGATTAAAAAAAGACAAATAAAAGGAGAGAACAGACGAAATAACATACAAAAGGTAGCTTATTAAATCGTACAACTTACTCATCAGGTAATCCATTAAAAATAAATAAACAGGATTTAAGTTCCTAATAAAAATCTTGTGCTAATTTATAATCTTTACAAATTCAAAGAGCCAATCAACCTACTCTATTCTTCATTATTATTAAAAGTAAAAGGCAGATAATGATCCACCAACACGCTCAACTTCCATAACTCTTATATAGATAATCAATCCTCTGTAGGATCTATGTTTGTCACAGAACACACTAGGAGCAATACTAACGGCTTTACTATAATGCAAATATATATCACTCAAAACATTAAACTAATTAGTGGGAAAATAGGAAATAGAAACAACACAACATTTGAAAGCAATTGAAAGAAACTATATGTCTATCTTATGATTAGATTACTTACCTTAAGTCCAAATATATAGCAACAATCCTTGAAGCACCTACAATTCAAGCTCTTCCAACACGTGATTCAAGTTAAAAATTAGTGATAACTCAATCAGTAACAACACAATTAATCCCAATATCAATATGAGAGGCCCAAAGCCATGACCATTGAAAATATCGCGAGAGCCTTCGAAAAATGCAAGCAATCACAATATTTTACTTACAAATGTAAATCTTAGAGGAAGACATCCGTGATAACTCACACTACAGGCACGTGACACCATCAAATTGCAAACATCCACCAAAATGACACATAATAGTAGTGGAAAGAAAATACCTAGTAAAATATAATCTCTCTTTAGTCTTAGCTTTAATTGTTAAATAGTTTAAAGAGTAACAACAAAATGTTAACAATCTACTCAAACCGAAAAAAGTAACTACAAAGAGATCAACTAATTATAAAACCATGTATTTGAATTTTAAATTTCCCAAACATCGATAATACATACAACTCATATTTAGAATCAGACTTTTCTGAATATACATATTACTCATACTAATCCAAATTAGGTTCTAGAAACAATACAAAACACACACACACACCACAATACACCATTTCAAATTTATAAAATACTCTAAAAGGTTTGCACAACAACTAATTTGAAATTCCAAAGCGGTTAAATATACAGGGGAACATTGAAGATCTTAAAGTAAAGCTGAAGAAGAAACGATAAGTTGTGATAATATAAAGACTTAAGGTTTTCTTATTATAGGGATCTAGTGTTTAACTAACAATAGGACTTCACTTTGACAAAAAAAATCTCATTAAAGGCCAAAGCTCAGTTAGCATAAAAACTATGGATAGTCATGGTATAATTACAGTAGGATATATAAAAATTTATTAACTTTTCAAACCCACACAATTGACTTCATGAGGGCCAAACATTATAAATCTATCATAATTTTTATATCTCCTATTGTAAAAACATTTTTATTATCCGACCAAGAATAATACATCATGGTATCAACCAAAATCAAACTTTTTTTAATAGTAAAAAAATTTCAATATATAATCAATTCCGTTACCTTAATATCTCTTATTCAATTTTCTTGTCCTTTTTTTATCCGAGATGATATAGCTTCTCCTACGTTTACTATATATCAAAACTAAATAATAAAATGTTTACTTAGACTAATGCAAAATAACTTCAATATTCTAAGAACTACATAAATCCATCATACGATAATCCTTATTAAGTAGAATGAATTCAGTAAGAATTCAAGAAATTCATGGCCTTTAACATCATGGCCTATAATTGTACAACAAAACTTGCTTGAAAAACACATGCTTGTACTTTGTGCGTATAAAGAAGAAGTTTGCGGTTCTCTACAGAAAAAAAATCCAATAATATAAACCTATTACATGATGGTTAAATGCATAACAACTCTGCATTACCTGAAGAAGTTTAATTATCAACAAAAAAGAGCGAATTAAAAAAAATTATAAAAATAATTACCTATTGGGTTTCTAAAAATTTTTTTGGATGTGATTATATTGGCATCCCTTCCAAAGATCTCTAACTAAATGAATGAACATGAACTGAAACGCAATGGGAAATAACATGTTTAACAATGGAGTGAAACCTAAAGTTACAGTCCTAATAAAAATGTCAGTAAGTCTATATTAAATGTATACACTTTCAGTACTATGAGGTCATATAGATTTCTTTTTTGTATTTTTCTTTACATAATTAGAGCAAATAATATATAGAAAACGTGCCATAATAAGAAATAAAAAAATATATATTACAAACAAAAAATTATCTTACAACAACATAATGAAACTATTAAATTTATATGACAATGATGAAGGAATCATATAAATCATATTAAAAGAAAATTCCCAATGTTGTTGTTGATTACCCGACGTAACTCCTAAGAGGAGTAAATACTATCCATATAACGAATTGTTTGATAGACAATGTGATAGGTAGGAAACACTACAATTAAAGTCAGACCTCTCAAATAAATCAAGGCAAAGAATAACTAATACACACATGGTGATTGGATTGGAACATTGAAATAACATGTCAATAGTAGGCTTGATTGTGATTTTAGGAATTTTATCAAATATCTAACATGCAATTACAAAGATGTAAAAAACTCAAAATTAGTCAAACAACCCAAACATCCCTAATTGGCACAACCTCAACATACATTTACAGAAACACAAAAAACAAAGACATATGTACAGTCTCACACTATTTCATCTCATCATTGTCGACGAAATGTTCTCATTCGTTGTCTTCTTTGGCGATGTTGCGGCGACCACCAAGACAACTATTTCCGACAATAACATCACATCACATATAATTATAGCCCAAGACCAATTCAACTGATTAGGTATCCCTGTTGAACAAACACTATAACTATTTCCCTCAGTCGACAAATTAATTAAACTAAATATACATCAAATATGCATAGGATTAAATCGAACATTGATATTCATGCTAGAAATTAACATTTATTGTTGATAAATTTGAGCTCATACTTTGATAGCATACATAATAAAAAATAAAAAATATAAAGTACTTCTCATTAGTACATAAATCTGGCCATCATTAATAATAATGCAAATGAAAAAACTTATAGAAAAAAAGCATACAGATAATTTTAAAATTGGAAAAAACACGTATTATTGACATTAGCAATTCAAGTAAAAGGAATGGAGAAAGGCAAGTGAAGATATCTCCATTCAATTGAAAAGGCAAATAAACATCATCAACAAAACACAACAATAAAATTGAAAAACAGAGAGAAAAAGCGAGAAAAAGGAGGGGGTATATCTGGGAAAATTTTAGAGTGAGAAAATGTATACATGCAAAACTAGGGGTGTGCAAAAAAACCGACCGGCCCGAAAACCGAACCGAACCGGCCCGAACCGAACCGAAACCGATGGTTTTTTTTAGCCCGGTTCGGTTTACGATTTAAGGAATTAAAAAACCGACCATGTCGGTTCGGTTTGCGGTCTAGCCATGGAAAAAACCGAACCGAACCGAACTGATATCAATATTTATATTAAAAAACTTATATTTTTATATGAAAAAACCATTAACCGGGCTTAAAAACCGGCCAAAACCGAAAACCGCCCAAAAAAAACCGACCAAAACCGAAAACTAACCAAAACCGAACCGAAATCGAACCGAACCGAAACCGACATAAACCGAAACCGACGGTTTTTTTCATTATCGGTTCGGTTTCGGTCTAACCCTTTCCAAAACCGAACCGATCGGTTCGGTTTGGATTGCGATCCAAAACCGAACCGAACCGACCCGTGCACACCCCTATGCAAAACCAAAATAAACATCAAATTAATACCTATAAAACCAAAATAAACACCAAATTAGAGATCTTGAACACCACAAATCAAAATCGAAAACAAATGTAAGAGAACAACTCAGTTTTCAAATAAAAAATTGTAATAAAAAGCCTTTATTCAACACGCTAAAATCTTAAATACATGTGAAGTTTTTTTTAAATCAAATCCTAAAAACCTTAATCACTTAGAAGATAACCCACATAGAATATTATAGGAGAAATATGACAGAGATAAAGATGATACCATTGTGGGTGAGAGACCAAGTATGAGAGAGTCGAGAGGGAGGAGAATGTGAAAAGGGTTTATTTGTGTTGGGTATATGCGGGTTGAGGAATGATTAAGAGCCGTATGGGAGACAAATAGTTGGTCTTAGTAAGAGGAAGAGACGAAAGGTTTAATAAGATGGAAACAAATTAATGTTCAAGAAAATCAGTAATAGGGAGAGAGTTAGAAAAAGGAGGGAGGGGAAATATCCACAGGTAGTGTCCATAAAGCAATAATAGTGCAATTTGTATTAAAGGAAAATTAAAATTAATAAATGATATGTAAAATTCCATAAAAAAGATAAATCAGACGAAGTTAGATATATATTGCAAAGTAACATCATGAGGCAATTCAAAGTACAAATAGTAATTTAAATAGCATTATTCTTATACTAACGTATAATCACTATCTATGTAAATTGTCTTAGCATATGCATTTTATAAAACACGGGATGGGTACTCACGTGCTTGCATGACAAAAATATTGAAATTTTCTTTTGGATGAATGGAAATTGGAAATTTAGTTATAATTAATTACAGATTACATGCGTAACAAAGTAATGATCGAAGAGAACATAATACATAATAAAGTGATGATTTAAAAGAACAAATCAATCTTCCTATCATTACATGTAATACCCCGTATTTTTATGCTTTCTTAATTTGGGGATTTATTAAATTTAATGTGAATGAATTATTTAATATAAATCTGGAAATTAATTATTTTATAATTATTAACGTGATGTGAGTTAGTAATTATGGGAAAATTATTGAATACTACTAATGAGCAAAGTAATATATAATATTGGTCCTATTAAATGTCACGAGTGAATAGAATGACAATTTTGAAAATTTAAGTCGGGACGCGCCTGTGTCGCGTCGGGAATAAATATTTATTAATAAAAGTAAAATATATTATAAGTCGCTCATATGGTCGTTTTGAGTGCGCCAAAGTGTCCGGAAGGGTCGAGATAGTCAGAAAAGTGTACCCATGGGTTTAATTTGGGTCTCGGGGCGTTTTTAGGCGTAATTAGTACCCGGGGAGGGCATTTTGGACATTTTACATTTTTGGGTAATTAAACCCACGAAAATTCAAGGGATATTTCCGATGTCTAAGGTTGTCTTCTAGGGTTAAAACAACCAAAGACAAGTGACAGCCATAGGAGAGGCTTTTCCAAGCAATCCAAGGCCAAAAAGTCACCCGATTGCACTGCCACCACCACCAACGCGTAGATCGCGCGACGGGGAACGCAACCACACCAAAATCGTCTGCAAATCGGAATGCCAAAAGTCCCAGGCAAGTGTTTATCTTGCTTTTTTTCGTTAATGCATCACTCATGTTAGTCCAGGGATGATTAGGATGAGTTTTATGGAAGAAAACCCAAATTTGAGATAGGAAATCGCATGTAGTAATGGTTTGAATGTTAATCTGGAAACCCCTTAACATGTAGAGGATTAAATCACGAAATTTTGATGTTTTAGAAGAAGAAAATTCTGGAAAGGACTGATTAGAACCATGTTAAAAAGAATTCTAGGGTTCTTGAGATTTACATGAATTTTGGCTTGTTAATCCATGATTATTAATGGAAATTTGCATGCTTTACGTAAAAGATGTATGGAATGGATTTATACTATTAGTAGTACAAATTTCTGGACGATTGGGAATGAAAAGTTTGGATTTGGATGGAGTTATGTGAGAAAACCCGTAACTGGTAACTGCAGAATTCGCCATACCTGTTTGATCGATCGATCGATCGAGCCAAGAGCTTCGATCGATCGAAGGTTCGATCGATCGAGCCCCAGACTTCGATCGATCGACCCCTTCTGGCAGGCTCATATTCCCCCTTTTTAAATTAGTTGAATTCAATTTAACGAGAAATAATACTTGGACACCCTTATTAAAATATTTTGGGAGATGAAGAAGACCAGTAGGACTTACAAATAATTATGGGACCTTTAATGTAACACGAGAGTTGTATTTTGGGTTATTTACACATAAGGGACGATGAAACTATGTATTAAAGGGAGAGACGCGTAAGATAGTTACTTTGGAACATAAGTGAATACCTATTGAATTTTACACTTGAGAGGATAGAGTCCATGAGTATTACGTAGTAAGTTAGAAAAATCCCTCGAATTAAAGTTAGAGACGAACCGTTATACGTGATAACTAATAATGGGGAAATCAGGATAAATGTCGTGATTATGGGTTATGAGATGAACCTAAATTGATATGATAAAAGTAGTATATTTATATGACTGTGTGTATGCATATATTATATACGTGTGAAAATCATGACCGCGCTACTTGCTATCCTTGAGGCTACCGCTCTGGGACGATCTTATCTCGAATGGGCCTTCATGGGAGATATTGACTCGTACCCTAGAAGATAGGAATCCTAGGTACAGGCTATCAAATCGATAGTCACGGTCTTAAGAGACGCGAGGGTATGTGCTGACCTCTTGGACTTGGAGACTATGCTTCGCCTCAGTATTGTTTGTGTATGTATTAATACAGTTCGAGAGTGATTCCGAACTTGTATTTCCCTTAGTACGATTGATACGGGGATTGGATAGCAGAGCATGCCCGCAACATAATTTTTATGTGGGGTGCTGTTAGAATATATATATATATATATATATATATATATATATATATATATATATATATGAAATTCTGAAATTTGAAACTGCCTACTGTGTTATAGTAAGTAAAAAATGAATAAGACTTCAAATTGGAAATACTTGTTTTGAAAAGTATATTATGACACTGGGAAACTTTATTAATAAATAAAGTTAAAATGAGAGCTTTGTTACTGAATAGAATTTTCCTCTTACACAATTATGTTGTTCAATTTTAAATCTTACGGGTAACCTAAGTTAAGTTAAACCATTGGGAAGGTTAGTGCGACAGGCGTGCACATTAGAAGAGAGGTGAGAAATTCTCAACATACTAATATGTTGTTGTATTGGCCTGTAAACATTTTAAATACATGCTAAACAAATTTTAAATTTTTCTACACTATCGGGCACCGACCCGTTTCTATTTCTCTTTCTATCTTGTATATATATGTATATATTACAGGTGCCCAGCCACAGGGGCGTCTTGCATAGGATCCTTTGGAAGGAACGTGCTGCAGCTTAGGTGGGAGTTGCAGGCCTCTTGCTTAGACGACTTCATTTATTTGATTCCACTTCTAGCATGTTCATTTAGTGGGGCATGTGTCGCCCTTTCCATTATTCAGATGTTTTATTGGACATTATGACTCATTCATTTCTAGTTTTGTCATCTTGGGATTTATTACTGTCTGGATGTTTTACTTTAAGTTTTAAATGTTGGGATTTAGTTGTTGAATGATTGAATTATTTGGATTATATGTTCCAGGATGATTGTGGTGTGATTCTTTAATTATGAATAATGTAAAGATTTAAATCTTGGTTTATAAAATAAAATTTGGAAAGTAATGTCTAAAAATGATTTTGACACTTAGCTTATTTAATTAGGGTGTTTAAACTGAAAAAGTTATTTTTATGACAGTGATGCTAAGAATGAACCAACTGTTCACCTTGATTTTAATTTAATAAAGGAGTGATCGCCCGGTATTTAATTAGGCGGGGTGTCACATACATTGGGGAAAAAGTTTCAAAAGGAGAAATGATAAGACAAACAACAAAAAAATGAAACAAACATTTAGTATGAGTCTATAAAATATCAAACTTTTTAAGTAATAAAATAAAGGGAAAATATAAAATATAGTTCCTAACATCATTAAACATCGAAAATATCTAATCTAACCAAATCTTTAAATCCCTAGTCGCGTGTGTATTATTTAGTTTTAACAAAATCACACACATACAATTAGTCTTTATAATGTTTTGGTGGTATTGGCTTAACCATTTAAAAGAAGAAAACCCAAGACAGCTGAATACTAATTTCATCTCTTACCTTTTTTTCACTTGCCTTTATCCACTTTTATTTGTTGCCAACAATACCAAAATAACATGGATGCACCACTTTGAAAAAGCATCTATGAAATGTTATACAAACAAAATTCACCCTAAAATTGAAGCAACAAAGAAACAATATTGTATTATCAGAAAAATTACGGAGTTTTCAAAAGTACCACCTACAGATATTCCATACATAGCATCAAGCGATGTGTAGAATCAAAGTATATTATATGAACTTTTAAATACTAATAAAAGCTCACAGTGAAATGTGACATCAATTTCCTCGAGATTTAGTCTTGATCTTTCCATCGAGAAAGATATAGAGAGGAAGGGTCACCTAAGAGGAGAAGGAAAGGCATCGGCTGATATGAGATGTGTAGAGGCAGACGTAGATAAAATTGTTAGGAAATGAGGCACCAAAGCAAGTGAGGAGATCTTCCTTTAATGAAGGAAAAAAGTGAGAGTAAAGAAATGTGAAATGAGAGAAAATTAATTGGGTTACCATTCGTCACAACACTGATTTCTTCTCTATCTTAAACTCTGGCCTTCTCCCTTTAACATCCACGTGGCAAAACTACATTTATAGACACCATTTTTAAATATACTAGGTCTTGACCCCGCGCAATGCGCGGGCTCTCTTAAAATATGTTTGTAATTATATTTATACAAAAGTTATATATTAGACAGGGCTAAAAGGGAGTTAGCAAAAAACTAAAATCAAAAATAAAATGAACACCTAAAAGGGAGTTAACAAATATGTTATTCTCTCTCATTCTCCTTCTCTTTCTCTCCATCCCTCCATCTCAAATACTCATGGTCTGGATACCGTAAAAGGTAAAATGAAACAAAAAAACCCATTAACTATTAGAGGAACATAAGACAATAAACACAACAATTTCTTGGAACTTCAATCATTCTCAATTATATTAAACCAAAATCAACTAAATAACTACAAATTTTACGTTAATGATATGACAAAAAATTACATGTAAGTGGTGGAATCACATGGAACTTATACTAAATCACATAATTATACCTTCTTATTTATAAAGAGAAATATACAAAAAACAAATACATAAAAAAACAATTGAAACTAATAGAAATTCGAACCTTGAATATCTGGATCGGACCAAACATTCGTGAGTGAACCTTGAATTGCGTAAGATCTAGTCTGTCATTTTTAAAATTGCAGATTGAAGCACATATCTTGTTCTTTTTTTGGCTAACCAAAGAAAAAGAAAAAAATAATTAAAGAAAATAAAGAAATAGAGTATGAGAGCAAGAGTGAAAGATAATGAGGGATTTGATATTCCCTATAACAAAATAGGAAAAACCTCTTAGTAGGAAGAACCCCTCATTAGTAAGGTGAAAGGAGATTTATTAGTAATAGTATGAAAAAAATTGAAGTGACGCATGGTTGAACAAAGAAAAGGATTTGCATCACTTGAACTTCATCTCTTACGTATTGATTATAAATACAGGGCACAACTTCATGTTGGGATTCATTTTTTTTTTTTGCAAACAAACGGGTCCTAAACCTTTATCATAAATATCAAATGTTAACGCGATACACACCGCTCTAAACAAAAACATCCTCATTCCGCCATTCAAAATCCCAGGACCAACACTACAGTAGTTGGAGGAAAAAAAACACATCCCACCTAGTTCCTTCCACTATGAAATAAAAAAAATAAAAAATAAAAAGAAGAAAGAAAAACTGGTAAACATAATCAAAACCAAAGAACAATTCCTAAATATTTACAAAAGTTGTATTTAGTCCTATCAAACATATATAGTATGAAATAAAAAAAATAAAAAATAAAAGGAAAAAAGAAAAAAAAACACCAGATCTTGTATGTACAGTAGATAAGAAAGTCATCGACCATTTTCCTTCACCCCTTTATTCTTGGCTCCATCTCCGGCGACCTTTTCAACTTTTTCCTCTTTCATCATAAATACAAAACTAATCTTTTCGCCTCTGTTACTGCGGTGAAGAATATTTCGAGGGAGAGAGAAAGATAAGCCAATTGAGGAAAGAGGAGATAAGGAGGGCATGGGAACAGATTCGTCAGTGAGAGAAAGGCCAATTAAATAGTGACAAATGAGCGTATAAAGGGATAGAGAAAAGCCAATTGAATCACTTATTGAGTTGAGTTTTAATGCCACGTGGCATAGCTACAATAAGAGACACCATATATATATATATATATATATATATATATATATTAGTTGTATACTCGTGCACAGGCGGTGCATAACAATTAAAATCTAATATAAAAGTATTTAATCAATATAAAATATGTAATGCACAAATAGATGTCGAGAAATTCAAAAGTAAACTATATATAGAATAAGATTGAATCCATGAGTAATATAATTTCTGTGTGAGGGAGAAGTAACCTCTATGTTGGTTTGAATTTTTTTATTTGCGTCATAGGAAACAATAGATCGATTTTACGATGGAATAATACAAATATATGTGAGAGCGTGGATAAATTCTAGATTATCATCATGAAATAGTAGTGTTGTTAAATGGATATAATCTTATTTTTAGTATTAATAAATTTTATTATTTTTATATTTATAGTGGAGTCGTATATATTTAGTCAGTTTTTAATTTTGATCTAATTAAGTTGGTATAAATAAAGCACACATACTAATTATGTACATACCCATACACTCAAATCGCCCCCAAACCTCCACCTCATCCCATGTACCTCACCCACACACAAATACCCCCCACATCTCATTTCAAAAATCAAAATCATACGATTCACTCTCTTCTCTCATCTTTCACCCATCCACCACTCTTACACATTTTCTCTCTCCTTCCATAAAAAATAATAAAACCACTATTAAAACTCAGCTTCAAACCAAACCACCACCCAAAAAAATCCCAACCTCGACCCTTCAAAGCGCGGCGTCACCCTGCTTCTGCCACCACCTACTAGTGGTGGCCCAGTGAACTCCGACCAGCATAAAAAATAAACCCGACAGCTACCCATACTGCTCAAACCTCACCAGTCTTCAATCCACGAACAAACTGTCCACAAAGCCCGAACCTCTAACCAACAACCTGAGCTACACTCTGAACAAAACAACTCATTGTGTATTAAATAACATTTTTTGTATTGGTAAAGTACAAATTAAATTATCATTTTTTTCACGAAGCATAGTTTTTTCAATGATTTCATAAAAAAATCCATGATCATATCAAACGATTAACAATCTAAAGCCATGTATCAAGAGATAGTATTGCAACTCAGCACTTATAATGATCAAATATATATTAAAGCATGAAGGTATTAACATTCACTTTTCACAGAATTAGGGAAACATATAACCACCTGAAAATAACTATTTGGAGAAGAACCACTCCATCTAGACCCCCCCAACCTCCAATATTTCTTCTTCGGATGTTTCCCACGCCTTCACTATCCAGCTAGTGGCAGAATAAATCTTTCAACCAAATAGGATCATCATGTTTTGAATTTACTTGAGCAAACCTCTGCCCAAAGTACACGTTAAAATTACCCGGATATTTTCTTAGAACGGAACACAATATTGAAAGCACCACGCACACGCCTATATTGATTGCAACAGAAGTTAAGAAAATAACTTTACCTTTGTCCACTCTATCTGAAATAATATAGGTGTTTCAGATAGAGCGGACAACGATAAAGTTATTTTCTTAACTTCTGTTGCAATCAATATAAGAGTGTGTGTGGCGCTTCCAATATTATGTTCCATTTCGAGAAAAACAACAGGACAATTTTAGCGTGAACTTGGAAAAGAAGTTTACTCAAGTAAAATAAAAACGAGATGATCCTATCAGGTTTAAAGATTTGTTCCTCCCCCTAACTGGATAGTGAAGGATTGAGAAACATCCGAAGAAGAAATATTGGAGGTTGGGGTCAAGATGCAGTGGTTTTTCTCTGAATAGTTGTTTTAAGTGGTTATATGTTTTCCTCATTGTGCGAAGAGTGAATGTTAATACATTCATGCCTTAATATATATTTGATAATTATACATACTGAGTGACACAACTAACTCTTGATAAGCGACTTTATATTGTTAATTGTCTGATATGATCTTGAATTTTTTATGAAATCATTGAAAAAAACTATGTTACGTGCAAAAAACGTTATTTTAATTTGCAGTTTACCAACACAAAAAATGATATTTTTATGTGACTAAGTCAAACAAAAAATGAGTTCTTGTTTTCATCAGAGGGCAGCTCGAGTTATTGGCTAGAGGTCTGGGCTTTGTGGACAGTTGGTTCGTGGGTTGAAGACTGGTGGGGTTTTAGGGGTTGAGCATTATGGGTGGCTGCCGAGTTTATTTTTTTAGGCTTGTCGGAATTCGTTGGGTCACCATCCACAAACGCCACCAGTCTTCAACCCACAAACAAAATGTTCCCAAAGTCCGGAACTCTAGCCAACAACCCAAGCTGCCCTTTGATCAAAACAACTCATTTTTTATTTGACTTAGTCAAATAAAAATAACGTTTTTGTGTTGGTAAACTGCAAATTAAAATATAGTTTTTTGCACGAAGCATAACTTTTTCAATGATTTCATAAAAAAATTCAAGTTCATATCAAACGATTAACAATCTAAAGCTATGTATCAAGAGTTAATAGTGGAACTCAGCATGTATAATCATCAAATATATATTAAGGCATTAAGGTATTAACATTCACTATTCACACAATTAGGGAAACATGTAACCACCTGAAAACAACTATTCGGAGAAGAACCACTGCATCTAGACCCCCAACCTCCAATATTTCTTCTTCGAATGTTTCTCAAACTTTCACTATCTAGGTAGGGGGCGAAACAAATCTCTCAACCATATAGGATCATCATATTTTGATTTTACTTGAGCAAGCCTCTGCCCAAAGTATACACTAAAATTACCCGGTTGTTTTCTCAAAATGGAACACAATATTGAAAGCACCACGCACACGCCTATATTGATAGCAACAGAAGTTAAGAAAATAACTTTATCTTTGTCCACTCTATCTGAAACAATATAGGTGTTTCAAATAGAGCAGACAGCGATGAAGTTATTATCTTAACTTCTGTTGGAATCAATATACGAGTGTGTGCAGTGCTTTAAATAGTGTTCCATTTTGAGAAAACAACCGGTCAATTTTAGCGTGTACTTGGGGCAGAGGCTTGCTCAAGTAAAATCAAAACGTGTTGATCCTATCAGGTTTAAAGATTTGTTTCGCCCCCTAGCTGGATAATGAAGGTTTGGGAAACATTCGAAGAAGAAATATTGGAGGTTGGGAGTCTAGATGTAGTGGTTCTTCTTCGAATAGTTGTTTTAGGTGGTTATATGTTTTCCTCATTGTGTGAAGAGTGAATGTTAATATATTCATGCGTTAATATATATTTGATCATTATACATACTGAGTGACACAACTAACTCTTGATAAGCGACTTTATATTGTTAATTGTTTGCTATGATCTTGAATTTTTTATGAAATGATTGAAAAAAAACTATGCTTCATGCAAAAAAAAGTTATTTTAATTGGCAATTTACCAACACAAAAAATGTTATTTTTATTTGACTAAGTCAAATAAAAAATAAGTTGTTGTTTTCATCAGAGGGCAGCTCGGGTTGTTGGCTAGAGGTCCGAGCTTTGTGGACATTTGGTTCGTGGGTTGAAGACTTGTGGGGTTTGAGGGGTTTCCATATAGGATCATCATATTTTGATTTTACTTGAGCAAGCCTCTGCCCAAAGTACACGCAAAAATTACCCGGTTGTTTTCTCTAAATGGAACAGAATATTGAAACAACCACGCACACGCCTATATTGATTGCAATAGAAATTAAGAAAATAACTTCATCTTTGTGCACTCTATCAGAAACAATATATGTATTTCAGATAGAGCTGACAGAGATGAAGTTATTTTCTTAACTTCTGTTGGAATCAATATAGGAGTGTGTGTGGCGCTTTCAATATTGTGTTCCATTTTGAGAAAAACAACCGGACAATTTTAGCGTGTACTTGGAACAAAAGTTTGCTCAAGTAAAATAAAAACGTGATGATCCTATTAGGTTTAAAGATTTGTTCCGCCCCTAGCGGGATAGAGAAGGATTGAGAAACATCCGAAGAAGAAATATTGGAGGTTGGGGTCTAGATGCAGTGGTTCTTCTCCGAATAGTTGTTTTTGGTGGTTATATGTTTTCCTCGTTGTGTGAAGAGTGAATGTTTATACATTCAAGCCTTAATAATATTTTATCATTATACATACTGAGTGACACAACTAACTCTTGATAAGCGACTTTATATTGTTAATTGTTTGATATGATCTTGAATTTTTTATGAAATCATTGAAAAGAACTATGCTTCATGCAAAAAAAAGTAATTTTAATTTGCAGTTTACCAAAACAAAAAACGTTATTTTTATTTTGACCAAGTCAAATAAAAAATAAGTTGTTGTTTTCATCAGTGGGCAACTCGGGTTATTGGCGAGAGGTCCGGGCTTTGTGGACAGTTGGTTCGTGGGTTGAAGACTGGTGGGGTTTGAGGGGTTGAGCATTACGGGTGGGTGTAGGGTTTATTTTTTTAGGGTTGTCGAAATTCGTTGGGTCACCATCCACAAACCCCACCAGTCTTCAATCCACGAACCAACTGTCCCCCAAAGTCTGGAACTCTAGCCAGCAACCCATGTTGCCCTCTGATCAAATCAACTCATTTTTTATTTGACTTAGTCAAATAAAAATAACGTTTTTTTGTGTTGGTAAACTGCAAATTAAAATACATTTTTTTGTACGAAGTATAGCTTTTTAAATGATTTCATAAAAAAATTCGAGTTCATATCAAACGATTAATAATCTAAAGCCATGTATCAAGAGTTAGTATTGGATCTCAGCATGTATAATCATCAAATATATATTAAGGCATGAAGGTATTAACATTCACTATTCACACAATTAGGGAAATATATAACCACCTGAAAACAACTATTCGGAGAAGAACCACTGCATCTAGACCCCCAACCTCCAATATTTCTTCTTCGAATGTTTGTCAAGCTTTCACTATCTAGATAGGGGGCGAAACAAATCTTTCAACCATATAGAATCATCAGATTTTGATTTTACTTGAGCAAGCCCCTGCCCAAAGTACACGCTAAAATTACCCGCTTGTTTTCTCAAAATGAAACACAATATTAAAAGCACCACACACACGCTTATATTGATTGCGACAGAAGTTAAGAAAATAACTTTATCTTTGTCCAATCTATCTGAAACAATATAGGAGTTTCAAATAGAGCGGACAGCGATGAAGTTATTTTCTTAACTTCTGTGGAATCAATACAGTAGTGTGTGTGGCACTTTCAATATTGTGTTCCATTTCAAGAAAAACAACCGGACAATTTTAGCATGTACCTGGAACATAAGTTTCTACAAGTAAAATCAAAACGGGATGATCCTATCAGGTTGAAAGATTTGTTCTGCCCCTTAACAGGATAGTGAAGGATTGAGAAACATCCGAAAAAGAAATATTAGAGGTTGGGTTCTAGATGCAGTGGTTCTTCTCCGAATAGTTGTTTTTTATGGTTATATGTTTTCGTCATTGTGTGAAGAGTGAATATTTATACATTCAAGCCTTAATATATATTTGATCATTATACATACTGAGTGACACAGCTAACTCTTGATAAGTGACTTTATATTGTTAATTGTTTGATATGATCTTGATTTTTTTATGAAATCATTGAAAAGAACTATGCTTCGTGCAAAAAAAAAGTAATTTTAATTTGCAGTTTACCAAAACAAAAAATGTTATTTTTATTTGCTTAAGTCAAATCAAAAATAAGTTGTTGTTTTCATCAGTGGGTAACTCGGGTTATTGGCGAGAGGTCCGGGCTTTGTGGACAGTTGGTTCGTGGGTTGAAGACTGGTGGGGTTTGAGGGGTTGAGCATTACGGGTGGGTGTAGGGTTTATTTTTTTAGGGTTGTCGAAATTCGTTGGGTCACCATCCACAAACCCCACCAGTCTTCAACCCACGAACCAACTGTCCCCCAAAGTCCGGAACTCTAGCCAACAACCCATGTTGCCCTCTGATCAAAACAACACATTTTTTATTTGATTAGTCAAATAAAAATAACGTTTTTTTGTGTTGGTAAACTGCAAATTAAAATATATTTTTTTGTACGAAGCATGGATTTTTAAATGATTTCATAAAAAAATTCAAGTTCATATCAAACGATTAACAATCTAAAGCCATGTATCAAGAGTTAGTATTGGAACTCAGCATGTATAATCATCAAATATATATTAAGGCATGAAGGTATTAACATTCACTATTCACACAATTAGGGAAATATATAACCACCTGAAAACAACTATTCGGAGAAGAACCACTGCATCTAGACCCCTAGCCTCCAATATTTCTTCTTCAAATGTTTCTCAAGCTTTCACTATCTAGATAGGGGGCGAAACAAATCTTTCAACCATATAGGATCATCATATTTTGATTTTACTTGAGCAAGCCTCTGCCTGAAGTACACGCTAAAATTACCCGGTTGGTTTCTCAAAATGAAACACAATATTGAAAGCACCACACACACGCCTATATTGATTGCAACAGAAGTTAAGAAAATAACTTTATCTTTGTCCAATCTATTTGAAACAATATAGGTGTTTCAGATCGAGGGGACAACGATGAAGTTATTTTCTTAACTTCTTGGAATCAATATAGTTGTGTGTGCGGTGCTTCTAATATTGTGTTCCATTTTGAAAAAACAACCGGTCAATTTTAGCGTGTACTTGGGGAGAGGCTTGCTCAAGTAAAATCAAAACGTGATGATCTTATCAGGTTGAAAGATTTGTTCCGCCCCCTAGCTGGATAGTGAAGGTTTAGGAAACATCCGAAGAAGAAATAATGGAGGTTGGGAGTCCAGATACACTGGTTCTTCACCGAATAGTTGTTTTAGGTGGTTATATGTTTTCCTCATTGTGAGAAGAGTGAATGTTAATACATTCATGACTTAATATATATTCGATCATTATACATACTGAGTGACGCAACTAGCTCTTGATAAGCGACTTTGTATTCTTAATTGTTTGATACGATCTTGAATTTATTATGAAATCATTGAAAAAAAACTATGCTTCGTGCAAAAAAAAGTTATTTCAATTTGCAGTTTACTAACACAAAAAATGTAATTTTTATTTGACTAAGTTAAATAAAAAATAAGTTGTTGTTTTTATCAGTGGGCAACTCTGTTGTTGGCTAGAGGGTTTTGTGGACAGTTGGTTCGTGGGTTGAACACTGGTGGGGTTTGAGGGGTTGAGCATTATGGGTGGCTGTCGGATTTATTTTCTTAGGGTTGTCAGAATTCGTTGGGTCATCATCCACAAACCCCACCAGTCTTCAACCCACAAGCCAAATGTCCCCAAAGTCCGGAACTCTAGCCAACAACCCAAGCTTCCCTTTGATCAAAACAACTCATTTTTTATTTGACTTAGTCAAATAAAAATAACGTTTTTGTGTTGGTAAACTGCAAATTAAAATATATTTTTTGGCACGAAGCATAACTTTTTCAATGATTTCATAAAAAAATTTAAGTTCATATCAAACGATTAACAATCTAAAGCCATGTATCAAGAGTTAGTATTGGAACTCAGCATGTATAATCATCAAATATATATTAAGGCATTAAGGTATTAACATTCACTATTCACACAATTAGGGAAACATATAACCACCTGAAAACAACTATTCGGAGAAGAACCATTGCATCTAGACCCCCAGCCTCCAATATTTCTTCTTCGAAATGTTTCTCAAACTTTCACTATCTAGGTAGGGGGTGAAACAAATCTCTCAACCATATAGGATCATCATATTTTGATTTTACTTGAGCAAGCCTCTGCCCAAAGTATACACTAAAATTACCCGGTCGTTTTCTACAAATGGAACACAATATTGAAAGCACCATGCACACGCCTATATTGATAGCAACAGAAGTTAAGAAAATAACTTTATCTTTGTCCACTCTATCTGAAACAATATATGTGTTTTAAATAGAGCGGACAACGATGAAGTTATTATCTTAACTTCTGTTGGAATCAATATACGAGTGTGTGCGGTGTTTTAAATATTGTGTTCCATTTTGAGAAAACAACCGGTCAATTTTAGCGTGTACTTGGGTCAGAGGCTTGCTCAAGTAAAATCAAAACGTGTTGATCCTATCAGGTTTAAAGATTTGTTCTGCCCCCTAGCTGGATAGTGAAGGTTTGGGAAACATTCGAAGAAGAAATATTGGAAGTTGGGAGTCTAGATGCAGTGGTTCTGCTTCGAATAGTTGTTTTAGGTGGTTATATGTTTCCTCATTGTATGAAGAGTGAATGTTAATATATTCATGCCTTAATATATTTTTGAACGTTATACATACTGAGTGACACAACTAACTCTTGATAAACGACTTTATATTGTTAATTGTTTGATATGATCTGGAATTTTTTATGAAATGATTGAAAAAAAACTATGCTTCATGCAAAAAAAAAAGTTATTTTAATTTGCAATTTACCAACACAAAAAATGTTATTTTTATTTGACTAAGTCAAATAAATAATAAGTTGTTGTTTTCATCAGAGGGCAGCTCGGGTTGTTGGCTAGAGGTCCGAGCTTTGTGGACAGTTGGTTCGTGGGTTGAAGACTTGTGGGGTTTGAGGGTTTGAGAATTATGGGTGGCTGTCGGGTTTATTTTTTTAGGCTTGTTGGAATTTTTTGGGTCACCATTCACAAACCCCACTATTCTTCAACACACAAACCAACTGTCCCCAAAGTCCGGAACTCTAACCAACAACCCAAGCTGCCCTCTGATCAAAACAACTCATTTTTTATTTGATTTAGTTAAATAAAAATAACGTTTTTTTGTTGGTAGACTGTAAATTAAAATACATTTTTTTTGCACGAAGCATAACTTTTTCACTGATTTCATAAAAAAATTCAAGTTCATATCAAACGATTAACAATCTAAAGCCATGTATCAAGAGTTAGTATTAGAACTCATCAAGTATAATCATCAAATATATATTTAGGCATGAAGGTATTAACATTCACTATTCACAGAATTAGGGAAACATATAATCACCTGAAAACAACTATTCGAAGAAGAACCACTGCATCTAGACCCCCAGCCTGCAATATTTCTTCTTCGAATGTTTCTCAAGCTTTCACTATCTAGCTAGGGGGCGAAACAAATCTTTCAACCATATAGGATCATCATATTTTGATTTTACTTGAGCAAGCCTCCGCCCAAAGTACACGCAAAAATTACCCGGTTGTTTTCTTTAAATGGAACAGAATATTGAAACAACCACGCACACGCCTATATTGATTGCAACAGAAATTAAGAAAATAACTTTATCTTTGTCCACTCTATCAGAAACAATATATGTATTTCAGATAGAGCTGACAGAGATTAAGTTATTTTCTTAACTTCTGTTGGAATCAATATAGGAGTCTGTGTGGCGCTTTCAATATTGTGTTCCATTTTGAGAAAAACAACCGGACAATTTTAGCGTGTACTTGGAACAAAAGTTTGCTCAAGTAAAATCAAAACGTGATGATCCTATCAGGTTTAAAGATTTGTTCCGCCCCCTAACTGGATAGTGAATGATTGAGAAACATCCGAAGAAGAAATATTGGAGGTTGGGGTGTAGATGCAGTGGTTCTTCTCCGAATAGTTGTTTTTGGTGGTTATATGTTTTCCTCATTGTGTGAAGAGTGAATGTTTATACATTTAAGCCTTAATATATATTTGATCATTATACATATGAGTGACACAACTAACTCTTGATAAGTGACTTTATATTGTTAATTGTTTGATATGATCTTGAATTTTTTATGAAATCATTGAAAAGAACTATGCTTCGTGCAAAAAAAAGTAATTTTAATTTGCAGTTTACCAAAACAAAAAATGTTATTTTTATTTAACTAAGTCAAATAAAAAATAAGTTGTTGTTTTCATCAGTGGGCAACTCGGGTTATTGGCGAGAGGTCCGGGCTTTGTGGACAGTTGGTTCGTGGGTTGAAGACTGGTGGGGTTTGAGGGGTTGAGCATTACGGGTGGGTGTCGGGTTTATTTTTTTAGGGTTGTCGAAATTCGTTGGGTCACCATCCACAAACCCCACCAGTATTCAACCCACGAACCAACTGTCCCCCAAAGTCCGGAACTCTAGCCAACAACCCATGTTGCCCTCTGATCAAAACAACTCATTTTTTATTTGACTTAGTCAAATAAAAATAAAGTTTTTTGTGCTGGTAAACTGCAAATTAAAATCTATTTTTTTGTACGAAGCATAGCTTTTTAAATGATTTCATAAAAAAAATTCAAGTTCATATCAAACGATTAACAATCTAAAGCCATGTATCAAGAGTTAGTATTGGAACTTAGCATGTATAATCATCAAATATATATTAAGGTATGAAGGTATTAACATTCATGTTTCACACAATTAGGGAAATATATAACCACCTGAAAACAACTATTCGGAGAAGAACCACTGCATCTAGACCCCCAGCCTCCAATATTTCTTCTTCGAATGTCTCTCAAGCTTTTACTATCTAGACAGGGGGCGAAACAAATCTTTCAACCATATAGGATCATCATATTTTGATTTTACTTGAGCAAGCCTCTGCCCAAAGTATACGCTAAAATTACCCGGTTGTTTTCTCAAAATGAAAGACAATATTGAAAGCACCACACACATGCCTATATTGATTGCAACAGAAGTTAAGAAAATAACTTTATCTTTGTCCACTCTATATGAAACAATATAGGTGTTTCAGATAGAGCTGACAGAGATGAAGTTACTTTCTTAACTTCTGTTGGAATCAATATAGGAGTGTGTGTGGCGCTTTCATTATTGTGTTCCATTTCGAGAAAAACTGTCGGGCAATTTTAGCGTGTACTTGGAACAGATGTTTGCTTAAGTAAAATCAAAACGTGATGATCCTATCAGGTTTAAAGATTTGTTCTGCCCCCTAGTTGGATAGTGAACGATTGAGAAACATCCGAAGAAGAAATATTGGAGGTTGAGGTCTAGATGCAGTGGTTCTTCACCGAATAGTTATTTTAGGTGGTTATATGTTTTCCTTATTATGTGAAGAGTGAATGTTAATACATTCTTGCCTTAATATATATTTGAACATTATACATACTTAGTGACACAACTAACTCTTGATAAGCGACTTTATATTGTTAATTGTTTGATATGATTTTGATTTTTTTATGAAATCATTGAATAAAACAATTCTTCGAGCAAAAAAAAGTTATTTAAATTTGCAGTTTACCAACACAAAAAATGTTATTTTTATTTGACTTAGTCAAATAAAAAAGGAGTTGTTTTTTTCATCAGAGGGAAGCTCGGGTTGTTGGCTACAGGTTCGGGCTTTGTGGACAGTTGGTTCGTGAGTTGTAGACTGGTGCGGTTTGAGGGGTTGAGCATTATGGGTGGCTATCGGGTTTATTATTTTAGGCTTGTCGGAATTCGTTGGGTCACCATCCACAAACCCCACCAGTCTTCAACCCACGAACCAACTGTCCCCAAGGTCCGGAACTCTAGCCAACAACCCAAGCTGCCCTCTGATCAAAACAACACATTTTTTTTTTTGACTTAGTCAAATAAAAATAACGTTTTTTGTGTTGATCAACTACAAATTAAAATATATTTTTTTGCACGAAGCATACCTTTTTCAATGATTTCAAAAAAAATTAAAGTTCATATCAAACGATTACTAATATAAAGCCATGTATCAAGAGTTCGTATTGGAACTCAGCATGTATAATCATCAAATATATATTAAGGCATGAAGGTATTAACATTCACTACTCACACAATTAGGGAAACACATAACCACCTGAAAACAACTATTCGGAGAAGAACCAGTAGACCCCCAGCCTCCAATATTTCTTCTTCGAATGTTTTTCAAGCTTTCACTATCTAGCTAGGGGGCGAAACAAATCTCTCAAACATATAGGATCATCATATTTTGATTTCACTTGAACAAGTCTCTGCCCAAAGTACACACTAAAATTACCCGGTTGTTTTCTTAAAATGGAACAGAAAATTGAAAGCTCCACTCACACGCCTATATTGCTTGCAACAGAAGTTAAGAAAATAACTTTATCTTTGTCCACTCTATATGAAACAATATATGTGTTTCAGATAGAGCTGACAGAGATGAAGTTACTTTCTTAACTTCTGTTGGAATCAATATAGGAGTGTGTGTGGCGCTTTCATTATTGTGTTCCATTTCGAGAAAAACTATCGGGAAATTTTAGCTTGTACTAGGAACAGATGTTTGCTTAAGTAAAATCAAAACGTGATGATCCTATCAGGTTTAAAGATTTGTTCTGCCCCCTAGTTGGATAGTGAATGATTGAGAAACATCCGAAGAATAAATATTGGAGGTTGAGGTCTAGATGCAGTGGTTCTTCACCGAATAGTTATTTTAGGTGGTTATATGTTTTCCTTATTGTGTGAATAGTGAATGTTAATACATTCTTGCCTTAATATATATTTGATCATTATACATACTGAGTGACACAACTAACTCTTGATAAGCGACTTTATATTGTTAATTGTTTGATATGATTTTGAATTTTTTATGAAATCATTGAATAAAACAATTCTTCGAGCAAAAAAAAGTTATTTAAATTTGCAGTTACCAACACAAAAAATGTTATTTTTATTCGACTTAGTCAAATAAAAAAGGAGTTGTTTTTTCATCAGAGGGAAGCTCGGGTGGTTGGCTAGAGGTTCGGGCTTTGTGGACAGTTGGTTCGTGAGTTGTAGACTGATGCGGTTTGAGGGGTTGAGCATTATGGGTGGCTATCGGGTTTATTTTTTTAGGCTTGTCGGAATTCGTTGGGTCACCATCCACAAACCCCACCAGTCTTCAAGCCACGAACCAACTGTCCCCAAAGTCCGGAACTCTAGCCAACAACCCAAGCTGCCCTCTGATCAAAACAACTCATTTTTTTTTTTGACTTAGTCAAATAAAAATAACGTTTTTTGTGTTGGTCAACTACAAATTAAAATATATATTTTTGCACGAAGCATTGCTTTTTCAATGATTTCATAAAAAATTAAAGTTCATATCAAACGATTAACAATCTAAAGCCATGTATCAAGAGTTCGTATTGGAACTCAGCATGTATAATCATCAACTATATATTAAGGCACGAAGGTATTAACATTCACTACTCACACAATTAGGGAAACACATAACCACCTGAAAACAACTATTCGGAGAAGAACCACAAGACCCCCAGCCTCCAATATTTCTTCTTCGAATGTTTTTCAAGCTTTTAGTATCTAGCTAGGGGGCGAAACAAATCTCTCAAACATATAGGATCATCATATTTTGATTTTACTTGAGCAAGCCTCTGCCCATAGTACACACTAAAATTACCCGGTTGTTTTCTCCAAATGGAACAGAATATTGAAAGCTCCACTCACACGCCTATATTGCTTGCAACAGAAGTTAAGAAAATAACTTTATCTTTGTCCACTCTATATGAAACAATATAGGTGTTTCAGATAGAGCTGACAGAGATGAAGTTACTTTCTTAACTTCTGTTGGAATCAATATAGGAGTGTGTGTGGCGCTTTCATTATTGTGTTCCATTTCGAGAAAAACTATCGGGCAATTTTAGCTTGTACTTGGAACAGATGTTTGCCTAAGTAAAATCAAAACGTGATGATCCTATCAGGTATAAAGATTTGTTCCGCCCCCTAGTTGGATAGTGAACGATTGAGAAACATCCGAAGAAGAAATATTGGAGGTTGAGGTCTAGATGCAGTGGTTCTTCACCGAATAGTTATTTTAGGTGGTTATATGTTTTCCTTATTGTGTGAAGAGTGAAAGTTAATACATTCTTGCCTTACTATATATTTGATCATTATACATACTGAGTGACACAACTAACTCTTGATAAGCGACTTTATATTGTTAATTGTTTGATATGATTTTGAATTTTTTATGAAATCATTGAATAAAACAATTCTTCGAGCAAAAAAAAGTTATTTAAATTTGCAGTTTACCAACACAAAAAATGTTATTTTTATTTGACTTAGTCAAATAAAAAAGGAGTTTTTTTTTCATCAGAGGGGAGCTCGGGTTGTTGGCTAGAGGTTCGGGCTTTGTGGACAGTTGGTTCGTGAGTTGTAGACTGGTGCGGTTTGAGAGGTTGAGCATTATGGGTGGCTATCGGGTTTTTTTAGGCTTGTCGGAATTCGTTGGGTCACCATCCACAAACCCCACCAGTCTTCAACCAACGAACCAACTGTCCCCAAAGTCCGGAACTCTATCCAACAACCCAAGCTGCCCTCTGATCAAAACAACTCATTTTTTATTTGACTTAGTCAAATAAAAATAACGTTTTTTGTGTTGGTCAACTACAAATTAAATATATTTTTTTGGACGAAGCATAGCTTTTTCAATGATTTCATAAAAAATTAAAGTTCATATCAAACGATTAACAATCTAAAGCCATGTATCAAGAGTTCGTATTGGAACTCAGCATGTATAATCATCAAATATATATTAAGGCATGAAGGTATCAACATTCACTACTCACACAATTAGGGAAACACATAACCACCTGAAAACAACTATTCAGAGAAGAACCACTAGACCCCCAGCCTCCAATATTTCTTCTTCGAATGTTTTTCAAGCTTTCACTATCTAGTTAGGGGGCGAAACAAATCTCTCAAACATATAGGATCATCATATTTTGATTTTACTTGAGCAAGCCTCTGCCCAAAGTACACTAAAATTACCCGGTTGTTTTCTCAAAATGGAACAGAATATTGAAAGCTCCACTCACACGCCTATATTGCTTGCAACAGAAGTTAAGAAAATAACTTTATCTTTGTCCACTCTATATCAAACAAAATAGGTGTTTCAGATATAGCTGACAGAGATGAATTTACTTTCTTAAGTTCTGTTGGAATCAATATAGGAGTGTGTGTGGCGCTTTCATTATTGTGTTCCATTTCGAGAAAAACTATCGGGCAATTTTAGCGTGTACTTGGAACAGATGTTTGCTTAAGTAAAATCAAAACGTGATGATCCTATCAGGTTTAAAGATTTGTTCCGCCCCCTAGATGGATAGTGAACGATTGAGAAACATCCGAAGAAGAAATATTGGAGGTTGAGGTCTAGATGCAGTGGTTCTTCACCGAATAGTTATTTTAGGTGGTTATATGTTTTCCTTATTGTGTGAAGAGTGAATGTTAATATATTCTTGCCTTAATATATATTTGATCATTATACATACTGAGTGACACAACTAACTCTTGATAAGCGACTTTATATTGTTAATTGTTTGATATGATTTTGATTTTTTTATGAAATCATTGAATAAAACAATTCTTCGAGCAAAAAAAAGTTATTTAAATTTGCAGTTTACCAACACAAAAAATGTTACTTTTATTTGACTTAGTCAAATAAAAAAGGAGTTGTTTTTTTCATCAGAGGAAAGCTCGGGTTGTTGGCTAGAGGTTCGGGCTTTGTGGACAGTTGGTTCGTGAGTTGTAGACTGGTGCGGTTTAAGGGGTTGAGCATTATGGGTGGCTATCAGGTTTATTTTTTTAGTCTTGTCGGAATTCGTTGGGTCACCATCCACAAACCCCACCAGTCTTCAACCCACGAACCAACTGTCCCCAAAGTCCGGAACTCTAGCCAACAACCCAAGCTGCCCTCTGATCAAAACAACTCATTTTTTATTTGACTTAGTCAAATAAAAATAACATTTTTTGTGTTGGTCAACTACAAATTAAAATATATTTTTTTGCACGAAGCATAGCTTTTTCAATGATTTTATAAAAAATTAAAGTTCATATCAAACGATTAACAATCTAAAGCCATGTATCAAGAGTTCGTCTTGGAACTCAGCATTTATAATCATCAAATATATATTAAGGCATGAAGGTATTAACATTCACTACTCACACAATTAGGGAAACACATAACCACCTGAAAACAACTATTCGGAGAAGAACCACTAGACCCCCAGCCTCCAATATTTCTTCTTCGAATGTTTTTCAAGCTTTCACTATCTAGCTAGGGGGCGAAACAAATCTCTCAAACATATAGGATCATCATATTTTGATTTTACTTGAGCAAGCCTCTGCCCAAAGTACACACTAAAATTACCCGGTTGTTTTCTCAAAATGGAACAGAATATTGAAAGCTCCACTCACACGGCTATATTACTTGCAACAGAAGGTAAGAAAATAACTTTATCTTTGTCCACTCTATATGAAACAATATAGGTGTTTCAGATAGAGCTGACAGAGATGAAGTTACTTTCTTAACTTCTGTTGGAAACAATATAGGAGTGTGTGTGACGCTTTCATTATTGTGTTCCATTTTGAGAAAAACTATCGGGCAATTTTAGCGTGTACTTGGAACAGATGTTTGCTTAAGTAAAATCAAAACGTGATGATCCTATCAGATTCAAAGATTTGTTCCGCCCCCTAGCTGGATAGTAAACGATTGAGAAACATCCGAAGAAGAAATATTGGAGGTTGAGGTCTAGATGAAGTGGTTCTTCACCGAATAGTTATTTTAGGTGGTTATATGTTTTCCTTATTGTGTGAAGAGTGAATGTTAATACATTATTGGCTTAATATATATTTGATCATTATACATACTGAGTGACACAACTAACTCTTGATAAGCGACTTTATATTGTTAATTGTTTGATATGATTTTGAATTTTTTATGAAATCATTGAATAAAACAATTCTTCGAGCAAAAAAAAGTTATTTAAATTTGCAGTTTACCAACACAAAAAATGTTATTTTTATTTTACTTAGTCAAATAAAAAAGGAGTTTGTTTTTTCATCAGAGGGAAGCTCGGGTTGTTGGCTAGAGGTTCGGGCTTTGTGGACAGTTGGTTCGTGAGTTGTAGACTGGTGCGATTTGAGGGGTTGAGCATTATGGGTGGCTATCGTGTTTATTTTTTTAGGCTTGTCGGAATTCGTTGGGTCACCATCCACAAACCCCACCAGTCTTCAACCCACGAACCAACTGTCCCCAAAGTCCGGAACTCTAGCCAACAACCCAAGCTGCCCTCTGATCAAAACAACTCATTTTTTATTTGACTTAGTCAAATAAAAATAACGTTTTTTTTGTTGGTCAACTACAAATTAAAATATATTTTTTTGCACGAAGCATAGCTTTTTCAATGATTTCATAAAAAATTAAAGTTCATATCAAACGATTAACAATCTAAAGCCATGTATCAAGAGTTCTACTTGGAACTCAGCATGTATAATCATCAAATATATATTAAGGCATGAAGGTATTAACATTCACTACTCATACAATTAGGGAAACACATAACCACCTGAAAACAACTATTCGGAGAAGAACCACTAGACCCCCAGCCTCCAATATTTCTTCTTCGAATGTTTTTCAAGCTTTCACTATCTAGCTAGGGGGCGAAACAAATCTCTCAAACATATAGGATCATCATATTTTGATTTTACTTGAGCAAGCCTCTGCCCAAAGTACACACTAAAATTACCCGGTTGTTTTCTCAAAATGGAACAGAATATTGAAAGCTCCACTCACACGCCTATATTGCTTGCAATAGAAGTTAATAAAATAACTTTATCTTTGTCCACTCTATATGAAACAATATAGGTGTTTCAGATAGAGCTGACAGAGATGAAGTTACCTTCTTAACATCTGTTGGAATCAATATAGGAGTGTGTGTGGCGCTTTCATTATTGTGTTCCATTTCGAGAAAAACTATCGGGCAATTTTAGCGTGTACTTGGAACAGATGTTTGCCTAAGTAAAATCAAAACGTGATGATCCTATCAGGTTTAAAGATTTGTTCCGCCCCCTAATTGGATAGTGAACGATTGAGAAACATCCGAAGAAAAATATTGGATGTTGAGGTCTAGATGCAGTGGTTCTTCACCGAATAGTTATTTTTGGTGGTTATATGTTTTCCTTATTGTGTGAAGAGTGAATGTTAATACATTCTTGCCTTAATATATATTTGAGCACTATACATACTGAGTGACACAACTAACTCTTGATAAGCGACTTTATATTGTTAATTGTTTGATATGATTTTGAATTTTTTTATGAAATCATTGAATAAAACAATTCTTCGAGCAAAAAAAAGTTATTTAAATTTGCAGTTTACCAACACAAAAAATGTTATTTTTATTTGACTTAGTCAAATAAAAAAGGAGTTGTTTTTTTCATCAGAGGGAAGCTCGGGTTGTTGGCTAGAGGTTCGGGCTTTGTGGACAGTTGGTTCGTGAGTTGTAGACTGGTGCGGTTTGAGGGGTTGAGCATTATGGGTGGCTATCGGGTTTATTTTTTTAGGCTTGTCGGAATTCGTTGGGTCACCATCCACAAACCCCACCAGTCTTCAACCCACGAACCAACTGTCCCCAAAGTCCGGAACTCTAGCCAACAACCCAAGCTGCCCTCTGATCAAAACAATTCTTTTTTTATTTGACTTAGTCAAATGAAAATAACGTTTTTTGTGTTGGTCAACTACAAATTAAAATATATTTTTTTGCACGAAGCATAGCTTTTTCAATGATTTAATAAAAAATTAAAGTTCATATCAAACGATTAACAATCTAAAGCCATGTATCAAGAGTTCGTATTGGAACTCAGTTTGTATAATCATCAAATATATATTAAGGCACGAAGGTATTAACATTCACTACTCACACAATTAGGGAAACACATAACCACCTGAAAACAACTATTCGGAGAAGAACCACTAGACCCCCAGCCTCCAATATTTCTTCTTCGAATGTTTTTCAAGCTTTCACTATCTTGCTAGGGGTCGAAACAAATCCCTCAAACATATAGGATCATCATATTTTGATTATACTTGAGCAAGCCTCTGCCCAAAGTACACACTAAAATTACCCGGTTGTTTTCTCAAAATGGAACAGAATATTGAAAGCTCCACTCACACGCCTATATTGCTTGCAACAGAAGTTAAGAAAATAACTTTATCTTTGTCCACTCTATCTGAAACAATATAGGTGTTTCAGATAGAGCTGACAGAGATGAAGTTACTTTCTTAACTTCTGTTGGAATCAATATAGGAGTGTGTGTGGCGCTTTCATTATTGTGTTCCATTTCGAGAAAAACTATCGGGCAATTTTAGCGTGTAATTGGAACAGATGTTTGCTCAAGTAAAATCAAAACGTGATGATCCTATCAGGTTTAAAGATTTGTTCCGCCCCCTAGCTGGATAGTGAACGATTGAGAAACATCCGAAGAAGAAATATTGGAGGTTGAGGTCTAGATGCAGTGGTTCTTCACCGAATAGTTATTTTAGGTGGTTATATGTTTTCCTTATTGTGTGAAGAGTGAATGTTAATACATTCTTGCCTTAATATATATTTGATCATTATACATACTGAGTGACACAACTAACTCTTGATAAGCGACTTTATATTGTTAATTGTTTGATATGATTTTGAATTTTTTATGAAATCATTGAATAAAACAATTCTTCGAGCAAAAAAAAGTTATTTAAATTTGCAGTTTACCAACACAAAAAATGTTATTTTTATTTGACTTAGTCAAATAAAAAAGGAGCTGTTTTTTTCACCAGAGGGAAGCTCGGGTTGTTGGCTAGAGGTTCGGGCTTTGTGGACAGTTGGTTCGTGAGTTGTAGACTGGTGCGGTTTGAGGGGTTGAGCATTATGGGTGGGTATCGGGTTTATTTTTTTAGGCTTGTCGGAATTCGTTGGGTCACCATCCACAAACCCCACCAGTCTTCAACCCACGAACCAACTGTCCCCAAAATCCGGAACTCTAGCCAACAACCCAAGCTGCCCTCTGATCAAAACAACTCATTTTTTATTTGACTTAGTCAAATAAAAATAACGTTTTTTGTGTTGGTCAACTACAAATTAAAATATATATTTTTGCACGAAGCATAGCTTTTTCAATGATTTCATAAAAAATTAAAGTTCATATCAAACGATTAACAATCTAAAGCCATGTATCAAGAGTTCGTCTTGGAACTCAGCATGTATAATCATCAAATATATATTAAGGCATGAAGGTATTAACATTCACTACTCACACAATTAGGGAAACACATAACCACCTGAAAACAACTATTCGGAGAAGAACCACTAGACCCCCAGCCTCCAATAATTCTTCTTCGAATGTTTTTCAAGCTTTCACTATCTAGCTAGGGGCGAAACAAATCTCTCAAACATATAGGATCATCATATTTTGATTTTACTTGAGCAAGCCTCTGCCCAAAGTACACACTAAAATTACCCGGTTGTTTTCTCAAAATGGAACAGAATATTGAAAGCTCCACTCACACGCTTATATTGCTTGCAACAGAAGTTAAGAAAATAACTTTATCTTTGTCCACTCTATATGAAACAATATAGGTGTTTCAGATAGAGCTGACAGAGATGAAGTTACTTTCTTAACTTCTGTTGGAATCAATATAGGGGTGTGTGTGGCGCTTTCATTATTGTGTTCCATTTCGAGAAAAACTATCGGGCAATTTTAGCGTGTACTTGGAACAGATGTTTGCTTAAGTAAAATCAAAACGTGATGATCCTATCAGGTTCAAAGATTTGTTCCGCCCCCTTGCTGGATAGTAAACGATTGAGAAACATCCGAAGAAGAAATATTGGAGGTTGAGGTCTAGATGCAGTGGTTCTTCACCGAATAGTTATTTTAGGTGGTTATATGTTTTCCTTATTGTGTGAAGAGTGAATGATAATACATTCTTGCCTTAATATATATTTGATCATTATACATAGTGAGTGACACAACTAACTCTTGATAAGCGACTTTATATTGTTAATTGTTTGATATGATTTTGAATTTTTTTATGAAATCATTGAATAAAACAATTCTTCGAGAAAAAAAAAGTTATTTAAATTTGCAGTTATCAACACAAAAAATGTTATTTTTATTTGACTTAGTCAAATAAAAAAGGAGTTGTTTTTTTCATCAGAGGGAAGCACGCGTTGTTGGCTAGAGGTTCGGGCTTTGTGGACAGTTGGTTCGTGAGTTGTAGACTGGTGCGGTTTGAGGGGTTGAGCATTATGGTGGCTATCGGGTTTATTTTATTAGGCTTGTCGGAATTCGTTGGGTCACCATCCACAAACCCCACCAGTCTTCAACCCACGAACCAACTGTCCCCAAAGTCCGGAACTCTAGCCAACAACCCAAGCTGCCTTCTGATCAAAACAATTCATTTTTTATTTGACTTAGTCAAATAAAAATAACGTTTTTTGTGTAGGTCAACTACAAATTAAAATATATTTTTTTGCACGAAGCATACCTTTTTCAATGATTTCATAAAAAATTAAAGTTCATATCAAACGATTAACAATCTAAAGCCATGTATCAAGAGTTCGTCTTGGAACTCAACATGTACAATCATCAAATATATATTAAGGCATGAAGGTATTAACATTCACTACTCACACAATTAGGGAAACACATAACCACCTGAAAACAACTATTCGGAGAAGAACCACTAGACCCCAGCCTCCAATATTTCTTCTTCGAATGTTTTTCAAGCTTTCACTATCTAGCTAGGGGTCGAAACAAATCTCTCAAACATATAGGCTCATCATATTTTGATTATACTTGAGCAAGCCTCTGCCCAAAGTACACACTAAAATTACCCGGTTGTTTTCTCAAAATGGAACATAATATTGAAAGCTCCACTCACACGCCTATATTGCTTGCAACAGAAGTTAAGAAAATAACTTTATCTTTGTCCACTCTATATGAAACAATATAGGTGTTTCAGATAGAGCTGACAGAGATGAAGTTACTTTCTTAACTTCTGTTGGAATCAATATAGGAGTGTGTGTGGCGCTTTCATTATTGTGTTCCATTTCGAGAAAAACTATCGGGCAATTTTAGCGTGTAATTGGAACAGATGTTTGCTTAAGTAAAATCAAAACGTGATGATCCTATCAGGTTTAAAAATTTGTTCCGCCCCCTAGCTTGATAGTGAACGATTGAGAAACATCCGAAGAAGAAATATTGGAGGTTGAGGTCTAGATGCAGTGGTTCTTCACCGAATAGTTATTTTAGGTGGTTATATGTTTTCATTATTGTGTGAAGAGTGAATGTTAATACATTCTTGCCTTAATATATATTTGATCATTATACATACTGAGTGACACAACTAACTCTTGATAAGCGACTTTATATTGTTAATTGTTTGATATGATTTTGAATTTTTTATGAAATCATTGAATAAAACAATTCTTCGAGCAAAAAAAAGTTATTTAAATTTGCAGTTTACCAACACAAAAAATGTTATTTTTATTTGACTTAGTCAAATAAAAAAGGAGTTGTTTTTTTCACCAGAGGGAAGCTCGGGTTGTTGGCTAGAGGTTCGGGCTTTGTGGACAGTTAGTTCGTGAGTTGTAGACTGGTGCGGTTTGAGGGGTTGAGCATTATGGGTGGCTATCGGGTTTATTTTTTTAGGCTTGTCGGAATTCGTTGGGTCACCATCCACAAACCCCACCAGTCTTCAACCTACGAACCAACTGTCCCGAAAGTCCGGAACTCTAGCCAACAACCCAAGCTGCCCTCTGATCAAAACAACTCATTTTTTATTTGACTTAGTCAAATAAAAATAACGTTTTTTGTGTTGGTCAACTACAAATTAAAATATATTTTTTTGCACGAAGCATAGCTTTTTCAATGATTTCATAAAAAATTAAAGTTCATATCAAACGATTAACAATCTAAAGCCATGTATCAAGAGTTCTACTTGGAACTCAGCTTGTATAATCATCAAATATATATTAAGGCATGAAGGTATTAACATTCACTACTCACACAATTAGGGAAACACATAACCACCTGAAAACAACTATTCGGAGAAGAACCACTAGACCCCCAGCCTCCAATATTTCTTCTTCGAATGTTTTTCAAGCTTTCACTATCTAGCTAGGGGTCGAAACAAATCTCTCAAACATATAGGATCATCATATTTTGATAATACTTGAGCAAGCCTCTGCCCAAAGTACACACTAAAATTACCCGGTTGTTTTCTAAAAATGGAACAAAATATTGAAAGCTCCACTCACACGCCTATATTGCTTGCAACAGAAGTTAAGAAAATAACTTTATCTTTGTCCACTCTATATGAAACAATATAGTTGTTTCAGATAGAGCTGACAGAGATGAAGTTACTTTCTTAACTTCTGTTGGAATCAATATAGGAGTGTGTGTGGCGCTGTCATTATTGTGTTCCATTTCGAGAAAAACTATCGGGCAATTTTAGCGTGTATTTGGAACAGATGTTTGCTTAAGTAAAATGAAAACGTGATGATCCTATCAGGTTTAAAGATTTGTTCCGCCCCCTAGCTGGATAGTGAACGATTGAGAAACATCCGAAGAAGAAATATTTTAGGTTGAGGTCTAGATGCAGTGGTTATTCACCGAATAGTTATTTTAGGTGGTTATATGTTTTCCTTATTGTGTGAAGAGTGAATGTTAATACATTCTTGCCTTAATATATATTTGATCATTATACATACTGAGTGACACAACTAACTCTTGATAAACGACTTTATATTGTTAATTGTTTGATATGATTTTGAATTTTTTATGACATCATTGAATAAAACAATTCTTCGAGGAAAAAAAAGTTATTTAAATTTGCAGTTTACCAACACAAAAAATGTTATTTTTATTTGACTTAGTCAAATAAAAAAGGAGTTGTTTTTTTCATCAGAGGGAAGCACGGGTTGTTGGCTAGAGGTTCGGGCTTTGTGGACAGTTGGTTCGTGAGTTGTAGATTGGTGCGGTTTGAGGGGTTGAGCATTATGGGTGGCTATCGGGTTTATTTTTTTAGGCTTGTCGGAATTCGTTAGGTCACCATCCACAAACCCCACCAGTCTTCAACCCACGAACCAACTGTCCCCAAAGTCCGGAACTCTAGCCAACAACCCAAGTTGCCCTCTGATCAAAACCACTCATTTTTTATTTGACTTAGTCAAATAAAAATAACGTTTTTTGTGTTGGTCAACTACAAATTAAAATATATTTTTTTGCAAGAAGCATAGCTTTTTCAATGATTTCATAAAAAATTAAAGTTCATATCAAACGATTAACAATCTAAAGCCATGTATCAAGAGTTCGTCTTGGAACTCAGCATGTATAATCATCAAATATATATTAAGGCATGAAGGTATTAACATTCACTACTCACACAATGAGGGAAACACATAACCACCTGAAAACAACTATTCGGAGAAGAACCACTAGACCACCAGCCTCCATTATTTCTTCTTCGAATGTTTTTCAAGTTTTCACTATCTAGCTAGGGGGCGAAACAAATCTCTCAAACATATAAGATCATCATATTTTGATTTTACTTAAACAAGCCTCTGCCCAAAGTACACACTAAAATTACCCGGTTGTTTTCTCAAAATGGAACAGAATATTGAAAGCTCCACTCACACGCCTATATTGCTTGCAACAGAAGTTAAGAAAATAACTTTATCTTTGTCCACTCTATATGAAACAATATAGGTGTTTCAGATAGAGCTGACAGAGATGAAGTTACTTTCTTAACTTCTGTTGGAATCAATATAGGAGTGTGTGTGGCGCTTTCATTATTGTGTTCCATTTCGAGAAAAACTATGGGGCAATTTTAGCGTGTACTTGGAACTGATGTTTGCTTAAGTAAAATGAAAACGTGATGATCCTATCAGGTTTAAAGATTTGTTCCGCCCCCTAGCTGGATAGTGAACGATTGAGAAACATCCGAAGAAGAAATATTGGAGGTTGAGGTCTAGATGCAGTGGTTCTTCACCGAATAGTTATTTTAAGTGGTTATATGTTTTCCTTATTGTGTGAAGAGTGAATGTTAATACATTCTTGCCTTAATATATATTTGATCATTATACATACTGAGTGAGACAACTAACTCTTGATAAGAGACTTTATATTGTTAATTGTTTGATATGATCTTGAATTTTTTATGCAATCATTGAAAAAAAACTATGCTTCGTGCAAATAAAAGCTATTTTAATTTCTAGTCTACCAACACAAAAAATGTAATTTTTATTTGACTAAGCCAAATAAAAAATAAGTTGTTGTTTTAATCATAGGGCAGCTCGGGTTGTTGGCTAGAGGTTCGGGCTTTGTGGACAGTTGGTTCGTGGGTTGAAGACTGGTGGGGTTTGAGGGGTTGAGCATTATGGTTGGTTGTAGGGTTTATTTTATTAGGCTTGTGGGAATTCGTTGGATCACCATCCACATACCCCACCAGTCTTCAACCCACGAACCAACTGTCCCCAAATTCCGGAACTCTAGCCAACCACCCAAGATGCCCTCTAATCAAAACAACTCGTTTTTTATTCGACTTAGTCAAATAAAAGTAACGATTTGTGTTGTTAAACTGCAAATTAAAATATATTTTTTTGCACGAAGCATAGCTTTTTCAATGATTTCATAAAAAAATTCAAGTTCATATCAAACGATGAACAATCTAAAGCCATATATCACGAGTTAGTATTGGAACTCAGGAAGTATAATCATCAAATATATATTAAGGCATTAAGGTATTAACATTCACTATTCACACAATTAGGGAAACATATAACCACCTGAAAACAACTATTCGGAGAAGAACCACTGCATCTAAACCCCCAGCCTGCAATTTTTCTTCTTCGAATGTTTCTCAAACTTTCACTATCTAGCTAGGGGGCGAAACAAATCTTTCAACCATATAGGATCATCATATTTTGATTTTACTTGAGCAAACCTCTGCCCAAAGTATACGCTAAAATTACCCGGTTGTTTTCTCAAAATGGAACACAATATTGAAAGCACCACGCACACTCCTATATTGATTCCAACAGAAGTTAAGAAAATAATTTCATCGCTGTCCGCTCTATCTGAAACAATATTGGTGTTTCAGATAGAGCGGACAACGATGAAATTATTTTCTTAACTTCTATTGGAATCAATATAGGAGTGTGTGCGGTGCTTTCAATATTGTGTTACATTTTGAGAAAACAACCGATCAATTTTAGCGTGTACTTGGGGCATAGGCCTGCTCAAGTAAAATCAAAACGTGATGATCCTATCATGTTTAAAGATTTGTTCCGCCCCTAGCTGGATAGTGAAGGTTTGGGAAACATGCGAAGAAGAAATATTGGAGGTTGGGAGTTTAGATGGAGTGGTTCTTCTCCGAATAGTTGTTTTAGGTGGTTATATGTTTTCCTAATTGTGTGAAAAGTGAATGTTAATACATTGATGCCTTAATATATATTTGATCATTATACATACTGAGTGGCACTACTAACTCTTGATACGCAACTTTATATTGTTAATCGTACGATATGATCATGAATTTTTTTATGAAATCATTGAATGAACTATGCTTCGTGCAAAAAAAAATTATTTTAATTTGCAGTTTTCCTACAAAAAAAATGTTATTTTTATTTGACTAAGTCAAATAAAAAAATGAGTTTTTTTATCAGAAGACAGCTCGGGTTGTTGGCTAGAGGTCCGGTCTTTGTGGACAGTTGGTTCGTGGGTTGAAGGCTGGTGGGGTTTGAGGGATTGAGCAGTATGGGTGGATGTCGGGTTTATTTTTTTTGGCTTGTCGGAATTCGTTGGGCCACCACCCTCAAACCCCACAAGTGTTCAATCCACGAACCAACTGTCCACAAAGTCCGAACCTCTAGCCAACAACCCAAGCTGCCCTCTGATCAAAACAGCTCATTTTTTATTTGACTTAGTCAAATAAAAATAATATTTTTTGCGTTGGTAAACTGCAAATTAAAATATATATTTTTGCACGACGCATAGCTTTTTCAATGATTTCATAAAAAAGTTCAAGTTCATATCAATCGATTAACAATCTAAAGCCATGTATCAAGAGTTAGTATTGCAACTCAGCATGTATAATCATTAAATATATATTAGGGCATGAAGGTATTAACATTCACTCTTCACACAATTAGGGAAACTTATAACCACCTGAAAACAACTATTCGGAGAAGAACACTGCATCTAAACCCCCAACCTCTAATATTTTTTCTTCGAATATTTCTCAATCTTTCACTATCTAGCTAGGGGGCGAAACAAATCGTTCAACCATATAGGATCATCATATTTTGATTTTACTTGAGCAAGTCTCTGCCCAAAGTACACGCTAAAATTACTCGGTTGTTATCTCAAAATGGAACACAATATTGAAAGCACCACACACACGCCTATATTGATTCCAATAGAAGTTAAGAAAATAACTTCATCTTTGCCCACTCTATCTGAAACAATATAAGAGTTTCAGATTGAGTGGACAGCGATGAAGTTATTTTCTTAACTTCTGTTGGAATCAATATAGGAGTGTGTACGGTGCTTTCAATATTGTGTTCCATTTTGAGAAAACAATCGGTTAATTTTAGTGTGTACTTGGGGCAAAGGCTTGCTCAAGTAAAATCAAAATGTGATGATCCTATCAGGTTTAAAGTATTGTTCCGCCCCCTAGCTGGATATTGAAGGTTTGGGAAACATACGAAGAAGAAATATTGGAGGTTGGGGGTCTAGATGAAGTGGTTCTTCTTCGAATAGTTGTTTTAGGTGGTAATATGTTTTCCTAATTGTGTGAAGAGTGAATCTTAATACATTCATGCCTTAATATATATTTGATCATTATACATACTAAGTGGCACTACTAACTTCTAATACGCGACTTTCTGTTGTTAATCGTTTGATATGATTTTGAAATTTTTTTATGAAAACATTGAAAGAACTATGCTTCGTGCAAAAAAAAGTTATTTTAATTTGCAGTTTACCAACACAAAAAACGTTATTTTTATTTTGACCAAGTCAAATAAAAAATGAGTTGTTTCTTTGATCTCGGGTTATTGGCTAGAGGCCCGAGCTGTGTGGATAATTGGTTCGTGGGTTGAAGACTGGTGGAGTTTGAGGGGTTGAGTAGTATGGGTTTGTCTAGTTTATTTTTTTTTTATGATGGTCGGAGTTTGTTGGGCCACCACCAGCAGGTGGTGGCCGAAGCAGGGTGAACCCGTGGCTTGAAAGGTGGAGGTTGGAATTTTTTTTTTTTTTTGGGGGGGGGGGGGGGGGGAGTGTTTTGGTTTGAAGTTGAGTTTTAATGGTGGTTTTATTAATGGTCGAGAAACTGGCTATAGCCATGACGTGGGCTTGATCAGTTTTGGGATTATACATCATGGCATTGTTAAAGGTTAACCTGACATCAGCAGAAAAATCAGAATAGGAAATCTACATGTTAAGTATCTCCTTGCACTGCTCACCTTCAGCATCACCTTCAACATCAGTAAAACTGCCCCAACGCATTCTTCTTAAATTTTTATGCCAGTTGAGTTTTCCACCCCGTCACAGGTACCGGCTCCCCTGCTATGTTTTTGCATCACCCATAGTTATAATACTAACTGATTGGGACTGGTTTATGAGCATGTTATTGTTAGCCTCCTTTGGCATTATTTTTGTATGCTCGTTATTTCCATTCCATTTCACTTTAGCAATAATAATATCTGACTGGGACATTTCTACAAACAGTTGGTTGGAGGAGTTACCGTACGCTGTTCATTTCCTACTAACTGTGACTCTTTTCTTCCATCAACAGTAACTGGTCTATAAGTTTGAGAATGTTGGATTTTGAATTTGGTTTGCATCCACTCTTTCGTTGTCTCCTTATCTTCATTAGATGGTCCACCTCGGTTTTGGGTTTATCTTGGAATTTTCATTTTGGGACTCATTTCCACTTTTAAGTTGTTGAGAATTTTACATGTCTTGGCCTCATGTCCTTGTCTTATACATTTCTAGAAATAGAGAGGTATGTTTTCTACATAAACCAATTTCTAGAGTCTCTTCCGATTCTTGCCATACCCTATCTAAACGCGCCTTTGCAGTTTTCTAGTGAAGTTAGATGGCAATTTCTTCAAGAAGTGAGTGAGGGGGATAAGGGGAGAGGATTGGTGAGAGTCGCGGGAGAGAAATGGTGAGAGTCGTCAAGAATTTGTAGATTCTATGGGAAGAGGAAGCGAATGGTTTTGAGTGGGCAGGGTTTGGAGTTTGTAGGTATTGTCCCCGTGGACAATTATGTAGTGAAGAATTGTAATTCCTATTATACAATATATATAACTAGCATGCAGGCCACACGATGCGTGGTCGAAAACCAAATTCAATTTATTAGAATCCAACGATTTGGCTTTGTAGGTTAACATTAGTTTATAATCATAGTCAAAATTTCAAATAACAAACAAAAAAAACACAAACAATTGCGTTGCTATATACGGACAAAATATTACGATAGTTTCAAAAAAGCAAAGCATTTTTAGCACTAAATCTCCTTACTCTTTTGACGTTTATTAGAATTTTCTCTTTATTTGCCTAAAAATTAAAGCCACCCTATATTTTACGAACAAATATTATGTATAACAATCATCAAGAGATTTAAGAAGTCGATAAATACCAGGATTCAAAGGTACTTCTTTTGATAGAAAGGAACCAACTCTTTACGATGTCGTCTTCATTTTTCAATAGTCCCTTACGGATTTCTATCCCCCAAAACTCACGTAATCGACTCTGGGCTTTTCAGAAGATTAAGTGGAACCCAAGGGTATAATTGAAACTCAACGAATATATATCAAAGTCTGGTGGAAAAAAAATCCTTGTTTTGAAGTCTGCAAAAGGGCAAACGATGTTGTAGAGTTTCCGTTATCCAATCTTATATTGTTTATGAAACAATATAGTGAAGAAATTATGTTAATATCAAGAATACAAAAAAAAAAAAAAAGAATCAAACATGGCTTCTCTAATGGCCACAAACAATTATTAAGATTACAAAAATAAAGAGATGTACCCAAATCATAAAAGAGGAAAAGAGTTGTTTAATTTAGACCAAACAGGTAGTATACATTTAGGAAAACTCATTAGGTAATATTAGTTATGACTTATTTTTTCTTTCATATGTTTGATTATTTCCAAAAACTAAATTCATTGAATACATATAAACCAAAAAAAATCCCAAATCATTGAACTAAGCATTTCCGAAGTAAAATTCTACACCATCAAATTCCTATATTCAGATTACACGTAACCAAAATCCCCATCACAAATTAAGTCATTTATTACAACCAAAATAAAATTGTACTGAACCAAAATAAAACAGTTAATGTTAAACATAAATAAATATAATAAAGGTAATGAAAAATAATTTATGTTAGATCATATTAATACTACCCTAAAGTCCCCTTTTAAAAAAAGAAAGTAAATCAATAAAAATAACAAATTTCCAACTCAATTTTGTTAAAATTTTGTTCCTACTCAACGCCGTTGCAATCAGGAATAAACTATAGTGGAAAAGCACATCATATGCAAAGAAAAAATGGCATGTATGACTTCATAAAAAGGTCGCCTTTGTTTTAAAATGGTAGAGTAATGAGTGGTACAACCAATAGAAGCAAACTCAAAACATGTTCAAATCCAAAGGTAAAAGCAATTGAACATACCAAAAGCACGGAAAAAGGGAAAAAAAGAAAAAAATAATCATTCTATTTGCGATACATTTTATGTGACACATTGACGTGTCGCACCGGTATTGGCTATTTTGGTTGGCGAGCACCCACATCCATAAGACAATGAGTGATTCTAGAGAGACCCTCGAATTATACACAAAACTCAAACCTGGTGGTGTGTTAAACACGTATTGGTTAATGTTGCTAATGCGGACCCACATACACAAAAACACCAACCAATACATGTGCGACACATCACTGAATTTGAGTTTTGTGTCTAATTTTGAGAGTCTCTCTAGAAGAATTCTAACACAAAAATCAATACCCGTATCCCACCACTCCGTGCCACAAATATCTATGAGCCTAGTATTATTGAAAAAAAAACAGATAAAAATGAAAGCAAGTGAGAGAATTAATGAGAGTTTAGACTCTGCTTTCCAGCAAAAGTACTCTAGCATTTTTCAACACACTCTACTCAACCCCATTGAATTACATATAAGATTTGGGAACAAAAATCAAAATAAAATCTGAACCATAACTGGAAAACAAAACAAAAACACCTAATTTTTTTAAAAGAGATGTTTTCAAAAAGGGACTTTGTAATTTTAGGAGCTATTGTAATATGTATTTTGGAAATAGGATAACAAATATTTTATTTATAATTTTAGTCTCTATTTTTTAATAAAGTCGCTGACGCGAACCCATATTCATAAAACGTTAATCAATTGAAAATAAAGACTAAAAATAAAAACGAAATATTTATTATCATATATCCATAATCAATATTATTTTATGTCCTAAGGGCATCAATCCAATTCCAAGGCTTGGAATTGGAATTGGAATTGGAATTGGAATTGGAAGACCAATTTGAATTTCACGAAATTGAAATTGGGCTCGTTTGGCAATTCAATTCCAAGGCTTGGAATTGGAATTGGAAGGCCAATTTCAATTCCGTGGAATTCAAATTGCCTTCCAATTTCAATTCCAAGCCTTGGAATTGGATTGCCAAACGGACTTTCAATTCCAATTCCAATTCCAATTCCAATCCTTGAAATTGGATTGTCAAACGAACCCTAAAAGTACATAATCTATTTCAAAAACATCATAAACTAGTTTACGAATAACAAAACAAATGAAGAGAGAATATCAAAACATGCGAATCCTTCATCTAAAACAAAAGAAAACTAAAGACAGAGGAGAGAGCGAGAAATAAACCTGATTGGCAAACCCAATACGAAAGCCCAGCAAAATACGACCGACGATGAGCATCCACACCTTAACAGCAAGCCCAATACAAAACAATACACCCCCAAAAAGCATGGAAAGTTTTCTACCCAACCTTCTCGTTACAGTGGATGCCACTGTAGACGATATAAGAGTCGCCAAGTACAAAGATGACGTAAACGTAGTCAGCGTTTGGCTATCATACGTACACTACTGATTTGTTGTCGTGTAGACGGGAAAAACTTGTTTAAAAATGAATCCATTGACGTTACTCCACCTATAAAAAAAAAATACACCCCCAATTAAAAATCCCCTGTATTTTTATATAATATGGTTAGATGGATAAGTATATGAATATGAAGCAGAAATTCCAATATCGTAACCGAATATGAGACCACCCATGGCAACAACAATGTATGGAACGGTGACATAGAGAGTGAGGCCGCCCGGATATTATTTCCCGTTGCCGGGACCTTATACTGAATCTCCGATGTTCGAATTTCATATACTGAATCTCCACAACAAATTCCAATAATCCTTCAACAAAAAACTGGAAGGAAATCAAAATTTTACCTCGTTTAGCCTTTTGAGAGTATCTTCAAATCTACCTGAAGCTCCGATTTAATCGAAAATGGGGTGAAATTTTGAGTAAAGGCTTTTCGGAGAGCGTTTAAACCCTAGAAATGTTGATAGGTTTGTGGAGAGAGAAGATGTGTAGCTTTTGTTTTGTTTTGTTTGTTTCTTTTATATGTGAATGTGATCAGCTTGGGAATAGAGAGGGACGTCGACATTAAAGAAGTGAGAGAAATCCATGCTTCCACCTGTCATTACTTTCTGGCACCTCTCTTATTCTCTCGGCTCGGCTATAGTAAATCGACTTTACGTCTTCGACAGCCATTTTTACACCGCTCTACCTTCCAATCTTTTCCCCTTTCCTCTACCAACTTTTCATGCTCCTAATTTGGCCTTCTGTCTGGTAAGCCTTAAAACTAAACACCTTCCGCATTCTTCTATGCTGTGGCGGACCCAGGATTCTCGGGTTGTGAGTGCGAGATTTTTTACAAATGCGGGGATTCGTCGAGGCGATTTTTTTTGGGTTAGTTTACTTGTTTTGTAATTTTTATACCTAAAAAACTTGTGATTAATATTCATTAATTTTTTGCCCCTACGTAAACATTTTTTAACAACTACTAATTAAAATTAAAATTTAATACAAATTTCAACAACAACTAATTTTGAGGATAAATTAAAATTTTAGAATACTAATTTTGGGGACAAATTATTTTTAACAACAACAACAATTTCAGCATACTAACATAAATACTCTAAAAAAATTCAGTATAACAACTAAACTAAAATTAATTTCAACATATTCAAAAAATTTCAGCATGACAACAACAAATTTGCAACTAAAATTAACAACTAAAAACTAATCGGATCTATTAACAATAAACAAGTAAAAAGAGTAATTTATGAGATCTATTAAAAAAACATACCCAAACAAAGGAATGGGGGGCTTGGCTTCTCTGCTTCATGCATGAAGCGTGAAGTGAAGGTCTGCTTCTCAAACAAAGCCTTTGTGTGTGCTTCTGCTTTTGCTTCGTTCGTGCTCTGCTTAGGCAGCAACAGGGGAGGGAGAGGGCGGGGCGGACAGGTCGCACAGCACAGGGAGAGAGAGAGACGGACGGATGAGGTGAGGAGGGAGACTCGGGAGGGAGGAGATGAGAAGTGACAAATTAAAAAGAGGCATGTTGATTCTATCTCTAAGTTCCGTGTTTTTTAGGTTTTTATAGTTTAGGTTATTTAGAAAATTGCCCCCATATCTTTAAAAACTTTTAAATAAGTCTATAAATTTTTTTTTTTACAAATACTCACAGCAATTTTCCGAAAAACCGGTGGGTGCGACCGACCCCATTCGGGATGGGGTAGGTCCGCCCCTGCTTCTATGTGATTTATCCCTCATGTTTTTTTCATCTTCTTTTACTTCGGTTTCGATTTGGGAGTCAGGTATATGCCCTAGAGTAAAAGTTATAATGTTTTTATATTTTTTGTAATTTTGCATTTTTGAAAGATTAATTTTCTTAAAATCTTTTTGTTTTTCATTTTGTGTTTTTCTTTTTTGATTTTAAATATTTGTTTCATTTTTAATTTGCAATCTGATTTTTATTCTTATTTTGTTTTTTGATTTGTTTTTCCATTGCGTTTATATTTATATTTTTGTGCAAGTCTCTCATTATGGGGTTTTCATTTCTAACTTGGTTTCGTTTTACTTGAGTATACATTCGTTTGTATTTCATTTTGATGGGTGTTAATGGATGTATGTTAAAATTTTGGTTTTATTTTTTGTTTCCTACTTTGGTTATATGATTTTTTTTCTTAATAATGTTCAATTAAAATCAACATCTGGTAGTGTGTGTGTATTTAAAGTTCGTTTTCAAGCACTGATTGTATAAGGAACATGAAGTTTTTCATAATCTGGATGTTGGAGACTCATCTGGAACTTTGAAACCCATTATTTTTGTAATGTGTTTAACATTATATGCTCAAACTAACCAACATTATTTTTTCTTTAGTTTTTGGATGTATAGCCAGGGACGGATCCAGAATATTTTGGTAACTTATAATACCAAGATTTAATCCAAAATTAAGGTGGGCAAAAATGTTAAACTTTCCAAATTCTGCTGTTTCAATTTTAAAAATATCATATCTTATATTACTAATCTTAAAAAAAAAAATTAAACTTAAGGTGGGCAATTGCCCACCATACCTATCACATGGATCCGCCCATGTATATAGCAATTTATAAGCCATTTTACGGTGTAAAAATTGAAACGTGAAAATGTTTATAAGGGTATTGAATTTATATATGGTGATCAATTTTAATAAAAGAATAACACAACTAATTTGAAATAAATCCATGTGAGCATAAAGATGATCAATACCCAAACCAAAAGTTTATTTTTTTGGTTTATTACTCGGTTGGTTTGATTGAGCATTTTACATTTTTCACAATTAGTTAATAGACCACCACATGTAAAATAATTCTTATATTTTTTTGCAAAATAATTCTTATGTCTTTTTTATTCTCAATCTTAAATAATTTTTAGATTAAAATAATTCTTATGTTTTTCTCCCAATTAGTCCTAATAGACCCCACATGTAAAAGTCATGAAGTGTAAAGTAGCAAGGAAAATTTTTGGATTCTTCTATCTCCTATACAAAGAGGTTGAATTGGAACCTATACAAACTAATGACTTGGAAAGGCTTCCAAGCCTTGGATACGATCGTTTCATTTTTTGTGTATAATAATAAGGTTGCACAATGCATTTTTTGGGCAAGTGTGATATCCAATAATATTAAATGCCGAGAAGAATATGCTCCTTGATCGATCACATATTTTTTTGACCAGGTTAGACTTTTTTGTTTCTTTGTTTTTCTTCGTCTCCTTCTTAAGGCAATCGAATATAATGTTCAATATTATATATATATATATATATATATCTTCTTTGTGTAAGTGTGATGACCGTCATTATAATATTGTCCTTACGAATCTGTAGCAGACTTCTAATCTGCATAAGGGATGAAGGCAGATAGCAAACAAGAGAGATAGGATCTGAATGGGCCATGTTTCTTTCGTAAAAAGAAGACACTCTCAAATAAGGTATCATCTTATGATTCAATGTCTCATGTTTGAGAATACATTAAAGGGTTATATGAGTTTGCATTGTACTCAACACTCTGGGCATTTAAGGAAAACTCAATGTATGTATGATTCTTTTTCTATGTAATGGAAAATATAAATTGTGCAAGAGATTGTGTCATTATGTAGTTCTTTATTTATATTTTTAAGGAAAATAATGCATAATTTTTTTTCTAAATTGATAATTTTTAGATGGGTGTCTGTGAAATTTTAATAGAGCCCCCCCACATCCCGTTGGGTGCATGCTAATTATAGTATATAAATAAAATTGACAGCAAAACCAGTGTTGACATTTATCGCTTCTCTATAGGGCCACGTGTACATTTTTTTAACATTCTATATACAATGCTATTTACTTTCCCAAGATTTTTTCATTAACATAAAAGAGACCCAAACGATGCTTTCTTTAGAAGAAATGTTATTACTCCTCTAATAACCCTTCAACTTATATGTTAAAGCATAGGATTGCTTTCATTTGTAATATCTATAATTAAAATTTTAATTTAGTCACCTTGAAAAATAGTCTTAGTATGTAACTTTTTTTTTTTATAATTACCTCTTTTCCATTTGTTATAATTTTTTTGATATATTCTTACCAAATGTTATAATATGCCCGCCCATCGCGCATGTTGCAAACTAGTGAAATAGAAAAATAGAGAAGGATGGATAAGATGGAGAGGAATTTGAACAATACGGGTTTCGAGATAATCAAAGGGTAACAAAGGAGTTAATGATATTGCAAATCATGACAAATTAATTGAATTGAGGTAGACGTTTTGATGGTCTGCCAATAGCATGAGAATTTATGCCCGACATTTATTACTGTCAGGTCTCATTCTCAGAGGATTTGGGTTTACAAATTTTTATATAATTATATAGATGTAAATTTCTACTATGTTTATACACGATTTCGATGCATTTAAAGAACGGCCACTGCTTTATCTTCCAATCTTTTCCCCTTTCCTCTATCAACTTTTCATACTCCTAACTTGGTCTTCTGTCTTGCGTCGCTTCATCAGAATTCAAAAGGTTGTACTAAATAATAACTTAAAGGGACATAACATTTAATTGATGTACTCTATAGTAAGCCTTTAAACTACACACTTTCTGCATCTTTCTATGTGATATATCCCTAATTTTTTTTCATCTTCTTCTACTTCCGTCTCGGTTTGGGAGTTAGGTATATGACCTAGAGTAAAAGTTATAATGTTTTTATATTTTTTGTAATTTTGCATTTTTGGAAGATCAATTTTGATACAACCTTTTTTGTTTTCCATTTTGTGGTTTTCTTTTTTTATTTTCAATATTTGTTTCATTTTTAATTTGCAATCTAATTTTTATTCTTATTTTGTTTTTTGATTTGTTTTTCCATTGGGTTTGTATTTACGTTTTTGTGCAAGTCTCTCATTATGGGGTTTTCATTTCTAACTTGGTTTCGTTTTACTTTAGTATATATTTGATTGTATTTCATTTTGATGGGTGTTAATGGATGTGTGTTAAAATTTTGGTTTTATTTTTTGTTTCCTACTTCGGTTATATGATTTTTTTTCTTAGCAATGTTCAATTAAAATCAACATCTGGTAGTGTGTGTGTGTATTTAAAGTTCGTTTTCAAGCACTGATTGTATAAGGAACATGAAGTTTTTCATAATCTGGATGTTGGAGACTCGTTTGGAACTTTAAAACCCACGTTGCTCCTTCATGATATATGAGTTATTTTTTTTAATGTATTTAACATTATATGCTCAAACTAACCATCATTATTTTTTCTTTAGTTTTTGGATATATAACACTTTATAAACCATTTTACGCTGTAAAATTGAAACGTGGAAATGTTTATAAGGGTATTGAATTTATATATGGTGATCAATTTTAATAAAAGTATAACACAACTAATTTGAATTAAATACATGAGTGCATAAATATGATCAATACCCAAACCAAATATTTATTTTTTTGGTTTATTACTCGGTTGGTTTGATTGAGCAATTTACATTTTTCCCAATTAGTTAATATACCACCACATGTAAAATAATTCTTATATTTTTTTTCAAAATAATTCTTATATCTTTTTTATTCTCAATCTTAAATAATTTTTAGATTAAAATAATTCTTATGTTTTTCTCCCAATTAGTCCTAATAGACCCCACATGTAAAAGCCATGAAGTGTACAATAGCAAGGGAAAATTTTGGATTCTTCTATCTCCTATACAAAGAGGTTGAATTGGAACCTATACAAATTAATGACTTGGAAAGGCTTCCAACCCTTTGATATGATCGTTTCATTTTTTGTGTATAATTACAAGGTTGCACAATGCATTTTTTGGGCAAGTGTGATATCCACTAATATTAAATGCCAAGAAGAATATGCTCCTCGATCGATCACATATTTTTTTGACCAGGTTAGACTTTTTTGTTTCTTTATTTTACTTCGTCTCCTTCTTAAGGCAATCGAATATAATGTTCAGTCTTTATATATATATATATATATATATATATATATATATATATATATATATATCTTTTTTGTGTAAGTGTGATGACCGTCATTATAATATTGTCCTCATGAATATGTAGCAGACTTCTAATCTACGTAAGGGATCAAGGCACATTGCAAATAAGAGAGATAGGATCTGAACGGGTCATGCTTCTTCCGTAAAAAGAAGACACTCTCTCAAATAAGGTATAATATTATGATTCAATGTCTCATGTTTGAGCATACATTAAAGAGTTATATGAGTTTGCATTGTACTCAACACTATGGAAATTTAAGGAAAACTCAGTGTATGTATGATTCTTTTTGTATGTAATGGAAGATATAAATTGTGCAAGAGATTTTGTCATTATGTAGTTCTTTATTTACATTTTAAAGGAAAATAATGCATAATTTTATTTCTAAATTGATAATTTTTAGATGGGTGTCTATGGAATTTTAATAGAGGGCCCGTGCATCCCGTGGGTTGTATGCTAATTATAGTATATAAATAAAATTGACAGCAAAACCAAGTGTTGACATTTGTCGCTTCTCTACGTTTTTTTAACATTCTATATACAATGCTATTCACTTTCCCAAGAGTTTTTCATTAACATGAAAGAGACCCAAACGATGTTTTCTTTAGAAGAAATGTTATTACTCCTCTAATAACCCTTCGACTTATATGTTAAAGCATAGGATTGCTTTCATTTGTAATATCTATAATTAAATATTTAATTTAGTCACCTTGAAAAATAGTCTTAGTATGTAGCTTTTTTATTTATAATTGCATCTTTTCCATTTGCTATAATTTTTTTGATATATTCTTACCAAATGTTATAATACGTCCGCGCATCGCGCGATTTGAAAACTCATGAAATAGAAAAATAGAGAAGGATGGAGAAGATGGAGAGGAATTTGAACAATACGGGATAATCAAAGGGTAACAAAGGAGTAAATGATCTTGGAAATGATGACAAATGAATTGAATTGAGGCAGGCATTTTGATGGTCTGCCAATAGCATGAGAATTTATGCCCAGCTTTTATTACTGTCACGTCTCATTCTCAAAGGATTTGGGTTTATAAATTTTTATATTATTATATAGATGTAAATTTCTACTATGTTTCTACAATATTTCACTGCATTTAAAGAACGACCATGGAATTTTGATTGGCAATATAAAATTTGGGATTCATTTTTTTCCATTAGAGAAATTTATAGAATTTTGAAAAATACTATCTTTCAAGGAGAAACAAAATGCAGATAAAAATTTAAGCTTTGAGGAACAGGATAGCTATAAAATTTAGCATATAAAATTTAGCAATATAAATTATTACAAATTTTATTTAAAAGGTCCCAAAATTAGAAGTGTTCTCCGTTGTTTTCACATGTTTACAAATTATGTCCAAAAATAACTACTTAAGAATTCATACACAACAGAAAGAACAAAGAGGTTAGAATGTCTCAATATTAGTTAGTGGATTTTTATTACTTTTTTCTGTCCAACTTCTACTCAGCACTACTCTGATAGTTTTTTTTTATAACAAGCTTCCCAATTTAAAAGTAAGAATCATGATTCAATAGTCATGGTTGTTCTCCTAACATCTAAAGGTAGAAAGCACCATTGGATTAAAGTGTACTAAGAAATGACCCACAATCTTTAACACCCATTGTCATTGAACTTTAGTGTGATGTTTTTGGTAAACATTGACATCAACACTTAGAAGTGATATGATCAACCAACAGATCAAGTGGATCTCCAAGAAATCGATGCGAGCCTTATCTGATCTACACTTGGAATCTGCTAAAAAGTGGTTTCATCAGAGTCAAACTGCCACCAACTCAGTTGGTGAAACTCCAATATTGGATCCAAATGAAAAGTCGATCAAGTAAAATAAAATAACCTACATATTTGAATAGCATGATGATTTATGCAAATTGGAAAATCGAACGGTAAAAGAATGAACCATCAAGTATAACATCTATATACATATATATACAAACACACGTACATAAGCAACTTAAGCATCTCGAAAAACACTCACAGGTGCATACACTCAAATATATACCCAGTTTCCCAAACAACCATTTATACACTCACAAAAAAAGACCAATATGTACACATGGGTGAGAAGGATAATGGTGAGGTGGTACCGAGGTGGGGATATGAAACTGTAAACGAAGAGGGAGAGAGAAAATTAATTAATCAGATCCAAGCATCAAACGACAAAAACTCAAACATCTTGTAAAAATAGAGATGATGTAAATATAAATACACCTTTAGAAGAAGATAAAGATTGAGGAGGCAACGAAATCTTGTTTGCTAAATCAGGAATCTCCATCCAAGCTTCCATCATCTGATTTATAGTCTCTCTCGTAATCTTATCCAAATACAGTCGTCTCCCCACAAAATCGAAAGAAAAACCATAACTTGCCCAATCTAAGCAAACATACAAACCAAAATAGGAGTTCAAATCCAAATATACACATAATAAATGGAATGAAAGCAACTATATCTTCATCCCGCTTCTTCAGGAGGGAAATCAAGCATGAGGAAGCCCATAAAAGTAGGAGGATGGTTAGAGACCCAGTGAAGAGGTGGGTAATATGTTTCACTGAGGAAATAATGGTCGCTTGGAAAATCCCTGGAAAAAAAACCATATATAAAGATAGTGCCTTAAATTGTAATAGTTGTTTTTGAAGCATCAACTGTCAGCTTGGAGGCTGATTATAGTTGTTATTAAAGGCAGATTCTACTAATTCTACTAATTATTTTGGAAGCAGAAGCATCACATCGTCCGTTAATAAATACACAATTGATATGCCACGTGGCTCATTTTCAAAAGGAGATACCATTTTATATATTAGTTACTAGCATGCAGGCCACGTGATGCGTGGCTGAATTTATCAAAATTTATTTATTTTTATTTTTTCTTATTTCACAAAATAAATTCTAAGATTTAAATGAGATTTAATTTTGAAATAAAAATAAAAGTAATCTTATTACAAATTTTTTATATGAAATTTAATGAATAATTTAATATTAAAGAAGAATTTGTTTTATTATAAATTTTTGTTAAATATGTTGTAGTGTTATCTATAACACTACAACATATACAATTTGGAGATTCCTACATTTATATCATCCCTATAAGTTGCTAGTAGTAAAACCAACCTTCTAATTCGTCCAAAACCTAGAATATTTAAATATTTTAAACATTGTATAGTCATAATCATAGGTGATAATTAAAGTCATGTATTAAATCAAATAACAATAACATATTATGATTTTGCCCAAAATGGAACGATTGTATTCCCCTTTTTGTAAAAACAAATATCCATCACATGAATATTGATATTTGAATAAGTAATCAAAGACTGAAGCACCCATTTTAGTCTAGTAGAGTGAAAAAGGCAATAGGAAAAATGGCATAGATTCAAGAATATAAAAAATAATATAGTACATTGATTGAACATACCATTGATTCCAACCTTTATATTTCCACTATCTGCAAAAGATTAGTCCATAATACAAATAAAAACATACATGTATGTGTAATTATGTGAAAGAATGTGTCATTTTATATCTTGATAAAATTACAATCAGTGTATGAGAGACATGTAAATAAGTCATATATAAAAAAATGTGTTTATATAGAAAGAAGAATTTGTCGCATAAAAGAAAACTTTGTTATAAAAAATAATTGTTAACAAATGTATTTATTTTTAAACAACAAAAAAATTATATAAATGAAAGAGTAATTGGTGTAGGAAGAATAAAATGTTTAATAAAAATTATATGAAGAATGATGAGATTTAAATATATAAGGAGGCATATAACTAAAAGGAAGATGAAGAAAATGTAATACCCCGTATTTTTATGGCTTTTAAAATTTGGGGATTTATTAAATTTAAATTGAGATGTTAATTTAATATTAATCAGAAATTTAATTTAAATATTTACTAGCGTGACAAGAGTTAGTAATTATTGGGAATTTTTTGAATATTACTAAATGATTAAAGTAATATATAATATTAATTTTATAAAAATTGTCACAAGTGAATAAAATGGCAATTGTGAAAATTTAAGTCGGGACGCGCCTGTGTCGTGTCAGGACTAAATTATTATTATTAAAAGTGAATAAATTATAAGTCGCTCGTATGGTCATTTCGAGTACGACAAAGTGTCCGTAAGGGTCGAGATAGTTAGAAAAGTGTACCCGATGGTTTAGTTTGGGTCTCGGGACATTTTTAAGCCTAATTGGCATCCCGGGAGGGTATTATAGACATTTTGTATTTTTGGGTAATTAAACCTACGAATTTCCTAGGGATATATCAACCTTTAGGAGTTTTCTTCTAGGTTTAACAAGCACAAAACCAAAGAAAGACCATTAGAGAAGAAGTTGGAGAGCTTTCCAAGCAACCCAATGCCAAAGACTCATTTGTTTGCACCGCCACCACCACCAAATCGTGGATCGCGCAACAAGGAACGCAACCATACCTTTTTCGTCCAAAAAACAGAAAGTTGTATTCCAAGAAAGTATCTATCTTGTTGTTTTATTAATTAATGTCTCACCTATGTTAGTTTAGGATTAGGAAGAACATGTTTTATGGAAGAAATCGATAATTTAGAGATCATAAATCGCATGTTTAGAGAAATTTAATATATTCTGGACACACCCATAATATGTAGAGGATTACCCATGAATTAGTTTTGATTTAAAAACAAGAAACCTGGGAATTAATTAGAAGAATGGATGTTTCTTCCAAAATTAGGCTTGAAGTTTATGTAAATTTTACCCCATTATTTCGATACCGTTGATGAATTTGAACATGTTTCACGTAGGAAATCATGTAGTTAGGTATATAGTACCTCTAGTAATGTTGTTTGGGAGTTTGGGGATCTATAATGGAGATTTGGTAGAGGTTGGAGAGGTAAACGCGTAACTTGTCAATGGCAGAATTCGTCATAACAGCTTGATCGATCGATCGATCAAGAACATCGATCGATCGACGGTATCGATCGATCGACCCCATTCCTCAATCGATCGATCCCTCCTGGAAAACTGGGTATTTTTCTTCTTTAAGTTTAATCCGGTTAAAATGCATTGGAACCCTTGATCATTATTGATAGAGCATAATGAATTATAAAGAGGATCAGTAGGGTCTAGGTAGACCCCGTTGAGTGAAATTTAATGTATAATGAAATTATGGGTTAACGGGGAGTTATTCACACATAAGAAATCATGCGTACGTTTAATAAAAGATTGAGACTCATGAGGGAGTGAGTCCAGAAGGCAAGTGAGAGTATGACTACTGAAATTTTACTTAGGAAGAAAGGATACTTCGGGAGATGAGAAGTAAGTATGAAGTAAATTATATATGAGAATACAAGTGAAGAATCCGTTATGCGAGATAATCAAGTAAAATGTGCTAAGAACGGATAATTATAATTATGAGTTGTGGGCACATCTAATTTATAAAATGTAAATATTTATATATATGACTGTGTGATTGTGCATATATTATGTATCTGTGTAAAAAAAAATCATACCCGAGCTACTTACTATCTCGGAGGTTTCTGCGCCGGGACAGTCTTATCTCAATTGGGCCTTTATGAGGGATAACGACTTGTACCCTAAAAGATAGTATCCTTGATACATGCTATTTGAGTGATAGTCAGATGGCCCTAAGAGACGTGAGGGTATGTGCTGACCTCTTAGCGACTTGGAACTATGCTTCTCCTCCATTTGTATGGGTTTTGCATTAGTACGGTTCGAGAGTGATTCCGAACTAGTATTTCCCTTAGTACGAGTGATACGGGGACTTGATAGCAGAGTATGCTAGCACCATAGATTTTATGTGGGGTGCCGATAGTATATATATTGTATGAGTGACACAAATATATATACTTAAGTATGTGAACTTTCTATGGTGCCTAAAAGTAGTTAAGAAGTGAAAAATTATTCCAACTTTATTATAAGTGTTCAAAATTTTTGTAATAATGCTGAGTATTCTAAGTAAGATAAGATATATGAGAGAGTTTAATTTTCAGAAATTAATTATCTTAGCCATAGTATTTTCTCGGGATGAAACCTTTTGGGAAGGTTAAGTTAAAATAAACTTCAAAGATTAATAGTACGGTAGGCGTGCACACTAGATGAGAGGTGAGAATTGTCAAAAGAGTGTCGCATACTAACATGGTTGTTACATTCGCCGGTAAGTATTTTAAATACTTGCTAAACTAATTTTTAAACTGTTTTACACTTGGCCCCTGACCCACTTCCTGTTATTTCTTTTCTCTTGTATATATATATATATATATATATATATATTACAGGTGCCCAGCCACAGGGGCGTCATGCTTAGATTCTTTGGACCGGACGCGTTACAGCTTAGGTGGGAGTTGCAGGCCCTTGCTTAGACGACCTCTTTGTTGATTCTACTCTTATTTTAGTTCTGATTAGTTAGGGCATGTGTACCCTGTTTTCCTATACAGTTTGGATTTGTCAAAGATTTATGTTCATTTATTTTCAGTATTCGGTACTCTTTGGGATGTAATTCTTGTCAGGATGATTTCATTTGTAGTTTTTAAACTTGGTATTGGTTTATCGGAATGGTTAAATTCTTGTGTGTTAATTTCCATCTTTAACATTTATGCGATTCTTAAACTGTTAATTATTGAAAAGGTTTTCATAATGGAATTAAATAAAATAGAAATAAGGTTTAAATTGTTTTGGCACTTAGCTTAATTATTTAGGGTGTTTAAACTGGAAATTTATTTTGCGACAGTGATGCTAATAATGAACCAACTGTTCACCTTGATTTTTAATTTAATAAATGACTGATCACCCAGTATTTAATTAGGCGAGGTGTCATAGAAGTGAAAAGAAAATTCAAACTCTTTGGTGGCCTTTTGAAAAAAATAAATCTCTGACATGAACTAAGAACCATGCATTGTTAACAGTCATTTGGCCTTATGTAAAAGATAAAGAAGAAGAAGGACTTAAATTAGATAGAGACCTTGATTTAATCATAGTAATTTTTAATGTTTTTAGTAGAAGGTTAACTGGTTAATTCCAAGTTCCATGTCATGATGAGATCTTCTAATACTGATCATGATAAGAAAAAAAAAGACAGTTTCAAATGCTAATCTATGTCTCAGTATGCTTAACTTCGATTTCGGGTTTAAACCGAAGTTAACCCCGACCATAGTTAACACAAAAAGTCACATTATCGGTAACACCACCCGAGACATCGCCAGCCGTGGCAAGATAAAAGGGAAAACGTTATTGAGGTGTGGGACAACGAATTTTTTTTACAATTTGAAAAAAATAATTACCATAAAATCTCGGGAAAAAAAGAGAACAAACCAAACCAAACCAAACCAAAAACCAAAAATCTCTAAAAACTGCTCTCTCTCTCTCTCTCTCTCTCTCTAAGCATTATCTCTTTCATCTAGAACCACCAAACCAAAAATCTCCAAAAATAAAAATAAAAATTTGTCAATCTAAAAAAATATTCCAACAATCTCTAAAAAACAAATTCAAAAATTTGGAGATATATGTTGATTCCCTCTGTCCACCTCAGATCTCAAAAAAAAAACTAAATCTCAGATTCGAAAAAACCAATTGATCCTAAAAAAAACATCAATCTCAGATCTAAAATCGATCTATACTTATTCAAACCAACAGAAAAAACCGATTAAGGTTTCATGGAAACTGAAGTTTTTCTTTGTGAGCATGAGGGAGAACAAAGGGAGATATAAAAGAACTTTTCATGTAGAGAAAACCGATAAAGGTTATGGAGAGAGAGGGAGAGCAAAAAGATCTTCCTTATGTACTTTCTCTTATAAACGTCATATACGCACGGATGAAAGAAGATGAAAAGTTGTAAAGCCAATGAAGGGACAGAGAGAATAGTAGAAAAATAGTACAAAGCATTGAGATACACCGATTTTGGAGAGAATTGAATTAGCCGAGTAAAGAGGTTGGAACATGTGCTGAAGTGGGGAATACAAAGAGTTTAAGGGGTCTTATTAAAATATGAAGTTGCATTTATGATCGCCATATATATATATATATATATATATATATATATATATATATATATATATATATATATATATATAGAGAGAGAGAGAGAGAGAGAGAGAGAGAGAGAACAATGCTCTCACACGGTGGTCCCGTATTTTAATTCATCCGGACTGCATTCGTGTCTCTCCTTTCACGTCTCTTTTTTTCTCTCTCATCTCCCCTCTCATGTCTTCTCTCTCCTCTCTCCTATTTGCTCACATCAGACATAGATGTTAATTACTATAAAAGGCTATTTAGCACCTTTTTTTTGTGATTACAAATCATAAATCTTTTAAACTTCTCCTCAAAGTTAATTTTTAAGTACGACTCATTTAATACTTATAAATTTATTTTTTTCCAAAATATAATTTTCAAGTTAAAAAAAAAGTTCAATAAAATATATATATATATATATAATCGTATTTTTTTATTACTACAAATCAATTAAAAATTTACACAATGCGATTATGAATCTTTTATTTTTATGATCCGTGGCAACGGTACGAAAAAAAATACGATTTCATGCCACGTTGCGTTTTTTTGGATCATGATCCCGTTAGTTAAAAAATAAAAGAATTCATAATCGCGTTGTGTAATTTTTTAATTGGTTTGTGTTAAGTAAGAAAATACGATTTCCTGTCTTATCTTGTTTTATTTTAACACATAATTTTAACATATATATATTTTTATGGCACAGAGTTGTATTTTTTTTTCGTACCACTGGCGCGGACCGTAAAAAATAAAAGATTTATAATCGCAATGTGTAATTTTTAAATTGGCTTGTAATAAATAAAAAAATAAGATTACGTGTTTTGTCTTGTTGTATTTCAACACATAACTTTAACACATATATATATATATATATTTATTTATTTGTCTTTTTTTTAACTTGAAAATTATATTTTGGAAAAAAAAATTATAAGTAAAAAAGCAAAGTCACTATTATTATTCAAGTACAAAAATATATTCTCTTTTTATCTAAAAAAAAATTAGTATCACACAAATCATTAAATGAATCGTACTTGCAAATTAACTTTGTGGAGAAGTTAAAAGATTTCTTATATGTATCCACAGAAAAAGCTGTTGAATGGACTTTTATAAGAATTAACATCTATGTTTGATATGAGAAGATAGGAGAGAGGAGAGAGAAGACGTGAGAGGAGAGAGAAAAAAAAGAGACGTGAAAGGAGAGAAAGTTTGACACGAATGCAGTCCGGATGAATTAAAATACGGGAGCACTATTGTACATATATATATATATATATATATATATATATATATATATATATATATATATATCAAACTAAATCAAGCCAAATAATGAAAAATCTCACACTGATGTACTTTTTACCAACGATATGTGAAGACTTAACCAACATATATGGTGTGTCTAAATCAAGCCAGTGTGAGACTAAAGAGATGGTATGTCTAAATCAAGCCAGTCACTACACCAAAATGGCCAAATTGTCACCTTTCAGCCGGCCACCCTTGTCAAGGTCATTGACCGTGACACAAATCTCGCGTTTTGTGTCACGATCATTGTCACAGTCAATGACCGTGACTAATTTACTTGTCACGGTCATTGACCGTGACAATTATTTGTCACGGTCGTGTCAAGGTCAATGACCGTGACACAAAACGCGAGATTTGTGTCACGGTCAATGACGTTGACACGACCGTGACAACTTTTGCAGCAAAAAAAGCCCTAGGATTCTTTTTTCCCACACGAGTTTTGGTTTTCCCCCCCTCTCTCTCTCTAAGCGATTTCTGCTCTCTCTCTCTCTAAGGTATATTTTTTTTTCCTCTCTTTCTCTTTCATTTCTATATGTATGTGTATGTGTGTATGTATATGTGTGTATATGTATATGTGTATGTGTGTGTATATATGTGTGTGGTGGGGGAGGGGGGAAGGGGGTAATGGGGGTGGGGTGGTGCAGGTGTGGTGGGGGGAGGGGTGGGGTATGTGTATATGTGTGTGTATGGTGGTGTGTGGTGGGGGAGGGGGGTAGTGGGGGTGTGGTGTGGTGGGGGGAGGGGGTGGGGGTGGGGGTGAAATTTTCTAACTAAAAATATGATAACATTTTGTTATAATTTGTTAAAACTATGTAAACCTTAGTATGAATGCAAGGTTAGTGATAGTTAGAATTGTGTAAATGTTAGAAAAGTTCTAGAATTCATATGTTAAATTTAATTATATAAATATTTAAATTGATAATAATTTTATTCATGAAATTAATTCAATTAGGTAAAACCCTAGATAATTTTTTAACAGAATTTGATAATATTATATAAAGTTTAGTAAATTCACAAAATGTTGCCAATTGTATGTTTTTAAGAATATCATTAGTTACTTTCGTGCCTAACTATGTAGAATCCATACACATGCATGTTGTTAGAAAGTCTTAAATTTAATTCTCACTTTAATTTGTAGAATCTCTGTACTTGGTTGGATTTATCCCTTTATGATAATGAAATTTATGCTCCAATTATAATTATATCATGTCATAATTTTATTGATAAACAATAAATTAATAAAGTAATAAAAATATGAAAATACCCCAATTGATTTAGTAAGATTCGTTCTAGACTTCATTACAAATTATTCATGCCAAACCCGACTCTCTTATAAGATATGCATATTGTGATAAAATATAATGAGGATAAGAGACTTTTGAAATATAAAAGAATCTCAAAGAATAAATATAAAGATAAATTATTAAAGAAGTAGATAATTTCAATGAATATACAGATAAGATGATGATAAAAGATCGTGCAATGAATAAGATGATAAAACACGCGGTCGTGGTGGGGGGAGGTGGTGGGGGTGGGGTGGTGGGGGTGGGGTGTGTGTGTGTGCGTAGGTGTGTGCGTGTGTGCGTGGCGGGGGGAGGGGGAGGGGGGCAAGGTTTGTGGTGGGGATGGGGGTGGGGTGTGGAGGGGCAATTTTAACAATTGTATATCTTTAATTAAGAAATTGTATAGCTTTAATTGTAATTTTAATTGTATAGTTTTAGATGAAAGTAAATTAATAATTAGTGCCAATTTCATATGAAAGTAGGATTGTCCCTCATTGTAAATTAGTAAATTAATAATTGTATACTTTAATTGTTAGTTTAATTGATGAAATGTTGGGTTGGTTAGTTTTAAAAGTGGCATGACGTGTGTGTGTGTGTGGTGGGGGTGGGGTAGGGGTGTGTGTATGTGTACTATTAACATTTTTTTTATCTGTACTAATAACATTTTTTTACAGCAAAAATGTCTCCTTCAGATATTAAGGCGAAGATGATGATGCTGTTTATGATGATGTCGTCTGGGCTCGGTGGTAGCGGAGGCGACGAGGGCTCCTCCGCCCCTAGGCTCCCCAAATATGGAAAATTTGGGATTACCGTCGAGAACAAGTCGGAGCTATTAGCGAGATCCCTCGAGCTGCTAAAGACGGTCATCGGCCCGGGGTTTATAAGTTGGAAGGAGGTGCCATATGAGCTCAAGTTAGCTGTTTGGGCGGCACTACAGGTAATATATTTATATTTATATGAATATGAATATTTCAATTTCAATTTCAATTTCAATTTCAATTTCAATTTCAATTTCAATTTCAATTTCAATTTCAATTTCAATTTCGATTTCGATTTCGATTTCATATTTATATTTATATTTATATTTATATTTATATTTATATTTATATTTATATTTATATTTATATTTATATTTATATTTATATTTATTCGCAACTAACATTGTATTTGTTGGACAGGAACAATTCAACTTGGATCCAAAGCTATGCGATCCCGTCTTGGAGTAGATTAGGGAGCAACTCAAGTCGTGGAAAAAAAATATGCGGGCACGGTACTTTGGAAAAACAAGAGAGTCGATTATCCAATGGCGTGAATCCGTCCCCCCAAGGAGCCGATCTCATTGGCACAATGGCAGAAGTTCATTGACAATGATATCGAGGATCGACAATTGGCATCTCGCCAATCGGGGAGGGAAAATCGGGCAATAAAAGACGGACGTGCACTACTCCGGCCGGACCTCTTACGCCGAGGTGGAGCATAGGATGCAGGTAAGATTAATTTTTTCTATAAATACAGAAATATATTATTCTTCATTATTTTACTTTACGGGGCCGATACTAATTTTACTTTACTTTATTTTATTTCAGGGGGTAGGGAGTGGGCCAGGGGGTAAGCCACATAGGCTCGATACTTATGTGGCTCTTCGGACGAAGGGGAAGGACAAGGAGGTGTCCCCGAGCGTCGCGGCCACAATTGTAAGTAATCCGACAGTTTAATTTTTGTTAATTGCGTTATAATTTTTTAGTTTACTTATTTTACTAATCATGTGCTTTTTGTCGTTTCAGGCAAAGCTTAAGGAAGTACATGAGTCGCAGTCTGATGCTGACAAGGCATCTTTGTCCACAAACGCACTCAGCCAAGTGCTTGGCTCTGATCTCAAGGGGAGGACAAGGGGAGTGAGCTCGCGGGTGGCCAAATCTAGGATCATCGGATTGGAGACGAGCGACACCGGGTTGGCTCGAATAGTGGATTAACACGACGCGAAGATGTCCCGTTTGGAGGCGACGGTCCAAGATATGTACGCATTCATGAAGCGTACGTTGGGCGGAGACCGTAAAGGGAAAGGGAAAGGGAAGGAGAAAGTGGTGGAGGAGGATGTGCGGGAGGACGAGGCGCAGGATGACGAGGATGTGGACCTCGCTGCTTCATCACCGACACGTTCGTACTTCGATGATCCACTTCCTTATTTGGTGCCCTTCAACAGACAAATGACGACACTTGGTTGGCCGAGCGTGTTCATATTGGACGTATTTGATGGCCAGCGGATAGGGCGGGGTTTGAGGGACCCGAATATCGTCCAGGGTGGAATAGTTCATGGACGTACGCTTCAAGAGATGGAGTCCAGGGTGTTCGTCACGCATGTCATACCCGGGAAGGAGAACTCCCTATTGTGGTTGCGCGAACAATGCGGCACGACGTATATTAGTGGGTGCGTCAATTCGTATGTCGTGTGGCCTACTCACCTCCTCAGTTTTACCCAAGACATGTAGTAACATTATTTTTAAGTTTGTCCATTTTAATTATATTTGGATTATATCATTATGTATATTATTTCTATTTTGAATATTTGGATTATATCGTCATGAATATATATTTGCATTATCTTTAGTTTGTTTGGATATATTATGTTTGGAACAGGTACAACGTTGCTATAACAGGTACAAATATACTGCTGGGCAGTGGCAGTGGCCATACTGCCCATCAGATTTTTTTTAAATTCTGCCCAGAATTGTCACGGTCATTGACCGTGACACGTCCGTGACAAAAAGTTATCACAGACGTGTCACGGTCAATGGCCGTGACAATTTTTTTAAAAAGGGTCACTCTTTTGTCACGGTTTATAACCGTGACAAACGTGTCACGGTCATTGACCGCGACACGACCGTGATAAAAAAAGTTGTCTCTCCTCGAAATGTCACGATCATTGACCTTGACAAGTTGGATTTGTCAAGGTCAATGACCTTGACAATTCGGCAGATTTGGTGTAGTGAGTGTGACCTATTATTTCAGCCAATTTTGGTCCTTCAGTAACAAATACTGACAACCAAGGCTAGGGGATAACTAAGAATATATACAAAAAAAAGGGTGGGGGGGTGGAAATTATGTACAATGATGGTCGAACAAAATCCTACTCACCCCTTTACCACCATGAAAACTAAACCTGTTTTGTTGAACTGAGATAAACCTATTGCTCAAAGAAAAACAAACAAAGAAATTTACTTACCAAAACTCCTTTGATAATTACAAAGCAAGAGTGTTGTTTTGCTCACTTCTCAGCCATCACATTAGAAATTCAAATTAAAACCTATGTAGACAAATGATGAAAGGCTTCTATTATCAAAAGGAAAGCCAGAGCCTCTAGTAATAAAATTCACTCAAGAGACTTACAACCATGCGTTTGCTCGAGAAAAATGCTTGAAATAAGAGTCGTCTCGAATGAAGTAAATGGAGGAGATAAAGGATCAAGTTTGGTGTTAGAAAATTGTGCCTTAGTGTGAGAAATGATAAATGTTATGTAAGTTATAATGGGAACCCTTTATTACTGCCATGTGTCATCCTTATAGAATTTGGGTCTACAATTTTTATATAGTTATATAAATTAGATATTCATTGTTTAAAAATAATTTATATATATATATATATATATATATATATATATATATATATATATATATATATATATATATATTTCAATCAAATTTGGTATGCATGATCTCTGTAATGAGAAGATCATCTATAAAAAAATTATTCAAAAATACAAATTGGAAGTGGGTGATTTAAATATTGGATGAATACATGCATTTTTAATTGTTCAAACATTTGATCATCATATCACCCTCTTCCAAGTTGTATTTTTTGATGATTTTTTTTTTGTAATTGATCTTCTTATTATGGAGATCATGTATACCGAATTTGGTTGAATATACATTCTTTTACTAATTTTAAAAATGATTATGTTCAAGGTATGTTGTTAAGAAGTATGTTAGAGAGTCTCACTCGGTCTAGTGCATGTTTATGAAAGTTTCTCTTTTCGATTATGGGTTAGCTGGTCGAGTTAGGGAACGTGGGCTAAGCCTTCTTTGAGCTCTTTTATTTCATAAATTAAAGAGTTTGGCTCCTATGCCCCTAAACTATGTAAGTAGTTTTAGTTTAGTACTTAAATTATAAATTTAGCTAATACAACCCCTAAACTATCCAATTGTAATCAATTTAGTCATTCTGTTGAAAAATTGTTAAAAGTTAACGACACAAATAGTTAAGGGGCCATAGGGGTCAAAATACATATATATGTTTACATCATTATATTTATACCACTACACCAAAATTGAATTTTTGTCACTCTATACCCGACCAACATTATCACGGTAAAAAACCATGATAACAAAATACGCGTTTGTTGTCACGGTCAATGATCGTGATAACAAACTTGTCACGGTCCTGTGATAAGTTTTTTTTTTTAATTTCAACACAATCGCAGTCCCTCATTTTGATTTGCCCCTAACACAACTCTCTCTCTCTCTCTCTATCTATCTATCTATATATATATATATATATATATGTACAGCAACAGCAGCGGTGACTATCTCTATCTCTATCTCTCTCTCTTTCTGACGACCATCTCTCTCTCTTCATTTCGGTACATCTCTCTTTCTCTCTCCTTCACACCACACACACACACACACACACACACACACACACACACACACCATAACAACACACGCACACCACACCACACACAAAAACACACACCACATACACACCCTATAATGAAAACAAATAAATGATTTCAAATGAAAACTCCAAAAAAAACCTCAAATGAAATTAATTTGAAACCTTAAAAATGATTTCAAACACACACACAAACACATGCACTTATTTAATTTTTGTAATTTATTTTGCTAATTTATTATTCATTTATTGTACTAATTTAAAAATGATGTCACCTTATTGCGCTAGGATGTTTCTCCTTTATTGAATGTTTTGCATTATTGGGATTCTTGAATTGTTGTTGATTGGTTGATTTGAATATTTAGATGGCCATTAAGTTGGATGGCCCTATAGGCATTTATAACATTTAGGATTGTGATTCTACCGAATATAAAGTAGACATAAATAAAACATGCTACAAATTTTAAAGGCTTGTTGTTAAACAATTAATAATGCAAAATGAAACATAACTGTGCATCAATCACCACTATAAACATTACTACCGAATAAATGAAACATATTTACCATGCTAATTTATAACTACTTTAAATTACATATAGTGCGCATAGATACTAGTTCGTATGCATACGCATTCAATAGCCCTTAGACCCGTTCGAGAGTCATTACCTCTGTAATGAGATGGCATAGTTTATGTATAATATTGTTATTAGTGGCTTGAACTTTTTACTTTTAGGAGAAGTTATGTTGCCGTCTCTTAATGTTCTCTGGGTACATACTAGATGATGCGGTGTTAAGTATTATTTCAATTGATAAATTGAAATAACACTTACACTCGAGAATTTATGTCGTGTACTTGGAGAACTATGGGAATATGCTACCGAATTTTCCTCAAATTAGAACAATATGGATGAGCTGCTAAGTATATTACAGAAATATGCGGTCTTGAATAGGATAGAACCACTCACCCTTTAGAGGAGATGGAGGAAATAAGATTCATATTATTTTTATAATATAATACCGAAAGATGAAATGTCAATCTTGTAGTAAATCATTTATTGGAAGCTAAATTTTAACACTTTTGTTTATAATAATCCTGAATATACGCTTCTTACCCATAATAAGTAATTGTTTGTAGTAGTTATGATGGGATATCCTCTGTACAAAGAGTGGATGGGTGAGACAAATAGACTAGAGGATATGTTTCGTAGAGGTACTAATGAACTTGTGAAATACGCAAAGAGATATCGTAATGATGAAGAGTTTTCGTGTCCGCGTGCTAAGTGTAGGAATGGTAAGGTGTTTGAGTGGAAAATAGTTAAACTACATTTATTAAGACAGGGTATGCAATATAGTTATCAATTTTGTATTTTTCACGGGGAATAAGATGTTCCTTTTGTCCCTGAGCAACCTTCACAATAACCATCAACAAACAGGATAAATATATAAGGGAAGGAGGATAATGTAGATCATAATATCAATAACGAGCCATGGTCAATCGTCCTACATGAGCTAAATCACATAACCGGTAGTGTGCACTACACCAAAAATAGCAATCTGTCACGGTTTAAAACTATGACAGATCAAATCTGGCACGGTTTTGAACTGTGCCAGAATCAGGTGATTCAAAATGGCAATTGTTTTCTGGCACGGTTTAAAAGTGTGCCAGTTTTAGCCAAACAGGAACAGTTCTGGCACACTTTTAAGTTGTGCCAGAATTTGATATTTCTGGCACACTTTTGACATAGTTTATAACTGTGCTAGGTTGAGTACATTTTGGTACACTTTCGACACAGTTCAAAATCGTGCCAAAATTTGATACACTTTTGGCACGGTTTTGAACTGTTGCCAAATTTTTGGTTAAAAAAAATTATTTGAAAACAAAAAAATTCACAAATTGCGAATCTCGCACATTATTGATAAACTAAACTAATGTACATACAAACTTCAAAATATTACAAGTCTTAAAAGTTCACAAACAAAAAAAAATTGGGCAGAATTTTTTCTATTTTCTAGACATTCTAAAACCTGCTAATATAAAACCTGCGTAATGTAGAGCCCGCACAACCATAAAATATAACAATAAAATTACAAAAGCCCGCACAGCCATAAAAGTTAATAATAAAACTACAAAAGCCCGCATGGTCATAAAACACAAAAAAATATAATCCTGAATATTAACGACATTAAATAAATAATCCCCCGGTTGTAAACCATTGACTTCTTCATGTGTTCCACGTGGATAAAAGTTAACGATAAAATGTTATCCTGCAAAAAAATAGGATACAAAAAAGAGATGATATTAGTAACCAAGTAATTTTAAAAAAAAATCTTATTCAAGCTGAAAAATTACCTATACGAGTTACAATTATTATTATATTCTTAAACCGAAAGTCTTATGACTACGTGGTCAGATCCTACGAGTTACATTAGTCCCATGTGAGGTGTTAGTGCCTCTTATGGGGCCGTTTGAGGACTAGTTTGAGTTTTCGCCCTCAAAAAGCATGTTTTTAAGCATAATCTAAATATTTTCAAATTATCATCATATTCTCAAACCAGGATACCCGTGACTCCGCGGTCAGTTCCTACAAGTTACATTGGTCCCGTGCGAGATGTTCATGCCTCTCACGAGACCATTTGAGGGCTAGTTTGGATTTTCACCCTTTAACGAGTTATTTTTAAGTCTAATCTAGATATTTTTAAATTATCGTCATATTCTCAAATCGGGAGATCCGTGGTCAATTCCTACGAGTTACATTGGTCCCGTGCGAGGTGTTAGTGCCTCTCACGGGGCCGTTTAAGGGCTGTTTTAGGTTTTCACCCTCTAGCGGCATGTTTTTAAGCCCAATCTAGATATTTTCAAATTATCTTCATATTTACAAACCGAGAGAGCCGCGATTACGCGGTCAATTCCTACAAGTTACATTGGTCCTGTGCGAGGTGTTAGTGCCTATTACGGGGCCGTTCGAGACTGGTTTGGGTTTTCACCCCTTTAACGATATTGTTTTTAAGCCTAATCTAAATATTTTTAAATTATCATCATATTCTCGAATCGAGAGACCCGTGACTACGCGATCAGTTCCTACAAGTTATTGGTCCCGTGCGAGATGTTTATGCCTCTTAAGGGGCCGTTTGGGGGATAGTTTGGGTTTTCACCCTTTAACAACATATTTTTAAGCATAATCTAGATATTTTCAAATTATCCTCATACTCTCAAACGGTGAGACCTGTGATCAATTCTCACGAGTTACATTGGTCCCGTGCTATGTGTTAGTACCTCTTACAGGACCGTTTCAGGGTTGGTTTAGATATTTTCAAATTATCGCTACATTCACAAGTCGAGAGGCCCGTGACTACACGGTCAGATCCAATAAGTTACATTGGTACTGTGCGAGGTGTTAGTGCCTCTTACGGGGCCATTCGAGTCTGGTTTGAGTTTTCACGCTTTTAACTATTTTTTTAAGCCTAATCTAGATATTTTCAAATTATCGTCATATTCCAACAATATAAAATACTGTAACCACAAAACTAATAGTTCATACATCAAAAAAAATTTCTCACATGTTATACTCTTTTGCTCACATGTTACAGTCCATACATCATAAAATCAAGCATAGTCATATAGGTGTTACTTAAATTAATCGCGATGGCACGGAAAAACTGACATAGGATATCTTATAAGTAGGACACCAAACACAAATTGATAAATAGATACTACATTTTATAATTATATTAATTACTCACTACTCCTCATATCCAAGCCTTGAAGACTATTTTATTGTCTTATTTCTTATACTAAACCTCTTTTCTATATTTCCATCGATTATACTTTTTTCACATGCTAAAAGAAAGTTATATTTCGATATTGAGGTAGGCGTGTCTTCTAACCCTATGGTCAACATTGGTGAATACTACTTTATATTAGTGTCTTATATTATAACATGATAATGTTTCGCTACATGTATCGTAGAGCAACAACAGATCGGCTCGGGATCAGGTACAAGAAGCATTTGCCTAGAGTTGTTGGAATTTCATTTTATGCATTTGAGTGCAACAATGTGGAAATTTACCTCAAATGTCTCCCTCAGTCATTGCAAATGATTCAAACCTAGACGATAACAACAGTGAATTGTCAGTAAATAGCCGAATTATCAAGTTATATGAAATCAAAAATTGGCTAATACATTGATCTTTCTTACCCTCTTATTTTCGTACAATTGAGGCATTGGCGTTAAGCAACTTGGATTTACATTCAAAACGGATTTCTAAGGTATGTGAAATAAACAGGGCATGCGTAACTGTAAATTTCAGCAATTATATATATATATATAATAGTTATATCTTGCTGACAGTTATATATAAGAGTACATATCTAATAATTATAGCTAATAATTATATATAACTATTATATATAACATAATTAAAGAAGGAAAATCATTACCTATTGTCTGGAAAAAGTCGAGAGACTTTGTTGAAGTTGAACTCGATTCTTTGGATCCAAACGAATCAGACAAACCACCAATAGTGGAGCTGATGCATCTAACAAAAAAACTTAGAGATAATACTATATATAAATAAACTTAATCATAACGCTGATGCGTTTCATATTCGTTTTAGATGGTGCATAGGATATGTTGCATTATAATTGTACCTTGACATTATAAACACAGCAACCTTAACAACATTATTTCATGTATAAAGAATTTTAATTAGCCAAAATGTAAAACGAAAGTAGTGTAGAATAATTTTCCTACCAAGTTATGCAAGCCAAATTTTAAAGTACAATCAAGAACGATGATTGTACTATACATTTACAGAATTCAGGTAGTTATAATTACTACCCAATGGATGCAATTCCAATCTAAAGTGGATAAAACTCATGTCGTTCCAATTTAAAGTGAACAAAATCCTTGCAGTTACAGAATTCATGAATGTAAGAAATTCAACCAAATTCAACTTCATTGACAATTCAACACAATCTCAAACTCGATTATAAGACCAACACAATGCAATGAATTTAACTCAATTATAATGGTTGGTATATAACTCAATTGCCTAGTTGAATGTAAGAAACTATTGGAATAACTGAATAAATACTGGACAAAACAATTTACACAAACGAGGGTACATAAAAATCTTTGGTATGAATTCTATTATTAGTAATCTAATTGATTGAATAGTTGATCATATTTGCAAGTAGTGAGAGGGACATAAAAAGTGTTATATTAAGTGACTCTTAGGAATCGAATTGGTCAAACAGTGTTGATATTACAAAAAAAAGTATAAAATTTGATAAATTATGGTTAGGTTTTGTACACAAAAAGAGATCTGATCTCACCTGATGCCATTTGAACGTTGTCCTCAGCTGTCGGCTCACTAGAACCTTCCCCCATATCAAAGATTTCAACCCTCGTATTTCAAAGGCTTCTTATATACCCGCGGTGACAAAACTTGGGACTTGAAGGGGAAATAACTCAGATGATGAAAACAAGTATATGAAGTCAACCAAGTAGATGACGTATTAATACTTCAAATCCTAACAGGAACGAAATTATCAAATATTTTAATTCTCAGTAAGTATATTGTGACACCCCGACTAATTAAATACCGGGTAGCTACTCCTTTATTAAATCAATACAAAATGCCAAGTTGGTTCAGTTAATAACATCACTGTCGAAAACAATTTTAAAGATTACTAACCACCTAGTATTTAAAAAGTAAGTGCCAAATTTTAATTTAAGTCTAATTAACATGAAGTACAAGAATAATGGAAGAACAACATAATCCATTCACCATAACGAAGTAATGAAATAACCAAAAAATAATAAAAAGTCCGGAGGAAAACTCCTCACAACAATCCCACAACTGAAGATAATAAGACAAGTCTGAATCCTGAATTAATTACATGCCCGAAGTCTGAATAACTGAAATAAATGAAATGTCTCTAAAAGAAATGGGCAACATGCCCTACAACTGATAAATGCTGAATATAGAATCAAGATAGATGAAGCGTCTATAAGCAAAGTCCTGTAACTTCCACAAACAGCTACAGCTCGTCACCTGAATGAGGATCCTAAGCATGGTGTCCTTGTGGCTGGGCACCTAAAAAGGTTTTTACAAAAATTGATTTGAAAGCAAATGGGTCAGAGCCCGAAAGTGGAAATCATTTTAGAAACAGAAAGTGTTTTAATAACATTAAAACATTAAATGCAAAATACATGTTAGGACGTGCACTCACATGAAATTCTCACCTCTCGACTACATGTGCACTCATAACGTACCGTACCCATCTAAATAACATACATAACTAACCAAACCGTAATAAGTTCTACCCCTTACTACTCGATTCCCAAATTATATTCTAGCGTTATCAATTAAATAGAGGGCTTTACGTAGACTCAGATTCTCAATTAGTAATATAATTCACTATCGGTTAACCCGTTATGTTTTCTCAAAACATTACCATAATTATATTCACACTACTAACATGAAAGTTCCCATAATTAAGTGTATATTATTCACGTCATAAATATACAATACAAGCACCCCGAGACTAAGCTACGGTGCACACATACTCTGCTATCCATCCCGGTACATCACGTATATAAGGATCACGCATTCCAAATCTCTCAGGAATCGTTCTCAGATAACCACAATCCCAAAAAATGGAGGCAAACACAGTCACATCACATGGGTCACGCACATACCTGCGCTCCCACGATCAGCAGACTTATTAACATCCCAATAAGTCCTTCTTTGACCTATGTTCATCGAGGTACCAGTCTAAATCCGGGCAACACAAGGATTAGAGGGCCCTAAGCGAATGTAAACCTCCCGTGATAGCAAGTATGGTAGGTATGTCATACACATAAAAGTAATACCTATACTAAGTATGCACACATCTTAGTAATCATCATAATATATTTGTAGTACACTTCTCATTCTCGTACCTACGTATAATGTTACACAATTTACATATCCCCGGATGATACAATTATACAAGCCTTTAATTGTTCTCACGTTGTAATAGACACTCACGTCCTAATCCATAATTCCCATTTGGTTCGAATCACACTTCTAGGTTTTACTCCTTTATATATCTCAAATGTCCCTACTATCTCAATTTATCATCAAGGGAAGGTTATCTCTACCATTAAATAAGGTTACGGGACACGCGAAATCAAAACAGGCTAAAAAAAAGCCTAAATTGTCAACTCGTTAGAAGTCTCGTTCGAACGAGGCTGTTCGAACGAGAGTTCGTTCGAACGAACTAGGTATCTAACGAGATCTCGTTCGAAGGAAAGGCATCGAACGAACATTCAACTCGTTAGAAGGCAAACTGTCCACTCTTTAGAAGCTCGTTCGAACGAGCTCGGTCGAACGACCTGGGTAGGTCTTCTAACGAGGGACCAGTTTCGAGCCCAGAAATTCCTTAACTCGTTTTTCCAATTTTTCTACACCTCTAATCTTCTCTAAACATCAAACCAACAATTGTACTTGGGTTCTAATCAATCCTAAATATACTTAGGTCATATATTAACGTATTTAGTGGGATTAATTCATCCAAAATCTCATCCAAATATTAAATCTCCACATCTTCTTCCCCAATCTCAAGAACATGAACCCTAGAAATTAAATTCATCAATAGGCAATAATAAATCCGTTTTTATGAAAAGATGTATTTTTCCCTGACTAATCATCCTAACATTGTTCTACATGCAATTTTCTCATAAAATTATAAATCTCTACATCCAATTCAATGGGTTTTTATCATTCTCCAAGAACAATGAAATTCTATAAATTTCCTAAAATTTCCTACGCATGGAAGAAGCATTCTTTGCAAAATATATAATTAAACCACTTGCCTTATGTGTATCTTTGATTTTGATGATGAATTGATGGAGTGTTCTCTCTCTCTCTGTGCAGAATTCCTTCTCTCTCTCTCTCCAAGCTTTCTTCTCCAAGGTGCTAATGGTGGCTAGGGTTTGCCTTAGGAAATTTTGGAACAATTCTAATAACCCCCGTAGCCCATTAAGTCCTAAGATGTGGTTAGTGGGTTTAGTGGGCAATTACCAAGTCAGCTTTTTAATTCCCAATTTTCGTAGGTCTTAATTCCCATTAATTCAAAATTACCGAACTACCCTTATACGTTGCCGGCATTGCCTAAAAATGCCCCGGGACCCAAACTAAACCCCCGGCTAGTGTTTTCTGACTATTTCGACCCTTCCGGACGCGTTGGCGCACTCAAAATGACCATACGGTTAATAGAAATAAAATTCACTTTTTAATTAAAATAAATATATTCCTGACGCGACTGTCACCCGCGTTCTCAACAAAATTCCCAAATTGCCGTATTTCAATCTCACGACAAGTTTCATAGTTCAATATTTATATATAGCCATATATACTCATTAATATCAAATACTAACTCGCATATCGCTAGTATTTTTAATCCGGATTAATTTCCAATTAATACACATTTAATTCAATTAATCCCATAAATAAATATCATAAAAATACGGGGTGTTACATATATGATAATTGATGTTAGATTACCAAAAACTTGAAAAACAGTTCATTATTATAAATAAGAAGTTGGAAAAGTTGTGGTATATAATTCTTTCGGGGTACCCGAGGTACGTAAAAATTGATTTCATGAAAACCCAAAAGTAAGAGAATATTTCACCAAACACAATATACCTATGCTCATTTTATATCTTCTGATAAACATATACTCATACTCCCATCCCAAATTAAGAGTCCCTGTTTGAAAGTCGAAAAAAAATTTACCCTCCAAATTTTCCCTCCTAAAAATTATCAATATCTGTCACATTAAATCAAGTGGAATTTATATGATAGATATAATGATGTATCTCACAGTGTTTATAAACTTATTTTAGAGGACTCTTAATTTGGGACGGAGTAAAATAGAAAACAAGACTCTTAATACGGGACAAAGGGAGTATTATTTTCTAACTTTATAATCAAACGAATCGTTAGTAATATGTGGTTAAGCAATCACTACACCAAAAGCAGCAATCTGGCACGGTTTAAAACTGTGCCAGAATCAGGTGTTCCAAAATGATAATTTTTTTCTGGCACGGTTTAAAACTGTGCCAGATTTAACCAAACAGGAACACTTTTGGTACACTTTTAAACATTGCCAAAATTTGATATTTTTGGCACACTTTTGGCATAGTTTATAACTGTGCTAGATTGAATACATTTTGGAACACTTTTGGCACGGTTTTGAATTGTGCCAAATTTTTTAATCAAAGAAAAAAATATAATTTCAAAACAAATCAGGAGAATCATCAAATTCGAAATCTGGGAGGAAAAATATTTATTATTTAATGTACATATAAAATTCAAAATATTACAAGTCTTAATAGTTCACAGACCAAAAATAATTGGGTAGAGTTTCCTTTATTTTCTGGACATTCTAAAACCTATTAATATAATACATGTGCAATGTACAGCCCGCACGGCCATAAAATATAACAATAAAATATATAACACATAAAAAAATAAAATCCTAAACATTAATGACATTAAATAAACAAACCCCCTTTTGTAAACTATTGACTTCTTCGTGTGTTCCACGTGGATAAAAGTTAACGATAAAATGTTATCCTAGAAAAAAATAAGATACGAAAAAAAGATAATATCAATAAGTAATTTTAAAAAAATCGTATTCAAAATGAAAAATTGCATATACGAGTTATCATTATCGTCATATTTTCAAATCGGGAGTCCCGTGACCACACGATCAATTCCTACGAGTTACATTGGTCCCGTGCGAGGGGAATGTGCCTCTCACGGGGCCCTTTGGGGTTGTTTTTAATTTTTGCTCTCTAACGACATGTTTTAAGCCTAAGTCTAGATATTTTCAAATTATCATCATATTCTCAACTCGGGAGTCTCGTGATCACGTGTCCAGTTCCTACGAGTTACATTGGTCCCGTGAGAGGTGTCCGTACCTCTCATGACGTTGTTTGGGGGTTGTTTTGATTTTTCACCATCTAACGACATGTTTTTAAGCCTAAGTCTAGATATTTTCAAATTATCATCATATTCTCAAATCGGGAGTCCCGTGACCAGGCGATCAGTTCTTACGAGTTACATTGGTCCCGTGCGAGGTGTTAGTGCTTCTCATGAGATTATTTGGGGGTTGTGTTTTTGCCCTCTAACGGCATGTTTTCAAGTCTAAGTCTATATAATTTCAAATTATCGTCATATTCTTAAATCGAGAATCCCGTGACTACATGGTTAGTTCCTACAAGTTTCATTGGTCCCGTGCGAGGTATTCATGCCTCTTACGGAGCCGTTTGGGAGCTGGTTTGGGGTTTCACTCTTTAATGACATATTTTTAAGCCTAATCTATATATTTTCAAATTATCATCATATTCTCAAATCGAGATCCCCATGACTACGCGATCAATTCCAATGAGTTACACTGGTCCCGTGGGAGTATTAGTGCCTCCTACGGGACCGTTTGGGAGCTGATTTGGGGTTTCACCCTCTAACGACATGTTTTTAAGCGTAATCTATATATTTTTAAATTATCGTCATATTCTTAAACCGAGAGTCCTCTGACTACACGGTCAGTTCCTACGAGTTACATCGGTCTCGTGTGAGGTATTCATGCCTCTTACGAGGCTGTTTGGGTTTTCAATCTTTAATGACATATTTTTAAGCCTGATCTATATATTTTCAAATTATCATCATATTCTCAAATCGAGAGCCCCTTGACTACGCAGTCAGTTTGTACAAGTTACATTGTCTCGTGCGAGGTGTTGATGCCTCTTCTGAGTCCATTTGGGGACTGATTTGGGGTTTCACCCTCTAACGGTGTGTTTTTAAGCCTAATCTAGATATTTTCAAACTATCATCATATTCTCATATCGAGAGTCTCGTGACTATGCGATTAATTTCAATGAGTTACATTGGTCCTATACGAGGTGTTAGTGCCTCCTACGGGATCGTTTGGGAGTTGTTTTCGATTTTTGCCCTTTAACGGCATGTTTTTAAGCGTAATCTATATATTTTCAAATTATTGTCATATTCTCAAATCGAGAGTCCTGTGACTACACGATCAGTTCCTAAGGGTTACATTGGTCTCGTGCGAGGTGTTAGTGCCGCCTACGGGGTCGTTTGGGGGTTGTTTTGGATTTCCACCCTTTAACGACATTTTTTAAGCTAAAGTCTTGATATTTTCAAATTATCATCATAATATGTTTTACTACCTAATATGCAATGTTTTTTGCATATTTATACGTTATACTATTTATAAAATTTTATCGAATCTTACAAACAAATTTGTGGTACAATTTTCGATTCACAAGTCATAGGATTTCGATTAATGATACCTTTAACGATTTGACAAGTTCACTTATCAATAATTCTCTTTTCAAATGAAACCAAAGGCTCTGATGTATAAGGAGGACTTCATTATCTTTCGCAATAAGGATTTGAATGCCGAATTAATAATTTTACAATGTTTATGTAATTATCTACCTGACCTATTTGTTAATAGGTAATCTAGCCTGAAACTATGAAATTTGCAATTAAACTAAACATTCCTAATCACTAGATAATTTATATTTTTATTTCTTAATGAGTGGGGGGGGGGGGGGGGTAAAGAAAATGCCAATTCTAGCTTGATCCAAAACGTATGGCATGTTATCCAGGGTTTAAATTACATATACAATTGAAGACAATAACAATGATGGAATTAAATATATCATGTCTTTGGCATTATCTAACGAAAAATATCAGTGCTATGTAATATGAAAACTGTGGATAGATATATAAGTCCACAACTATTGTACGAAGATATATAGATGTTGTGTTTTAAATGTGCACGAAACTTCTAGATGAATATATAATTTAATGGCAAACCAGTCAAAGAAAAGTTCACATTCAGTACTGATAGGTACGAATCAGAAAGGCCTGTATACTTGCCAACCATCACAACTCTCACCTATAAATAAATGGCATACTATGAGGTCTTTACTAACAAATAAACAATTTATGGGGTTTCTTATTCCATGACTTACATTTATATTTAACAAAGAAACAATCAGAAGCTGCAAGGGGTGGCAATTCGTGTGCGTCGTGTCGTGTTCGGGTCGTGTCATGTCGGGTTCGTGTCAAGTATTAGTCAACCCTAACCCGACCCATTTCACTAATCGTGTCAGATGAGCAAACACTAACCCGACCTATTTATTATCGTGTCGTGTTCGAGTTGACCCGCATAACCCATTAAGTAAAATATAAAATAGTTTTTTCTTCTCTCTTAACCAATCATAGGCCTAAAATAACTTAAATTTAATTAATTTAAACTTCTTGCAACACATAAATAATATATCATTCGATTCTCCATGAATTTTATAGAATACCTATCAAGATATATAAATTATCTAATATATTCTCCATAAAATACGAGTTAAGCGGGTCTATTAGTGTCATTTTCGAGTTATACGTGTTTGACACTAACCCAATCCGTTTATTATTCGTGTTGGCGGGTCGTGTCATATTCGGGTTCGTGTCAAGAAATCATCAATCCTAACCCGCTAATTTCATGTCGAGTTCGTGTCGGGTTATCGTGTCGTGTCAAAAATTGCCACCCCTAGCTGCAACAATTCAATATTAATATGAATAATACAGATAGTTCAAATGAAGAAAATATGGTTAAATAAAGATGTTGGTGTACATACCACGCTCGTTGATCTATATAAGGAAGAGAGACCGAGCTTATTTCTGGATATTGAAATCACATCTTGTCCCCACACACAAACCTGATATGCTATCATTGTGATCTTTAAAAATAATAATGGGTTTTGATGCTCGATTCGTGTAAATGGTTCAAAACTACATATATCAGGATAAGGTCCATAAAGGAAACCATGGAATGAGAGGAAACATCTAACGAGCTTCTTGAGGAGAAAATCCATATAGGAATATACTGTCACATTTTAAGGCTACTAATACAACATTATCATTGATGTTATTCTATTACTTCTCTAACCCCATTTTAGAAAGGGGAATTTAAAAAAAAGAAGGTATTTTATAACTTTTATAGTTCATGGATTATGTAGTTCTAGTACTAAGAAAATGAGTACATTCAATTAAACTATCAATAGTAACCCAAATAAAATAAAATCTTTATGATGTTTTTGACAACTTTAATAAGAAATCCATTATTATGTGCACTCATGTACACTTTGAGATAGGTAACAATTGGAATAGTGCACCGAGTTTCTTATTAGGATCAACTCAATATTACTCTCATTAAGATCAACTTTTGTAACACATGTCACAGTAAACACAAGCTACCCTCCCTAAGGACTTCCTTCGTAATGCATCATTAACAACATTAGCTTTACTTAGATGGTGATGTATCAGAACCGATCAGACCTGAGGTTCCTTAAATGGAGCAGTGCAAACCCCTTGGATGTAAAGTATCTCAACCTGAAACTATTAAATTTGGTTTCACATTCTTTGCAATTGAGATGGCATTGGATAGCGGTTGATCTACAAGTTGAAAGGATGTTAAATATGTCTTGTATCAAAATAAAATGACCAACATCAACTAAACACATACACACACACTCACTTGTTTTCATCGCTCTTATGTCTTTACTCTCACGCCTCATTTTCCATCTTATCGTATTGATTTATGCTGAAATAAAATTAACCCCTCTTGTATTTGATTAGTTGATTTAATAATTGAGGTTTTACACATTGTGTGTGATTTAAGTATTCCGATGCGTTTACATCAATTGGTAACAAAGTCAGATTATCTTTTAGTGAGTGAGTAAACCATTATTGTGAGTGAGTGGTATATGATAAACACGCGTAATATGATTGCATCCGAGAAGAAGATGGAGACCATGGAGGCAAGCATAGCTTCCCTAATGGCCATGATAAAATAACACTCTAGAATCGTTGAACGAAATAGGCCTGCCCATCGTAGTCTATGTAATGACAATCGTTGAAGTTATTTGAGAAGACGAGTGGAACATATGGAGGAGACATGGTTGAGTCTTTGAGAGAATGAAAGGGTATCTAAAGTTTATATTTTCAGCACTTCAAGTTAACCATTCTATCACGAGTTACTTGTAATTGGATGAATAAAATGAGGAAAAATATATCTAAAGTTTACATGCCCCTTGTAAACTTTGTACTAAAGCTTTCCTTGATTCGAGTACCTTCCCAATCACTAAAGTCTTCCTCAATCATCCCTCTCATGTGCTCTATCGTAGGAAGTTTAAGATGATTTATCCCTTTTATGCCATCTGTCATTATTTTTTCCACACGTATTCGTTATCCCCTTTTTCACTAGTCTTCATATCTCATTCTTCAAATGAGTTGTATCTCAGGGTATACTAATAATATAAATACATAAATTTGATTCAATACAAAGTGACAAAATCCATAGCACACATAAAGAAAAGAATATATATTGCAAGACAGTAAGCAAAATAATTAAATAAACCATACATGTCCTTTAACATCCACCAACCCTCATTAGTGATATAATAACAAAACAAATGACAGAGATACAATGAGAAGGGATCAAATATAATTTATCAGTTATAATCTAAAGTGCACTGAACTAAGAAAACATCACAATTTTATATCAATCATGTTTAAGCACAAACTTTAACATGAACATTTCATGGAGTTTGCAACAATCAACATTGAAAAGTATACTCCGTGTGCTGATACTTGCAAAGTATTTTAATAAATGATCGAATCTTTGGAGTAACTTTTCCATCAGTCACAACGGCTCCTATAATCACATCCACATGCTCCCCACCAGACACAAGTATACCATATAAATAAACAATAAAAAGGATTGTCAAAGTATATCCTATCATAAGCTTAGTTTGTAATCTACTAAGGAAATTAGAAACACAATGAAAATGTAAAAAGCACACACACAAGCAACCTAACAAATGTAAATAAAAAATAAATGGAAACTGGACTCGTAATTCGGGGAGGAGGTATATATAGTGCTAAAGGGCAACAAAATAAAAATTGAACTTTCAAAATTTTTCAAATAATCCCTTGACTACCAAATGTTGGGCCTATACATTTAATTGAAAATAGTTCTGGGGTTTCTTGTGAATAATTGAATTTTAGCCGAGGAACAGAGCACTGTTTGTAAAGAGAATTTTCTACAGAGAAAAAAACTAAAGTAACTTATTTTTATACAGTTATATACAAACTGAAGAAAAGCAAACCCTAAGACGATTGAGCATTCTAGCTTACATAACAACACAAAATAACAGTAGCTTATAGTAATACATTTATATACAAACGGAGCCCTAGATTTGTGATTTATCCAAATATACCTATTTGAAATTGGAGATCCAAACAAAACAAATATACCTAAATCCAGGGTTTCGATTTCATTATGGTACAAACAAAACAAAGCAAAAAGGTTACCTAAATCGAAGGTTACCTAAATCAAAAACATTTCGATGATCCGTTTGTTGCAAGATGCAGTCGATTGGTGAAAAGAGAGTAGCGAAAATATCAATTGCTAGAAAAATGTTGCTCACCAAGTGAAAAGTGAGCTTTGATTTGCGATTTTGAGAATAGTCGATGGAGATGATGGAGGGAAACTTTTGGTAGCTGAGCGCCAATTGTGTAGTGGGATATTATTTTTTTAGGTTATTTATATTTTTGCTAGGTGTACTCAATTTTAGCACACTTTTAAACGGTGCCAAAATTTGGCATGATTTTAAACTGTGTCAGATTGTTATTAAACCATGCTAGAGTTTGGCACAGTTTTAAAGTGTGCCAGATTTTTAATATCAAGGTGTGCCAAATTGCTGTTTTTGGAGCAGTAAATTATCAGGAATGGATCAAGTACCCAAAAGTTTATTTGGCAAGTGTATCAGAAGATAGTGGCGCTTTGTTAGCCATTACAATAGCGCCTTGATGAATCCTCAGCTTCAACAAGTTTGCAAAGTTTCCCATGAAGGACTCGAAGTCTGTCCTCAGTTATCCGAAGCTTTCTCCATCTGTAGGTCATCCAAAGACTAAATCTACCATACACAACAATATAGGAACCCCATACCTAAAGGTAAGTTTCTGCATTCGTTTTCACTTTTTGATATTATTCTTCTATCATCCCAACCCAAACAATAACCGATGGGCTTGTTTCTTACTGATTATACTCTTCTTTTTACGGAGTTACCATTTTTTTTAGATTGTTTGGCTGTTGAAAGACAATACACATAAGGTAATGCCCAAGATATTTTGTAAATAGACTGCATATGGAAAAACATTAATGTTACTTATATATAAGAGTTATTGTTTTCAATCACTAAGAAGAGAATAATCTATGTTGCCTAAAGGAATCATTGCATATCAAGTACATAAACTAGCAAGCGGCACCAAACCCAACTTCCTAGATGTTTTTGCTTTTCTTTAAATACTGACCAAACGATTGAATATACATAGTGGCATATTCAACTTACATAAATGCAAGAATACAACTTTTACATAAGTTAATGATATGAATTAAGGGTATAAAAGGGATTAAGTGTAATATAACTTAGCCTATATATAAGGCTCTTGGCCAACCATTGTTATCACTTTACATTAAAATTTTGATATATTAGAGTCCTTACGTCAGTTTTTTTTTAATGAGAGAAGATCAGGAGAGTGGCAATTCAATTTCTGAATGAAAAATGAAGTTATCACGTGTAAATTGTAATAAATCTACATTCTTGGAAAACTCTGAATCTATCAACAGCACATAGCACTAATTATGCTTGAATTGCAAATTAGTTTCTTTATTAAAAATGAAGTTATCACATAAAAATATTAACTTTCAAACAAATGGATGATAATCAAATAAACAAGGATCATGCTTTAAAGATTAAAATTGACTTGTTCATTAATTCAACAACAAACAATAAACATTTATAAATGGTGTACTTCGATTTGATCTTATCTTCTAGGCATAGAAACTGTAGTAAAATTATGCAACGGGTGTTCACATAATAACTCTGTTTCCTTTTTTAGCCCTGGACCATCCTCACGTCTGAGCTGCAGAGTAGAGGATTTTCCTACATCAGGGTTATCCTTGTGTTTTTCTAAGCATTACTCATCTACAAAGATCTTAATATGCAAAGCACTTTCTATTGTTCCAAGAATTTTATGGCAAGATCTTTGGGGAATCTTATTTGAAGTCCACTTGGAAGGGATGGCATTATTCTCTTTGTTTCTCTCTACTCGAGCACCGAGTATTTTCCAACTCTGACTTTGAAATGTCTGATTGATGACCCATACTTGTGTCTCTGTAAATGGTAAGTGAAGTGTCATTATTCCTATTTTTCTTTAATTTTTTCCTTGAACTCTCCATAATCTAGGCTGAAGTTTAAGCCCTTGTCAAGATGTGACACCCCGCCTAATTAACCCCGGGTGATCAGTCCTAAATTAAATTAGAACAGGTTTCTCAGGTGGTTCATTATTAGCATCACTGTCGCCTTTTTAATTACTAACCACCTAAGTGAGAAAATTAGACTGATGCCATGTTTTATCTTTCATTAACTTAAATGAAATACTCATGCGGAAACAAAATAATATAACCAATCACAATTTACTAAAAACAACCAAGCACAATTAATTAACTGACCGAATAAACCATCGGTTCAAAATCCAACCAAAGTAAAGACAAGAAATAAATCTCAACAGGTCTAACATCAGTACTGAATAAAACTATGAGAAACATGCTCGAATAACTGATAGGAAGTCTCTACACTATGAATGAAAAGAATGAGGCGCTTATCAAACTCCCACAACATCCACACATGCAGCAACAAAGGATCCCTGGAATGAGTCAAGCCTGGCGTCCCTGTAGCTGGACACCTAAAAGGTTTTTAAAAGTTTTTATAGCAAGGGTTAGTATCCAAAAACATTTGAAAAATATTTAGAAAATGATTAACTTGCAGTAATAAGTAAATATGCACTCTCTCCATATTTTAGTTAGTGCCGCACTCCCTTGAGGACATCCTCACCCCTCCTTTAATGTGCACTACTAACGCCTTGGTTTATTTACCAAGTTATTTATCTCAGGACTAGATAACTGATATAATCCCCTTGCAACCACCCTACTCTAACTGAGTATGCCTTAATTATGATTTCTAAGTTATTATCAACATTAACTTAATTAATCATTTTCCTTTTTAAATTCATATAACTTTCACACCCATTATATGTAATACAATTCATGGCTTGTATTAATTTACTCGTATATAATTATTTACCTCATTATATACGTATAGTCATATTACAACATTCACAAACATGCTGAAATAATAATTAATACTAAACATCCTCCCGAGTAATAACTCACCGGATGTAAATTCTCTAAAGTGCTATCCCACTAGGTATATTCACATAACCTAGTTACCCCAAGTCAGAATCGTTCACTAACTTAGTTAATACATAAAAATTAGAGGCGGTCATATTCCTTCCATGAAAGTGAGGTGCCCCTTACCCATATAATGGACGCTATGACCTGGGAATATACTCACCCTACTCCTCAAGCTAAGGGATTCATCCACTATGCGCAACCTCCCCCTATCACACTAGAGTATATAATAATAATATCTAACCATTGATATTAATGCACACACTATATATATATTATCGCACACTGTATATATATATATATATATATATATATATATATATGAATAAAAATAAAATATCCCAGCTATCCCGTGTACTCAGTCCGTAACACAAGCCTATTCAAATTTTAATGAGTTTATGGTTCAACTCTAATTATTAATTAATTAACTTGCTTTTGGTGTTACCCCAACCAATATATTTGGACTTACTCTCGTGGCCCGAAATAAAATAATACCCTAGTCTAAATTCCCGACTCCAAATTATTTAGCTTTCACTTTAAATAAAATTAACGTCTTGCTGTCGCTCAACCAATATGCACGGACTTTCCCACTCAATTCGTATTTAATTATTTTGAAATATTATTTCCAAAATATTAATCATGGTGTGACACACATAAATTTTTTCCAAATCCTAATTAATTTTTCCTCATAATTAATTAGATTAAAAATCCTATATTTATTTCTCATTAAATAAGGCATGGGAGGAATTTAAGTAAATCTCCCTTATATATAAAAACTGGCCGATCTGCCAAATATTTTCGACCATCGATCGATCGATCCCCAACCTTCGATCGATTGATCGTACAGGTCATCGTCTTCTTCGGCTTGGTGTTTCAGACGTGGATGAAAAGCTTAAAACCCGAACTCATTCTACTGTCAAATCCAAGACTTCTCATCAATAAACTGCACCAAAAACCTCGTAAGGAACCCCCATAAAGCCCATAAATACCTTTTAATTTACGTTCTCTACTGTTTTCATAAATTGGGTAAAAATCCGTTTTGAATCTTTAACCCATTTAAGACATCAAATCCTCATCTCAAATTCGTTTCTAATTCATCTGGGTTTACGCATCATACCAGATATACATACTAATCTCAGATTATATATGAATTTCTACACAGTTTAGAAATCAGAATACTGGTTTACAAAAACCCCATGTTTGTACCCTTTAAATCCCAAAACGAATTTTAATTTTCTCACATCACATAAATATGAATCAAAATGCAATTTAAATGCTACTGCAAGTTAACAACTTGCCTTATGATTCGTAGGGTCTGATATGAGGTTGTGAATTCCCAAGGTTGAAGATGAAATCCTTTCTCTTTGGCTCTTTCTTTGTCCTCCAATTTTGTCTTTAACTGCCTCTTAGGTTTTCCTAAACTTCAATCAACCATTTCCCTATTCTCTTATTTAGGTAATTAGGCTAAATCCCATTTTTGACCTAATATGCCAAGCCCAAGTGACCCAAGTACCCCCGGGTGTGGGTCCGACTATGCCTAAAAACATCATGTGACCCATTTACTAACCACGGGTACACTTTTCCGACTATCTCGGCCCATCCGGACTCAACCATACACTCAGAATTAGTATCCGAATTAATTTATAAAAATCGTTATCTCACACCCAAATTAATCTATACCAACTCCCGGCTGAGATAAGTACATACCCTATCATTAATACCCAAAATGACGTAAATAAATTATCACCATTCACTTAGGCCCCGTTTGGTTGTCCCAAAATTGTAAATTGGATGATTAATAAATTGCCCTATTTACAAATTGACTCATTAATTGTGTTTGGTTTCATTAATGAAATGATTCATTAATTGTCTCATTTTAGCTCATGTGTAAAATCTGAAATTGGATCATTTCACAAAAAATGTGAAATGAATCCATTTGAAATAGGAGTCACATTAAGTGCATGCCCTCTCTCCCTCTTCCTCTTCCCCTCCCCCTCTCCCTCTCTCTTTCCCTTCCCCTCTCTCTCTTGATTTGTTTTTATCTTTTTTTCATAGAACCTTAATATCAATTTCAAATTACCAAACATTATCTAAAATTGGATTTAACTCATTTCAAATTCACTCATTTATAATTCACTAATTCACAATGAACTAATTTACATAATCAAACAATTTGCGCAACCAAACTGGGCCTTAGTAATTTAATTTCCCTAAATATGAACCATTCACTCCCCGGTTAATATTTAATTATATATTGCCATAATTAATTCAATTAAAATTATGACGCACAAGTAATTTTGAATTCCAAAATTAATTAAATATTAAATGCACAAAAATATGGGGGGTTACACAAGATAGTTCCAAAACATCGGACCGGTACACGATTCTCTACTAAACCCTCATTTATAGATTTTAGCATACTCATCGAACACGTGAGAAATTTCTTATAAGCCGACTTTAATTTTTCAACTGGTTGAGCATTCCCAGATATCTCGCGATTAAATATGTCATTTGCTGCTTTAATCTTGTTCTTCAATTCCATGTGCAAAGCATACGATATGAAGAAAATAAAGTTCGTCTGCCCAATTATGTTTGAATTCAGAAAAGTGTATATAACTTCAGAATCATTACAATTTTCAGCATATTCTAACTACACTTTAAGGTATCGGAGATCATCCCAATAGTGGGCGGCATGACAAAAGGTGCGCACGCATTGTTCATAAATCACCACCAGTCCCTGCCTAAAGGAAAAGCCTCTTGAACCCACTTAATCCACATACACACACAATGACAATCCACGGAAGCAGAGGATCTTCTCCTTTATACTCATCAATAGCTTCAAATAACCTCCTTTTACACTCAATGAGAGATTTCTTGAGATGGTTGTCAATTTGAGATTTGAGTGCACCATTTAGAAGTTTAACATGTCTGCCTCTTTTTAAAGGTCTCATATTTTCCTTGTAAAGTTCCCATTCGTTGCAAGTTTTTTATTTAGTGGAAAGAAATGTAGTTTCTGGGTCAATGAGTCCTTACGTCAGTTGGTATCACTACACCAGAACTAACTTCGACGGAATTAGTTAAGAACATCACTGAACATAGGCCACTGGAAACTTTAAAAACTCAAACCAAACAGCAGTGATGAGTTATACTCTTGTACATCAGTGTTTGCATAAAATCTAGTAATATATAAAATGAACAAGTAATTATACGACTAATAAATCAATCCCAATGATGAGCTTTGACTATTAAATAAAAAATGAGAAAAAGAAATTATAAAAGAAAAGATAAGATGGCCTTCTAAGTTTATAACTAGAAATGGAGGGTTTATCATATACGATTATAAGAAATTAAACGAACTACAATGATATAAATTACTTAAAAATGAGATTAGGGGATATAAATCTTTTTTTATTAAAAAAATCATGAAGGATAGAAAGGCACAGAATTCTCAGTTGCAATTCAAAATCTACCATGAATCGAAGCACCTGCTACACCTCCCATGACGATTCCATTAAGAAGTGAAACCTCCAATTAACTTACAAGTTAATATCACAATCATATGAACACTTCTAAAGGTAGAAAATTGAAACTAACTTCATTGTGTTACATGGGGTTTACTGTATGTCTCCATTAGATAATTTAAGGTGTATTCTTTTCGAAAATAATTTGTACCTAATATCCAATAACTTGTTGAACACAAATATGAAATAAACATCATAAAATACGTTATTATGATCTTCAAATATTGTAGATGAAATCGAACCATTTCCAAATCAAAATCAAAAATGGCTTAAACATAAACATAAATATAAACCTAAATCGAAAGCATAAACATAAACCTCTTTGTGTGATAATTCTAGCAATTGTATTTTTCTCCCCAGGTTTCACAACCACCAAGGCTCCAACATTGCTCTGTGTCATATGCAATTAACATTATTCAATTGTTCATTAAATTTAAGGATACTTAAACTTGGGTTTTTAATAATGGCCATAAGTTTGAACTTCAAAATCGTTCTCTTCGATATGACAAAAGAATACCTGATTCCAATCTTCACTCAAGTTGTGGAAATCCAGAGGCCCAAAAAAATTACAAAAGCATAAACCAATATAATCAATTCAATGGCGAAGATTGGGCTTGGTCATTAAGAGCATACCTAATTATTTACATAATGCCCCCCCATAGAACATCCAATCTTCAATCATCAAGCACATCCCAATCCTAATTTCGAAAATACACTATAAAAGACAGAGTTTCAAAATAATACCACTTGATAACATATCTAAATAAACACATATACATAATCAATTATCGTAAACATATATACGAATATACTAACAATCAATTTATAAATAAATTACGAAAATGCTTTCCTTTATAATCACACACAAATTATAATGTTTGCATATCAATGATCATAATGTTAGAAATATAAAAAATAAACTATAGAGCAGTAGAAATAAGATGAACTAGGTAAACTTACCATACAACAAAACTCTAGCGAGTGTGGGAAAATCAAGTGCCTTTGTAAAAGCATCGCCACCAATCGAGAACTATAGGGTTGATGGTGGTGGGTAGGGTTTTTTGTGCAGTCAATAGAGAGAGAGAGACGGGGGGAAACTTTTAGGGCTTTTCCCTTCTCCGAATTTCAAAGTGAGATTTTGTTTGGGAGGGAGATTGAGCGCATTTTTTTGGGAGTGTGTTACAATAAAAATTTAGTCATTTTTAGGGTATTTATATTTTGGTCAAGTGTACTTAATTTTGGCACACTTTTAAACTTTGCCAAATTTTGGCACTGTTTTAAAGTGTGCCACATTGTTATTAAACCGTGCCAGAATTTGGCATAGTTTTAAACTGTGCCAGATTTTTAATATCAAGGTGTGCCAAATTGCCATTTTTGGTGTAGTGTGTGGATGACTTGGCTGCTCCTACCGAATATCAATCTAGTTTAGATGATAACCCGAATTTGAAACAATTTTTAGATTTGTAATAAGTATTCCAATTATTTGAAATAATTTTTAGATTTGTAATAAGTATTCCAATAATTTATAATAGCCAGTAGCGTGTATTCTTCTAGTGCTTTATTATTATTATCAAACGACAATTTAATCCTTTTAATTCATTTATACTTGATTAATTTTTGTGGATTTGAATCAAAATTGGTTTTTCGGTTAGTGAATATGATAATTTGGATTTTAATCAATTTAAGAATTAATTCAAAGCCCATGACATGACCCGAATTTGAAACAATATTTAGATTTGTAATAAGTATTCCAATTATTTGTATTCTTATAATGTCGTTAACTTGTATATTTCTAGTGTTTTGTTATTATCGGATGACAGTTTAATATTTTAATTCATTTGAATTTGATTATTTTCTCATATACATGCTTGTACTACTAACAACAATTATTGCAAGAAATGTCTTCATCACGACGACAGGGTAGCGGAAGCGAGGAAGGCTCGTCTGCCACTAGGCCTCCCAAATGGGGCAAATTAGGGTTCTTCGTCGAGAACAATATGGAATTACATGCTAAATCCCTAGAGTTGCTCACGACGATCGTTGGCTCGGGGTACACGTATTGGAAGAACATGCCCGTCGAGCTCACAATGGCCATCTAGGGGGGGCACTACGTGTAGTTACTCACTTTATTTTTATCTGGTATTTGTATTTGTATTTATATTTTATAATTTAAATACAACTAACACTTACTTTCTTTTTGGTTTGTATTTCTTTGACATGAACAATTTGGCCTACTCCCACATGTCCGTGACACCACGTTTGAATAATTGAGAGATCAATACAAAAGTTGGAAGAAAAACATGCGTGCACGTTACTTTGGCCGGGACCGCGAGTCCATATTGAGGCTTAGGGACACGATACCATCGAAGGAACCAATATCATTGACAAACTGGTAGCAGTATGTTGACAATGAGATCTCGGATCAGCAGTTGTCCTCTCATCAATCGGGGAGGGAAAATAGGGACAAAAATGTCGACGTGCACTACTCTGGGTGTACGTCTTATGCCAAGGTGGAGCATAAGATGGTAAGTTTTTTATTTTCTTTCATTTTAGTTTTATGTTATTCCAATTTAGAATTACTTTGCATTAGTTATTAATTTTGCATTATTTTATTTCAAGAGACGGGGAGTGGACCTGGGGGTAGGCCACATAGGCTCGAGGCATATGTGGCAATTCAGACGAAGAAGGGCAAGCATAAAGAGGTGTCCCCGAGCGTGGCATCCACAATTATAAGTTATAAAAATATCATACAATTGTTTACTTTTTCCAATTACGTTATAATTTTTTTATTAACTTAACTAATCGAGTACTCTTTTGTCATTTTAGGCAAAGATTAAGGAAGTGCATAACTCCTAGTCTAATACCGAGAAGGAATCTTTGGCTACGGAAGCACTAAGCTAAGTGCTAGGGGAGGATCACTAGGCGTGGACAAGGGGGTGAGCTCTCGGTGTTGGGAAGTCGAGGCTCATCGAGATTGAGACGAGCAACACTAGGCTGGCTCGTAAAGTGGACACCCATGGCGATAAGTTATAAAGGTTGGAGGTGACGATCCAAAATATGTTCGAGCACATGAAGCGTCATTTGAGGACCATCTTATGTAAGTGCAAGGGGAAATCGGTAGAAGAGGATGCTACTTCTCCATCTTTCTCACCCTCATCGTCAATACGTATCCCCTCACAGATGCCCACCTCCTCGTTGCATGCATATGATCCATTTTCCACTTTTACCCTCGTCGAATGGCCTATGTCAATAATTGGTTGTCCGAGTGTATATATAATAGACACATGGGGTGGTGGGCTCATAACTAGGGGTTGAGGGACAAGGACACACAGTTGGGTAGTTTGGTTCATGGACGTGCGTTGCAACCAATTGAGGCAAGGGTTCGCGCCATGCATATTGTGCTCGAAAAAGAGAATGAACCCTTGTGGTTGGAAAAACAATGCGACATTCGACAAATTGAGGGTTGTCTCAATTCGTATGTAATGTGGTGTACCTTCCTCTTTAAACTTGTTAAAAACTCAACCCCATGACAATTATTTGTATTAATTTCATTTGTATTTGTTGGTTAGTTATGAATATTGAATGTTGAATATATTTTTTTTATTATTTGATAATATGATTGAATTAATGAGTATGACTGTAGTATTTATGAATTGATGAATTTTGCTTGAGATATATACTGTTTTAACAAATTAAAATAAGTTATAACAGGTTAAAATATACTGCTGGGCAGTGGCAGTAGCCATACTGTCCAACAGTTTTTTTTAAATCCTCCCAAAATTATCACAAACTTTGACAGTGACAAGCCCGTGACAAAGGAAATATTGTCACGGACTTTGACTGGGATAAGTCTGAGACAAAGACAAACTTGTCACAGTCAAAGTTCGTGACAATTTTTCCTTTGTCACAAACTTGTCACGGTCAAAGTCTGTGACAAGTGCAATTCTTGTCACGGACTTTGACTGTAACAAATAAGTTGTCATCCAAAAAATTTTCATGGTTTTTTACCGTGACAGGTCTACCTTGTCAAGATTTTTTACAGTGACAAGTTGCCATCTTTGATGTAGTGTACATTTTATGTTTTTAGGCTATATATACACATACACACGCAAACACACATTATATATATGTAAAAATATATGTTAAAACTATATCTCTATTTCTATCTTTACTACTTAAAAAGAGCGTAATATTTTTGAAATGGTAATTTGTCCAAGATACTCTCACATATTCAAAATTTCCCTTGCTATCCTTTTTTCTTAATTCTTTCCATATTCTACCCTCTCTTAAATTTCCATCCCCTTCATCTTCACTCTCTCTACCCTCTACCAAAACCACACACACTATATTGAACCATAAAATCTCTCACTCTCACTCTCTTGTAATTTCAAACTAAATGGACATTGTAATCAACTCTCTATATTTCTCCCTTCCTACTAGCTAGCCAACGAACCACATCCTCGCTCTCCCTCTTTATGATTTAATTGGATGGATCTTTCTATCCTTACAAATTGGCCAAAACCTTTCATTTTTACGGTTCTTTATCTTCACAGTTAGTCATTTTTTACCTCGTCTTATCGCATACTACACATTCCATGATTCGGGGCTTGGTGCATGTGTGTTCCTCACATACTGCATGACTAGATGTCAGTAATGTTGAAAACAATACTTCTTCATGAATCCTATGTCCTATACTCATTCGATTATAGTTTCAAGTTTCCTTTAGGTTCATATATCTTCACCTACATCCGCAAGTTTGTTTATTTTTATGATGTTTTAATATTTGGAGAAATTTTCACCAAACGTTATTCACAAGTAAATTGCTTTAGTATTCCTTTTATATTCATGTATTTTGATCAGTATTGAGATTGTATGATTACTCATTCAATCTTTATGCATGTAAACTTTCCTTATTTAATAATGATGGAATTATTGAAAGGGAAGTTTGAAACCTAGAATCGATTGTAGCATCGAACACTCACAATGAACTAAATTTAAAGTTTCATAATGTTTGACTGAAATAGAAACACTCAGGTTAAGAGGGAAAAGATCTAAAATAATTTTTTTTTCTTTGCCCTCTTTTTTACACAACTTAGAAGCGTTAAAATAGAGAAATGACACAAAACTACAAAGAAAATGATCATTTTTATTCAATATAACCTAATTATCATTTTAGTTCGTAACAAGTCTCAATGGAATCCATCAAACTACCTAAGATGCTGAATTGGTTCTTTTATTGAATTCACATTTCGCTGAATCATATCTTAAATTAAAATTTGATTCTTATTCTCCGAGCAATTTTATTTTATGTCCGAACTATTGCAAATATTTTGGTCTTATGATGTTATTTTGTAAAAAAAAAAATAAGTGGTGAAGATAACGCAAGGGAGAAGATGAATGAGAGCCAAACGTTTCAGCCAGGGGCCATTGGGGCCTTGAACCTTTCAGTGGTTTCTTCATATCAATTGTGGTTTGCAGCATCGAGCATATTAGCTTCTATGTTGTTTAGTTCTTACTCTTTTCCTTGGTGGATACACTAGGAATATAGATTATTTCCATCTGTGTTGTATATGTTTTCGAATGGATATGACTGCCCCCCAATACTCACATGGAAAGTATTATATCTGTTTAAAGCAGAACCTATTAAACACTACGGTTCAAGACAAATATATTTAGCAAATTGTGATTTATATATCAAATTACAAAGCAATTTTTAACAAAAAACGAATCTCAAACGTATGAAAATTAAAGGAGAAGTAGTTGATGGAAAAAAATTAAACATTAACTGTATTAAAACATATCCAAATAAATAGGGAATACTATGAAACAAGAAATTTTTTACAACTGTTGTTTGTACTTTAAATATAAAAGACTAGGAAATTTTTATCATGCTTATTTATAATGTTTAACGTATAAACAATTTGTTCATTAAAGCTTATCTTGTGTTTCTTATTTAGGCATGGCAGCTAATGGTTTTTATCATATGCTGTCAGGGGAGGGCCAAAAAGTTGGTACAAGGTGTGAAACATACGCTTTTGAGAAGGTTTTTTTATTTGTGATCTTGATCCATTTATTCTTTCAAGTTCAATATCAATTTATTTTTATCCTTTATTTTTATAATTTATCAAATGTGTTTGAGTTTTACCTTCATAGGGTTTGTAATTTCTATTGCATTGTGCTACGGATGATTTGGAGCAATCGAAACCATATTTTTTTTTATGGTGATGGCCATATGAGTGCTAGAGAGATAGTAATTACAACTACTAATGTATTCCAGAATTTTCTAGCAGCTCTAGTGAGAGACAAGGTCAATGAGAAGATAGATATGGAGGTGTGGAGTGTGTCAAATCCAGGACTATGGAAAGTAAATATTGGTGCAACAACTTTTGAGGACAACAATACGACCGAGATCAATATCATTATTAGATATAGCGAGGAAGCACTACTTTCAAATATGTTGGTGGAATTTGCCATAAGTTACGGTTTCAATTACTTTGTGCTTGAGGGAGATTGTCAAACTGTCATCTATGAAGCACGGACACTCTTTTGTGATCCAACGTGTCTGTGTTCGACAATATGTCGAACACCTATGGAGCACGAATACTCTCTCGGAAGTCACGAGTCAACTTTGACTCAAGTGACGGTGATTTTGCTTTATTTATGATTCTTAATGTCAAAGTGTGTTTGAATTTTGTTTTGTATGGTCCATTTTCTTAATTTCATGTTAAAAATGCTCTAATAATGTATTTTATGGAGAAAATATGTTTTATTTCATTAATATATATGTATATATATTTTTTAAATGTATATCATATATAATACGTATCATAGCGTGTCGTATCCTAGTTTTTGGATCAATCACGTGTCGTGTGTCAAAACACGTATTGCATGTCCATGCTTCATGGACAGTCGTTCAAAGCCTCTAGAAGAATGAAGAAGACTGATTTGTGATTGATAATTATATTAACTCTGTCAATCGAAGAGTAAGGGAAGGATATATAATACAGTTTTCTTTTGTCAAAAGTCTTGGCAATAGGGTATCCCACTTATTGGCTCGAAATGCCAAATCAGTTACGACTCTGCTTGGATAAAGGATGTTCCAACTTTTTTGGAGTCTTCCTTGAGGAATGATGTATCTTTTTTGTCCTGATGATATTTGATTGCGGTTCTCGTAAATATATATATATATATATATATATGTGTGTGTGTGTGTGTGTGTGTGTGTGTGTGTGTCCATCCACATAGGGATTTTCTTATATTTCTATGCCCTATTAATTTTCTACAGTTAAAATGGAAATTTTCTATGAAGTATCAGAATAAAGAATGAGAATGGTTGATTTCCTTCAAGTTTTTAAATGCAAGTTGATTTAATTATTGTATGAGAATTGCTGAAATCTATGATTTTATTGAATCCTTTGCTAACTTTGTTGCCATTTAAGCATCATCCTCTTGTTCAAATTAGGGCATGACTGGTCTTGTGTTATATTGGATGGTTCTTTCTTGAACTAAAGTGTTTGGTTATTGAAATATGTCTACAAGTTCTGGTCATCATTATTTTTTTTCCTTTTTGGGTAAATAGGGTGGTTAATTTGTAGGAGTAGAGATTAAAGGTCAACATAAAGTAATTAAGCAGGTTAGTTCAAGTCAAAGTGTTGCCAATGGTTTTCTTAAGTTTGAACCTTTTTTTATGAAAATGATCCAACGCTTTATTTATTTACTTATTCTATCATTATATTACTAAGGCGATTCATTTTCATTTGTGTAGGATATCTTTCATAATTTTTTGTATTACGAACTTTAGAATTTATAATATTGTAGTTAATCTGGTAAGGTTGGTTGATAATTAACATAATCACTAGACCCCTCTACGTTATGCGATTAGGGAGAAAATAACCCAAATATGGGGGTTTCCCATTTGATCTCCAATAGTGGTGCCGCTAATTAGTTATTTTATTATTAGTAATAATGCAACTTTTGATTTCAACAACTAAATAATTGGGGAAAAGTGATGAGCATTTTTCTAATTAGGCGTTTTTTCATTGATACTGATGTGGTATATTATGTTTAGGGTAAGTCTCCAAATTACTTATTAACATGATCGTTGCTTGATTTTGTGTACTTCTTTTATGTACTAACAAGGTACTTTAGTGTTGCACGATAATGCTCAGTTTTCACTACACCAAATCTGCCGAATTGTCACGGTCATTAACCTTGACAAGTTGGACTTGTCAAGGTCAATGACCGTGACAATTCTGGGGGTGACAAATTTTTTTGTCACGGACTTCAAGTTCGTTAGACTTGTCACGGTCATGCCACGGTCCTTGACCTTGACAAGTTTTGTCACGGTTCAAGACCGTGACCAACCCATGACAATGTTTAAAAAATTATCACGGTCAATGATCGTGACAAGCCCGTGACAACAATCCTTTGTCACGGTCAATGACCATGACAATTCTGGGCAGAAATGAAAAAAAATCTGCTGGGCAGTTTGGCCACTGCCACTGCCCAGCAGTATATTTGTACATGTTATAGCAACGTTGTACCTGTATAAACATTATATATCCAGATAAAATAGAGATAGTGCAAATATACATTCAAAATAGAGATAATATGCATCACCATATAATCCAAATATAATTTAAATGTAATAATTTAAAACAATTCAATTCAAACTTATTCTCAATTGTCGCTCCCCGATCTCATTGTCAATGAACCTTTGCCATTGTGCCAATGTGATCGGCTCCTTCGGCGGGATGGATTCACGCCAATGGATAATGGACTATCGTTTCTTCCCAAGGTACCGGGTCCGCATATTTTTCTTCCACATCTTGTGTTGCTCCCTCAACTGCTCCAAGACGAAATTGCGTAGCTTTGGATCCAGGTTGAATTGTTCCTGTCCAACAAATACAATATTAGTTGCAAATAAATATAAATATAAATATAAAATGAAATTGAATCGAAATTGAAATTGAAATTGAAATATTCATATAAATATAAATACATTACCTGTAGTGCCACCCAAATAGCTAACTTGAGCTCATATGGAACCTCCTTCCAACTAATGTACCCCGGGCCGATGATCGTCTTTACCACAGCTCGAGGGATCTCTCTAATAGCCCCGACTTGTTCTCAATGGGCATCCCTAATTTGCCATATTTGGGGAGACTAGGGGCCGAGGAGCCCTCGTCGCCTCTGCTACCACCGAGCCCAGACGACATCATCATAACTAGCATCATCATCCTCGCCTTAATACCTAAAGGAGATATTTGCTATAAAAAATAGTTATTAGTACATATCAAAATGATCTAAAAGAAGACATACAAATATGTACAATTACTATAAATAAAAATGAATTGTTACTATTAAACACCTCCCCCCCCCACCCATCCATCCCTGCCCACCCCACCCTGTCCCACCCCTACCCCCACCCTACCCCCCTCCCCTCCCCACCCCCACCCACCACACACACACACACACATACACGCACAGCCCCCCACCCTGCCCCACCCCCACCCATCCCTTCCCCCTCCCCTCCAACCTACCCACCCCTACCCCCACCCTGCCCCACCCCACCCCACCCCACCCCCACCCACCACACATGCACACACACACACACACACACACACGCGCACAACCCCCCACCCTGCCCCACCCTTCCCATCCCTGCCCCCTCCCCAACCCACCACACACGCACACACACGCACCCCCCACCCCTCCCCACCCCCCTAATTCTTAAAAAAGATACTCAATATTATAGAAATATACCTCATATATTGCAAGCATCTGCACAATTAATTTTATGTAAAGAATGCAAGGTAACAAGTGTGGTGGTTAAACCCAACAATACACCACCAAAGTAATGTGAAGTAATAGTGAATCATTATTGGTTATTATTAAGACTAACAGGTCACTTCTTTCATATTTGTCTTGTACTTATTGATGCACAATGTATACATGTCTCATGATAATATAGAGCAGAGTATATTTTCTCCACAATTAACATCTTACATGAGTTAGCGCCATAATCGTAATCCTTAAGAGTGTATGTAAAGTTATGCAAAAGGAATCTTTATTTTTAGGGTTCATAAAATATGTGTCCCTTAAGTTTGGTGGTGGGTCCCTGCTATTTTAATTTTTCCAATCGAGCCCTCAAATTATCATATTGTTTTAATTTTGTCCAATTTTTAACATAAAATTAACTCCTCTAATGAACTTGGCACATGTCACTCACGTTAGGAACCTAATTAAGTCTGAACCAACTTTAGGGGACAGTTTTACATAAAGCACTATCTAATGTAATTTTAATGACATTTTTTCATATTTTAATTTTATTACAATTAAAATAGAGATTTTTTCAAATTTCAAATTCATATTTATAATTAATTAACAACAACAACATCAACAACAAAAACAACAACAACAACAACAACAACAACAATAATAATAATAATAATAATAATAATAATAATAATAATAATAATAATAATAATAATAATAATAATAATAATAATCCCACCCCCTACCCTCACCTTGCCCCACCCCCTCCCCACCCACCACACATGCACACACACACACACACATACACACACACACATGCACATATATACACCCATCCATCCACCCACACATATATATATATATATAAATGGGAGAGAGAGAGAGAGAGAGAGAGAGAGAGAGAGAGTAACCTAAAAGTAGAGAGAGAGAGAGCAGCAGCAGCGCAGAGAGAGAGAGAAAAAAGGAGGGAAGAAACGACGGGGGAAAAAGAAGGGGAATTGATTTTTTACTGCAACATTTATCACGGTCGTGTCACGGTCATTGACCGTGACAATACTTTGTCACAACCTTGTCACGGTCAATGACCATGACACAAAATGCTTGTTTTGTGTCACGTTCATTGACCGTGATAAGGCTAAGCGCTGGAAGGGTGACAATTTACCCATTTTGGTGTAGTGTTCGATGGTTGTTTTGGTAATGCTCGTTTTAGGGATATAGATGAGTATCTTCTTAAAGAGTAAGAGTGAGTGTTTGTAGTTCAATATCTATTTGTAGTTCAGTATCTGGATCATTGGAGGCTACTGAAGTGTTTCTGTTCTGGATATGAAGTGGAGATGGAGAAATATCTCCTTTATTATTATCTTTCTTTTTGGTGTCATACTTGAATTATAATTCTTCATTTCAAATTTTTTGTTTTGGGTTATATATATATATATATATATATATATATATATATATATATATATATATATATATATGGGTGTGTAATTTAATGGTGGTTTATTCATTTTGGCATAATTTCAAAGACCTCCCTATAATATTTAAGTTACCATGAAAACCTCCTTTTGAGTAGGGTTATGTTTATGGTCATGGTTATTGAAAATTCTATATTTGAAGTTCCCAATCTATATGTTTTTAAGGCTCTGAAAATGACTTTCATATTAGAGAACAAGAGGGAGACATATTCTCTTGTAAGTTGGATATGCTCCACTTCACGGTAACAAGTAATAACATAAATTGTCTATACTTTCATTAATATACAAAGATTTGTATATTAACTTGTGTATATGTAATTGTAAACACTAAAAGGAACAAAAAGGTAATCTGCCACTATATCACATAACACCTCACTTTTTGTTGTTTCCATTATTATGCTAACTGCCACTCCTAAGGATATCCCGCCACAGTTTCTATAAATAAAAAAATTGGACAACTCTTTGTTTAATATAGGACACTATGTTTGGAAAAATAAACTAATAATAAAAAGAATTGGTTCTTTCTAAAAGTTCAATATAAATACTAATTTGACTTTTACATTTAGGGAGCAACATTTAGTTGCGGGCGCCTAATGTGAATTAGGCAAAAAGTGGATAGAGGATGTCTATGCTTAGCGAATGGAGAGGTAAAAAGGTATCCCCTCGGTCGAGTTAGAGATGGAACGGGGACTGGGTTCCCATCGCAATTGTGGGATCGATAATTTAAATTTTAATTCCACATATGAAATTTATATTGTATTAGGAAAAAATACACGAAAGACCTCTTAAACTACCTCTCTCCTATTTGATAAAGAATGTACACTATAGACTTAACTTTAAGTACGCCACTATCATTATTTTATTTTTTCATTCAAACATGTTTTAATTATTATGATCTTAAGGTAGAACATGCTTTTACAATGGTTTATGTACTAATCACCTTTCTTTGTAAATTATTGTGTGTACATAACACATTTTTTTTATTTTATGTTAATAAACGCATACTTCAACCTCCAAGCTCGATAAAATTTATTTTCAACATGCTTATCCCCAAAGGTAAACTTTTAAATTATAAATATAATATTTCTCGATCAATTTATGTTTAAGTTAAATTTCAATTCGTATAATGTAAATATAAAAAGTCCATATAGTTTTGCATTCTTGTTTTTTATGACTTTCTCCCTACTTAAGTTTTGGAATTAATTCTTGTTCAAACTGTATTTCTATTCATCTCCACACAAATTTATTTTGATTACAATATTTTATATGTATTTTCCAATAACACATACAACTGATATGGATTACTTAGTGTAAATGTAAAAACAGCTGTATAGGGATGACAACGGGTTAGTTCGGGGTAGGGATTTAACTCCCCATCCCCGCCCCCATTAGAAATATCATTCCCCGTCCTCGCCCCCTTCCCCATTAAAACGGGTTCGGGGATCCCTATCCCCGTTTAAAACGGGTATCGGTTTCTTCGCGAGGAACCCGATTCTTTTTTTTTTTAATATAAAAAAATTCATTTCTTTTTTTTTAATATAAAAAATTCATTTCATATAAATATTTTCCTTATATCAACATTTATTAAATAAAATGCCAACTTTCCCAATAGAAAAAAAATATTATTAAATAAGAAAACCCATTACTACTTAACTTTGTAATTCTTCAACATAGTTGCACAAATTGATAACAACTCCATTTTGCACTAATCATATTTTGGAATGTTATCCATGTAAAACCCACCATAAAAAATATGAATAAAAGACATATGACAACAACCAAAAAATAGTTATGATAACTGTTGATGTAAAAAATTAGATCATATCTAATTATTCAATCACAGATAAATAAATAAGACAAAGAATTTTTAAAGTGGTTCAGCCTTATAAGAATGGCCTACGTCCACTGTTATGTTAATGCTGAGTATTTGGGGAATTCTCGATTACAAGTTCTATCAAGAAATTTCGGTCTCTTACAATGAAGATTGTACAATGTATTTATAGCCCTGAGGCTGTAATGTGAAAGGGTAATACATTAAATGATGTACATATGAAAGGGTAATACATTCAATGCCCCTTAAGCGTGTGCGTCTGAATGATAAGCATTTAATGAACAGTCAGACTGTTGGTTTTCCTGCTATTAATGCTTTGTTCGAGGTGCATCTCGGACCGCCTGAGTTGCTCGGAGAGTTCTTGTTCCTTGGAGCGTATGAGTTCCTGGGAGAGTTCTTGTTCCTCGGAGCGTATGAGTTCCTTGGGGAAGTAGTGTTCCTCGTTGTAGTATGGTTCCTCGGAGCGTGTCAGTTCCTCAGAAGTGTTTGTTGTTGCCACGTAGATTTCCACATGTCTTCACTTTATTGAGCCATGTCAGCAGACTAAATTTGGTATCAACAGAAGCCCCCAATGTTTCATAGTTCGAAATTTGAGGAGTGTGGAACATTTTTTTTCTGAAAATATGGCAGTTTTAAATGATCCTCCTAATTTTTAGGAGTGTTTCCTTCGTATTTATTTCTCCTTCCAAATTCACAGAATCAGGCTTTTTCGAATTTCTATGCCCGCTTCGATTCTCGCACCCCTTTTCGTCTTTTTAACCGCTGGTAACGTAATCGTCTCCTTTTGTAATCATTACTTTTTCTTTTCCCAAGGTAGAGTATTTAAACGCTGCAGAAAATCCCATCGTCTTCTACTTTTTCAAGTTTGTATCTTCGAGTTTTTCGTCATCTCTTTCTCTCCTGTGTATTCATCTCTTCCATCATTCGTTGTCATCAGATCCACTCTTTTTCTGTAAGATTTTCTTCCTTCTTCTTCATTTCTTTTATTCATCATGGTTTACCCTGTTGAATCTCTTGATAAGTTTCCCTCTGATTTTTCTATTCCCTCCTGGGTTGTTCTGGAAGAGCTTTCTGAGCCTTCTGACTATTTCCGTTTGGCTGAGGGACATTGGTTCCCCAGTCTCTTTATTTCTGAGTGTGGATTTTCTTTTCCACCCAATCCCTTATGTCTGGAATTTTGTCAATACTTTGACGTTGTTCCTACAAGAATAGCCCCAAATACATGGAGAATAGTTAATGGGGTTCATAGGTTAAATCAAATCCATGGAACTCGCATAGGAATTCCAGGAATCATGTTCTGTTATAGATGGGCAGTTAGTGATAGCACCTTTTATTTAAAAACTAGATTTTTAAATAGGGCCTTAGTAGTCAATCTCCCGGATGCCAATAGGGATTATTTTGAGCACGGGGTTGTCATAAAAAATTGGCAACATGCTCCTTTATCCGGAGATGAAGTTTATCAGGGTCCCAGATGCCCTCCCTACGACAATGGGATAGGTTATTTTTATTTCATTTTATTTATTTTGAAATTATGCTTCTTCTGTGTTTGACAATATGTGCCACTGATATTTTAATGTTTATTTATTTGCAGTTGATAGAAAAAGAAAGTGTCCAAAAGAAGCAGACGTAAATATAAGGAACTTAAAGCTTATCTGGAGTTTGCATCAGAGTGTTGCCGACGAGCACATTAGGTCAGCTTCGGATCTCCTGCAGTACAAGAGCTATACCACTTCTTTCACTGCTCGTCCGATGATAAGTGAATCAGAGCCAGTACCAGCCTCTACCAGTTCCTCGCTTGAATCACACGTCCCTTTAAGTGAAATGATGAAGAAGAGAAGACCTCCCACCCTTTTTGAGAAACCTGCCTCTGGTGCTAGAGAGGCCAAAAGAAGTAAACACGATGTCCCAGAAGGGACAAAGAAAATTGATGCAGCTCCTCCAGCTGCTCCTGCTAAGGTGGCCGAGAAGCCTCCAGTGGCCCCGAGCAAGGCTGCTGCTCCAGGAGAAGTGATTGTAATATCACTGACCAAAAGTTCTTCCTTAGTTGAATCTATTCCTGCTCCCCCGAGGAAGCTGAAGAAGAGCTCCTCGGTCAATTTAGCTGACACCATCTCTCAGCCCCCAATTACTGGAACTGGTGTTCCTACCTTTGTTCCCCCCGAGTTCTGCCATGAGCTCGGTGAAGACTTGGATCATTCTCGAGATCCAAGGTGTTGAAGAAAACCTTACTCGGGACATGGTCACTTCGTTAGCTGATCGCCATATTGCTTATGTAAGTCTCATTATTTTAAACTTTTCATCTTTCCTTTGTTATATCTGTCTCTGACTTATTTTCTTTTCACAGTTGGTGAGCTGCTTCAATACAATTTTGAAGAAATATGAGGCGATTAAAGCTTCAAGCTCTTCGTCTAGTGTGGAGGAAGCTATTAAGTCTTTGGAAGATTCTCTCCAGAAATATGCTACTGACAAGGAAATCTGGGAGAACAAGCTTGCCTCCACCGAGCAGGAGAAATCTCATGTTGTTGAAATCTCCCAAGGGTTGGAGAAAAAAGTGAATGCTTTGGAGAAGAAAAATAAAGAGCTTGAAGAGAAGCCCAAAACTGCCGGGGAGCTTGAACATAATCTTAAGGTTGCTGAGGAAAAATTGGGCCAGCTTCAGGAAGTAAGTCGGCAGAAGGAAGAGATTGAGAATAAATTGAAGACTGCTGAAAACCTTCTTTCTGAGAAGCTTTCCTCGGAGAAGTTAAAGAGAAAATTGGCTGTGAAGAAGTTTTGCAGCGCTGGCTAGGACAAGGGGTGGAACAAGGGATTGGCTGCCATGGTGCCGCAAGTAGAATATGGCACCCTCAAGTACTTTAGGGATGGATGGGTCGCTGCTCTACAGGAGATGAAAGTGGATGAAAATTCCAAACTCTTTCAGCGACATATCTCTGATCCCCCTCCAACTCCTGAAGACTTAGAAGGGGACGAAGCTGCCTCCGAAGAGTCTTCTATGGTGATGGGAGATCACCCCCCAGCCATTCAGCCTGCTACCGAGGAACCTTAACAAATCATTACTTCTTCCGAGCAACTGCTGGCGCTCCCCGAGCAGCTTTCTATTCCCTCCGAGCAACCTACTTCCTCGTCCCAGCCTCCCGAGAAGGTTTTGGGAGACAAGGAAAAGTTGTAGAGTTGTTCGAGTTTCTCTTTATATTTTTCTTTTGTCAACTGTAACCATGAATATGTAACTCTGAACCTTGTACCTCTGACCTTTATGATATAATAAAACTTGAACTTGTGTTTTTGCATACTGTTGTCTCATCTTCGTGCTTTGTTTTGATTATTTGCTTTTTCTCTTTCTACTAGTTTCTGGCCAGGATGGAATTATTATCTGCTCACGATACCAAGCTGCTGAGGCAATGCAATAATTATTTTAAAGCTGGTCATACAGATCTGAGTGCAGCACAAGTCGTCGACATCCTCGGCCAAGATGCTTCTGAACAGGCAGTTGAAGCATACCAATATCTGAAGTGTCTACATAATCAAGCAGTGGCCAATAATGTGGCTTATTATGACATGATCAAGGATCTCCAAGGCACCCTCGAGGATCTTCAACAACAATACAAAGAATCCACTGCCCTCTTGCATGAGGGGTATGAGAAGAAGTACCATCAGATCATTGCCGACAAGGGTTACGAGAAAATTTTTGCTGGCTACGATGTGAGGGAAAGAACTCTGAGGGGTGAGGTCGAAGAGTGAAGACAAATAGCTGAATTATTAGAGCAAGAGAACAACAATCTTCAAAGAGAGTTGTCATAGTTGAAGTTTACAGCTTCTACTTCAAAAGCCTTGATCCCAGTGACTGATGAGGGATTCTCGTTCTTGGAAGTCGAGAACGCCAACTTGAGGGACGAGTTGGAAACCTTGAAGAGGTCTGGCCCCTCTACATCTTCTCGTGGTCGAGTAAGAGCTCCTCGGGGACGAGCAAGAGCTCCTCGAATTCCTGTCGAGGAACAGCGGACTCAGTCTACTTTAGAGAACCATGCCTTCCAATTAATGGCGAAGAACCAGGCATTGGCTGAAATGTCAAAGAAGATCAGGGACCTAGAAGAGCAGCTTTCTACGCAGAAGTCAGTCTTGTAGAATAAGGAACTCTTCATCAAGAATCTTCACGAGCAGATGGAAAGACTGACATATCAATTCCACAAACAGCCCAGGGAGTTCTGGATGGCTGGGTACAATGAGGCTCTTTACCACTTGGATGATCGTATCCAGAATGCCAATAATGAGGGCTACAAGCAAGGCTGGTTGAATGCCTTAGGTGTGATGCAACTCGAACAGGGTCATTACCAGTGGGACTACCATGAACTTGGGCTGCTCGACCTACCCGTTCCACCATTCAAACTGGATATGAGTTGGATCCCTGCTCGGGCCATTCCTCGATGCTTGATTTCCAAATATCTCAGTGACTACAATCTCCATTCAAATACCGAGATATCTCATCCCTAGCACCTCTTAGATCAACCATCTGTGATGAATATCAGGATGTTAAAGGATCTCAACTTCATAAATTCTCCTCTGGCTTTAAATCATCCGCCTGCTGGCGAGGAACCTGTGTCAAAAGCAGAGGGGAAAAGACCAGTAGAATAGGAATATGTATGTAATAAATTTGTATACATTTCATTATCAATGTAATTTGTTTTGGACTTAATGAAAGACTTTCATTTTTGTTCGAAAATCTTAATTGCCATTGTCTTGTAATTATAGAACACTTTACATCTGTGCATTTGTATCTGTTAAAAAGATAATAATATTGTGTTATTTGTCGACCAACTTATTGTCGAGTATTTTGAACTTGTGGTAATTATTTGGCAAAAATAATAGTATTTTGTTTCTTGACCAACTTAGTAATAATTAAAAAGTTACGAGTATCATTTATGTTGCTCGATCACTTAATAATAAAGTTTTGTTTCTCGACCAACTAAGGTCGGTAAATTCTCCTTGTCGACCAACTACAGTTAGTGGGTTTTTATCCCCGACCAGCCATAGTTAGTAGATTTTTTTCTTAAATGTTTCCGACCAACCAAGGTCGGTAAATTTTCTTGTCGACCAACTACAGTTAGTGGGTGTTTATCCCCGACTAGCCATAGTTAGTAGATTTTTTTCTTAATGAGCAACTTTGGCATTTTTTGGAATAATTTTTCCTCCCGACCAACTCAAGTTGGTATTTTCGAGAATATATTTACTTCCTAACCGACATAAGTTGGCATTTTTAGGAATACTTTTATTTCTTGAGGAACATATAATTTTACTTCCCGTAGGATTACAAGTAGCTTTACATCCCGGAGTAATATAGGTAGCTTTACTTCCCGGAGGAATATTGGTAGCTTTACTTCCCGGAGGAATATAGGTAGCTTTACTTCCTGGAGGAATATAGGTTTCTCGACCAACCTTAGTTGGCGTTTTCGAGAAAAAATTAGAGTAGCCTAAGCTTTGCCGAGTAGTGTGTAGCACTAGTATTCCCCGAAAAACTTTCAATAAAAAAAAAGAATTCGGCAGAATATCTTCATTTTATTCATCACTGATAATACTTGCATAGGTGCTCTACGTTCCATGCATTCTTAAACCCCTCCCCTTCTAAAGTTGCTATTCGGTAAGTTCCTGGTCGAACAACTTTTGTGAATCGGTATGGTCCATGCCAGTTTGCCTCCAGTTTATTGTGCTTTTGAATTACTTTCTTCAGCACATAGTCTCCTTCTTTCAGGTCGCACTTCTTCACCCTCTTATTGTAGAACAAAGTTGTTCGCTGCTGGTAAGCAGCATTTCTAATGGTTGCTTCTTCTCTAACTTCCTCGAGCATGTTTAAATCCAATCTTCTCATTAAGTCGATGACAGGGGAATTGAAATTTAGTACCCTGTGTGTTGGGAGGCCCAACTCGGCAGGTATAACAGCTTCACTTCCGAACGCCCGCATATATGGTGATTCTCCAGTTGCTACTCGGGGAGTAGTTCGGTAAGCCCACAGTACTGACTGTAACCCGTTTGTGACACCCCGACTAATTAAATACCGGGTAGCTACTCCTTTATAAAATCAATTCAAAATGCCAAGTTGGCTCAGTTAATAGCATCACTGTCGAAAACATTTTATTATTACTAACCACCTAGTATTTAAAAAGCAAGTTGCCAAATTTTTAATTTAAGTCTGATTAACATGCAACAATGTAAAGAAGAAGTAAATAACACCATTCCATACTGAAGTAAAATGAATAACCATCACAATAGAGTAAATAAAGTCTGGAGGAAAACTCCTCACTACAATCCCATAACTGAAATGAATAACCGAAACTGAAATAAAACATGCTGAAGTCTGAAAACTGAAATATAAAAGATGTCTCTAAAGAAATGGGCAACATGCCCTACAACTGATAGATGGTGACCCTGGAATCCAAAAGATAGAAGCGTCTACATGCAAATCCCTGTAGCTTTCACAAGCAGCTACAGCTCGTCACCTGAATGAGTATCCTATGCTTGGTGTCCTTGTGGCTGGGCACCTAAAAATGGTTTTACAAAGAAAAAGAGATTTGAAAAGCAAACGGGTCAGAGCCCGAATGTGGAGTTATATTTTAAAAACATGCAAGTGCTTTAAAAACATTTAAAACATTAAATGCAAAATACATGTTAGGACGTGCACTCACATGATATTCTCACCTCTTGTCTAACTGTGCACTCCTAACGCAAGTACCCATCTACAATAATATAACCACTAGCTAAGTGACATCATAACTAGCTAGACTGTAATAGTTCCTACCCTTTTTACCCGGTTCTATTAACATATAATGCTCGTAATTAAATAGAGGTTTAACGTAAACTCAGTTACTAAATATGCCATTGATATAACTATCAGTTAACTCATTATATATCTCGAAACAATACCGTAATATTTTTACAACATTAACAGGAGGATTTCCATTAATTAAATGTATATTATTCACAACATAAATATACGATACAAGCACCCCGCAATCTAAGCTATGGTGCACACATACTCTGCTATCCATCCCGGTACATCACGTACATAAGGATTACATATTCCGAATCTCTCAGGAATAGTTTACCGATAACAACATCACAAATAATGGAGGCGAACACAGTCACCATCACATGGGTCACGCACATACCTACGCTCCCATGATCAGCGGACTTATTAATATCACAATAAGTCTTTCTATGACCTATGTTCATCGAGGTACCAGTCTATATCCCCCCCGTAGGCACACAAGGATTAGAGGGTCCTAAGCGAACGCAACCTCCCGTGATAGCAAGTATGGTAGGTATGTCATACACACAATCCATATATTAATACTAAGTAAACACACATCTTAGTAATACCGTATTTTAATCGTAGTACGTATCGCATTCTCGTACTAACTATAAGTATAATAATTTATACTAATCCGATTTGTGATTATACGCGCTATAATTTCTCACGTCGTAATAGACACTCACGTCTCATCCCAAACCGTCCATGTAATACAACTCTCGTATATAATTTACTCTTCATAATTGCCCAAAAGTCCCAATTCTATCACTATATCATCAAAGGAATGCTAACTCTACCCTTGAACCAGTTTCCGGGACTCCAAAAGTCAAAACAGTTCTAAAAGGACCAAACTGTCAACTCGTTAGAAGTCTCGTTCGAACGAGGCTGTTCGAACGAGATCCCAGTTCGTTCGAACGAACTGTTCCTTCTAACGATATCTCGTTCGAACGAGATATCGAACGAGATCCCTTCTCGTTAGTAACGACTGGTCAACTCGTTAGAAGCTCGTTCGAACGAGTTCGTTCGAACGACCTGGGGGCTGCTTCTAACGAGCTACCAGTTTCGGCCCAGATTTTTCCCATCTCGTTTTTCACCATTTTTATCACTTCAATCCTTCTCCAAAGTTCGTTCTAACAATGATTTAAGTCCTCTAATCATACTAAAACATGCTTAGGTCATAAACTAACGTCTTTTAAGGCAATAAGGCATCCTAAACATCATTAAATCCCAAGATTTTATACTTTTCCCCAATATCATCAAGAACATGAACCCTAGATATATATCAACATCAAATTCTAGAATTTAATTCGTTTTTCTTTCACCCAATCATGTATTAACATCAGATTAATTGTCTCCAAACTATTCTACATGCAATTCTCTTCACAATTTCTCAAGTTCTATGATCTAATCTACATGGGTTTTCATATTTATCAAGAACAAACCATAAATCCGAATTTTCTAACATGGAAAGAACATTTGCTGAAATTAAACATAATTAAACCACTTGCCTTGGTTTGATTTCTGATTTGGTGTAGGTTTGGTGAAGATTCTGCAGAGTTTCCTCTCTCTCTAAGTTCCTTCTCCAATGGTGGCTCAAGGTGGCTAGGGTTTGATTTGGGGAAACTTAGAAAACCTAAATGACAACCTACGTAGCCTTCTAGGTTAATATGGGTTGGTTAATGGGCTTAATGGGTTTAATCCACATCAGATTTACATCTCTAATTTTCGTCACTTTTAATTCCTAAAAATGTAAAATTACCAAAATACCCTTTAAGTTACCGGTATGGCCTAAAAATACCCCGGGACCCAAACTATACCCCCGACTAGTGTTTTCTGACTATCTCGACCCTTCCGGACACGTTGGCGCACTCAAAACGACCATACGGATTATAGATTTTAAATTCACTTTTATTAACAAAATATTATATCGTGACGCGGCGGTCCCACGCGTCTCAACAAAATTTCTAAAATGCCGTCTATAAATCTCACGATAAATTTTATAATACCAAATACATATATAATCATATATGCACCTAATCAAATACCAATTCGCATTTCATTAGTATTTATAACCCAGATTAATTTCCAATTAATACGCATTTAATTAATTAATCCCAAAAATAAATATAGACAAAAGTACGGGGTATTACATACTTCCCCCCTAATAACTGAATTTCGTCCCGAAATTCGAAACTAGAAAGTACCTGCTAAAAATAGCTTTGGATAACGTTCGCGCATCTCATCCTCGCGCTCCCATGTGGACTCCTCGACATTGTGATGTTGCCACTGAACACGCACTAACGGGACTATCTTTGACCGCAGTTTCCTCTCGCTTCGGTCCAAAATAGCAATTGGCCCCTCCTCGTAGGAGCTATCCGGCTGGAGATCGATGTCCTCCACAGCAATGTGAGAATGAGCCAAATTATCTCTAAGGTATTTCCTCAGCGAGGAAATATGGAACACGTCGTGAATCCGATGCAAGTGCTCCGGTAGTCCAAGTCTATACGCAACGGGTCCGATCCGCTCAATAATAGGAAACGGCCCCACATACCTCGGTGCCAACTTCCCCTTCTTCCCGAACCGCATAATCCCCTTCATCGGAGAAACCCTGAGCAAAACTTGGTCCCCCACTTGGAACTCCCTGAAAAACCTCTTCGCATCAGCATAACTCTTCTGCTTGTCTTGAGCTACCCGAATGCGACTCCGAATCAACTCAATCCTTGCCGAAGTATCCTGGATCACTTCTGGCCCAAGTAGTTTGTTGTCCCCCACTTCTAGCCAACATGCTGGGGAACGACAAGGCCTACCGTACAATGCCTCAAACGGAGCCATGCCAATCGTGAACTGATAGGAGTTGTTGTAAGCAAACTCCACCAGTGGAAGGTACTGCTCCCATCCACCCCCGAAGTCAATAATGCACATGCGTAGAATGTCCTCCAACATCTGATTGGTGCGCTCTGTCTGCCCATCGGTCTGCGGATGATAAGCCGTACTCAACCGCAATTCCGTGCCCATTGCCTCCTGGAAACTTTCCCAAAACCTCGAGACAAATATCTTGTCTCTGTCAGACACGATATTTAGGGGCACACCGTGAAGTCTCACAATCTCTGAAATGAAGAGCTGGGCATACTGTCCCGTAGTGTAGTCGGTCCTTACGGGTAAGAAGTGAGCGACCTTGGACAACCTGTCCACAATTACCCAAACGGAGTCGTGACCCCTCTGCGACGTAGGCAACCCCGTGACAAAATCCATGGATATGCTCTCCCACATCCACACCGGAACCTCCAACGGCTGTAGCAATCCTGCTGGTCTCTGATGATCCACTTTTACAAGCTGACAAGTGGCGTATTTCGAGACAAACTCAGCGATATCTCTCTTCATACTGCTCCACCAATATTGTCGTCTCATGTCTTGGTACATTTTGTCCCCTCCGGGATGTACCGCGAACCGTGAGCCGTGCGACTCTGCCATCACATCGTGTCGCAATTCTTCCCCTTCTGGAACTACCAATCTCCCATTGAAGCGCAATCCCCCGTCTGAGCTAACGGTATAGGACTCGGCTCCCTCTGCAAGTAATCGAACTATCTGCTCTTGACAGAACGAGTCATTAGCCTGTGCCCGTACTATCCTCGTGATAATCTGCGGTGTAACGGTCAGTACAGACATGAAAGATCGGGCCACTGCATCTTGGTGTCCCAATTCCTTCCACTTAGCTTTCCACACCTCTGCCACCTCATCTGCTGGCCTGCGGCTCAACGCGTCTGCTACCACGTTAGCCTTATCCGGGTGGTACTGGATGTCGAACTGGTAGTCCTTCACAAATTCAAGCCACCTACGCTGCCGCATATTCAGTTCCTTCTGCGTGAACAGATACTGTAGTGACTTGTGGTCCGTGAACAGCTGAAACTTCTCCCCCAACAGATAGTGCCTCCAAATCCGTAAGGCAAATACCACTGCTGCCAACTCCAAATCATGCGTGGGGTAATTCTTCTCATGAGGCTTAAGCTTACGGGAAGCATAAGCTATGGCCTGTCTCTCCTGCTGCAATACACCTCCCAGTCCTTGCAAGGACGCATCGGTGTAAACCAAATACTCAACTCCCGGTCTCGGCAATGCTAACACAGGTGCTGAGGTCAATTTGTCCTTCAACTCATCGAATGCCAACTGACAGGCACCACTCCAGATATATGGCACACCCTTACGAGTAAGATGTGTCAAAGGACCTGCTATCTCCGAGAAACCCCGAATAAACCTCCTGTAGTATCCTGCTAAACCCAAGAAACTACGAATCTCCGTTGGCGTCGTGGGTTGTCCCCACTCCCTCACCGCTGATACCTTCCCCGGATCGACAGATATTCCCTGGTCGGAAATAATGTGACCCAAGAACTGGACTTCCTTCAGCCAAAACCCGCACTTCTCGTATTTTGCATACAACTCGTTCTGACGAAGTGTCTGCAAGACCTGCCTCAAATGCTCGGCGTGCTCCTCCTCTGTCTGAGAGTAAACCAGAATATCATCAATGAAGACGATGACAAACTGGTCTAGGAAATCCCTGAACACTCTGTTCATCAAGTCCATAAACACTGCTGGAGCGTTGGTCAAGCCGAAAGGCATAACCCGAAACTCGTAAGAACCATATCTCGACAAGAATGCGATCTTCGAGACATCCTCCTCCCTGATACGCAACTGATGGTATCCCGACCTCAAGTCAATCTTCGAGAAGAAAAAAGCTCCTCTCAATTGGTCGAACAAGTCATCGATTCGAGGCAACGGATACTTATTCCGTATCGTGACCTTATTCAACTCTCGGTAGTCCACACACAATCTCAGTGAACCGTCCCTCTTCTTCACAAATAAAACTGGAGCGCCCCAAGGTGAGGTACTCCTGCGAATAAAGCCTTGTCCCAACAGCTTCTCTATCTGATCCCGTAGCTCTCTCATCTCAGCTGGAGCCATACGGTACGGTGCACGTGCTATAGGTCTAGTACCCGGTAGCAAATCTATAACGAAGTCTATCTCCCGACTGGGTGGTAAGCCTGGTATCTCCTGAAACACATCTGAATACTCCCTGACAACCGGGATCGAATCCAAAGGAATCACAACCTCCTTAGAGGTATCCTCCTCTATGTAATACAGATGAGCGGTCGATCCTCCCTCTGGGCGAGGCATCGCCACTATAAACATCTCTTACCCCGGAATGGCAAAAACAATGCTCCCGCTGAAGCAATCAATCATGGCCCTATATGCTACGAGCCAATCCATACCGATGATCACATCGTGAACATGCATATCGAACACTAACATGTCTGCAGGCAATACCAAACCACCAATCTCTACCCCCACTCCCCGGCATATAAAGAAAATAAGTGACCCACTCCCTAATGGTGAGTCGACAGACGTCACTGTGCTCTCTGCGGTAGCTAACAATCCTAAAGATTTCGCGAAGTGTGTAGCTATAAAATAGTGTGTAGCACCCGTATCAAATAACACCCGACCCATAGTGCCATGGATAGGAAACGTACCCTCGATCGCGGGCGGTGCCTGTGGAACTGCAGCCTGGTGAACGTTGTAGACACCTCCATACTGTAGCTGACCCTGCTGAGCTAGGGCTGCTGGAATGGGTGGCAATGCTGCCATCTGCGGCGGTGCGGGAAGAGCGGCGGGAAACATAGGTCTCTGCGGCTCCTAGCGAGCACCCTGCTGCTGCTACTGTGGGGCCCTGCCTCTATCAGGACAATCCTGCTTCTTATGGCCAGTCTTGCCACAAGTAAAGCACTTACCTGGGAAGTTCCCTCCCATCTGCCCCTGCTGTCCCCGGCCCTGGTGGACGTTACCGTTCCTCCCTTGGCCCTGCTGGCCCTGCTGGAACTGCTGCCCATTCTGCCCCTGCTGGCCCTGATGGCCGTTTGGGCCCTGATGGCCCTGACGGAAACCTTCCTAACCCTGCCTGTAGTTCCCTGACCGGAACCTTTTATTATCCCCCTGCTGGGTACCCTGCTCATTCTGTCTCTGCCCCTGACCGGTTTGTGCCCCGCTGGCACCATGTCCTCCAGTCCTGCCCTGATGGCTAGACTCCCCCGACCGCTTGCCCTCGGCCATATGAAAACGGTGGTCCTGGCAGTGTAATAATGCAGCGTTAACCACATCAGAATACGTGGCCAACGATAGGTTCCCTAGCAGATGCTGACGGATCCTCCAATTCAACCCGTCGGTGAACTTCTCTATCTTCTTCTTCTCTGTTAGAATCTCGTCTGGAACGATATTCAACAGGTTAGTGAACTCGGCCTCATACTCGGCCACTGTCTTTCCCTCCTGCTTCAAACTCATCAGCTTCCTCCTCATCTCTGTATGAACTGCGGACGGAAAGTACTTGTGGTCGAACCGTACCCAGAACTCCTGAATCGTGAGGGTATCCCTCTCCTCCGCGGTGGTAATAGACTCCCACCACTGTAGTGCAGATCCCACTAGCTTGAAAGTAGCTAGCACCTGTTTCTGAACATCAGTGCACTCATGCATCCTCAAATGCCTCTGTATGTCCTTCCTCCATTGGCTCGAGACTACCACATCTGAGCTACCTGCAAACTTTGGCGGATGCGCTTTCTGAAAAGCGTCTCGTACACGCTCCCAAGCAGACGGGAATGCATTAACCTGTGCTGGCGCGGCAACCGGCGCCTGAGGCGGTGCCTGCTGAATCACGGCAATCGCGGCATTTACCGCTTGGGCTACTATAGCAGCAACCTCAGCGGCGTTCATCATGCCCTGAACTGGAGCGGGCTGGGGTTCGGGCATTGCATTCCTGGGAACTCGTCGTGCACGTCGTGGAGGCATCTGAAATAAGAACAAAGTTTATAAGTTCGCAGTTTATAAACTTAATATAGCTGAAGAACGAAGCATACACAAAAAGAGTACAACAGTCCTAAAATATAGGGCTCTATATCAAAGAAAACGTAGCGGAAACATAATAGCCGTACAGATCCTAAAGAACACTAGAACCTGATGCTTTGATACCACCTGTGACACCCCGACTAATTAAATACCGGGTAGCTACTCCATTATAAAATCAACTCAAAATGCCAAGTTGGCTCAGTTAATAGCATCACTGTCGAAAACATTTTATTATTACTAACCACCTAGTATTTAAAAAGCATGTTGCCAAATTTTTAATTTAAGTCTGATTAACATGCAACAATGTAAAGAAGAAGTAAATAACACCATTCCATACTGAAGTAAAATGAATAACCATCACAATAGAGTAAATAAAGTCTGGAGGAAAACTCCTCACTACAATCCCATAACTGAAATGAATAACCGAAACTAAAATAAAACAGGCTGAAGTCTGAAAACTGAAATATAAAAGATGTCTCTAAAGAAATGGGCAACATGCCCTACAACTGATAGATGGTGACCCTGGAATCCAAAAGATAGAAGCGTCTACATGCAAATCCCTGTAGCTTTCACAAGCAGCTACAGCTCGTCACCTGAATAAGTATCATATGCTTGGTGTCCTTGTGGCTGGGCACCTAAAAATGGTTTTACAAAGAAAAAGAGATTTGAAAAGCAAACGGGTCAGAGCCCGAATGTGGAGTTATATTTTAAAAACCTGCAAGTGCTTTAAAAACATTTAAAACATTAAATTCAAAATACATGTTAGGACGTGCACTCACATGATATTCTCACCTCTCGTCTAACTGTGCACTCCTAACGCAAGTACCCATCTACAATAATATAACCACTAGCTAAGTGACATCATAACTAGCTAGACTGTAATAGTTCCTACCCTTTTTACCCGGTTCTATTAACATATAATGCTCGTAATTAAATAGAGGTTTAACGTAAACTCAGTTACTAAATATGCCATTGATATAACTATCAGTTAACTCATTATATATCTCGAAACAATACCGTAATATTTTTACAACATTAACATGAGGATTTCCATTAATTAAATGTATATTATTCACAACATAAATATACGATACAAGCACCCCGCAATCTAAGCTATGGTGCACACATACTCTGCTATCCATCCCGGTACATCACGTACATAAGGATTACATATTCCGAATCTCTCAGGAATAGTTTATCGATAACAACATCACAAATAATGGAGGCGAACACAGTCACCATCACATGGGTCACGCACATACCTATGCTCCCATGATCAGCGGACTTATTAATATCACAATAAGTCTTTCTATGACCTATATTCATCGAGGTACCAGTCTATATCCCCCCCGTAGGCACACAAGGATTAGAGGGTCCTAAGCGAACGCAACCTCCCGTGATAGCAAGTATGGTAGGTATGTCATACACACAATCCATATATTAATACTAAGTAAACACACATCTTAGTAATACCGTATTTTAATCGTAGTACGTATCGCATTCTCGTACTAACTATAAGTATAATAATTTATACTAATCCGATTTGTGATTATACGCGCTATAATTTCTCACGTCGTAATAGACACTCACGTCTCATCCCAAACCGTCCATGTAATACAACTCTCGTATATAATTTACTCTTCATAATTGCCCAAAAGTCCCAATTCTATCACTATATCATCAAAGGAATGCTAACTCTACCCTTGAACCAGTTTCCGGGACTCCAAAAGTCAAAACAGTTCTAAAAGGACCAAACTGTCAACTCGTTAGAAGTTTCGTTCGAACGAGAAGGTTCGAACGAGATCCTTCTGTCAACTAGTTAGAAGTCTCGTTCGAACGAGGCTGTTCGAACGAGATCCGAGTTCGTTCGAACGTACTGTTCCTTCTAACGATATCTCGTTCGAACGAGATATCGAACGAGATCCCTTCTCGTTAGTAACGACTGGTCAACTCGATAGAAGCTCGTTCGAACGAGTTCGTTCGAACGACCTGGGGGCTGCTTCTAACGAGCTACCAGTTTCGGCCCAGATTTTTCCCATCTCGTTTTTCACCATTTTTATCACTTCAATCCTTATCCAAAGTTCGTTCTAACAATGATTTAAGTCCTCTAATCATACTAAAACATGCTTAGGTCATAAACTAACGTCTTTTAAGGCAATAAGGCATCCTAAACATCATTAAATCCCAAGATTTTATACTTTTCCCCAATATCATCAAGAACATGAACCCTAGATATATATCAACATCAAATTCCAGAATTTAATTCGTTTTTCTTTCACCCAATCATGTATTAACATCAGATTAATTGTCTCCAAACTATTCTACATGCAATTCTCTTCACAATTTCTCAAGTTCTATGATCTAATCTACATGGGTTTTCATATTTATCAAGAACAAACCATAAATCCGAATTTTCTAACATGGAAAGAACATTTGCTGAAATTAAACATAATTAAACCACTTGCCTTGGTTTGATTTCTGATTTGGTGTAGGTTTGGTGAAGATTCTGCAGAGTTTCCTCTCTCTCTAAGTTCCTTCTCCAATGGTGGCTCAAGGTGGCTAGGGTTTGATTTGGGGAAACTTAGAAAACCTAAATGACAACCTACGTAGCCTTCTAGGTTAATATGGGTTGGTTAATGGGCTTAATGGGTTTAATCCACATCAGATTTACATCTCTAATTTTCGTCACTTTTAATTCCTAAAAATGTAAAATTACCAAAATACCCTTTAAGTTACCGGTATGGCCTAAAAATACCCCGGGACCCAAACTATACCCCCGGCTAGTGTTTTCTGACTATCCCGACCCTTCCGGACGCGTTGGCGCACTCAAAACGACCATACGGATTATAGATTTTAAATTCACTTTTATTAACAAAATATTATACCGTGACGCGGCGGTCCCACGCGTCTCAATAAAATTTCTAAAATGCCGTATATAAATCTCACGACAAATTTTATAATAACAAATACATATATAATCATATATGCACCTAATCAAATACCAATTCGCATTTCATTAGTATTTATAACCCAGATTAATTTCCAATTAATACGCATTTAATTAATTAATCCCAAAAATAAATATAGACAAAAGTACGGGGTATTACACCGTTGATCCAGTTTGCTTTTGCATCATCCAGTCTTTTCTTCAAGCTATTTAGCAGCGTTCTGTTTATCACTTCAGTTTGTCCATTGCTTTGAGGATGGCCTGGTGCTGAGTGGACCTTCAAAACATTTGACTGATGACAATAGGCAGCGAACTCCTCGTTATCAAATTGTGTTCCATGGTCTGTGATGAAAGCATGAGGAAGACCATATCGACAAATGATGTTCTTCCAAACAAATTGGTACACCTTCTCGTACGTCATATCAATGAGAGGCTCAACTTCAACCCATTTAGTAAAATAATCCACTGCGACAACGAGGTATTTGAATCTTCCACTGGTCGTCGGCAGTGGTCCAACCAAATCTATTCCCCACATGACAAATGGCCAAGGGGAAGTTATGGGTGTCAATAATGCTTGTGGAGTCCTTCGGATGGAGGAAAAGCGTTGGCACTTGTCACATTTCTTAGCATAGGCTATACAATCAGCTCTCATCGTCGACTAGTAGTATCCCTGCGTCATCACCCTTTGCAAAAGCGTCCGACCTGCTACATGGGCTCCACATGACCCTTCATGGATCTCTTCAATCAATTATTTCACCTCGGAGGGATGTACACATCTCTGCAAACCTACCATAATTTCTCGTCTATAAAGAATACCGTTAGTTAATACATACCGAGCAGCTTTAAATTTCAATTTCTTGGCTGCGAGCTTGTCAATTGATAATTCTCCCTCCTCAATATATACCCTGATGGGATCCATCCAAGATGGTCCTAAATCAAGGGTAATAAAGTTCGTCGTCAGATCTTCATCTATACTCCGACCAGCCAACACTTCAATTGGGATTGTTCGTCGTATCTCGGTGCGTGTAGCTGATGCTAATCGAGCTAGGGCGTCTGCTCTCGCATTCTCCACTCTCGGTATTCTGACCAGCTGAATAGCAGCAAATTCTGACACCAGCTCCTTTGCCTTTGCATGATATCTGATCATTAATTCTCCTTTAACTGCATATACTCCCAACATTTGATTTACAATTAATTTTGAATCACTGAAGACAATAACCTGCTGCGCTTCCATAATTTTTTCCAAATTAAGACCTGCAATCAAGGCCTCATACTCAGCCTCATTATTGGAAGCTTTAAATTGTAATCGTAGGGCGTATTCCATGTCGATCTCGTCCGGAGTGCTCAAAATTATCCCCGCACCACATACTGTAGTGCAAGATGAGCCATCTACATATAACCTCCATATAGGTAACTCGTCTTCAAATTTCTGATCTGTCAGAGTTCCTCGGTGAAATATTTATTGCTTCCTTTCATCCTCCCCTGATATTTCCTGCTCTTCTTCGATCATCTTTTCTTTCCCTTTTACCAACCAGAGTTGGTCTGAGCTCGAATTTGATGATCCTGTAACATCCACTTGCCCTTTTACCAATCGGAATTGGTCTGAGCTAGTGTTTGATGATCCTGTAACATCCATAGGTTGATCAGCGAGCAACATTTGCTCCTCGGGGGTATCAGGATAGGTGAACTCTGCTATAAAATCTGCTACAGCCTGCCTTTTTAGCGATGATCTGGGTTCATAAACTATATCGTATTCACCGAGCACTATTGCCCAGTACATCAATCTCCCTGATTTTTCTGGTTTATGAAGGTCTTGCCTCAACGGCATATCAGTATATACGAATATAGTATGAGCCTGGAAATATGGCCTCATTCTTCTACTCACCTCAATCAGCGCCAGTGCTAACTTTTCCAGCCTTGGATATCTGATCTCTGCTCCTCGAAAGGCCTTACTTGTGTAGTAGATTAGTTTTTGTACTCCATTCTCCACTCTGATCAACGCCGAGCTAACTGTATTTTCGGACACTACAAGATATAAGTATAATTTTTCTCCCATCACCGGCCTGGACAACAGTGGAGGTGCTCCCAAGTATTTCTTCAAGTCTTGAAAAGCCTTCTCGCATTCATCATTCCACTCAAAAGTCTTTCTGAGTGTCTTGAAGAATGGGAGACATCTATCAGTTGCTCGTGACACAAATCTGTTGAGTGCTGCTACTCGTCCTGTAAGACTTTGCACCTCTTTCTTCGTCGTTGGAGATTGCATCCTAATAGAGCTTTGATCTTTTTAGTATTTGCTTCAATGCCTCGTTGATTGACAATGTACCTGAGAAACATGCCTTCCCGTACTCCAAATATGCACTTCGTCGGGTTCAGCTTAATTTGATATTTATCCAGTTGATTAAAAGTCTGACTTAAGTCAACTAGATGGTCAACATCTTTCTTGCTTTTTGTCAGCATATCGTCAACATAGACTTCCATATTGCAACTGATTTGTTCAGCAAAAACCTTGTTCATCAGCCGCTGATATGTCGCACCTGCATTTTTTAAACTAAAAGGCATAACATTATAATAATAAGTTCCCTTAGGGGTAATGAAAGAAGTACTTTCCATGTCTTCAGGTTTCATTTTAATTTGATTGTAAACAGAATAAGCATCCATGAAGCTCAACAGCTCGTGTCCCGAGGTAGCATCCACCAGTTGATCAATTCGGGGCAATGGAAAGTGATCCTTTGGGCATGCTTTGTTGAGGTCGGTGAAGTCTACACACATCCTCCACTTGTTGTTTTTCTTCTTTAACATCACCACATTGGCTAACCAGTCTGGATATTTAACATCTTTAATAAAACAAGCCTTCTGGAGCTTCTCGACTTCCTCCTGTATAGCCTGATTCTTCTCGGGACTAAATACTCTTCTTCTCTGCTTCACAGGCTTGATTTCCTTATTCACATTGAGCTCGTGACATAAGAAATTTGGATCTATTCCAGACATATCTTCATGACTCCACGCAAAAGTTTTCTTTTGGCTTTTTAGGAAAGTTATCAATTCCTGTTTTAGTGAGGCTTCCAACGACGAACCTACTTGAGTAGTTCGCTCAGGGTGCTCGTCGTCCAGAATGATGTTTTCAGTAGCTTCCACCACTTGACCCTTCACGAGTTGCGACTCATCTCTAAGATCCAATGTTTCAATTTCTGCACCTTCATCCACTTGATAGGTAGTAGTCTTTTTCCTTGATTCCTCCAGTTCCTCTTGCTCGGCGGATGAATAATAGCATTCTCGAGCTACTTTATGATCACCTTTCACAACTCCTACTCCAAAATTTGTTGGAAATTTTAAGCACTGATGCATTGTAGATGGTACAGCCTCGAACTTCTTTAATCCTACTCTTCCCATGATGATATTGTATGATGATTGAACATTCTTATCCATCACGAAGAAACATATTCTTTCTGTTCGACAAGCAGGCCACGTACCAATGAATATATCCAACTTGATTGTCCCAAGTGGAAATACTTTCTTGGCGGCAAAATCGATGAGGGGTATATGATAAGGCTCTAGTTGAGATAACTTTAGGTTTAAACTATCGAAGCACGAGTAGAACATGATGTCTGCCGAGCTACCATTATCTACCAGTACTCTGGAAATCATTACCTTTTTCATTCTCATCTTGATCACCAATGGGTCATAATGAGGATATAGAACACCTGCCATGTCATTCTTTGAGAAACCAATGACCAATTTCTCTTTATTTACCCTTCTCGGGAAATCCTCCTCAGCTATATTTATTCGTTGAATGTATGAGCAAGCTTGAGCCTCACAGAGGTAAGCTTTTCTCTCGGCAGTAAGGTTTCCTCCTCCTGCATCTCCACCTGTTATAACATTACAGTCAAATGACCCAAAGCGTATTGAAAATACCTCACGTTCTGGCTGCCTTAGTCTCTTGGGAAGATCGGGGTCGTCTTCTGGATCAACTTCATGGTTTATTTTCTTGTTCTCCTCTGCTCGACGAGGAGATCTAGACCTCTCTCTTGCTCGGTCGTTGTTTCTTCTTTCGTTTCCACGATCAACATACTTTGACATCTTTTCTCGTCTGATGAGTGTTTCAATCTCATTTTGAAGAGCTATGCAATTTTTGGTTATATGGCCATGATCTTTATGAAACTCGCAATACTTCGCCTTATTCCTCTTGTCAGGGTCTGCCTTCATTTTCTCTGGCCAGTTTAACTCCTTGTTGTTCTTGATTTCCTCTAGAACATGGTTGATGTCTGTCTTCAAAGGAGTATAATTATCACATTTCTTCATTACGTCCCATACCGACCTAGTTTTTGAATGTTTGTCATTACCATTGTTCTTATGCTCTTTCTTCTTAGCTTTATCATCTTCTACCTTAGTTTCTTTAGCATCTATGTTCTTCTTTGCAGTCATAGCCTCCTCAGAATTCATAATCTTGGATGCTTTTCCCATCAGGTCCGACATGGTTCTTGGTGGATCTTTGGCCAAAGTGTAGTACAACTTGTTTGGCAGTAGTCCACTCATCAAAGCGGTAATAGCTGTCTTCTCCTCATAATCAATGACTTCGAGTTTCTCGTTATTAAAATGAGTTATATAAACTCTGGTACTCTCACCAGCCTTTTGTCTAACACTTAACAAATGTGCTACTCGTTTAACTAGCTTTGCCCCAAAACAGAAATTCCCAATGAATAACTCGGCTAGTTGAAGAAAAGTTGAGATCTTACCCCGAGGAAGATTATTATACCATATTTGAGCAGATCCCGTAAGAGTTCTCGAGAATGCTCTGCATCTCATCTCATCTAGAACAGCATAGATGTCGGTTGTAACTTGGTATTATTCTATATGAAGGGAAGGGTCAGTCTTTTCATCATATTTGGGGGTCACAACAGGTGTTTTGAACTTTGATAGTGTTGGAAAATCTACAATGGCCTGGACAAAAGGTGTTCCTCGAACAAAGGTTCGTTGTAGAGGGTTCTTAGCTTTAACCATTTCTCCCAATATATCCTCCAGACTTTGAATAGAGCCTTTCCATGCATCATTTCCTTCCTCGGGCCTGTTGGTTCGAGCAACTGATCGCGTTGATGTGGCTTCCTGGGATCTCTCTTGACGAGCAGCTGGTCGCAACTGGGCAAATCCTTCCCTTAAGTCTGATGGTCGTCGAAAACTCCTCGATGGGGCTCTAGGAGGACTTTTGCTCCTCCTAGGACCTAATCGATCGAAATGAGATACCCTTCTTAACCTCTCTAACGCACTGGTCCTTTCTGGGGAGAGAGTGATACGTTGTTCAGTATCTGTGGCTCGCACTGACGAAGTTCATCCAGGTTGATAAGAAAAATCTTCAGATTCCTCATTGCGATATGAATTGATACGCCTAGTACGCAAAGAAGGCGAACGGGTATTTCTTTGAATACTTCGCAGTCCTGAATGGGTTGGTGCACCCCTATGGAGGGTTTGTATGAGTTGTCGCATAGTTTCTTGCATGACGGTCTGGCCTTGAGCCAGATTTGTCATTATTCCAGCCAGATCTAGAATATTTGGCGGAGCAGATGGATTTGGATGACTTCCAGCATTTCGATTGCTAAATTCTGGAATATCAACCATTTGTGATGAATTTTTTTTGATGAAAAATGATACTACCAGTCGTTTCTCACAGACGGCGCCAATCTGTTGATGTAAAAAATTAGATCATATCTAATTATTCAATCACAAATAAAGAAATGAGACAAAGAATTTTTAAAGTGGTTCAGCCTTATAAGAATGGCCTACGTCCACTGTTATGTTATTGCTGAGTGTTTGGGGAATTATCGATTACAAGTTCTATCAAGAAATTCCGGTCTCTTACAATGAGGATTGTACAATGTATTTATAGTCCCTGAGGCTGTAATGTGAAAGGGTAATTCATTAAATGATGTACATATGAAAGGGTAATACATTCAATGCCCCTTAAGCGTGTGCGTCTGAATGATAAGCATTTAATGAACAGTCCGACTGTTGGTTTTCCTGCTATTAATGCTTTGTTCGAAGTGCATCTCGGACCGCCTGAGTTGCTCGGAGAGTTCTTGTTCCTCGGAGCGTATGAGTTCCTGGGAGAGTTCTTGTTCCTCGGAGCGTATGAGTTCCTCGGGGAAGCAGTGTTCCTCGTTGTAGTATGGTTCCTCGGAGCGTGTGAGTTCCTCGAAAGTGTTTGTTGTTGCCACGTAGATTGCCACGTGTCTTCACATTATTGAGCCATGTCAGCAGACTAAATTTGGTATCAACAATAACAAAAAAAAAATTGTTAAACTTTCTACAGTTCAATTGCAGTACATGAACACAAATATTGCATATGAATCAGTGGCGAATTTTGTTTGAATATGTTTTCTTGTGGTGGCTTCACATTGCGGATTCCGAAAAACGGTTTTGTTTGTAATAGGGACTCAACATCTCTATTGTGGTGGTAGACTTTCCGTCATCAATTTCCATAATCCAACACACTTCTTTCTTTCTCACCCAGCAAAAGAAAAATAAATCAACCCATTTTACTCAAACCCTAAAAAGCTTTAACTGTAGCAAAGTAAATAAAGAACAACAGCAGGTCGTGGAGAATAAAAAATTCTAACTCACGTAGCAAAGCAACATGTCGCCGGCACAACAGGAAGGTCGTCACAGCGGAGGGAGGCAGTCGTGGAGATGAGGGAGGGAGGGTGGGAGATTTTGAGACAAGGTCACGAGGGGGGCGGCAGTCATAAAACTGTTAGGGTTAAAACATAACAAATGAGATGTTATGACTTATGTCCCTTACCCTTTCTCATTTATATATATATATATATATATATATATATATATATATATATATATATATATATATATATATATATATATTCGGGTATCCCCGTGGAGATCTGAGGCTATACCCAAAATCGACCCTGGGGATTTTTTTAACTCCCCAAACCTGCTCCGATCCCCGAATTTTCATGAATTTTTTGGGGATTTTTTTCGGGTATCCGCGGGTACCAGAAATTTTAAGAAAAATTTCTATCCCTAACTTTGTAGGGTCGAAATCATTAGTGCTCTTATTATGCGGAACAAATTTTAAGCAGATTTTATCTTTTTATCCTAAACATTCATCTATGTGGTAAAACAGATAAATCAAACCAAGCAAACACGACAATACCATGTTTAAGGGAAAATCACAACATGGCAAACCTTTTATTCCACTAATAATTTGCAAATCGCAACTTACAAACTTAAAAGTGAAATACATCAATGATTTTCACAAGAACCACAATGACCACAGTCGACATAAATGATTCCCTTGAGAACCACAAAGACCGCAGTCTTCCTCCTTCAACCTCAACCTTCGTCTTCAACAATGAATCCCCGCAGGTATCACAAGTCAACCATGGAGCTCCTCCCCACAAGGTGTATGTAAAGATAGTAAACTTTCTAGGGTTTTAAACGAATTCACAAGAACAATATTCAAGGATGTTTTGTTGTGAATTTAATGGTGTTTCGGAACACTAAAACTTGAGGAACTTTCGTAAAATTTATGCAGAAATGAAGTTGGTAAAAGTCTTAAACGTTCTGAGCACGAAACATATATTTATACAATACTTAAATCAGTGGGTCGTTCGAACGATAATGCAGATTCGTTCAAACGAGATCTAATCTTGTTCTAACGAGATCTGATCTCACTTCTAATGAGCTCTAAAAAACTTAGACAGTAAGCCTCGTTTGATCCTCATTTGAAAACATAAAAGGAACGACCTATCTAACGACATGTTGATCTCGTTTGAGCGAGATAAAAAATAAATATTTTTTCTTTTTCGAAAATAAAAAATCATATTCGTTTTTAAAAAAAAATAAAACATCCCAAACATTAATTCTGCGAATTAATTTTAACTCTAAATTGTTTTATACCTTATCGGGATGTCTAGAAGTCATCAAACTTGGAGATGCTTGAGTTCGGTTCGTCTTGATGGTGCGTGACGAATTGTAATGGGATACGTCAAACTAGCCTAAAGCTATGCTATGAACAATGTTAGAAAAATTGTTCTTCAAATCTGCCCCTTTGGTTATTCCGGTACAAAACAAATAAATATTACTGAACACTAAATTAAAATAAAAAATATCCTATGACAAAAATACTAACACCCTTCTTAAACCTAGAACATAATGACATAAGTCTCTTTATCTTCAAAACTTCTTATTCTCCCCTGTAGCAAACTTTGTCTTCATCCGTGTGTCTTGAATTTCTCTTTAAGTACCTATACACATGAGACAAAAACATATACCTCGTGTCGCATCGAATTTGAAACAAAGTAAAACTCATAAATAAACTCTCCCTCATAAATCAAACTCATTTTAATTTACTCTCCCCCTTTGTTTTTATTCGAAATAGACAAAGAACAGAGAAACATAAATATGAAATACGAAGCATCACATAAAAGATAAGATATCATCACAAATAGATATAAATCCAACACATGTAATGATAATCTCAAAGGCAAACAACCAACTATTTTAGAAATTTTAAAAAAGAAAAACAAATTTCATAAATACAACACGATAAAATACATATTATATATTGTATAATCGACCACAAAACATGATACAAAATACATAAGCTTTACACACTAGCATAGTGTTGAAGTGTCCAAACGTATGGGATGGAATGAATGGACGTGAAATAGTAACAAATGAATTATAACCCAGACACTCAAATATATTGAATAAGTTCTAATTGACTGCAAAAATTTATCAAACTAAGCTTTAACCTAAAATGACAAATAAAGTTGAACTTATTGAATAGAACAGCCACAATGCAAAGAAGACTAGAATATTAATGTTTCTACAAATTAATACCGTCATGACAAAATAAGCATAACTAGGTATCATTTTGCAAACCTGTTGATCTTTGATTAAACTCCCACCAAAAGATAAACATAAATCATATTTCATTCTTTTATTTTTATTTTGAAGTGATTTCCTTTTGCAAGATCAATTAAACTAAACTATGTGGCCCATTTTTGGCATATTTTCTGTTTATTGCCTTATTTTTTCTTGTGATCTTTTCAAACAATGGCTTTCACAACGAGTCAACATGTCTCTTGCAACCTTTTCCCCTGTACACTCATATAATTTTAATGATAAACAAACTCTCATGCACAACGGTTCTTACATGCATAAATCCCCTTAAGTCACATAAACATGTAGATGAAAAAATTGATGGGGGAATCTTTCACCAAGCTCAAATATACATAGTGAAGTAAACATTCAAAAAGCTCGTGCATGTGTGTGCGGAGGCATATACAAAGTTGAATCTGTAAAGCAAATCAAGTTTGAAACAACTCCTTAAAGATGGTTAAGATCAATTTAAGCATCTAAAGTCATAACCAAATGTCCTAGCCACATGGAAAGTATGGAGTGAATTGGATTCAAACACACCAATATGCCATACCAAATGTGTAAAATTAAAATACACAAAAATCAAAAATCTTTTTGAGTTTTTAAAAAATAAAATCTTTTTGTATTTTTTTTAAATATATAAAACCAAAAATCTTTTTGTATTTTTAAAATATGACTCAATAAAAGAAAAATATAATACAAAAGCACATATGTCATAATACTAGCAAACATATATCATGAAGCGCAACTAGAGTATGACAAATAAAATCATGCAAGTAATCATCTATAGGATATAGCAAGGGAAGAATCATGTGCAAGTATGTGAGAATCAACTAGTCTAACACCTAGCTCCTTTAAAATGAATTTTCTAACCCAAATAGGTGTAAACTTAACCTGTTGGGTTTTTAAAACCAAGGGAAAATTAGATTTCAACATTTTAGGACCTCTTCCAAGATCAAAATAAAAATGCCTAAGATGACCTTTCCTACCACAATGTGAACATGTGTAAACATGAGGAATGTTACCTATGGGTTGAAATTTTCTAATGTCCTTGGATGCGAGGCACAAACATAAACCCTAGAATTTTTAAAGTCCTCCAATTCTTTTTCTAAAAATCGGACTCTTTCATCACTTTCTTTCTTGAACAATTCTAATTTTCTAAAATCATGGTCCATGTCCACAAGTTTTTCATGAAAGATCCATAGAGGATTTAAAACGAGAATTTTCTTTTTCAAGAATTTCAATTCTTTTCACAAACATTAAATTCAAACTATTTAAGTTGTCAAAACATGGAGAATCCATCGAGAGAAAAATAAAATCACCCAAAAGAATTAAAAAGATTTAACACATTAACTTACCACAACTTATTCTGATACCACTTTGTAAATGTAAAAACAATTAAAAGCTCTAATACCACTTTATAGGGCCGAAACAATTAGTGCTCTTACTATGCGGAAGCAAATTTTAAACAAATTTTATCTTTTTATCCTAAACATCCATATATGTGACAAAACAGATAAATCAAACCGAGCAAACACGATATGGCCAAGTTTAAGGAAAAATTCTCGCAGGGTAAAATCTTTTATTCCACTAATAATTTGCAAATCACAACTTACAAACTTACAAGTGAAATGCAATAATGATTCTCACAAGAACCACAAATACCGCAATCTTCCTCCTTCAACCTCAACCTTCGTCTTCAACAATGAATCCCCGCAGGTATCACAAGTCAACCATGGAGATCCTCCCCACAAGGTGTATGCAAAGATAGTAAACTTTCTCGGGTTTTAAACGAATTCACAATAACAATATTCAAGGATGTTTTGTTGTGAATTTAATGTTGTTTTGGAACACTAAAACTTGAGGAACGTTAGCAAAATTTATGCAGAAACGAAGTTGGCAAAAGTCTTAAACGTTCTGAGCAGGAAACATGTATTTATACAATACTTAAATCAGTGGGTTGTTCGAACGATAATGTAGAGTCGTTCAAATGAGATGCTGATCTCGTTCGAATGAGATCCGATCTCGCTTCTAACGAGCTCTAAAAAATTTAGACAGTAAGCCTCATTTGATCCTCATTTGAAAATATGAAAGGAATGACCTATCTAACGACGTGTTGATCTCATTTGAACGAGATAAAAATAAAAAAATTTCTTTTTCAAAAATAAAAATTCATGTTCGTCTTTTGAAAAAATAAAACATCCCAAACATTAATTATGCGAATTAATTTAAACTCTAAATTTTTTTATAGCTTATTGGGATGTCGAAAAGTCTTCAAACTTGGAGATGTTTGAGTTCGGTTCGTCTTGACGGTGCATGACGATTTGAAACGGGATACGCCAAACTTGCCTAGAGCTATGCTATGAACAATGTTAGAAAAAATGTTCTTCTGCTTAGGTGGTAATGGATATGTCTACTTATAAGGTCTTGTTCCCTACATGTAATGCTTAAATTGACTACATGGATACGTTCACACATGTAATGCAAATGGGCACACCTAGTGTGTTAAAACAAAAGGAGTCTTTCCTTTTTTAACTAACACGATCACTACGCAAATAAAATGCGACATGACATACAGTCATATGTTTTTACACTAACACGACACAATATAAGACGTAATCTTGTTTTTTACCTCACACAAAAATGATCTAAATAAAACACGACATGACACAAATTATTTTATTTACCTAAATCAAACTAAAACTCGATATGAAATCTTATTCTTCTACCTAACACACACAAGTAAAACATGACATGACACATCATATTTTTTAGTTAACACGAACCAAATAAAACGCGACATATGATGAAATTACATATTTTTTCTATCTAACATGAATACGGGTCAATTAAAACACGACACGACATGTTTTTATTTATCTAACACGAACAAGACCCAAATAAACACAACGCAAGATCTTTTGTTAATTAACACGAATACAACCCAATTAAAATGCAAAACGCATGAAATCGTATTCTTACCTAAAATGAACAAGGGTCGATGAAACAAGACGCAAAAAAAATATTTTTTTACTTGACCCTAAGGCCATCCACAGAGAGGAAATGTAAAAAGATGTAAAATAAACACGTAAAAAACATGACACGACACAAAATTTGTTTTTTTTTTTACCTAAACCTACCGTTGTCCAACTAAAAACCAACATGGCACGAAATCTTTTTTTATCCTAACACAACATGAAATCGTGTTATTTGGATCATATTTGTGTTAGGTAAAAAAATAATTTCATGTCGTGTCGTATTTTATTCAGGGCATTTCGTGTTAGGTATTAAAAAAAATTATTGGCGTGTCATGTTCGTGTTAGGTAAAAAAAATCGTGTCCTGATTTATTTGGGTTGGTACTTGTGTTGTGTTTGTGTTAGGTAAAAAAAAAATTCTTGTCCTGTGTTTATTTGAGCGGTGTTGGTGTTAGATAATTTTTTTTGCATGGAGTCGTGTTTATGTTAGGTAAAAAAATATGATTTTGTGCCATATCACGTTTTATTTGGGTCGCGTTCATGTTAATTAAAAAAAATCGTTTCGTGTCTTGTCGTATTTTACTTGATTTGTGTTACGTGGAAAAATAGGATTTTGTGTCGAGTTTTAGTTGGACACTTTCAGTGTTAGGTAAAAAAAATGTTTCGGGTTGTATCGTGTTTTTTTGGATCATTTTCGAGCGAGGTAAAATAATAAGAGTTTGTGTTGTATTGTTTCGTGTTTGTGTTAGGTAAAAAAAATACAATTGCATGTTGTGTTGCATTTTATTTGGATCGTGTTCGTGTTAGTTTAAAAATAAAAATTTCCTAATCGCATCGTGTCGTGTTTTAATTGGGTCATGTTAAGTTAAAAATATACAATGCTATGTAGTATTGTGCTTTAACACATATAGTTTTAACATATATTTGTTACATATATATAATGTGTGCATATATAACATATAAACATATAATGTATAATTATACTCAAAGAGATTTTCCAACATACTTTGCTTACCATACCTTATGTTACGAGCAATAATGTCATGTAATACTGGAGGAATGCATTATCCATTTGCCCATATATTTGTCTCATCTCATGAAAACAAATCAATCCCACAAATGTGAACAATACTTGTCTACTTGTAAAATAAAAGAGTTATTTAAAGAAGAGGAACCTATATAAAAAAGAATTATAGTGTAGACTTCTACATTAGAAGTCTCTTGTTCAAAAAAGTAAGAGAAGATAAATTCTTCAATATTTGACAACTTACTCCATAACCGAACGAATAATGCGATACCTTACTCGACATAAACATCAACTCAATTGTTTATCATATTCGAAAGCCCTTTCTCTCTTCTCATTCCCTTATCACTTTACAATCATCCTCTTAATAGAAATAACTTATTTGCCTACCAAAATGTCCTTCTCATTACTTGCGATTTTCATATTATTTGAAAGACACAACAATGGGGAACTACCTCAAATTGTCATCTTCTCCAAACAAATATATGTCTTTGCCCGGGTCAAAATGTGAGACCCACGAGTCTTTCGAAGTGGTTTCAAGTTGGATCCCCAAGTAAATCCATGTGATACTATGAATTATGAAATGAAAAATTGTTATCTAAAGTATCCATTTGGAATATGAAATTTGGGTTGAGGAGTATTATAAAAAACTTTATCACATATTGAAAAAACTATGTAAAATGGTTAATATACACCCAAATGACTCGAGGGTTTGGACCCGCCAACGTTTTTAAAGTCTCTAGAGGGAGTACTTACATGGTGTGGGTTTTTTCTCTAAAGCTCATATGCACATTTTGTTGCATACATGCCCCGACCCGAATTGGCACTGTTTGGGTTTGAGCCTTGGGCTTTCACTTGTCTTAAAGAATAATTTCGGCAAATTTTTCTGGGCTTTTGATTTACATGAGATCTCAATTCTTGTACAAAATATGCATTGTATGAGGCCATATCATTCGAAGTTGTTTGGTATGAGACCCATCTCGTACACAGTTGTTATTTATGAAATTTTCAATTTTTTTGTTAATGTCGTATGGAACTAGCTTTGTATGAGTTCTATCATATAAAACCTCATTTGTACAAATACGTGCATGAAATTATAATTTTATATTAAAAAAAGTCTTCTTCAAAATATTTTTTCATGTCGATCCTTTATACCAAAGAAAACATGAAAAACATAAAATCCCTTTTACCTTACCAAATAGAGTGCCAAAATTTATTGTCCGATCGAGTAAAGAAAATGTCATCCTGGCACAAGCAGAGCCAAAAATTATATTGCATGCCAATGGACCATTTTGGAGATGTATTGCATCACCATCATGGAAATGCGACAAAAACACTATCGAAAGTTGTCATTTGTGGGAATTCGCACCAATGTTAACACCTCTTTGTATGATAAATTTTGGTGTCAATTCGGTTCTTCATTTTGGAGAAATTAAAGAGGGCAACAAAGAGGTGTTTGTTGCACTTTTGGGAAAAATTGAGTTGCGAGTGACTTTTGTCTTTGCTACCAAGAGTTTATTTATAAATAAAGTTATTTCCATTTAGATTTTGAATTTGTTAACGGTAATAACACAAGAAAAAATATTGTCCGTTTGCATTAAATATATCCAAAAATAACCAAATCCTCGTATGCAACATTGATGGATTTTATATTAAAAAGCCCAAATAGGAATTGTTACCTATCCCAAGCATGTGATGGTAACATGTTTACCATCTGGGAGGTCCATACAGTAATCCTTCCCTGTCTCAGTCTTTCTCTAATCTTTGTCAATCTTTGTTGCCGCATTGTCCCACAATTTTTTTTAATCAAAATTGCTTCCTTTGGGCATCTAATAATTAAATTTTAGGTTTAAGATGCACACTGCGAATTGTTCATCCTTAAACTCTGACATTTAAGGTCCACACTTCAAATACTATAAAGTTATATTGGGAGATGTATAGTAAAAAATGGTATTATTGTAGTCTCTTTTATCTTTTATGAGAAACGTGAAACCATATCAATTGGTGTTTGTGCGGGGATATGTAAGAATGATAACTAAGTAAATTATTTAGTAAGTGTATTATTGAACTAATTCATCCGAATAATCATATAATTGGGTGTAAAATTTTGAAAGCCTCAACTAAGAGTATTTAACGACACTATAATGACATTATAGCGTAGTTTTAGTTTAACATAATTTAAATAATAATTTTTAGCCAATGCAATGATATTAGTTCAAAAACTGATGGCATTATATGTACACATTAAAGTAAGTGCGACAAGAGCAATGATGATGACGTGATAGTTACACATTGGTATTTTCTAAAAGTCTCACATCAGCTGTCGAGATTGACACATCTAATGTTATTATCATGCACAGAGCCAATGAAGGCTTAATGGGGGATTGAGCCCTTACTCTATTTTCAAAAAAGAAAATTAGACATGTACCACGAATAGCAGTGGCAAATAGAAACCCATTTAACTAAATTATCCATATTAGTCCAAACACTAAAACACGGGGCCCATATTTTCGTAGTAAGAATTAATATAGGGTCCATATTTTGAAAGTATGTTAAAATATGGGGCCCATATTAGCCGTGTACGTTGGCCCAAATACATTTTAACTTCTTCTCTCTCTCACGTAACCTAAATATTAGTCGTGTACTTTGGAGACCTCCTTTACTTTGGAGATTTTCTTTTTCTTTCAGCCGTTTCCTACTCAGGGTAATTTAACACAACTTTCTTTCATTTATACCATTTTAACATAGCCGGCAAGAGACCTCCATGAGCTTGACCAGAGCTTTCATTTCATTTATATATATATATATATATATTTTTTTTTTTCTTTTTCTTTTTCTTTCAGCCATAAGTTAACACACCGGAGCTCGACCGGAGTAGGAGTTTGACACCGACAACATTCATACCAGGCAGAAGCATTAGATAATACATTGAGGTTGACGCCAGAGCTGTTAAAAAAAGCTATTTTTAAAATTAAAAAAAAACTGTTTTTTAAGGGAAAAAAACTGTTAAAAAGAAGGTGTTTTTTTTTTAAAAAAAACTGTTAAAAAAAAAAAAAGAAGGGCCAGCACGGCCCAAATCTTGCCCATTTTTTTTGCCCACATTCAGCCAGCCCGGCCCATAACAGGCGCAACCCGCTTGTTTGCCAGTGCTAACCACGAATAAAAATTTTAGGTCCAAAAGTAAATTATTTTCTAGAAACTCATGATTTTAGGATTGTGAAAACACTTGGATATATTGAATGAATATTGCTATTAATAAAATTATTTTGGTTGTTAAAATATTTTACTTAGAGAACAATCTTAATTTTGATTGTTATTAGAGTTTATGATAAGCGAAGATAGATTATTTGTGAGTGTTTTATATGACGAATAACTTTTTTGGAAAAAAAAACTTCGACTAAATGTTAGATAAAAAGTTACTCGTCAAAAAAGTTTTTATTAATTGATTGTGATTGTATTTGGTTGTTCCATATTTGAGTAATAACTTGATAGAAACTTAAAAAAGTCTCAATTTTTTTCTTTTTGTCTCAGGGGCTCCTGCCCCGAACCGTTGATGTTTGTTATTATTTTGCCCCCACTTGCGAAATTTTGTGGCTCCTTCCCTAGTTACTATTAAACTTTTTGTTGATTTTAAATATAAAGAGGATTAAAACATTAGGTAGAATAATTGTTTAGGAACTATATATTAATTATTACCATTTTATTTTGACCCCAAACAACTATGGAGAATAAAAATTTTAAAAAGCAAAAAACACTAATCTTTGTAAGTAGTAAAAGGGGTCATATAGATATGGAGGAGCTGAATAAAGAGGATAACGAATTTCCGATATGACAGAAGCCCTAGCGTTATAAGCACTTGGTGGCTCCAATCATAAATCAAACATCTACATAGAATTGTATTCTTCAAATGATAATATTCGCCCACGTTTTCATAACTTCTATCCCCAGAATTATTTGGGTCAATTTTTTTGAAAGATAAAAAAATATCACTCCCTTATTGCCTTGTTTCTACTAAAGCTACTAAAGACGAGTAGTACAGTTAATACCAAAGAAAATTAAGGAGCTTGGTGTACAAGATAAGTTGCCCCACTCTTTATACAAAGCAAAACAAGACAAATCGTTCAAGAATAGAAAACTTTGTATGTAACCATTTGTTGGATACCTTGCACGACATGTGCATCCATTAAAGTGATCCTCTTCTTTGGCGGTTTTCCTTACTGCTTACACACTTTTGCAACCATACATCTCATTACCCCATGGAACTGTAAGGACCTATCCTTTTAATTATTTTGCACTTCTTTTTCATATCTCAAGCATTGCCTTAAACACTCATCAATGGGGAATTGCATAAGCACATCTTCTTCTGCTCCTACATATATCTCCAAGAAAAATAGCAAGCATTTGCCCATTGAAACCATGTTCAAGCTTCCTTCTCCTATACCTACTTGGCCTGCAGGTACTTTTCTCTAGTAACTCATCATCACCAACATATATCGTATATATATCAAAACTTTTTAGCATTTATATTCGTTGGTATTGATGCTCCATGTTTTTTTACATGCTTCAAGATTTTAAAAATCCTATCCATTCTTCCCAAATTTGGCATACAATTTTTGAATTCCAAAATTTATTCCTTTATATTATTTTATTGAAATGATAAAAATGAAATGGAATCGGAAGCCATGTTGGCATTCCGAAAATTTATTATTTTTTTTTTCAAATTTATGTCAAATCCAAAAATTCTAAGGATAAATTTCCCATAAATATCCATATGAATATTATAACATATACAATTCTATTATAAATGAACTTTAACTCACATTGTACATTACCAATATTTCACATAGGTGGATAGTTATACGCCGCTTTGGGAGTGGATTGATATAGGAAGACTATGCTTAGTTGTGTAGCTCATTTTTTCTTCTTTAATAAATAAAAATAGCTTTAGAAGGGAATTATTCCAAAAATAATTACACGATTTTATATTAAATTTGTAATTACGAAATTACAAATTCTGAAACTTTCAAATTTCAAAAAAGTTTGTTTCAGTACTTATCTCTAAGTTGTTTTTCCAATCTATTCTGCCCGAAAATCAGGGTAGTTTGTTGGCGACAATTGATTCTCTGTTATTGACTCTTCTATTAATAATACAGGTGAAGGTTTTGCAAGTGGAACCATTGATCTCGGAGGATTACAAGTGTGTCAAATATCGTCGTTCAACAAAATTTGGGCTACCCATGAAGGTGGACCGGACAACATTGGTGCAACATTTTATGAACCATCTTCAATACCAGAGGGATTTTTCATGCTAGGCTCCTATAGCCAGCCCAACAATGAGACTCTATTTGGATGGGTCCTAGTAGCTAAAGATATAACGGATGACCAATCATTAGCTTCTCTAAAGATGCCAATTGATTACACCCTTGTTTGGGCTAGTGACTCTTTAAAAATTAAACAGGATGGGATTGGCTATATATGGGTACGACACCACCTGATGGTTATAAAGCCGTGGGGCACGTCATCACTACATCGCCTGAAAAACCTCCGATTGAGAAAATCAGGTGCGTTCAATCTGATTTTACTGATTTAATTGAAATCGATACTTGGATTTGGGGACCAGGAAAGGAGATAAATACAAATGGTCTAAATGTGTATAATTCAAGGCCCACACATAGAGGGACCCAAGCTTTAGCTGTCCATGCTGGCACATTTATAGCCCAAAATGGTGTGGCCACCCAGTCTTTATCTTGTTTGAAAAATGTGAAAGCTAATTTATCAGCTATGCCAAATTTAGCCCAAATACAAGCACTTATTCAAGCTTACTCTCCATTTGTGTATTTTCATCCTAATGAACAATATCTCCCTTCTTCTGTTTCCTGGTATTTCCAAAATGGGGCATTATTGTACAAAAAAGGGGAAGAGAGTAAGCCAACTGCGATCGAACCCACCGGCTCGAACCTTCCCCAAGGTGGTTCGAATGACGGTTCATATTGGTTAGACCTTCCAATTGATGAAGCCCCCAAAGATAGGGTTAAGAAGGGATATTTACAAGAAGCTGAGGCATATTTGCATGTAAAACCAGCACTTGGTTCTACATTTGCTGATTTGGCTATGTGGGTGTTTTACCCTTATAATGGGCCAGCGAGGGCAAAAGTGGAAATTTTTAATGTTTCCCTAGGGAAAATTGGACAGCATGTGGGAGATTGGGAACATATGACACTAAGAGTGAGCAATTTCAGTGGGGAGCTAAGGAGCGTGTATTTTTCAGCGCAGAGTGGGGGCAAATGGGTTAATGGGTCGGAGCTTGAGTTTCAGTCAGGTAATAAGCCGGTGACTTACGCTTCACTGAATGGGCACGCGTTTTTCCCCAAGGCAGGGCTCGTTTTGCAAGGGAATGGGGGGATAGGGATTAGGAATGATACCGGGAAAAGCAAGATGGTGATGGACACTGGGTCCCGATATTCGGTGGTGGCGGCTGAGTACTTGTCGACACCACCTGCAGTTGTTGAGCCGCCGTGGTTGGAATATACTAGAAATTGGGGCCCAAAGATTAATTACGACATTGAGGATAAGATCAAGAGGATGGAGATATTGTTTAAAGGTAAACTAAAGAGTGCATTTGAGAAGTTTGTGAGGAGTCTTCCTAATGAGGTGTTGGGTGAGGAAGGGCCAACTGGGCCCAAGATGAAAGGTAATTGGACTGGAGATGAAACGATTTGATTCTTCCGTGGATAATAAAATTAGGAGGGAAATAATTAAATAATTTATGCTTCTTATGTTTTCATAATTGTCCTTTACTGAACCATCAAGTAATGATTTATTTTGTTTATTTTATTCTGCCAATTCTCCATAAGTTTGTATTACCCAATTCATCTATGGAGGCTACATAGGAAACTGCTTAAAAGCTTTCCATTTTGAATTATATTTTTGCGTGAGGTGTTCCAGTTTTGTTTAGTTTAGTTTTAGTTGCTCTTCAGATGCTAGGTTTAGCCCATTGTGGACCAATCATAGAACGTTGCCTCTTAGGCTTCAATGTTTCTAAAAGCCATGGGCTATGCCAGCAGAATGTTCTACCTGATTATCCTCTGGCACATTCGAAATTCCACTTTTAACCTGATCTTCAAATATAGGTTATTTAAAGGGATGGATGCAGGGCCGTCTCTGGAATTTTAGGGGCCCTAGGCGAACAATTAATTTGGGGCTCTTTATATTAATTTTTTTAAAAAAGAAAATGTGTTCTTATCTCATTTTTCGATACAAAACTATCAATTAAATCATCAAAATTTATATAGTAGGAACGTAACAAAGCAATGAATAATATATACTTACACAAACAAGCTTCAAACAATCTCCAATCAAGCCCTAACTTTCTGAAATTGTAGAAATTGAAACCTTAGATTTTTAACCCTTATTTTGATGAGGTTAGTTCAATAAAAAGAGGAGGGGGGTGAAAATTGCTTTTTTGGGTGGTGGTGGGGTGGGGTGGGGCAGGGGTGGATAAGGGTTTTGGGGGGGTGGGGGGTAAGATAGGGTTTATTCTTGCTTTGGTTAGTAGAGAAAGAGAGTAGTGTGGGAGAGAGAAGAAGAGAGGAAGAGAGGAAGAGAAGAAGAACGAGAGAAGAAAGTGGTTGAGATAAATGAAAGAGTTAGGGTTAGAATAGAATAAGTAAATGGGTTGGGTTGGGTTGAGTTTGAGTTGGGTTGGGCTATGATGATAGATTTATTGTGTGGGTTTATTTTTTAGTGTGTGTGGGTTTATGTTGTTGTTGAGTTTAGTGTATGAGTTTATTTTAAATAGAACAAATTTATTTTTGGGGGATCTTTTTTAAGTGATAACTCTAATTTTTTTTATAAATAATTTTTTTTGGGGAAACTTTTTTTTTATAACTAATTTTTTTTAAACCTAATTTTTTTTATACCTAAATTTTTTTTCCCGGAAGGGGCCCTAATTAATCGGGGGCCCTAGGCGGTTGCCTAACCCGCCTATGCCTAGGGCCGGCCTTCGATGGATTCGAAGTGCAGGGTTGGCTTTGCATATAGGCAAAGCAGATGGTCGCTTAGGGTCTCCAATTAATAGCCTCCTCCTAAAAAACTTTATTAGGTATAAAAAAATTAATTATGGAAAAAAATTAGTTACAAAAAAATTTGTTGTGAAAAAAAAAAATTAAAGGTACCACTTAAAAAGTACCCCAAAAAAATTGTTCCATTTAAAATATTTTACAAAATAAAAGGTCCAAAATAAAAAGACTACATATCCATTTATAAGTTCAACTAAATAAGTCCAAACTCACACACTAAAACAACTCAACATAATACCAACCTAACCCAACCCTCTTATTCACCCACACATTTCTAACCCCAAGAAGACTAAACTCTCTCTTTCTTCTCTTTTCTTTCTTTGACACTCACTTTCTCTCTTCTCATATTTTTCTCTGTCTTCTCTTCTCTCACGCTACTAGCTAAGCTACCCATCCATCTGCTTCCTTGTAAAGCCCCATATATTTTATATCATTTAAATTGGTAGAATTAAATATAAATAATTTACTTGAATATGATTGTGTGCATAATTAAGTGAAGTGATTATATCAAATTTGTGCATTAGCAGAATAATTAATTTGCATATTATGTAAATTATTATTATCACATGACTAGTTAACTAAAATGTGTAATTTGTGGTAAACATTATTTGAGTGAGGATTTAGTAACCTGTTTAGTCGTTTTAAATATCTTAAGTTGGGCTTGGGGGATAGGTATACCCCGAGGGGCGATTTTGGATCAATTAAGAGTATTATTTTGAATTTGTTTGAGGGCACAAAATTGGGTATTAAGAGGAAATACGGGATTAAAGATTTTAATGGGATTATAAACCAACTTAATTAGGTATCCTATCCACTGTTGAGATAACCTAGCAGCCTTACACGCTCTAGAGGAAATTACCAAAGTTGGAGAAAAAGAGAGGAACAAAGGCTCAAGGAAGGAGGCTTCTATCATCTCTTAAAGGCGAGAATTTTCTTGCAAAACTTTTAATAATATGTATCTTGATTCATATGCATGTCTCTCATACCAATCCCGAATTACAAATTTGATTGGAGATTGAAATATTGATGAGTTTTGATATAGGGCTGTCTAAAATTAATTGAAGTTAATTATGCCTTGAAATATAAATACCTTTGTGACACACCCATAATCGATATGGTTTAATTGGAGAAATTACTATTTGAATCCATGTGATAGGATTAATATTTATTAGTGAAATCAGATCACTTATTGGTCTTAATATTCTAAAATTTTTTAGATGAAAACTATAAACTTGTTGGGTTTAGACAGTTTGTGACTTTTATGATTCAATAACTTGAATTATCGGGGACTATCATGCGTAGATTTGTTATAGAATGACGTAGACACGTTTGCTTGACTATGATATAGTTATGGTTATTAAAATTGAATTGTATAAAGCCTTAAAAACGATTATGGAATTTTGAAAAAGTAACACGTATTGAATCATTAACAAAATCTGGGCTCACTCCCAGAAACGAATTGATTCAACTCCAAGGGCGAATCAATTAGGCGTGTGGGGCTTGGGTCAGGGTTAGATCGGGAAAATATTCGGGGGACTTTTACGAGTCCAAGCGACTATATAGGAGGTTCTCCAAGTGAATGGGTATTTATTTAAGAATGAATTTGCGTCGTTATTTAATAAATAGTAATTTTAGTAATTAACTCGAGGGTTAATATTCGAACACAAATAGTTATTTTGATAATAATGATATCAAGTTGCGGTATTTATGAGTATAATTACCTATACATATTGTGTGCTATATGTATGTATTTATTTCTTATGTGGATATACCTATGTTCGTGCTAGGCCTATCGGTTGAGATTGCCTACATTGTCGGATTGTGTACCACACGTCAACTGAGATGTGGTCGGTATAGTGTATGTCAATATTTTAGATAATATTTTTGGGGCACCACTTAGTGATGAGAGATGTTGGATGGTCGGATCCTTCTCTATAGCCGGGGTATGGGCGTGAGATCGTGTACTAAGTAGTGATCTCTGCACTTATGTGTGTTTTGTTTACGTTCGTTTGGTGAGGGACTCCTAAGGAGTCCGAACTTACCGATAGAGCTCGAGCTAGGCACTAAAGGCACATGCCTTCGTGTGCCACACACACACACACACACACACACACACGCACACACATATATATATATATATATATATATATATATATATATATATATATATATATATATATATATATATATATATATATATATATAGATTTAGCGATGAACTTATATACTATTATGATTTAGACAACTATTAATGGACACAGCGCTACACAAAATATATAATGTGATGCAATTATATTCCGTGGGGCAGTATTTTGAGGTTAGTCTTTGGGATTGTGATCATACGGGTCACTCACCAAGAAAAGGTTTTTGATACCTTTCACCTGCAAGGACTTGTCATGGTAAAAAATCTTGACAAAAAAATACGAAGTTGTTGTCACGATCTTTGACCCTGACACCATCTTGACAACCTGTTGTCACGGTCATGTCAAGGTCAAAGACTGTGACAACAAAATGATATTAAAATTGCAACCCTCTGTAACACCCCACGATTTTGGAGACTGAGAAATTAAGTTTTTGGGAAAATAAAATTTAATTAAATTGGAGAATTCTAAAATTTGGGAATTTAAGTCCAAAAATAGAGGACGTTTCAAAGTATTCCGGATGATATTTTTGAGGGTACCATCGATCCCAGAAGGGTCGAGATAGTCAAAATGACTGTCATTGGGTCTTATTTCGACTCCGGAATGTTTTTAAGTTGTTTTGACTTGAATTGGAGTCAACGAGTCATTTAAAGTGTGTATTAACATTTAAAACTGGTATTTTGTTTTAAAAGGGGTGGAGGCTTACGGATGAAGCCATTTCTCATTTGAGAGAAAGAGAGAGAAGCCCTAGAGGGAGAAAGAAGAGAAAGAAGAAGGAAAGAAGAGAGAGAGGAAGAAAAAGCTTGGGATTTCCGGCCCTACCGCGACATCGAGGACGATCCAACCTCTACAAATCTGAGGCAAGTGTTTAATCTTGCTAAATAGCTATTTGTGTATTTCATTTCATAAATTGTGGGGTAAAGAAATGGTTTTTGGGTATTAATGTCAAAACCTAGATTTTAGGTTTAAATCTTGAAATCATTGATTAAATATGGAATTAATGACATAGAAATGGTTGGGATCAACTTTGGGTTGGTTAATGGGCTTAAAATCATAAATTGTTGAAGGTTTAAGGGTTAGAAATGGAAATTAAGGGTTTAAAACTCGTGGGTTTTGAAGATGCAGATGAAACCTTCAAAAATTGCAAGTCCGAATCGATTCGCCCCCTCTAGCGAATCGATTCGGTTTGGTAAAATTGGCAGGTCTGCATTGACCGAATCGATTCGGACCCCAAGCCGAATCGATTCGGCCTATTGCAGAAGCCCAGGTCTTTGGACCCGAATCGATTCGCCTGGGAGGCCGAATCGATTCGCTAGTCCGAATCGATTCGGAATAGGGCCGAATCGATTCGGAAATAGGGCATTTTGAGGTATTTTATCCATAGTGAATTCAAACCCTTTTTGGTTGGGTTTATTGATTTGGAAGCCTTCTCTTATGATGAAAGAGATATGTTCTTGGAGACACACAAGGGGTTTCTCACACATTAGAATTTTGGGGACTCCTTAGGGTAATTTGGGAGAAATGTATCCATGTATGTATTTGGAGTTATGTATAGAGATTTTGGGGAAACCCTTTGGAATTAGGAATCCTAATTGTAGATTAAAAGTAAGTATAGAGGTGATGTGAGGCTAAGAACTCTTAGAGAGATCTTAGATTAGGGTATTCACAAAGTGACCGAACCATAATCGAAATCGAGGGAAATGAGATTATTTGATGATTGAAAGAATGAGCTTGAGGCTTATAGACTATTAGTTATATGTATACCGATAGTCAAAATGATTATTAGATTCTTTAATGTATTCGGAGATATGGATGAAATGTGGAATGAAGGATTCCTACGCAAACTCTTGGGTGATAGCCCTAATGTTGAATATATATAGGTATAGATATATACATATGGTTTGGGAGACTATTCATCATAGGAAAATGATCGAATATGTTTCAAGTATGGGATTATATTCACGTATAGAGGTAAATTAAAAGAATTGTGGTGACGGCTTGTATATTGAGGACTATGTACACTTATAGCCAGGTATATATATATATATATATATATCTTACGCATATGAACGAGAATTAGTTTATCATATATAGATATAAGGATATGTGTATATGTGTTGATATATATATCCGTAGGTATATAAATGTATGGATATATTTATGTTATGAATATACATGGTATGGATATTTAAACCGTATATGATGGTTTATTATTTGATCACAAGATCGGATCATATGGATTATATATATTATGCATGTGGATGATATATATACGGTTAGAAATAAATACCTATATATATATATTTATATATATATATATATATATCCTATAGATGAAAGGATATGGACTTTTATGAATTACATCTTAGATGACTATGGTGTACGTACTAGATTGATGGGGGTTGATGTATCGCACATAAGGTATTATTTCGGTTACATCATCCCAAGGATAGTATTGGAGGTTCTTTTCTTTTATCTTACTTGTTTTCTTTCCTTTCTTTTCTTTCTTTCTTTCTTTAGGAGTTATAGTTAGTAGTAATAGTATAGGGTATGCGCGGCATTATGGATCTCTATGATCGACATAGTCAAAGAGTAGTGTAACGGGGCGGTTCCTTGTTTGGATTTCGCTTTGCGATACTCCCCACGCACGAAATGTAGTACATTGTTGAGAGTAGAGAGAAGTTCTGTCGATATTTATGTGTGGCATAATGGATCTCCAGGATCGACGTTGTCATGGAGTAGTGTAATGGGGCGGTTCCTTGTTTGGATTTCGCTTTGCGAGACACCCCACGCACGAAACGCAGCGCAGCGTTGTAATTGGAGGGAAGTTTTGTCAATAACAATCTTGTATGCATATTTATTCTAAATTAAATAATAGGGCTCTACCCATATATATATAGGGGTACTTTATAAGGATTATAATTGGTTAAATTATATCGGAATTCATTAAGCCTATTATGGCATAATTGTTGTAATCATAATCTATTAGGATTAGAATTGGGTGGATCCTTAGATTATGACGGGAAGGTAGCTCTCGTGGATATAGGCTAGGCCTGATAAGTTAGGTTGTCCTAAAATCAATGGGGGTAATTTAACTAAAATTTGAGGACGCGAATAGGTGCGCGCCTTTAGAGGAGAGGTGAGTTGGGGTTCCACGAGAGTGCGGTCTCACTTATTTATGAAATTAAGTACACCGGTATTTATTATGCACGGTTAACACACTTGCTAAATATTTTACACATTCGGGGCTCTGACCCGTTTACTCTTCTCCCTCCTTCTTGTATATACATATGTATTTCCACAGGTATCCTACCGCATGGATGCCGGATGACCTTCTATCCAGAGTCTTGGGAGCCGTGACAGGTGCGGACTGTTGCGGGATATTTCATGTAGCCGCTTTCTACTTCTTCAAAATTCTAGGTAGGATTCATGTTGTAGATCGGGTTTGTATCATAGGGATATTTATATACATGTTTACATTTATTCAATTTCAGTTATTGTATTTGCTGTGATCCGACAGCTTATTCGGATCTACTTTTCGTAGTACATTCAGTTGTATTTAATTGGTTCATTTTATTTATTATAGTTCCTTCCTGCATCTCTCCTATTCATTAGTAGTTTTATAGTGTAGGGTTGTTGTATGTTGCAAGTTTTAAATTTTTATAACATCTCGCTTATATGATTTCGGGTAGTTAGTCCTATATTATAGTACCGTTAGTTGATGTTGAGACTGGACCATCTGGAATTCCTGATTTAATATAGTATAGGGCTGGCCACCCGTTATTATTTTAAGCGGGGTGTTACACCCTCGTTCTCTCAGCCCTATCTCGCTAAACCTCTCTCTCTCTCTCTCTTAACCCATACTTTCTCTTTCCTCTCCTCATTCCCGCATTACCACCGTCGTTGCCTCACCACTGCTATCTTCCACCACCGTTGCCTTGCCACCACCACGACTTCACTGCCGCTCCTCTCTCTCCCACCGCCGCCTCACCACCAGCCAACACATTTCAAAAGGTATACATACTTATGGTTTTATTTAGAATCACCATGTTAATTAAATTTCAAGAATTCTCTTCTTGTCTCAATAATAGCTCTAATAAGTCTATAATACACTGTATTTGTACAAATGAGGATAAATAGCAGTAATAATGCATCAACACCATCTACAAATAGTGGCCATTTTAGGGTTAGATTTTACTTGTATTTAAAATAAAATGAAAAAGATAGTTAGCTGAACATTTTTCCAGTCAAAACAGATGCTTGTTCAAGAGAAATGAATAGACACAACTGATGGTTGAAATTTGAGAGATAGAACTAATGGAATGCCCCATTTCTCTTTATTATCTAAAGTTTTCGTAACACCCATATTTTTTTGCAAATATTTGTGTTTCACTCACAATAGTTAGTGAAACAGTTTTTTTGAGACAATTGATAAATGGATTCATTAGTCAATTGTTTCTTGAATGGTTTGACTATATCCTGATAATAAGAGACTAAAAGTGGCAGTTCTCAAGTAACACAAACTGCGGGGGCCAATGTCAAAATGTTTTATAAATGTATGTATTGTTTGATTATTATTTATATACGTGTAGTTATACGAATATGAAAATAGTTAATCTTTATATGTGAGGGTGTGCTATTTATAATCTATACTAGTAGTTGAACCAGGGATTGATGTTAGCTAAATGTCTAAATGATGTCACTGGGGTCTTCACGATTTCTTTATATGTTAGTTTATCTGTAACACCCCGTATTTTTTAGAACTTAAATAATTATGTGATTAATTATTATTAGAAGATTAATTAAATTAATATGCGATAACTAATCGGTAATTAATCCGAATTTAAAAATAAATATTAACTAGCATGACAAGGGTTAATACTTATTAATGAGAATTATTGAATATTACTAAGTGAATAAGTAATATGGAATTATTGAATCTGATAAATTGTCGAGAGTGAAATATAAGACAGCTTGTTATATTAAGTTGGGGCACACGTGTGAGTCGTATCGAAACTAATTGAATGGAATATAAAGGTAAATTATTTTTTAGTAACTCATATGGTAATTTCGAGTGCGTCGTTGAGTCCGGGAGGGTCGAGATAGTCAGAAAATACTACCCGAGTATTTTATTTAGACTCTGGGAGATTTTTAGCCCAAGCCGGCACCCGTAGGGGTAATTTTGTAATTTTGATTTTTGGAGAAATTAAATGGACGAAAATGTAATACCCCGTAATTTTATTAATTTTTATTTAAGGGATTAATTGAATTAAATGAGAATTAATTGGAATTAATCCGGATATAAATACTAGCGAGATGTGAGTTGGTATTTGATTACGATGTTAAAATTGAATATTTCTGAGTATATATGGTAATATATGAGTATTGAAAATATTAAAATTGCCACGAGGCAGAAATACGATAATTTGGAAATTTAGTTGGGACGCGCGTGTTAGTCGCGTTAGGAATGAAATTATTTAAATTAAAAAGTGAATTATATTTTTATCAACCGAATGGTCATTTTGAGTGGGCCAACGTGTCCGGAAGGGTCTAAATAGTTAGAAAATACTAGCCGGGAGTTTAGTTTGGATCCCGGGGCATTTTTAGGCCAAATCGGCAACCTAGAAGGGTATTTTGGTAATTTTAAAAATTAAGGGATTAAAACCCACGAATTTTAGAAGTTAATTATATATTATTTGGAAAGCCACTAAGGCCATTATCACCCAAAAGTTAGAGAGTGGGCTACGAAAGTTTTGAGAGAAGTTAGAAAAGAGGCTAGAGGACCTATACCAAACCATCTCCCCATCATCACAATTGGAAAGGATTTGTGACCGGAAAGAAGAGAGAAAGCCAACCTTAATCATCAACAACGAACCAGACCATCGGATTTAAGGCAAGTGATTTGATATTTTTAATTGCAATGAATATTTCCTCCATGTTTAGTATGGAAATCTTATGCTGTGAATATTTTGGCGAAAACCCAATGGGATTGTTGTAGAAACCCTTAATCTTGGTTAGGAATTTCATGTAGAATGATTATGGAAGAAATTTGATATTCAAAACTTAACTTTGATGATTTAAAAATGGATTTATGATGAGTATTTAGACATAATAAAATTCAGGGTTCATGTTAATAGGGTTTGGGGTAAAATTTAGGGATTTATGTTAATTTTATGTTGATTAGGAGGATTTGACCCCAATAATATGTTAAGAAGTGACATAGGAGGACTTAGATTAGTTTACTAACACTAAAACTTAATTGGGATGATCTTAGAATGGATTTTTGAAAAGAAGAATTGAAGAAAAACGAATTGGGAGATTTCTGGGCGTAGTCTGCCATCTCGTTAGAAGACCTACCTAGGTCGTTCGAACGACCTCGTTTGAACGAGCTTTTAACGAGATGACAGTATTCCTTCTAACGAGTTGGTAGTTCGTTCGAAGCCATTCGTTCGAACGACACTCATTCAAACGACCTCGTTCGAACAAGATTTCTAACGAGTTGATAGAATTGCCTTTTTAGGCCTGATTTTATTTCCAACCTTCAGTAGACTTATTTAATTGAGTGATAACCTTCCCTTGTTGACCAGTGGGTACAGTTGTGAGAGTAGAGAATGTTGAGGATTACAACTTAGAATTAAGTGGTAAACCGGATGACATCTATGGGCTAGGGTATAAGTAACTAAAATTACGATGTGAGAAGAGTTGATAACTTTAATGTATATAAATCGGGGACTTGTAAACGTGTAAGATTAAAATGACGGTATAGGAATGAGAAATATACCTCTATTAATATTATGGGATACCTAAGATGTGTGAATACTTGGTATATGTATTTATTTGTGTACAACATACCTACCATACTTGCTATCACGGGAGGTCGGCGTTCTATTTGGGCCATCTAATCTTTGCGTGCCTACTTGAGGGATTTAGATTGGTACCTCGAGGACATAGGTCAAAGAAGGGATTATTGAGAAGTTAATAAGTCTGCTGAGGTATGTGCATGACCCATGTGATATGAACTGTGTTTTCCTCCATTATATGTGCTTGTTATTTGTCGAAACGGTTCCTGAGAGATTCAGAATGCTTGATCCTTATGTAAGTGATGTACCGGGATTTGATAGCAGAGTATGTGTGCACCCAAGCTTAGTCTAGGGGTGCTATTATTGTATATTATGATGAGATTAATATACTGAATTATTGAAATGAACTGTTTATATAAGTACAAGTATGAATTAATGTAATATCTTTGTAGAGTTAAAAAGGGGAAAACACTTAGTAATTATTGAAACTAATTTCGAGGAATGAAGGTAAAACTATCAGTTTATAGTAAGGCATCATGGCTTAAACCATGATTAGTATAGTAAAAGTCATACAGTGAATATCTAGAACGGGTTCGGGTATAATAGGTGTGCACGATTAGTTGAGAGGTGAGGAACTCATGTGAGTGCACGCACTATCTGTATTTTATATTCACTGTTTAATGATATTAAACACTTGCTGTATTTTAAACTGTTTTCACAATTGGGCTCTGACCCGTTTTCTTTCAAATCCATTTTCTTGTAAAACCTTTTAGGTGACCAGCCACAAGGACACCAAGCGTAGGAGTTCCATTCAGGTGACGAGCTGTAGCTTCTGTGGAAGTTACAGTACGTCGATAGTAGACGCCTCCATTTTCTATATTGACTCTACTTCAGATTTACTCATCTGTAGGGCATGTCGCCCCTTTTCTTTTAGAGACATCTTACTTACTCAGTTTTATTTTCAGATTTTGGGTTGTAACTAATTAGTGATTCAGACTTTGTATTCGGTTGTATTCAGCATTTAGATTATTAGAGGAGTATTCCTCCAAATTCATTGTCATTTCATTATCAATCTATCGTGATTGTGTTGTGGTTGTGTTATTAATATTTCATAATTCAAATGGATTGTATGTTTATCGGATTTAATTAAAATTGACAACTCACTTTTTAAATATTAGGTGGCTAGTAATCATAAAAATGTATTTCGACAGTGATGTTATTAACTGAACCAACTTGACATTTTGTATTAAATTGAATAAAGGAGTAGCTACCTGGTATTTAATTAGACGGGTTGTCACAGAAAATTGGGAGTTATTATATCATCCACAAAAAGGTCCATTTAGGGTTAGAATATACAAAAGTAAGGAATGGCCACAGAGTGTGTGAGGGGGAACAAATTCCAAGAAGGAAGGCTCAATTAGCACAAGCTTGCACAAACACCACCACCATCGTGTAGATCGAAAAAAGAGGAACACACCCATACCAACAACATCAAGAGATCAAACAGTTGGTTTGAGGCAAGTGTTTATTACTTGATCCTTTTTAGCAATAATTGTGTTTATGTTAGAGTGGATAAATTTTCCCATGAATTTGATGATAATTATGATGAAAAATAAAGGGTTTCTTACATATTATAGAGCTGAGATGTTGACAATTGATATACCCATGTAGATAGGTTTTAATCACGAAATTTTATGTGTATTGATGATTAAAAATCTGGGAAATTATTGATGGAAACTCAAAATTTAAATATCGGGTGATCAGTCCTTTATAAAATTTTAAAACATAATGTTCGGTTGGTTCATTCTTAGCATCACTGTCGAAAACATTAACTTTATTAATCACCTAATATAAATTAAGCTAGTGCCAAAATACTTTCCTTTTTGAATCATAACCAAAAATCATTTATTTATAAAGTCCAAGAATTTAAATGTAATCCATTCACCATTCAACTGAAGAAAATAGATAATGAATCTGAATCACATACTGAAATAAATATGACTGGATAAAACACTCTAGTTCAAAACTCTAAACCACAGATCCATAGTAAACTAAATCCAACTAAAATGAATAGAAATTAAACTAAATACAATCTCTGATAAAAATGTCTAAGGAATGGGCGACACATGCCCTAAATGAAAAGTCTAGATAAACTGAGAGAAGTGATAGGAGCGTCTAATGCAAAGACCTACAACTTCCACATCAGCTGCCGCATGCTAAGCAATCCAAGTCTCTAAATCTGGTGACCCTGTGGCTGAGCACCTGATATAATACATATATATATAGCAAGAGAGAAAAGAGACGCAAGAGACCGGTCAGAGCCCGATGTGTAAAAATATCTTTGAGCAAGTATTTAAAGCTGCCTTAAAGGAAGTATTATGTGCATGTTAGATTCGTGCACTCACATGAAGTTCTCACCTCTATTGTATTGTGCAATCCTAACACATCTTCTATCTAATACTAGTAACTCTACCCAAGCTAACTTGTCCAAAGTCAACGTATCACTATCTACATTCAACAGTAGTATTCCCGTATCGCCCATACAATACCCCATAACTAGTCTATCACATTTTACTACCTTTCGTGTTCTCTATTAGAGTATTTAAATCTTCATCTCATTAAGATTGTTTCATTTGTCATTGTTGCCATAACTACTAGTTTCTCTTAGTAGAATTTCTCATATATATATATATATATATATATATAGTCCTAACATCCCTGTACATATATATTTCAATCCTGCACCCCCAGTTTGAACCCCATTAGTGTTATTAATAAAATGATCCTGCACCCCCAGGTTATCACCCATTAGTGCACTTAATACAATATCCTTGCACCCCCGGGTCATCACCCATTAGTGCACTTAATAAAAACTTTAAACCCTCGGGTCATCACCCTTTAGTGTATTTAACAACATAACCTTGCACTCCCGGATTATCGCCCATTAGTGCACTTAACAAAAATATCAAATAATAGGCTTACACACATCCTATTAAAATTTATAGTTGTCTCCCAACCTAGTTGCATACTTACCATACGTATTTTATTCTCATTGTTACGTATTGTATAATATTATTAGATTACCATAAGTCTCTCGTAATCTCCAAGGTAAATCTTCTTTCCAAAACATTTAAAGTATAAATCTCACACAGTTACTCATAAACCTGTCTCATTTTAAATTTGTTAAGTGGCAGTTTCTCTCACTCCAATAAATTGAAAATTCCAAAACTGGACCCTACGAAATTCCTAAAAATTTACCTCGTCGCTCGAACCAGATGGAAACATCGTTTGAACGACTGCCATGTGTCCCTTGAGAGAATTCACGCGAGATGTCTATCTCTCTAGAACGACTACGCATGACATAGCGCGATGCGCGCTATCTCGTCTTCCTGCCCAGAATTCTTTGTTTTTCCACCAGTTTTATCCCTAAAACCTCTATAGATTTTCTCCCATCGTCTCATCATCAAACCCAAACAATAACACAATGTATATACAACAATTCTAAGACCCTAGGATCAATAATTCATCATCAATCATCAATAATATACACTACACCAAAATGGTCAAATTGACATCCTTTAAGCGGCTAGTCTTGTCACGGTCATTGACCGTGACAAAAAAGCACGCGTGTAGTGTAAATTAATATTGATTGGTTGTTAATTTTTATGGGTTTATTAGATATTGCCCCTCATATTGTAGTGCCCCTAGTAAAAGAATTAATTGATTTAATATTGATTAGTTGTTGATTTTTTTTGTAAATTATTAATTAGTGCCCCTTTCATATGCAAGTAGGATTGCTCCTCATTATAAATTAGTAAATTAATAATTGTATACTTTAATTGTTAGTTTAATTTATGAAAAGAATTAATTGAGTAGATGAATTAGAAGGAGTACGGGATACACATTTGTTGTTGCCATTGTGGTTGGATTATAGTGGATCGATGTTGGGTTAGTTAATTTTAAAAGTGGTATGACCACATATTATTGTCCATATGAGGGTGGGATTTTTCATTTTTTTTAAAATTACTTTGTATAACGAACAATATATATATAGTATGATAATTAAATGAAACATACTTGGAATTACATATAATGCGCATAGTTACTAGCCTTTTAGTTCTTATGCGTACGCACTCAATAGCCCTTAGACATGTTCGAGAGTCATTACCCCTATAATGAGATCTCTTGAATTGTCCCGTTTGGACAGTTTGGGACTTCATAATTTATGTATAGTAATATTCTTAGTGGCTTAAAGTTGTTACTTTTGGAGGAAGTTCTGCAGTCGTATCCTAATGTTCTCTGGGTATATACTAGATTGACAAGTGTGACTATTATTTCAATTGATCAATTGAAATAACACTCACACTTGCCAATCTACGTCGTGTACTTGGAGAACTATGGGGATATACTGCCGAATTTTTCTCAAATCATCACAATGTGCATGAGCTGTTAAGTATATTACAGAAAAATGCGATCTTGAATAGGATATGACCACTCACCCTTTAGAGGAGATGGAGGAAATATAAATTTCTATTATAAATTGAATTTGAATTTGAAATTTAAAAATCGAATATAAATAAGACATAATTAAATGAAATATACTGTAAATATAAGTTTTGTTTATACTAATCCATGAATATACGCTTCTTACCTTTAATAGGTGATTAGTTGTGGTAGCTGTGATGGGATATCCAAAATACAAAGAGTGGATGGGTGAGAAAAATAGAATGGGGGAAGTGTTTCACAAAGGTGCTAATGAATTTGTGAAATAAGCAAAGAGATGTCATAATGATGAAGAGTTTTCGTGTCCGTGTACTAGGTGTAAGAATGGTAAGGTGTTTGAGTGGAAAACAGTTGAACTACATTTGTTAAGATTGGGTATGCAAGATAGTTATCAATTTTGTAGTTTTCACGGTGAATTGAAAGTTCCTTTTGTCCCCGAACAACCTTCACAACAACCTTCAACAAGTAGGATAGATGTAGAAGGGAATGACGTAGATCATAATATGTTAGAGGATTTAGTTGATGATGTGTACGGAGTTTATGAAGCAAGGGAGAATGAGGTTACTGATGATGTACAAGAGGTAATTATAATGAAAATGGACGTTATATAACGTTACATTACACTCAAACTTTACAACTAATCTAATTAATTTATCTATATTCTCAGCTCTTAAAGACGGGTGATGCGACATCAAGGCTTTCTCGTCTAGCCACTAAACCCTTGTTCGTGGCACAAGAGTACAAAAAGTATCGATTAAGCGGTTACGTATTCGATGCAAAAGTGTACGAGGAAAGTACAAATGTACAGAACTCGGGCATTTCATACCAGGCTCTTACTTTCTTTCGAGCGAGCGTAAAAGATAAAAACCTTATTGGAGCCGAAATGACTTACTATGGTGTAATTCGAAATATATTTGAATTGGATTATATAAGCTTCAAAGAGGATGTATTTTACTGTGACTGGGTAAGAGTTGAGGATAAAAATGCTTGTAATGTTGATCCTGTCACCAATTTGATCATGGTTGACTTGTCCAAGTTGAAGAGCAACGACCACGTGAGCGATGAACTGTTTGTTTGTACATTTCAAAAGGTTAACCAAATGTTTTACTCGGAGTATATCAACAACGAGCTGTGGTCAATTTTCCTACACGTGCCAAAGCGTCTAAATAGTAATGTGGATGACTTGGCTACTCCTACCGAATATCAATCCATTTTTGATGATAACCCAAATTTGAAATAATTTTTCAATTTGTAATAAATATTCCAATTTGTACTTTATCAATCCATTTTTAATGCTTTTAATTGATTTGCACTTTATCATTTTCACTCTTGTATAGTTTATGCGTGTGTGGGCAGTAGGGGTGGGGGTGGGGATGTTTCCGATTTTTAGTAATTGTACATATTATGAGCTAGATGCTGTTGTTTTAGCATGCATAATTCAGAATTCATTTGGATTTATAATAATTGTACATATTTGCATGTCTTCTTCTAATTCATTTTGATTTGTTCTAATAACAACATTTTTTTAAAGCAAATGTCTCCTTTAGGTATTAAGGCGAGGATGATGATGCTGATTATGATGATGTCATCTGGGTTCAGTGGTAGCTGAGGCGACGAGGGCTCTTCGGCCCCTAGGCTCCCCAAATATGAAAAATTGGGGATGGCCATTGAGAACAAGACGGGGATATTAGCGAGATCCCTCGAGCTGGTAAAGACGATCATCGACCCGGGGTACACTAATTGGAGGGAGTGGCCAAATGAGCTCAAGTTAGCTATTTGGGTGGCACTACAGGTAATGTATTTATATTTATATAAATATTTCAATTTCAATTTCGATTTCGATTTCAATTTCAATTTCGATTTCAATTTCATTTTATATTTATATTTATATTTATATTTATATTTATATATATATTTATATTTATTCACAACTAACATTGTATTTGTTGGACATGAACAATTCATCCTGGATCCAAAGCTACGTGATTCCGTCTTGGAGCAGTTGAGGGAGCAACACAAGACGTGGAAGAAAAATATGCAGACCCAGTACTTTGGGAAGACCCGAGAGTCCGTTATCCGAATGCGTGAATCCGTCCCACTGAAGGAGCCGATATCATTGGCACAATGGCAAAAGTTCATTAACAATGAGATCGAAGAGCGACAATTGGCATCTCGCCAATCGGGGAGGGAAAATCGGGCAAAAAATACGGACGTGCACTACTCCGTCCGGACGTCTTATGCCGAGCTGGAGCATAGGATGATGGTAAGATTTAATTTTTCTATAACTACATAAATATATTATTCTCCATTATTTTACTTTGTGTGGCCAATACTAATTTTACTTTATTTTATTTCAGGGGGCAGGGAGTAGACCTAGGGGTAGGCCACATAGGCTCGATACTTATGTGGCTATTCGGATGAAGTTGGGGAAGGATAAGGAGGTGTCCCCAAGCGTCGCAGCCATGATTGTAAGTAATCCAGAAGTTTACTTTTTGTTAATTACGTTATAATTTTTTTTATTTACTTGTTTTACTAATCATCTGCTTTTTGTCGTTTCAGGCAAAGCTTAAGGAAGTGTATGAGTCGCAGTCTGATGCCGATAAGGCATCTTTTTCCACAGACGCACTCAACCAAGTGCTTGGCACTGATCGCAAGGGGAGGAAAAAGGAGATGAGATCGCGGGTGGCCAAATCTAGGATCATCGGATTGGAGACGAGCGATATTGGGTTGGTTCGAACGGTGGACTCGCATGATGGAAAGCTGTCCCGTTTGGAGGTGAAGGTCCAAGATATGTTCTCATTCATGAACACGTGCAGACTTTGATGATCCACTCCCCTATTTGTCTCCCTTTGACCGACCGAGGTCGACACTTGGGTGGCCGAGCGTGTTTATAGTGTTCATATTTGATGTCCAGCGGATAGGGCGGGGGTTGAGGGACCCGAATACCGTCCAGGGTATGCTAGTTCATGGACGTTCGCTTAAAGACATCGAATCAAAGGTGTTCGTCACGCATGAGATACCCGAAAAGGAGAACTCCCCATTGTGGTTACGCGAACATTACGACACGATGTATATTGGTGGGTGTGTCAATTCGTATATCGTGTGGCCTATTCACCTCTTCAGAGCTAACCTTACCACAGGCATTTAGTGACATTATTTGAATTGAATTGTTTTAAGTTGTTAAATTTGAATTATATTTGGATTATATCGTGATACGTATTGCCTCTATTTTGAATTTATATTTGCATTATCTCTATTTTATTTGGATATATGATGTTTGAACAGGTACAACATTACTATAACAGGTACAAATATACTGTTGGGTACTGGCAGTGGTCATACTGCTCGCAAGATTTTTTTCAATTCTCTGCCCAGAATTGTCACGATCACTGATCGTGACAAGTCCATGACAAAGGAAACTTGTCACGGTCATTGACCGTGACAATTTTTAAACATTGTCATGGGCTTGTCAAGGTTAAGGATCGTGACATGACCGTGACAAGTCTAACGAACTTGTCATGGTCAATGACCGTGACAAGTCCATGATAACAAAATTTATCTCCACCAGAATTGTCACGGTCATTGATCTTGACAAGTTGAACTTGTCAAGGTCAATGATCATGATAATTCGGCAGATTTGTTGTAGTGATATGAAATCCCCAAATTTAATTGTATAAGTACCCTAACTCTTAAATTTTGAGTTTCAATCAATAATTTCCCAGATTTTTAATCATTAATACACATCAAATTTCATGATTAAAACCTATCTACATGGGTATATCAATTGCCAACATCTCAACCCTATAATATGTTAGAAACCCTTTATTTTTCATCATAATTATCATCAAATTAATGGGAAAATTTATCTACTCTAACATAAACATAATTATTACTAAAAAGGAGCAAGTAATAAACACTTTCCTTGAATCAACCGTCTGATCTCTTGATGTTGTTGGTATGGATGTGTTCCTCTTGTTCCGATCTACACGATGGTGGTGGTGGTTGTGCAAGGTTGTGCTAATTGGGCCTTAATTCTTGGAATTTGTTCCCCCTCACACACTCTGTGGCCGTTCCTTACTTTTGCATATTCTAACCCTAAATGGACCTCTCGTGGCTGATATAATAACTCCCAATTTTCGTCCATTTAATTTCTCCATAAATCAAAATTATAAAATTACCCCTACGGGTGTCGACTTGGCTTAAAAATCTCCCGGAGTCTAAATAAAATACTCGGGTAGTATTTTCTGACTATCTCGACCCTCCCGGACTCAACGGCACACTCAAAATTACCATACGAGTTACTAAAAAATCGTTTACCTTTATATTCCATTGAATTAGTCCTGACACGACTCACACGCGTGTCCCGACTTAATATAACAAACTGTCTTATATTTCACTCTCAACAATTTATCAGATTCAATAATTCCATATTACTTATTCACTTAGTAATATTCAATAATTCTCATTAATAAGTATTAACCTTTGTCACGCTAGTTAATATTCATTTTTAAATCCGAATTAATTACTAATTAATTCTCGCATATTAATTTAATTAATCCCACAATAATAATTAATCACATAATTTTTTAAGTTCTCAAAAATACGGGTTGTTACATACTTCCCCCTAATAACGGAATTTCATCCCGAAATTCAGAAAGTAAGGAAAACTTGGTACAAATAACTCTGGATACTTCTCACGCATATCCGTCTCTCGCTCCCAAGTGGACTCCTCCACATTGTGATGCTGCCACTGAACCCGCACAAGTGGAGCTACCTTTGACCTCAGTATCCTATCATTGTGATGTAGGATAGCCACTGGCCTCTCCTTATAAGAACTGTCAGGCTGCAAATCGATCTCATCTATCGCGATGTGAGCGTGGGCTAACTCATCCCGAAGATACTGCCTCAATGATGATATGTGAAACACATCATGAATACGGTGTAAGTGTTCCGGCAACCCAAGTATGTAAGCCACTGGTCAGATCCTCTCGATAATAGGAAATGGTCCTACGTACCTCGGAGCTAATTTCCTCTTCTTTACGAACCTCATCACCCCCTTCATAGGAGATACTCTCAATAAAACTTGGTCCCCCACTGTGAACTCTCTAAAGGACCTCTTAACATCAGCGTAGCTTTTTTTTCTGTCCTGGGCTACCCATATACGACTTCGAATCATCTCGATCATGCTCGATGTATCTTGAATTACCTCTGATTCACAATAACCCATATAGAATCGTGGCCCCTCTCCGAAGTAGTCAACCTAGTAATAAAATCCCTGGAAATGCCCTCCAATTTCCATGTAGGGATCTCTAACGGCTGAAGTAAACTTGGTGGTCTCTGATGGTCCACTTTTACTAGCTGACAAGTGGTACACTTGTATACGAACCCTGCGATATCCCTCTTTATCCCACTCCACCAGTACTACCGCTTTATATCCTATTACATCTTATCCCCGCTAGGATGTAATGAAAATCTGGACCCATGCGACTCCGTTATCACTGCATGTCGAAGGTCCTCCCCCTCTAGAACCATGAGTCTCCCATTGAAACGTAAGCCTCCCTAAGAACATATCGAATAAGACTCGACTCCACCAGCTAAGAGCTATCTAATCCTCTCCTGGAAAAAAGGGTTTAACCCCTATGCCTAGACCACCCTAGTTACTATCTACGGTGTGATGGTCATAACTGACATGATTGATCTGGCCACAACATTCTGGTGCCCTAGCTCCTTCCATTTTGCCTTCCACACCTCTGCCGTCTTATCTACTGGCCTATGTCTCAACGCATCTGCAACTACATTAGCCTTTCCCGGGTGATAGTGTATCTCGAACTGATAATCTTTTACAAACTCTAGCCACCTGCATTGATGCATATTCAGCTCTTTCTGCGTGAATAAGTACTGAAGTGACTTATGTTCTGTAAATAGGCAAAATGGCTCTCCCGAAAGGTAATGCCTCGAAATCCTGAGTGCAAACACGACTGTAGCCAGCTCTAAGTCATGTGTTGGGTAGTTATTCTCATGAGGCTTAAGCTTTTGGGAAGCATAAGCTATAGCCTGATGCTCCTGTTAAAGCACACCCCTAAGTCCTAGTAAGGAGGCATCAGTGTAGACTAGATACTCCACTCTCGGCCTGGGCAGTGCTAACACTAGTGTTGAAGTCATCTTGTCCTTAAGCTCATCAAAAGCCAACTGACATGGATCATCCCAGGTAAATGGCATTCCTTTGCGCGTTACATAAGTCAATGGACCTGCTATCTTCAAGAATCCTCGAATGAACCTCATGTAGTATCCTGCTAGGCCCAAGAAACTATGTATCTCCATCGGCATCGTGGGCTGTCCCCACTCCCTCACCGGTGACATTTTCCCCGGATCTACGGATATCCGTCTATCTGAAATAATGTGCCCCCAAAACAGAACTTCCTTCAGCTAAAATCCACATTTCTCATATTTTGCATACAACTCGTGCTGATGCAGTGTCTGCAAAACCTGTCTCATATGTTCAGCATGCTCCTCCTCTGTCTGAGAGTAAATAAGGATGTCATCTATGAATACAATGGCAAAATGATCCAAGAACTCTCTAAACACCCTGTTCATCAAGTCCATAAACACGACTGAGGCGTTGGTTAGCCCAAAAGGCATAACCCTAAACTCGTAGGAACCATATCTCATCAAGAAAGCAGTCTTCGACACATCTTGATCCCTGATCCATAACTGATGGTATCCCGACCTCAAGTCAATCTTCGAGAAGAAATTAGATCCTCTTAACTAGTCGAATAAGTCATCAATTTGGGGCAACAAATTCTTATTCTGTATCGTGACCTTATTTAACTCACGGTAATCGACACACAACCGTAACAATCCATCTCTCTTTTTAACGAACAGTACTGGGGCACCCCAAGGTGAAGTACTCTTATGAATAAACCCCTGACCCAACAACTATTCTATCTAATCTCGTAACTCCCTTATCTCCACTGTATCCATACGGTAAGGTGTGAGGGCTATCGACCGAGTGCTCGACATCAAATTTATAACAAAGTCTATCTCTCTGCTAGGTGGTAATCCCAGAATATCCTGGAATAAATCAGCGAACTCCCGAACCAGCGGTATCGAATTAAGAGTTATCACTACCTCCTTAGAGGTCTCCTCCTCTATATAATATAAATGCGAGGAAGATCCTCCCTCAGAACGAGGCATCGCCACCAGGTACAACTCCTGACCAAGTATAACAAAAATAATAATCCTACTAAAACAATCGATCATGACCCTATAGGCAATAATATAATCCATACTGATAATCACATCATACTCTGACATCTCTAATACAAGCATGTCGATAGGTAAAGTAAGTCCCCAATCTCTACACGCACCCCTCGACATATAAAGAAAATCAGTGAGACACTACCCAAAGGCGAATCTACACATGTAACAGTACTATCTACTTTATCTAATAATCCCAAATCACGTGAAAACCTCATGGAAATAAAATAATGTGTGGCCCACGTATCAAATAAAATACGCCCCATAGTCCCCTGAATAGAAAACATACCCTCAATCGCGGGTGGAGCCTGTGGGAGCACGACCTGATGGAGGTTGTAGACTTGTCCATACTGAAGTTGCCCCTGCTGCACCTGAGCTATGGGTAAGGCTAGAACTGGCGCTGGAGCTGTTAAGGCGGCGATAAAGATGGGTCTTTGGGGCTCCTGGTGAGCACCCTGCTGCCGAGGGACCCTACCCTTGTCAGGGAAATCCTGCTTCTTATGAACAGTCTTGCCACAAGTACAACATTTGCCGGAGAAATTCCTTCCACTCTATCCCTGGTAACCTCATCCCTGCTAGCCGTTACCACCCCTACCTTGGCCCTAATGGCCCTGCTGTCCTCCCTGATGTTGGCCCTGCTACTGACCCTACTGCTGGCCCCCGTGACCATGCTTGAAACCCCCTGAATGAAACTTCTTAAGAAGAATCCCCCTGCTGGGAACCCTGCCTCTGGCTCTGATCAGCTGGTGCCCCACTGGCACTACCTCCCCCTAATTTGCCCAACTGGCAGGGCTCTCCCCCCCGCTTACTTACCTTAGCATGGAAGCGGTTGTCCAAACAATGTAATAAAGCTTCGTTTAGGACATCTGTGTAGGAATGTTGGGAAAGGTTACCCAGAATATGCTGTCGGATCCTTCAAGTCAAACCATCCATGAACATCTGGATTGGTTTCTCCTCACTAGGCACCTTGTCCGGTACCATATTAGTCAATTGCGTGAACTCCTCCTCATATTCCGTAACTGTCTTCCCTTCCTAGGTGAGGTCTAAAAGTTTTCACCTCATCTCAGTCTTGACGGCAGAAGGAAAGTTCTTGTGATCGAACCATACCCAAAAATCGGCAATCAACATCAAATCCCACCACTGTAAGTCTACCCTTGTCATCTTAAAGGTATCCAAAACTTGCCTTTGTACCTCAGTGCACTCGTACATACGAAGGTGTATCTGTATATCCTTTTTCCACTGACTCGCCATCACTACCTCAGAACTGCCTAAGAACTCTGGAGGATGCGCCTTTTTAAAATCATACCTGACTTTCTCTCACGCAGTAGTGAAAATAGGAATAGGTGTTGACGCCACTACTGGTGCCTGTGGTGGTGCCTGTTGTACCACTGCCAGTGCTACATTTCCTGCCTGTGCAACGATGGTAGCAACTTCTGTAGCATTCATCATGCCCCTGAGTTAGAGCTGGCTGTGGTTCTTGATGGGCATTCCTGTCCTTTGGTGCACGTTGAGGAGGCAAGTGAGATGAAAAAGAAGTTTATAAGTCCACAATTATCGTTAAATCTCAAATAACTAAAGATGTGATCGCATAAAGAAGAATACAACAGTCCTAAAGATAAGGCTCTAAATCAAAGGACGCTAAGCTAAAAATGCAATAAGCCGCACAGATCCAAAAGGACTCTAGAACCTTATGCTCTAATACCTCCCGTGACACCCCGCCTAATTAAATACCGGGCGATCAGTCCTTTATAAAATTTTAAAACAGAATGTTTGGTTGGTTCATTCTTAGCATCACTGTCGAAAACGTTAACTTTATTAAGCACCTAATATAAATTAAGCTAATGCCAAAATACTTTCTTTTTTGAATCGTAACCAAAAATCATTTATTCATAAAGTCCAAGAATTTAAATATAATCCATTCACCATTCAAATGAATAAAATAAATAATGAATCTAAATCACGTACTGAAATAAAAATGACTGGATAAAACATTCCAGTTCAAAACTCTAAACCACAGATCCATAGTAAATTAAATCCAACTAAAATGAATAGTAATTAAACTAAATACAATCTATGATAAAAATGTCTTAGGAATGGGCGACACATGCCCTAAATGAAAAGCCTAGATAAACTGAGAGAAATGATAGGAGCGTCTAATGCAAAGACCAACAGCTTCCACATAAGTTTCAACACGCCAAACAATCCAAGTCTTTACATCTGGTGACCCTGTGGCTGAGCACTTGATATAATACATATATATATAGCAAGAGGGAAAAGAGATGCAAGAGACGGGTCGGATCCCGATGTGTAAATATATGTTTTAGCAAGTATTTAAAATTTCCTTAAAGAAAGTATTATGTGCATGTTAGATTCGTGCTCTCACATGAAGTTCTTACCTCTCTTTTATTGTGCACCCCTAACGCATCTTCTATCTAGTACTAGTAACTCTACCCAAGCTAACTAGTTGAAAGTCAACATATCACTATCTACATTCAACAGTAGTGTCCCCGTATCGCCCATACAATACCTCATAAGTAGTCTATCACATTTTACTACCTTTCGTGTTCACTATTAGAGTATTTAAATCTTTATCTCATTGAGATTGTCTCATTTGTCATTGTTTCCATAACTACTAGTTTCTCTTAGTAGATTTTCTCATAAATGCGCGCGCACACACACACACACACACACACACATATATATATATATATATATATATATATATATATATATATATATATATATATATATATATATATAGTCCTAACATCCCTATACATATATATTTCAGTGCTATTAATAAAATGATCCTACACCCCTGGGTTATCACCCATTAGTGCACTTAATACAATATCCTTACACCCCCAGGTCATCACCCATTAGTGCACTTAATAAAAACTTTACAACACTGGGTCATCACCCTTTAGTGTATTTAACAACATAACCTTGCACCCTCGAATTATCGCCCATTAGTGCACTTAACAAAAATATCAAATAATAGGCATACACACATCCTATTAAAATTTATAGGTATTCTCCCAACCTAGTTGCATACTTACCATACATATTTTATTCTCATTGTTTCGTATTGTATAATTTTATTAGATTACCATAACTCTCTCGTAATCTTCAAGGTAAATCTTCTTTTCAAAATATTTAAAATATAAATCTCACACACATACTCGTAAACCTATCTCATTTTAAATTTGTTAACTGGAAGTTTTTCTCACTCCAATAAACTGGAAATTCCAAAACTCGACCCTAAGAAAATTCCCAAAAATTTACCTCATCACTCGAACCAGATGACAACGTCGTTTGAACGACTTCCACGTGTCGCTTGAGTGACTTCGCGCGAGATTTCTATCTCGCTCGAACAATGATGCGCTACAGGCGCTGTCTAGTCTTCCTGCCCAGAATTCTGCGTTTTCCTCCATTTTTATCCCTAAAACCTCTACAGATTTTCTCCCACCATCTCATCATCAAACCCAAACAATAACACAATGTATATACAACAATTCTAAGACCCTAGGATCAATAATTCATAATCAATCATTAAGAATATCTGAAATCCCCAAATTTAATTGTATAAGTACCCTAACTCTTAAATTTTGAGTTTCAACCAATAATTTTCCATATTTTTAATCATCAATACACATCAAATTTCTTGATTAAAACCTATCTACATGGGTGTATCAATTGTCAACATCTCAGCCCTATAATATGTAAGAAACCCTTTATTTTTCATCATAATTATCATCAAATTCATGGGGAAATTTATCTACTCTAACATAAACACAATTATTGCTAAAAATGAGCAAGTAATAAACACTTGCCTCGAATTAACCATTTGATCTCTTGATGTTGTTGGTATGGGTGTGTTCCTCTTGTTCCGATCTACACGATGGTGGTGGTGGTTGTGCAAGGTTATGCTAATTGGGCCTTCCTTCTTGGAATTTGTTCGCCCTCACACACTCTGTGGACTTTCCTTACTTTTGTATATTCTAACCCTAAATGTACCTCTTATGGCTAATATAATAACTCCCAATTTTTGTCCATTTAATTTCTCCAAAAATCAAAACTACAAAATTACCCCTACGGGTGCCGACTTGGCTTAAAAATCTCCTGGAGTCTAAATAAAATATTCGGGTAGTATTTTCTGACTATCTCGACCCTCCCAGATTCAATGGCGCACAAGAAATTACCATACAAGTTACTAAAAAATAATTTACCTTTATATTGCATTCAATTAGTCCCGACACGACTCACACGCGTGTCCCAACTTAATATAACAAACTGTCTTATATTTCACTCTCGACAATTTATCAGATTCAATAATTCCATATTACTTATTCACTCGGTAATATTGAATAATTCTCATTAATAAGTATTAACCCTTGTCACTCTAGTTAATATTTATTTTTAAATTCGGATTAATTACCAATTAATTCTCTCATATTAATTTAATTAATCCCACAATAATAATTAATCACATAATTATTTAAGTTCTAAAAAATACGGGTGTTACGTTATCATGTAATTTGATTTCCATATAGATGTGGATCTTTTTGTTTGTGTTATGTTGATGTGTAATTTATGGATTTAATTTTAAGAAATTATATTCATCATCATCATCATCATCATCATCATCATCATCATCATCATCACATGGGGTCGGCTACATGGATTTTCCTTTTTCAATCTAATCTTTTACAACTAATATTATAATTCAAATTTTGTTCCTTAAGATCTCTCCTAATAATTTCTTTCCAAGATAGCTTAGGATGACCCCTTTGTCTTTTATCTTGTATTTTCAGTAATCTTCCTCTTATTATAGGTTCATTTAATGGTCTATACAGCACATGTTCATACCATCTAAGTCTACTTTCTCTTAATTTTATCATTAATGGGAGATACTCCTAACTTATCTCTCACATACTGATTTTTAATTTTGTCCTTTCTAATAATTCATATCATCCATCTCACTAACATGGATATTTTGCTCATGTTTTTCTTTAAAACCCAACACTCTGCTCCATAGAGGGTCAGACATACTAACCGTGATCTTGGACACACAGACACTTTCTAGATTCTAACTCGAACATTTATAAAATCATGTCCTTACATTTTATTGTTATTTAAAGATTTTTTTCAAAAACAATTACGTTTGGACAAAAATACCCTTACTTAAGATAATGTGCCACGCATCTGACTAACGGTTTGTGTCAAAAGTTTACGGACTTGGATGACAGGGGGTAAATTGTATCTATTTTTAAAAGTTAGGGAGGTGATTTGACAAAAGTGAAAGAAATAGAGGTGAAGTGTTAGTAGGGGTATAGTTCAGGGGCCTAAGTTTAATTACCCCTTTTTTTAAAAATAAGAATAAGAAAGGTGAAGTATTTTTAAACATGATAAAAGGATAAAAAATATTTTTATCATTACGTATAATTTATATTATTCTGTTAAATATTGTGATTAAGTGCATACAGTATAATTATAGGACTCTGAATAGAGATAATGGATAAAATTTAATCCTGAATAAGTAAAAATATATTTATCATTTTAGTTTTCTCCCTTAACCAAAAAAATGAGCTAACACAACATTAGATTGATGTGGTGATTGATTATGTGATCAATGCACTGTAATCAATCCACTGATACAGTATTTTAAAACTTCCACAAATAAAAAAATTAACATGTGGTATGCAAGGCCAAATTTATATTAAAATATTATCATCATATAAAAAATTATATATTAAAAAATATTTATATAAAAGTTAAAAGTATGGCAATAGTCCTTAGCTATTTATTGGGATATTAGAAACAACACATTGTGTGGCAAAAAAAAGGCTTATGACTATGTATCATGGAAGTAAATGTGATCATGTCTTTGAATATTTTGTAACTTTTTATAACATTACAAGTGGGTTGAAAGTTGAGCACATACAAGAAATATGAAATTTTATGTGGAAATCAAACTTTTGATTGAATTCCAATTCAACTTTTTGCTAGAATACATTACGTCAAGCTACCTAATTCCCTTGTAAAAATTAAATTGGGATAATTCAAGGCTAGTTTCGTTTATTGAGTCAAAGATGCATCAATTCCCATTCGCTTTTTTTTAATACATCAAGCTCTTTTTTCATTATAGACTATATATATTGAGATAAATGTACCTTCACATATACCCATTTAAAATCCACATACTCTCTCTCTCTCTCTAAAGACAAACACATGATCTCACACTATTTCTCTCTCTAGCATCTCCATCTCCACCCCCACCCCATCGAAGACTCTCTGGCCGAGGTTGGCACCTCCGAGCTGTCAGGTACACTTTGGGCATATCCGTTGTTTATTTCGAGTGAAGTTTTTTTTATAGGCTTAATTACATTTAGACCCTTTGAACTATATCACTACTAACACTTCACCGCCACTTCTTTCATTTTTTTTTTCAAATCACCTCCTAACTTTGAAAACGTCTATAATTTACCCCCTACCATCTAACTACATTAACTTTTGGTGGGAAACGGGAGACATGTGCAGAGCATTTTCATTTTTAAAGGTTAATTTGGTAATTTTAACCTTTAAACCTATTTTCTTTAAATACCTAAAACCTAAATCATTTTTATTCTTCTCTCTCTCTCTCTCTCTCTTTCTCTCTCTCTCTCTCTCTCTCTCTCTCTCTCTCCAACACACCCATGCACCCCTCTCCAACACCACCCCCACCTGTCCCCTTCTTCCACCACCACACACCACACGATCTTCTCCCCTCCCCCACCACCTCACCATCTCGACCCCCCCCCCAAATGAACCCAACCCGTTCCCCCCCTCCCCCCCCCCCCCCCCCCAACTACCCAACCAACACGATCTACTAACCAACCCTCCCCCAACCCCCAACCTAATCTGTTATGGAGTGTGGGGTTTTCTGTGTGGGTATTTTTTGGAGGTTTATATTTTTATTGGAGGTTTTAAATATGCAAGATTTGTGGAGATTTCACTTTAAGGTTTGGAATTAATTTGGGATTTTTTTTAATAGATTTCTTTTGGAAGTTTGTAAATATGTGTGGGTTATTTTATTTTATTTTTGTACTTTGTGTGGATTAATTTTTAAGCAGATTTTCTAAAAAAATTCGTTACTATTCAAATTTCCTACAAACAAAATTTCTAAAGATTTGTGTGGAAATCTAATATTATTAAGATTTTCTACAATAATTTTATTTATTTATTTTTATGCATTACTAATTTTCAGTTTTTTTAAATATTTTACAGTAAATACTTTAATTATATTTTCTATTTTTTTTGGAATTTGTAGATTTAAATATTTTTTTTGTATTTTTCAAGATTTTGAAATATATATTCACATTTTCTGTTTTTCTTTTAATTAGTTTTCTTGGTTTTTATATTTTTTGATAATTTTTAGAACTTTAGTTGTTTAAAAATTTCCATATTTTTAAATGTCTATTTTTGTATTATAATGTATTTTTTAGTAATTATTTTAAATATATTTTTTTATTATTTTTTTATAAATTTGCAAATTTCAAATATTTTTTTTGTATTTTTCAGGATTTTTAAATATATATATTCGTATATTCCAAATGTTTTAAAAATTTTGTAAATTTTTTCCAATGTTTTTTTATATTTTAAAATATTTTATGGTGTTTTCTTAATTTTTAAATGTTTTTGCTGTTATTTAAAGTTTTTTTCCAAAAATAATTAGGTTTCAGTAAATATACCCTTACTTAAGGTCATGTGCCACGCACATGACTAACAGTTTGTGTCAAAAGTTTACGGTGTTGGACGGCATGGGGTAATTGTAGCCGTTTTCAATGTTAGAGCAGTAATTTGAAAAAAATGAAAGAAGTGGAGATGAAGTATTAGTAGGGGTATAGTTTAGAGGGGCCTTAGTGTAACTAACCCTTTTTTTTCAATAAGAATAAAAAGTGTGAAGTATATAAAAACTAAAAAAAAAGTTAAGTGTTTTTAACATACGTATAATTTATATTTTGTTTGTTAAATATTGTGATTAAGTGAATACACTAGTTATAGGACTTTAAACAGAGATAGTGGATAAAATTTGATCCTAAATAAGTAAAAATATATTTCCCACATTTAGTTTTCTCCCTAAACCAAACAAATGAACAAACACAACTTTACATTGATATGGTGTTTGATTATATGATTAATCCACTGATATGATATTTTAAAACTTCCACGAATAAAAAAATCAACATGTGGTATGCGAGGCCAAATCTATATCTATATTTTACCTCTAATACGATTGTATGAGAGGTTTTAATAACATTTAATACAATAATCTATATCTATATAAATATTATAAAACTCATGTTATTAATGCCTTTTATTTAATCCTCCATATGATCTCTCTCTTCCTTTTCCCACCCCTTTATTAACTCAATCACTACATATGTAGATGCAACCAAAGAATTTTGTAAACAAAGGTATTATACTATTCCCAAAGTTCATATTTTGTGCTAAAGCAGTTTCTTGATGTTATTCTTATGCGTTGAATAGATCTGATATTAGCATTTCGTATATATAATGTCGTCGTTGTTGCGATTGAAAGTCACATCACCTTATGCTGTAAATTGAATTTTTTTTGCATAAAAAATGATTTTATTATCATGTTTTCAGAAATTCACTAATTACACATCCACAGAGGATTTTCAACTGGATTGATGCAACACACCAGCTTTCAACTGCATTTGACTTTACAACAAAGGGAATTCTTTAGGTATTTTTATTGGAATTATTTGAAGATCATTTTATTTGACCCGAGGACAGTAACAATAAAATCCTTATATGGTAAATATTTGAAATTTATCGCGCTTGTTTTTTTTTTGGTTGGAAACATTATTTTATGGTAGTTTTGTCTTTAGTATATCCATAATTTCCATATTTACACTTTAGTACCTCCATAATTTCCACATTTTGACTTTAGTACCTCTATAATTTCCATCAAAGAAGTTGTCAAGGGGGAACTATAGCGGTTGCGTGATTCTCAAGGGAAGCCACTAGGCGTGATGGGATGGTGGCCTTCAAGAGCTGTCACTTTCCTCGATAACGACGATACAGGCTCAACTTCGGCACTTATTTGTCTCATTATTTCTCAAATTTTTCGATAAATCAAGCTCATCTTCCTCAAGTAATGTCTTTTTGCACCTAAAATTATTTCAATTTTGCAAGCGCATTGGCCTTTTGCCGAAAATCATATCATGGTGGTATATTAATTTCTCCTTTTTTAGATTATTTTCTCATCTTAGATAATTTACGTTATATTTATTTGGTTGGATGTCTAGAAAATTCTTTCATTGTATGTAGACTGAACACCTTCCCTTTCTTAATTTACGTTATATTTCTAGACCATTATTTCTTAATTATGTTGGTTTGTGTGGAAGGTGGGAAGTGGAGGTCGATTCGGTTTGTGGAGTTGCAGAAATTGGTTATGGTTGAGTAGGCTTCTGAATTAAGGTATTTTAGGTGTATATGTTTTGAAGAACATAAGGTGTTTGGTAATATTAAAAGAGTCTATAGTAGGAAATTGTAATTTACATGATAGATGATGTGCTTTTGTTTTATTTAGACCCGAACATGAAATGATTAAATTTTTTTATGATAACATGAATCTGATCCAAATAGGACACGACACGACATAACACTAAAGAGCATGAATAACATCAATTCTAAAATTTACGTTATATTCGGTTTAAATAGACATGATAGCATGAATGAAACATGATTGGTCAACAATATTTGTAAAACATATTTGTGCCTACACATCGCGTGGGGTACATGCTAGTTTATATTAAAATGTTATCATCATCTTAAAAATTACATATTAAACAATAATTATATGAAAGTTAAAAGTATGGCAATGGTCCTTAGCTATTTATTGGGATATTATAAACAACACGCAATACACATTGCGTGAGAAAAAAACTTATCACTATGTATCGTGAAAGTAAATGTAGATCACATCTTTGAATGTTTTGTAACTTTTTATAACATTACAAGTGGGTTGAAAGTTGGGCACATACTAGAAATATGAAATTTTAGGTGGAAGTCAAATCAATTTCAATCCAGCTATGGCCATCTCGGTCGGGCGACGTTCGTTCTGGGGGTAAGGAGGAGGATCCCCCGAGGAAGAATCGCGTCGCGGTCTCGCACCCTTATCTTCGAAAAGGGGGCTTCGACCGTCGTCGGTGTGGGTTGAATGTGAAGATATAGAGTCGCCAACCTATTTTTTTCAAAACTGGCAAAATAATATGTTGCCACTTTGAGAAAGAGGCATCAAGGACAAACTGATGCATGTGAAACTAATAGATCGAAGTTTCGGGGGATACGTTATGGAATGGGAAGGTGTTAGGCACCCATCCTGCCCTTTCGGTATCTCATGGGGAAATGTTAATATTTTCCTTTATCCCCGTGAAGTGTGTGCATGTGTTTCTATAGTGGAGATTGGAATCGTTTGACCCATAGGGTGAGGTCATCCATAGGAACATTACCAAAATAGTAATGAATGTGGAAGATAGAATATGAGCGTTCATCGAGATATTGATCGTTATTAGGAAACGATAATATATGTGGGATGAGATGCGAATAAGCATGGTATATGTATGATAATAATGAAAATGAGGGATTTGAGAAATTTGGAAAATAAGAGAAATTGGAAAATTGAAAAGTTGGACTTGAGTCTCGGATTTCTATCCGAGATGCCTAGGTAGCCTATAAAGGCATCAAAGTTCGCGTAGTTCGAATATAGAATAGGGGTGGGGTTTATCCCATAGATTCAAACGGAATTTTATTATGTGTGTACCTGTAGAAAATGTGTTTCAAGTTTTGGAAAAAGTGTGATGGATAATTCCGTTCGCACTACAAGCAAAACACCTTTTTCTGACGCTTGAAAAAATAGTTTACTGACATTTATTACAAAAAATATCATTTAAGGGTTAATGCTATTATTAAAATGACATTTTAAATATAAAATATCATTTTATACAAATTATTATGACACTCTAAATATAAAAATCATATTTAATTTTACATATTATGACATTTTCTTGAATAGTTTTTTACCTAAGTACATAACATGACCCTTTAATTTTTGTTTTCGGAAATTTTAACCCGCGTGATCGTCTATGGCTCAAAATTTTGATACCCGCGCATTCGTTCCTCTCCTCACGGCTCATGATTCCTCTCCTCACGGATCACGATTCCTCTCCTCATGGATCATCTTATCTCCTTTCCTCATCACGGTTGTTCTCCATTCTCTCTCAAAGTTGGACGATTTCCATTATCTGGTCACTCGCCACCTGTATATGTATATGTATATGTATATGTATATGTATATGTATATGTATATGTATATGTATATAACATAGTCAAGAAGTATGATATATCTTGTTCCTTTGAAATCACATATGATATGTATACTTGACAACCAACTCGGTAATACATATTAAAACTTATTGTCTTTAAAAAATATTTGGTATTGATGAGTTTTATAGAAATTTTGATTTCCAAAGTAATCTTGAGATTGCACATGGACTTATATATGCTGAATTTTGTATGTATGTATTGGTGAAATGGTTGGGTGTTGGTTGAAGAGGGGAAAAATGAGAAAACGAAGATTTTTTGTTGAGTTCTGCCATTCCCGGGAGAAACTTCCTCAGCTCGTAGAGTCGTAGCCCACTGGTAGCAACCGCAGGCCCCAGGGCAGTAGCCAAGAAAGCTTAATTTTTAAGTTTTTTCTTTCTTTTCGCTTTTTCCCCAAAACTTTGTATGGATCTAGAAATAAATAAGAATTATAAAGTGAAATTTTAATGAAATCCAATTAAGGTTAGATGAGTTTGAATTTAATGTGATGGGATCATTTTAATGTTGGTAAATAGGCCCATTGTTCGTATAATAGAATTTCAATGATAAAATTAGTATTGAATTTGGGGAAGAGCATTGATGATGTCATGTTGAGCATAATTGCACGTTTTCAATATTAATTGGAAAAGTACTGGTGTGAATTGTATTGGAAGGTGAAATCAATAAGACTACAGAACCAAAGGAATCAAATAAGTGAATTTTGTTCTCAATAAGAAGGATTAGTGTACTTATACACATCGAGTATTTATCATTAATGAATGATAACATGTGTGTGAATGGTAAATGTGACCCTTGTAGATTGATTTTGTTTTGTTTTTAAATAGAGTAACAAATACATATTATATACACAAAAGAAATACAAAAGAAATTACCAGATACATATTATACACACCAATACTTTATCCGGAGGTTGAGTTAAAATGCATCCGTTCTATCAATTATCGTTGGTAATAAAGTTAATGTGTGTCGGCGGTGTTAGTATTATATCATTAATAATATTATTTGTGACTTAAACTAAGATGAATCGTAAAAAACGCATGCATACTTTACAAATTAGAAAATGAAAAATTAATATGATTTGAGGATTGTGTTATTTTATATGAAAATCACATTTGTACAACTAATATTTACAATATTAATATAGGTACAATTTGAGAAATGGGAACAAACAAGTCGTGGATGTCTATGGATAGATTATCAAACGAGTACTTGCAAGGGGTTGAATATTTTCTTAAAGTTATAGAGAGGAATGCTATAAATAGTGAAGCTGCACGGTGTCCATGTACATCATGTGGAAATTGTTTTAAATGAACTTTAAAAGAAATTAAAGGTCATTTATATGCGAACGGTATTGATCAAAGTTATCATATATGGATATGGCACGGGGAAGTTGCTCCTAATTCAACTTTCTCACATGTCAACATGGGTGACCCCATCCATCACGATAATTTGGTTGAAAATCCAGAAGATGCTGAAGATATAGCAGAGATGTTTGAGAAGATAAATGAAGACTTTATGGGGGATCATAAATCATTTGAGAAGCTGCTTGAGGATGCCAAAAAGCCCTTTTACAAAGGGTGTAGAAAGTTTACGAAGATGTCTGCACTGGTGAGTCTACTCAATTTTAAAGCAAAGAGTGGGTGGACTGATACGAGCTTTTCAACATGCTTCAATTATTTGCCCAATTGCTCCCAGAAGATAATGAATTGCCTTTATCTACGAAAAAGGCCATAAAGACGTTGTCTGTATTTGGGATGGGGTATGAAAAAATACATGCATGTCCTAATGAGTGCATATGCTATAGAAAAGAGTACAAAAATTCAACTGAATGCCCTACTTGTGGAACACCAAGGTGTAAGTTGAAAAAAAATATAACAGAGGTGAAGGTGGGAGTGCCTGCAAAAGTATTATGGTATTTTCCGCCCATTCCTAGGTTCAAAAGGTGGTTTCAATCTGTACAAACTGCAAAGGCCTTGACTTGGTATGCAAACGAAAGACAAGTTGATGGTAAGTTACGTCACCCCGCGAATTCTCCTGCATAGAAGTTGGTGGATGACAAGTGGCCGAAGTTTGGAAATGAAGCTAGAAACCTTCGGTTAGCACTTTCAGTGGACGGAATTAACCCACATAGTACTCTTAGTAGTAAGCATAGTTGTTGGTCGGTCATGTTGGCAACTTATAACTTTGAGCCGTCGCTGAGCACAAAGAGAAATTTTTTGATGTTAACAATGTTGATATCAGGTCCGTGACAGCCTGTAAATGATATCGATGTTTATTTGGCACCATTAATTGAGGACTTGAAAACCTTATGGGATGAAGGTGTACATGCTTATAATGATTACCTCCAAGAATCCTTTATTTTGAAGGTGATATTAATTTGGAGCATTAATGATTTCCCTGCATACGATAATTTGTATGGTTGTGCTGTAAAGGGGTACTATGCTTATCCAATTTGTGGTGAAGAAACAGATTCTATTCGATTAAAACATTATAAAAAGAATGTATATACATCACATAGAAGATTTCTTCCACAAAATCATTCGTTTCGAAAGAAAAAAGAAAGCTTTTAATGGTAAGCAAGAGTTTTGTGAATAGCCTAATTCGTTGAACGGAGAGAAAATACTAGAGCAGGTTGAAAATATTAATGCATGTTGGGGAAAAAATATGGGTCCTTTTGAAGCGCAAATAACAAAGGGAAAGGGTAAATTGAAATAAAAGAGGAAACGCACTAAGGAGAATACAGATGAGCCTAATAAGTCCAAATGTTGGAAGAAAAAATAAATATTCTTTAGGTTGGGGTATTGGAAACATTTGCTTCTTCGACACAATTTGGATGTTATGCATATTGAGAAGAATGTTTTTGACAACATAATATGGACACTACTCAACATTCTCGGTAAGACAAAAGATGGAGTCAAGAGTCATCTTGATCTTGTAAAATTGGGTTTAAGAGGGGAGTTGGCACCACAAGACAAGGGAAAATGGATGTATTTACCACTTGCATGTTATACATTGTTTAGAGAGGAGAAGAAAAGGGTATGCGAGATGTTGCTTCAACTCAAAGTTCCTGATGGATACTCATCAAATTTTAGTAACATTGTTTCGATGGAAGAGTTAAAATTATTTGGTCTCAAGTTCCATGATTGTCACATACTCATGCAACAGTACTTCCGGTGGCCATTCAATCCGTGTTACCAAAGCATGTTAGATTTGCAATCATAAGTGTGTGCTTTTTCTTTAATGCTCTCCGTGGAAAAGAACTGGATGTGAATAAGTTGAAAAGTATTCAAAAAGACATTTTGATCACATTGTGTTTGTTGGAAAAGTACTTCCCTCTGGCATTCTTTGATATAATGGTGCATCTAATTGTACATCTGGTTAGGGAGGTTGAACTATGTGGTCCAATTTTCACTCGTTGGATGTATGCATTTGAACGGTTTGCACATGCTTAAAAAAATATATCATTACTTTATAAGGCTATAAGTAAACATTATTAATATTTTTTTATTTAAAATGTTTGTAGGAACATGAAATTGTTAAAGGTCCAAGTAAACAATCGAAGTCGTCCAGAAGGTTGCATCGCCCAATGCTATATTGCCGAAGAAGAAATTGAATTTTGTACGAAATTTTTACATGGGATTGATGCCGTTGGGGATCCATTAGGTAGAAGCACAATAGATGATGACGATGATATAATATGCGATGGCAAACCAATAGGGGTGGTAAAGTAATTAAGGTGGACGAATTGTCATGGGAGCAAGCACATCGTTATGTGTTACAAAACACAGATGATGTTCAAACATATATCGAGTAATTTCTCTTTTCGTTGACTTTGTAACAAATCATGTAGTATATTTTATTTTGTTTTAATGGTTAAAATATTATTCTCTATTAATACCCTTATAGGGAGCATATGGAGAGCCTGAGGCAAAAGTGTAATACCCCGTAATTTTAAATGACTTTTAAAATGGGTTATTTTAATTTATGGATTAATTAGATTTTATTATTAATTAATTCATTCGGGTTTTATCCGGACGGTGGATATTAAAATGGATGATTCTGAATATTACTTAAAGGTATTTAGGTAATATATGAATGTGATGTCATTGATATGACTGTATGATATAAATTCGGTAATTTATATTTTTAGTCAGACGCGGTATGGGACGTGTCGGGACTAGTTTATTAAATTAAAAAGGAAATTTCTTTTCTATCGATCTAATAGTCATTTCGACTGCGTCGTTGCGTCCGGAAGGTTCGAAATAGTCAGAAAAGTCTATTTGGATGTTAATTTTGAGTCTTGGGTCATTTGGAAATGAGTAGACAACCCGAAAGGGCATTTTGGTCATTTTTCTAGGGGGGATGAATAGTGATTACGGATTTGGCACTATTATAAGTATTGGTAGATTAAGTGTATGGGGGTTATTCATCTCCTCTTCACAAATAAGAGCAGCCATCTTTCTAGAGAGAGTGTAAGAGTGCTTGGGAAGGGAAAAGCCACTTGGGAAGGAGAAGAACAAGAACCAAGGTTCACCACCACCAACCACCACCGGAGTTTGACCGGAGAAGGGACAACCAACCGAAATATACTACACCAAAGGATCAGACCTACAAGAAAGGCAAGTGTTTGATAATGGAAATTTAAGTTCGTATATTGTCCATGTTAGAATAGTATGAAAAGAGAAGATTATTCATGTTTGGAAGAAATAATGGAATTGTTATATGGATTTATAGAAACTGAAATAATATAGGAAGTAAACATACATTGTAGGACGATATTAATCCACGAAATGATCATGAATATGTTGAAGAAAAATCTGAAATACCATTGTAGTGTTCTTGAAGTTATTATGTTGATGATTTTCTGGAAATAACGAGAGAAACATGCTTTTAATCCAATCCCTTGAAGATTCTAGGATGTTTAGAGTATTGGAAATCGTTCATATATGTTGATATATCATGTAGAAATAATTATAACGCATTTTGGAGGTTAATATGAAGGTTTAAATGAGTAAAAATGGTGAAACCCGTAGTTGCATAAAATGCCGAAAACCAGGCTTGGACCTGAGGGATCGATCGATCAACCCCTGCCTTCGATCGATCGACCTCCCCAGAATATGTAAAGTTGTTTCTTTTACATGTTGATTCTAATCCCAAAACTTTTGTGGATCGTTGGTGATTATTATTTGGATATTATGGGACTTAGAAAATATCAGTAAACCCTTGATAAGATTTGAATTAATTTGATTTGGATTCAAGTGATTAAAATGATGAAAATTATATCGAATGGAATTTCGGTTGCTAGATTCATTTGTTAAATTCCAAATGGAGATGTATGAGGATTAAAGATAGGACCAGTAGGGGTGATTTAATATAACACCTGGGTATCCTTAAGTTTACAAGAGGGTTTAACCCTAAGTGAAAGAAGATGTGTTTATAAGAGATTTGAAACTATCGATTTTAACCTTAATGAAAAGGAGAATTTAACTCATAGTAATTCGGGAGAAATGATGTTATGGACCAGTAGGATATTAGTGAATTCTTACTGAATATATGTTGAGGAAAAACCTATTTGAATCTTGTGTATTGAGTGAGGGTAACCTTAGGGTTACAATTTGAACATCAAGGACTGAGTTTAAACTCATTATTGATTACGCAAGGACTGAGTGTAGTACAAGAGCGTAGTGGTATGACTCCTGGATAGATATGGGAGTTTAAAACACTTTTGGGTTGAAAGAGGTATGAGGTTATCCCGATCGCATAGTTGTAGTTGTCGGACCTCCTCGATCGACAAAGTTAAGTAGTAGTGTATTGGAGGGGTTCCTTGTTTGGATTTCGCTTTGCGAGACGCTCCGCGCATGAACCTTAACGACGTCGGTAGTGGAGAGATGTTATAGGATGCGAGGATAATTAAATTATGAAGTAAAGATATGATATTTTAAAAGAGATATAATTCTACGTATGGAAATATCTTAGGGTAGTGATAATTACCTTATTGATATTATATTATAGGTATGATAATACCTATTTGATTGATTGTTGATTTATGTGTATGGCATACCTAGCTTACTTGCTATCGGTGGGAGGTTTACGCGTGAGGGCAGTCATAGTCGCTCGAGAACATAGGTCTATGAAAGACTTATCGGGGAGTTGATAAGTCCGCTGACTGTGGGTACGTAGGTATGTGCGTGACCCATGGATACGAGAGCTATGTTCGCCTCCAAATTGTTTTTTGTTGTTTGTGGTTCGTGGAATCTTACCGAACCTGTAGTCCCCTCTCGGCGACCTGCGATGATGGGACATGATAGCAGAGTAATGCATTGCACCACAGCTGTGACTCGGGGTGCCGTATTATATATGAATATATATAATGGATTAAATGGTTACATGGATATATTGTGGTTAAATCTATCTACGGTGATAATTGTAGATAACGGTGAATAGAGAAAGATAATGGAATTAAGTTAATGAATGTTTATGCTTATAGAATTGAAAAGCTTAACTCATGTTAATGAGAAACGATTCATATTAATGAGTAATAATTCATGTTAATGAGAAACTAATTATATAAAGAAGAAATGTAAATGCATAATAAGGTGATGTATGGTATGGGATATACGGGGATAATTATATGGGAATGGAATTATAATATGGAGACTAGAAAAGAGGAATCATTAACTAGGAGGTTAATAGGAAACGTTAAGTGTGCACTCTAGTTGAGAGGTGAGAATTGCAAGTGAGAGTTGGATCTAACATGTACATAATAAATGCTTTATTGCACTTGTTAAATACTTGCTGTTTTAAAATCAACTACACATTTGGGCTCTGACCCGTTTCCTTGCATATTTTCTCTTCTATTGTATCTCTATATCAGGTGTCCAGAAACAGGGACGCCAACGTTAGCGGATTATGACAGGCTATGGATTTATGGAGTTTTTCCTAGACGCCTTCCATCTTTTGATTCACAGTATTCTTAGTTAGGGCATGTCGCCCAAAGGATTCAGTTATCTTTTCTATCGAGGACAAATATTATTGTATTTGTGTCTTTTTAATACATTTAACATTGTTGGGATTATTGTAAAGGATTTATATTATTTGGGAATGTTTATTCTAGTTGCATTTAAATTCTTTTGAGTTATTTATTGTGTTATCTGTGTTGTAGAATAAAATGTGTTGTGTTATTCTTAAACTGGAAATGGATTTTGTCAAATTTAAATTTGGAAAGTTTTTTTTTAACACCAGCTTAATTGGGTATTGGTTGAGTTGTAAATGTTTTCGACAGTGATGCTAAGAATGAGCCAACTGTATATTCTGTTTTAATTTGGTATGGGACTGGCCACCCGGTATTTAATTAGGCGGGGTGTTACAAAAAGTATCCTCGAAAGTGCAAAGATGAAAAATGGTTACAAGATGAACATAACAAGACCATTATTGACTGGCTTCGTGAAAGGGTATGATTAATATCAAATGTGATGATTTAATATAATATTCAAATTGTAACTAACATTTAAGACAAATCAGGTTGAAAAGGAGCTAAATCTCCCCAATAACAATGTTTCAGACATCTTAAACTGGATAGATCGGGGACCTCGTCGAGACGTGATAAAATATCAGGGTTATATAGTTAATAGTTGTCGTTACCATACGAAAGAACTTGATGCTGAATGAGTTAGCCAAAATAGTGGAATTAACATTATGGCCACAATAATGCAAGTTTCTAGTGCAAAGGATAAGCATCCCATGGTTTCAAATTTGAGTTTCTATGGTGTCATCAGTGAAATATGGATGCTTGATTATTTCACTTTCAAAATTCCAGTTTTCAAGTGTGATTGGGTCGACAATGGTTATGGTATTAAAGTGGATGAGCTTGGCTTTAAATCTTTTGATCTTTGTAGAGTTGGCCATACGAGTGAGCCCTTCATATTAGCTTCTCAAGCCAAACAAGTTTTTTATGTTCAAGACCAACTCGATCCTAAATGGTCAATCGTTCTTGTGACTCCACAAAGAGTTTATAACTACGGCTGTGATGATGATGACTACTCTGTTGGATGTGACAAAAATCATGTCGCCACCAACAGATTGCCAAACGTTGAGTAGATTAATGAAAGTGAAGATTCGTGTGCACGTGTAGATTGTGAGGGAATTTGGATTGATAATAAATAGAGTGTTGGTTGTGTTTTTCTTATAGAGTTATCTATGCTTTTTAAAGAGTTATCTATGTTTAGTTTACATTTTATAATTTACATCTTAATGGTTGATGGTGATTATTGTTTATGGTGAATTTCTTTTGGTGTACATATGAGATGAATTGACTCGTTATCAAATTTTGGGTAATGCTATTGATTTTCATACTTTCCAGGATTTTCATACTTCCCAATCCCCAGGATTGGGAAAACTTAACCTTGCTGTCACGTTTTTCTCATAATTGAGGTAGATATGGATACAAATATGAAAAGTATATTTCTAATAAGACCGACATGACTAATAACCATAATTTTCTTCATGTTTTTAAAAATTCATATTCTTTCATTGTTGATTTCTTTAGGAAAGTTTAGTTGTTCATTCTGAAAAGAATGGATAAGGTATTTATCAAGTTTAAACAGCCGAAGGCTTTGATTGAGAAGTAGACTGGTAAGAAAATAAAGCGCTTGAGAACTCATAATTTCATGGAATTTTACTCGGGGCTATTTGATGAGTTTGGAAAAAATGAGGGAATTGTGAGACATCACAAAGTTTGAAAGATACCTCAGCAAAATGGAGTATCCAAGCCCATGAACATGACATTTATTGAGATAACAAGGTACATGAAGTCTAATGCAGTTTTGCCCATGAAGTTTTAGGATGAAGATGTTAACACAACATGTTATTTAGTGAATAAGTATTTATCCTCAGCTATTGAGATGAACACACCAAAAGAATTGTGTACTAGATACCCTGCCGCATATACTAATTTGATAATATTCTGGTGCTCGACATATGCTCATGCAAATAAGGTAAAACATGAGACGAGTGGAAAGAAATAATTGTTTTCCCCCTGTTTTGAAAATAGGGGAGTGACCTGTATTTTCATGTAAAATCCAAAGACAACAGGGTAGTGTCTCTATAGGTAAAATTATGAATAACATATGTTTTATTTTTATTAATAATGCTCTTGCTTCCTGCAAATTAATTTCAACATATCATTTGTTATTCTTTGTTATTCATCAACATGTACACTTACTTCAATCTATTTATTTGTCATTGTAGTGGATATGGACGAGGAAGATGATTTTCATTCAAAAAGTCCAGACGATTTAGCAAGGTCATCACAAAATTCAAGTAATAAACAACGAAAAGTTAGAGGAGTGGATGTTTTAGAATGAATAAGCAAAAGGGCTTCTTGTGATCGAATACTAGTAACTTACAATAGAAAAGGACAACCAAATGGTGATACAAGGAAGGATTTTGCAATTTATAGGGGCTTTTGGCAAGGACAATGGTGCCCATAAGTTATCCAAGTTGGCCCAAAGTCCCAAAGTCATTAAAAGAGAATTTATGGGTAGCTATGGAGGTAAATGCTAATAATTTATATTGATGTTATTTGAAGTCTATATTGGTATTATTTAATTCCGTTATGTAATATAATATTCATTAATTACAGGCCAAGTTCAACATGAACCCCAAATCAAATAAGGGAGTTATATCCGCTATTGGTTGTTCGTGGAAGAATTTCGAAGGAGAACTCACCAGGAGTTGTGTTAAGCCATTTAAAGATGATCCTAGTAATCTTTGGAACCGTACAGAAAAGTTTAAAAAGTTTATTGATCATGAGGATTGGGATGTGTTTGTAAGAGGAAGACTATCCCCAAAGTTTGAGGTGTATATTAAATTCATTTTATTATATAAATGTAACATTTATCCATGGTATGGTTAAATTGTTACATTATCATAAATTTATTGTGTAGAAATTAAGTGATGTACAACGAGAAAGGAGAGAACAAAATAAGTTCAACCACAATCTTAGTAAGTTGGGGTATGTAGGACTTGAGGATATTATGGTATGTAGTTGAATTCTTATATTATTTGTAGAGTATATGACTATAATTAATTCATTGTGGGGATTTTGTGTTGTGTGCTTAATTTCTTATATTTTATTTTATAATTGGGACAGAAAAAGAGACATGGAGATGCATTTGATGAGGATGATAGGTCTCTAATGTGGATAACCGCCCAAAAATCGATAAATAGACAATATCAAGACGATGCAATCGAGGAAGTTGGTGAAAAAATTGTGAGTTACTTTCAAAAGTACCTAACGCGGACATGTATATTATATAATCTTTATAAATATGGATATATACTACATATGAGGATTGAAAAGAATATGATTTAACAATACTCTTAATAATTTTCTTTATTGTAGGACGCTTTGAAGAAGAAAGTCCATGATGGTAGCTTAGTAACTCAAGGGACTTTAGACGTCTTAACCTTGGCACTTGGTACTCCAGAGTATAGCGGTCGAGTATGGGGGATGGGAAAAGGAGTCACTCCTACAACTTACTTTCATAGCCTTAGACGGGGATCAAAACAACATATTCAAGAGTTAGAGTCTAGACTTCATCAAGAAGAGGAGAAGGATAAAGAAAAAGATCAACAACTTCAGGAGGAAATGGAATAATTGAGGAAGTATCAAAGTAGATCACTTGCACCACCGTTAATTGAGAAGATTTCCTCAAATATTCAGAAAAGTGATAATAAAAAATATGAAAAGCATTTAAATTATGTGAGTGAATCATGCGATTCTCCATCCAAGAGGAAAAAAGAGAAGGATATCACGTAATTGGTAAAACTTTATTACATTTATGTCTCATACTATACTATACTCATTTTAGAATATTTCATGTGTATATAGGCCCAAAGCAATGTGAATAGACAACGTATAATTTCACCGTGGGATCCTAAATCTAATATTGGGAAGGTTTGTAACAACTTTAATTAGATTAGTGATTTTTATTCTTTTAGTAGTATATATATGTCATTCATTATTCATTTTGTTTTTTTATATAGGGAAAACAACGTAGATTGGCATTGAATTCACATGCGAATGTTGTTACGTCTGGGGTGTTTTTTGATCGTATTTCACCTAATGATACCATCCACAACGTTCGCTTGGGGGATAATTATATACGTGTATCAATAACTGACGTTCACTCTCCTGAAGCATATCTTCCTATACCGGTACGTAACGCGAACATGTATGTTGTTAAAGACGCACACAATTCACATGTTGCTTGGCCTAAAGAGTTTGTGTTGTCGTGTGTTGAGGTAACTTTCTTTTTTTTTTACATTCCATGCCACATTTTGAATTCATTATCCATGTCACATTAAATAACTTGAGTTCATTGTCAATGATCAAATGAAGCACCTAAAAGATCAAACGAAATCACATAATTGGTAAAACTTTATTACATTTATATCTTATAATTTACTATACTTATTTTGGAATATTTAATGTGTATATATGCCCAATGCAATGTGAATAGACAAGGTATAATTTCACCGCCGGATCCTAAATCTAATATTGGGAAGGTTTGTAACAACTTTAATTATATTAGTGATCTTTATTTTTTTATTAGTATATATATGTCATTCATTATTCATTTTGTTTTTTATATAGGGAAAACAATGTAGATTGGCATTAAATTCACGTGCGAATGTTGTTGCGTCTGGGGTGTTTTTGATCGTATTTCACCTAATGATACCATCCACAATGTTCGCTTGGGGGATAATTATATACGTGTATCAATAACTAATGTTCACTCTCCTGAAGCATATCTTCCTGTAGCAGTACCTAACGTGGAGATGTATGTTGTTAAAGATGCACACAATTCACATGTTGCTTGGCCTAAAGAGTTTGTGTTGCCGTGTGTTGAGGTAACTTCTTCTTTATACATTCCATACCTCATTTTGAATTCATTATCCATGCCACATTCAATAACTTGAGTTCATTGTCAATGATCAAGCGAAGCACCTAAAAGATCAAACAAAGTCATTTTGATTGCCCATATAAAGGATATTTTTAGCTTTTTATAAACATTGATTATTATTAAATTGATTTAGACATTCTGTTGAATTATTACATGCTAATAGTTGATATTTTTATAATATTGTATCCAATAATAAAAGTCACCCCTATACATTAGGCAGTCTACCGTCGTTCGACTTCCCAAGGCACTTTTTAGAATGTTGATTACAACAATTTCTACATTTGTTGAATGTAGAAGTTCGAGCTCAACATACCCGAATTATGCCCGAACACGGATCCGACTCGGATATAGAAGGCCAAAACCCATTGGGTAAATGGGTTTTACCCAAATTACCATTCAACATATCCCAATTAGCCTTATTTAGACTAAAGTCATCAACTATTTTCATGTGCTCGTGTTTTATTGTGCATTGCAGATACCGACTGACTTGCATCCGACGACGAAAAAATCTGCTTTAGAGACTGTTTTGACGGTATGTGAAATAATGAAGTTCAATCTTTAATTGTTTAAATCTGCTGGAGGTATTCAACTTTCTCTCATAATAATTTCCCTTCCCACTCTTTCATCTCTCTTCTCATACAATGTAGGGATTCAATCAAAATAAACCACCCACTCCTTATTTGTATGAAAAATCGCTAGCAACATAAGGAGAAAAAATGATGCTGTAACAAAAAAGGGAAAGAACAACTGTATATTTATTAACATCACACGCTCAAAGACGCACATTGTACATTCGGATCAAGTTCCTCGCCAATTTCTCTTCGATAAATTGTCTATTTTAAAAGAGCTAATAAATACACCTATTTTATAGTGAATTCCTTAGTTTGTACTCAACTTGGACTAGTTAATGTGAGCATAATTGTAATTTTACCTTTTGTATTTTGACATTGTTGATCAGGTAAAAAGTAAGAAAAAAAAGAAAGATTCTAGTGGCAAAGATGGCGCAATTATTGCAATTGCTAATATGCTTGATAATATCAAGACAATTGATATGGTGCAGATTCTGGTGGCTATTTTTGATGATGATCTTGAATTCACCTATATTCTAAAAAATGAATTAATACGGTTTTGTAAGATGCAAGAATTAGATGGAGTTTGCATTATCGCATACATGAGGTTAGATTTAAGTTTTACCATGTTTTATTTAATTTGTGAATGCATACATGAGGTTAGATGGAGTTTACATTTTTGCATACATGGATGCCTTTCTAACTCACGTGCGTTTGGTTTATGTATAGATGCCTATATGACAAATTTGGAAGGAGTTTTGAAGTTATTAGATTAGTAAATCCCCTCTCCATCCGGGACGCATTTTCTAAAAACATTGGGAATCAATTTATAACAGAAAATCTATAGAAGGCATCAAATAAACAAATATTTGTTATTCCATTCAATATCGGGTAAGTTTTGTACATATGTATAAGTTTTTTAGCATAATAAAAGTGTGTATATATAATATTCCTAATCTCCAATTATTCTTCATAATATAGGTATCATTGGATTTTGCTTATGATCGACTTTATTTTGAATAATGTGTTTTGGGTTGATTCTTTACACGGGGAACCGAGCTTGGACCTTAAGCTCTATATAAACACGTAAGTAGCTAGTGTCCTAAATAAATGCTTGTAATAAAATTATTGATTTCATTTTACATAATTTTAATATAATTATGTTTTTTTATTGAAGTGGAATTAGATCGTTTTTGACAATCAAAGGAAAAGGATCATTATTAAATTGGGAGAAAGTTAAGGTATTTGTTCGATAAATTAAATTTAATATTTAGGTATTCACATTTGACATTAGTAATATACTAACTCCTTTATTTTCAGGGCCCTAAACAACGAGGAGAAATTGTATGTGTTTTTTTTGTATTGAAGTTCATGTGAGAGCTCTTGGAAAATTCATCGAAATCAATAAAAATGAAGGTCACATATTTTTTAATATGTTTTTACATTCTTTTTTTATTTAGATGTGATAAAAGCAAATTATAATTTTATTTGTCTTGTTTAGATGAAGGACTTGGCTTGAAAGTCGTCATATCAAACTCATGAGATTAATGAACATCAATATGAGTTCATTGAATTTATTCAGCCTTATATGATATGATTTCGAGCACTTTATTAACACAATTTTGAGAAAGCCAACGGAGGACCGACGCATTTATTTGTGATTTTTCGATGTACATTTTTTTGGAGACATTTTTTTTGAAAGATGTACATAATGAGTATATCTAGCTATGATACATGTAGTACGTCATCATTTTTTTGTGGATAATTAATGTAGATGGTGGGCATATCTATTTATGCCCCACTATTTTTTATGTTTAAGTATGAGAGTTGTCATTTGGTCCTTCAAATATGCCATGAAAGGGGATATTTGGACATCTAAAGCTGATATTATGAATTGATTTGAGAAACACTCTTTTCAAATGCAATCTCAACCACTCTAGTAACAAGGATTAAGGCACTGCATCTTTATAATTTAAACATGGAGAAATTCGTGCTGTCCATATTGATAGTGAATTTGTTTGTCTACTGAATTGTTTGGACTGAAAAGTTGATAATATTGCTCGCTTGATCATTGTGTATATCTGAAGTTGAGAGCTTATATTAGAGTAATCATTTGATTGATAATCTGCTTGGTGTCCATTTTTGAGTCTTCATAGAGGCATTTGTTTCTACTCTTCCATATTTGCCATAGAATAGCTCCAGGAATAGTTATAAGTAAAAATTGAATGTTCTAATGGCTTCAAAGGAATATGTAGCTGCACATGAAATCATATATGATTCTAGAAAAGATGCTGAGATCTCAGAGAAACCTGAAGAGGTCCATCAAAAAAAGGCATCATCTATTGTAAATCTTATTGAAGTAAATGGTAAGCAAAGAGGTGGCGATGTGCCAATTACTCTATACCAAAAAATTGAGTCTGATGTGTCTTTAAGACCCGCTTTTGATGATCAACACTATGAACATTCAATGATTGAGGTAACTGTTAAAATTCTCTTTTAGCTACATTAAATTAGAAGGATATTTCCATTTTCTTGTGATAATAATACATAATGCATTGTAATAATAGTCTTTGTTAAAATAGATTGCAAAAATTTAATGTCCAGAATACAGGAGGTAGCAATAAGGTTAATTGGGATTGTACCTCTCTAACTTTTTACTGACATATATGTAGATTGCTCAATCTTATGAAGATTGTGGCGATACAACTAGAAAAATGTCAAGTGAACCTATACAGAGAATGATACTGCATGATCCCAAGGTAAAGTAGTTTATTATGTATAAAAGGTGTCAATGAAATTATCCATATAGTATAAATCATAGGCTTAATTGATTGTCATCCTTATATTTTTTATTTATCACACACGGGTCGTAATAAATCTACTATTTTTTATGAGTTGTCATATACTCAGTTTAGAAACTAACAACAAATGCTACATTGTTTGAAAGGTAACCATGGAGCGCTAGGAGAGAGGCACTAGCAAGTGTGTCGTGGATTTCTTAGGATAATGGGAAACGAGTTCCCTCAAAAAACCTGTGCAATCTCTCATTTATTCATAATTTGATCACTTGTAGACAACGACATCTAACCTAAGAATTCAGTACCAAAAGCATCTAGCTCCTCTTGTTCTCCCTCCAAAGGTAAAATCCCCCCCCCCCCCCCCTCTCAAGAAAATTCTTTAGCTTTTCTAGAGACCCATATAAAGAAATTTTCTCCACTAATCTGTTGTGTTTGCTATAATGTAGGCTCGTATGATTCCCCAAGAGATGCTAGTGCCATCACGCAATAAGTATGTTTTTTGGATTTTGTTATGTTATTTTTTCCTATGCATGACTGTTGTACCTACTCACTAACCTGTAATTGAGGTAGTCTCCCCAAAAAATCTTTGGAATGAAACAATTCACAATGTCACAAATTGGATCTTTCTCCCATGAGCAAAGTAGGGAAGAAATCGACCTTAAATATGCTCACTAGATATTTATTGTGTATTTATCAAAATAACCATAATAACTTTACATATGGTTACAATTGTCATACTATTACTTAATTTTTTAATATCTAAACATTAGCCTGATACGAGTTTGATACTTGAACATATTCTTTAATTGTAAATTCAGTCTGTAAGTTTCTTATATACACACACCATCATGCTCAATTGTTAGATGATTCTATTGCTTAATACAATTCCCTTACGGAGGTTGAAAATGGTTCCATTGTTAGTTTTGGCAAGATACAAACATGAATCTATGACAGTGTATGGGAATTGTAAACAATATTTTTCTCATAAGACACCGTATATTGAGCATTTGATGCAAACACTAATATACTATTTGGACATCTTATTTGAGAGTCATATGATTGTATTTGTTTCTGTAGTCACAAAAGGAACTTCAATAATGCTTAATTAGTAGTTTCAATGTGTTGTGCATAGGCGAATTAGACGACTTAAAGTGCATTGGGCACTTTGATGATGCACTTTGCATCAAGGAGCCTTTCATTTTGTCAAAATCAACTAAATCAAATGGGTGTGATAAAGAAATTGAATTTAGGATCGTTATGACCCAACAAGTTTGATTATCAGGACTATCGGATCGACTTCTGGATTCATCGAATCACTTTTGATCAGACATTAAATATGAATTGTGCGATCGATAGAAGCAATCCAACGGATACTGGATAGTCTGTTCATCGGTACCAATTGTACTTGTGAACTCTATTTTTTACACCAAAATCGTGTGTTTTCTCTTCTTGTTCTATCAGTTGGTAATATCCACTTTACAATTTGGAGTGTTCTTAGGTTTGAAGTGTACATACTTTGAGCTAAACACTATACACCACTGCATTGTACCTGGAGTCGTTATTTGTAGACTCTGTTGTGTACTTGTATTTCTAAGTGGAAGTGAAGAAATATTTCCTAAAAGATAGGAATCCTCTAGAGTCATGTAATCACTCTATGTAATAGTGTGATTATATCAAACTGTTCATTTGAAAATAAAACGTTGTGATTAACACATTTTGAAAGATAATTGAAGTGTGGTTATCCTTTGACATAGTGAAATGATGTGATTTGATCTCAATGATTTTCTTTTCAATGAAGATAATATATCTACTACCTCCTCTAAAGCAAACTGATTCAAAGAACTCTTCTACATGAACTAAGTGACTATGATAACATTCAACAGATAGTTAATTCAATTGGAGAAGTGAATATTTTGATGCCTTTATTCGTCTTGCAAGTTTAAGTAAATTTATATAGACAAAGTTGAAATGCTCAGTTGTTATGTTATCATGTGATTATGTTGCCATGTAAAACAATCTAAATTTGGCTAGCTATAACGTGTCAACTAAAATATTATCTTTTACTTCACGATCATATTTTCCACTATCTTCAATAAATAATACATAATATGTTCTGATGTTTGAACTTCGTTAGTACTCTTTGTATGTAATGTTCAATTATCATAAAGTGAAAATTGTATTTGGTAAATCTTGAAACTACTTGTGCATACATATATTCTAAACAATTACACATTTGGTGATCCTAGAATTGTGTTCTTGTGCTTGAAAAAACTCATCTTTTTTTCCAAATAAGTAATTATAGCATTCAGAAATAAAAAATGGTTCCCTTTGTTCCTATTTATTCCTTCACCTGATAAGTTTTCATTTTTACTTTTTCTTTACCTTACAGTGACACCTATATGGTGTGGCAAACGATTCTTTTAGTACTTTATTTAGGGAAACCGATCCCGACAAGCACATGCCTAGAGCTATATTTATTGATCTGGAACCCACTGTCATCGACGAAGTTAGAACTACAACATATCGACAACTCTTTCATCCCGAGAAACTTATTTCTGGCATGGAGGATTCCGCAGCCCGTCGACATTATACAGGTACCCTGTTTTTCAACTGGGAAGAAACTATTTTAGTTGTTGGAACATTGTTTAATCAAATTCAATTTATTCACTGGTGTTATTTTTGTATCTATACTATGCACCTGTGTTTTCTTTGCATATGTGCAATTTCATTATTCACATATGTATTTGATATCTTTATGATTTAGAGATAATTTGTTACTTTAGCTATTGGACATTATATTATTGTGAACTTGTTAAGTTATTCCCTACATGTATTATTACGTTCAAATCAATGTAGGACAGCCACAAAAGCCACACTTTCTTGATCCAGACACTGGTAGTGACCTCATTTGGCTTGAATGTGATGCACCCTGTGTACATTGTACCAAGGTATTAGTGTGTGATATGATTCATGATTGAAAATATTGAAGAAGATCCTAATTATCCAGTCCTCCACCATTTGAGAAAAAGCCAATCTTCAATTTAAAGGTCATTTTGTAAATCCATTTTGTGCAAAAATTTTAAATCATTTTTCCTAATAATATGCAATTAGGGTCTAGAAAACCCAACTATCGCAAAGCAACACTGCTTATGCCGTTTGAGTTGTGTAAAATCCAAAATTTACCCATTTTTTTAGACAAAATGGCCCATAGTGATGGTCTTAAAGCATAAACCGATTTGCCTGTGACCTACAGAAGTTGACTTCAAGATAATTTTAACCTAATAAAAGAGATCTAAGCTACAGAGAACCTATTCATTTCCCTTAGCTGAAAAAACCACTTGTCCCTAGTTTATGTCTTGTGCCTTTTTTTATAATTGATATGCAGTATTGCAAGGAGATTCTTATTGTTGCGAAAGCTACTAATAATGCTCAAGCTATCACTGCAACAACCTTGGAGAAGTATGATGATATTTTTTACGTAAGTTGCCATCAAGGCACTGATTCTTTTAATTTGTCGATAAGGCAATAGTGGTTTGTCTCTTTGAAATTTTAATTGTTATATGGTAAGTTGGAATTTTTCTCTGGTTTGGGGGAGTTACTTTTTTTAAAACAAATATTTTTTTTTCTTATTCAGTTTTCCCAACTTATCACTACATCCATCTTATAGAAAAACAAAATCCGAGTTGTGTTTTTGTTGACAAATACAAAAATGTGAGTTAGACGTTCAAGCATAGACATATTGGAAAAATGAGTACTGTTGAGTCCTAGAAATGAAAATGAGCCAGCCTCCAATGACGCAACATAAGCCTAAGAGGAATGATCGTTCACGAATTGAAGCAGCAACACAGGGAAAACATTCCTTGGAATCGGTATCCAGTCAACAACACTTTTGGTAGCTTATATAGAGAATTGTTTTGAGGTCTCCTAGTCATCAAGAGGACTCCTGCAGACTTGTCAGCAACCCGGTAATAATGTTGAGGAGGGTTAACTACAGACTCACAGTTTGTGTCAGAAGTTGCTACAGATACATTTTACAGTAGTGCCGAATGTAGTCGTTCTCTCTATCTAGCTGCAACAACTCTCTCTGCAAGCGTTCATTCTCTAGAAACAATAATTTATTCGTTGTAGCCAAGTTTTAGTTCACTAACTAAAATTCAATAGCCTATTTCCTCTGCTTCTTAATGCACCTGCGATTTTTAAACCAGACCTTGATCTGTTTAGACTCGAGATTACAAAGGATGAGATTCTAGCGGATCAATTCCAACCTTTGAGAGTGACTTGGCTTTTAACACTCTGCATACACTTTCTTAAGAACCTTAACCTGCTCAGATGTGCAGAACACATGCTTTCCATCACCCTCGTGTCATTTTCTATGGTCATTGCCTCTGTTGCTGCTGCTCCTTACACCTGGAGTCCCCTCTTACCATTTCCACCACTAGAACTTGAAACCCACAGGTGAAGAATACATAAACTGAAGCTGAAAGGCTTTGGGTCCGTAAGGACCTGGTTATAACCGAGATGTGCTGGACTCGGATGCTTAGTAAACTTCATAATGCCCAAAATTTATTATTTGTTTCTGGAGCTGTGTTAGTTATCCAAAACTAACTCCATCCCGAGTAAGAAACCTCTACATAGTGCAAGTAATTAAGGATAATCACACTTGCAAATCCACGTCATCCTTGAACATTTAATTTCTGTGACAATCTCATCGAGTCTTTACATTTTATCAGCCTCATCAAACCTCAAATAGTGTTGATTTTCAATAGCTTAAAATTGCTTAGGGCTTCATTAAAGACTAAAACATCGAATAAAAATTTAGCATTTTATCTGCAATGGTGTTGAATATAACACTGAAGAAGATGAAGCTTTGTCCTGGGAATTCATTTTATTTTTAAAAATTTCTGATAATTTTAGCTATCAAGATGTGGCTCATATATTTTCAAATTATGGGTACGGTGTGTTTCGAAACCCCAATCCAAGCTATTGAATTGGGATTGGGGTCTTGAATTTCGATTCCATTAATTCCACATCGGAACCAACACAAATGAATTATGACGTCAAGTAATTCGAATTCATTGAATTCCAACTCCATGGAATTCGAATTCAATCATAAAATTCTAATAGATTTTTAATTCTGGGCATCCAAGCATATTGGTAATGTATTTTTGATTTTGGTAAAGTATTTGGACCACATCCAAATGCTCTTATTCAGCATCTCTGTAATGGGGGACATTTTTGTGAAGAGAAAAACTAAGTGGGCTTCACTGAACTAAGACTATTTTTTATGGTACCGTTCTCTAATATTCTATTATTTGTTTTAGTGCTTGTATGGTGGAGCTCCTAAGTGACCTCAGTTAAAATAACTGGATCGAGGTGCAGATATTGTTATAGCAACTCCTAATCGGCTCAATGACATCCTTGAAATGAAAAAAGTTGACTTTCGGCATGTTTCGCTTCTTATGCTTGATGAGGCTGATCGAATGCTTGACATGGGTTTTGAACCTCATATCCAGAAGATTGTCAATGAGATTCCTCCTCGCAGGCAAACTCTAATGTATACAACAACCTGTCACAAAGATGTGTCAAAATATCTCGTGATCTTCTCGTTAATCATTTTCAGGTGAACATAGGCAATGTTGATGAACTTGCGGCGAACAAGTCCATCACTCAGGTAAATTAAGGCACCTTTATTGTTATCATATTAGATGCCTAGAAATGATTCATATTACACGCATAGTTTAATATGATGACGCATTTGTCAGCATATTAAACGAATTGCCAAACACACAAAATGCTCACATGAATTGTGACTGATTTTTCCTATGCAAGTAATTGAAAGCCTAACAATTCAGGTTCCTTTAGTTTGGATTGAAGGGAATTTTCATCTATTTATAATTAAATTTTTTCACTATTTTTGTCTTAACATATAATTATAGCGTGTACTTTTATTTATATTAGAAAATATCGATAACGAGAATCGTTAAAATCGAAAAAGTTTGGTTTGAGTTATGTTGTATAAATAAGTACAATTATACAAATTTAAGAAGCACGAATTTATCCAAATTGAGGATGAAAATCAAGAAGGAAGTGATCCATTTTAATCACAAATTAAGTTAAAATTAAAGGTGCGTATGGAAATTCAATCTCAAAGGCACCCTTAGAGTAATTGTACACGGATTGAGAATTACAATCATTGTTTAGTATACATTATGTAACAGATGTACACAAAATCAAATCAAAACGGTAACTGGAAGTTATTGTTCTTTATTAGTTCTAAGTTTAGGTGACTCACCATCGATTCTATTTCACTACTTGAGCTGAGTTGATTTATGAAAACAAATGTTTGTCAATGTTTTAACAGTTTCATTAATAATTTTATTGCAACATCTTGGTTCAATACTGATTCAAGATGAGTTGTATGGATGGGCACATGAAATGATTAAATTTTAAACTCTAATACTATGTATGAACTTTCAGCAAGTCATGGGTGCCTTCTGCAATATTCATAATATGAATTGCAATCATTTGAATAATGCCTATATGATATGCAACTCACATATTTAATACTATGTAATTGTCTTTTTTGTTTTTATGATTTAATTTCGTGTATGTTATGTAGGCATGGACCAAGGAGCTAAAAACTCTTCAAGAGTCTCGTACACATGGCATTTAAGACAAGATGGATCAAGTGAAGGAGTAATTACATGAATTATTTTCCGGTATGATTAGACATTACATACCTAGAAGTTATATTTTACTAAAAGTTCAAAAAGTTATCTACTAAGTTTTGTGTTTTGGTTGTATTAAAGCTAATTGATCTTGGAGATTTTTCTTTTAATTCTACCATATATTTAAAAACAGGCGCGCACTGTGGAAAAATAAACAGCTAGAGAGAACTTGTAATGGATTTAGAAGTTGATAAGCCCGATAAGAAGGTAATTTTTTTATTAAATTTTTTATGAACACATGATTCTTTGTGTTTCAAAATTATTGGCTTTGAGTAATTTATAAAGTTGATAGTTTAACGAATTGGGTAGGTTTCAAATTTGGAATACGAGATTTTTAGTGGAAAACTGAGAAGTTTATAGAGACAACACACACACATGGGTCTTTTTTTATATTGTTGTTGGAGTTTTTTATTATTTCTTAAATAGGGTGGATAGTCCTATAAATAGGGAAATTCTGTCCAATTTTTTTAAAATTATTTACAATTATTTATTTTATATTAAAAATCTTTTCAACTTAACTTCTACACGACTTAGTACTTTGGAAAAATTGGAATACATATGTTGTGTTTTATGTTGCACTAGAGATTTATATATGATGTTTTGAACTTATGCAGGAGCATCAACTTAGAGGGACGCGAAAGGTGTTTCACTGTCAGACAACAAGATAGTAAACATAAGCGGGAAGAGGACTTCGACGCATTATTGCCTAAAATTATGAAGAGATTATTACGACGGAGGAGCACTTAATTTTGATAGACAAATTTAATTTTGTTGATATGTTAGCTCAATTTGATTTAATGTAGTTTTGTTTGATGAGAGACAAAAAAATATGTTAATGGGAGTGTTGTATTTTTTGGCTAAATGATATAATTTATAATGTATCAATTGTCAATTGTAATATTGAATGTGGAATAAATGACTTTATGACTTTTGATTTGTGTTTAGATTTATTTGTCAACTATGACATTAATATTGGTTTTTTTTAATATATTTTCAATCTATGACCGCTTTATGTTAAACCCTCATGTGATGAATATTTTATAATCCTTTTTAATATTTGAAAATTATTTATCATGACGCTTTTTAATCAAATATGACATTTTATAGAGTATATTATGACCAGTTTTTGTAGCAGATATGACATTTTTGAAAAAAAGTCATATATAATCGTTACCTAATATAACACTTTTTATGGGTATCAATTATGACACCCAAACTTATGATGGTTTTCATTGAAAAATAAAGCGTCATGAAATGCATTTTATAACACTTAAAAAAGGTCATAAAAAGGATTTTTTTCTGTAGTGTCGGAATTTACGGGTGTAACCCTCTTTTATTTGTTTTTGAGTTTTTTATGAAAAATAAAGTATGTGCAATATACGAATTAAATCGTAGATGTTAATAGGTATGAACTAAAGTGAAACTAGATTATGAATCTAAAGTAATTTATGCAAAAACAAGAGATTTAAAAGAGAGGGAGAAGGAATTGGACCTTCTTTGGAGCTTGAACTTGGATCTTGGATGAACTCCTTTGAATGTTGATGGATTTTGATGAGAGAAAATGATATTTTCCAAATTGAGTGTGAAAAGGATGGGTATTTAGGCTTGACTGGGTTTTGTCATATGGAACTTCGCTGATTTCGAGAGAATGTTACTGAGATCACTGGTGCTGATGGGTTTGCTGTCTATTTTGGGAATGAGGGCATGTCCCTTATTTATAAGGAAAAAGGTGGGTGCCTATCGATCGATCACCCTTGACACTACGCCGATATGCTGGCTTCAAGGCCTGCCAATTCGCAGTCTCGTGCAGACTTTTCTGAAAAAATGACTATAGAGAATAAACCATTGATCTGAATTGTGCACAGGTCATACCATTAGAAAGTTATTTCAGAGGCATTCGAGAGTCCTTTGGACCGCTCCTAGGTCCATGAGTTAACTTTGGGTCGAATATGGCTCGAAAGTGCACATCGGTCCTTTAGACGGTGTGACACCCCGACTAATTAAATACCGGGTAGCTACTCCTTTATTAAATTAAATCAAAATGCCAAGTTGGCTCAGTTAATAGCATCATTGTCGAAAACATTTTATTATTACTAACCACCTAGTATTTAAAAAGTAATTTGTAAAATTTTAATTAAAGTCTGATTAACATGCAGTAAAAGATTTAATGCAAGAATAATATCACCATTCACCATAACGAAATAATAGAATAACCATCACATGATATAAATAAATCCGGAGGAAAAACTCCTCATAACAAATCCCACAACTGAAATAAGTAACGAAATACTGACTACTGAATCAATACATGCCAAAGTCTGAAAAACTGAAATGGAAAAGTCTCTAATAGAATTTGGGCAATATGCCCTACAACTGAAGAATACTGAACATGGAATCCAAATGATAGAAGCGTCTAAAAGCAAATCCCTGTAACTTCCACAAACAGCTACAGCTCGTCATCGGAATGAGAATCCTATGCGTGGTGTCCTTGTGGCTGGGCACCTAAAATGGTTTTACAAGAAAATAGATTTGAAAGCAAACGGATCAGAGCCCGAATGTGGAGATATTTTAAAAACCTGCAACTGCTTTAAAAACATTTAAAACATTATGGTACATGTTAGGACGTGCACTTACATGAAATTATCACCTCTCGACTAAATGTGCACTCCTAACGTAAGTACCCATCTAAAATGACACTAATCCCTAGCTAAGTGACATCATATCTAGCTAGACTGTCATATGTTCTACTCTTATTACTCGGTCCCCATTTACATTATAACGATATCATTTAAATAGGGCTTAACGTAAATTCAGTTTCTCCCATAAAAGAAACACAACTCATTATAGATTATCCCTTTTATATATTCCAAATTTATACACACAATACCATATGAAAGTTCCCAGAATAAAGTGTATATTTTCCACAACATAAATATACAATATAAGCACCCCGAGACTAGCTGCGGTGCACACATACTCTGCTATCCATCCCGGTACATCACGTACATAAGGATCACATATTCCGAATCTCTCAGGAATAGTTCACAGATAACAACATCACAAATAATGGAGGCGAACACAGTCACATCACATGGGTCACGCACATACCTGCGCCCCCACGATCAGCAGACTTATTAACATCACAATAAGTCCTTCTCTGACCTATGTTCATCGAGGTAACCAGTCTAAATCCGGGCAACACAAGGATTAGAGGGCCCTAAGCGAATGCAAACCTCCCGTGATAGCAAGTATGGTAGGTATGTCATACACATAAAATCAATACATATATACTAAGTATGCACACGTCTTAGTAATCACCATAATATATATTGGTACATATCTCTTCTCGTACTGACATATAATACTACACCATTTATATGTTCCCGGCGAATATAATTAATTAGGCCGTCAATAGCTCACATCGTAATAGACACTCACGTCCTACTTCACATTTTCCCTTAGGTTCAAACTACACTTCTAGGTTTGACTCCTCATTGTATCCCAAACATCCCAAATATATCAATTACTCATCAAGGAAAGGATATCTCTACCTATACACAAGGTTACTGGGCACTCGGGATCAAAACAGGCTAAAAAGCCTAAACTGTCAACTCGTTCGAAGTCTCGTTCGAACGAGACTTCGTTCGAACGAACTGAGTCTTCTAACGAGATCTCGTTCGAACGAAGTGGGCTTTCTAACGAGATCTCATTCGAACGATCTTATCGAACGAACTTCACCCTCGTTAGAAGTCAATGGTCAACTCGTTAGAAGCTCGTTCGAACGACCTGGGTAGGCCTTCTAACGAGTGGCCAGATTCAAGCCCAGAATTCCTACTCGTTTTTCACCAATTTCTACTCCTCAATTCTCCTCTAAAATTCGTCCCAACAATGTTTTAAGGTCTCTAATCAATCCTAAACCTACTAAGGTCACATACTAACGTGTTTTAAGGAATCAATTCATCCTAAACATCATTAAATCATCAAGTCTCTTTACTTTTCCCCAAATTTTCAAGAACATAAACCCTAGAATTTATAATCATCAATTTACTCAAATTAGATCCGTTTTTTGTTACATCCAACATATATTAACATCAGGGTAATCATCTCTATACGATTCTACATGCAATTTCTTCTCAAAATTTAAGTTCTAAGTCCAATTAAAATGGGTTTTTATTAAACTCCCAAGAACAATTTGATTTATGTAAATTCCTACGCATGGAAGAAGCATTCTCTATAATAATTGAAATTAAACCACTTGCCTTGATTCAATCTCTGATTTTGATGACGATTTGAAGAAGTTCCCTCTCTCTTCCTGCAGAATTCCTTTCTATCTCTCTCTCTCTCCAAGCTTTCTTCTCCAATGGCTATGGTGGCTAGGGTTTGTTTTGGGAACTTAGAAAACCTAATTCTAAAACTCCTCGTAGTCTTATGGGTCAATATGGTTGGTAGTGGGTTTAGTGGTTGGTTTCCTGAATCAGATATAATTTACTAATTTTCGTCACTTTTAATTCCCAAAAATACAAAATTACCAAAATACCCTTTATGTTGCCGGTATGGCCTAAAAATACCCCGGGACCCAAACTAAACCCCCGGCTAGTGTTTTCTGACTATATCGACCCTTCCGAACGCGTTGGCGCACTCAAAATGACCATACGGTTAATAGAATTTAAATTCACTTTTATGATTAAAATAATTATATCCTGACGCGACTGTCTCACGCGTCCCAATAAAATATCCAAATTGCCGTATATCAATCTCACGACAAATTTCATAATTCAATATTCATATATCATCATATATACTCAATATAGTCAAATACCAACTCACATCTCGCTAGTATTTTATCTGGATTAATTCCCAATTAATTTTCATTTAATTAATTAATCCCAAAAATAAATATCGCCAAAAATACGGGGTATTACATACTTCCCCCCTAATAACAGAATTTTGTCCCGAAATTTGGAACTAGAGAGTACCTGAAAAAAATAACTCTGGATAACGTTCGCGCATCTCATCCTCACGTTCCCATATGGACTCCTCGACATTGTGATGTCTCCACTGAACATGCACTAACGGAACTATCTTTGACCGTAGGTTCCTCTCACTTCGGTCCAAAATAGCAATTGGCCCTTCCTCGTAGGAGATATCAGGCTGTAGATCAATCTCCTCCAAAGCGATGTGAGAATGAGACAAATCGTCCCTGAGATATTTCCTTAGCGAGGAAATTTGAAACACATCGTGAATCCGGTGTAAATGCTCCGGTAACCCGAGTCTATACGCAACTGGTCCAATCCGCTCAATAACAGGAAACGTCCCCACATACCTCGGTGCCAACTTCCCGTTCTTCCCGAAATGCATAATCCCCTTCATAGGAGATACTCTAAGCAAAACCTGGTCCCCCACTTGGAAATCCCTGAAAGATCTCTTCGCATCAGCATAACTCTTCTACCGGTCTTGAGCTACCCGAATGCGACTCCGAATCAACTCAATCCTTGCCGAAGTATCCTGAATCACTTCCGGCCCAAGTAGTTTGTTGTCCCCCACCTCTAACCAACATGCTGGGGAACAACAAGGTCTACTGTACAACGCCTCAAACGGAGCCATGCCAATAGTGAACTGGTAGGAGTTATTATAAGCAAACTCTACCAGTGGAAGGTATTTCTCCCATCCACCTCCAAAGTGAATAATGAACATGCGTAGCATGTCCTCCAACATCTGATTTGTGCGCTCGGTCTGCCCATCGGTCTGCGGATGATAAGCTGTACTCAACCGCAATTTCGTGCCCATGGCCTCCTGGAAACTCTCCCAAAACCGCGAAACAAATATCTTGTCTCTGTCAGACACGATATTTAGGGGCACACCGTGAAGTCTCACAATCTCTGAAATGAAGAGCTAGGCATACTGTCCCGTAGTGTAGTCAGTCCTTACGGGTAAAAAGTGAGCGACTTTGGACAACCTGTCCACAATTACCCAAACGGAGTCGTGACCCCTCTGCGACGTAGGCAACCCCGTGATAAAGTCCATGGATATGCTCTCCCACATCCACCTCGAAACCTCCAACGGCTGTAGAAGTCCTGTCGGTCTCTGATGATCCACTTTTACTAGCTGACAAGTGGCGCATTTCGAAACAAACACAGCGATATCTCTCTTCATACCGCTCCACCAATACTGGCGTCTCATGTCTTGGTACATTTTGTCCCCTCCGGGATGTATCGCAAACCGTGAGCCGTGCGACTCTGTCATCACCTCGTGTCGCAATTCCTCCCCTTCCGGAACCACCAATCTCCCATTGAAGCGTAATCCCCCGTCTGAGCTGACGGTATAGGACTCGGCTCCCTCTACTAGTAATCGAACTATCTGCTCCTGACAGAACGAGTCGTTAGCCTGTGCCCATACTACCTTCGTGACAATCTGCGGTGTAACGGTCATCACAGACATGAAATATCTGGCCACTGCATCCTGGTGTCCCAACTCCTTCCACTTTGCCTTCCACACCCCTGCCACCTCATCTGCTGGCCTACGGCTCAACGCGTCTGCTACCACGTTAGCCTTACCCGGGTGATACTGGATATCAAACTGGTAGTCCTTTACAAACTCAAGCCACCTCCTTTGCCGCATGTTCAACTCCTTCTTCGTGAACAGGTACTGTAGGGACTTGTGGTCCGTGAACAATTGAAACTTCTCCCCCAAAAGATAGTGCCTCCAAATCCGTTGGGCAAATACCACTGCCGCCAACTCCAAATCATGCGGGGGGTAATTCTTCTCATGAGGCTTAAGCTTACGGGAAGCATAAGCTATGGCCTGTCTCTCCTGCTGCAATACACATCCAAGTCCTTACAAAGACGCATCGGTGTAAACCAAATACTCAACTCCCGATCTCGGTAATGCTAACACAGGTGCTGAGGTTAATTGATCCTTCAATTCATCGAATGCCAACTGACAGGCATCACTCCAGATGAATGGCACACCCTTTCGAGTCAGATGTGTCAAAGGACCTGCTATCTTCGAGAAACCCCGAATAAACCTCCTGTAGTATCCTGCTAGACCCAAGAAACTACGAATCTCCGTTGGTGTCGTGGGCTGTCCCCACTCCCTCACCGCGGATACCTTCCCCGGATCAACAGATATTCCCCGGTCAGAAATAATGTGTCCCAAAAACTGGACCTCCTTTAGCCAAAACCCGCATTTCTCATACTTTGCATTCAACTCGTTCTGACGTAGTGTCTGCAAAACTTGCCTCAAATGTTCGACGTGCTCCTCTTTTGTCTGGGAGTAAACCAGAATATCATCGATGAATACAATGACAAACTGATCTAGGAAATCCTTGAACACTCTGTTCATCAAGTCCATAAACACTGCTGGAGCGTTGGTCAAACCAAAAGGCATAACTCAAAACTCGTAAGAACCATATCTCGACAAGAACGCAGTCTTCGGGACATCCTCCTCCCTGATATGCAACTGATGGTATCCCGATCTCAAATCAATATTCGAGAAGAAAGAAGCTCCTTTCAACTGGTCGAATAAGTCATCGATTCGAGGCAACGGATACCTATTCCGTATCGTGACCTTATTCAACCCTCGGTAGTCCACACACAATCTTAGTGAACCGTACCTCTTCTTCACAAAAAAAACTGAAGCGCCCCAAGGTGAGGTACTCTTGCGAATAAAGCCCTAACCTAACAGCTGCTCTATCTGATCTCGTAGCTCTCGCATCTCTGCCGGAGCCATACGGTACGGTGCGCATGCTATAGGTCTCGTATCTGGCAATAGGTCTATAACAAAGTCTATCTCTCGACTGGGGGTAGGCATGGTATCTCCTGAAACACATCCGAATACTCCCTGACAACTGGGATCGAATCTAAAGGAATCGCAACCTCCTTAGAGGTATCCTCCTCTATGTAATACAAATGAGCGGTCGAGCCTCCCTCTGGGCGAGGCATCGCCACTAAAAACATCTCTTCCCCCGGAATGGCAAAAACAATGCTCCCGCTGAAGCAATCAATCATGGCTCTATAATCAGCGAGCCAAACCATACCGATAATCACATCGTGAACATGCATATCTAATACCAACATATCAGCAGGTTATACCAGACTACAAATCTCTACCCCCACTCCCCGGCATATAAAGAATATAAGTGACTCATTCCCCAATGGTGAGTCCACACACGTCACTGTGCTCTCTGCCGTAGCTAACAACCCTAAGGCTTTCGCAAAATGTGTAGCTATAAAACAATGTGTAGCCCCCGTATCAAACAATACCCGACCCATAGTGCCATGGATAGGAAACGTACCCTCAATCGCGGGCGGTGCCTGTGGAACTGCTGCCTGGTGGACGTTATAGACACGTCCATACTATAGCTACCCCTGCTGAGCTGGGACTGCTGGAATGGGTGGCAATGATGCCATCTGTGGCGGTGCGGGGAGAGCGGCGGGAAACATAGGCCTCTGCGGCTCCTGGCGAGCACCCTGCTGCTGCTGCTGTGGAGCCCTGCCCCTATCAGGACAATCCTGTCGTTTATGGCCAGTCTTGCCACAAACATAACACTTCCCTTGGAAGTTCCCTCCTCTCTGCCCCTGCTGTCCCCGGCCCTGGTGGCCATTACCGTTCCTCCCTTGGCCCTGCTGAAACTGCTGCCCATTCTTCCCCTGTTGGCCCTGATGGCCGTTTGGACCCTAATGGCCCTGACGAAAACCTCCCTGTCCATGCCTGTAATTCCCTCATCTGAACCTCTTTTGATCCCCCTGCTGGGAACCCTGCTCACTCTGTCTCTGCCCCTGAACATATTGTGCCCCACCGGCACCATGTCCTCCAGTCCTGCCCTGATGGCTAGACTCTCCCGATCTCTTGCCCTCAGCCATATGAAAGCGGTGATCCTGGCAGTGTAACAAAGAAGCGTTAACCACATCAGAATAAGTGGCCAACGAAAGGTTCCCTAACAGATGCTGATGGATCCTCCATGTCAATCCGTTGGTGAATTTCTCAATCTTCTTCTTTTCTGTCGGTATCTCATTTGGAACGATATTCAACAGATTCGTGAACTCGGCCTCATACTCGGCCACGGTCTTACCCTCTTGCTTCAGATTCATCAGTTTCCTCCTCATTTCCGTGTGAACAGCTGACGGAAAGTACTTGCAGTCGAACCGCACCCAAAAGTCCTGAATAGTGAGAGTATCCCTCTCCTCCACGGTGGTAATAGACTCCCACCACTGCAGTGCAGATCCAACTAGCTTGAAAGTAGCTAGCACCTTCTTCTAAACGTCAGTGCACTCATACATCCTCAAGTGCCTCTGCATATCCTTCCTCCACTGGCTCGAGACTACCACATCTGAGCTTCCTGTAAACTCTGGAGGATGCGCTTTTTGAAAAGCGCCATGTACACATTCCCAAGCAGACGGGAATGCATTTTCCTGTACTGGCGCGGAAATCGGCGCCTAAGGCGGTGCCTACTGAACTACGGTAATTGCGGCATTTACCGCTTGGGCTACAATGGCTGGAACCTCAGCGGCGTTCATCATGCCCTGAACTGGAGCGGGTTGGGGTTTAAAAAGTTGACCTTGGTCAACCGGGGGTAAAAAATGCTCGGTGACCTCTCGGAGTAAAACGACCCGTTCGTCCGTACCGTAGGTCAGAATCGCGCACGTGGCGGATCGTTAGAAAGGGTATCCAGTGCCCTTCAGAGATTCATTCAGCCTTATTTGAGAATAATAGTTTACTTTGGTCAAATAGAGTCCAGGAGCACCCAGTGACCTCCGGATCAATTTTCGGGGGAAAAATGATCGTTCATCTGAACGATTATGCCATTTTGCTCATGGGGCGGCATGGTTGGAAAAGGATTTTAGATCCTTTCATAGATTCAAAGAGATTTTGCTCTGTCAAAAGAGTTAATCGGAGTTAGATGGGGACTGGGGGCGCCCGGGGGTCTCTAGATCGGTACTCGGAGTGCGCAACCTATGTCCGTGGTGGAAAGGGGAGGTGTTAGGAGTCTAAGGAGAGACATAGGGGGTCCTATAATGTGGTTTATAATGATCCCCTCATTGAGTGATCTTGGAACAAGTGATGGCCATTGAATAAACACCACGTAATGGAGGGAGGTCAATTCTGCGGACCTAAGGAAGGTGGATGACCGATTAAGACGGTCGAGGTCAATTCTTATCCAAAAGAGATGACGACCGAGGATCGAGGTCAATTCTAATCTAACTGAGGTGATGATCTAAAACTGAGGTTAATTCTGATCTAAGAGAGGTGACAATCGAGGACCGAGGTCAATTTTGACCTAACTAAGGTGACGATCCAAGATCAAGGTTAATTCTGACCTAAGAGAGGTGATGATCGAGGACAAAGTCAATTCTAACCTAATTAAGGTGACGATCCAAGATCGAGGTCAATTCTGACCTAAGAGAGGTGACGACCGAGGATCGAGGTCAATTCTGACCTAACTAAGGTGACGATCAAAGACCAAGGTCAATTCTGACCTAAGAGAGGTGACGATCGAGGACCGAGGTCAATTCTGACCTAACTAAGGTGACGATCAAAGACCAAGGTCTATTCTGACCAAAGAGAGGTGACGATTGAGGACCGAGGTCAATTCTGACTTAACTAAGGTGATGATCCAAGATCGAGGTTAATTATGACCTAAGAGGTGAAAAGAGATGATCTATGACAATTCTGACCTAACTAAGGTGACGATCCAAGACTGAGGTCAATTATGACCTAAGAGAGGTGACGACCGAGTACCGAGGTCAATTCTGACCTAACTAAGGTGATGATCCAATACTGAGGTCAATTCTGACCTAAGAGAGGTGACGACTGAGGATCGAGGTCAATTTTGACATAACTAAGGCGATGATCCAAGAACGAGGTTAATTTTGACCTAAGAGAGGTGACGACCGAGGACTGAGGTCAATTTTAACCTAACTAATGTGACGATCTAAGACAGAGGTTAATTCTGACTAGAGAGGTGATGACCGAGGATCGAGGTCAATTCTGACCTAACTAAGGTGACGATCCAAGACCGAGGTCAATTATAACCTAAGAGAGGTGATGAACGAGGAACGAGGTCAATTATAACCTAACTAAGGTTACAATCCAAGATCTAGGTCAATTCTGACCTAACAGAGGTGACGACTAAGGACCGAGGTCAATTTTGACCAAACTAAGGTGACGATCTAAGATCGAGGTCAACTATGACCTAAAAGAGGTGATAACCAAGGACCGAGGTCAATTCTGACCTAACTAACGTGATGGTCCAAGATTGAGGTCAATTCTAACCTAAGAGAGGTGTACTTTTTCCTTTGGGAAATTTGGGGATTCCACTAGGGATAAGGATTGGATTTTAGGTTCCGCTGGGGAATGATCCGAGGATTTGTAGTTAGGGAAAATTTGGGGGCGTCCTTTGGAGATGTTATTGGGGAGAACTAATCTCTGGCATTCCAGGTGGAGGTGTAAAAAAATATTTTCCTTGGTGAACAAGGTGCTAGAATGGATTTGGTAATTTTTAAGAATTTTTTGGGAATTGTTCGGAATTTTCTAGTATTCTTTTAGACTTTTTGTACGAAATTTTAAAGGGTGTGCCGATTAGTACATATGGAGGTGTGCCAATCGACATTGGCATGGAATTTTGGGATACCTCGAGCAGGTGAAAGGCTCAGTGTCGATTGGTGGATGGAAGGGGCTGCCGATCGGCATGACCCTTAGCCTCCTATAAAAAGGGGTCAGATTCTCCTCATTTTGCACATCTTTCTAACTTCTTTTCTTCGGCTATAAACCTCTGCAAATCATCCTATCATCCAAAATGGTTGGCTTCAGTGCAACCCATATGGCATGGCTCAATGCCGATGACTGGCAGGGTTGGAGTGGAGGGCTAGGGTGCACCTCTCATTGGGTAGCGAGAATTTTTTCGACTCGTTTGAGCCTGTGGCAGATGACCAGACTCTTCTGCATGAGCCTTCACGTCATCGCTCTTCAAGGGTGGTGAACCTTGGTGTCTATGTAAGTATTGCATGACTTTTGGTATTCATTTATTCTTTTCTCGACGGTATTTATTTATTTCTTGAATCTCGCAAGGGCTTTATTTATTTCTTGATAGTCTGACGCCTCCATGTCGACTATTCGTGCTCATGGTATGACAGGGCTCAAGGATGTTTGGGAGAACCTTCCTGCAATGGTGTGCTGGATGGTGTCCTCTGCGTGTTTTGGGAGGCTATCATCGACTTTGTAAGAGACGCCCCGCTCCACTGCGATTCTATGTGCTTTGGGAGAGAGGTGGTGGGACACTACCCACACCTTTCATTTGGCTTTGGGGAGATGACGGTGACTCCCATTGATGTTCAGAAGTTACTGGAGGTGGACTACGAGGATACCCACATCGAGGTGGACAGGACGCTGAGGGTAACGTTGGAGGCGGTGGCGGCGGCTCTTGGTGACGTGGAGAGTGTGGTTTATGGATAATCTCTCCTCTTATCTTCTTCGAGGGAGATTTTTCTGAGGAGGAGGGTTAACGAGAACGACGGGAAACAGGTACGTTAGATGGCCCATCTATTTATCTTTCTGGTGTTAGGAGGTTTTTTAGTGGCAACAAGTGGCGACGTCGTCCATTTGTGGTTTCTACCATTTGTGAGGGTGTTTTCGAACATTCGCTTCTATGACTGGGGGAGACTGACTTTGGTGACCCTTTACTATTCTTTGGATGCATTCAATGGATTCTGCCGGACGACTTTTACTGGGCCACGTATCTTTTGGAAGTATTCTTTATTTTGTGCATTTTTCTTTATGCATTCACATTTTTCATTCACCCACTTCTTTTTTATTTCTTGAATGACGATCCTTGTTTTTTTGCAGACGTGGTTCTATGAGGTGATTGGGTTAAACACCCACTGATTTCTTTGAAGGATGACTCCGTTGTGGAGTTTTTTCAGATGTTTCGGTGGAAAAGGTCCAACCGACAGTCGAAGAAGAATCTTTCTCTGGAGGTAGTGCGTCAGGTCTTGAATGGCCTGACGAGCAAGCGGGTAAGCTTTCTTTCGTCTTTGAGACTTATATTTTTCATTTGATGCCATTTTATTAATACTCATCCTTCGTCTTTGTTCGGGATTTGCAGGTGACCTTTTATCCCTGGGAGATGGCTATTTAGCACACTGGGGTGACCAGGAGGCATACACCAATGCGGCTCCTGTTGGCGCATGAGTTTGACTACTCCTGGTATCTTGGGAGGAAGGTAGTCCATCATATTATAGAGGACGAGGTTGAGGTGCCGTCGGTGAGGCCCCCTATATTCATGAGGTGCGTGCAGGAGATATTCGATGATGCTCGGGTGGCTGCGATGATGGGAGAGCCATACTACCTATACATTGACATATCAGTGATGTATGAGTTGGCTGATGAACCCTAACATTTATGATGTGAAGCCTCTCCCTAAGGCGGGCTCAATTCGGTAGGTGGGGTCTTCTCATAGCGCAGGTGGTGCAGCTACATCAACGACGACGATGACGATGATGATGACGACTTTAGGTCCTTCTTTTATGCGGTTGCATTCCCCTAGTTACAACCTTCGGCGAGCAGATGGGGGATCCGTGCGTCTACCGTATCTCCCTCATGCAATGGACTCGGAGTAGTTGGGTCTGACAAAGGAGGTCTTTCGACCTGCGATATGTTCTTTTTGATTTTCTTAATTTCTTTCTCTTTCCTCATGCTTGACTGATTGGATATTTTCTATTCTTCCTCACAGCGTATCAGTGTTTCGACCACCTGGCTGAAGGACATCTGGGAGTCAATTCATTAGTCGATTCTAGTCCCTTCTTACTTGGTGCCATCTGCCTCCTCTAGGGAGAGATTGAGCTCTAGAAGTGGGGGCACGTCGTCTCTCCACAGGGGAAAAAGGGCGCGCTGTAGGGATGGGGGATCCTAAAGAGATAGATAGATAGAGAGAGAGAGAAAGATTAGGTTCATGCTGAGTCCTGTTGTTTTTTCCTGCTTTTTCTGCAAAATGTTAATGCAACACAACAAAATATATGCAAATGAATAAATGGTTTTTTTTTGTTAATTTTCCTGTTTAATGATTAATGAACATGCTCTTTTTACTTTGCTGCTGAGACCGTAAAAGGAATTTGAAAATTGATTTGAGAAAGACTTTATTTAAAATGAGACTAGTAAAAGTATAAAGAAAATTTAGAATTCCTTTAACATAAAAATGAGTTTTTTTTTACAAAAGAGGAAAAAGGGAACTTTTCCAAAACAGGGGGTTGTCAATCGGCATGACCCCTGTCCTGCCTATCGGCATGTTAGTCTAGTCCTATTAATTCAAGTCTTTGATTGCACTTTCTTTAATTTCTTGGTACTTGGTGGGGCAACCTTTTCTCTAATTTTTGTGTCTTGAGAGTTCCCACGTATAAAAGGTGATGTGGATGGGGCTTTCCTCCTCAGACTTTCACTTTCTTTCTTTTCCACATTTGTACTTGCTTACATATCTCTTAGTCTTGCAATATGACTCTTCCTAGTAGCATTGAGTTCGCTAACTACCTCGAAGACTTGGAAGCAATGTGTTCTTACAATTTTGATTATGACGCCTTTCACATGCAGCGAGTCTCTTTGTGGCGCAATCGACCAATTGAGTGGAAAATGCTGATGGCGACTGTCGAATTTTGGTACCCCGAGGATCATGTCTTTGGCTTTGGGTTGGATGAGGTTTATCCTACCTATGAGTAATTTTCTGCCATGTTGGGGATAAATCCCAGATTTGTTGCAGCTTTGCCTGAGTTTTCCCATTCTCTTAGGGAATTACTGGCTGGACTCCTTCATATTTTGCCTTCGACGGTCAGTCCATTGTTTATGGGGGGAATGATTTCCCTTCTAGCACTGTTACAGTCCGTGCACTTTCAGGACGTGGGTGATGTCGAATATGCCGGGGCCATCATCCTAGGCATTGTTTTAAAAGTTATGTTGGTGTCTGGGGAGACGCTGGTGAACCCCCAATTAGCTACTATCGTTTCTTGGATGTCATATTGCCGTAATCCTACGACGGTAATACTGGCAGAGACCTTGAATGGCTTGGATGCCTGGCGGGAGGGTCGTTCTGACTTTCTAAGGGGTATCCCCGTGATGTTGTTTATATGGTTGTATGAAAGATTCCTTATGGTGGTGCCACTTGATTATCCTTTATCGGCGGTGCCAAACTTCTTCTCTCGCTATTTCATTAGCGTAGGCCTAGACATTGAGAGTTAGGGGAATTAGTTTGCAGAGCACGGGGCTTGAGGCCTATGCTGGTATGTACCTTGGTGGGGTGAGCTACTGCCCATTATCAATCTTGGAGAGTAATAGTACGTCAGACTGGTTGGCCTTAGGCAGACCTCTTTCAAATTTCCCTAACGACTGATGCGCCAATATGGTTGGGAGTAAATTGTGCCACCACAGACACCAAACTTCTTTCTTATGGAGGATCTGACAGAGCGTATGCGCACGTGGCTTGGTTTTCTGTGGGAGAATCATCATCCGTCATCCCGTCCTTCTCAGTCTACTGGGCGAGTCTGTCATGTTTCTGGGGACTACATGAAGTGGTTGTGGAAGAAGGTAGTGGCCAGGATGCTAGCTGTGGAAATTGATCAACGGTGGTTTGCCATATCTGACATCATGGAGGGAGGCGTTGTGGTCTACCCCAAGCTGGTTTGGGCTTATCGCTCCATGGAGCGTCTGCGATACTCCATTCAGGCAGGGGAGGTTTGGGGAGTCCAAGATGCATGTGATGATGGTATTAGTTCCTCTGGCAACTACGGGTAGGGTTTTGTGAAGCTTCTTGTAAAAGGTATTGTTTTGTGTTTTTTGGGAATAATTGGGGGTGATTATCAAGAGTAGTGGGGCTTGTTATTATCTGGCGATTGTTTTTAGTAGGTGTAGTATTGGTAAGGGAAGTCGTTTGACTCCTTACGTCGATGTAATCGTACATAAATTTTAGATAATGAAATAAATAAGTTTTTGATCACCTAGTTGTGCCTTTTGATGACTTTTTGCGTTTTGAATTATCTATACCAATCTCTAAGACATACATAATCCTTTTATTCATGTAAATGTAAAAATTAAATATTGTTTTTGGGGATAAGAAAAGAATAGAGTTTTGTGAAAAAGGGGGTCGCGCTCATGTGAAGTAAACGAGCTGCCTAGTACCTCAGAGGGTTTTAAAAATTAATTTTTTGAATTTTTTTTAGAGGATCAGGCCCATGTAGTTCTGGGTAGGGGAAAAGAAGAGGGTTTTTTTATAGTATAATGGATCTAAGAAGAGTCGTAGCGTGTTGAGATTTTGGACTAGAGGTAGAATTTCTTGATATGGTCCAGGTTGATTGGACATGCCATTTCTTCCCCATCGAGGTCAGTGAAAATAGCGACGCCGCCCGACAGGATCTTCTTCATAATATAGGGTCCGCTCCAATTGGGATTAAATTTCCCTCTAGGGTCCCAAATAGGCTCTACTATTTCTTTGAGAGCTAAGTCCCCCTCTCGGACACTGCGTACCTTAACTCTCTTATTGAATGATCGCATTATAAGACGATGGTACCCTTATATGTGATAGAGAGATTTCAATCTCCTTTCGTCTAAGAGGAACAACTTGTCAAGACGTCTTTGGAACTAGTCTTCTTCGCCGACCTTACTTTCAAGCATGATGCGCAGCGAGGCTATTTCCAGCTCCACGGGTAGGGCTGCTTCAATACCGTAGACTAGAGAGTAAGGGGTAGCCCCAGTAGAGGTTCAAACTGAAGTGCGGTAGCCCCAGAGGGCGTAAGGAATCCTGTCATCCCAATTAAGATAACTCTCAGTCATCTTATTGATGATGGGTTTAAGATTCTTATTGGCTGCTTCAACTGCTCCGTTGGTTTAAGGTCGGTATGGAGAGGATTTATGACTTTGAATCCCATACTGGTCGAACACTTCTGTAACCTCTGCCTTAAAATGTAATCCATTGTCTTATAACAACTCATGTGGGACCCCATATCAACAGATGATGTTCTTCTCGATGAATTTGGCCACTTTCTTGGCATTCAGAACTGCGTATGACTCAACTTCGACCCATTTAGTGAAGTAGTCAATAGCGACTAGGATGCACTCATACCCATTGGATGACTTTTGTATGACTTTCCATATGATGTCGATGCCTTATATGGAGAATGGCCAGGGATAACTCATGTTGTACAATTCTCGCGAAGGAAAGTACTGTAGGTTGGAGAACTATTGGCATTTGAGACATATTCGAATGTAGGCTGTGCAGTCTTGAACCATGGTGGTCCAGTAGTACCCCTGTCTAATGATCTTTTTGTCGAGCATATGGACATTTATGTGGGGTCTGCATTCTCCGCTGTGGATTTTCTGCATCATTTCTTCAATGTCAATCCCTGCAATGCAGTGTAAATGGGTTCCATCTAAGTTTCTCTTAAATAGTGCTTTATCACAAATAATGTACCGGGCGGCCAGTCTGTGGAGAGTTGCTCGGTCTTTCTTATCTTCTCCTTGGGGATACCTATAGTGTTTGATGAGGCACCAAATATCATCGTACCAGCAATCGACTATTTTGAGATTTTCCTCCGTGCAGAGCTCGATGTGGTAGTAGTGGGTTGGTTTGTCTTATTTTTGGACAAGGAAGGGAGCATGGTTATTCCTTCGAGCATGTTAATCATGGAGGCTAAGCTGTAAAGGGCGTCAGCTAAGTTATTCTTTGCTCAGGGTAGGTAGTGGAAGATTTTTGGAATAAGGAAGCTAGTTCTTCAAAGTGGGAATGGAAGGGTAAAAGTTTCTCATCCTTGAATTTCCATTTCCCGAGTACTTGACTGACGATGAGGGTTGCATCCCCGTAGACATCGAGGTATCAAATTCCTTTCTTGAGGTCAACTTTGAGGCCTACCGTGCATGCCTCGTATTCAGTCATGTTGTTGGTGCAGGGGAAATCTAATTTGATGGCAATGGGAGTGTGGGAGTCATCAAGGGAAATTGGGAGGATTATAATGCCATATCCTTTTTTGTTGGCAGCGCCGTCAAAGAACATTTACCATTAAAGATATTCGTGGGATGCATAAAGAATATTCTCGTTTGTGAATTCAAAAATCTAGACATTGACCTCTTCCATAAGTTAGTCAATAAAGTGGTCAGATATGGCTCTTCCTTTCATGGATTTTTGTGTGACATAAGTGATATCAAACTCGTCTAGAAGCATCAACCAACATGCCATTTGGCTGGATAAGGCGAGCTTCTCGAGTAGGTACTTGATGGGATCCATTTGGGATACGAGTCTAATGGGGAAGGAAAGCATGTAGTGCCTAACTTTTGAGTAACCCGGATAAGAGTGACACGTGCTTTTTACAAGGCACTGTAGTTAAATTCGTAACCGACCAATTTTTGACTGGCATAGTAGATGGCTTTATCTTTGTGAGTTTCTTCAAGGTACTGATCTAGAAAATACCCAACTGTAGTATCGATCACGGTTACATATAGGAGTAAGGGAAGACCAGGCTGCGGTGGCATAAGCATCGGAGATCGGGCTAGGTATTTCTTAATTCGGCCTAAGGCTTCTTGACAATCTTCATTCTAGACCTTGGTTGAATCGTTTCAGAGCAGCTTGAAGATAGGTTCACAGATAAAATTCAATTGGATGATGAATATACTAATGTACTATAATTTTCCAAGAAATCCTCGGACTTCTTTCTCCGTTTGGGGAGGTGGCATATCAAGTATGCCTTTCATCTTGGTGGGATCTTCTTCTATGCCTTTCTCATTAACCATGAACCCCAAGATTTTCCCTTTAGTAACTCCAGAGACACATTTATATGGGTTAAGTCGTATTTGGTACTGTCACAATCGTTCAAACATTTTTCGAAGGGAAGGAACATAATCTTCTCTAGTCTTGGACTTGATAATCATGTCATCCATATAGACCTCGACTTCCTTGTGTATCATATGATACAGAATGATTGTGGAAGCCTTTTGGTAGGTAGCCCTTGTGTTCTTGAGACCAAATGGCATGCCAATGTAGTAAAAGGTTCCCCAAGGAGTGATAAATGCGATTTTCTCTTGATGATTAGAGCGCATCTTAATCTGGTTATATCCGGTAAACCCATAGACGAATGACTTGAGAGTGTGACTGGCTATATTATCTATAATCATATCGATGTTGGGTAGCGAGTAATCATCCTTCGGAGGGGCCTTGTTCAAGTCTCGATAGTCGACACACATGCAGCCTTTCCTCCTAATTTTATCACATGTACGATATTGGCTAGCCGTTTAGGACATTCGATCACACGAATGAAGCCTATGTTCAGTTGCTTGACTACTTCTTTTTTGACCTTGAGTGACCATTCTATGAGAAGCTTTCGCAGCTTCTGTTTGATTGGTTTACATTTCGGGAGAGTTGGAATATCATGCTGTGCTATCTCAGGGTCAATGCCTGGCATATCATCATAGGAACATATGAAGACATCCACGAATTCCTTCAATATCTCTTTAAGTTGTGTGCGCTCGTGCTCATTAAGGGTATCCCCTATCCTAATCTTGCGCATTTGGCTATTAGAGCCAAGATTAATAACAACAGTTTCATCTTCATTAACTTGTACGTGGTTATGTTGTTTTATATGAAACTTATTTAAATTAGTTAAGAATTGTTCATATTTAAAGTCATCATCATCATTAGTTTGATTAGAATAAAGTGAATTAATATAAAGCCTAACAATATACTCAAAATATTCGTTTATTTCATTGATAGGAAAAAAACATTGAGAACCTCATCATAGGAGGTCTCTATTACATCAGAGAGAGAGGAAACAACTAAAGGGGAAAGGGGATAAACATTAGGGTTAGGTTGAATATCAATAGGTGGCACAGATGCAGCATGCTAGTTGAGAAGAGGTGCATCTATATTTTTGATGAGGTAGGGTCATACTAAGGTTCAGTTCCTGAGTGGATCATGCAGAGTTCCATCCCCAGTATATACAAGTTGAAAGAGTCCTCGAAGTCGCTGTCCTTAGAATCCCTAATATCAGCTATGGTCTTCTCAATGAGTGGTTGTACACAGTGTTGGGAACTCCCAACCCCCGGGTAGCTGTCTTGAAAAATGACCTCCATTCCTAGTTTTATCCTCTTGTCTATAGGGTCATACCAAGGCTCATGGAAACAGCATAATGGGAAATCTTTGCCGTCTTTGATGAATCTTCCATTTAAGGAATCTATCAAAATAGTCCTGACTCAATCTAACTTTATCTTCTGTTGAGGCTGACGAATCAGTCTGCGTTCTTCTTCTGATGGTTGATAGCCCAAGCCACAGGGAGGAAAGGCCTCCTTAAACACAATAGGTTCAGTTATCCCTTGTTGTCTTTACCCTAGCCCCAGTTCGGGCATGAAGTGCATGTTTTTGAACATTTGGATTACATTGACATTTCCACGAGGGTCATATTCTGGACAAACATTGTCTTTAAAGTCGTCCCCTACTAGGATTAGGAGTGGTTCGACCTGGAAGCCTGATAACATCATATCATTCACTCGTGTAAGGGATTATTGGTGCTACTATTCTTGATATTATCACTATCTCCCAAGATGACGATAACTTATCCATTGGGAAAAAAATCAACTTCTGGTGAAAGGAAGAAGACACCCCTTCGATACAGTGGAGCCACGATCGTTCGAGCATCAGATTGAAATAAGTTGGAATGTCAATGACTTGGAATTCAACAACAGGATTTTTAGAGGCAACACCTATTACAATCTTTATAGATCCCATTACTTCCCGACGGGTGTTGTCGTAGGCACACAAGGGCAGCAACGGTTAGAGATAGGTCGATCATTTTCAATCCCAGGTAATTGTGGGTTCTTAACGGACAAACATTCAGAGTTAATCCATTGTCGACAAGTGAGAGGGGGATAATTTTCCCCATAACTTCAACAGAGATATTGAGAACATTATTGTGATTCAGACCATTATTAGGGATTTCTTCTTCGGAGAAGGAGAGTATTCGAGTAGAGGTTAAGAATCCAACCAGTTTCACTACTTCTTCTGGTGTGGTTAAGGGATGGACTGTGGGTCCTGTGAGTAGCTTGATCAGGGAATTTCGGTATAGTTTGGAAGACATGAAAAGTCCCCATAGATTGATGTTAGCTTGAGTTTTCTTCAGTTGGTCGAGGACTTTACTTTCTTCAAAAGTCATTTCTAGGATAGGGAGATTCTCAACACCTTTCCCTTTATCTCTTGTTGATGGTTGTAAGTTTTAGTTTTGGTAATGTCTCCCTGACTTGGTCATGTGGTTCACGGAAGAGGGGGAAAATAACAACCTTATTTCTTCATCGATATTGGGTTGCTCATCTACCTGGTTGAACTCTCCTAATAGCTCCTCGAATGATATCATTTCGCATAGGTTGGCTATCAGACTAGTCTTTCCTGGATCTGACTCTTCATCTGAATCTTTATAATCATCACCCCATCCGGTGGCAATGATATTGTCTTTCTATGCAAAGTCAGTACACTCTACAACTTCTATAGCTTCTTCATATAATTCCTCCTATTCGGCAGGGAAATGCAAGACTGAGGGGACAAGGTGCCCCTATAATTTCAAAGCATCAAGTAACTCGGATATACTACAAATATCACCAGTCCGTCGAAATAAATCTTCCATGATCTAGACCAGGTCATCTAGACTGACTTCGTCGATAGACACTACCTAGTTGTCTGACTCTCGGGCCCATTTTTGATCTTCTAAGAAAAACCCACTAAATCTCTGATAGTCGATGGTCATCTTGGAGGGAAATTTCAGCCCACACTCTAGGATTTGGTTCAACACTTTTGACAATTCTATATCTTTACCTCCAGAATGGGTACGAACAGCGATACAGGCTCTGGTGAGGAGTGATAAGGTTTGATCGGCAAGGTTGGTAGGGTATAAGAGGACATATGGGCATATTTAGAGAGGTTTAAGAGAGTATATGGGTATAACTAGTGATTTATTTGGCATGATTTGGGTAGATGGGTCGAATTCTGAGTCTTCTTATAGAAAGATGGCGTTTGTATGATTTGGGAGTGGATTATGGGTAGTGTTTGGTTTAGGATTAGCTGCTGGGGCGATGATACCCCGGTAAATAAGGCTTTGGATTGTGTTTTGTAGATGGAAACAGTGGTCGGTGGTATGGCCAGCAGTTTGGTGAAAGTCACAATGGGTATCAGGTTTAAAGTTTTTCAAAAGTGGATTTGGTAACGGACGAGGGTCCAAGGGTTTGATCTGGTTTCAGTTCAAGAGATCCTGGTAGACTTTGGAGAGAGGAGAGTCAAACTCGGTGTATTCCTTCTAGATTGGGTTTGGGCGACTTTCTGGTACCCACGAAGCGGCAGGCTGAGAGATGTTATTGATACTAGAAACTGTGGTGCTAGTAGGGTTTTCAAACTTTCTAGGAGCAAAATGTCCAGATATTTTCTTCGGTTCAATTTCTATCTTAACAATACCTTCTTATATTTCTACTCCTGCTTCTCGGAGGGCTCGAAAGTGAGGGTAATACTATCCTCCCATGGTTGCTTGGACATGAGGTAGGAAGTTCTTCACAGTGCAGACTTCTTATTCTTCGGAGGGTTGATTGGTCATGGTAGCTGCTTTTTCTACCCATCTTGCTATGAAGTTGCTGACTCATTCCCCAGGATTCTATTTAAGTAGCTCTAAGTCACGACGGGTAACTTCTAGCTCCTCGTTGGATTTGTACAATGACATGAACTCACGAGAAACGTCTTCCCAACTGTGAATTCTAGATTCTTCAATGGACAGGAACCAATGGAGGGATCTATCTTTCAAAGTTCGTAGAAACATTTAATCCATTATTTCTTCGAAAGCCCCTATGAGAGTCATGGCTCGGTGATAGTTATGGTGATGAAAAATCGGGGGTCCAATGCCTCTAAACTTCTCGATATTGGGCATCTTAAATATTATTGGTAACCTGGATTTAGGATTGGGAGACATGTGGGTGTATTCCATGTAATTCCCAGAGATTCTGACTTGGTCTAATTTCTTGGTTAGCATCTTGAGGTCTTTTTTGACCTTGTTTAGTTCTTCCTCTTTTGGATCAACAGTTAAGGGTAAATTAGCCCAGATCTGGGCAAGGTTTGGCATAGGAAGCTGGGCTGGTGGTTACCCATTAGCAAGAGGAGCCCGTGGGGCATGATGGTATTCTTGAGGAACCTAGATAGGCTCGGGTGCAAGCGAACCCATGGCGCGACGGAAAATGACCTCAGGATATTCGGGGACAGGGATCCAATTTCTTTGCATCTCATAAACCTCGATATTAAGGTTGTCAATTTTAGCCATGAGCTGAGCCAGAATCATCAATAAATCCGGTTGTACATTCGGCACTTGATCCTTATTCTCCATAGAAGGCGAGTGAGTCTTGGACTCGGAGGAAGTAAGGGGACTGATAGAATTTTGGGGCGATTTGACTGAAGACCAAAGCCAATAGGGAGCCAGACCAAGGGTATGTGATCGACCTGAGAAGGAGAAAAAATTGAATTTATTTTCGAAAGAGAAAAAGGGAATTTTGTTATTTTTGGAAAAGGAGGAAAATATTTTTTGACTTTTTTGGAAAAGATGAGAACGAAATTGTTTTTGGTATTTTTGATAAAAGAGGGAAAAATGGTTTTCGACACTTTTTGGGGAAAAGAGAGAGGAAAAGAGTAGAGACGGGTCTCAGCATGATTATTATGTTTATTAGGTTCTCACTTGTATTAAGTTCTCCTAAATAAAAAATGAAATGCCGAAAGGGAACCGAGCCTGGCAAACTTGGGTTTGTAACATATGTAAAGCTTATGGTTGGACTTGCAACCAGGCTCACAGGCAGGGTTCCGTTTTAAAATTACGTAAAAAAAGGCGACCGGTCGGCCTAGAATTTTGGCAGAGTTTCGGGTTGAAACCGTTAATCTAACATGTGTTTACTAGACTTGGCACCTATATGTGGGTATGTAATTAGTTGGGTGAATTGGAAAGGGTTCCCCCCTTTGGCGTGACTTACACGATATACATCTTGCTGTTGAGGGCAATTGGTTGTGTGGACAAGCCATTTGATATACCTAAGTGTTCGTGAATTGCCTCACTATATACATCGTCGGGACGATACGTGTGAGAGTGAATTCAATATACTCGATGTAAGTGAATGATTTCCTTACGATATATATCCCGTCATGACTTTGGTCAAGCGGTACGATGCGGGGGAACTGTTCAATATACGTCTAAGGTACTTGGGCAATGGAAGGTGAGAGTCATATCTCTTAGGATAACTGCGCCCTATCGGACTAGTGCCCATCACGAAGTGACTCTCCAGTTATGGGACAAAATTTGGTCAATAACAATGCTCTTTAGTGATGTTGTGTGAATCATGCATGATTATTTTATTAGTATCTTATGGAGAGAGTATTTTTTTTCTTGATTATGCTAAACAGGGAGCAAAGTACAAGTACCAATAAAGCCATACCAAGTGTGGATATGCGATGTGTGAGTGATGTGTAACTATCTATAAGAGAGTGTGTGATGAGTGACATGGATATCTACAAGTGGAGGTGTGTGTTTGTGACACCTAAGCATGGATTTCTAAGTGTGGTGTGCAATATGTGGATATACGTGATCCTAGGTGCACGTGGTGTGAAGTGTACATGGAGAGTCTTATACAAGTGTTTGAATAGTAGTATAAGCATGAGGTACATATGAATAATAAAAAAGGGGAAATGAAAATAGGGGAATATATAAGAAAATAAAACACCCACGTAAATAGAGTCTAGCCCTCTTAAAAATGTCCCTAGCAGAATCGCAACTGTGGCCATCCCGATCGGCGTGATGTTCGTTTCGGAGGGGAAGGAGGAGGATCCCCCGAGGAAGAACTGCGTCACGGTCTCTCACCCTTATCATTGAAAATGGGTCTTAGGCCATCGTCGGTGTTGGGTGAATGTGAATAGATAGATTCGCCAACCTATTTTACTCAAAACAGGCAAAAGAATATGTTGCCACTTCGAGAGAGCGACATCAAGGACAAACTGATGCATCCGAAACCAATAGATCGAAGGTCTGAGGGCTAAGTTAAGGAAATGTAAGGTGTTAGCCATCCATACCACCCTTTCGGTCTCTCATGGGCAAATAATATTTTCTTTTATCTCTGTGAAGTTTGTGCATGTTTTTATATAGTGGAGATTGGAATCGTTCGACCCATACCATGGAAAAGATATGGTGAGGTCATCTATAGGAACATTCCCAAAATAGTAATGAATGTAGAAGATAGAATATGAGCATGCATCGATATATTGATCCTTATTTATGAGGGATGAGACACGAACACGCATGATATATGTATATGTATGATAATAATGAAAATGAGGGATTTGAGAAATTTGGAAAATAAGAGAAATTGGAAAATTGAAAAGTTGGACTCGAGTCTCGAATTTTGATCCGAGACGCCTACGTAGCCTATAAATGCATCAAAGTCCACATAGTTCGAATATAAAATAGGGGTGGGGTTTATCCCATAGATTCAAACATAATTTTATTATGTGTGTATGTGTAGAAAATGTGTTTCTAGTTTGGAAAAAAGTGTTGGGGATAATTTCATTTGAAATTTATGGGTGTAACCCTCTTTTATTTGTTTTTGAGTTTTCTATAAAAAATAAAGTATGTGCAATATACTAATAAAAGCGTAGATGTTACTAGGTATGAACTAAAGTGAAACTAGATTATGAATCTAAAGTAACTTATGCAAAAACAAGTGATTTAAAAGAGAGGGGGAAGGAATTGGACCTTCTTTGGAGCTTGAACTTGGATCTTGGATGAACTCATTTGAATGTTGATGATAGAGAAGGATATTTTCCAAATTAGATGTGAAAAGGATGGGTATTTAGGCTTGAATGGGATTTCTCATATGGAACTTCGCTGATTTCGAGAGAATGTTGCTGAGATCACTGATGCTGATGGGTTTGCTGTCTGTTTTGGGAATGAGGTCATGTCCTTTATTTATAGGGAAAAAGTGTGTACCGATCGGCCTACCCTAGGGGGTGCCTATCGAAAGGTCTTCCTTGACACTGTGCCGATAGGTAGGGTTCAGGGCCTGCCAATTGGAAGTCTCATGCGGACGTTTCTGAAAAATGACTGTAGACCACAAACCGTTGATCCGAATTATGAAGGGAATATCGTTAGAAAGGATTTTTAGAGGCCTTAGAGAATCCTATGGATCGCTCCAGGGTCCGGGAGTTAACTTTGGGTCAAATGTGGCTCAGAAGCGCACGTCGATCCTTTGGACGGGAGATCGTCAGACGTAAACGGATCGTTCGTTCATGTGGTAAGTCAGAATCTCGTACGGGGTTGACCGTTGGAAAGGTTAGGAGATGTACTTAGACATTACAAAGAGCTTTGCTCGGTTCAAAAAGTTTACCTTGGTCAATAGGGGCCCGAAATCATCCAGTGACCTCTCAAAGTAAAACGACTGGTGCGTCCATATCGTAGGTCAGAATTGAGCACGGGGTAGATCGTTAGAAAGGGAATTCATTGACCTTCGTAGATTCACTTAGTCTCATTCGATATGATTAGTTGACTTTGGTTAAATGGAGTTCGGGAGCGCCCAGTGGCCCCCGAATCGATTTTCGTGGAAAAGCTGATCATTCGTCCGAACGGTTATGCTGTTTCATGCATGAGGCAGATCGTTGGAAAGGGTTTTCAGAGCCCTTAAAAGATTCAAAGAGCTTTCGCTCTAACGAAAGAGTTGACCAAAGTCAAATGGGGCTTGGGGGTGCCCGATGGTCTCTAGATCGGTACTTGGAGTGCGACCTAGGTTCGTGGTGGAAAGGGGATCTTCTAGGAGTCTAAGGAGAGACTTAGGGAGTCCTAGAATGTGGTGTATACACCAACTATTTTCTAGAATTAATTACGTCTAGCATCCTAATTCTCTTGTGAAATTCTATTGGGATAATTCAAGGCTAGTCTCATTTATTGAGCTAAAGATGCTTCAAATCTCATTGACTTTTTTTTAATGCAGCAAGTCATTTTTTATTATAGAGAACATATTTTTAGATAAATATAATGTCACATATACCCATTTTAGACCCACTTAATCTCTCTCTAAAAATAAATACATAATTCAACACTCTTTCTCTTTCTAGCAACCCCATCTCTATCCCCACCCCACCCCCACCCCATTAGAGACACGCTAGAAATAGTCCATCGAAAAATCTCACCCGTTGTCGTTGGAATTCTCATCGAAGTGTTTCTCTCTCTCTCTCTCTCTCTCTCTCTCTCTCTCTCTCCCTCTCTCTCTCTCTCTCAGTCTATTTCTTTATTTTTTCTAGTTTGAGTCGGCGACACCATCGCACGAGATGGAGAAGAGTTTTCGCCCCAAAAAATGTAGTTTTTGCTGGAAAATATGTAGGTTTTACAGAAACAGTAAATTTATCAGTTTCAAATTTTTCGTTAAAAAAATATCGAATATTGGTGTTGTTTGATAGATTTGGACGAATAGATTCCAAATATATAAATGTTGTGAATTTTGGATTTGTAGATTTGAAGTTATGGACTTTTGATGATTCGATGTTTTTTTAAATGACTTAACAATTGTGGAAAATATTTTGAGAGTATATTTTCCATTTTAATGTGCTGAGTTGGTAAAACAGGATTTTTGACACCATTGATTATGTTAAAGGAACTCTTGCCTTATTGACCAAGTGAACGGGACTTGGTAATTATTACCACAATTAAGTTTCTAATTGAGAGTTTAATTCATTCACATTGAATTAAGCAGACCCCAGATCTTTCAAATATGATATCCAAATAGCCCTGAAAACATCTATCCAACATAATTACATAGATTGTGTCTTTTGGTTTCACAATTAATAATAGTGACTCCGTTTGGGAGGATACAATTACTTTTGTTTAATTGTATACCATCCGTTCATGTAATTTTTTTTTGTAAGGTGGATCGATCACACTCACGATGAATAAATCACATCACCTTTAAATACCAGTGGAGAGCCGAGATTTATTTTGATACCCCTCTCCCATTTGATATTTTAAGCCTGAGTTATTTATAAAAAAAAGTTATTCAATTCTATTTTTCTAAATTAAATCAACAATAATATCCCAATTTCTTGTATGCATCAAATTACCCAAACTGACTATTTTAATTTTTCAAACTAACAGTATTTTTAATTAAAATAAAATCTGAACACCAAATTTAATGTTTACATTAACTTTATTACATGTTTTAATTGAATTTTATAAAATAATAAACAATTTAGATTTTGCAAAAAATATGATCTAGACTCGTCACACAAAATAATCGATGTTTTTCATAATGACGCGGGTTCAAATTAACCAATTAATTAGCACAAAATAATTATGACCATCACGACCGTTGAATCATATTAATTACAATCACATGAAATTGTAATTGAAATAGGAAACAAATCTCCTTTGCATCATGGCGAAGAATTATTTTAGAAGTGGAACTCTTCATGATCAAGAATTCCTTTTTAAGTAGACTTATTCATGAGAAAGACTCCTTCTCACAGTAGACTTCTTCGTAAAATTGACATCTTAATGAAGTAAACCATTAGAAATACTCATATGCATGTTTGAAATGATCGAAACCAAGAACTTGATCTTGAGGCATCGAAATAGCAAAAAAACGGTTGTTCAATCGGACCCGACCTAAGCATCCTCGGCTCGATTGATCAAATTTATCGGTAATTCTTAGTCTCATCTCGAATTCGTAAACTCCATGAATAAACCTCCATACCTTTGGCAAAACTTTTGGAGTTACCATGTAACTTTTATCATGACCAAGCCTCATATAATATAGGATTCTATGAAAAAAAATATCACATCCCACACAAACTCCTCTGAATATATAGTTTGCATAAAATTAAATTACACAACCAAATCAGAGAAAAATAAATACGAATAAATCACTGTAAGATCCTTTCACACAAAGCAGCATTGATGTGACCGTGATGGAAGGGGTATAATCATTCAAACCCTACAAAAATCATGTTAGTATGATATCACAAATAAATATGTATATTTTTACGCCATGCATAACGAGGGTTCATGTCTGATAACATGGAGCTTCCAAAACATGATCAATCCTTAATCCGGGCTCTGATACCAAGTGACGGGATTGATAATTGAATTTATACTCAAGACATTGATATATTTCAAAAACAAAAAGAACATAAACTAGATCTAGGATTTAGATGACTATACCTTTGCAAACCTTATAAGAAATATGATCTAGGATTCTAGACAAAGTTGAGGATGAAGATGCTCTTGATATTCTATCATCTTTAAGCATTTCTTAGATGTGCAGAAAATCTTATATCTTCTACTATATGATCCACCCAAAGAAAGATATGCGTGTGGTCAAATTTCGAGATAAAAACTTGGTGAAATAAGAGAAAAATAATTTTCTCCCTCCTCACCCTTTCACAACAACATGAATGGCCTCTCTCTCTTTCTCTCTCTCTCTCTCTCTCTCCACCCTTTATGAGTATTAATTAACCTTATAGCAGTTTCCTTTAGCAAATATGGAGTCCTTCTTAATGAAAAATCTACATAAAGATTTGTAGAATAAACCAAAGTAACCATAATCTAGATCTTGAAACATAATATAATGAATCTTGGATCTAAAAATTGTTTGGGTGTAAACTAGGGTTCGAGTAAAAAGAAGATCTTTTCGGGAGAGTTTGGGAACTCAAAAAAAAAAATATCTAATAAATATGTTGCTCCACGCTCCTATCTATAGGAGGTTTCCAAAAATGAGATAAGGATGAAATGTCATTTGGAAAATATCGAATTTAATAAAAATTCACAGCCTCATTTGAATGACTTTGAACAATGCTCGAACACGTATCCAACGATACTCTAGTGAAGGTCGAAGCTGGTTAATTCGGAATTCATTGGAACCTATTCTAATGAGATACCATATCTCATTCGAATGACATACCCAATATCGTTCTAACGACCTCTCAAAAAAATATATTAAAAAGGATAAAATCATTTTAAAAACATTTAAAGAAAATTTTATAAAATCCTAACACCAAAATATAAAATCTCCAGCGATTAAAATATTAATGCATTCATAACTGAGAGATCCTCAAAATTTGAAGACGAAAATGGGCATGAAACTCGACACGATGATGTAAATCTTTTAACTTGATCGCTACATCTTCAAGAAAATACATCATATGATTGAAAGGTCAACACACTTAAGTCCTAACCTATGACTTAAAGAGTTTTGTCCAAACACGAAATAAATAAAAAATACATACAAATTGATTCTATTAGAAATTTGTCCTTATAAATCTCCCCTTTAGAAATTACAGGACAAAATAAAAAATAAAAACTCCAATGGGCAATCAAGCTCATCAAAGACTCAATCCTCATACCCTAAAAGGAAAAAGAACAACTTGACCGACTCATAAACCTTGGGTAGCTTTACAGACTTGTAAATTTTCCACATGTTGCAAACATGCACACTTAAACATGCTTTCAAATGAAAACAAAATATGGCAATATATAGAATCGACATAAGAATAAACTCCCCATATGTCTAATGATCCTCGCCTAGTTAAGACGTCTCCCCCTAAGATAAAGATATCATCCTAAAACTAAAGTAAAAGATACTATTTCTCCCATTTTTTCACTAATAGACAAATAAAGAATGCATAATAACCCATTTCTCCCCCATGAACCATTTCTCCCATAAAATGTGACAACATGCAATATCAATTGGAAATATTGATGAATGAATAATAGCATGCGATGGTGTAAAGTGCAAAAAAGTAAACGTGGCAACATAGGCACAAATAATCGAAACAATGATCAATCAATACTGATATTGATGCAATAAATGATGCAAACTTGAACACACAATGTATCATGAAATACCAATGTAAACACATAATAAGAGAGATCAATATGAACATATAGCATGCCAATATGATTCAAAGATAAAGTATATGGAAAACATGGATTAAATGCAAACAGAAAGTCTAAAAAAGGATGCCATATATATAAATATGCCAATAGACTAATGACACACATGCATATATAGAGAGGTGAAAACACCATATTGTAACACCCCGTATTTTTGAATAGTTAATTTTATCATTTTATTACACGTGAGCTCATAATAATATTGCATATTTAATAAGTATTTGTAGTCGGAATAGAAATTAATATTTATGTGGAAGTAAAATTTACTAATTGTGATTAAGTAATTTAATTTTGTAAATTGTTAGTACATCATAGTGGGTAATAGCGATAAGGACTAACAGGATCTCAATTGGGACATACAAGTACGCTATTTTTGTGAGGAAATAGAATATTGATGTTTTGTGACTCGGATGGTGATTTCGAGTGGACGGTTGATCCGAAATGGGTCGAAATAGCTAGAATAAAGTACCCGAGGGTAGTAATTGGGTCCCGAGGGTTTTAGACTAGTCAGGATCCATTCAGTGGCCTTTAAATCATTTTTCATTAAGGGGTTAACCTAAATTAATAATTAAGAGGTTTAAACAAGTGATTGGGATTAGGAGGAAACCAATTTACACAATCTAAATCTCTGAGAGTCTTTTGGTGAGAAAAGAAGGAGGCAAAACACTTAGGAGATATAAAGGGGGCTTAATTTAAGGAAGGAAATTGAAGAGTGCTCTTTCCACATTCAACTCAACATAAAGGAATTCAGAATCCAACGTATTTAAGGCAAGTGTTTTTCTTGATTTCTTGATTTATGTGTAGTAATTATTTCATATGAAAATTGGTAGTAATTAGTTGAATTTTAGATTGAGGATTACTATATGAAAAATGAGCATTTGGGAAACAAACCTACATGAATGATTGATGGAAGTTATTGACATTTATAGTGGTTATAGGTTCTGTTATAATCTAAATTTAAGTAGTAAACATTTAAAACTGGAATTTTTATAAGAATGATTATTGAACAAAGGAAGAAATCTGGAAATTCGGTTACATTCATCATGATGGAATTAATGAGACTTTGATTAAATTTTGATGTGGTTAATGAATCTACAAGTGGAAACAAGTTTAGGTTCCTTTATAAATTCATTAAAGGACTTGAAAAATTATTAGGATCATAATTGGGGTTACTTAGGATGATGATACCCATCACTTTCATGCCAGATTTGGGCTCCTACCCAGAATCGAATCGATTCGATCTCCATGGGTGAATCGTTTCGACTGGAGAATCGATTCAGCTATGAACCCTAATCGATTCGAACCTTATGTGAGGGACAACTTGGTCTTTTATTATGAATTAAGGTAGTTTTGGGAATTAACAAATTCATTGAGGCCAAGTGAATAATTTTAATACTTATGGAGATGTGATCAATAAGGGTAATTCGGGTAGACGACAATTCGCTCGACTTACATGTATGTAGGGTATTTAGGAGAGAAAATACTCGGAACGTAGAATACGAAACGTGATAGCGTGACTTTCAACTATAAATTGAGGATGGATTAGGAATGTACGGGAAAACTCAGGGATGACAAATTATTTTAAATTATTTAATTAATTGAAAAATTCAATTAAAAAAGAATTGGGATTAGACTCGAGTTATTAGACTAGTGCTTCGGGAAATAGGTATAGATTACTCGGTTGATGTGATTATATATATATATATATATATACGGATATGGGTAGTATAAATATATGTGTATTATAATATACGTGTGTATGATATTTTGTGAAAGATACCCCTCTAGTGCTATCAGTGGAGGTTGCGCGATATGGGTGACCTTCTCTCGAGAATCATACTAGGCTAAGTGTCGACCCCAGGTCAGAGCGCCATGTTTATATTTGTGTGATTTATATTCGTAATGAGGTAATTGTGGGTATGGTTATGACTCACTGTCCAAGGACTGTGACTGTGTCAAATACATTTTTGAGTTCACCGAGTCAGTGTGAGAGTCCGACCTTCGGTAACCAGGATGATGTGAGCATGCGTTAGATAATGATAGCATCGTAGAGATCCACATCCAGTGAGTTGTTCCTCTAAGGGATGGAGGTTATGCATGGCATATGTATGTTTGTTGTAGGATATTATTACATATATATATGTGTAGACAAATATACGGGTTAACAGTAAGAGGTTACGGGTTAAGTAATTAGTGATAATTATTGGAAATAAAGTAATAAATTATAAATGTGATTGTGGAATTAACTAACAGGAGTAAAGTAATATATTTAAATGGTGAAAATTTAATAAGATATTGATTGAGTAATTATGAAAGTTAATGACTGAACTAATGGTGGATATTATACTCAACCCAGTATAGTATAGTATTGGTTTTAATGACTAGGGTAGTTAGGTGGGGTAACATAACTAGGCGGGTTAAAAAGCATATGTTTGGTGCGCACTTTGGATGAGGGGTGAGGGGTGACTCAAGCGAGTGTACTACCAGTTTATAAATATGAAAAAAGCTTAACATTTTCATTTACACATCTTATACACTTGAAAAATATTATCAAAGGTTTTGGACTCTGACCCGTGTCCAATCTATTTTCAAAACTTTTAGGTGTTCAGTCTCAGGGACGCCAATGATGATTATTCTTTCCAGGGACACGTAGATGCAGCTGATGTGGAGGCTTGCAGGATTCGAACTTGTCACTTTAGTTATTGATATATAGACTAGGATCTCTATTTCAGTTGTTGGGTGGGCGTGTTTCCCGTTTTATTCAGACTTATATATTTCAGATTATTTTAGTTAGTTGGATTGGATGTATTGGATTTTTACCCGATGGTTTATTCGGGAAAATCATTTATTTATCTCAGCTTCAGTCTTCATATAATGATTTCATTTATATTGATAACTGCTTATGGAATTACTGTGGGTTGATTAATATTTGTGTATGTTAATGGAAGAGAAAATTTGGAACTGCTTGTTAAAGTAATTAGGTGGTTAGTAATTAATCATGTTTCGGCAGTGATGCTAAAAATGAGCCATATGAAACTCCCGTTTTACATTGGTAGAGGGTTGGCCACCCATTATTTTAATATGTAGGGTGTCACAGATGGTATCACAACATCAAGTTCTAGAGTCTTTTAGGATTTGTGCAGCTTACTACGATTTCAGTATAACGTTATTTGATATAGAGCCCTATTTTTAGACTGTTGCATTCATACTTAAACATGTGCTTACGTTTTTCTCCTATTATTTTTTAATTTACTGTGAACTTATACAAACTTCAATATCGTTTCAGATGTCGCCAATGAGAACCCGTTAGATGAGGGAGAATGCTGGGGAAGAAGCCCCACAAGGGATGGTGACGGCCGCAGAGGTGGTCACTGTTGTTGCCCATGAGATTAATACTACCATGACCGCCATGGCACATCATTTTTCACAGACCCACCCGGGGCATTTATCATTCAGGGACACCTAGGGCCGTTAACTTGGGAGTGAGTGAGGGAGGCCTTTTAAAGAGGGCATCCACTAGATTTTTAGGGTATCTCAGATAGAATGATAATCGCCCAGTGGAAGAAGGACATTACAAGACACCTTCGCCTTGTGGAGTGCAGTGAAACCCAGAGACAGATACTGGCTATCTTTAAGCTAGTATGTGCAGCACTACAGTGTTGGGAGTCGATTACCTAGGTAGAGGAGATGGATGTTATGACTATAGTAGAATTCTTGTGTCTATAATTCGGACAGAGATGCGACAAAATTCTCTAGATATTACATAGGGAGATAGGTCGTTGGATGAGTACAAGGAAGAGTTTACCCGTTTAGTAAACTTTGTGCTCGACGAGGTGAACACAGAGGAGAAGAAGATGTTGAAATTCATGGATGGACTCAATTGGAGGATAAGGTAGCACTTGCTTGGTAACCCGACATTAACCACCTACTCTGATGTCGTCTATGCCGCATTACTTCATGGCCATGACCATTGCTTCTATCTGAAGGGAAATAAGAGAGCAATAGATATTAGCCAAAAAGGCAGAGCAGGTGGGAATGGTTTTAGTGGGGTACCGCAGCAACACTCACATAGACTACATAATTGGAATTCCCAACAGGGGGATCCGGTGAAGAGATTTAGATCAGGAGGTTTTTGACCAAATAGTAGTGGATTCAGGCATGGTCAGTAGGGCCCTCTGCATCATCATGAGTAGAAACATATTCCCTAAGGCTGCTAGGGCCAAGGGAACAATGGGTGCAATTAGGAGGGCCGGGGATAATAGTGCTAGATATCGGGACAACCCCGATATGGTCATCAAGACCAGAGGCAAGGATATTTCCCTAGAAGTTGTTTAACTTACGAAAAGTTAGGACATCGAAGGAAGAACTGCCCATATCCAGGTCATAGACCATAATAGGGTTCTCAACAAGGGCAGCTAGCATAGTTACCACATGCAGCATCGGCTCTACCAGCCCTACAGTACGGACTTGTTTGCAACATTTGAGATGCAGTCATACCACATGTGCAACATGCATCACCAGCAGTTGAGGGTAAGTTTTCTATTCATGGGCATATGGGTAGGGCTTTGTTTGATACGAGAGCTTAGCACTCATTTATAATTACTAGATTTTCACGCACGACTAGCCTACTAGAGACAGTCGGCAATATCATTTTGTGTGTAAACTCACCATTGGGAAGTGGAGTCCTAATACACATTATTTGTAGTGGAGTGGATATATATATCGGGAAATTATGTTTAGCAGCCAACTTGCTTGTTTTGGATATGGTGTGGTAGAATGTCATTTTGGGGTATGGATTAGTTGGTAGGGTACCGGGCAATGGTAGATTTCTTTGGTAGGACCATTGTGTTCTCCATCCCATGAAAGGAGATGTTCCTGTGGCGATGCCTCTTTTTGATGGAGGGTCGACCACATATCTATATTATATTGAGGAGGAGACCTCACAAGATGTTGTTATTACCTTGGATTCGATTCTGGTAGTGAGGTAGTTCGCAGATGTGATTAAGAAAATACTTGGGTTGCCACCCGATTGGGAGATAGATTTTGTTATCGACTTAGCACCTAGGACTAAGCCGATTGAACTAGCACTGTATTGTATGGACCCGTTAAAGATGCGATAATTGAGCGATCAGATTTAGCAGGTCCTGGGATAGGGTTTTATCAGGCAAAGAACCTCACCGTGGGGTGCGCCACTATTATTTGTGAAAAATAAGGATAGGTCACTTCGTCTGTGTGTAGATTACAAGGAGGTGAACAAAGTCACGATTCAGAATAAGTATCCATTGCCTCGAATCGATGCCTTGTTCGACCAGTTGGGAGGAACATCATACTTATATACGATAGACCTGGTATGAGGTATTATTAGTTGCACATTAAGGAGGAGGACATTCCTAAGACCACATTCCTAACATAGTATGGATTGTATGAGTTCAGGGTGATGCCATTTGGGTTGATTAATGCACCAACAGTGTTCATGGACCTAATGAACAGGGTGTTCAACGAGTTTCCAAACTAGTTCATGATCAAATTCATAGACGACATACTGGTCTATTCTCGTACTCGAGGTGATCACGTAGAGCATCTGCGTATGATTCTATAGACATTACGGGACCATCAACTTTACGCTAAGTTCGAGAAGTGCAGATTCTGGCTGAGGGAGGTACAATTTATAGGTCATATTGTATCGAACAAATTGATTTTCGTTAATCCGAGTAAGGTTTCATTGGTGAGGGAGTGGGGACAACCCACGACATCAACGGAGGTTCAGAGCTTCTTGGGGTTGGCTGATTATTATTGCCACTTCATAAAGGGATTCTTGAAGATTGTGGGTCCATTGACTAATCTGACTTGTAAGGGGGTACCGTTTGTTTGGAATGACTATTGTTAGTTAGCTTTTAATGAGCTAAAGGACAAATTTACTTCAACACCCATGCTCACACTGCCTAGGGGAGGGGTGGAGAACAGTGTTTTGATGAATGTGTCCCTATATGGACTTGGGGGTGTATTATAGCAGGACGATAGTGCTATATCTTATGCATCTCTCAAGCTTAAGCCCCGGGAGAGGAATTTCCCCACACATTACCTAGAGTTAACGGGGGTTATGTTTGCCTTGAGGATTTAGAGGCAATAGCTTTTTGATGAACGGTTCAACTTATTAACGGACCATAACTCTCTACAGTATCTATTCATGTAGAAGGTTATTAATATGCAGTAGCGGATATGGTTAGAGTTCGTGAACGATTACAAGTTTGATATTCAGTATCATCCTAGGAAGGCTAGCGTGGTGGTAACGCATTGAGCCGACAACCTACGAGGGAGATAGTGGAGGTTTGGAAGGAGAAGTGGGATGAGTTTTAACATAATAACGAGGTCGCTAGATCATGTATGACAGTATTATCTATCACTCCCAAGATCATTATACAGGTGATGAAAGCACATGTTGAGTTTTGTTAGGATAGGGTGCACCAGTTGTTGGCAAATGGGGCGGATTCCTACTCGATCAGTTCTGAGGGAGGATTACACTTTAATGGGAGACTCGTTGTTTCGAAGGATGAGGAGTTGAGACATGCAGTGATGATCGAGTCTCACGGTTCGACGTTTGAGATACATATCGGTGGGAATAAGATGTACCAGGATTTGCACAGGCACTGGTGGTCGTGGATAAAGCAATACATAACATAGTTTTTCTCGAAGTTCACTACATGATAATTAGTGAAGATGGACCATCAGAGACCGACAGTGATGTTACATACATTGGAGGTTACGGTCTGAAAATGGGTGAACTTCATCAATAGGTTACCTACATCATAGAGAAACCAAGATTCCATCTGGGTTATCGTGGATCGGCTAACCAAGGTGGACCACTTCCTACCAGTTCATAGAGATTTTGAGACAAGATATTACTCCGAACTATTTATTGGTGAGATAGTGAGGTTACATGGGGTGCCTATTAACATCATGTCCAACATGGACAAGATTTATGTATCCATCATTTGGTAGAGTTTTTAGGAGGCGATGGGCACTGATTTATGGTTAAGTACATCGTATCACCCACAGACAGATAGACAGACTAAGTGGTTTAATCATATGTTAAAGGACATGTTCAGATGTGTATACTTAATTTGGGGGGGATTGGGTACAGTACCTTCCACTGGTGGAGTTTTCTTATAACAACTCCTACCAGTTCACCATAGGCATGGCACCATTTGATGAACTTTATGGACGACCTTTTCGTTCGCTCACTTCTTGATTAGAGGTGGGGGAAAATAACTTGCTGGGATTGGAGATGATTTAGGATACCACTTCCATGATTGAGCTCATTCGGGGGGTGCATATGAAAATCTCATGATAGACAAAAGAGTTATGCTGATGCTGGCAGGAGACACATATAGATGGATATTAGGGATCAGGTCTTGGTATGCGTATCTCCCATAAAGGGAGTCCCGAAGTTAGGGAATAAGGGGTAGCGCTGAGGTATGAAGGTCCTTTCTTGATCATGAAGTGCGTAGGTCCAATTTTTTATTGACTGGGATTGCCAGAACATCTATAGTGGATTCACGATGTATTCCATGTGTCTTCGCTGAAGAGATATCAGAGGAGTGAGAGGTTTTCGGCACATCCCACTAGAGGATATTGATTTGTAGCTAGACATCTCATACGAGGAGAGACCTATTGTTATTCCTAATCATAGAGAGCATAAGTTGCAATCAAAGGTGGTGCCCCTAGTTTGAGATAGTGGGGACACCATAATGTAAACGAGTCGACATAGGAGCGGGAAGATGATATACGAGAGCAATATCTAGAGCTTTTTACCGCAAGTATGTCTGATGTAATAACCCTCCCTAGAAATATATACTTTTTAATAAATTATATATTGGAAGAGATATTTGGAGAAAATAAGTGTGTAAGTATTGAGCCAAAATTATACATAAAGTGACTCGTCACGCTTAGTGATTAAAAATAAAATTCCACATTGCATGGTTTGCATGGGTCGACATTTGAGTTAAAATGGTTACAATTAGAATATTGGTGAGGTAAGACACAAATTAGTCTTGGAACGGATGTGAAACAAACATGGTTAATATAATGCGATTTTTGGCAGTGCGCGATACAGAAAAATGGAACCTTGTGCGATTTTTGTATAACTATTGGGTGAGAGTAAAAATAGATTGAACACTTCTTTATGGTCCTAAAAATATATAAGAAAATAACTTGGGAATAAATTACAAAAATGGAGGTTTTATACACTGAGCCCGATCGACCGGCTTCCTTACTGCGGTCGACCGTGCCTAGCAGATCTCGGATAAATTTGCCTATTTTTATCTCCTGTCTAAATAGTAACCCTTGGATTGTATTTTCTATCGATCTAGGGACTGATTATGCCTTATGTGGGAAAGTTTTTATGGTGATAGGGTTCCCCTTTAGGAAACAACTCATTTGAGTTGGGTTATAAGAGGCAATCATGTGGATTTTTGAGAGAGAGAAAGACACTCTATCCGAATTTAAACACTCTCTCCCTCTCTCTAAACTATCAAACACTAGACCCTTCTGACCCATGCCTTATGGGAGATCCCCACCACTATTTCCACCATGAAACCACCATTAGTAGGCCTCAAACTACCTTAAATCATCATATCAAACCCTAGATAAATTTATTAGGTTGAAGAAAAGGGTATTCTTGGAGTTGGGTGGAGATTTGAAGAGGGTGTTCTTGGAGGGAGAAGATGGATTTGTGGAGCATTCTTGGAGTATTTTTGGAACTTGCATTGGATATTGTATGGTGAGGCTTTTGTGACTCCCTTTAGGGACAGCTTTGGAGGTGGGAGAGTCACCCATCTTCTCCACTACCACCACCATTTTGGAGCCTTTGAGGTGGGATTTACTAACCTTGGTTTAGGTTTAATGTTATGTATAATTTTAGCTAGTTTCATTATGTATGTTTATAAAATGTGCTAGCTTACAACCATGGGATTAATTAGTGGATTTCTTTGATTTTATATGTAAATGGGTTTCAAATAGGTGTTTTAAATTAGGTTTGGAAATTAGATAAAATTTAGAATACTCTTTTATACATATTAGGTGGAATATGTGTAGGAAAATGGTTATATTCCATTAATAAGTTTATCAATTGCATCATTAAGATTTTGAATAAGAAAGGGCATTTGAAGGAAGATTTTAAATGGATTTTAAAGTTGTATAAATTTCCAAAACACTATTCATGATCATTTTATGAAATAAAATGTGTTAAAAGTGTGTTTTAATTGCAGAACTGTGATTTCTATAAATAGTAATGTTTAAAGATTTCCCATGCCATTTATAAAGTGAATTTGTGTTTTCCAACATTAAATTAAGAAGTTTATATGTAAATGGATGTTTTTACTTTAAATGATTAATTAAAGTTTATAAACTCAAAATAAGAAAATTGTATGGGTTAATGTGCAAAATGTTGGCAAATGGGTGCTAAGATGCGAAATACCAAAAGAGAATAAAATGTGTATTTTAAATGTCTAGAAAATAGGACATTAATATATAAAAAGGTGTTATTTTATATATTAATGGTGTGAAGGTAGAAAATAAGAGTATTGGGTTAATGATGATGTTGAGCAAGTGTTAAAATGGTTAAAAGTATTTAAGTTTGAAACTTAATAGCCATTATTGGAAAAATAACACTTGATAAAGGACTAAATTGTAAGTCAAAAAAAAAGAAGGGTACATCGGTAATTTACTTAAAGTGGAACATTGTTATAGAAAAAATTTCAAATAATGTTTTTACACTAGTGTGGGTGAAAATGAATTCAGTCCTAAGGCGTGAGTGATTTTGGGTATAAAATCAACGTGTGTGTGAATAAAGAACTTAAAGAAGAAAGAACAATTATCCAAGTGTTAATTGAAAAACTGACGGTGAAGTCCGAATTTTTAGCTTCAACCGGGTAAAAAGGAAAAAAGTGAAATAATGTGGAATTTGTAAAATAGTAAAACACATTAAATTTAACTCGAATGACACTGGGATAATTAAGGAGGGCCTGAAGCCCTAGGGTGAAAGGCCCAAAACAACTGTCTAGAGAATATGGTGTGCATAGTCGGCGGTGTGGAGCCCATTAGAGTATGCAGTATTTGGAAGATTTCAAGAAAAGATAAAGGAATAAGTAACTTGTCAAGAAAAGGGTAGTGTGGTGAATTGTGTTAATACAACCTAACTTGAATGAATTAATAAATATTCCAGTAAAGGTTAAAATCGACAAGTAAATATGTAATTGATTAATTTCCATAAGATAAAACGTAAAGTAAGTGGGTATATGGGTGGCTAAGCAACCTAAGTGGGTAAACCCATAATTAACACAAAATGTGTCGTAAAAGGTTTTTCAAAGGCTAAATTAGTATTTTCTAACACAGTGAACATGTGTGTTAAAAGGGTGATTTTCAACGAAAATACTAATATGCATTACATGAAACAAAAAGGGTGATTTCGGTAAAGAAATGGTTTGCGTTCAAGTCAAGTGCAATGGTTTTAAATATTGGACCGTGGGTGTTAAATAAAGTGAGAAATGCTAAAGTGAGGAAAAAGGTAGTCTTTTATAAGATTAAAGTAAATTAATCAGGATAAATAAGGTTTTCAGAAGTAAGATTGTTCATGCATTAAGTATATGTACATGTATGTGCATATATGTATACAAGGTAGTTGCATGTGCACATAGGCATAATGTGTTAGAATCTCTTTTCTGTCGTTCGATTCTATACTGCATTTGTATATTTTCTACTAAGCATTGTCTCACACCCTTGCTTTGTTATGGAAGTTTGGGAGCGATCTCGTATTTTGAGAGCATTATACAGGTAAGTACATACTTTGTTGTGGTTTATTTTGAAATTGGAATCACAAGCTAAATAAGTGAAACATTAATTAAAATAAAACTGGACTAGCAATATTATATAGGTTATTTCATTAAACTTCACACTTAATGCTTGGATTGGACCGGGTTGACTATGAGTAACCCATAAGTTCGGGTCAGGGGGTTAAAAATGTTATCAGAGCTTTAGGTTCAAGGTTCCTTTTGGAAGTGATGCGGTAAGTTCAGTAATGGATCTTTCGATGTCGGTGTAGGTTATGTCCAGTCGCGCTAGTCTGGTGATGGTTTTAGTTCATGCACTCGATGGTGAAGTCAAAGAGGTTAGCTCAATAAGTAGGTTAATGCCAAGTGGCATACGATCGAGTTATTTTATATTAATCACTCTCGCGCTTCTGATTAGATATGTTAGTAATTTATGAGTCTTCATGCAAGCCAACATTAGTGACACCATGGTTTTAGTGTGAGGTGTTGTGTTCCAGCCTTCGATGACGTAGAGACTTTTCAGGCGTGAATAGAGTGAAATGGAACCCATTGGGACAATGGCACAAATTCTGTATATTCAATTATCGAGATTGATCGTTAGGGTGTCATAACCAGGTAATGACGAATTGTGATTTCAAAATGCATATAGTCCTTAGGTACGACACTTATGATAGGTCAGTGTTTATGAGATGAGTAGAAAAATCCAATCCTTGGTGTAGTACCGTGATGAATTGAAAATTTGTTAAGAAGGTAAATTTCTATGGGTCAACACTTAGGGATATGTATGTTTAACCTTAGTTGATAGGATGCTATCCTTGTGGGTGAGCGACTAAGTTGTTGTTTATCAAGGAATGTATCTTATAAGCCATAATTAGAGTTGCTGGACATTTATGGAAAGGGGGCACGTAAATGATAGTGATGAGTTATACTAACAAGGGAGCAAACCTTAGGTAGCCCTTTAAAGAAGTGGTCAAAGGAATAATGCAACATTTGATGAATATGATCTTTAGTGACACTGATGGTGTAGACCTAGGGAATGTATTGGTTGTAGCCCATGTTCTGTATCCTACCAAAAATCCTTCATAATAGTAGTGACATCGTGTGGTGTTCAATTGACTTAGCTAGAAGACTTCTGAATTCCCCTATTGAAATTAAGTGACTGAGTAATATGTTTATAAGTGTTAATCCCATGGTAAGTATGTATTGGGTTTCTTGGTTGTGGGCTTGGATTTAGTATATCTCGATTTATGTACCTCAACTATAATGCGGATTTAGATAATCATGATGATTTGAGGTAAGCTGGGAGTGAACCTAGATATTCTTGGTGACTTGGTGTTAAGTACTAGCGTTGTGATGTTCTAGGATATGACCTTTTTTGGCATGGCTAGGATGGGCCTCCTCTTCGGCAATACCCGGCATCATGTGTCCCACCAAGACTTTAGTGATATTAGTTTATAGTTTTAGAGCTGATCATGTGGTAGTGAGAAATAGGAGCCCTTGTGGCATCCGTGGTGCAGGTGTTTATAGGCAATACTCGACGTCTCGTGTCCTACCAATATATATTTGTGTTAGTTGGTAGATTAGCCCCTAGTATCATGTTTACATAGTGTGGAAATGTAGTTATCACAGTTTAACACTCATTGGGAACTAAATGATGTGGCCTAGTGAGATTGACTTTAGGTTAATAATGTGGATCGACATGTAAATCAGTATTGATAATTCCTTGGAGGTGTATAAAAAGTTTTATCTAGCGAGATGTTAATGTGAGCAGTAGACATTCCATAGTGTTGTGTGCAAAAATTATACTCCCAAGTGGACCAATGATGAATATACACCTTTCCTCCAATATGGATGACTAGCCTATTTGACCGACCTTAGATATACTTAGTCGAATGGAATGCCGACCAACTCCATAAGGCTAACCAACGGGAATACTAATAGTTACTCGGATGGGATGCTAACCAACACTAAATTCCAAGAGTTTAATTTATTGTACACATATGTAATTTCTTGGCAATATAAAGGCATTCGATCTAGGGTTATAAATACCAGATTCTGCCGCAGCTGGAGGGACAACTCGAATCATTCATATGCACACTATCCTTAGCTATTATAAACACTATTGAATAAATGCAACAGTGGACGTAGGCTATTTTATAGATAAAGCACTCTAAAAACCTTGTCTCTTGTGTGTGTAATTTGAGTCACTTATCTTTTTTTAATCTGTGATTATAAATTTAAAGTCAGTTCAGTTTTAGACATCAACAAATTGGCGCCATCTGTGGGAACATTTGTTTGTCATCGTTCTCTACCACTTATTTCCAAATGAGTGATCCTAAAAATAGCGGTCGAAATGAGAGTAATACAATCATCCCATATTATCCTCCTAATGTGTGATACTTACGAGGAATTCTGTTCAACTTGGCTAAAGGTGAAGAATCCATGCAAGATTTTGTCAAGAAATTAGCCCAAACTATGCAAGCTAAGTCCTCCAATTCTATAAGAGATATGACACCACCGCCATCTAGACATAAAAGGAGTTATCATTCTCGTTCTTCTCAAGATAGGTCGTACCATCTTGGTGAAACTTTTTCATTCCGCTCAACGTATTACTATGATGGTAAGTCTTTTTCCAGACAAAGACCAAGTGTCTTAAAAAGGATAAGCATGGAGTCTTATTTTGATCCCCTAGGCCCATGAGGATCTAGAGGGCATAATAAGGAGAAGGAACATTATCGCGAATACAGAGAAGTGTCCACAAGATTTAGAGCCAGTATGAGGGGCTCTGTGCATACGGAGCAGGCCTTCAGGAGGAGAGTTCAGCACACAGACACAGTAAAGCTGTAAGATCTACCTTGGCCAAGTCTAAGCCAGAAGAACATTACTGGAAGGGATCCATGCAAAGGTTGGAAGATCGGCTAGGTGAAATGGATAAAATAAAGAATCCATTGGAAAGGAGTTTTATCAAAGGATCAACTTTCGTCCAGGCAATTGTGGACTATCCCACTCCCTCCAAGTTTAAGACACCAGTGGTTACTCCCAAGTATGATGGGAAAACTAATCCAGTCTTGCATATAGAGAAATATCAAGATGCTGGCGACATATATTCAGTGCCTAACGAGATGAGATGTAAAGCTTTCTTCAGTTCTATCACAGGTCTAGCCCAGATTTTTTATAACAATCTATTAAGAGGTAAAATCTCTACTTTTCATCAGTTAGCTGAATTTTTCATTGATAAATATTGTTTTGGGGATAAGAAGATCAAGAGTGTCACTCATCTCTTGATCGTAAGACAAAGTCCATGAGAAAGCACTAGAGAATATATTACTCGCTTCAATAATGAAAACTATAGGTGGTAGACTATGAGGATAAAATAACCATTGCATATCTTATGAGTGGGTTTCTTGTTAAAGATCTTTACTATGATTTAGCAAAGAATCCACCCAAAACCATGACATAACTAATGGCTAAAGCTGGGAAAATAATGAATGACGAGGAAGCTATGGCAGTCAAGGAAGCTCCTGAGACTAAGGTGAGGGTAAAAAAATATAATTATAATTCTTTCAAAAAGGATTAGAAGGACAAGAAACTAGATCGGATCAAGAAGTATGATGAATACACCCCGCTCAACAAGGGTGTTCACTGTATCCTAGAAGAGATAAAAGGAAACAGAGAACTGAATTATCCTGGAAAGTTGAAGACACCCTCCAATAAGAGGGATCAATCCAAATACTGTGATTTCCACATAGACCATGAGCACGACACCAACAAGCATTGCGCTAAAGAATGAGGTTAAAAATCTTATTCGGTGTGGAAAATTAAGAAATTTTGTTAATCGAAGTGGCAAATGAAATGATAAAAAAAGGTCTACATATCTAGCCCGAGCAAGGGATGTAATACAAGAGAAAGAAATGATGATTTTAAAGAAGATCCAGACTTATCGAATAAACCTGATGAGCGAGAGATATCCTTTGGGTGTCATTTTATTGCAGGTGGTGATGTTAGAGGAGGGATGCCATAGCAGAAAGAAAATTTTACTTGAATGAATTCGTAGACTGCCCAACTGTCAGACAAATTGATATGACTAAATACAGTGATAGTTGGTCGAGGAAAGTTAACAAAGACAAGCTAGCAATTTGATTTTCCAAACAATGATCTGAGTGGGGTCCTTTACCCTCATGATGATCCGTTAGTTATCACATGCAGAGTCGATCATGGCAGAGTCGAAAAGATTTTGGTCGATAATGGAAGCTCAACTAATGTAATGTTCTAAAACTTCTTTGATAACCTAGGGCCGAAGATCAGCAAGCTGGAACCATACCATAGACTTCTCATTAGATTCACAAGAGAGAAAGTGTACCCATTACGAAGCATCAAGGTGGAAGTATTGGTTAGTACCTAGATGGTGAGAATGAAAGAGAGAATTCGCCTCTTTGTGCTTGATAAAAATGTCTCGTCAACTTATAATATCATCCCGGGAAGAGTGGGAATCAAGCAATTAGAGGCCGTGCCATCTAAGTGCACTAATGCATGAAATTTGTAATAAATTATGGAGTCGGCATAGTAAATGGCAATCAGAAAGATGCTAGAGAATGTTATTATACATCTGCCAACAAACAAGATGTACAAATGAAGGGAGAAACAACTCTGCACATTGACATTTCGGATCCGCGCAAAAAAGAAAACATGGTAAAGGGGAAAGGCATGGAAGAAACATAAGTTGCTGTGTTGGATGATGAGAAGCTAGAAAGAACCACCCAGACCGGTTCTAGGCTATCTCCATCTCTCAAACAATAATTAATTGCGTTCTTAAGAGAAAGGAAAATGTTTTTACTTGGAGCCATCAATATATGCCAGGTATTGAACCGAATTTCATATGCCATGTGCTTAATATTTATCCTGGATCCAAGACGATCAAGAAAACGAGAAGAGTTTTTAGTCCCGAGAAGAATAAAATAATACAAGAGGAAGTAGAAAAACTATAATGAGCACAGTTCATTAAAGATGTCAAGTATCCTAATTAGTTGGCTAATGTGGTGATGGCTAAAGATAAAAATAATAGATGGCGTATGTGTGTAGACTTTACATATCTCAACAAGGCATGTCCAAAAGATCATTTCCCTTTACCAAGGATTGATGAATTGTTCGATGCTACAACAATCATGAATTACTCAGTTTTATGGATCCTTATTCTAGTTATAACCGAACTAAAATGAATCCTGCAAAAAAGGAAAACACCTCCTTTATTACGAGCCGCGGAACTTATTGTTACAATGTCATGGCCTTTGGGTTGAAGAACATTATAACTAACTATAAAAGATTAATGAACAAGGTTTTTGAGGATCATATCGGCAAACATATGGAGGTCTACGTAGATGACATGATCACCAAGAGCAAACATGATGTTGACCACATTACAGACTTAGATCAAATCTTTAATCAATTAGAAAAGCACCAAATGAAGCTCAACCCAACCACATGCGTCTTCGGAGTATAAGAAGGGATGTTCCTAGGGTATATTGTCAATCAGAGGGAATAGTAGCAAACCCTAACAAGATTAAATATTTTCTTGAAATGCAGTCCCTGACCAACAAGAAATAAGTCCAAAAGCTGACAGGAAGATTAGCTGCATTGAACCGCTTTGTCTCCCGAGCAACTACTAAGTGTCTTCCATTCTTCAAGGTGCTTCAAAAGACCTTTGAGTGGAATGGCGAATGTGAGAAAGCCTTCCTGGAGCTGAAGCAGTACTTGGGTTCTCCCTCATTCCTTTCCCGACCAGTTCTAGGAGAAAATTCTATTTATACCTGGTTGTTTCAGAGTCGACTATTAGATCAGCTTTAATTCGACTAGATGATGGAGTTTAGGGGGAAGTATATTACACTAACAAGGCAATATGAGGATCATAAGTCAGGTATCCATGCTTGGAGAAGTTATCCCTAGCTCTTATTAAAGCTTCTAGAAGGATGAGGCCATATTTTTAAGCCCACACAATTGTTTTTTACATAAATTTGCCTTTACGAAAAGCACTACAGAAGCCAAAAAAGTCTAGAAGACTAATGTCTTGGGAGGTTGAATTGGGAGAATATGAAATTGTTTACAAACCCAGAGTTGCAATGAAAGTCCAAGATATGGTAGACTTTATTACTGAATTCACATATGCTAAGTAGCAACGTGATCCACATTTCCCCGTCGAGTAGACTTTTACGAAAAATAGATTAGCCCAAAAGAAAAAAAAGATTATGGCTAACCAACTTGACTCATTGGATGTTCAAAAACGATTGAAACAAATCCATAAGGTGTTTAATCATGGAGCATTAGTAGAAGAGGAGTTATCTGATGACATTCCAACTTTGTAGTTATTTGTAGATGGATCCTCATGTGCTACTGGAAGTGGAGCAGGTCTCATCATCAACACTCTTGATAATTGGATGTTGAATATGCTTTGCGATTCCAATTCAAGGCTTCCAACAATGAGGAAGAATATGAAGATTTGATCACTGGACTGGAATTGGCTTCATCACTAGGCGCCAATCAGGTATTGGTATATAGTGATTCCCAGCTGATTGTTAATCAATTGTAGCAAATTTATGGCGTTAAGGGGGAAACTATGATGAGATATCATCAAAAAGTAATGGTAGTCATTTCATCGATCACTTCAGTCAAAATAGTGAGAATTCCTAGACTTGAGAATGCTTGAACAGATGCTCTTGCTCAGCTTGCTTCGGTAACTCCAACAGAAGTTAGACGGACAATCCCAATAGAGATGCTTGCCAATAGAAGCATTGATGGGATGGAAATCAATGACATAACTATCGAGATAGGTACTTCATGGATGGACCCCATTAGAGAGTAAATTGAAAGAGGAACATTACCATTCGACCAAAAGGAGGCCAAGAAAATAAGTTACAAAGAATCTAATTATGTGCTATGAAAGGGTGTCATGTACAGGCGAGGATACATTATTTCCCTACTCTGATGTGGTCATCCAAATAAAATAAATGATTTAATTAAAGAGGCTCATGAAAGATCATGTGGAGCACACAACTGGGAGATCTCTAAGACAAAGGATAGTAATGCAGGGTTATTACTGGCCGACAACGAAAGTAGATTGTATTGCTTTCACTAAAAAGTGTGAAAAATGCCAGAAATTTTCCACTATTCACAAAAGACCAGGAGCAAGCTTAACACCCATCACTTCTCCATGGCCATTCTCTATATGGGGAATTGACCTGGTCGGACCATTACCGACCACCAAAGGAAGATTCAAGTACATGGTGGTAGCTGTTAATTATTTTACCAAATGGGTAGAGAATGATCCCTTAGTTGATACGCCCTATCAAAGAGTATACCAGTTCATATGGAAGCATATCATTTGCAGATATGGCATGGCTTATGCCTTCATTATCGACCATGGTACTCAATTTGATAATAAAGAATTTAAAGAATACTATATTCGGTCAGGCATCTAGAAACTTCATTTAGCACCAAGACATCCACAATGCAAGGACCAAATCGAGATCAGTAAAAAAAATTGCTAGATAGTTTAAAGAAAAGGTTGGATAAGGCTAAAAGAAAATGGATTAATGAACTCTATAGTGTCCTTTGGGCATATAGATTTACTCCCAGAACAGCAATAGGAGAAACTTTATACATGCTAGCCTTTAGAATTGATGCATTAGTACTTATGGAGATAGGTCAGCCCACTCACAGGGTATAAAACTCTGATTCACCCAAGAGTGGCCTCCTAAGGTGACTAAATCTGGATATGATAAAAGAAGTCCGAGAAGATGCTATTATTCGGATGGCTGCCTATCGACAAAGGACGAAAAGATTTTATAATCAAAGAGTCAAACCGACCAACCTAATGTAAGGAGATCTGGTGCTTAAGAAAGTTATCCAAAAGAATAACAAGTTGGATCCCAATTGGTATGGTCCATACCGTATCTTAGCGATTATTCGACTAGGAACTTAACGGTTGAGACTTTGGAAGGAGAAGAGTTCATGAATCCTTGGAATGCAGACCTTCTGTGCAAGTATTATAAGTAATTCAGTTTGAAAAAAATGTCCTTAATGTAATTACTCAGTTAAGATAATGAAATTTCAGTCTTTCCCATTATACATCCTTCTTTTGTTTTGTTTTTCAGAGTATGGCCCAGAATTAATATAAGCAATTTTAATTCAAAGTTATCAAAAATTTCCTCATCGAAAGGGCATGGTTTTGACTTTTCCAACTTCAAAAAAGTTTTCAAAAAGTTCCTCGCCGACAGAGCATGGTCCAAACTTTTCCAACTTCAGAAAAGTTAAACTTCATGTATGATTTGTCCTCGATAAGTGACGAATAAGAAGTCAGTATAATTTCTTAATTATAAGTTTTACCCGACCAGGTTAAAATACTAGAAGAATTATACATTCTTAATACACTTGGTCACCACTGATAACTAATTCTCCAACTTAGTACAATAAAGTTATTTACAGTTTTATTTAAGTGCATTAGTTGAATCTAAGGCCGTACACATGATTCAAACGGTAATCATATATTAAATATTTGAGTAGGTTATTTAGTCTACAAGACGATTAACAAATCTTTATACGGTTTACCTAGTTGGCAGCAAGATTAAAAATAACCATAAGTTTGAATAAAGAGAATTCAATTAAAAATGATTCTATTTAATTGATCAAAATGTATTACAATTTCAACAATTGATCAAAATATAAGATAAAGAATACAAATTTATTCAGCTGGACCTTTTTCTTGTGACTTGTCCATTCCAGCAGGAGGATCATCAAGAGTATATGGAGAGTTAATTATGTTGAAGTCCCTTAACATTAGAGATAGTTCATCAATATGGAGAAAATAGCATTAAAGTAAGAACAATTACGAGTGCTAAATTATAACAAGCCCTTTCAGTCAGCCTGGACCTGGGTAAGGGGGCTGACACAACTTTGTCAGCAGGAAGTGTTCCAGACTTAATTAACCCCTGGCCAGTCCAGGGTTAACAGCTACAAAGGCTGACCCAATGTCAAGGTTAGCCTAATTTTTTTTCACCAACTCGCGCTAGTCGGCGAACTTGTTTGCATCTAATGTCAGCTAATCGACTGGTGTTTTTTGGACCTGTTTTGAAGGATCAGGAAAACCTCACTTTATCCTCTTCAATTGATGCTCCTCAGCATGAGTCTCCTCAACACGAATAGGCCTCTTACCATTGGCCTTATACTTCTTTTTGCCAGCATCAACAACTTTGGGGGTTGGAGACAAGGGACCACCTATTAGGTTGGGCATCTTCCTCTTAGTCATATCTATAGAAGGAGAAATAAGAATATCGAAAACATCTAAGGACTTAAAAGAGGAAGAAGTTCCTCGTAGTATAATTTAGCCCTTATAGATTCCGTGGTTGAGGAAGTTGGCATAGGATCCTCCTCGAGATTTATAGCAGCTGGAGGTAGAGAAAGGGTAGGTATAGCAATAAATTAAGTGATGGAATTTGGTACTCCAATAACAATGATACTTCCCTGGGATGTTCCTCTCTAATTCTCTGATTTAATCCCCCCAAAATCTTAAGATTGTCAATGTTGAGATCTCCTACATTGGGGCACCTCTTATTACTTTCATGTACAACAGAAAATAAATAGTAAAGTTAGTTGACAGATATTATAAATGCATCATTAAAGAGGAAACAAATTCATAGAGTTACAGCCTATGCCATGTCCTGATTGAGGACATGTGGGATTGTTGTAGGCCACTCGAGTATGGAGGGGAGTATATTACGAGTTCTTGACAATAATACTATAATCCAAATAATCTTTATTGGAGTCTGGTAGATTTACTACTAATGCCCTATTGGCAGGACTAGTTTTCAAATGATAGGTACTTTCCCTAATAGTACCCCGTTTGTAGCAAAACATCAATTCTGAAATCCCAATATGGGTCCCATAGAGTTCATTCAACCTATGGACCCCATTCACAACCCTCGAAGTTTTGGGTGCTATTCTTATAGGGACTATATCAAAGTATTGACAAAATTGGAGAAGGGGGGGGGGGGGTTAGTGGAAAGGTAATGCCACACTAAGCTATAAACAAGGTAGGGATCCAACGACCCTCGGGATGGGAATAATCATCTATAGGACCCCAGAATATCTATAAATCTACCCTACATGGAATTTTCCTCTTTTTTCTAAACTCATCTAATGAGTTCTCATCTAGATATGAACTATGGTGAAAAAAGAGAAAAAATGATAAAATAGAGGAAAGGGAAAATAAGTCTTACATGGATTCAAAGACAATGGCTGAAGAAGAAAATGGTGGAAAATGATCGTACCGAAAAAGTTTAAAGGAAAAAAGAGTGATAATGTTCAAAAGGTTTCAGGTCGATGGAAAGGAGAGAAACTTTGTACCTATTTATAGATTGCCTTGTGAAATGGGAAAGTAATTATTGACTAAACGAACCATATAGCTACCGCCGACTGCACACCATTCGAAGCATCAGTAGACGACTGTGCCCTTTAGCGGTTCAAAAAAGTTTGAATTATTTACAAAAATGTTGTTGCCTAATAGTACCAGTAGAAATTTTTACAAGTATGGGAGATTGGATGCCGACCAAACACTCAAACAGTATGCCACGTAACTTTCTAGGCTAAATACTCCATAATTTCACGCAAACGTCAAGCATGGAGCATTAGGGGCTTTTGTTGTGTGTAAAAATTATACTCCCAAGTGGACCAATGATGAATATACACATGTCCTCCAGCATGGTCGACTAGCCTATTTGATCGGCCTCAAAGAGACTTAATCGACTGGAATGCAGACCAACTTTAGAAGGTCAGCCAACAGGAATACTAATTGTTATTTGGATAAAATACCTACCAACACCGAATTCTAAGAGTTTCATTTATTGTACACATATGTAAATGCTTGGAAATATAAAGGCATTCCATCTAGGGTTTTACTCCACTATAAATACTAGATACTCCCTCAACTGGAGCTACAACTCGAATCATTCATATGCACACCATCCTGAGTTATTGTAAACACTACTAAATAAAAGCAACAGTGGACGTAGGCTATTTTATAGCTGAACCACTCTAAAATCCTTGTATCTCGTGTGTGTGATTTGAGTCACTTATCTTATATTAATCTGTGATTATAAATTTGGAGTTTGTTCATTTTTAGACATCAATACCTAATAATAGTGAATTTGAGGTTGTGTATTGTGTATTACAATAACAATAGTGTATCTCATCGAAACCTTTGGGACTCATTGCTGCATCGAGGTTTGTGTGTTGATATACACTTTATAGTGGTTAATTCAAGGTCATGTAGCATAGGTCATGTTATGACATGTTTCTCATGATAGATGTGTAGGCTATTTAGAGAGATGACTGAATTTGATGTTATCACCCATAAAGCATTTGAGACTCATTATTGTACTGAAGTTTACATAGTGATGGTAAATCATTGATGATTATAGTATGTTTAGATCATGTTGATTTATAGGACTACTTGGAGTTAGTGCCACGACTTTTATTTGTAAACACGTGCCATGATATGACCTTCGAGGATAATGTCTAAAGTAGGTTGATAAGTGCCAGGTGATGCACCTGGGATACTTATGACATGATGATGTTCATCATGGTTGTTGATGCAAAAAATCGGATCGAATCCCATTTTTATGATCACAGATAAATAGATGAAAGCAATCCAATCAAGCACATAAGAGACAAATATTTTTAAAGTGCTTCGGCTATGAATAAAGCCTACGTCCACTGTTATTTTATTCCCAGGGGTTTATAATAGCACCATATGGTGTAGAGAGAGAAAGGATGTGTATCTTGTGTATGGTGTTTCTAAGTTCTCCTGGATTTCTCCGATCCCTCCCTTTTGGCTAAGGGGATACATGTATTTATAGTCATGGGAGATAAAGAGACTCATTGTATGTAGACATTTATGTCTACATTCAACGAATCTAATTGTTGAATTGCTTGGTATGCTATGTGTTGTCATCTATTAATACAGTATAAATATACATTAAGGCTCATTAAATGCACTGCCATCTTCCTTAATGCACATTGAATGAATATTTATCCTTTGATCTTCCTGGTTGGTATGCCGACCAACTCTCCTCGGGTGCAGACTAACTCTCCTCGGGTGCCGACCAACTCTCCTCGGGTGCCGACTAATACTCCTCGGGTGCCAACTAATTTTCCTTGGGTACTGACCAATTCTCCTCGGGTGTCGAATATTGCCACGTAGGATGACATGTGTCCTTTTCTGATTGGTGCTCGTAGATGGAGAATTTTTGCTTTAACAGAAGCCCCCAATGCTCCATGCTTGATGGTTTACTTGAAAGGATGGAGTATTTATTCTGCAGTGTTTCTCGGTGCTCATGAAATTCTTGATCTACCTTCTTGATTTGTTCAACATAAAGTGCATTATCTCCTGGATGACATATGATGCAGGCTGATCGATGGTTGCTAATCTTTCTTTAGAGGAACTCCGAGCAACTGAGTGCTAACTTCACGTGCTTGATTCTTCTAATTTATGATCCTCTTAATACTTTGTCGAGTAATATACTAGCTTTTGAACCCAAATATTCAATATGATTAGTACCGAGCTTGTGGTGGACTTTGAAACATTTTCATACAACTTCTTCTTCAATGTTGGTCGGGACAGTAGTAGTAAAGATCTCAGTGTTGTAGATGTTGAATTTGACTTCTGAACTTCAATAGCATGTTCATAATAACTCCTGAATATGCTTCCTGAACTTCTGAATGCACCTCCTGGACTTCTGAATATCTCCTAAACTTCAATAGCCTCCTAAACTTCAATATCCTCCTGAACTTCAATACCAAAACTAATTCTCGAGCAAGAAAAACAACTTCTGAATGATAACTAGTCGGGGCCCCGACTATGTAAGTTTATGGAGTTGAATTTGATGCTCGACTGCATGATGTTATGAGAATGTGCCACCGAATGAACAACTGAAATTTTAATAGAATCCCCCAAGTGTAGAATGTGAACTTTGAATGCTTTTTGCTTGATCACTTTCACATACTCATAAAATGTTTCCGACCAACTGTAGTTGACAGCTTCTTATTTTCGACCAGCCCGAGTTGACATTTTTGGGAATAGATTTACTTCCTAACAAACATAAGTTGTCATTTTTAGGAGTACATAGTTTTACTTCCCGTAGGAATACATTTACTTCCTAACCAACATAAGTTGGCATTTTTAGGAATACATAGTTTACTTCCCGTAGGAATACATTTACTTCCTAACCAACATAAGTTGGCACTTTTAGGAATACATAGTTTTACTTCTCGTAGGAATACATTTACTTCCTAACCAACATAAGTTGACATTTTTAGGAATACATAGTTTTACTTCCCGTAGGAATACATTTACTTCCTAACCAACATAAGTTGGCATTTTAAGGAATACATAGTTTTACTTCCCGTAGGAATACATTTACTTCCTAACCAACATAAGTTGGAATTTTTAGGAATACATAGTTTTACTTCTCGTAGGAATACATTTACTTCCTAACCAACATAAGTTGGCATTTTTAGGAATACATAGTTTTACTTCCCGTAGGAATACATTTACTTCCTAACCAACATAAGTTGGAATTTTTAGGAATACATTTACTTCCTAACCAACATAAGTTGCCATTTTTAGGAATACGTTTTTGATAATAAATGATAGAGACTTCCTCGGAGCTGACCAACAGATTGTTGGGAATAGAATAAGATATAATAAATGCTGGAGACCTCCTCGGCGCTGACCAACAGATTGTTGGGAATAAAATATAATAAATGCTGGAGACCTCCTCGGCGCTGACCAACAGATTGTTGGGAATAAAATATAATAAATGCTAAAGACCTCCTCGGCGCTGGCCAATAGATTGTTGGGAATAAAATATAATAAATGCTGGAAACATCCTTGGAGATGACCAACAGATTGTTGGGAATAATATATGCTGGAGACCTCCTTGGAGCTGAATATATGATTATAAATATTTGTCGAGCTCCATGCTGAAATAAGAATAGAATATGCATCCAAATAGATATAAAGAATAATAATAAAGTGCCTCCTTGATCTGTCGAGGTAGAATTATATAAAACCGAACAAGAATAAGATCTTCCAAAACATAAGAATATGGTCGAGAACGTTGTCAGGCCTGAATATAAATAAGAATTATCCGACTAACTATCCGTTGGGGGTGAAATACAATGAATGTTGTAATTCTCCTTAAAGATGAATAAGTATCTTGTCGAGGCACAATTGCATAATGCCGAATAAGAATAATATTTTCCAGAACATAAGAATATGGCCGAGAACTTTGTTGGGCCTACATATAAATAAGAATTACCCCGACCAACTATCCGTTGGGGGTGACATATAATAAATGTTATAGTTCTCTTCGGAGCTGAATATGATAATAAGTATCTTGTCGAGTTCCGTGTTGAGATGAATATAGAATATGAATCCCAAGGGATATATAGAATAATTTGTGCTTGAGCCGATATCTGGGCCTGAATAAAAATAAGAATTGCCCCGACCAACTATCCGTTGGGGGTGAAATATAATAACTGTTGTAGCTTTTCCTCGGAGATGAATATATAGAGAGAGAAGAAATTTTTCGAGCTCCATGCTGAGATAAATATAAAATATGAATCCGAACGGATATAGAATAATTTGTGCTTGAGCCGATATCTCCGAGTGAAATGATAATAGTTTCCAGATTATTTCCGAGCATTCGTCGGCGTTGAATCTTGTACCTGTAAAAATTAATATCTTGCTCTACCATTTGTGTAGGCTGAATTGATTAGTTGTGAGAATAATTTAATCATTCAATAAATATATGATAGGTATATGTTTGAGAAATAAAAATATTAATTTCAAAAAATGAAATAATATATGTTGGCTGATATGTCGAGGCACACTTGCCTGATGTTGATCAATACTACTTTTCCAGAGGTTTACGAGAGCTTTCATCGGGATTGAATCTCATCCCTATGAAATTTTAATAAGCTTCCCGAGCACCTGTCGAGACTAGAGAAAATAATTATTATCATGAGAATAATTATTCAGCCAAACAATATGTGATGTGTATCAGCATAAAATAATAAAAATTTCAAAATATGAAATAATATTTTTGTGCCAAATGTGTGTGAGATGGACAAATTTTTATCAGATATGCATCATAAATAAGACGTAGAATTTTTTGTAAAGTTATTTAATCTCCAACAACTAATCAGGTATAAGTTGTTGTTTGAAAATTATTTATCACTTGGTGTTAAAAATATTTTTGGGTGATTACAAGTTAAAAAAAACTTAAGCCCCCTATTTGTCCCCGAGCTGAACTCATGTTTAAAGAAATATCTGGGGTGCTTCGCATTTTTTAATACCCCAAGATTCTACTGCTGCCGACAAATGGCATGGATGTTACCGACCAACATTTAAGGATATCTCAAGTTATAGAATATATGGTGCCGACCAAGAAGCAAATGGTCCCCGACCAACTGAGCAATTTCACCGATCAACAAAAATGGTGCATTGACAACACCGAACAACATTAGATGTCACCGACCAAAAAGTGGATGGTTGGATAGTTGCCGACCAGTAAATTGAACCCTCTGAACAAGACTGAGATGTCGCGATCAAGAAGTAGATGATCGTCGACCTGCAATTGGTTCCATCGAGCTACAATAAGAGTCTCTAACCAACAATAAGATACCTCGTAGTTGGATAAAATTATTTTAACGTTGCTGATGGATCTTCACATCTTTTCTTCGACAAACAAAAATGGTCTAGTTAAGCTTCCCTTTAATAAAAGATGGCCCAAGATGATGCCGACCAACAATATGGATGGATGACCAGAATATCTCGAATCCTTAGATCAGAAAAATAACATTCGATGTAAAATTTAAGCATTAAGAATGTTAATTAAATGAATAATTATCTAATCCACTATATCGTGTGATTCCGATAAAGAAACCATGTGATGTGATGAACGAGGGGCCAACATATCAACTTTGTGCCCAGAGTCTTGATATGGTCATGATTTGTTTTACTAACCCTCTTTTACAAGAGGTGGGTAATGATTTTTCAGGTGAGAGAAAATTATTTTTTATATTGATCCTTTCCTATTCCCTATTTGGAGAGATAAAAATATGTTGAATGATCGAAGTTATTACCAAATTTATATAAAAAAATCAGTCAATGGGACTTTATTGACATAGATGGAAGATGGACCAAATTAAGTATATAGTTCATAAAAATGAATGCAAAGAGAATCTAACTTGAAGAGAGAGAAAATAGACCTGGGTCATGATTTCCATGAGAAAACTTTTTATTGTCTTTAACCTTTTCACATTCTCTGATTAAAAATATGATGGGAATTTGAATAGACATCAAAGATCTTATAAAATTTATAATGAAAATTATCAAATCTTACCACCGTCATATATATCGGTATATGTAATCATTTAAAATATTTATTCCATGATATAAAATTGAAACTTGAGAATCAAGCAAAAAGTTATGATTTATGAAATCCACAATTTTTTAGATTTCTAAATAAGAATTAATCTAACAGTTATGATTTAAAAATCATGATATGCAATATTTTGCAAATAAAAATTGGACAATTAATTTATGTATATAAACATAAAAATCATGATTGAATCAAAATATGTATGTATAATATATAATTCATTATACATAGAGAAAATAAAAAAACTTAGCTTTTGATGGAGAGAAATGCTTGTAACACGTTCCCACAGACGGCGCCAATCTGTTGGTGCAAAAAACTGGACCGAATCCCATTTTTATGATCACAGATAAATAGATGAAAGCAATCCAATTAAGCACATAAGAGACAAAGATTTTTAAAGTGGTTTGGCTGTGAACTAAGCCTACGTCCACTGTTATTTTATTCTCAGGGGTTTACAATAGCACCATATGGTGTAGAGAGAGAAAGGATGTGTATCTTGTGTGTGGTGTTTCTAGGTTCTCCTGGATCTCTCCGATCCCCTCCCTTTTGGCTAAGGGGATACATGTATTTATAGTGATGGGAGATAAAGAGATTCATTGTATATAGACATTTATGTCTACATTCAAGGAATCTAATTGTTGAATTGCTTGGTATGCTATGTGTTGTCATCTATTAATACAGTATAAATGTACATTAAGGCTCATTAAATGCGCTGCCATCTTCATTAATGCACATTAAATTCATATTTATCCTCTGATCTTCCTGGTTGGTATGCTGACCAACTCTCCTCGGGTGCCGACTAATACTCCTCGGGTGCCAACTAATTTTCCTCGGGTACTGACCAATTCTCCTGGGGTGTCGAATATTTCCATGTAGGATGACATGTGTACTTTGTTGATTAGTCCTCGTAGATGGAGAATTTTTGAGTTAACAATGGTTTTAGAGATAACACTTAGAATGGGACGTTAGTCTGGATTATGGCACCTGTGTGTACTACCCATGTGTTTCAGTGTGACTCGAGTGAAGGAAATTATTAGGTCCTAGGCATGGGTAGTGCTTAAAAGTTTGAGATTACCATTTGAATAGTTATGATTTAGGATCACATAGGACATTTCTAAGAGTCGTATAAGTGTTCTGTGAGTTGAATGCTTGAAACAATGTGAGCATGGTGCTTCATTTGATGAGAATGATATCAGATAATGATGTTAACTATCACGTCTTAAAATTTTAGAGGCTTAGGTATGATAGTTCAGTGACTAGCGATAAGTGACGAGAGATGTGACCTCCATTTTATTTGGGATAGTTGTTCTTATCAATGGTGGGACGGGTAACATTTGCCCTAAGGAGAAAAGTCTAGCATTTCAGCTTCCCGAAGGAATTAGTCTCGTATCCCATTCGTCCGGTAAGGGTGGATGATTCATGGTTAGAACCCATCAGGGCTAATAAGCCTAGCCAGGGCACGTGTCAAGGCTAAGAATTTTATCAAATATCAGTGAGGGTTATAAATTTTGAGTGTATGTTGTGGGTTCGTACTTTATGTGGCACCATTCATTGTTAGAGTTCGATGATTTTCTTTTGGCGTGGTAGTCGCCTGATTTTTTTCATTCCTTGTGTCTTCTTTGATCCTGGTAATGCGAAGTTATCGATCAATTATGATTCGGGTTTAGTGTGGCATAAGCTCAGTAGTGATGCGGGATATGCCAGTTGTGGATGATAAGTCACGGTATATGAGTGCACTCTTATTCGAAAACACCTTTGTTCTAAACTAATTTGTGTATACGCATGGTTTCACATTTATTGCATCTAGTTTACATATGTCATTTGATTTCTTTAGGCTAACATGTTTCGTTAGTTGACAGGTGTAGCTAGTTACGACTTGGTTGTGTGTCCCGAGGTTGTGATATGAATTTCTAGGATGAAATTCCCTAAAGAGGGAAGTTAGTAATACACCACCCTAGACATATATACTTTTTAGTAAATTAAAAATTGGAAGAAATATTTGGAGAAAATAGGTGCATAAGTATTGAGCCAAAATTATACATAGAGTGATGCGTCATGCGTAGTGATTAAAAAGGAAATTCCACATTGCATGGTTTGCATGGTTGGAAATTTGAGTTCAACTGGTTACAATTAGCATAGTAGCGAGGTACAACATAAATTAGTCGAGGAACGAATGTGAAACAAATATGGTCAATATAATACGATTTTTGGCGGTGCACGACACAGAAAAATAGAACCTTGTGCGATTTTTGTAGAACTACTGGGCGAGAGTAAAAATAGTTTGAACACTTATTTCGGGTCCTAAAAATATATATGAAAATACCCTCGGGCAAAAATTACAAAAAACAGGTTTTATACACTGAGCCCGGTCGACCGGCCCCCTTGCTGCGCTCGACCGTGCCTAGTAAATCTTGGACATATCTACCTATTTTTATGTGTTGTCTAAATGGTAACCATTGGATTGTATTTTTTGTTGATCTAGGGATTGATTATACCTCATGTGGGAATGTTTTGTGGTAATAAAGCTCCCCTTTAGGTAGCAATAAGAGGCAATCGTGTGGGTTTTGGAGAGAGAGACACTCCATCAGATTTTAAACACTCTCCCCCTCCCTCTAAATTCTCAAACACTAAACCCTTCTGCCCTGGACCTTATGGTCAATCCACACAACTATTTCCACCATGAAAAAACTATTAGTATGAATTAAACTACCTTACATCATCATACAAAACCTTAGACAAATTTAATGTGTTGAAGAAGAGGGTATTCTTGGAGTTGGGTGGAGATTTGAAGAGGGTGTTCTTGCAGGGACAAGATGGATTTGTGGAGCATTCTTGGAGTATTTTTTGAATTTTCATTGGATCTTGTATAGTGGAGCTTTTGTTACTCCATTTAGGTCCACCTTTAAAGGGGGCAATCGCCCATCTTCTTCACTACCACCGCCATTTTGGAGCCTTTGAGGTGGGATTTACAAACCTTGGTTTAAGTTTAATGTTATCTATAATATCTGCTAGTTTCGTTATGTATATTAGCTTAATATGTGTAATATATGTGATAGCTTGCATCCATGGGATTAATTAGTGGATTTGTATGATTTTATATATAAATGGATCTCAAAGAGGTGTTTTAAATTAGGTTTTGAAATTAGATAAAATTTAGAATACTCTTTTATACATATTGGGTGGAATATGTGTAGGAAAATGGTTATATTGCATTCATAAGTTTATCAATTGCTTCCTTAAGGTTTTGAATAAGAAGGGGTAGTTAAAGGAAGATTTTAAATGTTTATAAATTTTGAGAACACTATTCATGACCATTTTATGAAATAAAATATGTTAAAAGGGTTGTTTTAAATGAAGATATGTGTTTTTTATAAATAGTAATGTTTAAAGCTTTACCATGTCATTTATAAAGTGATTATGTGTTTTCCTACATTAAATGAAGAACTTCATATCTAAAAGGATATTTTTACTTTAAATGGTTAATTAAAGTGTGTAAACATAAAAGAAGAAAAATGTATGGGTTGATGTGAAATTTTGGCAAAAATGGGTGTTAAGATGCAAAATCCAAAAAGAGAAAAAGTGTGTATTTCAAATGTTTAGAAAATGGGACTTTAATATGTAAAAATGTGTTATTTTATATATTAAAGGTGTGAAGGTAGTAAGTTAGAATATTGGGTTAATGGTGATGTTAAGCAAGTGTTAAACTGGATAAAAGTGTTTAAGTTGAAAACCTAATAACCATATTTGGAAAAATAACACTTGATAAATGACTAAATTTAAAGTTTTACAGAGGAAGGGTACATTTGTAATTTACTTATACTGGAACATTTTTATGGAATAAAAATGTCAAATAATGTTTTTACACTAGTGTGGGTGAAAATGAATTCAATCCTAAGACGTGAATGATTTTGGGTATAAAATCAACGTGCGTGTGAATAAGGAACTTAAAGGTAAAGTAAATGTTTTCCAACTGTTATTGGAAGAACGGACGGTTAAGTCCGGACTTTTGGCTTCAGCCGGGTAAAAAGGAAAAAGTGGAATAATGTGAACATTTGTAAAATGTTAGAACACATTAATAGAAACTCGGATGTCACTGGGATAATTAAGGAGGGCTCCTCCCGGAGCCCTGGGGTGAAAGACCTAAAACAACTGACCAGAGCATATGGTGCGCATAACCGGAGGTGTGGAGTTCGTTGAAGTATGCGGTATTTGAAAGATTCCGAGAAAAGATAAAGGAATAAGGAACATGCCAAGAAAAGGGTTGTGTGGTGAAATGCGTTAATATAACCTAACATCAATGAATTAATAAATGTTCCGGTAAAGTTTAAAATGGACAAGTAAATATGTAATTAATTGATGTCAATAAGATGAGGAAAAAGCAAAGTAAGTGGGTAAATGGACGGTTAAGCAACCTAAGTGGGTAAACCCATAATTAACTCAAGAATGTGTTGTAAAAGGTTTTTCAAAGGCTAAATGAGTATTTTCTAACACATAGAATGCGTGTGTTAAAAGGGTGGTTTTCAACGAAAATACTAATGTGCAATAGATTAAATAAAAAGTGTGATTTCGGTAAAGAAATGGTTTACAGTCAAGTCAAGTGCAGATCGTGGGTGTTAAATAAAGTGAGAAATGCTAAAGTGAGGAAAAAGGTAGTCTTTTATAAGATTAAGGTTAATTAATTTGGATAAATAAGGTCTTCAGAAGTAAAATTGTCCATGCATTAAGTATATGTATATGTGTGTGTATATATGTATTCAAGGTAGTTGCATGTGCACATAGGCCTAACGTGTTAGTGTTTCCTCTCTATCGTTCGATTTTATACTTCATTTGTACATTTCCCACTAAGCATCGGCTCACACCCTCTCTTTGTTATGGAAGGTTGGGAGCGGTCTCATATTTTGAGAGCGTTATACAGCTAAGTACTTTCTTTATTCTACGTTAGTAGATTTGTATGCTTGGACTTCGGGTTGCTCCTCATGGGTCCCTCACGTAGTGTATTTTGAAACTAGAATTGCATGTTAAACTAGTGAAATGTTAATTAAACTAAAAGTGGACTAGAAATATTTAATAGGTTGTTTCATTGCACTTCACACCTAATGCTCGGATAGGACCGGGTTGACTACAAGTAACCCTATAAATGGTAAACCGTTGCTTTTAAAAAAGCTCTGATACCATTTTGAAAAGCTATGCACTCGTTTTTAATAAATCTCTGATACTAATTTTTAAAATTCCATGTGCGATACTGATTCAAATGGATTCACAAATTTCCAAATCAAACTTATTTAATTGGATGTCTAAATTTGCTCAAACCAAACACCAATTTTATTCAGCCCCTACAAATGCATCTACGTGTCAAATCAAATCTATAAATTAAACCATGCGATGATTAAACTGATAAACACAGATTAAAAAAAACTTTCAGGTAAAAACATTTTTATTCCCACTGTAATTTGTAAAAGTCGGTTTACATGGATTATAATGAAAATACAATTGACATACGAAATACCCACAAGTGTCGGTTCGTAGTCGTCAGCCCAGGAACACCACAACACTCCCTATGACACAAAATCAATCAGCCCAGTACCTCCCGCAAGTGGCACCTATTGTTAGCCCAGTACCTTCCAAGGCACGTAGTTCAGCAGTATAAAATCCCAGCAAAACATGTCTCGGGTTCCACAAAATAACTCACACAAAAGTAATTGGGATTTTTTAATTGTAAAACAAAAGCTTTGACTAAAAAATGTATTCTGTTTAAGAGCAGTGTTTCTCCACATATAAAACTGTCACACCCCGACTAATTAAACACCGGGTAGCTACTCCTTTATTAAATTAATTCAAAATGCCAAGTTGGCTCAGTTAATAGCATCATTGTCGAAAACATTTTATGATTACTAACCACCTAGTATTCAAAAAGTATGTTGCCAAATTTTAATATAAGTCCGATTAACATGCAACAAGTGTAATAAAGAATAACAACACCATTCACCATACTGAAGTAAACCGAATAACCATCACATAGTGTAAATAAAGTCTAGAGGAAATCTCCTCACTACAATCCCATACTGAAATAAATAACCTAATGCTAAAACAATACAAAACAAAGTCTGAAAACTGTAATGTAAAAGATGTCTCTAAATAGAAATGGGCAACATGCCCTACAACTGCTAGATAGTGACTCTGGAATCCAAAAGATAGAAGCGTCTACAAGCAAATCCCTGTAGCTTCCACAAACAGCTACAGCTCGTCACCTGAATGAGAATCCTATGCATGGTGTCCCTGTGGCTGGGCACCTAAAATGGTTTTACAAGAAAAAGATTTGAAAAGCAAACGGGTCAGAGCCCGAATGTGGAGTTATATTTTAAAAACCTGCAAGTTCTTTAAAAATATTTGAAACATTAAATGCAAAGTACATGTTAGGACGTGCACTCACATGATATTCTCACCTCTCGTCTAACTGTGCACTCCTAACGTAAGTACCCATCTATAACGACGCAAACCACTAGCTAAGTGACATCATCTCTAGCTAGACTATCATAGGTCCTACCCATATTACTCGGTTTTATTAACATTATAACTCTCGTAATTACGTAGGGGTTTAACGCAAACTTAGATGCTCAATATGCAATATATATCACTATCAGTTACCTCGCTATACTTCTCGAAGCAAAACCGTAATTATATTCACAACATTAACATGAAGGTTCCCATTAATTAAGTGTATATTATTCACATCATAAATATACAGTATAAGCACCCCGAGAACTAAATTGTGGTGCACACATACTCTGCTATCCATCCCGGTACATCACGTACATAAGGATCACATATTCCGAATCTCTCAGGAATATAAAACTGTGACACCTCGACTAATTAAACACCGGGTAGCTACTCCTTTATTAAATTAATTCAAAATGCCAAGTTGGCTCAGTTAATAACATCACTGTCGAAAACATTTTATGATTACTAACCACCTAGTATTTAAAAAGTAAGTTGCCAAATTTTAATATAAGTCTGATTAACATGCAACAAGTGTAATAAAGAATAACAACACCATTCACCATACTAAAGTAAAACGAATAACCATCACATAGTGTAAATAAAGTCTGGAGGAAATCTCCTCACTACAATCCCATACTGAAATAAATAACCGAATGCTGAAACAATACAAAACAAAGTCTAAAAACTGTAATGTAAAAGATGTCTCTAAATAGAAATGGGCAACATTCCCTACAACTGCTAGATAGTGACTCTGGAATCCAAAAGATAGAAGCGTCTACAAGCAAATCCCTGTAGCTTCCACAAACAGCTACAGCTCGTCACCTGAATGAGAATCCTATGCTTGTTGTCCCTGTGGCTGGGCACCTAAAATGGTTTTACAAGAAAAAGATTTGAAAAGAAAATGGGTCAGAGCCCGAATGTGGAGTTATATTTTAAAAACCTGCAAGTGCTTTAAAAACATTTAAAACATTAAATGCAAAGTACATGTTAGGACGTGCACTCACATGATATTCTCTCCTATCGTCTAACTGTGCACTCCTAATGTAAGTACCCATCTATAACGACGCAAACCACTAGCTAAGTGACATCATCTCTAGCTAGACTATCATAGGTCCTACCCATATTACTCGGTTTTATTAACATTATAACGCTCGTAATTACGTAGGGGTTTAACGCAAACTCAGATGCTCAATATGCAATATATATCACTATCAGTTAACTCGCTATACTTATCGAAGCAATACCATAATTATATTCACAACATTAACATGAAGGTTTCATTAATTAAGTGTATATTATTCACATCATAAATATACAGTATAAGCACCCCGAGAACTAAGCTGTGGTGCACACATACTCTGCTATCCATCCCGGTACATCACGTACATAAGGATCACATATTTCGAATCTCTCGGGAATAGTTCCGATAACACAAATCACAAATAGTGGAGGTGAACACAGTCACATCACATGGGTCACGTACATACCTACGCTCCCACTATCAGCGGACTTATTAACATCCCAATAAGTCTTTCTCTGACCTATGTTCATCAAGGTAACCAGTCTAAATCCGGGAAACACAAGGATTAGAGGGCCCTAAGCGAACACAAACCTCCCGTGATAGCAAGTATGGTAGGTATGTCATACACACAATTCATATACCAATACTAAGTAAACACGCATCTTAGTAATACCGTAGTTTAATCGTAGTACATATCGCATTCTCGTACTAACTTATAATATCTACACTTATTATTCCGGTTTATCGTCATATGCGCCATAATCGATTCTCACGTCGTAGTAGACACTCATGTCTCAACCCGAACGGTTCATTTAATATAACTCGCGTATATAGTTTACTCCTCCCAATAACCCAAAAGTCCCAAATCTATCCTTACATCATCAAGGAATGTTAACTCTACCCTCAAACCAGTCTACGGGACTCCAAAAATCAAAACAGTCCAAAAAGGACAAAACTGTCAACTCGTTACAAGTCTCGTTCGAACGAGACTGTTCGAACGAGATTCCTCTGTCAACTCGTTAGAAGTCTCGTTCGAACGAGAATCCAGTTCGTTCGAACGAACTGTACCTTCAAACAATATCTCGTTCGAACGAGATATCGAACGAGATCCCTTCTCGTTAGCAGCGACTGGTCAACTCGTTAGAAGCTCGTTCGAACGAGTTCGTTCGAACGACCTGGGTAGGGGCTTCTAACGAGCTACCAGATTCGTCCCAGATTTTCGAAGTTACGTTTCTCACCATTTTTAACACCTCAATCCTTCTCCAAAGTTCGTTCTAACAGAGTTTTAATTCCTCTAATCATACCACAACATTCTAAGGTCATATACTAACATCTTTTAATACATTAATGCATCCTAAACATCATTAAATCACAAGATTTTATACTTTTCCCCAATTTTATCAAGAACATGAACCCTAGATTTATATCATCATCAAATCCCAGAATTTAATCCATTTTAATTTCTTCTAATCACAATTATCATGAGAGAAATCATCTACCTATCATTCTACATGCAATTCTCTTCAAAATTTTCAAGTTCTAAACTCCAAACTACATGGGTTTTCATTCATCTTTCAAGAACAATAAAATTCCTCAATTTCTAACATGGAAGAGACATTCTCTGAAATTAAATGGAATAAAGTCACTTGCCTTGGTTCGATTTTTGATTTTGGTGTAGGTTTGGTAGAACTTTTCTGCAGAATTTCTTCTCTCCAAGCTTCCTCTCCAATGGTGGCTTAAGGTGGCTAGGGTTTTGATTTGGGAACTTAGAAAACTCTTCTAATAACCTACGTAGCCTTCTAGGTTAATATGTTTTGGTTAATGGGCTTAGTGGGTTTAATCCACATCAGATTTACATCTCTAATTTTCGTCACTTTTAATTCCTCAAAATGTAAAATTACAAAAATACCCTTTAAGTTGCCGGTATGGCCTAAAAATACCCCGGAATCCAAACTACACCCCCGGGTAGTGTTTTCTGACTATCTCGACCCTTCCGGACGCGTTGGCGCACTCAAAATGACCATACGGATTATAGTTTTTAAATTCAATTTTATAATCAAAATATTTCACCGTGACGTGGCGGTCCCACGCGTCTCAATAAAATTTCTCAAATGCCGCATATAAATCTCACGACAACTTTTATAATACCAAATACATATATCAAAACATGTATGCACATAATCAAATACCAACTCGCATCTCGTTAATATTTAAAACCCGGATTAATTTCCAATTAATACGCATTTAATTAATTAATCCCAAAAATAAATATAGTCAAAAGTACGGGGTATTACATACTTCCCACCTAAATAACTGAATTTCGTCCCGAAATTCGAAATTAGAAAGTACCTGCTAAAAACAACTCTGGATAACACTCGCGCATCTCATCCTCGCGCTCCCATGTGGACTCCTCGACATTGTGATGTCACCACTGAACACACACTAACGGGACTATCTTTGACCGCAGTTTCCTCTCGCTTCGGTCCAAAATAGCAATCGGCCCCTCCTCGTAGGAGCTATCAGGCTGGAGATCGATGTCCTCCATAGAAATGTGAGAATGAGACAAATTATCTCTAAGGTATTTCCTTAGCGAGGAAATGTGAAACACATCGTGAATCCAATGCAAATGCTCCGGTAACCCTAGTCTATATGCAACCGGTCCGATTCGCTCAATAATAGGAAACGGCCCCACATATCTCGGTGCCAACTTCCCCTTCTTCCCGAAACGCATAATCCCCTTCATAGGAGATACTCTGAGCAAAACCTGGTCCCCCACTTGGAACTCCCTGAAAAACCTCTTCGCATCAGCATAACTCTTCTGCCTGTCTTGAGCTACCCAAATGCGACTCCGAATCAACTCAATCCTTGCCGAAGTATCCTGAATCACTTCCGGCCCAAGTAGCTTGTTGTCCCCCACTTCTAACCAACATGCTGGGGAACGACAAGGCCTACCGTACAATGCCTCAAACGGAGCCATGCCAATAGTGAACTGATAGGAGTTGTTGTAAGCAAACTCCACCAGTGGAAGGTACTGCTCCCATCCATCCCCAAAGTCAATAATGCACATGCGTAGCATGTCCTCCAACATCTGATTGATGCGCTCTGTCTGCCCATCGGTTTGCGGATGATAATCCGTACTCAACCGCAATTCCGTGCCCATGGCCTCCTGGAAACTTTCCCAAAACCGCGAAACAAATATCTTGTCTCTGTCAGACACGATATTTAGGGGCACACCGTGAAGTCTCACAATCTCTGAAATGAAGAGTTGGGCATATTGTCCCGTAGTGTAGTCAGTCCTTACGGGTAAAAAGTGAGCGACCTTGGACAACCTGTCCACAATTACCCAAATGGAGTCGTGAACCCTCTGCGACGTAGGCAACCCCATGATAAAGTCCATGGATATGCTCTCCCACATCCACACCGGGACTTCCAATGGATGTAGCAATCCTGTCGGTCTCTGATGATCCACTTTTACAAGATGACAAGTGGCGCATTTCGAAACAAAGTCAGCGATATCTCTCTTCATACCGCTCCACCAATACTGGCGTCTCATGTCTTGGTACATTTTGTCCCCTCCGGGATGTACCGCGAACCGTGAGCCGTGCGACTCTACCATCACCTCGTGTTGCAATTCCTCTCCTTCCGGAACCACCAATCTCCCATTGAAGCACAATCCCATGTCTGAGCTAACGGTATAGGACTCGGCTCCCTCTGCTAGTAACCGAACTATCTGCTCCTGACAGAACGAGTCATTGGCCTGTGCCCGTACTACCTTCGTGACAATTTGCGGTGTAACGGTCATCACAGACATGAAAGATCGGTCCACTGCATCCTGGTGTCCCAATTCCTTCCACTTAGCCTTCCACACCTCTGCCACCTCATCTGCTGGCCTATGGCTCAACGCGTCTGCTACCACGTTAGCCTTACCTGGGTGATACTGGATGTCGAACTGGTAGTCCTTCGCAAACTCAAGCCACCTACACTGCCGCATATTCAATTCCTTCTGCGTGAATAGGTACTGTAGGGACTTGTGGTCCGTGAACAGTTGGAACTTCTCCCCCAAAAGGTAGTGTTTCCAAATCCGTAGGGCAAATACCACTGCTGCCAACTCCAAATCATGCGTGGGGTAATTCTTCTCATGAGGCTTAAGCTTATGGGAAGCATAAGCTATGGCCTGTCTCTCATGCTGTAATACACCTGCCAGTCCTTGTAAAGATGCATCGGTGTAAACCAAATACTCAACTCCCGGTCTCGGCAATGCTAACACAGACGCTGAGGTCAATTTGTCCTTCAATTCATCGAATGCCAACTGACAGGCATCACTCCAGATGTAGGGCACACCCTTACGAGTCAGATGTGTCAAAGGACCCGCTATCTCCGAGAAACCCCGAATAAACCTCCTATAGTATCCTGCTAAACCCAAGAAACTACGAATCTTCGTTGGTGTCGTGGGCTGTCCCCACTCCCTCACCGCTGATACTTCCCCGGATCAACAGATATTCCCCGGTCAGAAATGATATGTCCCAAAAACTGGACTTCGTTCAGCCAAAACCCGCACTTCTCATATTTTGCATACAACTCGTTCTGAGGAAGTGTCTGCAAAACCTGCCTCAAATGCTCGGCGTGCTCCTCCTCTGTCTGAGAGTAAACCAGAATGTAATCAATGAAGACAATGACAAACTGATCTAGGAAATCCCTGAACACTCTGTTCATCAAGTCCATAAACACTGCTGGAGCGTTGGTCAAACCAAAAGGCATAACCCGAAACTCGTAAGAACCATATCTCGATAAGAACGCAGTCTTCGAGACATCCTCCTCCCTGATACGCAACTGATGGTATCCCGATCTCAAATTAATCTTCGAGAAGAAAGAAGCTCCCCTCAACTGGTCGAATAAGTCATCGATTCGAGGCAACGGATACTTATTCCGTATCGTGACCTTATTCAACTCTCAGTAGTCCACACACAATCTCAGTGAACCATCCTTCTTCTTCACAAACAAAACTGGAGCGCCCCAAGGTGAGGTACTCCAGCGAATAAAGCCCTGGCCTAACAGCTGCTCTATCTGATCCCGTAACTCCCTCATCTCAGCTGGAGCCATACGGTACGGTGCGCGTGCTATAGGTCTCGTACCCGGTAGCAAATCTATAACAAAGTCTATCTCTCGACTGGGTGGTAAGCCTGGTATCTCCTGAAACACATCTGAATACTCCCTGACAACTGGGATAGAGTCTAAAGGAATCACTACCTCCTTAGAGGTATCCTCCTCAATGTAATACAGATGAGCGGTCGATCCTCCCTCTGGGCGAGGCATCGCCACTACAAACATCTCTTTCCCCGGAATGGCAAAAACAATGCTCCCGCTGAAGCAATCAATCATGGCCCTATAAGCTATGAGCCAATCCATACCGATGATCACATCGTGAACATGCATGTCTAACATTAACATGTCTGCAGGCAATACCAAACCACCAATCTCTACCCCCACTCCCCGGCATATAAAGAGAATAAGTGACCCACTCCCCAATGGTGAGTCGACACACGTCACTGTGCTCTCTGCCGTGGCTAACAATCCTAAAGCTTTCGCGAAGTGTGTAGCTATAAAACAGTGTGTAGCACCCATATCAAATAACACCCGACCTATAGTGCCATGGATAGGAAACGTACCCTCAATCGCGGGCGGTGCCTGTGGAACTGCAGCCTGGTGAACGTTGTAGACACGTCCATACTGTAGCTGCCCCTGCTGAACTGGGACTGCTGGAATGGGTGGCAGTGCTGCCATCTGTGGTGGTGCGGGAAGAGCGGCGGGAAACATAGGCCTCTGTGGCTCCTGGCGAGCACCCTGCTGCTGCTGTTGTGGGGCCCTGCCCCTATCAGGACAATCCTGTCGTTTATGGCCAGTCTTGCCAAAAACAAAGAACTTCCCTGGGAAGTTCCACCCTCTCTGCCCCTGCTGTCCCCAGCCCTAGTGGCCGTTACGGTTCCTCCCTTGGCCCTGCTGGCCCTGGTGAAACTGCTGCCCATTCTGCCCCTGTTGGCCCTGATGGCCATTTGGACCCTGATGGCCCTGAAGGAAACCTCCCTGTCCGTGTCTGTAGTTCCCTGACCGGAACCTCTTATTATCCCCCTGCTGGGAGCCCTGCTCATTCTGTCTCTGACCCTGACCAGATTGTGCCCCGCTGGCACCATGTCCTCTAGTCCTGCCCTGATGGCTAGACTCCCCCGACCTCTTACCCTCGGCCATATGAAAACGGTGGTCCTGGCAGTGCAACAATGCAACGTTAACCACATCAGAATAGGTGGCCAACGATAGGTTCCCTAGCAGATGCTGACGGATCCTCCAAGTCAACCCGTCCGTGAACTTCTCAATCGTCTTCTTCTCTGTTGGTATCTCATCTAGAACGATATTCAACAGATTAGTGAACTCGGCCACTGTCTTACCTTCCTGCTTCAAACTCATCAATCTCCTCCTCATTTCTGTATGAACAGCTGACGGAAAGTACTTGCGGTCGAACCGCACCTAGAACTCCTGAATCGTGAGAGTATCCCTCTCCTCCATGGTGGTAATAGACTCCCACCACTGTAGTGCAGATCCGACTAGCTTGAAAGTAGCTAGCACCTGCTTCTGAACATCCGTGCACTCATACATCCGTAAGTGCCTCTGCATATCCTTCCTCTATTGGCTCGAGACTACCACATCTGAGCTACCGGCAAACTCTGGCGGATGCGCTTTCTAAGAAGCATCACGTACACGTTCCCAAGCAGACGGAAATGCATTAACCTGTACTGGCGCGGCAACCGGCGCCTGAGGTGGTTCCTGCTGAACAATGGCAATGGCGGCATTTACCGCTTGGGCTACTATAGCTGCAACCTCAGCGGCGTTCATCATGCCCTGAACTGGAGCGGGCTGGGGTTCGGGCATTGCATCCCTGGGAACTCGTCGTGCACGTCGTGGAAGCATCTGAAATAAGAACAAAGTTGATAAGTTCACGGTTATAAACTTAATATAGCTGAAGAACGAAGCATACACAAAATGAGTACAACAGTCCTAAAATATAGGGCTCTATATCAAAGAAACGTAGCAGAAACATAATAGCCGTACAGATCCTAAAGGACACTAGAACCTGATGATCTGATACCACCTGTGACACCCCGACTAATTAAACACCGGGTAGCTACTCCTTTATTAAATTAATTCAAAATGCTAAGTTGGCTCAGTTAATAGCATCACTGCGAAAACATTTTATGATTACTAACCACCTAGTATTTAAAAAGTAAGTTGCCAAATTTTAATATAAGTCTGATTAATATGCAACAAGTGTAATAAAGAATAACAACACCATTCACCATACTAAAGTAAACCGAATAACCATCACATAGTGTAAATAAAGTCTGGAGGAAATCTCCTCACTACAATCCCATATTGAAATAAATAACCGAATGCTAAAACAATACAAAAAAAAGTCTGAAAACTGTAATGTAAAAGATGTCTCTAAATAGAAATGGGCAACATGCCCTACAACTGCTAGATAGTGACTCTGGAATCCAAAAGATAGAAGCGTCTACAAGCAAATCCCTGTAGCTTCCATAAACAGCTACAGCTCGTCACCTGAATGAGAATCCTATGCTTGGTGTCCCTGTGGCTGGGCACCTAAAATGGTTTTACAAGAAAAAGATTTGAAAAGCAAATGGGTCAGAGCCCGAATGTGGAGTTATATTTTAAAAACCTGCAAGTGCTTTAAAAACATTTAAAACATTAAATGCAAAGTACATGTTAGGACGTTCACTCACATGATATTCTCACCTCTCGTCTAACTGTGCACTCCTAACGTAAGTACCCATCTATAACGACGCAAACCACTAGCTAAGTGACATCATCTCTAGCTAGACTATCATAGGTCCTACCCATATTACTCGGTTTTATTAACATTATAACGCTCGTAATTACGTAGGGGTTTAACGCAAACTCAGATGCTCAATATGCAATATATATCACTATCAGTTAACTCGTTATACTTCTCGAAGCAATACCATAATTATATTCACAACATTAACATGAAGGTTCCCATTAATTAAGTGTATATTATTCACATCATAAATATACAGTATAAGCACCCCGAGAACTAAGCTGTGGTGCACACATACTCTGCTATCCATCCCGGTACATCACGTACATAAGGATCACATATTCCGAATCTCTCAGGAATAGTTCCAATAACACAAATCACAAATAGTGGAGGTGAACACAGTCACATCACATGGGTCACGTACATACCTACGCTCCCACGATCAGCGGACTTATTAACATCCCAATAAGTCTTTCTCTGACCTATGTTCATCGAGGTAACCAGTCTAAATCCGGGCAACACAAGGATTAGAAGGCCCTAAGCGAACACAAACCTCCCGTGATAGCAAGTATGGTAGGTATGTCATACACACAATTCATATACCAATACTAAGTAAACACGCATCTTAGTAATACCGTAGTTTAATCGTAGTACATATCGCATTCTCGTACTAACTTATAATATCTACACTTATTATTCCGGTTTATCGTCATATGCGCCATAATCGATTCTCACGTCGTAGTAGACACTCACGTCTCAACCCGAACGGTTCATTTAATATAACTCGAGTATATAGTTTACTCCTCTCAATAACCCAAAAGTACCAAATCTATCCTTACATCATCAAGGAATGTTAACTCTACCCTCAAACAAGTCTACGGGACTCCAAAAATGAAAACAGTCCAAAAAGGACCAAACTGTCAACTCGTTACAAGTCTCATTCGAACGAGACTGTTCGAACGAGATTCCTCTGTCAACTCGTTAGAAGTCTCGTTCGAACGAGGCGGTTCGAACGAGATTCCAGTTCGTTCGAACGAACTGTACCTTCTAACGATATCTCATTCGAACGAGATATCGAACGAGATCCCTTCTCGTTAGCAGCGACTGGTCAACTCGTTAGAAGCTCGTTCGAACGAGTTCGTTCGAACGACCTGGGTAGGGGCTTCTAACGAGCTACCAGATTCGTCCCAGATTTTCTAAGTTACGTTTCTCACCATTTTTAACACCTCAATCCTTCTCCAAAGTTCGTTCTAACAGAGTTTTAAGTCCTCTAATCATACCACAACATGCTAAGGTCATATACTAACATCTTTTAATACATTAATGCATCCTAAACATCATTAAATCACAAGATTTTATACTTTTCCCCAATTTTATCAAGAACATGAACCCTAGATTTATATCATCATCAAATCCCATAAATTAATCCGTTTTAATTTCTTCTAATCACAATTATCATGAGAGAAATCATCTACCTATCATTCTACATGCAATTCTCTTCAAAATTTTCAAGTTCTAAACTCCAAACTACATGGGTTTTCATTCATCTTTCAAGAACAATAAAATTCCTCAATTTCTAACATGGAAGAGACATTCTCTAAAATTAAATGGAATAAAGTCACTTGCCTTGGTTCGATTTTTTATTTTGGTGTAGGTTTGGTAGAGCTTTTCTGCACAATTTCTTCTCTCCAAGCTTCCTCTCCAATGGTGGCTTAAGGTGGCTAGGGTTTTGATTTGGGAACTTAGAAAACTCTTCTAATAATTTATGTAGCCTTCTAGGTTAATATGGTTTGGTTAATGGGCTTAGTGGGTTTAATCCACATCAGATTTACACCTCTAATTTTCGTCACTTTTAATTCCTCAAAATGTAAAATTACCAAAATACCCTTTAAGTTGCCTAAAAATACCCCGAAATCCAAACTACACCCCCGGGTAGTGTTTTCTGACTATCTCGACCCTTCCGGACGCGTTGGCTCACTCAAAACGACCATACGGATTATAGATTTTAAATTCAATTTTATAATCAAAATATTTCACAGTGACGCGGCGGTCCCACGCGTCTCAATAAAATTTCTCAAATGCCGCATATAAATCTCACGACAACTTTTATTATACCAAATACATATATCAAAACATGTATGCACATAATCAAATACCAACTCGCATCTCGTTAGTATTTAAAACTCGGATCAATTTCCAATTAATACGCATTTAATTAATTAATCCCAAAAATAAATATAGTCAAAAGTACGCGATAAATTAGTGCAACCTGCTCTGATAAATTAGTACGCAATAAAAGTACGCGATAAAAGTTCGCGATAAAAGTACGTGATAAATTAGTGCAACCTGCTCTAAAAAAAATAAATATCACACAATTTATGCAAAAAATAGGAATACGCGATAAATTAGTGCAACCTGCTCTGATACCATTTTGTGAATGGTAAACCGTCACTTTTAAAATACCGCTGATACCATTTTGAAAAGGTATGAACTCACTTTTAATAATGCTCTGATACCAATTTGTAAAATACCGTGTGCGATACTGATTCAAATGGATTCACAAATTTCCAAACCAAACTTATTTAATGGGATGTCGAAATTTGCTCAAACCAAACATAAATTTTATTCAGCCCCTAAACATGCATATACATGTCAAATCAAAGCAATAAATTAAACCATGCGAGAAAAATCTTTTTATTTCTACTATAATTTGTAAAAGTCGGTTTACACAAATTATAATAAAATATAATTTATATACGAAATATCCGCTGGTGTCGATTCGTAGTCATCATCCCAGGAACACCGAAACACTCCCTATGACACGCAATCGATCAGCCCAGTACCTCCCACAAGTGGCCCCTATTGTCAGCCCAGTACCTTCCAAGACACCTAGTTCAGCAACATAAAATCCAAGCAAAATATGTCTTGGGTTCCCTAAAATAACTCACACAAAAGTTATTGGGATTTGTGAATTGTAAAATAAAAGCTTTGAACCCTTTAAATTGTTGGAGAAGAAAACAAACAAGCAAAAATTTATTGTGTTTAAAAGCAGTGTTTCTCCACGTATAAAACCAATAGCCTATTACTCAATATATAGCAAAAATTGAGGCGGTGACGTGTCAGCCTAAATCACATGTCGTTTGAACGACATACGATGTCGTTTGAGCGAGAAAACATCTCGTTTGAATGAGATGCGTCTTCATTTGAACGACAATGATACTGATCCTAAAAAGTCTTCAGGCTTTGAAAATAGTTGGAAACCTCAATAAACAAATCTGTTACGGGATCATAAAACTTTTATATAAAAAATCTTTTATTAGAAAATGATTTTATAAAAACCATTTATAAAAAAATCATAAAATATCCCAACACTTTTAATATGAAATGTAAATGGAATTTAAACATAATTTTACCAAAATCATCTTATTGGGCCTGAATGTTGAAGTCCTCATGAAATTCAGATCATCTTTTGTGGATGTTATCTTCCTCAATTCTTTGACGACTTGTAGAGGTATATGACATAATTAATTGTGACGAACGATGTCCTTACAAACCCATAAATCCGGGCTGGGGGGTTAAATCCGAATTTCGGGGATGAAATTCCATTGCAAGGGGGGGAGTATGAACACCCTGGATTTTTTAATAAATAACTTTATCATTTTATTACATGCGTGCTTGTAATAATATTGCATATTTAAGAAATATTAGTGGTGAGAATGAGAACTAATATTGGAATGGAAATAAAATTACCAATTAAGGATTAAGTAAATTAATTTTGGTTAATTGTTATTACGTCATAATGGGTAAAAACGACGGGGACTGACGGTTTCACTAAGGGGTTAACCTAAATTCAGGATTAAGATATTTAAATAATAGATTAAGGTTAGGAGGGAACCAATTTACACAATCTAAGCCTCTGATATTCTTCTGGTGAGAAAAGAAGGAGGCAAAACACTTAGGATACCCAAAAGGGGATTAATTTGGAGAACGAAATTGAGGAGGACTCTTCCAATCTTCAGGTCAACACAAAGGAATTCAAAATCAAACAAATTTAAGTCAAGTGTATATCTTTCTTTCTTGGTTTATGTGTAGTAATTCTTTAACATAAAAATTGGTAGTAATTAAATGAATTTTGCGTTGGGGATTACTACATGAAAACGGGTCTTTGGGAGATAAACCTACATAAATGATTGGTGGAAGTTAATCAAAATTTATAGTGCTTATATGTTCTGTTATAATATGACTTTAAGTACTAAACATTTATATTGGAGTTGTTATAAGAATGATGATTGAACAAATAAAGATATCTAAAATTTTGGTTACATTCATGATGATTGAATTAATGAGATTTGGATTGAAGTTTGATGTTGTTAAGGAATCTAAAGTGAAATATTGATTAGCTTCCTATAGAAATTCATTAAAAGAGTTGAAAACTTGTTTGGATCATAATTGGGGTTTAATTGGGTCACTTTCACGCCATATCTAGGCTTTTATCCAGCATTCAATCGACTAAGCATTCATTGGCAAATAAATTCGGCTAACAAATTTATTCGGCTATGAACCCAAATCGATTTGGACCTAATGTGAGGGACAATTTGGTCTTTTATTTTGAATTAAGGGTAGTATTGGGAATTGACAAATTGACTGAGGATTAATTTTAGTACTTCTGGAGATGAAATCAGTAAGGGTAATTCAAATAGATGAGAATTAGCTCGACTTACATGTTTGAAGGATATTTAGGAGAGAAAATACTGTAACACCCCGTATTTCTGTGCATGTAATATTTAATTAATTCAGGAAATTTTAAAATTACTTGTGTGTTGTAATTTAATTTAATTACTTATGATAATATTTATTTAAATATTAATTGGTGAGTAATGGTTAATATTTTGGAAAATTTAATTACAAAGTGAATAGTAATAATTTAATTACGTCATAACGTGTATTAGTGATGTGGCATTTATTTATCTCAACCGGGAGTCGGTATAAACTAATTCGGGTGTGAGATAAGGATTTTTATAAATTAATTCAGATGTCGATTTTGAGTACATGGTTGAGTTCGAATGGGTCGAGATAGTCGAAAAAGTGTACTCGGGGGTGGTAAATGGGTCACGAGGCATTTTTGGGCATGACCGAGCCCACATGGGGGTAGTTGGACCATTTTAATTAAGCCCATAAGTCAAAAACGGGATTAGTGTGTCAAACCTAAACCTAAGAGTGTGGAACATCAGAAAAACACACATCTAAACCAAAGAGTTGGAAAGGAAACTAGAGGCAGAAATTGGTGAATACATTGGGAATCTTTTGGAGACAAATCAAGGAACAAAGTTGGGTGTGCATCATCAAGCCCTCTCTACACCAACGGATCAGACTCAACGAACCCAAAGGCAAGTGGTTAACTTGTTGTAATACTAATTGATGTTAATAAATTCATATTTTTGTGATGTGAAATCAGAAATTCGTTTTGGGTATATCGGGTACAAGACGGGGTTTTTATGAAAGGAACACTTAAATGAGATTTAATGTGGGAATTAATGGTGTGGCACGGTTCTGTGAGGATATTTGATTTACATTTGAAAACCCCAAAAGAAATTGTCGATGAATTTGGGATAAGTAGATGAAATTGGAACCTAATGAGTAAAAACCCAAAATTTTCCCCAAAACAGAAAGGTAGAAATTTGTGAAACTAAATTTATGTTTGAGGTTCTATGAGAGGCCTTGATCATGTTCTTATATAGTCACATTGTTGATTGTGCTTGGGTTAGACCAAGGGAGAAGTTAGAAATTTGAAAATTTTGTTAATTGAGGAAACATCAAGGTGGATAAGACGACCACCTGTTCGATCGATCGATCGACGGTTGGGGGTCGATCGATCGACCCTTCAGTTTTTTCGACAGTTTGGCTTAAGGATTTATATGGGTAAAAAATTTAGTTGCAAATTTCCCTAGCATAATTAAAAAAAATAATTATGGGAGTTAATTCTTAACAATTATAAGGGAGTATAATTGGGAGTGGTGGGGGAATCAAGTGCGAGGCATTGTGAATGAATTTTGGGAAATAAATTCTAAGAAATAAAAAAACGGACTGGGTGAATAAGTTCAGGTATAGTAGTAGGGCAACACTACTCATTTAAATTAATTATAGAGGAAAACTAATTAATTTGGAGTCAGGGATTTGACTCGGGTGATATTTAAAATACGGACCAAGTGAGCGAGTTCGGGTATATTGGTTGAGTGACACCGAGGTAATAAATTAATTAAGGGATATATTAATTAATTTAGAGTCAGACCATAGACTCTGGAAAAATATAGGCTAGTGCTACGAATTTTTGTGCACGATAATGCCGGGAACTAATTATTATTTATATATACATACCGTGTTGTGATAGTGTATATATATATATATATATATATATATATATTGTGTTTCTTATTAAATATCAGTGACTAGATATTTATTTAATTTATATACTCTAGTGCTATAGATGGAGGTTGCGCGATATGGGTGAATCCCTTGGCTTGAGGAGCAGGGAGAGTATATCCCCAGGTCATAGAGTCTGTTATATGAGTGAGGGGCTTATCTCACTTTCAGGGAAGGAATATGACCGCCTCCATTATGTTTATATTTGGCCAAGTTAGTGAGCGATTCTAACTTGGGGTAACTAGGTTATGCGAGTACATCTAGTGGGATAGCACTTTAGAGAATACATCCGGTGAGTTATTACTCGGGAGGATGGGTTATATTTATATTCAACATATGTGTGAATGTTGTAATATGGTTCTATGTATATGATGGGATAGACAGTTACATACGGGTCATTAAATACATATAGTGAATTGTAAGTAACTATATATGGGGTATATTCATATTCAACATGCGTGTGATTGTTGTAAGATAACTTTATGTATATAATGGGGTAAATAATTATATACGGGCAATTCAAATACATGGAGAAAATTGTATTATTATATAACTAGGGAATGTTATATGGCTTTCAAGGAAATATGATTAACTAAGTTAAGGTGGTAAATAACTTATAAATCATGCGTTTAAAATACTCGAGATTGAGTAGGGCGATTGACAAGAGTTATATCAAGTATCTAGTTTCAGCGTAGAGGACTAGATGGGATATAAAGAGGATGTTAGGTGTGCAAATTAGTTGAGCGGTGAGTCTGTCCTCAAGGGATTGCGACACTAACTAAAATATGAATTGCATTCATGCATATTTTATCACTGCAAGTTAATCATTTGCTATATGTTTTCAAAATGGTTTGGGTTCTAACCCTTGATATAAAATATTTTCAAAACCTTTTAGGTATCCAGCCACAGGGACGCCAAGCTTGATTCATTCCAGGGATTCACTGCCACAACATATGTGGATGTTTCCAGATTTGGATAGGCACCTTTATTCCTAGTGTATGGATTTTCTATTAGATATCCGAGCATGTTGCTCACGGTGTTTAGTTAGTATTTATTTCTGATACTTGAGATCCATTATTATCTGCCTTTACCTTTGTGTTGAATTTTAGCTGATGGTTTATTCGACCAGTTTCTTATTTATATGTGATGGTTGGATTCAGTTAACTTGTGATTGTTAATGATTTATTTTCGCATGAGTATTTCATTGAATTAATGAAAGATAAAACTTGGCACCAGTCTAATTTCACAGTGATGCTAAGAATGAACCAATTGAGAAACCTTCTCTAATTTAATTTAGGATTGATCACCCGGGGTTTAATTAGGCGGGGTGTCACAGATGGTATCAGAGAACCAGGTTCTAGTGTCCTTAGGATCCGTTCGGCTTTTCACGTTTCAGCTTAGCATTATTTGATGTAGAGCCTTATGATAGGATTGTTGTATTCCTCTACGTATGTGACTTAAGTTCTCCTTCTATCAAGTATAGTGATGTGATTCATACACGAGTTTGATTGGGCTTTGTATACCGAACATTCTTTGGGGCGACCAATGAGGGTCAGAGGAGGATTACAGGAGGAGAGGCTCAATAGAAGACATGGGGTATTCTGGAAATGGTGATCATGATAGGGATCACCATGATTGTTGTTCAGGACAGTGGGGATAGAATAATAGCCCCGGGGCCATATTCTCCTAAAGCACTATTATAGATAACGGTGGTACAATTTCAGTCTCACCCAGCATAGTCAGCAAAAGGTGGGGAGAGTGTTGAAGGACCCTTTTGGAAGGGCTATTTATAAGGAATTGAGTAGAAGAGTAGTGCGATAAGTCGATGGGAGGAAATAACCCAAAGACAATTGTGTAGGATAGTGTGAGGTGGCACCTAGGACAAATTTTTGAATGAAATTTTTGGCCCAGTGGGGCGGTGTTGTACTGGTAAGAGAGTCAGTCACCACGTATGAAGGAGAAAATATTGAGTCAAACAAGAAATTTTGGGTACATTGTGACCATAAGACCGTCCATCCGCTATTCAAATACGGATGCGAGTGAAATTTCAGAGTTTATGAAATGGATAAGACTGTAACTGATCATGATAGAGACAATAAATTTTATAAGCGAACTTCGTAACCGAAAAAGGGGATACAGAGAACTATAAAGGAACCCGCAAATGGATAATGAATCATGTGAGAATAAACAATAACGGATGGGAAATCCGACTAGGATGACTAGTGTTGAGGTCGTCAATATATTTTTTTTACCAGCTTACATTAACGCTTCTAAGATGTAGGAGCCAATAAGGTTATAAAGTTTAACCTAACAACGAAATGAGATTTAATGGTGCTAGTGAAGCACGACGGAAGGGTATACCTAGTTAGGGACCCATCTTAACGTTTTAAATTAAGTAAATTTCTACCTATTGACGGTGGATTTGATCCGGATCATCGAGGACAATAACGAGTCCCATAAGGGCTAGGGAAGCCTAAGGGACAACGGGGGTAGCACTTAGGGTCAAGACTACCAAGTACGCGAGAAGGACAACCGCAACATGGCCATTTGGGCTAGAGGTAGGGGATTGACACAAATAGGTGTCTTATGTGTGGAAGTGGAACCACAAAAATTGATTATGTCCACAGTAAGGCAGGGGATAGAAGTAATATGCCCAGAAGGGACAACAATTGCAAAATTTTGGTTCGGTCGGATGGGAATATTATGTCCAGGAACCATTTGGGTCGCCGGTGGATAGGCGAGTGGAAGTATGAGTTTTATCCTCGGATAGATGGGGTGAATTTCGTGACACGACTGATCACAATATTCGTGCTAGCACTATATTCGCGTGGGCGACGAGTTTAGTGGGTGTATAATAGTGTTACTATTAAGTATATAGTTACCACGGGGTAACGGGGCTCTCTTTGGTCTTATCTATAGGAAGCAGGTGTGAAAACTGAGAGGGTATATTTTATAATATTTACTCATTTTGAGTGTTAAGGAAGCGTGATTTTCCTGGGTATGGATTGGTTAGCAATGGGTGTGAACTATTACGGATAGTGATAATAAGTTTTGGTGTTCGGGACACCAGGTTATGTATGACTCCTGCTAGGTGTCACCAGAGAAGGAGACTAGCCTATGTATATGTGTGTTTATATAGCTTATATTGTGTGGTATGATAGACATATACGAATGTCTTGTATTATTATTTTTTTCGGTAAGAAGGGATGTATACTGAAGCAATTCAGGGTGGTTAGAATATTTTTTCGAGCGGGGAGAGATAGCTCGGGATTTATTTTGCGCAAGAACTAGTGATAGTAAGGGCGCGGTATTTTATGTTGTATTTTTTTATCATAATAGTATGTGTATATACTTTTGTGTTAAGATACAAGTATTTGGGGGTACGTACTATGGACAGAGGGTCTAACAGATCTCAACGACCGACAATGTTTAGATAATAGTGTATCGGGGGGTTCCTTATATGGACTTCACTTTGTGAGATGTCCCACGCATGAAACTTAGCGCAACGTTGGAAGTGGGAAGATGTTTGGTCGTTAGTACATAGGTGGGGTACCCCGGTTATTATTCATGTTTGTGATATGACTACGGGTGGAAATTTATACTGCGGGTTATGGATAGCATAATCGGGTAACTTTCATGCGATTTAGCACGGGGACATGGTGTATGGGAACCCTGGTTAATTAAGGTAAATTTTGTGCGGTTAAGCACGGGACATAGGCTGTATGGGTGCCCTGGTTAGTGTGATTTCAGATTCGTCTTAAATAAAAGGGATGTGTAAATAAACATATTGAATATATGCCTGCGGGGAAGTCAGAAAATAAGTGGAAATGTGTAACGAGTTGAAACCCGTTTGAGAAAGAAAACGGTCTGACTAGATGTATATCTGGGAGAACTACCTCCACCGTAGGGAGCTGAAAGGCAAGGGAGGCCTATGAAATAAGATATTCATAGGCAAGGGAGAAACCTGCATTTTTGGGAAACTATAAAATATTATCACTTAGTTCTATGCCTAGAGTGGTTTTACGCATAGACAAGGTGTAGATGACTACCTAACAAAAACTGCACAAGGAATGAAGTTCATGAGCATACGTATTGGTGTTGAATGAGACATCGGGAATTTGCCTCCGGGTAGACCACTTAAGGATGGAAAAGGGTTGATTTGAGGGTACCAACCAGGAAACCTTTGAAATCCTATGGTTCCAGTGAAGGGATTAATGCTCAGGTTGGTAAATTATCAGGATGTATTCGGGACAGAGTTACAAATTGGGTTGAACGTATCGCCCATAAGTCGATGGGTATATGGGAAGCGAGGATTGTGCATTTTAGATTTTTGGGTAATTCGAGAATAGTATTTACCACATGTAGAGTTGTGTGTGATGCCTCGTAACGGTTTGGTCTGCATGACACCTTAGGAGACTTTATGGGAAAAGTTTCATTATCCACCTTTGGTAGATAAGAAGTGGGGAAATAACAAGCTGCTAGGACTCGAGATGGGTTATGGTCCATCAACGAGAATTAAGTAAGTTGTATCCTTTTATATAGTTCAGGGACGTAAGGAGGGGTACGTCACCGTGAGTTAAAGGTTCAAGTCTAACATGATTAATTAGGGATGATGCGGGTAATTATCCAAAAGATAGTCATGCATTTTGGCAACAAGGAAATTGACACCCATATAGGAGGGGAATTTCCTAACTGAGAGATAGTGGAACCGGCAGAGTATAGGCTCATCTTCTGGGGCACTATGTTGTTAGGGGCCATCGAGTTAAAGATTTGTGACCAGGTATTGGTTCGGGTGTCTCCTATGAAAGGAGTGACGTAGTTCGGCAAGAAAGGGGAGCTAGCATCGAGATATATGTGTCCTTTCCCTAGATTTGAAAGGATGGGATCGGTAGCTTATTGACTGGATTTGCTAGAACATCTTCAACGGATATGGGATGTGTTCCACGTGGCATAGCTGGAGGAATACAAGAGGAACAATTGAGCTTTTGGGCACGTTCCATTCGAGGATAATGACTTGCAATAAGACACCTCATATGAGGGGATACTGGTAGCTATGGGAGTGCAAGCTGCAGTCTAAGATAGTACCACCAGTTAGAATGTGGTGGAGTGGGGTCATCACAGTATTGATGAGTATACATGGGATCGGGAGGAGGATATGTGAGAGCGGTATCCAGAGTTATTCGTCGCAGTATTGACCATATTTTGGGGACGAAATTCTTTTGTAAGAGGAGGAGTATGTAACACCCCGTATTTCTGTTCATGTAATAGTTAATTAATTCGGAAAATTTTAAATTACTTGTGTGTCGTAATTTAATTGAATTAATTATGGTAATATTTATTTAAATATTAATCGATGAGTAATGGTTAATATTTGGGGAAATATAATTACTAAGTGAATAGTAATAATTTAATTACGTCATAACGTGTATTAGTGATGTGGCATTTATTTATCTCAGTCGGGAGTCGGTATAGACTAATTTGGGTGTGAGATAAGGATTTTTATAAATTAATTCGGATATCGATTCTGAGTGAACGGTTGAGTTCAGATGGGTCGAGATAGTGGAAAAAGTGTACATGAGGTGGTAAATGGGTCACGGGGCATTTTTGGCATGATCGGGCCCACACGGGGATAGTTGGGCCATTTTAATTAAGCCCATAAGTCAAAAACGGGATTAGTGTATTAAACCTACACCTACGAGTGTGGAACGGTAGAAAAACACACATCTAAACCAAAGAGATGGAAAGGAAACTATAGGGAGCAATTGGTGAATACATTGGGAATCTTTTGGAGACAAATCAAGGAACAAAGTTGGGTGTGCGTCATCAAGCCCGTCTCTACACCAACGGATCAGACTCAATGAACCCAAAGGCAAGTGGTTAACTTGTTGTAATACTAATTGATGTTAATCAATTCATATTTTTGTGATGTGAAATTAGAAATTCGTTTTGGGTACATTGGGTACAAGACGGGGTTTTTATGAAAGGAACACTTAAATGAGATTTAATGTGGGAATTAATGGTGTGGCATGGTTCTGTGAGGATATTTGATTTACATGTAAAAAAACCCAAAGAAATTGTGGACAAATTTGAGATAAGTAGATGAAATTGGAACCTAACGAGTAAAAACCCGAAATTTTCCCCAAAACAGAAAGGTAGAAACTTGTGAAACTAAATTTATGTTTGAGGTTCTATGAGAGGCCTTGATCATGTTCTTATACAGTCACGTTGTTGATTGTGCTTGGGTTAGACCAAGGGAGAAGTTAGAAATTTCGTTAATGGAGGAAACAACAAGGTGGAGAAGACGACCACTTGTTCGATCGATCGATCGACGGTTGGGGATCGATCGATCAACCCTTCAGTTTTTTCGGCAGTTTGGCTTAGGGATTTATATGGGCAAAAATTTTAGTTGCAAATTCCCCTAGCATAATTAAAAAAAAAAGTTAATTATGGGGGTTAATTCTTAACGATTATAAGGGAGTATAATTGGAAGTGGTGGGGGAATCAAGTGCGACGCATTGCGAATGAATTTTGGGAAATAAATTCTAAGAAATAAAATAACGGACTGGGTGAATAAGTTCGGGTAGAGTGTGTATATATATATATATATATATATATATATATTTATATTTATATTTATATTATGTGTGTTATTAAATATCAATAACTAGATATTTATTTAATTTATATACTCTAGTGCTATTAGGGGAGGTTGTGCGATGTGGATGAATCCCTTGGCTTGAGGAGCAGGGAGAGTATATCCCCAGGTCATAGCGTCCATTATATGGGTGAGGGGCTAATCTCACTTTCAAGGAAGGAATATGACCTCCTCCATTATGTTTATATTTGACCAAGTTAGTGAGCAATTCTAACTTGGGGTAAGTAGGTTATGCGAGTACATCTAGTGGGATAACACTTTAGAGAATACATCCGGTGAGTTATTACTCGGAGGATGGGTTATATTTATATTCAACATATGTGTGAATGTTGTAATATGGTTCTACGTATATAATGGGATAGATAGTTATATACGAGTCATTAAATACATATAGTGAATTGTAAGTAACTATATATGGGGTATATTCATATTCAACATACGTGTGATTGTTGTCAGATAACTTTACGTATATAATAGGGTAAATAATTATATATGGGTAATTCAAATACATGGAGAAAATTGTATTATTTATATAACTAGTGAATCTTATATGCCTTTAAAGGAAATATGATTAACTAAGTTAAGGTGGTAAATAACTTATAAATCATGCGTTCAAAATACTCGGGATTGAGTCGGGCGATTGACAAGAGTTATATCAAGTATCTAGTTTCAGGGTAGAGTACTAGGTGGGATATAAAGAGGATGTTAGGTGTGCACATTAGTTGAGGCGTGAGGCTGTCCTTAAGGGAGTGCGACAATAACTAAAATATGAAACGCATTCATGCATATTTTATTACTACAAGTTAATTATTTTCTAAATGTTTTCAAAATGTTTTGGTTTCTAACCCTTGCTATAAAATGTTTTCAAAACCTTTTAGGTGTCCATCCATAGGGACGCCATGCTTGATTCATTCCAGGGATTCTCTACTGCAGCATATGTGGATGTTGCAGGATTTGGATAGGCACCTATATTCCTTCTATTCCTAGTGTAGGGATTTTCTATCAAATATCTGAGCATGTTGCTCACGGTGTTTATTTAGTATTTATTTCAGATACTTGAGATCCAATATTATCTGCCTTTACCTTTGTGTTGAATTTTAGCCGATGGTTTATTCGACCAGTTTCTTATTTATATGTGATGGTTGGAATCAATTAACTTGTGATTGTTATTGATTTATTTCCGCATGAGTATTTCATTGAATTAATGAAAGATAAAACTTGGCACCAATCTAATTTCACTTAGGTGGTTAGTTTTTAAAAAGTTTCGACAGTGATGCTAAGAATGAACCAACTGAGAAACCAGTTCTAATTTCATTTAGGATTGATCACTTGGGGTTTAATTAAGCGGGGTGTCATAAATACTCGGAATGTAGAATACAAAATGTGATAGCGTGACTTCCGGTTATAACTTGAGGATGGATTGGGAATTTACGGTAAAATTCAGGGATGAGAAAACATGTTAAATTGTTTAATTAAGAGAATAATTTAATTAAATAAGAGTCGGAATTAGACTCGAGTTATTAGACTAGTACTTTGGGGAATAGGCAAGGATTAGTCGGTTGATGTGATTATATATATATATATATATATATATATATATATATATGTGTGTGTGTGTGTGTGTGTGTTTGTGTGTGTGTGTGTATGTTACAATATTTGCGTGTATGATGTTTTTTGAAACATACCCCTCTATCAGTGGAGCTTGCGCGATGTGGGTGACCTTCCCTGATGAATCATAGCAGTCTAAGTGTCGACTCGAGTGCATAATGCCATGTTAATATTTGTGTGATTTATAGTTCCAGTGAGGTTATTGTAGGTATTGTTACGACATGCTGTCGAAGGACTATGACCGCCACCAATACATTTGTGATTTTACCGACTCAGTGTGAGAGTCCGAACTCCAGTAACCAGGATGATGTGATCATGTCCTGGATAATGATAGCTTTTTTGAGACCCGCATCCAATGAGTTATTACTCTGAGGGATGGTGGTAATACATGACATATGTGTGTTTATTAAAGAATACTAATATGTATATCTATGTGTAGATAAATATTTGGGTTAATAGTAAGCGATTGTGGGTTAAGTAACCAGTGATAGTTATTGGAAATAAAGTAATAAATTATAAATGTGATTGTGGAATTAAATAACTGGAGCAAAGTTATATATTTAAATGGTGAATATTTAATAAGATATTGATTGAGCAATTGTGAAAGCTAATTACTGAACTGAAGGTGGATATTGTACTATGTCCAGGATAGTATAGTATTGATGTTAGGGGCAAGGCTAGTTATATGGGGTAGCATAACTAGGAGGGTTAAAAAGCATACATTAGGTGCGCACTTTAAATTAGGGGTGAGGGTGACTTAAGAGAGTGCAATACCGGTTTATTAATATGAAAAAAGTTTAACATTTTCATTTACGCATCTTATACATTTGCACCTTTTGGGTTGTGGCCGGTGTCAAACCTGTTCTCAAAACTTTTAAGTGTCCAGCCACAGGGATGCCAAGAAGATTACTCTATCCAGGGACATGTAGCCGTAGCTGATGTGGAGGCTTGCAGGAGTTGGAGTAGTAGCTTCAGTTATTTATATCTAGATTAGGATCTCTATATCAGTTGTTGGTTGTACGTGTTGCCCATTTTATTCAGACTTATGTATTTCAGATTATTTTAGTCAGTTGGATTATATGTATTGGATTTTTATCTAATGGTTTATTGGCAAAATTTATTTATTTATCTTAGCTTTAGTCTTCATATTGTGATTTCATTTATATTAGTTACTGTGTATGGCATTATTGGGGGTTGATTAATATTATTGTATGTTAGTGGAAGATAAAATTTTGCACTGCTTGTTAAAGTAATCAGGTGGTTAGTAATTAATCATGTTTCGATAGTGATGCTAAGAATGACCTATATGAGACTACCGTCTATTTTGTTAGAGCACTAGCGAGCCATTATTTTAATAGGCAGGGTTCCAGACATAAACAATACACAAAACAATAAATGTTACACACTAGCCTAGTATCGATGTATCTAAACATGTGGGATGGAGTGAAGGGTCGTGAACTAGAAACAAATGAATTATGACCTAATCATTCATACATGTCCAAGAATCTCTATTTAACTTCATTAACTTTAGAAAATAACGATTTAGCCTTATAGTGATAGATAAAGTGAATGCATAAATTAAAAAACAAACTCATATTAATAAAGTCAAACGTGAAATAACTATAACTCTTCGTGTAAATCCATTAATCTTGAATAATAATATCCCTCAAAATTATAGATATATCATTGTTTTCAGTCTCATATTTTGAAGATACCAATTTAATAGAAGAATCAATGAAATAAAAATTTTCCTTTGAAATTCTTTTTCCTCTTAATATTTTTAGGTTCTTCCCAATCGTGGTATTTCATGCAAGGAGGATTTCTTTATTCGTAGCCCTTTTCCCATGCACACTCATATTTTCAATAAAAGAACAAACTCAAGGGCAATGGTTCTTACATGCACAAATCCCCCTATCAAATAAATATGTATAATTACAAAATTGTTAGGAGGACTTAGATCTTGTAACATATGAAGTTAAAATTCAAAAGAGCTCGTGCATGTATGTGAGGAGGCATATGCAAAGTATGTCAGTCATTTTAAAACTACTCCATACAAGCATGATTAAGAACAATCTAAGCGTTGAAAATCATAACCAAATTTCCTAGCCACATAAAAATATGGAATGAAGTGGATTAAAATACACCGATATATCACATAATGTGTAAAACCAAAATACATGAAACCCAAAATATTTTTGAGTTTTTAAAGGTTTTATAACCAAATGAAAAACTAAATCAAAAGACATATAAAATCTTTTTGTATTTTTCTTAATAAGACCCAAGAAAAGGAGAAAAATAAAATACAAAAGGATAAACATCATAAAACAAACAAGCAAATATAACATGAGGTACAAAGCTAGTGTATGAAAAACATGTAAGAAATCACCCATAAGATATAGCATGTGAAGAATCGTGTGAAAGCATACGAGAATTAACCAATCTAACATCTAGAGCCTAACAAATGGATTTCTTAACCGAAATAGATGAATACATAACACATTAATTTTTTATAACTAATAGGACACTAGACTTCAAATTACTCAGGTTTTTTCTAATATCATAGAAAAAATTCATAAGATGACATTTCCTATCGCAGTGTGTGCACGTGTAGAAGTGACATGGAATGAGATCATTGTGTTGACCTTTTCTAACACCCTGGGTTATAGTTGACCCTCTAAAAATGAATGATGTTCTTGGATTTAGCAGCAAAAGAATTCATATTATAGAAGTAAGTACCAACACTACTTGAGTCTCTTAGATCATCTTTTAACTTGAAAACTCTAGACTCAAGAAAATATTTAGATTGTTCAAACGTTAGAGTCTCCTTCTTCAAATTTTCAATAACATCTTGAAGGATAATCTCTCCCACTCAACGTAAGCGAACTTATCCCTAAGAGTCTTCTCACGTGCCTTGAAAACTATTATCGATTTATCATTATCCTCAATGGCATATTCTTTAACATTATAAACAAACATCTTATAATCCTTTAATGAATTTTCTAAAACTTGGACTCTATCATCACTCACTTTTTTGGACACTTATAAGGTTTTAAAATAGACATTCATGTCCCTGAGCTTCTCAGGAAGGATACCTCTTCTAGTTTGAATAGTTTGCAAAAATTCAATTTCATCTTTAAAACACAAATTTTTTTAAAGATTTTTTTTTTTGCAAAGTTTAAATTCAAATGAGTTAATTTTTCAGCATGCTTATGATGATCATTAAATTAATTTATAATATAAAAATTGTCATCATCACAATATGCATTGGACAACTCATCACTATTATGACCCATCGAGAGAATTAAACAAACGCAAGAGAGAGAGAGAGAGAGAGAGAGAGAGAAATGGACCAAACAACACTAAAAATAACACAAAATAGAGATCTATACGGTAAATTAGTGTTCGTGATTATATGCCAATTTGAAAGTGCTATAGCCTGTAGGGTTCTAATATGGCAAAGGGTGAAAAAGAATCAAACCAATTATTTTTTAAAATTTTCAATTTTAAATTTCAAATTAAACTAGTTACCAAAATCGAACTTATCATCAGTTTTAAATCATTTGTGATTAAGTAGATTAACCAATTTTATATTAAACTAAGCATGAATCTAGTCGAGTGCAGGATAAAATAAGAAAATTAACCATAACACCCGATGTACGAGGAAAACACAAATGGAAAAAACATTGGATGGCCTTGGAACTTAAATTCATTCTATAGGGAATTACAAAGGAGAAGACATTAGATTTACAATATGGACTCGATGACTTCACAAGCCTTGATCATCTTAGTTATTTTAACCTTCATACAGTGACACGTAAGAGTCCAATCATGAACGACCACAATGTGTGAGTTCACACGCGCCACAGTATCAACCGAATAACTCAACAACTATCACATATGAATTCCATCATATACAAACACATAAGCAAATACGGAGTCCAACACAACAAAACAATTCTCACAAAGATTTGGAGAATGAACCAAAGTTCCCATAAACTAGATATCAAACCATAATAATATGAAACCTAGATGTAAAAGTTGTTTATGTGTAAAATAGTGTTTAGGTAAAATTGAATAGCTTTTTAGGAGAGTTTGGGAACTGAAAAGAAATTATAAAATCTTTGATAAAAATGTTGCTCCGCACTCCTATTTATAGGAGGTTTCCAAATATGAGATAAGTATGAAAAGTTATTTGGAAAATCTCGAATGTAATAAAAACTCACATCCTTATTTGAATGGCTTTGAACAACATTCAAACAAAGTATATCATCTCGTTCGCACAGTATCTAACGAGTTATCCAACGAGATTCTATCAAGGGCCAAAGTTGTTTCATTTAAAATTCATTGGAACATGTTGTAATAAGGTACCATATCTCGTTTGATCTACAAACCCAATGTGATTGTAACGACCTCTCGAAAAAAATATTTTTCTTCTAGAAATATTGAAAATCGTAAAATCATTTTAAAAACATTTAAAGATAATTTTATAAAATCTAAACAACCAAATATAAAATCTCCACGGTTAAAAATATTTACGCATTCATACGTGAGAGGGCCTCAGAATGTGAAGATGAAAATGAGCACGAAACATAACACGATGTTGTAGATATTCTAACTTGGTCGCTACTCCTTCAAGAAATTATGTCATATGCTTAAAAGGTAAACACACTCAAGTACTAACCTATGAGTCAAATTTTTTTTTGCAAAACATAGAATAAAGCCAAAATACATACAAATTGACTCTATTGGAAATTTTTCCTTACAGATGGTAGTTTTGGAATATTATGAAACTTGTATATTTTTAAATTCAAAATAGAGCTATTGAAAATATTTTTCCAAAGTACACTTGGAGACATTTTCTCACATATAGAGTCAACCCTATATAGAGGGCTTATTTTTTAAAACTTGTCTTTTGATTTTGGATTTAATTGGAAAACAATCAGAATCAGATGGATTGAAAATACCTTTAGCTAGAGTAAACTCCATGGATTTAAATCTCAAAGAAGGTCATCTTGGAGTCGACTCCAAAAGTCAAACATTATGGTTTTGGTAGGTATTTGACTTAAGGAAGGTTTAAGGAAGTGGCTACTTGATTTTTTGAGATTGTTTATTTATTTACAATAAATTCTGATCCTTGGAAACTTATGATGATTTCTTCTTGCTTCTCTTAGTCTCTTATAACTTGAAATGATACTTAAGCATGATTTGGTTGTATCATTCTCTTTGTTCTTGTTTGACTTTTTTTTTTGGTACATTGAATGTTGTACTTATTACTGTATGGTTTTGGTAAGGTTTCTTGTTTCTTGATAATTTTATCATGCAATTTATTTATTTATACTTCCATATTATGGATGAACACTTTAATGATATGTGACATAACTTGGCTTTGAGGTTGAACAATGCTTGTCAACATTTTGTATAAAACACGTCTTCTTCAATTCATGTCTTGCATGGGAACAATAATTCTTCATTTGGAATATATGGTTCTTGACTTGGGGTTTCTTGTGTAACACATCGTAATTTTTAATAACCAGGTTGATCAAGTCTATTTAATAAATAAAATGATTTATCAGTTCAATCTTGAGAGAAAGGAGGACACAAGGGAAGATACTCCTTTAATAATAAACTTCACTTCGTTTGGAATATACTCCTTTAAAGGAGTATATTAGCCCATGGGAGTTTAGGGCTAGGGTTATATCAATCTTGAGATAAAGGAGTCCACAAGGGAAGAAAAGAAGAGAGTTCTTGGAGGTGCAACACCTTTTCTCTCCACCAAAGTTGACAGAATTATGATCAAAAGGAAGGGAAATCATCCTCATCATACTCAAAATGAAATCATGCATGCTACTAATAAGGCAAGTGTTTATCTAGCATGTTGTTAATGAGGTATAATACCCATATAGTGTAGGGACTTTGACTTGATGATATTCTTATGATTTAATGAATAAAACTCACGATTTGGGGTAGGATTGCATGTAAAATGAATCCACATATGTAGAGGACATGAAATCAGAATACATGTAGAAGTTATTATGGTAGAAATTTGTATAAATGATTGATTTGGAATGAAAGAACACATAAACTAGGTTTTTAGTAGAAATTTGGGTTTTAATCCATTCTTTGTTAGATTTAGTATGGTTTTAATGTGTTATTCACATTGGAAATTGTTTATATATCATTATTTAGTGTTGGGTTGAAGCATTCTGGAGTTTGGGTGTGATATATGAGAGTTCTGCGGAGCAAAAATGGTTAAAACGTAACAGCGTGTTGAAGAAGATAACCTGTAGCATTTCGAATCGATTTGCCTCAAGGAGCGAATCGATTCGATCTGTGAATCAATTCGGACTCTTCACCAAATCGATTCGGTTGCCCAAATTTTCCCCGTTTCTTTTGTTTATGCCCTGAATTTGTGAATAATTGACTGAGAGACTTTTAAGATGTTCTTAAACTATAGAGAGGGATATAGTGAAATCCAATAGGCCTATGGTAGGGCTGAGGTTTACCCAAATGAGAAGAAATTAAGGCTAGAAATTATCGGGCATGATTTGGTTCTTAATGAATTCGCAAGACTTAGAACAGGTTACGGAAAGTATGAGTGAACCTATAATTTAGACCAGTAGTATATGAGTGTATTATCTACTGATATTAATTAAGGGGTCACTAGGACCCTTTGAGTTGTGAGCGATACTAAAAAATATACAATAAGAGGTTATAAATGAAATTGATCATACGTTGAGTATGCGAGAGATATATACTACGTGCGATCTTATATGATGGGTAGTGTGTATACCTATTGAGCATACATACGTATAGGTTGTGCGAATACAAATTTTTGTGATTTTATTATATGTGTGAACATACCTATGCAGCCTGCTATTGGGAGGTTTTTTCTTAGAGGGTGATCCCTCCTTGACGATTCTAGTGAGGTCTAAATGTGTGCCCCAAAATATGGAACTTAGGGAGGCTCACTATTGTAACACCCCGCCTAATTAAATACCAGGTGATCAGTCCTTTATTAAATTAAAAATCAAGGTGAACAGTTGTTCATTCTCAGCATCACTGTGGCAAAACAATTATATCCAATTTAAACACCCTAAGTAATTAAGCTAAGTGTCAAAACAATTTAAAGTCTTATTTTCATTTTATTAAATTCCAATATGAAAACATCTTTAATACCCAACAGTTTAAGAATCACATACATACTAAGGATGACAATTAACATACAAGAATTAAACCATCACGATAAACCAAACCAAGTGTAAGAACTATGAATGAAATCATCGTGACAAGAGTTAACTCCCGAAGAGTACTGAATACTAGAAATATCAATAAACATAAAACTTGACAAATCCAAACGGAATAGGAAAATTGGGTGACACATGCCCTAACTATAAATAACTAAAGTAAGAACTCAATCAATGAAGAGTTCGTCTGAAGCAAAGGCCTGCAACTTCCACATAAGCTACAACACGTCCAATCCAAAGAACCTATGCAATACGCCCTTGTGGCTGGGCACCCGTAATACATACATATATATACAAGAGAGGAAGAAATAAAAGAAAATGGGTCAGAGACCGAGTGTAAAACAGTTTTAAAAATAGTTTAGCAAGTATTTAAAATGCTTACTGGCTAATATAACCACCATGTTAGTACGCGACACTCTCTTGAGAATTCTCACCTCTCATCTAGTGTGCATGCTTACCGTACTACTGATCACATAGGTCTATATAACTTATCCTCCTATAAAGTTATATCCCTAGAAGTACTAAGGTCATAATATTTAATTTTAGAAAATCATTATCTTCCATATTCTTACGTTCCTCAGAACCACTTAGTTACCGTTACAAAATTTACGAACAGTTGTTATAAAGCTTAAGCATTTATTCATTACTTAACTACTTATTCACACAGTATAAAGTTTCCATATATAAGCATATATATATATATATATATATATATATATATATATATATATATATATATATATATATATATATATCAATCACTCATCAAACATAAATCTATGGTACTGGCATACTTTGCTATCAAGTCTCCGTTTCACTCATACTCAGGGAAATATTAGTTCGAAATCACTCTCGAACTGTATTAACACAATACACATACAAATGGAGGTGAAGCATAGGTCCAAATCCTAAGAGGTCAGCACATACCCTCACGTCTCTTAGAACATCTGACTATCATTTTTAAATAGCCTGTATCTGGAATACGGTCTTCTAGGGTATGAGTCAATACCCCCCTCCCCCCATAAAGGTTCAATCGAGATAAGATCGTCCCAGCGCGAAAACCTCCGTGATAGCAAGTAGCTCGGGTATGATTTTTACACAGATACATATTATATGCACAGTCACACAGTCATATATATAAATATTCAAATTTTTTAAATTAGGTGCGCCCACGACCCATAATTATAAGTATCCGTTCTTAGCCCAAATTACTCGATTATCTCGCACAATGGATTTGTCCCTTTTATTCTCATTATAATTTATTTCAGACTTACTTCTCATCTCTCGAAGTATTCTATCTCATTAAGTATAATTTCACTAGGTATACTCTCACTTACCTTCTGGTCTAAATCCTTTACGCGTCTCAATCTTTTAGTAAACGTACACACAATTTCCTATATATGAATAACTCCCCGTTAACCCACAATTTTATCTCATATTAATTTCACTCAACGAAGTCTACTTAGACCCTACTGGTCCTATTCATAACCCATTATACTCTATAAATATTAATCAAGGGTCCCTACGTATCTTAACCAGATTAAACAAAAAGGACAAAAATATGCACTTTTTCAGGAGGGATCGATCGATCGAGGAATGGGGTCGATCGATCGATGTTCTTGGTTGATCGATCGATCAAGCAGTTCTTGCCCAGTTTTCTGTAAATTTCAACCTACGGGTTCAATCATTCTAACCCCTCCAAACCTTTATAATTTCATCCCAAACTCCCATAAAAGTTATCCAAATGTATAAGCAATATATATAAATGAGTTCTAACGTAACAAAATCAATAAATCCTCAATGAATCAATCAAAAAGGGGTTTACTTCCAGATTTATTTATAAAACCAAATTTGTTCATGAATCATCACAAACCTCTATTTTAAATCCATATTTACTCCCAAATACCATAATAAATTCGTGGATAATCCTCTACGTATGATCAAGATTTCAGACTACATGGATTGTCCCTACAGCACATATAAATTCTCTTCCAAAACATATAATTCTTCAATTAAAACATATTATTTTCATTCCTAGACTAACATGGAAGGAATAACAATTAGAAATCAGTAAGATAGATACTTGCCTGGGATTTAATGATCTGATTTGTTCATGAAAAAGATATGGTTGTGTTCCTCGTCGTGCGATCTACGTTTTGGTTGCTGTGGCGGTGCAATCGGGTGAGTTCTAGGCCTTGGATTAATTGGAAACTCTTTACCTTCTTCTCTAATGGTCGGGCTTAGGTTTTGTGTTTGTTAACCCTAAGAGATAACTCCAAATGGCTAATATATACTAAGAAAAATCGTGGGTTTAATTACCCAAAAATACAAACTGTCTATAATACCCTCTCGGGATGTCAATTAGGCCTAAAAACGTTCCGAGACCCAAACTAAACCCTCGGGTACACTTTTCTGACTATATCGACCATTCCAGACACTTTGGCGCACTCAAAATGACCATACGGGTGACTTATAATATATTCACTTTTATAATAATAATAATTTAGTCCTGACACGACACAGGCGCGTCCCGACTTAAATTTCCATAATTGCCATATTATTCACTCGTGACTATATTAATAAAATGAATCTTATATATTACTCTACTCATCCAGTAATATTCAACAAATTTCCAATAATTACTAACTCACATTGGTAAATATTTAAAATAAAATTTCGGATTAATATTAAATTAATATCTCAATTAAATTTAATAAATCCTCAATTTTAAAATCTATAAAAATATGGGGCATTACATACTTCCCCCCTAATACTGGAATTTCGTTCCGAAATTCAGAAAATAAGGTATGCCTGGTAAAAATAGATTTGGATACTTTATCAATACTCAAAACGGACTTTCGGGTAAGACGAATTCCTATAGTCCTCCCCGTCGCACAATAAGCTTATTTATCACTTTCCATAATAACACTTATAGAGTCACACCTTAGTAACGACACTTCACATTGTGCTCCACTCCGTTGCTATTCGTATAAGACGATTCTACACATCATTGTCCCCCATTGTCTCAATATTATTGGGAGGACGCACCTCACTACGTAATAATTTCTCGTATATTTTTCTAAACATAAAACTCCCTTTTTGAGAGAAACTATGCGAACATTTGACCACTCTTGTCAGTTCTTCAAATCTCGATTCTCGGCGACGTAACTCTTATGACATTCAAAAGTCACCCAAAACAACCGTGGTAATTCCACCACAGTCATCAGACTCTAACTCGGCCAAGAAAGAATCCTGATTATCCACTCACCTCTAAACAACCGGAGGGAGATTAGTTAAGGGTTTTCCACACAAAATTTCAATAAGCATTTTATCCACAATAAACAGGTACGGGTGGTTCCACGGAACTCTACTGTACTAAACGTCACTTGCTTGATTTTCGCATGTTGTCCACAATAAACAGGTACGGGTGGTTCCATAATAAGCATTTAATTTATTTTCGCATGTTGTTATAATAAGGAAAGAAAAAATTTGACACCGGCTAAATTTGATATAGGTGATTAGTAATGAAAAATATTTTCAATAGTGATGGTAAGAATGAACCAAATGAGATTTCAGTTTGCTTTAATGAAGGACTAATCACACCTAGTTAAAATAGGCGGGGTGTCACATACGGTATCAGAGCATCAGGTTCTAGTGTCCACGGGATCTGTATGTCTTACTATGATTTCAATGTAGCGTTATTTGACATAGAGCCTTATTTTTAGGACTGTTGCATTCATGATTATGCATTTTGGATTTTGTTCTTTTGCTATTATATTTACATTGAATATTAACTCATATAATTCGATCTATTTTTCGATTCCACCAAAGAGAGGACGACCAGAGTGGGAAGCGGCTAGAACCGATGAGAGGGAGACTCAGCTGGAGCCACAGGAACCACAACCACCACAGGGGTCAGTGTCAGCAGCAAAGGTGGTGGCAATTGCGGTGCAAGCAGTTAATGCGATGATGACTGCCATGGTTTTCCATTTTGCTCAGGTCCAACAGCCACAACATCCAATGGCATCAGTTATCCAAGCCCACCCCTGGCTGTCAAATTGGGAGAGAGTTAGGGAGGCTTTTTAGAAGGGACACCCACCTGAGTTTCTGGGTAGTTCAAATGTTATTGAGGCATTCTAGTGGAAGAAATAAATTCAGTCCCACTTGTGCATGGTTGAGTGTAACAATGTGCAGAAGCAGATATTGGCCACTTTTATGTTTGTTGAAGCAGCATTACAGTGGTGGGAGTCTGTTACTACTATTTAGGAGAGAGACACGATGTCTATTACAGAGTTTTGGGTGCAGTTTGACCAAAAATACTTTTCACCAGCCATTGAGACAGAAATACAAAAGTGGTTCAGTGAGGTGACTTAGGGTGACCGTTAAGTAGCCAAGAACGAGTAGGAGTTGATTTATTTGTCTAATTTTGTGCTAAAGGAGGTGAACAGTGAGGAACTGAAGAAAGTGAAGTTTATGGATAGGTTAGCCTGGAGGATCAGGAAGCACTTGATTAGCAACCCCGCATTGGTGACTTATACAGACGTCATCAATGTCGCACTTTTACACTGCTAAGACCATCGCTTCCATGTGAAGGGAAGCAAGGGAGGAGGTGATCCTAGGCATTCGGGCAAGGTAGGAGGGAGCGGTGCTAGTAGAGAACCACAGAATTAGGAATAGTCAGGCAGACACTTGGGGCAGGATTCTCGGTAGGGGGATCAGTCTAAGAGGTTTGGATTTGGTTGCTATCGACCCGATGGAGGTTCTAGGGAAGGTCAACAAAATCCTTAGCAGCAGTAGGTTCCTCAGGATCGTCAGGGACAAGGGAACAATGGGGGAGGCCAGTAGAGCCAATAGAAGGATCAGAATCATCAGGGCTTGAGACAGAGAGATTTTAAGGGCTAGTGATTTATTTGTGGATAGATGGTCCACAAGAGGAAGAACTACCCACAGTAGGGTAGAGCACTGAAGTAGCAGGATGCCCCACAGGATCATAAGGCACAAAGATCCCCTACAACACCAATCCCACTCACCCCATTACAGCAGGGACATCTGCAGTATGAATGTGTCTATAACATCTGAGATGCCGTCATATAGTAGTCCCCACAGACACCACCAGAAGTAGAGGGTACGTTTCCTATTCACGAGCTTGAGGGTGGGATTCTATTTGATACTGAGTCATCATATTCTTTTATAGAGACTAGATTTTCACGAGCTGCTAGCTTATTAGAGACAACCAATAGTCTCCTTATGTGTGTGGAGTCATCGTTGGTGGGTCGCTTATACACTCGATTTGTAGGGGTGTGGATATCGATGTGGGTAGATTATGTTTAGTCGCTGACTTTTTTATTTTAGATATGGAGGGGTACGACGTTATTTTGGATTTGGATTGGTTAGATGGATACCGGGTGATCGTGGATTGTTTCGGGAGGACTATTGTGTTCTCAATTCTAGGGAAGGAGATGTTCTTAGTGGTGATGCCTCTTTCTGAGGGAAGGTCGAGCACGCATCTATACTACATTAATGAGGATACCTCATAGGAGGTGGTTGTTTCGTTAGACTCGATTCCAGTGGTGAAAGAGTTTGAGGATGTATTCCAGGAGATACTTGGGCTTCCTATTAGTCGGTAAATTAAGTTCATAATTGACCTAGCATCGGATATGAGGCCTATATACCGAGCGCCTTACCGCATGGCCCCATCTGAGATAAGGGAGCTGAGGGAGAAGATTCAGCAGCTCTTGGGGCAGGGTTTTATCAGACGGAGTACCTCACTATGGGGTGCACCGGTGTTGTTCATCAAGAAGAGGGATGGATCATTTCAATTGTGTATCGACTATAGAGAGTTGAACAATATCACGATCTGGAATAAGTACCCATTGCCTCGGATTGATGATCTATTCGACCATCTTACTTCCCCAAGAAACATCTGAGGTCCGATTATCATTAGTTGCGTGTCAGAGAGGAGGACATTCCTAAGAGAGATTTTCAGACACGGTATGGGTCGCACGAGTTTAGGGTGATGCCATTTGGGCTCACCAATGCGCCAGCAATATTCATGGATTTGATGAACCGTGTTTTTAGAGACTTTACCAGTTCATGATTGTGTTCATTGACGATATTATGTTCTACTCTCTCTTTGAGGATGAGCGTGCTGAGCATTTGCCAATGGTTTTATAGACACTACACAATCACCAGTTGTATTCCAAATTTTATAAATATGGGTTTTAGCTTTAGGAGGTGCAATATTTGGGCCACATTGTGCCTGACAGGGGTATAGTAGCTGATCTGAGTAAGGTATCGGTGGTGAGGGAGTGGGGACACTCCACAACACAAATCGAGATTCGCAGTTTTCTGGGGTTGGACATATACTATAGATGATTCATTCGAGGGGTGACACTTTTTTGGGATGACCATTGTCAGTTATCTTTCAACGAGTTAAAGGGAACATTGATTTCAACACATGTACTTGCACTACTAATGGGAGGAGTGGAGTATCGTGTCTACACTGATGCGTCCTTGTAGGGACCTGGGGGTGTATTACAGTAGGAGGAGAGGGCTATAGCTTATGCATCTCGCAATCTTAAATCTCATGAGAGGAATTACCCCACACATGACTTGGAGGCACTATTTGTTGGGGGGGGGTGCAGTTTACCTTTTTTATGGACCATAAATCACTTCAATATCTTTTCACGCGGAAGGATTTGAATATAAGGCAGAGGAGATGGTTGGAGTTCATGAAGGATTACTAGTTTGATATTGAATATCATCCTGGGAAGGCTAATGTGGTGGCAGACACATTGAGCCAACGACGTGCAGGGGAGATAGCCGAGGTTTAGGAGGCGAAGTGGCGAGAGCTTTAAAACGACAACGAGATTGACAAGGCCGGCATGTTCATATTAGCCGTCACACCTAATATTATTATGAGGGTGGTGAAAGCGTAGGCAGGGGATAAGTATTACTAGGACAGGGTTCGTCAGTTGTTAGTTGATGGGGCATAGTGGTACTCGATCAATTCAAAGGGTGGTTTGCATTTTAATGGGAGACTTCTAGTTTCAAAGGATGAGTATTTGAGACATGTACAGATGTCAGAGACTCACGGGTCCAGATTTACGATACATCTCGGAGGGGATAATATGTACCATGATATGCATAGGGGGTATTGGTGGTTGGGGATAAAGAGGGACATAGCGAAGTTTGTTTCGAAGTGTACTACCTGCCAGCTAGTGAAGGTAGAACACCAGAGACCGACATTGATGTTGAAGCCATTCGAGATTCCCGTGTGGAAGTGGAAGAGTATCTCCATGGGTTTCATTACTGGGTTACCGTTATCGCAGTGAGGTCATGACTCCATATGGGTGATAGTGGATAGGTTAACTAAGGTGGGTCATTTTCTTTCAGATCGTACGGATTTTGAGACGAGTCAGTATGCACAGTTGTTCATTATCGAGATAGTACGGTTACACGGGGTTCCGATTAATATTGTGTCCCATTGGGATAAGATCTTTATGTCCTATTTCTAGCAGAGCTTTTAGGAGGTGATGGGAACAGATTTACAGTTGAGTACAAGATACCACCCATAGAAAGATGGGAAGACAAAGAGAGTTAATAAAATTCTAGAGGATATGTTACGGATGTGAATACTTGACTTCGGGGGAGGATGGGAGAAGCATCTTCCTTTGGTGGAGTTTGCGTATAACAACTCCTACTAGTTCACCATCAGCATGGCACCATTTGATGCACTATACGTTCGGCCTTATCTTTCGTCCTCTTGCTGATTAGAAGTGTGGGATAATAAGTTACTGGGGCCAGAGATGATTCACGACACCACTGCCAAGATCAAAATAATTTAATGATGTATTTGTATAGCTCAGGACCGGGAGAAGAGTTATGCCGTTACAGACTGGAGGCATATAAATCTTGAGTTTGGTGATCAGGTGTTGGTACGGGTGTCTCCTATGAAGGGGTCATGAGTTTCGGTAAGTAAGGGGAAGCTAGCATCGAGATATGTCATACAATTTTCGATTATAGAGAGGGTGGGACCAGTAGCATATAGGTTGGGACTACTGAAGTACCTACAGTGGATTCACGATTTGTTCCATGTGTCATCGCTGAAGAAGTACTAGTGGAATGAGCGGGCCTTCTAGCATGTTCCATTAGATGAGATTGACTTTTAGCCTGATATCTCGTACGAGGAGAGACTGATGGCGATACTTGATCGTAGTGAGCATAAGCTACGGTCTAAGGTGGTACCCTTAGTAAGAGTTCAGTGGGGGCACCATAATGTGGATGAGTTGACATGGGAGCGATAGATATACATGCGAGAGAAGTACTCAGAGTTATTCACAACACGTATGTCTCAATTTTGAGGGAAAATTCATTTATAAGGGGGAAGTATGTAACATCCCGTATTCTAAGTATTTAAAATTGAATTAATTGGGTTAATCTTAAAATTACATGCGTGACGTAATTGAAGGAAATAAAATATTTTTTGTTGATTAAATTATTAATCGGAGAGAAAATGAATATTTTTTATCGAATAAAATTACTAAGTGAACCGTGATTTAGTATTTTATGTCATAGCGAGTGATAGTGACATGACAGTAGTATATCTCAACCGAGTGTCGTGTGTAGACTATATGAGGTCGAGATAGAAAATTATTTTGGAGTGACTCAGTTAGTGTTTTCAAGGTCAAGGTTAATTTTGAAAGGGTCAAAATAGTCGGAATAGTATACCTGGGAGTATATATTTGATCTTGGGACGATTTTAGACCAAATTGGCACCACGAGAGAGCAATTTGATCATTAGAGAGTTTGTGGTAGAGAGAACTCCGAAAAGTAAAGGAGTATATCACCCCATGGGAGTGCAAAGCTAGAGTTATATTAATATTAAGATAAAGGAGACCATAAGGGAAGAAAAGAAGATATTTCTTGGAGGTGCCACACCTTTTCTATCCACTAAAGTTGTCGGAATTTTGATCAGAAGGATAAGGCATCCTCATCACACTCAAAATGAAATCAGACCTACTACTGATAAGGCAAGTGTTTATCTTGCATGTTTTTAATGAGTTCTAATACCCAAGTAGTGTAGGGTCTTTGACTTGATGATAATTGATGATATTTTTGTGATTCAATTAATAAAACTCACGATTTGGGGTAGGATTGCATATAGAATGTATCCACATATGTGGAGGACACAAACTCAGACTATATGTAGAAGTTATTATGGGGGAAATTTGGATAAATGTTTGATTTTTAATGAAAGAACACATAAACTAGGGTTTTAACTGAAATATGGGTTTCAATCCATTCTTGGGTAGATTTAGTATGGATTTAATTTGTTATTCACATTGGAAATTGTTTATATATCATTATTTGATGTTGGGATGAAGCATTCCGGAGTTTAGGTGTGATATATGAGAGTTATGATGAGTAAAAATGGTGAAACAATGTTACAGCATGTTGAAGAAGATGACCCATAGCATTTCGAATCGATTCGGCTCAAGGAGCAAACCGATTCGGTTGCCCAAATTTTCCCTGTTTCTTTTGTTTATGCCCTGAATTTGTGAATAATTGACCGAGGGGCATTTCGGATGTTCTTAATAAACTATAGAGATGGATATAGTGAATTCCAATAGGCCTATGGTAGGGTTGAGGTTTACCCAAATGATAAGAAATTAAGACTAGGAATTATCATACATGATTTGGTGTTTAATGAATTCACGAGACTTAGAATGGGTTACGAAAAGTATGAGTGAACCTATAATTTAGATGAGTAGTATATGAGTGTATTATCTAATGATATTAATTAAGGGGTAACTAGGACCCTTTGAGTAGTGAGCGATAATCGAATTTATACAATAGAGGTTTTAGATGTAATTGATAATACGTTGAGTATGCGAGAGATATATATACTACGTGCGATCTTATATGATGGGTTTTGTGTATATCTATTAAGCATATATACATATAGGTTATGTGAATACCTATTGTTTTGATTTGATTATGTGTATGAATATATCTACGCTGCTTGCCATCGGGAGGTTTTCGCACAAAGGGCGATCACACCTTGACTATTCTAGTGAGGCCTGGATGTGTACCCCAGAACATGGAACTTAGGTCGGCTCACTATGTGTTGTGTATTAGTGGAGCTGGCACGCCATATAGTTACGTTAGGCATGTGCATATCCCAGAGGCTTAGAACGATGTTTACCTCTAGTTTGTATTGATTGATTTTGTGTTCGAGGAGACATGCTGAACCAATAGTCCTTGATTTAGTACGAGAGGTAATGGAATTGATAGCATAGTAGGCTAGCATCACGAGGGGCCATTCCGGGGATGCGATCGTTGTATATATTATACGTGTGATAAATATATACGAGCGTGATATATCTACTTATATGTGATAGTAGAACTGATAGATTGTATATATCTAAAAGTAATTTAAGTAGAGAGACTTAAATAATGTGACACCCCGCCTAAAATAATAACGGGTGGCCAGCCCTATACTATATTAAATCAGGAGTTTCAAATGGTCCAGTCTCAACATCAATTGTCGGTAATATATAATATAGGACTAACTACCTGATATCATATAAGCGAGATGTTAAAATTAAATAAAATATGCAACATACAACAAACCAACACTATAACACTACTAATAAAGGAAAGAAAGATGTATGAAAGAACTATGATAAATGAAATGCTAGAATAAATGAAATAAATGACTAGAACTGAATATACCACAAGGAAGTAAACCCGAATAAGCTGTCGGGTCACAGCCAATACAATGACTGAAATGAAATAAATATACACGTCTATAAATATCCCTTGGGTACAAACCCGATATACAACATGAATCCTACATAGATTTTTAAAGAAGTAAGAAGCGACTACAAGCTAAGTCCCGCAACAGTCCGCATCTATCACGGCTCCCAAGACTCTGGATAGAAGGTCATCCGGCATCCCTGAGGTAGGACACCTGTAATAATATATATATACAGGCAGGAGAGAAAAGTAAACGGGCCAGAGCTCGAGTGTGAAAAATATTTAGCAAGTGTGTTAACCGTGCATAATAAATATCGGTGCACTTATTTCATAATTAAAGTGGAATCGTGCTCTCGTGGAACCCCAACTCACCTATTCGCTTCCTGAAATTTTAGTTAAATTACCCCCATTTATAAGGACAACCTAACATAACATAGGCCCAGCCTATACCCACGAGAATTTCCTTCCTATCATAACCCAAGAATCCACTCTTTCACAACACACTTAATTATTTTTACATTTAAATATGCCATATTAGGCCTAATGGATTCCGGTTTATAATTTATTCAATTGTAATTCTTAACACGTTACCCGTATATATTTGGGTTTAATCATATGATTTAATTACTAAGAACATGCATATAAGTTATTATTGACTAAACTTCTCTCTAATCTCAACATTGTACTACGTTTCGTGCGTGGGGTGTCTCGCAAAGTGAAATCCAAACAAGGAACCACCCCGTTACACTACTCCTTGACAACGTTGATCCTAGAGATCCATCATGCCACACATAAATATTTGACAGAACTTTCCTCCAATCTCAACACTGCACTACGTTTCATTCGTGGCGAGTCTCGCAAAGCGAAATCCAAACAAGAACCACCCCGTTACACTATTCCTTGACAATGTCAATCCTAGAGATCCATAATGCCATACATACCATACTATACTACTACTACTACTAAAATTTAAACTACAATATGAAAACAACTAAAAATCTCAAATAATGTCCTTGGGATGATGTAACCGAAATATTCCTTAAATGCGATACATCAACCCCCATCAATCTAGTACACAATAATCATCCATGATGTACTCCACAAAGATTCTATATCCTTTCATCTATAGGATATATAAATATATATATAGGCATTTTATTCTAACCATATATATATATACCATCATTCATACCCATGACCAAGTGTACATATCATATCTGATGTACAATGGCTATGCACATAATATACCCCGCTATATAAATCGCCGATAAAACTGCACCATGCTATCATCTTCCCAGTGCCCGGCTCACGTAGCAACTGGGGACCACCATGGTGGGGCTCAACGACACCCATCTCGTGGTAAACTTACATACACGACGTCCCGGGAAGCGGTCATAGCTCCTAACCGGCAATGAGACGAAACATACCCACCACGTCCCATCCCAAAAATATAAATCACATAATAACACACGGGACGACTATGACCTGGAGAATATCCACACCCTGCTCCTTGAGCCAGGATGCTCACCCTTTGCGTGAAAACTTTCCAATGATAGCACGAGCGGGGTTTGCTGAACCACATAAGTATGTATATCGTTCACATGCACAATATACATACATCCATATGATCCCATCATATGATCAAACCCTAAACCATCATATACGGTTTAGATATCCATACCATGTATGTCCACAACATAAATATATCCATACATTCATATCTATATAGATATATACACATAAATTCACATATCTTTATATCTATATATACAAACTAATTATCGTTCATGTATAAAGATATATATATACACTCGGCTATAAGTATACATAATCCTCAATATTCAAGCCGTCACCACAATTTCATTTAAATTTACCTCGAGATGTGAATACAATCCCTCACTTGAAACATATTCAATCATTTTTTCTATGATGAATAGTCTCCCATTATCATACGTATATATATATATATATATATACATATATTCAACATTAGGGTTATCACCCAAAATTTTGTGTAGGAAACCATCACTACACATACCATCTATATCCGAGAGCACATTAGAGAATCTAGTAATAATTTCAACTATTGGTATATACATAACTAATAGTCTATAAGCCTCAAGCTTAATCTTATTTTCATCAAATAATCCCATTTCTTAGGGAAAATTCCTAATGTGAATCCCACACTGATAAACAACATCTAACCCTAACTAGATTTATACACTCTACTCTAGTTGGTAATATGATCCCATCGCTCTCGATTTCGACTATGGTTCAATCACTTTTATGAATCCCCTAGTCTAAGATCTCTCGGATTTATTTCTTAAAGTTTATCATTACCAAGGGTATGCCACCACTCTCTTTCATTGGGCCCCAAATTGTATCTTAATAAAATCCCATCCTTATAAGGATTCGATATAAACGTCGGCCCAGAAATTTCACAACATACCCTCGCAACTCTCTCTAAGAGTTCTTAGCCTCCCATCACATCTATACTTACATTTTATCTACAATTAGGATCCTCAATCCCAATGAGGTTTCCCCACAATCTCTATATACAACTCCAAATACATACATGGGTATATTTTTCCCAAATTATCCCAAGAAGTCCCCATAATCACGATGTGTGAGAAACCTCTAGTATGTGTCCAAACATATCTCTTACATCATAAAAGAAGACCCAAATCAATAAACCCAACCAAAAAGGGTTTGAAATCACTATAGAGAAAATTACACAAAATGCCATGTTTTCGAATCGATTCGGCCCCTCTGAATCGATTCGGCCTATCAGCGAATCGATTCGGCCCCTCCGAATCAATTCAGTCCAAAGGGACCTGATAGTCTGTTACATACCGAATCGATTCGTTAAGGGCGAATCAATTTGGCCCTAAAGACCTGTGGCTTCTGCAACCTGGCGAATCGATTCGCTAGGGGCGAATCGATTCGGCCAGTTCAGAAAGCCACGAAAATGGCTATTTTCTCCAAAATCCAAATTTTCTAAATTTCAATTTATACCTCTTTCAACCCTTAATCTCTAACCCCAACATGTTTTCAAAAATCAAAACTCATCCTATATCTAATCTCATCAATTTATATCCCTTAAACCCAATTATAAACTTCAATATCAAGATTTAAACCAAAAATTAGGTTTTGATAAACATACCCAAAATCCATTTCTTTATCATCCACAATTATGAAATGAAATACAAAAATGACTTATTTAGCAAGATTAAACACTTGCCTCGATTTTGTAGAGGTTGGATCATCCTCGATGTCGCGGTTGGGCCGGAAATCTCCAAGCTTTTCTCTCTCTCTCTCTCTTCCTTTCTTCTTATTTTCTCTCTTCTTTCTCTTTCTAGGGCTTTTTCTCTCTTTCTCTCAAATGAGAATGGCTTAATCCGTAAGCCTCTTAAGCCTTTAAAACATAAGTCCCAGTTTTAATTGTTAATACACACCTTAAATGACTCGTTTACTCCAATTCGAGTCCAACTGAATTAAAAATATTCCGGAGCCGAATTAAAACCCAATGACAGTCATTTTGACTATCTCGACCCTTCCGGGATCGATGGTACCCTCAAAATCATCATCCGGAATACTTTAGAATGTCCTCTATTTTAAGGACCTAAATTCCAAATTTTAGAATTCTCCAATTTAATTAAATTTATTTTCCCAAAAATTTAATTTCTTAGTCTCAAAAATCATGGGGTGTTACAAATAATTGACTCAATAATGATACGTGGGATATATTAATTACTGATGTTGCGATATCGTCGTGCATGTCAGACGAGGGAGTTAGGCCTTTTGTGGATAGTTAGATACCTTATCTAGTTGGGTTGGGTAACATAACTAGGTAGGATACGTTAGGTGTGCACATTAGTTGAGAGGAACTCAAGGGAGTGTAGGTTGAACTAACATGTGTATCTAATAACTGAAAAAATGTTTTCAACCAATTTTGCTAGGGATCTCTGACCTGTGTCAAAATATTTTTAAAACCTTTTACGTGTCTAGCCACAGGGATGCCAAACTTGATGATTCTATCCAGGGACGCGTAGCTGCAACACTTGTGGAGGCTTGCAAGAGTTGCTTTAGACGCTTCCGTTTATTCACTTCTATATATGAGTTCTTAAGTATTTCATATTTGCATGTTGCCCCTTCAAACTATTTAGTTGTTCAGCTCATTTATCAGACTTATTTAAATTTTCAGTTTTATTTACTTCAGATCAATAGTTTATTTGGTATTATATATATATATATATATATATATATATATATATAGGGAGAGGTTCACAAGTGGACCAAAAGAATGGACTTGTGATCCTCTTCCTATATATATATATATATATATATTGTTTAGACTATATTTGTGTTGATGGTTTGGTTAATTTAATTTATTTTGACATGTTATAATACGGAAAGAAAAAATTTGACACCAACTTAATTTGACATAGGTGATTAATAATTAAAAAAGTTTTTCGATAGTGTTGCTAAGAATGAACCAGATGAGATTCCGATTTGTTTTATGAAGGATTGATCACCCGTGGTTAAAATAGGCGGGGTGTCACAATGTATCAACACTAAATTCTATTACGCAGTGTTTATATTCATTCGATAATAAGGTATTTGTCAAACTACATCCGAAATATTTAGGGTCCGTTTGGCTATCCTTATTTGCCATGGCAAATGACAAATAAGGTGGTAAGTGGGGTATTTGCCTACAATTGGGTGTGTTTAATATAAAAATTTGCCTACAAGTTATTTCTGAATGTACAACACCTCCGATGCATAAGGTGTCGGCAAACTTTGCTTACCTATTTGAGTGAGAAATATTTGCCAACAAATTTGCTAACTTTTTAAAAGCTTTTAATATTTTAAAAACCAATTTAAAAATGTTTTAAATAATTAAAAAACTGTTATGAATATTTAAAAACTATTTTGTAATGTTTTAAAAATTGTTTTTAATATTATAAAAATTGTTAAGAAAATATTTTACAATTTTTTTTAAAAAAAAACGTAATATAAAAATATGGTAAAAACTGTTTTTAACATTTTTAAAAACTATTTTGAAGAGATTATAAAAATTGTTTTAATGTTTTAAAAAACAATTTTAAAAATTGTTTTAAATAGTTAAAAAAATAGTTTTGTAAAGTTTCAAAAGTGTTTTAATGTTATAAAAAATTGTTAAGAAAATATTTTATAATTTTTTTAAAAACCGCATCATAAAAATATTGTCAAAACTGTTTTTAACATTTTTAAAAACTGCTTTGAATATATTATAAAAACGGTTATAAAGTTTTAAAAAAATTAAAGACTATTTTAAATTGTTAAAAAAACTGTTTTGAATATTTAAAAACTGTTTTGTAATGTTTTAAAAACTATTTTTAATATTATTAAAAATTGTTAAGAAAAACCATAAAACTACTTTAAACTGTTTTAATGTAAAAACGGTTTTTTCGTAATGTAAAAAAATTGTTTTTTCGTAACATTTTTAAAAACTGTTTTTTTAATAAATAATTTCAAAAAGATTTTTAATAACTGTTTTTTTGTAACATTTTTATACATTTTTTTCGTAACGTAAAATTTGTTTTTTTCGTAACATTTTTAAAAACTTGAAAAAAAAATTCAAAACATTTGTGAACAATTTTAAAAACTGTAAAAATTGTTTTTAATAATGAAAATAGTGAGGAAAAAGAAAAGAAAAAACCGTTCTTTAGTTTTTTAAATAAATAATTTTGGGGTAAAAAAAACATTTTTTATATAAAGTTTGTTACTTTTTTAATAAATAAAAATGGGAAGTAAAAAGAAAAGAAAGAACGATTTGTTTATTAAATAAAACTTGGGATGAAAATAAAATAAAAACATATTTTATTATTATTGTATATGATAACATGGAGGAAAACGTGTTATTAAATTGTTATGCCGAAAAAACATATTTTATCTCACTTGGCGTTTGATAGCCTAAGGTGAGAAAAAAAACTGTCTCGGGAAAATTTACCCTGACAATTTTTTCCATTCTAACTCTTTTGCCCAACGTCATCCAAACGAACACTTATGCCTTTTTTTAGTGATAGATGAAAACTGGTACTAATCATGCTCACATATCTTTATTTATTATAAAATGATTTACATGGAGTTTTAATGTACTTCCATCATATGATGTCACGTAGGATTTCAATTCACTTTCATCATATCTATCACGTGTAAGCGTTGTTGAGAGGTTTTTCTCATTCTTCATGCGCCTTTGTTTTCTCCACTCTTTTATTTTCTCTTCAAAACTAATGTTTTTTATGAACTACGTTCAGTATTTTATAAATTACGTACATTATTTATAACAACGTATACATAATTGTTCTATTGTTTTTATAAATTACGTACAATATTTTTTAGATAAAAATATGTTTTTTAGTTTTTAACAAAAGTTCTTTCTTAATTTAAAAAAATCGTTTTTAACTGTTTTATAAAAAAAATTAACAAAATAAAAACTGTTAACCATGAAAATAAGTTGTTTTACACTATTTTTCATTGTTTAAAAACTTTTTTTTAATAAAAAATTGTTTTAAAAGGTTTTTTGAATACATAAAAGAAATGGTTTTATTGATTTTTTAACTTTTCAACTAAAAAAAATGTTAAGATAACTATTTGACCTTTTTTAGATATTTTATGAAATTAACAAACTGTTTTAAAGTTAAAAAATGTTTTAACTGTTTAATATAAAAAATTCAATTAATATATTAAAATATTTTACTATTCCTTTTTAATAAATTATGTACAATATATATTATACAAAAATATTTTTTATTTTTTTAAAATTGTTTTTTAATTTAAAGAATATTATAACTGTTTTATAAAAAAGGTTATTTTTTTAATAAAAATAAAAACTTTGTTATATTTTTGCAGGATATTAGGTGATTATATTTATATGATTTATGATCACAGATACTCTGAAGTTTTTAATCAATTTTCTATTTTCGCTTAGCATCCTTTCATGTGTTTGCGATTCTACAAATATTTTTTGTACACTCAACGTATAACTCGTGTATCGCACGGGTTTCAACTAGTTACAATAGAATAATGCTTTACCTTGGTGAAATCAAGAGCCATTAGAGGTATGGTGCCCACATTCATTGTTCAAGAACTACGAAAAATGAGAAAATGTTAGTGTTAAGAAAATTATGACTGCATACCCACTGCAATTAGTTTCTTCAAAATGCTGCGTATTAACTGATAATTAATATGTACCCACAATATGATGTTTTATATAGTAATACTAGGGTGTACTCGTGCCGATGACACGATTATAAAATTTTGGGAGTTTTGGGAAAATGTCCAATCTAACTCAAAGTGTATAAAAATATGACACTCCACATAGTCTTATAAATTTAGTCGATGTACTAAAAACACCATGAAAAATGACCAATATGCCATTTGACAATTCATACAAAAAAAATCATAAAATTTTTAAAAGTCCATAACTTCAATTCTACAAATTCAAAATTCACAAAATTTATATATTTGAAATCTACTCGTCGAGAACTATCCAACAACACCCATATTTAGTATTTTTTTTTGACAAAAATCGAAACCGATAAATTTACTATTTCACTATAACCTCCATTTTTTCCGACAAAAACTCTATTTTTTTGGCAAAAAATCTTCTTCTCCGGCGGTAGCATTGGTGCCGCTGGCGCGGACCAAAAAAATGAAAGAAATAGAGAAGGGAGAGTGAAACGAGGAGAGAGAAACAATCCAGCGAGAATTTTCTGACGATCTCCAACGAGGATTTCGGTGGGTGGGGTGGGGTGGAGGTGGGATTATGTGTTTATTTTTAGAATGAATTTTAAATGAGTATGACTAAGGGTATAATGTGAATACATTTTTAATTAAAATAAATAAAATTACTTGTTTTGTGTATTCTTAACTCTAAAAGGACCACACAAATAAATGTTAATGTACCACAGGGACTAGATTTATAAATCTGTAAATCATTGTACTAAAAATTTAAATATAGAAAGGAACATAACCTTAACCTTAATTCTCTATTAATTTTTCCATTATTTTTCGTGCGCATCATGACTCAACTCCCATGCCTACAACATTTCTTGTCTCGTCTCACGACCACTAAAATTGATGCGTAAAATGTTCCCGCCACATTATCCATTCACTGTGATGATCCAAGTGGCAGGTCATAAAAGGCCAAATTTGCTGTCATTATCATGGTATATATACACTATTTATCCACTCTTGATATCAATGGATAAAGAAAAAATATTTAGAGAAACATATATAAAATCTTCCATTTGATGCAATTTCCAATATAAAAAATTGGATAACTATACCTGGCCCCCTCTTTAATATTTTTTATATAAACAAATTCCCTTTAAAACTTTTTAAAGATTTTGGCCCAATACCCACATTTTCCCACTTATTTTGGTTGAAACATAATCAGTTTCATTCATAAAAAGGCATTTCTAACCTTAGAGAATAAAACGTGGGTGAAATGACACGATACAAATAAGGAGTTATCAAACGAACATCTGAACCATTTCTAATTTCGATTATAACAGCTTCTCACAAATCATTAAATTTCAAATACGTTTGCAGAATTTATTTGAAATGGCAACTAATTTCTAGGTCAGAATACAAATGGGAATCTAATTGCAATTCTTGGACCGGAATTTTTTTCGTTGTTCTCGTCATGAACGATACAATTGTTGAAAGAATCAAATATAAATCTTCCATAATAGTTATGGCAATGAACAAGCATACATCATTTGAAGATATAGTGAATGAGTTATCATCTCGATATGTTGATTTGAAAGAAGGTACGTTCCGGTTAATCTATTATGTTGGTTCACAATCAAATTGTTTGCTTGATGATGATAAGGATGTTAGGGGAATGATGTTATCATCATAAATGTTAAAGGAGAATTTTGTTGATATTTCTATTATCGAAAGTTTCGATAATTTTTCCCCCACTGATGTTGGATTTAATAATGTGTTTTGTGAAAGAAATAATGTAGATGATAATGATTATCTGGAAGAAAGCAGATACTCAAAACGAAAGTCGTTGCTATTGAAAGAATGGAGGAAATACATAAGTCATGTGGATCAAAAATTTGAAGGGGGTGCTCAGGAGTTTCAAGAAAAATTGGTAAAGTATTCTGCTGAAATGGGTTTTAAGTTTGTGTATGTAAAGAATGAGAAATCTAGGGTGACGGCATAATGTTTTAAAAAAAATCTGACGGATGTAAATGGCATGTTCATGCTTCGGTGTCTCTATGTAATGGATTTTTCTATATTAGGACACTTAATAATATTCACACGTGTAGTGGTCTAATTCGTACCCGTAAAAGTTCAATGGTGAGTTCAAAGTTGGTGTCATCTATTTTCGGGGATCGTAATAAGGAAAAACCATTGATAAAACCAATTGAACTAGTAAAGGAGTTTAAAGAGAATTTTGGGTTCGATACTCCATATCACCAAGCTTAGTATGGGAAAGAAATGGCAAGGGCAGTGTTGCATGGTGGAGAGGAAACATCATACAAATTATTATGTATTTACAAGGACCTTTTATTGGAATCGAACCCAGGTTCTCATGTTGTTATTGACTGTGAGATGGGTACTAATCAGTTTAAGAGGATGTTTATTTCATTCGCGACATGTATTGTTGGTTTTAGTTATTGTCGGACAATGTTGTGTATTGATGGTACATTTTTGAAGAACAAATACAAAGGACGTATACTAGGAGTGACGAAAAAAAAATGGGAACCAAGGTACATTATATAATAATAAATAAAGCACGGTAGATACCACATGTTTGTTGTAATGTCGGGCTGATTATCTTATGAATTATTCCACTGTATTTTTTGTTTTAATGATAGACCAAATAAGAATTATAAAAGTTCTTTATACATGTTGAAACAAAATCTTCAATTTAACATGGTATCTAATATTGTTTCAATATTTAGCTTCTTTTTTTAGTATTGTTCATATGTAATTTAATTACGAACAATGTGACATTTCAGATATTCACAGTCTTGTATATCTGTTGTTCATACATTATGTTTGCTAAATTTACGTAGCCATTGGACTATTAATTGTCAATAGAAAATCCGTTACCTGTTGTGGCCATCCCCCGATCCCCGTCCACAGAGGGAGGAAGGGATCCTTCGGGTCCCACGCGTCCCCTCTCTCGGGAGAGAGCTTCGGCCGGCGTCAATTTTGTGAGGTGTGAAAAATATAGAGAGATTCAGAGTTGCCAGTATATTTTACTCAAAATAGACAAAAGAAAAAGGGGAAGCCACCCCGAAGGATTGATTCCAAAGACATACTGGTGCGTGCGAAACCAAAAATGATTCAGAAAGGGTTCGGAGGCTTAGTTACGAAATGGGAAGGTGTTAGGCACCCATTCCGCCCTCTCGGTCTCTCATGGATATTTGCTATTTTCCCTTATATTTCCCTCCGTGATATGTGTGCATGTGTATATATAGAATGAAGGTAGGAATCCTCGACTTGTATCATGGAAAAAATAAAGCGAATCATCCGTGGGAATGTGAAATTAATGTAGAAAATAGGATTTGTGCGATTACCCCTACGTTGATCGCTATAAGGGAACGATAACGCATGTGGAATAATGCTCCACTAAGATTGAATGTATTAAATATAATAGAAATGAGTTAAAGAGAAGAGAGAAAATAAGAGAAAAAGTGAGAAAAGGACTGAAGCCTCTAGTTTTACCCCGAGACGCCTACGTAGCCTATAAAGGCATCAAAGTCCACGTAGTTCGCATACGAACGAGGGTGGGGTTTAACCCATAAATCCAAATGGAGAAATCTCTTATTTGTATGTGTGTGTGTGTGTGTGTGTGTGTGTGTGTGTGTGTAGAAAAAGTGTTTTAGTTGTGAGAAAAGTGTGGAAAAAGGTGTGAGAATCCCTACTTGGAATTTATGAGCAAACTCTTTTTTTCTTATTTTTTGGGTTTTTTATTTATATGAAAATAGGAGATGTGCAATAATACTAGATAAAAAGTATATTTATGATGTGTGGGATGAGATAATAAAAGTGCTAAGTAAGAAAACAAGTTATTGCAAATTTAAGAGAATTTAGGAGAGAGTTTGAGAAAGTTGGACCTTCTTGGAGACCTTGATCTTGATCTTGAATGTTGGGGAGCAACCATTGGGCTTGGGTGGTGATGGAGAGTGGTTAATTCATCAAGTTTGATGAAACGGATGATGAAAAGTGGAAGTGAAAAAGGGGTATGGAAGTTGAAATCACACTGCCTTCGAGAGAGGTTTCTGGGATTCGTTCAGAGATATTTCTATCAGATTTGGGCTCCTCTTGCAAATGAGGCCAAGGCCTCCTTTTATTGGCCCAGGGGACTGCCAATCGGCCTTGTCATGGCACTGCCTATCGACAGGTGCCGATAGGCAGGGTCTGGGACCGGCCATTTGGCAGTGCGCCTCAGGCTTTTTCGAAAAATTGGCCGCCGAGGGCAAACTATTTATCAGAATTGTGCACGGGGCATACCGTTGGAAAGGTAATTTAAAGACCTTAGAAAGAACTTTGGACCGCTCCTGAGTTCAGGAGTTGACTTTGGGTCAAATGTGGCTCAGAAGCGTTTGTTGGTCCGCTGGACGGGGAATCGTGCGGACGCAAACGGATCGTTCGTCCGCATGGTAAGTCCGAATCGCGCACGGGGCATACCATTGGAAAGGTTAGGAGATTTAATTAGACATTCCAAAAAGTTTGACCCGGTTTGGAGAGTGGACTTTGGTCAACCAGGCCCGGGAAGCGGTCAGTGGCTTCCCAGAGTTAAACGGATCGTTCGTCCGCATGGAAAGTCAGAATTGTACACGGGATGGACCGTTGGAAAGGGTATTCAGTGCCTTTAAAGATTCATTCAGCCTTAGTCGATCTGAAGAGTTGACTTAGGTCAAACAGAGTCTGGGAGCGCCCGGTGGCGTCTAGGTCAGGTTTCGAACGCAAACGGTGCGTTCGTCCTCATGGTAAGTCAAAATCGTGCACGGGGCAGACCGTAGGAAAGGGTATTCAGTGCCCTTTAAAGATTCATTGAGTCTCAGTCGAGATGAGGAGTTTGACTTTTGGGTCAAACTGAGCCGGGGGGTGCCCGATGGCTTCCAAGTCAGTACTCGGGACGTGACCTGGGTTTACGATGATGAGTGGAGGTACTAGGGACCTAAGGAGAGTTAGGGGGTAACAGAGTGAGGTGTCTAAAGAGCCCCTCGATGGGTGAGTTTGGAACAAATGGTAGCCATCGATTAGACACCTCATGATGCCTTTGAGGGAGTATGATCAATTCAGAGGGTCAAGGTCGATTCTGAGGACCTAAGAAGCATGCAGGGGATGATCAATTCTGTGGATCAAAGCCGAATCTTTGGGCTTAAGGAAGCGAGGGTGACCAATTCAGCGAGTCGAGGTCGGTTTTGAGGACCTAAGGAAATGAGGATGACCAATTCAGAGGGTCACGATCAGTTCTGACCTAAGAGTGGTGATGACCGAGGACCGAGGTCGATTCCAACTTGATTTAGGTGACTATCCAAGACCGGGGTCAATTCTAACCCAAGAGTGGTGACGACCGAGGACTGAGGTCAATTCTGACCTAACTGAGGTGATGATCCAAGACCGGGGTCAATTCTGACCCAAGAGTGGTGACGACTGAGGATCGAGGTCAATTCTGACCTAACTGAGGTGATGATCCAAGACCGGGGCCAATTCTGACCCAAGAGTGGTGATGAACAAGGACCGAGGTCAATTCTGACCTAACTGAGGTGACGATCTAAGACAGGGGCCAATTCTGACCCAAGAGTGGTAACGACCAAGGACCGAGGTCAATTCTGACCTAATTAAGGTGACGATCCAAGATCGGGGTCAATTCTGACCCAAGAGTGGTGACAACCGAGGACCGAGGTCGATTCCAACCTAACTAAGGTGACGATCCAAGACCAGGGTTAATTCTAACCCAAGAGTGGTGATGACCGAGGATCGAGGTCAATTCTGACCTACCTAGGTGACGATCTAAGACCGAGGTCCATTCTGACCTAAGAGTGGTGACAACCGAGGACCGAGGTCAATTTTGACCTAACTGAGGTGATGATCCAAGACCGGGGCCAATTCTGACCTAAGAGTGGTGACGACTAAGGACCGAGGTCAATTCTGACCTAACTAAGGTGACGATCCAAGATCGGGGTCAATTCTGACCCAAGAGTGGTGACGACCGAGGACCGAGGTGAATTCTGACCTAATTGAGGTGACGATCCAAGACCGAGGCCAATTCCGACCCAAGAGTAGATAAAGATTGTATTTTGATTCTGCTGGAGAAAGAACTTTATGATTTGAGCTGGAGAGCTGATAGCTAGGGGAAGCTTTATAGGAGACCTCGCATGGGGGGAACATCCTATTTTGGGTGCTGTGAGAGAATTCCGCTGGGGAAAGTGATCAGGTGATCCTTAGGGATTTTCCGGAGCCTTTCCGGGAGGAGTTTTCACTTAGCTTTTGAGGATTCCGCTAAGGAAGAGGGGTTCCGTTTGGGGGATAATAATTGGATTTGAGGTTCCACTGGGGAATGATGAATGATCTGGGGGAAACTTGGATTGCCCCTTTGGGAGAGATCGCTCGGGGCGAGTGGTTTTTTCGATTTTCACTGGGAAAAATACCATGTGTTAATGTATCACACCGGATAGCTGATGGCCGGGGAGGCCTTTTGTAAAGTCGAATGAGGAGGTGATTAGGTGGTTCGGGCGCCTAGCCCGAGAGGTCATTCGCTTTGGATTTTGAGGGCTCCTTTGGAGAAAACGGTGTGTCGCCTGAAGGAGTGTGAAATTTTCTTGATGAAAAACGTTCTAAATCCCTCCTGAAATTTTTAGGAATTTTTTGGGGATTTTTTTAGGCATCCTGGTATTTTCTGGGAATTTCTGTACGAAATTTTAAGGAGGGTGCCGGTCGGCAAGGTATGAGGGGTGCCATTCGGAAGTGGCACGGACTTTTGGGCTGCCTCAGGAAGGTAAGGAGACAGTGTCAATCGGTATGGCGTTTGGCCTCCTATATAAAGGGGGCGAATCCCCTCCATTTTTCACAGCCTCTTGCCTTCTCTCTTTCTGCAATTTCTCTCTGCGAATTGTTCTAACGTTCCGATCTTCAAGAAATGGCCGTCTTAGAGAGCACCGCTGTCCACCGGGAGTGGTTGACCGTTGATGACTGGGCGAATGTGGATTGGAGGGATAGGGTACCCCTTGCTTTGGGAAATGAGAATGCCTTTGATGCATTCGAGCCGGTTGCGGATGAGCGGACCTTACTGCGGAAGCCGTCGCATCATCGCTCTTTGAGAGTGATTCCCAGCGGTTATGTAAGTAACCTGACCTTTGGCATTTTTTCCTTTTTGGGTGATTTTTCCCTTTTTCTTGACCTTTGACTGAATTTTTCCTTTTACCAGTCGGATATTTCCTTGAAGAACATGCATGCCCGCGGAACGACGGGGCTTAAGGATGTTTGGGAGAATCCTCCACCCGTGGTGTAATGAATGGTATCTTCAACGGGTTTTGGGAGGTTGGAGGCTGCGCTGGATGAGACACCTCATTCGATAGCCGTTTTGTGTGCCTTGGGGGAGAGGTGGTGGGACACTACCCACACTTTTCATTTTGGCTTCGGGGAGATGACGGTGACTCCTATAGATGTGCAGAAACTGCTGGGGCTGGATTGTGACGGGGAGCAAATAGAGGTGGATCGATCTTAGCGGGTGAGGCCGGAGGCGGTGTATGCGACACTCGGTGATGTGAGGAGATTAGTCTCTGGGGATTCTATCCGGCTGTCCTTGTTGAATGATATTTTGCTGAGCAGGGTGGTTGATGTGGAGGACAGGATGCAAGTGAGGCAGATGGCCCGGTTGTTCATCTTGTTGGTGCTAGGAGGTTTCATGGTGGCGTCGAGCGGCGACGTCGTCCATTTGTGGTTTATGTCGTACTTGAGGATGTTTTCGAACATCCCTTTCTATGATTGGGGGAGTCTGAACTTGGCAACCCTTTACTCTTCTTTGGATGCATTCAGCCGGTGCTGCCGGTAGACTTTTACTGGAGCCACGTATCTCCTTGAGGTATTCTTTACTTTGTGCATTTTCCTTTCATGCATTCGCATTTTCCTTTCATGCATTCACATTTTCTTTTCATGCATTCACATTTTCTTTATGCTTCTCTTTTTGCTTGTGAATTCAGACGTGGTTTTATGAGGTGATTGGGTGCAACACCTCGCTAATTTCTCTGAAGGATGACACTGTTGGGGACTTCTGTCACTTGTACTAATGGCGTAAGGCCAACCGGCAGTCGAAGGGATCTCTCTCCCTGGAGGCGGTGCGTCAGGTCTTGAATGACCTGACTAGTGGTCGGATAAGACTCTTTCCATTTCAGTCTTAATTTTTGCACCTTCTGATTTTGTATTGACTTATTCCTGCTTGGGGATTTTCAGGTGACCTTTTATCCTTGGGGGACCGCCATTCAGGATACGGGGGTGACTGGGGTGAATGCACAGATGAGGCATTTGTTGGCGCATAAGTTCGGCCATTCCTGGTACCTCGGGGAGAGGGTGATCCGTCAGATTAATGAGGAGGAGGTGGTGGTGCCTCCTGCACAGCCTCCTACGTCTATGAGGCGAGAGCGACAATTGTTGGAGGATGAGAGGATCGTGGTGATGATTGGCAAGTCCTATGCGTTGTATACTGATACGGCCGCGCCGTATGATTATATGGACTTTGTGACGAGCTGGTTGATGGCGCCCAGTATACATGATGCTTTGCCTTTCCTTCCTACTGGTTCTATTCGGGCGGTGGGGTCTTCCCACAGTGGTGGTGGTCCGTCGACACCTGCGGCGGTGGCAACCTCGGAGGTCCCTTTTGTTCGACTGCACACTCATTCGTACAACATTCGGCGGGATGATAGAGGGATAGTGCCGATGCTGCACCATCCCCTTGCGATGGATCCAGAGGAGCTGGGCTTGACAGAGGACGCCCTTCGTCCTGCGGTAAACCTTTTGGTTCTTTTCCTATCTTTTTTTATTTCTTTTGTTTGATACTGATTCTACCTTTTCCTTGCAGAAAATTCGGGTGTCGAGCACTTGGCTCAGGGACATCAGAGACTGGATATCATCGGCGACAGCCCACATTGGCCTGCCTATCGGCAGTTTAGTCCAGTCCCATCAATTGAAAGCTTTAAATGGTACCCTCTTCAGCCTTTGGTACCTTGTGGGGTAGGATTCCTTTTGATTTCTGCAGGGATTATGTCCCTTGTGAGGATTCTTCAAGTATAAAAGGGGGTGAGGGTGGAGTGTTTTCCTTACACCTTTGCATCCTTATCCACTTGCCTACTATTTCTTTGCTGTACAAGATGGCTCTCCCTGGTAGAACCGAGTTTGTCAACTACCTCGAAGCCTTGGAAGCTATGTGCTCTTATAATGTTGATTATGATGCTTTTAACATGCGCCGAGTTTCCTTGTGGCACAATCGGCCTTTTGAGTGGAATATACTGACAGCGGCGGTACAATTCTGGTACCCCGAAGATCATGTATTCCGCTTTGGGTTGGAAGAAGTTTGTCCTACCTACGAGGACTTTTCTGTCATACTAGGTGTGAATCCTAGTGTTGCTGCGGCTTTGCCCGAATTTTCCCGTTCTCCTAGGGATTTATTGGTCGGGCTTCTTCATATTTCTCCTTCGGCGGCCAGGTCATTGGTTGTCGAAGGAATGATCTCCCTTTTGGCGGTGTTGCAGTCCGTGCGTTCACGGGAAGTAAGTGATGCTGGCTATGCTGGAGTCGTTGTTTTGGGCTTGGTTTCAAAATTGTTGTCGGTGACTGGGGAGGTGCGAGTGGACTCACAGCTTGCAGCCATTACTTCATGGATGTCATATCGTCGTAATTCGGTGGCGGTGATATTGGCGGAGACTTTGAATGGCCTGGATGCCTGGAGAGAAGGTCGTTCCGACTTTTTAAGGGGTAGCCCCGTAATGCTGTTCACGTGGTTGTCTGAAAGATTCTGCTTGTCGACTCCTACAGAATATCCTTTGTCTGCTGTAACTAACTTCTTTTCACGCTACTTCATCCGCATTGGCCTGTATGTTAAGAATTGGGAGAATTAGTTTGTGGAGCATAGGGCTCGTGGGCTGTATTGGTCAGTTCCTTGGTGGGGATAGTTTCAGCCTATTTTGGAGCTAGGAGATTATTCATATGTGCGGCTGGTTGGTCTCAGGCAGACCACTTTTTATTTCCCTTGGCGACTTTTGCGCCAATTTGGCTGGGCGCAGGTCGTGTCCCCTCGGACCTCAAATTTCTTTCCGGTAGAAGATTTTACTGAGCGCCTGCGTCTGTTGCTTGGATCTCTGTGGGAAAATCAGCGTCCGTCGACCCGTCCCTCTCAGTCTGTTGGGAAGGTTTTCCATGTACCCAAAGATTATATGAAGTGGTTGTGGAGGAAAGTAGTCAACAAGATGTTGGCAGTAGAGATTGGTCACAGATGGTTTATTTTATCTGACTCCTTGGAAGGGGGTGTTGTGGTCTTTTCGAAGATGGTTAAGGCTCATCGATCCATGGAATGTTTGTTGCACTCTATTTAGGCAGGAGAAACTTGGGGTCCTCAGGATGTAGATGATGAGGGTGCAGGCTCTTCTGGTAGCTGTGGGTAGGACTCCTGGGGAGTTTATTTATGTAACAGACGTGGGGGATTTTATCTAGTTTTTATGGTAGTGGGGGGAAGGGAGTTATCCGTTCCTTTTTCTTATATAATATGTAATGTAGTTACTTATTAATGAAATACACAAGTTTCTGATCATCCAGCTGTGCCTTTCGATGAATTTTGTGTTTTGAATTATCTATACCGATTGCTAAGGCCTACATAATCCTTTTGTTCAAGTAGATATTTAGAATGAACTATCGTTCTCGGAGATAAGAAAAGAATATATTTTTGTGAAAAAGAAGGGGTCGTGCTCATGTGGTATGTATGAGCTGCTACGTACCCCTGTTTTTTTTTTTAAGTTTTAAAATAGTTTTATGTAGAGGATCAGGCCCACGTAGTTATGGGTAGAGGGAAATGAAGATTTTTTTTAATTAGTTTTTTTTAGAATAGAAGGGGGATGAGAAGAGTCGTAGCGCGCCAAGATTTTGGACTAGGGGTAGAATTTCTTGAGACGGTCCAGATTGACTGGACGAGCCATCTCTTCCCCATCCAGGTCAGCGAGCATGGCAGCACCACCGGACAAGATCTTTTTCACAATGTAGGGGCCACTCCAATTGGGCTTGAATTTTCCTCTGGGATCCCAGATGGGTTCTATTATCTCCTTGAGGGCTAAATCCCCCTCTTGGACACCATGGTCCTTGACTCTTTTGTTGAATGAACGTGCTATTCGGCGATGGTATCCCTGTATGTGATAAAGAGCTTTTAATCTTCCTTCATCCAGAAGGGCTACCTCATCAAGACGGCCTTGGCGCCAGTCTTTTTCACTAACCTTGCTTTCGAGCATGACGCGTAGCGAGGGTATTTCTAGATCCACAGGTAGGACTGCCTCCATTCCGTAGACAAAGGAGTAAGGGGTAGCCCCAGTAGAGTTTCGGATTGAGGTTCGATATCCCCAGAGGGCGTATGGGATCCAGTCGGCCCAGTCTATACAACTTTCGATCATCTTGCTGATGATGGATTTGAGATTTTTATTGGCTGTTTCAACTGCATCACTGGTCTGAGGTCGGTAGGGAGAAGATTTATGTCTCTGAATCCCATACTGGTTGACAACTTCTTTGACTTCTGCCTCGAAGTGCAAACCGTTATCTGACACTAGCTCGTGCGGGACCCCATATCTACAGATGATATTTTTCTTGATGAATTTGGCCACCTTATTGGCATTTAATACTGCGTATGACCCAGCCTCGACCCATTTGGTGAAGTAATCGATGGCAACCAGGATGAACTCATGCCCATTTGACGCTTTTGGTGTAACCTTCCCTATGATGTCGATACCCCAGGTGGATAACGGACAGGGAGAAGTCATGTTGTATAATTCCCGCGGAGGCAAGTGTTGAAGATTATAGAACTATTGACATTTAGGGCATCTTCGAACATAGGCGGTGCAATCCTGGTCTATGGTGATCCAGTAGTAGCCCTGTCGAATGATCTTCTTGGCAAGAATGTGACCGTTCATGTGGGGCCCGCATTCCCCGTTGTGGATTTTCTGTATTATCTTTTCAATGTCAACCCCTACGATACAGTGCAAATGAGTTCCGTCGAAATTCCTCTTGAGTAGTGCTTTATGACAGATGATGTACTGAGCATACAGCCTTCGGAGGGCAGCTCGGTCGTTCTCATTGGAACCCTCGGGATACCTACCGTACCTGAGGAGGCACCAAATATTATAGTACCAGCAATCGGCTAGTTCGGGGTCTTCTGTGGAGATAAGATTAATATGATAACAATGGGTCGGTTTGTCCTTCTTCTGAACTAGGAAGGGGGTCATTGTTATTCCCTCGGGCATGTCGATCATGGAGGCCAAAGTGGCGAGAGCATCGGCTACGTTGTTCTTTGCTCGGGGTAGGTAATGGAAGGTGATATGTCGGAATTTGGAGGCTAACTCTTCTAATTAGGCATGAAAGGGTTGGAGCTATTCGTCCTTGACCTTCCACTTTCTGGGCACTTGACCGATGATGAGGGCAGAATCCCCATATACATCAGGGTATTGAATACCTTTCTTGAGAGGGACCTTGAGGCCCACTGTGCATGCCTCGTATTTTGTCATATTATTTGTGCAAGGGAAATCTAATTTTATGGCGATGGGAGTGTGGGAGTCATCTGGTGTGACCAGAAGTATCCCAATGCCATATCCCTTTTTGTTGGCAGCGCCATCGAAGAATATTTTCCATCGGAGGTAGTCTTGAGTGGTGCAGAGGACATTTTTATGTGGGAATTCGGAGATCCAGACATATGTTTCTTCTATAGGGTAGTCAGTGAGGTAGTCAGAGATGGCTCTTCCTTTAACGGCTTTCTGTGTGACGTACACGATATCGAACTTGGTTAGGAGCATCAACCATCGGGCCATTCATCTCGATAAGGCGGGTTTTTCGAGCAGGTACTTGATGGGATCCATTCGGGATATAAGCTTAATGGGAAAGGCGAGCATGTAGTGTCGCAACTTTTGGGTGACCCAAACAAGCGCGAAGCATGATTTTTCTAAAGAAGTGTAGTTGACCTCGTACCCAGCCAATTTGCAACTGGCATAATAGACGGCTCTTTCTTTGTGGGAGTCATCAAGGTATTGGGCTAGCAAAGCCCGGGCTGCAGTGTCTGTTATGGTTAGGTATAGGAGCAAAGGGAGACCAAGCTGTGGTGGCATGAGAACTGGGGGTTGGGTTAGGTATTGTTTGATTCGGTCAAAAGCTTCTTGGTAGGCCTCATTCCAAACCTTGGTTGAATCCTTTCGGAGGAGCTTAAAGATTGGTTCATAGATGGAGGTTAGCTGGTTGATGAACCGGTTGATATATTGTAATTTCCCAAGAAAACCTCGGACTTCTTTCTCTGTTCGGGGAGGTGGCATCTCAAGTATGGCTTTTATCTTGGCGGGATCTTCTTCTATCCCCTTCTCACTGACCATGAATCCTAAGAGTTTTCCCTTTATAACACCGAAGATGCAGTTCTGTGGATTAAGTCACATCTGATATTGTCGCAGTCGTTCGAAGAACTTCCGGAGAGCGAGAACATGACCTTCTCTAGTTTTAGACTTTATAATCATATCATCCACGTAAACCTCGACCTCTTTGTGAATCAAATCATGCAGGATAGTTGTGGCGGCCTTTTGGTAAGTAGCCCCAGCATTCTTGAGACCGAATGGCATAACGGTGTAGCAAAAGGTCCCCCATGGGGTGATGAATGCGGTTTTCTCTTAGTGGTCGCGGTGCATCTTGATTTGGTTGTATCCATCAAATCTGTCTACGATGACTAGAGAGCATGACTGGCTGTGTTGTCCACGATCATGTCGATGTTGGGTAGAGGATAATCATCCTTCGGAGAGGCTTTGTTTAAATCTCGGTAATCTACACACATTCGAACCTTTCCTCCTGCTTTTGGTACATGTACACTGTTGGCTAGCCATGTGAGATATTCGATTACTCGAATGAAACCCACGTTCAACTATTTGACCACCTCTTCTTTGACCTTAAGCGACCATTCGGTACGGAGCTTTCTCAATTTTTATTTAACTGGTTTGAAATCTGGGAGAGTGGGGATCTCATGCTGAGCTATTTTGGGATCAATACCGGGCATGTCATCGTAGGACCATGCAAAGACATCCACGAACTCCTTTAGCAATTCTTCGAGCTGTGCGCGCTCACGCTCGTCAAGGGTGGCCCCTATCCTAATCTCGCGCAGTTGGCTACTATGACCGAGATTGATAACAACAGTCTCTTCTTCATTAACTTGAACGCGGTTATGTTGTTTGTTATTAACCTTATTTAAATCAGTTAAGAATTATTCATGTGCAAAATCATCATCATCAAAAGTTTGATTAGAATCCAAACAGTTAATGTAAGGCACAACAAGATACTCAAAATCTTCGTTTATTTCATTGATAGGAAAAACAACATTGAGAACCTCGTCAAAAGAGGTCTCGATTACATTTGAGCAAGGATCGACAACAGTAGAAGAAACGGGTAAACATTGGGGTTAGGGGAGATTTCAAGAGGTAGAACTGGCACAGAATGCCAGTTGAGGAGAGGTGTATCAATAAATTTGATCAGATGAGATGGGTCCAGTGAAGTAGTGCCCGAATGAACTATGCAGAGAGCCAGCCCCAGTGTCTGCAGGTTGAAGGAATCTTCGGAGTCACTTTCTTCAGTCTCTTCAGTATCTTTGATAAGCGGTTGTACGCGGTGTGGGAAACTCTCGACCTATGGGTAGCTATCTTGGAAAAAGATCTCCATTTCAGGCTTCATCTTCTTGTCTGTGCAATCGTACCATGGTTCTGGAAAACTGAAAAAGGGGAAATCCTCGCCCTCTTTGATAAATCATCCATTTAAGGAGTCTCTTGAGATAGTTCGGATGCAGTCTAACCTTCTCTTTGATCGAGTCTAGCGGATCATTCTGAGCTCTGGTTCTGATGGTTGATATCCCAAGACGCAAGGAGGGAAAGCTTTCTTCAGTTCGATGGGCTCAAGTATCCCCTACTGCCTTTGTCCTAGCCCCAACCTGAGCATGAAGTGCATGTTTCTGAACATCTGAATCACATTGACATTGCCATGAGGGTCGTATTCTGGACAAACCCTTTATTTAAAATCGTCCCCTGCTGGGAGTAGGGATGGCTCAACTTAGAATCCTGATAGGATCATATCATTTGACCCATGCTGTATCTCGAGAATTGGAATGCTGGTGCTTGCACCCTCGGTGCTACCGTCGTTACCCAAGATAGTGATGACTCGCCCATCGGCGAAGAACTTCAATTTCTGATGGAATGAGGAAGAGACACCCTTTATACTGTGGAGCCAGCGTCGTCCGAACAACAGGTTAAAACAGGTCGAGATATCAATGACTTGGAACTCGACGACAGAGTTTATAGGTCCAACCCATATTGTAAGTTTTATGGATCCCATCACCTCCCGACGGGTATTATTGTAGGTACGCACAACAGCGGAGGTTGGAGCAAGGTCACTTTCTTTTAGGCCTAAACATTTGAAGGTTCTTAGTGGGCAGACATTTAAAGCGGATCCGTTATCAAAGAGAAAGTGGTACCACCTACCCCATAATTTCGACGGAGATGTTGAGTGCATAGTTGTGATTCGGCCCAATTTGGGGGGTTTCTTCTTCAGAAAAGGATAGCATTCGGGTGGAGGTCAAGGATCCGACCAAATTTACCGCTCCTTCTGGTGTGGTAGAAGGAGGAACTATAGGTCCAGTTAGCAACTTGATTAAAGCATTTCTATGCAGCTGGGAAGACATGAAAATTCCCCATAGGGTGATGTTAGCTTGAGTTTTCTTCAATTGATCGAGGACCTTCCTCTCCTCGAGGGTCATTTCTGGCATAGGAAGGTTTTTAACGCCCTTCCCCTTGTCATTTGCTGTTAGCGAGCTCAGAACTAGGTAATGCCTCCCAGATCTGGTCATGTGATTTACTGAAGAAGGGAAAGACTTAAATCCAGTTTCTTCATCGATCTCAGGTTGTTCTGCCACCCTATCTATTTCTTCGAGGAGTTACTCAAATGATATCATCCCACATAAGTCGGCTACTAAGCCAGTTCTTTCTGAAACTTGTTCTTCGCTCGAATCTTCGAATTTTTCCACCCATCCGGTGGCAACAATTTTGTTTTCCCTTGTGAAGTCAATGCATTCCACGACTTCAATGGCCTCTTCGTATAGGTCTTCCCATTCTGTGGGGATGTGTAAGGGTCAAGGGACCAGGTGCCCTTGCAGCTTCAAAGCACCAAATAACTCGGTGATACTACAAATTTTATTGGTTTGCCTGAATGCTTCCGCTATGATCTGGACAACATCATCTAAGAAGACTTCGTCGGTTGGTCCATCCACCTATCTGATTCTCGGTCCCATTTTCGTGCTTCCAAAAATAACGTATTGAACCTCTGGCAGTCGATAATCATCTGTGAGGGCAATTTCAGCTCGAACTTTAGGAGTTGGTTCAACACATCTGATAATTCCATACTTTTGCTTTCAGAACAGGTCCGGACAGTGATGCACGCTCTGGTAAGGAGTGATAGTGCCTGATCAGCCGGGTTATTAGGGTGTAGGAGAAAGTATGGGCAAAGTTATTTAGGAGGGTATAAGGGTGTGATCTGGGTTGACGGGTCGAAATTCGAGTTTTCTTCCAAGAAGATGGCATTGATGTGATTTGGGAGTGGGTTATGAGTAGTGTTTGGTTTAGGATTGGCTGGTGGGGAGATGGTACCACGATTAATGAGATTTTGGATTATATTTTGAAGGTGGAAGCATTGGTCGGTTGTATGGCCGGCAGTTTGGTGAAAGGCGCAATGAGCATCGGTCTTGAAATTTTATGGGAAGTGGATTGGGTAATGGATGTTGATCCAGGGGCTTTATAAGGTTTCGTCTTAACAGGGCTTGGTAAACTTTTGAAAGGGGAGCATGAAGCTCAGTGTATTCCCTACGAACGGGGGCAGGGTGACTTTCTGGTGCCCATGATGTGGTTGGTTGAGAGATGTTGTTGATGGTTGAGACCGTAGCATTGGCAGGCTTATCATATTTTTTGGGGGTGAACTGTCCGGATACCTTCTTGGGTTCAACTTCTGTTTTGTCAAGACCTTCCTCGATTTCTACTCCTCCTTATCTAAGAGCTCGAAAGTCGGGGTAGTATTGTCCTCCCATAGTTTCTCGGACATGGGGTAAGAAATTCTTCTTCACTATGTTAACTTGGTCTTCCTCAGACGGCCGATTGGTCATGGTAGCTGCTTTTTCCCTCCATCAGGCTATAAAGTTACTGACTGATTCTCCAGAGTTTTGTTTGAGCAGCTCTAAATCACAATGGGTGACCTCGATCTCTTCATTGTATTTGTATTGCGACATGAATTCTCGGGCTACATCCTCCTAGCTACGAATTCTTGATTCCTCAAGAGATAAAAACCATCGGAGGGCACTATCCTTCGAAGTTTGTTGAAACAATTGGGCAATCACCGCTTCAGAAGCCCCTATGAGAGTCATGGAACGGTGATAACTGCGAAGATGAATAATTTGGGGTCCACTCCCCCCGAACTTCTCGATATTTGGCATCTTGAACTTCTCGGGTAACCTCGCTTTAGGATAAGCAGACATATGGGTGTAGTCCATGTAATTTCCAGAGATCCTGACTTGGTCAAACTTCTTGGTGAGCATCTTAAGATCCTCTTTGACTTTGTTCAACTCCTCCTCCTTCGGATCAGCAACCACGGGCAAGTTAGCCATAGGTTGGGCAATGTTTGGCATTGGAAGCTGGCCAGGCACTAGCCCATTAGCAGGAGGGATGCGTGGAACGTGCTGATATTCCTCTGGGACCCAGATGGGATCGGGTGGACCCATAGCACGAGGGAACAGGACCTCGGGCTCTTGAGGCATAGGAACTTGGTTTCGTTACATTTCTCGGACCTCACCTTGGAGGTTGTCAATCTTGGCCACGAGCTGAGTTAGGACTATCGGCAGATCCGATTGTATGACTGGTGCTTGATCTGCATTCTGCATGGAAGATGGATGGATTTTGGACTCAAAAGAAGTAGTAGAGGAACGGATGAAACTCCGGGGTGATTTGACTGAAGACCTAAGCCAATAGGGAGCCAGGCCAAGGGCGTGCGATCGACCTGAGAAGGCGTAGGATGAGATTTATTTTTGGGAGAAAAAAGGAAGAAACTATTTTTTGGATTTTTGATAAAGAAGGGAGAAATGTTTTGGGATTTTTGATAAAGAAGGGAGAAATGTTTTTTGGATTTTTGATAAAAAGGGAGAAATGTTTTGGGAGACGGAACTCAGCATGATTATTATGATTATTATGTTCTCACTTGTATTTAATTCTCCTAAATGCAATATCGGACGGGCCCCAAGCCTGGAAAATTGGGGGTCTTAATATATGCAAAGCTACGTTTGAACTTGTAACAAGGCTCGCGGACAGGGTCCCGTTTTAAAAAATGAGCGAAAAGACAGGCAGCAGGTCGACCCGGAATTTCGGCAGAGTTTCGGGTCAAAACCGGCAATATAAAGTGCGTGTCCTAGGTTTGACACCTATATGCGGGTATGCAGTTGGTTGGGTGAATCGGCATGGGTTCCACCCTTTGGGGTGACTTCCACGATATAGGTCTTGCTCTTGCGGGCAATCGGTACGTGTGGACAAGCCATTTGATATACCTGAGTGTACGTGAATTGTCTCACCATATACCTCGTGGGGACGGTATGTGTGAGAGAAAATTCGATATACTCGGCATACGTGAACGAATTCCCTGCGATATACCTCCCGTCATGACTTCGGTCAAGCGGTACGATACGAGGGAACCGTTCGATATACGTCGAAAGTACTTGGCCAATGGAAGGTGAGAGTCATATCGCTTAGGCTAACTGCGACCTGCCGGACCAGCGCCCATCACGAAGTGACCCTCCAGTTACTGGGTAAAATTTGGTCAATATCAATGCTCTTTGGTGATATCGTGTGAATCATGCATGATTCTCTTATTAGTATCTTATGATGAGAATGCCTTTCTTAATTATGCTAAAAGAGGGAGCCAAGTACAAGTACCCCAAAAGGTACACCAAGTATGGATGGGTGATGCGTGAAACATAGGGATACACATTTGATCCTAGGTGCACGTGGTGTGAAGTGTACATGGAGAAATTTCTACAAGTGTGTGAATATAAGCATAAGCATGGGATATATATGTGTGAAAGGGGAACATGCATATATGGGGGGAAACATAAATAAATATAGCATCCATGTAAATAGAGTCAGGCCTTCAAAATAAATAAGTCCCCAGCAGAGTCGCCATCCCCCGATCCCCGTCCACGGAGGGAGGAAGGGATCCTTCGGGTCTCGCGTGTCCCCTCTCTCAGGAGAGTGCTTCGGTCGGCGTCGATTTTGTGAGGTGTGAAAAATGTAGATAGATTCAGAGTCGCCAGTATATTTTACTCAAAACAGACAAAAAAAGGGTAAGCCACCCCGAAGGATGGCTTCCAAAGACATATTGGTGCGTGCGAAACCAAAAATGATTTGGAACGGGTTCGGAGGCTTAGTTACGAAATAGGAAGGTGTTAGGCACCCATTCCTCCCTCAGTCTCTCATGGATATTTGCTATTTTCCCTTATATTTCCCCCCGTGATATGTGTGAATGTGTATATATAGAATGGAGGTAGGAATCCTCGACTTGTATCATGGAAAAGATAAAGCGAATCATCCGTGGGAATGTGAGATTAATGTAGAAAATAGGATTTGTGCGATTACCCCTACGTTGATCGCTATAAGGGAACTATAACGCATGTGGGATAATACGCCACTAAGATCGAATGTATAGAATATAATAGAAATGAGATAAAGAGAAGAGAGAAAATAAGAGAAAAAGTGGGAAAAGGACTCGAGCCTCGGGTTTTACCCCGAGACGCCTGTGTAGCCTATAAAGGCATCAAAGTCCACGTAGTTCGCATACGAACGAGGGTGGGGTTTAACCCATAAATCCAAATGGAAAAATCTCTTATTTGTAAAAGTGTGTGTGTGTGTGTGTGTGTGTGTGTGTAGAAAAAGTGTTTTAATTGTGAGAAAAGTGTAGAAAAAGGTGTGAGAATCCCTACTTGGAATTTATGAGCAAACCCTCTTTTTCTTATTTCTTGGGTTTTTTATTTATATGAAAATAGGAGATGTGAAATAATACTAGATAAAAAGTATATTTATGGTGTGTGGGATGAGATAATAAAAGTGCTAAGTAAGAAAACAAGTTATTGCAAATTCAAGAGAATTTAGGAGAGGGTTTGAGAAAGTTGGAGCTTCTTGGAGACCTTGACCTTGATCTTGAACGTTGGGGAGCATCCCTTGAGCTTGGGTGGCGATGGAGAGTGGTTAATTCATCAAGTTTGATGAAAGGGATGATGAAAAGTGGAAGTGAAAAAGGGGTTTGGAAGTTGAAATCACGCTGCCTTCGAGAGAGGTTTCTGGGATTCGTTTAGAGAGATTTCTATCAGATCTGGGCTCCTCTTGAAAATGAGGCCAAGGCCTCCTTTTATAGGCCCAGGGGACTGCCGATCGGCCATGTCATGGCATTGCCTATCGGCAGGTGCCGATAGGCACGGTCTGGGACCTGCCATTTGGCAGTGCGCCTCAGGCTTTTCTGGAAAATTGGCCGCCAAGGGAAAATTATTGGTCAGAATCACACACGAAGCATACCGTTGGAAATTTAATTCAGATACCTTCGAAAGTCCTTTGGACTGCTCCCGATTTTGGGAGTTAACTTTGGGTCAAATGTGGCTCGGAAGCATTTGTCGGTCCGCTGGACGGGGAATTGTGCAGACGCAAATGGATCGTTCGTCCGCATGGTAAGTCCGAATCGAGCACAGGGCATACCATTGGAAAGGTTAGGAGATTTACTTAGGCATTCCAAAAAGTTTGACCAAATTTGGAGAGTTGACTTTGGTCAACCGGGCCCTGGAAGTGCTCGGTGGCTTCTCGGAGTCAAACGAATAGTTATCCGCATGGAAAGTCAGAATTGCGCACGCGTCGGACCATTGGAAAGGGTATTCAGTGCCCTTCTAAGATTCATTTAGCCTTGGTCGAGCTGAAGAGTTGACTTAGGTCAAACAGATCCCGAGAGCGCCCGGTGGCCTCTGGGTCAGGTTTCGGACGCAAACGGCGCGTTCTTCCTCATGGTAAGTCGGAATCACGCACGGGGCAGATCGTTGGAAAGGGTATTCAGTTCCCTTTGAAGATTCATTGAGTCTCGGTCGAGACGAGGAGTTTTTCTTTTGGGTCAAACTGAGTCGGGGGGTGCCCGATGGCTTCCAGGTCAGTACTCAAGACGTGACCTGGGTTTGCGATGATGAGTGGAGGTACTAGGGACCTAAGGATAGTTAGGGGGGTAACAGAGTGAGGTGTCTACACATGTATATGTTCTTCTGGATCACATTCTCATTTTTTCGAATTTAGTTATATTATTATGAAGTTCATTCTAATTTGGAAGTCACTTAAAATGAATTTAGCAAAATGTTCGACTATTACGTAGTGTACTTTATGAGTTCTGGCATATTGGAATGACTTATGTTTCGGATTTAGTTCTAGTGTTATGTATTGCATTATAATATGGAATCATATTACTGTTTGACTACTAATAACTTCTTCGGAAGTAGGGTATATATTTGAGTACTTTTTATTTTTTATTTTATAAGATGATGATGATGATATATATATGTATTGTAATATCACAAATCTTTTTGATCGGCCAGAATAGACCCTGTATTTATCTAGTTTTAGTGTGTATATGTACAGTCATGAATGAAATAGATTAATTCTTTTTACTGTATATCATCTTATAATTTTGTTTCGAATAATTTTTTCTTGGTTGAAGTCGATAGCATATGTATGTCTATTATTAACATATTGACAATTACACTAGTTTGTATTATGCAGAATGATGCAATGCGTAAATATATTTTGATAAATTATTTATGTTATCTACAACATAACTTTCTTTATTCCTTCATAGTATGAGTACATGAATTTTTGGACACATATTTCAGGTATCTTTCCGGTTGCATTTGCGATTGTTGACGGGGAGACCGAAGAAAATTGGTTGTGGTTTTTACGAATATTGTCCGAAGTATTAAAATATCATAATAGGGCTATTACTTTTATATCTGACAGGAATTGTGGTTTATGTGATGCTGTTTCGAAGATATTTCCTTTGTCTCCTCACACGTATTGTATTCACCACATTAAGCAAAATATACGAGTGAAATATCCCGGGAGGGGGAGGTTAAATTATCGTGATAAAATAGTAGGTTTGTTCGTGTCTTGCGCATATGCAGAAACTGAGCTTCTTTTCACACAACGAATGAATGATTTATTGAAAGAAGGTGGAGTTACAATGGTCAATTTTCTAGAGGATGTACCATTCAAGAATTGGGCAAGAGCATATTTTATTGGACAACGATATGGTTAGATGATATCTAACATAGCCGAGTCATTGAACTCATGGATACTAGAAGAACATTACTTACCTATCACTCAACTCATAGACGGCATTAGAATAAAACTGATGAGGATGATCTCTGATAGGAGTGTTCAACAGACAAATGGACTAGTGTTTTGTGTCTTGAAATTGAAAAGATAATAAGAGAGAATTTAGATACCGTGAGAAATTAGTACGTTATACAAGCAAGTGAAGATGTTTTTCAAGTGTCTGATGATGGTACATATACGGTGAATATATCTCAATGTTCATGCTCTTGTAGAAGTGGCAGATTAAAGCTGTTGATGTAAAAAGTTATATTATATCTAATTATTTAATCACAGATAAAATAAAATGAGTCAAAGAAATTTTAAAGTTGTTCAGCCTTATAAGAATGGCCTAAGTCCACTGTTTATGTTATTGCTGACTGTTTGGGAATTCTCGATTACAAGTTTTCTCAAGAAATTCCGGTCCCCCTACAATGAGGATAATACAATGTATTTATAGCCCTAAGGCTGTAATGTGAAAGGGTAATACATTCAATGCCCCTTAAGTGTATACATCTATATGATAATAATAAGAATTTAATTCGCAGTCAATCTGTTGTTTATCTGGCTATTAATGCTTTGTTCGAGGTGCAGCTCGGACCGCCTAAGCTGGTCGGACCGCCTAAGGTCCTCGGTACTCAAAAGTTCCTCAGTACTCAAAAGTTCCTCGGAGAGTTCTTGTAGGTCGGAGCATCTGAGTTGATCGGGGAAGAAGAGTTCCTCATTGAAGTATGGTTCCTCGGAGTCAAGGTGTTGTTCGTAAGTGTTTTTCGTTGCCACATAGATTGCCACGTGTCTTCACCCAATTGATCCATGTCAACAAACTAAATTTGGTATCAACAGAATCCCCCAATGTTTCATAGTTCGAAATTTGAGGAGTGTGGAACATTCTTTCTCAAAATATGGCGGTTTTAAATGGTCATCCTGAAATTTAGGAGTATTTTCTTTTGTATTTATTTCTCCTTCCAAATTCGTAGATTCGGTCTTTTTTGAATTTTTCTAACCGCTTCGATTCCCGCGCCCTTTTTATCTTTTTAGCCGCCGGTAACGTAACCGTCTCTTTTTGTAATCATTACTTTTACCCTTTCCCAAGGAAAAGTAATTAAACGTTGCAGAAAATCCCATCGTCTTCTACTTTTTCAAATTTGTCTCTTTGAGTTTTCCATCGTCTCTCTCTCCTGTGCGTTCATCTCTTCCATCATTTGCTGTCAACAGACTCATTCCTTTCCTGTAAGATTTTCTTCTTTCTCTTTGATTTCCTTCTTTCATCATGGTTTATCCTGTAGAATCGATTGATAAGTTTTGCTTTGATTTCTCTATTCCCTCATGGGTTATTTTGGAAGAGCTTTCTGAGCCTTCAGACTATTTTCGTTTGGCTGAGGGACATTGGTTCCCCAGTATTTTTGTCGCTGAGTGTGGCTTTTCTTTTCCCCCAAACCCTCTATGTCTGGAATTCTGTCAATACTTTGACGTGGTTCCTGCAAGAATAGCCCCCAATACATGGAGAATAGTTAACGGTGTTTATAGATTAAATCAAATTCATGGAACTCGTATAGGAATTCCTGAAATTATTTTTTGTTATAGATGGGCAGTGGGCGATAATACTTTTTATTTAAAAACTAGGTTTTTAAATAGAGCTTTAGTGGTCAATCTCCCAGATGCCAATAGGGACTACTTTGAGCATGGGGTTGTTATGAAAAATTGGTAACACCCTCCATTAACTGGAGATGATGTTTACCAGGGTCCCAGATGTCCTCCCTATGGCAATGGGATATGTTGTTTTGATTTTATTTTATTTTCAAAATTATGCTTCCTTTGTGTTTGATAAAATGTGCCACTGATATTTTAATTTTGATTTATTTGTAGTTGATAGCAAATGAAAATCTCCAAAAGAGGCAGACGTTAACATAAGGCATTTAAAACTTATCTGGAGTTTGCATCAGACTGTTGCCGACGAGCATATTAGGTCAGCTTCATATTTGCTACAGTACAAGAGTTACACCTCCTCTTTTACTGCTCGTCCGGTGATAAGCGACGCAAAACCAATACCAGCCTCTACAAGTTCTTCACCTGAGTCACATATTCCTTTGAGTGAAAGGATGAAGAAAATAAGACCTCCTACCGTTTTTGAGAAATCTGCCTCTGGTGCTGGAGAGGTAAAGAGAAGTAAGCTTGATGTCCCGGGAGAGGGGACAAAGAAAATTGATGCACCTCCTTCGGCTGCTCCTGTGAAGGTCGTCGAGAAGCCCCCAGTGGCCCCGAGCAAAGTTGCTTCTCCAAGTGAGGTGATTATCATTTCTCCGACTAAGACTACATCGTTAGTCGAGAAAGTTGATGCTCCTCTGAGGAGGCTGAAGAAAAGCTCCTCTATCAATTTGGCTGAATCCATCTCTCAGCCCCCGACTAGTGGTGTTTCCACTTTTGTTCCCCCGAGCTCTGGTATGAGCTCGATGAAGACTTGGATCATTCCCGAGATCCAAGGTATTAAAGAAAACCTTTCTCGGGACACGGTTACCACATTAGCAGCTCGTCATATTGCTTCTGTAAGTCCTATAGTCTTAAATTTTCATTCTTTCCTTTTTTTATATGTGCACTGACTTGCTTTCATTTTCTTTTCACAGTTGGTGAGCTGTTTTAATACAATTTTGAAGAAAGATGAAGCTATTAAAGCTTAAAGCTCCTCGTCTGGTGTAGAGGAAGCTTTGGTAGGCCTGTCATAGTCTCTAAAAGATTCTCGTCAAAAATATGATTATGAGAAGGCAATTTGGGAGAAAAAGCTTACTTCAACTGAGCAGGAGAAGGCTCGGGTTATTGAGGTCTCCAAGGGGTTGGAGAAAAAAAATGAATGATTTGGAGAAGAAGAATAAAGAGCTCGAAGGGAAGCTCAAAAATGTTGGGGAGCTTGAAAATAAGCTCAAGGTTGCTGAGGAGGAGTTGGGTCAACTTCGGGAAGTAAGTCATCAGAAGGAGGAAGTTGAGAATAAATTGAAGGCTGCTGACAATCTTCTTTCCGAGAAGCTTTCCTCGGAGAAGACAAAAAGGAAATTGGCTATCAAAAAATCCTACAGCGCCGGCTGGGATAAAGGGTGGAATAAAGGTTTGGCTGCCATGATGTCGCAAGTGGAATATGGCAGCCTCAAATACTTTAGAGATGGATGGGTTGCTTCTCTGCAAGAGATGAAAGTTGATGAGAATTCTGAACTATTTGAGCGACATATCCCGGGCCCCCCTCCAACTCCTGAAGACGAAAAAGAGGACGAAGCTACCTCTGAGGAATCTTCCATAGTGATGGGAGATCAAATTTCTCATTCCCTAGCTATCCAGCCCATTGGCGAGGAACTTCAACTACCTGCTACTTCATCCAAGAAACCTCCAGCACTTCCCGAGCAACTCTATGTTCCATCCGAGCAACCTACCTCCTCGTCCCAGCCTCCCGAGAAAGTTTTGAGAGATAAGGAAAAGGTGTAGAGTTGTTCGGATTTCTCTTTATTTTATTTTTTTTTGTCAAATGTAACTTCTGAACATGTAACTCTGAAGTTTGTACTTCTCCTTTGTGATGTAATAAAATTTGAACTTTTGCTTATGCATACTGTTGATTCTCTTCTTCATGCTCTATTTGTACTCTTATTGATTATTGCTTTTTCTTCCTCTATTAGTTTCTGGCTAGGATGGAATTATTGTCTGCTCATGATACAAAGTTGTTAAGTCAATGCAATGAATATTTTAAAGCCGGTCATACAGACATGAGTGCAACTCAAATCACTGACATCCTTGGTCAAGGTGCTTCAGAGCAAGCAATTGAAGCCTATCAGTATTTAAAGTGCCTACTAGACCTTGCAGTGGCTAACAACAGAGCATACTATGATATGATTAAGGATCTCCAAGGCACTCTTGAAGAACTTCAACAACAATATAAGGAATCTACTGCTCTTTTGCACGAGGGGTACGAAAAGAAGTATCAGTAAATCTGTGCTGATAAGGGATACGATAAATGGTTTGCTGCTTACGATGTGTGGGAGAGAACTTTGAAGGCTGATGTCGAAGAGCACAGACAGATAGATGAGTTATTAGAGAAAGAAAATAATAACCTACAAAGATAGGTGTCTCAGTTGAAGTGTGCAGCTTCCACCTCAAATGCTTTGATCCCAGTGACCGACGAGGGACTCTCTTTCTTGGAGGTCGAAAATGCCAACCTGAGGGGTGAGTTAGAAACCTTGAAGAGGTATGGCCCTTATACATCTACTCGAGGACGAGCAAGAGCTCCTCGGGGATGATCAAGAGCTGCTCGGATTCCTGTCGAGGAACAAAGAACTCAATCTGCTCTGAAGAACCAGGCCTTCCAACTAATGGCAATTAACCAGGCATTGGCTGAGATCTCTAAGAAGATTAGGGGTCTGGACGAGCAGCTTTCTGTGTAGAAATCTGTCTTGGATAATAAAGAACTCTTTATAAAAAATCTCCACAAGCAACTGGAAAGATTGACATATCAATTCCACAAGAAGCCCAGAGAATTTTGGATGGCTGGCTACAACGAGGCTCTCTACCATTTGGATGATCATATCCAAAATGCAAATAATAAGGGTTACAAACAGGGATGGTTGAATGCCTTAGGTGTGCTGCAACTGGAACAGTGTCATTACCTGTGGGATTACCATAATCCTGGGCTGCTCGACCTACCAGTGCCACCATTCAAGCTTGATATGAGTTGGATCCCTGCTCGGGCCATCCCTTAGTGTCTGATTTCCAAATACCTTGGCGATTACAATCTCCATTCCAATGTTGAGATATCTCATCCCGAGCACCTACTAGATCGACCATATGTGATGAATATCAGGATGCTTAAAGATCTTAACTTGATAAATTCCCCTCATGCTTTAAATAATCCACCTGTTGGCGAGGAACCTGTTTCAAAAGAAGAGGGGAAGAAACCAATAGAATAGGAATCTTGATGTAATAAATTTGTATTTCATTCTTGATGTATTTTGTTCTACATTTAATGAAATAATTTTATTTACAAATCTTGATTGCTATTGTCTTGTAATTATAAAACACTTTACATCTGTGCATGTATATCTGTTAAAAAGATAACAACATTGTGTTATTTATCGATCAACTGGAGTTTGTTAAAACTTATTGTCGACTATCTTGAATTTGTGGTAATCATTTGATGACTAACCAAAATTGATGATACTTTGTTTCTCGACCAACTTGGTAGTAATTTAAAAAGTCACGAGTATCAAAAATTTTGCTCGATCACTTTCTCGTACTCATAAAATGTTTCCGACCAATCAAGGTCGGTAAATTTTTCTTCTCGACCAACTATAGTTAGTGGGGTTTTATACCCGATCAACCATAGTTAGTGAATTTTTCTTACCGACCAATCTTTGGCACTTTTTGGAATAGTTTTTACTTCCTAACCAACCAAGTTGGCATTTTTAGGAATAGATTTACTTCCCGACCAACCTTAGTTGGCATTTTCGAGAATAGATTTACTTCCTAACCAACCAAGTTGGCATTTTTAGGAATAGATTTACTTCCTAACCAACAAAGTTGGCATTTTAGGAATAGATTAACTTCCTAACCAACCAAGTTGGCATTTTTAGGAATAGATTTACTTCCCGACCAACCTTAGTTGGCGTTTTCGGGAATAGATTTACTTCCTAACCAACCAAGTTGGCATTTTTAGGAATAGATTTACTTCCAGACCAACCTTAGTTGGCATTTTCGGGAATAGATTTACTTCCTAACCAACCAAGTTGGCATTTTTAGGAATAGATTTACTTCCTAACCAACCAAGTTGGCATTTTTATGAATAGATTTACTTCCCGACAAACCTTAGTTGGCATTTTTGAAAATAGATTTGTGTAGTCCGAGTTTTGCTGAGTAGTGTGTAGCACTAGTATTCCGCGAAAAATTTCCAATAAAAGGAAAGAACTGGGCAGAACATTGTCACTTTATTCATACTGATGAAACTGCATTACATGAGAGTTTACATTACTGATAATATTTGCGCAGGTGTTCTGTATTCCATGCATTCTTAAACTCCTCCCCATCTAAAGTTTCTATTTTTTATGTCTCTGGTCGAACAACTTCCTTAACTCGGTAGGGTCCATGCCAGTTTGCTTCCAGATTGTTGTGCTTTTGAATCACCTTCTTTAGCACATAGTCTCCTTCTTTCAAGTCGCACTTCTTCACTCTCTTGTTGTAGAACAAAGTTGTTCATTGCTGGTAAGCAGCATTTCTAATGGCTACTTCTTCCCTAACCTCCTCGAGCATGTCCAAGTCTAACCATCTCATTAAATCGCTGACAGGGGAATTGAAATTCAGTATTCTGTGTGTTGGGAGACCCAATTCGGCGGGTATAACAGCTTCACTTCCAAAATGCTAGCAAATATGGAGATTCCACTGTTGCTGCTCGAGGAGTGGTTCGATAAGCCCATAGCACCGATTGTAGCTCGTTGATCCAGTTTGCTTTCGCATCATTCAGTCTTTTTTTCGAACCATTCAACAGCGTTCTGTTTGTCACTTCAGTTTGTCCGTTGCTTTGAGGATGGCCTGGTGCTGAGTGGATCTTCAAGATATTTGACTGATGACAATAGGCAACGAACTCCTCGTTGTCAAATTGTGTTCCATGGTCTGTGATGAAAGCATGAGGAAGACCATACCGACTGATGATGTTCTTCCAAATAAATTGGTACACCTTGTCGTACGTCATATCAATGAGAGGCTCAGCCTCAACCCATTTAGTAAAATAATCCACAGCGACCATGAAATACTTAAATCTTCCCCGTGTCATCGACAGTGGCCCGAACAAATCTATTCCCTATATGGCAAGTGGCCAGGGGGAAGTAATAGGTGTCAATAATGCTCGGTGAGTTCTTCGGATGGAGGAGAAGCGCTGACACTTGGCTATACAATCATCTCTCATCGTTGGCCAGTCGTATCCTTGAGTCATCATTCTTTGCAAAAGTGTCCGACCTACTACATGGGCTCCACAGGACCCTTCATGGACCTCTTCAATCAAATCTTTCACCTCGGTGGGATGCACACATCTTTGCAAACCTGCTATAATTCCTCGTCTGTATAGAATACCATTAGTCAATACATAACGAGCAACCTTAAACTTCAGTTTCTTGGCTACAAGTTTGTCAGTTGGTAATTCCCCTTGCTCAATATATGCCCTGATGGGATCCATCCATGATGACCCTAAATTGAGGGTATTAAAGTTTATCATCAAATCTTCATTTATACTCCGACCAGCTAAAACTTTAATTGGGATTATTCTTCGTAGCTTGGTACGAGTAGCTGATGCTAATCGAGCTAAGGCGTCTGCTCTTGCATTCTCCATTCTTGGTATTCTGACCAGCTGAATAATAGAAAATTCCGACACCAATTCCTTTTCCTTTACATGATATCTGATCATTAATTCTCCTTTGGCTGCATATACTCCCATCATTTGATTTATGACCAATTGCGAGTTACTGAAAATAATAACTTGTTCTGCCCCCATGGTTTTTGTCAAACTAAAACCTGCAATCATGGCTTCATATTCAGCCTTATTATTCGAAGCTTTGAATTAGAAACGTATGGCGTATTCCATGTCGAACTCGTCCGGACTGTTCAAAACTATCCCTGCGCCACATCCTGTAGTGCAAGATGAACCATCAAAATATAGACTCCATATAGGTAACTCATCTTCAAATTTCTGATCTGACACAGTTCCTCGGTGGAAAATTTATTGCTTCCTTTCACCATCTCCTGATATTTCTTGCTGTTCATCGATCATCTTTTCTTACCCTTTTACCAACCTAAGCTGGTCTGGGCTTGAATTTGATGATTTTGTAGCATCTACTTGCCCTTTTACCAAGCTAAGTTGGTCTGGGCTTGTATTTGATGATCCTGTAACATCCACAGGTTGATCAGTGAGCAACTTTTGCTCCTCAGGGGTATCAGGATAGGTGAACTCTGCTATAAAATATGCTATCGCTTGTCCTTTTAATGATGATCTGGGTTCATAAACTATATCATATTCACCAAGCTCTATTGCCCAGCACATCAATCTTCTTGATTTTTTTAGTTTATGAAGGGCATGCCTCAATGGAATATCAGTATATACTACTATAGTATCAGCCTGGAAGTATGGCTTCATTCTTCTACTTTCCTCGATCAATGCTAGTGCCAATTTTTCCAGCCTTGGATATCTGATCTCTGCTCCTCGGAAGGCCTTACTTGTGTAGTAGATTGGTTTTTATACTCCGTTCTCCATTCTTATTAATGTTGAACTAACTGCATTCTCGAACACTTCCAGATACAAGTATAATTTTTCTCCCATCACTGGCCTGGATAATAGTGGAGGTGCTCCCAAATATTTCTTCAAGTCTTGAAAAGCCTTCTCACAGTCATCATTCCACTCAAAAGTTTTTCGGAACGTCTTGAAGAATGGGAGACATCGATCAGTTGTTCGCGATACAAATCTGTTGAGTGCTGCTACTCGTCCTGTAAAACTTTGCACCTCTTTATTCATTGTTGGGGATCGCAGCCCTAACAGAGCTTTGATCTTTTCAGGGTTATCTTCAATGCCTCGCTGATTGATAATGTATCCGAGAAACATGCCTTCTCGTACTCCAAATGTGCACTTCGTCGGGTTCAACTTCATTTGATATTTATCTAGTTGATCAAAGGTCTGGCCTAAGTCAACTAGATGATCAGCAGCTTTCTTGCTCTTTGTCAGCATATCGTCAACATAGACTTCCATATTGCAACTGATTTGTTCTGCAAACACTTTGTTCATCATCCGCTAATATGTTGCACCTGCATTTTTTAAACCAAAAGGCATAACATTATAACAATAAGTTCCCCTAGGGGTAATGATAGAAGTAATCTCCCTGTCTTCAGGTTTCATTTTAATCTGATTGTAACCAGAATAAGCATCCATGAAGCTCAGCAGCTCGTGTCCCGAGGTAGCATCCACTAATTGATCAATTCAGGGCAGCGAAAAGTGATCCTTTGGGCATTCTTTGTTGAGGTCGGTGAAGTCTACACACATCCTCCATTTATTATTCTTCTTTTTCACCATCACCACATTTGCTAACCAATTTGGATATTTCACATCTTCAATAAAGCAAGCTTTCTGAAGCTTCTCGACTTCCTCCTGTATAGCTTGATTCTTCTCGGAACAGAATACTCTTCTTCTCTGCTTCAAAGCCTTGATCTCCTTATTCACATTGAGTTCGCGATATAAGAAATTTGGGTCTATCCTAGGCATATCCTCATGACTCCATGCAAAAGTTTGCTTTCTACTTCTTAGGAAAGTTATCAATTCATGTTTTAGAGAGGCTTCCAATGACGAACCTACTTGAGTAGTTCGTTCAGGGTGCTCGTCGTCCAGAATGATATTTTTAGTAGCTTCCACCACTTGACCCTTCATGAGTTGCGACTCATCTCTAGGATCCAATGTTTCAATTTCTGCACCTTCATCCACTTGATAGGTGGTGGTCTTTTTCCTTGATTCCTCCATTTCCTCTTGCTCGGTGGATGAATAATAGCATTCCCGAGCTACTTTTTGATCACCTTTCACAACTTCTACTCCAAAATTTATTGGAAATTTTAGGCATTGATGTACCGTGGATGGTACAGCTTCGAACTTCTTCAATCCTACTCTTCCCATGATGATATTGTATGTTGATTGAACATTCTTATCCATCACGAAGAAGGGTATTCTTTCTGTTCGATAAGCATGCCACGTACCAATTAATATATCCAATTTGATCGTCCCAAGTGGAAATACTTTCTCGCCAGCAAAATCGAGGAGGGGTCTATGATAAGGCTCCAGTTGAGATAGCTTTAGATTTAAACTGTCGAAGCACGAGTAGAACATGATGTCCGTCGAGCTACCATTATCTATCAGCACTCTTGAAATCATCACTTCCTTCATCCTTATTTTGATCACCAATGGGTCATCATGAGGATATAGAACACCTGCGAGGTCATTCTTTGAGAAACCAATGACTAATTTCTCTTTGTTTACCTTTCTCGGGAGATCCTCCTCAACTAGATTTATTCGTTGAATGTATGAGCAAGCTTGAGCCTCACAGAGGTAAGCTTTTCTCTGTGTAGTAAGGTTTCCTCCTCCTGCATCTCCACCTGTAATAACATTACAGTCAAATGACCCAAAGCGTATTAAAAATACCTCACGTTCTGGCTGCCTTGGTCTCTTGGGAAGATCGGGTTCATCTTCTGGATCAACTTTATGGTCTCTTTTCTTGTTCTCTTCTGCTCGACGAGGAGATCTAGACCTCTCTCTTGTTCAGTCGTTGTTTCTTCTTTCATTCCTTCGATCAATATAATTTTCTAGTTTTCCTCGTCTGATGAGTGTTTCAATCTCATTCTTAAGAGCTATGCAATTTTTGGTCATATGGCCATGATCTTTGTGAAACTCGTAATATTTTTTCTTATTTCTCCTGTCAGGGTCTGCTTTCATTTTCTCTGGCCAGTTTAATTCCACATTGTTCTTGATTTCTTCTAGAACATGGTTGATGTATTTCTTCAAAGGAGTATAATTATCAAATTTCTTCAATACTTCCCATGACGACCTTATTTTTGAGTGTGTGTCACTACCATTGTTCTTATACTCTTTCTTCTTAGATTTATCACCTTCCACTTTGGTTTCTTTGGCATCAATATTCTTCTTCGCAACCATAGCCTCCTCGGCATTCATAATCTTGGCCGCTTTTCCCATCAGGTCTGACTTGGTTCTAGGTGGATCTTTGGCCAAAGTGTAGTATAACTTGTTGGGCAGTAGCCACTCATCAAGGCGGTAATCGTTGTCTTTTCCTCATAATCAATGACTTCGAGTTTCTTGTTATTAAAACGAGTTATATAATCTCTGGTACTTTCACCAGCTTTTTGTCTAACACATAACAAATGCGCTAATCGTTTAACTGGCTTTGCCCCAAAACAAAAATTCCCAATGAATAACTCGGCCAGTTGAAGAAAAGTTGAGATCTTACCCCGAAGAAGATTATTATACCATATTTGAGCAGATCCGGTAAGAGTTCCCGAGAATGCTCTGCATCTCATCTCATCTGGAATAGCATAGATGTCGGCTGCAGCTTGGTATTGTTCTATATGAAGGATAGGGTCGGTCTTTCCATAATATTTGGGGCTCACAACAGGTGCTTTGAACTTTGATGGTGTTGGAAAATCTACAATGGCCTGGACAAAAGGTGTTCCTTGAATAAAAGTTCATTGTAGAGGGTTCTTGGCTTTATCCATTTCCCCTAATCTATCCTCCAGCCTCTGAATAGAGCCTTTCCACGCATCGTTTCTTTCCTCGGGCCTGTTGGTTCAAGAAACTGATCGCGTTGATGTCGCTTCCTGGGATCTATCTTGACGAGCAGCTGGTCGCGATTGGGCAGATCCTTCCCATAAGTCTGATGGTCGTCAAAAACTCCTCGATGCAGCTCTAGGAGGACTTTTTCTCGTCCTAGGACCTAATCGATCAAAATGAGATACTCTGCTTTATCTTTCTAGCGCACTAGTCCTTTCTGGAGAGAGAGTGATACGTTGTTCAGTATCTGTGGTTCGTACCGACGAAGTTCGTCCAGGTTGATAAGAAAAATCTTCAGACTCCTCAGTATGATATGAATCGGTAAGCCTAGTACGCGAAGAAGGTAAACGGGTATTTCTTTGAATACTTCGCGATTCTGAATGGGTTGGTGCACCGCCATGGAGGGCTCGTATGAGTTGTCGCATAGTTTCTTGCATGACTGTCTGGCCCTGGGCTAGATTTGTCATTATTCCAGCCAGATCTGGAATATTTGGCGGAGCAGATGGATTTGGAGGGCTTTCAGCGTTTCGATTGCTGGGTTCTGGAATATCAGCCATTTATGATGAATTGTTTTTGATGAAAAATGATATTACCAGTCGTTTCCCACAGACGCCGCCAATATGTTGATGTAAAAAATTAGATTAAATCTAATTATTTAATCATAGATAAAATAAAATGAGACAAAGAAATTTTAAAGTGGTTTAGCCTTATAAGAATGGCCTACGTCCACTGTTTCTCTTATTGCTGACTATTTGGGAATTATCGATTACAAGTTTTCTCAGGAAATTCCGGCCCCCCTACAATGAGGATAATACAATGTATTTATAGGCCTAAGGCTGTAATGTGAAAGGGTAATACATTCAATGCCCCTTAAGCGTATACATTTGTATGATAATAATAAGCATTTAATGCGCAGTCAATCTGTTGGTTATCCGACTATTAATTCTTTGTCCGAGGTGCAGCTAGGACCGCCTCAGCTGGTTGGACCGCCTAAGGTCCTCGGTACTCAAAAGTTCCTCGGTACTCAAAAGTTCCTCGAAGAGTTCTTATAGGTCGGAGCGTCTGAGTTGATCGGGGAAGCAGAGTTCCTCATTCCAGTATGGTTCCTCGGAGTCAAGGTGTTGTTCGTAAGTGTTTTTCGTTGCCATGTAGATTGCCACGTGCCTTCTCCATGTCAGCAGACTAAATTTGGTATCAACAAAAGGCTTACACTGTTCTTACGCAAGTGTTGCGGCCCAAACACGTGGTTTAGAAATTTATGGGCTTATTTAGGATTACTTTAAATCTATTTTTTTTCAAAAATCATATGCATGTCCAATATATCCTCTGCCTTCTATACATAAGGGGATGAAGATTAGTGAAGATGGTATCAAACCTCCTACTACGCGAAAACATCCTGGTAGGACGAGAGTGAATAGGACAAAATCAGTCGGCGAAGTGAGGAAGATCAGGTGTGGTCGGTGTGGTTCTGCAAATAATCACAATAGGAAGACATCCACTGCTGTCATCTGATGTTAATTGTCACGTTCGAGTTCGTAACTTTTCATGTTTTATGTAATATTTATTTCAAATAAAAGATATGGTTTTATATCTATCTTGGATGTTCCTTACTCGTTATTCTATGTAATGAACGATTTGATATCGTTATCTTATTATTATGATATTTTCCTTTCGATGTACAGGTAAATATAAGAGTTTACTTAATATTTTAATTTTTGCTATACATTGAGATTAACTACTGGTTTGATTTATGGAAAACAACAACTATATTGATGTACATCCATTAGATGAATTATTTGTCTGATTATAGGAAGTATTCGAGATTAAAAATACCAAAAAAATGAAAATGTAGACATACGACGATGTATAAATGTGTAATTCAGGTATCTACATTTGATTTATAGTAACTACATTTGATTTACAGTAGATACCTAGTTTCATTTTTTATATACCTTGAGATTAACTATTGGTTTCACAAATGGCAAACAAGAGGTATATTCATGTACTTACATGAGGTGCATTGTGTGTCCGTTTATAGGAAGTATTCGAGATTAAATATAATAGAAATTTAAAAATGTAGACATATACGACGATGTATATATGTGTAATTCATGTATCTACATTCAAGTTTTTAAGTAACAACATTTTATTTAGAGTAACTACATTTTATTCATTGTTGCTATACCTTGAGATTAAATAATGGTTTCACTAAATGGAAACAGTATGTATATTTATGTACTTACACTGGATGCATTATTTTTTCCATTATAGGAAGTATTCGAGATTAAAAATACCAAAATTTTGGAAATGTAGACATATACGACGATGTATCTATGTGTAATTCAGTTATCTACATTTAAGTTTTTAAGTAACTACCTATAAATGATCATGTCATCAATATAAAAAAACTTGTAGATTTTTTCTTCTTATGTACCTCTATTTTGCTGAATATAAAGATATTTATTAAACATTTTAATATAAATGGTGTGTGACATGATTAAAACCTAATCACTATCTTTAAGATATTATATGGTTGTTAGAAAAGAAAAAAAAAATCCCTTCATGGCTACTAATGTTGAAAAAAAAAATAGAGCGATTATAGATAATATTTTGAAGATTATCTCCACATGTCGATGTGATAAATTCTAAACATGATGCTTCTTTGTAACTATTTTGAGTCCATATAATTATTTCCATAAATGAAATGTGTTTCTATGTAAATTCATTACGTTCCCTGTCATAGGAGGAACTAAAGCACCTGATCCAAATGCATACTAAGGGTTTTGTATACAGTTGTAGAAGTTGATTGAAGACAAAATAACTTTTCAATATCTAATATGCAGAGCCAAATATTGTCCATAAATGTATGTTATATTAGGACATTATCATGCCATGCACTTTTAATAGTTTGGTATCATGTCTAGAGACTTCATTAACTCAGCATTAGCTTAAGCTGCTTAAGCATCATTCTCTTTCAACGCAATTACATATCACAAGTGCATAATGTAATATCGCATAATAGTCTAAAAACAATAGACATAATGATAATGTTGATCTTTCACTAATTAACTAATCAGGCACGATCAAATCATTAATTTGTGTATAACGTTTCCATTCATTTCGTTCAGACACTCCGAACTACACAAAAACATATAATAACATAACTAAATACATTCCATAATGTAGCTTTTTACATCCGCATAAACAAATAGGTAGCAAAATGATTTGAAAGTAACCTGATTTCCATTTTTCATATAAACAGAGATACATATAACTAAATTAAAATGTTCTCTTCTAATAACTAAAAAACTCCAGACATAGCCCACTGCAATTTTATCCACTGACAAGCCCAACATCTCCGAGGAATAATTGATGCTAAAATAATAGAAACAAATAGTTGTAATCTATGAAGTTTGATCTGCTGCAATTCCACTTCCCAATAAAAAATGATATCCTAAATAAAAAAAAAAGGTTGACATCATCAACTTCCAGTCATTCGCGCTCCCATGTTACCGCTTCCGTGGTAAATAACTCGACCAAATGCCCACTAATTTCATATATATTTACCTGCTTAACGCTCATTGTAATTCAGCACAATTAGATACCACATCTAATGTAATATGGCATCCCATTTGTAAAATAGTAGACAATGATAATATTGATCCGTCACCATTTGTAAAACAGTAGACAATGATAATATTGATCCTTCACGATGCCACTTTTCAAATATACTCAGATCATTCATTTGTGCATACCATTTTCATTAATTTGGTTCATAGTTGTCCAAACAACAAAAACTGAAATAAGTACAAGTATGTACATAGCCATGACATTCTGTAGCACAGTTGTGTACATCATACAAACTGGATATACCATATGAAAAAGAATAAATACTTATACCAGATCTAAGTGAATTCTTAATATCAAATAGATAGTTATACAAGCCTGTACATAGCCATGACATTCTGTAACACAGTAGTGTACATCATAAAATCTGGATATACCATATGTAAAAGAATAGATACTTATACGAGATATAAGTGAATTCCCAATATCAATTAGATACTTATACAAGTCTATACATAGCCATGACATTCTGTAACACAGTAGTGTACATCATAAAATCTGTATATACCATATGTAAAAGAATAGATACTTATACCAGAGCTAAGTGAATTCCCAATATCGAATAGATTAAGTACATTCCACTGTGCAACTATTTTTTCATCCACATAAACAGATAGGTACAAAAACTGTAATAAATTAAGTTGATATCCCATCTGTATAAACATATATACATATACTCTAGTTTATTAAACTACATTTCTATTAACCCCATAACTCCATACATAGCCCACTGCCATTTCCAGTCGTTCGCGCTCCACTGTTCCCGGTGCCGTTGTAAATAACGCGATCAAATGTCCACGCATTTCATATTTACTTAGCTGCTTCAGCCTCATTGTCATTCAATAAAGTTATATACCACATCGAATGTGATATGTTATCCCATTTGTAAAAAAAAACATTATACAAAGAAATACAGTTGATACTTTACTATATAACTTCTCAAATGCACTCAACTCATTCATTTGTGCATACCGCTTCTATCCATTTCATTCACGACTCTCCAAACTACACAAAAAACGAACAATAACTGGTCCATACAAAGCCAATTCATATACAAGATCTATGTGCATTCCCAAAATAAAAAATATTTAAAGCAAATAGATGTCAAAATGATAATAAAGTAGGCGATCTACATATACCAAAATTATAGTGCATTTCTAAAAACCCCAAAACTCCAAACATAACCCAGTGCAATTGTTTCCAAAACAAGCCCAACATTTTTTATTAATACTTGTGCTAAAAAAAGGTTCAAAACTAATAAGATTATCCATTTACAATTCCAGTTCCTAGCATAACATGTTATCTTCAAACAAAAAATGGTAGACTTCATCAAGTTCCAGTCATTCGCGCTCCCATGTTCCGGGTGCCGTGGTAAATAACTCGATCAAATATCCACGCATTTCATACTTAGCATCCTGCTTCCATTTTTTCGGTAATACGGATCCTTGACTGAGTATCCTCTCAAGTAGCATGACAACAATTCCACAGTCCAAGCTACACACATGAAAATTTGAAAAATTTCATCATCAGCATTCTTTTACGAAAATGCATAATTGTATCGAACTAAGGTAAAATTTTATAAATTACCTGTCTAATTGTTGGACAAACTGTAGATCTCGCACCAGTGGATAGTGAAATGCATTCCCCTTTAACCAATATAGTGTCAATTTGTCACTTGAAGTGAGAGGGACTTATGCCATTTTCGATGGCCCCTTTCTTTAAAACTTTTAATCCACGAACCCTTTTCCAACAAGTCATCATCCTCCTCTCTCAAATTCTTAAGGCAATTCATTATGTAAGAGTGATGTCATAGAAGTTAATTAGATAGTTCACGAATTTAAAAATACTTTTGGTTCGTGAAGATACTTACAAAAGTCGTAGCATCATTGAAACATACATCGACCTCGTTATTTATTCTTGGCCCCAAAGGATCGTAGTGAATGAACTCGCCTCATTTTTTATCCATATAAATTAGTGTCCAATGAAATTTTAAGTCATGCCTCATTGGGAAGAGAATCATGTCGCAATCTCCAGCTGCATGCATAAGTACATCCTCGATGGTTGTCTTGATTTCATTTTTATCATTCAAACGAACGACTTCCCAACATTGTGTAGACATCATGAAGAAAGGGGGTAACGCGCCTTCCATTTTCTTGTACGTCATTTGCATGATCTCCCCAAAGTTGTTGATTATCTGTTGTATTTATGTAGGTAAAACAAAATACCAAACATTAGGTGTCGAAACATATGATCATTTTGAGAATGTTCAGTACAAAAAACTTATTTAGCAACTGCAATTGGATAACATGGGCAATGAAAAAAATATGTACAAATTTTTGTTTCAAATTAATATGGAGTTTAAAAGAAGATATAGCATGACCTGTTTGAAAAGATACACCAATATATATATATATATATATATATAATACGGAGAAAAATATTGCATAATACGGAGAAAAATAGAACGTCACATATCATAATACGGAGAAAAATATTTCAATTAGAAACATGGAAGTTGACAACTTATTAACTGTAAATATAAACATGCATATTCAGTGAGAAGATGATCAAATTATGTTGTCAAATAGATACCTATTTGAGAGTAAAACGAAACTTATAAAAATATGAGTGGAGAAGATATGTGCATCAATAAATACAATAATTCAGGAGTTTTATAGATATCTAACGACATTCTTTAAGATACTCAGTAACAGATATCTCAAACATAGACACTATATGTTTGAGATATCTAGTCACTATCTGTTACTGAGTATAGTGTCTATACATATACATATATATATATATATATATATATATATATATATATATATATATACATGTTTGAGATATATATGTTTCAGATATCTGTTACTGAGTATCTTAAATATTATAAATACAGATTCACAAAACACTAATTTTGGAGAAAAATATTTCATTTACCAAATGGTAGTGAGGACATATGCATTGAATAGATATAAAAAAAAATTGGTGTTGAATAGATACATCATTACCATGGATATAAACAAACTGTATTGTTGAACATATACCATGTACTGTACAAAGAAAAAACAATTTTAGTTGTGGAATATTAAGGGTTGATATAGAATTTAAAATGCTAAGAAAGCAAATGCGTTTCTACTCACATAGTATTGCACAATTTTAGCCTTCTCATTTGGAACATAACAATCATTAACTAAGTGATAAAATGGGGTATTTGGTTAGCATAGCATATACTATCAGATAAGTTGAAGATATACAACTAGACAATTATATAATAGAACATATTTGATTTTTATTTGATAATTATTTAAGATAGGCTTTACATTGGAATAAATACGATGACCATTATTAGAATTTTCATAATATGAACAAAACCAATTAAACTCTATATGAAATGTGCATTCAATTTTCAAACTACAGTGCTAGATACATTTACCATGTTTGATATTGCACTAGGCTCCAATATATCCAAAACATCTCTCCTTGAAATAGATGCAAATGGTGAGTCTCCTTGCCACAACATAGACCTGCGTACGATTCTTCTTATTAGTACACTGATAAAATTATTTATTAATAAACAAAATATAGAATAAACACATACATTTCATTGCTCTTATCCCAAAACAACCGTAATTTATCTCTACATTCCTTCTTAATATGGGTTAAAACTGGACCCTTATTTAAACGCAATTTCATTTGCTTTATAGGTTTACGATTCGATAGTTCAATATCTTCAACTACCAGTGGGTTAGTATCTGAATTTTTTCCAGTCGATGTGGTAATGTCATATGGTGTATGTGGAGACTTAGACATGCTGATTTTTTCGAAAAAATTATCTTCCCCATGCAATTTTTTCATCTTTGCTGCTTGTCGTGCATGTCGCTCTACTTTGCGTCGGTCACCAACCCCGTAATCAAAATCAGGTTGTGGTATTGGTGGAATTCGATCTTTCCACTTTTGTATTCTCTTGTACATGGAGAGTGTTTTACCACTCATTGATGACATGGGAACTTCATCTAATATCTGTCTAAGTTCAATGTTCAAAGAGCTTAGTATATTTGCAGTTTTTTCATTACTTTTGTTCAAATTACTGAGGTCCCTCTTCGCTTTATCCCAATCTCACTTTTTTGCAACAGTTCATCATCTTTGCTCTTTTATTTCTCATTCAAATTTTCAATATCATTGACCATCTGGATGTTCTCATCTTCTAAATCCTTCAAGTATGAACCCCCCTCTTCAACCGGTTGCCCATCATTCTTATTCCCACCACACTGGACTGTTAAAACATAAATATCCTGACGAAGTGGCATGTTCTCACGTTCGAGACGCTGAATATCTTTCTTCCGTGTCGCATCACATATTGAATGGTCTGCATTTTTGGCTTGTCCGTTCAAGATTATCTTAAGAGATGATATTTCTTCACTTTGCGCACTCACTTTATTCTCTAGTAAGTGTTTCTCAATTTTAAGAGCAACAATTTCCTCTTCAAGATCAATCAAATACTCACGATGCTTCTCGAATTCTGCTTTCCCAGCAAGCAATTGTTTTTCACTTCGGACAGCATATTGTTCAGATTTTTTCTCCCTCTCTTTTACATCTTCAAAGAAGCAATCTCAATTCTTCAACCTCCATTATCAGCTTATCATTAGCAACCCTGAAGTTACCCAAATTTATACGCCTCTCTTGTGTTTCAATGACATAATCAGGGCTTTCTTCCGATAACACCTTAATTACATTTTCATTATGTGGTAAAATGGCATGGTATATTCTCCGATCAATGGTGTTATCTGACTTGATATCCGTCGAATCATCCAATATCTCAAATTTGACTCTTCTAGGTGGTGGTGTCGGAATTTCTAATAAACCCAAAGTAAATGTTGGGATATCATTGCTAACATCATTCACCTGCATGGATAAAAATATAGTTATTATACAATAAACAAGTTAATATACATGAAACATCAAGGGAACAAAATGTGATGAATGTGTTAATATTTACGGGCTATTAATAAACATTAAACAAGTTAAGATACCTGTAACATCGAGACTTTAACATTGTCCATCACCGAATATAACTCTTGTAAATTCCATCGGAGAAATTTAGGATGCCTCTCATCGATTCCGATTAAGAGGTCAATTAAATTCGATATTTCACATAGCCAGAACTAAAGCAAAAGTAATTATGTTAGTAAGATCATTGTTTATTAGTAAAAGTATTGGTAAAAATTGATATAATAGGAAAAAATTAGGTTATAGGTAATAGAATTTGACATCCCGAGACGGTGCTTGGGGTATTCGTCGAGTTTTCGATCGATTTGAAGAGGTTATCATGCACAGCTACTGCCCAATGATATTTCTTCATATCCTTGACATCCTCAATATAGTTCTTGTAACACCAAGAAATATATGAAGTAGTGTTTGGGAACAAAACGCAAATGAAGAAATGAAGAGCAACTAAACGGACCGTGTCCAAACATTCTCATAATTCACACCCAACAATGATTTTCTAAGGCCCTTTTCAACTAATGCCTTTGTCATCTTCTTCTCACCCTTGAAATATCTATCAAAGAATGGAGTAGTCTTCTTTCTTTCTTTTGCAACTATAATTGGTGCACCATTCGACGGAAGACCAAACAATGTTGTTACATCCATTGGGGACAACTCAATTGAAGTGTTTCCAAACAAAAACTTCTTGCTATCCTTGTTGTAACGTTGGATAATTGATATTATTTTCAAGTCGCACTTCTTCACAAATAACTCTGTCACCTTTCCTTTGTAAAACGCTTCGAACATTGGCAAAAAAGGTGTGTCCATCAATACTTTAACATGATTTTCTTTGAAAAAAAGACTTGTTATCTCGCATAAACGTGTTGAAAGCTATCAAACTGCATCGAAACTAATCATGTTATCCTGTTTTTGCCGGTTTCATTTCACCACTACTATCTTCCATCTAATTGTATACAAAATAACCATAACAGACATTAGATAATGGTGACACAAATCGAATGAAATTGCAATCAATAAAGTATCTTATGTATAATCATATGAAATAAACACAATATAATAATAAAATTTTCTATTCATATATTTGACGATAATCTATTAAAAAAATTGGTATTAGGTATAAATTCACTTTCATCACAATGCCATATGCAAAACACATTTTATCAATTAAATCATAATTTAAATTTTGGCGCAATATAAAGTTCACAACAAATTTATACAAACATTTCTCACAATGTATATTTGACAAATACAATTTCATTATATTCCAACAAATGAACATACTATCTCAAAAAAATCCTCATATAGATCCAAGGGGTGGTATATATATGCCCTAATTTTTGTTGCATACATTTTTTATCGTTATTGCGCAGAAGTCAATTGATGTTTTTAGGGGAGTCAAATATTTTTCACAACGCATATTTGATAGATAACTTACATTTGCATATATATATATATATATAGTCTGATAATAAAAATTCACAGGTTTTGTACCCAAAAAAAAGTTTTTTATGTCCTAAAATTTAATATTTTTCTCAATATCAACACATTTTTTTTGTTATTCCGAAAAATTATCAAACGATTAACATCTAAATCAATAAAATATGCATTTTCTTAATATGAATACACACCACAAAATCCCTACGAATACTTATTCAAAAATCATAATTTCTCTACCAACATGCATGTTAATAATGTCCCAAACAAGAATACATCAAAACCGTTCAATACCTTATGTTGAAATATGCTCTGATATCTTCTATTTGTGAGAAACTTGATGTATCCTCCCTGATATCTATTTTCATTACCTTTCAAAATGTGATGTAATGCAATCACCTATCAATGACTACAGCTCCATTCATGCATTTTCATTTGTCATCCTTGCTAACAGGAAGCCAAAACAGCCGAGAGAGAGAAAATAGGAGCTGAAAACATTTCATTTCAGCAACATTAGATTCGCACGTTTTCTCCATAATTTATGAGGGTATCGTCTCCATTTTATTTAATTTGAAAGGAATTTGACCGTCTAATTGTGAGTCAAATGGTTTAGTTATATACTCACAAATAAAATGGACCTACATATACTTTTATTTCATACTAGGGGGTGGTATCTATATCCCCCTTAATTACTGTTAAAATTATTCTTGAATGTGAATTTCTACAGGGAGAATGGTATCTGAAGAAAATCACACAAACCTACATATAATATAAAAATATGTCATCTGACTCAAGGGTTAAGACTCACAGCTACTTAGCAGCCTTCCAAGTGGTTTAACTACTAAACCCTATATAACAATGAGAATCCCATCTCTTCAAAATTGATTTAGCATTCCCAAGTCCATTTCGATCCAATCCACTTCATAATTGATTCAATCTTAGAAGTACCGGTGCTTGCTAGTATCTAACTGATGCGTAACAAGTAGGTCTGACAAGTAATGCTTAAAACTCATTTAACATTGCTGAAACACGATAAAAATGTATTAAATATGGACAGACACTCATAAATACGATGAAAGAAATTTTTTAAAAGACGTATAACTATAAGATAAAAAGAGAGGGGGATTCATGTAAAGGAACGATTGAGAAGATGTGATGAAATCCCATGAAAGAAGGAGAATGATAATACCGTTCCACAGCTTTTTCGTAGGGCCCTTCAATTTCCCAATCAAAAGAAAGAAATATTGTTGCTGGCTCAACATCTGCAGGCATGAGAGAATCTTGCCAAGACTCGTAAGGCACACTGCCTTGATTCATAATGTCTGTCTGGACTGCAATGTTAGTGCTAACCAAAATGTCATCTTCTGACTCAGAATCACTATCATGCTCACGGAATCACTTGATCGGGTTTATTCATGCCATCCTTAATTGTATTTAAAGAAAATTCAGGAACTCGATGGATGTTAGTTTGCATTTGTATCCAATGGTTTAAGGTAGGGAACTTGTCCACCAAAACATTGAAAAGCATAGACATAACTTATATCCTTTTTACCAGAGTGAGTAAAAATGCATTAATTTAAAATCTATTCTTCTGAAACTAACCTCTCTGATTGATCAAGAGCAAGCTCGTAAAATAACCTGTCAGCATCAAATGTTTGAACTAACCCATCATTCAAGGAGCTAGATATAGCTGAATCACTACCAATATATAGTATACTACTACGAAAAATGCACGCTATGACAGCCCTCACTAGGGACAGTTTAATAAGATGTTTTACAATATCTAATTGAAGAGGGTACAAAGGGAGTCCAAGTATCGAAGATGAACGGCTATAAGAATTGGTCTTAGCTTCTATAGAAGATGAGGAAAGAAGGTTACATTTTGGATAACTCGGCTTGTTTGGGAGTCTTTTAGAGAAAGGAAAGGAAAGGAAAGTTCTATTACGAGAGAGAAAAAAAGAAAGGAAAATTTATAAGAGAGAAAAGAAAGGAAGAGAAGATAAATGATGTGGGAAGAAAGATAAAATAATTTTCTTTTCTAGTGTTTGGGAGTAGGAAGGAAAATAATTTTTTAAGAGAAATAAGATGCATTTTTATAGAACTTTCCTTTCTCTCCATTTCTTTTCGATTTGGAAGGAAAGTTTTGGAGAGAAGGGAAGGGAATTTTTTTTAACATTTTCCTTTCTTTTCTCTCCTTTAAAACTCTCAAACGATGAAAAATGGCGAAATAACACTTTCTCTCTTATGTAAACTCCCAAACGACAGAAAGAAACCATAGTTTCCCTTCCTTTCCTTTCTTTTCTCTCCAAAATAAAACTCCCAAACAAACTGGCACAAGAAGGAATCACTGGAATGCATGCCCAACCATAACCAAATTGTGGTGGATAAACTGGAGGTAAACATGCCGAAATCACTTCATGGATAAGATCAACACACACAATTTTTGCTACCTTTCCAGCTATTGGCCATTCAGATATTGGCATAGTTATTGAATCGTGATATGTATCGTGTATCGAAAACCCTCTGTATCGTGAATCGTATCGCAATACGTATCGTGCAATACTGCACAAAAAATAAATAAAATTTTAAAAAGTAAATAAAAATATGGAGAACACTTTTCAATCAATTATATAACATAATATGATTCAAACTTCTAATTTCTCCACAAATCATAGCAAAAAGAGAATCCACAAGACATATTTAGTATCATATACTAAGTATAAGTAACGATTAAGGTATCATCATGGTGTCATCCTCAACTATGATGATGATACCTTAATAGTATCCAAAAAATAATAACCAAAATCCAAAAAATATATCGAATAAAGTCATCATCTTCATCACTCCTCTAATTGTTCCTAAATCCTAATCCTCCTCATCATCATCAATGTTTAGTTCATTATCATCATCGTCTTCATCATCATCCTCTACAATGATTCTCTCCTATTCTCCTTGGTCCTCCTCTTCCTCATCCTCCTCCTCCTCCTCCTCCTCCTCCTCCTCATCATCATCATCATCATCATCATCATCATCATCATCGTCAATAACTTCAATATCATCCGCATCAACACGAATCGATTTTCCTTTCCTCCTCCTGACATTCAAGTTCCTTGGTCCTATATGAAAAAAATGCAAAAATATACATTAATTACTTCATCTTGATGTAGTATATTACTATTTCATTTTTTTAATAGTTCCAAAATATATATACTAACAACCCATACCTCGCTTCTGTTTGTTACTACTTCCTCCTTCCTCTTGGAAGCATTCATGCACATCCATCCACGTGTGGTCTTCGGGAAGGAATGGATCTTCCTTCTCGGCTATCCATTCATCATCGGAATCCATATCCGATAGACAAATTGGATCATATGTCTCACCCCTTTGTTGTCGCTTCAAAAGTCGCATCTCGAGTTGAATGTTGTACTTGACAAAGACAAGAGCATTCAATCTTTATGCCGCCAAACGATTTCTTTTCTTTGAGTGCACGTGGTCAAACATGCTCCAATTTCGCTCACATCCCGTGGCAGTACAAGTTAGGCTTAGCACTCTTATTGCCAACCGTTGGAGTTCCTTGCACTCTTCTCTGTAATTTTCGCACCATATGCCTAGAATAAATAGGCAAAAACAATGAAAACATAAACAAAAATAAGAGGCCAGGAAACAACAACAAAAATAGGCCAAAACAGGGGCATATGGCTGCCCAAAATAGGTGCAAAACAGGGGCATATGGCTGCCCAAAACAACAATAAAAATAGGCCAAAACAGAGCCAAGTTGCTGTCCAAAACAAGGGCATATTGCTGCCCAAAATAGGGGCATATTACTGCCCCAAAACAACAATAAAGATAGGCCAAAGTAGGGACAAAATGCGGCGAAAAAAGTAACTAATTACCTGGTTGCGTCTTATCTCTTGTCAAGACGACCATGCTCACTTAAAATAACCCTTCCGCCCGGCGAAATTTCTTAATTTGTTCAGCAATTGCAATTTTGCTCTCAACATTCGGATACATTTTCTCAATGTCTTGGTACAACCCTCTCTTCACTTCCCTATCCGCATTGAACCCCTCGCTATATTGGAATCTAAATAAAGTATACATGTGCATATGCATTATGTTAGAAAAATTATACAACTAAATAAAGTTATACAAATACAATTTATGATGAAAAGTTACCTATGTTGGAGAAAGTAACCCGCCGCATGAAGTGGTTGATGGGGTTGCATGTCCCATCTTGTATCAATAATTTTCCATATTCTTCGGTACCTTACCTCTTTATGGTTGAAATTTTTTGCAATTGCCTCCTTGGCCCTATCCATATCTTCATAAATGTACCCCATCGCCGGTTTCAAATCACCATCTACAAGCCTTAAAACCATAGTGAGGGGGATAACACATTTCAAGCAATATTTGATTGCCTTCCAAAATTTTCTATCACCTAAAATTATGTTCTCAACATGATTGGCATCAAACTTATGTGCATATGGTCCTGTGGCCCACTCCTCCGATGAAAACATGTGCCTAAGAGGAATTTTCTTCGCTTGGAAGCTCTTTAAAGTCAAGAGAGATGTAGCAAATCTGGTAACCCCCGCCCTTATTAGTTCTTTTTTTTGTAAATTTTCGAAACAAATCAAGAACCCAAGCATGTAGGTATATATAAATGGTTACCTACTATGCTTTTTTAATGGTGTCATATAAAATTGGTAGATCACCTATATCACTTAGCATTAAATCAATGAGGTTGTGACACCCCGCCTAATAAAATACCAGGCGATCACTCCTATATCAAATTAAAATAGGAGTCTCATATATTTCATTCTTAGCATCACTGTTGAAAACCAATTTAATTACTAATATCCTATTAGGTCGGCGTCAAATTTTTAATTAACTAATCTTTTTAACCAAACCATTCAAATAAAACAATTACAACAGTTTATATGCAGCAACTGAAATGAAATAAAATAAAATAACCGAACACTCGGTACAATAATACAACAAAATCGAATGCCGCGATAAAAGGAGATAAAAGAATAAATGAGTACAGTTGAGCCATAAGCCCGAATGTTTCTACAATGCCTCCTATCAAGATCTCAATGATAGAAGCGTCTAATATAAACCTGCTTGCATCCACAGCTGTTGCAGCAAACGTCTGACCCGAAAGAATCATCATCCAGGCATCCCTATGTCTGGACACCTATAAATAAATATAGATATAGCAAGAGGGGAAAATAGAGAAACGGGTCAGAGCCCGAGTTTTGAAAACATTTTAGCAAGTGCTTAAAATCCATATTTTAAAATATGTTATTTCTCATATTTAAACTGGTATCGCTCTCATATGAGATACACCTCTTCCCTCTTCTAACACTGCATAACTATCGCATACCCCTTTAAACAACCTAGTTAAGCTACCCTGCCTAACTAATGTAATTACCCATCTTCTAATAATCCTCATCAATTCGAGTACTAAGGACTAAACTTCTCACCATTCCCAACATTACATTACGTTCGTGTATGGGGTGTCTCACGAAGAGAAATCCAAACAAGGAACCCCCCCCCCCCCCGATACACTACTACGTGACAATGTTGATCATCGGGATCCATTAGGCCTTCAGTACATACCATATTTATACCATCCCATATTTATTAATAGTTCTCATTAGAACCTAAGATTCATATTCATATAAATCCGGATATTCATTTACCGGAAGTGATTTCACACTTTATTCATTCTTTTCACTTTATACAAGGTTAGGTTATATGATATCTCATCATATATATATAAACAATATTCTATACGCAACAATTATATTAATCATCCATCGAACTATGATATAAGTGGCTTAGTCATTCTCATTTACTAAGCATCCGTGGATTATCTCAAGTACACATATATGTTAATCACAATACATATATCCATATCTGGCACCCATAGGCTTAACAGCAGTGCACACATACTCTTCTATCCAAGCCAAGTACAACCCGTACTAAAGGATCACATGTTCCACATCGCTCAGGAACTGTATTAATACAAATCACACATATTGGAGGCGAACATGGTTCCAAGCCTATGGGCTACGCACATACTTACGCACCCATATGACCGTCAACACTATCATTCTCTCAGATATCCCGTACCTAGGTTCCATGCTCTTGAGGTACCAAATCTAAAAACCCCCCGAAGGCAACACATGATAAGGTTGTCCTCTTTCGAACGCCAACCTCCCGTGATTGCAAGTATGGTAAGTATGTCATACACATAATAAACAATAATATAGGTACACATTCCACCTATATAAAGATATCTCCGGTTAGGTATTCACACAACCATATTATAATGATAGGTATTTATCTCACCTATACATTATTCCCCATAGGTAATTTTTTTAACCCATGTATATAATAACACAGGGCATACGAACCACCCATATAATAATCCCCATACGTAGTATATTTATATCTCGAATATCCTATGCATTTATAAATTTTTGACTAATCCCCAATATTTTATTTTTCGAGCTTTTCTCATCGCATAATGATAATATCAACAACGCCGATATATTCATTCATCTCATAATATATATACTTTAACGACATCGTATATATATTATTTATATCCCTTCTCAATATACTATGGCTATAATTTTTAAACTCTTATAACGATAGCCAATAACCTTGAACATTTCCATTCATAATAATATAAGAATTCACACCCTTAAAATATTACCCCAATATGTACTGTCTTATTTATTATTCAAATCACATATAAATACCCTTTTAAGTATTATTCCTCACGAACACCCCTATTTGGGTAAATCTTGGGCTTTACTTTCAACTAACCCAAGGTATATACCTTACTAAAAAAAAATATTTAGAAGTCCCCACACTATTTTTAGGAACCCCAAATATTTATCTCCAAATAATTCTAGCCTTTATTTTTCCAATTTCCGGTTTGATTTCCGGGTTGATGATTTCAACCCCGGAACTGCTTTCTTAAAAAAAATCATAACTAATTAAAAAAAAATCAAAAAAATATGCGATCGGCGTCCACGCGACTGTATTGAAAAGACCTACAATTTCATATTTGACCGAGAGCTGAATCGGCGGTCTTCCTAGCCGAAACAGTTCGGAAGTGACGCTGGTCACTATTCACCTTCTTCTCCAAAAATCCAAACATCCATTAAAGCATCTCCAAGCTTTTTATCTCCTCTCTCATCATCATTTAACCTCAAACAATCATAAATACACATATAGAAATTGTTCTAATCATCCTAGAACCCATTTTCAAAAATTAATTTCAATAAATTCCAAGTTTCTCAAATTGGCCATTAATCGAGTTATATACGTTTTGATCTTCCGAAAACCCGTTTGATCCACAAAATTTCAACCTAAAGATCTTTAGTTATATACCACCTACAATATGAGAAATTAACACACTTAATCATAAAGCAAGTTAGACACTTGCCTCGTGGATTAAATCCAACGACCCCGAGTCGAATCTCGCGAATTTTGGCCGGAAATCTCTTCTTTTCTTCTCTTTTCTTTCTTCTTCTTTCTCTCTTCTCTCTCTCTTTCTCTCTCTTAGGGCTGATATTTGGGGAAAATAAGGGTTTTCCCCTTATTAAACCCGAAATTGGGTATATACCCAATTGTTAAATGACTCGTGTACTCATTTACGAGTCCCTACTAGTCCAAAAATGCCCCAAACCCAATTAGTACCCCGGGTACTCTATTTTGAGTATCTCGGCCATTCAGAACCTAATGGCGGAGTTGAAATCTCCATCCAAGTCACCTAACTAAAATTCACTATTTTGACTCAACACGTTCAATACGCGTGTTTTCCAATTTAAAATATTTTTCTTTGTCGCTTTACCCAACTACGACATGTAATTAAAAATAATCCACTCATATACTTAGTCTCGTAAGAAAATATAATCCATGTAAATATTAGTCCGACACTTGGAAAGTAATATTTACTATTCACTTTATAACATTAAATTTATTTAATTTCACTCATTAATCCCATAATTACTATTCACAATAATTCTTCAAATTACCGAATTACATCCACAGTGTACTTTAAATATCTTTAAAAGTACGGGGTATTACATACTCCCCCCCCCCCTTACAACAAAATTTCGTCCTCGAAATTCAGATATAGCCTGTACCACTACTCTAGGATCGGTATATACATTACGTCATAGTTGAACCAAATTTAGATATAGGCTAACACAATGGTCTCCCACTATGTTCCACCCATCTCGGGGTGTATGCTCATATATATATTATCATCATTTCTATTCATATATATATTATTCCTGCACCCCCCGGGTTCACACCCATTAGCGCACTTAATAATAATATCACATAATAGGCATACACACATCCTATTAAGATTCGTAGGCATATTCACAGCCTAATCATACACTTATCATACGTATTTTATTCTCATCGCTACGTATTCTATAAATATTCATATTACTATCTCTCTAGTAATCTCCAAGGTACATTCCCTATACCGGATAATTAAAGTATTAATTCTCATATACTATTTCAGAATTTGGTATCCTTTTCATCAAGAGGTACCTTTTAAATTTCTTTCCACATCCTTTCAACCCATCTCGGGTGTGCTAGCTCTCGTTGCACATAAATGCTTGAATTATCGTCATTCTCGCACGACATTCAATACATCATACCATTTAACCTTGTTTATAGTTGCCCCTTAGGCATATATTCTACACAAGTATTTTTACGTCCTTCTATCTCAAACATTTTTGGAATTTAACTAACTAGGGTACCCATACCCCCTATTATTCGTGCATATTTGCACAACCATTACAAACGTCTGACACATAACGCTCTTCTCTAAACAATGGATCCCATTTCCTTGGCCTGGTACTAGCACCTGAGTTTTTCCTAACCCGAATAATTTTGAAATTTAATTCTCCCAATGCTTGGAAATTCAATCCTTCTCAAGATTATTCCATCGATATTTTTGTGGTTAACTCACGATAAACTTCTTATATCAGTTCTGATAGTCTTATTTCCCTTACTTTGTGGTAGTTCTAAGATTAAGGTGTTTCTAATACACGTAATATGAGTACTATTCTAATTATATCCTTAGTGCCCAAGACCTCTCTCGAATTCCGACATTTGCTCGGTTTCATGCGTGGGATGTCTCACAAAGCGAAATCTAAACAAGGAACCCTCCCGTTACACTAATCCCTCGCATCATCGGTCATCGAGATATACCGGTCTAAGGGACACCAACGGGACGTTTTAAATCCTATTCGTCAATCTACTAATGTACTTTTACCACAAAATCCTTCCATGTTGACCAAATTGAAAGCCCAACTAATCAGGGATCCTACTCTCAACAAAAGCATTATGAACATCATACCCAAAATGTATTTCCTCTGAATTTTCCTTATATTCAAAGTCTGGCTATAAGTCTCAAATTAGTTTCCTTTGTCTTACCTCACCCACATACTTATGGTGAGAGAAAATTTTCAGTGCTTCTTCATAGAACTTATATCTGTATATAATTATACAGTCATCAAATGAATCTCACTCAATAGTGTTTCCTCTACACTAGGTGACTTATCGTTAAAACCAACATCCTTGCATTTTATAGCATCTGTCCACTCCTGACGTCGTTAAGGTTCGTACGTGGAGTGTCTTGTTAGCTTCAAATATGCAACGAGGATAATCCCATCCCATCTACCAATAAAATATGGTCAAAACTCTCAATTCTGTCAAGGAGCCATACCATAAGCGCTTGCACTAACACTAAGTCCTTCGCGCGAACAACAACAAGCTTAACTCCCAACTTAACTATAAATCCTTCATACCTTAAATTGTATCTATAAGGTCCCCATGCACTCAAATCATGGTAATGAAACATCTCCTCATCGAAGTTCCATATAAACATATAATCAAAGAGAGCTCATACAGAATTTATCTCGCCCTCCATTCTTTATTATGTCCGTATATATATGTTTCACATCTTATATAAATATATATACATTATGTTATACACATCAAGTATATCCATACTTATATATCACGCACTATATAAGTATAATAACCATCCTTCAGAGCTATAATTCAATGGATGTAGTCTCTCAATGCTATCATCTTCCAGGGAATTACACACACATCATCCTAGGTACCAGCGGTCGGACTATCACATCGACATGGTAAAACCCAAATCACAACGAATGGGAAGCGATCATAGTTCCTCCTCGAAAATGAGAACGAAACATACCCACCATGTCTCATTCATGATAAAAATCACACAATATAAAATGGACACTATGACTCCCTGCTCCTCAAGCCAGGGGCCTCACCCAAAATGCATAACTTCCCATGATAGCACTCGAGGGGTATGTTTCATACAAATATAACAAGCACATACAGATATATTTAAACATATTATATATATACGTCTTAATATGCTCATATATATATACAGTATAATTCGGCTAATCGTGTATATCTCTCGTAACATTAGCCCGTATTTCCCGAATATACATATTCGATTTAATCCCATAAGTATTCACTTACTTATAATATAAATAAATATTAAGCTTATCACAACTAGATCGTATGCCAATTACATCCAAAATTCCAATTCGAAGCCCAAGAGTCTTTATCCCATTAGACTCTTAAAAATCACAAAGTCTCACAACTTTAATTTTTCATTGCAGATTTCACACCTTGCACTAAAACAACTATAACTCACTCTACGTAAGTCCAATTTACTAGTGAGTCTATTATTCCACTAGAGAAACCTCTTTCTCCATTGTACCTACCTTACTCCGGTACTAAGTTCACTTAACTATATCACTCTTTATTCACCGTCGGTGTCTGACCGATTCTTATGTGAATAACCTAGAAACTGCATTCACTTTATTCTAAATCAAGGGAATTTACATTTTAAAACCATCTGTAAGATTAATTTATGAGCAAAATATCATGCTCCGCTAAATATGGTGACCATCACTCCCACCATTTCACATTGCTTCAACGAGTGAAAAAAAAATTTCCTCAAATTTTCACATATGGGTATTTCCATACCCAACTCTAAGCCAAAGCTTTCGAGCCTTCGACTTCCTAGAAGTGAAATTACACTATTTCCGCCTAGCTCAACTTCAATGCACGGTCCTCATCAAAGACCTCTTAAGCTTTTTCCCCATCTAACTTCATTAGGTAATTCAAGTTTGGCACCATTCTCTACTATAGCGGTGCATAGATAATTATAACTACTATTCTATAGTAGTCATTTCATCAATCCATGACAATGCCGCAAGGAAAATGACCTTTACCATGGTCCTCATTTCCAACATCAACTTATAGCTCTAACTAGGCCCCGCCTCCTGCTGCTCTCACAATGGACTTTCATGGTCGCCCTTCGTGGATCAGCACACGAATCCCGAACGAGCGTGCAAAAGATTTAATATAATATTACATAATGGAAGGAGAATGAAATCTCACAAGAGGATATCAACAATCCTAATCATAAGGCTCTATATCAAATCAAAAGCAATGCTAAAAGCGTAGTACATCCACACATATTCCTAAGGACACTAGAACCTGATGCTCTGATACCACCTGTGATACTTCGCCTAATAAAATACCAGGCGATCACTCCTATATCAAATTAAAATAGGAGTCTCATATGTTTCATTCTTAGCATCACTGTTGAAAACCAATTTAATTACTAATATCCTATTAGGCCGGCGTCAAATTTTTAATTAACTAATCTTTTTAACCAAAACCATTCAAATAAAACAATTACAACAGTTTATAGGCAGCAACTGAAATAAAATAAAATAAAATAACCGAACACTCGGTACAATAATACAACCAAATCGAATGCCGCAATAATAGACGATAAAAGAATAAATGAGTACAGTTGAGCTATAAGCTCGAATGTTTCTACAATGCCTCCTATCTAGCTCTCAATTATAGAAGTGTCTAATATAAACCTGCTTGCATCCACAGCTGCTGCAGCAAACGTCTGACCCGAAAGAATCATCATCCAGGCGTCCCTATGTCTGGACACCTATAAATAAATATAGATATAGCAAGAGGGGAAAATAGAGAAACGGGTCAGAGCCCGAGTTTTGAAAACATTTTAGCAAGTGCTTAAAATCCATATTTTAAAATATGTTATTTCTCATATTTAAACTGGTATCGCTCTCACATGAGATACACCTCTTCCCTCTTTTAACAGTGCACAACTATCGCATACCGTTTTAAACAACCTAGTTAAGATACACTGCCTAACTAATGTAATTACCCATCTTCTAATAATCCACATCAATTCGAGTACTAAGGACTAAACTTCTCCCCATTCCCAACATTACGTTACGTTCGTGCGTGGGGTGTCTCAAGAAGCGAAATCCAAACAAGGAACCCTCCTGATACACTACTATGTTACAATGTTGATAATCGGGATCCATTAGGCCTTCAGTACATACCATATTTATACCATCCCGTATTTATTAATAGATCTCATTAGAACCTAAGATTCATATTAATATAAATCCGGATATTCATTTACCGAAAGTAATATCACACTTTATTCATTATTTTCACTTTATACAAGGTTAGGTTATATGATATCTCATCTCACATATATAAACAATATACTATATGCAACAAGTATATTAATCATCCACCGAACTATGATACAAGTGGCTTAGTCATTCTCATTTACTAAGCATCCGTGGATTATCTCAAGTACATATATATGTTAATCATAATAAATATATACATATCCGGCACCCATAGGCTTAAAAGCGGTGCACACATACTCTACTATCCAATCCAAGTACATCATGTACTAAAGGATCACATGTTCCACATCGCTCAGAAACTGTATCAATACAAATCACACATATTGGAGGCGAACATGGTTCCAAGCCTTTGGGGTACACACATACCTATGCACCCATATGACCGTCAACACTATCATTCTCTCAGATAGCCCGTACCTAGGTTCCATGCTCTTGAGGTACCAATTCTAAAATCCCCCCGAAGGCAACACATGATAAGATTGTCCTCTTTCGAGCACTAAACTCCTGTGATAACAAGTATGGTAGGTATGTCATACACATAATAAACAATAATATAGGTACACATTCCACCTATATAAATATATCATTGGTTAGGTATCCACACAACCATATTATAATGATAGGTATTTATCTCACCAATACATAATTCCCCATAGGTAATTTTTTTTAACCCATGTATAATAACATTAGTGCATACGCACCACCCATATAATAATCCCCATACGTAGTATATTTATATCTCGAATATCCTACGCATTTATCATTTTTTTTACTAATCCCCAATATTTTATTTTTCGAGCTTTTCTCATCGCACAATGATAATATCAACAACCCCGATATATTCATTCGTCTCATAATATATATATACTTTAACGACATCATATATATATATATATATATATATATATATTATTTATATCCCTTCTCAATATACTATGGCCATAATTTCCAAACTCTTATAACGATAGCCAATAACCTTGAACATTTCCATTCATAATAATATAAGCAGTCACACCCTTAAAATATTGCCCCCAATACGTACTATCTTATTTATTATTCAAATCACACCTAAATACCCCTTTAAGTATTATTTCTCACGAACTCCCCTATTTGGGTAAATCTTGGGTTTTACTTTCAACTAACCCAAGGTATATTCCTTACTAAAAAAAAATATTTAGAACTCCCCACACTATTTTTAGGAACCCCAAATATTTATCTCCAAACAATTCTAGCCTTTATTTTTCCAATTTCTGGTTTGATTTGCAAGTTGGTGATTACAACCTAGGAACTACTTTCTTAGAAAAATCATAACTAATTAAAAAAAATCAAAAAAATACGCGGTCGGCGCCCACGCGACCGTATCGAAAAGATCTATAACTTTCATATTTTCACCGAGAGCTAAATCGGATGTCTTTCTAGCCGAAACAGTTCAGAAGTGATGCTGATCACTATTCACCTTCTTCTCCAAAAATCCAAACCTCCATTAAAGCATCTCCAAGCTTTTTATCTCCTATCTCATCATCATTCAACCTCAAACAACCATAAATACACATATAGAAAGGGTTCTAATCATCCTAGAACCAATTTTCAACAATTAATTTCAATAAATTCCAAGATTCTCAAATTGGCTATTAATCGAGTTATATCCGTTTTAATCTTCCGAAAACCCGTTTGATCCACGAAATTTCAACCCAAAGATCTTTAGTTATATATCAACTACAATATGAGAAATTAACACACTTAATCATAAAGTAAGTTAAACACTTTCCTCGTGGACTAAATTCGACGACCCCGAGTCGAATCCCGCGAATTTTGGCCTAAAATCTCTTATTTTCTTCTCTTTTCTTTCTTCTTCTTCTTTCTTCTCTTCTTTCTCTATTCTCTCTCTCTCTCTCTCTCTCTCTCTCTCTTAGGGCTGGGGGAAATAAGGGCTTTCCCCTTATTAAACCCGAAATTGGGTGTATACTCAATTCTCAAATGACTCGTGTACTCATTTACGAGTCCCTACTAGTCCAAAAATGCTCGGAACCCAAATACTACCCCCGTGTACTCTATTTTGACTATCTCGGCCATTTCGAACCCAATGGAGGAGTCAAAATCTTCATCCGAGTCACCTAACTAAAATTCACTATTTTGACCCAACACGTTCAATACGCATGTTTTCCAATTTAAAATATTTTTCTTTGTCGCTTTACCCAACTGCGACATGTAATTAAAAATAATCCACTCATAAACTTAGTCTCGTAAGAAAATACAATCCATATAAATATTAGTCCGACACTTGAAAACTAATATTTTCTATTCACTTTATAACATTAAATATATTTAATTTTACTCATTAATCCCATAATTACTATTCACAATAATTCTTCAAATTACTAAATTACATCCACAGTGTAATTTAAATATCTTTAAAAGTATGGGGTATTACAGATGTGAGCCGAACAAGGATACCAAAATAAATTTTTTCCTTTGTTTTTCAATTTTTCTCTGGGCAAAACATAAGCCGACGCACTATCGGTAATTACTTGGACCACATTCTCCTCCCATATCTCCTCAACAAGTGAATCAAGTAATTCACATAGCTTGTCGGCATCCTTTACAAAGGAGGAAGTATCCAAGGATTTGAGAAAAACCGTTCCACAAGGGCTATTCACAAGGAAATTAGTTAAGGACCTTGATTTCCCATCGGTCAATCCATCCGACATAAGAGTGCAACCCGTCATCTTCCATTCTTGTTTATATTTTTCCAAATTTGTTTCAATATTTTCAACTTCCTTCGTTAAGTAAGTAACCCTTGTCTCATGGTAAGACGGAGGCTTTAGCCCCTTCTCGTAATCACCAATTGATTTCACCATCTTTGTAAACAAGGGACTTTTGACTACATTAAAAGCTATACCATTTTCATAAAAAAACCTACAAATGTCACTAATTACCGGCCCCCTCTTTTTTAACATTGCATTTATCGTTGTTTGTTTTTTCTTGCCTTTAATGACATATGTATCCATTGTTCCCTTCTTTGATTTTTCGAAATTTTTCTCAACTTCAAATTCCTCTTCTTCACCCTCATTTTGTTGCTCACTTTCTTCATTGTACTCCTCCTCATTTACTCCTAAAATGTTTGCAAATTTTTTTCTAACATCTTAGGGGCATTGCATACATTTTTTGGCATCTTTCCCCGTATGGGCAAGATGGTGCTTCATTCTACAAATCCCACCCCATTTTGCATCCTTACAAAAATTACATCTTAAATGCAATCTATTATCATTCACTTTTTCACAATAGTCCCATGTGGGGTCAACCACAAATTTTTTCTTTTGTTTAGTCATTTCCTAAATAAATAAAGAGGAAAAAGAAATAAATATACTTGAATAAACAAATAAATAAAGAGGGACAATAATAAATAAGTGTGAAATAATATATAAATAAACCTAGGGTTTATTTATTTACTAATGGTGGAGAGAGAGAGAGCACAAAGTTGAAGAAAAAGACAAGAAAAGTGAGAAAATGACCTAGGGGTTACTTACCAAAGTACCAAAGCAAAGGATGGAAGCATCTCTTAGCAAAAAGTTGAAGAAAAAGACAAGAAAATGGAGTATATTAATGGTGGATAGAATATTAATGGTGGAGAGCACAAGAAAAGTGAGAAAATACCTTTTATACCTAGGGTTTGCTCATTTATACATTTTAAAGTCTTCAAAATAGTTTAAACCTATTTTCGGCCAGAATATTTTTTTTTAAAAAAGTTTTTTTTTAGTTTTTCCAAGCTGGCTGCCGACAAAATGCCTGTTGCTGTATCGTTTATGTATCGCGAGTCATACGATACACGTATCGACTCGCGATACTCACGATTCGGGGCCCATTTCGATTCGGTCGTCTGATTCGTATCACTAGCAGCTTGTATCGTATCGTATTGTGCGATTTGTATCGTGAATCGCACGATACTAACAACAGAGGATATTTGGTGTGTAAATGGTGATAAAACACACGTTTTGATTACTAAACACACGCTTTAAGATATTTATCGTTCAAGAATTATGAGATTAGTACTCCCCTGAATTATTTTCAATACTCGTGGGTAGTTTGTGGAGTACTGTTTTAATTTTGTACCCGTAAATAGATTTTCATGAAATTCTAAAAATGGTTATGACCTTAGCTTTCTCGCTGCATTCATCAATTGGAGAGTCATAGTCATAACTCATTGTAATAAATGCACATCTATCAGTGCGCACAAAGTTGGTTCCACCATGGTACTGTCCCAAGCCAAAAGCAATTATATTGGCTGAAATAAAAAGAAGCTTGATAAAATGAAACATGAAATTGGAACAACCATGTAATAATTAACATAACAGCCACCCTTCAGTATGAAATGAGTAAATGCAAATGCCAAATCTTGAACAGGTCATTGAAGAATTGTCCCACTAAATTCAGTGAAACTTATTATCGTGGTAGAAAAGGAAAAGGACCAAAAGGTAAAAGAATCAATAGATGAATTATAGGCTGACACCAAGTTTCTTCAAGACAAAAATATTATATTTTTACATATTATTAAAGGAAGACCCCAATTTACTGAGAAAATTCTACGTTGAGTTATGATTAAAGGCTGACCTGCTGAAACCTTCCTAAAGAGATAATAGTAGGGTCTAAAGAAACTAAAGCGTGTTGTGACAGTCTAATAGCCTTGTGGAGCTCCTTCAAATGGCTATATTTAGTTTTGCTGATCAGACCTGAAGGAAGCTAAATTTGTAGTTAGCATCATATTCAAGGCTATATGAATCATGATTCTAATGTAATAAAACAATAACGATACGTGTTTATTATCAAAAGGAAATGACTGGACACTTCCAAAATTAATGAACTAGGATCTAGAAGCGTTCAAAATTCGGGAATATGACTGTATTGGGGTTAAGTTTGCAACTTTTGGAAGTATGGTGTAGATATCAAAATCACCTCAAAACCTTTGGGTTAAATTTGCATTTTCCCTTCCATTTATCTACCAGAAGTTTGGATACAAAAAGTAGAAATAACTTCAGCACATCAGTGCTTCAGTTTCCTCAAGTGTAGTTTTTTTGGAGTCCTAACTTGGAAAATTCTCATGTAAAGCTTGAGTTTTAGTAAACTTATAGAAATCATGTTTTTTAAAATCTTGACTTTAATTATGAGAATTTGTAGGTGAATTTACCATTTTAGACATGTGAACTAAAATATATTTCATAACATAAATAAATTCTCATCATAAATTCAAATTCAACCTCACCTTATCTACCCCCAAACACCACAAATAATAAAAACATCGTAATCGTATTTGTCCCCCAGTTCCTTTTAGAGTAAACTTTATCCAACCAACATATCCTTAATAATAATATAAGAAAAGTTGCCCCATGCATAGGTTAATCAACACAAGAGTAATATATATCCACTCTTGATATAATTTCATAATTTAAATTCCACACATCACTAATGTATTTCAACGTCTTTTATACTTTATCTTAAGTTCTCAAATTCCCTAAAATTACTTATGAATGTGATACTACTTTCAAAAGGGAGCGGTGAGGCCTATATTGTACACAAAAATCAAGACGAAGAAATTTATTCCGCTCAAATACCATAAACAAATACATTTTAGGCATATTTTTCAATGACTATAAAGTAGGATTGTACCCATTTAGGATATTACAAGTATTATTTTGTCAGAGTAATAATTTGTTAATATTTCGCCTTATAATCGGATTTCAGGAAAACTTAAAGTATGAAATTTGCTGAGAATGTGATTCCCTGTAAAAACATTCGAAACGCCTCAATTTATGCCTTCTAGGGGGGTTAAAAGTTTACTTTCCCATAACGTTACTATTCATCGAAAAATATATCTAGTCCGGTGTTTCTCATTTATTAGGTCTTAAAATATGTTTTTGGGATTTTAATAAAACATGAAACTTTAGCAAAATATATTTTACATAAGACTATGAAGTTTTATAATTTTATGAGCAGAGTTTCTATTTTTAAAACATTTAAGACTATACCAGATCTTCAACATATTTCATAAATCCAAGTTGAAGAAGTTAGTATTTACTAGAACTCCAATTCTCAAAAGTATTAATTATATATGAAATTTAACATAATAAGGCATGAATTTAATATGCTATTCTAATTTCCAACACATATAATTTATTTATGCCAATTTAACACTTAAATCATACCAGGAATGTACAATTCATAATCCAATTCAACGATACCAAATTTGACTAAATTAATCAAGTGTATAATTTCATCATTGTATTAATTAATTTATCCACCAAAAATCAGAATTTATAAAGTTGTGATCAAAATAAGATAAACCTTATTTATCTTTACATAAATTTTAGAATTTATATAAAAATCCTCTTTAGGTAGAAAGTAGTATTTATATCATCAGAGGAGAAAGTAAAATTATTTTGTCTCGATGGACAAAACCTGTAAAAATAATAAAAAAAAATAGTAGAATAATTTTCTTCCAAAATTGTCCCTCAATTGATGAAAATAATCCCCTTAGTGTGTAGAAAAATAATTCTGAAAAAGGGAGTCTAAGACATTGAGGCAAAGGTGCTCATTACGCATGTGGTGTACGAAAAGGAGAACTCACATTTGTGGTTGCGCGAACAATGTGGCGTTCAATGAATTGAGGGGTGTGTCAATGCACATATCGTGTGGCCTTCCTTACTCCTCCAACCTTCTCAAGACCATGGGCCATGACATTATTTCTATCTTTTTTATTTGGATATTGGATTATATTTGTATTTTATTGATTGTGATACATGTTGGTTTGGATATGGATATTGGCATTTCTATTTTATTTCGATATGGATTATATATGCCATGATTTGGTGCATTATTTTTATTTTATTTGGATATATGTTGTTTGAACTGGTATAATTTTGCTATAAAAGGTACAAATATACTGTTGGGCGGTGGCGGTGGCAGTGGTAATGGCCAGACTGCCCAACAGTTTTTTAAATTCTTTACAAAATTGTCATGGTCAAAGACCGTAATAATTTTCAGGTTTTGTCATGGGCTTGTCACGATATTTAATCGTGACAAAACTTGTCAAGGTCAAAGACAGTGACAGGACCATCATAAGTATAATGAACTTGTTACGGTCTTTGACTGTGACAAGTCTGTGACAAAGGCAATTGTCCCCCCAGACTTGTCACGATCAAAGACCTTGACAAGTTTGACTTGTCACGATTTAAGACCTTGATAAGTCGACTGTTTGGGTGTAGTGTGTGAAGTGTCATGCGTTTGAAACCTTTGACGGTACCTGTACCAATCACACTAGATTTCTAAGCAGGATCATAATACTTTAATGAAGTGAAAAATTAATTTCATCCCATCATAAGTCTTTACCACTATCAAACTACTAATTCATAAAGTTTGAGGATTTAAGATCCTCGAGGACAACACAATAATTATGATTATTTTTCCTAACCCATTTAGGTTTTTCTTGAGCACCCTTTCTTAAATCACTCACTTGAAAATAATTTCTCCTTAAGATCCTAGTGCCTTAATGTTTCTCATCTTCTTGAAGTTTGAAGCAAATATGTCTTAAATGCCATTTCATGAAACAATATTGACATTTGTAAGTTTGAAAGGGGTTTTAAGAAAAAATCGTGCTTATTTTTTAAAAACCATTGTCTCCTTGGATTTAACAAATAATTTCCCTCTTAAAATGATTTTCATGATGTCTAGAATGATGATTAGATTTGTTGAAAACTTTATTTTGATTCTCTTAAGTTTGAGGTATTTGAAAAAATTAGGCTTTTTCACTTGAAAATCTTCAACCTTTACAACATGTACTTTCAAATTTTTGGTAGAAAATACATTTTCTTCATCATAGTTTTCTTTAACATTATTTAACGAAAAATGTCCTTTCATTCACTTGAGTAGCATTTTGTTGCTAAACACCCTTCAACTTTTCATAAAAATGGCAGTAGATGTATTTGAACAATCATTAGTAGAATGAAAACATAAACATTTCTTACAATTTTGTATCATTGATTTCACAAATATCATATTGTTCATTTTCTTGGACCTATCCTCCAAAAAAGGTTTACCTTTCATTGATATACATAAGTCTGGTCATGTCTAGATGAGACTCACCTATTGACAAGACACCTCACAAGTCACCTTAGGCTCATCTTATTCGGGACTCCACACCCTTGGGAGATATATTTTGTAGTCTCATCCTTCGAAACCTTTTTACAGTAACATCTACCACCATGGATCTCACTTCTAGACTTGGACTATAGTATATTTCCATGTGTTGGCCCATGAAGTCTTGGACTCAGACACCTCTATCAAGCCGAGAGCCACATTAGCGGTCATATTTACTAGGAACTAAATATCATCCTCGGCCTCATCTTTATTTAGAAGCATCTCGTTAGTTTAGACCGACCGAGATATCATAGATTCGACACAGCTAGCTTGTGTGGAACATGTAACAAGGGTAATGTTGGAACACATGACTAAGACCATTACAGTGTATCAGCTCCCACATGAGGGGAAAATTTTCTTATCATGGATTACACATGCAATGTACAACTGTTATTCTCTTAGTGGATGCTCTACCTCATGCACACAGGATGTATGCTAGCAGTGATACTGCGAACCCCTAACATTATAAAAGCCATTCATCTTCATCCTCTCAAGGGAACATTCGTTAACTAACCTACTTTTAAATTTCAATTGTAGTGAGAGAAAGGGCGAGCTTGTATTGTTTTAATGGCTTCTAGCCTTCATTAGTAGTGGATGCACTTATTATTTTGCACAGTGGATGTGGGCCAAGGTTAAACCACATAAATACTTTTGTTTTCTTATTATCTCTCATATCTTCTACTTGCATTATAACTGTTATGTTGATGCATTATCCCACCCTGGATACATAGACCTAGAAACTGAGTTGAGCATAATCTTAGGGTATGAAAGCGCATAATGATTTAATGGCGTTAACATATTAAATTCAGATGACAACCCACATCAATTTGTAATTCATTTACCCCTAGAACATGAAACTATGTGATTTAAAATGTAAATTAAGAAAGCATGCAATCAAAACATCTAAGACACAGTTTTAGGAAAAATCCTCTTCGAGGCCAAACCTTTTCTATTTCACTTATACAGTTTATAAATCCCAACTTACAAATTTGTAAGTGAACGACAACATTTCGACGAATCCTCTCGCAAGTGCCCTTTATCTTTCTTTAGCAATGATTCCCTCAAGGACCACAAGACCAATAGTGTAGATGCCTTCTCCACAAGAGTAACTTCGGTATGTAATTATGTGAGGGTTTCAAAGATGATTCACAATGATATTTGGGAGGTGATGTGTGATTCAAAAGGTTGTTTTCTCTTTAAAAAGTTGAGAATTTTTGCACTAGGTCAACATTTTTCTAAAATGTAAAAGTCTTAAGAATACCCTACACGAAGCATGTATTTATAAAAAAACACAAAAATCGAGACACCGCAAGTTGTTCGAACGATTTTGATGATCATTCGGATAATATCAGATCTTCGTTATAATGAATACAAGTTTAGTTCGAATGACAAGACTATCTCGTTTGAATGTTCATCGAAGGACATTCTAACAACTTGAAATAGTACGCCCTCGTTAGATGTTCGTTTGATGTAGACTTCAAACGACCCTTCTAACGTAAAAGCTCTTTCGTTTGAGTGAGATTCCCATCTCGTTTTAACGACTAGGTAGAAAACATTATTTTATTTAAATACAAAAATGCCTTATTTTTAAAATCAAATAAAACAAAAACAACTCCCAATATAGTTATGAATAAACTTTGAACTCCCAATATAAATTATACCATCATTATGTGGAGTAGTGGAGCACAATGAAGATGAGTGTGATGCACGTTGAAGATGTAGTGGTGCATGTAGAGGATGCACGTTGGAGTTGCTGGATATTTAGATCTTTGATACATCGTGATGATCATGATGACGTGATGTAGAGTAATGGGATATGCCATAAAGTATGTTGACTAGATACTAGGGGTAATGTTTGAAATGTTGCCCTTATAAATCTCTCCCATGGTTATTCCGATACAAACATAAAAAATCTGAATTACAAAAAAATCCTAAGATAAACATTATTCTAATACCTTCCCAAAACACAAAAATGTAATGATATCAAAATAAATAAGTCTTCGAAATCTTAAACATTTTCAAATCTCAAAATCTTCAAGTCTAACACTATATCTTGATCTTCCTTTTGGGAACTTTGTCTTAAGTGTACTTTGCATTTCCTCATCAAAGTTTACTTACACATGCTAGACAAAGAAATACCAGTGAGACAACAAAGAGTTTGAAATATAAAATGATAATCAGAACTTACTTATCTCTCCCCCATAAATTAAACTCCCAGTCCCCTATAATTCGTTCTCCCCCTTTTTATATTGTCTGAAATAGATAATGAAAGGAAAAAGACTAAAGTAATAAATTGGAGTGTGTCACAAAATGGAAGAATACCATTACAATTATTAGGAAATAAGTATCGTGCAATCATAAACTAAGAAAAAACAAACCAACTACTTTAAATTTTTCAAATTTTTATAATGTATAAAAATATACAAGTATAACACACACCATGAACTAACTAAAATAATTAAGTCGTGAAAGGGTAAGGAATGGGTGTGAACAAGTTCGATAGCAAAATCAACTCAAACAAATAGAACATACGAGGACAATGTATTTAAGATACTTCTAACAAATGTACTCAAAGTCTGACTCGGGTGTAACAAAATTAATTCATATGAAATTAACTCAATCTAATCGACAAGTTAAAGTCTAAAGTGATTTTCAAACCAATAGCGTCCAAAACTAGATAATGTTTTTAGAGATAATATGATACGTGCAAACCTATTGATCTTTTACTTTAACTCCCTCAAAATCCTCTTAAAATATAAAAAATCACTCAAAGAAATTTGAAGAAATTAATGCTCATGTGTAATGAAGCATCAATGTTCAAATCTAAATTTGGCCTGCCCATTGGAGAAGAACTTTAGTTTTTTATGAAGGCAAGAAGACACACCCTTGATACTATGGAGCCACGGTATCCAAGAAATAGATTGAAACAAGATGGGATATCAATTACTCAAAATTCAACAACGAGATTTATAGGGTCGACTCCTATTGTGAGCTTTATGGATCCCATCAATTCTCGATGAGTGTTATCATAAGTGATGGAGTTTATGGGTCTATTTCGGGTGCGTTGTCCTAGTTATTACGCCTAGGGGATTTGACGGGGCATATCATGTATGTCCCGTGCTTACGAACTTTCGCGCGTAATTTCCGAGATATTTGTTGACGCCAAAATGTTATTAGGCTTTTATGATGATTTAGGGCGTAACAACCCTTGATTTAATTAAATATCGAAACAAGACGCATTCATAATAACTCATCGACCCATGTAACCATTTTATACTAATTAACTCGGTTGAGGGATATTCGACGCAACCTATAGTTTTACTCGCTTTCTTAATCTAGTTTCAATACCTTGCCTAGACTAACATTTCCCTTTATGCATATTTTTCCTTTTAGTTTGTAATCATCTTTTACACTTTTTTTTTCGAAGTATTAAATCACTTGAATTCTAGCATCCTGTCTCTGTGGATTTTCGATACCCGACTTACCGCTATACTCACCCGTTGAGTGGAGTCATAGTTTAGGTTTTTGTACAGTTCAGGTGAGCCGAATATAAAATGACCGGCGCATAGGTGACTCTCGTACCGCGGTGAAACCCTATCTATCAAAGGGTGCCGTTGCCGGGGATAATTCGCAAATATCGCGTATTTCATCCGTCGAACCTACGCATTTTAGCCCCCTCGGGTGCCTTAATCTCTATATTTAAGCTCGTTAACCAGATAACCTCTGTTTATATTGTTAACATGCTATATGAGGTATAATTGGGCTTTTGTAGGTATTTAGGTACCAAGTATGGGATTCGAACGCATTCCGCGCAATTTCCGTACGCAATCTCACGTTCAAGGGCAATCCAGTCATTTCGCAACTTAGGCACCTGGCCCGACATCTCACGGAAGTTATAGCTCTCCTAGCTAGCTTCGCGTGGCCATGAACGGTGCACGATTCCTAGTCCGTGTGACAAAGTTACGGCTATTTGAGCGGAGTTGAAATGCAAGCCAAAATAAGGGATTATGCAGGCTGCCCTGCTTGATCGATCGATCGAGCCTGAGGGCCGATCGATCGATCCCCTATTTTTTCCTGCAGATATTTTCTTATCATTTTCTTTCTTCTTTTCTTTTATTCCCACTTGGTATATAAGCCAATTTTGTTGTAATAAATAAAAAGAACGTTTTTAGATAGTTTTAGAAGATTGAATAGGTTAGGGTTTGGGCTTTTGGATGATTCTTCTTCATTTATACTTGGTTTGACACCCCATTTATTGTGTAAGTTGACTATTCATCTCCCCTACCAATTAATATAGTTGTATTTCCTCATTTCTTGCTTTCTAGTTCATTTACAAGCTTTCTAATTTAGGTTTACATGCTTTGATCCCGTGCTTTCTAGTATAGTTTTATCGCGTTTATTTTACGCTTTCCATTTATCGCGTTTTTAATATGCTTTCTAGGTAATTTAAATTAGGTTGTGTTTGAATGGAACTCACTCGAGTTGACGCGTTGCTTTGCATTGGTGATGGAGTTTACGAGTCTATTTCGGGTGTGTTGTCCTAGTTATTACGCCTAGGGGATTTGATGGGGCATATCATGTATATCCCGTGCTTACGACCTTTCGTGCATATTTTCCGGGATATTTGTTGACGCCAAAATCTTATTAGGCTTTTATGATGATTTAGGGCGTAACAACCCTTGATTTAATTAACTGTCGAAACGAGACGCTTTCATAATAACTCGTCGACCCATGTAACCATTTTATACTAATTAAGTCGGGTGAGGGATATTCGACACAACCTATAGTTTTACTCGCTTTCTTATTATAGTTTCAATACCTTGCCTAGACTAACATTTCCCTTTATGCATATTTTTCCTTTTATTTTGTAATCATCTTTTACACTTTTATTTCGCAGTATTAAATCACTTGAATTCTAGCATCTTGTCTCTGTGGATTTTCGATACCCGACTTACCGCTATATTCACCCGTTGAGTGTAGTCGTATTTTAGGTTTTTGTATAGTTCAGGTGAGCCGAATATAAAACGACCGGCGTGTAGGTGACTCTCGCTCCGTGGCGAAATCCTGCCTATCAAATGGCGCCGTTACCGGGGACTAGTTTGTTTTAGACTTTATTTGATTTAGTATTTCATAGTATTTTCTTTCTATTTGTATTATTTGCTAATATTTTGCAGGACTTCCACATTTGAGCACTTAGAAACACTTGAATTGTTCCCGCGCGCACCTACGTTGTGGAATTTGCCACTTCGAGCTATTTTGGGGGTAAGCATGTCTTATTCCAATTCTTTCGGTAATCCTTGTTATAAATCTCAAAATTCTTGCAAACCTATGACTTTCGGTGAATACTTAGAATCCCACAAATTTGCAAATTCAAATATGACTTTGGGCGAGTATAACGAAAGTCAAAACTTAGGTTATTGGAATCTTGATGATGATGATAATGATTTTGGGCCTTTAACTCCTTATAATAGAAATTTTGAAACGAATTGCAATAGTTTTCAAAATTTTCATGATAACGAGTTTTCGTTTAAGTCCAATGGCAATTTTCAAAGTTCCCATTCAAATGCATCTGCACCTCGACCTATGACATTCGGTGAGGGTTTGCGTGTGTATGAAAATGAGAAAATTGAAAATCGTTATCGGGAAGAAAATCGTTCGTGGGAACATGAGTTGGATTTATTATTTGAGTCCGACGACGATTTTTCTTCTGAGACTTTCGAAGTCGAGGAATGTTTTGAACCAAATGAGGTACGTGTGCCTACTTTGGAACAAACCATTCTAGACTTTGCCCATCGCGTAATAGATATTGAAAGCGAGGATGAAAATGAGGTAATATCTATTTGCAATGAAATGATTTCTTCTTTGGCCCCCAAAGAAGAACATTTCATTGAAAATGATATTATTTCATTCGAAACTCAAACTTCATGCGATGATGACTCATCTCATGAGTTTGAACTTCATTCATCCCCATTTTCATTCTCTATTACCCCACCGGAACAAGTACCCGATGATTCGGTTTCAAACTTTAATGTTTTAAACCCTATCGCCGGTGAGGAGTACTTGCTCGAGTCGCCCTGCACGATTGCATTCGTGCCTTTGTGTGTGCCGCCTCCCATTCCAACTTCAAAATCATTGGGAGGATTTTCGGCTTTTCTCGGTCCCCACTTGTTTTTGTCACCCGTCTTATCCAAATCCCCCATCTTCCCTCCCAAAGTTTCAATTGGGGATGGTTCACTTTTACCGCCATACACATGCCTTCCATCGTTCTAACGGAATTCCTATTTTTCGGGAGGCATGCATGTTCGGGAGGGTCCACCGTTGATCCTCCAAATTCAAATTGTGTTTTGTATGGACCCTCAAAAGTTTCAACTTTTAGTATATAGTTAATTACATATCCTAAGTGTAGGTTGTATATACTAACTTCTTCATTTTTATTTTTCTTAATATTAGCCTAGTGTAATTAGTTAATCTCTTTTTATTTCTTTTTGTATGCTTGATCTAACTCTTTTGTAGGTTCAACGCACTTGAATTTGCGGAGACTATACATCCCGGCACACATTTCTTAAGAAAATGATCAAAAAAGCCCAAAAAACATTTTTCCTTTGTTTTTCACACACGCATCCTCACGCATTTGCATTTGTTTTTCTTTTTTCTTTTATTTTATTTTTCATTTTTTTATCGTGAACATGCGTGTGTGTTGCTCGTTGTGCATATTTTTAATTTTTTTGGTTAGCATAGGCCTATGTATGTGTATATTTTAGCCTATGTCTATTTAATTTTTATTTTTATTTTTATTTTTATATTTTTATTTCATATTTATATATATATATATATATATATATATATATATATATATATATATATATATATTTATATTATACTTAAACCCCTTAATTATCCCTGAATTGTAAATTCCCCCCCCCCCCATTTAAAACAGGAAGCAGTGTGGTTTTTGCTGCTTGATCGATCGATCGAAGGCCCAGGCTCGATCGATTTAGCAGTTAAAAGCCGAGGCTGCTACTTTTTTTCCCCATTTCCTTATTCTCTCTTCTCCTCTCCTACACTGTTTCGTGCCCTAAATTTCCCCACACCACATTTCTTTCAATTTCTTCCATTTTCTACACTTTCAAGGTATAATTCTTCCTACTTTATTATCTTTTTGTAGATTTGGGTTGATTTTTGTCACAAATTCCATTGTTTATCCATTATTTGACAATTTTTGAATGTGTTGCTCTTACCCCTGATTTGTGTTGCTCCAACCCATTTCATTCATGATTATTGATGTATATCCACTCATGAACACATGTATATTGTTGCATTGTTTTTTTGTTAATGAGTGGGGCTTTTTGGATGGTTCAAAATGGTATTTTTCAACCTTGACGCACATTGCGCACGCCAAGTGTTCGCTAAAATGCCCCAAACAGTTTTCAATCCCATTTTTGGCACACACTTGGGTGATTTTCATTCAATGTCGCATTCCGACATTTTTTATCGCAATGTTGCAATTTTTACCTCGGTTTTGCGCACGTGCACTTCCATTTCAACTTGTACACTAACTAACCATTAATTGTGTTTATAATCTTTTTTGTATTACTTAATTCTTGTTTTGTAGGTTGAAATGGCACAGTTAAAGAAATACAAATTTACTAGGTACTTGCCCACCGGGGGAGTCGAGGGGTTCCGCTGCGATCAGGAGCGGGATTGGTACCGCGCCCACTTTCACACATCCGAGCGTCCACTTGGGTATCATTTTGCGTGGACCATTGAGCATATACCGCGGGAGGCGCGTGTTCTTCTGCGCCGTCAGGGATGGGAGCCCTTTCTCGCTACCAACGGGAGCATCAACGAAGAGTTGGTCCGTATTTTCTATGCGACGTTGGTAGAGGTAAAGGGGGATGGGCAGACTACTTATGAGGCGATGGTCCGTGGGGTGAGGATCCCTTTCAGCATTTCTGATTTGGCTGATTTCATGGGTGTGCCAAACCCCGGGGACTTGATCAGTTTTATGGATGGGACCATCTTCGGCCGTGGGACATTGATAGAGTCCCTTGCACTGGGCGAGGCATGGAAAAAGGGTGATTTTCGCTCGACTGCAATGGAGGACTTATCGAGGTTACTGCACTACATTAATGTCCACTCTGTCATGGTGATGAACAACCGGTCAGAGGTTCATCACAAACATGTCGCATTGATCTACACGCTGATTAATGGTTTGGGCAACATCAGCTTGCCCAGTATATTTTTGGATATGATGTACGCGACGGCTAAGGAGATTTCTTGGAGGTATTTCCTTTCCTTTCATGCCCTCATTACGAAGATATGTATATCGCACGGTTGCCCTGAGTTTGACGCTAATCGTAAGCACGAGAAACTCGGGCTTCTCTCCAAGGACAATATTTCAAAGATGCTTAAGCACGAGTGGGGGCAACCGGGCGGCAAGAGACAGAGGGCGGAGGTGGCTGATGAGCCGGACGATGAGGAGGACGAGATCAGGGAGATGGAGACTGGTAAGGGTTCTCACGCGCCGCCCACAGATTACGATGCTCGCTTTGAGGCATTCCAGGTCGTGCAGGACCAGCGCTGGGAGGAGACCCAGCTCAGGTGGGCTATATGGGAGTCCCGCTTGGACCAGTTGCAGGTCGAGCAGCGACAGCAGTGGGTATAGCAGCAGGCCCAGCAGGTGCAGTTTCAGGTCGAGCAGTGGCAGGAGTGGGCCATGTAGAGGTAGGGGAGAGCGCAGCACATACATGACTATTGAATGATACAGCAGATGATGAGAGATCTTTATCTGCAGCGCAGTGATTTCGACACACCGCTATCTCCTCATTTTCAGGACCCTTCTGATCCTAGTGGTTCCGGTCACTAAGCTGCTATTGTACTGGGTTATTTTTGTATTCTGGGATTAGATATTATATTGTACTTTTTATATTTATTTGTATTTCTTTTATTTCACTAGTTGTAATGTATAAAGTGATTTTGTATTGAACTTATGAAATGAGAAATGAAAATGTAGTTTGTGGTTGTTTATTGGATTTTGATGTGTGTGACCTTCCATTTTATAATATCAAAAAGTTCACCATAAATTTATCTAGTATTTGCACTTCAGCCCCTTTATATTATTGTGACTTGTGACATAGATTCTCTTAACTTAATACATCGGTACATATTCTTCATATGCTTTGTACTAACTTGTTTTGCAGTTTCATTTGGACTTGAGCTTATGGAGATCGCTCCAAATTTGGGTAATATCATTCTTTTCCTATCTTTGTGTTGTGTTCTTTAATGGACGCATTGGGGACAATGCAACATTTAAGTTAGGGGGTGTAGGATATTCTATCCATTTTAAATTTGATTACAATTTAGTTACAAAGCATGTTTTTGTTAAAAATTTGAAAATTTTCAAAAATATTTTCTTTCCTTTTTCTCCTTGATTGGGCATTTTGCCCTTGTTTCCGATGATAAATTTTAATAATTGCCCGATCAAATAGACAATTCAACGATGCATGTTCTCGATTTTAGAAGTTATTAGACTTTAGTCCTAAATCATTAATATTATGAATAACTTCATGAATTAAGCTTTAATCGGTGAGCACATGCACCATTCTTGTTATATTGATTTGGTTTAAGATTTTTATAACTCGGTATGCTTTTGTTGCATTGTATATACTTACACAGAGTGAGATTAGAGACTTATCTTCATTTGTGAGTGTATACACTTTTCTTTTCTCTTTGAAAACGTTACAGTCGTTGGTAATCTCTTTATTCTTTCATTGACCGTTCATTAATTGAGTTCATACTTGAAATGTGTTACTTGAGCATGATTTTCATATGTTGTTTGACTCGAGAATTGCGTATACTTTTTGAAATGATCATAGGCCATCTTTGTATATCACCCATATGACCTTGACCTCACCCTTTATATGTTCCCTAGTCAACCCACTTGAGCCTAAATACTAGCCTTTCTTTTCATTACCCAAAATCCGATAACCAACTCCAAATTGGAGTCTTATACCATACATATTACCTTACATACCCTTGTTTGGATTGTTGCTTGGGATTAAATGATATTGTTGTGTTGTGGTTGCAATTTGAGTATGAAAAGAGTAAGAAGTGAAAAGAAAAAGAGTTAAAAAGAGAAAGTTAAAAACAAAAGAAAACAAAAAAAAAAGTGAGAAAAAGAAGAAAAGAAAAAGAAAGAGAAAGTTGTTTATAGTGTTTGTATGTGATTCAATAATCCTTGTTACTCTCTCGATTGTTATATCTAATGCTCGTTTGGAAATCATTTTTCCAATTTTGAAATTGCCCACTTTTTCCCATTTTTCCGAGTTTCATCCCCAAACACTTTGAATTCGTATACACATCCCTTTCATTTCATACCTTAACCTAGCCTACATTACAACCGCAGTAAAGTCCTATGTGATCTTAGGTTGATGTAATTCAAAGGTTTAAATAGTTTTGATAATCTGTGAAAATGCATTTCGCCTCTCTTATATGTGCAGTATCCTTTCACCGAGGTTGCAATTTTTATTTCCTATATAGCGTTCTTTAATTGTGACATGTGCGCATCCTAGTTTCCCTTTACATTTACTCTTTATCCCGCATGTTCCGTGTGTTACCTCCCTGTTTCAAGTGAATTTCATTTGATGAGTGTAATACCCATGTGGATTGAATATATGCTTGCTTTAATGTTTATCCGGTTTATATAAGTTTTTGCCAAATCACACTTTGCATGTGCTTTCTCCCCTCACACATTTTAAGGTTTTAATTATATGAGGTGCATTCTATAATGTTAATGATTTGGACTTTTGTTTGAATTCATTCAATGTGCTAATAATGTGCATGAAATCCTTTTCTCTTTTGTTGAGTTTGTCGTACTTGATTGGGCATATTTTGAGGAAACTTTATGATGTTTGTGGGTACCATCACTGAAAACCCTCACGAGACGACACTCGTCCACTAGGGTAACCTCGGGGTTTAATGGCTTATTGCATACGCTAAATGCAATCGAATCACCCGTGAAAGTGGCTTTATGCTTTGATACCATATTTTTGTACTTATCCTGCTTTTGGTGCTTGTTGTTCTTGTTGCATCCTATTTAATTTCTAGGGACTAGCAATGTGTAAGTTAGGGGGTGTGATAATACGCAAATATCGCGTATTTTATCCGTCGAACCTACGCATTTTAGCCCCCTCGGGTGCCTTAATCTCTATATTTAATCCGTTAAGCAGACAACCTCTGTTTATATTGTTATCATGCTATATGAGGTATAATTGGGCTTTTGTAGGTATTTAGGTACCAAGTATGGGATTCGGACGCATTTCGCTCAATTTCCGTACATAATCGCACGTTCAAGGGCAATCCGGTTATTTCATAGTTTGGTCACCTGGCCCGACATCTATACGGAAGTTGTATCTCTCCTCGCAAGCTTCGCATGGTCGCGAACGGTGCACGATTTTGAGTCCGTATGACAAAGTTACGGCGATTTGGGCGGAGTTGAAATGCAAGCCAAAATAGGGGATTCTGCAGGCTGCCCTGCTTGATCGATCGATCGATCCTGGGGGTCGATCGATCGACCCTCTTTAATTTTGCCACGATTTTAACAGTCGATTGATCGACCACAGGGGTCGATCGATCGATCCCCTGTTTTTTCCTGCAAATATTTTCTTTTCATTTTCTTTCTTCTTTTCTTTTATTCCCACTTGGTATATAAGCCAATTTTGTTGTAATAAATAAAAATAACATTTTTATATAGTTTTAGAAGATTGAATACGTTAGGGTTTGGTATTTTGGATGGTTCTTCTTCATTTATACTTGGTTTGACACCCCATTTGTTGTGTAAGTTGACTATTCATCTCCCCTACCAATTAATATAGTTGTATTTCCTCATTTCTTGCTTTCTAGTTCATTTACAAGCTTTCTAATTTAGGTTTACATGCTTTGATCCCATGCTTTCTAGTATAGTTTTATCGCGTTTATTTTAAACTTTCCATTTACCGCATTTTTAATATGCTTTCTAGGTAATTTAAATTAGGTTGTGTTTGAATGGAACTCACTCGAGTTGACGCGTTGCTTTGCTTTGGTGATGGAGTTCACGGGTCTATTTCGGGTGCGTTGTCCTAGTTATTACGCATAGGGGATTTGACGGGGCATATCATGTATGTCCCGTGATTACGACCTTTCGCGCGTAATTTCTAGGATATTTGTTGACGCCAAAATCTTATTAGGCTTTGATGATGATTTAGGGCGTAACAACCCTTGATTTAATTAACTGTCGAAACGAGACGCATTAGTAATAACTCGTCGACCCATGTAACCATTTAATACTAATTAACTCGGGTGAGGGATATTCGATGCAACCTATAGTTTTACTCGCTTTCTTAATCTAGTTTCAATACCTTGCCTAGACTAACATTTCCCTTTATGCATATTTTTCCTTTTAGTTTGTAATCATCTTTTACACTTTTATTTCGGAGTATTAAATCATTTGAATTCTAGCATCTTGTCTCTGTGGATTTTCGATACCCGACTTACCGCTATACCCAACCGTTGAGTGTAGTCGTAGTTTAGGTTTTTGTATAGTTCAGGTGATCCGAATATAAAACGACCGGCGCATAGGTGACTCTCGCGCCGTGGAGAAACCCTATCTATCAATAAGCACGTACTACGACAACGATTGGAGCAAGGTCGTTTACTTTTATTCCCAAATAATTGAGGGTTCTCAACGGGCAAACATTAAGAGCTGATCCATTATCGACAAGTGAATGTGGGTTGGTCTTCCCCATGACTTCAACAAAGATATTGAGAGAATAATTATGATTTGGTACAATCTTATGGATTTCTTCTTCAGATAAGGAGATCATTCTGGTTGAGGTTAGAGATCAGACCAGATTCACTGCTTCTTCTGGCGTGGTGGAAGTAAGAACTGTGGACCCGATGAGTAGTTTGATCAAGGCATTTCGGTGTAGCCGGGAAGACATAAAGAGTCTCTACAAGGTGATGTTAACTTGGGGCTTGTTCAACTGATCGAGGATCTTACTCTCCTCAAGGGTTATCTCTGGTATATGAAGATTCTCAACTCCTTTTCCTTTATCAATTGCTGATGATTGTGGGTTTGGGACTTGGTGATGCCTCCCTGATCTAGTATTATGGTTCACAGAAGAGGGGAAACATAGAAACCCTATTTCCTCATAGATCTCAGGTTGTTCATCCCCTTTGTTGATTTCTATTAGTAGCTCCTCAAATGATATCATTCCACATATGTTGACTATTGAACTAGTCTTTTCAGGATTTTACTCTTTATCTGAGTCATTGAATTCGTCCCCCTATTGGGTGGCAATGACACCATTTTTCCATGAAAATTCAATACACTTTATAACCTTAACGATTTCTTTATATAGATCCTCCCATTTAACGGGGAGATGTATAAGTTAAGGGAGCAGGCGCCCTTATAGCATTAAAGTATCTCGTATCTCGTATCTTGGACATGCTGCAAATATCACCAGTCTGTTGGAATAGGTCTGTTATGATCTGGACCACATCATCTAGATTAACTTCATCGATTGATACTACCTAATTGTTTGAATCTCGAGCCCATTTTTGAGCTTCCAATAATACCGTATTGAATCTCTAGCAGTCGATGGTCATGTTGGAGGGAAATTTCAGCCCAAATTATAAAAGTTGATTCAATACTGCGGAAAATTCAGTGTATTTTCCTCCAAAATGGGTACGAACGACAATGCGTGCTCTAGTAAGGAGTGACAGAGCCTGATCGATGAAACTAGTAGGATGTAGATAAAAATATGGGCAAGTTTGGAGGGGTTTAGGAGAATATATGGGTATGATGAGTGATTAGTTGGGTACGATTTGGGTGGAAGGATAAAATTACGGGTCTTTTTCTAAGAAGATGAAATTTGTATGATTTGGGAGTGGATTATGAGTAGTGTTTAGTTTAGGATTGGCTGCTGGGATGATAATACCCCAATCAATCGGACCTTAGATTATGTTTCGGAGGAGGAAACATTGATCAGTAGCATGGCCGGAGGTTTGGTAAAAGTCACAATGGGCATATGGTTTGAAATTTTTGGGAAGTGGGTTTTGTAATGGATGAGGGTCCAATGGCTTAATAAGGTTTTGGCTTAAGAGGGCCTGGTAAACTTTGGAGAGGGGAGCGTGAAGCTCGGTGTATTCCTTTCGGAATAGATTGTGGAGACTTTCTAGTGCCCATGAAGTGGTAGGGTGAGAGATGTTGTCGATGGTTGAAACTACGATATTGGATGGCTTTACTACTTTTTGGGAGTGAATTATTCAGACGCTTTCTTCAGTTCAACCTCTGTTTTGGCAAGGCCTTCTTCGATCTCCACTCCTGCTTCTTGGAGAGATAAAAAATGAGGGTATTATTACCCTCCCATCCTCACCCGAACATAGGGTAAGAAGTACTTATACATAGTGCTAACTTGATCCTCTTTGGAATGACGATTGGTCATGGTGGTTGCTTTTTCTCTCCACCTTATTATGAAGTTACTGACTGATTCCCCAGGATTCTGTTTGAGAAGTTCTGAATCACGGTGGATAACCTCCAATTCTTCGTTATACTTATGTTGTGGCATGAATTCACTGGAAATATTTTCCCAATGATTATGGACTCCTCGAGAGATAAGAACTAGCGAAGAGCTTTGTCCTTCAAAGTTTGCTGGAACATTTGGACTATTATTTCCTTAGAGGCACCTAAGAGAGTCATAGCTCGGTGGTAACTTCATATATGAATAATTTGGGGTTCGCTACCCACGAACTTCTCGATGTTGGGCATCTTAAATTTTTTTGAAAGCCTTGCTTTAGGATAGGGAGATATGTGAGTGTAGTCCATGTAATTACCAGAGATTCTGACTTCATCAAATTTCTTGGCCAACATCTTGAGGTCTTCCTTGGCCTTGTTCAATTCTTCCTCCTTTGGATCAATGCTCAGGGTAAGTTAGCTCTTGGTTGGGTAAGATTCAACATACGTAGTTGGGCTCGGAGTGGCCCATTAGTAGGAGGCACACGTGGAGAGTGTTGATATTTCTTAGGGACACATATATTCTCTGGTGCGGGCGAACCCATAACGCGAGGGAAGAGGACCTCGGGATCTTCAGGAATAGGGACCCAGTCTCATTGAATCTCATAAACCTCGATTGAAAGGTTATCAATCTTGGCAGTGAGTTAGGCTAGGACTGTCATCAATATGGCTGCACATTCGGTGCTTGATCTGTGTTAAAAGAGGATGAAGATGCATTACGAACACAGAAGTAACAAGGGAACTGATGGAGCCTCAGGATGGTTTGACGGAAGACCAAAGCCAATATTGACCTAGGCCAAGGGTATGCGATCGACCTAAGAAGGAGAAACATTTGAATTTATTTTTGAAAGAGAAGGGGGAAGACTGTTATTTTGAAAAAAGGAAGGAAAATACTTTTGACATTTTTGAAAAAGATGAGGACAAAATGTTTTCAGATAAAAAGGGAGGAAAATAAATGTTTTTGGGTAAAACGGGATGAGGAATATTCTTGGTATAAGAAAGGATAAATGTTTTTGGTATTTATAATAAAAGAGAGAAAAATATTTTTGACACTTTTGGGTAAAGAAAGAGGAAAAATGAGGGATGGGTCTCAGCATGATTATTATTATGTTTATTATGTTCTCCCTTGTATTAGGTTTACTTAAATGCAAAAGGAAATGTCAGACGAACCCGAGTCTAGAAAAATTGGGTTGGAAAAATATGTAAAAAAATGGTTGAACTTATTACCAGCTAACAAAATAATAAAAACTATAGGATGCGTCGGATATCCCTCACCTCGAGTTAATTAGTATAAATGGTTAGATGGGTTCACAGATTATTAAGATTGCATCTTAGTTCATTAATTAATTAAATCAGGAGTTGTCACACCCCTAAATTCGCATAAAAGACTAATATGATTTTGGCGTCAATAAATACCCTGGAAATTATGCATCCAAGGTCGTAAATACGGAGCATATATGATATACCCCGTTAAATCTCCTAGGCGTAATAACTAAGACAACCCACTTGAAATAAACCCGTGAGAAACCATAACCAAAGCAAAGCAACTCGTCAACCCGAAGTGAGTTCAATATGACACAACCTAATTTAAATTAGCTGCTACACATATTTCACAACATAAATAAAACAAACTAATTAATTAAGAAATAGCTAATTTAACTATACAAATTATCTATGGCATGGAACTAATAAAGAAGCATGGAAAATAAGGAACAACGCATAAAAAAGATAGGGAATAAAATGAATAGTAGAAGTCTTACATTAATGGTGGAAACCCACAAAGAAAATGGAGAGGGAAGCTCTATAAAAAACAATCCCCAAAATGTAACCCTGGCTTCTAATATTAAATGAAGATTCCCATCAAAATTAGATGGAATATCTTTTATACATAAACCCTAAATGATAAACTTGTAAAAAATAACACTAAAAACAGGGGAGCAAATCGATTCGGGCCAAACTGAATCGATTCGAAAACAAGGGAAGTGAAAAAAGTAGAATCTGTGGTAAAACGAATCAATTCGCCCCTGTACGAATCGATTCGCACCCTACAAGTCTGGAATATGCAGCTTTGTCCAACTTTATGAAAAATGCCATAACTTCTTCATTATAACTTGAAATTAGGAACGGTCAGAGGCTACGAGAAGATAACTCAGAGTGATAAAACATCCAAGAAGACATTAGGCAAAAAATCCAAAATATGAAATGGCTAATATACCCTTGAATGTGACCTTGAGTGTGCTTTTTAAGTTAAAACCATCCTAAAAATGCCATAATACCTTCATTACAACTCGAATTCATGAACCGTCGGTGGCCACACGAAGAGAATTCAAAGGGTTTAAACTTCCATGAAGGGTTCGGGATTAAAACACTAATGATGAAATTAATTAAATGCCCCCGAAGCTGCAATATTCAATGGAACTTGTTCGGAATGCGTCCAAACTTCACACCAAGCACCTAAATACATAAAAAAAACCTAAGTATACCTCATATAGCATGTTAACATATAAAATATAGGTTTTCTGGTTAATGAGCATATATATATGAATTAAGGTACCCGAGGGCTCTAAAATACATAAGTTAACAAGCATAAATACGCAATATTTGCGTCGTATCACCAGGCTCATGGACATGGTACCGTTTTTAAAAAAAGATGAAATCATGCAAAAATTTAGGCATGCCGACCGTTACTTCGATAGGGTTTCAAATAAAAATGAGAAAACTAAGTATGAGTGCCCTAAGTTTGACGCCTATATGAGGGTATGCAGTTATTGGGTTAATTAGAAAGGTTCCCCCCTTTGGCATGACTTCCACGATATACGTCTTGCTTTTGAGGGAAATTGGTCCATGTGGACAAGCCATTTGAGATACCCTAGTCTACGTGAATTGTCTATCTCTATACCTCATGGGGACAGTACCTATAAGAGCGAATTCGATATACTCGACATACGTAAAAAAGTTTCCTACGATATACCTCACATCATGACTTCGGTACGATGCAGGGGGAATCGTTCAATATACGTAGAAGGTACCTAACCAATGGAAGGTGAGAGCCATATCGCTTAGGCTAACTGCGACCTGTCAGACCAGCGCCCATTACGAAGTGACTCCCCAATTATGAGATAATTTTTTTAATAGCCATGCTCTTTCGTGATGTAGTGTGTAAAATTGCATGATTCTTGATTAGGATATTATGGAGAGAGTATCTTTATTTGGCATGATGAGCATTATATTAAGCAAGGGATAATGTACAAGTATAAAAAGTAAATTTAACATGGAACATGAATATTATACTAAGCATGGATATGTGAGAGTGTGAATACCCACAAAGGATTGAAAAAATTTGATCGAAATGGACTCATAGTATTTAAAATTGTTGGTTTTGATATATAAGAAATAAGGTTTTAATCATATTTGAAATCGAAAAGAAAATCGATTTTTTTTAGCTTTTCTTCTTTGTCCACTAAACAAAGGGGGAACAAATTTGCCCTTGGGGGGGAGGGGGAACACATTCGCCCAAGGGGGGAATAGATTCGGCCCTCCAGAGCAGATTTCGAGAATTTTCTTATGGATATCTGTTTGAGTTGGTTTCAAACCCTTTTGTTTTCCCATATTAAAATGTTGGGTTTAAACTTTTTCAAACACTTTTAGCCCATCTAAAAAATAGTAGTCTCTCCAATTATTCTCTCCTCTCTTCTACAAAATATAAAGCCCATTAAAAATAAGTTTCAACCCAAGTTTTGAAGATCCCAATCAAGTTTTGTCGAGATTAACCAAGAATGAGTCTTTGCTATTTTCGCAAGAGGATTACAACCATATAACCAGATTTTCGAGATGACTTATTTTTAGGCACAAATATCTCTATTGTTTCCCTCAAGTATTGTATGTTTTAAACAATTCCTAAACCTTAATTAATCATGTTTTCTTAAAATTAATTCGGAAGATTAATTAGTTAACGTGAAAGTAAATACGGGGCTGTTTTTATTAAATCTAAAAATATTATTTAAGACCTGAAACAATCGCATGATTAGATTAGTGCTTTGGATTACTGTAGATTTGTGGGACGAATCACATAATAGAATTAAAATACGAACTTGGAATGATATTACCTCTCGTAAAATTATGATATTAAATGTGTACATTATAGAATGGATTTATTATTTTGTAAGATCACTATTATGTGTTGAATTGTTGAATTTTCACTAGTAGTAAAATTGTGGAATTGAACTTGTGCGACAATTTCATAGAACTTGATTAATTACATGATAAAATGGACGTATTTTGGATGGAATTGAAATCGTAGGATTGATTGGAGGATTGTGATGTGAAATTAAAATATATTTTATGTGGATATTGTTCATGTTAATATTTCGATGCGAAAGTAACGTTGGGATTTTTGGAAGCAATTGTAGAATAATTTTTTTTTATAGATTGATTACTAGGTATGGAACTAGTATGTAGACTTTGTTGTTGTTGTTGTTGTTGTTGTTGTCACTTTTTGGGTATGGGATTACTGACTGTGTGCTTGTACGATTGGATATTTTCTAGGTGGGGCTAGGTAGCATGCCGTTATGTTATTCCTTTAGCCTAGGTGCCAGACTAGGTTGTGATTTTTGGTATGTATTCTTCCTAGGTGATAGAATAGGTAATACTTATTGTTTAATGATATCTAGGTATGAGACTAAGGGTGATTTTAGGTTGTGATACCCGAATTATGGGTGGGACAATTTGTGAATAAAGAGAACTTGATTTAGAATTTATAATTAACGCCTAAGATAATAAATGAGTATTAAAATGGATTTGGCATCACTAATATATGCTGGGATATCGATAATTGGGTAATCTGGCTGTAGCGACATTGCCATTCTTCATGTTGCCAATATATACAGAACTGACGATAATTGGGTTGATTGGCTATAATGACGTGGGTGTGTATTGGAATCACAAGTACCAACAAGGCTGACAAAAATTGGGTTGACTGACTATAGTGACGTGTCGGTTATGGAACCTCACTGGAATATGAAGAGCTAATGAAATTGTGATAACTGGCTATAGTCATGGAATGGGTGTGATGTATTGAAAGTTACGCGCAACAGGAGTAAGTAAAGGACCAATAGAAAGGTTGCCTGGCTATAGTGGCGTCTCACTAGTAAGAATAATTAATTTGAGTAAAACAAAAGGTCTAATTATAATTCATTGTTGAAATCACATTATTGAACTTGAATAATGCGGTGGCTTAGTATGTGGGTAGTTAGCATTGTTTTACTTTACTCATATGTTCATATATCGTTTAATTTAAAATACCTTATTATAATATTTATCTCGTATGAAGCTTATGTTTGGATTCATGGATCCTAATTGGGAGGAGTATGTAATACCCCGTATTTTTATGCTTTCTAAATTTGGGGATTTATTAAATTTAATGTGAGATATTAATTTAATATGAATCCGAAAATTAATTATTTTTATAATTACTAACATGACGAGAGTTAGTAATCATTGAAAATTTGTTGAATATTACTAATTAGTAAATTAATATATGATATTGGTTCTATTAAATGTCACGAGTGAATAAAATGACAATTTTGGAAATTTAAGTCGGGACGCGCTCGTGTCGTATTGGGACTAAATGTTGACTAATAAAAGTGAATAAATTATAAATCACCCGTATGGTCATTTCGAGTGGGCCAACGTATCCGGAAGGGTCGAGATAGTCAAAATAATGTACTCGGGGATTTAGTTTGGGTCTCGGGGTTTTTTTAGGCCTAATTGACACCCCGGGAGGGGGTTTTGGACATCTTACAGTTTTAGGATCGAAAACCCACGAAAATTTTAGCGTTATATCAGATGCTTAGGGTTTCCTTCTAGGGTTAACTCAACCAAAAAACAAGAAACGGCCATTGGATAAGGAAGGAGAGAGCTTGCTCAAGAGTTCTAGGCCAAGAACCCCTCTGTTTACGCCACCGTCGCCACCAAACGATATATCGCGTCACAAGGATCACCACCACACCGATTTCAGCCACAAAGTAGAAACAAGAATCCCCAGGCAAGTATTTATCTTGCTTAATTTCATTAATGCTTAATTCATGTTAGTTTAGGGTTGATTATGATGAGTTTTTATGAAAGAAAACCCATGTTGGAGATTAGAAACTGCATGTTGTAGTGATATTAATGATAATCTGGAAATCCCCTTCACATGTAGAGGTTGAACCACGGATCTATGATGGATTAGAAGTAGAAATTTCTAGAAAAAGAATGTTTTCAATTAAGTTAAAGAAAATTTTAGGGTTCATGAGAATTGTATACATTTTGGCACTTTAATCCATGATTCTTGATGAAAACTCACATGCCTTACGTTGAATATTGTCCATTTGAGTTTAGAACGTGTGTGGTATAAATTTTTGGGAGTTTTGGATTTAAAAGTTTGTATTTTGATGATATTGGATGATAGAACCCGTAACTGGTATTCTGCAGATTCGCCATACCTGTTTGATCGATCGATCGAACCAGGAGTATCGATCGATCGACGCATCGATCGATCGAGCTCCTACCATCGATCGATCGACCCCTCCTGGCAGACTCATATTTACCCTTCTAAATAGTTGAATTCAATTTAAATTCCTGCCATCGATCGATCGACCCCTCCTGGCAGACTCATATTTCCCCTTCTAAATAATTGAATTCAATTTAAATGAGTAATAATCTTTGGACATCCTTATTAAAATATTTGGGAGATAAAAGAAGACTAGTAGGACTTATTAAAAATATGAAACCTTTAACGTAAGATGAGATTTACATTTTTCAGGGATGTTTACATATAAGGGACGATGAAACTATGTATTAAAGTGGGGAGACGCGTAGGGTAGTTATGTTGGAAGATAAATAAGTACCTACTGAAATTCCACTTTGGAAAGATAAGAATCCATGAGTGTTACGTAGTAAGTTGGAATACTCCCTCAAATTAAAGTAAGAAACGAACCGTTACATGTGATAACTGAATAATGAGAAATAAGGATAAATATCATAATTATGGGTTATGAGATGTACCTAAATTTGATATGGTAATAGTAGTATATTTATATGACTGTGTTTATGCATATACTATATACGTGTGAAAATCATGCCCGCGCTACTTGGTATCCCTGAGGTTACCGCGCTGGGACAGTCTTATCTCGATGGGCCTTTATGGGGGGATATTGACTCGTACCCTAGAAGATAGAAATCCTTTGGTACAGGCTATCGGATCGATAGTCAGACGGTCCTAAGAGATGTGGGGGCATGTGCTGACCTCTTAGAGACTTGGAATATATGCTTAGCCTCAATATTGCTTGTGTTTGTGTTAATATAGTTCGAGAGTGATTACGAACTAATATTTCCCTTAGTACAGGTGATACGGGGACGGGATAGCAGAGTATGCCCGCACCATAATTATTATGTGGGGTGCTGTTAGAATATATATATGATATGAGTATTTAGTATATATATTTAAATCTGGGATTTGAGAACTACCTGTTGTGTCTATGGTACGTAAGAATGGAATAACTATTTCAATTTGGGAATAAGTGTTTGAAAAGTATAATGTGTTACTGAGAAACTTTATTAGTAAATAAGGTTTAAATGAGAACTTTTTTGTTAAATGAAATTAACCTCTTAAACAATTGAATTTGTCAGTTTAAATCTTACGAGCAACCCAAGATAAGATAAGTTAAATCGTTGGGAAGGTTAGTACGATAGGCGTTCACATTAGTAGAGAGGTGAGAATTTCTCAAGGGAGTGCCGCACTAATATGTTGTTGCATTGGCGAGTAAAAAATTTAAATACTTGCTAAACAAATTTTAAATCGTTTTTACAATCGGGCTTTAACTCGTTTCCATTTTCTTTTCTCTCTTGTATATATATGTATATATCACAAGTGCCCAGCCACAGGGGCTTCTTGCATAGGATCCTTTGGAAGGAACGCGCTGCAGCTTAGGTGGGAGTTGTAGGCCTTTTAATTAGACGACCTCATTTGTTGATTCCACTGCTAGCACTATTTATTCAGTTAGGCATGTGTCTCCCTTTTCCATTATTCAGTTGCTTATCGGATATTGTGATCTATTGAATTCCAGTATTTGTACTTTTGGATTTATTACTGTGAGAATATTTTCCTTTAAGTTTAAATGTTGGGATTACTTAGTTGGATGTTTAATTAATTGGATTGTTTGTTCCAGTATGTTTATTGGTTGATCCTTAAATTATGAATTACGTAAAGTTTTAAATTATTGATTTTAAATAAAATTTGGAAAGTAATGTCTAAAATGGTTTTGACACTTAGCTTAATTATTTAGGGTGTTTAAATTGGAAAAGTTATTTTTACGACAGTGATGCTAAGAATGAACCGATCGTTCACCTTGATTATAATTTAATAAAGGACTGATCACCCGTTACTTAATTAGGCGGGGTGTCACAGGTGGTATTAGAGCATCAGGTTCTAGTGTCCTTAGGATCTGTACGGCTTATTACGCTTTCAGCTTAGCATTTTTGTTATAGAGCCCTATTTTAGGATTGTTGTATTCCTGCTTTTACGATTACGTCTTCATTTATTTGAGATTTTATAATAACTGTAGACTAATAAATTTCTTCACGTTTCAGATGCCTCTGAGATGTTCACCAAAGGATAGGCGTTCCCAAGTCGAGCAGCCAGCAGCTCCGGCTCAGGGAACGATGAATGCTAATGAGGTAGCCGCTATTGTTGCTTAGGCGGTGAATGCTGCATTAACGGTAGAACATCAGGCTCCACCCCAGATTCAGGCAATGGCGCCAGTACCTGCACAGCTTCCATCAGCATCGGAGCGGGTTAGGGATGCCTTTCAGAAGGCGCATCCCCCTGAGTTCTTCAGTAGTTCAGATATCATCATCGTCGACCAATGGAAGAAAGATATCCAGAGTCATCTGCCTATGTATGAGTGCTCAGACGTGCATAAACTGTTGTTGGCTTCATTTAAGCTAGTGGGGGGAGCTTTGCAGTGGTGGGAGTCCACCACCACCTTGGAGGATAGGGATATTATCCCGATTCTGTCATTCTGGGAGCGATTTGACCGCAAGTATTTTCCGACCGCCGTGCAAACTGAGATGAGGCGAAAGTTACTGAACTTGAAGCAGGAGAATTCTACCATTGCTGAGTATGAAGAGGAGTTCACAAGACTTCTCACTATAGTGCCAGAAGAGGCACCCACTAAGGGCAAGAAGATACTATTGTTTGTGGACGGGTTAGCTTGGAGGATCCGTCAGCACCTTATAAGGAATCTGTCTATGAGTACCTTCACAGATGTACTTAATGCTGCCTTGCTACACTGCCAGGATCATCGTTTCCATCTGTAGGGAAGCAAGCCAGTAGGAGAGTCCGGCCAGCGGGGCAGGACAGGGGGTAGTGGCGCTAGTGGAGCACCGACATCTCAGGGACAGACTCGTCAGGATGAGCAGAGTTCCCATCAGGGGGACCCTGCCAAGCGATTCCGATCAAGTGATTCTAGGCAGGGATTTGGGGGATTTAGGCAGGGTCAGCAGGGCCAGCCTAATCAGCAGGGCCAACAAGGCCAACACCACCAGCAGCAGGGCCAACAACATTTTCATCAGGGCCAACAAGGCCAGTGGAGGGGCGGTAACGGCCAACAGGGCCGTGGTTAGCAGGGTCAGAGGGGAGGTAATTTCAGGGGCCGATGTTTCGTTTGTGGCAAGAATGGCCATAAGCGACAAGATTGTCCAGACGGTGATAGGGCCCCACAGCAGTAGACTGCTCGTACTGAACCACAGAGGCCACTTTTTCCGATCGCCCTCTCAGCACTAGCTCAGGTACCATCCCTACCAGCCATTCCAGCCGCTCCAGTACAGCAGGGGCAGTTACAGTACGAAATTGTCTATAACGTCCACCAGGTAGCAGCTCCACAGGCACCACCCGCGATTGAGGGTATGTTTCCTATCCATGGTACTATAGGTCGGGTTTTATTTGATACTGGGGCAGCGCACTGTTTTATAGCTACCCATTTTGTGAAGGCCTTAGGGTTATTAGCCACAACAGAGAGCACTGTGACATGTGTAGACTCGCCATTGGGAAATGGATCGCTAATTTTCTTTATATGTTGGGGTGTGGGGGTAGATATTGGTAGCTTGGTATTACCAGCAGACATGTTAGTCTTAGATATGCATGAGCACGACGTTATTATCGGTATGGATTGGCTCGCAGCTTATAGAGCCATGATAGATTATTTTAGTGGGAGTATTGTTTTTGCCATTCCGGGGCAAGAGATGTTTGTAGTGGCGATGCCTCACCCAGAGGGAGGCTCGACCGCTCATTTGTATTACATAGAGGAGGATACCTCTAAGGAGCTTGTGATTCCCTTAGACTCGATCCCAGTTGTTCGTGAGTATTCCGATATATTTCAGGAGATACCAGGCCTACCCGCCAGTTGAGAGATAGATTTTGTCATAGATTTATTACCGAATACTCGACCTATAGCACGCGCTCCATACCGTATGGCTCCAGCGGAGATGCGAGAGTTACGAGATCAGATAGAGCAGCTGTTAGGTCAGGGTTTCATTCGCAGGAGTACCTCACCTTGGGGCGCTCCAGTCTTGTTTGTGAAAAAGAGGGATGGTTCACTGAGGCTATGTGTGGACTACCGGGAGCTGAACAAGGTCACGATACGAAATAAGTATCCGTTGCCTCGAAGCGATGACCTGTTCGACCAGCTGAGGGGAGCAACTTTCTTTTCGAAGATAGATCTGAGGTCAGGGTACCATCAGCTATGTATTAGGGAGCAGAATGTTTCAAAGACTGTTTTCTTGACGAGATATGGGTCCTATGAGTTCAGAGTGATGCCATTTGGACTCACAAATGCTCGAGCCGTATTCATGGACTTGATGAACCGAGTGTTCAGAGACTTCTTGGATCAGTTTTTCATCGTCTTCATAGATGACATCCTAATATATTCACACTCTGAGGAGGAGCATGTCGAGCACTTGAGACAAGTTTTTCAGTCTCTACGAGAGCATCAGTTGTATGCTAAGTACGAGAAATGCGAGTTCTGGTTACGTGAAGTACAGTTCTTGGGGCATGTTGTTTCTGAACAAGGGATAGCAGTTGACCCGAGTAAAGTGTCAGCGGTTAGGGAGTGGGGACAGCCCACGACATCGATGGAAGTACGTAGTTTCTTGGGATTAGCTGGATACTACAGGAGATTCATCTGGGGGTTCTCCAAAATAACGGGTCCATTGACGAACCTGACTCGCAAGGGAGTACCATATGTTTGGGACGATGCTTGTCAATTGGCTTTCGACGAGGTGAAAGACAAGCTTACTTCAGCACCGGTCCTTGCTTTACCTAAGCCGGACGTGGAGTATTTGGTTTACACGGATGCCTCATTACGGGGACTTAGGGGAGTACTTCAGCAGAAGGAGAAGTCTATAGCTTTTGCCTCCCGCAAGCTTAAGCCGCATGAGAAGAATTATCCCACCCACGACCTAGAGTTAGCAGCAGTCGTTTTTGCATTGAGGATACGGAGGCACTATTTATTGGGGGAGAAATTTTTCTTGTTCACAGACCACAAGTCACTGCAGTACTTGTTCACTCAGCGAGAGCTGAATATGTGTCAGCGCAGGTGGTTAGAGTTTGTGAAGGACTACCAGGTCGACATACAGTACCATCCGGGGAAAAATAACGTAGTTGTCGATGCGTTGAGCCGTAGACCGGTTGGCGATGTAGCAGACATCTGGAAAGCAAAGTGGAAAGAGTTGGGTCACCGGGAGGCAGTAGCCCGTTCCTTCATATCTGTCATGACGGTAACACTCGAGATTGTTACGAGGGTGATACAGGCGCAGACAGCAGACCCATTTTTCCAGGAGCAGATTGTATGACTTTTAGCCGAGGGTGCTGAGTCCTATTCTATTAGTTCGGATGGGGGTTTGAGGTTTAATGGGAGATTGGTGGTCCCAGAAGGAGCAAACTTACATCATGCAGTGATGACCCAGTCTCACGGATCCCGATTTGAGGTACATCCTGGGAGAGATAAGATGTACCAGGATATGAGGCGGCAATACTGGTGGAGTGGGATAAAGGGCATTGCTGAGTTCGTGTCCAAGTGTTCTACCTGACAGCTGGTAAAGGTGGACCACCAGCAACCGTCAGGGTTGCTTCAGCCATTGGAAATACCCACGTGGAAGTGGGAGAGTATTTTTATGGATTTTATTACTAGGTTGCCTACATCACAGCGGGGCCACGACTCCATTTGGGTGATTATGGACCGTTTGACTAAGGTGGATCATTTTCTGCCGGTGCGGACAGACTATACCACGGGTCAGTATGCTCAGTTGTTCATTGCTAAGATTGTCAGATTACATGGGGTGCCCCTGAATATTGTGTCAGATAGAGACAAGAATTTCGTGTCGCGTTTCTGGGAGAGCTTTCAGGAGGCTATGGATACAGAGTTGAGGTTGAGTTCAGCTTATCACCCGCAGACAGATGGACAAATAGAGCGTACTAATCAAATGTTGGAGGATATGTTGCGCATGTGTGTCCTTGATTTTGGAGGAGGATGGGAGCCACATCTTCCACTGGTGGAGTTCGCTTATAATAACTCTTATCAGTTCACGATTGGCATGGCTCCATTTGAGGCTTTGTATGGCAGGCCTTGTCGTTCCCCGACTTGTTGGATAGAGGTGGGGGATAACAAGTTTCTCGGACCAGAGGTGATTCAGGAAACCTCTGCTAGGATTGAGATGATCAGGAGTCGCATTCGAGTAGCTCAGGACAGTCAGAAAAGCTGCGCCGATGCAAAACGGTTCTTTCGAGAGTTTAATGTGGGAGACCAAGTATTACTATGTGTATCTCCTATGAAATGAGTGATGAGGTTTGAGAAGAAAGGGAAATTGACCCCGAGGTACGTGGGACCATTTCCCATTATCGAGAGGATTGGGCCGGTAGCATACAGATTGGGGATGTCAGAGCATTTATATCGCATCCACGATGTATTCCACGTCTTGTCGTTGAGACAATACCTTCGGGATGATACGGACCACACCCACATCGCGATAGAAGAGATAGACTTACAGTTCGACAGCTCTTACGAGGAGAGACTAGTGGCCATCCTAGACCATAGCGAAAGGAGATTGAGGTCGAAGGTAGTTCCACTTATACGGGTCCAGTGGGAGCATCATAATGTGGAGGAATCCACCTGGGAGCGCGAGGCAGATATGCGCGAGAGATACCCAGATTTATTCTTTTCAGGTATGCCTTATTTTCCGAATTTCGAGACGAAATTCCGTTATTAGGGGGGAAGTATGTAATACCCCGTATTTTTATGCTTTCTAAATTTGGGGATTTATTAAATTTAATGTGAGATATTAATTTAATATGAATCCAAAAATTAATTATTTTTATAATTACTAACGTGACGAGAGTTAGTAATCATTGAAAATTTATTGAATATTACTAATGAGTAAAGTAATATATGATATTGGTTCTATTAAATGTCACGAGTGAATAAAATGACAATTTTGGAAATTTAGGTCGGGACGCGCTCGTGTCGTGTCGGGACTAAATGTTGACTAATAAAAGTGAATAAATTATAAATCACCCGTATGGTCATTTAGAGTGAGCCAAGGTGTCCGGAAGGGTCGAGATAGTCAAAATAATGTACCCGGGGGTTTAGTTTGGGTCTCGGGGAGTTTTTAGGCCTAATTGACACCCCGGGAGGGCGTTTTGGACATTTTACATTTTTAGGCTTGAAAACCCACGAAAATTTTAGAGTTATATCAGATGCTTAGGGTTGTCTTCTAGGGTTAACTCAACCAAAAATAAAAAATGGCCATTGGAGAAGGAAGGAGAGAGCTTGCCCAAGAGTTCTAGGCCAAGAACCCCTCCGTTTGCGCCACCGTCACCGCCAAACGATAGATCGCGTAACAAGGATCACCACCACACCGATTTCAGCCACAAAGTAGAAACAAGAATCCCCAGGAAAGTATTTATCTTGCTTAATTTTGTTAATGCTTCATTCATGTTAGTTTAGGGTTGATTAGGATGAGTTTCAATGAAAGAAAACCCATGTTAGAGATTAGAAACTGCATGTTGTAGTGATATTAATGATAATCTGGAAATCCCCTTCACGTGTAAAGGTTGAACCACGGATTTATGATGGATTAGAAGTAGAAATTTCTGGAAAAAGAATGTTTTGAATTAAGTTAAAGAAAATTTTAGGGTTCATGAGAATTGTATAAATTTTGGCACTTTAATCCATGATTCTTGATGAAAACTCACATGCCTTACGTTGAATATTGTCCATTTGTGTTTAGAACGTTTGTGGTATAAATTTTTGGGAGTTTGGATTTTAATGATGTTGGATGATAGAACCCGTAACTGGTATTCTGCAGATTCGCCATACCTGTTTGATCGATCGATCGAACCAGGAGTATCGATCGATCGACGCATCAACCGATCGAGCTCCTGCCATCGATCGATCGATCCCTCCTGGCAGACTCATATTTCCCCTTCTAAATAGTTGAATTCAATTTAAATTCCTGCCATCAATCGATCGACCCCTCCTAGAAGACTCATATTTCCCCTTCTAAATAGTTGAATTCAATTTATATGAGTAATAATCTTTGGGCATCCTTATTAAAATATTTGGGAGATAAAAGAAGACCAGTAGGACTTATTAAAAATATGAAACCTTTAATGTAAGACGAGATTTACATTTTTCGAGGATGTTTACATATAAGAGACGATGGAACTATGTATTAAAGTGGGGAGACGCGTAGGATAGTTATGTTGGAAGATAAATAAGTACCTACTGAAATTCCACTTTGGAAAGATTAGAATCCATGAGTGTTACGTAGTAAGTTGGAATAATCCCTCAAATTAAAGTAAGAAACGAACCGTTATATGTGATAACTGAATAATGAGAAATAAGGATAAATATCATAATTATGGGTTATGAGATGTGCCTAAATTTGATATGGTAATAGTAGTATATTTATAGGACTGTGTTTATGCATATACTATATACGTGTGAAAATCATGCTCGCACTACTTGCTATCCCTGAGGTTAACGCGCTGGGACAGTCTTATCTCGATGGGCCTTTATGGGGGGATATTGACTCGTACCCTAGAAGATAGAAATCCTTTGGTACAGGCTATCGGATCGATAGTCAGACGGTCCTAAGAGACGTGGGGCCATGTGCTGACCTCTTAGAGACTTGAAATCTATGCTTCGCCTCAATATTGTTTGTGTTTGTGTTAATACGGTTCGAGAGTGATTCCGAACTTGTATTTTCCTTAGTACGAGTGATACGGGGACTGGATAGCATAGTATGCCCGCACCATAATTATTATGTGGGGTGCTGTTAGAATATATATATATATGATATGAGTATTTAGTATATATATTTAAATCTGGGATTTGGGAACTACCTGTTGTGTCTATGGTATGTAAGAATGGAATAACTATTTCAATTTGGGAATAGTGTTTGAAAAGTATAATGTGTTACTGAGAAACTTTATTAGTAAATAAGGTTTAAATGAGAACTTTGTTGTTAAATGAAATTAACCTCTTAAACAATTGAATTTGTCAATTTAAATCTTACGAGCAACCTAAGATAAGATAAGTTAAACCGTTGGGAAGGTTAGTGCGATAGGCGTGCACATTAGTAGAGAGGTGAGAATTTCTCAAGGGAGTGCCGCACTAATATGTTGTTGCATTGGCCAGTAAACAATTTAAATACCTGCTAAACAAATTTTAAATCGTTTTTACAATCGGGCTCTGACCCGTTTCCATTTTCTTTTCTCTCTTGTAAATATATGTATATATCACAGGTGCCCAGCCACAGGGGCGTCTTGCATAGGATCCTTTGGAAGGAACGGGCTGCAGCTTAGGTGGGAGTTGAAGGCCTTTTGATTAGACGACCTCATTTGTTGATTCCACTGCTAGCACTATTTATTCAGTTGGGCATGTGTCTCCCTTTTCCATTATTCAGTTGCTTATCGGATATTGTGGTCTATTGAATTCCAGTATTTGTACTTTTGGATTTATTACTGTCAGAATGTTTTCCTTTAAGTTTAAATGTTGGGATTACTTAGTTGGATGTTTAATTAATTGGATTGTTTGTTCCAGTATGTTTGTTGGTTGATCCTTAAATTATGAATTACGTAAAGTTTTAAATTATTGATTTTAAATAAAATTTGGAAAGTAATGTCTAAAATGGTTTTGACACTTAGCTTAATTATTTAGGGTGTTTAAATTGGAAAAGTTATTTTTACGACAGTGATGCTAAGAATGAACCGACCGTTCACCTTCATTATAATTTAATAAAGGACTAATCACCCGGTATTTAATTAGGCGGGGTGTCACAAAGTAGCTAGTATTCATGTAGTGCGCTCTGACCCATTGCATTAACTATAATTATAGTTGTTGGAATAACTACATATCATGGATTGGAGATTTGTGGAGTGCAACTGGAGTTATTTCATTGCTTTATTACTTTAGATTTTCCCATTCCGTCGTTTTATTTATGTGACAGTTGTTTATAAATTTAGTGGGGTATTAAGTTCCACAGTTTTTTACGATTTCCTTTTAAGATGGAGTTACAATTGAATTATTTCATTTAAGTATTAATCTATCTTTTGAAGTTGAGATTTATTATTGGAGTTAACATGTTGATGGAAATTAACTGCGTAGATGTTTATATTCGTGGGATTAAATTTTGGATTATATCTTGTGGATTTTTTTTTAAAGTCTCATATTTCTGTCACATGACAAGAATGGTATTTTAATTATGACGCCCGACATAGTTTGACAGCGGGGACTGGCCACCTCCAATATCAAAATATGCAGGGTATCACAATATTATGATTAAAATGGCTAAAGGACAATAATAGTCAAATACATGCAAAGACATATGGACGCTTAAGGTAAGGGCACGTGGAAATAGGCGGTTGTAGGTAATTATCAAGAGAAAGTCATCACACATGTAGGTGTAGACATTTCTTATGATTCTTAAGGAAAGTTCTCATCAATTATTCAAAAACAAGTTACAATTCAGTTGACTATAAATAATAAGTAGAGGAAAAATTTACAGGAGGACTATCCACAAACGAAACCGTTTTACTTCACTTTTATTTTACTAGTTTAATTCTTCTTTTACGAGTCAATTTCTTCTTCAAATTAGTTTATAAGGTTAGATTTAGTACTTTTTTTCAATTTTTCTGTAACTTTCTTATAATTTAAATATAAGTTTGCAATTTAATTTCAAGTTCCTAGCATACCGATTTAGCTATTTTAGTCTCTAATTGTTTTTCTTATACTTTTTAAACACACTTTTGTCTTCTTCTTTAATTGCATTTATTGTTCTTTTACTGCATTCCTGTTTAAAATTCGTACTTTAATTTAATCTTAAAGAAACAAAATGATTTAGAACTTTACAAAAGAGCTTCTTAATCGAAACATTCAAACGTACCACAACTGTCTGATTATTTATTGGACAAATACAATCAATTATAGTTGGCAAGACCCATAATCCTCATCGGCCACGATCGCAAAATTCTCAAAAATCAAGCCATGAAAACAATGAGTCACACACAATTTCAATAAATAATACTCTATCCATTGATCTAAAGCTAAGTTAAATCATAGTCTAGCAAACTGTTTAAACAGAAAGTATAATGGGGCACATTGAATCAATTGTTAAAAAAATTTGAAAGTGCTGTAAAATATTAAAATGCTTCGTGACAACATGTGACACCCCGACTAATTAAATACCGGGTAGCTACTCCTTTATGAAATTAAATCAAAATGTCAAGTTGGCTCAGTTAATAGCATCACTGTCGAAAACATTTTATTATTACTAACCACCTAGTATTTAAAAAGTAAGTTGCCAAATCTTAATTAAAGTCTGATTAACATGCAACAAGTGTAATGAAGAATAATAACACCATTCACCATACCGAAGTAAATAGAATAACCATCACATAATGTAAATAAAGTCTGGAGGAAAACTCCTCACTACAAATCCACAAACTGAAATAATTAAACTGAATACTGAATCAATACATGCCAAAGTCTGAAAACTGTAATGGAAATGTAACTCTAATGGAACTGGGCAACATGCCCTAAAACTGAGGAATACTGAAGATGGAATCCAAATGATAGAAGCGTCTAAAAGAAAATCCCTGTAACTTCCACAAACAGCTACAGCTCGTCCACTGAATGAGTATCCTACGCATGGTGTCCTTGTGGCTGGGCACCTAAAAATGGTTTTACAAAAAGATAGATTTGAAAGCAAACGGGTCAGAGCCCGAATGTGGAGATATTTTAAAAACCTGCAAGTGATTTAAAAACATTTAAAACATTAAATGCAAAGTACATGTTAGGACGTGCACTCACATGAAATCCTCACCTCTCGACTAAATGTGCACTCCTAACGTAATTACCCATCTAAAGTGACACTAACCACTAGCTAAGTGACATCCTTTCTGGCTAGACTGCTATAGGTTTTACCCTTATTACTCGGTTCCCATTAACATTATAACGATCTCAATTACATAGGGCTTAACGTAAATTCAGGTTCTCATATAAAAGTAATACAACTCGTTATAGATTATCCCTATGTTATTCCATAGTTATACACACAATGCCATATTAAAGTTCCCAGTTTATTAAGCGTATATTTTCCACAACCTAAATATACAATATAAGCACCCCGAGACTAAGCTGCGGTGCACACATACTCTGCTATCCATCCCGGTACATCACGTACATAAGGAATCACGTATTCCGAATCTCTCAGGAATCGTTCAGATAACACAAATCACAAATAGTGGAGGCGAACACAGTCACATCACATGGGTCACGCACATACCTGCGCTCCCACGATCAGCAGACTTATTAACATCCCAATAAGTCCTTCTCTGACCTATGTTCATCGAGGTAACCAGTCTAAATCCGGGCAACACAAGGATTAGAGGGCCCTAAGCGAACGCAAACCTCCTATGATAGCAAGTATGGTAGGTATGTCATACACACAATTCATATACCAATACTAAGTAAGCACACATCTTAGTAATCCCGTAGTTTAATTGTAGTACATATCTCATTCTCGTACCAACTTAATATATATACAACTTATATAGTCCCGGTCCATATTTATACGCGCCATAATTTATTCTCACGTCGTAGTAGGCACTCACATCTCGACTCAAATGTCTATTTGATTTGATCCACACTTATATAGTTTACTCCTCATTATAAACCAATTGTCCCAAGTATACTAATACACCATCAAAGGAATGTTATCTCTATCCCCGAACAAGTTTACGGGAATCCCAAAATCAAAACAGGCCAAAAGGCCTAAACTGCCAGCTCGTTATAAGTCTCGTTCGAACGAGGCTGTTCGAACGAGAATTCGTTCGAACGGACTGGGCTATCTAACGAGATCTCGTTCGAACGAGATTATCGAACGAAACTGCCCCTCGTTAGAAGCGACTGGTCAACTCGTTAGAAGCTCGTTCGAACGAGCTCGTTCGAACGACCTGGGGAGGTCTTCTAACGAACGACCAGTTTCGAGCCCAGATTTCCCTAGTTTCGTTTTTCACCATTTGTATCTCTTCAAAACTCATCTAAACATCAAGCCAACGATTGTTTAAGGTCTCTAATCATCCCTAAACGTACCTAGGTCACATACTAACATATTTTAAGAAATCAATTCCTCCTAAACATCATTAAATCCTCAAGTCTCTACACTTTTCCCCAAATTTTCAAGAATATAAACCCTAGAATTTATAATCATGAATTTACCCAATTAAATCCGTTTTAATTTCATCCAATATCTAATATCATCAGAATAATCATCTACCTACCATTCTACATGCAATTTCTCTTTAAGATATCAAGTTCTAAGTTCCAAAATACATGGGTTTTCATAATACTCCAAGAACAATTCAATCTTTATTAAATTCCTACGCATGGAAAAGCATTCTCTGAAATTAAACGAAATTAAATCACTTGCCTTGAGTTTATCTTTGATTTTGATGTTGATTTGCTGAAGTTATCTCTCTCTCTCTGCAGAATTCCCTCTCTACAAGCTTTCTTCTCCAAAGGTGGCTATGGTGGCTAGGGTTTTCTTTGGGAAAGTTTTGGAAACCTAATCTAATAACCCCCGTAGCTTACTGGGTCATTAAGGGTTGGTTAGTGGGTTTAGTGGGTCTATTCCCAATTAGATAAAGACTCCTAATTTTCGTCATTATTAATTCCCAAAAATACAATATTACCAAACTACCCTTATAAGATGCCGGTATGGCCTAAAAATACCCCGGGACCCAAACTAAATCCCCGGCTAGTGTTTTCTGACTATCTCGACCCTTCTGGACGCGTTGGCGCACTCAAAACGACCATACGGTTAATAGAATTTAAATTCACTTTTGTAAATAGAATAATTATATCCTGACGCGACTGTCACACGCGTCCCAATAAAATGACCAAATTGCCGTATATCAATCTCACGACAAATTTCATAATTCAATATTCATATATCATCATATATGCTCAATATAGTCAAATACCAACTCACATATCGCTAGTATTTTATCCGGATTAATTCCCAATTAATTCTCATTTAATTAATAAATCCCAAAAATAAATATCGCCAAAAATACGGGGTATTACATACTTCCCCCCTAATAACTGAATTTCGTCCCGAAATTCGGAACTAGAAAGTACTTGCTAAAAACAACTCTGGATAACGTTCGCGCATCTCATCCTCGCGCTCCCATGTGGACTCCTCGACATTGTGATGTCGCCACTGAACACGCACTAACGAAACTATCTTTGACCGCAGCTTCCTCTCACTTCGGTCCAAAATAGCAATTGGCCCCTCCTCGTAGGAGCTATCCGGCTTGAGATCGATGTCCTCCACAGCAATGTGAGAATGAGCCAAATTATCTCTAAGGTATTTCCTTAGCGAGGAAATATGGAACACATCGTGAATCCGATGCAAATGCTCCGGTAACCCAAGTCTATACGCAACCGGTCCGATCCGCTCAATAATAGGAAATGGCCCCACATACCTTGGTGCCAACTTCCCCTTCTTCCCGAAATGCATTATCCCCTTCATAGAAGATACTCTGAGCAAAACCCGATCCCCCACTTGGAACTCCCTGAAAAATCTCTTCGCATCAGCATAACTCTTCTGCCTGTCTTGAGCTACCCGAATGCGACTCTGAATCAACTCAATCCTTACCGAAGTATCCTGAATCACTTCCGGCCCAAGTAGTTTGTTGTCCCCCACCTCTAACCAACATGCTGGGGAACGACAAGGCCTACCGTACAATGCTTCAAACGGAGCCATGCCAATAGTGAACTGATAGGAGTTGGTGTAAGCAAACTCCACCAGTGGAAGGTACTGCTCCCACCCATCCCCAAAGTCAATAATGCACATGCGCAGCATGTCCTTCAACATCTGATTTGTGCGCTCTGTCTGCCCATCGGTCTGCGGATGATAAGCCGTACTCAACCGTAATTCCGTGCCCATGGCCTCCTGGAAACTCTCCCAAAACCGCGAAACAAATATCTTGTCTCTGTCAGACACGATATTTAGGGGCACACCGTGAAGTCTCACAACCTCTGAAATGAAGAGCTGGGCATACTGTCCCGTAGTGTAGTCAGTCCTTACGGGTAAAAAGTGAGCGACTTTGGACAATCTGTCCACAATTACCCAAACGGAGTCGTGACCCCTCTGCGACGTAGGCAACCCCGTGATAAAGTCCATGGATATGCTCTCCCACATCCACACCGGGACCTCCAATGGCTGTAGAAGTCCTGTCGGTCTCTGATGATCCACTTTTACTAGCTGGCAACTGGCGCATTTCGAAACAAACTCAGCAATATCTCTCTTCATACCGCTCCACCAATACTGCTGTCTCATGTCTTGGTACATTTTGTCCCCTCCGGGATGTACCGTGAACCGTGAGCCGTGCGACTCTGCCATCACCTCGTGTCGCAATTTCTCCCCTTCCGAAACCACCAATCTCCCATTGAAGCATAATCCCCCGTCTGAGCTGACGGTATAGGACTCGACCCCCTCTGCTAGTAATCGAACTATCTGCTCCTGACAGAACGAGTCATTAGCCTGTGCCCGTACTACCTTCGTGACAATCTGCGGTGTAACGGTCATCACAGACATGAAAGATCGGGCCACTGCATCCTGGTGTCCCAACTCCTTCCACTTTGCCTTCCACACCTCTGCCACCTCATCTTCTGGCCTACGGCTCAAGGCGTCTGCTACCACGTTAGCCTTACCTGGGTGATACTGGATATCGAACTGGTAGTCTTTCACAAACTCAAGCCACCTACGCTGCCGCATATTCAACTCTTTCTGCGTGAACAAGTATTGTAGGGACTTGTGGTCCGTGAACAGTTGGAACTTCTCCCCCAAAAGATAGTGCCTCCAAATCCGTAGGGCAAATACCACTGCCGCCAACTCCAAATCATGGGTGGGGTAATTCTTCTCATGAGGCTTAAGCTTACGGGAAGCATAAGCTATGGCCTGTTTCTCCTGCTGTAATACACCTCCAAGCCCTTGCAGAGACGCATCGGTGTAAACCAAATACTCAACTCCCGATCTCGACAGTGCTAACACAGGTGCTGAGGTCAATTTGCCCTTTAACTCATCAAATGCCAACTGACAGGCATCACTCCAGATGCATGGCACACCCTTACGAGTCATATGTGTCAAAGGACCCGCTATCTTCGAAAATCCCCGAATGAACCTCCTGTAGTATCCTGCTAGGCCCAAGAAACTACGAATTTCAGTCGGTGTCGTGGGCTGTCCCCATTCCCTTACCGCGGATACCCTCCCCGGATCAACAGATATCCCCCGATCAGAAATAAAGTGTCCCCAAAACTGGACCTCTTTTAGCCAAAACTCGCATTTCTCATATTTTGCATACAGCTCGTTCTGACGCAGCGTCTGCAAAACCTGCCTCAAATGCTCGGCGTGCTCCTCCTCTGTCTGGGAGTAAACCAGAATATCATCAATGAAGACAATGACAAACTGATCTAGGAAATCCCTGAACACTCTGTTCATCAAGTCCATAAACACTGCTGGAGCATTGGTCAAACCAAAAGGCATAACTCGAAACTCGTAAGAACCATATCTCGACAAGAACGCAATCTTCGAGACATCCTCCTCCCTGATACGCAACTGATGGTATCCCGATCTCAAATCAATCTTTGAGAATAAAGAAGCTCCTCTCAACTGGTCGAATAAGTCATCGATTCGAGGCAATGGATACTTATTCCGTATCGTGACCTTATTCAACTCTCGGTAGTCCACACACAATCTCAGTGAACCGTCCCTCTTCTTCACAAACAAAACTGATGCGCCCCAAGGTGAGGTACTCCTGCGAATAAAGCCCTGACCTAACAGCTGCTCTATCTGATCTCGTAGCTCTCGCATCTCTACCGGAGCCATACGATACGGTGCGCGTGCTATAGGTCTCGTATCTGGCAATAGGTCTATAACAAAGTCTATCTCTCGACTGGGGGGTAGGCCTGGTATCTCCTGAAACACATCCGAATACTCCCTGATGACTGGGATCAAATCTAAAGGAATCACAACCTCCTTAGAGGTATCCTCCTCTAGGTAATACAAATGAGCGGTCGAGCCTCCCTCTGGGCGAGGCATCGCCACTACAAACATCTCTTGCCCCGGAATGGCAAAAACAATGCTCCCACCGAAGCAATCAATCATGGCTCTATAATCAGCGAGCCAATCCATACCGATAATCACATCATGAACATGCATATCTAATACCAACATATCTGTAGGTAATACCAGACTACCAATCTCTACCCCCACTCCCCGGCATATAAAGAATATAAGTGACCCACTCCCCAATGGTGAGTCGACACACGTCACTGTGCTCTCTGCCGTAGCTAACAATCCTAAGGCTTTCACGAAATGTGTAGCTATAAAACAATGTGTAGCCCCCGTATCAAACAATACCCGACCCATAGTGCCATGGATAGGAAACGTACCCTCAATCGTGGGCGGTGCCTGTGGAATAGCTGCCTGGTGGACGTTATAGACACGTCCATACTGTAGCTGCCCCTGCTGAATTGGGACTGCTAGAATGGGTGGCAATGCTGCCATCTGTGGCGGTGCGGGGAGAGCGGCGGGAAACATAGGCCTCTGCGGCTCCTAACGAGCACCATGTTGCTGCTGCTATGGGGCCCTTCCCCTATCAGGACAATCCTGTCATTTATGGCCAGTCTTGCCACAAACAAAACACTTCCCTGGGAAGTTCCCTCCTCTCTGCCCCTGCGGTCCCCGGCCCTGGTGGCCGTTACCATTCCTCCCTTGGCCCTGCTGGCCCTGCTGAAACTGCTGCCCATTTTGCCCCTGTTGGCCCTGATGACCGTTTGGACCCTGATGGCTCTGACGGAAACCTCCTTGTCCGTGCCTATAATTCCCTGATCTGAACCTCTTCTGATCCCCCTGCTGGGAACCCTGCTCACCCTGTCTCTGTCCCTGAACAGATTGTGCCCCACCGGCACCATGTCCTCCTGTCCTACCCTGATGGCTAGACTCTCTCGACCTCTTGCCCTCAGCCATATGAAAGCGGTGATCCTGGCAGTGTAACAAAGCAGCGTTAACCACATCAAAATACGTGGCTAACGAAAGGTTCCCTAACAGATGCTGACGGATCCTCCATGTCAACCCGTCGGTGAATTTCTTAATCTTCTTCTTCTCTGTTGGTATCTCATCCGGAACGATATTCAACAGATTTGTGAACTCGGCCTCATACTCGGCCACGGTCTTACCCTCTTGCCTCAGATTCATCAGTTTCCTCCTCATTTTCGTATGAACAGCGGACGGAAAGTACTTGCGGTCAAACCGCACCCAGAAGTCCTGAATAGTGAGAGTATCCCTCTCCTCCACGGTGGTAATAGACTCCCACCATTGCAGTGCATATCCAACTAGCTTGAAAGTAGCTAGCACATGCTTCTGAACGTCCGTGCACTCATACATCCTCAAGTGCCCCTGCATATCCTTCCTCCACTAGCTCGAGACTACCACATTTGAGCTACCTGCAAACTCTGGCGGATGCGCTTTCTGAAAAGCGTCACGTACACGCTCCCAAGCAGACGGGAATGCATTTGCCTGTACTGGCGAGGAAACCGGCGACTGAGGTGGTGCCTGCTGGACTACGGCAATTGCGGCATTCACCTCTTGGGCTACAATAGCTGCAACCTCAGCGGTGTTTCATCATTCCCTGAACTGGAGCGGGCTGGGGTTCAGGCGTTGCATTCTTGGGAACTCGTCGTGCACGTCGTGGAGGCATCTGAAATAAGAATAGAGTTTATAAGTTCACTGTTTATAAACTTAAAATAGCTGAAGAACGAAGCATACACAAAAAGAGTACAACAGTCCTAAAATATAGGGCTCTATATCAAAGAAACTTAGCGGAAACATAATAGCCGCACAGATCCTAAGGACACTAGAACCTGATGCTCTGATACCACCTGTGACACCCCGACTAATTAAATACCGGGTAGCTACTCCTTTATGAAATTAAATCAACATGCCAAGTTGGCTCAGTTAATAGCATCACTGTCGAAAGTATTTTATTATTACTAACCACCTAGTATTTAAAAAGTAAGTTGCCAAATTTTAATTAAAGTCTGATTAACATGCAACAAGTGTAATGAAGAATAATAACACCATTCACCATACCGAAGTAAATAGAATAACCATCACATAATGTAAATAAAGTGTGGAGGAAAACTCCTCACTACAAATCCACAAACTGAAATAATTAAACTGAATACTGAATCAATACATGCCAAAGTCTGAAAACTGTAATGGAAATGTAACTCTAATGGAACTGGGCAACATGCCCTAAAACTGAGGAATACTGAAAATGGAATCCAAATGATAGAAGCGTCTAAAAGCAAATCCCTGTAACTTCCACAAACAGCTACAGCTCGTCCACTGAATGAGTATCCTATGCATGGTGTCCTTGTGGCTGGGCACCTAAAAATGGTTTTACAAAAAGATAGATTTGAAAGCAAACGGGTCAGAGCCTGAATGTGGAGATATTTTAAAAACCTGCAAGTGCTTTAAAAACATTTAAAACATTAAATACAAAGTACATGTTAGGACGTGCACTCACATGAAATCCTCACCTCTCGACTAAATGTGCACTCCTAACGTAATTACCCATCTAAAGTGACACTAACCACTAGCTAAGTGACATCCTTTCTGGCTAGACTGCCATAGGTTTTACCCTTATTACTCGGTTCCCATTAACATTATAACGATCTCAATTACATAGGGCTTAACGTAAATTCAGGTTCTCATATAAAAGTAATACAACTCGTTATAGATTATCCCTATGTTATTCCATAGTTATACACACAATGCCATATTAAAGTTCCCAGTTTATTAAGCGTATATTTTCCACAACTTAAATATACAATATAAGCACCCCGAGACTAAGCTGCGGTGCACACATACTCTGCTATCCATCCCGGTACATCACGTACATAAGGAATTACGTATTCCGAATCTCTCAGGAATCGTTCAGATAACACAAATCACAAATAGTGGAGGTGAACACAGTCACATCACATGGGTCACGCACATACCTGCGCTCCCATGATCAGCAGACTTATTAACATCCCAATAAGTCCTTCTCTGACCTATGTTCATCGAGGTAACCAGTCTAAATCCGGTCAACACAAGGATTAGAGGGCCCTAAGCGAACGCAAACCTCCCGTGATAGCAAGTATGGTAGGTATGTCATACACACAATTCATATACCAATAATAAGTAAGCACACATCTTAGTAATCCCGTAGTTTAATTGTAGTACATATCGAATTCTCGTACCAACTTAATATAGATGCAACTTATATAGTCCCGGTCCATATTTATACGCGCCATAATTTATTCTCACGTCGTAGTAGGCACTCACGTCTCGACTCAAATGTCTATTTGATTTGATCCACACTTATATAGTTTACTCCTCATTTTAACCCAATTGTCCCAAGTATACTAATACACCATCAAAGGAATGTTATCTCTATCCTCGAACAAGTTTACGGGACTCCCAAAATCAAAACAGGCCAAAAGGCCTAAACTGCCAGCTCGTTAGAAGTCTCGTTCGAACGAGGCTGTTCGAACGAGAATTCGTTCGAACGAACTGGACTATCTAACGAGATCTCGTTCGAATGAGATTATCGAACGAAACTGCCCCTCGTTAGAAGCGACTGGTCAACTCGTTAGAATCTCGTTCGAACGAGCTCGTTCGAACGACCTGGGGAGGTCTTCTAACGAACGACCTGTTTCGAGCCCAAATTTCCCTAGTTTCGTTTTTCACCATTTGTATCTCTTCAAAACTCATCTAAACATCAAGCCAACGATTGTTTAAGGTCTCTAATCATCCCTAAACGTACCTAGGTCACATACTAACATATTTTAAGAAATCAATTCCTCCTAAACATCATTAAATCCTCAAGTCTCTACACTTTTCCCCAAATTTTCAAGAATATAAACCCTAGAATTTATAATCATGAATTTACCCAATTAAATCCATTTTAATTTCATCCAATATCTAATATCATCAGAATAATCATCTACCTACCATTCTACATGCAATTTCTCTTTAATATATCAAGTTCTAAGTTCCAAAATACATGGATTTTCATAATACTCCAAGAACAATTCAATCTTTATTAAATTCCTACGCATGGAAAAGCATTCTCTGAAATTAAACAAAATTAAATCACTTGCCTTGAGTTTATCTTTGATTTTGATGTTGATTTGCTGAAGTTATCTCTCTCTCTCTGCAGAATTCCCTCTCTACAAGCTTTCTTCTCCAAAGGTGACTATGGTGGCTAGGGTTTTCTTTGGGAAAGTTTTGGAAACCTAATCTAATAACCCCCGTAGCTTACTGGGTCATTAAGGGTTGGTTAGTGGGTTTAGTGGGTCTATTCCCAATCAGATAAAGACTCCTAATTTTCGTCATTATTAATTCCCAAAAATACAATATTACCAAACTATCCTTATAAGATGCCGGTATGGCCTAAAAATACCCCGGGACCCAAACTAAACCCCCGGCTAGTGTTTTTTGACTATCTCGACCCTTCTGGACGCGTTGGCGCACTCAAAACGACCATACGGTTAATAGAATTTAAATTCACTTTTATAAATAGAATAATTATATCCTAACGCGACTGTCACACGCGTCCCAATAAAATGACCAAATTGTCGTATATCAATCTCACGACAAATTTCATAATTCAATATTCATATATCATCATATATACTCAATATATTCAAATACCAACTCACATCTCGCTAGTATTTTATCCGGATTAATTCCCAATTAATTCTCATTTAATTAATAAATCTCAAAAATAAATATCGCCAAAAATACGGGGTATTACACAACAATATATTGATGGGCTGATTTGAAAGTACAATAAAAAAAATTAAACTAGGTGTTACATAAATTCTTGTCAATAAATTTTTTCAAAATTCTATCAATAACTTCCTAAGGATGTGTTTGACACTCAATTCCAAGCCTTGGAATTGAAATTGGGAGGTCCAATTCCAATTTTTTTATTTGGTTCATTAAGAAAGCCCATTTATTTGGAATTCATTTATACTTCTCTCGGATCCAATTCCATAACTCAATTCCATTCCAAATACATTTGGAATTGAGATCAAGTACACACACACTAAAACCAAACTACACACACAAAACAATTTTTCTCTCTCCCTCTTTCCTCTCTTCGGCAGATACTTCTCCAGCAGCACTCTCACGCCGACAACTAACTCTCTCCGACAGCACACCTCTCTCCGGTCATTTTTCAGGTAAGAATTCATTTTTTTGGCTAATCTCTGATCATTTTGTCGATCGTTTTTTCGATATTTGTTTGTTGTTGCGATTTGTTTTATTCGGTATCTGTTTTGTTGTTGGGATCGTTTTTACAATATTTATTTGTTTTTTCGGCAGCACACCTCTCTTTTAGATCTATTTGTTGTTGAGCTAAAATACCGTTTTTCGGTATCTGTTTGTTGTTGGAAAAAAACTATCCTAGATCCGTTTGTTTTCAGGTTTTTGGGCTTTAGTCCCATCTACAAAGATGTATTTACGCTCCACTCCCATGTGTTTTTAAAATTGTAAAAAGTCTCATAACCACCCAAAACCGCCTATAACTACCCATTCTTCTTTTTGTAGACAATGACACTTATCCCACATAAGACCAACAACTAAAATAATAAAAACATGACAGTGGTGACAAATAAATCAATATAAAAAGGATTAAATACTTAAGATCCCAACTATCCTTGCATTCTTGCATTGTGGCTTAAACATGTGGTGAATTGTTATAGGTGCAAAAAATGTGAAAGGAATATTAGTTGTAAGAAGGTTGGAAAAAATAGATGTAGGATATGTATTGTTATATAATTTTATTATGTATGTGGCTAGATCTATTTTTGGGATGCTCTGTTTTTATTTTTTATTAATTAAAAAACATAAAAAAGGTTATATAATTTTTTAATTAAAAAACATAAAAAATGTTATATAATAATGATGTGTTTTTCATTTTTTTAATGTATGTATCATATAGAATGTTATATGATTTGTATCTATCTTATTTTACCAATGCAACTTTAATTATTAATTCTTGTTAAAGTATGATGCGATTTGATTATGCTTTTTTTATTAGAATCTTTATTAAAAGTATAATTTTTAATAGTTCACGAACTACTAAAATTTCAAAAGAATTATGTAATTGATCCAAATAAGAAATTTAGAATTCTACTAGAATTTCAAAAGAAGTCTACACTTGAACCAAACAATTGAAATAGAATTGAAATTCCTCGAGAATTGCAATTCCATAGAATTAGAATTCCAATTCAATTTCAATTCCGCGCATCCAAACGAGCTCTAAGTGTTAATCAAATGTATGCAAAATTTTCAAAAGCCGCTAAATCATAAACAACATAAAATAATTTTTTATTTGAAGAATTTTTTTTTGTGAAGAAGAATTTTTCACTCGAAATGTCTTATTTGTGTATGTATAACAGGGAAGCAACAACTTTTAAGTTAAAATTGCACAAGGAGAGGAAAACCAGAGATTACCTGAATAATTACATTATCGTAAAAAATGAAACAAAACAAAAAAAATAATAATATCGCCATCTTACAAATTTCCCACATCCTATAAATTCCCCACTCAAGTATTTCCATTCATCACATAATATCCCTCATGGTAATTCCCTAGGTAAACGCCCAACACTCTTTTCTAAAAAAAATCAACAGCAAAATTTTTGGAAAGTTTCTTTTTATAAAATAAACAAGGTTATAGAAAAGTACAATGAGAGGTAGCTTAAAAAAACTGTATTGAGTGTAAATAATTTTGGAAAGAAACAAGATATAACACGTTGAGGTTACAGGCAGAATAAGTGGACAATATTTGAAAATACCAAACTTCCATAAATCAAATAGTGAAAAATAGTTTTATGGGTACCCTTTTATTGACACAATTTTAATGATACTATTATGTGTCTTTAAATCATCAGTAGATTATTCTGTAGGAAAATAATAACATGTTATTAGTACTTCACATGAATATCATGTAAAAACTCTTTAGTTACTATTTTTAAGTTCTTGATATGTGTTCTTAGGATATATAATACTGAAATATTATTAGGGTCCATTTGGCAATTCAATTCCAAGCCATTGAAACAGAATTGAAAGGGTAATTTTAACTCAACGAAATTGAAATTGACCTTTCAATTTTAATTCTAAGCCTTGAAACTGAGTTGCCAAATGGGTTCTTAATACATTAATACAGCTTGACCGAACAATTCATTGAATACACATCAAGGTATTATTAAAATAGTGGCAATAATGGATAGTCCGGTAGAATTATTTAATAGTGAAATAGGGGCATAGTCCACCCCGTGTTAGACAAAAATTGAACTTGATAGACTAAAGTTTCTTGTGGCTAGTGAACAACTCTCAACAAATTACACCAACCAAGTTGCCTTAAACACTCGAGCAACTTAAAACAGAATTTCACGTTTTACCACCAATATTCATTGAGCACCACTCTGGAGAGAGACGCTTAAACTTCCAGGTTTTGAGCTGGAGTTGTGGCTGATATGGCCGATGAAGAAAAAAAAGAGAAGAAAGAAAAAGTTGATGAAGTGATTACTGCAGTTTACAAAGCCCACCTACATTGCCCCAAATGTGCACATGATATTAGAAAACCTCTGTTGAGAACCCAAGGTTCTTTTGTGTGTACCTTTCAAATGTTGATTCATTCCATTTTTCTTTTTCTTTGCTCTTTGTTCGGGGAAGTGTAAAAATCAGTTTCTATTTAAATTCACATAAATTTAATTTACGAATTTATCATAAGGCATTGATTTAACATCTTCCACGAAAATTGTTATACTAAATACAGGAGTACACAGTGTGGATGTCAAATTTGAGAGTGGTCAAATTACTGTGAAAGGAAACTTTGACCCTAAGAAGATTCATGAACGACTAGAGAAATGGAGTAAGAAAAAAGTTGAGATATTACCTCAGCCCCAGATCAAGACTGCAGTGGACAAGATAGTGAAGGAAAAGGAAATCAAGAAAGTAAGGCATGTTTAGTACTACAGCATAGTTTATTTGATTCTCTATTTTAATTTTAATTTCCAATCTTGCATAATTTTGAAAATTCATGAGACCTCCACATGTCTAATTAAGTTTCAAATTCGCTGTTTACATCTAATATGAATTTAAAATAAAAAAAAATGGGATTTCAAATTTCTGTTGAAAAATGAGGATTTGGACACGAATTCCACTTTTCTTATTCCCACAGAAATTTTTTCTACAATCGTCTCATTTTTTTAGAAGAAAACAAAAGGTTATGGCCATGTTTAGTTGTGGAAAATTGTTTTCTATTTTCTATTTTCAATTTTCATTGAAAATTTTAGAAAACTGGAAATTGTGTTCATAGGGCAGATAAATTATTGTTTTCAAAATGTAATTTATAAAAAAATTTGGGGGTCAAATATAAATCACACGAAGGTTAGAATTATAATATAATTACAGGAAGTTCACAATCCAAAATGTCATTTCTAGAAAACTAAGAGAATAAAATGTAGTTTACCAAAAGGTTAAGGATCTAAATTTATGTTATAGAAAATTCAGGGTTAAAATGTAATTTTGGGGGTACTGAAAATTGGTGAGAAACTTGCTAAAATTGGAAAATTTTGAAAAACTATTTTTCAATTTTCTGTTTTGAAAAAATATCAAACTTGAATGTGTTTTCTAGTTTTTCATTTTCCATAAAAAAAAATTGGATTTCCACAACTAAACATGGCCTAAGTGTCTCTAAAACTCTTATTTCTATGATAATAAATGGGAAAAGGTTGTAATTCCACTGACTTCGCCGTGGTGTTGAGAAATTATAATGCCCTCTCTTGCATTCTTAATTTTTTGGCTGACATTACATTATTAATATTTGACAATGATTTTGCACGAGGAAGGTATAATGATACTTTACTATGAGTTATAAAATTTTGCACGGGTAAGGTATAAAATTTGACAATAATTTTACACGGGTTCGGGATATGGCAATACCCTCTCCATATATGGGCTAAAGCCGGCCAACATATGCCTTACCCAATCCCTAAAATTAAGCAGGAACTTTTTGTAATGGGCATGGCCTTTTTTTTACTATCAATAATAACTAACATGTGATACAAATCAAAGGTAGATCACTGTTACAAAACCAAAGGTACAAAGATCATTAATATCGAAAGCAAATATGAGTACATTGCATATTACTAATATATTTACAAATAAAGAAAAGATCACGTCACAAACGAAAAAAAAGAATTATAATATATATATATACACGGAGAGAGAGAGAGAGAGAGAGAGATGCTCGCATACATACCACCCCGGTGTACCAATATTTTTAAAATAGTAAAACAAAATTGAGTTGATTTTTTGTTTGTGTGGTACTTAAACATTTCAGGAATCCTCTAGTTCGATACTTGACACTGTCAAAATAATGTTTGGCTAACGGAAGCCATGAACCGCGAATGAGGATTAGTCGAGGTGCGCTCAAGCTGGTCTAGACACCTCATGGTATGCTACCCCAAAAAAGATACAATTAAATAAATAGTAAAAAAAAGCTCACATCTCTCTCTAACTTTTCTCAGCCAGCGCTAACCCCCGCTCCCATCCTCTCCCCCTCACTACCTGCTCCAACCCACTTGAAGCCCTCATATTCAGAAAAAGAATAAACATTCATACAATTCTTACTCCTAGTGAGAGTGGTGGAGGCCCACTTGAAGCCCTCATATCCAGAAAAAGAATGAACATTCATACAAAAAAAATCCAAACTAGTTTTGTGGGTCTCTCCGGGTTTGGTCAGTCTTAATGGTGACACGAGTGAAACGGTCTTATCGACTATGAAAAATCCTCCCACAAATCGGAATGGCTGCGATAAGAACTACCTCTTGGGTGGTAGTTCAGACTTGTGATTTTGAAGATATGTTGTTTGTTTTTTCTTGCTTTTTGTTGCATTTACAGGCTTTGTTTGGATTCTTATCTTTCGTCTCCTTTGTGCGCGATTTATCCACTTTTAATAAAGTCGAGTTTTGGGGGTTTTGTCCAATTGTCCTATCGGTTGTTTTTCTTGGAAGGTCTTTGTGCCTTTCTAGGTTTCTCCCACCTTAACTAAGATGTACCTTTTTTTTAGGTCCGTTAAAGTTTGAGTCTCCCTCCTTGGTGCTGGTGCTTTTGACGCGTTTGCCTTGCATTATTTCACAGTTTGTTTGCCTTGTGAACAAACTTTGTACGGAGGGCTCGTCCTTTGGTGCCTTTGGTACTACTTTCTCAATTTTATTACTGGGATGTGTAGTGAGCAGACCTCAAAACTTGTCAGTTATACTAAAAACCTTTGTCTTAGTTTTTCCTGTTTTTTACGTTTTTTCTCTTCTCTCCCTTCTACTTAGCCGGAGCCTGTTTGGGTAAGGTTGTTCTACTCTTTTGTTACCTCTTGTTACAATAATGAATTCCCCCATGGGACGATAAAAAAATATAATTTAATACCATGCATACAATCGTAAAAGACATTTATCTTTTAGGGTCCGTTTGATTCAAAGTGGGCAAATGTGGGGATGGCAAAAAATTTCATGTGTAAAACAGTAAATTACCTAATTTTTTCACATGACGCTATCAAACAACCATTAGGCCGAGTTAAAGTCAATCCAATTAATTTATTTAAATTTTTTTAAAAAATATTTTAAAACAATTTTTCTAAAACAGTTTTTAAGACATTTCTAAAACAGTTTTTAAAACAATTTTTTTACAACATTTTTATAAAACATTTTTTTCAATATTCGAAACAGTTTTTTAATTATTCAAAACAGTTTTTAAACCTTTTAAAATAGTGTTTTTAATAAAACAGTTTTATAAAATATTTTTTTAAAAACTGTTTTTAAATTGTTTTTAAAACAGTTTTTAACAATTTGAAAACATTTTTAAAACAGTTTTAGAACATTTTTTTTATAGTTTTTAACAGTTTTTAAAACAATTTAAAAAATATTTTTCATAAACCATTTTTCTTTATTTAAAACAGTTTTATAAAACATATATTTTTTTTAAAGCAGTTTTTTTAACAGTTTTTAAAACATTTCTAAAACAGTTTTATTAAAACATTATTAAAACAGTTTTTAAAATATTTAAGTATAAAAAAAAAGCACTTGAAAGAAGTGACAAATTTGATTGACAAATATTTCTCACCCAAATAATAAAGCAAAATTTATCAACATGTTATACATAAGAAGTGTTGTACATTGATATAAAATTTATAGACAAATTTTACTATCAAACACATCAAATTATTAACAAATAATCATTTGCCATCACAAATAATACCATCCAACGGACCGTTATAGTTTAGGTAACCCATTATGAGATTCGGCTGGAACTCAACATTTAGCCTATAGGATACACAGGCATGTTGGAAAGGAGAAAATGTAAAAATCTCTCATGCACAGTTTAGCACGGATTAGTGGGCCCCAATTTAAGCACTAAAGTGTTTAGCGTGGGACGTTGCAAGTTAACCTTTATTCATTCAGCCTTATACGTTTGTTCAACATCTCTTGATTTTATTCTATCATTATCCCTTCCAACTATTCGTTATCCTTCCAAGCCTTCGAAATAAATATCTCACTCTCCCTATTCTTCCTCCATCTTCTTACCCAACCAATCCTCAACCTCCAAAGTTTGTTGTAATTTCTTCCATATTTCTACCAACTTAAAAAAAATGTTCTACTGTTTAACGGTTTATATTCCTCGCCCATATAAACAATGTTTCTACTAAGATGAAAATTCCGTTAAAAAAACGTCAAACCCAATAGCAATCCTCCTCTGTCCCCTTTACGAATAGTTGCGTATTCGAATTTGTGGAGGTTGTATGATGACACACCTCATGCCAGATATGATATAATTAATCATGGAGCATATCACTTGATGTCAAATTGACAATGCGTGGTAGTAATCAATAGGCATACATTTATGGCATTGCACGAAATGAGGCGAGCAGTTGACAACTTTGAGTTTAGCTACCTTTTCTTGTGATGTACCCAAATTCTGATAACCGCGTGACTGGGGCTCTAATAACTCGATAGTCCGAGTTAACACATACATTTCATCTCCTATATATTGAGTGGGCATTTCGCGTCACCATTTGAATTTTGCGTCTCACAGGTCTTATATATATTTGTTCTTATTTTTTTAGTTAAATAATTTATTTATTATCTAATAATATTATATTTACACACCATATTAATAACAAAATTACTAAGAATTCTTGTTAGTGCCCGATGAAGTTTTCCCTCATTGCCTCACTCAAGTGACCTAACCATTGCGAAAATATGACAACAATATTTTCTCAGGATAGGAAATCCCATAATTGATGGGTGCAATATTAGTTGTCGAGTAGTTACAGCGTAGATGTTAAATTGCTGGGAAAATGGGAACGAAAGAGACGCCACTATTGCACACATAGGTCGTGTTTTCATAGTTTATGTTGAGTTCATTATTTTTTTCCGTATGGCCATAACAAAATATTCGGTTATTGGGCACTTTATTTAGATGATATGCATGGTTTAGTTCATCTGCGTATCATGGAAAGTGTTGTGTTGGCGAGAGAAATTTATGATATCCATATATATGTATACGGTATTCATCGCATCGTAGTTGTATCTTGGCTTCCTCTTGAAGCTGTTGTATCTCAGCCTCATCTCATCAAAGTTGAGCCTCATATTCCTTCGTACGAATCTCAATTAATTTTCCATCTTTTCATTTAATTTACGATTCTCATCAAAGATTGTTATAGGAATGGGTGAATGACTTGAATTCTCAAAAAAGGTAGTGTGTGGATAGACTGTTAGCGGCTGCTGATTATTTTTCCTTAAGTTTTGTAATTTTGTGTCCAGGGAGTTTCTATGGCGTATTCCTGTCGCGCAAGTTTTCGTAGATGTCGTTGCTATTTTTGGGAGTAAGCGAACTAGACTGACTATCATCCTACAAAATTTGTGAGCTGATCATTGACATGTTGTGTATCAAGAAATCCTTAAGTAGGTCGTAACAGTGATGAAACGCAAACAAATAACCGGAATCACGCTTGAAATCATCCCATGCACTCGTCATCTAAATATAAAAGTTATTAGCTGAATAACAAATGTAGAACATATAAAAATGTAATAAATCTATACAATTAAATAGGTTACCTAGTGAATTTTCGATGTCACGATCTCGCTCTCGGAATCGTAAGCGAGCCTCAATTCTGCTGAATACAACAAACAATCTTTGTTTATTATTCAGATTTTTCTTTACAAAGAGTTCTCAGTACGTTTGTATACAATATTGCTGCTGCAATAAGTGTGTTATTTTTCCCCAAAGTGTACTTCCCGATTGGTTTGTGCCAATTACCCCATCGAAAAATAATTTTATGTAGCATGATACGACGTACCTTGTCATTTTGGGTGAAATTGAGTAACCGGAAGAGTTCTAGGGGAAAAAGTTGGCAATTAGATATGAACTATATGGTTTGGGTTTGGGAATAAGAATTTATAAGAATTCGGATTATAAGCGTCGCATTTGAATTATCAACAGATTTGGATTTTTTTTATATCCCCTGAAATTAATTTAGCGGGTCAAGGGCCTTCACGGTAAAATGTTTTGTGCAGAAGATCCATGGATCCACTTCGCACATTGTGTAGAGGGAGTCCATTTTACACATCCCGTTCAAAATTACACGGTGTAAAATGCATTTTTCAATGGCCACCGTGAGATCAGGTTGTGTAAAGGAGCACATTTGACCAGCCCATTTTGCACAACATCAAAGGGTAAATGGTGTCGCCAAGAGAACGGGTTACCACTTTTGTACAATTGTAAAAAGATATAGTTGTCTAAAGGTCCATGAAAATCTGAAGTTGATGTTCGAGTTTTAATCAGTAACAATGAAACGTCGTTTACAATGGGTCCAATTAAAGAGGGGTCTTATTTGTCGCCACTTAGACAATCTTTCAACCATATAATATCTAGAACTTGTAATACATACTGATACAAACGTTGCCTTCCTAGTAACTTCGATGCATATAGGGAATAATTAGACTTAACTTATTAACTTGTTTCATCTGTTTAACTGTGACTATTATTATTTGTATAAGTGTGTCTAGAGAATCAACTTCTTTGGAATCTATACTCATTAACACTAAAAAAAACTCTGTAGTTTTGCATCATGGCCGAATCAGAGAATTGTATTAAAAACGGCCATCACTTGGAATCATACATTACACTGATCGCGTCCTTTTTACATTGAGCACTTCAGTGAAATTTGCATATGAAGTTCAATGTATAGAAACTTCATGTATGTGCAAAAAGAATTCGTGCAAAAATAATATATATTTACATTATATAAGATAGTCATTACCAATTTCTTTACAAATATCTTTTCTTCTGAGTTTTAACCTGTCTATATGGGCTTACGATCTTTTGGCAGTTAATGTCCACTGCTACCACTGTGGATTTTTAGTTAAGAACATATATAAGGAGGGGGGGTCCTCCGAGGCAGAACTGGCATTTCGTCCATAGGTGCTCCTAGGCTTATGGCTTACTCGTGGGATATGTGGGATTGTCCTAAGACCAATGTGGGATTGGTAGTGCATGGTTTTTGGGTCGTGATCGGGGTAACCATCCCGAATCAGACCCGTGTTGGATGTCTTAACAAGACAACTTGCTTTGTTAGTTTATTCCCTTCACATTGATGAATATTCTATACATTAAACAAGATAATTTTTAATGAAATTTTATAGTTTAATCAACCATGCAAATTTTAGTAAATATAATCTGCCCCAAACGAAGCACAATATATCGTCTCAATATGCCTGTGACTCATTCATGGTCTTATACATGTCAATGAAACGTAATCATAAATACAAAGAAATTTTAGTTTGACGACACTCCATCAGAAATTTTGGTTTGATGACATTCCATCAAAAACAGAAGATGTGTTCATATATTCTGCAATTGTGTGGACTGATGATGTTCTTGAATTGAAGGAAACTATAAAGACAACAAAAATAAAGGTTTACATGCACTGCGACCAATGCGAGGAAGACCTGAAGACTAAATTGCTCAAGCACAAAGGTACTTGAACCTTTAAACCAAAAAATTATTTCTATGTACATTAATCAGATAAAAGAAATTGATGTGGCTGAAATGAATAGGTTGGAATTTTAAATGAATCTTACGGGAACTCCACAATTCGAATACTACATTTATGTCATATAGTGTTACTGGTACTCGTAAAAAGGTTACATTTTTTATGTTGTCGTATGCAGGTATATACAATGTTAAAACCGACAAAAAAGCTCAGACTATCACGATTGAAGGAGTCGTTGAATCTGAAAAGCTTTTATCATACATGAGAGAAAGGGTGCACAAACACGCAGAGATTATAGTTCAAAAGCAAGAGAAAAAGGAGGAAAAGAAAGAAAAGGTTACGGTTGAAGCAAAATCTACAGAGACCATGAAGATTGTAGAATTTAAAGAAGATAAGAAAGTGGAGGTAAAGAGTAAGGAGGGTGAAGCTCCATATTTTATCCACTATGTCTACGCCCCTCAGCTGTTTAGTGACGAAAATCCTAATGCTTGTTTAGTTATGTGATTGACTATAACATTAAAGAGCTTACAATTTTATTTTTCTTAAATATCCACAAGTATTGGAACATTATATGCTATTTTAATCCATATATTCGATTGAATATATTTTTGAATTATGTTTATTAAAAGTGGACAATTGTTTTATGCATAAATCCTGAAAGATAGTTAAAACCCGATATCATTTATCATTATCTCTTACTTTTAAATCTTCAATAATAACTGTAGTAAGAATATGAACTCATTCTATATATAACTCGAAAACACAAATCTCGAAAGGTATGTTAAATACAGAGAAATTTCTTTTGTCGCTATTTCCTATGGTTCGTCTCATTCCTGTAGCAATCAAAATAATTCTAGAGTTCATATTGAGAGTTAATGTAGGCCGAAGGATTATCGGTTGGTCTATGTGAAGACATAAGTAAATATGATGAATGCTGAACCAAAATCGAAAGCACAATAGAAATGAGGCCAAGAACAAATGTAAATTATAAGAAAAAGAGGGGAAAATAAAAACATAGCAAACAAAAGGTGCTGTCTTAGTGGAATTCTGATTTTCTATTAATGTGTTAGAAAAATTATAATATTTTAATATTTTAAAGTGTGGTTCACATGATTTATTATGTATTTAGTTATACTATTGTAGACTTTTAAGGAAATATAATAATTGCAAATGTCCTATTTTTATTGGTTAAGAAGTTTATTGAATAGGTGTCGCTTTAATGGTGAAGAGACAGCCGTTGGATTAGAATTGGGTAATCTCTCTACCCTATAAAAGCCCACACCCTTTCCCATCTTTGGTTATTGGAGAAAATTTATAGGGAAAAAAATTTGAACACATTAAGTTTGAAAAATTGTTGAAGGGGTGAAGAGAGAAACACCAAATTTGTGTTGTAGTCATTCAAGGAGTGCAATACAAATACTGCAATGAATTAAGGTATGCTTTCGCTTATTATTTATTATGATTTTATGTGAGAAACACAATGATTGTAGATTGATTATTTGGAGTTAACAAACCCATTAAGATTTACATATGGTATCAGTCATGTTAGGGGTCATTGTAATTTTTTATCATTCTAATTTCTAATGCATAATCTCTCTCTCTCTCTCTCTCTCTCTCTCTCTCTCTATATATATATATATATATATATATATATATATATATATATATATATATATATATATATATATATATATATATATGTGTGTGTGTGTGTGTGTGTGTGTGTGTGTGTGTGTGTGTGTGTGTGTGTGTGTGTGTTAAAATGGTGTTTTCACTATTCGTAAGATGATAAGATACTTCATGACGAGGATTAAAGCCAATAAGGCTAGAAATTAAGGGTGGAGATTAAAAATCCTCTTTTCCTCTTTTGTCCATTTTTTATTTCATTTTTCCCTCTTTTTTAACACTTCATATCCTTTTCCATAGTTAACAAAAATTCAAAAACATGGTCAAAATAAAAAATTACACACTTTAGACCCTCTTTTCTTTATACTAGATTACACTTATGTCTCTCTCTCGATCAATCGTGTGAGACACCCAACCCATCGAACTCTCTATCTCTCTTGCCCACCACCTACACCATATCCATTTATCACTTACAACATCTCCACCCACCATCGAACCCGCCACCATACACGACCTACACCATTTAACACGACATTACCATCCATCCACCACTTACTCGAAGAAACCCATTTGACTCTCTCATAGTTTTTCGATCTCCACATTTTTAGCATTTTTTTCATTCCTCCACACTTCGTCTCTTTCCAATTCATCCACAGACCTTCACAAAGTATCAACTACAACCTCAACGGTAATCAAATCTACATGTATGTATGTATGTATGTATGTATGTATGTATGTATGTATGTATGTATGCGTTAGTTTGTATTATTTACTGATGATATCTTTGTTTTGGTTTTGTACCACATCTTTAGTTCCAAGTTGAAATGTGTGGAGAACAAGCAAACCCATTTTAGATTACTGAATTCTTTCGTGTAAGGCTTTATGTCTCTTTCCTTCGCAATCCTTGTTTGTGTTACATTAATTGTAATTCACTTTCACTTCGACACTGCACTATAAATGTGTACAAAACCCTCCTAACAATATGTTTTTCACTCTTAAATCATATTGTATCCAAAATTCAGCAGATGCACTTAATTTCTAAAGAGTTTGGAAAGATTTTAGTTAAATTTGTGCATTTTGTTGAATGTTAGGTACAAATATATTGAGGTTTACATTAGGATGACTTTCAAACATGACTGTGAAATTGATGTTTTGGTGTCTATTTTTGTACATGAACTTTTAAGCTTTGTTTTTGTACAGGAGTTTTGAGCTCTATTCTTGATGTCCGAGGAATTTTTCAAGCATCTCACCTCAATCTACTACTTTTGCAACACAACGATTATCGCTCAAGGTATTTTTTGGTCCCTTACTCAGCTTCTATTTTTCTAGATTTTTTAAACCCGGATTTAAATTTTTATTGGTTAGAGAATGAATACGTTAACTGTGAACCTCCGATTGGCGTGTACATGTATGATTTACTAGCTGGAAGTAGTGTTTTTGATTAATATCTTTATATTGTTTAATATTTAGTGTTAGTAGACTTTCGTGGAATATTAGTTGGTTATTCTGGATGGTGCATTGGTATGTAAAACTTAGATTGGATTAGTTGTAGAAATATCTCATGACTAAATCGTCCTGTTGTTGTGCTTGGTGTTGTCTGTAAGGTGGCTAAGAATTGTGATTGTTTGCAAGGTTTTCAGGTGTGTCACTCGCTTGAAGGAGGCACTGGCTCTAGCATGGGTACCCTCTTGATTTCAAAGATAAGGGAGGAATACCCACACAGATTGATGCTCAGTTTCTCTGTATTCCCTTAACTAAAGGTCTCTGGCACTGTTATCTATATCAGTTTTTCCAGAAACGCTTTGCAGTAATCGGTATTTCCCCCTTAAACAAAGAAGTTTATTATTAAAGATGTTTGTACATTGGAATATCTTTCTTACACTTTCATATTTACAAACAAAACAATGGTCTAATAACAGTATTGGATATTGGAAATGTGGGGCAGTTGGATAGAAAAAGGAGGAGGTAAAGTAAAGAGGATATTGAGGCATTATTGAATGAGAAAATGAGAACTAAGAACAAATTTAATCTCAAGGTTAGTGGGTTTTTAGTTTCTAAGCTACATTTATTAAAATTAGAATATTTATTTCACAAATGATGGAATATGTAAAAAGGCTTAGGCTTTACATTAAATGGTTTCAAGAACATGAAGGGAACTACCATTTAGAGCAAGAGAAGCTGAAAAATTTATTGAAAATAGCTCAGAGAAAATGCAATGACATGCACATAATTGGTTTATTTATTTTTGCTTGGTTTTTAAGGGAACTAAAATTGTTCATTTATTAAGGCTGACCAAACCTATCACTAATTTTAGAGATGCTAATAAAGTCAAAGGAAGAAGAATTGAATTCGATTATCATGGAGTTGCGAAAGAATTATGCGCCTTTACAAGAAAAATTTACACAAGAAGAATCTGACAAGTTGGTGTGAATAGAACATTAATAAAATTTCATAATTACGAAAATTAACTTCCTTTAAATGTTAGTTTTTGAGTTTGTTTAATTGGATATTTAGGCTGCAGTGGAATCTTTTACAAAATAGAAAGAGGCTAGAGTTGAATTTGAGAGGTCTCAATCTTCTCTCTAGAAGATGTTGGAATATCCCAACGAGACTGCTCAAGTGCTACTCGAAAGGTAATATATTTTGGATATGACAAAATTATATTTCACTATAATGAACTTCCTATAACAACCCAGGTTTTCGAGCGGCTATTTTATATTATTTTTCCCGATGGGCTAATTTTATAAAATAGGGGAAGTGGGTGTAAATATTATTTCCCGTGAGATTTAGGGATAATATTTACTATGTTTTGTCTATTTACCGTTATGAGAAGGTAAATAGCATTATATTGTGATATACTGCGTCGTTATATGTAAAACGACGGTTATGACCTATACTTTAAGTTGGGTAAAATTAATGAAATAAAATGAAATTGGAACATAAAATTTGTTCACATTTTCCCGAATGCCAAAATAGGGGGTGCGGTTGTTTTTAGAATAGTCGAGATAGTCGAAATAAGTGCTAAGTTGTATTTTTGAGTTTCGGGCACTTTTGGGGTGTTATGAGTCAATTATGTGGATACTAGTAATTTTAATTGTGTATTAGCAATTAAAAGAGGGGAATTTATGCTTTATAACCCGATTAAGTCTCCTAACACTTTTATTTTCTCAATCTTATGAGAGAAGCCAAGAGAGAGAGAGAGAGAGAGAGAGAGAGAGAGAGAGAAGAGAGAGCTTGGGAGAAATGGAGAAAAGAGAGAGAAATGGAGATTTGAGGCCGGATTTCGTTGCTATTGGAGGAGGATCCGAGACTACAAACTCAAGGCAAGTTTCTTACTTTCTAGATGTTTATTTAATGTGATAAATTGCATGTGTAGTTAAGTTTTGGAGATATAAACCCTAAATGGGTTCTTTGTTGATTTTGAGGCTTTAACCCTTAAATCTTAGTTTTAACTTCATTTGAGGAATATATAGTAGTTATTAACTGTGTAGAAACAATTTGGGAGAATTTTTTGTTGTTGATGTTGGTTAAAATCAAAGAATTAAGGTTTTTGGAATTTTAGGGTTCTTCAACCCGTAGTCCAAACTGGGCAAATTCCCAGGGCCGAATCGATTCGGCTCCCAGGAGAATCGATTTGGTTAAGGGGTAGGTTACAGGTCTGGGAGACCGAATCAATTCGGGTTCAAACCGAATCGATTCGGCTATTACAGAATGTCATTTTTTGCTCACCGAATTGATTCGACTTTTAGGCTAATCGATTCGCAAGGGAGAATCGATTCGACCCAAGGGGAGAATCGATTCGGTTACCCTATTTTTGTGAGTTTTTCCTAGTTTGATTTTTAGCCCTTTTTCTTTTAGGTCCAAGGTTTAGGGACCTTCCTTTGGGAAGTAATGGGGAGTCCTAGAGTGATGTTTTGGGTAGACTAATGTCCTAGGAGGATATGGGATAATTGGGCTTACCCCGAGGGCTAGTTTGTATAGGTTAATGTCCGTATGATATAGGAAGTTAACCTAAAGATAAATTGGAAATTGGATGTTATTGTGGAGATTTTTGGGAGTCTATATTTGGTGATGACTCACTTTGATGGTTTATGAAATTACATAAACTTTTGGAGACTAGTTGAGGATGATGGCACTTCGGGTCTTAGATCATTACTAAAATATGACACTAAGAATAAGAAAGACATATGCTAATATGTAGTGCTAAAATAAATAAGTAAAAATGATTTTGAAAATGTAAAAGTGAACGTTTTCAAAAGGAAAAAAGTAATGTTTTTCATAAATGTTAATTTCTAATTACACACCTCCCCAAATCGCTATCATAAGGGAAGTTGTGTGCGTATGGTGATGCCCCCTGGCTAATGAATGCAGAGTGGATATAGTCCTAGGCCATATGGGCATTTATTTTACTGCGCTGGTTAGGAGATTCTGTGTGTGGTCTTGACTTTCCCCCATGCATATGGCCGCTTCCCGACGTTTGTTAGGTTCCCATGTTGTCTTGTTTGATGGGCTCTGGAAGATGATAGCCATTTAGGGGGGAGTCCAATGGGAAAACTCGGAGGGACGGTCTTAGATAAATTTAAAGCAATCCATGATAATGAATTGACTTTAATTACATTTCCCGGATGGAAGAAGGGAAATGGGATATATGGTTTGGCTTCGGATACATTTCTCGGATGGAAGAAGGGAAATGGAAGCATATGGTATATAAAACTATTTTTATAATAATCAAAATGACTTTTGATTACACTTCCTGGATGGAAGAAGGGAAGTGTAATTTTATGAAAAAGGATAAAGCATTTTTATGATAATAAAACTTGCTTTAAAAATGTATTTTCCTGGATGGAAGAAAGGAAATAAAATTGGTAAAGAAAGTTTTGTAATGAGATTTAATTGGTAAACATTTGATAAATTGTTGTACCATTTACATATATTCCTTAAGAAGAAATAGGAATTGTGCCTTAAGAGGGTGAATGAAATTGGTTATGTGTACGTAATTAGATTTGTATGTATATATTGATTTTGTGATGAGGGTCTAACGGATCTCGATGATCAACTTTGCCTAAGTAGTAGTGTATCAGGGGGGTTCCTTGTTTGGATTTCGCTTTGCGAGACACCCCACGCACGAATAGGGCATAGTGTTGAGATTAGGGAGAAGTCTAACCCTCAGTACTATTTTCATGGAAATTAAATTAGATGATAATATACATCAATATTGTACTTATGTCTAATGGATCTCTATGATCAACCTTGCCTAAGTAGTAGTGTATCGGGGGGGGTTCCTTGTTTGGATTTCGCTTTGCGAGACATCCCACGCACGAATAGGGCTTAGTGTTGAGACTGGGGAGAAGTTAACCCTTAGTACTTGGGTTAACTAGAGCATCTCATGATATTTCTCTAGGTTGTGTTTTTAGAATGAGAGGCGAGAAATATTATGTTAACTGCGTGAGAATTACGCACTTAACTATCATGCATTTTAGTCACATGGGAATCATATCAAACCAGGCCCTGACCCATCAATATTTCTTTGTTTCTGCACATACTCCTTGCCGTACAGGTGCTCTACCTCATGGACACCCGTATTTATATTTCCATTCCAATTGTCATGGAGCTACGACATATTGCGGATGTTGTATGTTATTTGTATTAGACGCTTCTTTGCATTGTACTCTAGTCATGTTCAGTTTATTTATTCGGGCGTGTGGCCCAAAGCATTGCACACATTTATTATAATGTAATATTTAATGTGTAATACTCGGTGTAATTATTTGTATTGGTCTGTTCACCGTCAGCTTATTCGGTGATTATTTATATATTGTCACTCTTTATTCGTTGATTTTTGATATCCACCGTTTTTGCAAATGGGATTGTCTAAGTGTTTTTCTTTTATTTTCAAAATTTTAAATTTTACAATCCGTTTCCTAAATTGATTGGTGGTTATCTCGTACTATTATTTTAATCGACAGTGATGCTGAGAATGGACCATCTATGATTCCTGTGATTATTAGAGTATTGGGATGGACACCTATTATTTTAGTAGGCGGGTTCTCACAGATGGTATCAAAGCATCAGGTTCTAGAGTCCTTAGGAATCTGTGCGGATGTATTATGCTTTCAGCGTTACTTCTGATTTAATATAGAGCCATAAGATTAAGGTCGTTGATTTCTCTTGTGAGATTTCTTTCTCCTTCTAAGATGTGAGAAACTCAAAAATCTTTTGCGTGTTCGTGTGAGGCTCGTAAGTCATCAGATGTAGGGCGTCAAGGATGCCGTTGCGAAGGCGTCATCAGGTGGGAATACTAAGAGTTATAAGTGGTAGCTGGGGATGAGGGTCGTTTTAAAGGTCGCTCCCTCTGTAGCATTATTTTAAAATATTTCTACCGTGACTACTGAGTACAGTAGATAGAGTTCTTCGAGTACCGCTGCCAGTAGAGAGTGGTGCTAAGCTTGGGATTCCAAGCGACATTAAGTTGGAGATGAGAGGTCCTTGATGAGGACCACATGTTGAAGTTCGGTTGGATGGAGGAAGTGTAATCTCATTCAATGAGAACTTAAAGCCAAGAGTTTTGGCCTAGAGAAGGGTATAGAAGTGCCCCGGTGCAAAGATTGGAGGAAAATATTTCACCCGTTGGAGTGAGATTGAAATGGCGGATATGGTAGCCGCCTTATTTTGGTGGAATGGGAGGTTTCGATAATAGAGAAAACCGTTAGATATTTTCAACAACGAGTTTCTCTGGGATATCAGGAATGATGAGAAAGTAGATTCTTAAATATTCACGCGGAGTTCGGTCAGAGGCCGACCGTGAATAAAGGGTGTTACGGTTAAGGAAGTTGTGCACCGAAATAAGGTTGGTGCAAGGGAGAGAGAGTCTTTCAATGGAAACGATAGGCTTACAAGTAAGTGTTGCTAACACTTTTGGAAAAGTAGTGTTCATGAGACCCCAACGGTGGACATCCACCCGGGGAAGACTCATCGAACTAAGACCCGGGAGGCTAGTAGAATGTTATCTTTGCTAAAGAAGTTAAGGGAACTACGCGAGTAACCGCCAGAGAAGCTAGAGATGGAGTAGTATTGTATTAACCTTAGATTCGGGTGTGTATATTGAGCTTGTGGTGGTAATTATTTTATTACATAGAGTACCTTTATGGCTTCCACGGTAGGGAAGTTCTATATTTTTCTTCGCTCGTAATTAAGCGAGTGGGGATATTTTAGAGGCACATTTGTAGTGTGTGCCACTTGTATTATATGTAATATGCGAGTGGAGATGTTCTTGGTTGGGTTGGTTCGATAGCAAGCAAATAAATTGAGAGGCTATCCTATCTCTAGTTCTAGAGAGGACTAGTTGTTCTATAATATCTCACCTAGATATAGGATTGAGACTTTTTAGAGGTGGTTTACGGTATGTAGGTAGTTTTCATTTCTTATTTTGTTTGTTTTATTTTATTGCTTGATTTCTTGTATGCTTTGTTTGTTTATGTTGTTGCCTTATCTCCACGACCAACAAGTTAAGGGGATTGTGTCGGATGGGTTCCTTATTTGGATTTCGCTTTGCGAGACACTCCGCACATGAACCTTAACGACGTTAGGAATGGAGAGATGCTATATTTATTTTCCTTTCTTTTCTTTTTTTTTTATGGTTGGGTGCTGGGTTGGAAGGTTTAACCAAAAATCACGTAAATGAGTGATTAGAGGGCTAAGTTGATGTGCGATATATGAACACTGTGATAGTTTTTCCTCTGATCGATGTGGGGAAGACTAAGATATGTAAGTTGGATAGAGACTTATGATTATGCCTTAATGAGAAGGCCATGTAAAAAGATATATGTGTGTATTATGGGATAAAGTATTTGTGGCATCTTATAGAAAGTAAATGCCTCAGTTGATTGTTATGGTATAAGTGCATTATTAGAGCTACGAGTTAGGACTTTAGTGGTCCCGATCATGTGTCTTCGACCGTTACTTCTTAACGACCGGCGATGCGAGGTAGTAATGTAACGGGAGGGTTCCTTGTTTGGATTTTGCCTCGGCGAGACGTCCCACGCATGAAACCAAGCTAATGTTGGAAGTCGGGAAAGGTCTTAGACATTAAGGACATAATTAGTATTATATTCATATGACTTCGATAGGATATAGATCGACTTTATGATTTTCAGGACGTAAGGCCCTTAGGGCATGCGATATTTATTTTAGGAAGGTGGTAGGGAGTTGACCACAATAGGTTTGTGGGTTAACTCTAAGCAAGATTAGGTCCCAAGAACGAAGAGGTATATGATCTCGAGTGATTCAGAACGTCAGGCCATGGAAGGTGGGGCCTCTCTCAGATAGAGCGTTACGTCGGTAACCTATCTTTTGGGGAGTTAAGAGGATGAGTTGACTTTTACTCCTGCACTTTTGTTGTTAAAATCGAGAGTGGATTTAATGAAGAAGTCTTTGCCAGGAATGGGAAGTATTAATATGGGAGCATGGACTCATGGTTCATGTGTCTCACAGACTTAACCTTCATGAGAAGTGTTATCCCCCGCTTGATTTAGAATTCATAGCGGTAGTGTTCGCCCTTAAGAATTAGTGGCACTAGTTCCTGGGCAGTAAATTTGGTCTTTTTATGAGCAACAAGTTGGAGATCGTAAAGGATCAATTGGAAATTCCCTTTCGCTAAGGAAATGCGGATGGGGTAGTAGGTATGCTGGTACAATACCGTCGGAGAGTAGTGGAGGCATTGAATACCAAGGGAAATGAACTTAACTACGGGGACGCTATAGTAGGAGCGTTCATGTCCATGGTTGATCGATTCACCTACTAGTGAGAAGAGACTAGTGGTGGAGCGGGGAATAATGGGAGTAGTAGCTTTTGGGGATCGAATTTTCGTACAATAGTTCGTATCGTTTCCTATAAGGATGGTGCCGTGTGTGTGGCCTAGTGTAGTTGGCGGTGTGCCCTGCCTGTTCGTTGGAATGGAAATAGCGGAAAATATACTTCTTGGACTAGGAGTGGTCCAGGAACATTTCTTTAAGGATTGGGCTCATTGAGCTGTATACTTTCAAGGGCTCCGCCAATGCGAATAGGAGTAAGTAGTGTTGGGCGAGCGATTATAAGTTAGTTTAGTTATTCCCTATTAGGGGTGTAACGTATTTCTGGAAGTAAGGCAATTTGTGCCGAGATATGTAGATATCTCCTTCCGTGGTAGAATGATAGGGTCGATAGTTCGTGAGGAACGATTTGGTGCTATGTTAAAGCACGATGTAGTGGACTAAGATCGAATAGAGATGACCTTGGTCCGAAACCTATGTGGACGCCGCACTGCCGGGGGGGGGGGGGGGGGGTTGCTAGAATGATAGCACGATAGTTTGGTATAGTATACCCTTGTTATGATTATGGGGTACGCTTGAATTTTGAGGGCAAATTCTCTTCTAAGGGGGGGAGTATGTAACAACCCAGGTTTTCGAGCAGCTATTTTATATTATTTTTCCCGATGGGCTAATTTTATAAAATAGGGGAAGTGGGAGTAAATATTATTTCCCGTGAGATTTAGGGATAATATTTACTATGTTTTGTCTATTTACCGTTATGAAAAGGTAAATAGCATTATATTCTGATATATTGCGTCGTTATATGTAAAACGACGGTTATGACCTATACTTTAAGTTGGGTAAAATTAATGAAATAAAATGAACTTGGAACATCAAAATTTGTTCAAATTTTCCCGACTGCCAAAATAGGGGGTGAGGTTGTTTTTAGAATAGTCGAGATAGTCGAAATAAGTGCCAATTTATATTTTTGAGTTTCGGGCACTTTTGGGGTGTTATGACTCAATTATGTGGATACGAGTCATTTTAATTGTGTATTAGCAATTGAAAGAGGGGCATTTATATTTTATAACCCGGTTAAGTCTCCCAACCCTTTTATTTTTTCAATCTTATTAGAGAAGCCAAGAGAGAGAGAGAGAGAGAGACAGAAGAGAGAGCTTGGGAGAAATGGAGAAAGGAGAGAGAAATGGAGATCTGAGGCTGGATTTCGTTGCTACTGGAGGAGGATCCGAGACTACAAACTCAAGGCAAGTTTCTTACTTGCTAGATGTTGATTTAATGTGATAAATTTCATGTGTAGTTAAGTTTTGGAGATATAAACCCTAAATGGGTTCTTTGTTGATTTTGAGGCTTTAACCCTTAAATCTTAGTTTTAACATGATTTGAGGAATATATAGTAGTTATTAACTGTGTAGAAACAGTTTGTGAGAATTTGTTATTGTTTATAATGGTTAAAATCAAATAACTAAGGTTTTTGGAATTTTAGGGTTCTTCAACCCGTAGCCCAAACTGGGCAAATTCCCAGGGCCGAATCGATACGGCTCCCAGGCGAATCGATTCGATTAAGGGGTAGGTTACATGTCTAGGAGACCGAATCGATTTGGGTTAAGACCGAATCAATTCGGCTATTACAGAATGCCAATTTTTGATCACCGAATCGATTCCGCTTTTGGGCGAATCGATTCGCAAGGGCGAATGGATTCGGTTATCCTGTTTTTGTGAGTTTTTGCTAGTTTGATTTTTATCCCTTTTTCTTTTAGGTCCAAGGTTTAGGGACCTTCCTTTAGGAAGTAATGGGGAGTCCTAGAGTGATGTTTTGGGTAGACTAATGTCCTAGGATGAGATGGGATAATTGGGCTTACCCCGAGAGCTAGTTTGTATAGGTTAATGTCCGTATGATATAGGAAGTTAACCTAAAGATAAATCATAGATTGGATGTTATTGTGGAGACTTTTGGGAGTCTATATTTGGTGAAGATCCACTTTGATGGTTTATGAATTTACATAAACTTTTGGAGACTAGTTGAGGATGATGGCACTTCGGGTCTTAGGTCATTAATAAAATATGACACTAAGAATAAGAAAGACATATGCTAATATGTAATGCTAAAAGAAATTAGTACAAATGATTTTGAAAATGTAAAAGTGAACGTTTTCAAAAGGAAAAAAGTAATGTTTTTCATAAATGTTAATTTATGATTACACACCTCCCTAAATCTCTATCATAAGGGAAGTTACATGCGTATGGTGAATCCCCCTGGCTAATGAATGAAGGGTGGATATAGTCCTAAGCCATATGGGCGTTTATTTTACTGCGCTGGTTAGGAGATTCTGGGTGTGGTCTTGACTTTCCCGCAGGCATATGGCCGCTTCCCGACGTTTGTTAAGTTCCCAGGTTGTCTTGTCTGATGGTCCCTGGAAGATGATAGCCATTTAGGGGCGCGTCCAGTGGGGAAACTCGGAGGGACGATCTTATAATAAATTTAAAGCAATCCATGATAATGAATTGGCTTTAATTACATTTCCCAGATGGAAGAAGGGAAATGGGATATATGGTTTTGCTTCGGATACATTTCCCGGATGGAAGAAGGGAGATGGAAGCATATGGTATATAAAAGTATTTGTATGATAATAAAAATGACTTTTGATTACACTTCCTGGATGGAAGAAGGGAAGTGGGATTTTATGAAAAAGGATAAAGCATTTTTATGATAATAAAACTTGCTTTAAAAATGTATTTTCCTGGATGGAAGAAAGGAAATAAAATTGGTAAAGAAATTTTTGTAATGAGATTGAATTGGTAAACATTTTATAAAATGTTGTACCATTTACATATATTCCCTAAGAAGAAATAGTAATTGTGCCTTAAGTGGGTGAATGAAATTGGTTATGTGTCATGCTGAGGGTCTAACGGATCTCGAAGATCGACTTTGCCTAAGTAGTAGTGTATCGAGGGGTTCCTTGTTTAGATTTCGCTTTGCGAGACACCCCACGCACGAATAAGGCATAGTGTTGAAACTGGGGAGAAGTCTAACCCTCAATACTATTTTAAGGGAAATTAAATTAGATGATAATATACATCCATATTGTACTTAGGTCTAATGGATCTCGACGATCTACCTTACCTTAGTAGTAGTGTATCAGGGGGGTTCCTTGCTTGGATTTCGCTTTGCGAGACACCCCACGCACGAATAGGGAATAGTGTTGAGACTGGGGAGAAGTTAGCCCTTAGTACTTGGGTTAACTAGAGCATCTCATGATATTGTGCTAGGTTTTGTTTTTAGAATGAGAGGCGAGAAATATTATGTTAACTGCGAGAGAATTACGCACTTAACTGTCATGCATTTTAGTCACATGGGAATCATATCAAACCGGGCCCTAACCCGTTTATATTTCTTTGTTTCAGCATGTGACACCCCGACTAATTAAATACCGGGTAGCTACACCTTTATTAAATTAATACAAAATGCCAATTTGGTTCAATTAATAGCATCACTGTCGAAAACATTTTAATGATTTCTAACCACCTAGTATTTAAAAAGTAAGTTGTCAAATTTTAAATTAAATCTGATTAACATGCAATAAAAGAATTATGAGAGAATAACATAACCATTCACAATAAAGTCCCAATAGTGTAATCAACAAGTAATAAAGAGTCTAGAGGAAATACTCCTCACAACAATCCCAATATGGAAATAAATAAAACAAGTCTGCATCCCAAATTAATTACAAACCAAAGTCTGAATAACTGAAATATAAAATGGCTCTAAAGAAATGGGCGACATGCCCTACAATGATGAAACTGAATATGGAGTCAAGACTAGAAAAGAGGCGTCTACTGTTAAAAGCCCTGTAACTTCCACAACAGCTACAGCTCGTCACCTGAATGGAAATCCTATGCATGGTGTCCTTGTAGCTGGGCACCAAAAAGGTTTTTTTACAAAAAATAGATTTGAAAGCAAACGGGTCAGAGCCCGAAAGTGGAGAGTATTTTAAAAACAACAAGTGCTTTAATAACATTTAAAACAATGAATGCAAGATACATCTAAGGACGTGCTCTCACATGAAATACTCACCTCTCGTCTAACTGTGCACTCCTAACGTTGATGTACCCATTCATGTGTTATTTATATCTAACTAAACCGTTAAAAGTTCTAACCCAACTACTCGATTCACAATATGAATTCTCAATATTATCACTTAAATGGATAGATTTACTTAAACTCGGATTCTCAATTATTAGCATTACCATTTACAGGAGGTTATCCCCTTATTTATCTTCTTAAGGAGTTACTATAAATTATTCTCATAATTAAACATGACAAATCTGTTCATTTAACCGTATATTATTCACATCATAAATATACAATACAAGCACCCCGAGACTAAGCTACGGTGCACACATACTCTGCTATCCATCCCGGTACATCACGTACATAAGGATTACAAATTCCGAATCTCACAGGAATTGTTAGAATAAGCACGACACACAAAATGGAGGCGAACATAATTCAACATATCCATGGTCACGTACATACCTACGCTCCATAGTCAACTGGTTTAATAACTCAGAATTAAGTCATTCCCTTGAACTATGTCCTCTAGGTACCAAACTAAATCTGGGCACACAAGGATTAGATGGCCTTAAGCGAACGTAAACCTCCCGTGATAGCAAGTATGGTAGGTATGTCATACACAAAAATCATATACTAAGCATTCACACATCTTAGATGCCTTAATATTAATAAAGGTACATTTTACATCCTTATACCATTATTCCAATTTTATACATTTTAAGTCTTCCTATAATATAAAATGTAGATTGTCGACACATCTCACGTCATAGTTTCTTGTACTTGACTTATCTCAAAGGGATTATTAAGTTTCCTATTATTCTCACATATAACATCATTATTCTTAAGGTTCTTACTTCTGCCCCAAACCTCATTTCATCAAATCATTAAATTTTACTCTTTTAACCCTAATATTATCTCACTCATCGAATTTCATTAGCTTTTAGAATAATTCCTCGAATTGAATTCTAATTAAGGTCCAAATTTTATAACCATACCTACTGGTCTTCCTTAAGTCTAAGGATATTCATAAAGTCTCCAATGATAATTTTCTAAGGGTTACATCATTAAAATATAACTAGGAAAATTTTACTCATTCTGGGGAGGTCGATCGATCAACCTTGAACCTCGATCGATCGATGGTGGTCGATCGATCGATTGATGAATGTCGATCGATCGATCGCACCAGGTAGGCTACGGACTGCTTCGTTTTGCAGTCCTCAAATCGTCCCAAAACTCTATTATAATGCATGAAACTCTAATATAACGTTATAATATCATCATGCAACCATCCTACAACATTGTTAACGTTCTAAAACCAATAATTCATCAACCAAGGGATTTGTTTGGATCAAAACTTCATCAAGAACCCTAGTTTTCTATTTCTTTCAAAACCATTAATAAATCTCTTCTTAAATCCGTTTTTAGATCATCAAGGGTCATATTTTGAATTCATAATTCGTCCAGAATATGTCTACATGCAATTCCTAACATAGTTCATAGTTTTAATCTTCAAATTCATGGGTCTATATCAATCTTCCAAGATAAATTCGATAATTTCCCTAAACATGGAAAAGCATATCATTGAATTAATTGTAATTAAATCACTTGCCTTATGTTCCAGATTTGTTATTGGTTGAAGATGGTTGAATTCCTCTCTCTCTCTCTGTAGAATTCTCCTCTATCTCTCTCTCTACAAGCTCTTCTCACAAGGTGACAATGGAGGTGGGGGTTGGTTTTTGGCAAGTTAGAAATAGTTTCTTAACTTCTCCAGTAGCCCACTACTTAGATTGGGGTTGGAAATGGGTTAGTGGGTTTAATGATAAGTTGTAATTAAAGTCTTATTTTCGTGGGTTTTAATTTCTAAATTTCTGAAATTACCAAACTACCCTTTTGGGTTGCCGGTTCGGCCTGAAAATGCCCCGGGACCCAAACTAAACCCCCGGCTAGTGTTTTCTGACTATTTTGACCCTTCCGGACTCGTTGGCGCACTCAAAATGACCATACAGTTGATAAAAATAAAATTCACTTTTTAATTCAAATAATTACATTCCTGACGAGACTGTCACGCGCGTCCCAACAAAATTTTCCAAATTGCCGTATTTCAGCCTCGCGACAATTTCAATATTTTCAATATTCATATATTGCCATATATACACATTATAATCAAATACTAACTCACATCTCGTTAGTATTTTATCCGGATTAATTTTCAATTAATTCACAATTAATTTAATTAATCCCATAAATAAATATCGATAAAAATGCGGGGTATTACATACTTCCCCCCTAATAACATAATTTCGTCCCGAAATTCGAAACTAGAAAGTACCTGGTAAAAATAACTCTGGATAACGTTCGCGCATCTCATCCTCGTGCTCCCATGTGGACTCCTCGACATTATGATGCCGCCACTGAACACGTACTAACAGAACTATCTTTGACCGCAGTTTCCGCTCACTTCGGTCCAAAATAGCAATCGGCCCCTCCTCGTAGGAGCTATGAGGCTGGAGATCGATGTCCTCCAAAGCAATGTGAGAATGAGCCAAATCATCTATAAGATATTTCCTTAGCGAGGAAATATGAAACACATCATGAATCCTGTGCAAATGCTCCGGTAACCCAAGTCTATACGCAACAGACCCTATCCGCTCGATGATAGGAAATGGTCCCACATATCTCGGTGCCAACTTCCCCTTCTTTCCAAATCGCATAATCCCCTTCATAGGAGATACTCTGAGTAAAACCTGGTCCCCCACTTGGAACTCCCTGAAGAACCTCTTCGCATCAGCATAGCTTTTCTGCCGATCCTGAGCTACCCGAATGCGACTCCGTATCAATTCTATCCTTGCCGAAGTATCCTGAATCACTTCTAACCCAAGTAATTTGTTGTCCCCCACCTCCAACCAACATACTGGGGAACGACAAGTTCTACCGTACAATGCCTCAAATGGAGCCATGCCAATGGTGAACTGGTAGGAGTTGTTGTAAGAAAACTCCACCAGTGGAAGATACTTCTCCCATCCACCCCCAAAATCAGTGATGCACATACGCAACATGTCCTCCAACATCTGATTTGTACGCTCAGTTTGCCCATCGGTCTGCGGATGATAAGACGTGCTTAACCGCAATTCCGTGCCCATGGCCTCCTGAAAACTCTCCCAAAACCGTGAAACAAATATCTTGTCTCGGTCAGACACGATATTTAGGGACACACCGTGAAGTCTCACTATTTTTGCAATAAAAAGCTGGGCATACTGTCCCATAGTGTAGTCCGTCCTTACGGGTAGAAAATGAGCAACTTTGGTCAACCTGTCCACAATTACCCAAATGGAGTCGTGACCCCTCTGTGACGTAGGTTACCCCGTGATAAAGTCCATGGAGATTCTCTCCCACATCCATATCGGGACCTCTAATGGCTATTGAAGTCCTGCCGGTCTCTGATGATCCACTTTTACCAGCTGACAAGTGGCGCATTTAGAAACAAACACGGCAATATCTCTCTTCATCCCGGTCCACCAATACTGACGTCTCATGTCTTGGTACATTTTGTCCCCACCGGGGTGTACCGCGAACCGTGAGCCGTGCGACTCTTCCATCACCTCGTGTCATAATTCCTCCCCTTCCGGAACTACCAGTCTCCCATTGAAGAGTAATCCCCCGTCTGAGCTAATGGTATAGGAATCGACTCCCTCTGCTAGTAATCGAACTATCTGCTCCTGACAGAACGAGTCATTTGCCTGTGCCTTTATCACCTTCATGACAATCTGCTGTGTAACAGTCATCACAGACATGAACGATCGGGCCACTGCATCCTGGTGTCCCAACTTTTTCCACTTTTCCTTCCACACCCTTGCCACCTCATCTACTGGCCTACGGCTCAACGCGTCTACTACCACGTTAGCCTTCCACGGGTGATATTGGATATCAAACTGATAGTCCTTCACAAACTCAAGCCACCTCCTTTGCCGCATATTCAACTCCTTCTGCGTGAATAGGTACTGTAGGGACTTGTGGTCCGTGAACAATCGAAACTTCTCCCCCAAAAGGTAATGTCTCTAAATCCGAAGGGCAAATACCACTGCCGCTAACTCCAAATCATGGGTGGGGTAATTCTTATCGTGAGGCTTAAGCTTACGGGAAGCATAAGCTATGGCCTGACTCTCCTGCTGCAATACACCTCCAAGTCTTTGTAAGGACGCATTGGTGTAAGCTAGATACTCAACTCCTGGTCTCGGCAATGATAACACAGGTGCTGAGGTCAACTTGGCCTTCAACTCATCAAATTCCAACTGACAGGCATCACTCCAAATGAATGGCACACCCTTACGAGTCAGATGTGTCAAAGGACCCGCTATCTTTGAGAAACCTCGAATAAACCTCCTGTAGTACCCTGCTAGGCCCAAGAAACTACGGATCTCAGTCGGTGTCGTGGGTTGTCCCCATTCCCTCACCGCGGATACCTTCCCCGGATCAACAGATATCCCCCGGTCAGAAATAATATGCCCCAAAAACTGAACCTCCTTCAGCCAAAACCCACACTTCTCATACTTTGCATACAGCTCGTTCTGACATAGAGTCTGTAAAACCTGCCTCAAATGCTCAGCGTGTTCCTCCTCTGTCTGGGAGTAAACCAGAATGTCATCAATGAAGACAATGACGAACTGGTCCAGGAACTCTTTGAACACCCTATTCATCAAGTCCATAAACACGGATGGAGCGTTGGTTAAGCCAAAAGGCATAACCCGAAACTTGTAAGAACCATATCTCGTTAAGAAAGCAGTCTTCGAGACGTCCTCTTCCCTGATACGCAACTGATGGTATCCTGATCGCAAATCAATCTTTGAGAAGAAAGAAGCTCCTCTCAACTGTTCGAATAAGTCATCGATTCGGGGCAACAGATACTTATTCTGTATCGTGACCTTATTCAACTCCCGGTAATCTACACACAATCTCAACGATCCATCCCTCTTCTTTACAAAAAACACAGGGGCACCCCACGGCGAAGTACTCCTCCGAATAAACCCCTGACCCAACAACTGCTCATTCTGATCCCGTAACTCTCTCATCTCAGCTGGAGCCATACGGTAAGGTGCGCGGGAAATAGGCCTAGTGCCCGACATCAAATCAATCACAAAATATATCTCTCTACTCGGAGGTAGTCCAAGTATATCCTAAAATACATCGGCAAACTCTTGAACAACCGGAATCGAATCAAGTGGTATCACCACTTCCTTAGAGGTCTCCTCCTCTATGTAGTACAAATGAGTGGACGATCCTCCCTGAGGGCGAGGCATCGCCACTAAAAGCATCTCTTGCCCGAGAATGGCAAAGATAATACTCCTACTAAAACAGTCAATCATGGCTCGGTACGCAACTAGCCAATCCATACCAATAATGGCATCATACTCGGTCATCTCTAACACTAACATATCAGTGGGTAAAGTAAACCTCCCGATCTCTATAACCACACCTCTACACATAAGCGAAATCATGGAACCCCTACTCCGGTGAGTCTACACAAGTAGCGGTACTCTCGGCGGTGTCTAACAACCCAATGGTGCGTGCAAATCTCATAGCAATAAAATAGTGTGTAGCCCCCGTGTCAAATAAAATGCGCCCCATAGTCCCCTGAATAGAGAACATACCCTCAATGGCCGGTGGATCCTGTGGGGTTGCGACCTGCTGGAGGTGATACACTCTCCCATACTGAAGCTGCCCCTGCTGGACTAGGACTCTTGGAATGGGTGGTAATGCTGTCATCTGCGGTGGTGCTGGGAGGGAGGCGGGAAACATAGGCCTCTGCGGCTCGTGTCGAGCACTCTGCTGCTACTACTATGGGGCCCTGCCCTTATCAGGACAATCCTGAAGTTTGTGGCCAATCTTACCACAAATGAAACACTTCCCCTGGAAGTTTCCCCCTCACTGTCCCTGCTTCCCTCTGCCCTGGTGGCCGTTACCATTCCTCCCCTGGCCCTGCTGGCCGTTCGGACCCTGATGGCCCTGCCTAAAACCTCCCTGTCCGTGCTTGAAATTTCCAGATCTGAACCTCTTATGATCCCCCTGATGGGAACCCTGGTCACCCTGCCTCTACCCCTGAACAGATTGTTCCCCACTGGCACCGTTTCCCCCAGTCCTGCCCTGATGGCTGGACTCTCCTGATCTCTTGCTCTCAGCCTTGTGAAAGCGGTGATCCTGACAGTGTAGCAGTGAAACATTAACCACATCAGAGTAAGTGGCTAAAGAGATATTCCTTAACAAATGCTGACGGATCCTCCAAGTCAATCCATCTGTGAACTTCTGAATCTTCTTCTCTTCCGTTGGTATCTCATCCGGAACAATGTTCAGTAAGTTAGTGAATTCGGCCTCATACTCGGCCACAGTCTTTCCCTCCTGCTTGAGGCTCATCAACTTCCTTCTCATCTCCGTGTGAACAGCTGATGGAAAATATTTTCGGTCGAACCGCTCCCAGAACTCCTGTATCGTGAGAGTATCTCTCTCCTCTGCGGTGGTAATAGACTCCCACCACTGCAATGCAGCTCCCACTAGCTTGAAATTAGCTAGTATCTTCCTCTGAACATCGATGCACTCATACATCCTCAAGTGCCTCTGAATATCTTTCCTCCACTGACTAGATACCACAACATCGGAGCTACCTGCGAACTCCGGAGGGTGTGCTTTCTGAAAAGCATCTCGAACACGTTCCAAAGCAGACGGGAATGCATGTGCCTGAACTGGCGCAACTACTGGCACCTGGGGTGATGCCTGCTGTACAACGGCTAGGGCGGCATTTACCGCTTGGGCTACAATGGCTGCAACCTTAGCGGCATTAATGGTTCCCTGTACTGGTGCTGGCTGTGGCTCGGGCTGTGCATCCCTAGGAACTCGCTGCGCACGTCGTGGAGGCATCTGAAATGAGAGTAAAGTCTATAAGTTTGCAGTTATAAACTTAAAATAGCTGAAGAGCGAAGCATACATAAAAGAATACAATAGTCCTAAAATATAGGGCTCTACATCAAAGAAAGCTCAGCGGAAACATAATAAGCCGTACAGATCCTAAAGGACACTAGAACCTGATGCTCTTATACCACCTGTGACACCCCGACTAATTAAATACCGGGTAGCTACTCCTATATTAAATTAATACAAAATGCCAAGTTGGTTCAGTTAATAGCATCACTGTCGAAAACATTTTAATGATTTCTAACCACCTAGTATTTAAAAAGTAAGTTGTCAAATTTTAAATCAAATCTGATTAACATACAATAAAAGAATTATGAAAGAATAACATAACCATTCACAATAAAGTCCCAATAGTATAATCAACAAGTAATAAAGAGTCTAGAGGAAATACTCCTCACAACAATCCCAATATGTAAATAAATAAAACAAGTCTGCATCCTGAATTAATTACAAACCAAGGTCTGAATAACTGAAATATAAAATGTCTCTAAAGAAATGGGCGACATGCCCTACAATGATGAAACTGAATATGGAGTCAAGACTAGAAAAGAGGCGTCTACTGTCAAAGCCCTGTAACTTCCACAACAGCTACAGCTCGTCACCTGAATGGAAATACTATGCATGGTGTCCTTGTGGCTGGACACCTAAAAGGTTTTTTACAAAAAATAGATTTGAAAGCAAACGGGCCAGAGCCCGAAAGTGGAGAGTATTTTAAAAATAGCAAGTTCTTTAATAACATTTAAAACAATGAATTCAAGATACATGTTAGGACGTGCTCTCACATGAAATACTCACCTCTCATCTAACTGTGCACTCCTAACGTTCCCGTACCCATTCATGTGTTATTTATATCTAACTAAACCGTTATAAGTTCTAACCGAACTACTCGATTCACAATATGAATTCTCAATGTTATCACTTAACTGGATATCTTTACTTAAACTCAGATTCTCTATTATTAGCATTACCATTTACAGGATGTTATCCCCTTATTTATCTTCTCAAGGAGTTACTATAAATTATTCTCATAATTAGACATGACAAATCTGTTCATTTAATCGTATATTATTCACATCATAAATATACAATACAAGAACCCCGAGACTAAGCTACGGTGCACACATACTCTGCTATCCATCCCGGTACATCACGTACATAAGGATTACAAATTCCGAATCTCTCAGAAATTGTTAGAATAAGCACGACACACAAAATGGAGGCGAACATAATTCAACATATCCATGGTCACGTACATACCTACGCTCCATAGTCAGCTGGCTTAATAACTCATAATTAAGTCATTCCCTTGAACTATGTCCTCTAGGTACCAAACTAAATCCGGGCACACAAGGATTAGATGGCCCTAAGCGAATGTAAACCTCCCGTGATAGCAAGTATGGTAGGTATGTCATACACAAAAATCATATACTAAGCATTCACACATCTTAGATGCCTCAATATTAATAAAGGTACATTCTACATCCTTATACCATTATTCCAATTTTATACATTTTAAGTCTTTCGATAATATAAAATGTAGACTGTCGACACATCTCACGTCATAGTTTCTTGTACTTAAGACTTATCTCAAAGGGATTATTAAGTTTACTATTATTCCCACATATAACATCATTATTCTTAAGGTCCTTACTTCTGCCCCAAACCTCATTTCATCAAATCATTCAATTTTACTCTTTTAACCCTAATATTATCTCACTCATCGAATTTCATTAGCTTTAGAATAATTCCTCTAATTGAATTCTAATTAAGGTCCAAATTTTATAACCATACCTACTAGTCTTCCTTAAGTCTAAGGATATTCATAAAGTATCCAATGATAATTTTCTAAGGGTTACATCATTAAAATATAACTAGGAAAATTTTACTCATTCTGGGAAGGTCGATCGATCGACCTTGAACCTCGATTGATCGATGGTGGTCGATCGATCGATCGCACCAGGTAGGCTACGGACTGCTTCGTTTTGCAGTCCTCAAATCGTCCCAAAACTCCATTATAATGCATGAAACTCTAATATAACGTTATAATATCATCATGCAACCATCCTACAACATTGTTAACGTTCTAAAACCAATAATTCATCAACCAAGGGCTTTGTTTGGATCAAAACTTCATCAAGAACCCTAGTTTTCTATTTCTTTCAAGAACATTAATAAATCTCTTCTTAAATCCGTTTTTAGATCATCAAGGGTCATATTTTGAATTCATAATTCGTTCAGAATATGTCTACATGCAATTCCTAACATAGTTCATAGTTTCAATCTTCAAATTCATGGGTCTATATCAATCTTCCAAGATAAATTCGATAATTTCCCTAAACATGAAAAATCATATCATTGAATAAATTGTAATTAAATCACTTGCCTTATGTTCCAGATTTGTTGTTGGTTGAATATGGTTGAATTCCTCTCTCTCTCTCTTCAGAATTCTCCTCTCTCTCTCTCTACAAGCTCTTATCACAAGATGACAATGGAGGTGGGGGTTGGTTTTTGGCAAGTTAGAGATAGTTTCTTAACTTCTCCAGTAGCCCACTACTTAGATTGGGGTTGGAAATGGGTTAGTGGGTTTAATGATAAGTTGTAATTAAAGTCTTATTTTCGTGGGTTTTAATTTCTAAATTTCCGAAATTACCAAACTACCCTTTTGGGTTGCCGGTTTGGCCTAAAAATGCCCCGGGACCCAAACTAAACCCCCGGCTAGTATTTTCTGACTATTTCGACCCTTCCGGACTTGTTGGCGCACTCAAAATGACCATACGGTTGATAAAAATAAAATTCACTTTTTAATTCAAATAATTACATTCCTGATGCAACTGTCACGCGCGTCCCAATAAAATTTTCCAAATTGCCATATTTCAGCCTCGCGATAATTTCCATATTTCCAATATTCATATATTGACATATATACACATTATAATCAAATACCAACTCACATCTCGTTAGTATTTTATCCGGATTAATTCTCAATTAATTCACAATTAATTTAATTAATCCCATAAATAAATATCGATAAAAATGCGGGGTATTACACTGCATATACTCCTTGCCGTATAGGTGCTCTACCTCATGGACACCCGTATTTACATTTCCATTCTGGTTGTCATGGAGCTACGACATATTGCGGATGTTGTAGGTTATTTGTATTAGACGCTTCTTTCCATTGTACTCTAGTCATGTTCAGTTTATTTATTCGGGCGTGTGTCCCAAAGCATTGCACACATTTATTATAATGTAATATTTAATGTGTAATACTCGGTGTAATTATTTGTGTCTGTTCACCGACAACTTATTCGATGATTATTTATATGTTGTCACTCTTTATCCGTTGATTTTTGATATCCATCATTTTTGCAAATGGGATTGTCTAGGTGTTTTTATTTTATTTTCAAAATTTTAAATTTGACAGTCCGTTTCCTAAATTGATTGGTGGTTATCTCATACTATTATTTTAATCGATAGTGATGCTGAGAATGGACCATCTATGATTCCTGTGATTATTAGAGTATTGGGCTGGCCACCTATTATTTTAGTAGGCGGGTTGTCAGACTTCCTAATCCTGGTTTGTTGGATTATGCGGATATCCTCACTTAATGATATATATAATAGATTACAAGAGTATAACACAAGCTTACATAAATACAATAGTAAACTTGAGTCAGAGTTAGCTTCCACTAATGTGACTCTCAAGCGTGTGGAAAAAGAGAAAGTTTTTGCAGTGGAGAACCTTAACACCAAAAGGGGTCAATATATTTCAATACAAGATCAGATTATAACCTCTAGAGTGAGTTGAACTTTTCCTCTATTAAATTCAAATTGATAAATACAACATTTGAATATTCTTTTCTACGTTTATTTATATGTACATTTTGTAACATGTCCAATTGTCATGAACAAGTAATAACAAAGTATTTGTTTTATTCGAATTGTTAACATTGATTGATTTTGCATTGTTTTACTTGAGATAACTAAAGGTGAAGCCTTGATATGGGTAAATTGAAGTAAAGAATGAATTCGCCCTCTAAACAACATGCTTTCAAGTAGTTTAAAATGTTGTATTGGCCCTCTAAGTATTTGTGGTATTCGAATTGTTAACATTTGTGATGTTCCAAGTAGTTTAAAATGTTGGAATTATATACTATTACTTTGAAGTTTCCAAGATTACCGTATTAAACTTTTGTGTCTCCTTGCTTCATTATTGCTTTATTTATGTTCCATTCACTTTTTGCTAATTCTCCTCTTATCTAACATGTACCAGCGCCCGAATAGGATCACGCTCGACTTCGATCCTCATGGATTTGGAATGAATTAATTAGTGTGGGCAGTGGACAAATAGAGGAACCATGAATATGATCATAAACATCATTTCCTCGAAGAATCGAAAGGATAATTTCATGCCACAAAGAGGTAATGTCTAAAATCAATAACTATTCATGCACAGTTTTGATATTTGAAATTTGGTCATAAGCCATCTTATACTTATACCTTTGTGGTTTTTGTTTTCTTTGAAATTCAGGTACCAAACCATTGTGATCCACATAATACATTAGTGCAGGTGTATATTATTGCGAGCATGGGGCCTGCATTGGACCCAAAACCGGGCACGATGCATACCCATCGTGCATGCTTTAAACCCAACAATGGACATGTTGAAAAACTAGGTGTGCATTTAACCCAACACTGGACATCATTAACATGTGGTGTAAGATTATTTAGCTATATTTTGCGGGATTTCGTGTCGACACATATTTGGATTGTGTACATTTATTTTATGTGAGTTCAGTTGTAATGTGTATTTATGACTTTAAAAAGTAAGTGTTAAATATAATTCCCTCTTTTATGTGTTTATTCTTGGGATTGAATATTGTTGTTAGAATATTTTTCATTTCTTAAATAGGGTAAATAATCCTATAAATCAAGGAGACTCTGCTCAAAATTTCTATGTTGTTCACGCATTTTTATCGTAAAATAGAAGCATACGACTTAAATTAGTATTTAGTAGTTATTATGTTATTTATATGAAGTTCGGGACGAACAATTAATATTATTATTGAAGCATTTTTTATTTTTAAAATATGGTGGATAGTTTTGTAAAAAAGTAATCTGCCCAAATTTTAAAAAATGTTTAGGCATTTGTGTTGTAAGAAAAATTGACTTAAATTGTTTACACATTCAATATTTTAGACGGACTATTGTTTTTAATTCGAGATTGTGGATGGACTATTGATATTTTTACTATAGTGTTTTTATTACTTAAATAGTATGGAGAGTTCTATAAATAAATAAAGTTTTTTCGAAAAATTTTGAGTTATTATGCTTATTTAAATTGTAAAAATTTATTGACTTTACAGGAATTTATATTGTAGAAAATTTTCTGCGTGACTTTAGGCACATGCACACAAATAATTTTTTAAAATGTTTACAATTATGTGTTATAAAAACACTTTTTGACATAATAGGTTCGTACAACGGTGTATGTATGTATGTATGTATGTATGTATGTATGTATGTATGTATGTATGTATGTATGTATGTATGTATTTACGTATGTATGTATGCATGTATGTATGTATGTATGTATCAATGTACAGAAACACAGTGTATTTATGTATGTATGTAAAAAAAAACTTTCATAAATTTTTCAATTTTTAAACTAATAGGTTTGTACAACAAGTTATTTCAAAAATTGTTTATATGTTGCGAACTAAATACGATGTATGGTTCAATCAACGATGTACACCTTTGAGAATTTGCGTCGTGCCTTCAGGCATGAGCATACCCTAATATATATGTATGTGTGTGTGTGTATGTATTGATGACAGTATATAATTGTTGACAAACATCAAAATTCTCGAATATCAAGTTCCAGTGATATATCACCGTTATTATTTGTCACCGCTGGACACGTAAAAGGTTTATGTTTCCATCCGTAATTAATATACCACCATATATACAAAAAAAGATGAGTATTCTGTCAGAACCAATAATGATTGGTGTTATTCCATTTGTTTTACGATATCATGCCATATCATCCGTACATGAAATAAATGATTCATAGAGTAGTTTTTTCATGCTTTCTCTCTCTCTCTCTCTCTCTCTCTCTCACACACACACACACACATACACACACACATGCACACACACGCGCGCGTGTGTGTGTGAGAGTGATATATGTATATCTTTTATATTTGGTAAAATACATATAGTTTTTTCTATAGTGTTGAATAATAATGAAAATGGTACCTGTCATTAGTTTGATATGATTTTATAATTTAAACGTTTGTGGTAGTCCCCGAAATCATCTGGCAAGAAAGTAATTATACATATCATGTTATATAATGTAATTAATACATATAGGTGTTTATTATGATAATGACATATCAAGATGCATTTTTTATTTTTAAAATCATAATAAATAATTAGCCCAAAGGTATATTATTTTGAAATGATTTTAGAAACTAAAATAGGTTATCAAAATTTAATTTTTAGTTATGTGGAAATCGGATACCCCAAGGTACCATGCCTAGTTAATTAGAAATTTATGATTACTTAACCCTATTGCGGTTAATAATAAATTGAGTGAACGTTTTGTATTTTATTATTTATGTCCAATGGAAAAATTGTAAAATATTATTTATTTGTCACATTTATTGTTAATATATGTTCATAATCAAAACATTAATGTAAATTTATCGATTTATATCACTACTCCAAAATTTAATTTTTGTCACTATATAACCGACCAATGTTATCACGGTAAAAAATCGTAATAACAAAACATGCATTTGTTTCACAGTCAATAAATGTGACAAAAATATTGTCACAGCTGTGTCACGGACTTTTACCGTAACAAGTTTATAAGTTATCACAACCAAAGTTCGTGACATGACCGTGACAACTCTTTTAAATAAACCCTTCCCTGCGAACAATATTTCCCCTCTACCGATTACACCTCTCTCTCTCTTTCCTGTGCGACTACTCTTCTCTCTCTCTCATTCACATCACATACACGCACACACCACATAAACACACGTACACCACACCAAACATGCACACCACACCCAGAAATACACCCCACACACACACACACCCCACGTACACACATAGAAAACCCTAAAATTATTTCAAAGGAAAACCCTAAAATGAAAACCCCTAAAAAACCTAGAAAGATTTCTAGAAATGAAATTAATTCAAAAGCATAAAAATGATTTCAATCACACACACACAAACACATGCACTTATTTAATTTTTATAATTTATTGTGCTAATTTACTATTCATTTAATGTTCTAATTTAAAAATTATATTTAGTTGTAATCAGGTAACATCATTTTTAAATTTATTGTAATTTATATTAATGAAACATACTATAAATTCTAAAAGCTTGTTGTTAAATAATTAATAATGTGAAATGAAACATAGCTATGTATAAATCATCATTATAAATATTACTACCGAATAGAAATGAAAAAGAATTACCTTAAAAATATAAATAAAACAGTGCGCATGGAAAAAAATAAAATGAATAAAAAAATGATATTTATTGCAAATCACCTTCTAATAATTAAAAAAACCTTTTAAATTTAAAGTAGTTATAAAAATTGATGGTATTAAAAGAGTTCATAGTGATCATACTGGTTGATAAATTACCACCTGTGTAACATGAGAAGAGAGTATAGAGAGCATCCTCTAAGCCTTAGGATAAAATTAATTATTGGTATCCCTAGGCTTTGGTGGTGCTTTCTATACTATTTTCTCATGTTACACAGGTGGTAATTTATAACTACTTTAAATTATAGATAGTGAACATAGATATTAGCTTTCTAGTTCTTATGTGTACGCATGAAATAGCCCTTGAACCCGTTCGAGAGCCATTACCGCTGTAATGAGATCTCTTAAATTCTCCCGTTTGGACAGTTTGGGACAACATAGTTTTTGTATAATAATGTTCTTAGTAGCTTAAACTTGTTATTTTTGGGAGAATTTTTGCTTCCATCTCTGAATGTTCTCTAGGTACATACTAGATGATGTGGTGTTAAGTGTTATTTCAATGATGAATTAACACAACACTTACACTTGCGAATTTATGTCGTGTACTTGGATAACTATTGGGATATGCTTTTGAATTTTCCACAAATTGGAACAATGTGGATGAGATCTTAAGTATATTATAGAAATATGAAATCTTGAATGGGATATGACTACTCACGCTTTAGAGGATACGGAGGAAATAGGATTCATATTATTTTTATAATGTAACACCGAAAGATGAAATGCCAATCATGTAGTAAATCATTTATTGGAAACAAAATTTTCACACTTTTGTTTATATTAATCCATGAATATACGCTTTTTACCTATAATATGTGATTGTTTATAGTAGATATGATGGGATATCATCTATACAAAGAGTGGATGAGAGAAACAAATAGCCTAGGGGATGTGTTTTACAGAGGTGCTAATGAATTTTTGAAATATGTAAAGACATGTCGTAATGATGAAGAGTTCCCATCTCCCTATGCTAAGTGTAGGAATGGTAAGGTGTTTGAGTGGAAAATAGTTGAACTACATTTGTTAGGATGGGATATGCAAGATAGTTATCAATTTTGAATTTTTCATGGGGAATCACATATGCCTTTTGTCCCTAAGCAACCTTCACAACAATCAACAAGTAGGATAGATGTACAAGGGATGTATGATAATATAGATCATAATATTCTAGAGGATTTAGTTGATGACACGTATGGAGTTCATGAATGGGAACAAAATGAGGTCACTCACAATATACAAGGTTTAAGTGCTCAGGAATGTATTGGGATAAACCTTGATGATGACTATTAAAGTTTAAAATTTAAGTGACCCAAGCATTATACCCTAGTTATGAAAAAGATCAAACAACATCCCATAGTTGGTTTGCATAGTTTGATGACCAAATATGGTTTGTCTGGAAATTGCGTGACAAGAATTTTGAATTGGGTGAAGGGCTTGCTACCCAATTAGAATAATCTTCCAAATAGCCATACTACTATGAAGAATAACTTGAAAGATTTGAGAATGAAGTATAAATCAATTCATGCTTGTGTATATGACTACATACTATACCGTAAAGGGTATGAAAGTTTCGATCGGTGTTTGGTGTGTGATGAACCTAGATATATGCAAGGCACAAGCTCAAAAGTGTTGAAATATTTTCCCATTGGGCCTAGATTGAAGTTATTTTTCACAATACCATGGATAGTGGAGTCAATGACTTGGCATACTAAGCCAGAAGTATGGGATAATCTCATGCGTCATCCTATTGATTTTACGTCTTAAAAGAGAGTGAATTATGAGTATCCCGATTTTGCTCGACAACATCCTAACATTCATTTGGTAATATCAACTGATGGTTTCAATCCATTTGGAATTCTAAGCAACAATCAAAGTGTATGTCCAGTGATCCTAACACCACTCAACCTCCCTCATTCACAGTGTGTAAGACCTGAATTTTCTATGTTATTTTTGTTTATAGCTGGGCTAAAGGCACCAAGTGAGGACATCGATGTCTACTTGGCTCCGTTGGTAGAATAATTAAATGAGTTGTGGGAAGAGGGTGTGAAAGAATTTGACTCTTGTAAAAAATAAGAGTTTACGGTGAAAGCTATGTTGATCTAGTCAATTCATGATTTTTCAGCTTATAGGAAATTATTTGGTTACGTAATACATAGTTATTTAGGGGTGTCCTATTTTTGAAAAGAAACTGAATCTCCATGTCTCATCGCTGACAAAAAATATATTTACCATTGCCATAGGAGTTTTTTACCACCAGCTCATAGTTTTAGATTTGATAAATGTTCTAATTTTTTATCGGGTGAGGTTGAACACAGGCTACCTCTGAGAAAACTTTCAGGTTCATAAATTGATAGTAAATCTTCTAATTGTGGACCTAATATGATAGGTAAGAATCTTAAATTAAAGAATGTCAATCATAAGAAGACCCTAACTCAGAATGAAACTGATACAAGAAATACATGGCCTAGGAAGTAAATTTTATTTGACTTGCCTTATTAGAAGAATAACCCGATGAACCATGTATTGGATGTGATGCATACAGAGAAGAACATCGCTGAACATATTGTGGGCACATGTCTTAGGGGGAGTCATTCGAAGGATGGAGAAAAGGCATAAAGAGACCTTAAATCGTTGAAAGAAGATAGTAAGGGGGGCAATAATTCCGCCTGGTGCGTTTACTTTGACGAGTGAGGAAAGAAAGGTTCTTTTAGACACAATATATACCTTTAAGGTTCTATCTAATTATTCATCCAACTTGAAGAGGATTATGAATTATGCTACCCAAGATTTACATACGATTGACCTGTAATCATGCAATGGTTCCTCTGTTGTTTAAGCACTATTTCCCCAAACACAAGGATTTTGGAGGGTTATTATACAAATTCACATCTATTTCACACTTTGATGTGAGAAGGTAGTCAATCGAGAGCACATAGTGGCCACAAAAGTAGCTATAACTGAAGCAATTTGTGTGTTGGAGAATTACTTTCCCCAATCATTTTTTGTCATAAATGTTCACTTGTTGGTACACCTATGAAACGAGGCACTTCTATGCGGCCCAATTAGATATCGGTGGATGTATCCGTTTGAAAGGTTGATTAAAGTTTACAAATATTACGTCAAGAATACATGATACATTTAAGCATTAATAGTAAAGGAATACATCATCGGGGAGTCATCAATCTAAATTAGGGAATACATTCTTGACCCAAATAGCGTGGATAACAGTGATGAGTTCGTTGATGAGATTGGTTATGTGAGAGTCAAGCAAGTGAAATTAATGAGTTTACAACATGAACAAGTAGCTCATTATTTATTTAACACACATGAAGATGTCGAAGAATGGAAAAAGTAAGTTTATATTACTTTAACTTTAATAATGTTTTAATTTTCATATATGATCAATTTTGTAATACATTCGTCATAATCAATTTAGGAAATATAATGCGTGTGGGAATAGTAAAAGATGAAGAACGATCGTATAATCAGATAGTGAATTTAAGCTATGGGTGTCACACGAGGTAATTACAATGCGAATGTATCTTATTAAATGTCACATTACAAGAAAACTTTAAAATTAGTTTATTTAATTTATTTATAATCTCAGCTCTTAAAGACAGGCGATACAACATCAAGGCTTTCTCGTCTAGCCACTTGATCCTTGTTCATGGCACACGAGTACAAAAAGAATTGATTGAATGGTTACATATTAGGTGCAAGGTTTTACAAGGAAAATATAAATGTAAAGAACTCGGGCATTTCATACAAGGCACTTGCTTATTTTCGAGTGAACGCCAAAGATAAAAATCTCGTTGAAGCCTAACCGACTTAATATGGTGCCATTCGGAATATATTTGAAGTGGACTGTATAATCTTCAAAGATGTTGTGTTTTACCATAATTAGGTAAGAGTTTAGGATAAAAATGCTTGTAAAGTTGATCCTAGTACCAATTTGATCCTGGTTGACTTTTCCAAGTTGAAGAGCAACGAGCACGTGAGCGATGGGCCATTTGTTTGTGCTTTTGAAAAGGTCAAGCAAGTGTTTTACTCAGATTATATCAATAACGAGCCGTAGTCAATCATCCTATACTCATCAAATCATCTAATCAGTAGTGTGGATGACTTGGCTGCTCCTACCGAATATCAATCCATTTTAGATGATAACCTAAATTTGAAACAATTTTTAGATTTGCAATAAGTATTCCAATTGTTTGAAATTTTTTTTACATTAGGAATAAGTATTCCAATTATTTGTAATAATCAGTAGCGTGTATTCTTCTAACGCTTTATAATTATCGGATGACAGTTTGATGCTTTTAATTCATTTGGACTTGATCAATTTTTGTGGATTTGAATTAAAATTGGTTTTTTGGATAGTGAATCTGTTAATTTGTATTTTAATTAATTTAAGCATTAATTCAAAGTCTGTGACATGACATGAATTTGAAACAATATTAGATTTGTAATAAGTATTCCAATTATTTGTATTCTTGTAATGTCGTTAACTTGTATTCTTCTAGTGTTTTATTATTATTATTATCGGATGACGGTTTAATATTTGTATTCATTTGGCGTTGATCATTTTGTCATATACATGTTTCTATTAATAATAATAATTTTGCACGAAATGTCTTTATCAGGGCAATAGGGTAGTAGAGGTGAGGATGGATCGTCTACCACTAGGACCTTAAATTGGGGCAAATTGGGATCTCTCGTTGAGAACAAGACCACCTTAGAGGCTAGGGCCCTAGAGTTTCTCAAGACGATCGTCAGCCCGGGGTATGCGGATTGGAGGAAGGTGCCCATCCAGCTCAAGATGGCCATCTAGGGGGCATTATAGGTAATTACTCACTTTATTTTTATTTTTTATTTATATTTATAATTATAATTATATTTATATTTTATTATATTTTATAATTTAAATACAGCTAACACATACTTTCTTTTTGTTTCGCATTTGCTTGACAGGAACAATTTGACCTGCCCCCATATGTCTGCGACACATGTTCGAACAATTGAGAGATCAATACAAAATGTGGAAGAAAAACATGTGGGCATGGTAATTTGGCTAGGAGTGGGAGGCCATCCTGAGGCTTAGGGACATGGTACCACCAAAGGAGCCAATCTCATTATCAAGCAGACAACAGTTTGTCGAAAATGAGATCTCGAATAAACAATTGTCCTATCATTAATTTGGGAGGTCAAACTGGGCCAAAAAGGTCGACGTGCACTACTCTGGGCATACGTCTTATGCCGAGGTGGAGCACAAGATGGTAAGTTTTTAATTTTCTTTCATTTTAGTATTACGTTATTCTAATTTAGCATTAATTTTCATTAGTTGCTAATATTGCATTATTTTATTTCATGAGATGGGAAGTGGCCCTAGGGGTAGTTCATATAGGCTCGATGCCTATGTGGCAATTCGAATGAAGAAGGGAAGGGATAAGGAGGTGTCCCCGAACGTGGAAGCCAAAATTGTAATTTATAAAAATATCTCACAACTGTTTACTTTTTTTTAATAACGTTATAATTTTTTTATTAACTTATCTAATCTTGTACTTTTTTGTCAATTTAGGCAAAACTTAAGGAAGTGCACAATTCCCAATCTGATGCCGACAAGGCATATTTGGCTATGGACGCACTAAGATATGTACTTGGAACAGATCATAATGGGAGGACAAGGGGGTGATCTTTCAGGTGGGGAAGTCGAGGCTCACTAGGATTGAGACGGGCAACACCGAGTTGGCTCATAAGGTGGACACCCACAACAATAGGTTAGAAATGCTCGAGGTGACGATCCAAAGTATGTTTGACTACATGAAGAATCAATTAGGGTCAAGATCAAGTAAGGGAAAAGGGAAAGCAGTAGGCGTCCATCTCTCTCACCATCACCGCCTATACGCACCCCCTCAAAAATGGCCACCCACTCCTCGCCTCCATGTGATCCATTCACCACCTTTACCACCGTCGAACTACCTATGTCAACAATTGGTTGGCCGAGTGTGTATATGATAGACACATGAGATGGCACGCCTATAGCTAGGGGGCTGAGGGACCCAGACACACACACACACACACACACTAGTAGTTTGGTGCATGGACGTCCATTTCAACAAATTGAGGCAAGGGTCCACATTACGCGTATTATGCCTGGAAAAAAAAATGGACTCTTGTGGTTGGACGAACAATGCAGCATTCAGTGAATTGAGGATTGTCTCAATTATTTTGTAGTGTGGACTAACTTCATCCTTAGACTTGTTAAAAACCAACCCCATGACAATTATTTGAAATAATTTCATTTGTATTTGTTGGTTCTAAATATTGAATGTTGAATATTATTTTTTGATTACTGTTTGATAATATGATATAATTAATTTGTATGGCTTTATTTTTTATGAATGGATGAATATTTATTAAGATATATACTACTTTGATAGGTTAAGACATGCTGTAACAGGTTAAAACATACTGTTGGGATGTGGCAGTGGCCATACTGCCCAGGAGTTTTTTTTAAATCTGCTTAGAATTGTCACGGACTTTGACCCTGAAAATTCCTTGACAAAGGAAAGCTTGTCATAGACTTTGGCCGTGAAAAGTAGGTGATAAGTTTTATATTGTCACAATCAAAGTGTGTGACAAGTTTTCCCTTTTCACAGACTTATCATGGTCAAAGTCTCTAACAAGTACAATCATGTCACGGACTCTGATCGTGACAAGTTCATGATAAAGAAGTCATCACCCCTAAAATTGTCACGGTTTTAGACCGTTACAATTCTAACTTATCAAGATTTTTTACTGTGATAAGTCGCCAGTTTTCGTGTAGTGTATATCTATTACAGTCTTTGCTTCTATTTCACTGCACTCGCATGCTTTGTCTGTTATCATATTCAATGGTATTAATTTTTCATATTGGTGTGAACAAGTTCAATTTCTCTTAGGTGTGTTGGGTAAGGACTTGAAACTCCAAACTAAAAATCCCATGGTCTTACTGAAACTAGTACCACGAATGAAAAATCTCCAAAAAGCATGGGAGAAATTGAATAGACGTTGTATGATGTTTATACGAATGACGGTTACAAATCATAGTAAGACTTAACTTCCCAAAATTAATAGCGCTAAAGAATTTTTAAAGGTAATGGAAGATCGTTTTCGTAGTATTGAAAACTCACTTTTTAGGACACTAAAGGATAAATTAACCACAATAACATATGATATGGCTGAAGGGATGCACGAGCATATCCTCAAAATAACAAAAGTATCTGCCAAACCTAAGAGTTGAGGAATGAATGTGGAATAGTCTTTCCTTATTCAGTTTATTTTGAATTCCTTACCTGTAACAACCCAGGTTTTTGAGCGACTATTTTATATTACTTTGCCTGATGGGATAATTTTATAAAATAGGGGAAGTTGGAGTAAATATTATTTCCCGTGATATTAAGGGATAATATTGACTATATTTTGTCTATTTACCATTATGGGAAGGTAAATAGCATTATATTATGTTTTATTGCGTCGTTATATGTTATGCGACGGTTATGACTCATATGTAAATTGGAGTATAATTAATGAAATAAAATGAATTTGGAACACAAAAATAGTTCACGTTATTCTGAATGTCAAAATAGGGGGTGCGGTTGTTTTTAGAATAGTCGAGATAGTCGAAATAAGTGCCAAGTTGTATTTTTGAGTGTAGGCACTTTTGACGAGTTATGACTCAATTATGTGGTTACGAGTCATTTTAATGGTGTATTAGCAATTAAGAGGGGAATCTATGTTTTATGACCCGTTTAAGACTCCCCACCCCTTTTTATTTCTCATTTGTGTTATAAACCAAGAGAGAGAGAGAAGAGAGAGTTGGGAGAAAATGGGAGAAAAGAGAGAAAAATGGAGATTGGAGCTGAAATCCGTTGCTATCGGAGGAGGATCCGAGACTACAAACTCGAGGCAAGTTTCTTACTTTCTAGATACTGATTTAATGTGATAAATTGCATGTATAGTTAGGTTTTTGGAGATATAAACCATAAATGGGTTCTTTGTTGATTTCGGTAATTAAACCCTTAAATCTTAGTTTTAATTTGATTTGAGGAGAAATTATTAGTTAGAAATTGTGTAGAAATGCTTTGGTAGAAATTATTGTTGTTTTATTTGGGTGGAATAACGAATAAAAAGCTTGGAGATTCGTTAATGGACGAAACATCTTCTCGGAGAAGAAGTTTCCCACCATGATCGATCGATCGAGCATGGGGGATCGATCAATTTAAACATCGATCGATAGACGGCCAAGGGTCGATCGATCGACCCTTCTGGCAGTTGGGAAAATTTGCAGGGACGAATCGATTTGGCTCCCAGGCAAATCGATTCAGTTTGGGGGTAGGCTACAGGTCTGGGAGACCGAATAGATTCGGGTTAAGTATGAATCGATTCAGATAGATGCAGAATGTTGGTTTTACTCACCGAATCAGTTCGCTTTTGGGCGAATCGATTCGCAACCAGGGGAGAATCGATTCGGCCCTAGGGCAAATCAATTCGGCCGCCCTGTTTTTGTGAGATTTTTGTAGTTTTGTTTTAGCCCTTTTCTTTTAGGTTCGAGGTTTAGGAACCTTCCTTTGGGAAGTAATGAGGAGTCCTAGAGGGTTATTTTGGGTAGAAAAATACCCTAGGCTAGCATGTGAGTATTTGGGGATTATTCTAAAGGTTAGATTGTGTAGGTTAATGTCCGAATGATATAATAAGTTAAACTAAAATTTATAGAAGGTAAAAATGTTGATGTTGAGACTTTTGGGAGTCTATTATTGAGGGAGACTCATTTCGATGATTTATGGTTTTGTGTTGGGCTCTTGGAGACTAGTGTGAGTCTATTGCCACTTCGGGTCTTAGGTTATTAAAATAATATGACTCTAAGAATAAGAAATGTATATTCTAAATTTTGGCACAAATGGTTAAGTATATATGGTTTTCGAGAATGTAAAAGTGGATGATTTCAAAATAGAAAAATAATTTTCATAAATGTTAATTTATGATTACACACCTCTCTAAATCGCTATCATAAGAGAAGTTGTGCGCGTTAAGGTGAAATCCCCTGACTAATGAATGCAGGGTGAATATAGTCCTTTGGCCATATGACCGGTTATTGTATATTTGTTCTGTGCTAGTGAGGCAATTCTGGGTGTGGTTATGACTCACTCGCAGGGGTATGGCCTCTTCCCGACGTTTTGGTATGATCCCAGGTTGTCTTGTTTGATAGGACCTGGAAGATGATAGCCATTTAGGGGCGCGTCCAGTGGGGAAACTCAGAGGGACGGTCTTAGAATCGTTATATGTATGTGAATATAACTATTCTTAATAATGTGGGACATTATTGATCTTAAAGCGTTTTATGATAATAAAATGGCTTTAGTTACATTTCCCAGATGGAAGAAGGGAAATGGGGAAGTTAAATACATTTTGCATATGGAAGAAGGAAAATGGAAGATATGAAATGAAAAGGATAAAGCATTTTTATGTTAATAAAACTTTCTTTTATATATATTTCTCCTGGATGGAAGAAAGGGAATAAAATTGGTAAAGGAAGTTTTGAAATGAGACTGTTTTGGTAAACATTTGATAAAATGAATTTACCATATATGTATTTCATAAAGAATATAGGAACTGTGCCTTTAGTTTGTGAATGATATGGTTATGGTGTCTCCTTGAGTATTGTATATGAGTTTTCCACTTTTATATATGATCATTGAGCATCATCATTGATATTGCGCTAGGTTGTGCTTTTAGAATTTAGAGGTGAGAAATATTAAGTTAATTACGAAAGAATTACGCACTTAACTGTCATGCATTTTTGTCACATGGTAATCATATCAAACTGGGCCTTGACCCATCTATATTTCTTTGTTTTGCATGAAACTCTTTGCCCGTTCAGGTGCTCTACCGCAAGGACACCCGTATTGACTCTCCATTCCAGTTGTCATGGAGCGATAGCATATTGCGGATGTTGTAGGATATTGTTATAGTTGTTTCTTTCCATTGTACTCTACTTATGATCAGTTTATTTATTCGGGCGTGTTGCCCAATCTTTGTATTCATTTATTATACTGTGATATTTAAATTGTAATACTCGGTGTAACTATTGTATTGGTCTGTTAATCGACAACTTATTCGGTTATTATTTATTATATTGTATTTCTGTTACTCGTTGATTTTTGGTATCCACCATTTTTGCAACTGGGATTGTCTAAGTGTTTTTCTTTTATTTCCAAAATTTTAAATTTGACAGTCCATTCTAAAATGATTGGTGGTTATCTCGTACTATTATTTTAATCGACAGTGATGCTGAAAATGGACCATCTATGATTCCTGTGATTATTAGAGTATTGGGCTAGCCACTTATTATTTCAGTAGGTAGGTTGTCACAGATGGTATCAGAGCATCTGCGTTTCTTTTGATTTGATATAGAAGATTAAAATCGTTGATTTTTCTTGTGAGATTTCGTTCTCCTGCTATGATACGAGAACCCCGAAAGTCTTTTACACGTTCGTGTGAGACTCGTAAGTCGACAGATGAACGGCATCAGAGAAGGCCGTTATGAAGTCGTCACGAGGCGGGGTTTCTAAGAGCTGTAAGTTGTAGTCGGGGATGAGGTCCGCTTTAGAGGTCGCTCCCTTTGTAGCGTATTGCTATCGCGACTACTAAGTACAATAGATATAGTTTTTCAAGTACTGCTACAAGTAGAGAGTCGTACTAAGTTTGTGATTCCTAGTGAAATTAAGTTGGAGTTGAGAGGTCCTTGACGAGGACCACATATTGAAGTTCGGTCGGATGGAGGAAGTGTAACCTCATTCGGTGAGAGTATAAGGCCCGATAGTTTTGGCCTAGAGAGGGGTATAGAAGTGCCCAGGTGCGAAGGATTGGAGGAAAATTTTACACCCATAGGAATAAGGTTGAAGTGGCGAAAATGTTAGTCGCCATATTTTGGTGGAGCCGAAAGTTTTGCCCATAGAAAAACCCGTTAGATGTTTGGAACAACGAGTTTCTCTGGGATGTTAGGAATGATGAGAAAGTAGATTCTCAAATATTCACATGAGGTTCGATCAGAGGCTGACCGTGAATAAAGAATTACAGGGTTAAGGAAACCTTGAATCGAAGTGGGTTGATACAAGGGAGAGAGAGCCCTTCAGTGGAAATGATAGGCTCACAAGTTAGTGTTGCTAACACTTCTAGAGAAGTAGTGTTCATGAGACCCCATTGATAGACATCCACCCGGGGAAAACTCATTGAAATAAGGCCGTGGAGGCTAGTAGAATGTTCTCTTTGTTTAAGAAGTTAAGGGAACTACGCATTTTGATCTTGTCATTTGAAGAGCAAGAAAAAGAATAGGGTGCCTAGTTAGGGCATAAATGGAAGTAGTTTGGTTCGTTAAGACTAGAATAATGTGTCTAGGAACCATTGGTAGTGGCCAAATATTGGCAAGTATGTTGGCGGGAATTTCCACCTTAGTGGGGGTGGAGCATTCCTTATGATAAGATGGAATAGTATTGTATTAACCCTAGATTCGGGTGTGTAAAAAAATCGAGCTTGTGGTAGTATAGATGTTACTACGTAGTGTATTTATATGACTTCTGGGGTAGGTAGGTTCTATATTTTTCTTCACTTGTTATAAGGCGAGTGATGATATTTTAGAAGTATATGTGTGATATGTGCTACTCATATTATATGCAATATACGAGTGGAAATGTTCTTGGTTTGGTTGGAGAGATAGCAAGCGAATAAATCGCGAGGTTATCCTATGCTAGTTTTAAAATGGAACTAGTGGTTCTATAATATCTCTCCTGGATACAGGTTGAGACTTTATAGAGGTGGTTTAAGGTATATAGGTAGTTTTTATTATTTGCTTTGTTTGTTTTGTTTAATTGTTTGTTTTCTTTGCTTGTGTATGATGTTACCTTATCTCCACGGCCAACAAAGTTAAGTAGTAATGCATTGGAGGGGTTCCTTGTTTGGATTTCTCTTTTGCGAGACGCTCCACGCGTGAACCTTAACGACGTTGGAAGTGGAGAGATGCTGTAATTCTTTTTTTTTAATTTATTTTCTTTATTTTTATTGGTTGAGTGCTGGGTTGGAAGGTTTAGCCGATAATCATGTGATTGAGTGATTAAAGGGATAAGTTGATGTGCGATATAGGAGCACTGTAATAGTCCTTCCCTCTGATCTATGTGGGGGAAACAAAGATATGAAAGTCGGATTGAGACTTATGGTTATGCCTTAATGAGAAGGCCATTTATAAAAATATGTATGTATGTATATTGGGATAAAGCATTTGAGGCATCTTACAGAAAGTAAATGCCATATTAGTTAAATTTTCAGTTAATTGAAATGGTAAGACTTAGAAGGAGAAGTGTATTAGTAGGGTTACGAGTTAGGATTTTAGCGGTCCCGATCATGTGTCTTAGACCATCATATCTCGATGACCGACGATGCGAGGTAGTAGTGTAACGGGAGGGTTCCTTGTTTGGATTTCGCTTTGGCGAGACGTCCCACGCGTGAAACCGAGTGAATGTCGGAAGTGGGGAAAGGTCTTGGACACTAGTAATATGATTAGTATAATATTTATACGACTTGATTAGGATATAGATCGACTTTAGGATTATTAGGACGTAAGGCCCTTAAGGCATGTGACATTATTTTAGGAAGGCGGTAGGGAGTTGACCACAATAGGTTTATGGGTTAACTCTAAGTAGGATTAGGTCCCAAGAACAAAGAAGTACAAGATCTCGAGTGATTCGTAATGTTTAGTCCATAGAAGGTGGGGCCTCTATTAGATAGAGCGTGGTGTCGATTACTTAGTTTTTGAGGAGTTGAAGTATGAGTTGACTTTTACTCCTGAACTCGTGTTGTTAAGATCGAGAGTGGATTTAATGAACGAGTCTCTGCCAGGAATGGGAAGTATTAATACGGGAGCATGGACCCATTGTTTTTGCCTCCCACATACTTACATTTCGTGAGAAGTGTTATCCCACGCTTGATGTAGAGTTCATAGAGGTAGTACTTGCCTTAAAGGAATAAAGGCGCTACTTCCTGGGCAGGAAATTGGTCTTTTCACGAGCAACAAGTTGGAGTTTGTAAAGGACTATCAATTGGATATTCCCTTTCGCTAAGGAAGTGTGAATGGCGTAGTACATGTGCCGAGTAGAAAACCCATCGGAGAGATTAATGAAGGCATCGAAAGCCAAGTAGAACGAGCCTAACTAGGAGGACTTTGTATCAAGAGCATTCCTGTCCGTGATTGACCAGATCACCTACTTGTGTGAAGAGAGTAGTGTGGAACGAGGAAGGGTATATTCGTGGACATTTTCATTAGATTGCCGGTTCCAAAATGGTCATGATCTTATTTGAGGAAATTATTGATCGTCTGACCAAATCGCTGTTTTTTCGGCCAATGTGGGCGGACTGTTTATGGAGGAGTACGCCTAGCTTTATAAGGTGGAGTGTGGAACCATATGAGGTGACTATCAACATAGTGTTGGACTGGGATGAGATATTCGTGTTAAAGTATTGGTAAAGTTTCCAGGAAGTAATGGGAACTAAAGTGAAGTTGAGTATAACCTACCACCCGTAAGTGCTTGAAGTTAACCTAATGCCGAAAGGCATACCTCGAATAGGCGTGCTGACTTAAAGGAAGGATGGGAATAGTAGATTTTGTGGAATGAATTTCCGTACAATAGTTCAGATTTTTTCATATAAGTATGGTGCCGTGTGTATGGACTAGTGTAGTCGGCTGAGTAATTCGCCTGTTCGTTGGAATGGAACCAGCGAATAATATATTCCTTGGGCTTGGAGTGGTTAGAGAATATTTCTTTAATGATTGGGCTCATTGATCTGCATACTTATAAGGGCTACGCCAATGCGAATAGAAGTAAGTAGTGTTGGGGTTGGGCGATTATATGTTAGTGTAGTTATTCCCTAGTAAGGGTGTAACATTTTTTGGGAACAAAGGCAATTTGTGATGAGGTATGTAGGTATCTCCTTCCATAGTACAAAGGTAGGATCGATAGTTCATGAGGAACGACTAGATGCTATGTTAGAGCATGAAGAATGTAGATTGAGATCAAATAGTGATGAACGTAGTCCGAGTCCAATGGGGATGTCGTATTACCGAGGGGTTTGCTAAGAATGATAGAACGATAGTTTGGAATAGTATACCCTTTGTATGATTATGGGGTACGCCTGAATTTTGAGGGAAAAATTCCCTTATAATGTGGGGAGTATGTAACAATCCAGGCTTTTGAGAGACTATTTTATATTATTTTGCCTGATGGGCTAATTTTATAAAATAGGGGAAGTCGGAGTAAATATTATTTCCTGTGATATTAAGGGGTAATATTTACTATGTTTTTCTATTTACCGTTATGGGAAGGTAAATAGCATTATGCTATGTTTTATTGCGTCGTTATATGTTATGTGACGGTTATGACTCATATGTAAATTGGAGTATAATTAATGAAATAAAATGAATTTGGAACACAAAAATATTTCACGTTATTCCGAATGCCAAAATAGGGGGTGCGTTGTTTTTAGAATATTTAAGATAGTCGAAATAAGTGCCAAGTTGTATTTTTGAGTTCCAGGCACTTTTGACGGGTTATGACTCAATTATGTGGTTACGAGTCATTTTAATGGTGTATTAGCAATTAAGAGGGGAATCTATGTTTTATGACCCGTTTAAGTCTCCCCACCCCTTTTTATTTCTCATTTGTGTTATAAACCAAGAGAGAGAGAGAGAGAGAGAGAATATAGAGTTGGAAGAAAATGGGAGAAAAGAGAGAAAAATGGAGATTGGAGCTGAAATCCGTTGCTACCGGGGGAGGATATGAAACTAAAAACTCAAGGCAAGTTTCTTACTTACTAGATATTGATTTAATGTGATAAATTTCATGTATAGTTAAGTTTTTGGAGATATAAACCATAAATGGGTTCTTTGTTGATTTTGGTAATTTAACACTTAAATCTTAGTTTTAATTTGATTTGAGGAGAAATTATTAGTTAGAAATTGTGTAGAAATGATTTGGTAGCAATTATTGTTGTTGTATTTGGGTGGAATAACGAATAAAAATATTGGAGATCTGTTAATGGCCGAAACAGCTTCTCGGAGAAGAAGCTGCCTGCCATGATTGATCGATCGAGCATGGGGGATCGATCGATCGAATCATCAATCGATTAATGGCCAAAGGTCGATCGATCGACCCTTATGGAAGTTGGGAAAATTTATAGGGATGAATCGATTCGGCTCCCAGGCGAATCGATTCGGTTTGGGGGTAGGCTACAGGTCTGGGAGACCGAATCGATTCGGGTTAAGGCCGAATCGATTCGGATAGATGCAAAATGTTGGTTTTACTCACCAAATCAGTTCGCTTTTGGGCGAATCGATTCGCAACCAGGAGCAAATCGATTCGGCCCTAGGGCAAATCGATTTGGCTGCCCTGTTTTTGTGAGATTTTCCTAGTTTTGTTTTAGCTCTTTTCTTTTAGGTTCGAGGTTTAGGAACCTTCCTTTGGGAAGTAATGAGGAGTCCTAGAGGGTTATTTTTGGGTAGAAAAATACCCTAGGCTATCATGTGATTATTTGGGGCTTATTTTAAAGGTTAGACTGTGCAGGTTAATATCCGAATGATATATGAAGTTAACCTAAAATTTATACAATGTAAAAATGTTAATGTTGAGACTTTTGGGAGTCTATTATTGATGGAGACTCATTTTGATGATTTATGGTCTTGTGTTGGGCTCTTGGAGACTAGTGTGAGTGTATTGGCACTTCGGATCTTAGGTCATTAAAATAATATGACTCTAAGAATAAGAAATGTATATTCTAAAATTTGGCACAAATGGCTAAGTATATATGGTTTTCGAGAATGTAAAAGTGGATGATTTCAAAATAGAAAATTGATTTTCATAAATGTTAATTTATGATTACACACCTCTCTAAATCACTATCATAAGGGAAGTTGCGCGCGTTAAGGTGAAGTCCCCTGACTAATGAATGAAGGGTGAATATAGTCCTTTCACCATATGACCGGTTATTGTATCTTTATTTTACGCTAGTGAGGTAATTCTGGGTACGGTTATGACTCACTCGCAGGGGTATGGCCGCTTTCCGACGTTTCGGTATGATCCCAGGTTGTCTTGTTTGATAGGCCCTGGAAGATGATAGCCATTTATGGGCGCGTCTAGTGGGGAAACCCGGAGGGACGGTCGTAGAATCGTTATATGTATGTGAATATAACTATTCTTAATAATGTGGGACATTATTGATGTTAACACATTTTATGATAATAAAATGGCTTTAGTTACATTTCCCGGATGGAAGAAGGGAAATGGGGAAGTTAAATACATTTTCCGGATGGAAGAAGGAAAATGGAAGATATGAAATGAAAAGGATAAAGCATTTTTATGTTAATAAAACTTGCTTTTATATATATTTTTCCTGGATGGAAGAAAGGGAATAAAATTCGTAAAGGAAGTTTTGAAATGAGACTGTTTTGGTAAACATTTGATAAAATGAGTTTACCATATATGTATTTCCTAAAGAATATAGGAACTGTGCCTTTAGTTTGTGAATGATATGGTTATGGTGCCTCCTTGAGTATTGTAGATGAGTTCTCCCATTTTATATATGCTCATTGAGCATTATCATTGATATTGCGCTATGTTGTGCTTTTAGAATTGAGAGGTGAGAAATATTAAGTTAATTCTGAGAGAATTACGCACTTAACTGTGATGCATTTTAGTCACATGGTAATCATATCAAACTGGGCCTTGACCCGTCTATTTTTCTTTGTTTTGCATGCAACTCTTTGCCCGTTCAGGTGCTCTACTGTAAGGACACCCGTATTGACTCTCCATTCCAGTTGTCATGGAGCTATAGGATATTGTGAATGTTGTAGGATATTGTTATAGACGCTTCTTTCCATTGTACTTTTGTTATGCTCAGTTTATTTATTCAGACGTGCTGCCCAAGCTTTGTATTCATTTATTATACTGTGATATTTAAATTGTAATACTCAGTGTAACTATTTGTATTGGTCTGTTAACCGACAACTTATTCGATTATTATTTATTATATTGTCTTTTCGTTACTCGTTGATTTTGGTATCCACCGTTATTGCAAATGGGATTGTCTAAGTGTTTTTCTTTTATTTCCAAAATTTTAAATTTGACAGTACGTTTTATAAAATTATTGGTGGTTATCTCGTACTATTATTTTAATCGACAGTGATGCTGAGAATGGACCATCTATGATTCCTGTGATTATTAGAGTATTGGGCTGGCCACCTATTATTTTAGTAGGTGGGTTGTCTCATTACCTTCTTAGTATGACCCATTAGAAATTCACTACAATACTATTAAATATAAATAGTATGTGAATGAATTGGTCAACATGGTTGTTTAAGAGGAGCAAAGACTTAAACAAAACTTAAATCACTCTGTCAATCTAGTAACTTAAGGAAACGAAAAAAAGGAAATAATCATAAAAAGGAAAAGAAAAGAAAGGCATCAATTATTAATGAGTTTAATAATGTTGCTAAGGCTCAAAACAAGGAATATGACAAAGAAAATAAGTGCTACTTCTGTAAAAAGGTGGGGCATCTTCAGAGTGACTATCATAAACGGAAGGCGTGGTTCAAATGGAAACGTAAATATTCATTTTTTTTATGTTTCGAATCAAACTTGACTAAAGTTCCTCAAAATACTTGGTGGATTGATTCTGGTTCTACTGTTCATGTTTAAAATAGAGTGTATGGATCCTTACACCCAAAACAATTGCAAATCCAAATGAACATTTTATCTACATGGGAAATAGGGTTAAAGCTCCAATTGAAGCCATTGGAAATTTTCATTTAACTTTAGACACATGATATTGTTTAGGCTTAGAAAAGACTCTATATGTGCATTCTATTTCTCGAAAGATAGTTTTTTTTATCCATACTTGACAATAATGGTTACTCTTTTAAATTTGGAAATGGTTGTTTTAGTTTATATCAAAATACATGATTATGGGTTCTATTATTTCATGTGATGATGGGTTGTATAAACTAAACTTGATAATAATTTTGCTTAACCCTTTTGACCCTGCATTCTAATGTTGGAACAAAACGTAGCCTAATAAATGAAAATTCATCTTTTTTTTGGCACAAAAGAATGTGGCATATATCTCCAGAGAAATATTAGAATGACTTGTAAAAGATGGGAAATTGCCCAACTTAAATTTTATTCATCTCAGAGTGTGTATAAATTGTATTTAAAGAAAATTATAAACACACCAAGAAAGGTGCTACAAGAAGTAGTGAGCATCTTGAAATTATCCGCACTGATATTTTTGGACCCTTAACCACTGTGTGTTTCGATGGAGAAAGGTATCTCATAACCTTTGTGATGACTTTCCACGTTATGGATATGTCTATATATTAAGTGAAAAATCTCAGGTAGTGGATATCCTTAAGGTGTGCATTCATGGGGTTAAAAGATAATTAGAAAAAAAGTGAAAGTTGTCAGGTCTAATAAAGGTGGAAAATATTATGGTAAATATGATGAGTCCAGCCAATGCCCCAGACCATTTTATAAATTCATAGAAAAGCGTAGCATATGTGCTCAATACAAAATAACAGGTAACCAAAGCAAAACAGTGTTGCGGAACGATGTAATCGTACTATAATTGAGATGGTTAGGAGTATGTTGAATAACTCCATATTACCCGAATCATCATGGAATGAAGTTCTAGAAACCATTGCATATGTATTAAACCATGTAGCTAGTAAGGTAGTGCAAAAGACCCCTTTTGAGTTATGGAATGAACGAAAACCTAGTTTAAGGTATCTTCATGTTTGGAGATGTCCACTGGAGGTAAGGATTTACAATCCTAATGATTTTTTTTTATTTTTAGAATGGTAAATAGTTACTTTCTTGGTTTCCACAAAAAATCCAAACAGTATGGGCTTTATTGGCCAAACATAGTACGATAATCATAGAAATCGTTAGCGCCAAATTCATTGAAAATGGTGAGATCAGTGGGAGTGAAAAACCACGTAAGGTGGATCTTAAAGAAGTTAAGGTAAACATTTGTTTGCCCCAATCTTCTAAATAAGTTTTTGTTCTTATTTCTATTAACCAATTTAATAATCAATGAACAAATAATAGAGAACCATAATAAATGCCATTACGAGGATCTCCTAGAGAAATAAAAATCTTCTATCTCAAATGATTATGTGGTTAATCTATAAGAATTTTACTTTGACAGAGGGATGAGTAAAAATCCAGTTTCATTTTCACAAGCTATAGAAAGTAAAGATTCTACTAAATGATTTTAGACTATGAAAGAAGAATTGAAATCAAATGGAAAGAATGGAGTTTGGGATATCGTTGCATTGCCTAAAGAGTACAAGAAAGTTGGTTGTAAATGGGTCTATAATACAAAATGCAATACTAAAGATAATATTGAACGATATGTAACACCCTATATTTATATGATATTAAATAATTATGGGATTAGTTATTATTATTGGATTAATTAAATTAAAATGTGAGAAATTAATTATTAATTAATATGGATTAAAATAAATATTAACAAGCATGCCAAGGGTTAATACTTATTGTTAAGATTTATTAAATATTACTGTGTGAATATGTAGTATGGAATTATGAAATTTTATAAATTGTCGATAATGTGAAATATGACAGTTTGGTATTTTAAGTCAGGACGTGCGTATGAGTGGTGTCGGGACTAATTGAATGGAATAAAAAGATAAGTTATTTTTTAAGTAACTTGTATGGTCATTTCAAGTCTGCCCTTAAGTCCTAAAGGGCTGAGATAGTCAGAAAACTCTACTCGGGTATTTTATTTGGACTCCGAAATATTTCTAGGCTTAACAGGCACCCCGTAGGGGTATTTTTGTCCTTTGGATTTTGGGGGAAATAATATGGGCAAAATGAGAAAAATAAAATAGAGTGTATATGGGTGAGAGGATGTCGGTCAGCGTGTAAACCTACGTGAGAGAAAGAGTGAAGAGTTTGCTATAGTGGAATAAATGCAAATTCTCAAATAAACCAATTTTAATCAAACCCAAATTTTAGTTAAACCCTAACACATGCATCTAGGTGATTTGAAAGCATTAAATCAATAAGCATGTAAAGGTAACCAATTTCAGGAAAAAATACCCGAAAGGCAAAACCCTTTTTATTTTCACTATAATTTATAAAATAACGATTTACAATCATATTACAGCGAAAATACAAGTGACATACGAATACCCGTAGGTGTCGGTCGAAGTTATCAGCAATGGAACAACTGCAGAAGCTCCACAAGAACCGCAATCCTATCTTCAGCCCAGGAATATCGCAGCACTCCCTAATTTGACCTCAGTCCTGTGTAGGTGTATCCTCTTTACAAAGAGTTAACTTCAACAAGATTGTATCTTGAGTTCCAAAACAACTCACACAAAAGTACCCGGGATATTGTGAATTGTAAAACAAGAGATTGAACTCTAAAAATGTTGGAGAATAAAGTAAAACACTCAAAATTGTATTATATTTAAAACTAGTGTTTCTCCACATGAAATTCAGAATCCTGATAAAAATCAAGGCGATGACGTGTCAGAAAATAACTCTTCCCGTTCAAACGACATACGATGTCATTTTAACGAGATTCTATCTCATTCGAACGAGATCCTATCTCATTTGAACGACCTATAAAATGAGACCATGATTGTAAATAATTTCGATACGAGCGTATGGCCACCAGTTTCGTCCTTTTCTGATTTTTTATGAATTAGTTATGATTTTTCTACGAAAAGGTGTCAAATATGAATTCAAAAAAATTTCAAAAGCATTTAAACATCCCAAACACTTTTTGATGAACCGTAAAAGGACTTAAATACTTTCTCACAAAAATTAACCTTGTAGAGGCTTGAATGTGGAAGAAGCTTGATATTCGGATCCGTCTCGATGCTTGAATGAACTTGAATAATTCTTTGATTGTTGTAGTGGTATACGACATACTCAATTGATAACGGACATTTATAAAATCATGTCCTTACAAATCCCCCCTATGTCTATGAAGGCACAAAATAAAAACATTCGAATTATCAAATCAAAATGCCTATACAAATCTAATACCCTTCTTGAACCCAAAAGTGAAAAGGTATTAACTTTACATGTCTTGAAACTTTTCTTCAAAAATCTTCAATGTCAAATCTTCAAATCTTCAAACCTTTAAGCTTTTCTCATCAGGGTGTGCAACATAATGATCATCAATCTTCATTCTTACACACATGAGATAAATCAAATACCATCGTGATGCATCGAGTTTGAAATGATATAAGAATAAATCAATCAATATAATCAAATCTCCCTCTTAATGCAAACTCCCCCATAAAATCATAATTCCTTCTCCCCATTTTTATCTGTCCGAAATAGATAAGGAAAAGAATAAACAAAGCTAAACATGGAGTGTCACGATACACAACATAAGTATGGATAAAACTATGCACATGTAGAGAATGTATTCAAAGGATCCACAAACTATTTTTGAATTTTCAATTTTTTCAAACAAAAACAATTTACAAAAATAAACACACCACGAATAACATTAAGACAACCAAATCATGGCTATGGAATGAATGGGTGTGAACAAATTCAATAGGTAATAAAATTCAATCAAGCATATGTGCACGATCTATAAGTGTACTCCTATTTATTAAACATAAAAATATCTTGAGGTGTAAAATTGTTAAATTTAGATGATATCGACTAAATCAAATTAATAAATCAAAGCCTAAGTGACTTTCATACCAATAACATCCAAAACTTTTTAGTGCCGTTTTGAGAACTTTTCAAAGGACGTGCAAACCGATTGATTACTTTCCAACCAGACTCCCTCGTATATAATAATGTATTTTTTTTATATCTAATGAGGTACTAAATTCTCAACATAGAGAAAACCTATTGGCCCATTATTAGCATAATATTCTTTTTATTGCCATTCAATTTTTTCGGTCTCTTTTCAAACCTTATTGGACATCGGATAATTAAAATACCTCAATTTTTTGGTCCAATTAAACCGTGGTTTAATCACAAAGGATAAATATATACCTTTCGTATCCCTTTCCCATTTTTTAAAATTCACAGAAAGTCACGACAAACGGTTTAAAACATGCACACCTTTTATTATCTTTTTTTGTCGCATTTGGTTCGTTTTAATCGACAGAATTGAGATGAAAATATGTAACCAACATGTGATTTGACAAGAACAGTATTCAAACAAATTCGTGCTCGTGTGCATCAAAGGAAATAACGAGTCAATCATATGGGTAATAACACTTAATTACATCTTAATCTTTCCAAAAACTATAAATCATATGAATGACATGACATATTGTCTCAAAACTCTATCAAATAGTCACATGGATATGGCATGATGTTGTGACTTGGTCATCCAAAATGTCAATTCATATAAGGTTCAAACGAAATACAAAACTCTTTTCGGATTTTTTAAATTTTTTATCAAAATAAAATCTTTTTGACTTTTTCAAAAATTTTCATACAAAAATCCAATACAAAAAGTATATGTCAACACACTAGCAAATTTATATCATGAAAACTCAACTAGTGTATGACAAAAATCATGCAAGCATTCAACGATATGAAATAGAAAGTGAAGAATCATGTCCAAGCATGTGAGTTTCAAAATATCTAAAGTCTACCGTATCCAAAAGTGATTTCCTAACCCAAACAGATGTGACACGTCGACACGAGTTTTTGGGAACCAACAAAGTACTATACTTAGACTTCCTAGTACCTCTTCAAAGATCAAAACAGAAATGCCTAAGGTGTCCTTTCCTACCACAATGTGAACCAATGTAAATGGATGGAACGTCACCTTTGGGTTAACCTTTTCTAACATCCTTAGGAATGGTTGACCCTCTAAAACAAATAATGGTTTCGGCTTTATAACGGAAGCATTAGAACATAACGATCCATTACCATCACTACCAAACCTACTTGAATCGTTTAAATCATTTTTCAACTTCAAATTATTTGATTCAAGCAACAAATTAGACTCTTCCAAAGATAGGGATTTCTTTTTCAAATTATCAATTAAACTTAACAGTTTATTTTGCTCATCCTCAATTAAAACAAACTTATCCCTAAGAGTCTCTTCACGTTCCGTAAAATCATCGATTATTTTTTTATCCTCAACGGAACAAATAGGAACCCTAGAATTTTTTAAGTCCTCCAATTCTTTTTCTAAAACCATGAGTTTATCATCACTCACCTTTTTGGCAACTTTTAAAGAATCAAAGTCAATACATTAATTGCCAAAGTGTTCACGACAAATATCTCTTTGATTTTGAGTCGTTTTCAAATATTCAATTTTATTTTTAAAAAGAGAGTTTTCTTCTTCAAAAATTTTAATTCTTTTGCAAAGTTTCAAATTCAAAAGAGTTAATTTTTTCGCACGGTCGTGAACCTGATCAAACTCATCACGACTAACAATATCAACAATATTAGAATCCATCGAGAAAAAAATCAGGAGAGGAACACAAATAAACGCAAAAAAATTTCACTACAGGATCTACAAAGTAAATTAGTGCAACGGGCTCTGATACCAATTTGAATAGTGTGCTATAGTGGAATAAATGCGACTTCTCAAATAAACCGATTTTAATCAAACCCAAATTTGAGTTAAACCCTAACACATGTATCTAGGTGATTTGAAAGAATTAAATCAATAAGCATGTAAAGGAAACCAATTTTAGAAAAAAAATCCCTGAAGGGAACAAAACCTTTTCATTTTCACTATAATTTGTAAAAAATGGCTTACAATCGGATTATAGCAAAAATAAAAGTGACATGCGAATACCCACAGGTGTCAGTCGAAGTCGTCAGCAATGGAACAACCGTAGAAGCTCCACAATAACCGCAGTCCTATCTTCAGTCCAGGAATATCATAGCACTAACTGATTTGACCTCAATCCGATGTAGGTTTATCCTCTCTACAAAGAGTTAACTTTAACAAGATTGTATCTTGGGTTCCAAAAAAACTCATACAAAAGTACTTGGGATATTACAAATCGTAAAAGACGAGATTTAACTCTAAAAGGTTGGAGAATAAAGTAAAAAACTCAAAATTTAAAACCAGTGTTTCTCAACACGAAATACAAAAGTTTAACACCCATTAAATACGAAAAATCAAGGCAGTGACGTGTCAAAAAATAACTCTTCTCGTTCGAACGACATATGATGTCGTTTAAATGAGATACCATCTCTTTTGAACGAGATCATATCTCATTTGAATGACCTATCAAACGAGGCCATGCTTGTATATAATTTTGATATGACCATATGGCCGCTAGTTTCGTCCTTTTCTGATTTTTTATGAATTAGTTATGATTTTTCTAAGGAAAGGTGTCTGATATGAATTCAAAATTTTTTTAAAAACATTTAAACATCCCAACACTTATAGATGAACCATAAAGTGACTTAAATACATTCTCACCAAAGTTAACCTTGCAGAGGCTTGAATGTTGAAGAAGCTTGATATTCGGATCCGTCTCGATGCTTGAATAAACATGAATAATTCTTCGACGGTTGTAGCGATATACGACATACTCAATGGATAACAGACTGTAAACGCAGTTGAAGAATCCCCGGGTTTGAAATAATAATCTCAAATTAAAATAATAATTTCCTTTTAAGTAAATGCGGAAGCGTTAAATACAAGTGATGGTTCCACAACAAAACAAGGCCGGGTTTTAATATCTTAAGAAACAAATTAAAACAACATAATTCAAGTCATAGTATTTGCCTAAGTCATGATTAACAATTATATCCAAAGTTAGGCGAAACCATATTAAAGCAGGTGACTTGAATAAACCAATTTTATCCAATATTTAATTTAAGTCCCAAATTAAATGAGTGTGAGAATTAAACCCAATTTTATCTTGAAATTAAACCTAAGCATGCGTTCTAAATTTTGTGCAAGATAAAATAAACAAGGTCACACTACACCGCGATATACGAGGAAAAACCCACTAACGGGAAAAAAAAACCTCGGGACGGCCCTAGCCTCAAATCCACTAAAAATGGTATTACAAAATACAAGACAAAAGACTTACTTCCTAAACTCGATCCCTCTCAAGCCATGATGCTTCTTCTTGTATCAACCTCCAATTAGCGGATAACCAACGGAGCTCCACCGTGGTCTCGGAATACACCGATGGGACAATTAGGCACACCGTCACCCAAACATGGAGCCTTTCTCCAAACGGGTAGAAATGAAACGAACTTCTCTTCAAATCGGTGTAGAGAAAAACCGGTGCCAAAACAACCTCCAAGTAATTGATATTTATGTAGGAGAACTTGGATAAACAATTATTGGGTGTAAACTAGAGTGTGTGAATTTTTCTTTAAAAGATGACACTCAAAACATGAACCTTTTCCCTAAACAATTATGCTCTCAAACTCTCTTTTTGAGATGGAAATGAGTTGGAAAAGTTATCTTGGAAAATGTGTTTCCCGCACATAATAAAGTATGAAAAAGTTGGTTAAAAACCAAGTGGGGAAAGTGGGAGAAAACTGCCAAAAAAATGCTCAAAACTGTTCCCGCCTGGCATTCTCGTTCGAACGACTTTGACTGTCGTTCGAACGAGGCTTCTAACGAGCGACCAGCCTGGGCTCGTTAGAACCTCGTTAGATATCTCGTTGGAACGAGAAAGTCGTTCGAACGACTTATCTAACGACTGACCAGTTTGGTTAGAAAGGCAGTCTCGTTCGAACGAAGTTTGGTTCGAACGAAAAATCTCGTTCGAACGAAACTTCGAACGAATTTCAGAAATTTTGTTAAATTCTATTTTGGCCCAGAAACATTTATATATATATTAATATAAAGTCCTTTTGAAATAATTTCTGAAATAAACAAGGTTTTATAAAACCTAATCACCCAAATAAACAAAGTTCCAAGTTCCTATATAAATATAATTACATTCATACCTTGGGAGCATGGAACCTTAGTTGATAACGTAGAAACGAGGCACATAAACCGGCATTTTGATGAAGCTTTAAATTCTTTGCCGCTACGTCTTCAACAAACACTTCATAGGTCTAGAATATTACAATTAAATAAAATCCTATGAAAAAATGTTTTTGTCCGGAATTGAGCCAAAACTATATATGGACTCAATTGGAAATTTGTGTCCTTACAAATCTCCCCCTTTGGCTATTCCGGGACAAAAACCAAACAAAAAATCCTAAAGGGCCGTCAAGCTCTACTAGACTCAAAACATACCCCGCCCAATCTTGACTCAACCCAAGGATCAAACGCTTTGCCATAGAAAGATGCCGCTTTAGAATAATTCCTGCACACTTAAGCAAACTCATCAAATGCATAGGGAATATCAAAATATTAAATGCAAGTAATTAATTACTCCCCCTAAATTAATTCTCCCTTTAAACACATTACCTACTTAGAAAGACGTCTCCCCCGAAGATAAATCTCCCCCAAATGAAGATACGATAATAATAGGATTAGATACCATTTCTCCCCCTATCATCACAGACATTTATAAAATCGTGCCCTTACAAAGAGAGAACCACAGAGGAAGCAGGAGGGAAACCATACGTGTTCTTGGTGAAAAACTCAAGAACTCACACCACAAATCACACCAATGCATAGATCGGAAGATGGGGATCAAGCCTATACCAATTTCATTAACGAATCAGAATATCAATTCGAGACAAGTGCTTATTACTTGCTTTCCTTAGAAATATTTGTGTTCATGTTAAACTAGGTAATTTTTCCATTGTTATGAAAGTTGAATTTGGTGAAAAATTTGGGAGAATTAATCATAAATTAGGACTGATTTGAATAAAGTTTGATTCCCTCATGTAAATAGGATTATGTCCATGAGTTTATGATATTTCAGAACTAGGGTTCTTGATATTTAAATTTGGTGATTTTGAATTTTATTGATGATTAGTGATGATTTAATGAAGATATATTGTTGGAAATCATATAGATGTTGGGTAGTTGATTTGGAATTGAACGATTGGTGTTTAGGATAATTATTTTAGAGGTTTTAAGCTTGAAAATGGTTGAAAATGAATCTATTAAGGGTGTAAAACGTATCAGGTCTGATTGGGGGAGGGAACTGCTCAATCTCATTCGAACAAGATTTAGTCTGGTTCGAACGAGATAGGTTCTCACAAGATTTTGTTCAAACGACATCAGACCTGCTTCGAATGACAGGTCCAAAATTTGGAAAATTTCATTTTTGCCCAATTGGTTTTACACAGTTATTTTGAGAGAGGAAAATTGTCATTTGACGATTTTATCATAGTGCAGTGTTGCTAGGGAATATTCATAGAGAAATACCTTAAATACTTGGAAAGGTGAGTTAACATTGGAAATTGAAAGAGAGAGAATAATCGAAATAATCATATTATAAGTAGTAATGGCAGAATACTACGTACGGAAAATATATGTATGGGTTGGGCGAATACCTTGATTTTAATAGGATGTGGGAATGCCTATTATTAGATGATTATTATTATTATGTGAATAGAATACCTACGCTACGTTGCTATCGGGATGAGGTTTTCGTACAGTGGACAGTCTTATCCTGTGTGACCCATTGGGGGATATTTGACTTGTACCCAGAGTATATGAACTTGGTTACGTGCTATCCAAGATGTAAGATAGTTTCGACGACTGGATGGAGCGTATGTATGTGCATGACCCATTTGTCTGGGGACTATACTCACCTCCAATATTTGTGATTTGAATTTTATGGTTCGTGAGAGATTGAACCAGCAGTCCTTCATGCAGTGAGAGATGCCCCTGGACATGATAGCAAAGTATGCATTGCGCCAAGTGGTCTTAACCGTGCAGGATTATATATATATATATATATATATATATATATATATATATATATATATATATATATATATACATGTGGATAATTCTACTGTGAGAAATTAGTAGATATAGTATTATTGATAATTAAAATAATCTCAGTGGGTAAGAGATTTACTAACAAAACATTGAATATGAAATGTGGTTATTTGGGATAAATGGTTTTAATGACGTATTGTATGGGTGATACGACATTGTAGATTACTAGGTCAGGATAGATGCACGTTAGGCATGCATAATAGTAGAGAGGTGAGAATCTCATGTGAGATTTCCAAACTAACATCCACGTAATACTTGCATTATTACAGTTTTAAATACTTGCTAAAATAAATATTCTTACAACTCGGGCTCTGACCCGTTTATTGCTATTCTTATCTCTTTTGATATATATATATATATATATATATATATATATATATCAGGTTCCCAGCCACAGGGTTACCAGACTTAGACGAGTGGATCGTTTAGCGAGCTGCAGCAGTTGTGGGATTTGTAGGTCCTTACACTTAGACACCTCTATTAGTTCCTTCTGTTCTATCCATACATTTCATATAGGGCATGTTTCACCCATCCTCAGTCATTTTATTAGAGATTGTACTCAGTTTACTTTAGTATTTTATTTGTGATGCACATGAGGATTTTATGGATGGTTGGTTTGAGACCTTGAACTGGAATGTTTTATCAAGTCTTGTTTATTTCAGTAGTTGTGTCATGTCCAGTATTTATTATATTCATGTGGATTGTAAAGAACTTATGTCTTAAAGAATGAAATTTTTTAATGGATTAATTGGGTATAATTAAATGGGAAAATGTTTTGACACTAGCTTAATTATTTATTAAGTGATTAATAGTATTAAATGTTTTCTACAGTGATACTAAGAAAGAATCCACCGAACATTCTGTTTTAATTTTAGTAAAGAACTTATCACCCGTTATTTAATTGGGAGGGGTGTCACACGATATAAAGCCCTAATTGTGGCTAAAGGTTTCACTTAGAAGTAAGGACTTAATATAAAGCCTGACTTGTGGCCAAAGGAACGATATGAAGCCCGACTTAGTGTAACAAGATCCTCATGTTTATCAAAACTAGGAGAGTTAGGTTACGTTGTGCCCCATGATATCCTTCCCATGCACTCGACATCGGTGGATCAAAACGTCGAGCTCCCACCAGCCACTGAGGTAACCGAAAAGGCCGATCGAGAATTTCCCTTTAGCCTAGCAGTTATGGGCTACCCTGTTTCATCAAACTTCAAGCTCCCTAGGATGGACTCTTTTGACAGTACTTTCGATTCAAGGAACCACATCTACCACTATGGGGAATATATGGATTTTATGGCTAGTGACAACCAAATAAGGTGCAAATAATTTCCCCCCATGCTGAAGGATGAGGATGTGGTTTAATTATCTTCCCCTACAATCCATCATGTGCTTTAGGGACCTCTATGAAAGTTTTTTCAACATTTTATTGGGATCAGGATCCATAGGAAGATAATTGATCATCTGTTTAATACCCTATAGACTATGGACGAGAGTCTCAGGGAATATGACAAGAGATTTAATGATGAGCTGCTCTGTATAGATCAACCTGATGAAAAGGTGGATGTGCCAGCCTTCTCAAGAGGGTTATTTAGTGTGAACACCATTTATTTTCCATCTAAGAATATGCCCGCGAATATAACGGATCTTATAAGAAAGGTGGAGCATTTTGAGGACACGATTAGCAGCCTACAGTCGGACCACCCATCTAAGGATGTTAGGGAAATGAAGTATGAAAATGAGTGTAGAAATAGAAGGTATGAAGGGGAAGGAGGAAGAAGAAATCCATTAGTTCGGAAGGGTCAATGCATTAAACTAGCACTGAGTAGTTCACCCATCTCAACACAACCATAAGTAGGGTTTTGATCATCATGGTGGAAATAAAGATGTTGAAGTGGTCGAGAAAGCCAAAAAATCATCCCATGAAGCCTAAGTTCAACCTATACTGCCAATTCTATAGAGATAATGACCATGACACAAACAAATGCCTCCATATTAAGATCGAGACTAAGATGCTAGTGTATAGAGGATACCTAAGGGAATTTGTCCAAAATGGGATCCCTCATCAACAAGAAGAAGGCAGCGGGAGGCAAGACGAGAGAAGAAGGAGTCAATCAAAATAAAGATAAGCATGGAGGGAAAAAAGAAGGGATGTAGCGGTAGTCAAAGGAGGAAGGAAGATCGGTATGACATTCGAAGGATTTAAAGTAAGTGGAGAACTAATTTTGGTCATACGGGCCTATCGGGGTCATATAAAAGAGATATTAAAAGTGCTGGTTGGTAAGATCACCGAAGATTAGGAAAATATTATTTCCATGCCTGAACATACCAAAGACCTCATCAAGCCCCATGATGATCCCTTGTTAATAACAGTAAAAATCTTCAACTAGATGATAGAGAAAATTATGATTGACATAGGAAGCTTGGCCGATCTGATTTACTATGAGTCCTTTGAGAATATAAATATAGAAGGAGCTTGACTAAAATGAGTACAATGCCTATTGTTGGGCTTCCTTAGAGAGAAGGTATACCTGAAAGAATGGATGGAGTTAATGATCACCATTTGAGGAGGAAAGTGGATAGTCACACTTCATCTGGAATTCTGTTGGTCAGGTCGCCATCAGCCTAAAATGTACTCATAGGTCGAATAAACATCAACTGCCTCGATGCAATCCTGTCAATTAAATCCCTATCCATTCGATTCGCAATGCCGAAAAAATAGGGAAACTGCGAGGAAGTCGGTTACGAGCCCAAAGATACTATTTCTCATACTTAAAGAAGAAAATGGAAACCTTTAATAGTGATGGACTAGACCCGAGGGAGGAGACCACTATGAGACCTCTAGTGGAGGATCTGATACCCATCCCCTTATATAAGGTTCTCCTAGAGAGGGTTGTATATGTAGGGTTATTATTATTATAAGATAAGAGAGAAATTGATTCGATTTTTAAAGGAATATCACAAAACATTTACATAGAGTCATGAAGATATCTTAGGCATTAATGCCTTAGTAATAACCCACTAGCTAAAGTCAGATCCATCCAGACAACCTATTTGGAAAAAGAAGATAGCGTTCAACTAGGAGAGGAATCAATATGCCCATATGGTAGTGGAATAGCTGTTACAGGCAAAGTTTGTTTAGGATGTTAAATACCTCGAATGATTATCTAACGTTGTGTTGGTATGGAAGCCTAATGGAAATTGGAGGCTCGACATAGATTAATTAGATTTTAATGACGCCTGCCCAGAGGACTTGTATCCTCTTCCCAGAATCGACGCATTTGTTGATGCTATGCAGGCAAAAAAACACTCTCCTTCATGGACGCATACTTCGAATACAACCCAATTCGGCCAGGTGATAAAGAAAATACCTCATTTCTGACCGATCGGGGAACCTATTCTTACAAGTTAATATCGTTTGAGATGAAAACATCAGGGCGACTTATCAGTAGTTATTCAACCGAATGTTTGAAGACAAAATAAGAAAGAAGGTTAAAATCTATGTTGATGACATGTTAGTGAAAAGTATGAAGGTGGAAGAACACGTGACAAATCTGGAGGAGGCATTCAATATCCTTGAATAACGTGGGATGAATATGAATCCCAAGAAATGTTCATTCGATATGACCTCGAGAAATATTTTAGGGTTCATGGTAACTCAAAGAATTATAAAGGCGAATCTTGAGATGATCCAATAAGTTCTAACTATTAGGAGCCCAAGAACGATGAAGGAGGTCTAGTTGCTAACAATTAGGGTAGTTATATTTAACCATTTTATGAGAAAGGTAAAAGATAAGTGCATCTCATTCTTCAAAACACTAAAAAAGGTATTCGTCTGAATCGAGAAGTGAAAATGAGATTTTTATGATCTGAAGACATATATGATGGACATTCCTCTACTGTCAAAATTAAAGCCGAGAGAAGAGATATACATTTACCTCATCATTTCCTTAACGATAGTCAACTCAGTTTTAATTGGAGATAATGAAGGGACTCAACGTCCGATTTACTATGTAAGCAAGGTTTTCAGGGGGGATGAGTCGAGATATCTGATTCTGGAAAAATTGGTATTCACATTGGTCATAGTTGCTCAAAAACTGAGATCGTATTTTCAAGCTTGCATGACAGTTATTATGAGGGATTTCCTTCTCAGGTATGTTCCACAAACCATAAGTCTCCGAAAGGCTCATGAAATGGTTATTAGAACTGGGACAATTTAGGATATAATACAAATCGAAGCTTGAAGTAAAGGGGAAAGTCGTTGTTGATTTTGTTACGAAATTTTTAGATGAAAAAAGGTAGAATACGGTCTAATAGATTAAATAAGGCAAACAAAAATGGAAAATCCATGTATACAGGTCATCAAACAATGAAGGATACGAGTCGATATTGATAATCAAAGCACCAGAGCGTGCTAACATGGATTACATACTACGTTTTAACTTCACGACTTTCAGCAACGAGGACAAGTATGAAGCACTAATAGTAGGGTGAAACACCCGTGATTTTAAAACTGTAAAATCCATTAGAAATTAAAATTTTGCAAAAAATAAATTTTTGGACTATATTAATTTTTATACTTAAATAAATTGGTTTTTGTTTATGTAAAATATAATTTTAATCAGAATTGAAATCGGGATTTAATTCGAGAAATTGTAGCGTTTTATATAAAATTGGGGGACTTCGATTTGTTAGGCTTTCTGAATCGGTTTGGCACTGGGGGTGAACTGGTTTTCTCCGACAGTGGGCAAAAATTGGGGTTCTTTTTTCGTGTTTATATAGGACTCAAACTCTTTTCCTTTATTAAAATAAAATGGCACGGTTTTAGAGCTCTTAAAACACATTTTAACCTTCTAAATAAGAAGTAGACTCCCATATTTATACCTCCTCTAATCTACAAAAACTAAACCCCATTAAAATTAAATTTCAACCCAAGTTTTGAAGAGCTAAACTAAGTTTTTTGATGATCGTCTAAGAATGGGGCTGTTGATATGAAAATTAGTCAGCAGGCGTGGACTGATCATATGAAGACATGTATCATCTTACATGGCAAACTCTTATACTCACCGAGAAACTCGCAACACCGAACTACTCATCACCTCGAGCTATTTAGCGTGCCGAGCAACTTAACATGCTGAGCTACTCAACATGCAGATCATCTGGCCAGGAAGATCAAGCGACAATTGCACATTCAATGAATATTGGATTTAATGAACATTCTTATTATACAGATGTATATGTCTATTAGATAACGGCATATTGTTTATTCATACTGATAGCCCCAAGGCTATAAATACATTATAACACCTTCTATAACGGGGTAATTGATCATTAACAATTGTGATCAAGATTAAGGCAAGAACATCCAGTAATACAAAATAGTGGATGTAGGTCATTTTCATAAGCCTGGACCACTTTAAAAATCCTTTGTCTTATTTTTTATTTCGTATTTATACGTGATTAATTAATTAGATCAAATCTAGTTTTTTACATCAACAGATTGGTGTCGTCTGTAGGAACGACTATACGTAGCGTTTTCACTAACATATTCCTTGAAAATGTCTGAAATACCAGAATCCAGTAACCGAAACAATGACCGAGTTCCCCCCAATCCATCTGCTCCCCCAAATCTTCAGGATCTCACTGGGATGGTAGCCAATTTAGCCCAGGGGAAAATATATATGCAAGAGACCAGGCGTCAACTCATTCAGATCGTTCATTAGGGTACACCTGCCCAGTCAGGTCAACGAAGCGTCCAGAGACTTACCCATTTATCGTCTTCAAGACCCAAACGTATGCTATTTTCGTCTGCTTCTCAGTCTCGACGTATCGGGTCTCATCGTACTGAGAGGACCAATGATCCCTCTTATCATCCTGGCCCGACCTCTTCTATAAGAGCTACAGATTCTCAGTGAAATGTTACTCTATCCCCAGAATGAACAAGCGCTCTAGAGAGGTTGAGTAGAGCCTCTCCCTTTGACCATTTGGGCCCTAGAAGGATTAAAAACCCTCCTAGGATTGCAACGAGAAATTCTCAATGACCAGATGATCCACGGGAAGGTTCTGCACAATCACGACCAGCAACTCGTAATGAAAGATCCGAAGAGAAGAATTCAGCGTGATCGGTTGCTCGAACGAATAGGTTCAAAGCCAGAAATAACGCATGGAGGGGCTCCATTCAAAGGTTGGAGGAAAAATTAGGGGAAATGGCTAAGGCCAAGAACCCTCTCTAAAGAACTTTCATCGTGGGATCACACTTTATCCAAGCAATTGTGGATTTTCTCACACCGTCAAAATTGAAAACCCCTGTAGTAACACCTAAGTACAATGGAAAAACTGATCTCGTCCTTCACATAGAGCAGTACCAAGCTACTGCTGATATCTACGCCATTCCTCATGAGATGCGGCGTATAGCATTTTTAGGAACTATCATCGGGTGAGCCCAAATATGGTATAACAACCTTTCTCGGGGGCAGATTGCTACATTCCATTAGCTGGCAGAGCTCTTTATAGGGAATTTCTATTTTGGAGCGAAGCCAGTAAAGAGAGTAGCACATCTGCTGAGTGTAAGGAAGAAAATAGGAGAGAGAACCAGGGATTATAGCACTCATTTTAAAAATGAGAAACATGAAGTAATCGACTACGAAGAGAAGACAAACATTACAGCTTTGATGAGTGGTCTGTTACCCAATAAGTTATACTATACACTGGCCAAAGATCCCCCCCAAACCATGGCATAACTGATGGCAAAGGCAGCTAAGATCATGAACACCGAAGAGGCCATGGATGCGAAGAAGAATACTGACGCATAAGCATAGACGAAAGGTACAGTTAAAACTGATAGGAAAGATCCGAAGCACAATGGGGGAAGTAAGAAATTGAGAGGCAAGGAAACACTAGAGCATTTTAAGAAGTATGGGAATTATAGTCCCTTAAAGGTGGATATCAACCATATTCTGGAGGAGATCAAGAATAATAAGGAATTGAATTGGCTAGAGAAAATGAGGACAACCCCTGATAAGAGGGATAAGTCCAAATACTGCGAGTTCCACAGAGATCATGGCCATACGACTAAGCGTTGAATAGATCTCCAGAATGAGATCGAAGCACTTATTCGATGAGGAAAAATGAGCAGATTCGTTGATCGTCAAAATGATGAAAAGGCTAATAAAAAAATAAGGCAAAGGTTTAAATCTCCTCGCCGAGCTAAAGATAATAAGAAAAGGGAGCATGAAGATGATCCAAAAGATGACCACGACCTTCCTAAAAGACCAAGGCAACCCGAATGCGAGGTATTTTCAATCAATTTTCTATCATTTGAACGTAATGTGATTAGAGGTGGAGATGCAGGAGGTAGGTATCACACGGCTGAAAGGAAAGATTACCTTAATGAGGCCCAAACTTGTTCTTATATACAACGCATAAATCTGACTGAAGATGATCGCTCGAGGAAGGTGAACAAGGATAAACTGGTTATTAATTTTTCCAAAAATGACCTTGAAGGTGTCTTATATCCTTACGATGATCCCTTGGTTGTCAAGATGAGGATAAAGGATGTACTGATCTCGCGAGTATTTGTAGATAATGGTAGCTCGGCAAACATCATGTTCTACCCGTTCTCTGACAGCTTAAATTTGAAGTTATCCCAATTGGATCGATATCACAGGCCCCTCATTGGCTTCACTGGTGAGAAAGTCTTTCCACTTGGCACGATCAAGTTAGATATGCTAATTGGTACCTAGCCTTCTTGCAGAATAGAAAAGGTACGATTTTTCATAATAGATAAAAACATCCAATCAGCCTACGACATACTTATGGGGAGGGTAGGCTTGAAAAAGTTCGAGGCAGTGCCATCCACGGTACATCAATGCCTGAAGTTTCTGACTAATTTTGGAGTTGGAGTTATGAAGGGCGACCAAAAAGTAGCTCGAGAATGCTAATATTCATCTGTCGAGTAGGAAGTATTGGACTAAGCTAAGAAAAGACCACCACGTACCAAGTGGAGGAGTCTGAAGATGCAAAGATCGAGACTCTGGACCCCAGAGATGAGTCTGAGCTTGTGAAGGGTCAGGTTATGGAGACCACGGAGAACATCATTCTGGATGACGAACGTCCAAAACGAATAACTCAAATTGGTGCCTCACTGGACCCGTCAATAAAGCAAGAGTTAGTTGCATTTTTAAGACATAAAAAGCAAGCTTTTGCGTGGAGTCATGAAGATATGCCAGGGATAGATCCATCATTCTTATGCCACGAGATAAATGTTAATAAAGAGATCAAGACAGTGAAACAACGAAAAGGGTATTTAGCCTAGAAAAGAACCAAGATATCCAGGAGGAAGTTGAGAAGTTACAAAAGGCTTCCTTTATTGATGATGTCAACTATCCTGATTGGCTAGTTAATGTGGTGATGGTAAAAAAGAAGAATAATAAATGGAGGATGCGCGTAGATTTCAACGACCTCAACAAAGCCTGCCCAAAATATCATTTTTCCTTGCCCCGAATTGATCAGCTGGTGGATGCTACTTTAGGGCACGAATTGTTGAGTTTTATAGACGCTTATTCCGGCTACAACCAGATTAAGATGAAACCATAAGACATGGAAAGTACTTCTTTTATCACCTCAAGGGGTACATACAGTTATAATGTTATGCCATTTGGTTTAAAAAATGCGGGTACAATGTACCAGCGATTGACGAATAAGGTGTTCGGAGAGAAAATTGGCAACAACATGGAGGTTTATGTCGATGATACGCTGACGAAGAGCAAGAAAGCCGCAGACCACATAGCTGATCTGAGCTAAACTTTTGATCAACTGGAGAAATATCAGATGAGGCTAAACTTGACTAAATGCATTTTTGGTCTACGAGAAGGCATGTTCCTCAGATACACATTGCATCAGTGCGGCATTGAGGCAAATCCTGATAAAATCAAGGCTTTGTTAGAACTGAAATCTCCAACGACTAAGAAGGAAGTGCAAAGCCTTACGGGGCGTGTTGCAACTCTAAACACGTTCGTTTCTAGAGCGACGGATAAATGCCTTATATTCTTCAAGGTGCTTAGAAAGACTTTTGAGTGGAATGATGAGTGCGAGCAGGCATTTCTAGCTTTGAAGAAATACTTGGGAACGCCACCCCTGCTTTCCATGGTGGTGATGGGAGAAAGATTATGCTTATATCTGGCTGTCTCGGAGAGCGCAGTCAGTTAAGCGTTGATAAGAGTTAAAGATGGAGTCTAAAAAATCGGGTATTATACGAGCAAATCTTTTCGAGGAGCAGAAGTAAGATATCCCAGGTTGGAGAAGCTAGACTTATTATTGATAGAGGCATATAGGAGGATAAAACCTTATTTCCAGACCCATACCATAGTGGTGTACACTATATGCCACTTAGACAGGCTTTGCACAAGCCAAAAAAAATCTGGAAGACTGATGTATTTGGCAGTCGAGCTAGGAGAGTATGATATTATTTATGAGCCAAGGACCTCACTCAAAGGGCTGGCGGTAGAAGATTTCATCGCAAAATTCACTTACTTAGATACTACCGACCAACAAGGGTCTAATGTAGAATAACTAATGAATGTTAGGGAATCATTAAAGACTAGCCCCGATCAACTCCTATCAATAAATGTAACAAAGGGAAAAAGTGCTGAGCAGCAAGAACCATCAGACAACAGCCCAGTGTTAGAAGAAGGTAAAAGGAAGTACCAAATATTCCATCAGGGAACTTTGTCAGACCAAGGGTTTAATAATGTCATCCCTATATGGAACTTTTATATTGATGGTTCTGCATGTACCACAAGCAGCGAAGCCGATATAATTCTTCATAGCCCAGATGGATTGGATATGGAATATGCATTGCATTTTCAGTTCAAAGCTTCTAATAATGAAGCTGAATATGAGATGTGTTTGTGGGCCTCAGTTTAGCCAAAACACTGAATGTAGAACAAGTTGTTATGTTTAATGACTTATAGTTAATCGTAAATCAGATTCTTGGATTGTATGTGGCGAAGGGAGACTTGATATCAAGGTATCACTCCAAGGCTATGGAGATCGTGTCCACTCTTGTCGTAGTTCAGTTGATCATAATATCGAGATTAGAGTATGCGAGAGCTGATGCACTAGCTCGGTTAGCCTCAACTACTCGTACCGAGCTACAAAGAACGATTCCTATTGAGATTCTGACAGACCGAAGCATAGATGAAGATTTAATGGTGAGATTCATCACCCTGGATATGTTACCATCTTGGATGGACCCCATCAGGGCATATATCGAAGAAGGAGTTGTACTAACTAACCACCTTATAGCCAAGAGCCTGAAGTTTAAAGTTGCTCGGTATGTACTGAACAATGGTGTTTCGTATAGAAGGGGTATCATAGAAGGTCTACAGAGATGTGTATATCCTTCAGAAGTTAAAGATTTGATAAAAAAAATTCACGAAGGCTCTTATGGTGCTCATATAGCTGTTCGGAATCTCCTATAGAGGATAACGACGCAAGGATACTATTGGCCAACGATGAGAGCTGATTGCACAGCTTATGCGAAGAAGTGTGATAAGTGTCAACATTTCTCATCCATTCGAAGAACTCCTAAGGCATTGTTAACGCCCATAACTTCCCCTTGGCCATTTTACATGTGGGGTATAGATTTGGTCGGGCCTCTGCTAACTACCAAAGGGAGATTCAAATATTTAGTAGTCACTGTTGATTATTTCACCAAGTGGGTTGAAGTTGCGCCTCTCATTGACATGTCATATGAAAGAGTTTACCAGTTTGTTTGGAAGAATATTATCTGCAGATATGGTCTGCCACATGATTTCATTACTAATCATGGTACCTAATTTGATAATGAGGAGTTCGCTGCATATTGTCATCAATCCAATGTCCAGAAAATCCACTCTGCACCAGGTCATCCCTAGAGCAATGGACAAACTGAAGTGACGAACAAAACTCTGCTGAATGGGTTGAAGAAATGACTGGATGATGCAAAAGGAAATTGGATTAACGATCTACATTATGTGTTATGGGCTTATTGCACAACACCCTGAACAACAACTGAGGAATCTCCGTACATGCTAGCCTTTGGAAGTGAAGCAGTCATACCAGGTGAACTGGGCTTACCCACACACAAGGTGCTTAATTTTAACTATCCTGTAAGCAATTTGATGAGACGTTTAGACTTAGATATGCTCGAAGAAGTAAGAGAAGATGCGGCACTCAGGAATGCAGCTTACCAGTAATGAACTTCCATGTTCTGCAACAAAAGTGTCAAGAAATGTAATCTTAAAGAGGGAGATTATGTGCTCAAAAAAGTGATTCAGAAGCATAATAAGCTAGAGGCCAATTGGCATGGTCCCTACCAGGTAACTACAGTTGTTCGACCTGGGACCTACAGAATAGAGACATTGGAGAGAGAAGAATTCAAAAATGCATGGGATGCGTAGCATCTCCGCAAATATTATCAGTAACACCACAGATTCATATGTACTTCAGTTCTTTCAGTATGAATAAAGATGATATTTTCTCCATATTCCTTTTGTTAAATTTTTTTCGGAGTACCCGTGCTACACACTAAACCACCAACTACGGTTGGTCGGCATATCAGCAACCACCAACTACAGTTGGTCGGCATATCAACAACCACCACTACAAGAAAAATGATCATTTATGTCAGTCAAAAACTGACATAAATGACCATTTATGTCAGTTTTAGAATTTTTCAAAACTGACATATAAAGCCCTGACATAAATGTTCGTAAAACTGACATAAATAAGATCACATTTATCTCAGTTTTTAAGAACACACATAAAAACTACGGTATTCACCATGTTTTTAATCACATTTTCACAAAAAACTGACATAAATAACATCACATTTATGTCAATTTTAGTAATTTTATGAGAGTTTTATCGAAACTGACATAAATGTTGATATAAAAATTAAAAAAAAAATATTACTCCATTAATAGACAACTATTATTTGAGGTTAAATCAACCCTTGTAAATAGATAATAAATAGTCGAACAACATTCAAATAGTCTAAATTTCATCAAATAAATTCACATATAACTTGAAATATACAATATTCATCAAAGAAAATAACATTGTGCCTCAAATAAACAAAGTGTCAATTTAAAAAAAAAATGGACAGAGTCTCCTTTGTTTATTGGACTATCCACCCAAGGGGTAACAACCAATCCAACAAAATGTAAAATTGAAATAAATGGCAACCTAGTTATTTACTTGATAATATCCTAAAAATAGTGATGATACATCACAATATCCAAAAACTAGCATTGCAAATTACATCATAAGAATCACAATCCAAAATACTACTCAAGCTAGGACGTTGTCGAACGAAATGTTCGATCCAATTTGTTCTCGACGCTATCCAACCCAGAATGAGTAACCCTGCAATCAAATATAATCAACATAGTTTTCATCAAAACACAATCATCTCAACACATTGTCATTACAACATAACAAAATACAATTACTCAGAAATACCTAATATATATAATCCGTAATGAACTCACTGAACTCCATTTGAACTTCATTTAGTTCATTCAACGTGTATGTCACTTTATCGGACAATCTTCTCATCTAAAAAATTGAAGATAGAATTGAATTTATTATTACGGTATATAATAGTTAATAACTAAACAATATTTTATATAATAGGACAAAAAGAGAACATTGGTAACATACCTTTGTTTGAAAAGGTATGGAAGGATCCTCCATGAAGTACTTCATGAACTTCAACACAAAATATCCACAATAAAGAGTACCATTTCGTTGCATTGGGCACTAGTTAACACAAAACATTATTACTGAACAAATAATAAAAGAGTACAAGTTTAAAATATTTTTTATACAGCACAAATAATTGTAAAAACTATAATAATTTTGGGCAGAATTTCCTCTCTTTACAGGACTATCCACCCTACTCAAAAAATATAAAATACTCCAACAACAAAACTATCAAGTTCACCTCATCCATCTAGCTGAAAATGATTGTACTCAAAAACTAAATTCCAAATTCACATGGCCATATGCCAACTACCTCATTCTCTATGATAGCAAAATTGAACATTTGTCTATTCCTTACAAAAAAAAACTCTTGGATATTGTATCATTGAAGACATGTGAGTTGTTGAGAGTCTAAAAATTAAGTTGATTACCGATTGAAGCATTGACAGTTATATATATATATATATATATATATATATATATATATAATTCTAACAGACATATATATATAACAAATATATATAATACTATCTATAACAAATATATATAATACCGTTATATAGCATATATATAATGTATATGCATATATATAATGTATATATATATGCTAAGAGTGTATTTATTATATATATAACAGCATATATATATATATATATATACACACACAACAACATATATATAATGTATATGCATATATATAATGTATATATATATATGCTAACAGTGTATTTATTATGTATATAACAACATATATATATATATATATACACACAACAACATTTATATAATGTATATAATGTATATAAATATACACAACATCATATATATAATGTATATAAATACACTGTTAGCATATGTATATACATTATATATATGTTGTTGTGTGTGTATATATATATATATATACACACACGACGGCATATATATAATGTATATAAATACACTGTTACACTGTTACTGTTATATAATATATATATATATATATATATATATATATATATATATATATATATATATATATATACACACACACACAACAACAACATATATATACTGTATACATATGCAAACGTCCCCTGCGCCCTCTCTTTTCCTTTAGTAAGTAGTAGAGTGATTACTTCCCTCTAGACAGATAGCAAGGTAAATGGGATAATGGGATCATCTGTACTCTATTCTTATGTTTACATAGCCCACCCCCAACTAGGTGTAGCTTGGGAAAAAACTGTGAGTTGATTGGAGCTGAGTTGACATAGAAATTGTTGTGTTTTCAGTGCTTTTGTCTACTTCCCTATAGCTTTCTCTGTTTTTAGGACATTATAGTATAAACCTATTGCCATTTTTCTCTTTCTAATTTTTTCAGGTTGTGAACTCCATAAGGGGCATGATGATCCATCACTATGTTAAAGTCTCCACCAATGATGATCGGATCAGTAACTGAAGAAGCCAAATCCATGATTCCCTACCAAAGTTCCCACCTAATATGCCTATCATAGTGACCATAAACAGCAATGATATTAATTGGGCATGGTATGTGGTGGTGTTTAATTGATTTAGATATAAACTGATCATGAATGGTTATGGAAGACACCTCCCAGTCATGTTTCCAAAGCATTACAAAGACCAATCAGTTTTGATAAAATCTTTAGACTCAAATGATATTTTTCGAGAGGACAAATTCAAGACTTTGACACATTCTAAGTTTGACCATCGATGTTTAGGAGGAAAGAAAGTTAGGAGTTTGGGAGGAGACTTAAACAAGAAAATCTCAGTATTTGTCTCAACTGAGCCAGTGGCCTGCATTTCATCCTGAGCTGAGTCCATTTGAAACTCGACAATAGGCATTGATCAATTTAGACATATGGTGAGATACCAATTGGGACTATGACGAGTTTTGTTCAGTACTAGCTTTAGATGTCCAACTTCGTCTTGAGAATTAATCAATTCAGCTTCAACAGTCCGACCATTGCCAATCTTGATCTAAAGTCCAATTTTCTGAAAACGTTTTGGGTGATTTTGTGATAAAGTTTGTGTCATCTCAAGTGTTAGTTTGACTCTCATGTCCAGATATCATCTGTGCGTTGTCCCTAGAGTTGAGATGTTCGGATAAGTCCTTTCCAATAGCCACTTTGCTGCCTACAGGTAAATTAGACGCATGCTTAGAGGTATTGGAGGCCAATTCTAGATAGGTAACATTTTGCTCGAAAGTCTGTTCAGCAGGTGTGAGCACAACCACTCCAGCTTTATCAAGTGAGTTTCAAGTGTTATATGGTATAGATTAATGGTCCTAAAGATTTTAAAGCTAATTTATATGAATATTTTAGTTGGGACTAATTATAGGTGTACTCTTATAATATTTTTCTATTTGTGGGTCATTAATGCTAAAAACAATTCACTGTGTATGATTTTGTTTAGTTGATTATTGGTTTGTACAAGCATTATTAAACCAACTTTTTGTGTGTGTTATGTTTGGTTAGTTGCTTCAGTTTCTACGACAATAGCAATTGCTCTTAAATTCTGTCGAGGGTGTAAAATTATAGTAATGTATGAAAAGGTGGGCTCTCATTCAATGAAGAGTTATTATAAGCAGCAGTTTATTAACTGAGGTAATGTTTTTCAGATGTTCTCATTCAATTATATTTCAGATGTTTCAGATGTTCTCATTCAATTATATTTCAGATGTTCCAGTAAATATTAACTGAGGTAATGTTTTTCAGCTTCATTTTGCAGTAGCAAAGAGATAACTGAGATCCATAAGAGAACATATAAGCAGCAGTTTATTAGAAATGGGATTTAGTTGATTTGGTGTTGGTACTATTTTTAAAGTTCTGATTCTATTTTGCACTTCAAATCAATATTACGTTTTGTTTTGGTATCAGACTTCATTACATCCATTAGTAACTTAAATAGCAGTGGGAGAACCTAATAATCTTATGAATGAATGCGTTTCCATCATTTATCTCATATATACGTAAGTTTAATGTTTTTCAAATTTTATCTTTCCATAGGTTCTTGACAAATTGACCATCCTAATGTTTCATTCTAAGATTATATCTTACATTTTGAAATTGTATAGTTTTGTATGGTTTCAAGTTTGAATTTGTGTTATCAATACAAGATTCAAATCAGGTATACTTTTTTGGTAGCTAACTAATCAGGTACACTTTGAATATTACTGTCATCTCTTAAATTTGGTGGATCATTTATGCTTAAGCATGTGCATATGTTCAGGAGGGCAGTGCATATGTCAGTGTATGATAAGAACTCAGATGACCAGGGTCATCCTACAGCGGTTCCAGATGAAGAATCCAACCCAAATCTGACGAGTACTGGGAACTCCATCGCAAAACTACGGTATTTGGCCCAGCAGCCACTAACCAAAACCAAGGCTTACACTCCTCATATACAAATACGAGTGAAGTTTGTTCTGTTTTGGTGCAGAAGGCCTTTTTCCACACCCTCGAGGAGTTGGACAAGCTTCTCCCCAATCCATAAGGTGAACCTAAAGAGACTTATCGTATATAAGCACAAAAATGTGGATGTTACACACCCTGAATCTTTTTTGTGGACCATTGCATTGTACATTCCACCCCCGTCATGTAAAGATCGAGTTTTCTAGATGTTACTTTCATTAAATTATAGTAGATATCTATAAATGAAGAACGTCTTTATTTGGCGCTTTATTGGCAGTTTTTGTCTGTATATTAGTTTAGAGGTATATTTTCAATGTCAATTAGTTTATGCATAATATCACGATTGCTAGAGGATCGAGAGAAGATGCTTCCAGGTTTGGTTTTATTTCAACTTCTAGCCTAGAACATTAGGAAAATATATTTAGTTCAGGCTTTTTTTCAGAATTCTTTAGTTTAAGTTGATTCAAACATACATGTATCTCCATATATGCAGTAAGAACTGCATATATGCAGTATGCGTCTGCATATCTTCATATATGCAGTATGCAATATGCATATATGTAGATGCATATATGCTTCATGTAGACCACTACTAGGAGCACATCTATATAGAGATACAGGTGTTGCGATGTTGAAATATATGTGGAGAATAATTCATTAAGTACCAATTCATTATTGGACATGTTTTGTCTTCAGGGTGTTAGGATGTGTTGACTTTGTAGAACCATAAGCATGGTGTAACTTAGGTACAATGAAGGGTTGTGTAAAGGAGGAGATAAGTTTATATTTTCTGATTTTCCTAAGTGAACTCTTTCTTAGAAGGAACTTAGGAGAAGATAAATTATAAGTTTTTTTCTTTCGATTACTTAATGTTAAATATACAAACTTTTATTGTTAGTTTTCTAATAAAAACTCTTTAAATGTTTATGACATCCACACAAAGTAATATGTCACACGCAAGTCTACCTGCTACTGTTCGAGAGACCAGATATATATCGGTATCATATAATCATATACCTGATATATATCATATATATCATATCAGTATTATATATATCGGTATGATATATATCATATATATCAGGTATAATCATATAATCGGTATTGATATATATATATATAAGAAGACTTTTAGAGGGCGACTCCCACTGGAGGAGGGGCAGATGCTACTATATCCAATGCAAAAATATATAAAAAAGGAGTGCCCCCTTGAGCACCCTTATCATTAGACCCGCAGAGCCTTTTGAAGGTATATATATATAACGTTGATACATGTTATATAACACCTACTATATGATAAATTTACCTTTATACAACTCCACGATGCGTTATGCCTTTTCCCATCGATGTTCAATGTGTTAATCCCACTACATGTAAAGAGAATTCAAAGACGTGTATTAGGTAATGTTCAATAATAATGCACTCATCATGCATGTCAAACAAAATTAAAAATTATATTATACTCACGTAGTGATATACATCTTATCTTTGTCACTGGGTACCGTATTCAATGAATCCAACCAATAAATAGTTCTTGTGGACAAATCAATGACGATCAATACCCAATGGAACCTGTAAAACGAATTTTGTCATAATTATATAGTCCAGAATATAATAAAGATTTGTTTATTCGTGTGGAAAAAATTAATTTAACTACTTACATATCTTCGAGATTATAAGGAATGAAACAAATCTGACTTCTTTTTGCATTCCCCAGCCTTTTTCCAATAAGTCGAGTTAAACCAAATTTTTTTGTACCATTGAAAGACTCGGGATTGAAGAATTGAAACTCTTCTCGGGAGCACTGAAACTTATCATACAAGAACTTGTAAAAGTAAGTAACTAAATTAGTCACTACGCATTTTAAATAACACGATTAAATCAAGTTATACCTCATGTATGCAACAATGCACGTTACATCTAAAGGCTTCAATGCACAAAAGTCTAACAAATCATTCTTAAAAACATAGCATTGACCCTTATCTTCTCCAAACATCTCTTTCTCCAGTGGAATCGTTATTTGATTCGTCTTCATTATAATTAAATTATGGGTGAAGGCAGTTATCAAATCGCAATCAACATTCTTGTTTACTATATCACATCTACTTTCACCGAAGATATCCTTCTCTTTCTCATGGCCTGCTTTTTTCCTAACTTCCATTTCATTCTGCATTGAATCATGTGAAATGTCAGAAAGCAATGTCATTCATAGCACAAACACAAACTTATAGATAAAATAAGAACCAATGGTTTACCTCAAATCCCAACACTAACTCTTTGGGCCAAGCAACATATGACCCAATAGCCTCTTTCACAAAATACATTTCACTTGGAACAGGTATCGGGAGGATGGCACTAGAAGAAATAACTTTAGAAATGGAAACCCGAACATTGTTTTCTCCCAATGCTATATTATGAATTTTCTCGTTCGGTCCATTCCTATCGAATACGATCCCCTCGGCAACGATGTTAGTTTTATTGCCAATAGCCAACCTACATTCTCTAACCTAAATTACGAAAAATAATCACATAAAAATTTAGCAATGTGTTAAAATTGAGCAATTTATTGGCCTCAACCAAGTTAAACTACATAAAATTCAATACCCTACTAATCCAACCAAGTAAAACTACAAAGTTATCACCATCGAGAAATGTGATCCCATTACCTTTGAAGAAGACACTTGTTTCGTACTTTTATCACTAGTTATCGAAGAAGGTTTCTTACTTTTCACAGCAGCTACTGATTGAGGTAGTAACGTTTCACTATGTGTTACACCACTATCTGTGAACTATGCCAAAGAAACACAAAAACAAATTGCAATTACAACAAAAATCACAAAACCTTAATGGTATGCGTTTGTATAATTATCTGTCTCATTATACCTTTGAAGAAAGTGATTGTGTTGCAATTTTTCCACCCGAACTTGAACGATTTATATTTTCACTTTCACGCATATATGAAGCAACTTTCTCAGCTCGGGGTGCAGCTGTTGGGGCTGCGGCAACCGGCACATTTCTTAACTTCAACTGGGCTTCCATATCTTTTAATCTTTTCTTCGCTTCTCTTAATTCAGATTCTAACTCGGTAATATGTCTCTTGGAACCACGCTTTGGAAGATTGAAGTACCTTGTGGGAACAACTCCGAATCCCAACCCCCGAACATGACCCGAGTGTTCGGGAGTACCCAATGTCATAGTAAGAACATCATTACTTCCTTCAGTGATTAAACTACCATCTTTAACTTGTCTTTTCAATTCAGCCTACAATGAAGTAGATTCAATCATTCAGAATGTCATCTAAATATTATCAAAATTACAAATCATACACTAAAAAACACCAAATAAAGGAACTCGTGTCGTAATTTATAAAAATTAACCATTTTGTCCGCCACCTCTTTTAATGAATCATCTCCATATTCACCATTTTTCTTTTCACGGCCTTTCAACCATAAGAAAGCCCTGTCATCTTCATATTCCAAACCCATCTTCTTTTTCTGGTATCAATTGTAAAACAAAAAATCATATTATTAAAGAATAATTCAATGTTCAAGTTCAAACCATCACAAATCTAACGAAAATATTCAAACTAAAACATACCAAATCTTCAGCAAGACCGACGTAACCCTTCTTGCTCATACGATGATTGTATGTGACCTTGAATCGTTTTTCCCTTTGTGCCTCACTTGCAATCTCATAAATCAAAGCAAAAAATTAGAAAATAATAACAAAAATTACCACACAAATCTTCTACTATTTTTTCAATTATACCTCAAATCCTTTGGTTAGCCTGCTGCAAAAAAATTCAGTCCACACATCTGGACTAATGAATTTCTCGTATTTTGGAGGAGGATGTTTGAGAAGCTCGCGTTGGTGTCTCAATGGTCTAATCCAAAGTCTCGTGAGGTTTGTTTTGAACGCTCTCCAACTGCAACCCATAGAGGATAACACCATCCTCTTGCTGTTCGGATCAATATCAAATTTGATCTGAAAAAGAAAGATGTTGAATACATGTCTTAAAATCAGTGTAAAGATGTCTTAAAATCAGTGTAAATATGTTAGGTAATTTAGTCTGTTAGCAAACTAGTGTTGCATAAAAGGAGATTAAATTAAACCCAATTGTAATCGACAAGAATTGGTATCATTGCAGTAAGTTAAGATTGCACAAATGACGGAAACTTGATGGCAAGCGATAGAGTCAGGGTTTGCATAAATACACCAAACATAAGATGTAATGGATCACAAATTGGAACAAATACGAACAGAATTTAAGAGTGATATGAATTCAGCCATGGATACAACAAAAATGCATCAACAATATTTTCTATATATAACAGCTATATATATATATATATACCTGTATTGCCTCCCACAAATCATTCTTCAATTTGATTGGCACTTTAGGCCAACTTGGATAAGTTATCGGCACAAAGCACTTCACCATCAAACCCCCATAACTTGATAATTATTTTTTGCTAGTACTTATTGGTTGACCAAGATCATTATATAAAATTCTTATCCGTTCCTCACTGCTCTTTATTTTAGTCAATCGCTTTAGCTTCGCCGCACCTCTGCCTTTACTACTATATTGTGAAGGTTTCTCCACGAGTTCGAGATCAATGTCTTCCATTTCAAGTTAAAGCAATCGAACTGTTGAAACACAAAAAAGAGCAATAATATAGATTTCAGCAATACAAGTTGTAACTACTCAAACAATACAATTATTGAAATGTACCACAAATTAAAATTCACCATTTTATTCTATGTTAATTAAAATGTACAAGAGCACAATTGCCAAAATATTAAGCCGAAAATAATAATCCATAGTCTTAAGCAAATTTCACATAGCCCATATTCCATACATTCAATTTCCAACAATCAACTGTAGTAGGTTCCACACAAAAAACTAAAACGTTGGACAACTTCACCAAACAAGCTTACATTTTAAAAACCTATAACTAATAATAAAGAACAATTCAAACATTAAGCATCATAACATCGTCTAACACAATTATGTTGGCGTATTGTCTATCCATGTCCCCTCACAATCTTCACGCATATAAGTTTCGGCAGACTCCTCAACCACGTCGAAGGATTCAATAGTGGGCAAAACTATAGTGCAAATATCATCCCCGAGACATCCTTCATTGAGATCATCTTTATCATAGTAATCCCTTTGAGGAGTTGACAATACAATTGAATATTTAGGATTCATTTGGTCCGGAACATAGAAAACTTGTTTCGCTTGAGAAGCTAAGATGAAAGAATCGGATTTATGACCAACTCTATCAAGATCGAAGGATGTAAAACCAAGCTCGTCTATGTTAATTCCGTTTTTGTTGTCAACCCAATCACACTTGAATAAAGGAATCTGAATTTAAAAATAGTCAAGTATCCATATCTCCCTTATGACACCGTAGAAAATCATATCGGTACGAACAGGATTGTTGTCCTTTGCACTAGCTATCTGCAACGTCTTAGCAACTAGGCTCACTCCACTGTTTTGGGTTACTCGTGCATCATCGCGATCCTTTGTTAGGTAACGAACACCGTTAATGACATATCCGTGAACTTTGACGACGTCTCGACGAGGTCCACGAGCAATCCATTTTAAGTCATCTGAGATATTGTTGTTTGGGAGTTCTTCTTCGAGAGAAACCTATTAATATAAGAATTTTAGTTACTTACAAAACAAAATTCAAACATATTAAAGTAAGGGGATATTTCGTCTTTATTACCACTTTAGTTTTTAATATTAGACCTCACCAACTATTTAGTTTTACTTTACACTCTACCACTATTTTCCAGTGATTGGTATTAGACTTCGAAATTGTTTTTCACTAAGATTTGCAACTAATAAATAAAAAAACAGTGGCATTGTTTAAAAGAAAACTAAAAAATGGGTAAAGTCTTATGAAAATTAAAGTGGTGGTTAAGTCAACATGTCCCTAAATCATACCCTTTTACTTAACCAATAGATAAACGTGCGGTTGTGCTCTTCTCCAAGCCACTTCTTATTTTTCCCTTTTCGAGGATGGGTTTCTTTCAAGCACTGTTCATGCTCCCTAACAAAGTATTAATGAGTAACGCAACATTAGTTATTAATATATGAGATAAATATGTGAGGAACTAACTTCATATTAATGGGAAGTTAGGAAAGTCATACTCTATATAAGGTTGAACATCATTCGTGTTATGTAACACATGAAGATGTGCCTGCTCCAAGGACATGCGATCAACTTCAACGACATCTGAACCTCCTATCGGTTTATCGTCATCCTTCCTCGCTGGAATTCCAATTGAATCTAATTCCGATAAGAACTCGGAACAAAACTCAATAGCTTCTTCTGCTATGTAACATTGAGCAATACAACCTTCTGGGCGATTATGATTTCTCACATAACCCTTTAATACTTTCATGTACCTAACACATGAAAAAGAAAACTAAATCGATACACTTATTTACTTATATTAATACATGATAGTAAAGTAAATTGACCTAACCTTTCAATTGGGTACATCCATCGAAAGAAAACAGGACCGCAAAGTTCGACCTCCCTCACAAGATGCACCATTAAATGCACCATAATGTCAAAGAAGGATGGTGGAAAGTATTTTTCCAGCAAACACAATGTGATCACAATTTCATTCTGAATTTCTTTTAGTTTTTGCAAGTCCACTACTTTGGCACAAAGGGCATTGAAGAAAAAACATACTCTCATGATCGCATATCTCACATGTTTTGGCAATACCGATCGAATTGCAATTGGAAGAAGTTGTTGCATTAGAATATGGCAATCATGAGACTTCAAGCCATACAATTTCAAATCTTCCATAGAGACATGGCTTCTAAAATTAGAAGAGTACCCATTCGGGACCTTAAGGTCATGCAAAGTTTGGCAGAACATTTTTTTTTCCTCTCTCGATAACGTATAACATGCTGGCGGTAGGTATGTCCTTTTTTCATTAACCTGCGGTGCTAACTCACTTCTTAAGCCCATTTTTTCAAGGTCGAGTGGACACTTCACCCCGTCTTTCGTTTTTCCTGGAATATTAAGCAAGGTTCCAATGATACTATCACAGACATTCTTTTCAATGTGCATGACATCTAAGTTATGTCGAATAGGAAAATCCTTCCAATAAGGAAGTTCAAAAAATATCGATTTCTTCTTCTAAAAATTTTCAACCCTATTGTTACTAGGACCGCCATTTCAACCCCATTACCTACCCTCCTCGGTCTCTTATGCTTTAATGATTTCTTCAAATTAACCGCCCTCACCTTTTTTGCCTTCTTTCCCCATGCAACCTTAAGTCTCCCAACTTTTATCAATATTTGTTCACCGCTTAAAGGTTCAGGGGAGGCTTGGAACTCTTGCTCACCGTTAAAAGCCTTTTTCTGGCTTCGAAATGGATGGTTTTGTGGAAGGTATCTCCTATGTTCCATATAAACTCACTTGCCACAGTGTTGTAATCTGATGGAATACGTTTTTTCACTACATATTGGACAAGCATTATAGCCTTGAACAACACTTCCAGATAAATATCCATACGTTGGAAAATCATTAATTGTCCACAATAGTATTGCCCTCAAAGTAAAAGATTCTTGTCGAAAGGCGTCGTAGGCTTTAACTCCTTCATGCCACAATGTATTTAGATCTTCTATTAATGGAGCCAAATAAACATCTATATTATTCCCCGGTTGTTTTGGACCCGATATCAACGTAGTCAACATTGTAAACTTTCTTTTCATACACAATTCCGGTTCAAAGTTATATGTGTTCAACATGACCGGCCAACAACTGTACCTACTACTAAGGGAACTATGAGGATTAATTCCGTCCGTTGATAGTGCTAATCGAAGATTTCTTGGTTCTGCTGCAAAATCGGACCACTTTTCATCAACTAATTTCCAAGTTGGTGAGTCTGCTGGGTGACGCAACAAACCATCAACAATTCTATCATTTGCATGCCATGTCAGAGACTTAGCGGTCTCTTTAGATTGAAACCACCTTTTGAATCTCGGAATGGGTGAAAAGTACCATAACACTTTCGCAGGAACCTCTTGTTTCCCCTCATCCTTTTTTGTTCTTTCAAATTCTTCTTCTGTTTGAACCTGGATGTTCCACAAGTGGGGCATTCAACGGCTTCTTTATACTGTTTTCTATAGAGTATACAGTCATTAGGGCATGCGTGTATCTTTTGAAAGTCCATTCCGAATACCGATAAGCAACGTTTTGCCTCATTACTGGATGAAGGCAATACATTTTTATCCGGAAGCATGTCGGCAATGATTGACAGCATATTTGAAAAGCATTTATCGGACACCCCACTCTTCGCTTTAAGATTGAATAGCTTGACGATAGCGGATAACTTTGTATACTTTTTACATCTTTCATACAATGGCTTCTCCGCATCTAAAAGCAACTTCTGAAAAATTTCTGCATTTCCTGTGAAGTCTTCTTTTATAGCCTCCACCATGTCAATCAACTCTTCAACATCCTCCATGGTATCCATATTAAGATCGTCACAGATAGGATCACCCATATTAACATCCGGCAGTGTTTCACGGTAATCCTCCTCTCCGTGCCATTTCCATACAGTATAATTCGAATCGATACCCGAACTATACAAATGTTGTCTGATTTCTTTAACACCCATTTTTAATCTATTTTCACATTGATTACAAGGGCATCGTATGAAGTTCTCATCCAAGGAGGCGTTTTGAGCAACCCTAAGAAAATTATCAACACCTTTTATGTATTCTTTTGATAATCTGTCCTTGCTCATCCAAGACCTGTCCATTCTGGCCTGAGTATGTAAACCACCACGAGTGAGATATAAGCAATAAAAGATATGTAATTGTTAAAAATAATGCAATATTATACAACATAATATATTCACACCATTAGAAAATATCGTAGAAAGTATAATATCCCTCTAAAACTATCACATAGTATAAGCATGGGACAGTATTTATTGCAACACAGAACACATGAGAAAGAACAATGACTTTAAAAACACACTTGTCACTTTTGGACTATAAAAATTGACAATTTTAAAAAGGAGAAAGAAAGATATGTCTGTAGAAATTCATTACATCTCGTGTGGAGGAGCTGAGATTTTTTTAACTAAGGTCTTGTTAGGTCTTGGTTATGTAAGATTAATCCAAGTAGATTCAAATAGAAGTGGGTGATGATCATATTCAATCTTAGGCAGGCCAGTACAAGAAACATTATTCCAAACATCTATCCAATCAATTCAACAAAGGTCTGAATCAGGTATTAATATGTATATAAAACTATATCTTAACAAAATGAAATCAGACTTATTTGATAACGTCAACAAACAGTATTTGAATCAATGTTTTGATAACATCTGTTAGACCATCATCTCCCGAAACTCTGCGTCCAAACTCATCCCAATCGAACCATAAATCCCTTTACGCTTGAACTATAATTTTACTGCATTCATACTCATGGCAATCGAACCACATATGAAAATAAACAAACTCAAAGAAAGAGAAATAGAATGGGCCTTTTATACCACGCCTCTTTAACTTCGATATTACAATTATCGATTACATCACTGACCTTTTCGTTTTTTACTATAGACTTCCGGTATCTTCACAGGAATATAATTAATGTGGGATAACTTCGTGCATCACCATAGACATACCCCTCTTATTAACCTTGCATTGATATCTTTTGCAACCAACTGACTTTTTTCTTGAAAATTAAGGATTATGATTGATTTCTGATCTTGAAGATATATGAACACCATGTTAACAACAGGGGTATGTCTATTGCTGTCCTGAGGGCATTTTTAACAAAACACGCAAAGAGGATCATGAAGCAAATCAGTACTTGCAATGTTGGAAGAACTTGAGAAAATTTCATCTTCAGTAGGATAATCTGAAAGGATGTTGTTCATGTCGTCAGAAATTTCTTTATTTATAACTTCAAGAAAAGAATGTTCTACAGGTTTATATTCTGTAGACCATAAATTTTGAAAGTGTTCTTGAAACATTTTAAAAATTTCTTCACTAGTCTCTTCCCACTGACCTTGATAATTTTTTAGTCTATTGATCGTAAGTTTTCTTTTTCGTCTCTGACAGAAGCATGATTTTTTTTGTGTGTTAAGGTCTCCAAGCTTCAGCCATTTCAAATGACTTTTTTGCTGCCAAAAACTTTCCTCTCTTTGAAGAGCAATATTAAGTTTTGCCCTAGTTTTATACATTTCACTTCTAGTGTTATCATTTGGCATTTGTTCAAATTCTATTTCCTTTATAAACATCAGATCTTCAAGGTCTTTAACTGTCTGAAAAACATTTTTGAAAGTTTCTTTATTCCAACTTCTCAATTTTTGATTTTAAATGTGTGATTTTTAAAGAAAATTTGGTCATAGGAGGAGCATGAATGTTTATTGACCAAGAATCTTTAATATCATCCTTAACATTTGAGTTATTACACCACAATGACAGAAATTTGAATGGTTTAGGATAATTATTTATACTACTCTTAATAGAAAGTAATAATGGACTATGATTATAGCATAATTTTTGTAAGTGAGTTATATTAGATTGAGGAAATTGCATAATCCAATTTTGATTAGCTAAACCTTTATCTAGCCTACATAATATGGTACAATTTATTCTATTGTTTGTCCAAGTAAATCTTGATCCAGAATACCCTAAGTCAATTAAGGCAGAATTAGAAATCATGTCACTAAAATCTTCTATAGCATGAAATTATAAAGGATTGCCTCCCAGTTTTTCTTCATCACTTAAGACAACATTAAAGTCTCCTATCACTAGCCAAGATTGGTTAGCAGAATCATATTTTAGATTCCGATTTTGATTATAACATTCTCTTCGATTTCGGTTCTAACATTGGCCTTTTGTAAGTGAATCTGTGCTCAGCCTAGTATCTTCATTTCCGAATGCATGGTGTTCTTAGAGGTGGTGATGTTCTCAAGTTATTTTAATACTTGATCCATCATGGATGGATCATGGTCTTCTTTAGTATACATGGAGCATACTGCGTATCAAACATGATAATCATGGGCGGGGACTTCACTGATGAAACCTAGATGATCGGTTGGAGCGTGAACTCGAGTTTCCAAGGTAAGAACTTAGTGTGAATTATCTACTAATAATGATAACTACAGAAAAATTCGGGGCACTTTCGTTTAGGATTGGGTAGACATAAGGACAATACATAGGGGGAGAAGAACTCATATATGAATGATTTTTTTATGCAATTCTTTTATCTGTGTTTAACCATATGTGGACGATATTTTTTATTTTATTTTATTTGGAAGTATCTTCTAAGGAGAAGAAATTAACATAGTCCCGTTAAATTTGTGTTAATAGGGGTGAGCTCTCATTTTTCATGTGAGGAGCTAGGAAGTAATGGACTTTGGTATATTATTTTCTCAAATAAAATGTGGGTAGGGGAATCTAACATAAATGAATTCTGTTTGTTCGATGACTTAAGGATACCTATTATTTTATAATCTGTGAAGAAAAGGAATTTATTCAGCCTAGAATCTGAGGGGTTTTCGACTAGACTCGGACTATTTGATAATTTTTGAAATTTTACAAAATGATTGGCCCGTAAGTATATGTTCTTTTTGTGTACTAGGATGTTTACTTAGATTTTTCTCTATATGCAAAAGGGCAATGGGAGTCGGTGATCGGTGGATCGCTTTTCATTATCATGGATCATGATTTATTGACTGCTTAAACTGAAAAACCTTTAAGGTACCCATAAAACTACTTTACCCTAGTATTAAATAACTACTAAAGCTTATTCGATATGCCCCAATATTGAAGAAACTTCAAATGTTCCCTGTCACCAAGACTTTGGTATGGAGAGAAAAGTTGTTTGATATATCGGACGAGTGGGTAAAAAGAGTGAGAATATTGATTCGCTAGTAGCCTTTTGTCTGACCGCTTTTGGCCTCACAGGTATAAGGTTTAAATAATATGAAAATCAGGACTATGTAGTGTGCGATGTAAATAAGTAGTCTTTATTTTCAAATATTTTGATGTTTATTTTATCGCCATGTCCTTTGCGTGTACTTATATGTTTGAAAGATACATGGGGACCTAAACACAAATCTACATTTCGAGGGACTATACAACAAAGGCCTCTAAAAAGTTCTAAAATATGTATGAAGTAGTCATGCGGTGGAATAATAGGAAAGAAGCTTAATGATAATTTGGTTCATTGATTTATTCCCAATGGAGTCGTCAATTGTGGTGTTATGGGCCCGGGGGGGGGAGCGAGAGGCTTCAGGAAGTTCTTTTCGATCATTTTTCATGATCCCTATGGGGGTGATAAAGTTCTTATCTCTCGTTATTCCCTTAAACCCGAGCTTGTGTTATAGTTTCGTTGGTCCAATGATTTGCCCCTAGAAGTTGTTAGACACCATTTTTAGTTTTTATCGCATGCCCTTGGTTTGGTTTTGAGCTTAGATGTTCCGTGTGAGGGGTTATCGGTTGTTCATAGTAGCTAGTTTATTTATATAAAAATAAACAGTAGATTCAGGTTAGCCCTTTCAGGATAATCCTAATAAAGGTTTAGGTCTACGAATGGTCCAAATATTCTTATTGTATGTTTCGAGAACCGGATTATGAGTGGGGAAGGTGTTAGGTAACCCACTTATTCTTTATTCTTACTTAATTATATGCTTATTATCGCTCTTAGCATTAGGTGATTTCCTTTTAGTTTATTTCATAACATGCTTAGAGACCTTACTTTGAAAATCCCTTAAAACGTAGGTATGCTTATGTATGAAAATAGTATGCATGAGAGGTATATGAACGTCAATTAAATCAGTGTGGGTACATAGGGATTATTGTGTATGAGTCTGTATTCGTGTAACGGGTGGTCGTTTGTATGTATGTAAGTGTGCGAAGAAGATCGTCTTAGGTAACGGGTGGCCGTCAATATATATATATAAGGGTGTGAGGAAGCTCGATTTGGGTAACGGTTGGTTGTTAATGTATATAAGGGTGCAAGAAACCTCGACTTGAAGATAGTTTGGTACCTCGAGTTGGTTACTCCGTATATGGACTAGAATCCCAATGTTTTTGACTGATTCCTGAGAACAGTTTTGAAAAGTATGTTTTTTAAGTTTTGTATTTAATTGTGGAATTTGATTAGAACTTATTTAACCTATGAGCATGCCATTTCAATAAACATAGGTGTTGGGTTAAAATCGAGCTTTAAAATGTAAATGCTCTAAAATGCATACCCAGTCCCCTAAACAGGGGCCAGACTAATATTGACAGTTTATCACAATATATATATATATATATATATATATATATATATTGTGCAGAGTTTATTAACCCTTATAGCGTGAGCTGAATATTTCTCGAGGGAAAGCCCTTTGTGAAATGGCAACGTTTAGTCGGGAAGAACTTCATTTAAAAGCATTGACTTTAACAGGATGTGCGTAGAGGTTTGACTCTTTCTCTTAGAGGAAACAACTTTCTAGAAGTACGAACTTCACTAAGAGGAAGTGACTTTCAAAAATATGGACTTTTCTCGGGGGAAAGTGACTTTCCTACAACACTAACTTCACTTTGGACTTTTCAAAACGAGATCGAGTATCTCGAGTTCTCGGGATTGAATAACGTTTTTGATCTCTTAATTATTTTGATTTTAATTTTTTAGGATTTATTGACATCTTAAATTGTTCGGTTTTATTTCATATTGATTGAATGCGTGGGTTGGATGAATTTTCTTGAATTATTAATTGGGAGTTCTTGTATGAAACATGTCTTCCATTTTAACCTATTTATATAGGTGAATTAAATTTTGAGGACTCTTTAATGGATTTCCCACAATAAAGAGTTGATGGAAGATAGTATGAGAGATGCTGATAAGCATGTAAAGGGCGTTCATGAATTTATTAAATATACAGGTATAAATCTTAATAGAGATAAGATCCCATGTCCGCGCACCTATTGTATGAACAACAAATATTAGTCTTTAGAGGACATTACGTTTCATATTATAAGATGGGGTATGTCGTAATACTGTAATATATGGACATTCTATGGGCAAAAGAATATATCATATGTTCTAAAAGAATTATCGGTACCCGATCAAGTGGAAGTGATGAATGGTTTGTTAGCACATCGCCCTTTAACCCACCTAATTGATAATTCTTATGGAGTCCACCACCATCAAAACCACCAGTCTATGGATACAGATTATGTTCATTATGACCTAGTTAATGAACACTGTGCATGAGAAAAGAGTTCACATTATTGATACCTAGGACAAAGGATCCCAACAACATTATTGATATTTTCTTAGCCTCGTTAATTAACAAACTTAAAGAGTTATGCGATGAAGGCATGTGGTCATTTAACACTCATAAGGCTAAATAGTTCACACTTAAAGAAATAGTGTTGTGGGAGATCAAGGACTTTCCTACCTATGGGAACTTGTCCAATTGCAATGTTCATGGTAATTATGTATATCCCATATATGAGGAGGAAATTGATTCCACTTAACTACAACATAGTGGTAAGATATGTTGTGCCAATCATCATAGATTTCTACCGAATAATCACCATTTTAAGAACGATAAGAATAAATTTTTACCTATTGATCAAAAGAAGGCTGATACACACACAATGACGGATCTAGGATTTTAATTCAGGACGGCCGGAATTGTAAGATTGAATTTTTTTTCACAACTCAAGCAAAACATCATTTAACATGTTAAAATTAACGAGTCCGACTTGAAAGAAACCCGAATATGACAGGTCTGACTCAAAAGAAATTCGAATATTGAAGGACACAAAAGCGATACTGCACAATTACATATTAGGAACTAAAAATCTTAACAAAAATTCAAGTACTAAGCACTAAATGAATTGACCCTACATTTCTAAACCTCTAAATACTATACATTAAGCGTAACATTTTACATTATGTCAAAAACTAGATATTTTACATTTAACTTAAATATTTTAAGTCAACCGGGACAATTAATGTTTAGTCGTTAGGAGCTAAGTATATTTTACATTTAGTTCACCTTATTTTTTAATTTTGCAAAAACTCCCCTGTTTACTTTTTTGATAATTATTTTTTAAAGTTTAGGATAAGATAAAAAAAAGTTTGTAATTGTTTTAAGCGCCGAGGGATCTTTTGGAACAAAATTAAAAAATTTGGACTATATATTAAGTATAAAATTGTCAAAGAACTTTTCTTCAAATGACCCTACTATTTTTTGCAACAAGTCATTAACCAAAATTATTAAACATTGAACATATAAACTGAAAAGCAAATAAAATTACGCTTGAAACTAATGACACTCAACTATTTCTTTAATGTGTGTTTTTAAAAAAAATGACAATATATAAACTGAATTTATAATAGACACAATTCTTTAAAGAGTTGCTAATAGTTGTAACCAATCTAAACAAATAAAGGCTTGAACAATGCTTGGCACAACCATAACTATTTACTAATGTAAAAAGAGTTAAAGCAACGTACGCCGGGATAGAAAACAGGAGAAGAGGGAAGGCGTCCCAGCTGCAAGCCTGATAAAAGACACAATAAAAAGGAAGAGAAATCAATTAGGTTTTCAAACAAAAATATTACAAACAGATACAAAAATCAAGAACGGATCGCATATACACAAATCAAGAAATCGCACACACACATATCAAGAACAAATAGCATATACACAACACATATACACAAACCCTTGCAAATCTAAATTAGAGCTTTTTGTACCTGATTGATGAATCTCGCCGGCGCCGGAGGTGATGAGACGTGAGAGAGCTGGAGGTGCTGTGAGCCGGAGTTTGCGTGAGCGAGACAGAGAGAGAGAGAGAGTCGTGCGACCCAGATAGAGGGAGAGTCAGAGAGAGAGAGCGACCCACAGAGAGGGAAGGGCGAATTTTGAGGGATGAGAGAGGGAGAGAGGGACGGGTAGTTGATGTACGGGAGAGAGAGAGGAGCGAATTTTGAGGCTCCAAATTTTTGGAGCGAGGGAATGAAAAAAATTAGCACCGCCTTTTTTTTTTCATTTATCTCAGTTTTTACTCCAAAGATGAAAATAACTCATATATATTTATGTCATCTATATATAAATATGAGATAAATGATTTATTTTTCATGTCAATTTTATTTAAATTGAAATAAAAATTTACTTTCAAAGTAAAATTGACATAAATGAATATTATTTATGTCAATTTACATTTGTCTGACATAACGTTCATTTGTAAATTGACATAAATGATATTTTTTCTTGTAGTGCACCAACTTCGGTTAGTCAGCATCAATAAATTTAACCAACAATATTGGCATAACAATTATACAAGGTAAAACCTGTTTGATCACGGGTGACATTAAGGGGCATCCCAGACTAGGCAAGAAAATGGGTGACCTCACGGGGCATCCACTGTCTAGGCACCAAGGTAATCCTGAAAAGATTACTTCAACTAAGTAGGATCATGGGATGAAAATCATTCCATTGCTTAGGCATTTATGGGTGATAAGTCTCTACAACTAGGCAGTAGGTGTGGCAAGCTCCATTGCCTAGTCAAACAAAATAAAATAGGAAAAATTATGCCTCTATAAATAGATATGCATAAGAAAGACATCTTAAACACTATGTCCAAGGACAAAAGAGTGCATAAAGATAAGATTTTTATTTATCAAACACAAGAAAATAAATTACAAAATATGAAGTTTTCTTCATTCAATACGAATTTCCTATTTTATTGGTCTGTTTCCTTCTGATTTTGGCACAGGTTCCATTCCAGCAGGAGGTTCATCTAAAACATAAGGAGAATTAATAAAATTCATATCTCGTAGCATCCTAGTGTTGCTCAAACTTGGTCGCTCAAGCAGATAAGGAAGTCAAGATATCTCATAATCTTCATTAAGATTGTAATCACTAAGGTACTTGGAGATCAAACATTGAGGTATGGCACGAGCTGGAATCCAACTAACATCTAAGTTTAAAGGAGGTATTGGAAAGTCAAGAAACCCAGGTTTATACCAATCCCACAGGGAATTTCCTTCCTCAAGATGCATAACACCAAGAGCATTCAACCATCCTTTCTTGTACCCTTCATTATTTAATTGTTTCAATCGAGCATCGAGATGGCACAGAGCTTCATTATATCCCTCATTCCAAAACTCCCTAGGATGTTTGTGGAATTGATATGTGAATCTCTTAATATTTTATGAAGCTTCTTTACAAAGTTCTCTTTACTCTCCAAGGAAGAGCTTTTCTTGGAAAGTTGATAGGTAAGACTTTGAATTTTATTAGACATTTTTGCTAGGGCTTGATTTTTTTCCATCAATTAAATGGCTTGATTTTCTAAAGCCAGTTGGTTCCTCGTCTCTTCAATATCAATCCGACTAGCCCTTTCTCGACCCCGGGTAGCAGGCCTTGCTCTACCAAGAGTAGACGGGGTAGGTCTGGTTCGTTTCAAAGTCTCCAACTCTTCTCTCAAGGCACCATTTTTCAGTTTCCAAAAAGGAAAAACCTTCATCATTAAATGGGACTAAAGATCCCAAAGAGTTCGAGGTAGCAGATTTGAGTTGTTTCATTTCTTCTTGTAAGGCAATATTTTCTTCCTCCAACAGCTTGGCAATATTCCTACGTTCCCCGATCTCAAGTTTCAGCACACTTTCCCTCTTTTTATGGGCCGAGATATATTTGTCATAGCCCCGATCAGGACTCAACTGTTGGTACTTTTTCTCATAACCTTCATGTAGGAGTGCAGTGGTTTCTTTGTGTTGAATTTGGAGCTCCTCTATTATTCCTTGGAGATCTTCGATCATTTCATAATAAGCTACATTGTTGGCTATAGGATGATCAAGCAAACATTTCAAGTATCGGTATGCATCAACTGATTGCTAATAAGCATCAAGTCCAAGGATATGAATTGTTTGAGCCGCAGTAAAATCTTCATGACCCACTTTGAAGTAATCATTATATTTTTTCATCAACTCTGTGTCATGAGCTGATAAGAGTTCCATCCTGGAAACAAACTAGCAAGGGAAAATAAAAATGCACCAACAACGATATATACGGAGTAAGTCAAGGAGAAATTCAGACTAGATAACAAAATCGATTTTATTGATCTTAAGAAGAGAGATTACAACCAAAGTTACAACGACAAAAGGAAAAATAGAAGAACAACATAAATAAAGAGCCGAACAACTCTACACCTTCTCCTTATTTCCTATAACATCATCAACTGGTTTGGACGAAGGAGTTAGTTGCTCGAAAGGTATTTGGTTTTGCTCTATAGAAGTTGTTACCTGTAGAACTTTCTTAGAGGGCTGTGGAATAATAACAGCATTTACTTGTTCTACTGTCATCATAGAAGACTCGTCATATGCAGCTTCATCCTCTTCTTCTTCGTCAATAGTAGGAGGAGGGCCATGTGTGTGTTTTTAAAATAATTTAGAATCCTCTGCAACACTCAACTCTTTCAATGCTGCAACCCATCCGTCTCTGAAGTATTTCAGACTTGCACACTCCATCTGACAAGTAATAATAGTTAAAGTTCTGTTCCATCCTTTATCTCAGCCAGAGATGAAAGACTTCTTCACAACAATCTTCCTTTTTATTTTCTTAGAAGAAGCATATTCCACAACAAGCATAACCTTCTCCTCGAGATCTTTCTTATGATGTTCAGCCTCTTCAATCTTGACATCAACTTCTTTCTTGCCGGCAACGGTGACCTTCAATTTTTTCTCCGACTCCTTGGAGGCACTTACAGCCTGGTCTCGAGCTGACTCTGTAGAAAGAAGTCGCTTCTCCTAGGTAGATTTATCTTCATTGTACTTATTTCGAGAGTCCTTCAAGAACTGTGATAACCTAGCAAAAGCTTCTTCAATCCCACTGGAGGAGGTTGAAGCCTTGATAGCCTCATCTTTCTCCAGGATACTATTAAAACTTATCATAAACTGAAAAAGAAAAGAAGCTCGGATCAGAATATGAATACGTTATATGGAGGTAAAGTAGCTAGGATGGTGATACTTACTGACGCAATATGTTGGGCTGCTAAGTCAGTGACCTTTTCTCGAGAAAGGGAACCCTCAACAGCTCGATATTCGAGAATGGTCCAAGACCTGATCAAGCCTTTGGCCAAGCTTGGAGTAATGAGGGCTGGAGTCTTAGCTCTCAAAGAAGGATCCTCAACACCAGAAGGCTGAGCAACAATTTCTAGAGGTCTTTCTTCAAGACCTCTCCTCAATCTCTTTAAAGGAGCACCTTCAATCAAATGTGCTGCCTCTTCTTGCGTAATAACAACACCTTCAATCAAAGGTGCTGCCTCTTTTGAGACAACAGGTGGTTTCCTGTCGACCTCCTTGACATGTGGAATTGTTCCTTTGGATGGAGTACTATCCATTTTCTTCGTTCCTTCAGTTGGGACATCCCTTTTGATCTTCTTTGCCCCATCAGTGCCGGGAGCATCCTTGGTGAAGAATTCAGGCATTCTCCTCTTCTTCGTCATGAAATAAGCAATAGAGGTACCTAAATTAGAAGAAGATTCTTCTACACCGTCTTGAGATAAAGGAACTTGATCAAGATCAATTATCAGAGGAGGGGAAAGAGGATGATCAATAAAAGAGGAAGTAGTATTTTTGTATCTCAACAAATAAGTAGCAAGTCTAACGTGCTCCCCGTCACTCGATTGATGCACACCCAAGATGAGTTTCAAAGCTTTTATGTTAACGTCACTCTTTTTTGGGGGCTTTCTTTTGTTATCAACTGCAAATAAATAAATAAATAAATAAATATATATATATATATATATATATATATAAGTGGCGCATTTCATCAAATATAAATGGAGCTAAATCGAAGAATTAAAAACAACTTATCCCATTGCCATATAGTGGACATCTGGGACCTTGGTAAACATCATTTCCTTTTAATGGGGGTGTTGCCAATTTTTCACCACAACTCTATGATCAAAATAGTCCCTATTAGCATCGGGAAGATTGACCACTAAAGCTCTATTGGAAAACTTAGTTAACGTGGTATCACAAGTAACCCATTTATAACAAAACATAATTTTAGGGATCCCTAAACGAGTCCCATGAATCTTGTTTAACCTATGTATGCTATTAATTACCCTCCATGTATTTGGAGCTACTCTTATAGGAACAATATCAAAATATTGGCAAAACTCCAAACACAAGGGATCAGGTAGAAAAGAAAAGCCACATTCCGCTACAAAAGGGAAGGAAATCAGTGTCCCTCAGCTAAAGAAAATAAATCATAAGGGCAAGAAGGTTATTCTAGAATAATCCAAGAGGGAATCGCAAAATCATCTCCGAACTTATCCAACGATTCTATAAGATAAACCATGACGGCTAAAGCAAAGAAAGAAGAAATAAGAAGTTCTTATAGAGGGATTAAGAAATCTGATAAGGCGGAAGAAAAAAAGAATGACAATATAAAGATAGAACGAGAAGACAAAAAGTTTAGAAATCTGGAAGTGAAAAGTAGATGACGATCCGTGTCTATCACTTTTAAATGCATTGCATCGGGAAGTAGGAAAATAAATGATTACTTGAAAAGACGATTGTATTTCCAGCGATTAAATGATGAAAAAGACGCAAATATCCAAGCGCCTGTCGCAGATTCAAAATATTTACAAGTTTGCCATTTCGCACTCAAATGGTAAGACTAAAGGGAAAATTCCTAAATGTTGAAGATCTGTAATTAATCAAGACATAAAAATGTGCCCGACCAACTTTTGGATAAAATGTTTCACACTCTTATATCAGAACTCAACTATGGAACATTGGGGGCTTCTATTGATACGAAAATTAGTTAGAAGGCGTGGACCAATCATATGAAGACATGTATCATCTTACATGGTAAACTCTTATACTCACCAAGAAACTCGCAACACTGAACTACTCATCACCTCGAGGTATTTAGCGGGCGAGCAACTTAACATGCCGAGATACTCAACGTGCAGAGCATCTGGCCAGGAAGATCAAGCTACAATTGCACATTCAATGAACATTATATTTAATGAACATTATTATAAAAGTATGTATATGTCTATTAGATAACGGCATATCGTCTATTCATACTAACAGCCCCAAGTCTATAAATACATTGTAACACCCTCCATAACGGGGAAATTGATCATTAACAATTGTGATCAAGATTAAGGCGAGAACATCCAGAAATACAAAATAGTGGACCTAGGCCATTTTCATAAGGCTGAACCACTTTAAAAATCCTTTGTCTTATTTTTTATTTTTTATTTATATGTGATTAATTAATTAGATCAAATCTAGTTTTTTAAATTAATAGATTGGCGTCGTCTGTGGGAACGACTATACGTAGCGTTTTCACTAACATATTCCTTGCAAATGGATGAAATCCCAGAATCCAGTAATCGAAACAATGACTGAGTTCCCCCCAATCCATCTGCTCCCCCAACTCTTCAGGATCTCACTGGCATGGTAGCCAATTTAGCGCAGGGGCAAACACATATGCAAGAGACCATGCGTTAACTCATTCAGAACGTTTATAACGTCACACCTGCCCAGTCAGGTCAACGAAGCGTCCAGAGACTTACCCATTTACCTTCATCAAGAGCCAGACATACATTATTTCTGGATGCTTCTCAGTCTTGACGTACCGGGTCTCATCATATTGAGGGGACAAATGATCCTCTTATCAGCCTGGCCGGACCTCTTCTAGAAGAGCTACAGATTCTCAATAAAATTTTACTTTAGCCCCAAATTGAATAAGCGCTCTGGAGAGGTTGAGCAGAGCCTCTACCTTTCACTGTTTCAGCCCTAGTACGAATAGAAACCCTCTTAGGATTGCGTCGAGAAATTCTCAATGACCAGATGATCTACGGGAAGGTTAAGCCCAATCACGACCAACAAATCGTAATGAAAGATCCCAAGAGGAGAATTCCGTATGATCTGTTGCTCAGATGAATTGGTCTGAAGCTGAAAACAACGCATAAAGGGGCTCCATTCAAAGGTTGGAGGACATGTTAGGGGAAATATCTAAGGCCAAGAACCCTCTCTAAAGAACTTTAGTCGCGGGATCACCCTTTGTCTAGGAAATTGTGGATTTTCCCACACTGCCAAAATTCAAAGCTCTTTTAGTAACACCTAAGTATAATAGAAAAATTGATACTGTCCTTCACATAAAGCGGTACCAAGCTGCTGCTGATATCTACGCCATTCCTAATGAGATGTGGTGCAGAACATTTTCAGGAACTATCACCGGATGGTATAACAACCTTATTCGGGGGCAGATTGCTACATTCCATCAGTTGGAAAAGCTCTTCATAGGGAATTTTTATTTTGGAGCGAAGCCTGTAAAGAGAGTAGCACATCTGCTGAGTGTAAGGTAGAAAACATGAGAGAGCACCAGGGATTATATCACTCATTTTAATAACGAGAAACTTGAAGTAATCGACTACGAGGAGAATACATCCATTACAGCTATAATGAGTGGTCTGTTACCCAATAAGTTATACTATACACTGGCCAAAGATCCCCCCAAAACCATGGAAGAATTAATGGCAAAGGCAGCTAAGATCATGAACTCCGAAGAGGCCATGGATGCGAAGAAGAATACTGACGCGACAACAGAGATGAAAGGTGTAGTTAAAACTGATAGGAAAGATCCGAAGCACAATGGGGGCAGTAAGCATTCGAAAGGCAAGGTAACAATAGAGAAGTTGAAGAAGTATGGGAATTATACTCCCTTAAAGGTGGATATCAACCATATTCTGGAGGAGATAAAAAACAACGAGGAATTGAATTGGCCAGAGAAAATGTGGACATCCCCTGATAAGAGGGATAAGTCCCAATACTACGAGTTCCATAGAGATCATAGCCATACGACCAAGTGTTGTATAGATCTCCAGAATGAGATCGAAGCACTTATTCGACGAGGAAAATTAAGCAGGTTCGTTGATCGTCAAAATGATGAAAAGGCTAATGAAAAAAATAAGGAAAATTTCATGATATCCTTGCCGAGCTAAAGATAATAAAAAAAAGGGAGCATAAAGATGATCCAAAAGATGACCCCGATCTTCCTAAGAGACCAAGGCAACCTGAACGCGAGGTATTTTCAATCCATTTTGGATTATTTGAATGTAATGTGATTATAGCTGGAGATGCAGGAAGTGGGGATCACACGGCTGAAAGGAAAGCTTACCTCAATGAGGCCCAAGCTTGTTCTTATATATAGCGCATTAATCTGACTGAAGATGATAGCCAGAGGAAGGTGAACAAGGATAAACTGGTCATTGGTTTTTCCAAAAATGACTTGGAAGGTGTCTTATATCCTCACGATGATCCCTTGTTTGTCAAGATGAGGATAAAGGATGTGGTGATCTCGCGAGTATTGGTAGATAATGGTAGCTCTGCAGACATTATGTTCTACCCGTACTTTGACAACTTGAATTTGAAGTTAGTGCAATTGGAGCCATATCACATGCCCCTCCTTGGCTTAACTGGAGAGAAAGTGTTTCCACTTGGGACGATCAAGTTGGATATGCTAATTGGTACCTGGCCTTCTTTCAGAATAGAAAAGGTACACTTTTTCATAATGGATAAAAATGTCCAATCAGCCTATGAGGTAGTGCCATCCACGGTACATCAATGCCTGAAGTTTCCCACTAATTTTGAAGTTGGAGTTGTGAAGGGCGACCTGAAAGTAGATCAAGAATGCTACTATTCATCTGCCGAGCAGAAAGTATTGGAGGAAGCTAAGAAAAAGATCACTACGTACCAAGTAGAGGAGTCTGAAGATGTAGATATCGAGACTCTAGACCCCAGAGATGAGTCTGAGCTTGTGAAGGGTCAGGTTATGGAGACCATGAAGAACAGCATTATGGACGATGAACGTCCAGAACGAACAACTCAAATTGGTGCCTCACTGGACCCATCAGTAAAGCATGAGTTAGTGGCATTTTTAAGGCATAGAAAGCAAGATTTTACGTGGAGTCATGAAGATATGCCAGGGATAGATCCAGCCTTCTTGTGCCACGAGCTAAATGTTAATAAAGAGATCAAGCCAGTAAAATAACGAAGAAGGGTATTTAGCCCAGAAAAGAACCAAGCTATCCAGGAGGAGGTTGAGATGCTACAAAAGGCTTCCTTTATTGATGATGTCAAATATCCTCATTGGCTAGCTAATGTGGTGATGGTAAAAAAGAAGAATAATAAATGGAGGATATGTGTAGATTTCACCGACCTCAACAAAGCCTGCCCAAAAGATCATTTTCCCTTGCCTCAAATTGATTTGTTGGTGGATGCTACTTCTGGGAACGAATTGTTGAGTTTCATAGACGCTTCTTCCGGATACAACTAGATTAAGATGAAACTATAAGACAAGGAAATTACTTATTTTATCACCCCAAGGGGTACATATTGTTATAATGTTATGCCATTTGGTCTAAAAAATACAGGTGCAACGTACCAGCGATTGATGAATAAGGTGTTCGTAGAGAAAATTGGCAACAACATGGAGGTTTATGTCGATGATATACTGACGAAGAGCAAGAAAGTCGTATACCATATAGCTGATCTGAGCCAAACTTTTGATCAACTAGAGAAATATCAGATGAGGCTAAACCCGACTAAATGCATTTTTGGTGTACGAGAAGGCATGTTCCTCAAGTACGAGAAGGCTTATTCCTCGGATACATAGTGCATCAGCGCGGCATTGAGGCAAATCCTGATAAAATCAAGGATTTGTTATAACTGAAATCTCCAACCACTAAGAAGGAAGTGCAAAGCCTTATGGGGCGTCTTGCAACTCTAAATAGGTTCATTTTTAGAGTGACAAATAAATGCCTCCCATTCTATAAGGTGATTAGAAAGACTTTTGAGTGGAATAACGAGTGCGATCAAGCATTTCAAGCTTTGAAGAAATACCAGGGGACGCCACCCCCTTCTTTCCAGGCCTATGATGGGAGAAAGATTATACTTATATCCGGGTTTCTCTGAGAGAACAATCAGTTCAGCGTTGATAAGAGTAAGATGGAGTACAAAAACCCATGTATTATACGAGCAAAGCATTCCAAGGAGCATAGGTAAGATATCCCAGGCCGGAGAAGCTAGACTTAGCATTGATAAAGGCAAGTAGGAGGATGAAACCTTATTTCCAGGCCCATACCATAGTGGTGTACATTGATATGCCACTCAAATAGGCTTTGTACAAGCTAGAAAAATTTGGAAGACAGATGTATTGGGCAGTCGAGCTAAGAGAGTATGATATTGTTTATGAGCCAAGGACCTCACGCAAAGGGCAGGCGGTAGAAGATTCATCGTGGAATTTACTTACCCTGATACTGCCGACCAACAAGGGTCTAATGCATAAAAACTAATGGATGTTAGGGAATCATTAAAGACTACCCCCGATCAACTCCTATCAATAGATGTAATGAAGGGGAAAAGCTCCGAGCAACAAGAACCATCAGACAACGCCCAATGTTAGAAGAGGGTAAAAGGAAGTACAACAATCTTATTATTAACATAAAGGGTTGTTGTGATGGGTTGAAAATATGCCTTAAATGATCGTGAATTGTGTTTATATTTGAGACTGCGGGGACAATGGTATTGTTGGGGTAGTTATTGCTTTCGCCTTATTTTTGGGTTTCTTTGTTGGTATGAGACTATTAGGTAGGCCTTTCTTGTTGTTAACACTTTCTAGGTATGGGAATAGTTAGTGTAGATATTTACAGATGAGTATTTCTAGGGTGGGGATAACTAGTACACTTTTCCCTTGTTTCGTTAGCCTAGGTGCGAGACTAGTTAGTAATTGTCGAAAGTTATCCTTCCTAAGAGATAGTCTAGGGTATATTTATGGTTTTGTTGATCTATAGGTATGAGAATAGGGATAATTTAGGCTGGATTACCCAAATTAATGTGCGGCACTAATAAAGAATAATGATAACTTGATAATTAATGCCTAAGACAAAGAACGGGTATTAAAATGGAATTGTGCCGTGAGTATGTGAAAGGCTAACAATAAGGGGTGAATTGACTATAACAACGTGAGTGCATGTTGGTGTCACAAGTGTGTGCAGGGACAACAAAATTGGGTGAACTGGCTATAGTACGGGGGATGGGTGTAGCGTAGTACTTAAGCAGGCCCAGAGTATGTGCAGGACCCGTAATAGGGTAAACTGGCTATACTGGTGTCATGTAAATTAAATGGATTGAATTAATTTAATTAAATTGTGGAATTTGAGTTAATGTTGAAATATCATTAATTGGACTTGAACATTGGAGTGGCTTAGTTATGTGGGTAGATAGTGGTAGTTTATTTTACTTTCATGTTAATATATATATCTGGTTTAAGTTAAAATAATCTATTGTGATATTTATCTTTATAATGATTTTGTCTAGGTTTACAGACCCTAATTCTGAGGAGTAGCTAGTATTCATGCGGTGGTTTTTGACCCATTGCATTGACTAAAATTTTAGTTATAGTGCTAGAGTAGCTGGATAGGATGGATTGTAGATCTTTGGAGTTCACCTGGATATTTATTTTACTTTGAATTATTTCCATTCCGTCATTTTATTATGATAATTTTATTCCTGGATTTGGTGGGCCAATTGTTTCTACAATTGCTTATGGTTTCAGTAATATATTTATAGTTAGATTATTTCATTTGAGTTGTAATAATTTATAGTTGGATTTGTTTTAGGACATAGCATGGTAATGGATCTTAAATTGCATGAATATTTATATAGGCTGGATAAATTTGAATATATCCTGTGGATAAAGTTTTTAAATGTCTCATATTTCTATCACATGATGAGAACATTAACTTATTTAGTGACGCCTAACGTAGTTTGGTGGCGGTAAGCCAGCTCACTTTCCAGAATTCATGGGGTATTACAAATGGTATCAGAGCATGGTCCTAGGTCTCGTAGGTTGTGAGTCCATTTAGCTTCCATATTATCGAACTTTGATTCCCTTTTGTTGATTCGTAATCCTTCAGGTGTTTGGTCTAACATACATGTTAGTTGTGTTTCTTGGATATAGGGAGGTTGATTTTAAGGCAGTAATGGGCATTGAGTTGGAACTAGTAATCTTGATGTGAGGATACTTAAATTTGATTTTGGAGATGAGATATGTTTTGGAGATCGGTAGGACAAATGTTAGGTATCTCTAGTATTAATGTGGTGATTCGTGGGAGAGCATTGCACATCGTTATTTTCATAGATATGTTTATATATAAAATTATGATATATATTTTTTCGTGGGCTAGGTGCATGTAGAATTGGGTGTATGAGCGCTCAATCGTGGCATTCTATGGGTAGGCATATATAAGCCTTATTTTATTTACGAAATTTACATTTGACATTTACACTTTTCAAAATTTCGAAGACGAAATTCATGTACTAGTGGGGGAGTGTGTAACACTCGAGATTTTAAAAATGTAAAATATCGTAGAAATTATAATTTTTGGAAAAATAAATTTTGGAATTTAGTAATTTTATACTTGAAATGTTGGTTTTGATTTATGTAATTTATGATTTTTATCAGAATTGAAACCAGAATTTAATTCAAGAAATTATAACTTTTTATATAAAATTGGGGAACTTCGATTTTTCAGGCCATCCGAAGGGGTTCGGTCCTGGGGGCGAACCGGTTCACTCGAACAGTGAGAGAAAATTGGGGTTATTTTTGTAGTGTTTGTGTAGGACTCAAACTCTTTTCTTTTATTAAAAGAAAAAGGCACGAGTTTTGGGTTTTAAAAACACATTTTAACCTTATCAAAAAGCAGTAGCCTCCCATGTTTATACCTTCTCTCATCAACAAAACCTAAACCCCTTTAAATGAACTTTTAACCCAAGTTTTGAAGATTTAAACCAAGTTTTTCCAAGGTCTTCCGAGAATGAGTCTTTATTATTTTCTCGAGAAACACAACCGTGCAATCGGATTCTTCAAACGAATTTTTACAGGAATTAATACTTCAATTGTTTTCCTTTAGTATTATACATTTTAAATATTTCCTAAACACTAATAATCATTGGTTTTTTAAAATAAATAAGAGAGATATTTTTTAAGGACTAAGTTCCTTTTTATATAAAATAAAGGTAGAAGAGCCCTACCAGGTGGCAATTACAAACTAGAGATTGAATCAAATATTTTTTTTATAAAGATGATCTAATGGAAGGCATGCCTTGCTTGTCCAACTTATAGCATCCTCTAGTATGAAAAGGAAGATCTTTGAAGTTCTTGAAAATAGAGATAGACTGAGATTGGATTCCATGATTAGCTAGGCTATCAGTGACTTGATTGGCTTCTCTAAAGAAATGATGATATGTAATAGACATGTTAAAGATTCTTATCTCTTGAAGAATGTCACTTAAATACAATGGAGGTTTTGGGATAAATCCCCGAAGAATGGCAATCACCAACTTAGAGTCTGATTCCACCACAATGTGAGAGATATTCAGCTCCATACACAACTTTAAACCACCCCTGTTGTTAGAAGTTATTCCTTCAGGATAAGAGAAAGCTTGAGTTATATTTCCTTGATTATCTATAATGATACCCCCCAATCCTGCCATGCTTGGATTATTCTTTGAAGCTCCATCAGTGTTGAGTTTAAAAGTACCAAGAGTAGGCTTATACCATTTCAGTATGATGAAAGCTTTTTTATAAGAACAAATATTGAGGTTGAACCTTGTAATGATATCAACATAGCTTGAAGATTGTGAATGAAACACACTATTTGAGGCACAAACTTTAACCAAGTTGATAACATTTTAAATGATCTTGTTGCAGTCCATTTTACTATCTTCATAAAGACTTTTATTCCTACTATTCCAAATTTCCCAAAGAATAATCTCAGGAAGAATGGATAGAAAGAATTGAAGGAAGTCAAATTTGTGTTTCCTGAGCCACCAAGAATTCAACATTTGATTCACCGAGCTAAATGATATTTTAAGGCCCATCATGTTAGGAAAATGATTACATACAACTGAAGCAACTGGACCCTTTAAAAAAAAGTGATGAATAGATTCCAATTCTCTGTGACAACATTGGCATTTAGAAGCAAGATGAATACCTCTATGTTGAATTGCTGACTTTATGGGGATAATTTTATGGAAGAATTTCCATAAAAAGATAGAGATTTTAAGAGGAAACCTAGAATTCCAAATGTCTTTCCAAAGATAGGATCTTGGTTTAGCATATATGATGAGCTGCTAAGCTAAATTCGAAGTGAAATTTCCATGATTTATGGGAGTCCAGATTTGAAGATTATTAATGACTGAGATGTGATGGTCTTCTTCTTTATAAATCTATTGAATCATTTTTTTGGTATTTGCACCTCCTTTTTTTGAAATGTCTCTGTATTTGGAGAGAAAAAATTTTGGCCAAAGACTTTGAGAAGATTTGGTATTCCACCATAGTTTCATGCTAAGAGTCTTACAAACATCATCAAATGTTTTGAAACCTAGGCCACTTTCTTGAGTAGGGACACATAAATCTTCCCATTTCAACCAGTGTAATCTAGGACCCAAGTCTCTTGAAGAACCCCATAAGAAATTGCTGAACATTTTATGAATGATGGAAATTGTCTTTTTGGGAGGTTTGAGAGATGCCAAAGAATGTAGAGGAATTAAATTAAGCACTGAATTTATTAGAGTCCTTCTACCTGCAAAAGAAAGAGAGTTAGTTTTCCAACCATCAAGTTTTGTTTTGATTTTTTGAATAAGTTCATATAGTATATGTGTTTATTTCTCCCACAGAATATAAGGGAGCCTAGATATTTAAGAGGGATGTTCTTCTTCTTGAATTTGGTTTTGTCTTCAATGGTTTTGTTTCTTTTAGAGAACATTAAGGAATGGATAGTATAACTGCTCTTGGATGAGTTGATAACTTGACTAAAGGCTTTCTCAAACCCTTTCAATAATTTCATGAGATTATTCAGGTAGTAAGCACCACCATTTGTAAAGATGATGAAATCATCTACAAAACTATGGTTACTGATAGCTGGAATCCCCCTTGGAAGAGTAAATGGCTTCATCTTACCTGATAGCAACAGGTTATGAACACCTTTGTTAAGAGTTTCAGCAACTAAAATAAACAAACCTGGAGATAATGGATCTCCTTATTTGATCCCTTTAAAAGATTTGAAAAAGCTTGATACATGACCATTAATTATAGTGGAAAACCAATTGTTTAAAATATATCTCCAAAGTCTATCAATCCAGACTTCTGAGAAACCAAAATTTCTTAGTTTTTTGAATAGGAACATTCAAGAGACTTTTACTTATTCCTTAGAAAGATCAAGTTTGATAACCATATTTCCTCCATGAGATTTTTTCCCCAACCAATTAACCATCTATTCAAAAAGTAAAATATTCTCTGTGATTAGCCTTCCTTTAATGAAACCTTATTAGGAAGGTTCTATAATAAGAGGAAGCACCTTGGAAAGTCTAGAAGACAGAATTTCGGTCACAATCTTGAAGCAAAAATTACATAGGCTTATTTGTCTGAAGTCTGAGCAAGAAAGAGGGTTTTTGGATTTAGGAATGAGGATTATATTTGAGCTAGACCATTTTTTTGGAAAATTAGCTCATGAAACGAAATGGTTAATGGACTTAATGGTATCAACTTTAATAATATCCCACTAACTTGATAGAAATGCCCATTGAAGCCATCAGGCCCTGCACTACTATCTGCATTAAGCAGTTTAATAGCCCTCCAAACTTCAATTTCATCAAAATAATCATCCAGTAGTTGGGACTGCTCAACAGAAGTGTTAGACTCTATATTATTGATAATATAGTCTTCACCTTCAATATCATCTATTAGCATTTGGGATTGAAAGAATTTTATAGATTCTTCTTCAATTTGATGAAGGTATTCTATCCACAAGCCCTCACTATTATTGACTCTATGAATCATAAAAGAAGCATTTTTAGATTTACAGAGGCATGACAGAATTTTGAATTTGTATCTCCCCCCAATATCCATTTCCCAATAAGTTTTTGTTTCCAAAAGAAATCTTCGTTGCTCAAAGCCCCCATCAACTTGCTTTTCGCTAATTATAAGTTTTGCCTATTCAAATCAGAAGGGTCTTCTTCAAACAACTTCTCAAGACCATCCACTTTTTTTAAGAGATTCCACCTAGTTAAAGATGTTCTAAAATGTATTCTCATTCCAAATAGCTAGGGATTTTTTTAATCTTTGTAATTTCTGGGAGAAACATCTAAGGGGACTTCCTTCCATAGGTTTAGACCAAGATTATTCTATCACCTGCTTGCATTGATGATGAGAGGACCAAGTGTTTAAGAATTTGAATGGGTTGAGAATATTGTCTAATATAGTTTTAATGGAAAAAAGTAGAGGGGAGTGTTCAGAGCAAGCCTTATTTAAATGAGTTAGAGAAAAAATTGGGAAGGAAGAGTTCCAATTAGATGACATTAAACCTCTATTAAGCCCGGACAACATATTTCCTTGATCCCTAAAATTAGGCCAAGTATAAGGAGTACCAGAATAGCCAACTTCCATCAAACATTCTTGGAAAATAAAATCATTGAAAACCTTTACTGCTACTTGACAAATATCCCTACCCTCTTCTTTTTAGAAATAGTGGATTGTCATTTACTAATATCCCTATCCCCTTGAGAAAGATTTTTATTCTGCAATAAGGAATTCCGTAAATCATGCCCATCTTCTTTAGAACACTTTGCATAGATAGTTGAAATAAAAACCTCTGAAGTAAGGTGGTTATGATTGATTTTAATAAGAATAGATTGAATATTAGCATGAATCAGATCACACACAACTCCATACCTCCAAAAAAACCAAACTTTATTATTAGAATTCTTGTGACAACCCTCAAAGTTGATGATTCTTCAAAAATCTTTTATATCCTTTTTGTTAGATTTAGGCTCAAGGATAGGTATAAAAGGAATATTGTATGATTTGCAAAGTCTCTTGATTCTTATTTTAAAGGGATGATTAGCTAGCCCTCTAATATTCCAAATAATGAAATTTATCATTAAGAAGTTTGAGGAAAATAAGTCCCTACTACCGTTTTAGAATATCTAGTTAATCATCCAATCATGGGATCACTTAGCTTAGTTTTTTTCTCCATTGGAATATTTTTCACCTGGTCTCTTGATTCCTCTAATATGTGATTGACCACTTTTTTATTTTGTTTGAAACCTTTAAGGTTTTTAGAAATGTGCTCTGAAAATGAAGTCAGTTCTTCAATCAGAGGGTAGGAATGATCATTCTTAACTTCTTCTTTATCAGATACACACAATGGATCGTGAAGGTTGGATTTGGGAAGAGTTGTAAGGTTTTCAACTGGTTGAGAATCTATGACATCATCTTCTGCATCTAGGATTTAGTTGACACAGTCTTAAATATTGGGGCAAGTTTGAGGTTTGTAATTTGACACTACACCAAATCCTGCGAATGGTCATGCCCAGTTGGTCACGGACCAAGTCCCTGACCAGCTGGTCGCGAACTTGGGCCGTGACCATCTCAATTTTTGGCGTGACCATATTCATTACCACACTGAGTCATGGATGCTCTGGAGGTGGTCACGACCCAAATCCCTGACCACTATGGGTCACGAACTTGGTCCATTACCAGGTCGTGATCATTTTGGCCCTAAATTCGTGCCAAAATTCCCTCCAAACATAGTCGCGGATGGGTCACGGACTTGGACCTTGACCATAGGTATGACGAAGTACAACATACATACATATGGGGTCACGACTGGAGGCCGTGACCATTTATTGGCATGGGTCACGGCTATGGGCCGTGACCAGTAGGCAGTAGACCATGCAGCTTAGCTTCATTAATTGGTTGCGGTTGGTGGGTCACGACTATAGGTCGTGACCAGGTCATTCTTAAAATAAAAAAAGGCGCCTCTCATATTTCATTTCCCCGCCCCTTATCATTGATGGCCCGTCTCTCTTGTCAAAGACCATCGTCGCCTCCTATTTTTGTGCTACCACGCACAAAAATGTGCAAAGAGTCAGTGATTCACATTTTTGTGCTTCTCTGTAGAGGTTTCCATCTCCGTTCTCATCTTTCTATTTCTAGGTACGCCCCTTCCTTTATCGTGTTTCTAATTTAGGGTTTCATTTTGGGTATTGCTTGGTTGTTGGCTGGTAATTTAACCGGAGTTGGTCAATTGGGCATCATCTTGAGTAGTTTCGATTAAATGAAAATGGGATATGACTATGAGATGAAATTATATTCGCACAGATTTACATCAGTTGAGTTTCGGTTAGTGTAAGTTTTATCATTAACTTTCTATAATTGATTTAGTTTCATGTGTAACATACCTTAAAAAATTGTCATTTGTGTCTATCTGCTCATGTAATAAATTTTCTTTTTCATTTTTGTTTTGTTTTGCTAATCCAGAGCATGGTTCTTGAAAAAATACTGTATATATTACAGTCACACTTACTGGAATGGTAACTAATTGTATTGTCATGTAACTCCTCATGGGGTCTTAGAATGGACAAATAAAAAATGAGGATAGGTTATGGTGATTAGCTCAATATATTGGGCTTCAATTTAGGTTAGGTTATGGTGATTAGTCCAATTATAGTTAGGTTATGGTGAATTTTATTATTTCAAAGCTCAGTTTGGATTATGATCTCTCAAGGGTATAGAATGTTCGAATTCTATTATTTCGGAGCTCATTTTTTATTTGTGCATCGTGTATTGTGTTCTAATTTGTTATATATTTTTTTCTATTTTGCAAATCTAAGTAATTTTAGGTACCACTATCCATGTATATGATCTTCCTTTATTTCTCTACTAAATTTTATTTAGTTTTTCATTTGATTTGTATGTTAGTTTAGTTTTAAAAAAAATGTTCGATGTTGTTTGGGGGTTTTAATTATATGTTATGTGAGTTGACGGTAGTGTTTTTAAATAAGGTATTTGGAGTTTGAAATTATAGTTTCGGTTCAATTATATGTAATTTTGATAAACGACTTCCACCCAATTTGAATGCAGATTAACAATTAAACATGAAATCACAAAAATTTAGTCATATGATCCTCAGAGAAATATAAACACTAACTAAGGAGAGACAAAAAAGTTTAAATTTGTTGATCCCTTTTTAAGAGACCTCTCATCTTAGGGTTAAGAAATTTAAATTAGAAATAAAATACAACTAATTCCATTTAGTTTTTGTTTCCCGTATCAACTGAAGTAAGCCCACCCAGTCTAAATTAGAAATATAATAATTGATTGAGACATTATTTAGCCGACCATGGGTACCACTTAGGCTGTCCACTTGACGTCCAAAGACTGTCATACTCCATCGCAGCCCAAAGACTGTCCACTTGATGTCCAGAGCTGGGCCATTTAGTGGTTCTCAAAGATGAAATGTACTTCAACATCATAGAAATTTTCTTCAACTATGAATTCACTATGTTTTGGGGAAATCTAGGCTTCTTCAATAATTGATTCTGTTGTAGAGCCTCTTTTAAAGTGTGCAATAATGTTTTTATTGATGCAGGAAGTTCGAGGTTTTTGTTTCCACATTACTCGACCATTATCTCCAATTGCAACGCCGCTAGTTGATGGAGCATCAAAGAAGAATCATTTACTTCTTTTAGATATTAAGGTAGTTTTTGGGAAATTCCAATATGGATCATTTTGTCCCTTTTTTCAAACCAAAATTGCTCTATTCTTATATTGTATTTTTGTTCAGTCATCTCGTCCTGTTTAATATCGATTTCAGTTGGTATGTATTGATTCATTTGGATTTCGCAATTTCTATCTAAAGCCCTTATTTTTGTGTATGTATGTGTAGATTTATGTTTGTATGTGTGTATGTGTGTGTATGTATAGATTGTATGTGTGTGTATGTATAGATTTATGTCAAAAAAATATTAGGGTTTAGTAAACCCTAAATAGTATGTGTGTTTATGTATAGATTATGTCACAAACCCTATATTGTATGTGTGTGTATGTATAAATTATGTCAATAAACCCTAGATTGTATGTGTGTGTATGTATAGATTATGTCAATAAACCCTAGATTGTATATGTGTGTATTTTTTTTGACAAAATATGCTTGTCTTGTTTTTTTTTGAGAAAATATAATTAAATGATTTTTTTGACAAACGAGTCGCAAACATGTGTGCACATTACTATAGTGAGATATTGTTTGCTTGGTTGTTGGATACTATGTTGAATTTATTGAATTGATACTAGTGTCGATAAATGTACATGTTATTAAATTTGTTGGGTGTGCTCTTTATTTGCCTATGAAAAAGTATATCACATATCTTGCGATTAATGTACATTTTTTGACGTTTACGTCAAGATATTAAGAGGCTACAACTTGACATGAAACAAATACAACTTGATTTGGTTCATTCATATTTTAACTTGACATGTATGCCATAATTTTGTTGATTTCATACAGTTCTGTTTTAGTTTGGGATTTGTTGTGATCAACTTGATTGGATATGTATTTTAAAACCTTAAAATGGAAGCGTAATAATCACAACTACATTGAAATTATAGGCACCGGGTTGATATTATAGATTTTTGTTCTCCTTTGCCTTTGTGTACTTTTCTTTACATATTATAAGCAGCAGGTTACTCACGTTCGTTTGAATTACGGTGTTAAAATGGGGGAATAAATATGCGTCATATGTAAATCTACGACATATTATAGGCAGCAGATCTAATTCTTCAGTGGTTTTGTGAGGTACTTTCCTTAATTTTACATACTCGTTCTTCATAACACATTGTTTACGTATTGCAGATCTAACCAATTAGATACCAGTTCTTCATTACATACCAGTTCTTCATTACACACCAGGTACTCTTTACTTTAACTAAAGTAGTTATATAATTGATATACATTATCTATTAAATCTTTTAGATGATAGAAGCAGTACGGGATAATTATTGGTTTCGTTTAGTTGTTGGATAATTATTGGTTGTTGGCTTGTTGTTGGATAGTATGTTAGAAGGAGTATGGGATAATTAGAAGGAAGACGGGATAATTAGAAGGAATACGGGATAATTTTTGGTTTGATTGTTGGATAATATGTTGAAAATATTTTAGACTCCCAGATTCAGAATACAACGATAACTTGCTAACGTCTAGACATAAGCTTAAAAACATGGCGTTAGAGGGGAGAAACCCGAAACATCCCATAAACGAACCCGTGAGAGGGTGAAAACACGAAACAACCCCCGTACGGTCCAGTAAGAGGCACCAACACCTCTCACAGGACTAATGTAACTCGTAGAAACTGAACGCGCGATCACAGGACTCTCGATTTCAGAATACGACGATAATTTGAAAATATGAGGACTTAAGCTTGAAAACAAGGCGTTAGAGGGCGAAAACACGAAACAATCCCCGTACGGTCCCGTGAGAGGCACCAACACCTCTCACGAGACCAATGTAACACGTAAGAACTGACCGTACGATCATGGGACTCTCGGTTTGAGAATACGATGATAATTTGAAAATACGAGGACTTAAGCTTGAAAACAAGGCATTAGAGGGTGAAAACATGAAACAACCCCCGCACAGTCCTCTGAGAGGCACCAACACCTCTCATGGGACCAATATAACTCGTAGGAACTGACCGCGCGATCACGGGACTCCCGGTTTGAGAATATGACGATAATTTGAAAATATAAGGACTTAAGCTTGAAAATAAGGTGTTAGAGGGTGAAAACTCAAAACAGCCCCGTACGGTCCCGTGAGAGGCACCAACACCTCTCACGGGACCAATGTAACACGTAGGGACACATCGCGCGATCACGGGACCCCCGGTTCGAGAATACGATGATAATTTGCATATTTCTAGACTTACGCTTAAAAACATGGCGTTAGTGGGGGAAAACCCGAAACAGCCCCCGAATGGTCCCGTGAGTGGCACCAACACCTCACCCGGGACCAATGTAACTCGTAGGAATTGACCGCGAGCATGGGACCCTCGGTTGGAGAATACGACGATAATTTGCATATTTCTTGAATTAGGCTTAAAAACATGGCGTTAGTGGGGGAAAGCCCGAAACAACCCCCGAACGGCCTCGTGAGTGGCACCAACACCTCGCCCGTGACCAATGTAACTCGTAGGAACTGACCGCGTGATCACGGGACCCCCGGTTTGAGAATACGATGATTATGTGAAAATATCTAGACTTAGATATGGGTAATACAGTGTGTGGGGAGGAGTGTGTTGTCAAATACCATTAATACCATAATTTACATTACGACTACATATAAAGACGTAGTGAGCTAGCCCATTAAGTTTAAATCCAAAATACGTATCTATTACGACTTCATCAATATCTATTACGAATTTTATCTAGGCGGCAGTGAAACCATTGTCAACCCTCTGATACCCCCTGGGCACTTGGGCACAAAGATAATGGATTAGGAACCCATCCATTAGCTCGCTCCATCGCAGATGGGATTTCTTTTGATTTCCATCGACCTTATGAGATCGCAGGTCAACTAGAACGACATTGGTCCTATGTGGTTTTGGTGGGCGGTGCGGTGTAAAGTTTTGGTTCTGCATTCCTGCTAAGCATGTATAAAAAGAGAGTAAATGCTAGCACAATGCAGAGCAAGCACAGAAAATGATAATGCTAGCACAGAAAACAAAAAATGAGTAGTGTATAATGCAAGCACAAAAAATGATAACGAGTAGTGTATAACTGATAAATGAGTAAATGAACCATTTACATGAACACAGAAAATGAAGGGTATCTTCACAACCATTTAAATGAGTAAATGAAAGGTATCTTCACAACCATTTACATACTAACACAGAAAATGATAGCACAGATCACATCAATGAACCATTTACATACTCTTCTTACTTATGTCTGTAATCTGTGCAGCACCCTAACTGATAAATGAGTTGGTATATCTGAGTAGAATAACAAGTCACTGATAAATGAGTTAGTATAACTTATGTCAGTAGAATAACTGATCACTAATAAATGAGTAGTATAATTGATCATGTATAACTGATCTCATGTCATGTATAATTGATCATGTATAATTGAGTAGTATAAATGATCAATATAACTGAGTATAATTGAGAATACATGAGTATTATAATTGAGTAGTATAACTGATATAACTGATCAATATGTAAATGTAATTGATCACTGATGTAACTGATCAATATGTATAATCGATGTAACTGATCACTGATGTAACAGATCACTGATAAAACTATTGCTTCAGATAACTATTGCATCAGATAACTGATCAGTTAATGAGTACAGATCTGGTGCTAATCTATTGCATCAGATAACTGATCTGGTGCTAATCTATACATTTTTAGTATTGAGTAGCATCAAATAACCAATTAGCATCAGATAATTAACTGTGCAGCATGTATAATCTGTGCAGCATGTTTAATTGACTAACTAATTTGTCTCACATTTCATTTCACTACCATTATGTAGCACCAGGTATCTGTAGCACCAGATCAGTGAATCAGTAGCACAATATGTATACATTTTTAGTATACGTATTTCAGTGTATCCGAAAACTTATAATATCGAGAATTGGCATTTTTAGTATACATATTTTAGTATACATATTTTACTATACATTTTTAGTATACATATTTCAGTAGCACTAGATGATACATTTTTAGTATACGTACATATCATAATGACATCAACATAAACTTATGATATCCAGAATTGGTGATTACATAAACATATATCCGAAAATTACACAACCTTACATTACAACGAAAGCAACATAGTTAGAATTAAAGTACTAGAAGCACATTACAATATCCATTTCAAGGGCCTAACATTACAACAAAAGTAATGAAAATACCAGAAGCAACGAGCATAAAGGTACATAGAATACGATGATAATTTGCATATTTCTAGACTTAGGCTTAAAAACATGTCGTTACTGGGGGAAAACCCAAAACAGCCCCCGAACGACCCCGTGAGTGGCACCAACACCTCAAACGGGACCAATGTAACTCGTAGGAACTGACTGCGGGATCACGGGACACACGGTTTGAGAATACGATGATAATTTGCATATATCTAGACTTAGGCTTAAAAACATGCCGTTAGTGGGCGAAAACGCGAAACAACCCCGTGAGTGGCACCAACACCTCGCACGGGACCAATGTAACTCATAGGAACTGACCGCGCGATCACGGGACCCCCGGCTTGATAATACGATGATAATTTGAATATTTCTAGACTTGGGCTTAAAAACATGCCGTTAGTAGGAGAAAACTCGAAACAGCCCCCGAACGGCCCTGTGGGTGGCGCCAACACCTCCCACGGGACCAATGTAACTCTTGGGAACTGACCCCGCAGTCGCGGGTCTCCCGGTTTGAGAGTACAACGGTAATTTGCATATTTCTAAACTTAGGCTTAAAAACATGGCGTTAGAGGGTGAAAACTCGAAACAACCCCCAAACGGCCTCGTGGGTGGCACCAACACCTCCCACGGGACCAATGTAACTCGTAGGAACTGTCCCCGACGGTAATTTGCATATTTTTAGACTTAATCAAAACATGGCGTTAGAGGGTGAAAACTCGAAACAGCCCCCGAACGTCCCCGTGGGTGGCACCAACACCGCCCACGGGACCAATGTAACTCATAGGAACTGGCTCCGCAGCTGTGGGGCTCCCGATTTGAGAATACGATCATATTTTGCATATTTCTTGACTTAGGATTAGAAACACGGCGTTAGAGAGTGAAAAACTGGAAACAACCCCCGAACGTCCTCGTGGGTGGTACCAACACCGCCCACGAGACCAATGTAACTCGTAGGAACTGACCCCGCAGCCGCGGGTCTCCCGGTTTGAGAATACGACCATAACTGGTATATTTCTTGACTTAAGATTAAAAACATGGCGTTAGAGGGTGAAAACTCGAAACAACCCTCGAACATCCCCGTGGGTGGCACCATTACCTCCCACGGGACCATTATAACTCGTTGGAACTGACCCCGCAGCCGCAAGTCTCCCGATTTGAGAGTACGATGGTAATTTGCATATTTCTAGACTTAGGCTTAAAAATATGGTGTTAGAGGGTGAAAACTCGAAACAGCCCTCAAACAGCCCCGTGGGTGGCACCAACACCTCCCACGAGACCAATGTAACTCGTAGGAACTGACCCCGGTGGTAATTTGCATATTTCTAGACTTAAGCAAAACATGGCGTTAGAAGGTGAAAACTCGAAACAACCCCTGAACGGCCCCGTGGGTGGCACCAACACCTTCCACGGGACCAATGTAACTCGTAGTAATTGACCCCACAACCGCGGGACAACCGGTTTGAGAATACGACGATAATTTGCATATTTCTTGACTTAGGATTAAAAACATGGCGTTAGAGGGTGAAAACTAGAAACAGCCCCCCGAACGTCCCCGTGGGTGGCACCAACACCTCCCACGGGACCAATGTAACTCGTAGGAACTGACCCCGCAGTCGCGTGACTGCCGGTTTGAGAATACGACGATAATTTGCATATTTCTTGACTTAGGATTAAAAACATGGCTTTAGAGGGTGAAAACTCGAAACAGCCCTCGAACGTCCCCGTGGGTGGAACCAACACCGCCCACGGGACCAATGTAACTCGCAGGAACTGACCCCGCAGCCGCGGGTCTCCCGGTTTGAGAATACGACCATAATTTGCATATTTCTTGACTTAGGATTAAAAACATGGCGTTAGAGGTTGAAAACTGGAAACAGTCCCAGAACGTCCCCGTGGGTGGCACCAACACCTCCCACGGGACCAATGTAACTCGTTGGAACTGACCCCGCAGCTGCGGGTCTCCATGTTTGAGAATACGACGGTAATTTGCATATATCTAGACTTAAGGAAAACATGATGTTAGAGGGTGAAAACTCAAAACAGCCCCTGAACGTCCCCGTGGGTGGCACCAACACCTCCACAGGACCAATGTAACTCGTAGGAACTGACTCCGTAGCCGTGGGTCTCCCGATTTGAGAGTACGATGGTAATTTGCATATTTCTAGACTTAGCCTAAAAAACATGGCATTAGAAGGTGAAAACTCGAAACAACCCCCGAAAGGCCCTGTGGGTGGCACCAACACCTCCCACGGGACAAATGTAACTCATAGGAACTGACCCCACAGCCGCGGGTCTCCCAGTTTGAGAGTACGACGGTAATTTGCATATTTCTAGACATACGCTTAAAAACATGACGTTAGAGGGTGAAAAATTGAAACAAACCTCGAACGGCCCCGTGGGTGGCACCAACACCTCCCACGGGACCAATTCAACTCGTTGGAACTGACCCCGCAGTCGTGGGTCTCCCGCTTTGAGAGTACGACGGTAATTTGCATATTTCTAGACTTAAGGAAAACATGGCGTTAGAGGGTGAAAACTCGAAACAGCCCCCGAAAGGTCCCGTGGGTGGCCCCAACACCTTCCACGGGACCAATGTAACTCGTAGGAACTGACCCCACAGCCGCGGGACTCCCGGTTTGAGAATACGATGATAATTTATATATTTCTTGACTTAGGATTAAAAACATGGCGTTAGATGGTGAAAACTAGAAACAACCCCTGAACGTCCCCGTGCGTGGCACCAACACCTCCCAAACGGCCGCCTATGGGTGGCAACAACACCTTCCACGAGACCAATGTAACTCGTAGGAACTGACCACACAACCGCGGGACTCTCGGTTTGAGAATACGACGATAATTTGCATATTTCTTGACTTAGGATTAAAAACATGGCGTTAGAGGGTGAAATCTAGAAACAGCCCCCGAACGTCCCCGTGGATGGCACCAACACCTCCCACGGGGCCAATGTAACTTGTATGAACTGACCCCACAGCCGCGGGACTCCAGGTTTAAGACTACGACGATAATTTGCATATTTCTTGACTTAGGCTTAAAAACATGGCGTTAGATGGTGAAAACTCGAAACAGCCCCCGAACGGCCCCGTGGGTGGCGCCAACACCTCCCACAGGACCAATGTAACTCGCAGGGACTGACCCAGCAGCCGCGGGTCTCCCTGTTTGAGAATACGACGGTAATTTGCATATTTCTAGACTTAAGCAAAACATGGCGTTAGAGGGTAAAATCTCGAAACAACCCCCGAACGGCCCCGTGAGTGGCACCAACACCTCCCATGGGACCAATGTAACTCGTAGGAACTGACCCCACAACCGCGAGTCTCCCGGCTTGAGAATACGATGATAATTTGCATATTTCTTGACTTAGGTTTAAAAACATGGCGTTAGAGGATGAAAACTCGAAACTTCCTCCGAACGTCCTCGTGGGTGGCACCAACACCTCCCACGGGACCAATGTAACACGTAGGAACTAACCCCACAGCCGCGGGTCTCCCGGTTTGAGAGTACGCCGGTAATTTGCATATTTCTAGACTTAGGCTTAAAAACAAGACGTTAGAGGGTGAAAACTCGAAACAGCCCCCGAACGGCCCCGTGGGTGGCACCAACACCTCCGACGGGACCAATGTAACTCATAGGAACTGACCCCACAGCCATGGGTCTACCTCTTTGAGAGTACGACGATAATTTGCATATTTCTAGAGTTAAGCAGAAGATTGCGTTAGAGGGTGAAAACTCAAAACAACTCCCGAACGGCTCCGTGGGTGGCACTAACAACTTCTACGGTCCTAATGTAACTCGTAGGAACTGACCCCACAGTCGCAGAACTCCCGGTTTGATAATAAGACCATAATTTGTATATTTCTTGACTTAGGATTAAAAACATGGCGTTAGAGGGTGAAAACTCAAAACAGTCCCCGAACGTCCCCGTGGGTGGCACCAACACTTCCCACGGGACCAATGTAACTTGTAGGAACTGACCCCGTAGCCGCGGGTCTCCCGGTTTGAGAATACAATCATAATTTGCATATTTCTTGACTTAGGATTAAAAACATGGCGTTAGAGGGTGAAAACTCGAAACAGCCCCCGAACGTCCCCGTGGGTGGCACCAACACCACCCACGGGACCAATGTAACTCATAGGAACTGACCCCGCAGCTGCGGGGCTCCCGATTTGAGAATACGATCATATTTTGCATATTTCTTGACTTAGGATTAGAAACACGGCGTTAGAGAGTGAAAAACTGGAAACAACCCCCGAACGTCCTCGTGGGTGGCACCAACACCGCCCACGAGACCAATGTAACTCGTAGGAACTGACCCCGCAGCCGCGGGTCTCCCAGTTTGAAAATATGACCATAATTTGTATATTTCTTGACTTAGGATTAAAAACATGGCGTTAGAGGGTGAAAACTCGAAACAACCCTCGAACATCCCCGTGGGTGGCACCATTACCTCCCACGGGACCAATATAACTCGTTGGAACTGACCCCGCAGCCGCAAGTCTCCCTATTTGAGAATACGACGGTAATTTGCATATTTCTAGACTTAAGCAAAACATGGCGTTAGAGGGTGAAAACTCGAAACATCCCCCGAACGTCCCCGTGGGTGGCACCAACACCTCCCACGGGACCAATATAACTCATAGGAACTGACCCCGCAGCCACGGGTCTCCCGATTTAAGAGTACGACGGTAATTTGCATATTTCAAGACTTAGTCTTAAAAACATGGCGTTAGAAGGTGAAAACTCGAAACAGCCCCCGAACGACCCCGTGGGTGGCACCAACACCTCCCACGGGACCAATGTAACTCGTAGGAACTGACCCCGCAGCCGCGGGTCTTTCGGTTTGAGAGTACGACGGTACTTTACATATTTGTAGACATCGGCTTAAAAACATGACGTTTGAGGGTGAAAACTCGAAACAGCCTCCGAACGGCCCCGTGGGTGGCACCAACACCTCCCATGCGACCAATGTAACTCGTAGGAACTGACCCCACAGCCGTGGGATTCCCGGTTTCAGACTACGATGATAATTTGTATATTTATAGACTTAGGCTTAAAAACATGGTGTTAGAGGGTGAAAATTCGAAACAGCCCCCGAACGGTCCTGTGGGTGGCCCCAATACCTTCCATGGGACCAATGTAACTCGTAGGAACTGACCCCACAGCCGCGGGACTCTCGGTTTGAGAATACGACGATAATTTGCATATTTCTTGACTTAGGATAAAAAACATGGCGTTAGAGGGTGAAAACTAGAAACAGCCCCCGAATGTCCCCGTGGGTGGCACCAACACCTCTCAGATGGCCGCCTATGGGTGGCACTAACACATCCCATGGGGCCAATGTAACTCGTAGGAACTGACCCCGGGACCCCCGGTTTGAGAATACGATGATAATTTGCATATTTCTTGACTTAGGCTTAAAAACATGGCGTCAGAGGGTGAAAACTAGAAACTTCCCCCGACCGTCCCAGTGGGTGGCACCAACACCTCCCATGCGACCAATGTAACTCGTAGGAACTGACCCCACAGCCGTGGGATTCCCGGTTTCAGACTACGACGATAATTTGCATATTTATAGACTTAGGCTTAAAAACATGGTGTTAGAGGGTGAAAACTCGAAACAGCCCTCGAACGGCCATGTGGGTGGCGCCAACACCTCCCACCGGACCAATGTCACTCGTACGAACTGACCCCGCATCCGCGGGTCTCCCTGTTTGTGAGTACGACGGTAATTTGCATATTTCTAGACTTAGGCTTGGAAACATGATGTTAAAGGGTAAAAACTCGAAACAGCCCCCGAACGGTCATGTGGGTGGCGCCAACACGTCCCACGGGACCAATGTAACTCGTAGGAACTGACCCCGCAGCCGCGGGTCTCCCGGTTTGAGAGTACGATGGTAATTTTCATATTTCTATACTTAGGCTTAAAAACATGGCGTTAGAGGGTGAAAACTCGAAACAGCCTCCGAAGGGCCCCATGGGTGGCACCAACACCTCCCACGGGACCAATGTAACTCGTAGGAACTAACCCCGCAGCCGCGGGTCTCAAAACGACGGTAATTTGCATATTTCTACTTGGTTACTGATAATTTTAAATCATATATGCAATTTTTCAGCTTGATTAAATTATTTGTAAAACTATTTGGTTACTAATATTTTTTTTATGTATCCTATCATTTGTAGGATTTTTGCAAGCGGAACAAACGAAGGATGCAATGGTCTACAGCATGAAAATTGTTTATATGTTGTGCACATTCAAAATTTTATTTTTTGTGTTACAGCCGTGCGGGCTTTTAATGTTTAGTTTTCTGGCCGTGCGGGCTTTTTTAATTTGATTGTTGAATTTTATGGCCGTGCGGGCTTTATAATATGTAGGTTTTACATTTACAGGTTTAGGAATGTCAAGAAAATAGGGGAAGTTCTGCCCAATTTTTTTTTTTGGTCTGTGAATTATTAAGACGTTTAATATTTTTAAGTTTGTATATATATTTGTTTATTAACAATGTTCTTGATTCCCAGTTTGTGATTGGACCCCCAATTTTAGGTGCACTCACAAGACCCCCAATTTTAGGATGGGACCAAAAAAATACATTTTTTTTAAATTATAGTTAAATATGGTCATGGACTTTGTCCATGACCATTTTTATTTTTTTCGTCACACATAAAAATGGTCGCGGACTTGGGCCGCGATCATTTTTTTCATATTTTTGGTCATGGTTATGGGTCACGGCCAAACTCCGCGACTAATTTTTTCCTTTTTTTTCGTCATGGTCGTGGGTCACGGACTTGGACAGCTACCATTTTTTATTTTTATTTTTTTTGGTCACGGTTGTGAGTTGCGGCCAAAGTCTGTGACAAATTTGTCACGTTTGTGGGTCACGGATGAGGACCGTGACCAATTTTTTATTTTATTTTTTTGTCACGGTCGTGGGTCGCGGACTTTGGCCGCGACCAATTTGTCACGGTTGTGGGTCACGGATGAGGACTGCGACCAATTTTTTTTTTATTTTTTTGTCACGGTCGTGGGTTGCGGACTTTGGCCGCGACCAATTTGTCACGGTTGTGGGTCACGAATGACGGCCGCGACCCGTCACGGCATGGGTCACGTCCCAAGTCCGCGACGATATGCCGTGACCCCTTCTCGGCTGTGACCATTTTTTGGTCACGGACTTGGGCCGCGACCAACGAAATGGTCACTCCCAAAATGGTCACGACCCAAGTCCGCGACCCACAGTTTTGGTCAGGGATTTTGGCCGTGACCAATCGCCAGTTTTGGTGTAGTTTGAAGGGGGATTTTGGTGAGGACTTTTAGAAGTAATTGGACTGGTTTGGACTTCTATGGGAGATAGATAGAATGGAAGAATTTGGTTTTGTGGAAAGGTAGTTATTGTAGTTAGAGTGATTTAGGAATCAACTGGGGTTGTAGACAGGTACAAGGATTGATTTTGAGGAGGGTTGGAGGCTATTTGAAAACCATTTGTTGTAGGTTTTAGGATGATAGGAGTTTTATTAGAAATGGCTAAGCATTAGCCTTTTTCTAGTGAAGTTTTTAGAGCTTCTTGTTTGGCTTTTCGAATGTTTTGAATAGTTCTAGTTTTGGGTTTAAATATGATTGGAAGTGCTTGATCAGGATTGGTTTGAGGTTGATTTTCCAGTCTTCTTTGGTTAGAGGGGTTTTGTTTATTGAAAACACATGTAGAATCATTACGACCAAGTTTAAATCATTCAATGTAATAGGGTGGGATGTTTTCATAAAGGAATTTCTGCCAGAAACCCTCTTCTCCGCATCCAATCCAATATTTGTCAGGTGTTGATTCAAGAAGATCAAGTTCTACACAAATCATTGCTATGCCCGGTCTTTTACCTATATCATTAGACACATCGAGTTTCAAAGGTATCTCCACAACCCGAGCAATAGAGTAAATAGATGATATAGAGAAAAAATGGATAGGTAATCTAGGTAATGAGATCCAAATTGGTGCTATTGAACTCTCAATATCTGGTATAAACTCTGGTGTCCATTTGAAACATCTCATTGGGAATCTCCCAAAATACCAGTGATTTCTCAACCAAATGCGTGTAAAGTCTTCTTGGATATAAAGTTTAATCAAAATGTGTTTCTAATCCATAAGACCTATATGGTAAGATCCTTTTAGGCTCATTGTGTTGAATGTTTTTTTGATATCATGCAATGGTGTTCTTCCCTTGGAGAATTTACCTATTATGGAAAACTTATATAGTTTCGCAAGATTTTCGATGTCTGGATGAGAGAATCATTGGCAGTTTCTTCTTTGTGAGAGGTTATTGGGATTAAAGAAATATCTTCATCATTAGTTTCGCCTTTCAGAACACTAGTGAAGGGTTTGTTTATTTTGTTAGGAGGATCAGGACGTTTGTGATGCATGTTAGGGAAGGACGATAATATTTCCATGCAACCTTAATTAGGGTTGATGGCGTCTAGAGAGATAGAGAGGTATAGTGACTCAGAGGATGATAAATTAAAGATACTAATTTTTAAAAGTGAAATTAAATTTGTAACTATTTTTATTCAAATCTCTAATACGAATTAAAACTCAAAACTTTTGCATGCTTAGATTAGAGGTTTGGATTCTGTTAGAATATATGGACGTTAGCATGTTAGAATAAATCTTATGAACTTTATAAATTGAATTCGACTCGTAAAAATCATGTTATTTATGAGTTGCTTGTAGAATAAAAATCTATATTTGTATGCCCCAAAATATGCCTGTTAATGGAAATTATATAAGTTGTTTCAAAATGAATTGTTTAATTAATATTATAATTATTAGGACATAATTTGGATATATATTAATCTTATTATTAACATAAAGAAATATTATGATTGGTTGAAAATATACCTTATATGATCGTGAATTGTGTTTATATTCGACGCCGTGGGGACGATGTGATTGTTGGGGTAGTTATTTGTTTCAGCTTATTTTAGGTTTCTTGCTAGGTATAGACTAATAGGTAGGCCTTTGTTGTTGTTAACACCTTCTAGAGATGGGACTGGCAAGTGTAGATGTTTATGGATGGGTATTTTTGGGGTGGGCCAAAGTAGTACACTTTTCTGTTATTCCGTTAGCCTAAGTATGAGAATAGGTAGTAATTGTCTGTAGGTATCTTTCCTATGAGATAGGCTAGGGTATACTTGTGGTTTTAGTGATATCTAGGTATGGGAATAGGGATGATTTATGTTGGATTATCCAAATTAATGGGTGAGGATAATAGATAATAATGAAAACTTGGTAATAAATTGATAATTAATGCCTACGAAAAAGATTGAGTATTAAAATTGAATTGCATCACGAGTATGTGCATGGATAAAAATAAGGGGAAAACTGGCTCTAGTGACGTGGGTGTGTGTTGGGATCACGGGTATGTTTAGGGTAACAAAATTGAGCGAACTAGCTATAGTGATGTGTCATGTGTGGAACCTCACGAGTATGTGGATTGCTAACGAAATTAGGCGAGTTGGCTATAATGAGGGGAATTAGTGTGGTGTAGAACTTAAGTGGGCTATGAGTATGTGCAGGACCGGTAATAGGGTGAACTGGTTATGGTGGTGTCAAGTAAATTAAATGGATTGAATTAATTTAATTAAATCGTGAATTTGACTTAATGTTGAAATATCATAATTGAACTTGAACATTGGGGTGGTTTAGTTATGTCGGTAGATAGAGGTAGTTTATTTTACTCGCATGTTAATATATATCTCGTTTAATTGAAAATACTCTATTATGATATTGATCATGTATAATGATTTTGTCTGGGTTTACAGACCCTTATTGGGACGAGTAGCTAGTATTCATTCGATGGGATCTAACCCATTGCGTTGACTAATATTTCAGGTATAGTGTTAGAGTATCTACATATGATTGATTGGAGATCTTTGGAGTGTTGTTGGATATTAATTTTATCGCTTTGGTAGTAGTTTGATTTATTTCCATTATGTCATTTTATTATGAGACTTTCATTTATGAATTTGGTGGGCTAATCGGTTCCATAGTTTTTTATAGTTTCAGTAAGATATTTATAGTTGGATTATTTCATTTGAATTGTAATAATTTGGAGTTGGATTTATTTTGAAAGATAACAAGGTGATGGATCTTAAATTTCATGAATGTTTATATAGGTTCGATAAATTTGAATATATCTCGTGGATAAAGTGTTTAAATGTCTTATATTTCTGTCATATGCTGAGAATGATAACTGATATAGTGATGCTTGGAATAATTTAGTGGTGGCGGCTAGCCACCTCACTTCCTAAAATGCATGGTGTGTTACACAGGCACACGAATCATCCTCTCCATCAAGGATGATGAGGTGAAATTTTTGAGAGCCTCGAACATGGTGGTCCAACAAGTGATAGTTGATTATGAAGTGTGAGGAAAAAATATGATATCTTACAAAAAGAAATTTCTAGAGATAGTAAAATAATTCGAGGATTTTAACATCAGGATTATCCCAAGGGAAGAGAACACAAAAGCTAATGACCTAGTGAAGATGGCCTTAATCGATCATGAGAATTCATTGGTTAAAATCATGGACAAATCGAGAACCCACATCGAAGAGGAGAATGTGGGGTAGACTTGTAGAGTTGGGCTCTATCAAGATGGACAAATACTTTTTATTCATACAATAGGGAACATTACCAAACGATCTTATAGAGGCATGGAATGTATGAATCAAGGCCAATAAGTATATCATGTATGAAAGGGACTTTCCCGAAGGGTGTACTCGAGGAAGATCTTACAATGTGTCCACCCAACACTAGTAAGAACCGTATTCGCTAAACTCCATGAAAATTCCTATGGGTGACACCTCGGGGAGAGAAGCTTAGCACAGAGAGCCCTAACGCAAGGCTACTATTGGTCAACAATGAGTAAAGACGCCGATGTCTACATGAATACTCGTGATGGATGCAAGAGAATAACCAACAACATTCATCAATCGGTCAACGAATTAATGGCAATTGTCTCTCCCTGACCGTTCACGTTATGGGGTATGGATGTCCACGGTCCATTCCAAATAAAAAAAGGTAAATGCAAGTTTCTATTGATAGCAATCAATTATTTTACCGAGTGGGTAGAAGTAAAACCTCTGACCAGGATCACCGACTAAAAAGTTCACTCGTTCATATGGAAGTTTATAATTATTTGGTTCGGGGTACCCAATGCTATCATCTAAAATAATCAAAGATAATTTGATAGTGTTCTGATTGACAAGTTGTGGAACCAGTTCATAGTTAAGCACTCTTATTTGGCCCTAAAATATCCTAGATGCAATAGACAAGTCAAAGTCATAAACATAACACTTTTTCTTTGGATTAAGACAAAACTCAATAATCCCAATGGCCTCTGGGTGGAAAAGCTTACCTCGGTCTTATGGGCATACTGAACAACATCAAGGGGCTTGGAAGGGTTTACTATGTTCTCCTTAACTTACGAAACGAAAGAGGTTATCCTGATTGAGTTAGAAGTTTTGAGCTTGAGGATATAGGGTTTTTAAGAAGAGAAAAATGACGAGAAACTCTAGGAGAATTTGTAAATCTTGGATGAATGAATGGAGGAGGCGGCGTTGAGGATAGGGACAATGCAGTAAAAATTAACCCGCTACTACAATCAAAGAGTCAAGAGCTAAACATTATAAGTAGGCGACCTGTTAATCAGAAGGGTGATGCAATCCACTAAGTATCCCATTCAAAAAAAATTAGCAAAAAAATTGGGAAAGACCATATGTAATGGCACTCATTCTCAGACTTGGAACCTATGATCTTAGAGATCATGAAGACCGACGTCCATGGAATATTGATAATTTGAAACGATACTATTAATAGAGTGTGGGTGAAAGGAGGATGAGGATACCATCCTATAGTAAAAATTTATCTTTCCTTTTTTCATTTCTTGACTATTTCAATTTCCAGTTGTAGTTACTGGTAGAGTTACATTTGCATTTTTCCTCTTAAATGTTATCTTGAACGTAGTTTTGAATAATGATATTATCCATAAAGAAATCCATTTTCGAATGATTATTTCTCTATAAGATTAATCTCCATCAAACTATAGTTCTCTTACCCACCTAATTGTTCAGTTCGTACTAGATTACGACAAAAACAACCAGGAGGATGAAGACTAACACTAGACGATATTTGAGTATGCCTTCAGAGGATCTTTGTCTGCAAAAAATAAACTTAATTAGTCCCCACATTAACTCGTGACCCCAAGATATGATCCAATCTACGAACCGAGGTCGTTCGAGTGTAATAGGGTTTCATTTGAGTCAAGAAGGATTATCTGATCACTAAATTAATTTAAAAATAAATGGGGGATGAACTGGGGTGAATAGAGTGGAAATAAGGCTGGAGTGCTACTATTTGGTGCAAATTTATATTTAGAAAAATAATTGATCAAAACATAAATGGTTGTTCATGTAACCCTTTGCAATTGATTTTCAGAGTATAAACAACACGGATCATCAACTGTGTATGAACAAATCGTTTTGAGTAACTCGGCTCATAAGCCGAGTATAAACAAATCTCACAGCACAGACAAGGGTCCAACACAATCGTTAGGGATAACACGGTTCATCAATCGAGTATAAAAAAATGGTTCGGGGTATAAATAAATTCAAGCATGACTCAGTTCATCAACTGAGTATAAACAAATAATTCAGGAAGACCATGATTTGTCACTCATGCTCGAGGACCTTATTTGATCATCTACGATGGTTTTCACTGATCTCTCTCTCAATAAAAAAACATATATGTCTGTTTTCACCGATAACATTCTCAACAGGGTTCCAGCTGGTTGTTGTTATTGGGGTGATATATGTATTTCAAATAATAAGTGGACGGGGTATAATTAAACATGTCTCATTCACTATGTATAAACAAATAATTCAGAATAACTTGGATCACTTCCCAAGCATAAAGCAATATAAATAGGGCAAGAAGAATATGTATATATATATAAAGGGAGAATCAGATAAAAAATATTTGTTCACGGGATAAAAACAAAAAAAATCGTTGTTTAATGGATGAAGATGATATTACATTTCTAGAATAATAAATAAAAGAAAATTAGAAAATTCATGGAATAGAAGGGGGGATAGTGAAGGGAACGCTTGTAAGACTGTGACCCATCTCCTCACGCATGTAAATCGAGAAGTCCTTACCCAAAGAAACGGTCACGGGCTATAGAGCAGTCAGAATCTTGTGATAATGAGCATAACCCACATCATCTTAGTAGGAAGGAGATGCCATCATCATGTCCTTAGTCTGTACATCGTCAGAGTTAAAGGCCGAAATATCCCTATCAGGGTGAGCATCCATCACTCGATTGACCATATCATTACAACCATTGATAAAGGACTGGTATTTGATCACCCCATAGTATTTAGAGGAAATAAATGAACTCAGATACATGAACTTGATCAAAGGATCCAACGATCTTTCTGCCTTAACATCCTCCTCCGTCTTCATACTTTTAAGGTCCAAGAGACTCCTTAACTCGACAACTTGAACCACCATCTAAGATTTTAGAATAATCACATCTTATATTGAAGTCTTCTTGGAGGCCTTATCCATATCACATTCGATCTTAGCATTCATAAAGGTATCATCCACCTTTATCTTGGTCTTTTTCATAGTCTTCAGCTCTGCCTTCAGTCCCACGATCTCCCTTGCCTCATCCCTTTTCCTTTGACATTTTTAGGAAATAATAAAACCCAGATATCTCACATGTGAATAGATCAACAAAAATTAATTCACTATGATAGGCAAGTCAAAATAACATTTCAAGAAATAAATAAAGGCTCTTACCTTAACCGTTACTTAGATGAACTCCATAGCACTACTGATCAGCCCCTAACCCCCGCTCAGCCGATCGAGGTCTTTAAGAATATAGGAATTATAGATATCTCTCATCCTAGTCATCACACCTAAGCCAAAGAACCTTAATACTCTCCACCTCTATAGGAATCCTCTCTCCTATGGCATGTTCACACCTTTCGTTAGTAATTACTCTATAAAGAAGGAAGGTATGTGTACCCCCACCCTCCATGGGCCTTTTTCTCATCTTATCTGCAAGGCTCCTTTCTCCATCTTCTGAAGAGAAGAAGTGTCTTCCTTATTAACATTAAGGGGAAAAATGGGCCCGCCTACTCTAACCCCTTCGACACGGGGGTTAGCATCAGCCGACTAAGGATTTGGTTGGGGGGATCGAATTGATTGACAAACGGGTTTTGACTCAAAATTTAAAATGAAATTTGGTATTCTCCGATGGGCCATGGCATCAGAAGCTATAAAAACAGAAGACAAACATTGTGATTAAAACAATAATTGACAATAAAACTGATCGATATGACATATATGTACCCGATGAGCGTGGAAAATATGCACGCTAAAATTGAATTGGAAGAAGGAGGCCTTCCTTGGTATCTTCTTGAAGCCTAAGTATGTTTTGATCTTGAACTTTCTCCCCTCTAGCGATGAAACCCAAAGCCTTCAGTCATTTCATATCACAAACCTTCTTGAAGGGGAGAGCTTTACTTATGGATTCTTTAACTCTCAACCTATGATTGGAAGGTATAACCAGAAGCTCGTTGAAGATCCCTGTAAAATATCAAAGCAAGATAAATCATCATCACAAAGTTGGGAAAGGCCATACAAAATAACAAATCTCACTCAGGTCTATCTTGATCAAGGTTTTAAGGGGACCTTGAACAGTTAAAATGACTTTTGTCATGTTCCCACCCCTCACCTCGTACGTAGAGGAAGTGGTGTGTCCAATCGTGCTTGGATTAGGGAAGGGAGGTGACAAAAGCTTTACATTTATGCCTGTTGAAAAGGAGTACATGCCTCTTTGAGTGGATGTAGGTTTATATATTATCACTATTTCTCCAGCCGACAAAGGGTGATTGTCTTTGAACTTATTGTAAAAATGAACCATGAAGATGAACAAGATCCTCCATGAGTTCGGTATTAGATGGTATGGAAAGGTTTATGAAGGCAAGGAATTCATGAATTGGCTTAAGGAGTGGAATATCGAGCCCCGCCTGAAAGGAATTATCATAGAAATAAAATTTCCCTTACGAATGATCGGGGCCCTATCGATCTCATCGATTGTGAGATTGGAAAAAAATCCTCACAAGTGAACATCACATAAACTTTTCATTAGTTATGTCTTCAGTTATCTAGTCGACGACTTCATAAGGACCCTAAGGTTACCCATAGTGGGAACGGTCGAAGAGGGACCAGGTGGTCCATCCTTGGTGGATCTATGAGGTGGTGGATTACGAGCCCTAAAGGGAAGATTATACCTAGAAGGGTATGATAAGGAAGTCCATCAGGTGGAAGCCCTTCATTTATTATGCCGAGGCCTAAAGGCCTTGAAAAGTGTGAATAATATGTGATAATTGATTAACTTCATAAATTTCTAATTTAGCACACTTATTTAATTTCAGCCCCTAATCATGCATCTAAAGTGCAAGTGCCAATCTCATAAACAAATAAAACAAGCGACACAAAGTTAAGGAAAGATCCCCGAAGGGAAAAAACTTTTATTTCTAGAACTTTTAAGAATTTACAAGACCATTGACTTACATACAACCTGATAATCACCCAAAATTGTAACGCATGGTGTCTTTGTCAAACCTTCAAAGCAACGACTAGAAACAGTGTCGGATGGAATTTCCCGCAGGAACTCTAAGTGGTCAACAATGAAGAAGAGAGACGACTTCTCCACAAGGGTATGAACAATAACAAACTTGTGTTCTAGGGTTCCAAAGGATTCACAAGGATTTGGCAATGGTATGTGAATCAAAGATGAGTCTTGGGACTCAAAAAGGAATGAAGACTTGAAGAAAAAGGACTCTCAAAATCGTCTCAAAAGTCTTGAAAAAAAACTCCTCAAAGATGGCTTTAAATAAGGAAACCAAAAGAGATATAAAAACTCACGGCTCTGTACGAATTTATCCCAGGCGAACCGGTCCGGTATTCATGCGGATCGGTCCGAGGTCAGACCGATTCATTTTTGAAAGACCCCTCTTCGGTTTGCATTCAATCCAGAGTATACTTGTTTTTGAGTAAAGAGAATCGGTCCGAGTATAGGGAGGATCGGTCTGGGGGCGGACCGATTCTTTTTCCAAAATGGGCGAACCGGTCCGGGGCGGACCGGTTCCTTTTTTAAACAGGCGGACCGGTCCGTCTGTCTAAAACATTGATTTCTTGATTTCTTTGACATTCGGATCCATTGATGATAATGCAAGCTTGAATATCTTCAATGGTGTGACGACGTACGACATACAATTGATAATGGACAAAAATGTCCTTACAAATCTCCCCCTATGTCTATGCTGGTACATATATAAAAACAAACATCCGAATTATCAAATATCAAAATGCCTATACAAATCTACCCTTCCATGAACCCAAAACTGGAATGATACAAATGAATAAGACTTCATCGTTTGCTCTTCGAATCTTCAGTAATCTCACCTCTTTTCTCATCAGGGTGTGCATTTCAGAGATCATCAAAGTAGTACCTACACACATGAGACAAAGCAAATACCGATTGACGTATCGAGTTTGAAATAAGAAAAACATAGTTGCAAATTATGATGAAAGCATACTTTATCAAATCTCAAAAACTCCCCCAAAAATGATAATTCTTTCTCTCCCTTTTTATGATGTCCCCAAATAGACAAATGAGAAGAATGAATCGAATGAGCAAAATCGGGGTGTCACGGTACACAAAACAGGGCATCAAACAATATGGCAAACGTGCTCTTGCAAGGAGATGCTAAAAAATAAATGCACAAACTATTTTTGATTTTTCAATTTTTATACAAAAATAATACATTTGAAAATATGCTACAAAAATACACCATGGATTTAGACTCAAACAACCAAGTCATGGAAATGGAATGAATGGGTGTGAACACATTACATAGGTAAATCAACTCAATCAATCATATGTGCACGATGTATATGTGTACCCCTAATGAATGAACATCAAAAGTATCCTTAGGTGTAAAGATTGTTGAATTTAGATGACATCGTCTTATGCAAATCAACAAATCAAAGCCAAAATGATTTCCACACCAATATTGTCAAAAACAATGTAGCGCATTTTCAAGCATTTTAAGGACGTGCAAACCCGTTTTCAATTCTCCAACCAAACTCCCTCAAATATATGTTCTTTTAGAGGTGTAAAAACTAAATTCTAAAACTTTGGAGAATTGGTGCAAAAACCTTAATGGCCCATAATTGGCATGAATTTCTTTTTATTTCCTTTAAATTTTTTCGGGCTCTTTTAAACCTCTTTGGACCTCGGATAATAAAATTCCTCCATTTTTAGGTCCAATTTAGCGGTGGCTTAGTATTCGCAAAGGAAAAATGTACCTTTCGCAGCCCTTCCCCGTTTTCAAACAAAACACACAGACTCACAAAATGGTTTTTATATGCACAATTTCCTTATCAAAATATACCATGCTTTGTTCATTTTAAGGACAGGATTGAAGTGAAAACACCCAACCAACATGTGATAAGACAAGCACAATAATCAAACAAATTCGTGCATGTGTGCAATATAGGAAACATGAGTCAAATATGCAGGAAGTAACACTTAATTACATCTTAATGACTCCAAACATTATAAATCGCGAGGATGAATTGACCTATTGTCTCAAAACACTATCAAATAATCACATGAAAATAATGGAATGATGTTGTGACTCAGTCATCCTAAGTGTTTATCCATAAAAAGTGCAAACAAAATACAAAGATCTTTTTGGATTTTCGAATTTGACCAAAAAATATGAATGGACACTAAAAAAAATAGAAAATCTTTTTGCATTTTTCAAAATTTTCAAAAAAAAAACAAAAATTTGTACAAAAATGATACATACTAGCAATAGGAAAACAATGTCATCATGAAAAATAACTTATGCTAGTAAACAGTTCAAACCTCAATCATTAGGTGCGGAGGGATTTTCCAAAGGAGGTCACAACTTATGAAAAACCTCCATCAATTCTTGTGAAGATTTGACGAAAAACTTAACTTGCTCACCTAAATGTGCAAACTCTCTCATGTAGTCTCCGGGAGGATGTAAAGTATCATGTGTGGGAGAATGTGTGCCAGAAACACGTGTAGAAGGAAAATGTGACACATACCCCAACTTAAAGTGAAATTCCTTAAGGTGACCTCACCTCTTGCAATGTGAACAAACATAAATTGGCCTAGGAACACCTCTCTCAAAAACTCTAGGACATGCTCTCCTGATAGGAATGGGACGCCTAGGTGGGTTAGGGTGAGACTTACGTGCATCTAACACTAAAGTGGGAACCGACTCGGGTGCTAATTGGGAAGAAGAAGCGCCGTCGCGACTTATTCCAAATTCTCACCTTTACCCTTAAGAACCACCTTTTAAACCTTCTTAGGTACGTTCTCAAACTTGACTTTGACCTCCCGGGCACGTTCGAGATCACTCTCGAGTTAGGATACACGTGTCATCAGACTAGACAACGTGTTGGTCAAATCACACTTCTCCTTTCTCAAAAACTCCTTATCTCTCTCCAAATCTAAAACTCGATGACCTAAATCTCGATTGTACTTATTTTTTTTCAAGGTCTCGGTCTACAAATCTCTAAAAGCTTTTTGGAGATCACTTTCATCTCCACTCCCCTCCTCGCTTTCTCCCTCACTTGACGAACACAAATCATTTTCATCGCTCTCGTGTGCAGTCTTGTGAGACAAAGTGGGTGTGCTCACACGACTAGAAAATGCGACAACCATACCATGTCCCAAACCTTGATCAGACTCAACTCCCTCATCACCCTTATCACCCTCACTATCACTAAGAGTGGCAGGCATAGCAGTCTCTTTCCCCTTTCTCCTTATCCTAGTAGGACACTCTCTAGCTATGTGCCCTTTCCCTTCACACTCAAAGCACCTGATCTCACCCTCCTTGTCACTATCTTTGGCCTCCTCTTTCTTTTAATTTGACTCAAAAGATCTCTTTTTATTGGAAGAATTTTCTTTATTCATTTTGAGAAACTTTTTAAAAAAATTCGCAAACAAGGCCATTTCTTTAAAATCAAAATCTTCCTCAGAGTCGGACTCGCAAACTTTTTCTTTAAAATGAGTCTTTAAAGCAATGCCATTATCCTTAGCCTTAGTGGTTTGGGGAAACATATCTATCTCATAGGTTTTAAGATCTCCTACAAGTTCTTCCAACTTAAGTGATTTCAAATTTCCCAAAGAGTTCAAAACAATGACTTTAGGAATAAAGCGTTCTGGAAGAGATCTCAAAATCTTTTTAATGACATGCGTGTTATCAATCACCTAACCAAAATTAAAACAAGTGTTAACAATGTCCGACAAACGTGCATAAAACTCATCAAAGCATTCAGACTCAGACATGGTAATAGTCTCAAATTGGGTGGCCAAATTTTGTAATTTTGAGTCTTTGACCGCGTTCGTACCCTCATCTGTCAATTTCAAAACATCACAAGCCTCTTTAGACGTGGAGAACGTCATAATTCGGCGAAACTCATCAAGAGATATAGCTCCAGAAATAGCACTCAAACCACGGGAATTAAAATTGGACAATTTATAATAATCTTCTGTCCAGGCTGACACGTGTTTTAACGTGGTGATGTTATTAACAGTGACCGTGGGAGGAGTCCAACCATTTTCGCAAAGCAACCAAGCTCGCTCGTCAATAGATTTTAAAATTGATTTCATACGAGCTTTCCAGTAGGCATAATTAGACCCGTCAAAAGTAGGCATCTGATTATATAGGTGCTCCATAGGAAAATTTGCGATTTTTCACAAAACTGATTTTAAAAAAAATAATATCACACGATTTTGCGAAAAATAGGAATACGCAATAAATTAGTGCAACCTGCTCTGATACCAATTTGAAAAGTGCGAATAACATGTGATAATTGATTAACATCACAAATTTATAATTTAACGCACTTATTAAATTTCAGCCCCTAATCATGCATCTAAAATGCAAGTGTCAATCTCATAAACAAATAAAACAAGCGACACAAAGTTAAGGATAAATCCCCGAAGGGCAAAACCTTTTATTTCTAGAACTTTGAAGAATTTACAAAACCATTTACTTACATACAACCTAATAATCACCCATAAGTGTAACGCACGGTGTCTTCGTCAAACCTTCAAAGCAACGGCTAGAAACAATGTCGACTGGAATCTCCTGCAGGAACTCCAGGTGGTCAGCAATGAAGAAGAGAGACGGCTTCTCCATAAGGGTATAAACAATAACAAACTTGTGTTCTAGGGTTCCAAAGGATTCACAAGGATTTGGCAATGGTATGTGAATCAAACTTGAGTCTTGGGACTCAAAAAGGTATGAAGACTTGAAGAAAAAGGACTCTCAAAATCGTCTCAAAAGTCTTGAAAACAAACTCCTCGAAGATGGCTTTAAATAAGGAAACCAAAAGTGATATAAAAACTCACGGCTCTGTACGAATTTATTCCAGGCGTACCGGTCCTTTATTGATGAAGATCGATTCGAGGTCGGACCGGTTCATTTTTGAAAGACCATTCTTCGATTTTCATTCGATCCGGAGTATACTGATTTCTAAGCAAAGAGGATCAGTCCGGGTATAGGGCGGATCGGTCTGGGGGTGGACCGGTTCTTTTTCCAAAAGGGGCGAACCGGTTCCTTTTTCAAACAGGCGGACCGATCCATCTGTCTAAAACATCAATTTCTTGATTTCTTTGATATTCAGATCCATTGATGACGATGCATGCTTGAATATCTTCAATGGTGTAACAGCGTGCGACATACAATTGATAATGGACAAAAATGTCCTTACAAGCCTCTATAATTTCCACCATTTTTTCTGAGGATCTCTGGCGTTGAAGACTCGCTTGTGAAGCCAGATGGAGGAATTGACTGAACGAATAAAGCCACTCGGTATATTAGATTAATGGTGAGTGGGGGAACAAAGTCTTAAATGCAAGGAATAACCTCTGGGAATCGGGAGACAAAATTACTAATTTTAGTGAAATGAAATGTGAAACCAATACTATAATAAGTTAGAATTTGATATGTAATGAAATAATTGAAAATGAGAAGCATGTCAGTATAAAATAAGAGTTGCAATGGAGGAAGTTCTTAAGAGGAGGGGAGAAGATGGGGGAAGTAGAGAGCGTTGGATGAAAGTTTCACGTGGAGAAAATTGAATAGGCGAAGAAAAAGTCATTTTGTATGGAAGCAAGAGAAACTATCCAAATTCAACGGTTGAATCTCAATAGATCGAATAATCTACAAACGAAAAATGCAGAACACACGCAGTTGGGGCACGTAAGATGGGTAAAAATGCTCACTCTCACCTCGAGAACATGAACATCACTAGGTGGTATTGATTCATGGTTTTTTATCAGATGATGTTTCATCTTAAAAAATGGTTCACGCCAACTCAGACATCAATGAAATTATGACTAGACCAAGGAAAATAACAGGTAAATCTAGATGTCACAGTTATCTTAAAATGCCTACAGTTAGTGATCACATGGTGTGAACATCATTTGCCTAGTAACAAGAACCTTTGGCTCATCTCAGCAAATGTAAAGATTCTGGGGGGTAACTGATGAGGGGGATTTCAGAACGATGGAGAGCATGTGATAATTTCCGAATATAGAGAAGGGAAGGAATGATGAATGGTATGAAAGAAGTGATCTCCAATAACTCACATGGCCAAAGGCCTTCAACCCCAGGATTAATGAAGAGTTTATTTTCTACAAAAACTTCATCAGTAGTCAAAGACTCAACACTCTTTGGCACATAATCTTTCGTTATCACCGAATACTCATCTTTGGCAGTTCCAATGTTTTCAAATCTTTGAAGACTTAAAGTATGTGTTCTCAAAAACTAAAATAACCCCTATTGTCATAGAAAAGTATCTTGAAAGATCCGAACATGTGCCACTCATAGATTTAATTATATCAAATGTGCTTGCTAAAAGTAAGGGAGAACGTTGTAATAGGCTGTGTATATAAAGCTTCTCATAGTGAGGATATAGGAAGACTAATAACTCTTCAACTATGTACTCAAGAATTCTTCGTAATTGTAAAGAAAGACTCCCCCTCCCTCTCACTCGTGGGTGTAGGTCGTGCCCGTCCATATATACACATTGTCTCTCTATATCTTTATCTTATTTTATTTTATTTGGAATTATAAATTCATTGTGTTGTAAAAGAAATCTATTATTTCCACCAAAAAAACTTAACAATAAATGAGATATTTTTTATTGACTAAACTTTATTTTTAATATATACTGGATTAAAAATTAAGTAGAATATTTTTAAGGGACCACATGTTAATTAATCAATTTTTTAAATGTAAGTGAATAGTTTAGTCCAAGAAGATAAAAAAGGTTAAAATGGGTGCTTCGGTGAACAAATGAATGAAGGTTAAAAAGAAAAAGATAAATCAATGCTTGACTTAGGGTGTATTAAATGAAGAAGTTTTGATTCAAAAGTGGAAATAAAGGTTAAAAAGAAAAAGATAAATCAATGCTTCACTTAGGGTGTATTAAGTGAAGAAGTTTTGGTTCAAAAGTGGAAAGTAGTTTTGGGGATCTTCCTAGATCAGGTAGTCATGGGAGATCGCATTCGCAGTGTATGCAAGTTTGGTTTTCTTTTTTGGGGGCTACCGGTTAACGGAAAAAAGTACTATTTTTAAGGAAAAATAAATACAACAAATATCTCACCCCCCCCCCCCCCAAGTTTTTCATGGTTACCTATTATGCCCCCACTTAGTTCAAATAAATCTCTTAATATTAAAATTTAAAATTCTATAAATTAAAGACCCGGAGCAAGAGATACATTAGATATTGAAGTAAATATATAAACACACAAAATTTGGCCCCTCCATACACATTGGGGTTAAAGTTTACAAATAACATAGGTTGAACTCAAAAAAAATTATTTATCACACTTTGAATTTGTTTTTCTAATGAGTAAAATGGAAGTCAAAACTATATAACTGTAACATTTGGCACTTAAATCACAATCCTTAATATACCTCTAATACGATAGTATTAGAGGTTAATGAGACTTTAATTATCAAACCCAATAGCTATGCCACTTGTCATCCATTTTGATCCTCTAATATATACACCATTGCTCCATTCATTTCTCTAGTTCATTTTTCAATATATAAAAAGTCCCAAGAAAACTCTTCAATTATCCACACCAACTTTCTTTAATGCATTTAATTTTGGACCCTTCCTCTCTTCTCAGACCCGTACTTTCTTTTCCACTCTCCCTATAATAACCACAACCTATGTTGAATTTTATCTACAACCTCTCTTTTTCTTGCAAGTACACACATAATTATTTTTCCATCCTTTCTCTTTCTCCCAATCCCTATTTTTTGCCTTTACTATTGTAAAACCCAGTATTTTTTACTATTTATAATTGAATTATTTTAATAAATTTTTAAATTACACCCGTGACGTAATTTAGTGGAATTAAATATTATGTGTTGATTAAATTATTCATCGAAGAGAAATGATTAATTTTTATCGAATAAAATTACTAAGTGAATAGTAATTTAGCATTTTATGTCATAGTGAGTGATAGTGACGTGATAGTGGTGTATCTCAATCGGGTGTCATGTGTGGACTATATGAAGTCAGGATAGGAAATTATTTTAGAGTAACTCGGATGATGATTTTGAGGTAATAGTTGATTCCAAAAGGGTCAAAATAGTTGGAATAGTGTACCGGGGGGTAGTATTTGGGTCCCGGGGCGATTTTAGACAAAATCGACACCACGAGAGGGCATTTCGATCATCCAAGCGATTTATGTAGAGAGGATTGCGAAATTATAAGTATTATATATTCCACTTTGAGGTAGAGACGAGGCCATAGTAGGGGAGGAAGAGGTAAAAACCAAGACTTCCCACACCAATTCTCACCCCAAATGTTGTCGGAATCATAATCGGAGCAAGGGAAGGCCAACTCTATCCTCTAAATCAGAAAATTAGACCTGATCGATAAGGAAAGTTTTTATCTTATTGATTTTAATTGAGTTATAATACCAACGTAGTTCAGGGTTTGAATTATTTGATCTAAATTATATTCTTGAGGTGTAGATATAGAGAACTCATTGATTAGGATAGGATTTGCATGGAGAATGGATCTACTGATATAAATAATTCTTAATAAGATGTTATATGATGATTACCATGGAAAACATTTGGGTACTTGAATATGTATGAAGAACAAGAAATTCAGGTTTTTTTAGAAATAATTGGATTTTATCTTTTCTTAGGTGTTTCTTTAAGGATTTATTGTGTTAAAAATGTTAGAATCAATCTCTATACATATGAAGGATGATTAGTTATGTTGGTTGGAAGTTTGGGAGTCTTGCATGATGGTTTGAATAAATAAAAATGGTGAAAAAATGTAATAGCATATTGGAGAAGATGGCCTAATAATTTTCGAATCGATTCATTCCAAGTGAAAATCGATTTTGAAAGAGAATCAATTTGGGCTTTGGGCAAGTCGATTCTGTTTGCCCAGATTTGAATTTTTTTCCTTTTAAACCCTTAAATTTGTGAATAGTGAATGGGGGTGACTTTTGGGACATCTTTAAATTTTAATGATGATTATATTGAATTAAATTACGCCTAATGTGGGGTGGAGGCTTAGCCATAATAAATGAATTAAGGTGAATACCTTGACTATGAATTATGAAAATAATGAATTCTAGGGAACGAGAACGCATCACAGAAAGTATAAGTGAACTAATGACTTAGAACAGTAGTGTATGAGTGTATTAGCTACTGATATTTATTAAGGGGTAACTAGGACCCTCGGGGTAGTGAGATTTTCAAGGCTAGTGATTTATTTGTGGTCAGACACGCCACAAGAGGAGAGATTACCGGCAGTAGGACGGAGAAAAGTAGTAGCAGGGTGCCCCGTACGAGAAGCAGGCAAATAGGCAACTTGCGGAACCAGCCCCACCCACCCCACCATAGTAGCGAAAGTTACAGTATGAACATGTTTGTAACATCCGAGATGCCTTTGCACAGCAGTCCCCACAGGCACCAATAGTCGTAGATGGTAGATTTCCTATTCATAAGCATGAGGGTAGGATTCTATTTGATATTGGGGTATCAGTCTTTAATAGTGACTAGATTTGCAAAAGTTTTCGGCCCATTAGAGACAAATGGTAGTCTCCTTATGTGTCTGGAGTCACCGTTAGGTAGTGGGTCATTTATACACTCAATATGTAGGGGTGTGGACATCGATGTGGGTAGATTATGTTTATCCGTCGATTTTCTTGTATTCGGCATGGAAGGGTGTGACGTTATTTTGAGGATGTATTGGATGGCTAGATATCGGGTGACGTTGGATTATTTTGGGAGGACTATTGTGTTCTCGATTCCAGAGTAGGGGATGTTTTTGGAAATTAAGTTTGTTATTGACCTGGCACCGGGCACGAGGCCTATTGCCCGAGAACTTTATTGCATGGACCCATTCGAGATGAGGAGGTTGAGGGAGAAGATTCAATAGCTCCTGGGGAAGGGTTTTATCAGACGACATACTTCACCGTAGGGTGCGCCAATGTTGTTTGTCAAGAAGAGGGATGGATCGATTTGGGTGTTTATTGATTACTAAGAGTTGAACAAGGTCACGATTCAAAATGAGTATCCACTTCCTAGTATCGATGAACTGTTATTCCATCTGAGGGGAGAAACTTACTTCTCCAAGATAGATATGAGGTCCGGTTATCATGAGTTGCGCATTAAGGAGGAGGACATTCCGAAGACTACTTTTCTAACACGGTATGGGTTGTACAAGATTAGCGTGATGAAATTCGGGCTCACAAATGCCCCAGCAGTATTCAGGGATTTGATGAACTCGGTCTCTAGAGAGTTCCTTGAACAGATTTTCATCAACGATATTTTGGTTTACTCTTGTTATAATGATGAGCATGCCGAGCATTCGAGGATGGTTTCACAGACACTACGGGAGAACCAATTAAATGCTAAATTTGAGAAATGTGGGTTTTGGCTTCAAAGGTGCAATTTTTGGGCCGGATTGTGTCTGACAGGGGTATATCTGTTGATCATAGTAAGGTATCAATGGTGAGGGAGTGGGGAAAGACCACAAATCGATCGATGTTTATAGCTTTCTGGGGATGGCTGGATATTATAAATGATTCATTTGAGGTTTCTCGAAGATTACGGGTCATTCATTTGTACCGTAAGGCTGATTCAAGCATGGGGCAAACCTTTGGAAAATATATTTAGTGACCTTGAAAGATTAATTGACCTTTCTCTCTGATGATATAGTTAACCAGACTCTAATGGGACCCAAGGGAACCCGATGGCATCTAGATCAATACTCAGAGATTGAAACAGGGTTGTAGTGAAATGGGAAGGTTTTAGGGACCTAAAGAGATACTTAAGGGGTCCTAGAATGTGGTGTCTATAGATCCCTTTGAGGGGTGAGCTTGGAATAAGTGAAAGTCGTTCAATAGACACCACATGTTATTTATTAAATAGGTCCATTCTGCAAACCTAAGGGATGAGGATGACTTATTTAGAGGGTCAAGGTCAATTCTGGGGACCTAAGGTAATGTTGGGGATGGCTGATTCTATAGGCCAAGGTCAATACTGAGGACATAGGGTGGGGAGTGACCAGTTCTAAAGGTCGAAGCTAATTTTAAGGGCTTTTAAGATGGGAGCGACCTCTTTTGAGGGTCGAATCCAATTTTAAGGGCTTAAGTGGAGAGCGACCAACTTCAAGGGTCAAAAAGAATTCTCAGAGATTTAAGTTGAGGGCGACCAATTATGAGTGCCGAGGTCAATTTTGAGGATCTTAATAAGGAGCGACCAATTCTAAAGGTCGAGCTCAATTCTGATGACCTTAAGTTGGGGCGACCAATTCCGAGGGTTGATGTCAATTCTGAGGACCTTAAGTAGAAGTGAACAATTATGAGGGTCAAGGTTAATTATAAAGACATTAAGTAGAATAGACCAATTCTGAGGGTTCAGGTCAATCCTGATGACCTTAAGTATAAGCGACCAATTTCGAGGGCACAGGCCAATTTTGAGGACCTTAAGTATGAGCGACAAATTTTGAGGCTCAATTCAGAGGACCTTAACTAGAGGCGACCAATTTTGAGGGTCGAGGTCAATTCTAAGGATCTTAATTAGAAGCGACCAGTTCTAAGGGATGATGTTAATTATGAGGACCTTAAATAGGAGTGACCAGTTATGAGGGTCGAGGTAAATTCTAAGGACCTTAAGTAGGGGTGACCAATTCTGAGGGCCAAGGTCAATTCTGAGGATCTTAAATGGGGGTGACCAATTCTGAGGGTTGAGGTAAATTCTGAGGACCTTAAGTAGGGTGCGGGGTATAGTTTTCCTAGGAAAATTTGAATACTCCTCTTGGGAAAAGATACTAATCTGAGGATTGGATAAAGCACTATTGGGAAATTTTTTGATTTGTGGTGTGTCCCTTAGAGACGTTATTATAGAGATATCCGATTAGATTTGAGAATTTCGTTGGAGAAATAATTCTGGGATTATGTTACGAAATTTATGAGGTCTAATCAAGGGGAAAAAATGTGGTATTAATTTAGTTGGGGATTTCAGAGCTCAAAAAAAAATTCTTAGTGAAAAAAGTTGAAAATTCATTTGGTAATTTTAGGTATTTTCTAGTGAATTTTTTGGGATTTTCTGCTATTTTCTGCGATTTTTTGTATAAAATTTTAGGGAGGTTTTGACCAGTAGGGTGTAAAGGGTGCCAAATAGCAGTGGCACGATCTTTTAGCCTACTTCGAGAAGGTGAAGGGATAGTTTGGTATGTTATCACAAACTACTGATCTACATACCTCTTAGCCTCCTATATAAAGGCGGGATATTTCTTCAATTTTAATAGCTTTTAGATCTTCTATCTTTTGCCCTTTTTTTTGCGAAATGTTCTAGAGTTTTTTTCTTTTCCAAGATTTGGAAATGGCGGATTTTTCAATCAGTGCGGTCCACATGGCGTGATTGAGTGTTGATGACTGTGTGCATTTCGATTGGCAGGCCAGGGTCCCCCTAGTGCTGGGTAATAAGAATGGATTTGACTCGTTTGAGCCGGTTGCGGATGAGAGAACTCTTTTGCTTGATCCTGCGCACCATTGATCATTTAGGGCGTTGAACCTTATTTTTATGTAAGTGTCAATGACCTTTGGTATTTCTTTTTTCTCATACTTCCTTATCTTTCCTGAATTTGGATAATGGTTTTTAGTTTTGCTTTAACAGATTGATATAACTACGTTGTGCCTATGTTACCCGGGGATGAGAGGGTTCAAGGATGTCTGGGAGCTCTTTCTCCTGGTGGTGCACTTAGTGGTTTCATCTGTTGGTTTTGGTAGTTTAGCGTCTACATTGGATGAGATGCCTTGTTCGATGGATATCCTTCGTGCCTTAGGAGAGAGGTGGTGGGATACTACCCACACCATGCATTTCAATTTTGGGGAGATGACAGTGACTCCTATTGATGTATAGAAGTTGTTAGGGCTAGTCTGTGAGGGAGCCCAAATAGAGGTGAACTGGACAATGTGGGTGAGGTCGACGATGATAGAGGTGGCTTTGGGTGATGTTAGGCGGATAGTCTCAGGGGAATCCATTTGTCTCTCTCTTTTAAAGGACCTTTTGTTGAGTTGGAGGATCATAGAGACTGATAGGCTGTAGATGCGGCATATGGCCCATTTATTAATTCTTTTATTGTTGGTAGGATTTTTGGTGGCGGCGAGTGGCGACGTCGTCCACTTGTGGTTCTTGACTTATTTGAGGGTATTTTTGAATATCCCTCTCTTTGATTGGGGGAGGCCAACTTGGCGACCCTTTATTCATCTTCAGATGCATTTAGGCAGTGCTGCCGATAGTCCTTTACTTGCACCACGTATCTTTTGGAGGTATTCATTCCTTTTTGTATTTTTCCTTTATGTATTTTCTTTTATGCATTGTCTTTTTGATTCCTTTATTGCTTTCTTCTGATTGATTACACTTGTCCTTTGGAAATGTGGTTCTATAAGGTGATTGGGCTTAACGCCCATTTCTTAGTCTGTGACACCCAGCCTAATAAAATACCGGGCGATCACTCCTATATAACATTAAAACAGGAGTCTCATATGGTTCATTCTTAGCATCACTGTCGAAAACCAATTTAATTACTAATATCCTATTAGGCCGGCATCAAAATTTTAAATTAACAAATCTTTTTAACCAAACCATTCAAAAAAAGAAATTACAACATTTTACATGCACTAACTGAAATGAAATAAAATAAAATAACCGAACACTCGGTATAATAATACAACCAAATCGAATGATGCACTAAAAGGAGATAAAAGAATAAATGAGTATAGTTGGGCCATAAGCCCGAATGTTTCTACAATACCTCCTATCTAGATCTCAACGATGGAAGCGTCTAATATAAACCTGCTTGCATCCACAGCCGCTACAGCAAATGTTTGACTCGAAAGAATCATCATCCAAGCGTTCCTATGTCTGGACACCTATATATATATATATATATATATATATATATATATATATATATAGATAGATAGATATAGAAAGAGGGAAAATAGATAAACTGGTCAGAGCCCGATTTTTGAAAACATTTTAGCAAGTGCTTGAAATCCCTATTTTAAAATATATGTTATTTCTCATATTTAAACAGGTATCGCTCTAACATGAGATACACCTCACCCATTTTCTAACAGTGCACAACTAGTGCATACCATTTTAAACAACCTAGTTAAGCTACCCAACCTAACTAATGTAATTACCCATCTTCTAAAAATCCTAATCAATCCAGGTACTAAGGACTAAACTTCTCCCCATTCCCAACATTACGTTACGTTTAAACAAGGAACTCTCCCGATACACTACTACGTGACAATGTTGATCATCGAGATCCATTAGGCCTTCAGTACATACCATCTTTATACCATCCCGTATTTAGTAATAGTTCTCATTATAACCTATGTTTCACATTCATATAAATTCGGATATAAATCTACCAGAAGGAGTATATCACTTTATTCATTCTTCTCCTTTTTATACTGGTTTAGGTTATATGATATCTCATCTCATATATATAAAATATACTTTTCGCAACAAGTATATTAGTTATCCATATAGGACACCAAACAAGATTTCGGTATACACACATTATTCTCTTTATGCATACACATCAATTTTTATAACGATAGAAAGTTCCCATATAGATATACGTATATATATTAGTCACACATATAATATATTATACTAACGACATCCCACATAAGATTTATGGTGCTGGCACACTCTGCTATCAAGTCCCCGTATCACACAAACTAAGGGAAATACTATTTCGGAATCACTCTCGAACTGTATTAACACAAAATACATACAAATGGAGGCAAAAAATAGTTCCAAGCGACTAAGAGGTCAGCACATACCCTCACGTCTCTTAGGACTATCTGACTATCAATCAGATAGCCTGTACCAAGGAGTCCTATGTTCTAGGGTACAAGTCAATATCCCCCATAAAGGTCCCATCGAGATAAGACTGTCCCGGCGCGGTAACCTCCGTGATAGCAAGTAGCGCAGGCATGATTTTTACACACATATAATATAAGGGTATACTCATAGCCCATACAATACATCCCACACGTAGTATATTTATATCTTGGATATCCTACGCATTTAACAATTTTACCAATCCCCAATATTTTATTTTCTGAATTTTTCTCACCGCACAATGATTATATCAACAACATCGATATATATATTATTTATCTCTCCTCAATATTTTATGGCTATAATCTCCAAACTCTTATAGCGATATCCAATAGCCTCGAATATTCTCATTCGCAATAATATAAGCCGTCACACAATTAAAATACCCCAATACGTATTCCCTTATTTAATATTCAAATCACACCTAAATATCTCTTTAAGTATTATTCCTCACGAACACCCCTATTTGGGTAAATCTTGGATTTTACTTTCAACTAATCCAAAATACACGCCTTACTAAAAAAATATATTTAGAAGTCCCCACACTATTTTTAGGAACCCCAAATATTTATCTCCAAATAATTTTTGCCTTTTATTTTTCCAACTTCCGAGTGCATTTTCGAGTTTGTGATTTCACCCCAGATCTGCCATCTTATAAAAATCATAACAATTCACAGGAAAATTAGAAAAATACGCGGTTGGTTCCCACGCGACCGTATCAAAAATATCTGAAACTTTTATGTTTTGACTGAGAGCTGAATCGACTGTATTCATGTCCAAAACAGTCCACAAGTGACGCTGGTCACTATTCACCTTCTTCTCCAAAAATCCAAACCTCCATTAAAACACCTCCAAGCTTTTTATCTCCTCTCTCATCATCATTAAACCTCAAATAACCATAAATACACACATTCAAAGGGTTCTAATCATCCTAGAATCCAGATCCAACAATTAATTTCAATTAATTTCAAGTTTCTCAAATTGGTTATTAATTGAGTTATATCCGTTTTAATCTTTCGAAAACCCGTTTGAACCACGAAATTTCAACCCAAAAATATTTAGTTTTATACCAACTACAATATGAGAAATTAACACACTAACTCATAAAGCAAGTTAAACACTTGCCTCTTGGATTAAATCTGACGATCCCGAGTCGAATCCCGCGAATTTTGGCCCGGAATTCCTTTTCTTCTTTATTTTCTTCTTCTTCTTCTTTCTTCTCTTCCTTCTCTCTTATCTCTTCTCTCTCTTAGGGAAGAATTTGGGAAAGAATGAGGTCTGCCACTTCTTTAAAATCCGAAATTAGGTGTGTACTCAATTGTTAAATGACTCGTGTACTAGTTTACGGTACTAGTTCAAAAATGCCCGGAACCCAAATACTACCTCCGGGAACTCTAATTTGACTATCTCCGCCATTTCGAACCCAATGGAGGAGTCAAAATCTCCATCCGAGTTACTTAACTAAAATTCACTATTTTGACCCAACACGTTCAATACACGTGTTTTCCAATTTAAAATATTTTCCTTTGTCGCTTTACCCAACTGTGACATGTAATAAAAATAATCTACTCATATACTTAGTCTCGAAATATAACCCACGTAAATATGAATTTGTCACTCGAAAACTAATATTTACTATTCACTTTATAATATTGAATTTATTTAATTTCACTCATTAATCCCAGAATTACTATTCATAATAATTCCTCAAATTACCAAATTAAATTTACAGTGTAATTTAAATACCTTTAAAAGTACGGGGTATTACATACTTCCCCCCTTACAACAGAATTTCGTCCTCGAAATTCAGATATAGCATGTACCACTACTCTAGGATCGGTATATACATTACATCCTAGCTTATCGAAATTTAGATAAAGCCTAACATAATGGTCTCCCACTATATTCCACCCATCTCAAGGCGTATGCTCATATATATATAGTCTCATAATCTCTATATATTTACACTAATCTTGCACCCTTTTGTTAGGACCACTTAGTGAAAAGTATTTATTATTAATACCATATCTACTCGTCTCACACAGTAGAAATATTCGCAAATCCATATATATACACATATAGTCACATCATCCCAATACATATATATATTAATCATGCACCCCCGGGTTAACACCCATTAGCGCACTTAATCAATAACATAAGATAATAGGCATACACACATCCTATTAAGATTCATAGGCATATTCCCAACCTAATTATACACTTCTCATAAGTATTTTATTCTCATTGCTACGTATTGTATAAATATTCATATTACTATCTCTCTCGTAATCTACAAGGTACATTCCCTATACCGAATAATTAAAGTATTAATTCTCATATACTCTTCCAGAATTTGGTACTACATACACTCCTTCTTTACTTGGAGTATGCTAACCATACTGTCACGCGCAAGCCACTCTTCAATACTCGTTTGAGTAAGACTCCGCTCTACATTCTCACAATAAATTGGGTAACCTTTTCATTAAGAGGTACCTTTTTAAATGACTTTCCACGGCCTTTCAATCCCATCTCGGGTGTGTTAGCTCTCGTTGCACATAAATGTTTGCATTATCATTATTCTTGCACGACATTCAATACATTATACCGTTTAACCTTGATTATAGCCGCCCTTCAGGCATATATTATACATATTTATTTTCACGTCCTTCCATCTCGGTCATTTTTTGGATTTACTAATCTGGGTACCCATAACCCCTATCATTCGTGCATATATGCACTATCATTGCAAACGTTTTGATATATCACACTCACTCTAAATAATGAGCCTCATTTTATTGATTTTGGTACTAACACCTCGGTATCCCTTAACCTGAATAATTTGAAATTTAATTCTCGCGATACCTAGAAATTCAATCCTCCTTAAGATTATCCCATCGATCTTCTTGTGGTTATTCATAATAGTCTTCCTATATAAATGCCTTATTTCCCTTACTTCGTGGTAGTCTTAAGATTAATGTGTTTCTAATACACGTAATATGAGTACTATTCTAATTATATCTGTAGTGTCCAAGACCTCTCTCGACTTCCGACATTTGCTCGGTTTCATGCGTGGGACGTCTCGCAAAGCGAAATCCAAACAAGAAACCCTCGTGTTACACTAATCCCTTGCATCGTCGGTCATCGATATATAACGGTCTAAGGCACACCAATGGGACATTCAAATTCCTATTCGTTAACCTACTAATGTACTTTGACGACAAAAAAAAATCCTTCCATGTTGACCAAATGGAAAGCCCAACTAATCAGGGAGCCTACTCTCGACAAAAGCATTATTAACATCATACCCAAAATGTATTTCCTCTATATTTCCCTTTTATTCAAGACCTGGATATACGTCTCAAATTGATTTCCTTCACCTTAACTCACCCACATACTTGCGGTGAGAGGAAAATTTTAGTGCTTATTGATAGCACTTATATCTCTATATAATTATACAGTCATCAAACGGCTCTCACTCAATAGTGTTTCCTCTACACTAGGTGGCTTTTGTCAAAACCAACATCCTTGCATTCTATAACATCTCTCCACTACCGACGTCATTAAGGTTCATGCGTGGAGCATCTCGCAAGCGAAATCCAAACAAGGAATCCCTCCTATACATTATTACTTAACTTTGTCGGTCGTGGAGATCTGCTAGTTCAAATATGCCACTCGAATAATCCCATCTCTCCTATCGACAAAAATATGGTCAGAACTCTTAATTATTTCTAGGAGCCACACCACCAAGCGCTGGCACTAATACTAAGTCCTTAGAGCAAACAACAATGAACTTAAACTCACAGCTCAACAATAACGCCTGCGTACCTTAAATTATATCTATAAGGTCCCCATGCACTCAAATCATGGTAATGAAACATCTCCTCATCGATGTTCCATCTAAACAAGTAATCAAGCCGAGCTCATCCAGCATTTATCTCGCATTCCATGCTTTATTATGTCCGTATATATATGTTTCACATCTTATATAAATATATATACATTATACTATGAACATCAAGTATATCCATACTTATATATCACACACTATATAAGTATAATAACCATCCCTCAGATCTATAACTCAATAGATGTAGTCTCTCAATGCTATCATCTTCCAAGGAATTACTCACACATCATCATGGGTACCGGCGGTCAGACTATCACACCGACTTGGTAAAAACCAAATCACAATGAATGGGAACAAATCATAGTTCCTCCGAGGAAATGAGAACGAAACATACCACAACGTCTCATTCTTGATAAAAATCACACAATATAAAATGGACACTATGACCTGGGGGCCATACGCTCCCTGCTCCTCAAGCCAGGGGTCTCACCCACATCGCGTAACGTCCCATGATAGCACTACAGGGGGTATGCTTCACATAAATATACCATTCACACATATATATATTTATAATATTATCACATATATACTGTCCCTATACCCGTATATATATCATTAAATCCGACTGTGCCTGTAATATTGAATATACATATTCGATTTAATTCCGTAAGTATTCACTTTCTTATTCCAATTCCATAAGTATTCACTTACTTATAATATAAAAAAATATTAAGCTTATCACAACTAGCTCGTATCGCAATTATATCAAAAATTTTGATTCGAATCCCAAGAGTCTTTATCCCATTAGACTCTTAAAATTACAAAGTCTCACAACTTTAATTTTTTTATTGCATATTTCACACCTTGCACTAAAACAACTATAACTCACTCTACATAAGTCCAATTTCTAGTGAGTTTATCATTCCATTGGAGAAACCTCTTTCTCTATTGTACCTACCTTACGCCGGTACTAAGTTCACATAATCATGTCACTCTTTATTCACCGTCGGTCTCAGACAGATTATTATGTGAATAACCTAGGAATTACATTCACTTTATTCTAAATCAAGGGAATTTATAGTTTAAAACCATCAGTAAGATTAATTTATGAGAAAAATATCATGCTCCTCTAAATATGATGACCTTCATTCCCACCATTTCACATTGCTCCAACAAGTGAAAAAAATTTCCTCAAATTTTCACATCTGGTTATTTCCATACCGAACTCTAAGCCAAATCTTTCGATCCTTCGACTTCTTTGAAGTGAAGTTACACTATTTCCTCCTAGCTCAACTTCAATGCACGGTCCTCATCAAATACCTCTTAGGCTTTGTCCCCCATCTAACTTCACTGGGTAATTCAATTTAGCACCATTCTCTACTGTAGCGGTGCATAGATAATTATAATTACTATTCTATAGTAGTCATTGTAGCAATCCAAGACAATGCCGCAAGGAAAATTTAACTTTTATCGCGGTCCTCATTTCTAAGATCAACTTATAGCTCTAACTAAGCCCTGCCTCCTGCTGCCCTCACAATGGACTTCCATGGCCGCCCTTCGTCGATCAGCACACGAATTCCGAACGAGCGAGCAAAATATTTACTATAATCTTACATAATGGCACGAGAACGAAATCTCACAAGAGGATATCAACAATCCTAATCATAAGGCTCTATATCAAATCAAAAGCAACGCTCGAAGCGTAGTACGTCCGCAAAAATTCCTAAGGACATTAGAACCTGATGCTCTGATACCACCTATGACACACCACCTAATAAAATACCGGGCGATCACTCCTATATAACATTAAAACAGGAGTCTCATATGGTTCATTCTTAGAATCACTGTCGAAAACCAATTTAATTACTAATATCCTATTAGGACGGCGTCAAAATTTTAAATTAACAAATCTTTTTAACCAAACCATTCAAATAAAGAAATTACAACAGTTTACATGTACAAACTAAAATGAAATAAAATAAAATAACCGAACACTCGGTATAATAATACAACCAAACCGAATGCCGCACTAAAAGGAGATAAAAGAATAAATGAGTAAAGTTGGGCCATAAGCCCGGATGTTTCTACAATACCTCCTATCTAGATCTCAATGATGGAAGCGTCTAATATAAACCTGCTTACATCCACAGCTGCTGCAGCAAACGTCTGACTCGAAATAATCATCATCCAGGCATCCCTGTGTCTGGACAGCTATATATATATATATATATATAGCAAGAGGGAAAATAGATAAACGGGTCAGAGCCCTATTTTTGAAAACATTTTAGTAAGTGCTTAAAATCCATATATTAAAACAAGTTATTTCTCATATTTAAACTGGTATCGCTCTAACATGAGATACACCTCACCCCTCTTCTAACAGTGCACAACTAGCGTATACCATTTTAAACAACCTAGTTAAGCTACCATGCCTAACTAATGTAATTACCCATCTTCTAATAATATTCATCAATTCGGGTACTAAGGACTAAACTTCTCCCCATTCCCAACATTACGTTATGTTCGTGCGTGGGGTATCTCGCGAAGCGAAATCCAAACAAGGAACCCTCCCGATACACTACTACGTGACAATGTTGATCATCAAGATCCATTAGGCCTTCAGTACATACCATCTTTATACCATCCCGTATTTATTAATATTTCTCATTAGAACCTATGTTTCACATTCATATAAATCCGGATATAAATCTACCTGAAGGAGTACATCACTTTATTCATTATTCTCCTTTTTATACATGTTTAGGTTATATGATATCTCATCTCATATATATATAATATACTTTTCACAACAAGTATATTAGTTATCCATATAGGACACCAAACAAGATTTCGGTATACGCACATTATTCTCTTTATGCATACACATCCATTTTTATAACAATAGAATGTTCCCATATAGATATACGTATATATATTAGTCACACATATAATATATATACTAACGGCACTCCACATAAGATTTATGGTGCTGGCATACTCTGCTATCAAGTCCCCGTATCACACAAACTAAGGCAAATACTAGTTCGGAATCACTCTCGAACTGTATTAACACAAAATACATTCAAATGGAGGCAAAACATAGTTCCAAGTCACTAAGAGGTCAGCACATACCCTCACGTCTCTTAAGACCGCCTGACTATCAATCAGATAGCCTGTACCAAGGAGTCCTATGACCGGGTACAAGTCAATATTTCCCATAAAGGTTCCATCGAGATAAAACTATCTCGGCGCGATAACCTCCGTGATAGCAAGTAGCACGGGCATGATTTTTACACACATATAATATAAGGGCATACTCATATCCCATACAATACATCCCACACGTATTATATTTATATCTTGGATATCCTACGCATTTAACAATTTTACCAATCCCCAATATTTTATTTTCTGAATTTTTCTCACCGCTCAATGATTATATCAACAACATCGATATATATATTATTTATCTCTCCTCAATCTTTTATGTCTACAATCTCCAAACTCTTATAGCGATAGCCAATAGCCTTGAATATTCTCATTCGCAATAATATAAGTCATCACACAATTAAAATACCACAATACGTATTCCCTTATTTAATATTCGAATCGCACCTAAATATATCTTTAAGTATTATTTCTTATGAACACCCCTATTTGGGTAAATCTTGGATTTTACTTTCAACTAATCCAAAATACACGCCTTACTAAAAAATATATTTAGATTTCCCCACACTATTTTTAGGAACCCCAAATATTTATCTCCGAATAATTTTAGCCTTTTATTTTTCCAATTTCCGAGTGCATTTTCGAGTTGGTGATTTCAACCCGGATCTGCCATCTTATAAAAATCATAACAATTCACAGAAAAATTAGAAAAATACGCGGTTGGTCCCATGTGACTGTATCGAAAAGATCTACAACTTTCATGTTTTGACTGAGAGCTGAATCGGCTGTCTTCATGTCTAAAATAGTCCAGAGGTGATACTGGTCACTATTCACCTTCGTCTCCAAAAATTCAAACCTCCACTAAAACACCTCCAATCTATTTATCTCCTCTCTCATCTTCATTCAACCTCAAATAACCATAAATACACACATTCAAAGGGTTCTAATCATCCTAGAACAGAGATCCAACAATTAATTTCAAGTTTCTCAAATTGGGTATTAATTGAGTTATATCCGTTTTAATCTTCCGAAAACCCGTTTGAACCACGAAATTTCAACCCAAAAATCTTTTGTTTTATTCCAACTACAATATGTGAAATTAACACACTAAATCATAAAGCAAGTTAAACACTTGCCTCGTGGATTAAATCCGACGATCCCGAGTCGAATCCCGCGAATTTTGGCCCGGAATTACTTTTCTTCTTTCTTTTCTTCTTCTTTTTTCTTCTCTTCCTTCTCTCTTCTCTCTTTTCTATTATCTCTTATCTCTCTTAGGTAAGAATTTGGGAAAGAATGAGGGCTGCCACCTCTTTAAAATCCGAAATTAGGTGTGTACTCAATTGTTAAATGACTCGTGTACTCGTTTACGAGTCCCTACTAGTTTAAAAATGCCCGGAACCCAAATACTACCCCCGGGTACTCTATTTTGACTATCTCGACCATTTCGAACCCAATGGCGGAGTCTAAATCTACGTCCGAGTCACTTAACTAAAATTCATTATTTTGACTCAACACGTTCAATACACGTGTTTTCCAATTTAAAATATTTTCCTTTGTCTCTTTACCCAACTGTGACATGTAATAAAAGTAATCTACTCATATACTTAGTCTCTAAATATAATCCACGTAAATATGAATCTATCACTCGAAAACTAATATTTACTATTAACTTTATAATATTGAATTTATTTAATTTCACTCATTAATCCCACAATTACTATTCATAATAATTCCTCAAATTACCAAATTAAATTTATAGTGTAATTTAAATACCTTTAAAAGTACGGGGTATTAAAGTTTGAAGGATGAGTCGGTGGGAGACTTTTGCGGTATATACTGGTGGTAGTAGTCCAGGTGATAGTCGAGGCAGTCTCTTTCTTTGGCGGTGGTGCTTCAGGTCTTGAATGGCCCGACGAGCGATCGGGTAAGTTGTTTTTTCCTCTTGATACCATTTTTCTTCAATGACCTTTTTCAAATATTATTTTTTTGCTAGGTATCTTTCAGGTGATCTTCTATCCCTGGTAGACGGCCATCCAGCACACAGGGTTGGTCGGGGGGAATGCGCAACTGCGTCGTTTGCTGGTGCACGAGTTTGGCTACTCCTACTATCTGTGGGAGAGATTTGTTCGACTGGTGGTGGAGGAAAAAGTGATGGTGCCACTTGTGAAGCCCTAGAGGTACATGAGGCAGGAGCGGGAGATGCTAGTGGAGGCGAGGGTGGTGGCGATTGTCAACGAGCCTTACCCGTCGTATGCTGACACGACAATGACCTATGATTATCTGAATTTTTTATCGAGGTGGTTGATGCCGCTAGGCATATATGGTGTTATGCCTCTCCCCTATAGTTCCTGGTTGGGGCATGAGTCGGCCAATGGGGTCTACCCACAGTGTGGGTGGTGCGTCGACATCAGTAGCAAGGACGGCATCAGAGGTTTCATTTTTACGATTAGATCCTCCTTCATATAACATCATATAGCCCGAGGGAGGATCGGTGTGTATGTTATATCACCCCAATGCGATGGACCCAGAGGTACTAAGGCTGATGGAGGACGTCCTTCAGCCGAAGGTATATCTTTTTATTTCTTTGACTTTTGTTTCTCTAATTTATTTCTTTGCCTCAGACTGAATTATTTTCTTTTTCTATTTTTCCTGCAGTACATCCGAGTGTCGACTACCTGGATGAAAGACATTCGAGATTGGGTGGCTTCTACGATGGCTCATATTTGGTATTTGGTCCCGATTCCTTCTTGCTTGGTGTCATCTTCTTCGTCTAAGGAGGGGTCCTGATAGGGTAGTAGAGGCACTTTAGCCCATCCCCGAGGAAAGCACGTAAGCCGTGGGAATGGAGGTCTTAGAGAGAGAGAGAGAGAGATAAGTTAAAAGAGAGAGAATGTGTTTGGAGGTTTCAGGTTGAGCCCCACTATTTTTCTTTTTTCTATTTTCTGCAAAAGAGAGGTAATGACAGCAATACATATATGCAATGAATGAGGTTTTATTTATTTATCTTTTCTTTTAATGACTTAATGCACTTTTTAATTTGCTATTGAGACTGTAAAAAGGATCATAATGACTTAAAAGGAAATGAATTTATTTTGAGAAAAAGGATAACATAGGAGGAACTAGCCTCATTCGAAAATAAAATAATTTTTATTGAGTTTTTCGATTTTCATAAATAAGGAAAAAGGGGCATTTCTAAAAATAGGGGGTTATCGATCGGCATACCCTGTGTCATGCCTTATTGACACATCAGTTCAATTCAATTACCCCAAGGATTGATTGCACGTTCTTCATCTACTTTGTCCTTGATGGGGTAGGGTTTCATCCAGATTTTGCAAGGCCCTTGTCTTTAGCCAACTTTTTCAAGTATGAAAGGGGTAATGGTGGAGTGTTTTCTTCATCAATCCATATTTCTTTTCTTTTGCTTATTTATTGCTTCTTGTCTTATCATTTCCAATATGTCTCTTCCCAGAAGTGTTGAATTCGCCTCTTACCTTGAAAATTCAGAGGGTATGTGCTTGTATAATGTAGATTATGATGCCTTCAACATGCGTCGGGTTTCCTTGTGGCATAACCGACTTATTGAATGGAACATGATGATGGCGGGAGTAAAATTCGGGTACCCCGAGGATCATGTATTTTACTTTGTCTTGGACAAAGTCTTCCCGACTTACGAGGAGCTCTCTGCTATGCTGGGGGTAAATCCTAGTGTTTCGGTGGCAATGTCGTTATTCTCTCAGTCTCCTTAGGAGCTATTAGCAGAGCTTATTCATATTTCACCCTCGATGGCTCGGTCATCGGTTACGGGAAGAATGATATCTCTCCCAGTTGTGTTGTATTCTACGCATCTACAGGATGTTGGTGATGCTAGCTATGCCGAAGCCATCACCATTGGCTTAACTTTAAAATTACTATTGGTGACCGGGGACCTACTAGTGTATCCTCAACTTTGTACAATCACCGCATGGATGTCATATCTCCATAACCCTATGGTTGTAAAACTGGAATAAACCCTAAATGGTCTAGATGATTGGCAAGAATGCCATTTTAACATTTGGAGGGGAAACCCCGTTATGATGTTCATATGGATGTCAGAGAGATTCCGTTTGGCGGTCCCTCCTGAATATCCCTTGGCAGCTGTGGTGAATTTCTCACTCGCTACCTCATTAATTTTGGCCCGAGTATCGAGAACTAAGAGAACTAGTTTGTAGAGCACAAGGCTCGATGTGTGCACTTGTAGATACCCTGATGGGGGGGTTGCATCCCATTCTAGGACTGGGGGAATACCAATAAGTTCGATTGGTTAGCCTCTAGTAGACCACTTTTTACTTTCCCTGGAGACTTCTGCGTCAATTTGATGGGAATAGTTCATGCCTTCTCGTGTTCTAGACTTCTTTCTTGTGGAGGATTTGACGGAAGACATGCACATGAGGTTGGTCTCTTTGTAAAAGAATTGTCGATCGTAAGCCCTCCCTTCTTAATCTATTGGCGTAGCTTGGCATGTTTCTGGGGACTATATGAAATGGATGTGGAGGAGGGCAGTGGCGAAGATGTTGGTTGAGGAGACTGTGTAGAGGTGGTTTGCCACTTTAACACTATGGAGGGAGGTGTTGTGGTTTTCCTTAGGTTGTTCCAGGTTTATTGTAACATGGATAGCCTTCGGTATTCCATATAAGTAAGGGAAGTTTGGGGACCCCAAGATGTAGATGATGATGGGGATTGTTCTTCTGGCAGCTGTGGGTAGGGATTTTTGTGAATCTGGAGATTTGGTATTTTTGTGAAGATTTGTATGTTTGGTTATGTATGGGAAAAAAATGGGGATTTTTGGATAGTTTATTTAGGGGTAATATGGTTCGGTTCTATTTTTAGGATAGTTAAGATTGGCAGGGGTAGTTGTTTGACTCCATATGCTCATACTTCGTTTAATTGTGGCAAAATTTCTCATTAATGGAATAAATAGGATTTTAATTATATTGTTGTGCCTCTTCATGAGTTTTTCATTTAAATCATCTATACCAATTGCTAAGGCATACCTAATCATTTTATTTATGTAAATGATAAAATTAACTATCGTTCTCGGGGCTAAGGAAAGAATAGCATTTTGTAAAAAAGAAGGGGTCCGTGCTCATGTAAAGTGTATGAGCTGCCTACGTACCTTTAGGGAATTTGGATTTTTTTTTAGTTTTTAAAAGTAAAAATATTTTTAGAGGATCAGGCCCCACATAATTTTGACTAGAGGGAAATGAAGATTTTTCTTTTTTTAGAATAGAAAGGAGGTGAGAAGGGTCATAGCGCGCTTAGATTTTGGTCTAAGGGTAGAATTTCCTAAGAGAGTTCAAGTTGACTAGACGAGCCATCTCTTATCCATCAAGGTTAGTGAGCATAGAGGCACCACCAGATAGGATCTTAAAACATTTTACATATTCTTATTGGAACTGTCAAATTTATTTTAACAAAATCGTCATAGTTTCAAATAGACAATTAGGTTATCAATTGGACTTTTGGTCATATTCATTCATTCATTCATCATAAAAAATATAGGTTGTGTTACACTTAATTCCTATAAAACCATTGAGAAGTTATATATAATTTTTTTTTCCATTGGTTATATTTTTTACATTTGAATCATTATAAATATGATTTTATTAATTTTAGAAACTTAATTATTTCATTTCAATTTTTTTAATGTATTTGAGATTAAATGTTACATTCCTAGGGCGGAAATTTTCTTCACTTTTCCAAATTTAATTGTATACTAACGATACTAGAGGGGAAATATTTTGGATATTTTCGATAATATTATAGGAACGACTAATTATACTCAAATAATATCGTTGTCAGGTTGAGAAGTTAAAATTAACTTTACAATACTAAAGAAAAAAGCATGTTACTTTTTTTTTCTATCTCCCTTTTTATTTTCTACAACTCTTTCAATTATTTTCTTTTTCCTCCACACTATCAATTTTGGCTTTCAGTTCGTGAGGTTCATAACATCAAGTTTTATCTTTTTTCCTTTTTTGGTACATTACTTAATTTATTTCTCAATGGTATCTTATTTTCAATGTAACTATATGAAAATTATACTACTATCTTCCATCGTGCATTGGAACATTTTTACAACTCTACATTTCAATCGTTGAAAATTATACTTTTTAACTCTTTCAAAATATTTGGAACATTTTTTCAATTGTGTGTTTGTGTGTGTGTATGTATATATATATATACATATATATATATATATATATATATATATATATATATATATATATATATATATATATATATATATATATATATATATATATATATATATATATATATATCTGTATATATATACATATATATATGTATATATATACATATATATATGTATATATATATATATACATATACATACATACTAGGTTGTAACTGTGCCGATGGCACGGTGATAAATTTGCCCCCTAATATCTGCGGTTTTTGCACACTCGTATCCGTGTTGATGGCACAATAATAAATTTGCTCTCGAGTATTTGTGGTTATAGAACAATCACTCCCATGTATGGCATTATTAAATTGTGCCTAGGGTGTATTCGTGCTGATGGCACGACGATAAATTTATTTTCATGTTATTTTGTACCCGAGTCGATGGCACGACAATAAATTTGTTCCCGTGATAAATTTATTCATGAGCCTATAGAGAATAGAATTATTGTTGTAAATAATTTAAAACGTAAATTATCATTTGCATTTTATCAAACATGTAAGGGAAACAATCATATAAATTTTTAACAAGCGTACAACATTATCATACGTAATGAGCACCAATGAAAACTCAACTAAACATATGTGATCATAACACGACTGGGAAAAAAAATAACAAAAAAATTCTTAAAAAACTAAATACGTAATGTCAAGAGTAATTTTTAAGTTCAAATCATAACTTCAATGCACAATACTATATGGTCTCCCCTCCAACAAATTAGGGCTGCTTTAAGTTGATCATAATTATTTATTATCTAATTTCTCGTAAAAAAATGTGCAAAACTGAGAAGATGATTGAAATACATTTTCCTAATGGTAAGCCAAATAAAATCCATATGCCACTTGATATAAAAAAGTTTGATGTTTTTGGGACAATGTCTTAGAGATGTGATTGGTCAATTCTGGTGACGTGGACCCATATTTCTTGTGAAAATGGGTCCTCTCCAGTGGGATTAACCAATCACATCTCTGAGATATCAAAAGTTTGATGTCTTAGAGACATAAAACTTATTCCCACCACTTGATATAACTTATTACAACCCTCTTTATCTAGATGTCGATGTTTTGGGCATTTCGAAAGTGAGATGCTACTATGGTTAAATAACGAATTTTTTTATCCCCATGGAGTGTACCCTCATTTGTTATGCCTCATGTACTATACCAACATTTATTATCCACTCAACGACCCAATAACCAAATTGAATCTCAAACACAAAACAAACCTCATGACCACATCAATAAATCCTCATCCCATATATATGTGAAGTAAAATGAATGGAAAAGAGATATTTCACACCAAACATTTTGGACAACCGCGTAGTAAACCAACCTTTGAAACTCACAAAATTATTAGATCTATTTTTAGTGATGTTGCCAAAAAATGATCAGATCTCATAAATAGATCCACACATACAATGTGTTTGTGAGCACTGATTTGGAACCCGAATTACAAAAAAAATTAAAGAACTACCAAAAGTCAGAAATTCCAAAACAAGCCTTAAATTTTTTAAATATCCATAAAAGTACCTACAAAATGGGAAAATAAAAGGAAAGATCAGAGTGAGAGAGAACAGGGGTTCCAATGGAAGAAACATAAATAAACTGTAAAAGGTGTAATCTAGTTTCCCTACTCCACCCTTAAATAAACATTAAAGAAAAAACATAAATAACAATTGAAAGTTGCAATAATCCTAACCCATGTAAATTGTTTAATTAATATAAAAAACATTTAAAGTTGCACTAAGAGAGAGAGAGAGAGAGAGAACCTCAGATTTTGCCATCTATTGAAATAGAAAAACACAACCATGATCAATACATCGGAGTTGGGTTTAAATGAACCTAGAATAAAAAAATAAAGAAAAATATGTATACCTTATACATGTGGGTTCTTAGACAAAATTATCTCCGACCAAAGAAGATGGTTGGTTACTCCAAGAGTGAGTGAAACTCGAGTTGATGGGGGCGATGTTCTAGTGAGTTTAGAAAAAATAGGATTTGTACCTGAAAAAATGGTGAAAGCTAACAATCTCAAACCCATAACCCATAACAAAAATAACTGGGTTTGGGTTTCTTCAGCACAACAGAGGATTGGGAGAATAAAACCTAAAACCCCCAAAAAATTTGACACCCCAAATTTCTATACTCGCACAATAAAAGAAAATATTAGTAAAATAAAATTCTTTACGAAAATAATAGAATACCTTAACATCGAATCTGTAACTTCATGGGTCTTGCAATTACCCGATATCTGTAACTTTGGCTTGGTTTGTGCGAAGAAAAAATATCAACCCGGTGTTGCAAGCAGCTGAACTTGATGGTGGCTATAATGCATCTCTAAATATAGTGCGAAGAAAGAAAAAACCTTAAAAGGTTTTGAGGCATCTACGGACTTTTCTAACACAACCTTGAATCTTTGGGTTCTTCTTTCTCCTCTTGTTTAGCTTACTCCAATTTATTCACATCCTCTTGTTTCGTTTCCTCCACTTTTTGCTCTTTCGATTTCTTTTCTAATTGAATAGAATTATATCATAATAAATAAAAAACACAAAATAAACTTTGAGGTGTGTAAGAAAGTGGGATGGGAGAGCCCTCCCCTGACTGACGGGAGAGGCTCGAGGCAGTTGATACAAACACTCAAAATTTAAAATCGTGGTTACAACCTTGACATATGGGTCTTTATCTTACCCTCAGTTAACTTATACAAACAACTCCAAGATTAAATCACAGTCGTGAGTTAGCCTGGACAAAGAGTCCCTCTTGCTTTATTATTATTATTATTATTATTATTATTATTATTATTATTATTATTATTATTATTATTATTATTATATATATATATATATATATATATATATATATGTTTTGTTTGTATATGATTTTGTTATATATGTGTGCTATGGAAGCTTGGAAGTGAGAGAGAAAGAGGAAAATGGGTGAAAAAGTTTACATTTATTTAAAATGAGGGGAAAATGGATAAATTGATATTTTTTTTATTAAACATTAAAGGACTTTGGGACAAAGTCCCCGGTTTGAAACAAGTTAAATATTTTGGGGACTACCTCGAGGCGAATAAAATATTTAGGACCATTTAAAAACTGGTGTGATAGCTTAGGGACTAAAAGTGTAATTTATTCTATTGATAAATACTCCGCAGTAATATAGATGTTATGGGACAGTGTAGAAAAAGGGCTTTTAAACATTTTCATTATGTTTATATGACACATAATAATTTTATTAAAAAATAGTCCCTCAAATTATTCAATACTAAAAATACCCTTCTTTCATCTTAAAATGCAATTTCTTTTTTATCACCTTCATTTTTAGGACAATAAACTTTTCTTTTAAGCAAAAAAAAAAATAGGAACAAGATTTGTAAAGAAAAAATAACTTATCAAAACACTATTTAAAAAAAAATATTTAGCACAAAAGAAATAGGTACTATTTTCATAAAAGAAAAGTTGACATTCCTAAAATCATAATGGATGTTTTACACTTAATTTTTTATGGCTTTTGTGGAAATATGACATATTAACAATCGTATTATACAAATAAGACACTTAACATTATTTTTTTATAAAAATAGCTCCTAAAATATTTCATTCCCTAAAATACCCCTCGTTTTTTACTCATCCTCCTAACATATGCTTCCATTACCCCATTGTGACACCCCACTTATTAAAATATCGGGTGGTTATCCATCTACTAAAATAAAATGAGAATCTCATTTTTTCATTCTTAACATCACTGTCGAAAATCAGTTAATTATTAACCACCTATTATTTGGTTAACCCATGTGTCAATTTTAATTTATATTAAAGTGGCATAACAACAATATACTCAAACCATAAATCATTCACAAAAAATTGAATTCCACAATCACATAACTAAACTAAAGACCAAAATCCATTACATGCCAAAAGTTATCGAATATACCATCGGTATAACATTTATATAATAGCATTCAGAATAAAATAAAATGGAATAAAACTATTTGACATGGACAACATGCCTGCACAATAAATATATTAATCCTATCTAGAATTTAAAAAAGCGACTAAAGCAAAGCCCTAAAACACTTTATAGTTATCGCAGCTCCGATAACCAGGAATGATCCTCATGCTTGGCATCCCTATGGGTAGACACCTAAAAGTTTTTGAAAATATTTTTCTATGGAGCAGAGCCCAAATCATTTTGAAAACATTTTGCAAGTAATTAAAATGCATAATAATTATCAATAGTTTCTTCCATACTTAAATTGGTGTCGCATTCCCATGAGATAACACTCGCCCCACCTAACTTATGCCTTTTAACCCCTTAGTTATCCTACCCCGCTAACTAGTTTTCCAATATTCGTAAGTCCATATAGTACCCCGTTCAAGCGTATTTTATCAAATTAGTTTTAAAATAGAATTAATAATTATAATTTGTTCCTTTGTTTTCTAATAACTTTCACAAGTTATTACATAATAATCCATAATTATTATCTTAAACCCATATATATTTTTCTACACACATATACATGTAATTTCTGCAACACAACAACAACACATATATCGCGTATAACCTTCGTCCCTCATAGTAATAACTCACTCGATGCAGGTCTCTAAAATAATATCATGCACCAGGGGATACACACATCATCCTAGGATACTGAGTCGGAGTCTCACACAGAACTCGACAAATCGTTAATGAGTGGGAGGAAGTCATTGTCCTTAGACAGTGAGTCATAACCATACCAAAGTTACCTCACTTCTAACTCCAAACTCACAAGGGAACATGGATGGCGATATGACCTGGGATCGATACTAAGCCTACAAATATTCGCCAGGGAAGATCGCCCGTATCGCTTAACCTCCGATAATAGTACTAGATTGGTATGTTAATACAATTATATCATACACACAGATAATATATATATATATATAAAATAAGGAGTAAAAGGTTTTTACTATTTCATAAGTTGATAACACAATTAGAGGTGAGGATTTAGACACCAAGGCATTGGATGAATGGTGAGATCAATATATACACAATAATATTATGTTCCTCACCACATCTCATTTTCTACTCTAATTGCAATTACAATTTTACCCCATTCAAATTTATTCCCCCCTTATTTTACACTTTCAAATTTTACTTTAATTCAAAAAAGGAAAAGGAGACATGATTTCATTTAGTACTTTCTAACATCCCGCCCATAAAGAATCTTGCCTCTTTCCTACTTTAATTTGAATTCTTTTCAAGCCACACATCTAGACTCCCATTTCTCTCTCTAACCTGCACCATCTCTCCAAACCCATTGTACGAGTTCAAGGACGAAGCACGTCGTCAATTCAGCGGCTAAGCCATCTGGCTCCATATGACCGCCGCTGCACAGCGAGATCGTGGCTCCATATGACCACCGCTGTCAACAAAACCCACTTCACAGCGAGATCAAGGCTCCATTGATCGCCGAAAATAGTGATGGGTTTGGTGAATTTGGGGTGCATGTGAGGGGTTTTGTTGGGATTTCAGGCAGACCTACATTCGCATGGGGTTTCAAGAAATAGTGATGGGTTTCCATATGGTTTTAGGTAATTTCTTACTTTGGGAACACATGGTTTTCAATTTTTGTTTGTGAAATTCATATGATTGTTTCGATTCTATGCATTTGTGTTCTTTTACCCTCACACAAAATTTTCACAGATTTAATTGAAAAATGCAGGTATACTGTCTTAGGCGATTTTTGCCTGTCACGGTATGTACCAACTTCTTTTTGCTTTTTGATTGTGTTGCTTTCCAGGACTGAAATGAAATACGATTTTTACAAGAAATGGTATGAATTTTTTCATTTTGATTTAAACTTTCTTGAAACATTTGGTTTATATTTATTGTGAAATCACTTTTTTTGGGGATTGATTACTAATAAATTTCATCCATTGTGTTAATATGTTTGCATCTATCTATTTTTTTAAGATATTTATATAATCAGGCTCACTCACATTTCTCTCTCTACAAAATTTTGGGGTCTCTCCAAACCAAACCCACTGGACGAGCTCAAAGATATTGGGGTCTGTCTCAAGCAAAGATGTTGGGATGTTTTCACAATTCTCACGACGAGCTACAAAACGCTTCATAATTTCCTTTTTCGTTTCAATTACTTTTTTCATTTTTATTCAAGAGACTTTCATATTTTGATTTTTCAAATCTTGGATATTGTTTAATTAACATGTTTTGGTGTTCATTTGCTTTAGTGGCGAGGTTATGATAAATGTAGTTACCTACTACTTTCATTTGTTCTTTTTTCTAACCGGTTTTTATTTTGGTGTTCATTTGCTTTATTGTTTCAAATTTAAGAGTTTTTGGCATTAAAGGTCCCATGTACTCCCTCTCTCATATTATATTCAAGTTTTTCTCTTTACTGATTTATGTTGTTTTTCATCTCATGAAAACAGAGGTGAATACTCTTTCCCCTTTATTTCTTTATAAATTTTTTATGATTTCTTATTACTAATTATTCTTAATTTGTGAAGCAACATGTGACTAGGTAAGGGATAATGGATTAAGAAGTTCATCTTTGGTTGTTTTTCACGATGAGTTTGGGTGGAGGTAAAGTGGGTTTCAACACCTTATTCTCCTCTACCCCCAAGACAAAAATCCCTCACTTGATCTTCTTCTACCACTCCATTTATTTTTTAAAAAAAATCATGTTTGTGTATAGCTGCAATAAGAGATTTTAGCTTTTGGGTTTCTAAAAAATAATTTTTTGTTGCAATTTTTTTGGCTCAGAGGTACTCTCTCTTATTGTGAGTTAAAAGGGTTTTCTTGTTGTTAAATATTTTTCTTCGTGAAACATTTTGTTTCCTTTAATTTTATTTTTTGTTTTTTGTGTAGATTGAACCCTAATCATATTCTAATTTGCATTAAGGTATACTCTCTTATCTCTGCCTCTTCCTTTCATGATTTTTTTTGGTTTGTTGAATTTTGTGGAACTAAATTTAGGCATTTGTTTATATATGCTATTAATTTTACACACTTTAAAGTGTGTTTGAGTCTTAGTAGTTTGGTTATTCCCTTAGTTAAATAATATTGTCTTTTAAGTGTATAAATTATTACACTTCTTATTTGAAGAAGAGTAAAAAACAATACTAGCTTAAAATTTTGAATTTGGTATTGTTATGGGGTATATTTTGTTCAAAATAGGGTTCGTGGGGTGTAATATGGGTGTTGACCAACTCTCTTTTCTTAGGGGTCTAGTATTTTTGTTTTTGTGTTCTTTCACATCTATTTGCATTTCAAATATGGGGTGTTTTTTTTATTCTCTTTGGATTCTTAGTATTTTGATGATTCAAGTTAATGGTTCTTAAGAGAGTGGCCAAAATATCCCTACTTTTATTGTTGATTTTTTGTGATGTTTTTTTTGGCGACATCTAATATATTACGGTGTTGTAAAAATTATCTTTATTGACACTCCTACATTTGATGTTATTAATTTTTGGGAATTTCTTGGTTTACTTACATTTGAGATATGGGTTAACCTTATTGATAACATATAATATATTACATTTAACCTTATTTTGATTTGTTTTAGATACGAGTTGACTTACTGCACATTTCTTTTGAAAATTTGCAGGTTCTCGGAGCAAGTTGTGCCTTTGTTGGAATGGGTTTGCTTATATTAGTTCATTTATTATTAGTTCTTTAAAGAATTTTAGTTCCTTAAAGAGTTTGCTGACTAAAACATTGACAGTTATTTTTTAAAAGAACTTTTGCTCAGTCCATTCACTTATTGAGTAAAAAAAAAAATATGGGTTTTCATTTTCATTTTATTTCTTGGTGAAGACTATTATGATTTTGTGACTTTACATGTATGAAATGGACTGCTAATTTACAAGTGGAGCGAAGCAATTTAAATAAGGGTGTGTTGTTCTTCATCTCAAATATGGAATTTTGATAGGGTCTCTTTACACTTAATCTGGTGGTCATTCCATTGAACACGTTCTTTAGCATTTGATAGGGTATTTTTCCATTTTTTAAGACAAACATCACTTTTCTTTGACTACCTCCATAATGTTAAAAAAATAGTAAAATCTAACCTCACCCCATAAATAGATAAAATATTGATTTTTTCATTTTGTATTTTTACCTTTAGCTTCATTAGTGTTTTTTAGTATATTAGTTAAGAGAAATATTTGGCTGACACGCGTTTTTGACACAAAGTGTGACACACGCTTAATGTCATTCTATAGTCAAGTCGTGTTAAATATAATATTATTTTGATCAAAATGTTTTTTCTAGGTATAATTTTGATCAAAATGTTTTTTCTAAATTATATATTGACGTTCCATCCTTTTCTGTTAATGTTTTTGTCAAAAGATTTCAAGTTTCAACTTTGGAAGCTTTTTCTCTCATTATCGAGCCTTGCATATATTTTTTTCATATTTGATGCATGGACCAACATGACAAGATGGCGTTGACTGAAACAAGACATAAAGATGGCCTCTCATGGTCTAATAAACAAGGGTCATATCTAATGTACATGAAATCATGTGGAGACAAAGGCATACCTCTCACTTAATTACATAAACGTATTGTAAAGCCTAAAAAATATATATTTTTTATACTGTACATGGTTTATTTTAGAATGATAAGTAACATTGTTTGACATGAGTATGCCTATAGAAGGTATATAAAATAAGAGTGGTGATAGGGAGACTCAGTTTTGGGACTCAATTTTAAAATCCATACATACGACGAAAATGGGTACAAATTTTTAATGTACATTTTGATGCCCTTGCGGGACCCACAATAATAAGGTATAAGCTTTTAATGCAGTGGGTTTCAAAATTGGGTTCAAAAGTGGGTCTCCCTATCTTTATTCATAAAATAATAAGGTGTGCGTGGCCCGAAGTGTAATATTCTAACTATCGTGGTATGATACACGTCAATTGAAAGAAAATTACACTGACAAAAGAAAAAATATGCGACTATACACATTGTGACTTTGTACTACTTCTCATGGCAGTTGATAGTCTACATTGCCACATTTATATTTATACTACACTTTGTTTTGTTGGGAAATGAAATTTTGGCCGTTTTCCAATTACATACTTTAGAAAATTTTGCCTTTTAAGATTACGTATTTTGGAATTTTTCGCCGTGCCTTCAGGCATGGGCATTCCGCTAGTATATATATATATTCCCAAAATACCGACCAAACGTGCCATCCTTCGTAGCACTTGCCTAACACTTCTGAATATAGTTTTCAATCTCAATTATTTAAATATTCACTTATTTAAATTTATTGACTCTTAATATATATAAATTTCTGGACATGTACTATTTTCAATTAATCGTATCCAAATATTCTCTAATTTCCATCTTGAATTCATTAATAAATCCCTGAGTAATATTTCGTCCCAAATACACAAACATTCACCCCAGATAATATCCTAAATATACCAAAGTTAAAATACGAATTCACTTAAATTTTCAAGAGTCCTAAACTATCCTCGGACATCCTAAATTAAGTCTCGAATTAAAATCCCAATGTAATTCAGCAATTAACCCAAACTATTTATAGCAGGGCAGACCAATTGGTTCGACAGTAGAGTTTTTCACCAAGTTCAATTTTCAGCAGGTTTTAACCCAAATTCGCAAATCCCAATATGTAATTCCTCCATGAAATTCAACTCTCATAAATTCTAAACATGTATTAGATTCATTTAAAATATAAATCTCTACATATGATCATTTCGTGGTTTTAAAATAAATCTCTACATATGATAAAATTCTCCCTATCCCATAACAATTCATTAATTTCAATCTTCAAAATTCATAATCTATCTATCTCCAAATTTCAATTCGAAATAACCACACATATTTATTTTTTAAAATCATTTACCAAAACCCCAATTGTATAGGAATCCCACCCCAAAATTGATACCCAATCATGTTATGAATTGAACACAACACATAATCATTTAGCAATATAATTACTTGCTTTAAAGTTCATAACGTCTGACTTTGATTGAAAATATTCCTTTGAAGATGATTAAAATTCCAAAATTTCTTCCCAACTTCTTCCAATTTGAATCTCCCTTGAATTCCTTTAGCTTTCTCTTGAAACTCTTGAGTTTTTTCTTCACTTTCTCTCTAACCTTTGGTGTGACTCAAAGAAACATTTGGGAATTATGAAATGGTTGTTCATATACCCCAAACCCTTAATTATATAAGATGAATCTCGAAATTTCCTTTTCACATTCATTTAAAATGACTAAAATGCTCCTATATGAGTCACGACTAGTCTAAAAAGTCACCGGCACCCATCACTTTTACCCCCGGTACTTAATTTTGACTATTTTGACCTATTTCGAATTAACCCTACACTCGAAATCATCATTCGAGTCACCCACCTTAATTATCTCATCTCAACATAACATAATATACAAACGTGTCCCAGTTGAGATACCGTCAAATCCCATTGCGTTTCACTCACTCTTTCTTTTCGAAGTGCATCATTTTTTCATAAGGGACACCCGTAGTAATACTTGGTCACCCAGCTCTAAGTCCACATGTTTCCTATCTGCGTCAGCATAACTCTTCTACCTATCGTGAGCAATCCGTATGTAACCCCGAATCAGCTCAATCTTGGCATAAGTATCCTGAATCATCTAAAGTCCAAGGAGCTTGTTGTCCCTTACTATCCAACTAGCGGGTAAATGACAAGGTCGGTCGTATAGTTCCTCATAAGGTCCCATCCCAATGGTAAACTGGTAAGAATTGTTATACAAAAACTCCACAAGTGGAAAGTACTACTCCCAACCTCCTTAGAAGTCAAATGTACAAATCCTGAGCATATCTTCCAACATTTGATTCACCCACTCAGTCATCCTATTAGTCTGCGGGTGATATTTCTTACTCAATCGCAGCACAGTTCCTATCGGTTCCTGGAAATTCTGCCAAAAGTGGGACATAAATATTTTGTCCCGATCGGAATGTAGCCTCATAATCTCCACTATTAAGAGCTAGGCGTACTGTGTCGTCGTATAGTCTACCCGTACTGTCAAAAAGTGGGCCACCTTAGTCAACCGATACACAATCACCCATATAGAATCAATACCCCTATGTTATGTCGGTAGCCCCATGATAAAGTTCATCGATATACTCTCCCACTTCCACACCAGAATCTCTAACGTCAATAACATTATGGTTGGCCTCTGGTGGTCTACTTTCACTAATTGGCATGTTTCACACTTCGAGACACCTATGTCCCATTTCATACCTGCCCACTAATACTATCTATGAATATCCTGATACATTTTATCCCCATAATCTAGGACTATAAGTCTCTTATGAAAGCGTAAACATCCCTCATAACTAATCGAGTAAGACTCTGTTCCCTCTACTAATAATGACTGCACTCTGTTTAGGCAAAATTGATCCCCGACCAGCGCCATCACAACCCTCATGATAATCCCGATTATGATAGTCAACATTGCCATACATTCTATGGAAATTGTGTTGTCTTGGTGATGCTCACTACACTTAGCTTTCCAGACTGCCGTTAACTCCCCCATAGTTTATCGACTCAATGTGTCTGCTACTACATTAGCTTTCCCCAAGGGTATTGAATATAAAACTGATAGTCTTTCATGAATTCCAACCATCTACGCTATCGCATGTTGAGATAATTTTGAGTGAACAGATACTAAAACGACTTATGATTCGTGAAAAGACTAAATTCCTCCCCTAGTAGGTAGTGTCTCCATATCCGTAAGGTAAAAACTATCGTAACTAACTCCAAATCATTTTTGGGGCAGTTCCTCTCATGGGGATTTAGCTTGCGAGAAGAAGAAGCTATAGCCCCGTTCTCCTACTACAACACACCCCTAAGTTCCTGTAAGGATGTATTGGTAAATACAAGGTACTCCACTTCTACCTTATGTAGTGCGAGCACAAGTGCTGAGGTCAATTTTTCCTTTAACTCATCAAAAGCTAACTGACAATAATCATCGCACACAAACACACCCCCTTGCTAGTCAAATTCATCAATGGACCCGCAATATTTGAATCCCTTGATGAACTAGCAATAATATCCTGCCAATCCTAAGAGACTGTGAATCTCTGTCAGTGTTATGGGTTGTCCCCAGTTCCTCATCACTGATACCTTACTCGGGTCGATGGAAATGACTATGTGAGACACCACATGAACCAAGAACTAGACCTTATGTAATCAAAATCTACACTTCAAGAACCCGACATACCACTGATGATCTAGTGATGTCAGTAAAAAAATAGGAATGTGCTCTTCACGCTCATCTTCAGTCCGAGAATATACTGGGATATCGTCTATGAAGACGATCATGAACTGGTCAAGAAAATCTATGAATACCTTATTCATGATATCCATGAATATTTTTGGGGAATAGGTTAGTCTAAACGATATAACTAGAAACTCATATAACCCATGTCGCGTCAGGAATGCAGTCTTATGGACATATTATTCCCTAATGCGCACCTGGTGATACCCCGATTTCAAATCAGTCTTGGAGAATTACACTGCTCCCATCAGTTGGTCAAATAAGTCACCGATTTTAGGCCAAGATTATTTATTTCGAATCATGACCTTGTTTAACTCTCACTCATCAATGCATAATCAAAGTGAACTGTCCTTCTTCTTCATAAATAAAATCGGAGCACCCATAACGATTTACTCCGTCGAATAAAAGCCTACCTTAAGATCTAAAAAAATCTAGTAGCAATTCATGCATCTCTAATAGGGCCATATGATAAGGTGGGTGCCCGTGTAATCGACCTAGTCACAAGTGCTAAATCGATAAGAAACTCTATCTCCTGACTCGACGGTAAACCCGGTATCTCCTTAAACACATTTGCAAACTCCCTAACCACTGGGATCGAGTCTAATGATATAAACACATTCTGTGAGGTCTCTTCCTTAATATAATACATATGAGTGCTCGATCGTCCCTCGGTAAGAGGCATCTCCACTAAGAGAATCTCCTTCCCTAGAAGGGCAAACACAATGGTCCTACCAATCTAAAATGGTCAAAGGGTCTACACACAGATAAGAGAGAGAAATATCAAAGAAGAAATATGAAAGATATACTACACATCTGCCATAACCATCCCAATTGCTTAACGTAAAGATTCAAACCGTATATTGTCCAAGGGTTTAGTGAATAAATTAGCTAATTGCAATTCTATAGGCAGGTACTTAATCTCCAATTCCTTTAATTCGAATAACTCGCGTATAAAATGATGTCGAATTTTAATATGTTTAGTGCGAGAGTGTTGAACGAGATTTTTGGAAATATTAATCGCTCTTTGATTGTCATAATAGAGATGTAACTTATCTTCAGTTATACCGTAATCCTTTAGCATTTGTTTTAGCCAAAGTAATTGAGCACAACAAGTGTTCAAGGTATTTTTGCGGGTGGTGACGAGGATAAATGGAGATAGGGTCAAGGAGTATAGTCATGTTGGGGTAGAGTGGAATATGCGGGTGGATGTGGTGGCAGGGAGTGGGATGGGATGAGAATACGAGGTGGGGGAAGATGGGGAAAGGATAATTGGTGGTATGTTGATATGTTTGGCGGTGGTGGGGGAGGTATAGGGGGTGGTGGTGAATTTTGGTGGGCAAAATTATTGGGAATGTGGGAAGATGAATATTCTAGGATTTGGGGTGAAAGATTGGGACTAAAAGGAACGGGGTTTGTTACATTGGGATGTATTTTAAGTGGATTTGATTTTTTTGTGTGACGAATGCCACGGATCATTTCGACAATTGTGGGAGGGTATGTTCCGATCAATGGTGGTGCTAATTGAACACTTATGGGTGATGGATTTATCGAAAAATTATTGGAAGGCACTAGAGATGGAACCTGACCCTCAGTAGGGTTGCTTGAGTATCGAAAATCATGTCCCAATTTAGATTCTCCAAGCACTGATGTCAGCACAATTTGGGTTGATTGGGTCGGATCTTGGATGGTTTGACTTCTAAGGAAGTATCCAGTGGCCATAGGCCTGTTGGGGAGGTAGTGGGTAGGGGTGGCCATTAGCCTGAGGCCCGCCCAGTCCACCCAATAAAAAAATAGGGCTTGGGTAAGGTAAATAGGCCCGCAAAGAGGGCTTGGAAAAATTTGATAGGCCCGATTTTTTTTTTGGTGGGCTTGGACATGATTTTTTTTGGGGTGGGCTTGGACATGATTTTTTTTTGGCTTGGCCTATATTCGGATTCGACAGCAGATAACGAAGTGCAGTTTTATTTCTCACTATTCCATCCTAACAAATTGTTGCCAATGTAGTAACATGCTCCTGAAGTACTCTTACTATCATGGGAACACCCAACCCAATTAGCATCGATGTATCCTACGATAGTACTAGAAGTGTCATTAGTGTACCAAAGTCCAAAATTTAGAATGCCTTTGATGTATTTGATAATTCTTTTAACGCATAATAATTGACTCTCTTTAGGATTGGTTTAATATCGGGCACACACACAAACAGAGTACATAATATCAGGACATGGGGCAGTAAGGTAAAGTAAGCTTCCAATTATGCTACGGTATAAAGTAGAATCGATAGGTTTACCATTATCATCTTTTGAAAGTTTGACAGAAGTACTCATTGGAGTCCTAGCTTCTTTTGTTATTTCTAGGCCAAACCTCTTGACAATATCTAATGCATATTTAGATTGCGATAAAAATAATCCATCTGAATTTTGCTTAACTTGGAGTCCTAAGAAGAATTATAACTCCCCCATAAGTGACATATGGACTTCTTTATGCATAATGTCAGAAAATGTTTTGACATCTGTTGGGGAGTTAAATCCAAAAATGATATCGTCTACGTATACTTGGGTTATGGTAATGTTTCTATCAAAATGTTTGACAAAAAGAGTTTGATCATTCCTTCCTCATTTAAAACCAGTGTGTAGAAGGAAGGTAGATAGACAATCATACCAAGCTCTAGGAGCTTGTTTTAACCCACAAAGATTTTTCTTAAGACGGTAGACGTGATTTGGATGATAAGGGTAAATGAACCCTTTGGGTTCTTCTACGTAGGTCTCTTCAGTCAAGATGCCATTAAGGAAAGAAGATTTAACAACCATTTGATAAAGTGTGAAATGAAAATAATAAGCTATTTCAAAGAGTAGGCGAACATACTCAAGGTGAGTTACAAGTGCAAAAGTTTCCTCAAAACCTATTCCTTCAATATGAGAGTAGCCCTGGGCAACTAATCTAGCTTTATTCCAAATAATCATCCCAAATTCATCTATTTAATTTTTTTAAATCCAACATGTGTTGATAACCCTTTTATTGTTGGGTCGGGGTACAAAATACCATACATCATGAATGACAAATTAAAGAAGTTCCTCCTGCATAGAACTTATCCACACAGGGTCATTCAGTGCTTCATTAACATTCTTTGGTTCTATAAGAGAAACAACGCATGCATAATGAGCAAGAGTACATAGTTAGGATCTTGTACGAATTGGCTCAGTAGGATTACCAACTACACTATCTAAAGGATGATATTTGGAAACCCAGTTAGGCACTTTTGGGGTCTCGGTTGGTAAGGACTCATCTATCTTTAGAGAATCATAGGTTAAAATATTTTCGAATTCATCCACTATAGTTGGTCCTTTGATCTTACTCTCTACATTAGTGTCACTTAAAACCACATTAATGGATTCCATTAAGGTTTTGGTATGAATATTGTAGACACGGTAGGCTCTACTATTTGGAGAGTATCTTAAGAAAATAGCTTTATCCCCTCTGGTTTCAAATTTGGACAGATGTTATCTATCCTTGTAGACATAATGAGTGCTAATAAAGGTTCTAAAGTACTTTAGGTTAGGTTTCTTCCCATACCAAAGTTCATAGGATGTTTGTTTGGTATTTTTCCTTAGATAAACTCGATTTATTATATGACAAGAAGTACGAATGGATTCTACCCAGAAATATTTTGGTAGGCTCTTCGCATTAATCAATTCACGGTACATTTCTTAAAGAGTGCAATTTTTACGCTCAACAACTCCATTTTATTGAGGTGTCTTAGGTTCACTAAATTCATGTTTGTAACCATTATAGTCATAGTATTAGATGACACCTGAATCTATAAATTTTCCTCCTCTATCACTACGAATTCTACCTACTTGGGAGTCCGTTTCATTTTCTAGATGAACTATGATTTACAAAAACTTACGAAAAGTTTATAATTTGTGTTTTAAAATGGCAACCCAGGTAAATCGAGTGAATTCATCAACCATAACTAAGATATAACTGTTTCCACAAAGACTAACGGTACGAGAATGACCCAATAGGTCCATATGGATGAATTCTATAGGTTTAGTGGACAGAAATTCTTTAACTTTCTTATGGGGATCCTTAACTTCCATCTTGACAGGGACCACATATGATATTTAAAATTGGTTTGATCTAGGAAGACCTCTAACTATATCTTGGGAGAACAATTTACTAAAACCGTCATAATTAATGTTATCTCATTGTCATCCATTATGGAAATGTTATAAACATTTCTACTTAGATTAACTGTGTAATAGTTATTTGTAGTACGGAGTCCTATAATAATGCAATCACCTTTTTCATTTAAAATTTGGTAATTTTTCTTTAAAAAGGTGATAGTATGGCTGGAGTCACAAAATTGCGATATACTTAGTAAATTATCTTTAATACCTTTAACCAAGAGAACATCCTCTAGAATATGTAATCCTTCTTCATGGAGAGCTCCTTTACTAATGATCTGGATTGATACACCATCTTTAAACAATACTTTTCTTTCGGAGAAGTTAGTTTTATTTTAAAGTTTGGTATCGTCCCCGGTCATATGCTTGGAACATCCAGAGTGTAAACACCATCCAGATGTTGTATGTTCAACTTTAAAAGCACTGATCACAATGTTGCATTTCATTCTAGGTAATAGATCATCTTTTCTAACCCAAATTGCTATAGTTTTCAAGTTACGTTTATTAGCCCGTATTTGATAAAACATGCGAGCTTCAGTCTTTTCTTTAAAAGATTTTTGTGCAAGTTTATCAGAATTATAAATAGTTTGAGCATTTGGTTTAGAAAATAATCTAGGATTCCTTATTGTTGATGGTCTATAAGTATTAGTTCTTCTTTTCCTATTTCGATAGTTATAATTCTTGTCTGACTGTCTAGGTAGGACATAATTGCTTCGGCTTCTCCTAGAATAGTTGAAATTATGGTAAATAAGAGGGTTATAGACTGGTTTATATGGACATTTGGCATATCAACCATCAAGGGAATGTCCATAGACATCACAATAGGAGCAGTAAAGATGGTTCGTATAACTCTTAACCTTAGGAAAATTATTATTCAAAGGTTTGTCTAGGTTTTGAGCTCAAGTCTTATTCCTAGGTGTCACGAGATGAAATAATAAATCATATTGTCTAATAGGAGGGAAGACGTATTTAGGCTTATGTTCAACATTATGCTTAGAGTTACTTGATTCACCAATGTCTAACTTTTATTGTTTCAAGTCAAAATCATTTTTTAAGGTTTGAAAATCTGGACAAGTTTTAACAAGTCTTTTTCCACCAGACACAAACTTGATAAGTTCAAAAGTTTTCGTTTGGTTGGAATTATTGGAGAGAAAGCCTATTTCAGTTCTTTCATTAGAATTTGTTTTACCTTCAGCAACACAGTCTTCAAAACACTTTAAGTTATTTTCAAATTTAGCAAACTTTTTGAAGAGTGTTAATGTCTTTTCTTTTGTTTATTCCAATTCTAACAATGTCCCTTTATATTTTGTTTTCCAGAATTTCATTTGAGTCAGACAACTCTTTTAGATTTTTTCCAAAAGTTTTAGTTTCATTCTCATGAATTAGGCATTGAGAAGTGTACTCTTCACCATTTTGTTCGATCATATGACTTAGGGTTTCTATCTTCTTGGTAAGATTCTTGACTATATTTTCAAGTCTAGTTCTTTCCTTGAGAGTTTTTGTGTACATTATGTGAATGTTAGGAAGGTCCTCGTTGTCAGAGTCACTAAGTGTGTAGTGTACAGTGTCCTATAGTGATTCATTTTTAGGACTCACACACCCATTGGCATCAACAATAGATCGTTACCTTTAACTCACACACATCGCGTTTGAAGCATTATCAACATTCTAAAGTAACAAAGCAGAAAAATCAGTAGGGATAGCATCATTCAACATATCATGATCAGATTCTTTACCATCAGTATATATGATTTTAGTAAAGAAGGACATACAAAGGTCATAAGTATTAAATGACTCAGGTTCATTAGTTTCTGATTCACTTGAGTCATCCCAAGTCTTTCACAAGTTAGACCAAGTATTTTTGTTCTTATTCAAATTAACTTTATAGTCATTGGCTAAGTGTCCTAACTTGACACATTTATAGCATTAAATGTTCTTAAGGTCTCTACTAGGCTTGTTGTCAAGTCTTTTCTGATGAGGCCTATTATTAGAGTTGTTTGAATAGGTAGGTTTGCCATGTCTGTTTGCAATTTTATATTTGAATTTCATAATTTTCTTGAAGTGTTTAGACATTAAGGCAATCTAGTTATCCAGGCTTTCTAAATTACAGTCCTCATTAGAATCTAAGTCAATTTTAGGTAAATAACATTCAGGTTGAGTCAACTTTGAGGTAAAGATAAGATTGGAGTCCGACTATTTATATGGGTGTGTATTAATTTCTTCTTAAACTATAATTCCATTTCTACAATTCTAATCTTGCTACTGAGAAATTCAGGGATAAGGTTTTGACCATCCATCTCCTCAATTGCATAACTCTTATTGTCAAATTTTTATGGAAGTGACCTTAGAATTTTAAAGACAATTTCTTTTTTATCATAAACTATCCCATTAGCATGCAGCTTAGTCACTATGTCTGTGAATCGAATGTAGAAGTCATCAAATGACTCAGTCTCAGTCATGACTAAAGTGTTGTGCTGCTAGATTAACATTTAGGTTTTATCAGCTTTAACACGTATGTCTCCTTCATGTGTAGTCACTATGGTGTCGCATGCTTCCATAAAGTTAGTACATAAAGATATCCTCTTTAATTCATGTTCATTGATAGACATGAATATGGTATTTTTGCCTTCGTTATTGTTAAGGGAAGTCTATTTTTCTTCTTTAGTGAATTCACTTAGCAACTTCCTAATCCTCACAGTACTTCCTTCACCGTCTAGTTTAGTAGAAAATGTATATCCATTTTCAAAATCATCCCAGACATCATCTCCCAATGTACCTTATGTGAAAGCAAACATCCTCACATTCTAGTACGGGAAGTTGGTTACATCAAAGAGGGGGGCCCGGGACAGGTTACCTAATCTCTTAAATTTCTCGTCCATAGTTTTTTTTAGAAAACAATTTCAGAAACTCAAGATCTAAAAGAATTTGTAAAACTAATGCTCTGATACCAATTGAAAAAGTACCATCTAATTTGTTTAATTCAAGATTAAATAGTCTAAATATCTACGAGTAGTTTTTTGAAGAAAATATTTTCTTAAAATAAACACCTAATACAAGATGTGTATAAAAAGAATTATGAACGAGATATTTCAGCTATTATGTATCCAAGTTTTGAAAATCAAAACTAAAACAATTTTTCAATCATCATGCCCATAGAAGGGGATGATAAGAAGAATAAGTATGCAAGTGCACAAGAATTTTAACGTGGTAAAACCCCACCCAATTGGTGAAACATCCGCGGAGGTCTATATACCTAAAAAAATCCACTAAAATAGAGTAACAGATTACAAACTATTTAACAATCAAAACACACAATCAGACCTAATCTAAGTTTAGAAATTACACCAGCTCCTCTGGATTATTCTGACTTCTCCCAAGGCTCTAATGTTGTAGATTTTCTCTCACCTTTGTGACTCCACTCCTTTTATCTTTACGTCAACTCTTAAAGTCTAGAATCTCTATAACAACACCTTTTAATGTTGTAGTGTGAAGTGTTGTTATGTGATGTGCCTTACACATGCATGCAACTCACACACACTTATTATAGACAAAATGATTATCAAATTACAAACAGAGTTCTAATATGCAAAATAAATTTCTGAACTCAGTTTAATCGAAACTCTCAAACTTTTGGATCTTTACTTTTATCCACAAATCAAGAGGGAATCTTTCTCTATAAAAGAGCCAAGAACCTAGAAACTTTATTTATTTGAAAATATACAGTTATTTCACAGAATGTGAAATATATGAAAGTGTAAATACCCAATCAAGATCTTAACTCGATCTCAGTCTGGATATTCTTAGAAATTGAAATCAGAAATGATTTTGTTTGTTTTGGTTTTGAAAGAAACATAAAGGTTTAAAAATAACCAACAAAATAGATATTTCTCTAAATAAGAAATCAAGCTCAGTAATATCTCCGTGATATGTATCACAAAGCCTTAAATATCAAATTTCTATGAAAGAAAATGAGATCTGGATTTCGTGGCTTGGTTGGATAAGAGATTAAGAACTAGAGAGGATGGATCGTTTCAAAACTCGAACTAACTCAACTCCCAGTAGGATTTGCAGGTGAGAATGTGGCCAGAGTTGGTTTAGGGTTTTATTTTTCTGTCTCTTTTTCTTTCTCTCTCTCTCTCTCTCTCTCTCTCTCTTCTCTCTTTTTTCTCTTAGAGGTGAAATGATCCAAAGATTGTAAACGTTGCATGTATGAGTTCTATTTATACTAGAGCATGGAAGGCTCTGGAACATCTAACCAAATCAACGATCAAGATTGAATGTAAAGGATTGAAGTAAATCTAACGGCTGTCTTTGAACCGATATTAAAAACACTCTGATAGGTTCAATATGTTAACACTTGGATAAAGTTAGAAGACATGCAGACCATTGATAAGATTGATCCAATGGTTTAACTAAGGTATCAAATATGAGAGGAAGAGAAAACACATATCTAGTCGATATAAGACCAACACGTCTAAGGCTACGACTGTCTAAAAACAAATGTTTTAGAAGTTTGAAAAAATTCAAATTTTCCCCATAATATTATCTAGAGCTTTTGGATTCTACCCAAGAAATTTTTTTAGGAAGTTAGGGAAATTATAAAATAGCTGAAAACATTTTAAAATCCAATTTTAAATTATAAAAATTATTTTAAAAATTCCTAAAAATTATTTAAAAAATCCAAAAATTGTAAGAAATAATTTTGATGGGATTTAACTCACACACACCCATATTATTAAGAATGAAACACATAAATTCAATCCTAGGTGAGGTGTTGGTGTTCTGCCTTTAGGGACTTTTTGAGAAATTCATATGTAGATTATGTGGTCTTGTTGGTAGACTATGATATGACTCAATTTTGTCACTATTTCCAAACTAGATAAGCACCTATATAGTATAGACTCAAGTAAGTAAAAGATATAGGGTCATTCAAAAACAATAGACCATGGATCGTTGTTAGGTATCTTTGCATAAAACACATGCTTTATGTTTGTAATGCACCAAAAAATAGCTCGTCATGCATATTATCTTTACTCTTCAACTTGTCCAAATCAACCTTCACTATATGGGTGTCAGGGTCGACCATATAGGCATTCTTGTCCTCTACTCTCACCCAATCAAATTAGAATACATGTATGCTAAAAGATATATAATCTAATAGCACAATTTTCCTTATAATCCCATAATAAATCATCTGAGCTTCTATCAAGTTTTTATCTTTCGTGCTTGCCCTAAAATCAGTCAACGCTTTACATGAAATGTCGTTATTGTGTTTCCCAATGAGTTTTAGCTCGTGTGTGCACGAAGAGAATACAAAACCATTGACACGATATTGTCCAAACTCCTTAGCTACAAAATAGGCCTATTTGCTAGACATGCAAGCCTAATCAATACTTTACCAACTTTCAATAAATGAAACAAAGAAAGTATTTGAGTTATGAATATGTTACAAAGACAGTAAATAAAAATGAAATACTAGTGGAGTCACCTCGGAAGCTACCCAATGCCTAAAGTCATTGTTTATGCTCATGTTCCTTTTCTCCTCTTAGCACCACCGCACTCATTATATTTCCTAGGTTAAAATCGTCAATATTAACTTCTTATGAATATAACATCGAACATATTAAATTATTTTACAATGTTTTTTAATAAACTCACATTTTCCATTTATCTATGTCTTCATGCATCTTGAATACATATCGAGCCACCTGATTATATTATGTTCTTGTTACATTCACTACCTTGCCCTTCCCAATGTCTCCTCATCTGTAAAATCTTTTAATTCATCAATAAAGACTTCACGACCTCTAATGTTTGGGTTAGGCATATATTATGTTGCATACAAGGAAGCGTCTTCCATAATGTACTCTTCAATAATGGACCCTCGATGTACCATATATTCTTAACGTAATATTTAAATGTTTTCATCAATCGTTCAAATGGATACATCCATCGGTAACTTATGGGTCCACAAAAAATGCTTCATCACGTAAATTCATTAAAAGGTGGATGTTTATGTTAAAGAATTGGGGAGTTAATTATTTTTCCAAAACACATGTAGCCTCGGCCAAAGTTTCTTTCTCCGCCATTATATGCAACCAGTAGATAACTTTCTCACACAATAGGGACAAACATAAGATAATTTGTAGAATGTCCCTTCGAAATCCCTTGTGTTCCAAAAAATAGTATCCGAGCAACAAAGGGACAAGTTGTATTATCACATGCCAATCGTGAGGCTTGCACTTGTCAAATCTTTTGTTTCTTCGCAGACAATCCTTCATAAATTGGATGAGAAATTAGAAAGTACCTTCAAGCCCTTTAATGCTTTTAAGAACATATTTATTTCTTCAATGCTCAAAGTATAAAATGCAACTGGCATATGCTTTTCTCTAGTGTTCGGATCTTCTTTCAACCATAATGATCTTCAAATCTTCAAATCATAAAGATCTTCATGGTGTTTTTCACTATCATTAAAATGAGAGCCACTACTTAATATGCCTATGAGATGCTCAATAATATTCTTCTCAGCGTGCATAATGTCTATCATGTGCTGCACAAGATGTTCCTTCCAGTATGGCAAATCAAACATAATTTATCTCCTCGCCCATGTTATCTTGACATCAACGTCCTTTCTTTTATGCTTCTGGGCTAAAAGTATGGGGTGTTTCCCCCTCAACTTTTGATCAGCCTTTAATGACCTTTCCTCAATTTTCAAACAAAAAAGTCTGGTTGAGATGGCCTCATCTCGGTGCCTTTTAGTACAAAATTTCTTCGTATTAACCTGAATTTGTGACATTAGGGAAGAAACCTCTAATGATTATGATAAAATTTTTTACCACTTTTCTTAAGCCAGTTGGATTCAGTTTCCTCTCCACATATAGTATAACCCAGGTAACCATGTGCATTGCACCCAGATAAGGCCCCATAAGCTGGAAAAACATGAATTTCCCATATTAACATAGCTCTCAAAGTGAATACATCCTATTCGTGTAAGTTGAACGCTCTCACTCCTTCAACCCATAACTCATTAAAATTATTTATAAGTGGTGCTAAGAATACATCAATGTCATGACCCGGTGATTTTGGACCTAGTATCAACAATGACAAAATTAAGAACTCCTTGCTTATGCACAATGACGGGGGAAAATTTAACAGCACAGCTAACACCGACCATATACTCCTATCTGTGCTCAATTTACCAAACGGGTTAAACCCACCAGTTGATATTCTAAGGCAGGAGTTGCCTATTTATTTATCAAAGTATGGGTATCCCTGATTTGTTGATTTACACATAGATGTATTAATCGGATGTTGCATCAGATTCTCACCCACCTCCACTCGACCATGCCAAGTCATTGCCTTTGGTATCCAAGGTATAGTGTAAAGTCTCTTATATAAAGGACCTAAAGGGTAATAATTTAACACTGTCTTAGGTATTTGCGTATCTACTTTCAATAAATGTTTATTATGTACTATCATCTTTTGTTCATATGTAGGTTCGTAACATACAGGACAAGCCTGTTTGTCCTTGTGCTCCTTATAGTATAAAACGTAATCATACTTGCAACAATGAATTGATTTGTATTTCATACCCAAACCTTTAAAATTATGCTTCATGATTGGATAATTGACTGGCATTGTATTTTCTTTGGGGAAAAAATCTTTTTCCCACAGGAGTATTGTTGTCACACTTTTTCTCGACAAGCCATATTAGCTCTTTAAGTTGTGGTATAATGGTGTTGCGGATGCAGGTTTTAACCATATATAATCCCTATCTTGGTCAATATCATTGTCAACATGATCCTCATAACCTAAACCATTCCCTCTGTTATCCTATTTTTGTTGTGCTATGTTCCCTTCGTATGTATCATTTTTGATATCATTTAACCTAGCATGTGATAACGATCACCATATGTGTGAATCATTTCCTTGACAAGTATTTCTTGTGAAATATACATAAAATCCCTCTCCCCATGGAATTTTCAAAACGTGTAGTCAGCTTGCATACTCCACTGAATCATATGTAATTTTACATTTGTTCCTTTCAAACGTTTACCATTCCCTACAACGAATGCATAACCATGAGATAGTATTAGTTTTGAGATTCTTCGTTGCATAATTTGCAAAGTCTTTAACCCCATTAACGTATACTTGCCCCACTCTAGAACTTTCACCCATCCAATCTTTATATTGTAGAAGCCCCATTAATTTTACAATACAAACAAATACAAACTCAGTAAATTATAAGACTAAATGAGTATATCCTTTATAATGAAAAATGGCATACATACGTATATGTGTAGCACAAGTATTTTAGTTATTACATGTTTTTTCCATATTCTTGATTAGTGATATATTTAGTATTATATGTATATATGTATATATATTATGTGTGTAACTTAAGATTCTGCATGTCTTGCTAAAACATTCTGCAATTTATTGGGATGAACATGAAAACACAATAATTTCATGGTAGAGTAAATCATCTGTGCGGAACAATATCATATAAGATATTAATTCAAATAAAATTAGGTATAATTGTAAGAGTAATTATGTGATCAAAATTCCTTCACAAGCCATGGTGGGTCGGGATACAAATATAAGAGTAAAGATTAAACATATAGAATTAATAACACTAAAATCTCTTATTATTTTTCTAAGTAAAATGAAGTGGTACTCTAAGAAGATTGAATTATTATAATTCATATCTAACCCACTTACTAATCCGATTATCAGTTATCAAAATACAAATAATCAAATCCATATCAAATCAAATAAATTGAATTCACATTCTGACACTATTAATTACTAGTCATAAACTTGGGTCATTAAATTGCAAAACATAAATCCATACCCAAACAAATAAAACACCAGAATATTCAATCAGTAGCATTTACGAATGAACCAATTAAAGAAAATATTGGATATTTTTTAAGGAATTGAAGCAATTAAATGTTATAAATGCCTAGGGCCAACCAACTCAATGTCAACTTAAATGTTCAAATTATCAAGTCAACAGCAATTCAAGAACCTTAAACAACAATATGATCACTCTTAGACACAATCACAACCAAAAAGTAAGAAAATTACAGAAAATCAGTAGCAATAATTAGTAGTATTTTCTTTCATTATAACTGGTTGGGGTTGAAATTGATTGGAAGAAAACCTTGAAACTTTGAAACCTTAAAACAAATAGCAAAAAAAAAAAAAACTTGTATCAATACCTAAATGAAAAAAATTTGAATCAGTACCCAAATAAACAAAACATTAATTATAACCTTGAATCAATAGCAATAATCAATTAGAACCTATTGGGGCTGAAATCAAACACAAATAATGGCAACTATTGTTGTGAAATCAAACATAAAACCTAAGCAAACCTAAATGCTCAAACATAAAACCTAAACATAAAACTCACAAAACCAACAATACCGAGAACTAACTCAAAATATCAATATCCAGAATTGACTGAAATCATCAATATCAAAATTGACCTAACATCATTGAAACCCAACCATTTCAACACATATCTTAAATAAATATAAGAAATAAATAAGAAATATAGAGAAAAATAAAGGATATTTTCATAATAAATAATGGCAACTATTTTTCATAGCAGCGAAAAATAAACCTAAATGTTTACGAAATCAAACAAAGCTAAACAAACCTAGATGTTCACAACAACAAAAAATAAAGGAAATAAGGAAATTTTGCATTGTTACAGAAGCAAAATGATGAAATAGAAAAAAACAAAACATTTATGAAAGCATAAATAACGAAATCAAACAAACCTAAACATCTATGAAAGCCCTAAACATTTATAAGAGCGTAAATAATGAAATCAAACACACCTAAACATTTACGAAATCAAACCTACCTATTCTGAGACAGTTGATATTCCGAGACTACGAAAGATGTTCCGTGACAGTTCTTCACATAAATAATGTCATAAATTTTTTCGTTCCAAACCTAAATCGAACACTATAAACCTAAATCAAAATCGAAATAAAAAACGAAATGTTCATCTTTTACATAAATGAAAATGACATTTACATGAAGATATTCTGAAGCAGTTCTTTACATAAATAATGTCATAACTCATACGAGTGTAAATGAAATGTTCAACATTTACATAGACGAAAATGGCATTTACATAAAACTCACAGCAACTAAAAGTCACAGCATCAAAATGAAATCAAAAATTTAAATAAATATAAGTGAAATCGAAAATGGAATTTACTTAAACATAAACGAAAACTCATAGTAGCAACATGAAAGAGAGAAGGGAAGGAATTGTTTATTTCTTCTCATCAGCAAAATGAAAGAGAGAGAGGGGTGGGAGTTGTGAGAAGAGAGAGAGGAGAGAGAAGAGGAAAATTAAAGTAGGCCTAAATTTTGTGACCTCTAATAGAAGTCACAAATTAAGTCTTAGGTCAAAATTTGTGATTGTTGGGAGCAGTTACAAATTTATGACTGCCAATAGTAGTTATAAGTTAAGTCTTAGGCCAAAATTTATGACTGCTACCAGCAGTTACAAATTTATAACTATCGATAGTCGTAAAAACTTTAGTATTAGGCCAAAATTTATGACTCCTCATAGCAGTTATAATTTTGTGACCGCTTATGACTGTCATAACTTAGGCCTACTGATAAATTTGTCACTTCTTGTCACAGTTATAATTTTATGGATGCTTATAGAAATCAAAATTTAATTAAATGGCAACATTTGTGACTCTTATTAGGAGTGAAAAACTAATTTACTCAAATTTTTTATTAACCTTTGATTTTATCACTTCTAATGGGAGTTACAAATAATTTTATGAATACTCTCGGGAGTGATAAGTTTGTCACTCCCATTAGAAGTCCTAAAAATTAGCATTTCGGTGTATCATCTATTGTCTCTAATAAACCGGTCGAACATGTAAATCTAGCAATAATAAATGAATGTGATCCTCCTGTATCAAATAATAACCGACCCAAATGCCCACGGATAGGAAACGTACCATCAACTGCAGGTGGCGTTGATGGCGAATGTGGTATCACCACATTATGGACGTTATAGAGATGCCCATACTGCATATGTCCCTGCTGCAATGGGACTAGTGGTGCTAGTGTTGGACGTGCTATCTGCGGTGAGTGCTCCAGCTGGGCTCCCTACTATTATTCCTGACCCTGATGCAGTCAATCTTTCTTCTTAAGACCTGCCAGTCTACCCCCCCCCCCCAACCCCACCCCACATTGATAGCATCACCCTATAAAATTTCCCTGTCCATGGACCTACTAGCATAAGCGAGGCTATCCCAATTATTGGCCGCCCCCATTGTTCCCACGACCCTGCTGCACTTGGCGGACGTGATGATCCTGCTATGAGCCCTGCTGTCCCTACCTAAATCCATTTTCATCATCCCTAAATCCCCCGAATGGAATCTCATATGATAATTCCCCCCCTAGGTAATCCCGCCCTTGATGCTTTCTAGTCTGCTGCTATGGTGCTCTACTAGAACTAATACCTCCTGATGTGCCCGATTGGCTAGAGTCCCTTATTCTCTTTCTTCCCTTAAAATGAAAGCGATGATCCTAATAGTGAAAAAATGCGACATTGATGACATCCATGTAGTGCTTAGTTTCCCAACAAGTACTGTCTAATACTGCAATTTAGCCCATTTGTAAACTTATGAATCTTCTTTTCTCTCAGTATTCACCTTTTTTGGCATAAAGTTCACCGGGAGACTGAATTCTTCTGCACAATCAACCATTGTACGGTCTGCCTGGTCAACTTCCAGAAATTTCTTCTACATCTCTGTCTCGATTGCCAAAGGAAAATATTTGTGGTTAAACTACACCCTGAATTCTATAATATGCATCGTATCTCGCTCCTCTGTCGTGGTAAGTGATTCCCCCAACTGTAGTGTTGCACCTACAAGCTTAAATGTGGCTAACATCTGCCTCTGAGTGTCGTTGCACTCAACTATCCAAAGGTGACATTGCATGTTCTTATTCCACTAACTGTAAGCTATAACATTTGAACTAACTTTAAACTCTTGTGGATGCCCTTTTTGAAAGCCTTCTGTGACACCCTGCCTAATTAAATATTGGGTGATCAATCCTTTATAAAATTTAAAACAGATTGTTCGGTTGGTTCATTCTTAGCATCACCGTAAAAAACTTAACAACCTTAACCACCTAATAATTAATTAAGCTAGTGTCAAAATATTATTTTCCCTTTTTACATTGTAACCAAAAATCATTTATTTATAAAGTCTAAGAATTTAAATATAATCCATCCACCACACAACTAAATAAAATAAATATTGAATCTGAATTACGTATTGAAATAAATAAGACTGGATAAATATTTTCGGTTCAAAACTCTAAACCAAGAACCATAGTAAAATAAATCGAACTAAAATGACTGGAAAGTAAACTGAATACAATCTCTGATAAAAATTTCTAAGGAGTAGGCGACACATGCCCTAAATGAAAATTCTAGATAAAACTGAGTGAAATGATAGAGGCATCTAATGCAATGACCTGCAACTTCCACAACAGCTACAACACGCCAAGCAATCCAAGTCTCTAAGTCTGGTGTCGCTGTGGCTCAGCACCTGATAATATACATATATATAGCAAGAGAGAAAAGAGGTTCAAGAAATGGATGAGAGCCCGATGTGTAAAAATATTTGTTTTAGCAAGTATTTAAAGTTTTCAATAAAGCAACTATCAAATGCATGTTATTTTGAACTCTCACATGAGATCCTCATCTCTCGTCTATTGTGCACGACTAACGTAAATCTATTCTAACCTAGCCATCTGTAACACTTCTAACTATATAAAGATTTATACTTATAGTTATACCTCGTGGTAGCAACCCGTGATTCCCAACTTTCCATATTATTAATATCATCATTTATTAATTCAGATAAGTGTTATCACACTAAGTTATGTCTTCATAGCTTATGTTACTTAAGATTGTACTATCCTAATAACCTATAGTTATCTCACAGTAGGAATAACACAAGTATATATATATATATATATATATATATATATATATATATATATATATATATATATATATATATATATATATATATATATATATATATATATTCACCATTATAATATAGATATACTAATACAACATCCCAAGGCCAAACCTGTAGTGTATTGCATACTCTGTTATCATGTCCCGATACATCTCGTACTCAAATAAGGACTATCGGTTCGGAAGTCTGCCACGAACTATATACACAAAATACACATAGTGTAGGCGAACATAGTTTACATACCTATGGGCCACGCACATACCTACATTCCCATAGTCAGTTGACTTATCAACTCCCAAATAAGTCTTTACAGTCCTATATTCTAAGATACAAGTCAAATATCCCCCCGAAGGTCACCTAGGATAAGACTGTCTCTACATTACCTCCCTTGATTGAAAGCAGCTAGGAATGTCATGCACATAATATTAAGCACGTAATAATCATCCACACATCCTATTAAAATCCATTAGGTATCTACCCAACCTAATCATATATATCCCATACGAATTATTATCTCATTACTACATATAATATGTTTACTTTATCCCAAATAATCTACGTAGAGTATTTATCCTCACTCGAAGGGTACTACTACATTCACATATCAAGACAGTAGATAAGGTCCTGGTACTCTACCAGTCTAGGGTATTTTTGCTCCTCAAATCTCACAATTTAATATTCTAAAGGTTCTACAAAGTTCTGCAGCAGCAATGGAAGTCTGCAGAAAAATGAACTGAACCGATCCTCCAGAAAATGAACCGATCCTACTAAAATAAAAATGAATTAATCGTATTAGAAAATGAACCGATCCTATCAGAAAAAGGAAGAGGTCCTATCCGAAAAAGGAACCGATTATATTATGTGAGACTTGTTCTTCAACAGTTATGTTTTTGCCATATTCGCACCCAAAACCTCATAGTTCATACCCAATCTTCAATTTAAATATTTTGATTGATAACCCAACATGTATATACAATTTCTAACATCCTAATATCATTTAATCATTATAAGTCATAAGGTAAAAATGAAATCCCCAATTAATATCATAAGAACCCTAGTTTTCCAATTTTCCATTTAAGAACTTAATTAACCCAGATTTGTTCATCGATTTGTACTCCAATTTCGCATTAAATTCTCTTACATACATGAAGGAATTAACTACTGAACCATCTACCCATAATCATAAGTTAGTTCTATAATTTTCACCCAATTTCATTGTAATTCATTAACAAATTTACCTACACTAACATGAACATGACTATTGCTAAATGAAAATCAAGTAATAAACACTTCCTGATTATGAAGCTTTGATTCATAACTTAAAATTGGTATAGATGTGATGTCCTGTTTCTGATCTACGCGTTGATGGTGTTTTTGGTGAAGGATAACTGGGTTTGGCCTTAGAACTCCTAGGAACCCCTTCTCCTTCTTCCCCTGGGACTCTCTCTTTTCTTTCACATATGAAACCCTAACTGTGACTACGTGGGGGATAATAAAACCTTATAATTCTCGTCCATTAATTAACCCCAAAAATACAATTTACTAAAATCTCCTCCTGGGATGCCGGTTAGGCCTAAGATTGCCCCGGGACCTAAACTAAATCTCCGGATACACTATTCTTACTATCTCGATCCTTTCAGACTCAATGGCGCACTCGAAATGACCATACGAGTTGCTTAAAAATAATTTATCTTTTTATTTCATTAAATTAATCCTGACACGACTCACACGCGCGTCTGACTACATTACCAATTGTCGCATTTCTCATTCCTGACAATTTATCAAATTATATAGTTCCATATTACTTATTCACTCATAAATATTCAATCAATAAGTATTAACACTGGCACGCTAGTTAATATCTATCTATTTTATTCCGGATTAATTAACAATTAAATCTCACATTTTAATTCAATTAATCCAACACTAATTACACATCACGTAATTGTTTAAATGCTAAAAAAATATGGGGTGTTATATACTTCCCCCCTAATAACGGAATTTATTCCCAAAATTTGGAAAGTAAGGCATTTCTGGTAAGGACAACTTTACGTATTTAACTCACATCTCATGTAATCTATGTAGTGTCGCCCATATAGTACATTACCGAATACCCATAATAATAAACACCTCACTGATGTTATAATTTATTCTCCAAGCCTTACCATTTAAGTTTCACTACTTAAATTTTAGATAATTACTATATAGCCCCCTACTACTTGCACTAGTAGATTAATCAGTATTTAGAAATATACGAATTCGTCTTACTACCATATCGCATCAGTAGTTTATTCATGTTTATACGGTATATACTTTACACACTATATATACTATCCATGTTAACACATTTTCTCCATACTGCCTGAGCAACGGACTACGAAACCCAAGCTTGTAAGATACCGGTTCCATCACTTGGTACTAATTTCCTCATTCCAACAAGCAACAATGGGACTCTAAATCATTTCAATCCTGGCTAACGGACCCCAAGTTCCTATGGCCCTAGTATCTCATTGTCCTCCACCTCTATCCAATAAGCACAAGGATGATAAGATTTTACATATGACGCCTCAATTGGAGTCGTATCGATATTGAGCTAAGGGGAATCGTCCTAAACTAACTGCGCCGGTGGAAGATATTATTCTAAACCTTCCCATACTTACAAATACAACATATTTTATAATGCATAACTAGAAATCTCAGTTTACTCATCGACCCGCGGGTGTGTTAGGCCGTATACATTCGCATCTTGATACTTATGGACTCCCGAAAACTCTTCCCGATAATTGAGTCATAATTCTCTCAACTCTATTAGACAAAATGTCTACTTGTACCCCATATAACCTTACTATCTCGGGAATAATGGTTGGGGTTTACCGTCACACATTATGATTAGTCCTTACTTGGTATAACGTGAGTTACTCCAATCACCTGACCCATTTGCACCCGAATATATTTGTGATCCCATAACGAAGTAATTTACTTTGTTATGGTCTAGGGATATATTATCCCATTACTAACAAGGAATTTCTAATGCTGAAGAAAACTCAATTATTTCCTTATGCTCCACTTCCAATTTGAGCTTAGTAATATCTTCTCTCGTTTATGCCATCGTTATTACGGTTTTATATCATGATGAATTTTACCTTTCTCACAAACGCATCCACATCAATGACTCGTGTGACAATTGTCATCGCCACGTGTCGTAAGTCCTTCCTCCTCTCTTTAAACTTTTAGATTCTGGTGAAACACGGTCTCTACACGTCTTACCAAGTAAGTTTCAACTTTCTTGAGTTAAACTCAATCGAATTTTTTTTCCTATACCATCCTTATGGCAAATTAGGGAAGTATCAGGCCTAACTGACAAAAACCTTCAATCGTCTAAGTCCTAAAGTCACCACTTCTACATTCATTTACCTTAAAAATACGCATTTTGTCTCAATTTTCACTTATGGAAAATACCATAGTCAAACTACCTAGGGAACCCATACACCCTATGTTTTGTGCATTACAGCACCAATATATTTGACGTGTTGTATATATCTCAAATTATGCCCAACATTCTTGGCATGACTAAATGGTAGGGTCCTACTCAGCTACCCTACCTTTTCCACCTAATTATATCTTAGGTTGTCCCACTATCCTCTTCATGGTGTCAACAATTGGTAACATTTTCACATATTAGCCTTATACAACTTTATCCACCTTAATCTTTAATATAACCATTATCTCACAGTTATAACTAAGTATATGTGTAACCACTATGATACTAAATACATTTACCCATACTTCCAACGGTCGCTAAGTTTCATGCGTGGGATGTATCGCATAGCGAAATCCGAACAAGGAACCCCCCCCGATACACTACTACCTAACACTATTGGTCGTCAAGATCTTTTATGTCCTTAATCTATAACATATATCCCTGAATTCCCGTCTACGAACATAAAATGTCTCCTCGTCCACTCTCATGTCACTAAAGACGGCATAGAACGCGACGCTCTCACTATCACAAGTTATTAGTGCTATATAATTAACGAGCTATCTCTCTCCACTCTACAATAAATCAATATGCCCTAAATCACATCAGTAAAATATCCCTACTCCTCGGGATTAAAATAGTAAGACAACATACTCACTGAAGTCTATGAAATAATTTAACATACATGCAGACTCAACCGTCTTTCAGGTGATGCCTCGCCAAAACCATATTTTTAAACTGGATATATTAAGTACGATAGTCTTATCACACAATTTACTACCGTTAGATCCTTCTGCATCTAGTAACCATACAATATAATAGTGATTTGTTCTACTATCATAACAATCAAAGGATCACGAATATGTAATACCCCATATTTTTACGTATTTATGATCTAATTAATTCGAAAAATTATTTAGATAAATACGTTTTAGTTAAATTACACGTGTGACGTAATTTAATGTGATTAAATAATAAAAGGGATTATTAAATATTAATCGAGACATAGAGACTGATTAATATTATGTTACAAGATTTACTATGTGCGTGAATAGTAAATAATGGTGGATTTTTCTATACGACATAGCGAGTGATATGTGCGTATTTTATTTTATCCCATTGGGAGTCGCGTGTAAACCATTTTGAGGTGAGAAATGAGAAGTATATTTTAAGTGACTCAAAAGATAATTTCAAGTTCACTGTTGATCCCGAATGGGTCGAAATAGTCAAAATGAAGATCCTGGGGGTAATGTTTGAGTTTCGGGGACTTTTTGGACTAGTCGAGAGTCGCATTTAAGTACACGAGTCATTTTACAATTGGGTATTCACCCAATTTCTGGATTAAGAAGGGGAGATCCCTCATTTATTTTAGCCCTAAGATAGAGAAATAGAAAAGAGAAAGAAGAAGAAGAAGAAGAAGAAGAAGAAGAAGAAGAAGAAGAAGAAGAAGAAGAAGAAGAAAGGGGATTTTCGGCCAAACTCCGCGGGATTTGACTCGAGGTCGTCGGATTTTATCCACGAGGAAAGTGTTTACTTGCTTTATTAATTTTGTGTATTTATTTCTCATATTATAGTTGGTGTGTAAAACTATAAAGATTTTTTAGATGAGTATTCGTGAATCAAAACGGGTTTTTTCGGAAGATTAACGAATAAATCCTGGATAGTATCCAATTTGGGGAGCATAGGAATTAATTGAAATTAATTATTGGATACGGGTTCTAGGATGATTAGAATCCTTTTTATGTGTGTATATATTGTTGGTTGAGGTTGGATGATGATGGGAGAGAAGGTAAAAATCTTGGAAGTGCGTTAATGGAGATTTGTAATTTTGAGAAGACAGTGAACAGTAAAGTAGCAGATTGCGGGGTCGATTCGGCTAGGAAGAGAATCGATTTAGTTGTTTGTCAAAATTAAAGTTGTATATCTTTTCGATACGGTCGCGTGAGCACTTACTGCGTATTTTTATGATTTATTTTGGATTTATAATTATTTTTCTAAGGAAGCAGTTTCGAAGTTAAAATTGTTAGCTCGAGAATCAAACTCGAAATTTTATAGACAATTCAAATGCATGCCATTTTCTGTAAGATTTGAATTAGATTCTAATTTATGGATGAAAAGAAAGGTATTTAAGGTATATTTTTAATAAGCTATGAATGATATCAATTGGATTAATACAGAGTGAGTTATAGCTGTGTTAGCGTAAGGTGTTTAAGCTGCCAGAACAGCTGAGTTACGAAAATTTTATAGACAATTCAAATCCATGCTATTTTTTGTATGATTTGAATTAGATTATCATTTATAGAATAAAAGAAAGGTATGGAAGTTATATTTCTAATGAGATTTGATTGAGGTGAATTGGACTTTTGTAGAGTGAGCTATAGTTATTTTACTGCAAGGTGTTTAAGCTGCCAGAACAGCAAAGTTACGGAAATTTTATGGACAGTTCAAATGCATGCCATTTTCTGTATGATTTGAGTTAGATGCTCATTTATAGATGAAAATAAAGGTATGGAAGTTATCTTTCTAATGAGCTTTTATTGAGGTCAATTGGACTTCTGTAGAGTGAGTTATCACTGTTTTAGTGCAAGGTGTGAAATTTTCCATAAATTTAAAGTTGTGAGAATTTGTGATTTTTATGAGTTCTAATAGGAAAAGAACCCTTGGGATTCGGATATGAATTTCGGATGTAATTGGGATACGGTCTAGTTGTGATAAGCTTAATATCCTTAATTTAAAATAAGTGTTATATTCATATTAAAAGTATGTGAATACTTATGGAATTGGAATAAGTGAATACTTATGGAATTAAATCGAATATTAATATATTCGGGATTATAGGCTAATGCTACGAGAGATAGGCATGGATAGTTAGATTTGATGATATATATATATACGGGTATAGAGACAGTATATATATGATATAATTATAAATATATATGTGGTGTGAATGGTATATTTAAGTGAAACATACCCCTCTAGTGCTATCATGGGAAGTCGGTGTGAGAGTCCGATCGCTGGTACCCAGGATGATGTGTGAGTAATTCCCTGGAAGATGATAGCATTGAGAGATTGCATCCATTGAGTTATAGCTCTGATGGATGGTTATTATACTTTTATAGTGTGTGAGATATAAGTATGGATATACTTGACGTGCTATATATATATATATATATATATACGGACATAATAAATAACGGAATGTAAGATAAATTCTGAATCTTTCGGGAGTATAAAATACGGAAAAAATAGGGATATACGTATATAAAGATGAGAATATTATATACGAGGTTAATAACACTAAAACGTGAATAGTGTATATAACTAGTGAAAGTTATTCATGATGTAAGGATGAATCCTAAGATAGAGATTATGATGTATAAGCTCAGGCGATAGCTTAGAGTATTTTATAAAGAATGAATAAAGTGATATTCTCCTTCCGGTAGATTTATATCCGAATTTATATGTTCATGGATCATAGGCTCTAGTGAGAACTATTGTTATATATGGGATGGTATAAAATGTGATATGTACTGAGGGCCTAATGGATTTCGACGATCAACATTGCCATGTAGTAGTGTATCGTGGCAGTTCCTTATTTGGATTTCACTTCGCGAGACACCCCACGCACGAACGTAGTGTAATATTGGGAATGGAGAGAAGTTTTGTCCTTAGTACTCGGATTTATGAGGATCTTTAAAAGATGGGTGAAATGAATTAATTAGGCAGGGTAGCTTAACTAAGTTGTCTAAAAGGTATGCGATAGTTGTGCACTATTAGAAGAGGGGCGAGGTGTATCTCACGAGAGTGCGATACCAGTTTAAATATGAGAAATTGCATATTTTAAAATATGGTATTTATGCACTTGGCAAAATATTTTCAAACTCGGGCCCTGACCCTTTTTCTCATTTTCCCCTCTTTTCCTATATATCTATATATTAGGTGTCCAGACACAGGGACGCCTGGATGAAGATTCCTTCGAGTCAGATGTTTGCTGAAGCAATGGTGGATGCCTGTAGGTTTATTATAGATGCTTCTATCCTTGAGATCTAGATAGGAGGAATTGTAGAAACATTCGGGAGGATGGCCTAATTGTATTCATTTGTTATTTTACCTCCTTTCTGTGCGGCATTCGATTTGGTTGTTTTAATTATACCGAGTTTTCGATTATTTTATTTCATTTCAGTTTTTGCATATAAACCGTCGCGATTGATTTATTTGAATGGTTTGGTTAAAACGATTAGTTAATTAAAATTTTGACGCCCGCCTAATAGGTTATTAGTAATTGAATTGGTTTTTGACAATGATGCTGAGAATGAACCATATGAGACTCCTATTTTAATTTGGTATAGGATTGATAACCCAGTACTTTATTAGGCGGGGTGTCACAGGTAGTATCAGAGCATTAGGTTCTAGTGTCTATTGGATCTATACGGCTTACTTCCTTTAAAGCGTACCGTTCAATTGATATAGAGCCCCATGCTAAGGACTGTTGATTCCTATTGTGATATTTCATCCTCCTACTATTGTGTATAATTGTAGTACATTTTATACATGTTCATGTGTGATTCGCATGCCGAACAATGAAGGACGACCGGTGAGGGACGTTGGGAGAACAGTAGGAGGCGGGATCAATTGGTGCTGTAAAATATATTTCGGGCACGATGACCATAGTCGAGGTCACCTCTATTGTATTTGAGCAGTTGATGCTTCTACATGAAGGGAGCTAAAAGAATTTGAGAATTTAGTCAGGGTGTAAGACAGGAAGTAAAGGTTCTAGTGAAACACCACGGGGAGAGACCCATGTGGGGACCCATTTACATGATGCAAATAACTGAATTCTGACCGAGTGACGATGAATTCAGTCAGGGATGGTAAGGCCAGTAGTGTGTTCCCTGGGGCGAGCGGAGCTAAAGGAACAACGGGGGTCCAACATGGACATAAATATAGGGGATTTTATCGAGAGAGATTTTTATGTGAAGAGTGAGACCACACGTATTGATTTTACCCAAAGAGAGTAAAGGGACATGAGTATGGTGCCTAGCAGGGCAATAATTAAGAGAGTTTGGGGGTTCGCTTCGGACGAGCGTGTTATGTCCGAGAACCATTTGAGCAACCAGGGTGATTGGCAAGGTAGAAATATGAGTTGTATCCTAGGGCGAATGAGGTATATTTTGTGTGACCGAGCGAGTCATGATATTTTGATTAACGCTAGATTCACATGTGACACGAGTTTAGTGGATATGTTGATACATTATTATGTGTATATATTATACCGTTGGGTAACGGGGTTATCATTGAATTCATTCGTAGGGGAGAGGCTATGGACTTAGTGGGGAATATATTAGAACTACTCGTTTTAGTGATGTGTTATACAAGTATGATATGCTCCTGGATATTGATTGGTCAGTAATGGTTAGAGCAGTAGTGGGCCGTTAGTGCAAGGCTATCGTGTTTGCTATTCCAGTGAAGGATGTGCCATTTGACGATTCCTCACCTGAAAGAGGATTGAGCTCGCACTAATGATACATTTTGTTAGAGACTTTGGAGAGCATAGAGGTCTCATTATAGTTAATCCCAGTGTGTAGGGATTAGATTGATATGATTCAGGGTCTACTGGGTTATAGACGAGCGGAGAGACCGAGTTTGTTACTTTATTTAGCACTCAGTACTTAGTGATAGAAAGAGCGCATTGTTATATCACTCCTTTAGAGATGCGAGAGTTGAAAGATGTGTTGGATGGTAGGGTAAACGCTAACAATGTAGTTGTTAATCATTTTACGTGTGGAGAGAACACGTCGAACGGAGAGATATTATGCAAATAACGCATGTGAAGCCTATAGTGCCTTGAAAAAGAACTGAAAATTTTCCTCTCACCATAGGTTGAAGGGTGAGACGATGTCGAGGAAAATTATATTATGATTAGTGGGGTGATTGAGAATACCCATGTTTTTATGGGTACAGATGATATGCACGGATTATATTATGGTTGTGCATATATGCACGAATGATATGGTGTATGGGCACCCTGGTTAGTTAGTTCCAAAGATGTCCAAGATAGAAGGACGTGAAAATGAATGTGTAGAATATATGTCTGAGGGGTAGCGTTAAACAAGGTTAAAATAGTATGACGGATTGAATGTTATGTGAGAATAACGATAATTCGAGCATATATGTGCAACGAGAGCTAGCACGCCCGAGATGGGTTGGAAGGTTGTTGAAAGCCATTTAAAACATAACTCTTGATAAAAAGTGTCGACACCCCATTATGTTACCCCCTAACTCTCCTTATGTCCCTAGTACCTCCCTTCATCACCGTAAACCCAGGTTATGTCCCGGGTACTAACCTGGAGGCCATCGGGCACTCCTCGGCTTAGTTTGAACCAAAAGTTAAACTCTCCATCTCCACCGAGACTAAATTAATCTTAGAAGGGAATTGAATACCCTTTCTAATGGTCCACCCCGTGCGTGATTCCGACTTACCATGCGGACGAACGATTCGTTTGCGTTCGAAACTTGACTTAGAGGCCACCGGGTGCTCCGGGGCTCTGTTTGACCTATGTCAACTCTTCAGCTCGATCGAGGCTGAACGAATCTTCAAAGGGCACTGAATACCCTTTCCAACGGTCCACCCCGTGCGCGATTCTGACTTTTCATGCGGACGAACGATCTGTTTGACTCCGGGAGGACACCGAATGCTTCTCGGGCCCGGTTGACCAAAGTCAACTCCCCAAATCGGGTCAAACTCTTTGGAATGTCTAAGTACATCTCCTAACCTTTCCAAAGGTCCTCCCCGTGAGCGATTCAGACTTGCATGAGGACGAACGATCCGTTTGCGTCCGAGTAATTCCCCGTCTAATGGATCGACAAATGCTTCCGAGCTATATTTGACCCAAAGTTAACTCTTGAACCTGGGAGCGGTACAAAGGACTTTCGAAGGTATCTGAATTACCTTTCCAATGGTATGCCCCGTGCACGATTTTGACCAAAGTTTTGCCCTCGGTGGTCGATTTTCCAAAAAAGCTTGAAGCGCACTGCCAAATGGCAGGTTCCAGACCCTGCCTATCGGCACCTGCCGATAGGCAGGAATAAGTCTATGCCTATCGGCACTCACCTGGGACTATAAAAGGAGGCCTTCACCTCATTTGCAAGGGGAGCCCAGATTTGATGAAAATCTCTCTGAACGAATCCCAGAAACCTCTCTCGAAGGCAGCATGATTTCAACATCCAAATCCCCTTTTTACTTCCACTTTTCATCATCCTTTTCATCAAACTTGGTGAATTAGACACTCTCCGTCATCATCCATGTGCAAGGACTTCTCTCCAACATTCAAGATCAAGCTCAAGATCTTCAAGAAGGTCCAACTTTCTCAAACTCTCTCTTAAATTCTCTTAAATTCTCAATAACTTGTCTTCTTATTTAGAACTTTTATTATCTCATCTCACACATCCTAATATACTTTTTATTTAGTATTATTGCACATCTCCTATGTTCATATAAATAAAACCCAAAAAAGAGGAAAAGGAGGGTTTGCTCATAAATTTCAAGTAGGGATTCTCACACTTTTTCCACATTTTCCTTAAAATCTAAAACCCTTTTTCTACACACACACACGCACACACCCATAAATAATAGATTCCCCATTTGGATTTATGGGATAAACCCCACCCCTCATTTTGTATGCGAACTATGTGGACTTTGATTCCTTTATAGGCTACGTACGCGTCGTGGGGTAAAACCCGAGACTCGAGTCCTTTTTCCCACTTTTTCTCTCATCTTTCTATCTACTCTAATCTTCTTATATTCTATATACTTTCCCTTAGTGACGTATTACCCCACATGTGTTATCATTCCATTATAACGATCAACGTAGGAGTAATCGCATAAATCTTATTTTTATAATATTATTCTTATATCTTCCTACGGATGACTCGCTTTTTCTTTTCCATGATACAAGTCCAGGATTCCTACCTCCATTTTAAACATACACATGCACACATATCACGGGGGGAACAAAAGGAAAATAGCAAATATTCATGAGAGACCGAAAGGGAGGAATGGGTACCTAACACCTTCCCATTATGTAACTAAGCCTCTGAACCCTTCTCGAATCGTCTTGGTTTCGCACGCACCAGTATGTCTTTGGATGCCATCCTTCGGGGTGGCTTCCCCTTTTTCTTTTGTATGTTTTGAGTAAAATATACTGGCGACTCTGAATCTCTCTACATTTCCACATCTACAACGACGTCGGCCAAAGCGCTCCCGAGAGGGATGCGCGGGACCCGAAGGATCATTTCCTCCACGCTATCCACCCGCACGGGGAGGATCGGGGATGGCCACAGTGGAGACTCTGCTGGGGATATGTGTTTTTGTTTGTGGGCTTGACTCTATTTACATGAATGCTCTATTTGCTTATGTTTCCCCCTATATTTGCATGTTCCCCTTTCTCATATGTTTCCCATGCTTATGCTTATATTCACACACTTGTAGAAATTTTTCCATGTACACTTCGCACCACGTGCACCTTGGATTACATGTATATCCCCATGTTGCACGCATCACCCATCCATACTTGGTGTACCTTTTGGGGTACTTATACTTTGCTCCCTGTTTGGTATAATCAAGAAAGGCATTCTCATCATAAGAGACTAATAAGAGAATCATGCATGATTCACACGAGATCACCAAAGAGCATTGATATTGACCAAATTTTACCCAGTAACTGGAGGGTCACTTCGTAATGGGCGCTGGTCCGGCAAGTCGCAGTTAGCCTAAGCGATATGAATCTCACCTTCCATTGGCCAAGTACCTTCGACGTATATCCAATGGTTCTCCCGTATCGTACCGCTTGATTGAAGTCATGACGGGAGGTATATCGCAGGGAATTCATTCACGTACGTCGAGTATATCGAATTCGCTCTCACGTGTACCGTCCCCACGAGGTATATGGTGAGGCAATTCACGTACACTCAGGTATATCAAATGGCTTGTCCACATGTACCGATTGCCCGCAAGAGCAAGACGTATATCATGGAAGTCACGCCAAAGAGGGTAACCCCTTCCGATTCATCCAACCAACTCCATACTCGCATATAGGTGTCAGACCTAGGACACGCACTTTAGATTGCCGATTTCAACCCGAAACTCTGTCGAAATTCTGGGTCGGCCTGCCGCCCAATTTTTGCGCATTTTTAAAATGGGACCCTGTCCGTGAGCCTGGTTACAAGTCCAAATCATAGCTTTACATATATTAAGACCCCCACTTTTCCAGGCTCGGGTCCTATCCTGCATTGCATTTAGGAGAATTAAATACAAGTGAAAACATAATATCATAATAATCATGTTGAGTTCCGTCTCCAAAAATATTTCTCCCTTCTTTATCAAAAATCCAAAAACATTTCTTCCCTCTTTATCAAAAATCAAAAAACATTTCTCCCTTCTTTATCAAAAATCCAAAAATAATTCTTCCTTTTTTAAAAAAATCTCATCCTACGCCTTCTCAGGTCGATCGCAAGCCCTTGGCCTGGCTCCCTATTGGCTTCGGAGTTCAGTCAAATCACCTCGGAGTTTCATCCATTCTTCTACTACTTCTTTCGAGTCCGGAATCCATCCATCTTCCATGGAGAATACATATCAAGCACTAGTCATACAGCCCGATCTGATGACAGTCCTAGCTCAGCTCGTGTCTAAGATTGATAACCTTTAAATCGAGGTCCGAGAGATGTAATGAAACCAAGTTCCTGTTCCTCAAGAGCAAGAGTCCCTATTCCCTCATGCTATGGGTCCACCCAATCCTATCTGGGTTTCAGAAGAATATCAGCACGCTCCACGTTCCCCTCCTACCAATGGGCCGCCACCTGCCCAGCTTCCAATGCCAAACATTGCCTAGCCTATGGCTAACCTCCCTGTGGTCGCTGATCCAAAGGAAGAGGAGTCGAATAAAGTCAAAGAGAATCTCAAGATTCTCAATAAGAGTTTGACCAACTCAGGATATCTAGGAATTACATGGACTACACCCACATGTCTCCTTATCCTAAAGCGAGGTTACCCGAGAAGTTCGAGATGCTAAATATCGAGAAGTTCGAAGGGATTGGACCCCCAATTGTTCATCTTCGCAGTTATCATTGTTCCATGACTCTACTAAGGGCTTCTAAATAAGTTATGGCCCAATTGTTTCATCAAACTTTGAAGGATAGTGCCCTCCGATGGTTTTTATATCTTGAGGAATCCAGAATCCATAGCTGGGAGGATGTAGCCCGAGAATTCCTGTCACAGTACAAATACAACGAAGAGATTGAGGTCACCTGTCACGATTTAAAGATGCTCAAACAAAATCCAGGAGAATCAGTCAGTAACTTCATAACTCGGTGGAGAGAGCGAGCAACTACCACGACCAATCGACCATCTGAAGAAGAACAGGTCAATATAGTGAAGAAAAACTTCTTGCCCCATGTCCGAGAGACGATGGGAGGATAATACTATCCCCACTTCTGAGCTCTCAGAGAGGCTGGAGTTAAAATCGAGGAGAGCCTCGTTAAAATAGAGGTTGAACCAAAGAAGGTGTCTGGACAGTTCACCCCTAGAAAGTATGACAAGCCTGCCAGTGCTACCGTTTCGACCATCAATACCATCTCTCAACCAACCACATCATGGGCACCAGAAAGCTGCCCTGCCCTGCCCCCATCTAAATGGAATACACTGAGCTCAATGTTCCCCTCTCTAAAGTTTACCAAGCCCTGTTAAGCCAAAACCTCATCAACCCCTTGGATCCATGTCCATTACTAAACCCACTCCCAAGAAACTTTAAGACCGATGCTCATTGTGCTTTCCACCAAACTGCCGACCATACCACCAACCAATACTTTCACCTTCGGAACATAATCCAAGATCTCATTGACCGGGGTACCATCGCCCCACCAGCTAATCCTAAGCCAAACACTACTCACAACCCACTACCAAATCACACCAATGCCATCTTCGTGGAAGAAAACCCAGATTTTGATCCCTCAACTCAAATCACACCCATATACTCTCTTAAACCTCTTCAAACTTGCCCATATTTCCTCCTATACCCTACTAGCCTCGCAGATCAGGCACTGTCACTCCTTACCAGACCATGCATCGATGTTCGTACCCGTTCTGAAAATGGTAGTATGGAATTGTCATAGGTGTTAAGCCAACTCCTAGAGTTCGGTCTGAAATTTCCCTCACAGATGGTCATCGATTGCCAGAAGTTCAGCACACTATTCTTGGAGGCACGAAAGTGGGCTCGAGATTCACACAAGTGGGTGGTACCAATCGACGATGTCATCCTAGATGATGTTGTCCAGACTATGGCAGAATTATTCTGGAAAACCAACAGCATTTGCAGTATCACCAGGTTACTTGACACTTTAAATCTCTAAGGGCGGCCGGTTCCTTAAATCACACATATTCCCACAGAATGGGAGAACTTGTATGAAGAATCCGTTGAAGTTGTGGAATGCATCGACTTTACATGGAAAGATAGAGTTGCCACCACCGGACGGGGGGAAGAATTCGAAGACTCGAGTAAAGAACAAGATTCAGGAAGAGCTGGCCCAGTAGCCGATATATGTGGGATGATATCATTTGAAGAACTCCTCGGAGAAATAAACAGGGTGGCAGAACCACCTGAGATTTAAGAGGAAACGGGATTCATGTTATTCCATTCTTAAGTAAATCACATAACCAGATCAGGGAGACATTACCAGGATCCAAACTCACTACCAGCAAATGACAAGGGCAAGGGCGTTGAAAACCTTCCTATGCCAGAGATGACCATCGAGGAGAGCAAGATCCTCGATCAACTGAAGAAAAACCAAGCTAACATTACTCTATGGGGGCTTTTCATGTCTTCCCAGCTCCAAAAAAATGCTTTAATCAAGCTTCTCACTATACCCATAGTTCCTCCATCTACCATACCAGAAGAAGCGGTAAATTTGGTCGGATCCTTATCCTCTACCCGAATGCTATCATTTTTCGAAAAAGAAATCCCCAGAATTAGGACAAATCACAATCATGCACTCAATATCTCCGTCGAAGTTATGGGGAAGGTTGTGCCACTATCCCTTGTCGATAACAAATCCTCCTTGAATAATTACCCATTGAGAACCTTCAAGTGTTTAGGCCTGAAAAAAAGGGACCTCGCTCCAACCTCTGCCGCTGTACATGCTTACGATAATACCCATCGTGAGGTGATGGGGTCCATAAAACTTGCAATAGGGGTTGGCCCTATAAACCTCGTTGTTAAATTCCAAGTCATAGACATCCAAGCCTGTTTCAACTTGTTGCTTAGACGCCCATAGATCCACAGTATCAAGGGTGTGTCTTCCTCACTCGAAGAGAAATTGAAGTTTTTTGCCGACGGGCGAGTCATCCCCATTTTGGGAGACGATAAAAATGCCGAGGGGGCAAGGACCAGCAGTCCAATTCTTGATATACAGCACGGGTCAAATGATATGTTCCAATCAGGATTCCGAGTTGAGCCACTCCTACTCCTGGCAGGGGACGGTTTCAAAGAAAGGGTTTATCGAGAATATGACCCTCATGGCAATGTCAGTGTGAATCAAAAGTTCAGAAACATGCACTTCATACCCGGACTGGGGTTAGGGAAAATAAATCAAGGGATAATCGAGACCATTGAACTGAAGAAAGATTTCCATCCTTGTGGCTTGGGGTATCAACCATCAAAACAAGAGCTCAAAATGATCCGCCAGTTTCAACCAAAGAGAAGATCAAACTGCAGCCAAACTATCTTAGGAGACTCCTTAAATAGACGATTCATCAATGAAGGCGAGGACTTCCCCTTTTGCAATTTTCCAGAACCATGGTATGACCACACAGACAAGAAGATGAGGTCGAGAATGGAGATCTTTTTCCAAGATAGATACCCATGGGCCGAAAGTTTCCCACACTAAGTACAACCGCTCATCAAAGATGCCAGCGATTCCAAAGATTCCTTCAACTTACAAACACTGGGGCTGGCACTCTGCATGGTTCATTCAGGCACTACATCAATGTACCCATCCCGTTTGATTAAAGCTGTTGATAAACCTCTCCTCAGCTGGCATGCTGCGCCAGTTCTACCTCGTGAAATCTCCCCTGACCCCAATGTTTACCCTATTTCTTCTTCTGTTGTCTATCCTTGCTCAAATGTAATCGAGACCTCTTTTGATGAGGTTATCAATGTTGTTTTTCCTATCAATGAAATAAATGAAGATTTTGAGTATCTTGATGTGCCTTAGATTAATAGCTTGAATTCTAATCAAACTTTTGATGATGATGATTTTGCAAATGAACAATTCTTAACTGATCTAAATAAGGTTAATAATAAACAACATAACCGCGTTCAAGTTAATGAAGAAGAGACTGTTGTTATTAATATCGGTTCTAATAGACAACTGTGTGAGATTAGGATAGGGGCCACCTTGACGATCATGAGAGTGCACAACTCGAAGAATTGCTGAAGGAGTTTGTAGATGTCTTCGCATGATCCTATGATGATATTCCCGACATTGATCCTGAAATAACTCAGCACAAAATCCCCACTCTCCCAGATTACAATCCAGTTAAACAAAAATTGAGAAACTCCCCACCGAATGGTCTCTCAAGGTCAAAGAAGAGGTGGTAAAACAGTTAAACGTGGGTTTCATTCGGGTGATCGAATATCCCACATGGCTAGCCAACATAGTACCTGTGCCGAAATCAGGAGGGAAGGTTCGAATGTGTGTAGATTACCAAGATTTAAACAAAGCTTCTCCGAAGGATGGTTATCCGCTACCCAATATCGATATGATCGTGGACAACACAACCAGTCCTGCTCTCAAGTCTTTTATTGACGAGTTTGCTGGATACAACCAAATCAAGATGCACCCCGACCACCAAGACAAAATTGCATTCATCACCCCATGGGGAACCTTTTGCTACACCATTATTCCATTCGGTCTCAAGAATGCTGAGGCTACCTACCAAAGGGCTTCCACAACCATCCTGCATGATCTGATTCACAAAGAGGTCGAGGTCTATATGGATGATATGATTATTAAGTCCAAAACTAGAGAGGGTCATGTTCCCGCTCTCCGAAAGTTCTTCGAACAACTGCGATAGTATTAGATGTGACTTAATCCACAAAAGTAGGTCTTCGACGTTACAAAGGGAAAACTCTTGGGATTCATGGTCAGTGAAAAGGGGATAGAAGCAGATCCTGCAAAGCTGAAGGTCATACTTGAGATGCCATCACCCCGAAAAGAGAAAGAAGTTCGAGGTTTTTTTGGGAACTTACAATATATTAGCCGGTTCATCAGCCAGCTAACCTCCATCTGTGAACCAATCTTTAAGCTCCTCCAAAAGGATTCAACCAAAGTTTGGAACGAGGCCTGCCAAGAATCTTTTGACCGAATCAAATAATACCTAGCCCAACATCTAGTGCTCATGCCACCACAGGCTGGTCTCCCTTTGCTCCTATACCTAACCATAACCGACACTGAAGTTGGGACTTTGCTAGCCCAATATCTTGAAGACTCCCGTAAAGAAAGAGCCATAAATTATTCCAGTCGTAAATTGATCGGGTACGAGGTCAACTACACGGCCTTGGAAAAAGCATGTGTTGCACTTGTCTGGGTCACCCAAAAGTTACGACACTACATGCTCTCCTTCCCCATCAAACTTGTATCCCGAATAGATCCCATGAAATACCTTATTGAGAAACCCGCCTTATTCAGCCGAATGGCCCGATGGTTGATGCTCCTAACCGAGTTCGATATCGTGTACGTCACACAGAAAGCAATTAAAGGAAGAGCCATCTCTGACTACCTCACCGATTATCCCATAGAGGAACCGGATATTTGGATTTCCAAATTCCCAGATGAAAATATCCTCTACACCACTCAAGACCGCCTTCAATGGAAAATGTTCTTTGATGCCGCTGCCAACAAAAAAGGATATGGCATTGGGATACTCCTGATCGCCCCAGATGACTCCCACACTCCCATCGCCATAAAATTGGATTTCACTTGAACCAACAACATGACGGAATACAAGGCATGCACAGTGGGCCTCAAAGTTTCTCTCAAGAAAGGTATTTAATACCTTGATGTCTACGGGGATTCTGCCCTTATCATCGATCAAGTGCTCAGAAAGTGGAAAGTCAAGGACGAAAAGCTCCAACCCTTTCATGCCCAATTAGAAGAGTTAGCCTCCCGGTTCCGAGATATCACCTTCCATTACCTACCCCGAGCAAAGAATATCCTAGCCGATGCTCTCGCCACCTTGGCCTCCATGGTCGATATGCCCAAAGGAATAACAATGACCCCCTTCCTGGTTGAAAAGCAAGACAAACCGATCCATTACTACCATATTGAGCTTGTCTCCACTGAAGATCCTGAACTAGATGATTGTTGGTACTATGATATCTGGTACCTCCTTAAACATGGTAGGTATCCCGAGGGTTACAATAAGAAAGATTGAATAACCCTTCGAAGACTGGCCGCCCAGTACATCATCTGTCATAAATCTCTACTGAAGAGGAACTTCGATGGAACTCATCTACACTACATCGCAGGGGCTGAGATTGAGAAAATAATGCAGAAAATCCACAGTAAGGAATGAGGACCCCACAAGAATGGTCACATGCTCGCCAAGAAGATCATCCAAAAGGGCTACTACTGGACCACCATGATCCAGGATTGCACCGCCTAGGTCCGGAGGTGACTCAAATGCCAATAATTCTCCAATCTTCAACACTTGCCTCCGCAAGAATTATACGACATGACCTCTCCCTGACCGTTCTACACCTGGGGTATCGACATCATAGGGAAGGTTACACCAAAGGCTTCAAAGGACATGAGTTGATCCTGGTTTCCATCGATTATTTCACCAAATGGGTCGAGGCTGAGTCATACGTAGTATTCAATGCCAAGAAAGTGGCCAAATTCCTCAAGAAAAATATCATCTGCCGATATGGGGTCCCACACAAGCTGGTATTAGATAAGTGGTTGCATTTCGAAGCAAAAGTCACAGAAGTAGTTAATGAGTACGGGATTCAGAGACACAAATGCTCTCCCTACCGACCTCAGACAAATGGTGCAGTTGAAGCCGCCAATAAAAACCTCAAATCCATCATCAGTAAGATGACCGAAAGTTGTAAGGATTGGGCTGACTGGATCCCGTACGCCCTCTGGGTCTATTGAACCTCAATTCGAACCTCTATTGGGGCTACCCCTTACTCCCTGGTCTACGGCATGGAAGCAGTCCTACCTGTGGAGCTGGAAATACCCTCGCTACGCGTCATGCTCGAAGGCAAGGTTAGTGAAGAAGACTAGTGCCAAAGCCGTCTTGATGAGCTAGCCCTCCTAGATGAAAGAATATTAAAAGGTCTTTACCACATATAGGGGTACCATCGCCGAATAGCGCAATCATTCAACAAAAAAGTCAAGGACCGCGGTGTCCGGGAGGGGGATTTAGCCCTCAAGGAGATAATAGAACCCATCTGGGACCCCAGAGGGAAATTCAAGACCAATTGGAGCGGCCCCTACATTATGAAGAAAATATTATCCGGCGGTTCCACCATGCTCACTGACCTAGATGGGGAGGAGATGGCTCGTCCAGTCAATCTGGACCGTCTCAAGAAATTATATCCCTAGTCTGAAATCTCGGCGCGCTATGACTCTTCTCATCCCCCTGCTATTCTAAAAACAAAAAAAAAGACTTCATTTCCCTCTACCCGGAACTACGTGGAACTAATCCTCTACAAAAAATATTTTAAAACATTTTACCCCAGAGGTACGTAGGCAACTCATGCACCTCACATGAGTGCAGACCCTTTCTTTTTCACATAATACTATTCTTTTCTTACCTCCGAGAACTGCGATTCATTATAAAATTATTTGAACAAAAGGATTATGTATTCCTTAGCGATCAGTATAGATAATTCAAAATACAAAATTCATCAAAAGGCACAGTTGGATGATCAGAAACTTATTTATTTCATTAATAAAAAATCACAGTACGGATTACATAAGAAAAAGTAACGGATAACTCCCTTCCCCACTACCATAAAAAGTCAAATAAAATCCCCACACCTATCACACAAATAAAATCCTCAGGAGTCCTACCCAGAGCTACCAGAGGAGCCTGCACCCTCATCATCTACATCTTGAGGCCCCAAAGTTTCCCCTGCTTGAATAGAGTGCCGTAAACATTCCATGGATCGATGAGCCTTAACCATCTTTGAAAAAACCACAACACCCCCTTCCATGGAGTTAGATAAAACAAACCATCTTTGTTCAGTATCCACTGCCAACATCTTGCTGACTAATTTCCTCCACAATCACTTCATATAATCTTTGGGGACATGGCAAACCTTTTCGACAGACTGAGAGGGACGGGTCGACGGACGTCGATTTTCCCACAGAGAACCAAGCAACAGACGCAGGCGCTCAGTCAAATCTTCTACCAGAAAGAAGTTTGAGGTTCGAGGGGGCACGACCTGTGCCCATCCAAATTGGCATAAAAGCCGCCAAGGGAAATAAAAAGAGGTATGTCTGAGACCAACCAGCCGCACATATGGATACTCTCCTAGCTCCAGAATAGGATGCAACTGTCCCCACCAAGGCACTGACCAATACAGACCACAAGCCCCATGCTCCATAAGCCAATTCTCCCAGTTCTCAACATACAGGTCAACGCGGATGAAGTAGAGCGAAAAGAAGTTGGGTACGGCCGACAAGGGATATTCTGGAGGAGTCGACAGGCGGAATCTTTTAGACAACCACATGAACAGCATCACAGGGCTACCCTAAAAAAGTCAGAATGACCTTTGTCCAGGCATCCAGGCCATTCAGAGTCTCCGCCAATATCACCGCAGCAGGATTGAGACGGTATGACATCCATGAAGTAATGGCTACAAGTTGTGGGTCCACCTGCAATTCCCCAATCACCAGCAATAATTTAGAAACCAGACCAAGAACAACGTCTCTAGCGTATCCAGCATCACCTACTTCCCACAAATGCAAAAACTACAGCACCGCTTGGAGGGAGATCATTCCTCCAGCAACCAATGATCTAACCACCGAAGGCGAAATATAAAGAAGCCCGGCCAACAAATCCCCAAGAGAACGGGAAAATTCGGGCAAAGCCGCTGCAACACTGGGATTTACACCCAGTATGGCAGAAAATTCCTCGTAGGTAGGACAAACTTCTTCCAACCCAAAGAGGAATACATGGTCTTCGGGGTACCATAATTATACCGCCGCCATCAGCATATTCCATTCAATAGGCCGATTGCGCCACAAGGAGACTCGACGCATATTGAAAGCATCGTAGTCGACATTATAAGAGCACATAGCTTCCAGGGCTTCGAGGTAATTGGCAAACTCAGTGCTACCAGGGAGAGCCATCTTGCAAGGCTAAGAGATGGTGGGTAAGTAGGTAAGAATGCAAAGGTGTGATGACAACACTCCACCCTTACCCCTTTTTATACTTGAAGATACACAATCCCTGCAGAAATCGGAGGGAACCCTACCCCACAAGGTACCAAAGGCTGAAAAGGGTACTATTCAAAGCTTTGAATTGATGGAATTGGACTGAACTGCCGATAGGCAGGTCAGGGTGCTTACAGATCAGCAATCCCCCCCCCCCCATTTTTAAAAATTTCCTTTTTTTCCTCTTTTGTCAAATCAAAAAACTCAATAAAAATAAATTTATATTCTCAACAGAAGTTCAAAATCCCTTTAATTCTCCCTTTTTAATCAAAAACTTTACTTCAAAAAATTCCAAAAAGTATTTCCTTTTTACGGTCTCAGCAGCAAAGTAAAAAGTGCATATGCATACATTCATCATTAAAGAAAAGATAATCCAAAAACTGCTTTGCATTGCATATACCTATTGTCTGTGTTACATCATCTTTCCAGAAAATAAAAAGAAAAAAGCAAAAACAACGGGACTCAGCCTGAACCCACGTTCTTTCTCTCTCTCTCTCTCAAGAGCTTCCACCCCTGTGGCGTTCTCTCTTCCCCCTACGGAGAGATGATGCACCACCATTACCCGAGGTCGAGTCCTCTCCGGACGATCAGACGGCACCAAGCAAAAAGGGAAAGGAATCGCATCTCGAATATGGGCAGTCATCAAAGATATCTAGTCTCTGATGTCTCTTAGTCAAGTGGTCGACAACCGAACTTGCTGCAAGAAAAAATAGAAATCAGTATCAAAGCAGAAATGACCAAAACAGAAAAGAAAGAAAGGGAAGGATCGAAAGGTATATCGCAGGTCGAAGGAAATCCTCTGTCAAACCCCAACTCCTTCGGATCCATCACATGAGGACGTTGCAGCATAGACACCATCCCTCCATTAGCCCGCTGAATGTTGTATGAAAGAGTATGAAACCATACGAAAGGGACCGCCAAGGTTGCCGCCGCCGCATATGCCGACAGACCACCACCGTTGTGGGAAGTTCCCACCGCCCGACTCGAACCTACCGGAGGGAAGGGAAGCGCATCATATATGCTGGGAGCCATCAACCAGCTCGTCACAAAATTCATATAGTCATACGGTGCAGCCGTATCGGTGTATAGCAAGTAGAACTCGCCTATCATCACCGCGATCCTCTCATCCTCCAACATCAGTCGCGGCAATCTGATGAACCACCCTCTCCCGTAGGTACCAAGAATGGCCGAACTCATGCGCCAGTAAATGCCTCATCCGTGCGTTCACCCCGGTCGCCCCCGCATCCTGAATGGATGTTCCCCATGAGTAAAAGGTCACCTGAAAATCTCTGAGTAAGAATAAATCAATACAAGACCAGAAGGAACAAAATCTAAGACTGAAATGGAAGGATTCTTACCCTACCACTGATCAGGTCATTCAAGACCTGACGCACCGCCTCCAGGGAAAGAGATCCCTTCGACTGTCGATTGGCCTTATGCCATCGATACAATCGATAGAAGTCCTCAATAGTGTCATCCTTCAAATCAATTAGTGGGGTATTGCACCCAATCACCTCATAGAACCACTTCTGAATTCACAAGAAAAAAGCGACGCATAAGGAAAATGAGAATGCATAAAAGGAAAATGCGAGTGCATGAAAGGAAAATGCGAATGCATGAAAAGAAATGCACAAACTGAAGAATACCTCAAGAAGGTATGTGGCCCCAGTAAAGGTCTACCGATAGCACCGACTGAATGCATCCAGAGAAAATTAAAGGGTCGCCAAGGTCAGATTCCCCCAATCATAGAAGGGGATGTTCAAAAACATCCTCAAGTACGGAGAAAACCATAAATGGATGACGTCGCTGCTCGACGCCACCATGAAACCTCTAAAAACTAGTAGAATGAATAACCGGGTCATCTGCCTCACCTGCAGCCCATCCTCCACATCGACCTCCCTACCTAGCAGAACATCCTTCAACAGGGACATCCGGATAGAATCTCCAGAGACTATCCTCCCTACATCACCAAGTGCCTCACTCACTACCTCCGATCTCACCCGTAAAGAGTGATCCACCTCTATCTTCTCTCCATCACAATCTAGCCCCAGCAGATGTTGCACACCTATGGGAGTCACCGTCATCTCCCCGAAACCGAAATGAAAGGTGTGGGTAGTGTCCCACCACCTCTCTCCCAAAGCGCACAAGACCGCTGTCGAACGAGACGTCTCATCCAGCGCCGATGCCAACTGCCTAAAACCCATTGAGGATACCATCCAACACACCACAGGTGGGAGATGATCCCAGACATCCTTGAGCCCCGTTGTCCCGCGGGCACACATGTTCTTCAAAGAAATATCAGACTGGCAAAAAGAAAAGTCTCATCAAAGGTGAAGAAAGAAAAAATCACCAGAAAGAGAAAAAAAGCCAAAGGTTGGGTTACTTACATAACCACCAGGGATCACTCTCGAAGAGCGATGACGCGATGGCTCTCGCAGCAAGGTCCGCTCATCCGCAATAGGCTCGAACGCATCAAAGGAGTTCTCACTCCCCAAGGAATGGGGCGCCCTAGCCCTCCACTCCATATTCACCCAATCATTAACGGTCAGCCACTCCCGGTGGACTGCAGTTCTCATGAAAGCATCCATTTCTTAAAGATAAGAATGATAGAACGATTTGCAAAAGAATTGCAGAGAGAAAGAAAGCAAAAGAAGCTGTGAAAAAATGAGAGGATTCGCCCCCTTTATATAGGATGCCAAGCTCCATGTCGATCGGTATCTCCCCCTACTATACCGATTGGAATTGTCCCCTTGCCTTCCCGAGGTAGCCCAAATGTTTGTGACACTATCGAATGGCACCCTTCATACTATACCGATCGGCACCCCCTAAATTTCGTACAGAAATTCCCAGAAAATACCAGAAAGCCTTGAAAAATCCCTCAAAAATCCCAGGAGCGATTTAAAACCTCTTTACCAAGAAAATTTCGCATTCCCCTAAGAAGAATCCCTCTTCCCTAGCGGAATCCTCTAAAACCAAGTGAAAACTCCTCCCGGCAAAGCTCCGGTGAATCCCTAAGGATCACTTGATCACTTCCCCAGCGAAATTCTCTTACATCACCCAAAATAGGTTATTCCCCCTTGCGAGGTCTCCTAAAAGCTTCCCCAGCTATCAGCTTCCCATCTCAGATCAAAATCACAAAGCTCTTTGTCCAGCAAAATCAAAATCCAATCTTTATCCACTCTTGGGTCGGAAATTGGCCCCGATCTTGGATCGTCACCTAAGTTAGGTCAGAATTGACCTCGATCCTTGGTCGTCACCACTCCTGGGTCAGAATTGGCCCCCGTCGTGGATCGTCACCTGAGTTAGGTTAGAATTAACCTCGATCCTCGGTCATCACCACTCTTGGGTCAGAATTGGCCCCGATCTTGGATCGTAACCTGGGTTAGGTTATAATTAACCTCGATCCTCGATCGTCACCACTCTTGGGTCAGAAATTGGCCCCGGTCTTGGATCGTCAGCTAAGTTAGGTCAAAATTGACCTCGGTCCTCGATCGTCACCACTCTTGGGTCAGAATTGGCCCCGATCTTGGATCATCACCTAAGTTAGGTCAGAATTGACCTCGGTCTTCGGTCGTCACCACTCTTGGGTCATAAATTAGCCCCGGTCTTGGATAGTCACCTGAGTTAGGTTAGAATTGACCTTGGTCCTCGATCGTCATCACTCTTGGGTCAAAATTGTCCCCGGTCTTGGATCATCACCTGAGTTAGGTTAGAATTGACCTCGGTCCTCGATCGTCACCACTCTTGGGTCAGAATTGGCCCCGGTCTTGGATCGTCACCTAAGTTAGGTAGAATTGACCTCGGTCCATGGTCGTCACCACTCTTGGGTCAGAATTGGCCCCGATCTTGGATCGCCACCTGAGTTAGGTCAGAATTGACCTCGGTCCTTGGTCGTCACCACTCTTGGGTCAGAATTGGACTCGGTCTTGGATGGTCACCTGAGTTGGGTCAGAATTGACCTCGATCCTCGATCGTCACCACTCTTGGGTCAGAATTGGCCCCGATCTTGGATCGTCACCTAAGTTAGGTCATAATTGACCTCGGTCGTCACCACTCTTGGGTCAAAAATTGGCCCCAATCTTGGATCGTCACCTGAGTTAGGTTAGAATGGACCTCGGTCCTCGGTCGTCACCACTCTTGGGTCAGAATTGGCACCAATCTTGGATCATCACCTGAGTTGGGTCAGAATTGACCTCGATCCTCGGTCGTCACCACTCTTATGTCAGAATTGACCTCGGTTATTATATCTTCACCCTAAGCCCGCAGAATTAGCTTTGACCCACATAGTCGGTCACCTCATCACTTAAGCCCGCAGATTTGCCTTTGACCCACAGAATTGGTCACCCTCCCCAACACTACTTTAGGTCCTCATAATCGACCTAAAGCTCTGATCTCCATTCATCCCCATTACACTCCTTTTTTTTTTTGCCAAAGAGGGACGGTACCCCCACCCATTTTATTTATACCATAAAGGAGAAAAAGCCTCTCCGAAGCTTACAAACCAAAGCACAAAAATAATTCTAGAGGATGGGTCCATTACTCTAGAATGAGAGAATAGAAACTTAGGGATTTATAAACTATCCCCATTACAAGGAAAGAATAGTTACAACAAAAAATATAGGGGATTAATCCCCAGTACAATGAGAGAGCTTAAGAATGTATAAATTTGGGGATTTATCTCATCCCCATTACATTTTCGTTATGATTGTTCTAATATTTGGAAGATTTTGTCTATCCATATTGAGATGACCTTTAGCCAATGTTGGAAGAGAATTGAAACTCCAGAAATAATCATCTATTTGAGATACTGAGGCTCTTGAAGCTAAATAATCAGCTACTGCATTGTTTTCCCTCCAAGTATGGATGATTTTAAAGTTCGTTGGATAAGTGATATTATCAAATATATCTTGAGAAGTCCAAGGTGGTTTTTCTATCTTCAATACAATGTCAACTAACTTTTTACAATCAGATTCAATGCAAACATCAGAAATATTTAAAGAAGAAAGCAATGTAATCCCTTCTTGAAGGGCCATAGCCTCAGCATTAAAGGATGATTGAATACCTATTGATTTAGAAAAGGCAGCAATAAATTTACCTTGAGAATCCCTAATGACACCACCAATGCCACTTGATCCCGGATTATTTTTAGAAGCACCATCAATGTTAAGTTTAAAAGTGCCAATTGGAGGTTTGCTCCAAAGCACTTAATAAAGATAATCTTCTTCGGGAAAATATTGATATTAAAAGTTTTGGCAATAAAATCATCTTTAGGTGGTATTTTATCGTAAAACTTGCAATATTCTAAAATATTCGAAGACAAGAGGATAACATTTTTAATAATGTTATTTGCAGAAGTTTGACAATTTTCAAAAAGGTTTTTATTCCTAGCTTTCCATATTTCCCATAAGATCACTTTAGGGATTACCTTAAAGAGAAAAGTTTTATAGTCCCTTTTAGGACATTATAGCCACCAAGAGAAAAGGATAGACCTGCAAGATGAAAATTCAAGGGACAAACCAAACATAGATGCAAAGAAATTCCACACCTCAGAAGCAATAGGACATTCAATAAGAACATGGTGAGGGCTATCCTCAGCATTCTTACAAAATCTACAAATAGATACTAGTATCACACCAACTTTTTGGATCTCTGACTCAAAAGGGAAATAATTGTTTAATATCTTCCAGGTATAGTTGGATAATTTCATAGGGCATTCTTTTATCCAATTTATTTTCCAAGATATAGATAAAGGCCTACTTTGTCTACAAATATTGTATGCAGATTTAATGGAAAACTCACCATTAATAGAGGCCATCCATATAGCTTTATCTTCATTAATGTATGAGTCAGATAAGTCTTTAATGGAAGCTATCCTTTTCATAGAAGAAGATACTTGATTTAATCTAAGGCCATTTTTATATTTATTTCTAATAAAGCTAGACCAAATGCCATTTTCAAATTTATATTTCCAATATAATTTCATGCTAGAAGCAGAAACAATATCTTCAATTTTCCTAAAGTTAAGACCTCCCTCATCAAATGGGTAACATAGGTCATTCCATTTGGTCCATTGAAAAGGCTTCTCCTTTGAGGTGCCACCCCAATAGAATTTACTAAATATGCTATGTAATCTTTTAATAATGATTTTAGGAGGGTTTAAAGCAACAATAGTATAAACAGGAATAGATTGTAGCACAAATCTAATAAGGGTAGCTCTACCATCTTAAGAGATTAATTTAGAAGACCAAGTGAGTTGTCTATCCCTAATTTTAGAAATCAGATCAGAAAAATGAATAGCTCTAGGTTTCCCTTTAAACAAAGGACATCCAAGATATTTCATAGGAAATTGTTTGTGAGCCAATCCAGAAATAGATTCAATTGTATTTCTTCTATGATGAGATAACTTTTTATCCGTATAAAAGGAGCTCTTAGAAAAATTCACTTTCTGACCCGAAGTTGCTTCATACTTCTTTAAAAGATCAATAAGGATCTTTATGCTACGTTTACCACCATTTATAAAAATAATCAAATCATCAGCATATCCTAAATGAGATATAAGTTGACTTTTAGATGGATGAACATAAGGTATAGCTTTCCTAAGAGAAAATATTTTGTCAATATTTCTACTTAAAACTTCAGCAGCTATTATGAAGAGACTAGGAGACAAAGGGTCTCCTTGTCTTAATCCCCTTAAAGAATGAAAGAAACCAATGCTTTTACCATTCAAAATTAAAGAAAACCAATTGTTAGATATAAGCCTCCAAATTAAATCAATAAAAACTTCACAAAACCAAATTTTCTGAGAACTTCACAAAGATAAGGCCAATATACTCTATCATAAGCCTTTTCCATGTCTAATTTAATGATCACATTACTACCAAAAGATTTCTTACTAATGCATTGAACCATTTCTTGAGAAAGAAGGATATTTTCTTAAATACTTCTATTTTTAACAAAACCACTTTGGTTTTGAGAAATGATAGAAGGAAGAATAAGAGACAATCTATCATTTAAAATTTTAGAGATTATTTTGTTAGAGAAATTGCACAGGCTTATAGGTCTAAATTGGGAACATGTTGAAGGATTCGAAGTTTTAGGAATAAGAGCAATAGAAGTAGCAGTCCAACTTTTAGGAAGATCAGCACCAGCAAAGAAAGAATGAATAGCTTTAGTCAAATCATTTTTTATAATATGCCAAAACTTTAAATAAAATATCCCTCCAAAACCATCTGGTCCCGGAGAGCTGGAATGATCCATGTTGGAAATAGCTTTAAAGATTTCTTCTACTGAGGGGTATTCAGTTAGCTTGTTATTCATGGACACATCTATATCATTTCTAATAACTTCTATCAAAGAAGGGTCAAGAGATATGTATTCAGCAGACCAAGTTTCTTTGAAATGATTAAGAAATATATGTTCAATTTCTTATATAGATTCTTCCCAATGATTTTGATTGTCTTTAATTCTAGAGATAGTTAATCTCCTTTGCATAGCTATAACTGAAGCATGAAAGAATTTAGTGTTTTTATCACCTGATTTAATCCATTTTATGTGACTTTTTTGTTTCCAGAAACTTTCCTCTCTCAGTAAAGCTACATTTAACTCAGCTCTAGCTTTAGATAAATTGTATCTTGAAGAATCACAAGGGTTATTTTCAAACTCATGTTCCTTAATTAAAATTAAGTCTTCAAGGTCTTTAACAGATTGGAAAACATTTTTGAAGGTGCTTTTGTTCCAAGTTTTTAAATTTTCTTTAAGTTTCTTTAACTTTAAAGCAAATTTAACTAAAGGAGGAGCTTGGAATTCAGCAGACCATGATTATTCAATAATCTCATGGACATTTGACTTAATACACCACATAGCTTGGAACTTAAAAGGTTTAGGAAAGTTATCAAAATTGCTTTTGATAGACAAAAGTAATGGACTATGATCAGAGCAAGTATTATGAAGATGAGTTATACTAGTTTGAGGGAACTTCAAAATCTAGTTATGATTAACAAGACCTCTGTCAAGTCTACAAAAAATACTTCCAGCAATTCTGTGATTAGTCCAGGTGAACCTGGAACCAATGTAGCCTAAGTCTATTAAGGAACAAGCATTTATCATATCCTTAAAATCTTCAGTAGCATGAAAATCTATAGGATTGCCTCCTGATTTTTCAAAATCTTCTTTAACAATGTTAAAATCACCAATTGCCTCCTGATTTTTCAAAATCTTCTTTAACAATGTTAAAATCACCAATGACAAGCCAAGACTCAATGTTAGAATTACTAGTGACAGAACCTATATCATTCCAGAGACTAGTTCTTTCAATAGGAGTACGTTTGGCATAAACAATAGCAAGATGAATAGTAACATTCAAACACTTTAAGTAAATTTCAAGGCCCAATAGTTGATCTGAATCATACTTGACTTGGACTTCCAGATCATTGGACCAAAGAAACCAAATTTTGTTGGATATGTTACTAAAACAGTTAGGGAAGTTCCACTTAAGCTTGTATTTAGGAGTTTTTGCAGAATCTACTTTAGGCTCTAGTAATGCAATAGCAGGGAGGTTATATAGTTTAATCAGTCTTGTAATTCTTCTATTAGTTGCTAAATTACCTACCCCCCTAACATTCCAGCATATAAAGTTCATCATTTATATGTAGGATTAGATATAATATTTTTAGATTTTCCTAAGGACCTAGTAAATCTTCTGTAAAGATGGTCAATAGGAGTTTTTTTAGAAATCATACCTGAGTAAATAGATGTTTCTGATTCAGAATTAGGGGGAACTGAGCTACCGTCTTTCCTTGATGCTGCAGCTCGATGTTTCTGATATTTGTGTCATTTGACATCTAACCAAAAGGCAAAGTTTTGTAGTTCTTCAACCATTGGAACTGAATTTTTCCTGTCCTCTTGATCTGAATGATAATTTTTGAAGTTTTAAAAGAATTGTCATATTTAGGCAATACAGAACCTTTTGGGGAGAGGTGGAATTGATCCACCTTCAAAGTTTCCTCTGAATTGTAGTGACCATGATATATTTTATTTAGCTTCAATTGAGGATCTTCTTGAATTTTGTGGTTCCAACTTTCAACCATATCAGTAGCACATTCAATTAGGTCTGTCGCTATCTCTTCAGAATCTGTCTCAGAATTGTAGTCTTGTAAAACCTCTTTATTGCCCTCTAACTGCCCTATCTTGATACCTGAAGAACTTGGGATAAGTTGAGACTTTAAAGGCCCTGTGTTAATAGGGATATCTTAAACCTGAGGCAGTAACTGAGTCTTTTGACCAGTTTCTTGAATTTGTTTTGCAGTTCATCATTCGTTGGAGAAGATTGATGTTTTTTCCCATTTTCACGATCTTGTATAACAGCAGGTGTCTTAACATTATCTTTTGTCATTTGTTTTTGAGAAGTATTCGTAGGAGGACATTTGATCAGGCATTTAGATTCTTGATGTCCCTTTTTCTTACAATATTTGAAATAAGATGGAATGTTTTCATATGTTACCTGTTGCCAAAAACCCTTATCCCCAAATCCAATCCAGATCCTATGAATTCTTTCTTGTAAAAGATTTAACTCAATACATATTCTTGCAATGCTTGGTTTAGATAAGGATACAGTTGAAGCATCAATAGTCAAAGGTTTCCCAATTAATTGAGCAATAGAGAATAGAGAAGACTTGGCATAAAAATGAATTGGAAGATTGGGAAGATTCACCCAAACTGGTACTATGGGGCTTTCTTCTTCTGGATGAAAATCAGATGTCCATTTGAAAGTTCGCATTGGGAACTTCCCTATATACCATTGATCTCTTACCCAAAGATGAATGTAGTCCTCCTCACATTGAAGTCGAATTAGAATGTGCTTTGAGTCAATCAGACTAACTATAAAAGCAGACTTTGATGAAAAAGTTTGGAAGGTTTTCCTGATGATTTCAATTGAAGGCCTGCCATGCAAAAATTTGCCTATGATTGTGTGTTGGAAAGGGGCAGTTAGTATGGAAATATCATCTTCTGAGAATAGAATAATTGGTTCTCCTTTGTACATGGCTGGCTATTTGAGACTTGGCTCCTTCGTGGTATTGTTCATGAGAATACTTACAAACGATTTTTTCCAGATATTATTTTCATCAGGAGGTTTAGGAGGGATGTGTGTGTTAACAGGAGCTTCAGCCATGTTAGCCATGGCGACAAGAGCTGTAAGTGGAATGAGAGTTCACCCTATTCTTAAATGGTTCTTTGTACGTTTCTTGGAGCGAATCTTGGAGAGGTTTCCAAAAAGTAATACGTTTTGGACTATGTTCTGGATGAACTACAACACACTCCTTAGGTCTGCAGAATCGACCTCGACCCTCTGAATAAGTCATACTCCCTCAAAAGCATCATGTGGTGTCTATTTGATGGTCATCATTTGTTCCAAACTCGCTCATCGAGGGGCTCTGTAGACACACCATTCTGTTACCCCCTTACTCTCCTTAGGTCCCTATTACCTCCCTTCATCACCGTAAACCCGGGTCATGTCCCGGGTACTGACCTACAATCCATTGGGCACTCCTTGACTCAGTTTGACCTACAAGTCAAACTCTTCATCTCAACTGAGACTGAATGAATCTTCGAAGGGCACTGAATACCCTTTCCAGTGGTCTGCTCCGTGCGCAATTTCGACTTACCATGCAGACAAACGATCCATTTGCATCTGAAACTTGACCCAGAGGCCACCGGGGGCTCTCGGGCTCTGTTTGACCTATATCAACTCTTTAGCTCAACCAAGGCTGAATGAATCTTCAAAGGGCACTAACTACCCTTTCCAACGGTCCACCCCGTGCGTGATTTCGACTTTCCATGCGGGCGAACGATCCGTTTGACTTTGGGAGGTCACCGAATGCTTCTCGGGCTCGGTTAACCAAAGTTAACTCCCCAAATTGGGTCAAACTCTTTGGAATGTCGAAGTACATCTCCTAACCTTTCCAACAGTCCACCCTGCACGCGATTCGGACTTACCATGTGGACGAACGATCCGTTTGCGTCCGAGCAAGTCCCCGTCCAATGGATCAACAAATGCTTCCGAGCCATATTTGACCCAAAGTCAACTCCCGAACCCGGGAGTGGTCCAAAGGACTTTCGAAGGTCTCTGAATTACCTTTCCAATGGTATGCCCCTGTGCATGATTCTAACCAATAGTTTGCCCTCGGCAGCTGATTTTCCTAAAAAGCCTGAAGCGCACTGCCAAATGGAAAGTTCCAGACCCAGCCTATTAGCACCTACCGATAGGCAGGAACAGTTCTATGCCGATCGGCACTCACCTGGGCCTATAAAAGGAGGCCTTTACCACATTTTCAAGGGGAGCCCATATCTGATAAAAATCTCTCTGAACGAATCCCAGAAACCTCTCTTGAAGGCAGCGTGATTTCAACATCCAAATCCCCTTTTTAATTCCACTTTTCATCAAAATTGGTGAATTATCCATTCTCCATCATCATCCAAGTGCAAGGTCTACTCTCCAACATTCAAGATCAAGATCAAGATCTTCAAGAAGGTCCAACTTTCTCAAACTCTCTCTTAAATTCTCTTAAATTCTCAATAACTTATCTTCTTATTTAGCACTTTTATTATCTCATCTCACACATCCTAACTTACTTTTGATTTAGTATTATTGCATATCTCCTATGTTCATATAAATAAAACACAAAAAATAAGAAACAGAGGGTTTGCTCATAAATTCCAAGTAGGGATTCTCACACTTTTTCCACACTTTTCTTACAATCTAAAACCCTTTTTCTACACACACACACACACCCATAAATAAGAGATTGCCCATTTGGATTTATGGGATAAACCTCACCCCTCATTTTGTATGCGAACTATGTGGACTTTGATGCCTTTATAGGCTACGTAGGCATCTCGGGGTAAAACCCGAGACTCGAGTCCTTTTTCCCACTTTTTCTCTCATCTTTCTATCTACTATAATCTTCTTATATTCTATATACTTTCCCTTAGTGACAAATTACCCCACATGCGTTATCGTTCCATTATAATGATCAACGTAGGAGTAATCGCGTAAATAATATTTTTCTAATATTATTCTTATATCTTCCTACGAATGACTCGCTTTATCTTTTCCATAATACAAGTCGAGGATTCCTACCTCCATTTTATACATACACATGCACACATATCACCGGGGGAAACAAAAGGAAAATAGCAAATATTCATGAAAGACCGAAAGCGCGAAATGGGTGCCTAACACCTTCCCATTTCGTAACTAAGCCTCCGAAACCTTCTCGAATCGTCTTGGTTTCGCACGCACCAGTATGTCTTTGATGCCATCCTTCGGGGTGTCTTCCCCTTTTTCTTTTGTCTGTTTTGAGTAAAATAGACTGGTGACTCTGAATCTCTCTACATTTCCACATCTCAAACGACGCCGGCCGAAGCGCTCCCGAGAGGGACGCGCGGGATCCGAAGGATCCTTTCCTCCACGCTACCCGCCCGCGTGATGAGGATCGAGGATGGCCACAAAAAGGATACCAAATTATTGTGACAAATTAGAGCGGAGTCTTACTCGAACGAGTGTTGAAGAGTGGCTTTCACATGACTGTAATGTTAGCATACTCCAAGGAAAGAAGGGGTATATGTAGTACCGAATTTCGGAAGAGTATATGAGAATTAATACTTTAATTATTCGGTATAGAGAATGTACCTTGGATATTATGAAAGAGATAGTAATCTGAATATTTATACAATACATACCAATGAGAATAAAATACGTATGGTAAGTATGCAAATAGGTTGGGAGAATACCAATAAATTTTAATAGGATGTGTGTATGCCTATTAATTAATATTTTTGTTAAGTGCACTAATGGGTGATAACCCGGGGGTGCAAGGTTATGTTGTTTTATACACCAAATGGTGGAAACCTGGGGGTGTAAAATTTTATTAAGTGCACTAATGGGTGATGACTCGGGGGTGCAAGGATATTATTATTAAGAGCACTAATGGGTGATAACATGGGGGTGTAAGAATCTTATTGTTAAGCGCACTAATGAGTGATAACTCGGGAGTGGAGGAACTCTATTGTTAACTGTACTAATGGGTGATAACTCGGGGGTATAAGAATATTATTGTTAAGTTTACTAATGGGTGATAACCCAGGGGTACAAGGATATAATTGTTAAGTGTGCTAATGGATGATAACCTGGGGGTACAAGAATATTATTGTTAAGTTTACTAATGGGTGATAATACGGGGGTACAAACATATTGTTGTTAAGTGTACTAATGTGTGATAACCCGGGAGTACAATAATATTATTGGTAAGTCTACTAATGGGTGATAACCCGGGGGTACAAGGATATTATTATTAAGTGTACTAATGGGTGATAGCACAGGGGTACAAGGATATTATTGTTAAGTGTACTAATGGGTGATAACTCGGCACTACAAGGATATTATTGTTAAGTGTACTAATGGGTGATAACTCGGGGGTACAAGGATATTATTGTTAAGTGTAATAATGGGTGATAACCCAGGGGTACAATGATATTATTGTTAAGTGTACTAATGGGTGATAACCCGGGGGTACAAGGATGTTATTGTTAAGTGTGATAATGGATGTTAACCCGAGGGTGCAAGATTATTATGATTAATTGCGCTAAAGGATCTTAGCCCGGGGGTACGGGATTAGTATATATATGTATAGGGATGATGTGACTATATGTATATATATATGTATATATATATATATATATGGATTTGTGAATATTTTTACTAGGTGAGACTAGTAGATATGGTATTAATAATGAATGCTTTGCGCCAAGTGGTCTTAACATAAGGGTGTAGGATTAGTGTAAATATATAAGGATGATGAGACTATATATATATGAGCATACTTCGGGAACTTTTTACTTTGAGATTTTAAAAATCCTAAGTTTGAGTACGGGCATTGTCCTAATTTCGGGGACAAAATTCATTTGTAAGGGGGGAAGTATGTAATACCCCGTATTTCTACATATTTAAGATTTAATTAATTCGGAAAATTAATTAGACAAATATGTTTTAGTTAAATTACATGTGTGACGTAATTTAATATGATTAAATAAATAAAGTTATTATTAAATATTAATAGAGAGATAGAGACTGATTAATATTATGTTACGAGATTTACTATGTGTGTGAATAGTAAATAATGGTTGATTTTGATATACGACATAACGAGTGATATGTGCATATTTTATTTTATCTCATTGGGAGTCGCATGTAGACCATTTTGAGGTGAGAAATGAGAAGTATATTTTAAGTGACTTGAAAGATAATTTCGAGTTCACTGTTGATCCCGAATAGGCCGAAATAGTCAAAATGAAGTACAAGGGGGTAATGTTTGTGTGTCAGGGTTTTTTGGACTAGTCGGGACTTACATTTAAGGACACAATAAATTTTACAATTGGCTATTCACCCAATTTCGGGATTAATAAGGGGAGAACCCTCATTTATCCCACATTTTCACCCCTAGGAGAGAGAAATAGAAGAGAGAAAGAAGAGAAGAAAGAAGAAGAAGAAGAAGAAGAAGAAGAAGAAGAAGAAGAAGAAGAAGAAGGAAAAGAGGAAGAAGAAAGGGGATTTTCGACCAAACTCCGTGGGATTCGACTCGGGGTCGTCTAATTTTATCCACGAGGCAAGTTTTTACCTGCTTTATTAATTTAGTGTGTTTATTTATCATATTATAGTTGGTTTGTAAAACTTTAAATATTTTTGGGATGAGTTTTCGTGAATCATAATGGGTTTTCAAAATATTAACGAATAAATCCCGGATAATATCTAATTTCGGGAACATAGGAATTCATTGAAATTAATTGTTGGATATGGGTTCTAAGATGATTAGAAACCTTTTTATGTGTGTATATATTGTTGGTTGAGGTTGGATGATGATGGGAGATAAGATAAAAATCTTGAAAGTGCGTTAATGGAGATTTGTAATTTGGAGAAGACAGTGAATAATAACACAACAGCTTGCGGGGTCAATTCAGCCAGGAGAAGAATCGATTTAGTTCTTAGTCAAAAGACGAAATTTGCAGATGTTTTCGATACGGTCGCTTGGGCACTGGCCACGTATTTTTCTGATTTTTTTTGGATATAGAATGATTTTTTTAAAGATGAAATTCCAAAGTTGAAATCGTTAGCTCGGGAATCAAATCGAAAATTATATAGACAATTCAAATGTATGCCATTTTATGTATGATTTGAATTAGATTCTCATTTATATATATATATATATATATATATATATATATATATATATATATATATATATATATATATATGCAAGTTATCTTTCTAATAAGCTTTGAATTATATCAATTGGACTTATGTAGAGTGAGTTATAGTTGTTTTAGTGCAAGGTATTTAAGCTCCCAGAACAGCTGAGTTACAAATATTTATAGACAATTCAAATATTTGGTATTTTTGTATGATTTGAATTAGATTCTCATTTATGGATGACAAGAAAGGTAAGGAAGTTATCTTTCTAATTATCTTTGATTGAGGTCAATTGGACTTCTGTAGAGTGAGTTATAGCTTTTTTAGTGAAAGGTGTTTAAGCTCCTAGAACAGCAGAGTTATGGAAATTTTATATACAATTCAAATGCATGTAATTTTTTGTATGGTTTGAATTATATGCTCATTTATGGATGAAGAGAAAGGTATGGAATTTATCTTCCTATTGAGCTTTGATTGAGGTCAATTGGACTTCCGTAGAGTGAGTTATTGTTGTTTTAGTGTAAGGTGTGAAATCTGCCATAAATTTAAAGTTGTGAGAATTTGTGATTTTTAAGAGTTCTAATGGGAAAAGGACCCTTGGGATTCGAATAGGAATTTCGGATGTAATTGGGATACGGGCTAGTTGTGATAAGCCTAATATCTTGAATTTGAAAGAAATGTTATATTCATATTATAAGTAATTGAATACTTATGGAATTGGAATAAGTAAGTGAATACTTATGGAATTAAATTGGATATGTATATTCGGGATTATAGGTCAATGCTACGAGAGATAGGCATGGATGGCTAGATCTGATGATATATATATATATATATATATATATATATATATATATATATATATATATAGGTATAGAGACAGTATATATATGATATAATTAGAAATATATCTGTGTATGAATGGTATATTTATGTGAAGCATACCCCTCTAGTGCTATCATGGGAAGTTGCATGATGTGGGTGAGGCCCCTGGCTTGAGGAGAAGGGAGCGTATAGTCCTCAGGCCATAGCGTCCATTTTATATTTTGTGATTTTTATCAGGGGTGAGACGTGGTGGGTATGTTCCTTTCTCATTTCCGAAGAGTAACTATGACCTCTTTCCATATGTTGTGATTTGGTTTTTACCAAGTCGGTGTGAGAGTTCGATCGTTGGTACCCAGGATGATGTGTGAGTAATTCCCTGGAAGATGATAGCTTTGAGAGACTGTATCCATTGAGTTATAGCTCTGAAGGATGGTTATTATACTTATATAGTGTGTGAGATATAAGTATGGATATACTTGATGTGTATAGTATATTGTATATATATATATATGTGTGTGTGTGTGTGTGTGTGTGTGTGTGTGTTAGATGTGAAACATATATATACGGACATAATAAAGAATGGAATGTGAGATAAATTCTGAATCTTTCGAGAGTATAAAATCTGAAAGAAAAATAGGGATATACGTATATAAAGATGAGAATATTATATACGAGGTTAATAACACTAAAACGTGAATAGTGTATATAACTAGTTAAGTTATTCATGATGTAAGGGTGAATCATAAGTGAGAGATTATGATGTATAAGCTCAGGCGATAGCTTAGAGTATTTTATAAAGAATTAATAAAGTGATATTCTCCTTCCGGTAGATTTATATCCAGATATATATGTATATTTTTTTTAACTAAGAATCTGTATTAAAATGGGGTGAAGAAAAACCCTTCACTAATGGTTTATAAAGCAAGAGATAGAGAAATCTGAAATGAAATCTAATAAGTATCTAGATTTAGAGTCTTTTTAGGGACGAGCTTTAAAGTGAATTCCAATATCTTCATGAACAAGATCAATAATTTTTTAAGCCTTCATATGTTCTTCTTCATATTCCTTTTTGCTTCGCGCACACCAAATTTGCCAACAAATGTAACAAGGGACCATAACAGAGATAAGAGATTTAATGTTTTTCCCTCTTGTATTTAACCACCAAGACATAATAAGTCTTTTAAGAGAGGAAAAATTAAATCTATATCCCATTATACCTGAGAAATGGTGCCATACATGTTGAGCAATGGAAGTTGACCCGAATAAGTGATCAAAATCTTCCTCTACAGGAGTAGGATAGCATCTACATTTTGAGGCTAAGAAGATATGAAGAGTTTTCAATTTTTAATCTAGAGGAAGAGCCTGTTGGAGAAGACGCCACATAAAGAACGAAACTTTTGGAAGGATTCTTGGATTCCAAATGATTGAGAAGGAGAAAATAGTACAATCCCTTTAATGAAACAATATCCCATGCTGATTTTAAAGTGAACTTGCCATCCGCGTTTGACATCCATGGAGCTGGATTGTTGTTGTCTACATTCTCATGGTAACATTCCCAACATTTTTGCATTCTCCTCCATATTGAACTTGAACAGGAGGGTAAGCCATAGAAATCCGAATTAGCAAGGGACCTGTATCTGTGTTGCATATACTGAGCCCAAGTACCATTAGCTTTATAGAAGGAAGACCAAAGTTTACAAGAATGGGCCTTTGTGATGTCTTCCAACTTTTTAATACCAACACCACCTCCTATATGTGGCAAACAGATGTGATCCCATTTTACCCATTTGTGCTTTGGTTTGCCTTCATTGTAGCCCCATATAAAGTTTGAGAATAGCCTCTCTAATCTTTGTATGACGGCAAGTAGAGGATCAAGGACACAAAACAAATGAAATGTCATGGACTGTAGCGCCGCTCTAAGTAATACCATACATCCACTGTGATTAAGCATTTTCTCACACCAAGTTTCAATTTTTTGGCGCATAGAAACTTCCAACCTTTGAAAAAAAGATGCATTCTTTTGACGTGTGTAAAGTGGTACACCGAGGTATATAAGTGGCAGTGATGACTCCATGAACCCAGTGCTAGCTTTGATGATGTGACGACGTGTAGGGACAGTACTCACTAGACATATAAATGTTTATTTTGAGGTGTTAATCAGATAGCCAATGGTAGCTTCATACTGATGTAAGAATTTCATTAAGCTTAGGATATCTTTTTTACCGCCATTAGAGAAAATTAGACATTCATCGGCAAAGGAAAGAGATGGGATAATTTCACAGCCCAGGGGAGTTGAGAAATTTTTAACACTACCTTGAACCATGAGTTTGTGAAGACCTCTTGAAAGGATCTCAGTAATGATGATAACAAGGCTTGGAGAAAGAGGATCACCTTGACGCACACCACAATTTGATTTGAAAAAAAATGCACACTTTCCCATTAACACAAATGGAATACCAACTATTCGATATTGCACGCCAAACGAGATCAATCCATGTTTCTGAAAAGCCAAACACATGGAGAACTTTTGTAATACATAACCACGTGACCCGATCATAATCTTTGGACTTGTCTAATTTAATTAGAACATTGGAGCCCTGGACTTTTTTATTAAAATTAGTCACAAGTTCTTGCACCAAAAAAATGTTATCCATTATGTTGTGATCTTTGACAAACCCCGCCTGAGAAAAGGAGATGATTTTTGGAAGCAAATTTGCAAGCCTATTAATCCTGATTTTTGTAATTATTTTATTACAAAAAATACCTAAACTAATAGGCCTATAATCTCGACAATAGCTCGGGTTCTGCTTTTTTGGAATAAGAATAATATTTGTAGCGGACCAACTTCTTGGAATGTCACGACCTGCAAAAAAGGACACAATAGCATTTAAATATCAAATTTAATAATGTCCCAACAATGTTGGAAAAACCATCCATTAAAACCATCCGGACCAGCCGCACTATTTTTATCCATTCCAAAGGCAGCGGCTTTAATTTCTTCTAAATCTGGAATCTTGAAACATGTCATTATCCTCTTGAGAAATTGCAGATAGGATGACATCCAAAAGATTAAAATCCATTAGATAATCTGGGGACTGCGTAAGAATGTCTTCAAAGTGATTCACTAATTCTTCCTCAATTAATTGGTGATTATCAATCTTAACACCATCCTCATTTTGAATGCAATGAATAAGGAGCTTATTTGTTTTCACCTTTTCCATAGTGTGGAAAAAACTAGTATTATAGTCCCCATCAGTTTCCCACTTTACCCTTGACTTTTGACACCAAAATTCCTCCTCCAGACTCAATTCTTTGTTAAAATTTACTTTTGCATTGAAAAATTCCATCCTATTATCTGGGATTGGATCCATGTCATAGGCACTTTCTTTGGAGATAAGCAAATCTTCTTCATTTTTCACTCTTTGATGGATATTTTTTAAGACTTTTTAATTCCAAGACTTAAGGCCATATTTTAATCGGTTAAGTTTGGATGCAAAAATATAGAGAGGTTCCTCAAGCACTTCTTTACTCCAAAAATCTAAAACAATGCTTAAAAATTCATTATGCTTAGTCCAGGAATTAATAAATCTAAAAGCTTTTAGAATACCATCCATTGGCGATTTAACAGTGAGAACTAAAGGAGAATGATCAGAGTTTGTTCCGTGTAGGTGTTCTACTGTTGTTTCAAAGCCATTGGTGCACCACTGAGAGTTGTAAAAAATTCTTTCAAGCCGGGCCAAAATATGATTAACCCCATCTCTATTATTACACCATGTGAATTTGGAACCTATGTGATCAATCTCAAGAAGGCCCGAATGAAGGATACAATCATTAAATTCCTCAACCGCTAGATTATTTACACCCCGTCCCCCCACTTTTTCATCCTAAGAAAGAACAACAATAAAATGGCTACCCATAATCCATAGACCTTGAATTGAGTTTGCAAAATTTCCAATATCCGACCATAGTGATCTTCTACCCGCCAATTTTCATTTAGCGTAAACACAGGACAAAAAAATTGAATTTGAGAGATTGGGGAGATTTAATTTAATATAAATGATTTGATTTCTATTTTGCACAACAGTCATTGGCCAATAAAATTTCCAAAGAGCCCAAATTTTATTAGTAACATTTGCAACACCTCCAGTGAAATTAATCCTTCTACAAAGGTTTTTTAAATTACCAGCTTCAATTTTAGGTTCCATTAAGCAAACCACACTGAAATTATGAGACTTAATCAATTTTTTGAGCCTACGGACAGATGGCGAATTACCCGCTCCTCTAATATTCTAAAAAAGGAAACTAATCATCTAAAACCTTTACCAAAGTAGTATGTGATGACTTACCAGTTGACCTGGTAGGGTATTCCTTAGTTTGAACCCATCTTTTCCTAGGACGCTTTGAAGTGGAAGCTGGAGTCTTATTTATATTAAAGACTTTTTTAAATTTGGAACCCATTGTGTCCGAAAAATATTCCAACTATTTTCTGTTGGGAGTTAAGTTCCCCACCTCTTCACTATTAGATGCCCAGGAAGGTTTACATTCATTGACAACCACTTTTTTCCGCAGTTTAGGTCTTGGAGACACATTGAGGTGCAAAATAAGTGAGGGGTCATGTGGCACTATTCTGAGCTTAGGAAGATCTTTCATCTCGAATTCAATATATTCTCCCTCTTCAACCAATTCTAAACAAGGTGAAACATCTGAAGGAATGTCTTCTCCAGGAACCGAAATCAATGAACCAGAGTAAGTTGAATCCTCTAACAGCTTCTCATATCTGTTGGAGCAGGTGATAGCTAAAGGTTTGGATACTGTTATAGGTTGAGAAAGGTTTCGGTCAGAGCTTTTGGAGGGAATAGTATTTAAGGTTTTAGTAATATGTGGGTTATAAGGAGTAGTGTTTGTCAGTGGGTTTTTATTTGAAATGGCTATTTTGGTCTTTGGTTGAGGTAGGTTAATGGGTTTATTGGCTTGGGTTATTTTCTTTGTTCCAAGAATCAAGGGATGAGCAGTAAAAGTCCGATATTTTTGGAGAACAGTTATAGCCGGAGTCTTGGACGTAGACACTTCAACCACTGATTTCCCTTTATCCACCTGCTCTGGTGGAGGGCGTCGTCCCCCACAATCAATAATAACATGACCAATTCGCATGCATGAAGTGCAAAATGAAGGAGCATTTTCGTAAATAAGATGCTCCCAGAAGACTAGGTTGGACCCACATCCAATCCAAACCCTAGATGGTAAGGGTTTAGCCAAATCAACTTCAATAAGAATTCTGGATTGACTGGGTCAAAAAACTAATGCAGTAGCTTCGTCCATTTTAAGGGGATTGCCAATCAGATTGGAAATGGAAAATAGTGCTCCTTTATAAAAAAAAATGAACTGGAAGATAAGGAAGAGTGACCCATAAGGGAATTATAGGGCAGTTTTGATGGCTGGAGAAATTTGGAGTCCATTTGGAAACAACCATAGCGTATTTAAAAATAAACCACTGCCCCCGTAACCAAATACGAAGAAAATCCTCTTCAGAATTGAGTTTGATAAGAATGTGTTTATCATCTAATAATCCAATGGAAAAACCACCTTTGAGAGAAAAAGTATGAAAAGCTTTCCGAATGACTTCCATGGGTGGTCTACCACAAGAAAATTTCCCAATAAGGGAGTGTTTGAGAACCCCTGCCAACCGATTAATATCGTCATCTTCAAAGTGGAGAGCTGGTTCTACCTTATAAGAACATGGAGGTTTAAGAAAAGTTGATGGTTGGGTAGAGGCAGTGAGTAAGGAGGCAAAGGATTTTTTTTCATCCCTATCTAAGTCAGGAGGTTTGGAATTATCTGGAACGCAGTTGGTAGATTCGATAGGAAGAGGTTGGCAGCCCTGGGAGGGGGGCGCCATGGCTAGGGAGAGAGAGACGTTCTGTTGGTTCTAGTGAGAACTATTGTTATATACAGGATGGTATAAAATGTGGTATGTACTGAGGGCCTAATGGATTCCGACGATCAACATTGCCATGTAGTAGTGTATCGGGGCGGTTCCTTGTTTGGATTTCGCTTCGCGAGACACCCCACACACGAACGTAGTGTAATATTGGGAATGGGGAGAAGTTTAGTCCTTAGTACTCGGATTTATGAGGATCTTTAAAATATGGGTGAAATTAATTAGTTAGGAAGGGTAGCTTAACTAAGTTGTTTAAAAGGTATGCGATAGTTGTGCACTATTAGAAGAGGGGTGAGGTGTATCTCACGAGAGTGCGATACCAGTTTAAATATGATAAATTGCGTATTTTAAAATATGGCATTTATGCACTTGCAAAATATTTTCAAACTCGGGCCCTAACCCGTTTCTCCAATTTCCCATCTTTTTCTATAGATGTATATATTAGGTGTCCAGACACAGGAACGCCTGGATGACTATTCCTTTGAGTCATATTTTCACTGCAGCAGCTATGGATACCTGCAGGTTTATTATAGACGCTTCTATCGTTGAGATCTAGATAGGAGGTATTGTAAAAAACATTCGGGCGGATGACCTACTTGTATTCATTTATTCTATTATAGCCTTTTTATGCGGCATTCAATTTGGTTGTATTAAATTATACCGAGTCTTCGGTTATTTTATTTCATTTTAGTTGTTGTATATAAACTGTTGTGATTTATTTATTTGAATGGTTTGGTTAAAAAGATTAGTTAATTAAAATTTTGACGCCAGCCTAATAAGTTATTAGTAATTGAATTGGTTTTCGACAGTGATGCTGAGAATGAACCATATGAGACTCCTGTTTTAATTTGGTATATGATTGATCACCCAGTATTTTATTAGGCGGGGTGTCACATAATCATTATGCAATACCATATACAAATTCTTCTTATTGCCCACACCTGTTCCTCCCCGCAGGTGGCACAAAAGTCTTGCTACCAAACAGTGGTCATTTACATAATAAGGTTGTTATTGCCAGCGCATCAACTACCAGATGTACACTCGAATCCATATGTTAACCATTCACACGTGTTATGACACTCTCATGTCATTGAATCTATCATTTTCTCATAAGGATTGAACAAATCTTCATTAGACTATCCTAATCATAGGGTCCCCGCACGTACGTTTTGAGACCCATAATTATCTATCATCGTTATACCTTTCGAATTCCAGTCATTAATTTTCCTCTTTCTCGTTGTGGGTAAATTATTCTGTTCTGTGGCTTACATGCCTCACTTTAATATATTGGCCCCATATCTCTATGCCTGAATTATGTCCTTACTGGATTTCCTTTTATTCCCTAGGCCCTGGATACCCTGAAATACAGCATACTATAATTGTTGAGGACTACACTGGTCCTGCCCAGACCCACTACCCTCGGTTCATTAGTTTCCTGGCCCAATTCTTTTGACCCGAATTCTACGCAGGATATCTTACTTCTCCAATATTACCCCTTACCGGCATGGTTTGACATTCCCGTTCTTATCCACTCCACTTCTTATGTGAACGCATTCAATACTGGTAACCCCTCTCTCTATAAATAGGGATATTTCCCTTTCCCTGGTCCTACTGGCCTTTTTGGGATCTCCTTCTCTCGGACCTGGAAGTCTTGGCTCCCAGTTGTCATTTTCGTTGTTCCTTTGGCTCTACTGGACATATGGAACACATGGTCAATCTCGCTAGTCTTGGCTGAATTCATCGCCAATACGTTAAAATGGAATCATGTCCTTTTAAATAGTCTTCCCCACTAGGTATACCTTTTGGTAATCTTGTCCTTTGGCTAGGTATCGCAACTCTACTGGCTCCCTTTCTTCTGGGGCGTTGACATATTCTCTTAAACGTATAATTTTGACGACATTAGTCGCACCTCCCATTCACGCTTGGGCATTCCACTCATGATCCCATTTTTAACTTGCGACCTCTTTTTTTCTTCTGTAACCCCTACTTTGGTTATGAGGTTCGCTTGTCAAGTAAGCTTATTTTCTCACGGTCGGTCCCTACCTGACCTACTTGTGATAAGTTTGAAATATCTTTCGTATCTCCATTTGACCAGTAGATGGAAAATTACACGGTCAACCCACATCTAATATCTCGATGTGATTGACTATTCTTACTCTTAATACTGCTTCTCTGAGCAAGAAAACTTTCGTCTGAAATTAAAATTCTGAGTGTCACTTCACTCTACCTTACACTATTGCCGTTGGATTAGCTCCCTCCATTGGACCATCACATTTAGATAATGCTATTGGTCACTTCAATCACGATCACCGTTCCCCTAATTCTTCACAACTTTAATTATTTCCCTCCTCCTGTAATCCTGCTAACAATCTTCGCTAGTCGTCCCATATTGTTCGGTGTACGAAATCCAATCAAACTCGAATATGAAATGGATTCACTAAACTTAATCACAGGAGAGCATAAATTGTAAGGCCCTAAAAGGTTATTAGGAATGTAAATTATATGATTAGGTATAAGTTAGAAGTTATAAATTGGTGAGGGGTGTTAAACATGTTAATTATTGCATTTGGGGGATCCATACTCATGTGATATATATGTGTTACTTACATTAGATGCTAATCGAGATTATAATCGGGGATAACATTATTAGAGCATATGATTAGTTATGTGGATAAATGAATTATGAATTATGTTTTTAATGCATCATTATGGTTATAAAAGTAAATTAGGGTGTTGGTGCAAAATTGGCAATGTTTGGTTGCCAAATGTGAAAGTTTAGAAATTATTGGTAAATTGCTACTTTCCTGTTCGAGCCCAAATTAGGCATACAAATTTTATGATTTTGTAAAAACATAAAATATGAACGTTATAGATATATGAATTAGGGTTGTAACCCAACAAATGGAGTGTTAAATAATGGTCCGAACAAGAAGTTATACCGAAAGTACAGAACAAGGGCAAATCTGTCCATCCTTTAAGTGATAATTGTCTTATTACCACAACATGTGCTATTTTTTGATTGGTTAGAGGGTGGGCCATGGTTTGTCCGACTTAAACTCCTTAAAAAATCCCCCTTGTTCATCCAATTCATCCATGAAAAAGAGTTTTGCCTAAAGAGAGAGAAAGAGAAGAAAGTTAAGGAAGAAATCATTGGAAAAAATTCTATAAATCGAGGAATCCTCGTAAGGTAATTACTTATTTATTGAAGTTGGTCACATGGATGAGATCTACACTTTGTATATTTTTGTTTCTTATTTGAATAAATATTTTTATGATACCCATTTTGCCAAATTGTGTTAAAACAAAGATGGTTTGAGAGCCAATGTAAGAACGCGTATTAGGATCGTAAATGCTAACTTTAAAGTCCTAGATTTGAATTTCGTTCTCGTGAAGATTTTTGATTTAGAAAATTCATTTTCATTACGTGTGTATATATTAGAACATGTTATTATATGTTCCATGATTGATACCCAAGGTGGAGGTTATTTTTTCTTGGAAATGTTAAGTTATGCTTTAATGTTCTATTCTGACCTAGTCGAACTAAAAATGACATAAATCGTGGAATACATATTGAAATTGAGAAATTATAGTTGGTGATCAAACTAGACTCATATATGTATAATATATCCAAAAATCATGTAAAAATACCTTGAAATGAATCTTGGGTGATGGTTTGAAGTTTGGGTATGAAATATGTTCCAAAAGAGTAAATATGCATACCATGTGTTTGATATTTTGCTTGACATAGCAAATGAACTCAAAAAATTAGGAAACTGTAATTTTGTATTATTCACTATGTTTACTGATATTGATCAGAATATCATAAAAATTTATGATGGATAAAAATTATGAAAATTCTTGAAATTTGATTGCACAATATAGAGGAGCCCATAGGGTAGATTTACGATGTAGTAAATCAGTGGGCCGATCTTGCTCTAGGAAACTTGATATTATGCGTCGTCTTTTGTATTGGAATACTAATATGATAAGGATGGAATTACAAAGAAGAAATGAATGTTGGTTTAGTCTATGATTTGGATATATCAAATATATTAACATGAATTTGGATAAAACTTCATTTGTGATAAATGATTTGAATGGAATCATGTGATGCTTATGGATTGAGTTATGTTTAAATCATTATTTGGATTATTAATATTCTTATGATGATACTAATATTGTAATAATGATATAACGTGAAGAATATCTGATTGAACAAGTACCGGATAAAGGCAAGGGAAAAGCCAGTTAACTGTCAATGTGACTGTACTCACTGTAAAGAGATATTTGTATCATGTTATTGATATGATCAGAATAAATGAATATGAAATTCTTCATTTCAGTTTACGAAAATGGGAGGTTACTCCCAAACCCGGAATGGGGGATATTTTTCTATTAATGACAAAGGGTTACTCCTCGACCAAGAATGGGGTAAAATTGTCTATTACAGACAAGATACGTGAATCATGATTCGAAAAGTTAGGTCATTCATTATGAATGAGTCGGATAAGTTAATACATAATTATATGGACATTATTTATTGCATTTAAATTCAATGTAATAGTATAGTAGTGATGCATTCACTGGGCTATTTTGCTCACGGTTCCTATTTTCACATTTTTTTCAGGTAACTCGGTGTCACTTCCAAATCTCAGAGGCCGGGTTGGGTTAGCCAGGAATGAGGTAAGCAATGATTTTGTGTAAATGTAAATAATGTAATTAAGTTAACTTATCCTTCAAGAATTTTGTATATGCATAAATACTTAATGTTGAAAAAATGGTTTTAGTTGTATGGAGTTACATTGATGACTTTGAAATTAAAACGCGTGTTTATGGTTTGGTTAAATTAATAATGGTTTGACTCACCTTAAATTTAAAAGTTAATTATAAGTAACTAGGTTGGGTTGTGATAACTTTTGGTATCAGAACATGGTTATTAGGTTCTGGACAGGGTGTGAGGGTCTAGATTGGCAGTGGACATAGAAACTGTTTTGAGTCACAAGTATTCAGTTTCAAGGGATAGATTTAAGTATGTTGGATTCCTGAGGCGGGAACATGAAGGGTTTGTTATTAAGTTTTTAATTGGATTTATTGACTAACATCTGTCAGCTATATACATATTTTTTGTACGTGATATGAAATAAGGAAATAAGATGTTAAGGTTTATTCGGGGCTAACAACGACTGCCGGTATTTTAATATAAAATATTGCATTGCTTTATATTGTGTATGAACAAATGTGTCATTGAAGGAATTTATTTTTTCTAAAGACACAATGTGGTATACAAATTGTGAAGTATTGGAAGTGATCTCTTTTTATACTAGTATATGTGAACTTGATAAAAATTATGATGTATTAGAGGTCATCTCTTCCTATTCTAGTATATGTGGACTTAAGTCGTGTTACGTATATCATTATGAATGAGTGCACTCATCACCTGTATTGCAGAGTGATGTACGGGAACACATATTTCGTTAAAGGATGAGAAGTGAGAATAATTATTGTTACATGATTATAATAAGACTTAAATTATTGGAGTGTGAATAAAAATGAAAATTCACATAGTAAATGTTAAATGATAAGGTTAGTAGTTGTATATGTTTATATTTAACATGTAAAAAGGTATGAAATTCAATAACTAGTCGATATATCACAAATGATCATAATATTAATTCATAGTGAATTATTACAAGTAGAGTAAAGAGTAATGAGAGTTGAGATGTACGTCTTTAATAATATGAGTACATTTAGTGGAAAATTACTCTTGTGATCTTTTGAAATGCCTATATGAATAGTAAAGTTGAGATAAGTTGTTAAAGAGTTGGAAGTTTAAAAATATTGATGAGTACTTTTAAGAATATGTGTTGTAGATGAGTATGGGAAAGATGTTAGTCAGGTTTAAATATGTACAACTAGTTTGGGGGATATTGAGTTGTATTTGTCATTGCGAGTATATGTTATCACTAAGAGTACGTCATATAAAGAATATAATTAACATTATACAGAGTTACCAAGAAGTATGTGTAAGGAGAATGTGTTATGTGAGACAACTAAGGTATTTGTATAGGTTATTTGAAAGAGATATGACATATAATAGTTAGATAAGTATTATGGAGTTGGTAAGTATGGTTAAAGTTTCATGTGGTGATGTTATTTTTAACATCCATGTTATCAAACGGGTAAGACGAGTGTATTAATGATGTTGTGTAAGACTATAATATTATTAAGCATTGAAGTAAGATTATGATTGTAAAGTTATTGTGTTGGATAAATGACTTGTTAAGGTCATTGTATGTTTAGTTAAAGAACAATCAAATGATGCTAAAAAAATAAAATAAAAAAAGGAATATAGTGAGAAGTTATATTGAATTCATAGTGCATTACTGCAAAAGATACATGAAAGTGAATATGGAATATTAGTTAAAATTATAAATTTGGTGAATGATTGTTCATTGTCGATATGTGTGAAAAGGACCTTTAGTGTGTACTTTAGGTAAAACAAACTTTGGTCCAATTTTTAGTTAAACCCAATTTTAACTTCTTAAACCCTAAACATGCATCTAAGTGATTAAATTCATTCAAAGAATAAACCATGCGGTAAAAGAAACAATTTCAGGAAAAAATCCTTGAAGGGCAAAACCTTTTTATTTCACTATAATTTGTAAGACACAACTTAAACGGATTATAATGAAATAGGGTGACATACAAAATACCCGTAGGTGTCGGTTTCGATGTCTCGACTGGAATCTCTCGCAAGAACTCCAGGTGGGCAGCAGTAGAGAAGAAGATGGCTTCTCCACAAGTTACTTCATAAGGACTCCCTCCACAATAGCACGCAGCTCTCCGGCTGTAGAGTTCTCCCCCACGAAGTGCAAAACGGTGTAGTGAATGAATTGTCTTCCGATAAACGCGTTCAAGATCACCAACTTTGGAATCGAATAATTTGATCTTGAATAAACACCGGATGAATGAAAAACTATAAGGGAATAAGTTTTTGAAAGTGTTATGCCTATTAAAGTTTCGCAGTGACGTTTTTCATTTATAACTGAGAAGCACAGAGTCCAAGAAAATGAAAACACGAAAATTGAGGTGGCAGATCATTCGAGCGAGATGTGGAGCTCGTTCGTGCGACATATGGATGTCGTTTGAACGACCCACGGTTCTCGTTTGAGTGACAGTGATAAAAAAACTATTTTCCTTTTGAATAAATGCTAGAATTTTCTTTAAACTATTTGTAGCTCAAATATATTTTTAAAACATAAAAAGATTTAATTCCCAATTATTTAAATCACCCACCATTTAATCAATATACAGAATTACTCAAATGCTTATAAGTATTCATACCTGAGTGATTTTTAACATATGCAACACCTCTTGACTTGAAATCTTCTTCAAAGCTTTAAATTGCACATTCTTGGACTTGAACTTTGTCGTAGGCTTCAATTAAACTCCATAATTAAACTAGCCTAGACTTAATTTATTTTGTCCGGAATTAAGCCAATTAAAACAAAAGTACATGATAAGAATTATTTCTTACAAATATCTCCCTTTGGATATTCCGGGACAAAACTAAACAGAGATGCTATATGCCCTAAACAAATATATGTCCTATCTCAAAACTCATAAATATAAAAATACATGACATAGTGAAGAAAACTGAATAAATGGCAGGCATCTGAATCTTATTCTGTCTCTGAATGGCAATCATCTGAATCTGTCTCTGAATGTGATGTATCAATAAATATCTGAATCTCTGAAAATAATACCTACACACACGAGACACAAACAAATACCTAAGTGAAGTATGGAGGAATAACACAAATATAATATCATAATAAATACTCCTCATACATCACATATCTCTCCCCCTTTTTGATTGGAATAGACTAAAGGTGGGACAAACACACCAAGTCTAGCATGAATATATGAGAATAAATAACATGGCTAGATAAATAATATCAGTATGATAATGGAGAGTAAATATAGCAGTAACTGAAGCATAATGAGAGAATCACTAAAACTGCAAACGAAACAATACATCCATGCCATAAATGAAATCAATAGAAATACAGTTCTCCATAAGAATACATCATATCTGAGAATAAATTAATACAGAGGAATATCAATGTCTCAGATACGATATCAAAACAAATACATCTAGGCATCATTAGGAGTATCATTATCAGCAATAGCATCATCATCATTGTATGTAGATGAAATATGACTTAGTCCAGAAGATCCTGCACCTCTCAGCTGCTCTCTCTGTCACATCTCATCAAAAAAATGTTGTCATCCTAGATTCGGCACGAACATGGGATTCCTCCTCGGCATAAAATCCGACCATGATAGAGTCATACATCCTAGTCTGAGCAGCTACCTGTGCCAGTAAAGTAAAAAGCTCCACCTCAATAGGACGTGTGGGTGCAGGAGTGGAGGTGCGTGGCTGAGAAAACTCAGAGGTGCTCGGAATGGTGTGATCAGCAGGCTGACAATGATCAGCATCAGGGAAGGCTCCCTCAGTTCGTGGAGCACTAGCTCTCGTCGTCTGTGGCATGTGAATCTCAAAACGAGTGAAAGTATTATGATCAATAATAGAAGGTGAAGGAAGATGCATATCACTCTCTATAACGGGAACCCCGACAGTAGTGTAGATGATGGAAATGATAATCCCATAAGGAAGAGCATGGCGGATAAGGTTGGTACCACTGACTGTGATAGATGATATAACACGTAGCATGATAGTCGGTAAATTAATATCCCACCCCTGAGAAACATGGTACATTAAATAGACAATGTCAAACCCAATCTGAGTGTGATATATCCAAGGATAAATGGATGCTGACACAAACCTATTAAGCACACGGAAGGGAGGGAAAAGCTGTCGGTGATACATGGTAGTACCATCCTAGGGAATCTCCCAGAAATAATGACGTAAAATATCCTCATAAGTAGGTCCGTCCTTGGTATAATGAGGGAACACAGTGTCAGGAACACGAGGAAGGTGTAAAAAGGCAGCTATGAGATCTGTTGTGATGAGAAAAGGAATGCCACAAATAGTAGAAAAAATCCCCTCGGCATGGGGGAGAGTACGAAAGAAAAACTCTCGGACAATGTCCGGATAGATAACCCCATAAGCCTCAAACATATAATCCCAACCCCTACCATACAACTAGTGTTGAATGTCTAACCCCTGAAACTCAGAATAATGAAACACCCTCTCCTGAAAAACAGACCGAATGTGGAGACCCAATAAACAGTAATGATCATACTCAACACGGGTGGCCCACCTCACTGGAGAGTGCGGGGGTCTACAGGACTGAGCTCTCCCAGCTTGAGTATAGGGTGGTGGCACATCGAGTTGGCCTATCGGGGCACCGCAACGTCGAGGCGGCATGACAAAAGAGTGTAATGTGTGATGTGTGAAGGGTAATAGTCGTCGAGGAACAGACACACACCTAAGAACCTATATCCGTACAACAATCCAATCGAACCACCGCGAACACCAACCACAACAATAGGAAAAATCATAAACAACAACCAAATTGTTTCTCAAAGAAATGATTTCTGAAAAAAAATCAAGAGACAATCATGAATAGTAATACCTCAAAATTGCTGGAAAACGGGAATAACTCGCCAGAGAACTAATTTCTAGAGAAACGCTTGTCAAAGACCAAAAAAATTTACTACCGGAGGATTGAGATGAACGTACTAACACCGGAGAACTATTCTGAACAAATGGTCGTCGACGAACCTTTGTGCAGAGGTGGTTATTTGAATAGGTTCTAACACCGGAGAACACTAGGACCTTGAAAACAATCGGAGAGAAGTAGAACCTTCAAGTCCCCCCAATGTGTGTAAAAATATGGTTAAGGAACAAACTATGTAGTATTGACTAGATATCGCCGGAGAGCAACCTCTGGAGACACACATGCCGAAGAAACACAAGGTATAACTCGAGTGAAGAGAAAACAGAGAAGCAAAGCTTCAAAGTCTAATAATGGTTGGATTTTTCAACAGAGCTGCTGCATCGCTTGGAAAACAAAGGGAAGGGTTATGAACGAAAGAATTGAACGAGCAGTGTTAAGGGAACCCTGATCTCTCTAGACGTCGTTTAAACAATTTTCGTATGTCGCTTGAATGATTTTCCATATCGCTTGAATGATATGTCCGCGCGAAAAATGATGTCGTTCAAACAAGAAAATTAAAATTCCAGAAATACCCCAAAAACATTAAGTATTTGCCCAGTGAAAAAATTATCCCAAAACAGTACCTGGAACACAGAAACAGACTCAAAACAGAAAACAGTGTAAAAACGACCAACGGGAATTACATGTTAACATGGTACTAATGTGCTCAATAATGAATGTGGATTATATGGGTGTGAACTACAACAGATGAGTCATCATTTCAATACATCGAATCGATCAAAAGTTTCTAATTAATAGCAAGAGATCATCAAACTTAATCAAAGCCATTTGTGACGAAATAAGTGTGAGTTTAATGAACTAAACTTAATTAACATGCATACAAGTCCGGATTTTTGTCGATTCTACAAACAATAGGGTTATGATACGATATTTCAACATAGGATTCGTGGTACAAACCCGTTTAAATTTATTTCCAACCAAACTCCCTCATATATATGAACTTTTCAAGATCTTTAGAAAAATCCATCAATCTCAACTTAGAGAAAGTCCTATTGGCCGCAATTATGGCATATGAATTTTTATTTCCTTGATTTTATTTTGGGCTCTTTTAAACAGTGGTTTTCACAATGAGTCAATTTTATACTCTCACAGCCCTTTCCCATGAACACTCATCATTTTTTCAATATCAATTCTCATGAAAAAATGATTCTTACAAGAACACCTCCTCCTTAAGTTTACTTATGCATAGATGAAAAAATTGAGATAAGAACGTCTCACCAAACTCAAATATGAAAGAGAAGTCAGACAGTCATATAAACTCGTGCATATGTTCAAGGATGGCATATAAGCAAAGTCGAATCAAAATGAATATCAACTTCGAAAAAACCCATAGTGCAAAGGTTAAGATCATTCTAAGCATTAATAATAATCACCAAATGTCCAAACCATATGAATAATGAAAGAAAGGTGGGGGGGGGGGGGGGGGGGGGCGGAGGTCAAGAACACTAATATCCCACATCTACCATGTAACCTCACAACTCAAAAACCAAAAATCTTTTTGAATTTTCAAAATTTTTATAGAAAGAATTTTTTTTTTGTATTTTCAAAAAGTTTTTATAAAAAGCAAAATCTTTTTGTATTTTTGATAAGACTCAAATACATAACAAAAACTAGAAACAAGCCATAACACTAGCAAAATAAGGCATGATGTAAATACTAGTGTATGACAAACCAACGAACAACCTCAATCGAAAGATGAAACATGAGGAGAACCACGAGCAATGATGGAAGAATCACTAAGCCTAATACCTAACGCTTCTAAATCCGACTTCCTAACCCAAGTAGGTGTGAACTGACGAGTAGGGGCATTGGGAATCGAAATGGCTTTATACTTTCTAAGAGCGTTCTTAATATCGTAGCAAAACCATCTAAGATGACCTCTCCTACCGCAATAAGTACAAGTGTAGATACGATGAGGAGCGTGTCCTATAGGACGATTATACCTCACGTTCCTAGGTGGCTCTCTCCAAAAGTTCCTAGGAGGCTCTCGTTTTTGCATGGTTTTGGCTTTGGGTACAGGTGCAACATGATGATTAAAGTCAATACCTCTCCGATTATCTTTGATTTCGACGGTGCCTAAGATTTTGTCAATATTTTCAGATCTAGCCTCCAAATCAAACTTAACTTTACTCGAATCTTGTGACACCCCGACTAATTAAATACCGGGTAGCTACTCCTTTATTAAATTAAACCAAAATGCCAAGTTGGCTCAGTTAATAGCATCACTGTCGAAAACATTTTATTATTACTAACCACCTAGTATTTAAAAAGTAAGTTGCCAATTTTTAATTAAAGTCTGATTAACATGCAGTAAAATATTTAATGCAAGAATAATAACACCATTCACCATAACAAAGTAAATAGAATAACCATCACATAATGTAAATAAAGTCTGGAGGAAAACTCCTCACTAAAATACCACAAACTGAAATATCTAAACTGAAAACTGAATCAATACATGCCAAAGTCTAAAGAAAACTGAAATGGAAATGTAACTCTAATGGAACTGGGCAACATGCCCTAAAACTGAGGAATACTGAACATTGAATCCAAATGATAGAAGCGTCTACAAGCAAATCCCTGTAGCTTCCACAAACAGCTACAGCTCATCACCTGAATGAGTATCCTATGCATGGTGTCCTTATGGCTGGGTACCTAAAATGGTTTTACAAGAAAAATAGATTTGAAAGCAAACGGGTCAGAGCCCGAATGTGGAGATATTTTAAAAAAACCTGCAAGTGCTTTAAAAACATTTAAAACATTAAATGCAAAGTACATGTTAGGACGTGCACTCACATGAAATTCTCACCTCTCGTCTAACTGTGCACTCCTAACGTAAGTACCCATCTAAAATGACACTAACCACTAGCTAAGTGACATCATATCTAGCTAGAATGATATAGGTTCTACCCTTATTACTCGGTTCCCATTACATAAAAACGATCTCAAATAAATAGGGGTTTAACGTAAACTCAGATACTCAATATGCAATATATTTCACTATCAGTTAACCCGTTATGTTTTTCTCGAAACAATACCGTAATTATATTCACAACATTAACATGAAGGTTCCCATTAATTGAGTGTATATTATTCACATCATAAATATACAATACAAGCACCCCGAGAACTAAGCTGCGGTGCACACATACTCTGCTATCCATCCCGGTACATCACGTACATAAGGATCACATATTCCGAATCTCTCAGGAATAGTTCACAGATAACAACATCACAAATAATGGAGGCGAACACAGTCACATCACATGGGTCACGCACATACCTACGCTCCCACGATCAGCGAACTTATCAACATCCCAATAAGTCTTTCAATGACCTATGTTCATCAAGGTAACCAGTATAAATCCGGGCAACAAAAGGATTAGAGGTACCTAAGCGAACGCAAACCTCCCGTGATAGCAAGTATGGTAGGTATGTCATACACACAAATCATATACCAATACTAAGTAAACACGCATCTTAGTAATCACCGTAATTTAATTGTAGTACTTATTGCATTCTCGTACCAATTTAATATATATACAACTTATATAATCCCGGTCCATATTTATACGCGCCATAATTTTCTCACGTCGTAGTAGGCACTCACGTATCGACTCAAATGTCTATTTGATTTGATCCTCACTTGTATAATTTACTCCTCATTATATCTCAAATGTCCCAAGCATACTATTACACCATCAAAGGAATGTTATCTCTATCCTCAAACAAGTTTACGGGGCTCCCACAATCAAAACAGGCCAGAAAGGCCTAAACTGCCAGCTCGTTACAAGTCTCGTTCGAACGAGGCCGTTCGAACGAGGTTTCGTTCGAACGAACTCGGCTATCTAACGAGATCTCGTTCGAACGAGATTATCGAATGAACATCCCTCTCGTTAGAACCCTAAATTGTCAACTCGTTAGAAGCTCGTTCGAACGAGTTCGTTCGAACGACCTGGGTAGGTCTTCTAACGAGTGACCAGATTCAAGCCCAGAAATTCTATATACGTTTTTCACTAATTTCTACACTTCTAATCTCAATCAAAATTAGTCCCAATCATGTTTTATGGTCTCTAATCATCCTTAAACATACTAAGATCATATACTAACATCTTTTAAGGAATTTACACATCCTAAACATCATTAATTCATCAAATCTCTACCCTTTTCCCCAAAATTTTCAAGAACATAAACCCTAGAATTTATGATCATCAATATACTCAAATTAGATTCGTTTTTGTTACATCCAACACATATTTACATCAGGGTAATCATTCCTCTACGATTCTACATTCAATTACTCCTCAACATTCAAATTCTAAGTCCAATTAAAATGGGTTTTTATTAACTCTCAAGAACAATTAGATTTATGTAAATTCCTACACATGGAAGATGCATTCTCTATACTAATTGAAATTAAACCACTTGCCTGTTCCAATCTCTGATTTTTGGTGTTGATTTGATGAAGTTCTCTCTCTCTTTCTGCAGAATTCCCTTCTTCTCTCTCTCTCCAAGCTTTTCTCTAATGGTGGCTAGGGTTTTCTTTTGGAAAGTAATTAGAAACCTAATTCTAATAACCTACGTAACCTATTGGGTTAACATGGGTTGGTTAGTGGCTTAGTGGGTCAAATCCACATCACATATAATTTACTAATTTTCGTCACTTTTAATTTCCAAAAATACAAAATTACCAAAATACCCCTATAAGATGCCGGTATGGCCTAAAAATGCCCCGGGACCCAAACTAAACCCCCGGCTAGTGTTTTCTAACTACCTCGACCCTTCCGGACGCGTTGGTGCACTCAAAACGACCATACGGTTAATAGATTTTAAATTCACTTTTATAAATAAAATAATTATATGCTGATGCAACTATCACCCGCGTCCCAATAAAATGTCCAAATTGCCGTATATCAATCTCACGACAATTTCATAATTCAATATTCATATAACATCATATATACTCAATATAGTCAAATACCAACTCACATCTCGCTAGTATTTTATCCGGATTAATTCCCAATTAATTCTCATTTAATTAATTAATCCCAAAATAAATATTGCCAAAAATACGGGGTATTAGATACTCCCCCCCTAATAACAGAATTTCGTCCCGAAATTCGAAACTAGAAAGTACCTGGTAAGAACAACTCTGGATAACGTTCGCGCATCTCATCCTCGCGCTCCCATGTGGACTCCTCGACATTGTGATGTCGCCACTGAACACGCACTAACGGAACTATCTTTGACCGCAGCTTCCTCTCACTTCGGTCCAAAATAGCAATCGGCCCCTCCTCGTTGGAGCTATCCGGCTGGAGATCGATGTCCTCCACAGCAATGTGAGAATGAGCCAAATTATCTCTAAGGTATTTCCTTAGCGAGGAAATGTGGAACACATCGTGAATCCGATGCAAATGCTCTGGTAACCCAAGTCTATACACAACCGGTCCGATCCGCTCAATAATAGGAAACGACCCCACATACCTTGGTGCCAACTTCCCCTTCTTCTCGAAACGCATAATCCCCTTCATAGGAGATACTCTGAGAAAAACCTGGTCCCCCACTTGGAACTCCTTGAAAAATCTCTTCGCATCAGCATAACTCTTCTGCCTGTCTTGAGCTACCCGAATGCGACTCCGAATCAACTCAATCCTTGCTGAAGTATCCTGAATCACTTCCGGCCCAAGTAGTTTGTTGTCCCCCACCTCCAACCAACATGCTGGGGAACGACAAGGTCTACCGTACAATGCCTCAAACGGAGCCATGCCAATAGTGAACTGATAGGAGTTGTTGTAAGCAAACTCCACCAGTGGAAGGTACTGCTCCCATCCACCCCCAAAGTCAATAATGCGCATGCGTAGCATGTCCTCCAACATCTGATTTGTACGCTCGGTCTGCCCATCGGTTTGCGTATGATAAGTCGTACTCAACCGCAATTCCGTGCCCATGGCCTCCTGGAAACTCTCCCAAAACCGTGAAACAAATATCTTGTCTCTGTCAGACACGATATTTAGGGGCACACTGTGTAGTCTCACAATCTCTGAAATGAAGAACTGGGCATACTGTCCCGTAGTGTAGTCAGTCCTTACGGGTAAAAAGTGAGCGACTTTGGAAAACTTGTCCACAATTACCCAAACGGAGTCGTGACCCCTCTGCGACGTAGGCAACCCCGTGATAAAGTCCATGGATATGCTCTCCCACATCCACACCGGGACCTCCAACGGCTGTACCAGTCCTGCCGGTCTCTGATGATCCACTTTTACAAGCTGGAAAGTGGCGCATTTTGAAACAAACTCAGCGATATCTCTCTTCATACCGCTCCACCAATACTGGCGTCTCATGTCTTGGTACATTTTGTCCCCTCCGAGATGTACCATGAACCGTGAGCCGTGCGACTCTGCCATCACCTCGTGTCGCAATTTCTCCCCTTTCGAAACCACCAATATCCCATTGAAGCGTAATCCCCCGTCTGAGCTAACGGTATAGGAGTCGGCTCCCTCTGCTAGTAATCGAACTATCTAACCTGACAGAAGGAGTCATTAGTCTGTGCCCGTACTACATTTGTGACAATCTACAGTGTAACAGTCATCACAGACATGAAAGATCGGGCCACTGCATCTTGGTGTCCCAATTCCTTCCACTTGGCCTTCCACACCTCTGCCACTTCATCTGCTGGCCTACGGCTCAACGCGTCTGCCACCACGTTAGCCTTACCCGAGTGATACTGGATATCGAACTGGTAGTCTTTCACAAACTCAAGCCACCTACGCTGCCGCATATTCAACTCCTTCTGCATGAACAGGTACTGTAGGGACTTGTGGTCCGTGAACAATTGGAACTTCTCCCCCAAAAGATAGTGCCTCCAAATCCGTAGGGCAAATACCACTGCCGCCAACTCCAAATCATGCGTGGGGTAATTCTTCTCGTGAGGCTTAAGCTTACGGGAATCATAAGCTATGGCCTGTCTCTCCTGCTGTAATACACCTCCAAGCCCTTGCAAAACACATCGGTGTAAACCAAATATTCAACTCCCGGTCTCGACAATGCTAACACAGGTGCTAAGGTTAACTTGTCCTTTAAGTCATCAAATACCAACTGACAGGCATCACTCCAAATGAATGGCACACCTTTACGAGTCAGATGTGTCAAAGGACCCGCTATCTTCAAAAATCCCTGAATGAACCTTCTATAGTATCCTGCTAGGCCCAAGAAACTACGAATCTCAGTCGGTGTCGTGGGCTGTCCCCACTCCCTCACCGCGGATACCTTTCCCGGATCAAAAGATATCCCCCGGTCGAAAATAATGTGTCCCAAAAACTGGACCTCCTTCAGCCAAAACCCGCATTTCTCATATTTTGCATACAACTCGTTCTGACGTAGTGTCTGCAAAACTTGCCTCAAATGCTCGACGTGCTCCCCCTCTGTTTAGGAGTAAACCAGAATATCATCGATGAAGACAATGACAAACTGATCTAGGAAATCCCTGAACACTCTGTTCATCAAGTCCATAAACACAGCTGGAGCGTTGGTCAAACCAAACGACATAACCCAGAACTCGTAAGAACCATATCTCGACAAGAACGTAGTCTTCGAGGCATCCTCCTCCCTGATACGCAACTGATGGTATCCCGATCTCAAATCAATCTTTGAGAAGAAAGAAGCTCCTCTCAACTGGTCGAATAAGTGATCGATTCGAGGCAACGGATACTTATTCCGTATCGTGACCTTATTCAACTCCCGGTAGTCCACACACAATCTCAGTGAACCATCTCTCTTCTTCACGAACAACACAGGGGCACCCCACGGTGAAGTACTCCTCCGAATAAACCCCTGACCCAACAACTATTCAATCTGATCCCGTAACTCCCTCATCTCAGCTGGAGCCAAACGGTACGGTGCGCGTGCTATAGGTCTCGTACCTGGTAATAGGTCTATAACAAAGTCTATCTCTCGACTGGGGGGTAGGCCTGGTATCTCCTGAAACACATCCGAATACTTCCTGACGACTGGGATTGAATCTAAAGGAATCACAACCTCCTTAGAGGTATCCTCCTCTAGGTAATACAAATGAGCGGTCGAGCCTCCCTCTGGGCGAGGCATCGCCACTACAAACATCTCTTGCCCCGGAATGGAAAAAACAATTTCGCCCACCGAAGCAATCAATCATGGCTCTATAATCAGCGAGTCAATCCATACCGATAATCACATCGTGAACATGCATATCTAATACCAACATGTCTGCAGGTAATACCAAACCACCAATCTCTACCCCCACTCCCCGGCATATAAAGAAAATAAGTGACCCACTCCCCAAAGGTGAGTCGACACACGTCACTGTGCTCTCTGTCGTAGCTAACAACCCTAAGGCTTTCACAAAATGTGTGGCTATAAAGCAATGTGTAGCCTCCGTATCAAACAATACCCGACCCATAGTGCCATGGATAGGAAACGTACCCTCAATCACGGGCGGTGCCCGTGGAACTGCATCCTGGTGGACGTTATAGACACGTCCATACTGTAGCTGCCCCTGCTGAACTGGGACTACTGGAATGGGTGGCAATGCTGCCATCTGTGGCGGTGCGGGGAGAGCGGCGGGAAACATAGGCCTCTGCGGCTCCTAACGAGCACCCTGCTGCGGCTGCTGTGGGGCCTTGCCCCTATCAGGACAATCCTGTTGTTTATGGCCAGTCTTGCCACATATAAAACACTTCCCTGGGAAGTGCCCTCCTCGCTGCCCCTGCTGTCCCCGGCCCTGGTGGCCGTTACCGTTTCTCCCTTGGCCCTGGTGAAACTGCTGCCCATTCTGCCCCTGTTTGCCCTGATGGCCGTTTGGACCCTGATGGCCCTGACGGAAGCCTCCCTTTCTGTGCCTATAATTCCATGATCTAAACCTCTTCTGATCCCCCTGCTGGGAACCCTGCTCACCCTGTCTCTGCCCCTGAACAGATTGTGCCCCACCGGCACCATGTCCTCCAGTCCTGCCCTGATGGCTAGACTCTCCCGACCTCTTGCCCTCAGCCATATGAAAGCGGTGATCCTGGAAGTGTAACAAAGCATCATTAACCACATCAGAATAAGTGGTCAACGAAAGGTTCCCTAACATATGCTGACAGATCCTCCATGTCAACCCGTCGGTGAATTTCTCAATCTTCTTCTTTTCTGTCGGTATCTAATTCGGAATGATATTCAATAGATTCGTGAACTCGGCCTCATACTCGGCCACGGTCTTACCCTCCTGCTTCAGGCTCATCAATTTCCTCCTCATTTCCGTATGAACAGCGGACGAAAAGTACTTGCAGTCAAACCGCACCCAAAAGTCCTGAATAGTGAGAGTATCCCTCTCCTTCACGGTGGTAATAGACTCCCACCACTGCAGTGCATATCCAACTAGCTTGAAAGTAGCTAGAACCTTCTTCTGAACGTCCGTGCACTCATACATCCTCAAGTGCCTCTGTATATCCTTCCTCCATTGGCTCGAGACTACCGCATCTGAGCTACCTGCAAACTCTGGCGGATGCGCTTTCTGAAAAGCGTCACGTACACGTTCCCAAGCAAACGGGAATGCATTTGCCTGTACTGGCGCGGCAATCGGCGCCTAAGGCGGTGCCTGCTGAACGACGGAAATTGCGGCATTTACCGCTTGGGCTAATATAGCTGCAACCTCAGCGGCGCTCATCATGCCCTGAACTGGAGCGGGCTGGGGTTCGGGCATTGCATCCCTAGGAACTCGTCGTGCATGTCGTGGAGGCATCTGAAATAAGAATGAAGTTTATAAGTTAGCAGTTATAAACTTAAAATAGCTGAAGAATGAAGCATACACAAAAAGAGTACAACAGTCCTAAAATATAGGGCTCTATATCAAAGAAAGCTTAGCCGAAACATAATAGCCGTAAAGATCCTAAAGGACACTAGAACCTGATGCTCTGATACCACCTGTGACACCCCGACTAATTAAATACCGGGTAGCTACTCCTTTATTAAATTAAACCAAAATGCCAAGTTGGCTCAGTTAATAGCATCACTGTCGAAAACATTTTATTATTACTAACCACCTAGTATTTAAAAAGTAAGTTGCCAATTTTTAATTAAAGTTTGATTAACATGCAGTAAAAGATTTAATGCAAGAATAATAACACCATTCACCATAACAAAGTAAATAGAATAACCATCACATAATGTAAATAATGTCTGGAGGAAAACTCCTCACTACAATACCACAAACTGAAATAACTAAACTGAAAACTGAATCAATACATGCCAAAGTCTAAAGAAAACTGAAATGGAAATGTAACTCTAATGGAACTGGGCAACATGCCCTAAAACTGAGGAATACTGAAAATGGAATCCAAATGATAGAAGCATCTACAAGAAAATCCTTGTAGCTTCCACAAACAGCTACAGCTCGTCACCTGAATGAGTATCCTATGCATGGTGTCCTTGTGGCTGGGCACCTAAAATGGTTTTACAAGAAAAATAGATTTAAACGCAAACGGGTCAGAGCCCGAATATGGAGATATTTTAAAAAAAACTGCAAGTGATTTAAAAACATTTAAAACATTAAATGCAAAGTACATGTTAGGACGTGCACTCACATGAAATTCTCACCTCTTGTCTAACTGTGCACTCCTAACGTAAGTACCCATCTAAAATGACACTAACCACTAGCTAAGTGACATCATATCTAGCTAGACTGATATAGGTTCTACCCTTATTACTCGGTTCCCATTACATAAAAACGATCTCAAATAAATAGGGGTTTAACGTAAACTCAGATACTCAATATGCAATATATTTCACTATCAGTTAACTCGTTATGTTTTTCTTGAAACAATACCATAATTATATTCACAACATTAACATGAAGGTTCCCATTAATTAAGTGTATATTATTCACATCATAAATATACAATACAAGCACCCCGAGAACTAAGTTGCGGTGCACACATACTCTGCTATCCATCCCGGTACATCACGTACATAAGGATAACATATTCCGAATCTCTCAAGAATAGTTCACAGATAACAACATCACAAATAATGGAGGCGAACACAGTCACATCACATGGGTCACGCACATACCTACGCTCCCACGATCAGCGGACTTATCAACATCCCAATAAGTCTTTCAATGACCTATGTTCATCAAGGTAACCAGTATAAATCCGGGCAACACAAGGATTAGAGGGACCTAAGCGAACGCAAACCTCCCGTGATAGCAAGTATGGTAGGTATGTCATACACACAAATCATATACCAATACTAAGTAAACACGCATCTCAGTAATCACCGTAATTTAATTGTAGTACTTATCGCATTCTCGTACCAATTTAATATATATACAACTTATATAATCCCGGTCCATATTTATACGGGCCATAATTTTCCCACGTCGTAGTAGGCACTCACGTCTCGACTCAAATGTCTATTTGATTTGATCCTCACTTGTATAATTTACTCCTCATTATATCTCAAATGTCCCAAGCATACTATTACACCATCAAAGGAATGTTATCTCTATCCTCGAACAAGTTTACGGGGCTCCCACAATCAAAACAGGCCAGAAAGGCCTAAACTGCCAGCTCGTTACAAGTCTCGTTCGAACGAGGCTGTTCGAACGAGGTTTCGTTCGAACGAACTCACCTATCTAACAAGATCTCGTTCGAATGATATTATCGAACGAACATCCCTCTCGTTAGAACCCTAAACTGTCAACTCGTTAGAAGCTCATTCGAACGAGTTCGTTCGAACGACCTGGGTAGGTCTTCTAACGAGTGACCAGATTCAAGCCCAGAAATTCTATATACGTTTTTCACTAATTTCTACACTTCTAATCTCAAGAAAAATTCGTACCAATAATGTTTTACGGTCTCTAATCATCCTTAAACATACTAAGATCATATACTAACATCTTTTAAGGAATTTACACATCCTAAACATCATTAATTCATCAAATCTCTACCCTTTTCCCAAAAATTTTCAAGAACATAAACCCTAGAATTTATGATCATCAATATACTCAAACTAGATTCGTTTTTGTTACATCCAACACATATTTACATCAGGGTAATCATTCCTCTACGATTCTACATGCAATTACTCCTCAACATTCAAATTCTAAGTCCAATTAAAATGGGTTTTTATTAACTCTCAAGAACAATTAGATTTATGTAAATTCCTACACATGGAAGATGCATTCTCTATACTAATTGAAATTAAACCACTTGCCTGTTCCAATCTCTGATTTTTGGTGTTGATTTGATGAAGTTCTCTCTCTCTTTCTGCAGAATTCCCTTCTTCTCTCTCTCTCCAAGCTTTTCTCTAATGGTGGCTAGGGTTTTCTTTTGGAAAGTAATTAGAAACCTAATTCTAATAACCTACGTAACCTATTGGGTTAACATGGGTTGGTTAGTGGCTTAGTGGGTCAAATCCACATCACATATAATTTACTAATTTTCGTCACTTTTAATTTCCAAAAATACAAAATTACCAAAATACCCCTATAAGATGCCGGTATGGCCTAAAAATGCCCCGGGACCCAAACTAAACCCCCGGCTAGTGTTTTCTAACTATCTCGACCCTTTCGGACGCGTTGGAACACTCAAAACGACCATACGGTTAATATATTTTAAATTCACTTTTATAAATAAAATAATTATATGCTGACGCAACTATCACCCGCGTCCCAATAAAATGTCCAAATTGCCGTATATCAATCTCACGACAATTTCATAATTCAATATTCATATAACATCATATATACTCAATATAGTCAAATACCAACTCACATCTCGCTAGTATTTTATCCGGATTAATTCCCAATTAATTCTCATTTAATTAATTAATCCCAAAATAAATATTGCCAAAAATACGGGGTATTACAAATCTCTCAGTTTTTCCTCAAGCTCACCTATCCTTAACTCAAGTAAATGGGTAGAATTCTCAAAGTCCAGAATTTCTTTTTCCATAGTCTCCATCAACCCCCGAAGACTATCTCTCTCACCCTCGACATATTCTAGCTTCTCTCGAATTATCTTTTCTTGTGCCCTTAGATCCTAAATTAAAGCATTGGAATTATTTATTTCTACGGCAAGTTCTTTCAACATAGCTCCTAATTTCACGTTTGCTTTCTTTGCTTTTAATGTTTCTCCATACAATTCTTTGAAAGTAGTTTGCAAATCTCTCTTGTCCTCGTCTCATCCTCACTCACCTCACCCTCACCCTCACCCTCACTCTCATGTGTATCAACTTCTGTGGCTGCGGAAGAATCATGCAAAGGTAAGTCTTTATCACTTACATGACTAGCCACAAATGTGGGAATTTCACGCTTACTAGCATAAAAGTTTTCTTCTTCACGATCACTATTACTAAGGGTAAAGACACGATTTATCGATTTATTAAAATTCTCCCTAAGTTTAGTGGGACACTCATCTATCCTGTGACCAAACCCTTCGTGGCAAAGACACTTTTCACAGTCACCCTTACTAAACAATTTTTTAAGAGCAATTTTCATGTGTGATTTCCAATTAGATTATTCAAACAAGTGAATTCTAAAATCATCAAAACCACTGAAAGGCATACCTAAAGACATGGGATCACAAACACAATAAGATAGTGAAACAAGCTCTGATACCAATTTGAAAAGGCCCTTTAGTGTGTACTTTAGGTGAAACCAACTTTGTTCCAATTTTTAGTTAAACCCAATTTTAACTTCTTAAACCCTAAACATACATCTAAGTGATTAAATTCATTCGAAGAATAAATCATGCGGTAAAAGAAACCATTTTAGGAAAAATCCCCGAAGGAAAAAACCTTTTTATTTCACTATAATTTATAAGACACAACTTACACAGATTACAATGAAATAGGACGACATATGAAATACCGCAGGTGCCGGTTTCGATGTCTCGGCTGGAATCTCCCGTAAGAACTCCAGATGGGCAGCAGTAGAGAAGAATACAGCTTCTCCACAAGTTATTTCATAAGGACTCCCTCCACAATAGCACGCAGCTCTCCGGTTGTAGAGCGCTCCCCACTAAGTGAGAAATGGTGTAGTGAATGAATTATCTTCCGATAAACGCTTTCAAGATCACCAACTTTGGAATCAAATAATTTGATCTTGAATAAACACCAAATGAATGAAAAACTGTAAGGGAATAAGTTTTTGAAACTGTTCTGCCTATTAAAGTTTTGCAGACACGTTTTTTATTTATAATGGGCAACACAGAGTCCAAGAAAATGAAAATACAGAAATCGAGGCGGCAGGTTGTTCGAGCGAGATGTGGAGCTCATTCGCGCGACATATGGATGTCGTTTGAATGACCCACAGTTCTCATTCGAGCGACAATGATAAAATAAACTATTTTCCTTTTGAATAAATGCTCGAATTTTCTTTAAACTATTTGTAGCTCAAAAATATTTTTAAAACATAAAAAGATTTAATTTCCAATTATTTAAATCACCCAGCATTTAATCAATATACAAAATTACTCAAATGCTTATAAGTATTCATACCTGAATGATCTTAAACATATGCAACACCTCTTGACTTGAAATCTTCTTCAAAGCTTTATATTGCACATTCTTGAACTTGACTTTGTCGTAGGCTTCAATTAAAATCCATAATTAAAATAACCTAGACTTAATTTATTTATCTGAAATTAAGCCAATTAAAACAAAAGTACATAATAAGAAATATGTTCTTACACTGTGAAAAGTAGTGAGGATTTCTTTAGATTAAGGATCAAAAGAACGATATTTAACAAACTCTAAAACTTCAAAGATGATATGGATAGTAGTCAAAGTCGAACACATATATTTGGTATTGAGTGGAAGATGAGAAGATGACACGTAAGAAGTTGGTATTGTCGTATGATGTTTATCCTTTGAAGAAATGAATGGAAGTTGGAGAGATGAACTATAAGAAGTTAGTCTTGTAATAGAATATTTATTATTTGTAAGGTTACATGATGATAAGGATAGACTATATGAATGAAGTGACAAATGTACAGAATGATGTTTTGTTTATTAACAATGTTTACCCATTGTTAATATAAGAGGATACAATCGATAATCTATTATGTGTGAATGCTCAAAATACGTATATAAAGGTGTGTAATAATGTATGAGTTGGGAATTAGCTTCCATTGATAATAAATCACTAGACGATTATCCTTACATATGAATGATAAAAACGCTTATGTGTTAATAGATCCTGGTTTTGTGTCTTTATTTATTCTGTTGCATCTTAGTAAACCACCATCATCATTAGATTCTAGTTTAGCTATTATTACTCTAGTAGGGAGGATTGATTTTTATTGATAGGGTGTGTAGGCATTATATGGTGCAAATAAGTGAAAAGGAGTTATTAGTTGACTTACAACCATTCGATATGAGTGACTTTGATGTGATATTGGGTATGGATTGGTTGTCCTCATATCATGTATGTTTAGATTGTATTAGAAGGGAGGTAGTGTTTCGATTACCAGGTGAACCTGAATTTAAATTTATTGGGGAAAGGAATGTCACCTGCGTATTATTTTACAGACCTTGCGAGAGAAACAGTTATATGCTAAATTTTCTAAATGTAAATTTTGGTTAGACCAAAGTAGTATTTTTGGGACATGTTATTTTTGGTGATGGAAATTACGTTGCTTGAAAACAAGATGGATGGAATTTATAAAAGATTATGACTACACAATACATCACCATCCGGATAAGGCTAATGTTGTTGCTAATGCTTTGAGTAGAAAATCGCTAGGCAGAGTATTTTGTATTTACTATGTTCGAGTTGACCTGTTGAGAGAGTTAACTTTAATGGGGATGAAATGAACTTTGAATGAGTCTTGTGGAATACTAGCGCATTTAAATGTTAGACCTACGCTGATAGATTGGATACGACAATCACAAGCAGGAGATACATAATGTAATACCCCGTATTTTTGGCGATATTTATTTTTGGGATTAATTAATTAAATGAGAATTAATTGGGAATTAATCCGGATAAAATACTAGCGAGATGTGAGTTGGTATTTGACTATATTGAGTATATATGATGTTATATGAATATTGAATTATGAAATTTGTCCTGAGATTGATATACGGCAATTTGGACATTTTATTGGGACGCGTGAGACAGTCGCATCAGGATATAATTATTTTGATTATAAAAGTGAATTTAAATTCTATTAACCGTATGGTCATTTTGAGTGCACCAACGCGTCCGGAAGGGTCGAGATAGTCAGAAAATACTAGCCGGGGGTTTAGTTTGGGTCCCGGAGTATTTTTAGGCCATACCGGCAACATAAAGGGTATTTTGGTAATTTTGTATTTTGGGGAATTAAAAGTGACGAAAATTAAGAGTTTTTATCTGATTGGGAATTGACCCACTTAACCCATTAACAACCCATATTAACCTAGAAGGCTACGTAGGTTATTAGAATTAGGTTTTCTAATATTTCGCAAAGCAAACCCTAGCCACCATAGCCATTGGAGAAGAAAGCTTTGAGAGAGAGAGATAGAAGGGAATTCTGCAGAAAGAGAGAGAGAGAACTTCTTCAAATCGTCATAAAAATCAGAGATTGAATGAAGGCAAGTGGTTTAATTTACATTTTTATGTAGTAAATGCTTCTTCCATGCTTAGACAATTCCATAATCATAATTAATTGAGAGATAATTAAAAACCCATAAAATTAGAGTTGTTAGTTTAATTTTGGAGATAGGTTTGCATGTAGAAATGTTATTGGAAGATCGAATTAAGAGAATTACTAATTTATGTGATACAAAAACGGATCTATTTCTGGGAATGGAAGATTTAAAATTCTAGGGTTTATGTTCTTGAGAATTTGGGGAAAAGTGATGAGACTTGATGATTTAATGATGTTGAGGATGAATTAATTCCTTAAAACACGTTAGTATGTGATTTTAATATGTTTAGGATTGATTAGAGACCTTTAAACATTGTTGGGACGAATTTTGGTTGAGATTTGAGGTGTAGAAATTGGTGAAAAACGAGATAGGATTTCTGGGCTTGAATCTGGTCACTCGTTAGAAGACCTACCGAGGTCGTTCGAACGAGATTCTAACGAGTTGACAGTTTGGGGTTCTAACGAGAGGGATGTTCGTTCGATAATCTCGTTCGAACGAGATCTCGTTAGATAGCCAGTTCGTTCGAACGAAATCTCGTTCGAACAGCCTCGTTCGAAATCTCGTTCGAACAGCCTCGTTCGAACGAGACTTCTAACGAGCTGGCAGTTTAGGCCTTTTTGGCCTCTTTTGATTTTGGGAGTCCCGTAAATTTGTTCGAGGATGGAGATAACATTCCTTTGATGGCGTATTAGTATACTTGGGAAATTTGGGATATAATGAGGAGTAAATTATATAAGTGTGGATCAAATCAAATAGACATTTTGAGCTGAGACGTGAGTGCCTACTACGACGTGAGAATAAATTATGGCGCGTATAAATATGGACTGGGATTATATAAATTGTATAAATTATAAGTTGGTACGAGAAGGCGATATGTACTACTATTAAACTACGGTGATTACTAAGATGCGCATTTACTTAGTATTGATATATGATTTGTGTGTATGACATACCTACCATACTTGCTATCACGGGAGGTTTGCGTTCGCTTAGGGCCCTCTAATCCTTGTATTGCCCGTATTTAGACTGGTTACCTCGATGAAAATAGGTCAGAGAAGGACTTATTGGGATGTTAATAAGTGTGCTAATCGTGGGAGCGCAGGTATGTGCGTGACCCATGTGATGTGACTGTGTTCGCCTCCATTATTTGTGATTTGTGTTATCTGAACGATTCCTGAGAGATTCGGAATGCGTGATCCTTATGTACGTGATGTACCGGGATGGATAGCAGAGTATGTGTGCACCGCAGCTTAGTCTCGGGGTGCTTATATTGTATATTTATGTTGTGGAAAATATACACTTAATAAACTGGGAACTTTCATATGGTATTGTGTGTATAACTATGGAATAACAAAAGGGATGATCTATAATGAGTTGTCTTACTTTTACGTGAGAACCTGAATTTACGTTAAGCCCCTATTTAATTGCGAGCGTTATAATGTTAATGGGAACCGAGTAATAAGGGTAGAACCTATGACAGTCTAGCTAGATATGATGTTACTTAGCTAGTGGGTTGTGTCATTTTAGATGGGTACTTACGTTAGGAGTGCATAGTTAGACGAGATGTGAGAATTTCATGTGAGTGCACGTCCAAACATGTACTTTTCATTTAATGTTTTAAATGTTTTTAAAGCACTTGCAGGTTTTTAAAATATCTCCACATTCAGGCTCTGACCCGTTTTCTTTCAAATCTATTTTTCTTGTAAAACCATTTTAGGTGCCCAGCCACAAGGACACCATGCATAGGATACTCATTCAGATGACGAGTTGTAGCTGTTTGTGGAAGTTACAGGGATTTGCTTTTAGACGCTTCTATCATTTGAATTCCATGTTCAGTATTCCTCAGTTTTAGGGCATGTTGCCCAGTTCCATTAGAGATACATTTCCATTTCAATTTTTCAGACTTTGGCATGTATTGATTCAGTATTCAGTATTTAGTTATTCATTTCAGTTGTGGAGTTTGTTGTGAGGATTTTTCCTCCGGATTTATTTATATCATGTGATGGTTATTCTATTATTTCGTTATGGTGATTGGTGATATTATTCTTGCTTTAAATCTTGTACTGCATGTTAATCAGACTTTAATTAAAATTTGTCAACTTACTTTTCAAATACTAGGTGGTTAGTAATAATAAAATGTTTTCGACAGTGATGCTATTAACTGAGCCAACTTGGCATTTTGATTTAATTTAATAAAGGAGTAGCTACCCGGTATTTATTTAGTCGGGGAGTCACAGGTGGTATCAGAGCATCAGGTTCTAGTGTCCTTTAGGATCTGTACTGCTATTATGTTTTCGCTAAGTTTTCTTTGATATAGAGCCCAATATTTTAGGACTGTTGTACTCTTTTTGTGTATGCTTCGTTCTTCAGCTATTTTAAGTTTATAAACAGTGAACTTATAAACTTTATTCTTATTTCAGATGCCTCCACGACGTGCACGACGAGTTCTCAGGGATGCAACGCCCGAACCCCAGCCCGTTCCAGTTCAGGGCATGATGAACGCCGCTGAGGTTGCAGCCATTGTAGCCCAAGCGGTAAATGCCGCAATTGCCGTAGTTCAGAAGGCACCACCTCTGGCGCCGGTTGCCGCGCCAGTACAGGCAAATGCATTCCCGTTTGCTTGGGAACGTGTACGTGACGCTTTTCAGAAAGCGCATCCGCCAGAGTTTGCAGGTAGCTCAGATGTGGTAGTCTCGAGCTAGTGGAGGAAGGATATACAGAGGCACTTGAGGATGTATGTGTGCACGGACGTTCAGAAGCAGGTGCTAGCTACTTTCAAGCTAGTTGGATCTGCACTGCAGTGGTGGGAGTTTATTACCACCGTGGAGGAGAGGGATACTCTCACTATTCAGGACTTTTGGGCGCGGTTCGACTGCTAGTATTTTCCGATAGCTGTTCACATGGAAATGAGGAGGAAACTGATGAATCTGAAGCAAGAGGGTAAGACCGTGGCCGAGTATGAGGACGAGTTCACGAATCTGTTGAATATCGTTCCGGATGAGATACCGACAGAAAATAAGAAGATTGAGAAATTCACCGACGGGTTGACATGGAGGATCCGTCAGCATCTGGTAGGGAACCTTTCGTTGGCCACTTATTTTGATGTGGTTAACGCTGCTTTGTAACACTGCCAGGATCACCGCTTTCATATGGCTGAGGGCAAGAGGTCGAGAGAGTCTAGCCATCAGGGCAGTACTGGAGGACATGGTGCCAGTGGGGCACAATCTGTTCAGGGGCAGAGACAGGGTGAGCAGGGTTCCCAGCAGGGGGATCAGAAGAGGTTCAGATCAGGGAATTACAGGCACGGACAGGGAGGTTTCAGTCAGGGCCATCAGGGTCCAAGCGGCCATCAGGGCCAACAGGGGCAGAATGGGCAGAAGTTTCAGCAGGGCCAAGGGAGGAACGGTAATGTCCACCAGTGTCGGGGACCGCAGGGGCTGAGTGGAGGGAACTTCCCAGGGAAGTGTTTCGTTCGTGGCAAGACTGGCCATAAACGACAGGATTGTCCTGATAGGGGCAGGGCCCCACAGTAGTAGCAGCAACAGGGTGCTCGCCAGGAGCCGTAGAGGCCTATATTTCCCGCAGCTCTCCCCGCACCACCACAGATGGAAGCATTGCCACCCATTCCAGCAGTCTCAGCTCAGCAGGGGCAGTTACAGTATGGACGTGTCTATAACGTCCACTAGGCAGCAATTCCACAGGCACCGCCTGCGATTGAGGGTACGTTTCCTATCCATGGCACTATGGGTCGGGTATTATTTGATACGGGGGATACACATTGTTTTATAGCTACACATTTAACGAAAGCCTTAGGATTGTTAGCTACGGCAGAGAGCACAGTGACGTGTGTCGACTCACCATTGGGGAGTGGGTCACTTATATTCTTTATATACCGGGGAGTGGGGGTAGAGATTGGTAGTCTGGTATTACCTGCAGATATGTTGGTATTAGATATGCATGTTCACCATGTGATTATCGGTATGGATTGACTCGCTGATTATAGAGCCATGATTGATTGCTTCGGTGGGCGAAATTGTTTTTGCCATTCCGGGGCAAGAGATGTTTGTAGTGGCGATGCCTCGCCCAGAGGGAGGCTCGACCGCTCATTTGTATTACCTAGAGGAGGATACCTCTAAGGAGGTTGTGATTCCTTTAGATTCAATCCCAGTCGTCAGGAAGTATTCGGATGTGTTTCAGGAGATACCAGGCCTACCTCCCAGTTGAGAGATAGACTTTGTTATAGACCTATTGCCAGATACGAGACCTATAGCACGCGCACCGTATCGTATGGCTCCGGCAGAGATGCGAGAGCTATGAGATCAGATAGAGCAGCTATTAGGTCAGGGCTTTATTCGCAGGAGTACCTCACCTTGGGGCGCTCCAGTTTTGTTTGTGAAGAAGAGGGACGGTTCAATGAGATTGTGTGTGGACTATCGGGAGTTGAACAAGGTCACGATACGGAATAAGTATCCGTTGCCTCGAATCGATGACCTATTTGACCAGTTGAGAGGAGCTTCTTTCTTCTCGAATATTGATTGGAGATCGGGATACCATCAGTTGCATATCAGGGAGGAGGATGTCTCGAAGACTGCATTCTTGTCGAGATACGGTTCTTACGAGTTTCGAGTTATGCCTTTTGGTTTGACCAACGCTCCAGCAGTGTTTATGGACTTGATGAACAAAGTGTTCAGGGATTTCCTAGATCAGTTTGTCATTGTCTTCATCGATGATATTCTGGTTTACTCCCAGATAGAGGAGGAGCACGCCGAACATTTGAGGCAAGTTTTGCAGACACTACGTCAGAACGAGTTGTATGCAAAATATGAGAAATGCGGGTTTTGGCTGAAGGAGGTCCAGTTTTTGGGACACATTATTTTTTACCGAGGGATATCTGTTGATCTGGGGAAGGTATCCGCGGTGAGGGAGTGGGGACAGCCCATGACACCGACTGAGATTCGTAATTTCTTGGGCCTAGCAGGATACTATAGGAGGTTCATTCGGAGATTTTCGAAAATAGCGGGTTCTTTGACACATCTGACTCGTAAGGGTGTGCCATTCATCTGGAGTGATGCCTGTCAGTTGGCATTTGATGAGTTAAAGGACAAATTGACCTCAACACCTGTGTTAGCATTATCGAGACCGGGAGTTGAGTATTTGGTTTACACCGATGCGTCTTTGTAAGGACTTGGAGGTGTATTGCAGCAGGAGAGACAGGTCATAGATTATGCTTCCCGTAAGCTTAAGCCTCATGAGAAGAATTACCCCACGCATGATTTGGAGTTGGCGGCAGTGGTATTTGCCCTACGGATTTGGAGGCACTATCTTTTGGGGGAGAAGTTCCAATTGTTCATGGACCACAAGTCCCTACAGTACCTATTCACTCAGAAGGAGTTGAACATGCGGCAAAGGAGGTGGCTTGAGTTTGTGAAGGACTACCAGTTCGATATCCAGCATCACCCGGGTAAAGCTAACGTGGTGGCAGATGCGTTGAGCCGTAGGCCAGCAGATGAAGTGGCAGAGGTGTGGAAGGCCAAGTGGAAGGAATTGGGACACCAGGATGCAGTGGCCCGATCTTTCATGTCTGTGATGACTATTACACTGCAGATTGTCACAAAGGTAGTACGGGCACAGACTAATGACTCGTTCTGGCAGGAGGAGATAGTTCGATTACTAGCAGAGGGAGCCGAGTCCTATACCGTTAGCTCAGACGGGGGATTACGCTTCAATGGGAGATTGGTGGTTTCGAAAGGGGAGAAATTGCGACACGAGGTGATGGTAGAGTCGCACGGCTCACGGTTCGTGGTACATCTCGGAGGGGAAAAAATGTACCAAGACATGAGACGCCAGTATTGGTGGAGCGGTATGAAGAGAGATATCGCTGAGTTTGTTTCAAAATGCGCCACTTGCCAGCTTGTAAAAGTGGATCATCAGAGACCGGCAGGACTGCTACAGCCATTGGAGGTCCCGGTGTGGATGTGGGAGAGCATATCTATGGACTTTATCACGGGGTTGCCTACGTCGCAGAGGGGCCACGACTCCGTTTGGGTAATTGTGGACAGGTTGTCCAAAGTCGCTCACTTTTTACCCGTAAGGACTGACTACACTACGGGACATTATGCCCAGCTCTTCATTTCAGAGATTGTGAGACTTCACGGTGTGCCCCTAAATATCGTGTCTGACAAAGACAAGATATTTGTATCGCGGTTTTGGGAGAGTTTCCAGGAGGCCATGGGCACGGAATTGCGGTTAAGTACGGCTTATCATCCGCATATCGATGGGCAGACCGAGTGCACAAATCAAATGTTGGAGGACATGCTACGCATGTGCATTATTGACTTTGGAGGTGGATGGGAGCAATACCTTCCACTGGTAGAGTTTTTTTATAATAACTCCTACCAGTTCAGTATTGGCATGGCTCCGTTTGTGGCGTTGTACGGTAGGCCTTGTTATTCCCCAGCATGTTGGTTGGAGGTGGGGGACAACAAAATACTTGGGCCGGAAGTGATTCAGGATACTTCGGCAAGGATTGAGTTGATTCGGAGTCGCATTCGGGTAGCTCAAGACCGGCAGAAGAGCTATGCTGATGCGAAGAGATCTTTCAGCGAGTTCTAAGTGGGGGACCAGGTTTTGCTCTGAGTATCTCCTATGAAGGGGATTATGCGTTTCGAGAAAAAGGGGAAGTTGGCACCGAGGTATGTGGGGCCGTTTCCTATTATTGAGCGGATTTGACCAGTTGCGTATAGACTCGGGTTACCGGAGCATTTACACCGGATTCACGATGTGTTTCATATTTCCTCGCTAAGGAAATATCTCAGGGACGATTTGGCTCATTCTCACATCGCTTGGGAGGAGATTGATCCACATCCTGATAGCTCCTATGAGGAGGGACCGATTGCTATTTTGGACCGAAGTGAGAGGAAGCTGTGGTCAAAGATAGTTCCGTTAGTGCGTGTTCAGTGGCGACATCACAATGTCGAGGAGTCCACATGGGAACGCGAGGATGAGATGCGCGAACGTTATCCAGAGTTGTTTTTATCAGGTACTTTCTAGTTCCAAATTTCGGGACAAAATTCTGTTATTAGGGGGGAAGTATGTAATACCCCATATTTTTGGCGATATTTATTTTTGGGATTAATTAATTAAATGAGAATTAATTGGGAATTAATCCGGATAAAATACGAGCGAGATGTGAGTTGGTATTTGACTATATTGAGTATATATGATTTTATATGAATATTGAATTATGAAATTTGTCCTGAGATTGATATACGGTAATTTGGACATTTTATTGGGACGCGTGAGACAGTCGCGTCAGGATATAATTATTTTGATTATAAAAGTGAATTTAAATTCTATTAACTGTATGGTCGTTTTGAGTGCGCCAATGCGTCCGGAAGGGTCGAGATAGTCAGAAAACACTAGCCGGGGGTTTAGTTTTGGTCCCGGAGTATTTTTAGGCCACCCCGGCAACATAAAGGGTATTTTGGTAATTTTGTATTTTTGGGAATTAAAAGTGACGAAAATTAAGAGTTTTTATCTGATTGGGAATTGACCCACTTAACCCATTAACAACCCATATTAACCTAGAAGGCTACGTAGGTTATTAGAATTAGGTTTTCTAATATTTCCCAAAGCAAACCCTAGCCACCATAGCCATTGGAGAAGAAAGCTTGGAGAGAGAGAGATAGAAGGGAATTCTGCAGAAAGAGAGAGAGAACTTCTTCAAATCGTCATAAAAATCAGAGATTGAATGAAGGCAAGTGGTTTAATTTACATTTTTATGTAGTAAATGCTTCTTCCATGCTTAGACAATTCCATAATCATAATTAATTGAGAGATAATTAAAAACCCATAAAATTAGAGTTGTTAGTTTAATTTTGGAGATAGGTTTGCATGTAGAAATGTTATTGGAAGATCGAATTAAGAGAATTACTAATTTATGTGATACAAAAACGGATCTATTTCTGGGAATGGAAGATTTAAAATTCTAGGGTTTATGTTCTTGAGAATTTGGGGAAAAGTGATGAGACTTGATGATTTAATGATGTTGAGGATGAATTAATTCCTTAAAACACGTTAGTATGTGATTTTAATATGTTTAGGATTGATTAGAGACCTTTAAACATTGTTGGGAAGAATTTTGGTTGAGATTTGAGGTGTAGAAATTGGTGAAAAACGAGATAGGATTTCTGGGCTTGAATCTGGTCACTCGTTAGAAGACCTACCGAAGTCGTTCGAACGAGCTCGTTCGAACGAGCTTCTAACGAGTTGACAGTTTGGGGTTCTAACGAGAGGGATGTTCGTTCGATAATCTCGTTCGAACGAGATCTCGTTAGATAGCCAGTTCGTTCGAACGAAATCTCGTTCGAACAGCCTCATTCGAACGAGACTTCTAACGAGCTGGCAGTTTAGGCCTTTTTGGCCTCTTTTGATTTTGGGAGTCCCGTAAATTTGTTCGAGGATGGAGATAACATTCCTTTGATGGCGTATTAGTATACTTGGGAAATTTGGGATATAATGAGGAGTAAATTATATAAGTGTGGATCAAATCAAATAGACATTTTGAGCTGAGACGTGAGTGCCTACAACGACGTGAGAATAAATTATGGCGCGTATAAATATGGACTGGGATTATATAAATTGTATAAATTATAAGTTGGTAAGAGAAGGCGATATGTACTACTATTAAACTACTGTGATTACTAAGACGCGCATTTACTTAGTATTGATATATGATTTGTGTGTACTACATACCATCCATACTTGCTATCACGGGAGGTTTGCGTTCGCTTAGGGCCCTATAATCCTTGTGTTGCCCGTATTTAGATTGGTTACCTCGATGAACATAGGTCAGAGAAGGACTTATTGGGATTTTAATAAGTGTGCTGATCGTGGGAGCGCAGGTATGTGCGTGACCCATGTGATGTGACTGTGTTCGCCTCCATTATTTGTGATTTGTGTTATCTGAACGATTCCTGAGAGATTCGGAATGCGTGATCCTTATGTACGTGATGTACCGGGATGGATAACAGAGTATGTATGCACCGCAACTTAGTCTCGGGGTGCTTATATTATATATTTATGTTGTGGAAAATATACACTTAATAAACTGGGAACTTTCATATGGTATTGTGTGTATAACTATGGAATAACAAAAGGGATGATCTATAATAAGTTGTATTACTTTTACGTGAGAACCTGAATTTACGTTAAGCCCTTATTTAATTGCGAGAGTTATAATGTTAATGGGAACCGAGTAATAAAGGTAGAACCTATGACAGTCTAGCTAGATATGATGTTACTTAGCTAGTGGGTTGTGTCATTTTAGATGGGTACTTACGTTAGGAGTGCACAGTTAGACGAGAGGTGAGAATTTCATGTGAGTGCACGTCCTAACATGTACTTTGCATTTAATGTTTTAAATGTTTTTAAAGCGCTTGCAGGTTTTTAAAATATCTCCACATTCAGGCTCTGACCCGTTTGCTTTCAAATCTATTTTTCTTGTAAAACCATTTTAGGTGCCCAGCCACGAGGACACCATGCATAGGATACTCATTCGGATGACGAGCTGTAGCTATTTCTGGAAGTTACAGGGATTTGCTTTTAGACACTTCTATCATTTGGATTCCATGTTCAGTATTCCTCAGTTTTAGTGCATGTTGCCCAGTTCCATTAGAGATACATTTCCATTTCAATTTTTCAGACTTTGGCATGTATTGATTCAGTATTCAGTATTTAGTTATTCATTTCAGTTGTGGAGTTTGTTGTGAGGAGTTTTCCTCCGGATTTATTTATATCATGTGATGGTTATTTTATTATTTCGTTATGGTGAATGGTGATATTATTCTTGCTTTAAATCTTGTACTGCATGTTAATCAGACTTTAATTAAAATTTGGCAACTTACTTTTTAAATACTAGGTGGTTAGTAATAATAAATTTTTTTTGACAGTGATGCTATTAACCGAGCCAACTTGGCATTTTGATTTAATTTAATAAAGGAGTAGCTACACGGTATTTAATTAGTCGGGGTGTCACACATAATTGGAGAAAATTGAAGAAAATATGAAAAAGAGTAAAGCAAATAAATTTTCTTTTCATAATGATGACATTGTTATGTATGATAACCGTTTGTGTGTACCTAATGTGCCTGATTTAAGGAGAATAATTTTAGAGGAATCCCATTGTTAGTTATATGCTATGCATTCAGGAAACACATAACTTTGTAGAAATTTGAAACAATGTTATTGGTGGCCAGGAATTAAACACGACATTGTAAATTTTGTTGCTAGATGTCTAGTTTGACAACAAGTGAAGGCAAAGCATCAGAAGCCTAGTGGTTTACTACAATCCTTACCTATTCCTGAGTGAAAATAGGAACATGCTACTATATATTTCGTTATAGGTTTATGAAAATTATCATGAGGGTTTGATTCTATTTGGGTAATCTTTAATAGATTGGCGAACTCGACACATTTTCTTCTTGTTAAAGCTACTTATTCCATGGATAAATATGCCAACATGTATGTGGATGAGATAATTAGATTGCATGGTGCACCTATTGCTATTATCTATGATAGGAATCCTAAATTTACTTCACACTTTTAGCTTAGTTACAACAAGTTTTGGGGACTAAATTGAAATTTAGTACAACTTTTCATCCTCAGACCGAATTGAACACTTGTCACTAAGAGAGTTGCTTATAATAATAGTTATCATTTGAGTATTGAAATGGTTCCTTATGAATCCTTATATGGGAGGAAGTGCAGAACCCTAGTGTGTTGGACCAAAGTAGGAGAACGAAAAACTACTTGGGCCAAAAATTGTGCAACTGACTACTGAGAAGATAAATCTTATTCATAATCACTTGAAGGAGATGTAAAGTAGATAAAAAGGTTATGGAGACAAAAGAAGAAAGGATTGAAATTTGAGGAAGGTGATCAAGTATTCCTGCGTGTTTATCCTTGGAGAAGGGTTATGATATTTGAGAAAAAGGGAAAATTAACTCCTAGGTATGCCGGCCCTTATGAAATAGTAAAACAAGTTGGAATCATAGCATACGAATTGGATTTGCTACACGAATTGTTTCGAATACACGATGTTTTCCATGTATCAATGTTACATATGTTCTCGATCATTCACCTGTGTTTTTTCACAACCGATAGATCTTAAAGATGACTTGACCTAAATGGAAGAACCAATCGCTATTGTTGATTCAAGGAGTAGATGTTACGTAATAAAACTATTATGTTAGTAAAGATAATGTGGTAAGGTTAAAATGTTGAGTATGCCACCTGGGAAAGAGAGAATAACATAAAGGTGTAATATCCTCATTTGTTTGGTAAGTTTTTATGCGTTAAATTTCGAGGACGAAATTTTTATAAGAGGGGTTGAATTGCAAGGCCCTAAAAGGTGATTGGGAATGTAAATGATATGATTAAACTGTTCAACCCCTCTTATAAAGCATATCATTTAATTATCATATCATTTAAAGCATAACTTTAGTTAGAAGTTAGAAGTTTGTGAGGGGTGTTAAACATTTTAATTATCGCATTTGGGGGATCCATACTCATGTGATATATATGTGTTACTTACATTAGATGCTAATCGAGATTATAATCGGGGATAACATGATTAGAGCATATGATTATTTATGTGGCTAAATGCATTATGAATATATTCTTAATGCATCATTATGGTTATAAAATTAAATTAGGGTGTTGGTGAAAAATTGGCAATGTTTAGTTGCCAAATATGAAAGTTTTGAAATTATTGGTAAATTGCTACTTTCCTGTTCGATCCCAAATTAGGCATACTAATTTTATGATTTTGGGAAAACATAAAATATGAACGTTGTAGATATATGAATTAGGGTTGTAAACCAACAAATGGTGTGTTAAACAGTGGTCCGAACACGAAGTTATATAGAAAGTACGAAACAAGGGCAAATTTGTCCATCCCTTAAGTGATAATTGTCTTATTAGCACAACATGTGCTATTTTTTTATTGGTTAGAGGGTGGGCCATGTTTTGTCTGAATTAAACATCTTAAAATATCCCCCTTGTTCAACCAATTTATCCATGAAAAGGAATTTTGCCTAAAGAGAGAGAAAGAGAAGAAAGTTAAGGAAGAAATTATTGGAAAAATTTCTATAAATCGAGGAATCCTCGTAAGGTAATTACTTATTTATTAAAGTTGGTCACATGGATGAGATCTACACTTGGTATATTTTTGTTTCTGATTTGAATAAATATTTTTATGATAACTATTTTTCCAAATTGTGTTAAAACAAAGATGGGTTGAGAGCCAATGTAAGAACACGTATTAGGATCATAAATGCTAACTTGAAAGTCCCATATTTGAATTTCATTCTCGTGAAGAATTTTGATCTAGAAAATTCATTTTTATAATGAGTGTATATATTAGAACATTTTATTATATGTTTCCATGATTGATACCCAAGGTGGAGGTTATGTTTGCTTGAAAATGTTAAGTTATGCTTTAATGTTCTATTCTGACCTAGTTGTGCTAAATGACATAAATACATATTGAAATTGATAAATTATAGTTGGTGATCAGAATAGACTCATATATGTATAACATATCCGAAAATCATGTAAAAATACCAAGAAATTATTCTTGGGTGATGGTTTGAAGTTCGAGTATGAAACCTGTCCCAAAAGAGTAAATATGCATATCACGTGTTTGATATTTTTCTTGACATAGCAAATGAATTCAAAAAATTAGGAAACTTTAATTTTGTATTATTCACTATGTTTACTGATATTGGGCAGAATATCATAGAAATTTAGGATGGGTACAAATTATGAAAATTGCTGAAATTTGATTGAATAATAGAGGAGTCCATAGGGTAGATTTGCGATGTAGTAAATCAGTGGGCCTATCTTGCTCTAGGAAACTTGAAATGATGTGCTGCCTTTTGTATTGGAATCCTAATATGATAAGCATTGAATTACCGAGAATAAATGAATGTCTGTTTAGTCTATGATTTGGATATATCAAATATATTAACATGAATTTGGATGAAACTTCATTTGTGATAATTGATTTGAATGGAATCATATGATGCTTATGGATTGAGTTTTATTTAAATCATTATTTGAATTATTAATATTCTTATGATGATACTAATATTGTAAGAATGATAGAAAGTGGAGAAGATATGATTGAACAAGTACCGGATAGAGGCCAGGGAAAAGCCACTTAAACTGTCAAGGTGAGTGTACTCACTGGAAAGAGATATTTGTATCATGTTATTGATATGATCAGAATAAAATGAATATGAAATTGTTCATTTAATTTTACCGAAATGGTAGGTTACTCCCCGACCCAAAATGGAGGAGATTTGTCTATTAATGACAAGGGGTTACTCCTCGACCAGGAATGAGGGAGAATTGTCTATTACAGACAAGTTACATGAATCATGATTCGGAAAGTTAGGTCATTCATTATGAATGAGCCGGATAAGTTAATACATAATTATATGGACATAATTTATTGCATTTAAATTCAATGTAGTAGTATAGTAGTGATGCATTCACTGGGCTATTTTGCTCATGGTTCCTATGTTCACATTTTTTTCAGGTAACTCGATGTCACTGCCAAATCTAGGAGGTCGGGTTGGGTTAGCCAGGAATGGGGGAAGCAATGATTTTGTGTAAATGTAAATAATTTAATTAAGTTAACTTATCCTTCAAGAAGTTTGTATATGCATAAGTACTTAATGTTGACAAAATGTTTTTGGTTGTATGGAGTTACATTAATGACTTTGAAATTAAAACACGTGTTTATGATTTGGTTAAATTAATAATGGTTTGAATCACCTTGACTTTCAAACTCAATTACAAGTAACTAGGTTGGGATGTGACATAAATCGTATACACATTGGAATATAACAATCCTATAATAAGCTTTTATATCAAAGAACGCTAAGCTGAAATGCAATAAGCCATACAGATCCTAAAGGACTCTAGAACCTGATGCTCTGATACCACCTGTGACACCCCGCCTAATTAAATATCGGGTGATCAGTCCTTTATAAAATTTAAAACAGAATGTTCGGTTGGTTCATTCTTAGCATCAGTGTCGAATATATAACAACCTTATTAACCATCTACTAATTAATTAAGTAGTGTCAAAATATTATTTTCCTTTTTACATTGTAATCAAAAATCATTTATTTATAAAGTCCAAGAATTTAAATATAAACCATCCACACACAACTATATAAAATAAATATTGAATCTTAATTACGTACTGAAATAAATTAAACTGGATAAAACATTTATAGTTCAAAACTCTAAACCAAGAACCATAGTAAAATAAATCAAACTGAAATGACTGGAAAGTAAACTGAATACAATCTCTGATAAAAATGTCTAAGGAGTGGGCAACACATGCCCTAAATGAAAATACTAGATTAAACTGAGTGAAATGATAGAGGCGTCTAATGCAAAAACCTGCAGCTTCCACAATAGTTGCAGCACGCCAAGCAATCCAAGTCTCTAAGTCTGGTGTCCTTGTGGTTGAGCACCTGATAATATACATATATCTAGCAAGAGAGAAAAGAGGTGCAGGAAACGGGTTAGAGCTCGATGTGTAAAAATATCTGTTTTAGAAAGTATTTAAAATTTGTAATAGAGCAAGTATCAAATGCATGTTAGTTAGAACTCTCACATGAGATCCTCACCTCTTGTCTATTGTGCATGCCTAACGTACATCTATTCTAATCTAGCCATCCATAACACTTCTAACTATATAAAGACTTATACTTCTAGTTATATATCGTGGTATCAACCCGTGATTCACAGCTTTCCACATCATTAATAACATCATTTATTAATTCGGATAAGTGTTATCACACTAAGTTAAGTATTCACAACTTACGTTACTTAAGATTGTACTATCCTAATAACCTACAGTTATCTCACAATAGGAATAACACAAGTATACATATATATATATTCACCACTATAATATACATATACTAATACAGCATCCCAAGGCTAAACCTGTAGTGCATTGCATACTCTGTTATCATGTCCCGGTACATCTCATGCTCAAATAAGGACTATCGGTTCGGAAGTCTCCCACGAACCATATACACAAAAAACACATAGTGGTGGAGAACATAGTTCACATACCTATTGGTCATGCACATACCTACGCTCCCATAGTCAGCTGACTTATCAACTCACAAATAAGTCTTCACAGTCCTATGTTCTGAGATACAAGTGAAATATCCCCCCGAAGGTCACCTAGGATAATACTGTTTCTACACAACCTCCCGCGATAGAAAGAAGCTAGGTATGTCATACACATAATATTAAGCACGCAATAGTTATCCACATATCCTATTAAAATTCATTAGGTATCTACCTAACCTAATCATATATATCCCATACGGATTATTCTCTCATTACTACCTAAATATGTTTACTTTATCCCAAATAATCTACGTAGAGTATTTCTCGTCACTCGAAGGGTACTAGTACATTCTCATATCAAGACAGTAGATAAGGTCCCGATACTCTACTGGTCTAGGGTATTATTTCTTCTCAAATCTCACAATTTAAGATTCTAAAGGTTCTCCAAAGTTTTGCAGCAGCCCTGGAAGTCTACAGAAAAACGAACCGAATTGATCCTCCAGAAAATGAACTGATCCTACTAAAATAAAAACGAACCGATCTTATCAGAAAAATAAATCGGTTCTGTTATGTCAGACCTGTTCTTCAACAGTTACGTTTTTGCCATATTCGCACCCAAAACCTTATAGTTCATACCAAATATTCGATGTAACTATTTTGATTGATAACCCAACATGTTTACAGAATTTCTAACAACCTAAGATCATTTAATCTTTATAAAACATAAGGTAAAAACAAAATCCCCAATTGATATCATAAGAACCCTAGTTTTCCAATTTTCCATTTAAGAACTTAATTAACCCAGATTTGTTCATCGATTTGTACTCCAATTTCGTATTAAATTCTCTTACATATATGTGAAGGAATTAACAACTAAACCATCTGCCCATAATCATAAGTTATTTCTCCTATTTTCACCCAATTTCAATGTAATTCAATAAAAAATTTACCTACACTAACATGAACATGACTATTTCTAAATGAAAAGCAAGTAATAAACACTTGCCTGATTACGAAGGTTTGATTCTTCGCTTAAAATTGGTATAGATGTGATCTCCTCTTTACGATTTACATGTTAACGGTGTTTTTGGTAGGGATGGCAATTTTCCTCGAAAATTCGGGTCCCCGCGGATACCCGCCAAAAAATTCCAAAAACTCGGGGATCGGAGCGGGTTCGGGGAGTTAAAAAAATCCTCAAAAAATTTCGGGTTGGTTTCGGGTATAGGCTTGGGTCCTCACGGGGATACCCGATTTATTAAGATATAATAAAATATATATTTTATATATTATAATAAATATATAAGATATAACTTGTTTTAGTGTAACTAAACCTAGTTCCCTCATTTCATCTCAACGTCGACCCGCGTCTCTCAAAATCTCCCTCATCCCTCATCTCATCTCCCAAAACTTCCCTGCCTCATCTCCCATTCCCACGTTGCCAATGCCTCCCACGCTACACACGCATCCCACGCAGGTGACACGCTCCCACACTGCAATCACCCGTGCAACCTTATCTCTCTTTCGTGGTTTCTACTGTTGTTGCGTTTAATATTTGTTAAGAACTATTTGATTTATATACTTTGTAAGGTTTGTTGAGATTTGTTGTTATCTCTGTGTAAGATTTGTTAGATTTGCTATAAATATCTGTAGAACTCTGTGTAAGATTTGTTGTTATCTCTGTGATAGATTTGTTAGATTTGTTGAGATTTGTTGCTATAAATATATGTAGAACTCTGTGTAAGATTTGTTAGATTTGTTTCTATAAATAATGTATACTTTACTATAATTATTTTGGATTTGAAAAATTTGGTATCTTATGTTGATTTGTTATGTTGAAAACAATGCAAAAAATTTTTATATTAAAAAAATAAATAAACGGGTTCTCCGCGGGAAAACCGATACCCGTTTAAATGGGGACGGGGATCCCCGAACCCGTTATAACAGGGAGTGGGGCGGGGATGGGGAATTGTATTTCTAACCGGGATGGGGACAGGGATGGGGAGTTAAAACCCGACCCCGAACCGACCCGTTGCCATCCCTAGTTTTTGGTGAAGGATAACTAGGTTTGGCCTTAGAACTCCTAGGAACCTCTTCTCCTTCTTCCCCTCGGACTCTCTCTTTTCTTTCACAGATGAAACTCTAACTGTGACTACGTAAGGGATAATAAAACCTTCTAATTTTCATCCATTATTTAACCCCAAAAATACAATTTGCTGAAACGCCCTCCCGGGATGCTGATTAGGCCTAAGATTTTCCCGGGACCCAAACTAAACCTCCGGATACACTGTTCTGACTATCTCAATCCTTCTGGACTCAGTGGCGCACTCTAAATGACCATACGAGTTGCTTAAAAATAATTTATCTTTTTATTTCATTAAATTATTCTCGATACGACTCACACGCGCATCTGACTACATTACCAATCGTCGCATTTCTCATTCCCAACAATTTATCAAATTAAATAATTCCATATTACTTATTCACTCAGTAATATTCAATCAATAAGTATTAACACTCGCACACTAGTTAATATCTATCTATTTTAATCCAGATTAATTAATAATCAAATCGCACATTTTAATTCAATTAATCCAACAATAATTACACATCACATAATTGTTTAAACGCTCAAAAATACGGGGTGTTACATCTACCCTCACCCTTTTCCCATATGTAAGGACACAAATTTCCAATTGAGTCCTTTGTAGTTTTGGCTCAATTCTGGACAAAAACGTTTGAGTCATAGGATTGAGTTATTGATCATCCTTCAAGCCTATGATGTACTAAAGTTGAAGACGTAGCGACCAAAATATTAAAGATTCAGCAAATGCCGAGTTTTTTGTGCCTCATTTCTACGTCATCGACAATGTTTCGTTTACTCCTAAGGTATGAACGCATTTTAATATATATATATAGGAGCTTGGAACATTTTTATTGGGTGAACTTTTATTTTAAACTGTTGCTTATTTTTAGAAAGATTTTATTAAAACTTTAAAATAAAGTATATAAAGCTTCTGGGCTAAAACTAAAATTTCCAACTTTCTGGAAGTTTGTTTGAATTTTCGTTCGAACGAGTTTGTCGTTCGAACAATAATGTCGTTCGAACGAGTTCCCACATTAGCCACTGGAATGTTGTTCGAAGTGTCCTTCGAACGAGACTTCGTTCGAACGAAAATGTCCTTCGAGCGAGTTTTGGCGGGAACAGTTAATTTGGCAGTTTTGAGCAGTTTTTTCCTCTTTCCCACTACTTTTTCCACTAACTCTTTTCCTGAATATCTAAGTGTGGGAACCAAGTTTTTTAACTTAAATTTTTCATATCCTGCAACCTCCAAGAGAGAGTTTGAGAGCATAATTCCAAAAGGAAAAATTTCATCGTTTAAGTGTTGTTGTTTTGCAAGAAAAAATCTTTTAAACACTTTTGTTTACACCCAAAGTTTGTTTATCCATGTTCCTTTATATATATACATTGCTTGGAGTTTGACATCGGTTTTGTTCTCCACCGTTTGAAGGGAAGTTTGGGTTTTCTTCTAAATCTCACAAAGAAGAAGAAGTTTTCGTTGACTTACCCATTTGGAGAAAGGCTCCTTGTTTGGGTGACGGTGACCAGAAAAAGTCTGATCGGTGGATTCCAAGATCGCGGTGGAGCTCCGTGGTTATTTTCTAGGAAAAAGTGTATACAAGAAGAAGCATCGGGGCTTGAGAGGGATCGAGTCGAGTGTTGTAAGTCTTACTGTCTTGTATTTGTAAAACTGTACTTAGTGGATTTGAGGCTAGGGTCGTCCGATATTTTTTTCCGTTGTGGATTTTTCCTCGTACATCGCGGCGTAGTGATTCGTTGTTTATTTTATCTTTCGCAATACTCACCTAGAACACAAGCTTAGGTAAAAAGATAAATTTTGGTTTAATCACTACATGTTTAATTTGGTGCTAAATAAATATTGGGTAATGTGTAGTTAATTCAAGCCATTAGTTTAATTTGGTAAAATTGGTTTGGCCTAATTTGGTAAAATTGAGAAATATGACTTAGGCAAATTTTTTAGGACTTATATTAATTTGCTTTAAGTGAAATTAACATAAGTGTGTTTTAATTTAATTTTACTTTGTTTAATTTTAATTTGGAAAGAAATTAAAATTAGTTGTTTAATTGAACCATCATCTTCGCTTCCGCATTTAAAAAGGAAATTATTACTTTTTGAAGTAAGAAAAATTTACAATTGGGGGCCTATTGTTCCAACAAGTGGTATCAGAGTCGGAGAGCTAATTTATTGCGTTAAAGATCCGTTTTTCGGCTTTTATTATTTTTGTGCCCCTTGTATTTTTGAGTGGTTCAATTTTTACTCACTCTCAATTTTTTTTGTATCTCTCGATGGGACGCCTTAATGATAATTTGTCAATTTCTAATGTTAATGAAGCTTTTGTTATTCGAGAGCATATTAAATGAGCTTAATAAGTGTAATGAAAACATAAAAGAATCAAATTTGAGATTTGTAAAAAGAATTAAATTTTTTGAAAATGAAAATTCTTATTTTAAAACTAAAGTTGAGTTTTTGCAAATCTCCCTAACTCAAAAAGATATTTTTCGTGAAAAGCTCATGGACATAAATCATAATTTTAATATTTTAGAAATGTTCAAGAAAGGGAGTGATTATCGAGAAAATACTCTTAGGGACAAGTTTGCTCACATTGAGGGGGAGTGTAATAACCTTCTAGGTGTAATTGAAAATTTAAAGAAGGAGTCCCGTAAAATTGAGGAGTCTAATTTATTACTTGAGTCCAAAATTTTAAATATGAAAAATGATTTACAAGACTCGAGTAGTTGTAGTAATGGTTCTAGAACATCTTGTTCAAATGCTTCCGTTGCTAAAGATAAAACCATTGTTTATTTTATAGGGTCAACTTTATCCAAGGACTTTCGAAAAGGTCGCACCGTAGGTATCATTCCTCGTATTTTCACATGCTTGCATTGTGGTAGGAAAGGTCACCTTAGGTCATTTTGTTTTGATCTTAAAATAAGTCCTAGGAAGTCTATATCTAGCATTTCATTAATTTCCAAATCCCATCATTTTAAATATACATCTATATGGGTTCGAAAATCATTCTTAGACGCGCTAGATATTAGATTTGTTGATTCTCATTTTCTTTCCCATGAAACCTCCCTTGCAAAATCTAAAGGTTGAATGTTTTAGTTTTGTTTGCATACTCTAGCTTTTTGTGCTTCGTATTATATATCATTGCTAGGTGTATGCATGTTTAGTCATTTTCTAGTCATTGTTTTATTTCATATCTAATGCTAGAAATCATGACTTGTTTACCTTTTGTATTATATTTCTTTTGTTTGCATTAAATGAAAAATACAAGAAGATTTTTTTTATCATTTGGGGTTTTATCTCTTGGTAATTTAAGCTTAATGAAAAATTCAAATGATTTTTGTTTGTCTTTTGAGTATATATTTTTTATTTTTGGTTAAAAATTTCAAGAACTCAAAAAGATTTTATTTTGTGTGTATTTTGGTTTTACACACAGTTATTGGCATATGTTTGTGTTTGAATCCTCATTTCGCTTCCATGTGACTAGAAATTTTGGTTAGAATTTTAATCCTTAAAATGTTCTTTATCATGCTTACATGGAGTAGCTTAAGTTTGACTTGCTTAATGGATTCACTTTTATATGCCTTTACACACATGCACGAGCTTTTTGAACCTTAACGTCACATGTTATATTTGAGCTTTGTGAGATGTTTTTCTACCAATCTAGTCATCTACATATTTGTGACCTAGGAGGACTAGTGCATGTCAAAATCCGTTGCACGTGAGATATGTGTGAGATATAAAAAAATGGTAAATATAAATGTGCACGAGGAAGGGCTTCGAAAGGATTTATTATCCTTTGCGAAAAGTAAGCCACTGTTTTCTTGGACCTAAAAGAAATATGTGGTCCAAAGGCCTAAAAGAAAATATGGCATTAAAAGAAAAAATATTTTGCCAAGGCCTAATTTGTTTAGTTGATTTATTCATTCAAAATAATAATATATATGATTATTGACGGAGTTTGGATGATATATCAACGGTTTGCACAATGTCCATTTATCCTAGTTGCGCTTTGAATGTCATGAATCTATTGGTTTGTAGAATCATCAACATTCTAGGATTGTATGCATTATGTTTGTTTGTTCATTAGTTCACTTTAGCCTGTCACATAAAGACTAAATTCTAGCTGATAAAGTTTTGCAATCAAATGCGAACTACGTGAACACGTTTAAGTGATTGAGTTTTAATTCATTGGTATCTTGTTCACACCCCAACACTTCCGTTTTCATATGACACATTTATGCTATAAGAGTGTCAAAAATCTTATGTTATTTAGTTTTGTGTCGTTTTGGTGTTTATATATATATGTGTGTACTTATACTTAGCTTGTATCTATTGTGTATACATATATATATATATATATATATGATATTTTGTTTATGTCTTTGCCATGTTTAGTTAGTCCATTTATGCTTCAATTCATAATCGGTACCTTGTTTGTTGCGTAGTTTGTTTGATATCACATGCTTAGAATCTTATTTGTCAATTTGGTATCATTTGTTTTCGCATCATAGTTGGTCTTTATTTGTATGGATTTATTATGATTTTGTTGACTATATGCTTTAACGTTCTCATCACTTTATGCGCTATAGCATATTTAGCTTGGTATCCCATTCTATTTATCCCTTGTTTAGTTTAAGGGGTGTCTATACTTTTATTGGGGGAGATAAGTTACATTTTGATTCTTTAGCCTTTGTCTATTGCTGAACTAAAAGGGGGGGAATGATAGGGGGAAATGGTATCTAATCCTATTGTAATTGTATCTTAGTTTGGGGGAGATTTAACTTAGGGGGAGTCGCTATCTTCTTAGGTTGATCATAGTTGATAAATGGGAGAATTAATTTAGGGGGAGTAATTATTTAATTGAATTTAATATTTTGATATTCCCTATGTGTTCAATGTGTTTGCTTAAGTGTGCAGGAATTATTATATTCTAAGTGGCAGCTTTCACCGACAAAGCTTTTCATCATTTGGGTTGTTTGAGTCAAGCATTGTATTTTTATTTTGGGTGGGACATTTTGTTATGTCTAGTAGAGTTGACGGCCCTTTAGGATTTTTGTTGGTTTTTATCCCGGAATAGCCAAATGGGGAGATTTGTAAGGACACAAATTTCCAATTGAGTCCTTTGTAGTTTTGGCTCAATTCCGGGAAAAAAACGTTTGAGTTATTGATCATCCTTCAAGCCTATGAAGTACTCAAGTTGAAGACGTAGCGGCCAAGATATTAAAGCTTCATCAAATGCCGAGTTTATTGTGCCTCATTTCTACGTCATCAACAATGTTTCGCTTACTCCTAAGGTATGAATGCATTTTAATATATCTATAGGAGCTTGGAAAATTTTTATTGGGTGAATTTTTATTTTAAACTGTTGTTTATTTTCAGAAAGATTTTATTAAAACTTTAAAATAAAGTACATAAAGTTTCTGGGCTAAAACTAAAATTTTGAACCTTTTGGAAGTTCGTTCGAGTAATAATGTCGTTCGAACGAGTTTGCCAACGAGTTCCCACATTGGAAACTGGAATGTCGTTCGAAGTGTCGTTCGAATGAGAATGATGTTCGAATGATATTTCTAACGAGTTCACACTTAAACTTCATTAGAAGGCTCGTTCGAACGAAGTCATTCGAACGAAAATGTCGTTCGAACGAGTTTTGGCGGGAACAGTTAATTTGGCAGTTTTGAGTAGTTTTTCCGTCTTTCCCACTACTTTTTCCACTAACTCTTTTCCTGAATATCTAAGTGCGGGAATTAAGTTTTTTAACTTAACTTTTTCATATCCTACAACCTCCAAGACAGAGTTTGAGAGCATAATTCCAAAAGGAAAAAGTTCATCGTTTAAGTGTTGCTGTTTTGCAAGAAAAAATCTTTTAAACACTTTTGTTTACACCCAAAGTTTGATTATCCAAGTTCCTTTATATATATACATTGCTTGGAGTTTGGCATCGATTTTGTTCTCTACCGTTTGAAGAGAAGTTTAGGTTTGCTTCTAAATCCTACAAAGAAGAAGAAGTTTGTGTTGACTTACCCACTTGGAGAAAGGCTCCTTGTTTGGGTGACGGTGACCAGAAAAAGTCCCATCGGTGGATTTCGAGACCGCGGTGGAGCTCCGTGGTTATTCGCTAGGAAGAGGTGTATACAAGAAGAAGCGTCGGGACTTGAGAGGGATCGAGTTGAGTGTTGTAAGTCTTATTGTCTTGTATTTTTAAAACCGTACTTAGTGGATTTGAGGCTAGGGCCGTCCGAGGTTTTTTCCCGTTGTGGATTTTTTCTCCTACATCGCGGCGTAGTGATTCGTTGTTTATTTTATCTTTCCCATTACTCACCTAGAATGCATGCTTAGGTAAAAATATAAAATTTTGTTTAATCACTACATGTTTAATTTGGTGCTAAATAAATATTGGGTAATGTGTAGTTAATTCAAGTCATTAATTTAATTTGGTAAAATTGGTTTGGCCTAATTTGGTAAAAATGAGAAATATGACTTAGGAAAATTTTCTAGGACTTGGATTAATTTTCTTTAAGTGAAATTAACATAAGTGTGTGTTTAATTTAATTTCACTTTGTTTAATTTTAATTTGGAAAGAAATTAAAATTAGTTGTTTAATTGAACCATCATCTTCGCTTCCGCATTTAAAAAGGAAATTATTAATTTTTGAAGTAAGAAGTATTTTCAATCGGGGGCCTATTGTTCCAATACCATATATATGGCCTAGGGTGGGCCAGAACAGCCGCTGCCACAAGTTGTTGTTACGGAGCTTGTGTTATAGTGATCATTGCGGCATTGGCTGCCTCAGCAACTATAGTTTCCACCTCCATGACTTTCAGGATCCCCTGCGGTATCTGTGTCTTCTTCTAAGCCTTTCCATAATTGGCCCTTCCAGCGGACCTACTCTGTCATACTCTCTTGGGGGGTATCGGAAACCAGACCGAATTTGTATAAGTCCATAGTTAATACAAATTATATCACTAGTAGAACGTAAATACGTAAATGAGTATAATAATCATAATAATAGGGCTCAATATCAAAGAACACTACCCTAGAATCGTAAAAAGTCCGCACAGATCCTAAGGACTCTAGAACCTGACGCTCTTATACCATCTGTGACACCTCGCTTATTAAAATAACGGGTAACCAATCCACCACTAAAATAAAAACACGAATCTCATCTAGTTAATTTTTATAATCATTGTCAAACAGCAATTAATTACTAACCACTTATTATTTAGTTAAGTCGTGTGTTAATTTTAATCATTATTAAAGTGACATAAGAACAGTATACTCAAATCAAAACCCATTTAGACAAATAATTGAGTTCAATAATCACATAACTAGACTGAAAACTGAAATCTATTACATGCCAAAAGTTGTTGAATAAACCATTGGTATAACATCCACACAATATTCTCCAAAATAAAATAATATGGAATAAAACTGTTTGACATTGGCAACATGTACGAATAGTAAAGAGACTAATCCTTTCTATAATTTCAAAAATAAGAAGCGATTAAAGAAAAAGCCCTGCAAGACTCCACAGTTGTCGCAACTTCAATACCCTGGAAAGATCCTCATGATTGGCATCCCTATGGATGGACACCAAAAAGATTTTGAAGATATATTGCTATGAATCAGAGTCCAATTTTTAAAAAAATATTTTGCAAGTTATGAAAATGCACAATAATTATGAAAATTTTCTTCCACACTTATATTGGTGTCGCATTTCCATGAGATAGCACTCGCCCCTTAAAATATAGTGTGCACCTAGCGTATGCCTTTTAACCCCTTAGTTACGCTACCCACCTAACCAGTTCTCCAACATCTCTAAGTCAATACGCTACCCCGTTCATTCATATTTTATCAAATTAGTTTTCATGTACAATTAATAATTATAATTCTTAATTATATTTTATTAATTTTTTTTAATAACTTTCACTAGTTATTACATAATAATCCACAATTATTGTCTTAAACACGTATATATTTTTCTGCACATATAAACACGCATTTTCTATAACACAACAAGTACACATATGTCGCATATAACAACCATCCCTCAAAGTAATATCTCAGTGGACGTGGGTCTCTAAAATGCTATCATGCATACACACACCATCATGGGCTACCGAGTCGGAATCTCACACCGAACTCGAAAAATCGTAAACGTGTTGGAGGCGGTCATAGTCCTTTGACAGTGAGTCATAACCATACCCAAATTACCTCATTTTGAACTCCAACCTCATAAGGGCACATGCATAGTGCTATGACCTGGGGTCGATACTAAGCCTGTTGATATTCGCCAATGAAGATCACGCACATCGTGCAACCTCCAATGATAGCACTGGAGTGGTATGTTTATACATTTATATATATATTCCCAAAAATCCGATTAAACATGCCTACCCTTCATAGCGCTATCCTAACTTTGGAGTATCATTTTAAATCTCAATTATTTAAATATGCACTAATTTAAATTTATTAATTCTTAACATATAAACTTTTGGACATGTATTATTTTCATTTACTCGTATCCCTTAATTTTCATCACCAATTCATTAATAAACCCACGACTAATATTTTGTCCCAAATACTACCATTTACACCCCGAATTAAATCCCACACAAACCAAAGTTAAAATACAAATTCTTATAAATTTTCAGGAGTCCTGAACAATCCACGGACATCCTAAATTAAGTCGTCAATTAAATTTTCAACGTAATTCTACAATTAACCCATACTGTTTGTATTAAGGGCAAACCAGTTCTCACTTGCAAGCATTAAAGTTTTCCCCTAAGTTCGATTTTTAACAAGTTTAACCCAAATTCACAAATCCCAATATGTAATTCCTCCATGAAATTCAATTCCCATAAATTCTAAACATGGATTAGATTCATTTTAAATATAAACCTATCTACATATCATCATTTCATGGGTTTCAGAAGAAATCTCTACATATGAGAAAAGTCTCCCTATTTCATAATAATTCATAAATTTCAATCTTCAAAATTCATAATCTATCAAGTAATATGGGATTCAGTTTTCAGATTTCAATCCTAATTGATCATATATATATTTTTCTGAAATCATTTGTTAAACCCCCAATTTTATTGGAATCCCACCCCAAAATTGATACCCAATCATAATATGAATTGAAAACTACACATAATCAATTATCAAAATAATTACTTGCCTTAATGTCTGTAGGATCTGTCTTTGTTTGAAAATTTTCATTTGAAGATGATTAAAATCCCTGAATTTCTTCCCAACTTCTTCTAATTTGAATCTCCCATGAATTCCTATAGCTTTCTCTTGAAACTCTTGAGTTTTTCTCCACTTTTCTCTTCCCTTTCTCTCTAACCTTTGGTGTGACTCAAATAAAATTTGGGTATTATGAAATGGTTGTTCATCTAACTGAAACCCTTCATTATATAAGATGAAACCCTAAAGTCAATTTTCACATCCTTTAAAGTGACTAAAATGCCCCTATATGAGTCCAGAAAAGTCTAAAAGGCCCTCGGAACCCAATCACTATCCCCGACTACTTAATTTTTACTATTTTACCTATTTCGGCTCTACCATGCACTCAAAATAATTATCCAAGTCACCCATCATGATTATCTCATATCAACCTAATATAACATACATACGTGTCCCGGCTGGGTTAGCATCAAATACCCTCACGTTTTACTAACTGGTTACGTATTACCATTTGACATTATTTTTTTTTACTTTATCACACTAGTAAATATTACATCATATAAATATTAATTCACTTTTCGCTAATTAATATTATTTTAATTCCTCATTATTTCTCAGTTTTGCCTTAAAATGCGTTCACACTTGTAATTTAATTGCAATTTATAATTATCCAAAATTACAAAGTGTTACACCCATCTCTCACTTCAATTTAGAAAATTAAAAGACAACAACCCACAACACTTCCTATTATGACAACAACCTCCGACACCGCCTCTCATTAAAGTCACCTCTCGCATTGATTTTCTCTGGCAAAGTCCTCCACTCTCGCTGTACCTCTCTTCATTTTAAACAATGAAACACTGACAAAGTTCAGAATGAGAAGTTCTAGATCTATTAGATCTGACAAAGCTAAAAAGATTTGATAATTAATTGTAACAAAATGGGAGACTAATTCTCACTCAAATTCATAACCAACTTTGTTCCAGATCTATTAGATGAACCTTTCATTCGCGTCACTTCCACGAAATCAGTTAATATGTAATCTACTTTAACAAGCTAATAGTATACATTTTCCCTAATAAATATGACAAGCTATATGAGTTTCCATTTCGGCCTTTTAATTTTTTTCATTTGGATTTATTTCATTTGTTTCCATTCCTATATGTGATAACTTAGTTTAGTTGGTACCATCTCATTCAAGTGAAAATGTGAGCAGGGTGTTCCATGCAAAAACTATTGTTATTGTGAATGAGAGGTTTCCTGATAAGGAGATAATAAGTGTTAACATGATTATTATTTTGGAGATTCAAAATATTTTATACTTCAAATTAAAATTTGTGGTTTCAAAATGTGAAAAAATGTTGATTCATTTGACTCTGTAAACTTAATTTTGCAGTGAAATATTTGCAAATTTGAATTTGCACTTCACAAGTTTGGGGATTCACGAGATGGTACGATGCCAAATGGTGAAACAAAATTTGTTGTGTTTTAGAAATTAAAAAATCACTAAAGTTTTTTGTATTATTTAGATCATAAATTTATATTTATTATTTCTCGACCAGAGCATCCGCGCCGGAAGCTCTATGGTGATTGAAGGCAAAAAAAAAATACGACGATCGAAGGTGCAAAGGTCTGGTGGTAGGAAGACAAATAATATTTATAGTTTTTAATGTAAGGAATAATTGGTATTTTATTAAAAATAAAATCAACATAAGTATTTTTACAAAAAAAAAAGTTTAGTGTCCTTTATACATAACCAACATTATTACATGTCCGAAAAATGCATAATCTATTTCTTTTTATTAATGACTAAAGAAATAAGCATTATTTTCATAAAGGAACAGTTGATTTTCCTTAAACAATTATAGGAATGATATTTGCAAAAGAAAAGTTAATTGTCCTAAAACTATAATAGGGACCTTTTATAAAATAAAAGTTGATTGCCCTAAAATCATAATAGGGACTTCTTTAGTTAAGGATAAAATTAATATTTTTGAAAAAATAAATTCAACTTAATAAACATCAAGAATTATTTTTATAAATGTAAAGTTGAATGTCTTATATCTATAATCAATATTATTTTAAATTCTAAAAGTGTTTAATCTATTAATTTTATTCACGGAAGACGAGTGATATTAGAATTAAAAACAATACACTTACAAATGAAGATCGATGACAACACCATCCCTGTGGATGTGGTCTAGAACATCCGTTGGAGAATTTGAAGGCGTGGATATGCTTGTCTTCATTGTAACGTGCGAAAGGTATTTTCCCATCCACATTGAAGTGGATTTGTTTTACTAGTCCTCGAAACGGAACACCCCATGAAGCCTCCAAATAAAATCACATTCAACGCTAAAGACAACATCAACATGCCTCACTGATAAAGCAATCCAAAGCTTGCTCATATCTCTCTTTCGAGTCAAATGGGTATTATATGTTTTTGCCAAGTCGTCCCTGAGTGACCATACTTATATTAGTATTTTGGACCCAGTCCTATTTTTGTAAAATTCCATCGATTTTAATTTTTATTTACAACCCTAATAACTCCACATTAATTTGTCGTAAGTTTTATTTTTTGTAATGAGATGTAACTGTATATGTCCCTTTTTTGCCCAATAAAAAAACTGTATATGTTATCTCCCTAATATATACCTACACCCTCTCAAATCTCTCTTTCCTCTAAAGATCTCTGAATCGGGGATATTGAGACATCCGCCATTATAACGCCAAATTTAAAACCGTTGTCGGCGGCTAAGCAATAACGCCGTCGCGAATCATCGTTGTCGCCTAAACCGTAACAACCATCCCCGTTGTTATAAACAGGGGCGTATCCAAGTGGAGGGCTAGGTCGGGTTCAAGCCCGGGTCACTTTAAAAAAAATTGTGTAAATTTTTAGGTCCAATACATCACAGCCCACCCAATAAATAAGAAAGTTAGCCCGCCCAAACAATCAAACCTCAATGATCCACTTCAAAAACAAAAAAACTATACGAACCATTATTTTGGGCCTTATTTTGCGCCTATATTTTTAATTAACATTATTTTTCATTATTTTTAAGAAAATACTTAAAAATAACTTCAAAAAAATTCGGCTCCGGGGCTCCCGCCACTGAACCCCCAAAAATCAGTGTTAAGTCAGCACACCCGAATATAAATTCCTGGTTACATCCCTAGTTATAAAAGCATCCTATCGAGAGGATTTTTGTGATGAACAATATTCCATACCTTCTCCATCGAATCTCGTCACTGTCTTCCCCATTGTTCACCATTGTGGAAGACGATTATGTGTAAGAAGTTTCATATATAAAATTATGGAGTTGTCAGCATGTTATGTGTGTGTGTGTATAACTATTGGTGTGAATGATATACTCACAATAAGATCTTGTAGCCTAGTGGTAACTTTTGAGTCCTCTTTAGGGGAGGTCATGGGTTCAATTCCCACTAAGGGAATTTAAGAGGATTTGGGGTATTCATACCTAAATAGATATATAATTATTATATTATATATCAAGACTTGGGACTTAGGGACTTGGTCTTGAGTCCTAATAATCAGTTGATTGTAACTTCGTCTTTAAATAATTTTATTTAATTCAATTTTAATTAATATTAAAAATCATTTTTTTAATTAATTAAAAATTGTTTACGTTTTTCTTAGTTAGCCGTTGGGAGTGGTTTAGTGGGAGAAGAGGTCATCCAAGTTTTGAGGGAGTGGGTGGTTTCTGCATCCCTTTATATGAGGGATATGCATATCGGTTCCAAATAACGTTTTTCAATTAATCTCTCTCTCAAAAACGTCCTTCTTCATACTCCAATTCTGGGCATAATCTCTTGTGGTTTTAAAGTCATCCATTGAGTGCTTCAATCGGATGAATTGTGTTGTTGAATCCTAGGAACAATTATCTGAGGCTCGAAGCATCACTGATTAATGTGCGGGCGATATTTCTGTCTTAGGACTGTGTGTCTAACACACACCTCAGCATCCAGATAAGTCGTTCCAATTTATTATTATCTTTTTGGTTCCAATTCAGATAGAGCAGTAGAATATTCTGAGCCTTTTAATGATTTTTGTAAAATACATGGCATAATGCATCGAGCTACGGAACTATATTGTCCACAACAAAATGGTGTGGCGGAACGTAAAAATCAAACGCTAAAGGATATGGTAAATGCTATGTTAAACAGTTTGGGTCTTCCACACAATTTATGGGGTGAAGTGGTACTTTCAGCCTATTATATTTTAAATAAAATTCCCCCTCTTAATTCTGATAAATCTTCTTATGAGTTATGGAAAGGAAGAAAGCCTTCATATAAATACTAAAAAGTGTGGGGGTGTTTAGCAAAAGTTGTCCTGCCTCCACCTAAACGAACTAAACTCGGACCTTAAACTGTTGATTGTGTATTTATAGGAAATGCCCAAAACAGTAGTGCATATAGGTTCCTAGTGTTTAAATCAGATGTATGTATCTACAAATATTATTATTGAATCTCGTGATGCAGAAGTTTCTGAACATATTTTTCCACATAATCCCACTACTAGACTTGAGGATGCTCCTTCAAACAGTATATGCCATCTAGTAGTAGGCAAGAGAATGATGTGGAAATATAGGAACTTAGGAAAAGTAAAAGATGAAAAATAGATAAATCTTTAGGGCCTGATTATATTTCATTTTAGTCCGAGGAGGATCCTCAATCTTATCACGATTCTCTTATCTCTCCCAAAGCTCCATTTTGGAAAGAGGCTGTTAATAGTGAAATAGAATCTATTATGCAAAATCACACTTGAGATTTGGTTAGCTTTCCACCAGGTTGTAAAACCATAGGGTGTAAATGGATTTTTAAAAGAAAAATGAAACCTGATGGATCCATAGAAAAATATAAGGCTAGGTTAGTAGCCAAACGATATAAACAAAAGGAGGGAATCGATTTCTTTGACACTTATTCTCCGATTGCGCGAATTACTTCTATTAGAATTCTAATTTCCCTCGAATCCATCTATAACCTGAAAATTCATCAAATGGATGTTAAAACAGCTTTTTTAAATGGGGAATTAGAAGAAGAAATTTATATGGATCAACTGGAAGGATTTATTGTAAAGGGATTAGAGAACAAAGTTTGCAAGCTAGTTAAATCCTTATATGGACTTAAACAAGCCCCTAAGCAGTGGCATGAAAAATTTGATCAAGTAATGATTAATGATGGATTTAAAATAATTGAATCTGATAAATGTGTGTATTTTAAGTGCCATAGAGATGCTTGTGTGATTGTTTGCCTATACGTTAATGATATGTTAATATTTGGATCACATATGAGTATTATAAAAACCACTAAGAAGATGTTATGTGAACAATTTGATATGAAATATTTTGGAGTTGCAGATTTCATTTTGGGAATTAAAATAATACGAGATTCTGTGGGAATCAAATTATAACAATCACATTATATAGAAACTGTGTTAAGGAAATTCAATCAATATGAATCTACTCCTATTAGAACTCCTTGTGATCTAAATAGTAAACTAAAGAAAAACAAAGGAGAACCTGTGTCACAACTTGAATATTCAAGAATTATTGGTAGCCTAATGTACATTATGAACTGCACCAGACTTGATATTGCATATGCAGTAGGGTGATTGAGTAGATATACTTGTAATCCTAATAATGATCACTGGAATGCACTTATTAGACTTTTGAGATACCTGAAATTTACTTTGGATTATGCTTTATATTATGTCTCATATCCTGCTGTGATTGAAGGTTATACTGATGCCAATTGGATTTCGGACTCAGAGGAATCCAAATCTACAAGTTGATATGTATTCACATTAGGCGGGCATCCTGTATCGTGGAAATCCCTAAAACAATCATGTATTGCAAGATCAACAATGGAGTATTAATTCATAGCTTTAGAGAAAGCAGGTGAAGAAGCCGAGTGGCTGAGGACATTTTTGGCAGACATTCCAATGTGGTCTAAACCTGTACCTGCGGTAATTATACACTCTGATTGCCAAGCGGCAATAGCAAAAGCAAGCAAGCAACAAGTCCTACAATGGAAAGTCAAGACATATTCATCGCAGGCATAATAGTGTGAGACAACTCAAATCTAATGGCATTATAACCATTGACTTTGTAAGGTCAAATGATAATTTAGCAGATCCGTTGACCAAAGGGTTGTCAAGAGATATCATTTACAAAACATCGAGAGGGATGGTCTTAAAGCCTAATGAGTAAAATCACCATGATGGATACCCAACCTATCTGAATGGAGATCCCAGGATATAGGTTCCATGAAAAAACTAATTGTGGATGATTATATGTGAGCGCTACAAAGACTTATCATTGTCTTATCCCAATGGTGTTAATAATAATAATAATAATAATAATAATAATAATAATAATAATAATAATAATAATAATAGTGCTACTTGTAATGAGAAAGGTTGAGTTAAACTCTTAATGAATCCATGGCTTGGATTTTCAAGCGGGATGTGACATGACAATCTTGATTGATTCACCTAAGTGAGTGTGGTAGTGGGGCCGCTACCTATGGGAATTGTGGTTGAATTCTATTGAGCACTCATGATACTGGGATATAGCTCATGGCCTTAATGAGCAAAACTGTTGTGAACCACAAGTGTATTAAAGTGTCATGTGTGTAGACTATTGAACTGGTTTACCAAAATAACTGGTCAGTTCAAGATATGTAATTCACTGAATAGTTTGTAATCCCAATGGACATACACTAAGCAAGGTTCAAGTCCAAAAGACACATCTGCCTATTAATGACATTTTTATTGCGCAAAACTTTCTTTATTCTTTCTTCTCGTATCTCATTCATGTGGGGGATTATTGTGTGTGTGTGTGTGTGTGTGTATAACTATTGGTGTGAATGATATACTCACAATAAGACCTTGTCGCCCAGTGGTAGCTTTTGAGTCCCCTTTAGGGGAGTTCATGGGTTCAAGTCCCACTAAAGGAATTTAAGAGGATTTGGGGTATTTATACCTAAATAGATATATAATTATTATATTATATATCAAGACTTGGGACTTGGGGACTTAGTCTTGGGTCCTAATAATCAGTTAATTTTAATTTCATCTTTAAATAATTTTATTTTATTCAATTTTAATTAATATTAAAAATCATTTTATTTAATTAATTAAAAATTATTTTTGATTAAAATTAAAACACGTTTTTCTTAATTAGCCGTTGGGAGTGGTTTAGTGGGAGAAGTGGTCATCCACGTTTTGGGGGAGCGGGTGGTTTCTACATCCCCTTATATGAGGGATATGCAGATCAGTTTCAAATAACGTTTTTCAATTAACCTCTCTCTAAAAAACGTCCTTCTTCATACTTCAATTTTGGGCATAATCTCTTGTGCTTTTAAAGTCATCCATTGAGTGCTTTAATCGGATGAATTCTGCTGTTGAATCCTAGGGACAGTTGTCTGAGGCTCGAAGCATCACTGATTAATGTGCGGGCGATATTTCTGTCTTTGGACTGTGTGTCTAACACACACCTCAGCATCCAAATATGTTGTTCCAGTTTAGTTTTATCTGTTTGGTTCCAATTCAGATAGAGAAGGAGAATATTCTGAGCGTTTTAATGATTTTTGTAAAATACATGGCATAATGCATCAAACTACGGAACCATATTGTCCACAACAAAATGGTGTGGCGGAACGTAAAAATCAAACGCTAAAGGATATGGTAAATGCTATGTTAAACACTTCGGGTCTTCCTCACAATTTTTGGGGTGAAGCGGTACTTTCAGCCTGTTATATTTTAAACAAAATTCCCACTAAGAAATCTAGTGAATCTCCTTATGAATTATGGAAAGGAAGAACGCCTTCATATAAATACTTAAAAGTGTGGGGGTGTTTAGCAAAAGTAGTCCTGCCTCCACCTAAACGAACTAAACTCAGACCTAAAACTGTTGATTGTGTATTTATAGGAAATGCTCAAAACAGTAGTGCATATAGGTTCCTTGTGTTTAAATCAGATGTAGATAGTGTATCTACAAATACTATTATTGAATCTCGCGATGAAGAATTTTTTGAACATATTTTTCCTCATAATCCCACTACTAGACTTGAGGATGATCCTTCAAACATTTATATGCCATCTAGTAATAGGCCAGAGAATGATATGGAAATACAAGAACTTGGGAAAAGTAAAAGACGTAAAATAGATAAATCTTTTGGGCCTAATTATATTTCATTTTTGTCCGAGAGGGATCCTCAATCTTATCACGATGCTCTTTTCTCTCCCACAGCTCCATTTTGGAAAGAGGATGCTAATAGTGAAATAGAATCTATTACGTAAAATCACACTTGGGATTTGGTTAGCTTACCACTAGGTTGTAAAACCATAGGGTGAAATGGATTTTTAAAAGAAAAATGAAACCTGATGGATCCATAGAAAAATATAAGGCTAGGTTAATAGCCAAAGGATATAAACAAAAGGAGGGAATCGATTTCTTTGACACTTATTCTCCAATTACGCGAATTACTTCTATTAGAATTCTAATTTCCCTCGCATCCATCTATAAATTGGAAATTCATCAAATGGATGTTAAACGCCTTTTTTAAATGGGGAATTAGAAGAGGAAATTTATATGGATCAACCGGAAGGATTTGTTATAAAGGGATTAGAGAATAAAGTTTGCAAGCTAGTTAAATCCTTATATGAACTAAAACAAGCCCCTAAGTAGTGTCATGAAAAATTTGATCAAGTAATGATTAATGATGGATTTAAAATAAATGAATCTGATAAATGTGTGTATTTTAAGTGCCATAGAGATGCTTGTATGATTGTTTGCCTATACGTTGATGATATGTTAATATTTGGATCACATATGAGTATTACTAATAAGATGTTATGTGAACAATTTGATATGAAAGACTTGGGAGTTGCAGATTTCATTTTGGGAATTAAAATAATACGAGATTCTATGGGAATCAAATTATCACAATCACATTATATAGAAAGTGTGTTAAGGAAATTCAATCAATGTGAATCTACTCCTGTTAGAACTCCTTATGATCCAAATAGTAAACTAAAGAAAAATAAAGGAGAACCTGTGTCACAACTTGAATACTCAAGAATTATTGGTAGCCTAATGTACATTATGAACTGCACCAGACCTGATATTGCATATGCAGTAGGGAGATTGAGTAGATATACTTGTAATCCTAATAATGATCACTGGAATGCACTTATTAGAGTTTTGAGATACCTGAAATTTACTTAGGATTATTCTTTATATTATGTCTCATATCCTGCTATGATTGAAGGTTATACTGATGCTAATCGGATTTCAGACTCAGAGGAATCCAAATCTACAAGTGGATATGTATTCACATTAGGCGGGGTTGCCGTATCGTGGAAATCCTCAAAACAGACATGTATTGCGAGATCAACAATGGAGTCTGAATTCATAGCTTTAGAGAAAGCAGGTGAAGAAGCCGAGTGGCTGAGGACATTTCTGGCAGACATTCCAATGTGGTCTAAACCTGTACCTGCTGTAATTATACACTGTGATTGCCAAGTGGCAATAGCAAAAGCAAGCAAGCAACAAGTCCTACAATGGAAAGTCAAGACATATTCGTCGCAAGCATAATAGTGTGAGACAACTCATATCTAATGGCATTATAACCATTGACTTTGTAAGGTCAAATGATAATTTAGCAGATCCGTTGACCAAAGGGTTGTCAAGAGATATCATTTACAAAACATCGAGGGGGATGGGCTTAAAGCCTAATGAGTAAAATCATCATGATGGATACCCAACCTATCTGAATGGAGATCCGAGGATATAGGCTCCATGAAAAAACTAATTGTGGATGATTATATGTGAGCGCTACAAAGACTTATCATTGTCTTATCCCAATGGTGTTAATAATAATAATAATAATAGTGCTACCTGTAATGAGAAAGGTTGAGTTAAACTCTTAATGAATCTATGGCTTGGATTTTCAAACGGGATGTGACAGGACAATCTTGATTGATTCACCTAAGCGAGTGTGGTAGCGGGGTCACTACCTATGGGAATTGTGGTTGAATTCTATAGAGCACTCATGATACTGGGATATAGCTCATGGCCTTAATTAGCTAAACTGTTGTAAACCACGAGTGTATTAAAGTGTCATGTGTGTAGTCTATTGAACTGGTTTACCAAAATAACTGGTCAGTTCAAGATATGTAATTCACTGAATAGTTTGTAATCCCAATGGACATACACTAAGCAAGGTTCAAGTCCAAAAGACACATCTGCCTATTAATGACATTTTTATTGCCCAAAGCTTTCTTTATTCTTTCTTCTGGTATCTCATTCATGTGGGGGATTGTTGTGTGTGTGTTTGTGTAACTATTAGTGTGAATGATATACTCACAATAAGACCTTGTAGCCTAGTGGTAACTTTTGAGTCTCCTTTAGGGGAGGTAATGAGTTCAAATCCCACTAAGGGAATTTAAGAGGATTTGGGATATTTATACCTAAATAGATATATAATTATTATATTATATATCAAGATTTGAGACTTGGGGACTTGATCTTGGGTCCTAATAATCAGTTAATTTTAATTTCGTCTTTAAATAATTTTATTTAATTCAATTTTAATTAATATTAAAATCGTTTTATTTAATTAATTAAAAATTATTTTATGATTCAAATTAAAACAAGTTTTTCTTAATTAGCCGTTGAGAGTGGTTTAGTGGGAGAAGTGGTCATCCTATGCAGATCAGTTTCAAATAACGTTTTTCAATTAATCTCTCTCTAAAAAACGTCCATCTTCATACTCCAATTCTGGGCAAAAAAATTTTGTGGTTTTAAAGTCATCCATTGAGTGCTTCAATCGGATGAATTGTGTTGTTGAATCCTGGGGACCGTTATATGAGGTTCGAAGCATCACTGATTAATGTGCGGACGATATTTCTGTCTTAGGACTGTGTGTCTAACACACATCTCAGCATCTAGGTAAGTCATTCCAATTTATTATTATCTTTTTGGTTTTTCCGTATACGCATATAACACATCATACCTCCATAATATGATAGTATGTCTTCAAACTATTTTAATTTGTTAAAATGCCTCAACAAATTCTTGTTTTGCAGGTATTTTATTGCTTAACTTATCTCCATTAAAAAATGAGGTTAGAAACTTCTATATAAAACCATTTTTTTATGGGGACATTTTCATCTTTAAAGAATGTCAGTTGTCCTATAGTGTTGATAATAAAAGAAAAACATAATTGGGAGCTGAGACAGAGAAATCCGGATAAATGGAACTAAATGCTTGTTCACCCACAAAAGATGGACTTTTTTTATTTAAAAATGAATTTAAAGAAAATATTTACAAAAAGAATACATTAATGAACATATTTATAAAAATATTCCACTATGTGAATTCGCGAGTGTCAACTGCATTTTCTTATCCAATTCGTTGTGGGCAACCCTGAATTCTTGTTGTGAGATTAGTCGTGTCATTAGTTAGAATTAATTATCGGTGTTAAGTTGAATATGCAATTGGGAACCGCGTATTCTGTTAAATTATTTTAATTGAATACGCACTTGAGAACCGCGTATTCCTTAAAACAATTCAACTGAACTGGTGGTTGGGAACGGCATATTCCCTGAGCATAAAATCTATTCGTATTGTCACATAAAGTATTTAAAAATTTCAAAACAAAAATCATTCAGAGATTTCAACCAGATATTTGTTCCTCTGTTTCTCTGAGACCAACATAATATATAGATATATTTGTTTTGTAGATGGTGTATCCCGTTATCTAGGCGGGATGCACCACCCCACGTGATGACTTACTTCCAAAACCAGTTGAACTCGATGCGGCGAGCATATGTACTTACTCCTAATTATTCACAACTCATATCAATTCTCATTTATATTATTCCTTATTTATTTAAAAAATTATGATATTTCTCTGTCTTAACTACAAATGGTACGATGCTTGTATACCGAGGAGGTCTTACTATGTGTTGATGTAAAAAACTAGATCACTCTAATTATTCAATCACAGATAAATAAATAAGATAAAGATTTTTAAAGTGGTTCGGCTAGGAATAAAGCCTACGTCCACTGTTATTGTATTGCTGAGTGTTTGTGGAATTCTTGATTACAAGTTCTCTCAAGAAATTTCGGTCCCTTTGAATGAGGGTGATACAAGGTATTTATAGCCCTTAGGTTGTTCATGAAAGGGTTGATACATTAAATGATTTACATATGAAAGGGTAATACATTTAATGCAGCGTGTGTGTCAAGATCCAAACATTCAATGAATAGTTGAACTATTGATATTCTGGTAATTAATGCTACGTCCGAGATGCAGCTCGGACCGCCTTAGTTGCTTCGTCGAACAAGAGTTCCTCGGAGCACTGGAGTATCTCGGAGTGCTAGAGATCTTCGGAGTACTGGAGTATCTCGGAGTGCTAGAGATCCTCGGGGTATCCTCGTTGCTCGGAGAGAACATGAATTGGTCGAAGAAATGAACTTCCTCGCTGCTATTGTGCCACGTAGATTGACACGTGTCTTCGTATTATTCGTCCATATCAGCATATTAATTTTGGTATCAACAGAAGCCCCCAATGTTTCATATTTCGAACTTTGAGGTGTATGGAACATTCTTTCTTGGTATATAAAAATATTAAATGACCTTCCTGGGTTTTAGGAACATTGTATTCAAATTTCCTTCTCATTTCGCAGCCTCCGCCTTTTTTTTCGAACTTTTAAGAGCGCTTCGATCTTTGTGTCCATTTTGTCCTTTTAGCCGCCAGAAGTTCAATAGTTTCTTTTTTGTAATCATTTCCTTCGCTGCTTCCCAAGGCAAAGTATTTAAACTTCTTAGGTAACCATACCGTCTTCTTCTTTTCCCAATTTCTTGCATTCAAGCTTTCTGTTTTCTTCTTCTCTCTCGTGCGTTCATCCTTGTTTTCGTTCGTTGTCAACATACCTCCTTTCTTCCTGAAAGATCTTCTTCCTTTCTTCTGTATCTCTTTTATTCAATATGATTTATAATGTGAAGTCTGTTGAGAAATTTCGTTCTGATTTTTCCATTCCTTCCTGGGTAACTCTAGAGGTTCTTTCTGAGCCTTTAGATTATTTTCGATTGGCTGAGGGACATTGGTTCCCTAGTCTTTTCATTGCTGAATGTGGTTTTTCCTTTCCACCAAACCCATTGTGTCTTGATTTTTGTCAATATTTTGATCTTGTCCCTGCAAAAATAGCCCCCAATTCATGGAGAATAATTAATGGGGTGCACAAATTAAATCTAACCCATGGGACTCGTATTGGGATCCCTGAAATTATGTATTGCTATAAATGGGCCACTCTAGATAATATTTATTACTTAAAAACTAGGTTTCTGAATAGGGCTCTTGTAGTTAACCTCCCTGACTCAAATAGAGATTATTTTGAGCATGGGTTGGTCATAGAAAATTGGCAATATGCCCCTTTAGTTGGAGATGAAGTATACAACGGTCCCAGATGCCCTCCATATGGCAATGGGATAGGTTTATTTTTCATTTTATTTTACTTATAAAATTACGTTTTCATCATGTTTGACAAAATGTATGACTAATATCTCATTATGTATTTATTTGCAGTTGATAGCAAAAGAAAAACTCCAAAGGAATCAGAGGTTAATATCAAGCATCTGAAACTTATCTGGGGTTTGCATAAGAACGTTGCAGACGAGCACATCAGGTCTGCATCATATTTGCTGCAGTATAAAAGCTATACAACCTCTTATACTGCTCGCCCTGTTGAACCAGCTTCAACCCCAGAAGATTCTTCTTCAGACTCTCATCTTCCTTTAAGTCAAAGAATGGGTAAGAAAAGAGCTCCTCCCGCTCTCTTTGATGACATTACTTCTGCTGTTGGGGCTAAGAGAGGCAAAACTGATGTCCCAGAGGGGACTAAGAAAGTGGATGCTGCACCCTCTAAAGCTGCCGAGAAGCCCCCAGTGGCTCCGAGCAAGAAAGTTGCTCCTGTAGAAGTAATTACTATCTCTCCGACCAAGTCTTCTTTGGTTGAAAGTGCTGAACTCCCGTTGAGGATATTGAGGAAATCATCCTCAGTTAATCTGGCTGAAACTGCCTCCTCTCTGCCTGCTGGTGGTACTGGTGTTCCAAACATCATTCTTCCAAGCTCTGCAATGAGCTCGGTCATACCTGAGGTCCATGGAATTGATGAAAAAATTCCTAGGGATACATTGACATCCCTAGCTGCTCGTCATCTTGCTTCAGTAATTTTCTCATACTTTTGGTTTTTCTTTCTTTCTCTGAATTCTTGCCTTTTGTATTGACTTTACTATTTTTCTCATCTTTCAGCTGGTGAATTGTTTTAATAATATTGTGAAGAAGGATGAAGCTATTAAAGCTTCAAGCTCCTCGTCAGGTGTAGAGGATGCTCTGTTGGGTTTGACCCAATCTTTAAAGGAATCTCGTCAACAGTATGTTGAGGAAAAATCTGTTTGGGAGAAAAAATTGGCTGTGGCTGAAGCTGAGAAGGTGAAGATGGATGAAACCTCCAAGAATTTGGAGGATAAAATGAAAAGCTTAGAAGTCGAGCATCAAAAATGTGATGGCAAGCTGAAAAAGGCAGAGGAAGAGTTATCCACCCTGCGAGATATCAAGGTCAAAAAAGAGGAATTGGATGTAAAACTTTCCTCGAAGAAATTAAGAAGAAAAGTCGCAGTCAAAAAATCCTTCAGCGCTGGCTGGGAGAAAGGATGGGATAAGGGAATTGCTGCGATGACATCCCAAGTTCAATACGGGAAGTTGAAATACTTTCACGATGGCTGGGTATCTGCTCTGCAGGAACTGAAGATCAAGGATGATTCTGATCTATTCCAGTTGCACCTCCCTGGTCCTCCTCCAACAATTGTGGAAGAAGAAGAAGACGAACCTGTCTCTGATGAATCTTCCATGGCCATAGATGATCAAACTCTTGCCTCTCTGCCATCTGCCATCGAGGATGTTTCTTCTAGGCATCCTCCTCTTGATAAAGTTTCAGCTCCTGCTGCTTAAGCTGCTATTACCTCCGAGCAACCGAGCTCCTCGTCCCAGCCTCCCGAGAAAGTCTTGGGAGACAAGGAAAAGGTGTGAAGTTGTTCGGTATCATATCTATCTTCTATTTTCACTTGTAATCAAACAATGTAATCTTTTGATGATCTAATAAAATACATCTTTGTTCATCTCTGTTGTTGATGATTTGTTTTTGTTGATTGTTGTCTTTTTCTCGTTCTTAGTTTATCGCTAGAATGGAACTGATATCTTCACATGATACCGAGCTGATGCAGCAATGTCGCCAATATTATAAGGCTGGTCATACAGACCTTAGTACATCAGAAATTGCTGACATCCTTGGCCATGATGCCTCAGAACAGGCAATTGAGGCTTATCAGTACTTGAAAAATTTACTCGACCGAGCTGTGGCCAACAATGTCACCTACTATGACTTGATTTTAGAGCTTCATGATTCCATAGAGGATCTTCAAATTCAACACAATGAATCAACTATTTTGTTACACAAGGACTATGAAAATAGATATCAACAGCTTTCATCCGAAACTGGCCATAAAAAGATTATCGCTGGATACGACATTAGGGAGAGAACTCTAAGAGGTGAAGTTGAGGCCTGTAGGCAGATCGCTGAGCTGTTGGAACAGGAAAATAATAATTTGCAGAAGAAGTTGGCTCAATATGAATCTGCAGCGTCATCTTCCACTGCTCTAGTGCCCGTTACTGATGAAGGTTTCTCGTTCTTAGAGGTTGAAAATGCCAAACTAAGGCAAGAACTGGATAACTTGAGAAAATCTGTTATTCCTGTGACTGCTCGGGGACGAGGAAGAAGTTCTCGGGGATGAGGAAGAATTGTCGAGGAGCAAAATTCTCCAGTTGCTTCTCAGAGCCGATCAAGAGTTCTTAGTCGCAATGTTGAAGAGGCTCGCACTCAGTCTACTTTGGAAACTCAAGTGTTTCAATTGAATGCTAAGGATCGTGCTCTGTCAGAAATGTCCAAGAAAAATCTATCCTTGGAAGATCAACTTACTGCAATGAAATCTGCTCTTCATACTAAGGATCTTTTTGCCAAAAATCTCCTCGAACAATTGGATAGATTAACCTTTCAATTTCATAAGCAGCCCAGGGAATTCTGCATGGCAGGATATAATGAAGCTCTTGTTCATTTGGATGCTCGTATTGAACATGCCAACAATGAAGGTTATAAGCAGGGATGGTTGAACGCCCTGGGTGTATTAAAATTGGAGCAAGGGCATTTTTTATGGGATTATCATGCTCCAGGGTTATTAGACTTGCCTGTGCCACCTTTCAAATTGGACATGGCCTGGATCCCAGCTCGTTCCATTCCTCGTAGCCTAATTTCAAAATACCTCGGTGATTATAGCCTTCATTCCCAAATCGAAGTATATCGTCCAGAGCATCTAATGGATACACCTTCAATAATGAATGTCAGAATGCTGAAGGACTTGAATTTTATTAATTCTCCTCTTTGCTTGGAAGATCCTCCTGCTGGCGAAGAGCCTGTCTTAAAAGATAAAGGAAAGAAACCAATAGAATAGGTTTTTCAATGTAATACTTAGCACATATGTAGAGTTTGTAATATATTTTTATCTTAATGAAAGAATTTCGTTTTCTGTTTTGCCAATTAGTATAGCTATTTTCTTGTTTGCAAATTGTATGGTTCATTAACCAACTTAAAATTTACAAGTATTAGAAATGTTGCTTGATCACTCAATAATAAAGTAATGAGTATAAATGTTTAAAATGTTTCCAACCAACCAAGGTTGTTAAATAATGTTTGTCGACCAACTACAGTTGATGGGTTTTTATCCCCGACTAGCCATACTTGGTTCAATTTGAAATATTTTCATAAAATGTGTCCGACCAACTAAGGTCGATAATTTTACTCCTCGTCGACCAACTACAGTTAGTGGGTTTTTATCCCCGACCAACCATACTTGGCATTCAAGAGTATAAACCAACCGAGATTGACGTTATAAGAAAGTTGTTCTCGCCCTTTTACCAACCGGAGTTGAACTATCGTGTTCTTTCGAACTATCTTGTACACTAGTTATTTTACCAACCGGAGTTGATCATGCCAGTGTACGTCTCCTAACCAAAGGAGTATATCAGTTGTTCTCGCCCTTTTACCAACCAGAGTTGATCGTGGGTCTGAACTATCGTGTTCTTTCGAACTATCTTGTACACTAGTTATTTTACCAACCGTAGTTGATCACGCCAGTGTACGTCTCCTAACCAAAGGAGTATATCAGTTGTTCTCGCCCTTTTACCAACCGGAGTTGATCGTGGGTCTGAACTATAGTCTTCTTCTTGCTATCAAGCAGCGTAGTGTACAACACTAGTATTCCCCGAAAAACTTTGAAACAAAGGAGAGAAAAATTGTGAAAAACATCATCGTTTTATTCATGCTGATGGACTCGTTGTACATTTTACATCATTGATAATACTTGCGAAGGTGTTCAGCATTCCAAGCATTCTTGAATTCTTCTCCTTCTAGAGTTGCTATTCGGTAAGTTCCTGGTCGAACAACTTCTGTAACTCGGTAAGGTCCATGCCAGTTTGCTTCTAATTTATTGTGCTTCTGAATGACCTTCTTCAGTACATAATCTCCTTCCTTTAGATCGCACTTCTTCACCCTTTTGTTGTAGAACATAGCTGTTCGTTGTTGATAAGCAACATTCCTAATGGCTGCCTCTTCTCTGACTTCTTCGAGCATATCCAAATCCAGTCTTCTCATCAAATCACTGATCGGAGAATTGAAATTCAACACCCTGTGTGTGGGTAGGCCCAACTCGGCAGGTATTACAGCTTCACTTCCAAATGCCAGCATGTATGGTGATTCTCCAGTTGCTGCTCGGGGAGTTGTTCGGTAAGCCCACAGTACTGATTGCAGCTCATTAATCCAGTTAACTTTAGCTTCATTTAGCCTTTTCTTCAAACCATTTAACAGCGTTCTGTTCGTTACCTCAGTCTGCCCATTGCTTTGAGGATGTCCTGGTGCTGAGTGGGTCTTCAGTATGTTTGATTGTTGACAATAGACAGCAAACTCTTCATTATCAAATTGTGTTCCATGATCTGTGATGAAGGCATGAGGGAGACCATATCGACAGATGATATTCTTCCAAACAAACTGGTATACCTTCTCATACGTCATATCGATAAGCGGCTCAGCTTCTACCCACTTAGTAAAATAGTCCACTGCAACGACGAGGTACTTGAATCTTCCTCGGGTGATCGGCAGCGGTCCAACCAAATCAATTCCCCACATGGCAAATGGCCAAGGGGAAGTTATTGGTGTCAGCAATGCTTGTGGAGTTCGTCGGATGGAGGAAAAACGTTGGCACTTGTCGCATTTCTTAGCATAGGCTATACAATCAGCCCTCATCGTTGGCCAGTAGTATCCTTGAGTCATTACCCTTTGCAAAAGTGTTCGCCCTGCTACATGAGCTCCACAAGACCCTTCATGGATCTCTTCAATCAATTCTTTCACTTCGGAGGGATGTACACATCTCTGCAAACCTGCCATAATTCCTCGTCTATGTAAAATACCATTAGTTAATACATACCGAGCAGCTTTATACTTCAATTTCTTGGCAGCAAGCTTATCTTCTGGCAATTCTCCCTCTTCGATATATACCTTTATAGGATCCATCCAAGATGGACCTAAATCAAGGGCAACAACATTTATCATCAAGTCTTCATCTATGCTCTGACTTTCCAATACTTCAATTGGTATTGTTCTTCGCAGCTCGGTACGAGTAGCTGATGCTAGTCGGGCCAGTGCGTCTGCTTGTGCATTTTCTGTCCTGGGTATCCTGATCAACTGAATCGCATCAAATTCTGCCAATAACTCCATTACCTTGGCATGATATTTACCCATTAATTCTCCTTTAACTGCATACGTTCCCATCATCTGATTCACAATCAATTGAGAATCACTGAATACCATCACTTGTTGCGCTTCCATAATCTTTGATAACTTAAGACCTGCTATCATGGCCTCGTACTCAGCCTCATTATTGGAGGCCTTGAATTGGAATCGCAAAGCATATTCTATGTTAATCTCGTCTGGGGTGTTCATAATAATTCTTGCCCCACAACCTGCTGTACAAGATGAGCCATCTACATATAATCTCCATATAGGCAATCCGTCTTCAAATTTCTTATCTGATAGAGTTCCTCGGTGAAATATTTGTCGCTTCTTTTCATCTTCTCCTGACACTTTTCGTTCCTCGTCGACCATTTCTTTTCGTTCTTCATCCAACCGGAGCTGGTCCGAGTTTGAAGCTGATGATCCTTCTACATCCACAAGCCCTTTTACCAACCGAAGTTGGTCTGGATTTATGTCTGTTGATCCTGCAGCATTCACAGGTTGGTCAGCGAGCAGCTTTTGTTCCTCGGGGGCATCAGGATATGTAAATTCTGCTATAAAATCTGCTACAGCCTGCCCTTTCAATGATGATCTGGGCTCATACACAATATCATATTCACCGAGTTCTACTGCCCAGTACATCAGTCTTCCTGACTTTTCTGGCTTATGAAGGGCTTGTCTCAATGGCATATCGGTATAAACGACGATGGTATGGGCCTGGAAATACGGCCTCATTCTTCTACTCGCTTCAATTAATGCCAATGCCAATTTTTCTAGCTTTGGGTACCTGATTTCTGCACCTCGAAAAGCCTTACTCGTGTAATAGATTAGTTTCTGGACTCCATTCTCCAATATGATCAAGGCTGAACTAACTGCATTCTCTGATACTGCTAGATACAAATACAACTTCTCTCCTGTTATTGGCCTAGACAACAGTGGAGGTGCTCCCAAGTATTTCTTCAAATCTTGAAAGGCTTTTTCACATTCCTCATTCCACTCAAAGGTTTTTCGAAGTGTTTAAAAGAATGGTATGCATTTATCAGTTGCTCGGGATACAAATCTGTTGAGCGCTGCAACTCGTCCTGTAAGACTCTGTACTTCTTTCTTCGTCGTCGGGGATCGCAGCCCTAGAAGAGCTTTGATCTTATCTGGATTTGCTTCAATACCTCGCTGATTGACGATGTATCCGAGGAACATTCCTTCTCGTACTCCAAAGGTGAACTTCGTCGGGTTAAGCTTCATTTGGTATTTATCCAGTTGATCAAAAGTTTGACTTAAGTCAACTAAATGATCAGTAGCTTTTTTGCTTTTCGTCAGCATGTCGTCGACATAGACTTCCATATTGTGGCTGATTTGTTCGGTAAAAACCTTGTTCATCAGCCGCTGGTATGTTGCTCCTGCATTTTTCAAACCAAAAGGCATAACATTATAACAATAAGTTCCCCTAGGGGTGATAAAAGAAGTACTTTCCATGTCTTCAGGTTTCATTTTGATCTGGTTGTAGCCAGAGTAAGCATCCATGAAGCTGAGTAGCTCGTGTCCCGAAGTAGCATCCACTAGTTGATCAATTCTAGGCAACGGAAAGTGATCCTTGGGGCATGCCTTATTGAGATCGGTGAAATCGACACACATTCTCCATTTATTATTCTTTTTCTTTACCATCACTACATTTGCCAACCAGTCCGGATATTTCACATCTTCAATGAATTGGGCTTTCTGGAGCTTCTCGACCTCCTCTTGTATGGCCTGGTTCTTCTCGGGACTAAACACTCTTCTTCTCTGCTTTACAGGCTTGATCTCCTTATTCACATTGAGTTCATGACATAAGAAGTTAGGATCTATTCCAGGCATGTCTTCATGACTCCACGCGAAAGTTTTCTTCCTATTTCTCAAGAAAGTTATCAACTCCTGTTTTATTGAAAAATCCAGCGACGAACCTATCTGGGTTACTCGTTCAGGACGTTCGTCATCCAAAATAATATTTTCTGTAGATTCCACCACCTGTCCTTTTACAAGTTGGGTTTCATCTCTGGGATCGAGAGTTTCAATCTCTGTATCTTCTTCCACCTGGTAGGTAGTACTCTTTTTCCTTGGTTCCTCAAGCTTTTCTTGCTCGGCAGACGAATAATAGCATTCCCGAGCTACCTTTTGATCACCTTTCACAACTCCTACTCCAAAGTTTGTTGGGAATTTTAAGCACTGATGTACTGTAGATGGAACTGCCTCAAACTTCTTCAAACCAACTCTTCCCATGATGATGTTGTAGGCTGACTGCACATTCTTATCCATCACGAAGAAACGTATTCTTTCTGTTCGACAAGCAGGACAGGTTCCAATGAATATATCCAACTTGATCGTCCCAAGTGGAAAAACTTTCTCACCAGCAAAACCTAGGAGGGGTCTATGATATGGTTCCAACTGAGATAATTTCAGGTTCAAGCTGTCAAAGCATGAATAGTACATGATGTCTGCCGAACTTCCATTATCTACCAACACCCTTGAAATTACCACTTCCTTCATCCTCATTTTAATTACCAGAGGATCATCGTGAGGATAAAGAACACCTGCCAAGTCGTTTTTTGAAAAACCAATGACTAGCTTCTCTTTGTTCACCTTCCTCGGTCGATCTTCTTCAGCTAGATTTATTCGCTGAATATATAAACAGGCTTGAGCTTCTCCGAGGTAAGCCTTTCTTTCTGCAGTAAGGTCTCCTCCTCCTGCATCTCCTCCTGTAATGACATTACAATCAAATGATCCAAAGCGTATAGAAAATACCTCTCGTTTTGGCTGTCTTGGCTTCTTGGGAAGATCAGGGTCATCTTCTGGATCGTCTTTATGGTTTCTCTTCTTTTTCTCCTCTACCCGCCGAGGAGACCTAGATCTTTCTTTAGCTCGGTCGTCATCTTTTCTTTCACCTCTGCGATCTACATACTTAGACAGCTGTCCTCTTCGTATGAGCGTTTCAATCTCGTTCCGAAGAGCTATGCAATTTTTGGTCATGTGACCATGATCTTTATGAAACTCGCAATATTTATCCTTATTCCTCGAATCAGGATCTGACTTCAGTTTCTTTGGCCATTTTACCTCCTCGTTATTCTTGATTTCTTCCAAGACATGATGAATTCCCATTTTCAAAGGAGTATAATGATCGTACTTCTTCATAACTTCCCATGATGATTTATTATTTCTGGAACGTCTGTCATCACCATTGTCCTTATGTTCTTTATTTTTAGACTTGTCGACATCCATCTTGGTGTCTTTATCCATATTCTTCTTTGCAGCCATAGCTTCCTCGGCATTCATGATTTTTGCCGCTTTTGCCATTAACTCTGACATAGTTTTAGGTGGATCTTTCGCCAAGGTGTAATACAATTTATTAGGCAACAATCCACTCATCAAGGCGGTGATTGCTGTCTTCTCTTCATAATCTATGACTTCTAGCTTCTCGTTATTGAAACGAGTTATGTAATCTCTAGTACTTTCACCAGATTTTTGTCTAACACTTAACAAGTGTGCTACTCGTTTTACTGGCTTTGCTCCAAAACAGAAATTGCCAATAAACAAATCAGCCAATTGACAGAAAGTTGAGATTTTACCCCGAGGAAGATTGTTGTACCATATCTGGGCGGATTCAGTAAGAGTTCCTGAGAAGGCCCTGCATCTCATCTCGTCGGGAACAACATAGATGTCAGCAGCAGCTTGATACTGTTCTATGTGAAGAACAGGATCTGTCTTTCCATCATATTTGGGAGTTATCACGGGTGCTTTAAATTTCGATGGAGTAGGAAAATCCACAATGGCCTGTACAAAAGGTGTTCCTCGTACAAAAGTTCGTTGTAGGGGGTTCTTCGCTTTAGCCATTTCTCCCAATTTATCCTCCAACCGTTGGAGAGATCCTTTCCACGCTTCATTTCCTTCCTCGGGCCTATTGGTTCGAGCAATCGATCGTTCTGAAGTAACTTCCTGAGATTTATCCCGACGAGCAACTGGTCGTGACTGTGCTGATCCTTCTCTTAGATCTGATGGGTGTCGAAAACTCTTCGACATGGTCTTAGGTGGACTCCTATTCCTCCTGGGGCCTAATCGACTGAAAGGAGATGCCCTACTCAGTCTTTCTAGAGCGCTGGGTCTTTCTGGAGAGAGGGTGATATGTTGATCAGTATCTGTCACCCTTATTGACGAAGTTCGCCCAGGTTGATAAGAGAAATCATCAGACTCCTCATTGCGACGTGACTCAGTACGCCTGGATCGTGAAGAAAGTAAATAGGTTTGCCTCTGACCACTTTGCTGTCTTGATCGTGCAGGTGCAGCACCACCATTTAAGGTTTGTAGGAGTTGCCTCATTGTGTCTTGCATGGCGGTTTGTCCTTGAGCCAGATTCGTCATGATTTCCGCCAGATCTGGTGGTGCAGAGGGATTTGGAGGATTTCTAGCATTTCCAGCGTTTCGATTGCTGGATTCTGGATTATCCGACATTGATGATGAATGATTTTTGGTGAAAAACGATAATAACAATCGTTTCCCACAGACGACGCCAATCTGTTGATGTAAAAAACTAGATCACTCTAATTATTCAATCACAGATAAATAAATAAGATAAAGATTTTTAAAGTGGTTCGGCTAGGAATAAAGCCTACGTCCACTGTTATTGTATTGCTGAGTGTTTGTGGAATTCTTGATTACAAGTTCTCTCAAGAAATTTCGGTCCCTTTGAATGAGGGTGATACAAGGTATTTATAGCCCTTAGGTTGTTCATGAAAGGGTTGATACATTAAATGATTTACATATGAAAGGGTAATACATTTAATGCAGCGTGTGTGTCAAGATCCAAACATTCAATGAATAGTTGAACTATTGATATTCTGGTAATTAATGCTACGTCCGAGATGCAGCTCGGACCGCCTTAGTTGCTTCGTCGAACAAGAGTTCCTCGGAGCACTGGAGTATCTCGGAGTGCTAGAGATCTTCGGAGTACTGGAGTATCTCGGAGTGCTAGAGATCCTCGGGGTATCCTCGTTGCTCGGAGAGAACATGAATTGGTCGAAGAAATGAACTTCCTCGCTGCTATTGTGCCACGTAGATTGACACGTGTCTTCGTATTATTCGTCCATATCAGCATATTAATTTTGGTATCAACACTATGGTTACTGGAATCGATACTCAGAGGGCCATGGTGGTACCCCTCATTGAAATCAAGGTTATATAGTTGAATCTAAAAGACCGGTGCCTCACCAGTTTACTATAAGAAAACATGTTCCCACCGCCTATGACACTAGTGAGGAGTTGCATGAGGTAAATATGCGAGGATGGGCAGGTTTCGTTTTTTATATTTCACACCAAATACATCGAGATGTGGGGTCAGGGGAGACAAAATGTCATCTTTGATCTCTACATGCTTTGGTTTGGTATCACTGCGTTACCTGTCGCTTCATTAGCCGGATTCTACTTGACCCCTATTATGCAATGCCCTCTATTCGGTGGGATCGTTGAGCTTCTGGTACATCTATTATTTTTTACTTCATTATTAACTACTACTTAACGTTATAATTATTTCTATAAACTATTACTAGTGTACAATATATTTATGTTGTTGAGATCCAGCGTTTGGCTGATATACATATGCATGCGGATGCTGGATTGTCAGACATCGTCGACGCATGGTCTTCCCTGTTATTGATCATGGTCATGGGAATGTGAAGTACAAGATGATGGGCCATCAAATGTACATGACCAATCACCAGTTCATGGGGATGTGAAGGACAAGATGAGGAACAACGGGCACGCCCTTGTAGATGTGGTGGATGCAGATGCAGACAGGGACCACGATTACATGAGGGCCAATGAGTTGATTTGGAGATGGATGAGACGTACACCCACTACCCAACCAAACTGATGTCATCAGTGAGTGCCATCGCCGGTTATGTGTCAATTGTCCAGTGGCACGGGGTCTTTTAAAATAAGCACCAACTATATTTTAGAGATTCAAAAATATTTTATGTATATAAAAAATATTCGTTTATAAAATGAATTTATTTTTAGGCGCGCATTTTATCAACTATCAAAAAATAATTTTTATAAAAAATGATTCAACTAAATAAAAAAAAATCACCCCAACTCATTTAAAATTTTCATTTTTTTAAGAGCGCCTTTCTTTAATGACACACGAGATCTTTTTGTTTTCCACTCTCTTTTTCTTTTGCACCGCTCCACCCTCTTTTTCTCTCTTCTCTCTCCAACGTCTTTCTCTCTCTTTCTTTGTGCGTGCGCACGCAGGTGCAAAGACTATTGTATTCTTGTTTTTTTCTTTTTGTAAAGAAGGTCCGCTAGATTGCTATTATACTAACCTAATTCCTATTTCTATTTTCTTGTTGGACCACACAACACAAGGCAAAGGATAGGTAAGACAACTTGATAGCCTAGATTCTTTTCATATCATTTTAATCTATGAATAAATAATAGATTATTAAAACAATGAATAGTTTTTTAATCTATGATTTTTTTTAAACTATGAATAGTTTTTTAAGGCAAAGGTAATAGATTGTTACTGGCTGTCTTTTTTTATTTTTTATTTTTAAATTCATCAAGGTCTTATTAATTTATTTATTTTTATTTTATTATTTTTCTTGTTACCAGGTTCTTACTTTCTACATTAACCAAGTAGATGAAATTGGAGAGAGAAGAATAAAAGGCTTAAACCATGTGCCATTTTTCCATATCTTTTTATATTCAATCAATTGAGGTATTTCTAGAATAAATTATCTACTTGATATTCGGATATCAAAAATGAAAAAAAAACAAAAAAGAATAGAAGAGGTGACACAATCTTTTAAGGGATGGCTTGATAAATTTATTATTAAAGAGCAACAAAATATAAATTCTGTTAATGAAGATACAAGTCAATCACAAGAATTCGAAAATAATGCAAATGACAAAAATGAAACAATGAATAATGTAAATCCTACGAAAAAATGATGAAAATGAATTGCTAGAGGATGAAAAAACTTTTAACATGATTAATAGTTTTGATTAAAGAAATTGGGATAATATTGATATAAGATCTAGAGACATTGGTAAAAAAGGGTCGAATAAGAGATCTATCTTTAGAAAAAGGTCCTAAAAGTAAATTATCTAGACGTTTTTCTTCACCACATTACACCCGTTTTTTATCAAATGGGGATAAGGAGGATAAGACATGGATCGTGTATTCAAAGGATGCGGATAGAGTTTTTTTTTTTTTTTTTTTGTAGATTATTTTAAAAAAAGGCAACAAAAGAGTTGGTCAATTAGCGAATGAAGGATATAATGATTGGGGGCATCTCAGTTTTAGACTTAAAGAACATGAAGCAAGTAATGAACATCTCAGTAACATAATTGCTTGGTTTGATTTGAATACTAGTTTGGAGAAAACTGAAGCAATCAAACATATACAAGATCGTATTAACAAATAAAGAGAACATTGGAAAGGAGTCTTAGAAAAAATAGTTTCTCTTGTGCAATATTTAGCTAAATATAATATGGAATTTCGTGGAACAAATAGGCCTAATTGAAACAATTGCAAAGTGGGATCCATGAATGAAAGAACATGAAAAACGTATTAAAAATGGGAAAATTCATCATCATTACCTTGGTCATAAAATTCAAAATGAGTTGATACTTATGTTAGCATCCGAAGTAAAAGACACAATCACTAAGAAAATTAAACAAGCAAAATATGTTTCGGTAATACTTGATTGTACTCCCGATTCAAGTCACAATGAATAAATTTCTTTGATATTATGACGTGTAGATGTTTCCAATAGTTCAATAACAATAGAAAAAAATTCTAAAACATGAAACGTATTCTGATCTTGATGGGAAAGATTTATTTGAAGAACTTAAAATTTTGCGAGATATAATACCAAAAGAAACAAAAATGGCAATTGAAATACTAAATTTCTTAAAAAAACTTAATTGTTTTTCAATTTCATTTTTTTCTTATAAAATTCCATTGACCATAACTATTACAGTCTCATTGGCAAAAAGAAGTTTTTTAATGTTAAAATTATTAAAAAATTACTTACGATAAACTATGTCATAAGAAAGATTCAATGGCTTAGATTTGTAATCTGTTGAACATGAATTGCTAGATAAACATGATTACAAAAATTTAATTAGTTATTTTGCAAGTAGAAATGCTAGAATAATTATTTTTCAATGAGTTTTAGGTATTTAATACTTATGTACAATAATTTTTTGGAAGGGACCTAAATTTAGTTTTACATGGGGCACTCCAAATCTCAAGATAGGCCCTGGATATCATGTATGGAAAATTTCCCTTGACCTTAGATAACCGCTAATATTATGGATTCTCGATGAACGACATCAAGATATTACTCATCTTTCAGCCATGTCATTATGTCTAGTACCACTCCAACGTTCAAGCATACTATCGGGACTACCTCGTCATAACATTACTCGCAGATGGAGTAACAAGAGTCTTGAGATTTTTTAGAATCCTTGTTCATCACCCCACCATAGTTGTCTCAGACATGTGATGGGTCAGATGTACATGTAATTCCATGACCACCACTCCCAACGGCTAGGATGGATCGACAGATGGAATCGACTCTTGTTGCTTCACAAATAGAGGTCTCTTTTCAGGAGATGGGGCAAGGAGTCATGGGAATCGCTCGGTTAGAGTCCTACAATAATGTGGGATGGATTTGAGGGTGTGTCTTCTCTCGTGGTGGGTAGAGTCTCATGTAGAGGGCAGTCACACGGCATGCCACCGGGAGCGATAGGTGGATTACGTAGAAAATGTTGCTCCAACAATTCCATATTACGTTAAACTTGATCAGGTATGACCAAGGCATGGATGGTTCTGTTGAACTCCTGAGTAAATTGAAATTGAATGTATCCATTAAAACAATTGGTCTTTTGCTATGAATCACCTCGACAATATGATAAGGTAATGACGAACTAAAATTTGTGTAATTTATATTGGGAGGGAGGTAACCCTAACACATATATTAGATTGATAAATCATGATATGACAAATATTATTCCACTACCACGGAAGGGTTGAAAGCCATGCACCGAAGTTAATAGGTAGCGATATGTTGCAGATATTCAGGTCGGAGCATTATATAGCACGGGGTGAGACACTCAGCCAGTCAACCTAGATGGCTACATCCCTCTCATTCAGAGGTGCTCCACACACTCTTGCTCATGGTACGTGACACAACAAACATGCCTCCTATAAATAAAAGGTCCACACCTCGAGATAGAGGCTCTAGCCTCCATGTTCCAATTCCGGTGTTGATCTCTAGATTCGAAGCTACTAAACTTGGCGAAGCTCTGCCAAACTCTCTATATACCCCAAACATAGCTCAGGGGTTACTTTACAGTCATCACACCGGCTCTCCCAGAACTACTACAGACATGTATTCTCCTCTCTCATTTACATCATATGCCTATTATGGCATTGTAAACATGTACTGCAACACATAAGAAGAGAATGAGGCACCAAAGTTGATGTAAGCTCATTTTAATAGTCGAACCACTTTATATCTTGTGTTTTCTCTCTCTTTACTTACTTTATGTTTACTCTGTACTTGATATGATGATGTGAGTACAACTGGTGTCCAATTTCTCACATCGACATTCTGGCTCCGTCTATGGGAAACGAGGTATTTCTATCTTTCTTCTCTATAATTTGAGTTCTTAACACCTTATTTCGTTCATGAGGATCCTTTGGGTCATCATCTCATGGCTTAATTTTGGTTATTGAGATCGTATTTTGAATACACACCCATAAATAGGTGTCGTATATATTCAGATCTATCCATAATTCTCCTTTTTATAACCTTAGATCTATTTTTACATACCCCGATGATGTTACCTTACTAAGGTAACGCTGAAAAATGCCAAAGTTAATAGCCTCGCATAGGTGGGTAACTAGGGATGAGTTCTATTTTCTCGTTTACTACTTTCTCAACCTATATTATCTAGGATTTTCTACCATAATTGTGCCATTTTTTGGGGGCAGTCGAAGACTGATCTGTTCCAAACATATCCTTAGGAGGCTTATTTTTCATGATTGTTAGATGGTTTGAGCCCAGATTGAGGGTCATTAGAACCACATCACGCGACAGGAAACATGATGCGGCCTAGCAAGAAATTGCCTGAGTGTCGCAACCCTTATGGACGATATTGCATAGCTTCATTTCATCACCTAGGAGATGCTGGGATAAAATTGTCCTTAGATTCAATTATGGTTCTTAGAAGAGGCCACGACTATGACCTCACACGATCAGCATGCCACAACCATAGTAGCATAACTGGGTGAATTACCATAGTCTGTACCCTTATTGTACTTGGTTAATTTTACATATCTTCCATTACTCACTCCTGCTAGTTTTGTCTCAGAATATATATATTTTAAAGACTAACAAAGAAGAAATGGAAGAAAAATCCATCCCGAGTGCAGAGATAAAGGATGAGATTGTGCCGCTCTAAAACCACCTCAACCACATGTATGACAGCCATGCCTCACTCCAGACTCAAGTCAACTTTTTGACCCAATGGGTTCTTATACTGGAGGCTGCAGCATCAAAAAGTTGATTCAACCATTATGTCCGCAACCACAGAGGACACAACTGTAGTCCCCAAAACCATGGTTGCGGCTGCAGAAACAAAGATCGCAGGGGCTCTAGATAAAAGCCAAAAGAGGAAGGTGGAGAAGGCATAAAAAGCCTTTGAGTCCTACACCCCATTGCTCCATAAGGTTTAAGATATCTTTGAATTCATAAAAGAGGATAAGTTACTGAAGTGGCCAGAGAAGATGAAGATTCCTCCCCAAAAAAGGAGTCGGGCTTAGTGGTGCAAATTTCACCAAGACCACAGCTATGACACAAGCAAATGTTTTGCGCTGAAAGATCAAATCGAAAGGCTTGTGAAGCAGGGAATGATGCAGCGATTCCTGAAATATGCATAAGGGATGCAGCCTAACCTGGCAGGTTGCATACCTCATATCTGCCTATGTTTATGTTTTTCATTATATGTTTATATTTTCTCTGTGAAAAACTATATTTGAATATCTCTTTTTTAACTTTGTATTGTCCTAACAAAGTCATGAATATCCGAATATATGAAATTAGGCTTGCTTAGCCATATCTCGATTCATTGATTTCATTAGTTGTTGTCTCATAAAAGGCCTTTTGTCTCAAACAGATTTCAAAGGAAAGATAGCAAGTTATCTCGGAAGACTATTTATTTTGGGAATGATCCAATGGTTTAAAATGACAACCTTAATTGGCTAACAATGCCACACATAGTGCAAGGACATATTCTTATATTCATAAGAACAACTATCCTTCGGTATATATGCTACTATCAACTTCTAGTGCTCAAATTGCTCCCACTCAGCTTTCAGGATGCGTATATTGGCATGGGGAGGCTTGAAAATGTCCCATATATCAGCCTGGGGAGGCTTGAAAATATCTCGTATATCAATTATGGCTGGCTTAATAACATAACCCAGTCTGGGGAGGCTTGAAAATATCCTGTATATTAGCTATGGGTGGCTTAATAACTTAACCCAGATTCGAGAGGCTTGAAAATGTCCCACTTTATAGTAGTAAATCCTCAGGGGCTAAAGGCCTGATGGACAACGACCCCACTTCTGCAGCAACATTTCCAATAAAGTGAAATTAAAATGAAAGATGTCGTAGCCTTATCAATTTAGCTACAGCCTCTGGGGAAACATTCATTCAAGGGGCAGTGGAAATGAAGCATACACTCAAGTTAAGTATATTGATTAAAGCTACTACTGGAAGAAAAGGATGTAATGGAATGAAATCGCAACCTTATTTGGAATTAAATCAATGGCCGTGGCCAGATACAAAATCAGTTCAAATGTTACAAGAGTAATCATCAAAGGAAGCCATGGAAGATGTCCCAGGCAATGAAAGAAAATGAAAGTGTCGTGTTACTAACATGCTCAAGCATGTGAAAGATACAAGTAATTAATGGCTCTGAATTGATCAAATTCTACAACCTCTGAATTGCTACAAGACTTTGAAAAATGGTTAAAAAAGTTAACCAATAGGCCAAAGAAATTAATCCACAGCCCCAATGCCATTTCTTTTTGGCACCGCGACTTTGGGGATGATAGGCACAAACATGGAATGAAAAATTTGTAAATCTGAAGGTAAAGTGTAACAGGCCTCAACCTATTTTAAGGAATCCTATCTCATATTAACGTTGTAATTGAAGAAGCATTTTTTCAAGATGTTCACTCAAGTAATCAAATACATATTGAGATAATATTCATTCAAATAAAGAAGCAGACAGCAGAGGAATAAACAAAGGAGCATTTAAGAAAGCAAAAATTAGAATAAAGGTCTCATCCATGCTTAAAGATGTACAAAATATCAAAGTTAAAGGTACACATAAATGGCCGCAGCCTGAATAAAGTTCAAATGCTGAAAGGCTGCAACCCTGTGTACATTACAAAAGGAAATAAAAAGTCCTAAAGTCTAGGACTCATCATTATCTTCCATGTCTCCACCTTCACCTTCTGCGGTCTTCTTCGTCTCCTAGTCCTCTGTCGCGGACTCCTCCATCAGCTTCCTGGCCCTTTCCTCTGCTGCAACCCTCATTTCAGCTCCACAGATGTTGTGGTCAGCATCACCAATACCCCCGGACATGATTTGGTCCTTGAAATTTGGAAACTTTTTGGTTACCCTATACCTTAACTCCGGGTAATCGCAGATGTATGACTTATTATTAGTGAGGAATAAGTCCTTTGACTTTTTGTATGCATCCACGACAACTTCTGCATCCTGATTGAGGGTTACGGAGTGAGACTGCTCCATCTTCTTGATGGTTGCGATATGATCAGTCTCCCTTTAGCTATATTTTTATTTATGTTCCTTTAGTTGGGACTCAAGACTAGAGGCATATTTGGTGTCTTTTGCAGCCTTTGCCTGTTCAGTTTCAAGAGATGCTGAGGCAGTTATCAATTTTTCATCAACATCATTCTTAGCCTTGACGACAGTTTTAAGGTCCATTTGGGCTACTTGAAGAGCGATGGGAGAAGACACTTTGCTAGCCTTAAAGGAAGACTTCTTGACATTCTCTAAGTTAGTTGAATGCACTCTTTCCGCGACCTCCTTAAGCTTGCAAAGGCCTTCATACTTGAGCCTCTCGGACGTCACAACATTTGCGGCCTATAAAGAAATTGAAGGTTAGAAGCAAAATATGAACGACGAAAAGAAAGTATTGAAAAAATATAATTTCACTTATTCTCAACAGGATTTGGAGAGCATATTCTTCAAGATGCTCATGATCCCCCTTCACCAGGCAGTCTAGATCCATATAGTGTGTAACTTTTCGCACCCTATAGACCTCCCTGGTAGTTATATCCCGGGATAATTGAGGATTTGGTCTCCGTAATTAAGTTCGCAAAAGGCCATCTAGGCCAACGCTGGCATGGATCTGGGGAGGTGCTAAGTTGGCATTAACAACCATTATCACTGGAGGGGGAGAATTATAGGTGGTCGCTTGAAAGACTCCGCGACCATGCTGTAGCTCAGAGTTAGAAGGAATTAAGCCTTCTGCATCCAGGTGGCTGCCAATATCATCACCACAATGGCCCTCGGGCCTTTAATGGCAAGCAAGCGCCTCAACCTGCACAGTTGGCGCGATAGGAGCTGTTTAGGCATCCACATTGGTTGCGACAGGACACTTAGAGTTATTCAGTTTCCTCTTCTTACCTTGTCTGGCTGCATTATTGAGGGCATTCACGTCCTCATCCATCTCAGCTAACTGAGTTGCTAAGAGCTCTCTATCTATTTCCTCACCTGAAGAAGGAATGAAGCAAAGTCAAAAGTTGAAGTTTCAAATATAGGTGCTGAGGTATGAATAAAGAAAATGATTATTACCTTCCGTAGCCATCACTTTTTGCAAGGATTTGTTGACGAAGTAGCCTCCTTAAAAATGGAAGCAGAAGTAACTATAGTGCTGATGTTTTTGTCCTTAGCACTTATGACCGAAGCCCTTCCTACTATTCTCTCCTGCCACTCGCCGAGCTTTAAATTGTCAAGAGTTTAATATTAGTACAATAAAATAGAAGGAATAAGGAAAATACAAACTGTAAAAATAGGAGGCAACATGTTTTCAAAGGCTACAGCCTTATGCACCTAGCTTGGATGGGCATAGCGACTGCCACAACATCCTGTATGATTTCTCTCTCTCTGACTCATCTGGGTGGATCTCCCACCCTTCTCCAGAAACATAAAAATAATTACCCTTCCAGTCTAAAAGGCCTCCTCATTATTGCAGAGGGAAAAGTAGTAATACCACGCAAACTTTACAGAGTTCTGCTTTAGTCTGTAAAAGTGGAAGAACTCCGGGGGATTTATATCCCTCTTGAACTTATTCTTCTAGAGCACTACATATGCAATAATTTCTCTCCGACCATTGGGATCTATTAGGGATGGGGCTAACTTCATTGCATTGAAAATTCTCCTATTTGGGACTAGCATGGGCAGTCGCAACCTATATACGATAGCGTGGAGGGGTAAGCAGACCCCATCATCAGCAATAACGGAGCATGACCTTTTCTCCGCAGAGCGTGCTGAGCAAATCACATTTTCTGGAAACTCAAATGCCTCAGCAACTTGATTGACCCATTTCGCAGTCATAATGCCACAGACATTTAAGGTTGCAGGGGGTCTCTCTACTCTATTAAATGGGCCTGCAAGTGCGTCCCTGGCCTCAAAAGGCTTAGATGCCGGAGACTCGATATTAGTTAGGTTATTAATGAAGTTGGTTTCCTCTTCCATTATTGCAACCTCAGTATTTTCCCTGCATATAAAATCCGCAGAGTCAAAATCTAGAATGATGCAGTTTTCGCAATCTTTGAGCAGGCAAGGTCCAAATGTCTTTATAGGACACACAGAGGGGATTTTAGGAGGAGAAAACCCAAAATGGGTGTTCTAGAAGTCCCTTAGAAATTCATCAGGATTTCAACTCATATGGATGCAGCAAGACCTGGAAAGCAGAAAGAGTCTGCTGTTAGATACCGCAGCTAATATGGTGGGTAACTAATGATGATGGGTAAATTCATTGTCACCTTTGTAGTCCATTTTATATAATTATTCTTCTCAATCAGTAGTATGCCATGCATACTCACTTAGCATAGGATAAACCTTCAAACAAGATGATAGTGCATCCACACTAGATGACTACAACATGGATACAGAGCAATGTGGATTTTTACGCTCCATTGAAGCTTTAGAATAATTGAATTCAACATTGAATGCTTAGTATAATTTTGAAGGAGATTTATAAGCTATAAATACTTAGACACACACTTTTCAACATCACGTCATATTTGTATTACAGAATCAGACACTCTGAAACGTTGCATGTGTATGAAAAAAGCATGTGTGACGTGATAATTCAAATTAACACACTATTTTCGGTGGCCACAGACCGAACAGTAGATAAAAACAGTATTTAATAAATACTACTACTGTGCTGCAATTTGTATCATAAGTTTAGTATTTGGAAATTTAGAAAATAAAAAAAATGTATGAACAAATTAAGCCTTTATAAATTACAATTCGATTTAAAATAAACAAGTTACGAAATAATTTTTTTTATAAATAAACAAAAAAAACATTTTTCTCACTAATATTCAAAATATTTTTTACAATTTACCGTGAAGAATAATGTACAATTTTCCATTAAATTTAAATAAAATAGAGTATAAATCTAGCTAAACATCCCATTGTGTTCCAATCTCCAATATAGCCATAATCAATCCAAACTCGAACAAAACATGAAATGCATATATAAACTGTGAGGGTGTGAGTAGGTAACTAAATAGGTTCATATAAAGACTCCAAGTTGATTACGTATACTCATCCGTGCACAAATATAAGAGTGTATGCATACGAACAGTCAACTAAAATCTCAAGACAATCAAATTTAATACTAGGATCTCATCACACATTAATTCACTTCCCACTTACCATATTACAAACTCCCCAAAGCTATTCCTGTAGAACGGTATGGACTTTCACTCACTCTCTGTCCAATAATCCTCCAAACAATTCAATGGGACCTAACAAAAATAGTCTCATAATATGTCCACAAGGCATGATAAATTATTCCGCTCATCGTCCTAAATTAATGACATAGTAACACTTCGCATCTTTTTCCACTGAAGGTGATCAGGCCCCGATGAAAAATTGTATCGAACACTAAAATTAAAATACCAGATGACAAAATATGATACATTTGAGAGTTTTCTTGGCAATATGTAAATTAAGATAATCCATAATAACAAAACCATCTATTAAAATAAGATAAATCACCATGCCAAAACTCCAATAACATAAAACTCAAATGATATAAAGTCAACTAAAAATCCATAAACCAATTATGGTGTCGAATGACCCACTAAATCCAAAATAATGGTCTCATAAAAAGAATAACTAAAATAATAAAATAAAACAAAGTCCAACTGGAATTCTAACTCCCAAACTATGCAGCTACCTAACAACCTATCATAAAAGGTTAGTCAACAACAATGGGTCAGGGTCCACTACAAGAATATCAACTAATCTTCCCAAATAAGATCCATGATTCCAATCATAAGCACTATAAGCGATAAATATCGCAATTGAATATTAAAATAATGAAACAATATAATAAGTATGCGAGGAATGTAAAACTATAAATACAACCCACGTAAAGCAAACTAACTCAACTACCTAAGTCCAATTATATTTATTTTATCATTAATTAAATATATTTCCATTATTTTATTCAGTTATAGTTAACTTTCTCAATATTATTATATTATCGATGCAACACCATTATAGTCAGTTTGCCTTTCTATTTTCTACTATCTCTGGACATACTTAAAGTGCGCCTAACGTCTCAATAAGACTATATACATCACTATAGCTCGTTGGCTCAAATTGTAAGCCTGCACATACTGTGGTGTTTTTCAAACAAAACACATCACTATATCCAGTTAGCCTAGGTGCGACACACATCGTAATGGACAATCAATAAAAGACACTGCACATACTCGTGACGCTGACATAAAATCTTCAAAGTAGACAATGTAGTGTAAGTTCCGCACATACAGTGTAGCCAGTCAATGTACACCCACATATAAAATAATGCGATTTCAATCCATCTCTAATACCCATTTATGATCTTTTGTATTAATTTTCTTTTATTTATCATGTTTTCATTATTTATAACTAACTCCCAAATATAATACAGGCATCACAACTATCCATTCCTAGGCCCATGCCTAATGATCACCAAACCCATAAGTATGTCCTATCCCCTCACCTAAGAAAATACCTTAAGCCCTAAATGTCCCCTAGTCTCACGCCATAGGAGAAAACAACATAACGATGTATTAAATAGTCCCATAACTAGGAAATACCAAAAACCTATAATTGAACACTCATATATAGAAAGTTTCATTATAATAGTTTCATAAATCTTCACGTCCCAACAATATCATTTTATTAACACAAATATTTCTACATTTATAGCATTCTTTAGTCCAACATCAAATTCCACTATTTCACATTTATGTATGTCCGGTTTCATGCGCAACAAACTAATTATATCATGTGATAAACAAGTTCTACAAAATTTCCCAACAAGTTGTTCCTATTGAATATTTCAATTAGTGTGACAATTAATCAAATTAAATAATAAACTTGTTTAAATATGCATATTGAAAAATTTAAGAAACATAGTATCATGTTCAACATCATAATAACCATATACGTAATTTCAAAAATCAAAATAAATTATCAAATTACATACATATCAAAAGTTCATAAAAGAAGATTTATAATTTGGTTATTACTTTTCCTAATTATGGTGCTAATTGTCTTTAGAAAATATGCGTATTTAATGTTTAGTAAACTTTATATACCAATTATGATACCCTCATTTTAGTATCCCTCACACACCTTCATAGGTCTTAAGCACAATCCCTTCAACCATCGAACCTCGGTCCTCCTTTCATAACCCTAATGTAGAGATTGTCGAATGCTTATGAGCTCTATTTGACTCTAGTCAACTCTCAAAATCGTGGATAATCAAATTAACTTTCATAGGGCTATGACGATACTTACTTTGGATGAATATGACTTACGATTCTCATTTACTAGCCCTTTTCTTTCAGAACCATAATCTAGAGACTATCGGATGCCTTCGAGCTTCTCGTTTGACTCAGGTCAACTCTTCGAACCATGGGTTACCGAATACAATTTAATAGTTCTCTGAATAGCCTTTCTAACGTTCCATACCATGCACGAATCTGTAATACTATTCGCATTTACTTGCCTTTTCCCTGTGGAACCCTGATATAGAGATATTCGAATGATTTCGTGCTCCATTTGACTCTGATCAAATATCAGGAACAACGGTAACTGTATGATTTTTCATCGTTATCTGAATACCCTTTCTAATGGTCTATATTGATAGAAAGAAAAATTGCCTCTAATGTAGATTTGTCGTTGTGCAACTTCTCTATCCATCAAAATTTCCCTTGAACCTACAAAATTATAACAAAACTATTGTAGAGGGTAAGTAAGGGAGTCAATCCATATCTAAGGGTGAAACACAAAATTGGAGAGGACATATATAGATTCATTTAAATTTTATTATTATTTATTTATTTTTGCTTATGAGCTCTATTTGACTCTAGTCAACTCTCAAAATCGTGGATAATCAAATTAACTTTCATAGGGCTATGACGATACTTACTTTGGATGAATATGACTTACGATTCTCATTTACTAGCCCTTTTCTTTCAGAACCATAATCTAGAGACTATCGGATGCCTTCGAGCTTCTCGTTTGACTCAGGTCAACTCTTCGAACCATGGGTTACCGAATACAATTTAATAGTTCTCTGAATAGCCTTTCTAACGTTCCATACCATGCACGAATCTGTAATACTATTCGCATTTACTTGCCTTTTCCCTGTGGAACCCTGATATAGAGATATTCGAATGATTTCGTGCTCCATTTGACTCTGATCAAATATCAGGAACAACGGTAACTGTATGATTTTTCATCGTTATCTGAATACCCTTTCTAATGGTCTATATTGATAGAAAGAAAAATTGCCTCTAATGTAGATTTGTCGTTGTGCAACTTCTCTATCCATCAAAATTTCCCTTGAACCTACAAAATTATAACAAAACTAGTGTAGAGGGTAAGTAAGGGAGTCAATCCATATCTAAGGGTGAAACACAAAATTGGAGAGGACATATATAGATTCATTTAAATTTTATTATTATTTATTTATTTTTGCTTTTTATATTTTTTTATGGATTTTTCAAGGGAATATTTTAACTAACTAACTATACTAAATTTTATAACTACTAATTAAGAAGTAAAAGCTAATTTAAGAAAGGTGAGATAAACAAAATCGTCCTAATAAGTAAATTAACAAAATTGGACTCATGAAGGCTTCAAAATTTCATCTCATTAATGGGAGATTAGCCCTCAATAATCATCATCCACAAATATAAGATAAACAAATAAAATCAAAAGAAGATTAAACTAAAAGTAATAATAGAGGAATATATCAAACCCATTTAATCCTTGAATTGACATGAAATCTTCAATTACATCATCAATCTCTCAATTACAATTCCTCACTCGTGTATTTATTGAATGTAAACTAAAAATTACGAAATAAAAATAAAAAGGATAGTGGATGAATTCATAATGGACAATTAAATAATAAAAGAGATTTGGTAAAAATGCAAATCCTAAAATTATAAAATTGTACATTAGAACTCACCTAAAGAAATAAATTCTAGATCATTAATTTATATTGAGATAATTGCTAAAAATACAAAATCTCAATATAAAGGAATGAGTTAGAATTTACCTCCCATGAGGGATAATTTTCACTACATCAATCTATTTTGAATTAATTGCTAAAAATACAATAATTCATAATAGAGGGGTGGGGTGAAATTCATCCTAGAGATAATTTTCACTACACACCTCTATATTGAGGTATTTGCTAAAAATGCAAATACTCAACATAGAGGGGTAGAGAGAATTTTATCACACCAAGGTTAAAAACTAATTTTGAGATTCTTTACAAATGGGTCTTCCTCTTCAATTTATACAAGGCATGGAGCATGAAGATTAATTTGGGTAATTGATTTAAGTGTACATGTGGTTTGGGTGTGTCATGTGGGTAGTGAGGTGAGAGAATAAAATCATATTTGGGGATGAGAGGTTTGGGGTCATTTTGGGTATTGAGATAGAAAAGATTAGTTTGGGGTTTTAAGGGTATATGGGTAAAATAGGTTTTATTTGGCACATGGGTTTAATGGGATGTGGTTTATTTGGTCTTTGGTTTGTTAACAGGTGATGAAAACGATTTTGGGAGAAATGGGAAATGGGAAAGTGGGTTTTGCAAATGGGTAATGGGTTTTGGCTTTGGAAAAGGAACTGGGTTGGATGGTGTGGAATGAGGGTTGGGTTGGATCCGTGGAGAGAAAAGAGGGTGTGGGGTGAGATGTGGTTAGTCCGCCGGAGTTAGGGGCGAAGGGGGTAAGGCGACGGGCTAGGTGGGTCGAGGAGAGAGAGAGGCCGGATTGGGGCAGTGGATGGCGCCGGTGGCTAGGGGACGCTCCGGCGGTAGGGTCAGGATGTAGGGTCGGTTGGGGGGTTCGAATCGGTGCAGTCGGGATCTGGCAGGTCGCCGACCGGAGGTGGTTAGGGGAGATTTCGTCGGCGGGTTGGGGTTTTCACGGGCCGCGACAGAAGTAGAAGGGGGGTTTGAGGTATGAGGCACTAGTTGGCAAGTGTAAGGCAGCGCCGGAGAGGGTATTGCCGGAGATGGAGGTTCGCGAGCAGGTGGTCGGAGCTTGGGGTGTCGCGAGGTGCGCCGACCGGAGCTGGCCAGGGGGTTAAGCGATTAGGTCCGGGTTCAGGTGGGTAAATGAGTGGTGGTGAGAGAGAATGGAGGTGGTGGGTTTTGTAGCTATGGAGTTTAGAGAGAGAGAGAGAGAGGGGTTTTAGTTGGGAGGTTAAAGATGATGAGTGTGGGGTAAGGTGTAGGTGAGGTGTATGGTAAGGGGGTGAGGGTGAGGGAGTTGTTTTGTGTATATAATAGGTGCAGGGTATTAAGTGTGTGAGTGAGTGTTAGGGTGTGTTTAATGTGTGAGTGTGTTATGATTTGAACACCTAAACATAATTAAATAAGACTAAAATAAAAATAAAACTATTATAACTAAAAATCTAAAAAGTAAATTCCTAATCTAAAAAATAAAATAAAGACTCAATAAAAATAAAACTAAAAAGAAATAAAATATAAAATAAAAATAAAAATAAAATCTAATAAAACTTAAAATTAAAATCTTAAAAAGAAAATGCAAAATCTAATAAAACTAAAAATACATGAAATCCCAAAAAATTTTAATCGTAATAAAATAAAAACTAAGACTAAAAACTTAAGAAAATCAAAATAAAATAAAATTATATTAATAAAATAGAAAAATAGAAAAATAGAAAATAAAACCTAAAAATTCTAAAATAATCCTAAAATTAAAATGACACAAACTAAAAATCTAAAAATTGATAAAAGGGCACAAACAAAGCACACACGGGCTTGGGGTAAGTTTGGGCTAGGTTTAGGCTCGGGTTAGGGTACGGGAGAGGGAATTAGCTCCATTCTAACTGCAATTGGCCTCTAAATGTAGCTTTTGATACCACAACTGCAGTTAAGCCTGGATGACAAACATTTAAGCACATAAGACCCATATTGTCGAGAATTAGCAACTAAAATACATCTATTCGGGGTATAAATTGTACAGTTTTGGGTGCTTATCATATATCATCCACATATCTACCTTATGGTTCGCATTTAATTAAGGTTTTCCCCAAAAGCCTAATCTAAAGGTCATTAGTAGCTTCCAATATCCGTTTGACTTTGGTCAACTCTCGAACTCGAGAGTTTCCCAATCAAATTTTTAATATCTCTAAATTATCTTTCCAATGGTCCCGGCTATGCATGATTCGAACTTGTGGTTGGTATTTTGTGCCCGTTTTCTCGAAAATGTCTATTTTGGACTGCCTATAAGCACCCCTGGCCCTATGCCTATCGGCATAGGGTTACTTTAGTTGTACCTTAAGTCAGGGATATGACGATAGGTAGGCCTAGTGTGACAACCCGAATATAATTATGATGAATTATATTTAAATCATGCTTATCTTATGTGATATGAATAATGTGATATTAGTATATCTAATATGTTAAGTGATTGTGTTTATTATTATCTTACTTTCATAAATCATGAAAGGTCGAATTATTTACAAACACAAATTTTGTTATTTTCGGTAGAAATGTTCCTGTTAGAGACTAGTTTTGACCTTTATAATATTATAAATGACTTGAGGTGAAAACTAGATAGTTGTAGACATGTGAGTTAGGGTTGTAACACAACAAACGGATCATCAAATGGATGCCCGAGTAAAGAGTTATACCGAATTTACGAACAAAGGGCAAAGCTGTCCATTCCCTTTAAGTGGTAAATTGTCTTTTATTAAACCAAATGTTTTAAATTGATTGGTTGGCTTGGGAGGCAGACTTAGCCGACTTAAAACCCTCCCTCTAACATATTTCTTCATCAAAATAAACCTTAGGTTCAGTTTCAAGTGTTTTTAGCTTGAGGAAATAGAAAGTTGATGTTTAGGAAGAAAAAGTGAGGAGAAAAAGTGTAGAAAAATCTGTGGAAATTACGTAAAAGCCCTGAAGGTAATCCTAATTGAAATTCTAGATATTTATCTTATATTACTGATTTATATGATACAAATAATCATAGGTTTACGAAAGTTTCAGCCCTTTATATGTATGTATGGTTATATGCAAGTTTATGTTAAGTTGAATGTAGAAACCCTTAAAATTGCTTTGTATTGAAACCCCTTATATTCAAACTTGTATATCTATTTGTGTACTTACTGTAATTGAGAAATTACAATTGGATATGAAAGTAGACTCATATATTAATATCATATCTGAAAATTAGAATTTATCTCCTTGTGGTTAGGCCGTAATGATGATTTCAAGTTGGCATATGGATTCTGTTTTTATACTTCATTTCGGTATGCCCTGAGTTTGGTCAAGCTTTTGAGATAGAAAATGAAGTCAAAAAATTATGAAAATTTAATTCTGTACTATTCAGTATGTGTACTGATAATGGGCTGAAAATCATGGAAAGTTATGCTGGAGAAAAATTATGAAAATTCTTGGAAGTTGAAGGAACAATAGAGGAGCTTGTAGGGAAGATTTTTTGTGTTGTAGAGAAATGGTCATAACTTGCCCTAGGAAGCTTGAAAAATTACACCGTCACTTGTACTGGATAGTATATTCATATATGTTTTCATATTGATGAGGTTAGACCCCTGTATTTGTACAATTTAGGAATATAGGATGGTTAAGTATGTAAGACAATAATTTCAGGCCATACTGGGTACCCCTTGAATGAATGTTTGTATTTCGTCCTTACAAAGAGTACTTTGAGTACATGTTTCATGTGTATATACATTGAGAAGTATAATTTCATGTTTACTTGACTTTGGTTATAAATTCCTTATAAGGTATTTCCTACGGTTGAATGTCCGTAACTTTATCAACATGTATATCATTGTTTTGCCTTTACCTATGTTTTATGGAATGTGACTTAATTGGAATTATATTGTTGATGTATAGTCATGGAAAGTTACATAATTATGTTTGGATAATATTTATGATTGAGGTTCAGTACTGATTTAGTTGGATTGACAGGTGTAAGGTCTAATCAACCCAGTTCAGCTCCACCAGAAGAAAACGTGAATACATAGTTGTCAACCAAGGTGAGTGTACTCACTGGAATGATGTATTTGTATACTGTTACGAATGTGATCATAATGTTATGAATATAAAATTGTTCATTTCGGTTTACCGAAATGAGGGGTTACTCCTTGACCAGGAATGGGGGAGATTTGTCTATTAATGACAAGGGGTTACTCCTCGACCAGGAATGAGGGAGAATTGTCTATTTAGACAGGATATGTGAATCATGATTCGGAAAAGTTGTTCATTCATTATGAATGAGCCGGATAAGTTAATACATAAGTATATGGACATGATTTATTGCATTTAAATTCATGCAGTAATTTAGTAGTGATGCATTCACTGGGCTATTTTTGCTCATGTTTCCTATGTTCACATTTTTCAGGTAATGCGATGTCACTGCCAAATCTAGGAAGTCGGGCTGGGTTAGCTAGGAATGGGAGAAACAAAGATTTTGTTTAAATATAAATAATTTAATTAAGTTAAATTATCCTTCAAGCAAGTTTGTATAAGTATGACTACTCTGATGTTGTAAAAATGTTTTCAGTTATATGGATTTACAATGATGACTCTGAAATCAAAACTCGTGATTATGGTTTGGTTAGATTAATTATGGTTTGACTCACTTTGAATTTCAAACTTAATTATAAGTAATTGGGTTGGGGTGTGTCAGCTTTTGGTATCAGAGCCTAGATTTTAGAGGTTCTGGAGTGAGAAGAGTCTAGATTTGGCAGTGAATGTCAGAAATATATTTTATTTGATACTAACGATCATGTTAGGAAAGATATGTATATCTTCATGTTGTTATATCTTTGATCCATTTCAGATATAAAAGAATGGAAGGAGGGAATGTGAATGTGGAAATAGAAGATGAGGCTTTAAACATGGCAGCAGAGGCAGAGGTTGAGCAACCTGTTCATGGAAATATAGAACCTGACCCAGAACAATTGACAGACATGAAAAAAATGGCACGTGATGTGAGTCTAATGGCAGAGCAGCAAGCTAGATTTATGGCTCAGATGGAAGAACAACAAGTCAGGCAATTAGAGGCACAAGCATTGGTCAGGGCTGAGGAGGTGGTACGCCGGGAAGAAAGGAGTACTTCATATGAGAAATTTATTAAAATGAATCCACTCTCATTTGAAGGAGCAGATGATCCAGTAGAGGCAGAAGTATGGGTTAAAGAGATTGAACTTATTTTTGGGGTAATGATGATGCCTGAAAATCAGCGAGTGACATTGGCGACGTATATGCTGAAAGGAGAAGCCAAGTACTGGTGGGATGCCACAAAACATTTGTTGATTACTCCAGGAGGTGGGAATGTGATCTCATGGGAAGCTTTTGTTAAAGATTTGTATGATAAGTATTTTCCTCCGATGTATCAAAAACAAAAGGAGAAAGAATATTTTCTGTTGAATCAGGGGAGTATGACAGTTAGAGAATACGAAGCTAAACTTACAGCTTTATCTCGGTTTTCTTCGAGGTTTATACGAAATGAGGAAGATATGTGCAGTCGATTTCTCGATGAGCTTGAGTTAGTCATTAAATCATGGTTGTCGGCTTTAGAGACAGTTAATTATTCAGCCTTGGTGAACAAAGCCATGTTAGTAGAAAGGGACGTGAATGAAGCTAGAAGTAATCGAGAACGAGGTGTAAAGAGAAACAGATTCGATCCAAGTTATCAAAAGGGCGGTGATACAGAATATTCGAGACTTGGAGGGCAGAAATTCCAGCATGGTAGAGGCATGGGAAGTAGTTTTCAAAGGGGTGAAGCAAGTGGTGGAAGAGGTTCAAGAGGTTCATTGCAAGGAGATCCAAATGTTTGTTTCTTTTGTGGGGCATCAGGTCATATAAAGAGAAATTACCCAAAGTTACTGAATATATAATGTTTTAACTGCCACCAGAAGGGTCATTTGAGAAAGAATTGTCCTATGTTGGCAAGAACAGTTACAGTCAGTAGTGTGGGGCCTCATAAAGGATCTTCTCCAGGAAGTGCCACCAGGGGGAGAGGTACAGAACAAGCAACTGGGTCGAGGGCAGGAGGAAGAGTGTTTGCAATGACGCTACAAGATGCCCATGCTACACCTGAAGTGGTTACAGGTAAACTCTCTATTGCGAACGAAGATTTATATGCACTCATTGATCCTGGATCTACGCTTTCATTTGTGGCATTAGATATTGTTTCATATTTGGGTAGACCATGTTCATTTCTTAATTGTGCCTTATATATTTCTACCCCAATGGAAAGTGTGATTCTGGTTGAGCATGTTTATAAAGGTTGTATCTTACGAATGGGGGAACGAGATTTCTATGTTGATTTGATACCGTTGGCCATTCGGGATTTTGATATTATATTGGGGATGTATTGGTAATCATCGTATCATGCTTACATTGATTGTTTTCGAAAGGAAGTTACATTTCATCTTCCTAGTGAACCCGAGTTCCAGTTTACAGGGGAAAGGAATGTTGTCCCTAATTGTCTTATCTCAGCAATAAAGAGTAGAAAGTTATTGAGTAAGGGTTGTACGGGGTATTTAGCGTATGTGGTTGATGTTAGTAAGGAAGCACTTAAAGTTGAAGATATACCAGTTGTTAGAGAATTTTCTGATGTCGTCCCAGAGGAATTGCCAGGATTGCCACCCGATAGGGAAGTAGAGTTTTCTATTGAATTAATTCCAGGTACGGGTCCAATTTCTCTTGCTCCATATAGAATGGCACCAGCAGAGTTGAAAGAATTAAAAGTGCAATTACAAGATCTGATAAACAGAGGTTTCATTCGGCCTAGTGTTTCTCCATGGGGAGCACCGATGTTATTTGTGAAAAAGAAAGATGGGACAATGCGATTATGTATTGATTATCGGCAGTTGAATAAGGTGACGATTAGAAATAAGTACCCTCTACCTCGTATCGATGACTTGTTTAACCAATTACAGGGGGCAACAGTATTTTCGAAGATTGATTTGAGATCGGGTTACCACCAACTGAAAGCGAAGGATAGTGATATTTCCAAAACAGCTTTTCGGACTCGATATGGGCACTATGAGTTTTTGGTGATGCCATTTGGATTGACTAATGCTCCGGCAGTTTTTATAGATTTGATGAATCGGTTATTCCACCCTTTCATTGATTCCTTTGTGATTGTATTCATAGACGATGTGTTGATTTACTCGCGTATCATGGAGGAACATGAGAAGCATTTGAGACTTGTATTGCAGATTTTGAGAGAGAAGAAATTGGTTGCTAAATTCAGCAAGTGTGAGTTTTGGTTGAATGAAATTGTATTTTTAGGGCACGTTGTCTCGATAAATGGGATATATGTTGATCCAAAGAAGGTGGAAGCAATTGTTGAATGGGAGAGTCCTAAGAATGTGACAGAAATTAAGAGTTTCCTAGGATTGGCAGGTTACTATCGCAGATTCATTAAGGGATTTTAAGCAATAGCATTACCACTGACAAAATTGACTCGTAAAGAAGTGAAGTTTGTATGGGATGAAGAATGTGAGAGGAGTTTTAAAGAATTAAAGAATCGGTTGGTTTCAACACCTATACTTACTATTCCACGTGGGAATGAGTCTTTTGTGATCTATACAGATGCTTTATTTCAGGTTTTAGGATGTGTTCTTATGCAGAATGGGAAGGTAATAGCATATGCTTCCAGACAATTAAAGACGCATGAACAAAACTACCCTACACACGATCTGGAGCTAGCAGCCATTGTTTTTGCTTTAAAGTTGTGGAGACATTACTTGTATGGAGAAACGTGTGAGATATTTACGGATCATCAAAGTTTGAAATACTTGTTTACATGGAAAGAACTGAATTTGAGACAGAGGCGTTGGATAGAGCTGATTAAAGACTATGACTGTACCATTCATCATCATCCTGGGAAGGCCAATGTAGTAGCAGATGCTTTGAGTAAAAAATCATCAGGGATGCTTGGTTGCATACGGTGTTCCCGTGTTGGAAATATTCTTGACTTGGCATCGATGGGGATTGAATTGAAGTTTTCAAAAAGTGGAGGATTATTAGCACATGTCATAGTGAGACCTTTATTGGCAGAACGCATATGAAATTTGCAGATCAGTGATCCATTCCTTGAGAAGAAGAAACAAGAAGTTCAGGATGGTAGAGAGAGTGACTTTGAGATTAAAAATGATGAATCATTGTGTTATAAAAATAGGGTTTGTGTACCGAATGATCCACCCTTAAAGAAAGATATATTAGAAGAGGCACATAGTTCTATTTACTCTATGCATCCAGGAGGTACCAAAATGTACAGAGATTTGAAAGAATATTACTGGTGGAATAATATGAAACGTGAGATTGCAGAGTTCGTAGCTAAATGTTTAGTATGCCAGCAAGTGAAAGCAGAGCATCAGAAGCCGGCAGGATTATTGCAGTCTTTGCCTATTCCGGAATGGAAGTGGGAGCATATAATGATGGACTTTGTTACAGGATTACCCCAGTCACCAAAGGGGCATGATTCTATTTGGGTGATTGTAGACCGACTGACGAAGTCTGCTCATTTTCTCCCAGTTAAGACCACCTACACTATTGACAAGTATGCATGTATGTACGTTGATGAGATTATCCGTTTACATGGGGCACCGGTGTCAATTGTATCAGATAGAGATCCAACGTTCACTTCTAAGTTTTGGCCTCGTCTCCAGAATGCCGTGGGCACAAGTCTGAAGTTCAGCACTGCGTTTCATCCACAAACTGATGCTCAATCAGAAAGGACGATTCAAATATTAGAAGACATGTTACGAGCCTGTGTATTTGACTTCAAAGGTAGTTGGGATGATCATTTTCCATTGATGGAATTTTCATATAATAATAGTTATCAGTCGACTATTGGTATGGCTCCTTATGAAGCTTTATATGGGAGGAGATGTAGAATGCCTTTGTGTTGGGATGAAGTGGATGAAAGGAAAATTTTGGGTCCTGAATTGATAGATATGACTGAAAAGATCAAAATGATTCGGGAACGGATAAAGATAGCGCAAAGCAGGCAGAAATTTTATGCAGATAAGAGGAAGCATCCATTGGAATTTCAGAAGGGAGATTTTGTATTCCTGCGTATTTCACCATGGAAAGGTGTTATGAGATTTGGGAAAAAGGGGAAACTAAGTCCAAGATACATTGGACCATTTGAAGTGTTGGAAAGAATTGGGCCCCTGGCTTATAGATTAGCTTTACCTCCAGATTTATCTCGGTTACATGATGTGTTTCACGTATCGATGCTTCGTAAGTATTTGGCAGATCCATCTCACCAGTTGAAAACTCAACCAATTGAACTGAAGGAAGACTTATCGTACATCGAGGAACCAATGGAAATTATTGATCGTAAGGACCAAGTATTGAGAAATAAATTTATTCCCTTAGTTAAGGTTATGTGGATGAGCGATGGAGTTAAAGAAGCAACTAAGGAAACGGAGGATAGCATGAGGAAACAGTATCCCCATTTGTTTGGTAAGTGACCTTCATATTAAATTTCGGGGACGAAATTTTCTAAGGGGGGGAAGTTGTGACAACCCGAATATAATTATGATGAATTATATTTAAATCATGCTTATCTTATGTGATATGAATAATGTGATATTAGTATATCTAATGTTAAGTGATTGTGTTTATTATTATCCTACTTTCATAAATCATGAAAGGTTGAATTATTTACATACACAAATTTTGTTATTTTCGGTAGAAATGTTCCTGTTAGAGACTAGTTTTGACCTTTATAACATTATAAATGACTTGAGGTGAAAACTAGATAGTTGTAGACATGTGAGTTATGGTTGTAACACAACAAACGGATCATCAAATGGATGCCCGAGTAAAGAGTTATACCGAATTTACGAACAAAGGGCAAAGCTGTCCATTCCCTTTAAGTGGTAAATTGTCTTTTATTAAACCAAATGTTTTAAATTGATTGGTTGGCTTGGGAGGCAGCCTTGGACAACTTAAAACCCTCCCTCTAACATATTTCTTCATCAAAACAAACCTTAGGTTCAGTTTCAAGTGTTTTTAGCTTGAGGAAATAGAAAGTTGATGTTTGGGAAGAAAAAGTGAGGAGAAAAAGTGTAGAAAAATCTGTGGAAATTACGTAAAAGCCCTGAAAGTAATCCTAATTGAAATTCTAGTTATTTATATTATATTACTGATTTATATGATACAAATAATCACAGGTTTACGAAAGTTTCAAACTTTATATGTATGTATGGTTATATGCAAGTTTATGTTAAGTTGAATGTAGAAACCCTTAAAATTGCTTTGTATTGAAAACCCCTGTATTCAAACTTGCATATCTATTTGTGTACTTATTGTAATTGAGAAATTCTAATTGGATATGAAAGTAGACTCATATATTAATATTATATCTGAAACTTAGAATTCATCTCCTTGTGGTTAGGCCGTAATGATGATTTCAAGTTGGTACATGGTTTCTGTTTTTATACTTCATTTCGGTATGCCCTGAGTTTAGTCAAGATTTTGAGATAGCAAATGAAGTCAAACAATTATGAAACTTTAATTCTGTACTATTCAGTATGTGTACTGAAAATGGTTGAAAATCATGGAAAGTTATACTGGAGAAAAAATATGAAAATTCTTGGAAGTTGAAGGAACAATAGAGGAGCTTGTAGGGCAGATTTCTTGTGTTGTAGAGAAATGGTCATAACTTGCCCTAGGAAGCTTGAAAAATTACACAGTCACTTTTACTAGATAGTATATTCATATATGTTTTCATATTGATGAGGTTGGACCCCTTTATTTGTACAATTTAGGAATATAGGATGGTTAAGTATGTAAGACAATAATTTCAGGCCATACTGGGTACCCCTTGAATGAATGTTTGTATTTCGTCCTTACAAAGAGTACTTTGAGTACATGTTTCATGTGTATATACATTGAGAAGTATAATTTCATGTTTACTTGACTTTGGTTATAAATTCCTTATAAGGTATTTCCTACGGTTGAATGTCCGTAACTTTATCAACATGTATATCATTGTTTTGCCTTTACCTATGTTTTATGGAATGTGACTTAATTGGAATTATATTGTTGATGTATAGTCATGCAAAGTTACATAATTATGTTTAGATAATATTTATGATTGAGGTTCAGTACTGATTTAGTTGGATTGACAGGTGTAAGGTCTAATCAACCCAGTTCAGCTCCACTAGAAGAAAACGTGAATACATAGTTGTCAACCAAGGTGAGTGTACTCACTGGAATGATGTATTTGTATACTGTTACGAATGTGATCATAATGTTATGAATATAAAATTGTTCATTTCGGTTTACCAAAATGAGGGGTTACTCCTCGACCAGGAATGGGGGAGATTTGTCTATTAATGACAAGGGGTTACTCCTCGACCAGGAATGGGGGATAATTGTCTATTTATACAGGATATGTGAATCATGATTCGGAAAAGTTGGTCATTCATTATGAATGAGCCAGATAAGTTAATACATAAGTATATGGACATGATTTATTACATTTAAATTCATGCAGTAATTTAGTAGTGATGCATTCACTGGGCTATTTTTGCTCATGGTTCCTATGTTCACATTTTCCAGGTAATGCGATGTCACTACCAAATCGTGGAAGTCGGGCTGGGTTAGCCAGGAATGGGAGAAACAAAGATTTTGTTTAAATGTAAATGATTTAATTAAGTTAAATTATCCTTCAAGCAAGTTTGTATAAGTATGACTACTCTGATGTTGTAAAAATGTTTTCAGTTATATGGATTTACAATGATGACTCTGAAATCAAAACTCGTGATTATGGTTTGGTTAGATTAATTATGGTTTGACTCACTTTGACTTTCAAACTTAATTATAAGTAACTGGGTTGGGGTGTGTCACCTAGGCCTATGATGATTAGCAGAGACCCTAGCCCTAAAATTTCCTATTTAAGGAGGTCCATTACATCGTTTTAGGAGACCCCCTTCATATACCAAGAAATCTCTATCTCAAAATTAGTGCGTAGTCTTTTAGACATTCCTTTCAAAAAATGCTTCCCACATACACCATCCACACCTCACCTTTTTTACCCACTTTACCACCATCACACTACCACCAAAATTAGTTTACACCATCATCAAAGTCATAATTCAAGCTTTATTAAAGGTCCAAATCCTATTCATCCAAACTTCTTATTTTAGTTCTATTACTCACTTTCACTTACTAGTATAATGTTTACATTTAGATATTATTTCCCCACCTTAATCACCTTTTTTTCTTATTTATATATGTGCCAAAATTATTTTCATAAACTCAAAAAACCCCAAAAGAGGATTCGGCCCATAAACCCCAAATTTGAGCTTTCCTTCCATTTTTACTACACTTATCTCACTTGTGCATGTCTATCGATAAACCAGCATAAGGAAATTCTAGATTTGGGTACATGGGTTAAATAGCACCCTTATGTGTTTTTGAACTATGTGGACTTTGATGCCATTTTTAGCTACGTAGGCCTCTCGAGTTGTCATCGGGATTCGAAACCCTTTTTCTTATTTTTGCACTTTATTAATTCTCCATATATATATATATATATATATATATATATATGTATATATATATATATATATATATGTATATATATATATATATATATATATATATATATGTATATCTATATATATATATATATATATGTATATATATATATACATATATATATATATATATATATATATTTTATGTCTTCTTAATAATTCCATCTGACATGCATACACAATTCCTCATAGTGAATCATGATTTGGTATGTTGCTCACATTATAGTATATTTTCATATATTTTATTCTTTTTCGTTTTCTCAATTTCGTCAGACATGCATATCCATTTACTCATAGTGGATTATGATCCAGTGTATTCCATATAAAGTAGCCTTTTATTTTTATATTTTAGTAGCTCAACCGAACATGTGCATTCCATTATTTGTGATGGATTGTTTTTTATGATATAATAAGACTTTTATTCAAATAGGAAGAAAATCCCTTCTCATTTTGCAGCTACAATAATTATTTACAACAATTATTTTATTCTTGACAATGGATTGTAATATGGTGTTCAATAATATTTCGGATAACTTTTAGATTTTTTTTCTTTTTTATTTATACTGATTACATCAATTTGGGCTCGTCTTAGAGTAGACGTGACCCGACTCAGTAGCCCCAGTTCAACATCCGTCAGATTCATCTGTCCACTGGGACAACATAACATAAGCCCACCCCTAGTGGTCTTGTAAGGACATATTTTTATAAATGTCCCTCACAATTAATTATGTTTTATACTGTTACAACTGTCGAAGAAGTTCAAGAGAAATCTACATCAAGACGAATCCGAATATATCAAGGTTCTTCATCAAAAAGCCCCTGTAAAGTTTACTTTCGTAAGGTTATGTTTTAAATACCTTAACTTTGCACTTAGAGCTTTGGGATATTTTTCAAAATATTTTCTAAGTGTTGGAGCAGACTTTTTTTCGTCAAAATTTGAGAATGAGTAATTTTCTAAGTCCTGTAGCGTTCCTCGAACTTAGAAAATTACTCATTCTCAAATTTTGACGAAAAAAAGTCTGCTCCAACACTTAGAAAATATTTTTCTAAGTGTTCAAGCGAGATCCCATATCGTTCGAGCGATATTGAGATGTCGCGCAATGTCGTTCAAATTACAAATGTACTTCGTTCGATCAAGATCACCTTTTCATTATAACAACCTAGGCGATGTCATTTTCTATAAATACTCATTAAATGGTTTCGTTTTCATTAAGAAGTCCCAGCATTTTGAAAGACAGAAAACTGTGAATCTGCAGAATTCTTTTTGACTTCTTCTTTTAGGGTTTTCATCCTTTTTTTTTCAATTCATAAAAATCCCATATGCTTTGGTGAATTGTTTTTGGTGTTCAAGAAAACACTTTACTTTTGTTCATTCTTTGTCGGGAGAACTCTACAATTGGAGAGTTGCGTGCTATTGTGAAGGGAGTCTTTATGAAGTTACTCTTGTGGGGAGGATAACCTACACCGTGAAGACTGCGTGTCCTTGTGGTATAGCTACGTATGAACCACTGCTGATTTCTAGCCATTACTTTGAAGGTTTGACAAAGACACCGTGCATTACTCTTACGGGAGAAAGCAAGATGGTATGTAAGTCAGTGGTCTTGTAAACTTGTTAGAGTTCTAGAAATGAAAGGTTTTGCCCTTTGGGGATTTTTCCTGAAATTGTGTGTCGCATGCTATATCTTATTTGGTTTGATACGTAGTTGCATGTTTAGGGGCTGAATTAATTTGGTTTAAAAATAGACTCTAATTAAATAAGTGTGCAAAATTAGAAATTTGTGAATTTAATTAATCATCACACTGCCATATTTTACAAATTGGTATCAAAGCTGGTTACGTAATTTATCGCGTATTACTATTTTCCGCAAAATTGTGTGATATTAATTTTTTGATCAATTTTGTGAAAAATCGCAAATTTTCCAATGGAACTTTCATTTAATAAAATGCCTATTTTTTATGGGAAAAATTATGCCTATTGGAAAGCTCGCATGAAATCTAGTTTAAAACCCATTAACGAGCGTGTTTTGGTTGCTTTGTGAAAATGTATGGAATCCTCCCACTATCACCGTTGAAAATATCACCTCTTTTAAACCCGTGTCGACCTGGACTGAAGATGATTTTAAAATGTCTAATTTTAATTCATGTGGTTTGATTGCTATTTCTAGAGCCGTCACTCCCGATGAGTTCTGCCTAATTATGATGTGCACCACGTCTAAAGAGGCATGGGATGTTTTGAAACTGACACATGAGGGTATGAACGCGGTTAAAGAATCAAAATTACAAAATTTAGCCACCTAATTCGAGACTATCACCATGTCTGAGTATGAATGCTTGTATAATTTTTATGCACATTTGTCGGACATTGTAAACACCAATTTTAATTTGGGTGAGGTGATTGATAACACGCGTGTCGTTAAAAAGATTTTGAGATCTCTCCCAAAATGCTTTATTCCTAAAGTCACTGTTTTGAACTCTTTGAGAAATTTGAAATCACTTAAGTTGGAAGAACTTGTAGGAGATCTTCAAACCTATGAGATTGAGATGTTTCACCAAACCATTAAGGCTAAGGATAAAGGCGTTGTTTTAAAGACTGTTTGTGAGTTCGATTCTGAGGAAGATTTTAATTTTAAAGATATGGCCTTGTTTGAGAATTTTTTTATAAAAATTCTCAACATGAACAAAAATAATTCTTCCAATAAGAGATTTTTTGAGAAAAATAAAGAGGCCAAAGAAAGCAGTGAGAAAGAGAAGGAGAGAGAAAAAGAAAAGGAGAGTGAGGAAAATTTACAAAGGACGTGTTTTGAGTGTGGGGGTAAAGGGTATAAGGCGTATGAGTGTTCCAGTAGACTTAGGAGAGAGGGAAAGAGAGTGGCTATGCCTGCCACACTTAGTGATAGCGACATAGAGGTTTTTTTATTCAGGTGATGAAAAAGAGCATGGTATGTGTATCGCATTTTTAGCTAGTCGGGTTAGCAAACCTAGTTTGGATGGAGGTGAGGGGACTATGTAAAAGTGGTGATATCTTAAATAATCTCTGATACCAATTTGTAAAATATGATGACGGTGTGTGATACCACTCAACTCAAATGAACAAAGCCTTTTCCAATTTATTTAGGATCGGCTACATGAATCCTATTTTTCCATTCCATTCTGTCCAGTGCAATATCTTCGGTTAAACCACATGACATCATGTCCCTTTTTATAATATCCCACCAAGTCAATTTAGGCATACCTCTACCCCTTGCATTACCATCAATACTAACTAAATCGCTCTTCCTTATAGGAGCATCCATTGGTCTACGCTTGACGTGTCCAAACCATCTAAGTCGATTTTCTCTCAATTTATCTTCTATAGGGGCCATTTTTACCGTTTCACGAATTTGTTCATTTTTAATTTGATCATTTCTAGTTTTACCGTAAATTCATCTTAGCATTCTCATCTCCGCCACACTCATTTTTTGCACATTTTATTTCTTGGTTGCCCAACACTCTATCCCATATAACATGGCGGGTATAATGGCCATCCTATAAAATTTACCTTTTAACTTCAAAGGTATACGCCTACCACACAAAATGTCGGTAGCACTTGTCCACTTAACCCAGTCTGCTCTAATCCTATGAGTAACATCATCACTAATATCTCCATATTTTTGGATAATCAATCCTAATTAATAAAAATGATCATACCTAGGTATCTCTTGACCCTCCAATTTCACCACATCTCCATTTGTCCTCCTATTACTACTAAAATTGCACTCCACATATTCTGTTTTAGTTATGCTTATTTTAAATCCTCTTGTTTCTACAGTTTCTCTCCACAATTCTAACCTAGCATTAATCCATGTCTTAGTCTCATCCACTAAAACAATATCATCTGTAAATAGCATACACCATGTCACCTCATCTTGTATTTGCCCAGTCAAATCATCCATAACTAGAGCAAAAAGATAATGACTTAATGTTGAACCTTGGTGTAGACCTACCGTAATTGAAAATTCACTACTTTCTTCGGCTGATGTTCTTACTGCAGTCATCGCACCATCATACATATCCTTGATTACATCAATATCTCTGTGAGTCACTCCTCTTTTATGTAGAACCCACCATATTATATCTCTGGGTATCCTATCATACACCTTCTCCAAATCTATAAAAATCATATAAAGATCCTTCTTTTTCTCCCTATACCTCTCCATTAATCTCCTCATTAAATAGATTTCTTCCATTGTTGACCTCCCAGGCATAAACCCAAATTGATTCTCAAATATTTTTGTCTTTAATCTCAATCTATATTCAATCACTCTCTCCCAAAGTTTTATTGTATGGCTCATTAACTTAATACCACGATAATTTGAATAACTTTGTATGTCCCCTTTATTTTTATAAATAGGTACTAAAATACTTTTTCTCCATTCATTGGGCATCCTATTAGTCATTAAAATTCTGTTGAATAATTTTGTAAGCCATAATACTCCATCCTCCCCTAAGCACTTCCAAACCTCAATATGGATACCATCTGGTCCTAAAGCCTTCCATGTTTTAATCTTTTTTAGAGCAATCCTGACCTCTGTTGTCCTAATTGTGCGAAAAAATATATTTTCTCGAGTCTCCCTAAGTTCCTCTATATCCAATGTACTCCCATCATCTCTATTTAATAACCTCTCAAAGTAGTTTTTCCATCTTTCCATAATTTCATCATCTTTGACTAGGAGTCTCGAATCATCACTTTTGATACACTTAACGTTATTAAAATTTTTTATTTTCCTGTCCCTAAGTTTAACAAGCTTATAGATACTTTTTTCCCCTTCTTGTGTACCTAATTTTGTATAAAGATCATCATACGCTTTTAACTTAGCATCTCTTACCACTTTCTTAACTTCCTTTTTAGCCCATTTATATTTCTTAAAATTTTCTTCATTTCTATTTGTTTTCCATGTTTTAAAGCACTCCCTTTTAATTTTTACTATATTTTGTATATCTTCATTCCACCACCAAGTTTCTTTAGACTGTGGCCCCTTGCCTTTTGATTCTCCAAGAATTTCTTTTGATATTCTCCTAATGCATGTGTCCATCTTGTTCCATATTATGTTAGTCTCTTCTTCAGTATTCCATGTTGCTTCATTTAATAATTTATCTTTAAATAGTTCTAATTTCTCTCCTTTTAAGTTCCACCACCTAGTTCGTGGGTTAATCTTCACTTTTCGCACTTGTGATTCATTTTTAATATTTATATCCAACACCATTATCCTATATTGTGAGGTTAAGCTCTCTCCCAGGATAACCTTACCATCTTTACACGTTAATCGGTCTCCTTTTCTAGTAATGAAAAAAATCTATTTGGCTCTTACACGTTCTACTTTTATAAGTTATGAAGTGTGCAAGCCTCTTTTTACAATATGTATTTACTAGTACAAAATCATAAGCCATCACAAAATCTAAGATAGACTCTCCCCCTTCGTTCCTATCTCCAAAACCATATCCTCCATGCACTATCTCATATCCTACACGATCTTCTCCTACATGGCCATTAAAATCTCCCCCTATATAGATTTTCTCACCTACGGGTATTTCTTGAATTAGTTCATCCATTTGTTCCCAAAATTGTACTTTAGTGTGCTCATCTAATCCTACTTGAGGTGCATAAGCACTAACAATATTAATTATGTTTTCACCTAATACCAATTTTAGAAGTATAAGTCTATCACCTTTCCTAATAACGGTTACGATATCGTCCTTAAAGTTCTTATCTACTATTATTTCAACTCCGTTCTTATTTCTATGTTTTCCTGTATAATAAAATTTAAATCCTGTATTTTTTATTTCTTTAGCTTTCTTACCGACCCATTTAATTTCTTGTAAACAAGCTATGTTAACTTTTCTTCTTATCATGGTATCTACCAACTCCATCCCTTTTCTTGTCATAGTCCCTATGTTCCAAGTCGCTAACCTAAGTCTAGTATCCTGGACTAGCTTCTTTACCCGCACACGTCCAGCTTGTTGCAGGAACCCTTGCTTATTTATCTTCGCATCCGGGCGCCGATGCGACGCCCCTTGCCTATTTTTTGAGACACCCAGTGGCATGCGCAACGCATCGCTTAAGGGGAATGTCCTCGCATTAGCACGTATATTTATAGGATTCATGTTCATAAGGATCTGATAAAGTTTTACGCTGGCTGTCAGCTACCTAACGTAACCCTCCTCCTTTATCCGGGGTTGGGATCGGTAGTGTAAAAAATATAAGAAGTTGAGCACGACACAGGCGGAGTTACGATGGTGTGTGATACCGATTTAAATTAATTCCCAAGTTTCCAATTAAACCTTACTTAATTAGAGTCTATTTTTAAACCAAATTAATTCAGCCCCTAAACATGGAACTACATGTGTGCATGTGTCAAACCATAAATAAATAAAGCATGTGACACAAATTTCAGGAAAAATCCCCGAAGGGCCAAACCTTTTATTTCTAGAACTTTGATAAGTTTACAAGACCATTGACTTACATACCATCTTGCTTTCGCCCACAAGAGTAATGTACGGTGTCTTCGTCAAACTTCCAAAGCAACGGTTAGAAATCAGCAGTGGTTCACGAACAGCTATACCACAAGGACGCGCACTCCAGACACGCAGTCTAAAATCTTCACAAGGACTCCCTCCACAATAGCACGCAACTCTCCGGTTGTAGAGTTATCCCCATAAAGAATTAACAAAAGCAAAGTGTGTTATTGAACATAAAACACAATTCACCAAAGCATATGGGATTTTTGTGAATTGAAAACAAAAGGGATGAAAACCCTAAAAGAAGAAGTAAAAAAGAATTCTGCAGATTCGCAGTTTTCTGTCTTTCAAAACACTGGGGCTTCTTCATGAAAATGAAACCATCTAATGAGTATTTATAGAAAATTGTGCCGCCTCAGCTTTTAGAATGAAAAGGGGATCTCGCTCGAACGAATTACACGTATCGTTTGAACGACATCGTGCGACATCTCAATGTCGCTCGAACGAGATGGGATCTCGCTTGAATTACCTAAGTGTCAAAATCATGGAATGCTACAGGACTTAGAAAATTACTCATTCTCAATTTTTTGACGAAAAAAGTTCGCTCCAACACTTAGACAATATTTTGTAAAAGTATCCCAAAGCTCTAAGTGCAAAGTTAAGGTATTTAAAACATAACCTTACCAAAGTAAACTTTGCGAAGGCTTTTTGATGAAGAACCTTGATATATTTGGATCCGTCTCGATGTATATTTCTCTTGAACTTCTTCGACGGTTGTAATGGTATACGACATAATTAATTGTAACGGACATTTATAAAAATATGTCCTTACAAACTAGTTCTCGTGAGACCCCCGAGGAGGAGGATTTGAGTGTTTCGAGCGAGGGTGAAGGTGAAAGTGAGCTCCAAATTACTTTTAGAGATTTGTATGCTGAGACTTTAAAGACAAAAAAATTGAATAAAGAGTTAAGTCTCAAGGTGAAAAGTTTAGATAGAGAGATTGAGATTTTGGGTGAGTTTGAGGCCAAAGCAAGTCAACTTGAGAAGGTGAAAGTGAGTTTGAGCAACCAGTTGATTGCTTTAGGTAAGAAAAAATGTGATTTGATCGACACGGTGTCTAGTATGATGACACGTGCATCCCAACTCGAGAGAGATCTCGAACGTGCCCGGGAGGTCAAAGTCCCTTTAGAGAACGCATCTAAAAAGGTTGGAAAGATGGTTCTCAGTCCTATTTTGGGTAATGGTGAGAGTTTAGGGATAAGTCATGACGGTGCTTCTACTTCCCAAGTAGTACCCTAGTTGGTTCCCACTTTAGTGTTAGATTCACATGAGTATCATCCTAACCCACCTAGGCATCCCATTCCTATGAGAAGAGCGCATCCTAGAGTTTTTGAGAGAGGTGTTCGTAGGCCTATATATGTTTGTTCCCATTGGAAAAGGAGAGGAAACCTCAGGGAATTTTGTTTTAAGTTGGGTTATGTTCTACGTTTTGCTTCTATACGTGTTTCTACCACACATCCACCCACACATGAAACTTTACATGCTCCCGGAGACTACATGAGAGAGTTTGCACATTTAGGTGAGCAAGTTAAGTTTTTGGCCAAAACTTCACAAAATTTGATGGAGTTTTTTCATAAGTTGGCACCACCTTTGGAAAATCCCTCCGCACCTAACGATTGAGGTTTGACTTATTAACAAGAATAGGATGTTTTGCATGATGATATTATTTTCCCATGTCTAGTTTGTACCTTGTGTGTATGTTTTGTATTTTTTTTAAAAATTTTAAAAAATATAAAAAGATTTTATTTTGATAAAATTTTAAGAAAATCCAAAAAGAGTTTTGTATTTTGTTTTTCACCATTTATGGATAGACACTTAGGATGACCGAGTCACAACATCAATCCATTTTTCATGTGACTATTTGATAGTGTTTTGAAACAATATATCATGTCATCTTTGTGCTTTATAATGTGTGGAGTCATTAAGATGTAATTAAGGGTTACTTCCTACATATTTGACTCATGATTTCCATTATTACACACGTGCACGAATTTATTTGATTATCATGCTTGTCTTATCACATGTTGGTTGGGTGTTTTCACTTCAATCCTATCTTTAAAACGAACCAAGCGCGGCGCAATAAAACTTTATAAGAAAGTTGTGCATGTAAGAGCCGTTTATGAGTTTGTGTGCTTTATTTAAAAACGGGGAAGGGTTGCGAAACGTTCACATTTGACCTTTGCGAATACTAAGCCACCGTTATATCTGACCTAAAAAATTGAGGAATTTTATTATCCGGGATCCAAATAGGTTTAAAAGAGCCCGAATTTTTTTTAAGCCAATAAAAGGAAATTCATGCCAGAAAAAAAGAAAGAAGGGACATTAAGTTTTTGCACCAATTCTCCAATGTTTGAGATTTTAGATTACCTCTAAAAGAAAATATGCATGAGGGAGTTTGGATGAAATTGAAAACGGGTTTGCATGTCCTTGAAAGTCTTGAAAAAGCGCTACATAGTTTTGGACGTTATTGGTGTGAAAATCATTTAGAATTTGATTTGTTGATTTGTATAAGATGATGTCATTGAAATTCAACAATTTTTACACCTAAGGATATTTTTCGATGTTCATTTGTTAGGAGTACACATATTCATCGTGCACATATGAATGATTGAATTGATTTTCCGATCGAATGTGTTCACACACATTCATTCCATTTCCATGACTTAGTTGTTTGAGTTTAAATTCATGGTGTGATTTTTGGTATCTTATTTTTGTACGAAAAATTTGAAAAATCAAAAATAGTTTGTGAAAGTTTTTTAGATACTCCTTTGCATGAGCGTAGTTTGATTCATGTTTGCTATGCATTTTGTCATGACACTCCTTGTTTTGATTGTTTCTTCTTCTCTGTCTATTTGGGGACATCATAAAATGGGGGAGAAAGAATTATCATGTTATGGGGGAGTTTTTGCATTATGGGGGAGATATGATTTATTATTGATTTATTCTTATATCTTTTCAAACTCGATGCGTCACGATGGTTTTTTCTTTATCTCATGTGTGTAGGTACAAATATTAAAGATCATTATGTTGCACACCTGATGAGAAAAGCTTTTTGATTTGAGATTTGATGAAGATTTTTGAAGAAAAGTTTGAAATCTTGCAAATTTGTACCTTTTCAGTTTTGAGATTCATGGGAGGGTAGATTTGTATAGGCATTATTTGATAATTCAAATGTTTTTATGTGTTTTCCGGCATAGACATAGGGGGAGATTTGTAAGGACATATTTTTATTTTTATTTTTATTTTTTTAATTTTTTTTAAATTAGAATATTATTTATGATAAAGGAGAAAAATAGCCTTTCTCCGGTGGCTTACATTTTAGAATTGGAGATGTCAAAGTCATCAATAAAAGCATTAAAAAATCTAAAGAAAGGACCTTTATAAGGTCGAGCTTTAAAAACAATAACGATATCATAGTGAATGGCCTGGATGATCGATTTGGATTTCATTGGGATACCGTCAAAATTAGCTTTGTTCCTGGAGCACCAAATCTGCCAGCAAATAAAGAGGGGAAGAATTTTACAAAGAATAGATCTAATATTTTTTCCACGGCAATTTATCCACCGTGAAATGATTTTAGATCTCAATGTAAAATTTTGAATTCTGAGGCCCATCAGATTTTCAAAATGAGTCCACGCTTCCTTAGCAATTTCACTGGAAAGAAATAAATGATCGTCATCTTCTTCTTGGGATTGATTACAGCATCGACATTTAGAAACCATAGGAATATAGATGGATTTGAGTTTGAGGTCCAAAGGGAGATCTTTATAAAGAATACGCCATAATAAAATAGAAGCTTTAGGCATAATCCTCGGATCCCATATTATGGAAAATGAGAATTTAGAACAATGTTTCTTCCGAATTATTTCCCAAGCAGTTTTAAAAGTAAAATTTATGTCTTTCCAATATTGTTGGCAAGAAATATTATCTTCATCAAAAACTTCCTAAATAGCTTGCATTCACTTCCATGTGACACTAGCAAAAGAAGGAATCCCCCTGTAATTAACATGAGCAAGATTTTTATATTTGTAATGCATAAAATTGGCCCAAAGAGAATTGTTTTTTAAAAATTGGGACCATATTTTGCAGGCATATGCATTACATATATCCTTTAAATCTCTGAGTCCCAGGCCACCTTCGAGTTTGGGATGAGATATTATATCCCAAGAAACCCATTGATGCTTTCGCGATCCATCCATCTGACCCCAAAAAAAATTCGAGCATATTTTCTGGAATTCCATGAAGAAAGATTTCGTCGGCTGAATAATGGAGAACACATGTAAACCGAAGGTATGCAGAACAGATTGAATGAGCGTGAGACGACCTGCTTGATTAATAAAGTTGCAATTCCAACCCTTTATTTTATCCATAGACTTAGAAGTGATACCGTTAAATAAGGAATTTTTTTTCCTGCCAATAAATAGAGGAACACCCAGATAATTTAACGAAAGAGAAGATTGCTTGAACCCGGACCTGTTTAGAAGCTGAATGCGTTGGCGCACAGGGCAGTGGCAAGAGAAAAAATGCAGCTTTTTGTCGTGTTAATCTTCTGACCAAATTGATTTTTAAAGCTTGATAAGAAATCCATGAACTGCCTGAACGATTTTATGTTGCCATTAAGAAAAAAAATGATGTCATCAGCAAATGAGAGAGAGGATATAAGCGGACAGCACTAGGAATAGTAAAGTGCTCAATAGACCCTTGAATCATGAGATCATGGACACCTCGGTTTAGAACTTCAGCTGCTATAACAAATAAAGCTGGAGATAGAGGATCACCTTGCCGAACTCCTCTACCAGATTTGAAGAACCCACATGATTTTCCATTGAGGATAATTGAGTACCAGCAGTTAGAAAGGATTCGCCAAATCATATCAATCCACATTTCAGAAAAACCATAAGCCCGAAGCACTTTGATAATAAATAGCCAAGATAACCTATCATAAGCTTTAGCCATATCCACTTTAACCAACACATTGGATCCACGATATTTTTTATTGAGTTGAGTAACCAATTCTTGAGCAAGAAGAATATTGTCCGAGATGGAACGACCTTTGATAAAACCTTCTTGGGACGGAGAAATAATTTTTGGAAGCAACGAACCAATACGGTTAGATAAAATCTTTGAGATAATTTTATGAGAGAAATTGTAAAGACTAATGGGTCTCAAGTCAGAACAATTTTTGGGTTTGTCCACTTTTGGGATAAGGATTATATTAGTGGAAGACCAACTTCTTGGAATATCTTTGCCAACAAAAAAGGATTGAATAGCATAAACAATATCTTTAGCAATGATATTCCAACAAGTTTGATAAAAAAACCATTAAATCCATCTAGCCCCGCTACACTATCTTTATCCATGGAAAAAATGGCTTGTTTAATTTCATCTTCATCTGGCACCTTAGAAAGCATAATATTATCCTCACACTTAATCATCTTGGGAATGTGAGCTGTAATTGAGTCATCATCTACACAAGCTGAAGGCTCTCCTAGAAGAGATTGAAAATATGAAGTAACCTCCTCTTCCACCTCATTTGGATTATTAAGAGTTACACCCATAACAGTATCAATTTGGTGGAGGAGTAACTTATTCCTCTTTTTCTTAACCACCGAATGATAGAATTTAGAATTGAGATCTCCATCTTTAACCCATTTAACACGAGCCTTTTGCTTCCAAAAAATTTCTTCAATTGCAAGCTCCTTATTAAATTGAGCTTTGGCCAGATGCCAAGCTTCCCGATTGAGAGGAGATGGATCCTTATCATATATGGCTTCCTTAAGAATAACATCATTGTTGATACCAAAATTAATATGCTGATGTGGACGAATAATAAGAAGACACGTGCCAATCTACGGGGCACGATAGCAACGAGGAAGTTCATTTCCCGACCAACCATGCTTCTTTCCGAGCAACGAGGATACATCGAGAAATTATAGCACACCGAGGAACTCCAGCGCACCGAGATACTCTAGCTCACCGAGGTACTCTAGTTCTCCGAGGTACTCCTGATCAACTAGCAGCTATGGCGGTCCGAGCTGCACCTCGGTCGTACCATTAATTGCCAGATAATCAACAGTTCAGATATTCATTGAATACTTATATTCTTGACGCACACGCTGCATTAAATGTATTACCCTTTCATATGTATAGCATTTAATGTATTGAACCTTTCATGTACAGCCTCAAGGCTATAAATACCTTGTATCAAACCCATTCAAGGGGACCGGAATTTCTTGAGAGAACTTGTAATCAAGAATTCCACAAACACTCAGCAATAACATAACAGTGGACGTAGGCTTTATTCCTAGCCGAACTACTTTAAAAATCTTTGTCTTATTTATTTATCTGTGATTAAATAATTAGAGCGATCTAGTTTTTTACATCAACAGATTGGCGCCGTCTGTGGGAACGACTGTTGCAATCGTTTTTCACCAAAAATCATTTGTTATCAATGGCAGATAATCCCGAATCCAGTAATCGAAATGCTGGAAATACTGGAAATCTTCCAAATCCATCTGCACCTCCAGATCTGGCTGGAATTATGACAAATCTGGCTCAAGGACAAACTGCCATGCAAGAATCTGTGAGGCAACTCATTCAAACTCTTCAAGACGGTGCACCTACCTATTCAGGGTATAGGAGTGATCGTGGGCAATCACAATCCAGACGTACTGGGTCATATCGCAATGGGGAGTCTACTGATTCTACGTATCAACCTGGGCGAACATCATCGATACGGGCTACGGATACAGATCAACGTGTCACACTCTCTCCGGAAAGAACCAGCGCTTTGGAAAGATTAAGCAGGGCGTCTCCTTTCAGTCGATTAGGACCAAGGAGGAATATGAATCCACCTAGAGCTCCGTCGAAAAGTTTTCGGCCATCATCAGGTTTGAGAGAAGGATCAGCACAATCACGACCAGCTACTCGTCGAGATAGATCTCAGGAAGCTACGTCAGAACACTCAGTTGCTCGGACTAAGCGGCCTGAGGAAGGAAATGAAGCATGGAAAGGTTCCATTCAGCGGTTGAAGGATAGACTAGGCGAAATGGCTAAAGCAAGAAACCCTTTACAGAGAACTTTTGTTCAAGGGACACCTTTTGTGCAAGACATTGTGGATTTTCCTACACCATCGAAATTCAAAGCACCAGTAGTGACCCCTAAGTACGACGGAAAGACAGATCCTGTACTTCATATAGAACAATACCAAGCAGCTGCTGACATCTATGCCGTACCCGATGAAATGAGATGTAGGGCATTCTCGGGAACTCTTACCGGATCTGCACAGATATGGTATAACAATCTTCCTCGGGGTAAGATTTCAACTTTTATTCAATTAGCCGAGTTGTTCATTGGCAATTTTTGCTTTGGCGCGAAGACGGTAAAACGAGTAGCACACTTGTTAAGTGTTAGACAAAAATCAGGTGAAAGTACTAGAGATTACATAACTCGTTTTAATAACGAGAAGTTGGAAGTCATAGACTATGAAGAAAAGACAGCGATCACTGCTTTGATGAGTGGTTTACTGCCTAATAAGCTGTACTATACTTTGGCCAAAGATCCACCTAAAACTATGTCGGAATTAATGGCTAAAGCGGCCAAAATCATGAATGCCGAGGAGGCTATGACTGCGAAGAAGAACATGGATAAAGAAATCAAGGTGGAGGTTGACAAGCCTAAGAAAAAAGATCAGAAAGGTAATGGTGGTGACAAGCATCCCAGGAATAACAGGATGGCCTTGGAAGTCCTAAAGAAGTATGATAATTATACTCCATTGAAAATGGGTATCAATCATGTTTTGGAAGAAATCAGGAATAGCGAGGAAATCAAGTGGCCAGAGAAACTGAAGACAAATCCCGATCTGAGGAATAAGGCCAAATATTGCGAGTTTCACAAAGATCATGGCCATATGACAAAAAATTGCATAGCCCTTCAGAACGAGATTGAAACACTCATCCGAAGAGGAAAGTTGTCAAAGTATGTAGATCGCCGAGGTGAAAGGAAGAATGATGACAGAACTAGGGAGAGATCTAGATCTCCTCGTCGTGCCGAGGAGAAAAAGAAGAGGGACCATGAAGATGATCTAGATGATGACCCTGATCTTCCCAAGAAGCCGAGGAAGCCTGAACGAGAAGTATTTTCCATACGTTTTGGGTCATTTGATTGTAATGTTATTACAGGAGGAGATGCAGGAGGAGGAGACCTTACTGCAGAAAGAAAAGCTTACCTCGGAGAGGCTCAAGCTTGTTCATATATTCAGCGAATAAATCTAGCCGAGGATGATCGTCCGAGGAAGGTGAACAAAGAGAAGTTAGTGATTGGTTTTTCAAAAAACGACCTGGCAGGTGTTCTTTACCCTCATGATGATCCTTTGGTGATCAAAATGAGGATGAAGGATGTGGTCATTTCAAGGGTGTTAGTAGACAATGGTAGTTCGGCAGACATCATGTACTATTCATGCTTCGATAGCTTGAATTTAAAATTATCTCAATTGGAACCTTATCACAGACCTCTTCTGGGTTTTGCTGGCGAGAAAGTTTTTCCACTTGGGACAATCAAGTTGGATATACTCATTGGAACTTGGCCTGCTTGTCGCACCGAAAGAATACGCTTCTTTGTGATGGATAAGAATGTGCAGTCAGCCTACAACATCATCATGGGAAGAGTTGGATTGAAGAAGTTCGAGGCAGTTCCATCTACAGTACATCAGTGTTTGAAATTCCCAACGAATTTTGGAGTTAGAATTATGAAAGGTGATCAAAAAGTAGCTCGGGAATGCTATTATTCGTCTGCCGAGCAAGAGGAACTTGAAGAGTCAAAGAAAAAGACTACTACTTACCAAGTGGAGGAAGGTACAGAAATTGAAACTCTTGACCCTAGGGATGAATCTCAACTCGTAAAAGGGCAGGTTGTGGAATCTACAGAAATTGTTATCCTGGACGACGAGCATCCTGAACGAGTAACTCAGATAGGATCGTCGTTGGATGTTTCAATAAAACAGGAGTTGATAACTTTCTTGAGAAACAGGAAGAATACTTTTGCTTGGAGTCATGAAGACATGCCAGGAATAGATCCAAACTTCTTATGTCATGAACTCAATGTGAATAAGGAGATCAAGCCTGTGAAGCAGAGAAGAAGAGTGTTTAGTCCCGAGAAGAACCAGGCCATACAAGAGGAGGTCGAGAAGCTCCAGAAAGCCCAATTCATTGAAGATGTGAAATATCCAGATTGGTTGGCAAATGTGGTGATGGTAAAGAAGAAGAACAACAAATGGAGAATGTGTGTTGATTTCACTGATCTTAACAAAGCATGTCCAAAAGATCATTTTCCATTGCCTAAAATTGATCAACTAGTGGATGCTACCTCGGGACACGAGCTGCTCAGCTTCATGGATGCTTATTCTGGCTACAACCAGATCAAAATGAAACCTGAAGACAGGGAAAGTACTTCTTTTATTACCCCAAGGGGAACTTATTGTTATAATGTTATGCCTTTTGGTTTAAAAAATGCAGGTGCAACATATCAGCGACTGATGAACAAGGTTTTTGCCGAACAAATCAGTTGCAATTTGGAAGTCTATGTCGACGACATGCTCACCAAAAGCAAGAGAGCTACTGATCATTTAGTTGACTTGAGTCAAACATTTGACCAACTGGATAAATACCAAATGAAGCTCAACCCGACGAAGTGTACCTTTGGAGTACGAGAAGGAATGTTCCTCGGATACATCGTCAACCAACGAGGTATTGAGGCAAATCCAGAGAAGATCAAAGCTCTTTTAGGGCTGCGATCCCCGACGACGAAGAAAGAAGTACAAAGTCTTACAAGACGAGTTGCAGCGCTCAACAGATTTGTATCCCGAGCAACTGATAAATGCCTCCCATTCTTCAAAACACTGCGAAAAAGTTTTCAGTGGACTGATGAATGTGAGAAGGCTTTTCAAGATTTGAAGAAGTATTTGGGAACACCACCCTTGTTGTCCAGGCCAATAACTGGAGAGAAGTTGTACTTGTATTTGGCAGTATCAGAGAATGCAGTTATCTCGGCGTTGATCAGATTGGAGAATGGAATCCAAAGGCCAATTTATTACACAAGTAAGGCTTTCCGAGGTGCAGAGATCAGATACCCAAAGCTGGAAAAATTGGCATTGGCATTAATTGAAGCAAGTAGGAGAATGAGGCCATACTTCCAGGCCCATACCATCATCGTGTATACCGACATGCCATTAAGACAAGCCCTTCACAAGCCAGAAAAATCAGGAAGATTGATGTACTGGGCAATAGAACTCGGTGAATATGATATTGTTTATGAACCCAGATCATCATTGAAGGGGCAAGCTGTAGCAGATTTTATAGCGGAATTCACATACCCTGATACCCCCGAGGAACAAAAGGAACTTGCTAACCTACCTGTGGATGATACAGGATCAACAGACACAAATCCAGACCAACCAAGGTTGGTAAAAGGACATGTGGATGTAGAAGAATCATCATGTTCAAACCCGGATCGACTAAGGTTGGTAAAAGGGTACGAACAAATGACCGATGAGGAGAGAAAGATAGCAGGGGATGATGAAAGAAAATTACAAATATTTTGCCGAGGAACTCTGACAGACAAGAAATTTGAAGACGAGGTACCTACATGGAGATTATATGTAGATGGATCATCTTGCACAGCTGGTTGTGGAGCAGGGATTGTTTTAAACACCCCAGATGATATTGACATGGAGTATGCCTTGAGATTCCAATTCAAAGCTTCCAATAATGAGGCTGAATATGAGGCTATGATAGCAGGTTTTCGTTTGGCAAAAGTCATGGAGGCACGACAAGTAGTTATTTTCAGTGATTCTCAATTAATTGTGAATCAAATAATAGGAATATATGCAGTGAAGGGGGAATTAATGATGAACTACCATGCAAAAGTGATGGAATTATTGGCAGACTAAGAAGCCATTCAATTGGTAAGAATACCGAGGATGGAGAATGCTAGAGTAGATGCATTGGCCCGATTAGCATCAGCTACGCGCACCGAGATACGAAGGATAATACCAATTGAAGTACTGGAAAGTCGGAGCATAGAGGAAGACCTGATGGTGAAAATTATTACCCTTGATTTAGGACCATCTTGTATGGATTCTATCAGGGCATACATTGAAGAAGGAGTGTTACCGGAGGACAAACTAGCTGCCAAGAAATTGAAGTATAAAGTTGCTCGGTATGTGTTAACTAATGGCGTTTTGTATAGACGAGGAATTATGGCAGGTTTGCAGAGATGTGTGCATCCATCAGAAGTCAAAGAATTGATTGAAGAAATCCATGAAGGATCTTGTGGAGCTCACGTAGCAGGTCGGACTCTTCTGCAAAGGGTGATGACACAGGGATATTACTGGCCAACGATGAGGGCTGATTGTATAGCATATGCTAAGAAGTGCGACAAGTGCCAACATTTTTCCTCCATCCGACGAACGCCGCAAGCATTGCTAACACCAATAACTTCCCCTTGGCCATTTTCCATGTGGGGAATTGATTTGGTTGGACCACTGCCGACCACCCGAGGAAGATTCAAGTACCTCGTCGTTGCCGTGGATTATTTTACTAAGTGGGTAGAGGCTGAACCACTAATTGATATGACGTACGAGAAGGTATATCAGTTCATTTGGAAGAATATCATTTGTCGATATGGTCTCCCACATGCTTTTATCACAGACCATGGAACACAATTCGATAATGAAGAATTTGCTGCCTACTGTCATCAGTCGAACATTTTGAAGTTTCATTCAGCACCAGGCCATCCCCAAAGCAATGGACAGACTGAGGTGACGAACATAACATTATTAAATGGATTGAAGAAGAGGCTAAATGAGGCCAAAGCAAATTGGATTAATGAGCTACAATCATTTTTGTGGGCTTACCGAACAACTCCCCGAGCAGCAACTGGAGAATCACCATACATGCTGGCATTTGGAAGTGAGGCTGTAATACCTGCCGAGTTAGGCCTACCGACACACAGGGTGTTGAATTTCAACTCTCCGATCAGTGATTTGATGAGGAGATTGGATTTGAATATGCTCGAGGAGGTTAGAGAAGAGGCAGCCATTAGAAATGCTGCTTACCAACAACGCACAACTCTGTTTTACAACAAAAGGGTGAAGAAATGTGACCTAAAAGAAGGGGATTATGTGCTAAAGAAAGTCATTCAGAAGCAAAATAAGTTGGAAGCGAACTGGCATGGACCTTACCGAGTTACAGAGGTTGTTCGTCCAGGAACTTACAGAATAGCAACTCTAGAAGGAGAAGAATTTAAGAATGCGTGGAATGCTGAACACCTACGCAAGTATTATCAGTAATGTAAAATGTAAAGCTTTTCCTTCAGTATGAATAAAACGAGGATGTTTCACCATTTTCTTTCTGTTGAAAGTTTTTCGGGGAATACTAGTGTAATACTAGTGTAATACACTACAAAAGTGCTCTAAGGAGCCAAAAGTGCTATAAGTAGCCAAAAGTGCTCTAAGGAGCCGAAAGTGCTCTAAGGAGCCAAAAGTGCTCTAAGGAGCCAAAAGTGCTATAAGTAGCCAAAAGTGCTCTAAGGAGCCAAAAGTGCTCTAAGGAGCCAACCTCCTTTGGTTAGGAGGACAGCTCTAAAGAGCCAAAAAGTGCTATAAGTAGCCAAAAGTGCTATAAGTAGCCAAAAGTGCTCTAAGGAGCCAACCTCCTTTGGTTAGGAGGACAGCTCTAAGGAGCCAAAAAAGTGCTCTAAGGAGCCAACCTCCTTTGGTTAGGAGGACAGCTATAAGTAGCCAAAAGCTCCAAGGAGCCAAAAAATATTCCTTTGGTTAAAAGGTGTACACCAGCATGATCAATTTCGGTTGGTAAGATAAAAATATACTCTCATATTACAACTTATGATTGGTCGGGAGGTAATATTATTACAAAAAGTTCCTTGAAGAACAAAATATTCAAAAAATACACCAAGTATAGTTGGTCGGGGATAAAAATCCAATAACTGTAGTTGGTAGGCGAGGACAAATTATTGATCTTAGTTGGTCGGACGCATTTTTATAATTGAACCAAATATAGCTGGTCGGGGATAAAAACCCATCAACTGTAGTTGGTCGACAAACATTATTTACCCACCTTGGTTGGTTGGAAACAGTTTGAACAATTTACATTCATTACTTTATTGATCAACCTTGACACTTGTAAATTTTTAAGTTGGTTGATAAATAGCACGATATTGCCATCCTTTTAAATACATAGATACATATGCACAAATATAAAGGTGTTTGATAAACACAAGACAATAGCAAAATTGGCAAACACAAAATGAAATTCTTTCATTAAATTTAAAATAATATTACAGGATACAAGAATGTACTAATTGTTACATTGATATTACTATTCTATTGGTTTCTTGCCCTGTGCTTTAGAAACAGGTTCCTCGCCGGCAGGAAGGTCTTCTAGGCAAAGGGGAGAATTGATGAAATTAACATCTCTGAGCATTCTGACGTTCATAACAGAAGGTGTATCCAAAAGATGCTCAGGACGAGATAATTCAACTTGGGAATGAAGGCTATAATCACCAAGGTATTTTGAAATTAGGCTGCGAGGAATGGAACGAGCTGGGATCCATGCCATGTCCAATTTGAAAGGTGGTACAGGCAGGTCTAATAATGATGGAGCATGATAATCCCATAAAAAATGCCCTTGCTCCAATTTTAACACACCCAGTGCATTCAACCATCCTTGCTTGTAACCTTCATTGTTGGCATGTTCAATACGAGCATCCAGGTGAACAAGGGCTTCATTGTATCCTGCCATCCAGAATTCCCTTGGCTGTTTATGGAATTGGAAGATTAATCTATCCAATTGTTCATGAAGGCTTTTGGCAAAAAGATCCTTATTATGCAGAGCAGATTTCGTCGCTGTAAGTTGATCCTCCAAGGATAGATTCTTCTTGGACATTTCTGATAGGGCCCGATCTTTGATGTTTAACTGGAATGCTTGAGTTTCTAAAGTGGATTGGGTACGAGCCTCTTCAACATTGCGACTGAGAACTCTTGATCGGCTCCAAGAAGCAACTGGAGAACTTTGCTCCTCGACAGTTCTTCCTCGCCCCCGAGAACCTCTTCCTCGCCCCCGAGCAGTTCCAAAAATGGCAGATCTTCTTAAGTCATCCAGCTCTTGCCTTAATCTGGCATTTTTGACTTCTAAGAATGAGAAACCTTCATCAGTAGCTGGTACTAATGCAGTGAAAGATGAGGCAGCAGATTCATATTGAGCCAACTTTTTCAACAGATTATTATTTTCTTGTTCCAAGATCTCGGCAATCTGCCTACAAGCTTCAACTTCACCTTTTAGGGTTCTCTCCCTAACGTCGTACCCATCAATGATCTTCTTATGGCCTGTTTCTGAAGAGAGCTGCTGGTATCTATTTTCATAATCCTTATGCAACGAAGCCATTGATTCGTTGTGTTGATTTTGAAGATCCTCTATGGAACCATGAAGCTCTTCAATCAACTCATAGTAAGCAACATTGTTGGCCACTGCTCAGTCGAGTAAATCTTTCAAGTACTGATAAGCTTCAATTGCCTGCTCTGAGGCACCATGGCCAAGAATATCAGCAATTTTTGATGTACTAAGGATTGTATGACCAGCCTTATAGTATTGGTGACATTGCTGCATCAGCTCGGTATCATGTGAAGAGATCAATTCCATTCTAGCAACAAACTAAAGACGAGAAAAAGACAACAATCAACAAATATAAATCATCAACAACAGAGATGAGCAAAGATATATTTTATTAGATCATCAAAAAGTTACATTGTTCGATTACAAGGAAATATAGAAATGATACCGAACAACTTCACACCTTTTCCTTGTCCCCCAAGACTTTCTCGGGAGGCTGGGACGAGGAGCTCGGTTGCTCGGTGGTAACAACAGCTTGATCGTTAGGAATCTTCTCGGGAGGAGGAGGCATGGAAGAAACGTCCTCGGTGGCAGAGGGTTGAGAGGCAGAAACTTGATCACCCATAGCCATAGAAGACTCATCTGAGGCAGGCTCATCTTCTTCTTCTTCCACAATTGGTGGAGGAGGACCAGGGAGATGCTGTTGGAATAGCTCAGAATCGTCTTGGACCTTTAGCTCTTGCAGAGCAGCTACCCAGCCATCATGGAAGTATTTAGACTTCTCATATTGGACTTGGGATGTCATTGCAGCTATCCCTCTCTCCCATCCTTTCTCCCAACCAGCACTGAAATGTTTCTTGATTGCGACCTTTCTCCTCAATCTCTCCGAGGAGAGTTTCACCTCCAATTCCTCTTTTTTGACCTTGATATCTTGCAAGGTAGATAACTCTTCATTTGCCTTTTTCAGCTGGCCATCATATTCTTGATGTTTAACCTCTAAACCCTTTACTTTCTCCTCTAAATTCTTGGAGGTTTCGGCCATTTTCACCTTCTCAGCCTCAGCCGCAGCTAATTTCTTCTCCCAAACAACTTTTTCGTCAATATATTGTTGACGAGATTCCTTTAAAGATTGGGTCAAACCCAACAGAGCATCCTCTACACCTGACGAGGAGCTTGAAGCTTTAATAGCTTCATCCTTCTTCACAATATTATTGAAACAATTCACCAGCTGAAAGATGAGAAAAAGAGCAAAGTCAATACAAAATGCAAGCTTTCAGAGAAAGAAAGAGAAATCATAAGTATGAGAAACTTACTGAAGCAAGGTGACGAGCAGCTAGGGATGTCAGCGTATCCCTAGGAATTCTTTCATCAAGACCATGGACCTCGGGTACAACCGAGCTCATTGCAGAGCTTGGAAGAATGATGTTTGGAACATCAGTACCACTAGCAGGTAAAGAAGAGGCAGTTTCAGCTGGAGTAACCAAGGATGATTTCCTCAATCTCTTCAACGGGCGGTCAGAACCTTCAACCAGAGAGGTCTTGGTCGGGGAGATTGTAATTACATCTGCAGGAGCATTTTTCTTGCTCGGGGCCACTGGGGGCTTCTCGGCAGCTTTGGAGGACCCAGGATCTACTTTTTTAGTCCCTTCTGGGACATCAATTTTGCCTTTCTTGGCTCCAACAGCAGAGGAAATTTCATCAAATAGAGCAGGAGGAGCTCTTTTCTTGCCCATTCTCTGAGATAAAGGGATATGAGAATCTGAAGATGAACCTTCTGGTGTTGAAGCTGGTTCAACAGGGCGAGCAGTATAAGAGGTTGTGTAACTCTTATACTGTAGTAAATATGAAGCAGATCTGATGTGTTCGTCTGCAATGTTCTTATGCAAACCCCAGATAAGTTTCAGATGTTTAATATTCACTTCTGATTCCTTTGGAGTTTTTCTTTTGCTATCAACTGCAAATAAATACATGTTGAGATATCAGTCATACATTTTGTCAAACATGATGAAAACATAATTTCATAAGTAAAATAAAATGAAAAATAAACCTATCCCATTGCCGTATGGGGGGCATCTGGGACCGTTGTATACTTCATTCCCAGATAAAGGCGCATGTTGCCAATTTTTTATGACCAACCCATGCTCAAAATAATCCCTATTTGAGTCAGGGAGATTAACTACAAGAGCCCTATTCAAATACCTAGTTTTTAAATAATAAATATTATCTAGAGTGGCCCATTTATAACAAAACATAATTTCAGGGATCCCAATACGAGTCCCATGAGTTAGATTTAATTTGTGCACCCCGTTAATTATTCTCCATGAATTGGGGGCTATTTTTGCAGGAACAAGATCAAAATATTGACAAAACTCAAGACATAATGGGTTTGGTGGAAAGGAAAAACCACACTCAGCAACAAAAAGACTGGGGAACCAATGTCCCTCAGCCAATCGAAAGTAATCTAAAGGCTCAGAAAGAACCTCTAGAGTTACCCACGAAGGAATGGAAAAATCAGAACGGAATTTCTCAACAGACTCCACAATATAAACCATATTGAATAAAAGAGATACAGAAGAAAGGAAGAAGATCTTACAGAAAGAAAGGAGATGTGTTGACAACGAACGGAAACAAGGATGAACGCACAAGAGAAGAAGAGAATAGAAAGCTTGAATGCAGAAAATGGAAAACGTAGACGACGGCATGGTTACCAAAGAAGTTTAAATACTTTGCATTGGGAAGCGGCGAAAGAAATGATTACCAAAAAGAAACTACTGAACTTCCGGCGGCTAAAAGGACAAAAATTGCACAAAGATCGAAGCGCTTATAAAAAAGGCGAAAACTGCGAAATAAGAAGGAAATTTGAATACAATGTTCCTGAAACCCAGGAAGATTATTTAATATCGCCATATACCGAGAAAGAATGTTCCATACTCCTCTAAGTTCGAAATATGAAACATTGGGGGCTTCTGTTGATACCAAAATTAATATGCTGATGTGGACGAATAATAAGAAGACACGTGCCAATCTACGGGGCACGATAGCAACGAGGAAGTTCATTTCCCGACCAACCATGCTTCTTTCCGAGCAACGAGGATACATCGAGAAATTATAGCACACCGAGGAACTCCAGCGCACCGAGATACTCTAGCTCACCGAGGTACTCTAGTTCTCCGAGGTACTCCTGATCAACTAGCAGCTATGGCGGTCCGAGCTGCACCTCGGTCGTACCATTAATTGCCAGATAATCAACAGTTCAGATATTCATTGAATACTTATATTCTTGACGCACACGCTGCATTAAATGTATTACCCTTTCATATGTATAGCATTTAATGTATTGAACCTTTCATGTACAGCCTCAAGGCTATAAATACCTTGTATCAAACCCATTCAAGGGGACCGGAATTTCTTGAGAGAACTTGTAATCAAGAATTCCACAAACACTCAGCAATAACATAACAGTGGACGTAGGCTTTATTCCTAGCCGAACCACTTTAAAAATCTTTGTCTTATTTATTTATCTGTGATTAAATAATTAGAGCGATCTAGTTTTTTACATCAACAATCATCTTCAGCTTTTTGGACCCTTGAAAAAATATTAGAGAACACATTTTTATTCCAAATCTTTAAGGAATCCTTCACTTTCCTCAATTTAGTAGAAAATATCGCCATGGGATTACCTGAACAATCACAATTCCATGCTTGAGCAACTACATCCAAAAAAGAATGGTGAGTAGTCCACATATTTTGAAAACGGAATGGTTTAGGGACTAATTCAGAATTAAATATTAATTTAAGAACTAGAGGGGCGTGATCGGAGTTCGTTCAATGAAGATGTTCAAACGTTGAGGAAAACTGATTATTAAACCATCCATCATTACCCAAAATACGATTAAGATGAGCCCAAATTCGAGATTCTCCATCTCTATTATTGCACCAAGTAAAGTTTGAACCTGAAAAAGAGATCTCCTGAAGACCCACTTGAATCATAGTAGAGTTGAAGTCAATAATGGCTTGACTATCAACCATATTGCCTCCCAATTTTTCCTGTTGATTAGCCACTATGTTAAAATCCCCCCCTATAACCCAAGACTCATAGTGAAGAGTAGCAATAGCATTAATTTCATCCCAGAGCAGAGTTCTATCTTCTCTATTACATTTGGCATACACACAAGAGATGAGGTAAGGTTTGAGAGAGTTGGGAAAAGTAGCTGAAATGGTCAAAGCTTGTTCCATATCTCTAACTATATCCACATGACAGTTAAGGTTCCATAAAATCCAAATTTTACCTCCCACATTAGATACATGCCCAGCAAACCCAATTTTATACGAGAGAGAAGACAGATTGATTGCATCAATTTTTGGTTCCTGAATAACAATCATACGGATATTATATTTTTTCATTATCAGTTTAAGTCTTCTTATTGAAGCATTATTCCCCACCCCTCTGATATTCCAAAAGAGGAGACTTATCATAAGGAATTGATGGAGAGATGAGCTTGAGACAGTTTAGTAACAGACCTGGTTTTAATAGCTGATACAAGAAGTTTTTTATTCTTCTTTTTTCTTCTTGTAGTTTTACCCGCAGAAGAGAAAACCACGTGAGCATCATCATTACTAAATTTTCGTAACAACTGATCTGAGAAATTCCTCATATCTGAGATAGAGGGTAACTGGGGAGATGAAGAATTTAAATCATCAGTAGTGTTCCACAGTGGTAATAAGCTTGCATGAGAATCTTTGATATTAAAACCTTTTTCCGATTTAGCAGATGATCGAACGCAAGCTGGTAAAGAGGTAGTGTCAACGTGGGAAATAGTAATTTCTCCATCTTCTATATCTATTTCTTCCATCGGAGCAACGAATGAATTGTGGATAATTAGATCCCCATCAGTGTCATCTTTAATACCAAGGTCCTCAATAGCTAGAGGTATTTGAGTTGTAGCAAATAATTGAGCTCTTATTGCTGACGAGGAGGCCAGGCCATGAGGTGTCATATTGACTGACCCACCAAAAGTTGGAGCATTTTTAGGGCTCAATTGACACGCACCTTTTAGTTTGTTAGCAGTATTTGAAACCTCCTGGGGAATAGGAGTTTTAGGAATATCTTTAATAACCACCCCAGTTTGAGTCTTCCTTATTTCTTGCCAAGTTGTTACAGCCTTGTTTGACTTTAACTTATCCTTAACGACTGGCTGTTGTGTGATTCCAGCCGGATAGGTATTGACGACCGGTTTAGGGTTACCTTCAATCCCTACTGTATCTCCATCATGACATTCACTGGTCATATGCCCAGTTTGCATGCATGAACCACAAAAGGTAGGTAAATTCTCGTAACTAATCTTCTGCCAAAACCCTTTAGTCCCATTAACAATCCAAATGCGCTGGGGTAGAGGTTTCAAAACATCAATCTCTAAACAGACCTGAGCTTGACTAGGTCTAGAGATAGAAGATGTAGACTCATCCATTTTCAAATGGGTTCTAATCCTCTGACAAATAGCAAATAATGCAAGCTTAGCAAATAGATGAACTGGAAGGTGGGGAAGAGAAATCCACACAGGAAATATAGGATAGTCATAGCCCGGTATGAATTCTGGTGACCATTTCATCACTTTCAGCGGAGCCTTAAAGATATATAATTGTTCACGAAGCCATAACCGCAAGAAATCTTCTTCACAAAACAATCAAATTTAAATATGATTATCATCTAATAAGCCAATAGAAAATGAAGCTTTTAAAGAAAACCCAAGAAAAGCCTTCCGAATTGATTCTATTGAAGGTCTGCCAAAGCTGAACCTACCAATGAGAGAATATTTGAACGGACTAGCCAAATGGGTAGTTTCTTCAATGGAGAATTCAACAGAAGGTTCACCTTTGAAAGATGTAGGAAGTTTAGGAGAAAGAGCAAATGAAGATGAAGAAGAGGAGAATAAAGATGCGAAGCTTTTGGCCAGATTCCGGTCAGGATCCGGAGGATGTAGGTCTGGAGGTTCAAGAGCCATAGAGAGAGAGAGAGAAGAAAAAAAGGTTGGAAGTTTTGTTCACAAATAATACAACAACTAACCAATAGGTTTTTAAGTTCCTCAACATATTTTTATAAATGTCCGTCATAATTAATTATGTCGTATACCGTTACAACCGTCGAAGAATTTCAATACCAATCTACATCAAGACGGATCCGAATATATCAAGGTTCTTCATCAAAAAGCCTCCATAAAGTTTACTTTGGTAAGGTTATGTTTTAAATACCTTAACTTTTCACTTAGAGCTTTGGGATATTTTTTCAAAATATTTTCTAAGTGTTGGAGCGAACTTTTTTTCATCAAATTTTGAGAATGAGTAATTTTCTAAGTCCTATAGTGTTAGTCAATTTTGAAGCTCAAGTCGTTTAAGCGAGATCCCATCTCGTTCGAGCGACATTGAGATGTCGCGCGATGTCGTTCAAATGATGCATGTACTTCGTTCGAGAGAGATCCCCTTTTCGTTCTAACAACTGAGGCGGTGCGATTTTCTATAAATACTCATTAAATGGTTTCATTTTCATTAAGAAGTCCCAGCGTTTTTAAAGATAGAAAACTGCGAATCTACAAAATTCTTTTTGACTTCTTCTTTTAGGGTTTTCATCCATTTTTTTCAATTCACAAAAATCCCATATGCTTTAGTGAATTGTTTTTGGTGTTCAAGAACACACTTTACTTTTGTTCATTCTTTATGGGGAGAATTCTACAACCGGAGAGTTTCGTGTTATTATGGAGGGAGTCTCTATGAAGTTACTCTTATGGGGAGGATAACCTACACCGTGAAGACTGTGTGTCCTTATGGTATAGCTACGTGTGAACCACTGCTGATTTCTAACCATTACTTTGAAGGTTTGACAAAGACACGCATGCGTTACTATTGTGGGTGAAAGTAAGATGGTATGTAAGTCAATGATCTTGTAAAATTTTTAGAGTTCTAGAAATAAAAGGTTTTTCCCTTCGAGAAATTTTCTTGAAATTGTGTGTCGCATGCTATATCTTATTTGGTTTGATACGTAGTTGCATGTTTAGGGGATGAATTAGTTTGGTTTAAAAATAGACTCTAATTAAATAAGGGTTCCAAATTAGAAATTTGCGAATTTAACTATTTATCACAACATCATATACTATAGGTCTTGGTCTCAAAGACCTCATCCTCAATATTTACACTCACACAACAGATCCTATTCTCCGATCCAAACTGTTTATCGTGTATCGGCCCTGCCATGTGTCGACCTCATACCCCACTGACAATTCAAAACCATATTGACCATCTTGGTGGGAGATTCTCAACCTTGTAGTTGCATTCTCAGAAGACTGTCCCTCAACCTTGGCTCGGCCTGGACTATCAGAGCCGACATCAGCTTTTCATATGGCACACGCGACTTGTGCATCATCAGGCCACTTTGATCGTACTGTTACAACCGATCTTCCCCATACATTAAGGAATATTTTATCATCATGACATACCTATGTAGGGGACATGTGGATTTATCCTATTGGCTACCTCATCTCATGCACACAACCTGCAAGCTTAGGGGGCGCACTGTGCACCCCCAAGCCTATATAAGACAACTTCTTCTTATTTAACAGGGATCGAGTAATTGGTAACCCTAGATAAACTCTGTTAAATTGAAACTAGACTACAGAGAAAGCTTGAGAGATTGTATCTATGGACATTAGAGCCTTATAGTAATACACACATTACAAACCTTCCAAAAAAGAGTAGGCTCGAGGATGAACCAGTTTATATCTTTATGTCTTATCCATTCTCTCAACTCCTTCTTGTTATTTAACATTCCTGCATTCCCATTGTTATACATATATAAAACTTAAGTAATTCATGTACTAGAGTGGTGATTCATAGAATCATCATTTTTTAGCGTCGTTTGTGGAAAGAGATTGTCTTCCTTCTCTTTATTTCGCAGCTTAAACTCTCATGTTTGCCTTTGGTGGGTGGTACAGCTCCACCAATATTAGACCTACACCACCATTGGAAGAGATTGGTGGGTGTTCTTCAAGCTTCCAACTTACTCACAGTTCATCTAGATTTTGTTACTTCCTCTCACCAAAGACATGGCCTTTGTATTACCTCCAGGTGTTGGTTTAAGCCCCAGCCTCAATCAGAAATGGCTTATGTGGTGGTGACGCTGCGATACTTGGCAGCCTTCTAGTAGAAGATGCAGGATCAATTCATGGAATTTACCTAAAGCGTGTTGGGAAAGGCCCTAGGTGACCCAGTGGTTGATGTTATTAATTGGGCTTCCAGAGAGATAGTGGATCTAGTGACAGGGGGACCACCCCCGACCCCACATATATTGGTTCAGCGCCATCAATAATGAAGGGACATTTCTAATCCTAGGAATATTTTCTTGGGAAAAAAGGTATAGGACTGTCCAGACGACTTAGCCTATGACAAGGGGGAATATTATGAGCCGTATGAGATTTTTGGATATACAATTGGCCCAGGCCCAGCATACCAAGAAAATAGCACTCGATCGACACTTGATGGCCTACTAAGAACTTTAACTTTTGATAGGCTCAGCAACGTGTCAGCCTTCGACCGTCTCGGCCCAGGAAAAGATTTACTTGATCGACTCTACCGTTCTCGCAGTAATGCAGTGTCTAGGGGGAATGGTAGACGCTGTGATAATTAACCTAAGCAAAGACGAGATGGGGGGAACAAAGAGAAGTCAATAGTAGGGAGAGGAAGGTGGCACGAGACCTGGCATTAGTTACGGTTGCACATGACGTGATGATAATTGTCGTCGCTGAAGACAAAACTTGGAATATATCTATTTAAAGGTTTGAAGACAGGATCATCTCTCTACTAAAGATCCAAGACCTTATCCATTAAGGCTATAAGGAAGGGTTTCCTTTCGTTGCAAGGATCGTGAGTTATCCAACCCCTACAAAGTTTAAACCTCCTACTGTCAGCCCAAAGTATAATGGGAGTTACAATCCTGTTTATCACATAGATATTTATCAGTCAGCAATCTATATATACTCAACCCCTGATAAGATGAGGTGCAAGGCATTTGCTAGTACCCTCACAAGTGTCGCCCATATGTCATATACAACTTTGCGTAAAAATTCATTTAATAATTTTAAGTAGTTGGTCGAGAAGTTTATACATAATTTCTTCTTTGGCATGAAGCCGTCGAAGAAGGTAACACACCCCTTATATATGAAGCAATGAAAGAATGAGACTCTGAGGGATTACATTTATCGGTTCTGTAAGGAAAAACTAGAGGTGGAATATTATGAGGAGAACATTGCTATGATAGAACTTATTAGCGAAATAAAATCGGGTAAAATTCTCCAGAATCTCACCGAAGATACTCCAAATACCATGACTTTACTCCTAGCCTCGTCCAGGAGGATCATGAACATGGAGGAGGCCATGGCGGCCAAAAGGGGAGATGTGAAAGAGTTTAGTGGAGGTAATCCCCATCAAGAAAACAATAAGGAAGGAAAGAATAGGTCGGTTAAAGATTAATTTGATAAGTATACCCCTCTAACGGTGAGCCCCGATATGATCCTCAACGAGATCAAGGACAACAGGGCACTTCGATGGCCGCAGAAGCTCAAGTCCCCTCATCAAAAGAGGGACAAGAGAAAATGATGTGAGTTTTAATAGGACCATGGGAATACAACTGACAAATTCTTTGCTTTTAAGGATAAGATAGAGAAGCCACTAAAGAAAGGAAATCTTCGAAAATATATAGATAGGAGTGATGCCAAAGACGATTCCCAAAAAAAGCACAGTGAGGGAAGGGGTGAAAATCCGAGACGACAATGCTCGGCCAATAAAAAGGATGATGAGTCAGATAGTGCAGAAGACGACCTCGAGCTCCTATAAAAGATCCCAGATGCAAAATGTTATCTTCACATGATATCCTTTGATGTAAAAATAATATGTGGAGGATTGTTTGATGGCTGCATGGAGCCGGCCGACCAAAAATCCTATGCTGTTGAGGCAAAGCATGCGCTTTAGAGGATGGATATTAACTCGACCGAAATAGAGCCGAAGCTGAAAACACTGAAGAATGTTGACATGGACACACTAGTGGTGGGATTTTCAAGACTAGATTTCAAGGGCATTCTAGCTTCTCATGACGACCCTTTAGTCATCAGCACCAGGGTCCATGATTATAATGTGTCTCGTATCCTTATTAATGGTGGTAGTTTGATTGACTTGATGTTCTGGGATTGTTTCAAATGTCTGAAGCTCATCAAAAAGAGATTTCTCTACTGCCATCAGTCGTTGATTGGCTTCAGCAGAGAGAAGGTTCACCCATTAAGGGTGTTTGAAATGGATGTCTGTATGGGCACCTTCCCGAGGTGTCTTACAAAGAAAGTGAGCTTTTTCATTATGGACGAGCATGTCTTTTATGCCTATAACATCATTCTTGAGAGAGTAGAGCTCAAGTAGTTTGAGGTCGTGCCTTCCACAGTCTACCAAATGATAAAATTATCGACCCCTTATGGAGTAGGGGAAGTTCAAGGTGACCAAGGGGAGGATCGGGAGTGTTATTGTAGATTGACTTAGGAGAGAGAGGCCTATAAGATGGCTACTCCTTCCTACAACATCAATACTCTTGACCCAAAGGCTAAGAGGAAACTAAAAAAAGGTGAGCCCGTCTAAGAGGTAGATACCATCAACCTCAGTGAGGATGAGTGAAAAAAACCCGTCCAAATCAAGAAATCCTTGAAGAAGGAAGTAGAGGAAGAATTGGACAAGTTGTTAAGAAGGAGACATAGTATCTTAGCTTAGACCCATGAAGATATTCCAGGTATAGACATGGGGGTTATCTGTCTCTGATTAAATATTAATGAAAAAGTGAATACTGTAAAGAAAATGAGAAGAACTTATGCAAGGGTCCGATATGAGGTCATCTAATACAAGGTGAGAAAGATCTAGTCAGCTGGGTTCATTCGAGAAGTTAAATATCAAGATTGATTATCCAATGTTATTATAGTGCCTAAGGCCAATGGAAAGTGGAGAATGTATGTCAACTTCACTGACCTGCTTAAAGTTTGAACCAAAGAAAACTTCCCGTTACCTCGAATTGATCAGATGGTCAATGCTACGTCCTGGCATGAATTGATGAGACTCGTGAACGCGTATTCGAGTTATAATCAAATATTCATGCACGAGGCTGACACTATGAAAACTTTATTTATCATAGATAAGGGGATGTACTGTTATAATGCAATGTCGTTAGGCCTAAAGAATTAAGGGAAACCCTATCAGAGGTCGGTGAACAAGATGTTTGAGGACCATATTGGGAAGAGCATGGAAATATATGTGGATAACATGCTAACCAAGAGTCTAAAGACCAAGAATCATGTAGCTAATATTGAATGCACATTCAACATAATGGATTAATTCGGGATGAAATTGAACCCAATTAAGTGCATTTTCAATGTCGGTGCTACGGATAAGTGTCAGCTATTTTTTAAAATCTAAGCGAAGCGTTCTTTTGGCAAAAAAAAGTGAAAATGCCTTCCAAGACATTAAATCTTACTTGGGGTCACCGATGGTATTATCTCAGCCTATTCAAGGGAGAAATTGTTTATATATATGTCAGTATAAAAGTCAGCCATCAGTGGAGCATTCATAAGAGATAATGAAGGCGTCCAAATTACAGTTTATTTCAGAAGAAAATCCTTACAAAGGGCCGAACTAAAATAGTATAGAATGGAAAAATTGGCATACACATTGATACACACTTCAAGGAAGGTGAAGCCATATTTCCAGACCGATACGATGGTGTTGCTCACCGACACTCCCTTGTGGAAGGTCAATCATAATCCACATAAATTGAGTAGGTTAATAGCCTGGTCAATTGAGCTAGGTGAATTTGACATCATATATCAGCCTAGGACTGCAATCGAAGGGCGGGCCTTGGTAAATTTTATGGCCAAAATCTACATGGGAAGAGGCCAACACTAATGATATGAAATAGATAGTGACATCGACAGTTATACCAAAAGAATTTTTGGGAAAGCCAGGAACGATCGATGTTGGAAAGGCCGACATTATAGAGAAGGATTTTCTGTTCAAGATTGGGATTTTTACTAAACAACATTTTTTAGAGAAGGGTCCCACTTGGAGCCTATTTATTAACGGCTTGTCTTGTGAAAGTGGTAGTGGCATCGAGTTAATACTATCGGCCCCTGAAGGTACAAATATTGAGTATGCTTTGAGGTTTAGCTTCAAGGCATCAAACAATGAGTCAAAGTATGAGGCCTTGCTGAAAGGTCTCTACTTTTCCATGGTACTAAATGTTGACCATATAATCGTCCACAATGACTCACAATTGGTCATGAACCATATTTTGGGCATTTATGAGGCTCAAGACGAGATGATGGCTGGGTACTTGGCACAAGTTTGGAAAGTAATGACAAACTTCAGGGAGGTGAAGCTTAAGAGAATTCCTCAGCCTGACAATAGCCGATCGATTATTAGACAATGCTAGCATTGGTAAAAAGGACAGAGAGATCAAGCTCACACATCTAGTAGAAATCATTCATAGGCAAACCATAAAAAAGACAATAGAGGGGTTGAATTCTGATTGAACTTAAATTTGGGAGATTCATGGATAGATCCACTAATTAAGTAATTCTGGTGCCTTGTATTAGATACAAGGCATCAAAATTCCCTATCATCGGAGATATGCTATACGAAATAGTGTTCACATCGCTCCTTCTCAGGTTTGTTTATCCATCATAGATTGACTACACCTTACATGACGTCCATGAAGGGTCATGTGCAAGTCACATAGGTGGACAGTCTCTTACCAAGAGAATAGCTACCTAGGGTTTTTGGTGGCCCACACTAATGAAAGATGCAGTCAACTATTTGAAGAAGTGTGATAAGTGTCAGAGATTTACAACCATCCCTCATTAGCCTCACCAACCACTCTCATCTATCACTACGTTGTGGCCATTTGCATTTTTTTGGGAATTGACTTAGTGGGTCATCTTCCCAATGTAGTATGTAATAACCAATATTTGATTATGGTTATTGATTATTCCTTGAAGCGGGTAGAGGTCGAGGCAATGATTTTCATTATTGACGTAAAGATGTTCAAATTTATCTAGAGGAATATCATTTGTAGCTACGACCTATCCCATATGTTAATATCAAATAACGATAAGCAATTTAAGAACACGTCTTTGTAGGTCTATGATGGAAGAGTCGACATAAAATAGTTTTATTCGGAACCAGGCCGACCGCAAGCCAATGGATAGACTGAGGTACATGAATATTGATTTTTTTGGCATAAGTTAAATGCCGAGAAAAGTACTAAAAATGTCGATAACACTTTTTGCAGCACTTTTGGCGATATTTCCACAAGTGCGGTAATAGTCAATGCGGTAAAAGAACAACGGCATTTTAAAAAATGTCGCGAAAAGTTAGCGGCACTTTTGACGACAATTCCACAAGTGCGGTTGCCAATGTGGTAAAAGAACAACGACATTTTAAAAAATACCGCAAACAATTAGCGACATTTTTAAGCATTAACACTGGTAATAACTTTTTAGCGGCATTAAAAAAATGTTGGTAATAACCTTTTGTAACACCTATTAAATGTTCAACACACTTTTGGCGGCACTAAAAAAATGCCGAAAATGATAATAACGGCATTAAACAAAATGTTAATATTATTTTGCAATATATGACTGGAAAGAAGTGTTAAAAAAATCATTTATATGAAGTATTGTATTTATGTGCAAATACATTACCATAACATTAAATTAAGAGGGCAGTAATCAAATTAAAATGTCATTAAATTAAAACCAATGGCATTCATCATAAATAAACATAATTGTGCTTGGAACAGTTATCCATCCATAAAATAAAATGTATCACATGTCCAATAAGAAAAAGCGAGAAAACATGAAGCGAAACGAAATTTTATATAATATACGATCTGTCTTCATCAAAGTCAATCATCCTCTTCGACCTGCAAGTAAAAAAGTCAATCGTTACTCATTGATACTTATTCTTTAGTATTTTAATTAAAAAATTAAAATTAAAAATTAGTACATTAACAATATGCCACGCTACAGTTGAATGATATGCATCTCCAATTGTGCACTTGTTTGCATAAGGTCTATGCAATGGTTCATTTGTTACAAATTTTTTCTCAATATATATACTTACCCAAAGTCTTCACCCAGTGGCGTACCCCCTACTTTTGTTGAAGGGTCCTTGCTCACAATGAATCCACGTGCCACAACCACTTTTGGAAGTTCGAAATTAATAAGTTCTACAATTTTAGGAAGTCCATTATTTGAGACCCTTTTATCGTGGTTGATGGTGCTTCTTCTTCTTCTTTGATGGTTCTTTCTACAAACAAGATGAATGTCATCAGCCATATATTCCTGGAAAAAAATCCGTAGAGTTTTATTTATTTTTAAGACATCCCAAAAATTTTAAGACTATATACAACCAAATAAACCAACCCCCCAATGTCCAGTATACATAAACTCCCCAAGAAAGCACATATATATTGCTCCCTTTAAAATCCTTTAAATTGGTAACATACCTGAATTGAAGTAGCATTTTTTTGTTCACTAACACGAGCAGTAGTCTCGGGGGCAGCCAAGTGTTGAGAATTTACAATCTACACAAAATGAATTATTTCAGTCATGAAAACATAAAGTCTTAAATTATGACTTTAAAAAGTAGTTATCTACTTACCTGTTGAGATGAAACTAAATGGTGATTTGATTGTGGTACCACTACATGTTGAAATTGGTTGGTTTCTTCTAGTTGTTGCTCGGGTTGCAAAATAAACCATTATGATGGTATGCTTTGCTCGTTGGAGGATTGAGGGACCTGTTAATAGCATAATTTAATATTAGAACATACATTTATATATATATACACGATAATTAAGAAAAAAAGATAAAAATGTGTACTTATTAACCTATTTGGATACAACTTAAGGGAAAGTCATCATGTGTGTGCATATCAACTCAAACTGAGACTCTAAATAATTAAATTTATCCTGAAATTCAGATCGAATCTCAGACCGTAGACACTCATACTCTTTTTCATTAACCTTCGACTGCTTAGTTCCATGCACATCAGTTGGAGATGGTTCAAGCCCACAAGATCGACAGTGACAGTGTTTATCAGGTCCCGGGACTTCATAAAATATCTCGTCTTTACGACTGACGAATTCATTAAATTCTAACGAAAGTTGGTCTAGTTTTTGCCTCATTTTTTACTGACATGAAATAATTCTTATTATATACCCGTGGAGCTTTCGTGTCTTGTGTTTTAATTGATCACCTTTCAGAAGCATCTTTCCATGACTGGAGGGTTCCACTTGAATGCTTTCGGTGCCTATAAGGAGGAGGAAAATGCTGTCATGAAAACCGAATAATCTTATGATAGAACAAAGAAAAAAGCGCATCTTGCTAACATAAGAGGAAAATTATAAGCACATCAAGAGTAAAATTTCTTCAAATATTAAGCCAACTTCTCTGAGGTCAACTCTTGTGTTTCAGTTTTTTCTCTCAAAAACATCACATCACCTTGTACTCACTTTTCTCATTAATTTCACTTTTCTTTACTCTCTCTCCCAATACCCCATACTCTCTTGCCCCCTTGAACCTCTGAAAATTGTAAAATTTAACCTGCGCATGAAATTTTGATCCTAGAACAAGATCCAACAATTCACAGATGCTCTTCTGATTGTCCAATACAATAACATGTAATAAAAGTTAATGAACAGTACACAAGAGTTCAATGTTCTCCAACTTAGACTACAACACAACTATAAATAATAGTACCTGTTAGGCAATATCGAAATGCATAGGAATAGAAATCCAAGAAATTTGATTGCCTTCTGGCCTTTTTAAAGGGGAAAACCAAAGGAAGATAAAGAAAAAAGTGAAGAAATTAACAGCTTCAAGCCTTTAAACAAGGTTCAACACTAAGTATATGGTACCTCTTTCTCAAGCTCTCGAAGATCTTTCTTTAATTGGACTATTGTGTCAGCTCGCAGTGCTTTGAGACCTCTTTGCCACTCCTACTATTAAGGATAACATTAGTAGAGTCATTTTCTTATTACTTATTTTTTGTATTAATTAAAAAATTAATTCATTTGGTAAGATATAAAGGACGAATTTAGCAGTATGAACTATATAATAAAATGACTAATATCAATCTTGATCCATTTATTTTTATGAGTGACTGAAGTTAGACTTGAAAAAGATGAAAAAGATAAGAAACAAGAAACAAAAACGAAATAAAACGGCTCAAGTGAGAGTCGAAAGTTCTCCATTTTGCAGAAGTCTATATTCTAAAATGAAATTATCCTCGAGGAGAACCATCATTTCAGTGAACCAAGTTACCACAAATAAATTTGTCAATTCCTAGGAGCAAAGGTAAAAAGAAACCACCACCCAAAGGGGAAAATGGCACACATCCCGACAAAGACGAAATATGTAATATAAATTTCAACAACAAGAGCCAATTAATGTACTCTGAATCATATAAAGAAAAGAGAAGCCAAAAGCCTATTGTTAACTTCCAAATGTTTCCCTGATTACTGGACTATAATTATATGATGCATTAAATACGAAGGGAAAATGCAATTTATATACTAATTATCTCTTCCATAAGAAAAAAACAACAATGTACTCTTGTGAGGAAGACACTAAAGACGTGAAATCCAACAATGTGAACAACTGTAGGGAACTAACATTGGAGATTCTCCCATTTTGTATAAAATGCAACAAGATGAAAATTACAATTGTGTCGCTTACCAAGGTAAAGTATCCTTGTTTTTTAGCTTGCATTTTCCTAAAATCGATAGTCAATGAGTAAAAAACTTGAGATAAAAAATTGAAGTGGGGATCAAGCATCAATATTCGGACATCAGTATGATCCACTTCCAAATCTGAGAAAAGAGCCTCAATTCCTTCGGGCCTGTTCAAGAAGATCTTACAACATTAGAGCAAATACCAACAACATAAGAGGGAAAATATCCCAAGGTATACCATTGATTTATAACATCATATTGAATGCTAAACCTAAAAAAATGGATAATAGTCCATTGGAAATGATTTTACCCAGAAACGCCAATGATAAATAACATCATTTTTAGTGCTAAGCTAGACAAATGGATAATAGTCCGTTTAAATTTTACACATGTGGAAACACTTTCATATATTTTGAATGGACTATTGATTCATTTCAAAAGAGGTACCTCCAATCCCAGTATCTGTATCCACAATATAATAAGCAATAATTTTCAATATCGGTGAAGTTTGTCAACCATTGCCTTGCCCAGGTTCCAATCTAGCCTAAATTAATCAATGTTGATTGTAAAGGAAGGAAAGCAATGTTGATACGTTTTAGTGTCTTTAATTTGCATCCACCAATAAGCGCCAATGTTATTGTGTGCGTGTGTGGGTGGGTGGGTGGAGGATGTCGGGGGAGAAGAGAATATGGAAAACGGTACTTCTGTCCTACTTACTTCCCTGCGTTCTTAGTTGATGTCAAATGACAAGAGCATATAAGATTTGAAAAGTCATAAAATGTATTTAACCAAATAGTATTTGGCAAATACATGTATTCTTTGCATTTACTATAATCATCTCTATGATAATCTCTGAATTAATATGTGAATTAATTTTTCTAATACTTTTATAGGGAAAAATAAAACATAGACAATCAGATGCATGTTGATTATGTAGTAATATTGTACTGAGGTTATTTATGTATTTTAATGAGGTGTTATACCAAAATAAATATATAAGCAAGCCAAATAAATGTGGGATGCACCACATGTCCTTGAACCAAACCGGTGAATAGGCCTGAAGTCATTTATGTATTGAGATGAACTAAAGACACATCGACGCTGAAATATATATATATTAGAACTTCCTAGTCTACTGTTCAATAAGTTAAATGAGTGCAAAATTTCCCATTAAGTTATCGCTCCATACTTGATTATATCTTGAAAAAGGTCCCATATTACTAGTCTTTATTTAAAAGAGACATTTTCTACCCCCAATCAATGACTAAGATCGACACTTGTTAACGATTGTGTAATTTGGTTAGTTGATTACATCGAATAAAGGAATGTGAACGCTTAATTTGGAAAATACTCTTAGTTTGGGACATAGGGAGTACAACATTTGGATTCAATTATTAAGCAAATAATATAAATCCTGTTATAGCATTCCACATAAAAGAAAGTTCAACAGGTATCGAATATGTTGCATACATCGTCATTGAGTCTTCTTATAACTTATTTTTCCAAACATTGATCAGGTGAGGGTCCCATTCTCATGTAGGACCACTGCACTGTGATTACAAACACACACCAAAATATTTTATTTGTTAGAGGACACAATGAATCCTATCCCAGATAAACACCCCAGAATATACACTTTGTGAGCCAAACCCAGTGGTTGAAAAATATATATAAGCTTATCTAAACATCACTTGATAAACAAAAGGAAAATGCCAAAACTTAGAGAACTGAAATGAGTTAATGCATATAACCAATAACTGTATAGGCTCATGAGTTAATGTATACAAATAATAAAATAATTTAATGACATGAGTTAATGCATACAAATAATAAAAGAATTTATTATAGACAAGAAAATAACTAATTCAAAGGACAAACATTTGCATACTTGCAAACTACAAACAAATTCGAACTAGGGTATATTTTCAGAGATTTTTGGTCTTAGAAAACATTGGGGGGACCCAGTGGTTAATGTTGCAGCTTCTAGAAAAGCCGTACAAGAAAAAATAGACGAGGACCTTGCAGTTCACCCGTATGGTTTAGTGAAACTTCTAGCATATTTCTATCGTATGAAAACACTTGAATATCTAAAGAGGCACGGGGAATGGCCACAATGTTATTTCAATAAAGAAGACATGCATCTTCCTATAATGCTAGCTCATGAAATGGGCAATAATAGGGTAGCAGAAATGGCTTTAGGGCATGAACATGAACATTGGAGTCGATTACATTTTTCACCAAACTGTGTTATCGATACCTATCGTAATGTACTGTTTACCTTAAGTCATAAATCAATATGCCTTCCACGATCGAAGATGGATTATCTGTACGAGCAAAATTACCCGGGTGATAATTTTACCAAACCACCAGAGGAGCAGCGAAGGTTAATCTTGGAGTTTCTTAGGAAAGATCAACTTGGAGTATTGGATATATTTAAGATGATAATGAAAGGTAAAGTTCCTGAAGAGTGGCTGGCCAATGCATCATGCATGAAAGGAGCAGAAATGAAATATTGGAAGGCCCGAATATTTGCGGTTTCAACATATGAGTTACGTCAGTATTTTGCTATAACTGAAGAAATAATAAAAGATGACATTTTTCCATACAATCCTGATGATATTTTTCTATACAATCCTCATTGAACTATGACAATGAATGAGGAAGACCTGCTTTCTAGATTGAGAAGCATCACAAATCAGATGGATCTAGATGCACATTCAGATTACCTACATGTGATACACATTATTGATTTTTCCAAGTGGAATCTGAGGATGAAGTACTCCAATACTGCATCAGTGTTCAAGTCTATTGACGATTTTCTTGGGACACCAGGTTTGATTGAGTCTAGCCATGATTTATTTTCATCAATGGTGAATGTTGTCCAGACAAATATAATCCACCAGAAGGAGGAGTTTTATATTCAACATCAGATACAATGTGGATGCTTCATAACCGAGGATGGGAAGGACAAAGGAAGAAAGTTTGGACTACGTTGACGAGTGCTTTGTTATCATATGTTGAGCGCCTAATCAGTGTGAATAGTGTTATCTTTAGACAAGGGGATAATTAATTATTGTTGAGTAAATTCTAAATTCCTCCAGGTTTCTGAAACCCAAGTGACTGGATTAAATATGACCAAACAAGTTTAAGAAATATATTGGACCAATTCTATATGGTTTGGAGAGGGAGAGTTTGTTTGTTGGGTTGAAGATAAAAACATGAGAGTCTTGTAGAAGCATCTCCTATTTTAATTATGGAAAAAGATTGTATTTAGAAGGGGCAGAACAAATCATGACATTAAAGCAGATGGAAAAAACAATGACCAAACCCAATAATGGATATCCCACAACCGAGAGAATCTTGAAAATAATGAATGGATCAGAATTTACAGCTAATCTCTATAACCATCCAAGCATATTGCCATTGGTTGTGAGTTTCTTCTTTAATGGTTTGAAAATGCTTATATTTTTTCATGATAATCAACTGATATGTGATGACGGTATAAGAATGCTTAAATCTAGAGGGTATTGTTTCAATTCACGAGTCCTTCGCATTATAATGTTGATACCATCGTCAATCGGAGGAACCCCATAGCTGAGGATTTTTTTATCCTACAAGCCCTCAGTGAAGCAAACGACATTATTTACCAAAATATCTTACAGACCCTCAGATCCGAAGTATGGTCTAACCATGAAGATGAGGGGCGATAATCTTTGATACATTCACCTTACTCCATAAATTTGGCACTACCACCTTTTGCGAAGCGACCAATTTTGGATGCAACACTTCCTGCTGTAACCTCATACTATCAAAACAAGTCAGTCACCTCATTATATTCTGAAACACTCTTATCAGATGAGGATAAGATCTTATATGGGCTTTCCTCTATGTTCTCGTTTCATCCTCTTGTTGCCAATGACCTGTATCAATGACCGATTCTGGGAAAATATCGAACCTTCACCTCGGCATATCCAATACGATAAGTCTAGTTAGAATAGTAAATGATAACCCTATGAAGCCTATAATAATCTCTATATTTGAGGGAGAAAGAAACCAACTGTCATGGTGGTAAAAAATGTTAGATTACATTGTCAAAACTGAGTCTAAGTCCAAGGAGTTTCAATCATCAAAACATAATACTGAACTTCAACATTCAAGGGAAATGTCTTAGAACACAGAGGTGGTAGGTGTTACAGTGCCTCATCCCTTGAAACAATTTGTTTTGTGCGAATTAAGAAATGGGTTATGTTCGAACAACTATTTATCATACTGTTAAGAGCATATTTTGTTCGTTTTAATGTCCGAGGATCTTGTTAAGTTAAATAAAGAAGTTGATTATGTGCCTCAACTGACAAGGATGAGAAATCATATATGTTATACTGGAAATTGGATAACTAAAGGCATAACGCATAAGCAAGTTGTCTGCTTGACCTCTGAGCCAGCTTTCTCGGATGCAATTCGGGCTAACACTGTTCGTCTTTAGGTGGCAGAGCAAGGCTCAAATTTGGATATGTCAATCTTGAATTTGATAGGAACCCGAATTGATACTGACATAAATGTTAATAATGCGACCACAGGAATGCCATCATGCTTATCACACAATCATCGGGCTAATTTAATGGCAGTAAAAAGACGTGCTCCATCTTCCATAACTAACATTACTTCCAGAGTCTATATATCTAGCAACAAAATGGGGGAATATTCTCATGGTGATGAAAACTATTCTATGCCATTTGGTCCTGCTTTTTTAGCTGGCCAGTACCTGATTGCACTAAAGGAAATATATAGAGAAAATCGGGGAAAGAGTGTTCGAGGTCGGGAAGTCGTGCACTTCTATGTGCGTTCACAAGATGTCCCAAAAGTGTATGATGAAAGAATTGATGTCATCTGGTATATACCGCCTTTGTCCACTGCTGGGGTTGATACTTTTTACTTTGTTCGATACAAAGATTTATTATTGCAAGACAACTCAGGACGCTTAGTGGGCGCTTTTTGGAGATCAATCGACCTTCTATCTCAAAATATGACCCAGTTTGCATATGGTACTCAGCTTTTAGGCAACTCCTTAGTTGATGAGACCCTGTTTAGAGAGCAACCGTCGATGAATGTGCGATCTGCCTAAAAACACGCTTAGTAAAACATACGCTTGCGACACGATTCTAACAGGGATTATCATGAGTAAAAAAAATTAATAAACAACAACAAATCCTAATTATAAAGCATATTGACCTGAAAAACTTTAGTGTTTACCTTCATTACTAGCTTTTCTACAATATTTGGACATTTTCCTTGCGCCTTGTTCTGAAAAAAATACCGAAGGCATCAAATTACAGGGGTATTGCAATATTAGAATTTGCAAGTAACACTACAAATTTGAAGAAATGGTCATACTACAACTTGAAGAAAAGCCCATAGTCAATTCTAGTTTATAAGACTGAAGTTACAAGAAAAGGCCATACTGAATTTGCAAGTAGAAACCAACTATTTACAAAAGTGGTAAGACCATGTGGATAAAAGTACATACCAAATGGATTTCTAAAATTGTCCAACTAAACACTAAAATAAGGAAGAGGGAAATTCACAATTAAGTTTGGGGATGGTTAAGTTATAGGCATAGTTTTACATTTGGTTTTGACCTCTCCCTATTAACACGCTTTCGAAAGGAGCATTATTATCTCTATTCCTTTAGAATTTAGTATGGTTAATAATTTTATCACACGAGATTAAGGCAAGTTATGAGGTGAATAAATATGTCTTGATTAATAAATAGACAAGGTTGCATGAGATGAGCTCTATTAATGCTAGTTCATTTTTACAGTATCAAGATACACATCATATGCTAGTGGAAGATTATTTACCCAATTAACAAATACACATCCAATTTCATTATCACAAGTGGTATATACTCCATTTGCAAATATCTTCAATGGAAGTTAGTTGTCTCTTTCCAACTCTTTTTTATACAGATTTACTGATCAATGGATTTTTATCAAGTATTTCATAATCTCGTTCCCTAATGTTAAAATTTCATGTTAACTTCCAAATGTAAAAGTATAAGAAAGTAAAAAACTACAACCAAACGAGCATTGGGTTTCTCTCAAGTGCGTATTATTCTATGCCAATTAGCGACAAGCTTAGCTGGAGCATATATGTCATGATAGGGGTATGGTACGTCAAAATACCAATCAATGTGAGATAAGGAACGGTTTACAATAAAAACACCCAATTTTTTAGATAAGAAATTGTTTAGTGCTACCCATCTATAGCTGACGTGAAACTTTTCCTTATCTACCAAACAAAATTTTTTTGATACAGATGATAGTTAATGTGAGAGAGTGGTGGAGAGAAAGAGATACGAGGGAACATACTTTAGTATCAATCTCTAATGATTCCACATCAACATTAATATCAACCATACTTTTTATAATTTCTAAAGGCAAGCCATGTCGATGTGCCATCTCTATGAAAAGAAAATTGGAACAATATCGATAAAACATAAAGATGAATAAAAAGTGATATGATAAGTCACTAGTTTGTGAAACCCGTCAAAAATGAGTAAAAAAAATGGTTTAAATCTTATAATGCGTAAATAGAAATATCATAATGGAAAAATTGGTTGAAAAAATATTTATCAGTGGTTAATAACAAAATCCAAACATTCAAATCAACTTGAACCAATTCTAAGGGTGATAAAGTTGTAAAGTGAACTGAACTTCTACTACCTAGTCCAATGAACAAACTTCCTAAGGTGGCAATCGAAAAAGGCACCAATGAGAGCCATAGCTAGAAGAATCAAACACGTCGGAGAGCTACTAGTTGTGGCAGCGATAGGAAGGAGGTTTGGATATAAGAGATCCCTTGTCGGTCACCAAATCTTTATGATGAGTCAATTACATGATTCGAAATTAAAAACAATCCATTCATGACTATTGACTATGCTATGATACCACCAACCTGTTGGGATCTTAAACACAAGAAATTTTTCACTTTGTTTTGATTGTTGATAGGTGTCATGGTTGCAGAGTAAATTATCCACATTATGCATGATTATCAAAACCACGAACGTCGAAGACTCAGTAGCCATGGTCGAGTATCACATGGAAGAGGATAACTTTGTGGGAAAGTTTAGCAGCTGTGGTCAGGGTTTTACTAATAATACAAAATAAAGAAAACTAATAAAATTATTAAAATTGATATATAATTTACTAATAATACAAAATAAAAAGTTAAAGTTTATTATTCTGTAAGATAAAGAAAATTCATGGAAAGATGCCCCATTTGGGTATTTTGTCAAACATCCAACCTACAAACTTTCACACCACAAATTCAATTCAGTACTCTATTATAAATATGATAGTTTTTATTTATCTCAAGAATGTATAAAAGTAAATAAAAACTTAAATACATCAAAACACGACAATTACAGTACTCATTGCATAAATTTGTCATGTTTTGGTGTATTAATTAAAATCTCAAAATCCAAATTTCACTACGGTCGACAATCGTACCATTCTTTTCAGTCGGTTGATTTCATGATTACCTGACAAGATTATCGAAAGGAGTTAGTAGGATAGCTAGCAGCAATGATGCCTCGTCGAGCTACAATCAAGTCAGAGAGAGGGAAATCCCCAATAAAGAAAAACAAACGATCGAGGTCGAATTCGGATATCGAGGAGTGGGCACAAAAATCGTGATGAAAGGGTTACGATATTTGTAATGGAGAAGCAAGTTTTGAGTGAGACTCTAAAATAGAATATCATGCGAGTTTTTCAATATTAATTAAGTTCATTTTTTAATAAAAGCAACGTGAAATTAATTGAAAAAAGGGGTTTACGACGATCCACTTTTAAGCGATGTAAGTGAAATTATAAAACGTTGTAAATAACTCTTTTGCTTGTAGTGTTATCTCAACATCACAATAACCATGATTTAACTTCACCGCCCTACAAATGGGACCACCAGCATAAGTTTGACAAATATTGTAGAGACTATCAAACACAGGGTGATCTTCACCAACATTCAACCTCTTGAGCTACGTCAACTAATGTTATTGTGTTTCTCGGGTAATAGCCCTAAAAAAACTAACGTAATCATTAGCGTGAAATCTTCATCGAGCATGCTGGTGGATCCTCTACCATCTTTTATCAAGCATGCCTTAAATAACTACGCTTTTAAATTGCTTATCATTTGTTTGCACTTCTTCCCTTCTTTACACTCATCATGTATACTGTAGTCCCACACCTTTAGGCTGATATATATATATATATATATATATATATATATATATATATATATATATATATATATATTTTTTTTTTTCAAGAAAGTATCACTTGCAACTTTAAACCATCTAAAGACTAGTTTTTTTCATTACAAAATGGACACCCGTAGAAACATTAAACAACGAATTGTTACATAAATATCCTACATTAAATGTCTCAACAATCAACATTTTAAGACTACGTACAAAAGAAATCCCAAAACATAATTGGATTTATAGTATAAAAAATGATGACAGGTGAAATCTAAATATTTAAGAAGAAAGGCTCACCCAATTCAGCTGCCATGTTTCACTTGTAGAAGAAAAAGCCCTCGAGAAGAGAAATTGAAGCGGTGACGGTGGAAATTTCAGTAGTGACAGAAGTAGAAGATGAACCCTAGAGAAGAGAAGGGCATGAGTGAATCAGCTATCCTTGAGTGGTTAAAGGGATGCAATTGTAATATTCAGTGAGAAATTTCTGTATATTCCAATTTCCTTCTTTGTGTATTCTTTTTCTTGTAGTTCGGTTTCTGTCTTGGGAAGTTGGGAGGGACGAAGATGGAGCGAAGAGCTGGGGCAAGACGAAGATAGGGTTATCGAACGTGTTGCCCACTAAACCATCAAAGAGAATAAGGGCCCGCGAAATAAGAACCTGCCAATTTACATAAAAATTCATTAAAATTATATAATTATCCGCAAAAAGTTCTATTATGCCATAAATTTATGGCACTTTTTTCAGCATTAATTTTAAATAATGCAAATTTTTTACACTCAAATAAAAATGTCATAATTTTTCAGCACTTATAAAAAAATGTCGGTAAAAGTTTTCTTCTCGGCATTTATAAATCATGTCGAGAAATAAGTGTCGGGAAAGATCATTTTTCTTATAGTGGGTCACAAATAGAATGATACTTTATGGGATCAAGGAAAAGCTTGAGGGAGAAAAGGGTTAATGGGCAAAATAACTACATGGAGTCCTATGGGATTTTAGGACAACCGATAGGACGTTGATAGGCGAAACACCGTTTATGCTTGTCTATGGGTCTGAGGTAGTCATCCCTAGCGAGTTTTAACTCCCCGGCCATAGATTTCAAACCTATAACCTTGAGTATAAATAAGGTGAGAGGAATGTTCATTTGGATTTAATTGAAGAGATACGGGAGGATAATAAACTTTGACAGTTCGCTTATCAATAAAGAGCTGCCAGGTTCTGTAATAATCGAGTGAAAGTTAGGCCGATAGCAGTGGGTGATATTATTCTAAAAAAAAGTTTGGCAAAAGATGGATAAGCTTCACCCCAACTGGTATGGACCATTTAGAATAACTGAAGAGGTAAACCCAGGGTCCTGCTAGTTGGAAAACCTATATGGTGAAAAATTCCCCAACCCTTGGAATGTCGACCATTTGAAAAGATACGACCAATAGACTATGAGTTCTCTATAAAATCTTATTTATATCCATGTGTACTATGATTGATTATTAATGATAAAGTTCAAGTGTTGTCTCATATTTATCTTGCAAGTTTTACATGGTTTGAATTGTACTAAACTAAGAGACATCATTTTGTGGTGAATTAGTTAAAACTCCATCTCAGTGATACGAGAGTGAATGAGGAGTCTCATATCATCACACACTCCCAATAATGCCGAGAGGAGAGAAATAGTGTGATAACACCACTCAGTTGGTGAAAAACAAAAAATTAAATATCATATAATTATGGTTGTCATAATATCATGTAATAGAGAAACAAGGGTCATAACTCACTTGGTTATATAAGAGTGTATGACGCGACAAGTCTAGTCCATAAACTCTAAAAAATAAAGCGAGGGAGGTCCATTATATGACATCAATTTACGGTGAGAAACATAAATTCAAAATTAGTAAATGTGGTTACTTAAATATTATTTTTATGGTGACTTAAAGATTATAACTCTCATGATGATATGAGATTGTATGAAGAGACGAGTCTCATTAAAACACTTTAAAAAGCATCTAGAGGATATTCTTCATATGACATCACTTAGTGGTGAGTCTGGAAATATTATACGAGAAATATCATACAATAACAGTCAAACACTACACTACAAACATAACTTTTATTTGCAATTAACGTCATCGTCAAATTGAGATTCATCCAAAAAATAAGATTGTTAAAGGTTGCACAGATTGTTTATCGTAAAGAGACGAGGAACGAAAAACTACACTTATTACATTGCAATGGGTATTAGGCCACATGCGACCACACTGGAAGACATTATGGTTCAGGCTTCATCTTGCTTCTCGCCCTCCTTGTAGAAAACACCAATTATTGTTGTTCTATTTAAACTTCATCCTCCACTTAGACAACATCGGCCACTTTATTTATTATCTCAACAGTCATCTCAACCAGTTCTTCAACCTCTACCTTAGCCATAATAGTGGAGGCTACAGGATCATAGAAATTGAAGGTTTCAAAGTCCTTTGTTAGCAGGCCCGAGACTTTGGGAAACTTCAGGATGACCCAATAGTAGACCTTCGTAACCCTTCATTCAAGATACTATATGCGATAGCCACCAAAATCTTCAGAGGCCTTGAAGTTTTCCACTGCATTTTAAATGTCCTTTGTAGCTTTTTCATTGGCCTTCATCTTAGCCACCTCAACTTCAACCTTGTGCTTGTCTGCCAAAGCCTTCAATGAAGCATCATGGTCCTTCTTGATAGATTCTAGAGAATTAGAGTGCTTCTTACTTAGTTTCTCCAAGGACTTCGGATGGGCATGTTCCTTCCCCTCTAGCTCTTATTCATATTTTTCTCGGCCTTGATCGCCTCTTGGGCTTATCGAATCTGGGGGGAATTTTCTTAAACCCATTATTCGACCCAAAAAAAAAGAAGAAGGATAGACTCAAATAAGAAAAATAAAAGTTAGTACAAGATGAGGTTCCACTTTGGAAAAATGTATCAATCAGTAAAGAAATCAGTACACAGATGTTAGCTCATAGGATTACTTGGGTGGCTTTGTGAAGGCTGAAGTCGCACAGATGAGGGGCGTCCATGGCTTCTAGGAAGTGCCTATCATAATCAGGAAGGATGTAGGTTAGAGCATCCTTCTCTCTTTTTGGATCACCAATAAGGGAGTTTGATCTAATAGTAAGTTGGGAGAGACGAGCAGATAAAGTTGCGCCTAGGAATATGGGAATTACTTAGTCAGACCCCCTGGACAAGCCATCCTTTTGAAATTTTTTGGATTAGGGGGAAAATGGGTTCATCGTCAGTGGGCTCTTTTCTTTTCTTCAATGCCTCGGTTTGGTCGGGGCCTTTAGTGGTGGAATTATTGGTGTGGGCATGATGTGTGGGCATCTTGCCCATTTTACTCAGCACATTGACAAGACTTCGTGTTGCCATCTTCTAAACTTCCTCTAGTGTATTGTCTAGACAACCTATAACAAAAAGACTATATTAGTGTCAGTAAGAACATTAGGAGACAACACAATAGTTTGATAAATTTTACTTACATAACTTAATCAGTAGATCAACCCCTAGACCCGTCTTTTACAGAAAGTAGGGGGTCAACAATAGCTCAAATTCCACTATACCACCTTCCTTCCCTTAACACCTTATCTTATCCATATTTTCTTAAGAATCAACACTCAAGTCGGGGTTAAGTTTGGTCGATATCAAAGCTTTGGCCCATTTCTAGGGGACCCTTGGCTCTGAGGCACTACACGCAATGTGAAAGTCAAACTTCGAATCTCTCGACACAAAGAAGTATCGAGGCTTCTAATTATGGTTGGAGGTTTGATTAACCGTCAAGATCTTTTTCGTGGTTTTCCTAGATACAAGATAATAATATCTAGGCTCGGTCTTTATACAAGTCACATTGTAACACACTCGGAATATGCTAACTGGAAGGTCAGCTGAGTGAACCAGCTTCCAGAGTTAGATGAAGACGAGAGTTATCCTCCAAGCATTGGGTGAGATTTGGGATGGGGAAAGCCCCAAACTGGCCAAGATAGCTTCTATAGTGGGGTGTACGAGTAGTCTAAAGATGACCCTAGACATTTTTTCATAAATCGCTATCTCACCCTCTCCGCCATTAAATGCTCCATGATCGCTGGTCGAAACTCTCATATGAATAGATGTCTCCAAATCAGGAGGTCAGCCTCTCTAATGGTGATTCAAAAGGTTTTAAAATATGATGTATCAAGTGGATCCACATCATCAGTATCGGTGTCTTCCTTAACTTCAGTAGGCAAGACCCTAGTAACAAACCTCTCGACAAATTCGTGGTTAAGAATAGCTGACGATGGAACAACATTAGGGGTAGTGGTTATAAAATGGTCACTCTTGTCTCCTCAATGTCCAATACATATGGAGAGTTGTCGCAATTCCTAGACTCAACATTCCCTGAATCATCTAGACGAGATAAGGGAAATTTGATGGCCTCCTCAAAAGAGTCTACCTTGTTACACTTCTCCGAAGAGAAGAGTTGTAGCCTTGGGAAGATGACACCGCCTGGGACCCTGGGATGAAGTTCCAAACATGGTGTCACTACTAATATCGATGATGGTTGGTTCAGAAAACCTTGGGTATGTTATCAATAAAGGGGGACATTCTATAGATATGGGGGTTAGTTTTGTTGGAAGTGTTATTTTCACTTCGGCTTTGCGTTTAGCCTCGGACACAGCCCTACGTATCTCTTCAAGAATCCTTTCCCTCAGATATGGATATTATTGTTCTAACTCATAGAGTCTCCTGTACATCTAAATAGTAATGCAGTTTGACTTTCTTTGACTATCGGATCAAAGGAGGAACCTTGAACGATTTTAAACGATTTTGGTTCACGAACAATTAAATGGGTGTTCACTAGAGAAGATGATCGAAATGTCACTGAAAAACCCAATCGATGACAGAAATGACCCCCTAATCCTAAAAACCTCCTCACCACACTCTCTACCACCTCAAACACCCAACAAAAATAACTAACTAAACCTTGGAATAACCTAGGAAAATTGCCAAAAATTGCAAAAGAACACTAGAAAATTCTAAAAAATCTGGTGGGCCAAAAAATTTTGTATATCTTGACATTAGGATGACAAATGTTTCCCTTATTATTGAAGAACTATAGGGGTGGTCCCTAATATGAGAGAATTAGTCGTAAAATGTCTACTATATAGCCTCACATTTTCATACGGTATGTCTAGTGCTCGTGCTATAGCAGGCGGTCGAGTTCCTCAAAGGTAAATCTATACCCAATCCTACATTTTTAGTCTTGGATGTTGAGAGTCTCAAAGGTTTGAGGTCATCGTTTGTCATGTCTAGGCCTTTTATCGGGGAATAGTTTATTGTGTCATCATAGTACAGACCTAGGGGTTGAGGACAAACTCATTGCAGGGCCTCAAGGATGTGTTAAACTCAGTGGTCAAGAGATAGTCAAAGGAATACATAATGTCTTGTTTCGATATGTGAGCTTAATGGATTTTCTCGAGCTCAGGGGTTGAAGGTCTTGAGTAAGATCAAGTTGGTCAGTGGAAATGTTTTCCTTAACGGGCTTTAGCTTAGATTTTGGACCTATCACTCGATAAGCATCAATACAAACCCTGGTGTCCGTATGTATCATGTGGATAGTAGTAAAAGGGAAAACTCATGTTTTAGATCCTTGGCGAGGGATTCGAGTGCTAGTCCCTCACTGCTAGATGTACTCGATCTGGAATATTATATCGACAACCATGACCCTTTGAATTTAACCAAGGAGGTTTCACCTTTCATTTGGAAGACTTATGTGTGTGACATAAGATTTTAGGACGGGGCTAGAACTTAGATAATCTTCCCAGACAGAGTCCCTTTGAGAAATGTGGGACCTCATCCCTTCTTCCTCTTTGTTCATTAATTGGTTATGAACTCGCTACTTCCATGTAATATGATCATTAGCCCTAAATTATCGGTCCCTTTTAGTCATCTTTACCGGGGGAAACAATATAGGGGTATCCGAATTATGAGTTATTATGCCTGGTACTGGTGGATATAGTCATCTTACTATTTTCTAAAGAGTCGATCACGAATATGTTAGGAGTAGTGGGTGAGTGGGCACCACTATTGGTTCCTGAATCCATGAGGGTGAATAGGTGTGCCTCGGAGGTTGATCCTCCCCATACTATGGATTTGATTAGTATTGCAATGGTGATATACTTGGTTGTTTGTAGGTCCTCATTGTACATTTCTTCCCACTTGACGCAGATCTATTTTCTCTATAGAATGAGTAAGAAGCCTCGACTCTTTTGACATCATGAATAATCTTATATAGTCGATGGTGTAATTAGTTTTGGCGATAAAATTTAGGGTGGGCGGTGTATTACCCATGGAGGGTGCTATGTGGAAGTATGAGTACATAATCATCCTCTGTTTGTCATGAATTAGGACTATCAAGATAGATGGATTGATGTTTAGGGTAGGCGTGTCGAATAAGGCATTGCTGTAAGGGTTAGGATGAATGGCAAGGGGTTGTTAGTAACACTGGGATTTGACATTATGATGCTTCCAGTGTTGATGAGTTATTGTATGATGTATGTTAATGCCCAAAAGTTATCTGTGAGGTGGTGGGGACCCTGATGGAATTCATAATTTCATTTGTCCTTCTAGTTCCTATTTAGGATGGTGTGGGGTGGTCTGATATTGAGAGGTTTCATCAAACTATCAAACTTTAATGTGGTGAATACCCTATTGAGGGGCGATTAAACATCTATGAGGTGTCTTTTGCCGAGTTTAGAACTCTTTGGGAGGGGGTATTGTTTGATTAGTTTTGTGGTAAGGTCCTGGTAAAAAATGTTCAACAATGGCTACCATGACTTGGCGTTATTTGTAACTTGATGTATTTTTATTTACGGGATAACTATATGACTCGTGGTGTGAGATGGGGAGGTTCCCCTTGAGTTCTTACGATTAGAGAACTAATTAGTAGGTCGGTGATACTATTTTGTATATGTGGAGGCTTTGGCGACAAAACTTTCTTTCATATTACACCATATGTGATTAAGAGATTTAAAGTTCGAGATCTAGGTAAGACCTAGACTGCTCTATAATTATTTGCAAAGATTTTAGATCAGGATCTTGATCTGATCATTTTCAAGGGGTAGTTAACCATATTTCTCTCTCGAGCGAGTGATGGCAGTGCTAACTGCCTCTCCTTCCTCTTTCTTTAGCATTTCTATGTACTTAGCTGTGACACTAAGTTCCTCATTATATTCATATTACTTAAGAAAATCATAACATACATCATCCCAGGTTTGGATGGTTCCCTCCCATTTCAGGACCATGTACCAAGTAAGCGCTCCTCTAGACAAAGTGGAGGAGAACATCCTCTTTATTACTCCTAGGTCTAGATTTTAGACCTATATCTAATGGTGATAGTTAGATAAATGGGAAGATGGAGGGCCCAATCCTTTGTATATCTTGAAGATAGGAATATTAAATTTATCTAAAAACTGAGCTTACGAGTAGAGCTCCATCTTTTTTATGTTAGTAAGCTTATCGATAGTTAGCATCTTACTTATCGATTCTTCAAGGAAATACAACTCAGTCTAGACCTGGGTTAACTCTTATTTAAGAACAGGAGGAGGGACCACCTCATCAGTATGTGGGGGAACTATAAACTCAGCTCATGGGGGGAGGGGTGTGAAGGGCAGGGGGGTACTTGGGTACTGCTAACAGAGTTAAAAGTAAAAATACGAGGCCAATTGCACATAGAAGTGGGGGAAATGACGTTATCAAGGGGACTCAATGTTAAAACTAACGTGGGTGGATCTTGAGGATTAGTTAGTACTGCCTCGACAACCACTACAGGCAGTGTACCAATGTTGGGGATAGGGGAGGGAGCATGCTATCTCTTGTTCTGGTTGTCGTATTTTCCACTTACAGGGAGAACTGTGCATGGCCCAATACCCTAATTTCGGATTGTAGGATATTCTAAGAGGCGTTGATGTTCTCAAGCTATTTAAAAACTTGGTCCATCATGGATGAAGTCTGGTCTTCTTCAGTATACATGGAACTTACATCTAAGTAAACTTGGCACTGGTGGGTGGGAAGCTCGTTGATGAAAAGTAGACGACCGCATGAAGTATGAACTCTGATTTCCATGGTAAAAATTTAGTGTGAATTTCTACTGAGCATGATAACTATAGAAAATGTTGGGGAGTTTTCATTAAGGATTTTGTAAACGGAAGGATAATGCATAGAGGGGATAAGGACCTACATATGTATGGATTTTTTATGAAATTATTTTTTCTATACTTTATCATATGTGAATGACATTTTTCTTTTGTACATTTTTTGTTTGGTAGTATCTTCAAAGGGGAAGAACTAAATAGAGTCTCGTTAGATTCAGGTAAAGAGGGGTGGGCTTTTATTTTTTATACAAGGAGCGAGGAAATAATAGACTGCGACCTATTATATTCTCAGATAAATGTGGGTGGGGAAATCCCACGTAAAGGAATAATATTTTGGTGACGACTTGCAAATTCATACTGTTTTTTGTCGTGTGTAAAATGGAAGACATTCAGCCTGGAATATGAGCTGTTTAGAGCAGTCTTTGTCCGTTTGACAATTTTGATAAAAAAAATCAAAGAAATAGGCCCGTTAGTATCTATTCTTTTTGTGCAATAAGATGTGTGCCTAGAGCATTTTTCTATATGTAAAAAGGTGATGTGACTCAGTGATTAGTGCATCACTTTTTATTACCACGGATCACTATATATCGGGCTCATTAGACTGAGCAACTTTTAAGGTACGTATGGAACCAATTTACCCTAGTACTGAATGTAAAATCCTATTCGATATACCCCAGTACTGGATGAACTTCAAACGTTCCCTATCACCGAAACATTGGGATCAAGAGAAAAGTTTCTCGATATACCAGACGAGTGGAAAAAAAGAGTGGGGATAGTCATCATCGTCGACCAGCCTTCCTACCGACTGCTTTTGGCATCGAGGGTATAGGGTTAAAATAATATGAAAATGAAGATTATTTAGTGCATGATGCAGATATGTAATATTTATTTTTACATACTTTGATGCTTGTTTTATCGTAAGGTCCTTCATGCAACCCTATATGTTTGGAAGAATGTAAATTGTTGTACATGGGCACCTAATCACGTATCCACATTTTGAGGGACTCTAAAATAAAGGACAATCAAAAGTTCTAAAATGTGTGTAAAGTAATCATACGTGGGGTGATATTAAGAATAGAATAAAGAAAGAATAAGGATAGTTTGACTCTCTTGATGTATCCCTTATGAAGTCGCCATTGTGGTCTTATAGGGCCCGGGTAGGGGGAGCGTGGGATATTGTTGCGGAGGATAGTGACTTCGTTAGGTTTTGTTATACGATCCCAATAGGGATGCATGAGTTCATATTCATGTTCTTCATTTCTCTCTGAGGTCGATTTTATGGGTTCGGTTGTTTGATGATTGCCCCTGTAAGTTGTATGACACTATATCCATTTTTTATTGCACGCCCCCATTTCGGCCCAAGCCTAAGTATTCTTCATACGAGTGGTTATTTGTTGTTAGGGTCACCCGTTTATTTTATATATAAAAGGTTCGAGTTAGAACATTTGGGCTAATCATAAGGCATGTATAGGTCTTTGAATGGTCCAAATACTGCTGTTAAGGGATTCACGATCCAGGTTATGAGTGGGAAATGTATTAGGAACCCCACTTGTTCGTTATGATTACTTAATTATATTCTTATAATCTCTCTTAAAATTTTGTGATTACTATTTAGTTTACTTTAGAACTTGATTAGAGACCTTAATTCGAGAATCCCTTAAAACGTAGATAGGTGCTTAGGTACAAAAATTGTATCAATGAGAGGTGTAAGAACATTACTTAAACCGATATGGGTACATAAGAGTTCTTGCATGTGATTTTGTATTTGGATAAAAATGGAAATTAGTATTTGTGTAAGTATGAAAAAATCTTGGATTGTATAATGGGAGGCTGATTAATGTGTGTGCGTGCACGAGAAAATGGGGATTAAGATAGTTTGATATCTCATTTGAGATGTAATATAAGTTTGAATTGTAATGAGAGATGGTTATAACTCTGTTGTGATAACATATTATTAGATATTTTTATTGAGGCTTGTGTTCATGAGAAGGACTGATTATTGCGCCAATATAGTTAGGTAGCCATGAGATCAAAGCCTACATAGTTCGATTGTGAATAGTGTATACGTGTTTGAACATTTGTATCGATGTGCATGAGAGGTCATGCGTTGAGATAGTTTGATATCTCCTTTGAGGTTTGATGATAAGAGATAAGACATAACAACATCTTTAAGTGGACAATATATCATGAGACATATTGATGAAGCTTATGCTCACGATAGGGACTCAGTGTTAGGAATACATGCTCGTGTACCCAAAAAATTAAAGCCTGCGCAGTTCGATTGTCCACGTGTTCCATAATGATGATCATGCAAGTGTGAAAACATGTCTTGAGGGGGCTAGAATCTATCTTTGAGCCAGAGGGTAACTTCGGTGGATGTTCAACATGGGAGTGGACCCAAAGATCACTAATATTGACATATCATATTATGATAGTAAATAGATCTTTAGTCATGACGTGTTTTTCTTTAGACTAGTTTGAAGATGTATGAAAGGGGGTGCATTTAGGTTGGAGTGGACCAAAATCCCCTGATAGACATCTATGTATCCCTTATTGACATGAATAAAAATCCAGATGTGTGATAAGCCTCTAGTTAGTTTGAGGTGATGGAAAAAGGGGGTTTGGACGAGAGATGGAGGTATCCCTAAGAAATAATACACCGAGGTACGTATTATGAGGCTTGGGCTTCACGAGTTTAATTCAGTATAGCACCAATGTACCTAAGAAGACGTGGGATCAAAGCCAACATCGTTCCAATAAATAGGACTTATTTATGGGATATCAAGTATACCATGTACAATATTATGGTATTTATGGGTCCTAGTCTTTAATATAGCATTTTTATTATAAGTTGGAGTGATATGTTCATATGTTAAAAATATGTTAATAAAAGGATGATGTTTGATAATTATTACAAGAAATCACATATTCAGGGGTGCCTTCATTGACACGAGATTTTATCGCTTAGATAAGTGGTAAGAGTATTTCGATTCTAGACTTTGGTTATATCAAAGTTTCTGAAGGCCTCAACTCATGGAAACTTTCCTAAGACCGATTTTGAAAATTATGTTTTCATATTTTATATAGTTGTATCATTTTATTAGCATTTATATAACATATTAATGTGTCATTTCAGCTCAATTAGAAGAGGTGTTGGGTCAAAACCCAGATTTTAAAATATAAACACTGTAAAGGGCATACGGTACCCTAAACGAAGGTCAGTATAAGTGATATGAACAAATGTGGATAGTTTATCAAAATATATATGGGGTATTGGCCCGATATTTCTATAGAGTTTCTTTACCCTTATAGCATACGTCAAATATTTCCTAGGGGTGTGTCCCCTATAAGGTCTCACCATTTAGTCAGGCAAATCTTTATTTGGAAGATTTGAATTTTAGGGGGTGCGCGCAGAGGTTTGCCTCTGTATTTTGAAGGAAGAAACTTTTCTAAAGTACAAACTTCACTTAGGATTTTTCTAACTGAACTCGAGTTTCCCAAAACCTCGGGATTGAAGAAAGTTGGAAAAAACATTAATGTTGGGTTTTAGGGTGCTTTATAATATTGATGATGACCTCCTTTGATAGATTCCGATTGGGGTCCTTTTACCATTCAAATAAAGGAGGCCTTTAGCTGATCGGTTAAAGGCATGTACAGATGTAAGGTAGATGAGAGGACGAGGGCATGCGTATAGATGGGGTGTGTTAGCAAATATTGTAGAATCATTGTGTTGGGATTATTAACCATTCGGTTAAAGGCCTTTAATCGTTCAGTCAAACGGTAAATGGGACCTTTAACTGATTGATCAAAGGACCCCCCCCCCCCCCCCCCCCCGAGGATTTTGTGCTTATTTGGTAGGTTTTGGGGGATTTTTACTTGGCCCCTTACGAGTTTATTCATGGTAGCTTCAACCCCTTTATTTTTTGTTGGCTTCCAACTCTCGACACTTGGGATTACAGAGGGTGTTAATTGGGGGAAGACTCAAAACCCAATTACGAATTGGGGTTGTCCATAAAAGAAACCTATTTTGTATGGACAAGGATGACTTGGAGGCTTTGATAAATTTTGGCCACAAGTTTGGAATGCCTATTTTGTTCATTTTTTTCTCCAAATAAAATAAAGAAGTTGATTTTGATTTTAAGATTTTTATTGTTTTATCAAGCTAAAAGAAATAAGTTTTTCTTAAGTGCAAAAACCTTATTTGTATTTTTAAGATATCCATTATTGTCATTATATTCTAAAGTTATTTGAAGTTTGACTACTTCTTCTCAAGACTTGATCAATCATTTTGTGACATATATTCTTGAGAGACTTTAAATATATTTAATATTTCAATAATACTTGTGAGATAATTTTGATTATCTAAACACTTTTAAAGCTTCCATGAACCTTTAGGAACTTCACATTTTAGGTATTATAATTACGTTGATGTTCTCTTACTTTTTCCATTGGTACAAAAAAAAAAATCTTCAACTATAAAGAAGATTTTAATTTTAGTGTAAACGCGACATTATCAACAGAAGTTGACACCTGCAATGTGGCAAGCGGTCTCATATCAATCTTTTCTTGCTATTCCAACTAGACGATGAAAAAAATGTCGTGCGGAGGTTGTGCAATATTTATTCTAGGAAAGATTAAATTTTGTAAGTAATTTTTCCCTTTTTGTAAATATTTACCTATATAGTGGAAGGTGTCGGTATGGCTCAAGGTTTTTCTCGCAAGGGTTTTTCCCTCGTATAAATCCTCATATCAATTTCATGATTTTCTATTCCGCCTTTTAATTCCCGTTATATTCTCCATGAAGATATGTTGTTTAGTTGAATAAATCTGTAACTCGTGTCTATGTCACCTAGATTCTACGATTAACTTTTACCCGAATTTGTATTAAAAACAAACATTACCTACATTTGGTAATAATTTTTAATTTTGGTAGTTTCTCTATATACATGCTTTCTCACCTGGTACTAGAGCTAGACCTCACATTTTGTTAGGTTTAATAACCTAGTACTTCTAATTATTCTAATAGCGGAATTCATTCTCACTCTAATTTTACATGTGGTCCTTCACACCAAAAATGAATATGAATCTAGTCAGGATGATTATTACGATGTTAGTTTCTTAACTATTGATTCTAAATATGATAAATTATATGAAGAGTCTTTGAATTTTTTAACATAATGCATTAATATCCTCCAAACTTAATGTATATAGAAAGAATAACATTAATTTATAACATAAGGTATTTATTAGTAATCAACTTCAAGTTGACCAGCTCGTTGATGGGGTTCGATATAGATGGAATAAAACATGTCTTCCTTGAAACTTCGACTAATCAAATACGAGAAAGTGGGCACACAAAAACTAGGTTTCAGAACAAAACTGGGGTATATAATACAATACCTTTGGGGATTCGGTTGTGATCTGATGTGGAGAAAAGTACACGTACATGATGGGGATGACTTGTTTTGGATCTCCAAAATCTTTCTTAAACTTCTGTGAAGCTTGAATATTCTAGTTTATGATCATCCCCAAAGTTAGATAGGTATGTGGGAAACTTTTGAGATGAAAAGCCTCCTTCTTGAGTGAGATATGATGATTTCTCTCTCTCTAGTGCTCTTAGCAAAAACATGAATAGTGTTTTCTCTCATCCCTCTCGAACCCTAATATGTTCAATAATGAGCTTAAGACCCATCCCATACCCTTATATACAAGTATAAAAGTTGAACATGGGGCTAAACTTGGTTTCTTAAGAATATAGGACTAACTACTTGGGCATTAGGACTACATTAGGGACCCAAGACAAATAATTAAATTGTCTTCATATAAATATTTAGAAATACCCAATTACTATTACCATAATTTATATCCTATCTTTATTTAATCATTATTAATTCCATTAAAAAACTGCACTCTAACTTAATTATCTTAAAAGTCCTCGGATATAATAAGGCCTTATTTGCAATGTTGATTATGGTGCATAATGTGATTACCCACATTAAGATTTTGATACATTTTTGGTGAAGTCAATTTGTTGTTGATTGAATTTGACCAAAATCTATTAAATTCTTCTATTCTCAAACATAACTTATTTTTCTACCTCCACTGAATTATAAGTAATCCACTGATCAGGTTTATTGTTCGAAACCAAAACTTATAAGTCAATCAAGGTGGTATCGTAATCCTAAATTTCCCCGAATGCGAATTCATCCAAATTAAGATCTAAGACCTACTTGTATAATTTTCACCCGATATATGAGGATCCTTTAATTCAATCCAATATTGAATCGGAGCTATGGCAATCAAAGCGAAAACTACAAAAGCATCCTAATATTTCTAATTCTCGGGATTAAGAATCTATGCACCCAATGAAAATTAAGTGAGATATCCTGAGTCTAATCATGATATCCCTTAGAATTTAATCTCATGGGTGGTCACGTTCAATATATTACTGGGATGTACTGATCATAATCCCTTATTGAACTATCTCACAAGATCTATAACCATTATTGGCTCCCCATAGTTTTAGAAACACTACAAGTATTTTGTCGCAACCATTCCAATAGTATTCCAAATCCCTATCTAAGTTGTGAACATTTCAATATTACTAGAACTATAATTCCATCTCCACTTGATTGGCCAAAATCTAACTCACTAGAATTATTACTAAGCTCTATTGGATGAAATTTAATGAAACGATATATTTAAACAAACATAAAGCATTCTCGCAACTTGATTCTCATTTCAAAATGAATAAAAAATTTCATTTATTAACAAATAGTAAAATGTTTTACGCATGGTTTTCCAAATAAACCCCAATAATACCCAACATAGTATTAAAGTTATGCGTCCATGCACTTGACTCCCATTCCTTCTATGGGACAGTCAAATGTCCTGGATGGTAAGGTCTTTGTAAAAGGATCCGCCAAGTTGTCCTTAAATGCAATCTTGGTCCAAATGACATCGCCCCTCTACATGATCTCAAGAATTAGGTGATATATGTGTTCAATGTTCTTCGTCCTCTTATTAGTCCTTGGTTATTTTAGATTTTTAACCTCACCTCTATTATCACAAAAAAAGTTTAATAGGTGACTGCACTGAAGGAATCATACCCAAACTACTTAGCAAGTTTCGGAGGCAAACAACCTCATTTGTTGCCTCTGAAGCGACAATATACTCATCTTCCATGGAGAAATTAGCAATATAAGACTAGTTGATATTCCTCCAAATTATGGATCCATCTCCTAGGGTAAAAAAATATGTTAAGGTTGATTTATTTTAGTTAATATCTGATTAGAAATTCTATTCAGTGTACCCAATGGTACTAAACTCTTGGTTGAGTATACCACCACAAAATCCTTAGCCTCTTAAGGCACTTCAGAATATCCTTTATAGCAGTACAGTGCTCCTCAATTGGATTAGATTGGAATATAATGACCATGCCAACGGCATAACATATGTTCGATCTAATGCAACACTATACCAAAACTGTCAGATTGTCACGATCATTGACCGTGACAAGTATGGGGGTGACAACAGTTTTTCTCACGAACTTGTCACCGCCGTGTCACGGTCTTTGACCTTGACAAGTTTTTTTACAATTAAAGATTGTGACAAGCGAGTGACAAACTCTAAGAAATTATCACAGTCAATGACCGTGACAAATTTGAATATAATTTAAAAAAAATCTGCTAGCCCGTTTTGCCACTGCCACTGGCCAACAGTATATTTGTACCTATTATAGCAAAATTGTACCTGTTCAAACAACACATATCCAAATAAAATAGAAATAATGCACCAAATCATTGCATATATAATTCCATATCCAAGTAAAATAAAAATACAATCCATATCCAAACCAAAATATAACAAATCAAAATAATTCAAATATAATCCAAGTGTCCAAATAAAAATATATACAAATAATGTCACACCAAAGATCCTGGGGTAGGTTGGAGGAGGAAGGAAGGCCACCTGATATACGCAATGATACACCCCTCAATATGCGTCACGCAGTGTTATTCTTACAACCACAATGAGGAGTTCTCCTTGTTGGTTATCACATTCGTGACGAGAAACTTGGCCTCGATGTTTTGAAGGATACATCCATGAATCGACATACCTGAGATGGTATTCGGGTCACTCAACCACCTCGATATCCACTGGCCATCATATATGTCGAGTAAATATACGCTCGGCCAACTTATTGTTGACATAGGCTGCTCGACGGGAACTAAGTAGGGGACTCAATCATCAAGCGGTGAGTCTGCGCGTATCGGCGATGAAGCAGCGATGTCCATGTCCTCATCCTCATCCACCTCCTCCTACACCATCTTATCCTTCCCCTTGACCTTTCCCTTTCCGCCTAACTCACGCTTCATGAATGCATACATATCTAGGATCGTCGCCTCTAACCTTGATAGCTTCGTGCCATGCATGTCCACTTGACGAGCCAACCCGCTGTTGCTCGTCTCCATTTCGATGATCCTAGATTTTCCCACCTGTGATCTCACCCACTAGTCCTCCCCTTGCAATCAGCGCTGAGAACCTCATAGAGTGCGTCCGTAGCCAAAGATGCCTTGTCGGCATCAGACTGCGACTCATGCACTTCCTTCAGCTTTGTCTAAAACGGAAAAAAAGCGCACGATTAGTTAATTAAGAAAATAAAAAATTATAACATAATTAACAAAAATTAAACATTTATAACTTACAATCGTGGATGCGACGTTCGGGGACACCTCCTTATCCTTGCCCTTCTTCGTTCGAATTGCCACGTAGGCATCGAGCCTAGGTGGCCTACCCCCAGGGCCACTCCACATCCCCTGAAATAAAATAATGCAAAATTATTAAGTAAAGCAAAGTAAAATAATGCAGAATAACATATTTCTATAATTATAAAAAATAAAAACTTACCATCCTATGATCAACCTTTTCATAAGATGTCCTGCCGGAGTAGATGCCAAATGTCAAATGTCAAATGTCACTCCTCGATCTCATTGTCAAATGAACTTTTGTTATTGTGCCAATGAGATCGGCTCCTTCGGCGGGACGGACTCACTCATTCTGAGAATAGAGTCCTGGGTATTCCCAAAGTATCGGGCCTGTGAATTCTTCCGTCATGTCTTGTGTTGCTCCCTCAATTGCTCCAATAAAGAATCGCGGAGTTCTGGGGGCAGGTTGAATTATTCCTGTCAACCAAATACAAAACAAAACGAGAGTAAGTGTTAGTTGTGAATAAATATAAATATAAATTGAAATTGAAATTGAAATCGAAATCGAAATTGAAATTGAAATTGAAATTGAAATTGAAATTGAAATTGAAATTGAAATTGAAATTGAAATTGAAATTGAAATTGAAATTGAAATATATATACATTACCTGTAGTGCCGTCCAAATAGCTAACTTGAGCTCATTTGGCACCTCCCTCCAACTAGTGTAGCCTGGGCCGATAATCTTCTTCACCAGCTCGATGTATCTAGACAATATGCTCATCTTATTCTCAACGGCCATTCCCAATTTTTCCCATTTTGGGAGCCTAGGGGCCGAGGAGCCCTCGTCGCCTCTACTACCGCCAAGCCATGAAGAGGACATTTTTTGTAAAAAATTGTTGTTATTAGTATAAACCCAAATGAATTCGAAGAATACAAAGCTCTAACCATACTATAAAAATACACTGGCAACTTTGAATTAATGCGCTAAACCGATGAAGTACAAATAAATTAAAAGCATTAACTAAACTGATGTCTGATAATAATAAAACACTAGAATAATACACCCACTAGACATGGACTTTGAATTAATGCTTAAGAATTAAATCTAAATATTACATGCATTAAACTGATCAAGTATAAATTAATCAAAAGCATTAAACTATTAATTGGAATACTTATTACAAATCTAAAAATTATTTCAAATTCGGGTTATCATAAAAAATGGATTGATATTCTGTAGGAGCAGCCAAGTCATCCACACTACTGTTTAGACTCTTTAGCGCATGTAGGACGATTGACCATGCCTTGTTGTTGATCTAATCCGAGTAAAACACTTGCTTAACCTTTTGAAATGCACAAACAAATGACTCATTGCTCACGTGTTCGTTGCTCTTCAACTTGGACAACTCAACCATGATCAAATTGGTGCCAGGATCAACTTTATAAGCATTTTTATCCTCAACTCCTACCCAATCACAGTAAGAATACAAACTCTTTGAATCTTACATAGTCCAATTCAATTATATTTCGAATTACACCATAGTAAGTCATTTCAGCTTCAACGAGGTTTTTATCTTTTGCACTCACTCGGAAGAAAGTAAGAGCCTTGTAAGAAATGCTCGATTTCTATACATGTGTACTTTCCCGTACACCCTTGCACCGAATACGTAACCGTTCCATCGATACTTTTTGTACTCTTGGGCTGTAAATAAGGGTCGAGTGGCTAGACGAGCAAGCATTGATATCGCATCACCGTTCTTTAAGAGTTGAGAATATAGATAAATTAATTATGTTAGTTGTATTATTTTATTGTAATTTAACTTTATATAACATCCACTTTCATTATAATTAGCTCATGTGACAACAACATCCTAAATCCCCTATCTGATTGTGCCGTTGTTTTTCATCTTTTATTGTTCTCACAAGCTTCATATTTTCTGTATAAAATTAATGTGACAAATGTATTACAACATTAATCATGTATAAAATAATCTAAAATAAAAACTTACTTTTTCCATTCTTCGACATCTTCATGTGTGTCAAATAGATAATGAGCTACTTGTTCATGTTGCAAACTCGTTAATTTCACTCATTTGCCCATCACGTGATCACCCTCATCGACGAACTCATCAATGTCATCAATGTTGGTCGAGTCAGACATATATTCCCGAGTATAGATTGATGACTCCATGGTTATATATTCCTCTACAAATGATCCTGCAATGTATCGTGTATTTTTGACATAATCTTTGAAAACTTTTATCAATCTTTCAAATGGATACATCCACCGATATCTAACCGACCCGTAAAGAAGTGTCTCGTCGCATAGGTGTGCCAACAAGTGAACACGTATGTCAAAGAATGATGGGGAAAAATACTTCTCCAATATACAAATCTCTTCGTTAACCGCCAATTTTACAGCCACTATGTGTTCTCTATTGACTACCTTCTCACATAAAAGTGAAAAGCAGATACTAATTTGCATAATAGTCCACCGTAAATCCTTGTGCTTAGACAAACAGTGCTTAAACAATAGAGGAACAAATTGCATGATCACATGCCAATCGCGGGACTTACACTTATGTAAATCATGGGTATCATAATTCACAATCCTTTGCAAGTTGGACGAAAAATTATATGGGACCTTCAAATTATATATTGTGTCTAAAAGAACCTTACTTTCCTCACTCGTCAAAGTAAACATACCAGGGGGAATTCTTATCCTTCCTCTACTATCTTTTTTTAACCATAGTCGTGGCTTAAGTTTCAACTATTTAAAGTCTTTTCGTGTATTTTCTTCATCCTTCGAATGACTCCCACAAAGGCATGTGCCTAAAATATGTTCAACGATGTTCTTCTCTGCGTGCATCGCATCCAAGACATGGCGCACTGAGTTATTCTTCTAATAAGGGAGGTCAAATAAAATGACCTCCTAGACTATGCCTTAATTGTCTCAGTTTCATTCCCAGTTGGGGTCTTCTTATGCTTGACATTCTTAAATTTAGGATTCTTACATCGTATATTAGGGCCACAATCAAAAAAATTACTTTCAATATCTGAACCTGAAAGTTTTCTCGGCAGTAGCCTATATTCAACCCAGCTTAATAAAAAATTGGAACCTTTATCAAATCTGAAACTATGATGGGGGGGGAGGGGTAAAAACCTCCTATGACAATGGTATACATTTTTTGAGCTAGTGGGGAGATGAAGAGATTCAGTCTCCTCTCCACAAATAGGACATCCTAAATAACCATGTACTACACAAATGGATAATGTCCCATAAGCTGAAAAATCATGAATTTCCCACATCAACATACCTTTCAGCATAATTATTTCTTTTCTAAAAGAGTCAAATTCGTGCACACCCTCTTCCCACAACTCATTTAATTCTTCTACCAAAGGAGCTAGGTAGACATCGATGTCATCACTTGGTGCATTTGGTCTAGGTACCAATCGAAAATTCAGGTATCAAGCACTGTGAAGGAGGGAGGTTAAGTGGGGCTAGCATCACTAGCCATAACTCTGATTGGTGCTTAAATTTCCAAATGGATTGAAACCATCTGTTGATATTTCCAAATGAATGTTACGATGTTCTCAATCAAAATCGGGATACTTATAACTCATCCTCCTCCAAGCTATAGATCAATAGGATGACGCATAAGATTATCCCATACTACTGCCCTAGCATGTTAGGTCATTGCCTCCACTATCCATGGTACTATGAAAAATCTCTTTAATCTAGTCCCAACGGGAAAATATTTCAATACTTGTTGAGGCAATTTTGAGCTTGTTCCTTTGTTTCCAGTAGATTGGACATATCTAGGTTCATCGCAAACTGGACACCGATCAAGAGTTTCATACTCTTTTCAATATAGTATGAAGTCTTGCACACAAGCATGAATTGATTTATACTTCATTTCCAAACCTTTCAAACTATTCTTCATAACAGGATAGCTATTTGAAAGTGTATTCTCCTTAGGTAGCAAGCCCTTTACCCAATTCAGAATTCATGTCACACTATTGTCAGATAAACCATATTAGGTGTTAAAACTATGAAAACCAACCATGTCATGTAAAGTTGTTTGATCTTTCTCACAGCCAAAGTATAACGATTGGGCCGCCTTGAATTTTAAACTTTGGTAGTCATCGTCAAGGTTTATCCCGATATCTTCATGAGCACTTGAACCTCGTACATCGTCAGTGACCTCACTCTCTTCCACTTCATTAACTTAGTATGCGTCATCAACTAAATCCTCTAACATATTGTGATCTACGTCGGCCCCTTGTACATCTTTCCTACTTGTTGAAGGTTGTTGTGGAGGTTGCTCGGGGACAAAAGGAACTTTTGATTCCCCATGAAAACTCCAAAATTGATAACTATCTTGAATACCCATCTTAACAAATGTAGTTCAATTATTTTCCACTCAAACACCTTACCAAATCACACGGATACGAAAACTCTTCAGCATTATGACATCTCTTTGCGTATTTCACAAATTCATTAGCACCTCTATGAAATACATCCTCTAATATATTTGTATCACCCATCCACTCTTTGTATTTAGGATATCCCATCATAGCTACTCCAAACAATCACCTATTATATGTAAGAAGCGTATATTCGTGGACTAGTATAAACAGAAGTGTTAACATTTAGTTCCTATTAGTATAAATAATCACTTATTACTTGTATAAAATTTATAGTATGTTTTATTTAATTATGTCTTATTAATATTCGATTTTTAAATTTCAAATTCAAATGAAATTTTTAATATTAATTCCTATTTCCTCTATCTCCTCTAAAGGATGAGGGGTCCTATCCTATTCAAGACCACATATTACTGTAATATACTTAACAGCTCATGCACATTGTTCCAATTTGAGGAAAATTTGGTAGCATGTCCCCCTAGTTCTCCAAGTACACGATGTATATTTGCGAGTGTGACTGTTATTTCAATTGATAATTGAAATAACACTCAACATCGCATCATCTGGTATGTACCCAGATAAAATTAAGATACGACTGCAGAACTTACTCCAAAAGTAACGAGTTTAAGCCACTAAGAATATTACTTTATAGAAACTATGGAGTCCCAAATTGCCCAAACGGGACAATTCGAGAGATCTCATTATAGGGTTAATGACTCTCGAACGGTTCTAAGGGCTATTGAATGCGTACTCATAAGAACTAGAAGTCTAGTATCTATGTGCACTATTTGTAATTTCATGTATGTTCCATTTAATTATGATAAGTCTATGGTCGTGCCACTCTTGAACGAGTCGTGACACAAAGTGATTTTACGAAAAAAGTTGAAAACTCCTCCTCCCCCCATTTTGACGATAATCCAGTGCTCGTGCCAGTTCCAAAATTAACCAATTCAACAAAGTAAGACAATATAATTATATAAGGATTTATTAGTGTGGATTAAATTAAGGATTCAAAAAAAATTAACCACCAACTTCCATATCCAACCACATCCGGCCAATATAATCCAACAACAACAACAAACCAACAAATGTGCATCCCGTACTCCTCCTAATTCATCTACTCAATTAATTCAACATTAACAATTTGAAACCTAAATAAAAATATATAAACAATATTTATAATGTCAAATTATTTTTATTCTCTAAATAATAAGATTCAATCAATATTAACAATACCTATTAATTTCAATCCCAACTAACATCACCCAATCAAAATTAACAATTAATTTCAAGTACCCAATCAACATTAACAATTAATTTCAAGTCCTAAACTAAACATTAATTTTAAGTCCTAAATCAACATTAACAATTAATTTCAAGTCCTTAACTAAACATTATTTTCAAGTCTTAAATTAACAATTAATTTCAAGTCCTAAACATTAACAATTAATTTCAACTCCCCACCACCCCACCCCCACCCTCAACCACCACCCATCACCCCTAGACCCCCTTCCCCCCACTCCCCCCTTCCCCCCACCACACAAACATGCACAACACACACTCACCTACCTGCATAGACACACACACCACCCGCTACCCTCCCCCACTAGCTACCCCACGCCACACACATATATACAAAGGAAAGGGAAAGAAAAAGAAAAAATAAACCTTAAATCATAGAAAGAGAGAGGGAGAGAGAGAGAGCAGTCACTTAGAGAGAGAAAATGGAAGGGAAATGAAAACGGTGGGAAAAAAGGGCGAAGGGTTTTTTTACAGACAAAGTTGTCACAAACCTGTCATGGTCAATGACCGTAACAAGCCTTTGTCATGGACTTTTCACGGTCAATGACCGTGACAAAAAATACATGCTTTTTTGTCAAGGTCATTGACCATGACAAGGGTGGCCAACTGAAGGGTGACAATTTGGATTTTTTGGTATAGTCCAAGCCATAGCATACATGATGTTGCCTACTACCGAAGCATAGGGTATATTCGTTATCCTCTCTATCTAATAAGGTGTCTTAGGACAGTGATCCTCAGATAAAAAAATTCCATGTCTAGAGGGGAGAAACCCTTTCGTGGAATTATGCATGCTAAATATTGTGATTATTGTGTCAATATAAGTGGCTTGGGATAAGCTTAATATCCAATTTTTATTAACACGAAAAATCTTTATCCATAGGATGTGATTGGCTTCTCCCAAGTCCTTCTATCAAAATGGCGAGACAATGGTAATACCCCGCGATTTTGGACTGTATATATCTTTTTATAAATCAAAAATCGAAATATTATTTTTTGTGGATTTATTTTAGCATTTGAAAATGTTGGTTTTCATATATAAGAAATAAGGTTTAACTTGGATTCAAAATCGGAAACACAATTGGATTTTTTTAACTTTTCTTCCCTTTCGGTTGAACAGAGAGGAACATATTCTCTTAGGGGAATAGATTCGGCCCTAGGGGGAATCAATTCGATCTGAGGAAGATTTTGGAAATTTGTCTTTTAGTGTTTGAGTTGGTTTCAAACTCTTTTGTTTTCCTATATTAAAAGGGCTCTAGTTTTGACCTTTTTAAACACTTTTAATTCATCTTATAAAGTAGTAGCCTCCAAAAAATATCTTCTCTCGTTTACAAAACCTAAACACCATTACAAACAAGTTTTAACTCAAGTTTTGAAGATTCAAATCAAGTTTTCTCAAGATTCACGAAGAACGAGTTTTCTCAAGTTTTGGGATAAGTTTAACATCAAGTTTTTAAGTCTAATAATTATTTTAATTATATTAAGGTACGGGATTTCCAAAATATGCTCCTCCGAATCTCTCGAGAGTATTTTTCTTGTTCCCCATTTATTTGTATTCCTCGTTAAAATGTTGTGGTATTTATTAGAATCCCATGTATTATTCGATAGAGATATTGTGTATTTGTTTATTCGGGCATTGTTCCATGAAATTTTAATATGGCACAGAGAATGGTCACCTGCCAAAAGTCTAAAATTTTAACAATCGGAATGAGGCTTTAAGATACCTAGGTGAGGTGAGGCCCAGTGACCTATTGACGTATTTTTAAGATATATAGTGGTACAATATTTAGGTGTCTCGCTGGACTTGTATACGGTTTCGTATTGTTGCTTTTTATTTACCGTTATCATATTAAGTATCTATTCTTGTCATATTGTGTACTTTCCCGTCTTTTTTAGTGGCAGGTAAGCATGAATGTGGACATTATGGGCTTACAAAGAATACTGAGAGCACATTATTTTCGGAATGTTATTTGTGGACAAATTAGTATTGTAAATATTTGGGAACTTAGTGTTATTTATTAGTGGAAATAAGATGTAATTATTTAGAACTGTAAATTTTATATAGTTTTATTATTAAGAGACATTTTAAATTGTTGTGTACAATTAAATTATTAATTGGACTTTATGTATTTTGGTGATTCGTTGTATTTATTTTTGTGTAATATAGGTACCCTGTATTGATTATTGAGGATTTTAGTTTAATTTTAAGCAAAGTGACGACTTGAATTTCTCGAGGTGTCACAGATGGTATCAAAGCATGGTCTTAGGTCTTGCAGGTTGTGAGTTCATTTAACTTTTGTGTTACCAATCTTTGATTTCCTTTTTTCATTTGTACTCTACGGTATTGGGCCTAGAATATGTGTTAGTTGTGTTTCTTAGATATAAGATGTTTTGTGTTATGGTCGTTACAGGGATTGAGGTTAGAAATGATAATCTTGATGTGAGAATATTAGAGTTTATTTTGGAGATGAGATTTTTTTTGAAGATTTTTATCAATGATGTTAGATATCTCTAGTATCAATGTGGCGATGTAATTTGATTTCAGGACTTTAGCATTGCGATGACTTTTGGAGATGAAATCGAGTAGTGATTCGTGGGAGATTGTGATATGCCGTTATTTTCGTAGTTATGCTTATATACAGTTAAGATATATATTGCACATTTATTCGTGGGGTAGGTTCATGTAAGATTGAATGTATGGTTCCCAATCATGGCATACTTACTCCTTACGTTTACGCTTCATCGAATTTCAGGGAGGAAATTTTTATATTAGTTGGGGAGAATGTGATAGCCCTTGATTTTGGATCGTAAATATCTTTTTATAAATTGAAAATCAAAAAAATATTTTCTTTGGATTGAAATATTTTTAGTATTTAAAAATGTTGGTTTTGATATAAAAGAAATAAGGTTTTAATCTGATTCAAAATTGAGAAATTGGATTATTTTTTTTTTTTAAGTTTCTTCTCAATCTACTGAACAGGGGGAACAGATTTGCCCAAGGGGGAATCGATTCTGCCCTAGGGGGAATCGATTTGGTACGGGGAAGATTTGTCAAATTTTCTTATTTTTAGGTGTTTAAGTAGGTTCAAAATCGTATTAAAAAGGCTCGGGTTTAGACTTTTTTAAACACTTTTAGCGCATCTCAAAAAGCACTAGCCTCCTATAAATTTCTTTTTTCTCTTCTACAAGACTTAAACCCATTAAAAAATAAGTTTCAACTCAAGTTTTGAAGATTCCAATCAAATTTTCTCAAGATCCACCAACAAGGAGTCATTATTATTTTTGCGAGAGGATTGCAACCGTATAATCAGAAGTTTGAGCAAGAATGTTACAGGTTCTCAAGTGTTAGCATTATTTGAATTAAATTAAGGTAAGAAGTTTATAAAATATGATCCTCCGAATCGCTCGAAACTATTTTTATTTTTCCGCATTTATTTGTATTCCTCTTAAAATTCTTGTGGTATTTATTTGGATCTCATGTCTTATTTGATTAAGATATTGTGTATTTGTTTATTTGAGCATGGTTCCATAAAAAAATTATATGGAAGTGAGAATGATCACCGACCAAAAGTCCAAAAGTCTAACAACTTGAATGAGGCATTGAGATTCCTAGGTGAGGTGAGGTGAGGCCCGGTAACCTATTGATATGTGATTGAGAAATAAATTGGTACAATGTTTAGTTATCGCATTGGACTCGTATACAGTTTCATACTGTTGCATTTTTTTTACCGTTATCATATTGAACATCTATTATTTTCATAATGTGTACTTCATCGTCTTTTTTAGTGGATTTGGAGGTTATTGGTTTGGGAAGAATATTGAGAGCATAACATTTTCATAATGTTATTCGTGTAAAAATTAGTATGGTAAATGTTTAGGATTTTAGTGTTATTTGTTAGATGTAAATTGGCATGTACAATCGGATTATTAATTATACACTATGTATTTTCGTGAATCGTTGTGTTTATTTTTGTGGAATATAGGTGCTAAGTATAAGTTAATGAGGATTTTCATTTAATTTTAAGCAAGGTGACGACTCGAATTTTTCATGGTGTCACAACAACCACATCCATATACTAGATAATAGACTTACATTATTCTCGATTAAGAGAATATCATCCACGTATATTTTTAGAAACACCATAATGCTTATGGCATTCCTCTTATACACACAAGTTCCATCCATACATTGGTCAAAACCAAAGGATTTTATCATGTGCTAAAATAGGATATTCTAAGACTTTGATGCTTGTTTATGTCTATAAATGGATCTCTTAGGCCTACAAACACTGCTCTCTTAGCCCTTTGCTATGAATCTCGTGGGTTGTATCATATAGATTCATTCATCAAGATTCTCATTCAAGAACGTAGTCTTGATATCCATTTGCCAAATCTTAAAATCAAGATGTATAGTAATGGATAAGATAATTCAAATAGGCATACTCGTGGCTACCGGCGAAAAGTTCTCCTCATAATCGATCCCCTATTTCAGAGTAAACCCTCTTGTAACAAGTTGTAGATTAAAGGTTTCCATATTTTCATCTACTCCTCTTTTTCTTTTGTTGATCTACATGCACCCTATGGGTTTATCCCATCCGATAAGTCCACAAGATACCGCATTTTATTTTACTACATCGAATTCATCTATGTGTTCATAGACCGAATAAAAGTTTGGCATCCTTGTCTTGGAGTACCTCGTCGTAGGTTTTGGGATCCATTTTATATTCCCTCGAGACTTCACTAGAGTGCTCTCCCAAATATACTAATCTATCAGGTTGAAATCTAACCCTTTCACTACGATGTGGCTCCACTTGTGGTCCAGTATAAGTGACACATGAATCATGATCATCGACAATACTCCAAACACTGTCAGATGGTGTATTATCATGATGAACTTGTACTTCTTCTAGTATGAGTGGTCTCAAAGCATTTTCTTACTACTCTCCTCTTATCTCTTAGAAGATAATCTTGCTCTTGGGCTTGTAGTCAATCATATAATCTTCCACTAAGTACCTAGCATTTGTGCTAAGAAACACTTTACATTCCTCAGGATCATAGAATTGGTCACCCTTGGTTCCTTTGGGGTAAACCACAAAGAAACATACATATGTCCTTAGTTACAACTTCCCTAGATCCTTCCTTAGAACAAGTGTCAAGAACCCCATTTCTGAATGTGTGCTAGACTGGGCTTACGCCCAGTCCATAATTTTGATGGAGTTGTTGAGACAAATTTATAAGGAACTAAGTTATATATGTACGTAACCATATTTAGTGAGAAAGTACAAAAAGAATCTGGTAGATCTGAATAGCTCATCATGGACCTAAACATATCTAAAAGAGTCGTGCTCCTTCTTTTCATTGCACCATATTTTTTAGGAGTGCACACTGTAGATAATTAGGTTGTAATATCCAAACTTTATAAACATTACCTAAACTCTCCGAAGAGCTATTTCCCTCCATGATCAGATCATAGAGTAGGAATTAGTTTACCATGTCGCTACGCTCAATCTCAGGATTGTACTCTGTGAACTTATCAAAAGCGTTGGAATTGTGGTTTATAAGGTAAACATATCCATACCTCGATTAATCATCTACAAAAGTAATAAAATACTCATAACCACCTCTTTTCCGGATCATCACGGGTCCACATAAATCAGAATGAACGAATTACAACACATCTTTGTCTTTATAGCCCTTGGTCATAAACGACCTCTTGATTATTATTTCCTTAAAGCGGGATGCACACACAATAAGTGCATCCACTTCTAAGGAGCCTAATTGCTCACTTGAAACCAATATTTGTATCTTTTTTAGATTGATATCACCTGAGCATAGGTCCCAAAGATATATATGGTTAAACTTTGAAGGTTCCTTTCTCTTCAGGTTCTTTCCACTTAAGCTATTCACTTCAATATTAAGTAGTAGTGGTGAGACATGTCTTATAATATAAATATCATTTTCCAAAGTTCCATAACAAATGAGAGATTTTCCATTTTTGGTAAAAAAAACTCATTTACTATAATAAACCAAATCACCATCCATCACAAGCTTAGAAACCGAAATTAAATTTCTTCTAATACTAGGAAAATAAAAACAATCTACCAATATTAACCTTTTGTCTTCACCAAAATGTAAAACTAAATTTCCTACTACTACTTTGTGATGATCGCCCATGAATAGAAATATCTCTCCATTATTGAGCTCACTAGTTACTTAGAACCCTTGCTAAAAATTTCAAATATGATTTGTGGCTCCAAATCTATACGCCATTTTCTGTTATATTAAACTATAAAAAATGTCTCAATGATATATGAGAAATTATTGTTCCCATTATTTCTTTCTATGAATGTAGGGCATTGCTTCTTCCAATGTCCTTCCTCTTAGCAGATGTAACAGCTACTTATTAGATTTTTACCTCCACTCTGGGGATTGAAGTTTTTCTTGACTACTTTAGGTTGTCCCCGATACTTGCCTTTCTTATTCTTTCCTTTCGGAGTAGAAGTAGACGAGTTTTTCTCAGCATCCTAAACCACATCATTATGCCTATTGATATTCTCCATAGCTGGAGTTCTTTAAGAAATTTTTTAGAGAGTAGTCAAACTTGTTCATAGATTAATTTAGGCAAAACTGTTGAAAGGACTTTGGTAAGATTGGATGATAAAATCAACTTGGGTTTCCCCATCGATTTTATATCCAATAAGTTCCTTTTCTCCAAAATATTGACATCATCTTTATAACGTGCTCACGTATGGGAGTACCCGTAGGCATCTTGGTGTTAACGAGCCTTGACATATCATCTAACCTTGTGGTGTGATTTTGACCTCAAACATATCCCTGAGGTTCAAAATCATTTTATAAGAAGTGGGGATTTATTGATGGTTGCTCTGCAACACATTACTCATAGAAATAGATATGTAGTAGCAAAACAATTGATGAGACTTTTTCCACCTCTAGTAGGCTTGGACATCCCTTTCGGGTGCCCCTTCCTCGGGCTTGATAGGTAAGGTCTCCATCAAGACAAACATAAAGTCCTCAGCAGTTAGGACAATGTCTAGGATTCTTTTCCAGTCGATATAGTTCATTCCAGTATGTTTGTTATCCTTTAAGATTGAGATAAGTGGGTTGAAAGAATATCCCATTTTAAAATCTGAGACTCATAAATTTTGAAAAGTAAATTAATTTAAAAATAAACATGTCAAAATTTAAAAAGTGGAGATCGCTTAAATAAGCTCTGATACCAATTTGTAAAGTGGAGATCGCTTAAATAAGCTATGATACCAATTTGTAGAATCGCTACAGTAGAAATATTGCGACTTCTCAAATAAAATCAAATTTTAATTAATCCCAAATTTTAGTTAAACCCTAAAACATGCATCTAGATGATTTATCCAATAAAATAAAGCATGCAGGATAAAAACAAACAATTTCAGGAAAAATCCCCCAAAGGGACAAAACCTTTTATATCACTATAATTTGTAAGAAAATAGCTTACACGGATTACAATGAAATAGGGTGACATACGAAATACCCGCAGGTGTCGGTTTCGATGTCTCGGCTGGAACTTTCCCTTTCCAGAAGGGCAGCAGTGAAGAAGAAGATGACTCCTCTACAAGTTAGGACTGGAATCTCCCGCAGGTGCTCCAGGTGGTCAGTAATGAAGAAGAAAACGGCTTCTCCACAAGAGTGAACTTCATAAGGACTCCCTCCACAATAGCTTGCAACTGTCAGTTGTAGAGATCTCCCCACAAAGTATAAACAAGAGCAAAGTATGTTCTTGAAAACCAAAACAATTCACTAAAGCATATGGGAGTTTTGTGAATTGAAAATAAAAAAGGATTAAAACCCTAAAGGAAGAAGCCAAAAAGGATTCTGCTTTTGCAGTTTTCTGTTCATCAAAACGTTGTGACTTCTTAATGAAAACGGAACCAAATAATAAGATTTTATAAAAAATCGCGCCGCCTCGAAAACCGAGCTCGTTCGGACGAGATCGACAAGTCGCTCGAATGAAGGACATCTGTCGTTCGAACGAGATCGCGTGACATGCTATCTCGCGCGAACGACATGCTATGTCGCTCGAACGACTGAAGAAAAAAATATTATTTTAATGTCCGCTTCAACACATAGAAAAAATACTCATTCTCAAATTTTGACGAAAAAGTCCACTCCAACACTTAGAAAATATTTTGTAAAAATATCCCAAAAGCTCTAAATGAAAAGTTAAGGTATTTAAAACATAACCTTACCAAAGTAAACTTCGCGGAGTCTTGAATGATGAAGAACTTGAGTAATTCGGATCCGTCTTTGATGTAGATGTCTCTTGAATGCTCTTCGACGGTGTAGCGGTATATGACATAATAAATTGATAATGGACCTATGAAAATATGTCCTTATGAATCTCCCCCTATGTCTATGTCGGTACATACATAAAAAATCCGAATTATCAAAAAACTAAAATTCCTATACAAATCTACCCTCCCATGAATAAATTTGCAAGACCTCAAAACTGTTCTTCAATCATCTTCGTCCAATCTCAAATCTTTTCTCATCAGGGTGTGCAACATCATAATCTTCAGTCTTTGCACCTACACACATGAGATAAAGAAAAAACCTTCGTGACGAGCTTGAAATGATATAAGAATAAAGCATTAATAAATCAAATCTCCCCCATAATGCAAAAACTCCACCATAACATGATAATTCTTTCTCCCCCTTTTTATGATGTCCCCAAATAGACAAATAAGAAGAAATAATCAAAACATGGAGTGTAACAATAAAGATGCATAGCAAACAAAGATCAAGCTATGCGCATGCAAAGGTATGTCCCCAAAACATTCACAAACTATTTTTGATTTTTCAAATTTTTCATACAAAAATAGGATACAAAAAAATCACACCATGGATTTGAACTCCAACAACCAAGTCATGGAAACGTAATGAATGGGTGTGAACACATTCGATAGGTAAATAAACTCAATCAATCATATGTGCACGATGCATACGTGTACCCCTAACGAATGAACATCAAAAGAATCCTTAGGTGTAAAAATTGTTGAATTTAAATGACATTGTCTTAATCAAATCAACAAATCAAAGTCTAAATGATTTACACACCAATAACGTCCAAAACTATTTAGTGCCGTTTCGAGAACTTTTCAAAGGACGTGCAAACCCATTGATATATCCATCCAAAACTCCCTCATATATAATAATGCATATCTTTATATTTGGAGAGGTACTAAATTCTCAACTTAGAGAAAACCTTTTTCATCTTTTTATAGCCTTAATTTTTTGTGACTCGGTCAAAACACTATCAAATAGTCACATGGATAAATGGAATGAAATAGTGACTCGGTCATCCAAGTGTCTATCCATAAACGGTGTAGACAAAATACAAAAATCTTTTTTGGATTTTTAAAAATTTTATCAAAATAAAATCTTTTTGTATTTTTTTTTTAATTTTCAAACAAAAAAATATATAACTACAAAATGATACAACCAACAATAGGCATATAATATCGATATGCACAACATCCTATGCTAGTAAACAGTAATCACACAAGAGAATCCACAATGAACACATATGTGATAAATGTGTAATGTAGTGTTATCAATTAAGCATGGATACCAAGAATAACTGCATATAAATGACCGGAAGCAAACCCATCAATACCAAAAATCTAAGCATATGAACACCGGGTATTGGAATCAGAAGGGAAGCAAAAATAGAATTTTCAGACAGGTCGCTCAAACGATATCGCTCTGTCGCTCGAACGACAAGGGCATGTCGCGATATGCGACTTCGCGCGAGATAGAGATGTCGCTCAAATGACAATTCATCTCGTTCGAACGAGAAAATAAAAAATTCCTAGTATTCCTAAAAAATCATACAATTTTGCCCAGTGCAAAAATTTCATGAAAACAGTACCTGAAAGGGGCAAACAGATCCAACACAGTGCTGAATCAGTAGCGAAACACACAAATGCAACAAATATACCAATGTGCGCTACATCAAAATGAGTCATAACACTAGAAAGAGTATAACATGATGCGTCGCTAGTGTATGACAAACATCCAACACAATCAACCAAAAGATTTCACATGGGGTGAATCACGTACAAGCAAACGGGAATCGTGGACAAGTAAACCAAAAGCCTCTAAATCCGATTTCCTAACCCCAAATCAATGTGTAACGAGGTGTGGGGGTGTGGGGAATCAAATTTATTCTTCTATTAACCTTCCTAGGTTCATTTAAAATCTTGTAACAAAATCGCCTAAGATGACCTTGCCTACCGCAATGTGTGCAAGTGTAAATCGGGCGGTGTCTGTTACCTAAAGGTGGCCCTCTCCTCAAATTTCTCGATTTCTCTCTCCGAATTTGCCTAGGTGGGTCTCTCCTAATGATCCTAGGAGGTTCTCTCACGATATTCTTAGGGGGCTCTTTCCTAACAACCTTAGGTGTCTCTTTCTTAACAATCCCAGGAGGCTCTCTCACACGTGTGGGAATGGGTGCAACATGTTTTTCAAGACCAATCCCACCCCTATCCTTTTTTATCTCGACGGTGCCTAAAATCTTATCAATTTTTTCAGACCTAGACTCCAAATCAAGTTTCACTTTACTTGAATCTTTCAATTTCACCTGAAGTTCACCTATCCTAGATTCAAGTACACGTCTAGAATCCTCAAAATCTAAAAGCTCCTTTTTCATAGTCTCCATCAACCCTCTAAGACTATCTCTCTCACCCTCAACGTACTCAAGCTTCTCTTTCAAAATTTTCTCACATTCCCTAAGTTCTTCAACTAAAACATCATTATTTTTTAAGGCACACTCTTTCAATTGAGCTTCAAGTTTCAAGTTTACCTTTTTTGTCTTTAAACATTAAAAATACAAATTATTGTAGGCAACTTGCAACTCACTCAATTCTTCTTCTTCCGAATCACTATCACTAAGGGTAGAAACATGAGAAGTCGGTTTATTCAATTTCTTCTTTAAATTTGTGGTACACTCATCTAACGTGTGACCAACACCCTCACAACAAGGACACCTCTCAGATTAGCTTTCAACAAAAGATTTAAAACAAGAGTTCGTGTGAATTTTCCAATTAACTTTTTCAAAAATTTGACAGCGAAGATCATCAAAACCATCAAAAGCAATTTTTGTGCAAAATAGGATCAAAACACAATAACTTAGTGCAACAGGCTCTGATACCAATTTGTAAAGTGGAGATCACTTAAATAAGCTCTAATACCAATTTGTAAAGTGGAGATCGCTTAAATAAGCTCTGATACCAATTTGTAGAATCGCTACAGCGGAAATATTGTGACTTCTCAAATAAAATCCAATTTTAATTAATCCCAAATTTTAGTTAAATCCTAAAACATGCATCTAGATGATTTATCCAATAAAATAAAGCATGCAGGATAAAAACAAACAATTTCAGGAAAAATCCCTCAAAGGGGTAAAACCTTTTATTTCACTATAATTTATAAGAAAACGGCTTACACGGATTACAATGAAATAGGGTGACATACGAAATACCCGCAGGTGTCGGTTTCGATGTCTCGGCTGGAACTTTCCCTTTCCAGGAGGGCAGCAGTGAAGAAGAAGACGACTCCTCCACAAGTTACGACTGGAATCTCCCGCAGGTGCTCCAGGTGGTCAGCAATGAAGAAGAAAACGGCTTCTCCAGAAGAATGAACTTTATAAGGACTCCCTCCACAATAGCATGCAACTGTCGGTTGTAGAGATCTCCCCACAAAGTATAAACAAGAGCAAAGTATGTTCTTGAAAATCAAAATAATTCACTAAAGCATATGGGAGTTTTGTGAATTGAAAATAAAAAGGGATTAAAACCCTAAAGGAAGAAGCCAAAAAGGATTTTGCTTTTGCAGTTTTTCTGTTCATCAAAACGTTGTGACTTCTTAATGAAAATGGAACCAAATAATGAGATTTTATAGAAAATCGCGCCGCCTCAAAAATAGAGCTCGTTCGAACGAGATCAGCAAGTCGCTCGAACGAAGGACATTTGTCGTTCGAACGAGATCGCGCGACATGCTATCTCGTGCGAACGACATGCTATGTCGCTCGAACGACTGAAGCAAAAAAAATATTATTTTAATGTCCGCTTCAACACATAGAAAAAGTACTCATTCTCAAATTTTGACGAAAAAGTCCGCTCCAACACTTAGAAAATATTTTGTAAAAATATCCCAAAAGCTCTAAGTGAAAAGTTAAGGTATTTAAAACATAACCTTACCAAAGTAAACTTCGCGGAGTCTTGAATGATGAAGAACTTAGGTAATTCAGATCCGTTTTTGATGTAGATGTCTCTTGAATGCTCTTCGACGGTGTAGCGGTATATGACATAATAAATTGATAACGGACCTATAAAAATATGTCCTTACAAAATTTATCTTAGTTTCAAGTTTCGAAGTGGCTCCTCTCCATCATTTTAAAGTAAAACTCGTTTGATATCCTGGCGCCCTTATGAAATGAAATTTCTCATTGGGAGATTAAATCACTCCACCTTAAACCAAACAGTCCTATATCTTTCAGTTATGCACTTGGGCAGTTCAGGATCCTCTGTCCTACATAATTAAATAACCAAAGACTTTTGGTCCCACACATAATGACAATGACTTCACCGGGGAGAATATCAAAAGTATTGTCTAAGTGTATAACATCGATTCGTTCTTTCAAATTCAACCCACTCGTGATGAACTTTCCCGTTGGGGGGATTGAACTCACTCACATTATATATCTCAAAGTTATCACTTAATAGTTTTAATTTATCCTTGATGCCTTGAGTAAGTCCATCTATTGATGGTAGACTAGATGACGCGAGGAATCAATCACATTCTTGATTAATTAAAACATCGATGGAGACTGTATGGTTTATCTTAAAACCTTACCCACTCAGTATGTAACAATTTTGGGCGTTTTATGTAACATTTATTCAATTCCATTAGACCGAATTGAAATCCTTGGTAATTTCAAAATTTTAATTGTGTGAATTAAATATCTTGACCGCATTTTAATTTTCCTAAAATAAAAATATAATTTAAAATTTCCAAAATTTAAATTCTGAGATCTCATCTTAAAGTCATACCTTTAAATTTTAACCACCCTGATTTAATTTAATTTAGAAAAGAATAAAATACAACACTAATTTTTGGAGAAAACGGTGATTAAGGTTAGTTTCATAATAATAATCAATGTTTAATATCCCATCCTAGTAGTTTAATTATGTTATACATTATCTATAATTATGTATGAGTTAATTACAATTATGGAAGAATTATGCGTGAAAATTTGGAGAAAAAGAAAAAGAAAAAGTGAGTGGGTCATTCAAACGACATGGGTATGTTTTTCGAACGACAATGCTTAGGTCGCGAGATACGGGGTTTCTAACGGCGTGCTGTTGACTTACAGTAGCAGGTCGCGCGAAGGCTCGTGTTAATCTCGAAAGGAACGACATAGCATAAGTCATTCGAACGACATGGGGAATTCGTTCGAACGATGTCAGTCGGGTTTTTATATCTAGTTGTCCGTGTGCGCTATGACATTTTGGAGTATTAATTTTGTGTGCTTTCGAACCTAGATCATCCCATAAAGGGTAAAATATGATTTTTAGTCTTAAGGGAGATTTTATAAGGGTTTGTTTGGGTGTATTTGGGGATTATTGTTGTTCGCAAAAAGGGGAGAGAGAGTTAGAGAGAAAAGGGGAGGTGGGTGGTCTTCCACCTCCACCCACTGCCATTCCACCACCAAACCACATCTCTCCCAACATTTCCATGGTTTGTTCAACCCAAAAATACCCATTTACACCTTTTACAAGGAAGAGATATGAATTTTTGGATTTGTATATGGGGAATTTTTGTTATACAAAAATGTGGATTTTAATGGAGTTGAAGTGGGTCTTGCTTTGGAGATTAGGGGGATTCATTTGGTAACACGTTAAGGCCACCTTTGGAGGTGGGGGTTGCTCCTCCTATACCAACACCACCATTGAAGCCATTACAGGTGGGTAAACATTACTCTTAGTGTAAGAATGTTATTTTTGCATTATAGTCTTGTATTTAGCCTATTTGAGTAGGGTGTAATTAGTTGAATGATAAAATTATTGTGTAGGAGACAATAAATATTTTTATAGAATAAAAAATGTTGGAAAAAATTATTTTTATTAAAAATAAGAAATGGATAATTATTTCAAGGATTTCAAATAGTAAAAGTGAGTGTTTATGAAAATAGTGTATTTACTAATTATTTTGATGAAAAATGTTTTATAAAATAAAATGCTTGCAAATGATATGATTTTGTTGGAAAATGATTTTTGATGACATTAAAGAATAAGTAAATATTTCAAGGTTTTGGAATTTTGAGGATGGAATTTTAATGAAAATAGGCATTCTAGAAATATTGGTGTTAAATATTTTATGAAATAAAATATTTGGAAATAATGATTACTGTTGATACCAAAATTAGTATGCTGATATAGACGAATAATAAGAAGACACGTGTCGATCTACGTGGCACAATAGCAACGAGGAAGTTTATTTCCCCGACCAAGTCATACTCACTCCGAGCAGCAAGTGTACTCCGAGGAACTCCTGAACGACGAGCAACTAAGGCGGTCCGAGTTGCATCTCGGCCACAGCATTGATTGCCAGATAATCAACTGTTCAACTATTCATTGAATGCTTATCATACAGACGTATACTGTTAAAGGGCATTAATTGTTTACCCTTCCACATGTATAGCTTAAGGGCTATAAATACATTGTATTACCCTCATTCAAAGGGACCAGATTTTCTTGATAGAATTACATATCGAGAATTCCAAAACACTTGGCAATAACAGAAAATAGTGGACGTAGGCCATTCTTATAAGGCTGAACCACTTTAAAATTCTTTGTCTCATTTATATTTATCTGTGATTAAATAATTAGAAGCAATCTAATTTTTTACATCAACAGATTGGCGTCGTCTGTGGGATACGACTATTGTTATCGTTTTTCACCAAAAAATATTCATCATCAATGGCAGATAATCCGGAATCCAGCAATCGAAATATTGGGAATGTTGGGAACGTTGGGAATCCTCCAAATCCCTCTGCACCATCAACTGCTCCAGATCTAGCTGGAATTATGACGAATCTGTCTCAAGGACAAACCGCTATGCAAGAAACAATGCGGCAACTCATACAAACCCTACATGGCGGAGTACCTGCACATTCAGGACAGAGAAGTGGTCAGAGACAAACTTATTTACTTTCTTCATGATCCAGGCGTACTGAGTCATATCGTAATGAGGAATCTGATGATTTCTCTTATCAACCTGGGCGAACTTCGTCAATACGGGCTACAGATACTGAGCAACGTATCACTCTCTCTCCAAAGAGACCCAGTGCCTTGGAAAGATTGAGCAGCGTATCTCCTTTCAGCAGATTAGGCCCTAGGAGGAATAAGAGTCCACCTAAGACCATGTCGAGGAGTTTTCGACAACCATCAGATCTAAGAGAGGGATCAGCACAATCACGACCGGTTGCTCATCAAGATAGATCTCAGGAGGCCACGTCAAAACAATCAGTTGCTCGAACTAATAAGTCCGGGGAAGGAAATGATGCGTGGAAAGGTTCCATTCAGCGGTTGGAGGATAGATTGGGAGAAATGGCTAAGGCGAAGAACCCCCTACAACGAACTTTTGTTCAAGGGACACTTTTTGTACAGGCCATTGTGGATTTTCCTACACCGTCGAAATTTAAAGCACCTGTGGTGACCCCCAAATATGATGGAAAGACAGATCCTGTTCTTCACATAGAGCAATATCAAGCTGCTGCCAACATCTATGCTGTCCCCGATGAGATGAGATGCAGAGCATTCTCAGGAACTCTTACTGGATCTACCCAGATATGGTACAACAATCTTCCTCGGGGTAAGATTTCAACTTTCTTTCAGTTGGCCGAGTTGTTCATTGGCAATTTCTGTTTTGGAGCAAAGCCAGTAAAACGAATAGCACACTTGTTAAGTGTTAAACAAAAATCTGGTGAGAGTACTAGAGATTACATAACTCGTTTCAATAACGAGAAGCTGGAAGTCATAGATTATGAAGAAAAGACAGCAATCACCGCCTTGATGAGTGGGTTGTTTCCTAATAAGTTGTATTACACTTTGGCCAAAGATCCACCTACAACTATGTCAGAGTTGATGGCAAAAGCGGCCAAAATCATGAATGCCGAGGAGGCTATGGCTGCGAAGAAGAATATGGATAAAGAAACCAAGGTGGAAATCGACAAATCTAAGAAGAAAGAGCAAAAGAGCATAAGGGTAATGGCGGTGACAAGCATTCCAAGAATAATAAGTCGTCATGGGAAGTCCTGAAGAAATTCGATAATTATACTCCTTTGAAAATGGGTATTAATCATGTCTTGGAGGAAATCAAGAATAACGAGGAAGTAAGGTGGCCAAAGAAACTGAGGTCAGACCCTGACAAAAGAAATAGAGATAAATATTGTGAGTTTCATAAGGATCATGGTCATATGACTAAAAATTGCATAGCCCTCTAGAATGAGATTGAAACGCTCATTAGACGAGGAAAGTTGTCAAAGTATGTTGATCGTAGAAATGAAAGAGGAAATGAAAACCGAGCAAGAGAGAGGTCTAGATCTCCTCTTCGGGCAGAAGAAAACAGGAAAAGGGATCATGAAGATGATACAGAGGATGACCCTGATCTTCCCAAAAGGCCAAGGAAACCAGAACGTGAGGTATTTTCAATACGTTTTGGAACATTTGATTGTAATGTTATTACAGGCAGAGATGCAGGAGGAGGAGATCTTACTGCAGAAAGAAAAGCTTACCTCGGTGAGGTTCAGGCCTGTTCATACATTCAACGGATAAATTTGGCTGAGGAGGATCGCCCGAGGAAGATAAACAAAGAGAAGCTGGTCATTGGTTTTTCAAAAAATGACCTTGCAGGTGTTCTTTACCCTCACGACGACCCTTTGGTGATCAAAATGAGGATGAAAGAAGTAGTGATTTCAAGGGTTCTGGTAGATAATGGTAGTTTGGAAGACATCATGTTCTACTCATGCTTTGATAGTTTAAATTTAAAATTATCTCAATTGGAGCCTTATCACAGACCTCTCCTGGGTTTTGCTGGCGAGAAGGTTTTTCCACTTGGGACGATCAAGTTGGATATATTCATTGGAACTTGGCCTTCTTGTCAAACAGAAAGAATATGCTTCTTTGTGATGGATAAGAATGTGCAATCAACTTACAATATCATCATGGGAAGTGTTGATTTGAAGAAGTTTGAAGCAGTTCCATCTACAGTACATCAGTGCTTAAAATTCCCAACAAATTTTAGAGTAGGAGTTGTGAAAGGTGATCAAAAAGTAGCTCGAGAATGCTATTATTCATCTGCCGAGCAAGAGGAGCTTGAAGAATCAAGGAAAAAGACTACTACCTACCAGGTGGATGAAGGTACAGAAATTGAAACACTGGATCCCAGAGAAGAATCCCAACTTGTAAAAGGATAGGTGGTGGAATCTATAGAAAATGTTATTTTGGACGATGAACACCCTGAACGAACAACTCAGATAGGTTCGTCGTTGGATGCTTCAATAAAACAGGAGTTGATAAATTTCTTGAGAAACAGAAAGAAAACTTTTGCATGGAGTCATGAAGACATGCCAGGAATAGATCCAAACTTCTAATGTCATGAGCTCAATGTGAATAAGGAGATCAAGCCTGTAAAGCAGAGAAGAAGAGTATTTAGTCCCGAGAAGAATCAAGCTATACAAGAGGAGGTCGAGAAGCTCCAAAAATCTCAGTTCATTGAAGATGTGAAATATCCAGACTGGTTAGCAAATGTGGTGATGGTAAAGAAGAAAAACAATAAATGGAGAATGTGTGTTGATTTCACCGATGCCAACAAGTCATGCCCAAAGGATCACTTTCCATTGCCCAAAATTGATCAACTAGTGAATGCTACCTCGGGACACGAGCTGCTCAGCTTCATGGATGCTTACTCTGGCTACAACCAGAACAAAATGAAACCTGAAAACAGGGAAAGTACTTCTTTTATTACCCCTAGGGGAACTTATTGTTATAATGTTATGCCTTTTGGTTTGAAAAATGCAGGAGCGACATACCAGCGGCTGATGAACAAGGTTTTTGCCGAACAAATCAGTTGCAATATAGAAGTCTATGCCGATGATATGCTGACAAAGAGCAAGAAAGCTGCTGATCATCTAGTTGACTTAGGTCAGACCTTTGATCAACTAGATAAATACCAAATGAAGCTCAACCCGACGAAGTGCACAGTTGGAGTACGAGAAGGAATGTTCCTCGGGTACATTGTCAACCAGCGAGGCATTGAGACGAATCCAGAAAAGATCAAAGCTCTTTTAGGGTTGCGATCTCCAACGACGAAGAAATAGGTGCAGAGTCTTACAGGACGAGTTACAGTGCTCAACAGATTTGTATCCCGAGCAACTGATAGATGCCTCCCATTCTTCAAAACACTTCGAAAAACTTTCGAGTGGAATGATGAATGTGAAAAAGCCTTTCAAGACTTGAAGAAATATTTGGGAGCACCTCCACAGTTGTCGAGGCCAATAATAGGAGAAAAGTTGTACTTGTACCTAGCAGTATCAGAGAATGCAGTCAGCTCGGCATTGATCAGAATGGAGAATGGAGTCCAGAAGATAATTTATTACACAAGTAAGGCTTTCCGAGGTGCAGAGATCAGGTACCCAAAGCTGGAAAAATTGGCATTGGCATTAATTGAGGCAAGTAGAAGAATGAGGCCATATTTCCAGGCCCATACCATCGTCGTGTATACCGACATGCTATTGAGACAAGCCCTTTATAAGCCAGAAAAATCAGGGAGACTGATGTACAGGGCAATAGAGCTCGGTGAATATGATATTGTGTATGAACCCAGATTATCATTAAAAGGGCAAGATGTAGCAAATTTTATAGCAGAGTTTACTTATCCTGATACCCCCGAGGAACAAAATTTGCTCGATGATCAACCTGTAGATGTTACAGGATCAACAAACACAAGCTCAGACCAACTCCGGTTGGTAAAAGGGCTTGTGGATATTGAAGGATCATCAAATTCGAGCTCAGACCAACTCCGGTTGGTAAAAGGGAGAGAAGGGATGATCGACAAAGAGCGAGAAATATCAGGGGAGGATGAAAGGAAACAATAAATATTTCACCGAGGAACTTTGTCAGATAAGAAATTTGAAGACGAGTTACCTACATGCAGATTATATGTAGAAGGGTCATCTTGCACAACAGGTTGTGGAGCAGGGATTGTTTTGAACACCCCAGACGAGATTGACATGGAATAAGCCCTGCGATTCCAATTCAAAGCTTCCAATAATGAGGCTGAGTATGAGGCCATGATAGCAGGTCTGAATTTAGCAAAGATTATGGAAGCACAACAAGTGATGGCATTCAGTGATTCTTAATTAATTGTGAATCAGATGATGGGAACATATGCAGTTAAAGGAGAATTAATGGTCAAATATCATGCAAAGGTGATGGAGTTGTTGGCAGAATTTGATGCCATTCAGTTGATCAGAATATCAAGAATGGAGAATGCACGAGCAGACGCACTGGCCCGACTAGCATCAGCTACTCGTACCGAGCTACGAAGAACGATACCAATTGAAGTATTAGAAAGTCGGAGCATAGATGAAGACCTGACGATGAATATTATTACCCTTGATTTAGGACCATCTTGGATGGATCCCATCAGGGCATATATTGAGGAAGGAGAATTACCAGAGGATAAGCTCGCTGCCAAGAAATTGAAGTTTAAAGCTTCTCGGTATGTACTAACTAATGGTGTTTTGTATAGACGAGGAATTATGGCAGGTTTGCAAAGATGTGTACATCCCTCCGAGGTGAAAGAATTGATTGAAGAGATCCATGAAGGGTCCTGTGGAGCCCATATAGCAGGTCGGACATTTTTACAAAGGGTGATGATGCAGGGATACTACTGGCCAACGATGAGGGCTGATTGTATAGCCTATGCTAAGAGATGTGATAAATGCCAATGTTTTTCCTCCATCCAACGAACTCCACAAGCATTGTTGACACCCATAACTTCCCCTTGGCCATTTGCCATGTGGGGAATTGATTTGGTTGGACCACTGCCAACGACCCGAGGAAGATTTAAGTACCTCATCGTCGCAGTGGATTATTTTACTAAGTGGGTAGATACTGAGCCACTAATTGATATGACAAACGAGAAGGTGTACCAGTTCGTTTGGAAGAACATCATCTGCCGATATGGTCTCCCTCATGCCTTCATCACAGACCATGGAACATAATTTGATAACGAGGAGTTTGCCGCCTATTATCATCAGTCAAACATTTTGAAGGTTCATTCATCACCAGGACATCCTCAAAGCAATGGACAGACTGAAGTGACGAACAGAACATTACTAAATGGTTTGAAGAAGAGGCTAAGTGAGGCTAAAGCTAATTGGATTAATGAGCTACAGTCAGTATTGTGGGCTTACCGAACAACCCCCCGAGCAGCAACTAGAGAATCACCATATATGCTGGCATTTGGAAGTGAGGCTGTAATACCTGCCGACTTGGGTCTTCCAACACACAGAGTGTTGAATTTCAATTCCCCAGTCAGCGACTTAATGAGAAGATTAGATTTGGACATGCTCGAGGAGGTTAGAGAAGAGGCAGCCATTAGGAATGCTGCTTACCAACAACGAACAGCTCTGTTCTATAACAAGAGGGTGAAGAAATGCGACTTAAAAGAAGGATATTACGTGATAAAGAAGGTCATTCAGAAGCACAATAAGTTGGAAGCAAACTGGCATGGACCTTACCGAGTTACGAAAGTTGTTCGACCAGGAACTTACCGAATAGCAACTCTAGAAGGAGAGGAATTTAACAATGCATGGAATGCTGAACACCTACGCAAGTATTATCAGTGATGTAAAATGTAAAGCAGTTCCATCAATATGAATAAAACGATGATATTTAGCCATCTTCTCTCTTTGTATTGAAAGTTTTTCGGGGAATACTAGTGTGTAACACTACGCTGCTCGGCAGTAAAAACAACACGATAGTTCAAGCTCAGACCAACTCCGATTGGTAAAAGGGCAAGAACAAACCATACTCCTTTGGTTAGGAGGCGTACACTAGCTCAGACCAACTCCGATTAGTAAAAGGGCGAGTGGACATGATAGTTCGAAGCCAGACCAATTTCGGTTGGTAAAAGGGCGAGAACACGACATTCCTAAAAATACCAACTCCGATTGGTTAGGAAACCATACTCCTTTGGTTAGGAGGCTGACACTGGCTTAGACCAATTTTAGTAAAAGGGCAAGTGGACATAATAGTTTGAACTCAGACCAACTCCAGTTGGTAAAAGGGCGAGAACAACATTCCTAAAAATGCCAACGTGTTTGGCTAGGAAGCAAAATACTCCTAAAAATGCCAATCTCGGTTGGTTAGGAAATAAGATATGCTCTCAAATGCCAACTTATGTTGGTCGGGAGGTAAGATTATTACATAAAATACAAAAGTTCCTCGAAGAACAAAATATTCCAAACTGAATCAAGTATGGTTGGTCGAGGATAAAAATCCACTAACTGTAGTTGGTCGACAAGGAGAAAATATTTCAAACAGTACCAAGTATAGCTGGTCGGGGATAAAAACCCACTAACTATAATTGGTCGACGAGCCCAATTTAACAACCTTGGTTGGTTAGAAGAATTTTAAACATTTTTATACTCATTATTAAGTGATCGAGCAACATTACTGATACTTGTAACTTTTTGGTCGATGAACCACACGATATTGTTATGCAAGCACGAATATAAAGTGTTTGACAAGTACAAGACAATAGCAATACAGATTTGCAAACAAAAATGAAAGTCTTTCATAAAATTCAAAATAAATTACAAGTTACATTGATAATTACATGGATATTTATACTAACTGTTACATCAAAAATTCCTATTCTATTGGTTTTTTCCCCTCAGCTTTCGATACAGGTTCCTCGCCAGTAGGCGGATCATTTAAAGACTGAGGAGAATTGATGAAGTTCAAATCCTTCAGCATCCTGACATTCATCACATAAGGTCGATCTAGAAGATGCTCGGGGCGAGATACCTCGATCTGAGAATGAAGATTGTAGTCACCGAGGTATTTTGCAATTAAACTCTGAGGAATGGCACGAGCTGGGATCCATTCCATGTCCAGATTTTATGGTGGCACAGGCAAGTCGAGTACCCCGAGATCATAATAGTCCCACAGATAGTGTCCTTGTTTGAGCTTCAGCACGCCCAAGGCATTCAGCCAACCTTGTTTGTAGCCCTCATTATTGGCATTCTGGATACGATCATCTAAATGAAATAGTGCTTCGTTGTATCCAGCCATCCAGAACTCCCTGGGCTGTTTGTGAAATTGAAATGTTAACCTTTCAAGCTTCTCGTGAAGACTCTGGATGAAAAGCTCATTAGTCTCCAACACTGATTTCTTTGCAGAGAGTTGTTTTTACATTTCTCTGATTTTCTTTGACATGTCAGACAAAGCTTGGTTCTTAGCCATTAATTGGAAGGCTTGGTTCTCTAAGGAAGATGCTGTCCTCTGTTCCTTGATAAGAACCCGAACTGCTCTTCCTCGACCCCAAGAAGCTCTTTCTCGTCCTCGAGGAGATGTGGAAGTGCTCGACCTCCTCAATGTGTCCAACTCTTACCTCAATTTGGCATTCTCAACCTCTAAAAATGAAAATCCCTCGTCAGTCACTGGGATTACAGCTGTTGAAGAAGAGGCTGCAGACTTCAACTGTGCTAGCTCTTTCTGCAAATTGTTATTCTCTTTCTCCAGCAGCTCGGCAATCTGTCTACATGCTTCAACTTCACCCTTTAGGGTTCTCTCCTTGACATCGTACCCAGCAAGGAGCTTCTCGTAGCCCTTTTCGGCAGAAAGCTGCTGATTCCTCTTCTCATACCCCTCATGCAATAGGGCAGTTGATTCCTTGTACTGATTCTGAAGCTCTTCTAGGGTACATTGAAGATCCTCGATCATTTCGTAGTAAGCCACATTATTGGCCACAGCTCGATCAAGTAAACACTAGAGGTACTGATAAGCTTCCACTGCTTAGTCTGAAGCATCTCGACCAAGAATATCTACAATCTGGGATTTGTCCAAGTCAGAGTGGCCAGCCTTAAAATATTCATTACACTGTCGAAGCAGAGTTGTGTCATGGGCAGACAGCAATTCTATTCTATCCATAAACTAGTAAAGAAGAGAAGGCAAGAGTTAATAAAAAAGCAGACAGAACATCAACAACATAGAGAAACAAAAAAGGTGATTTTTTATTACATCATAGAAAGGAGTACAGTGTTCAGAGTACAGAGTACAAGTGATAAAATAAAAATAAATACCGAACAACTTCACACCTTTTCCTTGTCTCCCAAGAATTTCTCGGGAGGCTGGGATGAGGAGCTCGGTTGCTCGTTGGAAACAATGAGTTGGTCGGCTAGGGCTGGAACTTGTTCAGGAGGAGCAGGCAGAGATGAAATCTCCTCGTCAGCAGGGTGAGTAAGGATTGGATCACCCACTACCATTGAAGATTCTTCAGAGGCAGCTTCGTCCTCTTCTTAGCTTCAATATTTGGGGGAGGACCAGGGAGATGCTGTTGAAACAATTCTGAGTCCTCATTAACCTTTAATTCTTGCAGAGCAGCCACCCAACCATCTCGGAAGTATTTCAAACTCCCATACTGCACCTGGGACATCATTGTTGCTACCCCCCTGTTCCACCCTTTGTCCCAACTAGTGCGGAATGATTTTTTCACCACCAATTTTCTTTTCATTTTCTCCGAGGAGAGCTTCTCAGATAGAAGATCCTCGGTGGCTTTCAACTTAGCTTCCACCTCCTCCTTCTGACGATTCACTTCTCGCAGAAGGGACAATTCTTCTTCTGCCATTTTCATCTTGTTTTCAAGCTCCCCAAAGCTCTTGAGCTTCTCGTCATACTTATTTTTCTCTCCCTCCAAATCTTTCACCTTATTTTCCAAACCCTTGGAAACTTCAATGAGCTGCACCTTCTCTGCCTCAACTGCATCCAACTTTTTCTCCCATTCAGCCTTATCCTCGTCATACTTTTGACGGGACTCCTTCAAAGATTTGGTCAAACCTAGTAAAGCATCTTCCACTCCGGACGAGGAGCTAGAAGCCTTGATCGCTTCATCCTTCTTCACAATGGTGTTAAAGTAACTCACCAGCTGAAAAAATGAGATAACGATAAGTCAGCACAGAGATACATGTATTGAAGGAAAGAAAGAAAATTCAGAAAATGAGAAACTTACTGAAGCAATGTGACGAGTAGCCAGGGATGTAAGAACATCCCTAGACATATTCTCCTCAATTCTTTGAACTTCAGGAATGGTCTAAGTCTTTACCGAGCTCATTGCATAGCTCGGAGGAATAATAGTTGGAACACCAGCTCCACTAACTTGGAGCTGGGGAATGGTTTCAGCCAAATTGACCGAGGATGATTTCTTCAGTCTCCTCGGTGGCATTTCAACAGTTTCAACCAAAGAAGAGCTTTTGGTTGGGGAGATGGTGATCACTTCCACAGGTGTACCTTCTTGTTAGGAGCCACTGGGGGATTCTCGACAGCTTTTTGGGCTGCAACATCTGTCTTCTTTGTCCCCTTTTGGACATCAGTTTTGTTTCTTTTTCCATCTCCAGCAGAGGTAGTCTCCTCAAAGATAGAAGGAACTCTTCTTTTGCCCATTTTCCAACTCAAAGGAATATGAGAGTCTGGTGAAGAATCCTCAGGAGCTGGCACTGGTTCACCAGTGCTGATTACAGGGCGAGCAGTGAAAGAGGTTGTATAACTCCTATACTGCAACAAATATGAAGCAGACCTGATGTGCTCGTCTGCAACTTTCTGATGAAAACTCCAGATAAGTTTCAAATGCTTGATATTAACGTCAGCTTCTTTTGGAGTTTTTCTTTTGCTGTCAACTGCAAACAAATACATAGTGAAATATCAGTCACACATTTTATCAAACATAATGAAATCATAATTTCAGAAATAGAATAAAATGAAAATAACGTATCCCATTGCCATATGGAGGGCATCTGGGACCTTGATATACTTCATCTCCAATCAAAGGGGCATGTTGCCAGTTTTTGATAACTACCCCATGTTCAAAATAATCCCTATTGGCATCAGGGAGGTTGACTACTAAAGACCTATTCAAAAATCTAGTTTTTAAATAAAAAACATTATCTAGAACAGCCCATCTATAACAATACATAATCTCAGGAATTCCTATACGGGTTCCGTGAGTTTGATTTAACCTATACACCCCATTAACTACTCTCCATGTGTTGGGGGCTATTTTTGCAGGAACAACATCGAAATAATGACAGAACTCTAAGCACAAAGGGTTTGGTGGAAAATAAAATCCACATTCAGCAATAAAGAGGCTGGGAAACCAATGTCCCTCAGCCAAACGAAAATAATTTGAAGGTTCAGAAAGATCCTCCAGAGTTACCCAAGATGGAATAGAAAAATCAGAATGGAATTTCTCAAGAGATTCAATAACATAAACCATGGCGAATAAAAGAAATGAAGAGGAAGGAAGAAGATCTTACAGGAAGAAAAGGAGATCTGTTGACAACGAACGAAAAAAAGGATGAACGCACAAGAGAGAGAAAGACTATGGAAAACTCGAAAGCAGAAATTGGAAAAGGTAGAAGACGATGGGATTGCCTATGAAGCTTAAATACTTTGCCTTGGGAAACAGTGAAAGAAATGATTACAAAAAAGAAACTATTACACTACCGGCGGCTAAAAGGACAAAAAGTGCGCGAAGATCGAAGCGCTTATAAAAATTCAAAAAGGCGGATTCTGCGAATTTGGAAGGACATTCGAATACGGAGAAAATGCTCCTAAAAACCAGGAAGGCCATTTAATATTGCCATATACCGAGAAATAATGTTCCATATTCCTCAAAGTTCGAAATATGAAACATTGGGGGCTTCTGTTGATACCAAAATTAGTATGCTGATATAGACGAATAATAAGAAGACACGTGTCGATCTACGTGGCACAATAGCAACGAGAAAGTTTATTTCCCCGACCAAGTCATACTCACTCCGAGCAGCAAGTGTACTCCGAGGAACTCCAACACTCCGAGGAACTCCTGAACGACGAGAAACTAAGGCGGTCCGAGCTGCATCTCGGCCACAACATTGATTGCTAGATAATTAATAGTTCAACTATTCATTGAATGCTTATCATACAGATGTATACTCTTAAAGGGCATTAATTGTTTACCCTTTCATATGTACAGCCTAAGGGCTATAAATACATTGTATTACCCTCATTCAAAGGGACCGGATTTTCTTGATAGAATTACATATCGAGAATTCCAAAACACTTGGCAATAACAGAAAACAGTGGACGTAGGCCATTCTTATAAGGCTGAACCACTTTAAAATTCTTTGTCTCATTTATATTTATCTGTGATTAAATAATTAGAAGCAATCTAATTTTTTACATCAACAATTACCTTGGGAAATATTTGGTAAAATAATAATATTTCAAGTTCTTGAAAAATAAGGTTTTATGAAAATAGACATTGCTTAAGATTGAAGGAATAAAATTGTCTTTGTTCCTTAAAATGTATTTTTGCAAGTATAATGATTTCCCATGATGAAATACATGTTTAAACCATGTAGTAGGATTTTGGGGTTTAAAATCCATCTTCTCATGCATATGAACTTGTAGTATATTCACGTTAAATGTATAAATAAGTTTAGAGAAGGTTTTGTTGGGTTTAAAGAAGAAATATTTAAAGTTAGAATTTTAGTATTCAAAGTACGTTTAATTGGAAGTAAAAGATATGATGATAATGAGGTTAAAAGATTACATGTTAAGTAAAAAGAAATGATAATTTTCTTATAAAAGTAGCCTTAAGGGTAAATGGATTTATTGAATGAAGAAGTAAATAAATGTTTGTTTGGGGAAAGTGTTGATACAAGTGTTTATTAATTGTTAATGGGTAAATATGTAAAGATTAGTATGTAACTTAGTGATATTGTAAATGATTAACACTTATGTAACTAAATAAGAATTAACGGTATAAAATTGTTTCCAATATTACTCCAAGTGTAAAAAGGTGTTAAAGGATTAAAAACACTTAAGAAGTTGGCTTGAATAACTTAATAGTGTTTTGGGGGAAATTAACACTTGTGAAAATGGAGTAAAAGGTTATTTTGGAAAAAAATGGGTAAAATGGTAATTTTACTTAAAGTGGAACATTTTTAGGAAATAAAAATGTTGGAAAGGGTTTTACACAAAGTGGTCCTAAATGAATATGATTTTTGGAATAAAAAACGAGGTCAAAGTGTAAAGGATGTGAAATGAAAAAAATTCAAAGCGTGACACAAATTGGGGCAGTAAAGTCCCGAGTTTTGGATTCATATGGGTAAAAAGGATAAGTGGAATAATGTGAACATTTGTAAAATGTTAAAACATAGTAAAAGAAACTCGGATGACACTGAAATAAAGCAAGAAAGGCCCAAAGCCCTTGAATGAAAAGACCTAAATCACTGGCCAGAGCATATAGTGCTCATAGTCGGCAGTTTGAAGCCCGTGGATATATGCGGTATGGGAAGATTCCAAGAAAAGATAAAGAAAATATGGAAACTATCATGAAGTGGGTTATGTGATAAAATGTCTTAATACAACCTAACTTGAATGAATGTAATAAATGTTCTGGTAATGGTGAAATGGACAGGTAAATGCGTAAATCTATTAATGTCCATAAGATAAGCTAAAAAGGGTAAAGTAAGTAGGTAAATGGGTGATCAAGTAACCAAGTTGTTAAACCCATAATTTTCATAAGTATGTATGGAAAATGATTTTCAAATGATAAATAAGTATATTCTAACAAGGTGAATGCCTTTGTTGAAATGGTTCTTTTCAATGAAAATACTAAAGTACATTTGAATGAATAAAATGGTGCGATTTCGGTAAAGGAGTGGGTTTGGGTAAATCAAGTATAGTGGTTTCAAGTGTTGAGACAGGGTGGTAAATAAAATGAGAAATGTCAAGAATGAATAATGGAAATCTTTACAAGATTAAGGTAAATTAATCTGGATAAGTAAGATTTTTGGAAGTAAAATTGTTATTGAATTGGAATATGTATTTTCGAAGGTATATATATATATATCTGTGTGTGTGTGTGTGTGTATATGTGTGTAGATACATATATATTTTTTGCATACATGTGGTTGTAGTGCGTGAGTATCATTTTTGCCGTTCTTTTATATATTGCTTTGTAAATTTCCATTGGTCATAGGCTCACACCCTCGCTTTGTTACAACAGGTTAGGTGCGGGTTCGTATTTTGAGGGCGTTATATAGGTAAGTAGTTATTTATTTTTGCATTAGTAGCTCTGTTTACTTGGAATTCAAGGTGCTTCCCATGGGTCCCTCGTGTAGTTTATCTTGAAACTGGTATCGCACGCTAAACAAGTGAAACGTTAATTAAAATAAAATTTGACTCGCAACATTATGTATGATTGTTCAATGGAACTTCACATCTAATGCTAGGATCGGACCGGGTTGACTATAGGTAACCCATAAATCCAAGTCGGGGTGTTACAAATGGAATCAGGGCACTAGGTTTAAGGTTCCTTTCGGGTGTAACATTGTGAGGTCGGCATTAGATCTTTTGACGTCGGTACTCGGTAGGGTTGGTCATGCTAGTTTTATGAGGGTTTGGTTCATGTCCTCGAAGGTAAAGTCGAAGAGGTTAGCACGAAAAGTTAGTGCGAAGTGGCACACAATGAAGTTGATAGTTATTAATTGATTTCTCATTTCTGGGTAGAATTAAAATAATTTATAGGTATACATGCAAGACATTACAAGTGACACCGAGAATGTTAGTGTGAGGTGCTTACATTAAAATTTGGTGACATAGAATCAATTGAGGTGTCGGTAGAATGAAATGACGCCCAATGGGGAAGTAGCGCGAGTTGCATATAGTCAACAATAAAGGTTGATGATTAGGGTGCGTCAACTAGACACTAATGATTGGTTATTAAACACTACACCAAAATGGGCAAATTGTCACCTTTCAGCCGGCCAGCCTTGTCAAGGTCATTGACCGTGACAAAAAAACACGCGTTTTATGTCACGGTCATTGACCTTGACACGACCGTGACAACGAATTGTCACGGTCATTGACCGTGACAATTCGTGTCACGGTCAATGACCTTGACACGACTGTGACAACTTTTTCAGCAAAAACACTTTCCCCCTTCTTTTTTCCCTCCCACCGTTCCCTCCCTCTCTCTCTCTCTCTCTCGACTCGACGCTGCTCTCTCTCTCGCTCTCTCAGGTCCAATTTCTCTCTCTCTCTCTCTTCCATTTATATATATATTTGTTTGTATATTTATGTGTGTATGTGTATATATATATGTGTGTGTGTATGTGTGTGCGTGTGTGGGGGGTGGGGCGGGATGGGGCAGGGTGGGGGAGGGGGTGGTGGAGGGGGGCAGGGGGTGGGGCGGGGTGGGGCAGGGTGGGGGAGGGGGCGGTGGAGGGGGCAGGGGGTGGGGTGGGGTGGGGTGCGGTGTGTGTGTGTGTGTGGTGGTGTGTTTTGGGGGAGGGGGGGAGGGGGTGGTGGAGGGGGGCAGGGAGTGGGGTAGAGTGGTGTGTGTGTGTGTGTGTGTGGTTGTGTGTGGTGGGGGAGGGGGTGGTGGAGGGGGGCAGGGGGAGGGGTGGGGTGGGGTGGGGTGTGTGTGTGTGTGTGTGTGTGTGGTGGTGTGTGGTGGGGGTGGGGCGGGATGGGGCAGGGTGGGGGAGGGGGTAGTGGAGGGGGGGAGGGGGTGGGGTGGGGTGGGCACACCTACGCACACACGCACACCTATGCCACACACACACGCACACCTACGGACACACACACACCCCACCCCACCCCACCGCACCCCCTGCCCCCTCCACCACCCCCTCCCCCATCATTGTGTGAATAGGTATGAGATCATAATTTGGAGGAATTCACGTCCAAGAAATAATTTGGATTCCCTTTAGGGTCTTATGTCTTGAATTAATCTGAGGGGGTGGGGGTGGGGGCGGGGGTGGGTGGGGTTTTGAATATTATTTACATTCAAAATAAATAATTGATAATAGTTGGATAATAATTGGATAATAATTGTTTTTATACCTATAGAACAGCTTAGATAGTGTGTGTGTGTGTGTGTATGTGGTCAATACATGAATTTATTTTTGCATTTGAATTATCCCATGAATTTATTTTTGTATTTGAATTATCCCATGAATTTATTTGTGTATTTGAATTAACCCATTATATGAAACATACTTGAAATTAAATATAGTGCGCATAGATACTAGCATTCTAGTTCTTATGCGTACGCATTCAATAACCCTTAGACCCGTTCGAGAGTCATTACTCCTGTAATGAGATCTCTCGAATTGTCCCGTTTGGACAGTTTGAGACTGTATAATTTTTGTATAATATTCTTATTGGCTTAAAGTTGTTACTTTTGGAGGAAGTTCTGCAGTCGTATCTTAATGTTCTCTGGGTACATACTAGATTGACAAGTGTGACTGTTATTTTAATTGACCAATTGAAATAACACTCACACCTGCCAATCTACGTCGTGTACTTGGAGAACTAAGGGGATATGCTGTCGAATTTTTTTCAAATCGTAACAATGTGCATGAGCTGTTAAGTATATTACAGAAAAATGCATTCTTGAATGGGATAGGACCACATACCCTTTAATAGGATAATTAAATGATGGGATAATTAAAAAAAACATACTATAAATCTAAGTTTTGTTTACCTTTAATAGGTGTTTAGTTGTGGTAGCTGTGATGGGATATCCGAAATAGTGGATGGGTGAGACTAATAGAATGGGGGATGTGTTTCGCAGAGGTGCTAACGAATTTGTGAAATATGCAAAGAGATGTCGTAATGATGAAGAGTTTCCGTGTCCGTGTGCTAGGTGTAAGAATGGTAAGGTGTTTGAGTGGAAAACAGTTGAACTACATTTGTTAAGATCGGGTATGCAAGATAGTTATCGATTTTGGAGTTTTCACGGTGAATTGAAAGTTCCTTTTGTCCCTGACCAACCTTCACAACATCCTTCAACAAGTAGAATAGATGAAGAAGGGGACGACGTAGATCATAATATGTTAGAGGATTTAGTTGATGATGCGTACGGAGTTTATGAAGCTTAGGAGAATGAGGTTACTGATGATGTAGAAGATTCAAGTGCTCGTGAAGATAACACGATAAAACTTGACGATGACTACCAAAGTTTAAAATTTAAGGCGACCCAACCGTTATACTCTGGCTGTGAGAAAGATCAAACAACTTTACATGCCATGGTTGGTTTGCACAGTTTGAAGACGCAGTACGATTTGTCTGGCAATAGCGTGACGGGAATTCTGAAATGGATGAAGGGCTTATTACCCAAGGTGAATACACTTCCAAATAGCTATCCTGTTATGAAGAACAGTTTGAAAGGTTTGGGAATGAAGTATAAATCGATTCATGCTTGTGTGTATGACTGCATACTATACCGAAAGGAGTATGAAAATCTCGATCGTTGTCCGGTATGCGATGAACCTAGATATGTCCAATCTACTAGTAAGGAAGGCACAAGCTCAAAAGTGCCTCAAAAAGTATTGAAATATTTTCCCGTTGGGCCTAGATTAAAGCGATTTTTCACAGTACATGGATTGCAGAGGCAATGACTTGGCATGCTAGGGCAGAAGTAGGGGGTAATATCATGCGTCATCCTATTGATTCTACTGCCTGGCGGAGGATGAATTATGAGTATCCCGATTTTGCTCGAGAACAACGCAACATTCGTTTGGCTATATCAACAGATGGTTTCAATCCATTTGGAAATCTAAGCACCAATCAGAGTGTATGTCCAGTGATCCTAGCCCCACTCAACCTCCCTCCTTCACAGTGTATGAGACCTGAATTTTCGATGATGGCTTTATTGATACTTGGGCCAAAGGCACCAAGTGAAGACATTGATATCTACCTGGCTCCTTTGGTAGAAGAATTAAATGAGTTGTGGGAAGATGGTGTGCAATCATTTGACTCTTTTAGAAAAGAAGAGTTTACGCTGAAAGCTATGTTGATATGGGCAATTCATTATTTTCCAGCTTATGGGACATTATCCGGATGTGTAGTACATGGTTATTTGGGGTGTCCTATTTGTGGAGAGGAGACTGAATCTCTTCGTCTATCCTCCAGCTTAAAAAATGTATACCATTGCCACAGGAGGTTTTTACCCCCAGCTCATAGTTTCAGATTTGAGAAAGCTTCCAATTTTTTATTGGGCGGAGTTGAACATAGGCTACCGCCGAGACAACTTTCGGGTTCAGAAAGTGAAAGTAAATCTTCTAAATGTGGCCCAAATATGCCAGGTAAGAATCCCAAATTTAAGAATGTCAAGCATAAGAAGACCCCAACTGGGAATGAAACTGAGATAAGAAAGGCATGGTCTCGGAGGTCAATTTTATTTGACTTGCCTTATTGGAAGAAAAACCCGGTGCGCCATGTATTGGATGTGATGCATGCAGAGAAGAACTTCGTTGAACATATTGTGGGTACTTTCCTTGGGGGGAGTCATTCGAAGGATGGAGAAAATGCACGAAAAGACCTTAAAACGTTAAAACGTTAAAACTTAAACCACAACTATGGTTGAAAGAAGATAGTAGGGGAAGGACAATAATTCCCCCTGGTGCGTTTACTTTGATGAGTGAGGAAAGGAAGGTGCTTCTAGACACAATATATAATTTGAAGGGCCCATCTACTTTTTCGTCCAACTTGCAAAGGATTGTGAATTATGCTACTCATGATTTACATAAGTGTAAGTCCCACGATTGGCATGTGATCATGCAATTGGTTCCTCTATTGTTTAAGCACTGTTTCTCCAAGCACAAGGATTTGCGTAGGGCTATTATGCAAATTAGTATTACCTTCTCCCTCTTGTGTGAGAAGGTAGTGAATCGAGAACACATAGTGGCCGCAAAATTGGCTGTGAACGAAGCGATTTGTGTATTGGAGAAGTACTTTCCCCCAGCATTCTTTGACATAAGTGTTCACTTGTTGGTACACCTATGCGATGAGGCACTTCTTTGTGGTCCAGTTAGATATCGGTGGATGTATCCGTTTGAAAGATTGATGAAAGTTTTTAAAGATTACGTCAAGAATACGCGATATATTGCAGGATCAATTGCAGAGGAATACATCACCGTGGAGTCATCAATATATACTCAGGAATATATGACTGACTCTACCAGCGTTGATGACACTGATGAATTCCTCAATGATGGTGGTAATGTGATGGGAAAACGAGTGAAATTAACGAGTTTGCAACATGAACAAGTAGCTCATTATCTATTTGACACACATGAAGATGTCGAAGAATGGAAAAAGTAAGTTTCGAATATTATAATGTTTAACATTATTTTAGATTATTTTATACATGATTAATTTTGTAATATGCAGTAAATATGAAGCCTGTGAGAACAATAAAAGACGAAAAACAGTGGTACAATCAGACAGCGAATTTAGGCTATGGTTGACACAAGAGGTAATTACAATGAAAACAGTCGTAATATAACGTTACATTACACTCATATTTTACCACTAATATAATTAATTTATCTATATTCTCAGCTCCTAAAGATGGGTGATGCGACATCAAGGCTTGCTCGTCTAGCCACTGGACCCTTGTTCGTGGCACAAGAGTACAAAAAATATCGATTGAACGGTTACATTTTCGGCGCTAAAGTGTACGAGGAAAGTACAAATGTACAGAACTCGGGTATTTCATACAAGGCTCTTACTTTCTTTCGAGCAAGCGCAAAAGATAAAAACCTCGTTGAAGCTGAAATGACTTACTATGGTGTAATCCAAAATATATTTGAATTGGATTATATAAGCTTCAAAGAGGTTGTATTTTACTGTGAATGGGTAAGAGTTGAGGATAAAAATGCTTCTAAAGTTGATCTTGTCACCAATTTGATCATGGTTGACTTGTCCAAGTTGAAGAGCAACGACCACGTGAGCGATGAGCCGTTTGTTTGTGCATTTCAAAAGGTTAAGCAAGTGTTTTACTCGGAGTATATCAACAACGAGCCGTGGTCAATTGTCCAACACGTGCCAAGGCGTCTAAATAGTAGTGTGGATGACTTGGCTGCTCCTACCGAATATCCATCCATTTTTTATGATAACCCGAATTTGAAATAATTTTTCAATTTGTAATAATTATTTCAATTTGTACCGAAACATCCATTTTTAATGCTTTTACTTGATCTGCACTTTATCATTTTCACTCTTGTGTAGTGTGAGTGTGTGGAGAGGAGATTAATACATAAATATTCCAACTACATCTAAGTTTTGTTTATACTAATCCATGAATATACGCTTCTTACCTTTAATAGGTGATTAGTACATAGTTATTTGGGGTGTCCTATTTGTGGAGAGGAGACTGAATCTCTTCATCTATCCGAACACTAAGAAATGCCATAATCCTATGGAGCGATGCTCTGCAAATTCCTCACAACCGTTATGTAGCCAAACATCACCGGTTGAAGTTGTCAATTCCACTTTCCATACCCCCACCACTTTCCATACCCCATTCAAAGGTGGAGTTTACAACTTCAACTGCTGATTTTTGGCTACACAACGGTTGGAAGGAATTTGCAACGCATACCTCCATAGGATTATGGTATTTCTTAGTGTTTATATATGAAGAGAATTATAATTGACACGATTGCCCGGGGTACATTAGTTGGAAGGAGGTGCCATATGAGCTCAAGTTAGCTGTTTGAGTGACACTACAGGTAATGTATTTATATTTATATGTCAATTTCGATTTCGATTTCAATTACAATTTATATTTATCTATATTTGAGGGGAGGATACTAATTTTACTTTATTTCAATTCAGGGGACAGGGAGTGGCCCTAAGGGTAGGCCACATATGCTCTATACTTATGTCGCTATTCGGACTAGAAGGGAAGGATAAGGAGGTGTTCCCGAGCGTCGCGGTACAAAATCTCTTTTCCATGCAAATAGTTTGTAGATTTGAGATAAAATGATGGTGATGTTGTTTCTTTTTAAATAGTTTCTTATTTGAATATATATTTGCATTATCTTTAGTTTGTTCGGATATATGATGTGTGGAACAGGTACAACGTTGCTATAACAGGTACAAATATACTGCTGGGCAGTGGCAGTGGCCATACTGCCCATCAGTTTTTTTAATTCTGCCCAGAATTGTCACGGTCATTGACCGTGACAATTTTTTTACTAAGGGTCACGGCTTTGTCACGGTCAATGACCGTGACAAACGTGTCACGGTCATTGACCTTGACACGACCGTGACACAAAATGCGAGTTTTGTGTCAAGGTCAATGACCGTGACACGGCCGTGACAAAAAAAGTTGTCTCGCCTCGAAATGTCACGGTCATTGACCTTGACAAGGTGAATTTGTCAAGGTCAATGACCTTGACAAACGGGCAGATTTGGGGTAGTGAAAAGGCATATATAACCATTAGGTATGATGTTCATGGAAAGTTAACGCCAGTGATGTAATAAGGAAATTTTGATCCTTGGTGTAATGTTGCAATTGATGGTAGTTTGATGAATACACGAAGTCATATAGGCTAATAGTGGTAGTGTCGGAACCCTTTGTGTGAGACGTATTGTGAAATGACCTCGGTGATGAGAGTGGCCTAGTTAGTGGCAACAGCAAATCGTGTTCACTACGACCTAGTGGTAAAGGTTGTGTATCTCATGTACGGTGACTAAGTAACTGAATAGCATTCATAAGTACTGATTCTGTGGTGATAAGGTGTTAGTACTTTGGGTTGAGGATTTGGGTTTAATATATTTGGTGATAATGTGGTTTTGAACAATAGGATCACGTGCAACATTCGTGGTGTGGTCCTTGGTGATTGTAGGCAATATTCAACCCCCGTACCCTGCCAAGAATTAAATAGTCGTGTTAACTCATAGGTTGACACTTGATATGATATTAGCATAGTGAGGCAATTTTGGTTGTCATAGTTGAACGGTCATTAAGAATTGGGTGAGGCAGGTTTATAGGCTGCAGGCGGCGTACAGTATCCTGCCATGACCCATAATGGCATTAATAATACTTTGTATGTGACTTACAGTCACAACCATTTAGAACAAAAAGTAAGATTAGTATTTTAAGTCTTGAAACTCATCTTAGTCGTTGAGGTAGTGTCGAAGTGCGAGGTAATCCTAGTGTGTGAATGGTTCATAAGCACTTTGAGGAGCCCATAGGACAGATTATGTGTGTCACATTGAAGATGAATATCGAATGTTGTGATGCATTTAAGAGGTTGATGATTAAGGTGCACTATAGATAAAATCTCGTAGACTAGTGCCTTTGTGAGCACTAAGAACTATCAATGTGAGTATTGAAGGTTTGGAGAGCGAACATATGAGGGTAAAAGTATAGATTATGAAACTTTGTTGGATTTCGGACTTCATGCGAAATGTGTTTGGTGTTCTTAGGAAACCAATTAAGTCTGGTGAAAGGCAGCAGTAGCAATCTACTAACAATGGCGTTGAGGGTCGGCTAATGATCCCAGATTAACAATTGTATAGTTTATGAACCAGGAATGGCTTTCCAATCAGCACAGAGGGGTGGTGTAACCCCTAAGGTACGGTGAGGGTTATATCCTTTTATTAGTGATGCTCAAATGTCATGGAATTACTAGTATGGGTGTGGTAATTCCCATTTTTGGGATGTACTAGGAAACGTATTCGAGACTTAGAGTGATGACGCCATGTGGAGACTTACAAATATAGATTAATGTGGGTGGCATCGAAACATGATTATTATGTCAATGTGTGACATTATAGGCTAGAGTAGACTTAGTAATGTAAGGATTAGATATTGGTACATCTTGCCAAGTTGGTACGGGTTAGAAGATGTAGCCTAGTGTGATGTTAATTACCCTTAGGGTACTAATGACGATGGGTGTGGTAGTCATGATGATTCCACGTGAATTTTGTGTGGGTGAAAACTGAAGGAGAATTTATGGAAATCTTGTGTAGTCATAAGAAATGATTAGATTAGTGCTTCATTTGAGTCAAGTAATGTGTATGGGAATTCGGGGTTCGATCACGATATGTTTAATCAGACAATTACCTAGGTGTAATAGGTTGGTGACATTATCACAAGTTATTGGATAAGGTCAATGTAAACAAGGCATGGGGTATCCACCAGTCAGAATAATTTATTTAGGCCAAGGGTGTGAAAGGTAACTCCTTTCTCCCAAGGAGAGAAGTCGAACATTGACTCCCTCAAGGACTACCGAGTCATAACTTGCGTTCATATTGTGAGAATGAATGGTTAAGATTCAATTCTCCACGGTTAGTGACCCAGTCCAGAGTATATGGACAGAAGTGGTACTTGATGAGTGTTTTGTGAATGAATGGCATGACTTTAAGTATAAGATATAAGTCTTCTTCCATAAGTTAGAATCGGATGCCAATGGGTGAAATTCCTTGGACGGTTGTTTGTCTCTCTGACTCAAGTATGTTCCTTTCGTTTTCGATAATCCAAACTTAGTGTTCTCACCTATGTGGTGACTCAAATTGGTTCCATGTTTGGTACGGTGCGGTTCAACCCGGGAGAGCACGGTGGATCGAGTTTGATAAATGCATCTCGATAACTAGGTGCGCTCATTTGAGGTATTCTTAATGTTGGATAAAATTTTGTGCATGGGTGACTAGGCTTTCGGCCACTTGGTTTGTCCATAGTATCAATCTCCCTTTAGACTAGTGGACTCTCGACTGACCGACTCGACAGTCAGGGGCTCAGATTGTGATGAGTGGGATGATGGCTTTAGGAAATAGTATAGTGGTGGAAATCGAGGAAAACTTAAAATGTGATGTTGCGTTGCCAAAACTTCAAACATGGGAAAATTTTCTCGCAAAAACTAGGCTTGAAGAATAAGCCTAAAGTATGGAATACAACACCTTTACAGATTCAGTTGTGATCCGGTGTGGAGAAATGCATATGTAGGCGATGGAGTTTCCTTGTTTTGGATCTCCAAAACCTTGATTGCTTAAACTTTTAGGATGTAATATATGTTGAACAAATGCCAAATGTACGTATAAAATATGTTCATCCAGGGTTTCCTGATGACAACAAAGCATACCAGGCTACTCCAAGGGTTCCCTTGATCTGGCCAATCGTGGCTAAGACTAGAATCACTTGAACAATTCATTAATAGTGAATGTGAAAGTTCAATAAACTGGCACAATAGTTGTACCAGAAGTCGAATATCTATTATGTGGAGCAACCCCTCAAGTAATGAGTTGATAAACTCTAGAAAATAGGTGGGATAACTCATTCTAGAAAATAATGTGGTGAGATTGATGAGATTGTATTTTAACCACGACGGTTATAATTTTTTATTTACTTATGCACCACATTTATAGAGTGTCTCACTACTATACACACATGAAAATAACCACCCACGTATAGTATGTAATAAGTCCAAAAATAAATGTATAGGTTTTAATTAAACTACGAAAGAACACAATATTATATAAAGCAAAGTAAGGAAAGACAACACAACTAATGAGAGAAAAGACCAATCCACTTTAAAACACTGTGGCAGAGCTATAGGTGTCGTATAAATTCACTGAACAAGTACGAGGGTTATCCAAGAATATCCCTACATTTTGGGACTTTTTCACACAACCTTGTCCACGCTTACTCATCTCTCACAACTAGCATAAAGTTTGATTAATTCTAACAATATCTTATGGTGGCTGCTTATTTCTGATACCCCTTGTGAGGTGTACTACATGAGAAATATGCACATAGAATGTTATCGCATAGTTGATGGGTCCTTAGCTAGTCTTGGAATACATATTTATTAATGGACCTAAAGGGTTTCTTGTGTGGTCTTATTAGAGAAAACTCAAACTTGTGTTGTTCATTAAAATTATTGTACCCACTTATCTGAAAATTTATGCACTCCCTAGGTTGCATGGCTTATATTATCCAACACATACTATATAAGAACATTTGGTATTCTTCTTGGTGACATTATTTCCTTTTTAGATAAGCCATGTGGAGTGTACTACATAGTACATATGCACATAGCATGTTATCAAGTAAATGATAGGCCCTCAGCTAGTCTTGGCCCACATATTTCTTAATGGCCCTAGAGGGTAGATTGTGCAGTTTTGTAAACAACCACTTAAACTTATGTTGTCTAATCATAATAATTACACACACTTGTCTAAAAATTTATGCACTCCCTAGCTGACATGGTTTATATTATTCAACACATATTACATGAGATATTGTGTTATTATTCTTCCTATGTGGTGACAATGTTTTCTTTCTAGATAACCCATATGGGGTGCATTTCATGGGAAATATGCACAAGGAATGATGTCATGTAGGTGGTGGCTCCTTAAATATACTTAGCCTATAGGTTTATTAATTTCCCTAGAGGGTATTTTGTGTGGTATTGTAAAAACTACTTAAACTTTTGTTGTTCAGTGAAAATAATTGCACCCACTCATATGAAATATTATTGGCACTCTGTAAGGACACAAATTTCCAATTGAGTCCATATATAGTTTTGGCTCAATTCCGGACAAAAACATTTATTCATAGGATAATATTTAAATTGTAATATTCTCAAGCCTATGAAGTGTTTGTTGAAAACGTAGCGGCAAAGAGTATAAAGCTTCATCAAAATGCCGGTTTGTGTGCCTCGTTTCTACGTCATCAATCATAGTTCCATGCTCCCAAGGTATGAATGCAATTATATATATATATATATATATATATATATATATATAGGAGCTTGGAACAAGTTTATTGGGTGTTAGGTTTATAAAAACTGCGTTTGGTTTTAAGAAAGGATTTATTAAAACTTTAAATAAATGTTTATAAAGTTTTCTGGGCTAAAAATGAATTTTTCAAACTTTCTGGTCGTTCGTTAGATATGTCGTTCGAACGAGTTTTTTTCGTTTGAACCAGATGTCGTTCGAACGAGTTTTGCCAACGAGTTCCCACTAAGGCATACTGGTCCGTCGTTAGAATTGTCGTTCGAACGATATTGTCGTTCTAACGAGATTTCCAACGAGCTTCTAACAAGTCCATACTGGAGCGTCGTTAGAAGACTCGTTCGAACGAAATGTCGTTCGAACGAGCTGTCAGGCGGGAACAGTTATTGGCAGTTTTTTTGGCAGTTTTGCACCCACTTCCCCACTTGGTTTTTAACCAACTTTCACAGACTTTAATAGGTGCGGGAATGACATTTTCCAACTTAACATTTCCATAACTTTTCCAAAATATTTCCATCTCTTAGAGAGTAATTGAGAGCAAAAATGGTTTAGGAAAATGTTCATGTTTTGAGTGTTATTTTTCAAAGAGAAAATCCTTCACACTCTAGTTTACACCCAATTGTGTTTAGTCCAAGTTCTTATTTACATATCAAATTGCTTGGAGTTTTGGCACCGGTTTATCTCTTCCGTTTCAAAGAGAAGTTTTTGGTTTGCTTCTACATCCATCAAAGAAGGAGACATTTTGTTTTGATTCTACCCACTTGGAGAAAGGCTCCTTGCTCGGGTGACGGTGACCATAGAAAGCCCTATCGGTGGATTTCGAGACCGCGGTGGTGTTCCGAGGTTAATCGCTAGGAAGAGGTGTCTACAAGAAGAAGCATCGAGGCTTGAGAGGGATCGAGTCAGTCGTTGTAAGTCTACCTGTCATGTAATTGTAATTCCGTATCTAGTGGATTTTTGTCTAGGGCCGTCCGAGGTTGTTTCCCGTCTTGGGTTTTTCCTCGTACATCGCGGCGTAGTGTGATTTGTTTATTTTATCTTGCTTTAATAACGTAGAACGCATGCTTAGAATAATTCAAGATAAAATTCGGTTTAAATCATCACACTCATTTAATTTGGTGCTAAATTAAATATTGGCTAAATTTGGTTTATTCAAGTCCTTTGCTAAAATTGGTTTCGCCTAACTTTGGTTAATTGTTAATTATGACTTAGGCAACTTCTAGGGCATGAATTTTTAATTTGGTTTAAGTGAATATATTAATTGATTAATTTTATTGAACCATCATCTTCTAACGCTTCCGTATTTATCTAAAAGGGAAATTCTCACGTTTAAAAAATTGGTATCAGAGCCAAAAGCGATAAATTATTTCGTTAACGATCCTTAAATATTTTTGGCTAAAATGGATTTTTCCCCATTTTCAAAATTTCCTATTTTTGATGGTTCCAACTACGTGTATTGGAAAGCGCATATGAGATCGGCACTAAAGTCTATCGACGAGAGAGTTTGGATGTCTGTTGTTAACGGGTGGTCCCCACCAACTTATTTAGTTAAAAATGAACGTGTCATCAAACCCACCGATAGATGGACTGAAAATGAGTTTAAACTTGCTAATTTCAATTCCCGTGGTTTAAATGCCTTGTTTAGCGCTGTCACACCAGATGAATTCCGACGTATTATTACGTGTGAAACCGCTAAAGAAGCTTGGGATATTTTACAATTAACTCATGAAGGAACTAGTGTCGTTAAAGCTTCAAAACTCCAAAACCTCACCACTCAATTTGAATCTATCAAAATGAATGAAAAAGAAACGTTTGATGAATTTTATTCTAGACTTTCAGATATTGTTAATTCATCGTTTAACTTGGGAGAGAAAATACCTGACGACCGTGTTGTAAAGAAAATTTTAAGGTCCCTACCCGATAGATTTATTCCAAAGGTGACCGTGTTAAATTCTTTACCAACTTTAGCCTCTACGAAATTAGAAGAGCTTGTAGGTGATTTACAAACCTGTGAACTAGATATGTTTCCCTCTAAAACTGAAAAGAAAATCGAAAAGGGCGTTGCGTTAAAAGCCCAAAAAGAGGTCAAACAAGTAGTAGAGAGCGAGAGTGATAGTGACTCGGAAGACATGGCTTTATTTGCTCGTAAATTTAGAAAATTTCTTGAAATTAACAAAGATAAATTGAAAAATGATTTTAAGAAATTTGATACTTCTAAACATGATAAAAGCGAGAAGATTTCTAAATCCGAGAAGATCCCTAAACCTAGTAATGAAAATTTAGATAGGGACGAGTATAATAAGTGTTTGGTTGTGAAGGTTATGGCCATAGGGCTTATGAGTGCCCCACTAAACTAAAGAAAGAGGGTAAGAGACCCATCTCATATAATGCGACCCTTAGTGATAGTGATAAGGAAGAGAAGCCCGATTCCCCCACTAAAAAATTTTTTGTGGCTTTTATGGTTAGTCGTGTGAGCGATAGTGAGAACTCATCGATTGATGAAACGATAGCACATGCCACTTCCAAGGTCATTATACATGATTCTCTTGTTTTTGATGATAGTGAGAGTGGAGAAAAAACAGAGAGTGAAAATGAAGATGAGGTTAATGTGAGTGAACTTCAAAATGCTTTTCAAGAGCTCTATAAAGAATCAATTAAATTGAAAAGAGCTAATTTGAAGTTAGAAGCTAGTTTAAGAGAAAGTGTCAAGGTCGTTGATGAAAGTGCTTTAATAGAAGACCTTAGGACCCATGAGAGGACTCTTCAAGAGAAGCTTGAGTATATAGAAGGCGAGAGAGACAGCCTTAGGGGTTTAATGGAATCCTTGAAAAAGGAGCTTCTTGCTTTTGAAGAGCGAAATGTTTTATTAGAGTCTAACATTTTTGATTTGCAAAATAAATTAAAAGAATCTCGTAATGTCAAATTTGATTTGGAATGTCATTCGGACAAACTAGATAAAATGTTAGGAACGGTCCAAATTAAAAATGACACTTCTGGTTTAGGCTTCAACACTTATAATGAATTTACTCATAATGCCCAAACCAATGTTTTAGGAGAATCTACTAGGAATGCATTTAAAGATCACTCCTTAAGTAAATCTTTTCGACATGTTTTTGCTTGTACACATTGTGGTCGAAAAGGTCATCTTAGGAAATTTTGTTTTGATCTTAAACGAATTCCTAGAAAATCCCATAGTAAAGTAACCACGGTTGTTAACGCTCCAACACCCCAAGATAGTCATTCTTCATTAATTTGGGTTAGGAAATCCGACTTGGTTGCCTTGCAAAATAGGGTTTATGATTCTCATTTAGTTCCACATGCTTCCTCCCTTGCTAAATCTAAAGGATGAATGTGTTAGTGTTTGCATACTTCAGCGTTTGTACTTCATGCTATATTTACATGCTAAATGTATGCTTGTTTACTCATTTTCTAGGCATTGCCTCATTTCATATCATATGCTAGAACTTATGACTTGTTTATCTTTTTGTATTATATTTTGTGGTTGAATTAATTGAAAAATATAAAAAGATTTTTGTTTATCATTTGTGTTTTATTTATTTCATTTAAGCTTAATGAAAAATACAAATGATTTTTGTTTGTCTTTTGAGTATATACTATTTATTTTTGGTTAACAAATGTTAAAAAAAAAAACTCAAAAAGATTTTTTTTGTGTATTTTGGTTTGACACACTTTAAGTGGCATATACTTGTGTTTGAATCCCATCTTTTACGCTCCCATGTGGCTAGAACTTTTGGTTTAGATTGTCCATCCTTAAAATGTTCTTTACCATATTTTATGGAGTAGTTGGATTTTGTGTTGTTTAAATGGATTCTATTTTTATATGCCTCTTTCCACACATGCACGAGCTCTTTTGAAATCTTAATGTCACATGTTATATTTGAGCTTTTGAGGTGTTCTCCTACTAATCTAGTCATATACATATTTATGACCTAGGAGGACTAGTGCATGTCAAAATCCGTTGCATGTGAGATTTGTGTGAAAAAAATAAAAACTGATAAAAATAAATATGCACGGGGAAGAGCTCCGAAAGGACTAAGTGATCCTTTGCTATAGTAAGCCACCGTTTATTGGATCTAAAAGAAATACGTGATCCGAAGGCCTAAAAACAGAATATTTGGCATTAAAAAGAAAACAATTGCCAAGGTCTATGTTTGTTTGATATATTCATTCAAAAGCGAAAGAATATATATGCTTATTGAGGGAGAATTGGATGATATATCAACGGTTTGCACAATGTCCGTTTATCCTAGTTGTCTTTAATGTCATGACTCTATTTGGTTTGTAGAATCATCATCATGCTAGGCTTGTATGCATTGTTTATGTTTGTTCATTGAGTTCAATCTATATTGTCACATGAGGTTATATTTAAATGTGATAAAGTTTGCAATCAAATGAGAACTCCGTGAATGTTTATTAAGTGTTTGGGTCTAAATTTAATTGTTGCTAGTTCACACCCCAACACTTACGTTTCCATATGACACATTTTTTGCCATACGAGTGTGCAAACTTATTGTATCTTGTGTTATATGTGTGTTTATATCTATATATATATATGCAAGTACTTCATTGGTATATTTCTAGTTTATATATATGATATTTGTTTGTCTTTTCCTTGCGTTTATTGCCCATATGCTTTCATGTCTTATCACTTTTTGCTTAAACATGCTTTTATGCTTATTACTTCTTTAAGCCTTTGCCTATTCCTGAACAAAAAGGGGGAGAATGATGATAGGGGGAGAAATGGTATCTAATCCTATTGTTATCGTATCTTAGTTTGGGGGAGATTTATCTTAGGGGGAGACGTCTTTCTAAGTAGGTCATGTGTTTGATAAAGGGGAGAATGAGACGTCTTTCTAAGTAGGTCATGTCTTTGATAGAGGGGAGAATTAATTTAGGGGGAGTAATTAATTAATTGCATTCAATACTTTGATATTCCCTATGCATTTGATGAGTTTGCTTAAGTGTGCAGGATTTCTTCTAAAGCGGCATTGTTTAAACGGCAAAGCGTTTGATCCTTGGGTTGAGTCAAGTTTGGGTGGGTTATGTTTTTGAGTCTAGTGAGCTTGACGGCCCTTTAGGATTTTTGTTTGGTTTTTGTCCCGGAATAGCCAAAGGGGGAGATTTGTAAGGACACAAATTTTCAATTGAGTCCATATATAGTTTTGGCTCAATTCCGGACAAAAACATTTATTAATAGGATAATATTTAAATTGTAATATTCTCAAGCCTATGAAGTGTTTGTTGAAGACGTAGCGGCAAAGAGTATAAAGCTTCATCAAAATGCCGGTTTGTGTGCCTCGTTTCTACGTCATCAATAATAGTTCAATGCTCCCAAGGTATGAATGCAATTATATATATATATATATATATATATATATATATATATATATATATATATATATATATATATATATATATATATATATATATATAGGAGCTTGGAACAAGTTTATTGGGTGTTAGGTTTATAAAAACTGCGTTTGGTTTTAAGAAAGGATTTATTAAAACTTTAAATAAATGTTTATAAAGTTTTCTGGGCTAAAAATGAATTTTTCAAACTTTCTGGTCGTTCGTTAGATATGTCGTTCGAACGAGTTTTTTTCGTTTGAACCAGATGTCGTTCGAACGAGTTTTGCCAACGAGTTCCCACTAAGGCATACTGGTCCGTCGTTAGAAATGTCGTTCGAACGAGATTATCGTTCTAACGAGATTTCCAACGAGCTTCTAACGAGTCCATACTGGATCGTCGTTAGAAGACTCGTTCGAACGAGATTTCGTTCGAACGAAATGTCGATCGAACGAGCTGTCAGGCGGGAACAGTTATTGGCAGTTTTTTTGGCAGTTTTGCACCCACTTCCCCACTTGGTTTTTAACCAACTTTCACAGACTTTAATAGGTGCGGGAATGACATTTTCCAACTTAACATTTCCATAACTTTTCCAAAATATTTCCATCTCTTAGAGAGTATTTGAGAGCAAAAATGGTTTAGGAAAATGTTCATGTTTTGAGTGTTATTTTTCAAAGGGAAAATCCTTCACACTCTAGTTTACACCCAATTGTGTTTAGTCCAAGTTCTTATTTACATATCAAATTGCTTGGAGTTTTGGCACCGGTTTATCTCTTCCGTTTCAAAGAGAAGTTTTTGGTTTGCTTCTACATCCATCAAAGAAGGAGACATTTTGTTTTGATTCTACCCACTTGGAGAAAGGCTCCTTGCTCGGGTGACGGTGATCATAGAAAGCCCTATTGGTGGATTTCGAGACCGCGGTGGTGTTCCGAGGTTAACCGCTAGGAAGAGGTGTCTACAAGAAGAAGCATCGAGCCTTGAGAGGGATCGAGTCAGTCGTTGTAAGTCTACCTGTCTTGTAATTATAATTTCGTATCTAGTGGATTTGTGTCTAGGGCCGTCCGAGGTTGTTTCCTGTCTTGGGTTTTTCCTCGTACATCGCGGCGTAGTGTGATTTGTTTATTTTATCTTGCTTTAATAACGTAGAACGCATGCTTAGAATAATTCAAGATAAAATTCGGTTTAAATCATCACACTCATTTAATTTGGTGCTAAATTAAATATTGGCTAAATTTGGTTTATTCAAGTCTTTTGCTAAAATTGGTTTCGCCTAACTTTGGTTAATTGTTAATTATGACTTAGGCAACTTCTAGGGCATGAATTTTTAATTTGGTTTAAGTGAATATATTAATTGATTAATTTTATTGAACCATCATCTTCCTAACGCTTCCGTATTTATCTAAAAGGGAAATTCTCACGTTTAAAAAATTGGTATCAGAGCCAAAAGCGATAAATTATTTCGTTAACGATCCTTAAATATTTTTGGCTAAAATGGATTTTTCCCCATTTTCAAAATTTCCTATTTTTGATGGTTCCAACTACGTGTATTGGAAAGCGCATATGAGATCGGCACTAAAGTCTATCGACGAGAGAGTTTGGATGTCTGTTGTTAACGGGTGGTCCCCACCAACTTATTTAGTTAAAAATGAACGTGTCATCAAACCCGCCGATAGATGGACTGAAAATGAGTTTAAACTTGCTAATTTCAATTCCCGTGGTTTAAATGCCTTGTTTAGCGCTGTCACACCGGATGAATTCCGACGTATTATTACGTGTGAAACCGCTAAAGAAGCTTGGGATATTTTACAATTAACTCATGAAGGAACTAGTGTCGTTAAAGCTTCAAAACTCCAAAACCTCACCACTCAATTTGAAACTATCAAAATGAATGAAAAAGAAACGTTTGATGAATTTTATTCTAGACTTTCAGATATTGTTAATTCATTGTTTAACTTGGGAGAGAAAATACCTGACGACCGTGTTGTAAAGAAAATTTTAAGGTCCCTACCCGATAGATTTATTCCAAAGGTGACCGTGTTAAATTCTTTACCAACTTTAGCCTCTACGAAATTAGAAGAGCTTGTAGGTGATTTACAAACCTATGAACTAGATATGTTTCCCTCTAAAACTGAAAAGAAAATCGAAAAGGGCGTTGCGTTAAAAGCCCGAAAAGAGGTCAAACAAGTAGTAGAGAGCGAGAGTGATAGTGACTCGGAAGACATGGCTTTATTTGCTCGTAAATTTAGAAAATTTCTTAAAATTAACAAAGATAAATTTTAAAATGATTTTAAGAAATTTGATACTTCTAAACATGATAAAAGGGAGAAGATTTCTAAATCCGAGAAGATCCCTAGTAATGAAAATTTAGATAGGGACGAGTATAATAAGTGTTTGGTTGTGAAGGTTATGGCCATAGGGCTTATGAGTGCCCCACTAAACTAAAGAAAGAGGGTAAGAGACCCATCTCATATAATGCAACCCTTAGTGATAGCGATAAGGAAGAGAAGCCCAATTCCCCCACTAAAAATTTTTTTGTGGCTTTTATGGTTAGTCATGTGAGCGATAGTGAGAACTCATCGATTGATGAAACGATAGCACATGCCACTTCCAAGGTCATTGTACATGATTCTCTTGTTTTTGATGATAGTGAGAGTGGAGAAAAAACAGAGAGTGAAAATGAAGATGAGGTTAATGTGAGTGAACTTCAAAATGCTTTTCAAGAGCTCTATAAAGAATCTATTAAATTGAAAAGAGCTAATTTGAAGTTAGAAGCTAGTTTAAGAGAAAGTGTCAAGGTCGTTGATGAAAGTGCTTTAATAGAAGACCTTAGGACCCATGAGAGGACTCTTCAAGAGAAACTTGAATATGTAGAAGGCGAGAGAGACAGCCTTAGGGGTTTAATGGAATCCTTGAAAAAGGAGCTTCTTGCTTTTGAAGAGCGAAATGTTTTATTAGAGTCTAACATTTTTTATTTGCAAAATAAATTAAAAGAATCTCGTAATGTCAAATTTGATTTGGAATGTCATTAGGACAAACTAGATAAAATGTTAGGAACGGTCCAAATTAAAAATGACACTTGTGGTTTAGGCTTCAACACTTATAATGAATTTACTCATAATGCCCAAACCAATGTTTTAGGAGAATCTACTAGGAATGCATTTAAAGATCACTCCTTAAGTAAATCTTTTCGACATGTTTTTGCTTGTACACATTGTGGTCGAAAAGGTCATCTTAGGAAATTTTGTTTTGATCTTAAACGAATTCCTAGAAAATCCCATAGTAAAGTAACCACGGTTGTTAACGCTCCAACACCCCAAGATAGTCATTCTTCATTAATTTGGGTTAGGAAATCCGACTTGGTTGCCTTGCAAAATAGGGTTTATGATTCTCATTTAGTTCCACATGCTTCCTCCCTTGCTAAATCTAAAGGATGAATGTGTTAGTGTTTGCATACTTCAGCGTTTGTACTTCATGCTATATTTACATGCTAAATGTATGCTTGTTTAGTCATTTTCTAGTCATTGCCTCATTTCATATCATATGCTAGAACTTATGACTTGTTTATCTTTTCGTATTATATTTTGTCGTTGAATTAATTGAAAAATATAAAAAGATTTTTATTTATCATTTGTGTTTTATTTATTTCATTTAAGCTTAATGAAAAATACAAATGATTTTTGTTTGTCTTTTGAGTATATACTATTTATTTTTGGTTAACAAATGTTAAAAAAAAAAAACTCAAAAAGATTTTTTTTTGTGTATTTTGGTTTGACACACTTTAAGTGGCATATACTTGTGTTTGAATCCCATCTTTTACGCTCCCATGTGGCTAGAACTTTTGGTTTAGATTGTCCATCCTTAAAATGTTCTTTACCATATTTTATGGAGTAGTTGGATTTTGTGTTGTTTAAATGGATTCTATTTTTATATGCCTCTTTCCACACATGCACGAGCTCTTTTGAAATCTTAATGTCACATGTTATATTTGAGCTTTTTGAGGTGTTCTCCTACCAATCTAGTCATATACATATTTATGACCTAGGAGGACTAGTGCATGTCAAAATCCGTTGCATGTGAGATTTGTGTGAAAAAAATAAAAACTGATAAAAATAAATATGCACGGGGAAGAGCTCCGAAAGGACTAAGTGATCCTTTGCTATAGTAAGCCACCGTTTATTGGATCTAAAAGAAATACGTGATCCGAAGGCCTAAAAACAGAATATTTGGCATTAAAAAGAAAACAATTGCCAAGGCCTATGTTTGTTTGATATATTCATTCAAAAGCAAAAGAATATATATGCTTATTGAGGGAGAATTGGATGATATATCAACGGTTTGCACAATGTCCGTTTATCCTAGTTGTCTTTAATGTCATGACTCTATTTGGTTTGTAGAATCATCATCATGCTAGGCTTGTATGCATTGTTTGTGTTTGTTCATTGAGTTCAATCTATATTGTCACATGAGGTTATATTTAAATGTGATAAAGTTTGCAATCAAATGAGAACTCCGTGAATGTTTATTAAGTGTTTGGGTCTAAATTTAATTGTTGCTAGTTCACACCCCAACACTTACGTTTCCATATGACACATTTTTTGCCATACGAGTGTGCAAACTTATTGTATCTTGTGTTATATGTGTGTTTATATCTATATATATATGCAAGTACTGCATTGGTATATTTCTAGTTTATATATATGATATTTGTTTGTCTTTGCCTTGCATTTATTGCCCATATGCTTTCATGTCTTATCACTTTAAGCTTAAACATGCTTTTATGCTTATTACTTCTTTAAGCCTTTGCCTATTCCTGAACAAAAAGGGGGAGAATGATGATAGGGGGAGAAATGGTATCTAATCCTATTGTTATCGTATCTTAGTTTGGGGGAGATTTATCTTAGGGGGAGACGTCTTTCTAAGTAGGTCATGTGTTTGATAAAGGGGAGAATGAGACGTCTTTCTAAGTAGGTCATGTCTTTGATAGAGGGGAGAATTAATTTAGGGGGAGTAATTAATTAATTGCATTCAATACTTTGATATTCCCTATGCATTTGATGAGTTTGCTTAAGTGTGCAGGATTTCTTCTAAAGCGGCATTGTTTAAACGGCAAAGCGTTTGATCCTTGGGTTGAGTTAAGTTTGGGTGGGTTATGTTTTTGAGTCTAGTGAGCTTGACGGCCCTTTAGGATTTTTGTTTGGTTTTTGTCCCGGAATAGCCAAAGGGGGAGATTTGTAAGGACACAAATTTCCAATTGAGTCCATATATAGTTTTGGCTCAATTCCGGACAAAAACATTTATTAATAGGATAATATTTAAATTGTAATATTCTCAAGCCTATGAAGTGTTTGTTGAAGACGTAGCGGCAAAGAGTATAAAGCTTCATCAAAATGCCGGTTTGTGTGCCTCGTTTCTATGTCATCAATCATAGTTCCATGCTCCCAAGGTATGAATGCAATTATATATATATATATATATATAGGAGCTTGGAACAAGTTTATTGGGTGTTAGGTTTATAAAAACTGCGTTTGGTTTTAAGAAAGGATTTATTAAAACTTTAAATAAATGTTTATAAAGTTTTCTGGGCTAAAAATGAATTTTTCAAACTTTCTGGTCGTTCGTTAGATATGTCGTTCGAACGAGTTTTTTTCGTTCGAACCAGATGTCGTTCGAATGAGTTTTGCCAACGAGTTCCCACTAAGGCATACTGGTCCGTCGTTAGAAATGTCGTTCGAACGAGATTATCGTTCTAACGAGATTTCCAACGAGCTTCTAACGAGTCCATACTGGATCGTCGTTAGAAGACTCGTTCGAACGAGATTTCGTTCGAACGAAATGTCGATCGAACGAGCTGTCAGGCGGGAACAGTTATTGGCAGGTTTTTTGGCAGTTTTGCACCCACTTCCCCACTTGGTTTTTAACCAACTTTCACAGACTTTAATAGGTGCGGGAATGACATTTTCCAACTTAACATTTCCAAAAAAATTCCAAAATATTTCCATCTCTTAGAGAGTGTTTGAGAGCAAAAATGGTTTAGGAAAATGTTCATGTTTTGAGTGTTATTTTTCAAAGGGAAAATCCTTCAAACTCTAGTTTACACCCAATTGTGTTTAGTCCAAGTTCTTATTTACATATAAAATTGCTTGGAGTTTTGGCACAGGTTTATCTCTTCCGTTTCAAAGAGAAGTTTTTGGTTTGCTTCTACATCCATCAAAGAAGGAGATATTTTTTTGTGATTCTACCCACTTGGAGAAAGGCTCCTTGCTCGGGTGACGGTGACCATAGAAAGCCCTATCGGTGGATTTCGAGACCGCGGTGGTGTTCCGAGGTTATCCGCTAGGAAGAGGTGTCTACAAGAAGAAGCATCGATGCTTGAGAGGGATCGAGTCAGTCGTTGTAAGTCTACCTGTCTTGTAATTGTAATTCCGTATCTAGTGGATTTGTGGTTAGGGCCATCCGAGGTTGTTTCCCGTCTTGGGTTTTTCCTCGTACATCGTGGCGTAGTGTGATTTGTTTATTTTATCTTGCTTTAATAACGTAGAACGCATGATTAGAATAATTCAAGATAAAATTCGGTTTAAATCATCACACTCATTTAATTTGGTGCTAAATTAAATATTGGCTAAATTTAGTTTATTCAAGTCCTTTGCTAAAATTGGTTTCGCCTAACTTTGGTTAATTGTTAATTATGACTTAGGCAACTTCTAGGGCATGAATTTTTAATTTGGTTTAAGTGAATATATTAATTGATTAATTTTATTGAACCATCATCTTCCTAACGCTTCCGCATTTATCTAAAAGGGAAATTCTCACATTTAACAAATACATGACCTACTTAGAAAGACGTCTCCCCCTAAGATAAATCTCCCCCAAACTAAGATACGATAACAATAGGATTAGATACCATTTCTCCCCCTATCATCACACTCCCTAGACGACATTGGTTAGTATTATCCAACACATAATACATGAGATATTGTGTTGTCCTTTCCACTCCAAGTGGCCTTAAAATTTACATTTTTTACCAAATATATATGACTGGTTATTAAGTTGCAATTGATATTAAATAGACAATTATACTTTCTCCTCTAGTATAAATATATTTTTAGACTATCACTTCAGTATTTTTGTGTTTCAATGACTAAATACTTCGTGGTTTTAAAAGGAAGGCAAATCGAGCTTTATATAAGCTCGGAAGAATGTAAAACCTTTATCGATGGATTAACATATGAAATAATTGGATGCTTCGACACTTACGAGGGTGATAAGAATAGATACGTAATGCACATATATAGATGGAGACGTCCTAGTGTGTAACTTGACCCATCCAAATACCATTTTTCCTCGACGATTGATGTTCTTGGATTGTAAAAAACTAAATGTAAATCGGGGAGCTCGTCGGGTTAATGTTTTTCCTTGACATGTTTTATTTTTTGTTTCCCAATCAGTTTATATTTATTTTAACTTATGACGAGCTTTTACTAAAAATTAAGTTTAATATTACTCTATTTGTTCTAGTGATGTCTTTGTATCCATCTACATAACACAGTGTAATTCTAAAATATGTTCTTCTTCATTTAATAATGTTCAACCTTAGAACCATTAAACAAAGTAAAATACAAAATTACATCAATGACAATCTGATAAATTAATTCCCCAGACAGTACACTTCGTTATCATGAGAACATTGACCAGGTTATGTTGGGCGATATTTATGTACTAGGCAGTTCGGCTATACACGAATATACGCGTTTGACTACGATGTGTTTTGCATATTTGAAGTCTGGAATAAGGACCTTACGGTGGATGGACCCGCTCAAGGTACCCGTTGGATCCTCAACTCAATGGCTAGGCCACCTAACCCATTTGGGCAGAATGACTTAAGTATGGATGCAATATATTTCCAAATATTTTTTAGTTATGATCGATGAACCCTAAATAAATGTATTAGCATATAGTACAATACTTACAAAGGAAACCTTGAAGTTAGGATTTTAGAGATTGAGTATCTCCTTAAGGGTTGTGTGATCGAACTCCATGTACCCGTAGTCTAGGGTTCTTTGGAGAATCATCGTTATAGTCGGTATCGACCAAACGTTCACATATTAACTGTAGTGTTGGGGGAGGGGTACTTACTGCTTTTTCTAACTTTCTCTCTCTCTCAGTGCCTTTTTTACCATACCTGAAGGTCCGTGTATAATACAATCAAAATGGTCATTTTTTTTTTCTTATAATTGTTCAGTTTATCGTTGGAAAGTATCATTCAGAGGTTGTACTTTCTACGAAGTATTTGCCTTCATGCGTTATGACTCACCCTTATAAAGTTTTTGTTTTGAAGATTATGAAAATGGTCGGAGTCACATTTGTAATACGTGGAGACAACCAGAATTTCTTTTGTTCTATGCTAATTTCAAATGACTAAAGAAGTTGGCATATTCCTACAATTTATAGGCCTTTTGAAACCGCAATTGATAAATGCGAATTTAATAAGATAATAAATATAGTAAAATTACAATTCGTAACAGTGATTTTAACATGAATTCATGGATACAAATCGCGATTTCAGTATGATTAACATTCCGCAATAATAATTAATCATCCCATATTAATCCAAACTAAATTCGATGTTAGTAATGACAAAGTCAGTAGAAAAATGCGGTTGGGACTTGCGAATTTAATAAGTGCAATATTTCTGTAAATATGTTCGGAGTGCATTATTTTTGTACATATGTTTTATTATTTCATTTTTTAAATAAAGAACTCCAAAACATGGTCCCAGAGCTCATGTGACAAAGGGACAGTGGTAGAAATAATCATTTGTGACTAGTAGCTTTGAGTCGGTTGGTTATGTGGGCCCATGAGATATTTTGGGATAAAGAGGAACAAAAACACAGATAGAGAGAGGGAAAAAATCCCGAAAAACTTCAATTCTTTCACTTTTTCGTATACGCGCCTAACGATATGACATTTTCATAACATAATATATATATATATATATATATATATATATATATATATATATATATATATATATATATATATATATATGGACAATGGTGGAAATAATCATATGTGACTAGTAGCTTTGAGCCAGTTGGTTATGTGGGCCCATGAGATATTTTGGGATAAAGAAGGAACAAAAACACAGATAGAGAGAAGGAAAAAATCTCGAAAAACTTCAAGTCTTTCACTTTTTAGTATACGCGCCTCACGATATGACATTTTCATAACATAAATAATATATATATATATATACAAGGGCGGATTTGGGCCCGGGCTGACCAGGGTTACAGCCTAGGGCACCGAAAAAAGTATGTTGTTCAGTTAGAGGCCCAAACCAATTTCGAGTGTTGCCCAGCCCAATCCCACAATGTAACCCTCCCAATAGCCCATCCCAATATATGATAACTAAGAAAATAAAAAAGCGTGTGTAAACTTTCAATTTCAAATCAAAAGCGTTTGAAATCATTACGGCCTTACTTACTACCAACTAAGTCGGCACTCGCCAGCGATGTCCCTCCTGCCTCCTACGGCAGCTCCATCAACCCTCCTTCCTCCGACGAGTTTTGAGTAGCCCCGCCACCACCAACAGTAAGCCTTTATTTATTTTTCTTTCTTTTCTTTTTTTTGTTTGAAATTTTAGATTTTATAATTTAGTCGTTGTCTTTGCTATTGTTTATTTTTGTATTATAAAATCTCAGATTCAACAATTTAATTATTGGTGTTGTCTGTTTATTCCCCATTTGTGACCTGATTTCAAAATAATTTATATTGTCTTACCGACGTAGTAGTAGTTCATTAAGTTTATTGAAACTTTATACCAATTATCTGTTAATTTATCAGGTAAAAATTGAGGAATGTTTCTTATGGATTCTAATTGCCAAATTGGGGAACTATTTGTGGCTTAAGGTATTTCACTAACACTTTTTATTTAAATTATTTGTTCAATTTTTATTAAATTGTTAGGGTTAATATGTGTTAATTTTTGTTAGGTGTATGTAAGATTGTAATTTGTGATTGTGATAATTTGTATATTATAGTTTTATGTTATGTGTTTGTAAGATTGTGATTTGGGATTGGGTATTCGTAATCAATGAATTCGAATCGTGAAAGACTCGTCGGGCACAATATTGATAGAATGCTCTTTTACTCGATCAAATTCAATCTTTAAATACTATATGGATACAGGTGTAGTAGAATTTCTTTTTTTATGGATGAATTTCAATATTGATCACGATTTTGTTGTGGATTTTTTGTAGCTTATTGTCATTAATCTGAAATTATGGCTTGATGTTAGCCCACCCCTTTGGGTAATCCTGGATCCGCCATTGTATATATATATATATATATATATATATATATGGACGGTGGTGGAAATAATCATAGGTGACTAGTAGCTTTGAGCCAGTTGGTTATGTGGGCCCATGAGATATTTTTGGATAAAGAAGGAACAAAAACACAGATAGAGAGAGGGAAAAAATCCCGAAAAACTTCAACTCTTTCACTTTTTAGTATACGCGCCTGACGATACGACATTTTCATAACATGATATATATATATATATATATACATATATTTGAGTAAAGAACGTAAATAATATAGTCTTAGACAATTTTTTTTAATTTAAAGTTGGTATATTTAACTCTTCACTTTCTTTTTCTTTTCTAAATAGAGTGTTATAATAATATGGATGGGGGGAATGACCATTAGAGGGCAAGTGATATGTATGTATGCGTGGTCATAAATATGACCATATTAAACTATCTATAGGACATGGAGCAATTTTATAAAATTCTATTTTGCTCCACCAATCTATGGTTTTGGTTCTCCACAACATTAAGAAGATTAATAAATTTGATGAGGTTGGCGTGGAAAGGCAAATGTCGCGGGGAAGGGATGCGCGACAAGCCAAACGTTGAGCCACCAAAATCCATAATTTGTAGTAGCCTATTAAATTTTGTCCGCATAAATTTGTTTAGACAGCAAACAATTTAATATTTTCACATAAAACAATGAGTGATTTTGGATTTTATGTCATTTTCAAAGGTGTGCTGAAAAATACACTTGATTTAATTATTTTTGTATGATCTAGATTAATGATGACACATATGTATTTTGTTAATATATGTATTTAGTTAGTTCATCTATAGAAGTCTAAAGGTCACATTATGTATAAAGGATATATCCTTGCCTTGGAAAGATTTGTTAGTAACTGTTCGATTTTCGCCTCTGAAAAATGTCCATGAGAGATACAAGTTCTAACCGACCTTCATCTTCAGAAGCTGACATCTCAAAGGAGGATGAAGATGACATTCGTGTCCATAGCAAAAAAAAGCAAAAGGAACATCATGACCTCCAAACCACCATGGAAACTGAAATGGAGTGTGAGTTTGACTCCTCCACCCATCTGATGGAGGAGGACAACCCCATCCAAATACCACCCCCGGAACCTAGTTCGCCTGTGGTGGCCAACGCCCCAACCATCCCCCTCTCCTATAAAGATGCTGTGGAGAATAGAAAACCAGCTAATAATGACATCTACTTTGATGATCATACGGGTACATGGTCCGATGACGATATGGAACATGGCTCCCAGGATGAACTCGACCTCAACCAGAACCCTGGAGAAGAAGGTGACCCACTTTGCCCAACTGTCACCATCCCTAAACAACATGTGGAAAAACTGAGGAGAAGATGGAAGGAAAGTGTGATTGTTAGTTTACTTGGACGAAATATTGGTTTTAAGCTTTTGGTGAATAAAGTACCTAATATTTGGAGACTGCAAGGAGAATTTGAGGTCATCGACCTTGAGGAGGGACATTTTCTGTTCAAATTCTCTATGAAAGACGATTACCTGAATGTGCTCACTGGTGGCCCCTGGATCATTAATGGCCACTACCTCGTCGTTAGAAACTGGACCCCAAACTTCAACCCTACGGAGAACACTAGCGTTACTACTTCCCTTTGGGCAAGACTCCCAAGATTACCAATAGAATGGTTCGACAGAAAAATTCTATTCCACATAGCCAGTAAGCTGGGCAAGCCAATAAAAATAGATTTTAACTCTGTATCCTCCTCTCGGGGGAAATATGCCCGCATCTGTATAGAGGTGGATTTATCCAAACCACTAATCCCATGCTATAACTTGGATGGAAGAAAATATCGGATTGAATACGAGTTACTACCCTATCTCTGCTTTTCCTGTGGAAGAATTGGCCATAAAAGCGAGTTTTGCCCTACTCGGAAACATCCCCTGGGTGATCAACTGCCGACCGACAAACAGACCATACCTGAGTCGGAGGGGGTAACAAATAGTAGCTGCCATGCACCGCATCCCTGCCACACGGTAACCCGACTGTACCTACCTGTAGTGCTGATTACAAGCTGGGTAAAGAAAGCTTAGAACTATGGCCTCCCGCTTTGGTCCGTGGATGTTAGTGAAAAAAAGAAATCACGCTCAGAATGGCCGTCGCTACATGGGAAATGATAAAAGTAGTAGGTACGGAGGAACAAGTGGGAACAGATATGCCAGCCTGGACGAAAGCTATCAGCATGGGAAACCACATGGTATCGCCCCACAAAACCAAAGGACAAAGCTAAATTCGAAATACGGTACTAACGTCGTACAGGACTTACGGCGTCAAAGTACAGTCGTTCTGGGAGACTTCATAAAGGACAGGGTCCCACCTGCATACACAACAAGAGCACAGCCAATAGATGCTAACGTGGCAAATGCGGGGCATCCAATTGCAAATTACGGACACACGAGAGTCAAAAACGTCAACTCATATATGACGTCCACTAGTGCTGCTATAATATCCTCCACAGAAAATCTTCAAAATCCTGACAATACCATACTGATAGATGACAATGCGGAGACGCAAACTAAGTATGGAACCTCTACATCCACAACTGAAATCCTTGTCCACGAGCTGGAAGAGACGGGTAAATCCTTATCTATTAAGGCTCAGGTACGTACTCCCCTCATCAATAACCCCTCTAACCACTCGGTTAAATTAATTAATGCGCTTGCAGAAAATAATATAAATAAGATACAAGCCAACAAACCTCAACATACCATAACTCAATATCCTAATCTCAGGGGATCTCCTGTTGTTAACTTTCCAACTAAAGACATCCCGTCGGCCAATATTCGCTCTTCCCATGGATGATCCCCCATTTCCCATCGCCTTACTAGGCAACCTAACAGTGCAACATCTATGCCTGGTAGAGGGGACGAAAGAGTTCTCCATAAATCTGGGGACGGAAACAGCAATCAACACGAGGATCATGTGGAGTGTCGCACAAACTCGGATTGTGGTCCGGAGCTTGGAACAGACCGAGGGGGAAGACACAATAATGCAGGGGAGACTACTCAAGGTGTCCTCAACCAAGGAGTCCATCAACAGGATTAAAAACGCCCTCCCGTGGCCCAGTTCTGAGGACCTTCCCATTCCAAAAAATTTAGTTTCTATGTCTGTGCTCACGTGGAATTGCAGAGGGGCCTGCAAACCCCTATTTAAACCCACTTTCGCCGAACTTTGTAATAACTTCAAACCTAAAGTTATCATCCTTATGGAAACTCAAACGGATTTTGCCAATTTTTTTAGGTATTTTGAGAGTATGGGTTTCTCTGACTGGGAGATATCTGAAGCCCGGGGTCGTTCGGGTGGCATTTGGGTCCTGTGGAATCAAAACACAATAAAACTTCGCTCGATTGATGTCTCTAATCAGGCCATCCATATCCTTGTAACCCTCAAAGGCTGCGATGATTAGCTTTTGTCCGATATTTATGCTAGCCCTAACCATACACTTCGCCAAACTCTCTAGCACAATCTAAAAAATCTGGCGCGGGATCTCGACACCCCCTGGCTGGCCACGGGTGACTTCAACGACCACGGTGATGCCTCGGAGAAAAGAAGTTATTCCAGCCACAACAAAGACTCTAGATGTAGTAAATTTGTTGAAAATGTTAACAAATGCAATCTGACTGACCTTGGTTGCACGGGCCCGCGTCTCACCTGGACTAACAGTAGGGGTGGAGCTGCGAAGACCCTTGTCAGACTCGATCGGGCTCTTGCCAACCCTGAATGGCGTATTCTCTTCCCTGATGCGGTCGTGGACAATATCCTTCGCACTGCGTCCGATCACTGCCCCATGATAATTAATATTGAAGGTAAAAATTCTAACTCCCTCATCCCCCGCCCTTTTAGACTGCTTGCTTGTTGGTTTGAGCGTACCGACTTCCTAAATATTGTGTTAAATAACTGGAATAATAATAGTAATTTACTCCATAATATAAATACTTGTATTCCTATTATTAAACGGTGGAATCACTCGGTTTACGGCCACATTAACACTACCAAAAAATGCATACTTCGTAGAATAAAAGGTATCCAAATTGCCCAGGAAACCCACTTCTCTCACAACCTTGATAATCTTGAAAAACAACTCATTAATGACTATAACGACATTCTTCGCCATGAAGAGATTCTATGGAAACAAAAATCCCGCATCAAGTGGTTGAGAGAAGGAGATAAAAACACCAAATTCTTTCACACATCCACAATTATCAGAAGACGACATAACAAGATTGATAGGATTAAAATTGATGATGAATGGGAGACGATACTAATAAAATTATGCTTCACACAAACAATTACTTTATATCTCTGTTTTCCAAGTCCTGTAATACCATCCACAATTGTAATTTTGTTAATTTTAACCACCCCCATTTCGAGAGCACTGATAATAACATGTTGGATCACCCCCTATCACTTGAAGAGATCAAGCGCGTTGTTTTTAGTATGAACGGATTAAAAGCCCTGGGCCTTGACGGTATACAACCTATCTTCAACCACACCTTTTGGGAAGCTACCAAGTATAGTCTGTTTAAATTTATGAACGACTGCTTTAACTCTCTTAATTTCCCCGAACAGGCTAACAACAGCCATGCCACCCTCATCCCCAAAATTGACAACCCTGAAAGCGTCACTCAGTTTAGGCCTATTACCCTGTGTAATGTCCCATATAAAATTCTTGCAAAAGTTATTGTGAATAGGCTTCGCCCTATTCTTTGCAAAATTATTAGCCCGAACCAGGCTAGTTTCCTGCCTGGACGTCAAACTTCTGATAACATCATCATTACACAAGAGATCATCCACTCTCTTAATATGAAAAAAGGTAAAAAAGGGGGCGCCATTTTTAAAATTGATCTTGAGAAAGCCTATGATAAGATAAGCTGGGAGTTCTTAGATCAGGTGCTCACCTGGTTTAATGTCAACCCAAATATCATACAACTCATCCGCAGCTGCATTACGAGTGCATCCACCTCCATCCTTTGGAATGGGGCCCCTCTCACTCAATTTAAACCATCTAGAGGCCTCAGACAGGGTGATCCTCTATCTCCATATCTCTTTGTCATGTTCATGGACTATCTGGGGGCTGCGATTAACAAGCAAGTGGAAAAAGGGAAATGGAAAGGTCTCAGGGCCTCCCCCACTGGTCCGATTATTTCGCACCTTTTCTTTGCTGATGACCTCATTCTGTTCACCGAGGCTACTCAACCGTGTTGCGACGTCGTCATGAAAACGTTAAATCAGTTCTGCGATATATCGGGGAAATCTTTGAGCCTGTCCAAATCAAAAATTTACATCTCTCCGAACATCCACAGGCAATGCGCTCAGGACATTAGTAGACGATGTGGGATAAGCACCACCAATGACCTGGGTATCTACCTTGGCACAAATCTCATTCATGGGAGAACCACAACAAATCACTTCAAACACGTTATCGACAAGGTCCAAAAAAGACTATCTGGTTGGAAAACCAAACTCCTATCCCTGGCCGGGAGAGCTACTCTCATACAGGCAGTCTCTGTCACCATCCCCGTCTACAATATGCAAACTACACTGTTCCCTAAAAAGACCAATGATAAACTCGACAAACTTAATAGGGATTTCCTCTAGGGGACTCGAACGACACCAAGAAAATCCACCTGATCAATTGGGATACCGTATGCCGCCCTAAAGAGGTGGGGGGCTTAGGACTTAGAACCAGCGAAGCCAATAATTATGCCATTATATCGAAAATTGGTTGGAAGATGATGAACGAGAAAAACTCTCTATGGGTCCGTGTCCTCAGTGCCAAGTATAAAACGCATGATAACCCGAGATACTGGAACAAAACAGCTAACGCCTTCATGTTTGGAGAGGGATTCTAAAATGTAAAAAAGACATCGCTAATAACACCAAATGGGTGATCGACAATGGCAAGTCAACGGATATTTTCAATGACTGGTGGACGGGAGACTCAATCATTTCCAGGTCCCACAATAATGCTAATATTTCTATGGTTAGTGACTTGATCACTAACGGTGCCTGGAATGAACAAATTATAAAGGACAACTTCAATAACAATACTGCCAACATGATCTTAGGATCTACGCTTCCTCGCACTACGGAGAAAGAGGACAGTCCCAACTGGGGCCCCACCGTTAATGGTAAATTCACCATAAAATCATGCTACGAAACGAAAGTCAAGTTCGACCTTAACACCTCCTCGCTTATAAACTGGAAGCGCATTTGGAAAGGAAATATCCCCCAAAAATTTAAAACATTCCTTTGGCTCATTTTCCACAACAAGATCCTTACTAACTGCCAAAGATTTAAAAGACGCCTAACCAACTCTAAAAAATGTGACTTTTGTGCGCTCGATGAAGATATTGAACATGTACTTAAAAACTGCCATCTTGCCAATGTCGTTTGGAGGTCTATCTACACTCCTAGAGTGTGGGATTCCCACCAACATTTGAATTTTCCTGATTGGGTCAAAAATAATATATGGGACAATCCCAAACCGAATGGTGAATTTATATTTATTTCTACTTTATGGAATATCTGGACTGCGCGTAATAAACGCATTTTTGATAAGATTGATTTCACCCCGGATATGGTTTGTGCTAAGTCCAGAGCCTTGGCTAAAGAGTTGGCATATTGTGCCAAACCACTCTCTGTCACAAACCATATCCCGGGTAAGATTACTGACAATATTTCGAGTACTTGTCATGATGCAGAATATGAGATCTTCAATGATGGAAGTTATGACCCGCTCAGCAGAATGGGTGGGTTTGGTGGCATGGTGAGCAATAATGAGCAACGGTGGATCCTGGGTTTCAACGGTAAGATCCGTGGTGAGAGCAGCCCACTAAAAGCTGAGTTCGTTGGCATTCTTCATGGGCTTAACCTGGTAAGAATTAAGGGGTGGAAGGGGTGCACCATCCGCAGTGACTGTCTCGATGCCGTGCAAATCCTTAATAGACATGACCACAGATGCCACCCTCTCACCAACATTATCGAGGAATGCACTGCTATAATAGGAGAAATGAAGATCGGTGTCAACCACATCAGGCGCACCAACAACATGTGGGCGGATGGCCTGGCCAAACTTGGTAGACAACAGGTACACGACTACACTGAATACGAGGAGACCCCGGAGGCACTATTCTGCATTCTTGAGCATGAGGACCCGAAGAACACGAAGATAGCGATCTAGGCGAGCATTGACCCTACTTACCGCATAGCCACATTTGGGAGCTATGCTCTGGATGACAAAGGACAGTGGAAAGGTGGGTGTTACGAAAAACTCAGAGGCACCCCTTCCCTGCTTCGTGCACGTATGGAGGGACTTTTCCACAGTTTGTATATGGCTAGAATGCGGGGATGGAAAGATGTCATGGTGGAGACCGACTCCCATGAGCTCATTGAGATGTTCAAGGGGGTCCAATACATCGAGTCGGACTTTGAGAACATAAGGATCGATTGCTATGAGCGGATGCGATTTGTGGGAGCTGACTTCATCTACTCGCATTCGGGAAGGATCCGTGGTGCCGATTGGTTGGCACGAGAGGCTAAGCTCCAAGAAGAGGCAATCGTGGAAATTGACGAGGTCCCGAGTGGCATGCGCTGGATTCTCGAGAATCCTATGGTTTAGTCTGGGGTTGCTTGGCTGATTGTTTAGTCATTGTTATCTATTTTATATTTTGCTTTGCCTCGATGGCTTATGTTTCGGTATGATGTAAAAAAACCTTAATCAGTTATCTTTCATTGTTAACCAAAAAAAAAGTATAAAGGATATATGTATATCGGTAGATACATTCTAGGAAGACTATATATACATCATGTGACCGTCGTTTGATAAGAAAAACGTGCTTAAAAGTGCAATGTCATAAAAGTGAAATGAAAGAGAGTGTATTCAATAGAAAAATTAAGATATCAATTTTTCTCCCAAATTTTCTTGTTTAGCTGTCTTGTTATTCCAACAAAGTAGTATCAGAGTTGGGATGAGTTTCTTTTGTGACAAGTTTATGTTTCAAAATTACAATAAAAGTAGATTGTTCTCTATTCGTAAAATGCTTGTAAATTTGAGAAGAACTACAAGATGGGCATATCCAATGCTTGTTAAATGTTTTTGAACTCAAATTCATGTGTTTCATTGTTGAACCGTTGGACTAGTTTGTACCGCACATCGTCCAAATAAAAAGATTGTGTTATCTCCAAAATCCGTTTTTCCTCTGAGCTTGCTGGTGAACACAATGTCCCCACAAATAAGCACCAAATCTTTGGTTTCCGCAAATTCAGTGTAATAAGAAAGTGTAAATTAAGGGGCAGCTCAGTGAAAAACACGTGCGGCATTTGCACTTGAACAAACATTGTTGTGTAACCACTTCCTTTCCACAAAGGAATGACAAAATATTGGCAGTCTCTGCAGCAACAGATGATACAAATTTGATTTCATCGATGCCCAAATATTACCTCTATACTCTGAATGTCAATGATTGATCCCAACCGTTTATGTTGCAAAGGCGCAAACCCAGTGGAAAAACTTGAAGCCCTACAGAATCTCAGCGAACCCCATTTAAGAAATCGCCTGGAATAAAATTTCTGGAGTTTCTTTGGCAAACATGAGGTAGTAGTGGGGGATAAGTGAAGAATGTGAAGAACTGCCAAAAAAAGTTGCCACTGTCTTGACACTCCTTGAAACTCTTGTTGCTAAGCTTTATATAGTGTATATCTGTATTTTCATAGCATATATCACGTAAGAAATAAAACCAAATTGAAAAACTTGCCGTGAAAAATGGAGAGCCTTTGTCTTGTACTATTAGCCAAAGTTCCGACTAAGGAAATAGCCAAAATAACACTGCAGATATAGATGGAAAGAAGATGAATAGATATAGATGGAGAAGAGGGTGGAAAATCAAAAGTTGAGGAGGAGAAGAGACGGGAAGCAAATGGAAGGTGGATGAGAGAGAGAGAGAGTAAATGCACTCACAAAAAGTGGCTAATAGAGAGAAATTAAATGCATCCACCTCACAAAATTATGTTAGGAGACATTTTTAGATTATAATATTAGATTGAGTAAATTGGTAAAATATTATTTTCGGTAAGAGCCAGTTTCTAAAAAATGCGGAGGGTAATTGAGGCATTGAGGTCAAGCCTTAAGTCTTAGAAGTCTAGACGGACTTAGGCGTAAAAAGGCATGAAAAGACGTTCAGGCCTTCTTAATATATTTTAATATTTTTTAAGCATATCAAGACTATTAAAATACAAAAATTGCACATATAATAAAAATATGTCTGAATATATGCAAATTAAAATACTATCTGATTATTTTGGATAAGATAATGGTCCGGTTTGTAAAGAAATTCTTTAAAAGGCGACATCGTTTCATTAAGGCATTGTTGTTTTTAGAAAAAAGTGCGCCGTAAGGGTTTTACCAAGAATAAGGCGTGAAAAGCGTAAGGCGAGGCGTTTCTCCCAAGCCTTAAGCCAAGGCGTGCCTAGGCGGATTTTTTAGAACAGTTGGTAAGAGCATTCGTAGTGGGGGGTTGCCACAAAAGGCAACTTGTCTCACTATCTCACCATTTGCCTTTCGCCAATAACGAGTGCATGCAGTGGTAGATTTTCTACGAACTTCATTTGTTCGTAGGAAGTTTCAACGAACAAAAGAAATTTGTAGGAACCTAACGACAACATAACAGCTATAAACAGTTAGTCTTTATTCTGTTTACTTGAATAGGTCTCTTCCTTCCTCTTCTTCACACAGCCATTTCTTCATCTTCTTCTCTCAAACTCACCACGGTTTTAAATTTTCTAAAGCCTCCAATTTCCATAACCATAAACAATCCCATTATTTTGTTTTAATTTATTTATTACGGAAGGTAGAAAATGGAAAAAAATACTTTAATATCAGGAAATCAAAAAGACATGGATCGACTTCAACAACAATCCCCTCTCTTTCCGAGCCGATTGAACCGTCGAATCCCACACACGGTAACTATGCCCGTATTTACGACGGAATATCATACGCGTCGGACGGAAAAACTCCGATCGTAAACGGAAATAAATTAGAATTCTGGGGGAATTGAGCGGGCCCAATAAAATTGAACAAATTGATCGGAGAGAAAAAATCAGCGATCAAATCAATTATCGACATTGCCGATTTTATGTCGAACTTATTTTCTATGGTGATGTCTGATTCCGATCAATGTATTGTGACGACGATGATCAAACGTTATTGAGATACGATGCATACCTTTCAACTACCATACGTCGAGTTTGCCTTCACTTCGGTCGACTTCACAATGCTTTTCGGTAATTATTTTTTTTATATAGTTGTACTTATATTCGTAATTGTTTCAATATATGAAAATAATTTGTTGTAGTTTCATTTGTAATTAATTTTTTCAAATATATTTCAGTGTATTAAATTTATACTCATAATTATTTAAATATATGACAAGCATTTTAAATTACGAATAGGAATTCCAATTGGACAAGGGCGACCCTTCTAAATCTACGAAATGAAAAATATACCAATTTTGTAAATACCATAAATGATTTTTTTCCTAAAATTCATATACATAGATTTACCAATACGGAAATTCTAGTTTCCGACCTTTAAAAATACATAAAAAAAATTTGTCAAGGTTGAACCTATACCTGATTATATATTCCTAATCATAGCTCGGGCATTTTGATTATATGTTATCGGGAATGTATTTTTTCCAAATGCCAACTTCACTTCCGACATCAGCTTTTTACATTATCTTGAGGATATTACTACCGTCGGCACATACGACTGGGGTTAGGCTATTTATGTCCGTATTATATGGTCTTTGGACAGAGTCAGTCGACGATCGTTGACTAGCGTTGAATGCAAGTGGCAATTACTCGAGGTATATTTTCATTTAATCTTACTTAACCGCATATATGAAATTTATGTTTCATTAAAACAATAGTCAACTTATTCTAATGAATGAAATGTATTGACATATTTTGCAGTATTTACATCACGAGTACATGACCACGGCATGTCCAATTCTTGTCGATCCGTCCATCGATGTGTGGCCCTGCATATTTTGTTGGTGAAGGGGGAACATAAAGCATGTTAAGGGACCACATCGGTTTAGTATCTCAAGTAATCAACATCAGCTTAAGATGTGACCACCCGAGTCCATTATATGGCAGCCATACGAGACTTCTGCCTACCGTGACACCGATGTCATCCTATATGCTCATCATCTATCAGGGTTAAGGATGATTTTTTGGGACCCTTATTTAAGGGTTTTTGGTACTTGGGTGACCGAGCCATCCAAAAATTGACTGAGCAGATATGTATAACAGATAACCCACCTTTGAGTTTGTGTTGTGGGTTAGAACACGAATTCGAAGCAGCTGTTGTCCAAAATTGGCCTGTCGCAAATCAACACATACGAGATGTCTCCCAAGAAGAGTACAATGCCTACTGGAATGCAATTGCACTCGGGTCATTACTACTGCCGATTAAGAGATATGTAAAAGTAGATTTGATTGAATTTGGTTCAGTGGCACCTTCAATGTTGCAAATCCCATGAGCACTAGCAATGACAAATGAATCGCATGTGTTTGAGACACAGTTCTCTGCAGGTGGTTCTACACACGTCAAACCACCGAGGTAGAATTAGATGGTAGACGCCGATTCACCGAAGGGGGCTTCATATTCGGTTGATGTCCCACAACCCGAGTATCCAACCAACGCACCTACAGCTCAATCTTTGACGCAGTTTGAATAGAGAGAGTCCTACATCGATGCAGTAGATAACATTTGAGGTCTCCATCATTTATTACTATACGAGACACGTTAGCGAGAGGATCAACTCAAAGCACATCATGTGCAATAAGGAGTTGGAGCGTAGACTAGCACGCTTCACTATGCGCAGTCATGGGTTTGAGCAGGTTTGAGCATGTCTTGCTCCGGTCTAACGTCTTCCAGGAATTGCGCAATGGGATGGCAACGCCCGTTATTTACACTGTTAACAGAAATTCTTATGAAATGGGGTACTACCTTGGTGATGGAATTTACCCTCCCTATGCTTCAGTAGTAAAAATATTTAGGAACCAAAATGGTATTACACAAAAACATAAATTATTTTGCAAGTACCAAGAAGCGTGTAGAAAAGATGTAGAACGTGCTTGTGGTGTACTAAAAGCGCGATTCGCTTTTGTTCGAGAACCTTGTAAATTATGGAATAGGGCGTCACTAACAACCATTATGAAATCTTTCATTATAATGCACAATATGATTATTGACGATGAATGTCGAGACCGTCTATGGCAAAATGAATACGAACAGAATGATGAAACACCTGTAATTATGAGGGGCTAAACTAATTTCTACGACTACCTCATACATGATGCTAAGATAAGAGACATAACTAAACATCAACCGTTACAAAATGATTTGGTAGAGAACATTTGGAACACCCACGGTGATGAAATGGTTTGTTGAAGAATTTACCGTATTTTTTATTGTAACCGTGGTTAATCATTTTATTAGTTCCATTTTTAATTTGTAATTGTACGATCATGTAGTTGTTTATATTTAATATAAGGTTTTAATCGGTTATATTATTGAAATTAAATTTTTTAAACTGTACTCACATTTTATATATTTAAACAGTGACATTTAATTTATTAAGACGCATGGTGGGTCACTCTATATATACTGAAAGAAAATGACGAAATAAAATAATGAGGGTTCAATACATCTATAAAAAATACTACAGGTCATTAATTGAACCACTTGGACCAGACAAAGGATTAGACGACCCGAGAGAGTTAGACTGAAACTCGAAAATTGCCGCTTCGGTGGCAGCAACCATCACTGTTAGGTCGTTGAACCTTTTAAAATGAAGCTGCTTTTGAATTTCATTCATATTTTTGTATGTCCAGCTCCAAATTGTACGACTGCTCTAGGCCTAGGCGCACGAGATGATCTTGTTTTTTGATGAGTTAATCAACTCTCTTTCTCTGAATGAACACATCCATTTGAGAGTCAAATTTAAGGGCACGATTATTCTTCCACTCCTGCTTGCTTTTAAACATTGCATTGAAGTCTTCGCAATGTTTCAGTACCGCGTTATCACAATCTAAGTTGTCAGAATGCGCTCGTTGACGTGCACGTAATTCTCACCCTTCCTGCCTGGGGGTCTATCTTGTACGTCTCGTACCCCCGGACAGTCATCTTCGCATATGGGTGTAGGCCTGTCAACATTCCCCACTGTGTTTCGTAAGTCAAATTTTGGTAAATCTTTCAAAATTTGATAGCAATTATTAAACGAGAATTGTTTGGTGGTTTCAGCGCAGTAGGCGTCTCGTGCATTTGTAATCGCTTGGAACTTGTTCGTCCCTCTTCCCATGCTATTGAGTTGGTGAGAAAGCTTTTAAATATATATCATTTTGAGATGCGATATATAATTGTAACGTGTTGATAGCATGGATCTCGTACGAGTAATTATAATTCCATGTGTGATGTTATACTCATTCATCACGGTATCCCAAAATGTTCCCATTGGCATCGATTTACCTTTACTACTTCAGGCGGTATATTTTGCATAAACGGTACATAGGACTTCATCCTCAAACGGAGTCATATTAGGTTGTCGACTATTACTCGAAGAAATTGGTTGAGAAGAAGATATATTTTCTGTGAAAATATAATTTATTATGAATGGGAATAAGAAAATAACATTGAGAAAATTATAGTAGAAGAATTGAAGGGTGAGAATGAAAATTTTAGAGTTTGTGTGGGAAGTATTTATAAACAAACTGCTGTTAAATTTATATGCAGTAAAAATGTTCCTACGAAGTTGTTTGGTTCGTAGCAACTTACTACAAACTTCTTTTGTCTATAGGAAGTTCCTCTGAACTTCTGAAGGTCGTAGGAACTTCCTATGAACAAAAGAAGTTCGTAGGAAGTTGCTATAAACAAAACATCTTCATAGGAACATTTTACTGATTTACTAGCCATCCAGTAACTTTGCCAAACGTCTACCTTTTCCACTACCAAATTTGGCAACGATTTCCCACACTGCATGTCACACAATTTGCAACTTTGCTAAATTCCTTGGCTTTACTCCCCACCACTACAGACTCTCTAAGTATAGTGTTACTCTAAAACATATAATAGAAAGAATATAAATTAGTAGGGTCAGTGACGGGAAGTCTTAAATGGGGAAACTCGGTGATAAAAGTTTAATATTCATCATAACTTTTTGTTTGTACCTATCTACTAGTGAAACATGTCCCTAAATCAGACTTTATTCTATCTTTTGGGTTTAAATTATAAGCTAAGGCTCCTATTTCGGAGAATACGATAATTTTTTTAGGATAAAAACAAATGTATTTTCCCCCACAATACTCCTCACCACTAGTATCAGTTACACAAAACAAAGGAGTGTGTTAAGCCTTAAATGCTATATTTTAATAGGATTTTGGAGTATATTTTTGAGAAATTAGTTGATTTATTTGTGATAACCCATACTTTTATGGATATGTAAATTACATAAGTGGGTGTAATTTGATAATTAGAGGAACTACTATGAATAGTAATTGTAAAATTGATGAGTGTTATATTAGCACCAATGTGTGTTACATCTACTTTTGGGATTAAGTAAATGAGTCAGAATATTTTATGTCATGTCACAGTTAGGTAAAGCAACGGGAAACTTTTCACGTTGGAGAAAATGGGTGTTGAGAAGTGTTGGGTCTGGTTAGTGAATTTTAGTTAAGTGACTCGGATGGAGATTTCGATTGCACGGTTGGTTTTGGAATGGCCGAGTTAGTCAAAATAGAGTACCCCGGGGTAGCATTTGAGTTCCGAGGACTTTTGGACTAGTAGGGACTTGCAATTGAGTAAATGAGCCATTTTTGGGTTTAATAAGGAGATAAACTCCTTTTCTCTCTTATAAGGCACGAGAGAGAGAAAGAGAAGAAAGAAAAAGAGAGAAAAGAAGAAGGACAAAAAGGAAGAAGGAAAAGAGGAGAGAAAAGGGGATTTTTGGCCAAACTTCGCGGGATTTGACTCGAGGTCATTGAATTTTATCCACGAGGCAAGTGTTTACTTGATTTATTCAATTGAGTGTGTGTATCTCATATTATAGTTGGTAAACTATATGATTTTTGGGTTGAAATCCTGGAAATAAATTTGAAAAATTCGATTTTGAGTTCACAAATTGATGTACTGTTAACCCTTTATCAATTCTAGTGTTAAACCCATGTTAACGGTGTGTATATACGGTTACAAATGGGATGAAATGAGGAATGAGAATTTAAATGATCTTAGGGTTTAAATCCAAGAGAAATTGTTCTATCCCATAAAAAATTGATGTGATAGTTATAAATCAGTGATTGGATGATTATATTGTTGTTGGTTGGGATTAGAAACCATAAAAATGGAGGTTGGGATGATTTATAGGATTTTGGAGAAGAAGAAATCGCCCGAACTGTAAGCTCTAGTTCTAGCGAATCGATTCGCATTTGGGGCGAATCGATTCGCTTAGGAAGACCTGTAGGACTGTCTCAGGTCGAATCGGTTCGCATTTTGTGAGAATCGATTTGCACATGAAGACCTGAGTACTGATCCTGTTGGAATTGAGTCAGATTTAGACCGAATTAATTTTCTTAGACTAATCCACTTGCAACTGAGGCGAATCGATTCGCATCAGCAGGAATTGGAATTTTTTCTTCCTTAAGCTTAGGTGGAGTTAAATTATAAATTGATATTATTGTAGGGGATTCTAGATGTGATATTAAGACTCCTAGATAATGGAATTTAGGGTGAATACACCTTGGATTGAAAGAGAGAACCTTGGATTAGTTGAGTTTACAATTTGGGGTATGGATTTAATAAATATTTAGGACGAGTAACATTCGAGAGAAGTCTTCGGCAAATGTGTACATATATTTATGCGTAGAGAATAAATATGGGCCGATTACGTTTGAGTGAATCCTAGGATACGAGTAGGATGAAATTTAGGATATGGGCTAGAGAGGATTCATCTACTATCCGGTATGTCTATATTGACGATTATTATCGTAGGTGATGCGATACCTATGGAATTAAAATAAGCTGCGTGTATACTTATTTAATTATTACGAATCGGTATATTTGGGTTTATATAAAATCCTTAAAAGTGATTAAGGTGTGAGTTAAATCTTAAGTAAGAATACTTATAGGTTTAGTATTATAAGTGTGTGAATACTTATATACTATTACGAATGGGAACATTTGGGATTTTATCTATCGCTATGAGAGTTTGGCAATTAGATCAAGGGTATATTGAGAAGTGATATATATTATATATATGGGTGCTGTTACAGTATATATATGATTTTCTATATACGTATATATATTTAGTTGTCCAGTCACAGGGACGCCTAGATGACGGTTCTTTCAAGTCAGATGTTGTTGTAGCAGTTGTGGATGTATGTAGGATTATTTTGGATGCCTTTATCCTTGTGATCTAGATAGTAGGCATTGTCGTAACATTCGGGATAATGGCCCAACTGTACTCATTTATTATTTTATTGCATTTTAGTTTGCGTCACTTCAATTTGGTTGTATCATATGTTGTACCGAGAGTTCGGTTATCTTATTTCATTTCAGTTTGTTTACATAAACTGTTGTGATTGTTTTCCTTATAGTTGGGTTGGTTAAAAAGTTTAGTAAATTAAAATTTTGACGCCAGGCTTAATAGGTTGTTAGTAATATATTGGTTTTCGAAAGTGATGCTGAGAATGAACCATATGAGAGTCATGTTTTAATTTGGTATAAGATTTATCACCTAATATTTTACTAGGCGGGGTGTCACTGATGGTATTAGAGCATCAGGTTCTAGTGTCCTTAGGAATCTGTACAGACCTACTACTCTTTCAATATTGCTTTCTATTTTAGATAGAGCCTTATTATTAGGATTGTTGATTCCTATTGTGAGATTTTGTTCTCCTGCTATTATGTAAGATTATAGTAAATGTTTTTCATGCTCATGTAAGATTCGTGTGTTGATTGATGAAGGGCAACCAGGGAAGGTCCTTATGAGGCAGTGGGAGGCGGGGCTTAGTTGGAGCTGTAAGTTGAATTCAGGGATGAGGACCGTAGTAAAGGTCACTCCCTTTGTGGCATTGGTATGTATTGCTGCAATGACTACTAGAGTGTAGTAGTTATAATTATCCACGTACCGTTATAGTAGAGAGTGGTGCTAAATTTGACTTACCCAGTGAAGATAAATTGGGAACGAGTCTAAAGGGTCTTTGATAAGGACCATTTGTTGAAGCTTTAGTTATGCGAAGTCAGTGTAGCATTAACCAATTGAAGTAAAATGCTCAGAAGCTTTGGCTTAGAGTAGGGTATAGAAATGCCCTGATGTGAAAATTTAAGAAAAAAATTTACCTCGTTGGAGAAATGTTGAAATGGTGGGAACGGTGGTCACTATATTTGGGCGAGCGGAATGTTTCGCTCATAGAGGAATATTACGGATGTCTTTAATGCGAGTTCCTTTAATTTATCATAAATGAAGAGAATGAAGTTTCTGCATTTCTCACATGAGGATCGATCTGGGGCCGGCAGTGAACAAACAATTATATAGTTAAGTGAACTTTGTACCTGATGAAGTATGTATAATGAAGAAAGGGTCCTTCAGTGGAATGATAGGCTGACTAGTAAGTGTTGCTAATACTTGTGGAGAATTTGTGTTCGTGAAACCCCACAAGTGGACATCCACCCGGGGATTCATTGAATCAAGGCAGTTAAGGTCGGTAGTGTGTTTCCTTTTGGTCAGAGGAGCTAACAGAACTATGCGAGTGATTGTCATAATCGAGGTTATAAAATTTCGAGATACTATTAACTTTAACATGGTCAGGGTGGCTAGATTTGGGTAATAGTGGGATGTGGAGCATAGAACCATACGCTTTGATCTTGGCCGATATGAGTTAAAGGACAAAAATAGGGTGCCTAAAGGGGGCATTTATTAAAATAGTTTTTTGTTCGGTTAAGACAAGTGTACTATGTCTGGGAACCATTTGGAGTAGACAGGGAGATTGGGAAAGTTGTTATTATGAGTTTGACCTCGTATGAAGGAGTTATATGGTGTGTGGAAAAATTGAGTCGCACAATTTTGTTATCCCTAGATTCGTGTGTGATTCGAGTTTAGTGCTAGTATTGGTAATATTATAAAATGTATATCTATACATTTTTTCGCGGTAGCGGGGTTCTATTATTCTCTTCATTCGCTATGGAAGTTGTCATTGTTATCTTGAGCTTCTATTTGGTGTACACTACTCGTCTTATGTGTTTTATACGAGTATGGTACTATTCTGAGTATAATATATTCGTGGATGGTCGGAGCGATAGTAGCCTAGTGATTGCAAGGCTATCGTATCCACGGTTCTAGGGCAGAACGGATTATTTTTACGATATCTCACATAGATACGGGTTGATCTCACCTTTAGTATATGTTTAAATGGAACTTCGATGAGTAGATGTTTCATTATCATGATTTTTATGTGTGGCGACCTTATAGATATGATTTAAGGTATGCAAAATTTATTGTTGTTGTTTGTGCAAAGGACTTAGCATGAGTACATGCGCTTTGTGGTATGTCTCCTTGAGAGAAGTAGGAGTTCTGACCATATTTTGTTGGTAGACGATCCAGGAATATCCCGATTGCATATTTTAAGATAACAGATCTCCACGACCGACAAAGTTAAGTTGTAGTGTATCAGAGGGGTTCTTTGGTTGGATTTCTCTTGCGAGACACTCCACGCGTGTACCTTAACGACGTTGGGAGTTGAGAGATGTTATCGGATGCAAGGATGGTGGTTTTGATGATAAATTACCTAGTGTGGAGAAAACATTATAAACTGAGAGCCATGTGATGATTAGGAGCTTTTGGAGACGGAAGTGTTGTGCAAAAGCACTGAAATGTTTCTCTCACCATAAGTAAATGGGAGAGGTAAGGTTAAGGAAATTGATTTGAGGCTTATAGCCATGACATTATTAGGAGATTAATACTTAGGTAATATGTTTTGTGTGTGATATTCATAACACTTGTGAAGAGTATAGGCGCCCCGATTAGTTAGACTTTCCATTTCGCCGAAATGGAAAGCCATGGAGGTAGAAGCGTGTTAGTGTGTTTGCGAGGTAGGATTTTGAACGTCCCAGTTGTGTGCCTTAAGACATTCTATCTTGATGACCGATGATGCGAGGTAGTAGCGTAACGGGAGGATTCCTTGTTTGAATTTCACTTTGCGAGACGTACCACGCTTGAAACCTAGGGGATGTCGAAAGTTGAGAAATGCCTTAGGCGCTACGGATATAATTAGTATAGTGCTCATTTGTACGTGTGTAGGAAAACACACCGATCCTAGAGTATCATGATGAAAAGCCAGTGGGGTCGGTAACGCTGAAGTAGGGAGATTGTAGTAGGTTAACCACGAGAAGATTGGTGAGTTAATCTTGAGAAGGATTAAATTTTCAGGTATAGGAAGAATTGAATCTCGAGTAATTCGGGTTGAGAGTACCCAGGTGTTAGCACCAGGCCGAGCAAATGAGGCAGTTTTTTTTTAGGGAGTGTTATGTGTGTGACGTTTGAAATGGTTGTGCATATATGCACGGGTTATAGTATGTGTGGGCTCCTTAGTAAGTTGGTTTTATGTACCGTCCGATATAAAAGCGGTGTAGTATATAAAGCTGAAGAATATGCTTTGGGACAATTATAAATGGAATTATACATTCTTAGATGGAACATCGCTTGAGGTACGCAATAATCTAATAATATAGGTGTAATAAGAGTTAACACACTTGAGATGACACGGAAGCCTGGAGGGAGTAGTCAATCGCTAGTGTAGTTTCCTTTTGGGGGAAATTTTATGTCATGATGTAGATGAATGGACACTTAGAGTGGTGTCTTTAAGATGGGATAGATACGTTAGAGTTGTGATTATAGGCTCGTTATCTTTAAACGCGATTATAGAAGCACTAGGTGTGACGTGTCATTATTAGAATTAACCTTACGAGCGAGGTAATGTTTCTGCATGTAAAGAGTTAGTCAAGCTTGTTGTTAGGCAAGTGTGTTAGAGTATAAGCCTTGAAATAAGTGGGTAGTGTGAATAAGTATATGGTGGAGTACCATTAGATTAGTACCATTCGACTTCTGTGTACTAGGATGTAGTGTGATTAGAGATCCTAGGTTAGTGGTGTAATTCGTATCCGAATTTCGCAGAAGAAATTCCTTTGTATGGGGGGGGGGGGGAGTATGTAATACCCCGTACTTTTATGGATATGTAAATTACATAAGTGGGCCTAATTTGATAATTAGAGGAACAACTGTGAATAGTAATTTTAAAATTAATGAGTGTTAGATTATTATCGATGTGTGTTACATCTACTTTTGGGACTAAGTAAAAGAGTCTGAATATTTTATGTCATGTTGCAGTTGGGTAAAGCGACGGGAAATATTTCACGTTGAAGAAAATGCGTGTTGAGAAATGTTGGGTCCGATTAGTTAATTTTAGTTAAGTGACTTGGATGGAGATTTCAAGTGCACAGTTGGTTTCAGAATGGTCGAAATAGTTAGAATAGAGTACTCGGGGTAGCATTTTCGAAGACTTTTGGACTAGTAAGGACTCGCAATTGAGTAAACGAGCCATTTTTGGGTTTAATAAGGAGATAAACTCATTTTCTCTCATATAAGGCATGAGAGATAGAAAAGGAAGAAAGAAAAACATAGCGAAATAAGGGAAAGAAAGAAAGAAGGAAAAGAGGAGAGAAAATGGGATTTTCGGCCAAACTCCGCTGGATTCGACTCGAGGTCGTCGGATTTTATCCATGAGGCAAGTGTTTACTTGCTTTATTCAATTGAGTGTGTGTATCTCATATTATAGTTGGTAAACTATCTGATTTTTGGGTTGAAACCCTTGTAATAAATTTGGGAAATTTGGTTTTGAGTTCACAAATTGATGTGTTGTTAACTCTTTATCAATTCTAGTGTTAAACCCTTGTTAATGGTGTGCATTTATGGTTAGAATTGGGATGAAATGAGAAGTGAGATTTTAAATAGTTTTAGGGTTTAAATCCAAGAGAAATTGTTCTATCCCATAAAATAATTGACGCGTTGTTATAAATTAGTGATTGGATGATTATATTGTTGTTGGTTGGGATTAAAAACCACAAAAATGGAGGTTGGGATGATTTTTGGGATTTTGGAGAAGAAGAAATCACTCGAATTGTGAGCTCTGGTTTGAGGGAATCAATTCGCATTTGGGGCAAATCGATTCGCTTAGGAAGACTTGTAGGATTGTCTCACGTTAAATCGGTTCGCATTGGAGGCGAATCAATTCGCATATGAAGACCTGAGTACTGATCCTGTTCGAACTGATTCGGATTTAGACCGAATCCATTTTCTTGGCAGAATAGATTCGTAACTGGGGAGAATCGATTCGCATCAGCAGGAATTGAAAATTCTTCTTCCATAACCTTAGAGAGAGTTAAATTATAAATTGGAGATTATTCTTGGAGATTCCAAATATGATATTAGGACTCCTAGGTAATGGAATTTAGGGTGAATAAACCATTGGTTGAAGGAGAGAACCTTGGATTAGTTGAGTGTACAATCCAAGGTATGGATTTAATGAATGTTTAGGGCGAGTAGCATTCGAGAGAATTCTTTGGAAAATGTGTATATATATTTATGCGTAGAGAATAAATATGGGCCGATTACGTTTGGGTGAATCCTAGGATGCGAGTAGGATGAAATTTAGGATATGGGCTAGAGAGGATTAATCTACTATCCGATATGTCTGTATTGACGATTATTATCGTAGGTGATGCGATACCTATGGAATTAAAATAAGTTGGGTGTATATTTATTTGATTATTACGAATCAGTATATTCGGGTTTATATAAAATCCTTGAAAGTGATTAAGGTGTGAGTTAAATCTTAAGGAAGAATACTTATAGGTTTAGTATTATAAGTGTGTGAATACTTATATACTATTACGAATGGGAACATTTGGGATTTTATCTATCGCTATGAGAGTTTGGCAATTAGATCCAGGGTATATTGAGAAGTGATATATATTATATATACGGGTGCTGTTACAGTATATATATGATTTAGTTATAAATATATCGGTACGTGAATGATATATTTATGTATACATATATCTCTGGTGCTATCCAGGGAGGTTGCGCGATGTGGGTGAATCCCCTGGCTTGAGGAGCAGGGTGAGTATAGTTCCCAGGTTATATCATCCCACATATGGGTGTGATGATGATTTTACTTTCAGGAGGGAAAATGACCGCCTCCACCATTTAGTATTTTTACCATGATCATGAGTGAGTCAGACTTGGTACCTAAGTTAAGTTGACTATACCCGGATGATGATAGCACTTTGAGATTGCATCCTCGAGTTATAGCTCGGTGGGATGGTTATTATACTTATGGTTATGATACAGGTATAAATATACTTGTTTCGTATAGTATATTGCACGTATATTAATATGTGAAATCATATAATTTAGAGTTGTGTAAAGTGTAAGATGAATAAGATTTTATTCTCCTTTCGGGAGATTTTTATCCGGATTTAATTTGTGATTCATCTATTAAAGTGAAAATTATATATACGGGATTTTGTATATATATATATATAAAATCGATTATTATATCAATTAAAACTTATGTGATAGCTTACGGTATAACTTATATTATATCACGCCGGGTAAGTGATAGTTATCAGAATTCATAGGATGGGTGAAAGAGATAAGTTAGGCAGGGTAGCTTAACTAGGTTGTTTAAAAATGTATAAGATACGTGTGCACTAAGGAGTGGTGAGGTGTATCTCATGGGAGTGCGATACCAGTTTAAATATGGCAGATTTCATATTTAAAAAATATAGCATTTTATGCACTTGCTAAATATTTTCAAAATTCGGGGTCTGGCCCGTTTCTCTGTTTTTCCCTCTCTCTCGCTATATACGTATATATATTTAGTTGCCCAATCACAGGGACACCGGATGATAATTATTTCGAGTCAGACGTTGTTGCATCCGTTGTGGATGCATGCAGAATTATTTTAGATGCCTCTATCCTTGTGATCTAGATAGTAGGTATTGTAGTAACACTCGGGCTAATGGTCCAATTGTATTCCTTTATTATTTTACCGCATTTTAGTTTGCATAAATTCGATTTTGTTGTATCATATGTTGCACCGAGAGTTCGGTTATCTTATTTCATTTTAGTTCTGTCAATATAAACTATTGTGATTGTTTTCTTTATAGTTGGTTTGGTTAAAAACATTAGTAAATTAAAATTTTGACGGTAGGACAAATAGGTTGTTAGTAATATATTGGTTTTCGAAAGTGATGCCCAGAATGAATCATATGAGATTCTTGTTTCAATTTTGTATAGGATTGATTAGCCGGTATTTTATTAGGTGGGGTGTCAAAGATGGTATCAGAACATCACGTTCTAGTGTCCTTAGGAATCTGTTCGAACGTACTTCTCGTTCAGCATTGCTTTCTATTTCAGATAGAGCCTTATTATTAGGATTGTTGATTACTATTGTGAGATTTTTCTCTCCTGCTATTATGTAAGATTATAGTAAATCTTTTGCACGCTCATGTGAGATTCGTCATGTACAAATATTTTCTTCTATTCCTAGAATAAATAATAAAAAAGAAGTAAACACTCCTTCACAGTAACCTGAAACTCCACCAGTAGAACAAGAAGAGATTAGAAAATTTAAAAGACCTAAAAAAGAAAAAAATCTTCAGTCCCGACTTTGTAGTCTATCTTGTTGAAGGAACTAGACACACACCTTGTAATCAATTTTCTTTGACTCTTACAGTTGAAACAGACCCACAAACTTATAGTGAGGCAAGTAAGTTTGTAGATTCAACATTTTGGAAAGAAGCTATAAATGATGAAATGGATTCAATCATGCGAAATAAAACTTGGAAGTTAGAAGATTTACCTACAGGGTCTAAACTTATCAAGTACAGATGACTTTTTAAAAATAAAATGAAAATAGATGGAATAATTGATAAATTTAAGGCTAGATTGGGGTCTAAAGGTTTTACACAAAAAGAAGGAATTGATTATTTTGATACCTATGCACCAGTTGCTAGAACATCTACTATTATAATTTTAATTGCATTAGAATCTATATATTATTTTGAGATTCATCAAATGGATGTAAAAACTGCCTTTTTAAATGGTGACTTAGAAGAAGAAATTTACAATAAATAACCTGAAGGGTTTGTTATGCCCGGATAAGAACATAAAGTATGTAAATAAATTAAGTCCTTATATGGACTAAAACAAGCACCCAAACAATGGCATGAAAAATTTGATAAAATATTTATTTCTAATGTTTTTAGAATTCATGAATCTGATAAGTATGTTTATAGTAAATTTGATAATGGTAAAGGTGTGATCATTTGTTTATATGTAGATGCATGTTAATTCTTGGTACTGATTTAGAAAGAATTAATAATACAAAGAGTTTTCTGTCTTCTAAATTTGATATGAAAGATATGGTTGTAGATGATGTCATATTAGGAATGAGCATAATAAGGAAAGATAAAAATATAATTCTTACTCAATCTCATTATGTTGAGAAAATTTTAAAGAAATTTAATCAGTTTGATTGCACACCTGTCAGTACACCTTTTGAACCACAGCTAAAGATGATCCCTAATACTCGTAGAGCTATTTCACAATTGGAATATGCTCGAGTAATTGGTAGTTTAATGTATGCTATGACATGTACTCGATCGCATATGATGTTGGTAAATTAAGTAGATATACTAGTAATCCTAGTTTATTATATTGCCCTGTTGTCAATAGAATATTAAAATATTTAAAAGGAACTACAAACTGTTGTATATATTGTAGCGGATATCCTTCAGTATTAAGAGGTTTTTCTGATGCTAGTTGGATAACTGAGCAGGAGGATCATTCCTGGAAAAGTGGATAGATTTTCATTCTTGGTGGAGGAGTTGTTTCTTTGGGATCAAAGAAATAAACTTGTATAGCTGATTCTACTATGGCAGGTGAGTTTGTAGCATTAGCTGCAGCTAGTAAAGAGGTAGAATGTTTAAGGAATTTATTAAATTAAATTCCAGTTTGGCGAAAACTAATGCCCTCAATATTTATACATTGTGATAGCGAGTCTACACTTTCCAAAGCTTATCGTAAAATGTACAATGGAAAATCTAGATATATTGGCATGAGACATAGTTATGTCAAATAAATGATTACAGATACTGTAATCATAGTGGATTATGTAAAATCAAGTCAAAATTTAGTTGATCCTTTTACAAAAGGTCTTGCAAGAGGATTGGTGTCTAAGACACCATTAGGGATGGTACTAAAGCCCATTAATGTAATCACTCCTAATGGGAACTCAACTTGATACTTGATATATTCAAGTCTCAAGTTAAATGATTAAAGTACATAATGTGACGTGGTTGTAAGCATTACAAATAAAACATACCAAGGACAAGTGCATAGTACATGTAATGAATAAAGAATGAGGATGTTTTTGAACTTAATAGACTTATGGTGTTTTAGTTGCATAGACACCTACGATAGTGTACCTATATGCGTGTGGAAGTGTGCCGCTTCCTATGATAAGTGGGCTTAACTCTAAAGCACTCATGAAATCAAGGTACATACACAAGGCCTAATACATGTGTCGACTTATATGGATAATCAGTGACTAAAAGATTTGTGTGTATAGACAAATTTAGCTGATGAATATGGATTGATAGTTCAAAGACTACTCCACTATACTTTCATGGTTAGACTTGACGAATCTTCACATGATATTGGTTCAAGTCGTGAGACACGAATACTTATACACACTCTTACAGATAATCAAAGATTTACAAAACTTATATGAAAATGGTGGAGGAATGTTGGAGATTTTTAAATAAGTGAGTAAAAGCTTGGGAGCTTGTCCCATATTGGAAGTGTGTGGAAAAGGTGGGAATCAAAGCCAATATAAAAGGGAGAGTGTCCCACATTGGAAAATGAGTAGAGCCAAGTGAAACCCACTAAGTTATAAAGCATGTGGACTACTCTTAGCCCACATTGGAAAAATATAAAAAATGTGTGAACTTAATAAGTAGAAATGCAAGATGAAGAGTTACTTCATCTAGCATTTAAGAAGCGATTCAAGAGATGTCCAATACGGTGCAAAGCTCCGGACAAACGCGCACGCGCGCGCAGGGGCATGCGGGGCAGTGGGTTGTAGAGGCTCTAGTGGCGCACTTTGTATTTTACTTGCCGCGTGTTCGCAGTGGTAGCTGGTTGTCGGGATTTGTCCGGGTCGGATCACGGTAGCTTGAGCGCGGTCACTTTTTTTAGTTGACCCGTATAAAAATAGGCCAAGTTTACTTGCACCTCTTCGGAAATGGTTCATGGCTGTTGTTATTTAACAGTCACCCCAATTTCGATAATGGCTTAAGACTGTTAAATTTAATGGTCATGAATCTTGAGACACAACCTTTCCTTTCCTATAAATAAAGGCTTCCAATTACGAAATTGCACATAATTATTTAATTCAGTTTTCAGATTTTCGAACCCCGGCAATTACCCACTTACAATTTTTAGGCGATACAAAATTATCTTATTTTGTTTCGTTCACAAAAATAGAATAAAAACTTGATTGTCTCTTCTTCGCTGCTGCATCTGAGGGCTGTCTTCCAATATACAATTTGCAGATAGTGCATTTGCTTCATTGTATATTGAGTACATATTTGCAAATTCCCGTTTGTATACCGAATTATCGTGTGGGACAAATACTGTATTTAGGAAAGTGACATAACACCTTGAAGTTTCAGAATTTATTTGAAGATTCAACAAAGTTGTATTCAGAAGTTTATTTGGTTGACATTAGTGTTATAATATAAGAGTTTCATTTATTCCTTGACATATTATCCAACAATCTAAATACAGTATTGAGAAATGACAGACTTTAACAAATCACTTCGACGAATAACAGAAGGCTTTGTCAAGTTGGATCCTTTTGATGGTGGTAATTTTCCGCGTTGGCAGAAAAAGGTTCACTTTCTTCTAACAACATTGAAGATTGTGTACGTCTTGTCACAACATGGTAAAGCCTATAGATTTTTTGTTATTGAACCTAATGATTTTGTTGAGGTAAATGCAATAAGTGAATCGAGAGATGCAATTTTTTATTAACAAAGGTTTTCTTCTATTCCTAGAATAAATAATGGAAAAGAAGTAAACACTCCTTCATAGTTACATGAAACTCCACCAATAGAATAAGAAGAGATTAGAAAAGGTAAAAGACCTAGAAAAGAAAAAAAGCTTTGGTCCCGAGTTTGTAGTATATCTTTTTGAAGGAACTAGAGACACACCTTATAATCAATTTGCTTTGACTCTTACTGTTGAAATAGACCCACAAACTTATAGTGAGATAATTAAGTCTATAGATTCAGCATTTTGGAAAGAAGCTACAAATGATGAAATGGACTCAATCATGGGACCTCTTGGGTCTAAACCTATCAAGTGTAGATGGATTTTTAAAAATAAAATGCAAATATATGGAACAATTGATAAATTCAAGGATAGATTGGTTGCTAAAGATTTTACACAAAAAGAAGGAATGGATTATTTTGATACCTATGAACCACTTGCTAGAACATCTACTATTAGAATTTTAATTGCATTAACATCTATATATAATTTTAAGATTCATCAAATGGATGTGAAAACTGCCTTTTTAAATGGTGACATAAAAGAAGAAATTTACATGGAACAACTTGAAGGGTTTATTATGCCTGGAAAAGAATATAAAGTAGGTAAATTAATTAAGTCCTTATATGGCCTAAAACAAGCACCTAAACAATGCCATGAAAAATTTGATAAAGTCATTATTTCTTATGGTTTTAAAATTCATGAATCTGAGAAGTGTGTTTATAGTAAATTTGCTAATGATAAATGTGTGATCATTCGTTTATATGTAGATGGCATGTTAATTCTTGGTACTGATTTAGAAAGCATTAATAATACAAAGAGTTTTCTGTCTTCTAAATTTGATATAAAAGATGTGGGTGTAGTTGATGTCATATTAGGAATGAGAATAATAAGGAAAGATGAAAATATAATTCTCACTCAATCTCATTATGTTGAGAAAATTTTAAAGAAATTTAATAAGTTTGATTGCACACCTGTTACTACACCTTTTGAACCATAGCTAAAGATGATCCCTAATACTCGTAGAGATATTTTAAAATTGGAATATGATCGAGTAATTGGTAGTTAAATGTATGCTATGACATGTACTCGACCTGATATCGCATATGTTGTTCGTAAATTAAGTAGATATACTAGTAGTCCTAGTTTATTACATTGGCAAGCTGTCAATAGAATATTAAAATATTTAGAAGGAACTATGGACTATGGTATATACTATAGTGGATATCCGTCAGTATTAGAAGGTTTCTCTGATGCCAATTGGATAACTGAGCAAGAGGATCATTCCTCAACAAGTGGATTGATTTTCACTCTTAGTGGAGGAGCTGTTTCTTGGGGAACAAAGAAAAAAACTTGTATAGTTGATTCCACTATGGAAGCTGAGTTTGTAGCTTTAGCTGCACCTAGTAAAGAGGCAGAATGTTTAAGGAATTTATTAATTGAAATTCTAATTTGATCAAAACCAATGCCTCCAATATCTATACATTCTGATAGTGAGTCTACACTTTCCAGAGCTTATAGTACACTATATAATGGAAAATAAAGATGCATTGGCCTGAGACATAGTTATGTCAGAAAAATGATTACAGATAGTGCAATCACAGTGGATTATGTAAAATCAAGTCAAAATTTAGTTGATCCTTTTACAAAAGGTATTGCAAGATGACCGATGTCTAAGACATCAGTAGGGATATGACAAAGGCCCAATAACAGTAATAACTCTTGATGGAAACACAACTTGATACTTGATATATTCAAGTCTAAAGTTCAATGATTAAAGTACAACATATGACGTGGTTGTAAGCATTACAAATAAAACATCCCAAGGACAAGTGCTTAGTACATGTAATGAATAAAGAATGAGGATGTGTTTGAACTTATTAGACTTATGGTGTTTTAGTTTCATAGACTCCTATGATAATCTACCTATATGCGTGTGGAAGTGGTACCGCTTCCTATGAGAACTGGGCTTAACTCTAAAGCACGCATGAAATAAAGGTACATACACAAGGCCTAATTCATGTGTTGGCTTCTATGGATAATCAGTGACTAAAGGATTTGTGTGTGTAGACAAATCAAGCTGATCAATATGGATTGATAGTTCAAAGACTAGTCAACTATACTTGCACGATTAGCCTTGACAAATCTTCACAGGATATTGGTTCAAGTTGTGAGACACCAATACTTATACACAGTCTTACAACCAATCAAAGATTTACAAAACTTATTTGAAATTATCGGAGGAAAGTTGGAGATATTTAAATAAGTGAGTAAAATCTTTGGAGCATGTCCCACATTGGAAGTTAGTGGAAAAATCAAAGCCAATATAAAAGGGAGAGTGTCCCACATTGGAAAGTGAGTAGGGAGCCAAGTGAAACCCACTAAGCTATAAAGCATGTGGACTACTCTTGTCCCACATTGGAAAAATATAAAAAATGTGTGCACTTAATAAGTAAAAATGGAAGATGAAGAGTTACTTCATCAAGAATTTAAGAGGCTATTCAAGAGACCTCCAGTACGGTTCGAAGCACCATACGCATGCGCGCGCGGGTGTGAGGGGCAATGGGATGTAGAGGCGCTAGTGGCACACTTTGCACTACGCATGCCGCGTATCCATAGTGGTAGCATATTGTCAGGATTCGTCCGGGTCGAATTGTGGTAGCTCGGGCGCGATCACCTTTTGGTTGACCCGTGTAAAAACTATACAAGTTTACTTGCACCTGTTCGGAAATGGTTCATGGATGCTAGTATTTAACAGTCACACTATTTTGAAAATGGTTTAAGACTGTTAAATTCAACAGTCATGGCTCTAGAGACAAATCCTTTCATTTCCTATAAATAACGCTGCCAATTATGAAATTGCACATAATTAATTAATCAAGTTTTTGGATTTCCCAACCCCTGTAATTACTCACTTTCAATTTTGAGAAGATACAAAATTATCTTATTCTGTTTCGTGCATAAAAATAAAATAAGAACTTGATTGTATGTTCTTCATTGCTGCATTCGAGGTCTGTCTTCAAATATACAATTTACAGACAATGCATTTTCTTTATTGTATCTTGAGTACAGATTTGAAAATTCCCATTTGTATACCGAATTATCGTGTGGGGCAAATACTTTATTTAGAAAAGTGACATCACGCCTTGAAGTTTCAAAATTTATTTGAAGATTCAACAAAGTTGTATTCAGAAGTTTATTTGATTATATTGAAGTTGACATTACTTTTATAATAGAAGAGTTTCATTTCTGCCTTTAAATATTATCCAACAGTCTTAATACAGTATTGAGAAATGGAAGACTCTTTCAAATCACTTCGATAAATAACAGAAGGCTTTGTCAAGTTGGATCGTTTTGATGGTGGTAATTTTCCGCGTTAGCAGAAAAAGGTTTACTTTCTTCTAACAACATTGAAAATTGTGTACGTCTTGTCACAACATGGTAAAGCCTATAGATTTTTGGTTAGTGAGCCTAATGATTCTGTTGAGGAAAATACAATACTTGAATCGAGAGATGCAATTTTTTATGAACAAAGGTTTTCGTCTATTCCTAGAATAAATATTGAAAAATAAGTAAACAGTCCTTCACAGTTACTTGAAACTCCACCAGTAGAACAAGAAGAGATTAGAAAAAGTAAAAGATCTAGAAAAGAAAAAAAGTTTTGGTTTTGACTTTGTAGTCTATCTTGTTGAAGGACCTAGAGACACACCTTGTAATCAATTTTCTTTGACTCTTAGTGTTTAAACAGACCCACAAACTTATAGTCAGGCAATTAAGTCGGTAGATTCAGTATTTTAGAAAGAACCTATAAATGATGAAATGGATTCAATAATGGAAAATAAAACTTGGAAGTTAGTAGATTTACCTCCACGGCCTAAACCTATCAAGTGTAGATGGATTTTTTAAAAGAAAATGAAAAGAAATGGAACAATTGATAAATTCAAGGATAGATTGGTTGCTAAAGGTTTTACACAAAAACAAGGAATCGATTATTTTGATACCTATACACCAGTTGCTAGAACATCTACTATTAGAATTTTAATTGCATTAGCATGTATATATAATTTTGAGATTCATGAAATGGATGTGAAAACTGCATTTTTAAATCGTGACTTAGAAGAAGAAATTTACATGGAACAGCCTAAAGGGTTTGTTATGCCTAGACAAGAACATAAAGTATGTTAATTATTTAAGTCCTTATATGACCTAAAACAAGAACCAAAACAATGGCATAAAAATTTGATAGTCATTATTTCTAATGGTTTTAAAATTCATGAATCTGATAAGTGTGTTTATTGTAAATTTGATAATGGTAAAGGTGTGATGATTTGTTTATATGTAGATGCCATGTTAAATGTTGGACTGTTTTAGAGGGCATTAATAATACAAAGAATTTTGTGTCTTCTAAATTTGATATGAAAGATATGGGTGTATTTGATGTCATATTAGGAATGAAAATAATAAGGAAACATAAAAATATAATTCTCACGCAATCTCAGTATGTTGAGAAAATTTTAAAGAAATTTAATCAGTTTAATTGCACACCAGTTAGTACACCTTTTCAACCACAACTAAAGATGATCCCTAATACTGGGAGAGATATTTCATAATTGGAATATGCTCGAGTAATTGGTAGTTTAATGTATGTTATGACATGTACTCGACTTGATATCTCATATGTTCTTGGTAAATTAAGTAGATATACTAGTAATCATAGTTTATTACATTGGCATGCTGTCAATAGAATATTAAAATATTTAAAAAGAACAATGGACAATAGTATATACTATAGTGGATGTCCTTCATTATTAGAAGGGTTTTCTGATGCCAGTTGGATAACTGAGCGGGTGGATCATTCCTCAACAAGTGGATGGATTTTCACTCTTGGTGGAGGAGCTATTTTTTGGGGATCAAAGAAACAAACTTGTATAGATGATTTTACTATAGTAGCTTAGTCTGTAGCATTAGCTGCAACTAGTAAAGAGGCAAAATGTTTAAGAAATTTATTAATTGAAATTCCAGTTTGGCCAAAACCAATGCCTTCAATATCTATACATTGTTATAGTGAGTCTACACTTTCCAGAGCTTATAGTAAAGTGTACAATGGAAAATCTAGACATATTGGACTGAGACATAGTTATGTCAGACAAATGATTACGGATAGTGTAATCACAGTAGATTATGTAAAATTAAGTCAAAATTTAGCTGATCCTTTTACAAACGGTCTTGCAAGAGGACCGGTGTCTAAGACATCATTAGGGATAGGACTAAAGCCCATTAAGATTTATCACTCTTGATGAAAACTCAACTTGATACTTGATATATTCAAGTCTCAAGTTTAATGATTAAATTACATCATATAACGTGGTTATAAGCAGTACAAATACAACATCCGAAGGCAAGTGCTTTGTACATGTAATGAATAAAGAATGAGTATGTGTTTCAACTTAATAGATTTATGGTGTTTTAGTTACATGGACACCTACGATAGTTTACCAAAATGCGTGTGGAAGTGGTGTCACTTCCTATCAGAACCGGGCTTAAATCTAAAGCACATATGGAATCAAGGTACAGACACAAGGCCTAATACATATGTCGGCTTGTATGGATAATCAGTGACTAAAAGATTTGTGTGTGTAGACAAATTCGGCTGATCAATATGGATTGATAGTTTGAAGACTAGTCTACTATACTTTCATGGTTAGCCTTTAAGACTCTTCACTAGGTATTTGTTCAAGTCGTGAGACACCAATACTTATACACAGTCTTATAGATAATCAAATATTTACAAAAATTATTTGAAAATGGTGGAGGAATGTTGGAGATTTTTAAATAATTGAGTAAAATCTTGGGAGCTTTTCCCATATTAGAAGTGTGTGGAAACGATGGGAATCGAAGACAATAAAAGGGAGAGTGTCCCACATTGGAAAGTGAGTAGAGCCAAGCGAGACCCACCAAGCTATAAAGCATGTGGCCTAATCTTGTCCCATATTGGAAAAATATAAAAAATGTGTGAACTTAATAAGTTGAAATGAAAGATGAAAAGTTACTTAATCTAGCATTTAAGAGGCTATTCAAGAGACCTCCAATAAGGTGCGAAGCACCGTACATAAACGCACGCGCGTTGTGGGCTGTAGAGGGGCTAGTGGTGCACTTTGTACTTCGCATGCCATGTCCCCACAGTGGTAGCGGGTTGCCACGATTCGTCCGGGTCGAATCGTGGTAGCTCGGGCGCGATCACTTTTTTGTTTACCCGTGTAAAAATAGTACAAGTTTACTTGCACCTGTCCGAAAAAGTTTCATGGTTGTTGGTATTTAACAGTCATAACATTTCATAAATGGATTAAGACTGTTAAATTCAACAATCATGACTCTTGGGACACAACCTTTCATTTCCTATAAATAAAGGCTGCCAATTATGAAATTGTACATAATTAATTAATCCAGTTTTCAGATTTCCCAACCCCTGCAATTACACACTTACATTTTCAGGAGATACAAAATTATCTTATTCTGTTCCGTGCTCAAAAACAGAATAAGAACTTGATTGTCTGTTCTTCGTTGCTGCATTCAAGGGCTGTCTTCAAACATATAATTTGCTGACAGTGCATTTACTTCCTTGTATCTTGAGTATAAATTTACAAATTCCCCATTTGTATACGGAATTATAGTGTGGGGAAAATACTGTATTTACGAAAGTGACACCATGCCTTGAAGTTTCAGAATTTATTTAAAGATTCAACAAAGTTGTATTCAGAAGTTTATTTGATTATATTGAAGTTGACATTACTTTTATAATAGAAGAGTTTCATTTCTGCCTTTAAATATTATCCAACAGTCTTAATACAGTATTGAGAAATGGCAGACTCTTCCAAATCACTTCGATAAATAACAGAAGGCTTTGTCCAGTTGGACCATTTTGATGGTGCTAATTTTCTGCGTTGGCAGAACAAGGTTCACTTTCTTCTAACAACATTGAAGATTGTGTACGTCTTGTCACAACACAGTAAAGCCTATAGATTTTTAGTTAGTGAACCTTATGTTTCTATTGAGGTAAATATAATAATTGAATCAAAAGCTGAAATTTTTTATGAATAAAGGTTTTCTTCTATTCCTAGAATAAATAATGAAAAAGAAGTAAACACTCCTTCATAGTTACCTAAAACTCCACCAGTAGAACAAGAAGAGATTAGAAAATTTTAAAGTTCTAGAAAAGAAAAAAAGCTTTGGTCACAAATTTGTAGTTTATCTTATTGAAGAAACTAGAGACACACCTTGTAATCAATTTTCTTTGACTGTTAGTGTTGAAATAGACCCACAAATTTATAGTGAGGCAATTAAGTCTGTAGATTCATCATTTTGGAAAGAATCTATAAATGATGAAATGAATTCAAACATGGGTAATAAAACTTGGAAGTTAGTAGATTTACCTCTTGGGTCTAAACCAATCAAGTATAGATGGATTTTTAAAAAGAAAATGAAAATACATGGAACAATTGATAAATTCAAGGCTAGATTGGTTGCTAAAGGTTTTACACAAAAAGAAGGAATTGATTATTTTGATACCTATGCACCAGTTTATAGAACATCTACTATTAGAATTTTATTGCATTAGCATTTATATATAATTTTGAGATTCATCAAATGGATGTGAAAACTGCCTTTTTAAATGATGACTTAGAAGAATAAATTTACCTTAAATAACCTGAAGGGTTTATTATGCATGGACAAGAACATAAAGTATGTAAATTAATTCAGTCTTGATATGGCCTAAAGCATGCACCTAAACATTGCCATGAAAAATTTGATAAAGTTATTATTTCTTATGGTTTTAAAATTCATGAATCTGATAAGTGTGTTTATAGTAAATTTTCTAATGGTAAAGGTGTGGTCATTTGTTTATATGTAGATGACATGTTAATTCTTGGTACTGATTTAGAAAGAATTAATAATATAAAGAGTTTTTTGTCTTCTAAATTTGATATGAAAGATATGGGTGTAGCTGATGACATATTAGGAATGAGAATAATAAGCAAAGATAAAAATATAATTCTCACTCAATCTCATTATGTTGAGAAAATTTTTAAAAAATTTAATCAGTTTGATTGCACACCTGTTAGTACACCTTTTGAACCACAGCTAAAGATGATCCCTAATACTGGTAGAGCTATTTCACAATTGGAATATGCTCGAGTAATTGGTAGTTTAATGTCTGCTATGACATGTACTCGACCTGATATCACATATGCTGTTGGTAAATTAAGTAGATATACTAGTAATCCTAGTTTATTACATTGGCATGTTGTCAATAGAATATTAAAATATGTAAAAGGAACTACGGACTATGGTATATACTACAGTGGATATCCATTAGTAATAGAAGGTTTTTCTGATGCCACTTAGATAAGTGATCGGGAGGATCAATCTTCATTAAGTGGATGGATTTTCACTCTTGGTGGAGGAGCTGTTTCTTAGGGATTAAAGAAACAAAATTGCATAACTGATTCTATTATGGCAGTTGAGTTTGTAGCATTACCTGCAACTAGTAAAGAGGCAGAATGTTTAAGAAATTTATTAATTAAAATTACAGTTTGGCTAAAACCAATGCCTCCAATATCTTTACATTGTGATAGGGAGTCTAGACTTTCCAGAGCTTATAATAAAGTGTAAAATTGAAAATATAGACATATTGGCCCGAGACATAGTTATGTCATACAAATGATTATAGATAGTGTAATCACAGTGGATTATGTAAAATCAAGTCAAAATGTAGCTGATCCTTTTACAAAAGGTCTTATAAGAGGACTGGTGTCTATGACAATATTAGGGATGGGACTAAAGCCCATTAAGATTTATCACTCTTGATGAAAACTCAACTTGATACTTGATATATTCAAGTCTCAAGTTCAATGATTAAATTACATTATATAACGTGGTTATAAGCAGTACAAATACAACATCCCAAGGACAAGTTATTAGTACATATAATGAATGAGGATGTGTTTGATTTTAATAGACTTTTGGTGTTTTAGTTACATGGAGACCTATGATAGACTACCTATGTGCGTGTGGAAGTGGTGTCACTTCCTATGAGAACTGGGCTTAATTCTAAAGAACACATGAAATCAAGGTACAGACACAAGGCCTAATACATATGTCAGCTTATATGGATAATTAGTGACTAAAATATTTGTGTGTGTAGATAAATCCGGCCGATCAATATGGATTGATAGTTCAAAGACTAGTCTACTATACTTTGATGGTTAGCCTTGACGAATCTTCACAGAGTATTGTTTCAAGTCGTGAGACATCAATACATATACACATTCTTACAGACAATCAAATATTTGCAAAACTTAATTGAAAATGGTGGAGGAATGTTGGACATTTTTAAATAAGTGATTAAAGGCTTGGGAGCTTATCCCACATTGAAAGTGTGTGGAAAAGGTGGGAATCAAATCCAATATAAGAGGGAGAGTGTCCCACATTGGAAAATGAGTAGAGCTAAGTGAAACCCACTAAGCAATAAAGCATGTGGACTACTCTTATCCAACATTGGAAAAATATAAAAAATATGTGCACTTAATAAGTAGAAATAAAAGATGAAGCGTTGTCTCATCTAGCATTTAAGAGGCTATTCAAGAGACCTCCAACACTTTGTGAAGCACCGTATGCACGCACACGTACGCGTGCGGGGTAGTGGGTTGAGGGGCACTGGTGGTGCACTTTTCACTTCACATGCCGCGTGTCCACAGTGGTTGCGGGTTATCGAGATTCTTTCGGGTCAGATCGCGGTAGCTCGGGCATGATCACTTTTTGGTTGACCCGTGTAAAAAAAGTACAAGTTTACTTCCACCTGTTCGGAAATGGTTCATGGCTGTTTGTATTTAAAAGTCACACCATTTTGAAAATGGCATAAGACTGTTAAATTCAACAGTCATGACTCTTGAGACACGACCTTTGATTTCTTATAAATAAAGGTTGCCAATTACGAAATTTCACATAATAAATTAATCCAGTTTTCAGATTTCCCAACCCCTGCAATTACTCACTTACAATTTTCAGGAGATACAAAATTATCTTACTCTATTTCGTGCACAAAAACAAAATAAGAACTTGATTGTTTGTTCTTCGTTGCTGCATCTGAGGGCTGTCTTCAAACATACAATTTGCAGACAGTGCATTTACTTCATTGTATCTTCAGTACATATTTGCAAATTCCCGTTTGTATACCGAATTATCGTGTGGGACAAATACTATATTTTGGAAATTGACATCACCCCTTGAAGTTTCAGAATTTATTTAAAGATCCGACAAAGTTGTATTCAGAAGTTTATTTGCTTGCATTGAAGTTGACATTAGTGTTATAATAAAAGAGTTTCATTTCTTCCTTTTTCATATTATCCGACAATTTAAATACAGTATTGAGAAATGGCAGACTTTTCCAAATCACTTCGACATATGACAGAAGGCTTTGTCAAGTTGGACCATTTTGATGGTAGTAATTTTCTTCTTTGGCAGAAAAAGTTTCACTTTCTTCTAACAACGCTAAAGATTATGTACGTCTGGTCACAACATAGTAAAGTCTATAGATTTTTGGTTAGTGAACCTAATGATTCTGTTGTGGTAAATAAAATAATTAAATCGAGAGATGCAATTTTTTATGAACAAAGGTTTTCTTCTATTCCTAGAATATATTAGGAAAAAAAAGTAAACACTCCTTCAAGGTTACCTGAAACACCACCAGTAGAACAAGGAGCGATTAGAAAAATTAAAAGACCTAGAAAAGAAAAAAATCTTTGGTCCCGACTTTGTAGTCTATCTTGTGGAAGGAACCGGAGACAAATCTTGTAATCAATTTGCTTTGACCCTTAGTGTTCAAACAGACCCACAAACTTATAGTCAGGTAGTTAAGTCTGTAGATATAACATTTTGGAAAAAGCTATAAATGATGAACTAGATTCAATCGTGGAAAATAAAACATAGAAGTTAGTAGATTTATCTCCGGGGTATAAACCTATCAAGTGTAGATGGATTTTTAAAAAGAAAATGAAAAAAGATGGAAGAATTGATAAATTCAAGGCTAGAATAGTTGCTAAAGGTTTTACACAAAAAGAAGTAATTTATTATTTGGATACCTATGCACCAGTTGCTAGGACATCTAATATTAGAATTTTAATTGCATTAGCATCTATATATAATTTTGAGATTCATCAAATGGATGTGAAAACTGCCTTTTTAGGTGGTGATTTAGAAGAAGAAATTTACATGGAACAACCTAAAGGGTTTGTTATACATGGACAAGAACATAAACTATGTAAATTAATTAAGTCATTATATGGCCTAAAACAAGCACCTAAACAATGGCATGAAAAATTTGATAAAGTCATTATTTCTTATGTTTTAAAATTCATGAATCTGATAAGTGTGTTTATAGAAAATTTGCTAATGGTCAAGTTGTGATCATTTGTTTATATGTAGATGACAAGTTAATTCTTGGTACTCATTTAGAAAGCATTAATAATACAATTTGTCTTCTAAATTTGATATGAATGATATGGGTATAGATGATGTCATATTAGGAATGAGAATAATAAGGAAAGATAAAAATAAAATTCTCCCTCAATCTCAATCTGTTGAGAAAATTTTAAATAAATTTAATCAGTTTGATTACACACCTATTAGTACACCTTTTGAATCACAGCTAAAGATGAACCATATTACTGGTAGATATATTTCACAATTGGAATATGCTCGAGTAATTGGTAGTTTAATGTATGCTATGACATGTACTCGACCTTATATCGCATATGTTGTTGGTATATTAAGTAGATATACTAGTAATCCTAGTTTATTACATTGGCCTAAGGTTAATAAAATATTAAAATATTTAAAAGGAACTATGGATAATGGTAAATACTATAGTGGATATCCTTTAGTATTATAAGGTTTTTCTTATGCCAGTTGGATAACCGAGCAGGGGGATCATTCCTCAATAAGTTGATGGATTTTCACTCTTAGTAGAGGAGCTGATTCTTGGGGATCAAAGAAATAAACTTGTATAGCTGATTCTACTATGGCAGTTGAGTTTGTAGCATTAGCTGCAGCTATTAAAGAGGCAGAATGTTTAAGGAATTTATTAATTAAAATTACAGTTTGGCCAAAACAAATGCCTCCAATATCTATACATTGTGATAGTGAGTCTACACTATCCCGAGCTTATAGTAAAGTGTACAATGGAAAATATATACATATTGGCTCGAGACATAGTTATGTCAAACAAATGATTGCATATAGTGTAATCACAGTGGATTATGAAAAATAATGTCAGAATTTTGCTGATCCTTTTACAAAAGATCTTGCATGAGGACTGGTGTCTAAGACATCATTAGGGATGGGACTAAATCCCATTAACAGTAATCACTCTTGATAGAAACTCAACTTGATACTTGATATATTCAAGTCTCAAGTTCAATGATTAAAGTACATCATATGACGTGGTTGTAAGCACTACAAATAAAACATCCCAAGGACAAGTGCTTAGTACAAGTAATGAATAAATAATGAGGATGTGTTTGAACTTAATAGAATTATGGTGTTTTAGTTACATGGACACCTATGATAGTCTACCTATATGCTTGTGGAAGTGGAGCCGCTTCCTAGGAGAACTGGGCTTAACTCTAAAGCACACATGATATACAGGTACAAACACAAGGCCTAATACATGTGTTGGCTTATATGGATAATCAGTGACTAAAAGATTTGTGTGTGTAGACAAATCCAATTGATCAATATGGATTGATATTTCAAAGACTAGTCTAGTATACTTTCATTGTTAGCCTTAATGAATATTCACAGGTTATTGGTTCAAGTCGTGAGACACCAATACTTATACACAGTCTTACAGACAATCAAAGATTTACAAAACTTATTTGAAAATGGTGGTGGAATGTTGGAGATTTGTAAATAAGTGAGTAAAGGCTTAGGAGATTTCCCACATTGGAAGTGTGTGAAAAAGGTGGGAATCAAAACCAATATAAAAGGGTGAGTGTACCACTTTGGAAAATGAGTAGAGCCAAATGAAACACACTAAGCTATAAAGCATGTGGACTTTTCTTGTCCCACATTGGAAAAATATAAAAAATGTGTGCACTTAATAAGTTGAAATGGAAGATGAAGAGTTACATCATCTAGAATTTAAGAGGCTATTCAAGAGACCTCCAATACGACGTGAAGCATCATATGCAAGAGCATGTGCGTGCGCACGCGTACGGGGCAGTAGGCTATAGAGGCACTAGTAGCGCACTTTGCACTTGGCATGTCGCGTGTCCACAGTGGTAGCGGGTTGCCAGGATTCGTCCGGGTAAGATCGCGGTAGCTCGGACGCGGTCATGTTTTTGGTTGACCCCTGTAAAAATAGTACAAGATTACTTGCACCTATTCGTAAATGGTTCATGGTTGTTGGTATTTAATAGTCACACCATTTCGAAAATGACTTAAGACTGTTAAATTCAATAGTCATGATTCTTGAGACATAGCCTTTGATTTCCTACAAATAGAGGCTGCCAATTACGAAATTGCACATAATTAATTAATCCAGTTTTTAGATTTCCCAACCCCTCCAATTACTCACTTACAATTTTCAGGCGATACAAAATTATCTTATTCTGTTTTGTGAACAAAAATAGAAAAAGAACTTGATTGTCTGTTCTTCGCTGCTGCATCCGAGGGCTGTCTTCAAGCATATAATTTGTAAACAGTGCATTTGCTTCATTGTATCGTTAGTACAAATTTGCAAATTCCCGTTTGTATACCGAATTATCTTGTGGGGCAAATATTGTATTTAGGAAAGTCACAACACGCCTTGAAGTTTCAGAATTTATTTGAAGATTCAACAAAGTTGTATTCAAGAGTTTATTTGATTGTATTGAAGTTGACATTACTGTTATACTACGTTCCTAGTCATACCACGTTGGATGAGTCTGATTCGTCCTCACTTTCGACTATAGCAGCACTTTGAAATCATAGGTTCTGCCCTAGTTGTCTTTACAGTCCTGGACTCTCGTGCCATAATAGGGACGACCTCTACTATGGTCATCATCCTCAAATATACTTCACAACCTCATTAATCCTTGGCTCCCTCTATTCGCCCAACAGCCCTCGCCTGCCATACTTCAATATTCGAACACGTCCGAATGAAAATAAGATTCACTAATATGTACGTGATAGCAGGAGAACGAAATCACACCAAAGAAATCAACAATCCTAAACATAGGGCTCTAAATCAAAGATAGCTACGCTAGAAGCATAATAAGCCGCACATATCCTAAACGACATTAGTACCTGATGCACTGATACCACCTATGACGCCCCGCCTAATTAAATACCGAGTGATCAGTCCTTTATTAAATTAAAAGATCAAGGTGAACAGTTGGTTCATTCTTAGCATCACTGTCGCAAAATAAATATTTTCAATTTAAACACCCTAAACAATTAAGATAAGTGTCAAAACAATTGAAAGCTTTATTTCCATTATATTAAGTTCCAATATGAAAACCTTTTTAAATAATCATCAGTTTAAGAATCACATAAATGATAATAATGTCAATCAACACAAAAGAATTAAGCCATCTAAATTAACCAAACCAAGTTAAAGAACCATAAATGAAATCATCTTAACAAGAGTTAACTCCCAATAAGTACTGAATACTTAACTACTTATACGAATAGTAGAAGATTTCCATATATACGTATATATATTAATCACTCGTATAATATACATACTATCGGCACCCCACATAAAATCTACGGTGTTGGCATACTCTGCTATCAAGTCCTCGTATCTCTCATACTAAGGGAAATACTAGTTCGGAATCACTCTCGAACTGTATTAACACAATACACATAAAATGGAGGAGAAGCATAGTTCCAAGTCACTAAAAGGTCAGCACATACCCCTTACGTCTCTTAGGACCGTCTGACTATCATTCTCAGATAGGTTGTACCAAGAAATTCTATGTTCTAGGACACAAGTCAATATCCCCCATAAAGGCCCCACTGAGATAAGACTGTCCCGATGCGGAAACCTCCATGATAGCAAGTAGCGCGGGTATGATTATTCACAAATATAATATTTAGTATATTCACACAGTCACACGATCATATATATAAATATTCACATTTTCCAATTAGGTTCACCCACGACCCATAATAATTATTATTAATCGTACTTAATACAATTTTACCCAATTATCTCGCATAAAGGATTCATCTCTTTTATTCTCAATTGCAATCATTTCACACTTCTTATCTCTCGAAGTATTCACTCTTACTAAAGATTATTTCAGTAGGTGCACCCTCTCTAACATTCTGGTCTATGTCTTTCACGAGTCTCACAATTCTTTAGTGAACGTACGCACAATTTCCATTATGTGACGAAACCCCCCATTAACACACAATTTCATCCCATATAAAATTTCACTCAACGGAGTCTACTTAGACCCTACTGGTCCTCTTCATGATCCATTATACTCTTTAAATGATATTCAAGGGTTCCCACGTATTTTATCCGGATTAAAAAAAAGGGGAAAACATACAGTTTTCCAGGAGGGGTCGATCGATCGATCAGTCGATCGATCGATCAAGCAGTTCTTTGCCCAGAAACTGAAATTTTGACCTACGGGTTTCTTCCAAGAATTTCCTCCAAAACGCTATTAATTATCCTCAAACTCCCAAACAAGTTTACTACCGATTACATCTACCTATATACATGATTTCCTACATGAAGCATGTACAATTTCATCAAAGGTATCGAATTAAAGGGGGTAATTCATCATAATATTCAAGAACCCTAGTTTCACATTAAATTTCCAATCCTCAATTCTTCTTCCATATTTCTTACTTCTAAACCAATACAATTTCGTGGGTAATCCTCTACATATGTTGATATTTCCAGAATATATTTATCTCCGCTAAAGCATGTGATTTAAATTCCCTAAATCATCAAATTCTCATATGAAACATATTTCTTTCAATCATATTCTAACAAGGGTGAAACATTAACTAGAAAAGTAGCAAGATAGATACTTGCTTTGGGATTCAAAGTTCTGATTTGTTGGTGATAAGATTGTAATACCCCACATTTTTTATGATTTAAATAATTAAGGGATTTTTATTACAACGAGATTAATTAAATTTAAATGTGATGAATTAAATTGGTAATTAATCCAGATCCAATAAAAATAAATATTAACTAGCGTGCTAAGGGTTAATACTTATTAGTTTAATATTACTGTGCGATATGTAATATGGAACTATACACTTTGATAAATTGTCGAGAGATAATAATACGACAGTTTAGTTAATTAAGTCAAACGCGCGTGTGAGTCGTGTCGAGACTAAATTGGTGGAATAAATATATCAATTATTTTTAGTAACTCGTATGATGATTTCGAGTGTACCGTTGAGTTCGGAAGGGTCGAGATAGTCAAAATAGTATACTCGGGTGTTTAGTTTGGGTCTCGGGGCAATTTTAGACCGAACTCGCACCCCAAAAGGGCATTATGGTAAATTGAATTTTTAGGCCTAATTAATGGACGAAAATTAAGACTTAATTTATCATCCAAAACATTTGCATTAGGGTTAGAAATCTGGAGAAAGCAAGAACGGCCATAGGAAGTGTGAGGGAAAACCTTTGCCAAGAGAAGAGGGCTAAATCGACATCACCGTGCACAACCACCACCACCACCGTGTAGATCGGGACGAGGGGAACACACCTATACTAACAACATCCAGAAATCAGACTACTCACTCAAGGCAAGTGTTTATAACTTGATGTATTTCGGTATTAATTTGATTCATGTTAGTGTAGGGTTGTTAGGATTATGTTATAGGTTATCAAAATGGTGAAATTGATGAACTTGAATGTAGAAATAAGTTATGTGATATATTAGATTGAAACCCTTAATGTATGAAGACTGGAAATCACGTTTTAAGGAATTGATATGTAGAACAAATCTGGAAATAATGGCTTCTTGAACATGTATTGGAAGAACTAGGTTTTTGATAAAATTAAATTGGGGATTTCACATTTTATGAACGATTTGTAATAAATTGATGATCCTAGGATGTTAGAAATCATGTGTTATTGATGGGGTTCAATGTAGAACTATTTGTTTGGAGTTTGGGGTGTTGATTGGGAAGGTTTGAAGTTAAAAATGGTGGAAAACGTTGAAAAACCAAGGTAGGGGACGAACAGCGAATTCTCGCACGAAGTCGCTCGAAGTCGTTCGAGCGAGATTGCTATCTCGCGCGAAGTCGTTCGAACGACATGTGGCAGTTGTTCAAACGACTTGCCACCTCGTTCGAGCGACAGAGTGAAGTTTTGATAATTTCTTTTAAGGCTAGTTTTGAGTTTATTAGTTCAGAAATGAGAAATATATTGTCTAATAATAAACTTAAGTAAGGCAGAATTTCGAAAGAAGTATGAGAAGCTAAATACTTTAATGAATTTGGTATGAAGAGAATGTACCGTAGAAATTTCTAGAGGGAGAATAACCCAATAACTATTATGAAATGTTGGAATAAAAATGCGTAAGAGAAGAATACGTAGGTGAGGGGAAATACCTATCTATTATAATAGGATGTGTGTATACCTATTATGTATTGTTATTATTAAAGACACTAATGGGTGATAACCCGGGGGTGTGAAAATCTTATTATTATAAGTTTACTAATGGGTGATAACCCGAGGGTACATGATTATCTAAATAATTGTACTAAAGGGTGATAACCCGGGGGTACAGTATGTTGACTAGGTGCACTAATGGGATATAGCCCGGGGGTGCAGTATCATGTTATATATATATATATATATGGGGAAGAAGTGACTATATGTATATATGTATGAGAATGGTAAATTAATCTAGTGAGAATGTTAATGAATGTGGGCATGGAAATTTGTTAAGAAAATTCTAATCGAATATTTGACTTATTATGGAAACGAAAAATGAATTAATTAGCTTTTCGATATAGGCTAATTGATTAACGTATTGTATGGGCGATACGGGCGTACTCATAGTAAGGGTAAATACAATTAGGATGGATTCAGACTAGTTATATTGGGAGATATAGGTAAGGAGAAAATTTAGATGCGTGTTAGGCATGCACATTAGAAGAGGGGTGAGAATCTCAAGAGAGAGTTCGAACTAACATGTACTTAATACTTTCTTTACTGCAAATTTTAAATACTTGCTTAAACAAATATTTTTACACATCGGGCTCTGACTTGTTTCTTGCGTCTTCTCTCTCTCTTGCTATATATATGTATTATATCAGGTGCTCAGCCGCAGGGACATCAGGCTTAGAGTTTCGGATTGCGTGGTATGCTGTAGCTGATGTGGAAGCTACAGGACTTTGTTTAGACGCTTAAACTATTTCATTCCTATTCATTATGACTTTTCTTTAGGGCATGTGTCGCCCCTTCCTTAGACAGTTTCAGAGACTATGCTTACTCCATTTCTCGTTTACTTTCATTTGGATTGATGGGTACTATTGTTTTGGCTTAGTGTTTTGAACTGGGATGTTTTATCCAGTCTTATTTATTTCAGCATGCGATTCTGATTTAGTATTTGCATTAATTAATTGTGCGTGGATGTTTTATATTAAAATTACTTGGTTTGGTAATCAATAATGGTTTTAAATAAATAAGAAAAATGTTTTGACACTTAGCTTAATTATATTAGGTGATTAAATAAGTTATTATGATTTCGACAGTGATGCTAAGAATGAACCAACCGAACATTCTGTTTTAAATTTTATAAAGGACTGATCACCCGATATTTAATTGCGCGGGGTGTCACAAAGATATGGCTGCGTTCCTCGTCTTACTATTTATGCCCCGGTGGTGTTAATCTTAAAAGAGGTGCTACGGTTTGTGATCAATTCTTGAAAAGTTCTCTACCTTTCTTATCTAATGACCGTTATATGTTTTTATGGTTGTTAACCCTAAAAGCCCATCTCTAATAGCTGATATAACTTAGGAAAATTTGTGGGTTTAATTACCCCAAAATACAAAATGACTATAATACCCTCACGGGATGCCAATTAGGCCTAAAAACGCCCCGCGACTCAAACTAAACCCCCGGGTACAATTTCTGACTATATCGACCCTTCCGGACACGTTGGCACACATGAAATGACCATACGGGCGAATTATAAATCATTCACTTCTTATAAGAATAATTTAGTCCTAACATGTCACCGGCGCGTCCCGACTTAATTTTCCATAATTATCATATTATTCACTCATGACAATTTTAATAAATTCGATTGTACATATTACTTTACTCATCTACTAATCTTTGACAAATTCTCAATAACTACTAACTCTCATCACGCTAAGAAATATTTAAAATCCATCAGGACTAATATTACTAACTCTCAATAATTACTAACTCTCATCAGGACAAATTCTCAATAATTACTAACTCTCATCAGGACTAATATTAAATTAATAACTCAATTAAATTTAATAAATCCCCAATTGTAAAATCCATAAAAATATGGGGTATTACATGGTGTCGCTTCCTATGAGAATTGGGCTTAACTCTAAAGCACACATGAAATCAAGGTACAGACACAATGCCTAATACATGTGTCGGCTTATATGGATAATCAGTGACTAAAAGATTTTTGTGTGAAGACAAACCCAACTAATCAATATGGATTGATAGTTCAAAGAATAGTCTACTATACTTTCATGGTTAGCCTTGACAAATCTTCACAGGGTATTGGTTCAAGTTGTGAGACACCAATACTTATACACAGTCTTACAGATAATCAAAGATTTACAAAACCTATTTGAAAATGGTGGAGGAATGTTGGAGATGTTTAAATAAGTGAGTAAAACCTTGAGAGCTTGTTTCACATTGGAAGTGTGTGAAAAAGGTGGGAATCAAATCCAGTATAAAAGGGAGAGTGTCCCACATTGGAAAACGAGTAGAGATAAGTGAAACCGACTAAGATATAAATCATGTGGACTACTCTTGTCCCACAGTGGTAAAACATAAAAAATGTGTGCACTTAATAAGTAGAAATGGAAGATGAAGAGTTACTTCATCTAGCATATAAGATGATATTCAAGAGACCTCCAATATGGTACGAAGCACCGTTTGCACGTATACGCGCACGTGCATGCGGGACAGTGTGCTGTAGAGGCGCTAGTGGCGCATTTTGCACTTTGCATGCCGCATGTCCGTAGTAGTAACGGGTTGTCGGGATTCGTCCGGATCGAATCGTGGTAGCTCGGGTGCGATCACTTTTTGGTTGACCCGTGTAAAAATAGTATAAGTTTACTTGCACTTGTTCGTAAATGGTTCATGGCTGTTGGTATTTAACAATCACACCATTTCGAAAATGGCTTAAGACTATTAAATTCAACAGTTGTGACTCTTGAGACACAACCTTTCATTTCCTATAAATAAAGGCTTCCTATTACGAAATTGAACATAATTAATTAATCCAATTTTCAGATTTCCCAACCCCTCCAATTACTCACTTACAATTTTCAAGAGATACAAAATTACTTATTCCGTTTCGTGCACAAAAATAGAACAATAACTTGACTGTCTTTTCTTCGTTGCTGCATTCGAGGGCTGTCTTCAAACATACAATTTGCAGACAGTGCTATTGCTTCATTGTATCTTGAGTACAAATTTGCAAATTCCCATTTGTATATCGAATTATCATATGGGTAAAATACTGTATTGAGGAAAGTGACATCACGCCTTGTAGTTTCAACAAAGTTGTATTTGGATGTGTATTGGATTGTATTGAAGTTGAAATTACTATTATAATAGAAGAGTTTCATTTCTGCCTTTACATATTATCCAACAATCTAAATACAGTATTGAGAAATGACAGACTTTACCAAATCACTTCGACGAATAACAGAAGGCTTTGTCAAGTTGGACCCTTTTGATGGTGGTAATTTTCCGCGTTGGCAAAAAAAGGTTCACTTTCTTCTAACAACCTTGAAGATTGTGTACGTCTGGTCACAACATAGTAAAGCCTATAGATTTTTGGTTATTGAACCTAATGATTTTGTTGAGGTAAATGCAATAAGTGAATCGAGAGATGAAATTTTTTATTAACAAAGGTTTTCTTCTATTCCTAGAATAAATAATGGAAAAGAAGTAAACACTACTTCACAGTTACCTGAAACTCCACAAGTAGAACAAGAAGAGATTAGAAAAAGTAAAAGACCTAGAAAAGAAAAAAAGCTTTGGTCCCGACTTTGTAGTCTATCTTGTTGAAGGAAATAGATACACACCTAGTAATCAATTTTCTCTGACTCTTAGTAATGAAACAGACCCACAAACTTATAGTGAGGCAATTAAGTCCGTAAATTCACCATTTTGGAAAGAAGCTATAAATGATGAAATGGATTCAAACATGGGAAATAAAACTTAGAAATTAGTTGATTTACCTCCAGGGTCTAAACCTATCAAGTGTGGATGGATTTTTTAAAAGAAAATAAAAATAAATGAAAAAATTGATAAATTCAAGGCTAGATTGGTTGTTAAAGGTGTTACACAAAAAGAAGGAATTGATTATTTTGATACCTATGCACCAGTTGCTAGAACATCTACTATTGGAATTTTATTTGCATTAGCATCTATATATAATTTTGAGATTCATCAAATGGATGTGAAAACTTCCTTTTTTCAATGGTCACTTAGAACAAGAAATTTATATGGAACAACCTGAAGGGTTTGTTATACCTGGACAAGAACATAAAGTATGTAAATTAAAAATGTCCTTATATGGCTTAAAACAAGCACCTAAACAATGGCATGAAAAATTTGATAAAGTCATTATTTCTTATGGTTTTAAAATTCATGAATCTGATAAGTGTGTTTATAGTAAATTTGCTAATGGTAAAGGTGTGATCATTTGTTTATATGTAGATGAAATGTCAATTCTTCGTACTAATTTAGAAAGAATTAATAATACAAAGAGTTTTCTCTCTTATAAATTTGATTTGGAAGATATGGGTGTAACTTATGTCATATTAGGAATGAGAATAATAAGGAAAGATAAAAATATAATTCTCTCTCAATCTCATTATGTTGAGATAATTTTAAAAAACATTAACCCATTTGATTGCACACCTGTTAGTACACCTTTTGAACCGCAGCTAAAGATGATCCCTAATACTGGTAGATCTATTTCAAAATTGGAATATGCTCGAGTAATTGGTAGTTTAATGTATGCTATGACATGTACTTGACCTGATATCGCATATGATGTTGGTAAATTAAGTAGATATACTAGTAATTCTAGTTTATTACATTGGCATGTTGTCAATGGAATATTAAAATATTTAAAATGAACTATGGACTATAGTATATACTATAGTTGATATCCTTCAGTATTAGAAGGTTTTTCTGATGCCAGTTAGATAACTCAATGGAAGGATCATTCCTCAACAACTGGATGGATTTTCACCCTTAGTGGTGGATTATTTCTTTGGGATCAGAGAAACAAACTTGTATAACTGATTCTACTATGGCAGATGAGTTTGTAGCATTAGCTGCAACTAGTAAAGAGACAGAATGTTTAGGCAATTTATTAATTAAAATTCCAGTTTGGCCAAAACCAATGCCTCAAATATCTAAACATTGTGATAGTGAGTCTACACTTTCTAGAGCTTATAGTAATGTTTACAATGGAAAATCTAGACATATTTGCTTAAGACATAGTTATGTCAGACAAATGATTACAGATAGGGTAATCATAGTGGATTATGTAAAATCAAGTCAAAATTTAGCTGATCCTTTTATAAATGGTCTTGTAAGAGGACTAGTGTCTAATACCTCATTAGGGATGGGTCTAAAGCCCATTAACTGTAATCACTCTGGATGGAAACTCAAATTGATACTTGATATATTCAAGTCTCATGTTCAATGATTAAAGTACATCATATGATGTGGTTGTAATCACTACAAACAAAACATCCCAAGGATAAGTGCTTACTACATGTAATGAATAATGAATGAGACTGTGTTTGAACTTATTAGACTTAGTGTGTTTTAGTTACAAGGACACCTATGATAATCTACCTATCTATGTGTGGAAGTGGTACCGCTTTCTATGAGAACTAGGCTTAACTCAAAAGCACACATGAAATCAAGGTACAGACACAAGGCCTAATACATGTGTCGGCTTATATGGATAATCAGTGACTAAAAGATTTGAGTACGTAGACAAATCCGGATGATCAATATGGATTGATAGTTCAAAGACTAGTCTACTATATTTTCATGGTTTGCCTTGACGAATCTTTACAGGGTATTGGTTTAAGTCGTGAGACACCAATACTTATACTCATTCTTACAAGCAATCAAATATTTACAAAAGCTATTTGAAAATGGTGGAGGAATGTTGGAGATTTTTAAATAGGTGAGTAAAATCTTGGAAACTTGTCCCACATTGTAAGTGTGTGGAAAAGGTGGAAATCAAAGCCAATATAAAAGAGAGAGTGTCCCACATTGGAATATGAGTAGATCCAACTGAAACCCACTAAGCTATAAAGCATGTGGACTACTCTAGCCCATTTTGGAAAAATATAAAAAAATGTGTGCACTTAATAAGTAGAAATGGAAGCTGAAGAGTTACTTCATCTAGAATTTAATAGGCTATTCAAGAGACCTCTAATACGGTGTGAAGAACCGTATGCACGCGCACGTGCGCATAGGGAAGTGGGTTGTAGAGGCGCTAGTGGCGCACTTTGCACTCCGTATGCCGCATGTCCCTAGTGGTAGCGACTTGTCGGGATTCGTCAAGGTCGAATTATGGTAGCTCGGGCGCGGTCACTTTATGGTTGACCCGTGTAAAAATAGTATAAGTTTACTTGCACCTATTCGGAAATGGTTAATGGTTGTTCATATCTAACAGTCACACTTTATCGAAAATCGCTTAAGACTGTTAAATTCAAAAGTGATAACTCTTGAGATACAACCTTTCATTTCCTATAAATAAAGGCTGCCAATTAAGAAATTGTATATAATTAATTAATCCAGTTTTCAGATTTCCCAAATCCTTCAATTACTCACTTAAATTTTCAGGAGATACAAAATTATCTTATTCTGTTTCTACATAAAAACAGAATAAGAACTTGATTGTCTGTTCTTCGTTACTGCATCCGTGGGATTTCTTCAAACATACAATTTGCAGACAGTGCATTTGCTTCATTGTATCTTGAATACAGATTTGCAAATTTCCGTTTGTATACCGAATTATCAAGTGGAGAAAATACTGTATTTAGGAAAGTGACATCACGCCTTGAAGTTTCAGAATTTATTTGAAAATTCAACAAAGTTGTATTCAGAAGTTTATTTGATTGTATTGAAGTTGACATTACTATTATAATAGAAGAGTTTCATTTCTTCCTTTACATATTATCCAACAATCTAAATACAATATTGAAAAATGGCAAACTTTTCCAAATCACTTCGACAAATAACATAAGGCTTTGTTAAGTTGGATCGTTTTGATGGTGGAAATTTTTTGCGTTGGCAGAAAAAGGTTCACTTTATTCTAACAACATTGAAAATTGTGTACGTCTTGTCACAACCGAAACCAAATGAAGAAGAAGGTAAAACCATGGAATATACGAGGCAACGCACAAATTGGGAGACCGATGATTACCTGTGTCGTGGTCACATTCTCAATGCACTTGCTGATAATTTGTTCGACTTGTACTTAAATGTTAGGACTGCAAAAAATTTATTGGACACATTGAAGACCAAATATCTTACGAAAGATGCTACAAGTAAGAAGTTCCTTATCGGTCAGTTTTTAAGCTTTAAAATGCATGATAATTGGCCTATCCTAGAATAATTTAATTACATCCAACGCATCTTAAATCATTGCAAACTTAAAAATTTAAATTCAACTGATAATGTAATTGTTTCTGCCATAATTGAAAAACTTCCTTCTTCATGGAAAGATTATAAGAAAGAACTCAAACACAAAAGGGAAGATCTTTCACATGAAGAATTAGAGACTCATTTAAGAATTGAACAAGAGTATAGAATTCTAGATGGTAAAGATGAATAAGAAAATTAAGTTTCTAAGGTCCACGTGGTGGAGGAAGGCAAGGAGCAAAAATATGGCAATCATGGAAAAATTAACACGCTGAAGAATTTTTCAAATAATTCTAAAGAAGACAAAAAGAAGAAAGGAAATTGTTTTTATTGCAACGAACTAGGTCACTTCAAGAAGGATTGTAATGAGTTCAAGAAACTAAAAGGAAAAGGAGGGACATTAGACACAAAGTAAAAAATTTCTGCTATGATATCCGAGGCTAATATTCTTGGAGAAGACAACTCTTGGTGGATTGATTTTTGTTGCCACAAGGCATGTTTGTAAGGACAAGAGCTTGTTCTCTACCTATGAAACTATGAAAGGAGATGTTCTCTATATGGGAAATTCTTCTACAGCTGTGGTTAAAGGGAAAGGGACATTGGATCTCGAATTCATTTTCAGAAAAATCCTTAGTCTCACCAATATTTTTCATGTTCCTCATGTTAGAAAAAAAGTTGTTTATGGAAGTCTTCTTAACAAATTTGGCTTTAAGCTTGTATTTGAGTCAGACAAATTTATCATGACTAAGAGTGGTACCTTTGTAGGCAATGGATATTTATATGAGGGCATGTTTAAGCTCAATATCAATAAAAAAGATTCTTCTGCTTATATCGTTGATTGTTTTTCATTATGGCATAGTCGTTTAAGACATGTTAATACAAAGAAAATGCATTTCATGATTAATTTAAATTTAATTCCTAAATATGAGAATGATATGAATGAAAAGTGTAAAATATGAATGCAAACAAAAATAACAAGATTGCATTTTCCAAAAATAGAAAAAACTACATCTTCGTTGCAATCAGTACATAGTGATGTTTGTGATTTGTATGGAAAACCTACTAGAGGTGGTAGTAAATATTTTGCTACATTTATCGATGACTTTTCAAAATATTTGTTACGTATAGCTTTTAAACTCTAAAGATGATGTGCCTAATAGATTTATGACATATAAAAATGAAGTTGAAAATCAATGTGATACTAAAATAAAACATCTTAGATCTGATAGAGGTGGTGAATATCACATTCCTCAATTTTATGAACATATGGGTATTATACATGAAGTTACTTCACCTTATACACCACAAAAAAATGGAGTAGCAGAAAGCAAAAATAGCACACTAACTGAAATGGTTAACGCTATGCTTTCTTATTCTAGTTTAAGTAAAGGGTTTTGATGAGAAGCTCTTTTCACTGCGACTCATATTCTGAATATGATACCTCTTAAAGATAATAAGAAAAATCCTTAAAAATTATGGAAGAATAGAAAATCTAATTTAGGTTATCTTAAAGTTTGGGGTTGTAGAGCTATTGTAAGACTACCTAAAACAAAGAGAAAGAAATTAGGAAGCAAAGGCGTTGAGTGTATTTTTACAGGTTATACACAATATAGTAAAGCCTATAAATTTTTTGTTAGTGAACCTAATGATTATGTTGAGGTAAATACAATAATTGAATCGAGAGATGAAATTTATTATGAACAAAGGTTTTCTTCTATTCCTAAAGTAAATAATGAAAAAGAAGTAAACACTTCTTCACAATTACCTGAAACTCCACTAGTAGAACAAAAAGAGAATAGAAAAATAAAAGACCTAGAAAAGAAAAAAAGAATTGGTCCCGACTTTGTAGTCTATCATGTTGAAGGAACTAGAGACACACCTTGTAATCAATTTGCTTTGACTCATAGTGTTGAAACATACCCAAAAATTTATAGTGAGGCAATTAAGTCACTAGAATCATCATTTTGGAAAGAAGCTATAAATGATGAAATGGATTCAATCATGGGAAATAAATCTTGAAAGTTATTAGATTTACCTCCAGGGTCTAAACCTATCAAGTGTTGATGTAATTTTAAAAAGAAAATTAAAATAGATCGAATAATTGATAAATTCAAGGCTAGATTGGTTGCTAAAGGTTTTACACACAAAAAAGGAATTGCTTATTTTGATACATATGCACCAGTTTCTAGAACATCTACTATTAGAATTTTAATTGCATTAGCATCTATATATAATTTTGAGATTCATCAAATGGATGTGAAAACTTCCTTTTTAAATGGTGACTTTAGAATAAGAAATTTGCATAGAACAACCTAAAGGGTTTGTTATGCATGGACAAGAACACAAAGTATGTAAATTAATTAAGTCCATATATGGCGTAAAACAAGCACCTAAATAATGGCATGAAAAAATTGATAAATTCATTATTTCTTATGATTTTAAAATTCATGAATCTGATAAGTGTGTTTATAGTAAATTTAATAATGGTAAAGGTGTGATAATTTGTTTATGTGTAGATGACATGTTAATTCTTGGTACCGATTTAGAAAGTATTAATAATACAAAGAGTTTTCTGTCTTCTAAATTTGATATGAAAGATATGCGTGTAGATGATATCATTTTAGGAATTTGAATAATAAGGAAAGATAAAAATATAATTCTCACTCAATCTCATTATGTTGAGAAAATTTTAAAGGAATTTAATTAGTTTGATTGCACACCTGTTAGTACACCTTTTGAACCAGAGCTAAAGATGATCCCTAATACTGGTAGAGCTATTTCACAATTGGAATATGCTCGAGTAATTGGTAGTTTAATGTATGCTATGATATGTACTCGACCTGATATCGCATATGTAGTTGGTAAATTAAGTAAATATACTAGTAATCCTAGTTTTTTACATTGGCATGCTGTCAATAGAATATTAAAATATTTAAAACGAACTATGGACGATGTTATATACTATAGTGGATATCCTTCAATATTAGAAGGTTTTTCTGATTCTAGTTGGGTACTGAGCGCGAGGATCATTCCTCAACAAGTGGATGGATTTTCAATCTTGGTGGAGGAGCTATTTCTTGGGGATCAAAGAAACAAACTTGTATAGTTGATTCTACTATGGCAGCTGAGTTTGTAACATTAGCTGCAACTAGTAAAGAGGCAGAATGTTTAAGGAATTTATTAATCTAAATTCCAGTTTGGCCAAAACCAATGCCTCCAATATCTATATAATGTGATAGTGAGTCTACACTTTCTTGAGCTTATAGTAAAGTGTACAAGGGAAAATATAGACATATTGGCCTGAGACATAGTTATGTCAGACAAATGATTACAGATAGTGTAATCATAGTGGATTATGTAAAATCAAGTCAAAATTTAGCTAATCCTTTTACAAAAGGCCTTGCAAGAGTACTGGTGTCCAAGACATTATTAGGGATTGGACTAAATCCCTTTAAGAGTAATCAGTCTTGATGGAAACTCAACTTGATACTTGATATAATCAAGTCTCAAGTTCAATGATTAAAGTACATCATATGACGTGGTTGTAAGAATTACAAATAAAACACCCCAAGGACAAGTGCTTAGTACATGTAATGAATAAAGAATGAGAATATGTTTGAACTTAATAGACTTATGGTGGTTTAGTTACATCGACGCCTATGATAATCTACCTATATGCGTGTGAAAGTTGTGTCACTTACGATGAGAACTTGGCTTAACTCTAAACCACACATGAAATCAAGGTAATGACACAAGGCCTAATACAATGTGCAGGCTCCTATGGATAATCAGTGACTAAAAGATTTGTGTGTGTAGACAAATCCGGCTGATCAATATGGATTGATAGTTCAGAGACTAGTCTACTATACTTTCATGGTTAGCCTTGATGAATCTTCACTGGGTATTAGTTCAGGTCGTGAGACACCAATACTTATACACAATCTTACACACAATCAAAGATTTATAAAACTTATTCAAAAATGGTGGAGGAGTGTTAGAGATTTTTAAATAAGTGAGTAAAATCTTGGGAGCTTGTCCCACATTGGAAGTGTGTGGAAAAGGTGGGAATCAAAGATAATATAAAAGGGAGAGTGTCCCACATTGGAAAATGAGTAGAGTTAAGGGAAACCCACTAAGCTATAAAGCTTGTGGACTAGTCTTGTCTCATATTGAAAAAATATAAAAAATGTGTGCACTTAATAAGTAGAAATGGAAGATTAAGAGTTACTTCATCTAGCATTTAAGAGGCTATTCAAGAGACCTCCAATACGGTGCGAAGCACCGTACGCACACGCACCCGCGAGCGCACGTGCGGGAAAGTGGGATGTAGAGGCGCTAGTGGCGCACTTTGCACTTTGCATGTCGCGTGTCCGTAGTGGTAGCGTGTTACCTAGATTCGTTCAGGTCGGATTGTAGTTGCTCGTGCGCGGTCACTTTTTGGTTGACCCGTGTAAAAATAGTACAAGTTTACTTGCACCTATTTAAAATTTGTTTATGGATGTTGGTATTTAAAAGTCACACCATTTCAAAAATGGCTTAAGACTGTTAAAGTCAACAGTCATGACTATTGAGACACAACCTTTCGTTTTCGATAAATAAAGGCTGACAATTACGAAATTGCAAATAATTAATTAATCCAGTTTTCAGATTTACCAACCCCTGCAATTACTCGCTTACAATTTTCAGGAGTTACAAAATTATCTTATTCTGTTTCGTGCACCAAAGCAGAATAAGAACTTGATTATCTGTTCTTCGCAGTTGTATCTGAGGGTTGTCTTCAAACATACAATTTGCAGACAATGCATTTGCTTCATTGTATCTTGAGTATATATTTGCAAATTCCCATTTGTATACCGAATTATCGTGTAGGGAAAATACTGTATTTACGAAAGTGACATCACGCCTTGAAGTTTCAGAATTTATTTGAAAATTCAACAAAGTTGTATTCAGAAGTTTATTTGAGTGTATTGAAGTTTACATCACTATTATAATAGAAGAGTTTCATTTCTGCCTTTACATATTATCCAACAATAAGTCCTGAGAATATGTTTGCTAATAATATGCTCATTGCCTACTGTATGACATTCGCTTCGATAATTAGCTTTCGCACATTATCCATTGAAAGTTGCGTGTTAAATTGCAACCTTTTCAATGAAGCATGAAGTTGATTATCAAATACATTGTATACTTTTTCACCACCTGATCGTCTTGATAGTGTAAAAATATTATAACAAACTAATAAATTGGAAACTACCATGTAAACCATGAAATACTATAGAACAATTATATATAGGGTACAATTTAAAATATCCCCTGAATATATAGTTTTATATTGGAACCACCTGAACTATTTTCAATGCAAACCCTCCCTGAATTATACCTTTTGCTGTAAAGACCCTTGTGTGTGTTGTTAAAAAGTCTCCAGAAGGGATCTGTGCAAACAAATTCCTAGACTGGGGAGTTTTGCATAGAAAAACATTTAAGGGGACCACTTGCAAATACTGCATTATTTAGGGGAATATTTTTGTACTTTCACATTATAATTTTAACTAATTTATTGTACATATGTTCCATCAAGATGTTCTTTGAATATCTAATCAAACACACGGCAGATTTCCATAATAATATATTATTTTCCCTGCATTATTAAAAAGAAGAATATCACGAACACTTCACACTGTTGGCACAACTTGGGATAGAAATAACGCATTTTGAAAATCCAAATAAACACAAAATAGGAGTTAAATAATTACTTTGGTATTGTACGATAAATGGGCTAAAAATAATATGCATAGTTGGAAAAGACCCAAACATTTTTTTCCTAAGGCCCCATTAGATTCGAGGTGAAATATTTTCTCCTATTCAGAGCTACACTGTGTTCACTATTTTATCCAAAATCACATAATATATAGGATACATTTATCTGTGAATTTACCCAAGTACAAATTTTGGCTCCAATAGGTGAAAAATATTTCACCCTGAATCAAATAGGACCCAAAAGTTATTACAATGCCACTTCAAAAGATCAACATAGAGAAAATCATGGTAATGGATGATTTGAGAAAATCATGGTAATGGACAATTTGAGAAAAGCCACTTGGCTTCATTCTCCAGCGATAATAATGAACAAAAACTAATAATAATTACTCAACGATGAACAAAAACTAATAATAGTAACTACATAGCGATGAACAAAAACTCAAAATAGATGAACAAAAATTACATCACATTTATAAATGAACAAAAACTACACCGCGAATAATAATAACTGAACATCGAAAAAATACATCCCCAAGGTCACAACGATGTTATCATGTAATTATAAACACCCGAGGTCGATCCCTGCTAAGTAAATTCCATCTTAAAAAAATAATAATATCAATTTGGGCATTTTTATTGACATAAAAAATCATAATAACAGTGTTTTGGTCATATATAGCTTTGGAATGTAATAATAGAATACTTATTATTATTATTATTATTATTATTATTATTATTATTATTATTATTATTATTATTATTATTATTGTTGTTGTTGTTGTTGTTGACTTAAAAAATTCCAACACACAACACAAATTACATCACAACTACGCTCACATGAATATGAGCACAATGATGTAAAAATTACATCACAACCTTAATAATGTGATGTGTTTGATAATGAATAATAATAATACACATCGAATTATAATACACAATGATAAACAAAAAATACACAGTGAATAATAATTATAAAAATACGAAAACTCGTAGAGGAAATGGAGATTCTTCACAGATGAAACGGGTGGAGAGAGAAAAAAACTCACAAGGGAAGACAGAGAGCGGGAGTTGTGATAAGAGAGGAGAGAGAAGTTAGAAATTAAATTTAGGTCAAAACTTTTGTGACCCCAATGTTAGGTCATAATTTGTAACTCCTAGGAGAAATTATGAATTTGTCACACCTAATAGCAGTCACAAATTATATTTTAGGTCAAAATTTGTGACTGCTGGTAGTTGTTACAAATTAAGTCTTATGCCAAAATATGTGACTGCTCATAATAGTTATAATTTTGTGACTGCTCATAAGAGTCATAACTTTTGCCTACTGATAAATTTGTGAGTGTTTGTGACTGCTTATAGGAGTCACAAATTAATTATATGGCAACATTTGTGACTCTCATTAGCGGTTAAAAATCAATTGACTCAATTTTTTCATTACCCAATGATTTTATCACTCCTAATGGCAGTTACAAATAATTTTGTGAGTGCTCAAGGGACTGATAAGTTTTTCACTCCCATTAGCAGTCACAAAACGTTAGGCACAAAATTGGCATTTCGGTGTAGTGGTACTTTAGTGATCTCGCAGCTATCTTCCTCAGGGTCAACACACCTTGACAACCATCCTCCTTTGTTCTTATAGTATATCTTTTTAGCTCTGGAAAAGTATTGTGCTAGTTGTACCAACCTCAATGGCCCTTCCTCGGTGTTAAGCTGCATTCTTATTTTTTTCCTCTAGTCGTTGATATCATTAGTGGGTAACATTTCAGTTATGGATGAGGGATTTGTCTTCTTAGTAATTTTAATGACCATTGAATCACCTTTAATGGAAACTCTCCTAACAATTATGTCTTAGGCATCATCATGTCTATTCATCGTCCTGGGGTGCCTTCTTATTGTTACTTCATGGAATTATACGAGCAATCTTTGGATGATCATTTGGTAAGGGGTCAGACTCATATGTTTGAGAGAGTACTCATCATTAACTTGTTTCACTACCACATTTGAATATCCTTTGATTGTAAGCACCTAAACACCCCTTCTCAACGCCTCCAATAAGCCCAATACTAGTGACTCGTACTCAGCCTCATTATTACAACAACTGAAGTCCATTTTAAAGGATAAATGAACCTCCTCTTGGCCTTTCCTCAGGATAACCCTACACCACCTTTGAATTTAGCTAATGATCTATCCAGTTCCATGTTCTACCCTTCTAAACTAGCTTCTAGTTAATTGGATTGATAACCATCACCTGGGAGCTCCTAATGTGGTGGTTCGAATGTCCCTGATAGAAAGATAGCCAATAAATCTGCATATGATTGGCTTTTGATAGCTCGAGGTACTATGCACTCGAGATCATATTCTCAAAGTATTAAAAACCATATGGCTTCCCTACCAATTATTACAGTTCAATCCAACAAAAATTTTATAGCGTCACATCGTGTTACAGTGTGGATTGTAAAAGATAATATGTAGTGTCTAAGGTTTTTAGCAATAAAGATAAGGGGTTAAACAATTCCTTTCAATACTAGTATATCTGGCCTCAAGCCCATGTATGATGCCGCTTACAAAATAAACAGGTATTTCTACTCCATCTACCTCTTAAGCTTATAGTGCGTCGATTGACCTGGATGTAGAGATGAATTAGAGCTGCAATGGTATACCTACTTTTGGAGGAATCATGGTTTGTGAGAGGTTAGGAACTTCCTGAATTTATCCAAGGAATCTTAATACGACTGCTCCCATGAAAACTTGGTGTCTTTTAATAGGAGCTCCATCAACAGGTGAGTGACCTCAGCAAGCTAAGGTACAAACCTTCTCAAATAGGAAACTTTTTCCAAGAAGCTTTTCAATTATTTTGTTTTCTTTGGATGCGACATGTTGATGATAGCTTTCTACTTATCTAGATCCATATGTACACCTTGCATGTTCACCACAAAACTAAGGAACTTCCAACTAGTTACCCCAAAGGCACACTTGAGGGGTTCATATTTAACTAGTACTTTCTACACCATGTTAACATTTTTATCAAGTCTGCCAAGTGAGCGACCTCCTTCTTTGATTTTATCACTAGATCCTCCACGTAAAACTCCATAATATCATGGAATAGATCATGAAATATGGCCATCATAGTCCTTTGGTATGTAGCATCTGCATTTTTTAGTATAAAATGCATAATTGTATACAAAAAGCTACCTAATAGGGTGTGAAAGACAGTCTTCTCCACATCTTCTGGATCCATCTTGATCTGGTTTTACACTACATAGCCATCCATAAAGTTATAAATCTCATGACCTATCGTTGCATTTACCAAGCTATCTATGGAAGGTAGTGGGAATTCATCTTTTTGGCAGGCCTTGTTCGAGTCTCTGAAGTTCACATAGATCCTGATTTGGTTCTTGTATTTCTTCCCTACTAGCACAATGCTAAACACCAAAATATGATGTTGTATTTGGACGATGATGCTTGCCATGAAAAAACTATGTACTTCTTCCTTGATCTTGAAATCTAGCTCCATCTTATATGCTCGAGTGGCCTGCTTGACTAGGATAGATGAGGGCATCACATTTATCTTATGGAAACTCACCTCCTTGTCATTCCCAAGCATCTCTGTGTATTTTCATGCAAAATAGCCTCGAACTCCTGTATCATCTCAATGAGTGCCCCTTTATCTTTATCATCCAGGTCTTTCGAAATAAAGATTGTCTTAGGATCATCACCTTCCACCACGAGATCTACTTGCACTAGTTCTTGTATTTAGGGCCTTCGCCTAGCACTCATGCATTCTGGATCCTCCTCCACTTCCTCTAAATTCCTAAACATTAAAGTTATTGATCACCATATACTGTCCTTGGTTATCCACCAAGAAACATTCATAAAATGGGTTAGCCTGATTGTTTAACCCTTCAGCTGCCCACTCAAACCTTTATAACTTGTAAATGATTTTTCAACTAGACTACACTACCCTTTTACACTACCTATGGATTTATTCCTCGTGTGTTACTTCTGATAGTTTTCCTCTAGCTATCTTAAAAAAAATCTACTAAGCACACTTTGTTGGTACACTTGGTGCTCACTCTTATAGATTTGTGGCGTCATCCTATCCTGAAACTGCCTAAACAGGCTGGGGGGTATCACCCTTTCTCGATCTATCTCATGCTGTTTAAAATTGCCCACTAGGATAACTGGTGCGCGCATCCTTTATCTAGTACTAGGGACTCTAGTGCCACCAGTGTATCAAGTGAGCACCACAGCTTCCTCAGCCAACTTCGTGTAAAAATCAGTGTCTACTAAATGTGCTTCTTCATACAAGAATGGCTTCTTAGATGCCCTAATGGCAACTTCCTTTCCCTTGATGTTTGCCTTAGCACTTTGATGATAAGAATATGGAACGAACACGTGATCATGCATCCACACTCTTCCCACTAATAGCTAATATTATGACTCACATTCCATTATGTGAAATTTTATGTGGGAAGTGGCATTCTCCATGTTAATCCCCACATTGACAAAACCAATGGATTTGGAGGATTTATTATCATACCCCGATATTGCCAAGGGATTTTTAGTAACCCTTGTCTCAATAATGTTTCAAGTGTAAAAGGACCCAATTATTATGATATTGATGGAAGCTCCTCCATCCAAAAGTTAAAGATGCACCCATTCACACTAGTTGTCACATAAAGTGGCCTATTGTGGGGTACGTAATCGATTGATCTGCCTCATAGAAAGTGACCTATAGAAATAATATCCTCACAAGCTTTGTCATAGGCCCTTTCCATCATAGGTTTGGAGCCTTATTCTTCTTAGAAATCTCCAAGATCGATCGAGTAACCTTTAGTCTAGAACTCTCTGTTAACCCCACTTTGTAAAAGACCAACCAAACTTTTGTGAGCGTTCTACCATGTCAAATTATACCCAAGGATTAATGTGTTCTCCTTCCAGCTCATAGGCATCTTCCACGTCTCTGTAGGTCGCCGACTCATCATGAGATATCATTACTTTAACAGCATCAAATGGGCAAGTTTTCAGCTGTCTGCTCAAATCATCGATTGGACATGAGTCATCCTCTAAAGTTAGGTGGGTCATTTCAAACAATCATTATTCCAAGGATTCCTCAAATATCTATTTGAAGAACCTCTGCTATTTTAATATTTGCCCTGCCTCTTCATCATAATGTAACACCCCGCTTAAAATAATAACGGGTGTCCAGCCCTATACTATATTAAAACAGGAATTTCAGATGGTTCAGTCTCAACATCAACTGCCGGTACTATATAACATAGGACTAACTACCCGATATCATATAAGTGAGATGTTAAATAAAGTAAAACATGCAACATAACACAACCTAAAACTACAAAACGACTAATAAATAAGAGAAGGATGCAAGAAAGAACTATGATAAACGAAATGCTATAATAAAATAAAATAAATAACTACAATTGAATGTACGAAAGTAGACCCGAATAAGATATCGGGTCACAGCTAATACAATAACTGGAATGGAATAAGTATAAACATCTAATAAAATATCCCTTGGGTACAAACCCGATATACAACATTAATCCTACCTAGAATTTTAAAAGTAGGAGGCGACTACCAGATACATCCCGCAACAGTCCGCACCTGTCACGGCTCCCAAGACTCTGGATAGAAGGTCATCCGGCATTCATGCGGTAGGATACCTGTAATAATATATATATATATATACAGACAAGAGAGAAAAGAAAATGGGTCAGAGCCCCGATTGTGAAAATATTTAGCAAGTGTGTTAACCGTGCATAATAAATACCGGTGCACTTATTTCATAATTAAAATGGGATCGCACTCTCGTGGAGCCCCAACTCACCTCTCATCTAAAGGCGCGCACCCAATCGCGTCCTCAAGTTTTAGTTAAATTACCCCCCATTTTATTAGGACAACCTAACTTATCATAGGCCTAGCCTATACCCACGAGAAATGCCTTCCTAACTTACCCCAAGAATCCACCCCCTTTTCTAAACACAATTAAACATTTATTTTCAATCATATGTGCCTTATTAATCTTAGTGGATTCCGGTTTACTTTAAACAATTAAAATTTAGTAGATTACCCAATATGCAACTGGGTTGAAACATCTAATTTAAATTTCTAATTAATGAACATGAACAATCATTATTGACACAACTTCCCTCCGATTTCAACGCTGCGCTGTGTTTCGTGCGTGGGGTGTCTCGCAAAGCGAAATCCAAACAAGGAACCACCCCGTTACACTACTCCATGTCAACATCAATCCTGGAGATCCATTATGCCACACATAAATATCGACAGAACTTCTCTCTACTCTCAACAATGTACTACATTTCGCGCGTGGGGAGTCTCGCAAAGAGAAATCCAAACAAGGAACCGCCCCGTTACACTAGTCTTTCAAAATGTCGATCATAGAGATCCATAATGCCGTACATACCATAACTGGCAGAACTTTTCTCCAATTTCAACACTGCACTGCGTTTCATGCGTGGGGTGTCTCGCAAAGCAAAATTCAAACAAGGAACCACCCCGTTACACTACTCCTTGACAATGTCGATCCTACAGATCCATAATGCCATATATACAATATAATACTACTACTACATCTAATCTCTCCAATCATATCCTTGGGATGATGTAACCGAAATATTTCTGAAATGCGATACATCAACCCCCATCAATCTAGTACACCATAATCATTCAAGTTGTACTTTACCAAAATTCTATATCCTTTCATCTATAGGATATATAAATATATATATATAGAGAGAGAGAGAGGTATTTTATGCTCACCATATATATACATATACCAATTATCCATACCCATGACCAAGTGTACGTATCATATCTGATGTACAATGGACATGCACACAATCCACCCGGCTATATATATATCGTCGATAAAACTGCATCAATGCTATCATCTTCCCAGTGCCCGACTCATGTAGCAATACTGGGGCCACCATGGTGGGACTAAACAACACCCATCTCGTGGTAAACTCACGCACACGACGTCCCGGGAAGCGGTCATAGCTCCAAACCGGCAATGAGACGAAACATACCCACCACGTCTCATCCCAAAAATATAAAAATGTAAATCACATAATAACACACGGGACGACTATGACCTGGGGAATATCCACACCCTACTTTTCTAGCCAGGATGGTCACCCTCTACGCGCGCAACTTCCCTATGATAGCATGAGCGAGGTATGCTTAACCAAATAGTATATATACCATTCACATGCATAATATATATACATCCATATGATCAAATCACATGATCAAATAATAAACCATCATATCCGGTTTAATATCCATACCATGTATGTTCACAACATAAATATATCCATACATTTATATGCATACAGATAGATAGATATTTACACATATTCTCATATCCATATCTATATATAAACTAGTTCTCACTCATATATATAAGATATACAAACCCGGCTATAAGTATACATAAATCCTCAATATACAAGCCGTCACCACAAACTCATATCATTTACCTTGATATGTGTATACAATCCCTCACTTGAACATATTCAATCATCTTTCCTATAATGAATAGTCTCCCAAAGCCATATGTATATATCTATACATATATATTCAACATTAGGGTTATCACCCAAAATTTTTTGTAGGAAACCATCACTACACATTCCCTCTGTAACCCGAGATTTACATTATAAATCTAGTAATGATTTCGACTATCGGTATACATATAACTAATAGTCTATAAGCCTCAAGCTCATTCTTAACTTCATCAAATAATCCCATTTCTCTCGATTTCGACTACGGTTCAATCACTTTTGTGAATCCCCTAGTCTAAGATCTCTCGGATTTATTTCTTAAATTGTATCATTACTAAGGGTATGCAACTACATTCTTCCATTTTGCCCCAAATCGTATCTTAATAATATCCTATCCTTATAAGGATTTGACATAAAGGTTGGCCTAGAATTTCACAACATACCCTCACAATTCTCTCTAAGAGTTCTTAGCCTCACATCAAATCTATACTTACTTTAATCTATAATTAGAATCCTCAATCCCAAAAGGTTTCCCCAAAATCTCTATACACAACTCCAAATACATACATGGATACATTTCTCCCAAATTACCCTAAGGAGTCCCCAAAATTCTAATATGTGAGAAACATCCTTATATGTCTCCAAGAACATATCTCTTACATCATAAGATAAGGCACCAAATCAATAAATCCAACCAAAAAGGGGTTTGGAATCACTATGGAGAAAACACCTCAAAATACCCTGTTTCCGAATCGATTCGGCCCTATTCCGAATCGATTCGGCCTAGCGAATCGATTCGGCCTCCAAGGCGAATCGATTAGGGTCCAAAGACCTGGGCTTCTGCCACAGGCCGAATCGATTCGACTTGGGTCCGAATCGATTCGGTCAACGCAGACCTGCCAATTTCCCTATACCGAATCGATTCGCTTAAGGGGGCGAATCGATTCGGGCCTGCAAATTTTTGAAGGGGTCTTCTTCTTCATCAAAACCCATGAATTTTAAACCCTAAATTTTTCATTCTAACCCCCAAACCTTCATCAAATCATGATTTTAAGCCCATTAATCAACCCAAAGTTGATCCCAACCATTTCTATGCCATTAAATCCATATATAAACATTGATTTCATGATTAAACCTAAAAATCTAGGTTTTGATATTAATACCCAAAAATCAATTTCTTTAACCCACGAATTATGAAATGAAATACACAAATAGCTATTTAGCAAGATCAAACACTTGCCTCAGATTTTTAGAGGTTGGATCGTCCTCGATGTCGCGATTTGGCCGGAAATCTCCAAGCTTTTCTCCCTCTCTCCTTTTCTTTCTTCTTCTTTCTCTCTTCTTTCTTTTTCTCTCTTTTCTTAAAAGAGAAGGCTTCATCCGTAAGCCTTAAATCCTTTAAAACAAAAAACCCAATTTTTAAATGTTAATACACACTTTAAATGACTCGTTTACTCCAATTCGAGTCAAAATAACTTAAAAACATTCCGGAGCCAAAAGAAGACCCAATGACAGTCATTTTGACTATCTCGACCCTTCGTGGATCAATGGTACCCTCAAAATCATCATCTGGAATACTTTAAAATGTCCTCTATTTTTGGACTTAAATTCCCAAATTTTAGAATTCTCCAATTTAATTTAATTTAATTTTCCCAAAATTTAATTTCTCAGTCTCAAAAGTCTTGGGGTGTTACAATCTTCCCCCCTTACAAAAATTTCGTTCGCGAAATTTAAGATGTGCCTAGGACCTCAATATCATCTAGTCCTTACCTCAACCCTCAGGAACACTATGCCGATCCTTTCTAGTCCTCACGTCGAACTATATAGATCCTTACCGGTCTTTAAAATCAACTAGCTACCCAGGGCGCCCATACACCCCGTACCCGAGTTTCCACTCGTAGAATTATAATTAGGATCCATTAGCCTCAAATCTTAACATAACTATCACCAATATAATCCATAATAACATTTTAAATATATAAAAGTTTGAAAATTCCCAACATTTTAACTCTCCTCAATTCCTGACACTAGCTATCTTCGTGCGGGGGAGGTCTCGCAAGCGAAATCCAAACAAGGAAACCTCCCAATACACTACTGGGTAGCTAGGTCGGGGATTGAGATTAGTTGAACTAGGGTTAAGGTTTTATAAAAATATTTTCATATTTTTGATATTGCCCGAGGGCCTATATAAGAATATAATATAATTAAATTACGCGTCTCCCGACACGCCAAACAAACACCTTATGTTTAGGACACAAGGTCACAACAAATAGAACACTGTAACCAATACCTAGTTCTCAAAACTAGCACATCTGTGTGCTAAATTACCCACTCAAAATAGAGCTACCAAACTTGAACTTCTCAAGTATAAAAACTCTTCCCTCATAGGAACACCGCAATTACACGCCCTAACCCATCCATAAGACGAATAATCACGACTTAACAAACCTTATCATTCCGCACCACCGGAATTCAATATTATAACTCTCGACGTTCCCGATATCGTACAAAGCATGACTTAAACCCAAAGAAAGGTATTCTACCTTGTACTTCCATAATCTAATGGTTTCAACTCATCCAAGGATCTCAGTTCAAGACCCTCTACTTCTTCCAGGACGATCATTACTCCTAAACCTATTTCTCCATAAGAGAAACATCTTCCCCAAAATCCTTCCTAACCATTTTGAAGGACAGTACCATTGTGGCTACCGAAGACCCCCTCAGTCCCACTCAACGAAACTGAGTCTCCAAATTTCTTACTCCCTCTTCCCAGAAGGCAACACTCCTGATATTGGGACAACTACACCTTCCTCACATCGGTAAAAGTCACCAACACCAGGTTTCCTAACGAAGGTTAACGGGTTTCTCAACCTAAACCACCCAAGGACTACACAAATCCTCTCCTCAGACTTTCCTCACTAAGTCCAAGGTTCACTATTCAAGAAATTTTCCTTTCTTACTCAATTGTTGATAAATCACCTCACACCACTACGAGAAATCTCCTTCGGAATCGGGGAAAACAAATACCGTTGATCAAAGCGTACCCAACATATGCTATGGGTATTGTACTTCTAATCCTATCCTTTCCTAGACGACAAAATCTAAGCGACGTCTGAAACGAAAATAAGAGCAACTCTTATCAGAACGTCAATCAAGTGAATGTACTTCACAGAAGAAAACAACGCAGTGAACACAACAGTCCTATTTGTAGGGCTTTATGTCAAGAACATTAGCGGAAGAATCCACAACTCGCACAGATCCTAAGGACTCTAGAACCTGATGCTCTGATACCATCTGTAACACCCCGCTTAAAATAATAACGGGTGGCCAGCCCTATACTATATTAAATCAGGAATTTCAGATGGTCCAGTCTCAACATCAACTGTCGGTACTATATAACATAGGACTAACTACCCGATATCATATAAGAGAGATGTTAAATAAAGTAAAACATGCAACATAACACAACCCAACACTACAAAACGACTTATAAATAAGAGAAGGATGCAAGAAAGAACTATGATAAACAAAATGCTATAATAAAACAAAATAAATAACTACAACTGAATGTACGAAAGTAGACCCGAATAAGCTGTTAGGTCACAGCTAATACAATAACTGGAATGGAATAAGTATAAACATCTAATAAAATATCCATTGGGTACAAACCCGATATACAACATTAATCCTACCTAGAATTTTAAAAGTAGGAAGCGACTACCAGATACATCCCGCAACAGTCCGCACCTGTCACGGCTCCCAAGACTCTGGATAGAAGGTCATCCGGCATCCATGCGGTAGGATACCTGTAATAATATATATATATATATATATATATATATATATACAGACAGGAGAGAAAAGAAAACGGGTCAGAGCCCCGATTGTGAAAATATTTAGCAAGTGTGTTAACCGTGCATAATAAATACCGGTGCACTTATTTCATAATTAAAATGGGATCGCACTCTCGTGGAGCCCCAACTCACCTCTCATCTAAAGGCGCGCACCCAATTGCGTCCTCAAGTTTTAGTTAAATTACCCCCCATTTTATTAGGACAACCTAACTTATCATAGGCCTAGCCTATACCCACGAGAAATGCCTTCCTAACTTACCCCAAGGATCCACCCCCCTTTTCTAAACACAATTAAACATTTATTTTCAATCATATGTGCCTTATTAGGCTTAGTGGATTCCGGTTTACTTTAAACAATTAAAATTTAGTAGATTACCCAATATGCAACTGGGTTGAATCATCTAATTTAAATTTCTAATTAATGAACATGAACAATCATTATTGACACAACTTCCCTCCAATTTCAACGCTGCGCTGCGTTTCGTGTGTGGGGTGTCTCGCAAAGCGAAATCCAAACAAGGAACCACCCCGTTACACTACTCCATGTCAACGTCAATCCTAGAGATACATAATGCCATATATACAATATAATACTACTACTACATCTAATCTCTCCAATCATATCCTTGGGATGATGTAACCGAAATATTCCTGAAATGCGATACATCAACCCCCATCAATCTAGTACACCATAATCATTCAAGAAGTACTTTACCAAAATTCTATATCCTTTCATCTATAGGATATATAAATATATATATATAGGTATTTTATGCTCACAATATATATACATATATCAATTATCCATACCCATGACCAAGTGTACGTATCATACCTGATGTACAATGGACATGCACATAATCCACCCGGCTATATATATATCGCCGATAAAACTGCATAAATGCTATCATCTTCCCAGTGCCCGGCTCACCTAGCAATAGTGGGGCCACCATGGTGGGACTAAACGACACCCATCTCGTGGTAAACTCACGCACACGACGTCCCGAGAAGCGGTCATAGCTCCAAACCGGCAATGAGACGAAACATACCCACCACGTCTTAACCCAAAAATATAAAAATGTAAATCACATAATAACACACTGCATGACTATGACCTGGGGAATATCCACACCCTGCTTTTCTAGCCAGGATGCTCACCCTCTACGCGCGCAACTTCCCAATGATAGCATGAGAGGGGTATGCTTAACCAAATAGTATATATACCATTCACATGCATAATATATATACATCCATATGATCCAATCATATGATCAAATAATAAACCATCATATCCGGTATAATATCCATACCATGTATGTTCACAACATAAATATATCCATACATTTATATGCATACAGATAGATATATATTTACTCATATTCTCATATCCATATCTATATATAAACTAGTTCTCACTCATATATATAAGATATACAAACCCGGCTATAAGTATACATAAATCCTCAATATACAAGCCGTCACCACAAACTCATATCATTTACCTTGATATGTGTATACAATCCCTCACTTGAACATATTCAGTCATCTTTCCTATGATGAATAGTCTCCCAAAGCCATATGTATATATCTATACATATATATTCAACATTAGGGTTATCACCCAAAATTTTGTGTAGGAAACCATCACAACACATTCCATCTGTAACCCGAGATTTACATTATAAATCTAGTAATGATTTCGACTATCGATATACATATAACTAATAGTCTATAAACCTCAAGCTCATTCTTAACTTCATCAAATAATCCCATTGCTATCGATTTCGACTACGGTTCAATCACTTTTGTGAATCCCCTAGTCTAAGATCTCTCGGATTTATTTCTTAAATTGTATCATTACTAAGGGTATGCAACTACACTCTTCCATTTTGCCCCAAATCATATCTTAATAATATCCTATCCTTATAAGGATTTGACATAAAGGTTGGCCTAGAATTTCACAACATACCATCACAATTCTCTCTAAGAGTTCTTAGCCTCACATCACATCTATATTTACATTAATCTACAATTATAATCCTCAATCCCAAAAGGTTTCCCCAAAATCTCTATACACAACTCCAAATACATACATGGATACATTTCTCCCAAATTACCCTAAGGAGTCCCCAAAATTCTAATATGTGAGAAACATCCTTATATGTTTCCAAGAACATATCTCTTACATCATAAGAGAAGGCCCCAAATCAATAAATCCAACCAAAAAGGGGTTTGGAATCACTATGGAGAAAACACCTCAAAATACACTGTTTCCGAATCGATTCGGCCCTATTCTGAATCGATTCTGCCTAGCGAATCGATTCGGCCTCCAAGGCGAATCGATTCGGGTCCAAAGACCTGGGCTTCTGCCACAGGCCGAATCGATTCGGCTTGGGTCCGAATCGATTCGGTCAATGCAGACCTGTCAATTTCCCTATACCGAATCGATTCGCTTAAGGGGGCGAATCGATTCGGGCCTGCAAATTTTTGAAGGGGTCTTCTTCTTCATCAAAACCCACGAATTTTAAACCCTACATTTTTCATTCTAACCCCCAAACCTTCATCAAATCATGATTTTAAGCCTATTAATCAACCCAAAGTTGATCCCAACCATTTCTATGCCATTAAACCCATATATAAACGTTGATTTCAAGATTAAACCTAAAAATCTAGGTTTTGATATTAATACCCAAAAATCCATTTCTTTAACCCACAAATTATGAAATGAAATACACAAATAGCTATTTAGCAAGATTAAACACTTGCCTCATATTTGTAGAGGTTGGATCGTCCTCGATGTCGCGATTTGGCTGGAAATCTCCAAGCTTTTCTCCCTCTCTCCTTTTCTTTCTTCTTCTTTGTCTCTTCTTTCTTTTTCTCTCTTTTATCAAAAGAGAAGGCTTCATCCGTAAGCCTTAAATCCTTTAAAACAAAAAACTCAATTTTTAAATGTTAATACACACTTTAAATGACTCGTTTACTCCAATTCGAGTCAAAATAACTTTAAAACATTCTGGAGCCAAAATAAGACCCAATGACAGTCATTTTGACTATCTCGACCCTTCCGGGATCAATGGTACCCTCAAAATCATCATCCGGAATACATTAAAATGTCCTCTATTTTTGGACTTAAATTCCCAAATTTTAGAATTCTCCAATTTAATTAAATTTTATTTTCCCAAAATTTAATTTCTCAGTCTCAAAAGTCTTGGGGTGTTACACATAAGCGCTGGCCATGTTGGATCCATGAACAGACAAGTGATCGTCATTCACGTTAGCTTGGGGTAGTTGAATATCCCATTTCTTAACATGTGTGCTAATGAGTCTTCTCAGGGAAAAACATTTGCTAGATGGGTGGCCCGCCTTATTGTGGATTTGTCAAAACCTTAGTCTTTTTCTTTCTTCCTACATCACAAGGTCTATGTTAAAAGCAATGAGCATACACACTTTGTTACGGACTGCGTGGTCATAGAGATCTAAAGATTGCTCCACTGTCTAAGGTACTTTAGGTGGCTCTTCTCTAGCCTCGAACTTTCTCTTATCGCTTTTTACTATATGGCCATTATTTCCACCTCCTTGTCTCATGTCTTCATTATTAACGTAATTCACTCGCGAAGGAATTCCTCTCCCTGAGCTAGTTTGTTATCTCAACTTGAAACTTGACAATGTTAGTGCTAGTAAGGGTTTTACCACAAAGCCAATGTTCTTGGTTACTTTTAAGAATGCTACGAACATTCCTTCCCTAGTTTCATTGATTAATTGGCAAACAGATTTAGGTATAAACCTTCTGCACAAACTTGTAAGAGCTTTCTCTCTCGCACTTCCTCTCTCACGTCCATAGATTGTTCACAAAACCTCCAGATATATGCCAACACATCTCCACAGAAGTTTTTCTTTTCCCATGCCAACTGGGTGCAGATAAAATCGTTCACTACCAAGAAGAACTTTTAAATGAACTGGAGATGGATATCCTCCCATAAGGCCACACTTCCTAGGGCCATAATGGATTACCATGTGTATGCTCTCTCAGTAAGTGATTTAGAAAAATCTCACAACCTCAGATTTTATCATTACAGTGTGCGCCAAGGTTTTTGACAAACCTTTTCACATGTTCATTTTGGTTCCCCCATTTGTCTATGTATTTCTCAAAAATCAGTGGAACATAACCTACTAGGTAAGGATAATTATTTTACTCCTCAGGGTATGGTGTACGAAAATCATCATATATTGAGGAAATTTTCCCATTATCCTTATAAGCTTTTTCTTCATTTCCTCTATGTTGGGTGGAGGGGGACTGCTTTGTATAGGAACCACCACTTGTGCAATAACATTTGGTGGTGTAATGGGTATCCCATCACTTGAGTTGGTAAGAGAATCCATGGTGGGTGACCTGTTGGCAGAGTATCATCGTTACTGGTATTAGTCTGAGTAACTTCTTCATAAATGAAAGGATTAGGCAGCATCACCGGTGGCATTATGAATGAACTTCATCCCCCAGAGGCCCCTAGTACTAGCTGAGCACCTAGGGTCTTGATAAACTCGACAAACATGCTCATCATCCCCTCTATCTATGTTGGGCCCATAGCTGCTACCATACCAACAACTAGTAAACCAGCATCCATCTGCACCACTCTTCTAGCTTCCGATAAGATGGTGAGGTCTTCCTCCTCCTTATGATGAAAAGCACCCAAATTAATATTCTTCACCACATTATCGTTAGCCTTTCTGCAAAATAGAATACCTCCCTAGTGGAGTCACCAAATATAAGAGGCGGGTTCTTTAAATACAATTAGTATTTGGCAAGGTGTAACCCCTTCTTAGAATGATGATTAGACCACAAAGAATGATAGAATAAATGATAACTATAATGTTTGTAATTAGTAGCCTTTAAGGCCAATAATCTATATAAAAATTATCCTTTACAACATAAATGTCCTTTGACTGTAATAAATGAAGTGGAACCCCATAATTAGCCTGATTAGAGGGATAAGAATAAGCATCTTGGCACAATAAAGTCAAGGCAGTAAACCTCTTACGTGTGATAAATGTTAATGATTACAAGTAAAGAGTGGTTAAGCTCTAAAGATCTTGAAAGATGATCACTAGGTGGTAAACTCGCAATACGCTCTCGTGTTTAGAAAAAAAACTGGGCATTAACATGGGCAGAATAAACGATCCACTTCAAGGAAATTAATGAGAGTATTTATATAAGGGAAATGTCCTTTGAGTGACCTTGCCCACATTAAATGTTCAGACCTCATTTATTGCTAAGAATATTGCGCATTTAATATAAAAGATATTGCATTAAATGCAATAGATACTATATTTCGGTAGGAACAATATTTGTGTTGTCAAGGGTCTCTTTGCATTGATTAGAATGCGACAAGTTAACAAAAAGGTTTATTTTTATGATGGTTGATGAGACACTCCCTTAGATAAACTAGTGGCCCAAATAATAAACTTACTCGAGTTCCACTTCTCTAGAGTTCCTAAACTGTCAGAAATCATGACGTCATAAAGGTAGTGAATAGTGAGGTATGAGATGAGTTATCTTACCAGCTGATTGTGTTCTTTTGAATGGTGGTGTAACACTCCGCCCGCCCGGGGAGAGCGAACGGAGCTCCACTATCGATAAACTAAATCAATTCCACAATAACCAGGTATAGAGCATATAATTCCCACAATAAAACAAGAGAAACAACTAATCTCAAATATCTTCAAATAAATACAACAAAGTCTCTCGAAATAATTACAACAAACTAACTATCTCAAAAACAAATAAATCTTCAATGCTCTAGACATAAAAAATGAATACAAGTCTTCTCATCTCTTGTATTAAAAATCTTCCCAAAATAATCCTCGCTAAAATCATCCCAATTAAATCCAAAGCGCCCAAAATCCGTGCTCACCTGCCAACTAAGAAAAAGATGGGGAAGTACAAAATACGACAGGAAAGATGCTCAACAAAGATTCATCTGATGATTTTGAGGTATGGGGTTTTACACAATATGCTCCTTAATCTCGCGAGTGTTATTCTCGCTGTTTTCTTGTGATTATTGACTCATATTTGAATTACTAAATTCATTTGAAAATCTGGAAATATCTGTTGGAATCTAATTTCGATTCGTGTGGTACTATAATTGGTGTTGAGAATGTTGTCATAAAATTTTAATATGGCACTGAGGTTGGGCACCCGCCAATATTCCTTTTTCCGGATATGCGAAAAAATGCATTGGCGCGGTACGGTGGTGAGGCTTGGTGACCCGGTTAATGTGTTGTTGAGAAATTATATTGATATAATTGCTTATGAGATTCACATTGATTTTAATATTCGTACTCGTATTGTTACGCTTTATTCACTGATAATTATTGCTGACCATTTTTCCAATCATATTGTGTACTTCCCCATCTTTTTCTTAGTTGGCAGGTGAGCGCGGATTTTGGGCGCTTTGGATTTGATTGGGATGATTCTAGCGAGGATTATTTTGGGAAGATTTTTAATACAAGAGATGAGAAGACTTGTATCCATTTTTTATGTATAGAGCATTGGAGATTTATTTGTTTTCGAGATAGTTAGTTTGTTGTAATTATTTCGAGAGAATTATTGTATTTATTTGAAGAGATTGAGATTAGTGGTTTCTTTTCTATATTGGGATTTAGATGCACTATACCTGGTTATTGTGAAATTGATTTAGTTTATCGATAGTGGCACTCCGTTCGCTCTCCCCGGGCGGGCGGGGTGTTATAGGTGGTTGTTCGAGCAACCTGGAGTTATTTATGAGAGGCAAAAGACACTTTGAACAATTGTTATATTTGAGTGCCTCGAGTGAGGTCCCTTGACTGATGGTGTTTTGAAATGCTTTTTGGATCTTATTAAACATAGGGTTTGCCCAACTTTCCAAAGATATTGTAATCATTCTCCTAATGTTACCTTGTTCCAAATCCTCTAAACCAAGTCCCTGAGCTCTCCCATGTCTTTCCAGGAATGGTCCTTCGAAGGTACTAATTGACCTCAGAATTATTACAAAACAGCTCCAATTACTTTGATGATAAAATAGTGTACATATAAATCATTACTCCTATTACAAATGGGCCTACAAGGTCTCTCAATTAATCTTGTTTCTTATGGGAGGTGTCTCGAGTGACCACGTTCTTTTGGTGTTTTTGTCCATGCGATCTGACTATGGGTTTTCTTATGAACGATATTCTGTCAAATTATCTTCCTCCATCATTAATCCTCTTGTTATGCAAGATTAGCCTTTTGATTAATCATGAGCTTAGACCTCCCCTTACAGTATGTGTTTTGGATAGTATCATTTAGACTGGACTATGGGGTGACATGCATGTCATGTGTTTTTACTACTTTAAATTGGGTCCGTGGTAGGTATACCCTTAAGATGAGTTTCTGGTCAAACTGGATAGTATTTTGGGCCCATTTAGTGGGGCAAAAATAGACATTTTTGGGACATACGGGATTAGAACTTTTATGTAGGTATTAAGGTTGATAATTAGGTATTAATTAAAAGGAAAGGAAAACCCTAGTAGCCTTTAAACTTCAAAGAAGTGGGGACAAGGCAGGAAGCTAAAGTTCATCGGAGTTCTTCATTGTTCTTCGATTTTGGGCAAGAATTTTCTTGTAACCTTATTGTAATCAATCGTCGATTTATAATATCTGTTCTACCAAGTTTTAATTGAGATTTTAGAGTATATTAGGACTATTTTTCGTGTCAAACAATCATGTGTTAATTTGGGATACCTTATATTAATTTGAGATAAATCTATTGTTGAAAAAATACTGATTTTGTTGATTAAATATGAGAATGTTGGGTAAAATCGAATTTGAGCCATGCTCGAATCCATGTTTAAGTTTGCAGTTACTTTTTAATTGAATCCATGTTTAATAAATCTTAAATTGAAAGAGACTAGGGATTTATATACTGTTCCTGAGAAAGTTTAGGTTAATTTGATTTGTGATTGAAATTATTCAAAAAAAACTTATTTATGATTAGAAATCATTACGATTCATGTTCCTAGATGTTAATTTTAGGTTCTGATATGATGGGGTTTCTACCGGAGACGTTAGTGGGACTTTAATGGAGGTTTTTTAGGAGTTTTGGGAATGATTTTCAGTTGGGGACAAAGTAGAACGGCTTTCTCGTTCAAATGAGGTTCCCTTCTCATTCGAACGATGTACTTTTCTCACTCAAATGACTTTGAAATTGTTCAATTTGTGCATAATCGAAATACGAAGGCATGGGCGCTGATTTCATATTTTTCTTATTTTTTAGGATTTGAAATGATTTTTCTACTGAACGGTGCGCGAGACTAAAAGTTGGATTTGGTGATTTTAGTTTGGAATTTCCTTTAGGGTTACTATACCTAATTTAGGGAGTGGTCAGACTTAGGTAATCTTGGGGATAGTTAAATAGGTAAAATAAAACCTTAGTTATGCTTTTGTTCCATCCGAGATAGGATTGGGCAACACACGAGGGAGCGGTATCCTATAATGTAAATATGCATTGGGTTTGAAGAGTGACTAGCCCTAGTATTTTAGGTTGGTGATTCTGGTCTTGAAAAGTTATAGGTCATATCGATAAATTAATAGGTAAACAAGGAGATTAAATATATGTTACGAGAGAATGTATCTAAATGTGTAGTCAGGCACTCATAGTTTAGAGATGCATTAAACTAGGAATTGGTCATGATAATGTTTGAGAATTAATAAGACTAGAGACGTGATAATCAATATGATCATTGGGAATTGGGATGTTCTAGGTATGCTTTAAAGTATGCATTATCCTATAGGTATTTACATAAATTATGCTTGATATATATGTGTATTTTTATTTATGTAAACATAGTCAGACTCGTGGGGAGACTATTGGTTGGGGTTGGGTACGCTCAATAAGGGGTCATGCACCGGGATGATTAATGCAGGATAGCATCGTAAGTCTCCTAGGCGACGCGTAGGTGTCACCGCTTCGAGAATATTTGTTATATGGATCCATCCTAAGGGTTTTGGTATGGGCTCTATCGGTGGTTTACTGTGTGGTGATTGCCCCATTGCTTACGTGTGTATTGATTAAGTTCAGTAGGTATTGTCCTTGAAGGGAGTGGCCTTTATATGGTGCAATATTTAAATGAGATATATTTTTATATATCCTATTGATAAAAAATTGATAATGAATCCTATGTCACGTTAGATACTTGGTGTGATTGACTTGTATTATGTGTGGGTAGCATTGTGTGGGTTAGTGTTCGAGTGTATTCTCACATATGTAGTTAGTTACATCTTGCATAGTATTTAGCCATTGTTTCTGTCACGTTAAATACTTTATGTGATTAACTTTTTTTCTTCATGGATGACATTGTGGGGGTTTGTTTATACATTATAATTCATAGATGAACACTTTAAATAAGAAATGTTAAAAAGGAGAGAACGTTTTAATTAAAATATATGCATGGGAATTGGGGTGCGATCTTACTTGGGTAGTCAATTGCATTCCTTGATAGTTATTTGTCAAGATAACTTATGTCAGTATGGAGATAGATACTTTTTGCATGATTAGGACTTGGGTCGGGACATGCATGTAGTATTGCACTTCGTTGAGGGACGAGGTACTTATTACATGTGAGAGACGATGGATGGCATGTATTGCGAATCAATTTTATGACTAACTGTTAATGTTGAAAGTTAATTCTTACACACTTTAGGGCGTTGACACAAACTTATACAATGTCCCCACCCCCCACCCCCACCGCCATCGACATTATTATTATTATAAATAAGTTTGGTAGGGCTGATAAGTCAGACTTATAGTTGCGAAGATTTAGCTTGGTATGCCTAGAGTGGAGTGGCTGGTTCATTGTAGTTGTTAGTATATTCGGAGTTGACTTAGAGGTGGTTACTGTTGTACTCTATTTTGTTTAAGTTGGGATATTGTAAGTAGAGGATAATTTGGTTGCATTCTTTTATTAAGTTGAAAAGATTATAATGGGAGATTTTTATATAGTGGATTTAGTTTTCTCTGTTTGGTATTTCTGTTCATTATCTTTTATTTAAATCTTTATTGAATTGATTTTAGTTTATCACTGTTTTTAGTTTATGTTGATGCTGATAATGATAAAAATTATTTTAGCATTCCAGCTATTTTGTGTCAGGATTGATCAACTGGGCATGAAAAATCAGGGGTGATACAAAAAAATTGCAAAAGATCTAGGATTTTATTGGGTCTTCTTTCAACCTTTTCATCAGAGGAATTAATATCTTTAAGAGGTAGGGGTTCTACACTATTTTAAAGTTTAAATCAAGCATGCTAGAAATAAGCATATGTGTATGACTACTTATGCTTATTATCATTATATATGATTGTATGTTGAAGAATAAGTAATAAAACTGGATAACAGTTCAAGTGAAAGATAAGTTCCATAATCTTTAAGCAAGTACTTACTTCATAAATCATATTAAACTTTTTAATTTTGTGTGAAGAAATAGGAGGATGTATTTGTTGGTTTTTATTTCCATAAAACCTTACTTTCATGAACCTAAACTCATATAGTTGGCATAAATGGGTTAAGTATGGTGAAAATGATCTTTTGAAGATGAAATGATAAACTTGAAATTATCATAATATTAATAACATAAATTGATATAATTTATGTAAATAAAGTTTTAAAAACTTGAAGAAAAGAAAGTTAATGAGTGCTAAGTATAAAACTAGTAAATGTTTAGTTGTTTAAATGTGTAATATTAAAATGTTAAGGCCCAAGGTGAAATAAGGAATAAGGGTAAAAATGAAAAGTTATCAATTTGTAAGGCAAGTTTTGAAATGTCAAAATAGTTTTGGGGCCATGAAATTTTTTACCTCACTAAGATTGCAACATACACTTTAGTGTGAATACTAATGCATCATCAATCAAACACTCTAAACCTTAAGAGCAACTAATTATAGTTCCACTGATCCACGTAAACTAATAAACTATGTGTAAAGAAAACTTACTATCACTCACTAATGTTAAAAAACTTTAATAATTTGTATCTATAACTCGTCACCTTGGACGATCAAGAAGAGTTTAATTTATAACTACACACAAATTATCTCGTAAATAACACTGGACTTACATAAATGTCTTCACTACTATAGATAATACAATAGTAATTGTTGTTTACAATCGGAATATAATCCTTTTTACCATTTAAACATTTGACATGAATACTATGTACTCTAGTCTTAATCTACTGCGGGACGATGGACATATCTCATTACATAATTTGATATATAAATCCCTTACGACTGAGGTGTTTTCGAAATCGGACAGAGGTCCTTAACCCAGACTATCGTCCTATGTCAAATGATGACATAATATTTTAGAGGAAAGGGGATGTTATCACTAATCTCTATGATTATTCCCTCCGTAGAGGTCATGCCTACTCATTTATATTTAATTATCATGGTATTCTATAAAATAAAATGAACACTAACACTAGCTCCAATTGTTATTATAGGTCTTAACTCTCTAATCCCAAGAGTTTATACCTGAACTTATCGTCATTGTCCTAAGACACCACAAGCACTTGCCCATTGAGTACCATTGGATACACTTAAAATTCTTAGGATACTGTTTCCATAAGTTTATAGTCATTGTTCCCGTACTAGGGTTGTGTGCAAACTTTCACTAACCAACCTTTACTCCTTAGGGAATTAATACACCTAATAATCACTATAATATATTTTTCTCTAAACATCGCTACTAGCATCGATCAATAGATTAATCAACCTAACCTATCTCAAAGTATATCCAAATGGTGAATCTATACTCAAGGCTCTACTTACTTAACTTATATGTACACTCGGCATTTGGGTCTTACTCGTTATGTTATATTACCATAAATATAAATAGCCTATGAGTAGTAGACTTTAATGTGTGCGCAAAAGATCTTGTTAAGTTGTTCCCCATTAATCAAATGCAATAATGTAAACGTCCACTACACCAAAAACAGAAATCTGGCACAGTTTAAAACCGTGCCAGATCAAATCTGGCACGGTTTTGAACCGTGCCAAAATCAGGTGTTCCAAAATTACCAGATTTTTCTGGCACGGTTTAAAAGTGTGCTAGTTTTAACCAAATAGGAACACTTCTGGCACACTTTATAACCGTGCCAGAATTTAATATTTCTGGCACACTTTATAACTGTGCCAGATTGAGTACATTTTGGTACACTTTTGTCACACCTTAAAACTGTACCAAAATTTGATACACTTTTGGCACGGTTTTGAACTGTGCCAAATTTCTGGATCAAAGAAAAGAAATTAATTATAAATAATATTACCCAAGAAAAATCAGCAACATTTTCAATAATAATATAAAACTAACATGACAAAAATAGTACAACAACAATAAAAATAGTCCGCAACAAAATTAATACACATACAAGCCCACTAAAAAATAATGGCTCAAATTCCATTAATATAAAATTCATGTCAATACATATGAAATTCATCTCAATACATGCACAACCATGGAACTTCCAATAAATTCCAACCTATAAAACAAACAAACAAACAAACAAACAAAAAAGAGATTCTTGCTTGCCAACATCTTGTTCGTGGAAACTCCATTGCTTTCGTTGATGAATTGATCGTAGTCGGTCAAAGTAACACAGTAAACGGCAAGGTCAACGTCTTCGAACATTTCTAACCACTTTCAATAATCTCCAAGTCTACTTGAGTGAATTCTAATGAGTTGGTACCTGCATATGCAAAGCAAGAAGTGGTATTAGCACTTAAATTGTGTGTATAGCCACAAATTCATAATGACTTGAGCCTGAAAAGGTAATATGCATAAAATGTCGGTGAAATAAAGCAAGTAGCAGGTAAGCATATAACTAATTCCGAAGTTTCATGTTGAGATAGATGTGAATTCCATACCATTTGTAAACAGTTTACTATTTTTGGGCAGAGTTCCCTTTATAAATATGACTATCCACCCCATTTAAGAACTAAAAACTACTCAAACCACAACAATAGTAATATTATTTACTCAACCTCATATAAATAATCAATGTGTAGATATGCAATAATCATGCCCATTAGTATATATTACACTGAGCTCATGATTTCTCAATAGACATACATTAGTGTCCATTAGTCACACGCCTTGATGATTCCTCGAAAAAAATCAAATGCACCTTGATTTCTCATTTGGAGATGAGGTCGGTGAGGTCGGTGTCTTTCATTGTGCTTAGTAGCAATTCTATATATATATATATAGTAGCGGATGCCCGTGCCCGAGGGCATGGCGATAAATTTGCCCTCGTGATAAAACCCAACCCATAATAACCACCCTTTAAAAAAAATACTTTTAAAAAAAATATTTTAAAAAAATATTTTTTATAAAAAAAATATTTAAAAAAAAATTATTTAAAAAAAATATATTATTAAAAAATAATAAAATAATAATGTATATATGTATACATGTATGTGTATGCATGCAATGTATAAAATGCCATGGATGTTTATCATGCATGTTTATCATGTATAAGTTACTATTCATAACACCATTGTCCCAAATTATATATATATATATAACAGCACACATATATGTGTTGTTATATATATGTGTGTATATATAACAACACACATATGTGTGCTATATACATATATGTGCTGCTATATATATATGTGTTGCTATATATATGTGTGTATATATAACATCACACATATATAACAACACACATATGTGTGCTATATACATATATGCGCTGCTATATATATATATATATATATATATGAGAAAAGCAAATCTTTAAATCAAACTAAAATAAAATTCTCCAATATGAAAAGCAAAGATAGAATAAATCCAAAAAGCAATAGATACCTTAGACCACATCTCTATTCTGCACCCTCGCAAGGGATGAGGCGAAGGGTGCGTGGCAATAAGTCGAAGTGATGCATAGTTGTGAGCTGAAGCCCTACGTCGCAGTGAGCTGAACCACGTTCATAATTTCAATCACTTGTGGCATCATTATTTGCTCCACGTTCAGGGAACATTTCACCCTTGAGTGACCATAAACTGTTGGAACTGCTAGCCGATTCATTCCCTTTATCTTCAGACCCATCCTTGTTATAATTGCAGCTACTTTCGAAATTATTGGGATCATAGTCATCATCCTCAAAATCATCAAACGACCATTCTACTTTGGGATTCAACAAAGTGTCCCCACTATCAAGTAAAGAAGCTTACTCCTTCAAAATATCCTGCTAGTTGCTATCTGCAGAGAAATGGGTCCCGATATGAGCATTCATCGCGTCTAGAGAAATATCTATAAAAAAATGAGTATACCTTATTAGAGAAATATCTACAAAACAAAATAGAAACGCTAAATTAAATAAATAAAAAACAAATTATAATGATTAGTGGTAAGTCCAAAATAAATGCAAAACAAATTATAATTGAAAACTGAAAAAAAGAAATAGGACATGCTTAGTGACATATCACACTACTAAGCTCAAAAATGAAAAAAAACCAGAAACATTTTTCACAATTGAAAAAAAGAGTATTGTGAATGTTAGCATTTTTCACAACTCACACGTTCAGCCAATTCGAAGGGGTAAATGTAATATGCCAAGACACGACAATCCAAATGGTTGCTTCCACGTAGATGAGTTGCAGTCTCATCATATCAGCTCTCGGAGCTATATGAGGCCTCATCTGACTGCAACAGCTCTATGAGGCTACTTATGATGTGGATAACTTCTGACATCAACTCTCGAAGTTGTATGAGGTTGCTTCTGCTATTTCTATCCACATATCTGCTACTGCTTCTACTTCAGGGTCTGCAGCCGTGTTCGTAACCTTTTTAAGAGTTATACATGTTTAGGAGATATACCTGTTACAACTATACTAATTCAGCCGTAGGTATGGAATATACTAATGGCATACTAATGGCATATACTAAGTACCTGGTATCTCATATACTAATTCAGCTATAGGTATGGCATATACTAATGGCATATATAAAAAATTCAGTTGTAGATATGATCCTTGAGAAGAAACTTCCTGGCCTAAGAAAGCAAGCATATATCATGTTCAAAATAATATTTAACATTAATCATTTGATCTATGCAATAAGAACATGTGAACGAGATCAAACTTGCATTTTCTATATAACAAGAAAAAATAACATATATGATGAGTTTTCAGCATAAAACTATCTTAAAATGTATGTACAGTTTATCAAAGAACCATACCAACAAGGATTAAATATCAAATTTTATGCTTGTGAAAGAAAAAAGTTACCAAAACAATATTTTAATGTTTACAGTCGAAATAAACGACCAATTCTCCACTGAAAGGGTTAATTTCCCTCAATTCATTATTACATTAGGAACATACCTAATTATTTGACAAATTTACACAAGCAGTTGGTCACAAACTCAAGCCAAGTTTACTTGCCTAACGACCTAAGTACTTTTACCATTAAACTAATCAATGGACCCCATTGAGTAATATAATGGTAACAAAAATAAACATTTTTTTCCATGAGCACAACAAGTCCACTACGACGATTCCACTGAATATGGAAGTAAATCTTCTATCTGGAACATATCCAGGTCAATGCCCAATGTATCGAATGCATTATATAGTACAAAATTAAACCACAGGTCACATGTATCAATAATCACAGCCATATCACTTGATGGTATACTATGTATATGGATCGAACAAAATATCCTTTTTACGTACATATGAAGGGGGAGGGGGGTCTACTTTTTCATCTTTGAAGGGGTTAAGCCTGAATATTACAGATGGTTCAGTAAAAAAACTCTATAATTTAATTATCAGTATCAACAACAGTGGTAGAAACAGATTTTAATACAACTGTCGACAGATATTTTGAAAGTACCTATCTTGATTTTAAGAGCAATATTAAACAGGACTTTCGTAGGCTTCGTCAAAGTACCTACTTTGACTATTGATCCCCACACTTAGCTATGTTTTTAATTGGTAGAAAAAATTAAAATTATGAGTTACATCCCCCAAAAGTATCGCAAAGGCCGAGAAAGTGTCACAAAAGACCATAAAAAAGCTAAAACTTTAAGTGGTGCAAATCCAAACACCCAATTTACTAAAAGCCAAGGTAATGGTGCAGCTGATGAAAGTGAAAAGACGTGATTATTAGGCATATGAGTAAGTAGACTCACAACTTCAATAACTTTCTTGTACTCCAGACTCCGCAAGCTGCGAACTGAACTTCTGAAGCCCAACTTTTGCTTTTCAATTGTAACAATACCATCATCATCAATGTTAATCTTTTTAAACATTTCCTTGATATTTCCAACTTCTTTATTCGAAAGAAAATCAACAATAACATGTATATGGAAGTACCATGCCTAATATTGCTTGAAGCACAGTGATGAAAAGATTATGAGAGAGAGAGAAGGATTAATAAACCAACCCTCAGATCCATTCTCTTGAACCTATCATCATCGAGAACTGCTTAAGTCTCGACTTAACAACATCTCCGAGAGGAACATTTAGGGCCTTTTTAGCATTTTGGAGCCAATGATGCTCTGTGAGCAAAGAGTTCTTGTACATTAGAGAGAGGATCAATCAATAAATACTATATATGCATGTTCAAATGCCACAATTGTGCTCAATGTTCGAAAGTTTATAAAAATTTTACAATATTTATCATATTCAGTAATTTCACTCTAATGCACACCTATTAACGTCTCCACCTGACCAACGGAGGAAGAAAAGAGTTTCTAACTAAATTTAACTGGAATACCCCCATGAAATATTTTTAAAAGAGTGCATATTTCAGAAGACTCTACAATACTATACTAGGCACAAAATGTTACATGGCCACTAATATTGTCATATGGTACACCATAAGAAAGTTGGAAAATTATACAACTCAATCGTACCACAGTGACTTAAGATTTTAAGTTGCTTGAATCTCGCACCGCAATCATACATGCAGTGCCTTCATATTAGAGAATGACATTACATTTTATACAAGAAACTAATAATTTTATTAATAACATAAGGAGGTTAAAAAGGCTTGGAGGACAAGAAGTTCACAAAAGATTACATAAAAAAATCTTAACATCCAAAATCTTTAAACCATTACAAAATAAACCTATTCAAATTAAAAAGAATATAACAAAAAGAAAAATCCTAAAAATGCTTGTATTAACAAGCCCATAAAGAACCCATAAAGTCAACTCTATCCCATACTCTCTACTCTTCCATCTTGTCCAAGAAAGATTCCTCTTTCGGCTCCAATCAACCAAGACAGATCATAGACAAAACTCTAAAATTCACATACTTCACCAACACTGATTACAAGTTTCAGGCAAAGCTACATTGAAGACAAACTCTTGAAACACCATCTTCCAAAAACACGTGGAAGAGCAATAAATTAGTGATCAATGCTTTCACCCACATATCTAAGACACCAATAACGGGTAAACAAGTGTAAGGCTTTCTATTGTGGATAAAATTACAAGCAACTCTATCTTCCTAGCAAAAGCTTCAATTTTAGAGAGATGTCTGCCTTCCAAATCATCCTATAAGCTTAAAAATAGGTGAATCAATCAAGAAGTGAAAGAAAGATTTTTGGAAGCCTACAATTGTGTCAGGAAACATACTCCTATCACTAATATTTTTAAATGAATTTGGCAAAGCTTAGTCCCCCCTAAAATATCAATTCTCTCTTGGAAATATATTCATAGTAGTTTGCCCATTGATGATTAGCTCAAAATCTGTGGCATTCCATCTGTTTCAACCTACTTATTGTGTAATCAAGTTGAGGAAACTATAAATAATTTATTTTATAGCATGATTTTACAAAAATATTATTGATTTGTATTGTTTCTTTGTTCAATATCAATTTCCTAACTTCCCCAGTATTGCGGAGTTTTAGCATTTTATTATTAAACAATTATTTGGTTCTCAACTCACTAATACTTAGAAGGCAACAATCCTCTATGGAATGTACATGATTTGGATTGTCATAAATAAGATGAGGTCTGATAATATTATACCTAACTTCACAAGGGTGTTAAATAGAAAGCCTGGATTCCAGAAGTTGAGGGTTAAGTCATAACTGATATGCACTATAATTTTTGTAGAGTAAACATCATTTAACATAAGAATTTATTAATTGAGGGCTTTAATATGGAATGATAACTTTCTAAAATATACACGTGCTTAAAGAATGTGTAACGACTCACTGTTTATGTCCACGAATGGACGACCTAAGATACCTACTTTATGTTTAATTCAATGTGTACGTGTGATATTAACTGAATAATAAACAAACCTCATACACAAAACTATAATAAATTTCATATTGCTAGTAATGTACCTTTGCTCTTAATAGATGCAAAAATTAGACTTGACTGTAGAATCCAATCACAGTAGCGTACCTTCGTTATTGATCATAGTAGTGACTTTGACAATGATTGTACAAGCCAATCAGTGTATTTTTCTATGGAGTTAAGCCCTACAAAATTAAAGTGAAATCTCACAAAACATTTTACTTTTAAATGAAAGAAATTGAAAAGAACATAATTTTGTGTATGAAGAGAACATCTTGTAACAAAATTTTTGTGCTCTAGGTCTTATGTATGTTTTGAAGAAAAAAACTCATATGTTTAATTATAATAGGGTAACACTTCACTTAATTACATTATAGTATAGGTAGAAACAATGGATTTCTCAAATGTACGGATGATGATGATGACTTCCCAGAAAGAACATAATAGGGTAACACTTCACTTAATCACTTAATTGCATGATACATGAAGAAACAAGTTATTATTTTTATCGTGAATAAAAAGTAATTCATGATGGAAATGAAAATCAGGAGTTGAAAGAGATCATTCTCTCATTTAATGGGAGTTCCAATTTCATACAAAAAAAGAGTAAGAATTTAGGAACTTAACTAAAATCAAACAGATAATAACTTTGCATACATGAGACAGTCAATATATCAGTATGACATGTGAGAGTTATAAGTTGTCATTGAAATGTCCTCCAAATAGTTTTAAAATAAAGGATCGAGATAATTTAGTAGTCTCTAACACTATGTCCTACCATAGTGAATTATTTTATTTTCTTACCATAAACAAACCCAAAATAACAAAAGCTTGATTGACTTCATACGTTGCTCCAAAATGTTTTCCTATATAATCATAGGATCGAGAGATAATAGAAAATGTTAGATAAATAGGTTGTGTGATATCAAAGAATTAATGATCCACTAAGGCCCAAATAGGATTACACTAAATTCACTCATGCAAGTAGTTATGGATACAAGAAGTCATTAGTATTTCTATTCAAACCGTATCTCTGAACCAAATTCAAATGGCACACCCACATGTCAATCCAAGATAACCCCATTTATAACGCAACTTAACAATTTGTAGTAAACAAGGGGAACATTCTTTTGACACATAAGTAATTAGTTTGGATTTGGTTATAGTTTTTGTTACTAGTAGAATTATTCATAAGGCATATGTGTAAAGCAATAAAGCATAGGACACTGAAATTATTTTTTTGAATCTCAAACTCCACCGGCACCAAAACGAAACTCAAATCAATATGACTAGAAACCCTAATTGAAACCCAAATTGTCCCAAATAGAAAGCATAAATAGTCTAACAGAATCCCAAATTTAAACCCCAATTGATCCAAGTGGAAACCCTCATTGCAACCCCCTCAAGTATTCCATATTGCAATCACATAAACAAAGTAGAACCCTTCGATCCACACACCCTATAAATCATGAACATCTTATACCTTAAATCATGAACCTCATACAAAACATCAACAAAAATTCACCTGACATCCATATTCAGATCGAACATATACACACACACACACACGTATATATATATATATATATATATATATAGAGAGAGAGAGAGAGAGAGAGAGAGAGAGAGATCGCACCTAGGTGCGCAACGTGGTGGAGAAGATGTGACAAAAAATGGCCGATGAGAGAGAGTGATGGGACGAGATAGGGCAAACGCAATAGTGAGGGGATAAGAGAGGGTAGGCATGAGAGGGGGTTTGAGCGGGAATGGTTATTGGTCTCTAAACAATTTGGAGGATTACTATTTTTAGGGTATTTATATCTTAGTCAAGTGTGCTCAATTTTGGCACACTTTTAAACAATGCCAAATTTTGGCACGATTTTATAGTGTGCTAGATTGTTATTAAACCGTGGCAAAATTTGGCACAGTTTTAATCTGTGCTAGAATTTTAATATCAAGGTGTGCCAAATTTATGTTTTTGGTGTAGTGGTCAAATCATTATACAGTGTTCACAGCTCTACTCATTAATAACTAAAATTATTGTAAATCCTTTCCTTAATTCTTGACACAATTTTCTTTCACCTAGTTGTTGCAACAAATCATTTGTTTTATCTCAAAATTTCATAAACTTTTATTCATAGGGTAATGAGTAAGTGCACTCTATAACACACATATAACTATGCTCTGATACAGAGTTTTGATGCCCCGTTTCAGGGGTCAATTGTAAAAAACTTTTTTATACTTTGATTTCATTTAAGAAAATCCTCCTTTTAAATTAAAATCTTGCTTCTAATTTTTGTCATGCTATTCATTGAATCTAATTAATGAAATAATGCCCAACTTATAAAATTTATAAGAACACTTGAAATAAAAGAGTTTTTCTAATTTCATAGTGTAAATAAAAATTTAGAAAGTCCACATCATCATGTCTTATTGCAAACAAAATTTTAAAGTACTTCCAAACAATTCCAAATAATGTAATCAAAAGTTCCATTTTAATTACATATTTAAAGTAAATAGTAAACAGAGCTCTACTAGAGCATAAATCCTTCTTTTCCTCTCATGACTTTCTTGCCTTTTCCTTTCCCTGAAGTACCGGGGGGGAGGGGAGGTTGCAAGTGGTGGGGTATGAGATTGCGCCCAGTAGGATAAATACTAGCAGAGTAATACGTACAAAGATATATTTATATGGACTTTCATTGTCTTCCATCATGCCAGAATATGCTAATGATTGTAGTTTTGAGGTCTTACAATTAAGTCTCACCCTAAGGGTCCGAGCCCTTTTTAAATTTCCCGATTACCTTCGTGTACCTTTTACTTGTTACGCCATTGTAACCTTTTTTCCTTTTTTTTTTTTCTTATCAACTTTTATGCCTTTTCCTTATTTCATTTTTATTGGCCGGTAGGCCAAATACCCAGGATGAAGTAATTCCCAACATACTTTATTTCAATGTTCTAAAAAATGCGGGGCGTGAAGGCCAAACCTTGAGATAGCCTAGGCGGGCGTCAGGCGCGAAAAGGCGTTTAGGCATTTTTAAATATATTTTATTATTTTTCAATTATGAGAAAGCTATTAAAAATACTAAAATGGTACATACATTAAAAATATGTCTAAATATTATAAATTAAAATATTATTTTTTTAAAATACTTAAAAAAATAAAAAAAAAAACTCGCATTTTTCATGCCTTACTTCTAAAAAACTAGCGTTTTTACACGCCTTACCCCACTCCCAAAATGAGGATTTTTTTCACACCTTGCCCCAAAAAACGTTGACCACGCCTTAATCCATGCCTAGGGCCAAAACTTGGCATATCTAAAAAGCCTCGCGCCTAGGCTCGTTTTTTAGAACACTGCTTTATTTCCAAGTTTCACACTTTATAAAAATTTCATTTTCATATTACCTTTAACTAGGCATTTCATCTTTAAAAACAACTTTATTTAGCATTTCTTGTGAAACTTAACCTTTGAGTTCAAATACCCATTTATATACTTTAATTTATTTTTCACTGTTCACGCACACTTATAAACTTGCATTTTATACATTTAAAAAAAAAGGTTCTTTTCATCTTTACATTACAAAACATGAGTTTTCACCACATAAAATCCGACTTCTTAACTACAGTCCTCTTGATTTGGTAAATCATTCTTAAGTTCATTTTTCACATAAAATGGCAGTTTTGTTATAAAATATTTATTTTGTCATTTCAAGACTTTACCATTTCAAAACATATACTTTTTCATTTTACATCTTGTTTTTCATCATTTTACCATTTCATATTCTTTATTCAAAACCAACATCGTAAAAATAATATCCATTTGTGCAAATGTTATTATTTAGTCCAAACTTATACTTTTGGCCTCAAAACCATATTTTTGACATTTCAAGACTTTAACTTTTAAAAAATCATTTTGCAATTTCATATTCTTTACTTAGAATCAACTTTTCAAAACAATACTATTTTTGCAAATGTTACTAGTTAGTCCAAACTTTTCTAGATATATATAATAATCATGTAGATTCATATTTTGAGCTTAGGAGGAAATTAATAGGACTTGGTGATTAATTGATTTTATGACACAATGAGTTGTTATGGGTGTTATTGGAAAGTAGAAATTACATGGTTGTATACTATCAAGATGTAGGCAATAATTCGCTTAAGATTAAATTCGAATAAAGTCGAGGACTTAGTTGATTAAATATATAACACATTAATGATAAGATACTATCAATACTATATTATATTTATTCATATAAATACATTAAGTAAAGGGATTATGAGAAATTGGAAACATATGGAATGTTTTGGATCATTATGATTCCTAATGGGAAGTTAGATTAGACTCCTTTAACCAAAAACGCAATTAAAAGATAAACGTTGAACTTAGAAAGTATCTTATGGTCGTACGGATGAATTTCATCTATGGGCATATGATTGAAAAGGGTTTGTCATCATGAATCGAAAGAATAAACATTAAAAATAGGAAAGGGTTCATGAAAATACGTATGAATTGAACATTTGGTTATAATACCTAGGAAAAAAAATTCAATGTTTTGGAGAAATTATAAGTACAATTTTATATGCAAGGAACCTCATGGATGTTTAACCTTGAGTGACATAAATTAAATTTCATAACTTAGCGTAAAAAAATACCTAATAAGGTTTAAAGGAACAATAGAGGATTCTTATGATTGTGTGTTCATTAAAGTCAAGTCTAGACCTAGAATATGTAGTTTGGAAAAGAGGATAAGCCTATAGTCTATAGGTTATTGTTTGTTAACTGGTAAGTTAGGATTTATGAAGGAATTAGTGGAATCCAACTTATGATTTGAAATTTTTTCTCAATGATTAAATGATGAAAAGGCATATCGTTCACTATCGCATGTAATGTGACTTGATTATAAGGTAAAAGAATAATTGTGAGTTGAGTTCAGGAAGTGAACCGACATGTTTTAAAAGAAATAGAGATTGTTCGATTGAAATGTTGATCCTAAGCAAAGTTGCATAATTTTCAGAGGTTTCAATGACTGTATGTCTTAACATGTCAATAAGCCTCTACGAATCAAAGGTAATATACGGATAGGCATTTGATCCGAGAGCTTAAGTATGAACTGCAAATTGAAATGATGAAGATAAAATCTTCTTATGTAATATTTAATTCACGAGGACAAAAATTCCTAAGGTGGAAAGGATGTAACGCCCAATTTTTTATTAAATTAATAAAGTCTAATTATATTTTTGGTCTTACTTGATTCGTAAATTATATGAAATTTTATTTATGATAAATTAAATGGATTGATTTAAATAGGTTATTTGTAATTGAAATAAAGGTTAAGTAGAAAAAATTCATTAATATTGCGTATCACGTTACACCTATTAAATTAAGTTACGCACTTTACATCCAATTAAGAAAATTATAAGGAACAAATTATATTTGTGTTACAATATAATTAACATATACAAGGAATTAAAAAAATGAACTCATCAAGGGAGAATCGATTTGGGCTAGGGCCGAATTGAATCAGACCCATCAGATTATTAAAATTTGAGTTGAAAAACTTCTGGAATGATTGAGGAGCTAAAATTCCCCCCCCCCCCCCCCCCCCCCACACACACACACACAAAGTTTTTATACCATTTTATCTGACTTTTTACTCCCATTAGACCAAGTGGAAACATTATTGAGTGTTGGGAACAATTAGAATAGGTGTTGGAACAATATAATAGAGAGGAAAAATGTACTTTGCCCATTCATCACCCATCTCTTCATAAAGTAAATCATCCCCTAAACCAATATATTTTCATCTTCTTCCTCCCTCATTTCAGTAGCCTTAAGTCTTCATAAACATCTGTATACTAAAAGATTTATGAAGGGTTAAAAAAGGTTTTTAAGATGTTATTTTGGAGGAAAGAGCTTGCAAATGAGCTAGCATTTTATTGGCTTTTCATTTAACCTATTCATTAAAGGAATTAATATCTTCAAGTTACAGGAGTTCTATACTATTTTAAAGCTTGAATCAAGCATTCTAGACATATGTATATGTGTATTACTATTTATGCTTTTATTATCACTACATATAAATATATGTTAAAAAATATGTGATAAAATGGAGAAAAGTTAAATTTTGAAAGAAAAAGAAATTTAAGAATATTTAAGAAAGTATTTCTTTCATAAATAATGTTAAACTTGTTAACTTCAAGAGAAAATGTTATATTGAACTTATAAAGAAATAGTACGATACATTTGTTGAGATTTATTGCCATAAAATCTTACTTTCATGAACCTAAACTCATATAATTGGGAAAATGGGTTAATATGATGAAAATATATTAAAATGAGCTTTTGAAGATAAAATGATAAACTACAATATTTTGGAATACTAATCACATAAAATTATACAATTTATGTGCACAAAAAGGAAAGTATATAGGTTCTAAGTGTAAAATTAGTAAACATTTGGGTATTCAAATTTATAATATTGGAAAGTTAAGTCCCAAGGTGAAGCAAAAATAAGGGTAACAATGAAAAGTAATTAATTTATAAGACAAATCTTGAAATATCAAAAGTATGATTTGGGGACCAAAAGTATGATTTTATGAAAAGTTTGGACTAAGTAGTGACAATTGCAAAAATGAGGATTAGTTTTGAAAAGTTGGTTATAATGAAATAATCTGAAATGGTAAAAAGATGTTTTAAAGGTTAAAGTCTTGAAATGTCAAAAGTACGATTTTTGGGCTAAAAGTATAAGTTTGGACTATATAGTAACATTTGCACAAATGAATCCTATGAATATACGTGCTATTTCTATGGCATTCCCCTTAAGCAATGCATTGCGCCTGCCACTGGGTGTCTTAAAAAATAGGCAAGGGGCATCGCATCGACGCTCGAATGCGAAGATAAATACGCAAGGGCTCCTGTAACAAGCTGGAAGTGTGCGGGTAAAGAAGCTAGTCCAGGATACTAGACTTAGGTTAGTGACTTGGAACATAGGGACTATGACAGGAAAAGGGATGGAGTTGGTAGATACCATGATAAGAAGAAAAGTTAACATAGCTTGTTTACATGAAACTAAATGGGTCGGTGAGAAAGCTAGAGAAATAAAAAATGCAGGATTTAAATTTTATTATATAGGAAAACATAGAAATAAGAACGGAGTTGGAATAATAGTAGATAAGAACTTTAAGGACGATATCGTCAACGTTATTAGGAAAGGTGATAAACTTATACTTGTAAAATTGGTATTAGGTGAAAACATAATTAATATTTTTAGTGCTTACGCAGATCAAGTAGGATTAGATGAGCACACTAAAGTACAATTTTGGGAACAAATGGATGAACTAATTCAAGAAATACCCGTAGGTGAGAAAATCTATATGGGGGGATTTTAATGGCCATGTAGGAGAAGATCATATAGGATATGAGATAGTGCATGAAGGATATGGTTTTGGAGATAGGAACGACGGGGGAGAGTCTATCTTAGATTTTGCAATGGCTTATGACTTTGTACTAGTAAATACATGTTTTAAAAAGAGGCTTGAACACTTAATAACTTATAAAAGTGGAACCCATAAGAGCCAAATAGATTTTTTCATTACTAGAAAAGGAGATCGATTAACCTGTAAAGATTGTAAGCTTATCGCGGGATAGATCTTAACCTCACAACTTAGGATAATGGTGTTGGATATAAATATTAAAAATCAATCACGAGTGCGAAAAGTGAAGCTTAACCCATGAACTAGGTGGTGAAACTTAAAAGGAGAGAAATTAAAACTATTTAAAGATAAATTATTAAATGAAGCAACATGGAATACTCAAGAAGAGACTAACATAATGTGGAATAAGTTGGCCACATGCATTAGGAAAATATCAAAAGAAATTCTTGGAGAATCAAAAGGCAAGGAGCCACAGTCTAAAAAAACTTGGTGGTGGAATGAAGAAGTACAAAATATGGTTAAAAATTAAAAGGGAGTGCTTTAAAACATGGCAAACAAATAGAAATGAAGAAAATTTTGAGAAATATAAATGGGATAAAAAGGAAGTTAAGAAAGTGGTAAGAGATGCTAAGTTAAAAGCGTATGATGATCTTTATACAAAATTAGGTACACAAGAAGGGAAAAAGGTATTTATAAGCTTGCTAAACTTAGGGACAGGAAAACAAAAGATTTTAATAACGTTAAGTGTATCAAAAGTGATGATTCGAGAGTCTTAGTCAAAGATGATGAAATTATGGAAAGATGGAAAAACTACTTTGAGACGTTATTAAATGGAGATAATGGGAGTATATTAGATATAGAGGAAGTTAGGGAGACTCGAGAAAATATATTTTCCGCAGAATTAGGACAACAGAGGTCAAGATTGCTCTAAAAAGACAAAAATAGGGACGACTTTAGGACCAGATGGTATCCCTATTGAGGTTTGAAAGTGCTTAGGGGAGGATGGAGTATCATGGCTTATAAAATTATTCAATAGAATTTTAATGACTAATAGGATGCCCGAAGAATGGAGAAAAAGTGCTTTAGTACCTATTTATAAAAATAAAGGGAACATACAAAGTTGTTCAAATTATCGTGATATTAAGTTAATGAGTCATACAATGAAACTTTAGGAGAGAGTGATTGAATATAGATTGAGATTAAAGACAACAGTATCTGAGAATTAATTTGGGTTTATGCCTGGGAGGTCAATAATGGAAGCAATCTATTTATTGAGGAGATTGATGGAGAGGTATAGAGAAAAAAATGAATGATTTTTAAATGATTTTTATAGATTTGGAGAAGGCATATGATAGGATACCCAGAGATATAATATGGTGGGTTCTACATAAAAGAGGAGTGACTCGCAGATATATTGATGTGATCAAGGATATATATGATGGTGCGATGATTACAGTAACAACAACAGCCGGAGAAAGTAGTGAATTTTCAATACGGTAGGTCTACACCAAGGTTCAGTATTAAGCTCTTACCTCTTTGCTCTTGTTATGGATTAGTTGACTGGACAAATACAAGATGAGGTGCCATGGTGTATGCTATTTGCAGATGATATTATTTTAGTGGATGAGACTAAGACATGGATTAACGCTAGGTTGGAATTGTGGAGAGAAACATTAGAAACAAGAGGATTTAAAATAAGCAGAACTAAAATAAAATATGCAGAGTGCAATTTTAGTAGTAATAGGAAGAAAAAATGGAGATGTGGTGAAATTGGAGGGTCAAGAGATACCTAGAAACTATCATTTTCGTTATTTAGGATCGATTATCCAAAAAGATGGAGATATTAGTGATGATGTTGCTCATAGGATCAGAGCAGGCTGGGTTAAGTGGAGAAGTGATACCGACATTTTGTGTGATAGGCGTATACCTTTGAAGTTAAAAGGTAAATTTTATAGGACGACCATTAGACCCTCCATGTTATATGGGACAGAATGCTGGGCAACCAAGAAATAAAATGTGCAGAAAATGAATGTGGTGGAGATGCGAACACTAAGATGGGTTTGTGGTAAAACTCGAAAGGATAAAATTAAAAATGAACAAATTTGTGAAATGGTAAAAGTAGTTCCTATAGAAGATAAATTGAGAGGAAATCGACTTATATGGTTTGGACATGTCAAGCGTAGACCAATGGATGCTCCTGTAAGGAAGAGTGATTTAGTTAGTATTTATGGTAACACAAAGGGTAGATGTAGGCCTAAATTGACTTGGTGGGATATTATAAAAAAGAAAATGATGTCATGTGGTTTAACTGAAGATATTACACTGGACATAATGGAATGAAAAAATAGGATTCATGTAGCCGATCTCAAATAATTGAGAAAAGGCTTTGTTGAGTTGAGTTGAGATGAAATAATAAAATGGTGAGAAATAAGGTATAAAATGAAAAACTAAATGTTTTGAAAGGGTAAAGTACTAAAATGACAAAAGAAATGTTTTAGCACAAAAGTGTCATTTTATGTGAAATATGGACTGAAGAATGATTTATCAAACCAAGAGGACTCTAGCTAAAGAGTTGGATTTTATGTGATGAAAAATTATATTTTGTGAAGTAAAGATGAAAAGAATCATTTTTTGCAAAATGTATAACATGTATGTTTACAAGTGTTTGTGAATACTGAAAAACTTATTAAAGTGTAAAAATAATTACTTGAACTCAAATATTAAGTTTCACAAGAAATGATAAATAAAGTTATTTTCAAATAAAAGGTTCTCATATGTAAACGGAAAATTTAAGAAGGGATCGAAGCCCTAAGGTAAAATTTAATGCTTAAACTCCAAACCACTAATCAGTAGCATATTCCATCATGGTGCAACTCGGTGAAAGGTCGTATAACACTCATGGATTGGTACCCCCGATTAATCAAGTGAAAAGATTATTTTGAACGTGACTCTCATTATGGTAAAGGCCAGTTTATGAAACAACTTGAAAGATGTGAAATTACATTAGTGGTTTAATTAATGGGATACGGATAGTATTAAAATAAATATTGAGTATAAGTGGACTCAATGTCCGAGTTGCATGGTTATAACTCACATTTCATAGTTACGATACATCTTGTATAAGAACACTTAATCAAATAAAGGATGATTATATTATTTCCAAAATAAATTTTATATATATATATAAATATGTCTTTGTACATATTACTCTGCTTGTATATCTCCTACTGGGTGCATGCTCATACCCCACCATTTGCCAACCCCCTCCCCCCGGTACTTTAGGGAAAGATAAATGCAAGTAATTCATGAGAGGCAAGGAAGGATTTATGCATCAGTAAAGCTTTATTTACAATTTACTTAAAAATTTTAATTTAAATGGAACATTTGAGTATATTATTTGGATTTGTTTGGAAGTACTTCAAAGTTTAGTTTGTAATAAGACAGGATGACGTGGAGTTTCTAAATCGTTATTTACTATGTGAAATTGGAAAAACTCTTTTATCTCATGTGTGTGACACCCCGCCTAATTAAATACCGGGTAATCAGTCCTTTATTAAATTAAAATCAAGGTGAACGGTTGGTTCATTCTTAGCATCACTGCCGCAAAATAAATAGTTCCAATTTAAACACCCTAACAAATTAAGCTAAGTGTCAAAACAATTTATAGTCTTCATTTATATAATTCCGTTGTAAAACTTTTTAAACATAATCAACTTTGAATAACACAAATGATAAAGATACCAATCATCCAACGAACCATGCCAACAAGACTATCAAATTCAAATAATTAACCACAAACCACAGACAACGTGAGAGATAAAATAATCCTAAATGAAAACATAGTACTGAAATGATAGAATTATGAAATCCCTATCAAGTCTAAACAAGTCTGGAAATGGGCGACACATGCCTTAACAAAAAGAGATATACAGAAGTATGAGGAACCAAAGGAGTAAGCGTTTATGGCAATGACCTGCAACTCCCACACAAGCTGCAGCATGTCCAGTCAAATAATTCTACACCTGACGCCCCTGTGGCTAAGCACCTATAATATATACATATATATATATACACACACACACACACATACACACACACACATATATATATATATATATATACAAGAGAGAGAGAGAGAGAGAGAGAGAGAGAGAGAGAGAGAGAGAGAATGACAGAAAACGGGTTAGAGTCCGAGTGTAAAACGGTTTTAAAAATAGTTTAGCAAGTATTTAAAATACTTACCGGGTAATATAACCACCATGTTAGTATGCGACACTCTCTTGAGAATTCTCACCTCTTATCTAGTGTGCACGCCTACCGTAGTACTCAATCTCGTAAGTCTATCTAACTTATCTCCCAATGATTTTATTTCGAGAAGTCACAAGGCTATAAAGTTTAGTTTAGAGATCAATCTCTTCATGATTACTTACGTTACTTAATATACTGTTAAAAAGTTCTCGAATACTTACTATAAAATTGGGAGCATTTATTCCATACTTAACTACTTATACGCACAGTAGATAATTTCCATATATACGTATATATATTAATTACTCATATAATATATATATATTATCGGCACCCCAGATAAAATCTATGGTGCTAGCATACTCTGCTATCAAGTCCTCGTATCACTCGTACTAAGGGAAATACTAGTTCGGAATCACTCTCGAACTGTATTAACACAATACACACAAAATGGAGGCTAAGCATAGTTCCAAGTCACTAAGAGGTCAGCACATACCCCTCACGTCTCTTAGTACCGTCTGACTATCATTCTCAGATAGACTATACCACGGAATCCTATATTCTAGGGTATAATCCAATATCCCCCATAAAGGTCCCATCGAGATAAGACTGTCCCAGCGCGGCAACCTCCGTGATAGAAGGTAGCGTGGGTATGATTGTACATAAGCATAATATAAATATATACACATGCACTCGGTCATTGATATAAATATTCTCATTTTCCAATTAAGTTCGCCCACGACCCATAATAATTATTATTAACCGTACTTAGTACAATTTTACCCGATTATCTCCCATAAAGGATTCGTCTCGTTTATTCTCAATTATAATCATTTCATACTTACTTCTCGTATCTCTATGTATTCTCTTTCACTAAAGATACTTTCAGTAGGTTCACCCTCTCTAACCTACTGGTCTAAGTCATTTATAAACATCTCAATTTTATAGCTAACGTGCGAATGATTTTTAATATGTAGTAAACCCCCAGTTAACCATCGATTATATCCCATATAAAATTTCATTCAACGTTATTCTACTTACACCCTACTAGCCCTCTTCATGACCCATTATGCTCTTTAAATAATATTCAAGGGTTTTACGCATTTTATTCCCATTAAACGAAAAGGGGAAAAACATGTTGTTTTCCAGGAGGGATCGATCGATCGAGAAAAGGGGTCGATCGATTGACCAAGCAGTTCTTGCCCAGAAAACTGTAAATTCGACCTACGGGTTTCATCCAATAATTTCCTCCAAAATACCATTTATGATCTTCAAACTTCCAAAAAAGTTTGCTATTGGTTACATATACCTATATACATGATTTCCTATGTGAAGCATGTAGAAATTCATCAAAGGTATCAAATTAAAGGGATAATTCATCATAATGATCAAGAACCTAGTTTTTCATTAATTTCAAATATTCAAATTCTTTTTTCAGATTTCTCACTTCTAAATCAATACAATTTCGTGGGTAATCCTCTACATCTCTTGAGATTTCTAAAATATACTTATTTCCTCTAAAGCATGTGATTTAAATTCCCTAAATCATCAATTTCTTCCATAAAATATATATTCATCAACCCTATTCTAACATGGGAGAAATATTAACTAGAAAAATAGTAAGATAGATACTTGTTTGGGATTCGAAGGTCTGATTTGTTGGTGATACGGATATGGCCGGGTTCCTCGTCTTATGTTCTATGGCCCGATGGTGTTAATCTTGAAAGAGGTGCTACGGTTTGTGATCAATTCTTGAAAAGCTCTCTACCTTTATTCTCTAATGGTCGTTATAAGTTTCTGTGATTGTTAACCCTAAAAGCTAACCTCTAATAGCTGATATAACATAGGAAAATTCGTGGGTTTAATTACCCAAAAATACAAAATGACTATAATACCCTACTGGAATGCTAGTTCGGCTTAAAAACGCCTCGAGACCCAAACTAAATCTCCGGGTATACTTTTCTGACTATCTCGACCCTTTCAGAAATGTTGCCGCACTCGAAACGACCATACATGCGACTTATAATTTATTCACTTTTATAATAATAATTTAGTTTCGACACGACACAGGCGCGTCCTGACTTGATTTCCATAATTGTCATATTATTCACTCGTGAAAATATTAATAAAATCAATCTCATATATTACTTTACTCATCTAGTAATACTCGAAAAATTTCCAATAATTACTAACTCTCGTCACGCTAGTAAATATTTAAAATAAAATTTTGGATTAATATTAAATTAATAACTCAATTAAATTTAATAAATCCCCAATTTTGAAAGCCATAAAAATACAGGGTATTACATACTTCCCCCTAATAATGGAATTTCATCCCGAAATTCAAAAAATAAGGCGTACCTAGTAAAAATAAATCTGGATATTTTTTGCGCATATCTGCCTCGCGCTCCCAAGTGGACTCCTCCATATTATGATGCTCCCACTGGACCCGTACAAGTGAAAATACATTCGACCTCAATATCCTCTCGCTATGGTCTAGGATAGCTACTGGTCTCTCCTTATAAGAGCTGTCGGGCTATAAGTCAATTTCCTTTATCGTGATGTGGGTGTGGGACATATCATCCCAAAGATATCGTCTCAATGACGAGATGTGGAATACATCGTGAATACCGTGAAAGTGCTCTGGCAACTCCAATCTGTATGCCAACGGACCTATCCTCTTGATAATGGGAAATGGTCCTACATACCTCGGAGCCAATTTTCCTTTCTTCCCGAATCTCATTATTCCTTTCATAGGAGACATATGCAGTAATACTTGGTCCCATGCTAAACTCGCGGAAGGATCGCTTTGCATCGGCGTAGCACTTCTGTCGGTCCTGGGCTACCCGAATGAGACTCCTGATAAGTTAAATCCTAGCTGAAGTCTCCTAAATCACCTCTGGCCCTCGCAATTTATTATCCCCCACCTCTAGCTAACAAGTGGGAGAATCACAAGGTCTTCCATACAACGCCTCAAATGGGGCCATACCGATTGTGAACTGATAGGAGTTATTATAAGCGAACTCCACCAGTGGAAGATACGGCTCCCAAGCTCCTCCAAAATCAAGGACAAATATGCGTAGCATATCCTCCAGTATCTGATTGGTACGCTTTGTCTGTCCATCCATCTGTTCGTGATAAGCTGAACTCAATCTCAACTCTGTACCCATAGCCTCCTGAAATATCTCCCAAAAGCGCGATATAAATTTTTTGTCTCTATCGGACATAATATCCAGGGGAACCCCATGTAGCCTAACTATCTCGATAATAAATAACTGTGCATACTGGCTCGTGGTGTAGTCTGTCCGTACTGGCAGAAAACGAGCTACCTTAGTCAACCGGTCCACTATAACCCATATGGAATCATTACGCCACTATGAGGTAGGCAACCTAGTGAATAAGTCCATGGAGATACTTTCCCATTTCCACGTAGGTATCTCTAATGGATGAAGTAACCCTGGCAGTCTCTGGTGGTCCACCTTTACCATTTGATAGGTAGAACATTTGGACACGAACTCTGCAATGTCCTTCTTCATCCCACTTCACCAGTATTGCCACCTCATATCATGGTATATCTTATCCACTCCATGATGTATCGTAAATCTAGACCCATGCGACTTTATCATCACTGCATGACGTAAGTCTTCTCCCTATGGGACCACCAATATCCCATTAAACCTCAAACCCCCATCAGAGCTCACTGAATAGGATTCAGCACCCTCAGCTAAGAGGTGTACAATTTGCTCTTGGCAAAACGTATCCGACGTTGTGCCTGTATCACCCTCGTAAAAATCTCGGTGTGACTGACATAACCAATATAAAGTAATGGTCCACCGCATCCTAGTGTCATAACTCTTTCCACTTCGCTCTCCATACTTTCGCTATGTCACCTACCGATCTGCGGCTTAACGCATCAGAAACTACATTAGCCTTCCCCGAATGGTACTGTATCTTGAACTGGTAGTCTTTCACAAACTCCAGACACCTGCGCTGATGCATGTTCAACTCCCACTGAGTGAACAAGTATTGTAGTGACTTGTAGTCCGTGAACAAGCAAAACTTATCCCCCAATAAGTAATGTCTCCAAATCTGCAATGCAAACACGACTGCTGCTAGATCCAGGTCGTGGGTGGGGTAATTTCTTTCGTGAGGCTTAAGATTGTGGGAGGAAAAATCTATAGCCTGTTCCTCCTGCTTAAGTACTCCCCCGAGTCCTTATAAGGAGACGTCAGTATACACCAGGTACTCCACTCCCAACCTGGGCAAAGCAAGAACTGGCGCCGAAGTTAACTTATCTTTCAGCTCGTCAAAGCCAATTGACATGCTTCATCCCATACATACCGTACTCCCTTGTGAGTCAGATTTGTCAATGGAATCGGTATCTTTAAAAAGCCTCGGATTAACCTCATGTAGTACCCGACTAACCCCAAGAAACTATGCACCTCTGTCGGCATTGTGGGTTGTCCCCACTCCCTCACTGTAGACACTTTTCTTGGGTCAACCGATATCCCTAATTCCGACACAATATGCCTCAAAAATTTTACCTCCCATAACCAGAACCTGCACTTCTCATACTTATAATACAACTGATGCTTTCGTAGAGTCTGAAGAACCTGTCTCATGTGCTCGGCATGCTCCTCCTCAATCTGAGTAAATTAGGATGTCATCTATGAAGACGATGACAAACTGATCGAAGAACTCCTTGAACACTCGGTTCATTAAATTCATGAATACATCTAGAGCATTTGTCAGCCCAAACGGCATGACTCTGAACTCTTAGGATCCATATCTCGTCAAGAAAGTAGTCTTTGACGCATCCTGCTCCCTAATCCGTAGGTGATGTTATCCCGATCTCAAATCTATATTCGAAAATAAGGTTGCTCCTCTTAGCTGGTCGAACTGGTCATCGATTAGAGGCAACGGATATTTATTTTGTATCGTGACCTTGTCCAACTCTCAGTAATCCATGCACAACCTCAATGAACTATCTCTATTCTTTATAAATAATATCGGAGCGCCCCAAGGCGAGGTCCTCCTACGAATGAAGCCCTGGACCAACAACTGCTCTATCTGATCTTGTAACTCCCTCATCTCTGCTAGAGCCATACGATATGGTGCATATGCTATCGACCGAGTGCTCGACATTAAGTCTATGAAAAAATCTATCTCTCGATTGGGGTTTAGGCCCGGTGTCTCCTAGAATACATCCGAATACTCACGAATAACTGGAATCGAATCAAGGGGAATCATAATCTCCTTAGAGGTATCCTCCTCTATGTAATACAAATGGGTGGAAGATTCTCCCTTTGGGCGAGGCATTGCCACAAAAAATATCTCCCGAACCGGAATGGCAAAGATAATACTCCTGCCGAAATAATCTATCATGGCTCTATACGCAACGAGCCAATCCATGCCAATAATGGCGTCGTGCTCATGAATATCTAAAACTAGTATGTTCGTAGGTAAAATCAAGCTACCAATCTCTATACCTATACCCCGGCATATAAAGAAAATCAAGGACCCATTCCCCAGTGGTGAGTCTATGCATGTCACTGTACTCTCTGTCATGTCTAATAACCCAAAGTCCCATGCAAAGTGAGTAGCTATAAAATAATGTGATGCCCCAGTATCAAATAAAACCCGACCCATAGTACCATGGATAGAAAGTGTACCCTCAATTGCGGGTGGCGCCTGAGGTGTTGCGGCCTGGTGGACGTTATAGACACGTCCATACTGCAATTGTCCCTACCGGACTGGAGCTGCTGGGATGGCTGGTAGGGCTACCATCTGAGCTGGCGCTGGGAGGGCGGCTAGAAAGAGTGTCCTTTGTGGCTCATTACGGGCACCCTGTTACTGTGGGGCCCTATCCCCTTCTGGGCTATCCTGACGCCTACGACCATTCTTTTCACAACCAAAACACATGTCTCTGAAGTATCCTCCCCTCTGTCCCTGCTGACCACGGTTCTGTTCGCCGTTACCACCCTACCACTGGCCCTGTTGAAAATGTTGTTAGTGTTGATGACCCTCCTGCTGGCAGTGTTGTCCGTGTTGGCCATGCTGATTGGACTGGCCCTGCTGGCCCTGTCTATAGCCCCCAAATCCCTATCTGGAATCACCTAATCGGGATCGCTTGGCAGGGTCCCCCTGATGGGAACTCTGCTCTCTATGATAGGTCTGCCCTCGAGTTGTTGGTGCCCCACCAGTACTATTGCCCCCTGTCTGGCCCTGCTAGCTGGACTCCCTTACTCGTTTGCTCCCCTGCTGATGGAAGCGGTGATCCTGGCAGTACAACAGAGCGGCGTTGAGGACATTAGTGTAAGTACCCAACGATAGATTACCTATGAGGTGCGGACAAATCCTCCAGACCAATTCATCTAGAAAAAAATAAGATTTTCTTCTCCCTGGTGGGTGCCACATCTATTACTATGGTGATAAGTCTCGTGAACTCCTCCTCATACTCAGCAACATTCATACTCTCATGCTTAAAATTCAGTAGCCTCCGCCTCATATCAGTCTACACGATGGATGGGAAATACTTACGGTCAAACCGTGCCCAAAATGACTGCATCGATATGCTATTTCTCTCCTCCAAGGTGGTCAAGGACTCCCACCACTACAAAGTGGTCCCCACTAGCTTGAAGGAAGCCAGTAACTGTCTCTTCACATCAGTGCACTCATATATGCGCAGATGCCTCTCGATATCCTACTTACATTGGTTGACGATCACAATGTCCGAACTACCCGAGTACTCTGGGGGATGTGACTTCTGAAAGGCATCGCTGACCCGCTCCCATGTAGTGGGAAGCTGTGCTGGTACTGGCGCTACTACCTAAACCCGGGGTGGATCCTGCTGCACCACCGCTAATGAGACATTCACCGCCTGGGCAACAATGGTAGCTACTTCAGTTATATTCATCATTCCCTGAGCCGGAACTGATGGTTGCTCGGGCTGGGCATTCCTGTCTCGAGGTGCACATCTCGAAAGCCTCTAAAATGAGAGGGATGTTTATTAGTCTATAGTTATTATCAAATCTCAAATATCTGAAGATGTAAGCGTAAATATATTAACTACAACAGTCCTACAAATAGGGCTCTAAATCAAAGACACTAAGCTGAAAGCGAAATAAGTCGTAAAGATCCTAAAGGATACTAGAACCTCGCTCTAATACCTCCTGTGACACCCCGCCCAAATAAATACCGGGTGATCATTCCTTTATTAATTAAAATCAAGGTGAATGGTTGGTTCATTCTTTAGCATCACTGTCGCAAAATAAATAGTTCCAATTTAAACACCCTAAATAATTAAGCTAAGTGTCAAAACAATTTAAAGTCTTCATTTATATAATTCCGTTGTAAAACCTTTTTAAACATAATCAAATTTGAATAATACAATTGATAAAGATACCAATCATCCAATGGACCATGCCAACTAGACTATCAAATCCAAATAATTAACCACAAACCACAGGTAATGTGAGAGATAAAATAAACCCAAATGAAAACAGAGTACTAAAATGATAGAATTATGAAATCCCTATCAAGTCTAAACAAGTCTGGAAATGGGCGACACATGCGCTAACTAAAAGAGCTAAACAGAAGTCTGAGGAACCAAAGGAGGAAGTATCTACTGCAATGACCTGCAACTCCCACACAATCTGCGGTACGTCCAGTCAAATGATTCTACACCTGATACCCCTATGGCTGAGCACCTGTAATATATACATATATATATAAAGAGAGAGAGAGAGAGAGAGAGAGAGAGAGAGATAGAAAATGACAGAAAACGGGCCAGATCCCGAGTGTAAAAATTTTAAAATAGTTTAGCAAGTATTTAAAATGCTTACTGGTTAATATAACCACCATGTTAGTATGTGAAACTCTCTTGAAAATTCTCACCTCTCATCTAGTATGCACGCCTACCGTACAACTCAATCTCGTAAGTCTATCTAACTTATCTCCCAATGATTTTATTTCGAGAAGTCACAAGGCTATAAAGTTTAGTTTAGAGATCAATCTCTTCATGATTACTTACGTTACTTAATATATCTCAGTACCGTTAAAAATTTCCCGAATGGTTACAATAAATTTTGGAGCATTTATTCCATACTTAACTACTTATACGCACAGTAGAAGATTTCCATATATACGTATATATATTAATCACTCATATAATATATATACTATCGGCACCACACAGAAAATCTATGGTGCTAACATACTCTGCTATCAAGTCCCCGTATCACTCGTACTAAGGGAAACACCAGTTCGGAATCACTCTCGAACTGTATTAACACAATACACACTAAATGGAGGCGAAGCATAGTTCCAAGTCATAAAGAGGTCAGCACATCCCCCTCACACACCTTGGGACCGTCTGACTATCATTTTTGGATAGCCTGTACCACGAAATCCTATATTCTAGGGTACAATTCAATATCCCCCATACAGGTCCCATCGAGATAAGACTGTCCCAGCGCGGCAACCTCCGTGATAGAAGGTTGCGTGGGTATGATTGTACATAAGCATAATATGAATATATACACATGCACTCGGTCATATATATAATTATTCTCATTTTCCAATTAAGTTCTCCCACGACCCATAATAATTACTATTAACCGTACTTAGTACAATTTTACCCGATTATCTCGCATAAAGGATTTGTTTCATTTATTCTCAATTATAATCATTTCATACTTACTTCTCGTCTCTCGAAGTATTCTCTTTCACTAAAGATACTTTCAGTAGGTTCACCCTCTCGAACCTACTGGTCTAAGTCATTTATAAACATCTCAATTCTGTAGCCAACGTGCGAACGATTTTCAATATGTAGTAAACCCCCCGTTAACCCTCGGTTTCATCCCATATAAAATTGCATTCAACGGTATTATACTTAGACTCTACTGGTCCTCTTCATGACCCATTATGCTCTTTAAATAATATTCAAGGATTCCTACGCATTTTATCTGGATTAAAAGAAAATGGGAAATACATTTTGTTTTCCAGGAGGGATCGATCAATCGAGGAAAGGGGTCGATCGATCGATGGGCACTCTTGGGTCGATCGATTAATCAAGTAGTTATTGCCCAGAAAACTGCAAATTTGACCTATGGGTTTCATCCAATAATTTCCTCCAAAGCACCATTTATGACCCTCAAACTCCCAAACAAGTTTATTGTTGGTTACATATACCTATATACATGATTTCCTACGTGAATCATGTACAAATTCATCCAAGGTATCGAGTTAAAGGCATAATTCATCATAATGATCAAGAACCCTAGTTTTTCATTAATTTCAAATCTTCTAATTCTTTTTCCGAATTTCTCAGTTATAAATCAATACAATTTCATGGGTAATCCTCTACATATGTTGAGATTTCCAGAATACACTTATTTCCTCTAAAGCATGTAATTTAAATTCCCTAAATCATCAATTTCTTGCATAAAACATATATTCATCAACCCTATTCTAACATGGGAAAAATATTAACTAGAAAAATAGAAAGATACATACTTGCCTAGGATTCGAAGGTCTGATTTTTCGGTTATACGGATATTATTGCGTTACTCGTCTTACGATCTATGCCCCGGTGGTGTTAATCTTGAAAGAGGTGCTACGATTTGTGATTAATTCTTGAAAAGCTCTCTACCTTCCTTTTCTAATGGCCGTTCTAAGTTTCTATGATTGTTAACCCTAAAAGCTAACCTCTAATAGCTGATATAACTTAGAAAAATTCGTTGGTTTAATTACCCAAAAATACAAAATGACTATAATACCCTTTCGGGATGCCAGCTAGGCTTAAAAACGCCCTGAGACCCAAACTAAACTCCCGAGTACACTTTTATGACTATCTCGACCCTTTCGGACACGTTGGCGCACTCGAAATAATCATACGGGCGACTTATAATTTATTCACTTTTATAATAATAATTTAGTCCCGACACGACACACGCGCGTTCCGGCTTAATTTCCATAATTGTCATATTATTCACTCGTGACAATATTAATAAAATCAATCTCATATATTACTTTACTCATCTAGTAATACTAAAAAAATTCTCAATAATCACTAACTCTCGTCACGCTAGTAAATATTTAAAATAAAACTCGGGATTAATATTAAATTAATAACTCAATTAAATTTAATAAATTCCCGATTTTAAAAGCCATAAAAATACGGGGTATTACAATGTGCTCATATAAATTTTATATGGTGGATATCATTTCATTAATTATATTCATTAAAATTTACGATAAAAATGTAGAAGCAAAGTTTTACTTTAAAAGGAGGATTTTCATAAATTAAATCAAAGTACAAAAATATTTTTCACAGAAGATCCTAGAAATAGGGTGTCATAATTTCAAATGACTTCATTTTTTAAGGTGATTATAAGTATCATATCAAACTCGTTATGCTTGATTGTAGCCTCGGATAATTTTCTCTAATCAAGTGAGTGCAAGTGTGCTTTAGTTCCGTTACAAACTCGAGAATAGTGACGGTGGAGAAGTAGTCCTTGACTTTCCTCTTCTATTTAAAAAAATCTTTGCCAACGAGATATTGCACTATTGGCTGAGTAAACTTCAGTAGAGTTTCCTCCTCTAACAACATGCCATCCATTAATGTCTCATAAGATTCATCGGTTAGTGTAAAGGATAAGATGGATCTGAACTGGTGGGTGCGCCTCCGCCCATTGCGGGGATAGTTCTAGCCGTTTTTTCATGGTTGAAGGTTGCAGTTCAGTTATTAAGTGTCCCTCAGATACAGGTATCATTATATGAACTTGAAATATTCCTCAATTTCTAACTTTTATGTCAAGTATCGAGAGGGGCACATCATTGTTGGTGCGACTACTTGGAAACTCACATTCGACCTAGCCACGAAGGCATATAATTCACTCATGACCGGGATAATAGCACAAAATTATAAGCAGAGTAGCTCATAAAAATGTACTCATCAGAACTCGTTGTGTGAGAGGTAGAAAACATTCTCCCATAATCGTTTTTTATTTGCTTCGGTAATTTAAAAATTAAGGAGTTTTCATCCTCATATTTTTTTCCTTGTGGTGGATCTCCTTAGTGGTTTGTCCATCTTGGGTTTCTTGGAATTTCATATAATAAAAATTATATTACTATTGGGTGAGGAAGTTTTTCATTAAAATGAGAGTAGAGAATAAGTTGGAAATGATTGAAATTCAATAACATTGAGGGTCAAATTGGTGGTGAAAAATATCAAATTCAGGGGGCATATACAATTTATGAAAATAATCGTTAAAAATGGTCGTTGCTCCCGTACAATTTTGAAATATTTTCGGGTTCGAGCCCATGCAACAACCAAACCATTGCTATAAGGCAACACTTGCCCAATTCCTTGGAGAAAATCTTGACTTGGGGACTAAAATGGCATTGGAACATTTTGATGGACATACAAATACTCCAATGCCGTGGAGATGGTCTAACAAGATTTAACAAGTAATGCATGTAATATCATGTCCTTCGCGATGAGGTCAGGCGAAATCCTAACATGTTGTGAAAACTATGTATAAGATCATCTTCAAGGCATTAGAGCAGTTTTGTCCATCAAAAAGCTCCAATTAATGTTATTTTTTATCCATAAAAAAGTACACTTATCTCTAAAGCATTAAGAAAATATGGTAATAGTTCCTGCGTGACAATCCAATAGCCGCGAAAAGGTGAAATATAAATAATTTTTTTTAAAAATGCAAAAAATGTCAAAAGACAATAAAAAAGCTCATGTGAGCATAAGGTTTGCTTGTCCTGAACAAACAAAGGCAGGATCAAGTTACTCTTGATTTTACTTGTTTGGAACAACTTTATTAGTTTTCACTATGCTCTGCAAAACTATATTCATAAAATGGCAAAGCAAAAATGCTTCATGCCTTGGAGTTGGTCTAAATATGGGAAAATTTTGAAGGCCTTTAGTTTTAACCCTATGTCATTCAAAAGATTTTTTATGCAGTCCCTAATGTTATATAACATTGTGTCCAACCCCTAAAATGCAATGTATCATTGTGTTTAGTCCTTGGTGTTATATATATGTGTGTGCGTGTGTGTGTGTGTTAGGATCTATGTTTATTTTAAATAAATAAATATACAATCAATTATTTCTACGTTAAAATGCAAAATGATGTGAAATCTTTTATTTACTAACAAGTAAACAATTTAAGTAAAGAGACATGTTAATTGGCTGGTCAAATCGTTCTCTCTTACAAAAAGCTTAAACTGCCCTAATTGTGAATTATTAAATGTCCAATCTTTATTTTCTTTACTTACTTTTATAAAATTAGTATACTAATCAAATAAGATGCTTTATTAAACCAATATTTTAATTATAAAAGCTATTTTATTTTTTCATTTTTATATTTTCTATTTAATAATCGGTTCGATGGAGAGAAAGATTTACTTAATTATAAGCAACCTAACACTGTAAAATGTTTTTAAAACTACTTGAAATTTAAACAAAGAAGAAAAAAAGGTCTAGAAGTAAAAATAAAAATCTATTTTCTAATTTTTTAGGCTCCCCTTTTTAATAGAAATACTATGAAATAAAAAATAAAAAATGAAAAAACTATATAGACAATTTTAAAATATAAAAAATTGAAATTATTTTTAAATAGTTATAAATGCAGTTGAAAAATTATTTAAACAAGTTCAAACAATTTCTAAAGATTCAAAACATTTTTCTAAATATTTTATAAAAATATTCTATAATTTGTTAGAAAAATAGTAATAAAATAGTTTATAAGAAAATATTTGTTAATAAATATATATTATTAAAAATATGAACATAATGTATGCGCAGTTCACCAGATTGACTTCGTGGACAGACGATCTGTGTCACAAATTGATGGATTTTTTTTTGTTATCTCAGCCTAAACTCTAGTTGAAAAACTATAGTTTTTTAAAAAATACAGTTTTTTTAAATAACGCCCAATTTTTTAAGTAATAAAATTAACGTCGGTTTTTTTATAAATAAAAACTGACATTTTATGACTTTTATTTTTTAGAATATTAATTTTTAAATTTTTAGAATATTAGAATTTTTTATATTCAAAATATTATCTTTTTATTTGACACGTCATGTATAATTGGAATTTTTAGACATTTAATCAATTAAAGTGTCAAAATAGGTTGCCACGTTGGAATTTTGTTAAATCTTTAACATGTGACTAATACTTGTTCATATTTTAAATCTTTAACATTTGTTTAAAAATTAAAACATCAGAGTTAACATTACAAAAATTTTGATAAAAATTAAAACATCAGAGTTAACATTACAAAATTTTTAAAAATTGGTCAAAATTTCAAAATCACCCCAAACATTAGAGTTAAACTTACAATTATGCATATATATTTATAGTATATAAGAGAAAAGTATCCTTTTTTTAAAATTTCTTTTCTTCTGAGGTGTAATCTTTATTCTTAACAAGACAATTTGCTTTGGTAGTTTATTCGCTTCAATAAGTGTACTAGTGCAGAATTTTATGAGCGTCCGTTTGATTCAAAAGTAGGCAAATGGGCTGGATTACAAATTTTTTCATGGCATGCCAAAAATTTTCTAACAAATCCCATAATTAACACTAATTTTTCAGGTTGCAAAAGTGAGATGTTTGATTGAATTAATGGTAAAAGTGACAAAGGTAAACAAAATGATACATAAAACAAAGATTTTTAACCAAAAACAAAGATTTTTAACCAAAAACAATTCTTAACATGAAATAGTTATGAAAAAATTGTTTCTAAAAAACAATTTTAACAAAAAAAAACTAATAACGAAAAAAAACGGTCCTTAAAAAAATATTTTTTAACAATAAAAACAGTTTATAACAAGGAAACAATAATTTTGAAAAAAAAACATTTTAAAAAGTAGTTTTTAACAAAAAAGAAAGTTTTGAAAAAATAAAAATAGTTTTTTAACTAAAATCAAATTTCAACAATAAAAAAAAGTTGACAAAAAGAAAACAGTTTTTAACGAAAAACAGTTTTTAACGAAAAACAGTTTTTAATGAAAAACAAATTTTAAGAATAAAAAAACAACCTTGACAAAAATAAAAAAGTTTTTTAACGAAAAACTGTTTTTAATGATTTTTTTTTTAAACAGTTTTTAGCCAAGAAAAAAACATTTTAAAAATAGTTATTACCAAAACTAAAAAAAATAAATAAGAAAAACAGGTTTTTAAAAAAAAATCAAAGGGAGGGAAAATTTGTGGGAAAATCTTGTCATAGTATATAGGTGAGCAATTTTGCCACCAAAAGTGAAAAAATGATGGCTAAACATCTATGTGGACATGAGTATCCATGCAAAAAAATTTATAGCAAATAAAGGTTATCAAAACTTACAAAATGGTGGGTAAAACTTTCATTTGTCACCATTTGACAAATAGGTCCTATGAAATAGACCCTTATATTTTGAGCTTTGAACAGTAGATTATAGTGTTTTAGGGCAATAGAATAGGAAAACTCGGTTATGTATTCCCTGTGAATTTGCCTAAACATGTGTCCAAATGGGATTTGAATGCCTGATCATCTCAATTTATGGTTTAGTTTGTAAAAAAGTACACCTCCGTTTGAAATGGATACTTGTGTTGTCTCAAATTAATAGTCCCCCCCCCCTTTTTTTTTTACTTAATCAACTAAATTAAATTTCACCATAGTGAACAAGTTCTAATATAAGCCATTGATTGAGTGAATTCTTAAAAACTTTCGTTTTCAAATAGACACTATTAATTTGGGACGGATGTTGTAATTTTTACGGCTTTTTTACTTAACACCTGAAATATTGTCATATTTTGAACGAACCCCGTTAAAGTTGAAAAATTAAACATAACACATAGAACTGGATGACGTCAATCTTCTATTAAAAGTACACATAAATTGAAATTGACTTCACCCTCTAAATATTTATGGACAAAGATACCTTCATCTAACTCCCCGTTTAATTTTCTTCCCAAAATAAAATAAAATAAATAAATAACCTCAACTGGTTCTCTCTCTGCACAATTTTAGCGGCATTTGTGTATCTATAAAACACCAATTTTAGCACAATTTGCATTCTATAAAACCCCAATACATCTCTTATTGAAGTTGCTGATGAGATGTTCACTAAGTCTCAATCAGATTCAGGAAAAAGTCAGGTGATTGAATTAAATTGTCATGTTCCAAGAAGTTTTTTCTTTTTTTTTCTTTTTTCCAAAAAGTTGCTTCCAAAAACGAGGTTCAATCAAACCAGGTTACTTTACATAACTGTAACAAAAAATCTCCAGAAAAACATATCTCAAATCAGGGGGTATATAGATGTGGTGAGAGAGAGAGATTTTTATTTTGGGGAAGAATATGAAATGGGGAGCTAGATGATCGTATTTTTGTTCATAAAAATGTATATGTAAGTCAAATATCAATTTATTTGTGTTTTTAACGGAGGATTGACGTTTCGAGTTCTAAAGAAACTTTGAATGTGTTAAGTCAAAATATGATATTATTTCTTGGCTTAAGTGAAAAAAAACGTAGATTTTTAACGAATTGCCAATGCTAAATTAAATTTGTACGTGAAAAAAAAAATTCTAGTGTAATCAATCGTATATTTTTTAGTACTAATAATCTGCTCAAGCACAACATTTCGTCTCAATATGTAAGTGAATCACTCCAAGGTCTTACGTGTGTCAATGATATGTAATTATAAATAAGAAGAAATTTTGGTTTAAACACACACCATCAGAAACATAAGATTTTACATATTTCCTGCAATCGTGTGGACTGATGATGTAATTGCATTGAAGGAAACTATAATTCAACAAAAACAAAGGTTTACAAGTACTACAGGATGGAAATAATAATAATTTGTAATTTAAAAAGTTTAAAATATGAAAAAGTCATGATTTAATGACAGAGTTCAAAGATAGTGCGGGAATGTCCCTTAGGTTAGAGTCATTAATAATGTGTCTTGAAAGTTCCATTAGAGAGTATAAATTGAGTTATAATCTAAGAAAAAGAAAGTGCAAGAGAAGTGAAAAAAGTGAAGAAAAAAAACAATGAGAAAAAAGTTTCCCTTATTCCCATTATAATTTGTAAAAAAATATTTCCGCTACACATTAAAAAAAATCCTCAACAAATAGTATTACAGCCAAGGTAATTGAAAATTCTCCAAATATAGTTTATGAGTGAAAAATTGATGTTCAACAATTACATAATCCTATATATAATTTTGCTCGAGTAAAGAGTTCTCTTTCTCTCTCTAAAAAAGAACTTCTTCCGTCTCTCTAAAAAATACTAGCCGTCATCTTCTACCCCCCACCCCCTCTCCTTACTGAGGAAGAAGGGGAGGACCCTCTCTCTTCTCCATTTTCTTTACAATAATTTAATTTTAGTTTTGGTAAATGTAAACCGGTCTCTCCTTAATGAGGGTTTTATGTCTCTCTTATATGAGTTTTATTCTCTAGGGTTGTTTGTGAGAGATTTTCTCTCTTGATGTGAAATCTATTCTTCTTGGAGGCTTTATGATGTGTTTTTTCCTCTCCGATGGAAGTGCTGCCAATTTTGTCGTTATTGGTGCTCCCTCTGTTCAGATTGGGTCGAGATTCAGCCATTGATCTATGGCTATTTTTCAGATTTACGAGCATATGTATTTTCATTCCCATTTGGTGTTCCTCCTATATAGGTAACGAGCCTCATTGAAACATATCTATGATGAAACCCACTTTTTAAATGATTTTTATATCGATTGGTCGTTTTCTTCCAAATGCATGTATTTTTTCCATACCTCATTTTATTGGTAAGTAGAGAGTCCGTTTTATAGAATGTTTGGCCACTGTAACACCTTTTGGTATTGAGAAGTTTACATTTTTGGTTCACCTTTAGATTTACCTCAATGTTTACTACTTTTATGTTTTATCCATGCATGACATGTTGTGTCATGCAATCCTTGCTAACTATTAAGGAGAGATGCATTTTTCTTTGCAAAAAAAAAATAATAATTACAACCAAACGAGGAATATCCTCACTTCATATTTCAAAGCATGTGGTTTATGAGAGGTGCGTTGTGAAGAAAGTGGTGATTATACAAAAGAGTTGAAAAAATGAAAAAAGAAAAAGCACTCAAAATTTTGCAAAAAGCAATACATCAAGAAATCTGGAAGGATATTGTAGTTTCAAGATCCCCAAAAGATATTTGGAATAAAATAGAGATGGTTGCCTAAAATAGTAAATGTGAGAATTGGCCTATGGAGTATTGGTTACAAAATTTCGATGAAGATTAGTGCACAAGTGAAGATTTTGAAGACTCCCCTATGGAGGTTGGAGAAGAAAGTTATGTCAACAAAATTACATAATTGGAAGAAACAAATATTGAAGAATCAAGAGAAGGGAAAAAATGAAGAAAGGTGTGAAAAAGGTAATGACGAAAAATTGTTTACCATATTTTGGTTAATCCACTGGATGAAGATTTTGATTAAAAAAAGTTTTTTTGAAAAATGAGTAAGGAAATTTGAAATTTTTTTAGCATGAATGTTCAAAGCGAAAAATTTGACAAAAAGAATCTTTCTTAACAATTTAGTTCAAAAAATAGTTTTAGCGACACAATTTAGGTTATATATGATGTCGTTTTTTTATCCTCAAGAACGAGAAAAAGATAAATGCAAGACAAAAGAAGACCGATGGTGCTCACATCTAGAACAGAAAATCAATCATGTCAACATGAATATATCACGCATTACAATGCAAAAGAGATGGCCATGGAAAAAATCGTATTGAAAAGTGGTGGAATTCAAGAACAAGGCACCTTCTATAAAAAAGTTTCTCGAATTTTGAAGAAAAATGGTATACTTGAATTTGTTGAAAAGAAAAAAAAATAAAGTTGTGCACGAAAAAATAAAGAACATCACGCTTGGTCGGCACATCATCAAAGAAATGGCTGAAAGTTGAAAAAAAATATGGAGCAAAATTTTGCAAGTCGAAAAAGCGTCGTGTGGACATCTTCTGCAAAGCGCCCACCATCGCAAAATTAAAAAGAGTTTTATGAAAATTACAAATTAAGAAGGGGTGCTGGAAATAATAATAATTTGTAATTTGAAAAGTTTAAAATATGAAAAGTCAAGAGTTATTGAGAGAGTTCAATGAGTAGTTGAAGAGATAGTGCACGAATGTCCTTTAGGTTAGAATCATTAATACTGTGTATAGAGACTCCCATTAGAGAGTATAAATTGAGGTGCAATGCAAGAAAAAGAAAGTGTCAAAGAAGTGAAAAGCAATTGAAAAAAGTGGAAAAAATAGAGTTGAAGTGGAAAAAAAAATGAGAAAAAAGATTCCCTCATTCTTGTTATAATTTGTAAAAAAATATTTCCTTTGCTCATTAAAAAATCTCCAAACAAATGGTATCAGAGCCAAATAACCAAGGTAATGAAATTTTTTTCAAATGGTCATTCTGAGTGAAAAATTAATATTCAACAATTACAACCAAATGAAGAGTATCTTCACTTCATATTTCAAAGCATGTGATTTGTGTAAGGTGCTTTGTGAAGAAAGTGGTGAATTATTGAAAAGAGTTGAAGAAATAAAAAAAGAAAAGGCACTCATTTTTTTGTAAAAAGCAATACATCAAGAAATTTGGAAGGATATTGGAGGTTCAAGATCCCTAAAATATATTTGGAGAAAAATAAAAATGGTTGCCTCAAATCCTGAAAGAATTTGCCTATCAAGTATTGGTTACATAATTTCAATGAAAATGAGTGTACAAACTGAAGATTTTAAAGTTTCTCCTACGAAGGTTGAAGAAGATAGTTATGTTAACAAAGTTAAAAATTTGAAGAAACAAATATTAAATAATCAAGAGAAAGGAAAAAAATTTCACAATTAGACTAATATATTTATATCATTTAGTATTTTACTCGTTAAAGGTTCACAAATTGAATGTTGACAAATGCAGGTATACACAGTGTTAAAACAGACAAAAAGGCTCACAGACTATAACAATTGAAGGAGTCGTTGAATTTGAAAAGCTTTTGTCATACATGAAAAAAAGGAGGCACAAACATGCAGAGATTATAGTTTTGAAGCAAGAGAAAAAAGAAAGGAGGAGAAGATAGAAATAGTTACAGTTGTAGTAAAATCCACATAGACCATGAAGATAGTAGAATTTAAAGAAGAGAAGAAACTGGATGTAAAGGGTAAGGAGGGTGAAGCTCCATATTTTATCCACTATGTCGACGCCTCTCCACTGTTTACTGAAGAAAATCCTAATGCTTGTTCAGTAATGTGAGAGACTACAGCATTAAAGAGCTTTCAATTGTATTTGTCTGGAATATCTACAACTTTTGGAACATTATCTGTTGTTTTAATCCATATATTCCATTGATTTTTTTTTTTTTGTATGACGTTGATTAAAAGAGGAGAACTTTTTTATGCATAAATCCTGAAAAATAGAGATAAAGCACGGTATCATTATCATTATCTCTTACTTTTAAATCTTCAATAATAACTGTAATAAGAATATGAACTCATTCTAAATATAAATCGCAAACCCAAACCATGAAAGGATGTTAAATCCATAGAAATATAACAATCAAAATGATTCTAGAGTTTATATTGAGAGCGAATGAAGGCTGGAGGATTACCAGCTGGCCTATGTGAAGATACAAGTAAATATGATGAATACTGAACCAAAATCGAAAGCATCATCGAAATGATGCCAAGAACAAATGTAAATTATAAGAAAAAGAGGGGAAAAACAAAAACATAGCAAGCAGAACGTGAAGCCTTACTGGAGTTGTGATTTTCTATTGATGATCCAAGCAATTTCTTCTTTTGTTGTGCTTTGGCAACTTGAGTGTCAAGCTTCTTGTTTACTATATATTTGTTTCCACCCCAAAATTATGAGAATTACAAACTTCATTCTATACAATGCTAAAAGTTTGTATATGTCAATAAACATTACTATTGTGACATATCCAGTTACTTAACAATCCGGATCATTCAAAATTGAACATTACAAAGCATAGGCGCACATAAAATTCCATTCAATTGAAAAACAACATATACACCTTAAAAAGAAATGTATTATTTTGTAGTATATAGGTTTAATCAATCTAGTAGAATGTGCACAATACTCTTCCTAAATGTAATGAGTGCGGAGGATTATAATTTGACTCCCTAACAATTATGAACACACAAATAAGTTGTTAATTATTGCTAAGAGTTGCTTATGTTATTAGCATAAGTCCTGGAAGTTGTTGGGGGTGTGGAGGGTGGGGAGTGGTGGGGTGTGGGGAGGCAGGGAGGGAGGGAGAGGGGGACCTTATCAACTCATACTATATAACTTTTAGTACGCTAGGTAAGAGTTTTATCCTTATCTTCCCGTTTACATATAAAAACATTCAAATCATAAAACAATTGCAGCAGTCAAGCTTGAAAGTAAACAACCACTACGTTGAGTATTCAATGTTTTCTGATCAAGTTGGTACATAGTCCTGCAATTATATCTTCCTATTATCCTATCATTTAGATGCACGTTTGATAGTTGAAAATTATAGCCCAAAATGGAATAATTGTAAGTGAAAAAGACTATATCGACAGTGATAACACTGTTTTTTAAGACTATAGATTACTTACATTGAATAAATAAAATCATTTAGAGATATTGCGGTATATTAGGTGTTGGGCTATAAATAGCCTTGATATGATACTATGTTAGAAGGTATCCAACTCATAACCAATTAACATCAACACTTAAATTGTATATGAAAAATGGTAGCATGTGTTTTAACCCATGAAGGCGAGCAAATTTGATTTAAAATTATAGTCTTAAACTTATATGTTTAAATTGATTAAAACACTAAGGGTTGTGAGAGTTGTGGGTTAGATGAAATGCTGACAATGAGAAGATGGAAATGAGAGACTTTAAGGTTTATTGGAATAAAATTAACACATTGTAAAACTACATGGGCTGACTGCATTTTAAGAGAATGAGTTCATTACTAGGGGAATTAACCTTTATTTAAAGACTAACATTTTACAATTATTATATACGATATACGACATCTCTCCAATTAGTTCATGTCTGAACTTTATCCTTGCCAATCTTGGGTTATTTTGTTACCCAAAGTGCATATAGTGTCATAACATTTTCTAAACATGAGACTTATACTTGCATACTATTTACTCAACAGAAGACATTTTCTATTTTATTATGTATTTATACATGTTAGACTCTATTTTACGCCATAAATTTTGTGACTTTGGTCATGGAATTTGTTTGTGTTGATATACACTTCAACTAAAGCTCATACACAAAAGGTGTTCCTTATCAACAATCTGTTGTTCAATTGTATGAAATTTATAGTAGTGGGGAGGAATAGAAATATATATGAATTAATATACGTACTTATTTACTATATATAAACTAGATCACACAAGATTTATCATTGGGAAGAAAAATCCGTAGATAAGTTACTATTTTTTGCATAACTCTTTGGGTAGCCTGTCAAACAATAATATTCAAACATGAAAACCCTAACACCTAAGCACAAAGAAGTCTAAAGAACCCGCATATTTCAACAAACACACACAACTTTATCATCGATCCTCCAAACACGTATCTACAATATGAATTTTCCTAGATCTCATTGCCCAAACTTTCCTCAAAGCAAAAATTTTAAAAGTCATCAACACAGAATTCCTTTGAAAAGAAACCTCAAACCATTCATTCCTAGTCATGACTTCAACAAAAACAAATCAAAGCACAGCAGATTGTACAAGATTTCTAACCTTTGTAAAACGAGATAAAAGTAGTCAGTATGGCCGGGTTCCCATGTTTCCAGCCCACCCACCCTCCATATTTGGAGGTAGATTGATATACGGAACCTCTCCAAATGGATTTCCAATTCCACCACCGCTAGTGGGTTGTGAAACTAATTCATCCTCAGTTAATGGCAATCTTTCATAAGCCACATTAGTAAATGAAGCAGCAATAACCATAACTGGACCAGATGCAATCAAAGCACCAACAACGTTTCCACCCACTACCTGACCCTGACCGCCAGCTAAATAAACAGTCAAACTAGTAGCACCGGGTGGGGCAGGAGCCGGCAAAAAGGAGCCAGAAAGAGAGAGTATTTCAAACCTTCCATGTAACGTGACCACGGTAGACCCACCGGCGGCAGGTTGTCTTAGATTAACATTATTAACTGCTCCGCTACCGCTTAAAATACTAACGCCTCTTTGTCTCCGCCTAGCATAATTTGCCACCGTTTCAAACACATCACAACCATTTACAATCTCCAAGATATGAGCCTTTAGCGTATTAGCACTCTCTTGTGTTATAATCACCGGTGGTTTGGGTTTGTTTTTTGATCCTGCTGGCCTACCACGAGGCCTACGCGAAACCACGTCGTCTCCGAAACCGGTGTTTTCGTTGGAATCTTGTGGGATTTGAAGGTGAAGGTCTGGCCTGTGGAGTTGTTGAATGAAACGAGATGATGAAGTTAAGTCTAAACCTGAAGCCATAAACAACAACAAAAGAGAACAGGAAACGGAGATTAAAAAAGAAATATAGTATGATAATTGAGGAAGCTGAAAAATAGTTATATTATTTAATGGTTAGTAAAGAAATGAAAACACAAGATTTCAAAGTCTAGATCGAATAGAAAAACAAAGGGTATCGAGTGCAGAGAAAGTGAAGTGGTGAAGAAGGAGAGAGAGAGAGTGAGAGAGAGAGAGAGAGGAGAAGACATTTTCATAACATAAACAATAAAAATACATATAGAAGTGACTAAAGAACGTAGACAATGTATGGTCTGACATATTTTTTTATTGAAAGTTGGTATATTTAATTCTTGGCGTCCTTTTTTCTTTTCAAAGAGAGTATTAGAATATGGGGAAGAAAAATGTATATTTAATTCTTTTCAAAAGGTTATTTTTGCTTGGTTAATTTATGATTTTGACCCTCCATAATATTATGCAAAATTTTAAGAGGATAAATGAGGCTGGCATGACAAGGCAAATGATGGGAGGAAGGTACGTGCCACAAGCTAAACACATGTCCACTAATGACCATAATTTGTAGCCGCTTATTTAATTATGTCCTTTTATTTAGGCCCCAAAAAGTTTAATATTTTCACTATGACTCGTTTTAGATTTTGTATCGTTTTCAAAGGTATTCATTCTAGAAATTAGGATAATGTTTGTGGCGTTATTTGGCAAACAGATGGGTAAATCGATTGGCGCATATGAAAATTCAACACATATGAGGAAGCGTCTTCGGTGTATGTAAAATTCTTTGATCGATGAAGTGTCACTGGGTTGAATTGAGCGCAATTATTATTATTTCCTGGAGGAGGAGGAAGAGAACAAACTTGTGCCGATGCCGACTCCCTCCTCATCAGTTGGTCCAGTGGTGAAACTTACATGGTTTTAGAATTGGAGCAAGTTTCGGAGGTGAACATGATTTCGGATCTGGAGTCAAAGAATTTCTAGCCAAATTCGGCTCCAAAATAGAAGTTTTGGTGGATAGTGTCTACTGAGCGGTTCAGCACAATTAACATTGCACTCCAGGATGCCCTCAAGGTGGAAAAATATTTTAGTCTATTTCATTTTGTTAATGTTTAACGTAATGTTGACTTTTTAATGAAATATGTTGGGTAAATTTGTTATTCTGGTTAAATGTGTTCATAAATTTAATTCAGTTCACAAGTAAATAAATACTCATAAGTAGTACAAAATTTAAGTTAAATTAGTAAAAATAAATCATAGGTAACTTTTCATCAATTTGAACTAAAATAAACATACACTAATATTACTTAAAAAATAAAAAATAAATACATCACTCATCCGATAACTCGAAATCTCATTTGTATGCCCACTTCGCCCCCTCAACTACCTAACTATCGAGGATGGCCATTTTCGATCCTCCTAATACACGCGTGTACGGGAGTCCGTATTGGAGAAGTTGTTGTTGACTATATATTCGTCCTCTTTATTTCCTAAAGAAAACAAAAAACAGACTTTGAATAACATTGTTAATGGTTGAAACTTATTTCTTACTTTATTATGATGAGGACTGGAAATTATATAGAGATTACAGTGAGGAAAATAAAGAGAATCAATCTAGTATGTTTTAGTTATCCCTAAAATATTGGAAGCTCTCTTGAAAGATTTTGAATCGGTCTTGGAGTCTTTGTCAACCAAGTCAGTTCCTGAGATTGTGGAACAACTAGCTTGAGTGGGAACGTGTGTTCTTTCACTCCCCTTCAGGTTGTAGTGGGGTGATGACATCACGCCAATCTTGGATCTTAGATCCTGAAATGATCCTTTTGATACGTATTTCATAAATATATTGGCTAATTGTTCATTAGAAGGAACAAAGTAGGTATCAAGTGAGCGACATGCAACCTTCTTACGAAAAACATGAAAATCCAATTCAATATTCTTAGTTTGGGCATGAAACATGTGATTGGTCGAGATGGAGAGAGCGCTCGCATTATCACAAAAAATAACTGGAAGACGAGTTAAATGGAGACCAATATCGTGAAGAAGATATGTCACCCAGGTAAGGTCGGTAGCAGTAGATGCCATAACATGGTATTCCACCTTGGCGCTAGAATGAGACATCTGTAAGGGAAGATTTTCAATCGAGACGATTTGTTTGTAATTGGCTTAATTTCAGACAAAACTGTTTGAGTCACAAGATAGTCTTTGAGTTGTGATCCCACAAAGTCTATGACGTTCAGTGTTAAAGAGTTTGTGGCAAACCTTTGAAGATCATATTCGTGTCGTATTGCGTGCCTTCATATTTCTTCATACTTGTTTTATTCTAGATCACATAAATATGAATGCTTAATGGATTATAAGATCTAGAATCTTAATTAAGGATGATTTTAAAAATTAAATTAATTTGGGAATTTGGAAAAATATTTTCGGAAACGTACTTTAAAATTATTTTCTAAGTTAATTTTGTTTTTGAAAATTCGAAAAATGTTTTTAAAATAAAAATAAATTATCCTTGTTGTTCAAACGAGATCTCATTCTCGTTCAAACGATAACTATTTATCGTTCGAATGATGTGCCGCCTAAAAACATGTGTTTTGTATTGAAGGACTTCTTTCACTCAAAAAAAGAAAACTTTTGAGAAAATTGTTTCTTCATCTGGTTTACAAAAGTTCCCAAAAGTTTCCCATGAAGTGGAGTTTTCAAGATCAAATCTAACAGTTCCAAAGTTCTGTGATCTTGAGTTTGGCACCAGAAATTGTTCTATCACTTTGAACAATCATTTTCATGCGGTGGATTATGTATGTGTTGATTACGAAAAAGAAGCGGTGCATTCCATATTTGGATTCGAAGATGTTGTTGAGGCTACAATAGTGGATATCGAGGTGCATGCGAACTCGTGTACTGTGGACACTTATGTGGATGGACTCCTACGTGGCACTGTGGAGGAGCGGTAGAAGAGAAGAAGAGGCGTCAAGGCTAATGGGTGATCAAGTCATTGTTTAAAACTAAATTATCTCTTTATAATTTTCTGCATCATAATGATTATCTGGCCTGGCCGTTCGAGGTTTTTTTCCGTAGTGGTCACCTCGTACTAGGGGTGGCCGTGGGCCGGGCCTGGGCAGGCCCGGTCGGGCTCGGGCCGGGCTTGAAAAATTAAGTGTTATCCCAAGCCCGCTCGGGCCTAGATCGAGCCTTATTATGTAATGCCAAGCCCGCCCAGATTTGAAAGCTCTTTACCCAGGTCCGCCCGATCGGGCCCTATTATGTTAATTAAAAGATTTTTTTTTAAAATTAAAATACCTATTTTTTTATTTAAAGACCAATTTTTTTAATTAAAAATCTGTTTTAAACTCCATATATTACAAAGTCCATATATAAAGTTTTTCACTTTACATGAAAAGACTTGGTATACATTTTTATATTTATAGAAGTCCCCCCCCCCGAACACACACACACACACACACACACACACACACACACACACATATATATATATATATATATATTTCGGGCCTCTGGCCGGGTCGGGCCTCATCGGGCTTAAGAACTCATGCCCAAGCCCGCCCGAAAAAAAATCAGGCCTATAAAATTTTGCCAAGCCCGCTTTGCGGGCCTATTTACCTTACCCAAGCCCTATTTTTTTATTGGGCGGGTTGGGCGAGCTTGGCGGGCCTCGGGCCTATGGCCACCCCTACCTCGTACATTGGCGTATCTTATGTTTGATTATTTTACTTTTTCTACTTAATCACATAGATGAATGATATAAGGTTAAGAAGACAAAATTGGTAAATCAAATTGGTTTTCACAAGATAAGTTTATGGTCGCTAAAGATAAAATTTGGAAAATTTAAATATATTGCTTTTGCTTAGAGATAACTGCTTAAGGACCTTCTTAAATTGGTATCAGAGCTAGAACACTAATTTACTATGCTTGTAATCACTAATATAGGCATGAATCCAGGAGGGTTTAAGGTTATTAGAACACTTATATTTTATGGGACAAATTACACTTACTGGAAAATGCATATGAAGTTAGCTCTTAAGGCTATAGATGAACGTGTGTGGTAAGATGTTGTTAAGTGGTGGGCACCACCAATCACGAGAGATGGACAAGTTATTCGGTGAAAACTTGTTGAGTCGTGGACTGATACCGAGCACACACTTGCACAATACAATACTAAGGGTTTGAATGCACTCTTTTGTTCAGTGTCCTTGGAGGAATTTCTTTGTATTATTACGTGTGAGACGTCTAAAGAAGCTTAGGATATACCCCAACTTATCCATGAAGGAACCAATGCTGTTAAGACTTTCAAACTCCAAAACCTCACCACCCAGTTTGAGACGATTAAGATGTTAGAGAGTGAGAAGTTTGATGAGTTCTATGTTAGATTATTCAATATAATTAACTCGTCATTTAACTTAGGAGAGAAGATGCTCAACAATAGAGTCATAAAGAAAATCTTAAGGTTGTTGCCCGATAGATTCAATCATAAGGTGACAATTTTAAACTATCTGTGTATGTTTGACTCGATGAAACTAGAAGAGCTTGTAGGTAACCTACAAACTTATGAGCTCAACATGTTTACCTCCAAGCATGTGGCGAAGAAAAAAAAAGACATGGATTTGAAAGCCCTAAAGGAGGAAACTAAAGTCTCGAATGATAAGTCTGAGATCAAGTCCGAAGATGTGGCCATGTTGGCAAAGAATTTCAACAAGTTTTGAAAGTTTCGAAAGTAATATAAAGATGTAAAAATGCTTGAGAAATCTAAGAACAACATGGTCGATTGTTTCCCTAATAACCAGAGTGAAAATATTAAGAGGGATGAGTCATTGGTGTTATGGTTGTGAGGTTTATGGCCATAGAGTAGCAGAGTGTCCCACTAAACTTAAGAAGGAGGGTAAGAAATCGATAATATTTAACGCCACCAATAATGATAGTGATTCGAAAGAGGGAGAAGATTCCCGCAATGAGAGCAACTATATCACGTTCATGGTTTATCATGTGAGCGATGATGAGAAATCTTCCCATGAAGATATTACTTTGCATGACACTTCTGAGGCCCTAGTAAGTGAACCCCAAGTAAGTAAGGGTGATATTAGTAAGGATGAGGAGATAAAGAAGAGTGAGTTGGAAGTCGCCTTCTGTGAATTATAAGCAAAAACATTAAAGGTGAAGAAGGAAAACTTTAAGTTAGAAGCAAAGTTGAAAAAATGTGCCATAAATAATAATAATGAATGGATTGAGAATCTTAAGACAGGAGAGAAAACGCATCGAAAGAAACTAGATTACGCTGAGGGTTAGAGAGATAGTCTTCATTGTTTGATGGAGTCCATAAAGAAAGCGATTCAAAAGTTTGAGGAGTCTAGTCATTTACTTTAGGCTAGGATAGGAGAGTTTGAGGAGAATTTAAGAGTTGAGTTTGATTTGGAGGCTATGCCAGAAAAGTTGGATAGGAAGTTAGGCACCATCCAAATCAAAGATGATAGGTGAGGAATTGGCTTCGATAATCATTTTACCCCCATTTCAAAAGCCAAGACCGTGCATATGAGAGAGTCGTCTAGGAACGTAGGAAAGGTCATGATTTAGGTAACACTCCCCGCCGTATTTGCACACGTACTCATAGCGATAGGAGGGACCATCTTAGACATTATTGTCATGATCTTAAGAATGGTCCTAGAAAGTCTAAGAATAGAGTCGTTTAGGTTCCTAAAACCCCAATTCGTCGTTACAAACCTACTTGGGTTAGAAAATTGGATACAGAGGCATTAGGCATTAGTCTTGGTGATTCTCGTTTGATTGCACGCACTTCTCCCTATGTTAGATCTTATGGTTGAGCGCCTCCTCTAGTTTGTCATACTCTAGGCGTGTCATCTAGATTTATCTTTCCTAAGGTTATGACGTGTATATTTTGTATTTTTATGTTTTTTCATTGATTCATTTTGAGAAAAATACAAAAATATTTTGGTTTCGTATCTTTTTGAAAATACAAAAGATTTTCTTTGGGGTCAAAAATATTTTGACAAAATTGAAAAAAAAATAGTTTTTTTTTAGTATACACTTATGGTATGAAATATAGCGTGCTTCAATTCCATTCACTTCGTAATTTCCATGTGGCTAGGAAATTTGGTCATGACTGTAGATACTTAGATTGATCTTAACCATGTGTTCATGAAGTCATTTCGAACTTGACTTGCATTTGGATTAAACTATGTATGTGCCATCGCACAAACATGTATGAGCTTGTTTGAATGTTTGACTTCTCATGTACATTTGTGTTTGGTGATACATTATCCTCTCAATCTTGTTATCTACGCGCACATATGACTTAGGGGAAGTTGTGCATGTAAGAACCGTTGCCCGTGAGGATATTTATTGTTTATTAAAAAAGATATGAGAGGATACAGTAAAGGTCTGCGAAAGACAGGTTGACCGTGCGTGAAATCCACCATTTAAAAGAGCCCCCAAAAAATCAAGGCATTAAAAAGATCATCTATTGCCAAAAAGGGCAATAGGATATCTCTTAAAAGAAAAAATAAAGCTTCAAAAAAATATTTCATTAGAAAAGAATGGACATATATATATATATATATATATATATATATATATATATATATATATATATATATATATATATATATATATATATATCTTTTGAGGGATTTTAGTCAAAGATCAACGGGTTTTCATAATGAGTCCTATGTTGAAAAGTCGTATGACGACGCTATTATTTGGTAGAATTGTAAAAACCATAAACTTGAGTGCATGGTGTATGTCTATTTCACTAGTTCAGGTTATAACTGTCACATATGGCTAAACCATAGTTTGATGAAATCTAGAAGTCAATTAGAGCTTCTTGAACGTATCTATGTGTTTGGGTTATTATTCATTTGTAAGGAAAAAAATTTCAATTGAGTCCATTTGTATGTTATTGACTTATTTTAGGAAAAAAAACTTGTTAGTGTCATAGATAGATTTTTATATTGTCACGATCTCCACATAGTCGATAACGTGTTTGTTTAGAAGACATAGCGGCAAAGCTTCAAAGATATAGTATGCTGAGTATTAGTGGTGCACGATTCACGTTTTCATTCAGATTGCATTTCGAATATCTCTTAGGTATGAACGCATTATGTTTATGGAGTTCGAAAAGAGTTTTAAAGGATGGAAACTTTATTAAAAATGATTTTAAAATTTTTTAACTCGTTTATTCTGAGCTTATCTGATGCTAAAAGTTGTATGACAGACTGACTTTGGTTTAAGTGGTTCAAACGACATGTGATGTCGTTCGAACGACATCTCACAATAGTTAGAAAGACTTGAGCATCTCATTAGAACGACTTGTCGACTTAAAATTTTTATTTAAAGAGTTTTTCTCCTTGAATTTCGTAAATGTGTAGAAGCAAAATTTTGTTTCTCTACATAAGTTTTCTAAGGTTTTCAAAGATTAAAACCATCCTTAGTGTAGTAAGATCCGAGATTTCATATATAATTGATACAGAGATCTTATTTGCACCATCTGGAGTTTTTCGTACATATTGAACAAGTTATTCATTGGGTTTTACGGTGAAGAAGTGGAGGAGTCTATGTTCCTAATCGTAGAAGATTGCCAAAGTTACATCGGTGGACACCGAGGCACTCATGTACACGTGTGTTGTGAACGAGTATCGTGGAAGGATTTCTGCATGGGTAGTGTGGAGGAGAGGTTAAATTGAAGAAGAGCATCAAGGCTTGTGGGGATCGAGTCGTTGTTTAATTGTGTTTATCTTCCTTTTGTAAAACCGTATCATAATGATTGTCTGGCTTGGGTCGTCCGAGGTTTTTTCCCTTTGTGGTTTCCTCGTACATCCGTTGTTGTGAACTTTGCTTTATCTTACATGCTTTAATCACTTAGATGAATGTTTAGGATTAAACAAGATAAAATTTAACTTAATTAAAATTGGTTCACAAACTTGGTGCGTGTTGACATTGGAAAAAGGTTCGGAAAGAAAAATTATTTTTGACATCCTTAAAGCACATTTGAGAAAAAAGGGCCTACAAATTAGTATCAAAGCTAGAAATATTTTTTTTGGTGTGTTCATCCATTGTGCTTTTAAGAATGAATTTTGAAAACCTTGATAGTTTTAGAACTCATGTTTTTTGTGGCTCAAATTATGCTTGTTGGAAGAAGCAAATGAGAAGTGATTTAAAATCAATTGATGAGTGTGTTTGGTTAGAATTTGAAAAAGGTTGGACACCACCGGTCACACAAGAGGGAGAGGCCACTAGTTTAAAACATGTTGAGTCATGGATCGAAACACACATGAACTTGCACTTTATAATTCTAAAGGTCTTCATGTTATTTCCTCACATTTCACACCGGAAGAGTATAATCGAATCATGAAGTATGAAATCTCAAAAGAGGCTTGGGATATTCTTGCACTTACTCACGAGGGCACTAGCATGGTTAGGGAATCTAAACTTCAAAACCTCACTACCTGATTTGAGACAATTAAGATGTTTGAGAGTGAGTCATTTGATGATTTTTATGCTAGATTATCAAACATTGTGAACTCGACGTTTAACTTGGGAGAGAAAATACTCGATAATCGAGTCATAAAGAATCTTAAGGTCGTTGACTAGTAGATTTGATCCCAAAGTGATCGTTTGAAACTCCTTTAGTATGCTTGAATCAAAGAAACTAAAAGAGCTTGTAAGTGACTTACAAATATATGACCTTGACATACTTACCTCCAAGAAAGTGCCAAAGAAAGAAAAGGGCATTGCTTTGAATGCCCTGAAGGAGGAGACTAAAGTTTCGGATGATGATTGCGATTTCGATTTTGAATATGTAGCCTTATTGGAAAAGAAGTTAAAAAGGTTTCATCAATTTTAAAAGCAATAGAAAGATGCCAAAAGACTTGAGAAATTAAAGAACAACAAGGCGGATCAAGTCCTTAAAAATAAAAATGATAATGTTAAAAGGGATGAGTCAGATAGGTGCTTTGGTTATTTGGGTTTTGGTCACAAGGTAGTCGAGTGCCCCACTAGACTTAATAAGGAGGGAAAGAAACCGATAGCATATAATGCCACCTTAAGTGATAGTGACCCGGAAGAGGGAGAGAGTTCCCCCATTGAGCGCAACTTTGTAGCGTTCATGGAATGTCATGTGAGCGATAACGATAAATCTTCCCATGAAAATTATCATGTGATTGACACTTTCGAGGCCGTTGTGTGTGAATCCCAAATTAGTGAGGGTGAAACTAGTGAGGAGGAGGAGATAGATGTTGGAGAGTTGCAAATTTCCTTTAATGATTTGTATGCTAAAGCGATAAAGGTGAAAAAGGCAAACTTCAAGTTGCAAGCTAAGTTGAATGAGCATGTCGTAGAAAATAATTATGCTTTGATTGAGGATCTTAGGGAACAGGAGAAAACTCTTCGAGAGAAACTAGAATATGTTGATGGTGAGAGAGATAGTCTTCGTGGTTTGATGGAGTCTTTGAAGAAAGATATTCAAGACTTTGAGGAGTCTATACGTTTGCTTAATTCTAGGATTAGTGATCTTGAGGAGAGATTGAGAGACTCGAGTAAGCTGAAGTTTTATTTATAGGCTAGGTCAAAAAAGTTAGATAGGATTTTAGGTACTGTTCGAATCAAGGATGATAAGTGTGGTATAGTCTTCGATGATCATGTTTCACTCATTCCCAAATCCAATACCAATCATGTGAGAGAGCCGATTAGGAATGTTAGGAGAGGTCCACATATAGGTCACATTCCTCTCCGTGTTTACACTTATTCTCATTGCGGTAGTAAGGGTCACCTTAGGCGTTATTGTTATAACCTTAAAAATTCTCCTAGGAAATTTAAGGATAAAGTCTTTTTGGTTCCCAAAACCCCCATGCGTCGTTATACACCTACTTTGGATAGGAAATCGAACTTAATGGCTTTATGAATTAAACTTCATGGTTCGTGTTTGGTTGCACTTGATTCTTTCCATGCTAAATCTAATGGATGATTGTGTTGCCATGTTTGTCATACGCTAGTCTTTGCTTCATGATATATATCTTGATAGTTTTATGACATGTGTATCTCTTTGTATTATTTTATTTATTTATTTGAGTCTTATTTAAAAAATTCAAAAAGATTTTATTTTGATAAATTTTTTAAAATACAAAAGGATTTTATTTTGATAATTTTTTTAAAATACAAAAAAAATTTTGATTTTCTATAGTTGTGAGAAAATACAAAAAGATTTTGTTTTATTAGTCAAAAATATTTTTCGAAAAACTTAAAAAGATTTTTGGTTTATTTTTGTGTCATGAGTTTTTATGTTTGATGTGGCATATTGGTGTGCTTGGACCCCCATCATTTCATTATCCATGTGATTAGGACATTTGATCATAATTATAGACGCTTAGAATGATCTTAACCATTGTCTTAATGGGGTTGTTGTTTCAAAGTTGATTTGCGTTTGGATTCAACTTTGTATATATGCCATCATTTCACACATATATGAGTTTATAAGAATGTTTGACTTCTCATACGTATTTGAGTTTGGTGAGACGTTATCCTCTTAATTTTACCATCTATGCATGAGAAACCGAATAGGTTCGGTGTGTGATAATTGATTTAAATTAAATTAAATTCGCAAGATTCCAAGTAACCCTTATTTAATTCGAGTCTATTTAGAAACAGCTCATAAACAAACTACGTGTGTGTGTGTCAAACCATAAATAAAGCATGCGACACAAAGTTAAGGAAAAATCCCCGCAGGGCAAAACCTTTTATTTCACTATAATAAGTAAATCGCAACTTACACAGATTACAATGAAATACAGTGACACACGAATACCCGCAGGTGTCGGCAGCAATGAATCCACACGCAGCGAACCCACATGAACCTCAGTCCAATTAACAAAGGAAGAACCGCAGCACTCCTCAATGACACGCAGCCATAAAACTTTGTATAGACTCTCTCAGCAATGACACGCAGCCCTCGGTTGCAAAGATCTCTCCACAAAGGTTTGAACAAACACAAGGTTGTGTTCTTGGGTTACCAAAAAAGATTCACAAAGGATTGGCAATTGTGTGAATCAAAACATGAGTCTTGGGACTCAAAAAATATGAAGACTAGAGTAATTGGGACTCTAAAAAACGTCTTCCAAAGTCTTGCAAAACTGCTCCCCCGAAGGTGGTTTAAATAGGAAAACAAATGAAGAGTTCCACCAATTTAAAACACTGAAATTCTATCCAGCGCACAGGGACCCCGAACTGGTTCGGGTACCCTGCGAACTGGTTCGCCCCCTCCGAACCGATTCGGGCTGGGTTCGGGGAAACTCGCTGGGAACAGGGGCTAAACACTTAGAAAAATTCCCAGTATTTTCAATGTAAATATCTCCATTTTCAACGGGCCATAACTTGTTCACCGTATCTCGGATTGAGGTTCCGTTTCTTCCAGTATCTTTGTTGCGGCAAGCTCTTCAACTTTCCAGTTGACCGGTCCTCCGGACGGTGGCTGTAAAATTACCAATTGCCCTTGAACTTCCCTATCAAGCCTTATTCCACTGTTTTGACTTCTCTTGCGTACCACTTGCATAAAGTCCCTAAAATCATGGAACGTGAAGTCGTTGAGGCAGATGAGGGACACATGATGGAGATAATAAAAACTTGATTCCCGGAATTCAGATTTATGCCGTCGAGTGAGATCTTGAGGTGACGTGCCAAATGTAGCGGCGTACGACATACACAAATGTAACATGTTGGACATGAAAAAAATGTCCTTACAAATCTCCCCCTATGTCTATGCCGGTACATACATAAAAAATCCGAATTATCAAATACGAAATTGCCTATACAAATCTACCCTCCCATGAACCCAAAACTGGAAAAGGTACAAATGAATAGTCTTCATCATTTTTTCTTCAAATCTTCAGGAATCTCAAATCTTTTCTCATCAGGGTGTGCAATTCAGAGATCATTAATGAAGTACCTACACACATGAGATCAAGAACAAATACCAAGTGACGTATCGAGTTTGAAAAAAAATAAACATAGATACCAATAAATGATAAGCATAAGTCAAATCTCAAAACTCCCCCAAAATTCAAACTCCCCCAAAATAAGATAATTCTTTCTCCCCCTTTTTATGATGTCCCCAAATAGACAAATAAGAAGAATGAAACAAACAAGCAAAATCGGGGTGTCACGGTATTCAAAACAAGGCATCAAACAATATGGCAAACGTGCTCTAGCAAAGAGTTGCCAAAAAAAACTTCACAAACTATTTTTGATTTTTAAAATTTTTCGAACAAAAAAAAATCTGATACCATTTGAAAAAAAATATGTAAAACATGATACAAAAAAAATCACACCATGGATTTAGACTCAAACAACCAAGTCATGGAAACGAAATGAATGGGTGTGAACACATTCGATAGGTAAATCAACTCAATCAATCATATGTGCACGATGCATATGTGTACCCCTAACGAATGATCATCAAAATTATCCTTAGGTGTAAAAAAAATTATTGAATTTAAATGACATCGTCTTATGCAAACCAACAAATCAAAGTCAAAGTGATTTCCACACCAATAACGTCCAAAACTATGTAGCGCATTTTCAAGCATTTCAAGGACGTGCAAACCCGTTTTAAATTCTCCAACCAAACTCCCTCATATATATTTTCTTTTAGAGGTAATCTAAATTCTCAAACTTTGGAGAATTGGTGCAAAAACCTAAATGGCCCATAATTTGGCATGAATTTCTTTTTATTGCCTTTCAATTTTTTCGGGATCTTTAAACCTCTTTGGACCTCGGATAATAAAATTCCTCCATTTTTTAGGTCCAATTTAATGGTGGCTTAGTATTCACAAAGGCAAAAAGAACCTTTCGCAGCCCTTCCTCATTTTTAAACAAAGCACACAAACTCGAAAAACGGTTCTTATATGCACAATTTCCTTATTAAATTTTATCGCGCTTGGTTCGTTTTAAGGACGGGATTGAAGTGAAAACACCCAACCAACATGTGATAAGAAAATCACAATAATCAAGCAAATTCGTGCATGTGTGCAATAAAGGAAACATGAGTCAAACATGTAGGAAGAAACACTCAATTACATCTTAATGACTCCAAACATTATAAAGCACAAGGATGAATTGACCTATTGTGTCAAAACACTATCAAATAGTCACATGAAAAAAAATGAAATGATGTTGTGACTCGGCCATCCAAAGTGTTCATCCATAAACGGTGCAAACAAAAAACAAAAATCTTTTTGGATTTTTCTAAAAATTTCATCAAAATAAAATCTTTTTGTATTTTTCAAATTTTTTAAACAAAATATACAAAAATGATACATACTAGCAATAGGCAAACAATGTCATCATGAAAATCACCCTATGCTAGTAAACAAGTCAAACCTCAATCATTAGGTGTGGAGGGGTTTTCCAAAGGTGGTGACAGCTTATGAAAAACCTCCATCAATTCTTGTGAAGATTTGACTAAAAACTTAACTTGCTCACCTAAATGTGCAAACTCTCTCATGTAGTCTCCGGGAGCATGTAAAGTATCATGTGTGGGTGCATGTGCGCCCGAAACACGTGTAGAGGCAAAACGTGACACATAACCCAACTTAAAGCAAAATTCCCTAAGGTGTCCTCTCCTCTTGCAATGAGAGCAAACATAAATAGGCCTAGGAATACCTCTCTCAAAAACTCTAGGACGCACTCTCCTAATGGGAATGGGACGCCTAGGTGGGTTAGGGTGAGACACATGTGAAACTGTCACTAAAGTGGGAACCGGCTCGGGTGCTAAATGGGAAGAAGAAGCATCGTCCTGACTGATTCCTAGCTTCTCACCTTTACCCTTAAGAACTACCTTTTCAACCTTCTTAGGTGCGTTCTCAAACTTGACTTTGACCACCCTGGCACGTTCGAGATCACTCTCGAGTTGGGATACACGTGTCGTCAGACTAGACAACGTGCTGGTCAAATCACACTTCTCCTTTCTCAAAACCTCCTTCTCTTCCTCCAAATCTAAAACCCGAAGACCTAAATCCCTATTATACTTCTTTGTTTTCAAGGTCTCGGTGTACAAATCTCCAAAATCTTTTTGGAGATCACTTTCATCTCCACTTTCACTCTCACTTTCTCCCTCACTTGAAGCGCTCAAACCATCACTATCACATTCGTGTGCACTATTGTGGGACAAGGTGGGTGTGGTCACACAACTAGGTTCGGTGTGTGATAATTGATTTAAATTAAATTAAATTCGCAAGATTCCAAGTAACCCTTATTTAATTCGAGTCTATTTAGAAATAGTCCATAAATAAACAACTACGTGTGTGTGTGTCAAACCATAAATAAAGCATGCGACACAAAGTTAAGGAAAAATCCCCGCAGGGCAAAACCTTTTATTTCACTATAATAAGTAAATCGCAACTTACACAGATTACAATGAAATAAAGTGACACACGAATACCCGCAGGTGTCGATCGGTGTTGGCAGCAATGAATCCACACGCAGCGAACCCACATGAACCTCAGTCCAATCAACAAAGGAAGAATCGCAGCACTCCTCAATGACACGCAGCCATAAAACTTTGTAGAGACTCCCTCAGTAATGACACGCAGCCCTCGGTTGCAAAGATCTCTCCACAAAGGTTTGAACAAACACAAGGTTGTGTTCTTGGGTTACCAAAAAAGATTCACAAAGGATTGGCAATTGTGTGAATCAAAACATGAGTCTTGGGACTCAAAAAATATGAAGAATAGAGTAATTGGGACTCTCAAAAACGTCTTCCAAAGTCTTGCAAAACTGCTCCTCCCCCGAAGGTGGTTTAAATAGGAAAAAAAATGAAGAGTTCCACCAATTTAAAACACTAAAATTATATCCAGCGTACAGGGACCCCGAACCGGTTCAGGTACCCTACGAACCGGTTCGGGCTGGGTTCGGGAAAACTCGCTGGGAACAGGGGCTAAACACTTAGAAAAATTCCCAGTATTTTCAATATAAATATCTCCATTTTCAACGGGCCATAACTTGTTCACCGTAGCTCGGATTGAGGTGCCGTTTCTTTCAGTATCTTTATTGCGGCAAGGTCTTCAACTTTCCAGTTGATCGATCCTCCGGGAAGTGGCTGAAAAATTACCAAATTGCCCTTGAACTTCCCTATCAAGCCTTGTTGCACTATTTTGACTTCTCTTGCGTACCACTTACATAAAGTCCCTAAAATCATGGAACCTGAAGTCGTTGAGGAAGATGAGGGACACATGATGGAGATAATAAAATCTTGATTCTCGGAATTCGGATTGATGCCATCGAGTGAGATCTTGAGGTGACGTGCCAAATGTAGCGGCGTACGACATACACAAATGTAACATGTTGGACATGAAAAAAATGTCCTTATAATTCATAATATGACTTAGGAGGAGGTGTGCATGTAAGAACCGTTTTCCATGAGGATTTATATTGCTTATATTGAAAATATGAGGAGTGTTCACGGGAAAGGGCTGGGAGAAAATAATAATCTCATCGTGAAAGTCATCGTTCAAAATAGCCGAAGAAAAAATTAAGGCACTAAAAAGGATCATATGACAAAAATGGGGCCAATAGAATTTCTCTAAGGTGAGAAAAAATAGAAACCTCAAAAGATTTAGAAAAATAAAATATTAGTATATGAGGGTATTTGGATGGAAAATAACAACGGGTTTGCACCAGGAATCATAATGTTGAAAAATCGTATCATGATTGATAGTACTAATATAGCACCCTGCCACGGAGGGTACTCGACATCGCAGATGATTATATGCCGCGGCCCTTATCAACACAAGGCGCGACCCTTCACAACACGGGGCGCGACCCTTCACAATACAGGGTGCAGAACCTTTGGCTCTACCCTGTTGCAGGACGCATTACTCACATTACTTCCCATACAGGCCGCATCCCTCTCCATTACTGCAACTCCAGATTTTATGTACGTTACATGCTCAGAGCATGTGGGCATATCTCCTATAAATTGAGGACCACACCTCGAAATAAAGAGAGAGAGAGAGAGATATTCCATACACCCGATGCAGACTCCACAATACATACTCTCTATACAACCTCAACCTACAGCTTGGGGGGCCACTGGCCGGCATCGTGGCCATCTCCCCAGCACACCGAAATACTCAACACTATCATGTACTCTCCAACACTATCATGTACTCTCCATTATTTTCATACTTGTACGCCTCTTTAGGCACGATTATATTGTACAATACGATGCATATAATGACAATGGAGCAACACAGTGGACGTAGGCCTATTTTAGGGGCTGAACCATTCTATATCTTGTTTTCTCTCTATTTACTTTCTTTGTTTATTTATTATACACTTTACTCTTGATTTGCTAGTACGACAAAGACAAGTGGATGATTTCTCATATCATCAATCTGGCGCCATCTGTGGGAAAGAGATATTTCAATCTTGTTTCTCTTTGTTTTGGGTTCTTAAACACCTTATTCTACACATGGGGATCCTTTGGATCATTATCTCATGGGTGGATTTCAGTTGTTGAACTCGTATTTTGTATACACTCTCAAATGGGTATCGCGTATTTTCAAATCTATCCAGGGGTCTCATTTTTTATGACCTTAGATCTATTTTTACATACCCCAATTATGTAACCTCACCAAGATGACACTGAAAAGTGCAAAGGTTAATAGCCTCACAAAGGTGGGTGATTAGGGAAGAGTTATATTTACTCTCTTTTAATTGATTCTTCACCTATGATCTACGTTTTATCATTAGAATTGTGCCATTTTGTGCACCGAGAGGTTATTCTCTCAATGGATAGACCCTAGCAGGTATGCTCTCCACGAGTTTCGGGAGAAAAACTCAATTTTGGGGTTTCAATTTTGGTATTGTCCCTTCACTGCCTAGGTAGGGATGCGGCGTGGTACCTTATATATCGCGGCCTCTACTGGGGCAGTTGAATTGTAGAAGCTTCAAAACATTAAGGAGCGGACTCAGGTGGTCTCCAGCTCAACTTTGGTGAACACCATGCAAAGGCCACGATAGTGCACCTATGTGCCATTCTGGTCGCGACCTCAATAAAATGCCATGCAGTAGTTCAAACACTGCATCCCCATTTCCTACTTAGTTACTCCAATATCCCTGAGATTACTCACTTCTGTTAGTTTTGACTCAGATTATATATACTTTTTAAAGACTAGAAAAAAAAATGGAAGGAGAATCCAGCCAGAGCACAGAAGTCAAAGATGAGATTGTGCAACTGTACAATCACCTCAACCACCTCTACGACAGTCATGCCTCACTCCAGACCCAGGTCAACTATTTGACTCAGAGGGTCCTAATGCTAGAGGTCGCGACCTCACCCAATGTGGGTGCGGCACCCAGAATCGGTGCTGCTGCAGCTCCAGAAGTTCCGCTCGAGGAAGTGCGCGAGCTAAAAGCACTGGCCGCAGAACGCAAGGCCGCGACCAGGGTCCAAAAAAGGAGAATGGAGAAGGCAGAGGAGAAATCTGAGGCCTACACTCGGTTGGCCTTCTCGATTGAAGAGATATTTAATTTCATCAAAGAAGACAAGCTGTTCACGTGGCCAGAAAAGCTGAGAGCTCCACCCCACAAGAGGAACAAAGCTATTTGGTGCAAATTCCATCAGGACCATGGCCATAACACTGAGCAATGATATGCTTTGAAGGATGAAATTGAAAGGCTGATTGGGCAAGGGATTCTGCGGAGTTTCCTCAAAGATGTTTAGGGGTTGAAGTCTAGTCTCACAGACCGCATGCCCATTTTTCATGCTTATGCCTTAAATTCCATCTGTTTCTACTTTACAGTGAAAACTCCTCTTATGTTGTTTAAAATTAAACTTTGTATTATTCTTACAAAGTCATATATATATGAATAGTTATATAAAATCAAGTTCACTTTTATAGTGTCGTATGTTAATTCACATTTCCATGAAATGTTATCTTATAAAGATCATTTTTATCTTAAACAGATCTCAATTCGAGATAATATGTTATATCGGGAATGATAATATCTAAATGGGCCCACAAACGCCCGACAAGATGCCTGATTATCCGAAAGAAGATAACAATTGAAAATGACGAAAGAAAATACAGAAAGCAGTTATCCAAATTGGACTGCAACATCACTCATAAGGGTCCACAATGCCCGTTCTTAGCTTTCGGGATGCGTCATTAGCTGCAAGGGCCCACAGTGCCCATTCTTAGCTTTCAGGATGCGTCATTAAGTTAGAAGACTTTTAGTATCTAGTCAGGGATGGATTTATATATATCCATAGTTGTGGGTGGCTTAATAACATAACCCATCCTTGGGAGGCTTGAAAGTATCATGTATTTTAGCTGTGGGTGGCTTAATAACATAACCCAGCCTGGGGAGGCTTGAAAGTATCATGTATGTTAGCTGTGGGTGACTTAATAACATAACCCAGCCTGAGGAGGCTTGAAAGTATCCTGTATGTTAGCTGTGGGTGGTTTAATAACATAACCCAGCCTGGGGAGGCTTGAAAGTATCCTGTATGATAGCTGTGGGTGGTTTAATAACATAACCCAGCCTGAGGAGGCTTGAAAGTATCCCGTATGTAACCTGTGGGTGTCTTAATGACATAACCCAACCTAATAACATTTGAAGTTGCTGCATCTAATTTACAAAATTGTTTCTGCATCTAATTTACAAAATTTCCCAAAAGTTTCCCATCATCCGAAGTTTTCAGGATCAAATCTAATAACATTTGGTGTATGTGTGTTTAATTTGTATCTAAATAAAATAACATAAGAAAATAATAAAATAAAAACAAGTAAAAGTAAAATAAAATAAAATCTAAACTAAACTGAAATTAAAAATCTAGTAAACTACTAAAGACTAATCCTAAAAATAAAAAGAAATAAAAGTAAACATTAAAAATCTAATCAAACTAAAAAAAACTAAAATCCTAAATAAAAAATATAAAAGACACAAAATAAAAATAAAAATAAAAATTTATTAAAACTAAAAATAGAATCCCAATATAATAAAACTAAAGAAAGCTAAAATCTAATAAAACTAGAAAATAAATGCCTAAAAACTAATCCTAAAATAAAGATAAAAAGTTAAAAACTAATAAAAATCAAAATAAAATACACTAATTAAAAAAATATAAAAATAGAAAATAAATCCTAGAAAATTCTAAATAAAACCTAAAATAAAACGACACAAAATAAAAATCTAAAAAATATAAACTAAACACACACGAGGCTCGGATGATGGTTTAGGGACAGGATAGAGAGGGTGTGGGCTAGGCTTAAGGTACGGGGATAGGATTTCAATTTTTTCTCCATTTGAACTGAAAATTGTCTCGAAATATAACTTTTGACACCGCAACTGCAATCAAGCTTGCACATTATACAATTACGCGCATAAGATCCAAACTGCCGAGAATTAGCAACTAAAATGCGTCTATTCGGGATATAAAATGTACATTTTTGGGTCCTTATCATTCTGTAATCTTGAGTTTGGCACCGAAAATTATTCTGTCACTTTGAACAATCATTTTCGTGCGGTGGTATATGTTTTTTTTTTTTTTTTTTTTTTTTTTTTCCAAGAAAATTCAGCTATATAACTTAGATGGAAAGAAAAAGCCTCTCTCCAGTGGCTTACAATATCGATATGCCAAAGTCATTAATAAAGGACTGAATGAATCTAGATGAAAATCCTTTATAAGGCCTAATTTTAAAAGCTATAACAATGTCACTATGAATCTCTTGGATTATCGAGCGTGTCTTCATTTGAACATTATCAAAATTAGCATGATTTCTGGAGCACCAAATCCGCCAGCATATGTAGGAGGGAAGAATCTTGCAAAGAGTAGCACGAATATTGTTACCACGACAAGCAAACCACCAAGATAAAAATTTTGCCCGAAGAGATCCAAAATATGTTCTAAATCCCATTAAATTCTCGAAATGAACCCACACCTCCTTAGCAATACCACTATGGAGAAATAGATGATCAATATTTTCTTCTTGAGAGAACTTACAACATCTGCATTTTGACACCATAGGGATGTGAATATTTTTTAGATTGGCATCAAGAGGAATAGCATCATGAAGAATCCTCCACATTAAAATGGATACTTTAGGAATAATCCTAACATCCCAGATCATGGTAAAGGAAAATTGAATGCAGGAATATTGCCGAATACACTCCCAAGCTATTTTAATGGAAAAATCTTGCTTAAACCATTTTTGATCAAAAGAGAAGACATTATCATCAATGATATCTCCAACTGACTGCATACGCTTCCATGTGGTACTCGCAAAGGAAGGAACACACCTGTAATTGATGTGGGAAATTTTTTTGTATTTACAATGCATAAAATTGGCCCAAAGTGAGTTATTCTGCATAAACCGAATCCATATTTTGCAAGCATAGGCATCGCAAATATCTGCTAAATTTCGAAGACCCAAGCCACCTTCATATTTTGGACGAGAAATTACATCCCAAGAAACCCAATGGTGCTTATGATTAGCCTCAACATTACCCTAGAAAAAATTTGAACATATTTTTTGAAAATCTTGAAAAAAAGATTTTGTAGGGTTTAAAGCAGAAAAAATATGTTGCCCCATGGAATGAAGAACTGATTTAATCAGAGTGAGCCGACCTGCATGATTCATGATTCCAGTACTCCAGCTTTTAATATGATCAATAGCTTTAGTCGTTATGCCATGAAAAAATTGATTTTTCTTCCTACCAGTGAATAGAGGAACTCCAAGGTAGATCATGGGGAGAGCAGAAGTTTTAAAACCAGTTAAGTCACTGATAGATTTTCGATGGCGGCTGCTGCAGAATTTTGAGTATAGAATGCCACTCTTCCTCTTATTAACATGCTGACCAGAATGATCTTCATAAATAGTTAACCATTTCATAAAGTTCCGCATAGATTTAGACGAGCCATTGAGAAAAAGAATAATATCATCAGCGAATGATAGAGAAGAGATAACTGGACAACCACTTGGAATAGTATAGTGATTAATTCGGCCAGCAGATACAAGATTGTGAATACCTCGGATTAGAACCTCCGCTGCTAAGACAAAGAGAGCTGGTGATAATGGGTCACCTTGCCGAACACCTCTCCTGGAATTAAAAAAGCCACATGTTTTCCCATTAAAAATAATAGAGTACCAGCAATTGGAGATATTTCTCCAAATCATATCAATCCAGTGTTCTGAAAAACCATAGGCTCTGAGCACTTTGAGAATGAAGACCCAAGAAAGACGATCGTACGCCTTCGTCATATCTAACTTGATCACCACATTTGATCCTCTAGATTTTTTGTGAAGTTGAGACATTAATTCTTGAGCAAGAAGAATATTGTCCGTAATAGATCTTCCTTTAATAAAGCCTGCTTGAGAATTAGAAATAATCTTCGGAAGCAATGAGCCAATACGATTAGCCAAAATTTTTGAAATAATTTTATTTGAAAAATTGCAAAGGCTAATCGGTCTAAAATCTGAGCAATTTTTTGGATGATCCACCTTTGGAATGAGGATAATATTAGTTGAAGTCCAGCTTTTAGGAATGTCCTCACCAACAAAGAAAGATTGAATGGCATGAATAATATCTTTGGCAATGATGTTCCAACAAGTTTTGTAGAAAAACCCATTGATCCCATCCGGTCCAGCTGCACTATCACTATCCATGGAAAATATGGCTTCTTTGATTTCAGTCTCTGAAGGAATCATATCTAGTATTTGATTATCAGCCCCATTAATCAATCTTGGAATGTGCTCAAAGATATCATTATCTGCATGACATATGGACTCCTCTCCAAGTAAAGCTTGAAAATAATCAATAACTTCCTTTTCAACCTCATCCGGATTGTTAACGCAAACACCATCAAGTTTTTGAATTTGATGTATAAACAGTTTGGTTTTCCGTTTTTTAGTAACGGAATGAAAAAATTTTGAATTTTGATCTCCATCTTTAACCCATTTCAATCGAGCTTTTTGTTGCCAATAAATCTCTTCAATTTTAAGCTCGTTATTAAAGTTAGCTTTAGCAAGATGCCAATCTTCCCGATTTTGAGGAGTTGGATTAGTATCAAACATAGCCTCCTTAAGGATAACTATTTCTTCCGCCTTTTGAACCCTAGAAAAAATATTTTTAAAAACATTTTTATTCCACTCTTTAAGTTTAGATTTAACTAACCTCAATTTTGCAGCAAAGGAGGCCATAGGGTTGCCCGAGGCATCTGAATCCCAAGCTTTATCAACCGTTTCCAAGAATGAATGATGAGTGGCCCACATATTTTGGAATCGAAATGGTTTGTGAACCAAATCACTCTTACTCTTTATTGTCAAGACAAGAGGAGAGTGATCAGAATTTGTTCTATGTAAATGCTCCACAGATGACAAAAATTGTTGATTAAACCATCCTTCATTCCCAAACATGCGATCCAACCGAGCCCAAATAGAAGCATCCCCGTCTCTGTTGTTACACCAGGTAAAGTTGGATCCAAGAAAAGGAATTTCTTGTAGACCAACATTAACCAAAGTTGAATTGAAATCAATAATTGCCTGTCTATCAACCATGTTACCTCCTTTTTTTTCTTCTTGATTAGCAACTATATTAAAATCACCTCCTATCAACCAGGACTCATAACCAAGATTAGCTACTGAATAAATCTCATCCCAAAGAAATTGTCTATCCACCTTATTACATTTAGCATACACACAAGATACCAAAAAAGGATTAGGAATTTGGGGAGTTTTAACTGATATAGTTAATAATTGGTCCATATCACGGACAATATTAACATTACAATTAAAATTCCATAAGATCCAAATTTTACCTCCAGCATTTGCTAAACCATCAGAAAATCCAATTCTTCTCAAAATATCATTGATATTACCTTCTTCAATTTTGGGCTCCTGAATTGCAACCATACATATATTAAATCTTCTGATGATACTCTTTAGTCTACGAATAGACGAATTATTCCCAACCCCTCTGATATTCCAAAATAGAAGACTAAGCATCTAAACTGGACTGGAGCTGAGTTTGAGAAAGTTTAGTAGCAGACCTGGTTTTGACAAAGGAGACTGAACGAGCCTTAGATTTCTGTTTTTTCTTCTTGGTTATAGCTGAGTCCTTGTTATTCACATGAGCAGTTGAGATATCAATCTTCTCCAATCTAATTTTGCTAGTAGAATTTTTTGTTATTCACGGACAACTATATGTACGTGCTAATTATGAAGAAGAAGTGGTGGATTACTTGTTTGGATTCCTTAACATTACTCAGGCTACATTGGTGAATACCGAGGTGCATGTGGACTCCTATACTATGCACACTTACGTTGGTGGTCTCGTATATGGCACTGTGGAGGAGCGGTAGAAGAGAAGAAGAGGCGTCAAGGCTTGTGGTTGATCGAGTCGCTGTGTAAGACAAAATTCTCTCTTGGTATTTTTTCGTATCATATGATTGTCTGGCCTGACAGTCTGAAATTTTTTCCCTTAGTGGTTTCCTCGTACATTGGCGTGTCTTATGTTTGATTTATTTACTTTATCGGCTTAATCACGTAGGTGCATGCTATAGGGTTAACTAGAGAAAATTAGTAAATCAAATTGGTTTTCATAAGATAAGTTTGTGGTTGCCAAAGATAAATTTGGAAAATTCAAATATATTGCCTAGAGATAACTTCTTAAGGGCCTTCTCAAAATCATGGTTTGTTTCTTAGAAGATCATGAAAACAAATTCGAGTCTAAAATTAGATAGGAGCCACTCGTAAAACGACGGCTATCAGGACAACCAACCCAGTTTGCGTCATAAAATGATAGCGACTCAAAAAGGAGTGGGCGAGTAATATCATGCCACAATGAGTTATACCATTGAGGTATAGGGGAATTCTTTTTACATATTAAAGATAAAGCATGCCAGGATTATGCATATATTGACAAACTAGATTGACGACTGTAAGGACATTTTTATCATGTTCGATATCTTACATTTTTGTATGTCATACGCCGCTACATTTGGCACGTCTCTTCTCGATCTCATATGACGGCCTCAATTCGAATTCCGGTAATCAACCATTCATTTTCTCCATCATGTGTCCCACATCGGCCTCAACGACTTCACGTTCCATAATTTAAAGGACTATATGCTAGTGGTACGCAAGAGACGTCAAAACAGTAAAAGAAGGCACGATATGAAAGTTCAAGGGAAATTTGGTAATTGTCCAGCCACCGTCCGAAGGTCCAATCAACTGGAAATTTGAAGAGATCGCCACAACGAAGACACTAGAAGAAACGACACCTCAGTCTGAGCAACGATGAAGAAGTTATAGGCTTTGAAAATGGAGAAAAATCTTTGGAGAATGCTGTGTATTTTTTCCCCACGCCAGCGAATTTTTGCGAACCGCAGGCCAAACCGGTTCGGGGGTCGAACCGGTTCGCAATACACCCGAATCGGTTCGGGATACCTGACGCTGGATAGAGTTTCAGTTTTTAAAAACTCTTCTTGGTTTCCCTATATAAACTAACTTCGGGGGAGTTGTTTTGCAAGACTTAAAAAGACGTTTTTGAGAGTTCTATCACCTCAAGTCTTCATATTTTTTTAGTCCTAAGACTTATGTTTTGATTCACACATCCTTGCCAAATATTTGTGAATCCTTTTGTAACCCAAGAACACAACTTTGAGTTTGTTCAACCCCTGTGGAGAAGACCGTCCTTCTTCTTCATTGTTTCCCTCCGGGAAAGGGAAAGTTCCAGCCGACGACATCAGAACCGACACCTGCGAGTATTTCTGTGTCAATATTTCTAGCCGTTGCTTTGGAGCTTTGACAAAAGACACCGCACGTTACACTTGTGGGAGATTATCAGGTTGTATGTAAGTCAGTGGTCTTGTAAATTCTTTAAAGTTCTAAAAATAAAAGGTTTTACCCGAAAGGGGTTTTTTCCTTAACTTTGTGTCACATGCTTCATCTATTTATGGTTTGACACGCGCACACACATAAATGCATGTTTAGGGGTTAATTTACTTTGGTTTATATAGACTCTAATTAAATAAGGTTGAATTGGATAGTTACAAATCTATTTAATCAATTATCACACACCGAACCTATTCGGTTTTTCAAATTGGTATGAAAGCGGGTTAAGCTAACTTATCGCGTGATCCTAATTTTTTCAAGGATTTACTTTTTTGATACAATTTGACCTCTCACGTCGTCAAATTGGTATCAGAGCAGGTTACGCTAATTTATTGCATATTCCTATTTTCTGCAAAATTTGTGTGATATTGATTTTTTTTTGAAAAAATAATTTTGTGAAAAATCGCAATTTTTCAATGGAACCCCCGTTTAATGAGGAGCCTATTTTTGAAAAAGTTCACGACCATGCTGAAAATTTAAAAAGTTTGAATTTGAAACTTTGCAAAAGAATTAAAGTTTTGGAAAAAGAAAATTCTCGTTTTAAATCTGCGATGGATCTTTTGCAAACGGTTCAAAATCAAAGAGATTTTTATCGTGAAAAACTTGTTTCCTTGGACCATGACTTCGTTTCTTTAAAATTGTCCAAAAAGGAGAGTGATGATAGGGTCCTTGTTTTACAAAATGAATTAGAGGACCTTAAACATTCGATGGTTTGTGTTTGTGCCAAAGATGATAAAAATATTTTTGTCAATGAGTTTGTGGCACGTGAAGAGACTCCTAGGAAAAAGTTTGCTTTAATTGAGGGGGAGCGAGATAACCTTCTAGGTTTGATTGATAATTTGAAGAAAGCGTCCCTTAATTTGGAAGAGTCTAATTCTTTGCTTGAGTCAAAAATTTTAACGTTAAAAAATGATTTGACAGACTCAAGTAGGTTTAATAGTGATGGTAATGGCTCATCGTGTTCTCATGCTTCTAATGCTAAAGGCAAAACCATTATTTATTTTAGAGGGTCAATTATTCCCAAGGACGTTAGAAAATATCACACTTTAGGTGTCATCCCACCCATTTACACATGTTCATATTGTGGTAGGAATGGCCACCTTAGGCGTTTTTGTTTTGATCTTGGAAAAAGTCCAAGGAAGTTTATGTCTAGTGTTTTCGTGTTTCCCAAATCCCCTACACGACGTTTCACATCTATTTGGGTTAGGAAATCACTTTTGGATACGCTAGATTTTAGACAAGTTGATTCTCGTTTGCTTGCACATGATTTTTCTCTTGGAATATCATATAGATGATTGTGTTTGCATGTTTGTCATACGCTAGTTATGATTTTTTATATATTTTTTCTAGCGTTATGACATGTACTTTTTGTATAAATTTTTGTTTTTGAATTTTTTTTTGAAAAATACAAAAAGATTTTTGTTTTTTTTGTTTGCACCGTTTATGGATAAACACTTAGGATGACCAAGTCACAACATCATTCCATTATTTTCATGTGACTATTTGATAGTGTTTTGAGACAATAGGTCAATTCATCCTTGTGCTTTATAATGTTTGGAGTCATTAAGATGTAATTAAGTGTTACTTCCTACATGTTTGACTCATGTTTCCTTTATTGCACACATGCCCGAATTTATTTGATTATTCTGCTTGTCTTATCACATGTTGGTTGGGTGTGTTCACTTCAATCCTGTCCTTAAAACGAACCAAGCGAGATAAATTTTGATAAGGAAATTGTGCATATAAGAACTGTTTTATGAGTTTGTGAAATTCATGCCAATTATGGGCCATTTAGGTTTTTGCACCAATTCTCCAATGTTTGAGAATTTAGATTACCTCTAAAAGAAAATATATATGAGGGAGTTTGGTTGGAGATTATATAACGGGTTCGCATGTCCTTGAAAATCTTAAAAAAGCGCTAAATAGTTTTGGACGTTATTGGTGTGGAAATCACTTTGACTTTGATTTGTTGATTTGATTAAGACGAAGTCATTTAAATTCAACAATTTTTTACACCTAAGGATACTTTTGATGATCATTCGTTAAGGGTACACATATGCATCGTGCACATATGATTGATTGAGTTTATTTACCTATCGAATATGTTCACACCCATACATTCCGTTTCCATGACTTGGCTATTTGAGTTTAAATCCATGGTGTGATTTTTGTATCATATTTTTTTTAAATTGGTATCTTATTTTTGTACGGAAAAAAAAATCAAAAATAGTTTTGAAGATTTTTTTAGTATCTCTTTGCAAGAGCGTGTTTTCCATATGATTGATGCCTTGTTTTGAATACCGTGACACCCCGACTTTGCTTGTTTGATTTATTCTTCTCATTTGTCTATTTTGGGACATCATAAAAAGGGGGAGAAAGAATTATCATTTTATGGGGGAGTTTGAATTTTGGGGGAGTTTTGAGATTTGACTTATGCTTTCATCATAAATTGGTATCTATGTTTATCTCATTTCAAACTCGATACGTCACTTGGTATTTGCTTTATCTCATGTGTATAGGTACTACATTTATGATCATTGAATTGCACACTCTGATGTGAAAAGCTTTAAGATTACTGAAGATTTGAAGAACAAACGATGAAGACTTATTCATTTGTATCTTTCCAGTTTCGGGTTCATGGCAAGGTAGATTTGTATAGGCAAAATTGGTATTTGATAATTCGGAATTTTTATGTATGCACCGGAATAGACATAGGGGGAGATTTGTAAGGACATTTTTATCATGTCCGATATCTTACATTTTTGTATGTCGTACGCCGCTACATTTGGCATGTCTCTTCTCGATCTCATATGACGGCCTCAATCCGAATTTCGGGAATCAAGCATTTATTATCTCCATCATGTGTCCCACATCGGCCTCAACGACTTCACGTTCCATGATTTAAGGGACTATATGCTAGTGGTACGCAAGAGAAGTCAAAATAGTAAAAGAAGGCACAATATAGAAGTTCAAGGGCAATTTGGTAATTGTTCAGCCACCGTCCGGAGGTCTGATCAACTATAAATTTGAAGATATCGCCGCAACGAAGACACTAGAAGAAACAGAACCTCAATCTAAGCTACGGTGAAGAAGTTATAGCCTTTGAAAATGGAAAAAAATCTTTGGAGAATGCTGTGTATTTTTTCCCCAGGCCAGCGAATTTTTGTGAACCGCAGGCCAAACCGATTCGGTGGTCGAATCGGTTCGCGGTACACCCGAACCGGTTCGGGGTACCTGACGCTGGATAGAGTTTCAGTTTTTAAAACTCTTCTTGGTTTCCCTATATAAAAAAACTTCGGGGGAGTTATTTTGCAAGACTTAAAAAGACGTTTTTGAGAGTTCTATCACCTCAAGTCTTCATATTTTTTGAGTCCTAAGACTCATGTTTTAATTCACACATCCTTGATAAATATTTGTGAATCCTTTTGTAACCCAAGAACATAGCTTTGAGTTTGTTCAACCCTTGTGGAGAACACCGTCCTTCTTCTTCATTGCTGCCCTCCTAGAAGGGGAAAGTTCCAGCTGACGACATCCGAACCGACACCTGTGGGTATTTTTGTGTCAATATTTCTAGCCGTTGCTTTGGAGGTTTGACAAAGACACCGTGCGTTATACTTGTGGGAGATTATCAGGTTGTATGTAAGTCAATGGTCTTATAAATTCTTTAAAGTTCTAGAAAGAAAAGGTTTTACACGAAAGGGGTATTTTCCTTCACTTTGTGTCACATGCTTCATCTATTTATGGTTTGACATGCGCACACACATAGATGCATGTTTAGGGGTTGATTTAATTTGGTTTATATGGACTCTAATTAAATAAGGTTTAATTGGATAGTTGCGAATCTATTTAATCAATTATCACACACCGAACCTATTCGGTTTTTCAACGACATGGGAGATATCCAGGGTTCTTAAAATGAGATATTGAAGAGAACCAACTAAACTTTGATATTCTGTAGCATTAACAAAAATACCCCCGTCTAAGTTCAAATTATGTTTGGGAGAAAGAGATGTTACAACTGTGGCATTAACAAGAGGACCCCAATCTAAGTTCAAATTATGTTTAGGAGAGAAAGATGTTATAACTGGTTTGGAGTCAAGCATGGATTCACGAGTTAGGAGATCAGAAGAATACTTTTCTGGCAAACAAATAAACAATTTTTATGACGTAAAACCTCTAACGCAAAAAAATAATGTAAATGATCAAGGTCCTTGATAGTAAATTCAGTACCAAAATGGTTAATGAGTGAGGACAAAGAAGACTCGTTATTACTTGTAAGAATGATATGGTCCACGTACATCAAAAGTAAGATAATGACATAATCGATGAAACTATGCCCGAGGGTCTTCCTTAAGACCATAAACATGATGGGGAAACCGTGCATCGAAGAACCCTAGCGGTTGCTCCATATAAATAACCTCTCAGAGAGGACCATGAATATGTATTTCTAACGTCTAATTGATGAACAACCCAACCACGATTCATAATAAGAGAGAGAACCAACCAAATGGTGAGTAGATTAATGACTTGACTAAAGGTTTCCAAGTAATCAATACCAGCGAAGTGATTATAGCCCATATCAACCAAACGAGATTTAAACCGTTCGATGCTTCCATTAACTCAAAGTTATGATACCATGTCTATTCTAACCACGGGTGATCAGTCCTTCATTAAAACAAACATGAATCCCATTTGGTTCATTCTTAGTATCACTATCGATTTTTTTTAATTACTAATCACCTATATTAAATTAAGCCAGCGTCAAATTTTATCTTTCAATATTATAACAACATGCAGAAATTAAATAAATTAACTAAACCATCCAACAAAATATAATCGGAGTAGTCACATGACAGATACATAAATAAATGAGACTGAATAAACCATTAGTTCCCAAACAATCCAAATATAAGTCTCACATAATAAAGTCAAATCTAAATACAATTTGATAAATAAACTAGAGAAATAATTATTCTGAAGGGTAATAAGCCTAAATGAGTTACTGAAGAATCCCTATCTAGAAATGGTTGAGCTAAGGTGTCTAAAGAAACTCCTGCAAGCCTCCACAAATGTTTAACCTACACATCCTTAGATAGAATCATCAAACTAGGCGTCCCTGTGGCTCGATACCTAAAAGGTTTTGAAAATATTTTGACACGGGTGAAAGACCATGAAAATAGTTTGAAATATTTTGCGAGTGTTTAAATCAAAGTATAACTCGGTTATTAGATATACATGTTAGTTCAATGTAAACTCCCTTGAGTTCCTCACCTCTCAACTAATGTGCACGCTTAGCGTAACCTACCTAACTATGATACCCAACCCAACTAGATAAAGTATCTAACTAACCCCAAAAGGTCTTACACCCTAGTATGACATATATGACTCGCTACTGTAGTATCAATAATTAATAGTTCCCATATATTGTTTTTTATTAAATTATTTAAGTTTCTCTACTTAAATTACTTTTAGATACACACAATCCATTAGTTATACTATCACACATAAGCACCACGTCTATCTATTTATCACATATACAATATATACAACTATAGCATCCCCGGAAGGACCCCTCTTGATGCTGACATACTCTGCTATCAAGTCCATGTATATCTCGTATTAAATTAAGGACTATTGGTTCGACATGTCTCCTCGAACCCAAAATCAATCAACACACAATGGAGGTGAACATGGTTCCAAGACTTTGGGATACGCACATACCTAACGTAATCACACGACACACTGGTACAACTAATATAGACACAAAGTAAGCCACCCTAAGTTCCATATTTCGGGGTACAAATCCAAATCTCACTGCAATCATCAAGGTAGGATCTCCCTCTACACAGAAACCTCTAGATTGCAGGAAGAGTAGGCATGTTCACGCACATAAACAAATCATAATCATAGGTACTCACACAACCTACATACATATTTATTCAGTAGGTATACACACAACCCAATTATGTCAACCCGTACGTAGTATAAATCTCTCACATACTCAACGTACCCTTAATTACCATTATAACTTCAATTAGTATATTTCCAAGTATCGCTCACTACCCTAAGGGTCCTAGTTACCCCCTAATTAATATCAGTAGCTATTTCACTCCCACTCTACTAATTGAAGTCATAGGTTCACTCATCCCTCCGTGACCCGTTTAAACTCCGTACATTCAATAACTATGGATATGTGAATGATTATCCCTAGCCTTATCTCATCTCAATTTAAGTAAACCTAATCCCCACCATAGGCCTACTGACATTCAATATAATCATCTTTGCCATTTAGGGATGTACCGAAAGTCTCCCTATTAATTATTCATACATTCAAGGTTTTAAAGGAAAATTTTCACAAATCTGGGCAAACCGAATCGATTCGCTCTTTGGACGAATCAATTTGAAAAGTGTGAGGTCATTTTCTCCAATCCGCTGTTACGTTTTTCACCATTTTTCTTCAACACAACTTTCATGATTCATGTTAAAACTCTCATATAATTTAACCCAGCATCTAATATGAGTATATGAACGAATCCCAATGAATTTTTATCATCAAAACACCACTTAATTCAATGATTCACAAGATTAAATTCTCTAAATAATTCATGCAAACCCTAGTTTCAAATTTCAAACGAGTTCTTCAAAAACCCAGATTTCATATTCTTATATTATCCCAACAAATCAAATTTGAAATACTAATTCCAGAATCAAAACCTCTAACCTGCTTTCTCATCATTAACATGAACATGATCTAATTTTTCTTCTAAAAATCATGAAATCATGCTAGATATTTCAACTCCTAACATGGGTATTATAACTAACTGAAAATAATGAAGATAAAAACTTGTCTTATATGGGAGTGATCTGATTTCATTTTTCTGATGATGATGTGTTTGTCTTACATTCCAATCCACACTCCAAAGATGACGGTGCTGCAAGAATAAGGTTGAAAGCTTCAAGAATCCTCTCCTAAGATCCAAAAATATTCTTCCTTTCTTCTCTAATGGCCTGGAATGGTTTTCTATTCCTCAAAATCTAGACTCTCCCAATTACAAGCTGATATAAGCCTTGGAAATTCGTAGCTCCCTTAACCCTAGCCTACTAAATGACTAAAATTCCCTCTAACGGTGCCGGTTAGGTCTAAAAATGCCTCGGGACCTAATAATCACACCCGGGTATACTATTTTAACTATTTTGACACTTTCGAAGTAAACCATGACCTCAAAATAATCATCCGAGTCACTTTAAAATAATTTCCTATCTCGGCCTCATATAGACCACACTCGACACTCGGTTGAGATATATGTGACACCCCGACTAATTAAATACCGCGTAGCTACTACTTTATAAAATTAATACAGAATATCAAGTTGGTTCCGTTGTAGCATCACTGTCGAAAACATATAATTTATTACTAGCCACCTAATATTTAAAAAGAGAGATGCCAAATTTTATTAATTAAGTTAACATAATTCAAGTAATTAAGTCAACAATTATTAATCGCATAAACAATCTCAAATGAATAATCAACGAAAATAAATAAACTGAGTCTGGACTAAACACTCCAATAATAATACCAGAGTAAAATAAAGTCCCGATACAAGAGTCTGAATAAATAAACCAGCATCTGAAATAAAACAAAAAGTCTGAGAATGCTATCTCTAAATGGAAATGGGCGAAATGCCCTAACAGATGAGTAACCTTGAGTAGAATCAAGTACAGAATATAAAGGCGTCTAATACCGAGATCCTGTAACTTCCATAGCAGCTACAACACGTCAATATAATGGAACTCCTATGCTTGGCGTCCCTCTGGCTTGGCACCTAAAATGTTTCTACAAAACAAAATAGATTTGGAAGAAAACGGGTCAGAGCCCGAGGTGAAAATAGTTTAAAATTTTAGCAAGTGTTTAAATTACAATTAAACAACACATATTATAAACATGTTAGTTGCGTACTCTCTCATGAGTTTCCTCACCTCTCAACTAATGTGCACGCCTAACGTATCCCCTTAACCCATCCTAGTTATGCCGTTAACTAACTAGTCTGTACCATTCCTGCTTTCACACTCTATGATAGGGTATCTACTCGTAACACCTAAAAAAGTTATATTCATAACCCATATTCACATTCATTATATTACTTATCTCAAGTGTTAATTAAATTATCACATTCTTAGCCCATTCAAATATCTTAATTATTCACATCTACTAAGCAACAGTGAACCAGTCACAAGTAAATATATAAATCACTCACAGTACATATATATACATATATGGCACCCCTAGGCTAAGTTGCGGTGCATGTATACTCTGCTATCAAATCCATGTACATCACGTACGTAAGGATCACGTGTTTTGAATCACTCAGGAACCGTCTCAAAACAAATCACGCATATTAGAGGGGAATATAGTTCACATACCCATGGGTCACGCACATACCCATGCTCACATGGTCAGCTAACTCATCAACTCACAAATAAGTCATTCACATTCCAATGTCCTTAAGGTATCAATCTAAATCCCCTTTAAGTCACACAAAGATAAGATGGCCCTTTTCTCGAAAATCGACCTCCCATGATAGCAAATATGGTAGGTATTTCATACACATAAGAAATACATTCACTAGGCATTCACATAACCTTAGTAATCATATTTCAATATAGATATTCACATTCTATCTAGTAAGTCTCGTACATAGTAAGATTATCCCTAACATCATACGTAATTATATATTTAACTTGATAACTCTCTCATCGTATCAATTTGAGTACCTAAACCTACCCCAAAAGGTTACTAGGTCTCCTATTAGTTTCTAATGTTCTTTGAGTAACTTGAAGCCCCTCCGTTACTGCTCTTATCCTTACCTCAGCATTTATTCCCATTATAGTTTCAATTCGAACGATTTTTGACCGTACCTCACTTGGTAGTCCCTCGTAATCAATAGTATTCAATTCCATAAGGTAATCTATTTTTTTGGGCCTCAACTAAGACCCTACTGACCTTAACTAAGTCCCACAATATCATATTAATCACCCTAAGAATCATTATCGAGTTTGGGATTTTCCTTAAACCTTAAAGGGAAACAATTACCAAAAACCATAAGAGGTCGATCGATCGAAGAAAAGGGGTCGATCGATCGATCAGTCGATCGATCGATCAGTCGATCGATCGACATTCTTGAGTCGATCGATCGATGAAACAAGTATTTGCCCAGAATTTTCTTTAACAGTTACGGGTTTCCTCTTTATACACATCTAATTCTTCATTATAACGTCCCAAAATCCCAACCAAGTATACTAATAATCATACCAACATGTTTGCATAATTTGCAACGTTGTAGAATCGTCAAATCAAAATGGGACATCAAATTCTTAGATCAATTCACATAAATTCCGCATAAAAACCCTAGTTCTCTTATTTCTTCAAGAACTCTATATAATTCATTACAAATTCATAATTCTCTACACATGGATCATGATTTCGTGGTTGCTAAAATCCCAAAAGTTAATCTACATGCAAAACCTACCCAGATTACGATTTCAATTCTTTAAGTCCATTCAATTATCATTATTCAATGTTATTCTTCAATTCTACCCTAACATGGATGATATATTCACTAATTTATTGCAAGTTAAATCACTTGCCTAGTAATGAAGATTCTGATCCTCTGAAGTAGATGATATAGAAATGCTTCTCTCTTTTCGATCTATCCGATGGTGGTGCAAAAAGTCCAAAGATGGTGGTTCTCCTTTGGTAACTTCCTCCACTTCATCTCTAATGTCCGTGTGTGAATCTTGGTGAAGGAAACCCTAAGGCTCTAACCTATTAGATAATAAATCTTTCTAAATTTCGTGGGTCACTATTCACCAAAAATAAAAATGACTAATATACCCCCTCGGGTTGCTGGTTAGACCTAAAAATGCCCCGGGACCCAAACTAAACCCCCGGCTAGTGTTTTCTGACTATCTCGACCCTTCCAGACACTTTGGCCCACTTAAAATGCTCATACGGATGACATAAAAATAAAATACCTTTAAATCCATTAAATTGGATCCTGACACGATTAACACACGCGTCCTAACTAAATTACCGAAACTGTCGTATTTTCAACTCACGATAATTTTAATAAATTCAATAATCACATATTACCATAATCACTCAGTAATATTCAACATTATCCTCATATTTAAATACTAACTCTCGTCTCGTTAGAAATTTAAATCCAAATCAATTTCCATCTCAAATTAATTTAATTAATCCCACAATTAAAAGCAATTTCATTTAATAAATCTCATAATTAAAAGCCATAAAATTACATGGTATTACATGCTTCCCCCCTAATAACGAAATTTTGTCCCGAAATTCGGAAAAATATGCATACCTGGAAAAATTAGGTATCCTCCAGTACTCAAAACAAAATACAAAGAAAAGCTCAATCACTACAGCACTCGCTTCACAACAAGTTTGTTGAATACTCTTGACACTATCTCAGTTATAGGGTTACACCTCAATAAATGCACCTCACGTTGTGCTCTTACTAAACAACATTCGAATAAGAATAGCCTACACATCATTGGTCGTATTATCTTAATATTACTGGGAGATCGTACCTCACTTCGTGTCAACTCACACATTTATTTAAACACAAAACTGTCCTCCTGGGAACAACCATAAAACATCATATTACTCTTGTCCTTTCTTTGAGTGTATGTTCCCTCCGTTGTGACTTTTACACAAGGGAAAGCCACTTCAGACGGTTAGTTTAACCCATTATAGTCATCAGACTTTAACTTCTGACTAATCAAAAACTCTGATGATCCGCTCACCTCTAAGTATTCAGAGGAAGAACGGAAAGGTTTATCCACTCTAAACCTCAGTAAGCACCTTGTACATTATAAATAGGTGCAGGTGTTTTCGCACAACTTTCCCATTAGGTAATATCCTCTCCCCATTACCATATTATACTTCACTTACTAAAAATGAAATGATCGCAATGAATCCATAATTTCTTTCATACGGTTTTGCGAGTCGTCAATCGCCTTGCGCCTATTCCTCGGGATATCGGTGATACAACTTTCTCAAACGAAACTTTTCCCACTACTTCCTTATACCCCATTTTGAAGGTGGGTTTCAGGGATCTCATCCTAGTTCAGAATAATATCGGGTAGGACCACATACCGACGCGATCACTATCTAATATTGTAAATCACCCAAGGATATAACAATGTATTTCCTTCTTGACAATCCGTTCCATACATTCAAAGGAACTCATTACTCATCTTTATGAATGCAACCCATCAAAAACATTTACCGTCTTGACTCTTCCGCTACTGGAATCGTCTGTTCGACACCAAGTTTCTGTTTGGTACCCTTACTCCAACCGATTTCTATCTATAAGTGGCACACGTGGGGCTACTAATTATGTCCCGCTCAACACCGACTTCCACTTATAACTTCTCCCATTATGTGGTACATAATAACCCACTCTTCCTTCGGTGTATACCAAAAGTTCTGGCCCGTGCACCATTCACCACGTTGTGCACATCTGAACTCCTTATACCTTATTGACATCCTCACTCTATGTACGCGTAAGCCACCATCAACCTTCGATTGGGTGGAACTCCGCTTTAAATCACCCATAATAGTTAAATATTTGTCTTCTCAAGGGATACCCCCTTTTTAAATGGCTTCCCACTGCCCTTCAACCAATTTTGGACGTGCTACTCTGATTGCACATGAATCTATAGATTGTCGTCTTTGTCACGACGCTTAACCCACTCTACCACTTCCATTTTGTTATTTCCACAAGTAAGAATTTCACCTAGCTATGTCTCTTCTTCCGACAATCCTGACACCAGTAAACCAAGGTTTCCATACACCCTATATATCGTGCAATCGAGTTTAAACATCACATACGCTTAATAAGTACTCCAAGCTCTTTATTATCCCTGCATTTGCAACGTGGCTACACCAATTTGGGTATTCTCAATCACCTCCGAATATGAAATTCTAAGTATTTTTAAACATCATTTCATCCTTCAACCCGCAAAATAAGACAAAATTATCAGTACTTCCTCACTACACAGCTGGATCTACTGGCCTTATATCGTAATTTCTTCTTTAACTTTTAGTTATAACTACATACTTCCATAACGATCGAGGTACCCAAATCATGGACGAATGGCCAAACATCTCCTTACTACCAACCTTACGCTAAGTTTCATGTGGGGGATATCTTGCAAAGCGAAATCCAAACAATGAACCCCTCCAATACACTACTTCCTAGAATTAACGGTCATCGGAATCCGTTAGGCTTCAGTTCATAACATATACCCCTATATTCCCATCTCTTGACAACAAAGTTACATCTCCTTTCATAAAATTTTTAAACAAGGAACTTCTTCTGAAAGACACTGTCTCTTAACATTGATGATAATCACATTCCATAAACATCATGCAAATATAATCGGGGCTCTCAAAATCCCATCCTCAGACATACAACTATGAGTATTAACTCTCGCGTCTCTAAAGGGTGATATAGCAATGCACTCTTCTTATTACCACATCCCAAGCGTTAATTATAATAACCAGCTAAATATTTCCACTGAATAGTAAATCAAATACACTCCGAAACAATATCAATAAAGTCCTTACACATACCAGGAACCAATATTTGAGACCCTTATACTTTTTGAAGTCTCACAATATATATATACCTATATACAAAAATATAAATGCGAGCCCAACCCTCTCACAAATGGGGCCTCGCCATAACAAAAACATTCTACACCAAGGTAGTAACCCTGATGGAGTAGCAATAACCGCACACAATCAGTTTAATCATTATCATAAAACCATAATTAGGATAATATCATACTCGTATAACACAACACTAAAACGAGTCATTTCAATAAAGCACATACCACTATCTATACACCCATTCATCCTCCGCGGATAACACTACAGGTAACCCCACTATACCGAGGAAACTATTCACATAAATAATAACATTGTCGAGTTACTCGTTAAACTCGTCTCTCGTGAAAATATAGCAATAATAAAAATAATATGCCGTAACTCATTCCTAACACATACAACACACATCATCATTTTAGGATATAACTCATACTTATTCCTTGCTAATCGCCCTGGCTGTTCAAATGGTTCCTGGACTTTACAAACCTGTCCGTACTAAATCGAAAATTTCAATAACTATTGCCCTTGCTAGGCACCTTACCCTTATCCCTTTACTTTCTTTGGGAAATATTTTAACGCACGGGTTTTACCCCCCACAAAATACCTCTAGACATACTTCACTTATCTCCAGTCACACTGACCATGTTAAGGTTGTCCTTCTCTCGGACGTTGGTAGTCTCTACTATTATGACTACCTCATTTGTTCCCTTAGCTTGACGGCCTTAAGGAACATGCTACTGGCTTCAACCACTCTTACTGAAATCACCATCGCTCGGTAACAATTCAGTTATCCAAATCATTTAAATGGGTCTCCCCCTTGTGGTGCTTTACCAACACCGTTTCCCCCGGTCTTACTCTATCTAAATTCTTTGATTCTTGTAGCTACCCTCACAAGGAAGCGTTTACCTCCATGTTAACAAAACGCGACATTGTTACCATCTGCATTGACCGTCCAATAAGAATTCCCTAGAGTGCTAACAATTCTTCTTGGAAATTAATTTCCCCCTTAACTGTCTTCTTCTCCACTACACCTACTTCATCCGGTGAAAGGTTCGCTAATTAATTAAATTTCTTTATACAAAGTGACCTCTGTCAGTCCCTCTTGTGTGAGGTAAAAACAACGTTTGCATCTTATCCTGAACATCTGATGAAGGAAATTATGGTCTAACCATACGTATACGCCTTCTCTTGACAAAACATTCCACTTCTAAGTGTGGTGGTTTCCTCTCACCATTTTAACTCTACTCTTACGAGCCTAGAAAATTGACCCCAAATTTTCATTTCCGATTAGCCATACTCCAATATATGCCCAAACCTTTGGATATTTTACTTTCGTTGGCTTACACATGCCATTTCCGCATTTCTAGTATTTCTACTGCTGGTTCTCTTCAATGCTTCGTCTGAGTCTCTCCCAATTCAACCTGGTTGGGTGAGTCTAATTTGACCCCACATTCTACTCTAGTGATACCTGAAGTCATATGTTGCCTTAACCGTCTTTACCGTATGGGCCCTCCTTGCCATAATAGGGGTGACCTTAATGACGATCATCATTCTCGAATATACCTTATAACATCAACTGAACTTTGCCCCCTGTTGTCCTCCCAACTCGCACGATATACTACATCGTTCGGCACACGAACACTCCCGAATGCAAATACGATTCACTATCATATACATTATAGCAAGAGATCGAAATCTCACCAAGTAAATCAACAATCCTAAACATAGGGCTCTACATCAAAGAAAGCTAAGCTGGAAGCATAATAACCCGCACAGATGCTAAAGAACACTAGAACCTGATGCTCTGATACCACCTGTGACACCCTGACTAATTAAATACCGGGTAGCTACTCCTTTATGAAATTAATACAGAATATCAAGTTGGTTCAGTTATAGCATCACTACCGAAAATATATAATTTATTACTAGCCACCTAATATTTAAAAAGAGAGATGCCAAATTTTATGAATCAAGTTAACATAATCCAAGTAATTAAGTCAACAACGATTAATCGCATAAACAATGTCAAATGAACAATCAACAAAAAGAAATAAATTGAGTCAGGAGTAAACACTCCAATAATAATACCAGAGTAAAATAAAGTCTCGATACAAGAGTCTGAATAAATAAACCAACATCTGAAATAAAACTAAAAGTCTGAGAATGCTATCTTTAAATGGAAATGAGTGACATGCCCTAACAGATGAGTAACCCTGAGTAGAATCAAGTACAGAATATGAAGGCGTCTAATACCGAGACCCTGTAACTTCCACAGCAGCTACAACACGTCAATGTAATGGAACACCTATGCTTGGCATCCCTGTGGCTGGGCACCTAAAATGTTTTTACAAAACAAAATAGATTTGGAAGAAAACGGGTCAGAGCCCGAGGTGAAAATAGTTAAAAATTTTAGCAAGTGTTTGAATTACAATTAAACAACACATATTATAAACATGTTAGTTGCGTACTCTCGTATGACTTTCCTCACCTCTAAACTAATGTGCATGCCTAACGTATTTCCTTAAACCATCCTAGTTATGCCGTTAACTAACTAGTTTGTACCATTACTTCTTTCTCACTTTATCATAGGGTATCTACTCGTAACACCCAAGCAAGGTATATTCATAACCCATATTCACATTCATTATATTAATCATCTCAAGTGTTAATTAAATTCTCACATTCTTAGCCCATTCAAATATCTTAATTATTCACATTTACTAAGCAATAGTGAACCAGTCACAAGTGTATATATAAATCACTCACAATACACATATATACATATATGGCACCCCTAGGCTAAGCTGCGTTGTATGCATACTCTACTATCAAATTCATGTACATCACGTACGTAAGGATTACGTGTTTCGAATCACTCGGGAACCGTCGGTCACGCACATACCTACGATCCCATGGTCAGCTGACTTATCAACTCACAAATAAGTCATTCACAGTCCTTTGTCCTTAAGGTGTCAATCTAAATCCCCCTAAAGGCACACAAAGATAAGATGGTCATTTTCCCAAAAACTGACCTCCCGTGATAGCAAATATGATAGGTATGTCATATACATAAGAAATCCATTCACTAGGCATTCACACAACCTTAGTAATCATATTTCCATATAGTTATTCACATTTTATCTAGTAAGTCTCGTACGTAGTAAGATTATCCCGAACATCATACGTAATTATATATTTAACTTGATAACTCTCTCTTCGTATCAATTTGAGTACCTAAACCTACCCCAAAAGGTTATTATGTCTCCAATTAGTTTCTAATGTTATCTCAGTAACTTAAAGACCCTCCGTTACTATTCTTATCCTTACCTCAACATTTATTCCCATTATAGTTTCAATTCGAATGATTTCTGACCGTACCTCACTCAGTAGTCCCTCGTAAGCAATAGTATTCAATTACCTAAGGTAATCCATTTTTCTAGGCTTCAACTAAGACCCTACTCACCTTAACTAAGTCCCACAATATCATATTAATCACTCTAAGAATCATTATCGACTTTGGGATTTTCCTTAAACTTCTAAGGGAAATAATTACCAAAAATCGGAAGAGGTCGATCGATCGAAGAAAAGGGTTCGATCGATCGATCAGTCGATCGATCGATATTCTTGAGTCGATCGATCGATGAAACATGTATTTGCCCAGAATTTTCTTTAACAGTTACGGGTTTCCTCTTTTTACACCTCTAATTCTTCATTATAATGTCCCAAACTCCCAACCAAATATACTAATAATTATACCAACGTGTTTGCATAATTTCCAACGTTTTAGAATCGTCAAATCAAAATGGGACATCAAATTCTTGGATCACTTCACATAAATTTTATATAAAAATCCTAGTTCTCCTATTTCTTCAAGAACTCTATATAAATTCATTACAAATTCATAATTCTCTACATATGGATCATGATTTCGTGGCTTCTAAAATCCCGAAAGTTAATCTACTTGCAAAACCTACCCAGATTACGATTTCAATTCTTTAAGTCCATTCAATTATCATTATTCAAGGTTATTCTTCAATTCTACCCTAACATGGATGATATATGCACTAATTTATTGCAAGTTAAATCACTTGCCTGGTAATGAAGATTCTGATCCTCTGAAGTAGATGATATTGAAATGCTTATCTCTTTTCGATCTATCAGATGGTGGTGACAGTGGTGCAAAAAGTCCAAAGATGCTAGTTCTCCTTTGATAACTTCCTCCACTTCATCTCTAATGGTCGTTTGTGAATCTTGGTGATGGAAACCCTAAGGCTCTAACCTATCGGCTGATAAAGCTTTCTAAATTTCGTGGGTCACTATTCACCAAAGATAGAAATGACTAATATACCCCCTCGGGTTGCTGGTTAGACCTAAAAATGCCCCGGGACTCAAACTAAACCCCCGTCTAGTGTTTTATGACTATATCGACCCTTCTGGACATGTTGGTGCACTCAAAATTCTCATACGGATGACATAAAAATAAAATACCTTTAAATCCATTAAATTGGATCTTGACACGATTAACACGCGCGTCCTAACTAAATTATTGAAACTGCCGTATTTTTAACCCACGACAATTTTAAAAAATTTAATAATCACATATTACCATAATCACTCAGTAATATTCAACATTATCATCATATTTAAATACTAATTCTCGTCTCGCTAGATATTTAAATTCGAATTAATTTCCATCCCAAATTAATTTAATTAATCCCACGATTAAAAGCAATTTCATTTAATAAATCGTATAATTAAAGCCATAAAATTACGGCGTATTACAATATATCACTATCATGTCACTACCACTGTTTCTAAGGTAAATTAACCATTTACTATTTACGTAGTAATTATATTCAATAAACATAAATTATTCTTTCTTCGATTAATATTTAATCAGCACATAATATCATATTTTCATTAAATTATGTCACACGTGTAATTTAAAATTTTACCGAATTAATTCAATTTTAAATACTCAGAAATACGGGGTGTTACATACATCCCCCTTACAAAGGAATTTTTCCCTCGAAATTAAGATGTACCTGCAATAAATAACTTTGGATACTGCTCTCGTACGTCATCCTCCCGCACCCACATCAATTCATCAACATTGTGATTCCCCCACTGAACTATAACCAAAGGTACCACTCCTAGACCGCAACTTACGCTCACTAAATCAAGTATCACCATCGGTCTCTCCTCTTACGAGATGTCTGTTTGCAAGTCGATATCCTCGAATGGAATATGCCAAAAGGCCCTCTCATTCCTCTGGTATTTCTTCAGTGATTACACATGGAACACATCGTGGATCCATTGTAGATGAGCTACTGGTCTCACCCTCTCAATAATAGGAAATGATCCCACATATCTCGACGCTAGCTTCTTCTTCTTGCCCAATCTTATCACCCCCTTCATACACCCGCACCAGCACCTGGTCATCAACCTCAAGCTCGACGTGTCTCCTATCTTCTTTGGCGTTGCTCTTCTGCCTGTCTTGAGCTATATGGATGCACCCTCGGGTTAGCTCAATCTTGGTCATGGTGTCCTGAATCGTCTCTGGACCCAACAACTTGTTGTCCCCCACCTCTAACCAGTAAGAGGTCGAACAATAAGGCTGACTGTATAGTACCTTGAATAGTGCCATGTCGATAGTGAACTAGTAGGAGTTGTTATACACAAACTCCACCAAGGGAAGGTACTGCTCCCATCCTCCCCTGAAGTCAAGTATGCACATCCATAACATATCCTCAAGCATCGAATTAACCCTCTCTGTCTGCCCATATGTGTGTGGGTGATACACTGTACTCAACCAAAAATTCATGCCCATGTCCTCCTGAAAGCTCTACCAAAAATGGGACACAAAGATCTTGTCCCGATCGGACACAGTATTAATTGGTACCCCGTTTAGTTGTACTATCTCTGAAATGAACAACTGTACATACTATCTCGTCTTAAAATCTGTGTGAACTGAAAGAAAATGGTCCACCTTAGTTAACGAATCCACTATCACCCATATGGAGTCATACCCTCGTTGCGATGTTGGTAACTCGATAATAAAATCCATGGATCTACTATCCCATTTACACACTAGAATCTTGATTAACTGCAACATCCCTGTCGGTATCTAGTGGTATACCTTCACTAGCTGATAGGAAGCACACTTCGAGACAAACTTCGCTATGTTCCGCTTTATCCCCGACCACCAATACTACCTGCGCATAGCCTCATATATCTTATCCCCACCGAGATGTACCGTAAATCTAGACCAGTGAGCCTCTGACATCACTGCGTGTCTCAAATCCTCATCCTCTCGCACCAAGAGTCTCCCATTAAAACACAAACCACCCTCCTAAATGATCTCAGTTTGACTCTTCTCCATCAGCTAAGAACTAGTGAATCTTATTCTAAAAATATTGATCCTCTGCCTGTGCTTTCACCACCCTTAGCACAATCTCGGGCGTGACAGCTAATATGGACATACACGCTCTGGCAAACTCATCATCATGTCAAAGCTCTCTCCACTTCATCTTCCATACCTCCTATATATCCCCGATGGGTCATCGGCTCAACGTGTCTGTCACCATGTTAGCCTTCCCAAGATGATAATGAAGATCAAACTGGTAATCCTTTACGAACTCCAACCACCTCATCTGCCTTATGTTCAGATATTTTGCATGAAAAGATACCGAAGAGATTTATGATCCGTGAACAAAGTAAACTTCTCCCCTAATAGATAATGCCTCCAAATCCTCAAGGCAAAGACAACTACGGCCAACTCCAAGTTATGCATGGGGTAATTCCTCTCGTGGGGCCTAATCTTGTGAGATACATAAGCTATAGCCCTCTCCTCTCGATGTAATACACCCCCAAGTCCCTTAAAGGATGTATCAGTGTAGACACGGTACTCCACTCCTCTCCTATGAAGTGCAGGTATAGGTGCTTAGGTCAATTTGTCCTTTAGCTCATCAATGGGTAACTGACAATGATCGTCCCAAATAAACGACACCCCCTTACGAGTCAAATTTATTAGCGAATCGACAATCTTAAAAAAATTGAAAAGTGCGACTATGTGATAATTGATTAAATTAAATTAAATTCGCAAGTTTCCAATCAACTCTTATTTAATTAGAGTCTACTTTTAGATCAAATAAATACAGCCCCTAAACACGCATCTAAATCAACCCATCAAATATAAAGCATGCGACACAGTAAATATGCTGAGACACAGATTTCAGGAAAAAAACTCTTTCGGGTAAAACCTTTATTTCACTATGAATATATAAATCGCGACTTACAATTACACAGAGAAATATGCAATGGATCAATGCACAGTCAATCCACAAAGACACGCAGTCTTGAACTCAATAAGAGAATACATGCACCACCCTCCAAGGACTCGCAGCCCAAACAACAAAGGAAGAACCGCAGCTCTCCTCAATAACACGCGGCCATAACACTTTGTAAAGACTCACTCAGCAATGACACGCATCCCTCGGTTACAAATATCTCCCCACAAAGATTGAACAATAGCAAAGCTTGTGTTATAGGGTTCCAAAAGATTCACAAAAGTAATTGGGATTTTTTTTTGTGAATCAAAAAGTTGTTTGGCACATCAAAAAATGAAGTCTTATTGTGTTTGAACTCTTAGAAACGTTTTCTCAAAGACTTGCAAAAATACACCACCGAAATAGGTATATATATAGGAAATTTGAGTCGGTGGATAAAACTCTCACGGATCTGTTCGAAATAATCAGAAGCGGATCGATCCGTTTTGGAGGCGGATCGGTCCACGGTCAGATCGGTTCATTTTTTAAAGTGGCTTCTTCGGTTTGCCTGCGATTCGGGGTATACTGATTCTGATGCACAGCGGATCGGTCCGGAGGCGGATCGGTTCGTTTTTAAAATGGGGGGATCGGTCCAGTTTACCAGAAAAAAACTTTACCAAGTTCATTCTCTCAGAGATTATGATGTTGAAGACGCTTTGATATTCGGATCCGCTGATATAAATGCGATCTTGAATTTCTTCAACGGTGTAACGGCGTACGACATACATATTAACAATGGACAAAAATATCCTTACAAAAATGAATGAATCGTCTATGATATCCGGTTGAGCCTAAAAAATTGCAAACCTCGATCGGTATCCTAGGTTGTTCCCAATCCTTCACCATCGATATCTTACTTAAATCGACTGTTATTCCCCTGTCAGACACAATGTGGCCCAGAAACTTCACCTTCCAAAACAAAAACCCATAATTCTCAAATTTAACATATAGTTGATGCTCCCATAGTGTTTGTAAAATCATTCACAAAGGATTGGAATGCTCATCCTCCGAGCGAGAGTAACCAAAATATCGTCGATGAACACAATCACAAACTGGTAAAGGAACTCTCTAAAGACATGGTTCATCAAGTCCATGAATATTACTTGCACATTAGTGAGCCCGAATGGCATCACATTAAACTCGTATGACCTATATCGAGTGAAAAAAGCAGTCTTAGGAACGTCCTCCTCTCTAATGTGCAGCTGATGATAACCGGACCTTAGATCAATCGTGGAAAAGTAAGATAATCCCCTAAGATGGTTGAATAGGTCATCAATCCTAGGCAATGGGTACTTATTTCGGATCGTGACCTTGTTCTACTCTCTGTAATCGACACATAACCGAAGCGATCCATCCCTCTTATTGATGAACAACACCGATGCACCGCAAGGTGAAGTACTCCATCTGATAAAACCCTGGCCCAAGAGCTGCTGAATTTTCTCCCTCAACTCCCTTATATCAGATGGGTCCATGCGATAAGGCGCTTGGCCTATAGGCCTCGTACCTGGGGCTAGGTCAATCACGAACTCTATTTCCCGATTAGGCGACAATCTATATATCTCCTGAAATACATCCTCAAACTCCCTCACTACTGGAATCGAGTCTATTGAAACAACCACCTCCTCTGAGGTATCTTCCTCAATATAGTGTAGATATGTGCTCGACCCTCCCTTAGGAAAAGGCATCGCTATTAAGAACATCTCCTTCCTTGGAATTGAGAACACAATAGTCTTCCCGAAACAATCCACCATCACCTGATATCCACCTAACCCATCCATACCTAATATGATATCATACCCCTATATATCTAACACAAAGAGGTCAAAGTCTAAGCATAATCTACCAACGTTGATGTACACACACCTACAGATAGAATGTATTAGTAACCCATAACACATCGATGACTCCATACACATAAGGAGACTACCGACTATCTCTTATAGGTCGACAACTCGTGTAAATCTGATCACTATGAAAGAATGTGACGCCCTAGTGTCAAATAGTATCCTACCCTCATGACCAGGAATAGGAAACATACCCTCTACTACTGATGGTGCCCGTGGGGACTGCTGTGTGAAAGAATATCGGATGTCATAAACACGTTCGTACTGTAACTGTCCCTGCTGCTGTTGTGGGCACCCCACTGCTTCGATGCTCTACCCTGCTATGGGAAATGTATCCTCTTGTGGCATGTCATACCACAAATAAACCATTGCCTTGGAAACTCTCTCTTCCTTTATCCCTGCTGGCCCTATTGGTGTTGACCCTACCCTTGTCCCTGATAGCCTCCCCTATTATTCCCTTGGCCTTGATGGACCTAAGGAAACTGCTGGTGATGATGAGGACCCTGCTCACCCTGTTTATAACCTCTCTCGGGTTGATGGCCCCCATATCTGAACCCCTTGGCATGATCACCCTACCGGAATCCTACTCTTACTGTTTGTTTGACGGCTGCTGTGGTGATCCACTAGCACCGCTACCTCCTGCCTTGCCCTATTGGCTAGGTTCACCTCCTCTCTTGCTCCCCTTCACATGGAAGCGATGGTCCTGGCAGTGTAAGAGTGTTGCATTAATGACATCTGTATAAGTCACTAATGCAAGGTTCCCAATCAAATGTTGACTAATCCTCTAGGATAAACCATCCACAAACTTTACCTTCTTCCCTTCTTCATTGTTCACCTTGTCTAGAACAAAATTAACTAAACGAGTGAATTCCTCCTCGTACTTGACCACTAATCAATATCCTTGGGTCACCTCACTGAACCTCCTTCGCATCTCTGTCTTAACTGCTGGCGAAAGCTATTTACGGTCAAATCGCACCTACTCTGAAATAGACATCATGTCCCTCTCCTCAACGGTGGTAATTGACTCCCATAAAATTTGCCAAAAGTGGATAGAATTTGTTTCAACACATCGCTACATTATACTATGCGCAGGTGGCACTGTATATCGTTCTTCCACTTACATGCTACAATCAAGTCCGAACTCCCCTGAAACTCTGGTGGGTGGCGCTTCTGAAAAGCCTCCCTAACCCTCTGCCACTCTGACGGCTCCGGGTGGGTCTGGACCCCTGGAGCCACTAGTTGTGGTTTCTACTAGTCCTATGGGAAATGTATAGCCATGGAATTCATCGCCACATTAACTGCCTGTGCCACTATCGCTGCCACGTCTGCTGCTAACACTGTCCCTTGTAATGGTTGTGGCTGCGGTGCCTGTGGCTCCTACTGAGCCTCCCATTCATTATCTCCTGGGTGACATCTGAAAACATATCTGATTGTATGAGTTCACAATCAATACAAATATAATAGCAGAAGAACGAAATCTCAAATGCGAAATCATGAATGAAACAACCCTAAAAATAAGGCTCTATGTCAAAGAAATTTACACAGAAATCGTAGTAAGTCGTATAGATCCTATGGACACTAGAACTTGATTAAAACACTGGTGACACCCCACCTATTCTAACCACTGGTGATCAGTCCTTCATTAAAACAAACAGGAATACCATTTGGTTCATTCTTAGCATCACTATTGAAAAACTTTTTAATTACTAATCACTAATATTAAATTAAGTCAGTGTCAAATTTGATATTTCATTATTATAACAACATCCAGAAATAAAATAAATTAACAAAACCATCAACACAAATATAACCTAAGCAATCACACGACAGATACATAAATAAATGAGACCGAATAAATCATCGGTTCCCAAACAATCCAAATATAAGTCTGACATAATAAAGCTGAATTTAAATGCAGTCTAATAAATAAACTGGAGAAATAATCAGTCTGAAGGGAAACACAGCCAAATAAGATACTGAAGAATATTTATCTAGAAATAGATGAGTTGAACCGTCTAAAGAAACTCCCGCGGGCCTCCACAAATGATGCAGCTACGCATCCCTGGTTAGAATCATCAAGTTGGGCGTCCCTGTGGCTTGACACCTAAAAGGTTTTGAAAATATTTTGTCACGGGTCAAAGCCCAATAAAATAGTTTGAAAATAATTTTCAATTGTTTAAATCACTAAATAAATTGATTATTAGATAGACATGTTAGTTCAATGTACACTCCCTTGAGTTCCTCACCTCTCAACTAATGTGCACACCTAACGTATCCTACTTAGCAATGCTACCCAAACCAACTAGATGTATCTAACTAACCTCAAAAGGTCTAACTCCCTTGTATCATATATGACTCTCTACCATAGTATCAATAATCAATAATTCCCACGTATTATTTTTGAATCAATTATTTAAGTTTCTCTACTTAAATTACTTTTAAATACACATATATATCAGTTCTACTAGCACACATAAGTAGATATACTCCACCTCTATATATTTATCACACATACAATATATAGAACTATAGCATCCCCGAAATGGCCCCTCGTGATTCAGGCATACTCTGCTATCAAGTCCATGTACCTTTCGCCCTAAATCAAGGACTATTGGTTTGACATGTCTCCTTGAACCCAAAATCAATCAATACACAATGGAGGCGAACATGGTTCTAAGACTTTTAGATACACACATACCTAATTTACCTAAACGAAACTCTGGTCCCCCTAATACACACATGGTGAGCCACCCTAAGTTCCATGTTCTAGGGCACAAATCTAGACCTCGCTAGAATCGTCAAGGTAGGATCGCCCTCTGTGCAAAAACCTTCAAATAGCAGGAAGCGTAGGTATGTTCACGCACATAAACAAATTATAATCATAGGTATTCACACAACATACATACATATTTATTCAGAAGGTATACACACAACCCAATTGTGTCAACCTGTACGTTGAATATATCTCTCGCATACTCAACGTACCCTTAATTACCATTATAACCTCAAATAGTATTTTTGAGTATGTCTCACTACCCTAAAGGTCCTAGTTACCCTTTAATTAATATCAATAGCTATTTGACTCCCACTCTACTGATTGAAGTCATAGGTCCACTCATCCCTCCATGACCCATTTCAAACTCCGTACGTTCAATAACTATGGCTATGTGCCCGATTCTCCCTAGCCTTTTTTCATCTCAATTTATGTAAACCTATTCCCCCACCATAGTCCTACTGACATTCAATATAATCCTATTGGTCATTTAGGGACGCCGCAAAAGTCTCCCTGTTAATTATTCGTACATTCTGGGTTCAAAAAGAAAATTTTCACAAATTTGAGCAAATCGAATCGATTCGTTCTTGGGTCGAATCGATTCGAAAAGTGTTAGGTCATATTCTCTAATACGCTGTTACATTTTTCACCATTTTTCTTTAACACAACTTTCATGAGTCATGTTAAAATTCTCATATAATTAAACCCAACATCTAATATGAGTATAAGAATCAATCCCAACAATTTTTCATCATCAAAACACCACTCAATTCCATGATTCACAAGATTAAATTCTCTAATTAATTTATGCAAACCCTAGTTTCAAATTTCAAAGAAGTTCTCCAAAAACCCAGATTTCATTCTCTTATATTATCCGAACAAATCAGATTCGAAATACTAATTCCAGAATCAAAACCTCTAACATGTTTTCTCATCATTAACAAGAATATGATCCAATATTTCTTCTAAAAATCATGAAATCATACTAGATATCTCAACTCCAAACATGGGTATTATAAGTAATTGAAAAGAATCAAGATAAACACTTGCCTTATATGGGAGTGATCTGATTTCATTTTTGTGATAATGATGTTTTTGTCTTCCCTTCCAATCCACACTCCAAAGATGATAGTGATGCAAGAACAAGGTTGAAAGCTTCAAGAATCCTCTCCTAAGATCCAAGAATGTTCTCCCTTTTCTTCTCTAATGGCCTCTAATGGTTTTTTATTCCTCTGAACCTAGACTCTCCCAACTACAAGCTGATATAAGCCTTGGAAATTCGTATCTCCCTTAACCCTAGCCTACTAAATTACTAAAATGCCCTCTAACGGTGCCGGTTAGGTCTAAAAATGCCCCGGGACCCAAACATCACACTCGAGTATACTATTTTAACTATTTTGACCCTTTAGAAGTCAACCGTGAACTCAAAATGACCATCCGAGTCACTTTAAAATAATTTCCTATCTTGACCTCATATAGACCACACTCGACACTCGGTTGAGATATATTACCATCACGTCACTACTAGTCGTTTTGACGTAAAATAACCATTTACTATTCACCTAGTAATTATATTCAATAAACATTAATAATTCCCTCTCTGATTAATATTTAATCCGCACATAATATTTTATTTTTAATAAATTATATTAGACGTGTAATTTAAAAATTTACCGCATTAATTAAATTTTAAATACTAAAAAATACGGGGTGTTACAAAAGTTTGGTATAAAAACCCACCAACTCCTACTAACATGCATGGTAGACCTTAGAGGTGTTAGATTCCATGTGTCGTTGGACTATATATCTACGATTTCCTCATGCATAGAAGTTAACCAATGTGGAGAACAATGGGTTGTTTGAATATTTTTTGGTTCTAAGGGGTCATCTGGGTGTATGGTTAAGAAGGCCAAATCAGTTGCAAGAGGTTGAGTTTTTCTTCAGGTAGTCATGCAATGTTGATTTGTAGAAGGTGGACTGATGGGAAGTGAAATGGAGATGGAAATAGGACGTAATATTTCACCACAAGAGGGGAAAATTTCCATTGGGTAATGAATAGGTGATGAGGTATAACATGGAGCATGCAACTGATCTGGAGAAGGTGGGTAATATGGGAGTTAGGGGCTACTTGAATTTTTAGGTTAAGTAATATCATGGTGGGAAAAGTGGCAGTAGGTGAGGTATGCTGGAATGTTGGACAGTTTTCAAAGTTAGGTGGGGAAAATAGAGGAGCAGTTGTGGTGGGAGTTATATTGGTGGCATGGTGGAGGTTATGGTAAATTCTTGGAAATTGATTGCGGGAGTCAAATCATTTGAGCGTGATTCAAGTGAGGATTGATATTCAAAGGGAAAAATACATTCATCAAACATAGTATGATGAGATAAAAATATTCATTTGGTCAGAGGATTAAGGCACCAGTAACCCTTGTGGTGAGGATTATATCCCAAAAATACACATGGATATGATTTATAGTCGAATTTGTTATGGGAATAATCATGCAAATATGGAAAGCACTTGTACCCAAAGACTTTAAAGGAATTATAATCTGGTAAATTCCCATATAATTTGAATATTGGGCTATCTATTTGAATTGTGGAGGAGGGTAATCTATTGATAAGACATACATCAGCGAGGACGACTTCAATCCATAAATATTTTGGTAAATGATCATGAAAGAGATTAGTGACACCGATTTCAACAATATGCCACTGTTTTCTTTTTACCTGTCCATTTTGCTCAAGAGTATGTGGACAAGATATTTGTAGGTTAATACTGTGACCATTGAGATGAGAAAGAAATGCATTTAAATTAAATTCATCACTACCATCATAATGAAACTTTTTAAATTTATGATGAAATCGGTTCTCAGCCAACTTTAGAAATGTCACAAATGTGGATAAAATATAATTTCTTTGTTAATGGATATAGCCATTTAAAACAAGTAAAATAATCTACAAAAATCAAATAATATCTAAAATTTTGAACAGAAAAAACTAAGGCAATTCCCCAAAAATCACAATGTATTTAATCTGAAGGAAAAGAGGTTATATTTTAAATGTGAAAAGGGTAGACGATAACTTTTTACCATCTGACAAATACTTTATATCGTAGGAGTTTTCCATCCAACTCGTGACATTAATATTATTCTGTGAAGCCAAATGATTCAAAGTCTTAGCTTATGGACGACCTAGACCTTGGTGACAAATGTTCGATGGTGCTTGGTTGGTCATTATTGTTACACGTGTGTTTTCCTCCACTTTAGTGTTGAGAGCATAAAATATATCTTTATTATCCCCGATGGACACCATTCTCTTCATAACTTGGTCCTTTATCTTAAAACCAATGGCAGAAAACTAAACAAAACATGAATTCTTTTTAATGATCTCATTAACATAAATAAGATTCTTAGTGAGTTCATGAACATATAATACATTGTTTATATTCATTGTCCCATGTTGGGAATCTAAAGAAGTGTTACCAATATGAGTAATTTGCAATGGACATCCATTTCCATTAATAATATTTGGGATACGATTATACCTTTCATAAGATTGAAGGATACCTTTATCAAAAGTCATGTGAATAGTCACTCATAAGTCTAGATACCATATACTATTGGATTGGGAAGAATTTGCCAATGTGGTATAGAGTAGTTCCTGTGAGACACTTTTATTCACATCATAGGCATAATCATATTGATACCAGTATATAGCGATAGTATGGTTGTACTTCTGACATATCTAGCATTGTTATGGATTAGATTGTGATGAAGGTGGTGGAGTTGATGAAACATCATGTCTTTGGAGACAATGTTGCTAAGGTGGCAAATTATGGGAACCCAAAGGCCATTGTGGACCTTAAAAATTTATGCCATAGTGATTGGCTGGTGAAAAACCTTTGCCTTTTGAGTTGAAATTATTTGGTCACCTGCCATAGTTATTGTATAATTTATTTTTTCCATGGTTTTGTTGTTCCACAAAGGAAAAATTAGGATTTGTATCCTTTTCTATTTCAGTTTTTATGGCTATATTCCTAAGTTCAAAGTTTAGAAGTGAAGAAGTTAATTGTGTAAATGTTGGAAATGGTGGTTTAGAAGTCATTAAGGTGACAATGATATTAGATTTTTTCCAAGGCAATTAGATAATTGAATTTTCTTGTCTTCATTTGAAACTGTTTTTTTGATAGTAGCAAGGTTATCACAAATAGTTTTAAAATGCAATAAAAATTAACTCAAGAAATTGAGTCTTTCTTGGGAACCTGGAGTTGTCTTTTTAGTTGAAACTCCCTTTCTTTAGTTGCTTAAAGGTAAATGGTTTCAAGATGAGTCCAAACCTAGTGTGTTGTATTCAATCCTTCTTCTGAAGGGTCCCAATGATACGGATACGAATAATTAGGTGTGTCTTTCACCAAGTGATATTCAAACTATAAATTTTGGATAAGTGGGTATAGTTGTGATTTCCATAGTAGGTAGTTTTGGGTTGAAAGTTTGACTGGAGTAATGGTTTATAAGGTGATGTATATTTTAGGGTGAGAGATAGAAGGACGAAGAAGATTCAAACATCTTTAACAAGAGATATTAATTCTCTGATACCATAAGGAAAACCAAAACAGACTTTTAATAATATGGTTAAAGTTACTAAACTGATTCGTTACTTTATTATAATCAAGACTGGAAATTATAAAGAGATTGTAATGAGGAAAATGAGAAGATCCAGTCTAGTATGTTTTAGTTATCCCTAGAATAGTGGAAGCTCTCTTGAAAGAGTTTGAAAAAATCTGGAAGCCTTCGTTGACCAAGTCAATTGATGAGATTATTAAATAAGTAGCTCAAGTGGAAACGTGTGTTCTTTCATTTCCAACGCCATCTTTTCTAAGGTAACTCTTAGTTTCTTATCCAATATATTTTATTTGATATTATCCCCAAATACTTATCTCCGATCAAATGAGTGCAAGTGTTCATTAATTACGATAAACAGTTGTGAATAGTGGCGGCAGAGGAGTTTTTGTCGGCTTTCCTCTTCTGTTTCATGACATCTTGTTCAATGGGTCGTTGCACTATTAGATAAGTAAACATTAAGAGGATATCATCCTCCAATGAAGAACCATCCACTAATGGTACATAAGGTTCCTTGGCTGACATTGAGGATAGGTTGGCTCAGAACTGGTGGGCGCGATTCACCTGATGTGAAGGAAGTCCTAACTTTCTTTAGTGACTTGCACTGTATTTGAATCTCGTAGTTTCACTTTGAAGTGCCTAAAGAAAAATATAGCGCTACATTAACTTCAAATATTCCCTAATTTCCAACTTTATGTCTAGGAGGATGGGGGCACATCATTCCTGGTGCGACTCCTTGGCAATACAGATTCGATCCAGCTAACAGTGGTGTAGAATTCACTCGAAGCTCGGCTAATGAAACCAAAATGTGTACTGGGAGAGCTCGCGAAATGGTACATGGTTATTACTTCTCATTGAGGGAATGGTAGGAAACATTTTCCCTCAATTTCATTTTTTTTTTATTTTCCACGTGAATGGAATTATCGGATCTACTTGTCCACGATTTATAAATTAGGTGATCTCCATCCTTCAAATTTTTTCCTTGCAGTGACTCCCCCTAGTTATTTGTCTATCAAGGGTTTCATTGGAATTTGGTATCATAAAAAATATCTGTATTATTATGTAGGTAAGTTTTCCATTGAAATTAGAGAAATAAGAAAAAAATATTTCCAAATTAATGAACAAGATTGAGGATAGAATTTGTGGTGAAAAATATCAAATTCAGGGGCTATTCTACAATTTATGAAAATATACATTAAAAGAGTTGTTGTAAATGTTCATTGGTTTCACGAATTTTGGAATGATACTGGGACCAAGCTCACACAATAACTTAACCACTCGAGGAAGTAAACACCTACTAAATTTCTTGGAGAAACTATTGAATATAGGGGAAAAATACATAATTGGAGATTTTTTATGGAGATTTTTTTTTCATTCCATAGAGATGGTATTATAATATGTATCAATTAATGCATTTAATAGCATGGGTTTTGGGGTGAGGTTAGGATAAATAGTAATATTTAGTGAAAAGTTTATTTAAGACCATATCTAAGGCACTAAATCATTTTTGTCCACAATAGGCTCCAATGTTATTTTTTATTCACAAAAAATGTACCCAATTATAGGGCATTAAGAAAACATGGCAATAATACTCACGTGGAATAAATAGTCGTATGAAGGTGAAAACGAAATAAAAATCAACAAAAAAGGTGAAAAGGTGCTAAAGAAAAAAGTATAAATACAAAGGTCTAGCGAGCATGAGAATTGTTGGCCCTGAAAGAGCAAAATAGGCAGCATATTATACTTGATTTGACTTGTTTGGAAAATTTCTATTAGTTTTCACAATACTCTGGAGAACCAAAATCAAACAAAGGTGGAGCAAAAATAACATTTTGTAAACATGATTTTATGCCTTTGAGATGGTTTAAAGATGATAAATAATTGGAGTGGCTTTAGTTTTAAGCTATAACATTCAATAAATTATATGTGTGGTCCCTGACGTTATATAACATCTCCCTAAATTGTAGTGTAACATTGTGTTCAGTCCATGATGTTATATTATGACATTGTTATATTAGAATTTTTATCGTAATAGAATTTTTTGTCATGTTAGACCACGACACGTGTTATATCAGCTATAGTACATATCAATTTTAACAATAAGGGAACATACACAAACACTTAAGAAACAAAGGTCCGCATATTATAACACCATTCATCTTGGGGCCTTTTGACAAGTTATCTAAATATTTAAAAAAAGAAAAAAAGATTCGATTGTATTTTGATGATTGAAATATGCAAAGATGGGATCCCAAGGATTATAGGGTATCAAAAGTTCAGAGGATGGGTCACCTGGGTGCACGTGTCCACCGTGATTCTTCCCTTCTAGGTTGAATGGCATTATTTATTTTGTTGGCCTAAAATTGGGCAGTGATTGGTGTTATATATAGTCTTTGATTAATGTGCATAAAGGAACGAAATAAAATAGAGGGATAAATTATATGCTTATAACATTGATTCTTCAAAGAATGAAATCTTTCGACTCTCCCGTGGATGTAGGTTAAACTATTAAGAACACATACATCGTCTTCTTATTGGGTGATTATTTTCATTTAATTTCTTTATTTATTGCCCTTCGTTGGGATTTGTAGCATGAAATATAGTATTAATTGTTTTCACATGTGCATTGTTTCACATTTAATTATAACGTACATATACTCCTTCTAACTTAGATTTATAGCTATATTTTCCTTTTTTCGAAGAGCCTTATTATTCACATTAGATTTGGGAAAAAATTAATAAATTAAATTCTACGATAATTAACACGCCTTTATATTGATCATTGATTGGATGTATCTTTAAAACTCGTCGTTTTTATATAAGCATTATTGTTTTGGGATAAAGAAAATATTTCATGTAACTCATATATAGGTTGTTCATATATGTGACACCCCGCCCAATTAAATATAGGGTGATCAATCCTCTATCAATTTAAAACAGGATATTCAGTTGGTTCATTCTCAGCATCACTGTCGAAAAACTTTTTAACATATTAATCACCTAATATGAAATTAAGCTAGGTGTCAAAACATTTCCAATTTAGTAAAACCAAGTCAATCCATTTCTATTAAATTTCAAAATATAAACCATTCACCACACATCGGAATGTAAATAAATACTGAACATGAATCAAGTACTGCAATAAATAAGACTGAGTAAAACTTTCAGTTCCAAAACTCCAAACCATCATCTAAACTGAATAAAATATCTCTGATGAAAGAACTAGATGTGGGAAACATATGCCCTAAATAAGAAGTCTAGATGAAACTGAATGGAAAGGATAGATGTGTCTACTGCAAGGACCTACAGCTTCCACAACAGCTGCAGCACGTCAAGCAATCCAAATCTCTAAATCTGATACTCCTGTGGCTGAGCACCTGATATAATACATATATATAGCAAAAGAGAGAAGAGATACAAGAAACGGGTCAGAGCCCGATGTGTAAAAATGATTTAGCAAGTATTTAAAACTGGTTCTTAAAACAAGTCTTATACCCATGTTCGTTATCAAACTCTCACATGAGTTTCTCACCTCTCGTCTATTATGCACGCCTAACGTACATCTAATCTCCCCTAGTTATACCTACCAGTCTAACTAGTCAGAAACCATACTAATACTAATTATGCTCACTAGTAGTATTCCCGTATCGCCGATACAATACGCTATTCGGATAGTTTATATCACATACTAAATTTCATTATTTATCGTTTGAATGGTTAATCTTTTATTCACTAAGATCATTTTACTTCTCATTTTCATTTTATCTACTAGTCTCACAAAGTAGAAAGTTACCCAAGTACACTCATACATATATATAGTCTCATCATCCCTATACATATACATTAATCCCTCACTCTTAGGTTAAGACCACTGGTGCATCGTAATGATTATTATTATTACCAAGTCTATTAATTTCACACAGTAGAAATATTCACAAGTTCATATATATATATATATATATATATATACTAACCCTGCACCCCCGGCTAAGACCCATTAGTGCACATATTCTGGAAATCATGCATCCCCGGGTTAGCACCCATTAATGCACCTATCAATAATAATTCAGCACCCCCAGGTCATCACCCATTAGTGAGCCTAACAATAAAGTATTGCATTCCTGAGTTAGCACCCATTAATACACCTATTAATATTAATCCAGCACCCTCGAGTTATCACCCATTAGTGCACCAAACAATAATCGTCTTTGTACCCCCGGGTTATCACCCATTAGTACACTTTATAATAGAGTTTGTACACCCCCGAGTTATCACTCATTAGTGCTCTTAAATATAAGGTTCTTGCACCCCCAGGTTATCACCCATTAGTGCTCTTAATAATAATATCACATAATAGGTATACACACATTCTATTATAATTTATAGGTATTTTTCTCCAACCTACATATATATTCCCCATATGCATTTTAACCTCTATATCACGTATAGTATAAATAATTAGATTACTATCTCTCTCGTAATCTCGAAGGTACATTCTCTCTATACCGAAATAATTAAAGTATTAATTTCCACATACTTTTCCCAAAATTCCTTCTTATTTGAAATTACTATTTGGTAGTTTCTCTCACTCCAATAAACTCCAAACTGGGCTCTAAGCAAATTCTGAGAAATTCACCCTGTGGTTTGAACCAGAATGACATGTGGTTTGAAACAGAAGGACATGCCGTTCGAACCAGAAGACATGTCGTTCAAACCAGAAGACATGTCGTTAGAACCACTTCGCGCGAGATTACACTGTTCGTCTTCTTCACCAAACTTCAGCGTTTTTCACCATTTTTTAAACCTAAAAACCTCTAAGATTCAATTCCTAACAACTCATCATCAATACCCATCAACCCCTAATAGGTTAAAGATCATTTCTATCATCCTAGGATCCTTAATTCGTCATTAATCATCATAATTACATAAAAAATTCCAATTAAAGAACCTAATCAACCTAGATTCGTTTATCAATATATAATCAAATTCTGTGATTAATCCTCTACATACATGAATGAATTCCAACCACTAATTAAACCAATCCTTAATCATAATTTAAATCTCCAATTTTTACCCAATTAACATATAAATCATGATTCACTCCACCTAGACTAACATGAGCATGATTATTGCTAAAAGAAAGAAAGTAATAAACACATGCCTCGAATATGTCAGTCTGATCCGTTGGCGACGTTGGTACATACACGTTCCTCTCTTCTCGATCTACGCGTTGGTGGTCACGGTTGTGCAAGGTGATGCCAAATGAGTCTTCTCTCTTGGAATTTGGTTCTCCCTCACACCCTCCATGGCCATTCTAACTTCCTGCCACTTCTTAACCCTAATGGACTTTCCTTAGCTGATATAATTAATCCCAATTTTCGTCCATTAGTTTAGCCCAAAAATTCAAATTACAAAACTACCCCTACGGGGTGCTGGTTAGGCCTAAAATCGCCCCGGGTACCAAACTAAACACCCGGGTATACTATTTTGACTATCTCGACCCTCCCGGACTCAATGGTGTACTCAAAATGACCATACGAGTTAATAAAAATAAATTCTCTTTTTATCCCATTCAATTAGTCCCGACACGACTCACACGCATGTCAGACTTAAATTACCAAACTGCCGTATTTCTCACTTTCGATAATTTATCAAGTATCATAATTCCATATTACATATCACACAGTAATATTCAATAATTCTCAATAATAAGTATTAACCCTTGGCACGCTAGTAAATAATTATTTTAAATCCGGATTAATAACAAATTAATTTCTCACATTTTAATTTAATTAATCCAATAATAATAATTAATTGCATATTTATTCCCATAATAATAATTAATCACATAATTATTTAAATCGTCAAAAATACGGGGTGTTACAATATACTGAATACAATACACATGTCAGAATCCTAGTTAGGTTTAAGGAATTGGATTTTAAAATGATCTATTCAATTAACTTGTTTTATCACATATTTTTTTAGATTCGTCATTCACCCCAAAGTATATTTATAATATTTTTTATTTTTCCCAAATTTACCGTCGTCCTAAAGAGTTTTCTATTAAATACACAATTCAATGTTTTGACCAATCGATTTTTGTTTATAGTTTTAGCCATTATTAAAAATCAGTACTTGTAAAACTAGTTTTATTATTCTTTTAAAATTATATTTACGATAGCCTTAGAGGAACATAAATTTTATGCATACAGATATTTTACGTCAATTAGAAAGATAATGAGGATTTTTAAGATGATATTTCAAATAATATAATTTGAAAAGAATATTTATGTTCGATGTAATAACATCGATCGTCCTATATTCAATTTACTTCACTCTATTTTACAAATGTATCCCATAAAGAGACCGGTTCAAACCTAATTTTCGTTTTGTTCTCCCTATTTACAAACACTTGCTCACAACCCTTCCTCTAAAAACTTCCAATTAGTGCCTCCATCAGAGTCATGTCAGTCGATGAAGGAACCCTCTCTTCGACGATAACATATTGTATGTTTTTTCATTATTAACATACACTTCTTGTCTTCAATCTGAACATAAATCCTACATTGAATCATTGTTGCATTTAAATCGAAGCATTCATATGTTATGTTTTTTATTTGGGCTTTTATGTTTTCACATCTCAAGTCATTGATCATGGGGTTAATAGTTAAACTTTTTCTTTTACAAGTCACACTAATAACTTTAAGGTGTTTTTCGTTTCTTTATCGACACTCGATAGGTATATACGAGGTACCAAAATTCTAGAAATAAAATTGACACTAATATATATGATTTACAATTAGTTCAAACTAGATGTCTTAGAAAGTGTTTAGAATCAACTTACTAAGAATATTAAGACTTTACTATGTGATAGGGGTGGTAAATATGAATCGTCATTTAAGTGTTTTTGTTAAGAAAATGAAATTATGCACTAAATTACATATTTTTATTCAACTTAATCGATTTTAGTTTCATGTAAAACCAAACATTAATAGACAAGACAAATAATATGTAGACGAGTGTAGGATTTCCATGGACAATGTGAGGGGAAACTCTTATTTTTTGCATATTACATTCTCAGAAGTTTCTTTCATGAGGAAATGAATAAGACGCCTTATAACTTATGAAAAATCCTGGAGCAATGTTTCAATATGGTTTTTCTCACCAGCTGCAATAGGATGGGGAGACTGAAGTTGTCAATCAAAGCTTAAGAAACTGCTTGAAAAGTTTTGTTCGCAACAAAATTTGAAAGTAGGATTATATTGGCTCAAGATAAATTTTCTTATAATGATATTTTGGTCAAACTACGAGAGCTACTCCTTCTAGTGTGGTGTGTGGGAGAAATCATATTGTGCCTTAGACTCACTTCCACTTCTTAGAACTCCTAAGTTCAATATGTGGAAAAGTTGAAGAACATGTCAATAATATCATAATTCGCATGTGGAAGCTCGTGATCGCATCATCAAGCAAAATGAGGGGTACCAAAGTCCAACTTAAAAGCACCGAAAGACTTTTACATTCAAATGAGGATATTTGTATGGATTACCAATCAGATTAAAAAAATTCCTTGCGTCATCAAGGAAAGCTTAAGAATCGAGTTAATGGTCATATTTGAGTTTTCTAATAAATTGGGGATAATGCTTATAAAATTGGACTTCCGAGTGATTACATTATTTTCGATATTTCCCTCTATCACGATGATGAATTTGTGTTTGATTCATGGGAATTTAGTTTGTTAATGAATAGACTCGACAACTTATTCTCAGTATGCACAATCAGCTAAATCATAGTTTAGTAAAAATATTCACAAATCTCTCTACACATGTCCAAATAAAGAATTGTTTATTGCATTGGAAATTAGACTTTCATGGCTTTCATTTGATATATGTACCATTTACTAATTGAAGTATACATGAGCCGCAAGATTGGGAGACTATTACGTTTAATCTTATAGTGTTCTCAGAACATAACCTCTTTTGGGCAACGGGTCTTCTATTATATTATTTTTATAAGATTCGTTTTTAATTGTTATTCTTATACCTATGGTTGAAGGGAGATTCCATTCCTTCTATATAAGCCCTAATATTTTATGAAGCAAAAGAGTTGGTTGTATTTCAAAATTTAATGCGGAAGAAGTGATCTTGTTTATGTTTGCTCTTAATCTTTTGCTTAAATCCGATTAGTGACGGGTGTTGGTCCATCTTATTTTTTATATGTTTCCTCTAACTAGTATTGTATGAGTATTATACGTTGAAAAAAAGGTTGATATTTTATGTACCTATTAAAAAAAAATCGATCTAATTGTGCTATTTGAATGATTTCGTAGTAGAATCAACTTTGGTGCACACTTCAAGTAATATGCTTTTGATATTGTAATGGTTTTGCCAAACGACATTAAAACAAGTTAGTGAAATGCATTTTATTAAAAGGTCAAATAGTGATTTAGTCACATAAAATGTAGAGGTTATTGAAGATGCGCCTATATGATTAAGAAAAAAAATATTCACGAATGATTATGTAAATATGCATACTATTAAACAACTACATCTCGAGTTGCTTGTGGATAGACAAATACAAGAATACATTGTTTAATAATATTGATTAGATAATTTGTTAAGGCAGACTAGAAGTATCCGATCCAAACAACCAATTATTTTTAATATGTACATGGCCTAACTTTAATGTAGGACTCAAACAAGGTCATCATTTCATTTTATTTTTAACAACTAAACGGGTTCCAAACAATTTTATCATAAAGGGTTCTATTGTAATTTCTTATGTCCATTTTGATGATAGTTTAACATTACCGTTAGATATATGTTCTCATGATATCATATACTAACTCGAGTGAGTTTATAATATATTACACTCAAACAAAAGTACCAACTCTTTGACTTGGGAGAAATGAACAAAATCGCAAGTTGTGGTATAGGTAATACTTTTCAATGTAGCCATTGGGAACACAAGGGGACAACAATGAAACTGGGTTGTGCATCGGCGGCCAGTGGGGCCCATTTTGTCATTTAGCCCAGCTTACCTTTACTCTGCTTTGTTTTTCGAGTGCCACCAAATTTTAGTTTTTTTTTTTTAAGAGTAGTCTCATTTATTAAGTTTATAGTTAAATACGAACTACAAGTACTTCTTTACTTCTTTTGTTCCCGACAATTTTTTTTTAATATTTGTTTATTAATTTCATAGTTAAATAGGTACTATCAATTATTTTTTTACTTCATTTGGTCATAGAAAAAATTATTTTTATATCCATCGACCCATTAGAAATACGTAGTACATATTTTATACCTAGGCAACTTGTGCAAAAATATATAGTAAATATATATTATCTTTAGTACACTTAATTGTGTGATTCCACATCGCTTGTTTCGAAAGCTTTATTCGGGGTGAATGAATTAATCTCGAAGTGGGTGTAAATTGGCTCCTGAATTACCCTTCGTACCCCCCCCCCCCCCCCCCCCCCCCCAAAAAAAAAAATATATTTACTACATGCGGTGAATATGTAATGTAACATTTATTATATGTGAAAAACATGTAATAAGACCTAATTGCAAAACTTTCTTTTCATGGGACTACATAGAAAATATGTTATATGAATGAGAGTTATTTGTCAAGTTCTCATAATTTTATTGGGAAATTTATTTGTATGTTCTATATTTTTTAGATTTAAAGCGAAAAGTTCACATAGATATATTTAAGTTAATAGGTCATATAAATACTACATTTGTATGTGATGAATATATAAAATTATTGCAATACAAAAAATTAATAATACATTTGTACGTGCATATTACTATCTCTTTAAATAATTATTCTACCAAAATAATTACTTGTAACAAATGAGAAACTTTTATTGAGTCGAATAAATTTACAATCTTTTAAGAAAATCCTTCTTCACATCTTAATTATTATGTATTAATCGAATTTATCAAAAAAATATGGGGAAGTGAGTGAGATGATTATCGAAAAAATTCAAGGGCAAAAAATGCATATATTTTTCAAATTTGCAATTCACTCACTTCCCGATTTGATTTTTCGATGAAATTTTTTAGATGATCTCTTTACTATAGAGATCAATTCCACCGATTTTGCTTGAAAAATATTTTTTATACTATTTTTAAAAAAATTTGTCTATTTTTAAGGAAGGATTGCTTAAGAGATTTTCTATCATCTCTCTCTCTCTCTCTCTCTCTCTCACACACACACACACACACACACACACACACACACACACACACACATATATATATATAAGGAAATTTTGCTCAAGTCCAATATCTTACATTTGTGTATGTCGTACGCCGCTACAAAAGGTACGTCACTTCATGATCTCACATGACGGCCTCTATCCGAATTCCGAAAATCAAGCATTCAACATATCCATCATGTGTCCCACATCTGCCTCAACAAATTCACGTTCCTTGATTTTAGGGAATTTATGTAAGTGGTACGCTAGAAAAGTCAAAATAATGAAAGAAGGCAAGATAGGAAAGTTCAAGGGAATTTTGGTAATTTTACAGCCACCGTCCGGAGGTCCGGTCAATTGGAAAGTTGAAGATCTCCACGCCTCGAAGACACTGGAAGAAACGACACCTCAATCCGAGCTATGGTGAAGAAGTTATGACCCTTTGAAAATGAAGAAAATTTCGATAAAATCCTTATGAAGAATGCTATGTGTTTAAGCCCCAAAACCAGCAAACTATCGTGAAACAAAGGCCAAAACGATTCGGGGGGCGAACTTATTCGAGGTACATGCCGACCTGACGCTGATAAGAGTTCTAAAGTTGTAAAATTCCTTTTGGTTTCCTTATAAAAGCCAACTTCCGGGGAGTTATTTTATAAGACTTGGAGAGACGATTTTGAGATTTCTATTAGCTCAAGTCTTCATATTTTTAAGTCCCAAAACTCATGTTTTGATTCACACATCATTGCCATACCTTTGTGAATCTTTTTGAAACACAAGAACACAACTTTGGTTTTGTTCATACTTGTGGAGAAGCCGTCTTTCTTCTTCATTGCTGCTCACCTGGAGTTCCCGAGGGAGATTCCAGCCGACGACATCAGAACCGACAGATGCGGGTATTTCTATGTCACACTTGTTTTTCATTGTAATCCGTGTAACCATATATTACAAAATTATAGTGAAAAATAAAAAGGTTTAGCCCCTTTGGGGGATTTTTCCTCACTTGTGTATGTTTGAATGTTCTTACATGATTTCATCATCTTCAAACACCTAGATGCATGTTTAGGACTTAATTGATAAAAACTGAGTTTAACTAAATAATTTTCTTATTTGAACGCACGCGCAATATCTTCAAATTGGTATCAGAGCCAATTACACAATTATACCTTGTAATTTTTCGTAATATTTTTCTAGGATATTAATTTTTTGAAAAAAAGGATTTTTGAAAAAGAGCGTGTTCAATGGAGAAATTATATAATTAAATGCCAGTTTTTTACGGGATAAACTATGCATGCTGGAAAGCCAGCATGAAATCTGCTTTAAAGGCCATTGATGAAAGAGTCTGGATTTTGGTTGAAAGAGGATGGACACCTCCCTTCATCACTGTTGAGAACGTGACTAGTTTAAAATCTGTCACTGCTTGGACTGAAGAAGAATTTAAATGGTCATCTTTTAATTCAAAGGGTTTAAGTGCTATTTTCGGATCCGTCACACCTGACGAGCTCCGACGGATAATGACGTGCACCACGTCAAAAGAGGCATGAAATGTTTTACAACTTACCCATAAAGGAACTAATGCTGTGAAAGAATCTAAACTGCAAAATTTAACAACTCAATTTGAGACCATCACCATGCTTGAAACTGAATGTTTTAATGATTTTTATGCTAGGCTATCTGATATTGTTAATACTAGCTTTAATCTTGGTGAACACATTCTTAATGCTAGACTTGTTAAAAAGATTCTTAGATCACTTCCTAAGCGTTTTATCCCTAAAGTCACTGTGCTAAATTCTATGGGTAATTTAAATACACTAAAATTGGAGTAACTTGTAGGAGACCTGCAAACGTATGAAATTGATATGTTTCCTAAATCTGTCAAGCCTAAAGATATGAGAATTGCACTTAATGCCCAGGAGAGGAAAGGTGAGGGGTCGGCAAGAAAGAGAGTTGAGTCATCTAAAAAGAGAGAGATAAATACGTCAAATTTCGAGTGTGACTTTGACTTAGATGATTTGGCTCTATTTGCAAAAAAAAATCAAGAAAATTCTCAAATTCAAGAAAAATGATAATTTCAAAGATAAAAAGAATTTTGAGAAAAAATAAGTTTGAAAAGAAAAATAAAAAAGATTTTAAAGATTCTCTTAAGAAAGACAGTGAGAGATGCTATGAGTGCGACGGTAGGGGTCATAGAGCCTTTGAGTGTGCTACTATGTGAAACAGAGAAAAGGGCAAAGTTATCCTTAATGCTACCCTTAGTGACAACAGTGAGGTCGAGTCGGTGGACTCTAGAGACAAGTCACTGCATGAGTGTAACTTTACCGCATTCATGGCAAGTCATGTGAGTTCTTCTAGTGCTCCTCACAAATATGAGGATGTTGCTTCATAGGGACACCTCGACAGTGAGAGCGATGGAAGTAAAGGGGAGGATGATGCAAGTGAGAGCGAGAGTAATCTTCAACGCACCTACGCTGAGTTATATAATGAGTCATTTAAAACCAAAAGGCGTAACAAAGCGTTATTTCTAAGGATCACCTCATTAGAGGAAGATTTATAAGAAGCGAGAGAGAGAGTCCTCCATCTGCACCACCTTGAGAGAGAGAGAGAGAGAGAGAGAGAGAGAGAGAGAGAGAGAGAGAGTCTTCCTGTGTTGAGAAAGAAAGTTTCTTTAGAGAGAGAGAGAGACTGTTTGGAGAGAGAGAGTGTGTGTTTTTTAGAAAGATAAATAGGATTTGAGTAACCAAGTGGATAGTCTTACGAGTGAGCTCCATTCCTCCCTGGAGGCTCAGAAGAAATTAAAAGCCCTTATTGCCCAGCTTACTCATGATCTTGAGAGAGCATGGGAAGTCAAGGTTCAAATCGAGGACAGGTCAAGAAAGATGGGAAAGATGCTCCTTGGTCCCGCTTTAGGTTTTGGTGATAGGCAGGGAATATGTTATGATGGTTCCTTCACATCCCAAATTGTACCTGGACCAGTTACTGAGTTTACTATGACTCCATATGGCCATCGTCAAAATCCTCGAAGGAGAGTTCGACCAAGAAAAGAAAATCCTAGTCCGCCTAAGACTGTGTTCTTTTATACTTACTGCAAAAGAAAAGGCCACCTCAGGGATTTTTGCTATAGTTTGGGTCGGACACGATGTACTACTGCTCCACCGTATCATACTGACGATTGTACCAGTCTGAAAGAGCGTGTTGAGATTTTAGCTACCACTTCATAGAGTTTAATGGAGGAATTCCGACGGATGTCTTTGCTGTCAGTGAATGCTTCTCGCATCCCAACTAAAACCAACATCAATAAGGGTAAACAAAATGTTACCTCTTCTTGGGTGCCTAAGAAAGATAAAAATGCTATTTTTGTTCATGTCGCTCTTAAAGCACATAATACCACACAGTGGTATTTTGATAGTGGGTGCTCCAGACATATGACAGGTAATGTCTCATTTTTTACCTAACTTTAGGATTATAAGGAAGGTAGAGTCACCTTAGGAGCAGGGAGAAAGTCTAGCATTGTAGGATGAGGTACTGTAGATTTTCCGGGATTTCCTAAGCTAGAGAATGTTTTGTACGTCAAAAGTTTGAAATCAAACCTTCTCAGCATTAGCCAGTTGTGCGACGCTGACTTTACCGTAAAGTTTGACCGGGATGCATGTAATGTCTATAATCAAGCCGGTAAACTTTTAGTGCGAGGGGTGAGGATAGACGATAATTGTTATGGGATTGAGCCTACGTCCTCACTTATCTGCAACAGCACCACGATCACTCCTATGGATCTGGGCACCAACGGCTAGGTCATATGAACGTTAGAGATTTTACTTATTTAGCTAAAAAGGACATAGTACGTGGCTTACCATCACTTGGAAAGCCAACTTCCATGGTTTATGGTCCCTGTCAGTTGGGAAAGCAAATTCGTAGCCCCCATAGGAAGTTGCATTCCATTACCACCTCCCGTGTACTTGAGTCGATTCACATGGATCTTATGGGTCCTACTCGTACTGAGAGTCTGGGTGGTACGAGGTATATCCTCGTGATGGTAGATGATTCGCTAGATATTCGATTGTAGGTTTTCTCAGAGAGAAATTCGATGATGTAGAGTTTTTAATGATCAAGTTTCATTTCCCTTAAAAATTAACACGAAGTCACTATTAACAGGATACTTAGTGACAACTACACGGAATTTAAGGAAGCAAAGGTAAATCTTTATTTTGATAGACTTGGGATCAGACATGAGTTTTCTGTTGTAAAGACTCCTCAGCAAAATGGGATTGTTGAGAGAAAGAACATGACGATTCAATAAATCGCTACATCTATGCTTCTAGGTCGTAAGGTTGCTAAGAGATTTTAGGTAGAAGCAGTGTCTACTATATGCCACATGGTGAATAGGGTTTATCTGCATCCACATACACTTAAGACGCCGTATGAATTGTGGACTGGCAAGAAACCCAACCTTGCATATTTTTGTATCTTTGGGAGTAAATGTTACATCCTTCGGGATAAAGATTAATTAGGAAAGTTTAACTCCCGGAGCGACGAGGGAATATTGCTAGGATATTTATCAAATAGTAGAGCGTACCGAGTTTTTAACCTGAAGAGCTCTAAGGTTATGGAGTCAATGAACATCACCGTGCAAGATGACGACCCTTCGACGTTTATTGATTATAGCCTTTAGTGTGAGGATGAGGACAATTCTGGCAGCAATTTACTTGTCCCTCACACACACTATGTGGACCCTACTCCTGTTATAGGGGACACACCTGCTTGGGTTCGCAAGAGTCATGACCTGACCTCCATTGAAGGCGATCCCACTCTTGGGGTTAAGACTCGTTCTCAACTAGAGAACATTGTTAGCCATTTTTGCTACACGTCCAAAGTCGATCATAAGAATCACAAAGAAGCACTCAAGGACAAATACTGGATATCTGCTATGCAAGATGAGTTTCTTCAGTTTAAAAAGAACAATGTCTGGGAACTTTTCCCCCGTCCTAGTGAGACTAATGTGATAGGTACCAGGTGAATTTTTAAGAATAAAATGGATAAAAATGATACCATAATCAGAAATAAGGCTAGGTTGGTCACTCAAGGCTACACACAGATAAAGGGTGTAGACTCTGGGGAGACATTTTCTCATGTTGCAAGGCTTGAGTCCATCCGCTTACTACTCACCATCGCATGTCATTTACGCTTTAAGTTATATCAGATGGATGTCAAGAGTGCCTTTCTAAATGGCATTCTACGGGAGGAGGTTTACGTAGAACAACCAAAAGGGTTTGAAGACCCTAAGCACCCGGAGCACGTCTTCTATCTGAGGAAAGCCTTGTATGGTTTGAAGAAATCACCCCGTGCTTGGTACAAGAGGCTTACTTACGATGTCTTAGCCCGTGGCTTCAAGAGAGTGGGATTAGATATGACGTTGTTCGTCATGAGAGATGACAGTGCTATTTTGGTTGCCCAAGTCTATGTGGACGACATAGTCTTTGGATCCACGTGCTCTCAGCATGCTCACCACTTTAAGGAGGAGATGAAAAGTGAGTTTTAGATGAGCATGGTAGGTGAGCGTACTTTCTCCCTTGGTCTACAGGTTAGTCAGCTAGAGGATGGGACGTTCATCTCCCAGTCCAAGTATACTAGATACCTAGTGTAGAAATTTGGTTTAGACTCCGATAAGTATGCATGTACACCTATGAGTACTTCTATCAAGCTTAGTAAGGACACTTCAGGCAAGGACGTAGAGCAAACCTTGTATCGGAGTATGATAGGTAGTCTTCTCTACTTGATTGCCAATGGTCCCGACATCGCCTTTAGTGTTGGACTATGTGTGCGATATCAGGTGTTCCCAAAAGAGTCACACTTACTCGCTCTAAAACGTATTATCAAATATGTGAGTGGTACTCTCTCATACGGTATTTGGTATTCCTTTGATACCGATGACCATTTGTCCGCCTATTCAGATGCCGATTGGGCCGGGGATGTAGATGGTTTTAGGAGTACTTCTGGTGGGTGTTTCTATTTTGGTTCTACTCTTGTCTCCTAGTTGCGTAAGAAGCAAAACTCCATCTCTTTGTCCACTGTGGAGGCTGAGTACATCACCGCCGGGAGTTTTTGCACGCAACTCTTATGAATGAAGCAAATGTTTGAGGATTATGGGATTTCAAAGGACAAACTATTTCCCGTGATAACACGAGCACGATACACATATCCCGCAATCCAGTCCAGCATTTTTGCACAAAGCACATCAGGATACGCGAGCATTTTATATGACAGTTAGTTGAGGAGAACATCGTATCCTTGAGTTTCGTTCCCACCGACCGTTAGTTAGCCGATATTTTCACGAAGACTTTAGATGCCCTTATATTTGAGAGTCTTATGAAGTTTTTGGGGATTTGCACAGTTGACTAAGGGGTTAGTTCATGTCTAGGATGGGATGCATTGTCATGTTCATATCATATGATTCCTATTGCTAGTTTGTATCATGTGTATTATTAGTTTTTGGTTTATACGTTTTTTTGAAAAATCCAAAAAGATTTTCTTTTTATAAAATTTTTAGAAAAGCTCAAAAAGATTTTATTTTGATAAAATTTTGAAAAATCCAAAAAGATTTTTGTATTTTTTTTGCACCTTTTATGGATGAGCATTTAAGATATCCGAGTCACAAAATTCATTCCATTTTATCCACGTGACTGTTTGATAGTAATTTGAGACACTACATCATTGCATCCATGTGCTTTATATTGTTTGGAGTCTTTGAGATGTTGATTAGTGATATCTTTCTACATGTTTGGATCCTTACCTCCTTTATTTCACACATGCATTATTTTATTTGATTATTGTACTTGTCTATCACCTATTGGCTTGAGTGTTTCCAACTCAATTCTGTCTATACAATGAACCCTATGTGTAAAATATAAAAATATTGGAATGCATGTAAATCCCTGTTGGTGAGATTGTGTGATCATTTTTACAGTGAAGGGTTACGAAAGGTTCATATCTATCCTTTGCGATTGATCCGCCGTTAAATTGGACCTAAAAAATTGAGGAATTTTATTATCCGGGGTCCAAGAGGTTAAAAGAGCCCTAAAAATTTTAAGGTAATAAAAAGAAATTCATGTCAAATATGGGCCATTTAGGTTTCATATTCAATTCTCCAAATTTTGAGAATTTAGATCACCTCTATTCAAAATATATATACGAGGGAGTTTGGTTGGAGTATTTAAATGGGATTTCACTTCCTTGAAAGTCTAGAATAAGAATTAAATCATTTTGGACGTTATTGGTGAGGAAATCACTTTGAGCTTTGATTTACTGATTTGATTGAGTCAATGTCTCATATTTCCATTTTTTTTACAACTAAGGAAGATGTTGAGTTTATTCGTTAGGACTATCCGATATTCATCATGCACATATGTCATGTTTGTATGCATTGATTTTCCTATCGAATTTGATCACACCCCTACATTTACGCTATCATCGACTTGGTTGTTTTTGTGTTCTTTCATGGTGTGATTCTTTGTTGTATATTTTGTGAGAAAAATTTTGAAAAATTCAAAAATAGAAAGTTTTGTTTTCCTTATGACATTTTCCATATTTATGCTTCTCATTTCTATCTATTTGGAGACATAATAGAAAGGGGGAGAAATAATTATCATATTATGGGGGGGGGGGGGTGAGATGTTGAGATTTATGTTAAGTTGGTATCTATGTTTATCTCATTTCAAACTCGATACGTCACTTGGTATTTGCTTTATCTCATGTGTGTAGGTACTACATTGATTATCACCAAATTGCACACCCTGATGCGAAAAGGATTGAGATTTTAGAAGATTTTAAGAACAAACGATGAAGACTTATTCATTTGTACCTTTCCAGTTTTGGGTTCATGGGAGGGTAGATTTTTATAGGTAAATTGAATGATAATAATTCGGATTTTTTATTTGGTACCGGCATAGACATAGGAGAGATTTGTAAGGACATTTTTCTCATGTTCGGTATCATACATTTATGTATGTCGTACGCCGCTATAAAAGACACGTCACTACACGATGTCACATGATGGCCTATATCCGAATTTCGAGAATCAAGCATTCAACATCTCCATCATGTGTCCCACATTTGCCTCAATGACTTCACGTTCCACGATTTTAGGGAATTTATGCAAGTGGTACGCTAGAAAAGTCAAAACAATTAAAGAAGGCAAGATAAGAAAGTTTAAGGGCATTTGGGTAATTTTACAGCCACCGTCTAGAGGTCCGGTCAATTGGAAAGTTGAAGAGCTCGACACCTTGAAGACACTAGAAGAAATGACACCTCTATCTGAGCTACGGTGAAGAAGTTATGGTCCTTTGAAAATGGAGAAAATCACGATAAAATCCTTATAAAGAATGCTATGTGTTTAAGCCCCACAACCAGCGAACTATCGCGAACCGAAGGCCAAACCGGTTCGGGGGGCGAACCGGTTTGAGGTACATGCTGAACCGGTTCGGGGTACCTGACGCTGAAAAGAGTTCCAAAGTTTTAAAATTCCTTTTGGTTTATGTATAAAAGCCAACTTAGGGGGAGTTATTTTTCAAGGATTGGAGAGACGATTTTGAGAGTTCTATTAGCTCAAGTCTTCATATTTTTGAGTCCCAAAACTCATGTTTTGATTCACACATCATTTCCATACCTTTGTGAATCTTTTTGAAACCCAAGAACATAACTTTGGTTTTGTTCATACTTGTGAAGCCGTCTTTCTTCTTCATTGTTGCTCACTTGGAGTTCCTGAGGGAAATTTCAGCCGACGACATCAGAACCGACACCTGCGGGTATTTTTGTGTCACACTTATTTTTCATTGTAATCCATGTAACCATATATTACAAAATTATAGTGAAAAATAAAAAGATTTTGCCCCTTTGGGGGATTTTTTCTCATTTGTGTGTGTTTGAATGTTTTTGCATGATTTCATCATCTTCAATCACACCTAGATTCATGTTTAGGACTTAATTGATAAAAACTGAGTTTAATTAAATAATTTTCTTATTTGAACGCACGCGCACTCTCTTCAATATATATATATATATATATATAAGTTTCATCAAAAAATTTAACCAATCAAGTGGTTGGAGCCGACCCAAAATTTCAACGGTCGAAAATGCATAATTATACAATTTTTTTACATATCACCTCATGTCAACGGTTTTTTTAATTGAATGTTTTTATGAAAAAAATTGGAGATGATCTTCTCACCATGGATATCATATCCATGAAGTTTCACCCCAAAAATTATTTTTTACTATTTAAAAAAAATAGTATGTATGGAGGTCTGCACCATAAGGAGCCTTTACATAGAATTTCTGTATATATATATATATATATCTGTGTGTGTGTGTGTGTAATACCCCGTAATTTTTATGACTTTTAAAATAGGTTATATTTTAAATTAATGGATTAATTGGATTTTATTATTAATTAATTCATTTGGGTTTTATCTGGATTGTGGACATTAAAATGGATGATTCTAAATATTAATTAAAGATATTTAGGTAACATATTAATATGATGTCATTGTTATGACGGTGTGATATAATTTCGATAATTTAGATTTTTAGTCAGACGCGATATGGGACGTATCGGGACTAATTTATTAAATTAAAAAGGAAAATTATTTTCTATCGACCTTATGGTCATTTCGACTGCATCGTTGTGTCCGGAAGGTTCGAAATAGTCAGAAAAGTCTATTTTGGATGTTAATTTTGAGTCTCTGATCATTTGGAAATGAATAGACAACCCAAAAGAGCATTTTGGTCATTTTTCTAGGGGGGGTGAATAGTGATTTCGGATTTTGTCCTATTATAAGTATTGGTAGATTAAGTGTACGTGGTTTATACATCTCCTCTTCACAAATTAGAGAAGTCATCTTCCTAGAGAGAGTGAAAGGTTGCTTGGGAAGGGAAAAGCTTACTTGGGAAGGAGAAGAACAAAGAACCAAGAGTCACCACCACCAACGACTACTGGAAGCTCACCGGAAAGGGAGAACCACCTGAGATATACTACACCAAAGGATCAGACCTTCAGTAAAGGCAAGTGTTTGATAATGGCAATTTAAGTTTGTATATTGTCCATGTTAGAATAGTTATGAAAAGAGAAGATTATTCAAGTTTGGAAGAAATAATGGAGTTATTAAATGGATTTATGGAAACTGAAATGATATAGGAATTAAACTCATGTTGTAGGTTGATAATAATCCACGAAATAGTCATGAATCCTTTGAAGAAATTATGAAAACCATTGATGTGTTCTTGAAGATGATATGTAGATAATTTTCTGGAAATAAGGATATAAACATGCTTTTTAATCCAATCTCTTGATGATTCTAGGATGTTTATATCATTAGAAATCATTTGTATATGTTGATACATCATGTAGTAAGGATTATAAGTCATTTTGGATGTTAATATGAAGGATAGAATGAATAAAAATAGTGAAACCCGTAGTTGCAGAAATGCAGAAAACTGGGCTATTACTGGAGTGATCGATCGATCGACCCCCTGACTTCGATCGATTGACCACCCCAGAATTTCTATAGTTGTTCCTTTTTAATGTTTATTCTTGTCCCAAAACTTTGGTAGATCTTTGTGATTGTTAATTGGATATTATGGGACTTATATAAGATCAGTAAGCCCAAGTTAAGACTTGAATTAATTTGATTGGGATTTTAATTGATTAGAATTATGATAATTAAATTAAAGGAATTTCGGTTGCTAGATTCAATGGTTGGATTTTAATTAGTATGTATGAGGATTAAAGATAGGACCAGTAGGGGTGATTGAATATAATACCTGGGTATCCTTAAGTTTACAAGAGGGTTTAATCCTAAGTGAAAGAAGAGGTGTTTATAAGAGATTTGAAACTATCGGTTTTTACCCTAATGAAAAGGAGAGTTTAATTCATAGTAATTTAGAATTATGACGATATGGACCAGTAGGATATTAGTGACTAATTACTGAATATACGTTGAGGAAAAACCTATTTGAACCTTGAGTATTGAGTGAGGCTTGGGGATAATTAAATTAAGAAGTAAAGTTATGACATATTAATACGTGGGATGTAAAGAGATATACCGCTACGTATGGGAAGAATCTAAGGGTAATTTGAGTACCTTGTTGATAGTATATTATAGGTATGATAATACCTATTTGATTGGTTAATGATTATGTGTATGACATACCTATCTTACTTGCTATCGATGGGAGGTTTGCGCGTGAGGGCAGTCATATCCTGATGAATACATGGGATCTTTGATTTGTCGCTCGAGAACATAGGTCTATGAAAGACTTATCGGGGAGTTGATAAGTCCACTGATTGTGGGAACGTAGGTATGTGCATGACCCATGGGTATGATAACTATGTTGGCCTCCAATGATTGTGTTGTTGTTTATGGTTCGAGATATCCTTATCGAATCTTTTGTCTCCTATTCGGCGACCAACAATATTGGGACATGATAGCAGAGTAATGCATTGCACCGCAACTGTGACTAGGGGTGCCGTATTATACATGAATATGCATATAATAGATTAAATGAATGAATGGATATATTGTGGTTAAATCATCTACTGTGTGATAATTGTAGATACGGTGTAATTGAGAAAAGAATTGAAGTAAGTTAATGAATGTTTATTCTTAAATAATTGAAAAGATTGATTCATGTTAATGAGAAACAAATCATAAATAAGAAATGTATAAGAAGAATTATAACGTATGGTATGGGACATACGGAGTTATGATATGGGAATGGAATCATATGATGGAAATTAGTATTGAGAAACCATTAAATAGGAGGTTAATAGGAAACGTTAAGTGTGCACTCTAGTTGAGATGTGAGAATGGCAAGTGAGAGTTGGATACTAACATGTACATAATAAATGCTTTACTGCACTTGCTAAATACTTGCTGTTTTAAAAATCATTTTCACAATCGGGCTCTGACCCGTTTTCTTGCACATTTTCTATTCTATTGTATCATCTATATCAAGTGTCCAGCAGCAGGGACGTCAACCTTAGCGGATTATGGCAGGCTATGGATTTATGGAGTTTTGATTAGACACCTATCATCTTTTTGATTCACAGTATTCTTAGTTAGGGCATGTCGCCCAAAGGATTCTACTATCTTTTTCTATAGGGGTTAAATACTATTGTATTCGGGTCTTTTTAATACATTTAATATTATTGGGATTTCTGTAAGGAATTTTTATTATTTGGGAATGTTTATTCTAATTGCATTTAAATTCTTTTGTGTTATCTATTTGGTTATCAGTGTTGTGGAATAAAATGTGTTGTGCTATTCTTAAACTCAAAATGGATTTTGTTGAAATTAAAATTTGAAAAGCTTTTAACACCAGCTTAATTGAGTATTGGTTGAGTTGTAAAGGTTTTCGACAGTGATGCTAAGAATGAGCCAACTGTATATTCTGTTTTAATTTGGTATGGGGCTGGCCACCCGGTATTTAATTAGGCGGGTGTTACAGGTGGTATCAGAGCATCAGGTTCTTGTGTCCTTTAGGATCTGTAAAGCTTATTGTGTTTTCAGCTTAGCGTTCTTTGATGTAGAGCCTTATGAGTAGGATTATTGCTTTTCTATTTACGCCTACGTTCTTCAGCTATTTTGATAAATCAAATACTGATAGTTTTCTCTCGTTTCAGATGCCTCCTCGACGTGCACCTCAGTCCGCCCCAGCTCAGGGTACGATGACTGCGGCCGAAGTTGCTGCAATTATCGCTCAGGCAGTCAATGCAGCTCTAGCTGCTGTTCAGCAGGCTCCAGCACCGACACCAGTTGTGCCACCCATGCAAGGGCAAGTGTTTCCTACTGCATGGGAACGAGCGAGGGATGCTTTTCAGAAAGCGCACCCACCTGAGTTTCAGGGAGGATCAGATGGTGTGACTACTAGCCAAAGGAAGAAAGATATCCAACGGCACTTGAGAATGATTGAATGCACTGAGGTTCAAAGTCAAATACTAGCTACATTCAAGCTAGTAGGGGCATCTTTGCAATGGTGGGAAGCTACGACCACTATGGAGGAGAGGGACACAATGACTATCCAAGACTTTTGGATACGGTTTGATGGGAAGTATTTTCCTTCTGCCATCCAGACAGAGATGAGGCGGAAACTACTTAATTTAAAACAGGGAGTCAAGACTATGGCGGAATATGAGGAAGAATTTACGAGATTAACTAATTTGGTACCAGCTGAAGTACCCACTGAGGAGAGGAGAATTCTAATGTTCACTGATGGGTTGAACTATAAGATTCGCCCGCATTTATTGGAGAATCTTTCACTACGTACGTATGCAGATGTTCTTAATGCTGCAATGCTTCACTGCCAGGATAATCGCCTTCATAATCAGGGTGTTAAGCGGGGGTTTGGGTCAAGCCTGCAAGGAAGACTACTGGGGGCAATTCCAGTGGGACTCAGCTAGGGCAGAGTCATCAGCATCAGGGTGAGCAGGGTTTCCAGACAAAGGACTATACTAAGTGTTTGCGATATGGAGATTCTCGATTTGAGGATAGAGGTATTTGGCAAGGACAACAGGGCCAGAGACAGGCTCATCATGGCTAAGGGAAGGGAGGTAATGGACAACAAGTTCGGGGTCAACAGGGGCAAGGTGGTGGAAAGTTTATGGGAAAATGTTTTGTGTGAGGCAAGTATGGCCATAAACGTCAAGATTCTCCTGATAAAGACAAATTGCCTTAGCAACAACATGCTCGATAGGAGCCACAGGTACCAGTGTTTCCACCAGCTGCTCTTCCAGCTCCAGCTCTGGTGCTAGCACTACCTCCCATTCCGGCAGCACCCGTGCAGCAGGGTCAGTACGGGCGTGTATATAACGTCCATCAGGCAGCAAATCAACAACCACCACCCGCGAATGAGGGCATGTTTTCTATTTAAGGAATTATGAGGCGTTTATTGATTTTTTTAGCGATTAATATGGTGTGGGCAAAAGGGTTGCTAAACTTAGCCTATACCATCGTTATTTACGTAGACTCATCGAGGGGTGTGGGACACCTATATTTTACATGTCATCACATGGGTTTTATTTTTATCATGGGATTATTTACTTTGGGCATGTCCGAGCATGATGTGACTATCGACATGCATTGACTTGTGGTATACGAGAGCGTATGTACTACTAACCAGCATCTTGTCTTCTAGAGAAGAGTAGATGAGTAGACTCTATTTGAAATCAATAAAACCACATTTTTTAAATCGATAAACCAAAAATTTTATACACTATGGACTAAGGACCTGAGGAGTTTCGATGACCGACTACTTTAGGTAGTAGTGTATCGGGGGGGTTCCTTGTTTGGATTTCTCTCGCGAGACACCCCACGCATGAAACTAATAACCATTGGGAGTCGAAATAAGTTAGGTCTTTGGGATATGAGTTTATAACCTTTGCGATAAATTTTATAATGAAAATGGTACGATAGGGTGTATGGGCACCCTGGATGATTGGATTGTAGTAGTTTTCATAATTGTGAAAAGGTAAGTAGTTGGGACTTCAGGAATTATTTGTTCAATATGTGAGGATCATTTTTTCCCAAGTTTGTCACGAGGACGGTATAGGGAAGATTGGGTAAAGTTTAAATTCGATTCAGTTGAAACTATATGGTGAGGCTTGGCGTATAACATCGATAGGGATTTTCGTTAATGTACTGTATGGGCGATACGTCTTAGATTTCTTGCGATGTGAGATTTATACTCGGAGTTGAACTTACCGGTATGACTTATATTCCTGAATTTCGGGACGAAATTCTATTATAAGGGGGGAAGTATGTAATACCCCGTAATTTTTATGACTTTCAAAATGGGTTATATATTAAATTAATGGATTAATTGGATTTTATTATTAATTAATTCATTTGGGTTTTATCCGGATTGTGGACATTAAAATGGATGATTCTGAGGATTACTTAAAGATATTTAGGCAATATATGAATATGATGTCATTGTTATGACAGTGTGATATAATTTCGGTAATTTGGATTTTTAGTCAGACGCGGTATGGGACGTGTCGGGACTAATTTATTAAATTAAAAAGGAAATTTATTTTCTATCGACCTTATAGTCATTTTGGACGGCGTCGTTGCTTCCGGAAGGTTAGAAATAGTAAAAAACGTCTATTTATATGTTAATTTTGAGTTTCGGGTCATTTGGAAATGAATAGACAACCCAAAAGGGCATTTTGGTCATTTTTCTAGGGGGGTGAATAGTGATTTCAGATTTTGTCCTATTATAAGTATTGGTAGATTAAATATACGTGGTTTATACATCTCCTCTTCACAAATTAAAGAAGTCATCTTCCTAGAGAGAGTGAAAGGGTGCTTGGGAAGGGAAAAGCTTACTTGGGAAGGAGACGAACAAAGAACCAAGAGTCACCACCACCAACCACCACCGGAAGCTCACCGAAAAGGGAGAATGACCTGAGATATACTACACCAAAGGATCAGACCTTTAGTAAAGGAAAGTGTTTGATAATGGCAATTTAAGTTTGTATATTGTCCATGTTAGAATAGTTATGAAAAGAGAAGATTATTCAAGTTTGGAAGAAATAATGGAGTTATTAAATGGATATCTGGAAATTGAAATGAAATATGAATTAAACTCATGTTGTAGGTTGATAATAATCCACGAAATAGTCATGAATCTGTTAAAGAAATTATGAAAACCATTGATGTGTTCTTGAAGATGATATGTAGATAATTTTCTGGAAATAAGGATATAAACATGCTTTTTAATCCAATCTCTTGATGATCTAGGATGTTTAGATCATTAGAAATAATTTGTATATGTTGATACATCATGTAGTAAGGATTATAATTCATTTTGGATGTTAATATGAAGGATAGAATGAATAAAAATAGTGAAACCCGTAGTTGCGGAAATGCAGAAAATTGGGTTGTTACTGGAGTGATCGATCGATCGACCCCCTGACTTCGATCGATTGACCTCCCCAGAATTTCTATAATTGTTCCTTTTTAATGTTGATTCTTATCCCAAAACTTTGGTAGATCTTTGGTGATTGTTAATTGTATATTATGGGACTTATATAAGATCAGTAAGACCTAGTTAAGACTTGAATTAATTTGATTGGGATTTTAATTGATTAGAATTATGATAATTAAATTAAAGAAATTTTGGTTGCTAGATTCAATGGTTGGATTTTAATTAGTATGTATGAGGATTAAAGATAGGACCAGTAGGGGTGATTGAATATAATACCTGGGTATCCTTAAGTTTACAAGATGGTTTAATCCTAAGTGAAAGAAGAGGTGTTTATAAGAGATTTGAAACTATCGATTTTAACCCTAATGAAAAGGAGAGTTTAATTCGTAGTAATTTAGGAGCTATGACGATATGGACCAGTAGGATATTAGTGACTTCTTACTGAATATACGTTGAGGAAAAACCTATTTGAACCTTGAGTATTGAGTGAGGCTTGGGGATAATTAAATTAAGAAGTAAAGTTATGACATATTAATACGTGGGATGTAAAGAGATATACCGCTACGTATGGGAAGAATCTAAGGATAATTTGAGTACCTTGTTGATAGTGTATTATAGGTATGATAATACCTATTTAATTGATTAATGATTATGTGTATGACATACCTAGCTTACTTGCTATCAACGGGAGGTTTGCGCGTGAGGGAAGTCATATCCTGATGAATCCATGGGATCTTTGATTTATCGCTCGAGAACATAGGTCTATGAAAGACTTATCGGGGAGTTGATAAGTCCACTGATTGTGGGAACGTAGGTATGTGCGTGACCCATGGGTATGAGAACTATGTTGGCCTCCAATGATTGTGTTGTTGTTTATGGTTCGAGATATCCTTATCGAATCTTTTGTCTCCTATTCGGCGACCAGCAATATTGGGACATGATAGCAGAGTAATGCATTGCACCGCAGCTGTGACTAGGGGTGCCGTATTATACATGAATATACATATAATAGATTAAATGAATGAATGGATATATTGTGGTTAAATCATCTACTGTGTGATAATTGTAGATACGGTGTAATTGAGAAAAGAATTGAAGTAAGTTAATGAATGTTTATTCTTAAATAATTGAAAAGATTGATTCATGTTAATGAGAAACAATTCATAAATAAGAAATGTATAACAAGAATTATAACGTACGGTATCGGGCATACGGGGTTATGATATGGGAATGGAATCATATGATGGAAATTAGTATTGAGGAATCATTAAATAGGAGGTTAATAGGAAACGTTAAGTGTGCACTCTAGTTGAGAGGTGAGAATGGCAAGTGAGAGTTGGATAATAACATGTACATAATAAATGCTTTATTGCACTTGTTAAATACTTGGTGTTTTAAAAATCATTTTTACAATCGGGCTCTGACCCGTTTCTTTGCACATTTTCTTTTCTATTGTATCTTCTATATCAGGTGTCCAGCAGCAGAGGCGCCAACCTTAGCAGATTATGACAGGCTATGGATCTATGGAGTTTTGCTTAGACACCTATCATCTTTTTGATTCACAGTTTCTTAGTTAGGGCATGTCGCCCAAAGGATTCAGCTATCTTTTTTCTATCGGGGTCAAATACTATTGTATTCGGGTCTTTTTAATACATTTAATATTGTTGGGATTTCTGTAAGAGATTTATATTATTTGAGAATGTTTATTTCAATTGCATTTAAATTCTTTTGTGTTATCTATTTGGTTATTAGTGTTGTAGAATAAAATGTGTTGTGCTATTCTTAAACTAAAAATGGATTTTGTTGAAAGTAAAATTTGAAAAGTTTTTAACACCAGCTTAATTGAGTATTGGGTGAGTTGTAAAGGTTTTCGACAGTGATGCTAAGAATGAGCCAACTGTATATTCTGTTTCAATTTTGTATGGGGCTGGCCACCCGGTATTTAATTAGGCGGGGTGTTACAATATATATATATATATATATATATATATATATATACACTTCATCAATGACTTCAAAATCACTATTCAAAATTTCACAATAAAGATAATTTTACTATGTATCGAAACAAATGTAAATACTGTAGGAGTTGTATGGAAAAAATGCAAAACCTAATGCAACGCATAATGCCAATTTTGGACTTGCCCATAATTTTATCTAATTTTATTGTCTCTTACACACAATTATAAAGAGTGTTCTGTATAAAAATTGTACAAAAGGCCCTAGTCTACAGAAATGGAAATAGTAAATTATTATGAAAAGAAATACAAATTTAAACTTCTTGCAAGAGGGATCATAAATCATAAGTGTGTTGTACATTATCACTTATGATAAAATTACAAATAAAATAATTTATTTAAAAACAAACTTCATATCTAATAAGCTCGGTTATATAGTAAATATCCGGTCTAGGCTGTTGACAACACAAAATAAAAAATAAAAACAAAACAATGGGTTTATATGAAAATAGGACTTCCAAATATTTACTAACTAGGAATAGACAAGTAACATTTCTTTTGTAAAAATAGTCCATACTTTTTAAAGAATAACAAATTTCATTTACACATTAATGAGATACTACCTTTCGACATTTTAAAGTTAAATTTTTACATTTAGTTCATTTTAGAAAGTCATCACTAAATGAAGCTCCAAAAAGATGAAAATACCCCTTTTAAAATCCGATCGAATCAAATAAATTATCAACAAAACTAGCATGTAAAACACTAGTAATTTCGTTTGCATTGTCATAAACCCTTCTTCTGCTCACTGCTTTTTCTCATCCAAACCCTAGTTTCTTCCAATTTCATTTGTAAAATCAGGTAATTTGATTTACGTTATTTATCTTTGAATCTCATGATATTGGGTTATGTTTATGTGTTTTTCCTTGGAAACAAATAATTTTTACTTGTATTTTTCTACTAAACCCATATAAAACTGTTCATATGTGCCACACCCGCCTTTTTAGTATGAATGAACAAGAAGTAAACATAAATCAATGAATCAAAGCTAAAGCAGAATAACATAATTTTATTCAGTATTAATAGGCTTACATAGGGTTGAACCACCTCAAGGGTGAGTTACATGTTTTTAGTACACACGATAATATAGAAAATTAAAAAGCGCCACTCCGTGTTCCCATCTGGTTTAATCTCTGCCCACACTATCACATACGTAAACAAGTGACCGATTTTTGTCTCTAGTAAGTAAGAGATACTATCCTCTTTCTCCTAGTGCATCTGAAAAAGGAAGGAATTAGCACGAATATGCTAAGCAGGTTATGTCAGGTTTAAAAAAATGATATAGATATAAATCAGAGTTGAAGTGTGTATAAAATCAGTGTTTAAAATGTTTGACGATAATACGCTGATAATTCCATACTTATCAGGTTATAAGAACATTAAAATATTGGAACTCACAATTCCATATTGACTAGTCCGTTTAAGAAATACGGTTCATTACCAGCTTATTTAAGATCATGTAACGAAAGTTAAGGAGTTTTGAACTAACAGTCCTATTCTTACTATTTCACTAATGGTATAAAAGTAGTTACGCCATTAGTTGACCCATAATAATATTCAATCAAACCAAAACTCTTGGATAAAAGTAACATGCTATGAACAAAACTAGAATGGCACTCATACGTATGTAGCAATAATCAAGGCTCTTAATCATCTAAGACCAGTAGGATAAGTATAAAGTTTCGGGGAATAACACATCACTTTACTTCCTAGTTATTACTGATGCTTATAGCAAAAAATAACACAAAGTGCTAAGGTGAACTGAATCAATGAGGTATATGATATCAATTATTAGATGAGAAGGGTTAAAATTGATCCCCTAGTTTAAGTTTAAATACCAGGGATAAATTCAAATGCTAATGATGGTTACCAAAATATATTATATGGTAGTATAATAACATGAACACACTAAGAGTAAATAAAGATATCACATAGTGATATCAATAGCAGTATTTTAAATACGCAAAGTGTACTATTAAAAAGGTAGGAAAAACCTACTTACATGTCGTTTGGCTTGCTATCACACTGGGATATTTGAAAGAACTGGGGATTGATCTTCTGTATACAATGTGTGGGTATATAAGTATTTAGGGTTTAATAAATTAGTTTTGCATTAAAACTATCTTCTTCTTTTTTAAGTTTCGGGGGCTTACATATAATTATTATGGGACTTTAAAATACTGAACTTAAGCTCATTATTGAACTTTAGTGTAAGAGATTTTTTATCTTAAAATATTTTTATGTAGGCATGGACAAAGTTTGGGGATCAAATTTCTAAGTTGGAAAAAGTAATAGGGATTAGTTTGTAATTTTGAAAAGGTTTTCTTAAGTAAAAACCTTGTTTTTGTATAACTTGAGCTAGGAGCATCCAAACATGGCCCTACCTTATACCATTTTGATAAGAAAATTTTAGTAAAAAATTTGAGAAAAAAATCAGAAATTCCTCATTAGCCATGCGCCCTCACACGCGTGGTCAAGGTTTCTGAAAAACTCTTCATCTTCAACCTCTCGATTTTGACTTTTTAGGATTTTAGTTTTTGATCGAGATTTTCTCCTTTGATGTTATACCATTTGAGATGATTCATTAACAAACTTAACCTAATTTTTTATGAGGAATACAAATATATAAGTTTTATGGATCGATATTCTGTATAACTATATTTTCAAAACTGTATTTTTTCCAGAAAATTTGACCTGATATTCGTGGATTTCTAGAGTATGGCAAGGTCTCTTATGAATTGGGTTTGGTTTCTGCTATATGTGTGAGTAGTTTGGTTTTGGTTTCAAGAATTAAGACGGATTGTACATGCATAATTTCAAATTTTTAGTTTTTGAGTTCAAATACATTTTTGATCGATTTGAGCTCTACATGAACATTCATGACTTTTAACCGTTAATAAAATTCAAAGAATTGAAAATGATGCATAAAATAATAAGATACTTGATTTGGGAGAAATTTTGAGATTTAGAACTGAACTGAACTGTGTGGTGGGTTCTTACTGCTAGGATCTTGGGGTATTTATACTACTTCAAGAGAGGATTTGATTAGAGCTCAAGGGGGGTGGATTTGAATCAGTTTAGGTGAAGTTTTTTTTATGGATAAATGGGGTGCACATGGGTTCATGGTGGTTTCATGTGGTTTTTAACCCCTTATGCTGATGTGTGGTAGCATGTCGATAGGGGTTGAAGTGTAAATCAAGAAGATTTCCAGTGTAGTCCTTAATTATTTGCATATTTACTTTTATAGCCCTAAAAGTATACTTCTTGAAAAGTATAGAGATATTTTGGTAATTTAAAAAGTTTCCAGGGTTAAAATTATAATTGTATATTAATTGAGGTCTAAAGGATTAATTTAATGTAAAGTTGGGGTTTGGGGGTTAAATATACCTCACGTTATCTTAGTTTGAAACTTTTAGGGGCTTTTTTATAATTTATAAAAACTTCAAGGTGTTTAAGTTAACTTAACAAAAATATAGATTATTAACTATAGCTTCTTTCCTCTTAGAAGAATTTTGATTTTACACACCTTATGAGGGCTTAAATCATGGTCTTAGCTAAATTAGGGTTAAGAAATTCTTGGTTCTTGTAGTCTGCTGACGTAAAAAAAAATCGTCCTTCGAATTTTACCTTGAAATACGTTGGGGTATTGATTCTTCATTGCTTGTTCTAGTTTCAATGTAGATTTTTGTTGATTATGATACTCCCAAAGTACTTTTTTCATGTTTCTGAGATACTTCACCCGGCGATCGAGAATTTGAATAAACGTACTTCAAACTCATGGTTGGGTTTGACAGAAACATTTTGCCATGTGATGGTATGGGATGGATCTGAAATATATCGGCGTAACTGTCACACATGAAACACGTTATGGATATTGGATCATTCCGCGGGCAATTCTAATTGATAGGCTACGGTGCCAATTCTTTTAGAAATTGTGAAAGGTCTAATATATCTCGGAGCTAATTTTCCTCTATTCATAGAGCGTAAAATTCCTTTTCGGGGAGACACTTTCAAAATTACTTTCTCATTCTCTTGGAATTCTAATGGTTTTCGGCATTAGTCTGCATAAATTTTCTGTCGATCTTTTTAACTTCTCTCGAATATGTTGTATTACCTTAGTTGTTTTTTGGATTACTTCTGAAGCAAAGTGTATACTATCTCCTGACTATATCCAATATAGAGGTATCTACAAGGTCTTTTGTATAAAGCTTTAAATGGGGCAGCTTTAATACTGGCTTGGTAACTATTATTATATGAGAATTTGATAAGAGGTAAATATACATTCCATTGGTCAGACATATCCAACCTATAAGCACATAACATATCTTCTAGGGTTTGAATTATACGTTCGGATTGTCCATCCATTTGGGGGTGGAATACGGTACTTAAACAAAGTTTAGTACCCATTGCAGTTTTCAATGCTTACCAAAAATTTCCTATAAAATGAGAATCTATATTTGATACAATAGATAAAGGAATACCATGTAATCGAATAATTTCTTGCTAAGTTTTTGGAGCGAATCGGTGGTCTTTAAAGGCAGAAAATGGGCAGATTTGGTAAGTCGGTCTACTATTACCCAAATTGAATTATATCCTTTGGACGTACGAGGTAGTTCACTGATAAAATCCATGGTAATATGATCCCATTTCCATTCGAGAATAGGTAAGGGTTGAATAAGTCCACCAGGGTGTTAGTGTTCTATTTTTACTTATTGACAAGTAAGACATCTCCTTACAAAATTCTCGATATCATTTCTCATGTTTGGCCACCAATATTGCTTTTTCAAAGGATGGTACATTTTTTATCTTCTCAAGTGTATCATAAATTTTGAACGATAAGCTTATCGCAACACTTCTTCTAGTAGAGATGCATCGTCAGGTACATATAATCTAATTCTGAATCATAGTCCTGTTTCTTTATCATAGGAAAAATCTTGATTTTGCTTAAAACATTTTGTATAAAAGAATCTTGGGCTTGCAGAATTATGGTTTTCTTTCTTAATTCGGGATAAGCGATAATGTTAAAAAAATTTCTACAAGGATTAAGTATCTATAAATCATATTGCCTTATGGTAGTAATAATATCGTAGGAATTTAGAGTATAAAGTCTTCCTACTGGATTTCGACCCAAAGCGTTGGCTACTATATTATCTTTTCCAGGATGGTAGTTGAGTTTAAATAACTAATCTTCCAAAAATTCTATCCAACGTTATTGTCTTAAGTTCAAGTCATTCTGGGTAAAGATATATGTCAACTCTTGTGATTCTAAAAGACTTGAAAACTTACACCATAAAGGTAATAACGTCAAATCTTTAATGTGAAAACTATGACTGCTAGTTCTAAATCATGGACCGGATAGTTACGCTCATGCGTCTTGAGTTATTGTGAATCGTATTCTACCACTTTTTAATTTTGCATTAACATACATCCTACTCCTTGTAACGAATCATCGCTATAAAAATCATAGCTTACGTCACTAGAAGGAATATTGAGGATAGGAGCAGTAGTTAACTTGTCCTTTAACACTTGGAATGATTGGTTACATTCTTCAGTCCATACAAATGGAACTTCATTCCTAGTTAGTTTTCAAAGGGGAAGAGCAATAAGAGTAATGCATGAAAATCCTTCGATAAATCGATGATAGTATCCAGCTAATCCTGGAAAACTCTTTACTTTTAGTAATATTGGTAGGAATTTTCCACTCCAAAATAGATGAAATTTTGGTTGGATCAACTTGGATTCCATTCTCAAAAATCACATGTCCTAAGAATTTGATCTCCTTCATTGACAAGTCACATTTTCTCTTTTTTGCATTCAATCGATGGTTTTCAAGAGTACTTAAGACTGCCTTCAAATGCTGAGCATGTTCTATCAGATTTTGAGAGTATACGAGAATATCGTTAATAAAAATGATTACGAAGTGGTAAAAAAAAGGTCTAAATATTCTATGCAATAGATCCATAAAAGTTGTTGAGGCGTTGGTTAAACCAAATAACATTACAATAAATTCAAAATGTTCGTTACGAGTTTGAATAGCAATTTTAGGAATGTCTTCCTCTCTAACGCGTAACTGATGATAACCGGATAGTAAGTCTATTTTAGAAAAGACCGTTGCTCCTCTAAGTTGATCAAACAGATCTCCTATTCGAGGTAATTGATACCTTTTCTTAATAGTTACTGAATTCAGTTTGTGATAATCTATGCATAGTTAAAAGCTCCCATCATGCTTCTTAAGGAATAATATCGGACTCCCCAAGGTGATGAACTTAGTTGAATGAAACCTTTTGCTAAAAGATCATTTAATTTGGTAAGGAGCCATTCGATATGGAGGTATCAAAATAGGAAGTGTATTGCGATAAAGATTGATACTAAACTCAATATATCTAGGAACGGGTAATCTTAGTAAATTCTTAGGAAAAATTCCTTTGAATTTTTCCAATAGATTTGGAATTAAAGAATAAATCTGAATTTGAAAATTTGAAGGTTCTAATGGACCTAATCCTTGAAACATAAAAGAAAAATTATTTTTGTCTCCAAAATGAATTTTCTTAGCTTGACAATTGATATAAGCGTGATGTTTGGATAACACATCCATTCTGGTAATAATATCGAAACCATGAATATATAGGATTATCAAGTTAACAAAGAGAGTTCCTAAACCAAGATGGATTTCATAATTTCTATAACCATGCGTTGGTGTATTAATTTCACTTGTTGGTAATTCAATATCCAATGGTCTAGTTAAAGATGTTGGAAATAATTGTAATAATTTAGCTAATGTAAGACTAATAAATGCATCGATCCTGTATAAAATAAAATATGCGTAGGAACATGTTGAAAGATGATAATAACTTTTATCACGTTATGTGCATTTCGCATAGGCCATATAGCATAATTTCTCCCATGACTCATGATTGTCTAACTATGTGGGTTAGTTTGGAATGATTTGGAACATAACAAAATTTTGGATTTTATGAGGGTTTATTTGGCTGGCAGCGGATTGGAGCTGACTTTATCTTAGGACAATGGGGTCGAATATGTCCTACTACATGACATTCATGATAACAAATTCCTGAACGGGCTGTGTTATGACAGATCTGGGAATAATCTTATCCACTCGAGTTCGCATAGGGATGAGGTCTAGAGTGATATGGAGTTGTAATGATATGGTTATTTTTTATGGTTAAGGGTGAAGATCAGATCATGATAGAAGAACTGCGTTCCACAATGACTGCAATGTCAATTAACTGAGAATAATCACGAATTTGTAATGGAGTGATTGAATTCTTAACTCTCAGACGTAATCCTCTTTCAAACTTCTTGCATTTATTTATCTCAGTATCCACGTATTCCATTGCATAACGAGATTGTTCGATAAACCTAGCCTCGTATTGGGTTAGCTTCTTTTAAATTTTAAGAAATCAACAGTTTGTTCATCTCGCTCAGTTTCGGGAAAGAACTTTTTGAAAAAGTCTCCTTAAATTGTTCCCAAGTAAAATTAATTACATTCTAATTGCGCGACACTGCTTGCCACCAGAAATTTGCTTCACTTTCAAAAATATATGAGGCTAAAGTTATTCGGAGATTAGTATCAATGCCTACTCTGTTTAGAATTTTCACAATCTGGACCATCCATTTCTCCGCTTCATTAGCACCGGGATTTCTAACAAAAGATGGGGGTCATTGTCTAAGAAATTATTTAAGATCATTCATTATATGAACTTCTTCAAAAACATCCTCAGGAGTAGAGCGAGTAGTCTATTGTTGCCGGGCTGACGCAATAAGTTCTTGGGGACATCGCATGATTCCTTCAATTTGAGTTTGTTCAACTTGAGTTCCAGCAGAGGGGATTCGAGTACTAACCATCCTAAAATAAAACATTTTAAATAACAAGAGTTATAAGAAAAATTAAATAACAAGCTTACTATATTTCATATAAAGTTATATGATACAATACAATTAGACATCATACGCGTGTCAGTGCAGCTAAAGTTATATTCTACAACATTTAAAATAACTTTTAACATTGGGTTCTTTTAAGTAAGAACGACTGCTTCAACACTAAATGTAGACTCGGGGTTGACTAGATAAACGCCTTGGTCTGCATCGTTAGTCAAGTCACCTGTGGTGTTGGAAGAATAACCTCCGTGAATTTCATTATTAAATGTCACTTCAGGGTACATTGGTGGAGATGGCAATTCGTCTGTAAGTGCTAAATTTATATCTTCTTAAAGTATGACCGGATTATTGGAAAAATCATCTACCTTTCGCATTACTTTCATCTCACCCAACACTCTATTGGTCAACACCATCCTTTTAATTTCATTACTTTACCCTACCCAATCATCTTCGACTCCACGAATCATTTCCCGTAATCTGGCTAGAGCTTCCTCTCTAACACGTGTTTCCCATCTATTGTCTGGCTCATGATCTATGTTAAACGGGAATGTATCCCATTCGTCCATACTAAAAAATGAGTTTACCATTTAATAATAGTAATAAAATAAGTTACGAGAAGATCAAATAACTAATAACTTATTTATTTCCCGTATAAAATGCTAACCCGACGATATGTTCAGATTTAAAACATTCTCTAATACCAACTTGTCACTCCCTAGCTTTTGCTATGAATGAACAAGAAGTACACATAAAGCAATGAATCAAAGTTAAGGCAGAATAACATAACTCTATTCATTAATAATAGGTTTACATAGGTTTGAACCACCACAGGGTTGAGTTAATTATTTTTAGTACACACGATAATATAGAAAACTAAAAAGTGCCACTTATTTCTCCCATCTGGTTTAATCTCCGCCCACATGGTCACTTACAGAAATAGGTGATCGGTTTTCATCTCTAGTAGGGAGGAGATACTATCCTCTATCTCCTTCGCATCTGGAGAAGGAAGGAATTAGCATAAATATGCTAAGTCGGTTCTACCAGTTCTAAAACAATGATATAGATATAAATAAGAGTTGGAGTGTTTATAGAATCAATGTTTAAAACGTTTGACAATAATAAGATGATAATTCCATACTTATTAGGTTATAAGAACACTAAAATGTTGGAACTCACAATTCCTTATTGACTAGTCCGTTTAAGAAATATGGTTCATTACCAGTTTATTTAGGATCATATAAAGAAAGTCAAGGAGTTTTGAACTAATAATCACATTCTTACTAGTTCACTAAAGGTATAGATCAGTTAAGCCATGAATTAACCCATAATAATAATAATCAATTAACCCAAAACTTTTGGAGAAAAGTAACTTGCTATGCACATAATTAAAGTGGCATTCATACATATGCAGCAATAATCAAAACTCTCAATCATCTGAGACCAGTAGGCTAAGTAGAAAGTATCGTGGGATAACATATCAGTCTACTTCCTAGTTAATATTGATGCTTATAGTAAAAAAGTAGCACAAAGTGCTAGGGTGAACTGAATCAATAAGGTATATGATATCAATTATTTGATGAGAAGGGTTAAAATTGATTCTCTAGTTTAAGTTTAATTACTAGAAACAAATTCAAATACTTACGATGGTTACCAAAAAATGTAGTATGGCAGTGTAATAACATGCACACACTAAGAGTAAATTGGTCTATTATATAGTGATATCAATAGAAATATTTCAAATACGCAAAGTGCACAATTGAAAAGTTAGGAAAACCTACTTCCTTGGTATTCGATTTACTTGATATCACACCGGGACATTTGAAAGAACTGGGGTTTGATCTTCTGTATATAATGTGTGTGTATATAAGTATTTAGGGTTTAATCACTCAGTTTTGTATAAAAACTGTCTTTTTTTAAGTTCTGGGGGCTTATTTGTAATTATATTTGGACTTTAAAATACTGAACATAAGCTCATTTTTGAACTTCGGTGTAAGAGAGTATTCATCTTAAAATACTTTTATGTATATATGGACAACATTTGGGGATCAAATTTATAAGTTTTTAAAAGCTGATAGGGGTTAATTTGTAATTTTGAAAAAAAAAATCTTAAGTAAAAATCTTATTTTTACATAACTTGAGCTAGGAGTATCCAAACATGACCTTACCTTATATCATTTTGTCAAGAAAAATTTGAAAAAAAAATCCGAAATTCCTAATTGGCCACGCGCCCTCATGCGGGTGGTCAAGGTTTCTGAAAAAGTCTTCATCTTCAACCTCTCAATTTTGACTTTTTAGGGTTTCAGTTATTGACCGAGGTTTTCTCCTTCAATGCTATACCATTTGAGATGATTCCTTAACAAACTTAAACTAAATTTTCATGAGGAATCCAAATATATAAATTTTATGGATTGATATTCGGTATAACTCAAGTTCCAAACCCATATTTTTTCATGAAATTTTGACGTGATCTTTGTGGATTTCTAAAGTATGGCAAGGTATTTTATGAATTGGTTTGGTTTTTGCTATATGTGTGAGTTGTTTTGTTTTGTTTTTAAGAATCAATATGGATTGTACATTGAGAATTTTGAATTTTTAGTTTTCGAGCTCAACATACACGTTTGATCGATTTGAGCTCTACATGAACATTCATGGCCTTTAACCATTACACTCGATATTTGTAGGTTGTAATGAAGTTATATATGGCTTTAAATCAAAGTTTATGGCAGTATATCAAGTTTAACCATCAAAACACAAACTTTAATGGGGTTTCTACTAGTTTTTTCTACCCTAGGTCATTCTACACGTATAAGCTTGCATATTATGATTGTTCTAACTATATTAACTTTATTGAAAACTAATATGATTGAAAGAATTGAAAATGAAGAAAAAAGTAAAAAGATACTGGATTTGGGATAAATTTCAAGATTTAGAACTGAAGTGTAGGGTGAGTTTTTCCAGCTAGGATCATGGGGTATTTATATTACTTTATGAGAGGATTTGATTGGAGCTCAAGGGAGGTCGATTTGAATCAGTTTAGGTGAAGTTTTTTTCAGGGGTAAATGGGGTGCACATGGGTTCATGATGGTTTCATGTGGTTTTCAACCTCTTATGCTGATGTGTGGCAGCATGTGGACAGGGGTCGAAGTGTAAATCAAGAAGGCTTCGAGTGTAGTCCTTAATGTTTGCATACTAACTTTTGTAGCCCTAAAAGTATACTTTTTGTAAAGTGTAAGGATATTTTGGTAATTTTAAAAAGTTTTCAAGATTAAAATTATAATTTTATATTAATTGAGGTCTAAAGGATTAATTTGATCTAAAGTTAGGGTTTAGGGGCTAAATATACCTCAAGTTATCTTACTTTGAAACCTTCAGGGGATCTTTTGTAATTTACTGAAACTTCAAGGGGTCTAAGTTAATACCAAAAATGTAGGTTTTTAACTATAGCTTCTTTCCTCTTAGAACAATTTTGATTTTACACACCTTATTTTGGTTTAAATCATGGTCGTAAGTAAATTAGGGTTAAGAAATTCCCGGTTCTTACATTGTGATTCGATTTGAAATTTTTTGTATCCATATTTATAATTTCATAATGTTCAAATGAGTATAAAGACAAAAATGGTGGATGCGTGAACATTTAGTGGAAATTCAAAATCAAGTAGAAAAATAAAAGGTTTATGTAGAAATAAGGAAGATCGTCAACAGCAAAGTACAAGCTGTAGTACAAGAAGCACGATTACATGTACCTCTACCTTCTACAATTTTTTCCACTTAAACTTAAATCTTATAAAACTTGTAAAACTATTTTTGCAACTCTCTATTTTCATGATCTCCTCTTCTTTATTGAATAAATTATATTTGTTAGCAAACGAGTAATTGCTATTATATTTATAATTATATAAATATAAATTTATAATATATGTAGTGTCACAGATAAATAAATATTCTATAATTAATTGAAACATATATCTATTATCTTAAGCTATACATTATGTATTTTGACAATTACCTTTACATATACTTCCTGCATCGCATATTTTTATTTCCTATGATGCATGTATGTTATTGTTTGCAAAAATGTGTGCTAGTTGTTTCTTCTATTAAATTTCTTCAAAACATCATGAACTATGACCATCATTTTTTGACACCCCGCCCAATAAAATATCGGATGATCAGTCATATATCCAATTAAAACAGGAATCTCATATTGATCATTCTCAGCATCACTGTCGAAAACCAAATTAATTACTAATGTCTTATTAGGCTGGCGTCAAAATTTTAATTAACTAATCTTTTTAACTAAAATAACCATAAGGAAAACAATCACAACAGTTTCTTCATGAACTAAAACTAAAATGAATAAATATAAGAACTGAACTCTCGGTACAACATATAATATACACCAAATCGAAGTGCCACAATTTAAAATGAGGTAAAAGAATAAATGAATACAGTTGGGCCATCAATCCGAATATTTCTACAAAACCTCCTATGTAGATCAAAAGGATAGAGGCGTCTAAAATAATCCCGCTTGCATCCACAACTGTTACAGCGACGTCTGACTCGAAAGAATTATCATCCAGGAGTCCCTGTGACCGGACACCTAATATATAAATCACTGTTTAAATCAAGATAAAATCTCCCGGAAAGAGAGTAAAATCTTATTCAATCTTACACTTTATACAAGTCTAAATTATATGATTACAAATCTTCATATATGAGCAATATACTATATCCAATAAGTATATTTATACCTGTATAAAAACCATAAGTATAATAACCATCCCACCGATCTATAACTCTAGGATACAGTCTCTACAATGCTATCATCTTTCAAGGAATTACTTACATATCATCCTGGGTTACCAGTGGTCGGACTCTCACACTGACTTGGTAAAAAACAAATCAAAATGTATGGGAAGCGACCATAGTTCCAAATCCCGAAAGTGAAACCGAATCATACCCAAGATGGCTCGCCCCTAATAAAATCACACAATATAATAAACGGGCGCTATGGCCTGGGGACTATACTCTCCTGCTGCTCAAGCCAGAAGGATCACCCACATCGCGCAACTTTCCATGATAGCACTAGAGGGGTATGTTCACATAAATATATCATTCACATACCGATATATATATATTTATAAACAAAATCAAATATATATATATATATATATATAAACTGTAACAACGCCCGTATATATAATATATATTGCTTCACAATATACCTTGGCTATAATTGCCAAACTTTTATAGCGATAGACAAAATCCCGAAGGTTCACATTCGTAATAGTATATAAGTATTCACACACTTAAAATACTAAACCTATAAGCATTCTATTTACTTAAGATTTAACTTACACCTTAATAACTTTTAAGGATTTTCATACAAAACCCGAATATTCCGATTATACATTCATATTAATAAATAAGCATACACGCGCTCATTTTAATTTCCTCAGTATTTACTAACTTGGAATATCAATATCTCGTTAATAATTTTATTGAATAATAGCTTATCACAAATAGCTAATATTCTAATAGCATCGTACTATGCATTCAGATTTAAACCAATTATGATAGGCATATATTCTATGCTCAAAAAATTATATAAAATACCGTCGAATAATTTCCTCGAATGTCGTTCGTCCCAAATATTCATTTAAAATATAACCCAGATTTATATCTACGAACCTAACGTTTTTATATCTCCTCAAGTCCTTTAGAAGTCCTAAAACTTTATTTAGGAACCCCTAATATTTATCTCCAAACAACTCTAACCTTAGTTCTCCCAATATCAAGTTGATTTCTGACTAACGATTTCGATCTCGGACACCCTTCCGTAGAAAAATAATTACTAATTAAAAAAAAAGCAGAAAAATACGTGATTGGTGTCCACGCAACCGTATCGAAAAGATCTAGAAATTTCATTTTTGGACAAATAGGCGAATTGATTCGCATCCTGACGGAATCTATTCGGAAAGTACGTTGAGTTACTATTGACATAATTCTCCAATTTTCTCATTAATCACACACAATCCCAACTCGAATTCCATGATTTCTACCTCAACAACTAACAAAATAATCATCTTCACATAATGATTTAACCAACACATCAATTAAAATCAAGGGATTCAATCATTAAATCAAAGATTTAAACCCATAACTTAATTAAATCTAACCTTATCAATTCGTCCATTTCTAACCATATATACATACCATTAACATGGGTTTAACACTAGAATTCATAAAGAGTTAACAAGACATCAATTTGTGAACTCAAAATCAAATTTCCCAAATTTATTTCAAGGGTTCCAACCCAAAAGTCATATAGTTTACCAACTATAATATGAGATACACACACTCAATTGAATAAAGCAAGTAAACACTTGCCTCGTGGATAAAATCCGACGACCTCGAGTCGAATCCCGCGGAGTTTGGGCTGAAATCCCCGTTCTATTTTCACTTTTCCTTCTTCCTTTATTTCCTTCCTCTTTTCTCTCTTTTCTTTCTTCTTTTTCTCTCTCCCGTGCCTTATAAGAGAGAAAAGGAGTTTATCTCCTTATTAAACCCAAAAATGACTCGTTTACTCAATTACGAGTCCTTACTAGTACAAAAGCCTCCGGAATCCAAGCGCTACCCCTGGGTACTCTATTTTGACTAACTTGGCTATTTCGAAACCAACCGTGCACTCAAAATTTTCATCCGATCCACTTAACTAAAATTCACTAATCGGACCCTACACTTCTCAACCCGCGCTTTCCAAATAAAATATTATCCTTTGTCGCTTTACCCAACTGCGACAAGACATAAAAATATTTCGACTCATTTACTTAGTCCCAAAAGTAGATGTAACACACATCGATAAACATCCAACACTCGTTAATCCCAAAATTACTATTCACAGTAACTTCTCTAATTATCAAATTTCACACACTTATGTAATTTAAATATCCATAAAAGTACGGGTATTACATACTCCCCACCTTACAATGGAATTTTGTCCGCGAAATTGGGATATGATTTGTACCACCAACCTGGAATCGCTAATCACACTACATCCTAGTACACAGAAGTCGAATGGTACTAACATTATGGTACTCTACCATATATTCATTCAAGGTACCCACCTATCTTAAGGCTTATACTATAACTTTAACGCACTAGCTTAACAACAAGCTTGACTAAATCTTTACATCCTAAAACACTACATCGATCGTAAGGTTAACTCTAATAATGACACATCACATCTAGTGCTTCTATAACCGTATTTAAAGAAAATGAGCCTAAAATCACAGCTCTATCGCCTCGATATTATAGGAAAGTCGCATCACAATAAGCACCCTATTGTCTACATCATAAAATAGAATTTTCCAAAAAGGAAACTACACTAGCGCTTGACTACTCCCGTCAGCCTTCCATCTCATCTCACTATTGCAAATGTCACACACGTAACACACTCTCAAATAATGGGCCTCACTTTCTCAGCCTGGTGATAACACCTAGGTACTCTCAACCCGAATTACTCGAGATTTAATTCTTCCTATCCTGGAAATTTAATCCTTCTCAAGGTTAACCCACCAATCTTCTCGTGGTTAACCTACTACAATCTCCTTATTTCAGCGTTACCGGCCCCACTATATTTTCATCATGATCCTCGAGGATCAGTGTGTTTTCTTGCACACGTGAAATGAGTACTATACTAATTATATCCCTAGCGCCCAAGACCATTCTCAACTCCCGACATTTGTTTGGTTTCATGTGTGGGACGTCTCACAAAGCAAAATCTAAACAAGGAACCCTCCCATTACACTACTAACTCTCATGGTCGGTTATCAAGATATAATGGACTAAGGCACATAATCGGGACTTTCAAAATCCTACTTCGTAAACACACTAACGCGCTTCTACCCCTATGTCTTTCCCTTTCGGCAAAATGGAAAGTCTAACTAATCGGGGCTCCTATACTCTGCACAAGTGTTACGAACATCACGCACAAAACATATTACCTCAGAATTAGCCTTAAATCAATTTCCTTAACCTTACCTCATCCATTTACTTATGGTGAGAGAAACATTTCAGTGCTTTTCACAGCACTTCCGTCTCCATAAGCCTCTAATCATCACATGGTTCTCAGCTTATAGTGTTTTCTCAACATTGGATAATTTAGCATCAAAACCAACATCATATCATCAATTAACATCTCTCTACTCCCAACGTCGTTAAGGGTCATGCGTGGAGTGTATTGCAAGTGAAATCCAAACAAAGAACCCCTATGATACACTACTACTTAACTTTGTTGGTCGTGGAGGTCTGTTAGCTTAAAACATGCAACCGAGATATTCCCAATCCCGTCTACCAATAAAATATGGTCAGAACTCCTACGTCTCTTAAGGATTCATACCACCAAGCGCTTGTACTCATACTACGTCCTTTGTGCGAACAACAACGAGCTTAATTCATAGCTTAACAATAAATCATGCATACCTTAAATCACATCTATAAGGTCCCCACGCACTAAAATCATGATAAAGAAACATCTACTCACCAAAGTATCATCTAAACATATATTAAAGTTGAGCTCAACCTGTATCCAGGTGAGATATCGCAAAAACAACCCATTCCACCCTAGAATCGCGGATACAATAGCCTTACAATCAGTAGCCTACTATCTCTCTGACTATCCACGAACAGATTATACTCAGAATAGTACTATACCCGTATAATACACACAAGACGAGTAGTGAAAACCAAATATATGCTCAAAATAACAACATCCGCTTCTATAGCGAATGAAGATAAAAATATAACCCCCTACCGCGAAAAACATATAGATATACACTCTATAATATTATCGATACTACCACTAAACTCGAATCACATACGAATCTAGGGCTAACAAAATATCGTGACTTTCCCTTGCCACATAGAACATACCCCTGTAATTCGAGGTGAAACTCATTATAACAACTTCGCCAATTGCCCTGGATTTCCAAATGGTTCCCATACATAGTAAACTTGTTTTAACTGAACCAAAAACTAGTTTAATTAATTCCCCATCTAGGCATTCTTCTCTTATTCGTTAACTCATACCAGGAAAGATCAAAGCGTGTGGTTCTACATTCCACATCACAATATTCCCCATCTCTGTCCACCCTGACTATATTAAGGTTATCAATATTTTAGAATTTCATAGCCTCGATTTTGATAATCACCCTCATAGTTCCCTTAGCTCCTCCGACCAAGACTAAACACACTTTCGGCCTCAGCAGCCCTATTTCAATGAATCCATGAGTGGATGTCAACCTGTGAGGTTTCACGAACATAAACAATTTCAGTCTCTATCGTTAGACTATATTCTTTAACTCATCTGGCTCCACTCTCATGAAAGAGTTAACATTACCAGTATGAGAGGCACAAGACTTCCATCATATACACAAGGAATCTGAGTAAAATATCTGTAAGTGTTAGAAACACTTACTAGTGAGACTATCATTCCATAGAAGGACTCTCTCTTCATTGTACCTACCTCATCAGGTACAAAGTTCCCTTAGCCATATAACTCTCTGTTCACTGTCGTCCCCTGACAGATCTTCACGTGAGAAATTCAGAAACTTCATTCTCTTCATTTCTGACAAATTTAACGAACTCGCGGTTAAAGCAATTCGTAAGATTCCTCGATGGGTAAAACATTCCGCTCCCCTAAATATGGTGACCATCGTTCCCACCATTTCAGCATGGCTCCAACGAGTGCAAATTTTTTCTCAAATTTTTCACATTAGGGCGTTTCTATACCCTACTCTAAGCTAAAGCTTATGAGCATTCTACTTCCGTTATATAACGCTACATTGCCTTCGCATAATTTAAACTTCAACGAATGATCCTAATCAAAGACCCTTCATACTTGTTCCCAATTTAACTTCACTGGGTGAGTCAAGTTTAACACCACTCTCTCCTATAGCAATATGTGGATAAATATAACTACTTCACTCTAGTAGTCGTTGCAGCAATACATGCCAATGCCACAAAGGGAGTGACCTCAACTGCGGTCATCATCCCCAACTTCAACTTACAACTCTGACTAAGCCCTGCCTCCTGCTGCCCTCATAACGGCCTTCCCTAGTCGCACTTCATCGATCAACACACGAATCTCACACGAGCGTGCAAAAGATTTACTATAATCTTACATAATAGCAGGAGAACGAAATCTGACAGTATGAATTAACAATCCTAATAATAAGGCTCTATCTAAAATAGAAAGCAACGTTGAAAGCGTAGTATATACAAACATATTCCAATACATCCACACAGGTATAGGAAGAATTGAATCTCGAGTAATTCGGGTTGAGAGTACCCAGGTGTTATCACCAGGCTGAGAAAGTGAGGCCCATTATTTGAGAGTGTTTTACGTGTGTGACGTTTGCAATAGTGAGATGAGATGGAAGGCTAGCGGGAGTAGTCAAGCGCTAGTGTAGTTTCATTTTTGTTGGAATTCTATGTCATGATGTAGACAATAGGGCGCTTAGTGTGATGTGACTTTCCTATAAGATTGAGGCGATAAAGCTATGATGTTAGGCTTGTTTTCTTTAAATGTGATTATAGAAGCACTAGATACGATGTGTCGTTGTTAGATTTAACCTTACAACCGATGTAGTGTTTTAGGATGTAGAGATTTAGTCAAGATTGTTGTTAAGCTAGTGCTTTAGAGTTATAATATAAGCCTTGAGATAGGTGGGTACCGTGAATGAGTATATGCTAGAGTACCATTGTGTTAGTACCATTCGACTTCTGTATACTAGGATGTAGTGTGATTAGGGATCCCAAGTTGGTGGTACAAGTCGTATCCCAATTTCACGGATGAAATTCCTTTGTAAGGTGGGAAGTATGTAATACCTTGTACTTTTATAGATATTCAAATTATACAAGTGTGTGTAATTTGATAATTAGAGGAATTATTGTGAATATTAAATATGGGATTAATGAGTGTTAGATGTTGACCGATGTGTGTTACATCTACTTTTGGGACAAAGTAAATGAGTCGGAATATTTTCATGTCTTATCGTAGTTGAGTAAAGCGACAAAGGATGATATTTTATTTGGAAAACGCGATGTAACACCCCGCCTAATTAAATACCGGGTGGCCAGTCCCATACCAAATTAAAATAGAATATACAATTGGCTCATTCTCAACATCACTGTCGAAAACATTTACAACTCACCCAATACCCAATTAAGCTGGTGTTAAAAACTTTCCCAAATTTTAATTTCAACAAAATTGATTTTTAGTTTACGAATAACACTACACATATTATTCTACAACACTAATAACCGAATAGATAACACAAAAGAATTTAAATGCAATTGTAATTGGAATAAACATTCCCAAATAATAATCCAATACAGTAATCCCAACAATAATAAATGTATTAAAATGACACGAGTACAAGACTTTTTGACTCCGATAGAAAAGAGATAACTGAATTCCTTTGGGCGACATGCCTTAAATAAAATAACACTACATAATGTGAATCAAATGAAGGTAGGCGTCTAAGCAATACTCCACAGCTCCATAGCTCGTCATAATCCTCTAAAGTTAGCGTCCCTGCTGCTGGACACCTGATATAGAAGGAACAATAGAAAAAATAATATGCAAGGAAACGGGTCAGAGCCCGATGTGAAAATGATTTTTGAAAACAACGAGTATTTAACAAGTGCAATAAAGCAATTTTTATGTACATGTTAGTATCCAGACTCTCACTTGATATTCTCACCTCTCATCTAGAGTGCACGCTTATCGTTTCCTATTAACCTCCTAGTTAATGGTTCCTCCTCACTAGTTCCCATAATATGATTCTATCCCATATCATAACCCCGTATGTCCCATACCTTACGTAGTACAATCATTCATATATGTTTCTCATTAATATTAATTAAGCTTTTCAAATCTATAAGAATAAATCTTAATTCAATTCTTTTTCTCTATTCACCGTCATCTACAATTATCACACAGTAGATTGATCTTACCACTATATATACATTCATTTAATTCATTATATATATATATATATACATATATAATACGACACCCCGAGACACAGTTGTGGTGCATGCATTACTCTGCTATCACGACCTAATATCGCTGGTCACCGAATAGGGGACTAAAGGTTCGGTAAGGATTCCTCGAACCACAAACAACAATACAAAAATTGGAGGCGAACATAATCCTCATACCCACGGGTCATGCACATACCTACGTTCTCATAGTCAGCGGACTTATCAACTCCCCAATAAGTCTTTCATAGACCTATGTTCTCGAGCGACAAATCAAAAATCCTATAGATTCATCAGGATATGACTGCCCTCACGCACAAGCCTCCCATTGATAGCAAGTAATCTAGGTATGTCATACACATAAATTATCAATCAGTCAAATATGCATTATCATCTACCTATAATATAATATCAACAAGATAATCACACTACCCTAAGGTAGATCCCATACGTAGCATTATATCTCTTTAAATCCTACGTATTAAATTATGACTTTACTTCCTTAATTTAATTTTTCCAGAGTCTCACTCATTACTAAAGGTTTAAATAGGTTTTTCCTCAATATATATTCCATAAGAAATTACTAATATCGTACTTGTCCGTATCATCTTATCCCCCGAATTACTACGAATTAAACTCTCCTTTAATTAGGGTTACAACCGATAATTTCTAATCTCTTATCAACACATCTTCTTTCACCTAGGATTGAACCCTCTTGTAAACCTAAGGATGCCCAAGTGATTTATTAAACTTTCCCTACTGGACCTATCCTTAATCCTCATGCATATAAATTAGAATCCAACATATGAATCTAGCAACCGAAATTTCTTTCAATTTAATTATCATGATTCTAATCAATTAAATCACAATCACATTAATTCGATTCTTATCTAGGGCTTACTGATCTTCCCTAAGTCCCATTATATCCAATTAATAATCAGCAAAGATTTACAAAAGGTTTGGGATAAGAACAATCATTAAAAATAAACAACATCATGAATTCTGGGGTGGTCGATCGATCGAAGGTAGGGGGTCGATCGATCGATCGCCCAGATATCAACCCAATTTTCTGCAATTCCTTTACTACAGATTTCATAACTTTTGATCAATCAAACCTTCATATTAACAACCCAAATTACTTACAATCCTTACTACATGATATAGCAACATATGTAAATGATTTCTAATGCTCTAAACATTTTAGAATCATCAAGAGTTTGAATTAAAAGCATATATTTATCCTCTTTTCCAGAAAATTATATACATAATATCTTCAAGAACACACCAATGATTCTCAGAGTTTCTTCAACAACTTAATGATTATTTCGTGGATTACTATCTTTCTACAACATGAGTTTGATTCCTATATATTCCCATTTTTCAGAAATCAATCCACAACTCTATCTTTATCTTCCAAACATATAAAATCTCATATTTTCAATAACTATCCTAACATGGACAGTATACTAACTAGATTGCAATTATCAAATACTTGCCTCTAATGAAGATCTGATCCTTTGGGGTTGTAAAACATAGGTGATTCTCCCCTTCTCCGATCACTTCCGGTGGTGGTGACCTTTGGTCTTTGGTTCTCCTCCTTTCCAAGAAAACTTCTCTTCTCCCAAGCACCCTTTCACTCTCTCTAAAAAGGTGACCTCTCAATTTTGTGTAGAAGAGATGAATGAACCCACATACAACTAATCTCCAAATACTTATAATAAGACAAAATCCTAAATCACTATTCATCCCCCTTGCAAAAATGACCAAAATGCTCTTTTTGGTTGTCTTTTCATTTCCAAATGACCCGAGACACAAAACTAACATCCAAATAGACTTTTTTGACTATTTCAACCCTTCCGGATGCAACGACGCACTTGAAATGACTATAAGGTTGATGTAAAAATAAGTTTCCTTTTTAATTTAAACAAATTTGTCCCGACATGTCCGATACCGCGTCCGACTAAAAATTCAAATTACTGAATTAATATCACAAAACCATATCAATAACATCACATTCATATATTACCTAAATATCTTTAAGTAATATACATAATCATTCATTTTACTATCCACAATTCGGATAAAACCCAAATGAGTTTATTTACAATAAAATCCAATTAATCCATTAATTTAAAATATGACACATTTTAAAAGTCATTAAAATTATGGGGTATTACACACGGGTTAAGAAGTGTTGGGTCCGATTAGTGAATTTTAGTTAAGTGGCTCGGATGAAAATTTTGAGTGCACGATTGGTTTCGAAATGGTCAAGTTAGTCAAAATAGAGTACCCAGGGGTAGCGTTTGGGTTCCAGGGGTTTTTGGTAGGGACTCGTAATTGAGTTAACGAGTCATTTTTGGATTTAATATGGAGATAAAATCCTTTTCTCTCGTATAAGGCATGTGAGAGAGAAAAAGAAGAAAGAAAAGAGGGAGGAAAGAAAGGAAAAAGGAAAATGGAGAAGAGAAAGGGGATTTCAACCCAAACTCCGCGGGATTCGACTCGAGGTCGTCGGATTTTATCCATGAGGCAAGTGTTTACTTTCTTTATTCAATTGAGTGTGTGTATCTCATATTATAGTTGGTAAACTATATGGTTTTTGGGTTGGAACCCTTGAAATAAATTTGGGAAATTTGATTTTGAGTTCACAAATTGATGTCTTTTTAACTCTTTATGAATTCTAGTGTTAAACCCATGTTAATGGTGTGTGTATATATGGTTAGAAATGGACGAATTGATAAGGTTAGATTTAATTAAGTTATGGGTTTAAATCTTTGATTTAATGTTGAATCCCTTGATTTTAATTGATGTGTTGGTTAAATCATTATGTGTAGATGATTATTTTGTTAGTTGTTGAGGTAGAAATCATGGAATTCAAGTTGGGATTGTGTTGGATTAAAGAGAAAATTGGAGAAGAATGTGAACAGTAACTCAGTGTACTTTCTGAATCGATTCGGTCAGGATGTGAATAAATTTGCCTATTTGTCAAAAAATGAAATTTCTAGATCTTTTTTATATGGTCACGTGGACACCGATCGCGTAGTTTTCTGATTTTTTTTTATTCAGTAATGATTTTTCTACGAAAAGGTGTCCGAGATCAAAATCGTTAGTCAGAAATGAAACTTGATATTGGGAGAGTTAAGGCTAGAACTGTTTGGAGGTAAATATTAGGGGTTCCGAAATAAAGTTTTAGGACTTATAGAGGACTTGAGGAGATATAAAAACCTTGGGTTCATAGAAATAAATTCGGGTTATATTTTAAATGAATGTTTAGGACGAATAACATTCTAGAAAATTATTCGGCGGGTTTTATATATATTCTTTAGCATAGAATCTATATATGCCTATCATAATTGGTTTAAATTCAATTGCATAGTAGGATGCTATTAGAATAATAGCTATTTGTGATAAGCTTTTCTTCAGGGAAATTATTAACGAGATATTATTATTCCAAGTGAGTAAATACTTAGGAGATTAAAATGAGCATGTGTAATATGCTTATTTATTGATATGAATGTATAATCGAAATATTCGGGTTTTCTATGAAAATCCTTATAAGTGATTAAGGTGTAAGTTAAATCTAAAGTAAAGAGAATGCTTATAGATTTAGTATTTTAAGTGTGTGAATACTTATATACTATTACGAATGTGTACTTTCGGGATTTTGGCTATCGCTATGAAAGTTTGACAATTATAGCCAAGGTATATTTCGAAGTAATATATATTATATATATGGGTGTTGTTACAGTGTGTGTGTGTATATATATATATATATATATATATATATAGATAGATAGATAGATAGATAGATATGATTTTGTTTATAGCTTCACGAAAGCTGAAGCATTATCGAATCCCACTCCATTACTTTGATTACCTCTTTCCCTCTTAAGGATGTCCTTCACAAAGCTAACTTTCTGGACAAATGTCAAAGTTGTCAGTAGAGCTTGGGAGCTTTGGCATTCACTTTTGACCAAGGACATCAGTTTAAAGGGCAGATAATAGCCGATTTTATTATAAAATTTATTGGAGAATATCCCACCAACTAGTAGTTGGTCACTTAATCAAAGATGCACGAGCAGGCTCACGACAAGAGGTGAATGTTGTATATCGCAGGTGCTTCTAATTCTAAGGGGGCAGGTGTATGCATCATCCTTCTAACTCCAAAGGAAGATACGATCAAGCAAGAAATCAGATTAAGGTTTAAAGTCTCCAATAATTAGGTCGAGTATGACGAACTCATAGAAGGTCAATTCAAAGCCCACTTACTTGGGTCAAGATGACCAAACATTTATTATGAAACTGGTGTCCAACCAAGTCAGTGGGGATTTAAACGATAAGGATGACATGATGGTACCCTACCCCGCAATTATTTGCGAGTTGTTTATACAATTCGAGGAAGTTCACATTCAACAGTTCCATGTGAAGCACAACAGTCACATTGATGCTTTAGCATCCCTAAGCTGAGAAGTGGACTTAGATCTCAGGAGAACAATCGAAGTAGGATTTATTTCTAAGCCCAGTATTGACAAGACATTAAGCGCTGAGCATATCCTCTCCACCGATGAAGGTCCCAATTTGATGGATGACAACATAGTATACTTGAAAAACGAAACACTATTAGCCGATAAGAAATTATCCCATCAAGTTAGTGTAAAAGTTGTGCATTTCAACTTAGACAATGGGGACAAGCTTTATAACAGATCCTCCATAGGTCCTACCTCCACTGTGTGCACCCAAAGGACATCGAGCAAGTTCTTTACAAACTTCATGATGAAATATGTAAAAGCTATGCAGGAGGGAGATCCTTGGCATTCTGAATAATCAAATAAGCCTATCGATGGCCATACATCCAGAAAGATGTAAGTGTTAATGTTTAGAAGTGCAAAAAGTGTTAGAAATTCCCTCCCATGGTCCATCAACCAGCTAACGACCTGAGGCCCTTGACCCATGGCCATTTGTATAGTGGGGTTTGGATATCATAGGACCATTACTTACCGCACTTGGGAATCGTAAGTAGTTGCTGGTTGGAACAAACTATTTCACCAAGTTTGTAAAGGTAAAAATATTGACTATTATTAGAGAGTTATATATGATAAGGTTTGTTTAAAAGAACATCATAACACCTTTTGTGATACTAAGGACTATCATAACAGATAACAGTACATAGTTTGAGAGTGTACACTTTCATACTTTATGCGAAGAGCATAAAGTCAATGATCACTTTAGTTCGGCGGCGTATCCTTAAAGTAACGATCAAGTGGAGGCCAAACGATAATCGACGGTCTTAAGAAGAGGGTGGAAAGGGCAAAGTGTTCTTGGGTGGACGAGATTCCCCATGTTCTCTGGGCATATCGTACCACGCCTAGAAGACGAAACGGGGAATCACCCTTTGCGATCACATATGGATGAAAGATTTCATAACACTTAAAGCACGCCTCCCAACCATGCGGATAAGGTTGGACGACCAAAAACTAAACGAGAGAACCTTCGCGTTGAACTTAACTTAGCCTATGAATGAAGAGAGAAATACATGATTAAAATGGACTCATACCAGTAGCAGTTGGCAAAACAATACAACAAGGGGGTCAATCCGAGAAAGTTCCAAGTAGGAAATTACGTCCTCAGGAAAGCTCTCGACATTACCGTAAGACCGCCGGATGGAAAGCTGGCGCGTTATTAGGATGGAACATTCAAAGTGATCAAATATGATCTACAGGGAGCCTATCACTTAGAAATAATGGAGGTCCGAGAGATACCCAGAGCATGGAATCCAGCCAACCTAAAAGATTTCTCCTTTTAATCTTCTTTCTACTTTTCAACACTTAGTTTACGAAAATTTTAATTTTAAAACTTATGTTGCTCGCACTTTATTATTCATGTTATGAATAATGTCCCTTGTTTCCGTATCTCGCCAAAATCTCCTAAGTTTTTCAATTACTTTTCATTGTTCCCTAAGTAGCAGGCTCATATTTGGATCTTAGTCATCAAAAAGTGTCGATCATGATTTAACTTGTTTAAAATGAAAATTTTGCTAACTATAATTAAAATTAAAGTCCTCAGGTTCTTGTCACAACCAATATAGGTGACCTCATTACTTTACCAGGCCAAAGGTAAAAGACCTATAGGGGATCCTTAGGCAATAATCCAACAGTTCTTGGTCAATTAAAATTCAGAACGAGTGGATTGTCCATAGACTAGGTGCAATATTTCCATAATCTTTTCTAGACCTAATGGAGTGTGACGACACATCCTAAAAGGTAAGAAAGGCAGAATAACACATGAAAGGCATAATGGACTGTAAAATGCATAAAAATTGGTATTAACTTGATTCATTAGGCAGACCCAATTATAAAAAGTACCAATTACTTAATAATTACAAAAGCACAAAGATTTACAACAGTTTATAATGATCGAGCCAAAAATTATTCTGTTTCCTTCCTCTTACCATCACCAGGGTTAGGCCTGTATTCGTCATCACTGTCATGACCTTCCAAGTAACCCTCAACAAGCTGAATGGGGATGCCATACAAAGGTATCCAGGTCTTATCACACCTAAAAGGAGGTCGACTGTAGTCAACTTATACATGTACCAAAGTTGAGAATCATGGGTTCCTTAACAAACTTGAGGGCATTCAGCCAATCGTGCTTGTAGGCAACGTCATGGTCTTTTTCCAACCTCATTGGGGCATCTTGTCAACCTTCATCCTAAAAAGCCAAACAAGATGCTTGGGGACCCATATTGAATAAATATCTAAGCTTTTTGTTGTGGCAACTTATCCCCATCACCATGACGTTGCTCCTTTAAGCTTGCCCTTCATCTTCCGAAAGTTTCCTCTTCAACTCATTATTTTCTTACTGGACTACAGTGCCAAACTCACCCACATCCTTGGATTCATCCAGCTAGACCTTGAAGTCATTTGTTTATTTTTATATAGAAGCACCCACACCTTCCAAGTCATTGAGGTCATCCTTCAACTTGGCGACTAGGGCGGACTGGTTCTTGTAGGCCTCAGTTCTCTTTTATAAAGCCTTGAAGGCAATTAGAAATTCTCGGTGAGTTGTGCACTAGCATCTCTCTCAAGCACGTTGTCTAAATTACTAGAAGAAGGAATGTCCTCAATAACAGGCTATAATATCAAGGCAGAACATGCAACGATTTATTAGGAAATCCATAAATTAATGTACTCAAAGAAATAAAAATACAATTTTCATTAATAATAAAAAAAGAACCTTACTAAGGAAAAAGTTTAGGAAGATCAAAGGGAAAGTTAGTCAGGTCCAAGCATCTTCAGTTGCTCGCAGTCACTTGCGAGCACTGCCCTCGCAAATAAGCTTGGGGCAAAGGATGGATTATGGGCCACAAATTGGGCCTGAGAGGTGTTGGGAAGAGACGAAAGAACATTTTTCTTCTTCGAAGAAGGAGCTAGGAGGGATTTATTCTTTTCCCCTTCCTTCTTCTTCTCATCTTCCATCTTCTTCTTTTCCTCCTAATTTTTCTTCTCAATGGTGACAAACTTGAGTCACCAACCTTGGAGGATTCGCCCTTAGACTTGTTTTGGGACTTGGCCTGGGCAGAAAGAAGGACCTGATCAGCATCGTCTTCATCAATCAGAAGGACTCTTTTCTTAGTGGGAGGCATCAAGTCCTCCTCTTATAATTGAATGGACCCAACGTCTAGAGGCTCAAAAGATGAAGAAGTCTCCTCGTTTAGAAGAGGGAGATTAGGTCTATCATATATCAAGCGAGCAGTAAAGCTACCAGTAGTGTTGGTGTATTTTAGTAGAAAATTTTCCAACCCGGGGTGCTCACCGTTGGGAATGTATCCTCTCACCCTCCAAGCCTTTAGTAGTTCAACAACATTGACATCTTGGAGGGAAAGCTCCTTGTTTTTTTGTGGGTTGTTCAAATAAAAATAAGAGAACGATTAGTAATAGCAAATGATAAGAAAATATAAGGGATTAGAGGAGTAAGTGTAAACATATATGATCATCCCCATAATCCGGGCACAGAAACTCTATGTATTCTTAACCCTCGGAAAGCAGTGGATGTCTATAATTTCTGGCAATGAACCCGTGATCATAATTTCCTTTGTTGGAATCAGGGAGGTTTATGATCAACACACTATTGTCCATCCATGCCTTTCAATAAAGGAAGCCATCAGAGGTATGAGACCAGGCGTATCAATACTTGATCTTTGGGATGCCTAGATTGGTCCCATAGAGATCATTTATGCGATTAACCCAACTGACTATTCGCCAAGTGTTGGGGGCACACTAAGCAGGGACCATCCTAAAGAATTTAAAGAACTTTAAAAATAGAGGGTTTGGAAGAAAAGTCAACCACCCTTGGACTACATCTTGGATATAGATCCAGTGTCCCCCATCGATATCTCTGACATCTTTGGGCATGGGGACACACTCAATCGTGACCCAGGGAGGAATGATGCAGGTCTTTTGAAATCGGTCAACATTTTTACCATGGTTGGTGTTCAACATTTTTAGAGGAATTAATAACTACTACTAAAGACGAAAATAAGAAAGGAGAAGAAGAAAAAAGATGTGAAAAAAAGGATAATGGATACTTACAAAGCTAAAGAGTGTGAATGAAGAAACTCTAGAATTTTGATAAGAAAATGATTGGAAGCAAAAGAGACGGTTTGATGTGGAGGAACCCCAATTTTAAAGGTCTTTCACAATCATAAGGTGCAGTATTTAAAGGTATTTTGGCATTTTATTCTTCTTAGGAGGACGATCATACCCTCACAACTTTAACATAATTACAAGACTAACTTTCCGATTCAAATTCGCAAGAATGGATCAAGATCATTGGGCTCAAGATAGTGGTAAAATCAACTGGCCCAATAGTTTTAGCCTAGAGATTTTAGGGGCAATTGTCGAGACCCAAAATATAGCTTAGGCCCAATCCAAAATCGGCCAACCAGGCCTAGTAGTATTGGGGGCACGCCCGACGTATCCTATAAACAATAAAGGATTATTGACATCATTTATCACATGAATAAGAACAATATATCTGCAGTTATTATCAGCTATCGTTGGTTACCCAAAATCTCATATGAGATATTGAAGGAGTCACCACACACACTTACCTCAAGACAAGGGTGTTCCTTGGCTTATTCAACCACGATGGTTTTGAACAACTATAAAAAATAGTCCACACCCCAGGGTCAACGGAATGTAATTTCAAAAATTTGAGAGAACTTTATAAAATACAGTAACTTCTTTGTGGACGTAGGTAAATTATCGAACCAAGTATATTCTTGTGTTGTGTGATTGGCATCTTATATTCATTCTTTAATTTCTTTCTGGAATCCTTTTAATTGTAATTAATTTTCACTCACACCTGCACATATACCTTATTGTATCTCTACCTGAGGACCTTTGGCATAACAATTTCATTGATAACCAGGTAATATGTGCTTAATTTTTTTTATATTGATATTTCATTTAGAACACTGAAAAGTATTTTTTCTGTAATAAGTCTAAATCACAAAATAATGAATTGTATAACATCAAAACTCATATATAAAACTCTAATATAATTAACCGAAGTTTCTTTATGGAGTTAAAGGATGTCTTTGAAGATATCTTAGGAAAATACATGAATTAGACCATCGATGTCCATTATTTTGGGCATCACTTCTTCTTCAACCCACGAGCCAAATTGATATCCATATGCCTAGATTCCACCTCAGATAATGGGTCGTAAGCTTTGTGATCATATTATTCAATTACACCTATAAATATAAATACGAAACTCGTATTAATTGTCAAAAAGATATTATTAAGATTGTCACATAAGTTTTTTAGCTTTTTCGGGATGTTAGGGTCATTACTAACCTTTTCCCTACAGATTTCATCCTATTTAGTTTTCATTCCATACTTTTTGTTAGGCTAGTCATGAGAAAAAGACCCTTGACTCTTCCTCTTCTCATAAGTTTGAGAGTTTATGTTCACAGACCTTCTTAGTAGACTTTATTTTGACAAGGTTCTCAATTTTATCTTTAATGCATAACAATCATTAGTATTATACCCATGATCTTTATGAAACTCACAATACTCATTCTTGTTCCTCATCTTTGGAAAGTATTTTTTACTTTTTTAGAAATATTAACAACTCTGCATCCTTTAATTCGTTCTAATGGGTTTTGATGGTTAAAGTATAATAGATTTTCCCCAATTGATCTAAAAATCATTTATTGATGTCGAGGCTATTTAGAGAGATCCCAATATTATCGACTAGGAAAACACCATTGATTAGGGTTGTCATTTTTATATTCTCATCATAATCTACAATTTTTAATTTGTCCTTATGGAATAGGGAAATAAAGTCTCTTATGGACTCTCCCTTCTTTTTGCCTTGTATTAATAAGATGGGTTACCCTTGTGTAAGGATTTAGGCCAAAGAAGAATGCATTATAAACTTATTTGTCAATTTTTTTAAAATTTTAATTTGCCCTTACAAAGACTAGTGTACCACATATTTACTATGTTGGTAAGAATTCTATAGAATGCTCAACATCTCATTTTATTAGTCATTAAATAGATATTGGCCATATATTGGTACATATCAATGGGTGAATATGTATTCCATCATACTTGGGAGTCACTACTACGGCCTTGAAATTGGAAGGATTAAAGAAATTTATCATTTTTCAACAAGGGACACCCATTCATATCTTGTCAATTAGGTTATTACTTTCAGATGCTATTTTAATTTCTTTTATAGACGCATCCTTAACCTCTAGCTCATCCTCTGAATCATCCTTCATATACCCCTCTTAATGAGGTTCATTAACTCAATGGTTGCGATTCTGCCTTACCCCCAACCTTATACTCTATTGCGGGCATCTCTATCAAACTTTATTTGCCTCATATCACATGTCAAACTAATGAGATTTAATGGTCTCTCGTTGCCTCATCTGAAAAGTGATAGTTTTCTTGGGAAGTATAACACCTTGTTAGGAGGGTCTACCCCTCATGGCGGGATTACGAGGTTGACGGTTATATCCTAAAGAACTAAATCTGGTAACCTTGGAGTACGATCACCATCTACAATTGTACTTTATCCCCATTGGACATCATCCTTGAAACTTTGATGATTTAATCCATGTCTGACAGAGGATGGTTGCAATAAGAAACGTACACATTGATTTGTGATGGGAGTGAATATGTCACCATGATGAACATGAATTTTATTTCTTGATATTAGATATCGACCCATAATTTTGAATATCCAGTAAATGAATCATGAATCTAGGTGATAGAACTAGAATTTAGTCTATAAAACTTAAAGAGCTATAGGATGAAAAGGTCAAAAGTTATTATAATACACTAAATTTTTTATAAGTGGATTAACTTAATTAATTAGGATGATTAATTAAAAATATTATTTTTCCTGGAATCAGAAATAGATTCAAAAGATTTGAATTAAATGGAATTTGGTTAATAATTGATTAATTTGTACATTTAGTTAATGCATTGGTAAATTTGGTATTTTGGTGTAATCCTAAGGGCTAAGTTAGTGCTTTTGTATTTTTCTTGGACATACATTTTTGTGTTTTAAGAAATTTATTACGAATGGAGTAGTTTGTTGTGTTTTGAAAATGGAATTGCATTGGATTTGTGAAATACTATTAAGGTTTTAGATTCAACAACATGAAAGAAAAAGATCGAAGAGAAATGTACAAGGGAAAGAGATGACAATAAGAGAGATAAATTTATATGAAAATAGGATAAAGCGAACATAAAGAGAATGGGAGATCACGCCTGGAACTGGTATGGTGGATGGGGAGACTGCTACAGATGATGATACCACCACTATAGAGGCTAGGTACCCGCCTATATAGTTGGTGGGGTTGAAAAGGGTTATAGTTGGGTGCTTTGGGCTTGGGTGTTTGGAGGTTGTTTTGCAAGGGACTTATTAGTTTACTGGGAAAATTTTTTTGGATGATTTCTTTTTATTATAGAGATGAAACCGCTCACTTGTCTTCATATGCCAGACCATATTTTATTTCACATGACTATAAGAATTAAACAACACATACCCTATTTGTATTCGAAGCCCTAAATAACATTGGTTATACAATTAAACCCCATTTTAAGACCTTTTTCTTGGAGTTTATAGATGGACCAAATGTGAAAGTTTCTTATTTTGTGAGACGGATGCGTCGGTATACTCGAATTTTTAAAATAATTATTTCTCATAAAAGAATATCACTATTGTTATCCTTAAGTATTATTTGATTTAATTATTGCCTAAACAATAATTACACATATTTTCTTAATGCGATTGCCAACTTAATTAGGAAAAGTGATAAGGCTAACTATAATTTATTTTTATAAACTTTTAAAATTTCTTTTAAAACTCAAAATACCACGTGTTTATATTAATTTACTTTATTACGTTGGGTTGTTGCGATCAATTACATGTTAATTAATATATTTAATTTGTTTAGAGGTGGTTGTTTATAAAATTATGTAGAATGTATATTTATTGTTGAAAAATGTTAATACGTACATTTGAATCGGTTTATGACTATATTTGATAAATTATTACTCATATTAAAATAATCAATTTCCATAACTTGCTAGGATATTTTGTAGAACTCGTTTATCAATTATTGAAAATTTATTATTGCGCCTGAAATCTGACTGGCATAGTTGTGAAATTAAGAATTGTAAATTTGTATTAAGAATATAATAATTTTAAAAATTATGCATTTTAATAAAATAACATCATTAAGAAGTTGGGATTTACACAAGTAGTTTTACATTCATCCTTGTTTTTATTATGTCACTTCCAAGGTATAGGGCTGGCGATTAGGCAAACTTATTTATTGTTGATGATTTTTAGGTATGGGACTAAGGAGTATGCATTTGTATGTTTGTGTATTATCAAGGAATGGAACTAAGTAACACGTCGTTATATTATTTTACCCTAGGCGTGAGACCAGGTGATGATTATGTTTAAGGTATTCTTCCTTGGTACTAGGTGATATTTATGGTTTGGTGATCTCTTGGTATGTGACTAGGGATGGATTGCAGTTGTGAAGCTCGGATTATAGGAGATACTTGTATATAATGAAAAAATTACAAATACAATGTAATTATAACCAAAGATAATAAATGGGTATTAGAGGCAGATTGATGTGCATCACTATATGTGGGGGTGTGAGTAGGCGGTCCCGTTATTATGATGATTGCAGGATCCATAATGTCTTGGATACTTTTACGTTTTGTGTTGGCATCACGAGTATGTGTAGTGTCTAATGTGAGTGGGCCATTAAGATTACTGCGGAATCTAGGCTAATAAGCTATAGTGATATGTCTTTTGTGTATAACATCACGATATATGAAGGCTAACAATTTGGGTCTACGGGCTATAGTGATATATGCAGATTTGATGTCATGAGACATTAGGTACACCATGAGTATGTGCGAACCAATAAAAAGGCCAACTGACTATATTGATATTGCATTGATAATATGATTAATATTGGAAAGGATAATTGTAATTGAATAAGATAATGTAAAGAGAATTAATTAATGTTGAAATAAATATAATTATACTCCAGTACTGAGATTGTTTATTATATTTGGGTAGCTACTATAGTTTTACATTACTCGCATCATTATTACATTGTTTCATTAACTAAAATATTTTATTTTGATATTTTTCTCCTATAATTCTTATAACTAGATTCATAGATCCTATTTAGGATGGGTAGTTGTTATTCTTGTCGTGGACTTTGAGTCGTTGATGTTAACCAACCTTTCCAGATAGATTGTTGTATAGCTGTGTTATTTTAGAGATTAGCGAACTTCTATTGGAGTTTACTTTATTGCCTAATCTTTTTTCCTTTTCATTCGCTTTTATTTATGAGACAGTTGTTTTAGGATTTAGTGGCACTTACGCTCCACACTAGTTTATGGTTTTTAATTGATGAGATTTTATGTCCTTGACTTTATTTCATTCATGTTGTAATATATTTAGAGTTAAGATTCATTATTGGAGTTTAGCATGGTGATGTATCTTATTGTGGTGAATTATTTATATTTGTCAGAGTATCTTGATCTATAATTTATGGACAAAGTTTTAAAAGTCTTATATTTCTATCACATGCTTCGAATAGTATTTAATTTTAATGACCTTTATATTCTAGTATCGGGGCCTAGCCAACTTCAATTAAAAAAATATGGGTTATTATATTTGGTATAAAAGCATGGTCTTAGGTCTCGACAGTTTTATTCTGTTATACCTTCCATGTTTTCAATCATTGATTCCATTTTTTTAATTTGTGAACCTTAGGCTCTAGGTCTTGCATGCATTTTAGTTTTGTCATTGTGGAGATAAGAGTGTGTTAGGTATAATTTGTGCATTAAGGTTAGAAATAATGACCTTGGGTTGAGAAATCATTAGTGTTTTTATTAGAGAGTAAAATTGATTTTAAACCATTTGAGGACTTATAATTATGAGATGACTTCTGAGAAATAAGCTAGGTATAATTAGTGGGGGTAGCTGGGTGTGCGCCTTAATTTCTAGTATTGCCTTACATATATTTGAGATATGTATAATCATGTTTTACATGTGAGGCATGCGCACGTGGGATCGGGTGTATGGGTGACTTAGTCACCTCATAGTATGGGTATGCATATGCAAGACATACTTTAATCGTGCAATGGTACATAGGTTGGCTAGGCGTATATGAGACTATATTATTTGTGTTGATTAACTTTACGATGTTTCTGCTTTATCAAAATTTGAAGGCAAAATTCTTTTATCAATGCGGAAGACTATAATATCCCACATTTTTATAACCAGATTAAATTAATTATTTAGGATAATTAATTGAAAAGATTATTTTTGTCGGAATTGGAATTATATTAAGAGGATTTGAATTAAATATAATGTAAATAATTAAATTATTAGTTTGTACATATAATTAATAACTTAGTAATTTTGGTATTTTGGTGTAAACCTAAAGGATAATATAGTCATTTGTATTTTTCTTACACATCAAGTTTTGTACTTTGGAATTTTATTATGAATGGAGTTATTTGTTATGTTAGAGTTATACGTGGGATTGCATTGGGTTTATGAGATCCTTTTAGGGTTTAGGATTCAGCGGCATCAAAGAAAAAAAGAGAGGAAAAATATATAAGGGACAAAGATGAGAATAAGACAAAGAGAGTTGTATGGAAAGAGGATAAAAGAGAACATATAGAGAAGGGTACCTCATGGTTGGAACTTTTATGGCCGATGGGATCATGCTATAACTGGTTATACAACTATTACAATGGCCAGGTATCCGCCGCTATAGCGGGTGGGGTTATAGAGGATTGTAGCTGGGGGCTTTATGCATGGGTTTTTGGATGTTGTTTTGCATGGAAATTCTTGGTTTACTCGGACACTTTTGTGTATGATTACTTTTATTTAAAGTTATGAAACCCTTCACTTGTTTTCTTACGTTGGACCATATTTTATTTCATACAACTACCAAAATTAAACCAACACTTGTAGTACCCTTATTCCAAACCCTCGACACCATTGTTTATACCTTTAAACCCCATTTTTGAATACATTCTGCTTGGATTTTGGAGATGGATCGGTCATAAAAGTTTCTTATTTTCTTGAGACGGGCATGGCCGTACACTTGGATTTTCAGAATAATTATTCATTAAGCAAGAATTTGAGTATGGTTCTCATTAAGTATTATTAAATATAAGTATTGCCTAGATATTAATGATTCATGTTTTCTTAATACAATTAACTACTTAAATAGGGATGGTGATAACCCAATTATAAATTTGTGTTTATTAATTTAAGAATTTTGTTATAATACTCGAAATACAGCATGCTTAGATTATTGTACTTTCTTATGTTGGGTTATTGGGACGAATCATATGTTAATTAATATGTGTAATTTGATTAGATGTTTTGATTTATAAAATCACATTCAAGATTATTATGTTGTAGAATGTATTAATTCACTAGTAAAAATTATTAATACACATGTTTGGACTGATTTTTGATTTTATTTGATAAATTATTGCTCATATTGAAATATTGAATTTAGACAACTTGTTAGGATATTTTGTAAAAATTATTTTTCACTTGATATATTTGGGTAGTTGTTATAGTTTTACATTACACGCATCATTATTGTGTTATTTCATTAATTAAAATATTTATTGTGATATTTATCTCTTATGATGCTTAGGACTGGATTCATGGATCCTCTTTAGGAACAGTATCTACTATTCTTGCAGTGGTACGTAACCTGTTGTTGTTTACCTCTTAAGATACGTTGATTTGTGGCTATATTATTTTGGATGTTAGAGGATGTGCTGTTAGAGATTACTTTAATGAATGGTTTAGTTTTCTTTCAATTAATTTCTATTTATGAGACAATTGTTTTGGAATTTGGTGGGTCATTCGACTCCATGCTTGTTTTATGTTTTTTGCAAAGATTTTATGTAGTTGACTTTATTTCATTCGAGTTTCATTAAATTTGGTGTTGATATTTTTTATTTTATTTTAGCATAGTGATGACTCTTGCTGTGGTGAATGATTTATACTTGTTGGATTAGCTTGATTTATATTTTACGAAAAAACTTTTAAATGTCTTATATTTCTGTTACATGCTAAAGAATGGTATTTAATTTTAATAGCCTGCATATTTTTGTATTAGTCCCTGGACAATTTAAATAATAAAATATGCAAGTTGCCACAGTTATTTAAAGGTTAACGCTGATCTCTTGGATGAATAGTGATATCATGGATGAATAGTGACATCACATATGGTGATACCACATGTGAATAATGATGTCACCTAAAAAATCGCCCACATGATATACAAATAAGGGATGTATAATGAGAAAACCTTAATGCACTCATTTTAATTATGGGTCTAGACGTAGATGAACCAAATTTAAAGCCACAACAAGGATATAAATGGGTTGAATCAGTAGGAATGACTGAGGCTTGCCATTAACACTAATGATACTAATATAGTTATACGAAAAATTGTATTCAACTCATTAAATATAGATGATGAACAGTAACTCAATGTATGAGCAGTGAATGATTTCATCTATGCACATAAATTGTATAAACAAGGAACGATTCTATCTACGCACAGGAACAATAAATACAAAGAGAGAGTATTCATACAAAAAAGATCAACACACGGTGATTTGAGTGGTTTAATCCTTGAGCCCACATCCATTGAAAAGAAAAATGTAATACCCCATACTTTTATGAGTATTTTATTTCCATGTGTGCATTTAATTAATAATTTAATTAGGGAAATTTAACTGGTTTTGGTAGCTATTAATTATCTAGTTCAGGGTTGATATTTAAGGTTATTATTATTTACTTGGGTTTAATGAGTAAATATCGATGCGAATTATCTTATTTGTCATTAATCTATGAAAAGTGTCAGATTATTATAGTATGTCAATAGAGAGTTAAATCGGCGGATTTAAATTGTTTATGGGCGACACGTAGTGTACACATGTGTCGGGTCCCATTGATGATATGATGGTATGTTTTTATTTCGATGACTTGGATGACCTTTTTTAGTGCATTGGTGATCTGAAATGGGTTGAAATAGTCCAGAATATGTACCTGAGGGTTACAGTTGGGTTTTAGGGGATTTTTAGACATAATAAGGATGATATGAGGGTATGGTTGTCTTTTTACCCATAGGGCTACACCTAAAAACGAGATTGGGGTATGATTAAGAAGTATTTAAGGTTAAGTGGGGTGGATGGGAGCCTCATTATAGCAACTTCTTGTTGGAGATTAATGGAGAGATCAAAGAGAAGAGAAAAGAGATGAAAAGAGAAAAGGAAACCCAAGAAAAAAGAGGAAGAAAAACTCCGATATCAATTAATCTCCATGTGTCGATACTTCAGATTTTAATTTAATAAGACAAGAGTTTACTTACTTTAGATTTTCAATTTTCATAGTTAATTGTGTTCATGATTAATTAGTAACTGAATCTGAGAATTTAAAGATGAAACTTTTGGTAATTAATTAAAAGGATTTGGTTTGTGTTTAACTTATGATAATATTTGATTATTAATAAGTGAGAAATTATTAATTTGAATATGTGAGTATTTATATGAACATGAAGAATATTGACAGGGTGTTAGATTAATGAATTTTAAAGATTGAGCAACTTTGAGTTGAATGAATTAGATAAATGATTAGGAATCGTTGAGATTTGATGTTGGATTCGAGATTAATTTGGTGTTAAAATATTTTTGAATGATTATATTGTGATATGGGATATTAATTTATGATTTGGAGAGGCTTGGTACCTTCTTTGAAAGGTTTAGGAGGTGAAAAGCCGAGTTAAAGACGAAGGGCAATCCAGCAAATCAAATCGGTTCGCCGGGGGTGCGAATCGATTCACTTGTTTGAATCGGTTCGGCCTTCCAATCAAACTGATTGAGTTTGCTCGATTGTACTGATTTTTATTGTGCATTGTTTTGACCCATTGGTGTTTGATAAATGGGAGTATGGGCTTTCGAGATATGTTAAAATTATCAGGGAACCTTCTCAGGTGGTTGGTGCGTGTTTTTATAAAACAATTAGATGGGTTCGAGTGAGGTGAATCAAGCTACGAGTGAATGAACACTTAATTTGGAAATCATGAAGTCGGTTTGTACATCAGGATCGGTAGACTAGTACACTATGTGATTTTCATACGTAGTCAATACTTTATATATATATATATATATAATATAATGCTCTTGTGCGGACTAGTCCGCATTTTAAGAATGCGGACCGGACATGTGTCACTTAACGGCGCGTCTAGAAATTATCGCCTAAATTATAGGCACATTCTCTCTCTTTTTTGGGCTCACCGCCAGGTGACACATGTCCGGTCCGCATTCTTAAAATGCGGACTAGTCCGCACATGAGCAGGACTGTATATATATATATATATATATATGTGTGTGTGTGTGTGTGTGTGTGTGTGTTTGCTTGTGTATCTGTTTGAACATACCTACTCGGTATTGCTATTATTAGCACGTAGTGGCTTGTCAACCCTGGCATTGACTAGCGGGTGTTGGATTGCTCCAAGTCGTAGTATTGTTACATGGCCACTCTCCATATATGAGGATGGGTGTTAAATTGGAGACTAGTTTGGTACGATGTGTATGATTGCGTCCCTCGAACGTATGTTTATGATCGCCTCCATTATTTGGGTTTACATTTGGGTTCGGTGGTGAGATTCCGGCCCGGTGGCCCAGTTGTGGTACAAATTATCCTTAGAACCTGATAGCACACGAGGGATCCATCTGTGAGGCCCGGCTCCGGTGATGCAGTATATACGTATATAGCGAGTGATATATATGTATTTGTATACAAAATATTATGTTTAAATCAATTATACAACGTGTGTAGCTATGAAATTGTTTATGGTGATATACCTACTGAGGGTAGTATAAATATTAGTTAATGGTGACTATTAATGATTATTGTCCTAGTTAGTCTAGGTAGAATAATTAGGATAATAAAAAGAATGTATTATGTGTGCATTGTAGATGAAATATGAGGAGTAATCTCATGTGAGTGTAGTTGATAAGTTAATTATGAAGGTAATACACTTCATGTTTTTATTTAAAGTATTTAAATACTTGAAAATAGTTTCAAATGTTTTTCGGTCTTTAACCCTTTAGTAAATATATTTTTGTTTCCAAAGCCCTAAGTGTGCAGTAGCAGGGACATTAGGGTCAGTTTTTCATTAATGTCGTCACGTGCAGTAGCTGTTGATGCTGCGAGATTGATTGTAGCTGCCTTAGTTCATTTCAATCTAGTAGAACTCTATTTCCAGTATTTTCCTTTTGTCTGTGTTGTCCATAGTTAAATACGACTTTTTATTTATGTCATTTCTTACTTCTCAATATTGTTATGTTGGATTATTATTTGTGGTAATCGATGGTTTATTCGATTTACATTATTTATATTTATGCGTTTAAGTTATCATGTCATTTCATTTGTTGTATATTTATGTTGTTTTATATTTATATTATTTGTTGCGATAGTAATGCTGAAAATGAAATCATGCTAGATTTCCGTTTAATTTTAGTAAAGGATTGATCACTCGGTATTAGATTAGACAGGGTGTCATAGTTAGTATCAGAGCATTAGATTCTAATGTCCTTAGGATTTGTCCAAAATTTTTACGTTATCAGTGTTGCGTTTCTTTGATATAAAGCCCTATGGTTACAACTATTGTTTCATATTGCGGATTTTGTTATTATACTATTATTGTATATTTAACTCGAATCTCATATAATTTTTATTTGGTTTCAGATTCCAAACACTAGGAGAGGGATACTAACTAAGGCAGTGAGGAGGGCGGCAGAAAGGGAGGTTCACCTGAAGTCTTAAGCAGCCCAGGGTACTACGACCGAAGCAAAGGTCGCAACCATACTAGTTGTAGGAGGTCTTTCCACCAATGCTTAGAGAAATTTTTGGAATACCCCAAACAATTATATAAATGAGGAGATAAAGTAAGAGAGAACTGTTTACGTGGTTCGGTCATGAGATCGGCCTACGTCCACGAGGGTAGAAGGGTGTGTCTTTTATTAAAGAGGGGGAATGGAAATGCCCGGAATGCTAGTGTTGCTAGCTGAGAGTCTGGACTATTACGTGATGGTTAAAATTAGTCCATAATGTTGGATGGACTAGAAACTTGGTGTCCTACGCCCATAGGTTACCTTATGTTTATCTTTATTTTTCATGCTCTCATTAGATTTTCTCTTATCCTAACTGTTATGGGACGATTACTCCAAATCCATCATTTTTCTTGTTTTCCATGTGTTCAGTCACATGACTAATTAATTTTGTTCCTTCATTTTTCCCCAAGGTGGGGCGATCAGTTGAACACACTTATCTACCTTACCTTGATTTGTTGGAATAGTATTTAATCGTTATAGGCTGATTGTCCTGGATGTTTTGAATTCACTGTCTGCCATGTGTCTTTTTAGTTTTGTCACCTTTTTTATTCGCATTCATTTTGGAGGTGCACAAAGTAATCATTGCATTAGAGACTTGTGCACTTGTCTGCCAGATTGGTTAATGTGCCCAACATCATTACTATAAGTAATGATTGCGCGTAAGCATGTGACGCATTTTTCAAAACATTGTGATGACTGATGAGTGAACGTCTTTTTAGAGGGAGTGTACAGGTTTTCATCCTTATAACTTGGCATTTCCATCAGTTGTCAAGATAATTTTTCTCCCATTTCTCTCCTTATTTCCACAGTTTATTTTCTTCGTCTTCTTTATTTTTCTTCATCTTCTTCATTTTTTGCCACATATAGGTGCTTTAGAAAATACGAGGTTTCCTCTAACAATAACTTTCAGGAGTTTTGTAATAAATACAGGATTCCTGATTGTGTTGCCTTGAGGGGTTCTCCTTAAAAATAGGACATTTTTATCATCGTTAAGGGGAAGTAGCCTTTTTAACAGTGGCAATACTTAAAGGAGGGACGGTTTTCCTTCCAACCATTACTGGTGAGAGTACTCTGTCATTATGGAATACTTCTAACCGAAGAAAATAGTAGTTTTTACCGTATTGTAATGGGAACAGTGGGAATTAATCAAATTTGTGGGACCAACCTTGGTCTTGAGGTACTGTCACGACCTGAGGTCTTCCCCAAACACCAAACTTTACCACTTCTAGGACAGGGATAAGAATTAAAATTTGGTCACCTAATTTCCCAGATCCCAATATGGCATAGATAAAAATGTCATTATGGTGTCTGGAGAAATTTATGATGAAGGCTATAATGGCCTTGGGGTACCTTCCATGAGGGGGGATCCTGGTATATCGCCCGCGAGCAGTTTACTTTAGTTTCCCTTATTTTTACTTATTATTGATCGATCTGATTTTTATTTTTTGAAGATCAATTTCTAAACACCAAGCCCCAAGATTAACAGGTGAACCTTAGATACTTGGAGATAGTTTGGAAATGACTGACCCTAATAGGAATTCGTTCACATTGGAAAGCATCCCACGTCCTCCTAAATTACCCACTCACTTACTAATCCCTTTCCAACTTCACTACCATTCCAGTCGGCATCCTAATCTTTCAGGTTGCCCAAATATTTTTCCCTGAAAACTCAACATATTCCACTCCTCACATGATATCCACTGACTCTAGTGAGAATGAAGATGAAGAAGAAAAGGAAGAAAAATAGGAAGAGGGAGAAGCGAATAAAGATAGGTAGAAGATTTAGGTACGTTCCTGGACGGTCTTGATCCTCTTTAATCCTACAAGACGAGCACATACGGTCGGCCTTGGGAGGAAGTTAAAGTCGAAGAATATTTTTCCTTTGCAGACTTCACTTTTACCCAGTACCATCCTCACTAGATGAAATGAGCAACCGAAACTAGGAAGCCGATCAACCTGGTAGCTGCCAGGGACAATCTGAAGAAATAATCATCCGCCAGCCATGTGAGCGACCAATCTTCCTCTATTGGCAACCATAGGAAGCGGAAGCTTGTCACCCTGGTAGATAAGGAATCCCACCAACTAGAACGCCATAGGTAGGCCCCCGAATAGGCTAAAAGGAAGAAGATCAACAAAACTCCAGTCAGTGGCGGCTTCAAGATGCCTCCCTTGCTAAGTCGATCGATGGTTATCAATAAGGTCGACTAGAGGCCTCATTCAAGGACTCATCCCCTCCCTTTGAATTATAACTATCCATAGTATCCTGCATTCTTTGAAGAGGAAAATCCGGTAATGGCCACCGATTTGGCCCACGGTAACTTGAAGGCGTCCTTCTCCGTTTCTCAAATTGTGATGCTGTTGTCTGACATGGTGGAGTTAAGAATATTTACTCTAAAGAGACTCTATAAGGGCGGTCTTCGCCATAGAGTGTTGGTAACTTTCCCCCCTTTTTCCTTTAAGTATGTATTTACTTTTAAAAGTTTTTTACACATGTTGTTTTGTTGGTGGAGAGCATATAGTTTTAGCAGGAGCTCTCTAAACAAGTTTTTTTCTTACTGGAAGTCACTTGAGGTCACTGAGATAGAGAATACCACCCTCGAGGGACAAAGGAATACTCAGGCCTAGCAAGTGGATGACCTGAAGAAGCAGTTGAAGGCCCAATACAATACACACAATAAGGTAGTGGAGGAGGTCGAACGGGTCCAGAATGAATGCAACCGGGTCGATAGCCAGCTGACCAAGCTCATGGTATTCCACCAGCGGACCCTCTTAGAGAAGCTTATTCTTTCTAGGATAAGGGACTAAATGGAGAGGATTAAGGAGGCTGATCTAGACAAGGCCTTCGACGATGGGCTTGATGTAGTCATCATGGAGATAGCTTCACAACTGGACTACTATGAGTCTATTGCCTTTAATGAACGCTGGTTAGCAAGGCTAAAAGAGGTAACAATTATGAAGGTAACCCTGCTTATGATGATCTTTCTCCTCTAGTTAACCCCTTGACTGTCCCCCCCTGTGGAGTCATGGGTCCCCTCTTCCACCGATCTTCCAGCTTCAATCGACCCCCAAGCTCCTGTTAATCTTTCTGTTGAGGTGTCTGCTGAGCAAACTGACCAATATTAGGACTTTTGTTCATTTCTTTTTCTTTTTTTGTACTTTTTATCGACCCTTAGTGGTCTTTTGTTTTTTCTTTTTTGTACCTTTTATTGACCCTTAATGGTCTTTCATTTATCATTTAATGGTAAAATGTTTTCTTATTTCTTGAGTTTGTGTGTTACTTTCTTGTCAATTATCCAAATATCCATAATCAATTTCTTTCAATCACCTTAAACAAATGATTAATGTAGGATTTACTAATTCAGGTTGTAAGTTAATGCGAGTTTTGATGATCAGCTAAGTTACCGATGATTATTAGTGTTTGGACAAAGCCATATCAGGCAACTGTCTAGCTACATTTGTAGGCAACTTTTAATCAATGGCATAGATGGATAATGTTAATTCCCGTATGCCTTTAATTGACCTTGGGTAATATTTATTTGGTAAATTAATTGGCTACTTTTTCAAGTATTTGGCCTTATTTTAACCAATTTAGACCCGAGCCTTCTCGAATTATTGGTTGAGTTTAACATTTTCATGATTTCTTATTCATTAACAGTTGATTGGTTAAAAAGTGATTTTTTCTTTAGGCTGATCGTACTAAGATGTATTATGGATCGTTTAGTTTCAGATTGTTCCACATATAGAAGTGGTTAATGTTCATGTTCTAACTAACATTTCCAAGATGTATTACTTATATGCGGTCTTCTTCCACATCTAGGCTAATTTAATTTAGATCATACCATTCACAAGAATGGGTTTTGACCAACCTTTCGCAGATCATACCATTTATACAAGTGGTTTTTCTGCCTCTCCTAGGCTGATCTAACTTAGATCGTATCATTCAGAAGAATGGATTTTGACTGACCTTTCCCAGCTCGTACTACTTATGTAGTGGGTTGTTTCCTCTTTTAGTCCGATCTAATTTCGATAATACCATTCGCAAGAATGGGTTTTAACTGACCTTTTCCATATCGTACCACTTACATAGTTGGTTTTTTTCTACTTCTAGGCCAATCTAATTTAGATAATACCATTCACCAGAATGGGTTTTGATCCGACCATTCTTAGATCGTACCACTTATATAGTGAGTTTTTGTTAATACACGCTATGCAATATATTATAAACAATTAAAGATGTTCGAATGTTAGTTGTTTTAATGTGCATAAAAATAAAAGAAAGCTAAACTAACTATGAATATTAATGATAGGTTTTCCTCAGGTTCATGGAATTCCATGACCATGGGAATATGCTCCCATCTAATTCTTCTAAGTGATATGAGTCCCCACCCCCTTTAAAACTATACATTAGGGTCTTGCCAATTCAGCATCGACTTTTCATCTGATAATTTTTTAGATAATGGTAGTAGCTTTTCGAAAATTAAATTACTGACTGGAACTCTCTGATACTGACTTTCTTGTCATATTTATTTGTCAGTTCTTACTGGTAGGCGAACTGCTCCCTCATTTCTTTGGCCAGATCCAGTTCGTGGGCTATTCGTTCATCATTTCAGCCATCATCAAAATTTCTAATCTGAGCATTGGTAGGACAATATCTATGGATATTATCGATTCCATTCCATAAGTAAAGGAATAAGGGGTTTCCTTCATCGACTTCCTTGGAGTTATCCTATATGACCATAGAATACACGGTAATTTATTTACCAATCATCCTTTTGTATTTTCCAATCACCGCTCTATGCCTGATAAGAGAGTCTTGTTGGTAATCTTTGCCTGCTCATTGCATTGGGGGAAGACTACTAATTCATAATGAACCTTGACTCCGAATTTGGTGCAAAAATCCCTGAATTAATTATTGTCAATGTAGGTCACACTGCCAATTACCAACGCACTTGGAATGTCGAACCTTGTGATGATGTTTCTCCAGATGAATTTTGTGGCATATGGTTATCTGATACGAGCGAGAGGTTCATCCTCAAGCGATTTAGTAAAATAGTCAACAACTATTATCAAGTATTTTTTATTTCTAAGTGCAATCGGTAGTGGCCCTATGATATCCATACCCCATCGGGTGAAAAGCCATGTGCTTGTAAGAGGATTGAGGTTTTCGGTGGGATGTTTGATCATTGGTATGACCACTTGGAACATCGGGCATTTTCTGGCATGTTGTGTTGAATCCTTATGCATATACAACCACCAACACCCTTGAGACATGGCTCTATAAGAAAGCGATCTCCCACTCGTGTGCACTTCGTATCTTCCTTCGCGCATTTTCTTTAGAATTCCTTCGACTTGATTAGGATGAATGCATTTTAATATTGAGCCTATGATTGATCTCCTCTAATGCTTTTTTTCCAAACTGAGGCTGAATTTCGACGCTTTGACTTTCAGCTTGTGTTCTTCTTTGTCATCCGAGGTCATTTCGCTAATTTTTTGAAAATAGATTATTATATCCATCCATTATAGGAATATTAGCACTTGAAGTATGATAAAATCACTCACTACTTCTTCAATGCTTGGTCAGTCCACATATTCCACTTCAGGTCGAATTCAAGAGCAGAGGCCAAAGTCATTAATGTATCCGCATGGGTGTTTTTACTTTTTAGAGTTGTTCCACTCAGGCCTATTTGAACTGCTAAAGTAGTTCCCTGGATTTGTTTCTATAAGATAGCATCCTAGGGTTTCTTACGTCATATTCCTCATTGAGTTTATTTAAGATTAGCTTAAAATAACAAAACACAGTGATGTGTTGAGATCCCATATTGACCTCCCTTTGTAGATCGTACACTATGGCTTTGTATTCAGCTTCATAGTTTTATCCTTTGAACCCAAATCTGATGGTTTACTCAATCAGGCCACCTTATGGGGTTAGAAAGACTATTTCCACTCTAGTGCCTTTTTCATTCTATAAGCCATCCACAAAGAGTTTCCAACACTGATTGTTCTTGATGACTTATAATGCTTCCAAGGTGGGTGGTGGACGCTCGACCCCTGGAGATGCTGAAAATTATGCTACAAAGTCTGTTAAAACATGGCCTTTGATCATTTTTTGGGCTCATATCTAATGTCAAATTGGGCGAGATATATCGAGAGATCATTTGATCATTCTATTTGAAAGTTCGGCCTTTCTAAGGGCATCTTGCAAAGGGAAGGTTGTCAGTATGACTATAGTGTGGGCATTAAAATAATGGCTCAGCTTCCTCATAGCGGTGACTAGGGCCAAAACTATCTTCTCTATGGGAGTGCACCTTATTTTTTCTTCGAGAAGATTATGGCTTAAATAATAGATCGACTTTTTCTCTCCATCATATAGACAAATTAATGTTGCACCGGTTGTACGATTCAGAATGGCCAGGTGGAGGTACATATCTTCACCATCATTAAGAGTTGACAGCAAGGGAGGACATCCTAAGTACTATCGAATTCCTTTTAGGTATTAATCACATTCTTTTGTCTATATTGTAAGTCTTATTTTTTTCAAGTCTTGAGAAAAGGGTTGGAACTATTCGGAGGATCTTGAAATGAACTAATTGAGGGCCTTCATCATTCTAGTGATCACCTGAATATCTCTAATAGTGGTGGGTCTTCTAACTTTCTAGAGTACTTTAATTAGATCTACATTCACCTCAATTCCTCTCTGAGTAACTAGGTATCCCAAGAATTTATCGGAGCTTACATTAAATAAACATTTAGAGGCGTTAAGCTTCATCTTGTATTCCTTAAGAATGTTAAAAGTCTCTACGGGGTCTTTCAGATAATCAACTAAATACATACGATTAACAAGAATATCATCTATATAAACTTTCATGGTAGTGCCGATCAACTTTCTCAATATTTTGGTTACTAGCCTCTTATATGTTGCCCCTATATTCTTCAGTTCGAAGGGCATCACCTTGTAGCAGTAAACCCCAAAGGTTGTGATGAATGATGCCTTCTCCTAGTCTGGGACAAACATGGGTGTCTCATGATAACCGAAGTACGTGCTCATAAAGCTCATTCATTGGTGACCTTCCATTGAATCCACTAACTAATCAATTCGAGGCATTGGAAATTTATCCTTCAGGTAGTTCTTATTGAGGTCAGTGAATCCATGTAGACCCTCTATTTACCATTTTTCTTATTAATGTCAATGGTGTTAGAGATCTACTTTGGGAATTGGACTTCACTAATGGATCTTGCTTTGAGAAGATTGTTAACCTCAGCATCAACTACATTTACCTTCTTTGGGGGTGACTTCTTAGGTTTTTCTTTGATCGGCTCAATACTTAGTTCTATATCTAACATATGGCAAATGAACTGTGGATTTGTTCCCAGTTATCGTAAGGTTTCCAGATAAAACATATGCATTTGTTCAGAGGAAATGTATAAGTTGCCCTGCTTCATGTTTAGGAAGCTTGGATCCAATGAGGAAGATCTTCTTTGGTTGTGAGTCATATAAAGGAATTGAAACCAATTTCTCTAGTGAGCATTTGACAGGGGCCATCCGTGTTTCTTCCTCCCCTGGCTGAACAACCTTTTATTGCTATTTGGGTTGATTGTCTTCAGAGTTGTCGTTGCTCTTATTATTCTTGGACTGAGATTGCTTTATCTTGATTATTGAGATGAAATAACTTCTCACTATAGCTTGATCACCGACGATTTCAACCACCACATGGTATGTCATGAACTTAAATTTTTGGTAAAGTGATGAGGGTATGACCATCACGTTGTGTATCCATCCTTTACTTTTTGTGGGATTGTACGATGAGTCCAACTTAATTACGTGGAACTCCACCTCTTTATTAGCCGTACTGAGCTTGAATGTTAATTTTATTTTCCCTTGGGTGATTCAATGTCTCCATTAAAATCAATCAACGGGCCAACGTTAGTATCCAAATCCTTTTTGCGGTAACCAGTCTTGTAGAGCACCTTGAGGTACATGATTTTGAAATAACTTTCTTGATCGGTCAGTACTCTTCTTATGTCAATGTTCACTATTTGGTGAGTAAGCACTAGAGCATCTTTATGGGGAAAGTTAATGCCGATCAAATCGTCGTCAGTGAACATGATTGGTCAATCAGTATCAACTTCACTTCTTTTCCTCTTGACGAGGACTGTCTTGGTCGAGTCCAATTGGAATGCCTGTTGAATGTTGGATGCCAATCTCACCTTTTCTCTTAACTTCTTACTAGTGTGATGGGATGGATCGGTATAGCCATGGATGATGACGAGCAACCTTGATAGTGGGAGGTTATCATTCATATTTTAGACTGCATTGATTTCGGTTATTACCTTTGGCTTTAATATGTTGATATACTCCTTGAAATGCCCCATTTGGACAAGTCCTTCCAGATGCTTCTTATACATCTTGTAGTCTTCCATGAGGTACTCGTGGTCCTAGTGGTAGCTGTAACTGAGGTTGGCATCCCTAGCGTTTGGTGGATCATCTTGGGTGGCCTTTTGAAAAAAGTCGTGTCCTTAATTTGGTGAAGGAACCTAAAAATAGGCTCTTTGAAGATTGTTTCCATTGCCTTTTAGATTCTTCCATTTTCCTGAGGCATGGGGCAATTTTTGGAAGCTTTGTTCCTAGTTTCCCTTATGGCCAATGATGACTGGTCCCTCCTTTAATGGCTTTCTTCAAGTCATTCTTCTTTTGATCGGCAAGGGCGGGGGGGGGGGGGGGGGGGCTGGTGAGTTCATCCATTGAATACGCTGGATTTTGGTAAAAGTTAGGTAGAGTTCGTCTAATCATTCCAGACTGAACTTAAGAGGGGAAATTGCCAGTTACTCATTGCAGTCGTCGATTTCATTGTATAAACCCCAGTACATCTGACCGTATTTTCAGAGAGTTTCTCCCTTCTTTTTTTAAGGGATATTAGTGAATATACCTCATTAACCACTCTGCTGCTTGTGATGAATCAAGCTATGAATTTCTCGATAAGTTCCCTAAAGGTGGAGATTGATCCAGGGGAGAGTTTTTCAAACCACTTTAGATCGATATCACCAAGAGTTAATGGAAACACCCTACACATCAGGGCATCATAGTGTCTCCAAAGATACTTAGTCAAACTGTAATGTCTGATTTGGCAAAATGGGTCTGTCTTTCCTTCATACGTCATGAATTTTGGCATGGAGAACTTCTTCGGGGGTTCAAAATATTCTATCTACTCAGTGAATAGTGAGGCTATGACATGCCCTAATGAATTCTTATCTAGATCCTTAGGAATCCTAATAAGGTTTAGGCTCTTCCTTACCTACAGTTCCCTGCAGATAAGCCCCCTTAACTCGTTTGACTTCATCTGGTTTGGTTATTATTCAGAGTGAGCTGGTCACTCTATGCTGAATCCGATGGGCATGGTTGATGATGTCTGCATTTGATAGTGATGGATCACATGGGGACTCCTCGAATAAGAAGCCCTGATGAGTTGATTTATGGGGGAGCGAGGTCCCCTCATGTGGTTCCACCGAGTATTGGAATATAAGGTATCTCCCTCAAAATGTTCAGATGGATGACGAGTTTTTTTTTATGAGACTCAATTTATAAGTCTGATGTGTCACCGTCTGATTTTTGGGTGAGCTATTGTCTCAGACGGGAGATTTCTTGATCACGATTATTCAGCTTCTCCTCGTAAATGTTGGGCAAATGGGAGACAACTTTTTCTTTTGCATGGATAATCGACGACATTCGATGCCACTAACTAGGTCCATATCTACTAGGCAAGCTTCCTCTGGACCTTAATTGTTGATGGAGAGGAGGCATTTGCATAAGATTTTGTTCCCTCCTCACGATGCAAATTCCAGACCGTACGCGAATCATTTCTTAGGTGGGGTGTGATTGTTCTGCACTCATGATGAAGTCTTGATATTTTCCTGACTTTAGAGGTGGTGAGAACTTTGTTTCCCGTAGACAACGCCAAATCATATAAGGTCATTCCCATAATGTTTAGGGAATTTTTAGTAATGCCCCAAACAATTATATGATTAGAGAGAGAAAGGAAGAGAGAAGTGCTTACGTGGTTTGGTCATGAGATCGACCGACATTCACGGGGGTAAAGGGGGGGTGTTCATTTATTAAATAGGGGAATGGCAATAGTTAGAGTGTTAGTGTTGCTAGATGAGAGTCTGGACCATTACGTGTTGGTTGCAATTGGTCCTTAATATTGGCCAGACTGGCCTTATTTATCAACCTAGTAACTTATGCCCGTAGGTTACCTCAAGTTTATTTTTATCTTTCCCAATATAATTATATTTGTTCTTATCCCAACCGTTATGGGCCTATTTCCAAATCCCTCATCTTAGTTATTTGACATGTTTTAGATCACATGACTAATTAATTATATTCCTTCAATAGCAAAAAAAGTTAAAGCTTCCATGGCAGTAATGACGCAACACCCGCCTCAAGCATAGCCTTAGTCACTAGTGGACATGCCTGTACATTATCACAAGCAGCTATCCGTATGGGAGCGAGTCAGGGAGGACTTCAAAAAGGTTCATCCATCGGAGTTTCAAGGCAGTGTAGATGTAGTTGCAACGATCTAATAGAATGACATCCAGAGGCATTTTCGTATAATTAAGTGTAGCGACACTAAAAACTAGGTACTAGTTACTTTTATGTTTGTTAGGGAAGCTTTATAGTGGTAGGATATAGGAGAGGGATGCCATGGCGATTTAGGAGTTCTAGATAAGGTTTAACCATAAGTGTTTTCCATCAATCGTGCAGAAAAAGATGAGGAGGAGATTTTTTATCTTATGTAGGAAGGCCAAGCAGTGGCCGAGTATGAAGACGAGTTCACTCGCATGGAGAGCTTTGTGCCAGATGAGGTGAACATTGATTAAAAAAGGACTTTGAAGTTTATGAACAAGCTTACTTGGAGGATGTGTCAGCATATGTTGGGGAACTCCACGTTGAGGACTTACACTGATGTCGTTAACACTGCATTTTTACACTGTCAGGATCATCGCTTACATCTAAGAGGAGCGAAGAAGATAAGAGAGTCAAGCTAGAACAACAAAACTGGGGGCAATGATGCCAACGAGGCACTAGAGCAGTAGGTTATGCATCAAGAACGGGGTTCTCAATGGAGGGACTCGAGTAAGAGGTACATATCAGGAGATGGTGGGTATAGGCAGGGCCAACAACATGATCCTCAGGGCCAGCAGGGCTAAGGCAACAAGATTAGAGGCCACCAAGGATAAGTCAATAGGGCCAGAGTCAACAATCTTTATGGGAAGATGTTTTCTATGTAGGGAGTAGGGCCATATGGGATGTTCATACCCGAATAGGGTTAGGGGTCAGCAGCAGAGGCAATAGCCACCGTAGCTACCAACCCTACCAGGAGTTCTAACATTTCTGCCTTCACAGGGGCAATTATAGTTTGGGAGTGTCTATAACGTTCGTGAGCTAGTTTTGATAAAAATACTGCCAACAATTTAGGGTATGTTTCCTATACATGGTCATATGTGGAGGGTATTATTTGACACAAGAGCGTTATACTATTTTGTTAGAACTAGATTCGCGCGAGAGATGGGTTTAGTGTATACAACGTAACATATCACCTTACCACATATTTACCACTGGGTAGCGGGGCTATCATTATTTCCATTTGCAGAAGAGTGGCTGCAGACACTGGGAGGTTATGTTTGCTAGCGGATTTGCTCATTTTGGAGATAAATAAGTATGATGTTATTTTAGGTATGGACTGGTAATAATGTATAGAGCGATAGTGGACTATTATAGTATGATTATCATGTTTGCTATTCTAGGGCCGAATATGTTTCTTGTGGTGATGCCTCGTCTTTAGGTAGGGTCGAGCACGCATTTGTATTATATCAAGGAGGAGACTTTGAAGGTTATTTTTGTCTCACTATATTCGAACCATATGGTTAGGGACTTTGCTGATGTATTTCGTGAGATATTGGGGTTATCGCCATGTTAAGAGATTGAATTTGTGATCAACTTGGCATCAGGGACTAGGCCTATAACGTGTGTGTTGTATCGTATGGCTCCTTTAGAGATAAGGGAGTTAAGAGATCAGATTCAGTAGATTTTGGTGCAAGGTTTTATCCATAGGAGTACCTCACCCTAGGGATCCGCACTACTATTTGTGAAGAAGAAATATAGGTTGTCGAGGTTGTGTATCAACTATCAGGAGTCGAACAAGATCACGATTTGGAGCAAGTATTCGTTGTCGTGTATCGATGACTTTTATAATCAGATGATATGAACAACCTACTTCTCAAAGATTGATTTGAGATCAGGGCACCATTAGTTACGTATCAGGGAGTGGGATGTCCCTAAGACAGTGTTTTCTACTAGAAATGGGTCTTACGAGTTTAGGGTTATGTCGTTTGGGCTAACTAATGCACTGAAAAGTTTCATGGATCTCATGAACCGAGTGTTTAGGGATATCTTGGATCAGTTTGTCATTTTTTCTATAGATGACATCTTGGTTTACTCTCGAATAAAAGAGAGCACGTAAAGCATCTGCGTATAGTTCTTCAAACTTTGCGGGACCATCAGTTGTGTGCTAAGTTTCAGAAGTGTGAATTCTACTTATGGGACGTGCAATTCTTGGGTCATATAGTCTTCGACAGAGGGATTTTGGTGGATCTGAGTAAGGTGTTAATGATGAGGGAGCGGGGCCGCCCCACGATACCGACGGATGTTTATAGTTTTCTGAGGTTAGCAGGTTAGTCCTGTCGAATTATTAGAGGATTTTAAAATATTTTTGGTCCTTTGATGAATTTGACTTTTAAGGGATTACTTTTTGTTTCAAATGACCACTATCCAATAACTTTTAACGAGCTAAAGGACAAGCTGACTTCAACACCAGTGCTTGTATTGCCTAGAGGAGGAGTGGAGTACTTTTTTTTACCAATGCGTCCTTACAGGGACTTGGGGGAGTTTTTCAAGAAGAGGAGAGGGCTATAGACTTTTCATCTCGTAAGATAAATCCCCATGATAAGAACTATCCCACACATGACTTGGAGTTGGCAACAGTTGTTTTTTCCATGAGGATTTGGAGGCATTACTTATTAGGGGTGAAGTTTCGATAATTCACGAACTATATATCACTCTAGTATCTTTTCACGTAGAAGAAGCTGAATAAGAGGCAGCATATATAGCTTGAGTCCGTGAAGGATTACCAGTTTGATATTCAATTTTATTCGGGAAAGGCTAACGTGGTGGAAGACGCATTAAGCCGTATGCCTGCAGGACAATTGTAAGTAGCTTGGAAGGCGAAGTAGGATGAGCTTTTCCAGAAGAAAGAAGTAGTCCAAGCATATATAGCAGTGCTGACTGTCACACCCCAGATCAATTTTAGGCTTTTGAAGGCATATGCAAAGGATCCTTCTTATCAAGAAAGGATACGATAGCTATTGGCAGATAGAGCATAATCCTACTCAGTCAGTTATAAGGGTGGATTAAGCTTTAATGGAAGGTTAATTATCCGAGAATACAAGGACCTACAATGCGTGGTTATGGAAGAGTTGCAAATGTCACATTTCTCAGTTCATCCAAGAGGGGAAAATATGTTCCATGATATGAGGAGGCAGTATTGGTGGGATGGTAAAAAGCGGGACATAGCAGAGTTTGTCATCGGGTGCACCAATTGTTAGATGGTGAACGTTGATTACCAGAGACAAGCTTAGGTTTTATAGCCACCGAAGATTCTGGTGTGTAAGTGGGAAATTATATCGATGGATTTCATCACGGGTGTTGATGTAAAAAATTAGATTGCTTCTAATTATTTAATCACAGATAAATATAAATGAGACAAAGAATTTTAAAGTGGTTCAGCCTTATAAGAATGGCCTACGTCCACTGTTTCTGTTATTGCCAAGTGTTTTGGAGTTCTCGATATGTAATTTTATCAAGAAAATCCCGTCCCTTTGAATGAGGGTGATACAATGTATTTATAGCCCTTGGGTTGTACATGTGAAAGGGTAAACAATTAATGCCCTTTAAGAATATACGTCTGTATGATAAGCATTCAATGAATAGTCGAACTATTGATTATCTGGCAATCAATGCTGTGGCCGAGATGCAGCTCAGACCGCCTTAGTTGCTCGTCATTCAGGAGTTCCTCGGAGTGTTGGAGTTCCTCGGAGTATACTTGCTGCTCGGAGTGAGTATGACTTAGTCGAGGAAATAAACTTCCTCGTTGCTATTGTGCCACGTAGGTCGACACGTGTCTTCTTATTATTCATTTATATCAGCATATTAATTTTGGTATCAACAGAAGCCCCCAATGTTTCATATTTCGAACTTTGAGGAATATGGAACATTCTTTCTCGGTATATGGCAATATTAAATGACCTTCCTGGTTTTTAGGGGCATTTTCTCCGTGTTCGAATGTCTTCCAAATTTGCAGAATCCGCCTTTTTGAATTTTTATAAGCGCTTCGATCTTCGCGCACTTTTTGTCCTTTTAGCCGCCGGTGGCGTAATAGTTCCTTTTTGTAATCATTTCTTTCGTCGTTTCCCAAGGCAATGTATTTAAGCTTCATTGGCAATCCCATCATCCTCTACCTTTTCCAATTTCTGCTTTCGAGTTTTCCATAGTCTTTCTCTCTCTTGTGCGTTCATCCCTTTCTTCGTTTGTTGTCAACAGATCTCCTTTTTCCTGTAAGATCTTCTTCCTTCTTCTTCATTTCTTTTATTCACCATGGTTTATGTTATTGAATCTCTTGAGAAATTCCGTTATGATTTTTCTATTCCATCTTGGGTAACTCTGGAGGATCTTTCTGAGCCTTTAGATTATTTTCGTTTGGCTGAGGGACACTGGTTCCCCAGCCTCTTTATTGCTTAATGTGGATTTTCTTTTCCACCAAACCCTTTGTGCTTAGAGTTCTGTCATTATTTCGATGTTGTCCCTGCAAAAATATCCCCCAACACATGGAGAATAGTTAATGGGGTGTATAGGTTAAATCAAACTCATGGAACCCGTATAAGAATTCCTGAGATTATGTATTGTTATAGATGGGCTGTTCTAGACAATACTTTTTATTTAAAAACTAGATTTTTGAATAAGGCCTTAGTAGTCAACCTCCCTGATGCCAATAAGGATTATTTTGAACATGGGGTAGTTATCAAAAACTGGCAACATGCCCCTTTGATTGGAGATGAAGTATATCAAGGTCCCAGATTCCCTCCATATGGCAATGGGATAGGTTATTTTCATCTTATTTTATTTCTGAAATTATGATTTCATTATGTTTGAATAAATGTGTGACTAATATTTCACTAGGTATTTGTTTGCAGTTGACAGCAAAAGAAAAACTCCAAAAGAATCAGAAGTAAATATTAAGCATTTGAAACATATCTGGAGTTTGCATCAAAAAGTTGCAGACGAGCACATCAGGTCTGCTTCATATTTGTTGCAGTATAGGAGTTATACAACCTCTTTTACTGCTCGCCCTGTAATCAACACTGGTGAGCCAGCACCAGCTCCTGAGGATTCTTCATCAGACTCTCATATTCCTTTTAGTCAGAGGATGGGCAAAAGAAGGGTTCCTGCTCTCTTTGAGGAGACTACATCTGCTGGAGATGGGAAAAGAAACAAGACTGATGTCCCAAAGGGGACAAAGAAAGTAGATGCTGCCCCTTCTGTTGCTCCTCAGAGGATTGCCGAGAAGCCCCCAGTGGCTCCGAGCAAGAAGGTTGCACCTGTGGAAGTGGTCACCATCTCCCCAACCAAAAGCTCTTCTTTGGTTGAAACTGTTGAAATACCACCGAGGAGACTGAAGAAATCCTCCTCGGTCAATTTGATTGAAACCATTCCCCAACTCCAAGTTAGTGGAGCTGGTGTTCCAACTATTATTCCCCCGAGCTCTGCAATGAGCTCAGTAAAGACTTGGACCATTCTTGAGGTTCAAGGAATTGAGGAGAGTATGTCTAGGGATATGCTTACATCCTTGGCTACTCGTCACATTGCTTCAGTAAGTTTATCTCATTTTGAATTTTCTTTCCTTCCATCAATACGTATATCTCTGTACTGACTTATCATTATCTCCTTTTTTTCAGCTGGTGAGTTGCTTCAACACCATTGTGAAGAAAGATGAAGCGATCAAGGCTTCTAGCTCCTCGTCCGGAGTGGAGGATGCTTTACTAGGTTTGGCCCAGTCTTTGAAGGAGTCCCGTCAAAAGTATGACGAGGATAAGGCTGATTGGGAGAAGAAATTGGCTGCAGTTGAGGCAGAGAAAGTGCAGTTGGAAAATAAAGTGAAAGATTTGGAGGGAGAGAAAAAGAAATATGATGAGAAGATCAAGAACTTTGGGGAGCTTGAATATAAGATGAGAATGGAAGAAGAAGAATTGTCCCTTCTGCAAGAAGTGAACCACCAGAAGGAAGAGATGGAAGCTAAGTTGAAGGCCACCGAGGATCTTCTATCCGAGAAGCTCTCCTCGGAGAAAATGAAAAGAAAGCTGGTGGTGAAAAAATCTTTCTGCACCGATTGGGATAAAGGATGGGACAGGGGGTAGCAGCAATGATGACTCAGGTGCAGTATGGGAGTTTGAAATACTTCCGAGATGGTTGGGTTACTGTCCTGCAAGAGTTGAAAGTTAATGAGGACTCAGAACTGTTTCAACACCATCTCCCTGGTCCTCCCCCAAACATCGAAGATGAAGAAGAGGACGAAGCTGCCTCCGAAGAATCTTCAATGGTAGTGGGTGATCCCATCCTTACCCAGCCCGCTGACGAGGAGCTTTCATCTCTGTCTGCTCCTCCTGAACAAGTTCCAGCTCCATCCGACCAACTCATTGTTCCCACCAAGCAACTGAGCTCCTCATCCCAGCCTCTCGAGAAAGTCTTGGGAGACAAGGAAAAGGTGTGAAGTCGTTCGGTATTTTCTTTCTATTTTTCTTCTTTTTCAAGTGTAACCAAGATCTTTGTAACTCTACACTATGATCTAATAAAATTTGAGTTTTCCCTTTTATATGATTGTATCTTTTCTATCTGTACTCTGTCTTGATCTTATTTTTGATGATTACTTTTTCTTTCTCTGCTAGTTTCTGGCCAGGATGGATCTGCTATCTGCTAATGATATAAAGTTGATGCAGCAATGTCATGAATATTATAAGGCTGGTCACACAGAATTGAGTGTATCAGAAGTTGACGACATCCTTGGTCATGATGCTTCAGAGCAGGAAGTCGAAGCTTATCAGTACTTGAAATGCTTACTTGACCGAGCTGTGGCCAATAATGTGGCTTACTACGAAATGATTGAAGACTTGCAAGGTACTCTCGATGAACTTCAGCAGCAGTATAAAGAGTCTTCAGCTCTTTTGCATGAAGGGTATGAGAAGAAACTCAAACAACTTGGTGAAAAGGCTACGACAATATGCTTGCCGGCTATGAAGTGAGAGAGAAAACATTGAGAGCAGATGTCGAAGGGCACAGGCAAATCGCTGAGCTATTGGAACAAGAAAACAACAATCTGCAAAAAGAACTAGCTCAGCTGAAGTCTGCTGCTTCATCTTCCACTGCCTTGGTACCGATCACCGATGATGGATTCTCATTTTTAGAAGTGGAAAATGCCAAGTTGCGAGAAGAGTTAGAGGCTTTGAGAAGAGCTGGGCCTTCTACTGCTATTCGGGGATGAGGAAGAGGTTCTCGTGGACGAGGAAGAGTTGCTCAGAATGTTGTCGAGGAACCAAGTTCTCGACCTACTCAGGGAGGATCAAGAGTTCTTCGTCGTACTGTTGAAGAAGCTCGTGCTCAATCAACATTGGAAAATCAAGCATTCCAATTGATGGCAAAAAATCAAACTTTGTCTGATATGTCAAAGAAAATTAGAGAACTGGAACAACAACTCTCTTCAAAGAAATCAGTGTTGGAGACTAATGAACTTTTCATCCAGAGTCTTCACGAGAAGCTTGAAAGGCTAACATTTCAATTTCACAAACAGCCCAGGGAATTCTGGATGGCTGGATACAACGAAGCACTATTCCATTTAGATGATCGTATCCAGAATGCCAATAATGAGGGCTACAAGCAAGGTTGGCAGAATGCCTTGGGCGTGCTGAAGCTTGAACAAGGACACTACCTGTGGGACTATTATGATCCTGGGGTACTTGACTTGCCTGTGCCACCGTATAATTTGGACATGGAATGGATCCCAGCTCGTGCCATTCCTCGGAGCTTAATTGCAAAATACCTCGGTGACTACAATCTTCATTCTCAGATCGAGGTATCTCGTCCCGAGCATCTACTGGACACACCTTCAATAAAGAACGTCAGAATGCTTCGAGATATTAACTTCATTAATTATCCCCTTTTCCTGGAAGATCCTCCCGCTGGCGAGGAGCCTATTTCAAAAGCATAAGGGAAAAGACCAGTAGAATAGGAAATTCTGATGTAATAATTAGTACACAATTTAATATCAATGTAATAAATTTGTGTAATTCATTTTGAATTTAATGAAAGAGTTTCATTTTTGTTTGCAAATTTTTATTGCTATTGTCTTGTATTTGTCAAACACTTTATATTGGTGCTTGCATAACAATATTGTGTGGTTCATCGACCAATTTAGTAATAAAAAATTACAAGTATTAGTAATATTGCTCGATCACTTAATAACAAAGTAATGAGTATAAAAATGTTTAAAAATTTTCCAAGCAACCAAGGTTGTTAAATTGTGCTTGTCGACCAATTATAGTAAGTGGGTTTTTATCCCCGACCAGCTATACTTGGCACAATTTGGAATATTTTCTCCTCGTCGACCAACTACAGTTAGTGGGTTTTAATCCCCGACCAACCATACTTGGTACAGTTTGGAATATTTTGTATTTTCTGGAATCTTACCTCCCGACCAACATAAGTTGGCATTTGAGAGCATATCTTGTTTCCTATCCAACCGAGATTGGCATTTTTAGGAGTATTTTGCTTCCTAGCCAAACATGTTGGCATGTTGTTCTCGCCCTTTTACCAACCAGAGTTGGTCTGAGTTCAAACTATCATGTCCACTTGCCCTTTTACCAAAATTGGTCTGAGCCAGTGTCAGCCTCCTAACCAAAGGAGTATGGTTTCCTAACCAACCGGAGCTGGTATTTTTAGGAATGTCGTGTTCTCGCTCTTTTACCAATCGGAATTGGTCTGAGTTCGAACTATGATGTCCATTCGCTCTTTTACCAACCGGAGTTGGTCTGAGCTAGTGTACGCCTCCTAACCAAAGGAGTATGGTTTGTCCTCGCCCTTTTACCAACCGGAGTCAGTCTGAGCTTGAACTATCGTGTTCTCGCCCTTTTACCAACCGGAGTTGGTCTGAGCTTGAACTATCGTGTTGTTTTTACTGCCGATCAACGTAGTCTTACACACTAGTATTCCCCGAAAAACTTTCAATAAAAAGAGAGAAGATGGCGAAATATCATCGTTTTATTCATATTGATGGAACTGCTTTACATTTTACATCACTGATAATACATGCGTAGGTGTTCAGCATTCCATGCATTCTTAAATTCCTCTCCTTCTAGAGTTGCTATTCGGCAGGTTCCTGGTCGAACAACTTCTGTAACTCGGTAAGGTCCATGCCAGTTTGCTTCCAACTTATTGTGCTTCTGAATGACCTTCTTTAGCACGTAATCTCCTTCTTTTAAGTCGCATTTTTTCACCCTCTTGTTGTAGAACAGGGTTGTTCATTGTTGGTAAGCAGCATTCCAAATGGCTGCCTCTTCTCTGACTTCCTCGAGCATGTCCAAATCTAATCTCCTCATCAAGTCGCTGACTGGGGAATTGAAATTCAGCACTCTGTGTGTTGGAAGACCCAACTCGGCAGGTATTACGGCCTCACTTCCAAATGCCAGCATATATGGTGATTCTCCAGTTGCTGCTCGAGGGGTTGTTCGGTAAGCCCACAATACTGACTGTAGCTCATTAATCCAATTAGCTTTAGCCTCACTTAGCCTCTTCTCCAAACCATTTAGTAATGTTCTGTTCGTCACTTCAGTCTGTCCATTGCTTTGAGGATGGCCTGGTGCTGAATGAACCTTCAAAATGTTTGACTGATGACAGTAGGCGGCAAACTCCTCGTTATCAAATTGTGTTCCATGGTCTGTGATGAAGGCATGAGGGAGACCATATTGGCAGATGATGTTCTTCCATACGAATTGGTACACCTTCTCGTATGTCATATTAATAAGTGGCTCAGCTTCTACCCACTTAGTAAAATAATCTACTGCGACGACGAGGTACTTGAATCTTCCTCGGGTCGTCGACAGTGGTCCAACCAAATCAATTCCCCACATGGCAAATGGTCAAGGGGAAGTTATGGGTGTCAACAATGCTTGTGGAGTTCGTCGAATGGAGGAAAAACATTGGCATTTATCACATCTCTTAGCATAGGCTATACAATCAGCCCTCATCGTTGGCCAGTAGTATCCCTGCGTCATCACCCTTTGCAAAAGTGTCCGACCTTCTACATGGGCACCACAGGACCCTTCATGGATCTCTTCAATCAAATCTTTCACCTCGGAGGGATGTACACATCTTTGCAAACCTGCCATAATTCCTCGTCTATACAAAACACCATTAATTATTATATACCGAGCAGCTTTAAACTTCAATTTCTTGGAAGTGAGCTTATCCTCTGGTAATTCTCCTTCCTCAATATATGCCCTGATGGGATCCATCCAAGATGGTCCTAAATCAAGGGTAATAATGTTCATCGTCAGGTCTTCATCTATGCTCCGACTTTCTAATACTTCAATTGGTATCGTTCTTCGCAGCTCGGTATGAGTAGCTGATGCTAGTCGGGCCAGTGCGTCTGCTTGTGCATTCTCCATTCTTGGTATTCTGATCAACTAAATGGCATCGAATTCTACCAATAACTCCATCACCTTTGTATGATACTTGACCATTAATTCTCCTTTAACTGCATATGTTCCCATCATCTGATTCACAATTAATTAAGAATCACTGAATACCATCACTTGTTGCGCTTCCATAATCTTTGCTAAATTAAGACCTGCTATCATGGCCTCATACTTAGCCTCATTATTGGAAGCTTTGAATTGGAATCGCAGGGCGTATTCCATGTCGACCTCGTCTGGAGTGCTCAGAACTATTCCCGCGCCACATCCTGCAGTGCAAGATGAGCCATCTACATATAGCCTCCATATAGGTAACTCGGCTTCAAATTTCTTATCTGATAAAGTTCCTCGGTGAAATATTTGTAGTTTCCTTTCATCCTCCCCTGATATTTTTCGCTCCTCGTCGATCGTCTCTTCTCACCCTTTTACCAACCGGAGTTGGTCTGAGCTCGAATTTGATGATCCTTCCATATCCACAAGCCCTTTTACCAACCGAAGTTGGTCTAATCTTGTGTTTATTGATCCTGTAACATCCACAGGTTGATCATTGAGCAACTTTTGTTCCTCGGGGGTATCAGAATAACTAAACTTTGCTATAAAATTTGCTACAGCTTGCCCTTTTAATGATGATCTGGGTTCATACACAATATCATATTCACCGAGCTCTATTGCCCAGTACATCAGTCTCCCTGATTTTTCTGTCTTATGAAGGGCTTGTCTCAATGGCATGTCGGTATACACGATAATGGTATGGGCGTGGAAATATGGCCTCATTCTTCTACTTGCCTCAATTAATGCCAATGCCAATTTTTCCAACTTTGGGTACCTGATCTCTGCACATCGGAAAGCCTTACTTTTGTAATAAATTGGCTTCTGGACTCCATTCTCTATTCTGATCAATGCCGAGCTGACTGCATTCTCTGATACTTCCAGGTACAAGTATAACTTTTCTCCCATTACTGGCCTGGACAACAGTGGAGATACTCCCAAATATTTCTTCAAATCTTGAAAAGATTTTTCACATTCATCATTCCACTCGAAAGTTTTTTGAAGTGTTTTGAAGAATGGGAGGCTTCTATCAGTTGCTCGGGATACAAATATGTTGAGCGCTGCAACTCGTCCTGTAAGACTCTGCGCCTCTTTCTTCGTCGTTGGAGATCGCAACCCTAAAAGAGCTTTGATCTTTTCTGGATTCGCCTCAATGCCTCACTGGTTGACGATGTATCTGAGGAACATTCCTTCTCGTACTCCAAATGTTCACTTTGTCGGGTTGAGCTTCATTTGGTATTTATACAGTTGATCAAAGGTCTGACCTAAATCAACTAGATGATCAGCAGCTTTCTTTCTCTTTGTCAGCATATCATCGACATAGACTTCCATATTGCAACTGATTTGTTCGGCAAAAACCTTTTTCATCAGCCGTTGGTATGTCGCTCCTGCATTTTTCAAACCAAAAGGCATAACATTATAATAATAAGTTACCCTAGGGCTAATAAAAGAAGTACTTTCCCTGTCTTCAGGTTTCATTTTGATCTGGTTGTAGCCAGAGTAAGCATCCATGAAGCTGAGCAGCTCGTGTCCCGAGGTAGAATCCACTAGTTGATCAATTCTGGGCAATGGAAAGTGATCCTTTGGGCATGCCTTGTTCAGATCGGTGAAATCGACACACATTCTCCATTTATTGTTTTTCTTCTTTACCATCACCACATTTACTAACCAGTCTGGATATTTCACATCTTCAATGAATTGGGCTTTCTGGAGCTTCTCGACCTCCTCTTGTATAGCTTGATTCTTCTCGGGACTAAATACTCTTCTTCTCTGCTTTACAGGCTTGATCTCCTTATTCGCATTGAGCTCATGACATAAGAAGTTTGGATCTATTCCTGGCATGTCTTCATGACTCCATGCAAAAGTTTTCTTTCTGTTTCTTAAGCATCCAACGTCGAACCTATCTGGGTTATTCGTTCAGGGTGCTCGTCGTCCAGAATAACATTTTTTGTAGATTCCACCACCTGTCCTTTTACAAGTTGGGATTCATCTCTGGGATCCAGTGTTTCAATTTCTGTACCTTCATCCACCTGGTAGGTAGTAGTCTTTTTCCTGTCTTCAATCTCCTCTTGCTCGGCAGATGAATAATAGCATTCCCGAGCTACTTTTTGATCACCTTTCACAACTCCTACTCCGAAATTTATTAGGAATTTTAAACACTGATGTACTGTAGATGGAACTGCTTCAAACTTCTTCAAACCAACTCTTCCCGTGATGATGTTGTAAGCTGATTGCACATTCTTATCCATCACAAAGAAGCGTATTCTTTCTGTTCGACAAGCAGGCCAAGTTCCAATGAATATATCCAACTTGATCGTTCCAAGTGGAAAAACTTTCTCGCCAGCAAAACCCAGGAGAGGTCTATGATAAGGCTCCAATTGAGATAATTTTAAATTTAAACTGTCAAAGCATGAGTAGAACATGATGTCTGCCGAACTACCATTATCTACCAGAACCTTTGAAATCACTACTTCTTTCATCCTCATTTTGATCACCAAAGGGTCATCGTGAGGGTAAAGAACACCTGCAAGGTCATTTTTTAAAAAACCAATGACCAGCTTCTCTTTGTTTATCTTCCTCGGGCGATCCTCCTCAGCCAAATTTATCCGTTGAATGTATGAGCAAGCCTGAGCCTCACCGAGGTAAGATTTTCTTTCTGCAGTAAGATCTCCTCCTCCTGCATCTCCGCCTGTAATGACATTACAATCAAATGACCCAAAGCGTATTGAAAATACCTCTCGTTCTGGCCACCTTGGTTTCTTGGGAAGATCGGGGTCATCATCTGGATCATCTTCATGGTTTCTCTTCTTTTTCTCCTCTGCTCGGCGAGGAGATCTAGACCTTTCTCTAGTTCGGTCATTATTTCTTCTTTCACCTCCCCAATCAACATACTTTGCTAGTTTCCCTCTTCGGATGAGTGTTTCAATCTCGTTCTGAAGAGCTATGCAATTTTTGGTCATATGGCCATGATCCTTATGGAACTCGCAATATTTCTCCCTATTCCTCGTGTCAGGGTCTGACCTCAGTTTCTTTGGCCACTTTACTTCCTCGTTATTCTTGATTTCTTCCAAGACATGATTAATACCCATTTTCAAAGGAGTATAATTATCGAATTTCTTCAGGACTTCCCATGACGACTTATTATTCTTGGAATGCTTGTCACCGCCATTGCCCTTATGCTCTTTCTTTTTAGATTTGTCGTCTTCCACCTTGGTTTCTTTATCCATATTCTTCTTCGCACCCATAGCTTCCTCGGCATTCATGATTTTGGTCGCTTTTGACATCAACTCTGACATGGTTGTAGGTGGATCTTTGGCCAAAGTGTAATATAACTTGTTAGGCAACAACCCACTCATCAAAGCGGTGATTGCTGTCTTCTCTTCATAATCTATGACTTCCAGCTTCTCGTTATTGAAACGAGTTATGTTATCTCTAGTACTCTCACCAGATTTTTGTCTAACACTTAACAAGTGTGCTACTCGTTTTACTGGCTTTGCTCCAAAACAAAAATTGCTAATGAACAACTCGGCTAACTGAAAGAAAGTTGAAATCTTACCCCAAGGAAGATTGTTGTACCATATCTGGGCAGATCCAGTAAGAGTTCCTGAGAATGCTCTACATCTCATCTCGTCGGGGACGGCATAGATGTCGGCAGCAGCTTAATATTGCTCTATGTGCAAAACAGGATTTGTCTTTCCATCATATTTGGGGGTCACCACAGGTGCTTTAAACTTTGACGGGGTAGGAAAATCCACAATGGCCTGGACAAAAGGTGTCCCTTGAACAAAAGTTCGTTGTAGGGGATTCTTCGCCTTAGCCATTTCTCCCAATCTATCCTCCAACCGTTGAATGGAACCTTTCCACGCATCATTTCCTTCCTCGGGCTTATTAGTTCGAGCAATTGATTGTTCTGACGTGGCCTCCTGAGATCTATCTTGACGAGCAACCGGTCGTGATTGTGCTGATCCTTATCTTAGGTCTGATGGTTGTCGAAAACTCCTCGACATAGTTTTAGGTGGACTCCTATTCCTCCTAGGGCCTAGTCGACTGAAAGGAGACACCCTACTCAGTCTTTCCAAAGCACTGGGTCTCTCTGGGGAGAGAGTGATACGTTGCTCAGTATCTGTAGCCCGTATTGATGAAGTTCGCCCAGGTTGATAAGAGAAATCATCAGATTCCTCATTACGATACGCATCTGTACGCCTGGATCGTGAAGAAAGTAAATAGGTCTGCCTCTGACCACTTCGTTGTCCCGAATGTGCAGGTGCACCGCCATGAAGGGTCTGTATGAGTTTTCGCATTGTCTCTTGCATGGCGGTTTGTCCTTGAGCCAGATTCGTCATAATTCTATCCAGATCTAGAGGTGCGGAGGGATTTGGAGGATTTCCAGCATTTCCAGCATTTCGATTGATGGATTCCGGATTATCTGCCATTGATGATGAATGATTTTTGGTGAAAAAATGATAACAACAGTCGCTTCCCACAGACGGCGCCAATCTGTTGATGTAAAAAATTAGATTGCTTCTAATTATTTAATCACAGATAAATATCAATGAGACAAAGAATTTTAAAGTGGTTCAGCCTTATAAGAATGGCCTACGTCCACTGTTTCTGTTATTGCCAAGTGTTTTGGAGTTCTCGATATGTAATTTTATCAAGAAAATCCCGTCCCTTTGAATGAGGGTGATACAATGTATTTATAGCCCTTGGGTTGTACATGTGAAAGGGTAAACAATTAATGCCCTTTAAGAATATACGTTTGATTGATAAGCATTCAATGAATAGTCGAACTATTGATTATCTGTCAATCAATGCTGTGGCCGAGATGCAGCTCGGACCGCCTTAGTTGCTCGTCATTCAGGAGTTCCTCGGAGTGTTGGAGTTCCTCGGAGTATACTTGCTGCTCGGAGTGAGTATGACTTAGTAGGGGAAATAAACTTCCTCGTTGCTATTGTGCCACGTAGGTCGACACGTGTCTTCTTATTATTCGTCTATATCAGCATATTAATTTTGGTATCAACAACGGGGTTACTGACGCGACCACAAATGTGTTATAGTGTGCGTGCTATTTAAGCTCAAGTGCAAGCCTGTTGCTAAGTAATAATCCCGATAAGACAGGATCGAATCCTCAGGTAAATAGGACGAGAAAATCATCATGACGGTTGGAAAGACGGAGAATCCTAACTTGACTCCAAAAGAAATGAAAAGATGCTTTGAGTTGACGATCAACTATGGACTAAATGCAAAATTAAATTAACAACTAGCTAAATAAACAATTAATGAAATGAACTACGCTAATTTAGTCTAAAAATAGATGGCTAATATATAAAAGATTTAACTGGAAATGAGAACAAAAAAGGGGTAGGTTGCAATCCCCCACACACTAGTAATTGACCTTGTAGGATACTAGATTTCGGAATTAGAATTTTAACGGAACCCATCCTTTATTAATCCTAAGCATTACGTATATTAAGTATCGTAGACCACATCATAGGAAATCAAAGGTAAAAATAAAGCAGTGTCATATTAACTAACACGCACGTCACACTCTTAAGCATCCCAGTTACCTAGGGCAAACGGGATCAAAAGTTCTACGACGGTTACGATAGTCACGCAACACGATTCCTTTAAAGTTCAATTCAAAGATCTATTTCCAATTACGGTGAATTACATCAGGTGGGTTTCATGCACCCCAGCCCTAAAGACGTTTATCCAAACATGATTAGGTGAAGGAAAACATTAACTCTTAAACTAACAAGATTCATGATTGCCATAAAAGAGATGAACATGGACAATTGATAATTTTTGAAAGTGCAATTGAGATTGGAAGAATTAATTAACTAAATTAAAGCGATGGAATGAAATTACTTGCATACAATAAATCTGGAAATCAAATATGAATCTTGCAATCAATCTTCTAAACTAGGGTTTGCAACACAGGTAAGAGAGTTTTTTCTCTCTCAAAACTAAATTTAAAAATTGTCAAAGTTCGAACCCCCTAGTCTAATAATAACTGGAAGTTAAATACATCAAGAAAATCCGGAGTTGTAGCTGAATCAAACTCTAAAATCAGAGCAGAAAATTAGGAATTATCTTCGATGAACTGGTTCAGGCACCTATTAAGGGATTAGTCCAGTTCTAAATCCGAATCGATCCTTTTTTGCTAGAAATAGGATCGGTCCGCTACGTAAATTTTTCCAGTGAGTGATAGAAATCCGGATCGGTCCTTTTTCTGGAAATAGGATCGGTCCGCTATGTGGTTTTGGCGAGTGAGTTTCAAGGGTTCGGATCGGTCCCTTTTTTCTGAATAGGACCGGTCCGTCTTCATTTTTATTTTCTCTTCAATTTCTCCCCATTTTCTCCTCATTATCTCTCATCTTTAGAACCTCGTAACTTATGCTCCGGAACTCGGATTTGGATGTCGTTTCTTCCCACTCACTCGTAGACTCGAGATCTTCAACTTTCATTCTGGGTTCTCGTTTAGATTCCTGATGAAAATTACGCTTTTGCCATTTTGACTTTTCTCCCTTGATTCATTTTTCTGCTTTGGCTTTTTCCTTTTTATACTTAGCAATAAATACTTGTAAATATCATGAAAAAGGCACAAAACTAGAGATACTATATAGAAAGGTCAGTAGAATATAAATGAGATAAATAAAGATGAATTACATTATCCGAGGTGATAAAAATCCCTAAATTAAGGGGATAAATTAGCAAGAATTTAAGCCTAATCAACCCCCCCCCCCCCCCCAACTTAGAACTTTGCGCGTCCCGAGCAGTGTAAAATAATCCAACTAAGGCTCAACTCTCGAGATTCATTTTATTCAGATAGAGTACCACTTTCACGGGAAAGTGATTGCATTTAGCGTATGCAACAAGCCTTTAAACCCCTAGGTTACCCTAGTAGGACGAGTAGTATCTCGTGAGGGTTTGCAGTGAATATACCCAAAAAATTCATTTTCATAGACTCAAAGAAATTCAAAATACTTAAAAATTATTCGATTTAAATTTCTCGGAAAATAATCACCCTATATTTGTATTCGCAAGTCTCAATTTGTCGTGCATGTGTGCGAAGACAAAAACCAAACTACAGATATCCACCGATTGGTTATTCCGTTACTTTTCAAAAATTCATTTTGATTCAAATGTTCACTGGATACTCTCGCAAACGAATCTCTCGGAATGTGGCTATACTCTCTCAGTATGCGTGATTTTTAAGAGTAAATATAATGGAACATAAGTTCTTGCACACCATCATGAAAGACGGACTATTTGGGGTGGGAAGGATCTCATCATCAGAGTACGATTATAGGGAAACCGAAAATATTATCTCTAATTCACACATTTAATCTCTCTTATTATCTTATGTGCCTTAACTCTCCACGTGGTAACGAATTTCACAATTCGGACTCGGTTATGACTTTTTCGAGTTGTAAGGTGTATTGGGTAAAATTTTGAATGGTTTGGAATTTTGGAATTGGAAAATTTTCTTGTGATGTCCATGAGTGATTTTTCGGGCTTTTGCTCACTTTTTCTTCTTTTTCTATTTTTTTTTCTTTTCGGACTTTATTTTTGAATTTTTTCTTTTCACAATTCCGGGCCAATTGGGATTTTTCGAGTTGTCAAACGAAAGGGAAAAACTTATTCGTCTCAAATTGGGTTGCAAAAAGGTTAATTTTTCACGAATTTTTCTAGCAAATATTTTTGGGTGACAAACGAGGGCTTACTTCATTGTCCAAATTGCTAAATGCTTTATCATATGCGTCTGAAAATTAATTAAGTTTAGAGATATTTTTTAGCGTGTTTTTCAAGACAACACTCCATTTCCCATAACCGATCAATGTTAAAGAATTGAGATCCCCGATGACTTATTTTAACTGCTAAAATGAAATTGGAGTTAGTCAATAACTCGGATTGATTTTAAAAACTCAGAAAAGTGGATAGGCTCGACATCTTGCCAGGTTAGTAATCTCCACACTTATTCGTTAAGTCGTCAATTCATGCTCAATTTCCATCTTTAATCCATTTTGGCTTTGTGTAGTTGGATTATTGAAAATTTGAGACTTTAAATAAAATTTCAATGATATATTCGAAAATTTTAAATTCTATTTTTTATTGATTTTGAAGAAAAATATTTTTTTCTTTTTTGAACTTTTTCAATTTTTTTTGGTGCATTTGGACTTTGTGAAATGTAAAAAAGCGTGCGTACCCCCCCCTCCTAACTTAGGCTTTTACATCGTCTCGGGGCAAAAAGGACGAAAAACTGAATTAAGGAGAGTATAACAACCAAGGAACAAAGTACACAAATGCAAGAATTCAAAATAAGCACAAGACACACGAGATAAGGAGTCCAGTTTCCATTACAATATGATAAAAGTTACAAAACTGTGGAAAATGGAAAGAAAAAAAAATAGGTCCAAAACATTCGCAAAGCAAGGAAACTAAAACGGGGGCGATTGGAGGGTCCGGGAGCATTGGGGTCATAGGGATCATAAAATTTAGACGGGGGAGGGGGCTTGAAAGAGATTTCGAACATTTGAGCTTTAAGACACCATGCTCGTATCATGCCAATATGCTCATTGATCCTCCTCCCTGTGAGCGTCGTAGGAAGCTATGAGCCTCGAAAGTTATGTTTCAAGTGCAGACATGCGCGCATCAATGTTGCTACCCGGAATCTCAAAATCGGAATCCTCCTCGCCCTAGGCCATACTCACGTCACCAGCCGCCAGCTCATCCGCGAAGGACTCGTCGGTGGACTATTCCTCATCATTTTCGTCACTATCTGTAGATGCCTACCTAGCTTAGTAAATTTCCCTTCGCATCGTAATTTTGATGCGGGTAACCTGTCCAAAAGGATTTGGAAGGCGAGGAAACCCGTTGGGAGGCTGAATGCCTGCGTCGGTGAGAAGGGATGAGATGAGCCGGGCATAAGGGAGTGGGGCAGCGCCTTTCCCATCCAGGACTACGTGTAAAATTTCTTTGTACATTGTGCGGGCCAAATGGATGGTGGATTTTGGGTCATAGAGGTGGTAGACAAGGGTTTCTTGTCGAGGGAGCATGATGGAATCGTTTGAAACTTGGAGAATATTAGCGCAAATGATTTGGAAGGTGATGCGCGCTTCGTCGTCCATTTGGCTAGAAAGGAAAAGGCGCACGGAGCCACTGTTGGACAAAAGCGATACGGGCAATGCAAATATCTTTGTTTAGGCACGGGCTATTGTTAGGAATTGATATGGGGATGGGTGAGGGACATCCTTCTCCGTAAACATGCACATGAGGATGTTGAGAGAGAACGATACGAGGGTTTGGTCAACGTATGCCTCGGCTTGAAAATTATCGGTGCGCACGAGGGACCCATAGAAGGAATGCACTTTATTTTCCCAGACGGCATCGAATGGTTCATGGAAGAAGCGGCACCACCCCTTTGCGATGAAGAGGTTGGTGACACTTACGGGCAGCTCATCCCAAAGAACCTGCCTCTCAATGTGCTGCTTGCGGGTGTGACTGAAGAAGCACCGACACCAACATTTCTTCTCGTAGGATCGGAACGGGGGTGGCCTATTTTCGGCAATGACCGTTGAGTTGTATTTTTCTTTGAGTGGTTGGTTCTCCATGAAGCGGGATGGTGTGGGAAATAGAGGTTGGAATAGAGAGGAAGAGAGTGTGGGTAATGGAAATTATGGTGAAAAAGGAGTGGGATAGGTGTGTATTTATAGGTGGTGGAAGGGGAGGGGTTGGGTTTTGGAAGGAAGGGTTTCGGAGGGGAAGGGGTGTTTTTTGGGGAGGGGAAGAGGTTTGGGAAGTGGTAAGAGACGAAATGGACGGAGATGAAGGGATTAGGGGGTGAACATAGGGAGTTGTAGAGTTGCAAGAAGCGAACCAGTCCGCGTGCCCAAGGGCGGATCAGTCCGGGTCCCTTTTTTTATTTCTAAATATCTCCCTTGTGGACCGATCCGCGTGCCTAAGGGCTGATCGGTCCGGGTCCCTTTTTTATTTCTAAATATCTCCCTTGCAGACCAGTCTGCGTGCCCAGGGCTAGATCGGTTTGGGTCCCTTTTTTATTTCTAAATATCTCCCTTGCCGGCTGGTCCGCGTGCCTAAGGACAGATCGGTCCGGGTTCCTAAAATTTTTAGAATTCCCCTAAAGTGCAAAAGTGCTCTCCTCTCTCAACTAGAAGGTGCCCTCACTCATTTTTCTTCATGATTACTCTAAAATCTTCCACAAACTCTAATTCTACTGCAGATGTTCTTTCAGAATTTATGCTAATGCTTACCCTTAACTTCTCAAAACTTTAACCTACGGACTCTAACGACCCTAAATGAATTACAGCTATTATACACAAGATTTCACCACAACACGCCGGGGGTGCGACGGCTGCTATTCCTCAATTCACTCAACCCCGTAAACGGGATCTGACAACCAAATAGTGCTAATATCTTCCATGCACGCCTCCAATTACAGCTTTAGGCATTGTTCGTTAACTTTGAACGTACTTCCCCTTTTTGGATCTTCCAATTCCACAGCTCCATGGGGAAATTCATTCTTTACAATGAATGGACCAGTCCACCGAGATCGTAACTTACCCAAAAATAGATGAAGCCGAGAGTTATAGAGGAAAACGTTTTGCCCGGGAAGAAACTCCTTGTTGAATGATCTTATCGTGTGCGAGTTTCATCCTTCTTTGGATATCTTAGCATTTTCATACGCGTCATTGAGTATCTCCTTTAACTCATTTAATTGAATCTTGCGAGATTCACCGGCTTTATCCATGTCATAATTTACCCTTTTAAAGGCCCAATATGCTTTGTGTTCTATCTCGAAGGCATGATGGCAAGGCTTGCCATACACAAAGTGGAATGAGGACATTCCGAGCAGTTTTTTATATGCAGTACGGTAGGCCCATATCGAATCATTCAATCGAAGAGACCAATCTTTGCGATTGGGATCAACGGTCTTCTCTAGGACGTATCACCACTTTATTGTCATTTGTGTTGGTAGCTATAGTGTCCGTGCATTTAGAAACGTAGTCTACCACAACAAGGATGTATAGGTATCCAAAAGATAGGGGAAAGGGGCACATAAAGTCAACACCCTAGTAGTCAAAGATCTCAATAATGAGTATTGATGATGTTAAGAATCAGCACACCAAGATAAAAGATGTTATGGAGATCAAATAAGCATAACAATGGCATCAATGGCAACAATATAAATATATGTAGAAGGAGGTGAGGAAAGGAGGAGAAACACACCAATGTAAGTGGTTCATCCTATCTAGGGCTACGTGCACTGTGCTTTGAGTGATCTTCATTATATAATAAGGGCACTAATGGCCTTGTGATACAATACACTCACTTTCTCTCTACTGTATATTCGAACAAAGATTTAGCTAGGGTTATAATTAATGATCCTTTACCAGGTTGAAGAAGACAAGTACATATAGGGCTTGGGGGGTGTAGTGTACCCCCCAAGCATGCATTGATCATGTGAATGATGTTTTAACCAATCTCCTTATTGATGTAAAAAATTAGATCGCTCTAATTATTCAATCACAGATAAATAAAATGAGACAAAGATTTTTAAAGTGGTTCAGCCTTATATGAATGGCCTACGTCCACTGTTATGTTATTTCTGAGTGTTTGGGAATTCTCGATGTTAATTTCAATCAAGAAATTCCGGTCCCCTTGAATGAGGGTGATACAACGTATTTATAGCCCTTAGGCTGTACATGAAAAGGGTTGATACATTAAATGATATACATATGAAAGGGTAATACATTTAATGCAGCGTGTGCGTTAAGATGTTAAACATTCAATGAATAGTTGAACTGTTAATTATCTGGCAATTAGTGCTACGGCCGAGATGCAGCTCGGACCGCCTCCAGTTGCTCGTTGCTCAGGAGTTCCTCGGAGCCCTAGAGTACCTCGGAGTGCTAAAGTTCCTCGGTGTATCCTCGTTGCTCAGAGAGAACATGAGTTGGTCGGGGAAATGAACTTCCTCGTTGCTATTATGCCATGTAGATTGACACGTGTCTTCATATTATTCGTCCATATCAGCATATTAATTTTGGTATCAACACTCCTGTTGACACATGTCTGGGCCATTTGTAGATAATGATGACATAATATTCCCTCATGTGAGGGAATATTCTTGTTATACCGATTTAGTCCACGTGCTATATGAGTCACACGCACACTACTCCACGCGTCTCCCAAACCACGCATTATGATGGTGTCGCCCTCGGCCTATAATCATGGCCGAGGCCGATGCTGGTCTTGTAGAAGCTCTAGTTACCGAACTGCTGGACACTTATGCTGTCGGCTAATCAAGGGTCTGCTATCACACTTGCCTGTGGAGCTGAGTCGAGGCTTCAGATGGCAGGTGCTTGAGCTGAGTTGGGGCCCAACAGACTTTCTTCGCCGATGCCTGTCTATGAATATGACCCTCTTGATGGTCGTCGGGTAGGCCCCAAATCCGAGGTCACCCTCGTCCTAGGACGAGGATATATTTTGGTATATTAATCACCCCTAGCCCTTAACCATAGATGTTGTTGAGGTGGATGAGGGGTATTATTGTCTTTGAATGTGGAGCTGGCGTGGGGCCAAGATGATGAGTGACACTGGTTAGGTTGATTGACGTTTATCATGTGCCAATCATCGTGTTGTATTCCCCATGAATGACGACTTCAAAGTACACTTGGGACATTGTGCCCTAATGGTGATTTACCTCGTGGGCTGCGCGCCGCTTTTGTTCCTGTGCTCAATGATGACAATGTATTTAAACATTTCAAAACAATATCTTTCTCTTTCCTCTGTTTCTTTTTTGCGCGTATTCTCTCTCAAGATCTAGTTGTTCTCACCATTTTTTCTTTTTGCAAGAACTCAAAGCTTTTACTGCTTCAATCTACCTTCCAGGTAACATTCTTTTCCCTTCTCTCACACTTTCCTCCATTTTTCTCTGAGTTTTCATTGATTTGAATCATAGTTAGACATTTGGCTTTTTTCGGTGAGTTTCCAGTCACTTGAAGTTACATTTCCACCATTAATTGATGGTTTTAGGGATAGAGGTTGATAGCTAGGCTCGGCCGTGTCCTTCCCCCACCACTCTATGGTGATTCTAGGTCAAATCTTAACCTTTTCAAATTTTTCGATGATACTCCAATCACCACTTTCGGTGTGTTGCATACTCATTGTTCTTCCTATTCTTAACTGTTCTTCCACAAAACATTTCATTCTTTTGAGTTTGATCTTGTAGTCAACTTGGTCAATTAGTTGGCTTGTTTGTGATTTGATTCTAAAATCTTTTAAGTTTATGACCGTCCTCTTGATGCTCCAAAGGGTTTACAAATTGGTGGAGGAGTTTCCCACTTTAAGAGAGAGATGCATTGCAGAGATTAGGAGGGTAGAAGAGGATAACGAGTCTAAACGTAGGGCCGACCCTGTTTGGTTATAACCTATTTTTCCAATCTCATTAGCCACAATTCTTCCTTCACCATCTGAGCCTTTTGGGTCGTCTTATCATCAAACCGAGAGTCAGAGCCAAGAGGAAGAAATGGATAAACTAACTAGAGCGTCGTCTTCTTTAGGTCCTGGGACCTTTGTAAGAGATAACCCATCAAACCTTAACCCAAATGAACAAGCCGAGGGAATAGTTAACCCTGAAGTTATCCTTATGACTGCTATATCCCTCCTTGAATTTCAAGCCACTTTTCCAGATGGCCCTCCACCCTTTGACAACGATAAGGCAAACGGATCTGAGGATGAGGGAAGTGAGGATGAGGGTAGTGGGGTCGAGGACGAGGATGAAAATGAAAGTTCAGATGTTGAGGAAGAGGTCGACACCTCATCCGCCTCATCTTTTGTCTCGTCTGTCAAGGATCGTGATCTCTTACTATGGAGACACTCATTTGGGGTCAAACCCAATGTCACTATGAGGATTCCATATGAGGATGATAAGGTCTTCCAGGAATGATTGGGAGAGATTTCTATGTACGAGTAGATGTTTAGGGCAGCGTCAGGTTACCTTTTCATCCTGCCATTATTTTCATACCCTCTTCCCTTAGGGTTGCTCCTAACCAACTTCCTCCAAACTCATGGAGGATCATCCTCGGCTACATTTCCCTCTGGAAGAAGACATTCACCGATGAGACCTCAGCCAGTCTGTTCCTGGCCTGTTACAACATAACCTCCTCTTCAAAACAAGCTGGGTACTTCCATTAAGGGCATGTTGTCCAGACGTCAAACCACGACTAGAAGAAGATATTTTTCTTTGTCTCTATGGATTGGGAATTCCTCGCTGAGGTTAACCCTTCAGAAGATAGCCCGAGGGTCCCTCGATCATGGTCCAACACCTCTATGAATGTAATGACAGACCCTAGACTCATCTTAAACGAGAGAGATATAACTGACTATCTGAGGTAGAAGGGGAAGGATGCTGCACTTCCCCAATTTGAAGATTTAATGACCCCGAGGCTCCTTAGAGAATCTAGTCTGAGGGTCAACCCCTTGATAAAATTATGTGAGTTATTTATTTTCTTCATTTTCTTTCAAGTGTTTGCTCGTTATCATTACTTGTATTTGACATGTCATCTTACTTTTGTAGGTCGACCTTAAAACGTATCTGACCAACTTTGGGAAATGACTACCCCTAGCCTATGGGCTGGTCTTAGTAAGAAGAAGGGCAAACAGCCTCAGCAAACCCCAAAGAAAACAACGACTGTGGGGCCAACCACTGAAACTTCCTAAAAAAGGAAGGAGCAAGAAGCTCCTATTGGCACTTGGCATGATGCTCGTACGAGGGCAAGGGTGGAGGTACCAAAAACACACATCGAGGGAACGAGTTCTTCCTTGTCCTTGGGTTCCTTCTAGTCGGCTAATCTATCCATGCTTAAGGCCGACCTCACCTCTCTGATCGACAATATGAAAGCTGCCAAGTTTTCCATGTTCTAAGCCCCATTACCTTTAGACTATAGTTTCCTGGCCAAGATGCTCCCAACCAAAGTCTATGATTTTAGGCTTCACAGTCTAGCTCAGGTATTTTTCTCATCTCTTTAATTTTAATTCACCAATATTTTATTAACTGTACCCTTGTCCCTTCATTATTAACTTTACTCTCATCTTTTGCAGTCTGTTTGCGCCTTCACCTTTGCCACCAAGTGGATGGCTGAGAATCAATAGAAGTTTTATGAGGTCGAGAGAGCTATTGAAAATGAGGCCAACTTGAAGACTGAGTTGGAAAATATGAGGATCGAGCTGGAGAATGTGAAGTCCAAGCACTCGAGGGTTCTTGGTGAGCTTATAAAAGAGCACGCTGAGCAACTAAGGCTTAAGGACGACCTCCTCACAGCCAAGGACGAGGTTTTTAACCAATTAGGGCACCAAGTTCAAGCCAGATCTTGCTGCAGTTATTCGAAGGGCTGAGACTGATGTTGTGGAGGCTTATAAAATCTCCAATGAATTCTAAGGCTTCAACCTTGAATACTTGGAGAGGGGAATCAAGATGGCCTGTCGATGGGTCGTCTTGAAGTTTGCTGACGCAGTGTCATCTATTCGTCCTTCTCTGAAGGCTGCAGAGTTGGACGACCCCTTAATGGCCGAGGCTCTATCCTAAGTGGAGTCTCAAGTCAATATTGAGGGTACTGGGACGTCGAAGGCTCGATCTTCTACTATTGTTGCCGATAATAATCTGTTTGATGATGATGGGATCTACCCTCTAATGCATCTCTTTAGGGTGGTGGTTTTCTGTGGCCTATATCCTTGTGCTTTTGTTTTTTACTTTCTTTTGAATATGTTGTATTATAACTCTTCATATTTTTAATGAAAATGCCCTTCCTCTCCATTTATGTTTTTACCTGCCATTTTTATACTGACTTGCACTAACCATATTCCAAATTAATTGAAGTCATCCCTCGTCTTTCTTGGGTGTGAATGAAGGGTCGTCCCTACCATTGATCCTCATTCTAATCGAGGGGGAGAGTCCACAAAATTAATTATGTTTTTACTAATAACCACCTTAAGTGATTTAAATAACTTGCACCCACCAAATTAATGATGTTTGAGGCACAAATCGTCCCTCGTCTTTCTTAGGAGTGAATGGAGGGTCGTCCCTACCATTCACCTTCATCCTAACCGAGGGATAGAATCTACCAAATTAATGGTGTTTTTAGCACAAGTCTTCCCTCATCTTTCTTGGGAGTGAATGGAGGGTTGTCCCTACCATTCACCCTCATCCTAGACGAGGGAGAGGATCCACCAAATTATTGGTGTTTTTAGAAATAACCACCTTAAGTGATTTTAATATTTTTCACCCACCAGATTAATGAAGTTTCAGGCACAAGTCTTACCTCGTCTTTCTTGGGAGTGAATGGAGGGTCATACCAACCATTCACCCTCATCCTAGCTGAGGGAGAGGATCCACCAAATTAATGGGGTTTTTTTTTCCAGTAAATGTCCCTCGATGTTATTGACAATATATGGACGAGGTTATCCCCGTCCAGCCTATCGTATCACCGAAGAGCATTTAAGCTTACTTCACCACGAATGATGTTCTATATCTTAGCGTGAGTTATCACAACAAATATCCAAATTAATGAACAACAAGATGATGGATCAATAAGATATTTTCATTCATATTCCAATCATGTGCTTTAAAACACATATATTCATTACAAATAGGAAACAAATAGGACAATAGCTATAATTTCATTGGTAATATTTCTTCAAATGGTCTCCATTCCAGGGGTTTGAAAAGGGTTCTCCTTCAAGATTTTCTAGCCTATAGGTTCTTAGGACAACTTCATCAGTGACTCTGTATGGGCTATGCCAGTTTGGATGAAGCTTGTTAGGTTTTTTACACGTCTTTTTGATGACTAAGTCCCCCACAGCTATCGCCCTTTCCTTTACCCTCTGATTGTAAAACCTAGTTGTCCTCTGCTGGTAAGCTGCTTGTCTTATCTCAGCATCTTTTCTTCTCTCCTCAATCAAGTCAAGATCAAGCCTTCTTTCTTTCATATTTCTCTGAGGGTCATATATTTGAATTCTGTGAGTAGGAAGCCCAATTTCAGTAGGGATGGCGGCTTCTGAGCCATATGCCAATATGAAAGTGGTTTCCCCTGTAGATGTTTTTGCTATCGTCCTGTAGGCCCATAGTACAGACCGAGTTTTTTCTTTATCCCGTCCAAGATTGTTCGGTTTGTTACTCTAGTTTTCCCATTAGCCTGAGGTCGGCCTGGGGTAGAAAATAATTATTTGATCCTAACTCTTTCGCAGTATTTATCCAGGGAAACATTCTTGAACTGAGTCACGTTATCTGAGATGAGGGTGTTTGGGAGACCATACCTGCATATGATGTTCTTTAAGGTGAATTAGAAGGTCTTTTTTTCGATGATTGTGATCATTGGCTCGGCCTCCACTCATTTTGAAAAAAAATCGATCGCTAGGATCAAGTATCGATAGTTATTAACTTCCTTAGGCAGGGGTCCCACCAAATCGATTCCCCATACTATAAATGGTGACGTGGATGCAATGGAGGTTAGAGGTTGATAAGGATGGTGAGGGATGGTGGCGAACCTCTGGAATTTATCACACTTCTTCACATATGCCGTAGCATCCTTGGCCAAGGTCGACCACCAGTATACCTGAGTGACTATCCTCTTAGCTAACGACCTTCCCCCAATGAGGCTTGAACAATACCCCTCATGCACATCTTGCAAGATATATGGAACCTCATAGGGATGAACACACCTGATCAAAGGGAGCAATAACCCTTTCTTGTATAGAGTATCTCCAATAACAGTGAATTTTACAGCCCTGTACCTCATCTTCTTCCTTTTGGATTTTGCCTCTGGCATCTCCCCCTCTTTAAATTTATCTAGTTATAAGGTCCATCCATGAAGTTTCCCTGTTTATATTTAGGCAGGAGATAAGTATTTTATCTTCATCTTCAATTGCTGGCCGAAGAAAAATTTCCACTGGCATTGTTCTTCTGATATCTGTCCTAGTTGCTGAAGCTAGTCTTGCAAGTGCATAGGCTTGGCCATTATTTAGCCAAGGTATCCTCTTAAAATTTACTTCTCTGAAGCTTTTCAACAGTGACTTTACTCTCTCAAGATACTTGGCCATTTTTTCATCCTTAGCCTCATATGCTCCCAGTATCTAATTCACTACCAACCCTGAATCACTATGCACCAAGAGCTGGCGAAGAAGAGGCCTGCTATCAGGGCCTCATATTCTGACTCATTATTTGAGGATTTAAAGTTGAACCTTAGGGAATACTCGATGTCCATTCCATCTGGCGCTGACATTATCAATCCATCCCCACTTTCATTTTTGCAGGAGGACCCATTAACAAAGAGGTTCCACATAGCATCTTCCTATGAGAAATTTCCCTTAAATAGGGACCCTTATCTAAAGAGGTATCTTACATATTCATTTTTAACAACATTTTCTCTAGCTTCACTTATCTCAGCCTTATCTGTGGAAGAGTCAATAATTCTACCTTGTTGATTATTTGTCTTCTCAAGGTTCCCATTTTCAGCCTCGGCCTCTTCCTAAGTGAATTTGGACATGAAATCTACTAGCGCTTGCCCTTTGATAGCCACCCTGGGTTGATATACAATATCAAACTCTCGCATCTCTATTGTCCGGGTCATTAGCCTCCCCAATTTCTCTAGCTTGTGTATGACCTACCTAAGAGGAGAGTTAGTAAGGATGACCATTGTATGGGCCTGGAAGTACGGATTCATCTTCCTTGACGCATGAATCAAGTCATATGCTAATTTCTCCATCCTAAGGTACCTTTGCTCTGCTCCTCGGAGAGCTTTACTATTAAAATACACCGGCTTTTACACCCCGTCTTCTTCTCTTATAATAGCAGCGTTGATCGATGACTCTGAGATAGCTAGGTACGTGTACAATCTTTCATCTTGCACTGGACGCGATAAAAGTGATGGAGACCCTAGGTAGGACTTTATCTCTTTAAATCCTTGTCACACTCTTCGTTCCACTCAAAATCTTTTCTGAGAAATTTGAAAAATGGTAGGCATTTGTCTGTGGCTCTGGATACAAATCTATTCAAAGCAGACACTCCCCCTGTGAGCCTATGGATGTCTTTAATGGTCTTGTGGGTCGTCATTTCTAGCAGAGCCTTTATCTTCTCAGGGTTGGACTCAATACCCCTTTTATTAACGATGAACCCCAAGAACTTTCCTACTCCAACCCCAAAAATTCACTTGGCCGGGTTGAGCTTTATCAGGTATTTGTCCATCGTGTTAAAGGTTCTCTTAAGGTCGGCTACATGATCCTTGTCTTTCAAACTCTTGGTCAGCACGTCATCTAAATAGACCTACATTGACTTCCCGATTTGGTCTTCGAACATTTTATTCACAAGACGCTGATACGTTGCCCCTGCATGCTTTAGGCCAAAGGGCATGACCCTATAACACTATATTCCCTTATCAATAATGAAAGATGTATTTTCTGAGTCCGCAAGGCAATGACGATCTGATTATAGCTCGAGTATGCATCCATGAAACTCATTAACTCATGGCATGAAGTAGCGTCCACCATTTGATCGATGCGAAGAAGAGGGAAGCTGTCTTTTGGGTAATATTTGTTAAAGTCAGTGAAGTTCACACACATTCTCCATTTCTCATTAGCTTTGGGGACTATGACCTAATTAGACAGTCATTTGGGATAGATAACCTCCCTGTTAAATTTAGCTTCTTTGAGCTTCTTGACCTCATCCCTTATGACCTCATATTTCTCTCGAGAATAAATTCTCCTCATCTACTTTATTAGCTTGACATCTTCTATCATGTTGAGCTTGTGACACGTGATTTTGGGGCCAATACCCGACATATCTGCATGACTCCATGCAAAGATTCTCTATCTTCTCCTCGGTAGCTTGATGATCTCTTCTTTTATATCTGACATTAGGGCTTTTCCAACCTAGATGATTTTTTTTGGCTCATCCTCATTGAGGATGATTGATTATACCTCTTCCGCGGCTTCCCCCTTCTTTAAATTTTTCTCATCCCTGGGATCAAGGGTATCAATATTGTAAGTAGTGGTTGCTTTTATAAGCCTCTCTTTACTCGACAGAGTTGAAGTAGCATTCTCGTGTCGTCGTCTAGTCACCCTAATCTTTCCTTACCCCATAAAGAGTTGGGAATTTTATCATCTATTGGACCGTTAAAGGCACAACCTTAAATTCCTTGAGGCTACTCGTCCCAGTATGAGGTTGTAGGCTGAGAAGACTTTTTTGTCCATCACAAAAAATTTGATCGTCCACTTATATCCCATTCTTACATCAGTCTCATACATCCCCAGGGGATGAACTTTTTCTCCACTAAAACTGATCAGGGGATGATGGTGTGGGACAATCCTATTGCGGTTGTGTCCTAGGGCTTTGAAACATGGACAAAACATCACGTCTGCAGAGTTACCCCAATCTACCAAGATCCTCAGCACCTCACATTCATTGACCCTGGTTGTGATGACGAGAGGGTCATCATGTGGGGCTAGGAGGCCCTTGAAATCCAACCCTTAGAAACCCACTATCAGGGTATCCATGTGAACCTTCTTCATTTTTTCAGGTTTGGCTTCGATAGAGGTTGAGTGCACAACTTCAGCCTTTATTACTGCCTTTGCTTCAGCTATATAGGCCTTTCTGTCGGCCACCTTCGATCCTTCTTCAACTAGGCCCCGAAGATCATTCCAACATCGAATACTATCATATTAAGGCTTTTCACCAGGCCATTTTGGTCCTACGATAGAAGGTTAGGATGATCATCATCCTCATCCTCTGAGGGGTCAGCACGCCTAACAGGGGCATTTTCTCTGCATTTATCACTTTTTTTTCCCTAGGGTTGGGTCGGCCACTCATGAAGGCACCCTTATCAACATACTTTCTCAACTTCCCTGCTTTTAACATTTTCTCGATTTCATCTTTTAGAGCAAAGCATTTATTAGTCAAATGGACATGATCTTGATGGAATTCACACCACAAGTTTTTATTCCTCTTGTGGGAGGATCTCTTAACTTTTCAGGCTATTTTAAAGATCCTTCGCTCTTTATCTCATTTAGGATTTATTCATAACTGACCGTCAGCGGGGTGTAATCTGTAAACTTGTCATCTGCTGGTCTTTTCTTCCCATCCTTATTCTTTTTCTGGTATTTACCTCCACTAGGACCTCCTTTTTCATCCATGTATTTAGCAGCCATTGCCTCTTCAGCATTCATCACCTTCCTCTCCGTCTTCAGTAGCTCAGCCATTAACTTCGAGGGGTCTTCAGTAAGCTTCGACAATAGCTTCCCCTTTTGGAGTCCTCCCATACGGGCCGTCATGGATATACTCTCTTTGTAATCTTCGACCTCTAACTTTTCCTTATTAAACCTGGCTATGTATTGTCTAAGACTTTCATTTTTCCCTTGCTTAACATAGAGCAGGTGAGTAGTCTTCTTCTGTAGTCTTACTCCAAAGTAGAAGTTGTGAATGAACTACTTTGCTAGTTGCTTAAAGCTTTCAATGGAGTTCTTCGAAAGAGAGGTATACCAAACATGTGCAGACCCAGTCAAACTTCTTGAAAAGGCTCGATATCTCATCTTATCTAAGATAGAGTATATGTATGTTGTTGACTGGTATATCTCGATATGGTGGACTGGGTTGGTACTCCCATCATACATTGGGGTTACCACAGATGGCTTGACTTGGACAACGTTGGAAAGTTGACTATCTTTACCACAAAGGGTGAGCCCTCAGAGCATCCTCTCTGCAGAGGGTCTCGACTTTTCAAAATATCACCAATTTTATCCTCTAGCCTTTGAATCGAGTCGTTCCATGGTCTAACAGGGTCATCCTGGCCGATGCTATCCCCTGCTGCCTCCAAGGGGTGAACTGAGGGCTCTGCTACAGCCGACCTTCGCCGACTATTTACTTCTCCATGATCATCATCTCGTCCATGAGGGGCTAGACTATGATGGGGTCGGCTATCTACCCCTCCTTTTCTGGTCCTTGCAAGACTTCTCGATCTAGACAATCTTTCACTTAGGTCATTGACTGGGCCCAGCCTCTCAAGGGCCGACACTCTTCTCAGGCGGTCAAAAGCCATTCCTCTGAGGTGATCATCAGGATTCTATCTCCTACACCTCCCTCATATATCCAGAATAGGTCGTATAGTATTGTTGGAGATCTCATATGGCTCCCAGCAATCTACTGGAGCATCTTCCACCTCCATATCATCATACCTATCCTCTGGGCAATGGTTTCCTTGCCTCCCCAGGCATAAATGCCTGGGGTCATCAAGATTCCTCCACCGTTGTAGAATTGTCAAGTCTTTGCGTGGTGCCTGGGGTGGTTCCTCTCCTCATGTTCTCCCTGTGAAGCTACTAGAGTAATCATCTCTGGTGAGACTCCTGGTGGTCTCGATTTGTTTTGGCTAGGAGCTGCGAATTGCTCTTGCATAGCTTGCTGGCTTGGTGCTAAAGACTTCGGGGTTGAAACCATCTTGGACTGAGGTGGTACATGACTAAAACTAGGTCCTCCTTCACCAGCTGGTGGAGGAAGTGGTGGTGACTCCGGTGCCATATGTTTGAGCTTGTGATGAAAAGACTAGAGAGCTTGGAAACCTTAAGGAATGTCTTTCAATGGTGAAGCAACTCCACACAAAGGGGGAGGACTGGTTCACCACCAAAGTCTCCGGTGAGGTCAAGCTTATAAAAAAGAAGAGATAAAGCTTCACGTTCCCACGGACGGCGCTGAACTGATCATGCTAAGAATTAGAACCACCAGATAAAGATGTTATGGAGCTCAAACAAGCATAATAATGGTAGCAATATAAATATATGTAGAAGGAGGTTAAGAAAGGAGGAGAAACACACCACTGAAAGTGGTTCAGCCCATCTAAGCCTACGTCCACTGTGCTTTGAGTGACCTTTATTATATAATAAGGGCACTAATGGCCTTGTGATATAATACACTCACTTTCTCTCTCTACTGTATATTCGAACAGAGCTTTAGCTAGGATTACAATTATGGATCCTTTACAAGGTTGAAGGAGACAAGTATATATAGGGCTTGGGGGGTGTAGTGTACCCCCCAAGCATGCATTGATCATGTGAGTGATGGTTTAGCCAATCTCCTGTTGACACTTGGTTGGGCCACTTGTTGATAATGATGACATAATATTCCCTCACGTGAGGGAATGATCTTATTATAACGTTTTAGTCCACGTGCTACATGAGTCACATGCGCACTACTCCATGCGTCTCCCAAACCACGCGCCATGATGGTGTCTCCCTCAGCCTATAATCACAGTTGAGGCCGAGGTTGGTCTTATAGAAGCTCTGGTTCCCGAACTGTTGGACACTTATCCTGTCGGCCAATCAAGGGTCGGTCAGTAGGAGTGTCGGCTATCACACTTGACTGTGGAAACGAACCGAGGATTCAGATGGCAGGTGTTTGATCTAAATTTGGGCCCAAAAAACTTGCTTCGCCGATGGTGGGGTCATCTTGGCTGACCCCTGTCTCAGAATATGACCCTCTTAATGGTCGTCGGGTAGGCTTGGCCGACCCTTATCTTTGATATGACCCTCTGGACAGGGTAAAAGTTGATTTGTGCCCTCGTCCAAATCTAAGGTCACCCTCATCCTAGAACGAGGGTATATTTTGGTATATCAAGTATTGGGGATAATGGCATCATGTCTCGTCGGGTAATCACCCCCATCCATTGGCAGCTATCATATGATTTTTAATAATTGCTCACATCTCGAAACATAGTGGGCCAGTATAAATCGCTTTGGAAAATTTTAGCGGCTGTCTTTTTCATCAAAAAATGGCCTTTACATGCCTCTGACTGATAAAATTGGATGACTTTGGGTATTTCGTCATCCGGTACACACCGTCGGATGATTTGGTCGATGCAATATTTAAAAAATAATGAATCATCGTAGAAAAACATGTGCGACCAAGTAATGAACCTCTTATTATCTTGTGGTGTCCACTCGAGAGGGACGGATCCCGTGACAAGATAGTTAACTATATCCACAAACCAGGGGAAAGAGGAGGTGGCAAAGAGTTGTTCATCCGAGAAATGCACATCTATGGGTATAGGATCGCTAGGTACGTCGGACGAAAGACGAGATTGATGATTGGCAACGACGTTTTCTAGCCATTTTGTATCTCTAATGGAGAGATTAAACTTTTGTAGGAGTAGGATCCACCTTATGAGGCACGGATTTGCGTCTTTCTTTGCAAGGAGGTATTTTAAAGGTGCGTGGTCGGTGAAACAAGTAATGGGTGAACCGATGAGGTAGGACCAAAATTTTTCTAGAGCAAATACCACCACTAGTAATTCCTTCTCCATAGTGGAGTAATTGAGTTGTGGTCCGATTAAAGTCCGGCTAGCATAGTAGATGACATGAGCCTTTTTGTCTTTTCTTTGGCCCAAAACAACCCCTATCGCAAAATCGCTTGCATCACATATAATCTCAAATCGTAAGGACCAATCCGGGGCTTGCATGATGGGAGCGTAGATAAGCATGCTTTTCAATTTTTCAAAATCACTCTGGCATGCTTCATTCCACTCAAATGGGGTAATCTTCGTAAGAAGGTTTCTTAAGGGTCTAGCGATGGCACTAAAGTCCTTAACGAACCTTCTATAAAACCCTGCATGGCCCAAGAAAGAGCGCACGCCTTTTAGCAATTTTGGTGGGGGTAAGTCATCTATGACATCTATCTTGGCTCTATCAATTTCTATTCCTTTGGATGAGACAATGTGGCCAATAACTATTCCCCCAGTGACCATAAAATCGCATTTTTCCCAATTCAATACTAAGTTCTTCTCCACACACCGGGCAAGTACTTTCTCAAGATTTGCTAAACAAAGATCGAAAGAGGTGCCGAAAACGCTAAAGTTATCCATGAACACTTCAAGTCCTCTCTCAATCATGTCACTGAAGAGACTTAACATGTACCTTTGAAAGTTTGTGGGTGCATTACACAAGCCGAATGGCATACGCTTGTAGGCAAGCGTACCAAAAGGACAAGTGAAAGTCGTCTTTTCCTAGTCAAGTACATCTACCTCAATTTGGTTATATCCGGAATAACCATCTAGGAAGCAATAATAAGGGTGTCCCGCTACTCTCTCTAGCATCTTATCAATAAATGGCAAGGGGAAATGATATTTCCTAATTCCCGCATTGACTTTTTGGTAATCAATGCAAACGCGCCACTCCGTGGTGGTACGTTGGGGAACTAGCTCTCCCTTAGCATTTTCAATCACTTTCATGCCCGAATTCTTCGGGACAACTTGAATGGGGCTCACCCACTTGCTATCCGAGATTGGGTAGATAATCTCGGCATCCAATAATTTAATGATTTCAGCCCCCACTACCTCTTTCATAGTAGGGTTCAACCTTCTTTGCATTTCCCTCAAGGTCTTTACATCCTCCTCAAGGTGGATTTTGTGGGTAAAAATCAAAGGACGTATCCCCTTCAAATCAGCGATGCACCAACCAAAAGCACTTTTGTGCTTCCTCAAAATTTTCAGTAATTTACCTTCTTGTTCTTCGTCTAGGCTAGAGGAGACAACAACAGAAAATATCTCATTCTATCCTAGGTAAGCATATTTAACATTGTAGGGTAGTTTCTTTAATTCGAGGGTAGGGAATTTTTCAGTAGAGGGAGCTATACGTGATTCCCTCGGTAGCAGCTCCTCGAATCTAAAAACCCAACTCACATCTCTCACGTCCTCGTCCGACGTGCTCTCATCCAAAATTTCCCTCAACTCCTCTACTTCTTTTTCAAAGTCGGTGTACGCTCCCTCACTCTCATTACTCGACACCGGGCATCCTTCTAGCTCATCTCCATAAAAATTTTCCTCTATGTACTCTTCTACGATCTCATCAATAAGGCTTACCGCATGAAGATCATATTCTTCCCCCACATGTTGGGCTATGTTGAAGATGTTGATCTCTAAAGTCATGTTCTCGAAAGTGGGTTGCACCTACCCATTTTGAGTATTAATCAGTGTGTTAGGTAAGAATGGGCGCCCAAGAATGATGGGGACATGATTAATCGAGGTGAAGGAGGGCTCCTTATCCCAAATGACAAAATTTATGGGGAAGTAGAAGGTGTCAACTTGGACTATCACATCCTCGACAATACCCCTAGGTATCTTCACGGTTCGATTCGCTAATTAGAGAGTGGTCTTTATGGGTTTGAGGTCACTTAGATCAAGTTTCCTATAAATGGAATAGGGGAAGATATTTACACTCACCCCCAAATTGAGTAAGGCCTTTTTAATTATATTCTCTCCAATGATGCATGAAATAGTGGGTGCATCGGGATCTTTAAATTTCGGTGGGAGACCATTGAGTAGAACAGAGCTCACATTCTGCGCTAGAAATACACTCTTTTTTACCTTCATCCTCCTCTTTACTGTTAATAAATCTTTAATGACTTTTGTATCAGCTGTAATTTGTTTGATGGCATCGAGGAAAGGTAAGTTTAACTTTACTTACTTTAGGACTTCTAGCACATCATCGCGGGGGTTTCCTTTTGGGGAAGGAACCAGCCATTGTAGAAATGGCGCTGCAGATGGTGGTTTCACAACTGCCTTGGGCTCACTAGTGTCTTCACTATCTCTCTCTTTTAAGGGGACATCTTCGGCCTCTTTCGGGACGGGCGAAATCTCCATATCTTTTGGTGCATCATGTGAGGGAGGTGATAAATCAATGACTCTCCCACTACGTAGAGTGGTTACAACTTGACATTACTCCTGATGTTTTGTGGAGGTGGAGCTAACACTAGTTTGACCTTGGGGAGGTTTGTGGCCCTCGGAATGAAACTTTCCCTTCTCTTGGATACTCAACGAAGATTGTAACTTTGAGATGTTCACATTTATATCGGTGAACATGTGATCATATTTAGCGTTGGTTTCACTCTGGGAGTTGATAAGTTGGTTTATTTTATCTTCGAGAGTTCTCCACAGTGGAGATATATATGAAGCCGGATGAGGTGGTGCTTGTTGAAATTGAGGAGGCGGTGGAGGTAGGGCAACCTATGAATTTGGATTCAACGCAGCCTGTTGTTGTTCGTAGCTAAAACTAGGATGGTTTCTCCACGAGGGGTTATACTTGTTCCCATGCGGGGCGTTAAAGTGTCCCTTAAAACCTCCTATAGCCTCCACTTGCTCGATATGCATAGCTTTGTAAGCAAAAATCGTTGGGCATGCCTTTATGGAATGACCCGCCTCACAGATAGCGCACACCTTTTCTTTTACAGCACAGCTGGATCCAAAAATGTCTGTCAATCGAACTTCAAGTCGATCTCTCACCCCTTTCTCAAATTGATCAAATCGACGGTCTAGTAAAGTATTACTATCTAGTTGGTATAGACTGGATGCTATCGGAGTGGTAGGCACTTGCCTAGGCTGAGTTTGGGCATTAGGATCAAATACGTCCCATGCTTGAGTAGTCTCGGTGACATACTTATGATGGGCCTCAAGATCACTAACATCTAATTCCCAGAATGGTCTTTCGCACATGGTTTGCATAAGTTGTTTAGACGCTACTGTTAGCCCATGATGAAAGAAAGAGATTAGGTGATGTTTTTCGAATCCATGATGGAGGGAAGCGCTAATCAATTCTTGAAAGTGTTCCTAACACTTATCGAAAGACTCATTATCTTGTTGTCAGAAAGCTTGAATTTGAGTCCTGGCAGAGTTGGTTTTGTGATGTGGATAGAACTTTGAGAGAAATTTCGATTGCATATCCTTCTAAGAGATAATGCGGTTCGGGGGTAGAGACCACAACAAGATCTTAACTTTATCCTTTAAGGAAAAATGGAAAAGCTTCAGGCGAACGACATCTTGCATGCAAGCTTGATCGCTAAATGTCTCGCACGCCTCTTCTAACTCTCGTATGTGAAGGTATGGTTTCTCCGAATCCATGCTGTGGAAAGTGGGGAGAATCTGTATCATCCCATTGCGAAAGTGAAAATGATCGGAATTATACGGGAGTAAAATGCAACCAGGGGTGACAGTTCACTCGGGAAAAAAGAGTTCTTTCATGGGACGATATGGTGGATTTCATTCCCTAGTACCAAAACTAGCGACGTCTGACATTACTCTCTCTCTTAAAGACTCGGTAACCTCACTCAGTGCATTAGGCGTGTAACTTGAAAGGTAACCAAATGGGTCACTCGAAGTGTAATTGGATAGTGAATTTGGTGGTGTAGGAGGTGGAACCCAGAATTGTGAAACTGGAGGGGTGTGGGGGCTGTTAGGATTATACTCAGCGATTGGATTTTCGTGAATTCTGGTTGGAGTATTTTATGGAATTTGTTCAGGATTTTGCATGAACAGGCTTTTGAGAGATAAATTATTTTTGGATATATATATATATATAGTCAAAGTTTTAGATTGACTCGATCTAACCTAAGTCTACCTAATTTCCCCGGCAACGGCGCCAAAAACTTGACAGGACCACAAATGTGTTCTAGTGTGTGTGATATTTAGGCTTAAGTGCAAGCGTGTCTCTCAAGTAATAATCCCGATAAGACGGGGTTAAATCCTCAAGGAAATAGGACAAGAAAATCGTAATGACGGTTGGAAAGACGGAGAATCCTAACTTGAATCCAAAAGAAATGAAAAGATGCCTTGAGTTGAAGATCAACTATGGACTAAATGCAAAATTAAATTAACAAGTAGCCAAATGAAAAATTAATGAAATGAACTATGCTAATTTATTCTAAAAACAGATGGCTAATATATAAAAGATTTAACTGCAAATGAGAACAAAAAAGGGGTAGGTTGAAATCACCCACACCCTAGTAATTCACCTTGTAGGATACTAGATTTCGGAATTAGAATTTTAACGGAACACGATCTTTATTAATTCTAAGCATTCTGTATATGAAAGATCGTAGCCCGCATCATATGAAATCAAAGGTAAAAATAAAGCAGTGTCGCATTAACTAACACGTGGGTCACACTCTTAAGAATCTCGGTTACCTAGGGCAAACGGGACCAAAAGTTCTACGACGGTTGCGACTGTCACGCAACACGATTCCTATAAAATTCAATTCAAAAATCTATTTCCAATTAGGGTGAATTACATCGGGTGGTTTTCATGCACCCCAACCCTAAAGACGTTTAGCCAGACATGATTAGGTGATGGAAAACATTAACTCTTTAACTAACAAGATTCGTGATTGCCATAAAAGAGATGAACAAGGAGAATTGATAATTTTTTAAAGTGCAATTGAGATTGGAAGAATTAATTAACTAAATTAAAGAAATGGAGTGAAATTACTTGCATACAATAAATCTGGAAATCAAATCTGAATCTTGCAAGCAATCTTCAAAACTAAGGTTTGCAACACGGGTGAGAGAGCTTTTTCTCTCTCAAAACTAAATTTAAAAATTATCGAAGTTCGAACCCCCTAGTCTAATAATAACTAGAAGTTAAATACATCACAAAAAATCCGGAGTTGTAACTGAATCAAACTTTAAAATCAGAGCAGAAAATCAGGAATTATCTTCGACGGACCGGTCCGAGCGCCCGGTAGAGGATCGGTCCTGTTCCAAATTCGGTTCGATCCTTTTTTGCTGGAAATAGGATCGGTCCGCTATGCAAATTTTTCCATTGAGTGAAAGAAATTCGGATCAGTCCTTTTTTCTGGAAATAGGATCGGTCTGCTATGTGGTTTTGGTCAGTGAGTTTCAAGGGTTCGAATCGGTCCCTTTTTGTTCTGAATAGGACCGGTTCGTCTTCATTTTTATTTTCTCTTCAATTTCTCTCCATTTTCTCCTCATTATCTCTCATTTTTAGAACCTCGTAGCTTCTACTCCGGAACTCGGATTTGGACGCCGTTTCTTCCTACGCAATCGTAGACTCGAGATCTTCAACTTTTATTTTGGGTTCTCGTCCAGATTCCTGATGGACATTACACTTTTGCCCTTTTGAATTTTCTCCCTTGATTCATTCTTCTGCTTTGGCTTTTTCCTTTCTTTACTTAGCAATAAATACTTGTAAATATCATGAAAAAGGCACAAAACTCGAGATACTATGTAGAAAGGTCAGTAGCTTATAAATGAGATAAATCAAGATGAATTACATTATCCGAGGTGATAAAAATCCCTAAATTAAGGGGATAAATTAGGAAGAATTTACGCCTAATCAGTTACCAATGTTTTAAAGGGGTCATGATTCCATCTGGATTATTGTGGATTGCTTAACTAAGGGAGCTAATTTTTTATCAGTTTGGGTGGATTACATGATAGGATAGTATACCCAACTTTTTATCATAAAGATAGTGAGACTGCACGGAGTGCTGCTCGATATTATTATGGATTGGGATAAGATCTTTGTGTTCCACTTCTAAAAAAGTTTTTATGAGGTAATGGGGGAAGAGTTGTAGTTGAGCACGATGTATCAACCGCAAACCTATGGGCAGTCAAATAGGGTGAATTATATGTTAGATAATATGCTAAGGATGTGTGTTTTGGATGTTAAGGGCATTTGGGAGCGTTACTTACCTTTGGTACACTTTGCATGTAATAACTCGTGCCAATTTAGTATTTTCATATCACTTTTTGAGGCTTTGTATAGGAGACCTTATTATTCACACTTTTGTTGGTTAGAGGTGGGGGACAACATGCTCTCAGGTCAGACCTGATTTAGGATACATCGACTAAGATTAAGTTGATCAGGAGTCGTATTCGGGTATCTCAGGACCGTCAGAAGAGTTATGTCGATACGAACTAGAGATTCTTCGAGTTTAGCATGGGTGATCATTTCTTATTACGTGTATCTCCTATGAAGAGAATGCTACAGTTTGGGAAAAGAGGGAAGATAGTGCATAAATATGTGGGGTAGGGTCGGTTGTGTATAGGCTTGCCTTACCAGAGCACTTATAGTGGGTTCATGACGTGTTCCATGTATCGTTGTTTAGGAGGTACCTCAGGGATGACTTGGCTTACCGCCATATAGCATTGGAGGAGATAGAATTATAGCCATACATTACTTACGAGGAGAGACTTGTTTCCATTTTACGTTAAAGCGAGCGAAAACTTCGGTCAAAGGTGGTACCATTAGTACGTGTGAAGTGTGGGCACCACAATATCGCCGAATCTACTTAGGAACGTGAGCATGACATGTGAGATAAGTATCTAGAGCTCTTCGTAGCAGGTATATTCGAATTTCGAGGACAAAATTCTGTTATTAAGGGGAATAATGTAATACATTATACTTTTATGAGTATTTGTTTCCACGTGTTCATTTAATTATTAATTAAATTGGTTTTGATAAATATTAATTAGCATGATCAATATTGATATTTATTATTATTATTATTTACTTGCGTGTAATAAGTAATTAGCGATGCGAATTATCAAAATGTCGTTAGTGTCTGAAAAGCGCCAGATTATTATAGTATGTCGACAAAGAGTTTAATTAGAGGATTTAAATATTTTGTGGGCGACGTGTACTGTATGCACGTGTTAGAACCGATTAATGATATGATGGTATATTTTTAGTTTGGTGACTTGGATGAAATTTTTTAGTGCATCGGTGATCTGGATACCCGTGGGTTATAGTTGGGTTCCGGAGGCTTTTTAGACATCGTAAGGCCCGTATGGGGATATGGTTGTCTTTTTATTCTTAAAGCTATACGTAAAAATGAGATTAGTGTGTGATTAATAAGTATTTAAGGTTAAGTGGGGTGGATGTCAACCTCATTATATCCTATACTTATTGGAGATTAAGGGAGAGGTAAAAAAGAAGAGAACATAAAAGAAAATAGGGAAGAAAACCCGGGGAGAAGAGGGGAAGAACATCTCTGAAAATCAATTCATGTCAATATGACGAAATTTTGAATTTTAATCCAACAATCCAAGTGTTTATTTTCGTCAGATTTGAAATTTTTGCAGTTAATTATGTTCATAATTAATTAGTAGTTACATCTAGGAATTTAAATATGAATCTTTTAGTAATTAATTTAAGGGATTTGATTTGTGTTTAACCTATGATCATATTTTGTAATTAATAAATGAGAAATTTGTGATTTGAATATGGGAATATGTATATGAACATAAAGAACATTGATGGGGTGTTAAATCAACGTATTTCAAAGATTGAGTAATTTTGATTTAAATGAATTAGATAAATGACTATGAATTATTGAGATTTGACGTTGGATTAAGAATTATTTTTTTAAAAAAATACTTCCGGAATGATTATATAGTGATGTGAGATCTTAATTTATGATTTTAGGAGGCCTAAGACATCTATTGAAGGGTTTGGGAGGTGAAAACCCTAGGTTGAAGATGAAGGCTAGTCCAACAAACTGAATCGGTTTTCTCGGGGAGCGAATCAGGTTGCTTAACCAAAATGGTTTGGTCTGCTAAGTGAGCCGATTCTATTTGCTAGCTCATCCGGATTTCTTTTGTGCGTTGTTTTTACTCGTTAGTGTTTGATAAATGGGCGTATGGGCTTTTGGGGTAGACTGGGATTATCGGGGAACCTTCTCAGGGGTTGGTGCGTGTTTTAGGCCAACGGTTGGATGGGTTTGGGTGAGACGAATCAAAATACAATTGAGTGAACACTTAATTTGAAAATCAGGATATCGGTTCGGATATCGGGATCGGTATATTGGTATATTGTGGGATTTTCATACGTAGTCAGTACTTTATATTCATATATATATATAGGAGAAGGCTCACCTACATCATGCTCTATACATCATCCATGCATCACGCTTAATTACAGGCCCGAATTTTTTTTTTCTTCAAATTTTATATTTTTTCCTCGAAATTAACCTTCTAATCAACCCATATGCAAAAAATTAGGTCAAAATACATTTTGTAACTATTTTTAAAAAATCTACAAAAAACTGCTAAAAATACCTTATTTATAAGGGTCTGCGCCAACAGTTTTTTGTGAATTTTTTAAAAATAGCTACAAAATGTATTTTGACCTAATTTTTTTCATATGTTATGATTGGAAGGTTAATTTCAAGGGAAAAATATAAAATTTGAAAAAAATATTTTCTAGGGCCTAGAATTAGGTGTGATGTATGGTGTGATGTATAGTGCGTGATGTAGGTGAGCCTTCCTCTCTCTCTCTATATATATATATATATATATGTGTGTGTGTGTGTGTGTGTGTGTGTGTGTGTGTGATTACTTATTTATATGTTTAGTCATACCTACTTCGTAGTGTTATCATTAGGAGGTTACGCGTAGTGGGCAGTCCACCCTGGTGCTGACTAGCAGGGTTGGATTGATTCCCTAGGTCATAGTACTATTGCATGGACACTATCCATTGTGAGGATATGTACTGGTTTGGAGACCAGTTGGGTACGATGTGGTATAGTTTTGACCCCCGAACGTATATTTATGACAACCTCCTTTGTTATGTTTATGTTTAGGTTCAGTGGTGAGATTTCGGTCTTCTGGGGGCCCAGTTTGTGGTACGTGGCACAACTAGATCTTGATAGCACACGAGTGATGCATTCGCAAGGCTAGGCTTTAAGGATGTGGTATATATGTATATAGCACCTAGTTTATGGTACGTGGTATAACTAGAGCCTGATAGCACACGAGTGACGCATCAGCGAGGCTAGGCTCTAGGAATATGGTATATATGTATATAGCAAGTGATACACACACACACACACACACATACATATGAGATATTATGTATATATTTATTTATAGCACTTGTGTGGCTATGAAATTATTTATGATGATATACCTAGTGAGGGCAGTATATATATTAGCTAATGGTGACTGTTAGTGGTTATTGTCCTAATTAAACTGGGTATCATAATTAGGATAATAAAATGAATGTGTTAGGTGTGCACTATAGATAGAGGCTAGGACCAATCTCATGTGAGTGCGACTGATAAGTTAATTATGAAGGTAATACATTGTATATTTTTATTTAAAGATTTCAATAACTTGCAAAAAAAATTCAAATATTATTCAAGCTTTGTACCGCTGGAAAATATATTTTTATTTTTAAAACCCTAGGTGTGCAGCAACCGTGATAGCAGGGGTTAGTCTCTCACTTATGTTGTTGCTTGTAGTAGTTGTGGATGTTACGAGATTGATTGTAGCTTCCTGAGTTCATTTCTATATAGATAAGACTCAGATTCTAGTAATTTTTCTTTTAGGCTTGTTTCCCATTTTTGGATATGACTTTTCATTTTTGTCAAATATTTCTTACTCCTCACTATTTGTTATATTGGATTATAATTTTTAGTAATCGATGGTTTATTCGGTTTACATTATTTATATTTATGCTTATCATTTACCCTTTCATTTGATTTGGTGTATTTTTATGTTTTTTATATTTATATTATTTGTTGCAAAAGTGATGATGAGAATGAAATCATACTGGATTCGAATTTAATTTTAATAAATGATTGATCACCCAGTAATAGAATAGGCATGGTTTCACACAAAACTTCATTTCATTTTAATGAGAAGTGTTACTTAGATATTATGTCTTTTCTTTCATGTTTGACAGAGTAATAACACAAATCTCAATTACATCATGTCATATAAATGAAGGTAAAAGGTATATTTATATTTGACTTGGGGGAAGTGTGAACCCCAAGTCGTGTGGTACATGCCTCCTAGTTGAAGACCTCATAGGATCTTGTATATGTGTTGTTATGATGAATAGTGCTTAATGCTAAATATACTTCACGTGCACTTTGTGGTCCTAAATAACTATTGGTGGTTTAAAATACTATATTCAGATGATTCCAATTTTTTAGGTTGTCTTTTAGGTGAGCATGACCCATGGGGGCCGATGTTGTATAAGGCCTAGCCTAAGAGAATGATGTTAATACTTATAGGCCGATGTATGTGAAGGTTCTCCCTTGATTTTGGAATTTTAAAAGGTTGAATTAGGTATAAAGTCAACTTATATCTAATTGATATAATTTTAGCAAGTATTGTGATGTGGCCAAATCTAGATATATTAGTCTTCAATTAAAATTATGGAATACTCAAACAAAAAACCAACATAAAGATTAAGTATAAACAAATAAACTCCCCCCCCAGAATACCAACATGTCGAAATAAAAAAATATATACAACTTATATGGCTTATGTGAATCACGAGGATGCAAAAATGAATAAAGATGGTGGGCAGACCAGTTGGTGGCCCGATATAGGTTAGTGAGCATCATAGAGGCATGGGAATTAGGGGTTATTGTGTTTCGAAGTTTAGGTTTCTCATATTTGGAATTGGAAGAAAAGAGAAGTCGCATAAGTAAGTTAAGTTTATCATGATATAATAAAAAATAATCACGTTATGTACCCTTCAACTTTTTAATGCTTATTTTAGGCTTCTTTGACGAGTAAGGAGGGATGACACCAATGATTTCGTGTGTCTGTGTGTGTGCGTGTATAGAAATATGATTTCTCATAATAAAATTTGGATGCTTGAGCCTGAATGATATGAAAAACACTAGTGCTTGAAGAATGAAATCCATGACAACTAAATAAAATTATGGAAAAAGTTTCTAACCCCCTTCAAAGAATTTTTTGCTAGGGCATAAGCTCGAAATATGCATTACAAATGCATTCCATAAAAAATATTATAAGTAAGAAAATATTAAATATTTATTATTTTTGAGGGAAAAATTTTCAATCAAACACACCCTAATAACTTTAATTAATTTATTATTGGCAATTCAGTGGAAACAATATTGGTTTCGTTCTGAACAAATCCTTTATCTCCGCAGATGATTATGACGACTATTGCAATAGTAGTTAATAATAATAATAATAATAATAATAATAATAATAATAATAATAATAATTAATGTTATTGTTGTTTAAGTAATTTGCATGGATAGAAATAAAATGCCATCATATTAATATTTGACAAGAGTCCCTTATTGATAAATAATGTCTTTCATATTCAACATTTCACTTTAGCATTCTTATATTAAATGTACATTTTTCTCATGAAATTTAAAATGACTAGCATGTAACCCGCACGATTTGCGGGTGACATACATAAAACATTTATAATATATACATATATAAAATCAAATATACAATGCAAATTCATTTTAATAATTTTCATTATATAAACATAACACATCTTTCATTAAAAATATTGCTTTGTTTATTACATTGTCCATCATACAAAATAACATTTATTATTAATATTGAAATTATTTTACTTTTAATGTCCCAAATAAATATAGATTTTTTTGGTCAAAAAACTCTTATTCGTATTGAATGTGAGTAATTATTTATTCATATGAGTTATGCTCTCTATAATTACATACATTTAGCTTACTTTGAGTACGATTTGCATATAAAAGATTACTATAAGTCTAAATTGATTCAAGTACGAATCTTATATACCATGCAATGTTCATTGCTATCCTATTTTTTCATGCACATGTGACGGTAATAGGTTCCAAAGATATCCTCCAGATATTATCTCTTAGAATACAATATAATAAGCTAAATATTAAATAACTATAAATCATTTACACCAAATTATTCATACTCATAACAAAATAATAACAACCAAAGAAATAAAAATATACGCAAATATCTCTAGCCTCATAAAAGACCCACAAATGCGCAAACCCAATTATAGCTTTAATACATAACTTTTTAAGCCTACATGAATGTACCCAAAACATTCACATAATAATACTACACAGAAAATGAAGGATCCTTCCAATTACATGAGGCATCTTATCCCATTAAACTAAACATAAAAAAAATGATCGCAGAAAGCTAGAGAGTGAGATTCAACACCTTCTTGGCCCATTCCACTTCACCTATTTTTTTGTGAGTATAATCATATTTGATAATTATTCTCTAGATGATGAGAATATGAAAAAACAAATAAAAAAAAAGAGGACAACTCGTTTCTTTTCAATTTCAAGACATATGTATAAAGGAGAATATTTACTTGAGGAAACAAACAATCTAGTTAAATATGTAGAAAACTGATGACCTTTCAAATGAGAGAATATGGAGAGATCGAGAAAGAGATACATTCAACTCATCCTTTATTGTAGTAAGAGATCCACGTGGAGTACCTAGATTTCTTTGAAAAGTAAATACCAGGCTTCGAGTTTATAGTTATAATAATATAATAATATAGATATAGATATAGATACCTAGGTATACACACCTTAATACATTAATACACAGTAACATAAGTATATATTAGTGCATTAAAACAATTTTTTATATATATATTTATTAGTATATATTAGTGTATTACAATAATTTTCTTATTAAATGTATTTTATAAAATCAAAAAATGTAATAAAATGAATACTTTTTTATATATATTTATAACAAATAGTCAGCATGGTTTAATAACGTGGTTTTCAAATAACGTGGTTATATTACATATTAATAACAAAATGAGGCAAAATAAGTAAAAAAAAAGTTTTAACAACATGGTTTTCAAATAACGTTATTGATAACATTTAAAAGAGTAAAAACAGTATAAAAAAATTTAACTTTTTTTTAAATATATATAAAATAGTAAAAATAAAAAAACAGTTTTAGCTATTTTTTTTACAATTAAAAAAGCTTTTTAACCGTTAAAAACAGTTTATTAAATATTTAAGTGTTAATAGTTTTTTTTACTGTTAAAAAGTTAAAAAGAGTTTTTAAAAAAACTGTTTTTACTTTTACAAATTTAACAGTAAAAACAATTTATAAAAAATTTAGAATATTTTTATAAATAATTTATAAAAAAAGTATAAAAAAAATACTCTCTTTAAAAAATAGTAATTTTTTTTATTATTTTTGACAAAAATAGTAAATAAAAAATATTTATAAAACTTTTTAACTGCTATTTTAACTTTTTTTAAATAAAAAATAGTTAAAAACCAATTTTTACATATATTTATAAAAACATTGAAAAAATAACTATTTTTATTTATGTTTATAGAAACAGTTAAAAAAACTGTTTTGATAGTTATTTTAAAAAATAATATTTTTATTGCTTTTTTTAATAGATTTTATATATATTTATAAAAAAAGTTTTTAAAAAAAGTTTTAATATAAAAAAATTAAAAAAATAAATAATAAACATTATTTTTTATTTTTGTAATGTTATTTAAAAGTGAAAAACAGTAAAAATGGCATGTTAAAATAGAAAAACATTATTTAAAATATATATATATATATATATATATATATATATATATATATATATATATAAAATGTTTTTTTAAATAATGTTTTTTCTATTTTAACATGTCTTTTTTACTGTTTTTTACTTTTGAATAACATTAAAAATACTATTTTTTTACTGTTTTTACTTATAAACTAAAAATACTTATTTATTGTATGTAACACAAAACTGTCAAAAGTGTTTCATGTTAGCATATCAACGATATCAACACCTAAACAGTAAACCCAAAAGCCAACAATGGGCAAAATCAATTTGTTGTCATAAACTCGTATTTTAAAACAAATTTAGACGTATACATATGAATCATCTAAAACAATCCAACAATTATGACAATATAATAAAAAATTGAGAGCTATTTATTGTGAAAAAAAGAATTTACGTGAGAGAGAGAGGGGGGATGTCAAAAAAATAATCACGTTGAAGAACCCAAGAAAATGTTGTAAAGTTTGAGTCCTACAACTGTGGTTCCAAAAATGTGACCTTAATTAAGAAATCCATGTATTAAGAACAGTTAGATGATAATATATCATAACCTTAAGGTTATTACCTTGAATATTAATATAGCAAAGTTCCATTTTTTTCATTTTTCTCGATAACTTGGTATCATCCCGAGCTTAATTCTTGAGTTTTTTTAATTTTACAACCGTAAACATGAGGGGTGTTTTTATATATGTGAGTTTCTAGGGGTTTGACGGTTTGAATTATATGGGAACCCATGTAGCCAATTTAGATATGCGAAAATCAAAGCCATGCATTTTACTTTCCTTTAAAAAATAAAAAGACACTAAAATTATTTGAACTATAATTAGAGGAGCGGGAGAATAGTGGCATGAATGTAAAGGTTCAACATTAACACCTTTAATACTATAATTTGGATAGTTTAATCACGTAATTTTGTTCTTTAAAAACATGTTATGTGAAAAAAGATGATTATATGGTGTATTTGATGAGCTAATATAATTCTTTTTAGCAAAGTTCATATATAGAAATAAGAAGTTACTATATAAATTTTTTGTCATTCTTTTATGTTAAACTTATAAATATAAATATAAAGCACCAGCAATTCAACCAAACAAAAGCATAAAATATAAGAATACATAAAAAAGTTGGGCTCAATGACAGATATATACAAAACATCTATTAGTAATTAGAATTTTGTTCCATGTATTTACTTTTTTGATCAACACACAACCATATAACGTAAAACCAAAAACTAAACTTCTTAAGTTCTGGTGTACCATTAAAAAAAATTATGGTGTACCCACAACTCCTTTAAGATACCTATGTCAAAAATAAAATCCAAAACATTATGAAACTAAAATACCCATGTCAAAAGTTTACCAAAGAATGGATATGCCTTCTTTCAGCAACTGTTTTGTTATTCAATACATATATATCTTCCTTACATGGATCTAATGAAACTAAGAAGTCAGATATTAAAAGAGGATTATGAGGCTTCACAGCTTAAATCGCATACAACGAAATTGAAAAATCATATATAAAAGGAACCATACAATAAATCCAATTAACTTCAAAACTTGAGGCTGAAACAAACAATAAAGATGAAGGTCCAAATAATAATATTAGCAAAGAAAAATAATCATCACCGAGTGAATGGACAATGTCTATTTGTCTTCCAGACTAAGGAAGAAAGAAAACAGAGAAATAGACTATATCATGAAACTTTTAAACAATATTTTTTTACATTTCAGCAATAACTCTACTTACTTTTGGTAAGCAAATAATTAGGTGGCCAAACAAAGAAATAGTTGTGAATGTGAATGGTGAGGGAGGGATGAATGAAGGAAGATAAAAGATGGTGGGTACCGAGAGAGGTGGGTACTAAGGAGTTTTACAGGAAAAGGTGTAATGTAATATAGAGCTTGAACGGTTTGAGCTCATATTTTATAAAGGTTATTAAGAGAGGCGGTGAGAATACAACATATGGGTGGAGAAAGGAGTTGTAACTGCTTTAGAAAATGAAAGGTTTGTTGGGAAGAGAAGATTAAGGGATGATAATTAACGTAGAGAATCCTATTGTATTAGAGTTCATTAATTTGTATTTACATCTCTAATCTATCGTTTTAGAGGTATATAATAGATTAATACCCCCTCCCCAACTTTACTCCATTAAACTATCACATTCGACATATAACCATGAACTTTCTAAAGGATTACTGTGACCCCTTATTGTTAATATCGTAATTTTTTATGAAAAAATGGATCATGTAGATGGCATGTGATTTTTTAACTGGTCATTTTGGTAAGTTAACCCCATATGTTAAAAAGAAAAAAAAAACTACACGTCATTCTCTCTCTCTCTCTCTCTCTCTCTCTCTCTCTCTCTCTCTCGTGGAAGTAACTCCCCCTTCCTGCAACCCCACCCCTTGACCCCTCCATAATAGTCTCTCTCTCTCTCACACACACACACAAAAAAAAAAAAAAACTACCCTCTACCCTCGCCTTTGCCTTCCGCCCAACTTCCTACCTCCCCGATGTCCTCAGAGTGATGAGAATAATGATGGATCTAGTGGGTTTGAGTTTATACCATTGATGCTGGGATTTTAGTTGGATCTAGATTTAAATTTCTTTATTTAATTTAATGATTTTTTTGTGTGTGTGTGTGCGTGCGCATGTGTTTGAGTTTATATTAGTGTCCTCATATTGAAGTGTATAATTATTTAGGTTTATTTTTGGGGCATATACCAAAGAGTAATGCTACATACCCCAAATAAATTCCTCAAACCTCCCCCAAAATGCATTAAGTGTTTGTACATTGTGGTGGGATCCACACATGGTACAAAAACTTAATACATTTTGGGGGAGGTTTTGGGAGATTTATTTGGGACACAACATTATTCTATACCAAATAGTCCCTCGAATTTTTTTTAATACACGTTTAGACCAAACCTTTTTATTCTGTATCAAAAAGTCCTTTACCATGTCAAAAAGGTTTTACCATGCCGCTGACGCGGACCTTTAAAGGTAAGAGAATAAGGGACTTTTTGGTACAAAATAAAAGGCTTGGACTATATGTGTATTAAAAAATGTTAACGGACTTTTTGGTATTTGATCATTTATTTTTTATTGGATATTTTTTCTGAAAAAATCATTTTTTTATTTAATCAGTTTTCTCTGTTTGTTTGAAATCAGTTTTTTTTTCCTTTTGTTGAAAACCATTTCTGTTGGAAGAAGTTTTTTTCCATGCTAGAAATCATTATTTTCCTTTAAAATGTTTTTTTTGTCTTTTATGTTGGAAATCATTTTTTCTCCAAAAATAGTTTTTTTGGGCCGGAAATCAGTCTATCTTTTTTAATGGAAATCATTTTTTGGTTGGAAATAATTTTTATTTTGAAAATAATTTTTTATTTGCTGGATGTTAACGCAAAAATTCTCCATCTACGAGGAACAATCAGAAAAGGACACATGGCATCCTACGTGGCAATATTCGACATCCGAGGAGAGTTGGTCGGCACCCGAGGAGTATTAGTCGGCACCCGAGGAGAATTAGTCGGCACCCGAGGAGAGTTGGTCGGCCCCCGAGGAGAGTTAGTCGGCACCCGAGGAGAGTTGATCGGCATACCAACCAGGAAGATCAACGGATAACTATGCATTTAATGAGTATTAATGTACATTTATACTGTAGATGACAACACATAGCATACCAAGCAATTCAACAATTAGATTCTCTGAATGTAGACATAATGTATAAATGTCTACATACAATGAATCTCTTTATCTCCCATCACTATAAATACATGTATTACCTTAGCCAAAAGGAGAAGAGATTCGGGGGAACCTAGAAACCCCATACTCAAGATACACATCATTTCTCTCTCTACACCATATGGTGCTATTGTAAACCCCTGGGAATAAAATAACAGTGGACGTAGGCTTTATTCATAGACGAACCACTTTAAAAATCTTTGTCTCTTATGTGTTTGATTGGATTGCTTTCATCTATTTATCTGTGATCATAAAAATGGGATTCGGTCCAGTTTTTTGCATCAACAGATTGACGCCGTCTGTGGGAACGTGTTACAAGCATTGTTCTCCATCAAAAGCTAAGTTTTTATTTTCTATATGTATAATCAATTATATATTATACATACATCTTTTTATTCAATCATGATTTCTATGTTTATATACATAAATTAATTGTCCAATTTTTATCTGCAAAATGTTGCATATCATGATTTTTAAATCATAACTGCTAGATTAATTCTTATTTAGATATCTGAAAAATAATGGATTTCATAAATCATAACTTTTTGCTTGATTCTCAAGTTTCAATTTTATATCATGGGAAAAATATTTTAAATGATTAAATATACCAATAAATACGATGATGATAAGATTTGATAATTTTCTTTGTTGATTTTGAAATAATTTGTGAAAGATCTTTGATGATTATTCAAATTCCCATTATATTTTTGTTCAAATCATGATTCTCATATGTTTATATCCATAAAATTAGAGATAAAATCAATTATATATTGTGCATACAACTTTTAATTCAATCATGATTTTATATTCACAAATTGTTGAATCTAATTTTACAAATCTGCATAAATGTACATTTCATAATCACAAAGTTTGAGAAATTTGTGTACATATTATATTATTTCTTCTTTAAGGAGATAAAATAATTTCTCTATATTCATAAATCTCTTTTATATGAGTATATACAAATTTGATTCATTTGGAAATCTTTTAATTTAGTCATAATTTTTATATGCACTAACTGTGTGATCGATTTCAATTTGGGGATATGGTGAATTTTAGACTCATAAAATTATACAAATCCTTGCATCTATGGATCCACTTGAAGATTTTCTGAACAAATATGTTAGGATATGGATAAGCATTAAGAATGATTATGTATTTTCCATTCCGATATTAACATGAATTGAATCAGACCCATTTTCTCTCTCTTCAAGAAAACTATGTTCTCTGCACAAATAATCATATTATGTAATTGTGTTGATACGATCAATTTTATCAATATATGAATAGTCAATTATATGTTGTACATACATACATACATCTTTTGATTCAGTCATGTTTTTTATGATTATAAACATAAATTAGTTGTCCAATTTTTCATTTATCAAATCTGCAAAATATTGCAAATCACGATTTTATTAAATTAGTGGATCGATTTTTATTTCAAATATGAATAAACGAAAATTTCATAATCACAAGTCCGTTAAATATTTTTATGGAGACACGTTTATGTACATCATATTTTTATGAGAACACGAGATATTTTGATTGTTATCTCTCATATTATTATCTGGAAATTTAAATTGTCCAATATTAAAGCAAATGCACACTATATATTGGTCTGCTGAATAATTATTCTAATCGTAATTTTTATATGATTCATCCTCAACAGGTGCTCAGGAAAAATTATCTGCCCAGTTCAATTCTTGGATGCTCATCAACAGCACATAAAGACCTTAAAAGGTCAATACCGAACAAAAACAACGCAGCTAGACTGCACACAACACAGCAGCAAGACTGCAAACGACAATTCAATTGGCACCATCAGATTCATTTCATACATGCCCCAATCCTGGGCATAGAGCTTCATACTTGACTTAATTGAGTTAAGAGTAGGATTGAAGAAGTTCGAGGCAGTGCCATCTACAGTACATCAGTGCCTAAAATTTCTAACAAATTTTGGAGTAGGAGTTGTGAAAGGTGATCAAAAAGTAGCTCGGGAATGTTATTATTCATCTGCCGAGCAAGAGGAGCTGGAGGAGTCGAGGAAAAAGACTACTACTTATCAAGTGGATGAAGGTGCAGAAATTGAAACATTGGATCCTAGAGATGAGTCGCAACTCGTGAAGGGTCAAGTGGTGGAAGCTACTGAAAATATCATTCTGGACAACGAGCACCCTGAACGAACTACTCAATTATGTTCGTCGTTGGAAGCCTCATTAAAACAAGAATTGATAACTTTCCTTAGAAGCAGAAGACAAACTTTTGCATGGAGTCATGAAGATATGCCAGGGATAGACCCAAACTTCTTATGTCACGAACTCAATGTGAATAAGGAGATCAAGCCTGTAAAGCAGAGAAGAAGATTATTCAGTCCCGAGAAGAATCAAGCTATACAGGAGGAAGTCGAGAAGCTCCAGAAAGCTTGTTTAATTGAAGATGTTAAATATCCAGACTAGTTAGCAAATATGGTGATGGTAAAAAAGAAGAATAACAAGTGGAGGATGTGTGTAGACTTCACCGACCTCAATAAAGCATGCCCAAAGGATCACTTTTCGCTGCCCCGAATTGATCAACTAGTCGATGCTACCTCGGGACACGAGTTGCTGAGCTTCATGGATGCTTATTCTGGTTACAACCAGATTAAAATGAAACCTAAAGACAGGGAGAGTACTTCTTTCATTACCCCTAGGAGAACTTATTGTTATAATGTTATGCCTTTTGGTTTAAAAAATGCAGGTGTGACATATCAGCGACTGATGAACAAGGTTTTTGCTGAACAAATTAGTTGCAATATGGAAGTCTATGTTGACGATATGCTGACAAAAAGCAAGAAAGCTTCCGACCATCTAGTTGACTTAAGTCAGACTTTTGATCAACTGGATAAATATCAAATGAAGCTGAACCCGACGAAGTGCGTATTTGGAGTACGAGAAGGCATGTTTCTCGGATACATCGTCAATCAACGAGGCATTGAAGAAAATCCTGAAAAGATCAAAGCTCTGTTAGGGCTGCGATCTCTAACGACGAAGAAAGAAGTACAGAGTCTCACAGGACGAGTAACAGTACTCAACAAATTTGTATCGCGAGCAACTGATAGATGTCTCCCATTCTTCACAACGCTCCGAAAGACTTTTGAGTGGAATGATGAATGTGAGAAGGCCTTTCAAGACTTGAAGAAATACCTGGGAGCACCTCCACTGTTGTCCAGGCCGCTGATGGAAAAAATTATACTTGTATCTAGCAGTATCGGAGAATGCAGTTAGCTCGGCGCTAATCAGAGTGGAGAATGGAGTGCAAAAACCAATTTACTACACAAGAAAGGCCTTCCGAGGAGCAGAGATCAGATATCCAAGACTGGAAAAGTTAGCACTGGCATTGATTGAAGCGAGTAGGAGAATGAGGCCATACTTTCAGGCTCATACTATAGTCGTATATACTGATATGCCATTGAGGCAAGCCCTTCATAAGCCAGAAAAATCAGGGAGATTGATGTACTGGGCAATAGAACTCGGTGAATATGATATAGTTTATGAACCCAGATCATCGCTAAAAGGGCAGGCTGTAGCAAATTTTATAGCAGAGTTTACCTATCCTGATACCCTTGAGGAGCAAAAGTTGCTCGCTGATCAACCTGTGGATGTTACAGAATCAACAGACACAAGCTCAGACCAACTTCGGTTGGTAAAAGGGCGAGTGGATGTTACAGGATCATCAATTTCGAGCTCAGACCAACTCCGGTTGGTAAAAGGGCAAGAAAAGATGATCGACGAGGAACAAGAAATATCGGGGGAGGATAAAAGGAAACAACAAATATTTCACCGAGGAACTCTGTCAGATCAGAAATTTGAAGACGAGTTACCTATATGGAGGTTATATGTAGATGACTCATCTTGCACAACAGGCTGTGGGGCAGGGATCGTTTTGAACAGTCCGGACGAGGTCGACATGGAATAATCCCTACGATTCCAATTCAAAGCTTCCAATAATGAGGTTGAGTATGAGGCCATGATTGCAGGTCTTAATTTGGCAAAAATTATGGAGGCGCAGCAGGTTATTGTCTTCAGTGATTCTCAATTGATCGTAAGTCAAATGGTGGGAATATATGCAGCTAAAGGAGAATCAATGATTAGGTATCATGCAAAGGTGATGGAGTTGGTATCAGAATTTGTTGCTATTCAGCTGGTCAGAATACCAAGAATGGAGAATGCGAGAGTAGACGCCTTAGCTCGATTAGCATCAGCTACTCGTACCGAGCTACGAAGAACAATCCCAATTGAAGTTTTAGTTGGTCGGAGTATAGATGAAGATCTGACGATGAATTTTATTACCCTTGATTTAGGACCATCTTGGATGGATCCCATCAGGGCATATATTGAGGAGGGAGAATTACCAATTGACAAGCTCGCAGCCAAGAAATTGAAGTTTAAAGCTGCTCGGTATGTATTAATTAACGGTATTCTATATAGATGAGGAATTATGGCAGGTTTGCAAAGATGTGTGCATCCCACCAAGGTGAAAGATTTGATTGAAGAGGTCCATGAAGGGTCTTATGGAGCCCATGTAGCAGGTCGAACGCTTTTGCAAAGGATGATGACGCAGGGATACTACTGGCCAACGATGAGAGCTGATTGTATAGCCTATGCCAAGAAATGTGACAAGTGCCAGCGCTTTTCCTCCATCCGAAGAACTTCACAAGCATTGTTGACACCCATAACTTCCCCTTGGCCATTTGCCATGTGGGGAGTAGATCTGGTCGGGCCACTGCCAACGACTAGGGGAAGGTTTAAATACCTCGTCGTCGCAGTGGATTATTTTACTAAGTGGGTAGAAGTGGAGCCTCTCATTGATATTGCGTACGACAAGGTGTACCAATTTATCTAGAAGAATATCATCTGTCGATATGGTCTTCCTCATGCCTTCATCACAGACCATGGAACACAATTTAACAACGAGGAGTTCGCTGCCTATTGCCATCAGTCCAATATCTTAAAGATCCACTGGGCACCAAGACATCCTCAAAGCAACGGACAGACTAAAGTGACGAACAGAATACTGTTAAATGGATTGAAGAAAAGACTAAGTGACGCAAAAGCAAACTGGATCAACGAGTTACAGTCAGTACTGTGGGCTTATCGTATTACTCCCCGAGCAGCAACTGGAGAATCACCATATATGCTGGCGGTTGGAAGTGAAGTTGTTATACCTGCTCCTTTTATTGAACTTTTTTCGGGGAATACTAGTGCTACTCGGCAAAACTCGGCAAAGCTCAGACTACTCAGCAAAAATATTCCTAAAAATGCCAACCTGTTTGGCTAGGAAACAAAATATTCCTAAAAATGCCAACCTGTTTGGCTAGGAAACAAAATATTCCTAAAAATGCCAACCTTGGTTGGTTAGGAAAAAAAATATTCCTAAAAATGCCAACCTGTTTGGCTAGGAAACAAAATATTCCTAAAAATGCCAACCTATTTGTCTAGGAAACAAAATATTCCTAAAAATGCCAACCTGTTTGGTTAGGAAACAAAATATTTCTAAAAATGCCAACCTGTTTGGTTAGGAAATAAAATATTCCTAAAAATGCCAACTTATGTTGGTTAGGAAGTACATATATTCTCGGAAATGCCAACTTATGTTGGTCGGGAGGTAAATATATTCTCGGAAATGCCAACTTATGTTGGCCGGGAGGTAAGATTATTCCAGAAAGCGCCAAAGTTGCTCGTAGAGGAAAAATCCACTAACTATGGCTGGTCGGGGATAAAAACCCACTAACTGTAGTTGGTCGAAAAGGAAAATTTACCGACCTTGGTTGGTCGGAAACATTTTATGAAAACGAGAAAGTGATCGAGTAAGATTTTTGATACTCGTAACTTTTTTACTAAGTTGGTCGACAAACAAAACATCATTTTTTATCAAATGGTTACCACAAATTCAAACTAGTCGACAATAAGTTGATTGACAAACAACACAATATTGTTATCTTTTTAACAGATACATATGCACAGATGTAAAGTATTTTACAAGACAATAGCAATTAAGATTGCGAACAAAAATGAAAGTCTTTCATTAAAATCAAAAACAAAATACATCAGGAATGAAATAAAAATTTATTACATCAATATTCCCATTCTATTGGTTTCTTCCCCTCTGCTTTTGAAACAGGTTCCTCGCCAGCAGGTGGATCATTTAAAGCAAGAGGAGAATTTATGAAGTTAAGATCTTTGAGCATCCTGATATTCATCACGGATGGTCGATCTAGGAGGTGCTCGATAAAGTATTTGTTCATTTGGGGGCTTCTATTACGGATATATTTGTTCATTTGGTGGCACATTCTTATAACATCATGCAGTCGAGCACCAAATTCAACTTCACAAACTCACACGAAGGTGTATTCAGAAGTTCAGGAGGTACATTCAGAAGTTCAGGAGGCATATTCATGAGTTATTATGCACATACTACTGAAGTTCAGAAGTCAAATTTAGCATCTACAGCACTGAGATCTTTACTACTACTATCCCGACCAATATTGAAGAAGAAGTTGTATGAAAATGTTTCGAAGTCCACCACTAGCTTGGTACTAATCAGATTGAAGAGTTGGGTTCAAAAGCTAGTATGTTACTCGATAAAGTATTCAGAGGATCATAAATTAGAAGAATCAAGCACGTGAAGTTAGCACTCAGTGGCTCGGCACAGGAGGCAGTTGGTCGGCTAGCGAACCAATCAACATACTTGAAGATTATGACAAGCTACAAGCTGCATACTATGGCATGGCTGCATCCAAATTCCCAGGGGTGATACATAGCACACGGAGTTCCTCAAAAGAAAAATTAGCAACCGTCGATCAGCCTGCATCATACGTCGTCCAGGAGATAATGCACTTTATGTTGAACAAATCAAGAAGGTAAATCAAGAATTTCCCGAGCACCAAGCAACACTGCAGAATAAATACTCCATCCTTTCAAGTAAACTATCAAGCATGAAGCATTGGGGGCTTCTGTTAACGCAAAAATTCTCCATCTACGAGGACCAATCAGAAAAGGACACATGTCATCCTACGTGGCAATATTCGACACCCGAGGAGAGTTGGTCGGCATACGAGGAGTATTAGTCGGCACCCGAGGAGAATTAGTCGGCACCCGAGGAGAGTTGGTCGGCCCCCGAGGAGAGTTAGTCGGCACCCGAGGAGATTTGATCGGCATACCAACCAGGAAGATCAAAGGATAACTATGCATTTAATGAGCATTAATGTACATTTATACTGTAGATGACAACACATAGCATACCAAGCAATACAACAATTAGATTCGTTGAATGTAGACATAATGTATAAATGTCTATATAAAATGAATCTCTTTATCTCCCATCACTATAAATACATGTATTCCCTTAGCCAAAAGGAGAAGAGATTCGGGGGAACCTAGAAACCCCATACACAAGATACACATCCTTTCTCTCTCTACACCCTATGGTGCTATTGTAAACCCCTGGGAATAAAATAACAGTGGACGTAGGCTTTATTCATAGCCGAACCACTTTAAAAATCTTTGTCTCTTATGTGCTTGATTGGATTGCTTTCATCTATTTATCCGTGATCATAAAAATGGAATTCGGTCCAGTTTTTTGCATCAACACTGGAAATATTTTTTTCGTTTGAAATCATTTTTTTGCTAGAAAATAGTTTCTTATGATAGAAATCACTTTTTTCACATTAGTTTTTTTCAGTTGGAAATCATTTATTCCCTATTTCTTTGAAAAAAGTAATGTTTTCAGATTATTTTTTTGTAATTTATTTTATTTTTCACGAATTCTAATTTTTCAAAATAGTTTATCTAGTTTCTAAATTTGCAGGTATTTTCCTTTAATATGAAGATTTTAAAATATTTTTAAGTGATTTATTCTGTAATTTTTAATTTTTAAACTTTTATATTATTTCGAACAATTATACGCTCATTGGGAAAGTGTGTAATTAACCCAATTTAATGGCCGGTTTGATTTGGAATGAAATACTTTTAATCATGGTAAAAAATGAAATAGTGAAATGCTATTTCATATATTTAAAAGTAATTTTTTTTTATCTGAAATTGTGATAAGTCCATATCTTACAATTATGTAACTTTAATAAAAAATATTGAGTAAAATTTAACTTTATATAAGTAAAAGCATATTTTACTATGGTGAAGAGTATTTTATCTTAATCAAACGGACCATAAAGTTGAAAAGATGAGCAAGATGAGTAATTTCGTTTGTTAAAATATTATCTTCTCACAGTATTTCTCTTTTACTATTCCACCAATCAATCGCATTTGTTATTGGAAACGTAGATAATTTAGACCAAAAAATTCATACAATTGCTCATCATCAAATGATTATGGGAAGAATCTTGCCTAGGTTTAGACATTTCTATCATATCAACCTTCTTAATCAATTTATATATGTGCATATATGAAGATATTTATTCCAAGTTCTAAGATACTGCTGCTGCCTATCTTTGTAATCTGCGTATATAAATGTTTGTGAGAAATGCATCTCCCACCTCTCATTTCATCATTATAAAATTTGGGAAAACCTATATATTCTTGAGAAGTAAACAATGCTTATATATGTACTTCAATTTTAGTGGATGGGATAGAAAGATTGAGCTTTCTGCATAAAGTTTTTGTTTTATGATGTGAAACTCAAGGTTCAATGCCAGCTGGCTGGAAATATTTCTATTATTTAAAAAAAAAAAAAAACTTGGACTTGCTTGAATTAAGCACAAAAGTTTTGTGTTACCATTATCTAAGGGCTAAACTTCGAGCCCTATAAGTATCAAATATAAAAATATTTCTTTTGCTAACGCAAGTAAGGTTTTTGTCAGGCAGGCCCACCACTACAGCATATATATGTAGAAAACATGGTGGGGGCATCGGATTTGTGCATAGATTAGAGGATATTTAGAGATAATCTTGTGCTCGTAGACTCAATTTGATTGGATAATGGTGACTCGTTTGTTGGGATGCGTGAAAAAAGTTGATAACTTTTATTAAATTAAACGAATGACGACAAATTAAATCAGAATAAGTCATAGTGTCCATCATTGCACTTATTTAGGAGGAGGATGCAAAGATTAAAAGTGCTTTGAATTGTTCCAAGTAGTTGATTAGTTCAAAATGGCCGAGGAAATCCGCTATGGGTACAAAAATTTCAGTCTATAGCGAGTTATTCATACTAGGGGAATAAAAGAATCAAGACTAAAGTTACTCCAGTTTGATTTGCAGTGTTTTACGAGTTTACAAATACTTGGCTAGTACGAACCGAATTACTAATATCAAATGACTTTCTTGCCATAATTATAAGTTCTCGATCGGAATTCGAGTTAAGGAACTAAAAAATATGTTCAAGTTTTAGTTATTGATTTTAAGCACCATTCTTGAACAATTTTTTATTTTATTTTTATTTTATAAACAAAAATCGAGATCGAATAGTTTGCCATAATTCATAGTCATATTATGATAAGAAATAAGTAATTATGGTTCGACTATCCTAACATTATTTTGTTCTCATTTTTTGTAACTTATTGTCAAGAAACAACACTTTCTTAAGTAAGTGTTACACCCTTTCCCTCCCTCTTCAGCCAGTGACATGACATGGGCTTCCAGAATGCTAAAAAATTTACTAAATTTGAGATTTTAATTTCCCAAATAAAAGAAGGAAATAAAAACTAATACAATGTGGAATAAATTTTAGAGGGTTTGTACAAGGAAGCCAAGAAAGCATCTACAATTATGAAAGCATACAATACAACTCTTAAAAAGAGGACTAACATAGAAAAAGCTAATGGTAATGGTAGTATTTTTCATTTTCTTTTGGAACATCTAAAAAAATTACATAAAGAAAATCTAACCAGTCATAAGAATACAGAGAACACAGAAGTTGTAACAAAAGAGGGGTGAAAGTAAAAACAGACTCTTAACAAAGAGAAAGTTGTAGTCTCTTCCCACGCCAACAGCTTTTTATATTTTTCGGTAAAATTTGCTTATCTATATAAGCAAAGTTTTTCCACAAATTTACCATCTCTTTGAAAATTATTTTTTTTACTTGTTTTTCTTGGTTATTTTATTTTTATTTTGTAGAAAATGTTTTTTATATATATTTTTTTGTTAAAAAAATGGTTTTTTGGCTAAAAACTGCTTTTTGTGTTAAAACTAGTATTAAAAAATAGCTAAAAATTGTCTTTCATTAAATAATATTTTTGTCAAAACATTTTTAATTTTTTTTTCACTGAAAACTATTTTTTTTTCTGTTAAAACTGTTTCACTATTGGGTAAAAAACTATTTTTTTTGTGCTAAAATTGTATTTTTTCTAAATACTGTTTATTGCTAAAAACTATTTTGGTGAAAAAAAATGCTTTTTTTCTCGTTAGAAGTTGTTTTTATTGTTAAAACTATTTCTTAAGAACTATTATTCCATTATAAGTTTTTTTTGTTAAAATTGTTTTTTTAGAAACTATAATAATATTTAAGAATTATTTTTTTTGTTAAAAAATATTATATATATATTTGATTGTTTTTATATGCCACTTTTGAGATTAATTCTATCAAACATCTTACTTTTACCGCTTGAAAAATTAATGCTATTAAACAATCCTATCTGAAAAATTTTAGGATTTGCATGCCATGGGAAAATTTGACATCGAAAATCTTGTCCAATTTTGAATCCAATGGACCCTTAATTTAGGAGGGGAAAAAATGAATCTTAATTTTTGACGAATTAAGTATTATATATCTACACTATCACAACCGTTATTACAACCAGTGCTAAGACACTTTAGAGTCCTACTACGTGACTCACAAACACAACACATTTAGTGCGATATACTGACGTGTTGTGTTTGTATTGGCTCGTGTCCAGGTCAAACAATAATAAAAATCAGACATAGATCAGTGCGGGTGTGGCACGTCACTGTGTCACACCATTATATATCACATTTACGAGTTTGTTTAAAATTATTGAACAATTAATGCTACCAAAATAACCAACAATTAGCTAATATGCCACAGACCATAAAAATTTCATTCCATATCGAACTTACGCATCAAACTTTGAAAATTTATAAGTTCCATCTACTGTGTCATGAGTCAGGCCCTTTTAGAGTGGTACTTAGGTTTAATTTATTACTCTTGGGTTTGGTTTTGTCCTAGATTGGGTTATTGTAGATTGGGTTAAAATGTGTGAGTTTGGGTATCATTAAAAAAAATACTATAGTATTTCATTAAACAATTGTTCAATTATGAAATATTACTTTCATCACTCATTTTTTATCACAAACTACAAACACACAAAAAAAAATTAATGGTATCAAAATTTAAATATTTAAAACCCATGCTAATGGCAATTTAATCTCGTATAGTTTGGACGAATTATCGCTTCATCATCTAAAGTTTCAAAAGAGACACATAAAAAACCAAACTTTGCTAATTGAATTTATTTTTTCTAAAATCTATCATGTCGTTAAATTTTGAATAGAAAGTGGCATGTGGAGTGCACATGCTTCAGATTTAATATCTAATCAATTTTTTTTTTTTAAATCATAACGTTTTTGCATAAAATTCACAAAATTACAAAAAAAAATATCATTGGAATCTTGCTGTTAAGTAAATTGTTTCTATATGTAAGCTTCTTAAATTTGACACACTATTGACAAAATTTCTATTTTTAACTTTTGTGCTAACTGAATGTCACTAAACATTGCACTGTTTATCAAGTTTTGGTTCATTATTATTTACTAATATGTTGTAATCAATAAATAATTATTTTCAAAAGAAAAATATAATTTTATCTAAAATTTTAAATAAAGATTCCTGCACTATCATGTTAATTATGTTGTGTATTGGCTATGCTGTTTTTTAGCAAAATTTAAAACTTAGACAATGTTTATAAAAGATGTTTATAAATATTTAAAGGGTCAATGAAAAAAATATTTTATCAATTTAGAAATATAGCATAATTCTAGTAAATAGTAAATAGAGAAGAAATAGAGGGATTTTCGTAACTAATGTGTACGTGTGTGTGTGTGTGTGTGTGTAGAGAAAGAGAGGAATGGTGATGGTGACGTAAAGTAGATCTTTCGAATGACATTTTGGGTTGGATTGGAATTGAATTCAACCAAAACCTAATACTAAAAGTGCATGTCTCTGTCACCCACTCTTTGCTTACTTTGTCGTTTGTGTGTATGTCTCTGTCACATGGAGTCTGTGTGCCCCTTATATATATATTGGCTTTTTTTAGTCTCTTGGTACTACTACATATGTATCACTATCATAGGGGATGGCGCCCTAAATTTTTGGGGGACTCTTTTCTTGGGGTTTTCAGATTTGAGACATGCAGATTTACAGCTTTATCTGTATTTCAATCCAACACGGCCAGTCATGTGACAAAGAGTTCAAGTACAAGCCATCACCACGTGCATTGCATGTGAGCTTCTACTTAGTTACAAAAAAAACATCCGCAAACACTATTATTATATGCGGCGCTGTAAATCGGGTTGGGTGAGTCGGGCTTCAGGTTGTTCAGGCTCGGCCTGAACTACCTTACCCAGGCTCAAGCCCGAGCTTGGCTCGAACTGAAATTTTCTACTTAAGTTCGAACTCGGCTCATCAATATTTCGGGGTTCAGGCCCGATTTCAGGCAGACCCGAATTCATTTTTTTTTGTTAAAAAAAGTTTGAATTAATGTTTTTTTCTTTTGTTTCCATCATGGAGAAAATGTATACACCAAAATCTAATTGATATTTCATAAAATAAAATATATAATGATGAAATGTATTAAACTAAAATAAGGGAGGTAAAAATGAAAAGCTACAATGACTAATTATATTTCATACATATAAAATTAGTTAACATAAATATGTTATATTTTATAAAATAATTTATTTATTTATATTTTCAAAGTTCAGGCTTCGGGCCCAATTCGGGCTTGGCAAAGTTCGGCTCAAGCTCGGCCCGAAATTCATTCGGGCTTGAAATTTTGGCTCAAGCTCAGCTCGGCTCAAACTCAAATAAAGCTCGGCCCGAAAATAGCGGGCGGAACTGGCGGGTTCGGGCTTGCCCGACTCAATTTACAGGCCTAATTATATGTAATAAAACGAGGGAGGAGCGATTTTCGCACCCCTTTTAGTTTCTTTGCATATTTTTATTATTTTAAGATAAAAATGCTCTTATTTTTTTTATTATTAATTACCCAGTATAAAATAGAAGCATATACCAAATAGTTTATCTAATTATTTTTTAATACACATTTAGTTCAAGTCTTTTTAGTTTGCACCAAAAAGTCCTTCACCATGCCAAAAAGGCTTTACCATGTTGCCGGCGCGTAGCTTTAAAGATAAGAGAATAATGAACTTTTTGGTATAAAATAAAAGATTAGACTAAATGTGTATTAAAAAATATTTGGGTGACTTTTTGGTATTTGATCCTATAAAATATCACTTTGTTAGTAGTGTACTACATAGTCAAATATATCCTTCTACATTTTTTTTTCGTTTATGTACCTAATTAAAAAAATATATAATTAGGAACATGAAATACAGGATTGTAAATACAGAATTGTGTTTGTAATATTTTGTTTCATAAAAGACCTGTAATAAAAATTGTTTGTTTTATTAAAAAAATAGTATTTTTTTAATATAAAAATGTGTTTTATAAAAAAAATTACTTTTTTAAAAAAAAATGTTTTTTATATAAAAACTGTCTTTTTCATAAAAACGAAAAAACGGCAAGTTTTTTAAAAAAAAAAATGTTTTTCTTCCAAAAAAGGCATAAAAATAATTTTTCTACATCATTTAATGAATGTAGGTCCGCGCCAACGCAACAAATCGCTTCAAATTTTTTTCACAAAAATTGTACAGGTTTTTAAAAACTAATTAAAACTAATTTATAAAAAAACATTCTTACATTATTTTTTTGTAAATATATATAAAAACTAGGAAAATAGTTGTTTAAAAAAAAAAATATTTTTTATAAAGAAAACAATTTCTCAAAGGTTAAAACAGTTTATTATATAAAAAAACATTGTTTTTTTAAATTTTTTTCTTAAAAATAACTTTTTACGTTTTAGAAATATTTCCATAACTTAGTGTTTTGGGGTTAGCAAATCTTTTATTTCTGTAAAAAATGCGACTGTGTGATAATTGATTAAATTCGCAACTTTCTACGTTGGCACACTTATTTAATTAGTGTATATTTTTAAACCAAAATAAGTCAGCCCCAAATCATTCAACTGCGTGTGTGCGTGTGTCAAACCATAAAATAAATAAAGCATGCGACTCAAGCTTAAGGAAAAATCCCCGAAGGGGCAAAACCTTTTATTTCACTATAATTTTGTAAGAAAACGGCTTACACAGGTTACAATGAAATAAGGTGACATACGAAATACCCGCAGATGTCGGTTCCGATGTCTCGGCTGAAACTTTCTCTTTCCAGGAGGGAAGCAGTGAAGAAGAGAAACATCTTCTCCACAAGATGTGAACTTTATAAGGACTCCCTCCACAATAGCACGCAACTGTCGGTTGTAGAGCTCTTCCCACAAAGAATAAACAAGGGCAAAAGTTGTGTTCTTGAACACCAAAACAATTCACTAAAGCATATGGGAGTTTTGTGAATTGAAAACAAAAAGGGATTAAAACCCTAAAGAAAGAAGCCTAAAAGAATTCTGCTTTTGCAGTTTTTCTGTTCGTCAAAACGCTGTGACTTCTTAATGAAAACAGAACCAAATAATGAGATTTTATAGAAAATTGCGCTGCCTCGAAAATCGAGCTCGTTCGAACGAGAAGCAATCTCGCTCGAACGAAGTACGCATGTCGTTCAAATGACATCGCGCGACTTCCAATCTCGCTCGAACGAGATGTTGATCTCGCGCGAACGACCTGGGCGTCAAAATCGAGGTCCGCTACTAAACTCAGAAAAAATACTCATTCTCAATATTTGACGAAAAAGTCCGCTCCAACACTTAGAAAATATTTTATAAAAATTTCCCAAAAGCTCTAAGCGAAAAGTAAAGGTATTTAAAACATAACCTTACCAAAGTAAACTTCGCGGAGTCTTGAATGATGAAGAACTTGAGTAATTCGGATCCGTCTTAGATGTAGATTGCTCTTGAAAGCTCTTCGACGGTGTATCGGTATATGACATAACAAATTGATAACGAACCTATGAAAATATGTCCTTACAAATCTCCCCCTATGTCTATGCCGGTACATATATAAAAAATCCGAATTATCAAAAATCAAATTGCCTATACAAATCTACCCTCCCATGAATAAATTTGCAAGACTTCAAAACTGTTCTTCAATCATCTTCATAAAATCTCAAAGCTTTTCTCATCAGGGTGTGCAACATCATGATCATCAATCTTTGTACCTACACACATGAGAAAAAGCAAAAACCTTCATGACGCATCGAATTTGAAATGATATAAGAATGAAGCATTAATAATCAAATCTCCCCCATAATGCAAAAACTCCCCCATAACATGATAATTCTTTCTCCCCCTTTTTATGATGTTCCAAAATAGACATATAAGAAGAAAAAAATCAAAACATGTAGTGTCACGAAAAAAATGCATAGCAAACAAAGATCAACCTACGCGCATGCAAAGATCAACCTACGCGCATGCAAATGGATTCACAAAGTATTTTTGGATTTTTTAATTTTTCATACAAAAATAAGATACCACTTTGAAAAAATATGATACAAAAATCACACCATGGATTTAAACTCAAACAACCAAGACATGGAAACGAAAGGAATGGGTGTGAACACATTCGATAGGTAAATCAACTCAATCAATCATATGTGCACGATGAATACATGTACCCCTAACGAATGAACATCAAAATAATCCTTTGTAATACCCCACGATTTTGGAGGCTGAGAAATTTAAATTTTTGGGAAAATAAAATTTAATTAGATTGGAGAATTTTAAAACTTGGGAATTGAGGTCCAAAAATATAGGACGTTTTGAAGTATTCCAGATGATGATTTTGAGGGTACCATTGATCCCGGAAGGGTCGAGATAGTCAAAATGACTGTCATTGGGTTTTATTTCGGCTCTGGAATATTTTTAAGTCAGTTTGACTCGAATTAGAGTAAACGAGTCATTTAAAGTGTGTATTAACATTTAAAATTGGGTTTATTGTTTTAAAGGATTTAAAGGCTTACGGATTAAGACTTCTCAATTGAGAGAAGAGAGAAAGAGAAAGGACGAAGGAAAGAAGAAGAAAAGTGTAACACCCCGTATTTTTGTATAGTTAATATTTAATTAATTCGGGAATTTTAAATTACTGGTGTGTTGTAATTTTAATTGAATTAATTATGGCAATATATATATATTTAAATATTAATCGGGGAGTGAATGGTTAATGTTTAGGGAAATTTATTTACTAAGTGAATAGTAATAATTTAATTACGTCATTTCGAGTATTAATGACGAGGTATACACTTATCCCAGCCGGGAGTCGGTATAGACTAAACTGGGTGTGAGATAAGGATTTTTATAAAATAATTCGGATGCCAATTCTGAGTGCGTGGTTGAGTCCGAATGGGTCGAGATAGTCAGAAAAGAGTATCCGGGGGTAGTAATTGGGTCTCGGGGTATTTTTGGGCATAGCCGGGCCCACACGGGGTGAGTTGGGCCACTTTAATTAAACCCATTAGGTGAAAAACGGGATTAAGGGTTTTTAACCTAATGGGGAGATTAAAGAATGACAGCCAACATAACTCTAAACCTAGGGTTTGAGAGGAGATTTGGGGGAAAGAAAATCAAGAACAAATTGGAAGTTATTGGAGCCAAATTGAGGGACTACGCCAACGGATCAGACACTACGAACACTTACAGGCAAGTGGTTAATTGTTGAGATTTCTAAAAGTTTGATAATCAATTCATATCATAGTGATGTGTGTATGAAAATTCGTTTTGGGTGTGTCACCAAAATCTAAATTGGGTTTTTATAAATTTATATTCCTTAATGAGATTAAGGGGGAAGATTGATCGTGTTTATGATTCTAGAATGTAGAGGACTGAATCAGATGTTAAAACCAGTAAGAGTAGATGGTTAATTGCTGTTAAAATAAATGAAATTTGGATTGGGGATTTGAAACCCGGATAATACCCAAATCGGGAAAAAGTAAGAACTCGTGAGATTTAATTTCAGTTTGATGTTCTATAAGTTGCTTTGATCCTATTCTTATGTAGAAATAGGGTTGATTGAGCTTGGGTTAGTCCAGGGGAAAGAATGAAAGTTGGGGGTTTTCGTTAATGGTGGAACTGCCTGTTGGAGAAGACGAAGTCAGGGACGATCGATCGATCGACCCAGGGGTTCGATCGATCGATGATTCGGAATTTTGGGCAGTTCGCCCAGTTTGTATATAAGGGGAAAATTAATTAGAAATTTAATTCCCAAACATTAATTAGTGATAAATAAATATGAAACAAATATTCCTAGTAATTATGGGAGAAAGTAATTGGGACTAGGATGAATTTATGTGGGGCATTTAATGGATGAATTTGAGATATTTCATTCCAAAATAGTGAGGTAAGGATCATGTGACTGAATCCGGGTATATTGGTCATGCGACCCCAAGGAAGTGAAGTAAGTTTGGGGATAAACTAATTAATTTTGAGTTGGGATATAGACTCGGGAGATACTTAATTATGGACCAAGTGGGCGAGTCCGGGTATGTTGGTAATTATAGGTAAATATAATTGGGAAATTATGGAGATAAATGTGTGACACATTGTGGGCGAAAAATATGGGAAAGAAATTATGAGATATAAAAATTGACCGAGTGAGTGAGTCCGGGTATGTTGGTTATGTGACACCAAAGTATTTAATTTATTTTTGAGAGAGAGTAATTAATTTGGAGTCGAAACATAGACTCGGGAAATATTAAGATACGGGCCAAGTAAGTGAGTCCGGGGAAAATGGTTGGGTGACACCAAGTTATTAAATTAATAAATGCGTTAATTAATTTAGTTAGAGTCAGCTTGTAGACTCGGGTAGTATTAAATTAATAAGTGTATTAATTAATTTAATTAGAGTCGGTTTATAGACTCGGGTAGGATTAAATTAATAAGGGTGTTAATTAATTTAATTAAAGTCGATTTATAGACTCAGGTATGATTAAATTAGTGGATGAGATAATTAGTTTAATCAGAATCAGATTGTAGACTCGTGAAGGGTACTTATTAATTAATTTGATAATTAATTATATTAGAGTCGGACCACAAACTCGGAATTTGGGTTAATTAATTAATGTGTAAATTAATTGTATTAGAGTCGAACCACAGACTCGGATTGGTATTAAATTAATATATGTGTTAATTAATTTAATTAGAGTCGGGCGATAGACTCGGAAAAAGTATTATATTAATTGAGGTGTGAATTAATTATATTAGAGTCGGACCATAGACTCGGGAAGAGGATAAGTTATTAAGTGAGAAAATTAATTACATTGATTCGGGCCACAGACTCAGAAAATTACAGGCAGTGTATGGGATTTTGAGTACATGGTAAAGCCGGGGTTATTAATATATATATATATATATACGGTGTAGTGATAGTATATATATATACGTGAATGTATTGTGTGTGACATTAAATTACAGGCAGTGTACGGGAATTACAGGCAGTGTATGGGATTTTGAATACACGGTAAAACCGGGGTTCATAATATATATATACGGGTAGTGATAGTATATATATATATATATATATATATATATATATATATATGTGTGTGTGTGTGTGTGTGTGTGTGTGTGTGTGTGTATATATTGTGTATGATAGTAAATATCAGTGACTAGATATTTATTTAATTTAAATACTCTAATGCTATCAAGGGAGGTTGCGCGATGTGGGTGAATCCCCTAGCTTGAGGAGTAGGGCGAGTATATCCCCAGGTCATAGCGTCCGGTATATATGGGTGAGGGATTTATCTCACTTTCAGGGAAGGAATATGACCGCCTCCACTTCGTTTATATCTTGGTCCAAGTTGGTGAGCGATTCTAACTTGGGGAAACTAGGTTTTGTGAGCACACCTAGTGAGATAGCATTCTAGAGGGAATCATCCGGTGAGGGTATACTCGGAAGGATGGATACACGTATAATATATGCGTGGATGTTAGTAAAGGTACGTATAATATGGTAGTAAATATTATATGTAAGTGAATAATATAGTGTGTGATGTATTTACATTATATAACTCGGGTTACAGTTATATGCTATTAATGAATGAGAAATTAATTAAGTATTCATTTGTGGTAATAATACAGTGTGTGATGTATTTACTTTATATAACTTGTGAGACGGTTATATACTACTATTTAAGAGGAATTACTTAAGTTAATTGTGAGATAACTTATAATTCAAGAAATTATTATACTCGGGTTAGAGTAGTATGGCAAGGGAAGGTTATACCAGGACTAGTTGGACGGGGTAGTACAACTAGGTGGGGTTAAGGTAACCGGTAGGTGTGCACAATAGTGGAGGGGTGAGAATGTCCACAAGGGAGTGCGACACTAACTTAAATATGAAGCGCATTCATACATTTTAAATTACTACAGTTAATTCACTTGCTAAATATTTTCAAAATGTTTTGGGTTCTAACCCTTGCTATAAAACTATTTTCAAAACCTTTTAGGTATCCAGCCACAGGGACGCCAGGATTGATATTCTATTCCAGGGGCATGGAGCTGCGGCATATGTGGATGCTAGCAGGAGTTTGGATTAGACGCATCATTCATTCATTCCTAGAGTAGGAATCTTGTATGAGTTTCAGTTTTATTTAGGGCTTGTCTCCCAGACTTCTCGGTACAGTTTTCAGGTGTAATTTATTCAGGTGTTGAATATTTGTAATGGATTATTTATTTGGTGGCCGGTGATTTATTCGGAAAGTTGTGTAATTATTATTCTATTTACTTTCATTCAGTTGTGGAATGGTTTATATTTTAATTCCGCATGTATTGTTTTGTTTAATTAAAAAGTTAAAATTGGCACCAGTTTTTGGAATACTAGGTGGTTAGTAAGTTTATAAAAATTTTCGACAGTGATGCTAAGGATGATCCAACTGGGATTCCAGTTTTAATTTGGTATAGGACTGATCACCCGGTATTTTATTAGGCGGGGTGTCACAGATGGTATCAGAGCATCAGGTTCTAGTGTCCTTAGGATCTGTGCGGCTTTTCACGCTTCGGCTTAGCGATCTTTGATATAGAGCCCTATCATAGGATTGTTGTATTCTCATACGTATGAGCATATACGTTCTTCTGCAAAATTTATATTTGAAAGTGAACTCATACAATTCGATTCTCATTCCAGATGACGCCTAGGAGAGGGAGAGCAGTTAGGGCAGCATGGGGAGGTGAGACGAGGGAGGCTCGTCAGGAGTAGGAGTTACGGCAGCAACTGCCAAAGATAATTTTGGCAGCAGAGGTGACCGAACTAATGGCGCAGGCGATTGAAACGATGGTAGTCGCAAACGACAAGGTACTTTCCACGGGATCCGCCACAAGTGTTAGTGGCATCGGATGTTCTGACTCACGCGGGGTCGTTGGGGTGCAAACAAGAAAGAGAAGTTATTTTTAGTGGGAACCCACCAGAGTTGCGAGGAGGTTCAGGTGTAGTACTAGAGTGTCAAGGAAGAGAGGTATCCAGCGTCACCTACGCATGGGAGATTGCGAGGGGGTGCGAAAATAAATGCTAACCACTTTTAGTTAGTGGGAGCGGCGCTACAGTGGTGGGGGTCGATCACCACAGTTGAGGAAATAGACACACTAGTTACTGCAGAGTTTTGGGTGCGGTTCGACCGCAAGTATTTTTCCTTCAGCGGTCGAGATCGAAATGAGGAGAAAATTTTGTGAGGAGACTCAAAGGGAGACCGTTCAGTGGTCGATTACGAGGAAGATTTCACTCGTTGGCAAATTTTTACCGGATGAGGTAAGCGAGGAAAAGAGAAAGAAAGCAAAGTTTATGGATGGGTTAGTCTGGAGAATCAGACAACATTTAATTGATAATTCCGCATTAGTAGGTTATATTGATGTCATTAACGCAACACTCCGGCACTGTTGGGAATATTGCTTCCATGCTAAAGGAAGCGGGAAAGGAGTGGGAAATAACCAGTCGGATGAGGCAAAAGGGAACAATACCAGTGGGGTATCCCAGCAACAGACTGGGGAGAGATCAGGGGCAGGATTTCCGACAAGGAAATCATGCCAAACGATCTAGAACTGGAGGCTATCGGCGGGATGACCAGGAATTCCAACAAGGTTGGCATGGAAGGGATCAGTGGCAGGGTGAACATATTAGAAAGTGTTTCGTTTGTGGGAAAAGCGAGACACAGGAAGAGATATTACCTTAAGCGAGGCAGGGGTCAACTACAGGACGAGGTCCTGGATGTACAGCCACTAAAGCAAGTCACTGGTGCATTTGGGCAGGGAGAAGCTGCTCCGAAAATCGAGAACCAGCCGTTGCAGCTGGAGTATAGAAGTAATTATTTTACCCTAGGGGCATGGGGTATATTGTTGAGTGACAAAGAGGATGTCACAGTATAAGACTTATTTTTCACTAGAGTTCGCAGGTGAGTCGAACTTAGTGGGTGCGTTGGCGGTAGCAGGCATAGCATGTGGGTAAACTTTTCGTAGGGTAGCGGAGTTCCTTAGTGTTCTTCATAGGAGAGTGGAGGCGTACACTGAGTGATTGGTTGAATTATGCGAGGAATTACTACTTTCGAGAATTATGGGAGTAGGGTTGATAATACTTTTTAAACATCGGCGGGATAGCGATGGAATTTAACTATTGTGGATAGTGGAGTTAAATTTTGGTGTCCGCGACACCAGGGTATGGTTGGTACTAGGTATCACCGGAGAGGGCGTATAGCCTATATATATGTGGATATATATGTTGTATTGCGTGGTGCGATGGCACATAGTGAGGTTTTGTGTTCTCACATTTTATCCCGGTAAGTGGGGATGTTTACTCAAGTGAATCAGGGTGGGTAAATTGATTTTCGAGCAAAGAGAGATAGCTCGGGGTTTATTTTACGCAAGGACTAGTGGTAGTAAGGGCGCGGTATTTCATGTTGTCTTCAGTAGAATAAGGGTAAGCGTATATACTTTTGTGTTGAGAGATAAGTATTTTGCAGGAAGATGCTTGGACGTTAGTACATGGGTTAGGTACCCGGGAAGTAGATATATATGTATATATAAATATATATGTGATATAACTACGGGTTCGAAGTTATATTACGGGTTAAGACTAGCATAGTCGGGTAACTTTCGTGCGATAGAGTGCGGGGATAGGGTGTATGGGCACCCGGGTTAATTAAGGCAAAATTTTGTGTGGTTAAGCACGGGTATAGGGTGTATGGGCGCTCTGGTTAAGTTTAAATACATACTTGTGTAACGTATGGTTAGAAGCGGATGGGATAGATATAGCGGGCTTGGAGGCACATGACTAGTGAGTAATATGTGAATATTGGAACACTAGGTTTATCTTAATTTCGAGGACGAAATTCCTTTGTAAGGGGGGGAGTATGTAACACCCCGTATTTTTGTATAGTTAATATTTAATTAATTCGGGAATTTTAAATTACTGGTGTGTTGTAATTTTAATTGAATTAATTATGGCAATATATATATTTAAATATTAATCGGGGAGTGAATGGTTAATGTTTAGGAAAATTTATTTACTAAGTGAATAGTAATAATTTAATTACGTCATTTCGAGTATTAATGACGAGGTATACACTTATCCAAGCCGGGAGTCGGTATAGATTAAATTGGGTGTGAGATAAGAATTTTTATAAATTAATTCGGATGCCAATTCTGAGTGCGCGGTTGAGTCCGGATGGGTCGAGATAGTCAGAAAAGAGTACCCGGGGGGTAGTAATTGGGTCTTGGGGTATTTTTGGGCATAGCCGGGCCCACACGGGGTGAGTTGGGCCACTTTATCACTCCTTTATTAAATTAAAATCAAGGTGAACAGTTGGTTCATTCTTAGCATCACTGTCGTAAAGATAACTTTCTCCAAATTAACACCCTAATTAATTAAGCTAAGTGTCAAAATCATTTTTAACCTTTCTAACCAAATTGTGTTTGTTAAAGAAAAAACTTATTTATTTAATTATTAACCACATTTTCAATAAGTAAGATCCATACCACAATTATCCTGGAACATAATCCAATTGATTTAAACATTCAACATCCAAAATCCCAACATTTAAAACTTAATGTAAAACATACATACTGAATAAATCCCAAAGTAACAGTACTAGAAATAACTGAAATACAAATGTCCCAACAAAACAGATAAATAGTGGAAAGGGCGACACATGCCCCAATAACTGAGAATCATAGGAGTGGAATCAAGTAACTGAAATCGTCTAAGCAAGTGGCCTGCAACTCCCACCTAAGCTGCAACACGTTCCTTCCAAGGGATCCTAAGCAAGTCGCCCCTGTGGCTGGGCACCTGTAGTACATACATATATATACAAGAGAGAGAGAGAGAGAGAGAGAGAGAGAGAGAGAGAGAGAGAGAGAGAAATGGGTCAGAGCCCGATAGTGTATATGATTTAAAAATTTGTTTAGCAAGTATTTAAATTGATACAGACCAATGCAACAACATATTAGTGCGACACTCTCTTGAGAAATTCTCACCTCTCTTCTAATGTGCACACCTATCGCACTAACCTTCCCAATAGTTTATCTCATCATATATCACGTTATGTTTCCCCAATGATTTAACTTATCTTAGGTTATTCGCAGGATTCAAAATTTAACGATTCAATTGTTTGAAAAGAATATTTCAATGAGTAACCAAAGTTCTCATTTTAACTTTATTAATCAATAAAGTTTTCCAGTGTCATATTATACTTTCTCAAAACAAGTATTTACAATTTGAGTCATCAACCATGTCCTACATATCAAATCACAGTAGGCAGTTCCAAATTTCAGAATTTCATATATATATTAACTACTCGTAAAATATATATATCATAACAGCACCCCAAATAAAAACTATGGTGCGGGCATACTCTACTATCCAAAACCACGTATCACTCGTATTAAGGGGAATACATTCGGAATCACTCTCGAATTGTATTAACACATACACAAACAATATTGAGGTGAAGCATAGATTCCAAGTCTCTAAGAGGATGGCACATGCCTGCGTCTCTTAGGACCGTCTGAACTATCACATCGATAGCCTGTACCAAGGATATCTATCTTCTAGGGTACAAGTCAATATCCCCCATAAAGGTCCCATTGAGATAAGACTGTCCCAGCGGGGTAACCTTAGGGATAGTAAGTAGCGTGGGCATGATTTTCACACATAGATAGCATATGCATACACAATCATATAACTATACTAATATTACCATATCAATATTAGGTATATTTCAAATACCATAGTTACGACTCTTATCCTTATTTTCACATTTTTAGTAAACACATATAACGGTTCGTTTCTAACCTTGATTCGGTATTATTCCAACTTACCACATAACTCTCATGGCTTTATTCTCCCAATTATAAAATTCAGTAGGTATTCACCTATTCTCTATCGTAACTATTTGACGTAATCTCTCACTTTATATACGTAGTTTCATCGTTCCTTATATAATTATCCAAAAAATACAATTCTCGTCATATATTAGAGGTCCCAAAATTTATTCATATACCTTACTGGTCCTCTTTATCTCCCAAAACATATTTATAAGGGTGACCATGAATTATTCATCATTAAAGTGAATTTCAACTAATTAAGAAGGGAAAACATGAGTCTGTCAGGAGGGGTAGATCGATCGAGGTCTGGGGCTCGATCGATCGAACCTTCGATCGATCAAAGCTCTGGGCTCGATCGATCGATCAAGCATGTATGCGAAATCTGCAGATTTGCAGTTACGGATTTCATCTTCTAACCTTCACTGATTCCATAATTATCATACCCAATTGACCCAAAATTCATACCACAAACGTTATATCATCATACCAGGTATTTCTAACGTAAAGTATGTAGATTTCTAACACCAATCATGGATTTATGGCCCAAAAATTTATATAATTATCAAGAACCCTAGAATTTTCATAAACAGAGTTCCAACCAGTATTTCCAGAAAATTTCTTCTTATAAACATCATAATTTCGTGGGAAATTCCTCTACATGGCAAGGGTTTCCAGAATTTTCAATTTATCCATCACTACATGCAATTCCTATCTCAAATCTTAGGTTTCTTCCATAAAAACTCATTATAATTACTCCTAAACTAATATGAAAGATGCATCAACGAAATAAGCAAGATAAATAATTGCCTGGGGTTTTCGACGTTCTAGTTTGCGGATGATTTTGGTGTGGTTGCGTTCCCTGTCGTGCGATCTACGCGTTGGTGGTGGTGGCGGTGCAAACGGATGGATTTTTAGCCTTGATTGCCTTGGAAGCTCTCTCCTTCCCTCTCCTATGGCCGTCACTTGTCTTTGGTTGTTCTAACCCTAGAAGACAACCTTAGACATCTGATATAACCCTTAGAATTTCGTGGGTTTAATTACCCAAAATTGCGAAATGTCCAAAACGCCCTCCCGGGGTACTAATTAGGCCTAAAACGCCCCGAGACCCAAACTAAACCCTCGAGTACACTTTTCTGACTATCTCGACCCTTCCGGACGCGTTGGCGCACTCAAAATGACCATACGAACAACTTATAAAATATTCAGTTTTATTTATCAATATTTAGTCCTGACGCGGGCGCGTCCCGACTCAAATTTCCAAAATTATCATTTTATTTACTCGTGACATTCAATATAACCAATATTATATATTACTTTTCTCATTAGTAATATTCGACAAATTTCCCATAATTACTAACTCTCATCACGTTAATAATTATAACATAATTTATTTCTGGATTTTTATTAAATAATTAATTCACATTAAATTTAAGTGTTGTGATTTCTAAAAGTTTGATAATCAATTCACATCATAGTGATGTGTGTATGAAAATTCGTTTTGGGTGTGTCACCAAAATCTAAATTGGGTTTTTGTAAATTTATATTCCTTAATGAGATTAAGGGGGAAGATTGATCGTGTTTATGATTCTAGAATGTAGAGGACTGAATCAGATGTTAAAACCAGTAAGAGTAGATGGTTAATTGCTGTTAAAATAAATGAAATTCAGATTGGGGATTTGAAACCCGGATAATACCCAAATCGGGAAAAAGTAAGAAATCGTGAGATTTAATTTCAGTTTGATGTTCTATAAGGTGCTTTGATCCTATTCTTATGTAGAAATAGGGTTGATTGGGCTTGGGTTAGTCCAGGGGAAAGAATGAAAGTTGGGGGTTTTCGTTAATGGTGGAACTGCCTGTTGGAGAAGACGAAGTCAGGGAAGATCGATCGATCGACCCAGGGATTCGATCGATCGATGATTCGGAATTTTGGGCAGTTCGCCCAGTTTGTATATAAGGGGAAAATTAATTAGAAATTTAATTCCCAAACATTAATTAGTGATAAATAAATATGAAACAAATATTCCTAGTAATTACGGAAGAAAGTAATTGGGACTAGGATGAATTTATGTGGGGCATTTAATGGATGAATTTGAGAGATTTCATTCCAAAATAGTGAGGTACGAATCATGTGAGTGAATTCGGGTATATTGGTCATGCGACCCCAAGGAAGTGAAGTAAGTTTTGGGATAAACTAATTAATTTTGAGTCGGGATATAGACTCGGGAGATACTTAATTATGGACCAAGTGGGCGAGTCCGGGTATGTTGGTAATTATAGGTAAATATAATTGGGAAATTATGGAGATAAATGTGTGACACATTGTGGGCGAAAAATGTGGGAAAGAAATTATGAGATGTAAAAATGGACCGAGTGAGTGAGTCCGAGTATGTTGGTTATGTGACACCAAAGTATTAAATTTATTTTTGAGAGAGAGTAATTAATTTGGAGTCGGAACATAGACTCGGGAAATATTAAGATACGGGCCAAGTAAGTGAGTCCGGGGAAAATGGTTGGGTGACACCAAGTTATTAAATTAATAAATGCATTAATTAATTTAGTTAGAGTCGGCTTGTAGACTCGGGTAGTATTAAATCAATAAGTGTATTAATTAATTTAATGAGAGTCGGTTTGTAAACTCGTGTAGGATTAAATTAATAAGGGTGTTAATTAATTTAATTAAAGTCGGTTTGTAGACTCGGGTATGATTAAATTAGTGGATGTGATAATTAGTTTAATCAGAATCAGATTGTAGACTCGTGAAGGGTACTTATTAATTAATTTGATAATTAATTATATTAGAGTCGGACCACAGACTCGGAATTTGGGTTAATTAATTAATGTGTAAATTAATTGTATTAGAGTCGAACCACAGACTCGGATTGGTATTAAATTAATATGTGTGTTAATTAATTTAATTAGAGTCGGGCGATAGACTCGGGAAAAGTATTATATTAATTGAGGTGTGAATTAATTATATGAGGGTCGGACCATAGACTCGGGAAGAGGATAAGTTATTAAGTGAGAAAATTAATTACATTGAGTCGGGCCACAGACTTAGGAAATTACATGCAGTGTATGGGATTTTGAGTACATGGTAAAGCCAGGGTTATTAATATATATATATATATATATATACAGTGTAGTGATAGTATATATATATACGTGTATGTATTGTGTGTGACATTAAATTAGAGGCAGTGTACGGGAATTATAGGCAGTGTATAGGATTTTGAGTACACGGTAAAATCGGGGTTCATAATATATATATACGGGTAGTGATAGTATATATATATATGTGTATATATTGTGTATGATAGTAAATATTAGTGACTAGATATTTATTTAATTTAAATACTCTAATGCTATCAAGGGAGGTTGCGCGATGTGGGTGAATACCCTAGCTTGAGGAGTAGGGAGAGTATATCCCCAGGTCTTAGCGTCCGGTATATATGGGTGAGGGATTTATCTCACTTTCAGGGAAGGAATATGACCGCCTCCACTTCGTTTATATCTTGGTCCAAGTTGGTGAGCGATTCTAACTTGGGGAAACTAGGTTTTGTGAGCACACCTAGTGAGATAGCATTCTAGAGGGAATCATCCGGTGAGGGTATACTCGGAAGGATGGATACACGTATAATATATGCGTGGATGTTAGTAAAGGTACGTATAATATGGTAGTAAATATTATATGTAGGTGAATAATATAGTGTGTGATGTATTTACATTATATAACTCGGGTTACAGTTATATGCTATTAATTAATGAGAAATTAATTAAGTATTCAGTTGTGGGAATAATACAGTGTGTGATGTATTTACTTTATATAACTTGTGAGACGGTTATATACAACTATTTAAGAGGAATTACTTAAGTTAATTGTGAGATAACTTATAATTCAAGAAATTATTATACTCGGGTTAGAGTAGTATGGCAAGGGAAGGTTATACCAGGACTAGTTGGACGGGGTAGTACAACTAGGTGGGGTTAAGGTAACTGGTAGGTGTGGACAATAGTGGAGGGGTGAGAATGTCCACAAGGGAGTGCGACACTAACTTAAATATGAAGCGCATTCATACATTTTAAATTACTGCAGTTAATTCACTTGATAAATATTTTCAAAATGTTTTGGGTTCTAACCCTTGCTATAAAACTATTTTCAAAACCTTTTAGGTATCCAGCCACAGGAACGCCAGGATTGATATTCTATTCCAGGGGCATGGAGCTGCGGCATATGTGGATGCTAGCAGGAGTTTGGATTAGACGCATCATTCATTCATTCCTAGAGTAGGAATCTTGTATGAGTTTCAGTTTTATTTAGGGCTTGTCGCCCAGACTTCTCGGTACAGTTTTCAGGTGTAATTTATTCAGGTGTTGAATATTTGTAATGGATTATTTATTTGGTGGCTGGTGATTTATTCGGCAAGTTGTGTAATTATTATTCTATTTACTTTCATTCAGTTGTGGAATGGTTTATATTTTAATTCCGCATGTATTGTTTTGTTTAATTAAAAAGTTAAAATTGGCACCAGTTTTTGGAATACTAGGTGGTTAGTAAGTTTTAAAAAGTTTTCGACAGTGATGCTAAGGATGATCCAACTGGGATTCCTATTTTAATTTGGTATAGGACTGATCACCCGGTATTTTATTAGGCGGGGTGTCACAAAAAGAAGTGAGAGAGGAAGAAAAGTTTGGGATTTCCGGCCCAACCGCGACAACGAGGATGATCCAACCTCTACAAAATCGAGGCAAGTGTTTAATCTTGCTAAATAAGTCATTTGTGTATTTTATTTCATAATTTGTGGGTTTAAGAATGGATTTTTGGGTATTAATATCAAAGCCTAAAGTTTTGGGTTTAATCTTGAAATCAATGCTTAAAAATGGGTTTAATGGAGTAGAAATGATTGGGATCAACTTTAGGTTGATTTATTGTCTCAGAATCATGTTGTGATAGAGATTTGGAGGTTAGAATGGAAATTTTAGGGTTTAAATCCGTGGGTTTTGCTGAAAATGGGAAAATCGGCCAGGATAACTGGTATGGTCGATCGACCGCGCCCAGGGAGCCGATCGACCGCGCCTTAAGGGAAAGCCTACTGCATTTCTTCATACGCAAAATTTGGACCCGCGGTCGACCGGTCCCCTATTTTTAGCCCAAGACTTGGACTTCTTTCATTCCCTTTTCTTTTGGAATTTTAATTCCAGAGGCTTTCTTAATGGGCTTATTTAGGAAAGTTATGATATTAGATTAAGGGAATAGGGCACTAGGTCGAATGGGGACTTGCGGGCCCATGTTAAATTGATTTAGGAGGATGGGATGCCTCTTTTAGTAATGAAATGAATATGGAATTTAAGTGAATATAGATATGATGGGAGGTTAAGAACTCTTAGAGAGAGAGTTATGAGGGTATGTTGTGAAATCCTAGGCCAACATTTATGTCGAATCCTTATGAAGATAGGATATTGTTGAGATTACAATTTGGGGCCCAATGAAAGAGAATGATCACATATCCTTAATGATAACAAATTTAAGGAATAAATCCGAGAGGTCGTAGACTAGGGGATTCATAAAAATGATTGAACCGTAGTCAAATTCGAGAGCGATGAGATCATATTACCAACTAGAGTAGAGTGTGTAAATCTAGTTGGGGTAGATGTTGTTTATTAATGTGTGATTCACATAGAGGATTTTCCCTAACATATGGGATTATTTGATGAAGTTAAGATTGAGCTCGAGGCTTATAGACTAGTAGTTAGGTGTATACCGATAGTCGAAATTATAACTAGGTTCTTTAATGTGCTCTCGGATATAGATGGTATGTGTAGTGATGGGTTCCTACACAAAATTTTGGGTGATAACCCAAAGGTTGAATATATATGTATATATAAATACATATGATTTTGGGAGACTATTCATCATAGGAAAAATGATTGAATATGTTTCAAGTGAGGGATTGTATTCACATATCGAGGTAAATTAAAGGAAATTGTGGTGACGGCTTGTATATTGAGGATTATATGTATACCTAAAGCCGAGATGATATTTACTATACATATGAACGAGATATAGTTTGTATATATAGATATGTGGATATGTGAATATATGTATATCTATATAGATATGACTATATGGATATATTTATGTTATGGACATATGTGGTATGGATACTTAAACCTTATATGATGGTTTAATATTTGATCATATGATTGGATCATATGGATGTATATATATTATCCATGTGAATGATATGTATACTTATTTGGTTAAGCATACCCCGCTCATACTATCATTGGGAAGTTGCGCGCGTAAAGGGTGAGCATCCTGGCTAGAAAAGCAGGGTGTGGATATTCCCCAGGTCATAGTCGTCCCGTGTGTTATTATATGATATATATATGTATTTTTAGGATGAGACGTGGTGGGTATGTTTCGTCTCATTACCGGTTAGGAGCTATGACCGCTTCCCGGGACGTCGTGTGCGTGTGTTTACCACGAGATGGGTGTCGTTTAGTCCCACCATGGTGGCCCCAGTATTGCTGCGTGAGCCGGGCACTGGGAAGATGATAGCATTGATGCAGTTTATCGGCGCTATATATAGCCGAATATTTATTTGTGCATGGCCTTTGTACATCATATATGGTATGTATACTTGGTCATGGTATTGGATGATGGTGTGTATATATATATGGTTATAAAGAAATGCCTATATATATATTTATATATCCTATAGATGAAAGGATATGGATCTTTGTGGAGTACATCTTGGATGATTTTGATGTACTAGATGATTGGAGGATTGATGTATCGCGTTTAAGGAATATTTCGGTTACATCATCCCAAGGATATTATTGGAGATTGCAGATGTTTTCATATTGTAGTCTAAAATGTAGTAGTAGTAGTAGTAGTAGTAGTAGTAGTAGTAGTAGTAGTAGTAGTAGTAGTAGTAGTAGTATACTTATGTGTGGCATAATGGATCTCCAGGATCGAAGTTGACAAGGAGTAGTGTAACGGGGTGGTTCCTTGTTTGGATTTCGCTCTGCGAGACACCCCACGCACGAAGCGCAGCGCAACGTTGAAATTGGAGAGAAGTTTTGTCAATAATAATTTTTGTATGCATATTAATTAGAAATTAAATCATATGTTTCTACCCAAATACATTTGGGTAACTTATTAAGATTTATAATTGGTTAAATTATAAAGAGGAATCCATTAAGCCTAATATGGCATACATGTTTGTAAAAATAATTAAGTGTATTTTAGAAAGAGTGGGTCCTGGGGTTAGGGTAGTAAGGCAAATCTCGTGGGTGTAGGCCAGGCCTATGACAAGTTAGGTTGTCCTTATAATTGGGGTAATTTAACTAATAAAATTGAGGACGCGAATAGGTGCGCGCCTTTAGATGAGAGGTGAGTTGGGATTCAACGAGAGTGCGATTCCACTTTAATTATGAATTAAGTGCACCGATATTTATTATGCACGGTTAACACACTTGCTAAATATTTTCACAATTCGGGCTCTGGCCCGTTTACTTTTCTCTCCTGCTTGTATATATATATATATATATATATATATATATATTACCACATGTATCCTACCGCAGGGATGCCGGATGACTTTCTATCTAGAGTCTTGGGAGCCGTGACAGGTGCGGTCTGTTGCGGGATGTTTCATGTAGCCGCTTCCTACTTCTTTAAAATTATAGGTAGGATTCATGTTGTATATCGGGTTTGTACCCAAGGCATATTTATATACATGTTTATATCTATTCCATTTCAGCTATTGTATTGGTTGTGACCCGACAGCTTATTCGGGTTTATCTCCTTGTGGTATATTCAGTTGTATTTATTTATTTCATTTTATTATAGCATTTCGTTTATCATAGTTCCTTCTTGCATCTTTCTCTCATTTATTAGTAGTTTTATGGTGTTGGGTTGTGTTATGTTGCATGTTTTAAATTATTTAACATCTCGCTTATATGATATCGGGTAGTTAGTCCTATACTATATAGTACCGACAGTTAATGTTGAGACTGGACCATCTGAAACTCCTGATTTAATGTAGTATAGGGTTGGACACCCGTTATTATCTTGAGCGGGGTGTTACAGATGGTATCAGGGAATCAGGTTCTAGAGTCCTTAGGATCTGCGCGGGTTTTCTGTGTTCTTCCGTTAATGTTCTTGATATAGAGCCCTATTGTTAAGATTGTCGTGTTCACTGCGTTGTTTTCTTCTGTGAAGTGTATTCACTTGATTGGCGTTCTGATAACAGTTGCTCTTGTTTTGTTTCAGACGTCGCCTAGATTTTGTCGTCTAGGAAAGGATAGGATTAGAAGTACAATACCTATAACATATTTTTAGTATGCTTTAATCGGGGGTATTTGTTTTCCCCGATTTCGGAGGAGATATTGAGGAGATTTCTAGCAGTGGTTTGAGGTGATTTATCGACAGTTGAGTAAGAAAGGAAAATTACTCGAATAGTGAACCTTGGACTTAGTAAGGAAAGTCTGAGGAGAGGATTGTGTAGTCCTTGGGAGGTTTAGATTGAGAAACATTTCAACCTTGGTTAGGGAACCCGGTGTTGGTGACTCTTCCCGATGTGAGGTAGGTGGAGTTGTTCCAATATCAGGGTTATCGCCTTCTAAGAAGAGGGAGTAATAATTGGAGACTCAGTTTCGTTAAGTAGGACTGAGGGAATTTTCGGTAATCGCAATCGCGTTTTGTCCTTCAAAATGGTTAGGAAGGATTTTGGGAAAGATGTTCCTCTTGTGGAGAAATAGGTTTAGTAATAACGATTGTCCTCGAAGGAGTAGAGGACTTTAAATAAGGATCCAAAAATGAAGTAAAGCAATTGGATTATGGAAGTATAAGGTAGAATACCTTTCTTTGGGTTTAAGTCATACTTTGTGCGATATCAGGAACGTCGCGCATAAGGTATGATGAGTAGTTAGCCGCTACACCCCTAGGGTGTACATAATTTCCTTGGAAGAAGGAGAGAATAAATACGGCCTTTGTATGGCATCTTTTGAGAGAATAAATGATCTCATAAGGAGATAGTCGAGAGTTGTAATAATTGAATTCCGGAGGTGCGGAATGTCAAGGTTTGTCGAGTAGTGACTATAAGGTTACTATCTTATGGGTAGGTTAGGGCGTGTAATTACAGTGTTCCAAGGAGGGAAGGACTTACTTTAAACGATGTTTTGGTGTGATGTTTAGGAATGGTATAACCGAGAGGTTCAAAGTTTGGTAGATTTATTTTGAGCGGATAATTTAGCCCATAGTTGTGCTAGTCTTAAGAACTAGGTAGTGGTTAGAAGTGTTGTATGTGTTGAGGCCTTGTGTTTTAAACATAAGGTGTTTGTTTGGCGTGTCGAAAGATGCGGAATATAAATTATATTGTATTGTTGTATAATCCCTCGGGCAGTATCTAAATTATGAAAATCTTTTTTATAAAATTTTAGCCCTGGTTCAACTAACCTCAATCCCCGACCTAGCTACACAGTAGTGTATTGGGAGGGTTCCTTGTTTGAATTTCGCTTGCGAGACCTCCCCCGGACGAAGGCAGCTAGCGTCAGGAATTGAGGAGAGTTCAACCATTGGGAATTTTCAAACTTTTATATAATTAATATGTTGCTATAGATTATATTGCTGAGGGTTCTATTATGATTTGAGGCTAATGGAGCCTGATTATAATTTTACGAGTGGAAACTCGCGTACGGGGTGTATAGGCGCCCTGGGTAGCTAGTTGATTTTAAGGATCGGTTCGATGTGAGAACTAGAAATGATCAGTATAGTGATCCTGAGGATTGATGTAAGGACTAGATGATGTTGAGGTCCTAGGCATGTCTTAAATTTCGTGGGCGAAATTTCTGTAAGGGGGGAAGTATGTAATACCCCACAATTTTGGAGGCTGAGAAATTTAAATTTTTGGGAAAATAAAATTTAATTAGATTGGAGAATTTTAAAACTTGGGAATTGTGGTCCAAAAATAGAGGACGTTTTGAAGTATTCCGGATGATGATTTTGAGGGTACCATTGATCCCGGAAGAGTCGAGATAGTCAAAATGACTGTCATTGGGTTTTATTTCGGCTCCGGAATATTTTTAAGTCAATTTGACTCGAATTAAAGTAAACGAGTCATTTAAAGTGTGTATTAACATTTAAAATTGGGTTTATTTTTTAAAGAATTTAAAGGCTTACGGATTAAGCCTTCTCAATTGAGAGAAGAGAGAAAGAGAAAGGAAGAAGGAAAGAAGAAGAAAAGAAGAGAGAGAGGAAGAAAAGTTTGGGATTTTCGGCACAACCGCGACAACGAGGAGAATCCAACCTCTACAAAATCGAGGCAAGTGTTTAATCTTTCTAAATAAGTCATTTGTTTATTTTATTTCATAATTTGTGGGTTAAAGAATGGATTTTTGGGTATTAATATCAAAACCTAAAGTTTTGGGTTTAATCATGAAATCAATGCTTCAAAATGGGTTTAATGGAGTAGAAATGGTTGGGATCAACTTTAGGTTGATTTATTAGCTTATAATCATGTTGTGATAGAGATTTGGAGGTTAGAATGGAAATTTTAGGGTTTAAATTCGCGGGTTTTGCTGAAAATGGGAAAATCGGCCAAGATAACTGGTATGGCCGGTCGACCGCGCCCAGGGAACCGGTCGACCGCGCCTTAAGGGAAAGCCTACTGCATTTCTTCGTAGGCAAAATTTGGACCCGCGGTCGACTGGTCCCCTGTTTTTATCCCAAGACTTGGACTTCTTTCATTCCCTTTTCTTTTGGAATTTTAATTCCAGGGGCTTTCTTAATGGGCTTATTTAGGAAAGTTATGATATTAGATTAAGGGAATAGGGCACTAGGTCGAATGGGGACTTGCGGGCCCATGTTAAATTGATTTAGGAGGATAGGATGCCTCTTTTAGTAATGAAATGAATATGGAATTTAAGTGAATATAGATATGATGGTAGGTTAAGAACTCATAGAGAGAGAGTTGTGAGGGTATGTTGTGAAATCCTAGGCCAACATTTAAGTCGAATCCTTATGAAGATAGGATATTGTTGAGATTACAATTTTGGGCCCAATGAAAGAGAATGATCGCATATACTTAATGATAACAAATTTAAGGAATAAATTCGAGAGGTCGTAAACTAGGGGATTCATAAAAATGATTGAACCGTAGTCAAATTCGAGAGCGATGAGATCATATTACCAACTAGAGTAGAGTGTGTAAATCTAGTTGGGGTAGATGTTGTTTATTAATGTGTGATTCACATAGAGGATTTTCCCTAACATATGGGATTATTTGATGAAGTTAAGATTGAGCTCGAGGCTTATAGACTAGTAGTTAGGTGTATACCGATAGTCGAAATTATAACTAGGTTCTTTAATGTGCTCTCGAATATAGATGGTATATGTAGTGATGGGTTCCTACACAAAATTTTGGGTGATAACCCTAAGGTTGAATATATATGTATATATAAATACATATGATTTTGGGAGACTATTCATCATAGGAAAAATGATTGAATATGTTTCAAGTGAGGGATTGTATTCACATATCGAGGTAAATTAAAGGAAATTGTGGTGACGACTTGTATATTGAGGATTATATGTATAACTAAAGCCGAGATGATATTTACTATACATATGAACGAGATATAGTTTGTATATATAGATATGTGGATATGTGAATATATGTATATCTATATATCTATATAGATATGACTATATGGATATATTTATGTTATGGACATATGTGGTATGGATACTTAAACCTTATATGATGGTTTAATATTTGATCAAATGATTGGATCATATGGATGTATATATATTACGCATGTGAATGATATGTATACTTATTTGGTTAAGCATACCCCTCTCATGCTATCATTGAGAAGTTGCGCGCGTAAAGGGTGAGCATCTTGGCTAGAAAAGAAGGGTGTGGATATTCTCCAGGTCATAGTCGTCCCGTGTGTTATTATATGATATATATATATGTATTTTTGGGATGAGACGTGGTGGGTATGTTTCGTCTCATTGTCGGTTGGGAGCTATGACCGCTTCCCGGGACGTCGTGTGCGTGTGTTTACCACGAGATGGGTGTCGTTTTGTCCCACCATGGTGGCCCCAGTATTGCTATGTGAGACGGGCACTGGGAAGATGATAGCATTGATGCATTTTATCGGCGCTACATATTGGCGGGTATTTATTTGTGCATGGCCTTTGTACATCATATATGGTATGTATAGTTGGTCATGGGATTGGATGATGGTGTGTATATATATATGGTTAGAAAGAAATGCCTATATATATATATTTATATATCCTATAGATGAAAGGATATGGACCTTTGTGGAGTACATCTTGGATGATTATGATGTACTAGATGATTGGGGGATTGATGTATCGCGTTTAAGGAATATTTCGATTACATCATCCCAAGGATATTATTGGAGATTGTAGATGTTTTCATATTGTAGTCTAAAATGTAGTAGTAGTAGTAGTAGTAGTAGTAGTAGTAGTAGTAGTAGTAGTAGTAGTAGTAGTAGTAGTAGTAGTAGTATATTTATGTGTGGCATAATGGATCTCCAGGATCGACGTTGACAAGGAGTAGTGTAACGGGGTGGTTCCTTGTTTGGATTTCGCTCTGCGAGACACCCAACGCACGAAACGCAACGCAGCGTTGAAATTGGAGAGAAGTTTTGTCAATAATAATTTTTGTATGCATATTAATTAGAAATTAAATCATATGTTTCTACCCAAATACATTTGGGTAACTTATTAAGATTTATAATTGGTTAAATTATAAACCGGAATCCATTAAGCCTAATATGGCATACATGTTTTTAAAAATAATTAAGTGTATTTTAGAAAGAGTGGGTTCTGGGGTTACGGTAGTAAGGCAAATCTCGTGGGTGTAGGCCAGGCCTATGACAAGTTAGGTTGTCCTTATAATTGGGGTAATTTAACTAATAAAATTGAGGACACGAATATGTGCGCGCCTTTAGATGAGAGGTGAGTTGGGATTACACGAGAGTACGATTCCACTTTAATTATGAAATAAGTGCACCGATATTTATTATGCACGGTTAACACAGTTGCTAAATATTTTCACAATTCGGGCTCTGACCCGTTTACTTTTCTCTCCTGCTTGTATATATATATTACCACATGTATCCTACCGCAGGGATGCCAGATGACTTTCTATCTAGAGTCTTGGGAGCCGTGACAGGTACGGTCTGTTGCGGGATGTTTCATGTAGCCGCTTCCTACTTCTTTAAAATTCTAGGTAGGATTCATGTTGTATATCAGGTTTGTACCCAAGGGATATTTATATACATGTTTATATCTATTCGATTTCATCTATTGTATTGGTTGTGACCCGACAGCTTATTCGGGTTTATCTCCTTGTGGTATATTCAGTTATATTTATTTATTTCATTTTATTATAGCATTTCGTTTATCATAGTTCCTTCTTGCATCTTTCTCTCATTTATTAGTAGTTTTATAGTGTTGGGTTGTGTTATGTTGCATGTTTTAAATTATTTAACATCTCGCTTATATGATATCGGGTAGTTAGTCCTATACTATATAGTACCGGCAGTTGATGTTGAGACTGGACCATCTGAAACTCCTGATTTAATGTAGTATAGGGCTGGCCACCCGTTATTATTTTGAGCGGGGTGTTACATCCTTAGGTTTAAAAATTTGTTGAATTTAGATGACATCGTCTGATGCAAATCAACAATTCAAAGTCAAATGATTTCCACACCAATAATGTCCAAAACTATTTAGCGCTTTTTCAAGATTTTCAAGGACGTGCAAACCCGTTTTAATTCTCTAACCAAACACCCTCAAATATATTTTCTTTTAGAGGTGAATAAACTAAATTCTCAAACTTTGGAGAATTGATGCAAAAACCTAAATGGCCCATAATTGGCATGAATTTCTTTTTATTGCCTTTAAATTTTTTTGGGCTCTTTTATACCTCTTTGGACCCCGGATAATAAAATTTCTCCATTTTTAGGTCCAATTTAACGGTGGCTTAGTATTCGCAAAGGCAAAATGAACCTTTCGCAGCCCTTCCCCATTTTTTAAATAAAGCACGCAAACTCACAAAACGGTTCTTATATGCACAATTTCCTTATCAAAATTTATCGCGCTTGGTTCGTTTTAAAGGACAGGATTGAAGTGAAAACACCCAACCAACATGTGATAAGACAAGCACAATAATCAAATAAATCCGTGCATGTATGCAATAAAGGAAACATGAGTCAAACATGTAGGAAGTAACACTTAATTATATCTTAATGACTCCAAACATTATAAAGCACAAGGATGAATTGACCTATTGTCTCAAAACACTATCAAACACTCACATGGATAAATGGAATGATGTTGTGACTTGGTCATCCTAAGTGCTCATCCATAAAAGGTGCAAACAAAATACAAAAATCTTTTTAGATTTTCTCAAAATTTTATCAAAATAAAATCTTTTTGTATTTTTCAAAATTTTTCAAAACAAAAAAATATATACAAAAAGTACATGTCACAACGCTAGAAAACATAAATATCATGAAACAAAAACTAGCGTATGACAAACATGCGAACACAATCATCTATATGATATGGCAAGAGAAGAATCATGTGCAAGCAAATGAGAATCAACTATTCTAAAATCTAGCGTATCCAAAAGTAATTTCCTAACCCAAGTGGATGTAACACGTCGACACGGGATTTTGGGAACCAACAAAACACTAGACTTCGAATTCCTAGGACCTCTTGATTGGACATAAATATTGTATATTTATTCCCCTAATTTCAGTGCATTTGTGAACCTGAGTGATGTAACCTATATGGATTTGACACACATTTATGCTACCAATCTTCGCTGGCAAGTATTTCGTGTTTCGTGGTTCTCTTATTGGTTTTACACGTTAATTATGCAAGCAACGCAAAAGAGAAAGCGAGACAATGAAAGAAAAGCTAAGAAGGCAAGTTCAAGGGCATGTTGGAAATTTTGCAGCCAGATCCCGACGGAGGAGTCAACTGGAAAGTTGAAGAGCTCGGAACAATGAGAACACTGGAAGAAATGACACCCAAATCCGAGCTACGGTTGATGAGTTATGACCCGTTGAAGTTGAAGAAAAATCCAAGGAAGAAAGGAAAGAAAACAAGAAAATTTTTTAAGTGTTGAATGGAAGAAAAAGCACCCCAGACTAGCAAACATTCGTGAACCCAGGGGCTAACCGGTTTGGGGGGCGAACCGGTTCGGGGTACATGCGAACCGGTTCGGGGGGCCTGATGCGCGAATTTGCCTCTTTTATTCTGATTGGCTCTAAGGTTTCCTTTGAGGTTAAAACTCTCCAAGAAGTGTGGTATACGTAGGCAGTAACTTAGGAACAGCCGTTCTGGATATTTTTGAGTAGTTTTTGATAGAGAAAAAGTGAGGAGAACATCTAGGAACATAATTTTGATTTATTGCTACAAGATCCATACACTTCCGGGTTTATTTTCAAGTTGTAATCTCAGCTATATTTTTGTGATTTTCAGTATTCTTGCATGGTAATTTTTCTGCATGGTTTGAATGAATTTCTGCATTTATAAAACTTAACTACGTATATTGATCTAGTGTTATTATGAGTTTACTCGCATGCAACATTATTATTTCATGCATCGTTCGGTTTAATATGTCCGGCTAGGTTGAAAAGGTTGGGGTGCATGAACCCAACCTAATGTGTTAGTGCATGTGTATAAAGTTAATCCGATGAATTCAATGATTGATTTTGATCGTATTGAGTAATTACATTATAATTGTGGATCTTTATATCTCGTTTACCTTTGGGTACTCGTGATGATTTAGAGTATAATTTGAGTGTCATTACCGCGATACCGATTTACTCATCCTCAGATTAGGTATGACGCGGGCTTGAACCTCGTATACATAATGCTTGGGAGTACTAAATTCCGGGTCAGATCAACTAGATAAATTTATGATTAACATAATCACCGCACTACACTAGGGTTGGGGGATTGCATTCCCGACCTGTTTCTCTCATCATTTAAAATAAAAAGTTGTTGAAATCATCAGTCATCCTCCATTTCGGTAGAGTAATTTAGTTGCATCTTTGCTCATTTTCATTATCGCATTTAGCTTAATCAATCTCAAAACCAAATCAATTTTTCCATTTCTTTTTTTGATTCAAGGTTAGGATCTCTCTGTCTCGTCCCGTCATCACAACTCCGTTGTCCTTTTTCCCTGTGGATTCGATACCCGACTTACCGGGATTATTACTTGAGCGACAGGCTTACACTTGAGCCTAGAGTGAACGCATTTCTGAGATACATTTTCAGTCGCGTCAAGTTTTTGGCGCCGTTGTCGGGGAAGTAGGTAGACTTAGGATTAGATCGAGTCAATCCAAAGCTTTGACTAAAAATCTCTAAAAAAAAATAATAATTAAAAAAAAACACAAAAAGATTCACAATTATCATCTCTCCTAAGCTTAATGAAAAATTCTGAAACCCCTTCCACACCTCATAATACTCCAACCAATATTCACGAAAATCCTATAGTGGAGTATAATCCAGATAGTCCCCACACTCCAAATACTCCACATTTCTGGATCCCACCTCCCACACCGTCACACTCAATCTCAAACAACACTCCATTTTCCTTCTTAGGAAACACCCTCGAGTACACCTCGAGCACACCAAGTGAGAGCACTGAGTCATTAAGAGAGAGAGAGGGGTTGGAAGAAAGGAAAATGGTCGAGTTAGAGATCGAGCAAGTAAGAGAGGACATAGGCACTACTCGAGGGAGAGAGCTAGGGGACCTGAGCATGGAAGAATTTGAAAAAGAATCTGGTCCGGTGGATGAGAGCCTTAATGACGAAGTTCAAACTCTATTGGATTCATTTCGTCACCTAGAAGAAAGCGAATGGAAAGCTAAAATCGATAAATTCCTTCTTTGTGACCATACACCCATACCACTAGAGGTCCCGAAGGCGAGTGAGGAGAAAAGTTGTGGTCCATCCGACTTAGAGCCCGACCCATGTGTCTTAAAAATTGAAAGAAACCTAGGTGTTCCCTCCGAGTCAGCGCAAGCAGACCACGCTTTGAGTCAGCATTACGAGGATCCCTTTCCAATTAGTCATGATGAGTCTCCCGGTCTATCCTTTATCTATGGGCGAGGTCCCAACTTATTCCGGTTGTTAGTATATGATAGGAAGACGGGAGTGATAAGGAGAGCATCATTACCCGTGCAAGGGATTGGGTGAGTTCGTAGAGAGATGAGAGGTCGTCGCACCCCCGACGCGTATGGGGTGATTTTTAGTGTATTATTGAGTCATGTGCTAGGGTCATTTAGTGTCTTTATGCATTTTAAATATTTGTTTGTTTTATTTTTCCGCACTTTTCATTCGCCTTGAGTTAGATTTTTGTCCTTTTTGCTTGAGGACAATGCAAAAGTCTAAGTTAGGGGGGGTCACAAGTGCGTATTTCTAAAACTTCACAAATTTTCAAAAATGCCCGGAAATTTTCAAAAAAATCATAAAATTTTGAAAACCCCAAAAACATTTTTGTTCAAAATAAATAAAAATTGGAATTCAAAATTTTCAAAAATATCATTAAAAGTCGAATTGAAGTCTCAAGTTGTAAAATTCAACATACACAAAGCCGAAATTGACCAAAGATGGAAATTGAGCGAAAATTGACGACTTAACGAACGAATGTGGAGATTAACAAACCCGGTGAGATTCGAGCCTATCACGTTTTGCGAGTTTTTAAATCAATCTGAGTTAATTGTTAACTCAAAGTTCTTTTTAGCACTTAATAAGTTGTCAAGGATCTCAATCCTTTCATTTTGATCGGTTTTAAAAAAATGTGTGCAATATTGCCTTGAAAAACGTGCCAAATTAGCCTCTAAACTTAAATTCACCTCGAAACGCATATGGTAATGCAATTGGCATTTTGGACAATGAAGTAGGCCCTCGTTTGTCACCCAAAATTTTGGCCAGAAAAAAGTAGCGAAAAATCACCCTTTGTAACCCAAATTGAGCCGAATAATTTTCCCTTTCGTTTGACAACCCGAAAAACCCAAAATAGCCGGAATTGTGAAAAATGAGAAAATTCAGATTTTAAGTCCAAAAAGTGCATATAAAGGGGCAAGAAACAAAATAGTACGCTAAAAAAAAACAATAAGAAAAGAAATGAAAAAACAGAAAAAAATAGAAAAAGAAGAAAAAATGAGCAATAGCCCGGAAAAAGCACAAACGGACATCATTAATGACTTTTCCAATTCCAACCTTCAATACCTCCTTCATTTTACCCAATGCAACCTTCAACCCGAAAAAGTCCTAACCGAGTCCAAATTGCAAAAATTGATTACCGCGTGGAGAGTTAAGACACCAAAAGATAATATAAGAGGTTAAGTGCGCAAAATAGAGGCAATGTTCCCATTTTTAAAATCGTAATCCGTTGATGAGATCCTTTCACCATAAAGTTTCCGTCTTTCTAATTGCAGGTGTGAATTTGCTTCCATTACATTTACTCTTTATATCACGCATGCCGAGAGAATAGCCATAATTCAAGAGATTCGTTTGTGAGAGCATTCCGTGAGAAATTTAAATCAAAACGAATTTTTAGATAAGTAACGTAATGATCAATCGGTGGAAATTGGCGGTTATATTTTCGGCTTCGCACACACGGACTATGATTTGAGACTTATACATATGACTTGATGATGACTATTTTCTGGAAAAGTTTGAATTACTCAATTTTTGCATATTTTGAATTTTCTTTGTGTCAATAACAAATTTTGTGGGTATATTCTCTGCAAACCCTCACGAGACACAACTCGTCCTACTAGGGTGACCTAAGGGTTTAAAGGCTTGTTGCATGCGCTAAATGCAATCGCTTGCCCGCGAAAAAGGTATTTTATCCTAATAAAATGTGATCTTCAAGAGTTTAACCTCATTAGGATTCTTTTACATTGCTCGGGGCGAGCAAAGTTCTAAGTTAGGGGGGTTTGATTGGACATAAATATTGTATATTTATTCCCCTAATTTCAGTGCATTTGTGAACTCGAGTGATGTAACCTATATAGATTTGACGCACGTTTATGCTACTAATCTTCGTTGGCAAGTATTTCGTGTTTCGTGCTTCTCTTATTAGTTTTACAGGTTAATTATGCAAGCAGCGCAAAAGAGAAAGCGAGACAATGAAAGAAAAGCTAAGAAGGCAAGTTCAAGGGAATGTTGGTAATTTTGCAGCCAGATCCCGACGGAGGAGTCAACTGTAAAGTTGAAGAGCTCGGAACAACGAGAACACTGGAAGAAACGACACCCAAATCCGACTACGGTTGATGAGTTATGACCCGTTGAAGTTGAAGAAAAATCCAAGGAAGAAAGGAAAGAAAACAAGAAAAAATTCTAAGTGTTGAATGGAAGAAAAAGTACCCCAGACCAGCAAACATTCCCAAACCCAGGGGCTAACCGGTTTTGGGGGCGAACCGGTTCGGGATACATGCGAACCGGTTCGGGGGGCCTGATGCGCGACTTTGCCTCCTTTATTCTGATTGGCTCTAAGGTTTCCTTTGAGGTTAAAACTCTCCAAGAAGTGTGGGATACGTAGGTAGTAACTTAGGAACAGCCATTCTGGATATTTTTGAGTAGTTTTTGATAGCGAAAAAGTGAGGAGAACATATAGGAACATAATTTTGATTTATTGCTTCAAGATCCATACACTTCCGGGTTTGTTTTCAAGTTGTAATCTCAGCTATATTTTTGTGATTTTCAGTATTCTTGCATGGCAATTTTTCTGCATGGTTTGAATGAATTTCTGCATTTATAATACTTAACTACGTATATCGATCTAGTGTTATTATGAGTTTACTCGCATGCAACGTTATTATTTTGTGCATCGTTCAGTTTAATATGTCCGGCTAGGTTGAAAAGGTTGGGATGCATGAACCCAACCTAATGTGTTAGTGCATTTGTATAAAGTTAATCCGATGAATTCAATGATTGATTTTGATCATATTGCGTAATTACATTATAATTGTGGATCTTTATATCTCGTTTACCTTTGGGTACTCGCGATGATTTAGAATACAATTTGAGTGTCATTACCGCGATACCGATTTACTCATCCTCATATTAGGTATGACGCGGGCTTGAACCTCATATACATAATGCTTGGGAGTACTAAATTCCGGGTCAGATCAACCAGATAAATTTATGATTAACATAATCACCGCACTACACTAGGGTTGGGGGATTGCATTCCCGACCTGTTTCTCTCATCATTTAAAATAAAAAGTTGTTGAAATCATCAGTCATCCTCTATTTCGGTAGAGTAATTTAGTTGCATCTTTGCTCATTTTCATTATCGCATTTAGCTTAATCAATCTCAAAACCAAATCAATTTTTCCATTTCTTTTTTTGAGTCAAGTTTAGGATCTCTCTGTCTCTTCCCATCGTCACAACTCCGTTGTCCTTCTTCCCTGTGGATTCGATACCTGACTTACCAGGATTATTACTTGAGCGACAGGCTTACACTTGAGCCTAGAGTGAACGCATTTCTGAGACACATTTTCAGTCGCGTCACCTCTTCCAAGATCAAAACAAAATCTCCTAAGGTGACCTATCCTACCACAATATGAACATGTGTAAACGGGTGGAACAACACCTAAAATGTGATCTTTTCTAACATCCTTAGAGTTAGTTGACCCTCTAAAACAAATAATGGTTTTGGCTTTAGCATTAGAAGCATGAGAACAAGATGAGCCATTACCATCACTATTAAACCTACTTGAATCGTTTAAATCATTTTTCAACTTCAAAATATTTGATTCAAGCAAAGAATTAGACTCTTCCAAAGATAGGGATTTCTTTTTCAAATTATCAATTAAACTTAACAGTTTATTGCGCTCCCCCTCAATTAAAACAAACTTATCCCTAAGAGTCTTTTCACGTGCCGTAAAATCATCGATTAATTTTTTTATCCTCGACGGCACAAACTGGAACCCTATAATTTTTCAAGTCCTTCAATTAATTCTCTAAAACTAGGACTTTCTCATCACTCTTCTTTTTGGCAATTTTTAAAGAATTAAAATCAATACACAAATTACCAAAGTGCTCACGACATATATCACTTTGAGTTTGAAACGCTTGCAAATATTCAATCTTACTTTGAAAGAGAGAATTTTCTTTTTCCAAAACTTTAATTCTTTTGGAAAGTTTCAAATTCAAACTTTTTAATTTTTTAGCACGGTCGTGAACTTTTTCAAAAACAAGCTCCACATTAAACGGGCGTACCATTGAAAAAAATTGCGATTTTTCACAAAACTGATTTAAAAAAAAAATCAATATCACACGATTTTACGAAAAATAGGAATACGCGATAAATTAGTGTAACCCGCTCTGATACCAATTTGTAAAAAACGCGACTATGTGATAATTGATTAAATTCGCAACTTTCTACGTTGGCACACTTATTAAATTAGTGTCTATTTTTAAACCAAAATAAGTCAGCCCCAAATCATTCAACTGCGTGTGTGCGTGTGCCAAACCATAAAATAAATAAAGCATGCGACACAGGCTTAAGGAAAAATCCCCGAAGGGGAAAAACCTTTTATTTCACTACAATTTTGTAAGAAAGAGGCTTACACAGATTACAATTAAATAAGGTGACATACGAAATACCTGCAGGTGTCGGTTCCGATGTCTTGGCTGGAACTTTCCCTTTCCAGGAGGGCAGCAGTGAAGAAGAGAAACGGCATCTCCATAAGATGCGAACTTTATAAGGACTCCCTCCCCAATAGCACGCAACTGTCGGTTGTAGAGCTCTGCCCACAAAGAATAAACAAGGGCAAAAGTTGTGTTCTTGAACACCAAAACAATTCACTAAAGCATATGGGAGTTTTGTGAATTGAAAACAAAAAGGGATTAAAACGCTAAAGGAAGAAGCCTAAAAGAATTCTGCTTTTGAAGTTTTTCTGTTCGTTAAAACGTTCTGACTTCTTAATGAAAACATAACCAAATAATGAGATTTTAAAGAAAATCGCGCTGCCTCGAAAACCGAGCGCGTTCGAACGAGAAGCAATCTCGCTCGAACGAAGTACGCATGTCGTTCAAACGACATCGCGCGACTTCCAATCTCTCTCGAACGAGATGCTGATCTCGCGCGAACGACCTGGGCGTCAAAATCGAGGTCCGCTACTAAACTTAGAAAAAATACTCATTCTCAATATTTGACGAAAAAGTCCGCTCCAACACTTAGAAAATATTTTGTAAAAATCTCCCAAAAGTTCTAAGCGAAAAGTAAAGGTATTTAAAACATAACCTTACCAAAGTAAACTTCGCGGAGTCTTGAATGATGAAGAACTTGAGTAATTCGGATCCGTCTTAGATGTAGATTGCTCTTGAAAGCTCTTCGACGGTGTATCGATATATGACATAACAAATTGATAACGGACCTATGAAAATATGTCCTTACAATTTCTCTAGGTTTATGTGGTGGAATGGAAACATAATATAAGTTTAGAAAAAATACTCAAAAATGTAAAACGCTAATATCTATTTCATGAAAAATTTAAATACACAAAAAACTCTTAAAGTTGTGAAAAAAGAAAAATCGCAAATATAAAAGTTGTCTCTAAAACATAAAAAGTTATTTTTAAAAAAAATTATTAAAAAAACAATGTTATTTTTTTATATAACAAATTTTTTTAACCGTTAAAAATTATTTTCTTTATAATCTTTTTTTGAAAATAGCCGTTTTCCTAGTTTTTATATATATTTACAGAAAATAATGTAAGAATATTTTTTTATAAATTAGTTTTTAAAAACTTGTACAGTTTTTGTGGAAAAAAAATTGTTGTGGTTTGTGGTGTTGACGCGGACCCACATCTATTAAATGGTGTATAGAAAATATTTTTTGTCTTTTTTTTAAGAAAACATTTTTTGGAATAAAAACATGCCATTTTTTAATAAAAAATAGTTTTTATATATAAAATATTTTTTGTTTTAAAAAAACAGTTTTTTTATTAAACACATTTTTTATATAAAAAATACATTTTTTATATAAAAAATACATTTTTTTTATAAAACAAGTAGTTTTTAATAGAGGTCATTTATTAAAAAAATATTACAAATACTGTTTTTTAATTGTTAAAGCAGTTTACAACACTATTTCATGTTCCTAATTAGATTTTTTTAATTAGGTACATAAACGAAAAAAATGTACCAGGATATATTTGACTTTGTAGTACACTACTAATTAAGTGACATTTTATGTTGGGTAACTAATGATGAAAGATGATGAAAATGAGGGTATTTTTGTCTTGAAACAATAAAAGGTGTGGGAGAAGCTAAAAGGGGTGTGAGAATAGCCCTCCATAAAATAATATTCTCTTAATGTATAATTTATTATGTTAAATTAAATTATTAATAACTTTTATTTCAATAACTAATTTTATATAATTTACGAATTATTAATGTTTAGTCCATATGAACTGATTACATTTTCCACTTATTACACCCTATTTTTATGAATGAAAAAGTCTTTTATTTACTTTCTTCACAATTTTACTTGGAGAGAGAAAAAATTGATGCGTGAATATTTTATATGGTGACAAACTACTTTAAATAAATCAATAAGGCTTTGACTAAAGCTAATTGTCAATGAAGTTTTCGATGGATGACCCTACAATTTAGGCATATTAGTATGTTTTATTACAACTCAAAGTTTTGATTGTTAAGGTAAAGAAAATTATTGTTTTTGACTATCATAAACCTTCACACGAATGAACCATTTGGACTCCCTCATAGGAGCTAAACATGGGGATGATGTGTGAAAGTCATCCTCACACATGACCCGCTTACTATCAAGTATCCGTTGGAGAGTTTCAAACCTCAGACCAATGGTTATTATCCAACTTTATCAAGTCTGGTCTTTACCACTTGGGCAATCAGGGTAGATAAAGAAAATAATTAGAAAGTATACTTGCAATCTTCATCAGGCTATCTCAAGCGCATTAGCTTTAGCACTAAATAAAATAATATTTTATAAAATAAATGATAAATTTCATAACAAAATGCCCTCAAATTTTGTCAGTTTAGTTGTGAGAAAGTTGTAGAATACATGACACTCCAAATGCCACATTAACAATTCGTGCTTTTGATATGTTTTAAAAACTAAAATCGTAAAATTCCCAAATACAACTTTTATAGAATTAAGTTAGAGTGAAGTCATAATTAATATACACAATTTCTTATTGTGTTGAATTATGTATTATAATAGCTAGAATTAATTACAAATGACATTTTGTGTAAAATTAATTTTATAAAAAATAGAATTATTTAAAATTGACAATGTAAAGAGTAATGCAACAATGCAATAAAATATCATAATAGCAATATTATAAATGTTTAAGTTGCGTACAAACTGACAGTATAAAACATATTGCTTTGGGGGGCAATGCCCCGGTTGTTAGGGCAAAGTTTTCACCTCCTCTAATAGGATGGTGGATCGTGCTTGTCACTAAAGATATTTTCTTTCATAGGCCTGACATAGTGCCTCACAATTCAAGTTTAAATTATCTTAAACTCTTTTCAGACACATCGCTTGTGAGTCCTTAATATTCCGGCTCGTGATGTTCTACAGACGTGTATATATCAACCACATGTATGCTCGTAAATTGATTACCCTGGATTGTGCAAGAAGCAATTATAATTATCCAAGAGGAAATATTATTACTATTAGATATGTGACAAAATATACTCAATAACTAAAAGTGAAATGTGATAGAATAAATAAATGATATATGGTAGTTACGAGCGGTATTTGATAAAGATCAAGTGGTACGTGACATTATGAAAGCGTAAGTACTCTTACAACCCCTCAATGGGGACATCCTATATTGTCTACTCATCCCGGGAAATAATTTTTTAATATGATGTACCTGCAATGTATGCTCTCAGGGCCTAGTAATACAAGCCAAGCGGCGGTATTCATAGCTCTATGCGTATGACATAGGTCGGACAACATCATAATTCGTTGTCCTATAAAAAAGCGACACAAATGAGCCCCTTCCACACTACACCCATCTAGTATCATAATCAAAGGTGCATTTCAACATATATGATGGCATTGGGCCATTGGTTAGGCTCCTGGTGGTATGTAATCTATCGGGGAGTACTTTCCAGCATGTCGTGTCGATTAGTGGTGGGATTGGGAAAATTATGAAAACAATATGTTGTGACCAACACTGATCCCCTAAATACCATATATGAATACACACCCCGAAAAATAAGATCTTGTGATTACCTTTGAGAATTAGGAGCTAAACCACCTCGTCCTTATTGAAGTTTTGTCTCCTCACTCAAACTACTTTGACTTTGACATGCATATTTGTCGGTGGTAAAATCTTATTAGTTACGATTCAACACAAATCATTCGAAGAAGATAAATAAATCATGCACACATATACACAAGAATAAGATTAACATAATTCGACAATGTGCCAACCTCCATGAGAGGTTATTATTTTTTATTAGTTGAGCTTCAATGCTCGTAGTTACACTCCCCTTCTCCATGGGACCAAATTTATAATTATAGGAATATGTAATCGAGTCCCATAGAACTCAATAACTGTGTTAGTTATCCCCACCTTGATTGGTCGTATCTCCAGATTTGATTCTCGCAAGTCCGTAATCTATAATAGATTTTGTCTTTTTGGATGAGGATGATCGATTGGATCAATAAAGCACGTACCTTCCTCTCATCTGCACCATATTATTTCCCTCACAATATTATACTCAATATAAGAATAACCTAAATAAAAGACACATGACATATATGACACTATTGTCCCAAATTAACGATGGCTATATAAAAATGATCTATAACAAATAGTACAAGTTTCCGAGAAAAATATCGTGGTTAATATATATATATATATATATATACACACACACACATTTGTGGCTAAAGTTTATTGGCAATGCATAATTATTCCTTGCACCTTCGTGAACAATGTTGTGTTCCTAAATGTATTTGACAACGCAGGTCTATTGGCAAGGGACTTATAGTCGTGGCTTAAAGTTGCTCTTTAGCAATGAAATCTATTGTTTCCATTTGTTCAATATTTTGTTGGAAAATGTTAGATTTTGTGGCCAATAGGTCCCTAAATGTTTCCCCGTAAAATAGTGACAAAAAAGTTATAGTAAAATTAGCAACAAATAAAAATCGTGGGTAATGATAATAGTACTATTTTCCTTTATTTTCTATTCAGTCTAATGTTATTAATATTTACTTAATAACAAAATTGGTAATGCTAGTTGTCTACACTTTTCGTAGCTAATAGCTATCAAATGGATTACAACATATCAAATTTTCTATAAGTTATTCATTGACAATTTTGGTAAATCCATACATATAATAATAAACATCGACATTGTCAACATTTAGAATATAATTCAAAAAAAAATTGAGTCAAATTCAAAAAATAGATTTAATTCAAATACAACATAGTAGTGTGCCAAAAAATGTTGTCAATAAAAGAGCATGCCATCAAAGCGTCGCTAATAAAATAACATGTCACAAAGTTTCTGCAATAAAATAATGCACCACAATATTCGATAACAAAATATCATGCCACAATGTCAACGTTCTCGATAGATTTTTACTTAGGTTCACATCCCAACATAGCATGCCAAAAAACTTATCTAACATAAGTCTTCATTAGCTTCTATCTACGATTCAACACATAGGAAAAAATTATTAGTTGTTTTACTATATATGAGAACAAAAAAAGTGTAAACATTCAATATTTATATATTAAATATGAATAAAAGATATTTGGAGGATAATATTGTTAATAAGAAGACGTGGAATGAAACTCTAAGTGAGTAAGGTTTGAATGATCTTATCAGATTCAGCTTGCATAGTTAAAATGACCTATATGGTTGCTCGTTGAGATTTCGTCTCCTACCGCTGCTTTACTGCATCCGCGCACTGAGTTGTTGACTTTGCCTAATTATCTTGTAGGCATTCCATCAAATATTGACGAACTCTAGAGTATTCCTTAAGATCCTCTACTAATTTTGTATATTTTTTTATCACAAAGTTGTTCTGAAATTAGTTGGTTTGTGACGTGACTAAGAATGTGTCTCTAAAGTGCGTACTCTCTAGGCTCAAGTGCAAGCCTATCGCGTTAGTAATAAACCTGGTAAGTCGGGATCATCTCCACAGGGAAATAGGACGAGAAAATCATGACGAAGGAAGGACAGACGGTTAACCTAAATTAACTCTAAAAAAATGAAAAGATGATTGATTTGCGAATAATCCTACTAAGTAAAAAGAAACTAGATTAAAACTTTGGAACTAACAAATTAAGCAAGGATTAATAACTAAGAATGAAGTAATAAATATGAAGAGAAAAACAGGTCGGGAATACAATCCCCTAACCCCTAGTGTGTTGCTAGTATAAAATCAATCGTAAATTTAAGTGATTAATCAGACCCATACTTTAGTACTCCCAAGAATTATATATATGAGGTTCAAGCCCGCACCATGCGTAATCAGAGGACGAGTAAAGAGATATCACGATAGCTACACTCGCATTGCATTCTAAAGCATCCCGGTTACCCCGAAGAAAATGAGATCCAAAGATCTACAATGGTTGTGCTCGCTACGCAACACGGTTTAATAACCACTTAAGTTTAGAGGATTATTTTTATACACATGAAACTCTCACATCAGGTTGAGTTCATGCATCCCAACCCTAAAAAATCTAGCTGGACATATTGAACCTAATTATGCATAAATTAACTACGTTGCATGTGAAAGAAATCATGATGAAAGTATACTGAAACATGCAAGGAAATATTATAAACCTAGAAACCATCTGAATTATGTAAGAAAAATAAACATGCAAGAACAATAATAGAGAGAATGAAAACTGAATTGAAACTTGCAATCAAACCCGAAAATAATTGATTTTGAAGCACTACATCAAAGTTATGTTCCTAGGGTATTCTCCTCCTTTTCTCTCTATCAAAAACTATTCAGAACCCTTTTTTCTAAGTCAATACAAAGATACAAATACGTTTTAGAAGAGCTTGTAACCTATTAGAACTCCTTGGACCAATCAACATTTAAGAAGAAATTCGCATCCCAAGCACCTCAAACTGGTTCGCCATGTACCCAGAACTGGTTCACCATGTGGTTCGGGGAAACGCACTAGTTTGGGGCTTCCTTCCTTCATTTCTAACACTTAGAACATTTTCATGTTTTCTTCCTTTCTTCTGTAGATTTTTCTTCAACTTCAAGGGTTCATTACTCTTTCACCGTAGCTCGGATTTGGGTACCATTTTTTCCAGTATTCTCATTGTTCTATGATCTTCAATCCAGTTGGCTCCTCCTCCGGTATCAGGCTTAAAAATTACCAAATTGCCCTTAAACTTACCTTCCTATCCTTTCTTTCATTGTTTCGATTTCTCTTTCGTACCACTTGAATAATTTCCCTGTAAAACACATAAGAGAAACAAAAAACACGAACTACTTGATAACGAAGGTTAGTAGCTTAATTACGAGTTAAATCCATATTAATTTCACCATTCGGGTTCACAAAGGTACAAAAATTAAGGGGATAAGTATACTATATTTATACCCGGTCAGTTTGGGACCATTTTCAAGACCATTAATCTACCTCATTCTCGTGCGGAGCACTTGATCAACTCTCGTTCGGCCTCAACAATGTACCTCCTTCTAATGCAGACTATGACTCAAGGAATTTTTTCTCATTCTACAAACAATAAATAAAAGTGTATGATATTATTAAAAACTGGTGTTACTTGCCAAGTGATATTATTATATTAGATTCTTTATCTTTTTGTTAATTATTTTCAGAAAATTTTAGGTTTTAAATTTTTTTGGCAGAGCCTCATTTGTATTTATATGAAACCAACATATTTAAGTCATCATAATATAAGAAACACTACAATAATAATACAACATATTCAATCCCGACCTCCAAGATAATATATACGAATTTTAAATTAATATTTTGGCATAATATCTAGTTTTACAGGACTCATGTCCAAGTTCGAAACATTTAAAATAAAACATCCCAAATCACTGATTGAATGACTATGTACAAGGTAATGTATTGATCGTAATTTACTTACATAGAGTGTTTCGAATTTCGGAGATGTCCATGTCTTATCCTTCTAATGGGTAAATTTATAGAACTCGATCCAATTAGGCTCAACACCATCAATCCCACATCACTATGCAAGTAGCAAGTAAATAATTAACAAGAATATTTATAAGAAAAAAATCAAATTTAAAATCACTATATACTACAAGCTCATGACGAAAATTCGCAACAAAAATGGGAAACCTTTTTGCCACAAAAATGTTTCATTGGTAACTGTATTGTTTTTGTTGGAAAAAAGATTCACACTATATTATTTGGTCCGGAACAGTGATGCCCAACATTCATTGATGAATTGACAATGAAATTAAGTACTTTTTGCTAATGGCATACTTTATGGCCGTAATTTGAATTTCATTGATATAATTGACCCTTTGGCCACGAATTAGATTACTAACTAACCAAATATTTTCTAGAATTACTATTTGTTGTAGTGACATTTTTAATGATATAACCAATTAATGGTTAATATCAAGGCTTATTCATTGTCATGGAATTTAGTATGGTGATTACGTCCCCAAAAAGAACATGAAGAGTTATATGGGACTAAATAAAAGTACAACTATAGATTTAAGACAAAAGAAGTATGTATAAATTTCAACTAAAGGTTAAAGAACTGAAACGTGAAAATAACTTATAATATATCCACAAGTTTAAAATTTTCTCATACAATTCCTCTATTTATGAAAATCTCGGATCTACCTCTAAATTATACAATAACACTAAATACCATTTTTTTCCCACAAATAGAATTGAAAGTTCAAGAAGGACACAAAGAGGTAAGTGGTTGGGTTGATCGACCTTCCTATGTCCACGTAGAAGCGAAATGGAGGCTTGTATTATTTAGAGGAGGAGAATACGACCTTGAGTGCTTCATAATGCAAGCATAAAGTCTAGGTTATGGGTAAATTGTTGTGTTATATATGTTTTCAACATTAAAGATACTCTATTTATAGATGCGAGAGTCCTAACTATGTAAGTCACATTCTAAGGTATTTATGATGTAATCGACCTTCACCTCTAATATTATATTTGGATAATTTGATTTATATAAAAATTATATCCATTCAAATTTATAACTAGCTTTGGTGATTCTCTTAGTTGGTTTATGATCTTTGGGAGACTAAGTCGTTATAGTTCTCAAGATTTCATGTGTCATGCCACATGACCACCGAACTCATAATCCCTTCAACTGCCATAGAACTGGGGTAATCGGTCTTTAGTCATAGTCATCCTATTCTTCATTGAAGTACTACCCACGTGTTATGTGTATATTCTTATTAGGTTATCATTAATCACCATATGCCACACTTAATCTCACTAGGAGTGCAATTATGAGATTATGTGCACTTAACCCTTAGGTGGTTTCGTGAATCGTCGGTTAGAATCCCCTGGGATATCATTGTGAGTGAAGTTTGTGACCTAGGCAACACTGTAGATAGTCTCTCTTTAAGTTAGATCCATTACTTGACCTACCTTTTGGCGGCAAGAGATATAAGAGGTTTAAAGGAAAAAATTCAAGAAATGTGCATAAAGGAAAAAATGATATTTGAGGACAAAAGTCTGCAGACATATATATTTACCTCAATAAGGAAATGGAGATGATGATTATCTATCTCTATAACATTAAAGTCATGTAGATGTTTAATTTTAGAGTGTGAATGATCTCTGTCATCTTAGGGATCGTAGTTCTCTCTATATCTTTGGGAGGGTCTGGGTTCATATGCCTAAGTTGTGGTCTATGCCAAGGTAGCCCATGTATGACCACTCTTCTTATATAATTGACCCGGGTAGGGTTCAAATGAGGAGTATATAACGAAAGGGTCTGGTTTATTAGATTGAAAAGATCAGGGTTGCCTAGCTAGCCACCCCTCTCCATGGTGGGGGATGGTGAATCAAAGTTCACCACTTTATCAATAGTTAGAGTTGAAATAAAATTATTAACATCTGGCTTTAGATTTAAGATCCTAGTCGTGGCCTCAGGTGGAAGCTTGAAGTTAGTTATGGTAGAAGCTAGCTTGGCTGCATCCCTCCTCCTCTTCATTCATTTACGAGGGGCAGTCTTCAAGGATTTAGCGATTTCCTCCTACACATCAAGCCATGAAAGTAAGATCTCTATGTTCATATCTATGACAAGATCATCGTCCATGGAGGTAGATTCACACCATGTTTAATATTAGCATAATGGGTCATAGAAAATTAAAGATGAAGACCTTAGACTTGTTATTACCTTCTTTAGATGACCTAAAAGGTATTGGTTTCATGGGATAATAGCTAAGTCTCCATAAATATTGAAGATTCACCACATCTATAATGTATTTCTTCTTATTTTGGATATCGTCCGTGGCATCCATACATTCCTTCTGCCTTTTTGTGGTGGTAAAGCCAACAAGAAGTAGAGAAACAAAAAAATCAAGTTAGAAAGAACTTGGTATATTAAAGAAACACCTTTATAATGAAAAGTAAAGTTTCTTTCTTGAGAGGTATGTACCCATGTCCACAGAATGGTATAAGACCTCTACAGTTGAGATTCCTCATGATGTAATTCCTAACTTTCCCTAGACATATGGAAACACTTTCCCTTATAATTCTTAATACGGGAGGGCTTATTGGGAATAAGGTACCTCGAAGAACTCCATGGCCCCACATAATAATATTATGGTTTGTTAAAATTATCTTCCTTGGGCCTATAAAAGTCAAATAACCCCAAAAGAGTAATGTCCTTTATGAATTCTTCTTCCATACCCCAAAGGAATTAAGATAGCCCTCTACTCTGTAAATCTTTTCTAGGTCTAGGTTCATAGCCTTTAGAATATTTTTTATTGGTATAGGGATATGTAATCTGAGGCCTAGGATGAAAACATGAAGGGGGAAGCTGACCCTATTATTTAGTATCGGGAACATGACCTCTAGTCTGAAAAAAGAAAGTAGAAAATTATGCCCTTTGGGAAATAATAGGCCTCACATAAGGGGTTCAACCACTCCTTTCTCATCTCACAGTGATATTTGATCATAGTAGGAGTTTTGTCTATCTCTTGTCTATGACTTAATATCCCAATTTCATTATTTCTAGCTATAGTCGATGTGTTATGATTTTCTTCTCTTGAATTTATAACCTTTTCTCTAATGTAATTCCTCACACTAGTTTAGCTGTTAGTTGAACTTGTATTTTCCTCATCTCTATTATTGGTCTCAATTGTTTCCCTGGAACAATAACAAGTAGTGTGAGGATCCATATAAGTATTAATAGAGACTGTGGAATAAGTATAAGAATATGGGATATTGTGGTATTCAAGAAATAAATGCATTTTGAGGGTTTGAAAGTGTCGGAATTTTAAAACATTGTGAGGTGATGTCACAAGATGTTTGTAATAAAATCTGTCTGGACACTTCCCAAAGTCTCTATTCATAAGTCCATGGTAGGGATGTATAAAGGCAAAGGAAGCTTCACAGTTGTAAGGACATGAAAATTTGTGAACAAGACTACTATAATAAAAAGATATGGCCATGACCTTATTACATAATCCTCAATGTGGTTTACAAACCGGAGCTTCATAAAATCTACAAGTACCTCGAGTATCCTTATTGGTGCAAATTTTGGACAAAGGCCACGGCCTTATTCAAGAGGCCATGACACAATCACAAACATCTAACATTACTAATCATGGGTTCGCAAGGATCCAATCTAAAAACCCTATGTTTTTTGCCAAGAACACAACAAAAGAAACAATAGGCATTCTTGGCCAAAAATTAACTGAAATATAATCAAACGACCTCATGTTTGGCCTAAAAAACCAATCAAATTACCTTGACTGATATTATAAATCATCTCGATAACAAATGGACCAATAAATATAAGGATACAATTCATTGTTATGATCAAAGTTACAAGGCTTAAATAAAAAATATGAAGCTATGGATCAAGTTATAATTCAAAGTTACAATTCAAGCAATTTATAGTGCAAACAAGATTAAAAACAAGGATTACAATGAATGATTTAGGGATTACATCTGCATAAGAGTTACATAATATCCCCAATTTAATTACTTAGTTAAAAAATGGCCATAAAATGGAAAAATGAAAAAAAAAAGATTAGGTTTATGATTTTGTGGAATTTTTGGCCTTTTTGTTAAAAATTATGGATCGATACCAATTAAAATGATCAAAACGGAATGAAATAGATGAATAACATAAAAAGAAAGATAAGAACCAACTAGTAAATGAAAATTTAGGTGTTTGATGGAAAAACTGCCAAAAATGGTTCAAGGTTCATTGAAGATAGCCTGGATTTTTACTCTCGAAGTCTGGAAAATATAAGTGAGACCTTAGAGGATAAGGCCATTATATTCTAGCGCTCAAAAAATTAACCCTCACAATAGAAGTTGAAGCATATCAAATGAAGCATCAACATAAATATGAAGACCATTGACATTACGTAAGACCTAACATTAAATCACTATCCTCTTATTACTAAGGCTTCTATTATACCCAAAATATATCCTCTAATGCCAAATCGACATCTGGAACAAGAATATGTGCAAGTGCAAATAAAAGTCCCTAGCCTCAACCATATAGAGCACAGGTGTCACAAAGATGAAACCTCAACCTGGTACACTCATAAGGTCCAGAAAGTTTACACCTCGACCGATGACATGCCACTTGTTCACCTTTTATAAATATTCATTCTAATCCTTAATCATGTAAACAATGAACGCGAGACGCCAAACGACCCCTATTAATAGAGGATCCCTTTAATCATTTAGCAAGAAACCTTTTGAGTAGCCAAACTCCACCAAATTGTCACTAGCGTTTCTCTACAACAGAGGATAGCTACGATCTCCTTCCCTATCGTGCCCAAAAGGTAAAAGTCACGGCCTCTTATAATATTTCGGTGTAAGGCACCGACCTCAAATATGAAAAGTATGTCACGTCCCTAGTTTATGCCATTAATCATCATTTACATGCCCTTCGGGCCCAATTATGTACATGTAACCATAAATCTAATGAGAATTAGGCGACAAAGTGGACATAGGGTCATGTATAGACAAAGCATTTTGAATATCATGTTCTTATTCATTTTATTTCATATTTTCTACTATTTCTACTCTTTAAGTGATGAATAGAGCTTAAACGGTACGTATTACACTAGTAGGTTCATTTGTATGCATCAATAAATGTCTTATGTATCCTTAATTCCAAACTGAACTTATTTGTTACTGTACTGAATTATAAAATTTGCTAATCGAGTTTACTAATAGAATTAAAACTTAAGTTTATCAAGGGCTATCACAACCTAGGATATCTCCCAGTCAGGGATTCCTCCAGAATATGATTTCAAACATATCAACACAATGATCGCCAAAATTGTAGAGATTTAGACCCAAAAAATTAAATAAGACCCATAATAATCAAAGCAATAATTGAGGGGATATTCCAATCCTCATAATAATTGGTAATGGGAATCTATGCATTCTTTTCCAATATTGTAATATTTTATAAGTCTATTATGGTCAACACCTAGACTTGAATCTCACCCTTGTCTCGTACAATAAATTCTGGATGTATAGGTATAATCCTCTTTGAACTATTAAATAAGTTCCTGAACCATCAAACAGATTTCATAGTCAAGATAAATTACTAAGATTTTACTCGAAGCTTGACTGATGGGTTGTCAAATCTCCATATAGGGCGTGAACTATTCAATTGAACTAGAATTGAAATTTCAATTGTCTGTGATAAGGACAAAACTAACTCGCCGTAAGTCATACTAAATTTCATTGACTAAGATAAATACAACATATTTAAGATGAATATAAGTAATTATCAAAAACACGATTTCTATTTAAAAATGAACTTGACACACCTTTGTTTATAAATTAACGTAAAAAAATGGTTTTAAGAATAAAATGCCAACAATATCCCACATGGTCTTAAAGCGACGTGCTAATGCATCTACCTCCCAACCCGTCTACGTCATAGTCTATAGCTCTAGTTGTAGAAGGATTAACCGATTGTTATCTAATGCAACATAGATCACAAAGTTATCACCTACATTGTTCGATCTATCAAACTATGTGAAACATATGCTTCGTGTTCGCAGCCCTTTTATGGATTACCAGTTATATCAAACTTAAAATTATTCTGCAATGAACACAATATGGTGTAATAGATAATATTACTCAAGAAACTTAACCGAAGTCACTTTGTAAGTTCCTGAGCCGTATAATCCCTTTGTTGCCTCCAAAGTGGAAATAACTTTGGCCTCTATGGTGGAGTCAAAAATTCATGATTGATTCATACTCCTCCAACTTACAACGCAACATCCTAAAGTAAACTCATATCATGAGGTAAAAAACCTAGAATCCTTATCTAATTTAAATTCGAGTCTTTATACTTAAATGGTACAAGAATATTTTCTGACTATTTCCAACACATGGTCTTTAGTCCTTTGTAGGTACTTGAGAAAGAGCTTTTATTATAGTCCACTGGTCCTCACCCGAGTTAGACTAAAATATATTCACCATTCCAAAGGAAAAGTACATATTTGGTCCTATACGCAATATAGTATACATGAAGATGCTCACTGCTAAAGCATAAGGTATATTCCTCATCATCTCCATCTAATCATGCATTCTAGAAATTTATTCCTAGATAGGTTGATTCCGCACATGAAAGGAATGAATCCTTTTATGAAATCCCTCATGCAAAACTTATAATCACAAACATGATATAAGATTGTTTGGATTATTTTAACAAACTTTTTTCCCATTTTAATGAAAGCCTAATCATAAATAAATGATTGTCTTGTCATAAGTTTTGTATATCAAGCTTACCTAGACAACAACACTCTTATGTAAGATAATATACCCAACTCCTTCCTGATTAAGAAAATATGATCCATAAAATGTACGAAAAATACCACCACATTTTTTCATGCTTCTTATACGCATAAGTATTATTAGGGCTTTGACTAAAATATATACATTGATTTTTTGATTAAACAGAATGTTCCAAGATCTTAAAGTTTGGTTTAGTACATAAATGAACTTCCTAATCCTACACAAATTTCTTTCTTGATATCTTACTATACATCCCTTGGGTTACATAATAAAGATGAACTCGTCAAGACAAACATTCAAAAATTTCGTCCTGACATTGGAAGAACCTCGACAGAATTTAGCACAAATACTAGTATCGTAGTCAATTTATTTCTTTTTTAGTAAACCCTTTTCACAACAAGCCTTGTCATGAAGGTTTCCACCTTTCCATTTATTTATCTTTTTGCTTTTTGTAGGTCTACTTGCATCTGATGAGTCTTATCCCATCAGTAAGTCAACAATTTCCCAAAAACTTGATCCAAAAAAAATTGAATCCATCATGGTTTCTATAGATTTAAGTCAAAGATGAAATTCCTTGTCATCGAATGCCTCATTGTATTTCCTGAGACCCGATTGGTGTTCCCTTGGGATCCTCCCAAAACTCTAACCTTTCAGGATTTCTCTTGATGCCCCCACTACAATGTGGAACCACTTGTGATCCAATATAAGTGACAATGTTACCTTATTACAAAAAATGCTCCCACCAATTATATGTAATGTATTATCGATATTAGGTTGCATATCTTCTTATACGGGTGGTCTAAGAACACCGATAATATGATTTTCCTTTTTAATTATTGTAAGTGTATATTACTCATGGGCCCATGGTTTATTAGACAATCCTCTTTCAAGAATTGAACAATGATACAATAAATGGATTTCTTAAGCTTAGGTATATGACATAAACTACTTTTATAATGTTTTTGGAGAATAAAGAAAGAGACATTCTTCTTTCCTTGTTTCCATATACCTTATCTATTTTCATAGCATTAGTGTTGGGCACCCTCAGATCCAAACATATCCTAGAATGACTTGCACCCACTCCATAGTTCCATGGGAGTTCAAGAAACTAATTCAGATGGAATTAAATTCAGAAGGTAAAAATCCATCCCTTAATAAAAAATACTAATGAAATACCCTTATATCCTCTATACCATTCCGTAGTGAAATACCCTGTGTAGATAACTGGGATATAATCCCCACCTCTGATAAATGATTCTTAGACCCTCCCAGGAGGTATACACACTGATGATCATATCATATGGTTTGGATTAGTTTACCTCAATTATTCTCCACCTTAGTCTTATACAATTTTAAGTAATCAAAGGCTTCAAGCTTTTGGTGCATATGTTAAACATACCAGTACCTTGAGTAATCACTAATGAAATTGATGAAGTACACATAACATCCTGTTGACCGGATAGTTATAAAACCACATAAATGAAAATGAACTAATTCCAACACATCTTTGGATCCATAGCTTTTGGTCATGAAGGGCCTCTTGGTCATTTTACCTTTTGGGATTCAATAACTCGAAGTGCTTTAACTTATAATGAACTCCATTATCCAGTTTAAACCAGTCTTTGACATTCCTTTTAGAATAAAGTAACCATGCATCAATGCCAAAATTATGTTTCATTTAACTAAGAAACAAACATTATCTTTAAAGGGTTTTCCATTAATGTTATTCATTTTAGTGTTTAGTATTATTGGTGAGATAAACATTATATTGTACAAACTTATTAATACTACCTTATTATTTTTCCCTTTATTAGAAACATATATCTTTTTAGTAGTTTTTCAATTACCTAGAACCTCTACAAATAATAACAAGCCTGATTTGTGGCTCCCAAGTCTTCACATTAAGTTCCTGTAGATCGGACCATAAATCATTCATTTATTTTTAATGAAAAAACCGCTACCTTATCCTTTTATTATAGCATTGGGAAAAGTGGACACGTTACTTTCAATGTTCCAAATACTTGTAGTGAAAACATCTGCCTTTCGTATTTTTTGCTACTTATGAGGAATATGATGTTTCTTAACCCCATATTGTTGCACCTGAGACTTAGCCTTATCGTTAAACATCCCTTTCGGGAAATAATGCAAGCTCTTATCAATAATTAACAACATAACTTATCTTCCTATGAAGCTTAATAATGGATTACGAAATGTACCCGGGTTTCCCCGCCTATTTCTAATCCAAAGAATACTTTGTTCACCCAATAATGAGAATAATTTACAAAAGTTATTCTTACTTGAACTTCATCCTCCATCATCGGTGTTTACAAATTCTTAATGGTTCATTCTTTAAATTTAAACATGTAAGTATAGAACTTCCCAGTTGGGTGTTAGTGGTGGTGTTGGTGTTGGTGGTTGGGGGGGGGGGGGGGGGGGGGGACATAGATAACACTTAATTTAAAAGTATCACCATAAATTTTAAAATACCATTATACCATGATCAATTCCCTCCAATGGGAAGGAAATACGAAGCTCATGCAAGGAATTAATCACATCATAATTTAAAATATTGATGGAAATCATGGGTTAAATAAGTTATTAACCTCTATAGTTATATCAATGTCCAATTACATTTATTTTCCTTTAAATTTATTCAAATTAAAAACACTTACTTTTAAGACTTAAAATAGTGGGTGAAAATTGAGTTCAATTTTGAAACCTTCGAATCATCATCAAAAAATGAACTTTCAAAGTGGAAATTAACTTTTGATTAATTTTAGCTTGTCATCCGTATATTGCAAATTAGAATGAATCCCATCGAGAATCCTAGTTCCCTTGTAAAGTGAGATTTCTTGTTGGGACCTTAAGTATCCTAACCTTGAACTCGACTTTTCATTTTTCAATTATGTCAGCCGAACAGTCCTGAAACTTTTGTCCAACATAATTAAAAAGCCTTTATTTTTTGTTCCTAAAATTAATGATAGTGATTTCATTGTAGAGGATGTCATTAATTATATGTAAGTGTATACCATCGGTTCTTTCCTTGAATTTGAATCTTTTTGTGTAGAACATCTCCATTGGTGAGGTCGAATTCAATCACATTCAAATTCTAAGAACTATCACTTAAGAGTTTTATGAATATTGGATGTCGTGATCAATTATCTCTATTGGGGAGGACATACAAAGCTGACACGAGGAATCTATCACATCACATTATTGATTACCGATGGAAACTGTGGGGATTATGTTGATACCCCCTCCCACTTAATATTTTGAACATGAAGGTAATTTGAAATATATATATTCAATTTTAAATCTTTTCAATGAAATAACTGGGAATTTTTAATTACTTGTATAAATCAAATTATTTGGTCTCTTTATTTTAATTTTCCAAAAAATAAAGACATCATAAATTGAAATAAAATTCACAGACCATTATTTAATTTATAGCTTGAACTTATTATCTAATTTAATTTAATTCCGAGAAAAAAAAACTTTCATTTTCTTGAAAAATCATGATTTAAACTAGTCTAATGATTAAGTCCATGTTGTGCATAGTAATCTGGGTCCCTACTTAATTGAATAATTAGCACAAAAAACAATTAAATATGAGATGATAGAGATATAGGTAATAACAAACACATGAAATTATTATGTAAAAAGACACAAAATCACTTACCGTTATGGCAAAAAAAAAATAGGAATAGTAGACTCCTTGATAATGGAAGTTTCTTGAAGAAGAATCACTGGTAAAAAAGGTACTTGGAAGAAATAGGATCAAGTTTTCAAATGGCTTGTGCTGGCTGCGAGGTCACTAGAGTGCCTCGGGGACCCGTTCTAGCGCCCCTAACACTAATTGAGGGCCCTATAAGAATGCTATAGATTCCTAGGGAGATGTTATAGAGGCCTAGAAGGAAGCTATAGAGGCTAACCCCTTTTCATTATTTATCTTTCCTTATTCTTCCTTCTACTTTGGATGTATCTTTGAGAACTCCGTAGTATGACTTCCAACTTGAGAAAAACTTCAAAGATTTTCCTCCACATTCAAAACCAATATATAATAGGATTAATAAATTCCACACCTTATCAAACTCTTCCAAATACATCAATTAACAAAATAATTTAAAATAACCTTATTATTACAACCAAATCCAATCTATGCATAAATTTATATACAAATAAACCACCAAAGGATATATTCATATAATATAAATATATGTGACCATGATGGAAGGGAGATAATGATGGGTATTGAAAGACACAAAAAAGCATTTCATCTAAAAAAACTTTGATTGATCATGCAGTAAAAAGTAAAACAAGAACTAGGTTAAAAGCATAAACCTAGGATTTCAAATCACAATACCTTAGAGGATCTTGTTGGTGATCCGAAAGAGGATAAATAGATGATGTAGATAATGATCTTCCTACCATCCCAAGGTCTCCCCAAACCATTTTAGAATCCATAGAAAGCCTCAAATCTTTAAGTATACGATCCCCCCAAAGTAAGCCTTGTGTGAGAAAACTCATAGAGATGCAAACATAATGAAATATGAGAGAAATCACGTTTTCGCTCCTTACCCTTTCACAAAAATGTGAATTGTGTTTCTCTCTCTCTCTCTCTCTCTCTCTCTCTCTCTCTCTCTCTCTCTCTCTCTAACCCTTCATAATGGATCTACATATTAAAATGCTAGTTTACACCAATATGTACATGTATAAGTCATGGTCTTGGGATAAACTTAGTTTCTAAAGAATTTGGGCCTATTACGTATGTAATGGACTATACTAGGGACCGAAAACTAAATAATTAAATTGGCATCCAAATCGATACTCAGAAATCTTAAACTAATTCCCCATAATTTGTTTCCTCTCTCCATTTAATCACAATTATCTCCACTAAATAATCATGATTGAACTCCAATTTAATTATCTCAAAATAACTTAGAATAGTGGGATCTTTTCACAATGTTAGATGGTACATAATATGATTCCCCGAGTAAAGCAAATAATACCAATTTAGTGAAATGTAATTCGTTGCTAATCGATATTTATCAACGTCTTTTGTATTACTTGATCTCAAAAATAACTTTTTTGATACTCTCTAGGATTATAAAATCCACAGGTTGGGTCTACTGGTATAATCCAAGCTTAAAAAGTTATTAAGGGTGTATCACATGTGAGGATATCTCTAAGTTATGGATTCCTCCATAATATAATCTCAGACATATCCACACAACGATTGCATAACTTGAGGAGATTAAGACATAATGAACTGGATTGTACCCATAACAATAAAAGCAATAACTTGATGGATATTCCAATCCTTATAATCCTTGGGATTGAGAATCCATGCACCCTTTGCAAACTTTGTGAGATAGCAAGTCTAATATACTCAGTACTTATACCTGAATCTCATTGGGGGCATATTAATTACATTACTGATATACCGGTATGATACTTTTTAAACTGTCATACAAGTTCTCAAAGCATCAGAGAGGATCCCATAGTCAAGAAAAACTACTAAGATCACACTTATATCTTTACGATGGGATGTTATGTCTTCATCGGTCTGTTAACTGCTCAACTGAACTAGAACTGGAATTTCGATCTCCTATATTTAGGACAAACTCAACTCACCAAAATCCCTATTAAGTTTAACTGACCGACATGTATTATATATATTTAAGAAAATGTAAGGCATTCTAAAAATCATGATTATTATTACAAAATAAACTCGACCCACCTTTATTGAAACGTACACATCATACATGCTTTTATGAATAAAACTCAACAATATCCAACTTATTCTTTAAAATATGTGACAATTCATTCAACTCTAAACCCATATCCTCGACAATATATAGCCCTAGTTCTAGATGGATTAACAGGGCGTTATCTGATGAAACTTTGGTTACAAAATTATCACCCACAATATTTAATCTCTTAAACTAGGTGGTGCCTATGCATAATTGGTAAACCCTTTATGGGGTTTGGGTTCTCTAGAACTTGTAGTCATTTTATGATTACTACTAAAGTTTAATAAAAAATTTCACTAAAGGAACAACGCCCAAGTGACTTTGGAAGTTCCCAAGTCATATATCCTCTTTAGTTGCCTCCGAAGTGGAAATTACTTTGGACTCAATGGTGGAGTTAAAAATACAGGATTTCTTTCCAGTCTTTCAACTTATAGCTCCACCTTCTAAGGTAAATTCATATCTTGAGCTAAAAATCAAAGACCCTTATCTAACTGAAATTCGAGTCTTTGTACCTAAAATATTCAAAATTATCCAATGAGTAAACCAACACCTAATATCTAATCGGTTTTACGTACGTGAGAATGTTCTTTGTTATAGTCCAATGCTCCCATCTTTGTTAGATTGACTTATGTTGACCATGCAATTAAAAAAACAGATATCCCATGTAATTATACTCCTAGAAGGAACAAATACTTTTTTATAATCCTACACGCTAACCACGTTATCACACCATCGATATAAGTTACTTAGGATAATCCCAATATACTATTTATCCTATCTAGATAAAGCTTGATCACAAGGATGTTCCTAACTTATCCTAAGTTCTTTATATTAAATTACTTAGAGAATCACACTCTTATGTAAGGCAATACACCTACCTTGTTACCAATCAGGAGAATATTATCCACAAATTGTGTGAGATATACCACCACATCTGCACCATGCTTCTTATACAAATAAGTATTATTTGGGATTTGATCAAAATGAAAAACTTGATTTCTTTATCAAACTGAATGTTCCATGACCTTCGTGTTAACTTAGTTCATTGAACGGACTTCTTAAGCTTACAGACATTGCTTACCTATTTTATTATAATGCACCTGTCAAGACTATTGTTTAAGAATTCAATCCTGATATTAAATGAATCTTGATAGACTTTAACATATCTACCGACGAGAAGGTTTTCTCATAGTTATTCCCTTTATTTATGAGTAAACCCTTTTGCAATAAGCCTTGCCTTGAAGGTTTCTACCTTATAATCTATCCGTTTTCTTAACTTCTTGTAGATCGACTTTCACCCATTGAGTTTTATCCCATTAACAATTCTACAATCTCCTAAAACTTGATTCGAATACATTGAATCCATCTTGATATTCATCGTCTTAAGTTCAAGATAATAGTCATTTCCTTGGAATGACCCATTGTAGATCCTGGGATACGGTTCATAATTTCTTAGGATCTCACCAATATGATTACCCAAATATGCTAACATACTAACATGTCTAACGACCTCCCACTATGATGTGCCACCACTCATAATCCAGTATAAGCGGTGAGTGTTACCTAATCATCACTAATGCTTCCACTAGCTATAGGTAATGCATTATGAATACTAGGTTGTATTTTATTTCCTATATGGGTGGTATACAAAAATCAACAATATGATACTCCCTTTTGAATGTCTTATAAGACTAGCTTAATCCAGGGTCTTGGTTTATTACGAAATATGTAAATTTTTGTACACTAGATGAAAACCTAGAGGCGGTGAATAGGTTTCCAAATAAATTTTCCTAATTTTAAAATTTTCCCATAAATTTAAAGTACATATCTAATTTATATCACTTTTAGCAATTAGATTTTCTTCAATTAACATGCACACATAGATAAATAATGATTAAAACATAAAGCATACGAAGAAAAATCCAAATCGATGGGTAAAAAACCTCGGTGTGACCTAGTTTCTTATTAGATTTGAAAATTACCTTTATACAATAGAGTAAGATAATTATCTCTCTTGCTCTAACAAGAAACTACCTATGAACATCAAGATATTCCCTCGTTGTAATAAGAAATCCAATCGAAGATACAACTCTTGAACATTAAAGTCCATTCTTCATCCTCGGTCGACAACATTATTGGACTCTAAGATTGATCCAACACCTCCTTTGATATCTTGGAGTAAAGATCATGTGGATTGAAATTGAATCGGATGTAAACAATATCTAAATGTGTATTAATTCTCTCAAAACATCTCTCATAAATAAATCTAGGTCTAGATATATAAATCTCACCAAAATTTATTTGAACATTTAAATTTTGAATTAGAAAAGAAAATAATGCTCTAAAAAATGGAAAACTTCACAAAGCAAATGTATTTTAAAATGAGGAAGGAATGTTACAAATTTTAGAGAGAATAAGGTCTATTTATACAAAAAATTCAAAATCCGATCCATCATACCCACGGGTAAAAATTCCACAGTGCATACCGGTAAAAAGGCCACCATGCTATTGGACTAAAAAAGTCGTAGGGCTTTGTGCATGAGGCAAATTGAAGTCGTGCACATGGCTTTTCCAACAAGCCATGCTACTGTGTGCATGGGCAAAATTCAATACCATGCTAATGACTAAAAGTCAAAATCAATGAAAAGTTTAAAAAACCCTTGCAAAACCTGGACCTTAACCCTCTTTGAATACATATATAGACTCTAAGGGTTCTTTCAAAATAATTTTTGAAAATAAAAACTAATTTTAAATATCATGAGTGTGTGCATGGCCAAAATTTAAGGAAAAGAGAGAATCTATAAAAGGACACACTTCAGTATATTAACAACGAAAGTCTTATAAATGGAGAAGTCGCATAGTCTTCCCATATAGTTTTCACAAATATTCTCTCACACATAAGCATCTACGTGCATAAAACTTTTGGGCACAAATTAGTGCATGACTCATTCTTTGACACGAAAGATATCCAACTAAACTATATATAATATTGCTACATTTTCAATTACATAACACTCTTACATAAATCATGAGTTTTTTCAATCAATGACTTTCTTGTGCTTATGAATATAATATAAACTACATTTATGACCTGTAGGATAATCAATCAAGAGACAAACTTTTATCCTTGATTTAAATTTCCTTGGCTTCTTTCATGGCACTAATGTTGGGAACCTATAGATCTGAACATGTCCTATAACGAGAGAACCCCAAATCCCCAGTTCCCTAGTAATTGATGAGATTGATTTAGGTGAAACTAAATTAAAAGAGCATATAGCCATCTCATATGTAATATACCCATACGAATATCATAATCCTGAATAACTATCCATGGATCTATTATATTTAAAATATTATAATTCCTTCATTTGCCTTACATCATTCCAAAATAGAATACTCAGTTTAGAAAACTGGGATATAATCCTAACCTTCGATAACTGATTTTATAACTCCCCTTAGGTGTATCTACAATCATGATAAAATCGTAGAATATGGATTAATTTACCTCACCTATGCTCCACCTTAGTATTATACACTTTGAACTAATTAAAGGCTACAAACATGTGGTGAATGAGATAAACATATCCATACCTTGAGTATTATTTACTGAAATGCATGAAATACCCAAAATCAACTTTTTAAGACGATAGTCTTAGGACCACACAAATCGAATGAACAATTTCCAACCATATTTTTCTCGTTTGCTTTTGGTCGTTTATGTCCCCTTTGTCATATTATGTTCTAAATGTGATTCACGGACTAAAAGTTCCTCCCCTCTATTGAATTCAATTGTCTAATTTAGACTAGTCTTTGAATCCCTTTAAAATTAAAATCACCTAAGAGTAAGAGCCAAAATCATTTTCTACTCAACAACAAAAAACTCTCTTTAATGATTGTCCATTAATATTAATCATTTTAATGCTTAAAAATATTTTTAAGACATACCTTATGATGTATAAATTATTTTTGAATGTGTTAGAATAAATACAATATATTGACATGTTGAACAAAAGAATACTATTGAAATAATCAGATATCTATTCAAAATCAATTTAGAAACTAAAAAGAATTTTTCTTTTAAAACAATGTACATGAAATAATTTATCTGTATTATTCTTTCGTCTCAACCAAAATTCAAAAACATATCCTACTTCTAATAGTGTTGCCTTATTATTATTGCCCATTATTAGGAACATTTCTCTTTTTAATAGTTTTTTGTTTACTTGGAAACTCTGCAAATAATTGTAGTCCTAATTTATGTCTCCCGAATTTACACACCAGGTTCTTGTAGATTGAACAATAAATCATACATTTACTTTCAAGAGAAAAATATTACCATGACATTTTACTAATAGAGTTAGGAAAATGGACATGTTGCCATCAATGTTTTAACTATTTGTAGTTAAAATATTTGCCTTACGGATTTTCCGGTACATCCTAGGAATTAAGAACTTTATAAATCCCATTTTTTTAAGACTTAGGTTTATCCTTCCACCTCCCTTTCGAGACAAAAGTCAAGCTTTTCTCAATACTATGCCTTGGCTTTCAATGATGCTTACTACTGAATTACAGAAATAGATCAGGGTATCCCCATATATTTTCAATTAGAAGAACCCCTTATTCACCCAATTATTAAAATCATTTTATGAGCATGATTCTTACAGGAGCACTATCAACTGACATTGGTGTATACAAATTTCCACCTGTCCATTGTTTAAAACTAAGCGTGTACATATAAAACTTCCCCATTGATGGGACTAAACATACATAACAATCAATATAAAATAATCAACAAAAATTTTTAAATAACATCATTTCATGATTAATTTCATATGTTGGGGGGGGGGGGGGAGACAAGGCTGACGCGATGCGTTAATCACATCACAATTTTAAAACATGTCATTCTTAGACACTTAATCCCATTAAAAACTACTTTAATACTAAAATGAATGGTTGGAAGTTGAGTTCTTTTTTGAAATCTTAGAATCGTTATTGAAAAAATTAAAATCTAATTAACTATTCCAAAATTAAATTTTGACTAAACTAAATTTTTCATCCCTCTATTGCTAATAAAAAATTATCTCATTGAGTTACCTTATGAAATGAGATTTCTCGTTCGTATCTTAAATATACTTTTAAACTAAATATACTTTTAATTTTTAGTTATGTTATCTGGATAGTTTAGGAAAAACTACTACACAACATAATCGAATAGTTGGTGTCTTTTGGTTAGATAATTAATGATAGTCACTCCATTGGGGAGGATGTCACAAATTTTATTTAAGTGTATAACGTCGATTCGTTCCTGGAATTTGAATCCTCTCACGTAGAACATCCCCATTTAGGGATCAAAGTCACTCACATTCAAGGAATTATCACTTAAGAGTCTTAAGAATACTGTATGTCCTGATTAATCACATTCGTGTGTGGACTAAACAAAGATGACGTAATAATATAATCACATCATATTCTTAAAGCAACAATGGAGGCTGTAGGGTTTATGCTGAAATCCCTCTCCAACTTAATATTTTAAACATGAGTGTATTTAAATAATATTTATTCAATTCTAAATATTTGAATTAATTCCTTGGTAATTATCAATTTACTAGTATAAATTAAATTTCCCGATCTCATTATTTTCATTATCTAAAAATAATTTTTAAAAAATAAAATATAAGTCAAATACTAAAATTTAATTATACCTTATATTTATCACCCGAGTAAATTCAATATTAGAAAAAAACAAATAAATTTTAATTTTTCCAGAGAAAACGTGATCTAGGACGGTCACAATAATAATCAATTTTGTCCAGAATAACGTGGCATCCTAATTATTCAATCAATTAGAACACAATAATTATTAACATGAGTAAAATGGTTGAATTATGATAAAACGTAATAACATGCAATTACAATTCAAATAGGAAGAAAATTCCCCTTTTCCATCTTCCCCTAGAGTTCCCCTCGAAGTAGACTCCTTAATGATTAAGAACCCCTTTAAAGTAGACTTCCTCTCAAACAATATTCCTTTTTAAGGTTCGCTTCTATATAAGCTAGAATTATAAACGTTTTGAACATCTAGAAATACTCGTCTTTGATTCATGAAAGATTAGTATGAAGATCCATTTCATACCCGATTGAAAATAGAAATAAATGAACGAACTACACTCGTTGTCCAAGGCTGGATTAATTCGATGGGGTTTCGGATCGATCTAGGTCTATAGGTTATCTTCTTTGTCTAAGGCTCAAAAGTTTCATGCAAAAACTTCCTAAACATGGTCAAAACATCACTAGACTCCTTGGAATTTCCCCTATGACCGAAACTTATGTAAATACAGGATTGTAACTAGTAAAAATTGTTACATCCCCTCATAATATCCTCCAAATAAATCAATTAATGAAATAATTAAAATCAATTAAATTATTATGAGCAAATTAAATCTCTAGATAAGATAACAATGAGTCAACCACCATATGAACCATTCATATAAAACAACATTCATGTGACCTTGATGGAAGTGATATATACATTATATCCCTATAAAACCATTCCTTATAAATTGATTTTCACCAATCTATTATGTCTTCTTTGATCTTAAACATAATTTATTTGACACTCTACCTGATTATAAAATCCACTAGTTGGGTTGACTTATAGAATCAAAACTTATAAGTTTATTTAGGGAGTATCAAAATTCAGGATACCTCCCAGATGTAGATTGCTTTGAGATATGATCTCAGACATATCCACAGAATGATCTCCCAACTTATGGAGATTTAAAACAAATAAATTGAATCGCACCCATAACAATAAAAATAATAATTGAGTTGATATTCCAATCCTCAAAATCCTTGAGATTGAGAATCTATGGACCCTTTGCATACGTTGTGAGATTGTGAAAGTCTAATCTAATAATCATCTAGACTTGTATCTCACCCTTGACCTGTTCAATACATCTTTGATTTACCACTACGTTTAATTTTTTAACTATCAAACAAGTTCACAAACTATCAAACAAGCTCTCCTAGTCAAGATAAACTACTAAGATCATACTTGCAACTTCACTAATGGGATGTGAACTATTTAGTTAAACAACAACTGGAATTATGATATTTTATAATTATGTCGAACATAACTCACTAGAATTCATACTAAGTTCGAATGACTAACATGTATACAATATTTAAAAGATAAATTAAAGCATTTTCTCAAACACTATTCTTATTTCAAAATTGAACTGACATTCATTCATTTAAAAATAAATGTCATACATGGTTTAAAGACAAAATCCCCAATCAAATCTCACCTGATGAGGAGGAAGTTTATGATCTAACTATTGAGGTTGATATATGATGGTAGCCATAATAAAGGGTGGGGTCATTTTCTATTATCAGTGGAAGTTCTCCACTTTTGCAAAATTCTTTCAATCCAAGAAAAAGAAATTTTCTTCTCGATTGTAATGGGTACAGTTTCAATAAATCAAATAGATGGAACTAATTGGCCTTGAATGAAATCAGGTACGAAAATGTAACCTTTCGTATCATATATTAGTTGGATATATCTTGTGAAAAATAATTAGGTTAAACCACAAACCTTAATACACTAGACGAGTGAGAATGTCTTTGTGAATTACCTATAAAGATTATGATTTGAAGACATGAAGACATATAAAAGTTTATATCCATTTGAACCCGAGATTAAATAATATTCCTTTTAGAGAATCAATTCAACATTTGGCTATTGCACACAGTCACAATTTTCAAAATTCAGAATTTCTTTCATAACTATTTTTTTTGAAAGATTTCTTTTGAGCGATGCATTCATTTAAGGAAAGGGATCAAATATATTTTCTACGAAGCTCCGTAAAAATGTTTTTCAAATGATTTTTCCTATAAGACATTAAAATAATATGATTTTTAACCATTCACATGGCTAATACACTTTCAAGACAAACCATGCGTACGAACCCGAATCATTTTTTGTTGAGGGTCTTATTGTCGATGATCTTTCTCAAGGGAAATATAAACCAAGCGCAAGGTAGAGTTAAATTTCAAATTTTTTCTATTAATAGACATGTTTCACTGTAATTGTTTTTAACTATTTTCCCTCATTTCAGAATACATCGTTTGGAGATTTTTTCATGTTTGAGAGCTTTACTTTCCACCTCTCATTCAAATTTGAATAATCCTTTGAGTTTGTGAGATCTTTAGATATACATTGATATATTCATTTTGGCAGATAAATTGAGATGTTTTTATCCACACTTGGCCTAGTTTAAACTTGAATTTGAAATAAAGTGCGTAATCTACCCTGCAAGATCTAAAAGGAGGTGCTTAATCTATTAAGAGTTGGAGCATTGTGTGGATCTAGGATGGAGAATGCAATTCCACATTCGAGAGATGGATCTTTCCTCGGATTTCTTATTAGAACGAGGAGATTTGCAATATTCATAGGTAATTTCTAGTGAGTTCTCTTGATCAATTTACCTTTTTGTATTGGATAAAAAGAACATTTTAAATTTAATGAGATGTTAGGTCACACCGAGGTTTCTAGTTTTTTTTCCTCGTACATCCGATGATGTGCATTTTTGTGTGATCAGTTATCATTTTGAATTAATTATCTTTGGTTGCTAATATGCCTAAAGTGCACCCTCTTACTCAGAGCTACTAACCTCGGCCAGTCTCATAGCCGAGGTAACAAAAGCCTATGCCATCCATGGTCAGGGTCGTCACTCAGAAGGTCGGTGTCAGTCGACATTGCTTGAACCCCTATATTAACCTCAGCTGGACATCAACCGAGGTCAGTAAGGACACATGGGTTCAACCATCCGTCAGCATCAACATCAACATCGGCTTCAGCCAACATTACAAGTTATCACCCGAGGTCAGCAAAGCCTTGCAGGCTCAGCATCGTGTCAAGACAACATCAGCCTTGGCCGACGTTCTAGATATCTAACCTCGGCTAGAATCCCAGCCAAGTTCATCATATAATTATCTTAGGCATAGAGAGGGTCAGGCATCATCAACCTCGTACTCATCCAGGCCGAGGTTGGCACCAATCGAATACAACCGAGCCTTTACACGCATATTTTTAGCTTGGAACACGTGGACAAATACGTTATAACTGAATGACTCCATCCACATGAGGAAATATTGAGGTCATCATTGTTTAGTTAAGATCAGCCAGGTGTCATCCGTACACTGGTTGGATCTTCATTCACATGCACATTGCATGCTTGGGGGGGTACATTACACCCCCCAAGCACTATATATAAAGGTCATCCTCAACATTGTAAAGGATCGATATTTGAAAAACCCCAGCCAAACTATGGTGCATCTACAGTAGAGAGAGAAAGCCTGAGAGATTGCATCCATGGCCATTAGTGCCTTCATTCAGTAATATTACTCATACACACTCACAGTGGACGTAGGCCATATTGGATGAACCACTTATATTCAAGTGTTTATCCTCTTCTCCTCACCTCTTCTCCTACTATACATACATATACTCTTGCTACCATTGTTATGCTTATTTGAGCTTGTTCATATCTTATTTGGTGGTGCTATTTTCGGCATCATCATTTTGGTGCCATTTGTGGGAATGAGAAGACATATCTCTTCCTTTCCTAGCTTAACCTCACCGGAGACTCTGGTGGTGAACCAGGTCTCACCCCTTGCATGGAGCTATTTCACCATTGAAAGAGGTCCTTTAGGGTATTAAGCTCACATTCTTTACAAGCTCTTTAGTTTTAACATATGGCACCGGAGTTACATCCACCTCCTTTACCATCTGGTGTTGGAGGACCTAGTTCCAGCCAGGCACCACCCTAGTCCAAAATGGCTGAGGTGGCTGCAGCCTTGAGGTCTTAGGCTGCAACACATCAAGCATTGAAGGAACAATTTGCATTGCTTAGTCAAAATATGATGAATCCAACAGGGACCTCACCGGAGATGATTACTTCAGCAGCTGTTCAACCCCATCTTGAAGCCAGGGGACCACCCTAGGCACCGCGAAAAGATGAACACTACAAAAAAATTTGCTTTTTACTACGGAGGCTTTTAAGACGGCTTAAATTTTAGTCCCTAAAGCATACATTTTAAGAAGGGTAAAAAAATCCATCTAAAAAACTAATATTATTTAAGACAGAATATACTACCCGTCTTATAAAGTGAGGTTGATGAGATAGCATATTAAGTGCCGTCTCAAATAGTCCACCTTTTGAGATAGCTGAAATAATTTAATTTCACCCCCTCACGATTTTAGCTCCCGCCTTATCTTGTGAAGAGAAATGAAACGTTGTACATAGAATATAAAAAAAGAAAAGAATAGGCAAAACCTAAGCATCTCGTTTCTCAACCTCACAAAAAGCAACCCGCGCTCCTCTCTTACAGTCGTCTCTCGCCCTGGACGTCTGCCCTGCCATTGTCGCTCATCCTTGATCTCTTCTCTGCCCCCACCGCTGGTAATTCATGTTTCAATTTCTTTTGGTTGTTATGAGATTATGTTGGCGTAGGTTGTTAACTAGTTAGGGTTTCAAAAATTGGAATTAAATGTAATTGGAAATGATCAATTTGAGGTCTATGGTTGAAAACATCAAATTAGTTGTATCATATATTGGTTGTCAATTTCATTATTTGGTTGATATGAAAATGAAAGTAAAGGTAATGGAAAAGTAATTTAATGTATTGTTGATGTAATTAGTTGGTTATTGAGATATTTGGAGTTTTTATTTTAATAGAAATTACTTATAATAATAGAATAATAGTTTTTTTTTTTGCATTATATCATAACTATGATTTTTAAATGTCCATCATATGTTTGATAGGGAACTTACTGATTGTGTTACACATTTTCATTGACGTTTAAATATTTGATCTAATTCCAGGAATTCAAGTTATAGTCTCGTCGGATTGATACCGATAAAAGGTAATTTTAACTTTTGGTTATTGCTTAATATCATTAGTTTTTTTTATTGGATTGATTTGTAGTGGTGATAGGAGGTTGAGGGTGAGCCAATTGAAAATTCGGATTGTCAATTGGTTGTTGTAGTATAGTTTTAAGATTAATATATCATAATATTTATATACTTGTTTGTGTGAATTTTAGTTAGAATTATTGATATGTTTGTTTATGTTAGTTAATTTATGTCCTTCGCAAGTAGTTTATGCCATAATTTGATTTACTATTCGATTATGATTTTATTTTGTGATATATGTGATGGACCTAATTAATTCAAATATGCATTATCATAGAAAAAATTGTCAATGTTATCCAACACCATATCAAAGGCTAAATCTTAACATTCAAATCACTGAAGTGTTAGGACACAAATTCCAACATATGAGGTGAGGTGGTACCTGAAAGCAATAAGTATCCATCACCGTTTAATGTTCTTTGATTGATTTGTAATGGTGAATCCTAGACCAATCGGAAGGTCAAACGTTTATAAATGTTATCTTCATGACCAAGAAGCATAAACTTTCAGAATTGAGTGGAACATAAAAAAATAAGTATGTTTAACGAAGTTCTTTATTTTGTGAAGGAAGTATAATATTTTTAATGGACAGTTTTTTGCGAGATTAAAACACGCTAGAATTTCTAAAGGTGAAGTTCTCACTGAATACTGATAATTATGTGGCGACACATGTCATGTTTTTAATTCAACACAAATAGTGAATATTGGTTATCAATTTGAACAAATCTTATTCACTGTATATGAAACTTAAATATTTTTGTGGTCTCTGTTCACGTGGTATTTAAGTGAACGTAGTTTTTTCCCCAAAATTTTGTTAGTTCTACACTTTATGGGGAGTGCTATTTGAATGACCGTATTCAATTAAGAAAATAGTAAATTTTTCAATCACACTTTCCCATGCATCGTACGGGTTACCACTGTTATCTAATTTAATTTTCACTCATGTTCTTTAGTGTGAGTGGGAGAATTTGATTTGCTAACATTTGGTTGACTAACCAAAGTCTCAAGTTTGTTGCCCTTTCAGGTGTATTCACGGGGAAAATGTGTTGATACTCAAAAAATAAGATTTTTAGGGGTAATGTAGAAGAGAGTGCCCTACATTTTCCTTCGCAAACAATTTAATAATGTGTTAATTCTAAACAATGTGTACCACACATCTGACACAACTAACTAAACAAACAAAAATAAACTTTGATATATGACGTACCTTGGAGAGATGGCAAGTGTTCTGGCCCAAGCTACGGTTAGTCTTGAGTTCGAGACTTGGGAGAAATATCTTCATATTATACAACAATATGGGGGTAAAACTAATTGGCATTTTCCTCTCCCAGACCTTACAGTGAAGTGGGAGCCACTGGGTATGACCTTTATAGAAGTTCAAGTATGAAACAACGATCAACCAACATTATTTTTTTAAACTCCACATTTTTGTATTTGAATCCTTCTTCATAGCATGCACGAGCATCGGGTGCCAAATCTGACATGGCATCCACACATATACGTAGTATATCATCAACATTATATTGGCTCACTTTAGCGGTTTTGTCCAAGAGGCTATGCATGTAAATCATTTTGTTGTCCTGCATGCATACCTAGGAGGGGCTATTCATTTCTGTGCAAAGGCCCAATGGACACCACACCATGGGCATATGCACGGGTTACCACAAGTATCTGTAGAGTCTCAAGCCTAATAAGATTGTGGTAATGTTTTAGCAAGTTTAAATCTATTTTGCTCTCACATTTGGCACACCAGTTGATGCATTTAATATTGTCACATGGAATTTCAATAACCTCCCTCAACGAACCATATGTCGTGTGATTGTTTGAGTTTTGAATGTATGAGCGCGTGTATGGGTTTCAAACGTGATTGTTGGAAAATATTTTTTTTTAATTTATTGTATGCGAATCATATTGAGAATGTATAGTTTTGAAATAATAATAATATTCAAGCAAGTATATCTTAAATGTAACAAAGATTTGTCCTATTTAATTCCTTATATTTGTTTCCTTAATAGATAAACTTCCACTTTATTTATCAATTTCCATTAGTATGTATTTTTCGTCACCATCGTTAACGATTTCTAGAAAGTCTATCCTTCCAAGGTATCACTCTGTCAAGTTTGTCATATTGTTAAAGTTTCTTCATATGGTTACTTCTTTACTAGAGACAACGTTACGAGATACGACAAGTTGAGAACACTTCTCTCTCGTTAACAAGATTGGATGTAATCCATTGAACTAGGGCATATGGTCATACGAATGGCTGATTATCAATTCCATGTTACTTTTACTCCGTAATCATATATGTGTAGATATTATTTTGTAATACATTATAAAACACCATAGTATAGAGCATCATTTTCTTAATATTTTAACTCTTTAAACATGTATGATTGGCTTAAGAACCCTTTGTTTGAGCTGGTTGTGAACTTATGTTCTCTTATGTAGCATTTTTTATTTTCTTGAGTGATTGGATTAAGAACCCTTTTTTTGTTCTTTTTGCTAAGCGTATTTGCATAGATATCTTTATTTTAAGTAGACAATAAAATAGAGATGTAAGAGAATTTAACTTATCATGGATTAAAGTACTATAAATCTAAGTGATCAATTCCATTCAGCTATACAAATATGTTTGTGGAATTCAGTGACTAGTGGAATAAAAAAAAGTGTAAAGGCGGTGAACAAATAATCACAACCTTAGATCATACTCAGAAATTCAGGAAAAAAACTATAAATATTTTAGACTTCATATGTATTTTAGATTCTAGAGTCTTTTTCCATCTCGGCTAGATGATCCACTCATTAGCATACATATACACGATATAATGCCCTCACTAACTCTATCATCGATAGCCAACAGTCGAGTGTTATTCGATTCGCATCAGATGCAATGTTCTAGCTATGTGCCATATGCTATACTCGTTCTTCTCAGACCTATGGGGACTTTGATACAGAGCATCTCAAGAAGATTAAAAAAAGTTTTTCTGAGCAGAGCGTGTCTCACATCATTCTTCATACAATTTTCTTTCGTCATAGCTCATGGAGAATATGACTATGATTATCGAGCTCTACGTGAACTTATTTGTTTTGTTATAGAACTCTCTGGTTATATCCTCATTTGTTTATGACCAGGACATTATCTCGATATAGAATGTTCTCGCTGAGTAGCAATGATTGTCTTGCATTGACTAACCGCATTTTCTTCCCCGCTACTTTCTCTATATATGTGGTAACACGTGAAATTCATCTTGAAGGACCTATAGAACTAACTTTGAGTCTATCTCCAACCACAAATTGAGCCATTTATATCTCGAAGCGAATTCAATTCCTACAACGACAACCATCATTTCAGCATGGAAAGCATAACTATAGATAATGCAACCATAATAAGAACCTCTTAAAAAGCCTTTTCAATTTTTAAAAACACTCCCAACAATAGCTTTATTTGACATAGAGATAAGACAAATGTCATCAGTTTTGCTTTGCCCATCTTTGAAGGGAAGGAAGGTCTAACTTCAATAATGTCATCAGTATTGCTTTGCTCTACAATAATGTCATCATGCCTTGTTAGCAATGTTATTGGAGAGACAATCCAACCCCTTATAAAGTCCCTCCCCGGAGGTTGCGCAGGTGCTATAGATGTACCAGTGACGCTGCCTGAGGGAACGGAGGCTAAGCTTATCAATTATTTCAGTAGCATTCATTGCAATTGGAAGATCTTGTTTGATGGCCTTGTCATTATTGGATACGAGGGGATGTTTTCTCTGATACTTTCAATTTTTAAATACGAGACTGATTTTGTTTCTAATATGCCTTTAATATGGGATTGATTTTGAACTTATATTGCTACTTGAACTGAACTGACTTGATAGTTGAACTGAACTGAACTGGTATGCATACCTGCTACGTGAACTAAACTAGTATGCATACCAGGTACTTGAACTAGTCTACTTTATTGAACTATTGTGTACTTGACCGATATGGTACTGATGTTGCTAATTTCTACTTGAATTTACTTGATAGCACATATATACTTATAACATATACTGTATATCCAGTAGCTATCCATATACTAATGATATGGGACTGATATGAACCGAACTAATATTGAATTGATGTTGCTACATGCATTGAGATTGATAACTGCTACTTTAATTCAAACTTATAATTTATAATTGATAGTTTCTACTGAACTTCTATACCTACCTTTAATTAGATACATGAACTGGTCTGCTTTATTGAACTATTACATACTTGAATTTATTGAATTTACGTGATACTTACTACTTGCAACTCACTACTTGCTTCTTGAATTTACTTGAAAGCAGATACATACTTATATAGGACTGATATGAAATGAACTGATATGGGACTGATGTTGCTACTTTCTACTTGAGTTTAGTTGATTAGATACATGAAATGGTGTACCTGCCTTTAATTCTATAGGATTTAAGTATGAATACCTCCAAGCATGGTATTGATAGCAGCAGACTACTGAATTTATTGGATATAATTTTTTTCCATTGGGATTGATAGCTGCATTTCTTAATTGATATGGTATGGATACATGAACACGTATGCATTTTGAATTGGTATCAATCTCAATTTATAATTGCTACATGAACTGGTATAACAACCTTTAATTCTATAGGAGCTTCATTTTGAATATTGGTGGGTGCATTTAAATATTATATAGGAACTAGTATACCAAGTATTTTGAATATTAGCAGCTACCTTAAATTTTATAGGAACTGGTATACTAAGTATTGCTACATGCTACTTGAATATTATGATCCAAGTATAGCTGTTATTGGTAGTTGCATTTTGAACTGGTACTTGAATATTATGATCAAAGTAAATGTGCTAAGGATCCATATCTTTATTTTGAACTGATTTTGAACTTTGATTTGATTCTAGAATAACTATGATTTGATTCAAGTATAACTATGATTTTGAACTGATTCGTATCTTTATTTGTTTAACTATAGAGCATAGTCAAAATCGCGCTCCATTTCGGCCGCCAAAACCAAACACAATCAATATGGACCGACAATCTTCTCAATTTGAAGTGAACCAAAAGAAATCGCATTTGCGATGGAGTGAGGTAATGGATGGGTTCCTTATCCATTCTCCTTACGTCCAGGTCCTCACGGGGCGACAAAGGGTAGACAACGGATTTACTGCCACACAAATTAAGGTTATTGAGTATCGGTAGCTGTAGCGATCATAGACCCATTATTTATCTAAAGAAGGCCCCACTGTTGTAATAACAGTTTCACTTTAGTCCCTTATCGACTGTAAGTATTCTTTTCTATAGTGTGAATCAGCGAGCGATATCTAGTAATTCATTTCTTTGTTTGCTTTATCCGCGCGAATTATCTACCTTATTACTTTAGATGCACTTAATCCCTACTTATTGCTTCTACCTAATGAAAAAGAAGTATTTGGCTTTGACAGCGACCGAATACCACGTTAAGCGGAATGTTGGCCTTAAAGTGACTTCATAGCTATTGCTTGCTCTATCTGATTAACTATAGATACCCCATGAGTATACTTCCCGCTAGCCAATGGAAAATACTACTTATTAGAAATATATTTAGGGTCATTTGATTTTTGATGTAGCTAGTAAATGATGTAGCTACCGGACTGGAAGGCTCAATTTGGTAATGTTGTTTTAAAGATAAACTCTCATGGATGTTCTTAATCAAGTCTCTTAGGAAATTTTCCATCTATGAACAGTCATAGATCTTGTATATAGGCGTATTTCTTCTTCTTGGTTCTCTATAACTATTAATGGAGAAACTATAGGTTTTTTCAAGTCTTTTAAAGGATTGAACCCTTTGTCCCCAAGATTATTTATCTTAGCCTCAGAATCTCTGAGTAGATGTCTTTATAACCTCATGCTAAATGGAAAAATTAAATCATCCTCTCATCCCAAAGGTTTTGATTTAATTAGCAATTTTAGCTTTGCGGATGACCTTATCATTTTCACCTCAGGATCAAAGAGAATCCACTGGTTTTAAATAAGAAAGAGGGCGCATTAAATACTTGAGTTGTCCTCTTTTCAAAGGTAGGAAAATGACAGTATTTTTTTATGATTTGGTTCAAGCTCTTAACTCTAAAGTGCCTAGTTGAAAATCAAAATTCCTCTCAATGGGAGGTAGATTCACTTTATTAAAGTCAGTGCTTCAATCAATGTAGATTTATACTCTTTTTGCCCTTAGTCTCCTAAAAAGACCATCCCTATTTTGAATTATAGTTCTTAGCGACTCTCGTTGGGATCTAATAAGACCTATGGTAAAAAAATTGATTTGATTAATCGGGAATCAATGTGTGATCCAAAGAATGAAAGTGGTTTGGACATTAGAAACTTGTGCAACCATGTCACTGCCTCAAATCTCAAGTTGGAAGGGCCTTTCAAATCAAGGATCTTCTTGTGGTCATTATTCATGAGATAAATGTACCCATCTATGCCTATTTCTGCAGGTTGTATGGCTGCCAGAAGAATTTCTCAGGTGTGGTCTACCTGTGAGGTTCTATAATTATAAATGGCCATCATATATGGAAGCCCAATGATACAGGGAAGTTTTCTTTCATGTAGGCTTGTGATATAGTTCTATCTTTAAGGCTGTTTTGTATCTCTCAATCATTTGTTTGGGATACTATCCCCCAAACTTATCCACTTTCTCTTTGATAATTCTTAATAATTTTATTCCTCTGGATCTCAATGTTAAGAAGCTACTGGTCCCTATTATTTCTAGATGCTTATGCTACTATAAATCAGAAGAGCATATTGAACACTTATTCTTATCAGGTCCTATTACTAGCAAAATTTGGGCCTTATGTGGGAATATGTTAGGTATTCCTCATTCTTTCTCCATTAACTCTGTCATATTAGTGTCTTCATATGGGGCAAAGCCATATTTCAAAGTGGCTTCACAAGATCATTCCAAGTTGCATATTGTATGAAATATGGCTGAGTAAGAACGTAACTTTTTTTGATGGAATTCAAATGAAATATAATATGATCATCACTAGAATTAATAGATGAATCAGGGACATTACTTCAAACACTTCTTTCAAAAATGTATTTTCTTCCCACTACTCTCAAGTCCTGAAGTTTCTTAATATAAATCCTCCAAATCTCAACAATTGATTATGTATCCTATATGCTGGTCAAAACCTAAAAATTCTTCCTTCAAATTGAAAACTAATGGTGCTTATGACAAATAAGGTAATATGATCATATGCGTTGTTCTTAGAAATGATAAGGACCTTTTCATTTGGGGATTATCTTCCTAAACTATAGGTGGATCAAGCATTCTTGCAGAAATAACTTATCCGTGTTCTGTTTGGTCATATATTTTTTTTATTGAGGGCTCTGTTTGGTTCGAGATAAATAGTTTTCACCTAGGTGAAAAAAAAAATAGTGAAGAGCCTTTTCAGCTCTTCGGAGTTAATTTCATTCACTATGTTTCACAATTTTTGAAGGATAATCGTTATTTTTGAGAAAGTTTATAACCACAAAACTGTGTTTGGACTTAAAAATGTATAATGAAAACATGAATAAAGGGAAAAATTATATCTCTCATAGTCAATTGTGGGACTGTGTTTGGACTTAAATTTTTACAGCTAAAACATGACATGTGATTTGTATAGGTCGTGGGAGACTGGCAGTACATTAACAAGCCGATCTTGAGAAGGTTCTTCGGGTGAATTTTTTTACAGCTAATTAAACTATATATATATATATATATATATATATATATATATATATATATATATATATATATATATATATATATATATATATATATATATATAGGTTGATGATCTTTATGACAACTCTCTGACCTCCAAAGCTATTGGAGGTATAACTGTCTTGCCTCACTTTATACTAATTAGTACCTTTTTTATACACAAATCATATCACAATCTATTTGTTCCTGACACGGTTTGGTCAGTGGTGCAGCAGTGGCTCCAATTGTTCGTTTTCTTGTTTTGATTTTATTTCCTGTAGCATATCCAATCAGCAAGGTGATATATTCTTATATCAGAACTCTTGCTAATTTAGTTTTAATTTAGTATTTCCTATTATTTGCGATATGGTGTTTGATTATATATGTATAAAGTTCTAAAAACCAGAACTTTGATGTTTCTTATTGTCAGGTATTAGACATTTTGTTGGGGAATGGACATGAAGCACTATTTAAGTCTTTGATTTTTCTTTCTTTGTTTTGATAAGAGGCACTTTTGGTTAGAAGTTGTATCTACTATATACTATTTATGTATAATAGTTTTATTAATTTCCCATTGGATTTATTGGAGATTTCCCACTAAGTGTTTGTAGGAATCATTCAAAATGAGTACATAAGAAGTCTTCCCATGTTTTTCTTCATCGAGTCTCTACTTCTCATTTAAATTGGTCCATTTACAAGTATAATTAAGGTCGTCTTGCTGTTGTTTATGATTAATATATGTTGATGGTCGCCTATTCAGGGAACAGGCACATTAGCAATATCAACCAAACTGCCACAGCTGCGCCCACCACCATGTTACGCCACTATCCCTGCAGCAAACTGCCCCAATCAAACTGCTAGTCGCCCCCTCCAGCAATCAAACACCAATGTATGTCTTTTTTTTTCAAAACCTCTACATTTTCTCACTTATTCACATTCCAATCTTTTTTTACTGCCTTTAAACCAACATCAAGCTATCAGTCATTTATAAATTAATTATTAATATTATTATTATTATTTTTTTCACCACCTAATGGAAGTTCCTACTTATATTTCTAAATTTTGATTCCTTCACTAACTCTTAATAGTAAGAAACTGGCCGAAATAGCCAAAATACCACGTTTAGTAAAATGCAAGATATTGGGTTATATGTGATTATATATAACCCATATAGGACCAACACTAAAATGAGTGCAGTTCTAATACGTTTCGAGAGTTTTTATATTGTATTTTTAAAAAGCAGTAATTGTAAACTTTGTTTTCTTGACTTTTTTTCCCAAAATTTCATTTGAATCTTTATTTGGTACTGCTCCTTAGTCAGCAAAAGACACATTCTCTCAGCTGTGTATACTACATTTATAGGTTGATCCTCTCATCTCTGTTTTTAATGAAAGTTGTAGGCTATAATTTGGATTCTTTTTTTCCTCTTCATTTGAACATGTGGTCTATTGATTAACCCCCTATCTTTCGTCAAACACCCCATCAAATGATGTCTAATGATTTGTCTTCATAACATCTTTGTTTATTTATTTTGGTGTGTTTATGAGCACTTATACTCGGTGGTGCATCTTACTTATTACGCAGGCCCGTAGTCTACCGCAACATACGCAGGCACTTATACTTCGTGTGCTTTCTTTTTAATAGTCATTTATTTGTTTATGTCCACAATCGCATAAAACTATTTCTAAATTTGACTTTCGTGATGTTACTCATGTTTTTAACAGACTCTCATTGGTAGTGTCGTTTCATCTTCTGTCGATAGGAATGCTGACGTGGTAGAAGCTCCGATTTCATTTTTTATGTACTTGGAAGTCGATTTAGAGGCATGGATTGATAACCCAATTACAAATTCACATTTGTTTCATGTACAATTAACGTGATTAATCAATCTCTCAATTTTATTATTGTGTAATTAAGTTGATTATGTATGTTATATGTACGTACACAGATCCATGGAAGGAAAACGTTGGTGTCGTTTAAATATGTACGATATCATTGTCAAGGAAAGATCACTTGAGAAACAACCATTCACAACAAGAGTGGAAGATGATTTAGAGACGCATATATTGATATCCCACCCGAGTGAGGTGTTGCAAACCCAACCAACGACCCTAGTGATACCCAGTCGGAGACGTCAACGACCCATACCAACTAGGTAATAAAACATATTTATTTTATTTTTATATATGTATGTGATGGAGTGTTAGGTAGGATATATATTGTGGCTATTCCGCCCTTAATTGTTTAGAAAGTTGTGGTTATTTTTGTCATTTTTAAGTTAATTTTTATGTTTAAACAGGTTGGTTTTCATGAGTAAATAAAGGAGACTCTGCCGATTTTGTTTTAAAAAATATTAAGTATTTTTAAAAGTAAATAATAGGAAGATATAAAAATTTGATAAGATTTTTAAAGATTGTCATTTATAGGAACAATTAAAAAAATTACTTCATTATTTAAGGTAACTGACACTTACTAATTTTTTGCAGGTGAAAACCTTTTGTGGACAAGGCAAGATATTGGAGTCGTTTCGTTGGAGGTCGTATGCTTGAAGATTGCGAGTTTACTTCACGTACATCATTTTATGTTAGGGATAGATGGTATTTTATGTATTTTTTCGAATGAGATGAGTGAAAATGTGTAGAGAGAGAGTTATGTTGGACACAATGTTTAAATTGTGTATTTTTTCTTTGTATGAACTTTAATTAGAATTGAATGGAAAATTATATGTTATATGTTGAAATGGGATGCAAAACATGTCATATTGTTTTTAAGAGGTTTTGTTTATAATTATATAGAGTATATTATGGAGTGGATGAAATTATAATTTTGGTGCCAAAATTATTAAAGACGGCTTCTTTGCCGTCTCAAAAGTGTTTCATAAATGGGGACTTTTTGAGACGGTTAAGTTATCGTCTCAAAAAACTCTTTGGGGACGTATGTTGTCGTCTCTAAAAATAACTTTAAAAGACGTTTTTTTAGCCGTCTCAAAAGGGTCCTATAAGCAATGACATTTTGAGTCGGCGTATTTCCCGTCTCAAAAAAACTTTTTGAGACGGCTTCTGCCGTCTCAAAAAGCTTTTAAAACGGGGGTCTAATACTACGCTCATTTTCTGTCTCAAATGGCATCACAAAAGGCTTTTGAGACGGCCAGAGGACTTTTTGAGACAGCTGGAGCACTGTAGTAAAAAAGAATTTTTTTTGTAGTGCAACCTACCCCTTAGCGAAGGAGGGATGTTGGTGACCCTAGGCGTTTATGTCTGGGGAGGTAAGAAAACCCTTTCTCTGAGGATATATATGATGATATGGAGGCAGAGGATGCTCCTGAGGACTGCTGGGAGCCGTATGAGGTTTCGAAAAATACTATACGACCTATCCAGCAGATCCGAGGTTGTAGGGGCAGAAGAGATGGTGGTGCCCAATAAAGAGGATCAGCTTTTGATCGCTTGAGAAGAGGGTCGGCCTTTAAAAGGCTCAGCCCAGTCAATGACCTAAGATAGAGGCTATCCAGGTCACAAAGTTTCCCTGGCTCTTAGAGGGGAGATGGTGAAAATCGTCCTCATCATGGCCGACCCCAGCATGACCGAGATTGTGATCATGAGGTCAACAACCGACGTTGTACATTAGCTAAGGAACCCTCAGTCCACCACTTAGAGATGGATGGGGACAACCTTGGCTAGGCCGATGTTGCTAAACCATGAAATGACTCAATTCAGCATCTAGAATAGAAGATAGGTAACCTCATCAAAAGCTGAGATCCACTACAAAGAGGGTTCTCATAGGGCTCCCCATTTGTGGCAAAGATAGTGAAATTCCCAACCTTTGCCAAGTTCAAACTGCATACGGTGTCTCCCATGTATAATGGTAGTACCAATCCTCTATTTATATTGAGATGTACCAGTCTGGAACCTACATTTATTCAATCCCAGATGAGATGAGGTGCAGGGCCTTCTCCGGGACTTTCAGGGGGCTACACATATTTAGTTTACCTTTCTTTCGAAGAACTCTGTTGCGAACTTTAAGGTTTTTGCTAAACGGTTTATTCACAATTTCTGTTTTGGGGTAAGACCTTAGAAAAAGACCACTCATCTGCTATACATCAACCAAGGCAAGAACGAAAGCCTAAGAGACTACATTGCTAGATTCAAGAAAGAAAAAATGGAGGTTGAAGATTACGAAGAGAATATTGCTATGACAGCCCTCATTTGGAGGACTCCAGAAGGGGAAGTTACTGTGGAAGCTTGCTGAAGACCCTCCCAAGTCCATGGAAAAGCTGTTAACAACTGCAGGAAAAGTCATAAACACTGAAGAGGCTATGGCTACAAAGTATGAGGATGAGAATGGAAGTAGCAGCGGGAAATTCCAAGGGAAGAAAGATGGGAAAAACGGTCCGTAGACGACAAGTTTGCACACTATACTCCTCTAACTGTGAGCTGCAAACACATCCTCAATCAAATAAAAAATTATCAGTCCGTAAAATGGACGGAGAAGGTGAAGGCTCCTCCATATAAAAGGAACAAGAATTTATCGTGCGAGTTCCACCAAGACCACGGTCATTTAACTGACAAGTGATTAGCCTTAAAAGATGAGATTGAGAAGATGTTGAAGTTCATAAGGCTAAGGAAGTATGTCGATGGTAAAGCTTCTAAGAAGGGAAGAGACGACCCTAAAAAGAAGAGAAACGAAAGATATCGGGAAGATCCCCTAGCAAGAAGAGATGAGGACTCAAGTGATGATGATGAGGATGACCCTGACTTCCTACTAAAAGATGACAATGCCCCTGTGAAGAGGGTTGGTATGGTATCCTTTGGTGTTAACACCATCTATGTAGGACTAGCATAGGGTGGCTCAGAAGTAGCCGACCGTAAAGCTCATGTGGCAGAGGCTAAGTCAGTGACCAAAGTAGAGGTTCTTAATCTCACGTCTTCAGAGGCTAAGCAGAAGAGAAAGAAGGTAGTTATGGATAATCTTATAGTTGGGTTCTCTCGACTTGATTTCAAAGGTATCTTAACTCCACACGATGACCCTTTGGTAATCACTACAAGGGTGCATGGATATGAGGTGCATAGAATCCTAGTCGATGGGGGAAGTTCGGCTGATGTAATGTTTTAGCCATATTTCAAGAGCCTAGGCCTCATCAGAGCTAGGCTTTTACCGTATCATCATCCGTTAATTGGCTTCAGCGATGAAAAGGTCCATCCGTTGGGCATGTATGAGATGGATGTACGAATGGGAGGCGAATGGCCTAAGAGGTTTACCCGAAAGATCAATTTTTTCATAATGGATGAAAATGTCTTCTCGGCCTACAACCTCATCATGGGACGAGTAGCCCTAAAGGAATTTGAGGCCGTGCCATCAACGGTCCACAAAATACTAAAATTCCTGACCCCCTATGGGGTAGGGGAAGTGCAAGGTGACCATACCTCGTCACGAGAATGCTAATTCAACTCGGAGGAAAAGAGAGGGGCCCATAAGAGGGCAATAACCACATATAACATTGATATATTTGATCCGAGGGATGAAACAAAATTGAAGAAGGGAGAGGCCACGGAAGAGGTAGAATTTATCATCCTCAATGAGGACGAGACAAAAAACCGTCCAAATCGGGAAAGCCCTAAGACCCAAAATTAAGGAAGAGCTGGTAAAGCTTTTAATGAAGAGGCAAAATGTCTTTGCTTGGAGACATGCAGATATGCTAGGCATTGACCCTGAGATTACATGTCACAAACTCAACATGGCAGAAGATGCAAAGCCAATCAAGAAAAGATGAAGTGTTTACTCCAGGGAAAAGTACAATGTCATCAGGGAAGAGGTCAGAAAGATGGAAGAGGCCAAGTTCATCAGAGAGGTCATATACCCTGAGTGGTTATCTAATGCCGTCATCGTGCCAAAAGCTAACGAGAAATGGAGGATGTGTGTAGATTTCACGGATTTGGACAAGTCTTGCCCAAACGGCAGCTTCCCCTTTCCTAGAATTGATCAGATGGTAGATTCCACAGGAGGGAATGAACTTATGAGCTTCATCGATGCGTATTCAGGGTATAATCAGATCTTTATGAATGCCGAAGATTCAGAGAATATAGAGTTCATAATAGATAAGGGGACTTATTACTACAAGGTTATGACCTTCGGCTTGAAGAACGCAGAGGGCACTTATCAGCGTCTTATAAATAAGATTTTTGAAGATCAGATCTGCAAGATGATGGAGGTGTATGTGGATGACATGTTGAAAAAGAGATTGAAGGCCGACACCCACGTAGCTGACCTGGAAAGAACTTTTGACACCATGGATTTATACAGGATGAATCTCAACCTTGCCAAGTGTGTCTTCGGAGTAGGAGTAGGAAATTTCCTGGGATTCATTGTCAATTAGAGGGGAATATAAGCCAACCCTAAATAGATAAAGGCAATGCTTGAAATGAAGACACCAAGAACTATCAAAGACATTCTTAGGCTAACCGGAAGAGTTGTTGCACTAAATATGTTTGTCTTAAGAGGTACAGACAAGTGTCTTCCCTTTTTCAAGGTACTTAGAAAGGATTTCGAATGGGATGAGGAATGCGACAAGGCTTTAAAAAAGATGAAGTCCTACCTCAGATCCCCTCTGCTCCTATCTCGGCCCTTCTCGGGGGAGAAGTTATATGTGTATCTAGTCTTTTCAAAATCAGCCATTAGTGCGGCCATAGTAAGAGAAGACTATGGAGTGCAGAGGACGGTGTACTTCAATATTAAGGCTATTCAAGGGTATGGACAGAATTATCCTCGAATGGAAAAATTGGCCTATGCCCTGATACACGCTTCTAGGAAGATGAAGCTATCCTTTTAAGCCCACTATATGATTGTCCTCACTAATTCCCCACTAATACAGGTCCTCCATAAGCCTGATAAATCGATCAGGTTGATGACTTGGGCCAATAAGTTGGGGGAATATGACATTATTTATCAACCAAGGGTTACCATCAAAGGGTAGGATCTTGCAGACTTTGTAGCAGAATTCACAGATTGAGAATAGTCAAGAGATTGCAGGAGAACCAGACAGTAACGTCTTTCATGATCCGAATGAGGTTGGGTCAAGCAAGTTTGAAAAACGTGTAGCTGAGAATGAGGAAGGCAGGTACCTATTCAAGTAAAGGATCCTATCATAGGGGAACTTCTCTTCGAATGAATATGTTTGGAACCTCTTCGTTGATGGGTCTTCTTATGAAAGCGAAAGTAGAGCAGGGCTGATAGTGTGAACACCAGATGGTACCGACATAGAATATGCACTGAGGTTTAACTTCAAAGCATCGAACAACGAGTCTGAGCATGAAGCCTTGATAGCAGGACTCTCCTTGGCAAAAGCTCTTAGTGTTGGCAAACTCCTAGTCCACAGTGACTCAAGGCTGGTCATCAACCAAATCCTGGGTGTATACGAGAACAAAGATGAAAGGATGGGTAGATACCTGAGGAGAGTGAGAAAAATGCTAAAAATCTTTAGAGAAGTGAAGATGAAGAGGATAACCCGTCTAGACAACAGTCGGGGAGATGCACTAACGAGATTGGCCTCAACTATATGGACAGGCATTAGAAGGACAGTACCAGTCGAGATCCTGCTCAAATCTACCATTGAAGAAGAGGAGGTTGCCATATCTTACCTCAATTTGAATCTAGGAGCCTCTTGGATGGACCCCCTCGTCAGATACATCAGATAGGGAGAGTTGCCAGAGTCAAAGTTAGAAAGGAGAAAGTTGAGGTATAGGGCTGCCAAGTTCTCGATTGCAGGAGACGTCCTGTATAAAAAAGGCTTCCTACTCACTCTCCTCAGATGTATCCACCCCTCAGAGGTCCCACACATCCTGCACGACGTGCATGAGGGTTCTTACTCCAGTCACATAGGAGGAAGACCATTCGCTACGAGGATGATTACACATGGATACTAGTGGCTGACCTTGGCCAAAGATGTTGTTGCCTACGTGAAGAGGTGTGATAAGTGCCAGAGATTTTCCACTATACCTCATCAACCTCATCAGTCTATGCCTTCAATTAGCTCACCTTGGCCATTTTCAGTTGAGGGGATTGAATTAGTAGGACCTTTTCCAAGAGCTGCAAACAACTATCAATTTTTGGTGGTGGTAATTGATTACTTCTCTAAGTGGGTAGAGGCTGAACCGATGATTATGATTACGAAATAGAAGACCTTCCAGTTTTTTTGGAAAAACATCATATGAAGATATGTACTTCCAAATACCCTTATCTTAGATAACGGAACCCAGTTTAAGAATTATTCTTTAGGAAAATATTACAAAAGAGTAGGGATCAAGCAATTCTTCTCCTCTCCTAGCCGACTCCAAGCAAATGGGCAGACTGAGGTCATGAACCGAACAATCCTTGATGGGATAAAGAAGAGGTTGGAGTAGGCCAAAGGTAAATGGACAGAAGAGGTATACGCCGTGTTGTGGGCCTACAGGACTACTGCAAGAACTCCAATCGGAGAGACTCCTTTTATGCCGGCACATGGCTCAGTGGTTGTTATCGCTACAGAAGTAGGACTCCCCACCCACAGAGTTCAGACCTATGACCCTCAGTGGAATGGGGAAGAAACAAGGCTTGACGTGGATTTAATTGAATAGAGAAGGGAAGATGCTGAGATCAGACAGGCAGCCTACCAACAGAGAACAACAAAGTTCTACAATCAAAGGGTGAAATTAAGACCTATAGCTGTGGGAGACCTAGTGCTGAAGAAGAGGTTGCAGAAGGCAAATAAGATCTATCAAAACTGACATGGTCCTTACACAGTCGCCGATGAGGTTATTCCTCGTACTTACCAGCTAAAAAATCTCGAAGGGGAACTTTTTCCCAACACTTGGAATGCTGACCACTTGAAGAAATATTACATATGATGTGGAAGTTTCTTTGTAATACATGTATCACTCTATGAAGAGGATATTAATGAAAAGAGCAATTCCAGTGTAACAACTTTGTTTCATTATGCTTAAACATCATTAATTTGGTGAAAATTATGAGGGTGAACATCATAATTTGATGACCTCGGACCTTAAGCATCATTAGTTTGGTGGTTAATATGAGGGAGACCATCATAATTTGATGACCTCAGACATTAAACATCATTAGTTTAGTGAAAATTTCATATTATGGTGGCCTTAGACCTTAAACATCATTAATTTGGTGGCAAATATGAGGGTGAACATCATAATTTAATGACCTCAGACCTTAAACATCATTAATTTGGTGGTTAATATGAGGGCGAACATCATAATTTGATGACCTCAGACCTTAAACATCATTAATTTGGTGATAAATTATGAGGTTAACATCATAATTTGATGACCTCAAACCTTAAACATCATTAATTTGGTGATAAATTATGAGGTTAACATCATATTAGGATGACCTCAGACCTTAAACATCATTAATTTGGTGATAAATTATGAAGTTAACATCATACTCTGATGACCTTAGACCTTAAACATCATTAATTTGGAGAAAATTATGGGGTAGAACATCATACTGTGATGACCTCAGACCTTAAACATCATTAGTTTGGTGAAAATTATGGGGTAAAACATCATATTATAGTGGCCTCAGACCTTAAACATCATTAATTTGGTGGCAAATATGAAGGTGAACATCATAATTTGATGACCTCACACCTTAAACATCATTAATTTGGTGGTAAATATGAGAGTGAACATCATAATTTGATGACCTCAGACCTTAAACATCATTAATTTGGTGATAAATTATGAGGTTAACATCATACTCTCATGACCTCATGCCTTAAACATTATTAATTTGGTGATAAATTATGGGGTAAAACATATATTATGGTGGCCTCAGACCTTAAACATCATTAATTTGGTGGAAAATATGAGGGTGAAAATCATAATTTGATGACCTCAGACCTTAAACATTATTAATCTGGTGGTAAATATGAGGGTGTGCATCATAATTTGATGACCTCGAACCTTAAACATCATTAATTTGGTGTCAAATATGAGGGTTGACATCATAATTTGATGACCTCAAACCTTAAACATCATTAATTTGGTGGTTAATATGAGGGCAAACATCATAATTTGATGACCTTAGACCTTAAACGTCATTAATTTGGTGATAAATTATGTGGTTAACATCATACTCTAATAACCTTAGACCTTAAACATCATTAATTTGGTGATAAATTATGGGGTAAAACATTATATTATGGTGGCCTCAGACCTTAAATATCATTAATTTGGTGGAAAATATGAGGGTGAACATCTTAATTTGATGACCTCAGACCTTAAACATCATTAATTTGATGGTTAATATGAGGGTGAACATCATAATTTGATGACCTTAGACCTTAAACATCATTAATTTGGTGATTAATTATGAGGTTAACATCATATTATGATGACTTCAGACCTTAAACATCATTAATTTGGTGATAAATTATGAGGTTAATATCATACTCTGATGACCTCAGACCTTAAACATCATTAATTTGGTAATAAATTATGGGGTAGAACATCATACTGTGATGACCTCAGACCTTAAACATCACTAATTTAGTGGCAATTTATGAGGTTAACATCGTACTGTGATGACCTCAGACCTTAAACACCATTAATTTAGTGAAAATCTTGAGGGTGAACATCAATATATGGTGACCTGAGACCTAAAACATAACATCATTATATGAGTTTAAGACAACATGCAAGAGAAGGCATTCATTGAAAGAAGAAAAATCATCTGAAGAAGATGGTATTAGATTAAGTAGCTAGGTTTACAAATCAAATGTGCTAAAGGGCCATCAGAGTTACAAATTAAAATAAGCAGATGTTACAAATTAAAAGCTTCACGTAGAAAGGCCTAAGTATCTGCAACTGGAGTGGTGTCCTCTTGATCGACATTAGTCACCTCTGTAGCATCGTCCTGATAAATGGCCTCTTTAGTTTCAGTAACCTCCAAGGGAGCCTCTACAGGGGAAGTACCATCCTCCTCAACCTCTTGCAAGGACTGAGCAAAATGAGGGTCGCCAAAGCCTAGATCGATAAAGTCTGAGGCATCTAAGCTCCCTGAATCCTGCTCCTGAGAAGTATCCCACTTCCTAGTTGTTTTAGTACCTCTTTCAAGGTACTCAAAGCCAAAATTGATGAACTCATCATAGACCTTGTAATCTGCAAGGATCTTCTCTAAGGCATCCTCTAGTAAGGCTTTGACTGCAGCATCCACCTTGGTTTGAAGGGCATCATCTTTGGCCTTCAGGGTTACTTCATGATCTTTTTTGAGGTTGATGATGTCCCTATCCCTCTACTTAATCAGCTTGTTAACCTCTTTTAACTCCTCCTTCAGACGGTCAACTTTAGCATTCAAAGAGGCTTAGACCTTCAGGTCTTCTCTTCCCTTCTCAATAAGGGGCATCTTCCTCAGAGTCCAATCAAGAAATTGATGCATGGATAGAACGCCCTATAATGGAAAGTCAGATGTATGAGTTTTATAACCTACAAATACAGCCAAAGTTACACTTAGGAAGAGTAAAATAGCAGAAATTAGTACCTGAATAGACCTGTGAAGGCTGAACTCGTCCAGCAAGGGGATATTCAGAGAGCGCAGAAAGTGATTATCTTCTCCGATCATTGAAGAGCCAATGGTATCCATAGCCTTTAGACCATGGCCAATCAACTTGTCGCTGATCTTCAGTTGAGACAATGAGTTTCAAGGGCATTATCTGAGGAGATCGGAATGTCTCGATCTCCCTTTTGACTTTTGCTTAGCCTATGATTCTTTGAGTCTGTTGTGGGCTTCCTTTTCTAAGTAATGCCAGCCTTGGATGTGTCGATGTTCTGTTTGGGGGGAGGAGGGGCTACATAATGCCTCGCCTTCTTCATCAACTTTACAAGGCTTGGGGCAGACATTTCCCAGAGCTTGTTAGAAATACCTTCTGAATATTCTGCGAAAATAAACATCTGAGTTAGTAAATTAGAAGTATGACAAATTAGAGGTACAACTACGGATAATAGTACTTACGAAGCTCGGTTAGAGGACTACCACCTAGCCCTATCTGAGAGAGGTAATAGGGGGTCATCAGATGTTCGTATTTGACAAGACGACCCTGTTCTCCCTAATCTTGAAGGTCCTTAACCTTTTGGAAATTATACTGGCTAAGGATAGGGTCGGCTTTGGCCGTAAGAGACACCTTACCCCACTTCATAGGTGTCCTAGTATTAGACGTTGAAGAAGAAACACTTGGACCAAATTACCATGCCCTTGACGCAAAGAAATACCGTGGTTTCCAGTTATGATTTGAAGTCTGGGTAACCAACAACATCTTTTTTTCTGACTTCCTAGCTCGAAAGTGGTAGTAGCTGGGGTAGTTTTTGGCAGAAGATGGGACGTAGAAACCCGTGAAGTCTCTAACTAGAAGGTCTGAGTGGTGGACAGCTTTCCAAAGGACGATGGTCCCAATCATCACCTTCCAAGCATTGGGGGATAATTATGAAGGGGCTAAGTTGATATGGGACAGTATGGATTTAATTGTAGGATGTATGAGGATATGGAATCCCAACTTAAACATCTGCTCGTACACATAGACCTCCCCATCTCGGCCATAAAAGGCCCTTTCACCCCTTAGTGGTCTCCTAAGCTTAATGGAATGACCTATAGAATAAAGGTTCCTAAAGGCTAAGAGTTCACACTTAGTGATTGATCTCTATATCCCGGCTGCCTCAGAGATATCGACATCGCTCTCGTTCTCATCATCATCATCCCTACTGACATCGACATAGGCAGATGCTGGGGGACCATCGAGAAACCTTGAGCGAACTCAGTCCCGGTGGTGGCCGATAGAGGAATAGCATCACAAATGGAGGAATGAACACACTTGGATCGACAAATTCGACATCAGAAGAAGACTGAGAGGTATTATCCCCCTGATGTGAAGAGACACGATTCAAAACTTCAGCTTGATCAGGGACCTGATCTTGCCTGATTGATAAATCCATAGCCTCTTAGAAAGAGTCTATGAATATGGGGTCTGAGGTAGATAACTCAGACTCAGACATGGGTGTGGGATCCTCTAGAACTTCTGTTGGCTCAGCAGGCTCGACTGGATCAGGGTAGATAACTCTCAGAGGTGGAGGAAAGATGGGTCTGACAGGAAAGGCCTCAACCCTACGAGCTTCTACTTGGGCTAGCTCTATCTGCCTAATTTTTCTAAGGTCTTCTCTCTAAGTGAAAGGAACTCTTCTATGAGCTTATACAGAGGTCTAAGCATAAAGAAGACGACCCTACACTTAGGGACTCTAAATCATAACCAAATAACTCAACTCAATCTAAATCGAAGATTAAACTTGGATTTTTGAGAACTTTTAAACTAAGAACAATCAAGAACAGGCTCAATGGAAAATGCAAAGTACCACCGAAAAAACCTAAACCCTCACTGGAAAATTACAGAAATAAAAGATCAAAGGCCAAAAATGTAAGGAAAGGGGTTAAAATGGTACCTGGTTGATCGTGAAATAAGGATAAAGAGGTTGGAAGCGAAGAAAGACCCAAAATGCAACAACAAAACTCTTGAAGAGAGAGAGAAATTGTAGAGAGAGCACATGCGGGAAAGTGAAGAAATGAAGAAGAAATGAAGAAGAAAGGACAATAAAAGGGTTTAAACCCAAAACGTGTTGGTGTTCATACCAAGTCCCATCATTGCCTTGGGAGCCCAAATGGAACTATCATCACAGCTTGTCAGACACACTACCAACTTAAGCAAATGACATGTGTTAAAAGAATATTGGCGCATAAGAGAATTTGGCCTCGGCCTTGCAATATCCCTCAATCACCTACTCACATAGGTAACTAAGGGCTAGAGGGTGATTGATATGCCTAATGTGCACCATCTTAATCAAAGCTACTAACCTCGGCCAGTCTCATAACCGAGGTGACAAAAGCCTACGCCATCCATGATCAAGGTCATCACCGTCGACATCGCTTCAACCTCTACATCAACCTCGGTTAGACATCAACCGAGGTCTGTAAGGACACATGGGTTCAACCATCCATCTATATCAACATCAACATCGACTTCAGCCGATATTACAAGTTATCACCCGAGGTCAGCAAAGCCTCGCAGGCTCAGCATCGTGTCAAGACAACATCGGCCCTGGATGATATTTCAGATATTTAACCTCGGCTGGCATCCCAGCCAAGGTCATCATATAATTATTTCAGGCATAGAGAGCGCCAAGCATCACCAACCTTGTACTCATTCAGGCCGAGGTTGGCACCAATCGAAGACAGCCGAGCCTTTACATGCAGATGCTTGGCTTGGAACACGTGGACAGATCTGTTATAACTGAAACACTCCCTCCATGTGAGGGAATATTGAGGTCATCTTTTTTTAGTTAAGATCATCCAAGTGTCATCCTTACACTGGTTGGATCTTCATGCACATGCACATTGCATGTTTGGGGGGTACATTACACCCCCAAGCATTATATATAGAGGTCATCCTCAACATTGTAAATGATAGATATTTGACAAACCCTAGACAAACTCTGGTGCATTTACAGTAGAGAGAAAAATCTTGAGAGATTGTATCCATGTCCATTAGTGCCTTCATTCAGTGATATTACTCACACACACTCACAGTCGACGTAGGCCAGATTGACTGAACCACTTATATTCAAGTGTTTATCCTCTTCACCTAACCTCCTTCTCCTACTATACATACATATAATCTTGCTGCCATTGATATGCTTGTTTGAGCTTGTTCATATCTTATCTGGTGGTGCTAATCCGGGCATCATCAGTTGCATATTTATAATTTAATTAGATCACACTGAGATTTGAAAAATGTCTTAGGTTTTTGGCTTTATTTGAAGTTAAAATTTTAAATTGTCCAAATTTGTTGTAATAACCTATTCACCTTCCATTAGGTTATTATATTGATTCACATATGTGAGTTTTCAATTAGGTTCAGAGCAAAGTTTATCATTTGGGCTTAAAAAATACCTAAATCTTTGCTATCTCACATCGGTGCAGATTCCTATTGTAAGATAAAACCTTGAGACTATTAAGTCAAACCCTTCGACTTAAAGAAAGAATGGAACTAACCTATTCCTTGTGGAGTTAGATATCGTTGGATATATATGAAGAATCCTTATTCGTGGCGCTTCTTTAAGCAGTTAATGCAATATTTGGGAAGATTTAAATGAATAATGTCGTGTAAGAATCCACTATCACCTATGCCAATCTATACTCTCTTAGGATTCTATTTAGTTAGGTTCATCTCCATAGAGACTCTAGATATGCTACATTTTGATTGGTTCATCGTTGAGGCATCCTTTTTAGAGGTTTACCAATGAGTTAAGAAATGGAGAAAAAGGAGGTTTTATGAAAAATACGAATATGCAGATTAGGAAGGTATATGCAAGTTGGAACCACAATACATTCTTGATCAGTTCGAATGTTTGGAGACCACTTGAATGTGCACATAGGGTATTAACAAGGATCCATTTCTCTCTTATCCGTAATCCAACAAAGTCTTCTTCATATTAAAGATTGATAAGGACATGTATTATTATCTATAAGCTGAATTGTATATGATTGTTTTAGATTGAAGGTGAGGAATATCTTCCATATTTCATCGAGTGTAGGCCTCCCATGTGAGAACTTACCAACTATCGAATATTTGAAAGGTTCATCTAAGGCTCCTATATCCTTAACAATGAAATGAAAAGTTAGTTACAATTGGTGGCGATTTGAGTTCAGGTTCCTTGGATCCGTTTTTAATATATATATGTGTGTGTGTGTGTGCGTGTGTGTGTGTGTTAAACAAGCCTCACCATCTTGACTCCTTATTACTCAATTTTATCAAACCACTTTATAAAACCATAATGTCAAATGTGACACAAATCTAAAATTATAAAAACAAATATGTTACCATGAAGAAAAACTGACTTATGTTGATCTTTTTTTCTTGAAGACTTGTCAAATATAGGGCAGACATAATCTACATCACACACCCATACGGAAAGCCTTAGATGTGAGAGATATGAGTTGTATATACAAACAACCACAATATATATATATATATATATATATATATATATATATATATATGTGTGTGTGTGTGTGTGTGTGTGTGTGTGTGTGTGTGTGTTGAAAAAACACACAGGAAAGAGATAAAAAAAATAAGGCACACCCATTTGGTACTAAAACTAGAAGCTACTATGCATCAATATAAATCACATAACAAAACTTAACGTAACTGAAAAAAATCAAACCTATTAAGAATATAATAGAAGGATAAATATCAAATAGAGAAATCTCCAATTTAAATAAATAAGGTGGTGATTGGGCATAAATATTGTATATTTATCCCCCTAATTTCAGTACTTTTGTGAACCCGAATGATGTAACATATATGGATTTGATTCACTTTTATGCTTCTAACCTTCTTGGCGAGTATTGCGTGTTTCGTGCTTCTCCTATTGGTTTTACAGGTTAATTATGCAAGCAGTGCAAAGGAGGAAGCAAGACAGTGCAAGAAAAGCTAGGAAGGCAAGTTCAAGGGCATTTTCGTAATTTTTCAGCCTTATTCCGGAAGTGGGTCCAACTAGAAAGTTGAAGATCTTTCAATTACAAGAACACCATAAAAAACGGCACCTCAATCCGAGCTACGATGAAAGAGTTATGACCTCTTGAAGTTGCGGAAAAATCATAGAAGAAAGGCTAGGAAGGCAAGTTCAAGGGCATTTTCGTAATTTTACAGCCCGATTCTGGAGGTGGGGCCTTCTGGAAAGTTGAAGATCTCGGAACAACGAGCACACTGGAAAAAACGGCACCCAAATCCGAGCTACGGTTGAAAAGTTATGCTCAGTTGAAGTTGAAGAAAAATCCAAGAAAAGAAGAGAAAAACCAGAAAAAAATCTAAGTGCTGAGAGCAAGACCAGGCTGGTACATGCGAACCGGTTCGCTGTACCTGCGAACCGGTTCGCTGTACCTGACACGCGAATTTTGTCTTTCATTTGGATTGGTCTCCAAGTCTCCTAATAGGTTTAAAACACCCCAAACTTGTGGGAAACGAAGGCACTAACCTAAGAGCAGCCTTTAGGGTTATTTTTAGAGAGTTTTTGATAGAAAGAAAGGGGAGAAATATCTAGGAACATCAAGGGCACAAATTACTTCAAGAATTCATTGTTTCGGGTTTGTTTTTGCAAGTTTTAATTCAAGATTCTTGTTTCTTATTATTGCTCTTGTATGCTTTGTTTTCCCATTAGATTCAACTTGTTTTCGCATTCATAATACGTATTTACATGTTTAGATTTAGTTTTATCATGAATTCATACACATGCAACGTTATTATTTCATGCATTAGTCCATTTAACATGTCCGGCTAGGTTTTTCAAGGTTGGGATGCATGAACCCAACCCGATGTGTTAGTGCGTGTGTATAACGTCGATCCGATGAATTTAATGATTAATTTAAATCGTATCGCGTAATTTCTTAAGAATTGTAGATCTTTATATCTCGTTTGCCTCTGGGTACTCGTGATGATTTAGAGTACAATTTGACTGTAATTACCGCGATACCGATTTACTCATCCTCAGATTAGGTATGACGCGGGCTTGAACCTCGTATACATAATGCTTGGGAGTACTAAATTCCGGGTTTGAATTAATCGGATAAATTTATGATTGACGTTGTCACTGCATTACACTAGGGTTGGGGGATTGTAGTCCCATCCTATTTTCTCATCATTTAGTTAAAAAGTTCAATTTAATTCTTCATTCTTCATTTAGATAATTTAGTTAGTTGCATATTTTATCATAGTTTCATAATTGCATTTAGTATAATCAATCCCAAAAACCAAAATCAATCTTTTTCTTTTCTTCTTAGAGTCATCGCTAGGATTCCTCAATCTTCTCCCGTTGTCACAACTCCGTTGTCCTTTTTCCCTGAGGATCGATACCCGACTTGTCGGATTATTACTTGAACGACAGGCTTGCACTTGAGCCTATAGAGTACACACTTTAGAGACACATTCTGAGTCGTGTCAAGTTTTTGGCGCCGTTGCCGGGGAATTAGGTAGACTTAGGATTAGATCGAGTTAATCCAAAACTTTGACCAAAAATTCAAAAATCCAAAAAAATTATAAAAATTAAAAAAATTAAAAAAAATAAATAAAAATAAATAAATTCCAATAAGATTCACAATCATCATCTCTCCTGAGCTTAATGCAAAATTCTGAAACCACTCCCACACCCCATAATACTCCAACCAGCATTCACGAAAATCCACTTGTTGAGTATAATCCCGATAGTCCCCACACTCCGAACGCCCCACAGTTCTGGATCCCACCTCCCACACCGTCACACTCAATCTCTAGCAACACTCCTTTCTCCTTCGTAGGACACACTTCGAGCACACCTAGTGAGAGCACCGAATCGTCAAGTGAGAGAGAGATGTCGCAGCATAGTAATGCACCTACCGGTGAGGAAGAGCCTCCATACCGCCCGTTGAGAGAATTCTTATATCCCGAGCGCACTGTCACTCCGGGATGCATTATACTCCCGTATAATGCCGGGCAGTTCCGTTTCAAGAATGGGATGATCCAGGCGCTACCACATTACCACGGTATGGATTCTGAAAAGCCATACCTCCACATAAGGGAATTTGAGGACGTGTGTGATACTCTCAATGATCAAACCTGCACACAAGAGGTAATCCGCCTCAAACTCTTCCCCTTATCGCTTAAAGATAAAGCCAAAGCTTGGCTATGGTCTTTACTTCCAAGCTCGATTCCATCCTGGAATGAGCTACAGTTTAAATTTCTCAAGAAATTCTTCCCAACACATCGAACAATCTCTATCAAGGCTCAAATTCAAGCGTTTAGACAACATAAAAATGAGCCATTCCATCGATGTTATGAACGTTTCAACGAGTTAGTGGCTTCATGCCCCCATCATGGATTTGATCCGTCGCAAATCATCTCCTTTATCTATAATGGGTTAAATCTTAACTCCAAACAACTTGTTGAAACTATGGGAAGCGGTCCGTTTGTCGATCTAGATGCCCATGATGCTGATCTTCACATGAGGTATGTCGCCGAGACTACCCAATCTTGGGATACCTCTGACCCGAACGCTCAAAATCGAAATCGACAACCCACCACTGCTCCCTCGGCGTTCGGCCTATTCCACGTAGATAAGCATTCTATGACGGACAGTCGATTGGACACTATGGAGAAAGGATTGCGAGACTTATGTGAGTTAGTTGGATCTATCCAAAACCCTGTCGTGAAGGTGTGTGCGATTTGTGAGGCGGGACATTCAACTGAGGAATGTCCGACGATACCCGCCTACAAAGTAATGTTGCAAGAGCAAGTTAGTGGTATAGGAGGCTATAAAGGTAATTTCGATGCCCCGCACGGGAATTCATACAACCCTTCGTGGAAAAATCATCCCGGTTTTAACTACGGGCAACAACATGCCGCAATGAACCCTCCTTCGCATGTTGCCCCTCCTCCACCACAACAATTTCAACAAGCTCCACACATGCAAGGACATGTGCAAGCTCCACCACCCCATGGAAATTATATCCCGCCGCAGCGGAGAACTCTCGAGGATACCGTGAATCAATTCATCGCAAGCCAGACCGCAAACAATGCCAAATATGATCGTCTGATCGGCGACATAAATGCAAATCTGTCAAAAATACAATCCTCGTTGAGTGTTCAAGAGAAGGGCAAGTTTCCTGCCCAGGGCCAAAGACCTCTCCAAGGTCAAACTAGTGTTAGCTCGACACCTCATAACCATCCTGAGCAATGTAGTGCAATTACCACTCTACGTAGTGGGAGGGTAGTTGACTTGTCACCCCCCCCCCCACGGGACGTACCTAAAGACAAGGAGATTTCGCCCGGCACGAAAGAGGCCGAAGATGTCCCCTTGAATGAGAGTGACAAAGAAGACGCTTGTGAGCCTGAGGTAGTAGTGAAACCACCCATCGCGGAACCATTTCCTCAAAGGTTGATTCCATCACATAAAGGAAACCCACGTGATGACGTGCTAGACGTGCTAAAATAAGTTAAGCTGAATTTACCTTTCCTCGATGCCATTAAGCAAATTCCAGCTTATGGAAAAGTTATCAAAGATTTGTTGACAGTAAAAAGGAAGATGAAGGTAAAAAAGAACGTCTTTCTAGCACAGAATGTGAGCTCTATTCTACTCAATGATCTCCCACCTAAATTTAAAGATCCGGGTGCACCCACCATTTCCTGCATCATTGGAGAAAACAAAATTGAAAAAGCCTTACTTGATTTGGGAGCAAGTGTCAATATCCTCCCTTACTCCATCTATAGGCAACTTGACTTGGGCGACCTCAAGCCCACAAAGGTCACTCTCCAATTAGCGGATCGAACCGTGAAGATCCCAAGAGGCATAGTCGAGGACGTGATCGTCCAAATTGACACTTTCTACTTCCCGGTAGACTTTGTCATTTGGGATACGGAGCCCTCCTTTAACTGGAGTAACCATGTTCCCATCATCCTTGGGCGCCCTTTCTTAGCTACGGCTAACGCAATCATCAATACTCGGAATGGGCGAATGCAACTCACCTTTGGGAACATGACCTTAGAGACCAACATCTTCCATGTCACCCAACATACGGAGGAAGAAGATGACCTTCACGCGGTGAGCTTCATAGATGAGATCGTAGAGGAATACAGTGAGGAGAAAGATTGTGGAGATGCCCTAGGGTCCTGCTTAGTGTCGAGCCATGAGAGTGAGAGGTCCCACAAGAGAGAGCCATTAGGAGTGTGCCCTATTTCATCAAGTAACAGTGGTAGTTGTGACGCGGAGAGAAAAGTGGAAGAGAGGTGTGTAGTGACCGCAATAGAGCGAGAGAGAGAGGGGTTAGAAGAGAGAAAAATGGTGGAGTTAGAAAGCGAGCAAGTTAGAGAGGACGTTGGCACCGCGAGAGAGAGAGATCTAGGGGACATGAGCATGGAAGAATTTGAAAAAGAATTCGGTCCGGTGGATGAGAGCCTAGATGAGAGCCTTAACGACCAAGTCCAAACTCTAATGGATTCATTTAGACACCTAGAAGAAAGTGAATGGGAAGATAAAATCAATGAATTTCTTCTTTGTGACCATCCATCCATACCACTAGAGGTCCCGAAGGTGAGTGAGGAGAAAAGTTGTGGTTCATCCGACTTAGAGCCCGACCCATGCGTCTTAAAAATTGAAAGAAACCTAGGTGTCCCCTACGAGTCAGTGCACGTTGACCATGCTTTGAGTCAGCATCACGAGGATCCCTTTCCAATTAGTCACGACGAGTCTCCCGGTCTATCCTTTATCTATGGGCGAGGTCCCAACTTGTTTCGATTATTGGAATATGATCCTAGGACGGGAGTGACAAGGAGAGCATCAACCCCCATAAGTGGGGTCGGTTGAGTTTATGGAGAGATAAGAGGTCGTCGCACCCCCGACGCGTATGGGGTGATTTTTGTTGTATTTTTGAGTCATGCATGAGTGTCATATAGTGTCTTGTTGCATTTTTCACATTTGTTTGTTTTATTTTTCCGCACTTTTCATTCGCCTTGAATTAGATTTTAGTCCTTTTTGCTTGAGGACAATGCAAAAGTCTAAGTTAGGGGGGGGGGGGGGGGTCACAAGTGCGTATTTCTAAAACTTCACAAATTTTCAAAAATGCCCAAAATTTCCAAAAAAAAAATCATAAAATTTTGAAAAATCCAAAAATATTTTTGTTCAAAATAAATAAAAATTGGAATTCAAATTTTTCAAAAATTTCATTAAAAGTCAAATTGTAGTCTCAAATTGTAAATATCCAACATACACAAAGCCGAAATTGACCAAAGATGGAAATTGTGCGAAAATTGACGACTTAACGAATAAATGTGGAGATTAACAAACCCGGTGAGATTCTAGCCTATCACGTTTTGCGAGTTTTTAAATCAATCCGAGTTAATGGTTAACTCAAAGTTCTTTTTAGCGCTTAATAAGTTGTCAAGGATCTCAATTCTTTCATTTTGATCGGTTTTGAAAAAGGTGTGCAATGTTGCCTTGAAAATCGTGCCAAATTAGTCTCTAAACTTAAATTCACCTCGAAACGCATATGGTAACGCAATTGGTATTTTGGACAATGAAGTAGGCCCTCGTTTGTCACCCAAAAATATTGGCCAGAAAAAAAGTAGCGAAAAATTAACCCTTTTGTAACCCAAATTGAGCCGAATATTTTTCCTCTCGTTTGACAACCCGAAAAACCCAAAATAGCCCGGAATTGCGAAAAATGAAAAAAAAATCAGAATTTAAGTCCGAAAAGTGCAACAAAAAGGGGGCAAGAAAAAAAAAATAGAAGAATGCTCAACAAAAATAGCAACAAAGAAAAAAAAAATAGAAAAAGAAGAAAAAAATGAGCAATAGCCCGGAAAATGCACAAACGGACATCATAAATAACTTTTCCAATTCCAACCTTCCATACCTCCTTCATTTTACCCTATACACCCTACAACCCGAAAAAGTCCTAACCGAGTCCAAATTGCGAAAATTGATTACCGCGTGGAGAGCTAAGACACCAAAAGATAATATAAGAGGTTAAGTGCGCGAAATAGAGGCAATGTTCCCATTTTTAAAAACCGTAATCCGTTGAAGAGATCCCTTCACCATAAAATTTCCGTCTTTCTAATTGCATGCGTGTATTTGCTTCCATTACATTTACTCCTTATATCACGTATGCCGAGAGAATAGCCATAATCCGAGAGATTCGTTTGTGAGTGCACTCCGTGAGAAATTGAAATCAAAACGAATTTTCGGATAAGTAACGTAATGATCAATCGATGGAAATTGGCGGTTATATTTCCGGCTTCGCACACACACACTACGGTTTGAGACTTGTAAATATGATTTGATGATGACTATTTTATGGTAAAGTTTGAATTGTACAATTTTTGCGTATTTTGAATTTTCTTTGAGTCGAATTTTGTGGGTATATTCACTGCAAACCCTCACGAGACACAACTCGTCCTACTAGGGTAACCTAGAGGTTTAAAGGCTTGTTGCATACGCTAAATGCAATCGCTTGCCCGCGAAAGTGGTATTCTATCCCAATAAAGTCCTTGAAGTGTCCTTAACTCTTACTTTCATTCTTTTACATTGCTCGGGACGCGCAAAGTTCTAAGTTAGGGGGGTTTGATTGGGCATAAATATTGTATATTTATCCCCCTAATTTCAGTACTTTTGTGAACCCGAATGATGTAACATATATGGATTTGATTCACTTTTATGCTTCTAACCTTCTTGGCGAGTATTGCGTGTTTCGTGCTTCTCCTATTGGTTTTACAGGTTAATTATGCAAGCAGTGCAAAGGAGGAAGCAAGACAGTGCAAGAAACGCTAGGAAGGCAAGTTCAAGGGCATTTTCGTAATTTTTCAGCCTTATTCCGGAAGTGGGTCCAACTAGAAAGTTGAAGATCTTTCAATTACAAGAACACCATAAAAAACGGCACCTCAATCCGAGCTACGATGAAAGAGTTATGACCCCTTGAAGTTGCGGAAAAATCATAGAAGAAAGGCTAGGAAGGCAAGTTCAAGGGCATTTTCGTAATTTTACAGCCCGATTCTGGAGGTGGGGCCTTCTGGAAAGTTGAAGATCTCGGAACAACGAGCACACTGGAAAAAACGGCACCCAAATCCGAGCTACGGTTGAAAAGTTATGCTCAGTTGAAGTTGAAGAAAAATCCAAGAAAAGAAGAGAAAAACCAGAAAAAAATCTAAGTGCTGAGAGCAAGACCAGGCTGGTACATGCGAACCGGTTCGCTGTACCTGCGAACCGGTTCGCTGTACCTGACACGCGAATTTTGTCTTTCATTTGGATTGGTCTCCAAGTCTCCTAATAGGTTTAAAACACCCCAAACTTGTGGGAAACGAAGGCACTAACCTAAGAGCAGCCTTTAGGGTTATTTTTAGAGAGTTTTTGATAGAAAGAAAGGGGAGAAATATCTAGGAACATCAAGGGCACAAATTACTTCAAGAATTCATTGTTTCGGGTTTGTTTTTGCAAGTTTTAATTCAAGATTCTTGTTTCTTATTATTGCTCTTGTATGCTTTGTTTTCCCATTAGATTCAACTTGTTTTCGCATTCATAATACGTATTTACATGTTTAGATTTAGTTTTATCATGAATTCATACACATGCAACGTTATTATTTCATGCATTAGTCCATTTAACATGTCCGGCTAGGTTTTTCAAGGTTGGGATGCATGAACCCAACCCGATGTGTTAGTGCGTGTGTATAACGTCGATCCGATGAATTTAATGATTAATTTAAATCGTATCGCGTAATTTCTTAAGAATTGTAGATCTTTATATCTCGTTTGCCTCTGGGTACTCGTGATGATTTAGAGTACAATTTGACTGTAATTACCGCGATACCGATTTACTCATCCTCAGATTAGGTATGACGCGGGCTTGAACCTCGTATACATAATGCTTGGGAGTACTAAATTCCGGGTTTGAATTAATCGGATAAATTTATGATTGACGTTGTCACTGCATTACACTAGGGTTGGGGGATTGTAGTCCCATCCTATTTTCTCATCATTTAGTTAAAAAGTTCAATTTAATTCTTCATTCTTCATTTAGATAATTTAGTTAGTTGCATATTTTATCATAGTTTCATAATTGCATTTAGTATAATCAATCCCAAAAACCAAAATCAATCTTTTTCTTTTCTTCTTAGAGTCATCGCTAGGATTACTCAATCTTCTCCCGTTGTCACAACTCCGTTGTCCTTTTTCCCTGAGGATCGATACCCGACTTGTCGGATTATTACTTGAACGACAGGCTTGCACTTGAGCCTATAGAGTACACACTTTAGAGACACATTCTGAGTCGTGTCAGGTGGAAGCAGAGCAAACCCATAAATAATTAAAAGAAGAAAAAAACCATTGAAAGAAACATGAATATAAAGTACTGACGATAGTATTCAACAATGACCTTCTACTAATAGTCATAGATGTTAAGGTTGATAAGATCTGAAAGTGGGGACATTTTGAAAGACTTTGAACTCAATAGAAAAACCCCTAAATGAAGAAAATAAGTTTGCAGGGTGTGACTAGATGAAGATTTTTCTTGGGACTTTTAGAGTAGATCTAAACACATTGTAAGGGACTCATAAAATAATACACACTCACATGTGTGGACCTATATATAAAAAGAGGGAGACAGAGAGATAGTTTCTACAATGGCTAGGTACGACTTGTATATGTGAGGTGGTGGAGTTTCTAAAGAGAGAAGAGTTGATGGGCATAGAGAGTGGGGGTCATTTTATGAGATATGAGATGCATACGTGGGATGAGAGAGAAGTTATGTGGATGATAATGACGTTCAAATGGTGGGTTTGGGAATAAGAGAAACATGGATTAGTCATTTTTTGTTAATGAGGAATGGCTAGAAAACGGGGGGTGGGGGGGTGACACATGGAGTGTTTACCTGAGTAGTAGTTTAAATCATCATTAACCTCTAATACTATCGTATTAGAGATATTATAAGGATTCCCTATATTATGATCTAAAATCTAAAATTTACCTTTAGAAAGTACGAGAATTTTTTTCCCAAAATCAGAGGAGAAATTACATGATGAATGATTTTAGGGCATGATTAGAAAAATAAGTAATTTCCACATCTTATGTGTGTGGTTATTTACTCATGTGTGGTATAAACATGCCATAATACAAACTCATTAACAATTGGAGATTCTAAAAAGAGGTGATACTCTTTAAGGCTTGAACACTTAGCAAAAGGTCCCACATTTCTTGTAAAAGAGTTTAAGAAATTCCGCACCAATATATTTTATTTCGTCTTATATCCATGTGAGGAAAATGGTTTGATGGAAAAAAATGGAATTTAAATATATGACTTGACAACATGTGTCATAAGCAAAATGGATAAAAATAAAAAATATCTGGTGCTAACCTATTATGGGATTGTCCAACAAATCCTAGAACTCGATTATTTAGATTTCATAGAAAACGTATCCTACTATGACTGGGGGAATGTGGAGGACACTAAAAATTCTTGTAAAGTTTATCCTAAATTAGAACTTATCATGGTGTATTTATCTAAGATCACGTGTAAAGATCTCATAATCGACGTGCCTTTTATTATTGCCTTTCATAAGATAAAGAATGTATTTTATTCAAAGTGCATAAATGATGACAATTAGTCTATTGTTGTGCATGAACCAACGGGTATAACTACTGAAGAAGACACATTAAAGTTTTCTAAAGAGTTCTAGTCTGATCTTATTGACAAACCTAGTTTGAAGGATCTTTTAGTTGATTTTGAGGAAGATTTAGTATCAAAACATTATTCTACCCTTAAGAATCCCATGTGTACCATATTATTATATTGACCCTTAATAATCCTATTTGTATCAAAATTGTATCCTAATATGATAGTGGCGTTAAATTGTCTCTTTAGTATGATTTATCAATTAACTAGTATGGCATGCTTCTTTGATTAGAATTATCAATTCCATGGTTATAATATTGTTGAATTGTGTATGAATTGGTTTCTGAATAAAGGATTTTTGGGGAGGCTATTTAATAATAATAATTTATTTTTATTAAATGCGTAGAGGGGTGTTATAGTTTTATCACAATGTTGTATGAATTGATTTCTGAATAAAGGATTTTTGGGGAGGCTATTTAATAATAATAATAATTTATTTTTATTAAATGCGTAGAGGGGTGTTATAGTTTTATCACAATATTCTTGAGAAGGAACCCCTCCCCCACCTCCTTCTAGTTCCAAAGATATTTTGGGCGAGGGACCCCTCCCCCACGTCCTTTCAGTTCCAATGATATTTTTGGTGAAGGATCCCTCCCCCACCTCCTTCCTGTGACACCCCGCCTAATTAAACACCGGGTGATCAGTCCTTTATTAAATTATAATTAAGGTGAACGGTTGGTTCATTCTTAGCATCACTGTCGTAAAAATAACTTTTCCAATTAAACACCCTAAATAATTAAGCTAAGTGTCAAAATAATTTTAGACATTACTTTCCAAATTTTATTTTAAAAACTAACATTTAAAACTTAAAGGAAAAACATCCTGACAATAATAAATCCCAAAGTGTAAATACTGTAAATAAACAAATCACAATATCCAATAAAACAATTGAATAATGGAAAAGGGCGACACATGCCCAACTGGATAAAATAATGCTAAGAGTGGAATAAAAAAATGAGATCGTCTAAGTAAGAGGCCTGCAACTCCCACCTAAGCTACAGCACATTCCTTTCAAAGGATCATATGCAAGACGCACCTGTGGCTGGGCACCTGTAATATATATACATATATATACAAGAGAGGAGAGATAACAGTAAACGGGTCAGAGCCCGATGGTAAAACAGTTTAAAATGTTAGTTTAGCAAGTATTTAAAATGTTTACTGGCTAATGCAACAACATATTAGTAACAACACTCTCTTGAGAACGTCTCACCTCTCTTCTAGTGTGCGTAACTATCGCACTAATCTCCCCAACAGTTTAACTTCTTTTATCTTAAGTTACTCGTAAGATTTGAAGTTGACGATCTCCAATGTTAAGGAGGTTAATCTTATTTAACAGTACAATTCTTACATAATCCTTATATGATAATAAAGTTCCTCTGTAATATATCATACTTTTCAAACACTTATTCCCAAGATGAAATAATTATTCTCTTCTTACATACCATAATCACAGCAGGTAGTTCCCAAATTCCAGATTTAAATATATAGATTAAATACTCATATAATATATATATTCTAACAGCACCCCACATAAAATCTATGGTGCGGACATACTCTTCTTTCCATTCTCCGTATCACTCGTACTAAGGGAAATACTAGTTCGGAATCACTCTCGAACTGTATTAACACAAAACACATACAAAATGAGGCGAATCATAGTTTCCAAGTCACTAAGAGGATAGCACATACCCTCACGTCTCTTAGGACCGTCAGACTATCGATACGATAGCCTGTACCAAGGATTCCTATCTTCTAGGGTACGAGTCAATATCCCCCATAAAGGTCCCATCGAGATAAGACTGTCCCAGTGCGGTAACCTCAGGGATAGCAAGTAGCGCGGGCATGATTTTTACACACATATAAAATATATGATCAATCATAGAGTCATATAGATATATACCTATTCACATTCATAAGTTAGGTACCTATACGTCCCAACATTATATTATTCCATCCTTAGTACATTTTTATTCGATTATTTCTTATAACGAACTTATTCATTTTTATTTTCGAAATTTAATTTATTCCAACTCACTTCTCATCTCTCGAAGTATTTTTCCTTAGCTAAGTACAAATTCAGTAGGCCCTCTCTTACCTTCTAATCCAACTCCTAGGCATTTCGATTATTAAGTCTACACACATTAAATTTCTTAGGAATGAATCTTTCCCGTTTACCCTTCATTTTCCCATTTCCTTAAAATTCCACTAAATGGGGTTTACCTCGACCCTACTGGTCCTTTTTATGTTTCATTATGTTCTAATAACATTAGTCACGAGTTATTACGCATTTAATTGGATTAAGTCAACGTAAGGAAAAATCTAGTTTTTCCCAGGAGGGGTCGATCGATCGATAGAAAGTGGTCGATCGATCGAACCGTCGATCGATCGAAGTTCCTGGCTCGATCGATCGATCAAACAGGTATGTCAAAAACTGCAGAATACCAGTTACGGTAATTATCATCCAAAATCATCCAAATCCAAGTTTTTAACTCCCAAACTCCCAGAAACGTATGCCACAATCATTATAAACCCAAATGAACAATATTCTACGTAAGGCATGCGAGTTTTCATCAAGTGTCATGGATTAAAAGGGCCAAAATTAATATAATTCTCATGAACCCTAGAAATTTCTTTAACTTAATTATTCTCATTATTTTTCCAGAATTTCTACTTCTAACCCAATGTAAATTCGTGGTTCAACCTCTACATGTGAAGGGAATTTCCAGAATGAGGTTTATATCTCTACAACATGCGATTTCTAACCTCCAACATAGGTTTTCTTTCATAAAAACTCATCCTAATCAACACTAAAGTAATATGAATGAAGCACTAACTAAATTAAGCAAGATAAATACTTGCCTGTGAATTTTTGTTTCTGATTTGTGGATGAAATCAGTGTGGTGGTGATCCTTGTTGCGCGATCTATCGTTTGGCGGTGACGGCGGTGCAAATGGAGGGGTTCTTGGCCTAGAACTCCTTGGTAAGATCTTCCCTTCATTCCCCAATGGCCGTCTTTTGTTTTTGGTTGTGTTAACCCTAGAAGACAACCTTTAAGCATCTGATATAACCTAGAAAATTCGTACGTTTCCAAGCCCAAAAATACAAAATGCCTAAAACGTCCTCTCGGGGTGTTAATTAAGCCTAAAAACGCCTCGAGACCCAAACTAAACCCCAGGGTACATTATTTTGACTATCTCGACGCTTCCGGACACTTTGGCGCACTCGAAATGACCATAAAGGTGACTTATAATTTATTGACTTTTACTAATCAAAATTTAGTCCCGACACGATACGAGCGCGTCCCGACTTAAATTTCCAAAATTGTCATATTATTCACTCGTGACATTTAATAGAACCAATTTTTATATATTAATTTGCTCATTAGTAATATTCAACAAGTTTCCAATAATTACTAACTCTCGTCACGTTAGTAATTAAAAATTATTAATTTTCGGATTTATATTAAATTAATAACTCACGTCAAATTTAATAAATCCCTAATTTTAGAAAGCATAAAAATTACGGGGTATTACATCCAATTTCACATATAGTTACAGTTTGGGCGAGGGAACTCTCTCCCACCTCCTTCCAGTTCCAGATATAGTGTGGCGAGGGGACCCCTCACCTCCTTTCAAATTCAAGATGTTACAATCTCAGCGAGGGACCACTTCCCGCACCTCCTTCTAGTTACCAAGATGATATAGTTTGGGTGAGGGACTCCCCCTTGCCAAAACCAATTGAGATGATACCTATGCGAGGGACTCCATAAATCAGGTACCTTTCTGCCAAAGACCAGAAAAAAATGTAAAATATAGCGAGGAAGTCCACAGTGAGGGACCCTATAGAATATGTTCAAATAATATTTGTTTTACAGCAAGACGATCCAATAAGTTAATAAGTAACAAACTAGGTCAAGATGAGGGGTTCTATCATGAACAACTCCTCATCATGAAAAAATGATTCTTTTAAATAGCAAAACTACTAATACTTACTTTGTTGTGCATGTAGCTCAGTTGAGCAAACAGGGCTCAAAGAGGCCAGTTGGGATCTCGTGGGAGTTTTGGCTTGGTGACTGAGGAATAAGGTTTGTTGAGAAAGATCAACCACTTAACACTTTAAGATAAAGAAAATACTAGTAGAGATACCCCATGATTCACTCAAGTCCTTACACATATCACACTTAGTCTCGACTGAGGTGAGCAACCAAAGGGCTACTCATAAGAAATGAACTTTTTACAAAATGATTTTAGAGAGGGTGGTCTTTAAGTCCACTCTCAAGTTTACAAAGTTTATACAACAAGTTACCGTTTCAAAAGATATTTACCAAATCAGATATTTTTTCTCCATTAGGAGACATATTTTCTTTTTGACTTTGGTTCACACCAGGTGACATCTGTTAGAGTGGACAGACGCTGCAGACTTAGTAGGAACAAAAGGCACATTGCAGACCATGTCCCACTAAGCTTTCGCCCTTGTTTTTGGTGCCCCAATGTCCCAAAGAAGCCCTAGCATTCACCTATAAATAGGACCATTGATGAGGTCAAATCATATATCAGAAACTCAAGTCATACCGTTACTATGTAAAAATCACATCAGACTACATTTTATTCTCTCCTTGCTCTCTATCTAAGTGTTGAGTGCTTGTTTCTTCACTCCCATCTTGACATCCATAATTCTTAAGAGATTTTATTTTCAAAGTTACTGTTATTGTTGTGAAGTTCATCTTCTAGCAGGGAGTGGTTCTAGTCTTGACTCCATTATTACCATAAAAGGAAAGTTTTACCAGGTGCTGCTTCTGGAACATCTTGAAGACCTTGGAGATAGACTCCATTGGGGTGGGTCATGCCACACCCGTTCTAGCTTCTTACTAGACCCCAATTACAGTACTCTCCTATATTTATCTACTCTGCTGGGAAGGTATCCTTACTTTGATAGATAAAGAAGGTTTTAATGTTTCTAAGCAGTTTATTTTTGAAGACACTCCACCAGGGAATGGATCTCAAAGTGATCAGACCATCCAAGAGAAGGTAGTGGTGATCGAATCTAGAGTGCCTTCTCCTTAGGGAGGGCACACATGTATAGTAGTAGCAACTCCATTGGCAGCTATGAATCTAATGAGCATGTTTTTTTAAGTTTTTGAAACAGAATAATGTGGATTTGGAAAGCTTGATCCTAAGTTGTGTAACCCCAGCAGCAACCCCCTCTAGAGGGGCAACCGCTCCAGCAGTAACAATAGTAGAGGTGGATCCACCATGAAAGTCGGAGAAAGTTGTGACATAATTGAGTTCAACAACAACAAAGAATGTGGGTTTGGAGGAATCTCCCTCCATGTCTATTACCATAGAGTAAGTGAAGAAGATACTATCCTCCTCTCAGAGGGAAACTTCTCATCTATATGAGAAGTTACAGAACCCTTAATAAGAATGTATGAATGAGAATCCATACCCATAAGGGTATGTTCCACCAAAATTTATTGAGTTCAACAACAAAGGAGAAAATCCAAAGGAGCATGTGAAAATATTTGTTGAGTACCTAGGGGTGCATGGGAATGACAAAAATATGACGTTGAGGGAGTTGTACAAAACCCTCACAGGGAAGGTCTACATGTGGTACTCCCACTTGGTGCCCAACAACATTCCCACATGAAAGGAAATGCACAGGCATCTCCTTCAAGAGTTTTTCATAGAAGAGGATGAGTTCACATTGAGACACCTGGAACAGGAGGTACAAAAGCTTGGTGAAGAGTTGATGAAATATATTAAGAATTTTTGTGAGAGGGAACTAGATGTCCATGAGGATTTGTTAGAAGAAAGGATACTGCAAATATGTGTTGAGGGACTCTTGAAAAAATATAAGATCCAGTTGGCCAATGAGACTAGAGACGTGACTTTTAGAGAGTTCAAAAAGACCGTGAATAATATAGATATGATAATCAAGCCTATATCCTCACGTTAGAGGACACAAGTTCCTTTAACTTCTAGAAGATTTCAATTCTAGAGGAGGTACACAGTTAATTATGTAGATGGAGCTTCAAAGGGCAAGAAGGGAGGCCCCTGATTCAAAGGAAGCAACCCATGCCTTGCAGCATGGCAGAAGCAATGGACTGTTATCATACATTAGTAGGAGAGAGGGTAGCACGACCCCCTCATTAAAATGGGGAAATCCCAACCGCAGCAGACAAAGCTAATCCCATGTATTGTGAGTTACATTAGAGGCTGAAACATGCCACTAAAGATTGTTACTACCTAAGGAGGATCATTGGCGAGCAGGTGTCCCGTGGTACTTTGTAAATACCTCCTGTATATGTCAATGAGAATCCACTCCCAACACACCATTATTTCCCTGCCAATATAGTGGTATCATATGATGAAACAATAGATCAATACCCGATGGAATGGGAAGGTACTGAAAAAATATGTGAATATCTTATAGGATTGACACTTGACAGTGCAGAGAGAACTGATAATGAGAGGAGGCACGATGAGTGATTCTTCAGTTACGATAAAGAAGATGATGGATGTTAGAGGGTTAAGAAAATGGGTCCTCCAAAAGGTAAGGTAGATGTCATCCTTGCTCTAAATGAGGGACATCTGAGGCAAAGTATGTCTGCAATGTTCAAACTTATGAGATGGACTTAGACTCTGAGTGCGAACCCATAACAAGAAGTCCCAAGTTCAAATGGTTATTTGATCAGATAGGAGTAAAGTATGACACCAGAGTAGCTATCATAAGAAGGGTTTTGGAAGGAGTGCAGTAGTACAGGAACCCCTCGCTAAACTAGCAAGGACCCGTTGGGAGGTTGATTAAAAGATACACTTGTGAGGTGGTTTTCTCTAAGGCAGATAGAAAAGTGCCATATTTTCACAACCTCCCACTCTACGTGATGACCATGATCAATGGAATTTCTTCCCCTAAGGCATTGATGAATGTAGGAACATCCATCAACATTATGCGAATCAACACATTATATGAGACGAGGATCTCTTAAAAAAAGATAGTGCATGTACCGTTGGTGATTTTAGGATTTGATAGCGCATGCATGTAGTCGCCTGGATACGTGAACGTGGGTATCACACTGGGGAACTTCACTTCCCATATTAAGTTTCATGTCATTAATGCCAACACAAGCTTCCAGCTGCTCAAAGGGCGAGTTTGGATGCACACCCATGGCATAGTGCCTTCCACGTACCATCAGCGTGCCAAAGCCAACCTTCGAGGTACTAAGATTATAATTAAAACAACACAAAAGCCATTTTTTATTGAGGACTCCCACCTTGTGGATGCAACGTTTTATATGGAACTTGATTAAGAGAGAAGGAACTCACTAAGAAAGTTATAGGGAATGAAAGTGGTGGAAGGAGGTACCTAACCAAGAATGTCTATGCATGACCGTCTGGGGGAGAAAGTGATTCCCCAGATGGCAAAAGTAAAAAGTAACGTAGATCATGTGACACCTCGACTAATTAAATACCGAGCAGCTACTACTTTATTCAAATTAATACAAAATGTCAAGTTGGTTATGTTCATAGCATCACCGTAAAAAACATTTTAAAACAATTACTAGCCACCTAATATTAAAAAAGTGAGTTGCCAAATTTTATTAAATTAAATTAACATGCAACCAATTAAATTATAAGCGAACTATACCACATCCACATCACAATCACAATAGAATAATAATGGAATGATAAAATAAGTCTGGAGTAACACTCCTCTGAATAATCCAAATACCGAATAAAACCCAAAAGAAAGTCTGAATAACTAAATAAATCCAAAACTGAAATGAAACTACAAGTCTGAGAAAGATTTCTCAAAATGGAAAGGGGGCGACATGTCCTAACTGATAAATGACCCTGAATATAATAAAATGAAAAATGTGGGGGCCTTTACTAACGAGATCCTATAACTTCCACAACAGCTACAACACGTCAATGGAATGGAACTCCTATGCTTGGCGTCCCTGTGGATGGGAACCTAAAAGGTTTTACAAGAAAAATAGATTTGAAAGCAAATGGGTCAGAGCCCGAGGTGAAAACAGTTTAAAAATATAGCACATGTTTAATGGCATTAAACAGTGAATATTATATACATGTTATTTACGTGCTCTCACATGAGTTCCTCACCCCTCAACTATTGTGCACGCCTAACATATATCCTTAACCCGTCCTAGTCATGCCATTAACTAACTAGTCTATATCACTTCCTGTCCTCACATTATAATATAGGGGGTTATTCATAACATTATAATATATCCTGCATGTATCCCACCTTTTCATTGATCAGATTAAATCACAACAATTACGATAGGAAAATTCTCATTATTAATCCCATTCAAAATGTCTCAATTATTCGTATTCACACTTTAATAAAGAGTCCATTATAATCACAAGTATATTATTCTCCGCATAAATATACAAATAAGGCACCCCCACGCTAAGCTGTGGTGCACATATACTCTACTATGGAATCCCGGTACATCACGTACATAAGGACTACGTGTTCTGAATCTCTCAGGAACCGTTTCAATAAGCAAAATCACACATATTGGAGGCGGACATAGTTCACATACCCATGGGTCATGCACATACCTACGTTCCCATGGTCAGGTGACTTATTAACTCACAAATAATCCATTCACAACCCTATGTCCTTAAGGTACCAATCTAAATCCCCCTATAGGCACACAAAGATTAGATGACCCTATTCCAAAAGCCGACCTTCCGTGATAACAAGTATGCTAGGTATGCCATACACATAATAATTAATATACTAAGCATTCACAAAACTTAGATAACTTGTTATATTATTAAAGGTATATTCTCAGCCTTATACCATTAGTCTACTTCATACACTATGATTATTTCGAATGGTATATAATATATTTTGCCGATACGTCTCACGTCGTATAGTTTCGAGTACTTAAAACCTAATTGAAGAGGTTACTAAGTCTCCTACTTTTCCCACATATTAATTCAGTACTCTTAAGTCCTTAGTTATGTCCCAAATCCTAACTTATCACTCCTAAGAATTTATATCATGTTGTCTCATCATAAAATAGGGAATTACTCGTCGGACACTCATAAATTCAACACTTCATTCCAACTAAATTCTAATTTGTTTCCATCTTCAAATATATCCCTACTGGTCTCCCTCAAGTCCTAAAGTATTCACATAATCCCCAAGTACAACATTCGATGGACGAAAACACTTAAAATCAAAAGGGGAAAAAGGTCACAGTTTCTGGGAGATCGATCGATCGATCTTGGGCATCGGTCGATCGATGGTCGATCGATCGACCTATGAATGTCGCTCGATCGATCAAGCAGTGCACGCTACGGGTTTCTTCATTTTTCAGCCCCAATTTTGTTCCAAATCTTCATTACATGATGTGAAATCCTAATGTAAGTACATTGGGTCATTATACAACAAAATTACATAATTCTTAACGTTCCAAAACTTTTAAATCATCAATAGTTAGACTTTCTTGGATCAAATCTTCATATTAACATAAAAACCCTTTTTTTTTATTTTCTTAAACTACATGCAAATCCTATCCAAAATTTAGGTTTCTTCTCCAAATTTCGTGAGTTTCCATCATTGTTCATGGCTATCATCAAATCCTACCCTATCATGGATAAATTATTCGCTGAAACTTAATGAAATCGAATAATTTTCCTTGGAAATTGTTGTTCTGAACCACTGGTGATATTAAAGGCTAGTTCTCTCCCTATCTCCGGTCACAATTCCGGCAAAAAGTGGTGGTGGGCAGTGGTTATGGCTTTGTAACCCTCTTGTAACTTCTCCTCTTTCTCAGATTGCCGACTTCTTACTTTTTGACAGAAAATGGCTCTAATGGCCCTAATATTGGCTGATAAATAAGGCCTAAAATCCGTGAGTCAAAATCTTTTAAAAATTAAAATGACTAAAATACCTTCCCGGGTTGCCGGTTTGGCCTAAAAATACCCCGGGACCCAAACTAAACCCCCGGTTAGTGTTTTCTGACTATTTCGACCCTTTCGAACACGTTGGTGTGCTCAAAATGACCATACGGATGATAAAATTACAATTTACTTTTAATTCCAATTAAATTGATTCCTGACGCGGCTAACACGCGCGTTCCAACTTAATTTCTCGAATTGTTGTATTTACGACTCGCGTCAATTTTAATAAATTCAATAATGATATATTACCATATTTATCCAGTAATATTGAACATTATCATCATAATCAAATACCAACTCACGTCTCGTTAGTATTTACATCCGGATTAATTTCCAATTAATTCCCATTTAATTTAATTAATCCCATTAAATAAAATCAATAAAATTACGGGGTATTACATAATTCTCCCCTCATAACAGAATTTCGTCCAAAAATTTGGAAATAAAATATACCTGATAAAAAAAACTCTATATAATTCTCACGCATCTCATTACTCGCGCTCCCAGGTAGACTCATCGGCATTATGATGCCGCCATTGCACATGTATTAACAATACTATCTTCGACCTCAATTTCCTCTCACTATGGTCTAGAATAGAAATTGTCCCCTCCTCATACGACCTCAATCTCCTTAGTGAGGAAATATGGAACACGTCACGGATCCTATGCAAGTGTTCCGGTAACCCAAGTCTATACGCGACTGGCCCAATTCGCTCGATGATAGGGAATGGCCTCACATACCTAGGCGACAACTTCCCTTTCTTCCTGAAACCCATAATTTGCTTCATAGGAGATACTCTAAGCACCTGGTCCCCCACATCAAACTCTCAAAAGGACCGCTTGGCATTCGCGTAACTCTTCTGTCGGTTCTGAGCTACCCGAATACGGCTATATATCATCTCTATTCTCGTCGAAGTATCCTGAATCACCTCCGGCCCAAGGAGTTTGTTATCCACCACCACTAGCAAATATGATGGGGATCGATAAGGTCTACCGTACAATGCCTCGAATGGAGACATACCAATAGTGAACTTATAAGAGTTACTATAGGCAAACTCCACCAGTGGAAGATACTGCTCCCAACTACCTCTAAATTTTAGGATGCACGTACGCAACATATCTTCCAACATCAGATTCATCTACTCGGCCTGCCCATCTGTCTGCTAATGATAGGCTGTACTCAATCATAAATATGTTCCCATGGATTCTTGGAAAATCTCCCAAAATCGCGACACAAAAATCATGTCTCTGTCAGACACACTATTGAGAGGCACCCCATGGAGTCTCACTATCTCAGCTATGAAGATTTGTGCATACTGTCCTGTAGTGTAGTCTGTCCGGGATGGTAGAAAGTGATCAACCTTTGTCAACCGATCCACGATCACCCATATGGAGTCATGACCTCTCGATGATGTAGGTCATCCAATGATAAAGTCATGACCTCTCGGTGAGATTAATCTCTAATGGTTGTAAAAGTCCTATCGGCCTATGATGGTCCACCTTTACTACCTAACATGTGGCACATTTTGAAATGAACTCTGCAATATCTCTCATCATCCTGCTCCACCAGTACTGTCGCCTCATATCCTGGTACATCTTATCCCCACCAGGATGCACCGTGAATCGTGACCCATGCGACTCTGTCATTACCTCATGTCGCAAGTCTCCCCCCTCAGGAACAACCAATCTGCCATTGAAGCATAAGCCCCCATCTGATCTAACGGTATAATACTCGGCCCCCTCTGCTAACAATTGTACTATCTACTCTTGACAGAACGGGTATGCCTCCTGGGCCTATATCACCCTTGTAATAATCTGGGGCGTAACTATCATCACCTACATGAATGATCGGGCCACTGCATCCTGGTGTCCCAACTACTTCCACTTTACTTTCCACACCTCGTCCACCTCACCTACTGGTCTACGGCTCAATGCATCTGCTACCACGTTAGCCTTCCCTAGGTGGTATTGGATATCGTACTGATAATCCTTCACAAACTCGAGCCATCGGCGTTGACGCATGTTCAGCTCCTTCTGCGTGAAGAGGTATTGAAGGGACTTGTGATATGTGAATAAACGGAATTTCTCCCCCAGGAGATAATGTCTCTAGGGACTTGGGGGTGATTAGAATCACCCCAAAATAAAACTGAAGCGTCAGTCTTGTTGGATAAATTGACAAAGGTGAGGGTGAAGAAACACCGATCACGACCTTATTTTTTATTTTCACGATTTTCACTTTTTTTGTGATTTTTGAATAATTTGAAAAAGAAAGGAAATATTTTTGGGATTTTTAGAGAATGAAAGGAATAAAATGTTTTTCAATTTTTATAAAAATAAAGGAAGAAGATATTTTTGGACTTATGTGGAGAAAAAGAAGAAAAAATATATATTTTTGGATTTTTTAGAGAAATAAAGGAAGAAAATGTTTTTGGATTTTTTTTTTGAAAGCTAAGAGTGGGAAAAATATTTGGACTCATAAATTTGACGAACTCACTAAAACTGAATACCGAAAAATAAATTAGACACACACAAGTCAAGGAGAATTCCTAACTAGCACATAACCAATTTTTATCTTTGAATTTAGTGAAAGGGTAGTCAAATTTTAATTAAGTTCGCGGGAGATAAAAAATCACGGATTTGATTTGAGAGATCGCATTTGCAAAATTTTCTCCTTTTGGGCTACCTAGTTGATTGATTTTAAATTTAGTGATGGCTAGGGTAGCACACAATGGTACGCGAGTGAGTCAGGTGATGAAATCCCTTCTCGTGAGTGACAGGGTGTAGGTCTTAGTAATTTAATTCATCACACACTACACCAAAATGGCCAAATTATCACCTTTCAACCAGCCATCCTTATCACGGTCATTGACCGTGACAACAAAACACGCATTTTGTGTCACGATCATTGACCGTGACATGCCCGTGACAAAGTATTGTCACGATCAATGATCGTGACAATACTTAAAATAATTGTCACGGTCAAGGATCGTGACACGTCCGTGACAATTTACACAGCAAAAAATCCCTATCCTTTCTTTTTTCCCACCGATTTTGTTTTATCCCTCTCTTTCTCTCTCTAAGCGATTTCGAGGTCTCTCTCTCTAACGTATTTTTTTTCCTCTCTTTCATTTCGATATGTTTATGTATATGTGTATGTGTATGTGTATGTGTATGTGTATGTGTGTGTGGTGGTGTGTGGTGGGGGAGGGGGGCAGGGGATAGTGGGGGTGGGGTGGGCTGTGTGTGTACGTGTGTGTGTGTGCAGGTGTGGTGGGTGTGGGGTGAGGGGGGCAGGGGGTGTGGGGGGGTGAGGGGGGCAGGGGTGGTGGTTATGTGTGTGTGTGTGCAGGTGTGTGCGTGTGTGTGTGGCGGGGGGAGGGTGGTGGTGGTGTGGTGGGTGTGTGTGTGTGTGGTGGGGCAATCTTAAGAATTGAATAGCTTTAATTAATAAATTGTATAACTTTAATTGTAATTTTAATTGCATAGTTTTAGATGAAAGTAAATTAATAATTAGTGCCCATTTCATATGAAAGTAGGATTGTCTCTCATTATAAATTAGTAAATTAGTAATTGTATACTTTAATTGTTAGTTTAATTGATGAAATGAATTAATTGAGTAGATGAATTAGAAGGAGTACGGGATACACATTTGTTGTTGACATTGCTGTTGGATTATAGTGGATCGATGTTGGGTTGGTTAACGGTAAAAGTGGCATTACTAGTGGATTATTGTCTATATGGGGGTGGGATTTTTTAACTTTTTTTGAAAATTACTTTGTATATCGAACAATATATAGTTATTAATAATTATTAGATTATTGTCCATTTGGGGGTTGGCCAATGTGGGTTTTTAGGTGTATCTGATGGGTATTATTTAGTGGTTAATTCTCGATATTATTAATAAAGATAAGTAGGGATTTTTTGGTATGGCTGAAAATGGCTATATTATTAATAATTATTGTGTGTGTGGTGGTGAAGCACCTTATACTCTTGACTCACTTGAGTTTGTATTGTATAAGTATTCATCTAGTTTGGAAATTGTGATAAAATTGTGTCTATCCTAGAAACCAAAGAACCCCAGAGTTTGGTTTGCAATTTCATCCCTCTTGCTTGATTGATCTACACAATATTACCAACACTCACACACAGTAGAATTTATCTCATACATTTCATATTGCATATAATTGTGTGTATATATGTTGAGTGTGTTTAAATCCCTAAAATTTCTTTTTAATATTTTTTTGGGATTTTATAAACTTTTAAAATACGGTTTTTATTAATTAAAATTTGTTTTTAAAAGTTTTTGGGTCAATCTGCAATTATGTATTGGTGGTTATATTGGCTGAATGTTTGCTTGGGTAGAATCCGAAAGCGGAAGAGACTTCAGGGTTCATTTTTAATTATTTTGGACGCGCGTTTGTTATCTTATGTTTGCCCAACATCTGTTGCATTCTGATTGGTTGAGTGTGTGTTTCTTTATAGAGAGTAAACCAGTGATTGTTTACAACCCTTGGATCGTTTTTATCAACAATCTGCATGCGCTCTTACATCATCCCTATGAACCTCATACAGACCAATTAGGAGAGTTATGATCACCGCATATCGTGAACCCTTGGATCAAAATCAATAATCCATGACTCAATCTGAGCCATTATTTTTTTAACCTTATTCTCGAATCTTCTCAGCCTCCTATAAAAGGACCCCTTCCCTCAGCCATCTGAGACTTTTACCATTTCGTCCTTTTAGAGAGAAAAGAGAGAGTAGAGAGAGAAGAGAGAAAAAAGAGAGAAAGAGAGAAACCAGTAAGAGAGAGAAAGAGTTAGAAACCCTAACCCTAAATCGTCAAAACCTTTTCAAACCTAAACCTCTTTCCAAGTCCTGTATATACCAAACACCACCTTGAGTGTTTGAGTGTTTGAGTGTTTGAGAGGTTGAGAGTTGGTTTGTTTTGTTAGTTTTGTTGCGATAACCTCTTCATTCCCAGATCTTGTTATCAACTTAAATATATTTTTTAGATCTGTGTTTCTTCTTTTATAGAAACCCTAGATCTAAGACTTTGCATGTTATATTACACATAGATCTACATTTTTGTTTCTCATCTTGAGAAATATATTGTTGATTCTTTTCTATAAATGTTTTTAACTTTGAAATCAACAATAATGTTTTCTGTTTCTAGTTCTCTTGAAATAAGAACTTTGACCTAGTTTGGAATCACACTTGGTGATTTTCAATCTCAAAAATATTTTCAAAACCTGAGATTGATTAAGATCTTGATACGTCTTCTGAGAAAGATAGCCGTGGATTCTGGGATTATTGTAAAGTTCAAATAAGGTTAAGTTTTGTGAGAAGAGAGAAATAGAAAAATCACAGCATATAGTTCTTATATGTAATTTGTTAGGACTGGTTGTATGAAATAAGTGTGTGTGTGCATGCATGTGTTAGAAAGAACCTCCACAAACACTTTCACCCTACCACACTAAAAGTGTTGGTAATAATATCTCAAGAACAAGATTCGATATAAAAAACTTGAACAAATTGGAAGTTAGCAAACAGGGAGGACAACATCAACAATCAGAACTGCAGAGAAGTTATAAGGACACCAGAGGGTACATTCCTAAACTTATATAGGTCTGATTTGTATGCATGTTTGTTATATAGTTTGTAACTGTTAAAATTTATTTTAGTGGAATTTTTGGTTTACTCCATAGAGGGAGTCGTGGATGTTTCCTCAGTTGGGTGAGGTTTTGCCACGAAAAAAATCCTTGTTCTTAATCTTTCTACATCTCCTCATCAAATTCTTGGTTGTGCTGTGTTTAAAGTTTTTTAAACTGATTTATTAAACCTGTTAATCAAATCTTGAACATATCTCATACATATTTTTTAAACACATCTTGTGATTAATTAGGTTTTGATTTTAAAGAAAAGAGTTTCTTTAAAAAACAGTTCGGAGTTACTTTAATATTTTAATTGTATATCAAGCGGCTTTAGTAACATATTTTCAATTGGTATTAGAGCTTTGTAAATTTCTTTTAAAGAGATCTTGTGTTTCTGAAATTATTTTCTAAAAATCAAACATGAACGAGAAAAATGAAAGATTTGGTAACCTGACCAGACCTCCTATCTTTGATGTTACCAATTTTGCTTACTCGAAAGTAAGGATGGTTGTTTTCATTCAAGGAACTTTGGGAGATGATGTGTGGGACATTGATGAAAATGGATACATTTTTCCTACTAAACCAGCCACTGAAGGAAGTAATGAAAGGGTTAAGAAAGTATTAAGTGAGTTCACACAAGAAGAGAAACAAGTTTCTCGCAACAATAACAAAGGAAAGAATGCCATATTTATGTCCATAAATGAACATGAGTTCAAAAGAATCTAATCCTGTACCACTTCTAAAGAAGCTTGGGACACCTTGGTTACATATCATGAAGGTGACACTAGAGTTAAGGCTGCTAAAACACAAATTCTTATTCAACAGTATAACTCTTTAATTATGTCTGAATCTGAGTCATTTTATTACTTCTATATGAACTTGACTGATATTGTGATAAAACTGCATGCTAATGGGATAACATATGACAAACATGAAATTGTATCTAAAATTCTGAGATCATTACCACAGAAATTTGACAACAAAAGATATGATGTTGAGGAAATGTGTGACATAAATCTCACTCCTGAATTACTCAGTAGTAAATTAAGAACTGTGGAAATGGAATTAGAATTTAAGAAATAATTGACCCAGTCCCATAGGAAATAGACTAGTTCCAATCTGAGCTTTTCTTCTAAGTTGGTTAAACCCGAGTTTAACATTCCCAATGATGACTCTGATGAGGAATGCGATTTAGAGAGTTTGGACAATTAGATTGCCTTAATGTCAAAACAGTTTATGAAAATTATTAAGTTTAGAAACAACATGGCAAACAAACAAGGCAAGTCCAATTATCCAACTCACTCTAATCATAAACCTCATGAGAAAAGTCAAGAAAAACCTCACAAGGACTCTCACACTAGATATAACAGAGACCTTAAGAAAACTGAATGCTTTAGATGTGGAAAACTAGGACATATTTCACAAGATTGTATAGTTAACTTGAACACTCAAAATAAACACGCTAGAGCCAACATTTGCAAGACATGTAATGATTCAAGCGACTCTGAAAATGAGGAACCTGAGTCATCTGATGTTTTTGATCCTTGCATGTCTTTCTTTGCCAAGATTATATATAATGATGATATGCCTGTGTTTGTTAGTGAGGATGAATCTAGTAATTCTACTTCTGTTGTTTCGAATCATGATGTTACTGGTTTAGATGCTTTAATTACTGAGAACATTGCTATTTCTACCTCGGGGTGTGTGAGTCAAAGGGAAAGCGATAATGACTATGTTAATGGGTGTGTGAGTCCAAGAAATGAATCCTTAGGGGTCACTTCACACACTACACTTAGTTACTCGGACAATGAAGACCTTCCTGATATTCACACACTTTATGCTAAAACTCTCAAGAAAATCACTAGACTAGAGAAGATTGTGAAAGATCTCACCAAGAAGCTAGAAGATCTAAGCCTGATGGTCAAACGTAATGCTGAAGAGTATACTACCCAATGTGTAACTCATGAAAGTGAAATCAAAACGTTTGATAAAAAAATGAGAAATTTGACTGAAACAAATGAAACTCTGGAGAAAAAATACAAAGGGACATTGTTAGAATTGGAACAAACTAAAGAAAAGACAGCAACTGTTTTAAAAAAATTTACAAAATTTGAAAATACCTCAAACTGTTTTGATGGATTTGTTGCTGAATCAATAACCAATTCTGATGATCGAACTGGAATAGGGTTTTTTCCCAATTTGAAGACACAAACAAAATCTTTTGAACCTATCAAGTTTGTGTCAGGAGGTAAAAGACCTATTGAAACCTGCCCAGACTTTCATTCTTTAAAAACTCAGTTTGACTCAAAACATCAAAATTTTAACATTGGGGAATCAAGTTTCTCTAAACATGAAAGTTCACCTAAGGCTAAATACGTCTGCCCCTCAATTAGGAAGAGTGAATCTACTTTCAAAACTGTATTATCTAGGAATAGAGTTCAACCTCAAAATTCCTTAAAACCTATGTTTAGAGACTTTCCTAAGGTGACTCCTACCTTGAGCAATCTTTATTGCTCCTACTGCGATATATACGGTCATTCTTTTGACAGTTGCTATACTAGAGACTAGTTAAACCTGTCTGTAACCCTCTTATCTATCAGAATTTTAACTATTCTAGGAGAAGCCGCAACAATTATGTACTGCCTAGACAACCAGACAAAAACTCTAATTATAGGAAGAGAAAGACCAAACCTAAAAGAACATTTCCTAGAAGGATTCCTAAACACTTTACTAAACCAAATGCTCATGTCTTTAATAAAACTCAAAATCATGCGCAAAACATTTTTCAACAAAAATCGAATGCTCGCAAATTTTATTAATTCAGAGCTAATAACCGCAAAATGAAAACTAGAGCAATTTGGGTTAGAAAAGATTATCTATTACCCCAGATGAAGTATAACATTGTTATTACTACTTTAAAAGTAGAGAACACATCGGATGGTTGGCATTTAGACTCTGGATGTTCTAAACACATGACTGGGGATGATACAAAACTCTTAAATAAAACCAGCTTTGCTGGTGGAAAAGTTATTTTTGGTGATGGAGTATCATCTCAGATCATCGGTAAAGGAACTATCCAAGAAGAAGGACTTCCTGTTCTTAAAAACGTTCTTCTAGTTAAAGGTCTTTAGGCCAATCTACTTAGTATCTCATAATTTTGTGACTCAGATCATACTGTCACCTTTTCAAAGAACAATTGCAAAATTTTAAATGAAAAAGGTGAATGCATAATTACAGGATTCAGGACTCCTGACAGTTGTTATACTGTCATGAATAATTCTAAAATCTGTAATGTTGCCAGAATGGATGACAATGAGATATGGCATAACAGGATGGGTCATATAAATTATGATAATCTTAGTAGATTGACTTCTCAAGAAATAGTTAGAGGAGTTCCAAAATTCAAATCCATTTCTAATATTGTCTGTGGTTCCTGTCAGGAAGGAAAAATTATTAAAGCACCTCATAAGAAAGTTAAAGATATCCTTACCTCTAATCCTTTGGAACTCATCCATATGGACCTAATGGGTCCCTCCCAAACTTTTAGTCTCTGTGGACACAGTTACATTCTAGTTATAGTTGATGACTTCACTAGATTTACATGGGTGGCCTTCTTAAAACAAAAGTCTGACACTTTTCAAACCTTCTTAAAAATACTTCTTCGGATTGAAAATTAGAAGGATACTCAAGTAAATAGAATTCGTAGTGATAGAGGTGGAGAATTCAAAGACACTGGTATAATAGAGTACCGTGACTATAACGGTTACAAACATGAGTTTAGTGCTCCTAAGACTCCTCAACAAAATGGAATCGCCGAGAGAAAGAATCGTACTCTTCAAGAGATGGCACATGTTATGTTACATGCCAAGAATTTGCCTAAATATTTTTGGGTAGAATCTATTCGTACTGCGTGTCACATTATCAATAGGGTCTATCTTAGAAAGAATTCTAAACAAACTCCTTACGAACTTTGGTACAAGAAAAAGCCCAATCTTAAGTACCTTAGAACCTTTGGTAGTACTTGTTATGTATGCAAAGACAAAGAACACCTGTCCAAATTTGGGAGCCGAGGAGATAAAGCTATTTTTCTAGGATACTCGCCTAACAGTAGAGCCTACCGTGTTTTTAATCTTCGCACTAAGACCATGATGGAATCCATAAATGTAATTATAAGTGACACCACTGTAGAGAGTAAGACTGCTGAATCAACTATTGTGGAAGAGCATACAAATGTTTTAGAAAATGATTCTCCAGAAATAGATGATTCATTACCAATTGAGACACCTGAAGTACCTAACAGGGTTTCTAAAGATCATCCCATAAATAATGTTGTTGGTAATCCTAGTGAGCCTGTGCGTACAAGATCTCAATTAAGAAATTTTGCTCATTATGCATGTTTTGTTTTCCTCGTAGAACAAAAGAATGTAAATGAAGCATTGAATGACTCTCACTGGATTTCTGCTATGCAGGAAGAACTTCTTCAATTTATCATTCATGATGTTTGGTATCTTGTACCTAGGCCTACACACAAAAAGGTTATTGGCACACATTGGATATTCAAAAATAAATCTGATGAAAATGGGATAATCATTAGAAACAAAGCTAGATTAGTTGCTCAAGGATATTCTCAAATTGAAGGAATATATTTTAACAAAACTTTTGTTCCTGTTACTCGTTTAGAATCTGTTCGCCTTCTCTTTTCCATAGCTGCATTTTACACTTTACCAAATGGATGTCAAATCTACATTCCTTAATGGAATATTGACTGAAGAGACCTATGTAGAACAACCAAAAGGGTTCGTTAACCCTCAATATCCAAATCATGTATTTCATCTTAAAAAGGCTTTTTATGGCCTTAAACAAGTGCATAAAGCCTGGTATGAGCGTCTTTCCAACTTCCTCTTAGATAAAGGTTTTATGAGAGACTGAAATGATCAAACTCTATTTGTCAAACATTTTGACAAAAACATAATTATTGCTCGAGTTTATGTTGACGATCTTATCTTTGGATCAACTTCTCCCTCAGAAGTAAAATCCTTTTCTGAAATTATGCATAAAGAGTTTCAAATGTCTCTTATGGGGGAGTTGCAATTTTTCTTAGGACTCCAAGTCAAGAAAAATTTTGAAGGATTATTTCTCTCGCAATCTAAATACGCATTAGATATTATAAAAAAATTCGCCCTTGAGAGTGCTAAAGATGCTAAAACTCCTATGAGTACTTCGATAAAACTATCTAAAGATGAATCTAGAAAATCTATAGATCCCACTCTATTTTGTAGTATGATAGGAACCTTGATATACCTTACTGCCTCGCGTCCTGATATAATGTATGCTGTGTGTGTATGTGCACGTTATCAAAATAATCCTAATGAGAGCCATATATTTTCTGTTAAAAGAATTATTAAATAGGCACTCTAAACCTAGGACTTTGGTACACTAATGACACACCAAGAACTATAATTGGATACACTGATGCTGACTGGGTTGGGTGTACTGATGATAGTAAAAGCACATCAGGAGCATGTTATTATATAGGTAATAATTTGGTAGGATGGAGTAGTAAGAAACAAATCTGCACATCACTCTCAACAGCTGAATCTGAATACATAGCCGCTGAAAGTTGTTGTGCTCAATTACATTGGCTTAAACAAATGCTAAGTGATTATGGTATTCAAGAAAACCAATTCCATCTCTATTGTGATAATCAAAACACGATTAATATCTCTAAAAATCCTGTTCAACACTCGTGAACAAAACACATATAAATAAGACATCACTTTATACGCGAATTGGTTGAAACTAAGGAATTAGAAATCAATTATCTTCCTACTGATTTGCAACTCGCAGATACGTTTACCAAACCTTTAGATTACAATCGATTTATTTCTTTGCGTAAATCTATATGTATGTTGTGTGATGATTAATCTCTTTGATCTCTCTATTTTTTCCCTTTGTCTATTTGAGACAAAATGGGGTAGAAATTTGAGTCTAATAAATCGTTTTACATATACTAAACAACTTGATCTTAGTGATTCTTTGCAGGATTCTGTATAGTTATTCTCAACAGTTGTAATAGGGTATTCAATTATAATTAGTTGAGTTATGTACTTTTTTCTTTCTAGGAAATGGGTAGATAGATTTTTTTTGGAATAGGTTTCCTTATTCTTGTTACCCTATGAGTCCTAAATGACTCAAAGGAGATTTTGTCTCATATTTCCAAAGGGGGATATTGAAGCACCTTATACTCTTGAGTCACTTGAGTCTGCATTGTATAAGCGTTCATCTAGTTTGGAAATTGTGACAAAATTGTGTCTATCCTAGAAACCAAAGAACCCCAGAGTTTGGTTTGCAATTTCATCACTCTTGCTTGATTGATCTAGACAATATTACCAACACTCACACATAGTAGAATTGATCACATACATTTCATATTGCATATAATTGTGTGTATATATGTTGAGTGTGTTTAAATCCCTAAAATTGCTTTTTAATATTTTTTTGGGATTTTATAAACTTTTAAAATAAGGTTTTTATTAATTAAAATTTGTTTTTAAAAGTTTTTGGGTCAATCTGCAATTATGTATTGGTGGTTATATTGGCTGAATGTTTGCTTGGGTAGAATCCGAAAGTGACAGAGACTTCAGGGTTCATTTTTAATTATTTTGGACACGCGTTTGTTATCTTATGTTTGCCCAACATCTGTTGCATTTTGATTGGTTGAGTGTGTGTTTCTTTATAGAGAGTAAACCAGTGATTGTTTACAACCCTTGGATCGTTTTTATCAACAATCTGCATGCGCTCTTACATCATCCTTGTGAACCTCATATGAACCAATCAGGAGAGTTATAATCACCGCATATCGTGAACCCTTGGATCAAAGTCAATAAACCTTGACTTAATCTGAGCCATTATTTTTGCACCTTATTCTCGAATCTTCTCAGCCTCCTATAAAAGGACCCCTTCCCTCAGCCATCTGAGACTTTTACCATTTCGTCCTTTTAGAGAGAAAAGAGAGAGTAGAGAGAGAAGAGAGAAAAAAGAGAGAAAGAGAGAAACCAGTAAGAGAGAGAAAGAGTTAGAAACCCTAACCCTAAATCGTCAAAACCTTTTCAAACCTAAACCTCTTTCCAAGTCCTGTATATACCAAACACCACCTTGAGTGTTTGAGTGTTTGAGAGGTTGAGAGTTGGTTTGTTTTGTTAGTTTTGTTGCGATAACCTATTCATTCCCAGATCTTGTTATCAACTTAAATATATTTTTTAGATATGTGTTTCTTCTTTTATAGAAACCCTAGATCTAAGACTTTGCATGTTATATTACACATAGATCTACATTTTTGTTTCTCATCTTGAGAAATCTATTGTTGATTCTTTTCTATAAATGTTTTTAACTTTGAAATCAACAATAATGTTTTATGTTTCTAGTTCTCTTGAAATAAGAACTTTGACCTAGTTTGGAATCACACTTGGTGATTTTCAATCTCAAAAATATTTTCAAAACCTGAGATTGATTAAGATCTTGATACGTCTTCTGAGAAAGATAGCCGTGGATTCTGGGATTATTGTAAAGTTCAAATAAGGTTAAGTTTTGTGAGAAGAGAGAAATAGAAAAATCACAGCATATAGTTCTTATATGTAATTTGTTAGGACTGGTTGTATGAAATAAGTGTGTGTGTGTGTGCATGCATGTGTTAGAAATAACCTCCACAAACACTTTCACCCTACCACACTAAAAGTGTTGGTAATAAGATCTCAAGAACAAGATTCGACGTCAAAAACTTGAACAAATTGGAAGTTAGCAAACTGGGAGAACAACATCAACAATCAGAACTGCAGAGAAGTTATAAGGACACCAGAGGGTACTTTCCTAAACTTATATAGGTCTGATTTGTATGCATGTTTGTTATATAGTTTGTAACTGTTAAAATTTATTTTAGTGGAATTTTTGGTTTACTCCATAGAGGGAGTCGTGGATGTTTCCTCAGTTGGGTGAGATTTTACCACGTAAAAAATCCTTGTTCTTAATCTTTCTACATCTCCTCATCTAATTCTTGGTTGTGCTGTGATTAAAGTTTTTTAAACTGATTTATTAAACATGTTAATCAAATCTTGAATAGATCTTGTACATATTTTTTAAACACATCTTGTGATTAATTAGTTTTGATTTTAAAGAAAAGAGTTTCTTCAAAAAACAGTCCGGAGTTACTTAAATAGTTTAATTGTATATTAAACGGCTTTAGCAACAGATTTTCAGGTGGGGGGCAGGGGGTGGTGTGTGTGCATGTACGTGTGCGCGTGTGTGGTGGGGGAGGGGGTGGGTGTGGGGGCAGGGTGGGGGAAGGGGGTGGGGCAAGGTGGGGGGTAGGGAGTAGGGATGGGGGGTGGGTGATGGGGTTGGGGTGGGGGGCTGCGTGTGTGTCTATGTGTGTGTATGTGCGTAGTGTCCCTTGTAGAAGAATTGATTGATTACTAATTTTTTTAGTAAATTAATATATAATTGCCCCTTATTGTAAATTAGTAAATTAATATATGATTAATTATGAATGTAGGATTGCTCCTCATTGTAAATTAGTAAATTAATAATTGTATACTTTAATTGATGAAAATAATTATTGTGTGTGTGGTGGGGGGCAGGGGGTGGTGTGTGTGCGTGTACGTGTGCGTGTGTGTGGTGGGGGAGGGGGTGTATGAAAGTAAATTAATAATTAGTGCTCATTTTTATTTGTTGTAATTGTACATATTTGCATGTCTTCTTCTAAATTTTTTTTATCTGTACTAATATCATTTTTTTACAGGAAATGTCTCCTTCAGGTATTAAGGCGAGGATGATGATGCTGGTTATGATGATGTCGTCTGGGCTCGGTGGTAGCGGAGGCGACGAGGGCTCCTTGGCCCCTAAGCTCCCCAAATATGGCAAATTTGGGATTACCATCGAGAACAAGTCGGATCTATTAGCGAGATCCCTCGAGCTGGTAAAGACGGTCATCGGCCTGGGGTATATGAGTTGGAAGGAGGTGCCATATGAGCTCAAGTTAGCTATTTGGGCGGCACTACATGTAATATATTTATATTCATATGAATATTTCAATTTCAATTTCAATTTCAATTTCAATTTCAATTTCAATTTCAATTTCAATTTCAATTTCAATTTCAATTTCAATTTCATTTTCATTTTATTATTTATATTTATATTTATTCGCAACTAACATTGTATTTGTTGGTCAGGAACAATTCAACTAGGATCCAAAGCTATGCGATTCCGTCTTGGAGCAGTTTAGGGAGCAACACAAGACGTGAAAGAAAAATATACGGACACGGTACTTTGGGAAAACACGAGAGTCCATTATCCAAAAGCGTGAATCCGTCCCGCCGAAGGAGCCGATCTCATTGACACAATGGCAAAAGTTCATTGACAATGAGATCGGGGAGCGACAATTGGCATCTCGCCAATCGGGCAAAAAAGATGGACGTGCACTACTCCGCCGGACGTCTTACGCCGAGGTGGAGCATAGGATGATGGTAAGATTTAATTTATCTATAACTACATAAATATATTATTCTGCATTATTTTACTTTGTAGGGCCGATACTAATTTTACTTTATTTTATTTCAAGGGATAGGGAGTGGCCCTGGGGGTAAACCACATAGGCTCGATACTTAGGTGGCTCTTCGGACGAAGAAGGGGAAGGATAAGGAGGTGTCCCCGAGCGTCGTGGCCACGATTGTAAGTAATCCGATAGTTTACTTTTTGTTAATTACGTTATAATTTTTTATTTTACTTATTTTACTAATCATGTGCTTTTTGTCGTTTCAGGCAAAGGTTAAGGAAGTGCATGAGTCGTAGTCTGATACCGACAAGGCATCTTTGTCCACAGACGCACTCAGCCAAGTGCTTGGCTCTGATCGCAAAGGGAGGACAAGGGGGTGAGCTCGCAGGTGGCTAAATCTAGGATTATCGTATTGGAGACGAGCAACACCGGGTTGGATCGAACGGTGGATTCACATGACGCGAAGCTATCTCGTTTGGAGGCGATGGTCCAAGATATGTACTCATTCATGAAGCGTACGTTGGGCGGTGACCGTAAGGGGAAAGGGAAGTAGAAGGCGGTGGATGAGGAGGTGAAGGAGGATGAGGTGCAGGGTGACGAGGATGTAGACCTCGCCGCTTCATCATCGACACGTGCGTACTTCGATGATCCACTTCCCTATTTGGCTCCCTTCAATAGACCGAAGTCGACACTTGGTTGGCCGAGCATGTTCATATTGGACGTATTTGATGGCCAACGGATAGGGCGGGGGTTGAGGGACCCGAATATCGTCCATGGTGGAATAGTTCATGGACGTGAGCTTCAAGAGATCGAGTCCAAGGAGATCGTCACGCATGTGATACCCGGGAAGGAGAACTCCCTATTGTCGTTGTGCAAACAATGCGACACAATGTATATTAGTGGGTATGTCAATTCGTATATCATGTGTCCTACTCACCTCCTCACATTTACCCCAGACATGTAGTGACATTATTTTTAAGTTGATACATTTGAATTATATTTTGATTATATCGTCATGTATATTGTTTCTATTTTGAATGTATACTTGAATTATCTTTAGTTTATTTGGATATATGATGTTTGAATAGGTACAACGTTTCTATAACAAGTAAAATATACTGCTGGGCAGTGGCAATGGCCATACTGCCCAGCAGAATTTTTTTAAATTCTGCCCAGAATTGTCACGGTCATTGACCGTGACAAATAAGATTGTTACGGACTTGTCACGGTCATTGACCATGACAATTTTTTTTAAAAAGGGTCAAGGCTTTGTCACGGTTATTAACCGTGACCAAACTTGTCACGATCAGGGACCGTGACACGATCGTGACAATTCTAACAAACTTGTCACGATCAATGACCGTGATAAGTCCGTGACAAAAAAAGTTGCCTCGTCCCGAATTATCACGGTCATTGACCAAACTTGTCAAGGTCAATGACCGTGATAATTTAACAGATTTGGTGTAGTGACACCATTCAAAAATAAATGCTAGAATGAAATCAAGTAAGAGCACACAAAGAACACAAAAGAATTGACTCGCTAACAGGAGAGGCGCGAGGGTTTTAGAAATGTACCTCCCACGATTTTTACTCCGTGGCGTGATGAAAAATTTGAGTCGACCGGGGGGAGATCACGTCTATCTCAGTCAGCCCCGGGAGTCCTACCGACCCAAATTAGAGAGGCTTATTAATCCTCGCCAATGGACACCCTCTCTCTACCTTGTCCGATTTCCCTATCACGCTTGTCTTCGATTATTATAATTTTTAAAATGAAAAATAAAATAAAGGTGTCTCTATGCACCGCAATACATGCCAAGAATAATATAATCCTAAAAAAAAGCCTTCTAAAATAAAGAAAAAAATGGTAATAAAAAAAAACAAAGTGCGAAAAATGAACTACAAGGTGAAATCCGCTGCAAGTGCTTTATGCTCCCAAGAACGGTAACGACGCCATTTGATAACTTGTTTTTTGCGTGTCGTTGTTGAAAGCCAAGTCAATCAAAACCTCAAATACCTGCAAAATATAACAAACTCAAGTGTAGAGGTAAGTAAAGGTATTAATCCACATCTAGTGGGTAAGCTAGAGACAAACTCAATTGTAATTCAATTTTCTTTTCTTTTTAGGCTTTTGCTTTTTCTATATTTTTTTAATCTTTTTCAAATATTAAAACAATTAGGTGAGGTGAGGTGAAACAACACTAAACTAAAATGAAAGATCAAATTACAAACTAAAAAAAGTAACCAAAATGAAAAATAAAGTCTAAAACAAAAATAAGAGATAAAGTGAGGTAAATAAATGTGAGAACAATCAAGGAGTGGGATTACACCAAAAAATTTAGCTATTCTAATTGATTAATTGAATTAATTGAATTGTCCCAAATTAATATCAAAATTACAAATCAGCTCTCGTTGCAAATGTAATTTTAATAGTAACCTTTTAAAAAATTAAGTTTACCCCCCCACAACTCTAGAAAAGTAGATCTACACTCCTTTTACTTAATCACCTGCTAGGATTGATCAATTAAAATTTATGTAAATCTTAGAAAATAAATTTAGAGTTGAAATTAAAGTTATAATACCCCACTTAAGAAACCCGTATCTCTAGTTCAAATCTAAAATGGGTATTATAACTAGAATTTCGATTTTCTCTCAAAAATCATTTACCCTCTCTCGAGGCGTAAATTTAAGGCCGAGGGATCAAAATTAACATTCAAAGGGAATTTTCAAGTAATCAAACTAATTAAACTAAAATAACATGAAATAAGGGTTTTACCCCACCCCTTGAAAGGGAATTTAGCCTAACATAATATAAAGCATGATAATCAAATAATCAATAGGCATTTAATATAAAAGAGGAAGAGAAGAATAATCAAACCAATCTTGAATTTAATTGACTCCAATCCTATAATTTGAAATTTACATCCCTCCAATTGAGCATCCAAGTGATTTGCAATTAAATAATCACTCAATTAAAACTCTTATAAAATTTAACCTCACAAATATCTACCAAAAATAAAAATAATAAAACTATTTATAAAATGGTGTTTATCCTAATTTATTTTCTACACTAAACTATCTCTAACTCTCTCTAGAATTCTCTTCCTATTTCATGATGATATCCTCAAATGGGGTCTTCCATCCTTTAAATAGTAGACATGGAGCTTGGGGGTAAAAATGGGAGGACAAGGGTGTATGGAATATGGAAGGTATTTGGGTGAGGGTATCTAGGGAATTATACACACATGTGCATGGGTAAGAGGTGAGGTCATGTGGGAAGTGTGGTGGTGAGGATAAAATCAGATTTGGTTTGAGGGGTATTTTGGGCATTAGGGTAAAAAAGAGTAGTTGGGGGTTTTTAAGGGTATATTTGGAAAAGGGGTTTAAATGGGATGTGGGTTAATTTGTTTTTGTTTGGCTTGTCTTGGTTTTCTTGTTGGCAGGTGAAGAAAAATCGTGGCTTAGGTAGAAGTGGTGGTTGGGGGGTAAAATGGGTAAAGGGAATTAAATGGTTTTAAAACATGTGGGTTAAATGACTTGGTGTAGGCTTGTGGTTTTTTAATAGGTGAAATCATGTATTGGAAGTTTGAAAATGGGTTAGGTGGGTTTGGGTTTCGATTCTGGGTGAAGGGTCGCGTCGGATTGGGTTCATTTTAGTTGTGTTGGCAGTTTTAACGCTGGAGGTGAGGAGGGTTGGCGGTGGCAGTGGGTTCGGAGGTTCGTGGGCTAGATCGGGTTGGCAGACAGGTTGGATCGGGGTTGGTTCAGCATGGGGTTGCGACGGTGGGATGGCCACTGGCAAGGGGGTAGGGCTGGTATGGTTAATGTCGCCGGCGGGTATGGTTCAAGAGGTATAAGTTTGGAGCTTTGGGCTACTAAATATCGGAGTTCGGGGTGGTTGCAGGTAAGTTACCGGCGAGGGGTCGCGACAATATTGGCAGGCGACGGGTCGACGACGGCGGGGCTAACACCGGTGGGTAGGAGGGGAGATCTGATTGAGGGGTAAAAGGGGTGGTTGTGTCATGGGTTGAAAGGAAATGGGTTATGGGGGATAGAGGAGAGAGAGTGTTGAGAGGTAGAAGAAGGTAGGGGTGATAAGGTGTGTGTGGGTGTAGGGTAATTAGATGAGGGTGAGTGAGCTAGATTATGTGTATGTGAGTATGGTGTGAGGGGTTGTGTGTTTAATTTGAACCCTTAAAAAAATAAAGACTAACTATAAAAAAAAACTACTAAAAAATAAAATCTAACTAAAAATAAAACAAACTAAAAACAGTAAAAATAAATATATTAAAACTAAAAAAAATAAAAATCCTAAGCTTATATAAAAACTAAAATAAAACAAAAGAAATAAAAACTTAAAATCTAAATGAAAACTAATGTCCTCAAAAATATAAAATCTAATAAATTAAAAATAAACTCCTAAAAACTAATCCTAATAAAACTAAAAACTAATAAAAATGAAAATAAAATAAAATTATACTAATAAAGATAAAATAGAAAAAAATAGAAAACTAAAACTAGAAAATACTAAATAAATAAAAAATAAATACTAAAAATAAAACGAGACAAACTAAAAATCTAAAAAAATATTAAAAAGGGACAAACAAAACACACACAGGGTTCGGGGTAGGTTTGGGCTAGGGTAGGGTAGGCTAGGGTTACGGAATTTGTAATTAGCTCCATAAAATGCGCGTTTGCCTCGATATATAACTTTGACACCGCAAACGGACGTTTGACCTACAAGATAAACATTTAAGCACATAAGACCCATATTGTCGAGAATTAGGAACTAAAGTACGTCTATTCGGGGTATAAAATGTACAGTTTTGGGTTCCCATCAGACCCCATTTGAACTAACGTTATAATACTCGGCCCCCTCTACTAATTATTGTACTATCTTCTCTTGACAAAGCGGGTCTGCCGCCTGGGCCTGTATCACCCTCGTAATAATATGGGGCGTAACTATCATCACCGACATGAATGATCGGGCCACTACGTCCTGGTGTCCCAACTACATCCACTTTGCTTTCCACACCTCATCCACCTCACCTACTGGTCTACGGCTCAATGCATCTGCTACCACGTTAGCCTTCTCTGGGTGGTATTGGATATCGAACTGATAATCCTTCACAAACTCGAGCCACCGGTGTTGACGCATGTTTAGCTCCTTCTGCGTGAAGAAGTACTGGAGGGACTTGTGGTCTGTGAATAAACAGAATTTCTCCCCCTGGAGATAATGTCTCCAAATCCAGAGTGCAAACACGACTACCGCTAACTCCAAGTCGTGGGTGGGGTAATTCTTCTCGTGAGGCTTAAGCTTACGGGAAGCATAAGCTATGGCCTGACTCTCCTACTGCAGTACACCCCCAAGTCCTAGTAAGGACGCATCAGTGTAGACTAGATACTGTAATCCCGACCTGGGAAATGCTAACACTGGTGCTGAGGTCAACTTGTCCTTCAACTCGTCGAATGCCAACTGGCAGGCATCGCTCTAGATAAATGGCACACCTTTGCTATTCAGATGTGTCAATCCCTGAATAAACCTCCTGTAGTATCCCGCTAAGCCCAAGAAACTACGTATCTATATCAGTGTCGTGGGATATCCCCACTCCCTCACCGCTGATACCTTCCCCGGATCAACATATATACCCCTTTCTGAAATTATATGCCCCAAGAACTGAACTTCCTTCATCCAAAACCCACACTTCTCATATTTTGTAGACAACTCGTTCTGACGCAACATCTTTAAAACCTGTCTCAAGTGGTCGGCATGCCCGTCCTCTGTCCGGGAGTAAACCAGAATGTCATCAATGAAGAAAATGACAAACTGGTATAGGAAGTCTCTGAACACCCTATTCATCAAGTCCATAAACACGATTGGGGAGTTGGTTAGGCCAAAAGGCATAACCCTGAACTCGTAGGAACCATATCTCGTCAAGAAGGCAGTCTTCGAGACCTCCTGCTCCCTGATACGTTACAGATGGTATCCCAATTTCAAGTCAATCTTTGAGAAGAAGGCATCTCCTCTCAACTGGTCGAATAAGTTATCTATTTAGGAAAATGGATACTTATTCCGTATCGCGACTTTATTCAACTCTCGATAATCTACACACAACATCAAAGATCATTCCCTCTTCTTAACGAATAGCACAGGGACACACCATAACGAAGTACTCCTATGGATAAACCCCTGATCCAATAGATGCTTAATTTGATCCCGTAGCTCCCTCATTTCCTCTGGAGCCATACGGTAAGGTGCGTAGGCTGTTGGCCGAGTGCCCGAAGTCGAATCTATAACAATGTCTATATCTCTACTAGGAGGTAATCCCAAAATATCCTAGAATACGCCAGCGAACTCCCTAAAAACTGGAATCGAATCATGTGGTACCACCACCTCCCTAGATGTCTCCTCCTCTATGTCGTACAAGTGAGTGGACGATCCTCCCTCAGGACGAGGCATCGCCACTAGGAACATCTCCTTCCCGGGTATGGTAAAAATAATACTCCTACTGAAACAATCAATCATGGCTCAATACACAACCAGCCACTCCATAGTAATGATCGTATCGTACTCGATCATATCTAATACTAACATATCGGCAACTAAAGTAAACCTTCCAATATCTACGTCCACACCTCTACTTATAAGAGAAATCACAGAACTCCTACTCAACGCTGAATCTACACAAGTAATAGTGTCCTCCACGATATCTAATATCCCCATAACGGGTGCAAATCTTGTGGCAATAAAATAGTGTGTGGCTCCCGTGTAAAAAAAAATACGCCCCCATAGTCCCCTGAATAGAAAATATACCCTCAATCGCGGGTGGTACCTGCGGGACGACTGCTTGTTAGAGCTGGTAAACTCGACCATACTGAGGCTCTCCCTTCTGGACTGGGACTGCTGGGATAGGTGGCAATGCCGGCATCTGCGGTGGCGCTGGGAGGGCAGTGAGAAACATCGGTCTCTAGGGTTCTGTCGAGCACCCTACTGCTGCTGCTGTGGGGCCCTTCCCCTTTTAGGACACTCTTGGCATTTATGGACAATCTTGCCACATATGAAACATTTCCCTGTGAAGTTCCCCCCCTCTCTAACCCTAGTGCCCATGGCCCTAATCTTCGTTACCACCCCTACCCTGGCCATGCTGGCCTTGCTAAAACTGTTGCTGGCCCTGATGGCCCTGCTAGCCATGTCAAAAACCTCCCTGGCTATGCATAAAACCTCCTGATCTAAACCCCTTATAATCCCCCTACTGGGAACTCTGATCACCCTGCCTGTGCTGACCCTGAGCTGAATGTACCGCACTGGAACCATTACTCATTGTCCTGCCCTACTGGCTGGACTCTCCTTCTTTCCTACCCTCTGACAAATAAAAGCGGTGGTCCTGGAAGTGAAGCAATACTGCATTAACAACATCTGAATGGGTGGCCAACGAGAGATTACCCAGCAGGTTATGATGAATCCTCCACGTCAACCCATCCATGAACTTCTGGATCTTTTTCCCTTCGGTAGAGATCTCATCGGGATCGATGTTCAGAAGATTGGTGAACTCGGCCTTATACTCTACCACTGTACTCCCTTCCTGCTTAAGGATCATTAATTTTTTCCTCATCTTGGTGTGAACTGCTGAGGAAAAATATTTACGGTCGAACCGCACCCAGAACTCCTGAATAGATAGAACATCTCTCTCCTCTGCGGTGGTAATGGACTCCCACCACTGCAACGCTGCTCCTACCAGATTAAATGTAGCCAGTATATGCCTCTGCACATCTGTACACTCATACATCCTCAAGTGTCGTTAGATGTCCTTCTTCCACTGGCTCGACACAATAACATCAGAGCTCCCTGCGAACTTCGGAGGGTGCGCCTTCTGAAAGTCAATACGGACACATTCCTAAGAAGAAGAGAACGCATGAGTCTGGACTGGGGCTACCACTTGTGCCTGAGGTGGTGCCTGCTGCACAACTACTAACGCGACATTTACCGCCTGGGCTGTAATGGCAAAAACTTCCGTAGCGTTCATAAAATCATGAACTGGTGCAAGCTGAGGCTCGGGCTGAACACCCCCGAGAACTCGCTGTGCACGTCGGGGAGGCATCTAAAATGAGAGAGAATTTTTATAAGTCCACAGTTAATATCTCAAAATAACTGAAGAACGTAAGATACACAAAAGAGTACAACAATCCTAAAATATAGGGCTCTATATCAAAGTACGCTGTGTGGAAACATAACAAGCCATACTCATCCTAAGGACACGAGAAACTGATGCTCTGATACCACCTGTGATACCCCAACTAATTCAATATCGGGTAGCTACTCCTTTATTGAAATTAATACAAAATGTCAAGTTGGTTCAGTTCGTAGCATCACTGTCGAAAATATTTTTAAACAATTACTAGCCACTTAATATTTAAAAAGTGAGTTGTCAAATTTTATTAAATTAAATTAACATGCAAGAAATTAAATAATAAGCTAACTATACCACATCCACATAACAATCACAATAGAATAATAATGGAATGATAAAACGAGTCTAGAGTAACACTCCCCTGAATAATCCAAATACCGAATAAAACCAAAAAGAAAGTTTGAATAACTAAATAAATCCAAAACTGAAATGAAACTACAAGTCTGAGAAAGCTTTCTCCAAATGGAAAGGAGGCGACATGTCCTAACTGATAAATGACCCTGAATAGAATAAAATGAAAAATGTGGGGGCCTCTACTACCGAGATCCTATAACTTCCACAACAGTTACAACACGTCAATGGAATGGAACTCCTATGCTTAGCGTCACCGTGGATGGGAACCTAAAAGGTTTTACAAGAAAAATAGATTTGAAAGCAAATGGGTCAGAGCCCGAGGTGAAAACAGTTGAAAAATATAGCACGTGTTTAATGGCATTAAACAGTGAATATTATATACATGTTAGTTACGTTCTCTCACATGAGTTCCTCACCCCTCAACTATTGTGCACGCCTAACGTATATCCTTAACCCGTCCTAGTCATGCCATTAACTAACTAGTCTGTATCACTTCCTGTCCTCACATTATAATATAGGGGGTTATTCAGAACATTATAATATATCCTGCATGTATCCCACCTTTTCATTGATCAGATTAATTCACAACAATTAGGATAGGAAAATTCTCATTCTTAATCCCATTCAAAATGCCTCAATTATTCAATTTCACACTTTAATAAAGAGTCCATTATAATCACAAGTATATTATTCTCCACATAAATATACAAATAAGGCACCCCCACGCTAAGCTGCGATGCACACATACTCTACTATGGAATCCCGGTACATCACGTACATAAGGACTACGTGTTCTGAATCTCTAAGGAACCGTTTCAATAAGCAAAATCACACATATTGGAGGCGGACATAGTTCACATACCCATGGGTCATGCACATACCTACGCTCCCATGGTCAGTTGACTTATTAACTCACAAATAAGCCATTCACAATCCTATGTCCTTAAGGTACCGATCTAAATCCCCCCGTAGGCACACAAAGATTAGATGGCCCTATTTCGAAAGCCGACCTCCCATGATAGCAAGTATGGTAGGTATGCCATACACATAATAATCCATATATTAAGCATGCACACAACTTAGATAACTTTTTATATTATTAAAGGTATATTCTCAGCCTTATTCCATTAGTCTACTTCATACACTATGATTATTCCGGATGATATATAATATATTTCGCCGATACATCTCACGTCGTATTATTTCGAGTACTTAAAACCTAACCGAAGAGGTTACCAAGTCTCCTACTTTTCCCACATATTAATTCAGTACTCTTAAGTCCTTATTTATGTCCCAAATCCTAACTTATCACTCCTAAGAGTTTCCATCATGTTATCGCATCATAAAATAGGGAATTACTCGTCGAACACTCATAAATTCAACATTTAATTCCAACTAAATTTTAATATGTTCCTGGCTTCAAATATATCCCTAATGGTCTCCCTCAATTCCTAATGTATTCACATAATCCCCAACTACAACGTTCGATGGTCGGAAACACTTAAAATCCAAAAGGGGAAAAAGGTCATAGTTTCTGGGGAGATCGATCGATCAAGCAGTTGCGGGCTACGGGTTTCTTCATTTTTCAGTTCCAATTTTGTCCCAAATCTTCATTACATGATGTGAAATCCTAATGTAAGTATATGGGGTCATTATACAACCTAATTACATGATTCTTAATGTTCCAAAACTTTTAAATCATCAACAATTAGACTTTCTTGGATCAAATCTTCATATTAACGTAAAAACCCTATTTTTATTATTTTCTTCAAGAACCATCATATTTCTCTTCCAAGATCCATTTTTAATTCATCTAGGGTTATGATTTTATTATTGAATTAATTTCATAATTAAAATACATGCAAATCCTATCCAAAATTTAGGCTTCTTCTCCAAATTTCATGAGTTTCCATCATTGTTCATAGCTATCATCAAATCCTACACTATCATGGATAAATTATTCTCTAAAACTTAATTTAATCAAATCACTTGCCTTGGAAATTGATGTTCTGATCCGCTGGTGATGTTAAATGCTGGTTCTCTCCCACTCTCCAGTCACAATTCAGGCGAAAAATGGTGATGGGTGGTGGTTATGGCTGTATGACCCTCTTATAACTTCTCCTCTTTCTCACATTGCCCACTTCTTTCTTTTTGATAGATAATGGACCTAATGGCCCTCATATTAGTTGATAAATAAGTCCTAAAATTCGTGGGTGAAAATCCATTAAAAATTAGAATGACTAAAATACCCTCCCGGGTCGTCGGTTTGGCCGAAAAATGCCCCAGGACCCAAGCTAAACCCCGGATTAGTGTTTTCTGATTATTTCAACCCTTTAGAACACGTTGGCACACTCAAAATGAACATACGAATGATACAATTACAATTTACTTTTAATTCCAATTAAATTAATTCCTGATGTGGCTGACACACGCGTCCCTACTTAATTTTTTGAATTATCGTATTTATGACTGGCGATAATTTTAATATATTCAATAATCATATATTACCACATTTATCCAGTAATATTCAACATTATCATCATAATCAAATACCAACTCACGTGTCACTAGTATTTAAATCTTGACTAATTTCCAATTAATTCCCATTTAATTTAATTAATCCTATTAAATAAAATCAATAAAATTACAGGGTATTATAGAGAAGGGAGCCAAGGCCCTCAAAAATGAAAGAAGGTGGTCTTATCGGTCGGGAAAGTCACATACCACTTATAATGATTTGTGTGGGAGGTGTTATAGGATGAGAGTGTCGAACCGACACCAAAGTGTTTTGTGGTGGAAAATTTCACTTCATCGAACACATTGAGGAGCCTGAAGAAGCCCCCGAGTGTATGCAAGATGGACCAAAGGAACAACTGCAAGAGTTGTACGAAATACATATGGGAATAGAAGGGGGTGAGAGTAAACCCATTTTAATTTTCAAAAGTTTGAACTTAAAGCACAAGGAGGATCTCATCGAACTGCTCAAGGAATTCACTGATGTGTTTCCTTGGAAATACACGAGGTGAGTTCCCACAAACTAAATGTTCTTTTTAATGCTCTTCCAGTTAGAAATTAACCCGTACATACAAAGCTGATCTTGAGCTTAAGATAACAACATAAGTAGAGAAATTATTAGCAGTAGGGTTTATTAAACCCATTCAACACTCTTTGTCGCTCTCTAGCATTGTGCTAGTAGTGAAGAATGATGAAAGTCAAATTCGAATTTGTGGGGATTTTCATGACTTAAAACCTACATGTCCCAAAGATGAGTTTCCCTTGCCGAGTATAGGTATCTTCATAGATGCTACCATGGGTCATGAAATGTATAGTTTAATGGACAGGTACGTTGGCTATAATTAGATCAAGATGGACCCGTTGGACACTAGAACACTGCCTTTTGCATGCCATTACAAAACTTTCATTACATAGTCATATCATTTGGGTTGAAAAATGCCACGACCACCTACTAGCGGACCATGATGGCCATCTTCTATGATTTATTTCAAGATATATTGGAATTCCATATGGATGACTTGGTGGTGAAGTCCAAGAAAGAAAGCAATCATATCCACGACCTCAGGCGGGTGTTTAAAAGAAGCCCCATGTACAAGATTAGAATAAACCCATCGAAGTGTGCCTTCGGGGTGAATGGAAGGAAATTTTTAGTATTTGGTCGATGGGGAAAATAAGAAAGCAATTGTTATGATTCCATCACTAAAGAGTCACCGACAACTCAAGAGCTTCTTAGGAAAGGTGTCGTACTTAAGAGAATTCATACCCGCACTAGGATAGGTTACCCACTAATTTATCCCCTGCTAAAGGATAAAACTAAATGCATTTGGGGCGAGGAGCTGAAGAAGAAATTTTAGAAAATTAAGAAAATTTGAGCCTCTCCATCTACGATGATACCGCCGAAGGTCGGGGTACCGCTTGCTGCTCTACCTCACTTCAACAACAAAATTCTATAGGAGCACGACTCTTTCAAGCGAAGGAGGGGTAAAGAATATAGTGTACTACTTGAAAAAGGTGGTTCTAGTAACATAATCAAGATATACCAATGTCAAGAGGAACCGCCTCGCCCTGGTCTTCGTGGCCCCCAAGTTGAGACACTACTCACTAGCCTTTACAGATCACATTGTCACTAAGTGTAACCCTATCAAGTACCTTTTAGCCCAGACGGTCTTGGTAGGGGAAGCATCAAAGTGGTTATTAATACTGTTGGAATATGATTTGAAGTTTATGATGCCAAAATCCATAAAAAGTTCAGCAATAGGAAATCTGTTGGCCTACTTCCCGAGTAAAAATTTGGAGACCCTGTGAAGAACTTCTTGGGAAAAATTTCTAATCATGTTTAACAGAAGAGATGGAGGAGTGGGAGATGGAGTTTGATGTCTATAGGGCACAAGGAACATGGGGTGCATGTATTATCCTCTTAAATAGTAAGGAGACGGTGACTCTCTCTTCAAGCTAGATTTTATGTGCTCGAATAATGAGGCTGAGTACGAGGCGCTCATTCTGGGAGTATTAGAGGCACTGCGAAGAGGCATTAGAGTGTTGTGTATTCGAGGGGACTCTAACTTGGTGGTAAAATAAGTTAATGGGGAGTTCGCCCTCAATCATGCCAACATGGCACCGCATAGATCCATCATCTAGAAGCTTCTAAGCTAATTTTTAAAAGTAACCATTGAGAGACATACACGAATAATGAATAGTCACCCTGACACACTAGCTATAATAGCCCAAAAATTAGACATGGATGAGTCGTAAGAAACCACCACGGTATGACGAAGAACAGTGCCTACCACAATGAGGTCCTTGTTTCCAAATAATGAGTAGGAAGACTGGAGGTACCTGGTCGTGAAGTAGCTAGAAATAAGAGAAGGAATAATAAAGATGTTAGAGATAGACAACTACCACCTACTGCCTCCAAGGGGTTCTTATTAAGGTGTTTACGAGAAGAAGAATCTAGAGAGAGGTTGGCAATAATGCATGAGAAGCATTGCGGGGATATTGATATCCCTCTTTATAGTCCGCTATTGATGGGGCTACTACTGGCCCACCATGAGAACGAAGGCTTCTCATCTACAGCAAGATTATATAAAGTGCCAAACCCAATTTGACTAGCCACCAGAAGCTAACTTTGTATAGCCCTTTAAGGATTGGAGTCAACCATACATATCTTATCTGAAAGATGGTAGATGAGATTTATCTTCGAAAGAGAGCAATCCACTTCTATTAAGTATAAGGGGAACTCTACAAGAAGGGATAAACTAGAAGGCATTGAAATGTATAGCTAAAGAGGATACATAGAGGGTGATAAAATAAGATGATGAGCCCTCCCATATAGGAGGTGCCAAACTATATGATCAACTGATGACATTGGGTTACTACTAGCCAACCATGGAGGCTGAGTCCAATGATTATGTGAAAAAGTGCAGAGCTTCTAAATTTCGTGGAAACATGGTACATGCCCCTTCAGTTAGTCTGCAAATCTTAGGATCACCTTATCCCTTCCACACACGAGCCTTTGATCTGGTTGGAAATATCATCCCAACCTCTCGTGACAAAGCTTTCATCATCGTGGCTATAAAATTGTATACAAAATGCGCAGAGGCCATTCCTCTAAGAAGAGTGACTGCCCAAGTGGTAAGCCAGTTTATCAAGGAGTATATCATATGTAGGTTTGGTATACCCAAAGTGACTCTAATAGACAATGGAAAACAATTCATATGTAAGGAGATGGACTTCTCACTAACAAGTATAAGAATGTGCTCAATAGATCGACTATCTCCTACACAAGGGGAAATGTCCAAGTAGAATACATAAAAAAAACTTTTATCAATATACTAAAGACGATGCTTGAGGACATGCCAGGAGAATGGGATGAGAAGATACCCATGGGACAATGGACTTAATGCACTTTAAAGATAAAGGCCACCGGGTTACCCCATTCTCAGTTGTGTATGCTACTAAAGTTGTCGTATCGATGGAGTTAGCGGTACCCTCAGCTAGGGTTACTCTAAGCAACGGATTCATCCCTGACCCCTGGCATGTGCAGCTGGAGGCACTGGGAAAGAAAAAAAAATAAGGCAAAAGAGAACTTTAAAGTCTACTCCCAGCTGGTATCTAGGACTTACGAGAACCTAGTTAAGCCCATAGAGTTTCAAGTGGGAGACTTAGTCCTGCGTGCATCCACTCATCACCTCCGTAGAATGTCATCATCAAAGTTCAAACCCAATTAGGAAGGCCTCTTTATGGTGAGGTGGATAGGCAAGTCAGGATATTTCCAGATCTCAGAGCCGGAGAGTGACTGTCTTCAATCCATCAACTGCAAATGGCTGAAGAGGTATTATGCCTAGTCTTTTGTTAATCTTTTGAAAACTTTGAGAAGCCTACTCTAAAACTATAAAGTTTTTTTTTGTAAATCTGATAGAGAAATGAAGTCTTATAAACAGTACCAACATGATAAAAATGAATAACAACTCTTTTTTTATCATTGCATAATGATTCTTGTTTTGTTTACTTACCTACTCTATGAGGTAGATGCACCAAAACATTTGTTTTTATAGAAACACTCTGTACTAGACTAGAAGAGGGTCCATAACAAAGAGGAACTTTAATCATTATACTTGGGATTCATCCATCCTAAGAGAAAAGTATATTGAGAAGATTCCCTACAGACATAATAAATAATTTTTTTTCATCACCAGACTGGTAGTCGGTTGTCCTATTATTATTATTATTATTATTATTATTATTATTATTATTATTATTATTATTATTATTATTATTATTATTATTATTATTATTATTATTATTATTATTATTATTATTATTATTTTTATTATTATTATTTTTATTATTATTATTATTATTATTATTTATTTATTCTTTTATTATCTCACAATCATATTTACTGCTTAGAGAAGAAGTACTAGCCTTATTAATAGCCACATACCTCGAACACTCAGAAAGGGTTGGTTGTAGTTCTTCCGTCATCTCCTGCTAAGGGGGTCCTTATATCCATCGATGAAAACATGCCCCCCAAGAAAGGTAGGGTGAGAATCTCATAGAAATCCTATATAGTGACAGTGAACTCACCCCAACCAGTCAAAAAAGTGTGAGACTCCTACTCCATTGAGAAATCAACAGGCTGAGTGTGGAACCATATTTAGTAACACAATAAGACTTCAAGCTATCAATTGCAACGAGAAGACCAAGTCCCTCAAGTACAACCTTATAATAAAGATAACAAGAATATACTGAACCCAAGTAGCCCACTCCTTAAGGGAATCTCCTAAAGCTTTGAATTTGACATTGTAATGAGGAAAATCACCACCATCCACTCTATATATAAGATTGGAATCAAGAAGAATGGTGTGGAAATCAGTGGACTCACCTAACCCCACACGGGGTTGCTCGACAATTTTGGCAATAAACTTCTCCTAAAACATGTAAAGCGAGTCCATAAAGTTATCATTTCGTCAAAAATAAGGTGAAAAATGGTAGAGACCAAAATCCCTTCCTTGATGAGTGCGCATATAGTCTTGTCTGGATTGAAAAAAAGATGAGGTGGTCGAAACACCCTTAGCAGCTATTGGTTCAGACCTGGACCCCCCCGGTAGAAGATGTTCCCAATTAAGAACGCCTAGTAAAATAAGGTTCCAGTGAGGAACCCCAATAATCCTTGCTCCCAATGAGGCACCATTAGCAACTGAGGTTCCTAATGAGGGACCCCGAATCACAGGTGGTTCAAGTGAGGAATCCCCACCAATAGTAGCCATCAATGAGGAATCCAGTGTAATAAGGGCTTTGGGCGAGGAACCCATAGGCGATAAGCCTTCGATAACTAGGGATTTGGACAAGGAACCCTCACCAGTGATACCCATCAGCGAAGAACCTCTTGTAACATTTTTCTCAAAACAGAGTTGTCTAGTTGAAGAAATCATAGCTCAAAAATCCTCAAGATCCACTTCCTCAATAGAAGGACCCCCGGTAGCAGGGTCTTCAGAAGAAAAAACACTCAGACCAATCGCTTCATGTGAGGAACCCCTAGCATCGCCTATACCTATGAGAGAACTCACTGATATGTCGACAGTAGGATGAATAACAGTGGTGGCTATGGTGGTTGCACCTCTAGTCACCAACGTGGGTACAAAAATTAAAATAGCCAAAGAACAGAACAAGATCTCCCTAACAGTGATGGCGCAAGAGGTATTTGGAGACAATGGAGCAATTTGTAATGTTTTTTTGGAAAAGCATGAAAGGAAAACTATGGAGGTTTCTTATCGCCGAAAATCTCAAGATCTCAAAAGTCTATCTGTGAATACTTGGAAAATTTGCAAAAGTGAAAGATCTTATTAAAAAAATGGCCTTTGTATGGAAATAGAAGGATATAAGGGAAAACTAAAAGGTTGACATATTTTTACCCAAATGATGGTACAATAGTTCCCATGTTGACACGTGGCTCCTAAAGACTCCAAAACGTGGAACAAAGGAACAACGCATTTAATGACCCTAGGGATAATGATGAAAAAACTCTAGTGTGGTCATCCCGAGATCTCCCCCCCCCCCCGAGGTGATTTGGAGGTGAAAAAAGGGAAAGATAAAGGTCCCGCGCTCCTCGCTACACTGGAAGGTGTTTTGGAAATCATCGGTTTTGGGGTGACGTAAAGAGATAGATTCACCAACCTATTTTGCAAAAAACAGGCAAGATAACATGTCACTTCCTCAAAAGAGCGACATTAAAGACAAACTAATGCTTGCGAAACAAAGAGATAAAAGGTTCGGTGACTAAGTTACAGAATGGGATGGTATTAGGCCCCCATCCTACCTTTCGGTCTTTCACGGGCTTATGTTACTATTTTCCTTAATTTTTCCATAAAGTGTGTGCGAGTGTATATATAGGTGGATATTAGAATTTCTCGACTCGCATCATGGAAAAGATGGTGTGAGGACATTCATAGGAATATTCCGAAAATAATAATTAAAAAGTATGATGTGTGCGCTTATTGAGATATTGACCGTTATGATGAAACGATAATATGTGTTAGATAATAGGAAAGTATTAATAACAAGTATTATATATATATATATATATATAATATGGATAAAATAGGAAAAATTATGAAAAGAGGACCCGAGTCCCGAGTTTTAGCCCGAAACGCCTACGTAGCCAATAAATGCATCAAAGTTCATGTAGTTTGCATGCGGCACAAGGGTGGAGTTTATTTCATATATTCAAACAAGAATTTATTATGTGTGTGTGTGAAGATAAGATGCTTTTAATTTTGAGAAAATATGAGGAATAATCCCGTCGAGATTTATTGGTGTAACCCTGTTTTTCTTTGTTTTAGTTTTTTAAAATAAAATAAATTATTTTCAATATAACTAACAAAGGATGAGATATTAATGTGTATGATATAAAGACAAAAGCTAAATTAAGAATTTATATAACTAATGTGAAAATAAATGGAATTTAAAGAGAGAGAAAGATGTTTGGATCTTCTTTGGAGACTTGAAGCTTGTTCTTGATTGTTGATGAACTTCTTTGTAAGTTGAGATGAATGTAGGATGAGAGAGAAGTAGATTCCTTATTGAATTGGGTAATAAAGTGAAGGGAATGAATGGTGGGGAAGTAGTTCACAGAAGGAAACTTCATTGATTGTAGAATAATTTTGCTGAGATCATTGAAGTTGATGGTTTTGAGGTGCTTTTCGAAGTGTGCTCATGATCTCCTTATATAAGGGAAGGGGACTGCGAATCGAAATTGTCTTTATCCTTCACAAGTCATAACATTACATTGGTAATTCAAATACCTTTGAGAATCCTTTGGGCCTCTCAAAGGCCGGTAGTTGACTTTGGGTCAAACGGGGCTCGGAAATGCCCGTCGGTCCTTTAGGCAAAATATCATTGAACGATGATGGATCATTCATCCAAATCACAAGTTTGAATTGTGGATGAGATAGATAATTGAAAAGTTTATGTGAGGTACTTTGATATTCCAAAGAGCTTCATTGAGTTTAGAGAGTTTACCTTGGTCAAACGGGGCCCGAAAGTGCCCAATGAGCCTTCAGAGTAAAACGGGTCATTCGTTCATATCATAAGGATGATTCGCACATGGGACATGCCGATGGAAAGGGTATTCAGTTCCCTTCAAAGATTCATTTAATCGCATTCGATCTAAAGAGTTGACTTTGGTCAAATGGTGCCTGGGAGCTCCTAATGGCCTTCGAATCAATTTTTAAGGAAAAATAGACCATTCATCCAAACCGTTATGCCTTTGTGCACATGGGGTGGATCGTTGGAAATGGGTTTTAGTTACCTTTGAAGATTCATTGAGCTTTATCTTTGACGGTGAAGTTGATTGGGGTTAAATCGGGGCTCGGGTGCACCAAGTGGCCTCCAAATCAATTTTTGATTATAAAATAGTCCGTTTGTCCAAACTATTATGCTGACTTGTGCATGAGGCTGACCATTTGAAAGGGGATTTAGAGACCTTCAAAGATTCATTGAGTTTGCGCTCTGACAAGGGAGTTGATGGGAGTCAAATGGGGCTCGGGAGCGCCCTATGTCCTCTAGATCGATACTTAGAGTATGTCCTAGGGTTTATAGTGAATTGGGGAGGTGTTAGGGACCTAAGGAGAGACTTAAATGGGCCCTAGAAGGTGGTGTATACAAAGACCTTCGCCGGGTGATCTCGAAATAAGTGAAATCCATCGAATAGACACCACATGATGATTTGGGAAAGATGTCAATTTTCCACACCTAAAGGGATAAGGATGACCTATTTAGAGGGTCGAGGTTGATTACGAAGACCTAACGTAATGCTGGGGATGGCTGATTCGATAGGTTGGAAATTTTGAGGACCTAAGGTTATGTCAACCAATTCTAAGGGTCGAGGTCAATTTAGAGATCCTTAAGTGGAGGCGACAAATTTGAGGGTCGAGGTCAATTATGAGGACCTTAAGTGGAGGCGATAAATTCTGGGGGTCGAGGTCAATTTTGAGGACCTTAAATGGGAGAAACCAATTCGGAGGTTCGAGGTTAATGCTGAGGACCTTAAGTAGGAGTGACCAATTTCAAGGGCCAAGGCTAATTATGAGGATCTTAAGTTGGGGCAACCATTTCTAAGGATCGAGGTCAATTCTAAAGACCTTAAATGGGGGTGAACAATTATGAGGGTCGAGGTTAATTATGAGGACCTTAAAAGGGGGATGTAGACACCCCATTCTAATACCCACTAACCTCTCCTTAGGTCTTGATGATGTTGGAAACACCACCACCAGATAAGGTGTTGTCAAGCTCAAGCAAGTGATAACAATGGCCGCACAGTAGGATATGTGTATATGTTGAAGGAGGTGAGGAGATGAGGACGGACACTTGAATATAAGTGGTTTAACCAATCTGGCCTACATCCTCTATGAGTGTGAGTGAATAATGTCACTGAAATAAGGCACTAATGGCCATGGATACAATCTCTCAAGATTTCTATATATATCGTGTAAAATGACAGAGTTCCAACTTGGGTTGTATTTATAGATCCTTTGCAATGTTGAGGATGACCTCTATATATAGTGCTTAAGGGGTGTAATTTACCCCCGAAGAATGCAATGAGAATGTGCATGAAGATCCAACCAGTGTAAGGATGAAACCTGGCTGGTCTTAACTAAACAATGATGACCACAATATTCCCTCACATGGAGGGAATGATTCATTTGTAACAGATTTACCCACGTGATCCAAGCCGTACATGTGCACGTAAAATCTTGGATGTCTTCGATTGGTACCATCCTTGGTATGGATGACTACGATGTTGGTAAAGTCCAACCCTTGCCTTGTCCGAGACCAACATCTATGATGACCTCAGCCATGATGGCCGATCGAGGTTGGATCAGAGGTATAACATCGGCCATGGCCGATGATAACATGATGCTTATTGATTGAGCTTGTGAGGCTTTGCTGATATCAAGTGATAGCTTTTAGCATTGTCCAAGGCCGATGTTGATGGATGGTTGAACCCATAATTCCTTGATGACGTCAGCTGATGCCCAACCGAGGTGGATGTAGAGGTTGGAGCAATATCGGCCAGGGCCAACCCTATGAAAGACTATTGTGGACTGCTATTATGCTTCTGCCACCTCGGCTGCGAGCCAGGCCACGATTAATGTATGAGTAGGAAGTTACACTTTGGGCATATCAATCACCCCTAGCCCTTAGTTACCAATGTAAATAGGTGACTAAGGGGTATGCATGTTCGAGGTTGGATTTTCTTATGTGCTAATATTTTTGACATGTGTCAATTTCTAAAGAGGGTAGCGTGCCTGACAAGGTGTGATTACGATGATTTGCCTTTTGGGCTCCCAAGGTAATAATGGGCCTTGGGATACGCGCCAACACGATTTTGGGTTTAAACCCTTTTCCTCTCCTTTCTTCTTCATTTCTTCACTTTCCCGCCTGTGCTCTCTCTGTAATTTCTCTCTCTCTCTCTCTCTCTCTCTTCAAGAGCTTTGCTACTGCATTTGGGGCTTTCTCGGTTTCTTCTCTTCTTCTTATTCATTTTGTATTCCATCAGGTACCATTTTAATCCCCTTCCTTCCATTTTTAGCCTTTGAATTTTGCTTTATGTATTTTCCAGTGAGGGTTTTAGTTTTTCGATGGCTTTTTGAGTTTTTCGGAGGATTTTTTAGTTTTTCGGCGTCCTGTTCTCAAGTGTTCTTAGTAAAAAAACTTTTCAAACTCAAGTTTGATCTTCGATATATATTTAGTTGAATTGTTTTTTTATTGCAATTTTTGGTTCAAGTTTAGTGTCGTCCTCCTTGTGCTTAAACCCCTGTATAAACTCATAGAAGAGTTCCCTTCACTTAGAGAGAAGACCTTCGAAAAAATTAGGCAGATAGAGCTAGCCCAAGCGAAAGCTCATAGGGCTGAGGCTTTTCCCCTCAAACCTATCTTTCCTCATCCTCTTAAGGTAATTTACCCTAAGCCAGCCGAGCCCGCTGAGCCAGCAAAGGCCCTAGTAGAGATAACACCCATGTTTGAGTCTAAGTCATCTACCTCAGACCCTATGTCTGTAGACTCTTTCCAAGAGGCTATGGACTTCTCTATTAGGCAAGATCAGGTCCTTAATCAGGGTCCCAAGTCGCTCCTCGTCTCATAATGGTGCCAGTACCTCACAGTATTCTTTTGAAATTGAAATTGTGGGGCCGAGCATAGCCATTCCCCCCATTATTGATTCCATCCCCCTATCGGCCGCCACTGGAGCTGAGTTTGCTCAAGAGTTTCCTGGTGGTGTCCCTACGCCTTCCTAGTCCAACGTTACCAGGGATGAAGATTATGGGCATGAGAGTAATGTTGACACCTCTGAGGCGGACGAGATAGAGAGCTCGATTAGTGAGTATGACCTCTTAGCTTTTAGGCACCTTTACTCCATAAGCCCTTTCATTAAGCTTAGGAGACCTATGAGGGGTGAGAGGGCATTTGATGGCCGAGATGGGGAGATTTATGTGTACGAGCAGATGTTTATGTTGGGATTCCATCTCCCTAACCATCCTTTAATTAGGGACATACTATCCCATATCAACCTAGCCCCTTCAGAATTATCCCCTAACGCCTGAAGGGTAATGATTGGGGACATTATCCTTTGGAAGACTTTCCACCACTAAGACCTTCCTGTTAGAGTCTTCACGGGTTGCTACATACCATCCTCTGCCAAAAACCACCCCAGCTACTACCACTTACTAGCTAGGAAGTCAGACAAAAAGATGTTGTTGGTTACCCAAACTTCAAATCATAACTGGTAACCATGGTATTTCTTTGCGTCAGGGGCATGGGAGTTTAGTCCATGTTCTTCTCTTCAACGTCTGATCTGAGGACACCTCTAAAGTGGGGGAAGGTGTCTCTTATGGCCAAAGCTGTCCTTGGCTTAGCCAGGATAATTTCCAAAAGGTTAAGGACCTTCAAGATCAGGGAGAACTTGGTCATCTTATCAAATACGAACTTCTAATGACCCACTACTACCTTTCTTAGACAGGTCTGGGGGTAGTCCTTTGATCGAACTTCGTAAGTTTTATTTCTTATTTTGTACCTCTTACTTTTCATACCTCTGATTTACTAACTCAGATGTTTCTTTTTTCAGAGCGCCCAGAGGGTGTTTTTGTGACGACCTGTGGGAGATGTCTGCCACAAGCCTCGTAAAACTAATGAAGAAGGCCGGCCAAACTACAGCCCCTCCTCCTCTCAAATAGAACGTTGACACGTCCATAGCCAACGTTACAAAGAAAAGGAAAACCACAACAGACTCAGAGCAACAAAGGCCGAGTAAATATCAGAAGTGAAATCGTGCCATTCCGATCTCCTCAGACAATGCACTTACAGCTCATCTTTCTCATCTGAAAATAACTGATAGCTTGATCAACCATGGTCTGAAGGCTATTGATGCCATCGACTCTACGATGATCGATAAAGATAAGAACTTCCTGCGTTCTTTGGACATCCCTTTACTGGATGAGTTTACCCTTCATCGATCTATTCTGGTAATGATTTCTATTATTTTTCTCTTCCAAGTGAAACCTCAGCTATCTTTCATTAATGTGCTTATACATCTGACCTTCTACTACAGGGTATGCTGTCCATGCATCATTTTCTGGACTAGACTCTGAAGAAGATGCCCTTGATCGAGAAGGGTCAAGAAGCCCTTAAAGTCCATGCCTCTTTGAGTGCAGAGGTTGATCATCTAAAGGAGGAGATGAAAGAGGTCAATAAGCTGAAGGATGAGGTCAAACAAAGAGACAGGGACATGGGAAAGCTGAAGAAAGACCATGACGTGGATCTGAAAGCCAAGGACAATGCTCTGCAAGCTAAGGTGGCTGATGTTGTTAAGGCTTCCTTGGAGGATGTCTCAGAGAAGATTATTGCAGATTACAAGGTCTCTAACGAGTTCATCAACTTTGGCTTTGAGTATCTTGAGAGAGGTATCAAAGCCACTGGTAGATGGGCAGCCTCCAAGGAACAAGATTCAGGGAGTTTGAGTGCCTCAGACTTTATTGGTCTAGGCTTTGGTGACCCTCGTTTTTCTCAGGCCTTTCAAGAGGTTAAGGAGGACAGTTCTGCTTCCTCAGGGACTGCTCCCTTGGGGGTCGCTGAGACTGAAGATGGTAATCCCGAGGATGAGGGAGCCGAGGTGACTAACGTCGGATAAGAAGACACCAATCTGCGTGCAGATACCTAGGCCTTTGTGAAGCTTAAGTTGTAATTTTTGTTTCTTCTCATCTGTATCTAACTTTTGTGAATTCTAATAGCACTTTAGTACCCTTTGATTTGCATTTGCAATTGTCTGCTTAATGTAATACCATCTTCTTCCAATTATATTGCTTTTTTCAATGAATGTCTTCTCTCTTGCATGTTGCTTTAAAGTCTGAGGTCACCATAATACGATGTTTACCTCACAATTTCACCAAATAATGATGTTCACCCTCATGATTTCACTAAATTAATGATTTTTAAGGCCATAGGTCATCAAATTATGATGCTCACCCTCATAATTTCACCAAATTAATGATGTTTAAGGTCTGAGGTCACCATAATATGATATTTCCCCTCATGATTTCACCAAATAATGATGTTTAAGGTCCGAGGTCATCAAACTATGATGTTTAAGGTCCGAGGTCACCAAATTATGATGTTTTACCTCATAATTTCACAAAATTAATGATGTTTCAGGTGTGAAGTCTTCGAATTATGTTGTTTCACCTCATAATTTCGCAAAACTAATGATGTTTAAGGTTTGAGGTCATTTAATTATGATGTTTACCCTCATAACTTCACCGCATTAATGATGTTTAAGGTCTGAGGTGACCATAATATGATGTTTCCCCTCATAATTTCACCAAACTAATGATGTTTAGGGTCTGAGGTCACCATAATATGATGTTTCACCTCATAATATCACCAAATTAATGATGTTTAAGGTCTGAGGTCACCATAATATGATGTTTCCCCTCATAATTTCACCAAATAATGATGTTTAGGGTTCGAGGTCATCAAATTATGATGTTTCCCCTCATAATTTCACCAAATTAATCATGTTTAATGTCTGAGGTCAACATAATATGATGTTTCCCCTCATAATTTCATTAAATAATGATGTTTAAGGTCCGAGGTCATCAAATTATGATGTTTACCCTCATAACTTCACCACATTAATGATGTTTAAGGTCTGAGGTCACCATAATATGATGTTTCCCCTCATAATTTCACCAAACTAATGATGTTTAGGGTCTGAGGTTACCATAATATGGTGTTTCACCTCATAATATCACCAAATTAATGATGTTTAAGGTCTGAGTTCACCAAATTATGATGTTTCACCTCATAATTTCACCAAATTAATGATGTTTAAGCATAATGAAACAGTATTGACATAGGAACTGCTCTTTTCATTACGACCCTCTTCATAAAATGATCCACGTATTATAAAGAAATAACTAGAACATCATATGTAATATATCCTCGAGTGGTCACCATTCCAAGGGGCGGAAAAAGGTTCCCCTTCGAGATTTTCTAGCCGGTAGGTACCAAGCACAACCTCATAGATCACTCTATAAGGGCCATGCCAATTTTGGTGGATCTTGTTTGCCTTTTGCAATGTCATCTTCAACACTTGGTCTCCCACATCTATATGTCTTAATTTCACCCTTTGATTGTAGAACTTTGATGTTCTCTGCTGGTAGGCGGCCTATCTGATCTCAGCATCTTCCCTTCTCTATCCAATTAGATCCAAGTCAAGTCTTCTTTCCTCCCCATTCCTCTGAGGGTCATAGTTTTGAACTCTGTGGGTGGGGAGTCCTACTTCTGTAGGGATGACAACTTTTGGACCATGTGCTAGCATGAAAGGAGTCTCTCCAGTTGGTGTTCTTGCAGTCGTCCTGTAGGCCCATAACACAACGTATACCTCTTATGTCCACCTTCCTTTTGCCTCTTCTAACCTCTTCTTTATCCCATCAAGGATTGTTCGGTTCGTGACCTCAGTTTGCCCATTTACTTGGGGTCAGCCAGAAGAGGAGAAGAACTGCTTGATCCCACTCTTTCACAATATTTTTCCAAGGAACAATTCTTGAACTGGGTTTCGTTGTCTGAGATGAGGGTATTTGGAAGGCCATATATGCATATGATGTTCTTCTAGATGAACTGGAAGGTCTTCTGTTATGTAATCGTGATCATCGGCTCAGCCTTTACCCACTTAGAGAAGTAATCAATTGCCACCATTAAAAATCTATAGTTGTTTGAAGCTCTTGGAAAAGGTCCTACTAAGTTAATCCCCCAAACTAAAAATGGACAAGGTAGGCTAATTGATGTCATAGGATGATAACTTTGGTGAGGGATGGGGGAGAATCTCTGACACTTGTCGCATCTCTTCACATAAGCAGTTACATCTTTGGCCAAGGTCAGCCACCAGAACCCTTGAGTAATTATCCTCTTAGCTAGAGGCCTCCCTCCTATGTGACTCGAACAAGAGCCTCATGTACATCTTTCAAGACCTGAGGAACCTTTGAAGGGTGCACACATCTAATGATAGCGAGTTGGAACCCCTTTTTATACAAGATGTCCCCTATAATTAAGAACATAGCATCCCTGAACCTCAACTTTCTACTTTCCAATTTTGATTCTGAAAGCTCTCCCTGTTTAATGTATCTGATGAGTAGGTCCATCCATGAGGCTCCCATATTTATATTAAGGAAAATTTTGGCAACCTCTTCATTTTTGATTGTTGGCTGGGGCAGGATTTCAGTCGGTACCATTCTTCTCATCTCTATCCTCATTGCTGAAGCTAACTTAGCGAGTGCATCGACTCGACTATTGCCTTAACGAGGTATCCTCTTCATCTTCACCTCTTTGAAGCCTTCAAGCATCGTTCTTACCCTCTTCAGGTATTTGGCGATCCTTTCATCCTTGGCCTCATATACCCCAAGAACTTGGTTGATAACTAGCCTCGAGTCACTGTGGACTAGGAGTAGGTCAACTCTGAGGGCTTTAGCCAAGGAGATCCCTACTATCAATGCCTTATACTCTGACTCATTGTTTGAAGCCTTGAGGTTGAACCTCAATGCATATTCAACATCGGTACCATCTAGAGCTAATGGTATCAGCACTGCTCCGCTTCCACTTTCACAAGAAGACTCATTAACGAAGAGGTTCCAAACATCTTCATTTGAAGTGAAGTTCCCCTCAAATAGGATCCCTTTCTTGAAGAGGTACCCGTCTTTCTCATTCTCAACTACACTTTTTCTGGACTTTCTTGATCCAACCTCGTTCGTATCACGGGAGATGTTACTATCTGGTTCTCCTACAATCTCTTGACTATTCTCAATGTCATCCTCTTCCCATGTTAATTTTGCTACAAAGTCTGCAAGAGGTTGACCTTTGATGGAAACCCTTAGTTGATAAATAATATCATATTCCCCTAACTCGATGGCCCAAGTCATTAACTTGCCTGACTTCTCAGGCTTGTGGAGGACCTATCTTAGTGGGGAATCAGTGAGGACAACCATGGAGTGGTCTTAAAAGTATGGTTTCATCTTCCTAGAAGTGTGTATCAGGGTATAGGCCAACCTTTCCATTCGAGGATAATTCTGTTTAGACCCTTGGTAGGGTTAAGCTTCATCCTGTATAAATCCATGGTGTCAAAAGTTCTGTCTAGGTCGGCCACGTGAGTGTCGGCCTTCAAGCTCTTCATCAACATGTCATCTACATATACCACCATGGTCTTTCCAATCGGACTCTCGAACATCTTATTTATAAGACATTGATAAGTGGCCCCTGCATTCTTCAAGCCGAAGGGCATGACTTTGTAACAATAGGTCCCCTTGTCAGTTTTGAACGATGTCTTCTCTGAGTCTTCTCGGTCCATAAATATTTGGTTATACCCGAAATAAGCATCCATGAAGATCATAAGCTCATGCCTTGCTGTGGCATCTACCATCTGATCAATTCGCGGTAGGGGAAGCTCTCTTCTGGACAAGACTTGTTCAAATCAGTGAAATCTATGCGCATCTTCCATTTCCCATTAGATTTTGGCACGATGACGGCGTTAGATAACCATTCAGGGTATATGACTTCCCTGATGAACTTAGCCTCCTCAAGCTTTCTGACCTCTTCCCTGATGACATTATACTTTTCCCTTGAGTAAACCCTTCTTCTTTGCTTGATGGGCTCAACGTCTTTTACAACATTGAATTTGTGGCATAAAACTTCAGGGTCAATTCTAGGCATATCCGCATGGCTCCAGGCAAAGACACTCTGCCTCTTCCTCAGTAGCTTCACCTGCTCTTCCTTGATCTGAAGTCTTAGGGTTTTGACAATTTAGACAGTTTTTTCTTGGTCATCCTCATTGAGGACGATGGATTCTACCTCTTTCGTGGCTACTCCCTTCTTGAGCTTTGGTTCATCCCTCGGATCAAGCGCGTTGATGTTGTATGTGGTTGTCGCCCTCTTATGAGCCTCTCTCTCTTTTGCAGAGTTGAAGTAGCACTATTGTGCCGATGTTTGGTCACCCTGCACTTCCCATACCCCTTAGTGGGTCGAGAATTTTAGCATTTGGTGGACCGTCGATGACACGACCTCAAATTCCTTAAGGGCTACTCGTCCTATGATGAGGTTGTAAGCCAAAAAGACATTTTCATCCATCACGAAAAAATTGATCTTCCGGGTCAACCTCTTAGGCCACTCATCTCCCATTTGTACATCCATCTCATACATCCCCAATAGATGGACCTTTTCACCGCTGAAGCCCATCAACATATGATGATAGGGTACAAGCCTAGCTCTGCTGAGGCTAAGGCTCTTAAAATAGGGCCAGAACATCACATCTGTTGAACTTCCTCCATCCATGAGGATTCTCTACACCTCACATCCATGAACTCTTGTTATAATTACCAGATGGCCATCATGCGGGGCTAAGATACCTTTGAAGTCAAGTCGGGAGAATCCAACTATAAGAGTATCTACCTTCTTTTTCTTCTTCTTAGCCTCTGAAGATGCCAGATTCATAACCTCTACTTTGGTAACTGACTTAGCTTCTTCCACATGAGCTTTGTAGTCGGCTACCTCCAAGCCGCCCCTGCTAGTCCTCCACAGATGGTGTTAACACCAAAGGAGATCATACCAACCCTCTTCACAGGGGCATTATCGTCTTTTGGTGGGAGGTCAGGGTCATCTTCATCATCATCAGCATCTGAGTCCTCAACTCTTCTTGTTGGGGTATATTCTCGACACTTTTTGTTTCTCTTCTTTTTAGGGTCTTCCCTTCCCCCCATAGAAGCTTTAGCCTTAACATACTTCCTAAGCTTTTCGGACTTCAACATATTCTCAATCTCATCCTTTAAGGCGAAGCACTTGTCAGTCTGATGACCTTGGTCTTGGAGGAAATTGCACCATAAATTCTTGTTCCTTTTATGCGGAGGAGACTTTAACTCCGCAGGCCACCTCAGGGACCAGTCATTTTTTTATTTCATTGAGGATGAGTTCGCAGCTCACAGTTAGAGGAGTATAGTGTGCAAACTTACCGTCTCCATACCTCTTCTTTCCGTCTTTATTCCTTTGGAATTTCTCGCTGCTACTTCCATTCTCATCCTCATACTTTGTATCTATAGCCTCTTCAGCATTCATGACCCTTCCTGTAGTTTCTAACAGCTCAGCGATGGACTTGGGAGGGTCTTCAGCAAGCTTCCACTACAGCTTCCCCCTCTGGGGGTCCTCCAATGAGAGCTGTCATAGCTATATTCTCTTCGTAATCTTTAACCTCTAATTTTTCTTTATTGAATATAGCTATGTAGTCTCTTAGGCTCTCGTTCTTGCCTTGCTTGGAGTAAAACATATGAGCGGTCTTCTTCTGAGGTCTTATCTTGGATCGAATAAATGTCTGCCGTGGACTGGTACATCTCAATATGATGTACATGGTTGGTACTACCATTGTACTTGGGAGACACTATAGGTGGTTTGAACTTGGCAGGGGTTGGGAAGTTCATTATCCTTGCCACAAAGGGGAGACCTCTGATAACCCTCTTTGTAGTGGGTCTCGTCTTTTGATGAGGTCCCCTATCTTCTCTTCAAGACATTGAATGGAGTCGTTCCATGGTTTTGCAACATTGAACGGGCCGAGGTTGTCCACATCCACCTCCAAGGGGTGAACTTAGGGTTCCCCAATCGCTGTACAACGTCAGCTATTTACCTCCTCTTGCTCCCTGTCTCGGGCATGTTGGGGTCGATAATATTAGGGTCGGCCCTGGTAAGGTCTTTGGTCCCCATCATCCCTTTATGAGCCTGCAACGCTTCTAGATCTGGATAATCTCTGCCTTAGGTGATTAACTAAGCCAAGCCTTTCAAGCGATTAAAAGCTGATCCTCTTTGTTGGGAACTCCCATCTCTTCTGCCCTCACAACCTCTGCTCAACTTGATAGAACGTACCGTGTTATTTGAAACCTCATATGGCTCCCAGGAATCTTCTGGATCATCCTCTGCCTCTATATTATCATACATATCCTCAAGGCAAGGGTTTCCTTACCTCCCCAAAAGTAAATGCCTAGGGTCAGTAACGTCCCTCCTCCGTTGAGGAGTAGGTTGATCTTTTCGCAGATCTTGGTGTGGTCCCCTGGATTCAGGATGCGGTTGAGCACTCGTCGGAGTAATCATCTCCAGTGAGACCCCCGGTGGCCTGATCATATTTTGACTGAGTTGTGCAAATTGTCCTTCATTGCTTGCTGTGTTGCAGCCAAGGACCTCAAGGCTGCTACCACCTCAGCCATTTCGGACTGGGGTAGTGCCTGGATAAAACTAGGTCCTCCAGTACCATATGGTGGAGGAGGTGGTGGTAACTCTGGTGCCATATGTTAAAACTAAAGAGCTCACGAGGGAGATGAACTTAATACCTTAAAGGACCTCTTTCAATTGTGAAACATCTCCACGCAAGGGGTGAGGCCTGGTTCACCACTAAAGTCACAAGTGAGGTTAAGCAGAAAAAAAGGAAGAGATAGCTTCTCATTCCCACAGACGGTGCCAAGCTCATTACCAGCCAATGATAAGGGGAAGGGATTTGAAAACTTTCCTATGCCAGAAATAACCCTCGAGGAGAGAAAGATCCTCGATCAACTAAAGAAAAATCAAGATAACATCACTTTATGGGGGCTTTTCTTGTCTTCCCAGTTGCATAGAAATGCTTTGATCAAGTTACTCACTGGACCCAGAGTTCCTCCTTCCACCATGCCAGAAGAAGCGATAAATCTATTCAGATCCCTGACCTCTACCCGAATGATATCCTTCTTCGAAGAAAAAATCCCCAGAATTGGGCCAAACCACAATCATCCACTCAACATATCCATCGAAGTTATGGGGAAAATCGTACAACTATCTCTTGTCGATAATGGATCCACCTTGAATGTCTGCCCATTAAGAACCTTCAAAATCTTAGGACTGGAAGAAAGGGACCTCTCTCCAACTTCCATTGCTGTACGTGCCTACATTAATACCCGTCGGGAGGCGATGGGATCTATAAAACTTGTAATAGGGGTTGACCCTATAAACCCTGTCATTGAATTCCATGTTATTGACATCCCAGCTTATTTCAACCTGTTATTGAGATGACCTTGGATCCAGAGTATCAAGAGTGTGTGTGCCTCACTCCATCAGAAATTAAAGTTCTTAGCCGACGGACGAGCCATCACCATTTTGGTTGACGATGACAATGACGAGGGTGCAAGTACCAGCAATCCAATCCTTGAGATACATCACAGGTCAAATGATATGATCTTATCAGGATTCCGAGTTAAACCAATCCTACTCCCGGGAGGGAACGATTTTAAAGAAAGGGTTTGTCCAGAATATGACCCTCATGGTAACATCAATGTGATTCAGATGTTCATAAACATGCACTTCATGCCCGGACTGGGGATAGGACAAAGATAACAAGGGATACTTGTGCCCATTGAACTAAAAAAAGGTTTCCCTCCTTGTGGTTTGGGGTATCAACCACCAGAACAAGAACTCAAAATGATCCGCCAGTCTCAACCAAAGAGATGACTAGACTACATCCAAACCATCTCACGTGACTCCTTGAATGGACGATTCATCAAAGAGGGTGATTATTTCCCCTTTTGCGAATTTCCGGAGCCATGGTATGACCATATATATAAGAAGATGAAACCCGAAATGGAGATCTTTTTCCAAAACAGCTACCCATGGTCCGAAAGTTCCCAACACCATGAGCAAACCCTCATCAGAGATACCAAAGACACTGAGGAAAGTGACTCCAAGGACTCGTTTAACTTACAAACACTGGGGCTGACACTCTTCATGGTTCATTCAGGTACTACATCACCAGATCCATCCCACATGGTTAAAGCTGCTGATACACCTCTCCTCAACTAGCATGCTGCGCCAGTTCTACCTGTTGAAATCTCACCTAACCCCAATGTTTACCCCATTTCTTCTTCTATTGTCTATACTTGCTCAAATATAATCAATACCTCCTTTGATGAGGTTCTCAATGCTATTTTTTCCTATGAATGAAATAAACAAAGATTTTGAGTATCTTGCTATGCCTTACATTAATTGTTTAGATTATAATCAAACTTTTGATGATGATGATTTTTCAAATGAATAATTCTTAACTGATCTAAATAAGGTTAATAAGAAACAACATAATTTCGTTCAAGTTAATGAAGAAGAGACTGTTATTATTAACCTCGATTCTAGTAGGCAACTGCACGAGATTAGGATAGGGGCACCCTCGATGAGCATGAGCGGGCACAACTCGAAGAATTATTGAAGTAATTCGTAGATGTCTTCGCATTGTCCTATGATGATATGCCCAGAATTGATCCTGAAATTGCCCAGCATGAGATCCCCACTCTTCCAGATTACAAGTCGGTTAAACAAAAGCTGAGAAAGCTCCGCACCGAATGGTCTCTTAAAATCAAAGAAGAGGTGGTCAAACAGCTAAATGTGGGTTTTATTCGTGTGATCAAATATCCCACATGGCTATCCAACATAGTACCTATGCCGAAATAAGGAGGGAAAGTTTAGATGTGTGTAGACTACCGACTTGAACAAAGCCTCTCCAAAGGATGATTACTCATTACCCAATATCGACATGATCATGGATAACACAGCCAGTTATGCTCTCAAGTCATTCGTCGACGATTTTGCTGGATGCAACCAAATCAAAATGCACCCAGATCATCAAGAAAAGACCGCATTCATCACCCCATGGGGAAACTTTTGCTACACTATTATGCCATTTGGTCTCAAGAATTTTGGGTCTACCTACCAGAGGGCCGCCACAACCATCCTGAACGATTTGATTAACAAAAAAGTCGAGGTATATGTGGACGATATGATTATCAAATCCAAAATAAGGGAAGGTAATTATCCCGCTCTCCGAAAGTTATTCGAACGATTGCGACAGTATCAGATGAGACCCAATCCATAGAAATGTGTCTTCGGCATTACAAAAAGAAAACTCTTAGGATTCATGGTGAGTGAGAAAGGGATAAAAGCAGATCCTGTTAAGATAAAATCCATACTTGAGATGCCACCTCCCCGAACTGAGAAAGAGGTTCGTGGTTTCCTTGGGAAATTACAATACATCAGTCGGTTCATCACCCAGCTGACCTCCATCTACGAACTAATTTTTAAACTCCTCCAAAAGGATTCAACTGAAGTTTTGAATGAGGACTTCCAAGAAGCCTTCGATCGAATCAAACAATACCTGACTCAACCTCCAGTACTCATGCCACCACAGCCTGGTCTCCCCTTGCTCCTATACCTAACCATAATCGGCACTGTATCTGAGGATTTGATAGCCCAATACCTTGAAGATTCTCCCAAAGAAAGAGCCATCTATTATGCCTGTCGCAAATTGGCCGGGTACGATGTCAACAGCACTGCTTTGGAAAAAGCATGCGTCACGCTTGTTTAGGTCACCCAAAAGTTACGACACTACATGCTTGCCTTCCCCATTAAGCTTGTATCCCGAATGGACCCCATCAAGTACTTGCTTGAGAAATCTGCCTTATCCAGCCGAATGACCCGATGGTTGATGCTCTTAGCCGAGTTTGATATCGTGAATGTCACATAGAAAGCCATGAAAGGAAGATACATCTCTGACTACCTTGCCGGCTACCCCATGGAAGAGGCTGATGTCTGGGCCTATGAATTCCTAAATGAAAACATCCTCTACACTGCTTAAAATGACCTCCGATGGAAAATGTTCTTCGATGGTGCTGCCAATAAAAAGGTATATGGCATTGGGATACTTCTGATCTCCCAAGATGACTCCGACACTCCCATCGCCATCAAGTTGGATTTTCCCTGCCCCAACAACATGACTGAATATGAGGCATGCACGGTAGGCCTCAAAGTTTCTCTCAATAAAGTTATCCAATGCCTAGATGTCTATGGAGATTCTGCCCTCATCATTGGTCAAGTGCTGAGGAAATGGAAAGTCAAGGATGAGAAACTTTAACCCTTCCATACCCGCTTTGAAGAACTAGCCTCCCAAATTCCAAGACATCACCTTCCACTACCTACCTGGAGAAAATAATAATCTAGCCGATGCCCTTGCTACCTTGGCCTCTATGGTCGACATACCCGAAGCAATAACAATGGCCCCCTTCCAAATCCAAAAGCAAGATAAACCAACCCACTGCTTCCACATTGATCTCATCACCAAAGAGGATCCTGAGCTAGCCAAATGCTGGTATTATGATATTTAGCACCTCCTCAAGCATGGTAAATATCCCAAGGGTTCCAACAAAAAAGACCGGGCAACCCTCTGAAGGCTGGCCGCCCAGTACATCATCTGTCACAAAGCACTGTTTAAAAGAAACTTCGATGGAACCCATCTACACTGCATCGCAGGGGCTGACATTAAAGAGGTGATGCAAAGAATCCACAGCGAGGAATGCAGACCCCACTTGACCGGTCACATGCTTACCAAGAAGATCATATGACAAGGCTACTACTTTACCACCATGATCCATGATTTCTCCGCCTATGTCCGTAGATTCCTCAAATGCTAGCAGTTCTCCAACCTTCAACACCTGCCTCCTCGAGAATTATTCAACATGACTTCTCCCTGGCTATTCTACACCTGGGGCATCGACATTATAGGAAAGGTTACACCCAAGGCCTCTAACGGACATGAGTTCATCCTGGTTGCCATTCATTACTTCACTAAATGGGTCAAAGATGAGTCATATGAAGTTCTGAATTCCAAGAAAGTGGCCAAGTTAATCAAGAAAAACATCATCTGTCGATATGTGGTCCCACACAAGATAGTCTCAGATAACGGGTTACATTTCGAGGCGGAAGTAACAGAAGTGGTTGACGAGTATAAGATTCAAAGACAGAAATCTTCTCCCTACCGACCTCAAACTAATGGTGAAGTTAAAGTAGCCAATAAGAACCTCAAAACCATTATCAGTAAGATGGCCAAAAGCTATCGAGATTGGGCCGATCGAATCCCATACGCCTTCTGGAGCTATCAAACCTCAATTCGAACCTCTACTGGGGCTACCCCTTACTCTCTAGTATACGGAATGAAAGCATTCCTACCCGTGGATCTAGAAATCCCTTCCCTTCGTGTCATGCTTGAAAGACAAGTCAGTAAGGAGGACTGGCATCAAATCTGCCTCGACGAACTGTCACTCTTGGACGAAAGGAGACTGAAGGAATTATATCACATACAAGGGTACCATCACCGAATAGTGTGTTCATTCAATAAAAAAGTCAAGGAGTCCAAGAAGGGGATTTAGCCCTCAAAGAGATAATAAAGCCCATCTGGGACCCCAGAGGGAAAGTCAAGCCCAATTGGAGCAACCCATACAATATGAAGAAGATTTTATCCGTTGGTGCTGCCATGCTCACCGACATAGATGGAGAAAATATGGCTCGTCCAATCAACCTGGATCATCTAAAGAAATTTTACCCGTAGTCTGAAATCTCGGTGCGCTACGACTCTTCTCATCTCCCTTCTATTTAAAAAAAATAAAAAAATATCTTTATTTCCCTCTACCGTGAACTACGTGGGCCTGATCCTTTGCATAAATTATTCCCGGAAAAATTGAAAATTTTCAAAAACTCGCAGAGGTACGTAGGCAGCTCATACATCTTACATGAGCACAACCCCTTCTTTTTCACAAAAAACTATTTTTTTCTTATCTTCGAGAATGATAGTTTATTTCAACATATGCTTGAACAAAAGGATTATGCATGCCTTAGCGATCGGTATAGATAATTGAAAATACATAATTCATCAAAAGGCACAGCTAGATGATCAAAAAGTTGTTTATTTCATTAATAAGAAATTATAGTACAATTCCATAAAGGAACGGATGACTCCCTTCCCCCTACTTTCCTAAAAAGCCAAATAAATTCCCCATTACAAAAACAAACTCTCCCAGAGTCCTACCCACAGCTACCAGAGGAGCCCGCTCCATTATCATCATCTACATCCTGTGGTCCCCAAGCTTCCCCTGCCTAAATGGAGTGCCGCAGACGCTCTATGGACCGCTAAACTCAAACCAACCTCGAAAAAAACTACCACACCTCCCTCCATGGTATCAGATAAGGCAATCCACCTTTGTCCAGTATCCACTTCCAACATCTTGCTGACTACTCTTCTCCAAAACCATTTCATATAACCCTTGGGGATGTGCTAAACTCTCCCAGTAGACTGAGAGGAACGGGTCGACGAACGCCGACTCTCCCACAAAGAGCCAAGCCGCACACGTAGACGCTCTGTCAAATCTTCTAGCGGAAAGAAGTCTAGTGTTCAAGGTGGCATGATCGGATCCCAACCAAATTGGCACAAAAGACGCCAAGGGAAATAGAAAGAGGTCTGTCTAAGACCAACTATCCGGATATACGGGTATTCACCCAGTTCCAGAATAGGTAGTAGATGTCCCTACCAAGGTACTTACCAGTACAAATTTAGAGCCCCATGCTCCATGAACCTGTTCTCCCAGCTCTCAATATCCAAGCCAACACTAATGAAATGGCAGGAAAAGAAATTGGGTACAACTGACAAAGGGTATTCCGAAACGGTCACCAGGCGGAATCTTTCAGACAACCACATGAACAGCATCACAAGGCTACCCCTCAAAAAGTCACAACGACCTTCTTGCTGGGAATCTAGGCCATTTAGAGTCTCCATCAGTATCACCGCCGTAGGAGTGCGATGGTAGGACATCCATGAGGTAATAGCTGCAAGTTGTGAGTCCACCAGCAGTTCCTTAGTCAGCAGCAAAATTTTTGAAACCAAGCCTAGAACGACAACTCTGGCATATCTAACATCACCAACCTCCTACAAATGCACGGGCCGCAAAATCACTAGAAGAGAAATCATACCTCCAGCCACCAGTGATCTGGCCGCTGAGGACGAAACATAAAGAAGCCCCACCAATAACTCCCAGGGAGAATGGGGAAACTCAGGCAGAGCTGCGGAAATACTGGGATTTATCCCCAATATGGCACAAAATTCCTCATAAGTCAAATAGACTTCTTCCAAGCCAAAGCGGAATACATGGTCTTCGGGGTACCAGAATTGTACCACCGCCATCAGCATGATCCACTCTATGGACCGATTACGCCATATAGAAACTCGACGCATGTTGTAAGCATCGTAGTTGACGTTATAAGAGAACATCGCCTCCAAAGTCTCGAGATAGTTGGTAAACTCAACACTACCAGGGAGAGCCATCTCACAAAATAAGAAAGTCAGGATGTGAGGGTGTTAGGAAAACTCTCTAATCTTACCCCTCTTTTATACTTGAAAACCTCTACAAAGGACATAACCCTTGCAGAAATTGGAGGAAATACTTCCCCACAAGGTACCAAAGGCTGTAGAGGGTACTAATAAAAGATTTGAATTGATGGGACTAGACTTACCTGTCGATAGGCAGAACAAGGTGATTGTCGATCGGCAACCCCCTACTTTTAAAAGTTTTCCTTTTTCCTCTTTTATCAAGATTCAGAAAACTCAAAATAAGTTGATATTCTCAACAGAATTTCAAAAATCCTCTTTTCATCTTTTTATAATTTCTCACTATGAATAAAACTTTGTTTAAAAACTTCCAAAAATATTTTACGGTCTCAAAAGCAAAGTAAAAAGCGTATGTGCTTGCATTCATTCATCACTAATAGAAGATAATAAAAAAAACAGTGGTACATCATCTTGCAGGAAAGAAAAGAAAAAAACAACGGGACTCAGCCCAAACCCACATTCTCCCTCTCTCTCTATCTCTCTCACCTAATCTTCATGTCTCTCTCCTAAGAGCTTCGACCCCTACGACGCGCTCTTTTCCCTAACGGTGAGATGACACACGACCGTTACCTGAACCAAACTCCTCCCCGAATGAGGTAGACGACACCATGCCAGAAGGAATGGGAACTTCATCCCAAATATGGGTAGTCGACAAAGATATGCAGTCCCTAATATACCACAGCCAAGTGGTGGACATCCAAACATGCTGCAAGAAAAGGCAAAATAAGTATCAAGCAAAAAAAATCAAAAGAAACCAAAGGAAAAGAACATAAAGATATACCTTAGGACGAAGAACCTCCACTGTCAAGCCCAAATCCTTCGGGTCCATCGCATGAGGACGATGCTGCATATGCACGATCCCTCCATCAGCCCGCCGTATATTGTATGAAGGAGTATGCATCCGCACAAAGGGAAATTCCGAAGTCACCGCCGCACTAGATGTCGAAGGACCGCCACCGCTGTGGGAAGACCCCACTGGCCGACTCGAACCCGCAGGAGGGAAGGGTAGTGCATCATATATGTTGGGAACCATAAGCCATCTCGTCACGAAGTCTGTATGATCATGCGTCACAGTCGTATCGGTGTACAATAGGTAGGACTCGCCAATCATCGCCGCAATCCTCACATCCTCCGACAGCATCTGCTCCCACCTCATAGACATAGGGAGCCTTGCAGGTGGCACCACCACCTCCCCATCAGCAATCTATCGGACCACCTTCTCCCCGAGATACCAAGAGTGGACAAACTCATGTTCCAGCTAATGCCTCATCTGCGCATTTACTCCAGACAACCACGTGTCCTGAACGGTCATCCCCCAAGGGTAAAAGGTCACCTGAAAAATCCCCAGCAAAATATAAGGAAACATGGAATTAGAGAACCCAAAGGTCTTAGACTGAAGAAGAAAAAGTCTTACCCTATCACTGGTCAGGCCATTCAAGACCTGACGCATTGCCTCTAGAGAGAGAGACCTCCTCGACTGCCGATTGGCCTTATGCCATCGATGCAACTGGCAAAAATCCCCAACAGTCTCATCCTTCAAAGCAATCAGTTGGGTATTACACCCGATCACCTCATAGAACCACGTCTATCAAAGACAAGAATTCGCAATCAAAATAGATGCATAAGAAAAATGCGAATGGTTGAAAGGAAAATGCCCAAAAATTAAAGAATACCTCAAGAAGATATATGGATCTAGTGAAAGACTGCCGACAACACCAACTGAATGCATCCAGGGAAAAATAAAGGGTTGCCAAAGTCAGGCTCCCCCAGTCGTATAGAGGGATGTTCGAAAACATCCTTAGATATGGTAAAAAACATAAGTGGACAACATCACAGCTCAACCCCACCAGATATTCCCCCAACACCAGCAAAATAAATAATCGGGCCATCTGCCTCACCTGCAGCCCGTCCTCCACATTGATCACCCTTCCTAACGAAACATCCTTTAGCAGCGATAGACGAATGGAGTCCCTAGACGCTATCCTCCCCACATCACCAAGCGCCGTGCGAACCGCCTTCCGCCTCACTCGCAAAGAGCGATCCACCTTTATTTTCTCTTGATCACAATCCATCCCCAGCAGTTGCTGCATATCTATGGGAGTCACAGTCATCTCCCCAAAACCAAAATGGTAGGTATAATTAGTGTCCCACCACCTCTCCCCCAGAGCGCATAAGACTACCTTCGAACGAGGCGTATCATCTAGCACATACACTAACCTCCCAAAGCCTGCTGAGGATACCACCCAACGCTCCACATGTGGAAGATGCTCCCAGACATCCTTAAGCCCCGTCGTTCTGTGGGCACGCATATTTGACAAAGAAAATTCAGATTGGCGAAGAAAAACCTTTTCAAAATCCAAGAATAAATAAAACCACAAAAAAGGGAATGCCAAAAGTCATTTTACTTACATAACCACCAGGGTTCACCACCCTCTAAGAGAGATGATGCGACGGCTCCCGTAGAAAGGTCCGCTCATCCGTAACAGGTTCGAATGCATCAAAGGAGTTATCACTCCCCAAAGCAAGAGGCGCCCTAGCCCTCCACTCCACGTTTGCCAAGTCATCAACAACCAACCATTCCCGATGAACTGCAGTGCTCATAAAAGCAGCCATTTTTTAGATTACGGAACCCTAGGACGATTCGTAAAAGAAAAACGAAGAAAGATTCCTATCGATCGGCACTGACCCTTTACCTTCTCGAAGCAGTCCAAAATTCCATGCCACTTCCAAATGGCACCCTCCATACCATACCGATCGGCACACCTTTAAACTTTCGTACATAAATTCCCAAAAAATACCAAAAAACCCTGAATAATCCTCAAAAAATTGTTAAAAATCACAGAAAGGATTTAGAACATTTTCACCAAGAAAATTTCGCACTTCCTCAAGCAGAACCCCTATTTCCCCAGCGAAAATATCAAAAGCCAAGCGAATCTCTCCCCGGCAACGTCCCCAGAGGACCTCCAAAATACCCAAAACTTCAGGATCATATCCTATTTCCCAAAGGTCTCAAATTTCCCCAAGAAATACATTCAAACCCTGGACCACCTAATCGCTTCCCCAGTATCAGATTGGCTGTTCCCCTGATAAAGTCTCCGAAAAACACAAGGATTTCCCCAACAATCAACTCTCGAGCTCAAATCAAAATCATGAGGTAATTTACCCAATAGAGTTCCCCGAGGTCACCTCATCTTAAGCCCACAGAATTAGCTTTGACCCGCAGAATTGGTCATCTCAGCTTAAGCCCGCAGGATTGTCTTCACCCCGCAGAATTGGTCATCTCACCTTAAGCCCGCAGAATTGGCTTTGACCCGCATAATTGGTCATCTCACCTTAAGACCGCAGAATTGGCTTCAACCTGTAGAATTGGTCATCTCACCTTAAGCCCGCAGAATTGGCTTTGACCCGCATATTCGGTCATCAAAACCTAATCCCTCAGAATTGGCTTTGACCCGCAGAATTGATCACCTTACCTTAAGCCTGCAGAATTGGGTTCGACCCGCAGAATTGGTCATCTCACCTTAAGCCCGCAAAATTGGCTTCGACCCGCAAAATTGGTCATCTCACCTTAAGCTCGCAGAATTGGCTTCGACCCGCAGAATTGGTCATCTCACCTTAAGCTCACAGAATTTACTTCGACCCGCAGAATTGATCACCTCAACATAAGCCTGCAGAATTGGATCCGACCCGCAGAATTGGTCATCTCACCTTAAGCCCCCAGAATTGGCTTTGACCCACAGAATTGGTCGTCTCACCTTAAGCCCGCCGAATTGGATTCGACCCTCATAATTGGTCATCTCACCTTAAGCCCGTACAATTGGATTCGACCCGCAGAATTGGTCATCTCACCTTAAGCCCGCAGAATTGGCATCAACCCGCAGAATCGGTCACCCTCATCTCCAAGGCCGCAGAATTGGCTTCTACCCACAGTATCGGTCATCACAACCTAAGCCCTCAGAATTGGTTTCGACGTGCAAAATTGGTCACCCTCATCATTATTGTAGGTCCTCGGAATTGACTTAAAATTTTCCTTTAAGACCATCCCCAGCATTCCCCTTTAAGCCCTCAGAATTTGCTTCGACTCGCAGAATCGGTCACCCTCATCTCCAAGCCCTCAGAATTGGCTTCGACCAGAAAAATCGGTCACCCTTATCTACAAGACCTCAGAATTGGCTTCGACTCGCAGAATCGGCACAGTCATCTCCAAGCCCACAGAGTTGACTTTAACGCACATAATCGGTCACCCTCATCCCTAAGCCCTTAGAATTGGCTCCGACCCGCAGAATTGGTCATCTTACCTTAAGCTCGCAGAATTGACTTTGACCTGCAGAATTGGTCACCTCAACTTAAGCCCGCATAATTGGCTTCGACCCGCATAATTGGTCATCTCACCTTAAGCCCGTAAAATTGGCTTTGTCCTGCAAAATCGTCCACCCTCATCTTCAAGCCCTCAGAATTGGCTTTGACCCACATAATCGATCATCCTCATCCTTAGGTCCTTAGAATTAACCTCGACCCTCTGATCATCCTCTTTCAAATGCATCACGTGGTGTCTATTCGATGGCTATTATTTGTTCTAAACTCAGCCATCGAGGGGATCTGAGACACCGCATTCTAATACCCCCTAACCTCTCCTTAGGTCCCTTACACCTCCCTTTATCATTGCAAACCCAAGTTATACTCCGGGTATTGACCTAAAGGCCATCGGGCACTCACAGGCTCCGTTTGACCCAAAATCAAACACTTCCGCTCGAATGAGACTGAATGAATCTTTGAAGGGAACTGAATCCCCTTTCCAATGGTCCGACCCGCGCATAATTCTGACTTACGATGCGGATGAATGACCCATTTTCCCCAAAACTCGATTAAGAGGTCACCGGACGCTCCCATGCTCCATTTGACCAAATTCAACTCTTCAACTCGACCGATACTGAATGAATCTTCAAAGTGCACTGAAACCCCTTTCCAACAGTCTACCCCATGCACAATTTTGACTTATAGTGCAGACGAATGATCCGTTTTAATCCGAAAGGTCACCAAATGCTTCTCGGCCTTAGTTGACCAAAGTCAACACCCCGAACTAAGTCAAACTCTTTGTAATGTCAAATTACATCTCCTAAACTTTCTAACGATCCACCTCGTGCGCGATTCTAACTTACCATACGGACGAACGATCCGTTTGCGTCCAAAATTTCTTCGTCCAAAAGAATGACGAACGCTTCCTAGACACATTTGACCAAAAGTTAACTCCCTGACCTAGGAGCATTCCAAAGGACTTTCTAAGGTCTTTGAAATACATTTCCAACGGTTTTCCCCGTGCGCGATTCGGATCAACGGTTTGCGCTCTACGACCAATTTTCTGAAGGAACCTGAAAGACACTTCCAAACGGCAGGTTCCAATACCTGCCTATTGGCAGTGTGCCTAAACACACTTTCCAACTGGAAGGACCAGGGTTATGCTGATCGTCAATACCCTTGGCCTATAAAAAGGAGGGCCTAACCTCATTCCAAAGAGGAGGAAAAATCAGAGATCCATTACTCTCAGCAAGCTCAGAAAACCCCTTTAGAAGTCAACGTGATTTCCACATCCAAATCCCTATCCAACCTTCACCTTTCATCACCTTTTTCATCAAACTTGGTGAATTAAGTACCTTCCATCATCATCCCAGTGCAAGGGCTTCTCTCCAACATCAAAGATCAAGCTCAAGAGCTCCAAGAAGGTCCAACTCTTTTAACTCTCTATTTAAATTCCCCTAAATACGTATTAACTTGTTTTTATTACTTAGCACTTTTATTCTCTCATATCACATATCTTAATATACTTTTTATCTAGTATTATTGCACATCTCTTATTTTCATATAAATAAAACCCAAAAAATAAAAATAAAAAAGGATTTGCTCATAAATTCCAAATGAGAATTCTCACACATTTGTCACAACTAAAACACTTTTTTACATACACACACACGCATATAAGAGAAGTCCCCGATTGGATTTATGGGATAAATACCACCCCTCATTTTGCATGCGAACTACGTGGACTTTGATGCCTCTATAGTCTACGTAGGCTTCTTGGGGTAAAACCCTTGACTCGAGTCCTATTCCTACTTTTCTGTCATTTACTATTTTCTCCATATTCTTTAAACTCAATGCTCTTAAATTCAATAAATAGATATATTCGTTCTTAATGGCTTATTATTCCATGTGCGTTTTCGTTCCATTATAACGATCAACGCAATTCTTAGGGATATTCCTACGAGTGACTCGATTTATCTCTTCCATGATACAAGTCGATGATTCCTATCTCCACTACGTATACACATGCACACATACCATGGGGAAATAAAGGAAAATAGCAACAACCCATGAGAGACCGTAAGGGCAGAATGGATGCCTAACACCTTCCAATTTCGTAACTTAGCCTCTAGACCCTTTTTTGAATCATTTTGGTTTCGTATGTATCAGTATGTCTTTGGATGTTGTCCTTTGGGATGGATGACTTTTCTTTTGTCTGTTTTCAGTAAAATAGACTGGAGAATCCACCTCTCTACATTATTCTTGTCATCAATGACACCGGCCGAGCCGCTCTCGAGAGGGACATGCGGGACCAAAAATGGATCCTCTCCCATCGCGAGGATCGGGGATGGTTGCAGGGGTGACCAATTCTCAGGATCTTAAGTGGGGGTGACCAATTCTGAGGGCGAGGTCAATTTTGAGAACCTTTTGTGATGGCGAACAATTATGAGGGCCGAGGTCAATTCTGGGGACCTTAAGTAGGGGCAACCAATCCTGAGGGTCGAGGTCAATTATGAGGACCTTAAATGGTGGTGACCAATTCTGACATTCGAGGTAAATTTTGAGGACCTTTAATGGGGGCGACCAATTCTGAGGGTTGAGGTCAATTTTGAGGACCTTAAGTGAAGGTGGCAAACTCTGAGGGTCGAGGTCAACTCTAAGGACCTTAAATAGGGGTTTTCTTCCTAGGGAGTCTTTATTTTACCTTTTTTGAGACTTTGTTGGGGGAAAGACATCTGTCTGGATAAAGTTTTGCCGGGGGAGTTGAAATTCTTAGTTTGGAAATTTCAGTGGAGAAGCAGTTGATGACTTGAGGTTTGGGATCCCACTGGGGAATGTGTTGATGGCTTGAGGTTTTTGGGATTCCACTGGGGAATGTATTGATGACTTGAGGTTTTAGGATTCCATAGGGGATTGTGTTTCTTGGAGATTCCATTAGGGGAGATCTCTGATTAGGGATTCTAGCTCTGTTTGGGAAAATTGGGAATTTCCTGAGAAAAAGTTTAATTAGGGAATTCCTTCTAGAGAAATTGATAGGATATTACGTAGCTCTGTTGCGGAAGAAATTGATTTCTAATGAGGATGAGGTTTTAGGATTCTGATGGGTGGTGTAGTGAGATTTTGGGATGTGGGTGAGATGAATTCTAGGGTTTAAGCCAGGGATAATACATGGTATTAATCTAGATGGGGACTTGGGAGCTGAAAAAATGGTTTTCTTGGTGAATAAACGTTCTGATATTCATTTGGTAATTTTACGATTTTTTTGGAATTTTTGCAATTTTTTGTACGAAATTTCAGGGATACTATCAATTAGAGGGTGGAAGGAATTTTCAATATGTATTGGCATGGTCTTCTAGGTAACGTTGGGAAGGGGAATATGCAAGTGCCGATCTGTGGGTGTCAGGGAACTGCTGATCGACATGCCCCTTAGCCTACTATAAAAATGGGTAAATTCTCTTCATTTTTCATAGCTTCTAGCTTTCCTATCTTCTCCTTCTCTCTTGTACAATCTTCTCCTATGTTATTTCCTCATTCGAGATTAGAAAATGGAGGATTTATTAAGTAGTGAGATTCACATGGTGTGGTTGTGCATTGACGATTGGACAAAACCTAGAGTGGGGGGTTAGCGTGCCCCTGGCTTTAAGCAATGAGAATGATTTTACCTGTTCGAGCTTCTTATCGATGACCGTTTTATACTGTGTGAGCCTTCACACCACCGGTCATCTAGGGTGAGGAAACCTAATGGATATGTAAGTACCACATGTCTTATGACATTTTTTTTCTTCTTTGCAATTTCTTGTTTCTTTGAATTTTGACAAAAGTTTTATTTTTTCTGTTTTGGCAGACTGACAGAGCTACTATGAACTTTCATTCTCAGGGGACAATAAGATTTGAGATGTGTGGGATCACCTTCCTATGGCGGTGCACTGGGTAGTCTCCTTCGGGTGTTTTGGTCATTTAGAGTCTGTTTTGGATAAGACACTGCACTCTACGACCGTTCTATGTACGCTAGGGGAGAGGTGGTGGGACACTACCCACACCATACACTTGGGATTTGGGGAGATGATAGTGACCCCCATTTACATCCAACAGGTGCTGGAGATCGACTGCGGTGGTACATGAATAAAGGGAGACCGGTCTCTAAGGGTGACAACGATGGTGGTTGATGCTGCATTGGGACATGTGGGGTGAATAGTCTTAGGGGACTCTATCCGTATTTCTCTTCTTCAAGAGGTTTTGCTGAGTTGAAGGATCGATGAGAACGACAGGATGCAGCTGAGGCAGATGGCCCATTATTTATTCTTTTACTATTTAGTGGGTTTTTGGTGGCATAGAACGGTGTCATCGTCCATTTTTTATTTTTACCATATTTCAGGATATTTTCGAATATCCCTCTCTATGACTTGGGGAGCCTGACTTTGGCGACCCTTTATTCTTCTTCGGATGCTTTCCATCGGTGCTGCCGATAAACTTTTATTGTAGCCACGTATCTTCAGGAGGTAATTTTATCATTTCTCTTTACATATTTTCTTGCAATTTTATTCTTTCTTCTTCTGCTTATTCCTGCCTTTTCTACAGATGTGGTTCTATAAGGTGAATTTGTTTGCATGATGAGTTGGTGGGAAACTTCTGTGGGATGTACCGATGGTGGAAGTCCAACCAGCAGTCGAAATAGTCTCTCTCCTTTTCAGTACCACGTCTAGTCTTGAATGTCTTGACGAGCAATTACATTATATTTTTTCCCTCCTGAATCCTTTTTATGAATTTTTCTCATCTGTGCGAGTATTATTTCAGAAAAATGCAAGTGACTTTCTATCCTTGGGGGATAGTTATCCAGCACACAGGGGTGACCGAGCAGAATGCACATATTCATCGGATGCTGGTGCACGAGTTCGTCTATTCTTGGTATCTGGGAGAGACAATTGTTCAAAAAATCATGGAGGATGAGATGGCAATCCCACTGACGATGCCCCCGAGGTATATAAGGCAGGTGCGAGAGCTGTTGGAGCATGCCAAGGCAGTGGCAATGATTTGTGATCCATACTCATCCTATACTGACACGATGTAGACTTACGACTACTTTGACTTTGTGATAAGTTGGTTGATGCCCTCTTATATCTATGATGTAGTGAATATGCCACCGCCTCCTATGAATTCGGGCAGGGGTACAAGTCAGTTGGTGGGGTCTGCCAAAAGCACTGGAGGTGCGTTGGCAGTAGCAGTAATGGAGGTTCCATTTCTCCATCTTGCTCCCCCATTCCTACAATATTATACTGGTTGGGGGGTGGAAGGTTGTTGAGTATACAACTCCTCCCTAATGCGATGGACCCGATGGTGTTGGGGCTAACGGACGATTTCCTTCAGCTAGAGGTATATATTTTCGTTTCTTTGTTTTTTGTCCACTTGATTTCTTCCTTTTTCTTTAGACTGACTGATTTGCGCTTTTATTTTTCTTGTAGCATGTTTGGGTGTCGACTACTTGGCTGAAGGACATTTGAGATTGGGTGGCTTCTACGACAGCTCATATTTAGGATTCGATATCGGCCCCTTACTTCCTAGCGTCATCTACTACTTTTGAGGACGGATCTGGAGCAGGTATTAGAGTCTCCTCAGCTCTTCACTGGGGGAAGCACGTTCGTTGTTGGGATGGGGGATCGTAGGAAGAGATTGGGAGAGTTTGGGATTTCGAGCCGAGTCCCGTTGTTTTTAATTTCTTTTATTTTCTTGAAAAAAGATGCTAATAGCAAGCAACATATATGTATATATATATATATATATATATATAAATGAGAGTTTATTTTATTTTTGTTTAAATGACTTACACTACATGTACTCTTTACTTTGTTGCTGAGATCGTAAAAAGGATGAGTTATTTTATTTTTTGTAAAGATAGAGTACAAATAACTCGAGAAAAAGATTTATTTTTGAGATACTATGGGTAAAAATGGATGAAGTAAGAAGGAATAACCCGTTTTTTACAATAAAGATTTATTTTTTTGGTATATAAAATTTGTCAAAAGGAAAGATATAATTTTGTAAAAATAGGGGGTTGTCGATCGGCATACACCTTGTCCTACCTATCGGCATATGGGCCATGTCAAATAACTTTTGGGCTTTAATTGCACTTTCCTACGACTTAGAGTCCTTTGGTGGGGCCGGTCTTTCATTCGCATTTGCAGGCTTTATGTTTTTATCCAAAGTTTTCAATTGTAAAAAGGGGGTATGGTGGTGTTATTTTTCACTCATCTTTATTTTCTCCTTCTTACTTCATATTTCTCGATTTCTTTCATAATTTTAGTGTAAGATATGGGTTCTTGGAATATGATTAGTATCAACCGAGGCGTAACCCCTTTATCAAGACTGTGATTAATGCCTAAGACTATGTTTAATAATAACGATGCATGAGAGTAAAATAGAATAATATTCAACACCCAAGATGGTATTGAACGAGATCTTTTACACCATAAATGCAATGCGAATACAATAAATAAGTTGAATCAACAGGTAACTTGGTCGGAGTAAGAAAGAGCTAGCACTCTTGCCATAATAAAGGCAAGGCAAGAACTTTAAGCTCACTTAATGTTCAATGATAGTGGTATCCATGGAAACAAAAAGGAATGTTTGGGCAATAAATGTTCTCACAAAAGCACTCGCTTATGAGGAAAATCTAGCAGTAATTCTAGGTTCTAATTGCCATCTATGTAAGCTGTTTTCTTGGTTTATTGATATGGATGACAGGTTAAATGTGATTGACCAACATTAAACGCCGAAGTACTATATCATCAATGGTGAAGCTATTGCATTAAATGCATGGGATATTAAGTTTTGGTAGGAAACTCCTCCACCAATTAGAAGTGCAATGGATTTAATGGGCATGTGACATGGAAGCTCAAGGTTTACCTTAGAACAACTATAAAGTCAAACTGGATTAACAAGGTCTACCAACAAAAGGACAAATCTCACTTGAATGTGGTAACTTTAATTCCATAAATGCCAGATGTTATGATGTCATGAAGAACATAAATAGTGATCCCCACTAGACGTGTGGTCACATCAATCATCGAGATGGTACATGGAGTTGAGGTTGTTCGGCTGGAAGTAGGTCGAACATTCAAATGTGTTGTTTGTTGACTGGGAACTATATCCATACGATTTATCTAAGGTTGGGGTCCCTCGAGGGGGTTCTCCCAAGTATGATGACTCGAGCAACTATTTGTTCTAAATGAAGTTTTGTCCCAAGTGTCTCAAGAGTGTTGACTATTTCTTTCCTAATGTTGCCTTGCTCCCCATCCTCGAAACCAAATCCCTTCAAGGTTCCCAATAAGAGGTTGTTCGATAACGCATGTAAGCTCAACCATGCCCTTCCAGGCATGATCCCTCGAGGGTACCGAATGTCCTCACCTGCATTCCAACGTAAATTGTTCAACATGTAAAATATAAGATCAAATACATCATGTTTCCTATTACAAGTATTGTCACTCAAGTAATCTTGGTCTTCGTAAGAAGTCCTTCAAGAATTCTCTGTGGAGGTTCTTCATGGGAGGTCGCTTGGGAGGTCTTTATTTGCATTTTCTAGTTGGTCTTTTTCAAAGTAAAAAATAATCTCGACTAATCAACCTTTGGTGAGGACTCCATTACTAGTGCATCTATTCATAGGTAATCCATTACTTCTATTTCATTGAGGATAAAACAATGATTAAAGTATGCAAGGAGGCTAAGAAAAATCCAAAAGAAAAGAAGGTATTCGAGACTCCCCCAGCTGGGAACGGTTTTGGTTCAAAGATCGAGCTGGTGGGCTATATATGGGTTGTTCTCTTCAATATATTTATTCCTGGTAAGCCCCACGATTGCCCCATGGAAGACTTGATCAACATTTTCGTTCGTATGTCCCATGGTATTAAACTCCCCTTAGCTATGATCACCTTGGGTTCTTTATACACGTGTCTAGATCGCATTCACGATGATTTTTCTTAAAGCATCAATAGAGTCGAGGTTTTAAAATATGCACACCATGGTCTGTTGACGACTTTCTTTTATTCCTACTTTCCATAGTATTCTCCAGTTGGTAGTTTCCCCCGTTCTTATCTCATTAAAGCTCCTCGGATCTGTTGTTTGAACCACAAGAGTTCCAAGAAACCCTTTATCTCCTTGATTGATAAAGTCGATAAATTTATCCCTCGCCCCTACGATGGGGTTGATCAATTTTTTACTAACCATTTCTTCACGGACGAGGAGCTTCCTGTTGCCCTGCTCGATGAATTAGTAGCCAGGAACTTTCCTGCGAACAACGTTCCTTTGCTCTTGGTTCATTCATACAAGACCTTGTATACTGAGTTTTCTTGTTTTTATTCTTTCTATTCTCTCAATCGCATAGCCATGTCGTTCAGGGATGGCCAAGGAAACCCGATGATGAGTCACTTTACCCATGAGAAGCCCATATATATATTTTTGTCTGTAGCAATTTTCTAACCTCAATTATTATTAACCTTTTCTCCAACTATTCTACCAACCCCATCATTCCAAGAAAGAGCACTAGATGAGGTAGCTCAGCCATGTATATGACGTATTTTAACTAGATCAATTTGGCAGATTTTAGAGCAATATCCTAAAAGAACCCCGCTACTCTAACGTTGAGCGATTTCCCCTGATGGATTTAGGGCTAAGGAGATGTTCTGTTTCTTATTATTTATTTCCTCTTAGTACCATTAATGATTCAATCCCTTTTGAAGTGCCTCCCTTAGCCGCTTTGGAGCAGGCCATAGTGAAAAAGAAGGAAGGTGCTCAAACGTCTGTTCTAGGTGAAACGATTACTGTTGCTCCTGGTACCTTATGATTAGTTAAAGAGGGTGATATTACTCGCGTGACTTCAACTGGAGTAACTGTTAAAGGAATCCGAAAAGCTCCTTCAATGAAGCATAAGACTTATCATGTAATTTCTCTAGTAACAACCTAAGACATATCTATGAATTTGGCTAAGTAGGTTGACCATATGTGAGCTAGTTTGCAACAAACTTTGGATGCTTAGTCTCCAATAGATTGGGCTGTTATGTCCACCCAATTGGTTGTCTATGGATTTAGTTACACTCCTATGACTACAGAGGGAATAAAAAAGCATAGAAAATCTACCGTTGAGCTAGACAGTCCATTCAGGGTATCTTTCAGAGAAGTAGTTAAGGAGGAGGAATAATTCGATGAAGAAGAAGTTGAGGATGAGGAGGATGAAATTGATGATGAAAAATAGGAAGAGGAAGTTGTAGAGAAGAAAACTAAGGGTAAGTCAGAAGTGGAGTTTGAGGAGTAGGATTCCAAGATCATTCGAAGACGCAGGCTGCAGAGGATGGTTTCTTTTTTAAAGCCTTCTTTACCCCCGCAGGACTACGCTCTATTAGAGGATACCTTTTCTGACGAGGATATGTGACTACTCCTTTTTTTACTTGTAACTTCTCACATTTATTCTTTCAATATCGACTTCTACTTTTTTTAACTCCAAGTTGATGTCCAAGGTGATCCCCATAAGGATGTTGGAGCGGATGATAATTTTGAGGGACCTTTAGCAAAATTGGAGATAACTAAAACTTTTCCTGCTTCTGAGGATGTTTAGCCAAAGGTAATAATTATCTTTTCAATGTCGAAGGTACTTAAAAATTTCCCCTTACGGACATATATTTAGATTTGTTCTGTTCAATCTAGTGGTGGCTATTCACCTGACTTTGCCCTCTTACGTAATCAAACGACCCTCTAACAACGTCCCCAAGAGGAGGGTGTTATTGAATCTTTTGGAATGAAGTCCCATGTGATTGTACCCCCAGTGATGGTAACTCTTCTGTGTCCTTTGCTCTAATTGTGATTCCTTATTTGATAGTCTTAGTAGGCCCTATTACCTAAGCAACTGCCATAGTGCTTCCTCCCACTAATGATCAAATGTTAATTACTCTGTTTGGGCCTTCTATGCTTAACCGTGGGGGAGGTGAGGTTATTTTTTCTTTTGGCTAGGTAGGACTGGGGCTAAAAGGTGATGCTACCATAGGGGGTGCTCCTGTTGTTCAGGTAGAGGAGTTTCCATTGGTGGTTCAAGGAGATTCTCGTGAGGAAGAAAGTGTGGTGCATATGTCTACTAGGAAATTCACCGATGTTCCCCCGTTAGAGGTATGATATCCCCTTTGGGAAATAACTCCTTCCCTATATGTTATTAGAATTGACTAGTAAAAAGGACTTTAAATATCCCATAAGCGAGGGTTAAGCGCGCCAAGTAATATTGGACTTTAAATCTCCCATAAGAGAGGGTCAGGCACACCAATAAATATTGGACTTTAATCTTTCATAATCGAGTGTCAAGTGGGCCAAGTAATATTGAACCTTAATCTCCCATAACCGAGGGTCAAGCGGGCCTAGTAATATATGACTTTCATCTCCAATAATCGAGGGTCAATCGGGCCTAGTAATGTATGACTTTAATCTCCCATAATCGAGGGTCAGGCGGGCTGAGTAATGTAGGAACTTAATCTCCCATAATCGATGATCAGGCGGTCCTAGTAATGTAGGGCTTTAATATCCCATAACACGATGGACAGACAGGCCTATTAATGTAAGACTTAAATTTTTGGTAAAGAGGTTGTATATTTCCCTGACTTGATAACTTCTTATGCTTCAGGTTGAAGTTGAGTAGTCAGCTTCTTATGAGCCGGATAATAAAGGTGTTACGCATGATGTTGCACAAGTAAGGACCATAGCTGAGTTGGCTACAATGGGAGAGGTTCCTAGTTTTTAAGAGGTCGAGGTCGTGAGGCCACCATCCATGCAAAAGCCAAGTTAGATGACATTCTGTAAAGGATAAGTCGTCATTAAAAGGATCTGGTTGGCTTGGCTGCCGAACAGAGTAATCTCAAGTAGATTTTTCCCCAGCATCATCACCGTCTTATTGGCTCAGCCAACTTGTGGTTCATAATGGATGCCCCTACCAACTAGACGCTCTTCCTAATTTCCCTATCTCTTGTGTTTTTTTTCCTTGGAACTTTTGTTGAATGTAACTCAGTAATTCTATCCTATTCTAAGATATTTCTTTGCATTTTATTCTCCTCCTTTTTTTATTTTGACTAAATGTTCAATGGGATAACACATTAATATAACATACATTACGTTGTAAAAAGAGGAAATGAAAAAGGTGGGATATCACTCAAAACAAATAAGTCTTTATACTACCATGATGAATGCGTAACCTGGAACTATGGGGAACATTCTCCCGAACAAGATCCAACAAAACAGAACTCGACAAAATATTTTTTTGTAACTAAACTAAAAAGAATTATCAAAAATAGTAATTTTTATGCAATTTGTTGTGCAATTTGAAAGTGACATCATCCTCCACCTTAGATATTTCACAATAGCCCGAATCATGAGCTTTTAGAACAATATAGGGGCGTTCCCATTTGGTTTTAAACTTAGGTAATAAACGTCCCCTAATGTGCCTCATGTAAGATTTTAAGACTAAGTCTCCTTATTTGAACATCCTTGGCCACACCATTTGATCATAGGATCTGGACAGTTGTTTTCTCAATATTACAAAGTGCCTCTCAGCTTTCTCTGTACGCTCTACTAATGCCTCGAGCTGTACATGGCGGCTTTTGGGGAGCATGGCAATTCATAAATTATATCAAGCCGAGGGTACCTCAAGATCTACTGGTAAAACATATTTCTCACCAAAAACTAGAGAGAAAAGGGTATACCCCATGGTATCTCTCTTAGTTGTTCGATAAGCCTACAGGACCTCAGGTATCTTGTCATCCTACATTCCTGGAAAGTCCTCCAGAATTTTTGACAGGATGTTCACCAGAGTCTTACTAGTTGACTAGGGATGAATGATGGAGTACTTTTTCATGAGCAAACTTACTTCATTATTTAAAAAAGGAGTGTCATTATCTAAAAGGAAGTCCTTTGGGATACCAAAATGGCAAATGATGTACTCCTTAATGAATCGATAAACTACCCCCGCTGTGACTCTTTTTAGTGGCATGGCCTCTGCCCACTCGGTAAAAAATTAAGTGGAAATAAGTATCAAAAAATTTCCTCGCGAGGAGGAATTTATTTCCCCTACTAAGTCAAACTCCCATGTGTGGAGTGGGAAAAGGTGGAGAGAGTATGCAGGTCAACCCAAAGAGTGTGAATTATATTCCCATGTAGTTGGCAAGCTTGGCACTTGCAAACAAACTCCACAGAGTCCTTTTCCATAGTAGGCCAATAATATTCAAAAGTCATGAGTTGGTCATAATGTTTGGCTCCCCCAATGTGACCCGACTTGTGGGCCTACTTCAGTACTGCCTCAGCTTCTTCCCCCTGTGCAACTCAAAGTCCTGTCATTATAGCCTCTCTGATACAACTACCCTTCTTGGATGTAGTACCTAGCACTCGTCTTTTTAGACTTGTGTTATCATCTTTAATTATCGGTATCACTCCATCTACTAGCATGTCCATGTACGGTTGCCTCCAATCTTGAGGTTGATTGATGAAGTTACATTCTTCCACTTAGTTAAATAATTTACATTTCTCACAATCCTTATGAATTAGCACATCATCATGCCTTATCAACGACCAAATTAACTTGCTCACTGAACCCATCTATACAAAGGGATCTCAGTGGGTTCGTGACTGTCTTCATGGAATTCTATCAGTCTTCTCCTGGCCTCTTCGGGATCCATACATTTGGATAACCAAACTCATTTGTTTTTGTAGTATAAGGTGTACATCTCATGCCCCACATTTGTATCTTTCAATCTTTTTAAGGAGGCTAGCAAAAATTCATATTTTGGGTATGCATGGTTCAGGTCCCAAAAGTCCACACAAATCCTAATCTGGCTCTTGTCTTTATTTCCTACTAGCACAATGCTAAACAACCAAATGGTAAGATGAACTGGGATAATAAAACCGACTGCGAGTAGCCTATGAACTTCTTCCTTGATTTTCAAGTTAAGCTCTACCTTGTACATTCGGGTGGCTTGCTTCACTAGGATAAGAGATGGCAAAACATTCAGCTTGTGGCAACTCACCTCCTTATTAACTCCAGGCATCTTGATGTACTTCCAAGTGAAGACGTCCTTAAACTCTTGTATTAACTCGATCAAACTCTCTCGCGATGCCCCTACAAGTTCCTTCGAGATAAAGATAGGGTTAGGGTCATCACCCTCCTTCGCTAGATTTATCTTTTTTAACGCTTGGATTTGTGGCCTAGGTTTGTCTTTCATTCACTCAAGTTCCTCCTCTACCTCTGTTACAGACTCTTATACGCTTGAGTTATCAATCACTAAACATTGTCCTTGGTTGTCTACCAACAAACACTCGTAGATTGGTTTAGCTTCATCATCCAAGCCTTCGGCTTCCCACTCACACCTTCATTATTTGTAAATAATTCGGCCACTAGGAAAAACTACTATTTTGTACTGCCAGGAGTTTTCTTCTTTGTGAGACCTTTTTCGGTAATTTTCTTCTAACTCTCTCACAAAGTGTCTATGGAGCATGCTCTGGCATTCAACTTGGTGTTCTATAGGGTTAATACGAGGAGTCATTTGGTCCCGAAGATGCCTAGAGAAATTGAGAGGCCTCACCGCATCCTGCTCATATTCTTCTTCATAAGTCACCACTGACTGAGCTAATTCCTGCACTCTTTCTTGACTACTTGGGACCCTGATTCCCCCGGTATACATTGTAATTACTGTAGCCTCTTCAGACAACTTGGTGTAAAAGGCAGCATCCACTAAGTGCGCTTCATCTTTTGCGAATGACTTCTTGGATTCTCAAATCACCACCTCTTTGCCCTTTATATTTTCTTTAGCACATTGGTGGTAAGTAGAAGGCACAAACCCATGGTTGTGCATCCATACTCTTTCCACTAATAGTTGATACGATGGCTCGTAGTCCATAATGTGTAAATTTACGTGAGAAGTAATATTTCCCATTGTAATGCCCACATTAACGTATCCCATAGATTTGGACAATTGGTTATCAGACCAAAATATTGACAAAGAGTGTTGCACTAGCCTTATCTCTAATAGGCCAGTAGCATATAAGGACCTAGTGGGCACGATGTTGATGGATGCCCCACCATCCATTAAAACTCAAATTAAAACATAATCATTCATAGTGGCTGTAACATAAAAAGGACTATTGTGAGGGAACCTGGTTGATCTATTAGCCTCCAAAAACGTAACCTCAGAGACTTATTTCCATACAAGCTTGGTCGTGGTCCCCATATATTTTAAGAGTGGAGTCATATTCTTCATTGCAATATCTAAGATATCTTGCGCGACCTCTAATCTTGAGTGCTCGAGGAGATCAACTTGGTCAAAGGACCAATAAAAATTATGCGAGCACTCTACAGTTGCGCATTCATTCCAATAGCCAGTTTGATCCTCCTCGAGTTCATACACTTCTTCCATGTCTCTATAATAGCCTCATTATAGGCTATTACAACATGCAATGTCTCTTGCGAGAAGGACTTTATTTGTTTGCTTAATCTCTTGATGGGGTTTTCTTCATCTTCAGATTCACCTTCCTCATCTGTCTCACCTTCCAACTTCAATTGACGAGCTCAAAGGAACACTCCTCTAATGATCCTTCGAAGTATTCCTCAAGGGGACACTTATCCCTTAACCATTGCTCATCTTCTATGTCAAAGGCACTAGTCATGTATGCCTCGCGAGCTGGTAGAGTATTATCATTCACGTTGCCTTGGGGTATTTCAATATCCCGTTTTTTCACGTGATGGTAGATCAACCTTCTTAGTAAAAAACAAGCCCTAGTTGGATGATTCACTCTATTGTGGATCTAAAAAAAGTTTATCTTTTCTATGTATTCTTGAGATACCTGCGTCGTATAGCTATTTACTGCTCTTTAAACTTTATCTCGAACCATGAGGTCATAAATGTTTAAGTCTTACTCCACCATGCATGGCATCTCTGGAGGATCCTCTTCAGCTTCGAACCTCTTCTTATTTCCCATATTTATTATTCCTTGTCCACCATTACCTTTCCCTCTTCCTTTATCATCTGCCTAGTTTACCGTTGGGGGTACTCCCCTCCCCGAGCTAGCTGATGGCCTTATAAACAAACTTGCCAAGGTAGGCGAGGTTGGTCCGGGTTTTACCACTAAATCAATATTCTTTGCTTCTTTTAAAAATGCTACAAATGTGCCCGCTCATATATCATTGATAAAATGGCAAATATTCGGGCAGGAACCCTTCTATAGAGGCTTATAAAATCTTATCCTTTCGTATTTCCTCCATTACATATAGGGAGCATTCATGAAACCTCCTAATATAGGAAGCAACATGCTCCCCTGGATTTTGTTTCTTGTGCGCCAACTGTGAGAGTGTGAACTTGTCTTCAGCTAAAAACAAGTTTTACACAAATAACAACTGTAATTCCTCCAAAGAGACCACATTGCCTAGCCCCACGTGGGAATACCAAGTATAAGACTTTTTTATCAAGGATTTTGAGAACTCCCTCCGCCTTAGGTTTTTGTCGTTACAGTAAGACTGAAGGCTTTCGATGAATTTTTTCATATTTTCCATAGGTTTAGATCCTTTTCTCGTGTATTTCCCAAAGATAGGTGGAATATACCCTATTGGGAAGTGCTCATTATTACACTCCTATGGGTACGGAGTAAGAAAGTCATTGTAAACTGAGGAACAATCTCCTTTAGCTTTAGACATTGCTATGAACTTCAATATCTCCATATTTATTTCCTCTATGACAGGCAGTGGAGAACTGGTTGTTAGTGGCACCACATCGGCAGGAGTTATTGGCACAACCGATGCACTCTCTCCTACGTTAGTGGTTATTATCGGCATTGCACTTGCCAATCCTACACCTTGTACGGTTGTTCCCACATCCAAGGTTGGGTTAACTATTACTGGAGCGATGGGGGAAATACTATTGATAATATACGTGGAAACTCCTCATGTGACAGAGGGAGCGGGTATTTAAGCCGGTGGAATCATGAAAGAGTTCGATCCTCTGGTGATTCCCAACATCGTCAGGGCCCTGGGGGTTTTGATGAAATCTGCAAATAAACCCATGACTCTTATCATTTGCATTGGTCCTATTCCTGCTACCATGACGGATGTCTCTATCACACCTGTTGTGACTGAGCTAAGTTCTTATGTTATAATCGCTCCTTCAGGTAATCCGGTGAGATCTGCCTCTTCCTCATGTTTCATGGCATCAAAGTCAATGGTGTTGGCAATGTTATTCTCTGGTATCTTTTCGAAAGAGAATACCTCCTCAGTGAAGTCACCAAATATAAGATGTGGGTTCTTGGAATATGATTAGCATCAATCGAGGTGTAACCCCTTATCAAGATCGTGATTAATGCCCAATAATATATTTAATAATGACAATGCATGAGAGTAAGAGAGAACAATATTCAACACTTAAGATGGTATTACATGATGTTTTTTACAGAATAAATGCATCGTGAACACAATAAATAAGTTGAACCAACAAGTAACTTGGTTGGAGGGAGAAAGACCACGCACTCTTGTCATAATAAAGGCAAGGAAGGAACTTCAGGACTAGTTAATACTTAATGATAGTGGGATCCATGAAAAAAAAATGGGAATGTTTAGGCGATAAATTTTCTCATACAAGCTCTTGGTATGAGGAAAATCCAGTATCAATTCTAGGTTCGAATTTCCATCCTTGTAAACTGTTTGGTTGGTCTATTTATATAGAGGGGGGGGGGGTTACTTGATTAACCTTGTGGTCATTAAATGTGATTGACTAGAATTAAATGCCGATATACTATGGCATTAATGGAAAAGATATTACATTAAATGCATGAGATATTATGTTTTGGCAAAAAACTTCTCCACCAATTAGAACTGCAACGGAATTAATAGGGATGTGACATGGAAGCTCAAGGTTTACCTTATAACGTCTATAAAGTCAGACTTGGTTGACAAGGTCTATCATCCTAAGGACAAATCTCACTTGAGTGCTGTAACTTCGAGTCCCTAAATGCTAGACGTTATGACGTCATAAAGTAGGTAAGTAGTGATCCCCACTAGACCTGTGGTCACATCAATCAAAGAGATGGTAGATGGACTTGAGGTTGCTCTACAGAAAGTAGCTCGAACATTTACGTATGTTGTTTGTCGATTGGGAACTATCTATGGGCGATTTATCTGAGGTTGGGGTCCCTAGAGGGGCTTCCCCCAAGTAAGACGATTTGAGTGACTGTTTGTGATAAATAAAGTTTTTCCTTAAGTTTCTCAAGAAGGTTGGCTATTGATTTCCCAACAATTCCTTACTCCTAATACTCCAAACACAATTTCTATGAGGTTTCCCGAGATGACGTCATTTTTATAGAGCATGTAAGCTCTCCCATGCCCTGCCAGGCATGATCCCTCGAGGGTATTGAATGTCCTTGCCTACATTACAAAGTAAATTATTCAACAAGTAAAATATAAGATCAAATACATCATAATTCCTATTATAAGTATTGTCACTCAAGTAATCTTGGTCTTCGTAGGAAGTCCTTTGAGAAGTCTCTATGGAGGGTCTTCGTGGGAGATTATTTGAGAGGTCTTTGTCTACATTCTTTAGTCTTCTGCTAAATATAGCATCATCTCATCTAATAAACCTTTAGTGAGGACTCCCCCTACATTTATGATGGACCTTCCCATGAGTGCATAATTTTCTTCATATCTCGAGAATTTAGAGGCTATGTGCCTGTATAATGTAGACTATAATGCTTTTATCTTGGCCGGGTCTCTTTGTGGAATAATCGGCTCATTGATTGTAATATGCTAGCAGTGGAAACATAATTTTAGTACCCTAAGGATCATGTTTTCCACGTTGGATTGGATGATGTCTGTCTGACCTATGAGGAGTTTTCAGCTATATATGGGGTAAATATTAGTGTGGTGGCAGCCATGTCTAAATTCTCTTAGTTTCCTTAGGAGATGTTAGAAGGGATTGTACATATCTTTCCTTCGGTGACTCGTCCATTGGTGACTAGGGGAATGATACCCCTCCCAACTGTATTATATTTTGTGCATCTACGGGATTTTAATGATACGGGCCATTCGGGAGCCATTTCCCTCGGCTTGACATCGAAGCTAGTGTTGGTGATCGGGAACCGGATGATGGACCCTCAACTGGATGCCATTACAACATGGATGTCATATCATTGCGATCCCGTGGCAGTGATACTAGCAGAGATCCTGAATGGTCTAGATGCTTGGAAGTAAGACCATTCTAATTTTCAAGGAGGAAGATTATGCATTTCATGTGGCTGGCCGAGAGGTTTTGTTTGGTGGTCACTTTTAATATCCCTTGGCAGTTATGCCAAATTTCTTCACTCTTTATTTCATCACCTTTTGATCCATCTATAAAGAACTGGGTAAACTAATTTATAGAGCACGAAGCTCGATGTCTGCACTGGTCGGTGCCCTGGTGGTGGGAGTTGTAGCCCATTGTAGAACTGGGGGAATACCTATATATTTGGTTAGTTGGTCTCTGACAGACCTCATTCTATTTTCCCTGGTATCTCCTTCAATAAGTCAGATGGGATGAAAAGTGCCTTCCCGTACCCAAGATTTCTTTCCTATAAAGAATTTGACTCAAGGCTTGCGAATGTAATCTGGCTCTTTGTGAAAGAATCATCGGTGGTTAACCTGTCCTTTTCAATCTGTTAGTAGGGTTTGTCATGTTTCTGGGGATTATATGAAATGGTTATAGAAGAGAAAAATGGTTAAGATCTTGGCAGAGGAGACCGGAAAAATATGGTTTGTCATGATTGACACTATGGAGGGGGCATAGTGGTTTTCTCCAGGCAAGTCTGGGTTTATCGTTCCATGGAGTATCTTCGGCATACCATCCAAGAAGGGGAAGTTTGGGAGCCTTATGGAGCAGATGATGACGGGGCTAGGTTTTTCGGTAGCTACACGAAGTTTTTTTTTATGAAGATGGTGTTTATTTGTTAAGCCTTTGTGATGGTATCGTGTTTGGTTATTTTTGGTTGTTGGGAATAACTTTGGGAAGGTTTGGTTAATTTTGTTTTAGGGATAGCTTTATTAGCGGGGGTACTTATTTGACTCCCTACGCTAATATTTCGTATAATCGTACCGAATTTTTCCATAATGGAATAAAAAAGGATTTTAGTTATATTAGTGTGCCTCTTAATGAGTTTTACATTTGAAATATCTATACCAACCACAAAGGCATACATAATCCCCTCATTCATGCAAATGGTAAAACAAATCGCCGTTCTCCGAGGTAAGAAAAGAATAGCATTTTATGAAAAAGTAAGGGTTTATGCCCATGTAAAGAGTATGAGATGCCTACGTACCTTTTGGTGTTTTGAAAATTTCCTGAGTTTTATTTTTAAAGTAAAAAGGTTTTTAAGAGGATTAGGCCCCATATAGTTCTGAGTAGAGAGAAATGCATATTTTTTTCTTTTGGAATAGAAAGTGGAAGAGAGGAGGTATAGCGCACTGAGATTTCGGACTAGGGGTAGTATTTCTTGAGATGGTCTAGGTTGACTAAACGTGCCATCTCTTCTCCGTCAAGGTCAGGGAGCATAGAGGCACCACCAGACAGATTCTTCTTCACGATGTAAGAGCCATTCCAGTTTGGCTTGAATTTTCCTCTGCGGTCCTAAACGGGTTCTATTATTTCCTTAAGGGATAAGTCCCCTTGTTGGACACCATGGTCCTTAACTCTTCAGTTAAATGATCCCATTATCCGACGATGGTACCCTTATATATGATATAAAACCTTTAGCCTCCTTTATTCTAAGAGTGACAACTCGTTGAAACAGATATAATTCCAATCTTTCGCGTTGACTTTTCTATAAAACATGTTGCGTAATGAAGGTATTTCCATTTCAAAAGGTAGGAATACTTCCATGTCGTATACAAGAGATTAAGTGGTAGACCAAATAGATGCCCGAACTGAGGTGCGGTAGCCCCAGAGGGCGTAAGTGATCCGATCGGCCCAATCGTGGCAACTCTCGATTATCTTATTGATGATTGCTCTGAGGTTATTATTGGCAGCTTCAACTGCATCGTTGGTTTATGGTCGATAGGGAGATGATTTGTGTGTCTAAATTCCATACTTGTAGACCAATTCTATGATTTCTCCCTCGAAATGTGACATGTTATTTGACACTAGCTCATGCGGAACCCCGTATTGATTGATGAGGTTTTTCGAGTTGAAAATGGCTACCTTTTTTCTATTCAGCACTGCGTATGACTCGACTTTGACCAATTTGGTGAACTAATCAATGGCAATAGGCCTGTGAATCGCGATCCATGAGCCGGGATCAGGGTTGTTCAGGCTCGACCTGATTTTGAATCACTTGGCTCAAGCTCAAGCTCAGCCCGAACGAGGCTAAGAGAACTAGGCTCAAGCTCAACTCACAAAGTATAACAGGCTTCGGGCCCAGTTTGAGCAAGCCCGAATTGAATATTTGAATAATTAGTTATTTATTTCAATAATAAAAATCAACATTTCAGTAAAAAAAATCCCTATATCAGCACTCAATACAATAATAAAAAATCACATTTTATCATTAAAATCCCTATTTCATCACTAAAATATGAATTTCAACAATAAAAAAAAATTCAGCAGTAATAAAAAAAACTTGTTTTAGCACTAAATACAGTAATAAAAAACCATATTTTATCAATAAAATCCATATGTTTAGCAATAAAATATGAACTTGAGCATACATTTCAGCAATAAAGTCACAATAACACTAAAAAATAGGTACAGGAGCAAAGTACCTCTACCATATCAAACACCTTTCTTTCTAAAAATAAAAATAAAGAGAAACAACAAACAAAAATATATGCTAAAATGGAGGTAATAACTAAGAGTGCTTGATATGCTGAGAGGGAGGCAACGTTTTTCATCACATTTTTTCTTTACCGACTGAGATGGAGGAAAAGGCTAGGAGTGTGGAGAGAGAGGATCAAATGATAGTGTGGGGAGAGGGTATCGACAGCGAGTCTGTGAGCGTAGCTAAGAGGAATAACAAATAAAAAGAGAGAGGGTTGTTGTGTCGATTGATCTTAACGTGTAAAACCCTAAATGAATTGAAGTAGTTGTATGCGTGTAAGAACTAAATTACTAAATGACCCACTTAAGTTTTATTTTTTTCATATTATGCCCAATACTTTGTACATGGATAAAACAACTCAAACGATTATATTTTAAAATATTTTTTACATCTCATAGAAAATAAAATAATTTTATACATATATATATTATTTTGGGTCGAGCCTAGTTCGGGATTGACAGTGCTTCACTCGATCTCGACTCATATTAAATTCGAGCTTAATATATTGGCTCAAACTCGGCTCGACTCAAACTCAATAGAATCTCGACCCAAATAAATGGGTCCGAGCTTTCGGGCTTCGGGCTTGCTCAGCTTGATTGATAGGCCTAAATGGAAATTAGAATAAATTCGTGCCCATTGGAGGCATTGGGTGAGAATTTCCCTATGATATTGATGCCCTATGTGGAGGACGGCTAGGGAGAGGTCATGTTGTACAATTACCGTCGAGTTATGTGTTGGATATTGGCAAACTGTTGGAATTTAAGTCATCCATGGACACTGCAATCCTGATCATGGTAGTCCAATAGTAACCCTATGTAATAATCTTCTTGGTGGGAATATTGACATTCATGTGGGGTCATCATTCCCTGCTATAGATGTTTTGCATCATCTCTTCAATGTAAGCCCCTGTGATGCAGTGTAAGTGGGTTCCATTGAAGTTTCTCTTGAACAGTGCTTTATTGTAGATAATACACTCGGCATCCAGTTTATAAAGGGTCGCTCGATCTTTCCTGTTGTCATCTTAGGGGTACCTACTGTGGTTAAGGAGGCACCGAATTTTGTAGTAACATCACTCAGCCATATTGTACTCCTCTTCTTTGATGATCTTAATGTGGTAGTAGTGGGTCGATTTGGCTTGTTTTTGGACTAGGAAAAGGGCCATCGTTATTCCCTCGGTCATGTCGACCACAGAGGGCTAAGGCAATTAGGGCATCGGCTAAGATGTTCCTTTATCGGGGTAAGTAGTGGTGTAGACCCCACATTCTAGGACCCCCTAAGTATCTCCTAAGGTCCTTAGCACCTCTCCAAATCACTACAAACCCTAGGTCATACTCCGAGTACCTATCTAGTTTCCATCCGGTACTTTCGATCTCCGTTTGACTCAGGTCAACTCTAGCGTCTGAGCAAAATCTTAATGAATATTTGAAAGGCTTTGAATTCCCATTCGAACGGTCTGCCCTGTACGTAAATTGGTATAACGGTTAGAATGAACGATCCATTTTACTACTGAAAATCGATCTGGAAGCCACCAAGCACTCCCAGGTCACCCTGATTTTCCCCCAATCAAATCTATTATCAGAGAAAAAGCTCAATCGATCTTCAAAGGCCACTGAAACCTATTTCCAACGGCCCACCCCGTGTGTGAAATGACATAACAATTCGAACGAATGAACCGTTTTCCCCCGAAAATTGATTCGGAGGCCACTGGGCGATCCCAAAATCCATTTGAGCAAAATCAAATCTTTAGTTCAAACGACACTAAATGAATATTCAAATGTCACAGAAGGTCTTTCCTATGCGCAAATCAGCCTAACGGTACAGACGAATGATCTTTTTTACTCCGAAAGGTCACCGGGTGCTATCGAGCCCCGTTTGACCAACATCAACTCTTCGAACTGAACGAATGTTTTTGGAACATCTATGTGACTTGCACAACCTTTCCAACAGTTCACCCCATGTGATATTTGGAGTTACGGTTCAAACGAATGATCCATCTTCGTCCGACGACCTTCCGTCCAAAGGTTCTGAGCCACGTTTGACCCAAAGTTTACTCCTGCACCCGGGAGCAGACCAAAGGACCCTTAAAGGTCTCTAAATTACATTTCTAACGGTATAACCCATGTGCGATTTGGAATTATGGATTACTTTTTATGTTGATTTTTCTAAAAATTATGCACAAGATTGCTTATTGGTAGGTCCATTTCCCTGCCGATCGACAGTGTGTCATGGGCTACCTACCGATTGGCAGGGCCATAACTATGTCGATCGGTTGTCTCCCTACCTTATATAAGGAGAGCATGAGCTCACTTAAAAAGGCACCCCATATCCATCAATATCAGTGATCTCAACAACATTCTTCTGCAATCAACAAAGTTTTCTTGTGTGAAATTCCTTTTCACCTTTCATTCCCATCATTCTCGTATCTAATTTAGAAAAAATATCCTTCTCTTTCATCCAATATACATCCCAACTTCCAAGGAAGCTCATCAAGGGTCAAGATCAAGCTTCAAATCTCCAAACAAGGTCCAACCATCCTTCTCCCTTTAAATTTATTTATTTTCGCATTAGTTATATAGATTCTCAATTTAGCCTTTCCTTTAGTTCATACACATTAACATATCATCCTTAGTTATATTTCACATACTTTATTTTCTATTAAAAAATCCAAAACAAAAAAAATAGGGTTACGCCTATAAATTCCGACGGGATTATCCACCACATTTTATCAAAACTAAAAATATATTTTATACACACGCACATATAATAGACTTCCATTTGAATATATAGGACAAACTTCACCCTTGTGCTACATGAGAACTACGTGGACTTTGATGCCTTTATAGGCTACGCAGGTGTCTCGGACTAAAACCCGAGAGTCGAGTCCTATTTTCATATTATCATATTTTTTCCTATTCCACCCATACTATTCGTATATAACATACCTGTATTTTTGCGTTTTATCTAACATATCTTATCATTTCATCATAACGGTCAATATCTCAATAAGCGCACACATCATATTTTCTAATTATTATTTTGGGAACATTCCTTTGGATGACCTGACTCCATATTTTTTGTGATGTGAGTTGAGAGATTCCGATCTCCACTTACATATGTATATGCACACACACTTCACGTAGAAATTAAGAAAAATATTAACACAAGCCCATAAGAGACCGAAAGGGAGGGATGGGTGCGTAACACGTTTCCATTCCCTAACTTAGCCCCCGAACCTCTTATCTATTTGGTTTCGCAAGCATCATTTTTTCTTTGATGCCACTCTCTCAAGGAACCGACATGTTATTTTTCCTGTTTTGTGAAAAACTGGATGGCGACTTAATCTATTTACATCACCCCATAACCGATGATGGTCGAAGCACCCCACGATGTAGTGATGGGCGCATAACCTTTATTTCTCCCTTTTTTACCCAAAAGCACCCTAGGGAGGCGAAGGAAGAATTCTCAAGGTATGACCACAGTGGAGACTCTGCTCGGTACTGACTTAAGAGGGCTAGAATCTATTTGCATGGGTGTCATCATTTAATACTTGTGTGCATATGCACCTACCTATATGTTCCCAATTTTATTCTCTATTATTTATTGTATATACCTACCTGATGTCTATATCACCTCTCACTCACTTTTCACTTCACACACTTGTGAATACTCTCCATGTACACCTCACACTATCTACACTTGTATATAGGTTCACTTATGTCCACATGTTGGACACAACACTTAGGATATCCATGCTTAGGTGTCACTAGCACACACCTCCACTTATTAGACTTGTATATATCCATGCTCACTCACACTTATCACACACCTCTTGTAGATGGTCCATGCTTAGGTTCACTACCACACACTCACTTATAGATATTTACACATCACCCACTCTCACAAATCCATTCTTAGTATAATATCCTTGATGGATTTACTTTTCATAATACTTGTATATCCCCCTTATTAGTGTAATGCTCATCATGCTAAATAAAATAGTCTTTCCATAATATACTAATCAAGAATCATGCATTTTTCACACTACATCACCAAAGATCATGGATATTGACCAAAATTTTGTCCCATACTTGGGGGTCACTTTATGATGGGCACTGGTTCGCAGGTCGCAATTAGACTAAGAAATATGACTCTCATCTTCCATTGTTCAAGTACCTTCGACATATGTCGAATGGTTCCCCCATATCATAATGCTTGGCCAAAGTCATTACAGAAGTTATATAGCAGGGAACTCGTTCATGTACGTCGTGTATATCGAATTTTATCTCACTCGTACTATCCCCATGAGGTATATAGTGAGAAAATTCCTTTAGACTCAGGTACATCGAATGCCTTGTCCACACGTACTGATTGCCCTCAAAAGCAAGACGTATATCGCGGAAGTCATGCCAAAGGGGGAAACCTTTCCACTAACCCAACAACATCATATCCTCATATAGGCATCAAACTAAGGTTACTCATATTTAGTTTGTCGATTACTACTCGAAACTCTACCGAAATGACGATTCAACACGCCGCTTGAATTTTCGTGTAATTTCGTCTTTTTTCAAAATGGGACAAGAAGTCAAACCACGTTTTACATACTTTTCAAACCCAATTTTCCTAGGCTGGGGTCCCGTCCGACATTATTTTTTTGCATTTAGGGAAATCTAATACCAGTGAAAACATAATGATGATAATAATAATAATAATAATAATAATAATAATAATAATAATAATAATAATAATAATAATAATAATGTCGAGACTCTTCTGTTTTTTTTCCTCCGTCCTTAACAAAAGTGTCAAAAACATTTTTTCTCTTCTTTTATCAAATACCAAAAACTTTTTTTCTCCTCTTTTGTCAAAATACCCAAAAAAAATTTGTCCGCCTTTTTCCAAAAAAATGTCACAAATATTTTCTTCTTTTTCAAATAAACGATTCTTTCCTTTCTCTTTAAATAATAAATTCGAATATTTTTTTCCTCTCAGGTCGATCGTATACCTGACCCTTATCATGGCTCCGTATTGACTTTGATATTTCGTAGCACCTCCTCGAAGCCCCATCAATTTTCTCGCTTCTCCCTCTGGGTTTGGAATCCACCTCCACTCACTCTCCATGCAGAACGCATATCAAGTACCGAATGTGAAGCATGATTTGATGACGGTTCTAGTCCAACTTACATCCAAGATTGACAACCTTAAAATCTTGGTTCATGAGATGAAGCAAAATTGAGTTCCTATTATCGAATATTTAGAGGTCCTCTTTCCTCGTTCTATGGGTCTGCTTGCACCTGAGCCTATTTGGGTCCCAGAAGAATATTAACACGCTCCACGTGCCCCTCATGCCAATGTACCACCGCTAGTTCATATACCTATGTAAAATCTTTCCCAACTAGGGGCTAACCTTCTTGTACCTACTAATCCTAAGGAAGAAGAGTTGAACAAGGTCAAGGAGGACCTTCAGCTGTTGACAAGGAAGTTTGAGTAGGTTTGAATCTCTAGGAACTACATGGATTACACCCATATGTCTCCCTACCTTAAAGCAAGTCTGTCGAAAAAATTCAAGATGCCCAAAATTTAAAAGTTTGGGGGTAGTGGGACCCTAATTGTCCATATCCAAAGTTACCACCGATCTAATGCTCTCCTAGTTGGCTCCGAGCAAATAACGACCCCGATTCTCCAATAGACTTTAAAGGACAACACTCTTCATTGGTCCTTATTCCTTGAAGAATCCAAAATTTGCAGTTGGGAGGATGTCACCCATGTATTTATGTCACAGTACAAGTACAACGGGGAATTGGAGGTTACACATCATGATTTAGAGCCGTCAGTAATTTCATAGCAAGGTGGAGGGAGAAAGTGGCCACCATCACCAACCGACCTTTCGCAGAAAAATAAGTTAGTATTGTTAAGAAAAACTTCTTTCCCCACATTCGAACGACGATGGGAGGACATTATTACCCCCATTATGTATCCCTCTGGGGAGCAGGAGTGGAGATTGAATAAAGTCTTGCCAAGACAGATGTTGAGCCAAAGAAATTATTTGGGTAGTTTACTCTAAGCAAATATGAGAAGCCTGCTATAGTCTCAACCATCAACAACATCTCATAACTTGCTACCTCTTGGGTGCCCAAAAGTCGTGCCAACCCAGTAAAAAAAGAATACATCGAGCTTCATGATCCCACTCCAAAATCTAACGGGCCCTCTAGAGCCCAAACCTCATGAAGAGGCTGGACCCTTGTCCATTACCAAACCCACTTCCCAAAAATTTCAAACCCCATGCCTATTGTGATTTCCACCAAAATTCCAACCATACGAGGGATCAATTCTTCCATATTCAAAAAGTAATTCAAGGTTTGATTGACCGTGGTATTATTGCCCCACCAGTGAATCCTAAGCTAAACACTACTCACAATCCACTTCCAAATCATGCAAATGACATCCTCCTTGAAAATGATCTAGAATTTGACCCATCTACCTAGATTATACCTAGTAAATCACCCATTATACCCATATATTCACCCAAACCCCTTAAACTTTGCCCATATTTCCTCTTACACCCTACTTATTTTCCCAACCAGGCCCTGTTGCTTCTCACAAGAGCATGCATTTCCATTCGTACTTGTTCATGAGGGAAGTATATGGAATTGCCAGCAGTACTGACCAGCTTCTATAGTTTGGGATAAAATTTCCCGAAAAAAGGACTATTGACTACCAAATGTTAAGCACACTATTCCTTAAAGCTCAAAAATGGTCTCAAGAGTCAGATAATTCGGCAGTGCCTATTGATGAAGTCAACTTAGATAGTGAATTTCACATCATGGCTGACTTAATTTGATAGACCGATGAGATTTACAACATATCTGAGATACTTGATTCTATGAAACTACAAGAGCGTTTGGTCCCTTCACTTCTACATGTTCCCATTGAGTGGTAAAATCTATATAAGGAGGCCATTAAGGTTGTAAAATGCATCGACTTATCGTGGAAGGATGGCATCCTCGCCTCTGTCTAGTGTTATAATTTTAATAATTCAAATAAAGAGGCAAGCCAGAAAAAGGTTAACCCAGTGATCAGTGTATGTGGGATGATATCGTTTGAATACTTACTAGAAGAGGTCAATGAAGTGGCTTAAGAACATGAAATATATGAATAAATAGGGTTTTTATTCTTCCCCTCTACTGTGAACCATATGACTAGATCTGGGAGGCACTACCATAGTCTGAAACCTTAATCAACAATGATGAATAAAGGAAAGAATGTTGTTGAGAAACTCCCCATGCCGAAAATGACCATTGAGGAGAACAAGATCCTCGACCAGTTTAAAAAAACTCAAGCTAACATCACTTTGTGGGGACTTTTTATTTCTTCCCAACTGCATCAAAATTCCTTAATTAAATTTCTTTTCGGGCCATAGTCCCTCCTTCCACCACTCCAAAATAAGCTGCGAACCTAGCCGAATCCTTAACCTCTACTAGAATGCTCTCCTTCTCTAAGGAAGAAATCCCTAAGTTTGGTACTAATGATAACTATGCTCTCAATATCTCCATTGAAGTCACGGGGAAGGAAATCACACTTTCACTTGTAGACAATGGATCAACACTTAATGTTTTCCCGTTAAGGACCCTTAACTACATGGGTTTGAAAGTAAGTGACCATTATCCAACTATCATAGCGGTGCGTGCTTATGACAACACTCATCGAGAGGTCATGGGGGCTAGTCCTAAAACCCCGTTACTGAGTTCCAGGGCATCAACATACCGACCTATTTTAATTTATTACTCGGTCGACCATGGTTTCATAGTGCGATTAATATCTCTAAAAATCCTGTTCAACACTCGCGAAAAAAACACATAAAGATAAGACATCACTTTATACGCAAATTAGTTGTAACTAAGGAATTAGAAATCAATTATCTTCCTACTGATTTGTAACTCGCACATATGTTCACCAAACCTTTAGATTACAATAGATTTATTTCTTTGCGTAAATCAATAGGCATGGTGTGTGCTGATTAATCTCTTTGACCTCTATATGTTTTTCCCTTTGTCTATTTGAGACAAAATGGGGGAGAAATTTGAGTATAATGAACCTTATTACGTATTCTAAAGTGCTTGATCTTAGTGACTCATTACAGGATTCTGTACAGTTATTCTAAACATTTGTAATAGGGTTCAATTGTAATTAGTTGACTTATGTACTTTTGTTTTCTAGGAAATGGGTAGATAGAATTTTTATATGAATAGGGTTTTCTTATTTTTTTTTCCCTACGAGTACTAGATGACTCAAAGGAGATTTTGTCTCATATTTCCAAAGGGGGTGATTGAAGCACCTTATACTCTTGACTCACTTGAGTCTATATTGTATAAGTGTTCATATAGTTGGGAAATTGTGACAAAATTGTGTCAATCCTAGAAACTAAAGAACCTCAGAGATTGGTTTGCCATTTTATTCCTCTTGATTGATTGATCTAGATACTTTTACCAACACTCACACACATTAGAATTGCATTCATACATTTCATATTGCATATATGTGTGCGTGTGTGTATATATTGAGTGTGTTTAAATCCGTGTTCATTTAGTTTGGAAATTGTGACAAAATTGTGTCAATCCTGGAAACCAAAGAACCTCAGAGATTGGTTTGCCATTTTATTCGTCTTAATTGATTGATCTAGATACTTTTACCAACACTCACACACATTAGAATTGCATTCATACATTTCATATTTCATAAATGTGTGTGTATATATGTTGAGTGTGTTTAAATCCCTAAAATTGATTTTTAATATTTTTTGGGAATTTTATAAACTTTTAAAATAAGGCTTTTATTAATTAAAATTTGGTTTAAAAATTTTTGGGGTTAATCTGCTATTCTGGATTGTTGGTTTCATTGGCTGAAAGTTCACTTGGGTAGAATTCGAAAGCGCTAGAGACTATAGGGTGTGCTTTGTAATTATTATAGACGTGCGTTGAACAACCAATCAATTGCCTACACCTGTCGAGCTATTATCGAACGAAATTGTGTTTTCTCTATGAGACGATTGTTGTGCGTTGTTTCAACACTTGGATTTGTTTTAATCAATGATCTGCATGCATTCTTTTACAATCCTGGTGAAACCAACTTGAGCCAATCAGAAGCGTTTTAATCACCGCCTCTGTTTAAACCATTGGATTAAAGTCAATCCTCCAAGACCGGATCCTAGCCCTTGATCTTGGTTTGTTTTCTCGAATCTTCTCATTCTCCTATAAAAGGACCCCTACCCTCAGCCATCTAAGACTTTTTTCCACTTTGTTCATTCGAGTGAGAGAAGAGAGAAGAGAGTGAAAAATAAGAGAGAAGAGGGAGAGAGAAACCAGAATTAGGAAACCCTAACCCTAACCCTAAATCGTCTAAAACTATTTTCAAACCTTAACCTCTTTCAAAACCAGTATATTCCAAACACAACCTTGAGTGTCTAAGAGATTTTGAGTGATTGGTTTGATAGTTTTGTTGCTGTAACATCTTCATTATCAGATCTTGTTATCAACTTAAACATCTGTTTAGATCTGTGTTTCTTCTTTTATAGAAATCCTAGATCTAAGTCATTGCATGTTATATTACACATAGATCTACATTTTTAGTTTCTCATCTTGAGAAAATATTTGCTGATGTATTTCAGTAAATGTTTTTATCTTCGAAATCAACAAAATCATTTTTTGTTTCTAGTTCTTTTGAAACAAGACCTTCGACCTAGTTGGAATCACACTTGGTGATTTTCAATCTCAAAAATATTTTCAAAACTTGAGATTGATTAAGATCTTGATACGTCTTCCGAGCAAGATAGCCATGGATTCTGGCATTATAATAAAGGTCAAATAAGGTTAAGTTTTATAAGAAGAGAGAAATAGAAAATCAAAGCATATAGATCTTATATGTAATTTGATAGGACTATTTGTATAAAATAAGTGTGTGTGTGTGTGTGTGTGTGTGTGTGTGTGTGTGTGCGCGCGCTTGCGTGTGTTAGAAAGCAAGTTCAAAAACACTATCACCCTACCACACTAAAAGTGTTGGTAATAAGATCTAAAGAATAAGATTCGATGTAAAAAACTTGAACAAATTGGAAGTTAGCAAACTGGGAGAACACCATCAACAAACAGAACTGCAGAGAAGTTATAAGGACACCAGTGGGTACATTCTTAAACTATTATAGGTCTGATTTGTATGCATGTGTGTTATATAGTTTGTAACTGTTATAATTTTTTTTAGTGGAATTTTTGGTTTACTCTGTAGAGGGTGTCGTGGATGTTTCCTTAGTTGGGTGAGTTTTTACCATGTAAAAAATCCCTTGTTCTTAATCTTTCTACATCTACTCATCTAATTCTTGGTTGTGCTGAGTTTAAAGTTTTTTAAACTGATTTAATAAACCTGTTAACAAATCTCGTACATACTTTTGTTAAACACGTCTTGTGATTAATTTGATTTGGTTTTAAGAAAAGAGTTTCTTCAAAAAACAGTTCGGAGTTACTTAAATAGTTTAAGTTTATATTAAACGGCTTTAGTAATAGATTTTCAAATGTTAAGGATGGAAATTAACACACAAGAATATAAAGCATCTAGACAAACCAAACCAAGTTTAAGAACCATAAATGAAATCATCCTGACAACATTTTACTCTCAAAGAGTACTGAATACTTGAAATTTGAATAACCATAAATATCTAACAAATCTAAGAGGAATAGGAAAATGGGCGACACATGCCCTAACTAAGAAGAACTAAATCAAGAACATAATCAATGACGAGGTCATCTAAAGCAAGGGCATGCAACTCCCACATAAGCTGCATCACGTCGAATCCAAAGAACCTATGCATGACGCCCCTGTGGCTGGGCACCTGTAATACATTAATATATATATATATATATATACAAGAGAGAGAAATGATAGAAAATGGGTCAGAGACCAAGTGTAAAACAGTTTAAATTAGTTTAGCAAGTATGTAAAATGCTTACCGGCTAATGTGACAACCATGTTAGTATGCGACACTCCCTTGATAATTCTCACCTCTCTTATAGTGTGCACGCCTATCGTATTACTAAACTCATAAGTCTATCTAAATTATTTGTCCATAAATTTTTTTCCCGAGAAGTACTAAGGCCATGATATTTAGTTTTAGAAAAAATAATCTCTTCCGTTTTCTTACGTTACTTAGAACCACTCAGTACTATTACAAAATTCACGAACACTTGTTATAATGTTGGAGCATTTATTCATTACTTAACTACTTATACACAGTAGAAAGTTTCCATATATATAAGTATATATATATATATATATATATTAGTCACTCATATAATATATATATATACTATCAGCACCCCACATAAAATCTATGGTGTTGGCATACTCTGCTATCAGGTCCAAGTATCACTCGTACTAAGGGAAATACTAGTTCAGGATCATTCTCGAACGATATTAACCCAATACACATACAAATGAAGGTGAAGCATAGTTCTAAGTCACTAAGAGGTTAAAACATACCCTCTCGTCTCTTAGGACCATCTGACTATCATTATTAGATAGATTATTTCTAGGATACTATCTTCTAGGGTACGATTCAATATCCCCCATAAAGTCCAATCGAGATAAAACTATCCCAGCGCCGAAACCTCCGTGATAGCAAGTAGCTCGGGTATGATTAAACACAGATACAAAATACTTAATATATGTACAGTTATATATATATATATATATATATATATATATATATATTCATATTTTCCAAATTAGGTTCACCCACGACCCATAATTATTATTATTCTGTCTTAGCACAAATTTTACTCAATTATCTCGCATAACAGATTCGTCTATTTTATTCTCATTTATAATTTATTTCATACTTACTTCTCATCTCTCGATGTATTCTCTCTCATGATGTATACTTTCAGTAGGTATACCCTCACTTACCTTCTGGTCTAAATCTTTCACGAGTCTCAATTTTTTAGTAAAAGTACGCACAATTTCCAATGGACGAATAACTCCCCGTTAACCCATAATTTCATCCCATTTTAAATTTTGCTCAACGGAGTCTACTTAGACTCTACTGGGCCTCTTCATAACCCATTATACTCTATAAATAATAATCAAGGGTTCCTATGTATTTTAATCGGATTAAACAAAAAGGGGAAAAATATGCAGTTTTCCAGGAGGGATCGATTGATTGAGGAACAGGGTTAATCGATCGATCATTGATCGATCGATGCTCTTAGTCAATCGATCGATCATCGATCGATCGATGCTCTTAGTCGATCGATCGATCAAGCATTTCTTGCCCAGAATCTGCAACGTCGACCTATGGGTTTCATCAAACAATTTTCTCCAAGACGACATTAATGATCAGTATACTCCCAAACAAGATTATTACTGGTTATATATACCTATATACATGATTTCCTATGTGAAACATGTCCAAATTCATCAAAGGTATTGAATTAATAGGGTAAATTAACATAATTATCAAGAACCCTAATTTTTCATGGAACTTCCATTCTTCTAATTAATTTCCAGATTTCTTGCTTCTAAATCCATACAAATTCGTGGGTAATCCTCTACATATGATTGAGATGTCCAGAATATATCTATTTCCTCTAAAACATATGATTTAAATTCTCTAAGTTATCAAATTCATCCATGAAACATGATTTTCTCAATCCTAATCTAACATCGATGAAACATTAACTAAAAACAAAGCAAGACAAATACTTGCCTAGAATTCATGGGTCTATTTTGTTCATGAAAAATATATGGTTCCGTTCCTCGTCATGCGATCTACGTTTTGGTGGTGGTGGCGGTGCGATTGAGTGAGTTCTAGGCCTTGGATTGCTTGAAAAGCTCTCCACCTTCTTCTCTAATTAAACCCTAAAAGACAACTCCTAATGGATGATATATCTTAGGAAAATTTGTGGGTTTAATTACCCAAAAATACAAAATGTCTGTAATACCCTCCCGGGATGTCAATTAGGCCTAAAAATGTCCCGACATCCAAACTAAACCCCCGAGTATGCTTTTCTGATTATATCAACCCTTCCGGACTCTTTGGCACACTCGAAACGACCATACGGGCGACTTATAATTTATTCACTTTTATAATACTAATTTAGTGCCGACACGACACATGCGCGTTCCGACTTAAATTTCCATAATTGTCATTTTATTCACTCGTGACAATTTTAATGAAATCAATCTTATATATTACTTTACTCGTCTGGTAATATTCAACAATTTCTCAATAATTACTAACTCTCGTCATGCTAGTAAATATTAAAAATTAATCTCTGAATTAATATTAAATTAATATCTCAAATTTAATTTAATAAATCCTCAAATGTAAAAGCCATAAAAATACGGGGTATTACAACTGTAAGGCCAGATCTTCTAGGTGGGAAGGAAGGGTTAGATCTTTTCGTCTTTGACTTTTCATCTTCTAAGGACCTGGCCGATGGTGAGGGCAGAGTCTTCGTAGACATTTATGCATTGAATTTCTTTCTTGAGAGTGACTTTGAGGCCTACGGGGCATGCCTCGTATTCAATCATGTTGTTGGCGTAGGTAAAATGTAAATTGATGGCAATGGGAGTGTGAGATTCATCAAGGGTGATCAATATCCCATTGTCGTATCCTTTCCTGTTAGAAGGACCGTCAAAGAATATTTTCCATTGAAGGTCTTCCTGAGATGTGCAAATGATATCTCCCTCCGAGAATTCAGAGATCCAAACATTGGCTTCTTCCATGGAGTAGTCCACAAGGTAGTCGGAGATGGATCTCCCTTTCATGGCTTTTGTGTTACATGCACAATATCGAATTCATCTAGAAACATTAACCATTGGGTCCTTCGGCTAGACAAGGTAGGTTTCTCAAGAAGGTATTTGATAGGATCCATTCATGATACAGGTCTAATGGGAAAAGTGAGAAAGTAGTGCCGTAATTTTTGAGTGACCTATATAAGGACAACACATGCTTTCTCTAAGACAATGTATTTAACTTCAAACCTAGACAATTTGCAATTGGCGTAGTTGATGGACCTCTATTTGTGCGATTCTTTAATGTATTTGGATAACAAAGCCCCGGCTGTGGTGTCTGTTATGGCAAGTATAGGAGTAGAGGGAGCCTAGCCTACAGTGGCATAGGTACCGAAGGTCGAGTAAGATATTTCTTGATTCAGTCAAAGGATTCCTAACAAGAATTGTTTTCGACTTTTTTTGAATCCTTTCAGAGGAGTTTGAAGATGGCCTCGTTAAGAAAAAGTCACCTGGCTGATGAATTGGCTGATATATACATTAATTTTCCCAAGAATCCCCAGACTTCCTTCTCCGTTCGGGGTGGTGGACTTTTGATTATGGCTTTCAGTTTAGGAGGATCTGCTTCAATTACCTTATCTCTAACCATGAATCCCAATATCTTTCCTTTAGTGATGTTAAAAATCCACTCATATGGGTTAAGTCACATCTGATGTCGTCGTAGTCGTTTAAAGAATTGCTGGACAACGGAAACATGACCTTATAGAGTCTTTGATTTCATGATCATATCATCCACTTATACCTTAACCTCTTTATTTATTAGATCATGCAAGATAGTTATGACTGCCCTTTGGTTGGTAGCCTCTGTGTTTTTAAGACTGAATGGCATAACTGTGTAATAGAAGGTTCCCCAAGGGGTGATGAATGTACTTTTTTCTTGATGATTAGGGTTCATATTAATCTGATTGTATTCATTAAACCCGTCGATGAAAAATTTGAGAGAGTGACTAGTTGTCCTCAAATATGTCAATATTGGGTAGTGGATAATCATCTTTTGGAGAGGCTTTGCTTAACTCCCGGTAGTCAACGCACATGCGAACTTTTCCTCCTAATTTTTGTATGGGTACTGTGGTGACAAATATATTCAACACAAATAAATGAGAGAAGCGCAATCACCAAGAAAAATAAGGAAAGTAAAATGCCAATCACACAACAGGAGATATACGTGGTTCAGCAAGAATGCCTATGTCCATGGTGGTGCAGTCAATATTATTTCTATACACTCCGGAGAGCATTTATAGAGAATACAGTGCATGTCTTTTTCCCCAGACCTAGGGTTTATTATATACATGTATGTCTTCGGGGAGTGGGGGTGTTGGACTCCCCCACGTTTACCATCTTCTCCTGGAACATCCCTATAAGAGAACATGGGAGAAGACAAAGTCATAACTGAATTAATGTTAAGGTGCGAAGGGTTTGGAATTTGGGCCATTTTAATTAGGCTACTCGTCCGTGCCCGTAATGCCAAGTCCGGGTACCCACAATTGCCCCTAAATTTTTTGGGCCACAAGTTGGGCTCAATAAATTTAAATGATTTGTCATAATGGCTCTTTTGCATATCACGTAACTCTTCCCAAAGTTTTGAGGACTGATTTAGGCGGCACTTGCTTCGTGTCCTGTGCGCGATGATTAGTAACATTTTAAAAGTTATTTTGAGCAGCGTTTCATGGTTGCCGTTTCATGATTCTTGGTGTTCTTCCATCGTCTGCGAGTTTTAGCAATTTGTTCCCTCTTCTACAGGTCTTCATTTTCTTCCCTTTCGATCTCCCTCGTCATTTGGGCTTGTGATCTTGCATTGTCCAAGTCAAGATTTCATCTCGTAAGTCTCCTTTTGCTTTCTCTCTGTGTTTTCTTTGAATTTGTAGTTTAGGGTTTACAAATGGCAAAGATAGGCAATATATCAGTGTCCGAGTTTAGGAAATTTTACAATATCCCAAAGTGGGTAGAGATCGAGTGCGGCTCTCTTCCTAAAAATGTTAGAGAGATAGAGGGCGCTCGTTGGATTCATTCCTTGTTTCTTTCCCAAGAGGGGGGCTTACTTTTCCTCTAAACAATTTATTCTTGCATTTCTTTGGTTATTTCAACATTGTTCCTGCACAGTGCTCGCCCAATGTGTGGAAGATAATCAATGGCGTCCATAGAATAAATCAACTTTATGGCACCAAATTAGGGCTCGACGAAGTTTATTTTTGCTACTCCTTTTCTCGAAATAGATTTGGTGTTCTTTTTCTCAACGCCAAGAGTCCTGTTAGAGTATTGGTAGTAAACTTACCTGATTGCCACAAGGATTACTTGCAAGATGTCTTTCTTGCTAGAAATTGGCAGTTCTCCCCCCAGATTGAGGGGTCGAGGTCTGATAGGTTTACGGTTCCCTTTTATGGGGAAGAGTACATAGGTATTCTTTTCTATGTCCTTTCAATTTCTTTGTTAATGTGTGATCTGTCTGAGTCTTTCCTGTTTTCTTTTCAGCGAGGTCAAAAAACTTGGAGCCTGCCCTTAGCGAGGTTCGACTTTCAGAGTTGGTTGTTGCTTGGAATATTAGGGAGCCCTTGGCTAACGGTGAACATCCCTGATCCGCTGCTTTCTTGCTCGAGTACAAAAATGTTGGGTCTAGTTTTATAGTGCGACCCGTAGATAGTATTCCTAAGTTTGATACATCTGAAGAAGTTGTTACCGATCCCATTCAGTTGGACGAGGAAGAGAGCAATTCTGAAAGTGATACCAGGGGAGGTATTGGAGGAGTATTCGATGAGGAGGACTCCAGCAGTGATAGTTCTTCTAGATCGGAGGGAGTTTCTAAAGCCCAAGAACCTTCAAGTACATCGAACAGCTCTTGTGAGGAAATGGTTTCCCAAGGAAAAACTTGATCCGTGATGATGATGATGATGATGATGATGTGCTCATTTCTCAAAGGTTGAAGAAGTAGAAGTCCAGCTGTGGGGCTATTGCTACTGGTTCTTGCTCTGCTGCTCAGGAGCAAGAGAAGAAGAGAAAGGAAAAAGAGCAGGTAAGAGAGAGAGAGAGAGGAAGAGGGAAGAAGGGAAGAGGAAGATTGAGGAGGGGAAGAAGGTCAAGGAGAGGAGGAGGATAGAGGAGGAGAAGGAAAAGGAAGAGGAGAGGAGAAAAATGGAGGCGAGGACAAAGGCTGGGCAGGCCTTAGTGCATGTGTCCGCGTTGTCGGAGGGTGCCTCGGTTGCCACTTCTCCTCAGCTAGCCCATGCACTGCTCAAGCGAGCATTCCTTCCTACTGACCGCTAAAGGGAGATAGGGACTGATCAGTTAGCTCTGTAAGCGAGCTAGAGGCGAGCCTTGGTAAGTCTATTTAACTTCTCTAATGCTTGCCATTTTCTGTCTGTTTCCTTCTTTTAATATATTCTTTTACTTATAGTTTGTGACTTATTTTCTTGTGCTCTATCACTCTCGCGATGAGCTGATCAGTAAGAATGGCGAGCTGGATAAGCAGAATGATACTTTGAGGGTGAAGAGTGCTGAGCTCGATGCTATCTTGAAGGCCGTTGATGCTGCTCGGACGTCTTTTGATCTGACTCTTTCTAAAGCCAATTGAGAGCGAGAGGCAGCAGTTAAAGAACTGAATGAACTTCAGCAAGACTATGACCTGGTCTGCTAGAGAAAGTTGGATGTCGTATAGGAGAATAAAGTGTTGATCGATTAGTTGGAGGAGAAAGAGTCTCAGGCAACCACCATTAAGGAGGACTCATATAACTCTGGATGGGTTGCCGCGCATGAAGACGCTTAGCTTCAGATAGGCTACATCAGCCGTCTGAACTTTAAGAAGGGATGGAACAAGACCCGTTTAGCTGCTGGTGTGGATGTTACCTCTCCTCTGTTCGATGAGCATGATCCGGGCCCAAAGCTTGTCATGGATGAAGTTCCTGCCTCAACCATCGAAGGTGTTGACTCTGTTTCTCGGTCAATTCCTGTTGTTGTCCCTCCTGATCGAGCGGCAGATGCTGTCCCTGTTGAGGGTTATGCTCCTTCCACTATTGATAACGGGAAGCAGCCAGCTTCTTCTGAGCAACCCGAGGTCGTCAGCTAATCTATCCTTAGGATTGTTTTTGTATTTTTGTTTGTAATGCTCCATTCTCATTCTTCAATATACTCTGATCTTTTTCATATGATTGAAATGAGAAGACCTTTTCCTTTTGTGTATTGTATAATTCTATCTTTCATTCCTCTTTTATTGCTTGTAGTTGATTGATCTTGTTGACTATATACCAGCCACTTTTCTATTGGGAAGAATACTTGGTCCTGATAAAAGTTTTGAAGTTTGTCATACCTTTGTGAGGATTTGAAAATTACTGCGATTAAGGAACAAGCATTTCATAGAGGAGAATGAGCTCGTCGTTAAACAGAAAGACAGGCTCCAAGAGATGGAAGAAGTCGATGCCTCACTCTAAGAAGAGGTGAATACTCTGAGAGCAAGGCTTCTAGATGCTTTTGAGATCAACCAGGTCGGAGAAATTCTTCAGCAGGAGATTGAGGCTTTGAGGAGGTAAGTCTCGCGACTCAGGGAGCATGCGCCGAGCATCGCTCCTGCAGTATTATGAGGTTCCTCCTTATCATGAGCTGGAGCTGGACCCAGCGATGTTCCTCCGGTGCTGCGAGGTTTTACCCCGTCGACTATTTTGTAAGCTGGTATAAACGCAAGAAGTCCAGCTAGTGAAATGGAAGAGCTCCGTGGTGATGTCCAACGAGCATATGTGATTGCTCTAGGCTTCAAAGGGACGTCACTCGACTGAGGCCTCTGTTTAAGAGAGGACCTCGATGAGTATGGGACGATGGTTATGACCAAGGTTGGCTAGATACTCCGGTGAGGCTGATAGAGTTTGAAGATCTCACCTTTATCAGGGGATGGTTGAGTGCCCTAAAGGAGCTGTAAGTCCCAAGGAACTCAATTCTTTGGTATCGTCATGAGATCTCTCCTTCCATTCTCATGCCTAATTCCTTCTGAAGAGATGATCAATGGAGCCCTATTGATGCCATCCCTCGACAGCTATTGGAGTTGGATGCGAATGAAGTCGAGGAGGAGCTAGTTCCCCATCCCGATGACGGCCGAAGAGCTCAAGTGGCTGATTATCTCGTTCAGAAGCCTCGACTTCATTGATATTTTTCTATTAGTAACTCTGTATACATTGTAATGAAGTAATGTAATGTTGATGTTTTAGGCGAGCTTGCCGACTAAACATGGGTTGTATTTGTTGTAAATGTGATGAAGTAATATAAAATTTATGTTCTGGGAGAATTTGTCTATTTAAACAAGTGTTGTATATTTTCCACATCTTTTAGACTTTGCTCAATAATCTTGGGCCTATCTTGGCTGACTAGATTTGTAAGTTTGCATTGTCAAGTGAGTGTCCTTCCAGTCCAGTATGCTTATGAAATACCATTCTGCCCCACTTTACCTTTATGTCATGTCGTCACACTCCCTTAGGCCTAAGTGTTGTAATTGGCGAGGACACACCTGGTGTTAGATGCTCTATCCGATCAGGATTTTATTCACCAAACATTGTTTGGCAACCAATTTTAACTTGGCCATATTTCCTAAGGATCTCCTATAGGACTTCATATATTTCCAAGGGCAATGCTAAGAGGTTTTTCGTGTTTCATAACGAAAACCTGAGGAGGGTGATTTCCCTGCAATAGTGTAATGATTAGTGTGCCTGTCACTTTGAAAGGGTGTGTGAGTTATAAAGTTCACATACTAGTTAACTGATACTTCGTAGAATGCAACAACTAAACAACTTTTATTAATGATAAGGAAATGAGCTTCCAGTTTCAGAAGTAAAGAACAAAACAAGAGTCTAGAAATAGAATTTGTTAAGATTAGCTGCATTCCATGCTCGAGGTATCTCTCTTCCCTCCACCGTTTCTAAGTGATAGGCTCCTCGCAGATCATCTCTTGTTATCTTAAATGGTCCTTCCTAGTTTGACCTTAACTTGTCGTCTGATGGTTTTACTGCACTGCCTAGGAATTTCCTTAGGACATAGTCCCCAACTCGAAATGCCCTTGGATTGACCTTCTTGTTATAGTGCTTTGCGAGCTGTTGTTGATAGCTTGCTAGTTTTACTAAGGCAAGCTCTCGGCGTTCATCGGCTAGGTCAAGCTCAACGAGCAATGCTGCATCATTCTGGCCCTAGTCGACAAGGGTGGACCTCATAGTGGGTAAGCCTGCTTCTAATGGGATGACTGCTTCGATTCCATACATTAGTGAGAATGGGGTTTCCCCCGTTGCTCGATGTGGGTTAGTACGGTAGGCCCACATAATATGCGGTAGTTCATTCACCCATGTGCCTTTGGCTCATTCTAATCGTTTCTTTAACCCATCGATCATCGTCTTGTTGGAAGCCTCGGCTTGGCCATTTCTCTGAGGATAAGCCACCGAGCTAAAATGGTGTCTGATTTTGTGCTCATTACAGAAACTCTGAATGGATCCACTCTCAAACTGTGTTCTATTATCAGTGATGATGGTTTTGGGGATGCCAAAACGGGTGATTATATTTTTCCATATGAATCTTATCATATCTGTGTCTCGGATGTTTGCCAGGGGTTCCGCCTTGATCCATTCAGTGAAGTAGTCAGTTGCGACCAACAAATTCTTACTATTACTATAAACGGTAGGAAGAGGCCCTATGATGTCCATCCCCCATTGGGCGAATGGCCATGGGCTGGAAAGTGGTCTTAGGTCGCTCAGAGGTTGATAGGCCATAGGAGCATGAAGTTGGCACTTCTCGTATTTGCGAACGTACACTACAGAGTCTCTTTGCATATATGGCCACCAATAGACTTCCTTCATTGCTCGAAAAGCCAATGACCTTCCTCCAATATGGCCTCTATAGATTCCCTCGTGGAGTTCATGTAAAATTTATTCGACATCCCTCGGGTGAACACATTGAAGGTAGGGACCGGAGAACGGTCTCTTATATAGCTTGCACTCAGGAGATAAATGAAAGCGAGCAGCTTTGACTCTTACCTGGTGAGCGGTCTTCTTATCACCTGGAAGTTCACTATCCTTCAAATAGTCCCTTAGAGGATGCATCCAACTAGGTGCTGACTCAATTTGGAGAATATCCTCCATGATTGGCAGCTCGTTGTTACGATTAATGCTCAGATAGGCGAGGAAATCGACGGGGAATATTATTTTTAAGTCAGAACAGATTGCCGAACTCAGGGATACTAGGGCGTCAACATGGTTATTCTGTCCTCTAGGAAACTCTCGGACACTTAGTTTCTCGAAGTGAGCCATTAGCCTTTTTGCCAAGGCGAGGTAGGTTTCCATTCTTTCATCTTTTGCATTGTAGTCTCCACTTATCTGATTAGAGACTAATTGTGAGTCGCTGAACACCTGTAACTGCTTTACCCCCAAAGTCTATGCCTTCTGGAGTCCGGCTATTAAAGCCATATATTCTACTTCGTTGTTGGAGGCTTCAAATCCAAGCCCGATTCCTTATTCGAGGATTGTATCATCTGGAGTGACAAGCACAATGCCTACTCTTGCCCCCTTTAAATTGGAGGCTCCATCAACAAATAATTTCCAGACTCCCTCTGTTGTGTGATTCTCTCTTTGCTTCACGGGTTGAAGTTGGTCAAGAGGGTGCTCTCCCGTGAATTCATCTATGAAATCAGAAAGGACCTGCCCTTTGATTGCGTTCCTTGGTTGAAATTGGATGTCAAATCGTCCGAGCTCGGCAAATATGACAAATCAAATAAATCCGCTTACCTCTGGATTGCTTTAAGGGGGTGTGATGTAAGGACGATGATAGTGTGAGGTTCAAAATAGTTCTTCAACTTCCTCGAAGCCACTACAAGTGCAAAAACGAGCTTCTCTAGTGGTAGGTACTGCTGCTCGGCCTCCAATAAGGTTTTTCTCGCGTAGTAAACATGGTGCTGGATTCCTGCTTTTATGCACATCAAGGAAGAACTGACAGTGTGGTTGGAAACGACGAGGTATAAGTATAAGGAATCTGTTTCTTGGGGTATGACGAGCCGCGGTGGTGAGCTAAGGTAAGTCTTGAGCTCGTCCAATGCCCGCGAGCAATCTCGATTCCATTCTACTGTTTTGTTTCCTTTTAGGAGGTGGAAGAATGGTTTGCACTTCTCGGAGGACTTTATGATAAAGCAGTTCAAGGCAGCGAGCATAACGGTGAGCTTCTGTATGTCCTGGATTGTGCGAGGAGGTTCTACCCTTTTGACTGCATTGATCTGGTCTGTATTAGCCTCGATGCCTCTCTTGCTGACCAAGTACCCGAGAAATTTTCCTGATTGGACACCGAAAGAACACTTTCTTGTGTTAAGTTTTATTTGGTACTTCCTGAGGATTTTGAAAGTTATTGATAGGTCTGAGAGGTGGTATTCTTTGTTCCTTCTTTTGATGAGCATATCGTCGATGTAGACTTCCATGGTGTCCCCCATTTGGTCCTTGAACATCTTGGTGACCAGCCGCTGGTAGGTTGCTCTTGCATTTTTTAGCCCGAAGGGCATGACCTTATAATAGTATAATCCAATGGTAGTGATGAATTATGTATTGTCCTGGTCTGGAGAGTACAGAGGGATCTGATGATACCCCGAGTATGCGTCCATAAAACTCATTCTCTCATAAGCTGATGTGGCGTCCATTAGTTGATCGATCTTTGGAAGAGGGAAACTGTCTTTAGGGCATGCCCTGTTAAGGTCAGTGAAGTCTATGCTGACTCTCCATTTCCCATTATTCTTTGGAACTACTACTGGGTTGGATACGCATTTGGGGAATTGGACCTCCTGTATGGATCCTACATACAATAGTTTTCAACTTCTTTTTCCGTGGCCTTTGCCTTCTCGGGTGCAGTCCGTCGTGCCTTCTACGTGATTGGTTTGAAAGTGGGGTCGACGTGCAGCTGATGAAAAACCACACTAGGATCAATTCCAGGTAGCTCGTATGGTTTCCATACGAAAACGTCTACATTGCTTCTCAGAAGAATCATCAACTCCTTATTTTCTTGATCTGTGAGAGAAGCTCCAATCAAGAAGATCCTGTCATCGTCCCTACCTCCAGCTGTAACTTCCTCCAGGTCCTCGTAGACCCGTTCAGAGGGGAGGAGCCTGGTCTCCTCCACTTCGGGCCTTCCGTATTTTAACTTCTATTTTGAAGGTATCATACCTTCTTGTTCTTCAACTTTTTCGCTGGGCTTGCTGACCTTCTTCTCTGGTCTTGGGCAGATGGCCGCTATGAAGCACCTTCTTGCCATCACTTGATCACCATGGATCTTCATTACACCTCGCTCGATCACATATTTGAGTTTCTGTTGGTAGGTCGAGGAGACTGCCTTCATTGCCTGCAACCATCCTCTGCCGAGGATAGCTTGGTATGGCGAGTCAATGTCAAATACCATAAACTCAATCATCTTGGAGACATTTCCTGCCCTTACTGGCAGCACGATCTTTCCCAAGGGCATAGTCACTTTTCCAGAAAATCCAACTAAAAGGGACAGTGTCCTCATTTAGGTCGGCGATGCTTAACTTTAATTTTCTGAACAGGTTGAGATACATTACCTCGGACGAGCTTCCTTAGTCGACGAGCAATTTATCGACGTCATAGTTAGGTATCCTGAGAGTAATGATCAAAGCATCATAATGTGGGGTTCTTACTCCCACCAGATCTTCATCTGTGAATACAATATGCTTACTATAGTAGACGTCATTTGCTCATCGGCGCTTTCCTGATTGTGTTTTTGCAGGATCGATCTGAAAAGCTTGCATCACCTATGTAAGCTTTTTTACCTCCATTCAAACTGAATTTCCTTGAATCTGCTTTACATTAGATGCCCCATGAATTACTGCGAATTCATGTCTGGAATCTTCTTCGAGTACGTTGTCAGGCCTTGCTTCTCCATTAACACCAACTTTCTCTACCTTATTTTCCATGAATTCGTTCAGATGCCCCGACTGGGCCAAGTCTTCGAGATGGGACTTAAGAGCCTTGCGATGCTCAGTCTTATGTCCCTCTTCTTTATGAAAATCGCATCTCAGGGCGTTGTTTCTCTTTGAGGGATATCCTCCCATCTTTCTGGGCCACTTAATAAATGGATCGTCTTTAATTTTTGTGAGAATCTTATAAATCGGTTCTCTGAAGACAGTGTTGACTGCCTAAAATGCTTTTGCCACATCATTCCTGGCTCCGTTCTTAGAGACATTCTTGCCCCCATTCTTTCCTCCTTTCTTCTGGTTCTCAATTTTGTCACTTCCTTTGGCAGCGAGCTTAGCTAGACTATTCTCCCCTGCACTAAGGCGGGTCACATCCTCCACATTGGCATATTTCTCGATGCGAGCCATCAGGTCATCGATGGTCGTGGTCTCTTTCTTTGTCAGGGACTGGTACAAAAGGGAAGAATTGGGTAGCCTAATTTTGAAGGAGGCCACCGCTACCTGATCCGAGCAGTCTTCAACCTCATTGAATAATTCCCAATACCTCTTCGCATAGTCTCGGATGGTCTCTTGAGTTATCTTTTTTATTGTTAACAAGGCACCCATCCTTTTGGGATGGGAGCTACTAGTAATGAAGCGGGTCATAAATATCTCGCTTATGGACTCAAAGTTGTTGATGGACCTATGGGGGAGCCTTTCGAACCATTTATGTTCCACGTCATGCTGGCTCGAGGGAAAAATTCGGCACATCAGTGCATCCCGATGGTTCCAGAGGGTCATGGCTTGCCTATACAGCGTAACCTGATCAATGGGATCACTTTTACCATTATAAATCTTGAACCTTGGAATAGAAAATTTCTTGGGGGCTTCCTCTTCTTCTATTTCCCTTGAGAAAGGTGATTTCATTTGAGTTTTGAGGGCTCGCCTAACAAGCTCTCGGGTCGATCTGGCACCGCGATGCGCAGGGTGTTGTTCCATCTCCCTTTGGACCAAATCTTGTATGTTCTCTTTGCGGTGAGCTGGGATCCTATAATGGTGAGCTAGTCGCAGTTGCTTGAGCAGGTCATCATCTGACTCATCTCCTTCATCTTTATGGGACCCGCGTCTAGGGTTCCTTCCTCGACTGTGAGACTTGATCGCCTGAGGGCTAAGAGTGCGGTGCGGGCATCCCTTCGTGACACGATGGAGCTCTCTCTCCATTATTTCTAACCTTATTTTTAGGCGAGCATTCTCAGCTTTGTGCTTGCAAGAAGACTCCCTCTGCTCTTGGAGCCTCACCTCATATGCATCAATCAACCTGGATATTTATGTGGACCTCGTTGGTCCTTGGCTTTCTTCTGAGGCTGGCCTCTCTAGGAAAGCCCTCGGATTTGAACACCGAACTTCAGATCTGATCCTGAGAGGAGCAGGTTGTTCTTGGATATCTCCTGCCTGAGGATCATTAGTATCGTGACCAGACATTTCAAACTTCTTTATTGGTGTGGGCTTTCTCAGGGAAGATAAACGTTCCCACAGACGGCACCAATTGTGGTGATAAATATATTCAACACAAATAAATGAGAGAAGCGCAATCACCAAGCAAAATACGGAAAGTAAAATGCCAACCACACAACAGGAGATATACGTGGTTCAGCAAGAATGCCTACGTCCACGGTGGTGCAGTCAATATTATTTCTATATACTCCGGGGAGCATTTACAGAGAATACAGTGCGTGTCATTTTCCCCAGAGCTAGGGTTTATTAGATACATGTCTGTCTTCGAGGAGTGGGGGTGTTGGACTCCACCACGTTTACCATCTTCTCCTGGAACATCTCTATACGAGAACATAGGAGAAGACTAAGTCATAACTGAATTAATGCTAAGCTGCGAAGGGTTTGGACTTTGGGCCGTTTTAATTAGGCTACTCATCCGGGCCCATAATGCCAAATTCGGGGACCCATAGGTACAATATTAGATAACCATATGGGATTTTTAATCGCTCGGATGAAGCCTAGGTTCATATATTTGACCACCTTCTCTTTAACCTTAATAGGTCATTCAGTACGAAGCTTTTGTAGATTCTGTTTGATCGATTTACTTTTCGAGAGAGTTAAAATCTCGTGCTGAGCTATTTCAGGATTAATACTGGGCATGTTGTCATAGGGCCATACGGAGACATCCAAAAATTCCTTCAGTAGTTCTATGAATTGCATGCGCTCATTCTCATTAAGGTTGGACCCTATCCCAATCTTGTACAGTTGGCTAATAGAACCGAGATTGATAATAATACTTTCATCCTCATTAATTTGAACGCAGTTATGTCATTTGTTTTTAACCTTATTAAGATGAGTTAAGAATTTTTCATTTTCAAAATCGCCATCGTCAAGAGTTCGATTAGAATCAAGACAATTGATATAAGGAATAAGAAAGATACTCAAAATGTTTATTTATTTCATCCTAGAGAAGATAAACATTGCGAAACTCATCGAGGGATGTCTCGATTACATTGTTATCAGAAATAGGGAGAATAACAAAAGAGGAAAAAATAGGATAAACATATGGGTTAGATTTCATTTCAGCATGTGGAACTAGTATAACATTCCAGCAGAGGAGGGGTGCATTAGTAGCCTTAATTATGATGGATGGATCCGACAATGTAGCACTTGAGTGGATCATGCAGAGTGTTATCCCCAGCGCCTGTAGATTGAATGAGTCCACAAATTCACTTCCCTAAGAAACCTCGATAACTGTTGCAGTCTTGTCAATGAGCGATCGCACATGATGTTGGGAGTCTTCGGCGCATGAGTCTTGAAAGAAGATATGCATCCGAGGCTTTATCTTCTCGTCCACATGATCATACCATGGTTTGAGAATGCCATAAAAGGGAAAATCTTCACGCTCATTGACAAATCTTCCGTTAAAGGAATAGCTCAAAATAGTCTTGGAACTTTCTAACATTCTCTTCAACTCGGGTTGGCGGGCATTTTGAGTTCCTATAACGATGGTTTATAGCCCAGGTCACATGGATGAAATGTGTTCTTCAATATTATGGGCTCCAATATCCACTGTTGTCATCATTCCATCCCCAATCCGAGCATGAAGTGCATATTCTTAAACATATGTATCACATTAACATTATCGTGATGCCTATGCAATGGACAAACTCGATCTTTGAAATCAACCCCTATAGGGAATGAAAGTGATTTGACTTGGAAGCCATACGGAGCCATGTCATTCACCCTATGTCCTATACGTAGTACCGAATTACTGGTACTTGCATTATTTGAATTATTATCCTTGCCTAAGATGATTATGACCTGCCCTTTAGTGAATAACTTCAGTTTATGATGGAGAGAGGAAGATATCCCCTTGATGCTATGAAGCCACAGTCGATAAAGTAATATATTGAAATAAGCAGGTACGTCGATAACTTAGAACTCAATAACAGTATTGATAGGGCCAACACCTATTGTAAGCTTTATGTATCTCATCACCTCTCGGTGTGTGTTGTCATAAGCACACACTATGGCAAAAGTTGGAGAAAGATCGCTTACTTTTAAACCCAGTCAGTTGAAGGTTCTTAATGGGAAAACATTGAGTGTTGATCCATTGTCGACGAGTGATAGAGTGAATGTCTTCCTCATGACCTCAACAAAGATGTTGAGAGCATATTTATGAGTAAGACCAAACTTTGGGATTTCTTCTTCAGGGAAGGACAGTAATTCTGTAGAGGTTAGAAATCCGACCTGGTTTATGGCCATTTTTAGAGTAGTGGAAGGAGGAACTATGGGCCTGCTAAGTATTTTTATTAGAGCATTTCGGTGAAACTGAGAAGACCTGAAGAGACCCCATAAAGTGATGTTAGCCTGAGTTTTCTTGAGCTAGTCGAGGATCTTACTTTCCGCGATGGTCATTGTTGTCATGAGGAGTTTTTTGGTAAATCCTTTTCTTTTATCTGTTATTGTTAATTGAGGATTCAAACTCTGTTAGTGCTTCCTAGATCTTGTTATATGGTCCATGAAAGAGTGAAAGAAAATAAACCATATTTCTTCGTCTATTTTGGGATGTATGTCCACTTTCTCAATTTCACCTAGTAGATCTTCAAACGATATTATCCCACATATACTGATCACTGGACTAACCTCCAATTTGTCTATCTTGAGATTGGCTCTTCACTTGAACTATTAAACTCGCCCCTCCATCAGGTGTCAACGATGTTGTCTTACCATGAGAAATCAATACTTTCCATAAGTTCCATGGCTTCTTCATATAAATCCTCCAAATCAACGGGAAGATGGAGAAGTAAAGGGACTGTAATACCCCGTAATTTTATTAATTTTTATTTAAGGGATTAATTGAATTAAATGAAAATTAATTGGGAATTAATCCGGATATAAATACCAGCGAGATGTGAGTTAGTATTTGATTATGATGTTAAAATTTAATATTTCATGAGTATTGAAAATATTAAAGTTGTCGCGAGGTTGAAATATGACAATTTGGAAACTTGAGTTGGGACGCGCGTGTCAGTCGCGTCAAGAATGAATTTAATTAGATTAAAAAGTAACTTACATTTTTATCAACCGAATGGTCATTTTGAGTGTGCCAACGTGTCCGGAAGGGTCTAAATAGTCAGAAAACACTAGTCGGGGGTTTAGTTTGGGTTCCGGGACATTTTTAGGCCAAACCGGCAACCTAGAAGGGTATTTTAGTAATTTTAAAAATAAAGGAATTAAAACCCACGAATTTTTTAAGTAAATTAAAGATTATTAAAATATCCACTAAGTCCATTATCAGCCAAAAGTGAGAGAGTGGGCTAGGGACGTTTTGAGAGAAGTTAGAAGAGAGGATAGAGGGTCTTTACCAAACCATCTCCCCATCACCAGAAATCGAAAAGAATTTGTGACCGGAAAGAGGAGAGAATCAACCTTGAATCATCGACAACAATCTGAAGAAAGAATATAAGGAAAGTGATTTGATATTTTTAAGTGCATTGAATATTTCTTCCATGTGTAGTGTAGAAAACTGTTTATGTCTTGGAAATTTTGATGAAGAACACCCAATGGAATTATTGTGAAACTTGTGGTTTGGGTAGGAATTTGCATGTAGAATGATTATCGATGAATTCAATATACAAAACATAACTTTTGATGATCTAAAAACGGATTAATAAGGAGTCTTTTTATGAAATTAAATTATGGGTTCAAGTTCATAGGGGTTAGGACAAGAATTGGGGATTTATGACTTTAGCATGTTAATTTGTAAGATTTGACCCCAAAAGTATGTAAAATAATGATCTAGGGTGACTAAAAATAGTTTACAAACATTAAAACGTAACTTGGATAGTCTTAGGGTGGATTTAGAGAAGAGAAGAATGAAGAAAAAACGAATTTGGAGATTTATGGGCGAAGTCTGCCATCTCGTTAGAAGACCTGCCCAGGTCATTCGAACGACCTCGTTCGAACGAGACTTCTAACGAGATGACAGTACCCTTTCTAACGAGTTGGTAGTTCGTTCGAATGACCTTGTTCGAACGAGATTTTTAACGAGTTGACAGAATGTCCTTTTAGGCCTGATTTTATTTCGAACCTCCAGAAGACTTATATAATTGAGTGTAATCCTTCCCTTGTTGAATTGTGGATATAGTTGTGAGATTGGAAGTACGTCGAGGATTAAAACTTAGATTTTTGTAGTAAATTGGATGATGTTTATGGGTTAGGATATAAGTATCTAAAACTTCGACGTGAGGAGAGTTAATAACTTTAATGTAAATAGATCGGGGACTTGTAAATGTGCAACATGAAATAACGGTATAAAAATGAGAAATATACCTCTATTAATATTATGGGATACCGAAGATGTGTGAATGCTTGGTATATGTAGTTATTTTTGTATAACATACCTACTATACTTGCTATCTCGGGAGGTCGGCGTTCGATCAGGGCCATCTTATCTTTGTGTGCCTATTGTGGGATTTAGATTGGTACCTCGAGGGTATAGGTCAGACAAAGACTTATTGAGAAGTTAATAAGTCTGCTGATCATGGGAGCGTAGGTATGTGCGTGACCCATGTGATGTTAACTATGTTCGCCTCCATTATGTGTGATTGTTGTTTATTGAAAACGATTCCTGAGAGATTCGGAATACGTGGGCCTTATGCACGTGATGTATCGGGATGGGATAGCAGAGTATGTGTGCACCGCAGCTTAGTCTCGGGGTGCCAGTATTGTATATTTATGTTGAGAATAATATACTGCTAATTGAAATGAACTGTCATGAATAAATGTAAGTGTGAATAATAGTAACATTTTAGTAGAGTTAAAAATGGAAAATCTCTAGTGATTAGCATGTCTAATATGGGAACTAAGAAGGAAAGTAAAACTCTATGCTTAAATTAAGATGTTGGGACTTAAATCGTGAATCGTATAGAAATTTTAGATTGTGTATTGGACTAGTTAGATATGGGAATAACTTGAATGGGTACGGGTACGGCTATGATAAGAGTGCACAATTAGTTGAGAGGTGAGGAACTCATGTGAGTGACTGCACTATCATATACTTTATATTCACTGTTTAATTATATTAAACCACTTGCTGTATTTTAAACTATTTTCACAATCGGGCTCTGACCCGTTTGCTTTCAAATCTAAGTTTTTGTAAAAACATTTTTATGTCCCACCCACAAGTACACCAAGCATAGGCGTTCTATTCCTGCGACATGCTGTAGCTGCTGTGGAAGTTATAGGACTACGATAGTAGACGCCTCCACTTTATATCTTGACTCTACTTCTGATTCATTCATCTAGAGGGCAGGTCGCCCCTTTCCTTTCAGAGATATGTTATTTACTCAGTTTTTATTTTATATATTGGGTTGTAATTAAATTAATGATTCAGGCTTGTATTTGTTCATTTCAGTATTTGGATTGTTGTGAGGTGTATTGCTCCAGATTTAGTTTATTACATCGTTATTTGTTTGCGACTGTGATGTGGTTGTGGTATCAGTAATTCATAATTTAAATGGATGTCATGTTAATCGGATTTAATTAAAATTGACAACTCACTTTTTAAATATTATGTGGCTATTAATTATTAAAATGTTTTCGACAGTGATGCTATGAACTGAGCCAACGTAGCATTTTGTATGAATTTGAATAAAGGAGTAGCTACCCGGTAATTAATTAGTCGGGGTGTCAAAGGGATCAATCACCCTTTTAGCTTTAAGGCATTAAGTAAATTAGATATACCGTAAATCTCATTGGTCTATCGAAATAAGCCTACCATGATCTAAACTCCATCGTCCAAACTAATTTTATCAATAGGTACCACCCAATTATCTGACTCACGAGCCCACTTTTAGGCTTCCATGAATAGTGTGATGAACTTCTGGCAGTCAATGGTCATTTTTAAGGGCAATTTCATCCCAAACTCTAGAATCAGGTTCAGTACCATTGGCAATTCCATATCCTTCCCCCAGAACGAGTACGAACGGTAAACATTCTCTTGTAACAAGCGACATGGCCTGGTCGGCAAAACATATAGGGTGTTAGGGAAAATATGGGCAATCTTTAAGGGGTTTAGGTGAAAATACGAGCATAATATGTGATTTGTAGGGTACAATCTGGATAGACGTGTCAAATTTTGGATAATTTTCTAGGAAGATGGAATTTTCATGATTTGGGAGTGTATTATTAGTGGTGTATGGTTTAGGATTGGATAGTGGGGCAATGATACCCTGATAGATCAGACCTTAGATTACATTTCAAAGATGGAAGCACTGATTAGTGGTATGGCCGACATTTTGGTGAAAATCACAATGGGCATTGGGTTTGAAATTTTTTAGAAGTGGGATTGGTAAAGGACAAAGGTTCAATGACTTGATGATAATTTGGCTGAATATGTATTATTAGACTTTGGAGAGGGGATCATGAAGCTCGGTGTATTCTTTTCTAACTAGGCTAGCATGACTTTTTGGTGACCCAAGAGGTAGCATCAGTGAGATGTTATTGATGATTGAGACTATAGCAGGCTTCTCATATTTTCTTTGAGTGAACTATCTGGATACCTTCTTTAGCTCAGCTCTTATCTTGGAGGTACTTTCTTCAATATCCACTCCTATTTACCAGATTGCTCGAAAATTGGTGTAATATTGTCCTCCCATCATCGCTCGGATACGGGGTAAGAAGTTTTTCTTCACGATACTAACATGTTCCTCTTCTAAAGTTCGGTTAGTCATGGAAACTGCTTTCTCCCTCCACCTTTCTATGAAATTACTCACAGTTTCTTCGGGGTTCTTCTTGAGAAGTTCCAGATCATAACATATAGCCTTTAACTCCTCATTGTATTTGTACTTTGACATGAATTTATCGGCAACATCCTTCTAACTGCGAATTCTAGATTCCTCGAGGGATAATAACTATTAATGTGTGCTTCCTTTCAAAGTCTATTGGAACATCGGAGCCATTATTTCTTTTGAGGCACCTAAGAGAGTCATGACTCAATGGTAACTTCGAAATGAACAAATCGAAGGTCCTCTACCCCCGGATTTCTCAATGTTAGGAATCTTGAATTTTTCCCACAACCTTGCTCTAGTCTTAGGAGATGTATGGGTGTAATCCACATAGTTCCTAGAGATTCAGAGTTGGTAAAACTTATTATTTAACGACTTCAGGTCCTCCTTGACCTTGTTTAACTCTTCTTCCTTCGGATCGATGGTTAATAGTTGTTTAGTCCTTTGTTAGCAAGATTTGGCATAGGGAGTTGAGATGTTGGTGGCCCATTACCAGGAGGGGCATGTGGAGCGTACTGATATCCTTTTGGGATCCAAATAAGCTCAAGTGTGGGAAAACCCATACCACGAGGGAAGAGGACCTTGGGCTCTTCAGGAATAGGGACCTAATTTCTCTGCATCTAATGAAGCTTGATTTGAAGGTTGTCAATCTTGGCAATAAGTTGGACTGGGACCATTATCAAATTAGGCTGTACATTGGGTACTGGGTCTATGTTCTACATGTAGGTTTGGTGAACGTAGATTCTGGACTCAAAAGAATTAGGAGGATAACTAACGAATCTTTGGGGAAAATCAACGGAATATCAAAGCCAATAGGGAGCCGAGCCAAGGGTCGGGTATGCGATCTAACTAAGGAGAAAGATTATTCAAATTTATTTTTAAAATAGAAAAGGAAGAAAAAGAAGAAAATGTTCTTGATATTTTTTTTGGAAAGGGATGGACAAAATGTTTTTCGTGTTTTTATAAAAGAGGAGGAAAAATATTTTTGGTATTTTGACAAAAAAGAGGAAAAATATTTTTTGGTATTACGATCGAAAATGAGGAAAAATGTTTTTGACGCTTTGGTAAGGAAGGAGGAAAAACGAGAGAAGAGTCTCATCATAATTATCATTACATTCTCACTTGTATTAGGTTTACCTAAATGTAAAAGAAATGATAGAAGGGACCCGAGCCTAGGAATAATAGGTTTGAAAAAATTTAAAACATGGTTTGACCTTTTGCCAGGCTCATGGTTAGGCTCTCGATTTGGAAAAAAGACAAAATCTTGCCAAAATTTGGGCGGCCTGCCAAAATAGTATTTTGGCATAGTTTTGTGTAGTAACTGACAAACTAAATATGAGTGCCCTAGGGTTGATGCCTATATAGGGGTATGCAGTTGTTGGGTTAGTTGAAAGGTTTCCCCTTTTGGCATGACTTTTATGATACACGTCTTACTTTTGAGGGCAATCGGTGCGTGTGGACCATCCATTTGATATAATAGAGTGTACATGAATTGCTTCATTGTATGCCTTATGGGGATAGTACATGTGAAAGATAATTTGATATACTCGACATACGTGAACGATTTTTTACTACGTACCTCTCATCATGACTTCAATTAAGCGGTATGATACGGGGGAAACGTTCGATATACGTTAAACGTACTTGGCCAATGGAAGGTGAGAGTATTATTATCGAGGCTAACTGCGACCTATCAGACCATCACCCATCTCAAAGTGAAGCCCTATTACGGGGCAATATTTTTGTCAGTAGCCATGCTCTTGGTGATGTAGTGTGCAAAATGCATGATTTTTTTATTAGAATAATACGGAGATAGTATTTTATTTAGCATAATGAGAAATATGCTAATAAGGAATAATGTACAAGTAAGAAGTAAATCTAGGATAGAGCATGGAGATTACACTGAGCATGGATAGGTGAGAGTGAGTGATGTGTGAGTATTTATAAGTGAGTGTGTGGTAGTGAATCTAAGCATGGATCAATTACAACTAGTGTGTGATATGTGTAAGTGAGCATGGATATGTCCCAGTGTGATAAGTAGATGTGTGTGCTACTGACACCTAAGCATGGATATTCTAAGTGGTGTGTGAAGCATGTGAGTATAAGTGACCCTATATATAAGTGTAGGTAGTGTGAGGTGTACATGGAGAGTATTTACAAGTGTGGGAAGTGAAAAGTGAGTGAGAGGTGATATAAACATAAGGTATATATACACAAGAAATAATGAAGGAGAAAAAGGGAACATGCATGTAGGTGCATACCCACATAAGTAGAAAATGATAATACCCATCCAAAGAACATCTAGCCCGCTTAAGTCAGTCCCCTGTAGAGTCATAACTATAGCCATATCGTGATCTTCCCCCTCCTCGGGGGACATTTTGGGGAGAAATAAGGATGAGATAAAGGTCCCACGCACCTCGCTACACCGGTAGGTGCTTCAGCCATCGTCGATTTTGGGGGGATGCAAAAAGATAGAGTTTCCAGCCTATTTTGCAGAAAACAGGCAAGAGAACATGTCTCCGCCTCGAGAGAGGCATTAAAGACAAACGGATGCTTGCGAAACCAATAGATCAAAGGTTTGGGGGCTCAGTTACACAATGGGAAGGTGTTAGACATCCATCTTTCCCTTTCGGTATCTAATCAGATTATGTTACTATTTTACTTAATTTCTCCATGATGTGTGTGTGTGCGTATATATAAGTGGATATCAGAATCGCTCGATTAGCATCATGGAAAAGATGGAGTGAGGTCATCCATAGGAATGTTCCCAAAATAATAATTAAAAAAATGATGTGTGTGCTTATCGTCATATTGATCATTATGATGAAGCGCTAATATGTGTTAGATAAGACGCAAGTATTAATCACAAGTATGACATATATATGAATAATATATGGATAAAAAAGGGAAAATGGTGAAAATATAAAAGTAGGAATCGAGTCTCGAATTTTAGCCCGAAACACCAACATGGCGTATAAAGGCATCAAAGTCTTGTAGTTCTCATGCGTCACAAGTGTGGGGTTAATCCCATAGATTAAAATGGGAGTTTATTATAAGTGTGTGTGTACAAAAGATACTTCTAGTTTTGAGAAAGTGTGATGAAGAATCCCGTCGTATTTTATAGGTGTAGCCATCTTTTTATTTGTTTTGGTTTTTTATAGAAAATAAATTATGTTCAATATAAATAATAAATGATGAGATATTAATGTGTATGACCTAAAGCCCAAAGCTAAATTAAGAATTTATATAACTAATTCAAGAATTAAAGCCATTTAAAGAGAGAAAAAGATGTTTCGACCTTCTTTTGAGACTTAAAGCTTGTTCTTGATTGTTGATGAACTTCCTTGCAAGTTGGGAGGAATGTAGGATGGGAGAGAAGGATATTCATTGCTAAATTGGGTATGAAAGTGATGAGAGTGAAAGATGGGGAAGTATTTCCCATAAGGAAACTATGTTGATGGCAAAAGAATGCTAGTGAGATCACTGAAATTGATGGTTCTAAGGTGACTTTCGGAGTGACATCATTATCTCTTTATAGAGTGTAGGGGTTGCAATCGACATTATTTTTGTCCTGCCTATCGGCAAGTAACCCTAGACACATTGTCGATAGGTAGGGAGATGGATGTGAAAATTGGCAGTCTCGTGCAGATTTTTCGAAAAAAGGTTGTAAAATGAAATCCATAAGTTCTAATCGAATGTGGGACGAATCATTAGAAAGGTGATTTAGAGGCCTTTGAGAATCATTTGGGCCTCTCCCGGGTCTGAGAGTTGACTTTAAGTCAAATCAGGCTCGAAAGCGCCCGTAGGTCCTTTGGACAAAAGATCGTTGAACGACTATGGATCGTTCCTCCAAACCGTAAGTTTGAATAGTGTATGGGTCAAACCGTTAGAAAGGTTATGTAAGGTAATTCAATGTTCCAAAGAACTTCACTCGGTTTGGATATTTGACTTTCTTCAAACTTCGGCCGGAAGTACCCGGTAACCCTTCAAAGTAAAACGGATTGTCCGTTTGCACCGTAACATTAATTCACGCATGGGGTCGACCGTTAGAAAGGGTATTCAGTGCCCTTCGAAGATTCATTTAATTTTGTTTGAGATGAAGAGTTGAATTTAGTCAAATGGATCCCAAGAGCGCCTGGTGGCCTCTAGATAAGTTTTTTAGGGAAACAAATCATTCATACAAACCGTTATGACATTTGGTGGACATGGTAGATTGTTAGAAAGAGGTTTTGGTTACCTTCAAATATTTATTGAATGTTCGCTCTGACGGTGAAGTTGATTGGGGTCTAATCGGGGCCCAGGAGCGCTTAATGTCCTCCAGATCAGTTTTTTGTAGTAAAATGGTCCGTTCATATGAACCGTTATGCCAATTCAGGCATGGGGTAAACCGTTGGAAATGGGATTCAGAGCCCTTTGAAAATTCATTGTGCCTTTTCTCTGACGATGGATTTGACTCCCTATGGACTCTATATCGGTATTCGAAGTACGACTTAGGGTTTATAGTTAATTAGGAAGGTGCTAGGGACGTCAGGAGAGACTTAAGGGGTCCTAGAATGTGGTATCTACACCAAGAGTCCCTCAAATTTGTAAATTGTATTTATGGCGTACAAAGGGTTTTGGTCTGCCTAACCCAAAAGACTTTGTACGAGGGCCTAATATAGAGGGGTATTATAGTTTTATCACAATATTCTAGAGAAGGAACCCTTTGCCCACCTCCTTCTAGTTCCAAAGATATTTTAGGCAAGGGACCCCTCCTAACCTTCTTCCAGTTCCAATGATATTTTGGGTGAAGGACCCCTCCCCCACCAAAGATATTTTGGGCAAGGGACCCCTCCCCCACCTCCTTCCAGTTCCAATGATATTTTGGGCGAGGGACCCCTCCCCCACCTCCTTCCAGTTTCAAATGTATTTATAATTTGGGTGAGGGACCCCTACCCAACCTCCTTCCAGTTTTACAGAGTGTGTGGCGAATTATCCCCTTACTTCCTTCCAAATTCAAGATCTTACAGCTTAGGCGAGGGACACCTTCCCCGACACCCTTTTAATTCCCAAGATGATATTGTTTGGGTAAGGTACTCCCCCTTGCCAAAAATAATTAAAATGATACTTGGGCGAGGGAGTCCACTAATGAGGGACCTCTCTACCAAAGACGAGCTAAAATGTAAAATCTACTGAGGAAGTCCATAGTGACAGACCCCTCTAGCAAAGTGACCCAAGGAACAAAATAGGACATGATAAGGGGGTCAATCATGAACAAACCCTCGTCATGGAAAAAATATTCTTTTAAATAACAAAAGTACTAATATTTACTTTCTCGTACATGTATCCAAGTTGAACATGCATGGCTTAAAGATGCCAGATGGGATCTCGTGAGAGTTTTGGCTTATTGGTTGAGGAATAAGGTTTGTTGAGAAAGCTGAACCACTTAGCACTTTGAGACAGAGAGAATAATAGTAGAGAGACCCTAGGAGTCACTCAAGTCCTTACAAAACTCACATTTAGTCATAAGTTAGGTGAGCAGCCAAATGGTTGCTCATGAGAAATGAAATTGTTACAAAATGATTTTAGAGTGGATGATCTTCGATGACACTCTCAAGTTTACAAAGTTTTTACAACAAGTTACCGTTTCAAAAGATATTTACCAAATAAGATATTTTATCTAAATTTGGAGACATATTTTATTTTTGAATTTGGTTTCACAGCAGCTATCGTCTGTTAGAGGGAATAGGTAGCTGAGACCTAGTAGGGTCAAAAGGTACATTGCCAACCTTTTCCTTCTAAGATTTTCCTCTTGTTTTTGGCGCCCAAAAATCCCAAATCATCCCTAGAATTAGCCTATAAATAGTATTATTAGTGAGGTTAAATCATATATCAGAAACTCAAGTCATACCATTACTCAATCAAAATCACAACAAAACACATAGTATTCTTTCCTTTCTCTCTCTCTAAGTGTTAAGCGCTCGTTTCTTCACTTCCATCTTGACAGCCATCATTCTTAAGAGATTTCATTTTCAAAGTTACTATTATTCTTGTGAAGTTCATCTTCTTACAGGGAGTGGTTCTAGTCTTGACTCCATTATTACTAGAAAAGAAAGGTTTTACCAGGTGATGCTTCTAGAACTTTTTGGAGGTAAAGTCCATTGAGGTGTCTCATGCCTCACGTGTTCAAGTTTCTAACCAGACCCCAATCACACTACCCTCCTACAAACTGATATTGTCACGACCCAAATCTTTGACCCCCAAATGTTCTTAAAAATAAATAAATCATTGGTCATGGATCAAGATCGTAACCCATTACTTACTTCATTTTTAAAAAAAATTTGGGGTCATAGATTATGGCTGTGACCCAATTAAAACATTATCCCACCCATAATCATGGACTTGGGTCATGGCGTTGGGTCACGAATTATGCCCATGATCCAGACTATATTGTTCCATTCTGGTCATGAATTTTTTCCATGACCATGGAGTCATATATTAATTACCTAACCATGGGGCCAATATTACGTCACGCGGGAGATCATGACCTCCATTTAGGGTCACAAATCAGGTCTTGGGCCACTATTTTTGTCATGGGGAAAATGGTCATGATCGAGGTCGGTGACCTATAACCGTGGTAATAGCCCAGGTTTTTAACAATCTTCGCTATATATTGTAGTGGAAGGTGAAGAAAGATTCACTAGTGTTTTGAGGATTGTAATCGACAAGGCCACTGGGGCTAAAGGCAGATGTCATGCCAATGCTAGCAAGGCCAATAGAAATGTAAGCTCCAACGCTAGATATTTATCATCACTTATTTTCATATGGTGGGATGAGTCATACAACCAAGGGATTACCTAAGGTTAATCAAGGCATCTAGGGTGAGATATATCGATAAGTATAACAAGAATAACAAGGCTAACATCAGAATTGCCAACCCCTATAATTGTTATAATACCATCATTACCAACTTCAACACTGGTCATCGTAAAATATAGCCATATGCTCAACTCAATCCCTTAGGGATGCTTAGGAACCAAGTCATGTAGTAGATAATATGCTACATATCCATGGGCAAGTTGGATGTGCTTTGTTTGATATTGGTTCATTATATTCATTTGTTAGTAGACTATTTGATTCGTAAGATGGGATGTTATATTTTACGGTGGACATCTTATTACACATAAATTCACCATTGGGCAAGCATACACTTGTGTATTCTGAGTGTCAACATATACATATGTAATATTTTTTCCTAAGAGGTTATCTCTTTCCATGTAAAGTCTTAATTTTGAATGAATACTGAGATTGAACCATCATCGTAGCCTTTGCTCTTATCGAACCAGAGTTTTTATGGCTTAATGTTTATTTAGTGGGAAACTGAAGTCGTTTAAATGAGATGTCATTTTTATTCGAACGAGTCATTTGAATGACCTTATAATGACTGCAAAAATTGTCGATTTCACTCCTTCTTTGGAATCTCATCAAAAGCCCATGTTCGAAAGAAAACCCTTGTCATTCGAATGAAGGGTCCCTTCACTTTTGAACGAGGTACTTATCAGGTCCTAGTTAATCATAGTTTTTCGCCTCAATATAACCCCATTGGATGTTCGTTCGAATGAAGAGGGGTCTCATTCGAACGAGATTAGATGTTGTTCGAACGATTGGAGCTGAACTCAAAATATTTTGCAGATTTATAATGTTCTGTCAACACCATAGCCCGTGGATCTATGCGGTGTCAACCTCTGGTGCGTTAAATCAAGATAAACATTATTTCTGCATGAGATACCCTTGGATAAAGGATACCTTCGAGTTTTGGGGTTATTTAAGAGATAGATTGGGGTGGGTTCTCTCACCCATTTGTGAATTCAGCATGTTCTCCTCCCTCACTAGTATCAAGATCCCAACATCTTTCCAAAGTCTTACCCACCATTGCTACGCCTTGACACCACCGTAAAACATCATCCCACCCCATTTCCAAGTATTATTCTTCCATTTCAAGCCTTGTTAATGGTAGAAGTTGGTTGAGTCAAGTAAGAGAATCGAAGGTAGCTTTGGAGTGTTTTGAAGAGCTTTTTAGAGTATTCTGAGTTAAGAGCTTCCATTTTCATCTTTTTCTCCGTCTCTTCTTAATATCTTAAGATAGGGTTTTCTCTCTCTAGGATTTCAAGGTGTCTAACTATGATGTGTAGGATGCATGCTGGACAAGATTTAAGGCCAAAAAATAAGATTTTTGCTAATATATTCGAGTCTTGCAAGAAAAATGGATTTTTTTAAAAAGGCAATACCTAAAAGGTTTTTTTTATGAGTAAATGGAATTTTAACATGAAGTATGGAAAGAAAAATGAAAAATGTAAACTCGTGATTTTTGTCTTGAGTCGTTCATTTTTGAGGATTTGTAGGGTTGAAATCCTCCTTAACATGTATAGAATCGTATAATATGATACTTGATGACATTTTATAATTAACAAATCATGTTGAAATGGGTTTCATGAGGTAATAATTGAATGTAAAAAACATCCCTAAATACGTGTTATAGATATTGTTAGAATGAAGAAAAATAATATTTGAAGTCACATGAAATAATAGGGCAAAATAGTGCACATTTGGGTAAAATAGTCTTCAGATGGTTAAATATATTTTATGTTATAAGACTTAAAAGAATGAAGCATGACTTTGGACATAAAATCATACAAAGGATGTTTTGAAAGAAAACATTTAATTTTTGGTCGTAATGACTTAAATATGTTTTTCATAAAGTTATGACGAAGAAAATGGCAAAATCATAATTTTGGCAATTTGAGGGTCCTAGTGGTCGAACTTCCTCATTAGACTTTATTGGTCATTTTTGTAAAAAATGGATAAAGTAGACAAAATGGCATGCTGACATGATGAAATGGTGATGTAAACCGTAGAGATGGTAAAAACTATAAAGTGATGGAATGATGTGGACTTTAACAAAAATGTTAAAGAACGTTAATACGGACTTCGATGACACCAATAACAATTAAGAAGGGTTTGGAACCCTAGGGTAAAAGATCGAAAAACACTGGCCAAAGCATATGATAGTCGGCGAAGTCGAGCGCATCAAACAATGATTTCGAGAAAAGATAATGGAAAAAGGAAGTGATATTGGTTGTTCTTGAAAATGTCTAAATAACACCCCTTAAGAAGTGACAAAAAGGAGACTAATGAATAAAATATGATTAATAGTCTCTAGACCCAGTAAAGGGTGGTATGAATTGGTTAAATTAGAGTTTGATCTCATCACTGGGGTGCATTGCATTGTAGTTTCATTAATAATAGCTAAATTGTTAAACTTTTTCTAAATGATTAAAATACATGTTATATGTAAGTGATTTTGTAAAAAACGCATAGCTTAATATTACCCACCCTGCTTTTCATTCGCTCACCCCTATTTTGTATGTTAAAAGCCCAACCTATTTCCCAATTACTTCAAGTAGGGACATAAAAACGGACGCAGATAACACCCTAGAGGGAAGTCAATGTTGTTAATGACTTCTTAATTTCATTTAATTTATCTTTTGAATTTTTGGTAAGTTGGGACATTAAACATTTTTTCTAGACCTTGACCATGTGATGTAATGATACAAAGATGACTATGGTTTATTTATTATTTAATTAGTATTGTAAATTAAACCCAATTTTTATAAATAAACCTTGTAAATTAATTTAATTACTTAAAGTTGTCGCCTATTTTCCAAACTTAAAACCGGTAGTCTTAGTCTACAGTAAATGGTGCAATTAAAGGATTTTTCTTAAATAATAAAATTGGGCTTACCCCTCCCCCTTTAACTCCTTTATTCTGTGTGGGTTGACCCAATGCATACCTAAAGCCAAGTCGGGGAATTACTATGGAATCAGAGCAATAGAATCCTTGGGTGTTACAGAGTGTTCATGCCTCCATTGTACGCTTTCCTTATATGTTTTTGCGTTGTTAGTGCTTTAGTTACTATTTAAGTAAATTTCTTTCGCTATCACTTTCAATTTGTATCATTGTGTATTGAACTCTCCTTTCCTGTGTAGATGTCTCCATGTCATGTTTCCAGGTGGTCGAGTAATATCGAGTTCAAAGGAATGGAGGAAGTCATGCCCATGTTTTCGAATCCCTCTCATAATTGCAGAGGGTCAACCGCTTTGGGATAGTTGAGAGTACTATCTATACTTCCATCCTTAAGGAGTTCAATAGGCTTATCCCACCCATATTTAATGGGGCAACTAGATCCGATGCTATAGAGGAGTGGCTCGATGAATTCACTAGAGTCATGGAGATTCTGAACGTGGAAGCTAGGCAAAAAGTCAAGATAGCCATGTTTCATCTCATGGAGCACGCACAACGCTGGTGGAGTGCCTATTCTGCCAATACTATTGAGACTATTGATCGGGGTATCTTTAGATTTGTCCACCTTGACAAATACTTCCCTAGGAATTTAAGGAGGCCAATAAGGATGAGTCCCTTCATCTGATTCAGGGGAAGACTTTAGTGAATGGGTATTTGGTCAAATTATAATGATTGTGTAAATATGTGGAATCATTGGAGAGAGATGAGACTGAGAAGGTGAGGATATTTTTTTAGGGACTCAACGAGGGCATTCGACGAATCTTGCCAGGTATGGATCTGCCAAACTTCAGGTCAGTAATAAAAAAAGTCTATTACATTAGAGTTAGATAATGAGTATGTCAAGGCCATCATAAAAAAGAAGAGGGAGCTCAGTGAGTCCCAAGGAGACAATCAGAAAAAGTCTAGGGACGGGTCTCGAGGCATGTTCATGAAGCTAAAGGTTGCTATGGAGGTTGGTTCTTCATTCACCCAGCTTAGTAGGGATCAGGTCCCTATATCCCCCACTAAGAGAACATGTTTTTCTTGGGGGTACCTCGACCATTTGAAGAGAGATTGCGCAGAGAGAGCTTCGTGACATCGGGATGGCAACCAGCAGACTGCCAATTTTATGCCAGGCTAAAATTTTAATTACACAGGCCCCACCCAATAACAATAGCAGTAGTTCTCGCAGTGAGGCATAGTGTGGATGGTACACATCCAAGTCAAGGGCTGAGTAGCCATGAGATAAGTCAGGTGCTCGACGGCTAGAATAACAGGTTCAACCTTGCACGAGCATATTCCATGTCACAATTTGCTGCACCTTTTGATAATCCATCATCCATGAAAGGTATGATTCTATTGTATAGATCATGGGATAACACACTATTTTATTATGGAGCATTACAGTCTTTCATTTTGAGCTCCTTAGCATTCAGTTTGGGACTAGAGGTAGATCATTTTGTCCTCCTATCTTTATAGGACTTCCAGTTAGTGGCGATATAGTTCTCAATTAGGTCTATTGTGGTTGTATAGTTATAGCTGGATACTATGTTCTAGTGTATGATTTGATTCTTATGCATATGGATGGAATCTAGGTGATCTTTCATATGGATTGGATGTCATGTTTCGAAGCTACCATCGAATGTTATCTACATAATGTCTCAGTATCAATTTTAGATGAGTCTCTCCATCATTTTAGTAATGAGCATGGCATTGATTATCCTTGCAAGTTCTCTACCGTGCCTGAGAAAAATTGTACTTTTGACAGTCAAGCAATATAGTGGCTTAGGATTAGTCGGATGGTACAATGTTGGACTACCCTGTGGTGAGGGAGTTTCTCGATGTGTATTCAGATGAGATTCATAGGTTACCTCCACATCGGGAAGTCGATTTTTCCATAGAAGATGTCTCGCCTATATCAATACCACCTCGCAGATTGGCTCTAATGGAATTATATGAGATATAGGTTTAGTTGGAGGAGTTAATTAGCATGTGGTTCATTTTCCCTAGTGTGTCCCCATGGGAAGACCCAATCCTCTTTACTAAGAAAAAAGGTAATTCCCTACGGCTTTGCATCGACTACAAGCAATTAAGTAAGGTCGCAATGAAGACTAACTACCCCATGCCTCATATCGATGATTTGTGTGACCAGTTACATCGAGTGGGTAGGTTTTAAAAGAACTACCCTCGCTCCCAATACCATCACTTGTGCATCAGGAGGAGGATAATCCTACGAAGACATTCCTGACCCAGTATGGGCACTATGATTTTCTAGTAATGCCCCAGTGACATTCATGGATATAATAAACCACATTTATCTCCAATACATAGATTAGTTCATTATGGTCCTTATGGATGACATATTGGTGTATTTGGAATCGAATGTAGACCACGAGGAGAAATTTTTCACAATGTTGCTAGTGCTCAGGGATAACCAATTGTATGCTGAATTCAGTAAGTAATGACGGAGGCCTATCACTCTAACTTCAGGGCAAAGTAATGGCAGAGGCCTATCACTCAAACTTCATCAAAAATCCCGGTTCCACCTAGACGAATAAGGACCTATGAAGAGATGTTTAGTGGTATATAATGAAGAATGATGTGGCGACATATGTGGTGCTACACTTGTCAGCAGGTAAGGCCAGACATAAGAAGCCAGCATGAATACTACAACCACTACTCAGGGTAAAATGTAAGTTGGATAATATCACGATGGATTTCACCATAGAATTTCCATAATATGAGCATGGTCATGATGCAGTGTGGGTTATAGTGGATTAACTCACGAAGTGCGCACAATTTTGGCAAATTAAGGTCATGGAGAGCATGGTTAAGTTGGCGAGGCGGTATATCTGATAAATAGTCAGACTTCACGATATTCCACTCTTGATGGTCTCGGATAGGGATACCTGTTTTGTATCTCAATTTTGGAAGAAGTTTTAGCAAGAGTTGGGCACCGAGTTGAATATGAGTACGACGTATCACCTTGGGACCAATGGAAAGTCAGAACGAACCATCCAAATTCTAAAGGATATGTTGAGAGCCTGTACACTCGACTTTGATGATAATTGGGTGGAAAATATGCATCTAGTCGAGTTCTCCTACAATAATAGATACCAGGTGAGCATGGAGATGGTTACCTATGATGACCTTTATGGGAGACCATGCCGCTCTCCGATTTGTTGGGCTGAGGTGGGTGAGAAGCATCTTACAAATTCTGAGTTGATTAGAGAAATGACAGAGAAGGTTCAGGTAATTCAATAGAAAATCATGACGGCATAGAGACGATAAAAGAATTTCACCAATAATCATCAAATAACATTGAAATTTTGGGTAAGGGACCATGTGATGCTAAAGGTTAGAGAGGGAATTGGTTGTTAACGATTTGGGAATAAAAGGGAAGATATCCCCATGATATATCGATCCTTTTGAGGTTCTGGAGTGGATTTGGGATGTGTAGTACCGCTTGGACTGCCTCTATAGTTAGGCCATGTTCATAATGTGTTACACCTCCCTATGTTGAAGAATTATCTTCACGATACTCGGCACATCATCGATTGGAACCTCATCGAATTAGAGGAAGATGTTACTTTTTCAATGCAATCTATATCCATTTTGGATGGAAATTATAGGTTCAATGCAATCCCCCTAGTGAAGGTTCTTTGGGAGTTTTAAGGTGTTGAAGGTGGAACTTGGGAACACAAGTCTGAGATACGAGAGAAGCACCCAAAACTCTTTGCCTAGTCGGTAGTCTTTATTTCAACGATAAAATCTACTAAGGAGGGAGAATGTAATATCCGGGCCTAAGATGTTATCTATTTCCATGTAAAGTTATAATTTTGAATGAATATTGATATTAAACCATCATCGTAGCCTTCGCGCTTATCAAAATGGAGTTTCTATGGATAAAAGTTCATTTAGTGGGAAACTAAAGTTGTTTGAATGAGGTGTCCTTGTCGTTCAAATTTAGTTATAATGATTGGAGATTTGGAATATTTCACTCATTCTCTAGAATGTCGCTGGAAGCCTATGTTTAAACGAAGTTTCTTGTCAATCGAAACAAGGTTCCATTTACGTTCGAACGAGGTACTTCTCAGATCCTAGTTAATCCTAGTTTTTGGCCACATTAGAACCCTAATAGATGCTTGTTCGAATGAAGAAGGGTCTCGTTCGAACGAGATCAAATGTCATTCGAACGATTGTAGCTGAACTCAATTAATTATTCAGATTTATAATATTCTATTAACATTATAATCTTTGGATCTATTAGGTGTAAACATTCGGTGCTCTAAATCAAAATAAACATGATTTTTGGGTGAGAGACCCTTGGATAAATCCTTTTTTTTGGTTTATGTGTAATTTAAGAGAGAGATTGGGGTATGTTCTCTCACCCATTTTTCTTATCAGCCTTTTCTCCTCTCTCTAGTCTCAAGATCCCCTCATCTTCCCCTCATATCCCCCAACATTGTTACGCCTCGCGACAACCATAAAATTCCATCGCACCCGATTTGCAAGTATTATTCTTCCATTTCAATCCTTGTCAAGGCTAGAAGTGGGTTGATTCAAGGAACTAAGAGAATCTAAGGTAGCTTGAGAGTGTTTTAAAGGGCTTTCTGGAGTATTTAGAGTCATGATATTCCATTTTCATCTTCTTCTTCATCTCATATTTAAACCTTTAGGTAAGGCTGTTCACTCTTTCAGATTTCAAGGTTTCTAGCAATGAAAAATGTGTAAGATGCATGCCAAATGAGATTTAATGCCAAAAATGAAGATATTTACTAATATATTCAAGTTTTGCAAGAAAAGTGATTTTTTTAAGAAGACAACCCCCAAATGGGTATTTTATGAATAAGTGGAATATTTACCTTGAAATATGGAAAGAAAACATAAATAATGTAAACTCGTGATTTATATCTTGTGCAGTTCATTTTGTTTTGGATTTTTAGGCTCGAAATCATCCTTAACATGTGTAGAGTCATGTAGTATGATACTAGATGACATTTTAGACTTGACAAATCCTGTTGAAATTGGTTTCATGAAGTAATAATTAAATGAAGAAAAATGACCCTAAATATGTGTTATAAACTCGCACACCCCTACCCAGTTACTTATAATTAAGTTTGAAAGTCAAAGTGAGTCAAATCGTAATTACCTAAATCAAACCATAAACATGCGTATCTTTATTCAATTATTAACATGCATAAAAAAACTAAAAGCCCTTCACTTTTATTAAGGTAATTATGCTTATTCTAACTTAGTAAAAAGATAAGTAGGCTTAAATTACCCCATTTACGTTTGACCAAATTATGGCTTTATACATCCCTTGCTAAACCCACCGAACTCCTAGATTTGGCAGTGATATCACAATGGCTGAAAAACATAAACATAGGAACCGTGAGCAAAATAGCTCAGCAAATGCATCACTACGACACTATTACATACAATTAAATGCAATAAATCATATCCCCGTGATGATATATGCATACTTATCCGGCCCATTCATAAAGAATTTTAAATTATATACTTATCCAGCTCATTCATAAAGAGGATCAATTATCTACTTATCTGGCTCATTTATAAATAATTACCAATTCCATGCTTATTCGGCTTATTCATAAAGATGATCAATTATAAACTTATCCAGCTCATTCATAAAGAATGACCAACTTATCTGAATCATGATTCACATATCCTGTCTGCAATAGAAAATTCTCCCCTATTCCTGGTCGAGGAGTAACCCCTTGTCTTTAATAGACAAATCTCCCCCACTACTGGTCGAGGAATAACCCCTTGTCTTTAATAGACAGATCTCCCCCATTTCGGGTTGGGGAGTAACCTCCCATTTTGATAAACCGAAATGAACAAATGCATAATCAATAATATTCTGATCATATCTGTAACCATGTATAATACCTCTTACCTGTGAGTGATATTCAGATAATATCCATAACTATGCGTAATGCATATTACCCATGAGTGATATTCAAATCATATCCATAACCATGTGTAATACAACTTACGCGTGAGTGATATTCAGATCATCTCCATAGCCATGTACAATACATCTTTTTACAGCGAGTACACTCACCTTAGCCACTTCGTGTGTTTTTTCCCTGCCTTTGTCAGGCACTTATTCAGCTGAATCTTCTTCTCTTTCACATATAAAGTCTTAAAATATTAGTACCATCATAAGGATATTAAGAATCCAAAGAGTAACTTAATCTTGGCATACTCATAAGCATCATATCATATCATCCCATTCTAATCATTAATCATAAATGAAGTCTCATCCAATTTCATGTTAAAATATTTAACATATCCAATCCATACCCCAAACATACTTTAATTTCTTCTTGGTAATCCGATTCTTATCATATTAGGTTCCCAATATAAAATAAAACACATCATTTCAAGTTTCCTAGAGCAAGATGTGTCCATTTCTTTATCACAAATCAAATCGGCCCTATAGACTCTTTTATCGTTCAGTCAACTTCAAAGAATTTTCATAATTTTTATGCTTCATAACTTCCTTTGATATTTCACCTAACATCCATAAACATATGTACAAATACAAAATTAAAGTTTCAGAGTTTTTAAGGTTCATTTGCTATGTCAAACAAAACATCGAACACCTAGTGCGCATACTTACACCTTTGGGGAAGATTTGATATATGAACTTCAAACTATCACCAAAGATTTATTTCTTCGTATTTTCACATAATAATTGGATATGTTATACATATATGAGTCTATTTTCATATCCAACTGGAATTATTCAATTCCAATAAATATACAAAAAGTTATAGGAGTTTGAATACACATGGTTTCCAATCGAATCAATATACATGATTTACACGTTCAACCTTGCTTAAACCCGCATCTAGCCATACGTATACCTCAAAAAATGGAAGTTTAGTAAAAAAATGATTATTTCTATTATTTTAAATCAATAATTCTAACAATATACAAGATTTATAGGTAGAATTACCATAGGGATGCTTTCATAATTTTCTATGGATTTTTCTCCCATTTTCCCTCGCCTTTCTCTTCTTAAACTACCCATTTCTCTTTCTTCAGGCCAAACTCTCTAGTGGATGAGTTTGGCTAAATAATAAGGTTATTTCAAGGGGCTTAAGTCGGCAAAGCTTCCCCCCCCCCCCCCCCTCCAACCACTGAAATTCATCCATTTGTTATACATATAAGACAAAATACCACTTCACGAATGGACATATTTGCCCCTGCTTTTTAATTCCCGCATAACTTCTTGCTCGGACCTTTGTTTCACACACAGTTTGTTGTGTTAAAAACTTAACTCATATATGTACAACTATCTAGTTTTAACCTCAAGTCAATTATTATACTATTGCGGCCGAAACTAGTCCCGAACTCGAATATTCCTCCCGAAGACTTCACAAATTTGTGTTTGCGACTAATTCAATATTTCATAAGTTATGAAGGTAGGATTAGACTAAAAACAATAACTTAACATTATATGTTCTAATAACACATTATCCCCATACCATACGGTAAGCATGATTTAAACATGGTTTATCATAATCATATCCGGGTCGTCACAACCTCCCCCCTTAGAAAATTTCATCCCCGAAATTTAGGAGGAATTTCACTTACCAACCAATTGGGAATACTATTTCCTCTTGCCCAACAAATCTTCTCTCGTATCATCTTCATTTTATTTATCACTTACACATAAGAATAATCATCTAATAATTTCCTATAAATGGAAGTAAATTCCGAACTCATATATAACTTCTTACCTTCATTCCTATGGTCCATCCTTATTATCGTGTAATATTTCAAATAATACATATTCTATTACAATACTAACTTCTTATATTTCCTTTCTCCAACTCCCATTAAATATTTTAATTCATAAATATCATATTATAAGACTAGTTTATTATATGCCATCTTCTCATCCTCCATTCAACATGAAATACATGTGTTGGACCCTAACTACTATCCATATCATTTCTGATGTTTAAGAGTATGTTAAATCTCGTCCTTAAAATTTCTTAATTTAAATATAGCCTCACTACTATTCATATATCGAAACTGAACAATCATTCACTCAATCTTTATTCTTAACAAAGATTTCGTATTCACCTTCATGTATATTATGCAGTCATGCACTATGAATTCAATCTAACTTTTCACTATATTCCCCTTTTTAGTATCAATTGATGGTTCCTTAACTAAACATACAATGACCTTAATAAGTCATTTATTCAACACAATAACTTTACAATCATAATCTTACCCCAATCATTATTAACATTATAATCTTATGCAACATTATTCATACACTCACCTTACCTGTTTGGTAACATGGATGTTAAACATAAAATCACCACTGAAAACTTTAACAACACATACCAACCCCATAATACTTATCTTAACTTTTATATGTCGTGTTTCTTTCAAATAACTTGAATAAATACCTTAATGTATCACATTATGGTATCTCACATAATATCTTATCCTTACACATAATTTTTGGTGACTCCGTACAATGTCAATCATATTCATTATATGCCATACTCTTAATGATAACATGTACGTACAATGAAAAATACAACTCAATATCCACCCAAACCAGTTGTCAAGATTCCAACCCAATTAGCATTTTTCCCATACTCATACACAACACATACTCTTAAAAGGGCTTCCTAATATTTTTAAACTTCCAACTCTTTAACACCTTGTCTCAACTTTATTATTCATATTAGCATTTCAAAACATTACAAGGGTAATATCCACTACATATACTCATGATATTAAAGAAGTCCATCTAAACTCTTATTACTATTTTCTTCTACTTATCATAATTCAATATGAACACATATTCGAATCAATTATTATATATTGACAAATAATTGAATTTCAAACCATTTCACATATTGAAATTAAACATATACAACTATTAATCCTCACTTCACCTTTACAATCTGAATCTTCATTTTGTTCACACTCTAAAAATTTACTATCTCACCATTTAACGGAATATGGGTTCCCGTACCTCACTCCCCCACATAAATGGGCACACACCAAACCATGGTTTAATAAGTAACACAACTCAAGTCTACATATTCCAGTATAAGAAGAGATTACTTCCAATACTTCACAATTTTTGTATACCACATTTTGTCTTTAAAATTTTTCCTTCAATGACATGTTTGTCGATACCACATATAAAATAATGCAATGATTCAAATCAAAATACCAATATTTGCAGTTATCCTCGAATAAACCTAACATATCATTTCCTTTCCTGCAAGATCCTTACATTTCATATCCCATACAACAATATATATGTATAACTAACAGATGCTAGTCAATAAAGCCAATATGACTCAAAACAATTTCTACTTCCACTGCCAAATCTAGGCGCTCCTCACCCCAGAACGTCTAAAACCTAGGATGTGATACCAAAGTTGACACACCCCAACTCAATTACTTATAATTAAGTTTGAAAGTCAAAGTGAGTCAAATCGTAACTACCTAAATCAAACCCTAAACACGCGTATCTTTATTCAATTATTAACATGCATAAAAAAACTAAAAGCCCTTCACTTTTATTAAGATAATTATGCTTATTCTAACTTACTGAAAAGATAAGTAGGCTTAAATTACCCCATTTACATTTGATCAAATTATTTTTTTATGCATCCCTTGCTAACCCCATCGAACTCCTAGATTTGGCAGTGATATCACAATAGCTAAAAAACATAAACATAGGAACCATGAGCAAAATAGCTCAGCAAATGCATCACTACAACATTATTACATAAAATTAAATGCAATAAATCATATCCCCGTCATGATATATGCATACTTATGACGGCCCATTCATAAATAATTTTCAATTATATACTTATCCTGCTCATTCGTAAAGATGATCAACTATATACTAATCTGGATAATTCATAAATAATTACCAATTATATACTTATCCGGCTCATTCATAAAAACGTTCAATTATATACTTATCCGGATCATTCATAAAGAATGACCAACTTATCCGAATCATTATTCACATATCCTGTCTGCAATAGACAATTCTCCCCCATTCCTGGTCGAGGAGTAACCCCTTGTCTTTAATAGACAGATCTCCTCCATTCCTGGTCGAGGAGTAACCCCTTGTATTTAATAGACAAATCTCCCCCATTATGGGTTGGGAAGTAACCTCCTATTTCGGTAAGCCGAAAAGAACAAATGCATAATCAATAATATTATGATCATATTCGTAACCATGTATAATACATCTTACCAGTGAGTGGTATTCAGATCTTATCCATAACTATGCATAATACATCTTACCCGTGAGTGATATTCAAATCCTATCCATAACTATGTGTAATACAACTTACCCGTGAGTGATATTCAGATCATCTCCATAGCCATGTATAATACATCTTTTTTACAGTGAGTACACTCACCTTAGCCACTTCATGTGTTTTTCCCCTGCCTTTGTCTGACACTTACTCAACCGGTTCTTCTTCTCTTTCACATATAAAGTCTTAAAATATTAGTATCATCATAAGGATATTAACAATCAAAATAATAACTTAATCTTAACCATACTCATAAGCATCATATCATCCCATTCTAATCATTTATCATAAATGAAGTCTCATGCAATTTCATGTTAAAATATTTAACATATCCAATACATAGCCTAAACATACTTTAATTTATTCTTGGTAATCCGATTCTTATCATATAAGGTTCCCAATATAAAAGAAAACACATCATTTCAAGTTTTCTAGAGCAAGATGTGTCCATTTCTTTATTACAAATCAAATCTGCCCTATAGACTCTTTTATCGTTCAGTCAACTTCAAAGAATTTTCATAATTTTTCTGCATCATAACATCCTTTGATATTTCAACCAACATCCATAAACATGTGTATCCATACAAAATTAAAGTTTCATAATTTTGAAAGTTCATTTACTATGTCTAGCAAAACATCGAACACCTAGTGCGCATACTTACACCTTTGGGCAATATTTGATATATGAACTTCAAACTACCACCAAAGATTCATTTCTTGGTATTTTCATATAATATTCGGATATGTTATAAATATATGAGTCTATTTTTATATCCAACTGGAATTAGTCAATTCCAATAAATATGCAAAAAGTTATATGAGTTTGAATACACATGGTTTCCAATCGAATCAATATACATGTTTTACACGTTCGACATTGCTTAAACCCGCATCTATCCATACGTATACCTCAAAACACGGAAGTTTAGTAAAAAAATTATTATTTCTATTATTTTCAATCAATAATTCTAACAATATACAAGATTTACAGGTAGAATTACCTTAAGGATATTTTCATAATTTCCTATGGATTTTTCTCCCATTTTCCCTCGCCTTTCTCTTCTTAAACTTCTCGTTTCTCTCTCTTCAGGACAAAATCTCTAATGGATAAGTTTGGCTGAATAATAAGGTTATTTCAAGGGGCTTAAGTCCTTCAATCTTACCCCCCCCCCCTTCCAACCAATGAAATTCATCCATTTATTATACACATACGACAAAATACCACTTAACGAATGGACAGATTTGCCCCTGCTTCGTAATTCCAGCATAACTTCTTACTCGGACGTCTGTTTTACACACCGATTATTGTGTTACAAACTTAAGTCATATATGTACAACTATCTAGTTTTAACCTCAAGTCAATTATTATATTATAGTGGACAAAACTAGTCCCGAACTCGAATATTCCTACCGAAGACTTCACAAATTTGTGTTTGCGACTAATTCAATGTTTCATAAGTGATGAAGGTAGGATTAGAATAAAAACAATAACTTAACATTATATGTTCTAATAACACATTATCCCCATCCCATATGGTAAATATGATTTAAACATGGTTTATCATAATCATATCCGGGTTGTCACATAAATATTGTTAGAATGAAGAAATATAATACTTAAAGTCACATGAAATAACACAATAAAGTAGTGGAAATTTGGCTAAAAATTGTCTTCAAATGGTTAAATGTATTTTATGTAGTAAGGCATGAAACAATGAAACATGATTTTGGACATAAAATCATAAAAATGACGTTTGGAATGAAAAGGTTGATTTTTAGTGCCATAATGAATTAAATATGTTTTTACAAAGTTATGATGAAGGAAATGGAAAATGTTAATTTTGACAAATTGAGGGTCCTAGTGGTCGGGCTTCCTCATTAGACCTTATCGGTTGGCTTTGTAAAAAATGGATAAAGTAGACAAAATGGTGATATTAACCATAGAGATGATAAAAATGGTAAAATGATGGAATGATATTGACATTACAAAAAAATGTTAAAACAAATTAATATGAACTCGGGTGATACCGGGAATAATTAAGAAGGGCTGAAGCCTTGGATAAAAGACCCAAAATCAATGGACGAGGTATATGGTATCATATCTGGCAGTGTGGAGCCCGTTAAAGTATGTGGACATTAGAAGATTTCGAGAAAAGATAATGGAAAAGGGAAATGATATTGGTTGTGTTTGAAAATGTGTAAATAAGACAACCTAATGAGAAGTGATAAAAAGGAGACTAATCAATAAAATATGATTAATAGTGTCTAGAATTAGTAAAAGGTGGTATGAATTGGTTAAGTGTGAGTATGAGTTCATCACTCGGGTGCATTGCATGGTAGTTGCATTTATATTAGCTAAATTATTAAATGTTTTCAAAATGATTAAATACAGATTATACGTATAATATTTTTACAGAGAATGTATAGCTTATTATTACTCATCCTGTTGAGAATTCGCTCACCCCTGAATTTTAGGTTAACCTCCGTCCAGGTACTTCAAGTAGGAGTCAGAAAGGACGTAGGTATGGCCCCAGAGGGTAGTCAACATCATTAGGGGCTCTGTAATTTCATTTAATTTGTCTTTTAAATTTTTTTTAAATTGGGACATTAAACATTTTATTTGGTCCCTTGACCATGTGATGTAATGATATGGGGATAACTAAGGTTTATTTCTTATTTAATTAGTATTGCAAATTAAATCAGATTTTTATAAATAAACTTTGTAAATTGACTTAATTATTTAAAGTGGTCATCTCTTTTCCCAACTTAAAATCGGCAATATTAGTTCTCAATAAGGGTGAAATTAATTAATTTTTCTTAAATAACTCCTTGATTCGGTGCGGGTTAGAACCAACGGTGATCGAAACCCCGATCTGGCCAATACTGTGTAGATATTAGGAGACTATGTTTTATTGTCGATTTGTCATTTTTAGACATGTTTGTGTAGGACGTTAACCTGGGGATGGTTCAGTTATCTATGCATAATGATAGTGTGGATTATTTTGATAAGTCCATTATTTTTGCCATACCAGGGCCTTAAGGTATTTGGTTATGATGTCACATCCCGAGGGAGGGTCAAGCAAGAATTTGTATTATATCGTGGATGATACTTATGAGGAATTCACTGTGTCGTTACTTCATTCCTATAGTTAGTGAGTTTCCTTATGTGTTTCAGGATATTATAATGTTTCCACCTAGTAGGTATATTGAGTTTGTGATTGATGCAGCTCCAATGCTAAACTAATAACCCAAGGACCCGACCTCACTGTATGGATCTATTATAAATTATATAATTATGACAAAATATTCAGTAGTTTCTTGAACATGGGTTTATCAGAAGGATTACTTCACCTTTGGGATCTTCAATCCTCTTCATGAAGAAATAAGGATGGATCAATTAGATTGTACATAGATCATTGGGAGTTCAATAAGGTCACCATATGGTACAAGTATACATTCCTCGTATCGATGACTTATTGGACAAGATGAGGGGTGGTCCATACTTTTTAAAGATATATTTAAGGTCGGGGTACCATTAGTTGAGGATTCGTTAGTAGGGTGTCCCAAAGACATTATTTATTAGACGTTGTGGGTCGTATGAGAGTTTGGTTATTCCATTCAGGTAGACCAATGCCTTAGTCGTGTTCATGGAGTTGATGAATCTTATCTTCAAAGAGTATGTCGATCAGTTTGCGACAGTGTTAATAGGTAATATACTTTTTTATTCTCGAATTGTAGACTATACGCTCAGTATTTCTGGGTAGACATACAAACACTACGAGAACACCAACTTTATACCAATTTTGAGAAATATGGACATTAGTTGCGAGAGGTGCAACCTTTAGTATACATCATCATAAACAGGGGGATCTTAGAGGATACTATTAGGTGTAAGCAGTGTTGGAGTGGGAAAAACCCCTGATGCCTATGGAGATGTACAATTTTTATGTTTAGTAGGGTACTATCCTCGGGTTATCTAAGGATTCTCAGAGATAGTCGGGCCTTCAAGAAACATGACGAAGAAGTGGGAAAATTTTGTTTGGGATGAATTTTTAAAACTTTTGATGATTTAAAGACTAAGTTGACTTCAGCTCTTGTACATGCTTTACCTTGAAGTTAGGTGGAATATATTTTTTATTCGATGCCTATTAAAAGGTATTTGAGGATGTTTTGATGTAAGAGGATAGACCTATGCCTTATGCTTCTTGAAAGCTTAAGACACAATAGGATAATTTCCCTAACCATGACCTGTGGTTAGCATCATTTTTCTTCTTCTTCGAGTATATAGACATTCTTTGTTAGGGGAGAGGTTTATCTACTCATGGACAATAAGACCTTGATGTATATATCCGTGCAAAAGGATTTTAACATGAGATATCATCGATGGATATATTTCATGAAGGATTATTAGTTTTATATTCGATATCACTCCAGCAATGAGAAAATAATATAACTCTCCTTGAGCTGTTAACTGATAGTTATGTTATCAGCTATTTGAAAGTTGAAGTGGGGTTTCCTTTACACAAAAGCCAAGTTGTCACTTTCCTTTATGGGATTTCATCCCATCATACCTGAGATCATAATTCAATTCTTGAAGGAGTAGGTAGGGGACCCTTTTATTTGTAAAAGGTTAGGGACTTATTAAACGAATGAGAAGCATCTTACTCGACTAGGTCAGATGAGGCTTTGAATCTCCATGGTAGATTAGGTGTAACTGAGGATGAGCATTTATGGCAACTAGTTTTAACCAAGTTGCAATGGTCATATTTTGTACTACGTATCAAAGGGGATAAGATGTTTTAGCACAAGAGACACTAGTGTTTGTGGGTAGAAATGAATAAGGACATTGCGAGCTTTTGTGACACCCCGCCTAATTAAATACCGGGCGATCACTCCTTTATTAAATTAAAATCAAGGTGAACAGTTGGTTCATTCTTAGCATCACTGTCGTGAAAATAAACTTTTCCAAATTAACACCCTAATTAATTAAGCTAAGTGTCAAAACCACTTTTAAACATTACCTTCCAAATTTTATTTTTTAAAAAAAAATCATTTATTTAATTATTAACACCATTAACAATAAATAAGAATCATACCCCAAGTATCCTAGAACATAATCCAATTAATTTAAACATTCAACATTCAAAGTCCCAACATTTAAAACTTAAAGTAAAACATTCATACTGAAATAAATCCCATAGTAACAGTACTAGAAATAACTGAAATACAAATGTCCCAATAAAATAGATAAATAGTGGAAAGGGCGACACATGACCAATAAATGAGTATGATAGATGTGGAATCAAGTAAACGAAGTCGTTTATTCAAGTGCCCTGCAACTCCCACCTAAGCTGCAGCACGTTCCTTTCAAGGGATACTAAGCAAGACGCCCCTGTGGCTGGGCACCTGTAATACATACATATATATACAAGAGAGAGAAAGAGAAAAAGAAACGGGTCAGAGCTCGATAGTGTGTTTGATTTAAAATACGTTTAGCAAGTATTTAAATTGATACAGGCCAATGCAACAACATATTAGTGCGACACTCTCTTGATAAATTCTCACCTCTCTTCTAATGTGCACACCTATCGCACTAACCTTCCCAACGGGTTGTCTTATCATTTATCGCACTAATCTTCCCAATGATTTAACTTATCTTAGATTACTCGTAAGATTCAAAATTTAACGATTCAATTGTTTGAAAAGAATATTTCAATTACTAACCAAAGTTCTCATTTTTAACTTTATTAATCAATAAAGTTTTCCAGTGACATATTATACTTTCTCAAAACAAGTATTTATAATTAAGTCATCAACCATGTCCTACATATCACATCACAATAGGAAGTTCCATATTCCAGAATTTCATATATATATTAACTACTCATAAAATATATATATCATAACAGCACCCCAAATAAAACTATGGCGCGGGCATACTCTACTATCCAATCCCCGTATCACTCGTACCAAGGGAATACAAATTCGGAATCACTCTCGAACTGTATTAACACATTCTCAAACAATATTGAGGCGAAGTATAGATTCCAAGTCTCCAAGAGGATGGCGTATGTCTGCGTCTCTTAGGACCGTCTGAACTATCACTGCGATAGCCTGTACCAAGGATACCTATACACAAACAATATGAGGCGAAGCATAGATTCCAAGTCTCTAAGAGGAAAGCAAATACCTGCATCTCTTAGGACTGTCTGAATTATCATTCCGATAGCCTGTACCAAGGATATCTATCTTCTAGGGTACAAGTCAATATCCCCCATAAAGGTCCCATCGAGATAAGACTGTCCCAGTGCGGAAACCTCAGGGATAGCAAGTAGCGTGGGCATGATTTTCACACATAGATAGTATATGCATACACAATCATATAACTATACTAATATTACCATATCAATAATGGGTAAATTCTCAATTCCCATAATTACGTCATTTGCATTTATTTCTCATTATATAGTTATCACGGATAACCATTCACATCTTACTTTAATTTGAGGAACTTTTTCACTTATTATATAACGCTTCATGGATTTTATCCTCCCAATTATAAAATTCAGTAGGTATACACATTTGTTCCAAAGTAGCTCTCTTACGTGTCTCTCTCTTTAAATCATAAATTCACCGACCCTTATGTAATTATCCCAAAATACAATATTTGCCCGACATCAAGGGTCCCAAAATCTATTCACATGTCCTACTGGTCTTCCCTATCTCCCAAAACATTTTATTAAGGATGCCCAAGAACTATCTCACAATAAATTTAATTTAACACATTTAAAAAGGAAATAGGAGTCTGCCAGGAGGGATCGATCGATCGAGGTTTGGGGCTCGATCGATCAAAGATCTGGGCTCGATCGATCGATCAAGCAGGTCTGTGAAATCTGCAGAATTACAGTTACGGGTTTCATCTTCTAACTTACACCAAAAACATATTTTACAATCCCAACCATCTCAAAATTTGTACTACTAACATCCTAACATGATATCATACATTTCCTACGTAAAGCATGACAATTTACGTCACTAAACATGGATTAATCATGCCATAATTCATTTAAATATTCAAGAACCCTAGAAACCTCTAAATCATGGTTCCAATCTGTTTTTCCAGAAATTTCTTCTTATAAACATCATAATTTCGTGGGTAAATTCCTCTACATGGCAAGGGTTTCCAGAATTATCATTTAAACCATAACTACATGCGATTCCTATCTCAAATCTTAGGTTTTCTTCCATAAAACTCATCCTAATCATTCCTACACTAATATGAAAGATGCAACAACGAAATAAGCAAGATAAACACTTGCCTGGGATTTTTGGTGTTCTAATTTGCAGATGATTTTGGTGTGGTTGCATAGCCCGTCGCGCGATCTACGCGTTGGTGGTGGTGGCGGTGCAAACGGATGGTTTTTGAGCCTTGAATTTTCCTTGAGAGCTCTCTCTTTCCTCTCCTATGGCCGTTCTTGTGTTTGTGTTTTCTAAACCAAGCTGCCAAAATTCTGGGACCATCAATTGATCGATATCCTAGGTCGATCGATCGAACGAACAGGTATCCGTCTTCTCCGGCTTGCTGTTTCAGCCATTGATGAACCCTCAAACTTTTTGTTCCTTCCCAAACCATTACCTAATCACAACCAACATTACCTCCACATAAGAAAAGGGTCTAAACATCCTAGAGACCTTAATTCATCATCAAATTTCCATTAATTCCAACGTTTTCCCGATTTAGGTTCTATCCGGGTTTCAAATCTCCAATACGACTTTCATCCCAGTTAATAGAAATTAACCATCGATTCTTACTGATTTTAATAGATGATTCATAACTCTACATTCCAAAATCATAAGCATAATAAATTTCACCCTTAATCCCATTAAAGTATATCAATTACTGAAAACCCAATTTTACCTGAATACCAACCCAAAATGAATTTTGGTTTACACCTCCCATAGTATGAATTGATTATCATCAATTTAAAATCACAACAATTAACCACTTGCCTCTAATTATTCGTAGAGTCTGAACCATTGGCGTAGAGAACATGTTGATGAAGAACACCCCAATCAGTCCCTTAATTTGTCTCCAAAAAGGTTCCCAATTTGCTTCTAGATTTTATTCCTCTGTGTCTTTCTCAAACCCTAGGTTTAGAATTGTTAACTGTCGTTTAATAAGTCCTTCAATTAGGTTAAAAACCCTTAATCCCATTTTTGGCCACATGGGCCTAATTAGAATGGCCCGAATCACCCCGTGTGGGCCCGGCTATGCCCAAAAATGTCCCGAGACCCAATTACTACCTCCGAGTACTCTTTTCTGACTATCTCGACCCATATGGACTCAACTGTGCACTCAGAATCGTCATCCAAAATAATTTATAACATTCTCCAATTTTGACCTAAAAATGCAACACACATTAATTCGAACAATTTAACTTAAAGTCGCCAAATATAATTAATTCATGCCACTAAAATAAATTCTCCAAATCATAAATTTAAGTTTCTACAATTTAAATATTTCTATTTCTCTCAAAAATAATTAAATTTTAAATCCTCAAAATTACGAGGTGTTACATGCATGTGTCAACCCATAAATATAGATAAAACATGTGACACAAATATTAAGGAAGAATCCTCGAAGGGCAAAACCTTTTATTTCTAGAACTTTGAAGGATTTACAAGACCATTGACTTACAAACAATTTTTCTTTCGCCCACAAGTGTAATTCACGGTATCTTCATCGAACCTCCAAAGCATTGGCTAGAAATAACGTCGGCTGAAATCTCCCGCAAGAATTCCAGGTGGTTATCAATGAAGAAGAAAATGACTTTTCCACAAGTTGTGAACTTTATAAGGACTCCCTCCACAATAGCACGCAACTGTTGGTTGTAGAGTTTTCCCCACAAAGAATAAACCAAAGAACAATATGTTCTTGGGTTCCACAAAACAATTCACATAAAAGTAATTGGGATTTTGTGAATTAAAAACAAAATATTTGAACCCTTAAATTGTCGGAGAAAAACTTTCTGCCAAAGGTATCCAATTAATTCAGGGCAGATAAACAAAAGTTTTAAAAGTTAAGACTCTTTAAAGTTGGAAATTGTTCTCCACATTTTCCAAGGCTGGCAAAACCCTTTTTTATACAAATTTTGAGTCGGTCAAAGGATAAGCATGAGGTCAGCGTGTCAACCGAAAAGTAACCTCTCTCAAACAAGAAGCCCATCTCGCTCGAACGAGATCCACGTGTCGCTTGAACGACTACGCGCGACATCTGAATGTCATTCGAACGAGATGGTGATCTCGCTTGAACGACCTTGGCGTCGATACCCAGGTACGCTTGCTTCCTTAGAAATTTTTTTCAAATCTTTTTACAAATAAATGTTTTCTAAAACAGTAAAGAAACCTTTTTATAAACAACATTTATAAAAACATTTTTATATAAAAACTTTTTATAACTCCTTTTAAAAATATCCCAACACTCTTAATATGAAATGTATATGAAACTTTAAAACATTATCTTACCAGAGTTCATATTGTTGAGCTTGAATGTTGAAGACAACTTATAATTCGGATCCGCCTTTTGTAGATACAGTCTTCTGAATTATTCGACGACTTGTAGCGGTAGACGACATAATTAATTGTGACAGACTTATTAAAAATATGTCCTTACCAATCTCCCCCTATGTCTATGCCGATTCATACATAAAAATATCCTAATTATCAAATACCAAAATACCTATACAAAAAGGTAAAATTTGCAAGTTCCCAAATTTTTCTTCAACATCAAAATTCTCAAAGCTTTTCTCATCAGGGTGTGCAACATCATGATCTTCAATCTTTGTACCTACACACATGAGATAAAGCAAAAACCTTAGTGATGCATCGAGTTTGAAATGATATAAGAATAAAGCATTAATAAATCAAATATCCCCCATAATGCAAAAACTCCCACATAACATGATATTTATTTCTCCCCCTTTTTATGATGTCACCAAATAGATAGCTAAGAAGAAATAATCAAAACATGGAGTGTCATGATAAAAATGCATAGCAAACAAGGATCAAACTACGCGCATGCAAAGGAGTATCTCAAAATTTTCACAAACTATTTTTTATTTTTCAAATTTTTTTCTCTTCATACAAAAATAAGATACCAAAAAAATCACACCATGGATTTAAACTAAGCAACCAAGTCATGGAAACAAAATGAATGGGTGTTAACACATTCGATAGGTAAGTCAACTCAATCAATCATATGTGCACGATGCATACATGTACCCCTAACGAATGAACATAAAAAATATCCTTAGGTGTAAAAATTATTGAATTTAGATGACAACGTCTTATGCAAATCAACAAATCAAAGTCAAAGTGATTTTCACACCAATAACGTCCAAAATTATAAAATCTCCAACCAAACGCCCTCATAAATATTTTCTTTTAGAGGTGTTAAACTAAATTCTCAAACTTTGGAGAATTGGTGCAAAAACCTAATTGGCCCATAATTGGCTTGAATTTCTTTTATTGCCTTTAAATTTTTTCGGGGCTCTTTTAAACCTCTTTAGACCCTGGACAATAAAATTCCCCATTTTTTTAGGTCCAATTTAAACGGCGGCTTAATCCCAACGAATAAATGATCATCTTTCGTAGCCCTTCACCATTTTTAAATAAAGCACACAAACTCACAAACGACTCTTACATGCACAACTTTCTTATCGAGTTTTATCACGATTGGTTCATTTTAGAGACATGATTGAAGTGAAAACACCCAACCAACATGTGATAAGACAAGCACAATAATTAAACAAATCCGTGCATGTGTGCAATAAAGAAAATCATGAGTCAAAAATGTAGGAAGTAACACTTAATTACATCTTAATGACTCCAAACATTATAAAGCACATGGATGAATTGACCTAATGTCTCAAATAGTTGCATGAAAAATGGAATGATGTTTTGACTCGGTCATCCTAAGTGTCCATCCATAAAAGGTGCAAACAAAATACAATTTTTTTTTTTTGGATTTTCAAAAACTTTATCAAAATAAACTCTTTTTGTATATTTCAAAAGAAAAAATTTATACAAAAAGTACATGTCATTAGACTAGCTAATATATATTATGAAACCATAACTAGTGTATGACAAACACGCAAACACAATAATCTATATGATATGGCAAGAGAAGAATCGTGTGCAAGCAAACGAGAATCAACTTATCTAAAATCTAGTGCCTCTAAAAGTGATTTCCTAACCCAAACAGATGTGAAACGACGTATGGGGGCTTTGGGAACCACGAAAACACTAGATATAAACTTCCTAGGATATTTTCCAAGATCAGAACAAAAACGCCTAAGGTGACCTTTCCTACCACAATGTGAACATGTGTAAACGGGATGAAGGACACCTATGCGTTGACCTTTACTAACATCCTTGAAATTGTTTGACTCTCTAAAACAAATAATGGTTTTGGCTTTAGCACTAGTAGCATGAGAACAAAATGAGCCATTACCATCACTATCAAACCTACTTGAGTCTATCAAATCATTTTTTAACTTCAAAATTTTTAACTCAAGCAAAGAATTAAACTCTTCCAATTTGAGGGAATCCTTTTTCAAATTATCAAAAATTCCTAAAAGGTTATCTCGCTCCCCCTTAATTAAAGAAAACTTTTTCCTAAGAGTCTCTTCACGTCCACAAACACATTGATTAAAATATTTTTGTCCTCTTTGGCACAAACACAACCCATCGATTTTTTAAGGTTCTCCAATTCTTTTTCTAAAAATAGGACCCAATCATCACTTTCTTTATTGGACAATTTTAAAGCAACAAAGTCATGGTCCAAGGAAATAAATTTTTCACGATAAAAATCTCGTTGATTTTGAGCCGTTTGCAAAAGATCCAACGCGAATTTAAAACGAGAATTTTCTTTTTCCAAAAAATCAATTCTTTTAGTAAACGTCAAATTCAAAAGATTTATATCATCAAAACTCTGACTCGTGTCATCAAAGCGGGGCATCCGATTAGATAAGTGCTCCATCGAAAAAATTGTGATTTTTCACAAAAGTGATTTAAAAAAAATCAATATCACACAAATTTTGCAAAAAAATAGGAATACGCGATAAATTAGCATAACCCGCTCTGATACCAATTTGACGACGTGAGTAGTCAAATTGTATCAAAAAAATTAAATCCTTGAAAAATCAGGATCACGAGTTAAGTTAGCGCAACCCGCTCTGATACCAATTTGTAAAAGCGAATAAATGCAGCGTGTGATATCAATTTCAAATTATTCACAAGTTTCCAGTTAAACCTTATTTAATTGGAGTCTATATTATCCAAATTAATTCATCCCCTAAACATGCACCTATGTGTGTGCGTGTGTCATCCCATAAATAGATAAAGCATGTGACATAAATATTAAGAAAAAATTCCCGAAGGGCAAAACCTTTTATTTCTAAAACTTTGAAGAATTTGCAAGACCATTGAGTTACATACAATCTTGCTTTCCCCCACAAGTGTAACGCATGTTGTCTTCGTCAAACCTCCAAAGCAACGACTAGAAATAACGTCGGCTGGAATCTCCAGCAAGAAGTCCAGGTGGTCACCAATGAAGAAGAAACCGGCTTCTCAACAAGTTGTGAACTTTATAAGGATTCCCTCCACAATAGCACACAACTGTCGATTTTAGAGTTTTCCCCACAAAGAATAAACCAAAGAAAAATACGTTCTTGGGTTCCACAAAATAATTCAAATAAAAGTAATTGGGATTTTGTGAATTAAAAACAAAATATTGAAGCCTTAAAATTGTTGGAGAAAAACTTTCTGCCAAAGGTATTCAATTAATTCTGGGCAGATAAACAAAAGTTTCAAAAGTTAAAACTCTTTAAAGTTGGAAACTGTTCTCCACGTTTTCCAAGGCTAGCAGAACCCCTTTTTATATTAATTTTGAGTCGGTCAAGGGATAACCGTGAGGTCAGCGTGTCAGTCGAAAAGTAACCTCGCTCGAACGAGAAGCCCATCTCGCTCGAACGAGATACACGTGTCGCTTGAACGACTAGGCGCGACATCTCATTGTCGTTCGAACGAGATGGTGATCTCGCTTGAATGACCTTGGCGTCGAAACCCAGGTACGCTTGCTGCCTTAGAATTTTTTTTCAAATCTTTTCAAAAATCAATGTTTTCTAAAATAGTAAAGAAACCTTTATATAAACAACATTTATAAAAACATTTTTATATAAAATCTTTGTAAAACTCCTATTAAAAATATCCCAACACTCTTAATATGAAATGAATATGAAACTTTAAAAGATTATCTTACCAAAGTTCATATTGTTGGGCTTGAATGTTGAAGACAACTTGTAATTCGGATCCGTCTTTTGTAGATACAATCTTCTCAATTCTTCGACGACTTGTAGCGGTATACGACATAGTTAATTGTGACGGACTTATAAAAAATATGTCCTTACAAATACGTGTGACCTCTCTTGGAAATACCCCAATTCAATTCATGAGATCAGTGACCTTTCTTAGAAAATTCCATTTCAAAGCTCAACCCTGCAAGAGATTTCTGAAAATGAAAAAATTGAACATTAGTAACGCAATCAACCATTAAAAATCGGCAATACGTAATGGAATCAACCATTAAAATTTTGCAATATGTCATGGGTTGAATTATGGAATTCTATATCACGTGTCACTCCTCATAGAAGTTATTCAAGCCATATTCCTCTCTTGTTCTCTAGTTCTGATAATGCTATAACTGGTCCAAAGCCTTTTATAAACTGCAAAAGCAGTTACATTAAAAGTCAGATGTATAAACTGCAAAAGAGGACATTCCTTCATCACTGATCCTATTCAGACCATATTATTTTCTATTTCTCTACTTTGTATACTTTAGATAATACTTTGATTGATACTGGTCTCATTGAAAAAATTATCCCCTGAAGTGGAAATAGCATTATGCTTCAAAGCAACATTTGAATGAATTAGGCTAAAAAACAAACTCTAATCATTATTGTATAACGAATTTAAGAGGTATGCTCTTAAATTCTAATCATTATCTTAAATTTATTATTTTACATAAAGTCAATAGCATCATTATTGTATAATGAATTAAATTCTAATCATTTCACTACTTGAGAATTATTATTTAAGAGGTATGCTCAATTCACTATACAATAGTTCTAGGAGTTATGAACTGCTATAATGGGTATGCTTTTTAGTAGTTATGAACTGTTATAATAGTTCTAGAAGGGAAAAAACATAAGAGGTATGCTCAATTCTTATCCCGATAGAGCAACGAAAATTGAAATCCTCACTGCTAAATCGAGTAAGAAAGTCCCTAAACACCAATATAGAAAGATTTCCATAAATTCTAAACTTTATGAATAATTTTATTATCCAGTGAGATTCAACTTGTTCATTATTCATGTTGGTTCATCTTGTTAATTTTGGTTTCGCGTAAAAAACTGTCCAACCTTTAGTTCACGAACCTGGGGTCGAGTTTGAGTACCATCACCATGTTGTGTCCAATCTTGACATTCATAATCAAAATTAGTATATCATGTATTATTAATTGTGAATTTTTCTAAAGTCAAAATTATCTCACTGATTGTACTAAAGTAGGCCAACATCAGTGCAACAAACCAAAACGATCCCTTTTGATTGCCCCCATAAGTTTAATTTCTGGTTCCTTCCCTATATACCTGTTTTAGACTATCCCATATCAATTCAGGCAGCACTTTATCATGGAAAAGTCTTATCTTTGTGAAATTTGATTCGAATTTCTTGCTGATCATGGAACAGTCTATCTTTGTGAATTTTGAGGGGAATTACTTGCTGAACTACCTGGCTATGGACCATGCCTTGGCCTATTTAACAAATGTTGATGTCAACCAAACAATAAAATAAAATTTGTAGATAAGGACTTGGTGTGTGTGTTGTGGTGGTGGTGGGGGGGGGGGGGGGGGAGAAAATGACCCAAGCCAAGTATTAGGTTGTTCAATCTTGACTTATCTGCAATATAACTCATCTTAAAAAATAATTAAACAAGAACCTAAATTTGAAGATAGATCTACATAATAATCATACGAAGGGTCAATAATCTATGAAATGTAGAAGTACATATTGAAACTAAGGGTCAATAAGCTAGGTGTCCCTAAAAATTGTAACATATATTCATATCTACATAATAAATTAAGGGGTGTGGTTATGTCTAAGAGAGTGAAGGATATTACATACGTGCTTCTCAGAGAGAGAGTGGAAGCAGAGGAGGGTGTAAGCACATGAGGGAAATATCGTGTAGCTGAAGGATGGTTGAAATTACGGGATGGGTTGGTTAGTGTAAATACAACATTTAAAAAATTCATCATGAGTAAAAAGCACATACAATCTGTGTAAATACTGGAACCACAAACATGATAGAAAATAAACACTTTTAGCAAACATCATAGATTCGAGACTACCGGCATATGTTTGTCTAAGCAAAACATTGAAATTGAATAGCCTAACAAAAAGTGTACACACAAACGAAGACATTGAAATTGAACACAATAGTACATTATACTATTAAAAGAAAGAAACTAAGAATAAACGCATCTCAATTATGGTTGCCACTAAATGTTATATTTCTCCATCTTCTTGATCTACCAATAACTAAGCATGAGCAGCATCAGCACCGAGAGTTGTTGCACTTGCAGCTCTCATTCTTCTCAGATGATGGTTCCTAAGTTTCTGATTAAGGGTTGTTTACTTTCCTCTCAGAATCTTTGACCAGAGGGGAGGCTATGTAAAGATAACATTTTCATTACATTAACAACTTGAACCTTTTTTGTAATCTACAATATAAACGTCAATAAACCTAAAAAATTAGACAAACAACATAGAAAAAAATGAAAACTAAATGAACAGGTAGTGTAGCCTAATAGGGCTTTAAAGTGTTATGATCTTCAAGACAACTCATGATTCCTGAAAATTGACAAGGAGTGTACCTTAACCGAGATTTCTTTAACTAACTTATATTTATAATGAATTCTTGGAGTTTGTTCGAAGAGTAAAGAATTTTATAAAGCTTGGGATTGAGTGTCCGATTATATCTAATATAAAATCAAAGAATCATGGAGATAGGGTTTTGTAAATGTTATAGATTTGTGCTCATCATTTGTAAACGTTTAGAATATCATCATACATGATTTGTAAATGTCCAGAATAACAACATACATGTCTCAATAAAGTGCTAGTTGATTAAACGACGTATATGTCTCAATAAATACTTTAACAATAATCGGTTTCTCTACAATCTTTTTAAGCTGAACACAAATGCCAATCATCAACAATAGCCAATCTTGAATTTAAAACAAAAATAAGGCAGACTAGACAAGTTACAAATTTAGCTTACCTCAACCAAATTTTAAATTAGGACAGAGATCAAAGTTGCCAACTTATGATTTCTAATCCACATTAAGGAATTTCCTGCTTGATGGGGATAAGTGAATCCTACGCATTGGTGACCTATAATAGAAAACCAGAAATTACATAGAAAAAACTATAAGAAAACTGAGTTGGTCCCTAAATTTATATTATACACACACTAAAGCTCATGGAAGTTACACAAAACTGATCTTACACCGGTCTCAGATTAACTCCACTGAAAGACAAAATTAAAATCCCAAGTGAAACATGTAATTTCATAAAACTAAAGTAAGCAAATAGTATTCCCACAGAATCTACACTCAAGTAAAGAAACATAAATGTCATTTTTAACTACAACAAACACCTGACAATCATTAACTCCAGCAAAACCACAACTTTCAGTCCCCAAAAATTGAAACCTATAAATCTAAAGACTAAAACTATAACTCATAACCCCCAAAAATTGAAATCTAAAACTATAACTCATAACCTAGAAAAATAAAATGCAAATTGATTTAGTAATCGTAAAAATTTATAAAACGATAGATACAACACCTTGAAGAATAAGAATAATTGGATGAAAAGGATAGATACAACAACTAAAAGTTATATATTTCAATTAACCCAATGAAACGTATTGTGAAAAAATAAACAATCCTACCAAAATAACATATTATAACCCCATACCTTCTTAGGGTTTCTTATTTTGATGAATTTTGGGTTTCAAAATTTGCAAAACATAAAGAAAAACATTGAATCTCTAATACACAACTACATTATTAAATATGGAACCAAAAAAGTGAAAAACGTGGAAACAACCCAACGTGTGTGTGGGGTGGGGTGGCTAAGAGAGAGAGATGTATTACCTATAAGATCCCAGTGTCAGAGGCTTTGTATTTTGGCAGCATTGGAGCTCAATGTGGGAAAGTTGAGGGCATGGGAGGGTGGATGTCTTGAAGTTTAAGAGAGACGAGAGAATGCTGGGGGGAAATAGTGAGAGGAGAGAGTGAAAAAAGATAGCGAGAGTAAGAAAAATGAGATAAAAATGTTATAATACCATTTTACCCTTATTTTTGAATTTGAAAAAGAAGGGGGAAACAAATTAGATTGTGTCAAAAGAGGTGGAATTGAAAATTTTCAAGGGAAAAAGAGGTAGTGCAGGAAAACTCATATAGATGACACCATCTTTTGAACTTATGACATACATAAGTTTTTAAACTTATCATATATAATGGGAGAGGTTCAAAAGTGAACTTAAAAGATGAACATTTTAATGAATCTTAACAAAAAAAACACCTTTTAAGAACCCATTAATTTTAAGGAGCATATACCAAATAGTCCCTCAAACTTTTTTTAATACACGTTTAGTCCAAATGTTTTTATTTTTGCTTCAAAAAGTCCTCTACCATGCCAAAAATATTTTACCATGCCGCTGGCGCGAACCTTTAAAGATAAGAGAATAAGGGACTGTTTGGAACAAAATAAGAGGCTTGAACTAAATGCGTATTAAAAAAATGTTTGAGGGACTTTTTGGTATTTGATCCTAATTTTAATTCTTATGATATAATTGATCTGCACCAGCGGTAACGGACACGCGGATGGGGGTAAGGTGTGTGTATTATAAAATATGAGTTTATATATATATATATATATATGAGAGTTGTGTTAATAGGCAGGGCAGTGAAATGGTTCTTAATGCTCTCGGAGTATGATCTTAAATGTGTAGTCCCTCGAGCTATCAAGAGCCAGGTTTATGCAAATTTACTCAATAGCTTCCCATCTGGAACATTCGAGCCACCCGTGGAAGAGCTTTCGGGTGATGATCTTCACGCCAACTTTATAGCAGCTAGCCAGGATGAGTGGAGCATGTATTTCGATATCTCCTTAGCTGAAAAGAAAGGGGGAGCTAGGGTCATCCTAAGAAAGAACGGTGAAGAGATTTTATTATCCTTCAAGTTGGAATTCGAATGTTTGAACAACGAAGTTGAATATGAAGCCCTAGTCATGGGGCTACTCGAGGCCCTTAGAAGGGGTATCAAAGTCCTAACAATAAAAGGGGACTCCAACTTAGTGGTGAAATAGGTGACAAGGGAGTTCGCTTTGAAGCACATGTGCCTAGCACCCTACAAAAAAATCATACAACAGTTACTTGGGTAGTTCGAAGTTGTAAAAATCAAAATACATCCCCAAATGATGAATCGGCATGCCGGCGCTTATGCTACCATTGCTCAAAAGATTGCCTTTGAGAGGGAGTTAATAGTCTTTCGAATCAGAAAGAGGACAACTCCCTATACCGTGTTGGAGATGTTTCCCATAGATGACAAGGACGATTGGAGTGTTGAAATTAGAAAGAAATTGGAAAAATTTAAGGCCCACTAAGCTTAGTTGACCTGTCACAATATTTCATTACCAGGGGCATCTTATATTACAAAAATAAAGGAGGCTGGTTATCCAGATGTGTCGACTCCGAAGAAGTCAAGAAAATACTAATTGAAGTGCATGAATACAACTATGAGACCACTGAGAGCCGCTAATATAAAATAGTCCAATTTGTAGGATATTTTTGGCCTTCAATGAGTAAGACTCAATGATGATATAAAGAGATTGTGAGAAATGCCACTTATTTTACTAGGCTGCAGAATGCAATTTCATCGAACAACCCCAAGACTGGAGACAGCCATACATGGACCTGGTGGTAGATGGAGTAATTACAACAAACAAAGAAGATGTTACGAAGGTGAAAATATGATCACCCATGTATTTTGTCCAAGAAGGGCTGTTGTATCGACGAGGCTATCATGACAGGCCTCTAAGGTGCATTAGGGGAGAAACAACTGAAGAAGTACTGAAGCAAGCCCACGATCTAGGACTCTTTGGAGGAGACAAGCTCAATGATGAACTCATGAACCTAGGATACTATTGTCCTATAATGGAGAAAGACTCGACAAAGTTCGTTCGTAAATGCAAAGATTGTCAACTGCATGGAAATACGATCCACGCTCCTTCGGTGGATTTGTTTTCTCTCTCTACGCCTTTATATTTCACATATGGGCATTTGATATAGTAGGGGAAATAAACCCTTCTTCGAGAGGAAAGATTTGGACATTGGTTGCCACTGAATGTTTCACTAAGTGGCCAGAGACCATACCACTCAATAGGGCCACAATGGGGGTGGTGGCTCAATTCATGAAATAGTATATCATTTGTCGATTTGGCATCCTTCAGGTGTTCCTATTTGATAATGGCACCCCTTTTATGAATAGTGAAGTGAGACTGCTAATAGACAACTACTCCATTATAAACTATAGGTTGAATGTAGCATACCCGAAATGCAACGGTCAGGCAAAATCCCCTAATAAGACTTCGGTGAATATCTTCGAAAAAACTGTTAGACGATTTTTGGGGCACATTGGATGACAAAATCCCCGAGGTACTATGGGACTATAAAAAACATAAAGTAACTCGTCGGGGTATACTCCATTTTCCTTAGTATTTGGGGAATAAGTTATTTTTCCAGGTTGAGCGCGAGGTACCTTCCGCCCACTATAACTTACGAAGTTCCATGCTCCTCATAACTGGCATGTGGTAACTTAAAGCATTGGAAGTGCATAGGGACAATACTGGGAGTCATTTTTTTATGTATAGAAAATATTTGTCCAGATCCTATGACCAAATGGTGAGGCCGAGAAACTTAAAAGAGGATATGGTCCTAAAAGCATGCACGAGGCACATAAAGGGTTTGTCATTGCTAAAGTTTGAAGCCATCTAGGAGGGACCCTATATCATTTGAGCAGCTCATGATTCAGGCTACTGTGAGATATCCAAAGTGGAAGACGATGTTACCTTCAAACTAAGAAACAAGTGCCTGTAAATCTATCATGTTTGAATGTATATTTTGCCAATACTTCTGTTTATTGCAGTATGTTTTGCTAATACTTGTTCCAGAGGATGTCCCTTACAAATGATTGGGACTACTTGTTTAACATAGTGTAAAGTGATGTTTTTTTTAAACATGTTGACCCACTTTAATTTCGTGTTAATTATTTTTTTCCTTATTTTTCATGGTGTGACTTGCATTAATGTAATAGATCAACCAATATTCAAACATGATAGAAATAAAGAAAATAAAATGCCATAAAGTTTAATTGAATAAAGAAGTACTATGATAACATGCCAAAGAGGATAAAAAATAAGAAAACTGTGTGGTATTTAAAAGGACGAATTAAACAAAGGGTTCTTAAGGTCATCCATGATAAAAGCGAAGGTTGGACAAGCTAAGAAGCCAATGATGATGCTGAGGAAGAATCTATTCAAGGAAACTTTGGCCAGAGATTAGATCAGCCAAATCCTTTTGGTGGAGCATCCTCCTCCACTGAGCATCCTCTAGGCTCTGCTCCTTCTTGAGTAACTCAGTTTCTGCTCTAAGAATAATTTCACGCGCTTCCTACACTTCCTTCTCGTACATAACTAGTTCGGTCTCCAATCCTATAAGTTCCTCCCAGATAGCTACTTGCAAGTGATGAGAACTCTCCAACCGATGATAAAGAGCAGGTGTGTCTGCCTTTTTAAAATCAAGAAGCATCTTCACTAACCAAGAAGTGACAACCCATCATTAATAAGCACATTGACCTTCCCCAACAAATTTTTAAGTTCATCAGAGTTGAGAAACTCTAGAGGATTATTGAGGATTTCCTCTAAAATGGTAGAGAGGCTAGTATGGTTTCTTTGGGAAATGTTGGTAGAAATTACTACATGGAACCAAGCCAAGTGCGGGCAAAAGGATGTGGTAAAACGTGTCAAGGAGAAAGCATTGGGGAAGAGAAAAAGTTCGAAAGCAAGGAAGTATAATGGATGCAATTTGGTTGGACAATCATTTGATAGAAGAAATTGTCCAATGGTAGCTACTCAGTAAGTGACTTGTATATATTTCATTTATTTAATTAATTATAATTTAAATATTCAAATTAACTTCAGATAAATTTGTAGGTATTCATCACGTTAAGAAGACTCAGATGAAATCTTAGATGATGATAATTATTCATGTGAAAATGATTATATTTTTTTACCTGGTTATTTAAAAAGTTGAATATTGAACAATTTTATATGCTTACCTTACTCTTTTGTCCTCCTTTTCAGAAATATCATTGTAATTTTGGATGCAAGTGGATTTGAATTTGGATGATTTGATTTCAATGTTGGATGGACGTATTTGAATTTATATGACTTTTTTTTTATGTTGGGATGGATGTATTTAAATTTAGATGCCTTAATTATGTAGTTGGATTAATGTATCTGAATTTAGATGATTTGAAGTTGGATGTTTTAATTTGTTTTAAAAAATAGTGCCCTCTAAAAAACAGGGGGTACAAATGGGGTTACAAATAAAAACAGTGTCATTTCCACAAATAAAAAAGTCTTATTTAAAAAAAGTGCCATTTTCGCATGTCTAGGAAAAAATGATTCTAAATTTAAAAAAATGAAAAAGGCTTACAAATTTTTAGCGGGTTAACTTTGCGATGAGATATTGAAAAAGGCTTACACATGGTACTGTTGTCTTCAAAATAAAGAGATACTGAGGTTTTTTTATAAGAGAGGGACATGGGTTTTGAATGTTTGATCACGTGGAACCACATAAGAGAAAGCATGGTTCTAGTTTTGTTTTGTTTTGACTTTTCAAATAATCCAACTTTGTCATCCTATTTTTTAAAAGACTTGTTCATATATCCATCTTTGGCACCCGCCAGAGATTGGCTCTCATATATATATATATATATATATATATATATATATATATATATATATATATATATATATAATAGGGTATGCCCGTTCTTGAAGGCACGATGATAAATTTACCCTCAGTATTCATACTTGCACTTGCAACATAGCGCCACCACAAACACCCCAATAAATAATCCTCACCTAAACATAAAATTGAACCAATGTATTGAATATAGACACTTCCAAGACTAAATGAGGAAGGTTCTGATTATCAATGTGACTACTCAATTGAACAAATGCACAGTTATAAGCAATCAACATAAAAGAAATCATAAATAAAAGGAATCGGTACGACTAAAATTTTCATTTGAGTGATCGCACTTTTGGTCACGACATGCCATGCAATATAATTTTGTTGCTTTTCTACATCTTAAACCAATTCAAATAATTGTGTTGAACCTAAAACAAAATAGGTTAAACCTAAAACAAACCAACTCCATACAGTCGCACGCCGTAAAATGGCGAAGAGGACCAAACATTCAAATATGCATGTAATTTATTTTACTATATTAATGCATACAAAACCTCACTTATGATTTATTTTACAACCATGATCAAGCAATTTTTTAATGTTCACAATAAAAAGACGCATCAAATAAGTAAACCAAGAGAAGATCATGATTTCATGAAGCTGATAAAGGTGTGTAATTTAATTACATTAGTCTGATTAGCTCATAGAAAAGAGAAGCCCGTTATTTCATTTACTTGAGTAACTTTATACATTTTCAACTCTCACTATTCATATGCAAATTCTAAATAACAATACAATATCATTCCCTTCCATATATAAACATCTTCCACCAGGTTGCTCGTCACCCAGATTGTGTCACTCTAGTTACAGGAATAGTCTGAGGCGCTGGTTTGACGCCAACAGTGGCTGCCATAGAAGTCGAGAAAGGCGTAGCCTTGGCTAATAAATAGACCTTAATTAATGGTGGTAACTTTGTCCTTCCTCTTGCTCAAAAGCCTAACGTGAAGATCCTTCCTGCTAATTCTAAACATTCTGCAATATTCGAGTGTATTCAAGGCTTACCAGAAGGGGCTCTTAGGCGCATAATTTTAACCGCATCAGGTGGGGATTTCAGGGATTGGCCTGTTGAGAAATTGAAAGAAGTTAAAGTAGCTGATGCTTTGAAATATCCCAACTGGAATATGGAGAAAAAGATTACTGTGGAGTCTGCAACACTTTTCGATAAGGGTCTAGAAGTTATTGAAGCTCACTATCTCTACGGCGCTGACTATGATGATATTGAGATTGTTAGTCACCCCCATTCGATCATATTAAATGATTGAGACACATGATTCATCTATTCGGGCACAATTGGGATGGAGATCTAGAATATAGAAGTCAGTTTCAAATATATTATTAGTGCTTCATTCGTTAGATTATATACATATTGTTAGTCACTTAGAACTGCATTTGTTTCATACATACTATCAGTTGCATATGTACTAACTGCATTTGTATGAAACACTAACTGCATTTGAAACACTAACTGCATTTATTTCATACTAATTGCATTCGTTCGAATATATTCATACTAACTGCATTTGTGTCATACAAACTTTTTGTTTCATATATACTAAATGCATTTGTTTGATTACTGTAGGTGTATAGAAGGAGCAAATGAGTTCCTGTTGAAGCCCATCAAGTTATCCGATTTAATGAGCCTTCAGTCCCGCCTTCTTTTGCTAAAGACTTTCAAAATAATTTTCTTCAAAATGGCAACAAAAGAAATGGTAGAAATAACAAAAACACCGATTGTAAAAATAAAAAAATATAGATAAGAGGAAGGTGGGAATACTTGCTCAGCTGATCTGTAATTTCTTCATGCTCACATACTCAGCTTATTCCAACTCCCAGTGCTCAGTGCTGTGGTACTCAGCTTCTTGAACGCGAATGACATGCAAAAAATCATGTCTTGGAGCTAGTTTGTACCTGTTAGTGCTTCATTCGTTAAGCCAGTTTCACCTGTACCAGTGCTCCATTAGCTCTTATAAAGGGGGGAATGGGCAGAATGTGAAGCTCTGAGAGCTTTTTTCGTATCAGTGTTCCATTCATTAAGCCAATTTGTTTTTTTGGTCCCTATATCAATGCTCCACTATTCCATAAAGTAGGTGATGGATTCGGCAATGAAACCTTGTGACTGCATTTAAGAGGCACTTGCCTAGAAAAAGTACTTTCAAATATCAAACCATGGAACCAAAGTCATGTACATATGTAAAATTACACCAAAGTTGAGTAATAACAGAACCAAGTATGCCTAATAAGATTAATATACACATCAAGATTCCCAAAAACTTGGACCACAATAATATCGAAAATAGATTCAAAACAGAGTGCAAATTTAACCAAAAAACACCAATAACATCTGAAACAGAGTCGAACCAACATACACCACATGCTAGCTGAACACTAAAAGGGATTTTCACTCACGGACTAAAAATTTGGATTTAAAAATGAAATAAACAAAAATATAAACCAAGAAAAAGTAGTTAGTTAAGCAACAATGAACTTTCAAATGGAATTAAAAGTCCAAAAGTATCATTAAATGTCCAAAGATGTATTAAGCTTCCTTTTATAAATACTCAAATATTAAAAATCGTAGTCCTACATGCCCAAAGACATTACTGAAACATTCAAATCAACACAAATGAGGACTAAAACAATCACTCGGACCATGGAAATACAAATAAACAACTTTTGATCCAATAGGCCTTTTGACCTTGATGAGGCTGTTATTAGAAGAAGCCCTCCGCACAGATTGGTGGTGAACTTGCAAGCTTGACATATTGATATTTCATAAACAACACTTAGGCACATGTATAACTTCAATATGTTGATTAGAAGTTAAATTAGGCCATTTCCCTACTCAAGACCGAATGAAAATAGATACGTAAGTTCTATAACGAAAAGTAATACCCTCCGTAAATTCATTCTCTTATGGATAATCTCAAGAATATATTATACTTGGACCACCAAAGGCCATTACTCATGCTCAGTAATTCAAAAAATAACAGAAACACACCATCAAGGTAGACAATGAGAGTTAATTAGTCCCAACCGAAAATAATTTTATAAGAAATGGTTGGGTCCATATTCACTGCCCAACCGAAAATCATTTTTCCTGGGAAAAATCACTCCATTAGAAGAATCATTGAAAATCATTTCATAAGAAATAGTGGTGTTAAACGATCAATATTCACTGCCCAACTGAGTCACATAGTACATGTTCATGTGGCATTGAGCAGGTAATAAATGCCCACTCATCGCTTTTAAAAAAGAAGTTTTAGACTCCTCGTCTTACTAAATTAATGACAAACATGAAAATTAAAGATTAAAGAAAATACTAATGAAGGTCAATAAATAAAATTTCACCTTAACATTACATGGTCAAGTTGGGTCCCTGTTAGGTAGATTAACATGTAGATAGAAAAGAAAGTCAGTACACATTTTCTTATAAGAATCAAATGTGGTTCACCATAGCAGCTAGATCATGGATGGGAAGTACTCTAACAGCAGCTAGATCATAGCTGGTCAGTAGCAGCTAGAACATAACCATAGCTATATCTGGTATGACTCAATTGCAGTAGTATCATAGCTATATTTGAGACTTATTAATGAATATAAATTTCCTAAATGACGGCTAGTATCATAGTATCATAGCTTTATGGTCTAATCCATGTTCAATACGTATTAACAATGAAAAAAAATGACAGTTATGATGAAATTGTTGAGCTCGAGAGAATATCTGAGGTGACACCTTAATGTCATTCCATTTATTAGGTTATTACAACAGAAAACATCTGAGTGAATGTTTTTCTGTAAAATGAAATGTGCATATGCACATTTGAGTGAATGTTTTTTTTGTAAAATGAAATAAAAGAAACTATAGAAAATATCAAATATAAAATATCCAGTGCATTAAAACTTAATTTTATTCTACTTGATTGAGGGGTTGAAAGCTCTACTCACACATGGGAAGGATTCAAATGCTCGAGACTAAAGCCATGACGGCAGGTATTAAGGCCATGACAGCAGGTATTTCGATAACAATCCTGCAGCAAAGTGTCTATTAGGATGATATAATGAGGTGCACTGCCCTTGACTTTCCACCTTAATCTCGGTTTGATATTATACAGATACACGTCAAACAGCAATATGTCAATACATGGCAAATGCATAGATTTCAAAAATACCTATAAATGCAATATGCCAATACCTAAAAAAGCAAAAATACCCAAAGAATTATCGAACAAAGTCATGAAGTTATATCAAACAAAGTACTTGCAACTTTGTTTGACCTCCCGATGAATCTGCAAGGGGAGTGGTCGATTTTTACTGTCATATTCGTTGGGCACCTTGAGTTCTAGTTGCATCAGATAATTCTATGCGAAGTGTCCTATTTCTACTGTCGAAATATAGGCAGAGGAATGTACCTATAATTGAATTGGGTAAGCTGTCTATAGCAAACTTCATAACTCAATCAGCAGTTGTATACTTGAGGGCTGCAAAGGAAGGGATTGGTTCGATTTACTTTACGCCATCCTATATTTGAGTTGGGACTTCCTTTCATATCCCGGAATATAAAGTAACTATAATCTAAATGAAAACACAAATGAAGTTGTGAGCAATTCAGCGCTGAAAATAGAAGGAAACAAATGATGTTACCACACTGTATGATGTGGTAACAAATGGTGTTACCATACTGCGTCAGGATCATCAGAACCACCTCAATGCAATGATATTTTAGCCCTGAAAATACAAGGAAACAAATGGTGTTACCACACTATATGACGTGAAGTTATGTTTCATCGACAATGAAGTGTCGAATCTATGTTGTATATTATTGTTTCAATCAATGATGGCATGTTAAATCGTAATTGTAGAACTGTATTACAACCAAGATCGAAATTAAAAACCTTTCAGGAGATAGATAACATAAATGACTAAAATTGATATTAAAAAGAGTACTTATGTTTGAACCAATGGAAAGTGAGGGAGAAAATATTATATACCACCAAATGTAATAAAACAAAATATAAAAGTAAGGAGCATTTGCGGTTCAGCCAATGGATATGATATATAACATATTGTTTACAAAATAAGAAGGCAGTAAGTTGTGAAAGTACTCAAACTCTCTCTTTTAAAAACATAATAGCATGGAAGATCACCACAATTGCATAATATCAAAAGATAACATTGTCTTTGGTAAGGGCTTGTGGACAACATTTTGTATGTTTGATAGCTTAGTATTCATGAGAACAATGTCTGTAGCATTGTCTGAAGTTTCCTAAATTAAGCATTGATAAGTAAGGTGTCATATGACGTATATATGATATATACTCGATCATCAAAACAATATATTAGAGTAAAACTTCAATATTATCACCCGATTTGTCTGGGAAGTTCTCTTATGACTGGAAAATGTTTATTATATTACATATAGTGTTCTATGCTTATACTTTGAAACATTATACAAAATATACAAAACAAGTCGTTAATTTATAACGAATATGAACATATCCACCCCAAGCCACCTCTATTCTAAAATAATAAAAGTGGAACTAACGTAAGAATCTAGGTTAAACAGGGTAATAATGAATCCCACTCCCTAACTTAATTAAAAGACTTATTCATGAGACTCCCAAATTTATCTTTAAATCTAGATAACCATGTTACTTTTATGATATAATACCCTATGATTGTTTCCTTCTTTTGGTTTCTTATGCAATTACAGTACCTTAGAAGAAAATACATTAAAGCAAACAAATAATAGTCCTTTTGGGATGGGAAGTCAACCATCTCAAATAATTAATTATTTTAGGTGTTAACTAAAATAAAAATGATATGCGACTCAGGTGTGTATGCATCAACTCTTAGTCTAATAAATAAAGTTAACAATCTACCTAGATTTTTTGCATGGAACTTCTTGCTCTTAACTAAACAGAGTACAAATATGCATAGTGTCATATCACTATACAAAATCTAACACTTCCCAACTTTAATTCGTTGCACATTGATGTGGTAGTAAGTCAGTACCACTGATATGAATTTCAAGTTCACAATCTACCCAAAGTGGTAGTAAGTCATATCACAAATTTTAGTCTTAACATTGGAAATACACAGTGGAAATTTGTCATTGTGATATGCCAATTTTAGTCAAACAATTGGCATGCGAAAAATCAATAGACTCTACTTAATATTCAAAGCAAACCTACCTATTTTTTTATTTCTTTTCCTCTTTCAAACATAATTCTGGAATGCACAATGCTATAAACTTAGATAAAGTATAATTTACATTGCCACACGTTTTTTTGGTAACACATGCTACATTTTCCCTTTAATAAACATTACACTTTTACAATCCTTATTCTATATTGAACCAATACAGAATTTTCCAAAACGAGAAAAAAGTATATCAAAACATTTGCCCAAACCAAAATGATTTCAAGATTATCATAATTAGATTACAAACAAAGGAAGGCCCTATATAAGAACGATTTGAATATCCTAAATACCTTTGAGACTTTTATGAAATACAAAATATTAACCCAAAATTCTCTGCCACTCAGATTTAGTGAATTACGTACAAAGCCTATTAGTACAAAAGGAATGTTAGATTTACATTATTTCATCCCCCCACCTCACGCACACACACAAAATAAAGGGGGAAACTATTGGGAATCATAAAATATAATTTAGACCCGAAAGATTTATAAAGACTAAATCTCAAATCTGAGTGACTTTATGGTTTCAAAAAAGAAAAGGAAATGTGATTTTCACATGCCATGTTTGGTTTAAAAAAATATATAATAACTAACACCCACAACTACATTACACACAACAACAATTAATGTATGAAGCAAATGTCAGTCTCCAAGATCACTTTACCTAACAAACTAAAATAAAATTAAAAAAGAAACACAAATATTAAGTGTTATATACATTCCTATGTATATAAAAAAGACATAGGAATAAGTAGCAAATGCATTGGTTATAAATTTAGGGCTAGATTGTATACCTGGAAGAGAAAAAAATATATTTATGAAATCAAGTATTCTGGGCTTGATTAGATCTGTAAAACAATACAATGCAAAAAAAAAAATGTTAGATCCTATCTAAACCCAAAATTGAAAACACATACATTAAATCTGATATACCCAACCTTAGATCTGAAGAACCCAACGTTAAATCTACAAACAAAAAATATGTTAGAGCTAAAAATTGAAACCCCACACTAAAAATTAAAACCCTAAAATGCATAATACTTGAACTTGTTATGCGGTGAGGGCGGCAGCGTGAGAGAAGGAGAGTGAGGCCGAGGCTGAGGCTGAGGCTGAGGGTGTATGGTGAGTGAGGGGCGGATATGATAGGTTTTGGGATCTAAATCAGCACCTCTGAACCATCAAAACCAAGGTTCGATTAGAAAGAGGGTTTGTGGGTTTGTTCTTCAGTTTCAGATCGTCCGAGTTGTAGAATGAGGATTTGAGTTTGGGGGTAGGGTTAGAGAGAGAGGGAGACACGTGTGTTTGAGAATGAGGGAAGGGTTTAAAGTGGTCTTGGTGTGTATTTACCCAAATAACCTTGTATTTGAATTTAAGTGAAAGAGGGAGAATCAATTAGTTAGATGAAAAAGAGGGGGAAATCAAAAAATAAAGGGTAAAATAGGAAGTGTAGGAAAAATTCTAATAGATGACATCATTGTTGAAGCTTATGACATACATAAGTTTCTTACTTTATTATATAAATGTATATATATATCTGTGTGTGTGTGTAGTGAGAGTCTCTTATACACATATCAAACGGTACATACTAAAGGTGCATACTAATTTTTTTAAATAGTAAAAAAATTATTATTCAGCCGAGTTGTTTTGTATTATGATTAAACATTTCAATAGACTCATATAAAAAAATCAACTCAAAATGACATTTTTTTCTATTTTAAAACAACCGGTCAGACTTTTGCAGCTTTTAAAGCACTTTACACGCTGAAAAGTGTGATCAATTTTTTTAAAAGAGCAAAAAAAACAATTTTCTCCTTATTTTTTTTTATGTCTCACCCGAAATGTTTAAATACCACATAAAAAAACTCAACTCAAAATCATTTACAAAATGAGTTTGTATCATTTGATATGTACATGAGTCTAACTCCCTCTCTCTCTAAATATATATATATATATATATATATATTTGTGGGGGTAAGGAGAGAGAAACTTGAAGATGGGTCATATTCGAGGTGGCATTTTTGTTTATGGAGGAAGGGTTGACATAAATAATGTCAGTGGAGGGTAGTTTGTGGCGGAGGTAGCTAAGGCTCCAGGTGGAGTCGGGGTGTAGGTGGTCCGCTGGACTAGAGTTAGTTATATTGGAGGTGGGTTTTGATTTGAAGGAGTAGGACCAGCTCTACTGGTGGGTTGGGACTGTTGGGCTCCTGGTGAGTTAGGAGGGGTGAGGGTGGGGGTGTGCCATCAAGTTATGGGGTTACGGAGATGGGTTCGGTGGTTTAGAGAGAGAAAAGAGAAATTGGTGAAGGTTTTGGTTTGGTCGTTGGTTATGGTGAGGTAGGTGGTTATGGTGTGATATGGTAAAGGTGAATGGGTGAGGAAGATGAGTGATGATATATAATCTGATGGTTTTTTAAAAAACTATAAGGTGAGAGTGTTTATCTAGTTTGTGTAAGTGTATGTTAATGGAGTGATAGGTGAGGGATGTGTTTTAGTATATGTGAGTTTATGGAAGATAGTGTGTGTGCGTGCACTCATATGTCTATATACAACTACCAAAACAAATAGTATACTCATATTTATAACAGATACAAAACTAATAAAAAAAATACAATGATAATATAAACTAGCGCACACATAAAAATATAAAAACACTTGAATAAACAAATTAAAATATAAAGTGAAAAAATAACACCAACAAAATATAAAATAAAATAAAGAAAGATATATTAACGACATGGACTATATCTATATATATATATATAAGGCCCACAAAAAGACAGATGCTAATATAATAATATAAAACACTTAAATACTATTATATATAAAATGATATACACACAAATAAAATACTAGAAATATGCAAAAGTCTCAAAATAATGTGTATAAAATAGTAATATCAATACAATACACAGATGAGGAATTACGAAAGGTTAGGAAAATGGTTTTGTCCCGGTTATTTGGTAACATGGTGTGATTTAGACTTGTTTGAATGCATCACTGACACATTTTCCTTGATATAATGCGTTTGAAACTATAAATGCAAATTGACCTACAAGGTAAACAAATACACGTATAATGTAAGTGTTTTTCAAGAACTAGCAAGTAAAACACATCTATTTATGTTATAATTTTAACACTTTTTTGTGCTTATCATAATGACGTAAGCTCTCCCCCCCCCCCCCCCCCTCCCCAAAAAAAAAGTCTCAAATAGACAATGGTTTATCAAATTATTTGAGTGAACTTATAAATATTAACTATTAAAAAAATATAATCACGTGTTTAATATCACGTTACACTTACATTAATTAGTTTTAACATATGTCTTTATATATTATTAATAATACATCCCCTAAGACCTCAGAGAATCATTATAAGCAATGATTAATACGCATAAACCATTATTCTAGAAAGTTTTAGAATTATTCAACAATACACATTAAAAATGATTTTTAATGTACTTAAACCTAAAGTTATGTAGTGTTTTTTTGAATAAACAAGATAAATTCTTTCAATATGCGCATATTCAATAAATAACGCCTCATTTTCTACAAGTTCTCAGATAAAATCATGTCTGATCTTATTTTTGAAAATATTAATAGTACTCTGGTTGTCTCATAATAAAGTGGATTGATTTTAAAAATTTCATAGTTTTTTAACATCTATTATATCCATATTAACTGCACACATCAACTAGTAACAACTTTATATTCAACTTCAGTTATAGATAATGATATCCAATTATGCTTTTTAGATGAACATCTTACAAGGTTGTCTTTAATATAGTAACAGGCACCCAAAGTGCTCTTACTATCATGAGATCAACCATGCATCATTAGATCTTATTATGGTACTAGTCATATCTTTAGAATACCATACTCCATAACTTAGTGTACCTTTAGTAAATATTATAATACTTTTTTATTAACTAAGGTGACTTTCTTTAGGATTTGACTAGTACCTAACATAGATATACACGGAAAAACATTTTATCGGCCTACTTTCTCTAAAGTATATGACAATACATGTCATGCTAAAGTATGTAATAGTATCTATTGGTGTACCAGATTCGCCGTTGGATAGTTATATAGTAGTAGTCATCGGTGTGCAAGCAGTTTCGAAATTTTTTAAAACAAACATTTTGATAAAATCTATTGAATATTTAGATTACCTATAAAAAGATGATAATTTTTTTGTTTCACATGTAGTCTTGAGAAATATTAAAGCTCCCTAATAAGCGAAATTTGGTACTCTCAACTCATCATTTCAAGAAAATCTTTTATTTATTTATCAAAAGTCAATCCAACTACAATATCATCTGCATAGATTTTTTAAATCAAGATTTAGGATTTAATTTTTATAACAAAAAATGTCCTGTCACCTCCACCTCTTTTGAAACATTTATCAGCTAAAAATATTAAAAGACGATCATATCAGGCCCTTGGGGATTACTTTAATCCATATACATGATTGGGGTAATGTTGATCTATAAATACTTTTAGTGGTGCAATGTATAAATCTTATGATAAAATTACGTTTAGAGACGTTGATTTTACATTCATTTAATAGATTAAAAGTTGGAAGTGACACAAAACTGCATGGAGTAGTGGAAAGGACTCTCGACACGTGTCAAGTGAAAATGTCTTGTGAGGATTTATTCCATTGACTTGATTATAACCTTATGCTACCAACCTCTCTTTGTTTCTAATGATCACACTAGATTTATCAGTTTTATTTTATAAAATCCATTTTCTACTGATACCTTTATAGTGTGTGGGATGTGGACTTAATTTCTAGACATCGTGTGCCTTTAATTGACAAATCTCTTCTTGCATTGCATTTATCCAATACGAGTCATATAAATTATCAGGTATATTTTTCGGTTCCATAAGAGAAATAAAATACTTATAATTAGCATGCATATGAGTCTACTGCATGGTTCTAACTAGCTCTAAAATATCTCCAACTATTTTATCTTTTGGGTGATCATTAGAAATCCAAAAGAAGGATGGATGTCCTATATGCAATGAGCCTAGATATATGGTTTGTGAGAATGGAAATGACAAACAAGAAAAAACTTGCAAGTGCTTAAAAGTCCCATAAATTATTTTGAAGTATTTTCCACTTAGGCCACAGTTAAAATGATTTTTTACTGTATCGTGGATAATGGAGGCCATGACATGGCACACTCGATACGAGGTGGGTGCGAATATGATGCCTCATCCAAATAATTCACATATCTGGCAATTTTTAAATGCACAACACCATGAATTTACAAAGGAACCGTGCAACGTTCGTCTTGAAATCTCAACCGATGGGTTTAAAAATTTCGGTAATTTAAGTACTATTAAGACTTTTTGGTGAGTTCTCATGGCACCTTTAAGTCTCCCTCCAACTATGTATGAGAACGGATTTCACATTGTTATATTTGTTGATATTCGGGCCGAATGCTCCTAGCGATGAAATTGATATATTCTTAGTACCATTAATCGAAGAACTTAGAGAGTTGTGGGATAAAAGGTGTGATGGCATTCGACTCCTATAAAGGTGAAGAGTTCACACTTAAAGCAATGGTGATGTGGAAAATTCACGACCTTCCTTGTTATGGGACCTTGTACGGTTGTAATGTTCATGATTATTATGGATGTACCATATGTGGAGAGGAAACAAAAGCATATTGGATACAACTTAGTAGTAAGATGAGTTACACGGGCCATTGTCGAGTTCTCCCGACCAGCCACCCATTTTGGAACGACAAGTCTAACTTTTTCCCTGTCGATCACGAGCGCAGAACACCACCTACTCAGCTTTTTGGTCAACAGATCAAGGATAAGGCGATGGTTACGACTGCGGGGAATAGGCACATAGGCATACACCCCGAGTTTGTAATACTGAAGTGCAAATCTAGGGGGGATCCGAAAAACCTTAGTAGAGAAGTCGTGTTCCACGCATTCAATATATTTTTTATCTCCCTTATTGGAAAGATCATTGTGTAAGGCGTGTAACTGATGTGATGCACACAGAAAAGAATGTGGCAGAAAATATGCTAGGAAAATGTCTGAGTGGATCTCATTCCAAAGATGGAGAGCAGGGGGGGAGCTAAGATCTACAAGATATAAAAAGAAAGAAGAAACTCTGGTAAAAAAAAACCTAAAACATGAATAATTTCTACCCCTGGTGTTTCTTTTACTTTGAGTACTAGTGAGAAAAAGATCATGTTAGAAACGTTGTTCAAATTGAAGACTCCAACTATTTATTCTGGTAATTTATATAGTGTAGTAAGTTACTAAGGAAATGACTCGAAACAGTGCAAGTCTCATAAGTGGCACGTAATCATCCAATTAATCCCTCTATTATTTCAGCATTACTTTTCTCAACACAAAGATCTCCGTCGGGCAATTATGTAAATCAATTTTTGTTTTACCCTACTTTGTGCAAAAGTGGTAAATAGAAGCCACATTAAATCTACGAAATCAACTTTAGCCGAGGCAGTTTGTGTATTAGAGAAATATTTTCCTCTATCATTCTTCTATATTAACATACACCTACTTGTGAATTTATATGATAAATCTTTATTATATGGTCCCATTAGGTATCATTGAATTTATCCTTTTGAGCATTTGATGAAAACCTTCAAAGATTACGTAAGGAATACACAATATATTGGAGGGTCAATTGCTGAAGAATACATAACGGTGGAAACATACCTATACGCTAGGGAACATATGCTAAAACAAGTGGTGAGGAAGGTCAATCCTCATAGAGACTGATTGATCGAGGAACTTTAAGAGTTTGAGGAAGAATTGTCATTTAAGAAGCCAAAATAGGTGAAACACATAAATCAACAATGCAAGCAATCAACTCTTTATGTCTTCGAATCGTAAGATGAAGTCGAAGACTAGAGGGACTAAGTATCTACTGAATTTTTCTTCTTTGGTTATATGTAATTTTTATTTTATTATCTAAACTCTACGATTTACCAATAGGATGTACAAGAATGAAATTTCCCAAAATCAAAAGAGAAATTGCAGGACAACTATTTTTAGGGCATGGGTGTCAAAAGAGGTAATTTTCACACCTTATGTGTGCGGTTATTTATTCATGTGTAGTAAAAACATGCCCTAATAAAAATTCATTAATAATGCAAAGTATTAAAATAGGCGATGTCTCTTCTAGACTTACATGCCTAGAAAAAGGTCATAGTTTTTGTGCGAAAGAGTTTAAAAAATTCTTCACTAATGGTTTTGGTTTCATTTCATATCCATATTAGGAAAATATTTTGACACAAAACTGTGGAATATCAATTTCTTCCTCGGCCACCTGTATAGCTAGAAAAGGTGATAAAAATCCAAAGAATAAGGTGTTAACTTATTATGGGATGATCTAATAAATTCTAGACCTTGATTACTTATATTTCACAGAAAGTGTATTCTAATGTGTTTGGGTAAAGGTGGAGGATACAACGAATTCTTACCAAGTTGATCCTCATTTCAAACTTATTATAGTAGATTTATCAAAGCTGAAGAGTAAATATCTCATAGTCAATGAGCCTTTTATTTGTGCCTTTTACAACATAAATAAGGTATTCTACTGAAGTGCATAAACAACAGCATTTGGTATGTTGTTGTGCATGCACCAAATGTTATGACTACTCAAGTAGGCGCATTAAAGGCACCAAAAGAGTTCTAGTCAATTCTTGATGTCAACCCTAATTTGAGGGATCTTTTAGTTGATTTGGAGGAAGATTGAATATCAAAATTTATTCTATCCTTGTTAATATTATTTGTATCCTATTATGATATTGACATTGTATTAGCGCTTTACTTTGATGTATGAATGTTTACTTACTTTTACCAATGTTTATTATGATTTATGTAAGTTAACTTTAGATAATATGTTATGTTTAGTAAAATGTTTAGTTACTTTCACAAGACGCTTGGTTTGAGAGTAGATTCATTTGAGTTTGTGATTGGATAAAATTGGCCTAACTCAATTTCCACGTGTTCCTTTACATATACATTTGTTGATTAGTTTCATTGATGCACTCTTCATAAAATGAAGTTAAATTAGCTTCATTTTATGAAGATTGTATGAAAGAAACCAATCAACAACTGTACATGTAAAAGAATAAGTTGGGGGCTCCTGGATCAATTTGGTCTAATCACACATTCAGAAGACTCTAATTAATGGCCTTCTTGGATGGCAGGAACTAGGTTCTCTTTACTTTAACTCAAGTAGTTATATAAATGATATGTATGCATTATCTTTTAAATATTTTAGATGATATAAGGAGTAAGATATAATAATTGGGTTTTTTTGGTTTTGCGGTTGGATAATTATTTGTTGTTGTTTTGTTATTGAATTGTTGGTTAGAAGGGGTGAAAAATAATTAGAAGGAGTATAGGATAATTATTGGTTTAATTGTTGGATAATAAAGGGGATAATGACTGGTTTTCATGGTCACGGGACTCCCCGTTTGAAAATATGACGATAAGTCAAAAATATCTAGACTTAGGCTTAAAAACATGTTGTTAGAAGGAACAAACCAAAAACGCCCTCCAAATGGCCATGTGAGAGGCACAAACACCTCACAAATGAACACATTGCGTGGGGCCAATGTATCTCATAGGAACTGACCGCGTGGTCACGGGATCCCCGATTTGAAAATATATGATAATTTAAAAATATCTAGACTTAGGCTTAAATGCCGCTGGAGGGAGAAAACCCAAAACACCACCCAAACAGCCCCGTGAGAGGTGAAATTACCTCGTAAGAGACCAATGTAACTCATAGGAGATGACAGCGTGGTCACGGGACCCCCGGTTTGAGAATATGATAATAATTTAAGAATATTTAGACTTAGGCTTAAAAACATGTCGTTAGAGGGAGAAAACCTAAAACACCCCCCAAACGACCCCGTGAGGGGTGTGAACACCTCGCTTGGGACAAATGTAAATCGAAGGAATCGAACGCGTGGTCACGGGACCCCCACTTTAAGAATATGATGATAATTTGAAAATACCTAGACTTAAGCTTAAAAACATGTCGTTAGAGGGAGAAAACACAAAACACCCTCCACATGGCCCTATGAGAGGCACGAACACCGCGCATCAGACCAATGTAACTCGCAGGAATTTACCACATAGTCACGGCACCCTCGGTTTAAGAATATGAAAATAATTTGAAAATATCTTCACTTAGGCTTAAGAACATGCCATTAGATGGAGAATACCTAAAACATCCCACAAATGACCTGTGAAAAGGAACAAACACATCGCAAGGTACCAATGTAACTCAGAGGAGATGGTCGCGTGGTCACTGGACTGCCATTTTGAGAATATGACAATAATTTAAAAATATCTCAACTTGGGTCTAAACTCTTATCGTTATAGGACGAAAACCCCAAACAACCCCGTGAGAAGCATGAACATCTCGCATGTGACTAATGTAACACATAGGAACTAATTGCGTGGTCACGGTGTAATACCCCGTAATTTTATTGATTTTTATTTAAGGGATTAATTGAATTAAATGAGAATTAATTGGGAATTAATCCGGACATAAATACTAGCGAGATGTGAGTTAGTATTTAATTATGATGTTAAAATTGAATATTTCTGAGAATATATGGTAATATATGAGTATTGAAAATATTTAAATTGTCATGAGGCAGAAATATGATAATTTGGGAAATTTAGTTGGAGCGCGCGTGTCAGTCGCGTCAGGAATGAATTTATTTAAATTAAAAAAATTAAATTATATTTTTATCAATCGAATGATCATTTTGAGTGCGCCAACGCGTCCAGAAGGGTCGAAATAGTCAGAAAACACTAGCCAGGGGTTTAGTTTGGGTCCCGGGGCACTTTTAGGCCAAACCGGCAACCTAGAAGGGTATTTTGGTAATTTTAAAAATTAGGGGATTAAAACCCACGAATTTTAGAGGTAATTTAGATATTATTAAAAGGGCCACTAAGGCCATTATCAGCCAAAAAGTGCGAGAGTGGGCTACGAAAGTTTCTGGGAGAAGTTAGAAAGAGGGTAAAGGAAGATCTAAGACAAACCATCTCCACACCACCATTTTAAGAAGAGATTGTGACCAAATAGAGGGAAGAATCAACCTTGAAACACCGACAACAAATATGAAGAACAAATTTAAGGCAAGTGATTTGATATTATTAAGTTCATTGAATATTTCCTCCATGTTTAGTGTTGAACTGTTTTTGCCTTGAAAGTTTTGAGGAAAACCTAATGAAATTGTTATAGAAACTCTAAAGTTGGGTTAGGGATTGCATGTAGAATGACAATGGACGAATTTGGTATCCAAAAACTTAACTTTGATGATTTAAAAACGGATTTATGGTGGGTATTTAGGCACAATAAAATTTTGGGTTCATGTTCATAGGGTTTGGGGTCAAATTTGGGGATTACTGTTAATTGCATGTTGATTCGGAGGATTTGACCCCAAAAATATGATAAGAAACGACATAAGAGGACTTGGAATAGTTTACGAACATTAAAATATTAATGGGACGAACCTAGGATGAATTTAGAGAAGAGAAAAATGAGTTAGGAATTTTCTGGGCGTGTTCTGCCATCTCGTTAGAAGACCTGCCCAGGTCGTTCGAACGAGCTTCTAACGAGATGACAGTATCCCTTCTAATGAGTTCGTTCGAAGACTGCGTTCGAACGACCTCGTTCGAACGAGATTTCCAACGAGTTGACAGAACGGCCTTTTTTGGCCTGATTTTATTTAAAACTTCTAGTAGACTTATATAATTGAGTGTTAACCTTCCCTTATTGACTAGTTGATATAGTTGTGAGATTGGAAGTACGTTGAGGATTAAAACTTAAAATTTTGTAGTAAATCGGATGACATTTATGGGTTAGGATATAAGTACCTAAAATTATGACGTGAGAAGGGTTGATAACTTTTAATGTATATTATTCAGGGATTTGTAATCGTGCAACATTTAATGACCAAATAGAAATGTAAAATATACTTCTAATAATATTGAGATATCAAAGAAGTGTGAATGCTTAGTATTTGTGGTTATCTATGTATAACATACCTACCATACTTGCTATCACGGGAGGTCGGCGTTCGATCAGGGCCATCTAATCTTGGTGTGCCTACGTGGGGATTTAGATTGGTACCTCGAGGACATAGGTCAGAGAAGGACTTATTGAGAAGTTAATAAGTCTGCTGATCATGGATAGGTATGTGCGTGATCCATGTGATGTGAACTATGTTCGCCTCCATTATGTGTGATTGTTGTTTATTGAAAACGATTCCTGAGAGATTCAGAATACGTGGTCCTTATGTACGTGATGTACCGGGATTGGATAGCAGAGTATGCGTGCACCGCAGCTTAGTCTCGGGGCGCCAGTATTGTATATTTATGATGAGAATAATATACTGTTAATTTGAAATGAACTGTCATGTATAAATGTAAGTGTGAATAATAGCAACATTTTAGTAGAGCTAAAAATGGAAAATCTCTAGTGATTAGTATTGAAAATTTTGAGAACTAGGAAGAAAAGTAAAACTCTCTGTTTAAATTAAGATGTTGGGAATTGAATCGTGAATCGTATAGTAATGTTAGATTATATTGGGCTAGTTTGATAGTAGAATAACTAGAACTGTTATGGGTACAATAGGTGTGCACAATTAGTTGAGAGGTGAGAAACTCATGTGAGTGCACGAACTATCATGTATTTTATATTCACTGTTTAATGATATTAAACACTTGTTGCATTTTAAACTGTTTTCACAATCGGGCTCTGACCCGTTTGCTTTCAAACCTATTTTCTTGTAAAAACCTTTTAGGTGACCAGCCACAAGGACACCAAGCGTAGTAGTTCCATTCCGATGACGTGCTGTAGCTGCTGTGGAAGTTACAGGACCTCGATAGTAGACGCCTCCACTTTCTATCTTGACTCTATTTAAGATTTACTCATTTGTAGGGCATGTCGCCCCTTTTCTTTTAGAGACATCTTACTTACTCAGTTTTATTTCAGATTTTCGGTTGTAATTATTTAGTGATTCAGACTTTGTATTCAGTTTTATTCAGTACTTCGGATTATTATCGAGGAGTGTTCCTCCAGATTCATTATTCCTTTATCATTGTAATGTGACTGTAATGTGGTTGTGATATCATTCTTCCATAATTTAATACTTGTTGCATGTTAATCAGATTTAATAAAAATTGACAACTCGCTTTTTAAATATTAGGTGGCTAGTAATCGTTAAAACATTTTCGACAGTGATGTTATGAACTGAACCAACTTGACATTTTGAATTAATTTGAATAAAGGAGTAGCTACCCGGTATTTAATTAGTCGGGGTGTCATACACGGCACCCCCGATTTGAGAATATAATGATAATTGAAAAATATCTAGACTTTGCCTTAAAAACATCATGTTAGAGGGAGAAAATCCCAAACGGCCCCCCAAATGGCCCAATGAGAGGCGCGAACACTTTTGCACAAGACCAACATAATTAGAAGGAGCGGACTGCATGGTCACAGTACCCCAAGTTTGAGAATATGATGATAATTTGAAAATAATTAGATTTAGGCTTAAAAATATGCTATTAGAGGGCGTAACCCAAAACACTGCCCAATCGGCCCGTGAGAGGCGTGAACACCTCACAAGGGACAAATGTAACTCAGAAGAACTAATCACGTCATCACGGGACCCCTCGTTTGAGAATATGATGATAATTTAAAAATATCTAGACTTATGCTTAAAAACATACCATTAGAAGGTCGTGAGAGGTGCGAACACCTTGCGTAGGACCAATGTAACTCGCAGAACTCTTTGCGTGGTCACGGTACCCCCAATTTGAGAATATGACGATGATTTGAAAATATCAAGATTTAGACATAAAAACATATTGTTAGAAGGAAAAAACCAAAAACACCTCCCAAACGGCCCCGTGAGAGGTGTGAACACCTCGCACGGGACCAATGTGACTTGTAGGAACTAACTGCGTCGTCACGAGACCCCCGTTTTGAGAATATGAAAATCATTTGAAAATATCTAGACTTAGTCTTAAAAACATGCTATTAGAGCGGAAAATCCAAAACACCCCCCAAACGGTCCCTTGAGAGGCGCGAACACCTCGAACAGAACCAATGTAACTCGCAGGAACTGACCACGTGGTCATGGGACCCCAATCTTAAGAATGTGACGAAAATTTGAAAATATCTAGACCTACGCTAAAAAACATGTTGTTAGAGGGCGAAAACCTAAAACACCCCCAAAATGGCCCCGTGAGAGGGGCGAACACCTCGCACGAGACCAATGCAACTCGAAGGAGATGATCGGGTGGTCATAGGACCCCCTGTAACACCCTGCCTAATCAAATACCCGGTGATCAGTACTTTATTAAATTAAAATCAAGGTGAACGGTGTGATTAATTCTTAGCATCACTGTCGAAAATACTTTTTCCATTTTAATCACCCTATAATTAAATAAGCTAAGTGTCAAAATATTTTAAAATATTACTACATTTATTAGATTTCATCATAAAACCTTTTTAGATATAAACCACTTTAAGAATAACACACGTGCTAAGGACATGAATCGTCCAAAAGAAACATGCCAACTAAATCATTCAAACCAAGTCAATATCCATAAGTATAATCATCATGACATGAAATAACTCCCAAATGAGTACTGAATACTGAAAACATAAATAACTACAAAAATTTCTAATAACTCTAAACGGAATAGGAAATCGGGACACACATGCCCTAGCTATGAAGAACTAAATCAAGTGATGAATCAAGGAAGAGGTCGTCTACTGCAAGGGCCTGCAAATCCCACCTAAGCTGCAGCGCATCCAATCCAAAGAACCTACGCCTGACGCCCCTGTGACTGGGCACCTATAATATATACATATATATATAAGAGAGAGAAAATGACAGGAAACGGGTCAGAGCCCGAGTGTAAAATAGTTTTAAAAATAGTTTAGTAAGTATTTAAAATGCTTACTGGTTAATATAACAACCATGTTAGTACATGACACTCTGTTGAGAATTCTCACCTCTCATCTAGTGTGCACACCTACCATACTACTAAAATTCGTCATAAGTCTATCTAATCCATCTCTCATAAATTCTATTTTGAGAAGTCACAAGCCTATGATTTTAGTTTAGAGATCAGTCTCTTAATAATTACTTACGTCAATTAGTATTTCTCAATACTATTGTAAAGTTTTCGAACACTTACTACATTTTTGGAGCATTTATTCAATATTTATCTACTTATACACACAGTAGAAGAATTCCATATATACGTATATATTTTAACCACTCATACGATATATATATTATCGGCACCCCACATAAAATCTATGGTTCTAGCATACTCTTCTATCAATTCCCCGTATCTCTTCTACTAAGGGAAATACTATTTCGGAATCACTTTAGAATTGTATTAACACAATACACACAAAATGGAGGTGAAGAATAGTTTAAAGTCACTAAGTGGTAAGAACATACCCCTCACATCTCTTAGGACCGTCTGACTATTATTCTCAGATAGCATGTACCAAGGAATCCTATGTTCTAGGGTACAAGTCAATATCCACCACAAAGGTCCCATCGAGATAAGACTGTCCCGACGGGGCAAACTCCGTGATAGAAAGTAGTGCAGGTATGATTAAACACAAATATAATATATATATATATATATATATACACATGCACTCGGTCATATATATAAATATTCTCATTTTTCAATTAGGTTCGCCCACGACCCATAATATTTTTATACTAACCATATATAGTGCTCACTCTCAAAACCTACGTATTATTAGCTTATCCTTTTTCTCGTTTAACGTACGTTACCAATTACTTCTCAATCCCCAAAGTGTATCATTTTTATAACCATAATGTCAGTAGGTTAACACTATATATCCTACTGGCCTAAGTCATCAATCATGCTCACTTAACCTAAAGTGTCCCACATACAAACATATTTTATTATTCTATATCCCTCGTGACACTACGGGTAAGTCTCGTATTATTCCATTTTATTTGGACCTTAATAACAACCCTACTCGTCCCTCATAAGTCCAATTATAATAATCTAATCATATGAAAATTCATCTCGAATGGGTATTACATCGTCATTAAAAAAGGTAAAAATTTCCAAAAATCAGCACGAGTCGATCAATCGACATTCATAGGTAGATCGATCGACCCTTCAAGTGTCAGCCCATATTTTCTTAGGACAACTATGGGTTGAATCATTATAACTCCTCAAAACCTCTATAATTTCATCCCAAACTCCCAACAAAGTAATGCAAACGTATAAGCAATACATATAAACAAGTTCTAACGTAACAACATCAATAAATCCTCAACGAATCAATCAAATAAGGGTTTAATTCCAGATTTATTTATAAAACCTAATTATGCATGAATAATTAAGAATCTCTATGTTAATCTAGATTTCTTTGCCAAATATCATTATAAGTTCGTGGGTAATCCTCTACATATGATCCATATTTCAAATTACATGGATTCTCCCTACAACATATAAATTCTTGTCCAAATATATAATTCTTTAAATAAACCTTGTGATTTTCATTCCTAGGCTAACATGGAAGTGATATCAACAAGAAATCGGAAAAATGGACACTTTCCTGGGAATCGAAAGTCAGATATGTTGGTGACGAAGGTATTGCTGTGTTCTTCGTCTTACGATCTTTGCCCTAGTGGTGTCATTCTTGAAGAAGGTGTTACGGATTATGATCTAGTCTTGAAGATCTCTCTTCCTTTCTTATCTAATGGTCGTTCAATGTTTCCGTGATTGATAACCCTAAAAGACGAACTCTAATAGCTGATATAACTTAGGGAAATTTGTGGGTTTAATCACTCAAAAATACAGAATGACCACAATACCCTCCCGGGATGCCAGTTAGGCCAAAAATAGTCCCGGGACCCAAACTAAATCCCCGAGTACACTTTTTTAACTAACTTGACCCTTTCGAACACAATGGAGCACTCGAAAAGAGCATACGAGTGACTTATAATTTATTCACATTTTATTATAATAATTTAGTCCCGACATGACACAGGCGCGTCCGGAGTTAATTTCCATAATTGTCATATTATTCACTCATGACAATTTTAATAAATTCAATTCTACATATTACTTTACTCATTAAGAAATATTCAACAAATTCGCAATAATTACTAACTCTCATCACGCTAGTAATTATTTAAAATAAAGTTTTGGATTAATATTAATTTAATTTATCTTAATTAAAATTTATAAATCCCCAATTTAAAAGCCATTAAAAATACAGGGTATTACATACTTTCCCCCTAATAATGGAATTTCGTCCCAAAATTTAGAAAATAAGGTGTACCTGGTAAAAATTAATCTGCGTAGTTTTTGCGCAGATCTGCCTCGTGCTCTAAAGTTGACTCTTCCACGTTATGATGCTCCCACTGCACCCGTACAAGTGGGACTACCTTAGATCTCAATATCCTCTTGCTATGGTCTAGGATAGCCACTGGTCTCTCCTCATAAGAACGATCGAGTTGTTAATCAATCTCCTCTATCACAATGTGAGTGTGGGCCATATCATCCCAAAGATATCGTCTCAACGAAGAGATGTGTAATACATCGTAAATACGATGCAAGTGCTGTGGTAACCCCAATCTGTATGCCACCGGCCCTATCCTATCGATAATGATAAATGGTCATGCGTACCTCGGAGCCAACTTCCCCTTCTTCTCGAATCTGATTACTCATTTCATAAGACACATGCAGTAATACTTGGTACCCTACACTAAACTCTTAGAAATACTGCTTTGCATTGGCATAGCTTTTCTGTCGGTCTTGGGCTATCCGAATACGACTCCTTATTAGCTTAATCCTAGTTGAAGTCTCCTAAATCACCTCTGGTCCAAGCAACTTATTGTCCCCCACCTCTAGCCAACAAACGGGAGAACGATAAGGTCTACCATACAAAGACTCAAATGGGGCCATACATATCGTGAATTGATAGGAGTCATTATAAGCGAACTCCACCATTGGAAGATACGTCTCCCAACCCCCTCCAAAATCAAGGACACACATGCGTAGCATATCCTCCAGCATTTGATTCGTACGCTCTGTTTGTCCATCCGTCTGTGGGGGGTAAGCTGAACTCAATCTCAACTCTATACCCATGGCCCACTGAAAGCTCTCCTAGAAGAGCGACACAAAAATCTTATCTCTATCAGACACAATATCTAGTGGCAACACATGTACCCTAACTATCTTGACAATAAATAACTGTGCATACTGGCTCATAGTGTAGGTTGTCCGCACTGGCAGAAAATGAGCTGCATTGGTCAACTGATCCACTATAACCCATATGGAATCGTGACTCCGCTGTGATATAGGCAGCCCAGTAATGAAGTCCATATAAAAGCTTTCCTATTTCCATGTAGGTATCTCCAACAGCTGAAGTAACCCTGGTGGTCTCAAGTGGTCCACCTTTACCATTTGACAAGTGGTGCACTTGGACACGAACTTCACAATGTCCATCCTCATTCCACTCCACCAATACTGTCGCCTCATGTCTTGGTACATTTTATCACCTCCAAGATGTACCGCAAATCTAGACTCTTGCAATTGTGTCATTACTGCATGACGTAAATCATCTCCCTCTGGGACCCCAAATCTCCCATTAAACCTCAAACCCCTATCAAAACCCACTGAATAGGACTCAGCAACCTCAGCTAAGAATCGTACAATTTGATCCAGACAAAACGTATCCGCTTCTTGTGCTTGTATCACCCATGTAATAATCTCGGGTGCGACTATCAAAACGGATATAAAGGAACGGTTTACCGCATCCTGGTGTCACAACTCTTTCCACTTCGCTTTCTATGCTTCCGCTCCCTTACTTATCGGCCTACGACTTAGCACATCAGCAACTACATTATCCTTCCTCGAATGGTACTATATCTCGAACTGGTAGTCTTTCACAAACTCCAACCACTTGTGCTGACGCATGTTCAACTCCAGCTGAGTGAACAAGCGAAACTTCTCCCCCAACAAGTAATGCCTCCAAATCTGCAATGCAGCACGACTGTAACTAGCTCCAGGTTGTGGGTGGGGTAATTCCTTTCATGAGGGTTAAGCTTGTGGGAGGCATAAGCTATAGCCTTCTCCTCCTTCTAAGTTACTCCACCGAGCCCATGTAAAGAGGCATCAGTATACAGCAGGTACTCCACTCCTGGCCTGGGTAAAGCAAGAACTGGTGCCGAAGTCAGCTTATTGTTCAGCTCGTCAAAAGCCAATTGACAAGAATCATCACATACGTACGGTACCCCCTTGCGAGTCAGATTCGTCAATGGACCCGCTATCTTTGAAAATCCTCGAATGAACCGCTTGTAGTATCCGGTTAACCCCAAGAAACTGTGCAACTTTATCGATCTCATGGGTTGTCCCCACTCCCTCACCACTGACACTTTACTCGGGTCAACTGATATCCCAAATTCTGACATGATGTCCCCTAGAAATTGTACCTCCCGTAACCAGAATCTGTACTTCTCATACTTAGCATACAACTGATACTACCGTGGATTCTAAAGAACGTGTCTCAAGTGCTCGGCATGCTCCTCCTCAGTCTGTGAATGAATCAGGATGTCATTTATTAAAATAATGACAAATTGATCCAAGAACTCTCTAAACACTCGGTTCATCAAGTCCATGAATACGGCTGGAGCATTTTTCAGCCCAAACAGCATGACTCTGAACTCATAGGACCCATATCTCATCGAGAAAGCAGTCTTCGACACATCCTGCACCGTAATCCGTAGCTGATGGTATCCCGGTCTTAAATCTATCTTAAAAAAGAAGGTTGCTCCTCTCAGCTGGTCAAACAGGTCATCGATTCGGGGCAACGGATATTTATTTTGTATCGCGACCTTATTCAACTCTCTGTAGTCCATGCATAACCTTAGTGAACCATCTCTCTTCTTCACAAAAAACACTGGAGCGCCACAAGGCGAGCTGCTCCTACAAATGAAGCCCTGGCCCAACAGTTTCTCTATCTGATCCCATAACTCCCTCATCTCCACTAGAGCCATATGGTACGGGGCACGTGCTATTGACCGAGTGCTCGACATCAAGTGTATGACAAAATCTATCTCTCGACTGGGAGGTAGGACCAATATCTCCTTGAATACATTCGAAAACTTATGAATAACTGGAATCGAATCTAGGGGAATCACAACCTCCTTAGAGGTCTCCTCCTCTATGTCACACAAATAGGTGGAAGATCCTCCCTCTCGGCGAGGCATCGCCACCAAAAACATCTCATCACTAGGAATGGTAAAGATAATACTCCTACCGAAACAATCTATCGTGGCTCTGTACGCAGCGAGCCAATCCATGCCAATAATGGCATCGTGCTAATGCATATCTAAAACCAGCATATTCGTAGGTAAAATAAAACTACCAATCTCTATACCTACTCCCCAGCATATAAAGAAAATTAAGTACTCATTTCCCAGTGGTGAATCTATGCATATCACTGTACTATCTGCTGCGTCTAATAACCCCATAGCCCATGTGAAGCTTGTAGTTATAAAATAGTGTGATGCCCCAGTATCAAAGAAAATACTCCCCATAGTTCCATAAATAGGAAACATACCCTCTATTGCGGGTGGCGCCTACGGTATTGATAGATGGTGGACGTTATAGACACGTCCATACTGTAATTGCCCCTACTGAACTAGGGTTGATGGGATGGCTGGTAGGGAAGGCATCTGAGATGGCGCTAGGAGGACGACTAGAAAGAGTGGCCTCTATGGCTCATTACGAGCACCTTGCTGCTGTGGGGCCCTATCCCCCTCTGGGCAATCCTGGCGCCTATGGCCATTTTTGCCACATCCAAAGCACCAACCCTTGAAGTTTCCTCTTGACTGTCCCTGATGAAAATAATGTTGGACTTGATTGCCCTATTGCTGACCCTACTACTAACGGTGTTGGCACTACTGGCTATGATGACTGGACTGGCCTTGATGGCCCTATCTATAACCCCCAAATCCTTTCCTGGAATCATCGGATCAGAATTGCTTGGTAGGGTCCCACTGAGTGGAACTCTTCTCACTTTGACGGGTCTGCCCTTGGGCTGTTGGTGCCCCACCAGTACTACTGCCTCCCTTTCGACCCTGCTAGATAGGATCCCCTGCTCGTTTTCTTCCCTGCTGATGTAAGCGATGATCCTGATAGTGCAATAGAGTGACGTTGAGTACATCAGTGTAAGTACCCAACGATAGATTACCTATGAGGTACTGACGAATCCTCCAGGCCAATCCATCTAAAAATATAAATATCATGTTCTCCTTAGTGGGTGCCTCATCCGGCGCTATAGTGAGAAGTCTCATGAACTCCTCCTCATACTCAAAAATCGTATACTTTCCTGCTTAATATTCAACAACCTCCTCCTCATCTCAGTCATCACGAAGGATGGGAAGTATTTACAATCAAATCTCACCCAGAATGACTAAATCGACATGTTTTCCCTCTCCTCCAAGGTGGTGGTCGACTCGCACCACTGCAAAGCGACCCCCACTAGCTTCAAGGAAGCCAATAACTGTCTCAGCACATCAGCGCACTGATACATACGCAGATGCCTCTAGATGTCCTTCTTCCATTAGCTGACGATCACGATGCCCGAGCTACCCGAGAACTCCAGGGGATGCACCTTCTGAAAGGTATCCCTGACCCTCTCCCATGCTCTGGGAAGTTGTGTTGTCACAGGCGCTCCAACCTGAACCTAGGGTGGAGTCTGTTGCACCACCGCTAATGCGACATTCACCACCTGAGAAACAATCGCGTCTACTTCAGGTGCATTCATCCCTGAGTCGAAGCTGCTGGTTGCTTGGGCTTGGCATTCCTGTCTTGGGGTGCTCGTCTCGGAGGCATCTGAAATGAGAAAGAAGTTTATTAATCTACAATTATTATTAAATCCCAAATAGCTGAAGATGTAAACATAAATACAAGAATACATCTGTCCAAAATAATAGGGCTTTATATCAAAGACGCTAAGCTGAAAGTGAAATAAGTCGTACAGATCCTAAAGGACACTAGAACCTGATGCTCTGATACCACCTGTTATACCCCACCTAATTAAATATTAGGTTATCAGTCCTTTATTAAATTAAAATCAAGATGAACGGTGTGATTCATTTTTAGCATCACTATCGAAAACAATTTTTCCATTTTAATCACCCTATAATTAATTAAGTTAAGTGTCAAAACATTTTAAAATATTTCTTCATTTATTAGATTTCATCGTAAAACCTTTTTAAATATAAACCAATTTAAGAATAACATAAATGCTAAGGTTATCGATCATCCAAAAGAAACATGCCAACTGAATTATTCAAACCATGTCAATATCCATAAGTATAATGAACATAACATGAAATAACTCCCAAATGTGTACTGAATACTGAATATTGAAAACATAAATATATAGAAAATATCTAATAATTCTAAACGGAATAGGAAATCGGGGTACACATGCCCTAGCTATGAAGAACTAAATCAAGAGCTGAATCAAGGAAGAGGTCGTTTACTTCAAGGGCTTGCAACTCTCACCTAAGCTGCAGCACTTCCAATCCAAAGAACCTACCCTTGATGCCCCTCTGGCTGGGCACCTGTATATATATATATATATATATATATATATATATATATATATATATATATATATATATAAGACAAAATGGCAGGAAACGGTTCAGATACCAAGGGTAAAGTAGTTTTAAAAATAGTTTATCATGTATTTAAAATGCTAACTAACTAATATAACAACCATGTTAGTACGTCACACTCTCTTGAGAATTCTCACCTCTCATCTAGTGTGCACACCTACCGTACTATTAAAATGCCTCATATGTTTATCTAATTCATCTCCCATAAATTCTATTTCGAGAAGCCACAAGCCTATGATTTTAGTTTAGAGATCAGTCTCTCAATAATTACTTACGTCTATTATGTATTTCTCAATACTATTGTAAAGTTTTCGAACACTTACTACAATTTTGGAGAATTTATTCAATATTTATCTACTTATACGCACAGTAGAAGAATTCCATATATATATATATATATTTTAACCACTCATATGATAAAATCTATGGTGCTAGCATACTCTTCTATCAATTCCCCATATCTCTCATACCAAAGGAAATACTAGTTCGAAATCACTCTAGAACTGTATTAACACAATACACACAAAATGGAGGTGAAGCATAGTTCCAAGCCACTAAGAGGTCAGCACGTACCCCTCACATCTCTTAGGACCATATGACTATCATTCTTAGATATTTTTTACCAAGGAATCCTATGTTCTAGGGTACAAGTTAATATCCCCCATAAAGTTCCCTTCGAGATAAGACTATATATATATATATATATATATATACACACACATGTACTCTGTCATATATATAAATATTATCATTTTTCAATTAGGTTCGCCCACGATCCATAATATTTTTATACTAACCATACATGGTGCTCTCTCTCAAAACCTACGTATTATTAGCTTATCCTCTTTCTCGTTTAAAGCACGTTCCCAATTACTTCTCAACCCCCTAAGTGTATCATTTTTATAACCATAATGTTAGTAGGTTAACACTCTATATCCTACTGGCCTAAGTCATCAATCATGCTCACTTAACCTAACGTGTCTCACACACAAACATATTTTATTATTCTATACCCCTCGTGACACTACGGGTAAGCATCGTATTATTCCATTTTATTCGGACCTTAATCACAACCCTACTCGTCCCTCATAAGTCCAATTATAATAATCTAATCATATGCAAATTCATCTAGAATGGGTATTACATCATCATTAAAGAAGGTAAAAATTTCCAAAAATCAGCACGAGTCGATCAATCGACATTCATAGGTAGATCGATCGACCCTTCAAGTCTCAGCCCATATTATCTTAGGACAACTATGGGTTGAATCATTATAACTCCTCAAAACCTCTATAATTTCATCCCAAACTCCCAACCAAGGAATCCAAATGTATAAGCAATACATATAAACATGTTCTAACGTAACAACATCAATAAATCCTCAACGAATCAATCAAAAAGGGGTTTAATTCCAGATTTCTTTATAAAACCTAATTATGCATGAATAATCAAGAATCTCTATTTTAATCCATATTTCTTTCCCATATATAATTATAAGTCCATGGGTAATCCTCTACTTATGATCAAGATTTCAGACTACATGGATTCTCCCTACAACATATAAATTATCGTCCAAACATATAATTCTTTAAATAAATCATGTGATTTTCATTCATATGATAACATGGAACGGATATCAACTAGAAATCAATAAGATAGATACTTTCATGGGAATTGAAGGTCTGATCTATTGGTGATGAAGGTATGGATGCATTCCTCGTCTTACGATCTATGTTCCGGTGGTGTTATTCTTGAAAAAGGTGTTACGGATTGTGATCTAGTCTTGAAGATGTAAGGACATTTTGTCCAACATACTTGAATATGTCATTAGCCATAACACCGTTGAAGAAATTCATGTCCACATCGTCATCAACGAAATCCGAAATCCGAAGATCAAAAGAAGAAGGAATTTGGGAATCAGACCTGACCGGACCGATCCGGTTCAGATAAAAGAACCGATCCGGTTCACCGGACCGATTCGGCTAAAGGAACCGGACCGATCCGCCTGCTGAGTTGAGACCAGTACACCCCGGATCCATAACGAACCGATGAAGGCAAAAGGACGAACCGATCCGATGACAACCGGATGGATCCGGCTTCAGAAAAAGAACCGATCCGACTTCACTGGACCGATCCGCCTAAAGGACCGGACCGATCCGACGAGGATAACCACAACCAGATCGTGTTGCAGATTTTTAGGGCAAAGGAATTCTTATTTATACCACGATCGGGGAGTTGGTTTTCTTAAGACTTACACACGATTTTCTGAGTTCCATAACTCTTAAGTCTTCATGGTATTTGAGTCCATTGATTCATACCTTTGATTCACAAAAATTCCATACATTTGTGAATCACTTTTGGTAACCCAAGAACACCATTGCTGTTGTTCAACCTTGTGAAGTGGACCGCTTCTTCCTCTTCATTGCTCTCCTACTGGACAGGGATAGTTCCAGCCGCCAACCCTACTGGAAAGGGATATTCCAGCCGCGACTACAGAATCCGATACTCGAGGGAAATTCTTAGTCAACCTGTATTTCATTGTAATCCGATTGTAAACCGCCTTTTACAAATTATAGTGAATATACAAATGGTTTTGCTCCTGTGGGGGATTTTTCCTTAAACTTTGTGTGTTGAATATTTATTGCATGATTTCATATTGTTTCAATCACACGTAGTTGCATGCTTAGGATTAATTTGGGTTAAAAATGGTATTTATTATATTATTTCTTAATTGAACGCAAGCGCCAACTCTTTCAAATTGGTATCAGAGCAGGTTACGCTAATCTATCGCGTATTCCTTTTTCCGCAAAATTTTTCTAAGATATCAATTTTCTGAAAAATTGATTTTTGAAAAAGTGCGTGTTCATATGGAGAAGTCATATTATAAAATGCCTATTTTTGACGGGTCAAATTATGCTTATTGGAAAGCCCGTATGAGGTCGGCTTTAAAAGCCATTGATGAACGTGTATAGATTTTGGTTGAACGAGGGTGGACTCCTCCCACCGTGACGGTTGATAATGTGACCAACTTGAAACCTGACATTACTTGGACTGATGAAGAATTTAAATGGTCATCTTTTAATTCTAAGGGTCTAAGTGCTATTTATGGGTCAGTCACACCTGTTGAGTTCAAACGCATAATGACGTGCACCACGTCAAAAGAAGCATGGGATGTAATGCAACTTACCCATGAAGGAACAAATGCTGTTAAAGAGTCAAAATTGCAAAATTTAACAACTCAATTTGAAACCATCACCGTGCATGAAAATGAATGTTTTGATGAATTCTATGCTAGGCTTTCTGACATTGTTAATACTAGCTATAATCTTGGTGAACATATTCCTAATGCTAGAGTTGTTAAAAAGATTCTTCGTTCCCTTCCCAAGCGTTTTATACCTAAAGTCACTGTGCTAAATTCCTTGGGTAATTTAAATACACTAAAATTGGAAGAACTGGTAGGAGATTTACAAACTTATGAAATAGACATGTTTCCTAAATCTGCCAAGCCAAAAGATAAGGGAATTGCCCTTAAAGCCCAAGAGAGAAAAAGTGAGGGGTCAGCAAGAAAGAAAGTCGAGTCATCTAGAAAGATAGAAAATTCGGATTCTGAATGTGAGTTTGACTTAGATGATTTGGCATTATTTGCTAAAAACTTCAAGAAAATTCTGAAATTTAAAAAGGGTGGAAACTTCAAAGATAAAAAGAATTTTCAGAAAAATAAGTTTGAAAAGAAATATTTCAAAGAACCCCCTAAAGACAGTGAGAGGTGTTTTGAGTGCGACGGTAAGGGACACAGAGCGTTTGAGTGTGCCACTCGTCTGAATAGGGAAAAGGGTAAAGCTGTCCTAAATGCTACCCTTAGTGACGACAGTGAGGTCGAGTCGGTGGACTCGGGAGATGAGTCACCGCATGAGCGTAACTTCACCGCGTTCATGGCTAGTCATGTGAGTACTCCTAGTGCATCTCACGACGATGTGGATGCTACTTCACAGGGACACCTCGACAGCGAGAGCGAAGAGAGTGAGGGAGAGGAGGAAGGTAGTGAGGACGAGAGTAACCTTCAACGCGCCTACGCCGAGTTATATAATGAGTCTTTCAAAACGAAAAAACGTAACAAGGCGTTAGTTCTTAGAATCACAGCATTAGAAGAAGAGTTAGAAGAGATGAGAGAGAGAGAGTCCTCCACCTGCACCGCCATGAGAGAGAGAGAGTCTGCCTGGGTTAGTAAAGAGAATTTGCTTAGAGAGAGAGAGAGCAGTTTTGAGAAAGAGAAAGCGGACTTGACTAAACAAGTGGCTAGCCTTACTAGTGATCTCCATTCCTCCATGGAGACTCGGAAGAAACTTGAAGCCCTTATTGCTCAGCTTACTCATGACCTTGAGAGAGCTAGGAAAGTCAAGGTACAAATCGAGGACAGATCTGGGAAGATGGGAAAGATGCTCCTCGGTCCCGCTTTAGGTTTTGGTGACAGGCAAGGAATTGGTTTTGATGGTGCCTCCACGTCTCAAATTGCACCGGGACCAATTCCTGAGTTTACTACGACTCCTTATGGCCGTCATAAAAAACCAAGAAGGAGAGTTCGACCAAGAAAAGCAAACCAAGGTCCTCCTAATACTGTGCCCTTTTGCTCCCATTGCAAAAGAAATGGACACCTTAGGGAGTTTTGCTATAGATTTGGTCGGACACGACGTACTTTTGCTCCTCCACATCATACTGATGAGTTTGCTAGTCTGAGAGAGCAAGTTGAGTTTCTAGCCGCCACATCACAGAGTTTGATGGAGGAATTCAGACGAATGTCCTCACCATCAATGAAAGCTTCCCGCATTCCTGCTAAAACCAACAACAACAACGGTAAACAAAAGGTTACCTATTCTTGGGTTACTAAGAAAGAGAAAAAGGCCCTTGTTGTTCATGTTGCTCTCAAAGCACATAATACCTCTCAGTGGTATTTTGATAGTGGATGCTCCAGACACATGACATGTGATGTCTCATATTTTACCCATCTTGAGGATTATAATGATGGGAGAGTCACCTTTGGAGATGGTAGCAAATCTAGCATAGTTGGACGAGGTACAGTAGAGTTACCAGGATTTCCAAAGCTAGAGAACGTGCTGTACGTCAAAGGTTTGAAAGAAAACCTTCTTAGCATCAGCCAGCTGTGCGACGATGACTTTGCAGTGAAGTTTGACCGAAAAGCTTGTAAGGTTTATAATCAATCCGGTAAACTTTTAGTGCAAGGGGTGAGGACAGAGGATAATTGCTATGGGACTGAGCCCACATCCTCACTTGTCTGCAATAGCGCCACGATCTCTCCTATGGATCTGTGGCACCAACGTTTAGGTCATGTGAATGTTAGAGACTTATCTTGTTTAGTCAAAAAGGACCTAGTACGTGGCTTACCATCTCTTGGAAAGTCAACTTCGACTGTTTGTGGACCCTGTCAGTTGGGAAAACAAATTCGTAGTCCTCATAGGAAGTTGCATTCCATTACCACCTCTCGTGCTCTATAGTTGATTCAAATGGATATTATGGGTCCTACTCGCACGGAGAGTCTAGGTGGTAAGAGATACATTCTCGTGATGGTAGACAATTTCTCTAGATACTCTATTGTAGGTTTTCTAAGAGAGAAATCTGATGCTGTAGAATTTTTAACGACCAAGTGCCGTGTCCTGCAAAATCAACACGGGGTCACTATTAATAGAATACGTAGTGACAACGGCACTGAATTTAAGGAAGCAAAAGTGGATTTGTACTGTGATAGCCTTGGGATCAAACATGAGTTTTCTGCTGTGAGAACTCCTCAACAAAATGGGATTGTTGAGAGGAAGAATAGAACGATCCAAGAGATGGCTAGATCTATGCTTCTAGGTCGTAAAGTTTCTAGGAGATTTTGGGCAGAGGCAGTGTCTACTGCATGCCACGCGGTGAATAGGGTTTATTTGCGTCCACACACACTACAGACACCTTATGAGTTGTGGACTGGCAAGAAGCCCAACCTGGCATATTTCCGTGTTTTTGGGAGTAAATGCTACATTCTACGGGATAGAGAGCAATTAGGAAAGTTTGACTCCCGGAGCGACGAGGGAATATTGCTAGGATATTCATCGAACAGTAGAGCATACCGGGTTTTTAACCTGAAGAGCTCTAAGGTTATGGAATCAATAAACGTCACTGTGCAAGATGACGATCCTCCGACGGTTATTGATCCCAACCTTTAGTGTGAGGATGAGGATTGTTCTGATAGTGATTTTCATGTTCCTCTCCCACACTCTGTGGATCCTATTCCTGTGTTAGGGAACAGACCTGCTTGGGTTCGCAAGAGTCATGATCCTTCAGCCATCGTTGGCGATCCCACTCTAGGGGTCAAGACTCGTGCTCAACTAGAGAACGTTGTTAGTCATCATTGCTACACGTCCAAAGTCGAGCCCAAGAACCAAAAAGAAGCACTCAAAGATGAACACTGGATATCTGCTATGCAGGATGAGTTGCTTCAGTTTAAGAAAAACAATGTCTGGGAACTTGTCCCCCGACCTAGTAATACTAATGTTATTGGTACCCGGTTGATTTTCAAGAATAAAATAGATGAAAATGGTACCATAATCAGAAATAAGGCTAGGTTGGTCGCTCAAGGCTACACACAGATAGAGGGTGTAGACATTGGGGAGACATTTTCTCCTGTTGCGAGGCTAGAGTCCGTCCGTCTTCTGCTCGCCATCGCATGTCATCTGCACTTCAAGGTATATCAGATGGATGTCAAGAGTGCCTTTTTGAATGGCATTCTACAGGAAGAGGTTTATGTGGAACAACCAAAAGGGTTTGAAGACCCTCAGCACCCTGAGCATGTCTACTATCTGAGGAAAGCCTTGTATGGTTTGAAGAAAGCACCCCGTGCTTGGTACGAGAGGCTTACTTCCTATCTCTTAGCTCGTGGCTTCAAGAGAGGGGGAGTAGATATGACGTTGTTCGTCAGGAGAGATGACGGTGCTATTTTGGTTGCCCAGGTCTATGTGGACGACATAGTCTTTGGATCCACATGCTCCCAGCATGATCACCACTTTGAGGAAGAGATGAAAAGTGAGTTTGAGATGAGCATGGTTGGTGAGCTTACATTCTTCCTTGGTCTCCAGGTTCGTCAGCTAGAGGATGGGATGTTCATCTCCCAATCCATGTATACTAGAGACCTAGTGAAGAAATCTGGTTTAGACTCCGCTAAGCATGCTAGTACACCTATGAGTACCACTACCAAGCTTAGTAAGGAAACTTCAGGCAAGGATGTAGAGCAAACCTTGTATCGGAGTATGATAGGCAGTCTTCTCTACTTGACTGCGAGTCGTCCCGACATTGCCTTTAGTGTTGGAGTCTGTGCGCATTATCAGGCGTCTCCTAAAGAGTCACACTTACTCGCTTTAAAACTCATTATCAAATACGTGAGTGGGACTCTCTCATACGGTATTTGGTATTCCTTTGATACCGATGACCATTTGTCCGCCTATTCGGATGCCGCTTGGGCCGGGGATGTAGATGGATGTAGGAGCACTTTTGGTGGGTGTTTCTACTTTGGTTCTGCTCTTGTCTCTTGGTTGAGCAAGAAGCAAAACTCCATCTCTTTGTCCACTGCGGAGGCTGAGTACATCGCCGCCGGGAGTTGTTGCACGCAACTCATGTGGATGAAGCAAATGTTGGAGGATTATGGGATTTCACAGGACACCATGTTCATTTCCTGTGATAACACGAGCGCGATACACATATCCCGCAATCCTGTCCAACATTCACGCACAAAACACATCAGGTTACGCGAGCACTTTATACGTCAGTTAGTTGAGGAGAAGGTCGTAACCCTGAGTTTTGTTCCTACCGACCGTCAGTTAGCCGATATTTTCACGAAACCTTTAGATGCCCTTAGATTTGAGAGTCTTAGGAAGTCTTTGGGGATTTGCACAGTTGAATGAGGGGTTGGTCTATGTCTAGAATAGGATGCTTCTTCATGTTCATATCATATGCTTCCTATTGTTAGTCTGTTTATATGTACCATTACTTAGTTGTACAGTTTTGTTTTATTCTTGTTGCTTTTTATATTTCTTTTGAAAAATACAAAAAGATTTTCTTTAAGAAAAATTTTGAGAAAAAGCACAAAAAGATTTTATTTTGTTAATATTTTTTGAAAAAGACCAAAAAGATTTTTCTGTTTTTGCACCTTTTATGGATGAGCATTTAAGATAGCCAAGTCACAACTTCATTTCATATATCCATGTGACTATTTGGTAGAGATTTGAGACGCTACATCATTCCATCCATGTGCTTAACATTGATTGGAGTCCTTGAGATGTAATTAGTGATATCTTCCTACATGTTTGACTCCTATATCCTTTATTGCACACTTGCACGGCTATATTTGATTATTGCACTTGTCTATCTCATATTGGCTTGAGTGTTTCTATCTCAATTCTGTCTATACAATGTACAATATGCGATAAAACTTGACAAGATTGGATTGCATGTAAAAACCGTTTTGGTGAGAATGTGTGTATATTTTCTTAACGGGGAGGGGCTGCGAAAGTTGATTCTTATCCTTTGCGCAAAAGCCACCGTTAAAAGGACCTAAAAAATGGAGGAATTTTAATATCTGAGGTCCTAAGAGGTTAAAAGAGCCCAAAAAAAAAATTAAAGGCAATAAAAAGCAATTCATGCCAAATATGGGCCATTGTAGGTTTCACCATCAATTCTCCAAAGTTTGAGAATTTAGTATACCTCTATAAATCTGAGGGAGTTTGGTTGGAGAATGAGAAAAACGAGTTTGCACTTCCTTGAAAGTCCAAAAAAAGCATGAAAATCATTTTGGACGTTATTGGTGTAAAAATCTCTTTGAGCTTTGATTTGTAGATTTGATATAGTCAATGTCTTATATTTCAATCTTTTACACCAAAGGAAGCATTTGAGTTCATTCGTTAGGAATATCTAATATTCATCGTGCACATATGTCATGTTTGTATGCTTTGATTTTCCTATCGTAATTTTGTTCACACCCATTCCTTTACGCTATCACCGACTTGGTTGTTTTATGTTCATTCATGGTGTGATTTTATCCTTGTGACATCCCACACTTGCTTATTTGATTTATTTCTCTCATTTGTCTATTTGGGGACATCATAAAAAGGGGGAGATTAAAAGAATTATCATCTTATGGGGGAGATTTGAAATTTTGAGTTTTGTTCATAAATTGGTATATATGTTTATCTCATTTCAAGCTCGATATATCACTTGGTATTTGCTTTATCTCATGTGTGTAGGTACATCTTTTGATAATCCCATGTTGCACACCCTGATGAGAAAAGCGTGAAGATTCCTGAAGAATTGAAGAACAAACGATGTAGCCTTAGTCATTTGTACCTCTTTCAGTTTTGGGTTCATGGAAGGGTAGATTTGTATAGGCATTTTTTATTCTAAATAATTCGGATTTTTTATGTATCTTCCGGCATAGACATAGGGGGAGATTTGTAAGGACATTTTGTCCAACATACTTGAATATGTCATTAGCCGTAACACCGTTGAAGAAATTCATGTCCACATCGTCATCAACGAAATCCGAAATCCGAAGATCAAAAGAAGAAGGAATTTGGGAATCAGACCTGACCGGACCAATCCGGATCAGATAAAAGAACCGATCCGGTTCACCGGACCGATCCGGCTAAAGGTACCGGACCGATCCGCCCGCTGAGTTGAGACCAGTACACCCCGGATCCATAACGAACCGATGAAGGCAAAAGGCCAAACCGATCCGATGACAACCGGATGGATCCGGCTTCAGAAAAAGAACCGATCCGACTTCACCGGACCGATCCGCCTAAAGGACCGGACCGATCCGACGAGGATAACCACAACCAGATCGTGTTGCAGATTTTTAGGGCAAAGGAATTCTTATTTATACCACGATCGGGGAGTTGGTTTTCTTAAGACTTACACACGATTTTCTGAGTTCCATAACTCTTAAGTCTTCATGGTATTTGAGTCCATTGATTTATACCTTTGATTCACACAAATTCCATACATTTGTGAATCACTTTTGGTAACCTAAGAACACCATTGCTGTTGTTCAACCTTGTGAAGTGGACCGATTCTTCCTCTTCATTGCTGCCCTACTGGACAGGGATAGTTCCAGCCGCCAACCCTACTGGAAAGGGATATTCCAGCCGCGACTATAGAATCCGATACCCGAGGGTAATTCTTAGTCAACCTGTATTTCATTGTAATCCGATTGTAAACCGTCTTTTACAAATTATAGTGAATATACAAATGGTTTTGCCCCTGTGGGGGATTTTTCCTTAAACTTTGTGTGTTGATTATTTATTGCATGATTTCATATTGTTTCAATCACACCTAGTTGCATGCTTAGGGTTAATTTGGGTTAAAAATGGTATTTATTATATTATTTCTTAATTGAACGCAAGCGCCAACTCTTTCAGAAGAGATCTCTTCCTTTCTTCTCTAATGGTGGTTCTATGTTTCTGTGATTGATGAACCTAAAAGTTTAACTCTAATAACTAATATAAATTAGGTAAATTCGTGGGTTTAATCACTCAAAAATACAAAATGACCACAATACCCTCTCGGGACCCAAACTAAACCCCCGGGTACACTTTTCTGACTAAATCGATCCTTCTGGACACAATGGCGTAGTTGAAACGACCATACAGGTGACTTATAATTTATTCACTTTTTATTATAATAATTTAATCCTTACTTGACACAGGCACGTCCCGACTTAATTTCCATAATTGTCATATTATTCACTCATGAAAATTTTAATAAATTCAAGTCTATATATTACTTTACTCAATAAGTAATATTCCACAAATTCCCAATAATTACTAACTCTCGTCACGGTAATAATTATTTAAAATAAATTTTCAAATTATTATTAAATTAATTTATCTCAATTAAATTTAATAAGTACCCAATTTAAAAGCCATTAAAAATACGAGGTGTTACACCCCCGAATTAAGAGTATGATGATAATTTGAAAATATCTCAACTTAGGAATAAAAACATGCTCCTTGAGAGAGAAAACCTAAAACACCCCCCAAACGACCCGTGGGAGGGTTGAATACCTCGCACGCGACCTATGTAACTCATAGGAAGTGACGAGTGGTCACGGGACCCCAAATTTGAGAATATGACGATAAGTTGAAAATATCTTGACTTAGCTTTGAAAACATGCCGTAAGAGGGAGAAAACCCAAAATAACCCCAAATGGCCCCGCAAGTCGCACACCTCGCACGGGACCAATATAATTCGTCGGAGTGGACTGCATGGTAAAAGACCCTTAGGTCGAGAATACGATGATAATTTAAAAATATCAGACTTGGTCTTAAAAACATGTCTTTAGAGGGCAAAAACCCAAAACACCACCTAAATGGCTCCGTGAGAGGCAAAGACACCTTGAACGGGACCAATGTAACTCGCAAGAAGTGATCGCATGGTCACGGGAGTCCCATGTGATACCTCATTTATTTTAATCACGGGTGATTAGTCCTTTTTCAAAATAACCTGGAATCACATTTGGTTCATTCTTAGTATCACTGTGAAAAAAGTTTTTAATTAGTACCCACCTATGATAAATTAATCTGGTGCCAATTTTTTTCTCTCAATTATGTAACAGTGTGTGAAAATTAAAATACATAAACCAAAACATCCACACAATAATAGTCTGAACAGTCACGCGATAGACATATAAATAAATAGGACCGAATAAACCATCGGTTCCCATAATGAATCCAAATACAAGTTTGAAATAATAAAATTGAATCTGAATAAAGTCTGATAAATAAACTAAAAAACTAAATAGTATGAAGGGGAAACAGACCCAAATGAAATACTTAAGAATCTCCTATCTAGAAGTGAATAAACGAAAGCGTATAAAGCGACTCCTGCAAACATCCATAATTGCTACACCTACGCATTAATGGATAGAATTATTAAGCTTGGCATCCGTGTGACTGGAAACGTAACAAGGTTTGAAAATATTTTGACACGGGCCAGAGCCAAAGAAAATAATTTGAAAATATTTTACAAGTGTTTAAATCATAGTTAAATCAGTTATTGGATACACGCGTTAGTTACCACGTACACTCTCTTAAGATCATCACCTCTCAACTAATGTGCAATCCTAACATACGGTATCTAGCTATGATATCCAACCAAACTGGATGACATATCCAAATAACCTCAATGGGTCTATCTCCCTCATCGTACACATATGACACGCTACCATAGTTTCAATAATAAATTTTATCCACGTTTTATTATTGAGTCAATTAATTAAGATTTTATACTTAACTACTTTTAAGTATACACAATCTATCATTTCTACTATCATACATAAGTAGATTTATCATACTTTTATATATTTAACACATTTATAATATATACAACTATATCATCCTCGGAATGGCCCCTTGTGATGCATGCATACTCTGCTATCAAGTCCATGTAACTTTCATACTAAATCAAGGACTACTGGTTCGACATGTCTCCTTGAACCCCATGGTTCTAAGACTTTAGGATATGCACATACCTAATGTATCCAAATGAAACACCATCCCACTAATACACAAAACATAGTGAGATACCCTAAGTTTCATGTTCAGGGGTACAAATCCAGACCTCACTGGAATCGTCAAGGTGGGATTGCCCTCTGCGCGAAAACCTCCTGGTAGTAGGCAACGTAGGTATGTTCACACACATAATTAAATCACAACTATATGTATTCACACAACCTATATATGCATATTATTCCTTAGGTATACACACGAACCATCATAATAACCCTTACGTAATATATAACTCTCGAAGACTCAACGTACTAATCATAACCTCTTTTCATATAATTTTGAGTATTTCTCGCTAGCCGGAGAGTCCTAGTTACCCCTTAATTTATATAAATTTGTAATACATCTCTATCCTACTGGTATTTATCTTAGGTTAATGTTTACCCTTCCCTTAACCCGATTTATAAATTTCCAATACATGACACCATCGAGGGACTCTCGTCAGACTAACTCTCAAACCTTACGCTCATTAAGACTAAGACAGCCTGAACTATGTGTCTACTGACCTTACGTAAGTCCCCATATAGTTAAAAAATCATTACCAAGGGTTCAAACAAATTGGGGTAAAGAAAACTTAGCAATTAAAACAAGTGCCAAATCTCAGCAGCCATCGATTGATTGAAGGATTTGGTCGATCCATCGATCGATCGACATTCATTAGTCAATTGATCGAAACTGGGTTCACAGCTTTGTCCTAATTCCATGTTTCTCACTGTTCAACATCTCAAGTCCTCATAGATCCTAAACTCCCAACTAACATAACCAAACATCACATATGTATAAAGGAGGAGGGACTGTTGGTCTTGGCTAACTCACGCTGATATCAAAAGTTGATTAATTTGGTCTTTATCAATTGAGGGTTGTGATGAAATCTTGAAAGTGTGTATCCTACATATGAAAATGATGTTAAATGGAGTGGTTAAATGGTAATTAACCCTGGCTGAGCACAAGGCTCAAGAAAATCTATTGCAGCGCACGTGCTCTTTAAATAAACTAACTCCACCTTATCTCAGAATAAGCCCTTTTCTTCTCTCATTTCCTTCCCACCACCATCACGCTATCCTTTCGGCACCTCAACCGCAACTTCTCTCATGTAAATTTAACCCCTTCTCCCAATGTCTATAGACGAAAAGATTTCAAAATAATTTCAGATCCACACTTGTCGATTACTTTGGCCGCCGGAATGATTTCAAAGCTACACATACCATTGTAGGCCTACACAAGTGATGCAGAGAAGGTGATGTATTTTTTTATGTAGAGCATGTGATATCGTTACAATTTTGGGTTTGGTTTTTTGGTTTAACAGGTTTCTTGATTTCGATCCTCTTTCTCTCTCAAAACCCACGATCGACCAAACCCATCCCTCTTGTCCTGTTTGGTTCTATGCTTGGCATTTACTACAGTTTTACTTTTCCTATTTGTTTCTTACTAAAAGAAAGGTACTCATGGTTTACAGGTTTTTATTTGGTTGTCTAGAGTCATGTTCATTCATAAGTACTTTCATATGTATTATTTGTAAAGATAATTTATTTATTTATTTTTAAAGGTAATTTATTTTAACTCTTGGTATCATGCAAGTATAATAATAGTGCTATTGATTAAGATTTTGAATGGTACAAGTAATATATTTTAATGGATAAGATCTTTGATAAATGATTTGATAGGAAAGCCAAGTGTACTTTGTACTTTACATATATTAACACGTCAAAGTACTTGGTCACCAGTTGTTTGGCTGACTACTTGGGCACTTGCCAACAAATAATTTTACTTATTTAAAATATTTTGAATTATTTTAACACCACAACTCTCTCTCCACACGGCACCTCACAAAACCATGCTAAGAGAAAATAAAGTTTATTGGACTACCGTTTTATTTATATTATTTGTTGTCTTTATTCTAGGTTCATACCCCCAACTTCAATACACTGACTTGGGCTTAAAACATTGTGTGATGTGCAAAAGGTTCATTGTGTGATGTGTAAAAGGTTCGTTGAGATGATTTAGGCTTAAAACATTTTGTGCAAAAAATTCAATACACTGACTTGGGCTTAACATAGTAAGTCGTGTACAACAGCGGATGGTAATTATGGGATGGGAGTGTGAGTCTTCTATAATCACAAATACTCGGGAGCAAATTTATCACCGTGGCATCGACAAGGGAATGACTGTGCTATATACAAAAATATTCTGGAGTAAATTTATCACCGTGCCATAGGCACTGGTACACCCTAGTATATATATATATATATATATATGGGGTGATGATTTCTAATGTAAATTTTGGATCAAATCCATACAAATATCATCAAAGATCTTATTAAAGATCCATATTCACAAAATCCCTAGTTTTAGTGTTTATCATGCCAAATCATCTGATTTCTCTCGATTTTAATTGTCACATATAATCTGATTTCGTGTCCTCTAAATATGTGGATTCATTCTACTTGCAAGAACATTATCAATTTACACTAAATCAAGAACCCTACACTACATGGGTATTATAACTCATAAAATCATGCAAGACAAGCTCTTTCCTTATAAAGTAGGTCTAATTTCGTTTGGTGTTGTGTGATGATGTTCCTTCGTAATACCCCATGTTTTATTAATTAATGATTTTAACTAATTTGGAGAAAAGTGGAGAAAAAATAAAATTTTGGATTTAATGGTCTTTAATAATTAAACATGTTGGTTTTTATATTTGAGAAGTACCTTTTCAACTGGAATTAAATCGGAGTTATAATAGAATGTTAGAATGATTTTTAGTATGTTTTAACAACCAGTGACATTTTTGTTGAGTTAATGAAATTTTTAAGTGTAAAGGAAGAGTTTTAAACTTTTTATTTTGACGATTGGGTCATTCGAACGACATAGGCATGTCGTTTGAACAACATGTGGTAGTCGTTCGAGCGACGGGGGATTTTTGTTTGAAAGAGATGAGACGGTGGATTAATTAGAGTCCTAATCGTATTCTAACTCTTAAACCCTTTAAATACCAAAATTGATACAAGGTTGGGACCCTTAAAACAATTTTCTCCCAAACTTTTCTCTAGTAAACTTATTTAAACATATTTATTCTCATCTTCAACCCTTAGCACCAACTTTTAACAGGTTTTAACTCAAGAATTGAAGACTCAATTGGTATTTTCTGAAGAGGTTCCAAGAACACATCTTTGCTATTTTTTTTAGAGGAATCTAACCGTCTGCTCATATTTTTTTTCGACTAATCTCAGGCATCAATACTCTATTCCTTTCTATTAGTATTAAGCATTTTAAGTGTCGCCTAAACCCTTAATCATGTGTTTTTGATTAAAGTCAATTAATAACTTAATTAGAGAAAGTGGACACTAAACTTTGTGACTTTTTTTGCGAAAAAAATTAATATGAATTAATCTTTGAAACCCTTGGGTGCGTAGGTTAGATTTTTGGGGGTTTTATGGTTTTGGGTGTAGGTTCTCATGTAGACTTTTTATGGAATTAATTATATGGTTAATGGGACGCGTTCACACTTATAAAAATTAGATGACTTATAAAAGAGAACGATTATGATGTATTGAATATTGTTGCATGTTAATTAATTTAGCCTTTTTGAATGTAAATAATTATGTTGAAAATGACGACGGTGTTATTCATTGAATTAAATTAAATTGAGTCTTTTATGATTAAGTGCTATGTTATTCTTACGAATTGTGTATTGTGTGATTTATTTTATTCACGTTTGCCATTGTGGGGATGAGGGGATTTTGGTTAGTATATTGCTCAACCCTATTTTAGGATGCTTACTAGGTATGGGACTAGTGGGTAGGCCTTGATTAAATTTATGCTTTCTAGGTATGGGACTAGTAATTGTATATTCGTGGGGATTTTATATTTCGGGGTGGGGAAGATTTTTATGTTATATCGTCTTTTCGTTATCCTAGGCATGAGACTAGGATGACTTCTATATTGGTGATTCATCTTATATGTAGGATACGACGTATGTGTACCCGGGGACCCTTAGATATGGGACTAAGGGGTATTTTGAGGATCTCACATCGATTAAAAGGGTGGAGTAATTTCTTAATTGTGAAATTGAGAATATGAGAATTAATGACTAAGATAAAAACGAGTATTAAAATTTGTGGCGACATAATGTGCGAGGTCTGACAATTTAAATGGGCCAGCTGGCGATTTATGTCAAATTGCGGGGGATTGACATTTTAAACTGATTCAGTTGGCATTTTAGCAAGGGTAAGTGTAAAACTTTCGTGGAAATTACCACCCGGGGTGGGAGGACCATTATAATAAAAAGTGAGAATAATGATAATTTGGGTTAATTTAATTAAATTAACACTCGAGGACAGTGGGATATTTAAAATGATATTGGTGTGATTTTTATAAGAATCTGTGGCGGTGGTTAAAAATTTATCTTTCTTACGTTTAATTATATTCGTTATTAAAATACTCTATTGTGATATTTATTGTCTGTAATGCTATTGTCTGGATTCACGGATCCTATTTGAGGTGAGTAGTGTGCATTCATGCTCGGGGCTCTGACCTTGTGCATTAACTAACATTTTTAGGTATTAGTGCTGGAGTGGTTTCATAGGATTTATCGGATATCGCTTGGAGGTGCAGTCGGAGATGCTTTTATTTACTGTTTTATTTAGTTTAGACTTTCCTTTCCATCATATTACATTATGAGACTTCATTTGGGTTTTTGTTGGGCCATTCGGTTCCCAAGTTTTCTAAGGATTTCAGTTGGAGTATTTACGCTCAGTTGATAATTTAGAATTTAAATTAATTCGTGTTTTGGATATTGGATTTAATTGGATTTCAGCATGTGATGGTTTTATAGTACTTTTATTCATTGGGCCTGATTATTATTCATTTTGTTGATTGATTTTTGTTGTTTCATATGTATCAAATGCTGAGAATGGTGCCCAATGTAGTCTGGTTGTGGTGGCTGGCCACCCCGTTGTCCTGATTGCACGGGGTGTAACATCCATCCTTTCTTTCAATCACGATTCCAATAACATGGTGAATTAAGATGTTTCACCACGAAACTCTTTTTATAGCCTCTCCTCTCTTCTCCTTTCATTCTTAGGGTTAGATATATGTTATGCTATTGCCCTACATGACTAACCCTATTTTTTAAATCCTAATTCCTGAAATTATGCTAACGGGCCGAGCTCGAATGACCCGAAAACTCCCATGTGGGCTCAGTTATGACTAAAAAGGACCTGAAACTCAATTATAACCCCTGGGTACATTATTCTGACTATCTCAGCCCATTCGGAATCAATCGTGACCACAAAATCACCATCTGAGTTACTTATAATAAAGTCCTATCCCGGTATCAATGAGTCTACATGCAACTCCCGGTTGGGATATAATGCTGCCACGTCATTATCACTCGCCATGACGTAAAAATAATTATTTAATATTCACTTAGTAATCTTATTCAATAAATGTTAACCATTCACTCTCTCGATTAGTACTTTAAATCAACACATAATATTTAATTCTATTAAATTATGTCATATATGTAATTTAAGATTAACCAAATTAATTCAATCATAAATACTCAGAAATACAAGGTGTTACACTCTGAATTGAGAATATGAGGATCATTTAAAAATATCTAGAATTATGCTAAAAAACATGCCATTAGAGGGAAAAAAACCCAAAACACCACCCAAATGGCCCCGTGAGAGGCGGGGACACCTCACACGGGATCAATGTAACTCGCAGGAGCTGATCGCGTGGTCACAGGCCCCCTAGTTTGAGAATATGATGATAATTGTAAAATATCTCGACTTAGGCTTAAAACATGTCATTAGAGGGGAAAAAAATCCAAAACACCTCCCAAATAGCCCCTTGAGATAATCAAACACCTCGCTCGGGGATAAAGTGACTCGAAATAATTAATCGTGTGGTCACAGGATCAATGATTTGAGAATATGATGATAATTTGAAAATATTTAGTCTCGGGATTAAAAACATGCGGTTAGAGGGACAAAACCCAAAATACCCCGCAAACGGCCGCACGAGAGGCACAAACACCTCTCACGGGACCCATGTAACTTCCAGGAACTTACCGCTTGTTCATAGGACCCTCGGTTTGATAATATGATAATAATTTGAAAATATTTGTACTTAGGCTTAAAAACATGTCATTAGAGGGCAAAATCCCAAAACATCCCACAAACGGCCACGTGAGAGAGGCAAACACATCGCATAAGACCAATGTAACTTGCAGGAGCTGACCGTGTGGTCACAATACCCCTAATCCGATATTATGATGATAAGTTGAAAATATCTCAATATAGGCCTAAAAAACATGCCCCCAGAGGGTGAAAACCCAAACACCCCCCAAACAGCCCCATGAGAGGCGCGGACACCTCACACGGGATTAATGTAACTCGCAGGAACTGATCGCATGGTCATGGAACCCCTCGATGGAGAATATGATGATAATTTAAAAATATATAGACTTTGCCATTATAGGGTGAACCCTCCCCCCTAAACAACCCAGTGAGAGGCACGGACACCTTGCATTAGACCAATGTTACTTGAAGGAGCTAATCGCAGGGTCACGGGACCCCAGTTTGAGAATATGATGATAATTTTAAAATATCTAGACCGTGGCTAAAAAAAATGCCGTTAGAGGGCGAAAACCCAAAACACCCCCTAAACGGCCCCGTGCGATGGGTCAACACCTCTAATGGGACCAATATAACTCACAGGAACTGACTGCGTGGTAACGGGACCCCCGAGTTGAAAATATGATGATGATCTTAAAGTATCAAAACTAAGGCTTAAAAACATGTCATTAGAGGACTAAAACCTTCAAAAAACGTCCTCGTGAGAGGCACGAAGACCTCGCACAGGACCAACATAACTCGTCGAAACTCTTCAGGTAGTCACGGGACCCCCGGTCCGATAATATGAATATAATTTGAAAATATCTAGACTTAGTCATAGAATCATGCCTTTAGAGAGCAAAAACCCAAAACACCCACCAAACGGCCTAGTGAGAGGCACGAACACCTCACATGAGACCAATGTGACTCATGGGAACTGATCGCATCGTCATGATACCCTCGGTATGAGAATATGATGTTCATTTAAAAATATTTAGACTCGGGATTAAAAACATGTCGATAGAGGGCAAAACTCAAAACACGCCCCGAATAGCCCCGTGAGAGGCGGGAACACCTCATGTAACTCGTAGGAACTAACCACGTGGTCACGGGATCCCTGGTTTGAGAATATGATGGTAATTTGAAAATATCTAGACCTAGTCTAAAAAACATGACGTTAGAGGGAAAAACCTCGAAACGCCTCCATAACAACCCTGTGAGAGATGCAAAAACCTTGCATTTGACTTATGTAACTCGTAGGAACAGTCCGCGTGGTCAAGGGACCTCCGATTTGAAAATATAACAGTAACTTGAAAATATCTAAACCTAGGCTAAAGGACATGCCCTTGGAGGGAGAAAACCCGAAGCACCTCCCAAATGACCCCGTGAGAGGCGCGAGCACCTCGCATGGAACCAATGTAACTTGTAGAAACTGATCGAGCAGTCATGGGACTCTCGGTTTGAGAATATAATGATAATTTGAAAATATCAAGACTTAGACTAAAAAATATGCCATTAGAGGGAGAAAACCCAAAACACCACTCAAACGGCCCCGTGAGCGGCGTGATCACACGGGACCAATGTAACTCGCAGGAACTGATCGCATGGTCACGGGACCCTCGATTTGAGAATATGATGGTAGTTGGAAAATATTGAGATGTACGGTAAAACACATGTCGTTAGAGGGCGAAAACTCGAAAAAAATGGCCCCGTGAGAGGTGCAAATACCTCGCACGGGACCAATGTATCTTGCAGGAACTGATTACGTGGTCTTAGTACCCCCGATTTGAGAATGACGATAATTTGAAAATATCTAGCCTTCTACTTAAAAACATGTCGTTTAAGGGTGAAAAGTACACATGCCTTCCAAACGGCATCGTGAAAGGTGCGGACACCTAGAACGGGACCAATATAACTCGAAGGAACTGATTGCATGGTCATGAGACCCCGATTTGAGAATAGTACTATTATTTAAAAATATCTAGACTTAGGCATAAAAACATTCCGTTAGAGGGCGAAAACCCAAAACACCACCCCAAATGGCCCCGTGAGAGGCGCGAACACCTCACACAGGACCAATGTAACTCGCAAGAACTGACCGCATGGTTACATAACCCCAGTTTGAGAATATGACAATAATTTGAAAATATTTACACTTAGGCTTTAAAACATGTCGTTAGATGGCGAAAACCCAAAACACCCCCAAAGGCCGTTAGAGAGTGAAAACCCAAACACCGCCCAAACAGCTTAGTAAGAGGTGCGAACTCCATGCACAAAACCAATGTAACTCCCAGGATCTGACCACATGGTCACGAAAACCCCTATTTATGAATATAACTATATAATTTGTATAGGCTTGAAAACATATCGTTAGAGGAAATAGACTCCAAACACTACCCAAACGATCCCGCGAGAGGCACAAACCCCTCGCACTGGATCTATGTAACTCATAGGAAATGACTGCAAGGTCATGAGCCCCCCAATTTGAGTATATGATGATAATATCAAGATGTATATACTTAGGCTTAAAAGCATGTTGTTGGAGGGCAAAACTTAAAACACCCCCCCAAATAGCCCCTTGAGAGGTGCAAACACCTCGCACAGGTCCAATATAACTCGTAGGAACTGTCTAGGTGATCACAAGACCCCCGTTTAAGAATATGACAATAATTTGAAAATATCTTGACTTAGTCTTACAAACGTGTCGTTAGAGGGCGAAGACCCAAAACACCCCCAAACAACCCCATGAGAGGCGTAAACTCCTTACACGGGACCAATATAACTCCAAGGAACTGACCACATGGTCATGGGACCCCTGATTTGAGAATATGATGATAATTTGAAAATATGTAAACTTAGGCTTAAAAACATGATGTTCGAGGGCGAGAACCCAAAACACCCCCCAAAGGGCCTTGTGAGAGGCCAAAAGACCTCACACGAACCAATGTAACTTGAAAAAACTAATCGCGTGATCACATGACCCCTGATTTGAGAATATGAGAATAATTATAACTCGCATATGCAATTTGCAGGTTATATACGACCTTAAAAAAAATACTTGGTCACTTATATCATCCCTTTTTTGTCCTATTTTTTGCAGGATAACATTGTATCATTTTCTTTTATCCACGTGGAACATGAAAGAGCCAGTGGTTTACCACATGAAATTTTTTTATATATTGTTGTTGAAATTATAGATTGTTAATTTTATTATGTATTACGAGCGTGCATGCTTTTTTAATTTTATTGCTCAATTTTCTGGTCGTGCAGGGGATTTTATAATTTTATTGTTTAGTTTTATGTCCGTGCGAGCTTTTTGTGATTTTATTGTTAAATTTTATAGTCGTGCGGGCTTTACATTACAAAGGTTTTATATTAATAGGTTTAAAATGTCAGAAAACAGAGAAAATTAATAGGTTTTAGAATGTCAGAAAACGGAGGAAATTATGCCCATGACCATTCAATTTTTCAAGCATAAAGTGGGTCAGCGCTTGAAGTTATGACCAAATTTATTATATTTTTAATCTCGTATAACTAGGGTCATGGCCAAAAGCCGTGACCATTTTTTTGTCATGCATTAGGAGGGTCACGTCCTAAAGCAGTGAAGTTTTTTTTTTGTCACATATAACGAGGGTAACGGTATAAAGTCGTGACTAGAAGTGTGTATGGGACAAGGACAAATTTCGTGACCATCAATCATGACCCTCAGATCCACGACCCCTGATTGGTCAGAGATTTGGTCTGTGACCCACGAAAAATGGTCACGCCCCGATGATCACATACCTTTACCACAACCCATAGTCCTGGTCAAGGACAAAGTTGTGACAAATCGCCAAAATTGGTGTAGTGTTTTTCTCAACCCTCCACACAAATAACTTTCTTTTTTATAAAATCCCTCCTCTCATCTTTCTCTTCTCCTCAGCCACCTTAGCAAATCCATTCTTCTCTCTTTCTCTCCACCTCATCCACCACCAACACTACTTCTCTTTTGGTTATAGTTTTCCACCAACACCACCGCCAATGTAAGCACAAATCATCGAAATCTCTCTCTCTCTCTCTCTCTCTCTCTCTCTCTCTCTCTCTCTCTCTCTCTCTCTCTCATCTCTTTTTGTTATTTGTATTCTCTCTCTCCAAGTCTCTTTTCAAAGATTATATATAGTTATTTCATTATTTGGTTATTTAGTTTTGACATACAAAACACTAGTACTCCCAAAGTGAACAAAAAATTGAAGATTAAGGTTTAGTTTCAAATCGTTTATAGAATTTTATGTATTTGGTATAAGAAATTTTCTTGTGCTGGTTCAAATCATATTCTAGGGCTTGTGCTAGTTTCTCGTGAGATTTGACTTGAATTCCCTAAATTCCTCTATCTCACCACTTTAGCAATGAGATGTTGTGTTTGTGTTAAATTTATCAATTTTTGTTTTACAACCCATTAGCATGATTTTGTATGCTCCTATTTTTGTATTAGGGTATTGTTGTTTTTAGTTGTTATGACTAATTTATTTTTTATTGTTACTGGGTTTTTATCAAAATTTGAGTTGATTCATATGTTTTGGTGTTTATTCTAATGTTTATACTACTTGATTATTGTTATTCTTATGGCATTTTCTTTAGTTTTGTGTAAAATATTTGTGTTTGTAGGGTAGTATGGTAATAGAGGTTTATGTGTTTAGTTGATAGCGAACAGGGATTTGTTCTCAATAGGAGTTTAATGTGTGTAGTTGCTAAAGTTGGGGTGATGTAATTAATGGGAATATTTTTTTCGATGATTTTTGTGGGTATTGAAAAAATGCATTTTCTCTTGTATGATTTTTGGTAGAACTGTTCAATCTTTCTTATATGTTTTTTGGTGATGTTTTAAATTTAGATGTAGAAGTCATTGAGTATGGTTATCAAGCCTAATGAACTTTTGCATATTAAATTTCATTACTAGTGATTGATTTAAGATAATAGAGTTTTATTCATTATTTCATTATATCGAAAGTGTTATACATGATTTGACCTTTGATTTTCTTGAAATCTTTTGGGTTTTGTGGGTTCAAATCATTTTTTCCGTTCGGTATATTTACAATTTTTTTTGTCATTTACCTTTAGCATTAATGTTGCTCTAACAAATGAAAAGTATGGTCTTGTACCTTCAATTGGGTAAAAGCATATGGGTCTACAAAGACATGTTCACTCTATTTCTCGTATAAAATGCACCTAGAACCCCAACTTGGTATTATAATATCGACTTAATCAGTGTGTAGGATTGATGTTAGTTTTTGATATGATAATGAATAAATAGAAGTGGGATTGACTGCTACTTTATTAGTTTTATTTTTTTTCGTTAAAATTCACTTCTTAATTCAAATTTTGAAATATTGAAACTGATTATGAGCTATCAGATTGATTCGTCACCTTTGACTTAAGGACTTCTAGATATTGTCATCTAACTTAGGTATTTTAGTATCTAACACGAGGTTATTGAATTTTTCACACTCTTGTTGATATTAATTCATAAATATATGCCTTTTACCGACAATAGTTGATTTTTAGTAGTAATTGTGATGTTATATCCTTTATAAAAGAGTGGATGGGTGAGACAAATAAACTAGGGGGTAAGTATCTTAGAAGTGCTAATGAATTTTCAAAACTTACAAAGAGATTTCTTAATGATGAAGAGTTCCCATGTCCGTGTTCGCATTATAGGAATTGTAAGGTGTTTGAGTGGAAAATAATTGAACACGTCTTCTTAGATAAGGGATGAAAGATAATTATCGGTTGTGAGATTTTCATGGGGACTTGCATGTTCCCTTTGTTTTCAATCAACCTTCATATAATCATCAAGTAAGATAGATGTACAAGGTGGGGAGGGTAATATAAATCATAATATGTTAGATGATTTAGTTGATGATACTTATGGAGTTTATGAAGTAGGAAAAATGAGGTCACTAACAATGTACAAGGTTCTAGTGCTTATGATGGTATTATGCTAAACCTTAATGATGGCTATGAATGTTTGAAATTTAAGGCGACCTAATCGTTATACCCTGGATGTGGCAAAGATCCAATAACTTTGCATCCCATGGTTGCTTTTTATAGTTTGAATACCCAATATGGCTTGTCTGGCTAAGTGTGATAGGACTTTTGAATTGGGTGAAGGGCTTGCTACCTGAGTAGTATAGGATTCCAAATAAATATACTAGTATGAAGAATAGTTTGAAAGGTTTGAAAATATAATATAAATCAATTAATGCTTGTAGGCATGATTGCATACTACAACGAAAGGAGTATCAGAATCTCGATTAGTGTCTAGTATGCTGGGAACCTATATATATACAATCTATTGGAAAGGAACGTACACTTTCAAAAGTGCCTTAAAAAGTATTGAAATGTTTTCCTGTTGGGACTAGATTGAATCAGTTTTTAACAATACCATGAATAGCGGAGACCATGACTTGTTATCCTAGGGCAGAAGTAGGGGATAATCTCATGCCTCATGCTATTAATTGTACAGTTCGAAAAAGGATAAATTATGACTATCCTAATCTTTCTTGAGAACAGTGTATAGTTCATTTAGAAATATCAAAAGATGGTTTCAATCCATTTAGAAATCTAAGAATCAATCAGAGTGTATGCCCCTTTATCCTAGCACCACTCAAGGTCCCTCCTTTAGAGTATATGAGACCTAAGTTTTTGATGTTGTATTTTTTAATAGCTGGGCCAAAGGCACTAAGTGAAGACATTATTGTCTATTTTTCTCCTTTGGAAAAAGAATTAAATGAGTTGTGGGTAAAGGGTGTGAAAGTGTTTGGTTCTTGTAATAAAGGTGAGTATACACTGAAAGCTATGTTGATTTAGACAATTCATGATTTCTCGGCTTATGGGAAATTATTTAGTTGTGTAATTCATGGTTGTTTTGGCTGATCTATTTATGAAGACGAGACTGAATCTCAATATCTCAAGGCTAGTGGAAAAATTATATACCATTCCAAAAGAGTTTTTTTACCCATGATCATAGTTTAAATTTGATAGAGGTTCTAATTTTTCACCGGCCGGGGTTGAACATAGGCTACCTTCGAGAAAACTTTCAGGTTCCGAAATTGAGAGAAAATCTTCTAATTATTGACCTTATATTCCAAACAAAAATACTACATTGAAGATTGTCAAGCATAATAACACCCCAATTTAGAATTAAACTTAGAAAAGAAAGGAATGGTCTAGGAGGTCAATTTTATTTGACTTCCCTTATTGGAAGGGCGACCCAATGTGTTATGTATTGGATGTAATGCATGTAGAGAAAAATATCACTGAACATATTATGGGCACATGCCTTGGGGGGAGAAATTCAAAGGATGGAGAAAATGCATGACATTACCTTAAATTGTGGAAACTTAAGAAATAGTTATGGTTGAAATAAAATAGTAGCAAAAGGAAAATAATTCCCCTTAGTACATTTTCTTTGACGAGTGAGGAACGAAAGTTTCATTTAGACACTGTATATAAAGTGAAATTCTCAATTTTTCATCTAACTTTCAAAAGGATTGTTAATTATGCCACCAACAATGTAATAAGTGAGAGTCTCATGATTTACATGTGATCATACAATTAGTTCATTTTTTAAGAATTGTTTCTCTAAGAATAAGGATTTGCAGCGGGCCATTATATGAATTAACATCTGCTTCACACTTTTGTGTGAAAAATTAGTCAATCGAAAGCACACCGTGACCGCAAAAGTAACTATAGCCGAAGAAATTTGTGGGTTGGAAGAGTACTTTCCCCCATAATATTTTGATCTAAGTATTCACTTGTTGGTAAACTTATGTGATGAGGAACATCTTTACGACCCAGTTGGATATCGATGCATGTAGCCGTTTTAATGGTTAGTGAAAGTTTTGAAATATTATGTCAAGAATACACGATATATTGAAGGATCAATTACAGAGAAATACATCATAATAGAGTCATCAATCTTCGTTTGGGAATATATGCTTGACTTGACCAATGTAGATAACACTGATGAGTTCATCGATGACGGTAGTCATATAATGGTCACACGAGAGAGATTAACAAGTTTACAGTTTGAATAAGTAACTTGTTACCTATTTGAAAGTCATGAAGATGTAGAAAACTAAAAAAGAGTAAGTCTATGGTATTTTATACAATATTTTAACTTTTATACTTAATCAACTTCATGATATGTTCGTCACGGTCAATGTAGGAAATATGATGCATGTGGGAACAATAAAAGATGAAGAATGATGGAACAATCAAATAGTGAATTTAGGTTATGGGTGTCACATGAGGTAAGTATTATGAGAATGTTTCTTACTGATAAGGCATAAATTCTTCCAAATTTACCCCTTAATTTAGAGGCTTTTATTACTCCGAACATTGTAAAATTAGTTGGTTTATCTCATATCATTTCTAATGGCTTCGTCTAACAAGTATCTCGAGTTTCATGCATTTCTTATTGATTTTACAGGTATTTAATACATGAAAGAAATAAAGAAACCGGATGAAGCAAGAGAAAAGAAAGAGGTCAAATCAAAAAGGGCAAAAGCATAATTTCTACCAGGAATCCGGTTGAGGACCCAAAATAAAAGTCAAAGATATCGAGTTTATGAACGCATAGGAAGAAACGATGTTCAAATCCGAATTCTGGAATAGAAGTTATGAAGAGACAAAGATGTGAGGTAATCAAGAGATTTTGAAGAGATAATCAAGATATTTTGAAGAAATAATTAAGAGAAATTGAGAATCAAATCTGGACCAATACGGATGGCACAAAAAACGGATTGATCCGGGTGCTAGAAATCACTAAATAAAAATGCGTTTACTGGACCAATCCGGGCATCCAACAAAGCGGATCAATTCGACCGCCAAAGATCTCTGCATAAATTCTGTCTAGCGAACCAATCCGGGTGATATGAAAAATGGATTGATCCGGTTATTACCCAGACCAATCTGAAATATCTTGACCGGATCGATCCGGGGTTCGTGTAAGGACATTTTTGTCCGTTATCAATATGTATGTCATACGCCGTTACACCGTTGAAGAAATTCAAGATTGCATCTACATCAAGGGATCCGAATATCAAAGCGTCTTCAACATCATAGCCTCTGCGAGAATGAACTTGGTAAAATTTTGTTTTTACGTTCCTTAAAGTTCATATTTAGTATTGGGAAATTTTTATAAAATGCTTTTTATAAAAATAAGAAGTAAGTTTTTTTAAGCAAAATGAGGCTTTTAAAAGGATTTTATTTTTCTGGGAAAATCGGACCGATCCGGCCCCATACCGGACCGATCCGCTTGCTCGAAGTCCAGTAGACCCCGGATCCATAGCGAACCGATGAAGATAAATATCCGAACCGATCCGTTGTCAACCGGACCGATCCGGTTGCAATTAAAAGAACCGATCCGGTCTACCGGACCGATCCGCCCTCTATCCGGACCGGTCCGCCTGGGATAATTACGAGCAGTCCCAGTTTTTGAAAACTCTTTCCTTGGTTTTCTTATTTAAAGCCAACTTCGGGGAGTTATTTTTTAAGACTTTTTAACACGATTTTCAGAGTCCTAAATACTCTAAGTCTTCATCTTTTTGAGTCCCAAAACATCTTTTTGATTCACACAAAAATTCCCAATTACTTTTGTGAATCTTTTAGAACCCTAGAACACAAGCTTTGCTATTGTTCAACCCTTGTGGAGAAGCCGTTCTCTTCTTCATTGCAGCCCTACTGGACAGGGATAGTTCCAGCCGCCAACCCTACTGGAAAGGGATATTCCAGCCGCGACTACAGAATCCGATACCCGAGGGTAATTCTTAGTCAAAAATCTTGTATTTCAGTGTAATCCGATTGTAAACCGTATTTTACAAATTATAGTGATATACAAGTGGTTTTGCCCCTGTGGGGGATTTTTCCTTAAACTTTGTGTGTTGAATAATTCTTGCATGATTTCATATTGTTTCAATCACACCTAGTTGCATGTTTAGGGTTACTTTGGGTTAAAAGGAATTTAATTAAAATTGGTTTTTATTTGAGAAGTCGCAATATTTCCGCTGCTGCTGCACTCTCAGTTCGAGATTGAGGACTATCTTCTTCAAGATAGAGTTTTGTTTGAATCCAACTCTTTTAATTTTCGTAGGATATAAATTTAAAAAAACTCCCATACATGAGGAGAGCTTCTAATTCATATAGAGAAGTATTGTAATTAGTTTAGAGAAGATAACAACAAGAAACCCTAGTTTTTATATAAATTTGATTCCAGTTCGGCAATTCAAGTTAATTTGATTTCATTCTTGTTTTCATTATTGCAGTAGTTAATTCATTAGATCTTAATTTCATTCTTCCTAAGTTCAAGTTTGTAGTTAAAATGTTTTCCTCCATTAAAAGCATGTTTTCTTCTTGTTTTAATATGTCCGGCTAAGTTTTCAAGAGTTGGGGTGCATGAACCCCACCCGATGTAATTCAAGATAGTGGAAATAGGATTTTGAATTACAATCTTAGATTAATCATGTTGTTTGTTGATCACAACAGTTGTAAGACTTTTGATCTCATTTTCCCTATGTAACCAGGATACTTAAGAGTGCAATGTGCGTATAGCTAATACGACACTGCTTCACTCGTCCTTTTCTTACATACTGTGCGGGCTACGGTCCCTCATGTATGTAATACTTTGGAGCACTAAAGACCGGATTCATTTAAAGTTTTAATTCTAAAGCTATTATCCTACGAAGTGAATTACTAGGGTGCGGGGGAATGTAACCCTACATATTGTTCTCATTCCATTTTTAGATCGTAAAACTTTTGTCATCAACTCTTCGTTTAACTTAGTGTAGTTGCATTTCATTCCGTTGTAATTTCGTTAGTTAATTATTGTCGAAATTGCATTTAGTTGTAGTTGTTCCGTTTATCCAAATCACATTTTCCTTCTTTTTAGAGTCAAAACTAGATTACCCTTATCTTTCTAATGTCGCCACGACTTCGTTAGTCCTATTTCCCTGAGGATCGATACTCGACTTATCGGATTATTACTTGAGCGCCAAGCTTGCACTTGAGCATATATAGTACGAACACTAGACACATTTGTGGTCGGGTCAAGTTTTTTGCACCGTTGCCATGGATTTAGGTAGACTTAGCTTAGATCGAGTAAATCTAGAACTTTGACTAAATATCCAAAAAAAAAAACTAAAAATATATATATATATAATTTTCATCATCTCTCAAAAGCCTTTAATGCAAAATCCTGAACATACTCAGACTCCTCACAATACTCCAACCAGAATCCACGAAAACCCGATTGTTGAGTATAACTCTGAAAGCTCACACACACCTCATGTTCCATAATTTTGGGTTCCATAGATATTTACATCCTAAGTCAATCCTCGAGTCGCAAATCTAGGACACCGAGTGAGTACACCGAGTCATTTGAAGAGAGCGCAAGTGCAATGAATGGCGCAACAAGTTTCGATACTGGAGATAGAGATCTCCCCTATCGTCCCATGAAAGCCTTACTCTTTTCTAAGAGGACTGTCGGCCCTGGTTGCATTTTACTTGCCTATAATGCCGGTCAGTTCCACTTTCGCAATGGGATGATACAGATTCTCCTAACTTTTCATGGAATGGATTTGGAGAAACCATACTTGCATATTCGTGAGTTCGAAGAGGCGTGTGACACATTTAGTGATCAAGCTTTCACACAGGATACCATTCTCCTAAAACGTTTTCTTTTTCCTTAAAGGATAAAGCCAAGACCTGGCTATGGTCTCTACCACCGAACTTTGTCACTTCTTGGAGAGATATGCAATCCAAGTTTTATCTCAAAATTCTATCCACAACACAAGACCAACTCTGCCAAAATTCAAATCCAAGCTTTTCGAAAACATGATAATGAGTCTTTTGACAAGTGTTGGGAACGTTTTGAAGAGTTAGTAAGCTCATGCACCCATCATGGTTTTGACAAAAACCTAGTGATCTCTTTCTTCCATAATGGGATGACAGTATCTTTCAAATAACTTGTGCAAACAATGTGTGAAAAACCCTTTTGGGACTTAAACTCATGCGATACCGGGGCCCATCTTAAGTATGTCGCACAGACTACTCAAGCATGGGACACGTCTGATCCAAACCAAACCCAACCTTGAGAAACATCTATCACTCCGACTGCATTCGATCTATACCACTTGGATAGCAATACCTTAATAGACCATCGATTCGATCAGTTTTAAAGAGATATGAAAGAGTGGTTTGATGGTCGGTTGAGAGATATCTGTGGATCCATCCATGGATCAAAAGAAAATGTGTGTGCTATCTGTGAGGCGGTCCATTCCACAAGTGCATGCCCGATGATTTCCACCTATAAGGCTATGCACACCGAGCTGGTGGATGCTATAGGAGGATTCAAGGGAAATTTTAACGCCCCGTATTGGAATTCATACAACCCTTTATGGACCAACCATCCTAGTTTTAACTATGGGAAACCACAAGCTGCGATGAAACCATATTCATAGGTTATTCCACCTCCACCACCTCCTCAATACCAACAAGCACCACCACCTCCATCTCCATACGTAGCTCCATCTTGGAGGAACCTCGAGGATACAATGAACCAATTCATAAATTCTCAAGGTGCAAACATTGTTAGATATGAACGCATGTTCGCCGATATAAATGTCATCATCTCCAAGATGCAATCCTCGTTGAGTATCCGAGAGAAGGGTAAGTTTCCTGCCCAAGGCCAAATACCTCCCCAAGGTCAACCTAGTGTTATCTTCACCTCTACGAAATATCAAGAGCACTACCAAGCTGTAACCACTCTTCGTAGTGGGAGAGTTTTTGATTTATTACCTCCCCTACACGACATTTCAAAAGACAAGGAGAATTCGCCCGGCACGAAAAACTCAAAAGATATCTCCTTGAATGATAGTGAAAAAATAGAGCATAGTGAGCCCAAGGTAGTTGTGAAGCCGCCCTCCTCTGTGCCATTCCTCAAAGATTGGTTCCTGCCATAAAAGGACCATAAGTGATGAAGTGCTAAAATACCTTAAGAACGCGAAATTGAACATACGTTTCCTTGATGCAATAAGGAAAATTCCAGCCTATGCAAAAGTCATTTAAGACTTATTTACTGTCAAACGGAGGATGAAGGTAAAGAAAAATGTGTTTCTAGCACAGAATGTGAGATCAATCCTTCTTAATCATCTCCCACCTAAATATAAAGATCCCGGTGCACCCATCATCTCCTGCACTATTGGAAAGAATAAATTCCAAAAGGCCTTACTCGATTTGGGGGCGAGTGTCAATATCCTCCCCTATTCGATTTATAGGAAATTTGATTTGGGTGATCTTAAGCCCCAAAGGATCACTCTCCAGTTAGTGGATCGAACCGTGAAGATCCCAAGGGGTATAGTTGAGGACGTGATAATCCAAGTGGACACTTTCTACTTCCCGATAGATTTTGTCATTTGGGACACGAAGCCCTCCTTCGCCTTGACAAATCACGTTCCCATAATTTTTGGGCACCCATCCTTAGTTATGGCTAACGCATTGATCAATACTAGAAATGGGAAGATGCAACTCACTTTTGGGAATATGACTTCAGTAACGAGCATCTTCAACATATCCCAACAAGTAGAGGAAGAAGATGATATTCACACGGGGAGTTTAATTGATGAGATCGTAGAAGAACACTTTGAGGCAAATTACTGTGGAGATGCCTTAGAAACTTGTCTAGATTCTAGTCATGAGAGTGAGGGAGCTTATACCGAGTTTGAGAGGGAGATAGAGAAGTTGAGATGCTTACTCGATGAGAGAGCGTTGGATGAGGACGCGAGAGATGTTAATTGGGTTTCTCGATTCATAGAGTTACTGCCTAGGGAAGCACGCATTCTACCCTCTAGAGACACATTAACGACTCTCGACTTGAAGAAACTACCCTCCAATGTTAAATATTCTTTCCTAGGAAAGAGTGAGACATTTCCTATTATTGTCTCCTCGAGCCTAGATGAAGAGAAAGAGGGTAAGCTATTAAAGATATTAAGGAAACACCAGAGTACTTTTGGTTGGTGTATAGCTGATTTAAAGGGGATAAGCCCTCTGATTTGCACCCATAAAATTCACCTCGAGGAGGATGTTAAGCCCTCGAGAGTAATTAAAAGAAGGCTAAACCCCACAATGAAAGATGTGGTGAGGACTGAAATTATAAAGTTGTTGAATGCCGGGATTATCTACGCAATCTCGGATAGCAAGTGGGTGAGCCCCATTCAAGTCGTCACGAAGATGTCTGGCATTAATGTGATTTAAAATGACAAGGGAGAGTTAGTTCCCTAACGTACCACCACTGGATAGCGCATTTGCATTGATTATCGGAAACTCAATGCGGGAACTAGAAAAAACCATTTCCCCTTGCCATTTATCGATAAAATGCTTAAAAGAGTAGCGGGCCACCCTTACTATTGCTTCCTAAATGGTTATTCCGTATATAACTAGATTGAGCTAGATGTACTTGCTCAAGAGAAGACAACCTTCACTTGCCCATTTGGAACGTTTGCCTACAAACGTAAGCCATTCGACTTGTGTAATGCACCGATGACCTTTCAAAGGTGCATGTTGAGTTAATTCAGTGACATGGTTGAAAGAGGGCTAGAGCTGTTTATGAACGACTTTAGTGTTTTTGGCACCTCCTTCGACCTATGTTTAGCCAATATTGAGAAAGTACTTACCCGATGTATGGAAAAGAACTTAGTGCTGAATTGGGAGAAATGCCATTTCAGGGTAACTGAAGGTATAGTTCTTGGCCACATCGTGTCATCCAAAGGGATAGAGGTTGAGTGTACAAAAATATATGTCATCACTGACCTACCCCCACCTAAATCGCTGAAAAACGTGCTCTCTTTATTGGGCCACACAGGGTTTTATAGAAGGTTAATTAAGGATTTTAGCACCATCGCTAGACCCTTAAGCAATCTTCTTATGAAAGACATACATTTGAGTGGACGGAAGCATGCCAAGGTGATTTGGAAAAACTAAAAAACATGCTTGTGTCCTCTCCCATCATACAAGCTCCGGATTGGTCCTTACAATTCAAGCTCTTGTGTGATGCTGGCGATTATGCGATAGGGGCTATTTTGGGCCAAAGAAAGGACAACAAGGCTCATGTCATCTACTATTCTAGTTATACTCTTAACGGACCACAATTCAATTACTCCACCACAGAGAAGGAATTACTAGTAGTAGTCTTCGCTCTCAAAAAAATTTGGTCCTATCTTATCGGTTCCCCCATCATTATTTCACCGACCACATGGCTTTAAAATATCTGCTTGCGAAGAAAGATGCAAAGTCGCGCCTCATAAGGTGAATATTGTTCCTACAAGAGTTTAATCTCTCCATTAAAGACAAAAAAAGTAGTTGAAAACGTCGTTGCCGACCACTTATCATGGTTTTCGTCCGCTGTACCTAGTGATCTTACACCCATAGATAAGAATTTTTCGGATGAGCAACTCTTTGCTACCTCTCATTTGCCCTAGTTTGCGGATATAGTGAACTATCTTATCACGGGAGTCATTGCTCCCGATTGGACACCGCTAGATATGAAGAGGTTCATCACTTAGTCGCGCATGTTTTTCTATGATGATCCATTCCTTTTTAAAAATTGTGTTGATCAAATAATTCGATGATGCATACCTGATAACGAAATTCCAAAAGTCGTCTAATTCTGTCATTCGAAAGCATGTGGAGGCCACTTTTCCATGAAAAAGACAGCCACTAAAATTCTCTAAAGCGGTTTGTACTGGCCCATAATGTTTCGGGATGTCAACAACTATTGCAAGTCTTGTGATAAGTGTCAACGGATGGGGGCGATTACCCGACGAGACATGATGCCATTAACCCCAATTCTCATCATTGAGGTTTTTGATTGCTGGGGTATTGAATTCATGGGACATTTTCCCCTATTCTTTGGGTACCTACACGTCCTAGTCGCGATAGACTACATTTCTAACTGGTTGGAAGCTATAGCTACTAACACTAATGATAAGAAAGTGATGATAAAGTTCCTGCACGAACACATACTTTCTCACTTCAGTGCACCTAAAGCAGTAATCAGTGATAACGGCATGCACTTTTGTAACAAGCCATTTGAAAAACTTATGAAAAAGTATGGTGTCATTCACAAGGTTGGAACGACATATCACCCACAAACGAATGGACAAGCCGAATTGGCAAATCGTGAAATCAAACACATATTAGAAAAGACCGTCAATCCCGACCGAAAAGATTGGTCCCTTAGATTAAACGATTCTCTATGGGCCTATCGTACCGCATACAAGAACCCACTTGGAATGTCCTCGTTCCACTTTGTGTATGGAAACCCTTGCCATTTTCATGTTGAGTTGGAGCACAAAGCATATTGGGCCATCAAGAGGCTAAATTACGATACGAACAAAGACGGAGAAGCTCGCAAGCTTCAACTAAATGAGTTAGAGGAGATACGCAATGATGCGTATGAGAATTCCAAGTTTTCTAAAGCCCGGATGAAACTCGCACATGATAGGATTCTTAGACGGAAAAAGTTTCAACCAGGACAAAAGATACTCCTCTATAACTCCCGACTTCATCTATTTCGAGTAAATTGCGGTCTCAATTGACTGGTCCATTCGTTGTGAAAAGAGTTTTCCCCCACGGAGTAGTAGAATTGGAAGATCCAAAAGGGGGAACACGTTCAAAGTCAATGGACAGCGCCTAAAGCCATATGTTAAGGCATGCGTAGAAGAGATCGACGCCATTTGGTTGTCGAACCCCGTTTACGGGGTAGAGTGAGCTTGAATTGAGAGGTCATCACACCCCCGACGTGTATGGGGTGAGTTCTTGTGTATAGTAGCTGCACATAGATTAAGGTAGTAGATTCCGTAGGATCACATCACAAAAGGAGAGGAATTCGAGCACCAACACGCTTTACAAGGCGAACATTTTAAAGCCACAATTTTTTAGGTGAGAGGTAATCAAGTCAGACAGGTGTAGGATTATAGCTAGGAGCAGTCGAAAGTCGTAAGAGGAGAGTTTACCATCCAATATTAGAACTAGAGCTAATCTGGGCATTGGATTGATCCGGTCCTGGGCACCCGGATTGATCGGGTTTGGAAAAAATACTTACATTCCCTAGGTTCATCCCATTTCTCCCCCAATCCCTCTCATTCCCTCCCATTTAGTCCCCAACTACTCCAAACACCCTTTTGCCTCACAAATACATCCCTCTTTTACCTCCAAATTCTACCATAACCTCTCCCCTCACCACTTATAAAATCTACACTTCCCCACCCCATTTCCCCCACCACTACTCACTCTCCTCCTTTCTTTCACTATTTCTATCCAGCACTCTTACTCACTCCCAAAACCATGGTCAACCAACCACCTCCCCAAAACAACGATTCCCTCGAAATTCTCGGCGACGGAGCCGCCGGATATCGCTCCCTTTAAGAGAAACGGTGGTGTGAACGTTCCTTTGGCCAACCTGGAAAACTCCAAATAAAGCACGAAGTCATTTGGAATGACATGCCTAATTCCATCATTGCTCTTTTCATGGACTGGGGTTGGTGTCGCTTCCTAAACGAACCTCATAACGCGGTATGGCCCAATGTGGTGCGCACCTTATATGGCTCACTTGTTCGTACCGGGTACTACACGACTGAAGCTTATATTGGCCGCATCCACATCCCATTCTCTTTGGAAATTCTGACCCAGAAGTTGGATGCCAAAGATGTCCCGACCCCACATCAATACATTTACCCAAACCCTGTTGAACCATTTGAAAAAGACGTGTGCATGTCTCTCATTGACCCCAATGCTAATCGGAATACCGAAACGTACCCGGTGGGCCAGCTAAACGATAAAGCGAGCCTCACTTTGAAAATCGTGTGTGCAAACATCCTCCCAATGGGCAATAACTCGGCGATGCGCCCACGTCAAGCCACCCTCGTATACCACCTGTTAGACCACAACATCTCCATTAGCCTGGTTGCTTGCATTTTCAAGGAAATATTCTTCGTCACCACAGATAAAAAAGGGTGTCCCCTCCTTCCTCTATGCTCGTATCATCACATCCATGCTAGCTGATGCCGAAAATGCCCCCCCCCCTCCACAGGATTTCCCGCGCCTTCCAACTCCTTTTGTGGACACCACCCGAACTAAATGGGAAAGACGAAAATCCCGCATCCAAACCCGATTGGCATAGGAGGATAGTGATACCGAAGAAGAGGTTAGTGATGAAGAAGAGGAAGAGGGAGGTGATGACGAAACTAACGAGGAAGACGAGGAGGATATTGTGATGGGCGAGGGCGATGCAGATTATGATAGTGATGAGGATTCTGATTTTTCACCCCCCAATGCAGAAATTAATCAGCGTCTCTCGGCGGTGGAATCCCAATTTGACAGGTTCCTCACAAAATACAGTAGGGACCAGGCTGCCTACCGATGGGACACCAGCATGATGCACCGTCTCCAAGTGGAGATATATCGGATGACTATCGGCGCACCACCACCGTCCTATTTCTATGACCCATATGACACTAGCGTGCCCGGAAGCTCCAATCCCCCGCCCCAGTGATTATTTTTTTTTCTTTCTGAAAAGTGGTTGTCTAGTGGTTGGCTATTTTCACATGGTTGTTTGTTTCCCTTTCCATTTGTAACACATAATGATCCATTCTATAAAATTCTGCATTTTCCATATTTGTTCATTTTATTTATTCGCACTTTTAATTCGCTTTGAGTTAGATTTTAGTCCTTTTTGCTTCAGGACAATGCAAAAGTCTAAGTTCGGGGGGGGGGGGGGGGGGGTCACAAGTGCATCTTTCTAAAACTTCACAAATTTTCAAAAATGCCCAACAATTTGTAAAAATATAATAAAATTTTCAAAAATCCAAAAATATTTTTCTTCAAAATAAATAAATATTGGAATTCAAATTTTTCAAAAATATCATTAAGATTCGGTTTAAATTCTCAAATTGTAAAAACATAGTACACAAATGCCTAAATTGACCTAAGATGGATATTGAGAGAACATAGAATACTTAATGAATAAATGTGGAGATTAACCAACCTGGTGAGATTCGAGCTTTTCATTGTTTTGAGATTATAAAACAATCTGAGTTAAATGGTTAACTCAAAGTTCTAATTTAGCGTTTAAAAGTCTTCGCGATCTCAATACCCTTGTTTTGATTGGTTATGGAAAATGTGTGTGATATTGCCTTGAAAAAAGTGCTAAAAATCTCTAAATTAAATTAACCTCTAGATGTATATGGTAACGCAATTAGTTGTGAAATAGGCCCTCGTTTGTCACCCAAAAATATTGGGCAGAAAAAGTTGTGAAAAATTACCCCTTTTTGCAATCGAGTTTGAGCCGATAAGTTTTCCCTTTCGTTTGACAACCCGAAAAAATAAAATGGCTTGGAATTATGAAAGTTGATAATCCCAGAAATTAACTCCGAAAAGTGCAATAAAAAGGGGCAAAAGAGTAGAAAAATGCTCAACCAAGACAGCATGAAAAAAAAGTGAAAAAAGTGTGAAAAGTAGAAAAAGAAGAAAAAAAAAGGAGCAAAATTTCGAAAAAGCTTTAATGTACATCTTAAGAAGATTTTTCAATTCCTATATTCTTAACCCATTTCCATGTACCCATTACACCTTACACCCAAAAAAGTCCTAACCAAGACCAAATTGTGAAATTCATTACCGCGTGGAGAGCTGTAATACCCCGCACTTTTGACTATATTTATTTTTGGGATTAATTAATTAAATGCGTATTAATTGGGAATTAATCCGGGATAAAAATACTAATGTGATACGAGTTAGTATTTGATTATGTGCATATATGATTATATATGAACTTGGTATTATAAAATTTGTCGTGGGATTTATATACGATATTTTAGAAATTTTGTTGAGACGTGTGGGACCGCCGCGTCACGGTATAATATTTTGATAATAAAAGTGAATTTAAAATCTATAATCCGTATGGTTGTTTTGAGTGCGCCAACGCATCCGAAAGGGTCGAGATAGTCAGAAAACACTAGCCGGGGGTATAGTTTGGGTCCCGGGGTATTTTTAGGCCATACCGATAACTTAAAGGGTATTTTGGTAATTTTACATTTTGAGGAATTAAAAGTGACGAAAATTGGTTAATTAAATCTGATGTGGATATTGACCCACTAAGCCCATAACCAACCCATATTAACCCTTTAAGCTACGGAGGCTAATATTAGGTTTACAATCTTCCCCAAATCAAACCCTAGCCACCTTGAGCCACCATTGGAGAAGGAACTTAGAGAGAGAGGAAACTCTACATAATTCTCACCAAACCTACACCAAAGTCAGAAATCAAACCAAGGCAAGTGGTTTAATTATGTTTAATTTCAGCAAATGTTCTTTCCATGTTAGAAAATTCGGATTTATGGTTTGTTCTTGATAAATATGAAAACCCATGTAGTTTAGATCATAGAACTTGAGAAATTGTGAAGAGAATTGCATGTAGAATAGTTTAGAGACAATTAATCTGATGTTAATACATGATTGGGTGAAAGAAAAACGAATTAAATTCTGGAATTTGATGTTGATATATATCTAGGGTTCATGTTCTTAATGATATTGGGGAAAAGTATAAAATCTTGGGATTTAAGGATGTTTAGGATGCCTTATTGCCTTAAAAGACGTTAGTTTATGACCTAAGCATGTTTTAGTATGATTAGAGGACTTAAATCATTGTTAGAACGAACTTTGGAGAAGGATTGAAGCGATAAAAATGGTGAAAAACGAGATGGGAAAAATCTGGGCCGAAACTGGTAGCTCGTTAGAAGCAGCCCCAGGTCGTTCGAACAAACTCGTTCGAACGAGCTTCTAACGAGTTGACCAGTCGTTACTAACGAGAAGGGATCTCGTTCGATATCTCGTTCGAACGAGATATCGTTAGAAGGAACAGTTCGTTCGAACGAACTGGGATCTCATTCGAATAGCCTCGTTCGAACGAGACTTCTAACGAGTTGACAGAAGGATCTCGTTCGAACATCCTCATTCGAACGAAACTTCTAACGAGTTGACAGTTTCGTCCTTTTAGAACTGTTTTGACTTTTGGAGTCTCGGAAACTGGTTCAAGGGTAGAGTTAGCATTCCTTTGATGATATAGTGATAGAATTGGGACCTTTGGGCAATTATGAGAAGTAAATTATATACGAGAGTTGTATTACATGGATGGTTTGGGATGAGACGTGAGTGTCTATTACGACGTGAGAAATTATACCGCGTATAATCACAAATCGGATTAGTATAAATTTTTATAATTATAGTTAGTACGAGAATGCGATACGTACTACGATTAAAATACGGTATTACTAAGATGTGTGTTTACTTAGTATTAGTATATGGATTGTGTGTATGACATACCTACCATACTTGCTATCACGGGAGGTTGCGCTCGCTTAGGACCCTCTAATCCTTGTGTGCCTACGGGGGGGATATAGACTGGTACCTCGATGAACATAGGTCATAGAAAGACTTATTGTGATATTAATAAGTCCGCTGATCATGGGAGCGTAGGTATGTGCGTGACCCATGTGATGGTGACTGTGTTCGCCTCCATTATTTGTGATGTTGTTATCGGTAAACTATTCCTGAGAGATTCGGAATATGTAATCCTTATGTACGTGATGTACCGGGATGGATAGCAGAGTATGTGTGCACTACATCTTAGATTGCGGGGTGCTTGTATTGTATATTTATGATATGAATAATATACATTATATTAATGGGAATCCTCATGTTAATGTTGTAAAAATATTACGGTATTGTTTCGAGATATATAATGAGTTAACTGATAGTTATACCAATGGCATATTTAGTAACTGAGTTCACATTAAACCTCTATTTAATTACGAGCGTTGTTATGTTAAATGGAACCGAATAATATGGGTAGGACCTTTGGCAGTCTAGCTAGTTATGTTGTCACTTAGCTAGTAGTATGGGTCGTTATAGATGGGTACTTACGTTAGGAGTGCACAGTTAGACGAGAGGTGAGAATATCAGGTGAGTGTACGTCCTAACATGTACTTTGCATTTAATGTTTTAAATGTTTTTAAAGCACTTGCAGGTTTTTAAAATATAACTCCACATTCGGGCTCTGACCCGTTTGCTTTTCAAAACTCTTTTTCTTTGTAAAAGCATTTTAGGTGCCCAGCCACAAGGACACCAAGCATAGGATACTCATTCAGGTGACGTGCTGTAGCTGCTTGTGGAAGCTACAGGGATTTGCATGTAGACGCTTCTATCTTTTGGATTCCAGAGTCACCACCTATCAGTTGTAGGGAATGTTGCCCATTTCTTTAGAGACATCTTTTATATTTCAGTTTTCAGACTTTGGCATGTTTTATTTCAGTTTCGGTTATTCATTTCAGTTATGGGATTGTAGTGAGGAGTTTTCCTCCAGACTTTATTTACTCTATTGTGATGATTATTCATTTTACTTCAGTATGGTGAATGGTGTTATTTATTTCTTCATTACATTTGTTGCATGTTAATCAGACTTAAATTAAAATTTGGCAACTTGCTTTTTAAATACTAGGTGGTTAGAAATAATAAAATGTTTTCGACAGTGATGCTATTAACTGAGCCAACTTGGCATTTTGAATTAATTTTATAAAGGAGTAGCTACCCGGTATTTAATTAGTCAGGGTGTCACAGGTGGTATCAGAGCATCAGGTTCTAGTGTCCTTTAGGATCTGTACGGCTATTATGTTCTGCTATGTTTCTTTGATATAGAGCCCTATATTTTAGGACTGTTGTACTCTTTTTGTGTATGCTTCGTTCTTCAGCTATTTAAGTTTATAAACTGCGGACTTATAAACTATGTTCTTATTTCAGATGCCTCCACGACGTGCACGACGAGTTCCCAGGAATGCAATGCCCGAACCCCAGCCCGCTCCAGTTCAGGGCATGATGAACGCCGCTGAGGTTGCTGCTATAGTAGCCCAAGCGGTAAATGCCGCGATTGCCGTGATTCAGCAGGCACCGCCTCAGGCGCCGGTTGCCGCGCCAGCACAGGTTAATGCATTCCCGTCTGCTTGGGAGCGTGTACGAGACGCTTTTCAGAAAGCGCATCCGCCAGAGTTTGCAGGTAGCTCAGACGTGGTAGTATCGAGCCAATGGAGGAAGGACATACAGAGGCATTTGAGGATGCATGAGTGCACTGATGTTCAGAAACAGGTGCTAGCTACTTTCAAGCTAGTGGGATCTGCACTACAGTGGTGGGAGTCTATTACCACCGCGGAGGAGAGGGATACCCTCACGATTCAGGAGTTCTGGGTGCGGTTCGACCGCAAGTACTTTCCGTCCGCAGTTCATACAGAGATGAGGAGGAAGCTGATGAGTTTGAAGCAGGAGGGCAAGACAGTGGCCGAATATGAGGCCGAGTCCTGTTGAATATCGTTCCAGACGAGATTCTAACAGAGAAGAAGAAGATTGAGAAGTTCACTGATGGGTTGAATTGGAGGATCCGTCAGCATCTGCTAGGGAACCTATCGTTGGCCACGTATTCTGATGTGGTTAACGCTGCATTATTACACTGCCAGGACCACCGTTTTCATATGGCCGAGGGCAAGCGGTCGGGGGAGTCTAGCCATCAGGGCAGGACTGGAGGACATGGTGCCAGCGGGGCACAAACCGATCAGGGGCAGAGACAGAATGAGCAGGGTACCCAGCAGGGGGATAATAAGAGGTTCCGGTCAGGGAACTACAAGCAGGGACAGGGAGGTTTCCGTCAGGGCCATCCGGGTCCAAACGGCCATCAGGGCCAACAGGGGCAGAATGGGCAGCAGTTTCATCAGGGCCAGCAGGGCCAAGGGAGGAATGGTAACGGCCACTAGGGCCGGGGACAGCAGGGGCAGAGGGGAGGGAACTTCCCAGGGAAGTGCTTTACTTGTGGCAAGACTGTCCATAAGAAGCAGGATTGTCCGGATAAGGGCAGGGCCCCACAGCAGCAGCAGCAGGGTACTCGCCAGGAGCCACAGAGACCTATGTTTCCCGCCGCTCTTCTCACACCGCCACAGATGGCATCATTGCCACCCATTCCAGCAGTCCCAGCTCAGCAGAGGCAGCTACAGTATGGACGTGTCTACAACGTTCACCAGGCTGCAGTTCCACAGGCACCGCCCGCGATCGAGGGTACGTTTCCTATCCATGGCACTATGGGTCGGGTGTTATTTGATACGGGTGCTACACATTGTTTCATAGCTACACACTTCGCGAAATCTTTAGGATTGTTAGCTACGGCAGAGAGCACAGTGACGTGTGTCGACTCACCATTAGGGAGTGGGTCACTTATTTTCTTTATATGCCGGGGAGTGGGGGTAGAGGTTGGTGGTTTGGTATTACCTGCGGACATGTTAGTGTTAGACATGCATGTTCACGATGTGATCATCGGTATGGATTGGCTCGTAGCATATAGGGCCATGATTGATTACTTCAACGGGAGCATTGTTTTTGCCATTCCGGGGCAAGAGATGTTTGTAGTGGCGATGCCTCGCCCAGAGGGAGGATCGACCGCTCATCTGTATTACATAGAGGAGGATACCTCTAAGGAGGTGGTGATTCCTTTGGATTCGATCCCGGTTGTCAGGGAGTATTCAGATGTGTTTCAGGAGATACCAGGCTTACCACCCAGTCGTGAGATAGACTTCGTTATAGATTTGCTACCAGGTACGAGACCTATAGCACGTGCACCGTACCGTATGGCTCCAGCTGAGATGAGAGAGCTACGGGATCAGATAGAGCAGCTGTTGGGACAAGGATTTATTCGCAGGAGTACCTCACCTTGGGGCGCTCCAGTTTTATTTGTGAAGAAGAGGGACGGTTCACTGAGATTGTGTGTGGACTACCGAGAGTTGAATAAGGTCACGATACGGAATAAGTATCCGTTGCCTCGAATCGATGACTTATTCGACCAGTTGAGGGGAGCTTCTTTCTTCTCGAAAATTGACTTGAGGTCGGGATACCATCAGTTGCGTATCAGGGAGGAGGATGTCTCGAAGACTGCGTTCTTGTCGAGATATGGTTCTTATGAGTTTCGGGTTATGCCTTTCGGCTTGACCAACGCTCCAGCAGTGTTTATGGACTTGATGAACAGAGTGATCAGGGATTTCCTAGACCAGTTTGTCATTGTCTTCATTGATGATATTCTGGTTTACTCTCAGACAGAGGAGGTGCACGCCGAGCATTTGAGGCAGGTTTTGCAGACACTTCGTCAGAACGAGCTGTATGCAAAATATGAGAAGTGCGGGTTTTGGCTGAAGGAAGTCTAGTTCTTGGGTCACATTATTTCCGACCAGGGAATATCTGTCGATCCGAGGAAGGTATCAGCGGTGAGGGAGTGGGTACAGCCCACGACACCAACGAAGATTCGTAGTTTCTTGGGTCTAGCAGGATACTACAGGAGGTTTATTCGGGGTTTCTCAGAGATAGCAGGTCCTTTGACACATCTTACTCGTAAGGGTGTGCCATATATCTGGAGCGATGCCTGTCAGTTGGCATTCGATGAGTTGAAGGACAAATTGACCTCAGCACCTGTGTTAGCATTGCCGAGACCGGGAGTTAAGTATTTGGTTTACACCGATGCATCTTTGCAAGGACTGGGAGGTGTATTGCAGCAGGAGAGACAGGCCATAGCTTATGCTTCCCGTAAGCTTAAGCCTCATGAGAAGAATTACCCCACGCATGATTTGGAGTTGGCAGCAGTGGTATTTGCCTTACGGATTTGGAGGCACTATCTTTTGGGGGAGAAGTTTCAGCTGTTCACAGACTACAAGTCACTACAGTATCTGTTCATGCAGAAGGAATTGAATATGCGGCAGCGTAGGTGGCTTGAATTTGTGAAGGACTACCAGTTCGACATCCAGTACCACCCGGGTAAGGCTAACGTGGTAGCAGACGCGTTGAGCCGCAGGCCAGCAGATGAGGTGGCAGAGGTGTGGAAAACTAAGTGGAAGGAATTGGGACACCAGGATGCAGTGGCCCGATCTTTCATGTCTGTGATGACCGTTACACCGCAGATTGTAACGAAAGTAGTACGGGCACAGGCTAATGACTCGTTCTGTCAGGAGCAGATAGTTCGATTACTTGCAGAGGGAGCCGAGTCCTATACCGTTAGCTCAGACGGGGGATTGCGCTTCAATGGGAGATTGGTAGTTCCGGAAGGGGAAGAATTGCGGCACGATGTGATGGCAGAGTCGCACGGCTCACGGTTCGCGGTACATCCCGGAGGGGACAAAATGTACCAAGACATAAGACGGCAATATTGGTGGAGCGATATGAAGAGAGATATCGCTGAGTTTGTCTCAAAATGCGCCACTTGTCAGCTCGTAAAAGTGGATCATCAGAGACCGGCAGGATTGCTACAGCCGTTGGAGGTTCCGGTGTGGATGTGGGAGAGCATATCCATGGATTTTATCACGGGGTTGCCTACGTCGCAGAGGGGTCACGACTCCGTTTGGGTAATTTTGGACAGGTTGTCCAAGGTCGCTCACTTCTTACCCGTAAGGACCGATTACACTACGGGACAGTATGCCCAGCTCTTCATTTCAGAGATTGTGAGACTTCACGGTGTGCCCCTAAATATCGTGTCTGACAGATACAAGATATTTGTTTCGAGGTTTTGGGAGAGTTTCCAGGAGGCAATGGGCACGGAATTGCGGTTGAGTACGGCTTATCATCCGCAGACCGATGGGCAGACAGAGCGCACCAATCAGATGTTGGAGGACATGCTACGCATGTGCATTATTGACTTCGGGGGTGGATGGGAACAGTACCTTCCACTGGTAGAGTTTGCTTACAACAACTCCTATCAGTTCACGATTGGCATGGCTCCGTTCGAGGCATTGTACGGTAGGCCTTGTCGTTCCCCAGCATGTTGGTTGGAGGTAGGGGACAACAAACTGCTTGGGCCGGAAGTGATTCAGGATACTTCTGCAAGGATTGAGTTGATTCGGAGTCGTATTCGAGTAGCTCAAGACAGACAGAAGAGTTATGCTGATGCGAAGAGGTTTTTCAGGGAGTTCCAAGTGGGAGACCAGGTTTTGCTCAGGGTATCTCCGATGAAGGGGATTATGCGTTTCGGGAAGAAGGGGAAGTTGGCACCGAGGTACGTGGGGTCGTTTCCTATTATTGAGCGGATCGGACCGATTGCGTATAGACTTGGACTACCGGAGCACTTGCATCGGATTCACGACGTGTTCCATATTTCCTCGCTGAGGAAATACCTTAGAGATAATTTGGCTCATTCTCACATTGCTGTGGAGGACATCGATCTCCAGCCGGATAGCTCCTACGAGGAGGGGCCAATTGCTATTTTGGACCGAAGCGAGAGGAAACTGCGGTCAAAGATAGTCCCGTTAGTGCGTGTTCAGTGGCAACATCACAATGTCGAGGAGTCCACATGGGAGCGCGAGGATGAGATGCGCGAAATTTATCCAGAGCTATTTTTAGTAGGTACTTTCTAGTTTCGAATTTCGGGACGAAATTCAGTTATTAGGGGGGAAGTATGTAATGCCCCGCACTTTTGACTATATTTATTTTTGGGATTAATTAATTAAATGCGTATTAATTGGGAATTAATCCGGGATAAAAATACTAATGTGATACGAGTTAGTATTTGATTATGTGCATATATGATTATATATGAACTTGGTATTATAAAATTTGTCGTGGGATTTATATACGACATTTTAGAAATTTTGTTGAGACGCGTGGGACCGCCGCGTCACGGTATAATATTTTGATAATAAAAGTGAATTTAAAATCTATAATCCGTATGGTCGTTTTGAGTGCGCCAACGCGTCCGAAAGGGTCGAGATAGTCAGAAAACACTAGCCGGGGTTATAGTTTGGGTCCCGGGGTATTTTTAGGCCATACCGGTAACTTAAAGGGTATTTTGGTAATTTTACATTTTGAGGAATTAAAAGTGACGAAAATTGGTTAATTAAATCTGATGTGGATATTGACCCACTAAGCCGATAACCAACCCATATTAACCCTTTAAGCTACGGAGGCTAATATTAGGTTTACAATCTTCCCCAAATCAAACCGTAGCCACCTTGAGCCACCATTGGAGAAGGAACTCAGAGAGAGAGGAAACTTTGCAGAATTCTCACCAAACCTACACCAAAGTCAGAAATCAAACCAAGGCAAGTGGTTTAATTATGTTTAATTTCAGCAAATGTTCTTTCCATGTTAAAAAATTCGGATTTATGGTTTGTTCTTGATAAATATGAAAATCCATATAGTTTAGATCATAGAACTTGAGAAATTGTGAAGAGAATTGCATGTAGAATAGTTTAGAGACAATTAATCTGATGTTAATACATGATTGGGTGAAAGAAAAACGAATTAAATTCTGGAATTTGATGTTGATATATATCTAGGGTTCATGTTCTTAATGATATTGGGGAAAAGTATAAAATCTTGGGATTTAAGGATGTTTAGGATGCCTTATTGCCTTAAAAGACGTTAGTTTATGACCTAAGCATGTTTTAGTATGATTAGAGGACTTAAATCATTGTTAGAACGAACTTTGGAGAAGGATTGAAGCGATAAAAATGGTGAAAAACGAGATGGGAAAAATCTGGGCCGAAACTGGTAGCTCGTTAGAAGCAGCCCCAGGTCGTTCGAACGAGCTTCTAACGAGTTGACCAGTCGTTACTAATGAGAAGGGATCTCGGTCGATATCTCGTTCGAACGAGATATCGTTAGAAGGAACAGTTCGTTCGAACGAACTGGGATCTCGTTCGAACAGCCTCGTTCGAACGAGACTTCTAACGAGTTGACAGAAGGATCTCGTTCGAACATCCTCATTCGAACGAAACTTCTAACGAGTTGACAGTTTCGTCCTTTTTGAACTATTTTGACTTTTGGAGTCCCGGAAACTGGTTCTAGGGTAGAGTTAGCATTCCTTTGATGATATAGTGATAGAATTGGGACCTTTGGGCAATTATGAGAAGTAAATTATATACAAGAGTTGTATTACATGGACGGTTTGGGATGAGACGTGAGTGTCTATTACGACGTGAGAAATTATACCGCGTATAATCACAAATCGGATTATTATAAATTTTTATAATTATAGTTAGTACGAGAATGCGATACGTACTACGATTAAAATACGGTATTACTAAGATGTGTGTTTACTTAGTATTAGTATATGGATTGTGTGTATGACATACCTACCATACTTGCTATCACGGGAGGTTGCGCTCGCTTAGGACCCTCTAATCCTTGTGTGCCTACGGGGGGGATATAGACTGGTACCTCGATGAACATAGGTCATAGAAAGACTTATTGTGATATTAATAAGTCCGCTGATCATGGGAGCGTAGGTATGTGCGTGACCCATGTGATGGTGACTGTGTTCGCCTCCATTATTTGTGATGTTGTTATCGGTAAACTATTCCTGAGAGATTCGGAATATGTAATCCTTATGTACGTGATGTACCGGGATGGATAGCAGAGTATGTGTGCACTACAGCTTAGATTGCGGGGTGCTTGTATTGTATATTTATGATATGAATAATATACATTATATTAATGGGAATCCTCATGTTAATGTTGTAAAAATATTACGGTATTGTTTCGAGATATATAATGAGTTAACTGATAGTTATACCAATGGCATATTTAGTAACTGAGTTCACGTTAAACCTCTATTTAATTACGAGCGTTGTTATGTTAAATGGAACCGAATAATATGGGTAGGACCTTTGGCAGTCTAGCTAGTTATGTTGACACTTAGCTAGTAGTATGGGTCGTTATAGATGGGTACTTACGTTAGGAGTGCACAGTTAGACGAGAGGTGAGAATATCAGGTGAGTGTACGTCCTAACATGTACTTTGCATTTAATGTTTTAAATGTTTTTAAAGCACTTGCAGGTTTTTAAAATATAACTCCACATTCGGGCTCTGACCCGTTAGCTTTTCAAATCTCTTTTTCTTTGTAAAACCATTTTAGGTGCCCAGCCACAAGGACACCAAGCATAGGATACTCATTCAGGTGACGAGCTGTAGCTGCTTGTGGAAGCTACATGGATTTGCATGTAGACGCTTCTATCTTTTGGATTCCAGAGTCACCATCTATCAGTTGTAGGGCATGTTGCCCATTTCTTTAGAGACATCTTTTATATTTCAGTTTTCAGACTTTGGCATGTTTTATTTCAGTTTCGGTTATTCATTTCAGTTATGGGATTGTAGTGAGGAGTTTTCCTCCAGACTTTATTTACTCTATTGTGATGATTATTCATTTTACTTCAGTATGGTGAATGGTGTTATTTATTTCTTCATTACATTTGTTGCATGTTAATCAGACTTAAATTAAAATTTGGCAACTTGCTTTTTAAATACTAGGTGGTTAGAAATAATAAAATGTTTTCGACAGTGATGCTATTAACTGAGCCAACTTGGCATTTTGAATTAATTTTATAAAGGAGTAGCTACCCGGTATTTAATTAGTCGGGGTGTCACAAGAGCTAAAACACAAAAAGATAAGAAAATAGATTAAAGTGTGAATTAGAGGTGATGTTCCCATTTTTCTATAACCGTAATCCGATGATGAGATCCATGTACCCAAAAAAATTCCATTTTTCTATTTGTGTGCATGAACTTGGCTCCTATGCATTTAATCTTATAAATCACGTACAGCCAGAGAAATAGCCACACTTCCGAGAGATTTGTTTGTGAGAGCATCCCATGAGAATTTGAATCAAAACAAATTTTTGGATAAGTAATGTAATAGTCAACCGGTGGAAATTCGCGATTAAATCTCGGGCTTTGCACACACGCACTATGATTTGAGACCCTTAAATATGAATTGATGATGACTATTTTCTGGAAAAGTTTGAATTATATAATTTTTGCGTATTTTGAGTTTTCTTTGAGTCAATAACGAATTTTGTGTGTGTATTCAGTGAAAACTTTCACAAGAGACAACTCGTCCTACTAGGGTAACCTAGGGGTTTAAAGGCTTGTTGCATACGCTAAATGGAATCGCTTGCCTACGAAAGAGGTATTCTATCCCATTTTAGAGTTGGATCATGTTTTGATTCTTTTACATTGCTCAGGACGATCAAAGTTCTAAGTTAGGGGGGTTTGATAAGGCATAAATTCTTCCAAATTTACCCCTTAATTTAGAGGCTTTTATTACTCTGAACATTGTAAAACGAGTTGGTTTATCTCATATCATTACTAATGGCTTCGTCTAACAAGTATCCCGAGTTTCGTGCATTTCTTATTGATTTTACTGGTATTTAATACATGAACGAAAGAAAGAAATCGGATGAAGCAAGTGAAAATAAAGAGGATGAATCAAAAAGGGAAAAAGTGTATTTTTTTTCCAGGAATCCGGTTGAGAACCCGAAATAAAAGCCAAAGATCTCGAGTTTATGAACGCATAGGAAGAAACTGCGTTCAAAATCGAAATCTGGAATAGAATTTATGAAGACCCAAAGATGTGAGATAACCAAGATGTTTTAAAGAGATAATCAAGAGATTTTGAAGAAATAATCAAGAGAAATTGAGAAGAAAATTCGGAGCAATCCGGATGGCATAAAAAAGGATTGATCCGGGTGCTAAAAATCACTAAATAAAAATGCATTTACCGGACCAATCCGAGCATAAAAAAATGGATCAACCTAACCCCCAAAGATCTCTGCATAAATTCTGTCTAGCGGACCAATCAGGCTGATATGAAAAATGGATCGATCCGGTTCTTACCCAGACCAATCCGAAATATCTTCACTGGATCGATCTGAGGTTTGAGATTGGGGACTATCTTCTTCAAGATAGAGTTTTGTTTGAATCCAACTCATGTAATTTTTTAAGGATATAAATTTAAAACAACTCCTTGACATGAGGAGAGCTTCTAATTCATTTATTAGTTTAGAGGATAGAACAACAAGAAATCCTAGTTTTTATATAGCTTTGATTCCAGTTCAGCAATTCATGTAAATTTGATTCAATTCTTGTTTTCATTATTGCAGTAGTTAATTCATTATATCATAATTTCATTCTTCCTAAGTCCAAGTTTGTAGTTAAAATGTTTTCCTCCATTCAAAGCATGTTTTCTTCTCGTTTTAATATGTCCGGCTATGTTTTCAAGGGTTGGGGTGCATGAACCCCAGCCGATGTAATTCACGATAGTGGAAATAGGATTTTGAATTACAATCGTAGATGAATCGTGTTGTATGGTTGTAACAACCATTGTAAGACTTTTAATCTCGTTTGCCCTAGGTAACCGAGATGCTTAAGAGTGCTTTCGTGTAGCTAATATGACACTTCTTTACTCGTCCTTTGCTTACATACTATGCGGGCTATGATCCCTCATATTATTAATACTTAGGAGCACTAAAGACCGGGTTCATTTAAAGTTTTATTTCTGAATCTAGTATCCTGTGAAATGAATTACTAGGGTGTGGGGTATTGTAACCCAACCTATTGTTCTCATTCCATGTATAGATCGTAAAACTTTTGTCATCAACTTTTTGTTTAACTTATCTTAGTTGCATTTCATTCATTTGTTATTTCGTTAGTTAATTATTGTCGAAATTGCATTTAGTTGTAGTTGTTCTGTTTATCAAAATCACCTTTTCCTTCTTTTTAGAGTCAAAACTAGATTACCCTTATCTTTCCAACGTCGTCACGACTTCGTTTGTCCTGTTTTTGTGAGGATCGATACCCGACTTATCGGATTATTACTTGAGCGACAGGCTTGCACTTGAGCCTATATAGTACACACACTAGACACATTTGTGGTCGCGTCACTTACCAAGTGATAAATTGTAATAAAGATTTAAAACTAACCTAATTAATTTATATATAATCTTTGCTATTAAAGTTGGGTGATGCGACATCAAGTCTTGCTCGTCTATCCACTCAACCCAATTTCATGGCACATGAGTACAAAAAGTATGATTGAATGGTTCTGTATTCATTGCAAGGGTGTAGGAGGAGAATACTAATGTACAAAATTCATATATTTCATATAAGTCTATTACTTCTTTTCCAGCGAGTGCGAAAGATAAAAATTTCGTTGAAGATAAATTGACTTACCACGGTATCCTTCGAAATATATTTGAATTGGACTATATAATATTTAAAGAGGTTGTTCTTTACTCTGATTGGGTAAGAGTTGAGGGACAAAATGCTTATTAAGTTGATTTAGGTACCAGTTTGATTATGGTTTACTCGTCTAAGATGAAGAGCACGGAACATGTGAGCGATGAGTCATTTGTTTTTTTCTTTTTAATAGGTCAAGAAAGTTTTTTACTCTTAGTATATCAACAAAGAGCAGTGGTCAATCGTCCTACATGCGCTAAAGCCTCTAACCAGTAGCGTGGATGAATTGGCTGCTCCAATCAAATATCAATCCATTTTGGATGATAACTCGAATTTGAAAAAATTATTATATTTGTAATAAGGATTTCAATTATTTGAAATAATTCTTAGTTTAGTTTATGATATGGTGTTCTATTCATCTAATATCCTTGTTAATTTGTATTCTTTTAATGTAATTGTTGATTTGTCACAGTTTAGTTCTTTGCTAGATATATTTTTATTGGATGTCAGTTTAATTCTTTGTTCATTTGGATTTAAACACTTTTTCAGGATTTGAATCAAGTTTTGTCTATTAGTTAGTAAATAAGTTAATTTGGATTTTAATCATTTTAAAGAATTATTTAAAACAATTCTTAGTTTTGTTTGTGAAATGGATTTGTATTCTTCTAATGTTATTGTTAATTTATTGTGCATATTATCTAGCAATGTCAAATTAATTCATTATTCTTATTTCTAAATCATCTTCTTATATATATATATATATATATATATATATATATATATGTGTGTGTGTGTGTGTGTGTGTGTGTGTGTGTGTGTGTGTGTGTGTATGTGTGTGTGTGTGTGTGTTTCTAGTATTAACAATTTTTGCAAAATATGACTTTATCAGGGCATGATCAAGGAAGCGACGATGAGGAGGACTCGTCTAGCACTAGGCCCCTAAAGTTGGTCAATTTGGGGAGCATAATGGACAACATTTACTTTTTACATAATAATTTGTATTTAACATTCATATTTGTCTTAATATATATTGTGTTACTTACATGTATTTGGTCAATGATTGATTTTTATTAATATTAGTGTTGAATGCTATTAGTTATTATTGAGATATATATTTAATTGATGCTATAGGTTAAATAATATACCACTGGGCAGTGGCAATGGCCATACTACCTAATAATTTGTTTATTCTATTGCCTAGTTTTGTCACGGTCAATGTCCCTGATAAGTTTTTCTTTGTCAAGGACTTGTCACAGTCAAAGCATATGACAAAGCAAAACTTGTCCCAAACATTGATCGTGACCTGTCCATGACAAATGAAACTTGGTGTGAACATTAATATGCCCATGACATATGAATGTATGGGTTTATTGAAAAAACTAGTTGTCACCCCCATTCATATCACGGTCTTTGAACGTGACAAGTTCGACTTGTCAAGCTCTATAACCGTGATAAGTAGCTCATTTTGGTGTAGTGATTTGGACAATATCTCAATTTTGGTTTATTGAGTTTAGAGTTAACAAAATAACTCGAAAAAAATTTCAACGAGAGACTTAAATTCTATGATTGTTTAACTTTGTTGTTAGTAATAACAACAGGGCATTTTTTTTCTATCGTCTCGTGCTACGAATATCGCTTTTAATTTTATTCTTGTATCCTTCCATTATAGTTGAACCTAGATTTGAGTCCACTTTTTGTGTCATTTGGTGTCATTTTAGATCTTTGAACAAATGTTGTATGTTAGTTAAATAGAATGTGAAATATGATTGTATTTCCTATATTTAAGAGATTATCACATTTACATTCCTTCAGATTTTAAACCAATCTTTAGCATGTCGGATATAGATGAAACGTTCTAGTTGAGAGGGCTTGATAATTCCATCATCTATACTAATTAATGTGTGCAACCCAATAAACCCATGCATTCATATTTAATTTATGTTCCTCCGTTATATGTTTTAGATTTTGAACACATAGTAGCATCTATTTCTTTTCAAATCCATACATTCATATTGATTTCATTTCTTCCCGTCGAAGTGTTGATGAACACAATTTGTTTTTAATGGCATATATAATGTACCTAATGGAACGTCCCGACCTGAATTTATGTGTTTACACGTAGTCTACCTGGTCCGACCCGAGTGTCAGGTGTGAAGTGTAATGAAAAACCTTATATAATGTTGCTAGTCCAATCTTATTTTTAAATTAATGTTTGACTTATTTAGCATGCGAATCCAATTTCAAGTAAAACTACATGAGGGACCCGTGAAAAGAACCCCTGGAGTCCAAGCATACAGAGCTGCTCGCCCCTGGAGACCAAGCATACAAAACTACTGAAGTAAAATTAAATAAAATACTTACCTATGTAACTCTCTCAAAATACGAACCCACACCCAACCCGCCGTAACAAAGACCAGGGTGTGAGCCAATGCTTAGTGGGAAGATACAAATATAGTATAGAGACGAATGGCAAAAAAGAAGACTCTAACACATTATACCTACCTTCACATGAAACTACCTTTTACACACACATATATATATATATACATATACTTAATGCATGAGACTGTTTTATTTCCAAAAACGTTGTTTTATCCATATTAATTTACCTTAATCTCATAAAGACTTCTTTTTTCTTTATTTGACATTTATCCCTCTATTTAACGAATGCGTTTAAATTCTTGAAACCACTACACTCTGTATAACTTAAATCATTTCTCTACCAAAATTACTATTTAAAAAAAAACAGTGCATTTTAGTATTTTTATTTAAAAATCACCCTTTCAACACACGCGAACACCGTGTTAGAAAATACTTATTTAACCTTTGAAAACTTTTCACAACATGCCCTTATGCTAATTATTGTTAAACCTTCTTAGGTTTCTAAACTTACCCTTTTAACCATTATACTTTACTGTTTCCTTAATTTATGGACACTAATCGATTTATACATTTCTTATCCACTTTAACCTTTACTAGAACATTTATGAATTCATACAAGTTAAGTTGTCTTAACACTGTTTCACCACACAAACCATTTTTTGACATGTTCCCTATTCCTTTATCTTTTCTCAGAATCTATCAATAAACTATTTACTTTAACGGGCTCCACACCATTGGCAATGCCACCATATTCTATGGCCAGTGGTTTTCAAACTTTCACCCCGGGCTCTGGCCCTCCTTAATTATCCCGATTTCATCTGAGTTCATTTTTATGTGTTTTAATATTTTACAAATGTCCAAATTATTCCTTCTTTCCCTTTTTACCCGGCCGAAGTCAAAGTGGAGGTACCCCAACTCATGTTACACTTGAAATTATCATCTCATATCGTTTACACTTTATCTTTGATTTTATTACAAAAATCATATTCATTTAGTCCCAATTTGTGTAACACCTTTTCAACATTTTTATTTCATAAAAATGTTTCACTTAAAGTAAAATTATCATTTTATCCATTTATTTCGAAATTGTCATTTTCCTCCATTTCAGAAGTGTTGTTTTTCAAAAACACTTTTAGTTACTCATACTACTTCTCAAGTGATTTCAACACTTTAACTCCTTTTTCACATTTGGAGTATCGTTCTTCTCAAGTTGAAAACCATTTATTCCATTATTTCCTTTCCAAATTCATAAATATTAATCTTTAAAATATCAGTAAGTTACACACACCAACTTCCCAATGTTTAACTATTAACACTTATGCAATACCTTTACTAACTACATTTCTAATTTAGATATTTCTTTAATTTCTTTATTCAACAAATATAATTACCCTTAAAGACTACTTTTATAAGAAAATGCCATTTCTCTTTTGGTAATGCATGTAGTCTTGCAATCTTATATTCATCACACCTTTAACCCCCTTTTCCACACATTTTGAAGCAAGAATTTCTATTTTTCTTATTTCTTGTTTAAACCCAGCAAAACATCTTTTAAACTTGACCACATATTCATTAATAAAGTACTAAAAATTTATATTCATGATAAAATAGATTTTAAATCCTAAAATCCTACTAAATTGGTCAAACATACGTTTCATTCTAGAAATTCTTAATACTTTCAAAATGCACTTTCATGTCATAAAAAATATTCTACTTCTCAAACTCAAAAAATGTTCCTCTTTTATGAACTTTACATTTTTGCAAGAAAAATTGAAACATTATTTCACTAATGTTTTAGTAAAATCAATCATCATTTTCAAACATTTTTATTTCATAAAATGTTTAATATAGATTTTCTAGAAAATACACCATTTTCATAAAAATCATAATCTCATTTCAAGAAACTTTCAAATATTTACTCATAATTTATTTTTTAATAAAATAACATTTTGCAACATTTTTATTCCATAAAAATGTTTATTATTTAGTACACATGATTTTCATAATTTAATCAAATGTCCCTACTCATGTAATCTAACAACAAGACTACAAATACATAAAATATAGTCTTAATACTAAGATTAAGATTTTCCACCTCAAATGAATCTCTTGTAATAGAAGGCACAGAGGATATAAGAAGTTGGCAACCTCACACCTCCTAAGGTGGTCTTACAGAGGCTACTTAGCGTCACCAAAGCTTGTCTCCATGAAAGTTCCATCAAAATCCTCTTCAAGCTCCATAAATCATCCATCGTAATTATCACACCTTGCCTAATTCTGGCATCGGCCTCCACCAAAACTAAGTCGGTCATGAGTAAATAAAATATCATTCTTATCATGAGACGAATTTGAGACATATAAAATTAATTCACAAGATAAATGATAATCAATCCCAAAAATAAACCATCCAACTAGGCGATAAAAGATCTATCTCCATGTTAAACTCAAAGTAAATACAATGTTTAATAATATGAAAATGAATAATCTCCAACTGAATCCAGTGAAATAGCTGATTAAAACCCATTGCAACTTTGGAACCGAATGGCCCAATCAAAACCATAAACTATGTCTCAAAGCAAATACGAAGGAATGGAAAACTAAATAAAGTCAATATGTTTAAGGTAGGAAAATCCAACTGCACCTCCAAGCAAATCTTCAAATAATTCTATGCAGCTTCTCCAAATAATATTTCCTAAAAAGTTAGTCAACGCACGAGGTCAGAGCCCCAAGCATGAATACACACTACTCCCCTCAGATAGGATCCTTGAATCGAAATAGTAGCATTATACGCAATAAATATCACAATAGAGTATTTTAATTGAACGAGAAAATTAAACACAGGAAAGATAAATTACTAACCACCCCCAAAGACTCTAATAAAAATCGCCAATATCATTTTAATTATCCCACAACCCCAAAGAAATATTTTAATGAAATTAACCCAAATTTATTATTGTTCTCACTTTTTATTATGGTGGTCCTTCTGCCTCAGGTGGTAATCCACCAAAGTGTCACACTTCCCCATGCCAAAACGCCAGTCGAATTCGTCTAAAATGTCGATCTCCCACAATTTGACAAAGTTCCACACAGGATATGACATAAATCACCAGCCGACCTATTTAAACTGTCAGCCCCTGCACATAATGTTGGCACAAATTTTAATACCTGTTTTTATCTTAGGCATTAATTCTCATTTTCTCAATTTCATAATTGAAAATTCACCCTACCCTTTTAAGCGATGTGAGATCCTCAAAATACACCTTAGTCCCATAACTAAGGGTCCCCAAGTACACATGCGTCCTATGCTATATATAGGATGAATTGCCAATATAAAACACGTCATAGTCTCATGACTAGGCTAACACAACGATAATAAAACATAAAAACCAGCCCACCCCCGGAATATAAAATCGCCACGAATTTACACTAGCTAGTCCCATACCTAGCAAGCGTAAATTATAAGCAAGGCCTACCCACTATTCCCATACCTAGTAAGCATCCTATAATAAAGGTGACAAAAAATACTATTTAAAAGCCCCTCATCCCCGCGATGGCAAAGTGAATAATAATAATCCATACAATATCATAAATTATAAATACAACATGACAATATATTCATAAAGGTCCCAATTTAATTTAAATCAATGAATAATACCGTCATCGTTTCTGCATAATTATTTACGTTCAAAAAGGCTAAATTAATTAACATGAAACAATATTCAGTATGACACAAGCGTTTTCTTTTATGATTTCATAACTTCTTATAAGTGTGAGCGCATCCCACAAACCATATAAATAAACCCACTTAAAATTCTACATGAGAGCCTACACCCAAAACCATAAACACCCAAAAATCTAATCTACGAACCGAAGGGTTTCAAGGATTAAATTATATTGAAAATTTTCATAAAACCAGACCCAAACTTATGTGTCCACTTTTTATAATTAAGTTACTAATTGATTTTTAATCAAAAATATATGATTAAAGGTTTAGGAGACACCTAAAAGGCATAATACTAAAGGAAAGGAATAGAGTATTCATACCTGTGATTTCTGAACCAAAAATCTGGGTAGACGATTGGATTCTTCTTGTAAAGTTAGCAAAAGAGCGTTGTTGAGTAATCTTGAGTAAACCCCCAATTAATCTTTCAAATCTTGTGAAAAAACTTTGATTATGTTGGAGGTTAATCTTTGGGATTGAAAGGAAAATATTTTGGAAGAGCTCTATGGTGAAAAACTTGTGAAAAAATGATTATGAGAAGTCCCCTACGAATTAGAAGCATTAAATAACAATTAAGTGTCGTAATCCCACTCAAACTCTTAAATAAAGGCCGAACTGACTCTAAACTGGGAGTAGTCGATCGATCGACTAAACGAGTCGATTGATCGACCATGAAGGAAATTAGAAATCTGACAACATTTTTTTGAAAAAGGGGCTAAACCTAAAACTCTCATAAAAACTTCATTTAAATCCAATTTAGATTCCGTTTGAGGTTCTACTTTCCATAAAAACTCCCATAAAAAATCTCATAAAGGATTAAGAGTTTGACTAAGAAAAGAGTTATAATCCGATACAAACACTAAAAAAAATATTCCTGAAGATCTGACTGTTGGAATTAGCTGAAATTTAAGGGCCAAGTAGCTGAAGACGAGAGGAAGCTACAGAAAAAATTTCACCTCGATCGGATGGTTGAATATTTTTTAATATTTTTTTTTCTTAAGAGTTGTACGTTTTAAGGACACTTCTAAAAGACCCAAGACTTATATATACTCATATTACGAGTCTTTAAAGATAGCTTTTCGAATTCCGAATTTTATTTTTCTCGAATGTTCAAAAATTTATTTTAAAATACCCATTTAAAAAAATACGGGTCGTTACATACTTCCCCACTAACAAGAAATTTTGCCCTCGAAATTCAACGAATCCTAACGCTCAAGATAAAATGCTACTTGATTTATTTCCCAAAAATCACAACACTAAAATCCTCAAATCAATTCTAAACCTTCTCACCACGATGCCTAACACGTCTTCAAATAATTTCTATCTCCAAAGAAAATATGTCTAACCCGCATGCTAGACCCAAAACCAAAAGATCCGAAGGTTATCGTATACCTAAGGTCTGATACCATATGTAACACCCCATGCACTCGATAGGACACGCGGTGTGCTACTACGATAAAAAGTAAACTAAAATCATCCACAATATTTATAGAGCATCTCTATTCCATAATTTAAATATAACAAATCCATAAATTGTTACACTTCCACAATAATGACTTACAATAATGTTTCTCCCAAAATAAACAATTCTCCAAAAAAAATTACACATCTAATTTATACATCAAAAATAAATCTTCCGATCCAAGCTCTAAAATAATTCTCCAAAATAGTTTATAGAATCCCAATCCACACTAGCCTACTACTAAAAGAAAATATGAGGAAGTACAGAATATGATAGGAATAGATGCTCAAAAATAACACGATGAATAAATCGCAACAATATGAATGCGCATATACAAATCAAATGCAATAATCAAGCATTATATTAGTATTAATTTCTCAACAACACATCAATGGGTCATCAGGCCTCACATCACCTCCCCTAGGCATCTCAAAGTCATATAGCGGTTTTTGGACTATTGTCGAGTGTCCATTCTTCGTTACATATTAAAATATCACGACAGTATGCTCAAATCAACAATATAATATGTCTCAATGAATAAAATAATAGATTCCAACAATTTTTCCGGATTCCAATGAATATCAGAATTCGACATGAGTTCAATTGACATAGAAAAGAAACGGAATACTCTCGAGAGAATTTAGGAGCATATTATGTAAGTCACGTACCTCAAAATCATCACATGAATTGTCACATAAATTTATGCCTAAAAATTTGATCGCTCCATCACGTTCCTCTCGCGAAAATAATCAAAAATCGTTCTAGCCCAAACTCGATAAAACACTAAATAAGCCTTCAAATATTGAGTCAAACACTTGATTAAGTTTGGGGCTAAAGTTTGTAGATGAAAGGGAATAATTTTGGAGAGGTCATCTGGTTGAAAAGTTGATGAAAAAGTGATTTGAAAAGCCAATCCATGAGTTTGTTGTGATATATAAAGGATTAAGAGTTTGATTAATAAAAGAGTTATAATTAGATACAAACACTAAAAAAAATATTTTGGACGATCGGACTGTTGGAATCTGCTGAAATTTAAGGGTCTAGTAGATAAAGGCGAGAGGAAACTGGGAAATTTTTTTTAGCTCGATCGGATGGTCGAATATTTTTAAATATTTTTTTCCTAGAGAGTTTTATATTTTGAGGACTCTTAGAGAGTTTTATGTTTTAAGTAATCTTCTAAACGACCCAAGACTTATATATACTATTATTATGAGTCTTTTATGATAGCTTTCCGAATTCTGAATTTTATTTTTCTCAAATTTTCCAAAATTAGTTTAAAAATGCCCATTTAAAAAATTCTTGTTGTTACAATCATCTTCTCCTAAAACCACCAACAACATCTCCAAAATTTGTATATTTCCCCATCCATGCTTGAAGTGAGTATACAAGTTTCAAATATGGTGGAATATATAACAAATATGGGGATATAAGGTAGATGGGTGGTGGTATCATGGTGGGAGAGTGTTTGGAGGTTAAAATGGTGGAGGAAGACCATTCCTTCCACTCTCTATCTCTCTTCTTCTAACTCCCACAACACAAATGAGCCAAAATGATCCTTATAAAACCCTTAAAACACCCAAAAATCCCGTTTTGCCCACTCTGGGCTTACCTAAGCTCGACAACTGACCAAATCGAGGGCCAGAAATGTGATAGAACACAAGGACAATCAGATTATAATATTTTTGAGGCACGTCGTTCGAACGACATGGGACTCGTTCGAATGGCATGTCCTTTCATTCGATATATGGATTTACGCAACCTGGGACTGTAAGGCAATTAGATACCGCTCGAAGGTCATTTGAACCCTTCTTTAAGGGACCTTTGCGCAATATGGGATCTCGCTTCTAACGAGACCTTATGTCCTTTAGACTACCCTTTCTGCCAACTCTTCTATTTCCTTCAAATTTGACCCACAACTTCAAATAGTTATCATCAAACCTCACTTCATTACAATTTATACAAAATTTAAATGAAATATTAGGGCAGGGTATTACACCTAATGACTTTAGATTTATTTGTATTTTTTTCTCACTGATCTGTTATTTTTATAGTTATTATAGTGTTACGATTTAATGAATATATTTTTTTTTCTTAGGGTATTAATACCGACAATTGAATGGTTGAATATGAAGATTATGGAGTTTTGTTTTGTTTGCTGCCACTTCTAATTTTTTTTCAAAATTTCTTTATATATTTCTAATTAATTTGTGAACATGGCATTTTCATGACTTTTTAAGTATCCAATATATTTAAGTAATAAGTGGGCTAATACCCTCGCCTCATTGTTGTTCCTAATTCATTGTATTTATTGTTTTACTATACCAAATAACAATAGTATTAATTATTTGTCAGGTTTTATTGTGTTATATTATTGATGCTAATAATAGAGGGTGAAGGTGATGTGAGAGGTAGATAAAGAATTTTGTGAAGCCTCAGTATAGGGTGAAGATGAAGCTTCTATGTACCACATTTTGTTAATTTTTCATCATAGTAGAGCATTTTCTTATGTTAAATTTTCACCCCATTTACTGGAGTTATAAGAAACATTTTGTATAATATGGTTCAAATCTTCTGCATAGTTATTTGTCCCTATGTGTGTTGTTTGGACCGATTCTTAGCACATATTTTATAATATCCATTCGTAAATGCCCAAATAAGTTTATATATGTACACAACTTTCGAGATTGGTTAATTTGAAATTTCATATAAGCATATACTACATTTAATTATTTTCTTGATTCACAACATTATTTTATGCTAAAATAGGTTTATTTATCAATTTCCCACATTCTCATTAAGGGATGTTTTCTCCATTTCGTAGTTTCTTTTCAGTTCACAATTTTTGTATTTTGTAAATAATTTTCAAATTTGTTTATTTTTGCAATTGAACGTGAAAATTGATTTTATTCTAACACAATATAAGTTCATTTTTAGTTTTTAAGTTATGTCTTATAAAGGAGATGGCACTACACCAAAAAGGCCAAATTGGCACCCTTTAGCTGGCCAGCATTGTCATGGTCATTGACCATGACAAAAAAACACGTGTTTTTTTATCACGGGCAATGACCATGACAAGGCCTTGACAAAGGATTATCACGGTCAATGACCGTGACAATCCTTATAATATTATCACGGTCAAGGACTGTGACAGGTCCGTAACAAGTTTAGCAGCAAAAAACCCTTTCCCCTCCTTTTTTTCCAACCGCTTTGTTTCCCTCCACTTTCTCTCTCTCTCTCTACGCACTGCTCTCCCTCTCTCTCTCTACTTTCAGGTTGGTTTCTCTTTCTCTCTATCTCTTCCATTTGTATATGTGTGTGTGTATATATGTGTGCGTGTGTGTGTATGTTTATATGTGCGTGTATGTGTATGTGTGTGTGTGTGTGTGTGCGTGTGTGTGTTAGGGGTTGGGGGTGGGGAAGGGGAAGGGAGGGGGTGTATGTGCGTGTACCTGTGTGTGTGGGGGGGGGGGGTTGTGTGTGTGTGTGTGGTGGTGGGGTAAGGGGGTGGGGCAGGGCTTGGGGGGAGGGGGTAGGGCTGGGGGTGCGGGATGGGGCAGGGGGTGGGGTTGTGTGTGTGTGTGTGTATGTGCATGTGCATGTGTGTAGTGTGAATGTATGTGCGTGTATGTGAGTATGTACGAGAGGGGAAAATAATGCGGGGGGTGGGACGGGGGGTGGGTCTACGTGCGTGTGTTTGGGGAGGGGGGAGGGGGGTGGGGGTGGGGGTGGGGCTTGTTATTTTTTTTAATTAAATTTTAATTGGTTTATTATATATTTCCCCTCATATGCAAGTAGTGACCCTTGTAAACGAATTGATTGATTATTAATTTTTTTTAGTAAATTAATGCCCTTTCATATGAAAGTTGGATTGCCCGTCATTGTAAATTAGTAAATTAATAATTGTATACTTTAATTGATGAAATGAATTGATTGAGTAGATGAATTAGAAGGAGTACAGGGTACACATTTGTTGTTGCTATTGCCGTTGGATTATAGTGGATCGATGTTGGGTTGGTTAATTTTATAAGTGGCGTAACCACTAGATTATTGTCCATATGGGGGTCGAATTTTTCAACTTTTTTTGAAAATTACTTTGTATAATGAACAATATATATAGTATGGTAATTAAATGAAACATACTTGAAATGACATATAGTGCACATAGATGCTAGCCTTCTAGTTCTTATGCGTACGTATTCAATAGCCCTTAGACCCGTTCGAGAGTCATTGCCCCTGTAATGAGATCTCTCGAATTGTCTTGTTTGGACAGTTTGGGACGGCATAATTTCTGTATAATAATATTCTTAGTGCCTAAAAGTTGTTACTTTTGGAGGAAGTTCTGCTGTCGTATCCTTATATTCTCTGGGTACATACTGGATTGATAAGTGTGACTGTTATTAGATATTTGTGGTAGCTGTGATGGGATATCCAAAATATAGAGAGTGGATGGGTGAGACAAATAGAATGGGGGATGTCTTTTGCAGAGGTGCTAATGAATTTGTGAAATACGCAAAGAGATATCATAATGATGAAGAGTTTTCGTGTCCATGTGTTAGGTGTAAGAATGGTAAGGTATTTGAGTGGAAAACATTTGAACTACATTTGTTAAGATGGGGTATGCAAAATATTTATCGATTTTGGAGTTTTCACGGTGAATTGAAAGTTCCTTTTGTTCCCAAACAACCTTCACAACAACCTTCAACAAGTAGGATAGATGTAGAAGGGGATGACGTAGATCATAATATTTTAAAGGATTTAGTTGATGACGCGTACGACGTTTATGAAGAGGATGAGAATGAGGTTACTGATGATGTACAATGTTCAGGTGCTTTTGTTCCCGTGTTGAGCCATAGGCTTCAAGGGATGGCGTCCGTCATTCTTGATATCATCGGTACTCCTACCGTGAATGTTACTAGACCTCTCCTTAACTAATTACTTGTCTATCTGACGGAGTTGGGTCGAGATGGATTTCATTTTGACTGGATGATTGGACCTGTGATTCCTCTTAGGCCAATGAGTTCCTTCAATTTTGTATACATTTTCCTTTATCTTCTTATGTAATTCTTGGGCATTAGTTCCCAATTTTGTAATCTCTAAAGTTTGTGAATGTGTAAGGACATTTTTGTCCATTATCAATTTGTATGTCGTACGTCGTTACACCGTTGAAGAAACTCAAGATCGCATCTACATCAACGGATCCGAATATCAAAGCATCTTCAACATCATAGCCTCTGCGAGAATGAACTTGGTAAAATTTTGTTTTTACGGTCCTTAAAGTCCATATTTAGTATTGGGAATTTTTTATAAAATGTTTTTTATAAAAATAAGAAGTAAGTTTTTCAAGCAAAATGAGGCTTTTAAAAGGATTTTATTTTTCTGGGAAAACCGGACCGGTCCGCCTCCCTTCCGGATCGATCCGCCACCGGACCGGTCCGCCCTCTACCCGGACCGATCCGCCGAGCTCGAGGTCCAGTAGACTACGGATCGAATGCGAACCGATAAAGGCAGTTTTTAAAAGAACCGATCCGAGGTCGGACCGATCCGCCCCCAAGCCGGACCGGTCCGCCTGGGATAAACTCGAGCAGTTCCGTCAGATTTTTATCCACCATCTTATATTTCCTATATATATAACTATTCCGATGGTGTATTTCTTTAAGACTTTGAGAAAACGTTTTTAAGAGTACAAACACAACAAGACTTCAATTTTTGATGTTCCAACCATCTTTTTGATTCACACACAAAAATCCCAATTACTTTTGTGAATCTTTTGGAACCCTAGAACACAAACTTTGTTGTTGTTTATCTTTGTGGAGAGATCTTTGCAACCGAGGGCTGCGTGTCATTGCTGAGGGAGTCTCTACAAATTTTTATGGCTGCGTGTCATTGAGGAGAGCTGCGGTTCTTCCTTCGTTGTTTGGGCTGCGAGTCCTTGGAGGGTGCTGCGTGTATTCTCTTGCTGAGTTGAAGACTGCGTGTCTTTGTGGGTTGGCTACCCGTTGATCCATTGCAGATTTCTCTATGTAATTGTAAGTTGCGGCTTGTATATTCATAGTGAAATAAAGGTTTTACCCGAAAGGGTTTTTTTCCTGAAATCTGTGTCTCAGCATAATTTTTGTGTCACGTGCTTTATTTATTTATCGGTTGACACACGCACCTTAGATGAATGATTAGGGGCTGAAATTAAATAAGTGTGCTATATTAGAAAGTTGCGAGGTTAATCAATTATCACACGTAATTCTTGGTTTCTCAGAATGAAAAAAGGATATATGTTTTCCCATGCCACCTCTTTGTGATATAACTATTTGCGTATATTACAATATTCTACAATTCTTTCATCTCTACTCAAGTTGCAATAATAGACATCCAAGACAACTTATATATTCATAACAACAACAGCTAGATACAACGATTGTCTAAACTTAATTGCTTATACATGATAGACTTTCAACTATATATTGTTAATCTTGAATGGTTTGTCTTCTTCCATATTAGAAATTAAGAAATATCCCAAATCATAAGATTCTTTTACAATGAAAGGTCCCTCCTAATTCGCTGCAAACTTAGGTAGAGGAAGCCCCCTGATGTGCTTGACTGCTACCTTCAAAACGAGGTCTCCTTCTTGGTCTCACCAAGTTGTCATATGCCCAGGAGAGATGCTCCGTGTACATTTGAAAGTGATGCATCGCATTATCTATGTGTTCATCTAATGCTTCCAACTACACATGTCTGTTTTATGGGAGCATGCTACTTCGCTAGGCGTATCGGGCAGAGGGAACTTCTAACTCTACGGGGAGAATTTATTTAGCTCCATAAATAAGGGGAAATAGAGTATATCCTGTGGGCTTCCTTTTAGTCATTAGATAGGCCCACAATACATTACCCCTTATTTGTAAAGGTTTCCCTGGTTTGTAAATACATCGACCCAGAAGAAACAAAGGTTTCCTTGGTTTGTAAAGTATTGGGATAATTCCCTTAGCTCCATTGCCCCTTCCCCAGACTCTAGTTATTTTCTAATATCTCCCCTCTAGTCCGAGTCATCCTTCATCGGCAGAAATGATTGTACCACCTAAAGAATTGTTCTTCATTGAATTACGACTGTAGTTGTATCATTCCTCATGACCATCTTCTGAGAGATTGTGGCATAGACATCTGGATGGCGGTTCATCGTTAGGGGATGTCTCTTGATATTGGTTTGATGGACCTAGTTGAGGAACCTCTGAATGATTATTCTGTAAGGTGACAAAATTAGGCGTTTTAACGCATATTCTCCATTCACTTGCTGAATCACTAAATTTGAATCACCCTTGATGCAAAGTGAATGAATTCCCCTTCGAAGGGCCTTCAGTAACCCTAGTACCAATGCTTCATACTCTCCTTCATTATTGGAACAAGTAAAATCTAACCTGTAGGAAAGGAAAATCTCCTCCATTCCTTTTGAAAGAATAACCCCTTCTCCCTATTTTCTTTCTGGTGAAGATCCATCGAACTGCATGGTCTATTCTTCGTTGCTTTCATCTAAGTGATTGGCCTGTAATTCGTCTCCTGTAATATCTTCTCTAGGTGGTTCAAACGTCCCGGAGGGAAAGATTGCCAAGAGATCTGTGTATGTCTAACTCTTGATTGTGCAAGGGACCACGGACTTCAAATCATATTCTAAGAGGATGAGGAACCACCTAGCTTCCCTACCAATCAATATAGTTCTTGTCATAAAAAACTTTATAGGATCATATCTTGTTATAATATGAATTGTAAAAGACAACATATAATGTCTAAGTTTTTGCGCTATAAAGACCAAGGCTAAACAATGCCCTTCTAAGCTACTATACCTTACCTCTGGCCCATAAATGATTTTAGTGAGGTAGTAGACTATTCATTCCTTCCCGTCAATCTCATGTGCTAACAGAGCTCTAACGAACCTCGTGGTGGATGTGTGGTAAAGCTGCAATGGTATTCCAGCCTTTGGGGGAACCATGGTTTGCAGTGAAACGAGCAGCTTCTTCAGCCTAGTGAGAGACTCCTGATGAACCTCCTCCCACTTAAATTTTATGTTCTTTTATAAAATTCGCATCAACAGGTGCATTATTTCGGCCAATTCGAGTATAAATCTCCTAAGGTGGGAAACTTTGTCGAGGAAACTCTGAAGCTCCTTCACCATTCTTGGACATGGAATCTCTAAGATTGCTCACTGTTTGTCCTGTCCCATCTGCACCCCCCTGTCGACAACCCAAAAATGTAAAAACTTTCCACTAGTTACTTTAAAGACGCACTTCAGTGGGTTCATCTTTAACTTATACTTCCTTCATCGGGAAAACACCTTCCTCAAATCGCTCAGATGAGACTCCTCCTTCCTCGATTTGATGACCAAATCATCCACATAAAATACCCCAAATTTGTGAAAGAAGTCATGAAAAATGGCCATCATTGTTATTTGATAAGTGGCCCCAGCGTTCTTGAGTCCAAACAACATTACTTTGTACATGAAGTTGCCTAACGGGGTTCTAAACGCCATTTTCTCTACATCTGTGGGGTCCATCCATAAAGTTATACATCTTAAGACTAGCCATTTCATCTATCAAGCTATTAATGGAGGGTATAGGGAACTCATCCTTGGGGCAAGACCTATTCAAGTATCTGAAATCCACGCAGATCCTCATTTGATTTTTATCTTTCCTTCCCACTAGGATAATGCTAGACAGTTAGAGTGGGTATTGTATCAGTTTGATTAACCCTATTGTCAACAAGCATTGGACCACTTCCTTGATCTTCAAGTCCCATATCAGGTTTATAAGTCCTCGTTGCTTGCTTAACCAGAATGGCTGAAGGCATCACGTTTAACTTATGGTAGCTCACTTCCTAATCTAGCCCTTCCATATTTGTGTACTTCCATGAAAAAAATGTCTATGAACTCCCAAATAAAATCAACCAAGGCCTCTCGTTTCTCCTTACTGTGATCCTTTGAGATGAAGATGGGCCTGGGATCCTCCCCTTTTTTTGCCAGATTCAACTGCTCCAACTCTTGTGCCTGTGGTTTTGGTTGATCTACCATGTAGTCTAGTGTTTTGGAGACATCTTCCATGAACTTTTGTATGTTGGAGTTTTCTATCACCATACATTACCCCGTTGATCCACCAGAAAACACTCATATATCGGGTCAGCCTCATTATCAACTTCTTCAGCCACCCGTTCACACCATTATAACTGATACACCACATTTCCCTCTTTGGTAACAACCTTCTTGCACTGTCTACTAGCAGTCGTAATTACCTTCCTCTTCTTTTCTCTATAAACCCCAGTAACTCTCTCTCCTGAGAATCGACTCATCGCACGTTGGACCTCATGCTCTGCCGGATTCATTCTGGGCCTCATCCTATCTTTGAGCTTCTTCGAGATGTTTTGGGGACAAGGGACCACCTGGTGGGCTTCTTCTGCCATCACTCCTTTGCTGGTTGCAACGTCGTCATTCTGCCCATTTACAGGCCCCATATTTTCCCTGATAGAGGGAACCCACTCTCCCTCCATTCTTATCGTTAGGACTCTGACGTCATCCTCTAATTCTGTGTAAAATGTTGCATCTATCAAGTGATCCTCTTCGACAGCGAAGGTCCTCTTCGTAGCTCTAATGGTGATCTCCGTTCCTTTGATGTTGTCCTTGGCGCATTGGTGATACCTCGAATGAACTAACCCTTTATTGTGCATCCACACTCTTCCTATCAAAAGATGGTAGGAAGTTACACTCTTTATTACGTGGAATTTGAGGTGAGAAGTCAAATTTCCCATCACGATCCCAACGTTCACATAACCATTGGACTTGGAATACTGGTTGTCATAACCTGAGATTACCAATGGAATGGGAACTAACCTTTCCTATGGAATATTAGGTGCGTGGAAAGAATTAATCATAATGTTATTGATGGAGGCTCCCCCATCCATAAGAGACCTTACAAAGCTAACTCGGTTGATGCTGACAGCCACAAATAATGGCCTATTATGAAGGAATCTCACGGCCCTATCTGCATTGCTAAAAGTTATCTCTGACATAAACCTTTATACCAACCTGGCCATGGGCCTTTTCCATCTCGGTGCAGGGACTACATTATTCCTCGTAATGTCAAGGATTTCCTAGGTTATCTCCAACCTACTTTCCTTTGGCATCCCCACCTGTTCGAAGAACGAGGCAAACTTTGGATACTTTAAAACTGCATAGTATTCTATAGCTTGATCTACTTCCTCTCCTTCAACATTGTATACTTCCTCCACATATTTAGCACTCGCTTCGTCGTAAGCTAACACAACGTTATCCATTCCCCTAGTGCAGTCTTCTAGAAACACTTCAAACTCCTCCTGCTTCATCGTTAGCTCCCTTACTTCTCTTTCTGCCTCATCGTCGTAGGCCACCACCACATTGGGACCATATGCTAGGAGTGGATTATTGTTAACATTTTGTAGAGGGATTTGCAACGTTCCTACCTTCACATGTTTATCAATGATTCTTTTTAGCGTGAAACAACTCTCCATTGGATATTGGATTTTTCGATGGATCTGGTAATATTTGGGATCCGCTCTCGTCGTTGTGTTTCGTTCTCACGCGGGGATTCCCTTTGGTTCGTACATCATTCTTCCTTGAACCATGACGTTGTAACAGCTGACATCCTCCTCTACGGTACAAGGCAACGGTGGTGGATCCTCCCTATTTCTCCCAAACTTTCTCTTATTGTCCCTCTTCATTATTTTTCCCCCGTCTGCTTCTTCAGTGTGTCCTACCCATGGGGGCTGAGCCCTTCCTCCCACAGGTTGTATCGGTTTCCTAAACATCATGGGCACCACCACCGGGTTTTTTCGTACTACCAACGAGATATTCCTTACCGCTTTTAGGAATGCTGTAAAAGTTCCTTCATGTGTCTCATTAATAAGATGACAGATCTACTCATGGAGAAGTCCTTTTGCATAGATCTGCAGTAGTTTTGATTCTTTAGCCTTTTCCCTCACATCGAGGGACCTTTCCCTAAACTTTCAAACGTACGCCACTGCCTCTTCCCCTGTTCATTGCTTCTCTCTCACTAGTTGGGTCAAGGTGAACTCATCTTTTGCCAGAAAGAACTTTTGGACGAACAAAACGTGCATCTCCTCCCATGTGGAAACACTCTTAGGAGCTAAGTGAGAATACCATTGGTTAATGTTTGGAAAAACCCATTAACCTAAGTTTTTTGTTGTTGCAATGAGCCACCAAATGTTCAACGAAGCGTTTAATGTGCCCCTTCAAATTTTTGCCCTTTCCTGTATATTTTTCAAATATAGGAGGAATATAATCCTTTAGGTAGGGCTCATCATTATACTCCTGAGTATAAGGCGTTCGAAAGTCATCATAGACGAAAGCTACCTCACGAGAAGATTGTGAGGAAGCTTGAATGAACTTTAACATCTCCTTCCACACGTCTTTTCTCATCTCTTCCATAGCTGATACCATTGAAGTAACGACCAGAGGAACCATAGGCTGGGCGCCCCTTGTACCTGGAGCAATCGTCACCGTTGGGTTCCCACTGTTGGATTTAAAAATAGGGGGTATACTTGTTGGGACCGTTCCCATTATACCTTCACTTAGTGGGTCCGTTAGGGCTTCCCCTGGTGTCACAAAGGAGTTGGCTTCAAATACCAACACCTTTGAAGCTACATGAGTTTGTAAAAACTCATAAAATTTATTCATGAGGAGTGCCACTTGGGCTGGTCCCAACCTAGCGCTCATGGAAGCTTGTGTCACCCCTGGAACGGCTGTCGGCATTTGAACTGGAGGTAACTCCAGTCGAGGGGCTCCGTCCCTTGAAGCCTCTAGGTCTCTCGCTGCCTATTCTTCACTGTGTTGAATGCCATCAAAGTTAAGTCTTCGATTAACATTATCCTGCACCATACTCCTTGCTTAGAAGAATGCCTCCCCAATAGAGTCGCCAAATGTAATAGGGTAGTTTAGATTAGATAGAGGCGTAACCCCTTTTGAGTACAATAATGATAAATTAACTAATCACGCTATTGATTAACCATAAAACACGCAAACATAATTTAGTGAAGATAAAATGAGTTTGAACTCACAAATCTCTCGTGTATAACTTAGAAGATAATAATGAAGTCAGAAGAAACTCACTTAGAAGGAGAGAGAAATAAGAACCCTAGATGCACCTTGGCAGGCATCCAAACACCCCAACCACCCTCTAAGATCTCTATCAAGTATTAAAGCTTCATAATAAATGATAATGGTGGGTGAGTAAACTCTCTGGTTTGTAATAAATCTCTCTTTAGCAATAAGTTCTGAACTCGTAAAAGAACCTCCCTTCCTCAGGGGTTGTTGGGGATCCTAAATAGCGACCATATCACTCTCGAGGTAACTCAGTCATTAATAACTATGAAAGACATCCCTCATACTTTATGTCACAAACATTAAATGCCTTATGCACTAGTTATCTCCACGTCATAAACATTGAATGCCAAGGCGTGCCTTTTGCCTAACCACTGTGTGTTAGGGGGTTGTCATCACAGAAGTGTCTTACCAACCATCTGACAGCTCCAAATACCATGGTGGTTTACTCAAATCTAGATTTAACGTTGCCTAGATGGTTAGTGATATCACATAAAGTAGGTGTGACATTAAATAGAGGATTGTTTGGTTCACAACTCAACGCCCGATGAAACTCAAGGCTACTCCACCCGAGGTTCCACGATCAGGGTCTTTTGATGTTTTACCAGGTGTATCTAAGATGGTCAAGGAAATCCCCAATGGTGCCTCACTTCTTAATTATCCAAACGAAGTCCCTCCAGAGTTTCCATGGCGAGGTCGTTCGATAGAGCATGAAATCTCTCCCAGGCCCTGCTAAGCCTGGTCTCTCGCGAGTACCATTCAACCTCACACTAAAAATCATTATAATCATTACAACTCATGGCCAAAATAATGAGAGGAAACAAGATTAAATAAAGCAATAGGACCAAAGGGTGAGCTCTCTCGGTCATCTTCTTCGCTGGGAGATCCCTCTGGGCTGCCTTGCTAAACTACCTCGCTTGAGCAGCCTTACTGAGCTACATTGCTTTGGGCTACATCGCTTCCTTATTGAGTTTCATCGTTACCTTGATCCCTAACACTGTTGTTAATAGGGGAATTATCTTTAATCTCCAGATTACCTTCGATCCCCCTACACTTTTAACCACTGCTCTCTCCTCAGTCGTTCAGTCTCTTCATCAAAAGTGCTGGCCATATAGGCCTCATGAGCTAGTAAAGGATTATCGTTCATGTTAGCTTGTGGCATATGGATGTATACATTATTTACATGATGGTCAATCATCCTCCTTAGCGAGAAACACACCATGGTTGGGTGATTCACTCTATTATGAAGTGCACAATAATGAGGTTTCTCTCTATCTTCTCGGGGAAGTTGCATCTTGCTGACATTGATTGTCTTATCATGAACCATGAGATCATATAAGTTCCAAGCTTTTTCCACTGTTCAAGGTAGCTCGAGGGGATATTCCTCGCCTTTAAATATTCTCTTGTTGCCTCTACCTTTTTTACCTCCTCGATCACCACTACTTTCCCCCTTACACCCATCATCTGCATAATTAACCCTCGATGGTACTCCTCTCCCCGAGGCAATCATCAGACTTAATAGCATGCTTAACAAAGAAGGCAAGGGGAATATGGGTTTGACCACCAAGGCATTGTTCCTCGATGCCTTCAAGAACTGTGCGAACGTACCCTCACGTATTTCATTGATAAAGTGGAAAATATATTCGGACAGTAATCCTTCTGCACAAACTTGCAAAATTTTATCTTGTATCCTTTCCTATCTTATGTTTAGAGAGAGCTCTTGAAACCTCCTAATATAATCAACAACATCTTCCCCTAGCTTCTTCTTCTCATGTTCTAGATGCGTGAGTGTAAACTCATCTTCAGTCGAAAAGAACTTTTGTATGAACAGAACATTCAATTCCTCCCACGAGGCCACGCTGCCTGGGGCCAGGTGGGAATACTATGTGTACGCTTTCTTTGTTAAGGAATTGGAAAATTCCCCCAACCTCAACATTTTATCGTTACAATGGGCCCCCAAGGCTCTCAATAAATCTCTTCACGTGCTCCTTATAGTTTGCACCCTTCCCCGTGTACTTCTCGAAGATTAGTGGAATATACCCTACTAGGTAGGCTTTGTTGTTATATGCCTCTGGATATGGAGTATGAAAGTTATCATACATCGAAGAAATATCTTCCCCTCTAGACACTGCTATGAACGATAGTAGCTCCTTCTTCATTTCCTCCAAGTTGGTCGGTGGAGAACTGGTTGGTTTCATTGTCACCACCAATGGCGTCACTAGAGAGGGTGGTGTGTTTTCCTGCATGCCACTAGTTGTGGACTGAGTTACTAAAGTCATTCCTCGATCTTGATCCACTAGTCCTGTCGTAAAAAGCGAGGTTGTAGTGGGAGGAACTCTTCCAAAGGTTGGTGGATCAGTGGGGAAAACACCGTTGAAAGTGGGTGTAGCAATACCTCCTATAATAGTAGGTGTAGGAATTCCTTCTGGTGGCATCGTGAAAGAGATTACTCCCATAGGGACTCCTAGCATCGCCTGGGCCGTTGGAGTCTTGATGAACTCTGCGAATAAACCCATGAGTCCCTTCATTTGTGTTGGACTTATTCCTGCCTGTGGAGGTGTCATTTCCGTCACACCGATAGCGGACACACTAGGCTCTGTACGGGCTACTCTCACTCCCTTAGGAAATATGGAGAGACCCGCTTCCTACTCACGTTTTATGGCGTCAAAGTCAATGATCGTGGTTGTGTTATCCCCTGGCATCTTTTCAAAAGAGAATACCTCCTCAGCGGAGTCGCCAAATGTAATATGAGGGTTCTTGGAATACTGTTAGTTTCAAATGAGACGTAACCCTTGTCAAGATCAGGATTAACACTCCATGCCGTATTAAATAATGACAATGAACACGGGTGAATAAGATGCAATGAGATTCAATATTCAGACTTATATTAAATGATATGTATGCACTATAAATAGACAATAGGTTTAATAAATAGATGAGACCAATAGGTAGCTTGGTTAGAGGGAGAAAGAGCAAGCACTCTGGGAAAAATAAAGGCAAGGCAGGAACTTCGAGCTCAGTTAATGCTTAGTGATATGGGTATTAAATGTGTGTGGGAATAATGTCCTCATGGGAGCTCTCGCGTATGAAGGGAGTTGGGAAACAATTCTAGGTTCATCATACTTCCCCTTGTAAACTATTTAGTTGGTATATTTATACAAAGGCAAGGTTACTCGAGTAACTTTGTTGGTATTCAATGTGATTAATTGCATTCAATGCACAAGTACCCCTCTCATTAATGTGGGAGATATTGCATTAAATGCATGGGATCTTATAATTTGGTAGGAAACTGTAATACCCCGTAATTTTAAATGACTTTTAAAATGGGTTATATTTTAAATTAATGGATTAATTAGATTTTATTATTAATTAATTCATTCGAGTTTTATCCGGACTGTGGATATGGATATGGATGATTCTGAATATTACTTAAAGATATTTAGGTAATATATGAATGTGATGTCATTGAGATGACCGTATGATATAAATTCGATAATTTATATTTTTTAGTCATATGCGGTATGGGACGTGTCGGGACTAGTTTAGTAAATTAAAAAGGGAAATTTATTTTCTATCGACCTAATAGTCATTTCGACTGGGTAGTTGCGTCCGAAAGGTTCGAAATAGTCAGAAAAGTATATTTGGATGTTAATTTTGAGTCTCGGGTCATTTGGAAATGAATAGACAATCCGAAAGGGCATTTTGGTCATTTTTCTAGGGAGGATGAATAGTGATTTCGGATTTGGGATCATTATAAGAATAGGTAGATTAAGTGAATGGGAGTTATTCATCTACTCTTCACAAATAAGAGCAGCCATCTTCTTAGAGTGAGAGTAAGAGTGCTTGGGAAGGGAAAAGTCACTTGGGAAGGAGAAGAACTAGAACCAAGGTTCACCACCACCAACCACCACCGGAGTTTGACCGGAGAAGGGACAACCAACTGAGATAAACTACACCAAAGGATCAGACCTACACTAAAGGCAAGTGTTTAATAATAGCAATTTAAGTTTGTATATTGTCCATGTTAGAATAGTATGAAAAGAGAAGATTATTCATGTTTGAAAGAGATAATGGATCATTAAATGGATTTCTGGAAAACTGAAATGATATAGGAATTTAACTCATGTGTTAGGATAATAATAATCCACGAATTAGTCATGAATCTTTTGAAGAAATGATGGAAACCATTGATGTGTTCTTGAAGAGGTTATGTTAATAAATTTTTGGGAATAAGGAGATAAACATGCTTTTTAATCCAATCCTTTGATGATTCTAGGATGTTTAGAGTATTGGAAATCGTTCATATATGTTGATATATCATGTAGTAAAGTTTATAAGTCATTTGGGATGTTTAGATGAAGGTTTAAATGATCAAAAGTTGTTAAACCCGTAGTTGCAGAAAATGCAGAAAATCAGGCCTGGACCTGAGGGATCGATCGATCGACCCCTACCTTCGATCGATCGACCTCCCCTGATTAAGTAAAGTTGTTTCTTTTTAAATGTTGATTCTTATCCCAAAACTTTTATGGATCTTTGGTGATTATTATTTGAATATTTTGGGACTTGGAAAATATCAGTAAACCCTTGTTAAGATTTGAATTAATTGGATTTAAATTCAAATGATTTAAATGATGAAAATTATATCGAATGGAATTTCGGTTTCTAGATTCATTTGTTAATTTCCGAATGGTGATGTATGAGGATTTAAGATAGGACCAGTAGGGGTGATTTTATATAATACCTGGGTATCCTTAAGTTTACAAGAGGGTTTAATCCTAAATGAAAAATACGTGTTTATAAGAGATTTGAAACTATCGGTTTTAACCGTAATTAAAAGGAGAATTAAATTCGTAGTAGTTCGAAAGAAATAAAGGTTATGGACCAGTAGGAAATTAGTGACTTATTACTGATTATAAGATGAGAGAAATCCTAATTAAATCTTGTGAGATGGGAGTTTAGAACTCATTTGGTTGAAAGAGGGTATGAGGTTATCCCGATCGCATAGTTGAAGTTTTCGGACCTCCTCGATCGACAAAGTTAAGTATTAGTGTATTGGAGGGGTTCCTTATTTGGATTTCGCTTTGCGAGACGCTCCGCGCATGAACCTTAACGACGTCGGGAGTGGAGGGATGTCATAGGATGCGGGGATAATTAAATATGTTATATTAATACGTGGAATTTAAAAGAGATATAATACTATGTATGGGAAATATCTTAGGGAAATGATAATTACCTTATTGATATTATATTATAGGTATGATAATACCTATTTGATTGATTAATGATTTATGTGTATGACATACCTAGCTTACTTGCTATCGGTGGGAGGTTTGCGCGTGAGGGCAGTCATATCCTGATGTATCCATGGGATCTTTGATTTGTCGCTCGAGAACATAGGTCTATGAAACACTTATCGAGGAGTTGATAAGTACGGTGACTGTGGGTGCGTAGGTATGTGTGTGACCCATGGATACGAGAACTATGTTCGCCTCCAATTTTTTTGTTGTTGTTTGTGGTTCTTGGAATCTTACCGAACCTTTAGTCCCCTATTCGGCGACCTGCGATGATGGGACATGATAGCAGAGTAATGCATTGCACCACAGCTGTGACTCGGGGTGCCGTATTATATATGAATATATATATATAATGAATTAAATGATTTAAATGGATATATTGTGGTTAGATCTATCTACGGTGACAATTGTAGATAACGGTGAATAAAATATGTTAATGGAATTTAGTTAATAAATGTTTATGCTTTTAGAATTGAAAAGCTTAACTCATATTAATGAGTAACGATTCATATTAATGAGAAATAAAGAGTAATGATTCATGTTAATGAGAAACAAATCATAAAGGAGAAATGTAAATGAATAATAATGTGACGTATGGTATGGGACATACGGGGATTATGATAGTATAAAATGGAGACTAGAAAGGAGGAACCATTAAATAGGAGGTTAATAGGAAACGTTAAGTGTGCACTCTAGTTGAGAGGTGAGAATTGCAAGTGAGAGTTGGATCTAACATGTACATAATAAATGATTAATTGCACTTGTTAAATACTTGTTGTTTTAAAAATACTCTACAAATTCGGGCCCTAACCCGTTTCCTTGCATATTTTCTCTTCTATTGTATCTCTATATCAGGTGTCCAGCAACAGGGACGCCAACCATAGTTGATTTTGACGAGCTATGGAGCTATGGAAGTTTTGCTTAGACGCTTATCATCTTTTTGATTCACAGTATTCTTAGTTAGGGCATGTCGCCCAAAAGGATTCAGTTATCATTTTCTATTGGAGTAAAATATTGTTGTATTCTAATTTTTAATACATTTAACATTGTTGGGATTATTGTAAAGGATTTATATTACTTGGGAATGTTTATTCCATTTGCATTTAAATTATTTTTGTGATACTTATTGTATTATCAGTGTTGTAAAATAAATGTGTTGTGTTATTCTTAAAAATGGAAAAAGGTTTTGTTGAAATTTAAATGGGAAAGTTTTTAACACCAGCTTATTTGAGTATTGGGTGAGTTGTAAATGTTTTCGAGAGTGATGCTAAGAATGAGCCAACTGTATATTTTGTTTTAATTTGGTATGGGACTGGCCACCCGGTATTTAATTAGGCGGGGTGTTACAGGTAGTATCGGAGCATCAGGTTCTAGTGTCCTTTAGGATCTATACGGCTTATTGTGTCTTAAGCTTAGCTTTCTTTGATGTAGAGACCTATGAGTAAGATTATTGCTTTTCTATTTACGCTTACGATCTTCAGCTATTTTGAGATATCAAATACTGATAGTGTTCTCTCGTTTCAGATGCCTCCTCGACGTGCACCTCAGCCCGCTCCAGCTCAGGGAACAATGACTGCAGCCGAAGTTGCTGCAATTATCGCTCAGGCAGTCAATGCTGTCATAGCTGCTGTTCAACAGGCTCACGCACCGGCACCGGTTGTGCCACCCGCGCAAGGGCAAGTGTTTCCTACTGCATGGGAACGAGCGAGGGATGCCTTTCAGAAAGCACACCCACCTGAGTTTCAGGGAGGATCTGATGTTGTGACTGCTAGCCAATGGAAGAAAGATATCCAACGGCACTTGAGAATGATCGAATGCACTGAGGTTCAACGTCAGATACTAGCCACATTCAAGCTAGTAGGAGCAGCTTTACAATGGTGGGAAGCTACGACCACTATGGAGGAGAGGGACACAATGACTATCCAAGACTTTTGAATACGGTTTGATGGGAAGTATTTTCCTTCCGCCATCCAGACAGAGATGAGGCGGAAGCTACTTGATTTGAGGCAGGGTGAGAAAACTGTGGCGGAGTACGAGGAAGAGTTTACGCGATTAACTAATTTGGTACCAGCTGAAGTACCTACTGAGGAGAGGAGAGTCCTAATGTTCACTGATGGGTTGAACTATAAAATTCGCCAACATTTATTGGGTAATCTTTCACTACGTACGTATGCAGATGTTCTTAATGTTGCAATGCTTCACTGCCAAGATAACCGCTTTCATAATCAAGGTGTCAAGCGGGGGTTTGGGTCAGGCCTGCAGGGCAAGACTTTTGGGGGCAGTTCTAGTGGGACTCAGTCAGGGCAGAGTCATCAGCGTCAGAGTGAGCAGGGTTCCCAGACAGGGGACTATGCTAAGCGTTTGCGATCTGGAGATTCTCGATTTGAGGATAAAGGTATTGGGCAAGGACAACAGGGCCATCAGGGCCAGAGACAGGCTCATCAGGGCCAAGGGAAGGGAGGTAATGGCCAACAGGTTCGGGGTCAACAGGGGCAAGGTGGTGGAAAGTTTGCGGGAAAATGTTTCGTGTGTGGCAAGTATGGCCATAAACGTCAAGATTGTCCTGAGAAAGAAAAATTCCCTCAACAACAACATGCTCGACAGGAGCCACATGTACCATTGTTTCCACCAGCTGCTCTTCCAGCTCCAGCTCAGGTGCTAGCACTACCTCCCATTCTAGCAGCACCCGCGCATCAGGGTCAGTATGGGCGTGTATATAACGTCCATCAGGCAGTAAATCAACAACCACCACCCGCGAATGAGGATATGTTTCCTATCTAAGGATTATGAAGCGTATATTGATTTTGTTACGATGAATCTTGTGTGGGCAATAGGGTTGCTAAACTTAGCCAATAGCACTGTTATTTACGTAGACTCACTGAGGGGTGTGGGACACCTTTATATTACACGTTATCACTGGGGTTTGATTTTTATCATGGGATTACTTACCTTGAGCATGTCCGAGTGTGATTTGACTATCGGCGTGCATTGACTTGTGGTATATGAGAGCATATGTCTGCATCTTGTCTTCTATAAAAGAGTATATGCGTAGACTCTATTTGAAATCGAAAGAAAACCAAATTTTTGTTTAAATCAATAAACCTGATATTTTTATAAACAAATTTTTTATACATTATTGACTAAGGACCTTAGGAGTTTCGATGACCGACTACTTTAGGAAGTAGTGTATCGGGGTGGTTCCTTGTTTGGATTTCGCTTGCGAGACACCCCACGCATGAAACTAATAACCGTTGGGAGTTGAAATAAGTTAGGTCTTTAGTATATGAGTTTATAAACTTTGCGAAACTTTTAATATTGAAAGTGGTACGACAGGGTGTATGGGCGCCCTGGATGATTGTATGGCAGTAATTTTCATAATTGTAAAAGGTAAGTAGTTGGAACTTCAGGAATTATTTGTTAAATGTGTGAGGCTCAATTTTTTTTCCAAAGTTTGTCACGAGGACGGTATAGGAAAGATTAGGTAAAGTCTAAATTTGATTTAGTTGAGACTATATGGTGAGGCTTGGCGTATAACATCGATAAGGATTTTGTTAATGTACTGTATGGGCGGTACATCTTGGATTTCTTGCGATGTGAGATTTATACTCGGAGTTGACCTTACCTGTATGACTTATATTCCTGAATTTCAGGATGAAATTCTGTTATAAGTGGGGAAGTATGTAATACCCCGTAATTTTAAATGACTTTAAAATGGGTTATATTTTAAATTAATGGATTAATTAGATTTTATTATTAATTAATTCATTCGAGTTTTATCCGGACTGTGGATATGGATATGGATGATTCTGAATATTACTTAAAGATATTTAGGTAATATATGAAGGTGATGTCATTGAGATGACCGTATGATATAAATTCGATAATTTATATTTTTTAGTCAGACGCGGTATGGGACGTGTCGGGACTAGTTTAGTAAATTAAAAAGGGAAATTTATTTTCTATGGACCTAATAGTCATTTTGACTGTGTAGTTGCGTCCGGAAGGTTCGAAATAGTCAGAAAAGTCTATTTGGATGTTAATTTTGAGTCTCGGGTCATTTGGAAATGAATAGACAACCCGAAAGGGCATTTTGGTCATTTTTCTAGGGGGGATGAATAGTGATTTCGGATTTGGGATCATTATAAGAATAGGTAGATTAAGTGAATGGGAGTTATTCATCTCCTCTTCACAAATAAGAGCAGCCATCTTCTTAGAGTGAGAGTAAGAGTGCTTGGGAAGGGAAAAGTCACTTGGGAAGGAGAAGAACTAGAACCAAGGTTCACCACCACCAACCACCACCGGAGTTTGACCAGAGAAGGGACAACCAACTGAGATAAACTACACCAAAGGATCAGACCTACACCAAAGGCAAGTGTTTAATAATATCAATTTAAGTTTGTATATTGTCCATGTTTGAATAGTATGAAAAGAGAAGACTATTCATGTTTGGAAGAGATAATGGATCATTAAATGGATTTCTGGAAAACTGAAATGATATAGGAATTTAGCTCATGTGTTAGGATAATAATAATCCACGAATTAGTCATGAATCTTTTGAAGAAATGATGGAAACCAGTGATGTGTTCTTGAAGAGGTTATGTTAATAAATTTCTGGGAATAAGGAGATAAACATGCTTTTTAATCCAATCCTTTGATGATTCTAGGATGTTTAGAGTATTGGAAATCGTTCATATATGTTGATATATCATGTAGTAAAGTTTATAAGTCATTTGGGATGTTTAGATGAAGGTTTAAATGATCAAAATTTGTTAAACCCATAGTTGCAAAAAATCAGGCCTGTACCTGAGGGATCGATCGATCGACCCCTACCTTCGATCGATCGACCTCCCCTGATTAAGAAAAGTTGTTTCTTTTTAAATGTTGATTCTTATCCCAAAACTTTTATGGATCTTTGGTGATTATTATTTGAATATTTTGGGACATGGAAAATATCAGTAAACCCTTGTTAAGATTTGAATTAATTGGATTTAGATTCAAATGATTTAAATGATGAAAATTATATCGAATGGAATTTTGGTTTCTAGATTTGTTTGTTAATTTCTGAATGGTGATGTATGAGGATTTAAGATAGGACCAGTAGGGGTGATTTTATATAATATCTGGGTATCCTTAAGTTTACAAGAGGGTTTAATCCTAAGTGAAAAATACGTGTTTATAAGAGATTTAAAACTATCGGTTATAACCGTAATTAAAAGGAGAATTAAATTCGTAGTAGTTCAGGAGAAATAAAGGTTATGGACCAGTAGGAAATTAGTGACTTATTACTGATTATAAGATGAGAGAAATCCTAATTAAATCTTGTGAGATGAGAGTTTAGAACTCATTTGGTTGAAAGAGGGTATGAGGTTATCCCGATCGCATAGTTGAAGTTTTCGGACCTCCTCGATCGACAAAGTTAAGTAGTAGTGTATTGGAGGGGTTCCTTGTTTGGATTTCGCTTTGCGAGACGCTCCGCGCATGAACCTTAACGACGTCGGGAGTGGAGGTATGTCATAGGATGCGGGGATAATTAAATATGTTATATTAATACGTGGAATTTAAAAGAGATATAATACTATGTATGGGAAATATCTTAGGGAAATGATAATTACCTTATTGATATTATATTATAGGTATGATAATACCTATCTGATTGATTAATGATTTATGTGTATGACATACCTAGCTTACTTGCTATCGGTGGGAGGTTTGCGCGTGAGGGCAGTCATATCCTGATGTATCCATGGGATCTTTGATTTGTCGCTCGAGAACATAGGTCTATGAAACACTTATCGGGGAGTTGATAAGTCCGCTGACTGTGGGTGCGTAGGTATGTGCGTGACCCATGGATACGAGAACTATGTTCGCCTCCAATTTGTTTGTTGTTGTTTGTGGTTCGTGTAATCTTACCGAACCTTTAGTCCCCTATTCGGCGACCTGCGATGATGGGACATGATAGCAGAGTAATGTATTGCACCACCGCTGTGACTCGGGGTGCCGTATTATATATGAATATATATATAATGAATTAAATGATTTAAATGGATATATTGTGGTTAGATCTATCTTCGGTGATAATTGTAGATAACGGTGAATAAAATATGTTAATGGAATTTAGTTAATAAATGTTTATGATTTTAGAATTGAAAAGCTTAACTCATATTAATGAGTAACGATTCATATTAATGAGAAATAATGAGTAATGATTCATGTTAATGAGAAACAAATCATAAAGGAGAAATGTAAATGAATAATAATGTGACGTATGGTATGGGACATACGGGGATTATGATAGTATAAAATGGAGACTAGAAAGGAGGAACCATTAAATAGGAGGTTAATAGGAAACGTTAAGTGTGCACTCTAGTTGAGAGGTGAGAATTGAAAGTGAGAGTTGGATCTAACATGTACATAATAAATGATTTATTGCACTTGTTAAATACTTGCTGTTTTAAAAATACTCTACACATTCGGGCTCTGACCCGTTTCCTTGCATATTTTCTCTTCTATTGTATCTCTATATCAGGTGTCCAGCAACAGGGACGCCAACCATAGTTGATTTTGACGAGCTATGGAGCTATGGAAGTTTTGCTTAGACGCTTATCATCTTTTTGATTCACAGTATTCTTAGTTTGGGCATGTCGCCCAAAAGGATTCAGTTATCATTTTCTGTTGGAGTAAAATATTGTTGTATTCTGATTTTTAAAACATTTAACATTGTTGGGATTATTGTAAAGGATTTATATTACTTGGGAATGTTTATTCCAGTTGCATTTAAATTATTTTTGTGATACTTATTGTGTTATCAGTGTTGTAAAATAAATGTGTTGTGTTATTCTTAAAAATGGAAGAAGGTTTTGTTGAAATTTAAATGGGAAAGTTTCACCAGCTTATTTGAGTATTGGGTGAGTTGTAAATGTTTTCGACAGTGATGCTAAGAATGAGACAACTGTATATTCTGTTTTAATTTGGTATGGGACTGGCCACCTGGTATTTAATTAGGCGGGGTGTTACAGAAACTACTTTACCAGTTGGACTCATGGTGGGCATTAATGAGGGATGTGATGTGGCAACTTAGGGGCTTATCTTAGAACAGCTAAGGGGTTAGATTTGGTAGACTAAGCCTGCCATCCTAAGGATAAACCCACTCCAGTGTTGTAATTTTGAGTCCCTAAATACCAGTCGTGATGATGTCAGAAAGTGGGTGAATAGTGAGTCCACTAGGTGTGTGGTCAGACTACACCAAAACTACTGGATTGTCATGGACATTTTATGTAAAAGTTGTTGTTATTAGTACAAATCCAAATGAATTAGAAGAATACAAATACACCAGATAACACACACATGAAGAAGACATAGAAACATCTTATATGGTCGTGCCACTCTCGAATGGGTCCTGAGACGAAGTAATTTTAGAAAATAGTTGAAAACTCCCCCCACCCCTGCACACACACATACACACACACACACACATACAAAGGGAAGAGAGAAAGAGAGAAAATGATCAAGTAAAAATTAATTAAAAGCAGTAAACTGATGTCTGATAAAAGCATTAAACTATTGTCCGATAAGTGGAATACTTATTAAAAATCAAAAAATTATTTCAAATTTGGGTTATCATAAAAAATGGATTGATATTCAATAGGAGAAGCCAAGTCACCCACACAACTGTTTAGACACTTTGGTTCATGTAGGATGATTGACCACGGCTCATTGTTGATATACTCCGAGTAAAACACTTGTTTGACCTTCTGAAATGCACAAACAAACGACTCATCGCTCTCGTGTTCGTTACTTTTCAACTTGGACAAGTCAATCATGATCAAATTGGTGTCAGGATCAACTTTACAAGTATTTTTATCCTCAACTCTTACCCAATTACAGTAAAATACAACCTCTTTGAAGCTTACATAGTCCCGTTGAAATATATTTCGAATTACACCATCGTAAGTCATTTTAGCTACAACGAGGCTTTTATCTTTTGCGCTCGCTCGAAAGAAAGTAAGATCCTTGTATAAAATGCCTGAGTTTTGTACGTTTATACTTTCCTCGTACACCCTTGTGCCGAATAAGTAATCGTTCAATCGATACTTTTGTACTCTTGTGCCATGAGCAAGGGTCCAGTGGCTAGACGAGCAAGCCTTGATGTCGTATCACCTCTCTTTAAGAGTTGAGAATATAGATGAATTAATTAGGTTAGTTTTAAAGTTTTATTGTAATGTAACATTATAACAACCATTTTCATTATAATTACCTCGTGTGACAACCACAGCCTAAATTCATTGTTTAATTGTGCCATTGTTTTTCGTCTTTTATTGTTCTCACAGGCTTCATATTTTCTGCATTTACACATTTATGTATGAAACCCTTATATTGTTCATGACACAAATTAATTTTAGAAAAAAGTGTAAAACTCCCCCCCCCCCCAATTTGGACAATAATTCAGTGGCTATGCCACTTCCAAAATTAACCAACCCAACACCGGTCCACTATAATCCAATAGCAACAAGAACAAAAAATCAACAAATGTGTATCACATACTCCTTCTAATTCATCTACTCAATTAATTTATTTCATCACATCATATAAATATATCATCATTAAATCTATACAATTAAAGTTACAATTAAAGCTATATTTTATTCATCAATTTGTCCGTTTCAACTGTCACGGTGTAATATTAATGTTTAACAACTTAATTCTGAATTCCAAAATAACAACATCCAATATCTACAAATACTAAAAATCCTAAACATCAATTCAAACTAACTACTTACTAATTCAAAACTAACAATTAATAAGGGGAATCTAAAGGATCCTAACTCACTTATATCCAATTAAAGTCATAATTAAATTAACAATAATAATTATAAGTCCCAATTCAAATTCCTATTATGACTATTTCGTGAGGAAAATCTCAAATTGAACTTTAAGCCTCTTAAACATGGGGAGAGTCATCATTTACACATTTACTTATGAAGCCAACAATGGGGAGAATCTAAAGGGTTAATTACTTATCATTATGTATTAGCCAATAATATTTGGGTATTTATACTTAAGGGTACAACATATATTTGGGTATTTACACATTCACGTATGAAACCCTAATTGTTCCATTACCCACACACACACACAATACACACACGCCATATCCCCCCTCCCCTACTACTCACACATGCACACTACACACACACTACCCCCACCCCCACCCCTACTGCCCCCACCCCACCACCCCTACTACCACCCACCCTCCACCCCCTTCCCCTCCCCCCACCCACCCACACATGCATATAGACCTGCACATACCCACACACACTTCCCCCCTCCACCCCCCCCCCCCCCCCCAAACACCCACACACGCACCTACACACCCACACATGCAACACACCACGAACATGCACAAACACTCATATACACAAAAAGTAGAGAGAGAAACGGACCTGAAAGTAGAGAGAGAGAGAGAGAGAGAGAGAGAGAGAGAGAGAGAGAATGTGAGAAAACAAAACGGTGGTAAAAAAAGACGAGGGTTTATTTTATTGGAAAAGTTATCACGAACCTGTCAAGGTCTTTGATCGTGACAACTTTCTAAGATTGTCACGGTCAATGACCGTGATAAGCCTTTCTCACAGACTTGTCACGGTCATTGACCGTGACAAAAAAAAAATGGGTGTTTTTTTTTTATCACGGTCAATGACCGTGACATGGGTGGCCGGTTCAAAAGTGGCAATTTGGCCTTTTTGGTGTAGTGTTACTGATGATACACAAATATTGCGTATTTTATCTCTCGAACCTACGCATTTTAGCCCCCTCGGGTGCCTTAATCTCTATATTTAAACCCGTTAACTAGACAACCTCGGTTTATATTGTTAAAATGCTATATGAGGTATAATTGGGCATTTGTAGGTATTTAGGTACTAAGTATGGAGTTCGGACGCATTCCGGTGAAGTTCCGTACGTAATCGCACGTTCAAGGGCATTTTAGTCTTTTCACAGCTTGGGTACCTGGCCCGACATCTCATGGAAGTTGTAGCTCTCCTCGCTATTGTCGAATTTTGGACTTGATCGATCGATCGACCAAAGGGGTCGATCGATCGATCCCCTGTTTTTCAGCAGATATTTTCATTTCTTTTCTTTCTTCTTTTCTTTTATTCCCACTTACTATATATACAATTTTTGTTGTAATAAGAAGGGAGAGCAGTAAACACACGATTTTAGGTTAGTTTAGCTTAGGGTTTTGGGGTTTTTTCTTGGTTCTTCTTCATTTCTCTTTGGTTTAACACTCCATTTGGATTGTAAGTTGACTATTGATCTCCCCTACCATTTGAATATAGTTGTATTTATTCATTTCTTGCTTTGTTAATTAGATTTAATGCTTGTTAAATAGTTTATTGTGTTTATTTATTGCTATCTTAGTTTAATTACTTTATTCATGCTTAGCCCTTAAATAAATAGGGTCGGGGTTGTGTTCCGTCATTAACGGGCCTCGAGCTCTGAAAATTTGGTTTCGTGTAAAACTGCATTTAATTAAAATCGCGTGTATTAAAGTTGGATTGTTATGCGTTTAACTTTATTTGTCACGCAACTTTAGTGTTTATAGCGACAATCCGAATTTAATCCGCGTGTGACCATTTTCAGTTAAATGTTTAATCTCGCAACTTTGGATTAAATTCCTTATTGTGTGATGTTTATGCTTAATTGATTATGCTCGATTAAATGCTTTCGAGCCTTAACTCTAATTAGTAGTTGTTTCGATCCGTGTGGTAGAATGCGATCCCGATCCTCGCTTTACTTTTGTGTAGCGTAACTTATTATTTTCTCTTTCCACCATAACCAACCATCACCTTTTCATTTATTTATTTTACACTTTTACTCCTGAAGTAATTAAACAATTAAAATATAAATTTAATCACTCCTTGTGGATTTCTTACGATACCCGACTTACCGCTGTGCTTGCCTCGCAAGCGTAGTAGTATCTTAGGTTTTTGCATCGCGGCGGCGAAACACACAACGATTGTGTCCTCACACGAACACACTTTTACCGCTCGATCAAAATGGCGCCGTTGCCGGGGAGTGTGTTTTAGATAGTAATTGTTGTATTATTTCGTAGTATTTCTTTCATTCATATTTGTATTCTTTATTTTTCCCTTTCTTTTTGACTTGTGCTAGATTGTTTCGAGAAATTGAAATTTCGGTTCTTGTCGCTTTATTGAATAGCTTATTTTGAGATGTCTCGCTATTACGCTTTAGATAACCTTAATTGTTATGAGAATTGTTTTCCAAGTTATACTCCCAAAATAATGAGAGTCTGCTTACAAATTCTTGAAGATGAGCGCATTGAGCGTGAAATTCAAGAGTATGTAAGTGATCCCTCATCTCTTTGTGAGGGTAATTTGGAATGCGGGGGATCCGTTAGCTATGAGAAACCCGCACAAGAAGATGAAATATCTTCTTGTTCGTTTGATTATGAGCTAATGATTAAGGAAATTAATGACCGATCCGAAAGTTCTCAATCTTGGTTTCTAGAAACCGATGCCATGCTCGATGAGATTATTTCTTCACAAAATCGGGTTGAGGTTGAAACTTGCGTTTCATCTCCACCACTTTTTGTTGAAGAAATAATTGAGAGTGAGCCAAGCTTTAGCACTTTCGATTTTCAACCTCTTATTAATTATGCCGATTGTATTGAGGTTTTTGGTCCTTCCTTTCCTTTACTCCCTACTATTCCCGAACCATTAAATTTATCACAAGAATCGGTTGAAAGTCTTGAGGACTTTGACCCAATTCTTGAACGAGAATGTTATTTTGAGATGCTTCATCTCATGGGCTTTTCACTTGCACTTGCCCCACATCTCCTTCCAATTGAAGAATCTTGGGGATGTGATTTTGATTTTTCTGAGACGTCTTGTCCCCCATAGTATCCAAATCCCCGGCAACGGCGCCATTTTGATCGAGCGGTAAAAGTGTGTTCGTGTGAGGACACAATCATTGTGTGTTTCGCCGCCGCGATGCAAAAACCTAAACTACAACTACACTTGACAAGCAAGCACAGCGGTAAGTCGGGTATCGTAAGAAATCCACAGGGAGTGATTAAATTTTAAATTTTAATTGTTTTAAAACTTCAAGAATAAAAGTGTAAAAGATGATAGGTTGGAAATGGTGATAAAAGAAAAGAGAAGTTACGCTACACAAAAGTAAAGAGAGGATCGGGATCGCATTCTACCACACGGATCGAAACAACTACTAATTAGAGTTAAGGCTCGAAAGCAATTTAATCGAGCATTTACAATTCAGCATGAACATCACACAATAAGGAATTCAATCCAAAGTTGCGAGATTAAACATTTAACGGAAAATGATCACACGCGGATTAAATTAGGTTTGTCTCTATAAACACTAAAGTTGCGTGATAAATAAAGTTAAACACATAACAATCCAACTTTCATACACGCGGTTTCAATTAAATGCAATTTTACACGAAACCCTAACTTTCGAGGTCCAAACCCGTAAATGGCGGAAATGAAATCCCGACCCTATTTATCTAAGGGTGCATGATGAACTAAACTAATTTATACTAATTAAACTAGGAAAGCAAGAAATAAGATAAGTAAACTAATTAATAAAGCATGAAATCTAATTATCAAAGCAAGAATGAATGAAATACAAGCTATATTAATGGAGAGGATGATGAATAGTCAACTTACACAACAAATGGGGTGTCAAACCAAGTATAAATGAAGAAGAACCATCCAAAAACCCAAACCCTAACCTATTTTGTCTTCTAAAAACTAACTAAGAACGTTCACATCTGTTTATTACATCAAAATTGTCTTATATACCAAGTGAGAATTAAATTAGAAAAGAAAAGAAATGCAAAATATCTGCTGAAAAACAGGGGATCGATCGATCGACCCCTTTGGTCGATCGATCGATCAAGGCCAAAATTAGAAAATTTAGAATGGTCGATCAATCGACCAAATGGGTCAATCGATCGATCAAATAGGGAAGATTGCAGCAGCAGCACTGCATTCCTTTCTTCCTCCTTCTCTTCTCCTCTTTTGCTTTCCTTATTTTTCCTCCGCTGAAATCGCCGTAACTTCTTCATTATGAATCGTAATCGCGCACCGTTCATGGACACGCAAAGCTAGCGAGGAGGGCTACAACTTCCGTGAGATGTCGGACCAGGTACCTAAGCTGTGAAAAGACTAAAATGCCCTTGAATGTGTGATTGCGTACGGAACTTCACCGGAATGCGTCCGAACTCCATACATAGTACCTAAATACCTACAAAAGCCCAATTATACCTCATATATCATGTTAACAATATAAACCGAGGTTTTCTGGTTAACGGGCTTAATTATAGAGATTAAGGCACCCGAGGGGGCTAAAATGCATAGGTTCGGAGGATAAAATACGCAATATTTGCGTATGATCAGGTGTGTATAGAGGTATTCCTCTAGTGTATGTGGGTTTTGTATGTATGGCTGTATAGAACGAGATGTCATTAGTGTATATGGGTGTTGAGGCTTATGTCGAGTATTATGCCTACATAATCGTTTAGCCAGGAGATCATAGCCTATGTAGTCTAGGATATGGATTTTCAACTTGGAATATGGAGGATAGGTAGTTGGAAGGTTCCTGTAGGTTAAATGGATTATGGATGTTGTTAAGGACGTTATGTTTTTGAGACGAGAGGCAATCTCTAATGTTGTGTGTCAGAACTGGAGATGACTATAAGTTGTAGAAGAAAATCATTACATCTCTTATAGAACGACTTATATCCAGGAGGATTCATAGTCCTTGATTTGTGTATGATGGTTTGAACGACCATCTAGTGTGAGGGTTGTTATTATTTAGAGATACACCTTCAAGTGGATGGAGTAATCCGTAAAGAGAATGCATCATGTGACTCAAAGATTTATAAAGACATACGTAAACAAGAAAGATTAAACAACCCATTGCAAATCTTGTGAAGAGTTTGTAGGGTCCTAGGAAAAGAGGATAATTAGACAACTCATTATATTTATTTATATTATGACTTGAGTTTTGTAAGGTGTATGCACATTGAATGGGACGAAGCTCCTTTTATAATAAACAAAATATGAAACACTGATAGGTATGATAATTTTAAGGGTGTCATGCAATTTTGTGACTCTTTCTTTGTTAAGGATGTCGGAGAGGAAGGCTTGTCTTCTAGGGGCAATGTGTCTCTTGAATATATAAGGTTTGCCATGAAATTGACCCGATAATTCCACGGTATAAACATGATAGTGACCCAATTAAGGACACGATATAGACCCTATGTAGACCCAATATCCATCTTATTTAGACCCATTATCAAACTGCTATTTAAACCAACTATTTTTTTAATTCCTCACTAACAAGTCTTAAAGTGTCCAATCGTGTTATGTCAGTTTTGACTAATCGTGTCCAATCGAACCGTATTTACTAATCGTGCTATAGTGTCATTTCGTGTTATTAACATGTCATGTTCGGGTTAAGGGAAAAAATATGCTATCGTGTCATGTCGTGTTCGGGCCTGCTGAATTCTTATCTTGTCATGTCAGGTCATATGAAATACAACTCGTTGACCCATTTTTCCATCCTTAGCGACCAAAAATTGAGGAATAAGTGGAGGTTTGGGGAGGTGCCATCTTTCTTTATATAATTCGATTAAGGCTAAGGCTTCCACTTGGGTCGTGTAGGGTGGTGGGAATGGTGTTGATGGTGGAGGTCCAAGCAGTGGTCGATGGAAGTTTTGAAGATAGTGGCCTGCCGATTTGAATTGTTAATTGCAATGGTTTGGGTTGTTCCAATAGTGGTTTGATGGTGGAAATTTTATGTTGTTAATATGAAGGTTTTTAGGCGCACAAATATTGAAAGGGGATGGGAGGATTTAGGATTATTGTAAGATGAATATTGATTTGGGAAGTAGCGATGGAGGGGTATGTAAGGTCTTTTGTGGTTGTGGTGGTGGGGTGTGCGTGTGTGTTGAAGAAGAAAGATGGGAGAATTTTTTATGGCGGTGTGTGTGAAGGTTTGGGTGGTGGTGGTGGTGGTGGTGAGGGGGGAGAGAGATAATGGGGGATTGAAATTAGGTTAATGAGGGATAGAGAGGAGAGTTATAGTTTTATTTTTTTATTTATTTTTTTATCTTTAAATTGGGTGAGGGGTATTTTAGTAAATTTATGTAAAAAATGGAGGAAACCCGATATCTTGTGTTAATTGCAACGAATTGATAATTAATGGGGTGAGTTTTTTGGGCATTTTTTTGAAAGGGGTGATCCGCAAACCGGACAAACTCACCCCCTTAATTATGGGCGATATACTACTTCGAGTATATCACCCACTGTGGGTCACCCCGTATGATTGAGTGATATATTTCTATGTGTCTATCACACAGTGCGTGATATACTACATTGGATGAACCCGCATGATTGAGTATATATCTCCCATTGTGTGTCTCTTTCTATCTCTATGTGTGTGTGTGTGTGTGTGTGCGTGTTTGTGTGTGTGTGTGAGAGAGAGATACCCATTTCCCTCCTTTATAGTTCGAATGTATGTGTATCAATGTATTGAGTTATAAATGAGTTTGAAATTCATATGAGTTCCACGATCTTTACCATCATTGAGCTTGTTTTAATTTTACTATTACTTTTTTTTCTACTTTTGAGTATATACACGTATTGATTTGGCTTCCATGCATGTTGTGTCAATGAGAATTTTATCTAAGACTAGTTGGAAACCCACGCAATGCGCGGGTTATATGTTAGCACATTGGAAAAAAACAAATAATTTTCGACACATTGATAAACGAAATGAGGAAGTAGATTAAATATTTAGAGTATTTTTTATCATTAAACATAAGGAAATAAAATTACATAACAAGGATGCATTCCGTTCTCATAATTTCTATAAAGTTGTAAAGAAGAAGATAGTAGAAAAAAGAAAAAAAGAAAAAAAGAAAAAAATATATATATATATATATATATATATATAAACTATCAAATAATAGAAGTGGATTTAAGATAACAAATGAGTATCAACTATTTTGACTATATAGAGAATGGAAATCTTCTAAAACCCCAATTGGCCTTATTTCACACGGTTTATATATGTCTGAATAACAGGCCAAACTTAAAAGTCTTTCCTTTTATTGAAGATGTATAATTCTTGTATACAATGAACTGCATTGATGAAGAATTGAAAAAGTTTATCTAAATCAAATTTAATTGTTTATGATTATTACAATACTTCTTATCCAAATATCATTATCTAGTAAAGTAATAAGTTTTATAAAGAAATAGAAAGGAAAAATAGAACAATTGTAACCTTGCTTTGTTTCCACCTTGCACCAGAAAACTTCGCACCCCAAACTTTATTTATACCTTAATCAGATTAGTCTTGTCAACTTTTTTTGACAAACATATAAAATAAATAAATTTCTACAAAATTAATTACAAATGTGAAAAAATAATATGAACAAAATAATATAATCAAAATTTGAATGGTTTAAACTAATACTCAGTACCATCAACGTCAATATACCAAAGTATATACAACCTCCAATTTTTAAATGATCAATCCACACTCAATCATTTTGCAAACCCCGAGGCCAAAATCTTTCCGCACTTTTCAATATCTATGAATAATTAAGAGTTGATATACTACTTAAACTTATCTTAACAAAACAAAACTTAAACTCTTGTAAAAATATAAACAAATATATTAACAAATATATTGTGCTAAAAAAATTAAGTTTTTAAGCATAACTGAAGTTAATGTTTTCCTATAAACTTTTATATATGCATGTAGGTACAAAGAATAACATATCAAATTTTGGATAACCAACGTCTTAACATTTCAAGATTTGCCTATTTATTTGTTCATAAACTTTAACATAACATCTGCAATATCAAAAACATAATATTTGTTAAAGTGACATATACCAAATAGTCCCTTGGACATTTTTTAATACTCATTTAGTCCAAACTTTTTTATTTTGCTTCAAAAAGTCCTTTGCCACATATTTTGGAGAGGGAGTGCCGCTGGCGCGGACCTCTAAAAATAAGAGGATATTGAGTGCTTGAGGGACTAAGTGGATTAAACTAAAAATATGTGTCCTTTTTAAAAAATATATATTTATAGTAGGGACTATTTAATAATTGACCCTTTGTTAAATTCATAAGAAATATCAAACAAATAAATAAAATTTTCAGAGATCAAAAGTTAAGAAAAAAATCAGAAATCTAAAAAAAAATTAGAATGAAAGAACACCGAACAAAATAAGTATACCTTGTTATGATCGAGAAATGATATTACATAATTGAGATCACTTGCACATCATATTATGTGCTATTTAAAATGAATTCCGGTCATGACTAAACAATAGGTAAACAGAAAGCATTTATAATTAGATCCGACTATGCATATAGATATAGCAGATGTATAAATGTATTTTATTCCAAATTTATAATAAAAACTAATTGATCTAATTAACCCAAATTAAAGATCAAATCCAAACCACCCCTAAACCGAAGAATGAAAAAGTTTTGATCTAATAGAGTGCGCAGATGTAATAATCTCGGCTTGTCTACTAAGTTGAAGCATGCTGAGGGTAAGTCTTGATCCATAGTCGGATCTTGAAATTCTGAACCTCAAATAGTTCCATCTTTAAACAGCACTTCGGGTCATCAGTCGCAGCATAATATATCTTTTCTGGTGAAGTTCCAGTTATATTAGTTGTTCCTTTCATAATTTTTCTGAATGCTTTATTTTTTAGACGAGAATCAATTTGGGGGGTTAGGAATTAGCATGTAGAGCTTAAAGTAACCCAATAAAAAAAATTCCAAAACAAACTCATCAACACAGATCTGGCGGACCAAATAAATAAACGCCAAAGGAAAACCCAACAGTAATAGTGGTTGCTACTTAGCACTACTGAAGTCTGTCATTGATATTAACGACTGTGTTTAGATGGAATAAATTAACCTATAAAGGGGAAACATAGTTTCCATATGCTTGGTCCTGCCTTGCTTATCTAAGATACGACGAGTAAGTATAATAAAGATAAGAGATAGAATGAGAGCTATTATACAGCCAACGAAGAACCTTGAGAATTAATTGGATAAACGAATGAGAGCATAGTATTGCAGATAAAAGGGCACGTTGAGGAGGGGAAAATCCAAGAGGAGAGGAAAAGCCAATCAGCCCGAGAGACTTAGAAGATAAATGACAGATAAATGAGAAAATAGCCTTAAATTAAAAGCAGAGTGCCACGTGGATATCCTAACTAAAGAGGAGTATTTAAGTGATGTATAGTATTTTAGAATACATAAAAGATATGACACGTGGCCTTAAATTTAATATGTATCCATGAAACTTAAAATTATGAGTACAACAAAGGGAACTATTACAACTCTTATGTGTTAGGGCGAGAGTCGGGTGGGCGGGGGGTGCTGGGGAGTTGACACATTTTATGTCACAAGTTTCATGAAATATGTATGTGGAGTATGAGATGATTTATGTAAAGTGGGAATAATTGTTTTCTAATTTAATTAATTTCTAATTTTACTATTAGGGTTTATGTACAGATATACTTCAAGTACTTGTAGTGTTGTAGGCATGATGAGATAGATTAATGTAGTCACGTTGTACAAGTTTCATTAGCACCTCATGCATTCTCAGCATGACATATGGGACATATTGCATATACGTTTCACACACTATAAAAAGGTTTTTGAAACAAAAGTATACTCGTGCCATCATCGTAAATTGTGTTAATATATGTACATCTTTTTAAACTACAACAGTTTATAGTAGGAAATTTGTAAAACCCTCGTTTATATATGTGTGAACTTTTCAGGATAATGGTTAGAGGTAATGGACGTGATTTTACAAGATATAATATTCATAAGTTTAAGTAAATTTGATTTTTAAATTGCCTGCATTATTTTTTTTGTAATACCAAGCGAACACAAAATTTCATTCATAATACTATTCATAGGTCATATATGCTTATTAGTCAACCATTTCATTCAACGTTTTTTTGAGACTACAAATTCATTCATAATATGATATTTGTGTACGCTTCTAATCATACACAGTGCAAAACTTCCATAAATGAATAAGATTATCGGCAATAGCAAGTTTTTTTTTTATCAAAGAGGGACATTACCCCCCATATTTTATTTATAATATAGAATTGAGAAACAACCTCTCCAGTGGCCTACGAACCCTCACTTAACTATTGGAGAATTATAATATATTACATTACAGGTTAGATAAAAATTCAATAATCAATAAATTTGGGGATTTATAATTAATCCCCATTACAAATAAAAGAAAGCTTCAAGAATCTAAACTTAGGGATTTATAGAAACATCCCCATTACAAATTTTTTTCTTTAATTATAGTATTTGGAAGATTTTATCTATCCATATTAAGATTACCGTAAACCAAAGTTGGAATAAAGTTGAAACACCAATATGTTGAATCCATTTGTTTGAGGGATGCACTTGACGCAAAGTAATCTGCTACTAAATTATTTTCTCTCTAGGTATGGTTCATTTGGAAATTTATTGGATAGATAAGATTATCAAAGATCTCTAAAGTAGTCCATAGAAGATTTTCTTTATTCAAAACAACATTAACTAGAGTTTTTCAATCATATTCAATAATTATATTTGAAATAGTTAAATGAGAGATCAACTTTAGACCTTTTTCTAAAGACAATACCTCTGCAGAGAAAGAACAATGAATTCTAATTAATTTTGCAATGCCTGCTATAAATAGACCTTTAGAGTCTCTTATGAAACCTCCAATGCCACTAGGGCCAGGGATATACGTAGAAGTTACATCTATATTAATCTTTAAATAACCTAAAGGAGGTTTGCTCCATTGACATTTTGATTAATTGAATTTTCTATTGCAAAGTTCTTAAGTTGAAAATATTAGTAATTTGAATATCATCTTGAGGAATTTTATCATAAAACTTACAATTTTCAAGTATATTAGAAGTAAGAGCAGTCACATTTTGAATAATCTATAAGGAAGAGGTATGTGTATTCTCAAATAACTTCTTATTCCTTTATTTCCAAATTTCCCCCAAAATAACTTTTGGCAATACTTTGAATAAAAATGTAATGTAATCTCTTTTAGTATATGATAAGCACCAAGATAACAATATAGCCTGTAGGAAAATTTATCTATACACAAACAAAAAAGACTAGAGAAGAAAGGCCATACCTCATTTGCAATAGCACATTCAATAAGAACATATTCTCAACTGTCCTCTATAAAGAAGTCAATTTTAGAGACAGAAGATAATCTGATACCTACTTTCTGAATCTTAGTTTCAAAAGGAACTGAGTTGTTAAAGAGTTTCCAAGTAAAATTTGAGAGTTTTATTAGACACTCTTTTATCCAATTAATTTTCCAACTAATAAATATAAGTCTAGTTTGTCTGAAAATATTGTATGCAGAACTAATAGTAAACTCTCCACTTTTAGAAGATTGCTAAATTTGCTAGTTTTGTGAGATGTATTCTTCTGCTAAGTCTTGTATACCTTATATCCTTTTAACAGTGTTTGACCCTTGTGTAAGTGACAAAACTTTTTCTTCTTATTTCTAATCAAACAATCCCAAGTACCCGAGTCAAACCTATATTTCTAGTATAATTTTATACTAAAGGCAGAATCTATGTAATCAATTTTCCTAAAATTAAGTCCACCTTCTTCAAACGAATAACAGAGGTCTATCCATTTTGACCATTGATAGGGATTTTCTCTTGAGCTACCTCCCCAGTAAAATTTACTAAATATAGTATGCAATCTTTTTTATAATACGTTTATGAGAATTTAGGACATCTAGGGAGTACATAGGAATTCATTGTAGCACATATTTGATTAGAATATCTCTACCAGCTTGGGATATCATTTCAATGACCATGTGTATAGCTTATCCCTTATCTTAGATAAAAACTCAAAGTAATCAATTGCCTTTGGTCTACCTTTGATCAAAGAGCATCCTAAACATTTCATAGGGAACTCTTTGTGAGAAAACCATATATGATTTGCAATAATATTTCTTCTATGAGAAGTGGCATTTTGATCAACATAAAAGGAGATCTTAAAGAAATTCACTTGCTCACCTAAAGTGTTTTCATAAGTTTTAAGCATGTTTATAAGATCTTTTGTACTATGTATACCCTCATTGATTAATATAATTAAATCATTTGCATAGACTAAATATGAAATAAGCTTGCTATTTGGAGGATGAGAATAAGGAATGGCCTTCTTAAGCATAAATAATTTATTTATATTTCTACTTGGAGTTTCAGCAGCTATGATAAAAAGACTTAGAGATAGTGGATCTCCTTGTCTAAGTCCCCTATAAGAATGAAACAATACTATACTTTGGCCATTTAAAATCAAATAATACTAGTTATTATATATCAATCTCCAAGACATATCTATGAAAACTTTATTAAAACCAAATTTCCTAACCACTTCACATAGAAATGGCCAATATACTTTGTCGTATGCATTTTCCATATCTAACTTAATAACAACATTATTTTCATATGCCTTTTTGCCAAGATATTGAACCATTTCTTGAGCTAAAAGAATATTTTCTGGAAGGTTTCTTTCTTTAACAAATCCACGTTGCTTTTGGGAAATAATTTAGGGAAGAATGTGAGATAGTCTATCATTTAAAATTTTGGAGATTATTTTATTAGAGAAATTGCAAAGGCTTATTGGCCTAAATTTAGAACATGAAGGAGGATTTGACACATTTGGAATTAAAGTTATTGAAGTAGAAGACTAGATTTTAGGTAGTTCAGTCCCATAAAAAAAAGAGTGAATAGCATCTATGCGGCATGGCTTTATAATTTCCCAAAACTTAATGTGGAATATACCTCCAAAACTATCAGGATCAGGAGATCTAGAGGGGTCCATAACTTTAATTGTTGAGTATATTCTGCTTCTGAAGAAATTCTAAAAGGTTTTTATTCATTTCTTCACTTATGTATTTGTTAATGACTTCTAGAAATGAAATATCTAAAGTTTTATATTTTACAGGCCATAATTTTTGGAAACGGTTTTGAAAAATTATACCTATCTCTTCACTACATTCTTCCCACCGATTTTGAAGGTACTTAATTCTAGAGATGGTTAATTTTTTTTTCCTAGTTTTAACTGAAGCCTGAAAGAGTTTGGTGTTTTTGTCTCTAATTTCGTCCATCTGATATGGCTTTTCTTATGCCAAAAACTTTCCTCTCTTTGTAATGCAACATTCAAATCAAATCTAGCTTTAAACATATCACTTATAGTTGCTTCATTAGGAAGGGCCCCAAATGCATTTTCTTTTATTAGTAGTAAATCTTCCAAATCTTTAACAGCATGAAAAATATTTTTAAATGTTTCCTTATTCCAAATTCATCTTCGATTTTAAATTTTTTAGCTTTAAATAAAATTTAGTCACATGAGGTGCTTAAATGTGTTCAGAACTGTTTTTTTCAATAATTTGTTGGACATTAGAATTAATACACCACATTAAAAGGAATTTAAAAGGTTTTGTATGATTATCTTTGTGACTTTTGATAAAAGAAGGGGACTATGATCGGAGCATACTATATGAAGATGAGTTATGTTTGTTTGAGGGAATTAAAATAACCATTTTTTATTCACCAATTTTCTATTTAATCTACAAAATAGAGTCCCATTAATTCTGTTGTTAGTCCAAGTAAACCTCGAACCTAAATAACCTAAGTCCATTAATGTATAAGTGGAGATCATATCCTTAAAGTCCTGAATGGCTTGAAATTCAAGAGTACTTCCTACTAATTTTTCATTTTCATTTGATACTACATTAAAGTCTCCAATAACTAACCAATACTGATTTGTAGACACAATTTTTATATTTTTTTAAATCTTGCAATTATTGCAATCTATTACATGTTGTGCATTTTGCATAGACAATAGATAAATAAACTATATGGTTTAGGAAAACAATGTTAATTTCTTGGCATAATAGCTGTTCTGAATTAAAATAACTTTGATTATGAAATCACTTTTCCATAGAACCCATATTTTATTTTATTGATTACTTAAACTGTTTGGGAACTGCCATTTATTTTGAATATTTATTATTTTACCTGATTCAACTTTTTGTTCAATTAATGCTATAGCAGGTAGATTTTGCTTTCTAACCATTCTTTTAATTCTTCTATTAGTAGCCTTATTGGCCACACCCCGAACATTCTAATATATAAAATTTATCATTTATGAATAAATTGGCGATTTAGAGTTTTTGATTTACCTAAAGATCTTGTAAATATTCTAAAGCGAGGATCATAAGGAGGTTGTTTAGAAAGCTTACCAAGCTTGGGGTCTTTGGCTACAGAAGTTGAATAATTCTCATCTTTACTTATTTTTCAGAGTGAGGCTTTATTTTCTTAATATGTGTTCCATTTGACATCTAGTCATGAAGAAAATTTTTGGAGTTCTTCAATCATAGGGACTCAATATCTTATTTTATCTTGATCTGATTGATAGTCTTTTGATGCTGCTGAAAATCTATTAAACTTTGGAAGTACTGAACCTTTAGGTGAAAGATTATATTGATCCACAATCAAAGTCTCCTCCGAAGTATATTCACTATATTGAATTTTTTCAATTGATTCTTGGGCATGGTCTTGTAATATCTGTTGTAAAAATAGTCTATTTTTTATTTCTTCAACTTTTTCATCAAATTCAGAAGGATCATCTTGAATGACTTTAACTTGATTCTCCTTGCTGCCTTTGTTAGTTCCTAAATTACTGGGATTTTGAAGAGTCTACATACGATTTTGAGTAGACCATTATTGATTTGGCTGTGTTGTATCATGAATTTCTTGGTTCGTTTTGGGAATTTCAAGAGTATTTGATGCAACCATTTTTCCTGTATCTTGATTTTTTGTGGCTTTTTTTGGACTAAGTTGGTGATTGGATGTTTAATCATGCATTTGGATTCTTGATGACATTTCTTCTCGCAGAATTTATAATACGATGCTATATTTTCATAAGAGATTTCTTGGTAAAAACTTTTTGATCCACAACCTATCCAAATCCTATGTGTTCTTTCATTAATTGAGGTTGATATCTATGCACATTTGAGCTATACTTGGCCTGGAAATTAAGACAGTAGAATCATCCATTATTAAAGGTTTACCTATTAATTGTAATATTTAATATAGGGAAGATTTTTTTTTTTTTTGGGGGGGTGGGGGGTGGGGGGGGGGGGGGGGGGAATTGGTAAGTTTGGGAGGTTAATCCAAACAGGAACTAATGGGCTTTCCTCATCTGGATGAAAATCAGCAAACCACTTAAATGTGCACATTAGGAATTTCCCAATGGTACATTGATCTCTAACCCAAAGTCGAACATAATCTTCTTCACAGTTTAGTCTTATGAGAATATATTTGGAGTTTATCAATCCGATTGTGAATAATGCCTTCAGAGAGAATGTTTGAAAAGTTTTGTAAATTATATCAATGGAAGGTCTACCATGAGAAAATTTACCAACAATTGAGTGTTTGAATGGAGAAGCTAGTGCATTAATCTCTTCTTCACAAAATAATATGGTTGATTCTCCTTTGAATGTTGTAGGTTTCTTGAGATCTGGTTCCTTTGTTTTTTTGTTCATGAGAACACTTGTAAAAGATTTTAACCAAAGGGAATTTGGGTCTCGAGGTTTAACGGGTATCATCGTGTTAACTGGGGTATCGGTCATGTTATCCATGGTGGGAGACGATCAAGGGGAATGAGATTTCACCCTTGGTTCTTGGAATGTTCTTTATGTCGCACTAAAGCAATACTATCTCTAGCGACCAAGACGATAAAACTCACTTGGGAATTTTATCAAACACTTGGTGTGCAAAAAACACCCAAGATCTTGTTCCGTAAATGAACTAGTGTGCAAACTCCCAATCAAATCAACCAAGCATCAATGAAGTGACAATAAGAACATATAAGCAATAAACAATCAAAGAAACAACAATTTATGTGGTTCACCCAAGCTTTGGGCTACATTCACAAATGGTAGGATATATTCTCTTATAGATATATGTCTAGGAACCAATGGTTACACACACACCTCACTTATCTCTCTCAAAAGTCAATCACTAACCAACCTCAAGAACTCACCTTGCTTAAAGTAGCTCTATATCTCTCTTTATCTTTGATTAGCTCTCAAATATGCCCCTCACTTGTCCTCTCCCAAAACCTAAAATTAACACTTGTATCTATAGATTTGAGCCAAAATGGCAAATTTGTAAATAAACCAAAAACTAAAAAAAACACAACACAAAGTTGGAGCCCCCTGCCTTAATTTCAGTTCTGCCCTAAACACCGTAGGGAGCCAAAACCAACAAACTCCACCTTGGCGATCCCAACGATCCAAATAATCTCTATAATGCTTACATTAAACCCTGTTGAAGACTGTCCCACCATCTACCAAGATAATGTGATTTTCCCAAGCGATCCTCACGATCCAACCAATCTCGGAATACAAACATGGAATCCGTTCAAAGATCATACCAACCTCTAACAAGCCCATACGCTCCACCCAACGCTATGCCACCCTAAACTTAAACCATGAAGTGAGATACCACAAGTCTTCACTCCAAAACTCTAAACGACTCCACCCGCGGAGGAACCAAGTTCTAAACGAAGAACTCTCCATCTCATGCATCTGAATGCTTCCCATGTAACCATACAATGAATCCCGCTCCTCATGTAACCCGGTGAGTACACCCCCACACAATACATATAGCATACACCCTCTTTAACAGAAACATTCAAACACATCAACACTATCTTCCACCTTGAGAAATAACCATGGATGAGAGGGAAAAATTCCTCACCTCCCATACCCTACAAATATCACCCTCGAAAGATGTACTAAGTCTTTGTCACGAAAAACTCCCATTTGACAATGCTCGCAAATAACAACTCATCCACCTTCCTTGAACTATCTACACACAGCTCGAATCCATCACAACCCTACACCTCCTCGATTCTAATCGGCCAATGCATGTGTGCAACTAAACCGAGTCAACATCACCCATTGGCCCTGGAGGGGAACTTCGATCCAGCCCCTCCACTAGTAGGTATTATCCCTTTACTACCGTTTACTCTCGAAAACCTAGCACCCAATGTCTCCATTTTGTTCACAAACGATACATGCCTCGAACGTTCGATCACTTGTGCACACCGCTTCCCTATCTTCCTCGAAGTCTGATTTAGACGATACAACACCTCTCTCTCCTCTCCCCTCGCTAGGACCATACAACCGCGTGTGAATTTCAATACTCCACCCGCCACTGACACCCGACAACCCTTAAAATCAAAACGGATAATGGATATCAAATTCTTTCGCAACTTTGGGACATAAGCCACACTACCCACAGTGCGCTCTACCCCATCGAACATCTTGAGCTTCACCTTCCCGACACCCTCAATGGAAATCATCTCTTCGTTAGCCAAAGACATGGAACCTTTTCTATTTTCCGTAAAAGTCTCAAAATATTCTGTCTTGGAGCAAACGTGATCCGATGATCCCGAATCTAATATTCAATCATCTTGGGAAAGAGAGTTAACCTTGGAGATTGTGAGAAGTTCTCCAAGTTCATCTTCATAATTCTCACTTGCTACCATTGCCCTCTCGGAATCAACCTTGTCGTTCCACAAAGGACATTCTCGGATCATATGACCCCATTCCCGACACTTGTATCATTTCGGCCCTTTACCACCAACACCCCTCGATCTAGACCTACTACCATCATTAAATCCCTGGTTGAAGTTCCTCCCACCATTTTGCCCACCTCTGTCTCTCGCCGTAAGGCCTTCATTATGGGAATACCCATCACCTCCACCTTCCATCTTTCTCATCGTGACATGAGATTGAATATCTTGCACAACCTCGTTGCACCGGAGCGTAGACTTCCCAAACACGAGAGTGGTCACAAAATGCTCGTATGAATCGGGTAATGATGAAAGCAACAACAATGCTCGATCCTCATCAATGAATTGAACGTCTATTCAGTTCAAGTCATTTATCAAGGTATTAAAAATGTTGATATACTTCATCATATCCTCACCCTCCTTCATCTCAAGCTTGAAGAGTTTCTTCTTGAGGAACAGTTTATTTGACAACAACTTTCCTAAATAAATCTCTTCTAGCTTATCCCACATGACTTTAACCGTGGTCTCCGCTATCACATTATTCAACACATCATCCGTCATAAGAATCTCAATACAAGAAGCCGTTCTTTCATCAATGTCAATCCACTCGGCATCGTTCATGCCTACCGGTCGTCCCTCTACCCCCAACAATGCTAATTGCAACCTCTGTTGGACAAGAACACTTCCCATTCGTCTGTGCCATAACCCAAAATTGATCTTCTCATGAAAAGTCTTCATGTCCGTCTTCATTGAGCCACTCGATCCATAACTCATATCCCATCTCTTAGAGCCTCCGCTCGTAGAGGTTGATTCTAGAGTACTCTCCACATTTTCCGTCATTTGGAACAAAAACAAAAGCTATGCCAAAATTTCCAAAATTGATTCAACCTCGAACAAAAATATCAGGCAAACAATGAAACAAAAGCTCTGATACCACTTGTAGCACTAAAGCAAGACTATCTCTAGCGACCAAGATGATAAAACTCACTCGAGAATTTTATCAAACACTTGGTGTGCAGAAAACACCCAAGACCTTGTTCCGTAAATGAACTAGTGTGCAAATTCTCAATCAAATCAACCAAGCATCAATGAATTGACAATAAGAACATACAAGCAACAAACAATCAAAACAACAATAATTTACGTGGGTCACCCAAGCTTTGGGCTACATCCACAAATGGTAGGATATCTTCTTTTATGGATAAATGGCTAGGAACCAATGGTTACACACACCTCACTTATCTCTCGCAAAAGTCAATCACTAACCAACCTCAAGAACTCACCTTGCTCAAAGTAGCTATCTATCTCTCTTTGCCTTTGATTAGCTCTCAAATATGCCCCTCACTTGTCCTCTCCCAAAACCTAAAAATAACACTTGTATTTATAGATTTAAGACAAAATGAAAAATTTGTAAATAAACCAAAAACTGAAAAAACACACAACGCAAAGTTGGAGGCCACTGCCTCAATTTCAGTTATGCCCCAAACACCGTAGGAGAGCCAAAACCCACACTTTATCTTAGATCGACAATAGCAAGTATTATGCGTAATTAATTCTCTTAATTTATTTCTCTATGTGGTAGGCCCGCAATCAGCATGTGAATATGCTAATAAAAAAATAAAAAAATAAAAACTATGTGTTCTGTTAATGCATTTTTTATAAAAAAAAACGTTATTGGAATGCAAGTGAAGTATTTATTGTAAAGAGCTAAAAAGTTGTTGCATTTTTTTTTTGTTTTAGATAAAGCAACTTTAAATGTAAATGTTGCTTTAGCCTTCTATTTTTAGTAAAATAAATAAATAAATAAATATATATATATATATATATATATATATATTGAAAAAATGTATATCTCATTAATTAAATAACATAAAAATAAAACACCTTACCCAAACACGTCAGACAAAGATAAAACAAAAAAAACTTTCAAAAAAAAATTGAAGCAACACATCACAAAAATAGAGATTTCTCAACGGCAAAAAGGGTTAGTACGATAGAAAAACGATAAAACAGACTCTTCGTTGCCCCACAAAATGGGGCATGAGAAATATACACCATAAATTCGAGAAAATACGACCAATTGGCATCAAAATTTTTAGAAAAGTGGGCGTCAACCTCGATAAATTCCAATGAAACTCGTCACATTGGTTAGAGGAAAATGTGTTGGATCTCGACTCAAACTGAACGAAAGCAACACCAATAACAAGAACACCTGTGTCAACTCCGCCGGAGAGGAAAATACACAGCACAAATCCTCCGATAAGATAAAAAAGTACACCGCGGGAGAAAATCTCCCACACTCAACTCTACCAAAAAATAGGGACAAAACTGTTAGTAAAAAGAGATAAAAATCTCTCACTAAGGGGATAACATTTTACACATGCCAAAACTAATTTATTGGGGAGAAAATGGAGAAAGGAAGTGGTTCTCCTCCTCTCCCTCATGGAGGAGGAAAAGGAAGGGTGGGAGAGCTAGTGTTTCTGTTTTAGAGCAAAGGAAGAAATTAATAAGTAGACATTGCGTTGTTGCGATACGCGATCCCTTGGTGTGACGCGTTTGATGTCAACACATACAATAGCGTGTTGTAGATATAAATACACTAGAATAAATTTCAAATGTGTCATTGGCACCGTTTGTACCTAGTACATATAAATAACAAATAATATTTTCTTACCCCACCGCCTCATATTCCACAATATATAAATATATATATTAACAATAAAGAAAAAACAGAAATTATTAAAGAAAAAAACTATGAAATTATTAAAACTCTGTAGTATAACAATAAAGAGAAAATTAATATATTAACAAAAATATATTTATGATATGTAATTATAATTATTAGTAGCGGTGTATTTCTGACGAGTAGCATAGAATGTTAGCATTTTTATATCAGACAAAAGTCTTGCTCACCTTTTGAGAATCATCCCCGTGTTTTATATTTCACTTTCTGGGGGCTGAGATTTAGAATTAGTATTATATGGAAGATGAGTGGTTTCTTTTGTTAAAATATTTTCTAAGGATTTTTCTTCTGTACTATTTAACCATTTCATGTACTAGTTAAGTTGCTTTTGTTGTTGGTACAGAAGGTAACCACATATTACGTCGTAGATGGAAACCCATGTTTACAATTTTCAAATCACAACTACCAAAAACATTGTTTAATAAGACTAAAGAATTAACACTACTCATCAACAAATGATTATAGGAAGAATCTTGCCTAGGCTTAGGCCTTTAGCAGCCTTCTTAGTCTATTATACGGACATGTGAGATATTTTTATTAATATAATGTTTCTGCAGTGCTTATACAATGCTCGTGAGAATGCATTTCCCACCTCTCAATTCATCATTAAATACTTTCAGGAAGCATATATATTGTTATGAGATAAACAATGTTTATAATTTTATGTACCTCAATTATTCTTGTGGATGGGGTAGAACGATTGAGCTTTCGGCATAAAGTTTATATTTTTTATGATGTGAAACTCAAGTTTCAATGCCAGCTGGTTGATGAACTTATTTCTATCATATGAACAGAAACTTTGGACTTTCTTGACTTGGGCACAAAAGTTTGATGTAACCATTATCTAGTGGCCAATCTTGCAGCAATATATAATTAAGAAATCGATAAACACCTATTATATTTTATTAGGTAGAAACTTGGTGGGGACATCGGATTTGTGCATATATATTAGAGGATATTTGGAGATAATCTTGTCTGCATAGTTGTATTTGATTGGGCAATGGCGACGCGCTTGTTGGTAGATGAACGAAAAAAGTTAGACAATTTTTATATAATATGACAAATGAACAAAAACTAGAACCAAACAAGTCATAGGTCTCCATCAGTAGACTTATTTAAGAGGATGAAAGCATTAGAGTTCTTTGAATTTCTCTGAGCAGTTGATTAGATCAAATTGGCCAAGAAAGTCGATTATAACTGTTTTATAGATTTCTAGTTATGGAACTTGCTATGGCACGAGATAAGAATCTTTATTATACCTCTAATATAATAGTATTAGAATTATAAATACAAATAAATATTCAAGTGTAATTATAGTTTTGAGTAATCAAAAGTTTTTTTGTGATCTTGAATATCTAAAAGACAGAACCTAGAAAACGTAAAGCATCTCAACTCTATCCCTACAGCAATCCTCGAGTCCAGATCTCTCTATTGCCACTTATTTAATACAGTTTTGTAAAAAAATTGGCTCAGACTCTACCTCCTTACATGTCGTCGTCTCTACTCATATTTACAACTCTTCATATATTTTTCTCCTCATGTGACACCTCCCAAAGTTTTACACCACCGAAATTCCCACTCCCAGTCAAACCACCAGCCAAAAGCAGCCAAAAAGAGCTTTCATTTATCACTTTCGATGTAGAAGAATAGTTTCACGTAATAGAACTCTAAGTAAGTTTGGGTGAAAGACTAAAATTACTACACATGCTGGAACACTCACACTACAAGAATTTGCACCATTAGCAATAATATTTAGTAATGCAAACTATTTTTGTTGCCAAAGATACCCTTTTGGCAACACAATCTTAATTATGTTGCCAAAAAACTATTTTACACTGTATTTTTGGCAACATAAAATAAAGCATGTTGCCAAGAGTTAAAATTTCAAGCGGGATACTAGTAGAGTTGGATCTCGGGTTAATGGAGGTTGGTTTGATTTGGATGTTTGCTGGTGGATGGAGGTTGGCCGACGAATTTTGCAGCGGGTTGCCGGATTTTGGATTGGGATGTGGCCGGAGATGGTTCGGGGTTGCTTTTGGATGGGTTAGGAGATGGATTTTGGGGAGGGTCAGTTGGATAGGGTAGTTTTGGTGTTTATGGAAGATGCCAAAGATATTTTTTTTATATAATTTAGTTTTTTCTTACGTTTTGTGTGGGCTTCCTGATTGAAGGTCTATGATGCGTAGGTGTCATGATTTGAAGTATATTTGTATATGTGAAATTTTATTTTGGGTCTGTCCAGGTCAATAGTAATGAATCTAAATTATATATGAAAATGTATATATGTTCATGGAAGTTAACAATTTGTTTGTGTTGAGGCTATTTTTTCATTGAATTTAAATTATACATGAATATGTATACATTTATTTATTATTGAATTTTGTTTTTACATTTTTATCAGAGCTTACGATGCAATTATCAATTCATAGAGTTCTCAATTTACGATACGATTCGAGAAAAATAATTATAATAATATGGCGTAGTTTATGGATTTGTATACAATGAACACAAGTCACTCTAATTTCTGAAATAATATAGGTTTCTTAGGCATTAGGAAATGCTGTTGGTAACTCACGAAAATGTCGCCATCTTGTTCTTGGCGATGGGGCTTTGATGGCATTGTTGGAACAATTCAACGAGCATGCGAAGCTTTCTATGTTAAGGAATGCCACCTGGACATTGTTCATGTTTAGAGCTATGTTCAGGTTTCGTCATTAAAATGATACTAGTAGTGATGCAAATTTTTGTCAGAGTTCATTTTCACGGGTTTTGGATAGAAAGGTAATTGACTGCAAAATAAATAAATTAAATCAGGTTCCTAAGTCTAATAAGGCTTTAGTGGAGTACCCTATTCTAAAATTCTCAAATTCTTACAGATAGGTTATTAAGTTATTAAGTGCTCCTAAATTTGCCTTTTATGCTTTCTAAGTTTAGAAAGTTTGCGCTGAAATAGAAAAATGTTGGTTGGGTAAAGTTTCATCTCTAGCGTGGTTTAGATATTGTAAAGTTTCAGCTCTGAAATAGTTGTGTTGCCAAAGGTATAGCCTTTTGGAAACACAACTCTTATGTTGCCAAAAGCTATACCTTTTGGAAAAACAACTATTTTTGTCGCCGTTGAGTGACTTTTGGCAACACAAATAATATTTTTTATTATAAATTTGACAAATTATAAAATACTTTTGGCAACACAATTGTGTGTTTCCAAAAGTATACCTTCAGCAACACAAGTCTGCTGTGTTGCCAAAGGGTTTTCTAGACAGACAATAGACAACAAGTTGGCAACATAGCAAAATATGTTGCCAATACCTTTTAGCAACATATTTCTAACTTTAGCAACATAATTTGTATTTAGCTAATGGTGCAAATTCTTGTAGTGTCACTCTTTCCAAAACCAGGTGCCACCGTAGAAGAAGTGGTTTGGCCGGTAGTTGTTATGAGAGAGAGTTAGTTTTTTTTTTTAAATCAAAACCGGAGACTAAGGTTTTTTTGGCACTCTGTTTGGCGGAGTGTAATCGGCGCATGGTGGTGGAGGTTTAGGGCGGCGGGGAAGGTGGTGGAAGCTTTGGATGATTTCGAAGGTGTGGCAGTGTAGAGGGCTTTAGCAGCCACTGAGATTTTTTGTATGATTGCAAATGGTGAGGACTCAAAATTTGAAGTTCCTTATCGCCAATAATGCAAAGAATGGTGTTCAAGAAATCAAGAACTACAGAGGGAAAATTTGTGTTCTTAACATTGATGGAGGTGGAATACGAAGTATTTTTTGGGGGGGAAATTAGCCTATTTGGAATGTGCATTAAAGTCCAAACTTTACATATAAGATATGGGTTTCGAGGGTTTCGAAATCATTTTTTACAATCATTTATGTATATCTTTGTTTTTATGATTTCGTGATTTGAGTTCTCATACTTGGGTTTTCAAATCATATTTGTTAAAGTTTTGTTTCATTATCATAGTTTAGGTTTTTATTTCATAGGTTCTTTGGCACAATTTGTTTACCCTTTTATGGTTTACAATTTGATGGTGATTAAAGTGTAAATTGATGAATGGTTCAAAAGTGTGAAAACATCAAGAATATTTAAAATTTCCAAGACAAAAATTAGGATTTTTTCGTTTGTAATTGGTCAATTTGGTGCCTGATTTATTAATGTTATTTTGTTTGTCGAGAAAACAGAGGATGGGTCTTTCAGGACATTGTTTCTCAACATTTCACTCATATATCAACAAAATAGGATTGTTTCATGATTGTTCAGAATTTTTGTGACAAATAATGTCTTCTTAGTACAAATCAATTAGGCATTAATAGTCACAATAATTAAAAAATAGGTCACACTGAACAAAAAGAAACTTTAACAAGAAATCTATGTATACATATAAAACTATAGCATAAAATCCTTACTAAAGTGCCACGTGTCAACCATATTTAATACATTAAAAACTATTTTTTTTACGCTTCCTTAATAAATTTATCCACCAATTCATTGTTTTCATGGTAACCCACATGGAGATTTTTTACTATTCAACTATTAAAGGGGCTAAGAGAGTAGGTAGGAAATTAAGAGTCTCCACATGTGCACATCTAAAATGTTTGTTTCCTTCGAGTGAAATCCGAGGAATACTCGAAGACGACATTTCTTTGTGTGTTTACTGAGATAGCAAAGATGATATGTCAGCCTAATAAAAAATGGCAGAAGAAGTTGGGTAGAGGGATTAACCAACCAAGAAGAAGTTGAATTTCTTGAGAAAATTGAAATCCTTGGATTAGAGGTCGCGAATGTTCCCTCAAAGTCTACTACCAGGTAAATCTTTTAGGAGTAGCGCCAATATATGGTTGCTTTTATAGAATCTGTTGGAGATGATACTCATGAAGTGGAAAATAAAAAACCCAATTAGTTATTGTAATTGTATTTGTAGGGGGAGTCCCCACCAAGAATGATTAACTTAGTCAATCCGTTGATTGTTAGATAAAGGAGGAAGACAAAGATCACCCCAAGCGAGTTCTCTAGAAAAACCTACCTCAAAGATTCTCCACAGACGTGACTCGAAGAATCTCTCTCGAAGATTCTCCACGGACGTGGTTCGAAAACTCCAACTCGTAGATCAAAATCACTCGAATAACAGTAATTTGTAAGATGAAACATAATGAATTGCAACAAGTACTTTATCTTATGTTATATGTTGAGTGAGGCTATTTGGTACCCATGAAGAACTAGGGCATGGAAGGGCTAACAGGCCCTATCGAACAACCTCTTCTTGGGAACCTTACAGGGACATGGTTTGGAGGATTGAGAGCAAGGCAACATTGGTAATATAGTTCCTAACCTTCTTGGCATACTTGAGCAAAATTTCATCTACTATATCTGGTTGCTCGAGCCACCTATATCCGAACTACCATAACTTCCACTCATTTGAGGGAACCTCCTCGAGGTTCCTCAATCTTGCAACCTTGGCTTAAAGATAGTTATTTATCAACAGACAGAAGACTAAACACTCGAGCTACCTATCAGCCGAGCCACCTGAAATCGAACACCATCTCGTTTGACTGATGTAACTGATCGAGCGGTAAAAGTGTGTTCGTGTGAGGACACAATCCTTGTGTGTTTCGTCGCCGCGATGCAAAAACCTAAGATACTACTACACTTGCGAGGCAAGCACAGCGGTAAGTTGGGTATCGTAAGAAATCCACAGGGAGTGATTAAATTTTAGATTTTAATTGTTTAATTACTTCAGGAATAAAAGTGTAAAATAAATAAATGAAAAGGTGATGGTTGGTTATGGTGGAAAAAGAAAAGAATAAGTTACGCTACACAAAAGTAAAGCGAGGATCGGGATCGCATTCTACCACACGGATCGAAACAACTACTAATTAGAGTTAAGGCTCGAAAGCATTTAATCGAGCATAATCAATTAAACATAACCATCACACAATAAGGAATTTAACCCGAAGTTGCGAGATTAAACATTTAACTGAAAATGGTCACACGCGGATTAAATTCGGATTGTCGCTATAAACACTAAAGTTGGGTGACAAATAAAGTTAAGCGCATAATAATCCAACTTTAATACACGCGGTTTCAATAAAATGCAATTTTACACGAAACCTAATTTTCGGAGCTCAAGGCCCGTTAATGACGAAACACAACCCCGACCCTATTTATCTAAGGGCTAAGCATGAATAAACTAATTAAACTAAGAAAGCAATAAATAAACACAATAAACTATTTAACAAGCATGAAATCTAATTAACAAAGCAAGAAATGAAGAAATAAAACTATATTCAAATGGTAGGGAAGATCAATAGTCAACTTACAATCCAAATGGGGTGTCAAACCAAAGAGAAATGAAGAAGAACCAAGCAAAAACCCCAAAACTCTAAGCTAAACTAACCTAAAATCGTGTGTGTTTACTGCTCTCCCTTCTTATTACAACAAAAATTGTATTTATAGTAAGTGGGAATAAAAGAAAAGAAGAAAGAAAAGAAATGAAAATATCTGCTAAAAAACAGGGGATCGATCGATCGACCTCTTTGGTCGATCGATCGATCAAGGCCAAAATTCGAAAATTTAGAATGGTCGATCGATCGACCAAAGGGGTCGATCGATCGATCAAGCAGGTCTTGGCCAGGCAGCAGCACACTGCATTCTTCCCTTCTCCTTCTCTTCTCCTCTTTTGCTTTCCTTGTTTTTCCTCCGCTGAAATCGCCGTAACTTCTTCGTTATGAATCGGAATCGCGCACCGTTCACGGCAACGCGAAGCTAGCGAGGAGGGATACAACTTTCGTGTGATGACGGGCCAGGTACCCAAGCTGTGAAAAGACTAAAATTCCCTTGAACGTGCGATTACGTACGGAACTTCACCGAAATGCGTCTGAACTCCATACTTAGTACCTAAATACCTACAAAAGCCCAATTATACCTCATATAGCATGTTAACAATATAAACTGAGGTTGTCTAGTTAACGGGCATAATTATAGAGATTAAGGCACCCGAGGGGACTAAAATGCGTAGGTTCGGAGGATGAAATACGCAATATTTGCGTATCATCACACGCCCTAACTTACACATTGCTAGTCCGTAGCAATGAAATAGGATGCAATAAGAACTACAAGCAAACCAAAAGCAGGAGCTAGTATAAAAGTATGGTATGAAAGAAAAAGAAAGATAAGGCCACTTTCGCGAACGATTCGATTGCATTTAGCATATGCAATAAGCCGTTAAACCCCTAGGTCACCCTAGTGGACGAGTGTTGTCTCGTGAGGGTTTTCAGGGATGGTACCCACAAACATCACATGGTTTCCTCAAAATATTCCCAATCCAACATGAGACAAGCCTAACAATGGCGAAAAGGATTTCATACGCATTATTAGCAAATTTAATGAATTCAAACAAAAGTCCAAATCATTAACATTATAGAATGCACCTCATAGAATTGAAACTTTAAAAGTGGGAAGGGGGAGAGCATATGCAAAAGTGTGATTTGGCGAAAAACTTAAATAAACCGGATAAACATAAAGCAAGCATACATTCAATCCTCACGGGCATTACGCTCATCAAATGAATTCACTCGAAACAGGGAGGTAACACACGGAACATGCGGGCATAAAGAGTAAATGGAAATGGAAACTAGGCCGCACACATGTCACAAATGAAGAATGCTATATAGGAAATGAAAAACTTGTAATCTCAATGAAAGATACCGCTCATTAAAAAATGCAAAATGTATTTTCACAGATTATCAAAACTATTATGACTTTTAAATTAAATTCGCCCTAAGATCACATAAGACTTTATAGGGTTGTAATGTAGGTTTGGCTAGGGTCTAAAATGAAGGAATGTATGTACGGATTCAAAGTGTTTGGGATGAAAACTCGGGATAATGGGAAAATGTGGGCAATAGCAAAATTATAAAACAAGTTCCAAAAGGGTATTAGATATATCATCGGGGAGAGTAATCAAAGCTTATTGAACTATATACACAACATATACAACTTTCTCTTTTCTTTTCTTCTTTTTCTCATGTTTTCTTTTCTTTTTTTTTTTTTTTGCTTTCTCTTTTTCTCTACACTTTTTTTTCTTCTTTCTTTCCTTTACTTTTCAAACTCCCTTATGCCTAAATTGCAACCGACATCATAACAACATCATTCAATCCCAAGTAACATTCCAAACAAAGGTATGGAAGGTGTATATATGGTTTAAAACTCCAATTTGGAGTTGGTTATGGGAATGGGGTTATGAAACGAAGGGCTATATTTAGGCTCAAAGGGGTTAACAAGGGTAAACATATAAGGGTGAGGTCAAGGCTAATATGGATGATATACCAAAGATGGCCTATGATCATTTAATAAAGTTTACGCAATTCTCGAGTCAAAATAATATATGAAAATCATGATCAAGTAACACATTTCAAGTATGAACTCAATTAATGAACGGTCAAATGAAAGAATAGTGAGACTACTGACGAATTCAACGTTTTCAAAGAGGAAAGAATAGTGTATACACTCACAAACGACTAAAGGTACAAAGCTTACTCGGTGTAAGTATATACAATGCAACAAAAGATTACCGAGTTATAAAAATCTTAAACCAAATCAATATAACAAGAAAAGCGCATGTGCTTATGGGATAAAGTTTAATTCATGAAGTTATTCACAATATCAATGATTTGAGGACTAAAATCTAATAACTTCTAAAATAGAGAACATGCATCATTGAGTTGTCAATCGGATCGGGCAATTATTAAAATTTATCATCGAAAATAAGGCAAAATGCCTAACAATGGAGAAAAAAGAAAGAATTTTTTTTTTGATTTTTTTTTAAAATTTTAACAAAAAGCATACTAAGTAACTAACAAGTAAGCAAATCAATGGACTACACATGAAATGGATAGAATATCCTACACCCCCTAACTTAAATGTTGCATTGTCCTCAATGCGCATTAAGAACACAACACAAAGAGAGGAAAAGAACGATATTACCCAAAATTGGAGCGATCTCCATAAGCATGAGTCCAATGAAATCTACAAAACAAGTTAGTACTGAGCATAGTAAAAACAAATAACCAAAAGTTAATTAATTACACTAGACTATAGTACAGGAAATAAAGAAAATTAAAAAGCTAACTATTTACAACCTACTATTTAGACTACACACTAACTATACACTAGAAGTCTAAATAGTTGAGGGTCCACCCAAAAAGGGATTTGACTTTGAAAGATCAACGGTGGACTCTCCAAAGCAAACATGCCTCCTAAAAAATAGGAATTCCGTTTGAACAACGGAAGGCATGTGGGTGGTGAAAAAAGTGAACCATTGCCAATTTGAAATTTTGGGCGGACGATGGGGGATTTGGATAATAAGGGGGAAAGGTACACTTGAGGTCCAAGAAAAATTGACTCATCTCCCAAAGATTTTTCAAATGGAATGGGAGATGGTGCACACGTGGGGATAACATCCATCGAAAACAAGTCCGGTAAAGAGTCCTCATCGGCCAAAAGTGTAGAAGTTTTAAAAGTTTCTACCGACTCATAGGAATCAATCGGAAATTCTAATGGTTCAATGACGGAAAATGTATATGGTGATGAAATAAATTCAATCTCCGTCAACATATCGTCGGAAGGATATTGAATTTCGGGGGAGAGAGATTCACATTCGATGAGAAATTCTTTGAAAAATTGAGGTGAAACACAAGTTTCCACCTCCTCGTTGTTTTGTGCATAAGAATTCATCTCATCGCAAAGTGCTCCAAGTCTCATTCCATCATCATTTAGGCTTTCCAAACCTTGGGAGTAAAGAAGAAAAGTTTCTTCCAAAGTAGGCTTCCTCGGCTCAAGAGCCTCGGACTCCTCATTTGGTTGAAGCTCATCTTCGAAAGTATCGAAATAAGAATCGTCATTGAATTCGAATAATGAATCCAACTCAAGCTCCTAATAACGATTTTCATTCCGATAAATGTTTTCAAATCTTTCAATCTCAAGAAAATCTTCAAAATGGAAAACTTGAAAACTATCCCCAAAGTAAGAATCATTAGAATGACCGTAATAACTATAATAGTAGGACATGATTACCTCGTTGTTTGTAGATGGAGAATTCGAGCAAGAAAGTGAGCAACCACGAATCAAAGTTTCTTAGCGCTCAAATATGCTATCCTGCAAAAAAGGTTAAAACAAAGAATACAAATACAAAAGGAAAAATACTACGAAATAATAAAACAATTATCATCTAAAACACACTCCCCGGCAACGGTGCCATTTTGATCCTGCGCGAACTATGTGCTCGTGTAGGAGGCATTGTCGTTGTTTTAAGTTTGTCGCATCAATGCAAAAACCTAATATACTACTACACTTGAGAGGCAAGTAAAGCGGTAAGTCGTGTATCGTAAGAAATCCACAGGGAGTGATTAAATTTTAGATGTTAATTGTTTTAAAACTTCAAGAATAAAAGTGTAAAAGATGATAGCATTTTGATCGTGCGCGAACTATGTGCTCGTGTAGGAGGCACTGTCATTGTTTTAAATTCGTCGCATCAATGTAAAAACCTAATATACTACTACACTTGAGAGGCAAGTAAAGCGGTAAGTCGGGTATCATAAGAAATTCACAGGAAGTGATTAAATTTTAGATGTTAATTGTTTTAAAACTTCTAGAATAAAAGTGTAAAATATGATAGGTTTTTTCATTGATGCGACGAACTTAAAACAACGACAATGCCTCCTACATGAGCACATAGTTCGCGCACGATCAAAATGGCGCCGTTGCCGGGGAGTGTGTTTTAGATAATAATTGTTTTATTATTTCATAGTAATTTTCGTTTTGTATTTGTATTCTTTTTTTTAACCTTTTTTGCAGGATAGCATATTGGAGCGCTAAGAAACTTTGATTCGTGGTTGCTCACTTTCTTGCTCGAATTCTCCATCTACGAACAACGAGGTAATCATGTCCTACTATTATAGTTATTACGGTCATTCTAATAATTCTTACTTTGGGGGATAGTTTTCAATTTTTCCATTTTGAAGATTTTCTTGAGATTGCAAGACTTGAAAACATTTATCGGAATGAAAATCGTTATTGGGAGCTTGAGTTGGATTCATTATTCGAATCCAATGACGATTCTTATTCCGGTACTTTCGAAGATGATCTTCAACCAAATGAGGAGTCCGAGGCTCTTGAGCCGAGGAAGCCTACTTTGGAAGAAACTTTTCTTCTTTACTCCCAAGGTTTGGAAAGCCTAAATGATGATGGAATGAGACTTGGAGCACTTTGTGATGAGATGAATTCTTATGCACAAAACAACGAGGAGGTGGAAACTTGTGTTTCACCTCAATTTTTCAAAGAATTTCTCATCGAATGTGAATCTCTCTCCCCCGAAATTCAATCTCCTTCCAATGATATGTTGACGAAGATTGAATTTATTTCATTACCGTATACGTTTTCCGTCATTGAACCATTAGAATTTCCGGTTGATTCCTATGAGTCAGTAGAAACTTTTAGAACTTCTACACTTTTTTTTTTCATATCACTTTTCTTTTCTTCTTTTTCTCACTTTTTCTTTTTTTCTTTTCTTTTGCTTTCTCTTTTTCTTCACTTTTTTCACTACTTTCTTTTCTTTACTTATCAAACTCTCATATGCCTAAATTGCAACCGACAACATAACAACAACATTCAATCCCAAGTAACATTCCAAACAAAGGTATGGAAAGTGTATGTATGGGCTAAAACTCCAATTTAGAGTTGGTTATGGGAATTTGGGTTATGAAAAGAAAGGCTATATTTAGGCTCAAAGGGGTTAACGAGGGTAAGCATATAAGGGTGAGGTCAAGACTAATATGGGTGATATAACAAAGATGGCCTATGATCATTTCATAAAGTTTACGCAATTCTCGAGTCAAAACAATATATGAAAATCATGCTCAAGTAACACATTTCAAGTATGAACTCAATTAATGAACGGTCAAATGAAAGAATAGTGAGATTACCAACAAATTCAACGTTTTCAATGAGAAAAGAAAAGTGTATAACACTCAGAAACGACGAAAGGTACAAAGCTTACTCGGTGTAAGTATATACAATGCAACAAAATATTCCCGAGTTATAAAACACTTAAACCAAATCAATATGACAAGGAAATTGCATATGCTCATGGGATAAAGTTTAATTCATGAAGTTATTCACAATATCAATGATTTAAGAACTAAAGTCTAATAACTTCTAAAATCGAGAACATGCATCATTGAGTTAGCTATTGGATCGGGCAATTATTGAAATTTATCATCGGAAACAAGGCAAAATGCCCAACAAAGGAGAAAAAAGAAAGAAAATATTTTTTGAAATTTTTTTAATTTTTTACAAAAAGCATACTAAGTAACTAACAAGTAAGCAAATCAATGGACTACACATGAAATGGATAGAATATCCTACACCCCCTAACTTAAAAATTATATTTACAACCCAAATTGTATTCATCTCTGAAAACCCTCACGAGACAACACTCGTCCACTAGGGTAACCTAGGGGTTTAACGGCTTATTGCATACGCTAAATGCAATCGTTCGCCCGCGAAAGTGGCCTTATCTTTCTTTTGCTTTTATACCATACTTTTGTACTAGCTCCTGCTTTTGGTTTGCTTATAGTTCTTGTTGCATCCTATTTCATTGCTAGGGACTAGCAATGTGTAAGTTAGGGGGTGTGATAATACGCAAATATTGCGTATTTCATCTCTCGAACCTACGCATTTTAGCCCCCTCGGGTTCCTTAATCTCTACATTTAAGTTGTTAACCAGACAACCTCGGTTTATATTATTAACATGCTATATGAGGTATAATTGGGCTTTTGTAGGTATTTAGGTACTAAGTATGGAGTTCGAACGCATTCCGGTGAAGTTTCGTACGCAATCGCACGTTCAAGGGCATTTTAGTCTTTTCATAGCTTGGGTACCTGGCCCGACATCTCACGAAAGTTGTATCCCTCCTCGCTAGCTTCACGTGGCAGTGAACGGTGTGCGATTTAGATTCATAACGAAGAAGTTACGGCGATTTCAGCGGAGGAAAAACAGGGAAAGCAAAAGAGGAGAAAAGAAGGAGGAAGAAAGGAATGCAATGCTGCTGCTGCAATCTGCCCTGTTTGATCGATCGATTGACCCATTTGGTCGATCGATCGACCATTATAAATTGTCAAATTTTGGCCTTGATCGATCGATCGACCAAAGGGGTCGATCGATCGATCCCCTATTTTTCAGCAGATATTTTGCATTTCTTTTCTTTTCTCTTTTCTTTTCTAATTTAATTCCCACTTGGTATATAAGCCAATTTTGATGTAATAAACAGATGTGAACGTTTTTAGTTTGTTTTTAGAAGATAGAATAGGTTAGGGTTTGGGTTTTTGGATGGTTCTTCTTCATTTATACTTGGTTTGACAACCCATTTGTTGTGTAAGTTGACTATTCATCATCCTCTCCATTAATATAGCTTGTATTTCATTCATTCTTGCTTTGATAATTAGAATTCATGATTTATTAATTATTTTACTTGTCTTATTTCTTGCTTTCCTAGTTTAATTAGTATAAATTAGTTAAGTTCATTGATTGAGTGCGAAAAGTGTGCGCGTGTAAAGTGCACAGTCGTTGTTTTCGTTTCGCCAACTCAATACAAAACCTAAATTACTACTACACTTGCGAGGCAAGCACAGCAGTAAGTCGGGTATCAAAAATCCACAGAGATGAGTTGCTAGAATTCAAGTGATTTAATACTCCGAAATAAAAGTGTAAAAGATGATTACAAACTAAAAGAAAAGATGCATAAAGGGAAATGATTAACTAGGCAATGTATGGAAACTAGATTATGAAATCGAGTAAAAACTATAGGTTGCGTCGAATATCCCTCACCCGAGTTAATTAGTATAAAATGGTTACATGGGTCGATGAGTTATTACAAGTGAGTCTCGTTTCGACAGTTAATTAAATCAAGGACTGTTACGCCCTAAATCATCATAAAAGCCTAATAAGATTTTGGCATCAACAAATATCCCGGAAATTATGCACGAAAGGTCGTAAGCACGGGACATACATGATATGCCCCGTAAAATCTCCTAGGCGCAATAACTAGGACAACGCACCCGAAATAGACCCGTAAACTCCATCACCAAAGAAAAGTAATGCGTCAACTCGAGTGAGTTCAATTCAAGCACAACCTAATTTAAATTACCTAGAAAGCATGTTAAAAACGCGATAAATGGAAAGCGGTAAATAAATGCGGTAAATCTATACTAGAAAGCGTGTAAATCAAAGCATGTAAATAAAGCAAGAAAACCTAAATTAGAAAGCTTGTAAATTATACTACAACAATAGAAACAAAGGAAATACAACTTAAATTAAATGGAGAGGATGATGAATAGTCAACTTACACAACAAATGGCGTGTCAAACTAAGTATAAATGATGAAGAACCATCCAAAACCACCCAAACCCTAACTACCACTCTCTACAATCTATTCTAACTAAGTATATCTGAATTAAAACCAAAATTGGGTTTATATAGTAAGTGGGAAAAAGTAAGGGAAAAAGGAAAGAAAGAGGAAAGAGCCCAAAATATCTGGCACTACCGGTCGACCGGTCCCTTAGGAAAAAGCATACTGTCTCCTTCCCACGGCAAAAGTTGAAACCGTGGTCGATCGTTCCCAGGGACGCGGTCGACCGGTACTCTGTTTTCAGGCTGCATTTGGTCCATGATGAGGAGGAAAAGGTCCATTACGGAAACGAGCCTAGCTTCTTCGTCCGAACTCCAAACGACGCACCGTTTGCGGCCACACGATGCTAACTCAATGAACTACGCATCCGTGGAATTTCCATGGGCTGGATAAGAAATGTGAATTGACTAAAATGTCCTTGAAGTAGCATCCAGCAATGGAACTTCTCCGAAATGCAACCGAACCTCACTTTTAGCGTTCCATTACCTACAAAAGCACAAATAACCCCTACAAAGCATGTATATATCCAAATCCAAGGTTATCTAGTTAATGAGCATAATTATAGGCATTTAGGACCGTAAGAGTGATAGAATACAAAAGGATAACGGGAGGAAATATACAATATTCAATACGAATCATTCATCATTCACCCTTAGATAAACAAGGTCGGGATTTCATTTATGCCATTTATGGGTTTGGACCTCGAAAGTTAGGGTTTTGTGTAAAATTGCATTTAATTGAAACCGCGTGTATGAAAGTTGGATTGTTATGCGTTTAACTTTATTTGTCATGCAACTTTAGTGTTTATAGCGACAATCCGAATTTAATCCGCGTGTGATCATTTTCCGTTAAATGTTTAATCTCGCAACTTTGGATTGAATTCCTTATTGTGTGATGTTCATGCTTAATTGTAAATGCTCGATTAAATTTCTTTCGAGCCTTAACTCTAATTAGTAGTTGTTTCGATCCGTATGGTAGAATGCGATCCCGATCCTCGCTTTACTTTTGTGTAGCGTAACTTCTCTTTTCTTTTATCACCATTTCCAACCTATCATCTTTTACACTTTTATTCTTGAAGTTTTAAAACAATTAAAATCTAAAATTTAATCACTCCCTGTGGATTTCTTACGATACCCGACTTACCGTTGTGCCTGCTTGTCAAGTGTAGTTGTAGTTTAGGTTTTTTCATTGTGGCGGCGAAACACACAACGATTGTGTCCTCACACGAACACACTTTTACTACTCGATCAACAACCATACACTCAATACCCACTACACCAAAATAGAGAGAATGTCATAGTAAATTGGTCATGGTCCAGAGTCGTGACAAAGTGGTCACTGTCTAAAACTGTAACTCATAACCAAAGCATGTAACCAAGCATATGACCAAATCAAAGAGTGACACTAATAGGTGATTGGTCATGGTTTTGGATCATGATAACAGTGGTCACGGTTCGGTTCCATAACATGACTAATCTTTGACCCTTTAGTCACCAAATTTCTTGCTAAATTTTCCTCCATGATGGTTACGATTGTTTACCTTGACCCATCCATGACCCGCAACCCTAGTTCAGAATGGTCACCTTTAGTTGGTGACGATCCACAAATAAGACCATTTATCAATATTTATTATCATTACCAAGTCACAGTTTTGAACCATAACCATTTCAAATATATAAACTATTCTCAGATTCACCCACCTATTACATTTATCTCTCAAACTCTTGTTAAACCTCTCTACCTTTCTCTGCTGGCAAGCTCCACCAAACCTTCTCTCTCTCTCTCTCTCTCTCTCTCTCTCTCTATATATATATATATATATATATATATATATATATATATATATATATATATATATATATATATATATATATATATATATATATATAATTTCAGTGCGTGTGTGTGTTTCACTCTGTGCATATGTTTTAGTGTGTGTTTCAATACGTGTGTGTGTGAGAGAGAGTTTATGTTAGGGTGTGTGCGTGTTTTAATGTTTGTGTATGTGTGTTTGAGTATGTGTGTGTGTTTTTGCGTGTGTTTTAATGTATGTGTTTGTTTGTATATATATATATATATACAAGGAGTAGAATGGTTTTACTATTCAATAAGATGATAAGATAATTAGGGATTGAGATGGTGCCAACAAGGCTAAAAATAGAGGGTTGAGATTGTTTTGTTACATTTTCCTATGTTAACCCTTTATGTTTTTGTTTCTTCCTCTTTTGTTTCACTTAATTGGTTTCCTCACTTTTACTTTAATTCAATAAAAGCCTAATTCATAATGTCATAAAAAAGTGCTAATTTCAACTCATCTCCCCTCTTTTGACCCGTCTCTTCCTCTCTTTTTCTCTCTCTTCGAAAAATGAGGTCTTCATCTTCTTAGTTGTTCATCTCAATCTCAAAAGGTATATTTTATCTCTCTCTCTCTCTCTCTCTCTCTCTCTCTCACTCATGAATTCATCTCAGTACCCACAATTACTGAAGTTTTTCAACATTAGTATTTCACCGTTGGTATTTAGTTTATAGTATTTTACAGCCATGGAGACCATCTCAGAAGACAGATCTGGTTACTTGGTAAATTTCTTTCTTTAAACTTCTTTTTATTAACTAATTAACCTTATAATAATGAAGTGAATGCACCGTCCATTTGAAATTGGAGAATGGATCAACTATTATAATTTTTTGGGGGTTTTCAAGTGTAGATTGTGTTGTTTGTAGTACTGCCTATAGGCATATTTTTGTGTTACTTATAATATTACCTTTAGGCACATTTTTTTGATATATTTCAATTTCAATCCAAGTGTTTGATAAAAGACTCAAGTGAGTCACAATGGTCTTACTCATCTTGCTACTCTATGATCCATTACTCATCGAGCCTAAAAATTGTTCAAACGATAACAAATAATTCCTTCACATACATCATCGCGACACCGATGTAAAAAATAGTTTGACAAGGTCTAAACACATCAAATAAATCTCACAAAAATACAGAACATACACAATAAAGATCCTAAAGACACTAAAACATGAATGCTCTAATACTAACTGTAATACCCCCAATTTTCCATGAAGAATTGATCAAGCTGATACATCAAATATAAGGGAATAATAATCAATAATTATCATTCTCAATGCTAATATAAAAATGGCAGTGAAAGAAAACTATCAATAACATAATAACAATAAAGGATGAGAATAAGAATAATTGAGCTGATATTAAATGGAACACACATACTCACTATCACATGACACCTGACTGGAACCCAATAGATCACTGAACCAAACTTAGTATGATACCTAACCCAACCTTTTCATAGTATTTGAAAGATTGAGAAAACAAATACCGTGAATGAAAACTAAGCACCATTGACAAATCAATAACTGAACAAAAGAAATCTTTAGCATTATTTTGGCTCCTCCAAACAGACACTGAAATGGAATAAAGTCACCTTCAGAACAAATATTAACAAACCATGAAGTATATACATAAACTTAAACACCAAATTGTACCCAACATGAAGAGGACTTAAAAAAAACCATCATCAAGTCAAAAGTGTAGTATTATCCTATAATAAGAGAGTTGCCTCCATTGTAGATTACATCCAAATAAAAAGAATCAAGACCAAAATCAATATAAACCTGATTAGAAGCCAAAATTAGTAAATAAACTAAATAACATTGCATTACAAATCAGTAAATAACATTGCATTACAAAATCAATAAACTAAATACCAGTAGAATGAAAGAAAAGTAGAAAAAAATAGGCACACACAACTATGAGACCTGCTATGACAGTAGACTTCAGTGATTCACAAATCTATTGCAGTATAAAAACTAAAAAAACACTAAGAACAAAAATCATAAATATTAAAAATCGACAAAAAAAACCTTAACGCCTCCACCGCCCATCAAACCCTGAAAAATTCAAGAATCAGTAATAGAACCAAAAAAAATAACGTAGGACATAGTTTAAACTAAAAATGAGGAACAAAAGGAGAAGAAAATGGAAGATGTGAGTATTGGATCTGGCATCGGCGCCGGCCCCAGCTCCGGTACCGGTTCGATCAACCAAAACCCACTTACGGTGTAAAGATTGGCCCCTCGGATTCGCCGCCAGCTCCAGCTCCGGTACCAGTTCGATCAACCAAGTCCCACTTACGGTGTACAGCTTGGCCATGTGTGCCTGTCAAACTGATAGATTTGAGAGAGTTGGAGAGAACCCATCATCGTCGTGTCAGTCGATGAACAACCACAAAAAGTAGGAACTATCCTTTTACCCATCAGCTATAAGGAAGAAACTGAGCTCCAAAAAAATTGAACGTTAACAACCAATCACCATCGCTCATCCGTGGATGATGAACCAACAGGAGATATGATCTGATCTGAAACAAAACAATAGAAAACCCCACAAAACAATAGAAAAACCCACATTTTTTAAGACCACTTAATCACCGGAGATGTGATGAAACAAAACAACAGAAAAACCCACAAAACAATAGAAAACTCCACGGTAGAGAGCTGACATGGTAGTGTCGGAGAGAAAATGTGTTGAGGTTCAGTTCAAGTGGCCATGGTAGTGTAGGAGAGAGTAGGGTTTTAGGAGTAGAAGTGATTTATTGTCTATTTATTTTGTTGTCTAGAGTGGGATGTTTCAAATGGAGGTGGAGTGAAAGGGTGCGGAGAGAGGGGACATAAAATAAGTGATGGAGAGAGAGACTTTCGAGCCTTGTGCTCTGACCTCGAGTCATGTGTGGATCAGAGGTGAAAATGACCCCTTTGTCCCCATAATCTTTTCAAATTTACATCATTTATGACCGTCAGATTCAAACCCATAACAATTAATCAGATGTTGACAAAGATAAGAGACAAAGATAGATACAAAAATTGTTTATATAGGTTTTGTGTATAAATTTATATATATATTGCTCATAGTATATATATAAACATCATACGGGTCCTACTAAAAATGGTGATGCCCAAATTTTCATATCAATAACCCCACCTATTAAACCTATATGGGGGAAATTGATTTGAATTTAGACCGAATCGATTCTATTCCGGGTAGGCCACTTTTCCTCCTACACAATCATCCAATATTTAAACAAACAACCCTAACCTCCATCGTTACTGCACGAAGCGGTCATATATCATTAAAAATTCCACTATTTCACAAATGAAGTATGGATTCATGATTCTAAATATTTTCTACAAAGATTAATATTTTTCAAACATAAATAATGTTTCAATTATGCAAATCCCCAAACTAAACCTAGTTTCTTATTTTACATTCAATAGAGTCCAATTAAAATCCAATTTCAGATCTACATAACAAATTAACATGGGTCATAAGTAAATAAAAATTATTTGATTATAGGCATCTGGATCACAGGATCATATCCTAAAACAAATCAAATTAAGGTTTTTCCTCAAAAACATCAATTTATAAAAATCATATTTAAACCCATTAATAGTACAAATTCTAAACCCATTTAATATTAATAAAACCATGATTCAGACAACAATTTATTCCATAAACATGCTTCAAAATCCCAAATCAAATACATGGTCATGAAAAAAACGAGTTACAAACTACATAGTGATAAAGCAAGAGATTTGTTGGTTGAACGGGAGATTCCTCCTCTCGATCAATTGTTTTTTTGTCTAATGTTCTTCCTAAGTTCTCACAAATCTCTTAGGTGGCTAAGGTTGGTGTTTTGTGTGTAATAGAGATAATAAGAGTTAGCACCCATAAAATAACTTTAAATCTGCATGTCACTAAAAGGCCTAATTTCGAGCCTTCTAATGTGCCCAAAATACTACCCAAATTAGTCTAAAACTTAGCCTAAATATATACATGTCCCATAGGCCCAATAAAAGCGATTAAAATACATATTTGAGCCTATGTGTCACCCTATAGTCCAATCCAAACGGTAATACCTCACTTCATATGGTTATACCTCGCAACGTATATAAAATATACACTTGATTATTTTACACATAACACATATTCCAATGTCATATAATTAATATCACCAATTAGTTTTTATAAAACATGCGGCATAAAAATCGCATCACATTCAAAGTTTAGTTATCAGATAAATTATGAATTTTGTCATTACCATATTATGCAAGTAATAACTAAACCATTTTATTAGTTTATTTTTAAGCAATAAATAATAAATAAAATTCATGAAAAGGGTATTGCACAACCTTGTTTATAAAATAGTTTGGGCGAAACTATTTATAGGATTTTGGCAGTGATTGGAGAACAAAATCGACCTCAATTGCCCTGCCCATTTCAGATCCATGAACCTTCAATTCACTCAATATTGACATCATCTTAAGAACATACTTGTGTAGGGGAGTAACATTTATCATCTTAATGATAACCAACCTTGCCATAGCATCAAACTTTACAACATAATTCTGATCGTCAAGCATATTCATAAGGTTCAGAATCATGTTGTAAGAGCTTGACATGTGTTGACACTTGTGTTCTAACACATTTATAATAGAAGCCAATATATAGCCAAAAACAATATTATCATCCTTTTTACACCTCTGATAATTTTTGACATCCTTATCGGGTGCCCCCTCATCAAGATTTACACGATAGGTTTCAATCAAAATAATCTTATATTCCATAGGAGTTAGGACACTATCTAGATCTCTTTTCTAATTTATATAGTTCATTCTATTCAACTTGTTTTCATTTAAGATAAAATCAATTGGGTTGAATGCTAATACCATTTTGAAAAAATGAGAATCGTAAATTTTGAACACGACACTAATTTCGAAATAAACATGTGAAAATTAACTTCGATTAAATTTTAATTTGGCATCCCTATACTACTAATAAAAATAAAATCTCAATGAGCATTCTAATTTCTTTATGAATTGATATTTCTCATTGGGATCTTAAATCATTTCAACTTGAACCAGATAGACTTTTGTCTTTTAATTAAGTTATCCAAATAGTTTGAAATAACTATCCTACATAAATGAATAGCCTATGAATGTTTATCCAATACCTCGTGATAGTGACTCCAATGGAGAGGATATCATTAATTATGTTTAAGTGTATACGATAAGTCCATTAATTGAAATTAAACCCTCTCATGTAAAACTTTCTCGATAGGATAACCGAACACACTCACATTCAATTTAAATGAACTACCACTCAAGAATATTATAATTTTCGTGGTGCCGTAATTAAAATCATCCGAGGGGGGAAATAAAATTTCGCAAGAATAATTAAATACATCACAAATTTAAAATACCGATGGAGACCACGAAGTTTATGTTGAAAGTCCTCTCCCACCGAATATTTTTAAACTTGAGATTTTTTGAAAAAAAATAACGTATTCAATTCTAAAAGCATGAATTAAATCCTTGGTAATTTTCCAACTTACTCGTGCAAATTAAATTTATCGATCTCACTATTTTAATTTTCCAAAACAAAAATAGTTTTAAATTAAAATAAACCCCAAAGATCTCAATCTAATTCAAACTTTTAACTTAATTATCCAACTAAATTCAATTTAGAAAATAACAAATAAGAGTCATCTTCCAAGAAAAACGTAATCTAGGTTAATCTCCAAATAATAAACCATGTTATCCACAAAATCGGGTGTCCCTAATTAATAAATAAATTAAAACACAAAATCATGCAACAAAAATAACAAAGAGACATCAAAATATAAATAAATTAAAATGTAAAGTAAAAAAGGACTTTAATTCCACTTTCAGTCAGGGACCAAATTCTTTCTTCAGTTGCGACCTTGAAGAATACGGTCTCATTTGATGAAGAGTACTTATTTGGGAAGACTTATGGTAAACAAGAGTTTTGGAGAAACAATTCAACGAACGTTTCTTGGAGATGAGAGGAAAAAAACTAACTCGCTACCTATCGTTGACCACCTGCTACCGTATAAAACACCACCGTAATCGAGGCTCTTAGCCTCCGATCGTAATCCTCCTCGCCATTATTTCAGCTAAGTAGAGCAACTGATTTCTTTTCTTTCTTCTCCATCTAAATTTTTTCTTCTGTCTTCGATGATTTCTTTCAAATCTTTATTGAAGGCTTCTAACCTTTCCAAAATCTTATGGAAATACTCCATAACCAAATCTAATACATAATAGGAAAAATAAAATTACATCCCCTATAAATATACTCAAATACATCGATTAAAAGAAATAATCATAAAACCTTAATCAGTAGAAATAAATAAATTTTAGAGCAGCAAATAGTTACCAATAAATCACCATAGGACCCATTCACACAAAATACAATCATGTTACTATGATGGGATATATATAATCATACACATCCTACAAAATCATGTTTGTACATAAATATATACATCCATGCACATATTTTCTAACATGCGACCTAGTTTTTTTTAATAGGACTGAGACCCATGAATTTATGTGAAATCGTAGGTGAGGAAAAGCCCCCCACCAGTGGCTATATCAAATCTAGGAAAATTGAGCACCAAAAAGAGGAAAATCCTCTAAAATATCAATACAAAATCAAGTTTTCAATCCTTGAAAAGGAAAATTTCTAAAAGCATTTTTAATCTCCCCACAAATCTAAATGAGAATATAAGATTCCTTCATTGTCACTCCCTCATACATTCTTTTATTCCGAGCACACCATAAATACCAACAAATAAAAGTGGGAATAATCTGACAAAGAATACCTCTAATTTTGTCACCTTTAGAACTAATCCACGAATTCATCAACTTGGCATTAAAATTTAAAGAATTGTACCTCAACCCGAGAATTTTATAGAAACGTATCCAAATAGATTGGGCAATTGAATTATCCCAAAATAGATGGTCTCTATCCTCAAAAGACACCTTACAACGTCTATATTTAGATACAATGGTATATGAAGTTTTGTAATGTACACATTTATGGCAATTCCCTTACGCAGTAGCCTCCACATAAAAACTCAAATTTCTTGAGGAATCCTCTTATCCCACATTAGAAAAAAAGGGGTGTTGGATACAACCTATATCTCTCACGAAATGCAAAATTGATTTAATTATGAAACATCTATTTTTTTGTCAATGTCCATTTTTGGAAATAAAATCAAAATTTTCCATAATTCGTCCCAAATACTTTGCATTCTTCTCCACACCTGTGATGAAAGTGAGATTGTCCCTCTGAAATTTTGAGCCTCCAATTTTTTATATTTAGAATGCATGAAAAGGGACCATAAAGATTTAGATTTAAAAAATTTCCACCATAAATTATGAGCATAAGAAGATGATAAGTCAATCCCAGATCTTATATTTAGCCCACATTCTTCTTTGGTTTTGCAAATATCTGGCCAATTCACCCATTGAAATGCCGTCCTCTCTTCTTGTTTTCCCCATAGAAATTGAGCAAGTATATTATTTATATTACTGAGAACGTTTACAGGTGGATTACTCGCTGCCAAGAGATTAATGTACATTGATTATGAAACTGATTTGATAAGGGTCACTCTACCCGCTTGAGAGATACGATGATGATTCCAATAATTTAGTTTCCCTACCAACTTTTCTATATATGATGAGAAATAATCTTTGTTTTTCTTGCCTGAGAATAAAGGGATCCCCAAATAAATAATTGGGAGATTTTTTCATTTGAATCTGGCGAAATTTTAAATTACTTTCTTCATGCCATATGTCTCATTTCCTAGTAGGTGAAAAGACGATTTATTACAATTGACCACTTGTGTCGACTCCTCTTCATGTGTTTTTAAAAATTCCATGAGGTGCTTTTGATAATGTGAGGACATTGTTCCTCACAATTTAGTATCTCATATACCACTACAAGTTGTTTTGAAGTCATCAAAGAGTTTAGAAGATTGCATCTACAGAAGACGAATCCGAATTTCAAGAAGACTTCAAACATTCTAGCTAAACAAGGATGAATTTGGTAAAATGTGTTTAAGTTACATTTACATTAAAATTATTGGGATATTTTTATAAAAGTTTAAATGCTTTTTTTGAAATGATTTTAAATGTTTTTTTATTTTTCAAAATCATACAAGGTTTGGATAAATATCTTTTCATCGTGTGAAGACTTTTAAGATTTGACGATTCCAAGTTATTTAAAACTTTAAAAGTCTTTTTTAAGGGGATCAGTGACTGTCCTTCAAACGAGGTCATATATCGTTCGAACGAGATGGAGGTACGCTCGAACGACACAACATGTCGTTCGAACGAGAGATCTTTTTTGCCGACACGTCGCCGCCTTGATTTTTGTTATAAATAAGGGTGTCAGGCTTCTGTATTTGGTGTGGAGAAAACTGGTTTTGACAGAATACATTTTTCTATTCTCCAACCATATTTGAAGGTTCATAACTTTTGTTTTACAATTAAAAATCCCAATAGCTTTTGCGTGATATTGTGGAGTGAGTCTTGATGGAGTTTTGTGACTGCGTGTCATAAGGGAGTGCTGCAGTGTTCCTTGGTTGAAGACTAGACTGCGGTTCATGTAGGCTCTCTGCGTGTGGACTTATTGCTGACAACATCAACAGACGCCTGCGGGTATTTGAGTGTCAAACTGTGTTCCATTATAATTCGATGTAAGTTGCAATTTACAATTATGGTGAAATAAAAAGGTTTCTCCTGAGGGGATTTTTCCTGAATTATTGTGTCACATATTTGTGTTGGTTTAACACTAAACGTACGTTATTATTTGAGTTTAAGGTCTTGATTATTTTGATTAATATATTGACTCTAATTAAATAAGTTTGGAATTGGAATTTGCACAACTATTCGTATCTTTATCGCACACGATTTCTCAAATTGGAATCAGAGAAGGTTACGCTAATTTATCGCGTATTCATATTTTCCTCAAAATTGAGTGATATTGATTTTTTTTAAATCATATTTTTTGTCACAATGTTTCCAAACGAAAACTTATATAGTCGGTTGCTAATTTTTGACGGGTTTAATTATGCTTACCTAAAAGGCCGTATGAAATCCCATTTAAAAGAAATCGATGAGAGAGTTTGGGTCTTTTGTGAAAGAGGCTGGATTCTTCCCACTGTCACTGCAAATAATGTCACCAAATTAAAACCCGTGTCAAACTGGAGTGAAGATGAGTTTAGGTGGAGCACTTATAATTTAAGAGGGCTTAGTATAATTTTTTGACACATCACCCCCAGACGAGTTCCGGCGTATTACGATGTGCACCACGTCTAAAAAAGCGTGGAATGTTTTGCAACTCACCCACGAAGGCACTAACACGGTCAAAGAGTCTAAAATTCAAAATTTGACCACTCAATTTGAGACAATCACTATGTTAGAGACTGGGTGTTTGGACAACTTTTATGCACTTTTGTCTGATATTATCAACATTAGTTTTAACTTAGGTGAGCCTATATCTGATGCAGGAGTGGTTAAAAAGATTTTAAGATTGCTTCCTAAACGTTTTATCCCAAAAGTGACTGTTTTTAATACCTTATGAAATTTGAATTGTCTGAAATTAGAAGAGTTGGTAGGATACCTACAGACGTACGAAATTGACATATTTTTTGACACTGTCAAACCTAAGGATAAAGGGATAATGCTTAAAGCCCAATATATGAAAACGAAAGTGAATTTTCGTGAGTCCGAGTCTAAGGATGAGTCTGATTTTGAAATGGGCCTGCTGGCAAACAATTTCAAAAAGTTTCTCCAGTTTTCGAAACAAAATTCTTTCAATAAAAAGTTTTTAGAGAAAAATAAAAAGAAATCCAAAGCCAAAGAAAGTGGTGAGAAGGAGAAAGAGGTTGAAGAAAAGTTTAAAATTTTAAAATATTTTGAGTGTGAGGGGAAAGGGCACAAGTAATTTGAGTGTACCACTAGATTTAGGAGAGAGGGGACGAAAGTTGCCATGCCTGCCAAACTTAGTGATAGTGAATGAGATGAGGAAGATGAAGACGATGAGTCTAGTAAAGGTTTAGCAGATGGGATGTGTGTATATTTTTCAAGTCGTGTGAGCACACCCACTTTGTCCCACGATGATAGTGTTCATGAGAGCGACGGTGATGACTCGAGTGTTTCTTGTGGAGATGAGAGCAAGTTTGAGAGTGGAGAGGAAAGTGAGCTCCAAAAAGATTTTAGGGATTTGTACATTGAGACCATGAAAACAAATAAGTATAATAGAGATTTAGGTCTTTGAGTTTTAGATCTGGAGAGAGAGAAGGAAGTTTTAAGGACGGAAAAGTGTGGCTTGACCAATAAGGTGTCTAGTCTAACGACACGTGTATTCCAACTCGAGAGTAATCTCGAACATGCCCGGGAGGTCAAAGTCCCTTTATAGAACTGGAATTTTTAGTAAGATATGCTCTATTTACGTTATATGTTCAGCGCTTGAAGAAAAATATATTATTTTTAGTAATATGATTGTGTTATGACTTACTAATAGAAGTGTTATCCAAATTGATTTGATTATTTTAAGTATTTAATCCAATTTTTTGTACAATGTCATGTTCTACACATATTTGTTTCATGAAGTGTTCGATTTTTTACATTACACCATCTATTTGTCTAATTCCATAGTATCTTCTTCAACTATTATTATACTTCACCATCAAGACCTTCGATGCCTTTATAACGCTACCTCCAAACCATTCTTTTATATTTTCCATTCACAAAAGTGCATTTAACCAAATTTGAGTTACTTGCAAGCCAAATATCATAATCTTAGATTCGTTAAATTAAACAATAAGTTGATTTTTATACAAACACTTTTTGTCCCATATCGTACGTATACGTTTTTATGCAATAAGTTAATTTTTTATTAACAATATTCGACTATTTTGTTGTTTAGGTCATTTTTTTATAATAACTCTGCAATTACATATGAAAAATAAGAGATCGTAGGATGGGGAAAATATTGCATTCAACTTCTTATCATAGCAATACATTATTGTTAGTTATATTTATTTACATTGTTAGTTGTATAGAGCAATGTACAACCATTGAAGCAGTAAGTACATTAATTGTAAATAAGCACTTACTCTAGTAGAGCAATATGATTACAACTTTAGTTTAATATCTCTTTACTTCAGTTTACTTCTTAACTATGAAACACGTATCCCGTATCTCGAATCGAGTCATTTTTTGTATTACATGTCGAGGTCATGCTTCCTAGATTCTCATTATTTAATATCTTATTAGATTAATAGTGCACTATTACTTATCTTAATTATATGAGGGATTAATGAACCTCATCTTAAAATTTGTGATGTGGTGTTGAATTGTAGTCTTTTGGATTTAACTTTGCTTGTGTACTTACAAAATTTTTGTACTGTAGATAATTTTGTTTGAGATGAAGGGGTGAAATTACAAATGGAGTCATTTTATAATTCTTTTTGCCAAGATCAAACTATTGACGCAGATAAAGAAGTGTTCTATAAACATTATGTAGAGGGGATTAGAAATAATTTCCTCAGTTGTCATCCTTCAGTTGAAATCCTTCAGGTTGTTTTATAATATGCACAATAACAATTTTAAGTAAATCGCATGTCAAACACTTGGTTTGCCTCTCTCATGTTATTAAGATTTACATTTTAATTGCACTAGACATCAGGACACAATTGAGTATACAAACACCTGATTTTCTCTCTCATATTGCGACAAGTGAAATAAAGGTACATGGGATTCACTGTATTTTGGTATTTGAGAAAATAAGATGAAATGGATTATTAAAAGGTGAAAAAAATAGAAATAATTGTACATAACTCTTTTCATAATTTTAGTTTCACTTGAATTAATACTACACTTGAATTAATATTTTTAGTTTCACTTGACTTTTGCACCAAGAAGCCATAGAAGGTCCGTTGATCCAAGTCGAAGCTCATGCATGAGATTCTTCTCTCCAATGATGGTGTCAGTTACATTCTTCACCATTTGCCTTACCCTTTTAAGTACTGTGGTCATGGACATGAGGTTACTAATTTGGTTAACCTAATTGGCTTATACGTTGAATGTTTCTCACATCTCATTCCTTACTTCTCATTCAATTAATTTGTACACAAGGTGGAATAATTTGTACTCATTCAATACATTTAATAAAGATTATTATGGATAAGAGCATTCCCCTCTTATCCGAGCAGTTCAAGTAGGGGAATAATTTTCTAGGTTTTAGTTTTTAGAATGGAATCAATGTGAGCCATTATACGAAGTCAAGCCACACACCATATTTTCCATGCGAAGTATCGATAGCGAACAACGCAGAGATATGATTGGGCATAAGAACATTCCTAGTTAATTGAGTGGGCTAAAGTTATATTTCATGGCTTAGCTATGATTTTTTTTATATAATTTCATACTTACAGTCCTTAATTATAAATAAAATGAGTGAAATTATTTATAATAGTTGATTCTGAAAAACTAAAATCATTAATTTCAATTTCCTTAATCATTAATTGATCAAAATTTCCTTGATTTTGTTTACTAATGTATTACATCAAAGTGCTATATAGTTCCAGCATTCGTATGGAGCAAAATATGAAGAGATAATCAAATTTGTATCCAAAAGTCTCTATTAATAAAAGTAGAAACTCTTTCTATGATAACTTAAACTTCATTTGGGTGATTATTCTACTATTTGTTGGCGTATATCTCAGTAGTTATCTATGTCCTTATTTGGTATTTGAAAAGAGATTTAATATTTTTTTTATTGTAGTTTTTAGTGTATGTTGAGTTTATATTAGTTTTGGGCAAGTTTATTGGTCAACATGTTAGTTTCTCTCAAATTTAATTTCTTTTAAACTAGGCACCGTTGTATTTAATTAACGCTTGAATATGAGCCATTGGCTTATGAAAAGTGTATAAAAAGTTTCCATAATGACCCAATATATGATAAGATTGATATTGTGTTAACATATGCAGTGTACTATGTCTTTTGTCTCTTCTTTCATTTATATATTCTTATAACTAACTTGAGTTTTTACTTCTATATTAAAACGGGGTTTATAATGTTGTGCATCAAAAAAATCAACTATGTATCAATATATGGAACAATGTGTTAAGGGATGTGTGATAAATGTGTACTTTAACCCATTGAATAGGGGCACTACTTAGGCATTTTGAATTGAGGTAATTGGTTTGGATTCTAAGAAGTAAGATCTAAGTAAAACCCTCTTTTTGTATCTTTTGCATTAATATATGTGCTATTTCATGATTCGTTAATTATTGATGGTATTATCTCGACAAAGTAATATACAAGTTATGTGAAACATTGTTGCTTAGGTAAATGAGATAATTGGCACTTTGTTCAAACTTTACCTTTGTCTTTAATAGTTGGTGTTTTTACTATAAATTGGATTGTGTGTAATTTATTATATTTTTTCAATTCAAAATTATGTGATATGCTTTTGCATTTTCTTTGTTTCCTACACTAGATTCACTATTGTTTGATAACTTTTGGAGTTAAATTAGTGTTGTGAGTTTATGTTTAGTATAGGAGTTCAAATGTGAACATCATCCTTACTGCCTATGTGAATTCAGTTTGTTAGAGTTTCAATATGGAGGTGGGTTTGTTAACCATTAATCAGAATAAATTGGAGATGACATTGCAATAGAGTTTCTCACAGCTGAGGTCACCCTCCCTTCTTTCTTTTCATAAATGGAACAGGTTGGTGTGGTTTTGATGCTGATCATTATGAGTCCATCAATGCTCATACTTCACCCGTTATTTCCCAAGAGAAGGTCTCTTTGGTACTTTGAGATTTTGTAGTTTTGTGTCCTACAGAGGTCAATTAGAATATTAGTTATATTCTTTTCCCAGTTTTTGCTATGCAATATTTTTCTACAATTTGATGATGAATTTTATATATTCAATGACATAAATTAACTTCTCGTAGCTTAAAAAAATTAGAGGCATAATTGAAATTGTTGTGAGTTTATTGTTACAGCCCCATGTGTGTTTGACTGAGTAATATTGTTGGTTTCATTATTTCCATTTCTCAAATGTAATTGTTCCATGTCTCTATATCTTCTTCAGGTGTCATCTTACCTTATATCTTCTCCAGGTGTCCATGGGACAAAGCAAGTGTAACACCCCGTATTTTTGAGGACATATAAATTAAATAAATTAGTGGGTTGGAATTTATTTAATTTGGAGAAATTCATTTAATTTGGTTTGGTGATTTAAATTTATTTAAATTGGAGAAATTATTGAATTTGGAAATTTAGAATTTATTATTTAAATTTGGGGACCTAGAAATTTAAATTAATTTGGGTTCTTTCAATTTTTCACATGTGTCGCATTTTGAGGTTGAAATTGGAAAAAATTATAAAGTGTCTTAGATGACAATTCTGAGTGCATGTTTGACTCTGGAAGGGTCGAGATAGTCGAAAAAGAGTACCCGATGATAGTAAATGGGTCTTGGAGCATTTTTAGACATAACCGAGCCTCTACGGGGGCATTCAAGTCATTTTTAATTGGTCCATAGGCTTAATTACGGGATTTGGCATTTTAAACCTAAATCTGAGAATGTTGGGTAGCCATTAGTCATTCAAAATTCAAAGGGTTGAGAGGAGAGAAAGGAGAAAGAAGAAGGAAGGAAGGAAGACAAAACCAATCTGGACAAATTTCAACAAGAGATCGTCGGATTTAATCCACCAAGGCAAGTATTTTCTTGTTTTAATTTGAGTTGTAGTTAATGATGTTAATAGTTGTATTTAGTTTAATTAAATATGGAAATTTTAGAGTATGAATTTAAATTGGAATTGTTGGGTTTTTTAGTGAAGAAGATGAAGAGTAAACCATTAATGGTCTGTGAGAAATTGGGTTAAAAATTAGGTTATATTGGTGAAGAAGATGAAGAATAAACCATTAATGGTGGATTTACAAATCTGTGAGAAATTGGGTTAAAAATTAGGTTATATTGGTGAAGAAGATGAAGAATAAACCATTAATGATGGATTTACAAATCAGTGAGAAATTGGGTTAAAAATTAGGTATAAGTTAATTTGAGAAGTTATTAACTTGATTATGTCTTGGTTTTTTAAACCCCATTAATGATATTGTTGGAAAGAACAAAGATGATGAAGTTTGGGTTTTAATTAATGAGAAGAAGGGTTGCAAAATATGGGGAAAATCGCACCTGCTATGAAATTTGGCAAAAACGCACCTGCTCATGAGAAGAAGGGTAAAGGAGTGTCACGCTTTATTCTTATTTTTTTTATGTATTATTTATTCTTTGTGAAACTTTAAAGGGTGATAACTTGGTCATACAAACTCGGATTTGTGTGTCATTTACGGCCACGCGGTTCTACTGAAGAGTAGCATACTGTATTAGGAATATTATTATTCAGACTTGAAAAATGGAAGGTCCAAAATACCCTTGAATACAGAACGAACGATTTAATCATTAGCACAACTTTAAATGAGCATAACTTTGTCATACGAACTCGGATTGATGTGCCGTTTGCGGACACACATAGCTAACGGAGAGTAGTATACTTCCCTATTAAAATTATTATTTAGAACTAAGATGTGAAAAGTCTAAAATGCCCTTGGAGTTTTATTTAGTGGCGAAACTTCCCCGGATTGAAACCAAAATTGGTGGGGACCTTTGTGAGATTAATATGGACTTAATCAGGTATATATGGGGTGAGATAGGTAATTCTATAAATTATATTAAATAGGGGATGTAGCTATTTTGGTATTGGATCGTATTTAGTACGAGCGAACTCTTTAATAATTGGGATATATACATATCTAAATGTGTGAATTATATATATAAGCTTGGGAATACATAATCCAATTGAAAATGGTAATAGGTTATGTGCCTACCTAAAATGAAATAGGTTATGTGAATACCTGAAATAATGAATGGTTGTCTGATTACCTAAGATTATAATAGGGTGCGTGAATACCTATTTGATTGCTTTATTACGTGTATGGCATACCTAAGTTGCTTGATATCGAGTGGAGGTTGCGCGTTGTGGATAATCATGCTTTGAGGATCCTTCGGGTGGGATATTGAATTGTACCACTAGAGCATAGAACCTAGGTACAAGCTATCTGTGAGAACGATAGTGTTGACGGTCGTATGGGTGCGTAGGTATGTGCGTAGCCCATCGGCTTAGGACTATGTTCTTCTCCAATATGTGAGTTTTGTTTTGATGGTTCGCGAGAGATCAAACCTATTTTCCTTTATGCAATGAGCGATGCAACGTGACATGATAGCAGAGTATGCAGGCACCGCAGCTTTGTCTCGGGGTGCAGTATAGTATATTTGTATAAGATGAAGTGCTTATATATATACATATGTTTGTGATGATATCTTCTGTGTGAATTAAGTAGACTGGAATAATGATAAAATCTAAAATGAATAATAATCCTCCAGGCAGTAAGTAATGCACCTGGAGATAATAGAAGAGTATGCAATGCGCCAAGAGGTCTTAACCTAGGGGTGAAACTTTAGTATATGTATACGTATGTGGAGTGACTAAATATATATATATGCTTGTAAATAATTCTTATGTGTGTAATTAGGAGGGTTGAATGTCATGATAAGTAAAATAATTTTAGTGAAAAAAAGGATTAACTCTACACTTGATAAATGTACTTGACTTTTAGGTACAAAACATTTTGATATCGTATCGTATGGGTGATACGGGTATACTACGAGTGAACGTAGGGAGTAATAACATTGGGTTTAACTAATGTCACATTTATTATATATATATATATATATATATATATATATATATATATATATATATATATATATATATATATATGTGATATATGTGTGTGTGTGTGTGTGTACAGATAACATGTAACTAAGTATTGACAGTATTTAGGTAATACTTAAAAATATTCATTAAGTTGAGAATTTACATACGTGATTCTAATCATAAAAGTACACTTAACTTGCAAGGGGAGGATTAACGGGCCAGTTAGATAGATGTTATGGACTAGTTGGATCGAGAAACGACTAAGCAGAATAAATGAATGCGATAGGTGTCACTATAGAAGAGAGGTGAGAGTGTCCTCAAGAGAGTGCGACCGTAAAAGCAATTATGAACATTATATACTATGCGTTTCATTTATTGCAATTAAATCCTTGCTAATTTTTTTTAGAAATCGGGCTCTAACCCGTTTCTTGCACTTCTTCTCTCTTATCTATATATATGTATATTAACAGGTGCCCAACAACACGGATGCCATAGTTAACTTATTTATTCCAAGGATACGCAACTGCAAAATTGTGGATGGTTGTAGGACTTGATTTAGATGTATCATTTCTTCATTCCTAGAGTAGGAATCTTATCTCAGTTGTAGTTTCATTTAGGGTATGTTGCCCAATTACTTTCAGACTTAGTATTTGATTTATATATTCATGTATTGGACTACTATTTTGGGATTTTAGGCGATTGTTTATTCGACAGATTATTTATTCATTCAGTACTATTTTGGACTCATGGTTTGGATGTATGGTTTATTTGTTATCTAGCATGCATATTTAATTGTTTAATGAAAAGATAAAATTTGACATCTGTATTTTTGAATACTAGGTGGTTAGTAAAGTTTTAAAAAGTTTTCGGCAGTGATGCTAAGAATGAACCCCTGAGATTCCTGTTTTAAATTTGATATAGGACTGACACTCGGTATTTATTTGGGCGGGGTGTCACAGGTGGTATCAGAGCATCAAGTTCTAGTGTCCTTAGAATCTGTATGACTTTTCATGTTTCAGTTTAGCATTCTTTGATGTAGAGCCTTATGATAGGATTGTTAAATTCATCTACGTATGCGATTTCGTTCTCCTGCTATCAAGTATAGTTGATGTGATTCATGTACGAGTTCGGTTAGGTTTCGAACACCGAACATTATAGGACGATCAGCGGGGGCCGTTAGAAGGAATGCAGGAGGAAGGCAGCAAAAGCAATAGAGTAATCTGAAAATGGTAATGGCGATAGAGTCACCATAATTTTTGTTTAGAAAAGTGATGATAGGAAAATCTCGAGGACAGTAGTTTCCCATAGCACATTCAAGGATGACAATGGTGCAAATATTACACTCACCCAGCATAGTCAGCAAGGGGTGGGGAATGTTAGAAGGACTCTTTCGAGGAGTAGTCGATAAGAATTCAGAAAAGAGGAAGTGTGATAAACCAATGGAAGGAGAAATCCAATGGAAACTATGTAGGATAGAGTACAACGATACTCAGTAGTAAATTTTGGAGAACAAAATTTTAAGCTCATAGGAGCAACGTAAAGTGATAAGAGCCAGTCACTATATATAAGAAAAATATGGGATTAAACGAGAAATTTGAGTACAATTTAGTCGTTAGATTTTCGATCTGCTGTTCAGACATGGGTGCGAATGAAGTTTTGAAACTTATCACAAGCGAGCAAGATATAAGCCATTCGCGAGAGAGAAGTTAACTTGGTTAGTGAACTTTGTACCCGATGAATGGGATACGGAGTATATGAAGGGTCCGTAAGTTATTAACTCGTGAGTAGAATACACAAGCGTGAGTGTAAAATCCGAATAATATGACTAGTGTCGACGTCGTCAAGGTCATACATTTACATGTTTATATCAGCGCTTCCATGGGAAGGAGCCTATGGAATTGAGATCGAGCCGAAGAGCTAGACTAAATTTAACGGTGCCAATGAAGCACCACATGAGGGTATACCCAGTAGGGACCCAGTTAATTATTTCAATTAAATTGAAATTCTACCAAGTAACGGTGGATTCAGTCAGGACCATTGAGGACAACAACGAGTCCCAGAGGGCCAGCAGAGCTAAAGGGACTACGAGGGTAGCAATCGGGGACCCAATGATCAGGCAAGGAAGATAACATAGAGAGGTGTCTTATGTGTAAAGAGTAAGAACACATGTGTAGATCGTGTCTACCACGAATCGGGGGATAGAAACGGGATGCCAAGTAGGGGAAACAGTTATAAGAAGTTTTGGTTTGGTTAGGACGAGGGCGTTATGTCCCATAACCATTTTAACCACCACTCGAGGTGATTGAGATATGTTATGTATGACAGTAGTTGGTTAATACTAAATTCACATGTGAAACGAGTTTAGTAGAGATGTCGGGAATATTAAAATAGTGTACATATCTTTTCCGTCGCGTAACAGGGCTCTTGTTAGTTCCATCTCCAGGAGAGAAGGTGAGGACACTAAGAGGGTGTCATATATTATGTGATAGATTTTTTTTTCTCCTATTGAGGGATATGAAAGGGAGCATATTATTATCTTGCGTAGTGACTCGATACCGACGGTTGGAGCAATAGTAGACTGTATGGGAAGTCTATGGTGCTCGTTGTGCCAGGGTGAGACATTCTACATCATGAATCATCACCCGAAGGAGGGTCGAGTCAATATATATATATATATATATATATATATATATATATATATATATATATATATATATATATATATATATATATATATATATATATATATATATATATATTGTATTATACCATAGACTTCGACGAGTATAGTTGTCTCCTTATGTTTAAATCCTAGTGGTGGGGACTTTTACCAGTGTAATTCAAGGTATATCGATAAACCGTTGAGCTTAAAGATTTAGCTCATTATTGTTTACGTGCTGAGAAGTTAGTGATAACTAGAACACCGTATTGTGTGATGCCTTCATAGACGTGCGCATAGGCAAATTAAATTATGTGTCGAGAGACGGGATTCGTGATATCTTAGTTATGTGCTTTGGACCTACGAATTTTGTTAAAAATACTAGAGAATAGTGCATTGAGAAATGTCTTTGAACTTAGTTGCAGGATGTTACACGTAGGGACCTTAATTTACGTCTGTGGTGACAAGACGTAGTTGGACGCTAATGGGTCAATTTTAAAATTTTAATTACTGAACGTGTAGGGAAAACACCTTAAGTGGGGAGATATTAAAAATATAGGTCCATTGGATGAATATATATATATATATATATATATATATATATATATATATATATATATATATATATATATATATATATATATATATATATATATATATATTATAGTATGCATATAGATGTATATATGTGATATTGTGTTTCATAATAGACATATGAGAATATGTTGGCATTGTTATATGTAATCCCGATGAGTAGGGGCATTTACTGATGTGATTCAGGGTATACTAACTTACTATTGAGAGGAGAGATATAGCTCGTGATTTATTCGCGCTAAGAAACTGGTGATAGAAAGAGCACCGTATTATATGTTGTCTTGTGTAACATGGGAGTGAACGAATATACTTTTATGTTAAGAGACAGGGATTTGGGGGGTATGTGCTATGGACTGAGGGCCTAACGGATGTCAATGACCAACAATGTTAGGTAGTAGTGTATCAGGAGGGTTCCTTGTTTGGATTTCGCTTTGTGAGACATCCCACGTATGAAACTTAGCACAACGTTGAAAGTGGGGAGATGTTTGGCCATATGATATACATTTGGTACCGCGGTTATTATACATATATATAGTTATAACTATGAGTTGATAATTATACTATAACTTAAAGTCGATAGAGCCGTATAGTGTTTGTGTGCAAAAACATTGGGAAACACTTTCACCACGAGTAGATAGGTGGGATAATCTAAATGATAATTAAGTTGAAATTGGTAGGGTAATTGAGTATAACATTTCCATATAATCAGGTCAAATATGAAAGTCTTAGTTAAAGCAAGTTTATTATGTTCAGTTGAATTGGGGAGTTACGTGCAGCATATAGGGTGTATGGGCGCCCTAGATAGTTAATTTTTTATATATTATCCGTAGTAGATAGGTGTGTAAATACATGTGCCAAAAGGGTAAACGAATAAGGGAGTTATCACAGGGGGATGTTGGAGTATTCCCCAGTAGAGGTTGTATTGTAGCCGTTAGTGATTAGGCTCATAGTAGTGTCAGAAGATGGAAGCTTCAAAGTGTTGTTTAGAGACCAATGTGAGATGGTAAATTATAAGAAGGAACATTTCAGTATAAGACGACTAAAGAAAATTGGCCAGATGATTGAACAGTAGTGTGGGGACCGTTGGACTAAGGGGTATCGTTAGGAGAAGTATAACGAGAACATCATAACGATTTAGATTGTGTGGGAAAGGATGAATGTGTTCGAGAATACACCCGAAACTTTGAATACTAGTCTTATCCGAATTTCGAGGACGAAAGTCCTTTGTAAGGGGAGAAGTATTTAACACCCCATATTTTTGAGGATATATAAATTAAATAAATTAGTGGTTGGAATTTATTTAATTTGGAGAATTCATTTAATTTGGTTTGGTGATTTAAATTTATTTAAATTGGAGAAATTATTGAATTTGGAAATTTAGAATTTATAATTAAAATTTGGGGACTTAGAAATTTAAATTAATTTGAGTTATTTCAATTTTTCACATGTGTCGCATTTTGAGGTTGAAATTGGAAAATATTATAAAGTGTCTCGGATGACAATTCTGAGTGCACGTTTAACTCCGAAAGGGTCGAGATAGTTGAAAAAGGGTACCCGGGGGTAGTAAATGGGTCTCGGGGCATTTTTAGACATAATCGAGCCTCTACGGGGGCATCCAAGTCATTTTTAATTGGCCCATAGGCTTAATTACGAGATTTGGAATTTTAAACCTAAATCTGAGAATGTTAGGCAGCCATTAGTCATTCCAAAATTCAAAGGGGTGAGAGAGGAGAGAAAGGAAAAAGAGGAAGGAAGGAAGGAAGACAAAACCAATCCGAACAAATTTCGACAAGAGATCGTCAGATTTAATCCACTAAGGCAAGTGTTTTCTTGTTTTAATTTGAGTTATAGTTAATGATGTTAATAGTTGTATTTAGGTTAAATAAATCTGGAAATTTGAGAGTATGAATTTAAATTGGAATTGTTGGGTTTTTTGGTGAAGAAGATGAAGAGTAAACCATTAATGGTGGATTTAAAAAATTTGTGAGAAATTGGGTTAAAATTAGGTTATATTGGTCAAGAAGATGAAGAATAAACCATTAATGGTGGATTTACAAATCTGTGAGAAATTGGGTAAAAAATTAGGTATAAGTTAATTTGAGAAGTTATTAATTAAACCCCATTAATGATATTGTTGGAAAGAACAAAGATGATGAAGTTTGGGTTTCAATTAATGAGAAGAAGGGTTGGAAATATGGGAAAAAATGCATCTGCTATGAAATTTGGCAAAAACGCACCTGCTCATGAGAAGAAGGGTAAAGGAGTGTCACACTTTATTCTTATTATTTTTTTTATGTATTATTTATTCTTTGTGAAACTTTAAATGGTGATATCTTGGTCATACTAACTCGAATTTGCGTGCCGTTTGCGACCATGTGTAGATATTGAAGAGTAGAACACTGTATTGGGAATATTATTATTAAAATTGAAAAGTGGAAGGTCCAAAATACCCTTGAAGACGGAATGAACGATTTAATCTTTAGCACAACTTTAAATGAGCATAACTTTGTCATACGAACTTGGATTTACGGGTCGTTTGCGGCCACGCATAGCTAACGGAGATTACTATACTTACCTATTAAAATTATTATTTATAACTAAGATGTGAAAAGTCTAAAATTCCCTTGGAGTTTTATTTAGTGGCGAAACTTCTCCGGATTGAAACCAAATTTGTTGGGGTCCTTTGTGAGATTAATATGAACTTAATCAAGTATATATGGGGTGAGATAGGTAATTCTATAAATTATATTAAATAGGGGATGTAGCTATTTTGGTATTGGATTGTATTTTGTACGAGCGGACTCGTTAATAATTGGGATATATACATATCTAAATGTCTGAATTATATATATAAGCTTGGGAATACATAATCCAATTGAAAATGGTAATAGGTTATGTGCCTACCTAAAATGAAATAGGTTATGTGAATACCAGATATAATGAATGGTTGTCTGATTACCTAAGATTATAATAGGTTGCGTGAATACCTATTTGATTGATTTATTATGTGTATGGCATACCTAAGTTGCTTGATATTGAGTGGAGGTTGCGCGTTATGGACAATCATGCCTTGAGGATCCTTCGGGTGGGATATTGAATTGTACCACTAGAGCATAGAACCTAGGTATGAGCTATCTGTGAGAACGATAGTGATGATGATCGTATGCGTGTGTAGGTATGTGCGTAGCCCATCGGCTTGGGACTATGTTCTTCTCCAATATGTGTTTTTTGTTTTGATGGTTCGCGAGAGATCGAACCTAGTCCTTTATGCAATGAGCGATGCAACGGGACATGATACCAGAGCATGCCGGCACCGCAACTTTGTCTCAGGGTGCAGTATAGTATATTTGTATAAGATAGATTGCTTATATATATACATATGTTTGTGATGATATCTACTGTGTGAATTAAGTATACGGGAATAATAATAAAATCTGAAATGAATAGTAGTCCTCAATGCAATAAGTAATGCATCGGGACATAATAGCAGAGTATGCAATGCGCCAAGAGGTCTTAACCTAGGGGTGCAAGTTTAGTATATATATACGTATGTGGAGTGACTAAATATATATACACTTGTAAATAATTCTTATGTGTGTAATTAGGAGGGTGAATGTCATGATAAGTAAAATAATCTTAGTGAGAAAAAGGATTAACTCTAAACTTGATAAATGTACTTGAGTTTTAGGTACAAAACATTCTGATATCGTATTGTATGGGTGATACGGGTATACTACGAGTGAACGCAGGGAGTAATTGGAATACCCCGTATTTTTATGCTATATTAATTTGGGGATTTATTTAAATTAATGTGAGTTAATTATTTAATATATATCCGAAAATTAATTATGTTATAATTATTAACGAGATGAGAGTTAATAATTATGGGAAATTTGTTGAATATTACTAATGAGCAAATTAATATATAATATTGGTTCTATTAAATGTCGCGAGTGAATTGAATGACAATTTTGGAAATTTAAGTCGGGACGCGCCTGTGTCGCGTCGGGAATAAATGTTGATTAATAAAAGTGAAATATTTTTAAGTTATCTGTATGGTCATTTTGAGTGCACCAACGTGCCCGGAAGGGTCGAGATCGTCAGAAAAGTATACCCGGGGGTTTAATTTGGGTCTCGGGGCATTTTTAGGCCTATTTAACACCCCGGGAGGGCATTTTGGACATTTCGCATATTTGGGTAATTAAACCCACGAAAATTATTAGGCTATATCATCCATTTAGAATAGTCCCTTTCAAAACTTTAGAACGGCCATAGGAGAGGGAATGAGGAAGCTTTCCAAGCAATCCAAGGCCAACGATTCACCCGATTGCACCGCCACCACCACCAACACGTAGATCGAACGACGGGGAACGCAACAACACCAAATTCGTTCACAAACCTGAATTCGGAAAATCCCAGGCAAGTATTTATCTTTCTTATTTTCATTAATGCATCGTTCATGTTAGTCTAGGATGATTAGGATGAGTTTGGTAGAAGAAAATCCATGTTGGAGATAGGAGAATCGCATGTAGATTTGATTTGAATGAAAATATGGAAACCCTTTCATATGTAGAGGCTTAACCATGAAATTATAATGAATTAGGAGTAGAAATTTCTGGAAAAAGACTGATTAGAACCATGTTAAAGAAATTCTAGGGTTCTTGATATTTTTATGAAGTTTTGGCCTATTAATCCATAGTTAATGATGAAAAATTGCATGCTTTACGTAGAAGATGAATAAAATGGGTTTATACTGTTAGTAGTACAAATTTTTTGACAATTGGGAATGAAAAATCTAGATTTGGATGAGGTTGTGTGTTAGAACCCGTAACTGGTATCCTGCAGAATTTTCCATACCTGCTTGATCGATCGATCGAGCCTAGAACTTCGATCGATCGAAGGTTCGATCGATCGAGCCCCAGATCTCGATCGATCGACCCCTCCTGGCAGACTCACATTTACCCTTTGAAATTGTTAAATTCAAATTAAATGAGTGAAAATCTTTGGGCACCCTTATTAAAATACTTTGGAAGATAAAGGAGACCAGTAGGACTTATTAACAACTATGAGAGCTTTAATCTAAGACGAAATTTACATTTTTGGGATGCTTATATATAAGGGACGATGGGGTTGTGTATTTAAGGGAGAGACGCATAAAATAGCTACGTTGGAAAATAGATGAGTACCGACTGAATTCTACACTTGGGAGGATAGAGTCCATGAGTGTTACGTAGTGAGTTGGAATAATCCCTCAAATTAAAGTTAGAGACGAACCGTTATATGCGATAACTAATAATGTGAAAATAAGGATAAATGTCGTGATTATGGGTTATGAGATGAACCTAAATTTTGATATGGCAAAAAGTAGTATATTTATACGACTTTGTGTATGCATATATTATATACATGTGAAAATCATTCCCGCGCTACTTGCTATCCCCGAGGTTACCGCACTGGAACGGTCTTATCTCGAATCGAACTTCATGGGGGATATTGACTCGTACCCTAGAAGATAGGAATCCTAGGTACAGGCTATCGAATCGATAGTCACGGTCCTAAGAGACGCGAGGGTATGTGCTGACCTCTTGGACTTGGAAACTATGATTCACCTCAAGATTGTTTGTGTATGTATTAATACAGTTCGAGAGTGATTCCGAACTTGTATTTCTCTTAGTACGATTGATACGGGGATTGGATAGCAGAGTATGCCCGCACCATAATTTTTATGTGGGGTGTTGTTAGAATATATATATTATACGAGTATTTAATATATATATATATATATATATATATGAAATTCTGAAATGTGGAACTTCCTATTGTGTTTATGGTAAGTAAGAAATGAATAATGATTTCAAATTGGAAATACTTGTTTTGAAAAGTATAATATGACATTGGGAAACTTTATTAATAAATAAAGTTAAAAATGAGAGCTTTGTTACTGAATGAAATTTTCCTCTTAAACAATTATATTGTTCAGTTTTAGATCTTACGAGTAACCTAAGATAAGTTAAACCAATGGGAAGATTAGTGCCATATAAGATAATATAAATCGTTGGGAAGGTTAGTGCGATAGGTGTGCACATTAGAAGAGAGGTGAGAATTTCTCAAGAGAGTGTCACACTAATATGTTGTTGCATTAGCCTATAAACATTTTAAATACTTGCTAAATAAATTTTAAATCATTTACACTATTGGGCTCTGGCCCGTTTCTATTTTTCCTTTCTCTCTTGTATATATATATGTATATATTACAGGTGCCCAGCCACAGGGGCGTCTTGCATAGGACCCTTTGGAAGGAACGTGCTGCAGCTTAGGTGGGAGTTGCAGGCCTCTTGCTTAAAACGACTTCGTTTATTTGATTCTACTCTTATCATATTTATTCAGTTGGGCATGTGTCGCCCGTTTCCATTATCCAGTTGTTTTATTGGACATTGTGATTCATTTATTTTCAGTATTTTATTCCTTGGGATTTATTATTGTCAGGATGTTTTCATTTGAGTATTAAATGTTGGATTCATTTAGTTGAATGTTTAATTATTGGATGGTTTGTTCCAATATGGTTGTTGGGTGATTCTTTAATTATGAATAATGTAAAGATTTAAATGTTGGTTTATATAAAATAAAATTTGAAAAGTAAAGTCTAAAAATGTTTTTGACACTTAGCTTAATTATTTAGGGTGTTTAAATTGGAAAAGTATTTTTCGACAGTGATGCTAAGAATGAACCAACTGTTCACCTTGATTTTAATTTAATAAAGGAGTGATCGCCCGGTATTTAATTAGGCGGGGTGACACAGGTGGTATCAGAGCATCAGGTTCTAGTGCCCTTAGGATCTGTACGGCTTATTTTGCTTTCAGCTTAACTTTTTTGCCATAGAGCCCTATTTTAGGATTGTTGTATTCTTGCTTTTACGTTTACGTCTTCAGCTATTTGAGATTTGATAATAATTGTAGACTAATAAATTTCTTCACGTTTCAGATGCCTCCGAGACGTGCACTAAAGGATAGGTGTGCCCAAGCCGAGCATTCAGCAGGTCCGGCACAGGGTACGATGAATGCTAATGAGGTAGTCGCTATTATTGCTCAGGCGGTGAATGTCGCGCTAACGGTGGTACAGCAGGCTCCACCCGAGATTCAGACAGTGGCGCCAGTACCTACGCAGCTTCCATCTGCATGGGAGAGGGTTAGGGATTCCTTTCAGAAGGCGCATCCCCCTGAGTTCTCGGGTAGTTCAGATATCATCATCGTCAACCAATAGAAGAAAGATATCCAGCGACATCTACATATGTATGAGTGCACAGACGTGCAGAAACAGTTGTTAGCTTCCTTTAAGCTGGTGGGGGCCGCTTTGCAGTGGTGGGAGTCCACCACAACCTTGGAGGAAAGGGATAGGATCCCGATTCAGTCATTCTGGGAGCGGTTTGAACGCAAGTACTTTCCACCCGCCGTGCAGACTGAGATGAGGCGGAAGTTACTGAACTTGAATCAGGAGAATTCTACCGTTGCTGAGTATGAGGATTTCACATGACTTCTCACCATAGTGCCAGATGAGGCACCTATTGAGGGTAATAAGATAATGCTGGTTGTGGACGGGTTAGCTCTAGGGATCCGTCAGCATCTTATAGGGAATTTGTCTTTGAGTACCTTCACAGATGTACTCAATGCTGCCTTACTACATTGCTAGGATCACCGCTTCCATCTGCAAGGAAGCAAGCGAGCAGGAGAGTCCGACCAGCAGCGTAGGACAGAGGGTAATAGCGCTGGTGGAGCACCGACATCCCAGGGAAAGACTCGTCAGCATGAGCAGAGTTCCCATCCGGGGGACCCTGCCAAGCGCTTCTGGTCAGGTGATTCCAAGCAAGGATTTGGGGGTTTTAGGCAGGGCCAATAGGGCCAGCCTAATCAGCAGGGCCAGCAAGGCCAATACCGACAACAGCAGGGTCAGCAGCAGAGCCAACAACGTTTTCATCAGGGCCAACAGGGCCAGTGGCAGGGTGGCAACGGCCAGCAGGGCCATGGTCAGCAGGGTCAGAGGGGAGGTAACTTCAGAGGCCGATGTTTTATGTGCGGAAAGCATGGCCATAAGCGCCAGGATTTCCCAGAGGGTGATAGGGCCCCACAGTAGCAGGGTGCCCGTAATGAGCCACAGAGGCCACTTTTTCCAGCTGCCCTCCCAGAACCAGCCCAGGTACCATCCCTACCAGCCATTCCAGCAGCCTAGTGCAGTAGGGGCAGTTACAGTATGGACGTGTCTATAACATCCACCAGGCAGCAGCTCCACACGGACCACCCACGATTGAGGGTATGTTTCCTATCCATGGTACTATGGGTTGAGTTTTATTTGATACTGGGGCGACGCATTATTTTATAGCTACGCATTTTGAGAAAGGACTTAGGGTTATTAGCCACAGCAGAGAGCATTGTGATGTGTGTAGACTCACCACTGGGGAGTGGATCGCTCATTTTCTTTATATGTCGGGGTGTGGGGGTAGATATTGGTAGCTTGGTATTACCAGCAGACATGTTAGTCTTAGATATGCATGAGCACGATGTTATTATCGGTATGGATCGGCTCGCAGCTTAGAGAGCCATGACTGATTGTTTCGGTGGGAGTATTATCTTTGCCATTCCGGGGCAAGAGATGTTTGTAGTGGCGATGCCTCGCCCATAGGGAGGCTTGATCGCTCATTTGTATTACATAGAGGAGGATACCTCTAAGGAGGTTGTGATTCCCTTAGACTCGATCCCAGTTGTTCGTGAGTATTCCGATGTGTTTCAGGAGATACCAAGTTTATCCCCCAGTCGTGAGATAGACTTTGTCAAAGATATATTACCAGATACTCGACCTATAGCACGCGCTCCATACTGTATGGCTTCAGCAGAGATGCGAGAATTACGAGACCAGATAGAGCAGCTGTTAGGTCAGGGCTTCATTCGAAGTATTACCTCACCTTGGGGAGCTCCAGTTTTGTTTGTGAAAAAGAGAGATGGTTCACTGAGGCTATGTGTGGACTACCGGGAGTTGAACAAGGTCACGATACGGAACAAATATCCGTTGCCTCGAATCGATGATCTGTTCGACCAGCTGAGGGGAGAGACTTTCTTTTCGAAGATAGATCTGAGGTCGGGGTACCATCAGCTACGTATTAGGGAGCAGGATGTTTCAAAGACTGCTTTCTTGATAAGATATGGGTCCTATGAGTTCAAGGTGATGCCATTCGGACTCACAAATGCTCCAGCCGTATTTATGGACTTGATGAACCGAGTGTTCAGAGAGTTCTTGGATCAGTTCGTCATTATTTTCATAGATGACATTCTGATATATTCACACTCCGAGGAGGAGCATGCCGAGCATTTGAGACAGGTTCTTCAGACTTTGCGAGAGCATCAGCTGTATGCTAAGTACGAGAAATGTGGGTTCTGGTTACGAGAAGTACAGTTCTTGGGCCATGTTGTTTCGAAGCAGGGGATAGCAGTCGACCCGGGTAAAGTGTCAGTGGTGAGGGAGTGGGGACAGCCCACGACACCAACGAAAGTGCGTAATTTCTTGGAGTTAGCAGGATACTACGCGAGATTCATTCGAGGGTTTTCCAAAATAGCGAGTTCATTGACGAACCTAACTCGCAAAGGGGTTCCATATGTTTGGGATGATGCTTGCCAATTGGATTTCGACGATCTGAAAGACAAGCTTACTTCAGCACCGGTCCTTGCTTTACCGAAGCCGGGTGTGGAGTACCTGGTTTACACCGATGCTTCTTTACGGGGACTTGGGGAGTACCTCAGCAGGAGGAGAAGGATATAGCTTATGCCTCCCGCAAGATTAAGCCGCATGAGAAGAATTACCCCACCCACGACCTGGAGTTAGCAGCTGTCATTTTTACATTGAGGATATAGAGGCACTATTTATTGGGGGAGAAATTTCACTTGTTCACAGACCACAAGTCACTGCAGTACCTGTTCACTCAGCGAGAGCTGAATATGCGTCAGCGCAGATGGTTAGAGTTTGTGAAGGACTATCAGTTCAACATACAGTACCATCCGGGGAAGGCCAATGTTGTTTCTGATGTGTTGAGCCGTAGACCGGTAGGCGATGTAGCAGACATATGGAAAGCAAAGTGGAAAGAGTTGGGTCACCAGGATGCAGTACCCCGTTCTTTCGTATCTATCATGACAGTTACCCCCGAGATTGTTACGAGGGTGATACAGGCACATACCGCAGACCCATTTTGCCAGGAGCAGATTGTACGACTTTTAGCTGAGGGTGTTGAGTCCTATTCTGTTAGTTCTGATGGGGGTTTGAGGTTTAATGGGAGATTAGTCATCCCAAAAGGATCAGAATTACGTCATGCAGTGATGACCCAGTCTCACGGGTCCCAATTTGCGGTACATCCTGGAGGAGATAAGATGTACCAGGATATGAGGCGATAATACTGATGGAGTGGGATGAAAAAGGACATTACTGAGTTCGTGTCCAAGTGTGCTACCTGCCAGCTGGTAAAGGTGGACCATCAGAAACAGTCAGGGTTGCTTCAGCCATTGGAAGTACCCGCGTGGAAGTGGGAAAGTATTTCCATGGATTTTATTACAGGGTTGCCTACATCACAGCGAGGCAACGACTCTATCTGGGTGATTGTAGACCGTTTGACCAAGGTGGCTCATTTTTTGCCGGTGCGGATAGACTATACCACGGGTCAATATGCTCGGTTGTTCATTACTGAGATTATCAGATTACATGGGGTGCCCCTGAATATTGTGTCAGATAGAGATAAGATTTTCGTGTCACGTTTTTGGGAAAGCTTTTAGGAGGCTATGGGTACAGAGTTGAGGTTGAGTTCAGTTTATCACCCACAGACAGATGGGAAAATAGAGCGTACTAATCAGATGCTGGAGGATATGCTACGCATGTGTGTCCTTGATTCTGGAGGAGGCTGGGAGCTATATCTTCCACTGGTAGAGTTCGCTTATAATAACTCTTATCAGTTCACGATTGGCATGGCTCCATTCAAGGCTTTGTATGGAAGGCCTTGTCGTTCCCCAACTTGTTGGCTAGAGGTGGGGGACAACAAGTTGCTAGGGCCAGAGGTGATTCAGGAAACCTCCGCGAGGATTGAGATGATCAGGAGTCGCATTCGGGTAGCTCAGGACAGGCAGAAGAGCTACGCTGATGCGAAATGGTTCTTCCGAGAGTTTAATGTGGGGGACCAAGTGTTACTACGAGTATCTCTTATAAAAGGAGTCATGAGGTTTGGGAAGAAAGGTAAATTGTCCCCGAGGTACGTGGGACCATTTCCCATTATCGAGAGGATTGGGCCGGTAGCATACAGATTGGGACTACCAGAGCATTTACACCGCATTCATGATGTATTCCACATCTCGTCGCTGAGCTGATATCTTCGGGATGACATGGCTCACACCCACATCGTGATAGATGAGATAGACTTACAGCCTGATAGCTCTTACGAGGAGAGACCGGTGGCTATCCTAGACCATAGCGAGAGGAGATTGAGGTCGAAGGTAGTTCCACTTGTACGGGTCTAGTGGGAGCATCATAATGTGGAGGAATCCACTTGGGAGCGTGAGGAAGATATGCGCGAGAGATACCCAGATTTATTCTTACCAGGTATGCCTTATTTTTTCGAATTTCGGGATGAAATTTTGTTATTAGGGGGTAAGTATGTAATACCCCGTATTTTTATGCTATATTAATTTGGGGATTTATTAAATTTAATGTGAGTTAATTATTTAATATAAATCCAAAAATAAATTATGTTATAATTATTCACGTGATGAGAGTTAGTAATTATGGGAAATTTGTTGAATATTACTAATGAGCAAAGTAATATATAATATTGGTTCTATTAAATGTCGCGAGTGAATAGAATGACAATTTTGAAAATTTAAGTCGGGACGCGCCTGTGTCGCGTTGGGAATAAATGTTGATTAATAAAAGTGAAATATTTTTAAGTTATTCGTATGGTCATTTTGAGTGCGACAACGTGTCCGGAAGGGTCGAGATCGTCAGAAAAGTATACCCGGGGGTTTAATTTAGGTCTCGGGGCATTTTTAGGCCTATTTAACACCCCGGGAGGGCATTTTGGACATTTCGCATTTTTGGGTAATTAAATCCACGAAAATTATTAGGCTATATCAGCCATTTAGAATAGTCCCTTAGGGTTATCAGACTCAAAACTTTAGAACGGCCATAGGAGAGGGAAGGAGGAAACTTTCCAAGCAATCCAAGGCCAACGATTCACCCAATTGCACCGCCACCACCACCAACGCGTAGATCGCGCGACGGGGAACGTAACAACACCAAATTCGTTCACAAACCTGAATTCTGAAAATCCCAGGTAAGTATTTATCTTTCTTATTTTTTTAATGCATCGTTCATGTTAGTCTAGGGTGATTAGGATGAGTTTGGTAGAAGAAAATCCATGTTGGAGATAGGAGAATCGCATGTAGATTTGATTTGAATGAAAATCTGGATACCCTTTCATATGTAGAGGCTTAACCACGAAATTATAATGAATTAGGAGTAGAATTTTTGGAAAAAGACAGATTAGAACCATGTTAAAGAAATTCTAGGGTTCTTGATATTTTTATGAAGTTTTGGCCTATTAATCAATAGTTAATGATGAAAAATTGCATGCTTTACGTAGAAGATGAATAAAATGGGTTTATACTGTTAGTAGTACAACTTTTTGGACGATTGGGAATGAAAAATCTAGATTTGGATGAGGTTCTGTGTTAGAACCCGTAACTGGTATCCTGCAGAATTCGTCATACTTGCTTGATCGATCGATCGAGCCTAGAGCTTCGATCGATCGAAGGTTCGATCGATCGAGCCCCAGACCTCGATTGATCGACCCCTCCTGGAAGACTCACATTTCCCCTTTGAAATTGTTAAATTCAAATTAAATGAGTGAAAATCTTTGGGCACCCTTATTAAAATACTTTGGAAGATAAAGGAGACCAGTAGGACTTATTAACAACTATGAGACCTTTAATCTAAGACGAAATTTACATTTTTAGGATGCTTATATATAAGGGACGATGGGGTTGTGTATTTAAGGAAGAGACGCATAAAATAGCTACATTGGAAAATAGATGAGTACCTACTGAATTCTACACTTGGGAGGATAGAGTCCATGAGTGTTACGTAGTGAGTTGGAATAATCCCTCAAATTAAAGTTAGGGACGAACCGTTATACGCGATAACTAATAATGTGAAAATAAGGATAAATGTCGTGATTATGGGTTATGGGATGAACCTAAATTTTGATATGGCAAAAAGTAGTATATTTATATGACTTTTTGTATGCATATATTATATACATGTGAAAATCATGCCTGCGCTACTTGTTATCCCTGAGGTTACCACGCTGGAACGGTCTTATCTTGAATGGACCTTCATGGGGGATATTGACTCGTACCCTAGAAGATAGGAATCCTAGGTACAGGCTATCGAATCGATAGTCACGGTCCTAAGAGACGTGAGGGTATGTGCTGACCTCTTGGACTTGGAAACTATGCTTCGCCTCAAGATTGTTTGTGTATGTATTAATACAGTTCGAGAGTGATTCCGAACTTGTATTTCTCTTAGTATGATTGATACGGGGATTGGATAGCAGAGTATGACCGCACCATAATTTTTATGTGGGGTGCTGTTAGAATATATATATTATACGAGTATTTAATATATATATGAAATTCTGAAATGTGGAACTTCCTATTGTGTTTATGGTAAGTAATAAATGAATAATGATTTCAAATTGGAAATACTTGTTTTGAAAAGTATAATATGACATTGGGAAACTTTATTAATAAATAAAGTTAAAAATGAGAGCTTTGTTACTGAATGAAATTTTCCTCTTAAAGAATTATATTGTTCAGTTTTAGATCTTACGAGTAACCTAAGATAAGTTAAACCAATGGGAAGATTAGTACGATATAATATAATATAAACCGTTGGGAAGGTTAGTGCGATAGGTGTGCACATTATAAGAGAGGTGAGAATTTCTCAAGAGAGTGTCGCACTAACATGTTGTTGCATTGGCCTGTAAACATTTTAAATACTTTTTAAACAAATTTTAAATCATTTACACTATCGGGCTCTGACCCGTTTCAATTTTTCCTTTCTCTCTTGTATATATATATGTATATATTACAGGTGCCCAGCCACAGGGGCTTCTTGCATAGGATCCTTTGGAAGGAACGTGCTGTAGCTTAGGTGGGAGTTGCAGGCCTCTTGCTTAGACGACTTCGTTTATTTGATTCCACTCTTATCATATTTATTCAGTTGGGCATGTGTCGCCCGTTTCCATTATCCAGTTGTTTTATTGGATATTGTGATTCATTTATTTTCAGTATTTTATTCCTTGGGATTTATTATTGTCATGATGTTTTCATTTGAGTATTAAATGTTGGATTCATTTAGTTGAATGTTTAATTATTGGATGGTTTGTTCCAATATGGTTGTTGGGTGATTCTTTAATTATGAATAATGTAAAGATTTAAATGTTGGTTTATATAAAATAAAATTTGAAAAGTAAAGTCTAAAAATGTTTTTGACACTTAGCTTAATTATTTAGGGTGTTTAAATTGGAAAAGTATTTTTCGACAGTGATGCAAAGAATCAACCAACTGTTCACCTTGATTTTAATTTAATAAAGGAGTGATCGCCCGGTATTTAATTAGGCAGGGTGTCACAGTAATAACACTGGGTTGAACTAATGTCACATAGTATACATACATACATACATACATACATACATACATATAGCATGTAACTAAGTATTGACAGTATCTAGGTAATACTTAAAATATTCATAAAGTTGAGAAATTACATACTTGATTCTAATCATAAAAGTATGCTTAACTTGCGAGGGGAGGATTAACGAGCTAGTTAGATAGATGTTATGGACTAGTTGGATTGAGAAACGACTAGGCGGAATAAATGAATGTGATAGGTGTGCACCATAAAGGAGAGATGAGGGTATCCTCAAGAGAGTGCGACCGTAAAAGCAATTATGAACATTATATACTACGCGTTTCATTTATTGCAATAAAATGCTAGCTAATTTTTTTTATAAATCAGGCTCTGACCCGTTTCTTGCACTTCTTATCTGTTGTCTATATATATGTATATTAACAAGTTCCCAGCCACAGGGATGCCATAGTTAACTTATTTATTCCAGGGATACGCAGCTGTAAAATTGTGGATGGTTGTAGGACTTGATTTAGACGTATCATTTCTTCATTCCTAGAGTAGGAATCTTATCTCATTTGTAGTTTTATTTTGGGCATGTTGCCCAATTACTTTTGGACTCAGTATTTGATTTATATATTCATGTGTTGGACTACTATTTTGGGATTTTATTCGATTGTTTATTCAGCAAATTATTTATTCATTCAATATTGTTTTAGACTCATGGTTTGGATGTATGGTTTATTTGGTATTTAGCATGCATATTTAATTGTTTAATGAAAAGATAAAATTTGACATCAGTCTTTTTTAATACTAGGTGGTTAGTAAAGTTTTAAAAAGTTTTCGGCAGTGATGCTAAGAATGAACCCCTGAGATTCCTGTTTTAAATTTGATATAGGACTGATCACCCGGTATTTATTTGGGCAGGGTGTCACAGCAAGCAATTCAACGAAGGACCTAGGTCAGTTTTTATTTCTTTTTTTACCTCTTTAAAAACAAAATGATTGAATTTACATTTTTTTGTACTATTTTGTTTTAATTTTGTTTTTTGGAAGATATACAGTACATGGATGGTTGAATCCATGGTATTAATGCAATATGTATATTTTGTAATTTGGATCTTTATGCAAGGCCTTATTATTATATTCATTTTGTATTTTATTTTGAAATTTAGTTAGCCATACTTGGTTTTTCAATTGAATTGGATTTATAATCTTTCATCTTTCGAATCAGTATCTATTGTTCAAGTTGTTCTTTCCAGAAATCGGTGAATGTAGGAATATGTTTTTTAAGATTGTTGTGATTTGTGTTCCTTTTTCATATCTAGTCATGTTAGGATATGGATGGGTAGTTGTTTTGGATGTTGGTTTGAAGCATTTACTTAGGTATAGAGTATTGTTCAAGTAATGATACGTGTTACCTTATTAGTAGAATTTTTTCATATTCATCGGGTTCAACTTATTAAGACTATTTTCTTTTATTTTCTTTAATTCGATTTGTTTTTCTATCCTGAATAACATCCACTGTTTTTTAGTACAAAAAAAGGTGAAAGTTGAAATTCAACCTACTTAAACTAAAATCACTGATGTGAATAAAGTTAGGAGTAAATATTATAGAAAAACGAGGTTGTCACTGCAATGTAATTATGTAATTATCCTGCTTTAGTATCTATTTTATTTCCCTGTTTTAGTGTGTAATGTGAATGATCCATGGTAAGAATCTAATGACCATATGTAAAGCTTGTTATGATAAATATTACTGGTGCTTTTTTTTGTATTGTAAATTTATCTTACGAGTGTTAAAACATGTTGTAATATAATTAGTTTTCTTTTGTTCACGTGTATATGTTATATTAATGTTGTCGAATAATATATGAAAGGTTGTCGAATTAAAGTTGTCATGTTATTAAGTAAATGATCTCTAGAACAAATCTTAGAAAAAATATCCTTAAACACCTATTTACTCCATCTTGTCAAAAAAGCCTTTAGTCTTTTCAATTTGAATTCAAAAACATGTATCTACCTATATCAGATATTATTGGATCAGTTTGCAACACATCCTTCAAAATTTAGGACTTCACATAAGTAATTTATTTTGAATGGTTGAGATCGCATCTCTTTTGATTGTATTGCTTATTGTAATAGATTGGTATCTTTGTATAACTTACTATACTATGATTTACTTTTAGCACAACATAAACCTAACATGTATGTTTTTATCTATTTGTTTTTAATTTTATGATGCTACCTGTTATGTGATAGGTTTGAGAACACAAACTTCATAGCGAATTGGTCAATCGTAATTGGGTTCTACCATTTCAACAACAGGTTTTAACATTAAAAAAATTCAAGCCTAGAGAAGATATCATGGAATAGACATTTACTAAAGGGGCATTTGTTCAAGTTAATAACCACGAAGGTGGTTTCCAATCTTTAATACATTCATGTTTGTTTTGATTTTTAAACTAATATTTTTTAATAATGGTGCAACATGTTCTTTAATATTGAGCAATTAGGTACAAGTTTTAATAAAACTCAGGGGGTTACAAGGTTTGTCTGACTCTTTGTCCTTTATAATTGCTATGTTTTCTTTATTGTTCATCTTTATTTGATATGTTTATGATTTTTTTCTTTAGATACTTTATTGTAGTCAGCGTAATATTTAAGTGTTTATTTTCAATTTACCCAAAACAAAGAAAGAAAGTAAGTAAGCTATTATGCAGAAAAAAGAAAGCATGTTGTAATGACGAAAAAAAGAAAGCAAGATGTTGAAAAAAATGTAGTTTCCATCGCTAATCTTTTATCGTTGGTTGTCGGTACTCTTCTATGTTGCAATTCTCTTTGTTGTAGTTGGTCAAAAGATATCAGAAGGAATCAACTTTAGTGACGGGATGGGTCAATGCATAGTTATGGTTGGAGTGACATATCTAAGTCCATCTGATATTGAGCTAATAGGGAGGGTAAAGCATATTGAAGGTTTGGGAGATTCAAACTTGGGTTCGCCCCCTAAGAATTTGTTTGACAATGATAGCTATAATAGAGGTGTTCAAACTGGATTTAATATTTTAAGAAGTAGCAAGCGCAGAGAAAGGATTATAACTCTTCCTTCACTCTCTCCCATAAAGACAATCCTAAATGGGGTTGGGCTGCTCGAACGGCAGATTGTTGCGCCATCGTAGAAATGGCAGCAGTTACTTCTTGTGCCACAATATTAGCAACATCATCTGTAGTCACGTTCCTTTGAGGCATTTGGGGTTGCGCTTTTTCAGCCCCTTTATTTGCCCTGCCTGAACGACCTCCCTTCGGTGGCATTTGAAACAAGATCAATTGTATCAGAAACGCCTTTCAAATATTTTTAAATCACAGAAGAAATATGGACGTATGAAGGTAACCGTCGTAACAATAAGGCTCTACATCAAGAACGCTTACAGAAGATCGTAGTAATGCACACAAATCCTAAAAACATTAGAACCTGATGATCTGATACCATCTGTGACAACCCGCTCAAAATAATAACGGGTGGCCAGCCCTATACTACATTAAATCAGGTATCTCAGATGTCACAATCTCAACATCAACTGACAATACTAAATAATATAAGGCTAACTACCCGAAATCATTAAAAGTAGATTGTCAAAAAAAAATTAACTTTTTTTTAACAAAAACAACAAAACCAACTATGCAAGCATAACCAACAATCACATCTAACTATGATGAGTGATAAGTACAAACTCCATATATATACAAGCGTGCAAAATAATGTACAACAAATCTGAACAATGAAATGCCCGAATATGATGTCGGGTAACAGACAATACAATAATCTGAGAGAGAAATGAAAGTGATAGTCTACAACACTTGAATACTAACTCAATATACAACTGAATCCTAATATAGATATACAAAGATAGGAATCGACTAAAACAATGGGCCACGACAGTCCGCTATTGCCACAGCTCCACGAATACTCTGGATGGATGAACATCAATGGTGTCCTTGCGAAGGAACACCTAAAGTAATACAATATATACATGGAGGATAAAATATAGACGGGTCAGAGACCAAGTTGAAAACATTTTATAGCAAGTGCATTAAAATTCAAAATAATTATAATTGCATTATTACATGATTTTATGGAATCGAACTCTCCATAAATTCAACTCGTCCCTCAACTAAAGCGAGCACTAAGCGTATGCACGTGATCTCCAAATAAATGCCCAATTCTATTTAGGGAAACGGATTCTAACTTAAACCCAATCGAATTATTTCAAAGAAATTATCTAACCTATCTCCGAATCTACACTTAACTGAATTTCATCTATTTCGTATATTTTAACTTTATTATAATAGGTCTCTTTATATTTGTTCATTTATTGAACATATAAACTTGTACAATCATCCTCATAACCACATCATCATAATACATCAACATTCTCAATTACTAGAATTTTATATTCTAGTTATGCCCTCATATGGCATGTAAGTATACATATAATTATATATGAGTTATTAGCATCAAGAGTTAAGGACAAAACTCCTCCCGATTCTCGACACGGCACTGCATTTCGTGCGTGGGACGTCTCGCCGAAGCAAAATCCAAACAAGGAACCCCCCCCCCCCCATTACACTACTCCTGATCATATTGATCCTCGAGGCTCATTATGCCCTCACTGCATGATGCATATAACCCAATTTATTAATCAATTTTAATTAATTAATATTCCCAATTCTCAGCAGTACACGGCGTTTCATGCGTGGGACGTCTCGCCGAAGCAAAGTCCAAATAAGGAACCCCCCGTTACACTACTCCTGGCACTGTCGATTGTCGGGATAGGTGATATATATAAGTATGAGCATTAAGGACTAACTTATCCCCAAGTTCTAACATTACACTGCGGTTCGTGCATGGGACGTCTAGCCGAGGCGAAATCCAAACAAGGAACCCCCCCCCCCCCCCCCGATACACTGATCCTGGCAATGTAGGTCATTGAGGTCCATTATGCCCTCGATACCCAAGTACAAGCACAAGCAAGAATAACCATCCAACCGAGCTATAACTCGAGGAAGGAGGCTCACATGCTATCATCTTCGAGTTGCCCATACCTCGTAGTAAACTGGGGCCACCTGGTGGGGTTCAACGGCACCCACCTCGTAATCAACTCACGCACACAACGTCCGGGAAGAGGTCATAGTTCCTAATTGGCGAGTGAGAATGACACATACCCACGACTTCTCACCCCCAAAATAACAAATATAGATGTCATATGATGACCACCATGGACGACTATGACCTGGGGAATATCTACACACTGCTAATCGAGCCAGGGTGCTCACCCTTAACGCACGTAACATCCCAATGATAGCAAGGAGAGGGTATGCCTAACCATGTATATATACCATCATATAGGGTATACATCCATACCACATAATAAAGATATACCAACATATAAGGTATACCTGCCACATCATTTTCATTTTCATTATACGCTCTTAGGCGCAATAGATTTAATGTCATTGTTCAGTATATTTCTCTCTTGATATACTAATCGTCAATTCTCACACACCTTCCCCACTTAGTATACACTATACTATTTTTCACTTGAAGCTCACATGTCGCTTGTATTTATGAATTGTCTCTCAATTCTATGTAAGTTAAGGATGTTCTTTATCCTAATACACCTCAATTTACATTAATAATTCTCCATCCATGATATGGTTCAATTCATTTTATGAACCTTTAAAGTTATCTCATTTGGGAATTGATCCTAAGATCCAATGTCTCTAAAATTGTCTCATTCTTTCATATAATTATAATTATCATCTCCAAATCGAATCTCCAATCAAGGTGGGCTTCCCCACTTTGAATATACCAAAATCTTTAATCCGTATTCCTCAAAGTTAGTTAATATGACTCCAATAATTTCTTATAAGGGAAACTCTCTAAAAGTATCCAAAACATACTCCAAATAACTCCTATAGAGGTTCCCAATTGATAACCTCGAACAAAACGAAATGAAATTCTCCTTAGAAAACATCCCTAGAAAAAGCCCTGTTTTTGAATCGATTCGGGCCAATTCTGAATCGATTCGGCCTAGCGAATCGATTCAGCCAGGAAGGCGAATCGATTCGAGTCATCAGACCTGGGACTCTATCTCAAGTCGAATCGATTCGGCTGGGGTCCGAATCGATTCGTTCACTCAGACCTGGGCACCTGCATATTTTTGAATCGATTCGGTAGGAGGCCAAATCGATTCGGCCCTTCAGAACTCTCGAAAATGGCAACTTTTTAAGTAAGCCAAAATACCCAAAATCCATTTTAATCATTTTCTCTCCATTTCTCTTCAACCCAATCACATATATATCATCAATTTTCATCTAAGAACATGTTTAAACTAATTTCTAACCTCAAATCTATTTATACACTATAAATCTAAGGTTTTCCCAAAAAGTTAGGTTTTGATAAACTAAACCTAAAACCCAAAGATTCAATCCACAAATCATGCAATAAATGGTACCCAACAAATATTTAGCAAGCTTAATCACTTGCCTCGAGTTCGTAGGGTCTGAATCCGCCTTGAGATCGCGTATTTGCCGAAAAATCCTCTTTCTCTCTCTTTTCTCCTTTTTCTCTTCTTCTTTCTTCTTCTCTCTTTCTTTGTTTCTATTTCTCTTTCTCTCTTTGGAGAATAAATCCCCCGTAGGCTTTTAAGCCCTAATTATCAAGATACACATCTTTAAATGATAATACACACTTTAAATGACCCGGTAACTTTAATTCGAGTCAAACGGTCCTAATTTATTTCGAAACCTAAATAGATCCCAAGTACAGTCATTTCGACTTTCTCGACCCTTCCAAAAACAATGGTACCCTAAGAATTTCCATTCGACACACTTTCTAACGACTTCAAACTTTGACCGCAAGTGCCAATTTAATTTATCTCCAAATAAAAATAATATTTATTTCTCCCAAAATAAATAAATAAATCATCGTCTCCAATACCTCGGGCTTTTACACAAGGTAATGAATTATAGGCATTGATAAGGGTATGTTTTTTGTTTTCTTTGTTTAGGAAATTATGTATTTTCAGCATGGCACGGTAGTAGTGGATGTGTTTCTTGGAAGCTATATATCTTTATAGTGAAACATGTGGGACAATCTTTGTGGTTATATATGTGATTTTTTTTGCGAAGTTTTTTTCGTGGAAGTATTTGTTTGATGAATTTGAGATATTTGAATATTGTAGGATTGGTTATTATCCTTAAGAAGGTGGATAGTCTAATAAACAAATAAGACTATGTCCATTTTTAAAAAACAAATAGACACTGTTTTTGAAGTTACAGTGTGAATTCAGTTGATGAATATTATATATTCCAGGTTGTATGTGAATTTGTTTGATGAGTTTAGACTGTTTGAATGTTGTCGGAGAATTTGTTATTTGTTAAGTAGGATGGATAGTCTTAAAAATAAAGGAGATTATGTCCAATTTTTTTAAAATTACACTATGCTTTGTTGGGGAACAATATTTTTATCGTTTTTCAATTTCATAATTCAAAATTTTTTGTCATTTTGCGATTATGTACTTTAAAAAAAATTATGCCCTCAGTCACGGGCATTCCACTAGTGTGTGTGTGTGTGTATAAATGGCGAAATTAAAATGCGCTAAATTGTTTGGAGCTCAAATTGAGTCAAAGTTTGAAATGTTTGAAATGCACAAATTGTTTAAAATACAGGAAATTGTTTGGAGATCAAAATATTTTTAAATTATTTCATCAAATTTAATAAATTCAAATTGAGTCAAAAATTGAAAACCGCAAAAAATAATTTTTAAAAAACCGGCAACTTAGTTAAAAATATTATATATACATGGTTAAATATCAAATTTTTAAATATAGAAATCCTTATTGTAAGGACATTGACCGTCACAATTAAGTATGTCGTATACCGCTACAACCGTCGAAGATGTTCACGATCAAATACGCAACAAGACGGTACGATTATCAAGATTCATCAACAATCAAGCCTCCGCGAAATGAATTTGGTAATGATATGTTTTTAAATAACTTAATAATTCACTCAGGATATTGCGACATTTTTCACAAAATATTTTCGGTGTGTTGGAGCGGAGCTTTAAATATTTTTCGTCAAAAAATATATTTTTCGGAGTGATTGAGGTAGTGCAATTACCGAGACAAAGAAAAAGAAAAATATTTAATATTAGTCTCATTCGAAGGACGCCATATATCATTTAAAAGACATTGTGTGTCCCGCGATACTTCAAATGACATCGTGTCTCGCTCAAGCGACATGCGGACTTAAGTTTTCTATTTAAAGGACTCTTCAACTCTATTTTTCATAAGAAGTCTGTACATTTTTCATTCTGAAAAACAGTACAAAATCGATAGAAATATTTTGGCTTCTTCTTTTATAGTTTATTCTCTTGTTTTCAATTGACAAAAAATTCCAATTTGTTGGTGAATTATTTTGAAGTTTGAGAACACATCTTGCTGGTGTTCATAGTTTTATGGAGAATATTTATGCATCATATGGCTGCGTGTCATTGAGGTTCACTGCATGTGGATCTTTGATGAGATTAGGACTGCGGGTCTTGTGGATTGTTGCGCGCAATTCATTGCTGACGAAGCCGACCGACGCCTGTGGATATTCGTGTGTCAAATAACTGTATTTCATTACAATTTGTGTAAGTTGAGATTTACAAATTATATTGAAATAAAAGGTTTTTCCCTGAGGGTATTTTTCCTGAACTTTGTGTCGCATATTTTATTTATGTTGGTTTGACACATGTACGCATGTAGCTAGTTGATTTGGAGGGCTGAATTAATTTGATTAATAAATTGACACTAATTAAATAAGTTTGTGATTGGAATTTGCGCATCTATTCAAATCAGTATCGCACACGACATTAGTTCCCCTTTTACAAATTGGTATCACAGCAGGTTACACTAACTTATTGTGTATTTCTATTTTTTCGTAAAATTGTGTGATATTGATTTTTTTGAGAAAAATCTATTTTGTGAAACATCGAAATTTTTCCAATGAAACATTTATGTAATTGGATGCCCCCTCCTATTAACACAAGTCTTAGTTTTAATGATTTAAATAGTTTAAATTTGATGTTTTCAAAAATAATTGAAGTTTTGGAAAAAGAAAATTCTCGTTTTAAATTCGCGATGAATCTTTTGCAAAAGGTTCAAAATCAAAAAGATTTTTATCGTGAAAAATTTATTTATTTGGACCTGGACTGTAATTCTTTAAAATTGTCCAAAAAGGAGAATGATGAGAGATTCCTATTTTTAGAAAATGAATTGGATGACGTTAAAAATTCCAGGGTTCATGTTTGTGCCGTTGATGATAATAGTTTAATTAATAATTTTACAGAATGTGAAAAGACACTTAAGGATAAATTTGTTTTAATTGAGAGTCAGAGATATAACCTTATAGGTTTTATTAATGATTTGAAAAAGGAGTCCCTCAAAGTGTAAGACTTTAATTCTTTGCTTGAGTCTAAAATTTTGAAGTTGAAAAATGATTTGAAAGACTCGAGTAGTTTGTGTAGTGATGGTAATGGCTCGTCTTGTTCTCATCCTTGTAGTGTTAAATCCAAATTCATATATTTGTTTAGAGGGACAACCATTTCCAAGGACATTAGAAAAGGTAAACCCATAGGTGTCATTCCACCCGTTTACACATGTTCATATTCTGGTAGGAAAGGCCACCTTAGGCATTTTTTTTCGATCTTCGAAAAAGTCCTAGGAAGTTGAAGTCTAGTGTTTCCTTGGTTCCCAAAACCTCCATGCATTGTTTCACACCTATTTGGGTTAGGAAATCACTTTTAGAGGAACTTGATATTACACTAGTTGATTCTCGGTTGCTATCACATGATTCTTCTCTTGCCATATCATATAAATGATTGTGTTTTCTTCTTTATCATACACTAGTTGTGATTCATGATATAAGTTTGCTAGTGTTAGGACATGTATACTTTTTGTATGTCCATTCAAATATTTTGTGGGGGATCATGTTTGAAAAATACAAAAAGATTTTCATTTTTTTGAGAAAAATTAAAAAAATCCATAAAGAGTTTTGTATTTTGTTTACACCATATACGAATGGACATTTAGGATGATTGAGTCACAATATCATTCCATATACATGTGAATATTTGATAGTGTTTTGAGATAATATGTTGTTTCATTCATGTGCTTTACAAAGTTTGGGGTCTTTGAGATGATATATAGTGTTGCTAGCCACATGTTTAACTCATTTGTCCTTTATTGCACACATGCACAGATTTGTTTGACTTTTCTGCTTATCTATCACATGTTGGTTGACTTTTTCCATCTCAATTCTATCTATACTAAGAACCAAATGCAATAAAACTTGACAAGAAATTAGTGTATGTTATAAACTGTTTGTGATGTGTGTGTTTTATTTTGAAAAAAGGAAAAGGGTTGCGAAAGGTATTTCATTTTTTCCTTTATGATTAAATCATCATTTTAAAAAGGACCTAAAAAAATGAGGAATTGGAATTTATCCGGGGTCCAGTGAGGTTTAAAAGAGCCCCAACAAATTGAAAGGCAATACAAAAAAAATATGCCAAAATGGGCCAATAGGTTTTAGTTTCATCAGCTCATAAGAAAAATAAATAATATTATCATTTAATGAGGGAGTTTGGATGGAATTTAAAATGGTTTTCACGTCCTTGAAAGTCATGAAAAATCATTACATAGTTTTGGACGTTATTGGTGTGGAAATCATTTATACTTTGATTTGTTGATATGAGTAAGATGATGTCATCTAAATTAAACAATTTTACATCTAAAGGCTAATTTGATGTTCATTCGTTTGGAGTATATTTATGCATCGTGCCCATATGTCATGATTGAGTCGATTTTCCTATCGAATTTTTTCACACCCATTCATTATGTTTCCACGATTTGGTTGTCTTAGTGTAAATTCATGGTGTGTGATTTTTGTAACATTAGTTTTGCATTTTTGTATGAAAATTCTGAAAAATAAAAAATAGTATGTTTGCCTTGTTTACCGTGACACACCTATTTGATTTATGTGGTTTATTCTTTTCCTTGTCTATTTCGAACAAATAAAAAGGGGTAGAATGAATTATGAGTTTATGGGGGAGTTTAAGTATCGGGGAGAATTAATTATGCTTTCATGTTTATGGTTATATCATTTCAAACTCGATACGTCATGAGGAATTTGCTTTGTCTCATGTGTGTAGGTACAATTGAAGATCATTATGTTACACACCCTGATGAGAAAATCCCGAAGATTTGATTGTTGAAGAAAAGTTTGAAGACTTGACAGTTTATCTTTCCACTTTTGAGTTTATGGGAGGGTAGATTTGTGTAGGTCATTTGATATTAATAATTCGGATGATTTTATTTTATACCGAGATAGATATAGGGGAGATTTGTAAGGACATTGTCCGTCACAATTAAGTATGTCGAATATAGCTACAACTGTCGAAGACATTCAAGATCAAATACGCAACGACACGGTCCGAATATAAAGCTTCATCAACAATCAAGCCTTCGAAAAATGAATTTGGTTAAGTTGTGTTTTTAATTTTTTAATAATTCACTAAGGATATTGGGATATTTTTTACAAAATATTTTCGAAGTGTTGGAGCGGAGGTTTAAATGTTTTTCGTCAAAAAATATATTTTTTGGAGTGTTTGAGGCGGTGCAATTACCGAGACAAAGAAAAAGAAAAATATTTAATATTAGTCGCATTCGAAGGACACCATATATCGTTCAAACGAGATCGTGGGTCGCGCAATACTTCAAACGACAACGTGCCTCGCTCGAATGACATGTCGCCTTAAGTTTTCTACTTTAAGAACTCTTTAACTCCTTTTTCGTAAGATATCTATACGTTTTTCCTTATGCAAAATAGTGCAAAATCGATAGAAACATTTTGGCTTCTTCTTTTATAATTTATTCTCTTCTTTTCAATTAACAAAATATCCAAATTTGTTAGTGAATTGTTTTAAAGTTTGAGAACACATCTTGCTGGTGTTCATATTTTTGTGGAGAGATTTATGCATCCTATGGCGGCATGTCATTGAGGTTCACTGTGTGTGGATCTTTATCGAGATTAGGACTACGGTTTTTGTGGATTGCTGCACGTAATTCATTGATGACGATGCCGACCGATGTCTGTGGGTATTCATGTATCAAATAATTGTATTTCATTGTAATCCGTGTAAGTTGCGATTTACATATTATAATGAAATAAAAGGTTTTACCCAGAGGGGATTTTTTCTGAACTTTGTGTCGCATATTTTATTTATGTTGGTTTGACACATGAACGCACGTAGCTAGTTGATTTTGAGGTCTGAATTAATTTTATTCATAAATTGACACTAATTAAATAAGTTTGTGATTGGAATTTGCGCATCTATTCAAATCAGTATCGCACGCAACATTAGTGCCCCTTTTACACTTGTCAATGTACATAACAAATTTTCATATTTATATATATATATATGTGTGTGTGTGTGTGTGTGTGTGTGTGTGTGTGTGTGTGTGTGTGTGTGTGTGTGTGCTTGTTTGATTATTCTCACATGTTTTATAATAAAATATGGCCATATTAATTGTTAGAAATTGTTTATGAAACACTTGCTATAAAATTGACTTATTACTTGATCTTGGATTTCTGATAATTGAAATACATATTGACAAAGATATAGTTAAAAATTTAATTCTAGTATGAGAAAGTTCATGTTAGGTATAGTTATTTCTATAACTCCATGAATAGTACCCTTTATAGCAAATACTTGATTGATGAAACTCTAAGTATGAAAATGTAGAATTGTTGCAATGATAAGATTTTATGTTTGAATACACCATGATATTATGTTCTTGGAATTATATTCTTGTCAAATTATATTCTTACAATTATGATATTATGTTCTTGTTAAATTATGTTATTAGAATTGAGAAATGGACCAATTATGTCAGGCACTTTATTCCATAAGGGAATGAATCAGGTAAACGATTTTGAAGGAGTACGAGATAAACTTATGTTGGATTATAGGGTTGATTGTTATTGTGGATTATGTTTAATAATCATGGTTTTATACTTAAAATAATCACCTTATTAATTCTCCATAATAAACCTTTAACTATTATTTGTCTAAAGAAGAAGAACTTAACAAGGTCAAGAAAAACCTCAAGCTGCTGTTGAAGAAGTTTGACCAAGTCAAAATCTCTGGGAACTACATGGATTATACCCACATGTCTTCTTACCCTAAATCTAGATTTCTAGATAAGTTTAAGATGCCAGACATGGAGAAGGTTGGGGGAAGCGGGCCCCCAATTATGCACCTACGATGCTATCATCGAGCCATGACCCTTTCGTGGTGCCTCCGAGGAAATAATGGACCAAATGTTTTAGCAAACCTTCAAATAAAGTGCCATCTGATGGTTCTTGTCTCTCGAAGAATTCAGAATCCATAGTTAGGAAGATGTGGCCCGAGAGTTTATGTCCCAGTACATGTACAACGAATAGTTAAAGGTCACGCGCAGAGACCTCGAGATGCTAAAGCAAAATCCTACACGCATACACACTTACAAATGCATGCATACACATACGCACCCATACATACATACATACACAAACTAACACATTCATATATATACATTAAATTTTTATAATAGAGTCAATTGATAAACTTATTGTGGTCATGTTTACCATTTCCTTAAACGGTTGATTTTTGGGTGAACACAAATTGGTGAAAGGGCTTGCACAATTAGTGAACATATAGTAATTTTAGGTTTAATTAAATTAAAATGATCTTAAATTAGAACGTTTGTTTATAATTGATCGGATGGAAAACCATAATTAGGAAAAATGAGTCATGATAGTAATTACTTTTCAATAAGAGTGCGAGAAAATGAAATTTGATCGCACTAAAACATCTTTCATTAGTGCCCGCCATGTAAAGGGAACTCTTATTTACAAGTATGGGAATAGGAAAATTGAATAATTTAATTACCTTACTAATCATGAAGTTTATCTTTTGCAAGACTACCTATTGAATCATATTCTTTTTTCCATGCTAGAGTGATGGGATAAGGCGTTAGAGAATATATTTCACCTACATAATACCGACAGGGCACTGACATTGGTGACACTATTAGAAAATCCTGAAAAAATATCCATCCATTGTGGATACAACTCCGTAAAAAGAGTATTTACCCAGATTGTGACGTCTCGCAACATATGCATTTTAAAAATGAACTTGCAAATAAGTTTGGGAAGAAACCACTCCAAATTCATGTCACAAACATTGATACTTCAATCATAGATAGGATTCCACCCAGTTGGCCGCATGCAAAATTTTGTGGATTTTTAATAAGTGATACTAATTGAATGGAAATCAGACACATCGAACATGCTTTAAAATCTTTTGAAAAGGTATATACATATATATAGTCATAAACATGAATTTCTTATACACGTTGCTAATTTTTTTAATTGTAGGAAATGTCGAACGAAAATGAAAATAGTCAAATGTGATCCAAATGGGAAATTTTAGAAACAACATGAAAATAATGAAAAATGTGATCCAAGTGTTAGTACGATTATTTACTCAACAATAAGGTTACCTCCATCAGATGCCTCCTCAAGCAATCCCCTATCCAATGCCTCAAGGCTTCCCATACTAAATGCCTCCTCTTGGAACATTCCCGTGGAAAATACCTCCTCCTAAAACATTTCCATACCAAATGCCTCCTCTAACATGCCATGGATCATCATCATCCATGCATGATGACTTAAGTGAGTCGTATTATATAAGGGCCTTATCCCACAACAAGGTTATTGGCGCATGCACTCTAATTTCCATGAATGCCATAACACATGTCTACAATCGCCCTTTGGTGGCTCATATATTAGTTTATACAATATATGATGGTTGTGGAAATGAGTCTGTGTACTTTGACCATGAGGAAGGGTGATTATTAAGAAACTATCAAAATTGTTTTATTACTTGTACAGTTCATTTGTTGGAGAGGTATAGGCATTGAACAATGTTTTCTTGTTTAACAAATTTATAACATTTTAATTATCTGGGACATCAATTTGGTTTTATTCCATATTTAATGAATGATTGAGTTAAATGAAGTTTATTTGAATTTGCTTGGTTGAATAAATCTAATTGAATTATAAGCTAAGATATTTTTGTATGAAACATTATTTCAACTAATTTATATTGGTGACTTTGTAAAGACAAAATATCCAATTGAGTCTTAATGTAGTTTTTACTTATTCCCAGAACAAAATACGTTTGAGTCATAGGTCTATTTTTATTTGTCACGATGCCACACAGACTATGACGTGTTGAAGAGGTTGCGGAAAAGCTTCAAGGAATTAATTTTGCCAAAGTTTAATTAGTGCAAGTTTATTCGTCTTCAAAGTTTAATTGATGTCCGAGATCACTCGGGTATGAATGCATAAATTTAATGAGACTCGGAATTTATTTTAAAACGATTAAGGATGTAATTTTTATTAAATAAATGTTTTTAAAATTTTTTATAAGTGTTTGAGAAGGTTTAAACTTCGTTTTAATATGTTGAGGACGGATTAGAGTTGAACTTAAGTGGAACTCTATCTTCAGAGTTGGTTTTGAATTAGTCTCTAATTTTGCGCGTCGCTCAAACGACTTGACAAGTCGTTCGAGCGAGATTGCCTATCGTTCGTGCGAAATGCACATCTCATTCGAGCGATATGTCATTTATCTTGAATGGTCCATTGCATCAATGATTTTATTTAAGACATGTTTTCCATAAGATTTTGCAAGTGTTCATTCTACGAAAATCAGTATTCGTCCAGAACATTTCTGCACATAAGTTTTCTAAGGTTTTCCAAAGTTAATTCATCCTTATAGTTTCAAAGATCCGAGTTATCATTAATATTTTCTATAGTGATATTTGTGGCACCAAGAAGAGTTGTTCTAAACTCGAACATTGCTGGTTTTTTCGTGAAAATTCGATGGAGCCCGATTTTAACATCGTAGATATTACAAGCCATATCGGTGGACACCGAGACATATGTGGGCGCGTGTGTTATGGACAGGCATCGTGGAAGAAGGTTACTTTTTGCGTGGGCAGTGTGAGAGGAGTGGTTAAAGATCATAGGAGCATCAAGTCTTGTGGGTGGATCGAGTCATTGAGTAAGACTATCATCTATACCTTTGTAAAAATATATTCATAGCGATTGTCTCACTTGGTCCGTCCGAGATTTTTCCCGTTTGGGGTTTTCCTCGTACATCCAGCATTATGATTATTATTTACTTTATTTTACTTGCTTTAATCACTAGATGGATTCTTAGTATTAATAAAAATAAAATTTGGTTAAGTTAGAATTTTTTTCACAACTTGGTGCGAATCAAAAAATTGGAAAAGGGGTTTTCACAAAAATAGAATTTGTTTTGTCATCCTTAAAACACTTTCCGCATAAGAAATTAAAAGGGATCATCCAATAGGTATCAGTGCTAGAAATATATTTTTATTGTGTTTGATCCCTTGCATTTTTTTAGATGAATTTTGGTGGTTTTGAAAGTTTTCGTGCTCCTGTTTTTTATGGCATATATTATTCTTATTGGAAAATGCGAATGATAAGTGATTTAAAATATATTAATGAGCGTGTTTGGTTAGCAGTCGAAAAGGGCTGGATACCACCAGTCACATGAGAAGGTGGGGTCACTAGTTTGAAACCCATTGAGTCAAGGACTGATGTTGAACATAGGATTGCACTATACAACTCTAAAGGCTTGCACGTAATTTCCTTACATGTCACACTTGAAGAGTATAATAGAATCATGACTTGTGAAACTTCAAAAGAGGCTTGGGATACACTTGCACTTAGTCACGAGGGCACTATCACGGTTAGGGCGTCTAACTCACAAAACATCACTACACAGTTTGAGACGATTAAAATGTTAGATAGTGAGTCATTTGATGAGTTTTATGCTAGGTTAACGATTCCGATTCCGGAAGGAGGAAACTAAAGTTTCGAAAGACGATTACGATTCCGATTTTGAGGATGTCGCCTTGTTGTCGAAAAAATTTAAAAAGATTCTTAAATTTTAAAAACAATCGAAAGATGCCAAAAAGTTTGAGAAATTCAAGAACATCAAGATTGAGTCCACCCTTAAAGATAAAAGTGAGAAACTTAATAGGGTTGATGAGGATAGGTGTTCTGGGTGTGAAGGGTATGGTCACAAAGTTGTCAAGTGTCCCACTAGACTTAAGCAAAAGGGCAAGAAACCGATTGCTTATAATACAACCTTAAGTGATAGTGATATGGAAGAGGGAGAGAGTTTCCCCAATGAGAGCAAGTTTTTTGCTCTCTTGGCATGTCATGTGAGCGACAACAATAAATCTTCCCACGAAGATTCTCATGTGCATAACACTTACGAGGCTGTTGAATCTCAAGTTAGTGAGGGTGAATTGAATGAGGAAGAGGAGGTTGATGTGAAAGAGTTGCAAGTTGCTTTTAATGAGTTGTATATCGATGCTGTGAAAGTGAAAAAGGCTAACTCCAAATAGTAATATAGGTTGAATGAGCGTGCCATAAGAAATAATGATGCTTTGATTGAGGATCTTAGGGCATGGGGGAAGAAGCTTGGGGAGAAGCTAGAGTACGTTGAGAAAGAAAGAGATAATCTTCGTGGTTTAATGGAGACTTTGAAAAAGGAGTTGCTAGAGTTTGAGGAGTCTAGGCATTTGCGTGAGTCTAGGATTCATGAGTTGGAAGAAACATTGAAAGACTCAAGTAAGGTTAAGTTTGACTTGGAGTCTAGGTCAGAAAAGTTGGATATGATGTTAGGCACTGTCCAAGTCAAAAGTGATACGTGTGGTATAGGCTATGCCGATAGTGTTCCCATTCCCAAAGACAATACCAACCGTGTGAGAGACCCACTAGGAATGTGAGGAGAGGTCGATATTTAGGTAATGATTATCACCGTCTTTACACTTGAACACATTGCCGTAGGAAAGGTCACCTTAGACATTTTTTCTATGACTTTAGGAATGTTCCTAGGAAGTTTAGGAATAAAGTTATGCTGGTTTCCAAAAACCCCACCCGTTATGTCACACCTACTTTGGTTAGGAAATCAAACTTAGAGGATTTATGACTAAAACTTCATGGTTCTCATTTGGTTGCACTTGATTCTTCCCATGCTAAATCTAAAGGTTGAGTGTGTTACCATGTGTATCATTTTGTATTATATTTCCATTTATCGAGTCTTATTTGAAAAATATAAAAAAAAAATTGAACAATTTTAAGAAAATACAAAATGATTTTGCATTTATTTGAGTCAAAATATGTTGAATAAGCCAAAAAGATTTCTGATTTGTTTTTTTCTTTGAGTTTACATGTTTGATGTGGCATAATGGTGTGCTTGGACCCCCTTCCTTTCATTATCCACGTGGCTAGGACATTTGGTCATAATTATTGATACTTAGAATGATCTTAACCATTGTATTATGGGGTTGTTTAGAAGTTTATATGCATTTTGATTCGACTTTGTAAACATTCCATCTTTGCACACATGCATGAGTTTATATGGATGTTTGACATATCTTGCATATTTGATTTTAGTGAGACGTTCTTGTTGTGACTAAAATCTCAACACCAATAATTACTTAAGAAAAACACTCACCAAGATAATAAGAACAACAATAATCACAATCATAATCACACAACACAAGAATATATGTGGCTCAGCAAATTACTTACGTCCTGGGAGAGATCTATTGTTTTATTAAGTAACTCTCGAGAATGTTTTTCATATGCCCCTATGCCTCTATCCCCCGATCCGGGGGTACAATATATACTCAGACAAGATAGAGAGAGAGAGAGAGAGAGAGAGAGAGAGAGAGAGTTGGTAACCAACACATTAACCCAGTATCCCTTGAATATCTCATCCGAGATTTTTGGGGATGGACTCGGTCACATCCTTCTATCCTAACCATCTTTCAGGACACATAAGTTGGGTCGGGTGCCTTTTATTATTTGTTTGGGATTAGCCTACTACTTTAATGGGCCTGTTCAACAAAAGGGGTACCCATAATTTCTCCTAAAGTTTTTTGGGCCACATCTTAGGCTCATAAATTTTAAATAGCATCTTCGGTCTTGTTGTGATGGCACTGTTGTTATAATTAGAATTATTAGGGGCGTGAATTGCCATTCTATAGTAAGTTTAGGTGTTAAATCTTCCTCATTTGTAGTGCACTATCATCGAGGGGTTTGAACCGAGGTGCTAGATAATTCACTTCGTCACTTCAACTTCTAGATTTCTCTCACTTCCAAACCATCATCTGCTCTCAAGTTTCCTCTTGCTTTCAAGCTTTCTCTTCATCATTCAAAAGCTATTTTCTTCTTCTCTCCCTCATTCACCTATGGTTTCTCATCGTTTCAAGCTTCATTATTTTCCTTATAAGATATCAATCTTTCCTCTTTCTGTATTTCCATTCGTTGTTTTTCTTTTTACTGTAGCTAGGGTTTTCCTCATGGCAAGGATAGACAACAAATCTATGGAAGAATTTTTAAAATGTTGTAATATCCCCGACTTGCTGGATATTGAGTGTGCCCCGATTCCTTGTATTATTCGTGACATCGAGGATGGCCACTGGATTCACGTCCTTCTATTGTCTCAAGGGGGCTTAACCATTCCCCCAAATTGCCTATTTTTACATTTTTTTTAGTATTTAGATATTGTCCCAACCCTGTGTTCTCCAAAAGTTTGGAAAATTATAAATGGAATCCATAGAATAAACCATCTCTATGGCACTAATTTAGGTCCGGTTGAAATCTTCTTTTACTATACCTTCTCTTGTACCAGCTGTGGTCTTCTTTATTTAAAAGCGAGGAGTCCAAATAGGGTGTTGATAGTGAACCTACCTAATTCCCATAAGGACTACTGGTCTAAGGGATTTATTGCTAGGAACTGACAATTCCCTCCCCAAGTAGGGGGAGAAAGGTACAGGGGACCTCGAATCCCTACTTATGGGGAGGAATACATAGGTTGTTGTTCAATCTTGCTTCTTTTTTATTGTTTCTCTAATGTGTTCTTCCTTTAATATTTTATTTTCTTTTTCAGCAAAGTCCAAGAATTAAAAGCCTTCTCTCCACGAGATATGTGTTATTGAGTTAATCAAATCTAGGCAGATAAGGGACTTAATTATAGAAGGTGAACACCCCAGGTCGACTGCCTTCGTGTTGAAATACAAGAAGACTACCTACATCTTTATCGCCCATCCAGTTGATTCCATCCCACATATTAATATCCTAGAGGAAAAATAAGAGGAATAAGGTTATCTCCAACCTATTGAGCTAGATGACGCAGAGGAGAGAAACTGAGAGTCTGGTGTTGCTGTAGGTGACATAGGTGGTAGTGGTGAGGAAGGATCCAGTGAGGAGGGATCCAGCAAAGAAGAGTTTGGTGGAGAGAGGTCTAGCAAGGAGGGCTCTAGTTTAGGATGTTTCAGGTCAGAGAGATCTAGCGAGGAAGACATGGCTCCCCTTTGAAGAAAAAAACTGATCCATGGTGATGATGATGTCTTGTTGTCCAAAAGGTTAACAATCCAGAAGGCAAAGTCTGGGGATACTACTAGTGGTTCCCAAACAGCAGTTCATGAGAAACACTACACCAAAATGGGCAAATTGTCACCTTTCAGCCGGCCAGCCTTGTCAAGGTCATTGACCGTGACAAAAAAACACGCGTTTTATGTCACGGTCATTGACCTTGACACGACCGTGACAACGAATTGTCACGGTCAATGACCGTGACACGACCGTGACAACTTTTCCAGCAAAATCACTTTCCCCCTTCTTTTTTCCCTCCCACCGTTCCCTCCCTCTCTCTCTCTCGACTCGACGCTGCTCTCTCTCTCTCTCTCTCAGGTCCAATTTCTCTCTCTCTCTCTCTTCCATTTATATATAGATTTGTTTGTATATTTATGTGTGTATGTGTATATATATATATGTGTGTGTGTATGTGTGTGCGTGTGTGGGGGGTGGGGCGGGATGGGGCAGGGTGGGGGAGGGGGTGGTGGAGGGGGACAGGGGGTGGGGCGGGGTGGGGCAGGGGGCGGTGGAGGGGGCAGGGGGTGGGGTGCAGTGTGTGTGTGTGTAGTGGTGTGTTTTGGGGGAGGGGGGAGGGGGTGGTGGAGGGGGGCAGGGGGTGGGTTAAAGTGGTGTGTGTGTGTGTGTGTGGTGGTGTGTGGTGGGGGAGGGGGTGGTGGAGGGGGGCAGGGGGAGGGGGTGGGGTGGGGTGGGCACACCTACGCACACACGCACACCTACGCCACACACACACGCACACCTACGCCCCTACGCACACACGCACAGCTACGCCACACACACGCACACCTACGCACCTAGGCTTGAATATTAGAATATTTGAACATTATTTACATTCAAAATAAATAATTGATAATAGTTGGATAATAATTGGATAATAATTGTTTTTATACCTATAGAACAACTTAGATAGTGTGTGTGTGTGTGTGTGTATGTGGTCAATACATGAATTTCTTTTTGTATTTGAATTATCCCATGAATTTATTTTTGTATTTGAATTATCCCATGAATTTATTTGTGTATTTGAATTAACCCATTATATGAAACATACTTGAAATTTAATATAGTGCGCATACCTCCATAGGATTATGGTATTTCTTAGTGTTTAGATATGAAGAGAATTATAATTGACACGATTGCCCGGGGTACATTAGTTGGAAGGAGGTGCCATATGAGCTCAAGTTAGCTGTTTGAGTGACACTACAGGTAATGTATTTATATTTATATGTCAATTTCGATTTCGATTTCAATTACAATTTATATTTATCTATATTTGAGGGGCGGATACTAATTTTACTTTATTTCAATTCAGGGGACAGGGAGTGGCCCTAAGGGTAGGCCACATATGCTCTATACTTATGTGGCTACTCGGACGAGAAGGGAAGGATAAGGAGGTGTTCCCGCGCATCGCGGTACAAAATCTCTTTTCCATGCAAATAGTTTGTAGATTTGAGATAAAATGATGGTGATGTTGTTTCTTTTTAAATAGTTTCTTATTTGAATATATATTTGCATTATCTTTAGTTTGTTCGGATATATGATGTGTGGAACAGGTACAACGTTGCTATAACAGGTACAAATATACTGCTGGGCAGTGGCAGTGGCCATACTGCCCAGCAGTTTTTTTTTTAATTCTGCCCAGAATTGTCACGGTCATTGACCGTGACAAGTCCCTGACAATTTTGTCACGGCCTTGTCACGGTCATTGACCGTGACAATTTTTTTACTAAGGGTCACGGCTTTGTCACGGTCAATGACCGTGACAAACGTGTCACGGTCATTGACCTTGACACGACCGTGACACAAAACGCGAGTTTTATGTCAAGGTCAATGACCGTGACACGACCGTGACAAAAAAAGTTGTCTCGCCTCGAAATGTCACGGTCATTGACCTTGACAAGGTGAATTTGTCAAGGTCAATGACCTTGACAAATGGGCAGATTTGGTGTAGTGAAAGAGATAGAGAGGAAGAAGAAAGAAGAGGAGAAAAGAGAAAAAGAGAAATAAGGAGGAAGAGATATGAGGAGAAGAAGAATAAATAAGAGGGGAGGAGGAGAGGAGAAGAAAGGATGAAGATAGAACATGCTTCTCATATGCCTGTGGATGTCCCAACTGAGGGGGCCTCTATAGCTCTAGCCCCTTATCTTGCTCCCATGATGCTCGAGAGAGAAGTGCTGACGACGAATCACGAGAGGTCTTCAAAGATGATGGGACTAAACCAGTTAGACCTAAAGGCAGATTAGGGGCTTTCTTTGGTAAGGAAATTTCCTATTTTTCTCTGTCTTTTTTAATTTCTTTATACTCTTTGAGTCTAACATGTTTTTTCACGTAGATTTTGTCTAACTACACCATCCTCTGCCATAGTCAAGATCGGTTGGCAAGGAGTAACGATGAGCTTGAGAGGAGCTTGAAGACTGCTCAGGAAGCCCATAAGTCCTCCGAGAAAGCTTTTATATAGGTTGAGTCTTCTTTTGCCAAGGAGAGGGATGGGGCGACCAAGGAGATTAAGGAACTCTGTGAAGCTTACGAGCTGGTCATGGTGAGTAAACTAGCCATTAGAGATGAAAATAAAGGGATTTCTGAGAATGTGAAGAGCCTGGAGTCATAGGTGGACACATTTAGAGAGAGTGGCTACAATGAGGGCTGGGAGGCAGCCTATGAAGATGCCAAAAAGTATATTAACTACATCAGCCGATCAAATTTTAAGAAAGGCTGGGATCAAGACTTAGTTACTATTAGAGTTACTGTTGATTCACCTCTGTTCGGTGAGCACAATCCTGGCCCCAAGCCTATTATTGAAGATAAAGTCCCAGATGCTCAGACTGGGGAGAATTCTACTGCTCCTCCTGCCCCTACTGCTCTTACTGGTGACTAGGGAATAAATCTTTCCCCTATCGAGGGAGGTTCAGTTCATGCTGAGACATGCAAGGCTGCTGGTTGATAAGGGGAAAGATCCAGTCGCTTCTGAGCAGGTCGATGTCACCAACTAGGCCCTCAGGTCTCCTTTTGTATTTTTTTCGTTTTCTTCTTTCCACTCAATGCACTTATATCTGGCCACTGCCAATTTTAATGGAATGGAGTTCTTTTTCTGGCATTTGCTGATATATGTATTATGTGTGCTTTTATGATTCATAGATTGTCGATCTCAATGATTATATCCCTTCTACCTCTCACCTATGTCAAATTCTTGGTTCTAATGTGAGAGACCAAGTTTGCCGAGATTTTGTCAGAATATGCAAATCTCTTAGGTCAAGGAATAAGGACTATAATGATCAGTCCAAAAATGGTTGCGAAGCTTAAGGATCGTCTTGCATAGATGGAAAATATTGGTGCCTCTGTACAAGAATAGGTGAATGCTCTCAAGGAGAAGCTCTCGGATGCATAAAAAATTAACCAGGTTAGGGAGGTTCTACATCAGGAGAAAGATGCTTTAAGGAGGGAAGTTACATGGCTCAGGGAGAACGCGTAGAGCATTGCTCCTAAAGTTATATAAGTTTCTTCGTCATCATCTAGGCGGCGAGCTAGAACTGGCGATGGTGGCTCCCAAAGGGAGATTGTCGAGATGAAAGGAGATATTGGTCGAGCATATGTGATAGCTTCTAGGCTTCATAGGGACGCCACCAAGGTCCTCGCCAATTGTGGGTGGATGGGTACAACCAAGGATGGACAGATGCTCCCACAAAGCTAAAGGAGGTTGAAGAGCTAGTCTTCATTAGAGGGTGGCTAAGTGCCCTTAAGGAGTTAATCGTGCCCAAGAATTTCACCCTCTGGTATGGGAATAAGACAACCTTCAATGGCAAATGTTCTTTGATGGCGCTGCTAATAAAAAGGGATATAGCATTGGGATACTTCTGATTGCCCCAGATGACTCCCACACTCCCATCGCCATTAAATTGGATTTTCCTTGCACAAACAACATGACGGAATATGAGGCATGCACAGTAGGCCTCAAAGTTGCTCTCAAAGGCATTCAATACCTTGATGTCTACGGGGATTCTGCCCTTATCATCGGTCAAGTGCTCAGAAAGTGGAAAGTCAAGGATGAAAAGCTCCAACCCTTTCATGCCCAATTAGAAGAGTTAGCCTCCCGATTCTGAGATATCACCTTCTATTACCTACCTCGAATAAAGAATAACCTAGCCGATGCTCTCGCTACCTTGGCCTCCATGGTCGACATTCCCAAAGGAATAACAATGACCCCTTTCCTAGTTCAAAAGCAAGACAAATCGACCCACTGCTACTATATTGAGCTTGTCTCGACCGAAGATCCCGAACTAGCCGATTGCTGGTACTATGATATCTGGTGCCTACTCAAACATGGTAGGTATCCATAGGGTTCCAACAAGAAAGATCGAACGACTCTCCGAAGACTGGTTGCCCAGTACATCATCTGTTATAAAGCTCTACTCAAGAGGAACTTCGATGAACTCATCTACACTGTATCGTAGGAGCTGAGATTGAGAAGATAATGCAGAAGATCAACAACGGGGAATGCGGGACCCATATAAACGGTCACATTCTTGCCAAGAAGATCATTTGACAGGGATATTACTGGACCACCATGGCCCAAGACTGCACCACCTATGTCCGGAGATGCCTCAAATTCTAACAATTCTCCAATCTTCAACACCTACCTTCGCGAGAATTATACAACATGACCTCTCCCTGGACGTTCTCCACCTGGGGTGTCAACATCATAGGGAAGGTTACACCAAAGGCTTCAAATGGACATGAGTTCATCCTAGTTACCGTTGATTACTTCACCAAATCGGTCGAAGTTGAGTCATACGCAGTATTAAATGCTAAGAAAGTGGCCAAATTCCTCAAGAAGAATATTATCTGCCGATATGGGGTTCCGCACGAGCTAGTGTTAGATAACGGGTTACACTTCAAAGCAGAATTCACAGAAGTAGTCAACAAGTACGGGATTCAGAGACACAAATCTTCTCCCTACCGACCTCAGACCAATGGTGCAGTTGAAGCCACCAATAAGAACCTCAAAGCTATCATCAGCAAGATGATCGAAAGTTGTAGGGATTGGGCCGATCGGATCCCGTTCGCCCTCTGGGGCTATCGAACCTCAATCCGAACCTCTACTGGGGCTACCCCTTACTACCTGGTCTACGGCATGGATCTGGAAATACCCTCGTTGCGCATCATGCTCGAAAACAAAGTTAGCGAAGAAGACTGGTGCCAAATCCGTCTTGATGAGATAGCCCTCCTAGATGAAAGAAGATTAAAAGCTCTTTGCCACATAGAGGGGTACCATCACCGAATAGCACGATCATTCAATCAGAGAGTCAAGGACCGCGGTGTCCAGGAGGGGGACTTAGCCCTCAAAGAGATAATAGAACCCATCTGGGACCCCAGAGGGAAATTTAAGCCCAATTGGAGCGGCCCCTACATTGTGAAAAAAATCATATCCGGCGGTGCCGCCATGCTCACTGCCCTAGATGGATAAGAGATGGCCCGTCCATTCAACTTGGACCGTCTCAAGAAATTCTACCCCTAGTCCGAAATCTCGACGCGCTATGACTCTTCTCATCCCCCTTCTATTCTAAAAAAAAACTCTGCATTTCCCTCTACCCAGAACTACGTGGGCCTGATCCTCTGCAAAAACTATTTTCAAATGGAAAAAAAAACTTTTGCAAAAAACCCCAAAGGTACGTAGGCAGCTCATACACCTCACATGATTGCGGCCCTTTCTTTTTCACAAAATACCATTCTTTTCTTACCTCCGAGAATGGCAGTTCATTATAAGGAACTTGAACGAAAGGATTATGTATGCCTTAGCGATCAGTATAGATAATTCAAAATACAAAACTCATCAAAAGGCCCGGCTAGATGATCAGAAACTTATTTATTTATTTAATAAGAAATTATAGCACGGATTACATAGGAAAAGGGATGCATAACTCCCTTCCCCCTACTACCATAAATATCCAAATAAAATCCCCGCATTTATTACACAAATAAACTCTCCAAGAGTCCTACCCACAGCTACCAGAGAAGCCTGCACCCTCATCATCCACATCCTGAGGTCCCCAAGTTTCCCCTGCCTAAATAGAGTGTCGTAAACACTCCATGGACCGATGAGCCCGAACCATCTTCGAAAAGACCACAACACCCCCTTCCATGGTGTTAGATAAAATAAACCATCTTTGCCCAGTCTCCACTGCCAACATCTTGCTGACTACTTTCCTCCACAACCACTTTATATAATCTTTGGGGACATGCCAAACTTTCCTAAAAGACTGGGAAGGACGGGTCGACGGACACCGATTTTCCCACAGAGATCCAAGCAATAGACGCAGGCGCTCAGTCAAATATTCTACCGAGAAGAAATTTGAGGTCCGAGGTGGAACGACTTGTGCCCAGCCAAATTGGCGTTGAAGCTGCCAAGGGAAAAAAAGAGGTCTGCCTGAGACCAACCATTCGCACATACGAATACTCTCCTAGCTCCAAAATAGGCTGCAATTACCCCCACCAAGGCACTGACCAATCCAGACCACGAACCCCGTGCTCTATAAGCCAATGCTCCAAGTTCTCAACATACATACCAACACTAATGAAGTAGCGTGAAAAGAAGTTGGGTACGGTCGACGAGGTATATTCTGGAGGAGTCGCCAAGTGGAATCTTTCAGACAACCACACGAACAACATCACGAGGCTACCCCTCAAAAAGTTAGAACAACCTTCTCTCCAGGCGTCCAGGCCATTTAGGGTCTCCGCTAGTATCACCGTCGCAGGATTGCGATGGTAAGACATCCATGAAGTAATGGCTGCAAGTTGCGGGTCCACCAGCAGTTCTCCAGTCACCAGCAACAATTTTGAAACCAGACCCAGATAACGGCTCCAGCATAGCCAACATCACCTACTTCCCGCAAATGCACAGACTGCAGAACCGTCGGGAGGGAAATCATCCCTCCAACAACCAATGATCTGGCCGCCAAAGGCAAAATACGAAGACGCCCGGCCAATAAATCCCTGGGAGAACGAGAAAATTCGGGCAAATCCACGGTAGCACTAGGATTTACACCCAGCATGGCAGAAAATTCCTCGTAGATAGGAAAAACTTCATCCAACCCAAAGCGGGATACGTGGTCTTCGGGGTACCAGAATTGTACCGCCTCCATCAGCACGTTCCACTCAAGAGGCTGATTGCGCCACAGGGAGACTCGGACCATGTTTAAAGCATCATAGTCAACATTATAAGAGCACATTGCTTCCAAGGCTTCGAGGTAATTAGCAAACTCAATGCTACCAGGGAGATCCATCTTACAAGGCTAAGATATAATGGGCAAGTAGGTGAAAATGCAAAGGTGTGATGAAAACACTCCACCCTTACCCCTTTTTAAACTTGAAACACCTCACAAGAGACATAATCCCTGCAAAAATCGGAGGGAATCCTACCCCACAAGGTACCAAAGGCTGAAGAGGGTACCAATCAAAGCTTTGAATTTATGGGACTGGACTGAACTACCGATAGGCAGGACAGGGTGCTTGCCGACCGACAACTCCCCATTTTTAGAAATTTCCCCTTTTTCCTCTTTTGTCAAATCAGAAAACTCAATAAAAATAAATTGATATTCTCAACAGAATTTCAAAATCCCTTTAATTTCCCCTTTTTAATCAAAAACTTTCCTTCAAAAGATTTCAAAAATATTCCTTTTTACGGTCTCAGCAGCAAAATCATTAATAAAAGATAATTAAAAAAAGCCATTGCATTGCATATATCTGTTTTCTGTGTTACATCACCTTTGCAGGAAATAAAAAGAAAAAGAAAAAAAACAGCGAGACTCAGCCCGAACCTACATTCTCTCTCTCTCTCACTAAGAGTTTCCACCCCTACGACGTGCTCTCTTCCCCTTACGACGAGATGATGCGCCATCACTACCTGAGCCAGAGTCCTCTCCGGACGAAGCAGAAGGCACCAAGCAAGAAGGAACAGGAACCGCATCCCGAATATGGGAAGTCGCCGAAGATATCCAGTCTCTAATATCCCTTAGCCAAGTGGTCGATACCCGAACTTGCTGCAAGAAAGGGCAAAAGCAGTATCGAAACAGAGGTGACCAAAATAGAAAAGAAAGAAAGATAAGAACAGAAAGGTATACCGCAGGTCAGAGGACCTCCTCTGTCAAACCCAACTCATTTGGATCCATTGCATGAGGACGGTGCAACATAGGCACAATCCCTCCATCAGCCCGTCGAATATTTTACGAGGGGGTATGAAACCGCAAAAAAGGAACCTCTGAAGTCACCGCCGCCGCAGATGTCGTCGGACCACCGCTGTTGTGGGAAGATCCCACCGCCCGACTCGAACCTGCAGGAGGGAAAGGAAGGGCAGCATATATGCTGGGCGCCATCAACCAGCTCGTCACAAAGTCCATATAGTCATACGGCACAGCCGTGTTGGTGTACAACAAGTAGAACTCGTAGATCATCGCCGCGACCCTCTCATCCTCCGATAGCAGTCACTCTCACATCATAGACATAGGAGGTTCCGCAGGTGGCACCACCACCTCCTCCTCAGCAATCTAACGAACCACCTACTCCCCGAGGTACCAGGAATGGCCGAACTCATGCGCCAGCAAATGCCTCATCCGCACATTCACCCCAGTCGCCACCGCATCCTGAATGGCTATCCCCCACGGATAAAAGGTCACCTGAAAATCCCCAAGCAAGCATAAATCAATACAAGATCAGAAGGTGCAAAAACCAAGACTAAAAATGGAAGGAGTCTTACCCTACCACTAGTTAGGTCATTCAAGACCTGACGCACTGCCTCTAGAGAGAGAGATCCCTTTGACTGCCGATTGGCCTTATGCCATCGATACAGTCGACAAAAGTCCCCAATGGTGCCATCCTTCAAAGTGATCAGCGGGGTATTGCACCCAATCACCTCATAGAACCACGTCTGAATTCACAAAATAAAAAAGGAGACGCATAAGGAAAATGCGAATGCATGAAAGGAAATGTGCAAACCAAAGAATACCTAAAGAAGGTACGTGGCCCCAGTAAAGGTCTATTAGCAGCACCAGCTGAATGCATCCAGAGAAGAGTAAAGGGCTGCCAAAATCAGACTCCCCCAATAATAGAAAGGGATGCTCGAAAACATCCTTAGGTACGGTAAGAACTACAAATGGACGACGTCGCCGCTCGACGCCACTATAAAACCTCCCAACACTAGCAAAATAAATAACCTGGCCATCTGCCTCACTTGCAGCCCGTCTTCCACATTAATCACCCTTCTCACCAGAATATCCTTCAGCAGGGACAATCGGATAGAATCTCCAGAAACTATCCTCCCTACATCACCAAGTGCCACACGCACTGCCTCCGGTCTCACCCGTAAAGAGCAATCCACCTCTATCTGCTCTCCATCATAATCCAGCCCCAACAGCTGTTGCACATCTATGGGAGTCATGGTCATCTCCCCGAAGCCGAAATGGAAGGTGTGGGTAGTATCCCACCACCTCTCTCCCAAAGCGCATAGGACCACTGTCGAAAGAGGCGTCTCATTCAGCACAGATGCCAACCTCCCAAAACCCGCTGATGATACCACCCAACACACCACAGGTGGGAGATGTTCCCAGACATCCCTGAGCCCCTTCGTCCCGTGAGCGCGCATGTTCTTCAAGGAAATATTAGACTGGCAAAAAGGAAAAGTCTCATCAAAAGTCAAGAAAGAAAACAAAATCACCAAAAAATAGAAGAATGCCAAAGGTCAGGTTACTTACATAACCTCCGGGAACCACTTTTGAAGAGCGATGATGCGACGGCTCCTACAGCAAGGTCCGCTCATCCGCAACAGGCTTAAACGCATCAAAGGAGTTCTCACTCACAAAGGAAGAGGCGCCCTGGCCCTCCACTCCACATTCGCCCAATCATCAACGTCAACCACTCCCGGTGGACTGCAGCGCTCACAAAAGTGGCTTTTTCTTGAAGATCGGAATGCTAGAATGATTTGCAAAAGAATCGTAGAGAGAGAGAAGGCAAAGAAGCTGTGAAAAAAATGAAGAGATTCTCCCCCTTTATATAGGATGCCAAGCGCCATGCCGATCGGCACTTGCCCCCACCATACCGATCGGCACTGACTCCTTACCTTCCTGAGGTAGCCCAAAAGTATGTGCCACTGCCGAATGGCACCCCTCATACCATGCCAACAGGCACCCCCCTTAAATTTCGTACAGAAATTCCCAGAAAATACCAGAATGCCTCGAAAAATCCTCGAAAAATTCCTAAAAATCCCAAGAAGGATTTAAAACATCTTCACCAAGAAACTTTCGCATTCCCTCAAGTGGAACCCCTCTTTCCCAGCGAAATCCTCAAAAACCAAGTGAACCTCCTCCCGGTGAAGCACCGGAGGATCTCTAAGGATTGCCTAATCACTTCCCCAACGGAGTTTTTTTACAACACCAAAATAGGTTGATTTCCCCTGCGAGGCCTCCTAAAGAAACAAAATCTTCCCCAGCTATCAGCTCCCCAGCTCAAATCAAAATCACAAAGCACTTTCTCTAGTCAGAATCAAAATCCCATTTTTATCCACTCTTAGGTCACAATTGACCTCAGTCTTGGATCTTTACCTGAGTTAGGTCATAATTGACCCCGATCCTCGGTCGTCACCACTCTTAGGTCAGAATTGACCTCGGTCTTGAATCGTCACCTGAGTTGGGACAAAATTGACCCCAGTCCTTGGTCGTCACCACTCTTAGGTCAGAATTGACCTCGGTCTTGGATCGTCACCTGAGTTGGGTCAGAATTGACCCCGGTCCTCATTCGTCACCACTCTTAGGTCAGAATTGACCTCGGCCTTGGATCGTCACCTCAGTTGGGTCAGAATTGACCCCAACCCTCGGTCGTCACCACCCTTAGGGCAGAATTGACCTCAGTATTGGATCATCACCTGAGTTGGGTTAGAATTGACCCCGATCCTCGGTCGTCACCACTCTTGGGTAAGAATTGACCTCAATCTTGGATCTTCACCTGAGTTGGGTCAAAATTAACCCCGATCCTTGGTCGTCATCACTCTTAGGTCAGAATTGACCTCGGTCTTGGATCGTCACCTGAGTTGGGTCAGAATTGACCCCAGTCCTCGGTCGTCACCACTCTTAGGTTAGAATTGACCTCGGTCTTGGATCGTCACCTAAGTTGGGTCAAAATTGACCTCAGTCCTCGGTCGTCACCACTCTTATGTCAAAATTGACCTCGGTTATTAAATCTTCACCCTAAGCCCGCAGATTTGGCTTTGACCCACAAATTGGTCATCCCCCAACACCACTTCAGGTCCTTAGAATCAACCTAAACCTTTGATCATCATTCCATCCCCAGCACATTCCTTAGGTCCTCAAAATCGGCATCGACCCTCTGAATCGGTCATACTCCCTCAAAAGCTTCATGTGGTGTCTATTCGACGGTCATCATTTGTTACAAACTCAACCGTCGAGGGGCTCTATAGACACGCCATTTCATTACCCCCAACTCTCCTTAGGTCCCTAGTACCTCCCCTTCATCACTACAAACCCAGGTCCTGTCCCGAGTACTGACCTAGAAGCCATCGGGCACTCCCCGGCTCAGTTTGACCAAAAAGTCAAACTCTTCATCTCGACTGAGACTAAATGAATCTTCAAAGGGCACTGAATACCCTTTCCAACGGTCCATCCCATGCACAATTCCGACTTACCATGTGGACGAACGATCTGTTTGACTCTAAGAGGTCACCGAATGCTTCCAGAGCCCGGTTGACAAAAGTCAACTCCCCAAGCTGGGTCAAACTCTTTGGAATGTCGAAGTAAATCTCTTAACCTTTCCAACAGTCCACCCTTTGTGAGATTCTGACTTACCATGCGAACGAATGATCTGTTTGCGTCCGAACGATTCCCCGTCCAATAGACCGACAAATGCTTCCGAGCCATATTTAACCCAAAGTCAACTCTCGAACCGGGGAGCGGTCCAAAGGACTTTCAAAGGTCTCTGAATTACCTTTCCAAAGGTCTACCCCATGCGCGATTCTGACCAATGTTTTTCCCTAGGTAACTAATTTTCCGAAAAGGCCTGAAACACTCTGCTAAACGGCAGGTTCCAGACCCAGCCTATCGGTAGGTGCCGATAGGCAGGACCAGGTCTATGCCAATCGGCAGTGACCTGGGCCTATAAAAGGAGGCCTTCACCTCATTTGCAAACGGAGCCCAGATCTGATCAATTTTACTCTCAACGAATCCCAGAAACCTCTCTCGAAGGCAGCGTGATTTCAACCTCCAAATCCCTTTTTTACTTCCACTTTCATCATCCTATTCATCAAAATTGGTGAATTAGCCACTCTCCATTATCATCCAAGTGCAAGGGCTGCTCTCCAACATTCAAGATCAAGCTCAAGATCTTCAAGAAGGTCCAACTTTCTCAAACTCTCTCTTAAATTCTCAATAACTTCTTTTATTACTTAGCACTTTTATTATCTCATCTCACACATCCTAATATACTTTTTATTTAGTATTATTGCACATCTCCTATTTTCATATAAATAAAACCCAAAAAATAAGAAAAATATTGTTTGCTCATAAATTTCAAATAGGGATTCTCGTACTTTTCTCACACTTTTCTCACAGCTAAAACACTTTTTCTACACACACACACACACACTCACAAATAAGAGATCCCCCATTTGGATTTATGGGATAGATCCCACCCCTCGTTTTGTATGCAAACTACGTGTACTCTGATGCCTTTATAGGCTACGTTGGCATCTCGAGGTAAAACCCGAGACTCGAGTCCCTTTTCTCACTTTTTCTCTTATTCTCATATTTTCTCTAAATCTAATCTTCTTATATTCTATATACTTGCCCTTAGTGACATATTACTCCATATGTGTTATCGTTCCATTATAACGATCAACGTAGGGATAATTGCGTAAATCTTATTTTTTAATATTATTTTTACACCTTCCTACGGATGACTCGCTCTATCTCTTCCATGATACAAGTTGAGGATTCCTATCTCCACTATATATATATATACACATGCACACATATCACGGGGAAAAATAAAGGAAAATAGCAAATATCCATGAGAGATCGAAAGGGCGGAATGGGTGCCTAACACCTTCCCATTTCGTAACTTAGCCTCTGAACCCTTCTCGAATCATTTTGGTTTCGCATGCACCAGTATGTCTTTGGATGCCATCCTTCGGGATGGATTCCCTTTTTTCTTTTGTCTGTTTTGAGTAAAATAGACTGGCGACTCTGAATCTCTCTACATTTTTACACCTCATCTCAATTGACGCCTGCCGAAGCGCTCCCGAGAGGGATGCGCGGGACTCGAGAATCCTTTCCTTCGTGCGCGCGCCCACGCGACGAGGATCGGGGATGGCCACAAAGGATATTTTAGTAATTTTACACCATACATTTTCAATATTTCTTAGAGGTCCTTGAAAATATTTTATTTATAAAATGGTCCTTTATATATTTTCATTTTAGTCCTTGAAACTTTCATTATTTCAAAATTAAGTCCCTAAATTTCATAAAATTATATTTTCTACCCTAAAACTTATCTTTTAATTTAGGATATGCTATTAGAGTTTGATTTGATCCATTTTGCGAAGTAATCATGCCAAACCAAATAAGGGTTCTTCCCATAAGCGAGTAACGAAATTGTTTGCAACAGAGAGCCTTGACAGAAGCTCTTACCCCACACTCTTGTTGAAAATACACCAAATAAGCCAATGCATCATCTCCGGCTATGCCGTTTTCTTGCTATTAGCGCACTTCTTTCATTGGATCTTACTTGTAGGGATCTTACTAGTAGGAGATTGAACTAATTGCAGCGCCGAAATGCGGAATGAGCTGGAGTTGGCCAAGTGAAAGAGATTGAATCTAAATCAACTAACTATTATGTTCCACTTTTGTAAATAGAGTGGATAAGCTGTCATTTCCCAGCCTCCACTTTGACAAAATACGAAGTTCTCTTCTCCTTCCGTTCTCTTCTTTCTTTTTTATGAAGACTTGGTTGGCAGGGTCAGGGCCTTTCTCGATGGGCAAGCGCATCCGATTCGAAAGTACTTTCCTAAACCACTTCCCGCTGGAGAAAACTGTCATTTCAAGGTGTTTAAGTCATCCTAACTAGCCTCCCCTTCCAACCAATCAAAACATAACACATGGTGTGCTAATAAGACCAAATACAACATATACGATGGAGATTTGCCCTTGTTTCATAATTTCGGTATAACTTCTTGTCCGGACCTTCGTTTAACACATTGTTTGTTGTGTTACAAACCTAATTCATATATTTGCAACTATCTAGTTTTTACCTCAAGTCGATGGTTATATTATAATAGTCAAAACTAGTCTCCAACATGAACACTTCTACCCAAAACTTCAAATTTTATGTTTGTAACTAATTTGATATTTCATGATTTATGAAGGTAGGTTTGGACTAAAATAAAAAATTAACATTATGTGACATAATAACACATTGTCCATATCACATATATAAAAACACAACATTTAAAACAAACTATATATGAACATATAAAAGTGGTGTCATTACATCCAACCCTCCTTATAAAAATTTTGCCCCCCAAGCTTTACTTACAATAATTTTCAAGCAAGTATGGATATTTCTCCTTTATGTCATTCTGCTCCTATGTTGCTTCTTTAACAATATGATTATGCCATAATACTTTGACCCGTGGAATTACCTTGGTTCGTAATATTTTCTCTTTATGGTCAAAAATTTCTACTGGATGCTCAATGTAAGTTAAATGTTCTCTAATTTCAAGAGGTTCATGACTTAAGATATGTGTTGGTTCTGGAACATATTTCTTCAGCATTGACACGTGAAACACATTATGCACACTAGAGAGTTCTGGGGTAAGGCTATTCTATACGCAACAGTTGCTATACTTTCAAGGATTTCATAAGGTCCTATGTATCTTGGACTCAATTTCTCTTTCTTCCCAAATCAGTTTACTCCCTTTGGTGGTGATAATCGCAAGAACAAATAATCTCCTTTTTAGAATTCTAACTATCGGTGGCGATTGTTGACATAACTCTTTTGACAGCTTTGAGCGATTTGAAGTCGGTCTTGTATCAATTTAACCTTCTCTGTTGTGATCTGAATTATTCTGGTATCAATAATTTTCTTTCTCTGACTTATACCCAACTTGCAGGGGAATAACACCTTCTACCATAGAGTTCCTCATACGGAGCCATTAGAATACTTGCTTGATAAATATTATCATATGCAAACTCTACTAACGGTAAATGATCATCCTAATTCCCTTTCAGATCAAGTACACATGCCCTAAGCATATCCTCTAAGGTTTGAATGGTTCTCTCAGATTTTCCATCTGTTTGAGGATGAAAAGCAATGCTGAAATTTAATTTTGTTCCCATGGCTGCTTATAGGCATTTCCAAAGGCGAGACACAAATCTAGGGTCACAATCAGAAACAATTTAAACTGGGGTTCCATAAAGCCTAATAATTTCCCTCACGCATAACTTAGATAACTTTTCTAAAGAATGGGTAATCTTAATGGCAAGAAATGAGCATACTTAGCTAATCTATCAATAACTATCAAAATAGAGTCATTACCATTTGAACTCCTTGGCAAACCTGTCACAAAATCCATAGTAATATATTCCCATTTCCACTCGGGGATAGGTAGGGTTTGTAGTAATCCTGATGGTTTTTTATGTTCAGCTTTTACTTGTTAACAAACCAAACATTAAGATACAAATTTGGTTATCTTCCTTTTCATTTTATTCCACCAAAATACTTCTCGAAGATCCCTATACACCTTTGTACATCCGGGATGAAATGTGAATCTTGAGTAATGACTTTCCTCTAAAATTTTCCTCTTTATTTGGGCATCACATGGCACACACACTATATTTACTAACGTCAATATATCATCTCGTATCCCAAATTCAATTCTCCACCCTTCAATAACTTCTTCTTTAACCTTCTTCAGTTGTGGGTCATTTACTTGTGCAATTTTTATCCTTTCCATCAACATGGGTTGTATTTGTAAGTTTGCGACTATTCCTCCTTTATTATAAATACGTGCATCTATTTCCATACTTCTCAAATCCTTTAACAGGGCTTCCTGGATGGTAATAAGATATGCTAAATTTGGTGTAGACTTCCCACTTAAAGCATCAGTTACTATATTTTCTTTCCCTGGGTGATAATGAATATTTAAATCGTAATCTTTCATCAATTCTAACCACCTTCTTTGTACCTTTTTCAACTCTTTCTGAGTAAAGATATATTCCAAACTCTTATGATCGGTATAGACCTCACATATCTCACCATACAAATAATGTCTCCAAATCTTAAGAGAAAAAATTACAGCTGCTAATTCTAGGTCATGGGTTGGATAATTTTGCTCATGTGGTTTTAACTGTCTCGAGGCATAAGCTACTACTTTTCCTTTTTACATTAGCACACATCCCAAACCATTTTTAGAAGCATCACTATAAATCACAAATCCCCCTGTCTCATAAGGAATAGTCAAATTGGGGCAGTTATTAATCGATTCTTCAGTTCTCAAAAACTATTCTCAACTTCCTCAGACCATTCATTTTTCCCCTTCTTTTGGGTTAATCTAGATAGAGGTTTGGCAATTCTAGAAAATCTTTCAACAAATCTTCGATAATAACCTGCTAACCCAAGAAAACTACGAATCTCTATCACATTAGTTGGTCTAGGCCAACCTAGTATAGCCTCGATATTTTGAGGGTGAATCAATACTCCTTCCTTATAAATGACATGTCCTAGAAAAGAGATGCTACACAACCAAAACTCACACTTCTTTAATTTTGCATCTAATTTCTCCTTCCTAAGGATAACACTATCTCTAAATGCTTTTCGTGTTCTTCAATACTTTTGGAATAAATAAGGATGCCATCAATGAAAATAACCACACATTGATTCAAATATTTCCTAAACACCATATTCATCATATCCATAAAAGCGACTGGTGCATTAGTTAGTCCAAATGTCATCACAAGAAATTCATAGTGACCATATCTAGTATGAAAAGCTGATTTTGAAATATCATCTTCCTTAATCTACAATTGGTGATAACCAGATATAAGGTCAATCTTAGAAATACTTGCGCACCTTACGATTGGTCAAACAAATCATCTATACGAGGTAGGAGTATTTATTCTTAATGGTCACCTTATTTAGTTCACAATAATCTATACATAACCTCATCATCCCATCCTTATTTTTAACAAATAACACTGGAGCACCCCAAGGGGATACGCTTGGTCTAATAAAACCCTTGTTTAACAAATCTTGTAATTGAACTTTTAATTCCCTTAATTCTAAATGTGTCATACGGTAAAGTGGTTTCGAGATTGGTATAGTTGCAGGAATAAGGTCAATCGTAAATTCTATTTCTCTACTAGGAGGAAGACTGGGTAACTCATCTGGAAAAACATCTTAAAAATATTTAGCGATAGGAATATCTTCTAAACTAAGCTCTTTTATTTGAAAATCAATAACACTTGCAAGAAATCATTGACATCCTTTCTTAAGAAAACTACAAGATTGCATTGCAGAGATAAAATGTATGGGAGATAGGATGATAGTTCCTTCAATACTGAATTCTGGTTGGTTAGGGATTTCGAAAGTAACTCTCTTCTCAAAACAATCTACGTTATCATGATACGATTATAACCAATCCATACCTAAAATGACTTTAAAATCTCTTATGTCTAAAACTATCAAATCGAAAAATAGTTTATGACTACTAACATCTATAGTACAAGACTTATATACTAATGTTCCCGTCAATAACTCACCCGGATGAGTAGAAACGTGTATGGTATGATTCAAGGGTTCAGGAATATTAGGAAATTAGTTAACAAAACATACAGACGCAAATTAATGTGTAGAACCAGGATTTATTAAAGCTTGAAAACATTGGGCACATATAGAAAATGTACCTGACACTACTGCGTTAGAAACTTGAGTATCGAAAAGTGCAAAAACTCTACCATGTCTACCTTGGTCCTTCTTTTCTCCTAAAGGTTGTATCAGAATCCTTGCTGAGGTTGGGCAGTCTTTTATCTGATGTCCTTTCTGTCCACATCTAAAATAAGCCCCCGTAACCTTGTAATAAGGTCGTCCTCCATGCATCTTCCCACATCGATGACATATCTTGTTATTAAACTGTCTGTTATCACTAACTCCCCCAATATTAGATGTACTCCTAAAATTATTTCTATTATTTGTGTTATTCCCTATTTATTCAGCAAACTTCCTCTTACCATCTCTAATTCGATTGTACTCCTCGCCATCCATTTCGGCTATCGTAGCCCTAACCATAACATTACTATACGATGTCAACTTTAGGATGGAAATTCGACTACGAATACTCAACCTTAACCCACATTCAAATTTCTTGGCTTTTAAAACATCACTTATCACAACATAACGTGCAAAACGAGAGAACTCAGTAAACTTTACCTCGTATTGACTAACCGTCTTATTCCCTTGCACTAGACTCATGAACTCAGTTACCATTTCATCTTTCACCGTTTCAGGGAAATATATCTCATAAAAGATCACTAAAAAGTCAGTCCAACCTATGTAAGTATTCATTTCCTCGTTTATTCTCTTATTCATTATCAACCAATGTTCAGCTTCATCTTCTAACATAAATGTCGCAATTGAAACCTTTTGTTCATCGGTACACATAAGAACATCCAGCATCTTTTCCATCTACATCACCAACCATTATGCTTCAGTGGAGTTAGGAGTACCTTTAAAAGAAGGAGAATTCAACTTCTTGAACTGTTCTATAGTACATCTAGTGAGTTCAAGATTCTTTGGTGCTCCATTATTCACCTGATTCTCCACAATCCTTGCTAGACTCATTTTCCTTATATGCACCTTCCAGTCCTTCCACACTTGAACCACTAGTTCCCGCGGTTGATCTTGTCCTTGTCATTTTCTACAGTCATGGCCAAACGTAAGATGTATTATACTATCCCGAGATTGCCAATTAGAAGATTAATTATATATAAACAATTATATAGAATGTAAGACATGTGGAGAATTAACACATAATTCAGAGATTTAATCCTATATCCTATGTATGGAAACTTAAAATCGATAACGTTCGAAACTTATGTTCAATAGTCTACAGGTTCAAAACCTATGCTCTGATACCACCTCTGTCACGGCCCCAACCCAAATATTAGTAGTAGGGAACGAGTGACTTGACATGCCACCAAGGCAACAAATATTTCGACTTAAATTGTTTCCTTAATAAATGAAGCAGAAATACAATCACATGGTTATGAATCGTAAACTACTAAAAATGAAGGAATTACATTATCAGAGCTTTTTAAAGGAAACTTCATTTATATTAAATTTAGCAACGAGTTACAACTTAAGACGGAATTTAAAACTTATTACAAGAGAGCCAAATATGCTATATATGATGAAATAAACATTTTATTTAAGATAACAAAAAGAACTCTAAAAGTTGATTCTTCAACATAGTCCTTTTACATTCCCTCCGCGAGACTATTTATTTCTGAAAAAATAGTTATTTATGCAACATCAGCTAAAAGCTGAGTGAAATTCAATCTCTAGACATTCCAGGGTTTTCCAGAAATTGATCCCTATCCAATTTAGAATAAAAGGCATATATATAGAGAAATAGGAATTTGCAATACTATATATAAAGCAACTGACAGTATATATTTTCATAATACATAGTTCAAAACATAATTGATAAAAATATTTGAGCAATAAGTTCATTATTAAATTTTATTGGTCATGTATGCTCTAATACCATGACAGACAGATAGTGTCACCAAGTGTTTCCACCTGGTAACAACACAGACATAAAATCATGATCTCTGGAACAATGCCTTGTTTAGGGCACACCAACGATAAACCAGCTAGGAAGGTACCACCCAAATATTTTCACCCGATAGTCAAGGCTAACATAATAAGAGATTTTCTATAAGCCAAATCAAATTTTTCAGAATTTAAATCAGATGTTTATATTGAGAGATATACACGTATAACAAATGATGGAATCATCAGTATCAGATGTATTTTGAGAATAAAAGCATTTCACAAAATATATATAGTTTGAATAATATCATATAAGTGAAATGCATAAGGAATGTTAGAGTACTCACCTAGAACATAAATCCGAAGTTACAGATGTTGAGTCTTGGATCACTCGTTAAAACTTAAGATGAAAATTCTTCTTAACTTTCTCGTATTTTCTCTCACTATTTCTCCCTGATATTTGGAATGAATTTCGTGTAAGAACTGATCCTAAGTTCTCAATTTATAGTTTCTCAAAGATATTAGAGTGTTGACATGTGTCTGGGTGACAAAGCATTCATTTTGGTTAGTCGGCATTGACGTGTCGCGTAACGGGGTTGTATTGCAATCTTTATTCACCAAACGGCGACACGTGTTTTAGCCTTTTCTAAATGCATGACATGTGTTTTGGATTTTCCTTTAAATACGACATGTGTACAGTGTAGGTCTCCAAAACCATGCAAGAGGTGTCAAGCACGAGGTGGAAAGTTATTAATAGTATAAGGGTCATTTAACACATGAAGGGTATTTTAGTAATTTTACACCATACATTTTCAATATTTCTTAAAGGTCCTTGAAAATATTTTATTTATAAAATGGTCCTTTATATATTTTTATTTTAGTCCTTGAAACTTTCATTATTTTAAAATTAAGTCCCTAAAGTTTCATAAAATTATATTTTCTACCCCGAAACTTATCTTTTAACTTAGGATATGCTATTGGACTTTGATTTGATCCATTTTGATGAAGAAAAGGGTAATTTCAAGGTGTTTAAGTCTTCATAACTAACATCCACTTCCAACCAATCAAAACATTACACATGGTGTGCTCATAAGACAAAATACAACTTATACGATGGACATATTTGCCCTTGTTTCGTAATTTCGGTATAACTTCTTACTCGAACCTTCATTTAACACACTGTTTGTTTTGTTATAAACCTAATTAATATATCCACAACTATCTAGTTTTTACCTCAATTCAATTGTTATATTATAATGGTCGAAAACTAGTCTCCAACATGAACATTCCTACTGAAAACTTCAAAATTTTATATTTGTAACTAATTTAAGATTTCATGTTTTATGAAGTTAGGTTTAGACTAAAATAATAAATTAACATAATGTATCATAATAGCACATTTTCCATATCACATATGTATAATAGAACATTTAAAACAAACTATATGTGAATATATAAAAGTGGGGTCATTACAAATCCTTTCACAAATAATCAAAATAGATTAGCGGATAATCAAAGTTAACAATCTTTTTATAATAATCAAATACTGTAGATCCCACTTTCCTTACCCAAAACGTGCCATGTACTCTCTCAAACCTCTTTGTTTATCCCTCCGCTCCCCCCATATATTGGCAATTATTTCCCGGCGCGATCATCAGCCACAGAAAATAGCTTTATCAATTTTTTTACCTCCTCTCTAAGATTAAACTTAGACCCGTATGTCATAAATGTTGAGTTGGGCATGCCATGGACACAAAACGAAGCCATCATCTTAGATATTCCCCCTGCGTTCATCCCCGAACCATCATCGACGGTATGTGACAATACATTTAGCAAGCTTGGTCTTTTTTTTCCCTTTCTTTGAAATATTGTTGGTTCTCATAGATCTTAATAGAAATTTTTGGTGTTGATATCAAAAAATCAATTTTGAAATTCTAGAATAATATAAAGTACATTGAAAAAGCAATCTAATATTGTTGAATGCTTTTATATGGAAAAGTGATCTAATTTCATTTGAGATGTAATTTTCATTAATTTGGCAATAAAATCTTTATACAATCACAATCATATCCCTTTAATGTGAAACTATTTGGTTTGGGAAAACAAGTTCTTGTACAATAAGATATTTATAAGAAGAAATAAAAAATTAATAGTTTATATATTTTTAAGGCCAAAAATAATATTAATTACGGATATAGGACAACAATCATTTGGTTTTCATTTTTAGTCCCTATTTTCAAATTATAAATTGGTGTGGCATGTTGTGCTTGGTTGACGTTTTATGAATGTGGGTCCCCACCAACGACTTTGTTAACAAATAGGGATTAAAATTATAAATGAAATGTTTGTTGTCCTATTTTCAGAATATATATTACAATAAGCCCTAAATTTACAAATCCCCTAAAATTAATACTATGTTTCAAAACCCATTGTTTATTTTTATTAGTCACTGGTCAAACAAGGTTTAGAGTTGAACTTGGACTTTATTAAGACTTCTTTGTTTTCATACTCATTAATCTTATTAATCATATGATTGTTTTCACATGCATAAATAATTTTTTTGTTCTTTATGTACATAGTCTCACCTTAAGGTTGTTATCCCAAAAGACCTTCCTCAAATGATGATAATTCTTCGTCATCTTCATCATCTAATCATGACAATTGTGTAAGATTAATATATCGAGGTATTGCTATTACAACAACTATTTACTTCCAGTAATGAAAAAGGGTAATGGAAGAAACACCTAATTAGGGGTTTCCGTAAAAGGACGACGATACTTTCATCGTGATAGGATTACTGCACATGAAATTCTAAAAATAAATTAATTTGATAAGGATTGTACCTATTCTAATCAAATATTTCATCAACGCTTTCGAATGCATATGACACTCTTTATGTGAGTCCATGATGTTGTTATTGAGCATGATCCAATGAATTTTCAGCAGCGCTAAGATGCTGCTAAGAAGTTGGGTTTATCATCTTTGCAAATGGTTATCGTTGCAATCATAATGTTAGCACATAGAATGGCAGTTGACCAATGTGATGAGTATCTCAAAGTTATGGAGAGCACCGTAATCAAATGCATGAAATATTTTTGTATTGCTGTCAATGAGATATCTGGCCATGAATACTTGAGAAATCCAACAAAGGAAGACATTGAGTGAATCCTACAAGAAAATGCAACCAGAGTCTTTCCCGGCATGCTTGGCAGTTTAGACTGCATGCATTGGAAATGGAAGAACTCCCCAAATGGGTGGCATAGGACTCATGTTATTGGGAAGGTTGGAGTCCCAACACTCATCTTGGAGGTCGTTGCAACATATAACCTTGGGATTTAGCATTGTTTTTCGAGATGTCTGGCACTAATAATGATCTCAATGTTTTGGACAATTCTGAACTTTTTGATGGTATTATCTCGAGTGAGACTCCATCATGGAACTACATCATAAATGGGCATACATACACGATGGGTTACTATCTTTAGGATGAAATTTATCTGAAATGGGCAACACTTATTCAAATAATAACCCAGTCGCTCAATGCGATGCAAAAATATTTTTTTCGAAACACAAAAGGATAAGAGAAAAGATGTTGGGCGTGCATTTGGTGTTATACAAGCACGTTTTGTAATTGTGAAGGGATCGACGCATTTTTGGGATCAAGAAGACTGTGGTCGTATTATGAAGACTTTTATCATACTTCATAATATGATTGTAGATAGCGGGGAAGATCCAGAGCATTGGGAACCCCCTGATGGAGAAACAGTTGATTTTTTTGTGCATAATCGAGATGCAAACTTTATATGAAAAAATCATATAAACCAATTTAAAGTAATGACAAGTGAGATAACACATAGTCAATTGAAATCAGACTCATCGAGCATTTGTGGAACCATCGTGGGGAAGAATAATGGATTCGTAAGCCACTATTTTTTTCCTTTATGATTTTAAATTAGTTTGTAATAAATGAGTGCAAGTGTATTTGACATCTGAAGTTAAACGACATCTGATTGTGTCTTAAAGTTCCTTTGTCATTATTTTTTATATGCCTATGTTATTGTATATATAAAGGTAGAGTGGATACATGTAATCAGTTGGTTGGAGTTTATTGGAAAGTAGTCTCATTGGAGTTCTCTATGTTTTTCTTTAGCTTTTCTTTATGTTTTTTCTTAATGAATGAGAACCCAACCATTCATAAGGAAAAAAGACAAAAAAAGGTTAAAAGTATACTATTAATAATTTACATCTTTTAACTCTGAACCAAACTAACCAACTGTTCTCTCCCAAACTTACATTTAAACTTTAAAGATCCTACCAAAAATTAAAACAAACATCATGCAAATAAAACTCAGTACAGCTATTAAAAAGAAGACTTAAGTTCAAAGGTCCATATTAACATTAGTTGATTTTTTTGCCAATGAAAACATTTAACACTAAGAAAAATGAATCAGAGTTAGCCATTGCTCATCCAACTAAAACAATCAACTAGACCTATAATTGAGTGTTTTACTATCTACAAAAGGCTAAATCCATATTACATTAACAAAAATCAACCGTTCTAAGCAAAACAAAATGAAACTTTAAGAAATATTGAATATTGATGCTAAGCTTAAAAGTTGAATCTGGTGACCAGGTGAGCAATGTACATTACCATGAAAAAAATAAAGTACAACAATGCAGAACATCTTTTTGAGTTTTCAAATACAGCAATTTGTGTGTCTGCACCAATAAACACTTTTTTTGTTTATTTGCTACAAAGCTTTGTTTTTAGATTTTTAAGGCATTTTACATGAACACTAAAAAAATACTTATTGATGCAGCATCAACCAATTAACTAGGCACAATTTTCAATTTATGAAGAAAGTATAAACACACCCATTCATAAGGAAAAAAGAAACCATTAAATAACACAATAATCCAAGTTATCAACACTTAATGTCTGAAACTAAATCAATATGAAAGTAAATCTAGTAAATCAAACTACATAACACAATAGTCCAAGCTTAAATCGTCATTTACATCAAAATTAAATTCAAATGCATTTGAGGTCTCAGCAATTGGCACAACTCTGTTTGTCTTGTAGCGCTGGATAACAATGGATTGTTGAAGCCTCCAATAAGATTGATGCTCTGGTGTAAGACCCACAATGGTTTGACTCGTTACTTTCATTTCTTGATTCAGTGTCTTTAAATCTTCTCTTTTCTTCTTAGCCTCCCACTTCTCTTTCTCAATCATGGTAACTTCCTTTAATGTGTCATTGATACTTTTTAAATAAGAACTTCCCTCATCGTCTTTGGCTTCCCTCTTTCTCTTAGATTTTATTTTATGTCTTCCTTCAGGTCGCACCAAGTTTGGTTTGATAATTATTGAAGCGTCCTCATTAGGGGAATTCGGTGTTGTTGAAGTTTGTAAAGTGGTTGATCCATATCGTTCACATCAATGGTTCGTGATGTTGAGCCTACTATTTTTTTAAGTTGCTTAGATGTGCTTCGAATAAGAACATGGTTGTTCCACTTTAAGGTATCCTTCAGAAGCCTCTAACATTCTTCGAACTTGAACCTAAAAACGTTTATCGGTTGATCGAGGTGGAAAACCGAGCGTTCGTGTAATATGCTAATCGTTATTATCGGCTTCCGACCACAATACAAAAACCTAAACTTTAACTACACTCTTATGGAGTATAGCGGCGAGTCTGGGTATCGAATCCACAGGGAAAAAGGACGATCTCGTTATGACGACAGAATGTAGGTTAATTAATCCTAAAGTTGACTTTAAAAAGGTAAGAAAAGATGATTATTTGATTATGGGATAAAATCTACTAACTAAATGCAAACTAGATTAAACTACTAAATTAACTATGTGAGCAAAATTAACTAACTAAGAATGAATTAATATGACTAAGGAAAAATAGGTAAACCCTAGTGTGTTGCCTAGTACAAAACTAGTCGTAAATTAATTAATTGATCAAACCCGATCTTTAGTACTCCAAACATTACATATATGAGGGATCGTAGCCCACACCATATATAATCAAAAAATGATTAAAGCAGTGTCGTACTAGCTACACGCGCGTTGCACTCTTAAGCATCCCGATTACCTAAAGCAAACGAGATCAAAAGTTCGACAACGATTGTGATCACCATACTACAAGATCTAATCAATTGTTAAATTTTGAAAACTAATTTTATACCCATGCAAACCACATCGGGTTGGGGTCATGCATCCCAACCCTTAGAAATCTAACCCAACATGGTGAAATTAGTAAAAACTACGTTATCTACGTTGCATGAACTCATAATTGCGTGGAAATAGAGATTAAACATGAGAAATCATAATAAAAGTGTTGGAAATAAAAGTTACCAAGATTTAAGAATAAGAACATGCAAGAAGAAATCAAAGGTTGAAGAAAAACTAGAAAAGCTCTTGAATTAAAGGTGCAAAATATGTAAATTCTTATCCTAGGTGTTCTTCCTTGATTAGGAGCTTTTACATGAATGAAATCTGAATAAAAATGAAATATATAGGCTAGAGGAGCCCCCTGATCAAACCCGAACTGCCTACTACATCTATCCGGGTTATAAGGTTCAGAAGTGTACCCCCATTCAGTAAAGGAAGGAAGAAACCAAGGAGTGAACAGAAGCACCACGGCCTGCGAAGGATCTTCTACAACTGGAATGAAAGTGATCGTTGAAGCTGTAGAAGGAAAAAAGTTCATAGAGTGGTCAAAAGTAGACTCAATGTACGGCATCATGACAAAAGAATCAAAACGATCAAAATCGCCCATTATCTCCTTTCAGCTCTACTTTTTATGAAAGCATAAGAGGCGTGGAGGCTTGACGCCATGTCTCACGGGATCAGGGATAGACTTGGCGATAATGGCAGGAAAATGGGTATAAAGGAGGCCCGTTAAGACAATGGTGTTGGTAAAGTTGGCGAAGATGTAACGACCCAGTGACTGGGCCATGTCAATATGGGTTCGATCGAGCCAAGTGTAGAGGGACCCCAAAGAAAAAGTGGTCAGAGGAAGGTTGAAACCCCTGGACAAACGGATGGAAATGTTTATAAGATCCGTCTTGGGTTGGTCGTTGGGTTTCCCAGTCAAAAAGAAGCGCGAAAGCAGCACAAGAATATAGGTCGGTAGTTTCAGATATATACCTTTACCTTTGCCCATTACAGCAGTGACGTCCTTCGGAGTAGGAGCTTCAAAAACATAGCTGATGAGGGGAGTAAAAGTGGTCTTGTTTGAATACCTAGTGCAACGATGACAAATTCGATCAAGCTCAACTCGATTAGCAGTCTCCTCGGCATCCAGGGCCTCATCGTGGTATGTAAACTCACCCATGGGCTCAAACCCAAGTAGCTCACAAACGTCCTTCAACGTAATGGTGAAATCTCCCCACGCAGCAAAGAACGTATGAGTTGTAACGTTCCATTTGGAAACTAAAACTTGGAGCGCAGCACTATTCTTGGAAAGAGTGAACCCCCAAACCAGTAGGCTCGATAAAGACCAACCTTTGTAAGAGCTGCAGTGTAAGAGCTCTGCACATATTCATGCCAGGCAGCAAAATGAGTCAGCGATCCCCCAGGTGGCTTTAAATTGATCTGAGAGTAGGGGAAGTCACCACGGTCCAATCGAAAGCGCAGAGTCCCCTCTGGGGGAAGATAGCTCCACTTCGACGAATCCTCATCTTCATCACCTAGCCGTAAAGGATCGTACTTGGCTAAAAAATGGCAGGCCTTGCATGCAATAGATAACTCATCATCTTCGCCAAAGATGGGAGACCGACAGTAAAAACTTAGATGTTCTTAACGAGCAGCATTTGAAGTAGTGATACTGGGGGTGGCAGCGGCGCCAGAGGCAGCAGACGGGGAGCTTGGCTGAGCAGTAGTGGTGGTATCCTTTGAGACGCTTGAGGAGGCCATAGTAAGTGGCAATGAAAGAAATAACTTGGTAAAGAAGGGTTGTGAACGAAAATGGAGGAGCACAACCACAGGTGGTGGCGTAAAAGATGAGAGGAGGAAGGAAACTAGGTAAGAGTTGGGCAACAATGGAGTTCCGGCAGAGTTTCTCTATCTAGAGTAGATGGAAGCTTAAAGAAGACGAAGGAAAGAGAAGAGTTTGATATATAAACATTTGAGATATAAACATTTGAGATCTTTTAAAGAACCGTCTGTTGAGTTTCCCACCACCACACATGCAGAGCCACCTGTAAATCATTTCAAATGGACACGTGGCACTTCAAGAAGTGCCTTGACAGTTGAAAAGATAGTGCCACGTCAGTTGAGAAGTGACGCATTGGGAATATAAAGGGTTTCCTTACTAGGCAAGTTTGAGTTTTGGCGGAAAAAAAATTTGTCAGACATATCCAATCGCTCCCAACAAAGACGTTGTCCCAACTGTTCAAAAAAGCTACGATGTCCCCTCGCCACAAGTTCGAATGTTGTTTAATTGTGACTCGGATACATTAGGGAGAACTTTTCTGCTTTTTTGAACATAAAGAAACATCGATGTAGCGGAGCCCAAATGAAGTATCACCTTCAAAATGGGAGAATTTCCTAGGAAGAAGTTTACAAAGGAGAATTCCACAAGTCTCAACGATAGGGGCAGTCCTAACGCACAACAGCAGAAATGGGAGAACTTCACTTCCCAAGAGTCAAAACGGGTATTTGAGAAAGTCAGAAGGTGTTTCGGGAGAATTTCAATTAACCAAGAAAACAAAGACTGAAAGGTTGAAGCCCAACAACAGCAGTGGTTGTAACGAAAAAAAAGATGCCATAATTTTTTCACGCAGAGAAGGTTCATCGGATTGAGAAGTTTTCGCGCAGAAAATTCTTATTCCCACAACAAATCTCCATAAAAAGGGGAAAATGTAGAGGGGGCTCGAAGCTAATCCTGAGATTAGAGATAATCTCCACATTTACAATAGTGTTTGGGATTAAGGCAGCTCAGCACGGCAACCCAGAGGAACCATCCAGCGAAGAAGCTAACCGAGAGAGCTCGTCCTTTAGTCTTGTTGGTTAATTTAGTCTCATTGTATATTTTGTTTATATTGACCATGAGCTATAACAATTGTAAAGACGTAATGAGTATAACAATTTTGTGTGAGGTCGAACGGTACTCGCGAGAGGCCAGGCTTGGCAGGGCCTGGGAGAGCTTTCATGCTCTATCGAACGACCTCGCTGTAGGAACATCAGAGGGACTTGGTTTGGAGGATTGAGAAGTCAGGCACCGTTGGGGCTTGTTGACTACCCGTGTGAAATGCGTTCTCGTGTGAGGGCACGGTCGTTCTTTTTGTTTCACCGCGATAATACAAAAACCTATGTTACTACTACACTTGCGAGGCAAACACAGCGGTAAGTCGGGTATTGAAAGATCCACTGAGACGAGTTGCTAGAATTTATACGATTTAATATTCCAAAATAAAAAGGAAAAAGGTGATTACAAACTAAAAGGAAAAAGATGCAAAAAGGGAAATGATTAATCTAGGTGAGTGTACATAAAGCTAGACTAACAAAGCGAGTAAAAACTATAGGTTGCGTTGACTATCCCTCACCCGAGTTAATTTGTATAAAATAGATACATGGGTCAACGAGTTATTACAAATGCGTCTCGTTTCGACAGTTAATTGAATCAAGGGTTGTCACGCCCCTAAATCCGCATAAAAGCCTAATAAGATTTTGGCATCAACAAATACCCCAAAAATTGCGCACGCAAGGTCGTAAGCACGGGACATACATGATATGACCCGTCAAATCTCCTAGGCGCAATAACTAGGACAACGCATCCGAAATAGACCTACAAACACCATCACCAAAGCAAAGCAACGCGTCAACTCGAGTGAGTTCCATTCAAATACAACCTAATTTAAATTAGCTAGAAAGCATGTTAAAAATGCGGTAAATAAACGCGGTAAATTTACACTAGAAAACAAGGAAATCAAAGCATGTAAACCTAATTATCAAAGCATGTAAATTAACTAGAAAGCAAGGAAATACAATCTATATTAATGGAGAGTGAAGATAAAAGTATAATATTACAATCCCAAATGTTGTCACACTATATGAGGAAGAAGAAAAGAGCTCTCAACTCCCAAACCCTAAGCTAAACTATCCTAAAATCTATTCTATCTCTTAATATCTGATTATTACAACAAAAAACCTTTATATAGTAAGTGGAATAAAAGAAAAGAAGAAACAAAAGAAAAGCAAAATATCTCATAAAAATAGGGGATCGGTTGATTGACCCAAACCGTCGATCGATCGATGCTAAAAATCATAGCCCACTGTCTCCCCACGAATTGCAAATAATGAAGAATCGATCGATCGATCAAGTAGGTATGAGCCCCTGCATTACTATTTTGGCATGTTTGCATTTCTCTTCCGCTTAAATCGCCGTAACTTCTTCGTTATGAATCGGAATCGTGCACTATTTACTGCCACGCGAAGCTTGCGAGGAGGGATACAACTTTCGTGAAGATGTTGGGTTAGGTACCCCAACTGTGAAAAGACTAAATTTCCCTTGAACGTGCGGTCATGTACGAAAATCGAGCGGAAAGCGTCCGAACTTCACACTTAACATCCAAATACCTATAAAAACTCAATTAACCCCTGCAAAACATGTTAACGTAGAAATCCAAGGTTGTCTGGTTAACGAGCATAAATATAGGGAATAAGATACCCAAGGGGGCTAAAATGCGTAGGTTCGGAGGATGAAATACGCAATATTTGCGTATCATCACTTGTCCTGACCATCTTAGATACACCTGGTAAAACACCGAAGGACCCTGACCGTGGAACCTCGAGAGAGTAGCATTGAGTTCTATCGGGGATTGAGTTGTGGGATAAACAACCATCTACTTAATGTCACATCCACTTTATCTAATGTCACTAACCAGCTAGGCAATGTTAGACATGCACTTGAGTAAACCAATATAGTATTTGGGGCTGTCAGACAGTTAGTGAGCCACCTCTGTGACGGCAGTCCCCTGACACACAGAAGTTAGGAAAAATGCATGTCTTGACATTTAATGCTTATGACGTGGAGATAACTAATGCATAAGGTATTTAATGCTTGTGACACAGTATAAGGGATGTCTTTCACAGTCATTAACAACTGAGTTGCCTCGGGGGTAGTGGGGGGGATATTTAAGGACCCCAACCACCTTTGGAGATATTATTACCATGTTCTTATTGAGAGTTCATAAGTCATTACTAGAGAGATTTATTACGAACCAGAGAGTCTACTCACCCACCATTGTCATTTATTACGAAGCTTTAATATTTGACAGAGATCATTGAGGGTGGTGGTGGGTTTTTATTGCCTACCAAGGTGTATCTAGCGTGCTCATTTTCTCTCTCCCTCTAAGCAAAGTTGCTTCTAAGTTCATTACTACCTTCTGAGTTATACACGAGAGATTTGTGAGTTCAAACTGAGTCTATCTTCATTGAGTCGTATTTGCATGTCCTGTGGTTAATGAATAGTGGTGTTGTTTAACTTATCATTACTGTAGTCAAGGGGTTATGCCTCCATCTAATCTAAAGTACCCTCTTACAACTTTCATTTCTTGATTCAGTGTCTTTAAATCTTCTCTCTTCTTCTTAGCCTCCCACTTCTCTTTATCAATCAACGTAACTTCCTTTAATGTATCATTGATACTTTTTAGATAAAAACTCCCCTGATTGTCTTTGGCTTCTCTCTTTCTCTTAGATTTTATTTTATATCTTCCTTCAGGTCGTACCAAGTTTTGTTAGATAATTATTGAAGCGTCCTCACTGGGGGAATTTAGTGACTTTGTAACAGTTCTTGATCCATATCGTTCACATCAATGGTTCGTGATGTTGAGCCTACTATTTTTTTAAGTGGCTTCAATGTGCTTGGAACAAGAACATACTTGTTCCACTTTAAGGTATCCTTCAGAAGCCTCCAACATTCCTCAAACTTGAACCTAAAAAAGTTTATCGGTTGATCGAGGTGGAAAATCGAATATCCGTGTAATACGCTAATCGTTATTATCGATTTTCGACCACAATACAAACACCTAAACTTTAACTAAACTCTTATGGAGTATAGCGGCGAGTCTAGGTATCGAATCCATAGGGAAAAAGGACGATCTCGGTTTAACGATAGAATGTAGGTTAATTAATCCTAAAGTTGACTTCAAAAAGGTAAGAAAATATGATTATGGGATTGAATATACTAATTAAATGAAAAATATATTAAACTACTAAATTAACTATGTGAGAAAAATTAACTAACTAAGAATGAATTAATATGACTAAGGAAGAATAGGTAAACCCTAGTGTGTTTCCCAGTACAAAGGTAGTCGTAAATTAATTAATTGATCAAACTCGATCTTTAGTAATACCAAGTATTACATATATGAGGGATTGTATCCCGAACCATATATAATCAAAAGATGAGTAAAGCAATGTCGTATTAGCTACACTCGCATTGCACTCTTAAGCATCCTGGTTACCTAAAGAAAATAAGATCAAAAGTCCTACAACGGTTGTGATCACCATACTACACGATCTAATCAATTACTAAATTTTAAGAACTAATTTTATACCCATACAAACCACATCGGGTTGGGTTCATGCGTCCCAACCCTTAGAAATCTAGCCTAGCATGGTGAAACTAGTGAAAGTATGTTATCTACGTTGCATGAACTCATAATTGCATTAAAAGAGAGATTAAACATGAGAAATCATAATAAAAGTGCAGGAAATAAAAGTTACTTAGGTTGAAGAACAAGAACATGCAAGAAGAAATCAAAGGTTGCAGAAAAACTAGAAAAGCTCATGAATTAAAGTTACAAAATATGTAAATTCTTCTCCTAGATGTTCCTCCTTGATTAGGAGCTTTTACATGAATGAAATATGAATAAAAAGAGTCCTAATGACGAAATATATAGGTTAGAGGTCGTTTATAAGAGTCCCCAAAATATAAAACTCTTTTGGCTAAAAGATAAGGAACAAATAAAAATCTCGTATCTGGAAATTTTGTCTCAGTTAGAAAGCGTGACTAATTTTGTAACCGATCTGGAGCGTGACAAAAGGTGGACCGGTCCGTTTGGTTAATTTAGGTAGAGTTTTTTCCTCTTCATTCCTCTCAACTTCAAATGATCATAACTTCTTTACTGTAGCTCGGATTGAGGTGCCATTTTTTCCAGTGTTCTTGTAATTGAAAACTCTTAAACTTTCCAGTTGGATCCACCTCCATACTAAGGTTTCAAAATTACGAAATAACTTTGAAGTCCCCATTCTTGCTTTCTTTCACTGTTTTGAGTTCTCTTTCGCACTAATTTGCATGAAATACCTGTAAAACACATAAGAGATACACAAAATATGACATACTTGCCAACAGGGGTTACTAGCATTAATATGAGACAAATATAAGCTATTTACACCGCACGGGATCATAAAAATATCGAAATTAAGGGGATAAATGTGAAGAATTTATGCCTAATCAAACCCCCCTAACTTAGAATTTTGCGCATCCCGAGCAATGTAAAAGATTAAGAGCATGAGTTAAGAACCCTTCAAAAACTTTATTGGGATAGAATACCTCTTTCACGGGAAAGCGATTGCATTTAGTGCGTGCAACAAGCCGTTAAATCCCTAGGTTACTCTAGTAGGACGAGTGGTGTCTCGTGAGGGTTTGCAGTGAATATACCCACAAAATTCATTATTGACTCAAAAAATATCAAAATACTTCAAAATTGTACAATTTAAACTCCCCAAAAAAGGTCACTGCAAATTCATATTCAAGAGTCTCAATTCGTAGTGTGTGTGTGTGAAGCCAAAAATTGAACCGCTAATTTCCGTCGATTGATCATTACGTTACTCTCCAAAAATTCGTTTTGATTTCAAAATATCACTGAATACACTCACAAACGAATCACTCGAAAGGTTGGCTTATTCTCTCGGTATGCGTGATATAAAGAGTAAATATAATGGAACACAAGTTCACGCACACAATTATGAAAGACGAAAATTTATGGGTGAAAATATCTCTTCATCGAAATACGATTATTGGGAAACGGTAAATACCACCTTTTATTCGCACCATTTAATCTCTTATATTATCCTTTTGTATCTTAGCTCTCCACGCGGTAATCAACGTTGTAATTCGGACTCGGTTAAGACTTTCTTGGGTTTAAGGTTTATTTGGGTAACATGGAAATGGTTGGGAAATCTGGAATGGGAAAATTTTCTTTTGATGTCCGTTAGTGCTTTTTCGGGCATTTTCTCATTTTTTTCTTCTTTTTTATTTTTCTTCTATTTTTCACATTTTTCTTTTCTTGCTATTTTTATTGAGCATTTTTCTACTATTTTTTTTGCCCCTTTTTATGCACTTTTCGGACTTAATTTCTGGGATTTTCAACTTTCACAATTCCGGGTCAATATGGGTTTTTCGGGTTGTCAAACGAAAGAAAAAAATTATTCAGCTCAAATTTGGATTACAAAAGGGATAATTTTTCACAACTTTTTCTGACCAATATTTTTTGTTGACAAACGAGGGCCTACTTCATTGTCCAAAGGCGAGTTGCTTTTACCATATGCTTCTCGAGATTAATTAAGTTTAGAGATATGTTAGTACGCATTATTCAATATAATATCTAACACATGTACCATAACCGATTAAAATAATAAAATAGAGATCATCAACGACTTATTAAAATACTGAAAAGAACTTTGAGTTTACAATTCACTCGGATTGATTTATAAACTCACAAAAATGATAGGCTCGAAATCTCACCGGGTTTGTTAATCTCCACACTTATTCTTTAAGTCGTCAATTTTCGCTCAATTTCTAACTTTGGTCAATTTTGGCTTTGTGCATTTTGAATTTTCACAACTTGAGACAAAAAAATGTGACATTTTTTAAGCTTTTAAATTCCAATTTTTATTTATTTTGAAGAAAAATATTTTTGGCTTTTTTAAACTTTTTCAATTTTTTTGGAAATTTTTGAAATTTTCTAAAAAAATAAATAAAACACACTTGGAAAGAACATGTGATCAAATCAATGAATCTAAATAATAAACGGTAAGAATATCCCAAACACCATAACTTAAATGTTGCATTGTCCTTAATGAGAATCAAGAACACAACATAAAGAGAGGAAAAGAAAGATATTACCCAAATGGAGAGTACGAATCCATTGAATCTACAAAACACGTTAGGACCAAGAATAGCAAAAAGAATAACAAAAAGTTTAACTAATGACACTAGACTATAATAAAAAAAGAAAAGAAAAAAAACTAATAATGAACAACCTACGATTTTAACTTCTAATAACTCATACAGTAGAAGTCAAAAAATTTGAGGGTCCACCCAAAATACAATTTGACTTTGAGGGACAATCGGTGTACCCTCAAATTTTTTATTTACGCCTCCCAAAAAATAAGAATTCCGTTTAAACAACGGAAGGCTTGTGTAACTCGAAAGAAATGGACCATCACTAATTAAAAATTTCAGGGGGATAATGAGGGATTTGGGTTCATAGGGGGACAATTACCATTGGGATCCAAGAAAAATAGAATCCCCTCCCAAAGAATTTTCAAGTAGTATGGGAAGATGGGTACACAAAAAGGAAGATTTCATATTGGAGAACAATTTAAGCAAAGGGTCCTTGTCCTTAAAATCTTCTCCCCCAAAATTTTCAATTGGATCTGGTGGAGTGAAACATCTAAGTGTATGGAACATAAGATGAAGCGTCTCAAAATAAAATTCCCATGTAAGAATCGGATCAATGTCCTCAAGACATTCATCCAGTTCTTGTGATGGATTTAATGGTTTGATAATAGTGGGGACATAAGGAGACAAATGATCTTCAACCTCAATAGATTTTGGAATATTTATAAGAGTTTGAGATTCACAAGAACTTGGATCACTCTCAATGATTTCGTCCTTAAAAGTGTTAGGTGAAGCGCAAGTCTCTCCCTCCTTTAAGCTTTACAGATAAGCATCAATATCCTTCCTAGTTGCTTTAATTTCCACTTTGTAGCAGCAAGGTCATCAAATTGATTTTTGCAAATAAGCAAGAGTTAATCCAAATTAGGCTTCCTTAGTTCTACCACCTCGGATTCCTCATTTGGTTGAAAACATTCTTCAACTTCAAAAATATCGGAAGAAAAATCCTTATTGGGTTTAAATAATGCATTCAACTCTTGCTCCCAATAATGATTTTTTTCCCGATATTCCTTTTCAAGTCTTTCTTCTTCAAGCCTTTCATTTTGATAAAGTTCGATGGCCTTAGCATTGGGCTTGTATTTATGAGACTCATTTTTAGTGATATTGATCCAATGTTCATAAATCTTGAGCGCCTCCTCCTCACTATTATCATAACAATTAAAGCCACCAAAAGTGTTAAAGTAAGATATTTCAAATTGGGCAATTCAAAAACGTGACACTCATATTTTTGGATTTTTTTTTCAAATTTGGGATAAACCAACCTAACCTAAAGTCTACCTAATTCCCCGGCAACAGCGCCATTTTGATCTAGGTGGAAAACCGAGCGTCCATGTAATACGCTAGTCGTTGTTATCGACTTCCGACCACAAAAGAAAAATCTAAATTTTAACTAAACTCTTATGGAGTATAGCGGCGAGTCTGGGTATCGAATCCATAGGGAAAAGGACAGTCTTGTTTTGACGACAGAAGGTAGGTTAATTAATCCTAAAGTTGACTTTAAAAAGGTAAGAAAAGATTATTATGGGATTAAATCTACTAACTAAATGCAAACTAGATTAAACTAAATTAACTACGTGAGCAAAATTAACTAACTAAGAATGAATTAATATGACTAAGGAAAAATAGGTTAGGAATTCAACCCCCCAAACCCTAGTGTGTTGCCCAGTACAAAGCTATTCGTAAATTAATTATTTGATCAAACCGCTCTTTAGTAATCCAAAGCATTACATATATGAGGGATCGTAGCTCGCACCATATATAATAAAAAGATGAGTAAAGCAGTGTCGTATTAGCTACATGCGCGTTGCACTCTTAAGCATCCCGGTTACCTAGGGCAAACGAGATCAAAAGTCCTACAACGGTTGTGATCACCATACTACACGATCTAATCAATTATTAAATTTTAAAAACTAATTTTATACCCATACAAACCACATCAGGTTGGGTTCATGCATCCCGACCCTTAGAAATCTAACCTAACATGGTAAAATTAGTGAAAACTACGTTATCTATGTTGCATGAACTCATAATTTCGTGGAAAGAGAGATTAAACCTGAGAAATCATAATAAAAGTGCTGGAAATAAAAGTTACCAAGGTTGAAGAACAAGAACAAGCAAGAAGAAATCAAAGGTTGAAGAAAAACTAGAAAAGCTCTTGAATTAAAGCTACAAAATTATAAATTCTTCTCCTAGATGTTCCTCCTTGATTAGGAGCTTTTACATGAATGAAATCTGAATAAAAAGAGTCCTGATGACGAAATATATAGGCTAGAGGTCGTTTAGAAGAGTCCCCAAAACATAAAACTCTTTTGGCTAAAAGATAAGGACAAAATAAAAATCCTGTATCTGGCAATTTTGTCACACTTAGAAAATGTGACTAATTTTGTAATGGATCTGGAGCGTGACAAAAGTTGGACCGGTCCTTTTTCCATTTAATTCGGATTGGTCCGCCTCATAAATTTAGGGAGAGTTTTTTCCTCTTCATTCCTCTCAAATTCAAATGTTCATAACTTCTTCACCGTAGCTCGGATTGAGGTGTCATTTTTTCTAGTGTTCTTGTAATTGAAAGATCTTAAACTTTTCAGTTGGAGCCACCTCCGGACTAAGGTTTCAAAATTACGAAAATAACTTTGAAGTCCCCATTTCTTGCTTTCTTCCACTGTTTTGCGTTCTCTTTCGCACTAATTTGCATAAAATACCTGTAAAACACATAAGAGATACACAAAATATGATATACTTGCCAAAAGGGGTTACTAGCATTAATATGAGACAAATATAAGCTATTTACATCCCACGGGATCATAAAAATATCGAAATTAAGGGGATAAATGTGAAGAATTTATGCCTAATCAAACCTCCCTAACTTAGAATTTTGCGCATCCCGAGAAATGTAAAAGATTAAGAGCATGATTTAAGAACCCTTCAAAAACTTTATTGGGATAGAATACCTCTTTCACGGGAAAGCGATTGCATTTAGTGCGTGCAACAAGACGTTAAATCCCTAGGTTACCCTAGTAGGACGAGTGGTGTCTCGTGAGGGTTTGCAGTGAATATACCCACAAAATTCATTATTGACTCAAAAAATATCAAAATACTTCAAAATTGTACAATTTAAACTCCCCAAAAAAGGTCATCGCAAATTCACATTCAAGAATCTCAATTTGTAGTGTGTGTGCGAAGCCAAAAATTGAACCGCTAATTTTCGTCGATTGATCATTACGTTACACTCCGAAAATTCACTTTGATTTCAAAATATCACTGAATACACTCACAAACGAATCACTCGAAAGGATGGCTTATTCTCTCGGTATGCGTGATATAAAGAGTAAATATAATGGAATACAAGTTCACGCACACAATTATGAAAGACGAAAATTTATGGCTGAAAAGATCTTTTCATCGGAATACGGTTATTGGGAAACGGTAAATATCACCTTTTATTCACACCATTTAATCTCTTATATTATTTTTTTGTATTTTAGCTCTCCACGCGGTAATCAACATCGCAATTCAGACTCGGTTATGACTTTCTTGGGTTTAAGGTGTATTTGGGTAACATGAAAATGGTTGGAAAATTGGGAATTGGAAAATTTCCTTATGATGTCCGTTGGTGCTTTTTCGGGCATTTGCTCATTTTTTTCTTCTTTTTTTATTTTTCTTCTATTTTTCACATTTTTCTTTTCTTGCTATTTTTATTGAGCATTTTTCTACTATTTTTTGTTTCCCCTTTTTATGAACTTTTCGGACTTAATTTTTGGGATTTTCAACTTTCACAATTCCGGGTCAATGTGGGTTTTTCGGGTTGTCAAACGAAAGGAAAAAATTATTCGGCTCAAATTTGGGTTACAAAAGGGATAATTTTTCATAACTTTTTCTGGCCAATATTTTTGGTTGACAAACGAGGGCCTACTTCATTGTCCAAATCCGAGTTGCTTTTACCATATACGTCTCGAGATTAATTAAGTTTAGAGATATGTTAGTGCGCGTTATTCAAGACAATATCTCACACATTTCCCATAACCGATTAAAATAATAAAATAAAGATTATCAACGACTTATTAAAATGCTGAAAAGAACTTTTAGTTAACAATTCGCTCGGATTGATTTATAAATTCACAAAAATGATAGGCTCGAAATCTCACCGGGTTTGTTAATCTCCACACTTATTCGTTAAGTCGTCAATTTTCGCTCAATTTCCATCTTTGGTCAATTTTGGCTTTGTGCATTTTGAATTTTTAGAACTTAAGACAGATAAAATGTGACATTTTGAAGCTTTTAAATTCCAATTTTTATTTATTTTAAAGAAAAATATTTTTGGCTTTTTGAAACTTTTTAAATATTTTTGGAAATTTTTGAAATTTTCTAAAGAACATAAATAAAAACACACTTAGAAAGAACATGTGATCAAATCAATGAATCTAAACAATAAATGGGAAGAATATCCCACACACCCTAACTTAAATGTTGCATTTGTCCTCAACGCGAATCAAGAGCACAACATAAAGAGAGGAAAAGAAAGATATTACCTAAATGGAGTGATCCCCGATAAGTACGAATCCATTGAATCTACAAAACATGTTAGAACCAAGCATAGCAAAAAGAATAACAAAAACTTTAACTAATGACACTAGACTATAATAAAAATATAAAAAATAAAAAAATAAAAATAAAAACTAATTATGTACAACCTACGATTTTAACTTCTAATAACTCATACATTAGAAGTCAAAAAATTTAAGGGTCCACCCAAAATACAATTTGACTTTGAGGGACAATCGGTGTACCCTCAATTTTTTTATTTATGCCTCTCAAAAAATAAGAATTCCGTTTAAACAACGGAAGTCATGTGTAACCCGAAAGAAATTTCACGGGGATAATGAGGGATTTGGGTGCACAGGGGCACAAGTACCATTAGGATCCAAGAAAAATAAAATCCCCTCCTAAAGAATTTTCAAGTAGTATAGGAAGATGGGTAAATAAAAAGGAGGATTTCATCCTGAAGAACAATTTAAGCAAAGGGTCCTTATCCTCAAAATCTTCTCCCACAAAATTTTCAATTGGATCTGGTGGAGTGACATGTATAAGTGTATGGCCCATAAGATGAAGCTTTTCAAAATAACATTACCATGTAAGAATTGGATCAACGTCCTCAAGACATTCATCCAGTTATTATGATGGATTTGATGGTTTGATAATAGTGGGGACACAAGGAGACAACTGATCTTCAACCTCAGTAGATTTTGGAATATTTATAAGAGGTTGAGATTCAAAAGAACTTGAATCACTCTCAATTATTTGTCCTTAAATGTGTTAGGTGAAGCGCAAGTCTCTCCTTCCTTTAATCTTTCCAGATAAGCATCAATCTCCTTCCTAGTTGCTCTAATTTTCAACTCTGTCGCAGCAAGGTCATCAAATTGATTTTTGCTAATAAGCAAGAGTTCTTCCAAAGTAGGCTTCCTTGGTTCTAGCACCTCGCATTCCTCATTTGGTTGAAAACATTCTTCAACTTCAAAAATATCGAAAGAAAAATCCTCATTGGGTTTAAATAATGCATTCAACTCTTGCTCCCAATAACGATTTTTTTCCCGATATTTCTTTTCAAGTCTTTATTTTTCAAGCCTTTCATTTTGATAAATTTGGATGGCCTTAACACTAGGCTTGTATTTATGAGACTCGTTTTTAGTGATATTGATCCATGTTCATAAATCTTAAGCGCCTCCTCCTCACTATTATCATAACAATTAAAACCACCAAAAGAGTTAAAGTAGGACATTTCAAATTGGGAAATTCAAAGACGTGACACCCATATTTTTGATTTTTTTTTTCAAATTCGGGATGAACCAACCTAACCTAAAGTCAGCCTAATTCCCCGGCAACGGCGCCATTTTGATCGAGGTGGAAAATCGAGCGTCCGTGTAATACGCTAATCGTTGTTATTGGCTTCCGATCACAAATGAAAAACCTAAACTTTAACTACACTCTTATGGAGTATAGCGGCGAGTCTAGGTATCGAATCCACAGGGAAAAGGACGATATCGTTTTGACGACAGAAGGTAGGTTAATTAATCCTAAAGTTGACTTTAAAAAGGTAAGAAACGATGATTATGTGATTATGGGATTAAATCTACTAACTAAATGCAAACTATATTAAACTACTAAATTAACTACGTGAGAAAAATTAACTAACTAAGAATGAATTAATATGACTAAGGAAAAATACGTTAGGAATTCAACCCCCCAAACCCTAGTGTGTTGCCCAGTACAAAGCTAGTCGTAAATTAATTATTTGATCAAACCGCTCTTTAGTAATCCAAAGCATTACATATATGAGGGATCGTAGCTCGCACCATATATAATAAAAAGATGAGTAAAGCAGTGTCGTATTAGCTACATGCGCGTTGCACTCTTAATCATCCCGGTTACCTAGGGCAAATGAGATCAAAAGTCCTACAACGGTTGTGATCACCATACTACACGATCTAATCAATTATTAAATTTTAAAAACTAATTTTATACCCATACAAACCACATCAGGTTGGGTTCATGCATCCCGACCCTTAGAAATCTAACCTAACATGGTAAAATTAGTGAAAACTACGTTATCTATGTTGCATGAACTCATAATTGCGTGGAAAGAGAGATTAAGCCTGAGAAATCATAATAAAAGTGCTGGAAATAAAAGTTACCAAGGTTGAAGAACAAGAACATGCAAGAAGAAATCAAAAGTTGAAGAAAAACTAGAAAAGCTCTTGAATTAAAGGTAAAAAAATATGCAAATTCTTCTCATATATTTTCCTCCTTGTTTAGGATCTTTTACATGAATGAAATCTGAATGAAAAGAGTCCTAATAACGAAATATATAGGCTATAGGTCATTTAGAAGAGTCCCCAAAACATAAAACTCTTTTGGCTAAAAGATAAGGATAAAATAAAAATCTCGTATCTGGCAATTTTGTCACACTTAGAAAGCGTGACTAATTTTGTAATGGATCTAGAGCATGACAAAAGACGGACCGGTCCTTTTTCCATTTAATTCGGAGCGGTCCGCTTCGCAAATTTAGGCAAAGTTTTTTCCTCTTCATTCCTCCCAACTTCAAATGACCATAACTTCTTTATTGTAGCTCGGATTAAAGTGCCATTTTTTCTAGTGTTCTTGTAATTGAAAGCTCTTTAACTTTCCAGTTGGTCCCACCTTCGGACTAAGGTTGGAAAATTATAAAAAATCCCTTGAACTCCTCATTTCTTGCTTTCTTTCACTGTTTTTGCGTTCTCTTTCGCACTAATTTGCATGAAATACCTGTAAAACACATAAGAGATACACAAAATACGAAATACTTGCCAAATGGGGTTACTAGCATCAATATGAAACAAATACACGCTATTTACACCGCACGAGATCATAAAAATATCGAAATTAAGGGAATAAATGTGAAGAGTTTATGTTTAATCATCGGTCATGGTTGTAGTGGCCCCTCAATTTCACTAGATTGTTTTTTTGCTTCATGAAGCTAACAAAACAAAAGAACAAATATTAAACAATCTTGCACCAAAACTAAAGACTTTGGGTAAAACAAATGAGTTTCTCTGCCATTCTTTTTATAGGTGTTTTTCTTATGTAATCTTAAAATGCACATATCATCAAACAGTTGGTCTTCTCCAATGTATTGCCTAAGAAAAAAATACATAACTTTATTAAATCAAAACAATCACAGTATAATAATTTTTGAGTTCCAATGTGATATGATATTAAGATTTTAACTATTAAACGGTAAAATTACCTTCATTTTATCATTCCAACCACTTGGATTCAATCGCCCAACCTTGTTGTAGTATCCACAGAACTTTGATACATTATGTGAAATAATTCGCCATAGATTTTGTAATCCTTAACCATTTCTTTTGTGGTTTGACCAAGAAATTGATGAAAGTTAACTAGAATGCGTTCCCATAATTATGAGTTATTTTTATCCCTTCCTACCAAGACGTCTTCAGAAATATTTAACCACGCATGTGCAAGTGATGTATCCTCTTCGAATGAATAGTCAAGGTTTCATGTTTTCCTTTGATTCTAAGATTCCATCTGGGTTTGGCTCTGGGAATCCAATGGTTGTGACCTTTGACTCTCGGATCCCATTTGTGTTTGGCTCTGTGAATAATGTGAAAGGGTGGGCTGATAGCATTCTGAGAAACTGAAATCCATTTCTACAGAAAGAAGTTTTCCAACGAAGTTGGCTTCAAGTGTACCCATGAACTTATTTTATGATGGGGAATTGTAAATATCATTTCGATATTCCCGGGTTGAGGTTGACGTGCAATAGTGGGAGTGTGAAAATGGTGTAGTTTTGTGCTAGATATACTGCTTTTGATTATCAGTCAAAATAACCACTGTGGGAGTCCAAACTTTTAAACTTTAACAACCTATAATTATCTAATTAAATGTTTATGTGTCAACTTAAAGACTAATTATTTTAATTAGACCATTAGAGATATTCTTAGAGGGCGAAAAATCCAAAACAACCCCTGAACGGCTTCGTGAGAGGCACCAGCACCTCGCACGGGACCAATGTAACTCATAGGAACTGTTCGCGCGATTTAGAGACTCTCGGATTGATAATACGATAATAATTTGAAAATATCTAAGCTTATGCTTTAAAACATGGCATTAGAGGGAAAAAAACTCGAAACAACTCCCGAACGGCCCCGTGAGAGGCACCAACACCTCGCACAAGATCAATGTAACTCATAGGAACTGATCGCGCAGTCACGGGACTCCCAGTTTGAGAATATGACGATAATTTGAAAATATGAAGACTTAGGCTTAAAAATTATATTAGAGGGCGAAACTCCGAAACAACCCCCGAACGGCCACGTGAGATGTACCAACACCTCGCATGGGACCAATGTAACTCCTAGGGATTGGACGCACAGTCAGGGAACTCCCACTTTGAGAATGTGATGATAATTTAAAAATATTTAGGCTTAGGCTTAAAAACTTTGCGTTAGAGGGTGAAAACTCGACTTAGGCTTAAAAATGGTATTAGAGGGCGAAACTCTGAAACAACCCCTGAACGGCCAGGTGAGATGTACCAACACCTCGCATGGAACCAATGTAACTCCTAGGGACTGGACGCACAGTCAGGGGACTCCCACTTTGAGAATATGATGATAATTTGAAAATATTTAGGCTTAGGCTTAAAACCTTTGCGTTAGAGGGAGAAAACCCTAACGGCCCTGTGAGAGATACCAACACCTCGTACAAGACAAATGTAACTCGTAGGAAATGACCGTGCGATCACTCTACTTTTGGTTTGAGAATACAACGAAAATTTGAGAAAATATAGACTTAGGTTTAAAAACATGGCGTTAGAGGGCGAAACCCCGATGTTGATATAAGAAATCGTCCACTTGTCGTTCTCATACAATCAAGTCAAGTGTAATATACATAATAAGTAAATAGAGCTAGTAAAAAGAGAGAAACCACAAGATATAGAGTGGTTCGGCTATTAAAATGAGCCTACGTCCACTTTGGTGCCTTATTCTCATTATATGTATTGTAGTACAAGTTTATAATGTCGTAATAGGCGTACAATGTATATGAGTGAAGAGAAAAACATGTTTATGACGATTTCGGGAGTGCCGAAGAGATGACCGTGATGCTGATGAGTACTCCCCAAGTTGTACCGAGGGATATATAGTATTTGGCGATGCCTCCACAAGTGTAATGGTCTCTGAACTAGGTATCACTACAAGAAATGTACCCGGATCTCATCCGGTCCCCTAATCTCGAGGTGTGGATCTCTATTTATAGGAGATTTAGGTGTTGTATTATTGTTGTGAATGGATAGGGATGCGGACAGCTAAGAGGAAAGGCTGGGGCCACACCCTATAGTATGTAGGGCCACGACAAGCAGGTACAAATTGTAGCTTGTATGTTCAAGGTTGCGTCAATAAAGCTTTCGCACATGCCTATTATGATCCTTTCGTGGTAAGGGCCTATATTTTTCATATCACCCGAAACATCCCTCGCCTGTGAGAGGCACCAACGCCTCGCATAGGATCAATATAACTCGTAGGAATTGATACGATGACAATTATAACTCGTATATGCAATTTATCAGCTTGAATACAATTTTTTTAAAACTACTTTTTTGTATCCTATTTTTTGTAGGAAACATTGTATCATTTTCTTTTATCCACTTGGAACACATAAGGAAGGCAATGGTTTACAACAAGAAGATTGTTTATATAATTTTGATGACATTCAGGATTATGTTTTTTATGTGTTACGGTCGTGCGGCTTTTATTGTTTAGTTTAATGGTCGTGCGGGCTTTTATTATTGTTTTATGGTCGTGTGGGCTTTCATAATTTGATTGTTAAATTTTTTGGCAGTGCGGGCTTTATATTAAGAAAGTTTTATATTAACATGGTTTACAATGTTCAAAAAATAGAGGAAATTTTGCCTAATTTTTTTTTTGTCTCTGAACTATTAAGACTTATAATATTTTGAAGCTTTCATGTACATTAGTTTATCAACTGCGCGCACGATTCGCAATTTGTGATTTTTTTATTGTTTTGCAAATAATAAATATTTGTAATGCCTCGTGCGCATACAATGTAACACATAGCAACCGGTCACGCATTCACGGGACCCCCCATTTTAGGATATGACCCCCCCAAAAAAACCATTTTTAATTATAGTGAAATATGGTCATGGACAAAGTCCATGACCTTTTTTATTTTTTTCGTCGCGCAAAAAAATGGTCGCGGCCAAAGTGTGTGACCCCCAACCGTGACGAAAAATGGTCGCGGCCAAAGTCCGTGACCCCCAGCCACGATGAAAAATGGTCGTGGCCAAATTCCGTGACCCACACTGCGATGAAAAAAATTGAAAAAAATGGTCGCGATCAAAGTTCGTGACCCCCAATCGCGACGAAAAATCGTCGCAGCCAAAGTCCATGACCCACACCGTGACCATTGTTTTTCGCCGTGGTGTGGGTCATGGACTTTGGCCGCCGCCATTTTTCATCACGTTGGGGGTCTCGGATTTTGGTCGCGACCATTTTTTCCGATCGCGTGTTGGTTACGACCCAAGTCCGCCACCATCTGCCATGACTATTCGCAATTGTAACCCCCCCCCCAATTGGTCACGGACTTGGCCCACGACCTGCAAAATTAGTCGCGCCCAAAATGGTCACGACCTAAGTTCGCGACCCAAAGTCTTGGTCAGGGATTTTGTCCATGACCATTGACCTATTTTGGTGTAGTGTAAGAGAAGTTTAAATATCTCAATACTCATAATTCAGTAGAATATCCTTTACATACCCTGTAGACATAAAATTTGTTTAAACTTAAATTTAACATCAAGAATAATAACACATAAGTGCACTCCGGGCATTATACAAGTCTACAAAAATTTGACAAAATTCAATTTATATTTCGAACATTCCAAATATCATCGATTCATGAAACTTGTTTAAACTTAAATTTAACATTAAATAAACCCATACCGGCTGCGAAATAAAGAATCAACATCGAATAAAAAAAATAAATAATGGAACATCATTTCCATGACGTGAACTGTCATGACCATTTAGCAAATCATCCGAAACCTAGACCAGGGGTCACTATGCGGTGGATATGCGTCGTGAAGTCTAGGTATATGAACCGTGGGGGGTATTTGTGCGCAATAACAACCTCCCTAGTGTACTCAAAGTACTCCTACTGAGCATGTTCAATGGACTCAAAATTTTTGTATGCGATGCATTGGTATCCATGGACTTGTACTTGTCTTGCTTGCCATGAATTGTAAACACCTTGATTTAGGATTTTGAATACTATGCATGTCGGGTATGCAATGTGTATACCTACATACAATAAAATTTAATTATTGTTATTTTAAGATAAAGTTAAAATTAAAAGTAGATAACGTATTTATATCAAACGTATCCCCCTCCATTAGAATACCAAATGCACACAATTGAATTCAAGATGAATTTTTCTTATTCATCTTATTTAACAATCTCATAATCCCAAAATCTAAAGGCATATCTTAAGATAGCTTTAGTACATCTTCAATGTTGGACATTAGTAGATGGAAATATCCAAAAGTTAAATGGGACAAACTCATCTGGAATATACGGGTTACTCCTCAACATGGGAGTTTTGTTCAGAAAATCATTAACAATAGGGTGGGTGGATATGAACGAGAACAATATAAAAGAAAAGCAGGAGTGAATTTGGTGTGAAATTGTAGATATTGTGCAAAATCCCGAAGTAGAATCATTGGACCGTCTGTTTTGTCAAAGTAAGGGAAGGGGGAGGGGTTAATGTTGGAGTTTTATTATGGAAAGAACGAAATATATTAATTAATTTACTGCAAGGCACGTTCTTGGAATGCTTTCTTTTAGGCAAAATTTCTCCCAATCTGGTTGAGACGGAACCGCGAGTACACTATGGGTTTTATACAATCTGCCTTCAGGATACAATGCAGTGTATGAACAGTTATTTGATTCAAACTACGTACCGTTTGATCAAATCGAGAACACTCGGAATTTATAACTTGATAATGCCAAAATATAGAGGATGGAGAGTGGAGAAATTAGCAATTTTTGATGTCCAAAACAGAGGCCTGGAACTCCTTTTATAGCCATTTATGTGACTGTTCTTCAATAGTCACAGCTCTTCATGTAGTGACTCAGCAACCGTTGGATCATGCCTGTTTGGAACAACTTCAATCTAACGGTTTAGATTAGGCATCCCATCGTAAGCGAATGGACATCCCCTACACGAAATGCTACGAGTTCATCTAACTGTTTAGATCAAGTTATTTTGGATTTTAAACCCTTTGATCGGATCGTTTAATCACAACCGTTGATCTGTTTTACCTCGTTAAAACTTTAGGATCCCACGCTCCAAGCGACGATGCGCATGTGCGAAGTGCCAAGTGTGCATCAAAGCGCGTAATGCCCCCTAAGTCGCCCAATCGCCCTTTCGCGCGTCGCGTGTCGCATTTACGCGTGTCGCGATTGGTGGTGCTTAAGCACCACCGCAATGCATAGGATCATAGCCTCTTTTTGACTTGTCAACTAAGAATCTTAGTTGTCCTATAGTTGATATACCACTACTTTTTGTAGTATTCTTCCAATGTGGGACAATATGGGATTTTGAGTACTCCCATATCTTTCACCCCCATTTTCTCATGTTTCTACCTTCTAAAATAAAACCCAAACTATGTTTAAATAAAAACACCAATAATATAATAAAATATTAACAACTAAAGATTAAAATAAAACATCAATTAATATAATAAAAATATTATATTATATTAAAATTTATCTAACATCCCCCCGCCAATTTCAATATACACAAGAGAGCAAAACAAAGAGACAATAAATAACTTTTGGCACTATCGCTAAAATCTAGTACATAAATGAGAAGTGTCTTTCAGACTTGAACTTCCATATAGTGAAAATAATTCAAAGCTTGATCAAGGTGCTGTGGTGAACGTATCTTGAACCAAGGACATTTTGAGACTAGCCGGAACTATCACACATACCGATTTCTGAGTTTATAAGTGTTCTTCTAGCATGCACTTCTATGGCCTTGTGCTAATCCTGATTTCACGAGCGCTTTAGGATCGGTCTTGATTCCATAGAAAGCGGTCACACTTTCGACACTCGTATAGGTAAATCAACTTTAGTGATTCTGCGAGTCACACTTATATGATTTATTAAGAAGTAACCTTCATCCTCTAATATGCAGAAAACCAACACTAGGCACATAGGAATGGAACTTTTTGTATAAAATTCCTAGTGTTCCATAACTATAATTTAACTTGTTTGTACCACATTGAACTCTATCTATATTTTCAAGATATGTGTTGGGTTCCCATTAAATATAATTATGTTATTTAATCGACCTTAGTCCCATTCCTTTTGAGGTGATATATATCATCTCCCTAACAATACCTTTAGTCAGAGGATCTGCTAAATTCTTATTCGCTTTTATATAGTCGACTGTAATTACTCCTTCCTTGAGTAATTTTCTTATAATTTGATGCGTTAGACTAATGTGGATAGATTTTCCGTGGTAAGTTTTGTTCGAAACTTTATAAATTGTGGCTTGGTTATCACTAATTATCATAACAGAAGGTGATGGATTTTTCCATAAAGGAATATCATACAACACATTTCTAAGCCATTCTGCTTCTTTACATGCATATGCTAGGGCTATAAATTCAGCTTGCATTGTTGAATCTGATACACATGTTTGTTTCTTGGATCCCCAAGAGATAGTTGCTCCTCCTAGCGTAAAAATCCAACCAGTAGTTGACTTGGATTTTGATTCAAGATTATTCCAACTTGAATCACTATATCCTTATAAAGCAGATGGATATCCTACATAATGTAAGCCATAATCCAAAGTCCTCTTCAGGTATCTAAGCACCCTAGAAATTCCATTACAGTGCTTGTGTCTTGGATTACTTATAAATCTACACAATACACTCACTGCATAAGCAATGTCTGGTCTAGTGCAATGCATAGCATACATTAGACTCCTAATAATACTAGCATATTTAAGTTGGTCTATAGCACGCCCAGTGTTTTTCATTAATTTGATACTAGGATCCACTGGTGTAGCAGCTAGCTTAAGTTCAAAATGATTATATTTTTTAAGAACTTTTTCTATATAATGAGATTGAGATAACGCTAAAGAATTATCCTTTCTCATAATTTTGATTCCTAAAATTACATCAACTTCTCCAAGATCTTTCATGTCAAATTTTGATAAAAGAAACCTTTTGGTTTCTTCAACATATTTGAGATTAGACCCAAATATTAACATGTCATCCACATATAAGCAAATAATAACACCAACACCATTTTCAAATTTACTATATATACATTTGTCGGCATCATTAACTTTATATCCATGGGATATAACAATATTATTAAACTTCTCATGCCATTGCATAGGAGCTTGTTTAAGGCCATAAAGAGATTTAACCCATTACACACTTTCTTTTCTTGGCCAGGCAAAACAAACCCTTCGAGTTGTTCTATGTAAATCTCTTCTTCTAAATCACCACTTAAAAATGCAGTTTTAACATTCGTTTGATGAATAACTAAATTGTAAGAGATATCAATATCCTAATGGAAGCGATTCGAGCAACAGGAGCATATGTATCAAAGTAGTCAATTTCATGTTTTTGCTTATAGCCTTTAGCAACTAGTCTTGCCTTAAATTTATTTATAGAACCATCCGGATTTAATTTTCTTTTAAATATCCATTTGCACCCAATAAGTTTAGCCCCGGGGGGAAGATCGGGAATAACCCAAGTTTGATTTGACAAAACTGAGTTCATTTCATCATTTATTGCTTCTTTCCAAAAGACAGCATCCCTAAATATTACCGCTTCATGAAATGTGGCCGGTTTATCTTCTACATTAAGAACAAATTTACTTTTGTTCTTAGTCTCATTTAAATCCTCTTCAACTAAATAAATAACAAAGTCAGACCCAAATGGTTTTTCAGTTATTTGTCTTTTACTCCTTCACAGTTCAACGTCATTCGTTGTTTTTGAAGAAGATATTGATTGTGAATTTTCTTCTAAAGTTTAGGAGTCAACAGTCGGATTATTATTTTCTAAACCTTGATTCAAAGTACTAAACTTTGTTAGATGTTCAAAGAATTGCACATCCACCGACTCAATGATTTCTTGAGTTTCAAGGTTTAAAAATCTATAAGTCGTACTGTTACTAGAGTATCCAATAAAAACACATTTGTAAGTCCTATTTCCTAGTTTAGGTCTTTTAGCTTCGGGTTTTCTTACATAAGCAAGACATCCCCAAACTTTAATACGTCTAAGATTAGGCCTACGATTAAACCACAATTTGTATGGTGTAATATCCTTGTTTTTCAATGGAACTCTATTTAAAATATAACATGCGGATAAAATCGCCTCTCCCCATATCGACAAAGGTAAACCAGAACTTATTAACGTTGAATTTATCATTTCAACTAAAGTCCTATTTTTTCTTTCCGCCGTTCCGTTTTGTTGTGGCGTATATGGAGTCGTAACTTGATGGATTATCCCATGAGTATTACAAAATTATATAAACTCACTCGGGTAATATTCACCACCCCTATCGGATCGTAGGACTTTAATTTTCCGATTTTGTTGAGTTTCAACTTATGCTTTAAAAATTAGAAATTTCTCGAAAACTTCATCTTTACTTTTAAGTAAATATGTATATGCATACTTAGAGTAATCATCAATGAATGTTAAGAAATATTTATCTCCACCACGAGTCATATTACTCTTCATATCACATACATCACTATGCATAAGATCAAGCATTTCGGATGTCCTCTCAACAGATTTGAACGACTTTCTAGTTATCTTCGATTGAGCACAAATTTCACATTTAGAAAGGTTATCAAATTTACAATCCAAGATTAAGCCGAGATTAGTCATATTTTTTTATACTTTTACAATTCACATGACCTAATCTACTATGCCATAAAGAAATAGACTCAACCATATAAGCAGAACTAATATTATTGATTACATTACTTTTGATCATGCCGTTACAAGAGTACCCTTTGCCAATAAATTGGCCATTCTTTGACAAGACAAATTTACCAAACTCATACACTAGTTTGAAACCTCTCTTATTAAGAAGGTCCCCAGATACAAGATTTTTACACATATCAGGTACATGAAGTACATCAATTAGAGTAAGTGTCTTTCCAGAAGTTAGCTTCAATTCCACAGTGCCTTTCCCAACTACATTTGTCCGAAGATTATTTGCCATCTTCACTTCTTTTCCATCAATTTCTTGATATGTTTTGAATGAAGATCGGTCTTTGCATATGTGGACCGTTGCGCCAGTATCCACCCACCATCCACTTTCATTATCAATTGAATTTTTTTCGCATACAGTAGCAATAAGATCTTCAACATTGTTGGTTTTCTTCGACCCTTGTTTTTCCTTAAATGCCATCTTTTTAAGACGACATTCTCGAGAATAATGGCCCGATTTGTCATAGAAGAAACATTTTCCCTTCTTTTTCTTATTTGCACTTTGGTTCTTGAATTTTGAATCATTATTTGCTTTAAATTTTGAGTCTTTGATAATCTTGGATTTTTTATCCTCAATCATATTAGCTTTTGAATGACCCTCACCTTGTTCATCCTTCTTTTCTCGAATACGAGTATCATCTTCAATACGAAGGTGACGAAGAAGGGATTCCACAGTATAAGTCTTTTCATCATGATTAATTTTCTTCTTAAAGTCATTCCAAGAGGATGGAAGTTTTGAAACAATCACCCCTACTTGAAATTCATCTTGAAGATTAATTTTAGTGACTTTAAGGTCACCAACAATTTGTTGGCGTTCATGTGCTTGTACAACGACAGATTTATCATTACTCATTCTAAAATTCATATAGTTTGAAATTAGAAACGTACGGTTGCTCGCTTCCTCATTTCGATACTTTGTCTCCAAAGCCTTCCATAATTTCTTTGTTGTCGGAATCATTCAATGAGCGCTATAAACAGTTTGAGACAAAGTATTGAGGATGTGTCCTCGACACATAAATTCGTCTTCTTTCCTCTTCACACGTTTTTGCTTTATTTCTTTGGTGTCCTCGGGTGTGGGCTCGGGAATTTGTTTAAGGTTATCATCTAGAATGTATACAAGTTTTAGTGATGTGAGGAAGAACATAACTTTATCTTGCCAACGGGTGAAATTTCAGCCATCAAAACGGTCGAGTCGGATTAAGTCTTGAGTCCTGACTTGGATAGATTGTGCCACAGTTCCTTCCATTTGAGTGGAGTAATAAGAATAATTTTTTCCTAAAACTGTTGGAGTTTTATTATGGAAAGAACAAAATATATTAATTAATTTGTTACAAGGCACATTCTTGGAACGCTTTCTTTTAGGCAAAATTTCTCCCAATCCGGTTGAGACAGAACCGCGAGTACATTATGGGTTTTTATAGAATCTGTCTTCAGGATACAATGCAGTGTATGAACAGTTGTTATATTCAAACTATGTACCATTTGATCAAATTGAGAACACGTTGAATTTGTAACTTGATAATGCCAAAATACAGAGGACGGAGAGAGGAGAAATTAGCAATTTTCGGTGTCCAAAACCGAGGCCTGGAACTCCTTTTATAGCCATTTCTGTGACTGTTCTTCAACAGTCACAGCTCTTCATGTAGTGACTCAGCAACCGTTGGATCGTGCCTGTTTGGAACAAATTCAATCTAACGGTTCATATTAGACATCCCATCGTAAGCGAATGGACATCCCCTATACGAAACACTACGAGTTCATCTAACGATTTAGATCAAGTCGTTTCGGATTTTAAACCCTTTGATCGGATCGTTTAATCACAACCGTTGATCTGTTTTACCTCATCAAAACTTTAGGTTCCCACGCTCCAAGCGACGATGCGCACGTGCGAAGTGCCAGGTGCGCGTCAAAGCGCGCAATGCGCCCTAAGTCTCCCAATCGCCCTTTCGCGCACCGCATCTCGCACTTACGCGTGTCGCGATTGGTGGTGCTTAAGCACCACCGCGATGCGTAGGATCATAGCCTCTTATTTGACTTGTCAACTAAGAATCTTAGTTGTCCTTTAGTTGATATACCACTTTTTGTAGTATTCTTCCAATGTGGGACAATATGGGATTTTGAGTACTCTTATATCTTTCACACCCATTTGCTCATGTTTCTACCTTCTAAAATAAAACCCGAAGTATGTTTAAATTAAAACACCAATAATATAATAAAATATTAACAACTAAAGATTAAAATAAAGCATCAATTAATATAATAAAAATATTATATTATATTGAAATTTATCCAACGGTTAAGAGGATAAAGGATGTGTTGACTGCTTTGGGACCAAACATTGGGGTACTATTGACCAACGCGCACATAGGCTTTTCCTTACTACGCACACGTCTTTGAAAAGTTGAACAAAAAGCATTTTTCTAGAGATTTAAAAGAGGTTGCTTTAATGGAAGTCAAGATGGAAAAGCTATGTGATCTCTTGCATGATACAATCGAGGGAACAAGAGAAAATATTGAGAAAAAAGGTTATGATATATTATGAAATAGAAATTGAACATGTGGAGGGCCGTATAGAGGTTACTGATGATGATGAAAAGCACAAGGTTTGATTAGAACCAATTGGCAATTTTCTACTTCGGTGCTAGAGCAGAAATAGTGAGCTATTTCTTAGCACCCTATGAGATTGAATTAGAACTAAGATAAAGAAAATACCCATCAATTGCATTATAGTAACAAAATGAGTATAAACCATCATTTGCATCCAAGAAAAATAGAAAGGAGATGGCATCGCATGGTAGGAGGAAACCATAATCATGTGCCTAGTAAGGAGAGTTCAATGTATATGCATCACTATTTTAATAAAATTAAAAGCTATCATTTGCACAACATTAGCAAGTGGGTGGTGGGTAAAGGAACTTCTTGACAACACAAGTGTTGTACAGCAGAAAGATAAAGAAGGGAGAGGAGGGGCATCACTTGAAAGCATAAAAGAGCCTTCACTATAACTTACCATGGAAATCAACAATCATTTGCCAAGTGGAGAGAAAAAACTCCATGAATTTAGGAGTGCTTAAACATGTAGAATGGGACTTGGGACACGTCATTGGACACATAGGAGAAGAGATCATTTGATGTTGTGGACCATCATTACAGGTTATCATGGGAAGAACCAAGCAAAGACAGCTTGTTAGCACCCATGTTGCCCTCCTCGTAAATGTGATTATAGAAAAACTGCATCTGAGAGAGACAAGACTTTAAATTATGCCACCTAGTAAACAATGGCCAATGGACGTGATAGCAAAGAATTGAGAGGCATGAGATCACAGAGGTTGAATCTGATTCAATCCACAATTTTTTCCAACTGTTAACCCAAGCTAACACCTGTTATGAAAGCCTCCATCTCAGCAAAAAAAAAAAGCAGTATGATTGCCAATATATTTGAAATAAGCACCAAGCATTTGACCTCCGTGGTCCTTAAAAATAAAAATACCCCCAGTAGCAGTTAGAACAGGCGAGCCTTTGAAATAATAATAATAACAGTTATTTGATAACTCAAAAAATTTAATATTTGGGAGAGTGAAATTTAATATTTATGTGATCCCTTTGAACTCAAAAAATTCGATGACCATGCACCACCATTCCAGTAGTTGACAACTTGTCCATTTGCAATTTTCCTTGTACTTGAAAAAATCTAATAAATCGATATATGGATAACTATTTTAGTTATTACACATTTTGCCATATGTTTGAGTTGTGATTTATTTAGTATTATATTTATATATGTATATATATTATGTGTGTATGTAAATACGTGTGTCCTAGTATTTTTGTTCTTATAATTAATACAATATATGTACTTTTATAGACATATTTGAAATAGCACCATAAAACGATTGATAATATCACCACCTAACAGTTGATAATAACTTTAAGAATATCAATATCATGCCAAGTTATAAACTAAGCAAGTGTGACAAAAAAAAAATCACAAAAACTTAACCAATTACAAAATAAAACAATGGTTGACTTGGAACCAAACACTAATCAAAAACTTCAATTCGAATCTACAATTGAATCTTTTTTAAATAAATTTTGCCAATACAATATAGCATTTAGAAACACAATTTAGTATACAATGTAGCTCCCAATAAAAAATAAATCAAACAACATTCAAAATATAGTTAGTTTTGTATTGTAAACTTTCATAATAGCACATTTATCTATTGAGTTAACTATCCTTTAACTCGAGTTAACTATTTATAACCTAATTAATAGTAGAAAAAGTATCATGGATCCCCTTAACATATGTGTCACTAATTATATACACTTCAAGACCCATAATTAATCACATATATTAACAAATATACCCATTGGGAAATGGTTTAAGACAATGGATTAACAACATTTCAATCAAACAAGAAACTAACAATTTCTCATGAAAAATGAGTAATTCAAGCTTGAAAACATTGGGAATTAAACGGCAAAATTATATCTTTGACCAAAAAATGTTAGATCTTCTAGCAAGAAAATAATTCCAATCAAAGAACACACATAAAAAAAATATTCAATTTCCAAACAAAATTATTTCATAAAAATATTTTATTTTACACATTTTGTAGCTCGCAATCAAAATGGTAAAAGCCCTAGAACAAAAAGAGTAATTAAGTAGCTATATTAAGAAACCTAGTGACAGCCCTAGAACAAGCAGATCAAATTCAGATCGTAGAAAAAAAACATGAAGAGATCTTACTGAATAAAACTCAAAGGCTAAACCATGTTTGAGAGAACATACAAAATCAAATTAAGAGAGCATGATCGAAGATACAAAATCAAAGAATAATCAAAAAGCAATCATACAAAATCAAAGCATAATAAAAACGTGAAGAGGTCTTATCGAAGAAATAAGGGAGGCAACAAAAATGTTTAAGAGAGCATGAGCTTGGAGAGAGCATGATCTGAAAATATTTGAGTACTGAGCACGAAGAGGAGAAGGTATAGAGGGGGAAATGAATTTGTAGTTTCAAATTTTTTGACTATGCATAACAATTATAAATTAAGCCTAATGCCCAAATTTGTGCCGGTTTTTTCACTTAAAAGTTTATGACTCCTGACAGCAGTGAAAAATTATGCCTCATGCTAACATTTGTAACTTCTCACGATAGTTACAAATTTGTGACTTCTCTCACAGCAATCATAAATAAAGTCTAATGACATTTGTAACTACTCATAACTATTACAAATGTGTGACTGGTTATAGCATGCCCAAATTAATCATATGACAAGATTTGTCACTACCATTAGAAGTGACAAACCAATTCAATCAAATTTTTCATTACCTCAAAATTTCATCACTCCTAATGGTAATTACAAATAGTTTTATTACTTCTCCCGATAGTGATAAAGTTTGTCATTCTCATTAGCGGTTACAAGCATGTAGTCACAAAATCAGTGTTTTGGTGTAGTGAAAAAAATTAAACAAATAAATGTCTCAAATATTTCCATCTATCCAAAATTAGGTTAAACAAAGGATATGAGAAATATAAGGTTTTAACCACATTGCTATCATTGAGGGGGAAAAGTTGTAGCTGGAAATGTTTCGAAAGGATATTTAAGATTTCGCAAGAGTCAAAGCTTTGCGTTTTTTATGACTCATTATTCTTTATTGAACTTGAGCTTGGATCTTTCTTTCAATGGTGTTATTTTATTTTTTCTTCGCACAATCGAGATATGATATTATTTTGCTTGTTGATATTAACTCATATTGTTATTATCTTGCAAGACAGTACTTCTTTAATTATGAAAATTGTCATTTATCTAAAACTTTTGATAAGTAGAATAAAATATTCTTATATTTTTTCTAAGGCAAAAAGGTTTAGTACTATGCCTCTAATTACTTTTCTACATGGATATCTCCTCGTAAACTCTTTTTCTTAGATAATTGGTTATGTAAATCTTTCATATTCTTACTTTGATTCAACTTTATGCTCTAATTTGCTCATAGTTTCTCGATCATTCCTGATGTCTTGTATAATTTGTGATTTATTTTCCTTTGTTTATTGCATGATAAAAGAGGGAGAACTATATGGGTAGATGTGGATAGATTATCATATGGGAATTACCTTATTTAGATGGAGTAATTTATGAGGCTATGCTTATTAGGATAAGAGATATGGCCATGCATTATTGTCTATATCTTTTGTTGACACTAAATTTTAGCATATGGTTTATCCTTACACATTGGGGGCATTGATGAGATTTTGCTAGTTTGTGTAGGGGGAAAATGTTCAAGAGCTTCGTTGAAGTTTGAAGAGTTCCTTGTTATTGCTAAGATTATTATGATGAGACCTACCTTATGTGAGTTTGTTTGGTCTTGTTATAGGTGTAGACACCCCATCCTAGGAACCCCCTAATCACCTCTGCAGGTTCCTAGCACTCATTCATTCGCCACAAACCCTAGGTCATACTTCGAGTACCGATTTAGAGGCCATCGAGCACTTTTGAGACCCGTGTAATACCCCGTACTTTTGGCTATATTTATTTTTGGGATTAATTAATTAAATGCGTATTAATTGGAAATTAATCCGGGTTATAAATACTAATGTGATACGAGTTAGTATTTGATTATGTGCATATATGATTATATATGAACTTGGAATTTGAAAATTTGTCGTGGGATTTATATACGGCATTTTAGAAATTTTGTTGAGACGCGTGGGACCGCCGCGTCACGGTATATTTTTTATTAATAAAAGTGAATTTAAAATCTATAACCCATATGGTCGTTTTGAGTGCGCCAACGCGTCCGGAAGGGTCGAGATAGTCAGAAAACACTAGCCGGGGGTATAGTTTGGGTTCCGGGGTATTTTTAGGCCATCCCGGCACCATAAAGGGTATTTTAGTAATTTGGTATTTTTGGGTAATTAAAAGTGACGAAAAATGGAGAGTTATAATCTGATAAGGATTGACCCAACCAACCCTTATTAACCCAACAAGCTACGGAGGTTTATTATATTAGGTTTTCATAAGTTTCCTTCAAACCAAACCCTAGCCACCTTGAGCCACCATTGAAGGAGAGCTTGGAGAAGGAAAGAGATAGAGGAAATCTGCAGAAAGAGATTACAAATCAACACCAAATCCGAAATCAAACCAAGGCAAGTGATTTAATTATGTTTAACTTCAGCAAATGTTCTTTCCATGTTAGCAAATTGAAGATTTATAATTGTTCTTGGAAGATGAATGAAAACCCATGATTAATTGAACTTAGGTCTGAATTTTGAGGATAAATTGCATGTAGAATAGTTGATGACGATTAATCTGATGTTAATACATGATTGGGTGAAAGAAAAACGAATTAAACTCTGGGATTTGATGATGATATTATGTTAGGGTTCATGTTCTTGAGAAAATCTGGAAAACTAGGTTTTTTTTTTATGAAGATTGATCCATATGTAGCCTTTAGATGTTGAATTATTGATTTATGGACGTTAGTAATACTGTTGGATTGTTATATGGCATTACTATGACGTTATATCTGAGAATCATACGTTAGAAATTGGTTTTGGGATGAATTAAAATCTGCAAAACGAAGCAGTCCGTAGCCATACCTGTTCGATCGATCGATCGACATTCATCAGTCGATCGATCGACTAGATCGATCGAGCGACATTCATAGGTCGATCGATCGACCTTCCCAGAATGAGTAAAATTTTCCTTAATTTGATTTTTATGGTGGAAACCCTCGGAGAAAATGTTTGGAGAACTTATGAATACCCTCACCCTTAGGGAAGACCAGTAAGTGTGATTATTATAGTGGACTTTAATTAGAATGCAATTCGAGGAATTATTCTAGATTATTGAAATTCGTGAAGTGAGATAACGTTTGGGTTAATAGTGTAAAATTGTGTAATTTGATGAAATAAGGTTTAGGGCAGAAGTAAAGACCTTAAGAATAAAGATGTTATATTTGGGAATAATCGGAACTTAATAGTCTATTTAAGATAGATTTTAAGGATAAGGGATTACGGCGTGAGACGTGTCGGCAAGTTAACCTTATATTAACGGGAGACTTGAAATATATAAATTTGGAATAATGGTATAATGATGTAGAAAATACCTTATTAAAATGGTGATATCTAAGATGTGTGAATGCTTAGTATATAGTTTATGTGTATAACATACCTACCATACTTGCTATCACGGGGGAGGTTTGCGTTCGCTTAGGACCCTCTAATCCTTGTGTGCCTACGGGGGGGATTTAGACTGGTACCTTGATGAACATAGATCATAGAAGGATTTATTGTGATATTAATAAGTCTGCATGACCATGGGAGCGTAGGTATGTGCGTGACCCATGAGATGGTGACTGTGTTCGCCTCCATTATTTGTGATGTTGTTATCGGTAAACTATTCCTGAGAGATTCGGAATATGTAATCCTTATGTACGTGATGTACCGGGATAGATAGCAGAGTATGTGTGCACTACAGCTTAGATTGCGGGGTGCTTGTATTGTATATTTATGATGTGAATAATATACATTAAATTAATGGAAAACCTTCATGTTAATATTGTGAATATAATTACGGTAATGTTCCGAGACTGTTAATGAGTTAACTGATAGTTATATCAATGGCATATTTAGTAACTGAGTTTACGTTAAACCTCTATTTAATTACGAACGTTGTTATAATAAATGGAACCTAGTAATATAGGTCGAACCTTTGGCAGTCTAGCTAGTTATGTCGTCAGTTAGCTAGTAGTATGGGTCGTTATAGATGGGTAATTACGTTAGGAGTGCACAGTTAGTCGAGAGGTGAGAATTTAATGTGAGTGCACGTCCTAACATGTACTTTGCATTTAATGTTTTAAATGTTTTTAAAGCACTTGCAGTTTTTTTAAAATATAACACTTTCGGGCTCTGACCCATTTGCTTTCAAATATATTTTCTTGTAAAACCATTTTAGGTGCCCAGCCACAAGGACACCAAGCATAGGATTCTCATTCAGGTGACGAGCTGTAGCTGGTTGTGGAAGCTACAGGGACTTGCATGTAGACGCTTCTCTCATTTGGATTCCAGTCTCAGCATCTATCAGTTGTAGGGCATGTTGCCCAATTCTATTAGACATTTTTACCTTTCTGTTTTCAGACTCTAGCATGTATTGCTCAGCATTCAGTTTAGTTATTCGTTTCAGTTACTTATCAGTTGTGGGATTTGTATTGAGGAGTTTTTCCTCCAGGCTTTATTTACATATTGTGATGGTTATTCATTCTATTTCAGTATGGTGAATGGTGTTATTTAGTTATTCATTACTCTTGTTGCATGTTAATCAGATTTAATAAAATTTGGCACTTACTTTTTAAATACTAGGTGGTTAGTAATAATAAAACGTTTTCGACAGTGATGCTATTAACTGAGCCAACTTGGCATTTTGAATTAATTTTATAAAGGAGTAGCTACCCGGTGTTTAATTAGTCGAGGTGTCACAGGTGGTATCAGAGCATCAGGTTCTAGTGTCCTTTAGGATCTGTACGGCTATTATGTTTCCGCTACGTTTTCTTTGATATAGAGCCCTATATTTTAGGACTGTTGTACTCTTTTTGTGTACGTTTCGTTCTTCAGCTATTTTAAAGTTTATAACTGTAGACTTATAAACTTTGTTCTTATTTCAGATGCCTCCACGACGTGCACGACGAGTTCCCAGGAATGCTACGCCCGAACCACAGCCCGCTCCAGTTCAGGGCATGTTGAACGCCACTGAGGTTGCTGCTATAGTAGCCCAAGCGGTAAATGCAGCGATTGCCGTGATCCAGCAGGCACCGCCTCAGGCGCCGGTTGCCGCGCCAGCACAGGTTAATGCATTCCCGTCTGCTTGGGAACGTGTACGTGACGCTTTTCAGAAAGCGCATCCACCAGAGTTTGCTGGAAGCTCAGATGTGGTTATCTCGAGCCAATGGAGGAAGGACATGCTGAGGCATTTGAGGATGCATGAGTGCACTGATGTTCAGAAACAGGTGCTAGCTACTTTCAAGCTAGTTGGATCTGCATTGCAGTGGTGGGAGTCCATTACCACCGCGGAGGAGAGGGATACCCTCACCATTCAGGAGTTCTGGGTGCGGTTCGACCGCAAGTACTTTCCGTCCGCAGTTCATACAGAGATGAGGAGGAAGCTTATGAGTTTGAAGCAGGAGGGCAAGACAGTGGCCGAGTATGAGGCCGAGTTCACAAACCTGTTGAATATCGTTCCAGACGAGATTCCAACAGAGAAGAAGAAGATAGAGAAGTTCACTGATGGGTTGAATTGGAGGATTCGCCAGCATCTGCTAGGGAACCTATCGTTGGCCACATATTCTGATGTGGTTAACGCTGCATTATTGCACTGCCACGACCACCGTTTTCACATGGCCGAGGGCAAGCGGTCGGGAGAGTCTAGCCATCAGGGCAGGACCGGAGGACATGGTGCCAGCGGGGCACAATCGGGTCAGGGGCAGAGACAGACTGAGCAGGGCTCCCAGTAGGGGGATAACAAGAGGTTCCGGTCAGGGAACTACAGGCAGGGACAGGGAGGTTTCCGCCAGGGCCATCAGGGTCCAAACGGCCAGCAGGGCCAGCAGGGGCAGAATGGGCAGCAATTCCATCAGGGCCAGCAGGGCCAAGGGAGGAATGGTAACGGCCACCAGGGCCGGGGACAGCAGGGGCAGAGGGGAGGGAATTTCCCAGGGAAGTGCTTTACTTGTGGCAAGACTGGCCATAAGAAGCAGGATTGTCCTGATAGGGGCAGGGCCCCACAGCAGCAGCAGCAGGGTGCTCGCCAGGAGCCACAGAGACCTATGTTTCCCGCAGCTCTTCCTGCACCGCCACAGATGGCAGCATTGCCACCCATTCCAGCAGTCCCAGCTCAGCAGGGGCAACTACAGTATGGACGTGTCTACAACGTTCACCAGGCTGCAGTTCCACAGGCACCGCCCGCGATCGAGGGTACGTTTCCTATCCATGGCACTATGGGTCGGGTGTTATTTGATACGGGTGCTACACACTGTTTTATTGCTACACACTTCGCGAAAGCTTTAGGATTGTTAACTACGGCAGAGAGCACAGTGACGTGTGTCGACTCACCATTGGGGAGTGGGTCGCTTATTTTCTTTATATGCCGGGGAGTCGGGGTAGAGGTTGGAGGTTTGGTATTGCCTGCAGACATGTTAGTGTTAGATATGCATGTTCACGATGTGATCATCGGTATGGATTGGCTCGTAGCATATAGGGCCATGATTGATTGCTTCAGCGGGAGCATTGTTTTTGCCATTCCGGGGCAAGAGATGTTTGTAGTGGCGATGCTTCGCCCAAAGGGAGGATCCACCGCTCATCTGTATTACATAGAGGAGGATACCTCTAAGGAGGTTGTTATTCCTTTAGATTCGATCCCGGTTGTCAGGGAGTATTCGGATGTGTTTCAGGAGATACCAGGCTTACCACCCAGTCGAGAGATAGACTTCGTTATTGATTTGCTACCGGGTACGAGACCTATAGCACGTGCACCGTACCGTATGGCTCCAGCTGAAATGCGAGAGCTACGGGATCAGATAGAGCAGCTGTTAGGGCAAGGCTTTATTCGTAGGAGTACCTCACCTTGGGGCGCTCCAGTCTTATTTGTTAAGAAGAGGGACGGTTCACTGAGGTTGTGTGTGGACTACCGAGAGTTGAATAAGGTCACGATACGGAATAAGTATCCGTTGCCTCGAATCGATGACTTATTCGACCAGTTGAGAGGAGCTTCTTTCTTCTCGAAGATTGATTTGAGATCGGGATACCATCAGTTGCGTATCAGGGAGGAGGATGTCTCGAAGACTGCGTTCTTGTCGAGATATGGTTCTTACGAGTTTCGGGTTATGCCTTTCGGCTTGACCAACGCTCCAGCAGTGTTTATGGACTTGATGAACAGAGTGTTCAGAGACTTCTTAGATCAGTTTGTCATTGTCTTCATTGATGATATTCTGGTTTACTCTCAGACAGAGGAGGAGCACGCCGAGCATTTGAGGCAAGTTTTGCAGACACTTCGTCAGAACGAGTTGTATGCAAAATATGAGAAGTGCGGGTTTTGGCTGAAGGAAGTACAGTTCTTGGGTCACATTATTTCCGATCAGGGAATATCTGTCGATCCGGGAAAGGTATCAGCGGTGAGGGAGTGGGGACAGCCCACTACACCAACGGAGATTCGTAGTTTCTTGGGTCTAGCAGGATACTACAGGAGATTTATTCGGGGTTTCTCAGAGATAGCAGGTCATTTGACACATCTTACTCGTAAGGGTGTGCCATATATCTGGAGTGATGCCTGTCAGCTGGCATTCGATGAGTTGAAGGACAAATTGACCTCAGCACCTGTGTTAGCATTGCCGAGACCGGGAGTTGAGTATTTGGTTTACACCGATGCGTCTTTGCAAGGGCTTGGAGGTGTTTTGCAGCAGGAGAGACAGGCCATAGCTTATGCTTCCCGTAAGCTTAAGCCTCATGAGAAGAATTACCCCACACATGATTTGGAGTTGGCGGCAGTAGTATTTGCCTTACGGATTTGGAGGCACTATCTTTTGGGGGAGAAGTTTCAGCTGTTCACGGACCACAAGTCACTACAGTATCTGTTCACGCAGAAGGAATTAAATATGCGGCAGCGTAGGTGGCTTGAATTTGTGAAAGACTACCAGTTCGACATCCAGTACCACCCGGGTAAGGCTAACGTGGTAGCAGACGCGTTAAGCCGTAGGCCAGCAGACGAGGTGGCAGAGGTGTGGAAAGCAAAATGGAAGGAATTGGGACACCAGGATGCAGTGGCCCGATCTTTCATGTCTGTGATGACCGTTACACCGCAGATTGTCACGAAGGTTGTACGGGCACAGGCAAATGATTCGTTCTGTCAGGAGCAGATAGTTCGATTACTCGCCGAGGGAGCTGAATCCTATACCGTTAGCTCAGACGGGGGATTACGCTTCAATGGGAGATTGGTCGTTCCGGAAGGAGAGGAATTGCGACACGATGTTATGGCAGAGTCGCACGGCTCACGGTTCGCGGTACATCCCGGAGGGGACAAAATGTACCAAGACATGAGACGGCAGTATTGGTGGAGCGGTATGAAGAAAGATATCGCTGAATTTGTCTCGAAATGCGCCACTTGTCAGCTTGTAAAAGTGGATCATCAGAGACCGGCAGGATTGCTACAGCCGTTGGAGGTTCCGGTATGGATGTGGGAGAGCATATCCATGGATTTTGTCACGGGGTTGCCTACGTCGCAGAGGGGTCACGACTCCGTTTGGGTAATTGTGGACAGGTTGTCCAAGGTCGCTCACTTTTTACCCGTTAGGACTGATTACACTGCGGGACAGTATGCCCAGCTCTTCATTTCAGAGATTGTGAGACTTCACGGTGTGCCCCTGAATATTGTGTCTGACAGAGACAAGATATTTGTTTCGCGGTTTTGGGAAAGTTTCCAGGAGGCCATGGGCACGGAATTGCGGTTGAGTACGGCTTATCACCCGCAGACCGATGGGCAGACAGAGCGCACCAACCAGATGTTGGAGGACATGCTACGCATGTGCATTATTGACTTCGGGGGTGGATGGGAGCAGTACCTTCCACTGGTGGAGTTTGCTTACAATAACTCCTATCAGTTCACGATTGGCATGGCTCCGTTTGAGGCATTATACGGCAGGCCTTGTCGTTCCCCAGCATGTTGGTTGGAGGTGGGGGACAACAAACTACTTGGGCCAGAAGTGATCCAGGATACTTCGGCAAGGATTGAGTTGATTCGAAGTCGCATTCGGGTAGCTCAAGACAGGCAGAAGAGTTATGCTGATGCAAAGAGGTTTTTCAGGGAGTTCCAAGTGGGGGACCAGGTTTTGCTCAGAGTATCTCCTATGAAGGGGATTATGCGTTTCGGGAAGAAGGGGAAGTTGGCACCGAGGTATGTGGGGCCGTTTCCTATTATTGAGCGGATAGGACCGGTTGCGTATAGACTCGGGTTACCGGAGCATTTGCATCGGATTCATGACGTGTTCCATATTTCCTCGCTGAGGAAATACCTTAGGGATGATTTGGCTCATTCTCACATTGCTGTGGAGGACATCGATCTCCAGCCGGATAGCTCTTATGAGGAAGGGCCGATTGCTATTTTGGACCGAAGCGAGAGGAAACTGCGGTCAAAGATAGTCCCGTTAGTGCGTGTTCAGTGGCGACATCACAATGTCGAGGAGTCCACATGGGAGCGCGAGGATGAGATGCGCGAACGTTATCCAGAGCTGTTTTTAGCAGGTACTTTCTAGTTTCGAATTTCGGGACGAAATTCAGTTATTAGGGGGGAAGTATGTAATACCCCGTACTTTTGGCTATATTTATTTTTGGGATTAATTAATTAAATGCGTATTAATTGGAAATTAATCCGGGTTATAAATACTAATGTGATACGAGTTAGTATTTGATTATGTGCATATATGATTATATATGAACTTGGAATTTGAAAATTTGTCGTGGGATTTATATACGGCATTTTAGAAATTTTGTTGAGACGCGTGGGACCGCCGCGTCACGGTATATTTTTTATTAATAAAAGTGAATTTAAAATCTATAACCCATATGGTCGTTTTGAGTGCGCCAACGCGTCCGGAAGGGTCGAGATAGTCAGAAAACACTAGCCGGGGGTATAGTTTGGGTTCCGGGGTATTTTTAGGCCATCCCGGCACCATAAAGGGTATTTTAGTAATTTGGTATTTTTGGGTAATTAAAAGTGACGAAAAATGGAGAGTTATAATCTGATAAGGATTGACCCAACCAACCCTTATTAACCCAACAAGCTACGGAGGTTTATTATATTAGGTTTTCATAAGTTTCCTTCAAACCAAACCCTAGCCACCTTGAGCCACCATTGAAGGAGAGCTTGGAGAAGGAAAGAGATAGAGGAAATCTGCAGAAAGAGATTACAAATCAACACCAAATCCGAAATCAAACCAAGGCAAGTGATTTAATTATGTTTAACTTCAGCAAATGTTCTTTCCATGTTAGCAAATTGAAGATTTATAATTGTTCTTGGAAGATGAATGAAAACCCATGATTAATTGAACTTAGGTCTGAATTTTGAGGATAAATTGCATGTAGAATAGTTGATGACGATTAATCTGATGTTAATACATGATTGGGTGAAAGAAAAACGAATTAAACTCTGGGATTTGATGATGATATTATGTTAGGGTTCATGTTCTTGAGAAAATCTGGAAAACTAGGTTTTTTTTTTATGAAGATTGATCCATATGTAGCCTTTAGATGTTGAATTATTGATTTATGGACGTTAGTAATACTGTTGGATTGTTATATGGCATTACTATGACGTTATATCTGAGAATCATACGTTAGAAATTGGTTTTGGGATGAATTAAAATCTGCAAAACGAAGCAGTCCGTAGCCATACCTGTTCGATCGATCGATCGACATTCATCAGTCGATCGATCGACTAGATCGATCGAGCGACATTCATAGGTCGATCGATCGACCTTCCCAGAATGAGTAAAATTTTCCTTAATTTGATTTTTATGGTGGAAACCCTCGGAGAAAATGTTTGGAGAACTTATGAATACCCTCACCCTTAGGGAAGACCAGTAAGTGTGATTATTATAGTGGACTTTAATTAGAATGCAATTCGAGGAATTATTCTAGATTATTGAAATTCGTGAAGTGAGATAACGTTTGGGTTAATAGTGTAAAATTGTGTAATTTGATGAAATAAGGTTTAGGGCAGAAGTAAAGACCTTAAGAATAAAGATGTTATATTTGGGAATAATCGGAACTTAATAGTCTATTTAAGATAGATTTTAAGGATAAGGGATTACGGCGTGAGACGTGTCGGCAAGTTAACCTTATATTAACGGGAGACTTGAAATATATAAATTTGGAATAATGGTATAATGATGTAGAAAATACCTTATTAAAATGGTGATATCTAAGATGTGTGAATGCTTAGTATATAGTTTATGTGTATAACATACCTACCATACTTGCTATCACGGGGGAGGTTTGCGTTCGCTTAGGACCCTCTAATCCTTGTGTGCCTACGGGGGGGATTTAGACTGGTACCTTGATGAACATAGATCATAGAAGGACTTATTGTGATATTAATAAGTCTGCATGACCATGGGAGCGTAGGTATGTGCGTGACCCATGAGATGGTGACTGTGTTCGCCTCCATTATTTGTGATGTTGTTATCGGTAAACTATTCCTGAGAGATTCGGAATATGTAATCCTTATGTACGTGATGTACCGGGATAGATAGCAGAGTATGTGTGCACTACAGCTTAGATTGCGGGGTGCTTGTATTGTATATTTATGATGTGAATAATATACATTAAATTAATGGAAAACCTTCATGTTAATATTGTGAATATAATTACGGTAATGTTCCGAGACTGTTAATGAGTTAACTGATAGTTATATCAATGGCATATTTAGTAACTGAGTTTACGTTAAACCTCTATTTAATTACGAACGTTGTTATAATAAATGGAACCTAGTAATATGGGTCGAACCTTTGGCAGTCTAGCTAGTTATGTCGTCAGTTAGCTAGTAGTATGGGTCGTTATAGATGGGTAATTACGTTAGGAGTGCACAGTTAGTCGAGAGGTGAGAATTTAATGTGAGTGCACGTCCTAACATGTACTTTGCATTTAATGTTTTAAATGTTTTTAAAGCACTTGCAGTTTTTTTAAAATATAACACTTTCGGGCTCTGACCCATTTGCTTTCAAATATATTTTCTTGTAAAACCATTTTAGGTGCCCAGCCACAAGGACACCAAGCATAGGATTCTCATTCAGGTGACGAGCTGTAGCTGGTTGTGGAAGCTACAGGGACTTGCATGTAGACGCTTCTCTCATTTGGATTCCAGTCTCAGCATCTATCAGTTGTAGGGCATGTTGCCCAATTCTATTAGACATTTTTACCTTTCTGTTTTCAGACTCTAGCATGTATTGCTCAGCATTCAGTTTAGTTATTCGTTTCAGTTACTTATCAGTTGTGGGATTTGTATTGAGGAGTTTTTCCTCCAGGCTTTATTTACATATTGTGATGGTTATTCATTCTATTTCAGTATGGTGAATGGTGTTATTTAGTTATTCATTACTCTTGTTGCATGTTAATCAGATTTAATAAAATTTGGCACTTACTTTTTAAATACTAGGTGGTTAGTAATAATAAAACGTTTTCGACAGTGATGCTATTAACTGAGCCAACTTGGCATTTTGAATTAATTTTATAAAGGAGTAGCTACCCGGTGTTTAATTAGTCGAGGTGTCACAACCCGTTGGTCTTTGGCCAACTTTCTCGCATAAGAAAAATCTTAATGAATCTTTAAAAGGCTTTTAATCTCATTTCCAATTATCCACCCCATGTGCGAATCCGCCTTACGGTCGGACGAACGGTCCATTTTACCTCAAAAATTGATCTAAAGACCACTGGGAGCTCCCGGGCTCCATTTGACTCATGTCAACTCTTTAACTCGAATGAGGCCAAATGAATCTTTGAAGGGATCTAATTACCCTTTCCAACGGTTTTTACCGTGCGCGAATCAGTCATAGGGTACGGATGAACAACCCATTTTACTTCGAAGGGTTACCGGGCGCTTTTGATCCTTGTTTGACCTAGGTAAACTCTACAAACAAGATGAAGATGAATAATATCTCAAAAGAAAATAAATACCCTTTCCAACGATCCATCCTGTGCGTAAATCGGTCTTACGGTTCAGACGAACAATCCATTTTCCTTCAAGAATTTCCTGTCACGTGACCAACGGGCACTTTTGGTCCCTGTTTGACCTCATCTAACTCTTGAACCCAAGATTAGCTTAATGGATTCTTAAATGGATCTAAATACCGTTTCCAACGATCCTCCCCATGCACGGTTCTAACTTACGATTCGCATTTTACAGTCGTTTTTTCGAAAAACCTGCCTCAGACTGCCAATTAGCAACCCCAGAACCTTGCCTCTCGAAAGTGTGTCAGGGGTTCTATGCCAATAGGCACGTCTAGGGCCGTGTCGATTGGCAACCCCATCGGCCCTATAAATAGAGGCCATGACCTCACTTTGAAAGACACACCTCAGAACCCCTGAACATCCCTCTCAGCAATTTAAAGAGGATTTCCTCAAATTCATAGTTGTTCTTTCCTTAAAGGCCCATTTCTCACATTCCTTTCATCACTTTCATTCTCTTTTGAGTAAAGTCCCACCCACGTCCTCAAACCACCATCATTTCATCTTGATATCAGCGCATCAACAATCGAAATCTACTTCAAGTCTTCACAGGGAGGTCTAATTCTCCCCATTTGTCTTTAAATTTTCTTATTTTTCCATTAGTTACTTCATTTTTGCTTTAGTATTTTACTTCATTACATCACACATCTTAATTTCGAACTTTTTATTATTAGTATTCTCACCTACTTTATTTTCATAGAAAAATCCAAAAATAAGAAAAGGAGGCTTCACTTGTAAATTCAAAACGGGGATTTCTCATCATATTTTCTCACACTAAAACACATATTTCTACACACGTGCATATAATAAATTACCCAGTTGGATTTATGGGTTAAGCCTCACCTCATATTATCTTCGAAGTACGTGGACTTTGATGCCCCACGAGCTACGTAGGCATCTTGGGTAAATCCCTAGACTCGAGTCCTCTCACATACATTTGATACTTTATTCTCGTCATATATTCTTGATATCTACATTTTATATGCTTGTTTGCTCGTGTCTTATCCGATATATGCAATCGTTCCTTCATAACAACTTGTGAATCGACAAACACTTACATTATATTTTTAATTAATATTTTAGGAACACTCCGAAGGATGACCTCGCTCTGCCTTTATCCATGACGCGGGTTGAGCGATTCTATCCTCCATTTATATCATGCACGTAAGCACACACATCACGGAGTTCTATAGGAGAATATTAACACATGCCCATGGGAGATCAAAAGGGTGGTATGCATAATACCTTCTCATTCTGTAACTTAGTCCCCAGACCCTTGAACTCAGTATTGTCCTTTATGTCGTTCTCTCGAGGTGGAAACATTTCTTTTCCCTATTTTGTGCAAAATAGACTGGCGACTCTGACTCTGCATATCATCCCACATCGTCTATGGTCGAGCGCCCCGATAAAGGATGCAATCTCATGCGCACGCCGGAAGGGAAAGGACGGAGGGATCCACCTCGGTAACACCCCTTTAACCCCAAACCCTAGGAATTGCCATAATAGGTGTTAGGTTTTTTTGCGTGTTTTTTTCTTTTGTTATTTGTAAATGAATACACAAAGGGAGAGATTGTAATATTATAGTATACTCATTGTGCCCTCACTTAGAAGATTTTCTTATACCAGTTTTTAAAAAAAATTGTGTCCAAGAGGTCTTCAAACCCTTCATCAATGCTCAAAATATTGACTACTTATTTCATTCTGATATCATATTAATCACTTTAATATGAAGGTAAGCTAACCCAAAGGATTTAGTTTTCATGGTTTTTGAAATTCAAATTGTTCAAATATTTTTCAAAACCTTGGTGCGTTCTTTAGTGAATTTTTTTGTCTACAAAATGTTATAGTAATTTTGTTTATGAAAATATACTTTTAAAATACATCTTGGAGTCATAGACATTTCTTTAGAACAAAGGGTTCCTTCACTGGTTGCGAGTGTCATATGGTTTCAGACAAATTGTTCTAGCCATATGCACAAACTCCCTCATAAGTGGTTCATTACAACGATAATTATTTTTCTCTAGTCTCACTTAGATGTTTTATCTCACAGAAATATCTGGTAGATGTTGTGACCTACCTTCATGGCTACTTCGCTTCAACGACAAAACTTGTCACTGCAGCGAACCATGAACGGAGTCATCAACAAATTTCCCACTTTTTCATCAAAATAAAATTCTTCTTTAGATAATTCTAAGATCATTTTTTGGGATTTGATGGTACCTTTACAATAGGTCCCTATCTACACAGTATGTAGAGAGATTGGTCTCATGATGTATATCCCATTACCATTTTCTTTTAGACATCTTGAGTATTTTTTAAAAGAGAAAAAAGGTTTTGAGTTTTGTTCTTCACTTCAAGAGCCTAAATTTTTTAAGAAATAAGACTTGTTCCTTCTTCTCCTTCTTTTTCTTCTTCACACTTGATCATCGTTATCTTAAGAGTAATCAATATCAAAGAAGAAGAATTAAATTCTGTGAACCCTAAAAAAATTTTGTTTATCAAAATATTTTTAAGCTTCGAACTTATAAAACCTTAGGAGATTAGTGTGATCATATGGTTCATTAGATGACAACTTTAAAGTTAGTTCAAGATCACTACAAGAAAAAAGACTTTTAGTTGGAAAACAAAATTGGGACTAATCATTAAAAATTTGTCACTAAATCATTTAGTGGTAAAAAAAATTGTCACCACTTTGCTACTAAAGACCTGTTGCTAATTATACATTTAGTAGCAATATTTTGGCATTTGCTACAAAATTTTACTAATTCAGTGGCAAACATATTTTGTTACTAAATGTTGTATTTTAAGTGGCAAATTATTTGATACAAAAAACAATTAAAATTGCCACCAAAGACATGCTAATTGCCACTAAAAGGTTCTTTTTGCAATAAATATAAGATTTTCTACTGGAACTAAATTTTTGCTTGAGGTAAAGATAATTTTGTGGCAATTCAAATTTTCCACTACAAATATTTTTCTGTAGCAAATTATTGCTTCCAATAATAGTTATTGCATTCAATTTCATATTTTATACCTAAAATAATTAACAAATAGTGCTTAATGCATTCAATTTTCATATTCAATACTTGAGACGAATAAGACAATCTAGTAAGAACTTTTATGCTTCATTGATTCACAAAACAATAACATATTTATAATATTGTATACTCATTGTGACAACCAATATTTGAACTCCATGTCAAAATCAAGTCAAATACACCAATTACATAAATCATTTTAATATTCGCAAAAGGAACAAAAAAAACAAGTACAAAGGAAATAGATCTAAAACGTTTGATCTTTTATACTTCATGAATATCTTCTTCTACACATGTATTATTACGGGATACGTGATTAGATAACTCCTCAAATTTTTCAAAAAGGTCATCCATCCGTTCTTTTATTGCAGCGTTCTCCTTTCGAGTTTCATTTGCTTCTCTCCTCGCCTCGTGAGCTTCCCTTCTCTCCTTATTTGCTTCTCTTATGGCATCAACAACTTTCCTATCCCTCTCAATATCTCTCTCCCTTTACATGGCTTCAAGTTGTGTCGTCTTAGTACCAGCCCCTCGCCTACGTACATAGCTGAAGAATTCTCTTTTGACTGAATTGTTTGTTCACCTTTTGAAAGACGAGCTGAACGAGATTATATATCAGGCCAGTATGGCCAAGTTGGAAACTAATGTCTCTTTTTAATGACAGGCTAGAGCTAAAGGTTTATGGTTTCAATGACAAGCTTCCTATTTTTTTGTCTAAAGTTTTAGGGATTGCCAAATCATTTTCATCGGTAGAAGATCGCTTTAGGGTCATAAAAGAGAATATGTAGATAACTTTGAGAAACACTAACATGAATCCACTGAATCATTCGTCCTACTTGAGATTGCAAGTCCTGTGCCAGAGTTTCATGGGTTGCAGATGATAAATCGTGCTTACTTAATGACTTGCCTACTTGAGATTGCAAGTCATTAAATCATGCTTGCTTAATGACTCGTCTCTTGCTTAATGACTTGTCTAGAAGATATACCGCCCCAGTTCCCGAGCCTGAACACCAATTGGTCCTTTGGTTGATGGACTTGACACGTGGAGAGAAGAGAAACAAAGTTGGAAATATACATAATTAAACCTTAGATGCAAAATAGAGAAACAGACATCAAACCTATGCTATTCTACGCCCATTTAATGATTTCTTTCACATCAGTTCATGTTTTAATATCCACATTCTTTTGGATTTTGATATTTTATCCTTTTTCCCTGAACTAAGGCAATTCTGCACGACCATAAATGCAATTAAAGAATCCCATACATAATAAAATGCCTAATTACGCAGATTTTATAATAAGGAAATTTCATTTGCGAGAATATGATGAGAAAATAAAGACAGTGTCCATGGCATAATTTTTCGATAATTTTGTTGGCCACCAGTAAATATTCGTAATGCCCACGACCACGACCATCTGAGCAAGGAGCCAACTCCACTGATTCTTTACACGTATCAGAATTTCCTAACCACATACTACAATTTATGTCGTAAATTACTGATAAACCATCCTTTTGGTAGACTACATTATCATATTTTCATTGGCAATATATTATGCACAAAGACACCACCAGTAGTAACCAATATCATCACATTTTAATTTAATGAAGCACATATAGTATGGAATACATTGCATAGAAAATATTAGATGCAGAAAAATATTTCTCTTCAATACGTACTGAATTCATATTGCATTGTACTAGAGGATAATGAAATATATGTACAATAACACTGGTGCAGTCCAATTATGATTTGAATCAGAGAACGACCTAAAGTCATAATCAGCATTTCTGCATTTATGTTAGTCTTGTCCTTTATTGTAATTTTCCCCTGTTATTTTAATGCTTTTAGTGTTGGTAGATATTATAGATGTAATGTAATATTATGTAATAAGTAATGTCAACTCTTAGCCCCTTTATCAAGCCATGAGCCTAACACCAGAATAGATGAACCTGCTGCCCCCAGATCAACGGAACTAGGTGCTTCAGTTGCAGCAAATGTTGCGTCAGTGAACTTCAATTTATTTTCACAAGGGAAAGTTGTCCTATGAGTGTGGCAGAGATGGAAGTGCAATATCTATATCATTTACCTATTAATTAGTCCCTCCGATAGGCTGTAGTGATGATGTTGGTTTTAAATTCCATTACTTATTTCTTCTCTCTCCCCGCCATATTTCTTTCATAAAGAAAGTGGGGTTGTGGTATTGTGGCTCTTATTAAATTTATCTTGTATTCATCTATGTTAAAAAAAACTTTTATCCCTTACGATGTCCTGCATAGGTCACACCACTAATGATCTCACTCATGAGTGGTAAGAAGCTTACAACATTCTGTAAGTGGTTTGAATAAGGAAGTCAGAGAATATGCCCTCTCCATCACCCCTATAAATCTTGTGACTGCTTCTTTTTAGAGTGACATTTATGCCGTTACGTCAAATTACAGGCGTATTTTTTTCATCCTAATTAGAAAAAAGAAAAATTTTAAATAAAAATGAATGAAATGAGAACTGAAAGAACTTTCACCTTGGTATATTCATATGTTTTGTTAAGCACTAACACTGACAAATGACAATGACATCTACAATTTTACTCGCAAACATAAGATAAAAATAAATTTCATGGCCTTTATCATTAGGGACATGAGAGACACGGAAAAGTATGAAACATGCATTGGATATATCATACGGAAGTGTCCAATTAATTATGACAAGCTTGAGTGAACAAATATAAATAATAAATAAACCTGTGGTAATGCAACTACAGTTGCTTTTCTGTCAGTCTCGAACAATTTCACATTTTCTTCATGCAACCTCTGCAAAACCAACAAATTTGTATGTTAAAGCAATTGAAAAAGAAAAATATATCCGAAACAAGAAATTTCATTTCATATTAACAATAGTACAATTGCAAGACTGGAAGTCTAAAGGTACAATCCAATGCTACCAAAACCAAAAGAGCATAAAAGCTAAAAGCTTCCCCATACACTACAAAAATGGGAAACACATAAACTATGTATTATAAACAGTTTTTACAAGATAAAGACATCAAATAAAAGGAACCCCCTCAAAAGGAAACGGTAAAGCCCATGATGTGATCCAAAATTTGATACTCTCCAAGTTACTTAAAAGGAGGTAGTATCTTTTGCCTTATTTAAAGATCTTTATTTATAAAGGAGACATTCAAGAATATGTACATAATAAATATCCATACCAAAGAGGATTAACACCAAGAGTCACTGGCTCCACAAAAAAATGGTAGATCTGTCTTTTATCAATAACCCTAAGGAATATAACTTCCACAATTAATTTTTAAAAAATAATTAGTTAACCGCAAAGGGGGCAGAACCTCGTATACAAGCAATACACAAAGGGGTATCTATTACAAAAAAGACCCCAAAAAAGTTCAATACAAGTCGTCTACCTCCATCAAGTAGTATACCATACTCTTAAGAAAAGACCCTGAAATAATTCTGTAAAGAGAATCATAACAAACTAAAAGGGAGCCAAAAAGAAATATAAACCTTAATGTGGCACACGATAAAGCCATTGACATAAAAAAATGTCACATTCCATTTTTTCGACACGGATATAAAAATACATAATTCCACAGAATCTCATAACTAGGGATTTTTTTTTGCCTATATGATATACTCTTCACCCAAAACAGAGACCCTACACTATCTTAGAAATCACCTAACAATATCGAAAAGGGCTAACAAAATAGTATCTCACCCTTTTCTCCCACCTTGACAACTAAGTAAAATGTAATGAAAATGGCCCCTTTTGCTGCACTGCATATGACATGTCTTCCATATTTTGTTTAAATGGGAACACCGAGGTAGTATTGACTTGGAGGATGGAGAAGAAAGAACGGATCAAAAACTTGCCTCTATAAAATTATTACAAAAATACGTATAAATCTTTTGTCTACAAGGATTGCATTAGTTACTTATTTGTTGAATTAATATGATCAAGTAGACAATGCTTTTTGTACATTAAATGGTGATTTTGTTCTTATTCAATTGAACCATAATACTGTACTTGTTTTTTATAACCAAACTGTGAGTCTTTCAGAATCATTTTAACCATTTAAACCCCTGTAATATTGTGCATCCTCGAAACCGATCTTTTGGTAAATCATAGGCCATCTCTGTTTATATTTTCAAGTACATCAAGGTCTACATACATGGCCTTGCACATTCCCTGGGTCACCTTTAACTAGAACCACCTGAGTCCTCGATTAGACACATTCAATTAACAGTTCCTTTCAACTGTCCACCAATCAATACATGACACAAAGAAAATTTCACTGTTTGATGTAGGGTTCTATCCACTAGGCACACATTGTTCAATTAAGTGACAAATTAATTTATGGGCAGAGTTTTAAGTGACTAAGGACCAATTAATTTAACAAGTTATATGTCAAATAATTTTAAGTAAATTACTCACAATGACAACAGAGTCACGATCAGCCACGGCTAATATATCCATGTAAGAGACGACATCTGTACAGAACAACTCTGCCCAGGTAAACAATTAGCTCCAAATTTTTCAGTGTTTGCTTGTTTTTGTAAAGTGAGTACTCTTGATTGTTCTGATAACACTATACTGTTATATCCGGCCATAAGAATGAATTGAATATGGTGGATTGGAAAAGGCTAACTCTTGATTGTTCTGACAACAATATACTGTTATATCAGACCACAAGAATGAATTGAATATGGTGGATTGGAAAAGGCTAACCTACTTAACACCATGAGAATAACGAGAAGAGGTGTAACCGTCAAAATAGTCTATACTACGTCAACACAAATCGAAAATAAAAATAGAATTCATCTACCCTGGAATTGACTATAAGATGCAAGAATAACAAATACAAAATCCCAAATGATCATCTGGCATGGATTCTCATTATTTCCATGCAAAAATTGAGTCAACATACTAGAACTATGTCTATCACACAGCAATTAACTCCAGCAGCATAATTTAGACAAACTCCAACAATTAACTCCACTCTTGCAATTTATGAGCAACAATTTGTGAGCATACAAATCATATTAGACAAACCGATCAAGAGCATATTGATATCTAAGTAATATTGCTATCTTTAAGTAATGCAAATCTTTGTTTGTGAGCATACTTTAACTGAACTAATAGTACTCGATTGAGGACCTTGGATTCATCTTTCACATTGTTTGATAGATGAGGGGTTACATGTGAGTGGGAAACACCCAGAGAATTACACCAAGTACTCGATTGAGGACCTCGAAATTTTCTCTTGGATTTCTTTGAGGGATACCCTATGAAGCACGGACTCGAAACGTAATACGTGTTTCGACACGACACGCGATACGTGATTTTTCAAAAACTAGAATACGACACGCTAGGATACGTATAATATATAATATATGTTAAAATATATAATATATATTTAAATATATATATTAATGAAATAAAACAAATTTTTTTTCAGAAAATATGTATAGAATTCTAATGAATAGCAAAATAGTCCATAAAATAAATTAGACTACGATTTAACTCATTTTTCTTCTTCCTTCTTGAAAAAAAAAAATCATTTGTACTCATAACTCAAGTTGAAAATTTTTTCAAAATAGCTCAAAGGAAAATCTTTAAGCAATTTCAATTTCATTTATTGAGTGGTCTTTAACCCCCCTTTTTTTGTCTCGTTTAAAATCTATTTGGATTCCTTATTCTGATCCAGTTATTAAGACAATTGAAACGGCACAGTATTCGAGCATTCTTAACATGAAATTATGAAAATGGACCATACAAAACAAAATTCAAACACACTTTAACATTAAAAATCATAAATAAGGTAGAATCACCATCACATAAGAAAAATATATTAAAAAATAAAAAATAAAAATAAAAAAGTGTCATTTTACGTGTCGACAACGTGTCCTAGCGTGTCGGCAACGTGTCAAAGCTGACTCGTGGCTTTCGGGAGAGTGTCGGTGCTTTATTGAGGATACCCAACATCCCAACACTCATAAACAGAGATTCGCGTTTCAATGTACTTGATCAAGAGTTGATCAAGTACACAATAGACCAATTAATTGTACTATGCGGCATTTCTAACTGCACCAATTGTTCCAGTTGTCCCAACAAAGAAAATCATCACATAAAATAGTTGAAGTCATATATGATTCAATATGCACCATTAACAGTCATATATGATTCAATATGCACCACTGGCAATCATGTATGATTAAATATGCAACAGTTGCAGCCATGTATGATTCAATATGCAACTAATGATTAAATTTTACGAACCCATATAGGCAATGACATATGGAACAATGGGAAGCATTATAAATTCAATACCTTCTCCAGATACGATTGTGTTGGGCATGTTGGAAATATTTGGAACAGTGGATAGGGAAAAAGGATGCATGGGTTCCTATGAGTATCCTGGACGCATGGAAGATCTCGGGGCTTCACGATTAGAGAAAACATAACTATTACATGTAAACAAGTGTTCGATTAAAGTTACAAAATAATTGCTTCATACCTTTGTCAATGTTAACACCCGATGAAACAGTGTTGAGGGAGTTGCCTACCAATGGAAGAGATTATACTCTGTCACAGATCGTGGCGTGTGTGTTCCTCTATGATCTATAACAAGCATGTCATGGATTAACATAATAACAAATAACTAAATAATAATATAAAAATCATCATATTCATCTCCAGCATCATCACTAAAATCACCAGCATCTCCATCATCGTCACTAATATCATCACAATCATCCTCTCTATCTATAAGGTAATTATCCTCATCATTTGTCAATGTTTTCTCTTCATCATTATTTATACGGACTTATATCAATGATGTTTAAAACAAAAACTTTACCACAAAGCATATAGATTATCAATGATGTTTAAAACAACATAGTCTATCAATGTTTGTATTTTTGTTCATCTCAAATGCTATTCTTTTAACACATATATCACCTAATCAGTATGGAAATTAATGTAGTTTGTTAGTATTATAAAATTTAAAGTCAATTGTAAATTCATTTTTATTAATTTACTTATTTTTATCTTCTTTATTCATTTTGTGATCCCTATATAGTTGCTTTATAAAGTTTATATTTTCAAATTAATTCTTTTTTCTTTATTTTTTTTTTGGTTAAAATGTGAAATATTAATTATCAAACCCAATTCAAAATATGCGCACTGACATACTGACACCAGTCTACCGATCAGACCAACCAAACACGATTTGATATTAATTAATCAATATGGGGGGGAAATTAAAGACTTACGGGACAAATGTGAATCTGTGATGAGATCAAGGACGAGATAAATCAAAAAAAAAAAAACATAGCTCCTCACAGGTCTGCTGACTTTAAAAAGATAGGCACCTCCTCATGCACCTCACACGACTCACTGCTCCATTAATAGTGGCAAAATGTGACCCAAATAATAAAACAATTCATATTAGCCCAAGCATCTAAATATGAGACCCATATTTAAAAGCTATGAGTTAAATATGGGGCCATATTTCAAAGCATTGAGTTAAATATGGGGCCCATATTTGAAAGCAAGAAATCAAATATGGAGCCCAATTTTAAAAGATACAAATCAAATATAATACTCATTTTAAAAAGTTACGAGTAAAATATGAGTTTTTTTTTATATATACCTCCAATTGTAATACTTAATTTGGTAAAAAAATAATGGGTTGGCCGAACCCATATTTGGTCTGCCCATATTTGGCCCGGCCCACATTTAACCCACCCCATATTTGGCCCAACCCACATTTAGCCCAACCCATATTTGACCCGCCTAAATTAGGTCCAGCCCATAATTTTGCCAGTGCAATGCTCCATGATTGAGATTATATTTCAGCAAATTGCGATCGGATTCTATTTCAGGGTTAATTCAACTTTAATTTGAGATTTAAACAATTTTTTAAAGTTAATTTTTAATATTAATAAAAATAAGTGAATAACAATAATTAAAAATAAGAATAGTCTGTCCAAATTAAGATCTACACAATTAAAAATATTATGTCTAAATAGTACAGTTTGCCTAAATAATTAACACCATTAAAAATGAAAATTTTTAATACTAAACCAAAAATCAAGCATTCATAATATTCATGAAAATAAACTGAATAATCATTTCTAGTTATTTTTTGGGCAGTGAAATTAAAACATTGAAAACACCCAAAGGTGGGCAGTGAACGAATCTACCTTTGGTAAGATTCAAAAATAAAACAGGGGTGACGGGGAAGTGAAAGAATAGGGGTGGCACTAGAGGGGCTAGATCTGAGTAGAGGCAGGGGCGGGCGGGTGGACGGAGACATTTTATTTTGGGTTGAAACGGACGGGTGTTTTTGGATAAACCCACCACTTCTTTCAACAGCCCCCAGAATTCTGATATAGCTATTTAATTAAAAATGCCAACATATCCCTGTTAACAACCCCACAACTCATAAAATAAAGGAACAGAAACAGAGCTGCTGAAATCAAAAGACTCTCCCACAGCCGATGAAATCAAAAGGAATCTCCCACAAGATTTTCTTCTGATTTCAGAATCCCATTTTTTAATATCTCAACAGCGTACTAACAAAAAAAAAGATTCAGATCTCTGATCAAAAAGTGAGCGAAATAATATTTTTGTACAGAAAAGTCACAAAATTCACATAGAACCCATAAACCCAAAAGAATCCCCGTCTCAATAAATTCATACAAAAACTGTAAAAAAATCTTGGGAGGCTCGTGCTACTTCATGAAAAACAAAATTGTTATAATGAGCTATCATATTCATAAAAAACAAAAATCTTTGGACACTCGTTTTGGGAGACTCGTGCCACTTCATAAAACAAAAAATTATTGTTATAAAAAATTTGGAGAGACTCGTGTTTAGCAGGAGCAAAATGTGGTTTAAATAATAAAAAAATCATATAATCTCAGTCATCTAAATATGGACCCCGTATTTAAAAATTATGAGTTAAATACGAGGTCCATATTTGAAAGCAAGGAATCAAATATGGAACTCAATTTTAAAAAATACGAATAAAATATAATACTCGTTTTTAAAAGTTGTGAGTAAAATATGAGTTTTTTTTACATATACCTCGAATTGTAATACTTACTTTAGTAGAAAAACAATGAGCTGGCCTAACCCATATTTGGTCCACCCATATTTAGCCCAACTCATATTTGACCAGCCCAAATTAGGCCTAGTCCATAATTTTGCCAGTGTTACTCATGCTACTTCATATAAAAGATTAAGAGTATGAACATCAGTTTCATAATGAGACTATAAAGTGTGGATTCATACCAAAAAAAATCGGAGCATGTGTGTGTATATTAGTATGTGTATATGTGTGTATGAGGAGATTCATAAAAAAAGAAAAAAAATGAAATGCTTCTTGTATGAGCAACACGATCTGAGTTTCGTATGCTGGATTTTGTACACTGAAGTGTGCAACGACCATGAACGGAGGAAATAGAGCGACGACGTTTCAAATCGGAGGGAGAAAGCGTGTGCGAGAGAGAGAGAGAGAGAGAGAGAGGATGGAGGCATTTCATTACTAGTTCGGAAGAGAGAGAACGGAGAATATGAAGTGGTCTCAAATATGCCCATTTTAGGTTTTTTTCTTGTCAAACCGCAATTTGGGGGATGTTAAAAGGATTTCAACCCAAATTAAGGATTCAAGTATAGTGGGGGACTCCATAAAGGAAAATACGGTTTAAACAAAATCTCCCAATGAAAAGTATGGGGGGAAGTTTAGCTTAAGTTTTGTTTTAAGTTTAAGTTGATAGTTTAGGATGGGGGAAAGGGAATCAGCCAAAAAAAATTGTGTCTTTACTCGAACTAATTTGTTGAGTAAACTGTGTCTTTTAAGTGTTTTTTTTTTGTGGCAACTAATATATTTTTCTATTAATAAATCTCTATTAGTCTCAAACTAATATGCTTTTATACTAATGAATCTCCATTAGTGGCAAACATTTTAAATTTGCAACTAATTAAAATATTTGGTTCCCACTAAATGCTTAATTTTTCTGTCCTTAAATTTAGTGGCAAAATTAGTACCGATTTTAATTTGTTTCCACTAATACACTATCGTTTAGTGGCAAACATAATTTTTGCGACAAATTATACATTTTAGTGGCAATAAATGATTAGTCACTAGTCAAATTTCCACGAATCGATATTTTTCTTGTAATGATAAGCTTATTGATCATTTCATCATGACATTGGTGTGTTGGGATTGTCGTCGACGTTACAGAGGCCTCCAACTCATTAAGATTGTGGGAAAAGGGTGAGGTTTGAGAGGCCTCCAACTCATTAAGATTGGTGAAAAAAGGGTGAGGTTTGAGTTAACGCATTTAATTAATATAAGACGTTTATCCCCTCTTTAAGTCATTGCCAAGATTTTTTGAGATTTTTTCGTAAGGCCCTAGGTTTTCCCACTAATGGATTTTTTTTCCGTAGATCCGGTGTTGTGACGTTATTTACTTTTTCGCACAATTTATATCTCAAATGCTTAATGAATAGGGATATTTTTTGTGTATAATAAATCATATAATTTTTTGTATTTATATGTTTGGGTTGTAATCGTTATCTTTAACATCAATTACAATTTAAAATAAATTTTAAATGTGTATATCTTCCGTTTCAAGTAGTAATTTTCCACTAGATCACTCTCATAGACACTCATAGAAATTCCCTAATTAGAAGGGTAGGGGAACCAAATTTGGGCAATTTTTGTCAATTTTATTAAAAACATCTCTCATAATCCACTCATGAATCACTTTGAGGTATTAGGGATATGTTTGATGGAGTTAACAAGAGGCACAAGGTGTTTTATTTTTTTCCATTATGATACCTTTTTCATTATGGTCTTTGTGTTCCTTCCTCTTTCTACTAATAAAGTTTTTTATATCCATATTTTTGGATTTTTATTCTTAAAATAATATTTTACGACATTTATCATATATTAGAAATGATTGTCTTATCTCATTTTGAAATATAAATCATGTTTATAGAAATTCCTTATGTAATGCCCAAATTTTATTGAATTGATAAAGTCGCACTTTATTTTCGGATCAGCATGATTCGCAAGTTTTATGGTCTTGGATTTATGAGAAATTAAGGGATTGATTTAAATAGGTTATTTTTAAATGAAATTAAGGTTAAGGAGAAAAGGTAAAAAATGTCGCATATCGCATTAGGCGTGTTAAATTAAGTTATGCATTTTAAACGAAAGAATTATATAATTAGAGTTATTTATGAATAATAATAATAATAATAATAATAATAATAATAATAATAATAATAATAATAATAATAATAATAATAATAATAATAATAATAATAATAATAATAATAATAATAATAATAATAATAATAATATAATGGGTTTTTTGTCAAAAAAATAAAAGTGCTTGGAAAATTTGAAAAATTCCACGAGATGTAAAATTAAATTTTAGGCAATTTTCTCTTCTTCGATGATGTTAAAAAATGTTTAGACCTAATTGATGGGATTTTTTGTTCGAAGTTAGTAAGAAGAAAAATAAGAAATGAAGCAATTTAAGTTAGTTGGGATGCAAACTTTGGATGATTTTCATCCATTCTTTCTACTCCATTTGGCATAGGGTATCACCATTAAATGTTTATGAGTCATTTGAGATGAGTAGGGGTCATATAGGGTGGCCTATAGGAAGTTACCTATCCCATTCTCTTCCATTTATGGATAATAAAAAGTGCATTTTGTCAGATTCGAAATACTCGTTCTCACTACCATTTTAACTCAACAAAAGATTGCTTATACTATCTATGACAAAACCTTACTATCCCTTACAATTATCCTTCCATTATTAAAAGTTTCCAGGTGCTATAGAGGAGTTATTTTGGGTGTGGAAGATGACTTCTATAAGCACTTAAAGTTTGGAGCTAATTGGGTTATCTTTTCTACCACTTCATCAAATTTATTATCTTCAAGAGGTAGGGGTTCTACATTATTTTTAAGTTTAAATCGAGGTATGCTACATACACGTATATATGTATGGCCACTTATGCTTATTATCACTACATATGAATACATGTTGCAGAATATGTGATAGAAATGGATAAAAGTTAAAGTTCAAAAGAAGGATGAATTTCAAAATATTTAAATAAATTATTTATGGCATAAATCATGCTAAACTTGATAATTTCATCATAGAATTTTATATTGAACTTACGAAGAAATAATAGTATGAATTTGTTGGGTTATATTGGCATAAAATCTTAATTTTCATTAACACAAACTCATGTAGTTGGGATAAATGGGTTAAGTATGTTGAAAATGCATTAAATTGATCTTTTGAAAAAGAAATGATAAATTTCAAAATTTCAAAATACTAATCACATAAAATGATACAATTTCTGTGAACAAAGTTTGTAAAAATTAAAGAAAAGAAAGTAAATGGCTGCTAAGTATAAAATTAGTAAAAGTTTAGGTGTTTAAATGTGTAATGTTAAAAAGTCAAGGCCCAAGGTGAAACAAGGAACAAGAGTAACAATGAAAAGTTGTCATTTTGTAAGACACATTAAAGTATGGTTTTGGGGTCAAAGATATGAGTTTTCATTGAGTACTAACATTTGCAAGAATGAATAATGTATTGAAAATTTAATTTTAAAGGTAAAAAATGACAAGGTAAAATAATGAGAAATATGGTAGAAAAAGAAAATTAAATGTTTTGAAAGGTGAAGCCTTGAAATAACAAAATAAAAATTATAGCACAAAGGTGACATTTTATGTAAAATATGGAGATAAGTATGATTTAGCAAACCAATGGGACTCTTGTTAAAGATTTGGATTTTATGTGGTAAAAACTCGTGTTTTGTAAAGTAAAGATGAAAAAGAATCATTTTTGTTAAATGTATAAAATGCAAGTTTACAACTGTGTGAATAGTGGAAAATACACTTGTGACACCCCGCTTATTAAAATAACGGTTGACCAACCCTCTACTATAATAAAACATGAATCTCAAATAGCTTATTCTTAGCATCATTGTCGAAAATCCATTAACTAATAACCACCTATTATTTAATCAAGTCGCGTGTCAATTTTAAACTTTAATTAAATTTCCATAAATAAAGCCATTCACCATCAACTATTCCACAATCAAATAAGTAAATCTAAATACTGGAATAAAATAAAATCTAATAACCGGCTAAACCATTGGTTTACAATCCAATACAGTCAATCATTAAAAATAAATTAAATAAAAGATGACATTGGGCGACATGCCCTGATAATAACTGATTGAATCCTATCTAGACTCTCAAAGATAGAAAACGGCTAAACAATTCCTGAAACATTCCACAGCTGTTATAGCCCCGATGACTTGAAAATGATAATCATTCTTGGTGTCCTTGTGGCTGGACGCCTAAACGTTTTTTGAAAATATTTTGACACAATTTAGAACCCAAAACCGTTTGAAAATATTCTGCAAGTAATTAAAATGCATTAATGAATATGAGTGTATTCTTTCATATTTAAATTGGTATCGCACTCCCATGAGATAATACTCATCCCTCAACTATAGCGCACACCTAACGAATGCATTTTAACATCCTTGTTATGCTACCCAGCTTAACTAGTCTCAATATACCCTTTAAGTCCATACGCTACCCTGCGTCCTGCATATTTTATATGATTGGCTTTCACTTCCACTTAATAATTATAATTTTCAATTATAATTAATCAATATATTTCAAATAACATTCACTAGTTATTAATCCAATATTCACACCTTAGTGTCTTAGGCCTGTATATAATTTTCCTCACTTTTATATACACACTTTCATATCACAATATATATATATATATATATATATATATATATATATATATATATATATATATATATATATATATATATATATATATGTGTGTGTGTGTGTGTGTGTGTGTGTGTGTGTGTGTGTGTGTGTGTGTGTGTGTGCGCGTGTGTCACTCACTATATACATATAACCGCAATCCCTCGGAGTAATAATTCACTAGATGAGAATCTCTAGCATGCTATCAAGCTCCACAGAATACACACTCTGTCGAAATCTCACCATCGAACCCAAAATATAAACGTAAACCGAAGGTGGCATAGTCATACATCTGTGGTGCGTAACCATACCATATTACCCCTACGAGACTCAAAACTCACACACAGGGTGGTCATGCGATAGACCTGTGACGTAAGGGACTAATACTACACCTATTGAGATTCGTCAAGAGAGATCACCCACAACCCGCAACCTCCACCGATTACATGTCCACTAGGATAGGTATGTTTTAAATAAATTTACCATACACACGGATATATATATATATATATATATATATATATACTGTCTTGATACCTCATATATATATTCAAAATCTTGGCTAACCGTGCTTGTCACTCGTAGCACTAGCTTATACTCCTGAGTCCAAACCCAACTCCAAATTATAAAATCATCACTTATTTAATTACATATCCCTTATAATAATATTCTAGAAATATAACCGTTCTCAACCATCATGTATCCCTTTTTTACCGAATTTTTATTTCGAATTTATTATCCCTTTTCCCGATTATTCACCCCAAATACTCTAAGTCTCACCTTGAATATATCCCAATCATCACAAGGTAATTTATCTCCGTTATATTAATATTTCCAGGGGTCCTAACTTATTTGCAGACATTCTGAATCCACCCTAACCTAACCAAATCACAAATTCCATTTAAATACCCAAACTGGAATAACAGTGATGTCGAACCACTTCGACTTGAGGGCGAATCTATTCACCCCTGCAGAACAACCCCAATTCCGCTTATTTCGAATTTTAGTAAGGTTTTCTCAATTTAATCCACCAACAATTTCAATCTCATCAAGAATTCCCATTCTTCATAAAGTCTAAATATGAAACTAATTCGTTTTCATATTCAATTCCTATATACATGATCAACTACATGGGATTCATCACAATATTCAATAACTGTGAAATTTTCAACACTATAACAATAATTCATAAAGTCCCAATATTTTTAATTAAGATTTAATCTTTATACATGGGATCTTATTTTCAAATCTCAATTCATATAATTCATGTCTCAATACTATGAATTCATGTCCCAAAAACCTATTTTCATATGAATCCCACCCAAAATCAATTGTCTCAGTTATAATATGAATTGACATACAACCATAAATTTCAAAGCAAGTTAATCACTTGCCTTAATATCTCGTAAAGTCTGAATTTGTATGAAGAAATCCCTTTGGTGATGATCCTAGCCCAGAATTCTCCCAACATCTTCTTCCAATCGATCTCCTTATGAGTCCCTTTGGTTTTCTCTTGAAATTCTTTGAGTTTCCTTCTTTTTTCTCTCTAACTTCTCTCTAAGATTTTTGTATAACATCTTAGACTTTTGATACGATAATATGGATGCCTCTCTTATCTAAAACCCTTTTATCTTCTCCTAATCCCGAAATTAGGTTAAATATTAGCATTAAAATGACCCGAATACTCCTATCCCATTTAGTCTAAAAAGCCCCAAAATCCAATCACTACCCCCAAGTACTTAATTTTGACTATTCCAACATATTCCTGATCAACCGTGCACTCAAAATCATCATCTGAGTCACCCATCATCAATTTACCATCTTATTCTCAACACGACCCCACACACGCGTCCCGAATAAGATATCGTCTACCCGTCGCTTTTACCCAGTTACGACATAATATAAATTAATACAATTTTATTTACTTATCATACAAGTAAATATAATAACACATGAATATTAATGCATTTCTCGCTAATTAATATTTATTCAATTCATTTTATTTTTTAATTTAATTAAATTATTATGACACGTGTAATTTAAATATTTCTAAAAATATGGGGTGTTACATTCTTCCCCCATTGCAAAGGTATTTTTTCCCTAAAATTCAAATATGCCTAGTTCTCAAACTTCAAATCCTTACCCTCATGGCATCCGAATGTACCCAACATCAAATCATGATAATATTATGATGCCTCCACTATACACCCGCTAGTGGTACCATCATAACTAAAGGCCTAATCAATATGGCCTAACATTAGCAAAAAGTCTATGTAACACCCCGCCTAATTAAATACCGGGTAGCTACTCCTTTATTAAATTAAACCGAATATACAGTAGATTCATTCTCAGCATCACTATCGAAAAATATTTTTCTTTTTAAAATAACTCACCCAATACTTAATTAAGTTACGTGTTAAAAACATTTTCCCATAATTGATACCAATTGAAACCATTACCACAATACTGAACAATAATAGAGAAGTCTCATAACACAACTGAATAATGAATAACAAGATTAAAAGTAACTGGATAATACTTCCCAGTTTAAAACATCCAACACCAATCCAACAAAACTAAAATGAAAGTACCAACATCAACCAAATACAATCTCTGAAAAGGTAAATGGAATGACTAGAATCCTGGGCAACATGCACTAAATGATAAAAGTACTAAGACATAGGAATCAAAGAAATGAAGCATCTAAACAAGTCATCATCTCCAGGAACAGTAACTCATGATCAACATCCATACCCTAAGCTGCACATCCCTGATGCTGGGCACCTGCTAATATAGATATAGTACATAAGAGAATATGCAAGGAAACGGGTCAGAGCCCGAATGTAAATGATTTTAAAATAGCAAGTGCTTAACAAGTGCAATAAAGCATTTATTATGTACATGTTAGATTCCTGGCTGTCACTTAATATTCTCAGTTCTCACCTAGAGTGCATGTCTAATGTATCTGAGTAACTTCCTAATATCGGTTTCCTTACAATATGATTTTTGTCCCATATAATAACCCCGTATGTCCCATACCATACGTAATATAATTATTCACATTTTATTCTCTTTAATATGAATCTCCAAGCCTTAGGATTAAGTATTCTTTTACTTAATTTCAATTTCTTTTATTCACAGTCAACTACAATATCACACCGTAGACTGAATAATAGTATATATATATATATATATATATATATATATATGTGTGTGTGTGTGTGTGTGTGTGTGTGTGTGTTCACCCTATCATATATACTAATATAGCACCTTCTAGACACAGTTGCGGTGCATGCATACTCTTCTATCATGTCCAGTCACAATTCTCATTGTCTAAAGGACAAATGGTTCGGTGTCTTCCCCGAATCATAAATAACATAACACACATATGTTGGAGGCGAGCATACTCCCCAGCCAAATGGGTCACGTACATACCTTCGTTCCCATTCAAACGTCTAAACTACAAATCTCACTGATAGAACGTGTCCAAGGTCCTATGCTCAGGGTACGAATCTAAAATCCTCCCAAATTTGGGCGCACAGAATAAGACCATCCACTACGCGAAACCTCCACCCCGATAGCAAGTAGCATAGGTATGTCATACACACAATAAACTATAATATAGGTATACATCCACCTATAATATCAACAAGGTATTCACACAACCGTAAGATAATTCCCATACGCAGTATTATATATCTCTCAATTCCTACGTATTAACTATTATGACTTTAGTACTTAATATATTATTCCTGAGCCTATCTCATTACTCGAAGATTAAATCATTTTTTCGTGATATATATTCAGTAAGAAACTCACTCATACCCTACTGGTCCATGTCATCATACTCCCCGAATTATTGCGAATTAATCTCATCTTTAATTATATTCAATGAAACCTACCCTCTTATAACCATAAATTCCTTTACTTAGGTTTATTCATATATGAACTTAGGATTTTCCAGGTGATTAAAATGATCCCCACCCTACTGGTCCTATCCTTAATCTTCACCTAAACGAATCACAATCCAAAATGCCAATCTATCAACCGTAATTCATTCGATTAATTAACGCAACTCTCTCCAATTTAAATCCCAACCAAATTAACATCAATCCGGGTTTTACTTATGACCTACTACCCTCCTATAAGTCCATTATGTTCAAATAAAAATCACTAAAAATTCGTAAAAGTTTTGGGATTAAATAAAGAATTAAAAAGTAAACAAGTTCATCAATTCTGGGTAGGTCAATCGATCGAGGGTCATGGGTCGATCGATCGATCGATGAGTCGATCGATCGAGCTTCATGGGTCGATTGATCGATCACCCATTTATCAGCCCAGATTCTACATCTTTTGTTCTATGGGTTTTATAACTTTTGATCATTCAAATCTCTATTTTAACCTCCCAAATTTCTTATAATTCATACCATATGATATAGCAACATATCTAAATGATTCCTGCTGTTCTAAACAACCTAGAATCATCAAGAGATTGGATTAAAGTGTATACATTTCATATTTTCCAGAAAACTAAAAATATGTGTTCCCTCAAGAACAAACCTATAACTTTATGAATTTCTCCAATATGTGATGTTTATTTCGTGGATTAAAGTCTACCAACAACATAAGATTAATCCTATATATCTCTACTTTCCTGAAATGAATTTACATTAACTAGTTTATCTTCAAAACACGTAATTTCTCCTCATTCCTAATTATCCTAACATGGACATTATACAAACTAGATTGCAATTATCAAATCACTTGCCTCTACTGAAGATTTGATCCTTTGGGGATGAATGTCACTGGTGTTCTTTCCGGTCAACTTTCGGTGGTGGTGGGTGGTGGTGACCTTTGGCTCTTGGTGTTCCCACTAAGACTCTTCCTTTTCCTTAGAGAACTCCTCACTTTCTCTCAATTTCTTATTCTCAAAGTTTGTAAAATGAATGAATTATCTAATACCTTTATACTTATAAATAAACTCTCAAATTCGTGTACACTATTCACCTTCCAAGTGAAATGTCCATATTACCCCTCCGGGGTGACTATTCAGCTCCAAAGTTCCCCGATACCCTATACAAACGTACGAGTAGACTTTTTTTTACTGTAAAAACACTTCCAAACACTTTGGCGTAGTTAAAACGACCATTTGGATGACATAACAATATTCCTCTTTTTATTTAATATAAAAATAGTCCCGATATTACTATTCACACTAGGCCTATCAATGGGTCGGGTCCCGACCCGAACCCGATCCGTATAATAGGGTTTGAGCATATTTTTTTGGACCCTAAGACCCAGATACTCGAAGACCCGTTTATTAAACGGGTAGGGTTTGGATCTTATACAAGACCCGGACCCGAAGACCCGACCCGAATTGTACATTATTATTTTTTAAATATATATACATATACTATAAATTTATATATATTTATAAATATATCTTATCAATATAACATGTAAGTAATATATATACAAATATATATATTTATGTATATAATAAATATAAATAATATATTTTTTATTTATACTAATAATATTCTATAATACATTACAAAATATTTTAATTTAAGATTAAAAAATAAAGAAGGGGGATCATATAAAATAAATATAAAATAAATATATATATTTGGCTGGACCCGAACCCGAACTCGAGACCCGAACGGATCCGGATCTGGATCCAATATTGTAGACCCGATGAAAACCTGAACCCGATGAAGACCCGATTACACGGATCTGGATCTTCCTAAACCCGACCCGGCTCCAACCCGTTGACAGGCCTAATTCACACGCGTCTGACTTATTCACCGAAATTGTCGTATTTACTATTCACGATAACTTCTAAAATTAATCATAAGTAAAGTCATATATTACTTTGGTTCTATATATAACATTCAACATATATCATATATTACTATTTTCTCAAGTAATATTTAAATCCGAATTAATTTTTAAATTATTCAATTAATTCCAAACAAATCCCTTTTTAAAAGGTAATAAAATTACGGGGTATTACATACTTCCCCCCTAATAACGGAATTTCGTCCCTAAATTCAGAAAATAAAAGCATACCTGGTACAAATAACTCTGGATAACGTTCGCACATATCGTCCTCACGCTCCTAGGTATATTCCTCAATATTATGGTGTGCCAACTGGACACGCACAAGCGATACTACTTTCGACCTCAAGCGTTTCTCAGCGCGGTCTAAGATCATCACTGGGCGCTCCTCGTAAGAATTATCTGGCTGCAAATCCACTTCCTCCAATGCAATATGAGTGTGAGCTAACTCATCGCGAAGATACCGTCGCAATGAAGAAATGTGGAACAAGTCATGTATACGATTCAGGTGTTCCGGTAGCCCAATTTTGTATGCTACTGGTCCCACTCTCTCTATGATAGGAAATGGTCTCATATATCCTTGTGTTAATTTCCCTTTCTTCTTAAATATCATTATCCCCTTCATTGGAGATACTCGCAAAAGTACTTGGCCCCCCACGCTAAAATCCCTGGAGAACCTCTTAGCATCAACATAGCATTTCTGTCTATCTTGCGCTACACGAATGCGACTTCTGATCATTTTAATCATGGCAGACGTATCCTGAATCACTTTCGGTCCAAGTAGCTTGTTGTCCCCCACTTCTTACCAACATACAGGAGAGAAGTAAGGTCTTCAATATAATGCCTCGAATGGGGCCATACCAATAGTGAACTAATAGGAATTATCATACGCAAATTCCACCAAAGGAAGATATTGTTCCCAACTCCCTCCAAAATCCAGAATACACATACGCAACATATCCTCTAGCATCTGGTTAGTGCGTTCCGTCTGACCATCTGTCTGTGGGTGATAGGCTGTACTCAACCACACTTCAGTACCCATGGCCTCGTGAAAACTTTCCCAAAATCGAGAAATAAAGATCTTATCCCGATCGGACATAATATTAAGCAGAACTCCATGTAACCTTACTATCTCGGCTATAAAGATCTGTGCATATTTCCCTGTAGCATAATCAGTCCGTACTGGCAAGAAGTGAGCTCCCTTAGTCAACCGATCCACAATCACCCATATGGAATCGTGACCTCTCTTTGTGGTAGGTAGTCCGGTGATAAAATCTATGGAAATGATCTCCCATTTCCACATCAGAATCTCTAACGGCTGAAGAAACCCTGCTAGCTTCTGATGGTCCACTTTCACTAATTAGCAAGTTGCACATTTAGAGACAAACTCGGTAATATCTTTCTTCACCGCTCCACCAATACTGTCGTCGCATATCTTGGTACATTTTGTCCCCACCGGGATGTGCCGCAAATTTGAAACCATGCGACTTAGACATCCCCGCGTGCCGTAACTCTTCCCCTCCTGGAACAATCAGTATAACATTAAAGTGCAAGCCTCCCTCTGAGATCACTAAGTAAGACTCTACTCCTTCGACTAAAAGTTATCGATTTTTTTCCTGACAGAATGGATCAGTTGCCTAGGACTGTACTAACCTCGTCATAATCTGAGGTGTAATGGTCATAACAGACATAAATGACCTAGCAACTGCATCCTGGTGGCCTAGTTCCTTCCATTTTGCCTTCCACACCGAGACTAGTTCACCTTCAGGTCTACGACTCAAAGCATCGGCTACCACGTTAGCCTTTCCCAAGTGATAATGAATCTCAAACTAATAGTCCTTCACGAATTGAAGCCACCTGCGCTACCGCATGTTTAACTCTCTCTGAGTGAACAAATACTGTAGTGACTTGTGGTCCATGAATAGCGAAACTTTTCACCCAACAAATAGTGTCTCCATATCTGAAGGGTAAATACGACCGCTGCAAGCTCTAAGTCGTGGGTAGGGAGTTTTTCTCATGAGGCTTAAGCTTTCTAAAGGCATAAGATATAGCCTTCTCTTCTTGATGCAAAACCCCACCAAGTCTCTGTAACGATACGTCAGTGTATACAAGATACTCCACGCCTGGCCTAGGCAGCGCTAGTACCGGAGCAGAAGTCAACTTATCCTTCAGTTCATCAAACGACAACTAACATGCATCATCCCAAAAAAAGGGTACACCTTTATGGGTTAGATTAGTCATCGGTCCCGCAATCTTTGAAAAGCCTCTGATAAACTGATTGTAGTAACCAGTTAATCCTAAGAAACTGCATACCTCTATCGGTATCGTGGGTTATCCTCACTCCTTCACCACTGATACTTTGCTAGGATCAACTGAAATACCTCTTTCTGACACTACATGCCCCAGGAATTGAACCTCTCGAAGATAAAACCCACACTTGGCATACAACGGATGCTCACGTAGTGTCTGTAGGACCTTTCGCAAATGCTCGGCGTGCTCCTCTTCTGTATTAGAGTAAACCAGGATGTTATCTATAAAGACAATGACAAAGTGATCTAGGAACTCTCTGAATACTCGGTTCATCAAGTCCATAAATACAGCTGGCGCATTGGTCAACCCGAACGGTAAAACTCAGAACTCGTAAGATACATATCGAGTCAGAAAAGTAGCCTTCAATACATCATGTTCTCTAATTATCAATTGGTGATATCCAGATCTCAAGTCTATCTTTGAGAAGTAAGTTTCACCTCTCAACTGATCAAACAAGTCATCGATGCGGGGTAAAGGGTATTTATTCTGAATAGTGACTTTATTAAGTTCTCGATAATCAACACACAGCCGTAAGGATCCATCCCTCTTCTTTACAAACAGAACTGGGGCACCCCAAGGTGAGGTACTCCTACAGATGAAACCCTGTCCCAATAACTGCTTGATTTGATCCCTCAATTCTCTTATCTCTGCAGGAACCATACAGTAGGGAGCACGGGCTATAGGTCAAGTGCCCGGTTCTAAGTCAATCACAAACTCAATTTCCCTACTAGGAGGTAATTCAGGTATATCCTGAAATACATCGGTGAATTCTCTAAAAATTAGAATTGAATTAAGGGAAATTACAACTGTCATAGAGGTCTCCTCCTCTAAGTAATATAAATGAATGGACGATCCTCCCCCGGACCGAGGCGTCGCTAAAATAAGCATCTCCTGACCAGGAATAGCGAATATAATACTCCTACCAAAACAGTCGATCGTGGCTCTATAAGTGACTAGCCAATCCATCCCAATAATAGCATCATATTCAGACATCTCTAATACAAGCATATCAACTGGAAAAATCAAACTCCCAATCTCTATACTCACACTACGGCATATAAAGAAAATAGGCGTGCCATGACCCATATGTGAATCTACATAAGTAATAGTATTATTAGTTGTTTCTAACAACCCTATGGCCCGAGCAAAACTAGTGGATATGAAAGAATGTGATTCTCCCGTATCAAACAAAATACATACCATAACTCCAGAGATAGAAAACATACCCTCAATCGCGGGTGGTGGCTGCTAAACTGCCGCCTGCTGAACGTTGTACACATGTCCATAGTGTTGCTTCCCCTGTTATGGCGGAGCTGATGGAATGGCTTGTAAGGCTGGAATACGGGACGGTGCTAGAAGAGCAGCTGTAAACATAGGCCTCTGAGTCTCTCGGTGCGCACCCGGCTGCTGAGGCATCTTACCCTTATCTGGGAAGTCATGTTTCTTGTGACCAGTTTTGCCACATGTGAAACATCTACCCGCAAATCCTCCCTCATTACGATCCTATTGGCCATGACCTTGTTGACCATTTCCACATCTGCCTTGGCCTTGATGGACCTGCTGATTGTGCTGTTGGCCTTGGTGGCCTTGCCTATTACCACTCTGCCCATAACGAAATCCTCCCGATCTCAGACGTTTTGCATAATCCCCTAGCTGCGAATTCTGATCACCCTATTTTGGTTGTCCCTGAGCTGAAGATGATGCACTGCCATTTTCTCCAGTACGGGCCTACTTACTGGACTCAGTTCCCCTCTTACTCCCCATGACATGAAGACGGTGGTACTGGCAGTGAAGTAAGGAAGCATTCAATACATCATTATAGGTCTGTAAGGAAATATTTCCCAACAGATGTTGGAGAATCCTCAAAGTAAGACCCTCCCTGAACAACTGAATCTTCTTCTCCTCAGTAGGTACCTCTCCTGGCACCAAATTGGTCAGCATAGTAAACTCTTCTTCATATTCAGCAACTGATTTCCCTTCATGGGTGAGGTCTAAGAGTTTCCTCCGCATCTCATTCTAAACTGCAGAAGGAAAGTATTTGCGATCGAACCACACACAGAAGTCCTGAATAGACAAGGTATCCATTTTCTCTTTTGTGGTAGTGGACTCCCACCACTATAAAGCTGCACTAACCAACTTGAATGTAGCTAGCATTTTCTTCTGAACCTCAGTACATTCGTGCATACACATATGCCACTGAATGTCTTTCTTCCATTGGCTAGCAGTTACGACGTCGGAACCCCCTTTGAATTCTGGTGGATGTGCCTTTTGGAAGGCCTCTCGAACACATTCCCAAGAATTGGGAAAACCCTTGCGCTGGTGCTGGTGGAGAAGCTTATTGGGCCGCTGCTAAGGCAGCATTTATTGCTTGAGCAATAATGGCAGCAACCTCTGTCGCATTCATAATGCCCTGAACTGGAGCGGGTTGTGGTGCTGGCTATGCTGCACCTGAGGCTCTTTGTGCACGGCATGGAGGCATAAAAAATGAGATACATCAAAATTAGCATTTTAAAATACCTAATAAATAGCCCAAGTCATAAATGCGCAAATATGATTCCCAATAATCCTAATGATAGGGCTCCATATCAAATAACGCTAAGCAGAAAGCATAAGTAAGCTGCACAGATCCTAAAGACTCTAAAACCTGATGCTCTGATACCACCTGTAACACCTCGCCTAATTAAATACTGGGTAACTACTCCTTTATTAAATTAAACTGATTATACAGTGAGTTCATTCTCGGCATCACTGTCAAAAAATATTTTTCTTTTTAAAATAACTCACCCAATACTTAATTAAGTTACGTGTTAAAAACATTTTCCCATAATTGATACCAATTGAAACCATTACAACAATAATGAACATTAATAGAGAAGTTTCATAACACAACTGAATAATGAATAATAAGATTAAAAGTAACTGGATAATACTTCCCAGTTTAAAACATCCAACACCAATCCAACAAAACTAAAATGAAAGTACCAACATCAACCCAATACAATCTCTGAAAAGGTAAATGGAATAACTAGAATCCTGGGCAATATGCCCTAAATGAGAAAAGTACTAAGACATAGGAATCAAAGAAATGAAGCATCTAAACAAGTCATCATCGCCAGGAACAACAACTCATGATCAACATCCATACCCTAAGCTGCACGTCCCTGATTCTGGGCACCTGTTAATATAGATATAGTACAGAAGAGAATATGCAAGGAAATGGGTCAAAGTCCGAGTGTAAATGATTTTAAAATAGCAAGTGTTTAACAAGTGCAATAAAGCATTTATTATGTATATGTTAGATTCCTAACTTTCACTTGATATTCTCACCTCTCACCTAGAGTGCATGTCTAACGTATCTGAGTAACTTCCTAATTAAGGTTTCCTTACAATATGATTTTTGTCCCATATAATAACCCCGTATGTCCCAAACCATACGTAATATAATTATTCACATTTTATTCTCTTTAATATGAATCTCCAAGCCTTAGGATTAAGTATTCTTTTAATTAATTTTAATTTCTTTTATTCACAGTCAACTACAATATCACACCATAAATTAAATAACAGTATATATATATATATATTCACCCTATCATATATACTAATATAGAACCTTCCAGACACAGCTGCGGTGCATGAATACTCTGCTATCATGTCCAGTCATAATTCTCATTGTCTAAAGGACAAATGGTTCGGTGTCTTCCCCGAATCACAAATAACATAACACACATATGTTGGAGGCGAGCATACTCCCCAGCCAAATGGGTCACGCACGTACCTACGTTCCCATTCAACCGTCGAAACTATCAATCTCACCAATGGCACGTGTCCAAGGTCATATGCTCAGGGTACGAATCTAAAATCCTCCCAAATTTGGGTGCACAGGAGAAGACCGTCCACAAGCTAAACCTCCACCCCGATAGAAAGTAGCGTAGGTATGTCATACACACAATAAACTATAATATAGGTATACATCCACCTATAATATCAACAAGGTATTCATACAACCATAAGATAATTCCCATACGTAGTATTATCTATCTCTCAGTTCCTACGTATTAACTATTATGACTTTACTCCTTAATATATTATTCCCGAGCCTATCTCATTACTCAAAGATTAAATAAGTTTTCAATTATATATATTAAGTAAGAAACTCACCCATACCCTACTGGTCCATGCCATCATACTCCCCGAATTATTGCGAATTAATTTCATCTTTAATTATATTCGATAAAACCTACCCTCTCATAACCATGCATTCCTTTACTTAGATTTATTCACATATGAACTTAGGATTTTCCAGGTGATTAAAATTATTCCCACCCTACTGGTCCTATCCTTAATCTTCACCTAAACGAATCACAATCCAAAACGTCAATCTATCAACCATAATTCATTCGATTAATTAGCATAATTCTCTCCAATTTAAATCCCAACCATAGTAACATTATTCCGGGTTTTACTTATGACCTACTACCCTCCCATAAGTCCATTTTGTTCCAATAAAAATCACTAAAAATTCCAAAAAGTCTTGGGATTAAATCAAGAATTAAAAAGGAAACAAGTTCATCAATTATGGGGAGGTCGATCGATTGAGGGTCAGGGGTCGATCGATCGATGAGTGGATCGATCGAGCTTCATGGGTCGATCGATCGATCACCCAGTTATGAGCCCAGATTTTGCAACTTTTGTTCTACGGGTTTTATAACTTTTAATCATTCAAATCTCTATTTTAACGTCCCAGATTTCATATAATTCATACCACATGATATAGCAACATATCTAAATGATTCCTACTATCTAAACAACCTAAAATCATCAAGAGATTGGATTAAAGTGTATACATTTCATATTTTCCAGAAAACTAAAAATATATGTTTCCTCAAGAACAAGCCTATAACTTTTTGAATTTATCCAACATGTGATGTTTATTTCGTGGATTAAAGTCTACCAACAACATGAGATTAATCCTACATATCTCTACTTTCTAGAAATGAATTTGTATTAACTAGTTTATCTTCAAAACATGTAATTTCTCCTCATTCCTAATTATCCTAACATGGACATTATACAAACTAGATTGAAATTATCAAATCACTTGCCTCTACTAAAGATCTGATCCTTTGGGGATGAATGTCGCTGGTGCTTCTTCCCTTCTCCGGTCAACTTCCGGTGGTGATGGGTGGTGGTGACCTTTGGCTCTTGGTGTTCCCACTAAGACTCTTCCTTTTCCCCAGAGAACTCCTCACTTTCTCTCAATTTCTTATTCTCAAAGTTTGTAGAATGAATGAATTATCTAATACCTTTTTACTTATAAATAAACTCTCAAATTCGTGTACACTATTCACCTTCCAAGTGAAATGTCCATATTACCCCTCAGGGGTGACTAGTAGGCTCCAAAGTGCCCTGAGACCCTAACAAACGTCCGAGTAGACTTTTTTTACTGTAAAAATACTTCTGAACACTTTGGCATAGTTAAAACGACCATTTAGATGACATAACAATATTCCTCTTTTTATTTAATATAAAAACAGTCCCGATATTACTATTCACATGCGTCTGACTTATTCACCGAAATTTCCGTATTTACTTTTCGTGACAACTTCTAAAAGTAATCATAAGTAAAGTCATATATTACTTTGGTTCTCTAAGTAATATTCAACATATATCATATATTACTATTTTCTCAAGTATTATTTAAATCCGAATTAATTTTTAAATTATTCAATTAATTCCAAATAAATCGCTTTTTTAAAGGTAATTAAATTACGGGGTATTACATTCTCTTCAATTCATTTTATACTAATATACTCCATCATTCTTAAGGTCTAACTTGCACGATGATATGAAAAACCATTGTGAACCTGCTAAAAATCCTCTAATAAGATGAGCCTATATGCCACTGACTCTGTCATCTCAATACTGAGGAAAGGTCCCACTTCTCTAGGTGCCAACCTAGCTTCTTGCCAAATCACTACCATACGAAATAATTTCTGATTAACTCAATCCTTATTGACGAACTCTATATCTCGCCCGATTTGAGAAGTTTGTTATCCCCTCCCCTCCAATTAACTAGAGGGCGGATGACAAGGTCTCCCGCACCAAGTCTCAAAAGGTGCCTTACCAAGGCTAAACTTATATAAGATATTACACGTAACTCTACCAATGGTAATTACTCCTACCAATTACCTTATAATCTAGAAATGGATACCCCAATGGTAATTACTCTACCAATGGTAATTACTCCATGTGCCTCACCAATTACACGCAACTCTACCAATGGATACCCCTACTGTTCTCTTAGCTTGGTTGGCACTAATGGCCTGTATGAAGCCACTGCCACTAGGTCGAAATTCCATTAAGATGAATCTTTTAAATGGGCCCCCTATTGAGTGTCCCTTCTTTGGTGTCCCACTACCACTAATACACCATGTCTTACTCTATTAATTAGACTATTCACTTCTCTTGGATCCCTTCACATGGAAGTGTTGATATTGACATTGTAAAAGTATGACAATGATAACATTGGCATAAGTCATCTTTGCCATATTTCCTCATAAATTCTAGCTTATTCTATCCATGAGTCCATCATCAAATGTAAGTACCCTATTCTCCTCTGTATCCACCCCGTCAAGTACGAAGTTAGTTAAATAACTAAACTCTTCCTCATACTCGACCACTATCCGGACCTCTTGTGATGAGTCCAAAAATTTCCTTCGTATCTCTGTTTGAATAACAGAGGAAATGACTTGTTGTTAACTGCACCCAAAAGTCCTTGATATTTAAAGTATACCTTTTCTTAGATGTGGTGACTAGCTCCCACCACTACAATACTTCTGCTTCGAACTTGAAAGTTGCCAAAATTTGTTTTTTAGTGTCACTGCACTCCACCATACTCAAATGCCTTTGGATTTTCCCCTTCCATTGGATATCTAATACAACATCAACATTGTCCTTGGAACTCCGACGGATAACCCTTCTGAAAGGCCCATCTGACTTTCTCCCATACTATTGCACTAGGTGAGTCTGAATTGGCACTACAGTCTACTGTGGCGGTGCTTGGGGAAGATGATAAGCCTATGGTCATCGCAACATGAGCTTCCTGAACAATGCAAATGCTGACCTATGTTATAGTCACCATGCTTAGAATACTATATAGCTCTGATAGCCTCTCCTCCTGCGGTACTCCTAATGGCCCTCGGTAGTAGTCCTCTACTGTTCAGCATATGAAACTCAACCGCACCCGTATAAAAGTTACTTCAATTATACATAGTAGAAGAAGAATGTAAATCGCAATATGAATGAACAGTCCTAAGCATAGGACTCTACATCGAGGAGAAAGTTACATTAAAAATGTAGTAAGTCTGCATAGATCTTAAGGACACTAGAACATGATATTGTGATACCATCTATGACACCCCGCTTATTAAAATAATGGGTGGCCAACCCTCTACTAAAATAAAACTGAAATCTCAAATGATTCATTATTAGCATCACTGTCAAAAACCCATTAATTACTAACCACCTATTATTTAATCAAGCTGCATGTCAATTTTAAACTTTGATTAATTTAACATAAATAAAACCATTCACCATCAACTATGCCAGATAAATAATTAAATCCACAATCACAGAAGTAAATTAGAATACTGAAATAAAATAAAATTTATTAACCGAGTAAACCATCGGTTAAAATCTAATATGATAATCCTTTAAAACTAAATTAAATAGAACTAACATTGGGTGACATGATCAGATAATAAATGACTGAATTCTATTTAGAATATCAAAGATAGAAAATGGTTAAACAATCCATGCAACACTACACAGCTGTTGCTGATCCGACGACCTGGAAATGATAATCATGCTTGGCGTCCTTGTAGCTGGACACTAAAAGTTTTTTGAAAATATTTTGTCACGGGTCAGAGCCCGAAGCCGTTTGAAAATATCTTGCAAGTAATTAAAATTCATTAATAAATATGATTATATTCTTCCATATTTAAATTGGTGTCATACTCCCATGAGAGAATAGCCACCCTTCAACTATAGCGCGCACCTAACGAATGCATTTTAACATCCTACTTATGTTACCCAGCCTAACTAGTCTCAATATACCCTTAAGTCCATACGCTACCCTGTATCTCGTGTATTTTATATGATTATCTTTCACATCCGCTTAAGAATTATAATTATCAATTATAATTAATCAATTTATTTCAAATTGCATTCACTATTTATTAATCCAATATTCACACCTTAGTATCTTATGCCCGTATATAATTTTCTTCACTTTTATATACACATTTTCATATCACAAAAAATATACATACATATATATATATATATATATATATATATATATATATATATATATATATATATATCACTCACTATATATGTATAAGTACAATCCCTTAGAGTAATAACTCACTGGATGCGAATCACTAGCATGCTATCAAGCTCCAGGAATACACACCTCTACCTGGGCCACCAGGTCCGAATCTCACCACCGAACCCAAAATATAAACATAAATCGGAGGTGTTTATAGCCATACATCTATGACACGTAACCATACCATATTACCACCACCAGACTCTAAACTCACACACAAGGTGGTCATGTGACAAACCTATGACCCAGGGGATCGATACTACACCTGTTGGTATTCGCCAGGAGAGATCGCCCATAGCGCAACCTCCACTGATATCGTGTATATAGACTTAGCAACGAATATGTATTTATTACAAAACTTAAAAAATAGAGTCTTTTACAGACTACCTATTTCGAAACCTTTTCCCACAAGATGTGAGGTATGTCTCTCATACTAAGATCTTAGTACTTGTCTAAGGGCATATAAGGCCCTTCTAAGGTGGGAATGTGTGCTCAAAACTTACGGTCCTCAAAACCTTTTTGTTGTGACACATAGACATCATGTTGCAGAGTGACATTCAAAAATGCAATCTTCACATCCATTTGATGGATATTGACATATAAGGAGAAGGATGTAGCTAAGAGTACGCAAACCGACTCTAGTCTAGAAACTGGGTTAAGAAACTTATCAATATCAACACCTTCTACTTAGATATATCCTTGAGCCACTAGACTTGCCTTGTTACTTAACATAATACCCTCTTCATTACATGTTTCTTTAAGATCCATTTGGTGTTGATAAATTGAACATCTTTAGGAAAAGAAACTAGGTTCTAAACCTCTTGTTTAGGGAATTAGTATAATTCATCTTGCAAGACATTGACCCAATATTCGTGTAATAAGGCATCCTTCATATTATTGGATTCAATTGTAGAAGTGTGAAAAAAAATTAACTTCTTTGTGGATACAATATCGGGTCTTAACTCTAAGTATAGGACTACCAATGATCTTGGAGAGATTATGGTCCTTTATAACCCAAGGGCGTGGGCCATCCAATTCAACATCCACTTGTGGTGGTTGAGTTTGTGCCATCTTAAAACAATCATATATTTCATCTTTGTTTTCTTCTTCAATTATAGGAAATACGTAGAGTGTGTTTTCACAATCAACTTCATTGAATGAAAAGGAGTCTCTGTCATCAATTACAACATGCATCGAGTCCATCACTTTATGAGCTCCATAATCGTAAATGCGGTAGGCATGGTTATTAAGGGAATAACAGAGAAAAATTAAAGCATCCCTACTAGACTCAATATTGGTAAAAATACTCTATATCCTTAAGTATATAACACTTTCTTATAAAGACTATAAAATATTTGAGTGTGGTATTTTTATCTTTTCAAATCTCATAAGGGATCTTGGTTATATCATACCTCCTATAGACTCGATTCACAATATGAAAGGACATATTTAACGCCTCCACCCAAAACCTCTTAGGTACACCCTTGCCTATCATCATGGACCTATTATCTCTTACATTCTTTGATTTTTTCTTCCAACAATCTCATTTTTTAAGGTGTTTGATGTGCGAAAAATCCATGGTGTATTCCAATGCCACTACACCATTCTGGAATTTAGGTTTCCTTTAAATTATGTCCCATGGTCACTTCAAACTCTTACAATAATGCACCCATTTTCATTTAGGAGGTTTTTCTACTTGGTAATAAAAATTCCTTCGCATCAACTTTGCTATGTAAAAATCCTACAAAAGTGTGCCTAGAAAAACTATATACTATCACAAGGCCATAGGTTTTACCACATGTCTATGTGTAGAATCTCTAAAACTGGGGAGGTAGACATCATATTCAACTTCTTATATGGATTTTGTATTTATTTGCCTATTTGGAAAATATCACATGTGTGACTCAAAACTAGTTAAGTCATGAATGAGTTCAATCCTACGAAGTTTGCTAGAATCCCTATAGTTCCCATGACCCAAACTTCTTATTCCAAAGGTCCTCCACATATTATTTAGTACTATTACAAAGAAATATGTATTCACTAAATAACAATTCTCTGTGGTTCTAGTGCCTTTCAAAGTGTATTTACCTTTAGGGTCAAGAACTTAGAATTCATTTGAGGTAAAAACACATTGTGATGATTATCTCACAATTGACAAATCCTAATCAAATTTTCCTACCATATCATGTTAGGCATGATCCCGTCACCAAACGTAATCGTATCAATTTCATCTTCAACAAACTTTGAAAATAATGATTTATCCTTGGTCATATGCCTAGAACATCCACTACCAATGTACCATTGTGAAAAGTAACGTGGATCTAAAGTCATGTGTATAACAAAACATTTGATCCCTTTCTTTGCACCCCAAATATTATTACCTACGTACTTGGTCTCATTACACTTGCCCAAATCTTTCAAATTTTGTTCAATATTCTATGATTTTGAAAAAAATTCGATGATTAACATAATGATCTTAGATTTTTAAACAATGGTCTTAAAGTCATGATTTAATGAAGAAAAATTATCACTCTTGAAAACGTTGGGTCACTTGGTAATTTAGTCTTATGAAGATTGTAATAAAATTCCTTAAAGTATCCCTTCTTTTATTAAAATGTGTATTGATCGTACATAACACGTGGGACATTTTTATTAGGATGATTCACAATATTTTTCTTCGGAAGTTGGGGAGGAGACTGCTTAAAAATAGGAGTCTCTTAAGAAAATTTTACAAATGTGATTTTTGAGGTAACATTGAATTTTTCTTTAAACTTTTAAAATCCAATACCAATTTGGCATTTGAATATCAGTTGTGTGATAAAAGCATACTACCAATTTTTTAAATCAATCCTCCTAATGAGAAAATAATTTTAAATTATTGTTGATGTAAAAAACTAGATTGCTCTAATTATTCAATCACAGATAAATAAATAAGACAAAGATTTTTAAAGTGGTTCGGCTAGGAATAAAGCCTATGTCCACTGTTATGTTATTGCTGAGTGTTTATGGAATTCTTGATTACAAGTTCTTTCAAGAAATTCCGGTCCCCTTTGAATGAGGATGATACAAGGTATTTATAGCCTTGAGGCTGTACATGAAAGGTTCGATACATTAAATGACATACATATGAAAGGGTAATACATTTAATGCAGAGTGCGTGCCAAGAATATAAGCATTCAATGAATATCTGAACTGTTGATTATCTGGCAATTAATGATACGACCGAGATGCAGCTCGGACCGCCATATCTGTTCGCTGATCAGGAGTTCCTCGGAACATTAGAGTACCTCGGTGCGTTAGAGTTCCTCGGTGCGATAGAGTTCTTCGGTGTGATAGAGTTCCTCGGTGTATTCTCGTTGCTCGGAAAGAAGCATGGTTGGTCGGGAAATGATCTTTCTCGCTGCTATTGTGCCACGTAGATTGACACGTGTCTTCGTATTATTCGTCCACATCAGCATATTAATTTTGGTATCAACAGAAGCCCCCAATGTTTCATATTTCGAATTTTGAGGAGTATGTAACATTATTTCTCGGTATATGGCAATATTAAATGACCTTCCTGGGTTTCAGGAACATTGTATTCAAATTTCCTTCTTATTTCGCTGTTTTCCGCCTTTTTTATAAGCGCTTCGATCTTCGTGCAACTTTTGTCCTTTTAGCCGTCGGAAGTTCAGTAGTTTCTTTTTGGTAATCATTTCTTTCGCCGCTTCCCAATGCAAAGTATTTAAACTTCTTTGGTAACCATACCGTCCTCTACGTTTTCCAATCTTCTGCATTCAAGCTTTCTATTCTCTCCTTCCCTCTTGTGCGTTCGTCTTTTCCTTCATTAGTTGTCAGCAGACCTTATTCTTTTCTGTAAGATTTTCTTCCTTCTTCCTTTGTTCATTATGGTTTATATTATTGAATCTCTTGAAAAATTCCGCTCTGACTTTTCTATCCCATCTTGGGTAATTCTGGAGCAACTTTCATAACCTCAAAATTATTTTCGTTTGGCTGAGGGACATTGGTTCCCCAGTCTTTTTCTTGCTGAATGTGGGTTTTCCTTTCCACCAAACCCATTGTGTCTTGAATTTTTTCAATATTTTGATCTTGTTCCTGCAAAGATAGCCCCAAATTCATGGAGATTTATTAATGGGGTATATAAATTAAATATAACTCATGGGACTCGCATAGGGATCCCTGAAATCATGTATTGCTACAGATGGGCTGTTTTAGATAATATTTATTATTTAAAAACTAGGTTTTTAAATAGGGCCCTTGTAGTTAACCTCCCCGATGCAAATAGAGACTATTTTGAACATGGGGTGATTATCAAAAATTGGCAATATGCCCCTCTGGTGGGAGACGAAGTGTACAATGGTCCCAGATGTCCCTTATATGGCAACGGGATAGGTTTATTTTTCATTTTATCTCATTTATGAACTTATGAATTCATTATGTTTGACAAAATGTATGACTGATATTTCATTATGTATTTATTTGCAGTTGATAGCAAAAGAAAAACTCCAAAAGAGTCAGAAGTGAATATCAAGCATTTGAAACTTATCTGGAATTTGCATAAGACAGTTGCAGACGAGCATATTAGGTTTGCATCATATTTGCTGCAGTATAAGAGCTACACGACCTCTTATACTGCTCGTCATGTTGAGCCTGCATCAACTCCAGAGGACTCCTCATCAGATTCTCACGTCCCCTTAAGTCAGAAAATGGGCAAGAAGAGAGCTCCTCCTGCTCTATTTGATGATTCTTCCTCTGCTGCTGAGGCTAAGAAAAGCAGAACTGATGTCCCAGAAGGGACTAAGAAGGTGGATATTGAGCCTTCAAAAGCTGCCGAGAAGCCCCCAGTGGCTCCGAGCAAGAAGAAAGCTCCCATGGAAGTAATTACAATCTCTCCGACCAAGACTTCTTCCTTGGTTGATGCTGCTGACCCTCCTTTGAAGAGATTGAGGAAATCATCCTCAGTTAATCTTGCTGGAACTGCATCTTCTCTACCCGCTGGTGGTAGTAGTGTTTCAAACATCATTCTTCCGAGTTCTTCAATGAGCTCAGTTATACCCGAGGTTCTCGGGGTTGATGAAAAAATTCCTAGGGATACACTGACATCCCTGGCTGCTCGTCATCTTTCTTCAGTAAATTTGTCATACCTTTGGTCTTTCTTTCTTTTTTTTTGAATTCTTGTATTTGTGTTGACTTTATTGTTTTTCTTATCTTTCAGATGGTGAACTGCTTCAATACCATCGTGAAGAAAGATCAAGTTATTAAAGCTTCCAGTTCCTCGTCCGATGTTGACGATGCTTTGTTGGGTTTAGCCCAATCTGTGAAGGAATCTCGCCAACAATACATCGAGGAGAAAACTGTTTGGGAGAAAAAGCTGGCTGTGGCTGAGGCTGATAAGATGAAGATGGCTGAAACCTCCAAGAATTTGGAGGAGAAGGTGAAAAGCTTAGAGGTCAATCAGCAAAAGTGCGACGACCAGCTGAAGAAGGCAGAAGAAGAACTATCTACCCTGCGAGACATCAAAGTCCAAAAAGAACAGTTGGATGCCAAACTCTCCTCGGAGAAGTTGAAAAGAAAAGCTGTAATCAAGAAACATTTCAGTGCTGGTTGGGAAAAATGATGGGATAAAGGGATTGCTGCTATGACATCCCAAGTCCAATATGGGAAGTTGAAATACTTCTATGATGGCTGGGTAGCTGTTCTTCAAGAGTTGAAAGTCAAAGACAATTCCGAGCTATTCCAACAACACCTCCCTGGTCCTCTTCCAGCAATTGTGGAAGAAGAAGAAGATGAGCCCGTCTCAGATGAATCTTCTATGGCTGTGGATGACCCAGTCTCTACTTCTCAACCCTCTGTCATTGAGGACATTTCTTCTATGCCTCCTCCTGCCGAGAAAATTCCAGCTGATCAAAATGTTGTTACCACCGAGCAACCGAGCTCCTCGTCCCAGCCTCCCGAGAAAGTCTTGGGGGACAAGGAAAAGGTGTGAAGTTGTTCGGTATCATTTCTATATTTCATTACTTGTAATCGAACACTGTAATCCTTTTTGATCTAATAAAATACATCTTTGCTCATCTCTGTTGTTGATAACTTGTTTTTGTTGATTGTTGTCTTTTTCTCGTCCTTAGTTTGTTGCTAGAATGGAATTGATCTCTTCACATGATACCGAGCTGATGCAGCAATGTCATCAATACTATAAGGCTTGTCATACAGACCTTAGTACATCGGAAATTGCTGATATCCTTGGTCATGGTGCTTCAGAACAGGCTATTGAGGCTTATCGGTACTTGAAAGATTTACTCGACCGAGCTGTGGCCAACAATGTCGCTTATTATGACTTGATTGAAGAGCTGCATTGTTCCTTAGAGGATCTCCAAGGTCAGCACAATGAATCAATGGCTTCATTACACAAGGAATATGAAAATAGATATCAACAACTTTCTTTTGATACAGGTCATAAAAAGATCATTGCTGCATATGATATTAGGGAAAGGACCCTAAAAGGTGAAGTTGAAGCCTGCAGACAAATTGCCGAGATCCTGGAACAAGAAAATAATAATTTGCAGAAAAAATTGGCTCAATATGAATCTGCTGCTTCATCTTCTACTGCATTAATACCAGTTACTGATGAAGGCTTCTCGTTCTTAGAGGTCGAAAATGCCAAACTAAGGCAAGAGCTGGAGGACTTAAGAAGATCTGCTATTTCTGGAACTGCTCGGGGATGAGGAAGAGGTTCTCGGGGGCGAGGAAGAATCCTCAGCCAAAATGTTGAAGAGGCTCGCACTCAGTCTACTCTGGAAACTCAAGCGTTCCAGTTGAAAGTAAAAGACCGTGCTCTGACTGAAATGTCCAATAAAAATCTGTCTCTGGAAGATCAGCTTACATCGACGAAATCTGCCTTGCATAATAAGGATCTTTTTGCCAAAAGCCTTCATGAACAATTGGATAGATTAACCTTCCAATTCCATAAACAGCCAAGGGAATTCTGGATGGCAGGATACAATGAAGCCCTTGTTCACCTGGATGCTCGTATTGAACATGCCAACAATGAAGGTTACAAGCAAGGATGGTTAAACGCACTGGGTGTGTTGAAATTGGAGCAAGGGCATTTTTTATGGGACTATCATGCTCCATCATTATTAGACCTGCCTGTACCACCTTTCAAATTGGACATGGCATGGATCCCAGCTCGTTCCATTCCTCGTAGCTTGATTTCAAAATACCTTGGCGATTATAGCCTTCATTCTCAGGTTGAATTGTCTCGTCCTGAGCATCTCTTGGATACACCTTCTGTGATGAACGTCAGAATGCTCAGGGATGTTAATTTCATCAATTCTCCTCTTTGCCTAGAGGATCCTCCTGCTGGCGAGGAGCCTGCTTCACAAAATAAAGGAAAGAAACCAATAGAATAGGTTTTCAATGTAACAGTTAGTACATTTATGTAACTTGTAATTTATTCTAGATTAATGAAAAGATTTTCATTTTCTGTTTGCCAATTTTGCTATTGTCTTGTGTTTATCAAACACCTTTATATTTGTACATATGTATCTGTTAAAAAGATAACAATATTGTACTAACCAACAATCAACTTAAAAAATTACAAGTATCAAGGTTGTTCAATCACTTAATAAAGTAAATTGTTCAAACTGTTTCCAACCAACCAAGGTGGATAAATAATGTTTGTCGACCAACTATAGTTGATGGATTTTTATCCCCGACCAACTATACTTGGTGTATTTTCAGTCTTTAAAATGTGTCCGACCAACCAAGGTCGATAATTTGTCCTCAAGTAAATTGTTCAAACTGTTTCCAACCAACCAAGGTGGATAAATAATGTTTGTCGACCAACTATAGTTGATGGATTTTTATCCCCGACCAACTATACTTGGTGTATTTTCAGTCTTTAAAATGTGTCCGACCAACCAAGGTCGATAATTTGTCCTCGTTGATCAAATACAGTTAGTGGGTCTTTATCCCCGACCAACTCTACTTGGTATATTTTGGAATATTTTGTTCTTCAAAGAACTTTTTGTAATAATATTATTTCCCGACCAACATAAGTTGTAATATGAGAGTACATTTTTATCATACCAACCGTAGTTGATCATGCTGGTGTACACCTTTTAACCAAAGGAATATTTCTTGGCTCCTTAAAGCTTTTGGCTACTTATAGCACTTTTTGGCTCCTTAGAGCTGTCCTCCTAACCAAAGGAGGTTGGCTACTTATAGCACTTTTGCTCCTTAGAGCTGTCCTCCTAACCAAAGGAGGTTGGCTACTTATAGCACTTTTGCTCCTTAGAGCTGTCCTCCTAACCAAAGGAGGTTGGCTCCTTAGAGCATTTTGTTGTGTAGTGTATTACACTAGTATTCCCCGAAAAACTTTCAACCAGAAAGAAAATGGCGAAACATCCTCGTTTTATTCATAATGAAAGAAATGCTTTACATTTGACATCACTGATAATACTTGCGCAAGTGTTCAGCATTCCATGCGTTCTTAAATTCCTCTCCTTCTAGAGTTGCTATTCTGTAAGTTCCTGGTCGAACAACCTCTGTAACTCAGTAAGGTCCATGCCAGTTTGCTTCCAGTTTATTCTGCTTCTGAATGACCTTCTTTAGCACATAATCCCCCTCTTTTAGATCACATTTCTTTACCCTTTTGTTGTAAAACAGAGCTGTTCGTTGTTGATAAGCAGCATTCCTAATGGCTGCCTCTTCTCTGACTTCTTCGAGCATATCCAAATCCAGTCTTCTCATCAAATCACTGATCGGAGAATTGAAATTTAACACCCTGTGTGTTGGTAGGCCCAACTCGGCAGGTATCACAGCCTCACTTCCAAATGCTAGCATATATGGTGATTCTCCTGTTGCTGCTCGGGGAGTTGTTCGGTAAGCCCACAAAACTGACTGTAGCTCATTAATCCAATTTGCTTTAGCCTCAATTAACCTCTTCTTCAACCCATTTAGTAATGTTTTGTTCGTCACCTCAGTCTGTCCATTGCTTTGGGGATGGCCTGGTGCTGAATGAAACTTCAAAACGTTCCACTGATGACAATAGGCAGCAAATTCTTCATTATCAAATTGTGTTCCATGGTCTGTGATGAAAGCGTGGGGGAGACCATATCGACAAATGATATTCTTCCATATGAACTGATACACCTTCTCGTACGTCATATCAATTAGTGGTTCAGTTTCCACCCACTTAGTAAAATAGTCTACTGCCACGACGAGATACTTGAACCTTCCTCGGGTCGTCGGTAGTGGTCCAACCAGATCAATTCCCCACATGGCAAATGGCCAAGGTGATGTTATGGGTGTCAACAATGCCTGTGGAGTTCTTCGGATGGAGGAAAAACGTTGGCACTTGTCACACTTCTTAGCATAGGCTATACAATCAGCCCTCATCGTCGGCCAGTAGTATCCCTGTGTCATTACCCTTTGCAAAAGTGTCTGACCTGCTACATGAGCACCACAAGATCCTTCATGAATTTCTTCAATCAATTCTTTGACTTCTGATGGATGCATACATCTGTGCAAACCTGCCATAATTCCTCGTCTATACAAAACACCATTAGTTAACACATACCGAGCAACTTTATACTTCAATTTCTTGGCAGCTAGTTTGTCCTCCAACAATTCTCCTTCTTCAATGTATGTTCTGATAGGATCCATCCAAGATGGTCCTAAATCAAGGGTAATAATCTTCACCGTCAGATCTTCTTCGATGCTCCGACTTTCTAATACTTCAATTGGTATTGTTCTTCGCAGCTCGGTGCGCGTAGCTGACGCTAGTCGGGCCAATGCGTCTGCTCTAGCATTCTCCATTCTCGGTATCCTCACCAATTGAATAGCATCAAATTCTTTCAATAACTCCATCACTTTTGCATGGTACTTCACCATTAACTCTCCCTTCACTGCATATATTCCCATCATTTGATTCACAATTAATTGAGAATCACTGAAAACAATTACTTGACGTGCCTCCATAACTTTCGCCAAATGAAAACCTGCTATCATAGCCTCATATTCAGCCTCATTATTGGAAGCTTTGAATTGTAATCTCAAGGCATACTCCATGTCAATATCATCTGGAGAGTTTAAAACAATCCCTGCTCCACAACCAGCCGTGCAAGATGATCCATCTACATATAATCTCCATGTATGTAACTCGTCTTCAAATTTCTTATCTGTTAGAGTTCCTCGGTGAAATATCATCTGTTTTCTTTCATCATCCCCGGGTATCCTTCGTTCCTCGTCGGTCATTTGTTCGCGCCCTTCTACCAACTGGAGTTGGTCGGGGTTTGAATATGATGATTTTTCTACATCCACAAGTCCTTTTACCAACCTTGGTTGGTCTGGATCTGTGTCTGTTGATCCTGTATCGTCCACAGGTAGGTCAGCAAGCACCTTTTGCTCCTCGGGGGTATCAGGGTATGTGAACTCTGCTATAAAATCTGCCACGGCTTGCCCCTTCAACGATGATCTGGGTTCATACACAATATCATATTCACCGAGCTCTATTGCCCAGTACATCAATCTTCCTGATTTTTCTGGCTTGTGAAGGGCTTGTCTTAACGGCATGTCGGTATACACAATGATGGTATGGGCCTGGAAGTATGGCCTCATTCTTCTACTTGCTTCAATTAATGCCAATGCCAATTTTTCCAGCTTTGGGTATCTGATTTCCGAACCTCGGAAGGCCTTGCTTGTGTAATAAATTGTCTTCTGGACTCCATTCTCCAATCTGATCAACGCCGAGCTAACTGCATTTTCTGATACTGCCAAATACAAGTACAGCTTCTCTCCAGTTATTGGCCTAGACAACAATGGTGGGGCTCCCAAATACTTCTTCAAATCTTGAAAGGCTTTCTCACATTCATCAGTCCACTCAAAACTTTTTCGCAGTGTTTTGAAGAATGGGAGGCATTTATCAGTTGCTCGGGATACAAATCTGTTGAGTGCTGCAACCCGTCCAGTAAGACTCTGCACTTCTTTCCTCGTCGTCGGGGATCGCAACCCTAAAAGAGCTTTGATCTTTTCTGGATTTGCCTCAATACCTCGTTGGTTGACGATGTATCCGAGGAACATTCCTTCTCGTACTCCAAAGGTACACTTCGTCGGGTTAAGCTTCATCTGGTATTTATCCAGTTGATCAAAAGTTTGACTCAAGTCAATCAAATGATCTGTAGCTCTCTTGCTTTTGGTGAGCATGTCGTCGACATAGACCTCCATATTGCGGCTGATTTGTTCGATAAAAACCTTGTTCATCAACCGCTGATATGTTGCACCTGCATTTTTTAAACCAAAAGGCATAACATTATAACAATAAGTTCCCCTTGGGGTAATAAAAGAAGTACTTTCCCTGTCTTCAGGTTTCATTTTGATCTGGTTGTAGCCAGAATAAGCATCCATGAAGCTGAGTAGCTCGTGTCCCGAGGTAACATCCACTAGTTGATCAATTCTGGGCAATGGAAAATGATCTTTTGGACATGCCTTGTTGAGATCAGTAAAATCAACACACATTCTCCATTTGTTGTTCTTCTTCTTTACCATCACCACATTCGCCAACCAATCTGGATATTTCACATCTTCAATGAATTGGGCTTTCTTGAGTTTCTCGACCTCCTCTTGTATGGCCTGGTTCTTCTCGGGACTAAACACTCTTCTTCTTTGCTTCACAGGCTTGATCTCCTTATTCACGTTGAGCTCATGACATAAAAAGTTTGGATCTATACCTGGCATGTCTTCATGACTCCAAGCAAAAGTATTCTTCCTTCTTCTCAAGAAAGTTATCAACTCTTGTTTTATTGAAACATCCAACGACGATCCTATCTGAGTTACTCGTTCAGGATGCTCGTCGTCCAGGATAACAGTTTCTGTAGATTCCATCACCTGTCCTTTTACAAGTTGAGATTCATCCCTAGGGTCAAGAGTTTCAATTTCTGTGCCCTCCTCTACTTGATAAGTAGTAGTCTTTTTCCTTGATTCTTCAAGTTCTTCTTGCTCGGCAGACGAATAATAGCATTCCCGAGCTACTTTTTGATCACCTTTCATAATTCCTACTCTAAAATTCGTTGGGAATTTCAAACACTGATGTACGGTAGATGGAACTGCTTCGAATTTCTTCAATCCAACTCTTCCCATGATGATGTTGTAGGCTGACTGCACATTCTTATCCATCACAAAGAAACGTATTCTTTCTGTTCGACAAGCAGGCCAAGTTCCGATGAGTATATCCAACTTGATCGTCCCAAGTGGAAAAACTTTCTCGCCAGCAAAACCCAGAAGGGGTCTGTGATAAGGTTCTAATTGAGATAATTTTAAATTCAGGCTATCAAAGCATGAATAGTACATGATGTCTGCCGAACTACCATTGTCTACTAACACCCTTGAAATGACCACATCCTTCATCCTCATTTTGATCACCAAAGGATCATCATGAGGGTAAAGAACACCTGCCAGGTCGTTTTTTGAAAAAACAATCACTAGCTTCTCTTTGTTTACCTTCCTCGGACGATCATCCTCGGCCAGGTTTATTCGCTGAATGTATGAACAAGCTTGAGCCTCTCCGAGGTAAGCTTTTCTTTCTGCAGTAAGGTCTCCTCCTCCTGCATCTCCTCCTGTAATAACATTACAATCAAATGACCCAAAACGTATGGAAAATACCTCTCGTTCAGGTTTCCTTGGTTTCTTGGGAAGATCGGGGTCATCATCTGGATCCTCTTCATGGTCCCTCCTCTTTTTCTCCTCTGCACGACGAGGAGATCTAGATCTCTCTCTAGTTCTATCATCATTCTTCCTTTCACCTCTGCGATCTACATACTTTGATAATTTTCCTCTTCAGATGAGTGTTTCAATCTCGTTCTGAAGGGCTATACAATTTTTGGTCATATGGCCATGATCTTTGTGAAACTCGCAATATTTGGCCTTATTCCTCAGATCGGGATTTGTCTTCAGTTTCTCTGGCCACTTGATTTCCTCGTTATTCCTGATTTCTTCCAAAACATGATTAATACCCATTTTTAATGGAGTATAATTATCATACTTCTTTAGGACTTCCAACTTCATCCTGTTATTCCTGGAATGTTTGTCACCACCATTACCTTTCTGATCTTTCTTCTTAGAGTTGTCGACCTCCACTTTAACTTCTTTATCCATATTCTTCTTCGCAGCCATAGCCTCCTCGGCATTCATGATTTTGGCCTCCTTTGCCATCAACTCCGACATATTTTTAGGTGGATCTTTGGCCAAAGTGTAGTACAGCTTGTTAGGCAGCAAACCACTCATCAGAGCAGTGATTGCTGTCTTTTCTTCATAATCTATGACTTCCAACTTCTCGTTATTGAAACGAGTTATGTAGTCTCTAGTACTTTCACCTGATTTTTGTCTAACACTTAGCAAGTGTGCTACTCGCTTTACCGGCTTTGCTCCAAAACAAAAATTGCCAATAAACAACTCGGCTAACTGAACAAAAGTTGAAATCTTACCCCGAGGAAGATTATTGTACCATATCTGTGCAGATCCGGTAAGAGTTCCCGAGAATGCTCTACACCTCATCTCGTCGGGGACAGCGTAGATATCTGCAGCAGCTTGGTATTGTTCTATATGAAGTACGGGATCTGTCTTTCCATCGTACTTGGGGGTCACTACAGGTGCTTTGAATTTCGACGGTGTAGGGAAATCCACAATGGCTTGCACAAAAGGTGTCCCTTGAACAAAAGTTCTTTGTAAGGGGTTCCTCGCCTTAGCCATTTCTCCCAGTCTATCCTCCAACCGTTGAATGGAACCTTTCCATGCTTCATTCCCTTCCTCGGGCCGCTTAGTCCGAGCAACTGATTGCTCTGACGTAGCTTCCTGAGATTTATCTCGACGAGTAGTTGGTCGCGATTGTGCAGATCCTTCTCTCAAACCTGGTGGTGGTCGAAAACTTCTTGATGGAGCCCTAGGTGGACTCATGTTCCTCCTTGGTCCTAACCGACTGAAAGGAGACGCCCTGCTTAATCTTTCCAAAGCGCTGGTTCTTTCCGGAGAGAGTGTGACACGTTGATCTGTATCCGTAGCCCGTATCGATGATGTTCGCCCAGGTTGATACGTAGAATCAGTAGACTCCCCATTGCGATATGACCCAGTACGTCTGGATTGTGATTGCCCACGATCACTCCTTTGCCCGGAATAGGTAGGTGCACCGCCCTGAAGAGTTTGAATGAGTTGCCTCATAGATTCTTGCATGGCGGTTTGTCCTTGAGCCAGATTCGTCATAATTCCAGCCAGATCTGGGGATGCAGATGGATTTGGAAGATTTCCAGTATTTCCAGCATTTCGATTATTGGATTCTGGATTATCTGCCATTGATGGTGAATGATTTTTTGCGAAAAACGATAGTAACAGTCGTTTCCCACAGACGGCGCCAATCTGTTGATGTAAAAAACTAGATTGCTCTAATTATTCAATCACAGATAAATAAATAAGACAAAGATTTTTAAAGTGGTTCGGCTAGGAATAAAGCCTACGTCCACTGTTATGTTATTGCTGAGTGTTTATGGAATTCTTGATTACAAGTTCTTTTAAGAAATTCCGGTCCCCTTTGAATGAGGATGATACAAGGTATTTATAGCCTTGAGGCTGTACATGAAAGGTTCGATACATTAAATGACATACATATGAAAGGGTAATACATTTAATGCAGAGTGCGTGCCAAGAATATAAGCATTCAATGAATATCTGAACTGTTGATTATCTGGCAATTAATGATACGACCGAGATGCAGCTCGGACCGCCATATCTGTTCGCTGATCAGGAGTTCCTCGGAACATTAGAGTACCTCGGTGCGTTAGAGTTCCTCGGTGCGATAGAGTTCTTCGGTGTGATAGAGTTCCTCGGTGTATTCTCGTTGCTCGGAAAGAAACATGGTAGGTCGGGAAATGATCTTCCTCACTGCTATTGTGCCACGTAGATTGACACGTGTCTTCGTATTATTCGTCCACATCAGCATATTAATTTTGGTATCAACAATTATAATGATATTTTTATTTAAAGAGCTATTAAAACTCTTATATTCTAACAACTCAGTTTGCCAAACATTTTAACTTTCTTATAAACCATAGCTCTCTTTCTCCATACATAGGAGAGTTTCTCTTAGAGTGAAACGTTGAGCCTAAGCATTGCTTAAATTTTAACTCTCCTCTATGAAATAATTTAATTCTTTTTTTTTTACATTTAATTCCATGGAAAGTTTTTTATGTCTAGCATTTTCAGCACTAAATTTATCAAAATCAAGTATCATATCACAATCTTTCCCATCATTTCATTTGTTGCTAGAATAATCGAAGGAATATAAACTCTCAATCTTAGAAACACTCGCATCACTTGAGAGGGTATATTAATATGCCTCTTTTTCATTTGGATTTTCACAATCAAAATATCCAAATATGTTAGAGTGACTAAACAAATTTTCAAACATATACATCCCTTAAATCATAACATTATCTTCCAAAGTAGCCCAAAAAGGGATCTTGCCTCTAGATGATTAAACCTAAAAATATATTACTAGATCTCATATCATATGAGAGTGCTGAACTATGCAATTACTACTCGAAATGGAAAATGCATAGAAATAACTTTTATTTTAAATTTTAATTAATATCAAAGACAACGAGTACAACTTGAAGGTATAGATGAAAAAATTTACAAATGATTTAATCTACAGAATAAATATTCACAACCGTTAATAATTTGAGATATAAATCATGAGAAAAAGTAAATCATGCCTCAACACCGGATGTACGATAAAAAAACACACTAACAACAAAAACCTCGACCTCAAAATAATAGTCTCACTAAAACTCGGTAAAGACTTACAGAGGGATAAACGTCTTCCAATCGCACAATCTTTAACTCAAACCTGACCCTTTTTCCACCAATCTTAACGAACCAGAGATCTCTCTAATATTAATGAGAATCTCAACACACTGATGTAGTGATCAAACAATCAAAAAGGTTGCCTTGAACTAACTTCAAAGTTGTCTTGTAAAAAAAACACAATTACAATAATCTCCCAAGGATTATAAGTCCTAAATGATTTTTATGAACAAAAGTGTTTTAGGGTTCACAATGTTCACTTTTTCTTTGATATTGATCACTCCTAGGACAAGGATGATCAAGTGAAAAGAACAGAAAGAAAGATAAGAGAGAACAAGTCTTCTTTCCTAAAACATTTAGGTTCTTGAAGTGAAGAACAAAAACATTAAGATTTTTCTCTTTTAGAAATTTTTCTCTTTTGAAAAGTATTCAATATCTTTTAAAGATAAGGATAATTGGATATATATCCTAAGATAAAAACCTCTCTTTACTTTATAGAGAAGGTAGTGCAGTAAAGTTCCCATCAAACCTAAAAAATGTTCTTCTGAAAATATCTGAAGAAGATACTTGATTTTGAAGAAAAGTGGAAAATTTATTTTCGGCTTCGCTAGTGGTTCGCTTTAGCGACAATTTTTGTCACTGAGGAGAATCACCCGTGAAATTAGGCTAAAAATATGCTAGGGATTTCTATGAGATAAACATCTAAGAGAGACCAACAAAGAATCATTGCCACTGCAGTGAGAATCCTGTGAGGGAAGTCACGCATATGGTCTGCACAATTTTGCTTTAAACAAAATGACACTCGTTACCAAAGAAGGAACATTTTGCTACAGCAAAAACGTTTGGGACTCCAAGATGTCTTTTAAAAATAGATTTTCATAGATGGAAGCATTATAACATATTGGAGATGGAAAAGGCACTAAATCACTCACCAAGGTTTTGAAAAAGATATGAACAATTTTAATTTCAAGAATCATAAAAATTAATTCTACTAGGTCGCGCTTACCTTCATCATAAAGTGATCAATGTGATATCGGGATTAAATAAGTCGATTTCAATATCTTGAACATTGATGAAGTTTTTGTAGACCTCTTGACCATAAAGTGTTTTGGAAACAACATTCAAACAACCCTCTAAGTGAGGGAACAATGGTTATACTATACTCTTATAGTCTAGGATCTTATTAAAGTTATTATCTTGTGTCTTAAGGCCTCTTGCTATTATTTTTGATTTTTTATTTTGTGTTCATTTTCATCGAACATTTGAACAACCAAAAAACATTTTGTTGATCAAAATGATCCTTTAGTTTTGCTTTACCAACAATATGATTTCAAGACTATATCATTTAGTCGGTCTTTTTTGCGATCCATGTATGTTATATACCCCTTATATATTAGAGTATTTTCATTCTCGCCTTAGATTATCTTTATTTATATGTTTTTGTCCTAATTTCCATACTTTGTATATAGCTCTTCCATGTTTAGGATTTTTTTTCCTCCATGAATATATGTTTTATCCCATGACATGGTTTTTCTATTGTATATATCTTTCATCAAATTATTCAAGTGCAATTTTGATGCAATTATTTTTATTCCTTTTAGATGACAGCATACTCTGATATATATCTTGTACATCAAAGCGGTTTATTTGGTTATTTTTTCTTTATTTGAGAATATGGCATGTTCTTTATGAGCTTCATCCTATTTTCTTTTGTGAGGAATGCATGTCCATATCTTGTGGGGCTACTCACCGCACTACATATTGTTTGAGTCCACTTTAGGATTGGAAAAGTTTTATGGTCTTTTAAAAAGTTAAAAACTCAGTTGCAAAAGAGTATATAATCCATAAGTGTATATGTGAGATTTTAGTTCATTATTCAAAGTAATTCAAAAACAAATATTGAAAAGCTTTTTTTTAGAAAATAGTTACTAATCCTTTTTTGTGTGTATACTTCCATGTGCAAAATAAATGTTCAAATAAATCAACGTCTTATAAAAATTGAAAAGTCCATCACATGAAAATTTTCATAACACCCGAGACAAAAAGGAGTTGTGCAAAACTCATGCTTCGTTTTAAGATCTCAATTGTGTTGATTTCTTTTTGCTTTTACAAAGACAAGATATGTCCATATGATCCTGATTAATGATCTCGTTGTGTGTTAATAATATTTTATTCCTAATAAAATTTGACATCAATTCAAATATTTTGTGGGTGTAATATTATGGCCTATATCTTATCGTATCAAAATTTTATCTAAGAGTTTTTCTCTTGTTTCATAATTATGCTCGTATGGCTTTATAAATACATTTGTAATCTTTCATTATTTGTAAACTAAAGATGGTTTGTAACATAATTTGTATTATATTGTGTTCTTTGTATCATAATATCTTTGTTTGTGATACTTAATTTGGAGTTAAGTATACTTTTGTAACACCCCGTATTTTTAAGCATTTATTTTTTGGGGAATTTTTAAATTACTTGTGTGCACGTAATTTAATTAAATTGAGAAATAAAATGAGTTGAATAAATATTAATTAGCGAGTAAAAGGATTAATATTTATGTAATTATTATATTTACTTGTGTGATAATTAAACAAAATTATATTAAATAATATTACGTCGTAAGTGAGTAAAATCGACAGGTTTGATGATATCTCATTCGATACATGCGTGTAGTGTCGTGTTGGGAATGAGATGAGAAATTTATGTTAGGTGGCTAGGATGGTGATTTCAAGTGCGCCAATGATCCATAATGGGTCGAGATAGTCAGAATATGGTACCTAAGGGTTGGAATCGGATTCCAAAGACTTTTAAGGCTGAAAGGGACTCGTATAAGGGCGTTCGGGTCATTTTGAACATAACACTTAGCCTAATTTCGGAATTGAGTTTATATTTAGTAGAAGGTGGATGGAGTCGTTAGCCATTCCACTATCAAAAGACTTAGGGTTTCAGAGAGAGGAGAAAATAGAAGGAAACCCCCGGAAGAAAGATAAGGGGATCAATCCGGGAAGAGAATTAGAGCATTATGAGTCTAGAATCATTAAGTAAAGAGGATATTGATTAAGCGCGTGAAATGCGTGCGCGTGTAGGGGAATGGTCGTTGTTTTTGTTTCACCGTGATAATACAAACAAACCTTAATTACTACTACACTTGCGAGTCAAGCACAACGGTAAGTCGGGTATCGAAAATCCACAGGGACAAGATGCTAGAATTTAATTGATTTAATACTCCGAAATAAAAGTGAAAAAGGTGATTACAAACTAAAAAGGAAAAGATGCATGAGAGGGAAATATTAATCTCGGCGAGTGTATTTAAACAAGATTAAGAAAGTGAGTAAAACTATAGGTTGCATCGAATATCCCTCACCCAAGTTAATTTGTATAACATGGATACATGGGTCGACGAGTTATTTAGAATGCATCTCGTTTCGACCGTTAATTGAACCAAGGGTTGTCATGCCCCTAAATCCGTATAAAAGCCTAATAAGGTTTAGGCGTCAAAAAATATCTCAGAAATTGCGCACGCAAGGTCGTAAGCACGGGACATACATGATATGCCCCGTCAAATCTCCTAGGCGCAATAACTAGGACAACCCACCCGAAATAGATCCGTAAACACCATCACCAAAGCAAAGCAACGCGTCAACTCGAGTGAGTTCCATTCAAATACGACCTAATTTAAATTAGCTTGAAAGCATTTTAAAAACGCGATAAATAAACGTGATAAATCTGCACTAGAAAGCACGGGAAGAAAGCATGTAAACCTAAATTAGAAAGCATGTAAATTACACTACAAAACAAGAATAAATGAAATACAACTATATTAATGGAGAGGGAAGATAAAAGTACCAATTACAAACCCTAAAGGGTGTAAAACCAAGAGAGGATGAAGAAGAACTCTCAAATCCTCCAAACCCTAACCTACAACTCTCTAAAATCTAATCTAAACCTTAATATCTGATATTTACAACAAAATTGCTTTATATAGTAAGTGGAATAAACGAAAATAAGAAAGAAAAGAAAAGCAAAATATCTCATACAAACAGGGGATCGATCGATCGACCCAAACCGTCGATCGATCGATGGTGAAAATTCCATCCCACTGTCTCCCCATGAATTGCAAAAATTGAAGGATCGATCTGTCGATCCCTTTGATCGATCGATCGATCAAGCAGGTATGGGCCAAGCAACATGCAGTTTTAGTGTGTTTGGATTTCTCTTCCACTGAAACTCCCGTAACTTCTTCGTTCTGAATCGGAATCCCGCACCAATCACGGCTATGCAAAGTCTGCGGGGAGGGATACAACTTCCGTGAAGATGTTGGGCCAGGTACCCAAGCTGTGAAAAGATTAAAATACCCTTGAACGTGCGATCGTGTACGAAAATCGAGCAGAATGCGTCTGAACTTCACACTTAGCATCCAAATACCTATAAAAGCTCAATTAACCCCTGCAAAACATGTTAACATAGAAATCCGAGGTTGTCTGGTTAACGAGCATAAATATAGGGAATAAGATACCCGAGGGGGCTAAAATGCATTGGTTCGAGGGATGAAATACGCAATATTTGCGTCGTATCACACTCCCTAACTTACACATTGCTATTCCCTAGCAATGAAATAGGATGCAACAAGAACTACAAGCAAACCAAAAGTAGGAGATAGTACAAAAGTATGGTATAAAATCAAAAGGCCACTTTCGCGGGCAATTCGATGGCATTTAGCGTATGTAATAAGCCATTAAACCCCTAGGTTACCCTAGTGGACGAGTGTCGTCTCGTGAGGGTTTTCAGGGATGATACCCACAAACATCACATGGTTTCCTCAAAATATTCCCAAACCAACATGCGACAAGCCCAACAATGGCGAAAAAGATTTCATGCACATTATTAGCACATTGAATGAATTTGAATAAAAGTCCAAATCATTAACATTATAGAATGCACCTCATAGATTTGAAACCTTAAAATGTGGGAGGGGAGAGAGCACATGCAAAGTGTGATTTGGCAAAAACTTAAATAAACCAGATAAGCGTTAAAGCAAGCATACATTCAATCCTCACGGGCATTACACTCATCAAGAGAATTCACTCGAAACAGGGAGGTAGCACACGAAACATGCGGGCATAAAGAGTAAATGTAAATGGAAACTAGGCCGCACGCATTTTACAAATGAAGAACGCTATATGTAAAATGAAAAATATAATCTCAATGAAAGGATACCGCACACTAAAAGAGGCGAAATGCATTTTCACAGATTATCAAAACTATTTAAACCTTTGAACTAAATGCACCTAAGATCACATACGACTTTAATAGGGTTGTAATGTAGGTTAGGCTAGGGTACGAAATGAAGGAATATGTATCTACGGATTCAAAGTGTTCGGGATGAAAACTTGGGATGATGGAAAAATGTGGGCAATAACAAAATTGGAAAACAAGTTCCAAAAAGGCATTAGGTATATCATCGGGGAGAGTAATCAAAGCTTATTGAACTATATAAAACATTTACAACTTTCTTTTTCTTTTATTTTCTTCTTTTTCTCATGTTTTCTTTTGCTTTTGCTTTTGCTTTTGCTTTTGCTTTTGCTTTTGCTTTTGCTTTTGCTTTCTCTTTTTCATCACTTTTTTCACATCTCTTTTCTTTACTTATCAAACTCTCATATGCCTAAATTGCAACCGACATCACAACAACAATATTCAATCCCAAGTAACATTCCAAACAAAGGTATGGAAAGTGTATGTATGGTTTAAAACTCCAATTTAGAGTTGGTTATGGGATTTTTGGGTTATGAAACGAAAGGCCATATTTAGGCTCAAGGGGGTTGACGAGGGTAAACATATACGGGTGAGGTCAAGGTCATATGGGTGATATACAAAGAGGGCCTATGACCATTTCCAAAAGTTTACGCAATTCTCGAGTCAAAACAATATATGAAAATCATGATCAAGTAACACATTTCATATATGAACTCAATTAATGAACGGTCAAATGAAAGAATAGAGAGACTACCGAAGAATTCAACGTTTTCAATGAGAAAAGAATAGTGTATACACTCACAAATGACGAAAGGTACAAAGCTTATTCGGTGTAAGTATATACAATGCAACAAAAGATTATCGAGTTATAAAAATCTTAAACCAAATCAATAAGGCAAGAAAGTGCATATGCTCATCGGATTAAAGTTTAATTCATGAAGTTATTCATAATATAAATGAGTGAGGCTAAAGTCTAATAACTTCTAAAATCGAGAACATGCATCATTTGATTGTCAATTGGATCGGGCAATTATTGAAATTTATCATCGGAAACAGGGGAAGAATGCCCAAAAAAGGAGGAAAAAGAAAGAAAATATTTTTGAAATTTTTTAATTTTTCAAAGAAAAGCATACTAAGTAACTAACATGTGAGCAAAAACATGGACTAAAAACAGAAATGGATAGAATAACCCACACCTCCTAGCTTAAAACCTGACATTGTCCTCAATGTTAATTAAGAACCAAGTAAAAGAGAGGAAAAGAGCGATATTACCCAAAATTGGAGCGATCCCCATAAGAACAAGTCCAAAGAATCTACAAAACAAGTTAGTACCGAGCATATCAAAAACAAATAACAAAAAGTTAACTAATTACACTAGACTAAAATAAAAAGAAAGAAAGAATAAAAAGTTAACTATATACAACCTACTATTTGGGCTTCACACTAACTATACACTAGAAGTCTAAATAGCTGAGGGTCCACCATAAAAATAATTCGACTTTGGAGGATAACCGGTGTACCCTCACTTATAAGCATGCCTTCCAAAAAATATGGATTCCGTTTGAACAATAGAAGGCATGTGTAAGGCGGAAGAAATGAACCATCGCCAATTAAAAAATTTTGAGGGACGATGGGGGGTTTGGATTGAACGGGTGACAAAAACATGTGGGGACCTAGAAAAGCCAAATATCCTCCCAAGGATTTTGAAATTGGAATGGGAGGCGGCACACACGAAGGCACAAATGCGATTGTGGAAGGCGACTCGATCAAGTACTCCTCATCGACAAAAAGGTTTAAAACATTAAAGTTTGAAACCGAATCATCGGTTACTTGTGACTGTGTGATAACAGAGAATGAAAATGGGGATGAAAGAAAGTCAAACTCATGAGATGAATCATCATCGCATGAAGATTGAGTTTCGAAGGAAATAATATCATTTTCAATGAAATGTTCTTCTTTGGGGGCCAAAGAAGAAATCATTTCAGTGGAAATAGATATTACATCATTTTCATCCTCACTTTCAATATCTATTATGCAATGGGCAAAGTCAAGAATGGTTTGTTACAAAGTAGGCACAAGTACCTCATTTCGTTCAAAACATTCCTCGACTTCAAAAGTCTCGGAAGCAAAATCATCGTTGGATTCAAATAATAAATCCAATTCTTGTTCCCAACAACAATTTTCTTCTCGATAATGATTTTCAATTTTCTCATTCTCATACATACGCAAACCCTCACCGAATGTCATAGGTCGAGGTGCGGATCCGTGAAAATTGGAATTTTGAAAATTACCATCGAACTTAAACGAAAACTCATTATTATAGGAATTTTGAAAACTATTGCAATTTGTTTCAAAATTCCTATTATAAGGAGGTAAAGGCCCAAAATCATTATCATCATCATCAAAATTCCAATAACCTAAGTTTTGACTTCCGTTATACTCGCCCAAAGTCATATTTGAATTTGAAATTCTTTGGGATTCTAAGTATTCCCCGAAAGTCATATGTTTGCGAGAATTTTGAGAATTATAACAATGATTACTAAAAGAATTGGAATAAGACATGCTTACCCCAAAAATAGCTCAAGTGGCGAATTCCACAAAGTAGGTGCGCGCGGGAAAAATTCGAGCATTTCTAAGTGCTCAAATTTGGAAGTCCTGCAAAAAAGGTTAGAAAATAATACAAATAGAAAGAAAATACTATGAAATACTAAATCAAATCAAGTCTAAAACAAACTAGTCCCCGGCAACGACGCCATTTTGATTAAGCGCGTGAAATGCGTGCGCGTGTAAGGGTACGGTCATTGTTTTCGTTTCACCGCGATAATACAAACAAACCTAAATTACTACTACACTCTCGATGCAAGCACAGTGGTAAGCCGGGTATCGAAAATCCACCGAGGCGAGATGCTAGAATTTAATTGATTTAATACTCCGAAATAAAAGTGAAAAAGGTGATTACAAACTAAAAAGGAAAAGATGCATGAAAGGGAAATATTAATCTAGGCGAGTGTATTTAAACTAGATTAAGAAAGAGAGTAAAACTATAGGTTGCGTCGAATATCCCTCACCCGAGTTAATTTTTATAAAAATGGATACATGGGTCGACGAGTTATTTAAAATGCATCTCGTTTCGACAGTTAATTGAACCAAGGGTTGTCATGCCCCTAAATCCGCATAAAAGCCTAATAAGATTTTGGCGTCAACAAATATCTCAGAAATTGCGCACGCAAGGTTGTAAGCACGGGACATACATGATATGCCCCGTCAAATCTCCTAGGCGCAATAACTAGGACAACGCACCCGAAATAGATCCGTAAACACCATCACCAAAGCAAAGCAACGCGTCAACTCGAGTGAGTTCCATTCAAACACAACCTAATTTAAATTAGCTAGAAAGCATTTAAAAAATGCGATAAATAAACGTGATAAATCTACACTAGAAAGCACGGGAAGAAAGCATGTAAACCTAAATTAGAAAGCATGTAAATTACACTACAAAGCAAGAATAAATGACATACAACTATATTAATGGAGAGGGAAGATGAAAGTACCAATTACAAACCCTAAAGGGTGTAAAACCAAGAGAGGATGAAGAAGAACTCTCAAATCCCCCAAACCCTAACCTACAACTCTCTAAAATCTAATCTAAACCTTAATATATGATATTTACAACAAAATTGCTTTATATAGTAAGTGGAATAAAAGAAAATAAGAAAGAAAAGAAAAGCAAAATATCTCATAAAAATAGGGGATCGATCGATCGACCTAAACCGTCGATCGATCGATGGTGAAGATTCCAGCCCACTGTCTCCCCACGAATTGAAAAAATTGAAGGATCAATCAATCGATCCCTTTGATAGATCGATCGATCAAGCATGTATGAGCCAAGCAGCATGCAGTTTTGATGTGTTTGGATTTCTCTTCCACTGAAACTCCCGTAACTTTTTTGTTCTGAATCGAAATCGCACACCGTTCACAGCCTCGTGAAGCTTGCGAGGAGGGATACAACTTTCATGAGATGTTGGACCAGGTGCCCAAGCTGTGAAAAGACTAATATGCCCTTGAATGTGCGATCATGTACGTAAATCGAGCGAAATGCGTTCGAACTTCATACTTAGCATCCAAATACCTATAAAAGCTTAATTAACCCCTGTAAAACATGTTATTGTAGAAATCTGAGGTTGTCTAGTTAACAAGGATAAATATAGGGAATAAGATATATGAGGGGGCTAAAATGCATCGGTTCGAGGGATGAAATACGTAATATTTGCGTCGTATCAGATATAAATACAGGAAATGAGAATTCCTATGATAAAAGGCAAGTGTTTATCTTGATTTGATGGTTAATTTAGTTTCAATATGTCGTATAAAAATTTAGTGTAGGAACACAAATTTTCGGGTAGGATTCACACGTAAAATGGGATTTTCAGAATGAAATTATAGAGAAAAATTTGAATGTAATCCCATACTAAATTTGAGATGATTTATGTTAAAAAGATGTGATCTTTAATGATTAATATAAGAATTGTTGAAATCTTGAATTAGAATTAAGAAAGTGAATGTTTCTTAATAAACTATGGTAAATCCCATATATTGATATGTTTTGGGGTAATCTAGACGTAAAAATGCATGCTATTACGTTTAGGATTGATAAAAAGATTTGATTTTGGGTTTGAATAATGTTGGGTATTCAAATGATTGATGGGGGGAAGAAGAAACCTGTCAAAATTTGTCTCACTGCTCAAGGGAATCGAATCAGTTTGTTGGGCAGGGGGTGAACCGGTTTGCCCACCAAGCTGGTTTGGGTAGCCATACGAACTAATTTGCTGGCAGGACTGTCTCACTTTTTGCTTTCTGGTTTTTCTTATGTCGTTGAGGGTTTGGCCTAGTTTATGAAGTTCGATAGGTGATTTACGACTTCTAAGAATCCACAGGAAAGACTATAACCTATCCAGGTTTAAACAGGAATAAAATCTGAGTACGGTATTACGGGTGTTCTAGGGTAAACGACACTCAGGATATAATTTATGAAATCGAATTGGGATTTCAGAAAGAGTTAGGCTACGGGATAGAGTAGAATAGCATAGTGGCCAGAATTATGATATTTATGAATTTATAATAAGTAAGTGGATACTTGAATATTCGGGAGTCGGGGGTAGACTCGAGAATTGTGGGCTAGTGCTATGAGTAATTTATGCATGTTTATATATATATATATATATATATAGGGAGAGGTTCACAAGTGAACCTAAAAGATAAACTTTTTAATGAACCTTAACAGAAAATAATTAACAATTAATTAGTTTTAATTCCTATGTTGTAATTGGTCTGCACCAGCGGCAATAAACACGTGTGTTGATCGATCCCCCCACCCCCACCCCCCACCCCCATGGCAACCCTGCTGCCATAAGGGCTTCTAAAGGGATGCCATGGTGATGGAGGTGGTTGGGGTTGGGGGGAGGGAGGGAGGTGAGGGGGTTAGGGATCGATCGACACGCGTGTTCGTCGCCGCTGGCGCGAACAATTACAATATAAAAATAAAAATTAATGAGTTGTTAGGTGTTATTTTGTTAAGGTTTATTAAAACGTTCATCTTTTAAGTTCACTTGTGAACCTCTCCCTATATATATGTGTGTGTGTGTGTGTGTGTGTGTGTGTGTGTGTGAGAGAGAGAGAGAGAGAGAGAGAGAGAGAGAGAGAGAGAGAGATTTATATATGTGAACATACCTAAACGTGACTAGCAAGAGTAGGTTCGTTTCCAGGTCATAGAACTGTTGCATAACCATTGTATATGAGTTTAGAGTCTAGTGGGGTAATATGGTATGGCTATGATCCACGGATGTATGTCTATAACTGCCTCCATTTACGTGTTTACAATTTCGGTTCGATGGTGAGATTACAACCCGGTGGCCCAGGAGTGGTACGTGATGTACCTGGAGCCTGATAGTATGCTAGGGAATGCATCGGGGAGGACAACTCAGGGACGGTATGTATATACATATATAATATTGGTATATGTATATGCGTGAATTAAGCGAATGTGTGAAAATTGAAATTATAACTAGGTAAAGTTATATGAATCAGTTAATGATAAGATTATAATTGAGAATTATAATGATATACTTATGTGCTAGCTCATTGAGAATCAAAGAAAAGTAAAATAGTGGAGAGAATTATAATGATATAGCTTATTTACTAGCTCATGTGAGTGTGACACCAGTTTAAATATGAACGATTATGCTGCGTATTCATTATTACATTTTAAACACTTGCAAAATATTTTCAAATGATTTTGGGCTCTGACTCGTATCAAAATCTTTTTCAAAACCTTTTAGGTGCTCATTCATGAGGACGTCTATGCTATGAGATTCATACCATTTATTACTATTCTCTCTTTTATGATTATTGTGATAAGACATGTTTTTCACTATAGCTCATTTTTCTCTATACTATATTCGATGTGGTATAATTTTGTGCATCCTTGTTAATTAATTTTCTTGATTTCTTTGTATTTTCCTTTGTCCACTATTGACATGGGGAGAAGATTTGATTAACTGGTAGAATCACTTAAAGTCAAAAGGAAAAGAAATATAAGGAATAAAGTTTATGGGAGAAGATTTGTGTTCTTAAGTTGTACTTCTTAGGGGAAGAGGATTATTTTATATAACATGTTGGAAAGAGTTTAAAATGGGGAAAAATGTCATTTTTTTATTTGAATGAATCACATATATTTCCATGTCTTATAGTTTATCTTGTTACTTATATTATATAGTCATTTGATTGCGCATTTTTTGTGACACCGCGCCTAATTACACATCGGTTGATCAGGCCTTTATTAAATTAAAACAGGTTTCTCATATGGTTCATTCTTAGCATCACTGTTGAACTTTTTAGTTACGAACCATGTAAGTGAAATTTGACCGGTACCAAATTTTATCTTTCTTTAAAATAGATAAATAAACAAAGCATAAAACTAAATTAAACATTCACAATTTACTAGAGGCCAACCATCAAAATATATAAATGAAAAAGTTTTGCCAAATAAACCATTGGCTAAAATCCAAAACCAAATACTCCATAATAACAAAAGAACTGAATGACTGAAAAACTGTCAACGGACAACATGTCCATACATGGAATATAAATTGAGATCCTACACTAGATATGAAAGGAAGAATCATCTACTCAAATCCTATCAGCATCCACAGTGATACAGCTTTGAGTCCCTAGAATGGAGTCTTCTAGCCTGGCGTCCCTGTGGCTGGACACCTAAAAGGTTTTGAAAATATTTTGATAGCAAGAGTTAGTACTCAAAACATTTTGAAAATATTTACCAAGTGTTTATTACAATAAAAATTCGGTTATTGATTACACATGCTAGGTTCGTGTACACTCTCTTGAGTTTCCTCACCTCCCGTCAATAATGCATGTCTAACATTCTATACATAGCCCACCTAGCTATACTACCCAAGATAACTATACTAACGTAATCAACTGAACTTACCTACACGTCTAAGTTCCCGTATCGCCCATACAGTACATTAATTTATTAATATCTCTCATATGTTAATTATTTCTCATGTAACATTTCACATATGTTATATTTTAATCATTATAATTAAGTCTCACTATTTAATTTATTAACTCAAATATTCACTATCTAACTTTAATCCGTTAATTAAGTATCTCTACTTAATTCACTTTTCAGATATATATATATATATATATATATATATATATATATATATATATATATATATATATATATATATATATATATATATATATATATATATATATATATATATATATATATATATAACATATGCCAGTAATACTATCACCCGTAAGTAGAATAATAATAAGTTATATATATCACACTCAATATATATACTCTGAGTGCATACTTTACTATCACTTCCCTGTATCACACATTAGGGATTTATTAGCTCAGAATCCTACCTCGTTCACCAAAAGTGATTTATATATCTTGGCTCGGAATCATACCTTGATCACTAGTAGCTATTGATTATATTGGTTCGTAATGACACCTCAACCACCAGTATTAATCATATCTAGATTGGCTCGGAATCATACCTCGATGACCAATACTAGTCATCTATATTGGCTCGAAATCCTAACTCGATCACCAATATTTATTTAGTATACTTTAGGTATTCACACAACCTATGTATTACTATCCGTCGATAGGTATTCACACAACCAAATTATTCATAATTTCGTACGTGGTATATATGTCTTTCATACTTACCGTACTTATTATTTTACAATTTCTTGCACAATCGTGTTTATTTAAGTATTCACACAACTCCAAGGGACTTAGTTACCGCTTCATTTATTTTCAGTAGTTAAATTCATATTTACCCTACTGATTTGTGTGTTAACTCATTCTCACTTTCTGTAATTCATTATCCTTCTCTCCGGTAATTTATGACGAAGTTGTAACACAATTCATTACCGCCTTAACCCCATAAATAGGACTAAGTCCCCACCCTCTCATAAGCCTAGTGTAGTATGATGAGTCCCTCAATATAATACTATTAAAGTCCCAAAATTTTACACGACCGCGATTGAGAAAGTTTAGGCTAAACAAGGGAATTTTTTAGTTTTCTTGGTAGCCAAATCGATTCTCGCTAGGCCGAATCGATTCGATTATGTACAGATTTTGCACTTTGTCTTCTTCATGCGTTTTTACCCGATTGTCGCCATTTTTACGTAACATAATTCTCACCATTTTCTTCCAAACATAACAAAGAAATCAATATTATTCAAACCCTTGTCATGTGGGTATTATAACTTCATATTAATCTGCAATAAACAACTTGCCTTAATAAAAAGGGGTCTAATTTTCGTGGTTTTGATGATGGATTGATGGTTCTCTCTTCAAATTCGTACTCCTTAGATGATTAGGATGCAAGATCTAGGTTTAATTATTCAAGAACACCTCCTAAGCTTTAAAAATGGTTTCTCTCTTCTCTCTAATGGCCTCCTTTGGGTTTTTGTGATTATAACCCTAACCCCAATCTCTAATTATCAAATGTAAGAATCTAAATTTTGTAATTCCCTTAATATCTATTTTTCAAATGACCAAATCGCCCTCAATATGTGTCGATTTGGTCTAAAATTGACCCGGGACCCAAAATATACGCCCGGGCACACTATTCTGACTATTTTGACCCCTTAGGAATCATCTGTGACCTATGAATTATCTTTCGAGTAACTCAAAATATATTTCCTATCACGATCTCAAATTAGTCTACACGCGACTCCCGGTTGAGATAAAATAAAATACGTACATATCACTCATTATGCCGCATAACACTTATCATCAATTATTTACTATTCACATTAGTAAATATTATATCATAATATTAATCAGTATCTATCTCTAGATTAATATTTAATAATTATATTTATCATTTAATCACATTAAATTTCTTCACTCGCGTAATTTATATAAAATGTATTTTCTTAATTAATTCTCGAATTAATTAAATTATAAATACGCAAGAATACGGGGTATTACATACTCCTCCCCTTGCAAATGAATTTTGTCCATGAAATTAGGGCATTCTTATGGTGAATAACTCTGGATACTGCTCTCGCATGTCATCATCCTGCTCCCATGTCGACTCATCAGTATTGTGGTGTCCCCATTGAACTCACACTAGTGGCACCACCTTGGACTACAGTTTACGCTCATTATGATCTAGAATAGCCACGAGCCTCTCCTCATATGAGATGTTTGGCTGTAAATCAATCTCCTCAAGTGGAACATCGAAGAAGGCTCTCTCGCTCCTCATGTACTTCTTCAGTGATGACACATGGAACACGTTGTGTATCCACTGAAGATGCTCTGGAAGTCCCAGTCTGTATGATATCGGTCCCAGCCTCTTTATAATAGAAAACGGTCCAATATATCTTAGTGTTAACTTTCCCCTCTTTACAAATCTCATAATCCCCTTCCAAGGTGATACTCAAACCAACACCTGGTCGTCAACCTCTAACTCCATATGTCTCCGGTCGACGTTGACAAAACTCCTCTGCCTATCCTAAGCTATCTGAATACGCCCTCGAATCAACTCAATCTTGGCAGTAGTCTCCCAAATCATCTCATATCCTAACAACCTGTTGTCCCCCACCTCTAACCAGCAATCGGGCGAACGACAAGACCTCCTATATAATGCCTCAAACGGTGCATACCGATACTAAATTGGTAAGAGTCGTTATACGAAAACTCTACCAATGGAAGGTATCTATCCCACCCTCCCCTAAAATCTAGGATGCACATCCTCAGTATATCCTCAAGCATCTGATTCACCCTCTCAGTCTGCCCATCTGTCTGCAGGTGGTACGCTGTACTCAATAGTAAATCTGTGCCCATGGCCACGTGAAAGCTCTGCTAGAAGCGTGACATAAATTTTTTGTCTCTATTAGACACAATATTAATCAGAACCCCGTGCATCTTAACAATCTATACAATTAATAGCTACGCATACTGTATCGTCTTGTAGTGTGTGCGAACTAGTAAGAAATTAGCCAACTTGGTCAGTTGATCCATTATCACCCATATGGAATCGTGACCCCGCTGCGATGTAAGTAGCCCAGTAATAAATTCCATCAAAATGCTCTCCCACTTCCACACGGGAATATCAAGTAGATGTAACATCCTCGAAGGCCTCTGATGGTCAACTTTCACAAGTTGACAATTAACACACTTTGAGACAAACTATGCTATGTCTCTCTTCATGCTGGCCCACCATTACTATCTCCTCATATCCTAGTACATCTTATCTCCACTGGGATGTATTATAAAATTGGAACTGTGAGAGTCAGCCATAACTGCATGGCTTAAATACTCATCCTCGGGCACTACCAATCTCCCATTAAAGTGCAGGCCTCCCTTTGAGCTGACTGAGTAAGACTCTGCACCTTCACTATTCGGATGACGATCTTGAGAGTGATAGTGATAGTGATAACTTCCATGTACGCTTGGGCAACCTCATCTTCCTATCGAAGATCACTCCACTTCGCTTTCTATATCTCTGTTAATTCTTTAATAGGTCGTTAGCGAAATGATTCTGCAACCACATTAGCCTTATCAGGATAACACTATACATCAAGGTAGTAGTCCTTCAGGAAATCTATCCATTGCATCTGCCTCATGTTCAGATCCTTTTGTGTGAAGAGATACTAAAGTGACTTACGATCCATGAACAATGTAAACTGTTCCCTAATAGGTAATGTCTCCACATCCTCAACGTAAAAATGCCCACTGTCAACTCGAGGTCGTGGGTGGGGTAATTCTTCTCGTGGGGATTTAACTTTAGAGATGCATAATCTATCGCCCTCTCCTCTTACTGGAACACCCCCCCAAGTCCCTGTAAGGATGCGTCAATCTAGACCCAGTACTCCAATCCTCCCCTGGGCAAAGAAAGTACTGGTGTTGATGTCAATCGGTCCTTTAGCTCATCGACAGTCAACTGACAATGGTAACTCCACACAAATGGTACTCCCTTACGAGTGAAGTTCATCAAAGGCCCAGTCATCTTTGAGAACCCCTTGATGAAGTGACGGTAATATCCAGCCAACCCTAATAAGCTAAGAATCTCGATCGGTGTCATGGGCTGCCCCCACTCCTTTATTGTCGATACCTTACTCGGATCAACAGTTATGCCACTGTCGAACACAATGTGGCCAAGAAACGGTACCTCCCAAAGCTAAAATCCACACTTACCAAATTTGGCGTATAGTTGATGGTCTCATAACGTTTGCAGAACTATATGTAAATGCTCAGTGTGATCCTCCTCTGTTTGTGAGTAAACCAGGATGTCATCTATGAACACAATCAAAAATTGGTCCAAAAACTCCCAAAGCACCCTGTTCATAAAATCCATGAATAATGCAGGTGCATTGGTGAGCCCAAACGACATCATCCTAAACTCATAAGACCCGTACCGCGAAAAGAAAGTTATCTTAGGTACATCCTCCTCTTGGATGCGCAACTGGGGATATCTGGACCTCAAATCAATCTTTGAGAAGTAAGCAGCCCCTATCAACTAATCAAACAAGTCATCTATCCTAGGCAACGGATACTTATTTTGTATCGTCACCTTTTTCAGCTCCTTGTAATCCACACACAAGCGAAGTGAACCATGCCTTTTCTTCATAAATAATACTGAAACAACCTAAGGCGATGTACTCCGTCAAATGAAACCCTTACCCAAGAGCTGATGAATCTACTCTTTCAGTTTTCGCATCTCTAAAAGAGTCATGCTATACGGTGCTCTAGAAATTGGTCTCATCCCTGGTGCTAAGTCGATGACAAACTCTATTTGTTAGCTCGGTGGCAGCCCGGGTATGTCCTGAAATACATACTCAAACTCCCTCACTACTGGAATTGAGTCTAAAGGTACTACTATCTCCTACGAGGTCTCCTCCTCAATACAGTATAGGTGAGTGCGCGATCCTCCTTCTGGCATAGGCATCGCCACCAAGAACATCTCTTTCCCTATGATGGAGAACGATATAGTCCTCTCATAGTAATCTACCATTGCTCGATAACTCGCCAACCAATCCATGCCTAAAATCACGTCGTACCCCTCCATGTATGACACTAGGAGGTATGCCGCTAGACTCAGTCGCCCAATCAAAATATCAACTCCTCTATAGATCGAATGTATCAGTGAACCACTACCCATTAATGACTCGAGACACATGAGAAGAATTTCGGTTGTCTCTAATAAAGTAGAGACTCATACAAATCTAGTCTTAATAAAAGAATGTGATGCTCCAGTATCAAACAGAATCATACCCTCAAGCCCGTAAATAGTAAACATACTCTCTACAGTCAGCGGTGCCTGTAGTGCTAGAGGCATAGGTATATCTCTAACATTGTATATACGCTCGTAATGCATCTGACCCTACTGCTGTTGTGGGGTCGGTGATGGTGCTAGAGCTATCAGAGCCTATTGCCCTTATTGGACACCCTATCGTTGTGCCCTCTCTCGCTATGGACAAGCTCTACTCTTGTGACCCTGTTAGCCATATGTGAAACACTGACCCTAGAACTGTCTCTAGCCATGTTGGCCTTGACATTGTCCCTAATGGTCTTGGCCCTACCGGCCTCCCCTGGTTCCCTTGTCCCTGACGGCCCTGAGGAGCCTACTGCTGCTGGGGACCCTGCTAGCCCTGCCTAAATCCCTCGCCAGGTCAGTAACCTCTAGATCTGAACCTCTTAGTAGAGTTCCCCTATCAGGAACCCTTCCCATACTGACTCGATGTCTGTAATTGCTGGGTTGGTGACCCACTACCACTACTCCCCCAGACTTTCCCTTCTAGCTAAGCTCACCTTCACATGGAAGCGATGATCCTGACAATGCACCAGTGCGACATTGAAGACGTTGTGTAAGTCATCAATGCAGGTTTACCAATCAAATGTTGTCTGATCCTCCATGCCAACTCATCCATGAACTTATCTTTCTTCCTCTATTTGTTGCTCACCTAATCTGGCACAAAGTTTTCCAGACACGGAAACTCTTCCTCATAGTCCGCTACTGAACGGTCACCTAGTACTACTTCCCCAAACTTCTTCCTCATCTCTGACTTGACTATAGGATGGAATTACTTGTGGTTAAACCACACCCAAAACTCAGAAATTATCATCAATTCCCTCTCCTCAATGGTGGTCACGAACTCCCACCACTGTAGAACTGCTCCCGACAATCTGAAGGTAGCTAACATTTGTTTCTAGACTTCTCTAAACTCAAGCATGCGCAAATGGCACTTAATTTTCTTCTTCTATTGGCATGACACCACTACATCAGTACTGCCCTAGAGCTCGAGCGGGTGTCGCTTCTAGAAAGTCTCTCTGACTCGCTGCTAAGAAGACGACCTTGTCTCAACCTGGATTGCTGGCGCCACTGGCTATTATGCCTGAGGCTGAGGAAAGTGAGTTTCCCTAGCCCTCATAGTTGTCTCTACTTCCTGAGCCACTATCACTGCCACCTTAGTAGTAGAAATCATCTCTGGTGGTGGTGGTGGCGATAACTATTGCTCCTAAGGGTCCTCCCAAACCTTGTCTCTGGCTGCTGCCCTCTCGGCTTGCTTTCTCCTCGAAGTCATACTGATATATAATTAAATTGTATAAGTACACAATTTATACAAAAATTTAATAGCACAAACACGATATCGAAAGCACGCAAAGATAGAACAACAGTCCTAACAATAGGGATAAGTGAAATTAGACATGTGCCAAATTTTAACTTTCTTTAAAATAGATAAATGAAAAAAGCGTAAAACTAAATTAAACATTCACATTTTACTAGAGCCCAACCATCACAATATATAAATGAATAAAGTTTTACCGAATATACCATCGGCTAAAATCTAAAACCAAATACTCCGTAATAACAAAAGAACTGAATGAATGAAAAACTGTCAACGGACAACATGTCCATACATGAAATATAAACTAAGATCCTACACTAGATCTGAAAGGAAGAATCGTCTGCTCAAATCCAATCAGCATCCACAATGCTACAACTCCGAGTCCCTGGATTGGAGTCTTCAAGCATAGCGTCCCTGTGGCTAGACACCTAAAAGGTTTTGAAAATATTTTGATAGCAAGAGTTAGTACTCAAAATGTTTTAAAAATATTTAGCAAGCGTTTATTAAAATAAAAATTTGGTTATTGATTACACATGTTAGGTTCGTGTACACTCTCTTGAGTTTCCTCACCTCTCGTCTATAGTGCACGTTTAACGTTCTATGCTTAGCCCACTTAGATATACTACCCAAGCTAACTAGACGAATGTATTCATCTTAACTTACCTACACGTCTAAGTTCCCGTACAGCCAATACAGTACACTAATTTATTAACATCTCTCATATCTTAATTATTTCTCATGTAACAATTCACATATGTTATATTTCATTATTGATAATTTGTTCGACTACTTAATTTATTCACTCAGATATCCACTATCTAACTTTAATCCATTAATTAAGTCTATCTACTTAATTTACTTTTCAGATATATATAACTATATATAACATCTTCCAGTACTACTATCAACTGTAAGTAGAATAATCATAAGGTATATATCTCACACACAATATATATATTATGAGTTCATACTTTACTATCACATCCCTCTATCACACATTAGGCATTTATTGGCTCAGAATACCACCTCGATCGCCAAAAGTGATTTATATATCTTGGCTCGGAATCATACCTCGATCACCAGTAGTTATTTATTATATTGGCTCGAAATTACACCTTGATCACCAATATTAATCATATCTAGATTGGCTCGAAATCATACCTTGATCACCAATACTAGTCATCTATATTGGCTCGGAATCCTACCTCGATCACCAATATTTATTTAGTATACTTTAGGTATTGACACAACCTATATACTACTATCCGTCGATAGGTATTCACACAACCCAATTATTCATATTTACGTACGTGGTATAAATCTCTCTAATACTTACCGTACTTATTATTTTATAATTTCTCGCACTATCATGTATATTTGAGTATTCACACAACTCCAAGGGCCCTCGTTACCCCTTTATTTATTTTCAGTAGTTAAATCCATATTTACCCTATTGATCTATATGTTAACTCGTTCTCACTTTCTATAATTCATTATCCGTCTCTCCGATAATTTACGATGAAGTTTTAACCCAATTTATTCATGCCTTAATCCCTTAAATAGTACTAATTATCCATCCTCTCATAAGTCTACTGTATTATGATGAGTCCCTCAATATAATACTGTTAAAGTCCCAAAAGTTTGCACGATCGAGATTGAGAAATTCTAGGTTAAACAAGGGAAATTTTCAATTTTCTGGGTAGCCGAATCGATTCTCCCTAGGCCGAATCTATTTGATTTTGTACAAATTTTGCACTTCGTCTTCTTCATGCGATTTTACTCGACTTTCACCATTTTTACTTAACATAATTCTCATGCTACTCCACCAAATTTAAGGCCACATGTTCCTAATCATTTCTACATGTGTTGGGGTAATTTCTAACATAAATCAGTTATCAAAACATTAACTTATCGATTAATAAAAGATTAATTCAGAAAATCATCAAAAACCCTAGATTTCAAAATTCTCCATTAATACTCATATGAAACCCAGATGTAAATTCGTTACAATTTCTAAAATCTCAGATAACTTGTTCTCTATAGATTTTCATTCAATCTACATGCACTATCCTACCCAAACATGTATAAGAAATTATAAATACGTATTTTAAATAAAACGTATTTTCATTCACTCGCGTAATTTAAATAAAATGTATTTTCTCAATTAATTCCCAAATTAATTAAATTATAAATTCGCAGGAATACGGGGTATTATGTTTTTATTTTTTTTATTGTTTTCAAGTATGTGACTGAAAAACATGTATAAGAAAATATTTGGAAAATGTAAGTGTCATATGTCACTTATTTCTTCAAAGGTAACTTTGTATTTTGTAAGCCTCTGGTAAGACGAGTCATGTCATAAGTGATAGTATTTTATTTACTTTTTTTTATCTTTTTTGTGTCCTTTAACCCAGAATAGACAGAGAAAGATTATAAAGCTATGTGCATACACATTTGTCTCCTCTTTGTTAGATTGTATTCATTATGTTTCCTATACACACTTTGAGTATTAGCCCAATAGGTGTTCGAAAGCTTCATAATTAAATATTTCAGTTCATATTCCATTCATGCATCTACCTGGAGTATGCCATATAAGTTTAAGGAATATAGTACTTAGAACAAATAGTTTTACCCTTGATTAAATGTTTTCTTAAAATTGAAAAATATTCATTTAATTTAATTTTATGGTTTGAGAGATTTCCAAATACACTATGCAATATACTTTTCATATGGAAAATATCTTTAAAATTCGTATTATGTATATAGGAGACTTGTGTTACATGTTACAAACAAGTTCGTATTAGTTTGTTTATTTTTTATTGTAAAATACATCTTTACTACTCCTCAACTAGACTCGTGCTCGAATTGATGTCACTATTTTATTGTAATGAGATGACTTTCCCACTATATTGGTTCGTTGTTTGTGACCATATAAGATAAAGTTGAAAAAAAATATCTTCCTTGGGTTTAATTCCCTTGAACTCGTGAAGTGCTTATGAAATCCCCCCCCCCCCCCCCCCCCCCCCCCCCGCCAATCTAAGATTTTTTATATTTATTTGGGACTTATTTTTTTAGCATGTCTTAATGTAAGGACATAGTCCGTCACACTTTGTATGTCGTATGCCGCTACTAGTTTGTCGAAGCATTGGAAAGCGCACATCTACAATCGACGATCCGAATTTTAAGTCATCTTCAACAATCATGCCCAACAAGGACGACTTTGGTAAATATGGCCAAGTTTCATTTACATTTTACATTAAAAGTGTTGGGATTTTTTATAAAAATTAAAATATTTTTCCTTTTGTGAAAAATGATTTTTGAATTATTTTAAATGGATTTTTATCTTTTCAAAAACATTTTTATCATAAAAGCTTTTTGATAACTGCTCTTAGATTCGTAAGAGTGTTGGTTTCTAAGTCTCCAAATGTTTTAAAACTCTGTAAAATGAATCTCGAGATTTGTGCCTGGTCGTTCAAACGAGATCCTATCTCGTTCGAACTTAAAATTGAGTTTTATATAATTTAGAATCAAATTGTTTGAAACCACCCAAAGGTAATTATTCTTAGGCTAACAAGTGGTATCAGAGCGGGTATCGCTAATTTATTGCGTTTGATCCTGTTTTCGATTATTGTGTTGAAAAATCAGTTTCTGATCCTGTTTCTCTAAATAATGGCTTTTGGTGGTCTTGATGATTTTCAGTGTCAGCTTTTTGAAAACTCTAATTGGAAAATTCACATGAACTGTTGTTTTAATTCTTCCATTGAAAATAATTATGAGAGGTGTTCGGATTATGAGGGTGTAGGTCACACGATAGATGAGTGTTCCAAAAATTTGAGGATGAAATTGAATAAACCAGCATCTCATGTTTCTACACTTAGTGAAAATGATTCGGAACAAGAAGTTTTTTTTGCTTCTAGGCGAGATTTTCCCACCTGTGTGACTAGTGATAAAGTGAGGTGAGTGAGGACGGCACAAGTGAGGATGAGCGTGACTTGCAAACTGCTTTCAACAAACTTTATGCTGAATCTTTGAAATTAATGAAAGAAAATTTGAAATTGAAAGCCCATTTGCAAGAGCGTGCCTTAAAAAATGATAATGATATTTTAGTTGAAGAACTTAGGGCACGAGAGAAAATTTTGAGAGAGAAGCTTGGATATGTCTAGGGTGAGAAAGATGATCTTCGAGGCGTGATGGAGGCTATGGAAAAGGAGCTTCTTGAGTTTGAGGATTCTAGGCATGTACTTGAATCTAGGCTAGATGAACTTGAGGTGAAATTGAAAGATTCAAGTAAAGTGAAATTTGATTTGGAGTCTAGGTCTGAAAAACTTGATATGATTTTAGTCACCTTCGAGATAAAAAAGGATAGGGGTGGAATTGGTTTTTAAAAACACTTTGCACCCATTCCCACACGTGTAAGAGAGCCTCCTAGGATTGTTAAGAAAAAGGCACCTAAGTTTGTTAGGAAATAGCCCCCTAGGAACATCGTGAGAGAACCTCATAGGATCATTAGGAGAGATCCACCTAGGCAAATTCAGAGAACACCACCTAGGAATTTGAGGAGAGAACCACCTAGGAATTTGAGAAGAAGGCCACCTTTAGGTAACACTCACCGCCCGATTTACACATGCACACATTACGATAGGCAAGGTCATCTTATGCATTCCTGCTATAAGCTTTTGAATGGACCTAGGAAACATAAAGATATAGTCACACCGATTCCCAAAACCTCCACACTCCGTTACACAATAATTTGGGTTAGGAAATAGGATTTAGAGGCTTATGCTATTTTTGTGCATGACTCTCAATTACTTGCCCGTGATTCACCCCATGTGAAATCTTTTGGATGATTGTGTTGACATTTGTCATACGCTAGTTGTGCATCTTGATATATTCTTACTAGTGCTATGACTCACTTTGTTGTAGTTTACATTGCTTTTCTTATGTATGCTACTGTTTTGAACTCTGTCAGCACCTTCCATGTATCTATTTTTGGTATTTTATTCACTGGGCAACACTCCACGAATTTCTGGGCAAACTGAAAAATTTGTCATCTCGTTCGAACGAGATGATGTCTCACACGAAGAAGCTTTTGTTCGAACGATAAGCTGTTTCATTCAAGCGACCCTGGAGATTTTTTTTCTCTGTTTGCAGTACCCTGTGTTTATTGGTTACATTATTTGGTATTGCTAGGTTGCTGACAGATTATATGCAACTACTCTTGATATTCATGTTTAATTGATAACACTGCATATTTTCGTTTAATCACACCTGCTTTGACTGATGATTCATTTGTGTGATTTATTTTTTCTAGCATAGGATGATTTATATGTTGGTATTATGCCTATTTCTAGTATGTATCATGGTTGTATTTATGGTTTTCAATTTTGATATAGTTTTTGAAAAAATCAAAAAGATTTTCGATTTTGAAATTTTTTAAAAAAGATAAAAAGATTTTTGTATTTTGTTTTACACCATATATGAATGGATACTTAGGATGACCGAGTCACAATTTCATTCCATTTATCCATGTGATAATTTGATAGTGTTTTGAGATAATATATCATGTCATCCATGTGCTTTACAGTGTTTGGAGTCATTGAGATGTGATTAGTTGTTACTTCCTACATGTTTGACTCATTATGTCCTTTATTGCACACGTGCATGAATTTGTTTGATTATTGTACTTGTCTTATCACTTGTTGGTCGAGTGTTTTCATCTCAATCATGTCCTTAAAACGAACCAAGTGCAATAATACGAGAGTAATAAAAGTAGTGCATCTAAAAACTATTGCCCGTGAGGAATTTGTTTAAATTTGAAAAAATGATGAGTGACACGGGAAAGGGCTGCGAGTTAATAACTATCACGTCGTGAAAGCCACCGTTTGAAAAGAGCCCGCAAAAAAAAATTGAATGGCAATAAAAAGAATATTATGCCAATAATGGGCCAATAGGTTTTCTCTATGTTGAGAATTTAGTACCTCATTAGATATAAAAAAATTTCTTTATTATATATGTGGGAGTTTGGTTGGAAAGTAATAAATGGGTTTGCATGTCCTTTGAAAAGTTCTCGAAACGCCACTAAAAAGTTTTGGACGTTATTGGTGTGAAAATCACTTATGCTTTGATTTGTTGATTTGATTTAATCGATATCATCTAAATTCAACAATTTTACACCTAAGGATATTTTTATGTTCAATCGATAGGAGTACACTTATGCATCGTGCACATATGCTTGATTGAGTTTTATTACCTATTGAATTGGTTCACACCCATTCATTCCATATTCACGACTTGGTTATCTTAGTGTAAATTCATGGTGTGTGATTTTTGTAACACCATTTTTGCATCTTTGTATGAAAATTTTGAAAAATAAAAAATAGTCTGTTGGTTTGTTTCCCGTGACACCCCAACTTGCTTTATTGTGTTTATCCTTTCCTTGTCTATTTCGGACAAATAAAAAGGGGGATAACGAATTATGATATTATGGGGGAGTTTCATGTATGGGGGAGCTTTGATTATTGCTTTAAGTTAATATATGTTTCTTAATCATTTGGTTTTTGCTTTGTCTCATGTGTGTAGGTACAATTGAAGATTCTTTGGATTGCACACCCTGATGAGAAAAGCTTGGAGATTTGAAAAGTTGATTGTTGAAGCCAAGTTTAATTAAAGACTTGTTCAGTTTATCTTTTCACATTTTGAGTTTACGGGTGGGTAGATTTGTATAGGTTATTTTTGAGTTTGATAATTCGGATTATTTTTATTTTGTACCGGCATAGACATAGGGAGAGATTTATAAGGACATAGTCCGTCACACTTAGTATGTCGTATACCGCTACAGGTTTGTTAAAGTATTGGAAATCGCACATCTACAATCGACGATCCGAATTTCAAGTCATCTTCGACAGTCATGCCCAACAAGGGCGACTTTGGTAAATATGGTCAAGTTCCATTTATATATTACATTAAAAGTGTTGGGATTTTATAAAAAATGATTTTTGATTTATTTTAAATGGATTTTTATCTTTTCAAAAACATTTTTATCATAAAATTTATTTGATAACTATTCTCAGATTCCTAAGAGTGTTGGTTTTTAAGTCTCCAAATGTTTTAAAACTCTGTCAAAATGAATCTCGAGATTTGTGCCTGGTAATTCAAACGAGATCCTATCTCGTTCGAATGAGACCAGAAGTCGTTCGAACGACATGACAGTTCATTCGAACGAGAAGTCTTTTTACCTGACACATCACCACCTTAAAAGTTTTATAAATAACGTGTTAGGGTTCTGTATTTCGTGTGGAGAAAACACTAGTTTTAACAGAATACGTTTTTAAGTGCTTTTGGTTTATTCTCCATCACTTTAAGGGTTCAAAACTTTGTTTTACAATTCAGATATCCCAATGCTTTTGTGTGAGTTATTTTATGGAACCCAAAACTTAGTTTTGCTGGGAACTTTTGTTCATCCTTGGTGGGGAGATCTCTACAACCGGAAAGCTGCGCGCTATTGTGGAGGAAGACTATAGGATGTTTATGACTATGTGTCATTGAGGATCTTCTGCGTGTTGATTCTTTGCTAAAAATTGTGTGTCAGGGCTGTGTGTCCTTGTGGTGTTGCTACGCATAAACCACTGCTGATTTCTAGACCGGTACATTGAAGATTTGCTGAAGGCACCGTGTGTTACACTTATGGGCGATTATCAAGTGGTCTGTAAGTCAAAGGTCTTGTAAATTATTTCAAAGTTCTAGAAATATAAAAGGTTTTTCCCATATGAGGGATTTTTCCTGAAACTTGTGCATATTTAATTTGTCTTGACACGAAGTTGCATATTTTAGGGATGAACTAAAATTGGTTTAAAGTTGGGTATTATATAATTTAGAATCAAATTATTTGAAACCACCCAAAGGCTATTATTTTGGGCTAACACTCGATCTTCTTTTAGCAGGGATATGACGTTCCTAGCACATCATAGTCCTTACACAAGATAGTAATCACTACATCCTTGAATACTCAACCTCTCTGGGCTATTTAAACCTGTTTAGTAATCTATCTAATGTAATAGATTTTACTCGAATTTTTACAACTTCCTTTTCATGTAAACCCTTTTTCAACTTTAAGAGAAAACTTGGATAGTTTTACTTATTCTCAAACTGAATCTTATTTGGTTATTGATCCTTTTCCTCTTTTGGGTTTGATACGATTTGTGAGATTTTGAGTGAGCCAAAAAAATTTCTTTATGTTATCAAACTTAAGGATATCCTCACACATCCTACATATTAGATTTCATTGGCTACTCTTTGTTCCTTTTTCTTCAAATAAGTTTACAACAAATTTGAAGAAGATTTTAAAGCGGCTCAAAGGCGGCATTTTCAACCAAAACACATTGCGAAGTTATGGGTGTTTGGATGCAATCCTTGCTCACGTATATGCTTACAAAATGGAAAATAACCATTGTGGAGGTTGTTCATTATTGGGTATTTGTTATGTTCAAGTTTTTAGTCATTTATCGATTTGTGTAAATCTTTGCATATAGTGGTGCGAGGTATCAATTTGGACCAAGGTTTATCATACAAGGATCTACTCAAAAAAATCCTCATCTCAAGTGGATGATTTATTTTTCCACATGTTGATTCTCCTAATATTCTTAATGAACATATGTAACAAGTTGAATCAATTTTGTAAATTATATTTCTCCACTTACACATTAAGATAAGTTATTGATATAAATTTGAATAAAAGAAAATATTCTTATGTAATTCAAAAGAATTTTGGGTACCCTTCAGTAACTAACATACTCACGTTTGATGAGATTTGAAAAATCTTGGATGTCTATTCCTTGGAGGATAATATTCAAATCAAATAAATTTTCCCTTATCTTTTGATGATGAAATCCTCTTTATTTGATGAAGAATGTGAATAAACAAGCTCATGTATCCTTTTTGAATAATCTTGATATCTTTGGCTTCATAATATGGGGTGAAAGAATTATCATGTTTTTCTTTCTTGAAAAATTTAAAAATTTGAGTGTCCTACTTGAATATGTTACTAAATTGCTCGTTACATAGGTGATAATAAAATATGTTTATTAGGATGCTTGGTGGACGAGTTGTTTTCTTCAGACACCTTAGGAATGATGAGATAAATTTAGGGTTGGTTATCGGCTAGTTTGGTAGGTAATAAGGATGTACCAAAACCAAAATCGGTTTTAATTTACTAAACCAAAATTATCGATTTTACCGGCCAGTACAATTATACCTAAGATAAAACTTAATTGCGCAGTTTAACAGTAAAATTAGTTTTTTAGTAAATTTTGAAATAATCAAAATAGCATAATTTTCCAATGAAAAATAAACAAACAAAAAATAACTAGGCTTAACATCATTTATATTTAGTCTTTTTACTAAAATAATAATTCACACCAAAACTTTGAACTCATAGCTAACCCGCAATTTAAAGCTTAGCTAACTAAATTCTAATGCGGGCATGTAAGGCTATTTAAAAGATCTGATGGGAAAGTTAATACCCACATCCAACCAATGTGGGAGTTTACCAAAACACTAGATAATAACCAGGAAGGAGATGCTCACAGCTTGCTCCCAGATTGGTTCCTTTATCATTAATGGGTACATTTCTTATCCTTCTCAATAACTACACCGTACCTTTTTCCATTAATTTATATATTTTATTGCTTAACTACTATCAATATCATATTATAATGGTTATAATGATATGACTTTCTTAAAGATTTTTCTCCCATAAAGTGGAAGCTAGCTGATTATTTTGATATATTTTGTGCTTATGATCATGATGGATTCAAAGAAAAATTATATGACTATTAAGTAAGGTATATTACATCCCAATATATTTGGTATATTATTATGGTAATTTTTGTTATTTTAAAAGTATTAATTTTGGTAAATTGGTTTTAAAATGGTTAAATCCAAACCAACCACAAGAGTTTCGGTACGTTCAGTTTCAGTGCATTCGGTTAACAGTAATTAAAAATAATAAACAACTATTATTTTTTATCCAAAACGATGAGCGTGGTAAAAACCTGTACGGTAACCAGCTCTAGATACATTCATTGATTTTTTATGCTTTGTATAGGCATAGAATCACTCTTAGTCACCGATGGCTTGTGCCACAACTAACTGTATAGGTGTCATTGTCATCTGGACTTTGTAATCACTCATTAGATTATAATATATATGTTGTTTAAAATTGGTTCCTTGCCTTTAAATGATGGTATAATCATTGCAACATATAAGTGAATGTTATTATTGGATTTAATTAATCATTTGAAGCATGTGATGTCCAATCAATCTATAGCCATTTACTTAATGCTTTTGACAAATATTTCTAGTTGATGCTTTTGATGAAAGCTAAAATATATAGCCATTTGTTACCCATTATGAATGCATGCAACTTGTTGTAACTTTTTGAGATTAGATGAATACCCTAGAACACTTATAACTTATAAAATATTTAATTATTTTTTTATCAAAAGCAATATGTCAATCTTATGATTGATATCAATATCATATTAAGAACTAATTTGAGAGATTAGGATTACAAATTGAATTTGGGAAGAACATATTTGAGAGAATTTAGTGAGAGAAATATAGAGTAGAGAGATGGAACACAGTTAGAGAGAACTATAATTTCATTCATGATCTAAGATATGAGTATAAAGTGTAAGGACAAATTTTCATGTAGTGCCAATTTGTATGTATTGGCATTATTTTGGACAAAATTCCATTTGAGTCATAGATGGATTTTTACTTGTCACGATTCCCACATAGTCTATGATGTGTCGTTTTGAAGACGTAGCTGCCAAGCTTCAAGATAGATCATGTCGTGTTTATTGGTGCACATTTCACATCTTCATACCACATTGCATTCTGAGATACTCTTAGGTATGGATACATAATGTTTATGGGACTCGAAAAATGTTTTATGGATTTTATTTTGTTTAAAAATGATTTTAAAATGTTAAAAAGGTTTTAACTTCGTTTATTCTAAGATAAACTCATTTTAGAGTCGTGTAGATCTTTCCCTTGAGTTTAGAAGGATCAAACGACTTTAACAGTAGTTCAAACAACATGGGCATCTTGTTCTAACGAGATTTCTATATCGTTCGAATGACATACACATGTCGTTCTAATGACTTGCTGACTTAGAGTTTTTTATTTAAGGAAATTTCATCTCAAAATTTCGGGTGTGCAGAACAAAAATTATAGAACAAACAGTTACGTTTTTATGCACTTGTATACAAAGGTTTTTCAAGTCTAAAAACATCCTTTGTGTTTCAAGATCCAATCTTTCATAAACATATTTAATAGAGATCTTGTGTTTAGCATCATTGGGAGTTTGTTCATTCTTTGAACATTGTTTCGTCGAGTTTTGTGGTGAAGAAGTGGTGGTCTCTGTGTTCTGAATCGTAGACGGTTGCCAAAGCTGCATTAGTGGATATCGAGGCGCATGTGGACTCGTGTGTTATGAACCTGGCGTGGAAGGATTTCTTCGTTGCACTATGCAGAAGAAGTTGAAGCATAGAAGAGAGTTAAGTCTTGTGGGTTATCAAGTCATTGAGCAAGTCTATTGTCTGTACTTTATAAAACCGTATCATAGTGATTGTCTAGCTTCGATCGTCCTAGGTTTTTCATATAGTGGTTTCCTCGTACATCGATGTTGTGGACTTTACTTTATTTTACTTGCTTAATCATCTAGATGAATGTTAAGGATTAACAATATAAAATTGGGTTAAGTAAAATTGATTCACAAAATTGGTACGAAATAAATTTAAAAAGTTTGTTTTTTTTTTAAATTGTTTTCATCTAAAAGCACACATTGAAAAAGGGGCCTACAAATTGGTATCAGATCTAGAATTTTTTTTATTGTGTGTGATCCCGTGTGCTTGTAGGTACAAATTTTAAAAAAAATTGATGTGCTTAGAACTCCTATTTTAATGGCACTAATTATGTTTACTAGAAAATGAAAATGAAAAGTGCACTTAAGGATATTGATGAGCGTGTTTGGTTAGAGGTAGAAAAAGGGTAGTCACCATCGTTCACGAGAGATGGAGAGGCCACTTGTTTATAACCTATTAAGTCATGGACCGAAGAAGAACATAGAATTTCACTTTATAACTCTAAAGGTTTAAATGGTATTTCCTCGTCTGTCACCCCGGATGATTATAATTGTATTATGATGTGTGAGAAGTCGAAAGAGGCTTGGGATATTCTTGCACTCACTCACGAGAGAACTGGAATGATTAGGGCGTCTAAACATCAAAACCTCACTCTCCAATTTGATGAGTTTTACACTAGATTGTACCATATTGTCAACACGTCATTTAACTTGGGAGAGAAAATACACGACAAACGAGTCATAAAGAAAATCTTAAGGTTGTGGCCAAGTAGATTTGATCAAAAAGTGGCCGTTTTAAACTCCTTGAGTATGATTGAATCAACGAAACTAGAAGAGATTGTAGGTGACTTAAAAACCTATGAACTTGACATGTTTACCGACAAGCAAATGCCAAATGAAGGAAATGTGTGACACCCTGCCTAATTAAATACCGGACGATCACTCCTTTATTAAATTAAATCAAGGTGAACAGTTGGTTCATTCTCAGCATCACTGTCGAAAAATAACTTTTCCAATTTAAACACCCTAATTAATTAAGCTAAGTGTCAAAACCATTTTTAGACATTACTTCCCAAATTTGATTTATAAACCAAGATTAAAATCTTTACAATAATTCAGTATTAAAGAATCACACCACAATTATTCTGGAACATATAATCTAAATAATTTAAACATTCAACAACTAAATCCCAACATTTAAAACTTAAAGTAAAACATCCAGACAGTAATAAATCCCAAAATGACAATACTAGGAATAAATGAATCACAATGTCCAATAAAATAAATAGATAATGGAAACGGGCGACACATGCCCAACTGAAATAAATAAGCTAAGAGTGGAATCAAATAAATGAAGTCGTCTAAGAAAGAGGCCTGCAACTCCCACCTAAGCTGCAGCGCGTTCCTTCCAAAGGATCCTATGCAAGACGCCCCTGCGGCTGGGCACCTGTAATATACACATATATATACAAGAGAGAAAGAAAAATATAAACGGGTCAGAGCCCGATAGTGTAAATGATTTAAAATTCGTTTAGCAAGTATTTAAAATGTTTACAGGCCAATGCAACAACATATTAGTGCGACACTCGCTTGAGAAATTCTCACCTCTCTTCTAATGTGCACACCTATCGCACTAACCTTCCCAACAGTTTAACTCATCTCATCTTAGGTTACTCGTAAGATTTAAACTAAACAATTTAACTGTTTAAGAAGTAAATTTCATTTGGTAACATAGCTCTCATTTTAACCTTCTTTATTAATAAAGTTTCCTAGTGTCATATTATACTTTTCAAAACAAGTATTTCCAATTTGAAGTCATTATACATTTCTTACTTACCATAAGCACAGTATGAAATTCCAAATTTTAGAATTTAATATATATATTAAATACTCGTATAATATATATATTCTGACAGCACCCCACATAAAAATTATGGGGCGGGCATACTCTGCTATCCAATTCCCGTATCACTCGTACTAAGGGAAATACAAGTTCAGAATCACTCTCGAACTGTATTAACACATACACAAATAATATTGAGGCGAAGCATAGATTCCAAGTCTCTAAGAAGTCAGCACATACCCTCACGTCTCTTAGGACCGTCTGACCATCGATATGATAGCCGGTACCAAGGATATCTATCTTCTAGGGTACGAGTCAATATCCCCCATAAAGGTCCCATCGAAATAAGACAGTCCCAGCGCGGTAACCTCAGGGATAGCAAGTAGCGCGGGCATGATTTTCACATGTATATAATATATGCATACACACAGTCATATAAATATACTACTTTTATCATATCAATTTAGGTTCATCCCATAACCCATAATCGCGACATTTATCCTTATTTTCCCATTATTTGTTATCACGTATAACGGTTCGTCTATAACTTTAATTTGAGGGATTATTCCAACTTACTACGTAACACTCATGGAATCCATCCTCCCAAGTGTAAAATTCAGTAGGTATTCATCTATTTTCCATCGTAACTATTTTACGTATCTCTCCCTTTAATACAAAATTCCATCGTCCCTTATATATAAACACTCCAAAAATGTAAATTTCGCCTTACATTAAAGGTCTCTTAATAATTAATAAATCCTACTGATCATCTTTATCTCCCAAAATATTTTAATAAGGATGTCTAAGGGGTATTATTCATTTATTGAATTCAACTAAATTAAAAAGGGAAAATATGAGTCTTCCAGAAGGGGTCAATCGATCGAGGTTAGGGGCTCGATCGATCGATCAAGCAGGTATGGCGAATTCTGCAGTTAACCAGTTACGGGTTCTATCACACAACCTCATACAAATCAAGATTTTGCACACGCAAACTCCCTAAAATTCGTACTATAATCAGTATACACCCATATTATTTATCTTCTACATAAAGCATGCAATTTTTCATCAATAACTATGGATTAATAGGCCAAAACTCCATAAAAATCTCGAGAACCCTAGAATTTCTTTAACATGGTTCTAATCAGTCTTTTTCCAGAAATTTCTACTCCTAATTCATCATAATTTCATGGTTAAGCCTCTACATAGGAAAGGGTTTCCAGATTTTCATTCAAATCAATTCTACATGCGATTTTCCTATCTCCAACATGGATTTTCTTCTACCAAACTCATCCTAATCAACCCTAGACTAACATGAGTGATGCATTAACAAAAATAAGCAAGATAAAGACTTGCCTGGGATTTTCAGAATTCTGATTTGTGAACGAATTTGGTGTTGTTGCGTTCCCCATCGCGCGATCTACGCGTTGGTGGTGGTGGCAGTGCAACCGGGTGAATCGTTGGCCTTGGATTGCTTGGAAAGCCTTCTCCTTTCCTCTCCTATGGCCGTTCTAATATTTTGAGTCTGCTAACCCTAAATGGCTATTCCAAATGTCTGATATAGTTTAATAATTTTTGTGGGTTTAATTACCCAAAAATGCAAAATGACCAAAATGCCCTCCCGGGGTACTAATTAAGCCTAAAAACGCTCCGAGACCCAAACTAAACCCCCAGGTATACTTTTCTGACTATCTCGATCCTTCCGGAACACGTTGGCACACTCAAAATGACCATACGAGTAACTTGTAATTTATTCACTTTTCTTAATAAATATTTAGTCCCGACGCGACACAGGCGCGTCCCGACTTAAATTTCTAAAATTGTCATTCTATTCACTCGTGACTTTTAATAGAACCAATATTATATATTACTTTGCTCGTTAGTAATATTCAACAAATATCCCATAATTACTAACTCTCATCACGTTAATAATTATAACATAATTAATTTCTGGATTTATATTAAATAATTAACTCATATTAAATTTAATAAATCCCCAAATTAATAAAGCATAAAAATACGGGGTATTACATACTTCCCCCCTAATAACGGAATTTCGTCCCGAAATTCGAAAAATAAGGCATACCTGGTAGGAATAAATCTGGATATCTCTCGCGCATATCTGCCTCGCGCTCCCAAGTGGATTCTTCCACATTATGATGCTCCCACTGGACCCGTACAAGTGGAACTACCTTCGACCTCAATCTCCTCTCGCTATGGTCTAGGATAGCCACCGGTCGCTCCTCGTAAGAGCTGTCAGGCTGTAAGTCTATCTCATCTATCGCGATGTGAGTATGGGCCATATCATCCCGCAGATATCGTCTCAACGATGAGATGTGGAATACATCATGAATGCGATGTAAATGCTCTGGCAGTCCCAACCTGTATGCTATCGGCCCAATCCTCTCGATAATGGCAAATGGTCCCACGTACCTCGTGGCCAATTTCCCTTTCTTCCCGAACCTCATCACTCCTTTCATAGGAGATACACGTAGTAACCCTTAGTCCCTCACATTAAACTCCCGGAAGAACCATTTCGCATTGGCATAGATTTTCTGTCTGTCCTGGGCTACTCGAATACGACTCTTGATCATCTCAATCCTTGCGGAGGTTTCCTGAATTACCTCTGGTCCTAGCAACTTGTTATCCCACACCTCGAGCCAATAAGTTGGGGAACGACAAGGCCTTCCATACAAAGCCTCGAATGGATCCATTCCAATCGTGAACTGATAAGAGTTATTATAAGAAAACTCTACCAGTGGAAGATGTGGCTCCCAACCTCCTTCAAAATTAAGAACACACATGCGCAACATATCCTCCAACATCTGATTAGTACGCTCTGTCTGTGGGTGATAAGTTGAACTCAACCTCAACTCAGTAACCATAGCCTCCTGAAAGCTCTCCCAGAAATGCGACACGAAAATCTTGTCTCTATCTGACACAATATTCAGGGGCACCCAATGTAATCTGACAATCTCAGTAATGAACAACTGAGCATACTGACCCGTGGTATAGTCTGTCTGCACCGGCAGAAAATGACCCACCTTGGTCAAACGGTCTACAATCACCCAGATAGAGTTGTGGCCCCGCTGTGATGTAGGCAACCCTGTAATAAAATCCATGGAAATACTCTCCCACTTCCACGCGGGTATTTCCAATGGCTGAAGTAACCCTGATGATTTCTGATGGTCCACCTTTACCAGCTGGCAGGTAGAACACTTGGACATGAACTCAGCAATGTCCTTCTTCATCCCACTCCACCAGTATTGTTGCCTCATATCCTGGTACATCTTATCTCCTCCAGGATATACTGCAAATCGAGACCCGTGAGACTGGGTCATCACTGCATGACGTAATTCTAATCCTTCTGGGACCACTAATCTCCTATTAAACCTCGAACCCCCATAAGAACTAACATAATAGGACTCAGCACCCTCAACTAAAAGTCGTACAATCTACTCCTGGCAAAACGAGTCTGCGGTCTGTGCCTGTATCACCCTCGTAACAATCCCGGGTGTCACTGTCATTACAGATATGAAGGAACGGGCTACTGCGTCCTGGTGACCCAACTCCTTCCACTTTGCTTTCCAGACGTCCACTACATTGTCTACCGATCTACGGCTCAACGCATCAGCAACTACGTTGGCCTTCCCCGGATGGTACTGTATATTGAACTGATAGTCCTTCATAAACTCTAACCATCTATCATGGCGCATATTCAGCTCTCGTTGAGTGAACAGGTACTGCAGTGACTTGTGGTCTGTGAACAAGCAGAATTTTTCCCCTAATAAATAGTGCCTCCTTATCCTCAATGCAAAAATGACCCCTGCTAACTCCAGGTCGTGGGTGGGGTAATTCTTCTCATGCGGCTTAAGCTTGCGGGAGGCCAAAGCTATAGCCTTCTCTTCCTGCTGAAGTACTCCCCCAAGTCCCCGTAAAGAGGCATCGGTGTAAACCAGGTACTCCACACCCGGCTTCGGTAAAGCAAGGACCGGTGCTGAAGTAAGCTTGTCTTTCAGCTCATCAAAAGTCAATTGGCAAGCATCATCCCAAACATATGGAACCCCTTTGCGAATCAGGTTCGTCAATGGACCCGCTATTTTGGAGAATCCACGAATGAATCTCCTGTAATATCCGGCTAACCCCAAGAAACTTTGCACTTCCGTCGGTGTCGTGGGCTATCCCCACTCCCTCACCGTCGACACCTTACTCGGGTTAACTGCTATCCCCTGCTCAGAAACAACATGCCCCAAGAACTGTACTTCTCGCAACCAGAATCCGCACTTCTCGTACTTAGCATACAACTGATGCTCTCGTAGAGTCTGAAGAACCTGCCTCAAGTGCTCGACATGCTCCTCCTCGGAGTGTGAATATATCAAAATGTCATCTATGAAGACGATGAAAAACTGATCCCAGAATTCTCTGAACACTCGGTTCATCAAGTCCATGATTACGGTTGGAGCATTTGTGAGGCCAAATGGCATCACTCTGAACTCGTAAGACCCATATCTCATCAAGAAGGCAGTCTTTGAAACATCCTACTCCCTAATACGTAACTGATGGTACCCCGACCTCAGATCTATCTTCAAAAAGAAAGTTGCTCCCCTCAGCTGGTCGAACAGATCATCGATCTGAGGCAACAAATACTTATTCCGTATCGCGACCTTTTTCAACTCCCGATAGTCCACACATAGCCTCAGTGAAACATCTCTCTTCTTCACAAACAAGACTGGAGCGCCCTAAGGTGAGGTACTCCTACGAATAAAGCCCTGACCTAACAGCTTCTCTATCTGATCTCGTAACTCTCGCATCTCCGCCGGAGCCATACGGTATGGATCACGTGCTATAGGTCTAGTATCTGATAATAAATCTATGACAAAGTCTATCTCTCGACTGGGGGGTAGGCCAGCTATCTCCTGGAATACATCGAAATATTCACGAACAACTGGGATCGAGTCTAAGGGAATCACAACCTCCTTAGAGGTATCCTCCTCTATGTAATACAAATGAGCGGTCGAACCTTCCTCTGGGCTAGGCATCGCCACTACAAACATCTCTTGCCCCGGAATGGTAAAAATAATACTCCCACCAAAATAATCTATCATGGACCTATAAGCAGCGAGCCAATCCATACCGATACTAACATCATGCTCATGCATATCTAAGACTAACATGTCTGCAGGTAACACCCAGCTACCAATATCTACCCCCACACCCCGGCATATAGAGAAAATAAGCGAACCATTTCCCAGTGGTGAGTCTACACACGTCACAGTGCTCTCTGCTGTGGATAATAATCATAAGGCCTTCGCAAAATGAGTAGCTATAAAACAATGCGTCACCCCAGTATCGAATAAAACTCGACCCATAGTACCATGGATAGGAAACATACCCTCGATCGCGGGTGGTGCCTGTGAAGCTGCTGCCTGGTGGACGTTATAGACACGTCCATATTGTAACTGCCCCTGCTGCACTGGAGTTGCTGTAATGGCTAGTAGGGCTGGTACCTGGGCTGGTGCTGGGAGGGCAGCTGAAAAAAGTAACCTCTGTGGCTCATTACGGGCACCCTGCTGCTGTGGGGCCCTCTCTCCCTCTGGACAATCCTGGCGCCTATGGCCATTCTTGCCGCACCCGAAACATCGGCCTCTGATGTTACCTCCCCTCTGACCCTGCTGACCACGGCGCTGATGGCCGTTACCACCCCGCCACTGGACCTGTTGGCCCTGATGAAAACGGTGTTGGCCCTGTTGGCCTTGCTGCTGACCCTGCTGCTGTCGGTGTTGGCCTTGTTGGCCCTACTGATTAGGCTAGCCCTGCTGACCCTGCCTAAAACCCCCAAATCCTTGCCTGGAATCACCTGATCGGAAGCGCTTGGCAGGGTCCCCCTGATGGAAACTCTGCTCATGCTGACGAGTCCGTCCCTGGGATGTCGGTGCTCCACCAGCGCCATTACCCCTGTCCTGCCCTGCTGGCCGGACTCTCCCGCTCTCTTGCTTCCCTGTAGATGGAAGCGGTAATCTTGGCAATATAGTAAGGCAACATTGAGTACATCTGTGAACGTACTCAGAGACAAATTCCCTATAAGATGCTGACGGATCCTCCAAGCTAACCCGTCCATAAACAACATTATCTTCTTACCCTCAGTAGGTGCCTCATCTGTCACTATGGTGAGAAGTCTTGTGAACTCCTCCTCATACTCAGCAACTGTAGAATTCTCCTGTTTCAAGTTCAGTAATTTCCGCCTCATCTCAGTCTGTACGGTGGGTGGAAAGTACTTGCGGTCAAACCGCTCCCAGAACACCTGAATCGGCATAGTATCCCTCTCCTCCAAGGTGGTGGTGGATTCCCACCACTGCAAAGCGGCCCTCACTAGCTTGAAGGAAGCCAACCACTGTTTCTTCACATCTGTGCACTCATACATACGAAGATGCCGCTGGATATCTTTCTTCCATTGGCTGACGATGATGATATCTGAACTACCCGAGAACTCAGGGGGATGCGCCTTATGAAAGGCATCCCTAACCCGCTCCCATAAAGATGGAAGTTGTGCAGGTACTGGCGCCACTGCCTAAATCTGGGGTGGAGCCTGCTGTACCACCGCTAGTGCAGCATTCACCACCTGAGCAACAATAGCGGCTACCTCATTAGCATTCATCGTACCCTGTGCTGGAGCTGCTGGCTGCTCGGCTTGGGCACGCCTATCCTTTGGTGCACGTCTCGAAGGCATCTGAAACGTGAAGAAATTTATTAGCCTACAGTTATTATCAAATCTCAAATAGCTGAAGACGTAAACGTAAAAGCAAGAATACAACAATCCTAAAATAGGGATCAATAGCAAAAAATGTTAAGCTGAAAGGGAAATAAGCAGTACAGATCCTATGGACACTAGAACCTGATGCTCTGATACCACCTGTGACATCCCTCCTAATTAAATACCGAACGATCACTCCTTTATTAAATTAAATCAAGGTGAACAGTTGGTTCATTCTCACCATCACTGTGGAAAAATAACTTTTCCAATTTAAACACCCTAATTAATTAAGCTAAGTGTCAAAACCATTTTTAGACATTACTTCCCAAATTTGATTTATAAACCAAGATTAAAATCTTTACAATAATTAAGTATTAAAGAATCACACCACAATTATTCTGGAACATATAATCTAAATAATTTAAACATTCAACAACTAAATCCCAACATTTAAAACATAAAGTAAAACATCCAGACAGTAATAAATCCCAAAGTGACAATACTAGGAATAAATGAATCACAATGTCCAATAAAATAAATAGATAATGGAAACGGGCGACACATGCCCAACTGAAATAAATAAGCTAAGAGTGGAATCAAATAAATGAAGTCGTCTAAGCAAGAGGCCTGCAACTCCCACCTAAGCTGCAGCGCGTTCCTTCCAAAGGATCCTATGCAAGACGCCCCTGTGGCTGGGCACCTGTAATATATACATATATATACAAGGGAGAAAGGAAAATAGAAACGGGTCAGAGCCCGATAGTGTAAATGATTTAAAATTCGTTTAGCAAGTATTTAAAATGTTTACAGGCCAATGCAACAACATATTAGTGCGACACTCGCTTGAGAAATTCTCACCTCTCTTCTAATGTGCACACCTATCGCACTAACCTTCCCAATGGTTTAACTCATCTCATCTTAGGTTACTCATAAGATTTAAACTGAACAATTTAACTGTTTAAGAAGTAAATTTCATTTGGTAACATAGCTCTCATTTTAACCTTCTTTATTAATAAAGTTTCCTAGTGTCATATTATACTTTTCAAAGCAAGTATTTCCAATTTGAAATCATTATACATTTCTTACTTACCATAAACACAGTATGAAATTCCAAATTTCAGAATTTAATATATATATTAAATACTCATATAATATATATATTATGACAGCACCCCACATAAAAATTATGGTGCGGGCATACTCTGCTATCCAATCCCCGTATCACTCTTACTAAGGGAAATACAAGTTCAGAATCACACTCGAACTGTATTAACACATACACAAACAATATTGAGGCGAAGCATAGATTCGAAGTCTCTAAGAGGTCAGCACATACTCTCACGTCTCTTAGGACCGTCTGACCATCGATCAGATAGCCTGTACCAAAGATATCTATCTTCTAGGGTACGAGTCAATATCCCCCATAAAGGTCCCATCGAGATAAGACTGTCCCAACGCGGTAACCTCGGGGATAACAAGTAGCGCGGGCATGATTTTCACATGTATATAATATATGCATACACACAGTCATATAAATATACCACTTTTATCATATCAATTTAGGTTCATCTCATAACCCATAATCGCGACATTTATCCTTATTTTCCCATTATTTGTTATCACGTATAACGGTTCGTCTTTAACTTTAATTTGAGGGATTATACCAACTTACTACGTAACACTCATGGACTCCATCCTCCCAAGTGTAAAATTCAGTAGGTATTCATCTATTTTCCATCGTAACTATTTTACGTATCTCTCCCTTTAATAAAAAATTCCATCGTCCCTTATATATAAACACCCCAAAAATGTAAATTTCACCTTACATTAAAGGTCTCTTAATCATTAATAAATCCTACTGAACATCTTTATCTCCCAAAATATTTTAATAAGGATGTCTAAGGGGTATTATTCATTTATTGAATTCAACTAAATTAAAAAGGGAAAATATGAGTCTTCCAGAAGGGGTCGATCGATCGAGGTCAGGGGCTCTCGATCGATCGACCCTTCGATCGAGCGAAGCTCTTGGCTCGATTGATCGATCAAGCAGGTATGGCGAATTCTGCAGTTAACCAGTTACGGGTTCTATCATACAACCTCATCCAAATCAAGATTTTTCACACCCAAACTCCCTAAAATTCGTACTATAATCAGTATACACCCATATTATTTATCTTCTACGTAAAGCATGCAATTTTTCATCAATAACTATGGATTAATAGGCCAAAACACCATAAAAATCTCGAGAACCCTAGAATTTCTTTAACATGGTTCTAATCAGTCTTTTTCCAGAAATTTTAACTCCTAATTCATCATAATTTCGTGGTTAAGCCTCTACATATGAAAGGGTTTCTAGATTTTCATTCAATATGCGATTTTCCTATCTCCAACATGGATTTTCTTCTGCCAAACTCATCCTAATCAACCCTAGACTAACATGAGTGATGCATTAACAAAAATAAGCAAGATAAACACTTACCTGGGATTTTCGGAATTCTGATTTGTGAACGAATTTGGTGTTGTTGCGTTCCCCGTCGCGCGATCTACGCGTTGGTGGTGGTGGCGGTGCAACCGGGTGAATCGTTGGCCTTGGATTGCTCGGAAAGCCTTCTCCTTTCCTCTCCTATGGCCTTTCTAATGTTTTGAGTCTTCTAACCCTAAATTGCTATTCCAAATGGCTGATATAGTTTAATAATTTTCGTGGGTTTAATTACCCAAAAATTCAAAATGACCAAAATGCCCTCCCGGGGTACTAATTAAGCCTAAAAACGCCCCGAGACCCAAAGTAAACCCCCGGGTACACTTTTCTGACTATCTCGACCCTTCCGGACACGTTGGCGCACTCAAAATGACCAAATGATCAACTTATAATTTATTTACTTTTATTAATAAATATTTAGTCCCAACGCGACACAGGCGCGCCTCGACTTAAATTTCCAAAATTATTTTTCTATTCACTCATGACTTTTAATAGAACCAATATTATATATTACTTTTCTCGTTAGTAATATTTAACAAATTTCACATAATTACTAACTCTCATCACGTTAATAATTATAACATAATTAATTACCGGATTTATATTAAATAATTAACTAACATTAAATTTAATAAATCCCCAAATTAATAAAGAATAAAAATACAGGGTATTACAAAAGGGAATTGCTTTTAAAGCCCAAAAGGAGGAGACTAAAGTTTTGAATGGTGATTTCGACACCGATTTCGAAGATTTAGCTTTATTGGCAAAGAAGTTCAAAAAGTTTCTTAAGTTCCAAAATCAATCGAAAGCTGTCAAAAGACTTAAGAAATTTAAGAGCAATAAGGCGGATCACATCCATAAAAATTGAAGTGAGAATGATAAGAAGAATGAGTTGGATAGGTGTTTTGATTTTCAGGGTTATGGCCATAAGGTAGCAGAGTTCCCCACTAGACTTAAGAAGGAGGGCAAGAAACTAATAAAATATAGTTCCACCTTAAGTTATAGTGAACCGAAAGAGGGGGAGAGTTCCCCCATTGAACACAACTTTGTAGCGTTTATGGCATGTCATGTGAGATTCAACGATAAATCCTCTCATGAAGATACTCATGTGAATGACACTTTCGAGGCTATTTTGTGTGAATCCCAAGCGAGTGAGGGTAAAACTAGTGAATAGTGGGAGATAGATGTTAGAGAGTTGCAAGTTGCCTTTAATGATTTGTATGAGGAAGCGGTAAAGATGAAAAAGGCAAACTTGAAGTTGCAAACTAGGTTGAAAGAGCGTGCCTTAGAAAATAATGATGCATTGATTGAGGATCCTAGGGCACGGGAGAAGACTCTTCGGGATAAACTAGAATACGTTGAGGGTGAGAGAGATAGTATTCATGATTTGATGGAGGCTTTTGAGAAAATTATTCTCGAGTTTTAGGAGTCTAGGAGTTTGCTTGAGTCTAGGATAAGTGAACTTGAGGGGAGATTAAGAGACTCGAGTAAAGTGAAGTTTGATTTTGGAGGCAAGGTCGAAAGGTTAGATAGGATTTTAGGCATCGTCCAAATCAAGGATGATAAGTGTGGTATAGGCTAATATTATGTCTACTATTTATTAAATACAATTGTACAGAATTATGAATAATTAGTATAATTATATAAATAAAGAGAAATTACAGAAAATTAAAACTTACTTGAATTTGCAGAAATAATATTAGAATAGAGAAGAAATAATCCGAGCCCTGTTTAGAACAGTCTCCTTAAGGCAAATTTATTCCTTCCAATGTGCTTATTGGTTAATGAATAAGTGCCTCCCAAGATAGAATGGATTTCTCGAATTAATTATGTAGCACAACAATAATTAATTCCAACGAACACAAATATGTGTTAATACTCAACTGGAACAGTAACATGATATGCAGAAATGGAGGAAATATTTTTCTGGAGGAAAGAACATTTTCAGAATTTTTCTAGATGGGTTTTGTTAACAGCAATTAAAAACTAGAGGGAAAGGTTTGTATTTGTATTTACAGCTTTTGAGTTGACTGTTGGAATAGTCAAAACCAAAATTAACTATCAAAAATAGTTAATTTGTTAATTGTTGACCTTTGGCAATTAATTGTCAAATAATTAATTAATAATTAATTAATTTCGTAATTAATTAATAAAATCCCAGAAAGTTTAATTAATTCGGCCCAAAAATTTAGGAGAATTTTTATGAGCCCAAGCCCGAGCTCGAACCGAACCGAGCCGAGCCGATCGGCCGGACGGACGGCGCGAGCGCGCGCGTGTGGGATTTTGGCCCAATCCCAACACATGCATAGTGTAGGCCATCTCCCCTTCAAAGAGTTGGGATACCCCAATACATCCAAGCCTTAGTCCATACTTGGGGTGTTATTAACTCATCAACTTTCCACTACTCTTCCAATGTGGGACAAGAGTTAAAACATACCCAATTCATTAACTTTCATTGCTTTGTGAGTCACTTTGGGGACATATTTATCATTCATAACTTATTGAAATTGGACATATGAATATACTACGTTAATCTCCTTGCGGAGGAGAACGCGTTCGTATATGGTCCCATAATTATCGTAGTGTGGGTCCCACCTAAATTTGAGTACAATGTTGCTCAAAATTCTAGACAGCTTTTTAATTTCATCTTAATTCCAATTTTCCAACAATCCCCCACATGAATGATATATCGCTATAAATAAAACAGAACAGATGCTAATGCAGATGCAGATGCAGACACAGATTGAGTAAAACTGAAGACTTATTGCATCGGGAGAAGTAGCCTAGTGGCCTTGAACTTTCCTTAGTGATATACTATCGAATTTACTTGGTTAATCAGTAGACTTCACGTCCCTTAACCGTCAACCATTTTTGTAAAACTAGACAACAATATTCACACAAAAATTCTTCAACACAGTTGGTTCTCACGTTTGTGTTCATTTTGGCCATGAACACCACTTGGTTCCGTGAGTATTTTAAAGAATATGCCTTTTATTATTCTCATAGAAGTGTCCCCCTTCTTACTCATGTAGGTGACTTCCATAAAGAGTATCTTGTAATACCCCACTTAGACATACTAAGATATAGATGTCATTAAAAGCATAACTTATCCTAATTTCGCGGAAGATGTGCACTGTCTCATCTTTGGAATGGATAGGATTAAATATCCTCCAGTGCTTACTGAATACAACGTAGTTCGGTTTTCCCATTGAACCTAGATCCTGGGATCTCCAGTCAGCTTGGTTGGGTTGCCATTATATTGATTCTTATTTATTTATAGGCTTTAGACTCATTCCTCTCGATGATCTTTCAACTTGCACTCGGTTCAAACCTTTCGTTAGTGGATCTGATATATTATCTTTTGACTTTACATAGTCAATTGAGATAATTCCATTTGAGAGAAGTTGTCTAACGGTATTGTGTCGATGACGAATATGTCGTGACTTTCCGTTATACATGTGATTATGTGTCCTTCTAATTACCGATTGGCTATCGCAATGTATACATATTGCGGGCACAATTTTAAACCAATTTGGAACATCCTCTAAGAAATTTTAAAGCCATATAGCTTCTTCTCCAGCTTTGTCTGGTGCAATGAATTCGGATTCCATTATCGATCTAGCAATGCACGCTTATTTTGAGGATTTTCAAGATACGGCTGCACCTCCAAGGGTAAACACATATCCACTCGTAGACTTAGAGTCTTTTGTATCGGATATCCAATTTGCATCGCAATATCCTTCAATAATAGCTGGATATTTTGAGTAGTGCGGTCCATAGTTTTGAGTATATTTCAAATACCCTAAAACTCACAATATTGCTTTCCAGTGATCTCTCCCTGGATTACTCGTAAGTTGACTTAGCTTACTTGTTAAGTATGCTATGTCCGGTCGTGTATAGTTCATGATATACATTAAACTGTTGATAATACGAGAATATTCTAGTTGAGATATGCTTTCACCATTATTTCTTGCTAGATGTAAATTTACATCTACAGGTGTCTTGGTAGGACTAATATCATACTTCTTGAATTTTTTAAGTACTTTCTCTATATAATGAGATTTAGATAATATAAGTCCATCCGATGTTTTAGAAATTTTAATTCCTAATATAACATCGGCGATTCCCAAATCTTTCATGTCAAATCTACTACTCAACATTTATTTTGTAGTTTTGATAATTTTTAAGTTACTACCCATGATAAGCATATCATCAGCATAGAGTCATACAATGACATATCCATTTTTAATGTATTTAAAGTAAACACATTTATCGCATTCATTAATTTTGAAACCATTTGATAACATTGCATTATCAAATTTTTCATGCCATTATTTAGGTGCTTGTTTTAATCCGTAAAGTGATTTAACAAGCTTACATACTTTTCCTTCTTGTCCGGGAGCCTTGAACCCTTCAGGTTTCTCCATATAAATTTCCTCGTCTAGTTCACCATTTAAGAATGCAGTTTTTACATCCATTGGATGTATTTCAAGTCCATTAATATCAGCTATTGCTATTAAAATCCGAATGGACGTTATTCTTGTTACCGGTGAATATGTGTCGAAGGAATCCAACCCTTCCTTTTGCCTATAGCCTTTAGCTATAAGTCTAGCTTTATATTTTTCAATTGATCCATCGGCCTTCAACTTCTTTTTGAAGATCCATTTATAACCTAACAGTTTTGAACCTGGTGGAAGATCCACTAGTTCGCATGTATGATTTTGTAATATGGATTCAATTTCACTATTAATTGCTTCTTTACAATTAGAAGCATCGGGTAAGGATATAGCTTCTTTGTACGATTGAGGTTCATTTTCTAGCAAATATGTTAGAAAATCCGGACCGTAAGAAGTCGAGGTTTTTACTCTTTTACTACGTCTTGGTTCATCCTCTATTGGTTCAATAGGTTGATGAGTACCAATTGTAGTAGCTTGATTTGTCCTTTTAGAAGGACCAGATTCTTGGATCATGTTATATGAGAATTCATTTTCAAAAAATGAAGCATCCCTCGATTTAATAATCGTATTTACATGAATATCTGAAATCTCAGATTTGCAAACTAGAAATCGATATGCACTGCTATTAGTAGCATAACCGATGAATACATAATCCATGGTTTTTGGCCCTATTCTTACCTTTTTAGGTTTAGGAACCATCACTTTGGCTAAGCACACCCACACTCGTAAATATTTATAGGAAGGTCTTCGACCTTTCCATAATTCATAAGGTGTCTTGTGAGTCTTCTTGTGAGGTACTTTATTAAGAATGTAATTAGCAGAAAGTAAGGCTTCCCTCCACAAGTTTTGTGGAGCTCCCCACAAGTTTTGTGGAGCTCCTGAACTTAATAACATTGAGTTCATCATTTCTTTCAAAGTACGATTTTTGTGTTCAGCAACACCATTCGATTGAGGAGAATAAGGAGCAGTTGTTTGATGAATAATTCCATTTTCAAAATAAAATTCCTCAAATGGATATTCATATTCACCTCCTCTATCACTCCTAATAGCCTTTATCGTTTTTCTTAATTGATTCTCAACTTCATTTTTATATTGTTTAAATGCACTAATAGCCTCATCTTTACTATGTAATAAATATACATAGCAATATTTTGTGCAATCGTCAATAAAAGTAATAAAATACTTTTTCTCACCTCTAGTTTGAACAAATTTTAAATCACAAATATCAGTGTGAATTAAATCTAAAGGTTCAGTTATCCTTTCAACATAATGGAAATGTAATCTAGCTAATTTAGATTCCACACAAATTTCGCATTTATGATTTTTATCAATATTAAATTTTGGAAAAAAATCCAAGTTAATTAATCTACGCAATGTATCAAAATTAACATGTCCTAATCTAGCATGCCAAATATTAGATGACTCAATCAAATAAGAAGAACTAGAAAATTCATTCATTGAAACAGATGTTTTGGGGGTTACAGTAAGAACATTGATTTTAAAGATCCCCTCATTTAGGTAGCCCTTTCCTACATACATGTCATTCTTTGACAACACAAAGCGATCAGACACAAACACAAGCTTGAAACCATTTTTAGTTAGGAGAGATCCAGAAATTAGATTATTTCGGATATCAGGCACGTGAAGAACATTATTGAGAGTAAGTTCCTTTCTAGAAGGCATTTTTAGAGCAATCTTTCCTTGTCCCACCACCTTAGAAGTGGAAGAATTCCCCATAAAGAGGGTCTCCTCATTTTCCAAAGGCTTCTAGGTAGAAAACATCCATTTGTTTGCACAAATGTGTCGTGTGGCCCCCGTGTCCACCCACCATTCCTTGGTATTTCCAACCAAGTTACATTCAGAGACCACAGTATAAAGATTCATATCCGCCAAGTCATTGGCGATATTTTCACCCTCAGTTACATTTGATTGAGGATTATTCTGATTTTGCTACATAGGCTTACGACACTCGCTTGAGTGGTGTCTAGGTTTATCACAGTTGTAGCATTTGCCTTTGAACTTCTTCTTGTTATGTTTGGAAGTGCCTTCCCCATCATGCTTTCGCTTTTTCTTTTTAGGACCTTCAACAACATGGACTTTCGTTTCCATTGGATTCTTCCCACTTTTCTTTTGAGACTCACGATTATCTTCTTCGATTCTCAGCCTGACCACCAACTCCTCCACATTCATCTCCTTTTGCTTGTGCTTGAGATAATTTTTGAATAAAGTCCAAGATGGTGGAAATTTTTCAACAATTGCAGCAACTTGGAAAGTTTCACTAAGTGACATTCCTTCAGCATGAATGTCGTGGAGGATCACTTGGAGTTATTGCACTTACGAGATCACTGGTTTAGAGTCAATCATTTTGAAGACCAGAAAACTCCCGACGATAAATTTCCTCGTTCCAGCATCTTCAGTTTTGTACTTTTTTTCCAAAGAATTCCACAATTCCTTGGATGTCTTGATCGTGTAGTAGACATGATACAATGTCTTGTCCAATTAGACCAGAATATAATTTCGACATAGGTAGTCCGAGTGCTTCTAAGCATCAACAGCAGAAACCTTTTCAGAGTCATCTCCCTCTTGAATAGAGGGACAATCTTCATATACAAACCTACCCAGTTGGTAGGTAGTGAGATAGAAATAAATTTGTCCTTGCCAACGTTTGAAGTCAGCCCCATTGAAATTTTCCGATTTCTCCCTGTGTGGCATGAATACGGGTGCAACCACATTTGTGTTAGTGACAGTCACATTAGCAGGAATAGTGTTCGTACTATGCGATTCCATTTCTGTTACAAAAATATAATTGTTATCAATGATAATATTCATATACGAATGAATTAATCAAAATAGAATACCAAATTTTGTGCACCAATTTCCTCCAAATATAATTAACAATAAATGAATTCCAAAAGAATTCTAAATAATATTCAGAGTTAAACTAAAATATAAACACAAGTTTATACAAAAAAAAAATTGTCTCACACTATTTTTTAATAATAAAAATAATTCCGTACAAAACAGAATTACAATTTAAGATTAAAAGTTTTATATAAACAGATTTAGCAAAATTTTACAAATAAAAATTTTATTTTCTAAAACTGAATATATATAGACAATGTAGAAATTAATTTCTGTACCAAAACTATTTTATTAATTTCTGCAATAAAAAAATATTTTAATATAATTTTTCAATCAAAACAGATTTATTTTATACGAATAAATTTCTGTAATAAAAAAAATTATGTACACTACAAAATAGTAGAACATATAAATTTGCCTTAAGATTGTTATGTCTACTATTTATTAAATACAATTGTACAGAATTATGAATAATTAATATAATTACAGAAATAAAAAGAAATTACAGAAAATTAAAACTTACTTGAATTTGCAGAAATAATATTAGAATAGAGAAGAAATAATCCGAGCCATGTTTAGAACATTCTCCTTAAGGCAAATTTATTCCCTCCAATATGCTTATAGGTTAATGAATAATTGTCTCCCAAGATAGAACGGATTTCTCGAATTAATTATGTAGCACAACAATAATTAATTCCAACGAACACAAATCTGTGCTAATACTCAACTGGAATAGTAACATGATATGCAGAAATGAAGAAAATATTTTTCTAGAGGAAAGAACAATAGCTTTTGAGTTGACTGTTGGAACAGTCAAAACCAAAATTAACTGTCAAAACAGTTAATTTGTTAACTGTTGACCTTTGGAAATTAACTGTCAAACTGTTAATTAATTAATTCCGTAATTAATTAATAAAATCCTAGAAAGTTTAATTAATTCGGCCCAAAAATGTAGGAGAATTTTTATAAGACCGAGCCCGAACCGAGCCGGCCGGTCGGACGGACGGCGCACGCGTGTGGGCTTTTGGCCCAAGCCCAACATATGCATAGTGTAGGCCATCTCCCCTTCAAAGAGTTTGGATACCCCAAGGCATCCAAGCCTTAGTCCATACTTGGGGTGTTATTAACTCATCAACTTTTCACTACTCTTCCAATGTGGAACAAGAGATAAAACATACCCAATTCATTAACTTTTATTACTTTGTGAGTCACTTTGGGGACATATTTATCATTCATAATTTATTGAAATTGGACATGTGAATATACTACGTTAATCTCCTTGTGGAGGAGAACGCGTTCGTATATGGTCCCACAATTATCGTAGTGTGGGTCCCACCTAAATTTGAGCTCAAAGTTGCTCAAAATTCTGTCCAACTTAATCCAATTTTCCAACAGCTGAGATGATCGTATTGCACCCATTCCAAAAGACAATACCAATCGTGTGAGAGAGCTAACTACGAACTTTAGGAGAGGTCCATATTTAGGTGACATTCCTTGTCATGTTTTCACTTTCACTCATTGAGGTAGGAAGGGTCACCTTAGACGTTATTGCTATGAACTTAAAAATGCTCATAGAATGTTTAAGAATAAAGTCGTTTCGGTTCCCAAAACCCCCATGCGTAGTTTCACACATACTCGGGTTAGGAAATCGAACTTAGTGGATTTAGGAATTAAACTTCACATCTCTCGTTTCTTTGCACTTGATACCTCTCATGCTAAATCTAATGGATGATTGTGTTAGCCATGTTTGTCATACGTTAGTCTGTGCTTCATGATATATATCTTGCTAGTGTTACGACATGTGTATCTCTTTGTATTATATTTTCATTTATTTGAGTCTTATTGAAAAAATACAAAAATATTTTTAATTTTATATATTTTGAGAAAATACAAAAAGATTTTGTTTTTTGAGTCAAAAATATGTTTTGAAAAACACAAGAAGATTTTTTATTCATTTTTTGTGTCATGAGTTTTCATGTTTGATATGGCATATTGGTGTGCTTGGACCCCCATCATTTTATTATTCATGTGATTAGGAAATTTGGTCATAATTATAAATGCTTAGATGATCTTAACCATTGATTAATGGGGTGTAATACCCCGTAATTTTAATTGATTTTAAGGGTGGGATTAATTGAATTAAATGTGAGAAGATTTAATTAATAATTAATCCAGGATAAAATAAATATTAACTAGCAAGATAAGAGTTAGTATTTATTACTGGGAATTACATTGAATATTATTGAGCGAATAAAGTAATATATAATTCTAAATGTGATTAAGAATTTATGAAAATTGTCGCGAGAGAGAAATACTACAATTATGGAATTTAACTCGAGACGAGCGTGTGAGTCGTATCGGGACTATATGAATAGAATAAAATGTAAAACATTTATACATCACCCAAATGGTCATTTCGAGTGAACCAACATGTCCAGAAGTGTCGAAATAGTCAGAAAAGTTTACCCGAGGGTTTAGTTTGGGTTTCAGGATAATTTTAGGCCAAACCGACACCGTGGAGGTGTATTTTTGTCTTTTAAAAAATTGGGGCTAATTAATGGACGAAAATTGGAGAAATATATCTGCATGTACGTGGGATAACTTAGGGTTTTTATATACAAAAGAAAAGAGAAATTCCAAGAGGAAAAAGGAGAAGAGATTTCGAGGAGCTCCAAGACCAAACCCACCCACCTTTCACCACGAACACCATCAACGTGTAGATTGGGAAGAGAGTGACACATCTATACCACTTTCATTCAACGATTCAAACCTTCCCCATATGGCAAGTGGTTATCTTGATTTAATTAGTGCAAATATTATACATGTTAGTGTAGAATTGATGATATACACATGATATGATGAAATTTGGGTTGAAATTGAATTATTAATCAAGCTTTTGGGTTGGAAATTGAACGTAGATGAATTACCATATGTAGAGGCTATGAATCTAGGTTGATGCATGAATAAAAACAAATTTAACTTTGGGTTTTGGGTGGACAAAATTATTGATGATGTAAAACAAGGACTTTTGATATTTGATAAAATTCCATCACCCATTTATGAGAATTAATGAGGTTTGATGGTTAATAGATGTTAGGGATCATCTAAAGGCATGTAAAATGGCTTTAGGACTATTAATTTTGAGTTGGGTAAAGTTTGATGTGAATTGTGTGAACAAAAATGGGCAAAAACATAGGTTTCATAAGATAGAGGATGAACTAGGTGAATGTCGTTCGAACGACCAGGGGAACTGGAAAGTCATTCGAGTGACCTTGTTCGAACGAGAATCCAACGAGAATTCCAATGAAAAATCAAAGTTTAGTTTTTTCGAACGAACTCGTTCGAATGACTTACTAACGAGATTTAAGAGTGAATTTCGTTCAAAGTTTCGTTCGAGCACTTCGAACGAGATTTCAAATTTTTTGAAATTTTATGGGACGAGCTAGAATTTAGTGAAAATAATTCGAGAATAATGAATGACTTTAGGTTATGTAGGGAAACCACATTTCTTGAGCTAGTAACATAAAGTATATAAGTATATAAGCATAAGAGGGGTTCCTCAATGATATCCATTATAAGTGATGTGGTACGATAGAGAGAATAGTCGTAATTAGGAACATCGTGAATATTGTAAACAATGACAATTCGTATAAATCTCAAATATTTAGGTGGTGTGATCATATTAATTATATGGGTTGTGTGTACCTATTGTATGAATCCTTATGTGTATGACATACCTACCACACTTGCTATCACGGGAGGTTTTAGGAAGGGGAAAATCTTATTTTAATGAGCCTTTGGGCGGATTTTAGATTACTACCTCAGGACATAGGTCTCGGAAAGACTTATCTGTGAGTTGATAAGTTTGCGATCACATGGGTGCGTAGGTATGTGTGTAGCCCATGGGACTGGGAACTATGTTCGCCTCTATTGTGTGCGATATGTGTTGATACGATTCTAGAGTGATTAGGAATTCGTAGTCCTTATGTGCGTGATGTACCGGTTCTGATAGCAGAGTATGTGTGCAACGCAGGTTTAGCCTTTTATGGTGTCGTATTAGTATATATATATATGATATTGATATGTATGTATATACATTTGAGATTATTCAACTATACTTCTTAGTAGATAAAAAATATTACGATAGTTAATATTAATCAACAATGTGGGAACTTGAATGATTAATGAGTTATTTTAATCTGATTAAACTAACGTTATAATTACAAGAAGGTAGTATTCGAGTGTTATAATTGGGTACAATGACTTAGGAAATTTAGTAAAGGTCTTGGTCTAAACTAGATAAGTGGGATAGCGTGACTAGGATGGGCTAGGAGTCTATGCTAGGCATGCACGTTAGTTGAAAGGTGGGAATCTCAATTGAGGGCACGAGGAACTAACATGGGGGTTTTCCAGAGTCAGGGTGAGCAGGTTTTCCATCAAGAAAATTCTTCTAAGAGATTCAGATCAGGGGGTTTTCTTCAGGGATAGGGAGGTTTCAGGCATGGCCACCAGGGTCAGCAGGGCCACCCAGGCCAACAATAGTTTCAGTAGGGCCAATAGGGCTAAGGGAAAGGTGGCAATGGCCAATTGGGTCGAGTCCAATAGGGGCAGAAAGGGGGAAATGTTTTTGGGAAGTGCTTTACTTGTGGCAAGACTGGCCACAGATGATTCAAATGCCCCGATAAGGGGAAGTATCATCAGCAGTAGGGTGCTCACCAGGAGCCCCAGAGGATGATCTTCCTAGTCGCTCTTCCAGCTCCATCACCAGTCCCAACCTTGCCTTCTATTCCAATTACTTTGGTTCAGCGAGGGAAACTATAGTACAGGCATGTCTACAATGTCCATCAGGCCATAATACCATAGGATCCACCCATGGTTGAGGGTATATTTTCTATCCAGGGGACTTTGTGGCGTGTATTATTTGACAGGGGGATTCATATAGTTTCATTGCCACTAGTTCTTCACGTGCCACGGGGTTATTAGACACGGTGGAGAGCACAATTACTAGTGTAAATTCACCACTGGGCTATAGGTTATTGATGTTCTTTATATGTCGAGGAGTGGGCATAGAGATTTGGAGATTGATTCTACCGGCCGATATGTTTGTTTTAGATATGCACGAGTGTGATGCTATCATCGGGACGGATTGTCTAGTTATGTATAGGGCAATGAATGACTGCTATAGTTGTAGAATTGTGTTTTCCATACAGAGTCGAGAGATGTTTTTAGTGGCGATGCCTTGCCCTGAGGGAGGATCATCCACTCACTTGTTTTATATAGAGGAGGAGACCTCTACGAGAGTTATGATTCCCCTTAATTAGAGTCCAGTCTTTCGTGAGTACGCTGATGTGTTTCAGGATATACCGGGGCTACCGTCGAGTAGAGAGATTGAGTTTGTTATTGATTTAGCATCGGGAACTAGACTGATAGCTCGTGAACTGTACCGTATGGATCCTGCGAAGATGAGGGAGCTAAGGGATTAGATTAAGAAGTTTTTGGGACATGATTTCATCCATCGGAGTACCTCACTTTGGGGTTCCCCAGTTCTATTTGTGAAGAAGAGGGATGGATCCTTATGACTGTCCGTAGACTATCAAGAGTTAAATGAAGTCACGATACGAAATAAATATTCGTTGCCCAGAATCGATGACATATTTGACCAGATGAGGGGAGCAGCTTTCTTCTTGAAGATAGACTTGAGGTCAGGGTACCATCAGTTGAGGATCTGGGAGCAGGATGTGTCTAAGACTGCGTTTCTGACGAGGTATGGATCCTATGAGTTTTGGGTTATGCTATTCGGTCTAACCAATGCACCGAAAGCAGTTATGGACTTAATGAACAGAGTGTTCAGAGAGTTCTTAGATCAGTTTATCATTATCTTCATAGATGACATCCTGATTTATTCACAGACCGAGGAGGAGCATGTTGAGAACTTACGTAGGGTTTTGCAGACTTTACGAGAGAATGAGTTGTATGACAAGTTTGAGAAATGTGGATTCTGGCTGCGAGAGGTACAATTCTTGGGGCACATCGTATCAGCTAGGGGAATATCAGTGGACCCCAACAAGGTGTCGGCGGTAAGGGAGTGAGGGCAACCCACGACACCGACGGAGGTGCAGAGTTTCTTGGGGTTAGAAGGTTATTACATGCAATTTATTCGGGGATTTTCGAAGATAGTGGGTCCGTTGACTAACTTGACTCACAAAGGAGTGCCATTCATCTGGGATGAGACCTATCAGTTGGCTTTCGATGAGTTGAAGGACAAGGTGACTTCAACACCAGTTCTAGCACTGCCCAGACTAGGAGTGGATTACTTAGTCTATACTGATGCGTCCCTATAGGGACTTAGCGATGTACTTCAGCAGGAGTATTAGGCTATAGCTTATGCCTCCCATAAGATTAAGCCTCATGATAGGAATTACCCCACCCTCGACTTGGAGCTAGCAGCAGTCGTGTTTGGTCTTCGAATCTGGATACACTGTTTGTTGGGGGAGAAGTTTTGCCTATTCAGAGATCACAAGTCACTACAATATTTATTCACTCAGAGAGAATTGAACATGCATCAGTATAGGTGGCTTGAATTTGTAAAGGATTACCAGTTTGGTATCCATTACCACCCGGGGAAGGCTAACGTAGTAGCTGATGCGTTGAGCCGGAGGCCAGTAGGTGGTGTGGCCGAGGTGTGGAAGGCGAAATAGAAGGAGTTAGGATACTAGGATGCAGTAAACCGATCATTCATGTATGTTATGACCATTACACGCCAGATCGTGACGAGAGTAATACATACCCAGGCAACCGACCTGTTCAGTCAGGATCGGATTGTGCATCTTCTAATCGAGGGAGCTGAGTCTTATTCTGTGGGTTCAGATGGGGGTTTGATCTTTAATGGGTAGTTATTCCAGAGGGGGATGACCTATGACATGCGATGGTGATAAAGTCTCACGATTAACTATTTACGGTACATCCCAGAGGGGATAAGATGTACCTGGATATGAGGCAACAGTATTGGTGGAGCGAAATGAAGAGAGACATTATTGAGTTCATCTCAAAATGTGCCACTTTCCAGGTAGTCAAGGTGGACCACCAAAAGTCGGCGGGGTTGCTCCAACGATTAGGGATCTCAATGTGGAAATTGGAGAGCATTTCCATGGACTTTATCATAGGGTTGCCTACTTCTCAGAAGGGTCACGATTCTATATGGGTGATTATAGATTGGTTAACTAAGGTAACCCACTTTTTACCAATCCGAACGGATTACATAGCAAGTCAGTATGCCTTGTTATTCATTAGTGAGATTGTGAGATTACATGGGGTGCCTCTAAGTATTATGTCTGATTGGGACAAGTCCTTTGTATCTCATTTTTGGGAGAGCTTCCAGAAGGCCATGGGTACAGAGTTGCACTTGAGCACGACCTATCACCCACAGACAGACAAGCAGACCGAAAAAACTAATCAGATGCTGGAGGATATGTTACATATGTGTATTTTGGATTTTGGGGGAGGTTGGGAGCAGTACATTCCACTGGTAGAGTTTTCATGTAACAAGTCATATCAGTTTACCATTGGCATGGCCCCATTCGAGGCGTTGTATGGTAGGCCTTATCGCTCTCCTGCTTGTTGCTTAGAGGTGGGGGACAACAAACTACTCATGATGGAAGTGATTCATGATACGTTAACCAGAATAGAGATGATCAAGAGTCGCATACGGGTTACTCAGGATAGGCAGAAGAGCTATGCCGATACCAAGAGGTTCTTCAGGGAGTTCAGTGTGGGGGACTAGGTATTCTTGAGAGTTTATCTTATGAAGGGGATAATGTGGTTTAGAAAGAAAAGGAAGTTCTCACCGAGGTATGTAAGGCCCTTACCCATTATTGAGCGGATTGGGCCAGTAGCTTGCAGGCTTGGGTTACCCTAGCACCTGCATAGGATTCACAATGTGTTTCACATGTCTTTGCTGAGGAGATACCTTTGGGATGATTTGGCCCACACCCATATTGCTTTAGAGGAGATTTATTTGCAACCCAATAGTTCCTACAAGGAGGGACTAGTTGCTATCCTAGACCGTAGCGAGAGGAAACTGAGGTCGAAAGTGGTGCCGTTAGATCGTGTACAGTGGCAACATCACAATATCGAGGAGTCGACTTGGGAGCGCGAGGATGATATGCGAGAAAGATACCCAGAGTTATTCTTATAGGTATACCTTATATTCCCGAATTTCAGGATGAAATTCCATAATTAGGGGGAGTATGTAATACCCAAAAATTTTAATTGATTTTAATTTTGGGATTAATTGAATTAAATGTGAGAAGATTTAATTAATAATTAATTCAGAATAAAATAAATATTGACTATTGAGATAAGAGATAGTATTTATTACTGGGAATTACATTGAATATTACTGAGCGAATAAAGTATTATATGATTCTGAATGTGATTATAAATTTATGAAAATTATCGCGAGCGAGAAATATGACAATTATGGAATTTAAGTCGGGATGCGCGTGTCAGTCTGTCGGGACTAAATTAATAGAATAAAAATAAAAAAACATATACATCACCCAAATGGTCATTTTGAGTGCACCAACGTGTCTGTAAGGGTCGAAATAGTCAGAAAAGTCTACCCGGGGGTTCAATTTGGGTTTCAGGATAGATTCAGGCCATACCGACACCCCAAATGGGTATTTTTGTCTTTTAAAAAAGTAGGGATAATTAATGGATGAAAATTGGAGAAATATATATATATGCATGTACGTGGGAGAAGTTAGGGTTTTTATCTGCAAAAGAAAAGAGCGAGTCCAAGAGGAAGAAGGAGAAGAGATTTCTAGGAGCTCCAAGGCAAAACCCACCCATCTTTCACCAAGAACACCATCAACGTGTAGATCGGGAAGAGAGGAACGCATCTATACCACTTTCATTCAACGATTCAGACCTTCCTAATAAGGCAAGTGGTTATCTTGATTTAATTAGTGCATATATTAAACATGTTAGTGTAGAATTGATGATATACACATGATATGATGAAATTTGGGTTGAAATTGAATTATTAATCAAGCCTTTGGGTAGGAAATTGAATGTAGATGAATTACCATATGTAGAGGCTATGAATCTTGGTTGATGCATGAAGAAAAACAAATTTAACTTTGGGTTTTGGGTGGAACAAATTATTGATGATGTAAAACTAGGGCTTTTGATATTTGATTAAATTCATTCACCCATATATGAGATTTAATGAGGTTTGATGGTTAAATGATGTTAGGGATCATCTAAATGCATGTAAAATGTCTTTAGGACAATTAATTTTGATTTGGATAAAGTTTGATGTGAATTGGGTGAACAAAAATGGGCAAAAATGTTGGTTTGATAAGATAGAGGACGAACTAGGTAAATATCGTTCGAACGACCTGGGGAACAGGAAAGTCATTCGAGCGACCTTGTTCGAACGAGAAGCCAACAATAATTCCAACAAAAATTCAGAGTTTAGTTCGTTCAAACGAACTCATTTGAATAACTTACTAATGAGATTTCATAGTGAAATTCATTCGAAGTTTCGTTCGAACGAAACTTCTGAGCACCTCGAACAAGATTTCAGATTTTTTGAAATTTTATGGGACGAGCTCGAATTTGTTGAAAATAATTCAAGATTAATGAATGATTTAAGGTTATGTATGGAAACCACATTTCTTGAGCTAGTAACATGAAGTATAGAAGTATATAAGGATAAGAGGGACTCCTTAGTGATATCCATTATAAGTAGTGCGATATGATAGAGAGAATAGTCGTACTTGGGAACATCGTGAATATTGTAAAGAATGATAATTCGTACAAATCTGGAATATTTAAGTGGTGTGATCCTATTAATTATTTGGTTTGTGTTTACGTATTGTATGAATCCTTATGTGTATGACATACCTACCATACTTGCTATCACGGGAGGACTTAGGAAGGGGGCAATCTTATCTTGATGAGCCTTTGGGTGGATTTTAAATTGCTACCTCAGGACATAGGACTCGGAAAGACTTATCTGTGAGTTGACAAGTTTGCGGTCACGTGGGTGCGTAGGTAGGTGCGTAGCCCATAGGGATGGGAACTATGTTCACCTATATTATGTGTGATATGTGTTGATACGATTCCAGAGTGATTAGGAATTCATAGTCCTTATGTGCGTGATGTACCGGGACTGATAGCAGAGTATGTGTGCACTACAGGTTTAGCCTTTTGGGGTGTCGTATTAGTATATATATGTATGATAGTGATATATATGTATATACATTTGATATTATTCTACTATACTGCTTAGTAGATGATAAAGATTATGATATTTAATATTAATCAACAATGTGGAAACTTGAATGATTAATGAGTTATTTGAATCTGATTAAACTAACGTTATAATTACAAGAAGGTAGTATTCGAGTGTTATAATTGGGTACAATGACTTAGGCAATTCATTAAAGGACTTGGGTTAAAATAGATAAGTGGGATAGCGTGACTAGGATGGGTTAGGAGTTTATTCTAGGCGTGCACATTAGGTGAGAGGTGAGAATGTCAAGTAAGGGCACGAGGAACTAACATGGGTATGATATTTACTATTTAATGCATTTTAAATAATTGCTATGTTTAAACCATTTACAACTTGGTCTCTGACCCGTTTTCTTCCAAATCTAATTTATTTTTGTAAAAATCTTTTATGTACCCAGCCACAGGGATTCCAAGCATAGGAGTTCCTACCAGTTGACGTGTTATAACTGTTGTGGAAGTTACAGGACCTCGGTACTAGACCTACCGGATATTCTGTTTTTAATTTAATAAAAGGACTGATCACCTGGTATTTAATTGGGCGGGGTGTCACATGGGGTTGCTTCGAAGTTGATTTGCAATTGGATTCGACTTTGTATATATTCCATCGCACTCACATGCACAAGTTTTTTTGAATGTTTGACTTCTCATGCGTATTTGTGTTTGGTGAGACGTTCTCTTCTCATTTTTGTCATCAATTCATAATAAGACTTGGGATGAGGTGTGCATGTAAGAACCATTTTCCATGAGGAGTTATATCTCTTAAATTGAAAAAAAAAATATGAGTGTTCATGGAAAAGGGCTGCGAGAGAATAATAATCTTATCATGAAAGCCACCGACAAAAAGAACCCAAGAAAAAATTATGGCAATAAAAAGAAACATATGCCAACAATGGGGCCAATAGGATTTCTCTAAGGTGAGAAAAATAGAAACATCAAAAGAACTTGAAAAAGAATTTATGAATATATGAGGCTGTTTGGATGGAAAATAACATCGGGTTTGCACCACGAATCCTAATGTTGAAAAATATTGTCATGATGCTATTATTTGTTGAACCGTCAAAACTCTGGATTTGTGTGCATGTTGTTCGTTTAGTTCATTAAGCTCAATATATTAATTGTCACATATGGCTAAAACTTAGTTTGATGACATTTATCTGTCAATTAGAGCTTCTTGATCATTTTGATGTGTTCAAGTTATGATTCATTTGTTCGACTTCATGCCCATTCATTCCATATCCATGAAATTTTTTGAGCACATTGATACTATGTTAGCATGAAACTCATACTTGTTTTATTTTTCTATTTTGAGCCTGTTTTGCTATTCTGATTTTTCAGTTGTTGTTTTCATGAAATTTTTTCACTGGGCAAATCTTGCATATTTTTAGAGATGGAAAACAAAAGTTTTTGAAGCCATTAAAATAACTTTTGGACATTGTTTGAAGACTGGATCGCGCAACACTAGAAACGATATGATAAAAGAGTCCAGTATGGTCATTTCTTAGGTCATTTTTAGGGTCGTTAGATAGATGGTTTGTGCGACCGCACACTATTTTAGTATGTTTCTTGTATCGATCGAATGAGATCGTATCTTGTTCAAATGATAATACATTGTCGTTCAAACGACCTGTGTTGACCAGAGTTGACTTTTTGACTCTTTGTTCTGTTTTTGTACTTACTTCGTATATGTGATGTTATTACCCTATTGTGGTACATTGGGTTAGTTTACATGCAGTCTGTACTAATTATTCATGCTTGATTCATACACTGCATTGATTCATTTAGTCACATCATTCCTGATTTTGCTGATTCACTCTGTGTAACTGTTTTCAAGTTACCATTTGGTATCTTTTGATTATTTTTTTCTGGATATCCATGTTCATCTAGATATGCTCATATGATTTTTCTCTTTCTAGATATTCAGTTGTTTATCCTTTTCTCTGGTTATCTATTCGAAACAAAAAGGGGGAGAGATCGTATGTGATGTAGGGGGAGTTTTGTTTGATGGTATATGATGTAGGGGGAGTTTTGTTTGATGATTACATTTGTTTATAATGTTTTTTTGCATTATTTTACAAATTGGTATCTTATGATTTGCTCACATGTTTAACAAATGGTTTGTTTTACAATATGGTATTATAATGTTCTATATCATTTGTACCTTCATACTTCTCATGCTATTTGTTTGTTTTGTGTGTGTAGTGATTATTCAGAGATCGAAGATTTTACGACTACATAACATGGAGACAAGTTTATGCTACCTATCCAACATTTGTTTACTAGACCGTGTCCTGTATTTTACTTTTAGGTTTACGGGATGGGATTTAAGTAATTCGTCTTAACGGACCGGCCTAGGCATTTCCCTATTTTGGTTTTGTCACGGAATACCCAAAGGGGGAGATTTGTAAGGAAAAATTTCCAAGTAGTGTTAATTTGTATGTAATGACATTATTTCAGACAAAATCCAATTTGAGTCGTAGATAAATTTTTACTTGTCACGATTCTCACATAGTCTATAACGTGTTGTTTTGAAGACATAAAGGCCAAGATATAAGATAGATCATGTTTTTTATATTGGTTCATGTTTCACGTATTTATACCACATTACATTTCGAGATACTCTTAGGTATGAACGCGTAATGTTTATGAGACTTGAAAAATGTTTTAAGGATATTATTATGTTTAAAAATAATTTTAAAATGTTAAAAAGGTTTTTTAAAGGTTTTAACTTCGTTTATTCTGTGATAAATTCCTTTTAGAGTCGTGTAGATATTTCCCTTGAGAGTTTAGAAGGATCAAACGACTTTAATAGTCATTCAAACGACATGGACATCTCGTTCTAACGAGATGGCTATATAGTTCGAACGCCACATCTCTATCTAACGACTTGCCGACTTAAAGTTTTTTATTTAAGGAAATTTCTTCTCAGAATTTCGGGTGTGCAGAACCAAAATTATAGAACAAACATTTACATTTTATGCACTTATTTACAAAGGTTTTCATGTCTAAAATCATCCTTTACGTTTCAAGATCCGATCTTTCATATACATATGCAATAGAGATCTTGTGTTTAGCACCATCTGGAGTTTGTTCCTTCTTTGAACATTGTTTCGTCGCATTTTGCGATGAAAAAGAAGTGGACTCAGTGTTTCGAATAGTAGACGGTTGCCAATGCTATATCGGTGGATACAGACGTGCACGTGGACTCGTGTGTGGTGGACCTGGCGTGGAAGGATTTCTACATTGCACTGTGGAGGAGAGGTTGAAGCATAGAAGAGTGTCAAGTCTTGTGGGGTATCGAGTCGTTGAGTATGTTTATTATCTGTACTTTATAAAACCGTATCATAGTGATTGTCTGGCTTGGGCAGTCCGAGGTTTTTTCCCTTAGTGGTTTCCTCATGCATCGGGATTGTGGACCTTACTTTATTTTACTTACTTAATAACCTAGATGCATGTTTAGAATTAACAAGATAAAATTGGGTTAAGTAAAATTGATTCACAAAATTAGTGCGAATTAAAATTGAAAAGTTCTTTTTTTTTTAATTTGTTTTCACCTAAAATCACACAATGAAAAAGGGGTCTACATAAAGCTTCTCATTATTTATTTATACGACTTTACAATTATACAAAGTAAAACTAAATACTCTTACATCTTAGTTATAAGTAACTAACTAAATATACAAGTCAACAATCAATTACAACCACCAAACTAACTAACTAACTAAATATAGAACTCAGCAATCAGCTTCAACAAATAACTAGCTAATTAACCCCGTAATAACCCATTACCAGCTTAGAGTTCCTAAAAATTGATACCCCTTAAAGGAATCCTTGTACTTAAGTATCAAAGTGAGGAAAACTTTTTAGGAGTACCTCATAATTTTCCCAAGTCACAGTAGAAGGAGCATCATTGTCAAAACTTTGATTATCAATTTATTATTGCGATTTATCATTCGGCTATCCAAAATGGTTAACAGAACTATTAATCTCAGATTCGTATATGGTGAGATAGAGTTGTGTCTCGTCTAACTTTACGATTCAACAAGGACACATCGAATATCGGATGCACAGTGGAACCCTCTGGTAGACACAATTGATATGCTATTACGCCCATTTTAGTTGTGATTTGATAGATACCATAGAACTTCGGAGAGATCTTATGATTTATCCCTAATACCATAAAGGACTACTTTTAAGGTTACAACCTCAATCTAACCCATTCCCTTAAACTAATTTGTCTTTCATTTCTATGTTTGTCGGCAAAAATTTCATACTGCTTTGTGCCTCTATCAGCCTTCCCTTCAAAAAGTTTTATTGACATCTTCATTTATGTCATGAATGCTTGAACTTATGGATTTTTATCTTTAATAACTTGTATAATATCTAGGTGCGGGAGTGTTGACATATAAGGCCTCAAAAGTGGAGTGGTTGAGGGAATATTGTAATACAGTGTTGTACAACCACTTTGCGAGAGATAATTAACTAGAACATTTCTTAGGATGGACATTCATAACGTTTATAAGGTCATTTTCCACACATTGATTAATCCTTTAACTTTTATTGTATGTTTAAGGGTGATATGATGTGGAGTGTAGGAGTTTGGTGCCTAAAAATGTGAATAAGTGGGACCATAATTGACTCAAGAAAAGGGGATCTTTGTTTGACCCAATTTTCTTGGGCACGCTATGTAATTTATGGATATTATAAAAAAAATCCATAGGCTATTGCCTGGAAAGTGTAAGGGTGTAAGAGAGGGATGAAATAGTCGTATTTTATCAATATATAAATAACTATAAAAATAAAATTATTTCCAATGGATGTAGGTAGACATTCAATAAAAATCCATGGATATATCATCCCATGATTGGACTAGGATGGGTAATGGTTATAAAAGACCATCACTGCTTCTGCTAAATCTATATTCAGAACACCAATCTCCCTCTTACCCCACGTACATAGTTCAAACTTAGCGCAATCTTATTCTCAACTTCCTATTCCATGCGAGGTTTGTGCGTCTTAAACCTTCATAAAAGTATTTACCCAATCTTTAAAGAGAAATCATCAAAGTTCCATAAACTCACGATTCATAGAACTGACTTCCGGCGGGCTTCCCACACCTTAATCTATTGTATAAGGAGGGAAGTTGAGCTACTTTCGCGTGTAATTAGCCCCACACCACCCCAATAGTGCTATAGGTATTCCTTAGTGGCATTGTCATATATTTACTGATATTGATTCTCTTTAGCCCTTTCTAATATCAATTATGATCTTAAGATTCTTATATTCACTTTATTGGCCCTTTTTTAGACTTAAACCTAGATGTCTTGTTTAAGATTAGATAGCCATCCTTATAGCTTTATGTCCCGAAATCTTGATATCTCTTTTTGTTGCTTTCAGACCTTTTTCCCCTTTTATTTCTTTGGCAAATGTAACATTAAGAGATAATTTTCTCCATAATCCTATTCATATTAGGTCAATAGAAAAATATGGATACCCTTTTTAGTGTAGTTTTCTTACCAGAGTGGCCACAAGTGCCATGTGTATGCATCTCTTGAATTACCTGTTGTCTCATATTACCATTGGAACTAATGTTTAAACTACCTTTGTGCCTTATAAGCACATTATGAATATAGTATTCAGGTAGTTCTTCAGGATGAATGGAAACTTTATAAGCAATTCTTGAAACATCTAGTCTTGTATGACGTTGTTAGTGATTTCCTCAAGCCAAGCAATCTGGACAGTTGAGATGGAACAATAATTGGTTGATTATTATCTTAAGGAAAAAGCATCATCCACCAAACTATGTTGTCCATTCTTGTAATTAATTTCATAATCTATATAAAGAAGCTTAAATAGCCATTTTTATTGTAATATTGTGGACAATATTTGTTCAAGTAAATATTTTAGACTTTGATCATCTGTCTTTATAATGAAATGGTTTCCAAATAAATAAGACCCCCATTTCCCAATTTTTATTACTATAGCCCAAAACTCCTTCTACTAAGTCTAAAGGCCCATTTTTCTTATGGGACGTGCTTTTCTCAAATAAGTTATAGGTTTTCCATCTTGCATTAAAACTACGCACACCCCTTTATTACTAGCATATTTTTTAACGCAAAATAATTATTACAATTTGGAAATGCCAATAGTGGGGTGGACCTCATGGATTCTTTCAACTGCACAAAGGCTTGTTTAGATAGTTCAGACCACTACAATTGATTCTTCTTTAGCATGTTAGATTATGGTATTCTAATGCAACCATAATTTTTAACAAACTTTCTAAAATAACACGTTAGTCCCAAGAAACTTCTCAATACCTTGATTCCCTTGGGTAGGGTCCAGTTAGTCATATCTTCAATATAAGAAGTGTCATATGCTACTCATCTTCTAGAATGAGATCTCCCAAATACTCTAATTGAAGTTGCCCAAATGAACATTTATTCTATCTAGCATACAACTGGTAATGTCTAAGCTCTTTTAACACCAACTATAAGTGTGTTTTATGATCTTCCATGTTATCACTATACATCAAAATATCATTAAAGAAAACTAAAAAAATCCTTAGAAGTTTCTTGAAAACATAATTCATTAGTGCTTGAAATGAGGTTGGGAACTTAGTGAGTACAAAGGGCATTACTAAGAAAAATGGCCATCATGTGTTCGAAATATTTTTTTGTGAATGTCAAGAGTTGTTTTGGGAGTGTCAGGCTCATAGACTCTGATTTTGGTAATAGCTTGGCCATGGATCCAATTTGTTAAAGACCAAAGTCCCTTATAGCTCTCAATTAACTCATCAATGATGGGAATAAAGAATTTATTTTTTATAATGGTTTCGTTCAATTCCCTTTACTCAACATATAGTCTATGGGAGTTATCCTTTTTCTTGATTAAGAGACCGGGTGAGGCAAAGAGACTTGTTGAGGGTTTGATGATTCCAGAATATATAATTTCGTTTATAATTTTTATATCTCATCCTTTTGGATGTAACGAAATCTATATGGACTAACGTTAATAGGGCATGCTCCTACTTTAAGAGGTATATTATTATTGTTATCGATAGAAATTGGAATGTGGTTTATCGTAGCTAAATATACTAATTATCAAAAGATAAACAGATAAGAGATTGAATTATCGAGATACTAATAAAGGAATTATGTATTTTGGCTTGAATTTGACACGAACTATTCATATGTGGATCACTATTCATATACGGTTTACTACTCATGTGGTTTAATATTCATACATGATTTACTGTTCACTTTTACTCCTTATTTAAGGAGAGTTTCATCCATGGTTCAAAACACATAGAAATATAAGAGAGTTTCTATTGTTAAACATTTAGTTCTATATACACTTTGAGAGAATTGTGAGGCTTGAGAGAGTTGTAGCCCTTGTTGTTTATACCAAAGAAAGAAAGCCACCATCTGTGGACATAGCCAAATTGGTGAACCACGTACATCTTGTCTTTTATTTTATTGATGTGTGTGATTTATCATTACTTTACCTTTAGAGTGTATTTCTCTTATTATCTATATGGTTGCTCTTTATCTTGGATATTAAGTGTGTATGAATCACTCCATTTGAGTGAGTATCCGCACAACAAATTGGTAATAGAGCTTTGGCTTATAGAGTCTCTGCTTTATGTGCATCCAATGTGCTTGATAAAATTCTTATGTGGGATTTTGATCTTGGCCCAGATGTTTATTATTAAAGACTCATTTCGAAGATTAAAGATTGTCTACATCTAAAGTTGTAAAGGTGTCAACAATGAGGCTTGACTTGGAGAAGTTTGATGTGAAAACCATTAATTTTGGCATTTGGCAATGTCAAATGAGAGATGTTTTAATCCAACGAGGTTTGCATAAGAGGTTGAGGGGAATTTCGACTAATATGGAAGAATTAGAGGACAAATGTATAACGAAGAGCACAGAGAATCGTCTCTATCTCAAGAAAAACTATTCTGATTTGACTATATTGAAGGTATATCAATGTTCGAACATCTTGATGAGTTTCATAAAATTCTCTTCGATTTATTAAGCCTAAGTGTTGATATTGATGACGAAGATAAAACTTTGTTTATTCTAAATTCACTTTCGAACTCATATGAACATTTGATCACCACATTGTTATACAGGAAGGAGGATGTGAAGTATGATGATGTCTCTTTGACATTATTGGGGAGTAATAAGTGAAAAAGGAGAAGAGTGATTCTCAGTCCGATGCGTTATTTTCACGGGGTAGGATCGAGGAGAGAAGGAAAGGTGGAAGAGGAAGCTCTAGGTCTAAGTCTAAGACCAAGTTCTTAGCCAATGTCATGAGTTACAAATTCAAAAAAAAGGGGAATTTAAAAAATAATGGCCCTAAGCTAAAGGAAATAGACGATAAGAAATTGGTGGCAAAATCTTTCAATTTTGTCACTTTGGAGGACGATGAATTTGGGAGTATGTTGATAGTTTCTTCACAGGAAACCTCTTCAAATGAGTCGATACTTGACTCGGGGTGTTCTTATCACATGTGCCTGGATAGAGATTTATTACATAACTTTAAGAAGGTGGATGAAGGTAAAGTATTTATAGGTAATGACCATGTTTGTTCGTGGAAGGGTATTGGAATGATCAAATTGAAGATGCATGATGGAGTGACTCGGACTCTCACGAAAGTTCGGTATGTTTTGTTATTTAAGAAGAAATTGATTTCTTTGGGTGCTTTAGATTTCAACGGGTGCAAGATTGTACTCGAGCATGGAACGCTAAAGGTTATCTTAGGTGCCTTGGTGGGGATGGGAGTAAATAAGGAGGGAAACCTCTATTTTTTCAAAGGAGCATGGTATCATATTACGCCTCAATTATTGATAACAAATAAGGGGCAAAGCCAGATTCCACCAAGCTTTGGCATATGCGTTTGTGACATGTCAGGAAAAAGGACATGACAGTGTTATGTAAACAACGATTGCTAAAAGGTGTGAAGAGTTTCAACTTGGGATTTTGTGAGCATTGTGTGCTTGGGAAGTAAACACGGGTCAAATTTGGCATGATGATTCCTTGCACGAAGGGCAAACTTGATTACGTTCACACGGATATTTGGGGTCCTTCGAAGACAACATATTTAGGGGGTAGTCACTATTTTGTGATGTTCATTAATGCCTACTCTCGACGGATTAGGGTCTACACCATGAAACATAAAGATGAAGTATTTAGGGTGTTTCTTAAATGGAAGAAGATGGTGGAGAATCAGACCAGTAAAAATATCAAGATTCTTAGGTTGAATAATAGCGAGGTGTGCCGGTATGATCCTTACTTGAAGTATTGCAAGGAGGAGGGTATTATTTGTCACTTTGAGGTTCAAAAAATGCCACAACAAAATGGAGTAGTGGAGAGGATAAACCAAACCTTACTTGAAAAGGTAAGGTGTAGGTTGTCCAATGCGGTCTTATCAAAGCAGTTTTGGGCGGAGGCTTTATCCTACGCTTGCTTCATTGTCAACCATTTTCCATCTACCGCATTTGATTATAAGACTCCTATAGAGGCTTGGTCAAGTACACATCCTACTTATGATATGGTGCATGTTTTTGGGTGCCCAACTTATTTTCATGTTATTCAGGGTACAATTAATCCAAGATCCCGAAAGAAAATTTTCATGGGTTCAAGCAATGGGGTCAAGGGATACAAGTTGTGATTCTCGAAAGATAAGAAGATAATGATGAGTAGGGATGTGGATTTTGATGAGGCATCTATGCTCAAGATGCCAAAGGTAGAGAAAGAAAATTCTTCAGTGGATAATGAGAGTGAAAAATTATAATTGGAGGTGACTACTCCAATCGATTCTTCAAGTGAAGAGGTGGAGGTTCCAACTGAGGAACTTAGTCAATAACAGAAAGAAAAATCATCTTTAGCAAGCGAAAGAGAACTGAGGCTTTGGAAAACTACAAATAGATATGGCTTCAATGAGATGTGGTTTCTTAAGCATTATTAGTTTATGGTGGTGATTCGTCTACATATCATGAAGCGATGAGTGATACTCATTGTGATGAGTAAAAGGTTACCATGGATGAGGAGATTGATTCCTTTTACAAGAATCAAACTTAGGATCTTGTGAAGTTTCCTAAAGGGAAGAAGTCTATCGGGAGTAAATGGGTGTATTCGAAGAAAGATGGGACTCCAGATTCCAATAGTGATTACAAATCAAGGTTAGTGTCCAAGGGTTTTGCACAAAGGAATTATTATAATGAAATGTTCTCTCTAGTGGTGAAACACGCTTCCTTTCGGGTTCTATTGGCTATGGTAGTGAATTATGTCTTCAAGCATTAACAACTCGACGTCAAAATAACATTTTTACATGGCAATCTTGATGAGGAGATTTATGTGTCTCAATTTGGCAAGGAAGATCATGTGCGCAAATTGCGAAAGTCTTTGTATGGGTTGAAGAAATCGTCTCGATAGTGGTACAAGCGATTTGACTCATTTATATTTGGTCAAAAATTTACACAGAGTGATTTTGACCATTGTGTCTATTTTAAGTCACTCAAGGAATGTATTTTCATCTATTTACTCTTGTATGTTGATGTCATGTTCATTACTTATTCAAACATGGTAAAAATTGACACAATGAAGGTTCAATTGAGCCAAGATTTTGAGATGAAAGATTTGGGTAAAGATAAGAAGATTCTGGACATAGATATTAGTAGAGAAAGTAAGAAGTGAAGGTTGATTCTCACTGAAAAGCAATACCGAGAGAAAGTTGTAGAACATTTTGGGATGCAGGATGTAAAGACCGTGAATACTCCCTTGGTTACATAATTTCGACTCTAAGATATGATAGCTCCGAATACCGAGGTTAAGGCGGAGAATACGGCTCAAGTTTTGTATGAAAGTACAATGAGTAGCTTGATATATGCCATGGTTTGTTCTCAACTGTATATATCTCAAGCCGTGAGCATTGTGACTAGATTTATGAAAAATTTGGGAAAAGAACATTAAAGTGCAGTGAAGTTGATTTTGTGATATCTATGGGATTCACTTAATATGGGACTTGTGTACCAATGGGTAGAGAAGCCACATAAGTGCGAGTATGTATATTTGAACTATACGGGTGATTTGGATAAGCGTCGATCAACTAAGGGATATATTTTTACATTAGCTAGTGGTCCGATGAGTTGGAGGTCCATATTGCAGGCTACAGTTGCTTTACCTACCGCGGAGGTGGAGTATATGTCAGCAACGGAATCCGTGAAGGAGGTCCTATGGCTTTAATGTCTTATTGGTGATTGGAGGATTAGACAGGAATGTGTGGAAGTGTATTATGATAGACAAAGCTCTATCCAATTGATCAAAAGCAAGTTCATCATAGGAGGACCAAGCCTATTGATGTTCGATCTCATTTCATATGGGATATTATCGATGGGGGTACTGTTGTTTTGAAGAAAATTGACACTAAAGATAATATGGCCGACATGTAGACGAAGATGGTACCGGTGATCAAGTTTGAGCATTTTTCAAACTTGATTAATTTTCAATATTGTTGAGTCCCTTCGGGGCTAATTGGTGGTGGTGTTCCTAAATGATTACATTAATGTATGGGTGTAACATATTTCTTTTACCTAAGTGATGATGCTAAGAATTAGCACCACCAGGTGAGGTGTTTGCAAGCTCAATATATTAGTAACAATGGTGGCACGGCTATATATAGAGATAGGAGAAGGAGGTGAGGATATGAGGAATCAACACCGGAATATGAGTGGTTCAGCCAATCTGGCCTACGTCCACTGTGAGTGTGTGAGTAATATCACTGAACAAAGGCACTAATGGCCATGGGTACAATTCACTCAAGCTCTCTCTCTCTCTCTACTGTATCTTTAGATAGAGTTTTAGCTAGGGTTTTAATAGCAGGATCCTTTTGTAAGGTAGGGGATGATCCCTATATATATAGTGCCTAGGGGGTGCACTGTACCCCCCATGCATGCAATGAGCATGTGTGTGGTATCCTCACCAATGTGGGAATGCCATCTGTCACTGTCACATGTAAGCAATGATGATGAAATATTCTCCCCCATGTGGAGAATAATCTTGTTACAACTGATTTGTGCCCAGGTGTCCTTATCCAAATGTCAACAGATGCTCGGCAGTCATGTTGGTGAATGACCTCGTCCTGGGAGAGGCCGAGCTGTAAAGGCTTGGTCCGTTCAATCCGAGTAATGTCATAAGGAGTCTCGGCCTGATCTTAGCCGATACATTATGCTAGGTCGGCCCTAGTCGAGGTTGGGCATATACATTCTGATTATTAATGCTTCTCGTCACCTCGGCCAAGGCCGAGGTAGGATTAGTTCCATATTGAAGATTAGGGCTCCTTGTCACATCGGCCTACTATTAGCCGAGGTTACTATTCCCAGATGTAGGGTCCATGGAAGTGGATATGGTAGTGTCGGCCTGGGCCGAGGTAGGTCTGGCCGAGGGACGATATCGTGGACCTTGCCCCTCATAGGGTCGATTAATGTCTCGACCATCATCTTGGTCGAGGTAGGTATCTCTAGGCCGAGGTTATACTTGGGCATATCAATCACCCCCCAGCCCTTAGTCATATGCGAGAGCGAGTGGCTAGGGGATTGCTTCACCTCCGAGGCCTGCCCGTCCCAAGGCTAACATCTGCATGACACCTGTCCCATGCCAAGGCATGCCCACTTGGCTTGCGTGCGCTGTCAGTTGTCCCTTGGGCTTCCCAAGGCAATGATGGGCCTTGGGAAGTGTGCCCAAGTATTTAAAGGTTAAATCCCACCACTTTCTCTTTCTTCTTCATTCCTTCCTTTTCGCGCGCAAAGTTTCTGCAAGTTCTCTCCAAAGCTTCTTCAACCCATCACTCTTTCTACAGAGGATCTCCTGTAGGTTCCATGTGGAATCTCTTCGTTTCATCCATCGACTCATCTTCAGGTACCTCCCCCCTTCCATTTCCTTTGTTTTCAGCATTTGGTTTAAATTTTCCGGTGAGATCTTTGGGTTTTCCGGTGGCTGTTTGAGTTTTCCGGCGAGCTTCATCGATTCAGGCGACCTGTGTTTATTTGAAATTCCTTAGTTTGATCTTTAAACCCTTTTATTTCATAAGCCAATCGTGTTTGTGAGTTTAGGAGTTTTCCTCAAGTTTAGGGTCGTTCCAGGTTTTGGGTCGTCCTCTGATGCTCAGACCCTTGTACCAACTTCTTGAGGACTTCCCCTCTCTTAGAGAGAAGACCTTAGAAAAAATTAGGCAAATAGAGAGAGCCCAGGAAGAAGCTCGTAGGTCTCAGGAGTTCCCTATTATACCTCTCTTTCCCCCACCTCTGAAGGTGGTATATCCTGATCCTCCTGAGAACTTTTATCAAACAGACGTCTCTGCCAACCGTTTGCCGATGTCTGAGTATGAGTCCTCCACCTCAGACCCTATGTCTGTGGACTCTTTCCAAGAAGCTATGGACTTCACACCTCGGACTGGTCAGGGCCATGACCAGGCCGAGGTCTCTAGCCGCGTCTCATCCCAAAATGGCACAAGTACCTCAAGCTCTTCTTCAGAGGATGAACTTGTTGAGCCAAGTGTGGCTGTGCCTCCCATTCTAGATGCTATCCCTATGTCGGCCATTACCGGGGCCGAGTTTGCTCAGAGGTTCCCTAGTCACACATTTACGTCTGCTCCAGCCGACGTTGAGGTTGATGATGATGATGGTGAAAGTGAAGTTGACACCTCTGAGGCGGACGAGTACGAGAGCACAGTCACTGAGGTGGATCTATTGCACTTCAGATACTTATACTCTATCAGTCCCTCAATCAAATTGAGGAGACCTCTGAGGGAAGAGAGGGCCTACCACGGCCGAGATGGAGAAATCTGCTTGTATGAGCAGATGTTTAAGTTAGGGTTTCGTCTACCCATTCACCCTGTCATTAGGTCCATTCTTTCCTTCATCAACTTGGCCCCCTCACAGCTCTCTCCCAATGCTTGGAGAGTTATTATAGGGGCCATCGTCTTGTGGAGGGCAGTCCACCACTCTGACCTCCCGGTTCAGGTCTTTGTTGGTTATTACGTCCCTACCTCGGCCAAAAATCATCCGAGTTACTATCACTTCGTGGCTCGGAGGCCTGAGAAGAAGATGCTCCTGGTCACTCAGACCTCGAATCACAATTGGAAACCCCGGTATTTTTTCGCCTCAGGGCCATGGGAATTTGGCTCATCTATTCCCTCTTCCACTTTTGAGCCGAGGGTACCCCTCAGATGGGGTAAGGTCACTATGTCTGCCAGGGCCGATCCTGGCCTAAGTCTTCAGAACGGCAAAAAGGTGAAGGCCCTGCAAGACCAAGGGGCACATGGTCTGTTCGTAAAGTTCGAACATCTGCTGACACCCCAGTATCTCTCGGGGACGAGCCTAGGTGGAAGCCCCCTTGTTGACTTTGGTAAGGATTTTTCTCTTTTCAAGTCTAACCTCTGACCTCATTCGTATCTGGTCATTCATGTTTGATTTCTGACTTGTCTTTTCCCTTTTTGCAGAGAGACCACCAGGTGTCCCAGACGAGTTGTGGGAGATGGCAGCTCCGAGTTTGGCTAGACTTGCCAAGAAGACTGGTTTGAATGCTCCTCTACCTGCTCCCTCAACATCCAAATCTAAGAAGAGGGCCCCTGAGGTCCCGGCCTCTGAGGATCAGAGGCCGACCTCCAGGCAAAAGAAAACTTCAGACGCTGCGATCCCTATCACAGCCGACACCTTGTCGGCTCGTCTTGACCAGCTGAAACTTACCGATAGCGTGGTCGGCCACAGCCGACAGGCCATGGACGCCCTTGCCAACATGATGACTGAGGCTGACAAGCATTTTTATAGGGCCATGGACACTTCCATGCTTGTTGAGTTTGGCCTCCACAGGGTCGCCCAGGTATTACTTGTTCCCTTTGTCCATAATTTTTCAAGTGCAACGTCTGATATTACCCCCATCTAACCTCTTCGTTATCTGCGCAGGGTGTCATTGCCATGTACCAGCTATCTAACTGGGCCATGAGGAAACTTCCTCTCATTCAGAAGGGGCAGGAGGCTGAGAAGGTTAAGAGCACCCTGAAGGCCGAGGTTGACCGTCTGAGGTCAGAGTTGCAGAATGCCGAGACCAAGGCCCAGAACTCTGAAAATAAGGCCCAGGGACTGGAAAAAGATATCTCTGCACTCGTCCAAAGCCACGCCAAGGCCCTGAAGGATAAGGACGATGTCCTGTAGAGGAAGGTCAATGCTGCTGTGAAGGCCGCCCTTGCAGATGCCTCAGAGAAAATAATTGCTGATTACAAAGTCTCTGAGGAGTTTTGGTTTTGAATACCTCGAAAGAGGTATCAAAGCCACCACCAAATGGGCCGAGGTCAGGGAGAAGGAGGTTGGCACTATAAAGGCCTCCGACTTTATGGGCCTCGGCTTCGCCGACTCTCAGTTTGCCCAGGCCCTGCAAGAGATAGAAGACGAGGCTGCTGCCCCTGGTCAGACTGCTACTCTGGAAGGGACTGATCTCAGAGGAACTGACCCTGCTGATGATGTGGCTGAGGTGACCAATGTTGAACAGGTAAACCCAGCCGAGACTTCGAATGTTCTTCCCTCAGATGTTTAACTTTTGGCCTTGTATTTTGTATTTTTTGACTTGTAATTCTGAACTTGTAATTTATCAGACATCTGAATGTTATGTAATCTCTTCTTTTATTGAATGTCAATTTCTTCCTTTATCTTGACCTTTGAATGTATTTGAATGCTATATGATCTCTGAAGTCATTACTTAATATGATGTTGTCATAACCATATCACCAAATTACTGATGTTAAGGGTCTGAGGTTATCTAACCCAGGTGTCTGAGCTCAGACCTCGTCAAGAAGAATGATGTTATGAGGGTCTGAGGTCATCACCTCAGAGGTTAGCCTCATAATAAATATCACCAAATTAATTATGTTAAGGGTCTGAGGTCATCTAACCCAGGTATCTGAGCTCAGACCTCGTCACCACCGAGTGATGTTATGAGGGTCTGAGGTCATCATCTAAGAGGTTAGCCTCATAATAAATATCACCAAATTAATGATGTTAAGGGTCTGAGGTCATCTAACCCAGGTGTCTGAGCTCAGACCTCGTCACCACCGAGTGATGTTATGAGGGTCTGAGGTCATCACCTAAGAGGTTAGACTCATAATAAATATCACCAAATTAATGGTGTTAAGGGTCTGAAGTCATCTAACCCAGGTGTCTGAGCTCAGACCTCGTCACCACCGAGTGATGTTAAGAGGGTCTGAGGTCATCACCTAAGAGGTTAGCCTCATGATAAGTGTCACCAAATTAATGATGTTAAGGGTCTGAGGTCATCTAACCCAGGTGTCTGAGCTCAGACCTCGTCACCACCGAGTGATGTTATGAGGGTCTCAGGTCATCACCTAAGAGGTTAGCCTCATGATAAGTGTCACCAAATTAATGATGTTAAGGGTCTGAGGTCATCTAACCCAGGTGTCTGAGCTCAGACCTCGTCACCACCGAGTGATGTTATGAGGGTCTGAGGTCATCACCTAAGAGGTTAGCCTCATGATAAGTGTCACCAAATTAATTATGTTAAGGGTCTGAGGTCATCTAACCCAGGTGTCTGAGATCAGACCTCATCACCACCGAGTGATGTTATGAGGGTCTGAGGTCATCACCTAAGAGGTTAGCCTCATGATAAGTGTCACCAAATTGATGATGTTAAGGGTCTGAGGTCATCTAACCCAGGTGTCTGAGCTCAGACCTCGTCACCACCGAGTGATGTTATGAGGGTCTGAGGTCATCACCTAAGAGGTTAGCCTCATGATAAGTGTCACCAAATTAATGATGTTAAGGGTCTGAGGTCATCTAACCCAGGTGTCTGAGCTCAGACCTCGTCACCACCGAGTGATGTTATGAGGTTCTGAGGTCATCACCTAAGAGGTTAGCCTCATGATAAACTTATGGACTTAAAGAACGAAACAAGAACTTGATATGGAAACTGATATTTATTAATAACCTCCTCTTAGTAAGATAGTACATTTTCATAAAACTCTATACATCATATTTAATATCTCTTGAGATGGTCAGCATTCCACGGGTTAGTGAAAGGTTCTCCTTCTAGGTTTTCTAGCCTGTAAGTGCCAGGCACAACCTCTTCCGTCACTTTGTAGGGGCCATGTCAGTTTGGGTGTATCTTGTTTACCTTCTGTAGTGTTTTCTTTAGAACTAGGTCTCCTACTGCAATGGGTCTTGACTTCACCCTCTGGTTGTAGAATTTTGCTGCCCTCTGCTTGTAGGCTGCTTTTCTGACCTCTGCGTCTTCCCTTCTTTCTTCGGTGAGATCCAGGTCTGGCGTTCTCTTCTCCCCATTGCTGTCGGGGTCGTAGGTCTGAATCCGATGAGTTGGCAGTCCTACCTCCGTTGGTATGACTGCCTCTGAGCCATGTGCCAGCATAAATGGGGTTTCTCCTGTGGGTGTCCTTGCCGTAGTTCTGTAAGCCCATAGAATGGCGTAGACCTCTTCTATCCATCTCCCCTTCACGTCTTCTAACCTCTTCTTGATTCCATCCAAGATGGTTCTGTTCGTGACCTCGGTCTGGCCATTTGCTTGAGGTCGACCAGGAGATGAGAAGAACTGTCTGATCCCCACACTTTGGCAATACTTCTCCAAGGAGGCATTCTTGAACTGGGTCCCGTTGTCCGAGATGAGCGTGTTCGGGAGGCCATATCTATATATGATGTTCTTTCAGATGAACTGGAAGGTCTTATGTTCTGTAATGGTTATCATCGGCTCTGCCTCTACCCATTTTGAAAAGTAGTCAATGGCAACTATCAAGAATCTATAGTTGTTGACTGCTCTTGGCAAAGGTCCTACTAAGTCAATTCCCCATACCGCGAATGGCCATAGAGAATAGATCGACGTCATAGGCTGATGAGGTTGGTGAGGGATGGTGGCGAACCTTTGACATTTGTCGCATCTCTTCACATAATCTGTTGCGTCCTTAGACAGTGTAGGCCACCAGTATCCCTGAGTGATGATCCTCTTGGCTAAGGGTCTTCCCCCAATGTGGCTAGATCAAGAACCCTCATGAACCTCCCTTAAGACCTGGGGTACTTCCATGGGATACACACATCTGAGGAGGGGCAGTAGAAACCCCTTTTTGTACAAGACGTCTCCTACCAATGAGAACTTTGCAGCCCTGTATCTCAACTTTCTTCTTTCTATCCTGGACTCAGGTAGCTCCCCCTATTTTAGGTATCTGACGAGCGGGTCAGTCCATGAGTCTCCCAGGTTCACATTGTGACAAGGGCTACACACCTCGTCCTCCTTGATGCTTGCTTTTCCTAAGACTTCGATTGGAATGGTCCTTCCCAAATCTGTCTTCATTGCCGAGGCCAGTCTTGCCAATGCATCAGCATGGTTGTTGCCCAGCCGAGGCACTCTCTTAAGCTTTGCTTCTTCAAAATACTCTAGCAATCCTCTCACCTTATTTAGGTATTTGGCCATCCTTTCGTCCTTGGCCTCGTATGCCCCCAGCACTTGATTGACAACCAACCTCGATTCGTTGTGGAGTAGGAGCCGCTTTACTCGAAGAGTTGTTGCTAACAAGAGACCCGCTATCATGGCCTCATACTCAGACTCGTTGTTGGAGGCCTTGAAGTTGAATCTCAAGGCGTACTCAATGTTGGCGCCATCGGTAGCCGAGAGTACTAGCCCTGCGCCGCTTCCATTGTCACAAGAAGAGCATCAACAAAGAGGCTCCATACGTCTGTATCTGATGAGAAGACCCCTTCTCTCATAACCCCCTTTTCGAAGAGGTACCGATCCTCTTCATTTTCTTCTACTCTGCTCCGAGCTTGGCCTGGGACAACCTCTTCTCGGTCTCGGAAGACGTACGGGGCAGTCTCTTCTGAATCTCGGAAGACATTTCGGTGCATCTCTTCGCCACCATCCAAGCCCTTCTCTGTCTCGGTCTCTTCCCAAGTGAATTCTGCGACAAAGTCTGCCAGGGCCTGCCCCTTGATGGCTGTCCTGGGCTGGTAGGTAAGATCATACTCTCCTAGCTCGATGGCCCAGGTCATCAATCTTCTGGAATTCTTAGGCTTGTGCAGAAGCTGCCGTAGTGGAGAGTCGGTGAGGACTACCATGGAGTGAGCTTGGAAGTAAGGCTTCATCTTCCTAGAGGCGTGTATCAGGGCATAAGCCAAATTCTCCATGCCGGGATAGTTTTGTTCAGACCCCTGAAGGGCCTTCCTATTGAAGTACACAGGTCTCTGAACCCCATCCTCTTCCCGTATGATGGCCGCGCTAATGGCTGACTCAGAGACTGCTAGGTACACAAACAACCTCTCCCCTGTGATGGGCCGGGACAGCAGCAAGGGAGACCCCAAGTAGGACTTCAGTTGATCAAAGGCTTTTTCACACTCTTCGTCCCACTGGAAGGCCTTTCTCAGAACTTTAAAAAATGGAAGACACTTGTCCGTGGCTCTGGAAACAAACCTGTTCAGGGCCGCCACCCTTCCAGTGAGTCTCTGAACATCCTTGATATTCCTAGGAGTCTTCATGTCGAGTAATGCCTTGATTTTCTCCGGGTTTGCTTCAATCCCCCTCTGATTAACTATGAACCCCAGGAACTTCCTGGATCCTACCCCGAAGACACATTTCGCTGGGTTGAGCTTCATTCTGTAGGAGTCCATGACATCAAAGGTCTTCTCAAGGTCCGCTACGTGAGTACATGCTTTCAGGCTCTTCGTTAGCATATCGTCCACATAGACCTCTATGGTCTTACCTATCTGCTCCTCGAACATCTTATTGACAAGACGTTGATACGTTACCCCCGCATTTTTCATACCAAAGGGCATCACCTTGTAACAGTACGTCCCCTTGTCAGTAATGAAGGCTGTCTTCTCAGAGTCTTCGGTATCCATGAAGATTTGGTTATAGCCTGAATAAGCATCCATGAAACTCATAAGCTCGTGCCCTGCCGTTGCATCCACCATCTGGTCTATCCTGGGTAAGGGATAGCTGTCTTTCGGGCAAGACCTATTCAGGTCTGTGAAATCTACACACATCCGCCACTTTCCATTGGCCTTAGGCACGATGACTGCATTCGAGAGCCACTCTGGATAAGTAACCTCTCTTATGAACTCAGCCTCTTCCAACTTCTTCACCTCTTCCCGGATGACCTCATACTTCTCTATGGAGTAGATCATTCGCCTCTGTTTAATAGGCCTAGCATCTCCGTCCACGTTGAGCTTGTGGGTCATGATCTCAGGATCGATACCAGGCATGTCTGCATGACTCCACGCGAAGACGCTCTGCCTCCTCCTAAGGAAGTCTATCAGCTCTTCCTTGATCCCTTGATCCAGGGCTTTGCTGACCTGGATGGTTTTTTCCGGCTCGTCCTCATTGAGGACGATGGATTCTACCTCTTTCGCGGGCTCGCCCTTTTTCAATTTTGTTTCGTCTCTGGGATCAAGAGTGTCAATGCTGTAAGTGGCGGTTGCTCTCTTATGGGCCTCTCGCTCTTCGGTCGAGTTGAAATAACACTCTCGCGCCGTGGTCTGGTTCCCTTGCACTTCCCCTACCCCATAAGGAGTCGGGAATTTTAGCATCTGGTGGACCGTTGACGGCACGGCTTCAAACTCTCTGAGGGCCACTCTTTCGATGATGAGGTTGTAGGCCGAGAAGACATTTTCGTCCATAACAAAAAAGTTTATCTTCTTGGTCAGCCTCTTAGGGCACTCATCTCCCATCCGCACATCCATTTCATACATTCCCAATGGGTGTACCTTCTCACCACTGAAGCCTATCAATGGGTGATGGTAGGGCACCAGCCTTGCCCTGCTAAGACCCAAGCTCTTGAAACAAGGCCAGAACATCACATCTGCTGAACTTCCCCCATCTATGAGGATTCTCCCTACATCGCACCCATGCACCCTTGTTGTTATGACTAAAGGGTCATCATGGGGGGCTAAGATGCCCTTGAAGTCGAGTCTGGAGAACCCCACTACGAGGGTGTCCATGTCCACCTTCTTCCTCTTCTGCACTGCGTCAGAAGACGTTAGATTAACAACCTCAGGTTTGACCACTGACTTGGCCTCCGCTACATGAGCTTTCCTGTCGGCTACCTCAGAGCCACCTCCTGCGAATCCCCCACATATGGTGCTAACACCAAAGGAGATCATCCCTACCCTCTTCACTGGGGTTTTGTCATCCTTAGGTGGGAGATCCGGGTCATCTCCATCATCACCCTCTGAATCATCATGCCTTCTAGCCGGGACATCGCCACGGCACCTGTCATTTCTTCTCTTTTTAGGGTCTTCTCTGCCACCCTTTGGGGCCTTTCCATCCACATACTTTCTCAGCTTCCCGGATTTCAGCATCTTCTCAATCTCATCCTTCAGAGCGAAGCATCTATCTGTGACATGGATGTGATCCTGATGGAACTCACACCAGAGGTTTTTATTCCTCTTATGTGGTGGGGCCTTCAATTTTTCTGGCCACCTCAGAGCCCGGTCAGCCTTGATCTCATTATGGATGTGCTCACAGCTCACAGTCAGAGGAGTGTAATGAGCGAACTTATCATCTGTTGACCTTTTCTTCCCCTCTTTCTTACCCTGGGACCTCCCAGTGCCACCACGGTTCTCCTCCTCATATTTGGCGACCATTGCCTCTTCCGCATTCATCACTTTCCCTGCGGTGGACAACAGCTCTGCCATTGACTTGGGGGGGTCTTCCGCCAGCTTCCATAATATCTTCCCCTTCTGGAGGCCTCCTATCAGGGCGGTCATGGCTATGCTCTCCTCGTAATCCTCTACCTCCAACTTCTCCTTGTTAAATCTTGCTATATAGTCTCTTAGGCTTTCTCCCTTAGCCTGTTTGACATATAGGAGGTGGGTAGTCTTGTTCTGAGGTCTTACCCCAAAGCAAAAGTTGTGGATGAATTGCTCTGCTAGGCCTTTGAAGTTCTCGATCGAGTTCTTCGGAAGAGAGGTGAACCAGTTGTGCGCTGCCCCTGTCAAGGCACCTGAGAAGGCCCTGCACTTCATCTCATCGGGTATTGAGTAAATATCTGCCGCCGACTGACACATCTCGATATGGTGCACTGGGTTAGTGCTGTCATCATACTTAGGTGTCACTGTAGGAGGCTTGAACTTAGCTGGGGTTGGGAACCCCACTAGCCTAGCTACAAACGGGGAGCCCTCCGAGTAGCCCCTCTGTAATGGGTCCCTGCTCTTTATGAGGTCCCCTATCTTCTCCTCGAGACGTTGGATTGAGTCATTCCAGGGTCTTCTCTCTTCAGCTAGGCCGAGGTTATCCCCTGCCACCTCCCTACGATGGACAGAGGATTCCCCAGCCACAACATGCTGACTATTGACCTATTCCTGCTCCCGGACTCTTCTTTCCAAGGGTCGGCCTTGATCTGGCCGAGCCTGCCTATTCCCTCTTTGAGAGCCTGCCGCGCTCCTTGACCTCGATAGCCTCTGCCTCAGGTCATTGACTGGGCCTAGCCACTCGAAGGCCGACCCTCTGCTTAACCTGTTAAAGGTCGACCCTCTCTGCTGGGCCTCATCTCTTCCTCGGCCGACACATCCTTGACTCTGCCTATCAAAGGCCGACCCTCTTTATTGGGCCTCATCTCTTCTTCGACCGACACATCCTTGGCTCTGCCTAAGGGGTCGTACGGTGTTATCTGACACCTCATACGGCTCCCAGCAGTCTTCCGGGGCCTCTTCAGCTTCTAGGTCATCGTACCTGTCCTCTAGGCAAGGGTTTCCCTGCCTCCCCAGGCGCAAGCGCCTAGGGTCAGCAACGTCCCTCCTCCGTTGGGGTGCAGGTTGGTCCTTCATGGGCGCCTGGGGTGGTCCCCTGGCATCGGGATGGGGCTGAACTGCCACCGGAGTTATCATGTCCGGGGAGACTCCAGGTGGTCTCATCATCATGGTTTGGCTGAGCTGGGCAAATTGCTCCTTCATGGCTTGTTGTGTTGCAGCTAAAGATTTCAAAGCTGCTGCCACCTCCGCCATTTCGGACTGGAGAGGAGCCTGACTGGAGCTACCCCCTCCACCTCCGGGCGGCGGAAGAGGTGGTGGTAATTCTGGTGCCATGTGTTAATAATAAAGAGCTTGAACAGAAAGTGAGCTTAATACCTTAAAGGACCTCTTTCAATGGTGAAACAGCTCCACACAAGGGGTGGTTCCTGGTTCACCACCAGAGTCTCCGGTGAGTTAAAGCAGAAAAAGAGGAAGAGATAACCTCTCGATTCCCACAGACGGCGCCAAAATGATGATGCTAAGAATTAGCACCACCAGGTGAGGTGTTTGCAAGCTCAATATATTAGTAACAATGGTGGCACAGCTATATATAGAGATAGGAGAAGGAGGTGAGGATATGAGGAATCAACACCGGAATATGAGTGGTTCAGCCAATCTGGCCTACGTCCACTGTGAATGTGTGAGTAATATCACTAAACAAAGGCACTAATGGCCATGGGTACAATTCACTCAAGCTCTCTCTCTCTCTACTGTATCTTTAGACAGAGTTTTAGCTAGGGTTTTAATAGCAGGATCGTTTTGTAAGGTAGGGGATGATCCCTATATATATAGTGCCTAGGGGGTGCACTGTACCCCCCATGCATGCAATGAGCATGTGTGTGGTATCCTCACCAATGTGGGAATGCCATCTGTCACTGTCACATGTAAGCAATGATGATGAAATATTCTCCCCCATGTGGAGAATAATCTTGTTACAACTGATTTGTGCCCAGGTGTCCTTATCCAAATGTCAACAGATGCTCGGCAGTCATGTTGGTGAATGACCTCGGCCTGGGAGAGGCCGAGCTGTAAAGGCTTGGTCCGTTCAATCCGAGTAATGTCATAAGGAGTCTCGGTCTGATCTTAGCCGAGACATTATGCTAGGTCGGCCCTAGTCGAGGTTGGGCATATACATTCTGATTATTAATGCTTCTCGTCACCTCGGCCAAGGCCGAGGTAGGATTAGTTTCATGTTGAAGATTAGGGCTCCTTGTCACCTCGGCCTACTATTAGCCGAGGTTACTATTTCCATATGTAGGGTCCATGGAAGTGGATATGGTAGTGTCGGCCTGGGCCGAGGTAGGTCTGGCCGAGGGACGATATCGTGGACCTTGCCCCTCATAGGGTCGATTAATATCACGGCCATCATCTTGGCCGAGGTAGGTATCTCTGGGCCGAGGTTATACTTGGGCATATCACTAAGTGTATATTTGTGAATTTTGGCTTGAATTTTCATATACGATGTACTATTCATACGCAGTTTACTATTTATACGTGATTTACTGTTCACTTTTACTCCTTATTTGAGGAGAATTTTAGTCATAGTTCAAAACACATAGAAATAAAAGAGAGTTTCTATCATTCATCATTTAGTGCTCTTATATTCACTTTGAGAGGATTGTGAGGCTTCAGAGAGTTGTAACCCTTATTATTTGTATCAAAGAAAAGAAGCCATCATTCGTGGATGTAGCCAAATTGGTGAACCACATACATTTTATTTGGTGATTTATTGGTGTGTGTGATTTCTCATTACTTTGCATTTAGAGTGTGTTTCTCTTTTTATCTCTCTGGTTGATCTTTATCTTGGATCTTGGACATGTATGAATCACTCCATCTAAGTGAGTATTCACACAATAGGAATTAATTATAAAATAAAGAGAGAAAGTAGAGGGATAAGATTTACGTTATTCGTCCCAACTTGGTGCCTACGTTCACATGTGCTAATGATTATATTGTTTACTGGGCAAATGACATTGAAGAGTACATTATATAAGCCTTCGAGTTCTCTTTAGAATTGGACTGTAAAGTATGAAAAAATCTCATATGGTCTTCACATAAAGTGAATGTGTGTTATTTATAGGTTGTTATAGGAGAGATAAGATAGCAGGACACTTGGCTCACCTTGAGAAGTGAGTGCATATTTTACAATCATAGTGAGAGAATAATCACAAGTTAGTTATTGGCACATGGGGAGAATATTTTCATATCTTCTCCATGTGCATATGTATTCAGGCTACTAAAATCATTCAGTCACGAAGTACATGCTTAGTTTAATTGTGTTAACTAGTAGGATCAACTGACGGGGTTAAACAGTTCTACTAAGCATGGCCAAGCCGATCTCCATGCGAGCTGACCATACTCTTAACTATGGCCGACCACATTCACTTCAAGCATGTGGGGCCAAGTGTCACATTCTAGATGGTCCATGGGTCACTCCATATTTATGGAATAACAATTATCATGTTCCATAGGGTGAACCCCTTGGGTTCTTAATAAACATCCTCAATTTTTTTAAACTAATAATATTTCAGGTGGAGTGGTTACCTCCGGAGAACTGGTTGTTATCAGATATAATCATCCCAATATGATTTCTGGTTGTTGATGATAATAATTGTAGAGAGCCTTGGTACGGATGAAGTTTAGGTTTCCTTAGTTCTTAATTCCCTTCAACGTGATCTCTCTTTCCCTCTCTTGAATTTGAGAGTTCGTTGAGGTGTAAAGTTAACGGGCCCACATGTTTAAGCCACCGAAACCCAACACCATATCACAACCCCCCAGGGGTAATAGTCTCACACTAGCTATAAATTCTTCAAGTTGCATCATCCATTATAAATTATGGTAAAAAGCATCGGTACAGGTATTTCTCCCATCAGCCACATTTATAATAAACTATTTGGTGGTGGTGATGTGACACCTAATCTGTTTCATAGAGGGTCTAAAAAAATATGCAAGCTCCTAGTGTCCACCAAGATGGTGCGTGGATGATTATTTTCTTTGGAATTAATTATCAAAATTTTATAGGTTGAACTACCTGATATTACTTGTAATGAAATTTCCATCTCTTGCCACAATTAAATTTATGTTACATTGATGTCTTCCTCTTTATCTATTACCCTTTCTTCTAAATTTAGTTCATTTTCTTTTGTGTTTACCATGTGGATGCTCATCTTTTACTCGTGTGACACCACGCATAGGGCTCACCACAAATGTAACACAACCTTTTTTCCCTTTTTGTTTCCATTTGTGCTAGAAAGATCCTCTTGATGGTAGGAAGGTTATTTTGGGTAGTATTGTTATTCTTAGGGCGTATTTGATTGCAGGCTAGAAAATGTGTTGAAAAGAAATCATTTCAATGGAAAATTTTTACGAGGAAGCTTTTTCCATGAAAATTAGAATTTTTTCATATATGCATGTAACTTTATGAACTTGATTTATACTTTATGACTTTATGAGTTTTTTTTGCTATCAAAACTTTATGCATCTTAAGAATCTTGTCCATTAATTACACCAATGTAGAATCAAAGAGATCGTCGTTATATATTTCGTAAGTAGACCCATCAATGATCACATATATCAATGCAACTAATGACAAAGATCAAGTGTGGATATGTAACATGGAAATTTCATGTAACGTGATCTTAACATGCCTATTTCCAACTGGACTCCTTAAACCTTAGTGAGATCAAATTATAGAAAATCAGGGTGGGTATAAATTGAATACTTTATAGCAGTAAATAACCATAAAATCCATAACAAATGTGTCTATAAAAGCATCTAAAATATAAACTCGCACTAAATTTACATATCCTTAAAAGAAACTACACCCATATGAGTAGTGTACTTATGAAAGACCTTGGGTGGTAATCCCTTAGTCAGTGAATCTGCAATCATGGAGTTTGTCCCAATCTGCTCTATAGACATAAGTCCACTCTGAACTCTTTCCTTTATAACTAGGAACTTGATGTCTATAGATTTTGACTTTGTAGAACTTTGGTTGTAGTTAGAATACAGTACTGTTGATTGATTATCATAAAATATCTTAAGCGGTCTTTCAATGCCATCTATAATATGCAGCCTCATGACAAAATTTCGCAACCATATTCAATGATTGGACGCCTCATAACAAGTTATAAACTCAACTTCCATGGTGAAAGAGGCTATAACAGACTGTTTAACACTTTTCTAAGATATAGCACCTCCAGCTAGTAAGTAGATATAACCTGAAGTATTGTGAGACCCCGCCTAATAAAATACCGGGTGATCAGTACTATATCAAATTAAAACAAGAATCTCAAATGGTTCATTCTCAGCATCACTGTCAAAAACCAATTAATCACTAATAACCTATTAGGTGCGGTGTTAAATTTAACTTTCTAATCTGTATATCTTAACCACACAATTAATCCATTCACACGATAATATAAACAACAACTTAAATGAATAAATAAATAACCGATAACTCTCAGTAAGGCATTTATACAACCATATTGAATGTATGCAACTAAAAATAACAAAAATAAAATAAATGACATCAGTCGGGTAATATGCCTGAGTATTAATTACAATACCTCCTATCTAAATTACAAAGAGGGAAGCGTCTAAAACAATTCCTGCCAACATCCACAGCTGCAGCAGCAACGTCTAGCTCGAAAGAATTTTCATCCAGGTGTCCCTTTGTCTGGACACCTAAAAAGTTTTTAAAATATTTAAAAATGGTTCAGATCCCAAAACCTTTTAGAAAATATTTAGCAAGTGTTTAAAATACTTTAATATTCAAAATATGATATTCTCTATATTTAAACTGGTGCCACACTCACAAGAGATACCCCTCACCGCTCATCTAACGGTGCACACCTAATGCATGTATTTTAAACACCCTAGTTACGCTACCCAGCCTAACTAGCATCTCACCAAATCATATGAACACCCATACGTTATCTCAATAACTCGCGTATACAATATCCTAAGCTTTCTCCCACTTATGCATTATATTATTCGCGATTATAATTCATCTGTTCATTATAAATAACTCTCATTAGTTATTACACTATTCAAATTTCAGCGTTATTTCCCTCATATATAATATTATAAGTTTTATATACGTATATCACAGTTTTATTCCGAATTTTATACTCTCGGGTGATTCAGAAATTATCTCACATTTCATTCTTTATTTTGTCCATAAATATGTTTTCACATCTCATATATATAAAATATACTATACTGAAAAGCTATCACTGAAGTCGTTTAATACATGATTAAACTGTCTAAGTAACTCTGAATTATTTTTTGGAGAAACTCTTTTCTTTAAATCAAAACAGACTAACCACAAGACGTGTTTAATAAAAATGTGTACGAGATAAGTTCAAGATTATGTAAGAAGTTTTGAAAAACAGTTTAAATCAGCACACCAACAAGAATGAGATGAGGAGATGTAGGAAGATTAAGTACACACAGTTTTTAACATGGTAAAACCTCACCTAACTGAGGAAACATCCACGGTTACTTCTAAGTCACAAACCAAAAATCCACTAAAACAAAATCTACAAGTTACAGGCTATTTAACACACATGCAAATAAAACAGACCTCTATAAGTTTAGATGATGTACCCACTGGTTTAGTTCTAACTTTTCTGCAGTTCTATTGTTGATGTTGCTTTCTCAGCTTACTAACTTCTCAACACTTTGTTTTAGCTTTATGTCGACTCTTTGATGTTTCAAGATCTTATACCCAACACTTCTTGTGTTGTAGTGTGACAAGTGTCTGTGAAATTCATCTAACACATGCATGAACACACGCACACTTATTTATACAAACAAGTCCTATCAAATTATAGAAAGATCTAAATGAATTAAGTTTTTCAGTTTCTCTCCTCTTTAGAAACAAAGAACTTTCTTGATCTTTAAACTAACCCAGAATCCAAGGTTACCTTGCTCGAAAGACGGTTCAAGGTCTTAATCAATTTCAGAGGGTTTTGAAAATATTTTTGAAATTGAAAACCACCGATTGCGATTCCAACTAGATCAGCAGTCTTGTTTCATAAGAACTAGAAAAAAAAAATTGTTGATTCTAGAGTTGTGAAAAACATTTACAGAAAAATAATCAACAAATCTGATTTCTCAAGATAAGAAACGTAAAAATGCAGATCTAAGTGTAATATAATATAAAATAGAAAGATCTATAGTTTCTATAAGAAAAAAATAGGGATCAAAATGAAATTCTTGAGTTGGTTATAAGATCTCAAACCCAGAGGATTCAAATCACGAACTGCCTTCAAACCACTAGCAAAATAACTCTCAAACACTCAGGTTTGGTGTTTGGTGTAAACTGATTTCGAAAAAAGAATTTAGGGTTTAAAAATGAGATTAGGGTTTGAACTATTTAGGGTTTTCTTTCTCTGGTTTCTCTCCCTTCCCTTTTTTCTCTCAGTTTGGACGAACTGGCCAAAGTTTTCAAATGCTGAGACTTAACCTCCTTTTATACTCAGCAAGGAAGGTTCGAGAATAAGAGATCAAATCCAATGGTTGAGATTTGGTCATGGACTGTTGACTCTCATCAAACGGTTTAACAAAAGAGATGGATTAAACATACGTTAAATGGTCTAAAAGTGGTTCACAGGGATTGAGATAGAACGCATGCAGATCGTTGATGAAAACAATCCAAGGGCTGAGATTGCAAACAGGTTCTGAGTGTATAAACAAACACAAATCAGGCCGGTGTAACAATGATAGGTGTAAGGCCAAGATTAAACCCAAACGCGTGTTCTAAAATAATTACACACGCACCCTCAAGTCTCAAGCGCATTCGGATTCTACCCAACCAAACATTCAGGTATGAAAGGATAAAACCAAAAATTACAAAATGACCCCAAAAGTTTATAAAACAAACTTTTATTATGAAAGAAATCATTTTAAAAATTGTTTAAAAATTCCCAAAAATATTAAAACCTTATTTTAAAAGGGAATTAACTCACACAAGCAATTAATATATTATATATGAATGTATGCAATCCTAGTGTGTGTGGAGTTGATAATTTTACCTTTGAATGAATTAATTGAGGTATCAAGTGTAGTATCTGAGGTTCTTTGGTATCTAGGGGATGGGACTCAATATTTTTTCATAATTTCCAAACTTGATGAGCACTGATACAATGTAGACTCAAGTAAGTCAAGAGTATAAGGTGCTTCAATCTTTCCCTTTAGAAATATGAGACAAAATCTCCTTTGAGTCACCTAAGACTCGTAGGGATATGAAAAGAATAAGAAAACCTATTCCTATACAAAATTCTATCTACCCATATCCTAGAAAAAGAAAATTACATAACTCAACTACTTACAAACCAATACCCTAATAACATCTGTTGTAGACAATGGTACATATTCCTGCAAATAAGACTAAGATCAAGCTTTTTAGAAATATGTAAGAAAAAATGAACTCATAAGACTCAAATTTCTCCCCCATTTTGTCTCAAATGGACAAAGGGAAAAAAATACTTAAGCCACACGAGTTTATTCAGCGCAAACCATTCCTATCGATTTTCGCAAAGAATGAAATCTATTGTAATCCAAACGTTTTGTAAACACATCTGCGAGCTACAAATCAGTAGGAAGATAATTAATTTCTAATTCCTTAGTCTCCACTAATTCGCGTATAAAATGATGTCTAATTTTTATATGTTTTGTTCGCGAGTGTTGAATAGGATTTTTAGAGATATGTTTGATTTTTGGAATTCCTCTAACTATTTCTTGTGAAGACAATCTACTAAGGCTATCATAATTTATGTGACCCATCCTATTATGACATATTTCATTGTCATCCATTCTGGCAACGTTACAGACTTCAGTACTATTCATGACAGTATAACAATTGTCAGGAGTCCTGAATCCTGTAATTATGCACTCACCTTTTTCATTTAAAATCTTGCAATTATTCTTTGAAAAGGTGATAGTATGATTTGAGTCACAAAATTACGAGATACTAAGTAAATTAACCTTAAGGCCTTTTACTAGAAGAACATTTTCAAGCACAGACAATCCTTATTTTTGGAGAGTTCCTTTGCCAATGATTTGAGATGATACACCATCACCGAAAATAACTTTTCCTCCAGTAAAGCTGGTTTTGTTTAAAAGTTTTGTATCATCACCAGTAATATATTTTGAACACCTAGAGTCTAAATACCAACCAAAAGAGGTGTGTTCAGCTTTTAAAGCAGTAATCACAATATTACGCTTCATCTGGGGCAATAGCTCATCTTTTCTAACCCAAATAGCTCTTGTTTTTGTTTTGCGCATATTTGCTCTCATTTGATAAAATTTGCGAGCATTAGATTTTTGTTGAAAAATATTTTGCGCATGCATTTGAGTTTTATGGAGAATATGAGCATTTGGTTTAGAAAAGTTCCTAGGAATCCTTCTTGTAAATGATCTTTTAGGTTTGGTCTTTCTCTTTCGATAGTTAGAGTTTTTGTCTGGTTGTCTAGGAAGAACATAATTGTTACAGCTTCTCCTAGAGTAGTTAAAGTTTTGGTATAAAGAAGTATTACAAACAGGATTAACTAAACGTCTAGAGTAGCAACCTTCAAAAGAATGTCCGTATATATCACAGTAAGAGCAATACAGATTTCTTGAAGGGGGATATCTCCTTAGAAAAATCTCTAAACAAAGGTTTCATGGGATTTTGACGTGGAATCTTACTCCTAGGGGTTACAGTTTGGAATGCAGATTCACTCTTCCTAATCAGAGGGCAGACGTATTTAGACTTATGCAAACTATCACACTTAGAGTGACTTAATTCCCCAATATCCAACTTTTGATGTTTTTTTTATCAAACTCATCTTTTAGAGATTGAAAATCTGGATATGTTTCCATAGGTCTTTTGCCACCTGACACAAACTTGATTAATTCAAAGTTTTTAATTTGTGTCTTTAATTGTGGGTAAAATCCTATTCCAGTTCGATCATCAGAATTGGTTTTTGAATCAGCAACAAAATCATCAAAACAATTGGAATTGTTTTCAAACTTAGCAATTTTTTTGAAAACAGTTGCTGTCTTTTCTTTGGATTATTCCAATTCTAATAATTTCCCTTTATATTTTTTCTCCAGAGTTTCATTTGTTTCAATTAAATCTTTCAATTTTTGTTAAAAAATTTTGACTTCATTTTGATGAGTTAGACATTGGGTAGTGTACTCTTCAGCGTTAAGTTTAACCATTAGACTTAGGTCTTCTAGTTTCTTAGTGAGACCTTTCACTATCTTCTCTAGTCTAGAGCTTTTTTTGAAAGTTTTGGCATAAAGTGTGTGAACATTAGGGGGGTCTTCAGTGTCTAAATCACTAAGTGTAGTGTGTGAAGTGACCCCTAAGGATTCAATTCTTGAACTCACACACATATTGACATCGTCATTATCGCTTTCCCTTTGACTCACACACCCCGCTGTAGAACTAGTAATGTTCTCAGAAATTAAAGCATCTAAACCAGTGGCAGCATAATTCATAATAACAAAAGTAGAGCTACTAGCATCATTCTCACACTTAGGCGCAGGCATATCATTATTATAGATTATCTTAGCAAAGAAAGACATGCAAGGATAAAAAACATCAGATGACTCAGGTTCCTCATTCTCAGAGTCACTTGAATCATCCCATGTCTTGCAAATGTTGGCCCTAGTATGTTTATTGGCCGTGTTCAAGTTAACTCTACAGTCTTGTGCTATATGGCCCAATTTTCCACATCTAAAACATTCAATATTCTTAAAGTTTTTGTTAGGTCTCGTATGAATGTCCTTGTGATGTTTGTCTTGACCTTTCTCACGAGGTTTATGATTATACTGAGTTGGATACTTTAGCTTGCCTTGTCTGGTTGCCATTTTATTTCTAAATTTCACAATCTTCTTAAACTGCTTTGACATCAAGGCAATTTGATTATCCAAACTATCCATATCACACTCCTCATCAGAATAAGAATCATTATTGGAAATGCTAAGCTCAAGTTTTATCAGTTTAGAGGAGAAACTCAAATTGGAGCTACTCTGTTTCCTATGGGACTGGGTTAATTATTTCTTGAATTCTAGTTCCATTTCCAAAGTTCTCAGTTTACTACTGAGTAATTCAGGAGTGAGATTTTGATCACTCATTTCCTCAATAGCATATCTTTTGTTATCAAATTTCCGTGGTAATGACCTTAGACTTTTTGAGATAGCTTCATTTATGTCATAAGTTATCCCATTAGAATGTAATTTGGTTATAATGTTAGTTAATTTCATGTAAAAGTCCTCAAATGATTCAGAGTCTGACATGATTAAAGAGTTATATTACTGGATAAGCATATATGTTTTCTGGATAAGCATCTGTGTTTTAGCAGCCTTAACTCTAGTGTCACCTTCATGAGCAGTAACCAGAGTATACCAAGCTTCCTTAGAAGTGGTACAAGATGAGATCCTTTTGAACTCATGTTCATTTATATACATAAAGATGGCATTCTTGCCTTTGTTATTGTTTCGAGAGGCTTGCTTCTCTTCTTGAGTGAATTCAATGGATGCAGTCTCTAAAATGGATTATATATCCATACTTATATATCACATACTATATAAGTATAATAACCATACCTCAGAGATATAACTCAATGGATGCAATCTCTAAAATGCTATCATCTTCTAGGGAACCCACACATCATCCTGGGAATCACTAGTCGGGATCTCACACCGACCTGCTAAAACATAACACAAACGTATAGGAAGCGGTCATAGTTCCTCACCTGAAAGCGATATGAATCATAGCCAAGACGTCTCGCCCATGATAAAAAAATCCACCCCTGCTAAAATAACTAGACGACTATTACCTGGGGAATGTACTCACCTTGCTCCTCGATCCAGGGGATTCACCCACGTCGCGCAACTTCCCATGATAACACTGGAAGGGCATGTTCCACATAAATATACCAATCACACATAGATATATATTTATAATCGTATCATGTATACTATGCATATATCCGTCTATATGTAATATCAAATTCGACTATCATGTCTATCTTCCGTGGCATGAGCCTATAATCCCGAATATACCAATTAGTATAAATTCATAAGTATACATACAACTTATTTTCTATCCCATAAGTATACACTCACTTATGATAAATTCTCACATAAATACATTCCTGAATATTAGCTTATCACAACTAGCTAGTATTCTAATTTAATCCTACTCGCACATTTGGATTCACTCATATACTGTTGGCACACACACACTCATATATATATATATATATATATATAAACCCGTCGAAATAATTCCCTGAGTGACGTTCGTCCCAAACACCTATAAAATTCGTACCCCGAATCTTATTCACACTAACCTGAGATTATATATTATTCAATTCATCTCTTAGAGATCCTCACATTCTACATAGGATCCCCTATTATTTATCTCCAAATGGAATTCGTCTCCGATCCATTTAGGCCAGGAAAAACCTCTCAAATTTTTCTGCCAAAACCGAACCGAACCGATAACACCAAAAATGAATCGGTTCGGCTCTAAAGAAATAAAACGAATCGAACCGCATCCGGACCGATTCTATTTGAACAATTTTTGTCCTCTACGAGTTCATCTTCTTCTACACCTCCAAAAATCACTCCAACACTCATCCAACCCAAAATTTATGGTCTCCAACCTCATCAACCATCAATATACTCGTTTACACACTAATTTATTCTTGGGATTCATCAAGTTAGTTAATATTTAAACCCTACTTTTGTTCAATTCTTTCAATTTCTCACCAAAAATTACACCGTTAACATGGATTTTAACCCAGATTTCATAAGGAGTTTTTTTTATCACTTCAAATTACATGAATTCCTTTCCAAAACCCCCTTTTTGATTCAAGAATCCCAAATCCAAAATTCATATTATTTTCACCAACTATAATATGAAAAATAAACACACTTAAATCATTAAAGAAATTTAAACACTTGCCTCGTGGGATAAATCCGACGACATCGTGTCGGGAATTTGCTGGAGCTTGGACCGAGTCCTCCTCTTTTCTCCCTTTCTTCCTTCATTCTTTTCTTTTCTTTTCTTTATTTTCTTTCTTTTCGTTCTCTTTCTCCCCTGCCCTTATAAGAGATAAATAAGGGTTGTGCCTTATTAAACCAAAAATTGACTCGTATACACAAATGTGAGTCCCTACTGATCCAAAAAGTCTCCGGAACCCAAACACTATCCCCGGGTACTCTAATCTGACTATCTTGACCCTTCTGAGACCAACCGTTTACTCGAAATTCCCATTCGAGTCACTTCTCAAAAATTTACTTTTATAACTCCAATACAATTCCGCATGTATTTTTTCGAGTAAAATATTATTACTTGTTGCTTTGCCCAACTGCGACATGATATAAAAATAATCCAACTTATTTACTTAATCCTGTAAGTAAATATAACACACATCATTAATATTTAACCCGCACTTCAAATTTTCTTTCACTTAAAATTCTCAAATCATTTCTCTGAATATTAAATTACACCCACTCGTGTAATTTAAATATCCATAAAAGTACGGGGTATTACAGCTATCTTGGCATCCACCAAAATGAGAGTCAGAATCCAATGATCTCTGACTGATTTGACTTCTGATAGGTGATCATGTCATCTTTTGTTCTCTGTAAGTACCTCATGACTCACTTGAATGTTATCCAGTGATCCTTTCCAGGATTACTTAAATATCTGCCCAACATGCAAACAATGTATGCAATATCCAGACCCGTACATACCTGCGCATACATAAGACTTCCTACTGCTGACGCATAAGGAATATTTTGCATCTCCCGGATCTCAAAATAATTCTTGGGACATTGATGGAGACTCAATTTATCTCCTTTAGCCATAGGGGTCTCACCTAGTTTACGATCATGCTTGCCAAACCTTATAAGAACTTTCTCAATATAGCTCTTTTGTAATAAACCAAGCGTACCCCAAGAGCAATCTCGGTGCATCGGTACACCCAACACAAAAGAAACGTTACCAAGATCTTTCATCTCGAAATTCTATGAAAGAAATCTCTTAGTTTTGTGCAATATACCTATATATTTGGTGGAAAGCAATATGTCATCAACATATAAAATCAAGTAAATATGGTTACTCCCACTGAAGTTATGGTATATACAATCATCAACCAGATTCATCTCAAAATAAAAAGAGATGATAACTTGATGAAACTTCTAATTCCATTGATGAGAAGCTCGCTTAAGGCCATAGATGGATTTCTTTAACTTGCAAATCATCTTCTTTGCAGAACCGATTCGCTTTCAATCAAATCGATTTTAAATCCTGGAATTTTCAGATTTGGAGCTATTTTATTTAATTAGGGACAAGTTAAATAATTAAGGGGGGGAGAAAAACCAAATTTGATATTTCATATTTCTGGAAAGTCAATAAAGTTGGTGTGTGGGCCTTGAGTTAAAAAGGGACTTTAGTGGGGAAATAAAATTAAAATGTTTGAGGAAAATAGCTGAATATGAATAATTATGATGAAAAATGCAGGAATTGGGATAGGGGCTGAGTGATGTAGACACATATCTAGAATTGGTATTGAAAAATAATTGAATTAATTAATTAAGTGAATACTTAATTAATTGAGTATAAATGGAGCATTGGGTGATACTGCATTTTTGTGCCATTTGTGATAGGCATAATTAAATAAATTATTGTTGAATATATATAAACATGTGTGAAAAATGTGTTTGTGTGTGTGTGTGTGTATATATATATATATATATATATATATATAGAGAGAGAGAGAGAGAGAGAGAGAGAGTATACTGGTGTGAAAGATATAATGATATGGATAATATAACATACCCTCTATGGGCTATCATCAGAGGTTGCACGAGTGAGTGATCTTTCTTGGCTAGGGAATGCTGGGTTGCTATTATTCACAGGTCATCATCTCCACGCATGTGCCTATTAAGGTTGAGCCCGAGATGAGGTCATTATGTTTATGGCTATTCCTCACTAATCGAGGAACTTATGATCGCCTCCAACATCGTTTGTTATTTTCTAATGTAGTTCGGTGTGGAAACCCAACGCAGTAGCCAGGATGATGAGAGTATTTTCTGGATGATGATAGCATTAGAGACCCAAATTATTATTGTTATTATGGATGGCAATTATACATATATAGTGAGTGATATATATGTATGCATGATGTGATAGTAAAATACGTATGTGTGTATATATATATATATATATGTGTGTGTGTGTGTGTGTGTGTGTGTACAAAAAATATATATACGCGTATTAAATTAAAAGTTAATAACTAGTGAAAGTTATTAAAAATGCTTTAATTAATTATAATTGAGAACTAGATTTAGCAAATGTGAAAGTTAAATAAATAAATTATGTAGGATAGGATACCGTCTGGACTTTAAGGACAGTTAGGAACTAGTTAGATGGGTAGCATAACTAGGTAATTAAAATGCATACGTTCGGTGCGCACTTTAGATGAGAGGTGAGTAATGTCTCATGAGAGAGTGCGGTACTAATTTAAATATGCGTAAATGGATATACAATTACTTATGCATTTTAATTACTTGCAAAATATTTTCAAATGATTTGGGGCTCTGACCAGTGTCAAAATATAATTTCAAAACATGTTAGGTGTCCAGCCACATGGACGCCAGGCGTGATCATTCTCAAGTACCGTAGTTGCGACAACTATTAATATTGCATAGTTTTGTTAAGATGTTGATATTTGTATATTATTAGTTTAGGACACTCTCTTTTCCTATTCAAATAGGTTGCCTAAGACAGTCAGTTTATTCCTGTTTATGTTTATTTTATTCTGAGTATTATTGTATGGAGATTTATTTCGATGATTTAATCGGAACAGTTTGGCATGTAATAAATTTAGAGAGTTGATATATTTGTGATTGTGGATTGTAATTCAAGTTATTTATATAATTGTGGGTGATTATTATATTGATGTGTCACGTTAAACAAGATTAAAATTGACGTGCGACTTAATTTAATAATATGTGGTTAGTAATTAATTAAATTCAACAGTGATGCTAAGAATGAGCCAATAAGATTTATATTTTAATTTAGTAGAAGTGGAATAAATTCCTCTCCCAAAGAGTATTCAGCCTACTAATAGTGTTCAAGAAGACAACAATGAGGACTTCCTTAAGCAAAATCAAAGAGTTGTTCCATAAGAGCAAACTCAACAACCTCATGAGCACTTCTAGATCATTTTGGTTTAGAGCTGCATCAGATGGATGTTAAGACGGATTTTCTCAATGGTAAGATTGAAGAAACCATGTATATTGTGCAACCAGAAAACTTCGACCCATGCGATCCAAAGTCTATGGTTTGAAAACTCAAGAAATCCATATATGGTCTCAAACAAGCTTCCCGTTAAGGGTATCACAAGTTTCATCAACTCATTATCTCATATGGTTTTTGAGGTTAATGCAATTGATGACTATGTATATCATAAGTTCATTGAGAGTAAATTTATCTTCCTTATGCTCTATGTCGATGGCATACTACTAGCTAGTAACGATATAGGCTTATTGCAAGAAACCCACAGATTTCTAACTAAGTATTTTGAAATGAAAGATCTTGGGGATGCCTCTTTTGTATTGGGAATTAAGATACACCGAGATCGCTCTCGGGGTGTCCTTGGGTTATCACAAAAGACCTATATAGAGGAATTACTTGCTAGATTTGGCATAAAAGATTGTGAATAAGGGGATACTCCTATTGCTAAGGGTGACAAGTTTAGTCTCTATCAATGCCCCAAGAATGAGATTGAAAGTGAAGAAATGAAAACGGTTCCTTATACTAAAGTTATAGAGAATCGTATGTATGCTCAAGTATGTAAGCATACAAATTTAGTGTACATAGTGGGTATGTTAGGAAGATATTTAACTAACCCTGGAATGGATCACTAGAAAGCAACCAAATGGGTTATGAGGTATTTACAGAGAATAAAAGATTACATGATCATCTATCAAAAGTTAGATAATTTGGAAATCATTAGGTATTCTGATGTCGATATTGTGGGTTGCTAAGACACTAAGAGATCCACTTTTGGCTAAGTACACATGTTATTTTGGAGGGTTTATTTCCTGGAGGAGTGCTAAGTAGTCACTCATTTCTCCTTCCATTATGGAAGGAAAGTTCATAGCCTGTTATAAGGTAACAAATCATGCGATATGACTGTGAAATTTTATCATTGGGCTACAAATTGTGGATAGTCTTGAAATACCACAAAAGATATATTATGATAATAATTCAACAATTCTATATTCGAATAACAACAGAAGCTCGTTGAATTCTATGCACATATACATTAAGTTTCTTGTTATTAAGGAAAGAGTTTAGAGTAAGATAGTGTCTATTGAACATGTAGGAACAAACTCCATGCTCGCGAATCCGCTTACTAAAGGCTTACCACCCAAGGTCTTTCATGAGTACATTGCTCAAATGGGTGCTGATTAATTTGATGATATTCAATTTTAGTGGGAGTTTGTCCTTGTCATAATGTTCTTTTCCTTGACACTATTCAGATTTTTTACGTATGTTTCAGTTTTTTGCGGAATAAAGTTGATGGTATTTTCATTTTGTTGTTTACTCTGAATGTATTGTCTTTTGATTATGGTATAACATAATGTTTAAAAGACTAAGGTTTTATCTCACTATAGAATAAAGTTAGGACCAATTAGAAATAGGCATGTCTGAGATCACATTGCCTGTAATTTCTAACCACACATCCATACTTGATGTATGTCGTTGAATATATTTTGTATGGTGATCATTGGTGGATCGAGTTGCGTAATAAATGTAACAAAGGTCGCTTTGGTCTCATGCTGGTATACAAGATGGACCAGATTGATTCGAGATAGGTTTTAAGAATAGATAGAAAAATATGGTGTGAACCTAAGGTTATCAAATATAATTGCCTTAGGAATTAATATGAAGCCCAAGTGGGAGGTTGTTGGAATATTTTTAATATTCTAATATGGGCTTACATATTAAAATAACAATTGTATTTAGGCTTCTATTCTGTTTGGACTAATTAAGTGATTTAATTAGTACATCCCCATAAGACATCTAAAAATGAGTATGGGATTTGTAATGTGTGATTACCCAAGAGTCACCTACTGGTTACTTAAGAATCGTGTTACTCAGGAGTCACCAATTGGTTACTCAAAAGTTACCTAATTAGAATTTATGCGGTTCTAATTAGAGGCCTATAAATATAAGGAAGGGTTCTGGCACCCAAATCTAATGCACTCAAAACACTCTCCTCCTTATTCACATTAATGAGAGAGAACTCATAGAGAGAGAGGGATTAGTCTATGGAAGACCTCCAACCCCTAAGTCTCAATCACCACTATGGATTCAGGTACATAGTTTCTACAATTCTTTTATTAGTTAATCTCGATAATCTAATGTGTTGATAAATTTTATTTAATATTCCAAAAGGTAATGCCAAGGAAATGAATCAATATGTTTTCCTCTTAAACATTGTCAAAAATGGTGTAAGCACTAAAAAAATCTCTCTAGTTCAGCCATAAGAAAATAATCTCATTCCATAAAAGATAAGAGTGTAAGAATAAATGGAGACTATGTATATTTTCAAATTTATCCTTCCAGTTTTAAAGAAAAAAAGTGCATATGAATAAAGATTATGAATAGTTTAAATGATTCAAATTTGGATGTTAAGATCTAGAAGTCAATCATAGTCACATGAACATATTAAACATAAAATTTTGTGCGATGATATATTTCGTGATTTGAATTGCAAAAGTCATTTTCAAGAGTGGGGAAATATTATATGATAAAACACTAGGGATAATCATTAAAGATGAAGTATGTCATATATGTCTCATGAGTTCCACGATCGACAAAATATATTTCATTAAATCATGGAGACCTATCCATGGTCATAACAAACAAATTATTTAAGATTAAAATAAGCATATATAATCAATTCAAGACAATTACAAAAGGATCGAATTGTAATCAAATTTTCAAGATTCTCATAAAACAACTGATGAAATTAAGCGCAATGTGTCACAATGATGGGAATGCCATCATATTCAAGCTTCATACAGGTGATAACGCAATTTCGCATATAAAGATGGTATTTTCGTCATTTATCTTAATCGCAGAAAAAAAATCATAACGATGGTATTTTCATCAATTAGGTAGATTCACATTAGCAGATAATCAATATAGTCTCAATATCTCATATGATATGGAATTACCATAAATAAGCGTGAGTTTGGGAACTCCAATTCCATGGCATGGAATTGGGGTTCCCAAACACACCCTAAATGTATTTGTTATGAGGGCTCTTTGAAACCAAGTAAATGAATTGAGAGTATGAAATATGTGTAGATCAGGGCGATTAAACAATATGGATTTTAAAATGAGAATATTCAATAATACCGCATTTTTAAGCAATTAGATTAAGTATTAGGTAAGACTTTCTCAACAGTCTAAAACATCTAGATAAAACATGAAAAGCTCACCAAGACATATATTCATTTTTAATGTTTCTTTTCATGATATAAGCTCAAAGATATATTCCTGAGCAGCATATTAATTATTAAAGTATGCGATCGTATATATGAGCATGATAATATGACTATAACATCAATGTTAATGTCCGAAAGTGGAGGTAACAAATAATAAATAAAACGATCAAGAGAAGAAGAATGATAATAGAGAATGGGGATGAGAAACAGAGTAAACACAATGATTTTATGTGGTTCGGCCCTTTAAGGACAACCTGCATCCACAGTGTTGTTGGTTTATTATTGCACTTATTGAAAAAGTTACAATTAAGGTTCCTGATACAACTCGCGGCTTGAGAAGATATCAGTTGAAGTCCCTTTATTCTATGGGCTAATGCCCTATTTATAAGAGATTTGGGGATATTTAAAAGAGGACATTTGGATTGCCCTTATAAGTCGGGGAGTTAAACCTAAAGATACATGTTTATCATAATAAATTAAGGTGCCTTGGATCACGTACTGGCCTTATTGATAAGTGTGTGGATAATCAATTTGTAATAAATAAGTTATTAAAATCCCACACGATTAATAGGGGGCGTCTTTTTGTGTAAGATCTCACACGAACATAGATGTATCCAATCTTATTTAAATAGGTTAATTGAGCATATTGATACTGAGACGACCTCACTTTGGAGTAGAGCCGAGCACATTTATTAACTCTTTTTCCACTTGGAGATCATTCACCTTTGGGGATTATATAAGTATAACAGAAAGCCCCCAAGACCTCTTGCACGAACTCTACAACTTGAGGTAGGGTGAGTGGAGGAGGTGTTATAGGTTGCTCGTATTAAATCTTTTGTGGTCATCTCACTTTGGTCGTCCTAGGCCCAGTAGATTTCCTTTAAGGCTTATTTAAAACATTTCAAGGATACGTGTCAGGTAACCGAAGAGTCTTCTTTGTAATGATGCTGACTAGACATACGTACTGATACTCTGCAATGCTGCTTCATTTTAGTAGATTTAGCAACGTTTAGTCAGCTGCGTCTTTTCAACCTTTTATTAAAGAGTATAAATAGACGCCCCTTCTCTCATTTCATTACTTTGGGTATTTGCACAGAGCTGAAGAGAGAGAAATATTCAAGCATTGCTTCAATCATTCTTGAGAGCTCAATCTTTTTTCCACCAAAAAATTGCAGTGGTTCCTTCTATGTTCTCCATAGCTTAACCCGCCATTAATTTACTTCATCGGGTGTGACTTATTTGATTTAGTTAGGGTTTCTTCATTCTAGTAATTTGTTGGTTGGTTTCTTATTATTATCTGGAGATTATGATGTTAGATGTCCACTGAGTTGGTTGGACTAGGTTTAGTAGAAAAAAAATAGGAGAACGTATGAGTTTTCCCCCACACGTTCAAAGAATTTATAACTTCATTCGTGGTCTTGAGTCAGAGCGTCCTGGGATTACAGAGAGGAGGTTTCCCCATCCTTTTTAAGTGATTAGACTATAGGAAGATCTTGGTCATCCTCTTTATACTGCTAAGACTCCCTCTAGTTGTGGTTTTTCTGTTGACCTTGGTGCCCCTTATATTTCTTCCCCTATTTTATAAATTTTTGATATTGTCTATGTCATTCCCCCTTCTGTTGAGCGTAATTGTGTGAACATTATTTCTATGGATCCCATCAATCTCGATTCTCTTTTTGAGGATCTCTCTACTGACAGGGCTGAAGATATTAGACCAAAAAATGCGGGTCCCCACCTTTCTGCTGAGGGGTCCCATGCTGAGACTTCGGACGAAGAGGAAGAGGACCCTACTGGGTCTTCGAATACTTATAATCCTACTGAAGTTGATGCTCATTGGTATTAGTGTACTGTAACTGAGGAGGAACTTAAGGTGATGAAAGAGATATTTCCCCTTCCTATATCTATCCAGACTAGAATGCCCAGTGTGTTAGAGAGATGTTACTCTATAAAGGATGTGGAGGAGATTGCCTCCCCTTGTGGGATCTCTAAGTGGGGTTGAGGCTACCTTTTCATCCCACCATCCATTCTATTTTGAGAGGTTATGACGTGACTCTAACCCAGCAGCCTCCCAACGCCTATAGGACCATACTAGGGAGATAAACGGGATTCAGTTTGATGGGGGCTATCTTTAGATATGTGTATAATTTAAAGGACAATTCCAAAGCCCCGGATATTACTACTTTTCTACTTAGAAGCCCCTATATAGGATGGTTACTGTAGTCCAGTCTAGTAACCATAATTGGAAGGTCCAAAACGTGTTCATAAAAGGAGATTGGGACTTTAGGTTCCATAAGCGGTACAGGTCGTGTAGGGTCCCAGGGAATAGAATGTACCTAAAGACATAGGTCAAGAATTTTCTATCATTTGATATCTCTTTTCTTCTTTCTGGTCGCCTTATTGTTCTGACATAATTGTTTTGTTTTGCGTAATTTAGCGAAGTGATCCCCCAGGTTTCCCGTGTCTTTGGCTGACCTGGTTATGTCATATTGTGAAAAGAAGCCTCCTAAATTCAAGGATTTGTTTAATATTGAAAAGTTCATTATTAATGGGTACCATACTCCAGCTTATGGTAGGGTCCCCTTAAAGTTTGAGGTGCCTCAAGAAGGTTGGGTAGCGCAGGAAACCCATCTTGACATGGGTAATCAGTTTGTAGGCGGGGGAGGTAATTTTGAAGCAGGTAAATTGTATTGGTGCTTCACTTACTATCCTTTTACGCTTTATATCTATATATTGATGTATATATTTGTCATTTTTTCAAATGTAGAAGATCATCCATCCCAAGAAACCCTGAGCATGGATCCTCATCATATTAATTACAAGGCGTTAGCTGAAGCTCACAAAAAAAGATCAGTTATCGGATAAAAGCATACAAGGGTCGAATATGATATTGCTTCTAGGGAAATCAGCCAGGCTTCTCATTATCAAGAACATGCAGTCGCCGACAAGGTAAAGGGAAAAACCCCTATGGATCCTTCAGTAGGAGCTAAGAGGTTCTGAAAGGATGATGAAGATAAGAAACCTTTGTGTAAACTTTTGAGAGGACTTGGTCATACTTCTGAGTCAGGTCATGCTTCAGGGCCAGGTCATACTTCTCGTTATGGGAAGGTCCCTAAGTTTGAATTTGATCCTGAGTAGAAGGTTACTTACGAAGACTTAAAGTTTGACCAGGACTCTATCTTTTATCATGCAAAGAATGCCTTGAATCTGCTTGGTTATTAGGGCCATGTGAAGGATTTTGAGTTTTTTCTTTATTTTGATCCAGATTCCCAATAGACCCTATCACAGCATCGGTTGTCAGTGGTACGAATCTTTTTTCTAAACTTTTTATTGAACTTTAATGGTGATTTTGTGTCCAGATTGCGTTCCCCTTTTTGCTCTCTGGACGTCTATGGCCTGCACTATTTTGCGGGAGAAATCCTTGGTGAACCACGTAGCCTATAACGAACTTGTTGAGGAGAATAAGCCCATGAAGGATAGGTACGATAAGGATTTAAATGAACTGAAAGAGCGGTACAAATAATTGATGATGAAGATGGAAGACTTGAGCAAGGTGGAAATGAAAACACCCTTCTTAAGGAGAAGTCTGATACTGATGATGCCAAGATTTCGAGCTTCAATTCCACCCTTGTTGTTGAGAAAGAAAATTTTGAAAAATAAAAATCTGCCCTCGCTTCAAAGTTACAAGTTGGTTGGGATACCCTTGCCTCTGCTGGTACCACAGCTATTGAAGCCTATAAATTTTTAGCTGAATTAAACACTAAATGCCTTGGCTACTTTCTAGATGGGTACGAGGAGTTAAAGAAGAGAGTGGAAACTCATTACCCTGATATCACTGATACGTTGAATGGGTGGCAATGAGATGATGAGGAGGCCACAAACTTGGATGGACAAGAAGTTGGCGACCCGCCAGATTGTCATATTAGTGACCTCAGTTTGGCCATTTCATTGTGGATGCCCCGATGCAGAGTAAAGTTTTTAGATGTTGGACCTAGTGCAGTAGCCTTAGAAATCCTAGTTATCAAATTGTGTGTCGTAGTCTGTGATGAATGCGAAGGTCATACCGTAGCGGCATATGATCATTTTCCAGATGAACTGGAATAAGCTTTCGTAAGGAATCTCCACTAAGGGTTTGACCTCTACCCACTTTGTGAAGTAATCCACTTCCACTATGAGGTACTTGTACTGTCCTTTCATCCTCGATAACAGGCCGACCAGATCTATTCCCCATATAGCGAATAGCCTTGGCAATACAATTGGAGTTAATGGGGTTCTGGGGGAACGGTGGATCTTTGCAAACCTTTGGCACTTGTCACATTTTCTCGTATAATCTGAGCAATTGACTTTCATGGTCAGCCAGTAATATCATTGGGTCGCTATACATTTGACCAACGATCTTCCAGCCGAATGGACTGCACAACACCCTCCATTCACTTCCTTAATGAGCTTATTGACTTTCCTCGAGTGAACACACTTCAATAGAGAGATGGTGTACCCTCGTCAGTACAGTACTCCTGCTTCCATAACATACCGAGATGCCTTATAGCGCATATTTTTGGCCTCGTTCGGATTTGTTGGGAGCTTGCCATCTTCAATGTATTCTCATATGGGTTCCATCCATGATGGTCTCAGATTTATTTCCATGATTTTGTGAGGATCTTCCTCAATGCTCCAATGTGCTAGAACTTTAATTGGTATTGTCCTTTTTAAAGATGTCCTCGTCACCGAGGCCAGCCTAGCCAGGGCGTCTATTCGGACGTTCTCTAATCTTGGGATTCTTAATATTTTCACCTCCATCAATCCTTCCATCCTTTGTCGTATAACTTCCTGTTATTTCTCCATGGACTCCTCCCTAACTTTGTAAACTCTCAAAATCCAATTGACAACTAGTTGGGAGTCGCTATGTGCTGAAATATGGTCGGCCCCCATGGATGAAGTTAAACTTAGTCCGAAAATCAGGGCCTCATACTCTTCTTCGTTATTGGAGGTTTCAAATTGAAAACACAACGCATATTCTACGTCTATCTCTTTAGGTGTGGCGATGATAATGCCTGTGACACTTCCTGCCGAACTAGATGATCCATCAATATGCAGCTTCCATATATCGTTGTCATGATCGAAATCTGTTTCTTCTATTTGTTTAATCCTGAAAAGTTTTCTATGGGACTCATTATGCTATACCTTTGCTTCTTTGAAGGAGCTCTTTCCCTTGGGAGTCTGCTCGATGATGCTAGGATTTATGGTATCCTCTAGGTATAATTGTTCATTATTGGGAATTGAGCTCTCTCCCGGGGTAGTCTTCTAAGATGGTTTATCCTCATAAGTGAACTCAGTGATGAAATTCGCCAACACTTGACCTTTTATAGCGGTCCTTGGTTCATACTATATATGATACACACCCAGGCCATGAGCTGACCAAAATTTTCTAGTTTATGTAAGACTTGTCGGAGAGGCAGATCCGTGTAGATCACAATAGTGTGGTCTTGGAAGTACGACATCATCCTTCGCAAAGCTTCTCTTCACGCCAATGCTAATTTATCCATTCAGGGGTATCGAACCTCATCCCCTTAGTACGCTTTACTGGTATAATAAACTAGTATTTGGACCCCTTCCTCTTGCCTCACCAATGCCGAACTAACAGCTGATTCGAACATTGCGAGTTATAGGTAGAGTTTTTTTCCAACTACTGATCATGATAAGAGAAGTGGGGAGCCCATGTAATGCTTCAGTTCTATAAACTCATTTTCGCATTCTTCATTGCATTCGAATGACTTTCTCAACAGCTTAAACAAAAGAAAGAACTTATGAGTGGATCTAGAGACGAACCTATTCAGTGCAGCCACTCGCAATGTTAGCCTTTGCATGCCCTTCTTTATCATGGGAGACTTCATGTTGAGAAAAGACTGAATATTATCCATGTTAGCTTCAGTACCGCACTGGTTGATGATAAAGCCTAGGAATATGCCCTCATTTACTCTAAACAAGCATTTAGCAGGATTCAACTTCATCTTTTACTTCTCAAACTTATCGAAGGTTTGTTCGAGGTCTTTGATATGGTCGGCAGTCGCCTTACTCTTAGTAAGCATGGATTCCATGTAAACCTCCATGTTAACCTTAATTTTCTCTTTGAAAACTTTGTTCACCAGTCTCTAGTAGGTGGCTCCTGCATTTTTAATACCAAATGTCATAACATTGTAATCGCAGGTACCTCGGTGGGTTATAAAGGATGTCTTTTCTCTGTCAGAGGGCTTCATCCTGATTTGGTTGTAATCGGAGTAAGCGTCCATAAAACTGAGGAGTTCGTGGCCCACATTGGTGTCGACCAATTGGTCAATCCATGTTATTAGGAAGTAATCTTTTAGGAAGGCCTTGTTCAGGTCGGTAAAGTTGACGCACATCCTCCATTTGTCATTTTCTTGTGTACCATGTCCACGTTAGCCAACCACTTCAGATACCTGACTTCGTCAATGAAGTTGGCTTTTTACAGTTTGAGGACTTCTTCCTGAATAGTGAGGTTCTTGTCAGCATCAAAAACCCTTTATTTTCTGATTGACTGGCTTGGCCCCTTCGATCACATTCAATTCATGGCATCTGAAGTCAGGATTTATTCCAGGCATGTCTACGTGGCTCCATGCAAAAATATTCTTGCATTACTGCAAGAAGTTTATGAGTTCTTGCTTCAAAAGTGGATATAAAGACGACCTGATTTGAACTGTTCGTTCTAGATGATCGACATCAAGTTGGATTGTTTTAATTCTTCAGCAAACTGCCCATTGATTAGTTTTGCTTCATCTCGTGCATCAATAGTTTCGATGAGATAGGTGGTCATCAACCTCTTTTATTCTTCCTGGTCAGCTGAAATGAAATATAATTCATGTCCTACCTTTTAATTACCTTTAACAACACGTACTCTAAAGTGGGTTGGAAATTTCAATGTACAGTAGATGGGATGGCTTCGAGATTTGTCAAGCCGATCCTCCCTAAGATCATATTATAGGCTAAAAGTATGTTCTTATCAAAGAGAAAGAAACGTATTTCCTCCGTTTGGCTGATAAGCCAAATACCAACCACGACTTCCAACTCCACCATCCCCAGAGGGTACAACCGTTCTCCTAAAAACCTAATCAAAGGTTGATGATAAGGTGTTAGATCTATGTCCTGGAGCTTCAACTTCTTCTAACAACTGTAGAACATCACATCTGCAGAGATTTCGTTATCCACCAGGATTTTGGCCTCCCAGCCTTCTTGGATTATCATTGTGACGACTAGAGGATCGTCATGGGAGTACAATACCCCAGACATGTCATATTTTGAGAAGTCGAAGATTAATTTGTCCTTGTTCACCTTACGAAGTCATTTATCTAAACCTGCTGTCAGGTTTACCTATGTATGCTCGTAAGCTTGGGCCTTATTCAGATAGGCCTTTCTTTCTGAGGGGTCATATCCCCCATTGGATCCACCTCCGGCGATGAAATGATAGTAAAATGATATCATGCCGACGTCGTGTACAAGTTCTTTTGGATTTTTAGGGAGATCTAGGTCATCATCTAAGTCGTCGTCCCTCACCCTTTTTTTTTCAATCGTCCTCCGACAGGGCGATTCTGACCGTCTCCTGACCTTGCTTTCTTCAGGATTTTATTGGCTGCTTCCATCCATATACTTGGACATCTTGCCCCTCCCGATTAATCCTTTTATCTCATCCTTCAAAGCTATACAAAGATTTGTATTGTGAATGAGGTCCTTGTGTAATTCACAATACTTGCTTTTATCCCTCTTATTTGCTAGCATTTTCAGTTTTTCGGGCCATCAGAGGTCTTTATTCTCCTAAATTTCCTCCAGGATGTGTTAGGCACCAACTATGAGGGGCTTATACTCGTCTTACTTCCTTGGTTTGTCAGCCTTTTTATCCTTTTGCTCCTATTTGTCATTGTTCTTGTCGGTCGATGGCTTTGAACTATCAGATTCTTTAGCTATCATCGCCTCTTCTATATTCATAATTTTCCCTGCTTTGGACAGTAGTTCAGTCATGATTTTGGGTGGCTCCTTGGCTAATTCCCAGAACAGCTTTCATGGTCGTAATCCACTCATTAGAGCCATAATAGAAGTCGGCTCATTGTAATCCACCACTTCTAACTTCTCATTATTAAACCGAGTAATATAATCACGGGTGCTCTCATTTACTCTTGGGTGAATACCGAGCAGATGGGTAACTTGTTTTCCTAGTTTTGCACCAAAGAAGAAATTATTAACAAATAGGTCGGCCAAGTGCTGAAATTTTTTTATTTGCCTCTAGGCAGACTGTTGCACCAGATTTGGGCAGAGGCAGTCATGGTGCTGGAGAATGCACGCATCCTCATTTCATCTGGTATGGAATAAATGTTCACAGCGGCTTGGTATTGTTTGATATGAAAAATGGAATATGTCTTCCCATCGTATTTTGGCATGATAATCGGTGGTTTGAATTTATCTGGAGTGGGGTAAGCCACGACAGAGGAGACGAATGAGGATCCTTTTGTGAAATCCTGATGAAGGGGGTTCTTCAACTCGGCCATCTCCCTCAGGCGGCCTTCTAGGCGTTGGATGGAGCCTTTTCATGGCTGGTTATCGCCTAGGGTATCGTCTTTAATTGGATTTTCTTCTCATCCTTGGATTTCAGTCGAGCTCTCTTCTTGGGAGGTCTGCTTGGATTTAACGACACTCGGGTAGAGCAATAGGAGCCTCTAGTGGCCGTCCTGCCTGATACACTCCTCCGGGAGTAGTCGTGCGAGGTCGTTGCTTCTTGCTAGAGGTTACAATGTGGGCCTAGCTGATCAAACGCCAAGCCCCTTCTTAATCTTTCAAGAATGCTGGGACGCTCATCTGAATATGACTGGTCATCAAAGTGGTTGGTGACTAAATAGAGGTGGTAGAGCCGAGGCGATACGTCTGGTCCTGTTTAGACTCGGTCCACCGGGAGGAACTAGTGTTTCTATAGGGTCCAAGGTGTAGCCTCCTGGGATTCTCCATCACTTTCTTATGGTATTCTTGATGCCTCTCCTTATAAGGTGCTGGAGGATGTCGTCTTTCGTCGCTCCATGATATCTGGGGTCCGGGGGTCACATTATTTGGATTGGGTTACGCCAGTCTCGTCTGGAGGGTGTGTGTCAATTTTCTGACACTTTCCTGTATTGCATCTTTCCCTTTAGTGAGGCTCATTAGTATGCTGTGTAGGTCGCCCGCCCGGTAGGGGTAGGCACTGTCTGAACTTCATCCATACGCCTGCTCTCGAGATTATCCCCCATTCTAGAATGTTTCAGCTTAGTATTTGAATGAATGGATTATTATGAAATTCTCACAGACGGCGCCAATTTGTTAACATCCAAAAGTGGAGGTAACAAATAATAAATAAAACGATCAAGAGAGGAATAATGATAATAGAGAGTGGGGATGAGAGCTAGAGAACACACAATGATTTTACGTGGTTCAGTCCTTTAAGGAAAATCTATGTCCATAGTCTGGTTTATTATTGCACTTATTGACAAGGTTACAATTAAGGTTCCTGATACGACTCGCAGCTTGAGAAGATATCAATTGAAGTCCCTTGGGGCTATTCCCTTATTTATAGGTGATTTGTGGATATTTACAAGAGGACAGGTGGATTGCCTTTATAATTCAGGCAGTTACAACTGAAGATACATGTTTATCATAATAAATTAAGGCGCCTTAAATCACGGGCTGGCCTTATTGATACGTGCGTGGATAATTGATTTGTAACAGATAAGTTATTATAATCCCACGTGATTAATAGGGGACATCTTTGTGTGTAAGCACTCACAGGAACATAGATGTGTCCAATCTTCTTTAAACAGGTCGACCAAGCATATTGATACTGAGAGGACCTCACTTTGGAGTAGAGCCGAGCACATTTATTAATTCTTTTGCCACTTGGAACTCATTCACCTTTGATGATTATATGGGTATAACAATCAATATCACGTGATAACAGAAATAATAATAACAATAAAAAAATTAGTTATCGGCACCAAAAATATAAGCAGTTCAATTCAATGAGTCACGTATCAATAATAGATATTTATCATCAATGAACAAATGAGAAACATGAGTTACCCTTGTAGAATTTTCAAAGATATATAATTCAAGGCACATGTGCGAGATTTCCATAAATGATCATCATAAGAAAACATGACACATATTACAATTCAAGTGCAGTTATGAATTATCCAATAGTTAATCATATAGCAAGAATAAGTCCTAACATATACCAAGGTTTGTTCATTGGCTAAATATATTTGAATATGTTATGAGAAGGATCGTACACCCATGTTTATTATAAGTCAATCAAATTTATTTTCCTTAATATATATATATATATATATATATATATATATATATATTTGACCATGGTAATCAAGATAACAGCAAAACATGATTAAATAGCCATTCCAATTTTCATGTTTAATCATTAAAATTTACCATCCAAGTCATCACAATAGACATGTATGAAATAGTGAGATGAGGTTTGTCTTATATGAATATTATGATCATAATAATATATACTTATAAAGATTTGAACAAAAACTCTTCAAAAACAACAATGGTTGATAAATTTTGAAAGAATTTTCAAATAAGGCATACCAAAGCAAAGTATTTTTAAAAATATATCATTTTGAAAAGACAGGGATTTTATGTTTATTGAATATATTTCCATAATCTCCCCTGAGAAACTATCAATAAAGAAAGGTTGATATAATAGGTTTTAAAGAAATAATATGTGAGGATACATTTTCTAATGGTTGAAATGAACATTTAAAATTGTATAGATGGCTTTATTCCATTGCACAAAACTATTTTGTGTCATCGGTTAGGTTGTTTTTGTTTGTACCTTCAAGCCGATGCAATTGAAGACATGAAGAGACCCTCATAAAGCAACATAAAATTCATGTCGTGTTTTTATCTTCAACTTTGGGATCTCTAAAAGGTATAATAGTTTATTATCTTGATCACTGGATTTCTGTTTGGGTCTTTTTATTTTTTATCGAGACTATTTTATGAAAAATGTTTTGAAGAAAAAAATCATTTTTGTTGGAAATCGTTTGAATGAAGCAATGTTTTCATTCTAACGAGATATGAAATCTCGTTCAAATGAGTTTGTATCCTAGTTCAAATTATATTGAGTTTTCGTTTGAGCGAGGATAAAATGAGCTTCAAATGAGAGCTCACTGTCTAACTTTACAAATTACGATTAGATGCTCGATTGAATCTCGTTCCAATGAGTTTGGGTTAGTCGTTCGAACGACTTGGTCTCGTTTAATGAGATGCCCAATTTCATATGAACGAGAAGGCAATTTTTTTCGAACAACATCACAAAACATGCCTCAAATCTTGTACCAGTAGTTTTCACATTTTTCAACTTAAATATTGGCAGTTTGTGTCAATTTCGTAGTGGTTTTTATTATGGAATAATTGTAAGTCTCTTAAGAACCCTTTACTTTGTTTTTGTGAGATCCAAGAATCAAGATAATATGCTTATATAAAAATCTCATGTTTGGAACCCTCAAGATATTTTACTATCCAATATTTGAGTAATTTTTGCAAGGTGGACTCCATGTTACAATTGGCGGTGGCTGGTCAAGATTGGTGGATATCGAAATGTTGTTTGACAATGTTGTATGTCGTTAGTGGATTCTTCCAGTTGTTATCAAGGAGGTCAATGAGAAAAAATTGCATCAGGCTTAAAGTGAGTTGAGTTAGTGAGTAAGATTCTCTACCATCCTTGTCGAAATCCTATATCATAGTGGACTTTGTGTAGGATATGTCGTGTGAGATTTTTCCTCTTATGAATTTTCCTTGTACATCACAACATTATATGTTTGTTGATTTAGTTTATTTATTTTACTATTGCATGCTCACATAAATGAATGTTAGACATGATAAAATTGGATAAATTTTATAGAGTGCTTATTTAAACCGTGTTTTTTAAAATTATTATAATTGCTCACTTGGTTAATTAATTTATTTAAAATTAAAATTTGGTATTGTTAGTTTGGTTCCTACGCACGCTACTCGCACCGTCAAATGGGTATCAAAGCGGGTTACTCTAAGTTACTAAGTTGATCCTAGTTAAGTGTGTTTTTAGGACATTTTTATGGATATTAATCGTGAGTGTAGTTCCATTAACCGGCCTCCCATGTTTGATGGTTTAAACCATCCCTATTGGAAGTCCCGAATGATATTTTCTTAAAATCAATTGATGAGATTGTTTAGAACTCTGTGGAGCATGGGTGGTCTCCTCCTATGGAAAGGGGTTTTCCTAAGGAATGTTCCCTTTGGACTAATGCTGAAACAGATGCCTCGACTTTTAATTCTGAGGGTGTAAATGTTGTTTTTGTGCAATCACGGTTGAGTAAATTAGGTGTATAGTGACATGCGAGAATCCAAAAAATGATTGGGAGATTTTAAAATCCATGCATGAAGCTACAAATAGTGTTAGAGTGTCTAAATTACAAAATCTAATAACTATGTTTGAGGTGATTAAAATGGAAGAGCGTGAGAAATTTAATGAATTTTATGCTAAACTGACCAATATTTTAAATTCCTCATTTAATATAAGGGAACCTATCCCTGAGCCTAGAGTTGTTAAAAAAATCTTAAGGTCCTTGCTCGAAAGATTCAATGTTAAGGTTATAGTTCTAGATTATCTCGATGGTGTTAATACTCTTAGAGTCCAAGAACTTTTAGGTGATCTCCAACCTAAGAGATGAACATGTGTCCCCCTAAGAGTCCAAGAACTTTTAGGTGATCTCTAACCTAATGATTAGGCACATATTCTTCACATTTATCCCCTTAATTTCAGTATTTTTATGATCCCGTGCAGTGTAAGTAGCTTGGATTTGTCTCTTATTTATTCTACTAACCTTTTTTGGCAAGTATTTCGTGTTTTGTGTATTTCTCATGTGTTTTACAGGTATTTCATGCAAGTTAGTGCGAAGGAGAACTCAAAACAGTGAAAGAAACCAAGAAATGGAGAGTTGAAGGGCATTTTCGTAATTTTTCAGCCTTAGTCCGAAGTTGAGGCCAACTAGAAAGTTGAAGAGCTATAAATTACAAGAATACTGGAAAAAACGGCACCTCAATCCGAGCTACGGTTAAGAAGTTACGATGTTTTGAAGTTGTGCGATAATGAAGAGTCTGGATGTGCGGATTTCTGTAATTAATTATGCATTTAATGCAGTGCAACTCTTGGAAAACTTGTGCCACAATCGAAATTTGATGCCAAATTCGTGAAACTTGGTGCTATAAAAGACCAAGCCCTACCTCATTTTCAAGGGGAGTTGAATTCTAGAGAGAGGGAGTCAAATTCTAGAGGGTAGGAGTAGGATTAGAGAGAGAAAGTTAGATTGTAGTTTTCTTTGGTAGAAGTTTTCATAAACCCTTTTTGTAAGTTTGAAGAAGAAGAATGTTTCTTGATTCAAGTTCATCTCTTTTCCCTATTGCTGAATTCAAGTAAAATCTTTCCATTCTCTATTTTTATTATTTGCAAATTATTTCCCATGTCTTGTAGATCCATAATTTTGTGTGTGAATTTATTCTTGAACCAAATCATGAGTAGCTAAATTCCCAAGGGTTGGGGTACATGAACTCAATCCAAGGCAAATTATTTATGTAGAAAATAGAGGTTAAATTAAAATATTGATTGAATCGTGAAAGCACCGCTTTATATTTACCTTTGATTTCGTATGGTGCGGGCTTGAACTTCATATACGTAATGCTTAGAATATATAAAGACTGGATTCATTCACCGCTTTATATCTATCTTTGATTTCATATGATGCGGGCTAGATCCCTCATATATGTAATGCTTAGAATGTATAAAGACCGGATCTAGTCAATAATTTTAATTTACAATTCTAGTATTCTATACGGTAATTTGTTAAGGATTGAGGGATTGTACCCTACCTTATTTTCTCCCATTTGTCAGATCTAATTTCTTTTGCACTTTTCAGTTTGTTTTTCTTAAGTAAGTTTTTAATAGAAATTTTCCCAATTTTTAATCATCTTTTCGTTTCTTTTACGAAATCATTTCAAGATTTAATAATTTTTCTTATTACTATTTGGCAATCTCGATCCCTGTGGATACGATCCCGACTTACCGGGTTTATTACTTGAGCGACAGGCTTGCACTTGAGCCTAGATTGTACGCACTTTTGAGACAAATATTAAGTCGCGTCAAGTTTTTGGCGCCGTTGCCGGGGATTGAAATTGTTAAATTTTTAAGAAAGTTATTTTTATCTACAAGTGATTTCGAAAAAAAATATATATATATAACAAAAATTGAAAAATAAATAAATAAATAATGTGTGTCACGTTTTTTAATTGCCCAATTTGAAATGTCTTATTTTAACTCTTTTGGTGGCTTTAATTGTTATGCTAATAGTGAGGAAGAGGAGGCACTCAAGACTTATGACCATTGGATCAATATCACTAAAGATGATTATATTAAATACAAGCCTAGTGCTGAGAAACTCCAAATTTATCAAAATCAATTGCTTGAAGAAGAAAGACTTGAAAAAGAATATCGCGAAAAAAATCGTTATTGGGAGCAAGAGTTAGATGCATTATTTGAACCCAATGAGGATTTTTTTCCGATAGTTTTGAAGATGAAGTAAGTTTTCAACCAAATGAGGAATTCGAGGTGCTAGAACCAAGAAAGCCTACTTTGGAAGAACTCTTACTTGATCTAAAAAAGCAATCTGATGACCGTGCTGTTCTCGAGTCAAAAATTATAGCAACTTGCAAGGAGTTGAATGATTATTTGGACAACTTAGAAAAGGTCAAGACTTGCGCTTCACCTAATACTTTTGAGAATGAAATCATTGAAATTGATCCAAGTTCTTTTGAATCTCAACCAATTATAAATATTGCAAAATCTACTGAGGTTGAGGATCATTTGTCTCCTTGTGTCCCCACTATTATCGAACCATTAAATCCATCACAAGAATTGGATGAATGTCTTAAGGATGTTGATCCGCTTCTTGTATGGGAATGTTATTTTGAGATGCTTCATCTTACGGGCCACACACTTAGACGTGTCACTCCACCAGATCCAATTGAAAATTTTGAGGAAAAAAATTTTGAGGACACCAAGCAAGAGAGAGAGCTAGAGGAGTTGAGCCTAGCAGAGTTTGAGGGCGAGTTTGGACAGGTAGATGCAAGCCTTAATGATGAAGTCCAATCTTTCTGGGCCTCAATTTGTCATTTGGACGAAAGCGAGTGGGACAATAGAATTGATGCATTCCTCCTTCCCAAACCTTCACCCATACCATTTGAGTCTTCGGAGGTACTTAAAGATACGACTCAAATATCGTCCGACTTAGAGACCAACACATGTGCTACGCAACAAGAGGATCATTTTCTGGTTTATGAGGACAAGCACTCTATGCTTAAATTGTTTTCTAATATGGATTGTTCCTTTTTGTGTGCCCCTCTCCCCATACTACTTGAAAAATCTTTGGAACGTGATTCTATATTTCTTGGATCCCAATGGGACTTGTCCTCTTATGCACCAAAATCCTTCATTATCCCCCTAAATTTTGTAATTGGTGATGGTTCATTTTTTAAACTTTTCACATGCCTTCCGTTTTTCAAACGGAATTCTTACTTTTCGGGAGGCATTCATCTTAATGAGGGTACACCATTAATCCCTCAAAGTCAAATTGTATTTTGGGTGGACCCTCAAATTTTTCGACTTCTAGTGTATGATTTATTAGCCGTTCAAATTGTAGGTTGTACATAATTAGTTTTTTTCTTTTTCTTTTCCTTTCCTTTTGTAATAGTGTAGTGTCATTAGTTAAAGATTTTGTTATTATTTTTGTTATGCTTGGTTCTAACATGTTTTGTAGATTCAATGGACTCGCACTCATCGGGGATCGCTCCATTTGGGTAATATCTTTCTTTTCCTCTCTTTATGTTGTGTTCTTGATTTGCATTGAGGACAATTCAACATTTAAGTTAGGGGGTGTGGGATATTCTTCCCATTTATTGTTTAGATTCATTGATTCGATCACATGTTCTTTCCAAGTGTGTTTTTTTAGAATTTCGAGCCTTTCAATTTTTTATGAGTTTTTAAATCAATCCGAATTTATGATTAACTCAAAGTTCTTTTCAGCGTTTTAATAACTCGTTGATGATCTCAATCCTTTGTTTTGATCGGTTATGGGAAATGTGTGAAATGTTGTCTCGAAATTCGTGCTAAATATATCTCTAAATTTAATTAATCTCGAGATGCATATGGTAATGTGATTAGCAATTTGGACGATGAAGTAGGCCATCATTTGTTACCCAAAAATATTAGCCATAAAATGATGTGAAAAATTATCCCTTTGCAACCCACTTTGAGCCAAATAAAATTTATCCTTTCGTTTGATAACCCGAAAAACCCAAATAGCCCGGAATTGTGAAAATTGAGAAAATTTATCAAGTAAGTCCAAATTGTGCAATAAAAAGGGGCAAGAAGAAAAAAATAGAAATGCTCAACAAAAAAGAAAAATAGCAAGAAAAAAAATGGAAAAAAAAAAAGAAAAAAAAAAGAGAGAGAAAAATGAGCAAATGCCCGAAAAAGCACAAATGGGCGTCATAAGGACATTTTCTAATTCCGAACATTTCATCCATTCCCATTTTTACCCTTTACACTTTTTAACCCGAAAAGTCCTAACTGAGTCCGAATGGCGAAATTAATTACCGCATGGAGAGCTAAGACATGAAAAGATAATATGAGAGATTAAATGGTGTGAACTAGAGCTGATGTTCCCATTTCATTGTAACTGTATTCCGATGATGAGATCTTTTCACCATAAATTTCCTTCTTTTCAATTTTGTATGCATGAATTTGTGTCCAGTATATTTACTCTTTATATCATGCATACCGAGAGAAAATAGCCACAATCCGAGTGATTCATTTGTGAGTGCAATCCGTAAGAATTTGAATCAAAACGAATTTTCGGAAAGTAACGTAATGCTCAATCGGTGGAAATTTGAGGTTTAATTTCTGGCTTATCACACACACACTACGGTTTGAAACAGTTGAATATGAGTTGATTGTGATTATTTTTTCGAAAAGTTTAAATTGTACAATTTTTAAGTATTTTGATATTTATTTGAGTCAATAAAGAATTTTGTGGGTAAATTCACAGCAAACCCTCACGAGACAAAACTCGTCCTACTAGGGTAACCTAGAGGTTTAAAGGCTTGTTGCATACGCTAAATGCAATCGCGTGCCTGCGAAAGTGGAATTTTATTTTAATAAAGGAATTTTCAAGAGTAGAATTTTGGTTAGGATTCATATACATTGCTCGGGACGCGCAAAGTTCTAAGTTAGGGGGTGTAATTAGGCACATATTCTTCACATTTATCCCCTTAATTTCAGTATTTTTATGATCCCGTGCAGTGTAAGTAGCTTGGATTTGTCTCTTATTTATTCTACTAACCTTTTTTGGCAAGTATTTCGTGTTTTGTGTATTTCTCATGTGTTTTACAGGTATTTCATGCAAGTTAGTGCGAAGGAGAACTCAAAACAGTGAAAGAAACCAAGAAAAGGAGAGTTGAAGAGCATTTTTGTAATTTTTCAGCCTTAGTCCGAAGGTGGGGCCAACTAGAAAGTTGAAGAGCTATAAATTACAAGAATACTGGAAAAAACGGCACCTCAATCCGACCTACGGTGAAGAAGTTACGATGTTTTGAAGTTGTGCGATAATGAAGAGTCTGGATGTGCGGATTTCTGTAATTAATTATGCATTTAATGCAGTGCAACTCTTGGAAAACTTGTGCCACAATCGAAATTTGATGCCAAATTCGTGCAACTTAGTGCTATAAAAGACCAAGCCCTACCTCATTTTCAAGGGGAGTTGAATTCTAGAGAGAGGGAGTCAAATTCTAGAGGGTAGGAGTAGGATTAGAGAGAGAAAGTTAGATTGTAGTTTTCTTTGGTAGAAGTTTTTATAAACCCTTTTTGTAAGTTTGAAGAAGAAGAATGTTTCTTGATTCAAGTTCATCTCTTTTCCCTATTGTTGAATTCAAGTAAAATCTTTCCATTCTCTATTTTTATTATTTGCAAATTATTTCCCATGTCTTGTAGATCCATAATTTTGTGTGTGAATTTATTCTTGAACCAAATCATGAGTAGCTAAATTCCCAAGGGTTGGGGTACATGAACTCAATCCAAGGCAAATTATTTATGTAGAAAATAGAGGTTAAATTAAAATATTGATTGAATCGTGAAAGCACCGCTTTATATTTACCTTTGATTTCGTATGGTGCGGGCTTGAACCTCATATACGTAATGCTTAGAATATATAAAGACTGGATTCATTCACCGCTTTATATCTATCTTTGATTTCATATGATGCGGGCTAGATCCCTTATATATGTAATGCTTAGAATGTATAAAGACCGGATCTAGTCAATAATTTTAATTTACAATTCTAGTATTCTATACGGTAATTTGGTAAGGATTGAGGGATTGTACCCTACCTTATTTTCTCCCATTTGTCAGATCTAATTTCTTTTGCACTTTTCAGTTTGTTTTTCTTAAGTAAGTTTTTAATAGAAATTTTCCCAATTTTTAATCATCTTTTCGTTTCTTTTACGAAATCATTTCAAGATTTAATAATTTTTCTTATTACTATTTGGCAATCTCGATCCCTGTGGATACGATCCCGACTTACCGGGTTTATTACTTGAGCGACAGGCTTGCACTTGAGCCTAGATTGTACGCACTTTTGAGACAAATATTAAGTCGCGTCACCTAAGAAGGAAGAAAACAATTTAGCTTTGAAAACCTATAAGGACATGTCGGATTCAAAGAGTGAGTGTGAGTTGGAACCCGAAGAGTTAGCTAGGTTTGCAAAAAAATTCACTAAATTTATTAAGCTTAAAGATGAAAAGCATTCTTATAAGAAATCTAAGAACTTTCATAATGACCGTGATGGAAGAAAAAGGATAACCCAATGAAAGAAGATGAGAGGGAAAAGTGTTTTGAATGCCATAGACTAGGGCATCGTGCTTTTGATTGTCCCATTAATCTAAGAAGATAAAGTAAGAAGACTAATACATATAATGCAACCCATAGTGATAGTGAGTGGGAAGAGGAAACTAATTCCCCCATGAAGCGTAACTATACCACTTTCATGTCTAGTCATGTTAGCCTAAATGAAAAATATTTCGTTAATAAAGATGATCATATGTATGAAGGTTCTGAGGTCTAGTCCATTAAGTTCAATGTTTGTGATAAGGAGGAAAACGAGAAGACTAGTGATGAGGAGGAAAGTGAGCTTCAAGTTGTCTTTCGTGAGTTATATACGAAATCTTTAAAACTAAAAAGGAAATATGATCAATTAGTTGAGGACTTAAGGGCACGTGAGAAGACTCAAAGGGAGATGATATCTTAAATTAAGGAAGCATGAGATAAACTTCTAGGAATGGCTGAAAATATGAAGGAGTTACTAAAATTTGAGAAGTCAAAATTTTTTCTTGAGTCTAAAATTTTGCAGTAAGAAGATGAATTAGAAGACTCAAGGTGTGTCAAAATTAATTTTGAATCTAGGTCAGAAAATTTGGATAAAATATTAGGGACCGTCCAAATCAAGAATGAGAAAATTGGTCTAAGCTACAATGATCCAAATACAATGATCCAAAAAAATTCGCTCCTGAAGTGAAGAACATGTTTTCTAGAGGGTTAATCATTGTCAAGGCCATTCCCAAAGGTTAATCCAAGTGTAAGTTTACTAAAATTTACATGGGCAGATATCGTAGTAGGAAATTTCACCTTAAGAGGTTTTGTTATGATCTTAGAAATGGTCCTAGGAAATCTAAATCTCGTGTCAACATGGTTCCCAAAACCCAAGGTTCTAAACTATCATCTATTTGGTTAAGGAAATTTGATTTGGAAGCACTAAATGTTAGACTTGTTGATTGCTGCATGCTTTCATATGGTGCTTCACATGTTATTCCTTATAAGCAATTGCGATTGTATGATATCATACACTAGACCTGTTGTCACACTTGATATTTTTTGCATTATACGAGATGATAACATAAAGAGAACTAATGAAGTAAAAAGTTATAACAAAAGAAAAAAAACTTTATTCAAACCGTGATGCTAAGGCATCTTATTACATTTCATTTATTTATCTCATACTACAAAAATACAACGGAAACTTAAAATATAACTACGTAAGTTGATAAGTTAGTAGTAAATATATTCCACACTATATCGCCATCCTTGGCCAACACTAAACATATGTAAATAATAGATAGTAACTTCTATGACATGGGAGGTAGATAATTTATGGGTTCTGGCGTTATTTATCTTCCTTTAGGTCATTTTCCATCTAGAAGGGGGAAACTAAGCAAAGTTTTGTCAAGTAGATAATTATAAATCTAAAACAAATTAAAGGTTGGAGATAAAAAGTGACAGTATAAGATGATAATTAACGGATTATGATAATTTTCAAACGGATTCAAAATATTATCAACTGTAACAGAAAACGTCATAAAAGAACTAACTAATATTGTAAAGAAAGCATGGAGATTATAATTGGATATCCTATGATTTCAAGTCATAAAAAATATAAGGGTTCAGGTTTTTCTATAACAGCATAATCCATAATTATCAGGTATAGAGCATTCAAGTTCATTGTAATAAATTATAATCAATCAATCCAAAACCTTTGGAGATAAAGTAACATTTTTTAGCACTACTCCAAAGAGAGGCATCTATATGGTAAGAAAAACTAGGAACTCAATACCCTGAGTCCTATGGCCAAATAAATTTCCTGTGGATTTTCCCAAGTTGGGGTATGGTATTATATTCCCTAAATTGTAATGTATGGAACAAAATGTTATAAAAATCATAGGTTTCTCAAAAATATTGAATCAAACGTTCAAAATATTGTGAATTTCAAAATTAAGAATAAGAACCAGAGTTTAGGGGTTATCACATAGTGGTATGAATAATTTTTTAATATAAAACATATATAAGAAATAGTATTGAAGTAGAGTGACATATTTTTTTACATAATTGGGTTTAGTTGGACTTCGTGTAAAAGGTACTTTGATCCAGGGATTTCTAAAATGAGGAAAAATATTTTAAAGCTTGGGAACTTAATCTATATGTTAGGCATGTAAAATAGAAGGGGTAAATATGTACAAATTTAAATGGAAATTTAATGTGAATGTAATCATAATTATAAAAGGTTTGCCTATTTATTTATATATTAAATTTGAACAATTTAAGACATTATAAGAGTGGGATATAGATTGTAATTAAGTTTTATACATTGGTTTGGATTTTTGGGTGACAATGTGAAAGTCAGAAACTTGAGAGTTTTATGTGAATTCTATAAAATTAAACCTTCATTTTCTCTTTAGGTTTCTATCGAAAGTACATTCTAGGTGACCAAACAAGGTGGTGTAATATGCCACTTTGACCAAAAAATAAATAAAAAATTGAAAAAAAAGTCAGGATTGTTGGATCAACCACGTGCCCTCATACACGAGTGCTTGGGGTACTGTTGATCTTCAACCTCCCAATTTGACCTATGGTTTGACCTAAAATTTGACCATGAATATCTCGATTTACAGGATACCTCATCCTTTGATTCATAAATGAATTTAGTTTAAAACTTTAAGAAAAATCCAAAGAATGTATTTTCGAGGCTTGGGGTGGACTATTTCGAGCTACTGGTTTTCTAGAAAATGGCAAAATTTGACTAAAGTTATTGAGATTTTGATGTTAAATTAGAACAATAGTGTTAATATAAATTGGATCTAGGATGTTACATGAATCAAAACACGTTGGCTTTTCCTTTGACTGTATTTTAAAATTTCTTATTTTGCTTTCTAAAAAATTTCATGACAAAATTATAAATCTTTAATTTGTCCTATTAAACTTGAATATAAGTAAAAATAAACATTTCACCTAGGTTAATTAGACCGAGGCTTGAATTCTCTCATCTAGAAGCTGGTTCAAGATCAAAAGTACATAATCCACCATTGAAGCTCAAGCTTCAATGGTGTTTTTTGGTTTTCAAGCCTTTTTGATGATATATATACATAGTAAAAACGTAATATAAAAGCATAAAATGAAGCTATGCTAATGCAGAAACTCGGCCCAATGCTTAAAAGGACAAAAATTACACAAAATAATAGTATATCAATTTGTGTTCAAACTAATCTTTGAGTTTAAACTGTGTTACTGTGTATTTTACTATTATCAGTTGGGGTTTATATAGTACTTGGGATAAGGGTTTCATTGGTGTAAAAAGATATGGACATAAACTTGGTTTAGTTTGGTTTTTTATGTAGAGAATAGTGTTAGTTTATGTTTTTAATGTGTTGGCATGTGGGAAAGATACTCACATGGTTGGAAATCGGTCCAAGATAGTTGGGGGATGTTTGTACAAGGTTCTGAAATTAGTTTTAGGTTCTTAGATATTTTGGTGTTTGAATTTTAAAGTTCATGCGTACATATAAGAAAGTTTGAGTGGGTTAAATTGTAATTTCCTAAACTTTAAAGATGGATTATGGTAAATGTGATAATCATGATATATATGGTGAAGTTTTGGTATAGGGTTTGGTCTACAAGAGAGTTCATGGCATGTAAGAAACTTTTGAAACTTTCAGGGGAAAAATTAAAAATTTCTAAACTTGGGGATTATGTAAGGCTATTTCTATTTTCCTAGGGTGCACTTGGATATTTATAATACCTTTTATTACCTTAAGTCTTCTATTTCAAAATACTGATGTCAATGTTTCGTAAGATGTTACCGATGTGAGGATTTTTGCAATAGGTTTAAATATACAAGCATACGAGCATATGGGATATTACATTTTACCAACCTGGAAAAATCTTCCTCAAAAATTTCTTTGAAGAGTTCGGTGTAGAATTGTCTCAGAGAATCTTCAAGTTCCAAGGTTGTTTATTCTTCTTAGTGCTGCCAAAGAATCTTTACTGAAGGAATGGTTTTGTGGCGAAGAACATTATTCTGAAAATCAAGAATTTTGATAGGTTTTTCCTCAAAATCATAATTTGATTGTACAGCTATTACTGTCCAGGTATTAATATGGTTAGAGTCGGGTTTACATTGTTGTAAATGTGATACATAGAAAACATCATTTATATTGGATAGTTCCTAGGGTAATTATAAATGATAAGCTACTAGTCCTGCACGTTCTTTGGTTTCAAAAGGTACAATGTATCGCGGCGCTAACTTTCCCTTTCTTCCAAAACGCATAATTCCTTTTGTGGGGATATCTTTAAGAATACTTTGTCGTTTACCTGATATTCTAAAGGCTTTATTTTATTGTCAGCATAATTCTTTTGATGATTTTGAGATGTAAGTAACCTTTATTTTATCAATCGTATCTTTTCAAAAGTTTCTTTAATAATTTATGGACCCAAGATACTATTTCCTCCTGATGCATTTCAACATAATGATGAACGGAATGGTCTTCCATATAAGGCTTCGTAAGGGGTTGCCTTAATGCTAGTTTGATAACTATTATTATATGAGAATTCAATTAAAGCTAAATGATTATCCCAATTTTTGGATAAATCTAAAGAACAAGCTCTTAACATATCTTCAAGTGTTTAAATTACTCAATATGATTGACCGTCTATTCGAGAATGAAAACTGGTACTTAAATAAATTTTTATTCCCATTTCACTTTGCAAGGCTCACCAAAATTATCCAACAAATTGAGGGTCATGGTCAGATACATTGAATAAAGGTACTCCCTGGAGTCGTATGATTTCTCGAATATAAAGTTCACTAAGGTTTTGGAAAGAATCAGTAGTTCTTACTCGCAAAAAATGTGTGGATTTAATGAGTCAATCAATGATTACCCATGTTGAGTTGTAATCTTGGGGTGTTCTGGGTAATCCACTAACAAAATCCATTATAATATGGTCCCATTTCCATTCCCAGAAATTGAAGGGGTTATAATAATCCTTTAGGATGTTAATGTTCAATTTTTACTTGTTTTCACGTCGATCTTTTTGCCATGAAATCATCTACGTTTCGCTTCATTCCTAGCCACCAGTATTGTCTTTTAAGATCATAATACATCTTCATACTTCCTGGATGAATAATAAATTTTGAATGATGAGCTTATCCTAAAACTTTATTCCGCAAAGAGGGGTCTGATGGTACACACAATCGATTTTTAAATCTCAATCCTCTTTTGTTGCTATAAGACTAATCTTTCTCTCATTCTCCGTCTTCTAGGAATTTTTTTGGGCTCTTTAGGAAAGTATAATCTAATTGTTCTTCCAAAATAATTTTCTGAAGAGTTGGCTATACAATAATGTTTCTAAGAATAATTGGAACTTATGAGGTTTTTCTTCATATAGATATTCTCCTATTGTCTACATAACCTTGTAAGTGAATATTCCATTGATTTTTTCTCTTGACCTTTGACTCAAAGCATATGAAACTACATGGCCCTTTTCGGGATGATACAACAGACTAAACTTATAATCTTCCAAGAATTATATCCATTGTCGCTACCAGAGATTTAGTTACTTTTAGGTTGATATATATTTAAGCCTCTTGTGATATGGAAAATACTTGAAATTGTTCTATAAATAGATAACATCTCCAAATTTTCAATGAGAAAAACACTGTGAAAAGTTCTAAATCACTTACTCGATAATTGCGTTCATGAGTTTTTAGTTGACGAGACCCATATTTTATCACCTTTATGAATTGTATTAGGACACACCTTAATCCTTACAACGATTTATTGGTGTATACATTGTAACTGATATTACGATAAGGTATAGTAAGTACAGGGGTAGTGGTCGATTTTTCTTTTAAGGTTTGGAATGACTGTTCGCATTATTTGGGCCATGAAAATCGTTCATCCTTTCGAGTTAGTTTCATTAAGGGTAATGAAAGTTTTGAGAATCCTTCAATGAAGCATTTATAATATCCATCAAGTCCTAAGAAACTGAAAATTTCGATAACATTTTAGGGTTGTTGACATTCCATAACGACTGCGATTGTTGTTGGATCTACTTTTATACATGTCTCTGAAATTACATAACCTAAAATTTTTATTTATTCCTCATAAAAATATCACTTGCTTATTTTTACATAAAGTTGGTGTTGATGTAAAGTCTCTAGCACTATGATTATCCTTCATGATATTCCCTAGTCTTAGAATATATCAAAATACCATCTATGAATATAATTACAAGTTGATCTAGGAAAGGTCAAAATAATCGATGCATTAAATCCATTGTGAATTTCTTAATCTAAAAGACATGACTACGAATTCGAAATAACCATACTGATTCTATAAAAGCAATCTTTGGTATATCTTATTCTCTAACTCAAACTTGATGATAACTGGATCGTAAATCAATTTTTAAAAATACTTGAGATCCACGTAATTGATCATATAAATCACTTATCCTAGGTAAAGGATATTTATTTTGGATAGTTACCTGATTGCATTTATAATAATCAATACATAAACAAAATGTTTCATCTTTCTTTTTAAAAAATAATACGGGTGCTCCCTAATGGGATGTGCTAAGTGGTGCGCCCAAAATAAAGCTTGTGATTCAAGTGCAAATCTATCGCAACAAGTAATATCCGGTAAGTACGGAATCGTGATCCACAGGGATTGAAACACTCCAAAGAGAACTGAATTAGGTTAAAGGGATTCTCTAAACGTCACAAAAGTTAAAGTGTAAAATATGATTTAATAGTTTGGAAAGGTGATTGAGACTAATCTCTAAACTAACCTACTATTGACGAAAAGTTAATTAATTAATAATTATGGAACTATGAAAAGAGCTAAGATAAGCTTGAGTTCAAGAAATTAAAGGGATCGAGGATCATTCTCCCACCTCGGATTCATAAGGAAGGGGATTATCGGGCTTGGTTGAAATTAATTCTAATCGAGCATAACTAATTAAGTCCGAACATCAACCATGTAGAGACTAAACTCAACAATGGAGGATTAGGGGTTAATTAATTATTGCTAGATGGGTTGGGTTTGTAGTAAAGCTTCAAACACTAGCCCTTGCATGACAAGAGAAGTTAAGAAACTATGATACTCCAAAACCAACACATGAAGTTCCATTAGAACAATTATAAACCAAACCCTAAATATTAAGTTCAAGCATCCAAGGTGGGATTTTGATCCCCAATCATAAGTCTAGCTACTCATAATTAAAACTACACTACACATGCTAGTTAACAACATACTTAAATTAGTTATCTAGTTTAAACACAAACCAATGCAAGAGATGGAATTAAATGCAAATTAAATCTACTTGAACAAGTAGAGAAAAAGTAAATGAACCTTTCTTGCATTAATAACAACAATTCAACTAGTAATCAAAGCTTCACAAGTTGATAAAAACCATAAATGAACTTTGACCTAGGAGAGAGAAGAGAGTGTTTTTCTATATCCAAATATCTAACAAAAGTAATCTATCTTTTACAAAGAGGATAAACAAGGGGTATATCCCCAAAATCCAACCAAAATGGCAAACTAGTAATAAGAAGAAAGCTGGAAATGCAGGGCCGAATCGATTCGGTGCCAAATCCGAATCGATTCGGAAGTGTAGAGAATTGCCCCTGTATGAAACCGAATCGATTCGGCAGAGTCAGCGAATCGATTCGAGCCTGCTGTGAGAAGGAGAGTTGCCTACATATGCATTAGTTGTCCCATGATTCATCGAAACTTCCGTAACTTCTTCGTTCGAGGTCGGATTCGAGCACCGTCGGAAGCCACGCGAAGATAAGAAGAAGGTCTACAACTTCCGTGAAGAAATCGAGATCAAAACCCGAGTGCTGAAATTACCAAAATGCCCCCGACTGTGCAAGTGTCAACGGAACTTTTCCGGATCAAAACCAAACTTCCCAAAATGCATTCCCGAGACCTATAAAAGCTCAATACATACAAAGTATATATGATGATTTCAGGGTTTAGTCAATAAATGAGTATAAGAACCGGGAAATACATGCACGGGAAAGCTAGAATGTACAAATTAACGGGGTATAAAATACAATAAAAGTGACGAATCACACCCCCTAACTTATACATTGCTAGTCCCGAGCAATGAAGTATGAAGAAACAAGGGCCAACAACGCAACCAAAATGGAGGAAATATGTACAACAACGGAAAAATGCCACTTTCGTAGGCGAACGATTGCATTTAGAGTATGCAATAAGCCGTTTTTAAACCCCTAGGTGGCCCTAGGGGACGAGTGAGGTCTCGTGAGGGTTTCCAGGGATGACACCCACAAACATCAAATCAACTCATACTATGATATGGCAAAATCCAACGCGTAGCTCAACAAATATCTAAGAAGCACAATTTATCAACAAAGTGAACGAAGCTCACACAAAAGACGACAATTATCGGCATTAAACAAACAACTTCAATGAAAATCGAAACCATGGAAACGCGAAATAAGCGGACACATGTGGTAATTTAGATTTGGCAAAACTTTCAAAATCCATATAAATGCTAAGGCATGCATACTCAAGTTCTCTCCGGTTGTTACACTCAACAAATGAAACACTTAGAAATGGGAGGTAACACACACGGGACATGCGGGCATTAAGAGTAATTGTAAAGGGAAACTAGGCCACACACATGTCATCAATGAAGAACGCAATATAAAAGTGAAAAATACAATCTCATGAAAGGATATAGCATATTAACCAAGAGAAAATCATTTAAACAGATTATCGCTAATGTTCGACCTTTGAATCACATCACCCTAGGATCAAATAGGACTTTTGGGGGTATAGAATTTAGGCTAGGTTAGGGTTAGGAAAAGAAAGGGATATGTGTAGGATCAAAGGAGATTCGGGAATATCGCGCGGGATAATGGAATTAATGGGAAACTTAGGAATCGAAATCAAATTCCACAAGCAATGTATTCATGAGAGTGAGACTTTGATATTCATACACATGGTGAAATGGGAAACAACTAGGACCCATTTTATTCGATACTTATTCTTTTCTTGGATTTTCTTTTCTTTTCTTTGATTTTCTTTTCTTTTCTTTGATTTTCTCATAGCTTGATTGCAATCCATATAAACAACATCATTCAATCCCGGGAACAATCCCTAATCAAGGTACGGGAGGAGTAAATAAGGGTTTAGGACTCCAATGTGGAGTTGGACAAGGGATTTGGGGTTGAAATGAAAGGAATAATAAGACTCAAGGGGGTTGACTAGGGGAAACATTTAAGGGAAAGGTCAAGGTCATATGGGTTTAACAACAAGGGCCTATAATCCTTTCCTAGAGTTTCATGTGATTCGCGGAACTCAACACCATTGAAAATCATGCTCAAGTGATAAATCAGTTAGTATGCAATCAAATGAAAAGAAAATGAAATCGTCAACGAGTTCATTGACAAGAAAGAGATAGAGTGGGTGTATACGCTCACAAATGATGATAAGTCTCAATTTTCACTTTTGTAAGGGTATAGCATGCGCCTTAGAATAACGAATTTGAAACACTTTTAAACCAAATCATAAATAATTATTTGTGTATATGCTCAAAGCTTCACAGTTTAATTTTATGATGTTATTCACAATGCAAATAATAACGGGCTAAAGGGTAATAAATCAATGACTCAAAGCATGCTTCATAGCTATACAATAGGATATGTCGATCATATAAGTAATCATAGTAGATTAAAAAAAAAATTACTACTAACATGATAACCGGCATCACAATGGTATACCATACCTCCTAACTTGAATGAAACATTGTCCCCAATGTTAGTAGGGATTAAAAGGGAAAAGGGGTATGAAAATAGTCACCCCGTAAGGAGTAACTCGAGAACCGCGCAACGGCATGCCTGTTACAAGTTAGTACCATAAACAATAATATATACAAAAGAGATATATACAGGAACAAATATGAAACTAAAAATAAGTAACTTCATTAATAAATACGAGTTGTGTACATGGGGCAGAAAAATCAAAAATAGAAAATACAATCAAAGTACTCTCTCCTCCCCACACCAAAACACAACTACAAAAATAGAAACCCAAAAATCAAAATGAAGAACCATAAAAATCAGCTACAGAGAAAGTAGGATGACCGCGGCCTACACATCGTCCGGATGGCGGCGCGGGGACTCGGGCGCGGGGGAATCACGAGGGGCATAAGGATCATAAAGGTACGGAGGCACAGCGGCCTCGCCCCCGCGTAAGTGTGAGAATAGGTCCATCTGCGCCCGAGTAATCATGGAGATGTCGTGCTCGTAAGCGCCCTGATAAGCAGTAAAATCGGCCCGGAACGATGCAAAGCCCGACATGTAAGCGCCCCGAAACTCGAAAAAATCCGCCTGCAGCTCATCCATCCGCACCCCGAGATATGCGATGGGGTCAATAGAAGATAAGGCAGGAGGTGGGACAGGATGAGGCACTTCCGGAATATCCGGTATAGGAGCATCCGGGGCATCAGCAGCATCAGGAGCAACAGCAGGAGCATCCAACATTCGCTTCTTCCTCCTCTCCCAATAATCCTTTCCAAGACTCTTATCAATGGCCTTCTCACTAAGAAACTTGGGAAGGCGAGGAATGTAGTCCGTACACGCCACCTCACAATGCGCATCTCTACAAATACGGGAAACCAACCGCGCGTACGGGAGGGTAGTGGTACCCTTCTCACAGTAAACGGCCTTTAGCATGCGCTGAAGTACCAATGCGGGAAGGTTGATAATGGAATTGGCGTCCAAGAGATGGTAAAGGAAGTGGGCCTGGGCGGAGCGAAGAACAGCCTTGGTCTGGGTAGGTGTGATGGAATTTACGGCAACAAGGTGGATGATGCGATGGTTGTCGGGCATCAGAGATGTGGGGAAAGTCTCCCCAGCCCAAACATTCCCTGGCGCCAGACGCGCAATCAGGGTCTCATTAGTCAGCCTCCCCTCATCGGAGCAAGGGTAATTAAAATCCTCGGGGTTGTTGGCCCCAGTCAGATGTAAAGCCAAGAGAGGCTTAGAAATAGGAATTCGCTTACCCCGCACGTAAGCCTCGAAAGTTCGGTCCCCGGTTGGGACGAGAGATGCATAGAACCTACGAACGTGCTCATCATTGCCATCACCCGCCCGGGCAAGGTGAGCTTCCCAATTGAACTTCTAAAAATACCGACGGACAGAGGCAGGGAAATCCTCAAGGTGCACAGGCCTCTCAATAGCTATTGGGCGACCCGAAGGAAATTTAGCATGGAACCAGTCCCTTTCCTGCTTGGAGCGAAAGGATTCGAAACCTCCCCGACCCGAAATTATATTGGATGTGGGCTTGGAGATCGAAGAAACCTACAAAACATTAATTCAATACACACACCATAAGTGCGATGCACAAAATCAAAGTAATGGTGAAATAAGGGGAACTAGGTTCGGAGGGTGTGCGTTGGGAAAAAGTGGTCGAATTGACGTTACCGACGCACACCGCACTCAAACAAGGATAATTCAACACAAATGTGCGATAAAATGTGCGAAGATGAAGCATAAGCGCACAAAATCTTCACAGTGGCAATTTATCGAACACTTAGCGTGCAATGTATAGAAAGTAGGGTGAAAATGACATTTTCAATGTGGAAAAACCCCAACAAATACTACTTAATCATCAAAGCAGTATAGACAAGTTGTATTGTTGGTTTCACATCACAATCAATGGAAAAAATGAGGAGTTTCATGCAGAAACATGTGGATTTGGCAAAAATGCATTTTACCCTACTTACATACCAAAACACTAAATAAGGGTTGATATTGATTTAATAGGGTTGAATTAATACCTTGGATGAGGATGCCTTGGAAGAGGAAGCCATGAGGTGGAAAAAGAATAGAGGACAGGAAATGATAAGGGAGAGGCAGTTTCGTAGGCAAAGGAATAGAGAGAATGAGAAGAGTGTTAGAACAAAATGTGGGATTTTTTTAAGTGGCAGGTGCCCCGAATCGATTCGGTAGTTAAACCGAATCGATTCGCTAATCTCGAATTTGAACACTGGAAGGGGTCGAATCGATTCGGTATTAATCCGAATCGATTCGGGAGAAGGGACCTGACACTTTGGACAAACCGAATCGATTCGGCTGAATAGCGAATCGATTCGCTAACTCTAAAGTTTGCTACTGGGAAGGGTCGAATCGATTCGGTGATAAACCGAATCGATTCGGGAGCTGGAATTGGACTTTCTGCTAAGCTGGTTTTTCAATTCTCATGAGGTTTAAGTTTTGGGGCCACCTCAACTGAATTTCATGGACCAAGATGATATGCCATATGTACGTAACTGGTCCGGAACCAAAAAATTGCAACCCCTCACATGTCGGGGGTTGCTCGGCACCAAAAAAAAAAATGAGAATTCACCGAACCGAACCACTCCTGCTAACGGGGTAACTGCGTACGATATCCGGTTGTAAATCCGCAGAGATTATTAGGACATACTTAACTATGTGAAAACCTATCCTTCCCCTCGGTCTGCCTTTGCTCCAACTAAGGGTCATACACTTGACAATTATATCGGGTTCGAGATCGGAGGATATGAAACCTATCCAAAATGGACTGCCCCAACCGCTGGACCCGCGTTTGGTTTTGAAAACCGGATTAATATTTGAAAGAGGGGGCCATGGGTTCTTACAGCGACGGACCGGAGGGTCGGTGCACACATCGATAGAGACAATTTCTACCCTATTTTTCTCCGAGCAACTCCCCTTACACGGGATTGATGACTCTATGTAAATGTCAGTTTCGGAGATGATAGAGTCATCAATCGGAGTGGAATCAAAATTCCCCAATTCATCCCCAATTTTATGGTTTTCTCCTACGCCAACCTCGCCTAGCATGTCAAAACACACATCTAACACACTCCATTCAATTTCCTCTCTCGCAATAAGATCGTCGTCCTTACATATCATTCCAACGAAATTCACCTCCTTCACACAATCATCCTCGTCACTCGAGAGGTGCGACACATTGAAAATATTTACATCTAATGTCATATTCCCAAAAGACAAGTTCATTTCACCATCACTAAAATTTATCGAAGCGTTCGCGGTCTCGAGGAATGGTCGTCCTAAGATGACGGGAGGTTGATTGTTCGGGCTTAAGACAGGTTGGGTATCAAGAACGATAAATTCGACCGGGAACACAAAGGTGTCTATCTAGACGAGGATATCTTCCAAGAGTCCCCGTGGAATTTTGGTGGAGCCGTCGGCCAATTGAATTTTAGTTTTGGTAGGACTAAGTTCTCCCAAGTCCAATTGAAGATAAACCGAATACGGAAAGAGGTTCACACTAGCTCCTAGATCAAGAAGAGCGCGATTAATGGCGAAGTTTCCAATCTTACACGAGACCGTTGGACACCCCGGGTCCTTAAATTTTGGAATCGTGCTCTGTTGGAAAATGGAACTAACTTGTTCAGTCAACTCCACCTTTTTGTGAGAAACATGATTTCTCTTAAAGGTGCACAAATCTTTCAAAAACTTGCCATAGGAAGGGATTTGCTTAATCGCGTCAAGGAGAGGGAGATTGATTTTTACTTGTTTAAATGTCTCCATGATCTCTTGATCTTTGTTGGATTTAACAATTGGAAGGAGCCTTTGAGGGTAGGGTGCGGGGAATGGACAAGGGACTGAAATTTTCGGCCCCTTGGTCGGCGATATATCTCTTTTCTTTTGGGGAATCACTTCACTCTCTCGGGGAGTTATTGTGACCTCGTCGGATTCTTTCGGGGAAGGTGGAGATGGATTTTCAATCACCTTCCCACTCCTAAGAGTGGTTATGGAATTTGCATGTTCCATAGACCTACATTGATCGGAAAAAGGAGTAGAAACATCGAAATTCATGCTATTTTGCCCAACGGGCCCATGAGGTTGTGACGGGAATTTTCCTTTTTCATGCACACTCAAAGAAGCGGTCAACTTGGAAATTTCCTTTTCGAGCCTAGCATTTGTGGCTTGTTGAGAAGTCACAAAAGATTGAAAAATTTCTTCTAGACTTCTCTTGTTCGGGTGCGCGTAGGCAGGTATAACTGGTGGATGTGGTCCCGGAGGGGGACCTTGCATTACAACTTGGGAAGGAGTATGTTGGTTGTACGGTTGTTGGTAATTCTGAGGCGGGGGAAGACGAGATTATTGATATTGGTAACCGAGTTGGTTACCCCACGATGGATTAAACCCTTGGTCGGGAACGTTTTGGGATCTTCTAAAAACTCCCATAGCGTTCGCTTGGTCATGGAGGATCACTTTGTAAGCCGGAATAGTGGGACAATCTTGGGTCGAATGAGCATTAGTGTCACAAATGGCACACAACTCCTCAATTACGGAATGAGTTTGAACAACTGGATCTCGAACCTTTGAACCGAACTCCTCAACTTTCTTAGATAATTTATCTAATCTCATTTTCATCTTAGCCTCGTCAGTGAGGTGATACATACCAGGGTTAGACAAGGACGGAACCGAAGGTCGCGAACTGGTTTTGTTCGGATCCGAGGTATCCCATGCTTGGGTGGTCTCGGCACAATATTTGAAATGTGCCCACGCATCATCGGGATCTAAGCCAAAGAACTCGCCGGAGCACATTGTCTCCACCATTTGTTTCGCATTAAGTGTAAGCCAATTGTGGAAAAATGAGATTAATCTCCACTTTTCGAAACCGTGGTGCGGGCATTTATGAAGTACCTCATTAAATCTCTCCCAACATCGCTCGAATGATTCACCTTCGGTTTGAACGAATATTTGGATTTGACTCTTTAAAGAGTTGGTGCGATGAGTTGGAAAGAATTTTTTTAAAAACTGCACTTGCATTTCGCGCCAACTCCCGATGGAATTAGGAGCTAAAGACCAAAGCCAAGTTTTGGCCTTGTCTTTTAAGGAAAACAAAAAGAGTTTCAGACGTGTGACATCTAGAGGACAGTTTCGATCGCTAAAAGTAGCGCACACCTCCTCGAACTCTCTAACATGAAGGTAAGGTTGTTCACTGTCCATGCCGTGGAAAGTAGGAAGTAATTGAATCATTCCATTCCGAAAATGGAATTGCGCGGCATTGTAAGGAAAAATAATGCAAGATGGAGAGGTGGTCCTCTCCAGTTGCAAACAATCACGCATGAACCTATAAGGGGGGTCGGGTGCAACCCCTTGACTACCGTGCTCACTAACATTGTCGGCCATGGTTGTGGGATCGGAGTGAGCCCAGGTATACGAAGAAGATGAGATCGAACTAGAACGAGAACTTAATGGTAAAGGTTTCCAATAATCCGAGGGTTCACTAGACGATGGTTCACGAATAGGATTCAAATTGCTACTACTCGCGTCATGCATTTACAGAATTTTGGATTGATTTTTGGAATCCGTGATGTCACGGTGACCATAGGGAACGATAGTGTAAAGAGAATTTCTAAAACCTATGATGGTTACCAATCTCTGGCAACGGCGCCAAAAACTTGATGCGCCCAAAATAAAGCTTGTGATTCAAGTGCAAATCTATCGCAACAAGTAATATCCGGTAAGTACGGAATCGTGATCCACAGGGATTGAAACTCTCCTAAGAGAACTGAATTAGGTTAAAGGGATTCTCTAAACGTCACAAAAGTTAAAGTGTAAAAGATGATTTAATAGTTTGGAAAGGTGATTGAGACTAATCTCTAAACTAACCTACTATTGACGATAAGTCAATTAATTAATAATTACGGAACTATGAAAAGAGCTAAGATAAGCTTGAGTTCAAGAAATTAAAGGGATCGAGGATCATTCTCCCACCTCGGATTCATAAGGAAGGGGATATCGGGCTTGGTTGAAATTAATTCTAATCAAGCATAACTAATTAAGTCTGAACATCAACCATGTAGAGACTAAACTCAACAATGGAGGATTAGTGGTTAATTAATTATTGCTAGATGGGTTGGGTTTGTAGTAAAGCTTCAAACACTAGCCCTTGCATGACAAGAGAAGTTAAGAAACTATGATACTCCAAAACCAACACATGAAGTTCCATTAGAACAATTATAAACCAAACCCTAAATATTAAGTTCAAGCATCCAAGGTGGGATTTTGATCCCCAATCATAAGTCTAGCTACTCATAATTAAAACTACACTACACATGCTAGTTAACAACATACTTAAATTAGTTATCTAGTTTAAACACAAACCAATGCAAGAGATGGAATTAAATGCAAATTAAAGCTACTTGAACAAGTAGAGAAAAAGTAAATGAACCTTTCTTGCATTAATAACAACAATTCAACTAGTAATCAAAGCTTCACAAGTTGATAAAAACCATAAATGAACTTTGACCTAGGAGAGAGAAGAGAGTGTTTTTCTATATCCAAATATCTAACAAAAGTAATCTATCTTTTACAAAGAGGATAAACAAGGGGTATATCCCCAAAATCCAACCAAAATGGCAAACTAGTAATAAGAAGAAAGCTGGAAATGCAGGGCCGAATCGATTCGGAAGTGTAGAGAATTGCCCCTGTATGAAACCGAATCGATTCGGCAGAGTCAGCGAATCGATTCGGGCCTGCTGTGAGAAGGAGAGTTGCCTACATATGCATTAGTTGTCCCATGATTCACCGAAACTTACGTAACTTCTTCGTTCGAGGTCGGATTCGAGCACCGTCGAAAGCCACGCGAAGATAAGAAGAAGGTCTACAACTTCCGTGAAGAAATCGAGATCAAAACCCGAGTGCTGAAATTACCAAAATGCCCCCGACTGTGCAAGTGTCAACGGAACTTTTCCGGATCAAAACCAAACTTCCCAAAATGCATTCCCGAGACCTATAAAAGCTCAATACATACAAAGTATATATGATGATTTCAGGGGTTAGTCAATAAATGAGTATAAGAACCGGGAAATACATGCACGGGAAAGCTAGAATGTACAAATTAACGGGGTATAAAATACAATAAAAGTGACGAATCACTAAGTCGAATAGATCCTTTCTATAACAACTCGTCCAATTGGGTTTTCAGTTATCATAAATCTAAAGGTGTCTATCACAAATTTGATTTCTCTTGATGGGGGTATACTAGGTAATTATTTTGGCAAAACGTCATCATAACTATCTAAAATTGAAAGGGATGAAGTGGACAAGTTTCCTTGTAATTTGGATGACATCAAATTTGGGATACTTTTTCCTTGAAAATAAAATGTAGCCTTCTGGGGACCATTTTCTTATGAAAATCAAAGAAACATTTTATGAAAGAACTTACATTCCAACAATGAGATCAAATCCCTTCATCTCCAAAAGTACTAAGTCTATTATAAGAATTCTAGTTCTAATTTCATAGTATAATTCTCGCAAAATTGGTGGGTTATTATTATGTCTCCGATTGTCATTCCTATAGATATAGGATAGTCTGAAGGGTCAGTGGATAACTTTAACAAAGTTATGAATTTGATACTGATAAATGAGTATGGATCTAGAATCAAGAAGTATATATTCTTAAAAATGTAAAAAGATATGTTAACTTCTACCACATCATGGTTATTCATGTTCCCAGTTAACATACCTTCAAAAGTCCTACCTTGAGTTATATTCCCATGTTCCTATCTCTTTCCACACAATAATTGTTGTGGTCATTGATTGTTAGATTTCCCATTTGTTACTGAAAATGGGGGTTTAAAAAAATTGATGGGTTTATTCGGGTTTACTGGTGGGGAGGTAAGGTATTGATATTGGTATTGGATTGGTGAAATCTCGTATATTGAGGCCTAATGTGACCAGCTTCGTCACACTCATGACATCATATTACAGCTCACTATTACCGTGATTAATCTGACTAAACACTTGGCCATCCTTTGGCTTGTAATATGGATAGTTCTTGTGATTATTTTGGTTATGGTTTATTCAAGGTTCTAAAGTTAGTTTTACGTCCTTGGATACTTTGGTATTTGAATTTTAAAGTTTATACATACATATAAGAAAGTTTGAGGGGTTAGAATGTAATTTCCTAAAATTTAAGGATGGATTTTAGTAAATATGATAATCATGATGAATATGGTGAAGTTTTGATGTAGGGTTTTGTCTTCAAGAGAGTTCAAGGGTTTTGTAAGAAACTTTTAAAACTTTAAAGGGCAAAATTCTAAATATTTAAAACTTGGAGATTGGGTAAGGTTATTTGTATTTTTCCTAGGGTTTATTTGGATATTTATAATACCTTTATTACCCCCAAGTATTATATTTCAAAATACTGATGTCAATCTTTTGTAAGATGTTACCGATGTGTGGATTCTTGCGATCGGTTTAGATATACGGGCATACGGGGTATTACACTTGTTCTTTTTATTATATGTTATATCTAGTGCTATGGTGTTTTACCTTTTGTATATTGTGTCTTTCATTTTTAACTTTATATAAATATACGAAAATATTTTTTTTTTCTTTTGTCTAAGTTAGTTTTACATATTTTGTGTGGCATCTTGGTGTGTTTCAATCTCATTCATTCAATGTTTTCCATTTGGCTAGAATATTTGAGTATGGTTTAAAATAATTTGTATTGTTTCTTAATCATGCCTTGTCATGGATTTGTTCTTATTTAGTTTTTCTTAATGGGTCCATCTAAGTATATGCCTTTGCACACACTTTCACGAGCTTTTTTGGGATTTGATGTCTATTTATGCGTGAGCTAAGTGAGGTGTTCTCCTACCAATCTTGTCAAATACATATCTTTATATCTAGGGGATTTGTGCATGTAAGAACCATTGCATATGAGAATGCTCTTAGGTTTAGAAATAAGAGTGGGCAATGGAAATGGATACAAAGGGAGTAAAACTACTTTGCATGTTAGGCCACCATTGGTAAGAGCCTTTTGAATAAGAAAAAATATATGCCAAGGCCAAAATTTAGATATTTATCATCATTAAAAATGATATCTTCAAAAGAGCAAAAATTAAAGATTTATATTTTGTAGGGTGTTATATATTGAAGGTCAATGGGTTTGCACATTTTATCCTAGTTCATCCTTAAATGTTTCACGTTATTGATATGAGAATCATCAATATTTTCTAGGCTTGTGTGCATTTAGACCGTTTAATCCATTTGAATTCACTTTATTTGTCACGTGAGGCTACATCTATGTTTGATAAATTAAGACTACCAAATTCCAACTCCTTGGACTATCTTAAGTGTTTGGTATTTATGTAAGGCCAAATTTTGTAATGATTGTAATGCACATTAAAAGTTGTATAAATTGACTTTATACCATTGGACAAAACTGTTTTAAGTCATAAGTTAGGTTGTTTGCGTTTGTGCCTTCAATCTAATGCAATTGAAGACATGAAGTGACCCCCATAAAGCGACATCGAATTCATTCCAAGTTTTCATCTTCATATTTGGGATCTCGAAAAAGTATAAATGTTTATTGTGTTGATCCTTGAATTTATGTTTTGGTGTTTTTATTTTTTATCGACGCTATTTTTGAAGAAAAACTTTGTTTTTATTTGAAGTCGTTCAACGAGATATGTTATCTTATTCAAACGAGTTCACATCCTTGTTTGGCCGATTTTGACTTTTCATTCGAACGAGGGTCAAACGAGACCTTACTATCCAACTTTACAAATTACAATTAGATGCTCAGTCAAAACTCGTTCTAATAAGTTTAGGGGGGGCATTCATTCGAACGAATGCATCTCGTTTAATCAGATTCCCAATGCCGTTCGAATGAGAAGTTAATTCCATTCGAATAACATTGAGAAATGTGCCTCGATTTTTATAGAAGTAGTTTTTCATGTTTTTCAACTTAAATATGGGCAGTTTGTGTCACTTTTATAGTAGTTTTTATCAGAGCAAAATGCTAAGCCTTTTAAGTACCATTTAATCTGTTTTTGTGAGATCCAAAAATCCAGATAATATGCTAATGTAAAGATCTCATATTTTGAACTCTCAAGATATTTACTCTTCATTGTTTGAGTAATTTTGGCGCAGTAGACTCCGTTTTGTAGTTGACAGTGGCTGGTTAAGATCGGTGATACCGAGACGCGATTTGACTGTGTTGTGTGCCTTTGATGGATTCCTGTGGTTGTTATGAACAAGGTTAAGGAGAAAAAATTACATGAGGTTTGAAGGGAGTCGAGTCAGTGAGTAAGACTATATGTCGTCCTTGTATAAATAAAAAATCATAGTGGACTATGTGTAGGCTAGGTCTTTTGAGATTTTTTCATTGCAAATTTTCCTCATACATCGTAGCACTGTGTGTTTGTTGATTTACTTTGTTTATTTTACTCTTGCATGCTCACATAAATGAATGATAGACAAGATCAAATGGGATAAAGTTTAAACCATTCTTTTTAAACTGTGTTTTTTTAAAATTTATGTAATTGCTCACTTGGTTAATCAATTTGAAGTTAAAATTTGGTATTGCTAGTTTGGTTTCGACCCACACTACTCGCATTTCTCAAATTACGACATTAAAAGAGCAAGAATGAAGAAAAAATACAAGAGAGAATTATATCACACAAGCAACACAAGAATTTTTATGTGATTTGGTTGAAAAAATAAGAAACATCCAAGATGGAGGAGGGACTCTACGAATTTCACTATATTTTGCATTATAAGTACAAGTTATGGAGTAAAATTTATATATCGTGAAATTTTCTTACTTTCTTTGTCAACAAACATGTTACAAAAATACAAGTATGACCTTTGTTTATATGAGTTGTATGTTGAGATTTGCAATGGATTTGGAGCTTTTATATTTGACGATGGTGGAATATGACGTCATTGAAGGAAGCACCATGTGCTTTTTGGGAAGAACTTTGATTAGATAGTAATGGCATTGTATCTTTACAGGCAAGATGCCACGCATTGGATGATGTGTCAATAATAGGGATTTACTGTCATTGTTGCGTGTGGTTATTGATGATGGGTCTTTATTGTTGTCGGATTAAGTTAATGAGAAAGTTCCACAATAATGGAGACTGAGAATATATTTTACTTCACATAAGCCAAGAGTGTAACACCTATTATTTCTCATGCATAAGATGATTAGCGCCATGTACAATCAATAAGTGCTATCAAACAATTATATGTCATTATAAGCATGTGACATAAATAAACAATATTAAATGATGAGCAGCACTACAGCGACTTGATTTTGTGACATAAAATACATACTTAATGATGTGGCTTTTGCCACATCATTAATAGAGACAGCCATTTCATCATTCATTCAATACTTAGACATACACATACTTAGACATCTTAACAGGTATAAAAGTGGATTGTTTTTTTTTTTTTTTGAGAAAAATAGTATAGTTTTTAAGAGAGTTATTTGACTTTTTTTTATTTAAAAAAACTGTTTTATTAGAAAAGAGTGTTTTTTATAAATTTAAGAAGTTGTTAGAAAACACTGTTTTAATATAACAAAATATATTTTTCTGAAAAAAATATTTTTTAAAAAATAAAATTTAGTTTAATATAAATTAAAAATCTTTTTATTACACTCAATGTGTGTCGCTTGCGTGGGACCTTCAATAATAAGACAAAATCTTTCACCGCATAAAAACACTCAATGTTGTAAATAAGGGGTGATGCAGGCGCGGACCTATAAAAATAAGAGAATATTAGGTAAATGGGTTTAAAAATAATTTCAAACAAAAACAAAAAATTTATTCTAATACAAAAAATTATAAAAACTTTTCTAATATAAAAAACTATTCAAATTAAAAGAAAGCAGTTAATTAATTTAAAAAAAAATATTTTGAATTGATTTTTTTTTATTTTTCACATGAAATGTTTAAATACTACACAAAAAAAACTTAACTCAAATTATATGTGATGTTTGGGTCATACTGAATAATCTCTCAAATATTTTTCAATACACGTTTAATCCAAGCGTTTTTATTTTAGAGTCCCACTATTCTCACTCTAAATTTACATTCTCCCACTTTACCTTTTTGCTAAAAGATTTTACTATCCTTAAAACTTACTTTTCACATATTTGTCTTCATCTCACTCCAACTTTTATTGCTACTAACTCAATTGAGAGTACAAATTGAAGGACAAGAGATCCCCTAATATTTACAAAAAAAATACAAATAAACAACCACATAATTAATAGATTTTCAAAAAAAATTATCAATACATTTATTTATCAAAAAAATGCTTCTTGAGATTCTTTTTATCAAAAAAATGTTGACAATTATTATATCAAACAAAAATATCGGACAACATTTTTTTAAAGAAAAAATGGTCGGAACTTTTATTATAAACTATATTTTTAAAACCTTTATTTTTTACAATTTCTAATAAAACTTAACTTTTTTTTTTAAACTGTATTTTTTTTTGTAAAAAAATTAAGTTGTGACTTTGACACATTACTAATTTTGTATTTTAAACTTTAATACACGACATGATATAAATAGCGTGATTTATAATTTTCACACCACATTAAATGCCACATGACATGAATAACACGAGTAAACTTATGAATTTAATATTGTGTCACTCACAACAAATTATTCGTATCATATTGTATTCATTTTGGTGTGAAAATTATAAATCACGCTATTCGTGTCATGTCATACATTAAAGTGTAAAATGCAAAAAATAGTAATTTATCAAAATCACAACTTATTTTTTTACAAAAAAATATAATTCTATGAAAAAATTATGTTTTATAATAAAAGTTTCATCCAGTTTTTCTTTACAACAATGAAGTCCATTTTTTATTTGATATAATCATCGTCAACATTTTTTTTATAAAAACAATGTCCATTTTTTATATAAATAACAAAGCAGATTTTTTATTAATGCCTGTTTCAATAAAAATAATAATAGTAAGTTTTTTTTTATAAACAACCGAATGTTTTTTTTAAAATAAAAACTGACTTTCATGATTTTTATATTTTCAGAATATTAAAAAAATTCTTTTCCTAAATACCAGGATTTTTATATTCAAAACATTATGTTTTTTATTTCCAAAATATTACGGATTTAAAAACCGTTTTTTGATTAACTTCCATTACTATAAAAAAATAATAATAATTTTTTTCCCGAATATTATGTATTTTCAGAATATTTAAAAATTATTTTCCAGAATATTAGATTTGTTTATATTTAAAATATTATATTTTTTTTATGTTCAGAATATTATGTGTTTTAAAATAAATAATAGATTTTTGACAAAATATTATATTTGTTCAAACAATTTTTTTTTTGATAAATAAGTGTATTAATAATTTTTTTGGAAATTTATTATTTATGTGGTTGTTTATTTGCATTTTTTTTGCAAATATTAGAGGATCTCTTGTCCTTCAATTTGTACTCTCAATTGAGTTGGTAGCAATAAAAGTTGGAGTAAGATGAAGACAAATATGCGAAAAATAAATTTTAAGGGTAGTAAAGTCTTTTAACAAAAAGATGGAGTGGAGGAATGTAGATTTAGAGTGAGAATAGTGGGACTCTTATTTTATTCCAAAAAGTCACTCACTACATAAAACACTCAATGTCTGCCGCTGGCGCGAACCTTTAAAAATAAGAGAATGTTTGAGAGACTTTTTGGAATAAAATAAAAATGCTTGGAGTAAATGTGTATTAAAAAATATTTGAGGGACTTTTTAGTAATTGATCATTTATTTATTGAACCCAAACCAATTAAAAAATTACAGAATGCGATTATGAAAAATTTATTTTTTAACTAACACGATCACGACCCAATTAAAATCTGATGTGGCGCGGACCATTTTTTCTAAATAGTAAAAATATTATTTTTATAATAGTGAAGTTTTATTTGGGTCGTGATCATGTTAGTTAAAAAATAAAAGATTCATAATCGCATTGTGTAATTTTTTAACTCGTTTGCGTTAAGTAAAAAAATTAACATAATGATGTATTTTAACCCATAATTTTAACATATGTTTTTTTTATATATATTTATATATAGTGTGTATTTATATTTTTTAATTGGACTGTTTTTCTGTTTTAACTTGAAAGTTATATTTTGGAAAATAAATAAATTTATAGAGTGATATTTGTTGAAGAAATTGTGGAGATAAAATCATTTGGAGTAAAACGTGTATTGATGAGGTGTATTGATGATGTGGAAGTCCACATCATTAAGTTGCTATTTTATGTCAAAATAATGGGTCGCTCTATCATTTCTCTTAAATGATAACTAAGTTCACAACTAACAACTAAGATAACTGAGTCCACCCTCTCTTGTAGGGGTGGAAAATGGGCGGGTTGGGCATGTAATGGGTGAGTCATTAACGGGTCAGGTCTAACCATGTTCACTAAAATACTCGTGTTTGGATGGGTTAGGACAAGTTTGAGTTGGGTAGGACCCGGGTCTACCCATTTATATCCTAAAAAGTCAAATGATAACTAAGTCCACAACGAATAACTAAGATAAGTGAGTCCACCCTCTCTTATAAGGGTGGAAAATGGGAGAGTTGGGCAACTAATGGGTGAGTCATTAACGAGTCGGGTCTAAACCTACCCACTAAAATACTTGTGTTAGGATGGTTAGAGATTTGAGTTGGGTTGGATCTGATTCAACCCATTTATATCCTAAAAAAGTCAAAAATATGTCTAAAAAAATCTCTTTTAAAATCCAAACTTCTTTCTCGATTTTTTTCTCAAATTCTCTCTTAAACTATTAACAACTTCCCTCTGAAGAAAATTCATATTTTTAAAATTATGACACGTTTATCTCTTTCAAAAGGGTTACATTCTAAAGTATAAGCCTCTTTCTCTCTCTAAAATTCTAATTAATTTAACTCTCTAAAAATTTCATCTCTCAAAATTTCTAACCTTTTTCTTTCTTTACAATATTATTTCTCCAAAATTTCACTTACTTTCTCTTTCCAATTTTCAATTAGGGAGAAAGAGATTACAACTTTAGATGGAGAAACTTTGATAGAGAGACAAAATCATTACAATTTTTCATAAAGAAATTAGTTAAGATGGAGAAAGAGATTACAATTCTAATGAAAGAAAGGAATTAACACTTTAGAGTGAAAAACTAGTTTAGAGAGAGATTTTACAATTTTAGTGAAAGAAAGGGATCACTATTTTAAAGAGAGAAAATACCATCTTAGATAGAGACATTTAGGAATAGAGAAATTGTAACTTTAGTTAATTCACATTATATTGATTGGGTTTAATGGGTGACCCAATAAAACCTCAACTCGACCCCATTAAATAAATCGGTCATATTGGTTCCAATAAGACCCATTTCCTTAATGGGTTTAGTTTGGTCAGGTTCTAAATGGGCGGGTTGGGTTAGGTAAAGGGATTCAGTTTGTCATTGCCACCTATAGAATATTTGTATACTATATTAATAATATATCTTGCTTGTGAAAAAGAAAGGGAGTTTCTAAAGGCACCTCATTTTCTGCTCCAAAATACCATAACTTTATTTTTACTACAAAATACCAATTAATTCCAAAAGTTACTTCATAATACCACATCAGGTCATATTTAAAGTTGTAAAAATCATTTACACACTTTCCCTCCATCTCTCTACACATTCAAATCCCCAAACCTTTCATCTCCAACTTTTCATCTTCAAATCCATTCAACTAAAGATTAACCTTTCATCTTGAATACCCAAATGTATATATATATATATATATATATATATACCCGCTGAAACCTTCTAATTACCCACAATCTCAAACCATCGAGCTAACATTAGTTTGTCACCCACAATCATCTCTCTACACATTGCTAAGGATCAGAGGCATCGTACAGTGGTCTGTCACCCACGATTATCTTCATTACCCTTCTACTTTTCATTACCCTTATACTTTTCTTTCGTTTTGGACTGTATGAGAATTTTTGTTCTTTAATGGATTAGAACCATGCATGGACCGTTAAACGAACTAGGGTTTGGACTACTAGAAAATGAATTAGGGTTTGGTTTGTCTAAACATCGTTTGGACTGTTAAAAATATTGAAGCCACTGAACTAGGGTTTCATTCGTTATGAACATATATAATGAATTCCCTTTATTCATTGTGTTCATGACGAATGATTTGTCTTACAAACAAGGGTTTCATTTGTTATATTCATACCGAAGTAAGTGTAAGATTTTGGCATAAACATAGCGAATCAATTGATTTCAAATTAAGCAAACCATTCGTTGTATTCATACCGAAATGACATCCCTAATTTGCTATGTTTATGCCGAATGCCACTCAATATATGTATGTTTGATTCGTGATGGTTATGACGAATTAACTTACATTTTTCGTTATGTGTATGCCGAATTAACCATCATAGTTCGACACCTTTGCCCCGAATGGAATCAATTATTTTCTTATCTTTGTTTCTTATGTTTATGTTGAATACCTATCAAATGATACATGATTAACTATTATTATCTGTGTTGAATACCTATCAAATGAATACCTTTCAAATGATACATGATTAACTATTATTATGCATAATTATCTTGATTTCTTATGTTTATGTTTATAATCATTACATGATTCCCTTTGAATCGAAACATAATCAATACATGATTACCTAAGATTTGTTACGTATTGACTTATGTTTATAATCAATACATAATTAGCTATGATTTGTTACGAATTGACTCGTGTCTATAATCAATACATTATGAACAATTCTTTGACCATATTTTGTTACGAATTGACTTATGTTTATAATTAATGCAAGTCAAACATGGATAACCTTGTATCTTACTCTCGCAAGAACCGTAAGCCGTTGACTGCCTCTGAGAGGAAGCGTCGAGAAGAGATCTATGCTTTGTCTGCTGCTACTGTCTTTGATGTGATGGAGGTGGATCCCCGAGTGGTGGAGATGCACGAGGATGTTGCGATCGAGGTTGAGGACGAGGAGGTTGTGGTTAAGGTTGAGGAGGCAGAGGTTGAGGAGGAGGCCCGGGTTGAGGAGGAGGCTGATGAGGGTCACAGGGGTTCCGAGTCGGAGTATGTTGCTCCCCAGTGTCCTGAAAACTCGTTTAGCATTTTATACAAGATCGCAGTAACTCATAGCCTGAAGAAGAAGGTCCCTGAAGAAGGCATATCTACTCTGACATACGGGGGCCCAGCCGATCTTAGCCTATTAAAACACTTTAAGCATCATGTGGCGTACGGTATTTGGACTGGATCAGTGGTAATTTCATTTCCCTTAAATGGTGTAACATTAATGTTTTCTATTTTGTGTTTCTTTCATAAACCTTAATAAATATTTTGCTTATATTATAGGTGGAGCGGGTGTCGTTATTATGCATCAATCATTGGACTAAGATCAAGGAGTGACAATTCAGTGATCTTTCTGCAAGTGTTCAAAAGAGGGTTCAGAGAGCTAAGTTGGGGGGGGCTGATCTCATCTAACCATCGTTATTTAGATTACGCCCTCATTTCTGCGTTTATCGAGAGGTGGAATCTGGAGACAAACACACTCCATATGCCCTTTAGGGAGATGACAATCACACTCGACGATGTATCGGCGATCTTGGGTGTTCCTCTCGTCGAATCACCTTTGTATAACCCACAGCCCGAAGTTGAGGAGGAGGAGGAGGAGGATGTAGTGGTACCGTCATTTGTGGACCTGCTGGTAAAGTTATTAGGAGTGACTAAGGAAGATGCATTGAATGAATGTGGGGAACATGCGGTAATCCGTTTGAATTGGCTCACTGCGAATTTCAAGGAGAAGTCGCGTGACGCCAATGCATCGAGTGAAGACAAAGACTATTGTGCCAGATCCTACTTGCTATACATTATCGGGTGAACAGTTTTCCCTGACAAGACCAAGAACAAGATTTCTGTGGTATACCTTCATGTTCTTAGAGACTTAAAAAATGTGGGGAAACTAGCATGGGGTATGGGCATCTTAGCGTATATCTACAGGAAGTTGGGACTTGCTTCACGATCAGGTGTCTGACAAATGAGCGATTGCCTCTCTCTCATACAGGTTACCAATAACACACATCATATTTTGTCTATGTATGTTTATCAACGTTCTGCTTTTTTCTAATAACTTCATAATGTGTATTTGCTTTGCAGTCATGGATATATGAGCATTTACAGGGGTTGACGAATGCATTGATATGGAGTTTGATGAAACGAAGCCAAGGATCACACATTGGTCATTGCAATCCGCCTCTCAGAAAAATGCATTTACAAACTTAATCAATTTTCAAGAGCAATTGGATGATATGACTTTTGGTGATGTGAGTTAATTCAAATAATTTTTGTAACGTTTTATATTTTTTGAGATTAAATTATGTTTTGATATGACTGTTGGTAATATTTTATTTGTAGCTCATTTGGGAACCCTATCGAGATTATAGGGTTGCTTATCCATTCCATGAAGCTTCATGGTATAGAGGTAATATGATTTATTTTGAGGTGGGGGGGCCCTATTACCCTAAAAGATGCCTTAGACAAATGGGACGACTACAAGTCATACCATGTGACCCAATGACACCTTTGAAGGATGATAGGGGAGACAAGGCGGCTCGGTATAAAGTTAAATTCGATATGCACAAATGGTACCAAGAAAACTGGCAAGACCACCTCTTATCCGAGAAATCTAGGTCCGTGCTGGTATCTAGCCCCTGGGATTGAAGTAATGATTATATGGCTTGGTTCATTTCCAAATTCCATCCTAGAGTCCAAAATTCAAAGTTCCGCTGCGTGAAATAACAACATACGTCGTTAGTAAGTTTGGTTGTCTAAACTTCATCCGCTACTATATGTGATTATAATACCCTTTTTGGATAATCTAATCCCACGGTGTTATTAATTGTTTCATAGGCGAACGCGGTGCGTAAGGTTATGAACTTGATGAAGAACAATATTGATGATGGGATTGCAACTGATCCGACCATATTAATTGCACGCGATGTGCAAGCCTACGATATCCTAGCTGCGGCCATTGGGGTAGGCAGGCCGGTTGTCATTGAGGAGCAGGTGGCGAAGAAAAGAAAGACCAAAGCTAATGGAAAAGATAAAGTAGCTGAGGGGTCGCATAGAAGTAGGAAAAAGAAATAGGCCGGATATCTTTTAATTTTTGGTTTAATGATAACATTTTTGGGTTGTATTAATTTTTGGTTTAATGATAATATTTTTTGGTGAATTTGAAATTAATTTATTGGTTATATAAACATCCCTTATTTGTTGGTGAATTTGAAATTAAATTGTTGGTTGTGTATTACTTTGAAATTAATTTGTTGGTTGTGTATAAACATCCCTTATTTGTTGGTGAATTTGAAATTAATTTGATGGTTGTGTATTACTTTGAAATTAATTTGTTGGTTGTGTATAAACATCCCTTATTTGTTGGTGAATTTAAAATTAATTTGTTGGTTGTGTATAAACATCCCTCATACTTCGAAATTAATTTGTTGGTTGGGTATTAGAATCCGAGATCTAACGGAACATGAGGTCCATTTGGCATGTATATACCGAATTAAAAACCATATTTCGGCATGTATATAGCGAACCAGTTATGGCTAAAGTTGGTTCACTATATAAATCCCTAACAGAATCCTATTTGGATTGGCTAATGAGGTCCATTCGGCATGTATATAGCAAATTAAGCACCATATTTAAGCATATATATAGTGAATCAGTTATGGTTAAAGCTGGTTCGCTATATACATCCCTATTAGATTCCTATTTCGATTGGCTAATGAGGTCCATTCGTCATGTATATACCGAATTAACCAACATATTTCGGCATGTATATAGTGAACCAGTTATGGTTAATGTTGGTTAGCTATATACATCCCTAACAAAATCCAATTTCAGTTTAAAATGTTACTTTCTTAGAAATTTCATTTTAAAATGTTATTTATTAATCTCAAATATAACTTTTTTTTACCAATTTCAGTTTAAAATTCTGTTTTTACCAATTCAAATATAACTTGTTCTGTTAAAATGTTATTATTATTATTATTATTATTTTAATTGTCAATTTAAAAAGTAACTTTAGAAAAAAATAAAAAAATCAATTTCAAATATAACTTTTGTTACCAATTTCAATTTAAAATGTTATTTTCTTACAAATTTCAGTTTAAAGTGGTTCTTTAATTATCATTAATGAAAAAAATTAATCTCAACAAATCAAACAACAACTTATACAACAAATCAAAAAATACAACTTCATTAATTAATCTCAACAAATTGTACAACTAAATTCGAACATCATACAACTTTGTTTCAAAATCATATCATACAAGTTCGTTCACACCATATAAAAAAATTTCATACACCAAACTAGTCGATATGGATAGGCTCATCGTTTATTTATACATCATTTGGGAAGATTTTTCGAAACTCCAATACTTGTTGCGCATATTTATCAATCCACGATTTTGCTTCTGGCAATGAGCAACTATGCCAGTGACTTGCTACCGGGGGAATTGGACAACCGTACTTCAACTTCAAACCCACAAAGTGATTCCCGCATACATGATCAATCTCTATGAACAAGGGATGTACGTTTCGTTCATGTCTCATTGGTAGGAATGTGATTCACTATATATTTGAAATAAGGATGCACACGCACTTGTAAGTTTTTGCCAAAAGATAGCCACACTCGGGCATGATCATCCATAACTTGGGCATACATGGGCTAGAGTAATCGTCCAACATATGTAAAACAATGTTTGAAAACCACTCTCCAAAACAATGTTCATAGAATTCAATATTTGTCGTGACTTCTTTAATCAAGTCCGATCTCACCTGTCTCCATCCATCGGGGCCAAATATGAGGCATTTAGAAACACATTTAAACCCACAATTTTCGTCAGTTTCAACCTCAATGATATCTTCTACGCAATCTTTATAAAAAAACGATATCTCATTGATATATTATTTATATGCAGGGGAGTAGTTCGGGCACCATGGGGCTGGGCGGGTGAACTCTGTAAAATCAATTTTCTTCTTAGGCCTTTGAACTGCGAGGTGTTCATTTATTATTGATTTCCTAGCAAGTTCGAAGCCCGAGGAATCCTTTTTAGTTGACTTCTCGTGCTTTTGCTCTTTAGCAGTTGGTTTTCGACCTCTCGGGCGACCCTTGCAATGCTTTAGCACGGATGGCTCAAATAACCTAGAGGTTGTACGACACCCGATGTCCTTCAGTTTTCGCAACACGGCCCTTTGGTCATCAATAGGTGACCGTTCCCACCGTTGTTTAAAAAGTATCATTTTCGTCTCTTAGTCAACCATATGGTACTTCGCTAATTTTGGCACCATTGTTAATTTGCGCCAATGTGCATCAACATCCCCCCCATAGTATTGCCCTTCCCTCCATCCGGTAGAGGACCAATTCATGAGCGCATGGTAGATCATAGATGTTGCATGCCAAGTGTAGGCACGATTTAACATACATGCCAATGGTATCACAAGTCTTCATCTCTTCAAGAATTAGGTCAATGGCATAATGAGAAACCCGGCCTATGAGCTCTCGCAAAACCGAAATATTGTGCGAAAGCTTTATTTTTTTGCAAAGAATCCTCAAACTCCCTCACGATCTCCGTCACTTGCAACCCAATGTAGTTGTTCATGCTGACAAAAATCTTGTCAAAAGGAAGTTGAGAACTCTCCAAGTGCCTCTTCAACTTACCATGTGCTCCTTCACAACGGTTAGTTGTTCGGTTGCCCCGGTGCCTAATTCGGGAACTCATACCAATCACAGTGAAAAAGCATCCACTCTTCGTTAAAATTACTCTCGGTGGGTGATTCAACCAAATACATCCAATCCCTCATGAACTTCTTCAATGTATCCTCATATTTGATCTCTTTCCTAGCTTGGAGCTCCACATTGCGATGAACGTGGAAGGTGCAAACCATAATTCTCACCTCGGGGAACACAACTTGCAATGCGTTCATGCACGCATACTCTGTGATGAAAACTGTGGGACATGCAAATGGGTCGAATAGGGATTTCAAACGTCCCAACGCCCACTGATAGTTCTCCACCTTCTCCGTTGCTAAAAAGGCAAAGAAAATATTGAAAGTCCTACCGCACGACGTTATTCCAACCATCTAGAACAAAGGCATCTTGTATCGATTGGTCTTATATGTGTAGTCAACAATGACAACGGACGAAAAACGCTTGGCTAGTTGGATTGAGTTTGGATGCGCCCAAAAATGTCTTCCACCTCCATGGTAGACTCATTCGTTCTATACCAATACACGTAATGTTTATCCCCAAACAACTTCATTAACTGTTGCATGACCGTTCTACCCTCTCGTTCCGAGACCCTCAACTTCCCTTTGGCATTATATATTGTTTTCATGGTCGAAACATTACTAACATTACGACTTTTAATCGTCGTTAGAATGGAGGTCGGCTTTTCACCGCTCAAGGACATCTCTTCAACAATTTTTTTTTCCACCGAAGTAAGTATACCCGCATATGCATGTCCAACTAAGGTTTCTGGCAATGGATGATTGTGAACGCCGATAACGACAGATAACATCCACTGTCCATTGTCCATCGGAATGCCCTTCAATAAAAATGGGCAGTTGCACTTCCGAGTGGCTGTGTCCCTCTTCCTACCTTCATTCCCAACATTCTTCCCGTGATGATCGCGGTACTCACCTCCCCTCTCACAACCAATGTGTACATGTTCCTTACGCGTTGCAGGAGATGCATCGGACTTGGTTATGGCTATCACTATTTTAACAGACTGGGTTTGCTCTTGAGCCCAATCAACTAACTCTTGTCGGGTGAGAAATACATGAGAGTTAAGAATATAATGAATCAGTACAACCTAATTACAATATATAAAAATATTACACCAATAATAGACATTATAATACCTGCTCAGTAAAGAACGTCGCACTAACATCTACTAACACCGCACCACCTTTCGCGATTTGGGGTATTTCGATGTTCGCTAAAGCCTGATCAAATAACAACTCATCGAAATTCGTGAAAGCATCCTATATAAGTAAAAATATTATTAGTACCCACAATCAATGAACTCGAATAACAATATTGAGAACTAGCTTGCAGCATACTTGATAACATAATCACAATGTATGTTTGAACTACATTAATAACATACTTCATAACATAATTATTAACAGTACCATATTTGTATCATGTTTGAAACACAACATGATACAATTTCATAACAAGCTTATAATGTAGTTGAATTAAATCATGTCTTTGAATTACATTGGAACCAAACTTGAATTACATTATGTCTTTGAATTACATTGTGTTTAAATTCTATTCGGCACGAATATACTGAATATGTTTCATTATTTCGAGGTGATCCTAACGAATAATGTTAAAGTGGTTTGGGATGTATGTAACGAAATAAGGACAAACAATCGGGGTAATTATGCCGAGTATGTACATCAGGCTCGGCATGATCATAACGAATGAACCTGCTTCGATAAAAAAAATATACAGTTGGTTCGGGAGGTTAATCCCGAATTTCTTCCATGATATCGGGTCCCCGATCCCGAATTAACTGTACGTTAGCTGCGTTTTTTTTTTAATGTGCGACTCTTATGAAAAAACAAAAATATAAATAATGGGGCCCAAATTTTACTTCAGCAATGGGATTTGTAGAGTTGTCATTTGTTTTTGAGGTGTTGTCATTGTATAATGGTGAGATATTCATTAGTATGTGAATATTTAAAGAACAAACCCTAGATATTTAATAATGTTGTTGAAGATGGTTGGTGGGGGACAAAACTTTAATAATAATGTGTGGAGACCAAAACTTTAATAATATTGTCGAAGATGTTGTTGAAGATGATAGGTTATATTAATGGAGACAAATTTGTTGGGTGAAGAGAAGATGAGAAAAAGAGAGTTTGGATGGAGTACAGTGGATGGAGAGAGAAAATAAGAATTTGAAGTGTAGTGGTATTATGTGTTTTAATTGTGTTAAAAAATATATATATTAAGTGGTGACCCTTAACAAAAATCAGATTTTCAAACCTTGTGATATTTTGAAGCAATTTTTGTGATGCCCGTAGAAACTCCCAAAAGAAAAGAGCATTGTCTTATTTTTCGGGCTATCTTCATTTTTAAACTAAACAAAATAGAAAGTAGAAAAATCATTCGTTATTTCTTTCCACTTTCCCATTTTATACAAAATTTATATATCAGTTAATGCTTCTAATACTTTAGAGGTTCCAAATGTAAGCACTGTTGTGCATACAAAATAAAAATAATCAAAAGAAAAATCACTGACTTGGACTACAACCTCCAAAATTTGGACCTCTTGCATCTGCACTCCAAGATTTCAACAACGGGACAATAAGGGCATGTTTGATTGCAAACATGAAAAATGCGTGAAAAATACTTCATTTGGATGAGAAGTTTGAAACTTAGTGGAAAAATATACGAGTTTTTGGTCTAACCTTTTTCTATTTTTCATGGAAACCAATTCTTTGGTAGGTGGATAAGAAATATTTTCCACTAAAAATGATGTTTGACATGGAGCCTTTGTTATGTGGATGAGTGTTGGTCTTATATGAAGTATTCACGATCAAGGTACTACAAAGGCAAAACATGAGTCAAAATAACTATTTTTCGTGAAAAAAATTTCATGTCAATCAAACACACCCTAAATGAATAAATAAATAAAACGCTGTTTACTATGGAAAAAAACATTAGCACTAAACATGTAAATATATCTAATGCACATTGCTTTCCTGGTATGTGTATCTTAACTCCATACAACAGCTTAGGCTTCATATATATAATAGTGATACAGGCTTTCCTTATTTAACAGTTGCCAACATATATAACAAATTTGACTAAAGGTTAAATATTACGGCTGATAGGCTTCCTTATTGTTGGCAATTGCCAACACATGGGCTAACAATGAAAAGAAGCTCTCGCAGATGCAGATGTATACGTATGGGAAATTTCATCAAAGTTTTGGTTTGGAGGACTTCAATGAGAGTATTCTTGCAAGTGATGACATGGAACTCAACGCCACATTCAGCAATTCCTGTGAACAGCCTGGTCTCACAATCTTCTTCACCTGTGATATAGCATCAACCCCAATCTCAGATTTAAACTATATGAAGCACAAAACAAAATGCAACAGCTGAAAGAACTCCAAATTCTTGCTTTGACACACTAACTCAACCAAAATGAGCGATAATATACAGGACATTCAAATGGAAAAAAGGAGGCGATGCAGTAAATATTACGGGGTGGAAGTCTTAAACAAGTAATAAAGAAGGATAAGCCCACAAAATTTATACAAGTATAATAAAAATAGCTAAAAGGAGGGAATAAACATGACCATCAACATAAACAGGCTCCAGACAGAGAAAGGTGTCGGGGACACGACGGGACTCTAAGCTAATCCGGAAGATGTTGTGCACAAATCTGGCACCACAAACAAACAAATCGAAATGAAAAATAAGGATGGAAATTATTGTGGAAATAAATGAGAATATGATGTGAATCAAGGAGGGTATATTTGTCATATTTTTATTTTTGTTGTCCTATCACAACATTTTCCCTTAGTTGTCTTTATTAGTATTTATTAGAGGTTGTAAGGGTCATTTTAGGTACTATGTAATAAGAATGGTCTAGACCATGTGATGTCATGGTGGGGACCTTTAGTGATGTCATGACATCACATGGATGCTACCATCCCTTAGTTAGCAGGTAATAGGCCCCCCTTTTAGACTCTTCCCCTATCCTTATAAATATCGTACTCCCCTGATTGTTGTCTATGGTGTTTTGACTATTTTCTTTGGGTGTCATTGACACCATTTACGTCAATTGGTAGTCGCTCCATCCGTTATTGTTGTTGTGTAGGAAAATAGTAAACAAAGCAACAATGCCGTCAAGAAAAAATCCTCAAACCGGGATCGAATGTCTCACTACCCAACTTGAGGAGTCCATGTGGACTCCATCTTAGACAAGTAAGAACATCTAACCACCATCGTGCTTGTCGTCCAGCTGCCACTAGCTCCAGCTGTCGGAACCAACACATCTGCCTCAACAGAAGCCGCAAAGGGGTCCAACTCAAGGTCACCACCCGTTCTCCTCATAGGAACTCACAAATGACCCCCCGTCGGTCCTTGTTCCCATGCATACGGCATCGCAACCACAACCTGGCACCAGATTAGGCCATTACAATTCGCGACCGGGTCTTCAGACTGCACTGAGAGAAAAAAAACCAGTCACCTCCCACCGTGAGGGTAAACAACATGTACTACTGCAACATCCAACCCTAGCCCTACACTGTCATAACCCGACTCAAATCCAACATCAAACCCTAGCTCAGACCGCTTCCAACACCCATCGACCTCCACATCAACCCAATATAACGTTATTGGAACCTAACACAATCATTGTCGACCCTCCACAACCCTTGCACCATAATCGCAACGGCCCGCACCAGCCCATCCGACCACCCCATTGTCTAAAACCACTTACGCATCAGCCAACATTTCCAACATCCACTTGGTGGTCAGTAAAGCCCCAATCAAGCTGCCACAAGCTTCGTGAGACACCAATTAGTTACAACAACTCCAATCGACCCCTTAAATGCGGGTAGAGGCTACAAACAAAAGGTTCGAGAGTGGCGTCATCAATCGCTCACTTGCCACCCATTCAAGTTGGTCCATTCCTCGGTGGAGAAGAATTACCCCCAATGCACATGTTCATGTATGGAGATGGCCGGTGACTAATACCCGATGAGTGGCGTTGAGATTCGTCCCCATTTGAATCACTAAGCCCCAAAGTTACTCCATTTGTTCCCGTTGAGGTACGCAATCAGTTCATTTTTTATGAGAAGGGACACTAAATGGATGAGTGCCCTTTGAGGCGTAAAGAGGAGCCCGAGTCACCTCCAGGCTCCAATTCAGGAAAGACAACAGCATTTTGACATCCCACCCCCAATTCTCTTAAGCATCCACTGAGGGTGATCACTTGTCATATGTGCTCCGACTTCTTGCCAAAAGCCTCAATGGGGATATCCGGATCGATGTGCCAATGTTCAATGGTCACCTTAATCCCGATGAATTTATTGATTGGCTTGACTCGATGGAGAAACTTTCCAGACCCAAATGTATCAACTCGCAGCCACCAAAATACAAGGCTTTCCTAAAGTGTGGTGGAACAGCGGCGTGTGTTAACCTAACAACCCTCAATCAACACTTGGTCACAAATGAAGGCAGAGATGCGAGCATTTCTCATACCCTCAACCTACGAGAGAGATCTCTTTGTTCGAGTGCAAGGCCTCCGCCAAGTCACATCTTCGATATGACCTATACGGAGCAATTTCAGCTCGTGTACCTGAGCTCGCTTTGGGAAAGCAATGATTGGCAGACCGGTCACTATATCCACGGTCTCCAGAACTACATCCGACAAAATTTGAGCCTATGCGAGATCCCGACGTTCCTCTAGGCCGTCAGAGTATGCACTCGAAGTTGAAAATCACCGCCGAAGTTCATTCACCCTTTGCCGAGCCATGGTCCCTCCACTACCTACCAAGGCGGCCAATGCTCCCACTACTTTTGTGAAGTGCTTCACCTACGGCGTGTTTGGCCACCGAGCTTCGGAATGCCCAAAAGAAGGAAAAAGCCCGTTCTCGTGATCGACGGCATGGAACCTCCCAAAGAAGAGGGAAAGGACATGGGGCATCACAATGCATTGATTGGACATGTCGTTCCACTTGAGCCCGACACCGACGGTGTTCCCCTCCGAGTTCGATGACGAATGGGGGGAGAGTGATGTGAATCAAGGAGAGTATATTTGTCATCTTTTGATTTTTATTACCTATCACGTCATTTCCCCTTTGTTGGCTTTATTAGTATTTAGTAGAGGTTTAAAGGTCATTTTAGGTATTAAAAATGATCAAGAAGATGTGATCATGGTGGGGACCTTTAGTGATATTACTCATGACATTACATGGATGCTAGCATTCCTTAGTTAGCGAGTAATGGGTCCTTCTAGACCGTTCTCATATCCCTATAAATATTGTACTCCTCTTTTGGGGCAAATCATTCAATTAATAGATATTTTGAGAATTGTATTGTGTTTGAATGTTTTTATTAAGTGCCATTGACACCATTTATGTGATTAACACAAGAAAGACACAAAATATTTAACGTGGTTCATCTAATATAGGCTACGTCCACTGGAGGAAGAGTTTAATTTCACTATGAGAATAACCCGGTGTTTGAAGACACACACACCTCACTACAAAGATATACACTCTTTAAATCCTCCCCAAACTCTCTCCACACTTTAGTGTATTTTTCTACGCTTCACTCTCTCGTACATATACAAAATGGTGGGAGACGAGCATTAATTGTTCCAAGACAACACAATTAATAGCATGCCCATATTTTCCCAACCTATTCCAAACGTATGGGGACAAATGTGTTCCCATTTATGTTGGACGTTGGCTGAAAATGGGAGCCATCTCCAATAGATGCAAAGGCTTTTGCATTTCTCTTTTAGGTGTTTGATCATCAGATGGCATATATTCTTTCTGCTTTTCTTATGATTCCTTTTAGGACAACATCAATATCGCAAATGTCAATCTTTTATCGTTTATTCCTTCTGATGAACCTAAAATAACTTTATGTTGCATGTATCTTCACTATCTCAAGACACTATCAACTGAGGATTTTAGAATAAGTTCAAAAACTTCTCCTAAAATGCTTTAGCTATTAGTCAATCCTTCAGCAACTAGTGAGATATTGCTTTGGGGATTTTTGAGGTTTATCATAACATAAAACATACTCCGTAATTCGAAAATACATCACATCACATTTATCATTAGACTCATGCACACAACAAGATAAAGAATCTGCAAGCAGATTAATTAATTGGCACTTGATCCATCCAAATTAGGATTGAGAATTGCGACATCCTTCCTTTTTAACCCAAGGATCAATAGTTTTATAAATGGGAAGAAAGAAATGATGAGAGGCCCTTGCTTGATTGTGATGGGAATGGGTTTATTTTCTTTTATCTTAGGGCTTATTTGTCATTTTAATATTTCTTATTAGTTTTCCTTTTTATTTTAATTCTTTTATTTCGTTTTATGTCTTGTAATTGGTCTCCAAGCATGTTTGGGACTAATTACGTATATTTTGGTTATTGATTATCCTTTTTAGTCATTTAGGTAATTACTTGGCTAGCAAGTAATTCCCCCCATATAAATACCCATATACTCCTCATTTGAGGATATTCCTTGATTTTTGAATATAAGAAATTTTTAGTTTCTCTCTAGAATTAGTGTTTGTGTTGTTTTTGGCCATTGACGTGTAGTTTACGTCAAATTGGTTTCAGAGCGGGTGTCGCTCCAACATTGGTGAATTGGTGTATCGGTATTTAGATTATCAAACAAATCATACACTACTTTTCAATGGCTCCAAAAAAAGTCAAACATCAAGTAGAAGAGATTCAAGAATTAAGGGAAAACAATCAAGAATTGAAGGAGAGTAAGCAAGAATTGAAGGAAATCAATCAAAAATTAAGACATAAGATTGATAACCTAGCACAAAAAATTGACAAAAAATTCGATTTTCTCTTCCGCCTCCTCACCACGAAATAACCACCTACCGAGAATGAGCCACCCTCCCGAAGGGGTGTAAAGGGACCTACCGGCAACCAGTTCGTACCTGTCAGGGACACTGGAAAAGTTGAAATTTCTAAAATTCCGAGACGACCTGCCTTTGTCGAGGGAATTCCCAACCGGACCACCTCGTCGGGATTTCCAGAACTACCCGAACCGGACAAAAACCCGACCCACACGGAAAATCAGGTTTTCCCACCCTACCCGAGAATCCCAAAAAACCCGTCCGACCCGAATTTACCGAAACCCTAAATCAAGAAAGTCCAAGACCCCCGGATGATCGCACGAACCCACATTGAATAAGAGAAATGTTTTCAAAATATTTGTTCGTGTGGTATGGTTGGACTCAATTTTGGTAAGCATTGTTGGTGCGACCGGACTATTCCAATTTATCATTTTAAGTTCGAGGACAAACTTTTTTGAAGCCGGAAAGAATGATGGGAATGGGTTTATTTCCTTTTATCTTAGGGCTTATTTGTCATTTTAATATTTCCTATTAGTTTTCTTTTTTATTTTAGTTCTTTATTTCCTTTTATGTCCTTTAATTGGTCTCCAAGCATGTTTGGGACTAATTAGGTATATTTTTGTCAATGATTGTCCTTTTTAGTCATTTAGGTAATTACTTGGCTAGCAAGTAATTCCCCCCATATGAATACCCATTTACTCCTCATTTGAGGACATCCCTTGATTTTTGAATATAAGAAATTCTTAGTTTCTCTCTCTAGAGTTGGGTGTTTGTGTTGTTTTTGGCCATTGACATGTAGTTTACGTCAGATTGAATCTCAACTTTGAGGCCTGATTAACTGGAACTTGTGCTGGTGGAAATTAATTTGCTTCCAAATGTACACAGCTTATTCTGTTAAAGAAGGCTTTGAGATGACATTAAATAAATTCCTTACAAGAACTAGCAGGATTATTAACCCTACGAGAGGCATTTTTACACATTAAATTTGCGAGAGCTAGCAAGATTAACCCTACGAGATACGGCAGTTTTAAATTAAAACTGTTCAATAAACCATGTAACTCATGGGCAACTCACGGGGCCTGAACACCATAAAATGTGCAGCGATTCGGCAACAGGCAATATGGCAAACTTCTGGAACAAGTAATATGTCAAACTTCAAAGTAAAATTAAAGGAAACTAAACAGGAGGCAAATAATAAGAATTTAGTAGTTCAGTACTACCGTATCAAGATAAACCTGCAACTTCGTTATCTTCTCGAAGTATTCTGGGTCACCCCAACTTAGTTCCTCAATTTGAAGTCCGGATTTCTGGCAGAGATCATCTGTCAATAGCTTTTCATCCTCTCTATTAAACAAGCTGTCAAACACAGAACCAATGACATATGAGGTCATAATAGGAGCGAGACAGCATCACTGTCAAATCTGAATTTAGCTCCGACTTAAATAATGTCACTTACCTGAATCAAATCAAAAAAAGACAAACGAAGGAAACAAGACCTGAAGTATTCTTAATTTTTGGTTATAAGTAATAAATAAGGAGAGTTGGTTAGGCCAACATTACAAGGGAGTTCCTAATAATCAAAATGTAAATTAAGCTAATTTCCCTCAACTCTAAGTTATAACAACTGAAAGAAGGTAATGCTAGAAATAGGAGCTGAAAAAGAAAATGAAGAACTAAAAATTCCTTGTGTTGTTGGCCCTAAGGGGGACCTGCTCTCTAGAATAATTCATCCTCCCCTTTTCAAATGGTTCATCCTCGAAACATGATTATGGTATGTGTCGGAGGATGCGAAAATGGTGTGACCATGCCATGGAATCAAAGGTAACGCTGGTAGATATCGCGATCGATGTGTTAGAAGACACCTTCGGAGATCCAGATGCCCTAGATGGGAAAACAATTGACCCGTTTGATGCGGAATCAGAAGTATGGTTATTTAAAGCCCAAAACATAGACACAAGACGAGATACGCGCCTGATCGAAGTGAGGCGTACATTCTATTAAACATTCTAAAAATGTATATTAGTAATAATAAGATTATTTTATAATTAAAAAAAGGTCGTAACCGGTGCACAAGGCGAATGTCAGTCGGCCTTACCCCCATATATGGAGAGGTTGCTCTCATATCTCGAACCCGAGACCAATCGTAGTTAAGAAGATATAACTAATACCACAATATAAAAATCATTATATATTCAAATATCAAAATTTATTGTAACTTCTTAATTATCAAATAATCAACAATAGTAAAGATATTGACATATTCAAGGTCATTTTCTTGGGGTCCAGCACATTCATATATTTTTTATCTCGGGACCAAAGTTTTGCAAATTTGCACTCTTGGGGTCCATTTTCACTTTTTGTCACCTTTTTTAGAGAAAGAGTGTCGCAAAAATATTGAAAGGTGTCACAAAAAGTGAAAATGGACCCCAAAGTCACAATAAGGAAAACATTGAACGCCAACATAAAATTACCCATAATTGTTGGACCCCAAAAGGTAAATAACCCATATATCTAAAACAAATGTACTCTAATGTGAAAAGAAATATGAGCATCAACATAAAAACTGTGTTCGTTGGATTTCTTTTTTTTGTCTTTTGCCTAAGTAGTGACTCCAATAGAGTCTTGTTCTCCAAGTCTTTGGATGTACCAATTAGGTTTGTTTATAAAAATATCAATGCGTGGGGATAAAATGGTATTTCTACAGTGTTGTTGAGTTCGTTTTAAGAGGGTACAAAGTTATGGGGGCGATCCTGAACCTCTACAAGAACAAGCCCTTTGGACTCCCCCATGCGAGCTAAACAGGGGGTACGTTGTGCTAGAGCCACACTAACATACGCCCCGCCTACTATTAGGTGTCCGTTGGGGAGTTTTGAACTTTAGACCAACGGTTATTATCCGAGTCTATTAAGTCCGCTCCTTACCACTAGGACAGCCAGGGTGGATTATCTGAAAAGCTGGTATATATTCTACAAGGACCGCTAGTTGTCCCTAAGAGATTTCATCTTTTCAGCTTGCATATCATCATCCTTGCCTTAATCCCATCATATCCAGCCACATGAATTCTCATTTTCCATTCTAATCTATTATATACATTATTATCATTGAAGTTCAATTCCTTAAAGTCTCTCCTAATGATTTCTTCCCACGATAGCTTAAGTCGACCTTTTTTCTTTTACCCTCTATTTACAACAATCTTCCTCTTGTTATAGGGGCATCTACTGGTCTACGCAACACACGTCCGTACCATCTCTAAGTCTACTTTCTCTTAATTTATTGTTAATGGGAGCTACTCCTAACTTTTCTCTCACGAATTGGTTTTTAATTTTGTCCTTTCTAGTAATTCCTATCATCCAGAGCATCCTCATCTCACTAACATGGAGACTTTGTCCATTTTTCTTCTTTAACGCCCAACACTCCGCTCCATACAAGGTCACTGGCCTAACAACTGTTCTATAAAATTTTCCTTATAATTTATTAGTTATCCTCTTATCGCATAACACTCCACTCGCTTGTCTCCATTTCATCCAACCAGTTGATATTCTACTCGTAACATCCTCATCAATATCCCCATTACTTTGTAACATTGAATCTAGATAACGATATTTATTAGTTTGGTTTATCACTTTTTCTTCAATCTTTAACATTATATTACTCAACGCCTCATTATTAAATTTACATTCCATAAATTCCGTATTATTTCTACTTATTTTTAGTCCCTTAGGCTCTTAAGGCTTTTCTCCAAGTATATACTCTCATGGCTAAGCTTTCCTTCAAAGTGTCTATTAAAATTATATCATCCGTAAACAACATACACCATGGGACATCTTCTTGAATGTCCTTAGTAATCTCGTCCAAAACTACGGCAAATAAACAAGGACTTAAGGCCGATCCTTGATGTAAACCCACTTTAATCGCAAAGTCATTAGTTTCTCTACATATAGTCCTTATTCTAGTCTTTGTGCTATCATACATATCTTCAATAACTTTAATAGAACTCATACGGGTTCTTTTCCTCCTTAAAGCCCATCAAATTATCATAAGCTTTTCTAAATCTATAAAGACCATATATAAGTTTTATTCTTACTTCTACATTTCTCCATTAATTGTCTGAATAAGTAAACTTTCGTGGTGGATCTCCCTAGCATAAATTAAAATTGATTTTCCGAGATAGTTGACTTCATTTCTTAATCTTTGTTCTATAACATTTTCCCATAATTTCATAGTGTGACAAATAGACTAAACCATCACTTAGCAAGTGGTGCTAAGAAATGTTGTCACAATCTTATTTGTAACAGTTACGTTATAGTTCTGTTGTGTTATGTTGTATTTAAGCTATGTAGAGTACTTATGTAATTTCTTAAACTTATTAATATATATAGAATTGATGGGAAGAATGAAGATATTCATTCATTGATATTGCTACTCTCTCTCTCTTTTCTATCTTCTCTCTTCTTCTCGTATCTTCTCTTCATCTTCCTTTATTATGTAAATTTATTATCTCATAAATCTAACAAGAAAGTTATGGCTGAGTTGGCACAAAAGAATGTTGATAATGATAGCAATGGAGAAAAAGATTACTCGCACGGATAAGGACAAAGTGATGCAGGAAAAAGGAATCTTACTTCTTTTGATTTGAAACGTAAAACAACTATAAATAACTAATTAAAAAAGAAGCAAAGAGATGAAGCATGTCAGAGCATTTCTAGGCACATATATGCTCACAGTACCTTTAAATTTGGTGAAAGAGAGACTTTTCAAGTTGATGGTGCAAGATAGTGGTGATTATGGTCCGGATTTAAAGCCCCCTCATATCATGAGGCAAGAGTTTAAATGTTGAAAAAGGAAGTGAATTTAATTGAAGGGGACATGATTATAATTATGTCCGATGGATCCATAACCAACTTTTTGGTTAATAGACCAAGAGAATCAATTTTCCTTTGCAACTTTGATACTTCTTCTATCCAAAAATATGTTTGATATGCATATCTTCGCCCCTTGCATCAGTGATGTAATGTATTCATTGCCAAGGTAATGTAAATATACCAGTTTTGAGAAGTAACATGGCTAATTGATCAATGTTCTAAAAAACACGGGCGTGATCGAGGCGTGGAGGCTTAACCTTAAGCCTTAGAAGCCTAGGCGGGCCTTAGGCGTAAAAAGTCGTGAAAAGGTGTTTAGGCCTTCTTAATATGTTTTAATATTTTTTAACCATAACAAGGCTATTAAAATACTAAAATTGTACATATCATAAAAATATGTCTGAATATATGCAAATTAAAATACTATTTGATTATTTTGGATGAGATAATGGTCCGGTTTGTAAAAAAATTCTTTAAAAGGCGATATCGTTGCACTAAAGCATTGTTGTTTTTTAGAAAAAAGTGCGCCTTAAGGGTTTTACCAAGAATAAGGCGTAAAAAGCGTAAGGCAGGGTGTTTCTCCCAAGCCTTAGGCAGAGCCTAGGCAGGACAGTGATCTGTAGGTATTCATCTGGTCCTTCTTTATTTGAAGTTTCAGGTTTTGAGTAATGAATTTCATTTGCACAATATCTTGTTATAGTTTGAGTTGTCGTAATTCTATTTTAAGGTTATTAACCTCACATTTAAGATCTGGCATATTAGCAGGCTTAGAGTAATCCTATTTTTTCTCCGGTCTGTTTATCACTTCTTTAATACTACAATGTTTTTGTGAAATGTCAGGAATTTCCTGTGTTTGATGTTTTGAGAAATTCTAAGCTTTTATTAACTTGATTTTAATGTTGTGATTTTTAACTTGACTGGTGAAATCTATCAAAGATTGTTGTTGGGTGGTATGCACATTAATGCTTAAACCATTTATTTGTAATATTGCCTGTAGATTACCACATTTATTTTGTAATTGATTGCATTGACAATTTTTATTATTGGAATCTGAAGAATCGGATTCACTGAAACTTTGAAGATGATGAATTTCATCTTCATCTGAAGAACTTTCTCAAGAATCAGAAGTTAACAATTTACTTAATTAAACTTTTAAGTCTCATCAATTTGAAGATTATTTAATTTTTGTTGGTTTTACATTTATTGGCATAATAGCCAATTCTGCCACATTTGTAGCATTTAGAATCAGTTTTATGTCTAGATTGATTCCTTTTTCTAAAGAATTTTTTTTTTAAGTTTCTGATTTAGAGGTCCTACATTTCTTTCCTCTTTTGTGAGAATATTTTCTCTTTGATTTAGATTTATTCTTAGTTTTCCTGAATTTAGGAAAGGGTAAAGGAGTATTGTAAGGAAATAATTCACAAAATTCTCCCAATTCACATTTTCCAAATAATTTCTGTTTTTTAAGTTGGTGTTGTAGTTCAAGGTCATTATAGAAAGCTAAGGCTTCTTGGATTACAACGCTAATTAAATTTCCATAAGTATAATTGGAGTAAGGCATCGAGATTCCATTATTATTATCTCTGAGTTTCTTTCAAACTCTTTTAGCAAAAAAAGTAGGAAGGTTATCAATGAATTTGGCTTTCCAATGCTCAAAATTAGCATCATGCCTTAGTGTTACACGAGACAAAAGACATCTTTATGCATTGAGGTATTCATGGACATCTTTGTTGATGATTAATGGATCTCTCATACTAAATTTTGGGATCTTTGCTATCGGAGACTTTCATCACATCGAGAGGTTTTGGGTGTGCATTGAGGTTTTCATGAACATCTTTGTTGATGAGATTAGTGGATCTCTCAAAATAGATTTTGGATGTTGAGGTGTTTGTTGTCAGAGACTTCAATCCCACCGAGAGGTGGTGGATGGGATATGCATCGGTGATTTCCTCGATATTTTTGTTGTGGTTGATCATTGACTTGTACAAAATATCAAGTGTGGAGTCATGTTGTGATGGTAATTCGTCTAAGATTCTATTTCTGATCCACCAGAAGTAGCCACATTCAATTGCATTGGTTTGTCTGAGCATGGGTATGCGGACTTGCTTTGGGATGTTTTTGAATCTCGTTCTATGGTACTTCAGCATTTACAACTGGACTCTTCATTGTTCATGCTCCAGCCAAGGCATGACCTTATCTTCCATCGTAAATGCTCTGAAGCTCATTATAAGGGTTGTGTATGAGACCTAAAGGGTTTAATTTCTATTTCATTATATGGTTTCATTACTATTATAACAAAAAACATTATTTAGCAATATTCTAGATTGGGTTAGTTAGGATAAGTGATGTCATGGCTTGAGTCACTAAGTCCATGACATGACGAGTTCACTATTTTAACTAACATGTTCTATTATACTCGTTAAGAATATTCCATTATTCCGAAAATAATAAACAGAGAAATAGAAAGAAATAAAGCAATGCAACAAATCCCTTCGGGCCCCATACACATACACATCACCAGCAAAGATGTTTGTGGGTGAAGTATCACTGGCAGCCGGGAGGATGTCATATGTGTAGCAAGCTTGAGTCGAAATATACGGGTCATAAGTGGCAGGCAAAGGGCCAATGGGAGATGTGTTGTCGCAAGTTAATAGTGGTGGTCAGTATACTTTAGCAGGAAGGGAACATCCTTACCTGAGAAATCAAAATCAAAATTATTGACTTGCATCTCCAACAGATCCAAAGATCTTTGTGGTCTCCGCTACCAAATGATATGCAAGAGGCGGTTTGTTGACGAGATTTTCTAGTCCCAAAGATGCTAAGAACAAGTAGAATCAAGCATGAGAGAGAGAGAGAGAGAGAGAGAGAGAGATGTCCATCATAAAACTTCCTTTGAAATTATGAGTGTTGGCTCTCTATTTGTAGACTATGAGAGGAGGGAGGAATTCCTAACATTCAACACTCAAATTAAACTAATTTCCCTATTAACGTTAATTAGTTATACAAAGTACAAGTAACAACTAAAAGAAGGTTGGAAATAAAAGCTGAAAACATTCAAATTAATAAACAATATAAAATATATCTCTCCTTGCACTGTCGGGTACAAGGAGTCCGTCAGTGGTCTCTCGCATATAACTCCATGGTAGTTTGAATCAGTAAAGAATTAACAGTTTATCTACTCAACTCAACAAAGTCTCTTCCCAATTATTTGGGGTCGAATTAACAGTTTATCAAAATTGGAAAACATCTAACGCAGATATATATAATATATATTAGTGATGAATGACATGAACAAATCCTCTATTCCACAAAATCAGATTGTAAGCGAACAGTAAGAAGAAATCTTGACAAAGAGCGCATAATAACAGAGACAAAGCGAAGAGACCAATATACATATAACACCACTCAGTCAAGAAAGGCCTGTTAATAATAGATAATTAGTGGTGAAGTTCTCCGATTGTCTTGAATCTTCTAGACCATATACTACCTCCATCCCAAATAATAGTCGCTATATGAAAATGATGGTTTTTGAAGGATTCCTCAATCAATGCCAAGATGAAACCTTGTTCACCATCCTGAAATTTGGTCCGTAGATTACGTCAAAAAAAGGAAAGTGCCTATTAACTTGGGACTGCCTGGAAAGGACGGGACTATTAATTTGGGACGGAGGGAGTATATTATAAGTTAAAATGTTGTCAAGGAGCAATTTGGGACCTGATTGCTGAGTGATCATTGATGAAACAAGCATCTGTGACCTTTTTTGATGTTGCGGACACACAAAACTGAGGTCTCCCACACGAAACAGGAAGTGATGGGCGAAGCGGATGCACATTATATATATCTACAATGGTTGTGGCCTCTTCCCATTCCCCTTGCACAGTTGATTCCTGATTAATTTTGAAAACCAAAATGAAAGATAATAGCATCATTCAATAAAAATACATTTTGTTTCATATAAAAATAAATAAAATAAAAGCATAAATTCTTCTAAAACTGAAACAAGAACTTGAGTCACTTGATAAAGTTAAAATTAGGGACACAATAGGTTGGGAGCACATATTTTACCATTTTTACAGAGACAAAGCTACACAGGCATGGGATAGAGTATTAAAAAGAAATTTATTAAAAAAAGAAGATCTCAAAGGTACAAATGTACAATTATATAAGCCATGAAGATATATATATTGTATATTTAATTTAATAGAGAAATATATACATATATAAGAGACTGAATTTTAAGTTTAATGTAAAAGGATTGCAAGAAATATTCCATCACTAGTTTGAATAATTGAATATGTAAATAGTTATTATTCTGAATGGTTTTCCTTATTCGAACAATTATGTTCAGCATCTTTACGTAGTAATGGTGAATGGTTTTCTTTATTAGATAATTTTATGTTCAAACATAAAATTAAGAGAAAGTAGACTTAGATGATACGGGTATGTGTTGCGTAAACCAATAGATGTACCAATAACAAGAGGAAGACTACTGGAAATAGAGGGTGAAAGACAAAGGAGCCATCCTAAGCTATATTGGGAAGAAATTATTATGAGAGATCTTAAGGAATTAAATTTGAATGATAATATTTCTTATAATAGATTAGAATGGAAAAGGTGAATCCATGTGGCCGACCACATGTGATGGGATTAAGGCAAGAAGGATGATGATGATCAAATAAGATCACAAAACCGCAATTTTATAAACCGAGAAGATATAAATTGTAATATTACTAAATTGTTAAAAAATAAAAATATATAAGAAACTAAATTCTAGGTTTATTATACCCCTACAAGATGATTCCACCAATTTTTTAGAATAAGTGAATGTGTATATGGTTATCCCATATGGTTTTCTTTACTAGATCAATGTATGTTCCGCATCATTATGTAATTATTATAAATGGTTTCTTTATTAAATCAGTACATGTTCCTTGTGATTGATTTACTGAAAATTTAGCAATACATGAAGTGGATGCAGTAAGCAAGACGAGACGTGATGACGTAAACTATACATCAATAGCCAAGAAAATAAACCAAATCCTAACTTTTAGAGAGATAATCAAGAGATTTCTTATATTTCAAAAATGGAGTGTCCCCAAATGAGAAATACAAGTGGGTATTTAAAGAAAATGAGTAGCTAATATTCTAATTGCAACAATGCCTGTACTAGCCTTTTGCTACTTCTATCTTTAAATACTAAACAAAAAAATAAAATAAAATAACAAATAAAATAAAATAAAATGCGATAAAACCCTAAAATAGGGCTCATTTCCATCACTCTCCCCCTTTTAAGACCAAGCTCGTCCTCGAGCGTTCAAAAATTTAGGGATTCGTGAGGAAATTCCAAAAATTGATGCCAAAAACTTGTGGGGGACAAAAAATAATTTTTGGAACTTGATAGGTGTCCATCCCACAATTTTTAGTCTTCATTTCTTCTTCTTCTCTCTTTCTTAACCCAATGAAACCCAAAAACTTCCACTCAGGTCAAAAACCAAGATTTTGGAGCGGTTAGAAGGGCTTGGAGTTGGGTAGGGTAGCCTAGGGCAAAAACCTAGGTTTCGGGGTCGAGATTGGGTCGAATCGAGTCGGAAACCGGTCGGGGAGGGGGCTGTCCAAGGTCAGTCAGGGCTTGGGAGTGTAGAAGCAGGTTTCTAGCGGCTGAATGGTGGTGTGGGTGCTCGAGAGGGAAGGAGATGAACAGGGGTGAGATCGCGACTTGGAAGGGGGGTTCTACGGAGTTGGAGGGAGTCGGGGGTTGGGGCTTGCTGAGGCGAAGGGCTGGGAAGGGTCGGCGGGACTAGGAGGGATTAACAGTCATCGGGGCACAGTGGGGTGGGGGTCCGTAGTGGGGTAAGGGCTAGGAGGGTTGATGGTGGGAGGTGCTAGGGTTTGGGGAATAGTGGTGGTGGTGGGAGGCAGACTAGGGTTAGGGTTTAGGCCTAGGTTAGAAAAAAGTTGGGCCATTTGGCTGGAGATTAGTTGCTTCATCTCTTCCGTGTCAGCTTGTTGCTTCTTGGCCAACTCTTCAATTTTTCCTCTTAACTCTTGATTAGCCTCTTCAAGTTGTTTGGATTTCTTAAGAGCCATTGATGTAGTGTACGATTTTGATAACCACAAATCAATACACCAATCGGGAAGCGATGCCTCGCTCTGATATCAATTTGACATAAACTACACATTAATAGCCAAGAAAATACACCAAACCCTAATTTTTAAACAGAGAATCAAGAGATTTCTTATATTTTAAAAATGGAGTGTCCCCAAATGAGGAATACAAGTGGATATTTAAAAGGAAGGAGTAGCTTAAGCCCTAAACTAATATTCTAATTACAATAATGCCCTTACTAGCCTTTTGCTACTTCTACCTTTAAATACTACAAAAAGAAAATAAAATGCCATAACAAATAAAAGAAAATATAAAAATAAAATAAAATGCTTTAAAGCCCTAAAACAGGCCCCATTTCCATTGCGTTATGTTTAATTTTATGGATTAAAACATCTAAATTGAGTATTGAAATGTAATTTTATGGTTTGAAATGTTCAACTTCCACTTATTGCTATAAAGATTATTAATTAGCAGAGCTGAATAAAACATAGTTTGACAAAAAAAATAGGGGTCTTTAGATTCGAACCCCTCGCACTTGAGAGTTTTAGCTTGTTGATCAATAACTTATGGGGTTTAGGGGTTTAGGTTGCGATCTCTCCCATTTACAATGATTTGGGATGCGGTTATGTGTAACACTCACTCCGTATATTACAAAAGGACAATTAAACACAGCTATATTATCATAAAATTCGTCAAATATAACAATATAATAATGTTATACTCCCAAATTAAAAGTTCATTATTCCTTTTTGAGTTGTTCCAAATTAATCGTCCACTTTTATATTTTGAGATAATCAACTAATCAAATTCTCCAATAGTAAATAAGGGTTGATTTTGACCATTGAGTCTATCCTTAATCTATACAAAAAAATAAAGAAATATCTATATATCCATATAATATGGAGCCATATGGGGATGGTCAAAATGCATGTATGATATTTTTGACATTTCATGCCCATGCATGAAATGTCATGCTAAAAGCTTTTTTTTTTTATAATTTTAATAGATATGGGATTTTTTTTAAGTATTTTTTTTTATGGGCTGGGTTTTATCACGGGGGCATTTTTTTATCGACTGAGTACATATATATATACACACATGCTTGTTCATGGACCACATCAAAACGACACCATTTTGGATTCTTGTTATTCACCCCAAAACAATGTGGTTTTGAGATGGTCCATTAGTAAACCCGTTATTTGGGTCGGCAACTCATGGGTTTTGTGTGTGTTTATATATGGACTCTTAAATTCATACTAGTAGATGTAACTATTAAAAGAGTTTGATTGTGATTTGTGATCAATTTGGGTTGAGAATTAGCTAAGCCCAGCTGAAAAATGACTTTGGGTTTAAAAGAAGATTGCAAATTGGGTTAAAAGTCGTTTAACAAATTCTAGGTGAGCATTCAATTTAAACCATTATTCAAGAAACAGTCGCAAACACATAGATGTATTTACACACACAATGATGTAGTTATTTGATGTGATGACGATGGTTTATAATCAAAACAAAGAAATACCGGAGCCTTAAGCGGTCCAATGTGCTGTTTTTGGAGAGACGAACTCATTTGTTGTTGAGCTGCATTCGACCGTTGTATGATGAATCAGACGCACGTGCAAGAATTCCCCTTCCTTGGCGAAGTTATAGAGAGCATGTGTGTGTGTTAGGGGTGGCCATAGGCCGACCCCACCAAGGCCGCCCAGTTCGCCCAATAAAAAATAGGGCTTGGATAAGGTGAATAGGCCCGCAGAGCGGGCTTGAAAAAATTTTATAGGCCCGATTTTTTTTTCGGACAGGCTTGGGCATGAGTTCTTAAGCCCGATGAGGCCCGGCCCGAGGCCGAATATATATATGGGGGGAACTTTTATAAATATAAAAACGTATACCAAGTCTTTTCATGTAGAGTGAAAAACTTTATATATGGACTTTATAATATATGGAGTTTAAAACAGATTTTTAATTAAAAAAATTGGTTTTTAAATAAAAAAATAGGTATTTTAATTTTTAAAAAAATCTTTTAATTAACATAACAAGGCCCGATCGGGTGGGTCTGGGTAAAGAGCTTTCAAATCTGGGCGGGCTTGGGATTACATAATAAGGCCCGATCTGGGTCGAGCGGGCTTGGGATAGCACTTAATTTTTCAATCCCGGCCCGAGCCCGAGCGGGCCTGCCAGGCCCGGCCCACGGTCACCCCTAGTGTGTGTGTGTGTGTGTGAACCATTAAAATTTTTCCTCTTTGGGACAATATATACAAAATTTTGACTAAACCCATAAATTACAAGTCATTCCACCGCAAGTCCATGGATATTCTTTTTAAGGTGGTTTTTATTTGCACCAAACTATTCTCTCAACTCACATTAACAATGTCAAGCCTTTTTATTTTGTACCAAAAAATCTCTCATTTTCTTATGTTTAAAGGTCCGCGTCAGCGACATGGTAAAGTTTTTTTGGCGCATGATAAAGACTTTTTGGCATGGTGAAGGACTTTTTGGTACAAAATAAAAAGGTTTGGACTATACATGTATTAAAAAAAGTTCAAATGACTATTTGATATATGTCCCCTAATAATTTCCTTTATATTTTTTGAATTATTTGAAGTTTGGTCTCCATTAATTGACATTGACTTTGACCCTCAATATTAGTACTTCTTGGGGTTTGACCCTCAAGACTTTTAGCGACGAAAAAAGTGTTGCAAAAAATATCGTCACTAAAAGTCATTTTTTCAAACCCAAAAAATAAAAACTACGAGTATTAAACTCAATTACGAAGAATTAATAGGAGTCGAACCCCAAATTACCCATATTTTTCAATAATTACTATTTAAAAACATTCTTATCACTCTTATAAACTCAAAACTATCTCTTTAGTTCCTATGTCGTAACTCCTCATCATCATCATCATCCTTGCCTTAATCCCATCATATGGGGTTGATCACATGGATTCTCCTTTTTCATTCTAATATATTATATGCATTATTATCATTCAAGTTTAATTTCTTAAGGTCTCTCCTAATAATTTCTTCCCATGATAGCTTAGGGGGACCTATTTTTCTTTTACCCTCTATTTTCAACAATCTTCCTCTTGTTATAGGGGCATCTACTGGTCTACGCAACACATGTCCGTACTACCGAAGTCTAATTTCTCTTAATTTATCGTAATGGGAGTTATTCCTAACTTTTCTCTCACGTATTGGTTTTTAATTTTGTCATTTCTAGTAATTTCTATCATCCACCGGAGCATTCTCATTTCACTAACATGGAGACTTTGTTCATGCTTTTCTTCAACTTCGCTCCATACAAGGTCGCTGGCCTAATAATTATTTTATAAAATTTTCCTTTTAATTTATTAGTTATCATCTTATCGCATAACACTCAGCTCGCTTGTCTCCAACCAATTGATATTCTACTCATAACATCCTCATAAATATCCCCATTACTTTGTAACATTGAACCTAGATAACAAAATTTATTAGTTTGGTTTATCACTTTCTCTTCAATCTTTAACATTATGTTACTCGATGCCTCATTATTGAATTTATATTCCATAAATTCCGTTTTATTTCTACTAATTTTTAGTCCCTTAAACTCTAAGGCTTTTCTCCAATTATCTACTCTCATCACTAATATTTCCTTTGAAGTGTCTATTAAAACTATATCATCCGCAAACAACATACACTATGGGACATCTTCTTGTATGTCTTTAATAACCTCATCCAAAACTACGACAAATAAATAAGGGCTTAAGGTCGATCCTTGATTTAAACTCACTTTAATCGTACTTTAATCTTTGTGTTATCATACATATTGTTGATGTAAAAAATTAGATTATCTCTAATTATTCAATCACAGATAAAAATGAATAAGACAAAAGAATTTTAAAGTGGTTCAGCCTTGAAGGAATGGCCTACGTCCACTATTTTGTTATTGCTGACTGTTTGCTTGGAATTCTTTATCACAAGTTTTATCAAGAAATTTCGAGTCCCCTGCTAATGAGGAGGTTACAATGTATTTATAGCCTTGAGGCTGTACATGCGAAAGAATATTACATAGCTGGACCAATAGGCGTGTACATCCGTATGACAATAATCAGCATTTAATGCGCATTCAATCCTCTTAATTATCCGGTTATAAATGTTTTGTATGAGATGCATCTCGGACCGCCTAAGCTGCTCGGACCGCCTAAGTAGCTCGATATATATGAGTTGCTCGGTACAGTAAAGTTCCTCGGAGGACACTTTGTTGCTCGGAGCGTCTGAGTTGGTCGAGGAGATTGAGGTCCTTGGAATCAATGTGTTGTTCAAAAATGTTTACGAGTGCCATGTAAATTGACACGTGTCTCCACATAATTGGTCCACGTCAGTAGAATAAATTTGGTATCAACAGAAGCCCCCAATGTTTCGTAGTTTGATTATTGAAGAAAAGTATGGAACATTATGCTGCCTAAAATTTATGGATTTTAGACAAATGTTCGTTGCTTATAACCCCTTTTTTTTAGTACAGAGTATCAGGCTTTTTAAAGTATTTCGAATTTTAATAACCGCTTCGTGTTTCGTGCCTTTTTCTTCTTTTTAGCCGCTGGATATGCAATCGTCTTTCCTGGTAATCATTATTTTTCTTCATTCCCAAGGCAAAGTATTTAAACGCTTCAGAAAACTCGATCGTCTTTTACTTTTTCAAATTTGCATCTTAGAATCTTTTCACTTCTTCTCTGTCTTGTGCGTTCGTTTCTTCCATTGTTCGTTGTCGCCTGATTCATCTTTTTCATGTAAGATCTTCTTCCTTCTCTTTTATTTTTGTTCATCATAGTTTACGTCGTTGAATCTCTTGACAAATTTTGTTCTGAGTTTTCAATTCCTTCTTGGGTCATTTTGGAGGAGCTTTCTAAGCCTTCTGATTATTTTCGTTTGGCTGAGGGACATTGGTTCCCCAGTCTCTTTGTAGCTGAATGTGGCTTTTCTTTTCCTCCAAACCCTTTGTGTTTGGAATTCTGTCAATATTTTGATGTGGTACCTGCAAAAATAGCACCAAACACTTGGAGAATAGTTAATGGAGTTCATAGGCTAAACCAAATTCATGGAACTCGTTTAGGAATTCCAGAAATTATGTTTTGCTATAGATGGCTGTCAGTGATAGTACTTTTTATTTGAAAACTAGGTTTTTAAATAGGGCTTTAGTTATCAATTCCCCAGATGCCAACAGGGATTACTTCGAGCATGGGGTTGTTGTGAAAAATTGGCAACATGCTCCATTAACTAAAAATGACGTATATCAGGGTCCTAGATGCCCTCCCTATGGCATTGGGATAGGTTGTTTTTATTTTATTTAGTTTTTGAAATCATGTTTTCTTTATATTCGATAAAATGCGTCACTGATATTTTGATTTTTATTTATTTGTAGTTGAAAGCAAAAGAAGGTCTCCAAATGAGACAGAAGTTAATTTAAACCATCTGAAACTTATCTGGGGTTTGCATCAAACCATTGCTGACGAACATATCAGATCAGCCTCGTACTTGTTGTAGTACAAGAGTTACACCTCGTCTTTCACTGCTCGTCCAGTGATAAGCAACATAGAACCAGCACCAGTTTCTGAAGGTTCTTCTCCTGAATTGCACATTCCTCTCAGTGACAGAATGAAGAGAAGAAGAGCTCCTTCCATCTTTGATAAGTCTGCCTCTACTGCTGGAGAGGCAAAGAAAAGTAAGCAGGATGTCCCAGAAGAAGGGACAAGACAAATTGATGCACCTCCTCCAGCTGCTACTAAGAAGGTTGCCGAGAAGCCCCCTGTGGCTCCAAGCAAGATTGCAGCTGTTTTCCCTCCAAGCGAGGTTGTAGTTATATCACCGACCAATACGACATCCTTGGTCGAGAATGTTCCTGCTCCACGAGGAAGAAAAGTTCTTCGGACAATTTGGCTGAATCCATCTCTCAGCCTCTAACTACTGGAAGTGGTATTCCCACTTTTGTTGCTCCGAGCTCTGCCATGAGCTCGGTGAAGTCTTGGATTATCCCCGAGATCCAAGGTGTTGAAGAAAATATTTCTCGGGAGAGGGTTACTACCTTGGCAGCTCAACATATTGCCTCTGTAAGTATTATTATTTTAAACTTTCATTTTTCAATGTTATGTCCTTGCACCGACTTACAGTTATTTCCTTTTTCCAGTTGGTAACATGCTTTAATACTATTTAGAAGAAGGATGAAACCATCAAGTCATCAATCTCCTCTGGAGGTGTAGAGGAGACTTTTACTAGATTATCCCAATCTTTAAAGGATTCTCGTCAGAAGTATGACGAAGACAAAGTTGCTTGGGGGAAGCAACTAAAAGCCACCGAGAAAGAGAGAGATAAAGCTGTTGAAGTCTCCAAGGGTTTGGAAAAGAAGATAAAAGACTTGGAAAGTAAGAATAAAGAGCTCGAGGGGAAGCTCCAAAATGTTGGGGAGCTTAAAAGTAAGCTCAAGTCTGCTGAGGAAGAGTTAAACAGGCTTCGTGACGTTGGTCGTTAGAAGGAAGAAGTTGAGAATAAGCTGAAGGGTGTTGAGGAGCTCCTTAGGGAAAGGACCTCCTCGGAGAGAGAAAAAAGGAGAAAGGTTGTTAAGAAATCCTTCAGCGCTGGCTGGGATAAGGGGTGAAATAAGGGTTTGGCTGCCATGATTTCACAAATGGAGTATAGTAGCCTCAAATACTTCAGGGATGGTTGGGTTGCTGCTCTGAAAGAGATGAATGTCGATGAGAATTCAGACCTATTTCAGCGACACATTCCTGGCCCCCCTCCTTCTCCCGGGGAAGAAGAAGAAGAAGACGAAGCTGCTTTCGAGGAATCCTTCGTGGTGATCGGAGATCAGATTTCTCATCCCCGGTTGTCCAGACCTCCTACAAGCAACTTCAACCAACCAGCATTTCAACCGAGCAATTTCCAACACCCTCCGAGCAACCTTTTATGCCATCCGAGCAACCTACCTCTTTGTCCCAGCCTCCCGAGAAAGTTTTAGGAGACAAGGATAAGGTGTAGAGTTGTTCGAACTTTTTCTCTTTGCTTTTTTGTTAAATGTAACTCTGGGTTATGTACTTCTTTTATGATATAATAAAATTTGAATTTTTGGTTGTGCAACTTAATTCCCTTTTTCTTGCTCTGCCTTTATTCTTCTTACTCTGTCTGTATTTTATTGATTCTTTCCATCTCTTTTCTTTACTAGTTTATGGCTAGAATGGAACTCTTGTCAGCCCATGATACAGAACTGATGAAAAAATGTAACGACTACTTCAAGGCTGACGATGCTGACTTGAATGAAGCTCAAATCGTTGATATCCTCGGTCTACACACTTCTGAGCGAGCAGTAGAAGCCTACCAGTATTTGAAATGCCCGCTCGACCGTGCAGTTGCTAATAATGTGGCATACTATGAGATGATTGAAGATCTCCAGGGTACCCTCGAGGAACTTCAACAACAGTATAAGAAGTCTACTACCCTTCTGCATCAGGGATATGTGAAGAAGTATCAGCAACTAAGTATTGATAAGGGATATGATAAGTTGGTCGCTGCTTATGACATAAAGGAGATAACTTTGAAGACCGAAGTCGAAGAGCATAGGCCGATCGCAAAGTTGCTGGAACAGGAAAACAATAACCTGTTAGGAGAGATATCTCAGCTCAAATCTGTTGTATCTACCTCGAGCGCTTTAGTCCCTATCAACGACGAGGGGTTCTCTTTCTTAGAAGTCGAAAATGCCAATTTGATAGACGAATTGGAAACCTTGAAGAGGATTGGACCTTCTACCTCTGCCCGCGGACGAGCAAGAGCTTCTCGCACTACACCAAAATGGGCAAATTGTCACCTTTCAGCCGACCAGCCTTGTCAAGGTCATTGATCGTGACAAAAAACACGCGTTTTATGTCACGGTCATTGACCTTGACACGATCGTGACAACTAATTGTCACGGTCAATGACCGTGACAAGGCCGTGACAAATTTGCTTGTCACGGATGTGTCACGGTCATTGACCGTGACAATTCTTTAAATAATTGTCAAGGTCAATGACCGTGACACGACCGTGACAATGTTCGCAGCAAAAACCATTTCCCCCTTCTTTTTTCCCTCCCGCCGTTCCCTCCCTCTCTGTCTCTCTCTCTCTCTTCCATTTATATATATGTTTGTGTGTATATATATGTGTGTATGTGTATATATATATGTGTGTATGTGTGTATGTGTGTATATATCCAAAAACGTAAATGGAAATAATATCCAAAAATGTAAATGTAAATAATATCCAAAAATGTAAATGTAAATTAATTCAAATTGATAATAATTGATATTTTCACAAAATTTGATAATATTATATGAAATTGATAATAATAATTGATAATAATATTATATGAAATTTGATAAATTAATTCAATGTAATATTATATGAAATATGAAATTCAATGTAATATTATATGAAATTTGAAATAATATGAAATAATATTATATGAAATAATATTATATGAAATAATAATATTATATGAAATATGAAATTCAATGTAATATTATATGAAATTGATAATATTATATGAAATTTGATAAATTAATTCAATGTAAATAATAATTGATATTTTCATTTAAATTGATAATAAATTTATTCATGAAATTAATTCAATTAGGTAAAACCCTAGATAATTTTTTAACAGAATTTGATAATATTATATAAAGTTTAGTAAATTCACAAAATGTTGCCAATTGTATATTTTTAGGAATATCATTAGTTAGAATCCATACGCATGCATGTTGTTAGAAAGTCTTAAATTTAATTCTCACTTTAATTTGTAGAATCTCTGTACTTGGTTGGATTTATCCCTTTATGATAATAATATTTATGCTCCAATTATAATTATCTCATGTCATAATTTTATTGATAAACTATAAATGTAGTTCTCACGGTCGTGGTGGGGGAGGGGGTGGTGTGCGTGTGTGTGTGTGTGCGTAGGTGTGTGCGTGTGTGCGTGGCGGGGGGAGGGGGGAGGGGGGAGGGGGTGGGGTATGTGTATATGTGTGTGTATGGTGGTGTGCGGTGGGGGAGCTGATAATATTTTGTTACAATTTGTGGGGGGAGGGGGTGGGGGTGGGGTGTGTGCGTGGCGGGTGGGGTAGGGGTGTGTGTATGTGTACTATTAACATTTTTTTTTATCTGTACTAATAACATTTTTTTACAGCAAAAATGTCTCCTTCAGATATTAAGGCGAAGATGATGATACTGTTTATGATGATGTCGTCTGGGTTCGGTGGTAGCGGAGGCGACGAGGGCTCCTCTGCCCCTAGGCTCCCGAAATATGAAAAATTTGGGATTACCGTCGAGAACAAGTCGGAGCTATTAGCGAGATCCCTCGAGCTGCTAAAGACGGTCATCGGCCCAGGGTTTATGAGTTGGAAGGAGGTGCCATATGAGCTCAAGTTAGCTGTTTGGGTGGCACTACAGGTAATATATTTATATTTATATTTATATGAATATTTCAATTTCAATTTCAATTTCAATTTCAATTTCATTTTCAATTTCAATTTCAATTTCATATTTATATTTATATTTATATTTATATTTATATTTATATTTATATTTATATTTATATTTATATTTATATTTATATTTATTCGCAACTAACATTATATTTGTTAGACAGGAACAATTCAACTTGGATCCAAAGCTACGCGATTCCGTCTTGGAGCAGTTGAGGGAGCAACACAAGACGTGGAAGAAAAATATGCGGATACGGTACTTTGGGAAAACACGAGAGTCCATTATACAATGGCGCGGATCCGTCCCGCCCAAGGAGCCGATCTCATTGGCACAATGGCAAAAGTTCATTGACAATGAGATCGAGGATCGACAATTGGCATCTCGCCAATCGGGGAGGGAAAATCGGGCAAAAAAGACGGGCGTGCACTACTCTGGACGGACCTCTTACGCTGAGGTGGAGCATAGGATGCAGGTAAGATTTAATTTATCTATAAGTACAGAAATATATTATTCTTCATTATTTTACTTTGCGGGGCCGATACTAATTTTACTTTACTTTATTTTATTTCAGGGGGTAGGGAGTGGGCTAGGGGGAAAGCCACATAGGCTCGATACTTATGTGGCTCTTCGGACGAAGAAGGGGAAGGACAAGGAGGTGTCCCTGAGCGTCGCGGCCACGATTGTAAGTAATCCGACAGTTTAATTATTGTTAATTACGTTATAATTTTTTAGTTTACTTATTTTACTAATCATGTGCTTTTTGTCGTTTCAGGCAAAGCTTAAGGAAGTGCATGAGTCGCAGTCTAATGCCGACAAGGAATCTTTGTCCACAGACGCACTCAGCCAAGTGCTTGGCTCTGATCGCAAGGGGAGTGAGCTCGAGGGTGGCCAAATCTATTATCATCGGATTGGAGACGAGCGACACCGGGTTGGCTCGAACGGTGGATTCACACGACGCGAAGCTGTCCCGTTTGGAGGCGATGGTCCAAGATATGTACGCATTCATGAAGCGTACGTTGGGTGGAGACCGTAAAGGGAAAGGGAAAGGGAAGGAGAAGGAGAAGGCGGTGGAGGAGGAGGTGCGGGAGGACGAGGCGCAGGATGATGAGGATGTGGACCTCGCTGCTTCATCACCGACACGTTCGTACTTCGATGATCCACTTCCCTATTTGGCGCCCTTCAACAGACCATTGTCGACACTTGGTTGGCCGAGCGTGTTCATATTGGACGTATTTGATGGCCAGCGGATAGGGCGGGGGTTGAGGGACCCGAATATCGTCGAAGGTGGAATAGTCCATGGACGTGTGCTTCAAGAGATGGAGTCCAGGATGCTCGTCACGCATGTCATACCCGGGAAGGAGAACTCCCTAGTGTGGTTGAGCGAACAATGCGGCACGACGTATATTAGTGGGTGCGTCAATTCGTATGTCGTGTGGCCTACTCACCTCCTCAGTTTTATCCAAGACATGTAGTAACATTATTTTTAAGTTTGCCCATTTTAATTATATTTGGATTATATCGTCATGTATATTATTTCTATTTTGAATATTTGGATTATATCGTCATGAATATATATTTGCATTATCTTTAGTTTGTGTTGGATATATGATATTTGGAACAGGTATAACGTTTCTATAACAGGTACAAATATACTGCTGGGCAGTGGCAGTGGCCATACTGCCCAGCAGATTTTTTTTTAAATTCTGCCCAGAATTGTCACGGTCATTGACCGTGACAAGCCCGTGATAAAAGTTGTCACGGACGTGTCACGGTCAATGACCGTGACAATTTTTTTAAAAAGGGTCACGACTTTGTCACGATTTATAACCGTGACAAACGTGTCACGATCATTGACCGCGACACGACCGTGACACAAAACTCGAGTTTTGTGTCAAGGTCAATGACCGTGACACGACCGTGACAAAAAAAGTTGTCTCGTCTCGAAATGTCACGGTCATTGACCTTGACAAGTTGGATTTGTCAAGGTCAATGACCTTGACAAATGGGCAGATTTGGTGTAGTGTCGGGGACGAGCAAGGGCTTCTCGGGTTACTATTGAAGAGCAAAGAACTCAATCAGCTTTGGAGAATCAGGCCTTCCAGTTGATGGCGAAGAATCAAGCATTGACTGAGATGTCTAAGAAGATTCAGACCTTCGACGAGCAACTTGCTGCCCAAAATTCTACCTTGGAGAACAAAATAACTTTGGTGAAGAATCTTCACGAGCAGTTAGAGAGGTTGACCTACCAATTCCACAAGTAGCCCAGAGAGTTCTGGATGGCTGGTTATAATGAAGCCCTCTATCGCCTCGATGACCGAATCCAGCAGTCGAATAACGAGGGGTACAAGCAAGGATGGTTGAATGCCTTGGGTGTGCTGCAGTTGGAACAGGGTCACTATTTGTGGGATTACCATAATCCTGGGTTGCTCGACCTGCCAGTGCCACCTTTCAAACTTGATATGAGTTGGATTCCTGCTCGGACCATTCCTCAATGCCTAATTTTAAAGTATCTCGACGACTACAATCTTCACTCTAACTTCGAGATATCTCGGCCAGAGCACCTTCTTGCTTGTCCTTCTGTGATGAATATTCGAATGTTTAAAGACATAAACTTCATAAACTCCCCCTATGCCTTAAATGATCCTCCTGCCGGAATGGAACCTGCTTCAAAGGCAGAGGGAAAGAAACCCATAGAATAGGATTTTATGTAATGACTTGTACTTTTCACCACTTTTGTAATTCTATTACATGAAAAATTGTCATTTCATTTTTTATGTCATTTGTAATTTTACTTAGTATGAATGAAAATTTGTCTTTTGACATTTCATTAATTTATAGAATGTTTTTGCTTGTTGATTGGCAAATATATATGTTTGCGACATACTGATCTCATTGAAGTGATTTATCAATCTTTAATTCTAAATAATAGAACAATTTACACTTCATGGTATTGCTTAATTTAAACAATCAGAGTTGATTGAAATTGGCTTACCGACCAACTAGAGTTAGGGAATTTTATTTATCGACCAACCGTAGTTGGTAGACCGACCAACTGTAGTTGGTGGGGTTTTATTTATCGACCAATCGTAGTTGGTAGACTGACCAACTGTAGTTGGTGGGTTTTATTTATCGACCAACCGTAGTTGGTAGACCGACCAACTGTAGTTGGTGGGGTTTTATTTATCGACCAACCGTAGTTAGTAGACTGACCAACTGTAGTTGGTGGGGTTTTATTTATCGACCAACCGTAGTTGGTAGACCGACCAACTATAGTTGGTGGGATTTTATTTATCGACCAACCGTAGTTGGTAGACCGACCAACTGTAGTTGGTGGGGTTTTATTTTGAACTTGATGCTTAGTGTGTAGTACCCGAAAAAATTTCAACAAAAGGAGAGAATTGGGTAAAACATCAAAAGCTTTATTCATATCGAAGAAAACTGCATTACACGAGGATTGAATTACTGATAATATTTGCGTAGATGCTCTGCGTTCCATGCATTCTTAAACTCCTCTCCTTCTAAGGTTTCAATCCTATAAGTCCCTGGTCGAACAACTTCTGTCACTCTGTAGGGTCCATGCCAGTTAGCGTCCAGTTTATTGTGTTTCTGAATTACTTTCTTTAGTACATAGCCCCCTTCTTTCAAGTCACATTTATTTACTCTCTTGTTGTAGAACAGAGCTGTTCGTTGCTAGTATGCAGCATTCCTGATTTCTGCTTCTTCTCTAACTTTCTCGAGCATATCCAAGTCTAATCTTCTCATCAAATCACTGATAAGAGAATTGAAATTCAGCACTCTGTGTGTAGGGAGACCCAGATCGGCAGGTATAACAGCTTCACTTCCAAATGCCAGCATGTATGGAGATTCCCCTGTTGCTGCTCGTGGTGTAGTACGATAAGCCCACAACACAGAATGTAGCTCGTTGATCCAGTTTGCCTTCGCATTATCCAGTCTTTTCTTCAAACCATTCAGCAGCGTTCTGTTTGTCACCTCAGTTTGTCCGCTGCTCTGGGGATGGCCTGGTGCAGAGTGAGTCTTCAATATGTTTGACTGATGACAATATGCAGCGAACTCCTCGTTGTCAAATTGAGTTCCATGATCGATGATGAATGCATGGGGAAGACCATATCTACAAATGATATTCTTCCAAATAAATTGATACACCCTATCATAAGTCATATCAATGAGGGGTTCAGCTTCCACCCACTTAGTAAAATAATCCATATCGACTACGAGGTACTTGAACCTTCCTTTGGTCGTTAGGAGTGGACCGACCAAGTCTATCCCCCACATGGCAAATGGCCAAGGGGATGTTATGGGTGTTAATAATGCCTGGGGAGTTCTTCGGATAGAAGAGAAGCGTTGACATTTGTCACATTTCTTGGCATAGGCTATACAATCAGCCCTCATCGTCGGCCAATAATATCCCTGTGTCATTATTCTCTGCAAAAGCGTTCGACTTGCTACATGAGCACCACATGACCTTTCATGGACCTCTTCAATTAATTCTTTCATCTCGGAGGGATGCACACATCTTTGCAAACCTGCTATAATTCCTCGTCTGTACAAAATGCCATTAGTCAATACATAACAAGCAGCTTTAAACTTCAGTTTCTTAGCTGCGAGTTTATCAGTTGGTAAAGCCCCCTCCTCAATATAGGCCATGATAGGATTCATCCATGACGGTCCTAAATCAAGGGCAATGAATTTCATCGTCAGATCTTTGTCAATGCTCCGACTAGCCAAGATTTCTATTGGGATTATTCTTTGTATCTCGGTGCGCGTGGCTGAGGCTAACTGAGCTAAGGCATCTACTCTTGCATTCTCCGATCTTAGTATTCTAACCAACTGTAGTGCGTTAAAGCTCGATACCATCTCCATTGCTTTCGCATGATACTTGATCATTAATTCTCCTTAAGATGCATATACTCCCAGCATTTTATTTACGATCAACTATGAGTCACTAAATACGATGACCTGCTCTGCTTTCATAGTTTTTGCCAAACTAAGACCAACAATCATAGCTTCATATTCAGCTTCATTATTAGAAGCTTTAAATTGAAAGCGCAGAGCATATTCCACATCTATCTCATCTGGGATGTTCAAAACAATTCCTGCTCCACTACCTGTAGTACACGAAGAACCATCTATATACAAATTCCACACAGGTAATTCATTTTCAAATTCTTGATCAGATAGTACTCCTCGGCGAAATATTTGATGCTTCCTTCCGTCCTCTTTTAACATTTCCTGTTGGTCGTCGACCACTTTCTCTAGCTCGTCTACCGACCTAAGTTGGTCGGGACTTAAATTTAATGATCGTGTAACATCCACAGGCTGGTCGGTATTCAATTTCTGCTCTTCGAAGGTATCTGGATAGGTGAACTCTGCGATAAAATCTGCTACAGCCTGGCCTTTTGGCGAGGATCTTGGTTCATAAATTATGTCATACTCACCAAGTTCTACTGCCCAGTATATTAATCTTCCTGATTTCTCTGGTTTGTGTAGGGCTTGCCTTAACGGCATATCAGTGTACACCACTATAGTGTGGGCTTGAAAGTATGGCCTCATCCTTCTACTGGCTTCAATTAGTGCCAGTGCTAACTTTTCCAATCTTGGATATCTAATCTCCGCTCCTCGGAAGGCCTTGCTAGTGTAATAAATTGGCTTTTGCACTCCGTCTTCCACTCTTATCAATGCCGAGCTTACTGCATTTTTTGAAACTGCCAGATACAAGTATAGTCTCTCTCCCATCAATGGTCTGGACAACAACAGAGGTGCTCCCAGGTATTTCTTCAATTTTTGAAAGGCCTTTTCGCATTCATCATTCCACTCGAACGTTTTTCGGAGTGTTTTGAAGAATGGGAGGCATCTATCAGTTGCTCGTGATACAAATCTATTAAGTGCTGCAACTCGCCTTGTGAGACTTTGCACTTCCTTCTTCGTCGTTGGTGATCACAGTTCCAATAGAGCTTTGATCTTGTCAGGATTCGCCTCAATTCCTCGTTGGTTGACAATATACCCGAGGAACATGCCTTCTCGTACTCCGAATATGCACTTAGTAGGATTCAACTTTATTTGATATTTATCTAATTGATCAAAGGTTTGACCTAAATTAATTAGATAGTCAGCATCTTTCTTGCTCTTCGTCAGCATATCATCAATATAAACCTCCATATTGTGACTGATTTTCTCCGCAAACACTTTGTTCATCAGCCACTGATATATTGCCCCTGCATTTTTCAAACCAAAAGGCATAACATTATAACAATAAGTTCCCCTAGGGGTAGTAAAATAGGTACTCATCCACTAATTGATCAATTCGGGGCAAAGGAAAATGATCCTTTGGTCATGCCTTGTTGAGGTCAGTAAAGTCTACACACATCCTCCACTTATTGTTCTTTTTCTTCACCATCACCATATTAGCTAACCAGTCTGGATATTTGACATCTTCAATAAAGCAAGCTTTTTGGAGCTTCTCGACCTCCTCTTGTATAGCTTGGTTCTTATCAGGGCTAAACACTCTTCTTCGCTGCTTCACAGGTTTGATTTCCTTATTCACATTAAGCTCGTGACACAAGAAATTTGGGTCTATTCCTGGCATATCTTCGTGGCTCCATGCGAAAGTTTGTTTTCTTCTTTTTAGAAAAGCTATCAATTCCCGTTTTAGTGAAGCATCCAATGACGAACCTATTTGAGTTGTTCGTTCCGGGTGCTCGTCGTCTAGAATGACAATTTCAGTAACTTCAACCACCTGACCTTTTACGAGTTGCGACTCGTCTCTAGGATCTAACGTTTTAATTTCTGCACCTTCATCCACTTGATAGGTGGTAGTCTTTTTCCTAGATTCTTCCAATTCTTCTTGCTCGATAGATGAATAGTAGCATTCCCGAGCTACTTTTTGGTCACCGTTCACAATTCCTACTCCAAAGTTGGTTGGAAATTTTAGGCATTGATGTACAGTAGATGGTACTGGTTCGAAGTTCTTCAATCTTACCCTTCCCATGATGATATTGTAAGCTGATTGAACATTCTTATCCATCATAAAAAGCGCACTCTTTCTGTTCGACAAGCAGGCCATGTACCAATGAGCATATCCAACTTAATCGTCCCTAGTGGAAAAACTTTCTCGCCAGTAAAACCGAAGAGGGGCCGATGGTATGTCTCTAACTGGGATAGCTTTAGGTTCAAACTATCAAAACATGGGTAGAACATAAAATCTGGAGAACTGCCATTATCCACCAATACTCGCGAAATCACTACTTCTTTCATCCTCATTTTGATCACTAATGGGTCATCATGAGGATATAGCACACATGCGAGGTCATTTTTAGAGAAACCGATGACCAGTTTATCTTTGTTCACCTTCCTCGGGCGATCATCTTCAGCTAGATTTATCCGTTGAATATACGAACAAGCTTAATCCTCATTGAGGTAGCCCTTCTTCCCTGCAGTAAGGTCTCCACCTCCTGCATCTCCACCAGTAATAACACTGCAGTCAAATGATCCAAAACGAATAGAAAATACCTCACGTTCTGGTTGTTTTGGTCTCTTGGGGAGGTCGGGATCATCTTGATCATCTTCTCGATCTTCTTCATGATTTCTCTTCTTATCTTCTTTTGCTCGACGAGGAGATCTAGACCTCTGCCTTGCTCGATCATTGCTCCTTCCACCATTTCGACGATCTACATACTTGCTCAATTTTCCCCGCCTGATGAGCTCTTTAATTTCATTCTGGAGAGCTATGCAGTTTTTAGTCATATGACCATGATCCTTATGGAACTCGCAATATTTAGACTTATCCCTCTTGTCCGGATCTGCCTTTATTTTTTCAGGCCAGTTCAGCTCCTCACTGTTCTTGATCTCCTCCAGAACATGGTTTATGTTTACTTTCAAAGGAGTATAGTTTCTAAATTTCTTCAACTGTTCCAATGCTTGCTTTGCTTTTGACTTCCTGTTACTACTATTATTCTTCTGATCTTTCCTCTCAATCTTCGCGGCCTCAACTTTGGTCTCCTTAGTGTCCATGCTCTTCTTTGCGGCCATAGCTTCCTCGGCGTTCATAATTTTAGCTGCTTTTGCCATTAACTCTGCCATGGTTATAGGAGGATCTTTAGCTAGAGTGTAGTACAACTTATTTGGCAACAATCCACTCATCAGAGCAGTGATTGCTGTCTTCTCTTTGTAATCAATAACTTCAAGCTTCTCGTTATTGAAACGAGTAATATAATCCCTGGTGCTCTCACCCGCTTTCTGTCTAACACTTAACAAGTGCGCTACTTGTTTAACTAGTTTTGCTCCAAAATAAAAGTTCCCAATAAAGAGCTCGGCCAGTTGAAAGAAAGTTGCAATCTTCCCCCGAGGAAGATTATTGTACCATATTTGAGCTGATCCATGAGAGTTCCTGAAAATGCCCTGCATCGCATCTCGTCTGGAAAGCATATATATCATCAGTTGCTTGGTATTGTTCTATATGTAGAATAGGATCAGTTTTTCCATCATATTTTGGTGTTACTACTGGGGCTTTGAATTTTGATGGTGTGGGGAAATCTATAATTTCTTGTAAGAATGGTGTTCCTCGGATAAAAGTCCTTTATAAAGGATTCCTGGCCTTAGCCATTTCCCCTAACCTGTCTTCCAATCTTTGAATAGATCCCTTCCATGCATCATTTACTTCGTCGGGCCTATTGGTCCGAGCAACTGATCTTGTTGAATTTGCCTCTTGGGATTTTTCACGACGAGCACCTAGTTGTGATTGGGCAGAGCCTTCCTTTAAATCATATGGTCGTTGAGAGTTCCTCGACACTATCCTAGGGGGACTTCTATTCCTCCTAGGACCCAAACGATCAAAGGGAGAAACTCTACTCAATTTTTCAAAAGCACTGGTCCTTTCTGGAGAGAGAGTGATATTTTGTTGCGTATCTGTAGCTCGTACTGAGGAAGTCCTTCCAGGATGATAAGAAGGATCGTTAGATCTCTCAGTTCGATATCAATCGGTGCGTCTAGAATGAGATTCTTCCGGGAGTAACGCTCGCCTAGTCCGTGAGGAGGGCAAACGGGTATTTCTCTGAATGCTTCGTTGTCCTGACTGGGTTGGGGCTCCACCTTGGATAGTTTGCATGAGTTGTCGCATGGTTTCTTGCATGGCGGTCTGGCCCTGGGCCAAATTAGCCATTATACCAGCCAGATCTTGGACATTTGGGGGAGCATATGGATTTGGGGGGTTTCCAGCATTTCGATTACTGGATTCTGGATTATCAGCCATTGATGATGAGTTATTTTGATGAAAAACGAAAATTATAGTCGTTTCCCATAGAAGGCGCCAATCTGTTGATGTAAAAAATTAGATTATCTCTAATTATTCAATCACAGATAAAAATGAATAAGACAAAAGAATTTTAAAGTGGTTCAGCCTTGAAGGAATGGCCTACGTCCGCTATTTTGTTATTGCTGACTGTTTGCTTGGAATTCTTGATCACAGGTTTTACGAAAAAATTTTGAGTCCCCTGCTAATGAGGAGGTTACAATGTATTTATAGCCTTGAGGCTGTACATGCGAGAGAATATTACATAGATGGACCAATAGGCGTGTACATCTGTATGATAATAATCAACTTTTAATGCGCATTCAATCCTCTTAATTATCCGATTATAAATGCTTTGTACGAGATGCAGCTCGGACCGCCTAAGCTACTCGGACCGCCTAAGTAGCTCGGCATATATGAGTTGCTCGGTACAGTAAAGTTCCTCGGAGGACACTTTGTTGCTCGGAGCATCTGAGTTGGTCGGGGAGGTTGAGGTCCTTGGAATCAATGTGTTGTTCAAAAATATTTACGAGTGCCATGTAAATTGACACGTGTCTCCACATAATTGGTCCACGTCAGTAGAATAAATTTGGTATCAACACATATCTTCAATAGCTTTAATATAACTCATAGGGATTTTTTCCCTCCTTAAAGCCCACCAAATTATAACTACTCTATCATAAGGCTTTTCTAAATCTATAAAGACTATACATAAGTTTTTATTCTTACTTCTACATTTCTCTACTAACTGTCTTAATAAGTAAATAGATTTCGTGGTGGATCTCCCTAGTATAAATTCAAATTGATTTTCCGAGATAGTTGACTCATTTCTTAACCTTTGTTCTATAACATTTTGCCATAATTTTATAGTGTGACTCATCAGTTTGATTCCTCTATAATTAATGCTGTTTTGTATATCCCCTTTATTTTTAGACAACGGTATTATGGTGCTTTTCCTTCACTCATCTGACATGTTTCCTTCTCTTAAAATTTTATTAAATAAGCCTGTTAATCATTCTACCCCTAGACCTCCAAAGATTCTCCATACCACTATGGGTATTTTATCCGGGCCAACCGCTTTATTCTTTCCCATTTTTCTTATTAATATATCTACTTATTTTTCAGTAATCGGACCTACCAATCCTATATTTTGTTCAATGTTCTCGACATCTTTTTTCATATATTCTTCATTCAATAATCCCTGAAAATACTCTTCCCATCTATCTAGAATTTCTTTATCGTTAATTAATATATTTTGATTTACATCTTTAATACACTTAACTGGACCCATATCCCTTGCCAATCTATCTCTATTCTTTGTTATTTTATATATTTCCTTTTCAACTTCCTTGGTAACCAATTTATTATAAATATTATTTAGTGCGTTTTGTTGCACATTTCTAATAATATTTGTTAGTTCATTTTTTAACTTCTTATTCTTTTCTAAATGTTCTTGATTTTTACTCTTTTGCCACTCTTTAAAACTTACTCGTTTCTTTTGTATTATCTTTTACACTTCCTCATTCCACCACCAAGTCTCTTTTTTTGTAAATCTGTTCTTTAGTCTCACCTAAAACTTGCTTACCTATTTTCTCGATATCATTCTTTGTTTTTAACCAAATGTTGTTAACATCGTCGTTCCAATTCCACTTCATGTTTAATGGGATATTCTGTCAAAATTCAATCTCTTTGCATCCTTTTAAACCCTTCCATTTTATATTATGATAACCTATTTTCTCTTTTCGATACTTAAATCCTTTAACTGCTAAATCTATTACTAATAGACGATCTTAATTTGTTAAGTTTTCACCTGGTATAACTTTACAGTCATTGCATGTGTACAAGTCTCTTCTTCTAATTAAGTAATAGTCTATTTGAGTTTTATTCTCTCTGCTTTTAAATATTATTAAATGTTCTTCCTTTTTTTAAAAAAAATGTGTTTGTTAATGCTAGATCATATGCCTTAGAAAATTCTAAAATAGTTTCCCCTTCTTTATTTCTCGTACCAAAACCACAACCTCCATGTATCCTTGGATAATTATCTCGTTTTACTCCTACATGTCCATTCAAGTCACCTCCCAAAAAAATATTTTCATGCGTAGGAATTTTTTGTAACACTTCATCCAATAATTCCCATAACGATTTCTTTGCATTTTTATCTAAAACTCCTTGGGGCACGTAAGCACTTATAATATTCAATATCGTTTTATCTAACACGATCTTAATACTCATTAATCTATCTCCCCATCGCTTAACATCCACAACTTTATCTTTCATATAGTGATCAACAACAATACCCACCCCATTTCTACGATTATCTATCACTCCCGAGTAAAATTATATATAACCTTCTCCTAACTCTCTAGCCTTTTTCCCTTTCCATTTAGTTTCTTGAAGGCATGTTATGTTGATTTTACTCCATTCTAAAGTATCCATAAGTTATTTACACTTGCTAGTTAGTTTGCCTAAATTCCACGTACCAAATTTGATTTTATGTTGATTAGGCATAATTCTTCCAAATTTATCCGCTTAATTTAATAGCTTTTAGCACCTCGGACTATACAATTTGTATTGAATTATCTCATATATGTTCTACTGAAAATTCTTACATAGTGACTCAAGTTTTGTGTATTTTTCATGCTTTTTATAAGTAATTAAAGAAAGTGAAGATAAGAGGAATCCAAGACTAAGAGATCTAGATTTGAATGAAAGTCAGAGGGCAAAATGGTCAATTCACATCTAGAGTTCGGACGAGGGACCAACATGGAAATTGAAGACCTCGCGTCTACCAGTACGTAGGAAGAAAAGACATCCCAAACCGACCCTGAGTGAGAAGTTGTTGAGTTCCAAAGATGAGAAATAAAATTAAGAGAAAAGAAGAAAGGAGGAAATCCAGAACCGGACCAGACCGGATCGGACCGGGGTTGGTCATAAATGAATCGATCTGGGAAATATGAAGACTCTGAATAAATTCCAACATCGAATCGATACGAATTCTGATGAAAATGGACCTTTCCGGTGTCTTTAAGAACTCTGCATAAATTTGTCTACCGAACCAATCCGTTAAAGAAGAAAAACGAACCGATCCGGATGCTACCGGACCGAACTGAAGATCCCTGCCGGATCGGTTTGGAAAAGATTTTCCTAATTTTTCTTTTCTTGTTAAGAGTTTTTCTTTGCTCCAACTCTTGTAAATTTCATTATGTATTTAATTTAACTTAGTGTTAGACATTAAGAGGTTCAATTGTTCTTAGTTTTAGAGGGTAGAGCATTCAAGATTCATAGGTTTGTAAGTTTTGCTACATTAATTCAATATTCAAGCTTTAATTCCACAATTTCTTCATTATAAGTATTATTTAATTTATGCTTTTAATTGTTTTCATAATTTAGCTTAATTAGTTATTAAATTTAGGTTGCAATTCTTACTTCCAAATTTTCTTCTCAATTTCTCATATAAGCCATGAATTTATGCAAATTTTATTATATGTTCACACTTAGTTTAGTTATGTCCGGCTAAGTTTTTAAGGGTGGAGATGCATGAACCCGACCCGATGTAATTTATCTATATAGAAAATAGGTTTTGAATTGAAAATTTATTGGATCGTGTTGTGTAGTACGTTCAACCGTCGTAGACCTTTTAACCTCATTAGCCCTAGGTAATCACGGTGTTTAAGGATGCGATGCATGTGTTAGCTATTCGGCACCGCTTTATTATTACCTTTGATTATGTATGATACGGGCTAGTACCTTCATATGTGTAAGGCTTAGGATTACTAAAAACTGGGTTCGATCAACTTTCTAATTCAAAAGATAGTATTATGTTTGGTAAATGTACTAGAGTTTGGGGGATTGTATCCTAACCTATCTTTCCCTCATTCATATTCACTTCACTGCATTAGTTTATTTATGTTCACTTAGTTAGTTAGTAGTTTAAATTTCTTTCACATTTAGTAGTAGTCATTTCGTTCATAATTAACCATCTTTTCATTTCTTTTCGAGAATCAGTTTAGGGTTAGTCGACTATTCCTACGTCATCACGATCTTTCGTCCTAGTTCCCTGTGGAGACGATCCCAACTTATCGAATTATTAATAACGCGACAGGCTTGCACTTGATCCTATATAACACGTACACTAGATTCACATTGTGGTCTCATCAAGTTTTTGGCGTCGTTGCTGGGGACTTAGGTAGACTTTAGGTTAGTAGATTCACTCCCAAATTTGATTCCAAAATTTAAAAAAAGTCAAAAAAATCAAAAATCCAAAAAAAATCAGAAAATAAAAATAAATCATCTCTCAAAAGCCCTTTCATGCAAAATCAAGAACAAACTCCTCAAAATACTCCAATAAGAATTCACGAAAATCTCATTATTGAGTATAATTCCCAAAGTGTAACACCCCGTAATTATATGCATTTAATAGTTAATTAATTCGGGAGAAAAATTAGTGTGTCGTAATTTAATGAAATTAATTATGGAATTTTTATATAAATATTAATCGGGAGAATAATTGGTTAATATTTATGGGAAATTAAATTTACTAGGTAATTAGTAATATTTAATTACGTCTTAAGAGTATTAATGACGTGGGGTTTACTTATCTAAACCGGGAGTCGATTCTAGACTAAGTTAGGTGGGAGATAAGAAATTTTATAAAGTTATCCGGATGCCAATTCTGAGTGTACGGTTGATTCCGGAAGGGCCAAGATAGTCGGAATAGAGTACCTGGGGTAGTAAATGGGTCTCGGGGAGTTTTTAGGCATAACCGGGCCCATACGGGGGTATTTGGGTCACTTGGGCTTGGCCCATTAGGCTAAAAACGGGATTAAGACTAATCACTTAATTAAAGGGAAAAGGAGAACGACTGATTTCATTGGGGAAAACCTATAGTGGGAGAGAATACCCTAAGGAGCAGTTAAAGGCACTGGGAGCCAATTTGGGAGACAAAGGAAAGAACCAAAGGGGATTTCTTCATCAACCTTGAGAATCACAACTTCGGATCAGACCCTACCAAACCATAAGGCAAGTGGTTAACTTGATGTAGCATTTATTTGTATTACAATTCATATTCGTGTGATATGGGAATCAAAATTCATTTTGGGGTAAAGAGGGTACAAAAATGGGATTTTTGTAAATTAACCTCCTGATTAGAAATTCTTGTAGAGATTTATGATATAAACTGAGATTTATGAGTACTGGTCAGATGTGAAAACCCAGACAAATTATGAACAAATTTGAGATGGTAATTTGGTGTTGAGACTAATTAACGAATAACACGGGATTTTCCCCAATTCAGAAAATAGGAGAGAACGAAAATTAAACTGGGTTTGGGGACTTTATGGGGGTTCCTTATGATGTTCTTCATGTATTATATAGATGAGAGGACTTGAGTTAGACTGTAGAAGGAGTTGGAAATTTAAGGTTTTCGTCCATAGCAGAAACAGGCTTTCGGAGAAGACGAAGACCTGTTCGATCGATCGATCGATGGTCGGGGATTTTTGGCAGGTCGGCCACTTTTAGTATATAAGGGAAATTTACTTAAAATTATATTCCCACGCCTTATTTAGTGAGAAATGAATATAGGACATAAAATCTTAACAATTATGAGGGAAAGTAATTGGAATTTGGAGGGAATTTATGGGTGACACGTTGGGGTAATTTTGGGGAAATATATTCCAAAATATTAAAATTCGAATCAAGTGGGCGAGTCCGGGTATAGTGGTCGAGCGATACCAAAGTAATTAAATTAATTAATAATATGAGTGGGACCATAAACTCAAGTTATGACGTATAGGCTAATGTTACAGGTTTAGTACACGGTAAAGCGGGGATTGTTTTATATATATATATATATATATATATATGTGCGATAGTATATATTTATATATGGTCTGTGCATTAGTATTAGTGGCTAGATATTATTATTATATATACTCTAGTGCTATCAGGGGAGGTTGCGCGTAGAGGGTGAATCCCCTAGCTTGAGGAGTAGGGCGAGTATATTCTCAGGTCATAACGTCCATTATATGGGTGAGGGGCATCTCACTTTCAGGGAAGGAATATGACCGCCTCCAATATTTATGTTATTAACCAAGTTAGTGAGCGATTCGGACTTGGGGTAACTAGGTTATGTGAATACACCTACTGGGATAGCACTTTAGAGAATATACATTCGGGGAGTTATTACTCGGGAGGATGGTTATTATCATTTATTATTTATTATTCCAACATATGTGTGAATGTTGTAATGTGGTTATACATATATAATGAGATAAATAATTATATACGAGTAAATTAATACAGATCGTGAATTGTATTACATGTATAACGGGTGTGAAAGTTATATGAATTTAAAAAGGGGAATGATAAATTAAGTTAATGTTGATAATAACTTAGAAATCATAATTATTGCATACTCGGTTAGAGTAGGGTGGTTGCAAGGGGTTATATCGGTTATCTAGTTATGGGATAAATAACTAGGGGAATTAATTAAGGCGTTAGTCGTGCACATTAGAGGAAGGGTGAGGATATCCTCAAGGGAGTGCGACACTAACTAAAATATAAAGAGCATGCATACATATTTGTTACTGCAAGTTAATCATTTGCTAAATATTTTTCCAAATATTTTGGGTTCTGACCCTTGCTATAAATATTTTTTTTAAAACCTTTTAGGTGTCCAGCCACAGGGACGCGAAACTTGACTCATTCCAGGAATCCGTTGCTACAACATATGAGGATGTTGCGGGAGTTTGATAGGCGCCTCATTCTTTTCATTTCTAGTATAGAAATTTCCAATCAGTTACTCGGGCATGTTGCTTACAGCTTTATTTAGTATTTATGTCAGACTTGTTGAGATTTATCATTATCTGTCTTTACTTTTGTTGGATTTGAGCCGGTGGTTTATTCGGTCAGTTTATTTAGATGTGAATGGTTGATTTCAGTTAATTGTGATTGTTTAAATTATTTCGTTTTCGCATGAGTATTTCATTAAATTAATGAAAAGATAAAACTTGGCACCAGTCTAATTTTCTCACTTAGGTAGTTAGTAATTAAAAAGGCGACAGTGATGCTAAGAATGAATCAACTAAGAAACCTGTTCTAATTTAATTTAGGACTGATCACCCAGGGTTAATTAGGCGGGGTGTCACACAAAGCCCCTATACCCCTCGCGTTCCACAATTCTGGCTCCACCTCCTACCCCTCCAAACTCCACCGCGAGTCACACGTTGAGTCACACGTCTAGAACACTGAGTGAGGATTCAGATTCCATTGGAGAGAGAGACATGTCGGATATCACTAGTTTCGGTACGGTTGAGGGAAACCTACAGTATCATCCCATGAAGGAACTCTTATTTCCTGAGTGAACGGTCACACATGGATGCATTATACTTCCGTACAATGCATGACAGTTCCACTTCCGTAATGGGATTATACAAATTCTTCCAACATTTCACGGCATGGATTCGGAGAAACCATATCTCCATATTAGAGAGTTCAAAGAGGCGTGCGAAACGTTTAGTAATCAAGCTTGCACGTAAGATGTCGTTCGCCTAAATCTTTTTCCTTTTTCCTTTTTCCTTAAAGGATAAAGCTAAGACCTGGATTTGGTCTTTACCACCGAACTCGATTATATCATAGAAGGATATGCAACCCAAGTTTCTTTCAAAGTTCTTTCCACCACATAAAACCAACTCTCTCAAGGCTCAAATTCAAGCCTTTCTACGACGAGATAATAAGCCATTTGACAAGTGTTAGGAACGAATTCAAGAGATGGTTAATGCTTTCCCTCATAATGGATTTGATAAGCATCACCTTATCTCTTTCTTCCATCACGGGCTTTCTATAGCATCTAAAAAACTTGTTCAAACAATGTGTGAAAGATCATTTTGGGAATTAGATGCGAGTGAAGTTGAGGTTCATCTTAAGTATATCCTCGAGACTACTCAAGCATGGGACACATCCGATCCTTATTCCCAAAACCGACCTCGACAAGTGTCCACTACGCCTGCTGTGTCCAATCTATATCAATTGAATCATGATACCTTGGTAGACCGATGACTTGATCAATTTGAGAAGAGTATGAGAGACCTACTAGAGGTACGACTGAGAGAAAATGTGTGCGCCATTTGTGAGGTGGGCCATTCAATAAAGAAATGTCTGACGATACCCGTCTATAAAGTTATGCATACCAAGCAAGTGGAAGCAATAAGAGGTTTTAAAGGAAATTTTAACGCCCCTCATGGGAACTAGTATAACCATTTGTGGAGAAAACATCTCGGTTTTAGCTACGGGCAACAACAAGCTGCGTTGAATCCACATTCACATGTTGCCTTACTTCCACCCCCTCCTCAATTTCAGTAAGCACCACCTATGCAGGCTCACATGCAAGCTCCACCTCTAGGCCCATACATCACCCCACCGCGAAGGACTCTTGATGAAAACTTAACCTAGTTTATCCAATCCCAAAATGAAACCAATGCCAAGTTTGAGCGCATGTTCACTGAGATGCATACAAGCTTATCTAAGTTGCAATCTTCATTGAGTGTCCAAGAGAAGGGCATGTTTTCGGCTCAAGGAAAAAGACCTCCTTAAGGTTAAGCTAATGATAGCTCTACATATTTCAATCAACAAGAACAATGCCAAGCTATCACCATTCTACGTAGTGGGCGAGTCGCTGATTTATCACCTCCCTCACATGAGAAGCCAAAAGACAAGGAGGTTTCGTTCGGCACGAAAAGACCGAAGATGCCCCCTTGAATGAGAGTGAAAAGGAAGACATTAACGATCCCGAAGTTATTGTGAAACCGCTCATCACTGCTCCGTTCCCTCAACGGTTGGCTACACCTTAAAAGGGAGCCTACTGTGCAGATGTGCTAGATGTTCTTAAGCAAGTAAAACTGAATTTGCCATTCCTTGATGCCATCCATCAAATTCCTGCCTATGCCAAGGTCATTAAAGATCTTTTGACTATGAAAAGATGACTAAAGGTGAAGAAGAATGACTTTCTGGCACAGAATGTGAGCTCCGTTCTACTTAACGACCTTCCACCCAAGTTTAAAGATCCGGATGCACGCACGATCTCATGTGTTATTGGAGAACGTCAAATTGAGAGAGATTTATTGGATTTAGGTGCGAGTGTTAATATACTTACCTACTCCATTTATAGGCAACTTGAGTTGGGTGACCTTAAGCCCACACGAATCACTCTCCAATTAATATATCGCGCAGTGAAGGTGACTCGAGGGATTGTTGAGGACGTGATAGTCCAAGTGGACACTTTCTACTTCCCGATAGACTTTGTCATCTGGGACACGAAGCCCTCCATCCATTTTAGCAGCCATGTTCCCATCATTCTAGGTCGCCCATTCTTAGCTACGGCTAATGCCTTAATCAATACACAAAATGGGCAAATGCAGCTCACTTTTGGGAACATGGCCCTCGTGACAAACATCTTTAATGTTGCTAACCAAATGGGTAACAAAGATAAAATCCATACGGTCGACCTCATAAAGGAGGTAGTAAAAGAGAACATGGAGAGAGCCATGGGTGGGGACGCGTTAGAAGCATGCCTAGTGAGAGGTGATGAAAGTGAGATCCCATACACCGAGTATGAGCGAGAGGTAGAGGATTTGAAAGCCATATTAGATGAGGGAGCGTCGTTAGAGGAGTTGAGAGATGTTCATTGGGTTTCTAGATTCGAGGAACTACCCCCAAGGGAGTCATGCTTGACACCTTTCGAAGAGAAATTTCCTACCCTCGAGTTGAAGAAACTACCCTCTAATGTGAAATATGCTTTTTTAGGAGAGGATGAGACATTTCATGTTGTTGTCTCCTCTAGCCTACATAAAGAGTAAGAGGGTAAGTTGCTGGAAATTTTGAGGAAGAACAGAGGTGCTTTTGGTTGGTCTATAGCGGATTTGAAAGGTATAAGTCCCCTGATTTGTACCCATAAAATCCACCTCGAGAAAGACATGAAGCCCTCGAGGAAAATGCAAAGCCAACTAAACCTAACCATGAAAGAAATTATTAGAGTGGATATTATAAAGTTATTAGATGCCGGGATTATCTACCCTATCTAGGACAGCAAATGGGTGAGCCAAATTCAAGTCGTCCCGAAGAAGTCAGGAATGATGGTGGTCGAAAACGCTAAGGGAGAATTAATTCCCCAACGCACCACCATCGGGTGGCGCGTTTGCATTAATTACCGAAAACTCAATGTCGAAATGAGAAAATACCATTTTCCCTTACCCTTTATCGACCAAATAATTGAACGCGTAGCGGGTCACCCTTATTGTTGCTTCCTTGATTCTTATTCCGAATATTACCAAATTATGGTAGACATACTTGATCAAGAAAAGACGACTTCTACATATCTATTTGGCACATTTGCCTATAAACATAAGCCTTTTGGATTGTGTAATGCGCCCCCAACCTTTCAACGGTGCATGCTAAGCCTCTTTAGCGACATGATAGAGAGAGGACTTGAGGTTTTCATGGACGATTTTAGTGTTTTTGGCCCTTCTTTTGACCAATGTTTAGCAAATCTTGAGAAAGTATTATCCCGGTGTGTGGAGAAGAACTTAGTCCTCAATTGGGAAAAATGCCACTTTATGGTTACCGAGGGCATAGTTCTTGGCCACATAGTCTCATCTAAAGGCATAGATATTGACGGAGCAAAAATAGATGTCATAACTGAGCTTTCCCTGCCTAAATCAATAAAGGATGTGCGCTCCTTCTTAGGCCACGCAGGATTTTATAGAAGGTTTATCAAAGATTTAAGCAACATAGCTAGACCCTTAAGTAACCTCCTTATAAAGGATGCACCCTTTGAGTGGAATAACACATGCCAAGAGGGTTTCGATAAATTGAAAAGCATGTTAATTTTCGCTCCCATCATGCAAGCTCCGGATTGGTCTCTTCCATTCGAGCTTATGTGTGATGCTAGTGATTATGCGATTGGGGCAGTTTGGGGGCAAAGAAAAGACAAAAAAGCTCATGTCACTTATTATGCTAGCCGAACGTTAATCGGGCCACAGCTTAAATACTCCACCACAGAGAAAGAGTTGCTAGCGATTGTTTGTACTTTGGACAAATTCATCTCATACCATGTTGGGTCACCCATCAAATGCTTTATCGACCACGTGGCCCTGAAATATCTCCTTATGAAGAAGGATGCAGAGCTGCGCCTAATAAGGTGGATCCTACTCCAACAAGAGTTTAATCTCTCTATAAACGATAAGAAAGGGGTAGAAAACGTTATTGCTGACCATTTATCTCGGCTCTCGTCCGACGTGCCTAGTGATCTAATACCCATAGACGAGTACTTTTCGGATGATCAGTTCTTTGCTACTTCATCTCTACCATGGTTTACGAACATTATTAATTATCTTGTTACAGGAGTCATTCCCCCCGGATGGACACCGCAAGAGAAGAAGAAATTCACTACTTGGTCCCGTATGTTCTTCTATGACAACCCATTCCTATTTAAATATTGTGCCAACTAGCTCATTCGAAGGCCCGTACCGAATGAAGAAATTCAAGATATGATCCATTTTTGTCATATGGAGGCTTGTGGAGGCCACTTCTTTAAGAATAAGATGTCCGCTAAAATCCTACAAAGCGGTCTTTATTGTCCCACAATATTTCGGGATGTGAACACCTATTACAAATCTTGCGATAGATGCCAAAGGATGGGTGTTATTTCCCGCTGTAACATGATGCCACTAACCCCTATACTCGTCATTGAGTTATTTGATTGCTGGGGTATTAACTTCATGGGACCATTCCCTCCCTCCTTCAGTTTCTTATACACCCTCGTTGTGGCAGACTAAGTCTCCAAATGGGTAGAGGCAATAGCTACCAAGACGAATGATAATAAAGTGGTGATAAAGTTCTTACAAGAACACACACGCTCTCGCTTCGGTGCTCTGAAAATGATCATAAGTGATAACGGCACATATTTTTACAATAAGTCGTTTGAAAAGTTAATGAGAAAGTATAGGGTCATCCACAAGGTTGGAACTACTTATCACCCACAAACAAGTGGACAAGCCGAGTTAGAAAATCGTGAAATCAAAACCATCCTGGAAAAGACCGTCGATCCTACTAAAAAAGATTAGTCACTTCGATTAAACGATACGCTATGGGATTACCGTACTGCCTACAAGATCCCCCTCGGATGTCTCCATTTCATTTTGTCTATGGCAAGCCTTTCCATCTCCCCGTGGAGTTAGAGCACAAAGTCTATTGGGCCATCAAGAGGTTGAACTATAATTTTGATAAAGCCGCTGAAACTCGCAAGCTTCAATTGAATGAGTTAGAAGAGATGCGCAATGATGCATATGAGAATGCTAAAATTTCAAAAGAACAAATGAAACTCGTGCATGACAAGATAATTCGACGCAGAGAATTTCATCCGGGATAAAAAGTGCTTCTCTATAACTCTCGATTACACTTGTTTACCGGTAAGTTACGTTCAAGGTGGACGTGTCCATTTATGGTTAGTGAAGTATGCCCCCACGGAGCTATAGAGTTGGAAGATGCAAAAGGGGGAAATACTTTAAAGGTGAATGTCCAACTTCTCAAAATGTACTTTGAGGCATACGTCGAGGAATTCGATACCATTTGGTTATCAGACCCCGTCTATGGGGATTGATTGAGCAGCGCGAGAAGGTCGTCTCACCCCCGACGTATATGGGGTGATTCTTGTGTATAGTAGACGTGAGTCGGTTAGGTTGGTCAGAGTCGGTAGGTATATGACACATTGGATAGGTGCAGGAGAACACACGTTGAGAGCGACCCTAGGTTTTCGGAGTAAGAATGGAGAGAAGTTAGGTTGATTATTTGTAGGTATAGTTGTGGGATCATCCAGAGAATGAGAGAGATACGTGAAGTCTACACTTTGGGGATTATTCATAATTCAGGGATCCGGACCAATCTACCCCCGGGGGTCCCGATCAGTTCATTTTTTAAGACCGATCCAGTCTTGGGAACCCAAATCGGTTCGGTTTCTATGTATTTGGTTCCTTCCCGAGATGCAACCCCTATTCCCCAATCCTTCTTCTTCCCTCCAAATTTGTTTCCCTATTCCCCAAACCACCATTTCCCTCCCAAATTAACCCCCCTTCCTTCTAAAACCCTTCCCCCTAAAACTAACCTTTCCCTCCACCATACCCACCTATAAATACACCCTTACCCCTCCCTCTTTCCCCCACCACTTCTCCTTACTCTCTCTTTTCAAAATTTCTAGTGTCTAACCACTTTTGCTACACATGGACAACCACCTCCGCCCCCAAAAATGCAAATCCGTCGAAGTCATTAACCACAAAAATGACTTATACCGCTCCAATCAGGAACAAATATCACGTGAGAGTTTTTTCAATCAATCTCGTAAACTGCATATGAAGCGCGAAGTGCGTTGGAATAAGTTGCCAAATTCCATCACGAACCTATTCTTTTCACGAAATTGGTGTCGGTTCCTTAATGAGCCCCACAATGCCGTGTGGGCAGCCGAGGTGCAAGCTTTTTATGGAACCGTTGTCCGCATAGGTGACTTTGTTTTCGAGGCGTTTGTCGACGATCGATGCATTCCATTCTCCTTAAAGATTATACTCGAAATCTTATAAAGAAGGATATATCGATCCCGGCCCAATTCACATATCCAAACAGTCTCCCCCCACTCAACAAATCTATTAGCATTGTTGTATAGCACCCGATGAGGTTTGGGGGACATAAACATTTTCGATGGGCCGTATGAGCGAGAAGGCGCGCATCACCTTCCAAATCGTGTGCGCAAATATCCTACAAACCTCAAACGATTTCGCAATGCGCCCTCGGTAGGTGACTCTCTTGTATCATCGTTTTCACCCACCGATCCACCTGGGCCACATTATTTACAATGACATATTTTACGCGGCCTTGGACGAAAAGGGAACCAACCCTCTCCCGTATGCTCGACTCATCACATCCATACTAGACGACGTCGGAATTGAACCTCTAATCGGGTCCCTCTCCTTCCCAACACTCTTCGTCGGGGCACCCATACAAAAATTAAGAGACAACGTATCTACGCACGGCAAGCAGAAGAAGCGGATGACGACGATGATGAAGATACCGAGACGGATGATTCGTATGATGATAATTCCGAGGAGGAAGTAGATGGGGATACCGACGTAGTTTTGGGCAAGGGGGATGAGGAGGAATATAATAAGGATGACGATTCTGATTTTGAGCCCCCGAGAGCCGAGTTTGATAAGCGAATCACAGCGCTGGAAGCACGATTCAATGGGTTTATCAATCAAAACAACGCTCACTGGGAGGAGGACCGACGGGCATATCAGCACGACACGAGCATGTTACATCGACTCCAAGCTAAAATGTACCACATGACTATGGATACCCCTCCCCCAGATAATTTCTATGACCCGTACAACCCAAATGCGCTTCCAAATTTCACAAAGTTCAAAATGCCGAAAAAAACCAAAAATTTTGAAAAATTTCCAAGAATCCAAAAATATTTTTCTTCAAAGTAAATAAAAATTGGAATTAAAATTTTTCAAAAATATCACCGAAGCTTTGTTTAAAGTATCAAATTTGTAAATTTCAAATTGCACAAAGCCGAAATTGACCAAAGATGGAAATTGAAATAAAATCAACGACTTTACGAATAAGTGTGAAGATTAATCAACTTGGTGAGATTTCGAGCCTATCAAATTTTCTGAGTTTTTAAATCAATCCGAGTTAACAGTTAACTCAAAGTTCATTTCAGCATTTTAAAAAGTCGTTAAGGATCTCAATTCTTTGTTTTGATCGGTTACAGAAATAGTGTGTGATGTTGCCTCAAAAAGCATACTAACATATCTCTAAACTAATATTCATCTCGAGACACATATGGTAATTTGATTAATAATTAGGATAAATGAATTTAGGCAATAGTTTGTTAATAAGAAAGATTAGCCATAAAAAGTTGTAAACAATTACCCTTTTGCTAGCCATTTTGAGTTGAAGAAAAATTTATCCTTTCGTTTGGTAACCCGAAAAACCCAAATAGCCCGTAATTGAGAAAAGTAAAAAAATCAGAAATTAAGTCCAATTGGTGCGATAAAACGGGGAAAGAAAATTAGAGAAATGCTCAACAAAAATAGCAAAAAAGAAAAGAAAAATGAGCAAAAGCCCGAAAAAGCACTAATGGACATAATAAGGAGTTTTTTCAATCCCGAATTTCCTAACCGTTCCCACATTACCCAATATACTTCATAACCCAAGAAAAGTCCTAACCAAGTCCGGATTGCGAAGTTAATTACCACGTGGAGAGTTAAAACACAAAAATATAATAAGAGAGCTTGATTGGTGTGTATAAGAGGCAATGTTCCCGTTTCCCAACGATCGTAATCTGATGAAGAGATCTTTGCACCCATAAATTTCCGTTTTTTAATTTTGTGTGTGTGAATTCGTGTTCAAATGCATTTACTCCTTATATCACGCATACCGAGAGAAATAGCCACATTCCGAGTGATTCGTTTGTGAGAGCATCCCATGAGCATTTGAATCAAAAAGAATTTTCGAAAAAATAACGTAATGATCAATCGGTGGAAATTTACGATTAAATTTCTGGCTTCACTCACACACACATGACAAATTGAGATTTATGAATATAAATATATGGTGATTATTTTTAGAAAAGTTTGAATTATACAATTTTTAGGTATTTTGAATTTTTTTTGAGTCCAAAATGAATTTTGTGGGTATATTCACTGCAAACCCTCACGAGACAAAACTCGTCTTATTAGGGTGACTGTGACACCCCTTTTAAAATAATAACGGGTGGCCAGCCCTATACTATAATAAATTAGGAATCTCAAGTGGATCATTCTCAGCATCTACTGTCGAGACTAAATAAACATAGCTAACTACCCAATACTAAAATAAGCGGATGCCAATTTTTTTTAAATACATACAACGAACATCATACCAACGATATTAACTACAAAACATGATAACATATACACATGCACCACAATAAAAGAAGTAATTCTATACAACATCATAAGTACACAAAAGGAAATATACCCAAATATGCTGTATGGTCACAAACAATACAACATCCTGAGGGGAAAAATAAAAAAAAATGCTATATAAATAACCCTTGGGTATAAACCCGATATACACACTGAATCCTTAAATAGATTTACAAAAGATAAGAAGCAGTTATAACAAAATCCCGCAACAGTCTGCATCTGCTACAGTTCCGAGGACACTGGATAGAAAAGCATCATTAGCGTCCTTGCGGTGGGACACCTATAATATATTATAATATATGTATAGCAAGAAAGAAATATAAACGGGTCAGGGCCCGAGGTGTGAAAACAGTTTAGCAAGTGCATTAAAATGCATAATAATTATAAATGCACAATTTCATAATTAAAGTGGAGTCGCACTCTCGTGAAACTCAAACTCACCCCTCAACTAAAGAGCTCACCTAAACGTATGCACATGAACCTCAATTAAACTACCCGACACATTCTAGGGACAATTTAATCTTAATCTATGCGTAGATTTTCGCCTGCGTAACCCGCTATCTCAAATATATAACCGTTATCATCTCATTCTAACATATCCTAAGTGTGCGCCCGAGCCTATATGTTAACATATAAATATATACATACACATATCCTACTAGAACTTATCCATTTATAGTTATTAACTTTAACAAGTTATTAGCATTAATATAGTCACACATCAACTTTATATTCTTATGAAGCATTGTTTTGCTATAACAAATAGCTTCGAATAATAAGGACTAAACTTCGCCTCACCCCCAACATTGCGCTACGTTTCATGCGTGGGATGTCTCGCAAAGCGAAATCCAGACAAGGAACCCCCCGATACACTACTCCTTGACAATGTTGATTGTTGAGATCCATTATGCCCTCGGCACACGACACATATAACATCGACTACCTATTATGAGTAACTATCTCTAATTACATAAGTAAGATATCACACAGTACCTATAGGGTCTATATAACTTTATTTTAGTTATAACTACGATCATTCAACCCTAACAAACACGTACACATAACACACACAACGTGCATTTAAAACACCCAGAGCACATTCACTCATCAGATACATATAACATTTACTTATGGGATATATATATATATATATATAACATTCACTTATAGGATATATACATATATGTACTTCACAATGCTATCATCTTCCAGGAATTACTCACTTTATCCTGGGTTACCATCCACCGGACTATTATCACACCGCCCTGGTAATCAAACATAACACAATGTATGGGAAGTGGTCATAGTTTCGAATCTGAAAGTGAGTATGAATCATACCTAAGACTTCTCACCCAGAATAAAATCACGCAATAAATAATGGACGACTATGACCTGGGGACTATACGCTCCCAGCTCCTCAAGTCGGGGGCCTTACCTACCTCGCGCAACTTCCCATGATAGCACCGGAGGGGTATGCTCACACAATGGGTATATATATCATTCACACTAGATATATATACAATCATATCATATACACAAACCATCACACAAGGTATATACATTCACGCCATATATATATATATATATGCCTACTATCTCACATCCGTATATATAAAAGTAATGAACACGGCTATATGTATATAACTCTCATTATACTAACCGAAGCTATAACGCGTACTTTCCTAATTCATTTCATAATACAGTTCCTCACTCATCCATCACACCTATGATATGGCTAGTCTCCCAATTTGATCAACATTGCGTATACTATCTCCTAACCCAATTGTATATAACCATCATCATACCCACACACCATCTATATCCATAGGCACATAGATATATAATAATTATCCCGGCTATAAGCACGCACATAACTAGTAGCCGGTAATAAATTAAATCTTTATCAATTAAATTACGATTCAATTGCTCATATGAACCCTTAACATTACTGCGTTTATGATTAACTCCTTAAGTTTAAGGTCACTAAGGGCACACGACCTCTCTCTCATTGGTCCTCAATTTTATATAAATTAAAATCTCGTCACTAGGAGGATTAAACATGAAATTCATCATAACAACTCCAAGTAATACCTTCACAACCACCTCGATGAGTCCCCAACGTCACATCATATAATAACCTACGTCAAATCTCCAAGTAGGATTCCCGTCGCTAATATGATTCCCAATAAGTCGATGCGATAACTTCAATTTGTACTCTCTCGAAATAACCAGATAGTTCCTCATATACGAAACTCCCTAAAATCTCCAAAATGTACTTCTCGTACCATATTATAATATTCCCAATCAATAAACCCAATCGAAACGGAGTAAAACTCATTCTAGAAAAACTTCGCAAAACAACCCTGTTTTCGAATCGATTCGGTCCTTTATGCGAATCGATTCGATCCAAAGGACCTGTAAGTCTGCCTTAGGCTGAATCGATTCAATTTTGGGTCCAAATCGATTCGATCACACAGACCTGACACTTTTGCCTTAAGCCGAATCGATTCGCTTAAGGGGCGAATCGATTCGGGTCTAAAGAACTCCAAAAATCCCAACTTCTGTACAAAACCCACGAATTATAAACCCTAAAATCATCAACTCTAACCATCAATCTTCAACCCAAACATGTTTCTAACATCAAAAATAAATATATATCTCAACCCTACTAAATTTACAACCTCAAATTCATATACAAATCTCAAATACAAGATTTAACCAAAAATCTAGTTTTTTAACATTTTAACTCAAAATTCATATTTTTATCCACAAATCATGAAATAAATGACAAACATAAATTATTTAGCAAGTTTAATCACTTACCTCAAAGTTTTAGAGGTTGAATCTCCCTCGAAATCACGGATTGGCCGGAGTCTCCAAGCTTTTCTTCTTTCTCTTCTTCTTCTCTTCTTCTCTCTCTCTCTCTAAGGCTTTCTAAATCTCAAAAGAATGAGATTGTTATCTCACATAGGATTTATAAGCCTTATCTCCAAAATACCTAACTTTAAATGATTATACACACTTTAAACGACTCGTTTACTCCAATTCGAGTCAATCCAACTTAAAATATTTCGGAACCAAAATAAAACCCAAGGACAATCATTTTGACTATCTCGACCCATACCTGATCAACCGCGCACTTTGAATCATCATCTGAAATACTTTATAACATTCTCACATTTTGACCTCAATTGCCAAATTTAAAATTCTCCACTTTAAATAATTATTATTTGTCCTAAAATAGTTAAGTACCTAGTCCTCAAAATCACGGGGTATTATAGTGACCTAGGGGATTAAAGTCTTCTTGCATACGCTCAATGCAATCGCTTGCCCGCGAAAGAGGTATTAATCCTAGTAAAATAATTTTCAAGAGTTGAGAATTGGTTAAGCTCTTTTATATTGCTCGGGACGCGCAAAGTTCTAAGTTTGGGGGTTTGATTAGACATAAATTCTTCCGAATTTATCCCGTTAATTTAGTAACTTTTAACACCATGGACTATGTATTTTGTATTGAATTATCTCATATATGTGCTACTGATAATTCCTAAACAGTTCCTCGAGTTTTGTGTATTTTTCATGCTTTTTACTAGAATTTAAAGCAAGTGAAGAGAAAATGAATCCAAGATCGAGAGATTAGGATTTGAATGAAAGTTAGAGGGAAAAATGGTCAATTCACATCTAGAGTTCGGACGAGGGACCAACATGGAAATTAAAGACCCCGTGTCTACCACTACGTAGGAATAAATAGCATCCCAAACTGAGCCCTGAGTGAGAAGTTGTTGAGTTCTAAAGAAGAGAAACAAAAAATAAGAGAAAAGAAAAAAAGGAAGAAATCCAGAACCAGACCGGACCGAGGTTGGTATAAACGAACCGATCTGGGAAGCATGAAGACTCTGAATAAATTCCAACATCGAACCAATCTAAATTCTGATGAAAATGAACCGGCCCAATACCTTTAAGAACTCTGCATAAATTTGGATACCTAACCGACCTGTTAAAGAAGAAAAATGAACCAATCCAGTTGCTGCCGGACCGAACCGAAGATCCCTGCAGGATCGGATCGAAAGAGATTTCCTGATTTTTCTTTTCTAATTAAGAGTTTTACTTTGCTCCAAATCTTGTAAATTTCGCTGTATATTTAATTTAACTTAGTACCAGCCATTAAGAGGTTCGATTGTTCTAAGTTTTAGAGGGGTCTTGTATTCAACAACCCAAGGTTTTTAGGTTTTGCTACATTAATTCAAGATTCAAGCTTTAATTCCATCATTTCTTCATTACAAGTATTATTTAATTTATGCTTTTAATTGCTTTCATAGTTTAGCTTAATTAGTTATTAAATTTAGGATGCAATTCTTACTTCCAAAATTTCTTCTCAATTTCTCACATAAGCCATGAATTTTCGTAACTTTGATTTTGTGTTCACACTTAGTTTAATTATGTCCGGCTAAGTTTTTAAGGGTTGGGATGCATGAACCCGACCCGATGTAATTTATCTATATAAAAAATAGGTTTTGAATTGAAAATTTATTGGATCGTGTTGTGTAGTACGCACAATCGTCGTAGACCTTTTAACCTCTTTTGCCCTAGGTAATCGGGGTGTTTAAGGCTGCGATGCGCATGTTAGCTATTCAGAATTGCTTTATTCTTACCTTTGATTATGTATGATGCGGGCTAGTACTGATAACTATGCTTTTTGCGTATGTCGTTGTTGAAAGCCAAGTTAGTCAAAATCATCAAATACCTACAAAATATAACAACTCAAGTGTAGCGGTAAGTAAGGGTATCAATCCACTTCCAAGGGGGTAAGCTAGAGACAAATTCAATTGTAATTCACTTTTCATTTTCTTTTTGTGTTTTTCACTTTTCTAATTTTTTTAGCTTTTTCAATATTAAAACAATAGGGTGAGGTGAGGTGAAATAAGACGAAACTAAACTAAATGTGATATGATAAAAACTAACTAGAAAATTACTAAAATGAAAAATAAAGTCTAACACTAAAATAAGAGATAAAGTGAGGTAAGTAATTGTGAGAACAATCAAGAAATGGGATTACACCACAAATTTTAGTTATTCTAATTAATTAATTTCATTATTTGAATTCTCCCAAATTAATATCAAAATTACAAACCAACTCTCGTTGCAAGTGTAATTATAATAGTAATCTTTTAGAAAATTAAGCTTAACACCCCACAACTCTAGAAAAATAGATCTACACTCCTTTTAATTAATCACCCTCTAGGATCGATCGATTAAAATTTATGTAAATCTTAAAAAATAAATTTAGAGTTGAAATTCAAGTTATAATACCCCACTTAAGAAACCCCTATCTCTAGTTCGAATCTAAAATGGGTATTATAACTAGAATTTCGATTTTCTCTCGAAAATCATTTACCCTCTCTCGAGGCGTAAATTTAAGAGTGAGGGATCAAAATTAACATTCAAAGGGACTTTTCAAGTAATTAAACTAATAAAAATAAAATAACATCAAATAAGGGTTTTACCCCACCCCTTGAAAGGGGATTTAGCCTAACATGATATAAATATGACAAATTAATAATCAAAGGCATAAAATAAATTAGATGAGAAAAGAACAATCAAACCCCAATCTCTTAATGCTTAATTGATCTTCAATCCATGAGTTGAAATTCATAATCCATCAACTTGAGTGATCCAAACAATATAACATAAAAATTTCACTCAAATTAATCCTCACACATTTATCACTCAATAATCTCAAAAAAGAAAAATAAAAACTATTTACAAAATAAAATTTATCTTAATTTATTTCTAAACTAAAATTTCTCTCTCTACAATTCTCTCTACCAAGCTTAATTCCTCCCTTTTGAAGGAGCATGGTCTTCTTATATAGTAGGCACATTAGGGTGCATGTGGATATGGTGTGAGGTCATGTGAATGAGGGGTGAGGGAATAAAAAATCTGATATGGTTAATGGGGGTGTTTTGGGAAGTTGGGGTAGAAGAGTTAGTTGGGTATATTTTTGGGTATTGGGTCAAAAAGGTTAAGTGGGTTTTATTAGTCACATGGGTTAAATGGTTTAGTGTTGGTTTGTTTGTCCTAGTTTTGGCAGGTGCACGATTTGGCTTTGGAAAAGTGGGTTTCAAGGGATTTGAATGGGGTTTCGATTTTGGGAGGCCAAACTCGGGTCTTGGTTTGAGGTGGAGGTCAGATGTGGGTAAAGGGGGTTTCGGGTTTGGGTTGTCGGAGAAAGGGGCTAGAATGGGTCGGAGGTAAGAGGGTCATCGGTTTGGCACCGCTAGGGTTTGGACAGGCGGGAGATGGAAGGGCGCTGGGCGAGTTGATGGTTGGGAGGAGCTGAGGAGCGATGGGGCAGTGGGTTAAAAGGACGGTGGTCATGGGATTTCACCGCCGACAGGAGTTGTCGTCGGCGGCTGGGGCTGGTTTCGAAGGCCGGTCGAAAGTGATGGGGTGGGACACGGTTTGAGTTAGGTGGGTTAGATGGATGTGGGATGGTGGTGGAGTTTGGTTTGCTTGTTAATGGAGGAGAGAGTGTGTGGGTGTTGTAGGTAAGAAGATGGATAAGAGGGATATGGTGTGGTGGGGTGTAAGGGAATATGGTGGGTGTGAGGGAGGATAAGTGGGGTGTAGGATATTTAGTGTGTGAGTGTTTAATTTGGACCCTTAAAATAATAAAGACTCAACAAAAATAAAAGTAAAAAGTAAAAACAAAATCTAACTAAAAATAACACAAACTAAAAATAAAAAATATTTAAACTAAAAAAAATAAAATCCTAAGCTATTAAAAAACTAAAATAATAAAACAAAAGAAATACAAAATGAAAAATCTAAATGAAAATTAAAGTCCCAAAAAATATAAAATCTAATAAACTAAAAATAAACTACTAAAACTAATCTTAATAAAATAAGACTAAACTAAAAGCTAATAAAAATCAAAATAAAATAAAATTATACTAATAAAAATAAAATAGAAAAATAGAAAATAAAACTTAGAAAATACTAAATAAATCTAAAATAAATTCTAAAAAATAAAAATGACTCAAACTAAAAATCTAAAAAATAATAAAAAAGTACAAAATCTACACACACACGGGTCGGAGAAGGCTAAGGCTAGGATTGGCTAGGGTAAGGGTTTAGGTAGGTTTAGGGACAAGGTATTTAGCACCATAAAATGCGCATTTGCCTCGATATTTAGCTTTTGACATCGCAAAGGGACGTTTGACCTACAAGATAAACATTTAAACACATAAGACCCGTATTGTCGAGAATTAGCACTAAAGTAAGTCTTTTTGGGGTATAAAATGTACAGTTTTTGGTGCTTATCACACCACCCCCAAACAAAGCATTGCTAGTCCTCGAGTAATAAGATAGAGAGAAAGAGAAAGATAAGTGACCAAAAGTGTACCACTTTCGCGGGCACTTGCGATTGCACTTAGCATGTGCAACAAGCCTTTAAACCTATAGGTTGCCCTACAGGACGAGTTGTGTCTCGTGAGGGTTTGCAGAGAATATACCCACAAAATTCTTTATTTGAAAAAATTTATTGAAAGGCATTCAATCTCTTATTAGACATAGAATAATCGCACAATCCATCATAAGATAAATGATTTCAGAAGTGCAAGCTAGAATTTAAAAAATGTAGCTAAGTAAATACACAAGTCACATCCTTCCTAGAACTCAACGTGTGTAGTGTGAATCCATCAAAATGGGTCGAGTATCATCAAAGTAATCCCTAGATTGCCTTATCGGAATCAACGCTTCAACTTCAAAATCTCACGGGATATAACTCTCTCAAACGAACTCTCGAGATTAGGGTCAGTGTATCGCTCTTGTGTGTGAGGAGGTGAGTAAATGTAAGCAAGTTCACACGTCTCACACACACATAAGAAAGAAAGAACAATTAGAAAGAAAAATGATCTCATGAAAGATATATTAATCACTATAGTGAGAACGTCGAGTTATTCACCACGTCGACTTTCATTTGCCCGAACACCTAGGGGAATATATGGACGATTATGGGTGAGGGGAAATGAAATGGGATGAGAAGAATATGATATGAAGGATAAAATGGGATGGTGATAGTGATATGAAGGATGAGTGATGCATAAAAGATGGATGGTTATGAAATGGATGCGAAAGAAGAGTGTATACACTTTAGGCACAAATGTCTTTATTACATAAAACTAACTACAAACTCTCTTTCTTTTCTTTTCTTTTCTCATTTTTTTTATTTTTCTTTTTTCTCTATTTTTTTTTCTCTTTTATGTTTTTCTCTTTTCTTTTTTTCTTTTTCTCTCACTTTTCAAACTAACACTGAAGACATTTACATTTGAAATCACACTCTTTTTCTCAATATGATGGATGATATATGAATGTGGTGGGGAATGTATGATGTGGGGAAATATGTAGGAAGGTAATGGGTGAATGAATTGAAATGTGATATGGAAAAGTGGTAAGTGTATGGATGAAACTCTAGTATTCAGAACAAATTGCAAGACACGTGTTTCTTACAACTCGAAAGTGATGTCGTTCTCAGTGATCAAGCTAAAATTTTATGAAAGATAATGAGATCATACAACAATTAAAGTGCGGACCCAAAAGAAGTTGAATCAACTTGTGACTCGGAGATTGCGTAAAACACTCTGAAAGGGTGAAAGGCACGAATCTCACAAGCTAAAGTCTCCACTAGTGATCCTTAAGGTTCTCTTTAGAATTGTAGTACTCCTCAACTCTAAATCGTAGTGACGTGATAAGTGCGCAAATTTTGTTGAGTCTAGAAATTCATAGTGCAACATTCCTTGGTACGTATTACATAAGCTATTTTAGAAAAAATATTCTCTAGCTTGATTCCTAGACTTAAAAAGATGGATGATTGAAAATTCACATCAATGAGTGAGATGAAAGAAACTGCACGAAATTTTAAAAATCAGGTTTAAAAATCAAATTTTCCAAAAGCGGTACGATTTTGATAAAATTCCCCACTACCAAACAAAAAGGAACATCGTCCTCGATGTTAAGTAAATTGATATTTAAAAGTGAGAGCATAAGGTAGGAAAGAGATTACCAGAATGAACCGCTAATGAAGTGGACAGATATCGCTGATAATAAACCTGAATAAGAAGTAAAAAAAATGTGTACAAGTCCATAACATGATAAAGCATTGGGTGATGTGAAACACCACCCCCAAATAAGATGAGACTAGCACAAGAAACGCGGGCTGCCTCCCGGTAGAGCTAAGTTTAATGTCTTCAGTCAGACCGATGAAATCTCACCCTAAAGATAAAATCTATGAAAGCACGGAGTAGAAGAATAAGGGGTGATGAGAATCACCCCTAAACAAGACTGAAGCGTCAGTCTTGTTGGATAGAGGCTAAAGTGGTCAATGCACCTGTATGGCAAAGTGCATCACACGATGCAAAGCATCGGTGGACCATGGGTGGGTGGGTATTAGGGTAATGGTGAAGGTGAAGAGGTATCGGTCTCGAGCTTTGTTGAGCTGGAAGGTGAGGGAAACTAGGGCCCTATATGCATGATGCTCTAGTTGGTGAGGAAGGAGAAATGGTGCAGAAAGTGTAACGGGATGGGCCTCAGAAAAATCACACGATTGTTCTATGAATGGGTGATGACAATAGTCGTGTCGTGACACACAAGGGAGCTATAGAGAAGAAAAATCAACACCACAAGAGAGTGGTGGGCATAGAATAACAAGCTCGGTGTCACGGAAGTGTAGAGTAGCACCACATACTCTCATGGGTGGGGGATGGTTTTAGGTGAGGATCTAAAAATATGGATGTAAACATGAACTGTGTAAAGTCAATATCCAAACCAGGTGGTGGGGTAAAAGGGACAATGAGTGGGTCGGGTGGGATAAATGGTGGAGAAAGATGATCCAACTCAAGCGTGGGAGACACACACTTATTGGGAGGAGTAAATGAATACTCACAAGGAAGTGTGGTTTCTAAAGGTGGAGTGGTCAACTTCTCCACAAGAGTAGCATTGGTAAATGTGGTGGGTGGGTAAGACGAGGTACCAAGATCGGAGATAGAGGAGTCACTAGAAAGATTAGGCTCAAAGGGAGCCATGTATGATGGGATATCATCCATATCCGTATAATTAGGAACTATCACGGATTTTATCTCGAGAAAATGGTGAACACTCGTAACCGGAGCTAACCTAGGATAAATTGGTTCCTCGGGAACACAAGGGTGAAGCTCGATAGGTGTAGACTTGGGCATTGTTTTGGATTCAGCGGGAGTGGGAATGGGAAGGTGAACCTCAATGATAGGTTCATGTGGACATGGTGGGATTGGATCAGTCTCACTAATGAAAGGTAAGTCAACAAAATTGTTGACTTTGGACCCGAACCATGGAATGGTCTCAACTTCGAGATTCTCGGGGTGGTAGGGTTGGTCACACTCAAAATCCATGTCACAAGAGGACACATCATCGTCACACTCGGGTGCAACAATGGGTGGATCCATGGGAATATCCGACTCTCCCGCACACTCCAAATCATTTAATCGTTGTTCAAGCCTTTGGAGAGCTTGAGTTTGAATTTTAGTGGCTTGATTTTGCTCGAGTATGAACTTTTGCAAGAGGCTTTCAAGAGCGGAGGTGGATGATGGTGGAGTGACGGGGTGGTGGAGGTGGGTGAGGTGGACACAACGCGCTATGGTCAGGACTATACGGAGAATACGCAAATGAAGTGTGTGGGGCGGGGCCGTGTTCATCATACACTAAAGGATCGCTTTCGTGATGGACAAATGGTTGATATTCAGTGGGTGCAGAGTGAGGGACCTGATTGTGAACGGGTGCACAAGGATACGACACAGCGACAGATGGCACCGAGGGTGATGGAATAGGAAGTGCGTGCAAGGACGGGTCAAGAGTATCAAGGGTACTCGTGAGAGAGCCAAAACCATGAAAAATCTCATAAAGAGACGGCTCGGGATCACTCTCACACGTGTCGCGTGTCAATGGAAAATGACCAAAGTAGTCCCGTAAAGGACGTTCTTCGGTCATGAGAAGAAAAATATTTTTTCTGAATTTTTTATTAAATTTTTTTTCAAGAGGAAAGAAAATATTTTTGGATTTTCTAAAAATAATGGAAGAAAATATTTTTGGATTTTTCTAAAAATAAAGGAAGAAAATATTTTTGAATTTTTCTAAAAATACAGGAAGAAAATATTTTTAATTTTTTTTTGGAAGAAAAGGTGGGGAAAAATATGGACTCTTGATTTGGACGAACCAACTAAAACCGACCACCGAAAAATGAATTGGACACACACACAAGTCAAGAAAATTTCCTAACTAGCACATAGCCAATTTTTATCTTTAAATTTAGTGAAAGGTGTAGTCAAATTTTAATTATGTCCGTGGGCGATAAAAATTCACAGAATAATATGAGTGATCCCCTTTACAAATTTTTTCCTAGTGGGCTACCTAGTTGATTAATTTTAAATTTAGTGATGGCTAGGGTAGCACATAATTGGTAAGCGAGTGAGTCGGGTGATGAAATCCCTTCTCGTGAGTGACCGGGTGTAGGTCTTAGTAATTTAATTCATCACACCATTCGAAAATAAATGCGAGAATAAAATCACATAAGAGCACACAAATCACACACAATAATGGACTCGCTAATAGGAGAGGCGCGAGGGTATGAGAAATGTACCTCCCACGGTATGTATGTTGTGGCGTGCCAAAAATTTTGAGTCGACCGGGGGGAGATCACGCCTATCTCAATCGTCCCCGAGAGTCCTACCGACCCAAGATAGAGAGGCTTTTAAATCCTCGCCTTGGACGCCCTCTCTCTACCTTGTCCGGTTTTTCTATCATTTATTACAATTTTAAATGAAAAATAAATGGCGTCTCTATGCACCGCAATACAAGCAATGATAAAATAATCCTAATACAAGCCTTCTAAAAATATAAAAATGGTACAAAAAATAATAAAGTTCAAAAAATAAATGAACTACAAGTTGAAATTCGCTCCGAGCTTCGCGATCCCAAGAATGGCAACGACGCCATTTGATAAAAAAGACTCCCCGACAACGACGCCATTTGATAACTATGCTTTTTGCGTATATCGTTGTTGAAAGCCAAGTTAGTCAAAATCCTCAAATACCTACAAAAATATAACAACTCAAGTGTAGAGGTAAGTAAGGGTATCAATCCACTTCCAAGGGGGTAAGCTAGAGACAAATTCAATTGTAATTCACTTTTTATTTTCTTTTTGTGCTTTTTCACTTTTCTAATTTTTTTAGCTTTTTCAATATTAAAACAATAGGGTGAGGTGAGGTGAAATAAGACTAAACTAAACTAAATGTGATATGATTAAAAACTAACTAGAAAATGACTAAAATGGAAAATAAAGACTAACACTAAAATAAGAGATAAAGTGAGGTAAATAATTGTGAGAACAATCAAGGATGTTGATGTAAAAAACTAGATTACTCTAATTATTTAATCACAGATAAATAAATAAGACAAAAGATTTTAAAGTGGTTCAGCCTTATATGAATGGCCTACGTCCACTGTTATGTTATTGCTGAGCATTTAAGAATTCTCGATTACAAGTGCTATCAAGAAATTCTTCCCTTTTTGAATGAGGGTGATACAAGGTATTTATAGCCCTTAGGCTGTACATGAAAGGGTGTTTCATTAAATGATACACATATGAAAGGGTAATTCATTTAATGTTCTTCAAACGTGCACGTCAAGATGATAAGCATTCAATGAATAGTTGAACTGTTGATTATCTGGAAATTAATGCTGTGGTCGAGGTGAAGCTCGAACCGCCTTAGTTGCTCGTCGTCCAAAAGTTCCTCGGAGCATTGGAGTTCCTCGGAGGATAAGAGTTCCTCGGAGGGTTGGTGTTCCTCGGAGTGAGTATGTTGGTCGGGGAAACAATCTTCCTCGTTGCTATTGTGCCACATAGATTGACACGTGTCTTCTTATTGTTCGTCCACATCAGCATACTAATTTTGGTGTCAACAGAAGCCCGCAATGTTTCATATTTTGAACTTTGAGGAGTATGGAACATTCTTTCTCAGTATATGGCGATATTAAATGACCCTCCTGGGTTTTAGGAGCCTTTTCTTCATATTTAAATTTCCTTCCAAATTCGCAGAATTCGCCTTTTTGCATTTTTATAAGCGCTTCGATCTTCGTGCCCTTTTTGTCCTTTTAGCCGCCGGTAGCGTAATATTTTCTTTTTGTAATCATTTCTTTCGCCGTTTCCCAAGGCAAGGTATTTAAACTTCAGAGGCAATCCCATCATCTTCTACCTTTTCAATTTCTGCTTTTGAGTTTTCTAAAGATTTTCTTTCTCTTGTGCGTTCATTTCCTCTTTTGTTTGTCAACAGATCTCCTTTTTCCCTGTAAGCTCTTCTTCCTTCTTCTTTTATTCATCATGGTTTACATTATCGAATCTCTTGAGAAGTTCCGCTCTGATTTCTCTATTCCTTCTTGGGTAACTTTGGAGGTTCTTTCTGAGCCTTCAAGTTATTTTGATTTGGCTGAGGGACACTGGTTCCCTAGCCTATTTATTGCTGAATGTGGATTTTCTTTTCCACCAAATCCGTTGTGTTTAGAGTTCTATCAGTACTTCGATGTTGTCCCTGCAAAAATAGCCCCCAACACATGGAGAATAGTTAATGGGGTATATAGGTTAAATCAAACTCATGGAACTCGTATAGGAATTCCTGAGATTATGTACTGTTACAGATGGGCTGTTTTAGACAATGATTTTTATTTAAAAACTAGGTTTTTGAATAGGGACTTAGTAGTCAACCTCCCTGATGCCAACAGGGATTATTTTGAACACGGGGTAGTTATAAAAAATTGGCAACATGCCCCTTTGGTTGGAGATGCAGTATATGAGGGTCCCAGATGCCCCCCATATGGCAATGGGATAGGTCGTTTTCATCTTATTTTGTTTTTGAAATTATGATTTCATTGTATTTGATAAAATGTATGACTGATATTTCAATATGTTCTTGTTTGCAGTTGACAGCAAGAGAAAAACTCCAAAAGAGTCAGAAGTTAATATAAAGCAGTTGAAACATATCTAGAGTTTGCATCAGAGGGTTGCAGACGAGCACATCAGGTCTGCTTCATATTTGTTGTAGTACAGGAGCTACACATCATCCTTTACTGCTCATCCCGTGGTCAGCATTAGTGACCCATTGCCAGCTTCCGAGGAATCTTCACCAGAATCTCATATTCCTCTAAGTCAGAAGATGGGCAAGAGAAGAGTTCCTGCTATCTTCGAGGAGACTTCCTCTGCCGGGGATGGAAAGAGGAACAAGGTTGAAGTCCCAAAGGGGATAAAGAAAATTGATGTTGTTCCTTCTGTTGCTGTTCAGAAGGCTGCCGAGAAGCCTCCAATGGCTCCGAGAAAGAAAAGTACTTCTGTGGAAGTGATCACTATTTCCCCTTCCAAGGGTTCTTTGGCTGAAACTGCTGAAATTCCACTGAGGAGATTAAAGAAATCCTCTTCGGTTAGTTTTTCTGAAGCCATTCCCCAGCTAAAAACTAGTGGAGCTGGTGTTCCAACCATCATTCCCCCGAGCTCTGCAATGAGCTCGGTAAAAACTTGGATTATTCCTGAAGTCCAAGGTGTCGAGGAAAACATGTCTAGGGATATGCTGACATCCCTGGCTACTCGTCACATTGCTTCAGTAAGTTTCTTTTTATCTTGAATTTTTCCTTCTATCAATATATGTATCTCGGCATTAACTCATCACTACCTTCTTTTTTCAGCTGGTGAGTTGTTTTAACACCATTGTGAAGAAAGATGAAGCGCTCAAGGCTTCAAGCTCCTCGTCTGGAGTAGAGGATGCATTCTAGGGTTTGGCCCAATCTCTGAAGGAATCCTGTCAGAAGTATGACGAGGATAAAGGTGTATGGGAGAAGAAATTGGCTGCATCTGAAGCAGAAAAGGTGCAGTTGGGAAACAAAGTGAAGGATTTGGAGAGGGAGAACAAGAAATATTCCGAGAAGCTCACTACTTTCGAGGAGCTTGAAAATAAGCTGAAATCAGCTGAGGAAGAGCTGACACTTCTGCGCGAAGCAAATCGTCAGAAGGAGGAGTTGGAGGCCAAGTTGAAAGCCTCCGAGGACCTTCTATCCGAGAAGCTCTCCTCGGAGAAGATGAAGAGAAAAACAGCTGTGAAGAAATCCTTTCGAACTGGTTGGGATAAAGGATGGGATAGGGGGTAGCAGCAATGATGACCCAGGTGAATTATGGAAGTTTGAAATTCTTCCATGATGGTTGGGTTGCTGCCTTGCAGGAATTGAAGGTAAGCGAGGACTCCGAGCTATTTCAACAACATCTCCATGGTCCTCCTCCAGTTATTGATGACGAAGATGAAGACGAAGCTGCATCTGAAGAATCTTCAATGATTGTGGGTGATCAAATCCTTTCTCCTCAACCCAACCAGACATCTGCTGAGGAGATTTCTTCTTTGCCTGCTCCTCTTGAACAAATCCCAACTCCAGCCGATAAAATCAGTGTTCCCACCGAGCAACCAAGCTCCTCGTCCCAGCCTCCCGAGAAAGTCTTGGGAGACAAGGAAAAGGTGTGAAGTTATTCGGTACTATCTTTCTGTTTTTCTCCTTACTTGTACTTTGTATCTCAGATCTTTGTAACTTTTGCCTTATGATCTATTAAAATTTGAGTTCTTTCTTTCCATATGATTGTCTCTTCTTTATCTGCACTCTGTCTTGATCTTCTTTTTCTTTCTCAGTTAGTTTCTGGCCAGGATGGATCTTTTGTCTGCTAACGACACAAAGTTGATACAGCAATGCCATGAGTATTATAAAGCTGGTCACACAGACCTCAGTACATCCGAAATTGCCGATATCCTTGGTCATGGTGCTTCAGAGCAAGCAATCGAAGCTTATCGGTACCTGAAGGACTTACTTGATAGAGCAGTGGCCAATAACGTGGCCTACTATGATATGATCGAGGAGCTTCAATATAATCTAGAAGATCTCAAGGATCAGTACAGGGAGTCAAATGCCTTGTTACATGAGGGGTATGAAAAGAAATATCAACAGCTTTCTGCCGAGAAGGGCTATGACAAACTCATTGTTGGGTATGATGTCAAGGAGAGGACCCTAAAAGGTGAAGTTGAGGCCTGCAGACAGATCGCCGAGCTGCTGGAACAAGAGAACAACAATTTGCAGACAGAGTTGGCATAGTATAAGTCTACAGCTTCATCTTCCACTGCCTTGGTACCAGTCTCCGACGAAGGGTTCTTATTCTTAGAGGTTGAGAATGCCAAATTAAGGCAAGAATTGGATACTTTAAGAAGGTCTGGTATTTCTGCTACTGCTCGGGGATGAGGAAGAGGTTCTCGTGGGCGAGGAAGAGCTGCCCAGGATGTTAACGAGGAACGAAGCACTCCAGCTGCTCGGGGTCGATCAAGAACTCCTCGTAGTATTAAAGAAGCTCGTACTCTGTCAGCATTGGAAACTCAAGCATACCAGTTGAACGCAAAAGATCGGGCTTTGTCTGAAATGTCCAAGAAAATCCTGACTTTGGAAGATCAACTTACTGCGACGAAGTCTGCTTTGAATAATAAGGATGTTTTTGCCAGGAACCTTCATGAGCAGTTAGAAAGATTAACTTTCCAATTCCATAAACAACCTCGCGAATTCTGGAATGCAGGCTATAATGAGGCCCTTTATCACTTGGATGCTCGCATTGAAAATGCCAATAATGAAGGTTATAAACAGGGATGGTTGAATGCCCTGGGTGTGCTGAAGCTCGAATAGGGGCACTACCTATGGGATTATCATACTCCTGGGATACTAGACTTGCCTGTACCACCCTATAAATTGGATATGGAATGGATCCCAGCTCGTGCCATTCCTCGGAGCTTAATTTCAAAATATCTTGGTGACTATAATCTTCATTCTCAAATTGAAGTATCTCGTCCCGAGCATCTCTTGGATACTCCTTCAGTAATGAATGTCAGAATGTTGAAGGACTTGAATTTTATCAATTCTCCTCAGACATGAAATGATCCTCCTGCTGGCGAGGAACCTGTATCGAAGGCTGAGGGGAAAAAACCAATAGAATAGGATTTTCAATGTAATAGTTAGCACACATATGTAACTTGTAATTTATTTTGAATTTTAATGAAAGACTTTCATTTTTTGTTTGCAAATCTGTATTGCTATTGTTTTGTACTTGTCTAACACTTTTATATTTGCGATTGCATAACAATTCTTTGTGGTTCATCGACCAATCTAATAATAAAAAATTACAAGTATAAAAAATGTTGCTCGATCACTTAATAACAAAGTAATGAGTATAAAAAATGTTAAAATTTCTTACAACCAACCAAGGTTGTTTAAATTGAGCTCGTCGACCAATTATAGTTAATGGGTTTTTATCCCCGACCAGCTATACTTGGTAAATTTTGTCTTTTTCAATAAATGTGCACGACCAACCAAGGTCAAAGATTTTTCCTCGTCGACCAACTACAGTTGGTGGGTTTTAATCCCCGACCAACTATACTTAGTTCAGTTTGGAATATTTGTTCTTCGATGAACTTTTATGTAATAACTTACTTCCCGACCAACATAAGTTGGCATTTGAGAGCATATTTTGTTTTCAAACCAACCGAGATTGGCATTTTTAAGAATGTTGTTCTTGCCCTTTTACCAACCGGGGTTGGTCATGGGTTTGAACTATCATGCCCACTAACTCTTTTACCAACCGAAGTTGATCACATTAGTGTTCGCCTCCTAACCAAAGGAGTATAGTTTGTTCTCATTATTTTACCAACCAAAGTTGATCACGCTCTAACTATCAGTGTCCACTAGTTATTTTACCAACCGGAGTTGGTCACGCTAGTGTATGCCTCCTAGCCAAAGGAGTATAGTTTGTTCTCGCCCTTTTACCAACCGGAGTTGGTCGTAGGTCTGAACTATCGTGTTCTGGCTATTTTACCAACCGAAGTTGATCACGCTCGAACTATCTACTAGTTATTTTACCAACCGGAGCTGGTCACGCTAGTGTATGCCTCCTAACCAAAGGAGTATAGTTTGTTCTCGCCCTTTTACCAACCGGAGTTGGTCGTGGGTTTGAACTATCGTCTTCTTTTTGCTGTCGAGCAGCGTAGTGTACAACACTAGTATTCCCCGAAAAACTTTCAAACAAAGGAGAGAAAAATGGTGAAACATCATCGTTTTATTCATATTGATGAACCTGCTGTACATTTTACATCACTGATAATACTTGCGAAGGTGTTCAACATTCCAAGCATTCTTGAATTCCTCTCCTTCTAGAGTTGCTATTCGGTAAGTTCCTGGTCGAACAACTTCTGTAACTCGGTAAGGTCCATGCCAATTTGCTTCCAATTTATTGTGCTTCTGAATGACCTTCTTTAGCACGTAATCTCCTTCCTTTAAATCGCATTTCTTCACCCTCTTGTTGTAGAACAAAGCTGTTCGTTGTTGATATGCAGCATTCCTAATGGCTGCTTCTTCTCTAACCTCCTCGAGCATATCCAAATCCAGTCTTCTCATCAAGTCACTGACTGGTGAATTGAAATTCAGCACTCTATGTGTCGGAAGACCCAACTCGGCAGGTATTACAGCCTCACTTCCAAATGCCAGCATATATGGAGACTCTCCAGTTGCTGCTCGGGGAGTTGTTCAGTAGGCCCACAATACCGACTGTATCTCATTAATCCAATTTGCTTTAGCCTCATTTAACCTTTTCTTCAAACCATTTAGTATCATTCTGTTCGTCACTTCAGTTTGCCCATTGCTTTGAGGATGGCCTGGTGCTGAATGAACCTTCAAAATGTTTGACTGATGACAATAGGCGGCAAACTCCTTGTTATCAAATTGTGTTCCATGGTTTGTGATGAAGGCATGAGGGAGACCATATCGGCAGATGATGTTCTTCCAAACGAATTGGTACACCTTCTCGTACGTCATATCAATCAGAGGCTCAGCTTCTACCCATTTAGTAAAATAATCCACTGCGACGACGAGGTACTTGAATCGTCCTCGGGTCGTTGGCAGTGGTCCAACCAGATCGATTCCCCACATGGCAAATGGCCAAGGGGAAGTTATGGGTGTCAATAATGCTTGTGGAGTTCGTCAGATGGAGGAAAAATGTTGGCACTTGTCACACTTCTTGGCATAGGCTATACAATCAGCTCTCATCGTTGGCCAGTAGTATCCTTGCATCATCAACCTTTGCAAAAGTGTTCGACCTGCTACATGGGCTCCACAGGACCCTTCATGGATCTCTTCAATCAATTCTTTCACCTCAGAGGGATGTACACATCTTTGCAAACCTGCCATAATTCCTCGTCTATATAAAACACCATTAGTTAGTACATACCGAGCAACTTTAAACTTTAATTTCTTGGCAGCGATCTTATCCTCCGGTAATTCTCCTTCCTCGACATATGCCCTGGTGGGATCCATCCAAGATGGTCCTAAATCAAGGGAAATAACATTCATCGTCAAGCTTTCATCTATGGTTCGACTTTCTAACACCTCAATTGGTATCATTCTTCGCAACTCGATACGAGTAGCTGATGCTAGTCGGGCCAGTGCGTCTGCTTGTGCATTCTTCATTCTTGGTATTCTGATTAACTGAATGGCATCAAATTCTGCCAAAAACTCCATCGCCTTTGCATGATATTTGACCATTAGTTCTCCTTTAAATGCATACGTTCCCATTATCTGATTCACAATTAATTGAGAATCACTGAATACCATCACTTGTTGTGCTTCCATAATCTTTGCTAAATTAAGACCTGTTATTAAGGCTTCATACTCAACCTCATTATTGGAACCTTTGAATTGGAATCGTAAGGCATATTCCACGTCAATCTCGTCTGGGGTGTTCAAAACGATCCCGTCTCCACAACCTGTTGTGCAAGATGACCCATCTACATACAATCTCCACGTAGGTAACTCGTCTTCAAAATTCTTATCTGACAGCGTTCCTCGGTGAAATATTTGCTATTTTGTTTCATCCTCCCCTGGTATTTTTCGCTCCTCGTCGACCATCTCTTCTCGCCCTTTTACCAACCGTAGTTGGTCTGGGTTTAAATTTGATGATCTTTCTACATCCACAAGCCCTTTTACCAACCGGAGTTGGTCTGGACTTATGTCTGTTGATCCTGTAACATCCACAGGTTGGTCAGTGAGCAACTTTTGTTCCTCGGGGGTATCAGGATATGTAAACTCTGCTATAAAGTCTGCTACAGCTTTCCCTTTTAAGGATGATCTGGGTTCATACACAATATCATATTCACCGAGCTCTATTGCCCAGTACATCAGTCTTCCTGATTTTTCTGGCTTATAAAGAGCTTGTCTTAATGGCATATCGGTATACACGATGTTGGTATGGGCCTGGAAATATGGCCTCATTCTTCTACTAGCTTCAATTAATGCCAATGCCAATTTTTCCAACTTTGGGTACCTGATCTCTGCACCTCGGAAAGCCTTACTTGTGTAATAAATTGGCTTTTGGACTCCATTCTCCAATCTGATCAATGCCGAGCTGACCGCATTTTCTGATACTCCAGGTATAAGTACAACTTTTCTCCCATCACTGGTCTGGACAGCAATGGAGGTGTTCCCAGATATTTCTTCAAGTCTTGAAAGGCTTTTTCACATTCATCATTCCACTCGAAAGTTTTTCGGAGTGTTTTGAAGAATGGAAGGCACCTATCAGTTGCTCGAGATACAAATCTATTGAGCGCTGCAACTCGTCCTGTAAGACTCTGCACTTCTTTCTTCGTCGTTGGAGATCGCAACCCTAAAAGAGCTTTGATCTTTGCTGGATTTGCCTCAATCCCTTGCTGGTTGATGATGTACCTGAGGAACATTCCTTCTCGTACTCCAAAGGGTAACTTCGTCGGGTTGAGCTTCATTTGGTATTTATCCAGTTAATCAAAGGTTTGACCTAGGTCAACTAGATGATCAACAACTTTTTTGCCCTTTGTCAACTTATCGTCGACGTAGACTTCCATATTGCAATTGATTTGTTCGGCAAAAACCTTGTTCATCAGCCGCTGATATATCGCTCCTGCATTTTTCAAACCAAAAGGCATAACATTATAACAATAAGTTCCCTTAGGGGTAATAAAAGAAGTGCTTTCCCTGTCTTCAGGTTTCATTTTGATCTGGTTGTAACTAGAGTAAGCATCCATGAAGCTAAGCAGCTCGTGCCCCGAGGTAGCATCCACTAGTTGGTCAATTCTGAGCAATGGGAAGTGATCCTTTGGGCAGGCCTTGTTGAGATCAGTGAAATCAACACACATTCTCCATTTATTATTTTTCTTCTTTACCATCACCACATTTTCCAACCAGTCTGGATACTTCACATCTTCAATGAATTGGGCTTTCTGGAGCTTGTCGACCTCCTCTTGAATATCTTGATTCTTCTCGGGGCTAAATACCCTTCTTCTCTGCTTTACAGGCTTGATCTCCCTATTCGCATTGAGTTCATGGCATAAGAAGTTTGGATCTATTCCTGGCATGCCTTCATGACTCGATGCAAAAGTTTTCTTTCTGTTTCTCAAAAAAGTTATCAACTCCTGTTTTATTGAAACATCCAACGATGATCCTATCTGGGTTACTCGTTCAGGATGCTCGTCGTCCAGGATAACATTTTCTGTGGATTCTACGACCTGTCCTTTTACAAGTTGAGATTCATCTCGGGGATCAAGTGTTTCAATTTCTGTACTTTCATCCACCTGGTAGGTAGTAGTCTTTTTCCTTGATTCCTAAAGCTCCTCTTGCTCGGCAGACGAATAATAGCATTCCCGAGTTACTTTATGATCATCTTTCACAACGCCCACTCCGAAATTTATTGGGAATTTTAAGCACTGATGTACAGTAGATGGGACTGCTTCAAACTTCTTCAAACCAACTCTTCCCATGATGATGTTGTAGGCTGACTGCACATTCTTATCCATCACAAAGAAGCGTATTCTCTCTGTTCGACAAGCAGGCCAAGTTCCAATGAATATATCCAACTTGATCGTCCCAAGTGGAAAAAATTTCTCTCCAGCGAAACCCAGAAGAGGTCTGTGATAAGGCTCCAATTGAGATAACTTCAAATTTAAACTGTCAAAGCACGAATAGTACATGATGTCTGCCGAACTGACATTGTCTACCAGCACCCTTGAAATCACTACTTCTTTTATCCTCATTTTGATCACCAAAGGGTCATCGTGAGGGTAAAGAACACCTGCCAGGTCATTTTTTGAAAAGCCAATAACCAGCTTCTCTTTGTTTACCTTCCTCGGACGATCCTCCTCGGCCAAATTTATTCGCTGAATATACGAGCATGCTTGTGCCTCTACGAGGTAAGCTTTTCTTTCTGCAGTAAGATCTCCTCCTGTAATAACATTACAATCAAATGACCCAAAACATATGGAAAATACCTCTCGTTCTGGCTGCCTTGGTTTCTTGGGAAGATCGGGCTCATCCTCGGCATCATCTTCATGACCTCTCTTCTTTTTCTCCTCTGCTCGACGAGGAGATCTAGATCTCTCTCTAGTTCGATCATTATTTCTTCTTTCACCTCCCCGATCAACATACTTTGCTAGCTTTCCTCTTCGTATGAGTGTTTCAATCTCGTTCTGAAGAGCTATACAATTTTTAGTCATATGGCCATGATCTTTGTGGAACTCGCAATATTTGTCCCTGTTCCTCGCATCAGGATTTGACCTCAGTTTCTTCGGCCACTTTACTTCCTCACTATTCTTGATTTCTTCCAAGACATGATTAATACCCATTTTCAAGGGAGTATAATTATCGAATTTCTTCAGGACTTCCCATGATGACTTATTATTTCTGGAACGCTTGTCGCCACCATTGCCCTTATGCTCTTTATTTTTAAACTTGTCGACGTCCACCTTGGTGTCTTTATCTATATTGTTTTTTGCAGCCATAGCTTCCTCGGCATTCATGATTTTGGCCGCTTTTGCCATCAACTGTGACATAGTTTTAGGTAGATCTTTCGCCAAGGTGTAATACAACTTATTAGGCAACAACCCACTCATCAAGGCGGTGATTGCTGTCTTCTCCTCGTAATCTATAACTTCCAGCTACTCGTTATTGAAATAAGTTATGTAATCTCTAGTACTCTCACCAGATTTTTTTCTAACAGTTAGCAAATGTGCTACTCGTTTTATTGGCTTTTCTCTAAAACAGAAATTGCCGATGAACAACTCAGCCAACTGAAAGAAAGTTGAAATCTTACCCCGAGGAAGATTGTTGTACCATATCTGGGCAGCTCCAGTAAGAGTTCCTGAGAACGCTCTGCATCTCATCTCATCAGGGACAGCATAGATATCAGCGGCAGCTTGATATTGCTCTATATGAAGGACAGGATCTGTCTTTCTATCATATTTAGGGGTCACTATTGGTGCTTTAAACTTTGACGGTGTAGGAAAATTCACAATGGCCTGGACAAAAGGTGTCCCTTGAACAAAAGTTTGTTGTAGAGGATTCTTCGCCCTAGCCATTTCTCCCAATCTATCCTCCAATCGCTGAAGGGACCCTTTCCACGCTTCATTTCCTTCCTCGGGCCTATTGGTTCGAGCAATAAATCATTCTGAAGTAGCCTCTTGAGATTTATCTTGACGAGCAACTGGTCATGATTGTGCTGATCCTTCTCTGAGATCAGATGGTTGTCGAAAACTCCTCGACATGGTCTTAGGTGGACTCCTATTCCTCCTAGGGCCTAATAGACTGAAAGGAGACACCCTACACACTCTTTCTAAGGCACTGTGTCTTTCTGGAGAGAGAGTGATACGCTAATCAGTATCTGTAGCCCTTATTGACGAAGTTCGCCCAGGTTGATAAGAGAAATCATCAGACTCCTCATTACGATATGACTCAGTACGTCTGGATCGTGAAGAAAGTAAATAAGTTTGCCTCTAACCACTTCGCTGTCCTGAACGTGCAGGTGCACCGCTATGAAGGGTTTGTATGAGTTGCCTCATTGTGTCTTGCATGGTGGTTTGTCCTTGAGCCAGATTCGTCATAATCCCGGCCAGATCTGGAGGTGTAGAGGGATTTGGAGGATTTCCAGCATTTCCAGCGTTTCGATTGCTAGATTCTGGATTATCCGCCATTGATGATGAATGATTTTTGGTGAAAAACGATAATAACAATCGATTCCCACAGACGGCGCCAATCTGTTGATGTAAAAAACTAGATTACTCTAATTATTTAATCACAGATAAATAAATAAGACAAAAGATTTTAAAGTGGTTCAGCCTTATATGAATGGCCTACGTCCACTGTTATGTTATTGCTGAGCGTTTAAGAATTCTCGATTACAAGTGCTATCAAGAAATTCTCCCCCTTTTGAATGAGGGTGATACAAGGTATTTATAGCCCTTAGGCTGTACATGAAAGGGTGTTACATTAAATGATACACATATGAAAGGGTAATTCATTTAATGTTCTTCAAACGTGCGCGTCAAGATGATAAGCATTCAATGAATAGTTGAACTGTTGATTATCTGGCAATTAATGTTGTGGTCGAGGTGCACCTCGAACCGCCTTAGTTGCTCGTCGTCCAAAAGTTCCTCGGAGCATTGGAGTTCCTCGAAGGATAAGAGTTCCTCGTAGGGTTGGTGTTCCTCGGAGTGAGTATGTTGGTCGGGGAAACAATCTTCCTCGTTGCTATTGTGCCACATAGATTGACACGTGTCTTCTTATTGTTCGTCCACATCAGCATACTAATTTTGGTGTCAACAGGGATTACACCACAAATTTTAGTTATCTAATTAATTAATTTAATTATTTGAACTCTCCCAAATTAATATTAAAATTACAAACCGACTCTCGTTGCAAGTGTAATTATAATACTAATCTTTTAGAAAATTAAGTCTAACACCCCACAACTCTAGAAAAATAGATCTAGACTCCTTTTAATTAATCACCCGCTAGGATCGATCGATTAAAATTTATGTAAATCTTAAAAAATAAATTTAGAGTTGAAATTCAAGTTATAATACGCCACTTAAGAGACCCCTATCTCTAGTTCGAATCTAAAATGGGTATTATAACTAGAATTTCGATTTTCTCTCGAAAATCATTTACCCTCGCTCGAGGCGTAAATTTAAGGGTGAGGGATCAAAATTAACATTCAAAAGGACTTTTCAAGGGGATTACCCCATTTTAGATAAAAAAAAAATAACATCAAATAAGGGTTTTACCCCACCCCTTGAAAGGGGATTTAGCCTAACATGATATGAAATATGACAAATTAATAATCAAAGGCATAAAATAAATGAGATGAGAAAAGAACAATCAAACCCCAATCTCTTGATGCTTAATTGATCTTCAATCCATGAGTTGAAATTCATAATCCATCTACTTGAGTGATCCAAACAATATTACATAAAAATTTCACTCAAATTAATCCTCACACATTTATCACTCAATAATCTCAAAAAAGAAAAATTAAAACTATTTACAAAATGAAATTTATCCTAATTTATTTCTAAACTAAAATTTCTCTATCTACAATTCTCTCTACCAAGCTTAATTCCTCCCCTTTGAATGAGCATGGTCTTTTTATATAGTAGGCACATGGAGCAAAGGGGTATATTGGGTATATGGCTAGGGGGTGCATGTGGATATGGTGTGAGGTCATGTGAATGAGGGGTGAGGGAATAAAAAATCTGATATGGTTAATGGGGGTGTTTTGGGAAGTTGGGGTAGAAGAGTTAGTTGGGTTTTTTTTTGGGTATTGGGTCAAAAAGGTTAAGTGGGTTTTATTAGTCACATGGGTTAAATGGTTTAGTGTTGGTTTGTTTGTCTTGGGTTTGGCAGGTGCACGATTTGGCTTTGGAGAAGTGGGTTTCAAGGGATTTGAATGGGGTTTCGGTTTTGGGAGGCCAAACTCGGGTCTTGGTTTGAGGTGGAGGTCGGATGTGGGTAAAGGGGGTTTTGAGTATGGGTTGTCAGATCAAGGGGCTGGAATGGGTCGGAGGTAAGAGGGGCATCGGTTTGGCACCGCTGGGGTTTGGACAGTCGGGAGATGGAAGGGAGCTGGGCGAGTTGATGGTTGGGAGGAGCTGAGGAGCGATGGGGCAGTGGGTTAAAGGGTAGGTGGTCATGGGATTTCGCCGCCGGTAGGAGTTATCGCTGGATGGAGTTGTCGCCGGCGGCTGGGGCTGGTTTCGAAGGCCGGCCGGAAGTGATGGGGTAGGACACGGTTTGAGTCCGGTGGGTTAGATGGATGTGGGATGGTGGTGGAGTTTCGTTGTATTGTTAATGGAGGAGAGAGTGTGTGGGTGTTGTAGGGAAGAAGATGGATAAAAGTGATAAGGTGTGGTGGGGTGTAGGGGAATATGGTGGGTGTGAGGGAGGATAAGTGGGGTGTAGGATATTTAGTGTGTGAGTGTTTAATTTTGACCCTTAAAATAATAAAGACTCAACTAAAATAAAATTAAAAAATAAAACAAAATCTAACTAAAAATAACACAAACTAAAATAAAAAATATTAAAACAACAAAAAAAAAATCCTAAGCTATTAAAAAACAAAAACAATAAAACAAAAGAAATAAAAAATGAAAAATCTAAATAAATATTTAATCCTAAAAAATATAAAATCTAATAAACTAAAAATAAACTACTAAAACTAATCTTAATAAAATAGGACTAAACTAAAAGCTAATAAAAATCAAAATAAAATAAAATTATACTAATAAAAATAAAATAAAAAAATAGAAAATAAAACCTAGAAAATACTAAGTAAATCTAAAATAAATCCTAAAAAATAAAAATGACTCAAACTAAAAATCTAAAAAATAATAAAAAAGTACAAAATCAACTCACACACGGGTCGGGGAAGGCTAAGGCTAGGATGGGCTCGGGTAAGGGTTTATGTAGGTTTAGGGACAAGGTATTTAGCACCATAAAATGAGCATTTGCCTCGATATTTAGCTTTTGACACCGCAAACGGACGTTTGACCTACAAGATAAACATTTAAACACATAAGACCCATATTTTCGAGAATTAGCAACTAAAGTACGTCTATTTGGGGTATAAAATGTACATTTTTGGATGCTTATCAAGTACCCTCATATATGTAATGCTTAGGATTACTAAAGACTGGATTCTATCACCTTTCTAATTCAAAAGCTAGTATTATATCCGGTAAATGTACTAGGGTTTGGGGGATTGTATCCTAACCTATCTTTCCCTTATTCATATTCACTTCACTGCAGTAGTTTATTTTTTTCACTTAGTTAGTTATTAGTTTAAATTTCTTTCACATTTAGTAGTAGTCATTTTGTTCATAATTAATCATCTTTTCTTTTCTTTTCGAGAATCAGTTTAGGGTTAGTCGGCTATTCCTACGTCGTCACGATCTTTCATCCTAGTTCCCTGTGGAGACGTTCCCGACTTATCGGATTATTACTAATGCGACAGGCTTACACTTGAGCCTATATAGCACGCACACTAGATACACATTTGTGGTCGCGTCATATTTATGTTATTTTTATTTATGATCCATCACAAGATTTGACATAAAGTTTACAGTCATCTATCACCCTGACACTTACCCACCTCGTTTCACATCCAGACTTAGGCACCGGCAATGGTAGAGTGAAAAAAAATAATTACTTAATTAAGTATTTTATTAATTAAATACTCTTATAGAAAAAGATTCCAATAAATGTGCTAACAATGAAACCAAGATTACACTATATATACCAGCAATAAATAACACCAATAATGATATAAAGCACAAATAAAACATCACTAAGTATAAAGTCATACAATTTAACTAAAGTATGTGAGAGGAGTATGCGCGTGCGTTCAAATTAAGAAATTATATAATTAAACACAGTTTTAACCCAATTAAATCCTAAACATGCAATTATATGTGATTGAACAAGATGATAACATATGCAAGAACATTCAAACACATACATGTGAGGAAAAATCCCCCAAAGGGGCAAAACCATTTATTTTCATTATAATATTGTAACAGTACAATTTCGGATTACAATGAAAATACAAGTGACTAAGAATTACCCTCAGGTGTCGGATTCTGTAGTCGGCGGCTGGAGATATCCCTTTCCAGTAGGGTACCAATGAAGAAGAAGAAGAGCGGTCTTCTTCACAAGGGTTGAACAACGATGGATTGTGTTCTAGGGTTACAAACAGATTCACAAATGTATGAGAGGTTGTGTGAATCAAACAAAACTAGAGTCTTGGAACTCAATAGGTGAAGACTTAGAGTTTTTGTACTCTGAAAATTGTGTCGAAGTCTTCCTAAACAAATCCCCGTAGTGGGTTTATAAAGGAATAACTTGGTCGAAAAAATCTGAACACGATCTGTTTGAAGTTATCCCAAGTGGACCGGTCCGGGTCTGAGGCTAATCGGTCCGAGGAGGCGGATCGATTCGTTTTAATTTTGGCATAATCGGTTCGCTTTCGGTCCAGGGTGTACTGGATTTTCAGTAGGCGAATCGGTCCGGCTAAGGGGCGGACCGGTCCGGGGTCGGATCGGTTCTTTTTCTCTGGGCGGGCCGGTCCGGCATATTAGACTTTGATTCCTCATCTTCTTTTGATATTCGGATCCGTTGATGACTGTATGAATCTTGAATTTCTTCAACGGTGTAACGGCGTATGACATAATAAATTGATAATGGACAAAAATATCCTTACAATATGTGCAAGTTAGATGAATAAAAATCAATAAACAAATGGAAACAAAACACCTGGATAGTGGAAACCTCACAGCAATGAGTTGTCTTGCAGTTTTGCTCTCACAAATATACTTGACAGAAATACAAGCCCGTTACAGAAATACAACCTTAACTCGGTCGATCACAACCCTGTTATACTTTGTGGTGAAATTTTTTTTGGTCAGCGAAACTGTTGTGTAATCCCGACCACTGTTGCATCACCCAATGTAAAAAAAATATTTTTTTTGTTAGTTTAACATAAAAATGGAAGGAAAAAGAGAACAAGAGTTTTTTTTATAATATATAAAAATCAAACAAGAAAAAAATAATAGTTTTTTCCTTTGATATATAAAAATTAAGAAGAAAAAAAATATGACACTCTGCATATCTAATACTCAGGTTGATCATGTGTAATTATTAAATCATATATGTTGTTAAACAATTTAAAAATCATTCCCAGCATAAAAGAAACAAGCGAGACATATGTCAAATATAAGAATACGATATGAAAGTTCTCGAATATAAATTTTAACAAGATGTACCAAAATCATAATAGAGTGAGAGAGAAAAGTCTACAACTCAATACAATCCCCAATATAGACAAGTCGAATACATGTCAAGTTCTATTATCCATAAGACTTGCCAACTAAAAGTCTAAACACAACTGATTAGTCACGAATATTGTATATTAGCGCCCTTTATATTTATGCATTCTGGCACAACTGTGTCCGTTAAATCATACATTTATACTCATTTATTGGTTAACCTTCGTTGTCAATACATATGCTTTGCAAGGTTTATCTAAGCTTTTGTAGGTGTTGGAATGGCTAACGAAGAAATTGATTGCGTTTTGAAAAATTTACGTCAAAATATGCAATTTTAGGGATAATTTCATTATTAATTTTCCACTGAGCTAATCTCTATGGAAGCGTAGTTCATCGATCTAGCTTCGTGTGACCACAAATAGAATGTCATTTCGTCCTTGCATGATTGAGTTATTCTCGTTCTCCCAAATTCTGTTTGTGTTTGAAATGAGGAGAAAGATGTGCTGAAAATAGGGAATCGATCGATTGACTCCAAGTCAATTAATCGATCGTTATGGTTTTGGTGCAGACCTCAGTGTAGATATTTTTGCTTCATCGATCGAGCGATCATCCCATTTTTTTCAATATCTGGAGATATTTCTCAATGATCGATCGATCGATCAATTTTTCGATCGATCGATCATACCGGTTTTCAAATATTTTCGTGGAATTTATTTTCTTATGCTTGTTTAATCCACTTAATAAATAGTAAGTTGAAATTATTTGTTCATTATTGAGTTCTTAGTTTTAATTAGGGCTGAGAGCTCATTTTAAGAGCTTCTCCATATATATCTCTTAGGGTTTACCCATTTTGGGTATTGTAAGTCATTATTCATCTTCATCTCCATTAAATCAATCTCTTTTAAGTTATTTCTTGCTTTGTTAATTAGTGGGTTTCAATTCTTTATTATTTTTTTACTTGTTTCATTCATTACATGTCATTTACAATGTTTTCTAGATAATAAAATTAGGTTGAGATGATTGAACTCACCTTGGATTATTTGATTGCTTTGATATGGTATGAGGGATTAGGCTAGTTTTGATGTGTTAGGATGCTCTTGATTTTAAGCCTATGAAACTTAAAAATTACTCATAAAATCTAAATACATATTTTGTGAAGACAATTTTGTTATGTCAATTTATATTAAATTTAAAGTTGAGCAAATTTTATTTAGGCATTTTTTTACTCATGTAATAATTAATTTAAGTAACTTACACTATAATACACACATATCTATAATAAATTATTATATTTGTTTAAAATTGCAAAATATATATTTTTCAAAAAAAGCATATTTTAATTCATACATATATAATTTGAGAACTGTAATATTGTGTATATGTACGTCTGGGTGTGTATGTGTGTGTGTGTGTGCGTGTGTGTGTATAATTGTTAAAGGATATTTTTGGTATATATGATGAGGCGTAAACTTTGAATTTAAAACACGTCGTTGGGTGCTTACGCCCTATACAAAACAAATACCACAACTTGGTATGCTAAATGGAAGTGTAGCAGCAAGTAGGGATCGAATCCACAGCGAGTGTCGTATAAATTTTAATTGATTTATTATTTCAAGAAAAAAAGTGTAAAAGGTGATTTGGGTTTAAAAGAAAAGGGAAAAATAATAAGTTAACTCTAAACAAAAAATAATAAAATGAGAGCCAGGATCACGTCTCCGCCATGGGTTGAACAACTAATAATTAGAATTTTGGTCCGAATACATTTAACTGAGCATTTTTAGTTAATTATAAACATCACGCAAGGAGAAATTTAACTTAAAGTTGAGAGATAAAACATTTAATTAAAAATGGTCACACACGGATTAAATTCGGGTTATCGCTATACATACTAACGTTGTGTGACAAAGAAAGTTAAACGCATAATAAACCAATTGTAATATGCGAGGTTTCGATTAAATGCAATTTTACACAAAACTTAACTTTCGGAGCTCGACGCCCATCAATGGCGGACACGCGAACCAAACTCTATTTCATTACTCACTACACATGAATAAACTAATTAAACAACTAATTAATAATTAAAACTAAAATAAATAAATTACACAAATTCATCTAGGCATAAAAATTAAATATAAATCAAGAAATAAGGAAGTACAACTATATTACTTGGTAGGGGTAACGAATAGTACATTTACAATCCACAAATGAGGCACACCCAAATGAGACATGAGCACTCAAAACCCTAACCCTAAACTAATTAAAAAGATAGATTCTAAAAAAAAAAAAGAAAATGTATTTATACAAAAGGCAAAATGGCATAATTGTAATAAAAAGAAGGTTGGAAAATAGGGCACCGAATTGATTTGGAGGTGTCCGAATCGATTCAGAGCTGGGAGACCTGAGCACTGTCTTGTAGCGAATTGATTTGCACATGTAGGATGTTTTCTGCTCCCCTTTCTGCAATGCCAACTTGCACCAAGCTCAACACTATGCTGAGACCAACAAAAAAGGTACAAACATGCACCCATCATCCATGCCAAAACTCGAAATGGGTATAACCCGAGATAATGGGGAAGCTCCATGGACCTACCATCACAACTCGCGACCAACAAATGCTCAAAACTGAAGCCAAAAACCCTACCTAAACGCTGTAAAAAATGCAGCCCACAACGCAGCAAAACCCAAGACCCATTGCGATGTGCGCATGGTTCAAGACCCACCAAACTGTGACCTGCATTTATATGCGTGGCTTGCAAATGCCGAGACCACCTAGGTGTGGGAGCAACTGCTATGGATTTTCCAAGGATATGCCATGCCAAAACCGAGAACCAAAGCTCCATTTTTATAAATACCAACAACCTCCATCAATGGTGATCCAAGACTTATTTTGTGAAATTGATCAAAAATCAACGATCCATATGCGCGTGTAGTCAATAATCATGCTCCATTTTCATACGAAAGTCTCCAATTTTGGACGAAACTAAAATCCGAGCCAAACCCAAGCACAAAGCCAAAATCGCCATTTGCAGAAATGAAGTTTGCTGCATAAAAGAGAAAAGGGACATAAGGGGCATTATTCTAATTGTTAGTATATTAACAAAATATTAAAATAATTCTTAAAATTCTTCTCCGATTAAAGATTTGTGTTTTCTTCGTTCGGACTTTGATTTGAGCACCATTCACAGACATGCGAAGCTTGACCCGAGAGTTACAACTTCTGTGAATACTTCGATGAAAATTCTAAAGTGTGAAATTTCCAAAATGACCAGGAACGTGCAAACTTTGACAACACTTTATCGAAACGCGATGAAACTTCACACTAAGCACCATAACACCTACAAACACTCAATTATACCTCAAATAACATTTTAGCATATAAAACGGAGGTTGTATGATTAATGACCATAATTATAGAAATTACGGTACCCGATGGGGTAAAAATGCATAAGTTAACGGGTGAAAAATGCAATAATCATGACGTGTAACCCCCTAACTTAGATATTGCTAGTCCCTAGCAATGAAATTCAAACCAAGAAGAACTATAAGAAAACCGCAAAATATGATATATATACAAAAGCGAAAAAAGGATAAAGCCACTTTCGCGGGCGTACGATTTCATTTAGCATATGAAATAAGCCGTTAAACCCCTAGACTACCCTAGTGGACGAGTGTTGTTTCGTGAGGGTTTTTAGGTATGAAACCCACAAACATCATATAGTTTTCTCAAAATATTCCCAATCAATCATGCGACAAACTCAACAACAAAGAAAAAAATTTCAAACACGTTATTAGCATATCGAACAAATTCAAACAAAAGTCCGTTGTTATTAACATTATAGAACGAACTTCATAGAATTGAAACCTTAAAAGTGGGAGGGGAGCGAGCACATGCAAAATATAATTTGGCCAAAACATAAATAAATCGAATAAACATAAAAGCATGCATATATCAATCGTCATCGGATATCACACTCAACAAATGAAATCACTATGAAGGGGAGGTAATATATGAGACATGCGATGCGGGCATAAAGATTAAATGTAAATGGAAACTAGGCCGCACACATGTCGCTAATGAAGAACGCTATATAAAAAATGAAAAATTATAATCTCAATGAAATATACCGCTCATTAAAGGAGGCGATATGCATTTTCACAGATTATCAAAACTATTATGACTTTTAAATTAAATGCACCCTAAGATCACATAGGACTTTATAGGGTTGTAATGCAAGTTTGGGGTTAAGGTACGAAATGAGAGGTATATGTACGGATTCAAAGTGTTCGGGGATGAAAACTCGGGATAATGGTAAATTTGCGGGTAATTCAATATTTAGAAAACAAATTCCCATAACAAGCATTAAATATGAAATTGGAAAGCGACAAGGATTATTAAACGTTATATACAACATGGACACCTTTCTCTTTTCTTCTTTTTCTAACTTTTTCTTTTGTTTTCTTTTGTTTTTTTGTTTTATCTCTTTTTCTTTTCTTTTTCACTTCACTTTTTTTCTTCACTTTTCTCATTATCATATGCTTAATTGCACGCGCTAAACAATAACATCATTCAATCCCAAGTATCATTCCAAACAAAGGTATGGAAGGTAATATGTATGGTATATAACTCCAATGTGGAGTTGGTTATGGGATTTTTGGGGTTTGAAATGAAAGGCTATATTTAGGCTCATTGGGGATGACTAGGGAAAATATGGGTGATATAAAAAAGATGGGCTACGATCATTTCCTAAAGTTTACCCAATTCTTGAGTCAAAATAAATTTTAAAAATCGTCCTTAAGTAACACATTTCAAAAACGAACTCAATTAATGAATGATCAAATGAAAGAATAGTGAGATTATCGACGAATTCAATGTTTTCAAGGAGGAAAGAATAGTATATAAACACTCACAAACGAAAACAAGCCCAAAGCTCACTCGGTGTAAGTATATACAATTCAACAAAAGTTTACCGAGTTATAAAAATCTTAAACCAAATCAATATAACAATAAAAGCGCATATGCTCGTGGGATAAAGTTTAATTCATGAAGTTATTCGTAATATCAATGATTTGAGGACTAAAGTCTAATAACTTCTAAAATAGAGAACATGCATCATTGAGTTGTCTATTGGATCGGGTAATTATTGAAATTTATCATTGGAAACAAAGGAAAAATTCCCAACAAAGAAGAAAAAAGAAAGAAAATATTTTTGAATATTTTTAATTTTTCACAAAAAACATGCTTTGTAACTAACATGTGATAAAATCCATGGACTAAACATGAAATGGATAGAATATCCCACACCCCCTAACTTAAATGTTGCATTATCCTCAATGTGCTTTATGAACACAACACAAAGATAGGAAAAGAATGATATTAAATTAGAGCGATCCCCGATAAGCACGAGTCCAAAGAATATATAAAACAAGTTAGTATCGAGCATAACGAAAAGCAATAATAAAAATTTTGACTAATTACACTAGAGTAAATTAAAAAGGAAAAAAAGAATAAAGAAAGACGGAATAAAAAAAAACTAACTATTTACAACCTACTATTTGGACTTCACATTAATTATACACTAGAAGTCTAAATAATTGAGGATCCACCCAAAATGGGACTTGACTTTGAAAGATCAACAGTGGACCCTCCAAAGAAAACATGCCTCCTGGAAGATATGAATTTCGTTTGAAAAATGGAAGGCATGTGTAAGGCGTAAGAAATGAACCATTGCCAATTATCAATTTTTGGGGGATGATGGGGGATTTGGATGCCAAGGGTGACAATACCACATTGATCTCAGGAAAATTAAAATCACACCCCCATGGTTTTTCAATTGGAAGGGGAGTAGGGGCTAGTGCAAGTGAATAGCCCATGAGATGAAGCATCTCAAAATAACATTCCCATTCAAGAATCTGGTAAAAGTCCTCAAGACTTTCAACCCATTCTTGTGGTAAATTTAATGGTTCGAGAATAGTAGGGAATAAAGGAAAGGAAAGACCATAAACCTCAATACAATCGGAATAATTAATAAGAGGTTAAAATTCTAAAGTTCTTGGATAACTCTCAATCATTTCTTCCTCAAAAAGGGGTGGAGGTGAAATGCAATTTTCAACCTCAACCCGATTTTGTAAAGAAATGATTTCATCGAGCATGGCGTTATTTTCATCATACCAAGCCTGAGAACTCTCATATTGGTCATTAATTTCCTTTATCATTAACTCATAATCAAATGAACAAGAAGACATAACATCTTCCTGTGAGGATTGCTCATAGCTAACAGGATCCCCGCTTTCCAAATTACATTCCCAAGGCGATGAGGAACTACTCACAACTTCTTGAACTTCATGCTCAAGGCGTTCAATTTCAAGTATTTATAGGCATTCTCTAATTATTTTGGGAGTATATCACATAGAAATTAAGGTTATCTAAAGAGTTATAGCGAGACATGTCGAAATAGGCAATTCAACAAAAGCGACAAGCGCCAAAATATCAATTTCTCGAAACAATCTAGCACAAGTCAAAAGGAGAATGGAAAATAAAGAATACAAATATGAATGAAAGAAATATTACGAAAAATTTAAAACAATTACAATCTAAAAGGCACTCCCCGACAACGACGCCATTTTTTATGAGGCGTAAACTTTGAATTTAAAACACGTCGTTGGGTGCTTACACCCTATACAAAATAAATACCACAACTTGGTACACAAAATGGAAGTGTAGCCGCAAGTAGGAATTGAATCCACAGGGAGTTCGTATAGATTTTAATTGATTTATTATTTCAAGAATAAAAGTGTAAAAGGTGATTTTGGCTTAAAAAAGGGGAAAATAATAAGTTAACTCTAAACAAAAATTAATAAAAGTGAGAGCCGAGATTGCGTCCCCATCATGGGTTGAACAACTAATAATTAGAATTTTGGTTCGAAAACATTTAACCGAGCATTTTTAGTTAATTATAAACATCACGCAAGAAGAAATTAACTCAAAGTTGCGAGATAAAACATTTAATTAAAAATGGTAACACGCGGATTAAATTCGAGTTATCGCTATAAACACTAAAGTTGTGTGACAAAGAAAGTTAAACGCATAATAAATCAATTTTAATACACGAAGTTTCGATTAAATGAAATTTTATACAAAACTTAATTTTCGGAGCTCGACGCCCATCAATGGCGGAGACGCGACCCAAACTCTATTTAACTACTCACTACACATGAATAAACTAATTAAATAACTAATTAATAATTAAAACAAGAAATAAATAAATTACACAAATTTATCTAGGCATAAAAATTAAGAATAAAGCAAGAAATAAGTAATTACAACTATATGACTTGGAAGGGGTAATGAATAGTATACTTACAATCCACAAATGAGGCAAACCCAAATGAGAGATAAAATGAGCTCTCTAAACCCTAACCCTAAACAATTAAAAAGATAGATTCTTTTTCAAAAATGAGAGAAAAGGTATTTATACAAAAGGAAAAATGGCATAATTGTAATAAAAAGAAAGTTGGAAAACAGGGGGTCAAATCGATTCGGAGGTGTCCGAATCGATTCGGAGCTGGGAGACCTGAGCACTGTCTTGTAGCGAATCGATTTGCTAAGGTGAGAATCGATTCGCACCTGTAGGATGTTTTTTCCTCCCCTTTATGCAATGCCAACTCGTACCAAGCTCACCACCATGCCGAGACCAACAAAAAATGGCACAAACATGCACCCATCATCCATGCCAAAACCCGAAATGGGTATAACCCTAGACAATGGGGAAGGTCCATGGACCTGCCATCACAACTCACGACCAAGAAATGCTCAAAGCCGAAGCCAAAACCCCCACCAAAACGTTGTAAAAAATGCAGCCCACAACGCAACAAAACCCAAGACCCATTTTAGTGTGTGCATGGTGCAAGACCCACCAAACCGTGACCTACCTTCGTATGTGTGGCCTGCAAATGTCGAGACCACCTCGGTGTGGGAGCAGTTGCTACGGATTTGACAATGATCTGCCATGCCAAAATCGATAACCAAAGCTCCATTTTGATAAATACCAGCAACCTCCCTCAATGGTGATCCAAGACCCATTTTGTGAAATTAACCAAAAATCAACGATCCATATGCACGTGTGGTAAAAAATCATGCCCCAATTTCGGACAAAAGTCTCCAATTTTGGAGGAAACCAAAACCCAAGCCAAACCCGAGCACAAAGCCAAAAATTGCCATTTGCAGAAATGAAGTTTGCTACATAAAAGAGAAAAGGGACACAATGGGCATTATTCAAAGTGTCAGTATATTAATAAAATATTAAAATAACTCCTTGAAACTCTTCTCCGATTAGAGATTCGTGTTTTCTTCGTTCGGACTATGATTTGAGAACCATTCAAGGCTACGCGAAGCTTGACCCGAGATATACAACTTTTGTGAATGCTTTGGGCAAAAATCCTAAAGTGTGAAATTACCAAAAAGCCCCCGAACATGCGAACTTTGACGACACTTTCCGGAACACGACAAAACTTCACACTAAGCACAATAACACCTACAAACAATCAATTATACCTCAAATAACATGTTAACAGATAAAACGGAGGTTTTCTGATTAATGAGCATAATTATAGCAATTACGGTATCCGAGGGGGCTAAAAAGGCATAAGTTAACGGGTGGAAAATGCAATATTCGTGATGTATCAGTATATATTGTACATTCCCATGTTACTTTCCATGCATGAACTAAATATATCATTTTTTATTCCTAATAGGAATCCATTGGTTAACCAAACTGAACGAAAGGATCTAGAATCCTAGTAAAAGGTTTCCTGGTAATCACAATCCATTAAAAATATTATCACGAACCAAACGGGGCCTTAGATTTTGTTTTAGTTGATTTATTATCACTAATTAAAGAATTTTAATCTCATTTAAAACTTTAATTATTACACCTCTAAAACCGGCCTAATTGTCCCCCCTCCCCCCCCCTCCCCCCCCCCCCCAAAAAAAAAAGCCCAAAAGATAACCCGAAAAAGCCCAAAACTCACTTTAAGGGTATACCTAGCCCTTGGGACCAAATTAAGATGATAAAAGCCCATAATCGGGCCTCCGTGCCACTCTGGAGTCCACTCAAATCGGGTATACCTCATATCTCATGGTAAAACCTCAGGACGTAAAATAAAACAACCAATTTATTATTTTATGCATAACCTATAGTCCATCTAATTTATTACACTTATTAGTTAAGATAGAACGCTAAAGAATAAAATCATATACCATGCACATTTAATTATCATCTAAATATGCAATTGTTAATTACCAGCCATCTCAAACAATAATTAACTTCCATTTATCAATTTATTCTCAAACTTAATAGATAAAAATAAATGCCAAAAAAATACGGTATATTACATTCGTACCCCTACTAAATTAATTTCGTCCTCAAAATTCAACACGTACCTGACTAGAAGAGATCCGAATACGTTTATTTCATGTCATCCTCCCTCTCCCACGTTGACTCATCCTCATTGTCATGCTCTCGCTGGACACGCACCAAAGGAACCACTTTAGAACAAAGTTTACGTTCCCTACGATCCAAAATAGCGATCGGTTTCTCCTTGTAACTAATGTAGGGCTGAAGCTCTATCTCATAAATATCTATGTGTTAATATGCTATCGTGTCTCTAAGAAATATCCGTAATGTCAAGATGTAAAAAACATCGTTGATCCTCTACAAGTGGTTCGATAAGGCTTAGCAGTACGCTACTAGTTTTATCATCTTAATAATAGGGAGTGGCCCCATATACCCGGGAGATAATTTCCCTTTTTTCCCCAAATAAAATCATTGCTATCATGGGAGATACCCTAAATAGCACTTGATTTCCATCCTCGAAGTCTCTTTACTGCATCTATCTTACCTTTTTTCCGATCCTAAGCAATCTGAATCCTACCTCTGATCATCTCCACCTTTTTTAAGGTGTCCTAAATGAACTTCAATTCGAGAAGCTTCTTGTCCCCCACGTGTAACCAAAAAGAGGGTAAGCAATATGGTATCCCATATAATGCTTCGAATGGAACCATACCAATCATAAGCTGGTAACTTTTATTTGTAAGCAAACTCTACCAATTGTAGGTACTGATCCTAAATTTTGAAGTTCAAGATACACATTTGTAACATGTCCTCTAACATCTAATTAACATGTTTAATCTGACCATCTGTATGTGGGTGATACGAGGTATTCAACCTCAACTCTGTCCCCAATGCCTACTGAAAACTTCCCAAAAATAAGACATATACATTTTGTCCCTATCTGACACAATATTAAGTGGTACACCATGCAACTTCTCAATCTCTACAAGGAAGATATTGGCGTATTGCTAAGAAGTATAATCCGTCTGAACTAGCAAAAAGGGAGCCACCTTTTTCAAATGGTACACAATGACCCTGATGGCATCGTGTCTTCGCTGGGACGTAAGTAACCTCATGATAAAATCTATTGAAATGCTCTCCTATTTCCACACTAAAATAGCAAGAGGCTGTAGAACACTTGTTGGTCTTTGGTGATCTACCTTTACCATCTAGCAAGTGGAACACTTCTATAGAAACACAACAATATCCTTTTTCATGTCTGGCCACCAATACTGGTTCCTCATATCACTACAATAGAATGTCTTATCAGTGACAAAAAAATTAGGGCAAAATTAATTTTGTCACAAAAAGTAACCTTTCTGTGAGAAAAATTAATTTCGTCACGAATTGAGTGTGTTGATGTTTAATTGGTGATGAAATAATAAAATTTGTCACCAAATACTCATTAAAATTTTAGCGTGTACATTCCTGTGTTGCAAAATGTTCCATCCATCAATTAGTGATAAAATTATTATACATTTTGTGACAAATTTTTTTATCACAAAAAAATAAAATAATTGGTGACAAAACATTTCTTCTCTTATTCCTTAAAAAAAATTAACAAAATATATCTTATTTCTAAACCCCAAATCGTTCCCCAAACATATCACACCCGAAAATAGTCTCTCCACCATATCCCCTCAACCAAGCACGGGTCTCTTGAAGAAGATTTGTGTAGATCAAACCCTAGCCCTAGGAATTCGTCTGCCTTCTTTAAAGCGATTGAGTAACCTTGCACATGCGATTGAGTAACCGAGTAACCTCGCATAGGCTATTGAGTAACCTAGCCCTAGGAAGTAAAGAGTTTGAGTAACGCTGTCGTCGACCACCACATGTCATCATCTGATATTTTTTAAAAGATGTTCTTATGACTTCCTGATTTTAGTTTAGTTCTGATTTGTATTTTAAATTAAATCCGATGGTTGGTTTTGGCCTATTTCATCTTCTCTGCCTAATTTGCAAGTGTTGAGCTTGTCTGATTGTTTGTTCTCAGGTCTTGCATCTAATTGTGGGCAAAGTATATGGTTCTTTTCTAATTGTGGGCAATGCCTATGCTTATTTTCTTAAAAAAGTATAGACATGCTTGTAAATTTTGAAGCCAATTTTTACTTATTTTTGTTAAATACCTGCTGCCCTTATTTTTTTGACAAGACCTACCTGTGTCATGTTTTAAGCCTACTGTATGTTGTAATGGGAAAATTGAGTGGGAATAGAAAAAATGGGGAAAAAATAAAAAATAGAATTAAAACCAAACAAAAGTTGTAAAGGACTAAATGTAAATATTAATTAAAAAAACTATAAAATAGTATATACACTAAAATATTAATATAAGAATGAAATTTACAATGGGCGACACACACACATTTTTGTAAGATTCAAAACCTTTTAGTTATTCGTTTAGGTGACAACACATTTTTGTACCTTAAGGTTTGCAATGTTGAACCTAATTGTTTGTCTTTATATCTATAAGAATCGTCTTCCTCAAAGGTTATTGTATAATATGCTTGCTAATAGGTAAGGTTAATGTCATGTTAATATGTTGTATTTATGTATAACATGTTTGCTAAATTATTTCATAGGATTCTAAAATGGAGATGAATCGGACTTGGATCCAAGAAACTAATAGATTCTGCGAGAAATATGTGACCGGGGTTAGATCTTTCATTCAGTATGTTAAGAAACACATGGGCCCAATAAGTGATGTTAGATGTCCGTGCATCGATTGTTTGAATATTGATATTAGATCTATTGATGAAGTTAAGGACCAATTGTTTTTTAAGGGGATTTTTACAAGATATACTCAATGGATTCATCAGGAGAAGGCACTCATTTAGGGGGATCTTGTGCCTCTGATGATGACGATGATGATGATGATGATGTTGATGACGATGAAATGTCATGAAGAAGGATGTGATGGAATATATGATATGTTGGACGACATTCAAAGGGGCACCTTCCATGAATCCATTCATGTGGAATCTAATGATAGCTATCCTCGAGAAAATATTACAGGGGAAACATAAACATTTGACAAGTTATTGCAAGAGGCTGAACGTGAATTGTGTCCTAATTGTACGAAGTTTTTGACACTATCATTTCTTGTGAAGTTGCTTCACTATAAAGTTATGAACCGATGGAGCAATAAATCCTTCAACATGGTGCTTGATTTGTTCAAAAAAGCTTTGGCTGAGGGTGAGACGCTCCTTAAGTCTCACTACGAAGCAAAAAATATGTTGCGTGATTTGGGCTTGGGATATGTATCGATTCATGCTTGTAAAAATAATTATGATTTATTTTGAAAGGATTTCAAAGATTGAGAAGAATGTCCAATATGTGGGGAGTCTAGATGGAAAATTAATGATAACAAAGGCAAAAAAATTCCTCATAAGGTATTGTGTTATTTTCCATTAACACCAAGACTCCAAAGATTATATATGTCAAAGAAAATGGCTGATGATATAAGGTGGCACAAAGAGAAGCGTGAAGATAATGATAATGAGTTGAGAGATCCAGCTGATTCTAAAGCTTGGAAGGAATTTGATAAGGAGCAAGCATGGTTTCCATAAGATTCTCAAAATGTAAGGATTGGACTGGCAAGTGCTGGGTTTAATCCCTTTGGTAACATGCACAACTCATATAGCATGTGGTCGGTTATACTTATGCCTTACAACTTGCCTCCTTGGTTATGTATGAAGGAACCATTTTTTATAATGGCATTGCTTATTCCAGATACTACTGCACTGGGTAAAGATATAGATGTGTATCTAAAGCCTCTAGTTGATGAAATGAAAGAGTTGTTGGAAGTGGGTGTAGAGACACATGATGTATCTACAAGAAATAGCTTGCGAATGCATGCAACAGTTTTATGGACTATAAATGGTTTTCCTGCATATGGTAATTTATCTGGGTGGAGCACAAAAGGATATATGGCATGTACAACTTGTAATGAGCATATTTCTTCGCATAAGTTACGAAATAAGATCTGTTACATGGGCCATCGACGATATTTACCAACCGATCATAAATGGTGGAGTACAAAGTTTGATGGGTTGCCTGAGCATCGATTGAAACCTGTGGAATTAAATGGGGATGATGTGTTGAGAAAGTTGGATCATGTCAAAGATTGTAAACCAGGTAAGCATGGAGATAATCTCAAGAGAAAGCGTACGCCGAAAGAGTTGAATTGGAATAAGAAGAGCATATTTTTTGAATTGCCATATTGGCGAACGCTTAAGTTGCGTCACAACTTAGATGTCATGCACATTGAGATGAATATATGCAAAGTGTGTTGGGAACAGTACTAGATATTGAAGGGAAGAAAAAGGAAACTTATAAATCAAGACAAGATTTGGAGGATATGAAAATACGAAAGGAACTACATTTGAAGCCGTATGGTGATGTGTATAAGATGCCACAGGCATGTTACACATTTACTAAGTCGGAAAAAATAGGATTTTGTGAGTTTATAAAATCAGTGAAGTTCCCTGATGGATACGCTTCTAATATCTCCCGGTGTGTTAACACAAATGATGGCAAAGTGTCGGGGTTAAAAAGTCATGATTGTTATGTTCTTTTACAACGATTGCTTCCTGTTGGTGTTCATGGGTATTTATCAAAGGATGTATATACTACATTGGTTGAGCTTGGCAAGTTTTTCAAAGACTTGTGTTCTAAAACTTTAAAAGTCGAAGAACTAAAAAGATTAGAAACCGACATTGTCTTGATTTTGTGTAAGCTTGAAATGATTTACCCACTGGAATTCTTTGATATAATGATCCAGCTAGCCGTTCATTAACTGCAAGAGGCAATGCTTGGAGGTTCGGTGCAGTATAGGTGGATGTATCCAATTGAAAGGTAATATTTTGTTCTTTTTTCTCATTTTTCCTTTTGCCTTATGTTGGTTACATATTTCTTTAACATCTAATTCGGGCTTTGTGTATGCTTTAAATAGGTACTTGGGCACTCTTAAGGGCTATGTACATAACAAAGCCCACCCCGAAGGCTCAATAGCGGAGGCATACATTGTCAATGAGTGTTTGTCATTTTGTTCCATGTACCTTGAAGGGATTGAAACTAAGTTCAATCGTGTGGAATGAAATTATGACGCTGAGACAGTGGATGATGGATTTGATGTGTTCTCACAAAAGGTACGACCTTTTGGAGCATTTACGTATGACTTCCTCTCCGAGAAAGAGCAAGAAATGACTCACTGGTATGTTTTAACTAACTGCGAGAAGGTGGAACCATACCTGACGTAAGTCATCATTTGTTCTTTATATTCTCTTTATGATTATATATATTTTCTTAATTATTTGGGTGTGGAATGTATAGTTCATATTTATATGTATTGAATTTAGGAAGGAGCTTATGAAAGAAAGCCTTTTGAACTTAGAACAACGACAAAGAAAGCAATTCCCTCAATGGTTTGAAGAACATGTAAGACATTACAAAGAGTTTAATATGATATTAAGTAATCAAATTACCCTAATAATATAATTCACTCATATTTCTTGACTGATGAAAAAGTTATACCATCAAAACTCTCTCAAAGCTATAAAGCACCTTTATACATTAGCATGCGGTCCTGATTATTGAGCAAGGAAGTATACAAGTTGCATTGTTAATGGAGTTAGGTTTCACACTAAGGATCGTGAGAGTCGTCGGAAAACTCAAAATAGCGGATTGTTTGTCAAGGGGGATCATGATGATATTGAAATCGACTTGTATGGAGTGTTAACTAATATTGTTGAGTTGGAATATATCAAAGGTAAAAAGGTTATTCTGTTTGAGTGTGATTGGTTCGAGGCAGACAAAAGGAAGAAAGCAGAAATACAAATTGAAGACCACTTCACTAGTGTTAATGTGAATGGTAGGTGGTATAAAAATGATCCCTATGTGCTAGCGTTGCAAGCAAAGTAAGTTTTCTATCTTAATGACACAAAGTTGGGTAATAATTGGAAAGTCGTGCAAGAGTTTCAACATCGACATGTGTATGATCCTGACATGGAAAAAGTTGGTGTAGATACAAATGATGTCCCCAATGACACCGTCTACCAGGAGACCGAGCCATCTGACATTATTAAAGTTGTTGAAGTTGATATTGGGACATTGCGTTGGAATGATGTTGATACAGATAATGTTGACGTTGATTTTTTAATGTAAACAACGTAGCTTCTGATGAAATCAATTTCATTCATGATGATAGCGACGAGGAAGACACAACATTAGTTGAATATTGTGATGATGAAGATCTCGTGGATGATGATGATTATAGTGACACAGATTGAATTTTTTACTTTTGTTCCTAGACTTTCATGTTATTGAATTTAGTGATGTGGTGAAATGGAGTTAAATTTTTATGCTTTTGTTCCTAGATTTTCATGTTATTGAATTTAGTGATGTGATGAAATGATGTTGAATGTTTGTGCTTTTATTCCTAGACTTTCACGTTATTTAAGTTATGCTGTGATATTGAGTAATTTTGTACCCTTTGTAAGTTAAATGCATTTAGTTATATTTATTTATGTGTAATTTTGTATTAGTATTATACCAAGATTATCGCATATTGTTATGTATTTTAACATGAAATATATATTATTTAGCAGTATGGCTCCTGGATGTAAGAGGATGAGAGTTGATGGTAAACTGGTTCAACAAGAGAGTCACAACACAACACCACCAGTGACTTTCGATCAAACTCCGCCAATCTCTTTAAATCCCACTCCATCAATGGCTTCAAATCCCTCTCCATCAATGGCTTCAAACCAGATAATAGGTTTACCTTTAAACCCGTTGCCAATGGATATCCCTGCTAATAGCACTGGTATATGATGCCTTCAAGTCAAACTCTCTTAATAGAGCATCATCTTTAGCATTGATAGAATTTGAATTAAACTTTGGAATTCAGTTTTTTACCTCTTCAATGACAAGAGGCTCAATTTTCTTAGCCTCATTCTTTTCTTCTGATTCCGCCAACGGGACTCCTTGAATGAATCATTTGTTCATGAATCCATTTTTCATTGGTTCCCAGTTTTCAATGAATCAATTATTAATGAATAAACTGTTAAGGACAGATCCTTATGTGTCCCAATTTACAGTAACAACTACTGTTAAAGGATAAATTAATGAATCAACAGTTAATGAATCAACTATTGTTCCCAATATGCGATGCCATCACCAGTTCCATATATGAAGTGCGCTATAACCAAGATTTGGTTTTGGGTTTATCAGAATTTTGGTGTTCAGAAACAAATACGTTCGTGTTTCCATGGGGATAAGCTATAATTACCCTTGAAGATGTGATGATACTTGGTGGGTATCCAGTAGTTGGAGAGCATGTGACTGGTCCTCTTGAATCTGAACTGGATAAGATTAAAGAAAAGATGATCAGTTATACAACTGAAATTGCGAGAAGAAATATAAGAAAGGCTGAACATTGTGGTTGGCTCAAGCATTTCATGTCGGAGGAGAAAGGATACGAGCATGTGGCATTTTTATCACTCTGGTTGTCTAGGTATGTCTTTCCTTCTGCTAAAGAAAAAATCAAGAACCATGTTTTCCCAATTGCATCCAGATTGTCCCAAGGAGTACAAGTGGCACTTGCACCTGCAGTTCTTGCGAGTATTTATCAAAGCATGAAAAATTTGAGAGAAACGGTAATGGATTCTATTAAATCAAATAAATCAAATATAGTGTCTTTGCCATTTCATATAGTTCAGCTTTGGGCATTCGAACGGTTTCCAATTCTCGAACCCAAATAACCTAATTCACTTCGGCCCGGTGAGCCTAGAGTTGCTCGTTGGCACAAGTTGAATTTGGACATCAATGTATCCCAGTTGAGCTCAACTCTTGGGTTGGAATAAAATTTTCAATGGCGTCCTTATGCTGCTAATTTGAAAAATTAGCGCCACCAGTCGTATTACAAAAATACTGAACAGTTGGTATCTAATAGTTCAAGCTTGGATGAGGAAATAGGATCTTTCTTTCAGTTATTGCAACCTTTGGAGTTGGTTGGGATAGATTGTACACACAAGTATATGCGACATAGGGTGGGTATGCAGTTTAGGATGGATCAAGATCTGCCTGCTGATTTTTCTAGTGTCAATTTGACCAGTGAACACGTCAGCTTCTTTGTTCCACCAAAATCCTTTGTTCCAGGTGTTTCGGAGAGACACTTGATTTGGTGGAAGGATATGATGGGTGCCCGTGAAGGTGCAAATTAAGGATGCTTTGTTGGAAATGGGTGATTTAAAAAATTCGACAGCTTTGTCATCTTTCTCTCTCTTTCTTCAACCGAAGAAACTGAAAGAGAAGTATGTAACTTTGTCATCTGATTGTACACAAAATCATATTTTTTTTCTTCCTTCATTTTCTAAACTCAACATCATGTGATTATAAAACCATGAAAAAGGAAGAATATGAAACTAATACTTATAGAAATATGCTAATATTAATGAATAAACTGTTTAATGAATCAACTGTTTAAACTGTTTAAACAGATATGTTAATGAATCAACTGTTTAAAATCAGATATGTTAATGAATCAACCTCCATGGTTCCCAATGTTTTTAAACATATCTTTTATACAGTTATGTTAATGAATCAACTGTTTCGATTGAATATTTTTAAACAACAAATATTTTTAAACAGATTTTTTAAACATTCATTCAATATTCATTCTGTGTTTTTATAATGCCTCACCTCATTATATGTTGTATTCGGTGAACTAATATATCCTTTAATTGCAACTTCCACCACGACAAAAAGGATACGTGGTCTAACTAAAGGAAAGGGCCTTGAGAAGTTGACTAGGTCGGATGGAAATAAGTTGACTATTGAAATTGCAAGGGACAAGGGAAGGTCGACAAATGTGGTGCAATCTTCTAAACTATTAAGTGAGCTGGGAATTATTGCACGAAATCTCATCCCGGTTCCGCCGAAATGGAAGGATATGTCTGAAAATGAAAAAGAAGAAGCCTTTAAACGACTCGATGTAAGTAAAAACTACTATGTTATTAAACGTGCTTGAGTAATTGATTTATTTTATATACTAATTTCATAAATTATGAAATTTCAGTCCAAATTTGACATTAAAATAGAGGATGAGTATGTTAGAAACAGTGTCGAAAAATTATTGATGGGTCGAAGCAGGGGTGCACGATATAGACATCGACTAAGGTTCAAAAAGCACAAATCAATTGAAGAGGCACGACGTGATAAGCCAAAAAATATGAGTCAAGAAAATTGGAATGCTCTTTGTGATTTGTTCTCTAACTCTGAGCATCAGGTATAATAAATTTATAAAATATAACAATTCCATTATTTTAATTGACACATAATATACTCATTATCCATCAATTATTATTTAAGCATCAATGTGATGTCAATAGGAATAATCGAGCGATGCAAACTATCAAACACAATCAAGGGTCAAGGGCATTTGTAGCAGCTCGTTATCACTTGGTATATATTTTTATATATTTGTTTTTTCTAAAGTTGATCCTTTCACAAATATTGATAATAATGATTGTCTTTCACAATTATGAAGAATGATGCGGCGAATGAGGAGCTAGATCGAATTGAGTTCTGCAAGAAAACCCACAACACTAATGAAAAATGGTCTTCTACCGAAGCTGAGGAACTATATGTAAGAATATAATACATATTATACAAATACCATAACTTCAATTTTATAAAATGATATATACTAATTTGTTTTACAGATTAAGATAAAACAGTTGCAAGATGAGCCTACTTCCGAGGGTAGTGAACCTTTGACTCCCGATAAGATAGATGATAGAGTACTTGGCACTAAATCGGGATATATCATAGGTATAAGGCATGGTTCGAAAGCTACCAAATAAAAAATATCACGGCGAGACGCAGAGTTTGAGGAGGCCCTTAGGGAAGCTCAGAGAGTGAATCGTGAGTTAAAGGAACAACTACAGGCTCGTGATGAGCGTCTGGAACGCTTAGAGGCTCGTCAATTTGGATTAGACAAGTTGTGTGATGCTTTAAAAGCATCAGGTTCCCTTCCTCCCACATTTACTATATGGTAAGTTTTAATAATTTCAATGTTGAATTTATCAAAATTTTATTGTTGGATTCACATCCTTTGAGTTGTTTAATATCTTTATTGGTGATGCTATTACCTTATTTGCTGAATCGGTGGAAGGGATATTTTGGTGGATTGTCATTGGGTTTCTTGACTTTTTTATTTTTTAATTTAACAGGGTGGTTTTAGTCTATAAACAAAGGAAACTCTGCCGAATTTTTTTAAAATGTTGGCGACGCTATTACCTTATCTTTTGAATCGAGGGAAGGGGTATTTTGGTGGATTGTCGTTGGGCTTCTTTATTTTATAATTTAACATGGTGTTTTAGTCTAAAAACAAAGGAAACTCCGTCGATTTTTTTTTAAAATATTAAAAATAAAATTGAATTTCGTAATTTTTTTTGTGTTTAGCTCAATGTGTTATTTTTTAGTTGATGTTATTCTATTTATCAATTGTTAATTGACTTGTAAAGTTAGAAACTAATGCCTTGGAACTTTTTGAATTGCAGATTGGGATGCTATGAGGACCTTTTTTTGGAAATTATTTTTGGGATGATGAAGATGCAAGGAGACATTAGCAAACTTGTTGGGAATTATTTTTTGGAGGCTACTTTGTAATTGATTAGAAATAGCATTAAAAAATATAAAGTTAGAAACTAATGCTTCGGAATTATTTTTCGATGCTACTTTGTAGTTGATCTGTTGTAACAAACGATGTAGGTTACTTTGTAATTCACCAATGGTTTTGAGATATTTGTATGAATGCTTTCGTATCAATTATATAATCTTTTGAACCTTAATTTTGAGTATATATATGATGGTAGTCAATTACTTATATAATGTTGATGAAATTTAGTTGATTTTTATATTTTAAAAAAAAGTAGTTGATTTTATAATTAATATTTATTTGATTGAGTAACTATATGAGAAATGCAAAAAAATACGAGTTCTAAATTTATAATTTTTTGATAACAAAATTCATTTCGTGACAAAAATATTTTGTCACCAAATGGTAATCATTTTGCATATTATCATGTACATTAGGTGACAAAATTGGCCTTTCGGTGACAAAAAATAAGATATTTGGCTACAAATAATTTTGTCACTAAAAGCCTGTTATTACATGACAAAGCATATTTTGTCACCAAATGGTGTACTATCTGGTGACAAAATTTGTATTTCATCACCAAAACCTTTAGGCACGGGGCTTTCGTGACGGACGGTTGACGAAAAAAGTTTCGTCACCAAATGTCTTTGGTGACGAAATTGTTTTATTTGGCGACGAATTTTTTTGTCACTAATTATCTATTTTGTTGTGGTGTATCCTGATACATCTTATACCCACCGAGATGTAAAAAAAAAAGCAAATTGTGCACATTACAGAAAAAAGTAACCCGTGCACCTTAGTCATTACTGGCCATCATAATTCCTCATCTTTGGGAACTACCAACCTACCGTGGAACCGTAGTCCCCCCTCAGAGACGATTGAGAAATATTCTACTCCATCGATCAATAATTACCTGATCTTCATGACTCGAATAATGATCTCGGGTAGGATGGTAAGGACCGTCATAAATGCACATAATAAATCATCCTTCGTGAGAAGTGAACCCTACTTCGCTTTCCACACTGCTGCAAGCTCAACTATCGATTTATGACTGAAGTCATCCTCCACCATATTCGCCTTTGTCGGGTTATATTTGATATTAAAATGATAATCTTTTACGAACTCAAGTCATCTATGCTACCTCATGTTCAACTCCCTTTGGGTGAACAAATACTACAATTTTTTATGGCGAGTAAATAAATAAAAATTCTCTCCCAAAAGGTAATGTATCCAAATACATAGTGCAAACACCACTGTTGCTAAATCCAGATCATGGGTGGGGTAATTCCCTTCATGAGGCTTAAGCTTGCGACCTCTTATCCTACACCAATACACCCCCAAGTCCCTGTGAGGATGCATCGATAAACACCATATACGATATCCCTCCACGAGGTTAAGCGAGCACCGGAGTTGAAGTCAACTTGATCTTTAAATCATCAAAATATTTTCGGCATGAATCATCCCAAATAAATGGTACACTCTTCTTTGTCAAATATGTCAAAGGAGCATCTATCTTCGAGAGTCGCTGAATGAACTGACGATAAAACCCTCCCAATGTTAGAAAATTGCGCACCTCTGTAGGTGTTGTGGGTTGTCCTCACTCCATCATTCTTGAAACTTTTAATGGGTCTATCGATATCCCTTCCTCAGACAAGATGTGGCCCAAGAACTGCACTTACCTCAAACAGAATTCACATTTCTGGAAATCGTCATAGAGCTGATGGTCGCGTAATATCTGTAAGACTATTCGCAGTCACTGGACATGCTCCTCTGCAATCCGAGAATAGATAAATAAGTCATCTATAAACATGATGAAAAACTGATCAAATAAGTTCATGAACACCTTATTCATCAGGTCCATAAACAATATCGATGTATTGGTCAACACAAATGGCATTACTATAAACTTGTAAGATCCATATCTCGTAAAAAATGTTGTCTTTGGACCATCTTACTCTCGAATACTCAATCGAAGGTACCCTGACCCCAAATCAATCTTTAAGAATTACGAAGCACCTCTCAACTGGTCGAACATGTCATCGATATGGGCTAATGGATACTTATTCTGTATGGTGACCTTTTTAAACTCCTGATAATCAATACAAAATCTTACTTATTTGTCCTCCTTCTTCACAAAAAGAACTGGAGTATCCCAAGGCGAAGTACTCCTCCGAATGAAACCCTAACCCAGAAGCTACTAAATATGCTTCATAATATCTCTCATCTCCAAAGGATCCATACGGTATGGTGCTCGAGTAATAGGTCTCATGCCCAGAGCCAAGTCAATCACGAACTCAATATCTTTACTTGAAGGTAACCTCAAAATCTCCCGAAGTACATTCAAAAATTCCCTAACGATCGAAATAGAGTATAACTAAAGTCTCCTTTTCAATATATTATAAATGTGTGTTCAACCCTCCTTCTAGGTGCATCATCACCACCAAGTAAATCTCTTGTCCCGAAATGGCAAAGACGATGGAACCCCCATAACAATCCACAAGTGATCTATTATTTGACAACCAATCCATCCCCAGGATAACATCATACTCCGATATGTCTAAAATAAGTAGGTCGGCTACAAGCCTAAGTCTCCCAATATCCACCCATATCCCTCTACACACATAACTTATGGGTGCCCATCTACCCAAGGGTGAGTTTATATGAAGTACTACGTCAGATGATAAGTCTATCATATTCTATTATCAAACAAAGCAAGTACTGATAAATGAATGTGTTGCACAAATGTTAAATAAAATGTGTCTTATATACCCCAAAATAGTAAACTTACCATTAACTTCCTACGTGGGTGCCTGCATATCCCTGGGTGCGACGTGATACACACGCTCATATTGTAGTTGTTGTTGTCCCTGAGGCTGGGTGGGTGGTGCTGGTATAGCTGGAATTATAGTAACTGGTGGGGCTAGAAACTACTAACGTTGCCCCTGATGTGCCTAGTACCCATGCTAACCTTCTTGATCCGGTACCCCCCGATCGCCCTGAAGGCACATCTTTGTTATGGATTCTATCTCTCCACAGACGAAACAATGATCATGGAATGGGCTCTTACCCTGTTGTTGTCCCTATTGGCCCTGCTGGCCACGTCCTTATTACCCTTAGCCTTAAAGGCCTCTATTCTGTTGTCCTAGGCCCTGCTGGTCATGTTGGAACTATTATCCTTGGTCCTTCTTGTTACAATCCATGTAACATATGCGTTTTATGGTGCCGAACTCCTGACTAGGGCCCCTTAGACTGATAGCCCCCTTGATTACCACCTTTATTTTGTCTTGGGCTACTAGCTAGATGAATTTGAGTTAAGCCTCTTCTCGTCCTTAACCCTATGAAATTCCCTATGATCTTGAGAATGAAGAAATGAGGAATTTACCACTTAAGTATAAGTGGTAAAAGTTGGGTTCCCCTAGTTAGCCTTCTTGATGTGCCATGACAACCCCAATATAATCTTTTTAATTTTTTTCTCCATAGTATTTGCCTCATCTGAGGAAAACGGTGATAGCCAGATAAATTCATCCTCGTAATCTGCTATGGTATGTCCCTCTTTCTTGGGTTCCAAAAACGTCCTCGTCTTTTTGGTCCTAACTGCGGGTGGAGAGACTTGTCATCGTACTTCATCCAGAACTCAACAATAATCACCATGTCCTGCTCTTCTATTATGATGACTGATTCCCACCATTGTAAGGTTGATCCTACCAATCTAAACAAAGTCAACATCCATTTGTGCACCTATGTGAACTCCATCATCCTCAAATGCCTCCATATGTCTTTATTCAACTGACGAGCTACTACGATATATGTACTCTCAACAAACTCCGATGGATGACCCTTAATAAAGGTCCCACTCGAGCTCTTAAAAATTTTCGTTCGTGACAGTGTCTGAAAGTGTTATAACATGGAAGCCTTTGTTGTGGTGATTGCTTATGTAACCATAGCAGCTATGTCTGCGACCGAAGCTATGGGTAGTTCCTGTTGTCGCTGTGGTTGTGACTCATGTTGAGCCCTACTTTTTGTAACCTCACTAGTAGTCTATTGTGGTCTACTGTGTCTAATGTTCATAATTTAAATGGTAAAAAAATTTTGGATCAGTAATGATTCGAAAAAGAGTACAATGATTCCTATAAACAGGGATCTACATTCCAACGAACACAATGCCAAACATAACGAGTGCAACAAGGATCCTAAAGAAACTAGAACCTAGATACTCCGATACCAACTATAACAATCCATATTTTCACATAATAGTCGACTAGGCTAATATGTCGAGTTTGGGCTTGTCAAATATTTTATATCATTCTCAGTATCAAACGTAAAGTAAAAATTGAATTTAAAACTATCCGCACATGCAATAAATTGAAATGATAAACATCTAATATAATGAATGTCTCAAACCATTCAAATAAAACAGTCTAAACAACCAACTCCAAAGTAACTGACTCATATAATAAATCCATACCCAAGGTCCATATAAATAACCGAAAGGAAAATGACTAAAACACTAAAAAGAGTAGAAACATATGCTAGAATAAATGAGTGGAAATTACTATGCAAATTAGAACGACAAGTTTGAATTCTCCTCAGACATGCTGGTCCTATCTATGTAAGCCTCGAAAATATTTTTATATTTTGGTCTGAGCCCAAAAGTTGCAAGAAATAAGTCCAATGTTATCAGTAAATATGCAATACATGTCACTCATCGGCTCTCACGTTTATTAAGTATCTCACCTCTGAGCTACGTGCAATATTACGAGCATGTCTCAACACAAGTCATAACTATGCTAACGAATCTTTGTACTAATTCAGTGAGTAAACCATACATATTTACCATATAATCGGTATGTAACTAACTACACGTGTGAGAGTACAACCCAAGCACTAACCCCCACAATGCCACCTACAAAGAACACACACACACACACACACACACATATATATATATATATATATCACATAATGTATTAAATGTGACATATGATTTATTAACAATTTGTCCATCACTAGACTATATTAATTATTTCTCGTTCTTAGTTACATCACACAAAGGCAACTACCTTTGGAAACCATCTCGTGCTTATATCGGAAAGTCCATAGGAATCCCCCACCTGACGGGCTTAAAAAAATACACAATTTCACAATGGGGAGATCACTACGCAGTAACACCACCGACTGGCCCATACCCAACCCCTATCAATGAATCGAGTCATCTTTCCTTCTCTGATTAGGAAGCAGTGACCATCTTGAACGTATGATCAAACACAGTGACCTCCATATCATCCTACTTCAATCATCCATGCACACAATACACGGTCCCGATCTCGAACGCAACCCCGACCGATAGATTCACCATGAGTAATGGTATGTTCACACAATTTAGCATATATATATATATATATATATATATATATATATATATATATATATACAGAGAGGGAGAGAGAGAGAGAGAGAACACACAATATATATAACTAATAGTAGGATATGGCCTTGCTCACACATTTACCTAACTCATCCAATCCCCATATTCCGTATTCTGCCATTAGCAAAGTTATTGATCTTCAAACTTAATTAAACCTAACATAACTTTTATCTTCTTGGTTTATACTCTAATAAACCTAACTAACGCATTAAATTAGTCAGTTTTTGAGTAGACAAGGATCCAATCACTCGAATTAATTCGGGAAATTAATCCCATTAAACATCTATGTCAAATCTCATCCTATTGTGAAAGTAATTAGAATGACTTCCTATTGTGGTTCGAATTAAACAGTACCCTCGTTCGAACAACCAAAAAAAAAACCTTTCGAACAACCCCTTCCAGCTCGTTCGAATGACATTTGGGATCCCATTCGAACGAGTTTAGCGCATAACAGTTTCTTCGTCCCCAAAAATGTATTTTTGACCAAAAAAACTCCATTAATGAGTCCTAAAACTTCAACTCAACAACCCAAAGGATGTCCTAACCAAAAACTAAACATTGGTACATAATTCCAAAGATTTGTAATCATTATATATCATTTGAAAAAATGAATTAAAGATTAAATCTATCAATTCCACAGATTTTTCCATGAACACGAGCACGATCAAAATCTCTTTAAATTTCATAACTAAACTTCCAATTTTCATAGGGATTTAACTTACATACGAAATTAAATCCTAAAAAATGCATTCCAATACAGATTCAATCATAGAGTATCATCCAAATCATATATCTCTTCCAAAAATATAAACTTGCAAAGTTAGGTAATCTCCAATCCTTATTAGCCCAAAAAAAGAAACATGATTAAGATATAACCCATCCAATCCTAAAATTTTGTTCTATCCCCAAAATAGAAAGGGAAAACATGAATTCTAAATTAGTTATAGATTGTAATGTGATATTTAAAGAGATTTCTTGCCTTAGATTGAAGGATGATGAACTACTATATGAATCCTTCGCATTTCTCCTCTATGAGCCTTCTTTAATTCTCCCAATGTATTATGACTACTAGGGTTTGATTTAGTTGATATATTATCACCAATTAAATATTATAATCCCATATAAAACTTCAATTCCCGCACCTCTAAAAGAGGCCTAATCTTGGCCCACCCAAATGATCCCAAAAGACTATCCGAAACGGCCCAAAACTCACCCTAAGGGTGTACCTACCCCTCGGCCTAACTTAAAATTACAAAGGCATATAATCAAGCCTTCGTATCACTATGGATTCCACTTAAATAAGGTATATATACCTCATATCTCACGGTAAAATCTCACGACGTAAAATAAAACAACCAATTGATTATTTTATGCATAACCGTCTATAGTCCATCTAATTAATTAGACTAATTAATTAAGATAGCACACGAAACAATAAAATCATATACCACACACATATAGTTATCATATAAATATGCAATTATTAATTACCAATCATATAAGATAAATATTAACTTCCCTTTATTAATTTCTTCTCACAATTAACAAATAAAAATAAATGCTAGAAAAATATGGGGTGTTATAATACCCGTCTCTAAACTCTATGTGTGGTAAGTCCCATAGAAATGAAATCCAAACAATACCGCCCCACACACACATAATGCTCCTCCATTTAGTTAGGGTAGTCATTAAGACAATTAATTAATTAAAGGTTTATTATGCATAAAATAAATTAAATGAGCAAGCATTTACATATTGAACCTCCACAACCAACCATCATACAACCAATGCAAGCAATAATAACCATCAACCCAACACTCCAACAAAAATTTATTCCGTACTCCTTATAAATCATCCACTGGAATAAATTCCTTTTTTGAAAAGAAAGGGCTCAAGATAATTCTCATACAAATAGTGCATTAAATTCCAATAACATATTTAATAATAAGCCTCAATTAACCTTTAAAGGGTATAATATGGGGTAAACAACTAGATATTATTATCATGAATAATAGGCACCAGAGTATACATTTATATATTTAGAATTTCATAATTCAATTGTTTAATATCAAGGGTACTACTCAAAGAGCTAATGGAACAACTTTACCTAGCACGCAAATTCCCAAAATTAATTAGATTCTTAACTATATCTCAATTTTCTCAATTTATATTCCATTTATCACAAGCTCAAGAATAAATCCCAAAACCCTAACATATACAATTATATATAACAAGGGGTACGTATTTAATTTCTAACAATTTGTTAAATCTAAATTTCAAAATAATGCATGCGAGGTTAATCAATTTCACCAAATCAATAACATATATTAGGAACCCTAGAAATCCTATTGGTTTCTAACTCATTTAATTATACACCTTAGGTTTAGGTGAAATTTAACATAGACATATATAAAAGGAGAACAGTAAAAACAAAGTCGCCTCAAAATTTGGTTCAAACTTGAACTACTCGTGCGTTAAGAAAATCCTTGAAATTTAGCCTTGAAAAGTCCATTGAATACCTTGAAATGCTTTGAAATCATATTATAATTTCTTATTAGAAAGGTGAAAATAATAATCTAGCGTTTAGATTTGAAATTGGAACTTAATTTGGGTGGGGAATGAAAGAGGTAATTGAGTTTGAGGAGCGATTGACATCGTCTATACGAACGATTTTTCCTTAATCTCACTAGATAACATACAATTGTGTCATGTACGACACATGAGAGGAATACCTAGAACCCCATAACAACCATGAGAATGCTCACGCAGTCCACATACCCCCTACGATCAAATATGTGGTCTAACGATAGCAGGATATGAGCACCCTAGTAGTCGTTATCGGATCCAGGAACAAACTGATGTAAGCAACGAGAGAACATGCTAAAGTCTTATCTCACAACTTATCAATGCTTATGATAAGTGCCTTCAAAAATAAGAGAAGGCTACCCACTTACAACAGGAAGAGAACAATCAACTTTAGTTAGGGTTGGTATAGAAATTAGTAAAAATTGGCAAGACCTAATGTAAAAATTGTAAAATGGGACCTTATAATGTATATTGATATAGAAATTAGGCCCTAAATATTTATGTAATAACAAATAGATTAGCAAAGTCCCTACGTTCTCCCACTTGGCAAGTGCTCAAGACTGATTCTACCTCTAGTGTTGTTTTGGAAAGTTGGACCGTGACCATATTTTTATTTATTTTTAGGTGGCCGCTAATATAAAATCTGTATTCAGCAACTGATTCATATACAATCAAGTAATATTCTAACCGTGGAGTTGACAATTCAAATTAAAGCACCATGCCACCCTAGTTAATTCATAAATCAAATTAAACGTTCATAAATCATACTAAACATTCATAATTCAAACTAAACATTCAAAAATCAAACTAAACATTTATAAATCAAACTATGTCTAGATATTTTCATACTTTTATCGCACTATGGGGTACAATTAAGTAATATGGGTTCTTTTCCCTCTAGTGGCATATTTTTAAGCCTAACTCTAGATGTTTAAAAATTTTAGTCATATTTTTAAATCGGTCATCTCGTGACCATGCGCTCAGTTCTTACGAGTTTCATTGGTCCCGTGCGAGGTGTTCGTACCTCCAATGGGGCCGTTTAGGATCTGTCCTGAGTTTTCATCCTCAAGCAACATGTTTTTAATCCCAAGTTTAGATTTTTATAAATTTTCACCATATTATCAAATCTGGAGTCCCATGACTACCCGGTCAGCTCCTACAAGTTATATTAGTCCCGTGTGAGGTGTTCGTGCCCCTTACAGGGCCATTTGGAGGTTGTCTTAGGATTTCGTCCTCTAGTGGAATTTTTTTAACCAGGAATCTATATATTTGCAAATTTTAGCCATATTCTCAAATTGGTAATTCCTTGACTATGAGATCAGTTCATATGAGTTACATTGGTCCCGTGCGAGGTATTCTTGCCTTTTTTGGGGTCGTTTAAGGACTGTCTTGGGTTTTCTCCATCTAGCGGCACATTTTTAAGCCTAAGCCTAGTTGTTTTAAAATTTTAATCATATTCTCAAACTGGGCATCCCATGACTAAGCGATCAGTTCCGCGAGTTACATTAGTCCCATGCGATGTGTCCATTCCTCTTTCGGGATCATTTGGGGATTGTCTTGAGTTTTCGTCCTCTAGCGACATGTTTTTAAGCCTAAATGTAGATATTTGCATATTTTTGCAATATTCTCAAATCGAGAGTCCCGTGACTACGTGGTCAGTTCCTAAAAGTTACATTGATCCCTTGTAAGGTATTCGTGCCTCTTTTAGGGCCGTTTGGGGGTTGTCTCGAGTTTTCACTCTCTAGCGACATATTTAAAGTTTAAGTTAAGGTATTTGCAAATTTTAGTCATATTCTCAAATTGGGTGTCCCTTGGCTATGCGTTCAGTTCATACGAGTTAAATTGAACACATCCAAGGTGTTTGTGCCTGTTTCAGGACCGTCTTCAGTTTTCACCCTCAGCGTCATATTTTTAATCCCCAATCTTAGTATTTGAAAATGTTAGTCATATTCTCAAATCAGGAGTTTTGTGACTACGTGATCAGTTCCTACGAGTTATATTGGTCCAATGCGAGATGTTCGTATCTCTTACGATACGGTTTGGGAGTTGTCTTGGGTTTTCGCCCTCTAGCAGAATGGTTTTAAGTCTAAGTCTAGATATTTGCAAATTTTAGTTATATTTTAAAACTGGGAGTTCCATGACAACGCGATCAGATCTTACGAGTTATATTGGTCCCGTGAGAGGTGTTCGTGCCTCATACGGGGCCGTTAGGGGGGTTGTCTTGGATTTTTTCCCTATAATGGCATTTTTGAAGACTAAGTCTAGATATTTGAATATTTTTGCCATATTCTATAACCGGGACCCCCTGACTACGCGATTAATTCTTACGAATTACATTTGTCCCATGAGAAGTTTTCGTGCCTTTTACGGGGTAATTTGTGGGTTGTCTTGCTTTTTTCCCTATAGTGGCAAGTTTTTAATCCACAATATAGATATTTGCAAATTCTAGTCATATTCTAATACTGAGCATCTCGTGAATATGAGGCGAGTTCCTAATAGTTACATTATTTCCGCGCGAGGTGTTCGTGCCTCTTTTAAATCCATTTAGGGGTTGTTTTGAGTTTTCTCCTTTTAGCGGCATATTGTTAAACCTAAGTCTAGATTTGTAAATTTTAGTCATATTCTCTAACCGATATTCTCATGGCTATGCGGTCAGCTCCTACGAGTTACATTAGTCCCGTGTGTGATGTTTGTGCCTTTTACGAGGCCGTTTGAGGATCATCTTGGGTTTTCACCCTCTTATGACATATTTTTAAGCCTAAGACAATATGTTTATAAATTTTAGTCATATTATCAAACCGAATGTCCCGTGACTACGCGGTCAGTTATTACGAATTACATTGGTCTTGTGCGAGGAGTTTGTGCCTCTTTTGGAGCCATTTGGGGGATATATTGGGTTTTCGCCCTCTAGCGGCATGTTTTAAGAATAAATCTAGATATTTGTAAATTTAGTCATATTCTCAAACCGGGCATCACCTGACTACACGATCAGTTCCTGTGAGTTACACTAGTCCCGTTCGAGGTGTTCGTGCCTCTTTAAGGGTTATTTGGAGGTTGTCTTGGATTTTTGCCCTCTAGCGACATTTTTTAAGCCTAAGTCTAGGTTTTTGTAAATTTTTATCATATTCTCTAATCAAGATTCCCGTGACAATGCGATCAGTGTCGCATGAGAGGTTTATATGCCTCTTACGAAACCATTTGGGGGTTACCTTGAGTTTTCTCCCTCTAGTGGCATGTTTTTTATCCTAAGTCTAGATATTTTCAAATTTTAGTCATATTATTAAATTGGGCATCACGTGACCACGCGATTAGTTCTTACGAGTTACATTAGTCTCGTGATAGGTGTTTGTGCCTCTTTCGGGGTTGTTTGTTTTTCCCCTCTAACAGCATCGCGTAAGAGGGGTTACATTATTCCTGTGTGAGGTGTTCGTACCTCTTACGGGTCTGTTTGGGGACTGTCTTCGGTTTTTTCCCTCTAGCGGCAGGTTTTTCAGCTCAAGTCTAAATATTTGAAAATTTTAGTCATATTCTCCAATTGGGAGTCCCATGATCGCGGTGCCAGTTTCTTTGAGTTACTTTGGTCCCGTGCGACGTGTTCTGCGCGCAGTCAATTTCTTCGAGTTACTTTGGTCTCTACGAGGAGTTCGTGCCTCTCACGGGGTTATTTGGGGGTTGTTTTGGGTTTTCACCCTCTAGCAGCATATGTTTAAGCTTAAGTCTAGATATTTTCAAATTTTAGTCATATTCTCAAACCCAGACTCCCATGAGTACACGATTAATTTCTACGAGTTACATTGGTCCCGTGCGAGGTGTATGTGCCTCTTTCGGGGCTGTTTGGGGGTTGTTTTTTGTTTTCGCCCTTCTGCGACATGTTTTTATACCTAACTATATATATTCGAAAATTTTAGTCATATTATCAAACCGGTAGTCCCATGGCTACGCAATCAATTCCCATGAGTTACATTGGTCTCGTATGAGGTGTTCCTTCCCCTGGGGGCTATCTTAGGTTTTCGCCCTCTAGCAACACATTTTTAAGCCTAAGTATAATTTTTTATAAATTTTAGTCTTATTCTCAAATCGAGAGACTCGGTAATACGCGGTTATTTCCTATGAGTTACATTAGTCCCGTGCGAGGTGTTTGTGCCTCTTACGAGGCCGATTAGGGGTTGTCTTGGGTTTTCGCACTCTAGCGGTAATTTTTAGTCAAAGTCTAAATATTTATAAATTTTAATCACATTCTCAAAATAGGAGTCCCGTGACTACGTGGACAGTTCCTACGAGTTATATTGGTCCTGTACGAAGTGTTCGTGGCTCTTACGGGGCCGTTTGGGGGTTATCTTGGATTTTTTCCCCTCTAGCAGTATATTTTTAAGCTTAATTCTAAATATTTACTAATTTTCATCATATTCTAAAATCGGGAGTCCCATGACTACGCAGTCAGTTCCAACGAGTTACATTGGTCCGTAAGATGTATTCGTGCCTCTTACGGGGCCATTTGAGGGCTATCTTAGATTTTTTCTCTCTAGCGGCATGTTTTTTAGCTTAAGTTTAGATATTTGTAAATTTTAGACATATTCTTTAACCTAGTCCCCCGTGACTTCGCGGTCAGTTCCTATGAGTTACATTGGTCCCGTGCGAGGTGTTTGTACCTCTTACAAGGTTGTGTGGGTGTTGTCTTGGGTTTTCTCCTCTTAGCATCATATTTTTATGCCTAAGTCTAGATAGTTAAATTTTTTAGTCATATTCTCAAATCGGGAGTCCTATGACTATGCGATTTGTTCCTATGAGTTACACTGATCACGTGCAAGGCATTTGTGCCTTTTACGAGGACATTTTAGGGATGTCTTGGCTTTTCTCCCTCTAGCAGCATGTTTTTGAGCCTAAGTCTAGATATTTGCATATTTTATTCATATTCTCAAATTACGAGTATCGTGACTACGAGGTCAGTTCCTATTAGTTAAGTTGGTCCCGTGTGAGGTATCCGTGCCTCTTACGACGCCGTTTGGGGGTTGCCTTTGTTTTTCTCCCTCTAGTAGTGACTTTAATCCTAATTCCACATATTTTCAAATTTTATTCATAATCTCAATCAAGATTCCTATGACTACGCGGTCAGTTCCTTTGAGTTACATTAGTCCCATGTGAGGTGTTCATGCCTCTTACGGGGCCGTTTGGGGGTTGTCTTGGGTTTTCTCTCTCTAGTGGAATGTTTTTTTACTATATTTAGATATTTGCAAATTGTAGTTATATTTTCTAATCAGGAGCTCATGACTAAGCGGTCAGTTCCTATGAGTTATATTAATCTCTTATGAGGTGTTTGTGACTCTTGCGGGGCCGTTTGGGGGTTATATTGGGTTTTTGCCCTCTAGCGACATGTTTTTATGCCTAAGTCTAGACATTTGCAAATTTTATTCATATTCTTAACCCGGACGTCTAGTGAATACGTGGTCAGCTTCTACGAGTTACATTGGTCTCGTGCGAGAAGTTTGTGCCTCTTTCGGGGCCGTTTGGTGGCTGTCTTGGATTTTGCCATCTAGCGGTATGTTTTTAAGCCTAATTCTATATATTTTGCAAATTTTGGTTATATTCTCAAACCGGGAGCCCCGTGACTACGCGGTGAGTTCCTATGAGTTACATTGGTCCCGTGCGAGGTGTTTATATATTTTACAGGGCTATTTTGAATTTTCTCCCTCTCGCGACATGTTTTTAAGCCTAAGTCTAGTTTTTTGCAAATTTTCATCATATTCTCAAATCAAGATTCCCGTGACAACGCGATCAGTGTGGCGTGAGAGGTTTATATGCCTCTTACAGGACCGTTTGGGTGTTGCCTTAAGTTTTCATCCTCTATTGGCATGTTTTTTATCCTAAGTCTATATATTTGCAAATTTTAGTCATATTATTAAATTGGGCACCACGTGACTACGCGATTAGTTCTTACGAGTTACATTGCTATCATGATAGGTGTTCGTGCCTCTTTCGGGGTTATTTGGGGGTTATCTTGGTTTTTCTCCCTCTAACGGCATCATGTGAGAGGAGTTACATTACTCCTGTGTGAGGTTTTCGTACCTCTTACGGCTCTGTTTGGGGTCTGTCTTCAGTTTTTTCCCTCTAGCGGCAGGTTTTTCAGCCTAAGTCTAGATATTTGCAAATTTTAGTAATATTCTCAAATATGGAATCCCATAACTGCGGTGCAAGTTTCTTCAAGTTACTTTAGTCTCGTACGACGTGTTCGTGCGCGCAGTCAATTTCTTTGAGTTACTTTGGTCTGTGCGAGGTGTTCGCGCCTCTCACGGGGCTCTTTGGGGGTTATTTTGGGTTTTCGCCCTCTAGCAGCATGTTTTTAAGCTTAAGTCTAGATATTTTTAAATTTTAGTCATATTCTCAAACCCAGACTCCCGTGACTATGTGATTAGTTTCTAAGAGTTACATTGGTCTCGTGCGAGGTGTCCGTGCCTCTTTCGAGGCTGTTTGGGGGTTGTTTTGAGTTTTTTCCCTTCTGTAGCATGTTTTTATACCTAAGTTTATATATATTAAAATTTTAGTCATATTATCTAACCGGTAGTCCCATAGCTACGCGATCAATTCCTATGAGTTACATTGGTCTCGTATGAGGTGTTCGTGCCCCTTACGTGTGGGGGCTATCTTGGGTTTTCGCCCTCTAGCAACATGTTTTTAAGCCTAAGTCTAAATTTTTGTAAATTTTAGTCTTATTCTCAAATCGGGAGTCCCGTGACTACGCGGTCGGTTTCTTCAAGTTATTTTGGTCCCGTGCGAGCTGTTCGTGCCTCTTACGGGGCAATTTTGGGGGTTGTTTTGGGTTTTCGCCCTCTAGCAGCATGTTTTTAAGATTAAGTATAGATATTTCCAAATTTTAGTGATGTTCTCAAATTGAGAATCCCGTGACTATGCGATCAGTATCTACAAGTTACATTGGTCCCATTCGCGGTGTTCGTGCCTCTTTCGGGGCTGTTTGGGGGTTGCTTTGGATTTTCGGCCTTCTGCAGCATGTTTTTTATACCTAAGTATATGTATTAGAAAATTTTAGTCATATTATCAAACCGTTAGTCTCATGACTACACGATCAATTCCTATGAGTTACATTGGTCCCGTGTGAGGTGTCCGTGCCTCTTACGGGGCTATATAGGGGGTTGTCTTGGCTTTTTTCCCTCCAACGACATGTTTTTAATCCTAAGTCTAGATATTAATAAATTTTAGTTTTATTCTCAAATCGGGAGACTCGTGACTACGTGGTCAGTTCCTATGAGTTATATTAGTTTAGTGCGAGGTGTTTGTGCCTCTTATGGGGTCGTTTGGGGGCTGTCTTGGATTTTCGTACTCTAGCGGCATTTTTTAGCTGAATTCTATATATTTACAAATTTTAGTCATATTCTCAGACTGGGAGTCCCGTGACTACGTGGTTAGTTCCTACGAGTCACGTTGGTTCTGGGCGAGGTGCTCATGCCTCTCATGAAGCCGTCTAGGGGCTGTCTTGGATTTTTGCCCTCTAGCGGCATATTTTTAAGCCTAGGTCTAGATATTTAAAAAAATTCATCATATTCTAAAACCCGGAGCTCCATGGCTACGCAGTCAGTTCCTATGGATTACATTGGTCCGTAAGAGGTTTTTGTGCCTCTTATGGGGCCATTTGAGGGCTATTTTAGAGTTTTTCCCTCTAACGACATGTTTTTATGGTTAAGTTTAGATATTTGTAAAATTTAGACATATTCTTTAGCCGGGTGTCCCGTAACTTCGCGGTCTGTTCCTACGAGTTACATTTGTCCCGTGAGAGGTATTCGCACCTCTTTCAGGATTGTGTGGGTGTTGTCTTCAGTTTTTGCCTTATAGCGTCATGTTTTCAAGCATAAGTCTAGATATTTGAAAATTTTAGTCATATTATCAAATCGGGAGTCCCGTAACTATGCGGTCTGTTCTTACGAGTTACATTAGTCCCGTGCGAGGTATTTGTGCCTTTTACGAGGCCATTTTAGGGATATCTTTGTTTTTCCCCTCTAAGAACATGTTTTTAATCCTAAGTCTAGATATTAGCAAATTTTTTTCATATTATCAAATGAGGAATCCCGTGACTAAGCGTTAGTTTTTATTAGTTACGTTGGTCCCGTGTGAGGCATTCGTGCCTCTTACGATGCCGTTTGGGGGATGTCTTTGGTTTTCTACCTCTAATAGTATTATTTTAATCCTATGTCTAGATATTTTCAAATTTTAGTCATAATCTCAAATCAGGAATCCTGTGACTACGCGGTCAGTTTCTTTGAGTTACATTGGTCCCATGTAAGGTACACGTACCTCTTACGAGGTCATTTGAGGGTTGTCTTGGGTTTTCGCTCTCTAGCGGCATCTTTTTTACTACATCTAGGTAATTTCAAATTTTAGTTATATTTTCCAATCGGCAACCCGTGACTACATGATCAGTTTCTACGAGTTAATTGATCTCATGTGAAGTGTTTGTGCTTCTTACGGGACCGTTTGGGGGTTGTCTTCGATTTTTTCCTTCAAGAGACATGTTTTTAAGCCTAAGTCTAGATATTTGCAAATTTTATTCATATTCTTAAACCGCGTGACTAGTGAATACACGATCAATTCATACAAGTTACATGGGTCCTTTATGAGGAGTTGGGGCCTTTTTTAGGGCTGTTTGGGGGTTGTCTTAAGTTTTGCCATTTTAGCAGCATGTTTTTAGACTAAGTCTATATATTTGCAAATTTTAGTCATATTCTCAAACCGAGAGTTTAATGACTATGCGGTGAGTTCCTACGAGTTAAATGGGTCCCGTGCGAGGTGTTTGTGCCTCTTACTGGGCTGTTTTGAATTTTTCTCCCTCTAGCGACATATTTTCAAGCCTAAGTCTAGATTTTTTCAAATTTTCATCATATTCTCAAATCTGGATTCCCGTGACTGTGCGATGAATGCCGCATGAGAGGTTTTCGTTGTAACACCCTGCCTGAATTTATGGTTTCCCATAATCAACCCGCTCCGACCCGAGCATTAGGTGGGAAGTAAAATGAAATAGCCTATATAATGTTGCTAGTCAAGTTTTATTTTAATTAACATTTCACTTGTTTAGAATGCGATTCCAGTTTCAAATTAAACTACATGAGGGACCCATCGGGAGCACCCCTAAGTCCAAGCATATAGAGCTACTAATGTAATATAAAGGAAAGTACCTACCTATATAACGCTCTTAAAATACGCAACCGCTCCCAACCTGCCACAACAGAGTGAGGGTGTGAGCCAAATGCTCAGTGGAAAATATACAAATGCAATATCGAATCAAACGGCAAAAAGAAGACTCTAATACGTTATGTTTACGGGCACATGCAACTACATTGTATACATATATACACATATATATACATATACTTAATGCATGAAACAATTTAATTCCGGAAACCTAATTTATCCAGATTAATTTACCTTAATCTTATAAAAAACTTTCTTTTATCATTTTGACATTTATCTCCTTTTTTAACACACACGGTTAAATATTGAAACAACTACACTTGGTTCGATCGAAAAACCATTTTTTTTATCGAAATTACCCTTTTCATTTTAATCAATCCACATTGATATTTTCATTGAAAATCACCCTTTCAACACACGTGCTTACCTTGTTAGAAAGTATTCATTTAGACTTTTAAAACCTTTTATAACATATTCTTGAGTTAATTATGGGTTTAACCACTTAGGTTGATTAACTACCCATTTACCCACTTACTTTGGCTTTTTCCATACCTTATGGACATTAATCAATTTACTTGTCCATTTCACCTTTACTGGAACATTTATTAATTCATTCAAGTTAGGTTTTATTAACACATTTCTAGACAATTTCCTCATTCCTTTATCTTTTCTTAGAATCTTCCAATAATCGCATACTTCAACGGGCTCCACACCGCTGACTATGCACACCATATGCTCTAGCCAGTTGTTTTGGATCTTTCACCTCAGGTCTCCGGGCCCTCCTTAATTTTCCTGGTGTCATCCGAGTTCCTTTACATGTGTTTTAACATTTTACAAATGTTCACATTATTCCACCTTTCTTTTTACCCGATTGAAGCCAAAACCTGGGGTTTCATCGCAACTTCTTTTACACTTTAAAATTTACCATTTCATGTCCTTTACATTTTATCCTTGATTTTATTTCAAAAATCATATTCGTTTAGGACCCATTTGTGTTACACCTTTTCCAATATTTTTATATCATAAAAATGTTCCACTTTAAGTAAAATGATCATTTTACCCATTTGTTTCGAAACATATCTTTACTCCATTTCCGCAAGTGTTAATTTTCCCAAAACACTATTAAGTTACCCACACTAACTTCTTAAGTGTTTTAACACCTTAACACCCTTTTAACCTTGGAGTAATATTCTTTTTAATTGGAAACATCTTTATTCCATTATTTCATTTCCAATTTTACAAGTGTTTATCCTTTACAACATTATCAAGTTATACACACCAACTTACCATTGTTTAACCATTAACATTTATTCAACCTTTTGTTAACCATCTTCCAAATTAGTCATTTATTTACTTTACCTATTCAAGAAATCTAATTACACTTGAAGACTTATTTTATGAGAAAATACCAGTTCTTTTTATCAATACATGTAGTTTTACAACCTTATGTTTTTATACCTTTGATCGTATTTTCACACACTACAAGACTAGAATTTTTACTTTTTCTTTATTTCATGTTTAGACCCAATAAAATCTTCCTTAAACTTGTTTATACATTCATTATTCAAATACTACAAGTTTATATGCATGAGAAGATGGATTTTAGACCTTAAAATCCCATCAAATGGGTTAAACATATTTTTCATTCTAGAAATTTATCATACTTGCAAAAATATACTTTTAAGGCATAAAAGACATTTAATTTTCTTCAAACTCAACAAATGTACATTTTCATAAAATCTTCATTTTTTCAAGAAATATTATTTCACCAATGTTTACCAAAATAAATCATTATTTTCAAACATTTTATTTCATAAAATGTTTAACATCAATCTTTATAGAAAATACACCATTTTCATAAAATACCAACTTTTAATATTTCAAGACTTTGAAATATTTGTTCATTCTTTTTTCCAACAAATAACATTTCACCAACATTTTTATTCCATAAAAATGTTTATTATTTCTACCTATGATTTCATCATTTAATCAAATTCATTCTACTCCTGTAATTAAACTACAAGACTATAAATAATGCAAACTCGAGTCTTAATACTAAGAGTAATATTTTTCCACCTCTAAAGGCTCCAATGGTGATAAAAATGTTGGTGTAGGAGGAGCAATCCCCACCTCCAAAGGTGGCCTCAAGGCGTTACTAAATGCATCCTCCAAAAATAAGGTGGCCTCAAGGCGTTACTAAATGCATCCTCCAAAAATGCTCCAAATGTGCTCTATTCAAGTGTTCAAGCAAAACCCCTTCAAAACCCTCTTCAAACTCCATGAAAGTTCCATCATCTTCTCCAAAAATCCCCCAGCACTTCTCTAAAATTCATAACTTAACTTCAACCATGATGGAAATTGGTATCGCAGGCTTGAACATGGTGGAATACTATATATAATGGTGGTGGAAGACTATAAATGGTGGAAGACTTCTTCACCTTCTCTCTCCCTCCTCCACATTATCATAACTCCAAAATGCCCCAAATACACCAAACACACCCTTATAAAACATCCTAAGCATCTCAAACCACCGTTTTCCCAATTTGGGCTAATCTGATCTCGACAACTCAAAGATCCAAGGGCCAAAATTGTGACAAAGCATAAGTGTAAACTGATATAAATAATTTCGAGGCACATCATTTAAATGACATGAACCTCATTCGAATGACATGTCATTCTCGTTTGATGGGTCGCTTTGAGCTACCTTCATGTGACCTGCCATTATAATGCAGTGTTATCTCGTTTGAAGGTCGTTTGAACCTCGCTTCGCGCGACCTTGAACCTCGCTTCTAACGACCATCCTAGGTCATTCGAACGACCTTCCTTTCTTTCTATTCTTTTATTTTCTTTAATTTTTAACCCACAATTTTCTATTAATTCTCTTAAACCCTCACTCCATCACATTTTATATTAAATTCTCGATCCGCCAATCCTTAAGCATATGAGGTTCACCAACTTCTATTTTAATCTATAGAAATACTCCAAGACAAAATCATAGAAGTTCTCAACACTGATGTTACCCTACATGCCTCCCCCCCCCCCATGGGGTTTGTCGCCAAATTATCAACATGCAACATGATCCAACGCTCATCATCTTCCTAACCATGAACGTCACATATTTGACTCCGAGTTCCCACTCACTTTATGATCACGTCAAACAATTTCTAGCAAATAACATTTTCATAAAATACCAACTTTTAATATTTCAGGGCTTTGAAATATTTGTTCAATCTTTATTTCCAACAAATAACATTTCACCAACATTTTTATTCCATAAAAATGTTTATTATTTCTACACATGATTTCATAATTTAATCAAATGCACTATACTCATGTAATCTAACTACAAGACTACAAATAATGCAAAATATAGTCTTAATACTAAGAGTAAGATTTTACCACATCTAAAGGCTTCAATGGTGGTAGTAATTTTGGTGTAGGAGGAGTAACCCCCACCTCCAAAAGTGTCCTTGAGGGATTACCAAATTCATCCTCTAAAAATGCTCCAAATGTGCTCCATTCAAGTTTCCAAGCAAAACCCCTTCAAAATCCACTTCAAACTCCTTGAAATTTCCATCATATTCTCCAAAAATCCCCTAACACTTCTTTAAAATTCATAGCTTCACTTCAATAATGGTGAAAATAGGTGTCGTAGGCTTGAATATGGTGGAATACTATATAAAATGGTGGTGGAAGACTAAAAATGGTAGAAGAATTCTTTACCTTCTATTTCCCTCTTCCATCTTCTTATAACTCCAAAATTCCCCAAATACACGATAAACACCCCAAACACCTCAAATTCCCATTTTTCCCATTCTGGTCTAATCTGAGCTCGACAACTTAAATATCCAAGGGCCAAAAATATGTCAATGCGCAAGGGAAAACTGATATAAGTGAGTTCGAGGCACATCGTTCGAACGACATAAACCTCTTTCGAACGACATATCAACCTCGTTCGATGGGACGCTTAGAGTAACCTGCCACTGTAACGCAATGTGATCTCGTTTGAAGGTCGTTTGAACCTTTCTTCGTGCGACCTTGAACCTCACTTCTAACAACCACCCTAGGTCTTTCAAACAACCTTCCTTTCTTTCTCTACTTTTATTTTCTTCAATTTTTAACCGATAATTTTCTATTAATTTTCTTGAACCCTTACTCTATCACAATTTATATAAAATTAAATTGAATTATTGGGACATGGGTATTACAAACTTCTCTTGTTGGGGAATTTTGCCCCTCAAATTTTTGATCTGTCAATCCTTAAGCTTATGGGGTTCACTAACTTATATTCTAAGCCATAAAAATCCTCTAAGACAAAATCATCGAAGTTATTAACACTAAGGGTACCCTACACGCCTCCCCCCATACGGGCTTTGTCATCAAATAATCAACATGCGACATGATCCAACGCTCACCATCTTCCTAACCATGAGTGTCACATAATCGACTCCGAGTTCTCACTCACTGTATGATCATGTTAAATAATTTCTAGCACCACTTAAATATATCTCTAATACATAAATTTCCTTGGCTCAAGTTGATTTCCAAGCTTTAATGTGCTTTCTGTTTACCACTTTTGCACAAAGTAGGGTAAAGCACAAACTTATTTTCATAATTTCCCGACAGAGATCTTTCTGCTCGGAGAAGCATTGCCTAAACAATATATGGATTAATTAAATCATGACTTGCAATCGTTATACTTGTACCATTTCAGGTCATTTATTTGGTAGCTTACTACCCTGTGTAAATTATTGAAATAACCAGTCAAAGTCTTCAAGTTGGACAACGTGTTTAGGAGGATCTTTTTTTCACTAGTAGTCAAAATGAAATCATCCGAGGGGATAAAAATTCTTCGTGTTGTTGGTTCATTTTTTAACCACGATTTCTTCTTTATTTTCATCTTTTGTAGATCGAGGCGCGCCCACTCTCCATATTTTGAATGACATCCACCTAGACATGTTCCTATCAGATGTTCCACAACATTTATCTCTGTGTGCATCACATCAATTATATGCCTTACACGATGATTTTTCCAATACAACAAGGCAAAAAATATTGATCAGGTTGTTCGGATTCTCATTATATTTACGCTTGAGGTTTACAAACTGAGGGCGTTTGCCTACATATGTATTTCCTGTAATTGAAACCTTTTCCTTCTCCTTGGTCCATTGACCCAAACGTCGAGTGTGTTCCATCTTACGCTCGTGATCGGCTGTCGTTCCTAAAAGGGTGAATGCTCGACAAAAATCTACGATGACCCGTATAACTCATCTTACCACTATGATGTCTCCTAGTGGTTTCCCTTTCCTCTCCACATATCGGATATCAATAATAACCATGAACATTGCAATTGAATAAGGTTTCATAAGCAGGAAGCTTGTGGATCGCCCACATCCCAATTGCTTTAAGTGTAAACTCTTCACTCTTATGAGAGTTAAACTCCCTCACCCCTTTATCCCATAACTCTTAAAGTTTTTCGATTAATGGAGCTAAGAATATATAAATATCATCGCCAGGAACCTTCAACTCGAGTATCAATAAATATAACATTGTGAACTTCTTTCACATGAATGGTGTTGGTGGGAGACTTAAAGGTTCCATAAGAACTATCCAATAACTTCTATTAGAGCTTAAATTACCTAAAGTGTTAAAACCATTAATTGATAATGCAAGACGGACATTGTACGGTTCCTTTGAAAATTTATGGTGTCGTGCATTCCAAAGTTGCCAAATAAGTGAATCAACCGAATGACGCATGAGATTTCCACCAACCTCGCATTGAGCCTGCCATGTGGTAAAATATTTTAACCATGGCCCGAGGGTAAATTACTTCAAAACCTATTATGGAACTTGAGATATCTTTCAGTCTTATCTTTTTCATTTTCATAAGCCGCATATCTAATCTCACTACATACAGGACATTCATCCTTCTCTCCGTGCTCGTTGTGGTAAAATATGCAATCATACTTGGATTCATGAATAGATTTGTACTTTAAACCAAACACCTTAGAGCTCTTCTTCATGCTAGGATAATTATCTGGTAATGTGTTCTCTTTTGGGAGAATTTCTTTAACCCACTTTAGAATTCCGGTTACGCTGTTTCTCGACAAACCAAATTGACTCATCAAATTATGAAAATCAATTATTTCATATAATATCGAGTGATATTTATCGCAATCTTTATACAATGGTATAGTCGCGTTGACTTTTAATTGTTTGTATTCTCGATCTTCTGATAATTCAACATCAATTGTTGATTGTCTTGGTCATAATGCACATTATCAGTATCCATACGTTGGTGGTTTTTATGGTGGTGGACTCCGTAAGCATCATCAATTAGGTCAGTCAAACGACAATGTATTGGTGAATCATGTAAAACTTCCATTCGGTGGAGTTCTGTTAGGTGATCGGGTATCAGTAATTCTTCCAAAACATAAGGTATATTCTTTTCACCATAGTATGTCCAAATCTTATAGTCTTGCCATATTCCCCACTTTAGTAAATGAAACTAAATGTCTTCTAACGACTTACATTTTCCACTCATACAACAGGTGCACGGACATGGATTCTTGTCACTTTTAAGATTTTTATATGCGCATTAATAAATTCGTATACGCCATTTACATGATTATCAGATATTTGGTTACTCTCCCCATCCACTCTTTGTATTGTGGGAAATCCATTAAATAATCTTTAAAATTCAATTCATTTATATTAATAGGTTGAAACAAAGGTCATATTGCATATAAGAACTCATGAGTCATAATTCATTAAAATTATTCAACATAACTTACACTCAAATTAAACAACTTAAACTTAAATTCATGTTGCATATACAAAAATTGTCAACAAATGACCCACAAACTTAAAATAACTTAAATAAATAAAATATTAAACTTATTCTCAAATATTACAAATTGTCAAAAATTATTTATGGCCTAGACTTTTCCAAAAAATAAACTAGCCAAGTGATAAAACAATTGTGATTTTTTTTCACTGTGTTCCCTTCTCCACTGTCAATGTGCACATGCATTTATTCTCAAATATTGTACATTTAATCAACCGACATCTGAGTCTCACCCATCTGCAAAGGGAAATTATGAATAGGAGTTTCGACAGTTATGCAAATAAGGACATATAGTAATACTCTCCATAGTTACCATGAGTGGATGACGATGATCTAGGGATTGTGGTAGGTAGAGGAACTGAGGAGGGGGATGTTGAAGGAGGAAGCATTTGGGAGGGGAAACCTTGAGATGGAGGATAGAGGAAACCTTAAGAATGAGGATAGGGGAAACCTTGAGAAGGCATGAGGGAATGAAAACCTTGAGTAAATAAGGACAAAATGCGTCGAATTTCACTCTTCAACACTCATAGGTTACTCTTAATCTCCTTCACATCTCCATCTATCTTGGACTTACTTTCCTCTTGGCTCAAGATGCGATTCTTAACCGACGAGAGCTTGTCCACGAGAGGTGCGGTGTGTTTTGATATATGTGATTCGACACCTCTCATTCCCCATCTTTTTTCAGTTCCAAAGTTATAGGTCAGGGCATCATTTCTAATGTCATCATAAGGGCTCGAAGCAAACTTACTTCTAATGGATCCGATAGATTCCTATAGCGTGAAATTATATTTAGTAATATGATTTTAACATTATTTCAAATAACATGTATATATATAATAAATAATTGGTCATACTCATCAGAGCCGGAGCTAAGTTTTGTGGGAATATATTATCTTTGTCCCGTCGGGCAAGAATGCACAAGTTGCCACGATTAGGTTTTTTACCGGCATCTGGACCACCCTTTGTCCTATTTTACCACTCACTCTTCAAATATTTATATGATTTAAACCCCAGCCTATGAATATCAACACTTTTCGCTTTATTTTGTTTATGTTTCTCCCTCTGGACTTGCTTTTTTTCCATCGCCTCATTTTCCAAAAACATGTTTTATTGATCGATCGACATTTTAACATTCGAAGGGACTGTGTCTTTCAAAGACCAAATGTTAAAGCTCGATGTCCCTTAAAAAAATGTCTCTACCGAAGATTTCTCCAATATGTTCTTAGTTATCCAGCAATTGGAGAAAGAACCATTTACTTTGAACGATCGGGGAATTAAAAATGCTTACAAAGATGGTCATAAGCGCCATCCTTGATGGCATGATCAGCTAAGTTCTAGTTATCTATTGACCTGACTCCCACATTCATTTTACCATTCGACAAACACTGGGATTTAAATATCCGAAGGTCATTTTTATTTCCAGTAGGATTATTCTCGAGAAGGGAAACCTAATGGGCTTCTTCTCATTTGCTCGGGAGGTATTGGGTGCGAAGGGTGTGGGTGTCGAAGTAATAGGTGTTTATTTCCTACTCATGCATGGAGTGGTAGAGTGAACCAATGGTAAAAAATGGAATTTTTCACCATGTGGTGATGAGAACCCTTGTTGGGGTGCAGGATATGAGAATCCTTATTGGGGTGTCACGTCATCACTAGGTATGTTTTCTCTATTGTCACTTAATATTACTATAATAAAAAAATAATAAGCTATGAAATCATTATACTAAAATGTTTACGAATAACTAATCATGTTTATGACTATATATATGTATATAGCTTCTCATAATAAAAGTTCAAAATATGTTCAATATGTCTGATCTCTATCCATTCAGTAATATTTTTTAAAAATCTATGGATTTTTGCATATGGCCAACTAACTAGAAGCGTATATATGATTGATGTATAGATGTCCGTGATGTGAACTCGAAATCCGTCCTTCTTTAACTTATTGACAAGATTCAATTTAACATGCATATGTCACAAGCCATCACATGCTTGGCAATGTTCTTTTTACGTAGTAGAATTCATAATGGGTGAATGGTTTTTCTTACCTTCTTTAACAAGGTAAGCAACATAAGGGCTACGTCGGGATTATGTAAATCGAAATATATTCTCTACATCTTCATCCCAACGTTTTGGTAGGGAAAATATAATACGATCGAACGGGTACTCTTGGTGGAGATGAACCCCATGATTTGCAAGGTAGTTACTCTGTTCGATCTTCTTGTTCTCATACTTGTAAATTGGAGTACCCCTAAATAGCGCACACTAATAAAAGAGTCATAAGTGTGGTCCAATTACAACCTCTCGTACTCTTATTGCCAATGATTATCACCACGCCTCATTTTTATCTAGAAAAATATATGAGGGTATGAATATGAATTCTACAAGTAATGACTCTATTAATCATTAACTAGTTATTATTTTTTAACCAGTCCAATTTAAGTTTATCTTATTTTAGTCTTAGGGTTTAAAACTCAATTTTAGTTTTGCAACCTTAGGTATTAAAATCCATTCTAGTATTTTAACCAACTTCAAAAGTATACAATATTTATTAACGCATCAGAAACTTTTATAGATGTGTTGAATTCGTTAACGCAGAAAGATATGCATGGAAATGTATATGGGAATCAATTCACTCATTTATCTATCACATCCACATGAATATCAATCTACATGCTTGATTATGCAATAATGAAATGTTTTGATACAATAATTAAACAACTCTATGTATAATAGAACTAAAATACATAGTTGTATTTTATGATGATGTCAACAAATATATTGATCTTATTACCATTAACAGAGGTGGTGAAAGACATAAATCGACAGTCGGTTAATATTACATTTGTGTTAAATTCTATCACTATATCGAAAACATGACATCTTTGTTGGATTCGTGCTGATATGAAATCGACCATTGATGGTGGTGGAATTCAACATACAATGAAGACTTATTTATTTTTCTTGAATCCCAATTAATGAACCTCCCAAACAACACATTCCTTTAAAAAAACTACCCTAGTTCATTTGGGTAGTTCAACTATTAATGGTGGTCGAATTCATCATATAGTGGGCACTTATTTATTTTTCTTAGGTCCCGATTAATGGACCTTCCAAACAACACATTCTTTTAAAGACTACCTAGTTCATTTGGGTATTTCAACCATTGATGGTGGTGGAATTCATCACATAGTGGGCAATTATTTATTTTTATTGAGTCCTAATTAATGAACCTCCCAAACAACACATTCCTTTAAAAACTACCTTAGTTTATTTGGGTATTTCAACCATTGATGGTAGTGGAATTCGTCATACAGTGAGGAATTATTTATTTTTCTTGACTTTGAATTAATAGACGTCCCTAGCCTATTACCTAATATCCATGACCATTTATGTTTGACATGTTAACAACACGGTTAAAGTCATGGATTGTTACCATGAAATGTGGCGTGTTAAAAATAAATAGTCACGGCCTAGGGACATGACCATCATCGTGACTATTTCAAAATGGTCACCTCCTAAGGCCATGACCAAACTTAATTGAAACTCTTAGATTTGTCATGCACCTGGTCACGGTCCGAGGTCATGGCCCACTTTGGCAGGAGTTTGGTGCCCATTTTCTCATGGATTAGTCATGAACCATGGACGTGACCCCATTGGTCACAGTCTAAGGTCACGGGCATATCCATTGCATGTCATCCATTTGCTTGATCATGGCCCATGTCACGCCAGGGTTTACTGTGGTCATGGTCTTAGACCTTGACCACCTGGTCAAGATTATGGGCCGTGGACCATCTTTCGTGACCATTCTCGATTTTTGGTGTAGTGCATAATGGGGTATAATCCTAAACTTGACACGTTTATATAAGAATAATTCTTTAAAACACCCGGTGTGTGTGTTGAAATGCTACTTTAAGGAACACCGGGCGTGTGTCAATCTAAGCATGATCGATATTTTTTAAAAGTGAAATCATATGATTTAAAGATAGTCCAAGGGTTTGATTTTTCTAATTTTAATCGTGCGAGTTAAAGGACTATTTTTGAATTTAATGGTTACACTAAAAAGATAAAGGTTAATGGTATTTAATAGGGTTAAAGGTTTTTTGTAGGAGCCTAAATGGCATGCCGATCGGCAGACCCCTGCTCATACCGATCGACACCTTCATGTTCCTCTGCCCAAGGCAGCACATGAGTTCATGCCATTTTTTAAACGTAAGCCCTACAACATGCCGATCGGCATACCCCCTGAAATTTTGTATAAAAAATGCCAGAAAACTCCAAAAATTCTCCAAAAAATTCCTAAAAAAGGCCAAAATAAGTATTGGAACATTTCTTCACCAAGAAAACCATTTTAATCTCCTACAATGCCCAGCTAGGTTATTATTACACTCTTAACCCCAGCACAAACCCTAAACACATATCGTAAAACATTGCATCCCAAAAATCCACTACAATTCCCTAGCGGAACCAAAAAACAAATGCTTCTCCAAAATCCCCAACAAAACCCCCAGACTAAACTTTCTCCAAAATCATCCACCATAAGAATTTTGTCTTCCCCATCCAAGCTATGTCCCCTCAAAATGCATTATCCCCAGCCTGATGTCTTTCCCTAGTAGAATCTCTAAACAACACAATCCTCAACAAAACCACAAGTACGAAAGAATCCCTACAGAGCAAACCTCCCCATGTTACAACCACACCTCGGTCCTTAGAATCGATCCCCTCAACTTTAAGTCCTCATAATTGAACTCGAAACACAGAATTGGTTATCCTAACTTTAGGTCCTCAGAATTGACCTCGGCCCTCAAAATTTATGGTCACAACTTTAGGTCCTGAGAATTGACCTCGGCACTCAGAATCGATTGTCTCCACTTTAGGTACTCAAAATTGACCTAGACACTCAGAATCGTTCTTCACAACTTTAGGTCCTCATAATTGACCTCGATCCTTTGAATCGATCGTCGTAACTTTAGGTCCTCGAAATTGCCCTCGGCCCTCAAAATCGATCGTCAAACCTTTAGGTCCTCAGAATTAACCTTGGCTTGGAATAGTTCTTCACCATTTTAAGTCCTCAGAATTGACCTCGGCCCTCAGAATCGAACACCACAACTTTAGGTCTTCAGAATTGACCTCGGCCCTCATAATCGATCGTCAAAACTTTAGGTCCTCAGAATTGATCTCGGCCCTCAGAATCGGTTGTCACAACTTTAGGTCCTTAAAATCGACCTCGATCTTTAGAATCGATAGTTCAACTTTAGTTTCTCATAATTGACCTCGACCCTCAAAATCGGTTATCCTCAGCACTACCTTAGCTCCTTAGAATCGACCTTGGACCTCTGAACCGGTTATCATCATCTCTTTGGTCCATAGAATTGACCTCTTTCCCAAACATCCCTGTGGTGTCTATTCGTTGGCTTTCACTTGTTCCAAGATCACCCACTGAGGGGCTCTATAGATACCATATTCTAGGACCCCCTAAGACTCTCCTTAGGTCCCTATCATTTCCCCATTTACCATAGAACCCTAGGTCATATTCTGAGTACTGATTTAGAGGCTAACGGGGCCCCCCAGGCCCCTCTTTGGTCCGGTCAACTTTCTTACCCGATCGAAAGATCAATAAATATTCAAAGGACTCTGAATACCCTTACCGTGCATGAATCTCTATACGGTTCAAACGAACGATCCGTTTTACTATCCAAAAATGATCTAAAGGCCATTGGGCGCTCTCGAACCCCATTTTAACCCTAATCAATTTCCTTACCCGAGTGAAAGCTCAATAAATATTTGAAGGGATCCAAACCCCATTTCCAACGATCTGACCCATGCACGAATCGACCTTACAGTTCGGACAAATAATTTATTTTCCCTCAAAAACTGACACAGAGGCCATCGGGCACTCTCGAGCTCCGTTTGACTCCCCTCAACTCTTGATCTCGAGTGAGACTGAATGAATTTTCTAAGGGCTTGTAATACCCCGTAATTTTGATAACTTCTAAAAAGGGATTTATTTGGAATTAATTGAATAATTTGAAATTAATCCGGATTTACATATTACTTGAGTATATAGTAATATATGATATATGTTGAATATTGCTTAGTGAATCAAAGTAATATATGGTTATGACTTTACTTATGATTAATTTTAGAAGTTATCTCGAATAGTTAATACGACAATTTTGGTGAATAAGTCTGACGTGTGTGAAATTAGTGTTGGGACTGAATTTATATAAAATAAAAAGAGGAATATTGTTATGTCATCCAAATAGTCATTTTCACTATGCCAAAGTGTTCGAAAGTATTTTTATAGTCAAAAAAGTCTACTCGGACGTTTGTATAGGGTCTCGGGTCACTTTGGAGCTGAATAGTCACCCCGAAGGGGTAATATGGTCATTTGACTTGGAAGGTGAATAGTATACACGAATTTGGGAGATTATTTATAAGTCTAAAGGGTTTAGATTATTGATTCATTCTAAAAACTTATAGAGAAAGAAATTGATAGAGAGTGAGGAGTTTCTCTGGGAAACGGAAGAGTCTTTGTGGGAGAACCAAGAGCTAAAAGTCACCACCACCAACCACCACTGGAAGTTGATCAGAGAAGTGAAGAACCAGCAGTGGACACATATCCCCAAAGGATCAAATCTTCAGTAGAGGCAAGTGATTTAATAGTTGCAATCTAGTTAGTATAATGTCCATGTTAGGATAGTTAGAAATGATGAGAAGTTACATGTTTTGAAGATAAACTAGTTAGATGTTAATTAATTTTTAGAAAGTATAAATATGTAGGATTAATCTCATGTTGTTAGTAGATATTAATCCACGAAATATACATCACATGTTGGAGAAATTCTGAGAATTATAGGATTGTTCTTGAATATTCACATATTTAGTTTTCAAGGAAAATATGAAATATATACTTTTAATCCAAACTCTTGATGATTCTAGGTTGTTAAGATCAGTAGGAATCATTTACATATGTTTCTATATCATGTGGTATGTATTATAAGAAATTTGGGACGTTAAAATAAAGGTTTTATTGGTTAAAAGATGTGTGACCCATAGAATAAAAGTTCCAGAAATCTAGGTTGATATCTCGGTGATCGATCGATCGACCTCCCCAGAAAGATAAACTTGTTCCTTTTTAATTCTTGATTTAATCCCAAAACTTTTAGAAATCTTTAGTGATTATTATTTGAACATAATGGGACTTAGGTAAGGGAAGTAGGCCATAGGTAATGCCCGGATTAATATTATTATGTTTGGGATTTAATTGGAGAGAATTATATTAATTAATCGAATGAATTAGGGTTGTTAGATTCATGTTTTGGGTTGTGATTCGTTTATATGAAGATTAAGGATAGGACCAATAGGGAGGGGATTATTTGAATCACCTGGAAAATCTTAAGTCCATATATGATTAAGTCCATATATGGTTATGATTATGATATTAATCCTAAGTGAAGGAATCTATGGTTATGAGATAATAGGTTTTATCGAATATAATTCTAATTAAAGATGAGTTTAATTCGCAATAATTCGGAGAGTATGATGACATGGACCGGTAGGGTATGAGTGATTTTCTTACTGATTATATATCAATGAAAACTTATTTAATCTTTGAATAATGAGATAGGCTCGAGAATAATGAATTAAGGAGTAAACTCAAAATATTTAATACGTAGGGATTGGGAGGTAGATAATACTACATTTGGGAATTATCTTATGGTTGTGTGAATACCTTGTTGATATTATATATATAGGTGGATGCATACCTATATTATAGTTTATTATGAGTATGACATACCTATGCTACTTGCTATCGGGATAGAGGTTTTGCGTTGTGGATGGTCTTATTCAGTGCGCCCATTTGGGAGGATTTTAGATTCGTACCCCGAGCATAAGACCTTGGATACGTGCTATCGGTGAGATTGATAGTTTCGACGGTTGAATGGGAACGTAGTTATGTGCATGACCCATTTGGCTGGGGAGTATACTTGACTCCAACATATATGTGTTATGTTATTTATGATTCGGGGAAGACACCGAACCATTTGTCCTTTGTACAATGAGAGTTGTAACTGGACAAGATAGCAGAGTATGCCTGCACCGCAGCTGTGAGTGGGAGGTGATATATTAGTATATATTATAGGGTGAATACATATATATACCGTGATTCAATCTACTGTGTGATATTGTGGTTGACTGTGAATAAAATAAATTGAATTTAATTAAGTAAGAGAATACTTAATCCTAAGGCTTTGAAAAGTCAAATTCATATTAAAGAGATAAAGAATGTGAATAATTATATTACATATGGTATGGGACATACGGGGTTATTATATGGTACATAATCATGTTGTGGAAACTGGTTAGAAGGAAACCTTAATTAGGAAGTTATTCGGATACGTTAGGCATGCACTCTAGATAAGATGTGAGAATATCAAGTGAGAGCCTGGAATCTAACATGTACATAATAAATGCTTAGTTGCACTTGTTAAACACTTGATATTTTAAAATCTTTTACAATCGGGCTCTGACACATTTCCCTGCATATTCTCTTCTCTACTATATCTATATTAACAGGTGCCCAGCATCAGGGACGTGCAGCTTAGGGTATGGATGTTTGATCATGAGTTGCTGTTCCTGGAGATGCAGACTTGTTTAGATGCTTAATTTCTTTGATTCCTATATTTGTAGTAATTTTCTTATTTAGGGCATGTTTCCCATGATTCTAGTATTCCATTTACCTTTTCAGATATTGTATTCGGTTTATGTTGGTACTTTCATTTTGGTTTGTTGGAATGGTATTAGATATTTTAAACTCAGAAGTTTTATCCAGTTACATTTAATCTTGTAATTCATTATTCAGTTTTGATATGAGACTTCTCTATTGTTGTTTAGTATTATGGTAATAGTTTTTAAATTGTTATTAATCATGGAAAATGTTTTTAACACTTAAATTAATTAAGTATTGGGTGAGTTATTTTAAAAAGAAAAATGTTTTTCGACAGTGATGATGAGAATGAACCAACTGCATATTCTTTTTTAATTTAATAAAAGAGTAGCTACCCGATATTTAATTAAGCGGGGTGTTACAGGTGATATCAGAGCATCAGGTTCAACAGTCTTTAGGATCTGTGTGGCTTACGTATGCTTTCTGCTTAGCGTCATTTGATATAGATCCCTATCATTAAGATTGTTGAGAATCATATTTGTGCATTTACGACTTCATCTACTTATGTAGTATTTTTTAAAATGTTGATTTTGATGTATCTCATTTCAGATGCCACCTCGATGTGCACGAAGAGCCCCAGGTGTAGCGCAGCCAGCACCACAGCCCACTCTAGCTCAGGGCACTATGAATGCGGCAGAGGTTGCTACCATTGTTGCTCAAGCGGTAAATGCTGCCTTGGTGGCTGCCCAACAAGGTCCACCACCAGCACAGGCAGTGCCACTAGGACCAGTGTAAGGGTTTCCCACTTCTTCAGAATGTGTTAGGGAGGCCTTCCAAAAGGCAAATCCACCAGAATTCAAAGGGGGTTTCGACGTCGTAACTGCTAGCCAATGGAAGAAAGACATCCAGCGGCATCTACGTATGTATGAATGTACGGAGGTTTAGAAAAAAATGCTAGCTACGTTCAAGTTGGGTGGTGCAGCTCTATAGTGGTGGGAGTCCACTACCACAGCAGAGGAGAGAGATACTTTGTGTATTCAGGACTTTTGGGTGCGGTTCGATCGTAAATACTTTTCTTCTGTAGTTCAGACTGAGATACGGAGGAAACTCTTAGACCTCACCCAGGAAGGAAAATCATTTACTGAATAAGAAAAAGATTTTACTATGTTGACCAATTTGGTGCCAAGAGAGGTACCTACTGAGGAGAAGAAGATTCAGCTGTTCAGGGATGGCCTTACTTGGAGGATTCGCCAGCATATGTTAAAAAATCTTTGCTTACAGACCTATAATGATGTATTGAATGATGACTTACTTCACTTCTACGACCACCGTCTTCATGCCAAGGGAAGTAAGAGGGGAACTGAGTCCAGTTAGCAGGGCCGTACTAGAGGAAATAATGGCAGTGGGTCATCTTCAGCTTAGGGACAGCCGAAACAAGGTGATCAAAATTCGCAACCAGGGGATTATGCAAAACATATGAGATGAGGATTTCATTATGGGCAGGGTGGTAATAGGCAAGGTCACTAGGGCCAACAACATAATCAGCAGGGCCATCAAGGCCAAGGCACCGGTGGAATTGGACAATCAGGTCGTGGCCAACAGGTTCGTAATGGGGGGAAATTTTTAGGTAGATATTTCACATGTGGTAAAGGTGGTCACAAGAAACAGGATTGCCCAGATAAGGGTAAGATGCCCTAGCAGCAGGGTGCGCACCGAAAGCCTCAGAGGCCTATGTTTCCATCTGCCCTTCCAGCACCGGCCCACATGCCAGCCTTAACGGCCATTCTAGTAGCTCCATCACAGTAGAGGCAACTATAGTATGGACGAGTGTACAATTTTCAACAGGCGGCAGTTCAGCAGCCACCACCCGCGATTGAGGGTATGTTTTCTATCTCTAGAATTATGGGTAGTATTTTATTTGATACGGGAGCATCACATTCTTTCATATCCACTAGTTTTTCTCGGGACACGGGGTTGTTAGACATAGCTAACTGATATGCCCTATATGTACCCCCTCAGCTCAAAGACATCAACCTCGGCCATGGAGATGGCCGATGTTAGAAGGGCCTTAGATCACCACCAGCGGTCTCATCCTAAGCAAGGTCGGCCATGGACGACGTTACTAGTTACCTCGGCAAGTGAGGTCTCCGTAATCCACATGGGTGGTTATCCATCTGGTCATCCAAGTCTTGCAACCTCGACTTGGTTCAGGCAGAGGTTTCCACCCATTATCATCTCTCCCACTGAGCCAAGGTTACCACCTCGTCCTCTTCCAGCCGAGTTTGGGACCATTCACAGATGGCCGACGTCACAGTTCAACATGCCTTACCTCAGCTCTCCCACTGAGCCAAGGTCACCACCTCGTCCTCTTCCAAGCCGAGGTTGGGACCATTAATAGATGGCCGAGTCCTTATCAGTATATGTATTGTTGGGAACACGTGTACACAATCAATTATAATCGAATCATTCCCCCCACATAAGGGAATATTGAGGTCATCATTATCTTCATGAGATTAGCCATGTGTCATTCTCATACTGGTTCGATCCTCATTCATATGTTCATTGCATGCTTGGGGGGTACATTACACCCCCCAGGCACTATATATAGAGGTCATCCTCTACCTTGTAAAGGATTCGAAATTAGCAACCCTAGCTGAAACTCTGTTTAAATATACAGTAGAGAGAGAAAGCTTGAGAGTTTGTATCTATGGCCATTAGAGCCCTCATACAATGATATTAATCACACAATTTCACAGTGGACGTAGGCCTGATTGGCTGAACCACTTATATTCCGGTGATTTTCCTCTTCTCCTCACCTCCTTCTACTATACACTCTTATGTTGACATTGTTAACATTGAATTGAGCTTAATAACACCTTGAAGGATGGTGTTGTTTCCAACATCATCATTTTGGCACCGTCTGTGGGAATAGAGAAGCTGTCTCTTCCTCATTATTCGCTTAACCTCACCAGAGACTCTGGTGGTGAACCAGGCCTCACCCCTTGCATGAAGTTGTTTCACCTTTGAAAGAGGTCCTGTAAGGTATTAAGCTTATTTACTAAACCAGATCTTCTGTGCTAACACATGGCACCGGAATTACGACCACCTCTTCCGTCGCCTGGTGCGGGAGGACCTAGCTCCAGCCAGGCACCGCCCCAATTCAAAATGGCGGAGGGGGACGCAGCCTTGAGGTTTTTGGCTGCAACGCAACAAGCAATGCAGGAGCAATTTGCACAACTCAACCAAAATATGATGAGACCACCTGGAGTTTCACCGAAAATGATCACTCCGGTGGCTGTTCAGCCTCATCCTGTTGCCAGGGGAGCACCCCAAGCACCACGAAAAGACCAACATACACCCCAGCGGAGGAGGGACATTGCTGACCCTAGGCGCTTGCGCCTGGGGAGGCAAGGAAACCCTTACCCTAAGGACAGGTATGATGATCCAGAGGCGGAAGATGTCCCGAAAGATTATTGGGAACCGTATGACATTTCAAACAATACAGTTTATCCTATCCAACGAAGCCAAGGTTGTGGGGGCAGAAGAGGTGGAGAAGCCCAACAACGAGGATCAGCCTTTGATCGAATAAGCAGAGGGTCAGCCTTTGAAAGGCTCAGACCTGTAAATGACCTAAGACAAAGGTTGTCAAGGTCGAGAAGTGAAGCCAGCTCACAAAGGGAAGAAGGGCAATGTCGACCTCATCAGGGACGAGGAAGAGACCAAGAAGAGGTCGACAGAAGACGTTGTGCTATGGATGGGGAACCCTCAGTCCACCCCTTGGAGGTGGCTGGGGATAACCTCGGCCAGGCCGACATTACAAGACCATGGAATGACTCCATCCAATGTCTTGAGGATAAGATAAGAGACCTCATCAAAAGTTAGGATCCACTGCAAAGAGGTTTCTCAGAGGGCTCTCCATTCGTGGCTAAAATAGTAAGCTTCCCTACCCCAGCCAAGTTCAAGCCACCCATAGTGACTCCCAAGTATGATGGTAGCACCAATCATGTACATCATATTGAGATGTACCAGTCAGCGACGAACATTTACTCAATACCAGATGAGATGAAGTGTCAGGCCTTCTCCAGGACCTTGACGGGAGCTTCGCACATATGGTTTACTTCTCTTCCAAAGAATTCAATTGAGAACTTTAAGGGCTTGGCTGAACGGTTCATTCATAATTTCTGCTTTGGGGTAAGGCCTCAAAAGAAGACCACCCATCTGTTGTATGTCAAGCAAGGCAAGCACGAGAGACTAAGAGACTACATCGCCAGGTTCAATAAAGAAAAACTTGAGGTTGAAGATTACGAAGAGAATATTGCCATGACCGCCCTCATAGGAGGTCTTCAGAAGGGAAAGTTGTTATGGAAACTTGCAGAAAACCCTCCAAAGTGCATGGTGGAGCTATTGGCAACTGCGGGGAAGGTCATGAATACTGAAGAGGCCATGGCCGCCAAGTATGAAGATGAGAAAGGCGGTAGCAGCAAAAAGTTCCAAAGAAAGAAGGATGGAAAGAAGAGGTTAGCTGATGACAAGTTTGCGCGTTATACCCCTCTTACGGTAAGCTGTGAACACATCCTCAATGAGATCAAGAATGACCGATCCCTAAGATGGCCAGAGAAGCTAAAGGCTCCTCCACATAAGAGGAACCAAAACTTATGGTGTGAATTCCACCAAGACCATGGCCATATAACAGACAAGTGTTTCGCCTTAAAGGATGAGATCAAGAAGATGTTGAAGTCAGGAAAGTTTTGGAAATATGTTGATGGCAAAGCTCCCAAAAGGGGAAGAGATGACCCTAAAAAGAAGAGGAACGAAATATGTCGTGATGATACCCCAGCAAGAAGAGATGGTGACTCAGACGGAGATAACGAAGACGATCCAGACCTCCCGCCAAAAGATGACAACACCCCAGTGAAGAGGGTTAGTTTGATATCCTTTGGCATTAGCACTATATGCGGAGGACTTATGGGGGTGGTTTTGAGGTTGCTGACAGAAAAGCTCATGTGGCAGAGGCCAAATCAGTGGCCAAACTTGAAGTGGTAAACATGATGTCTTCTGAGACTACGCTAAAGAGAAAAAAGGTAGACATGGACACTCTCGTAGTTAGGTTCTCTCGAATCAACTTCAAAGGCATCCTAGCTCCACATGATGACCCTTTGGTGATCACAAAAAAAGTTCATGGATGTGAGGTGCAAAGAATTCTTGTAGACGGAGGAAGTTCAACGGATGTGATGTTTTGTCCCTGCTTCAAAAGCCTAGGCTTTAGCAGAGCTAGGTTGGTACCCTATCATCATCCGTTAATGGGGTTCAGCGGTGATCAGGTCCATCCACTGGGCATGCATAAGATGGACGTGTGAATGGGCGATGAGTGGCCTAAGAGGTTAACCCGAAAGATTAATTTTTTCGTTATGGACGAAAATGTCTTCTCGGCCTATAACCTCATCATAGGAAGAGTAGTCTTTAAAGAGTTTAAAGTCGTGCCGTCGACGGTCCACCAGATGCTAAAATTCCCGACCCCTATGGGGTAGAGGAATTGCAGGGTGACCAGACCATAGCACGAGAATGCTACTTCAACTCGGCTGAAGAGAGAGAGGCTCATAAGAGAGCAACTACCACATATAACATTGATACACTCGACCCCAGAGATGAAACGAAGTTGAAGAAAGGAGAGGCCGCGAAAGAGGTAGAATCCATCGTCCTTAATGAGGACGAGCCGGAAAAAATCATCCAAGTCGGTAAAGCCTTAGAAGAAGAAATTAAGGAAGAACTGATAAACTTCCTGAGAAAGAGACAGAGTGTCTTCGCTTGGAGTCACGCGGATATGCCTGGCATTAGCCCCGAAGTTATGTGCCACAAACTCAACGTGACTATGGATTCTAGGCCAATCAAATAAAGACGAAGAATTTACTCCAGGGAGAAGTATGACGTCATCCGGGAAGAAGTCAGGAAGTTGGAAGAGGCCGAGTTTATCAAGGAAGTCATATATCCGGAGTGGCTATCAAACGCAGTCATTGTACCCAAAGCCAATGGAAAATGGAAAATGTGCGTAGATTTTACTAACCTGAACAAGTCTTTCCCAAAAGACAGCTATCCCTTACCTCGAATAGATCAGATGGTAGATGCTACTGCAGGGCATGAGCTCATGAGCTTTATGGATGCGTATTCAGGCTACAACCAGATCTTCATGGATGATGAAGACTCAGAAAAGACAGCCTTCATTACTGACAAAGGGATATATTGTTACAAGGTGATACCCTTCAGTTTAAAAAATATGGGGGCAACGTATCAACGTCTGGTGAATAAGATGTTCGAAGACCAAATAGGCAAGACTATGGAAGTGTATGTAGACGACATGTTGACGAAGAGCTTAAAGGCCTGCACTTATGTGGCAGACCAGGAAAAGACCTTCAATACCATGGACCTATACAGGATGAAACTCAACCCGGCGAAGTGTGTCTTCAGGGTAGGAGCTGGGAAGTTTCTTGGATTCATCGTCAATCAAAGAGGAATAGAGGCAAACCATGAGAAAATTAAGGCTTTGCTCGACATGAAGACACCTAGGAGTATCAAGGACGTTCAAAGGCTCACTGGAAGAGTGGCTGCGCTCAACAGATTTGTTTTCAGGGCGACCGACAAGTGTCTTTCATTCTTTAAGGTGCTTAGAAAGGCCTTCGAATGGGACAAAGAGTGTGATGAGGCTTTTGATCAACTCAAGTCCTACCTTGGATCTCCCTTGCTCTTATCTCGGCCAATTACGGGAGAGAGGCTATATGTTTATCTAGCGGTATCTGAATCGACTATAAGTGCGGCCATTGTAGGGGAGGACGTTGGGGTCCAAAGGCCTGTGTACTTCAATAGTACGGCCCTTCAGGGGTCTGAGCAAAGTTATCCTCGGATGGAAAAGTTGGCCTACGCCCTGATACATGCTTCTAGGAAGATGAAACCTTACTTTCAAGCCCATTCCATGGTCTTCCTCACCGACTCCCCACTAAGACAGGTCCTCCATAAACCTGTGAAGTCAGGAAGGTTGATGACATGGGCCATTGAGTTGGGGTAATATGACCTCACTTATCAGCCTAGGACTACCATCAAAGGGCAGGCACTGGCAGATTTTATCGCAAAGTTCACATGGGAAGAGGTCGAAGTTGAGAATAATCTAGAGACTGCAGAAGGGTCAAACAGCAACGTCTTTCGACACTCGAAAGAGGTTATGACCAAGGGAGCCATAAATGGAATAGCCGAGAATGAGGAAGACCGGTACCTCTTCAGGCAGGGAATAATGTTAGAAAGTGGCTTCTCATCAGATAGAGACATCTGGAACCACTTTATCGACGGGTCCTCTTGCAAAAGTGGGAGCGGTGAGGGGTTAATAATCTCAGCCCCGGATGGTACCAACATCGAATATGCCCTAAGGTTTAACTTTAAGGCGTCAAACAACGAGTCAAAATACGAGGCCATGATAGCAGGCCTCTTCTTATCAAGGACCGTTGGTATAAGACGACTCCTCCTTCACAGTGACTCAAGGTTGGTTGTTAATCAAGTATTGGGGGTTTATGAGGTCAAGGACGAAGGGATGGCCAAATACCTGAAGAAGGTGAGAACGATACTCGAAGGCTTCGAAGAGGTAAAGATGAGGAGAATACCTTGGAAAAACAACAGTCATACAGACGCATTAGCAAGGCTAGCTTCGGCAACAAGGACATATATCAGAAGGACAGTCCCTGTTGAGATCTTGCCCGGAGCAACCAATGAAGAAGAAGAGGTCAGTAACCCTTTCCTAAATTTGAACCTAGGGGACTCATAGATGTATCCCCTTATCAGATACATCAGAGAGGGGGTGCTACCAGAGTCAAAGTTAGAGAGGAGGAAATTGAGGTACAGAGCTGCTAAGTTCTCAATAGTAAGAGATACCCTATATATAAATGGATTACTATTACCTCTTCTCAAATGCGTTCATCCCATCGAAGTTCCCCATGTCTTACAGGAGGTACACGATGGTTCTTGCTCCAGTCACATAGGAGGGAGACCTTTGGCAAATAGGATTATCACGCAAGGATATTGGTGACTGACCTTGGCCAAAGATGCTACAGCTTACGTAAAGAGGTGCAACAAATGTCAGAGATTCTCCACTATCCACCATCAACCTCATCAGCCTATGATGTCTTTCAGTTCCCCTTGACCATTCTTAGTATGGGGAATTGACCTAGTAGGACCCCTTCCAAGGGCTATAAATAATTATCGATTTCTGATAGTCACCATTAATTACTTCTCCAAATGGGTAGAGGCTGAGCCGATAATCACGATTACAGAGAAGAAGACTTTACAATTTATTTGGAGAAACATCATATGCAGACATGGCCTCCTAAACACCCTCATTTCGGACAACGGAACCCAGTTCAAGAATTCTTCCCTGGAACAATACTGCGAAAGAGTTGAGATAAAGCAATTTTTCTCTTCTCCTGGCCGACCTCAAGCAAATGGTCAAACTGAAGTCACAAATAGAACGATCCATGACGGGACCAAAAAGAGGTTAGAAAAAGCTAAAGGTAGATGGATCGAAGAGGTTTATACTGTGCTATGCGCCTACAGAACAACGGCTAGGATGCCAACAGGGGAGACCCCATTTATATTATCACATAGCTCAGAGGCCATCATACTAACAGAGGTAGGACTCCCTACTCATAGGGTTCAGACCTATGACCCAGAGAAGAATGGGGAGGAGATAAGACTCGACCTAAATTTGATTGAAGAGAGAAGGGAAGACGCAGAAGTTAAGCAGGCAGCTTACCAGCAGAGAACAACAAAATTCTACAATCAAAGCGTAAAATCAAGACCCATAGTTGTAAGAGACTAGTGTTGAAGAAGACGTTATAGAAGTCAAACAAGATTCACCCAAATTGGCATGGTCCTTACAAAGTGATTGAGGAGGTTGTACCCGGGACTTACAGGCTAGAGAACCTCTAGGGGAACCCTTTTCCAATACTTGGAACGCTGATCATCTAAAAAAGTATTACATATGATGTTACCAGGGCTTTCATGTAAATATATCATCTTATGAAGAGATTATTAATGAGAAGATCAGTTACCGTGTCAATACTTGGTTCTTTGTTCTTGAATGGAAAATTATTTATGGGGATAACGTCTTAGTTGATGACCTCGGACCTTATAACATCATGATTTGGTGACAAGGTCTGAGGTCAGACATCATACTTGGATGACCTTAGACCCTTAACCATTAATTTGGTGAATATTTTATGAGGATAACATCTTAGTTGATGACCTCAAACCTTATAACATCATGATTTGGTGACAAGGTCTGAGGTCAGACATCATACTTGGATGACCTCAGACTCTTAACCATTAATTTGGTGAATATTTTATGAGGATAACATCTTAGTTGATGACCTCAGACCTTATAACATCATGATTTGGTGACAAGGTCTGAGGTCATACATTATACTTAGATGATCTCAGACTCTTAACATCATTAATTTGGTTAATATTTTATGAGGATAACATCTTAGTTGATGACCTCAGACCTTATAACATCATGATTTGGTGACAAGGTCTGAAGTCAGACATCATACTTGGATGACCTCAGACCCTTAACATCATTAATTTGGTGAGAATATTTTATGAGGACAAGCTATCATTAATTTTCAGCTGCTCCAGACGAGCAGCCAAAGCATCCTCAGAGGATATGGGGATGGCCTTTTGGGCCTTACTTTTTCTCTGATCCTCAGGGGAGGTGGTTATAGTTTTCCTTTTTTTATAGCATTGTCCTTGGATGTGCCGACACTCTTCTTCGGTGGAGGAGGAGGGGGTGAATTCAAGCCTTCCTTCTTCACCATTTTCGTAAGACTTGGGGCAGACATCTCCCAGACTTCGTCTAAAATGCCTTCGAGGCGCTCTGCAAATGGAAAGGTCTGAGTTAGAATATCAGAGGCATAAAAAATTCAGAGATTTAACTTGCTGAAATAATAAAATAAGTACTTACGGAGCTCTGTCAGAGGACTACCCCCGAGCCCAGTCTCTGAGAGATAGTAAGGGGTCATTAGGTGCTCGAACCTGACCAACAGGCCGTGCTCCCCATGATCTTGGAGGTCTTTTACTTTTTGAAGATTATTCTGGCTTAACCCAGGGTCGGCCCGGGCAGCCATTGACACCTTTTCCCATCTCAGGGGTATCCTCTGCTCTAAGTTCGAATAAGGGACACAAGGGCAAAATTCCCATGCCACTGAGGTAAAGAAATTCCGCGGCTTCCAATTATGGTTTCTAGTTTGGGTAACCTGCAACATCTTCTTAGTTGACTTCCCAGCTAAGAAATGGTAATAGCTCGGATGGTTCCTGGCAGAGGATGGGATGTAGTACCCGGTGAAGACCTGGATAGGAAGGTCTGAATGGTGGACTGCCTTCCATAGAACTATAGCTCCAATTATCACCCTCCAGGCATTGGGGGATAACTAAGAAGGAGCTAAATTAATGTAGGAAAGTATAGCCCTAATGATGGGATGAATGGGCAGACAAAACTCTAACTTGAACATCTGCTCATACACACAGATCTCACCATCTCGACTGTCTAAAGCCCTCTCTTCCCTCAGAGATATCCTGAGTTTTATGGAGGGGATAATGGAATATAGATGCCTGAAGGCAAGAAGATCGAGCTCGGTGACAGTGATCTCTATCTCGGTTGCCTCCGAGGTGTCAACATCGCTTTCATCCCCATCATCATCTGATTCAACGTCGGCCTGAGCAGACGATGGGGCACCACTTGGGAACCTCTGAGCGAACTCAACCCCTGTGACAGCCGATAGGGGAATGGCTTCAAGAATTGGTGGAACAACAACGCTAAGTCCTACAACCTCAACGTCAAAGGAAGAGTGCGATGTGCTTGAACTGTTGTGAGACGAGGCGCGATTAGAAACCTTGGCTTGGTCAGGGACCTGATCCTGCTGAGTGGAAAATTCCATGGCATCTTGAAAAGAGTCCACAGACATAGGGTCTGAGGTAGACGACTCAGACTCAGACATGGGGGAAGTTTCAACTGGGACCTCTGCTGATTTAACTGGTTCGGCTGGCTCAGGGTATATGACCTTCAGAGGGGGTGGAAAGATAGGTCTGAGGGGGAATGCCTCTACCCTATGAGCCTCCTCCCGGGCTCTTTCTATGTTCCTAATTTTATCTAAGGTCTTCTCCCTAAGAGAGGGGAATAACTCTAAGAGTTGGTATAGGGGTTTGAGCATATAAGGCAGACCCTAAACTTGTGACCCTTCTAAACAAACAACTTGACTTGGCTTGGCCAAAGATCAAACTAGGGTTTCGAGTGAAAAACGATCAAGAACGGTTCATAAGAAAATACATAAACTCGTCGGAAAACTAATAAACTAACCGAAAACCTCTTGAAGCTCACCGAAAAATGCAAAAAGCATGAATAAGGCAGGAAAAAGTGGAGAAGAAGGGATGATAGATGATACCTGATGGAGAATGATGAGAAGAGAGGACAAATTGGCAAGGAAAAATCCACCCGGTGCACTTCTAACCAGAGCTTTTATAGATAGAGAGAGGCAGAAAAATTGCAGGCTAGAGAATGAAGAAGTGAGGAAGAAAGAGAGGGAAAAGGGTTTAACATTCAAATAGCCCTACACCCATCCCAAGGCCCATTATTGCCTTGGGATGCCAAAGGACAACTGACATCATTGAGCTTACCTGGCACGTTATCTACTTCAGCAATTGACAAGTGTCATTGGCGCAAATAGAGACCTCGGGGGTGTATACCCCATAAGTCACCTGTTCCTACATGCAACTAAGGGCTAGGGGTGATTTATATGCCCTATATATACCCCCTCGGTTAGAGACATCAACCTCGGCCATGGATATGGACGATGTTAGAAGGGCCTTAGATCACCACCAGCGGTCTCGTCCTAAGCAAGGTCAGCCATGGCCGGCGTTACTAGCTACCTCGGCAAGTGAGGTATCTATAATCCACATGGGCGGTTATCCATCTAGTCATCCAAGGCTTGCAACCTCAGCTTGGTTCAGGCCGAGGTTTCCGCCCATCATCAGATCTCTCACTGAGCCAAGGTCACCACCTCGTCCTCTTCCAGGCTGAGGTTGGGACCATTTACAGACGTCACGGTTCAACATGCCTTACCTCATCTCTACCACTGAGCCAAGGTCACCACCTCGTCCTCTTTCAGGCCGAGGTTGGGACCATTCATAGATGGTCGAGCTCTTATCAGCATATGTATTTTTGGGAACACGTGTACACAATCAGTTATAACCGAATCATTCCCCCCACGTGAGGGAATATTGAGGTCATCATTATCTTCATGAGATCAGCCAGGTGTCATTCTCATAATGGTTCGATCCTCATGCATATGTTCATTGCATGCTTGGGGGTACATTACACCCCCCCCCCCCCAGGCACTATATATAGAGGTCATCCTCTACCTTGTAAAGGATCTAAAATTAGCAACCTTAGCTGAAACTCTATCTAAATATACAGTAGAGAGAGAAAGCTTGAGAGTTTGTATCTATGGCCATTAGAGCCCTCATACAGTGATATTAATCACACACTTGCATAGTGGGCGTAGGCCTGATTGGCTGAACCACTTATATTCTGGTGATTTTCCTCTTCTCCTCACCTCTTTCTACTATACACTCTTATGCTGCCATTGTTAACATTGAATTAAGCATAAGAACACCTTGAAGGGTGGTGGTGTTTCCAGCATCATCACTAATAGTACTTTACTTATGTAGATTCACTTATGGGTCATGACACACCTATTTTCTTTATGTGTCGTAGTGTGAGTAAAGATATTGGGAGTTTGATTTTACCAGCTGATATACTTATACTAGAGATGTACGAATACGATGATATTATTGGGATGGACTTTCTAGTTACTTATAGAGACACGATCGATTATTTTGGTAGGAGTATTATATTCGCTATTCCTGGTCAAGAGATATTCATATTAGCGATGCCTTGACCCGAGGGAGGATCGTCCATTCATTTATATTACTTAGAGGAGGATACCTCTACAGGATTTGTAATTTCCCTTGATTTAATTTCAATTGTTAGAGAATTCATCGATGTATTTCAGGATATACCTGGATTACCGCTTAGTAGGGAAATTGAGTTTGTGATTGACTTAGCACCAAGCACTCGACCTATAGCCCGTGCTCCCTACCGTATGTCTCCTGCAGAGATGAGAGAGTTGAGGGATAAGATCGAGTAGTTTTTGGGACAGGGTTTCATCCGTAGGAGTACCTCACCTTGGGGTGCCCCAGTTCTGTTTGTAAAGAAGAGGTATGGATCCTTACGACTGTGTGTTAATTATCGGGGGCATAATAAAGTCACGATTCGAAATAAATATCCTTTACCCCGCATCGATGACTTGTTTGATTAGTTGAGAGGTGCAACTTATATCTCAAAGATAGACTTAAGATCTAGATATCACCAATTGAGAATCAGAGAACATGATGTATCGAAGACTGATTTTCTGACACGATATGGATCTTACGAGTTTCGAGTTTTTCCATTCGGGTTGACTACGCCAGCTGTATTTATGGACTTAATGAATCGAGTAGTCAAAAAGTTCCTGGATCAGTTTTTCATTATCTTCATAGATGACATCCTGGTTTACTCTATACAGAAGAGGAGCACGTCGAGTATCTACGGAAGGTCCTACAGACACTACGTGAGCATCAATTGTATGCCAAGTACGACAAGTGTGGGTTTTTGCTCCGAGAGGTTCAATTCCTGGGGCATGTAGTGTTAGAAAGAGGTATTTCAGTAGATCCTAGCAAAGTATCAGCAGTGAGGGAGTGGGGACAACCCACTACACCGATGGAGGTACGCAGTTTCTTGGGATTAGTTGGCTACTATAGACGGTTTATCAAAGGCTTTTCAAAGATTATGGGACCGATGTCTAATCTAACCTGTAAAGGTGTACCGTTTGTTTGGGATGATGCATGTCAGTTGGGATTTGATGAACTAAAGGATAAATTGACTTTTGCTCCAGTACTAGCGCTGCCCAGGCCAGGAGTGGAGTATCTAGTATATACTGACGCATCATTACAGGGGCTCGGTGGGGTTTTACAGCAAGAAGAGAAGGATATAGCTTATGCTTCTAAAAAGCTTAAGCCTCATGAGAAGAACTACCCTACCCACAACTTAGAGCATGTAACGGTCTTATTTACCCTTCGGATATGGAGACACTATTTGCTGGGTGAAAAGTTTCGCTTATTCACGGATCACAAGTCACTACAGTATTTGTTCACTCAGAAAGAGTTGAATATGTGGCAGCGCAGGTGGCTTAAATTCGTCAAGGATTATCAGTTTGAGATACATTATCACTCGAGAAAGGCAAACGGTATAGCCGATGCTTTGAGTCGTAGACCTGAGGGTGAACTAGCCTCGGTATGGAAGGCAAAATGGAAGGAACTAGGCCATCAGGATGCAGTTGCTAGACCATTTATATTTGTTATGACCATTACTCCTCAGATTATGATGAGGGTAGTACAGGCCCAGGCAGTTGATCCATTATGTCAGGAGAAAACTTGACAACTTTTGGCCAAAGGAGTAGAGTCTTACTCAGTGAGCTCAGAGGGAGGCTTGTGCTTTAATGGTAGACTGATTATTCCGAAAGGGGAAGAGTTGCGGCACGTAGTGATGTCTGGGTCGCATGGTTCCAAATTTACATTACATCCCGGTGGGGACAAAATGTACCAAGATATGCTACGATAATATTGGTGGGGCGGAATGAAGAAAGATATTACCGAGTTTGTCTCTAAATGTGCAACGTTCCAGTTAGTGAAAGTGGATCACCATAAGCCAACAGGGTTTCTTTAGCCGTTAGAGATTACAATGTGGAAATGGGAGAGCATTTCCATAGATTTTATCACCGGACTACCTACCACTCAAAGGTGTCACGATTCCATATGGGTGATTGTGGATCGGTTGACTAAGGTAACTCACTTCTTGTCGGTACGAACTGATTATGCTACAGGGAAATTTTCACAGCTCTTTATAGCCGAGATAGTAAGGTTACATGGAGTTCCGCTTAATATTGTGTCCGATCGAGATAAGCTATTTATTTCCCAATTTTAAGAAAGTTTCCACGAGGCCATGGGTACTGAAGTGAGGTTGAGTACAACTTATCACCCGCAGACAGATGGTCAGACGGAGCGCATTAACCAGATGTTAGAGGATATATTGCATATGTGTATTCTGGATTTTGGAGGGAGTTGGGAACAATATATTATTTTGGTGGAATTTGCATATAATAATTCCTATCAGTTCACCATTAGTATGGCCCCATTTTAGGCATTATATGGTAGACCTTGTCGCTCTCCTGCATGTTGGTTAGAAGTGGGGGACAACAAGCTACCTGGGCCAAAAGTGATTCAGGATAAGTCTTCTATGATTGAAATGATCAGAAGTCACATTCGTGTAGCACAGGATAGACAGAAAAGCTATGCTAATGCTAAGAGGTTCTTCATGGAGTTTAGCGTGGGGGACTAGGTACTTTTGCGAGTATCTCCGATGAAGGGGATAATGAGATTTGAGAAGAAGGGGAAATTGGCACCAGGATATGTGGTACCATTTCCTATCATAGAGAGAATGGGACCAGTAGCATACAGATTTAGGCTGCCAGAACACCTGCATCGTATACATGACGTGCTCCACATTTCTTCGTTAAGACGGTATCTTCGAGATGAGTTGGCTCACACTCATATTGCATTAGGAGGAAGTGGATTTGCAACCAGATAGTTCTTACAAGGGGCGATCGGTGATGATCTTAGACCGTGTTGAGAAACGCTTGAGATCGAAAGTAGTTCCGCTTGTGCGTGTCCAGAGGGCACACCATAATGTGGAGGAATCTACCTGGGAGCATGAGGCCGATATGCACGAACGTTATCCAGAGTTATTTGTACCAGATATGATTTTATTTTCTGAATTTCGGGATGAAATTTCATTATAAGAGGGGAAGTATGTAATACCCCGTAATTTTGATAACTTCTAAAAATGGATTTATTTTGAATTAATTGAATAATTTGAAATTAATTCGGATTTACATATTACTTGAGTATATAGTAATATATGATATATTTTGAATATTACTTAGTGAATCAAAGTAATATGTGGTTATGACTAATTTTAGAAGTTGTCATGAATAGTTCATACGGCAATTTCGGTGAATAAGTCAAACGCGTGTGAAAGTAGTGTCGGGACTGAATTTATATAAAATAAAAAGCGGAATATCCAAATGGTCGTTTTGACTATGCCAAAGTGTTTGGAAGTGTTTTTATAGTCAAAAAAGTCTATTCGAACGTTTGTATCGGGTCTCGGGGCACTTTGGAGCTGAATAGTCACCCCGGAGGGATAATATGGTCATTTGACTTAGAAGGTGAATAGTATATACGAATTTGGGAGATTATTTATAAGTCTAATGGGTTTATATTATTGATTCATTCTACAAACTTAGAGAGAAAGAAATTTAGAGAGAGTGAGGAGTTCTCTGGGAAAAGGAAGAGTCTTTATTGGAGAACCAAGAGCTAAAAGTCACCACCACCAACCACCACCAGAAGTTGATCAGAGAAGGGAAGAACCAACAGTTGACACATATCCCCAAAGGATCAGATCTTCAGTAGAGGCAAGTGATTTAATATTTGCAATCTAGTTAGTATAATGTCCATGTTAGGATAGTTATAAATGATGAGAAGTTATATGTTTTGAAGATAAACTAGTTAGATGTTAATTCATTTCTAGAAAGTATAAATACGTAGGATTAATCTCATGTTGTTAGTAGATATTAATCCACGAAATAAACATCACATGTTGGAGAAATTCTGAGAATTATAGGATTGTTCTTGAAATATTCACATATTTAGTTTTCTAGGAAAATATGAAATATATACTTATAATCCAAACTCTTGATGATTCTAGGTTGTTTAGATCAGTAGGAATCATTTACATATGGTTATATATCATGTGGTATGGATTATAAGAAATTTGGGGCGTTAAAATAGAGATTTTATTGGTTGAAAGATGTGTAACTCGTAGAATAAAAGTTGCATAAATCTAGGATGATATCTAGGTGATCGATCGATCGACCCATGAAGCATGATCGATCGATCGACCCATGAAGCACGATTGATCGACCCAAGACCTTCGATCGATCGAAATCCCCAGAAAAGATGAACTTGTTCCTTTTTAAATCTTGATTTAATCCCAAAACTTTTAGAAATCTTTAGTGATTATTATTTGAACATAATAGGACTTAGGGAAGGGAAATAGGCCATAGGTAAGACCCGGATTAATATTATTATGTTTGGGATTTAATTGGAGAGAATTATGTTAATTAATCGAATGAATTACGGTTGTTAGATTAAAGTTTTGGGTTGTGATTCATTTATATGAAGATTAAGGATAGGACCAGTAGGGAGGGGATTATTTGAATCACCTGGAAAATCTTAAGTCCATATGTGAGATTAATCTTAAGTGAAGGAATATATGGTTATGAGAGAATAAGTTTTATCGAATATAATTCTAATTAAAGATGAGTTTAATTCGCAATAATCGTAGAGTATAATGACATGGACCGGTAGGGTATGAGTGATTTTCTTACTGATTATATATCAAGGAAAACTTATTTAATCTTCGAATAATGAGATAGGCTCGGGAATAATGAATTAAGGAGTAAAGTCAAAATATTTAATACGTAGGGATTGCGAGATAGATAATACTACATATGGGAATTATCTTATGGTTGTGTGAATACCTTGTTGATATTATATATATATATATATATATATATATATATATATATGTGGATGTATACCTATATTATAGTTTATTATGTGTATGACATACCTACGATACTTGCTATCGGGGTGGAGGTTTCGCGTTGTAGACGGTCTTATTTTGTGCGCCCATTTGGGATGATTTTAGTTTCGACAGCTGAATAGGAACGTAGGTATGTGCGTGACCCATTTGGCTGGGGAGTATGCTCGCCTCCAACATATGTGTGTTATGTTATTTATGATTCGGGGAAGACACCGAACCATTTGTCCTTTGTACAATGAGAGTTGTAACTGGACATGATAGCAGAGTATGCATGCACCGCAGTTGTGACTGGAAAGTGCTATATTAGTATATATTATAGGGTGAATATATATATACTGTGATTCGATCTACTGTGTGATATTGTAGTTGACTGTGAATAAAAAAATTGAATTTATTTAAGTAAGAGAATACTTAATCCTAAGGCTTTGAAAAGTCAAATTCATATTAAAGAGAAAAAGAATGTGAATAATTATATTACGTATGGTATGGGACATACAGGGTTATTATATAGGACAGAATCATGTTCTAGAAACTGGTTAGGAGGCAACCTTAATTAGGAAGTTACTCGGATACGTTAGGCATGCACTCTAGATAAGATGTGAGAATATCAAGTGAGAGCTTGGAATCTAACATGTACATACTAAATGCTTAATTGCACTTATTAAACACTTGCTATTTTAAAATCTTTTACAATCGGGCTCTGACCCGTTTCCTTGCATATTCTCTTCTCTACTATATCTATATTAACAGGTGCCTAGCATCAGGGACGTGCAGCTTAGGGTATGGATGTTTGATTTTGAGTTGATGTTCCTGGAGATGCAGACTTGTTTAGATGCTTCATTTACTTAATTCCTATATTTGTAGTAATTTTCTTATTTAGGTCATGTTCCCCATGATTCTAGTATTCCATTTACCTTTTCAGATATTGTATTGGGTTTATGTTGGTACTTTCATTTTCGTTTGTTGGGTTGGTGTTCGATATTTTAAGCCGGGAAGTTTTATCCAGTTACATTTAATCTTGTTATTCATTATTCAGTTGTGATACGAGACTTCTCTATTATTGTTCAGTATTGTGGTTGTTGATGTAAAAAACTAGATCGCTCTAATTTTTCAATCACAGATAAATAAATAAGACAAATATTTTTAAAGTGGTTCGGCTAGGAATAAAGCCTACGTCCACTGTTATGTTATTGCTGAGTGTTTGTGGAATTCTTGATTACAAGTTCTCTCAAGAAATTCCGGTCCCCTTGAATGAGGATGATACAAGGTATTTATAGCCTTTAGGCTGTACATGAAAGGTCCAACACATTAAATGATATACATATGAAAGGGTAATACATTTAATGCCGCGTGTGCGTCAAGAATATAATGAATAGTAGTTGTCCGTCTGGTAATTAATGATACGGCCGAGATGCAGTTCGGACCGCCTTAGTTGCTCGTTGATCAAGAGTTCCTCGGAGTGCTTAGAGTATCTCGGGATGATAGAGTTCCTCGGGGTGTCCTCCTCGTTGCTCGGAGAGAACATGACTTGGTCGGGGGAAATAAACTTCCTCGTTGTTATTGTGCCATGTAGATTGACACGTGTCTTCTTATTATTGGTCCACATCAGCAGATTAAATTTGGTATCAACAGAAGCCCCCAATGCTTCATGCTTGATGGGTTACTTGAAAGGATGGAGTATTTATTCTGCAATGTTGCTCGGTGCTCGTGAAATTCTTGATCTACCTTCTTGATTTGTTCAACATAAAGTGCATTATCTCCTGGACGACATATGATGCAGGCTGATCGATGGTTGCTAATCTTTCTTTTGATGAACTCCGTGTGCTATGTATCACCCCTGGGAATTTGGATGCAGCCATGCCATAGTATGAAACTTGTAGCTTGTCATAATCTTCAAGTATGTTGATCGGTTTTGCTAGATGACCAACTCCCTCTTGTGCCGAGCAACTGAATGCTAACTTTACTTGCTTGATTTTTCTGATTTATGATCCTCTGAATACTTTGTCGAGTAACATACTAGCTTTTGAACCCAACTCTTCAATCTGATTAGTACCAAGCAGGTGGCAGACTTCGAAACATTTTCATACAACTTCTTCAATGTTGGTTGAGACAGTAGTAGTAAAGATCAAAATGCTGTAGATGCTGATTTTGACTTCTACCTCTGTTCGGGGACGAGCAAGAGGTTCTCGGGGACTAACAAGTGATTCTCAGGGACGAGCAAGTGCTTCTCGGGAATTAGCTAATGCTTCTCGGATAGATCATCTGTGATGAATATCATAATGTTGAAAGGTCTTAACTTCATAAACTCCTCTTATATTTTAGATGATCCTCCTGCTGGTGAGGAACCTGTTTCAAAAGTAGAAGGAAAAGAAACCAATAGAATAGGAATCTCAATGTAATAGTTAGTATACATTTTCATTCTCAATGTATTTTGTTTTTTTGGATTTAATGAAAGATTTTCATTTTTTATTCGCAATCTTAATTGCTATTGTCTTGTAAAATACTTTACATCTGTGCATATGTAAAAGATAACAATATTGTGTTGTTCATCGACCAACTTAGTAATAAAAAGTTACAAGTATTAGTAACGTTGCTCGATCACTTAATAATAAAGTAATGAGTATAAAAATGTTAAAATTTTTCCAACCAACCAAGGTTGTTAAATTATGCTTGTCGACCAACTACAGTTGATGGGTTTTTATCCCCGACCAGCTATACTTGGTTCAATTTCAAATATTTTCATAAAAAGTGTTCGACCAACTAAGGTCAATAATTTGTCCTCGTCGACCAACTACAGTTAGTGGGTTTTTATCCCCGACCAACTATACTTGGTGTATTTTGGAATATTTTGTTCTTCAAAGAACTTTTTGTAATAATATTACCTCCCGACCAACATAAGTTGTAATATGAGAGTATATTTTTATCTTACCAACCGTAATTGATCATGCTGGTGTACACTTTTTGGCTCCTTAAAGCTTTTGGCTCCTTAGAGCATTTTTTTGCTCCTTAGAGCATGTCCTCCTAACCAAAGGAGGTTGGCTACTTATAGCACTTTTGCTCCTTAGAGCTGTCCTCCTAACCAAAGGAGGTTGGCTACTTATAGCACTTTTGCTCCGTAGAGCTGTCCTCCTAACCAAAGGAGGTTGGCTACTTATAGCACTTTTGCTCCTTAGAGCTGTCCTCCTAACCAAAGGAGGTTGGCTACTTATAGCACTTTTGCTCCTTAGAGCTGTCCTCCTAACCAAAGGAGGTTGGCTACTTATAGCACTTTTGCTCCGTAGAGCTGTCCTCCTAACCAAAGGAGGTTGGCTACTTATAGCACTTTTGCTCCGTAGAGCTGTCCTCCTAACCAAAGGAGGTTGGCTCCTTAGAGCACTTTTGGCTCCTTAGAGCCCTTTTTGGCTCCTTAGAGCACTTTTTGGCTCCTTAGAGCTTTTGGTCCATTAGTTCTGAGGATATCCTGGCGCTGAATGAACCTTCAAAATGTTTGACTGATGATAATAGGCAGCAAACTCCTCGTTTTTAAATTATGTTCCATGGTCTGTGATGAAGGCATGAGGGAAACCATATCGGCAGATGATGTTCTTCTAAACAAATTGGTACACCTTCCTTCTCGTATGTCATGTTAATAAGTGGCTCAGCTTCTATCCACTAAGTAAAATAATCTACTGCGATGACGAGGTATTTGAATCTTCCTCGAGTCGTCGGCAATGGTCCAACCAAATCAATCCCCCATATGGAAAATTTATGGGTGTCAACAATGCTTATAGAGTTCTTCGGATGGAGGAAAAGCGTTGGCACTTGTCACATTTCTTGGCATAGGCTTATATAGTTAGCTCTCATCGTCGGCCAGTAGTATCTCTACGTCATCACCTTTTGCAAAAGTGTCCGACATGCTACATGGGCTCCACAGGACCCTTCATGGATCTCTTTAATCAATTCTTTCACCTTGGAGGGATGTACACATCTTTGCAAACCTGCCATAATTCCTCGTCTATACAAAATACCATTAATTAGTACATACCGAGCAGCTTTAAACTTCTATTTCTTGGCAGCGAGCTTATCCTCCGGCAATTGTTCCTCCTCAATATATGCTCTGATGGGATTCATCCAAGATGGTCCTAAATCAAGGGTAATAATATTCATCGTCAGGTCTTCATCTATGCTCCGACTTTCTAATACTTCAATTGGTATCGTTCTTCGCAGCTCGGTACGAGTAGCTGATGCTAATCGGGCCAAGGCGTATGCTATTACATTCTCCACTCTTGATATTCTTACCAGTTTGAACAGCAACAAACTCTGATACCAACTCCATCACCTTTGCTTGATACTTGATCATCAATTCTCCTTCGGCTCATTATTTTCCCAACATTTGGTTTACGATCAATTGAGAATCACTGAAGACAATAACCTGTCGTGCCTCCATAGTATTTGACAAATTAAGACCTGCAATCATGGACTCATACTCAACCTCATTATTAGAAGCTTTGAATTAGAAACGTATGGCGTATTCCATGTCGACCTCGTCTGGGCTGTTCAAAATGATCCCTGCCCCACAGCCTGTAGTGCAAGATGAGCCGTCTACATATAGCCTCCATATAGGCAACTTGTCTTCTAATTTCTGGTCTGACAGAGTTCCTCGGTGGAATACTTGTCACTTTCTTTCATCATGTCCTGATACTTCTGAATACACCTCTTGAATTTCGATATACCTCCTGAACTTCAATATTCCTCCTGAACTTCAATATACCTCCTGAACTTCAATATACCTCATGAACTTCAATATTCCTCCTGAACTTCAATATACCTCCTGAACTTCAATATTCCTCCTGAACTTCAATATCAAAAGTAATTCCTGAGCAAGAAAAACAACGCCTGAATGATGATTAGTCAGCGCCCTGACCGTGTGAGTTTGTGGAGTTGAATTTGATGCTCGACTGCATGATGTTATAAGAATGTGCCACCAAATGAACAAATATATCTGTAATAGAAGCCCCCAACTGTGGAAAGTGAACTTTGAATGAGATTTATCGATCAATACCAACCGGAGTTGGATTTTATCTACCAACCGGAGTTGGATTTTATCTACCAATCGGAGTTGATGGTAATTGATAATGAATGATGAAGACTTCCTCGGAGCTGACCAACAGATTGTTGGGAATAAGATAATATAAATGCTGGAGACCTCCTCGGTGCTGACCAACAGATTGTTGGGAATAAAATATAATATAAATGCAGGATACCTCCTCGGCGATGACCAACAGATTGCTGGGAATAAGATATAATAAATTCCGGAGATATCCTTGGAGCTGAATGAGATATAATAAATGCAAGATACCTCCTCGGCGATGACCAACAGATTGTTGGGAATAAGATATAATAATTGCAGGATACCTCCTCGGCGATGACGAACAGATTGCTGGGAATAAGATATAATAAATTCCGGAGATATCCTTGGAGCTGAATAAGATATAATAAATGCTAGAGACATCCTTGCTGAAATGAGAATAGAATATGCATCCAAATAGATATAAAGAATAATTAAAAATAATAAATTGCCTCGCCGATCCGTCGAGGTAGAATCATATAATGCCGAACAAGAATAAGATCTTTCAGAACATAAGAATATGGCCGAGAACGTTGTCAGGCCTGAATATAAATAAGAATTATCCGAACGAATGTTGTAATTCTCCTTAAAGCTGAATAAGTATCTTGTCGAGGCATAATTGCAGAATGCCGAATAAGAATAATATTTTCCAGAACATAAGAATATGGCCGAGAACTTTGTTGGGCCTGCATATAAATAAGAATTACCCCGACCAACTATCCGTTGGGGGTGAAATATAATAAATGTTATAGTTTTCCTCAAAGCTGAATATGATAATAAGTATCTCGCCGAGCTCCATGTTGAGATGAATATAGAATATGAATCCCAATGGATATATAGAATCATTTGTGCTGGAGCAGATATCTGGGCCTGAATATAAATAAGAATTACCCCGACCAACTATCCGTTGGGGGTGAAATATAATAACTGTTGTAGCTTTTCCTCGGAGCCGAATATATATAGAGAGAAGAAATTTTTCAAGCTCCATGCTGAGATAAATATAAAATATGAATCCGAATGGATATAGAATAATTTGTGCTTCAGCATTCGTCGGCATTGAACCTTGTGCCTGTAAAAATTAATAATTTGCTCTACCATATGTGTAGGCTGAATTGATTAGTCATGAGAATAATTTACTCATCCAATCAATATATGATATGTATCAGCATAAAAATTTCAAAATATAAAATAATATGCCAAATGTGTGTGAAATGGACGAATTATTATCAAATATGCATCATAAATAAGACGTAAAGGTATTTAATCTCCAACAACTAATCAGGTATTAGTTGCTGTTTGAAAATTATTTATCACTTGGTTTTAAAAATATTTTTGGGGTGATCACAAGTTAAAAAGACTTAAGCCCCCCTGTTTGTCCCCAAGCTGAACTCGTGTTTAAAGAAATATCTAGGGTGCTTCGCATTTTTTAATACCCCAAGATTCTACTGCTGCCGACAAACGACATGGATGTTGCCGACCAACATTTAAGGATATCTCAAATTATAGAATATATGGTTGGATGACCAGAATATCTCGAATCTTTAGATCAAAAATAACATTCAATGTAAAATTTAATCCTTGAGACTGTTAATTAAATGAATAATTATCTAATCCACTATATCGTGTGATTTCGACAAAGAAACCTTGTGATGTGATGAACGTGGGGCCAACATATCAAATTTGTGCCCAAAGTCTTAATATGGTCATGATTGTTTTACTGATCCTCTTTTACAAGAGGTGAGTAATGATTTTTTAGGTGAGAGAAAATTATTTTTTTTTATATTGATCCCTTCCTATTCCCAATTTGGAGAGATAAAAATATGGTGAATGATCGAAATTATTACCAAATTTATATAAAAAATCAATCAATTTGATTTTATTGACATAGATGGAAAATGAACCAAATTAAGTATATAATTCATAAAAGTGAATGCAAAGAGACTCAAACTTGAAGAGAGAGAGAGAATATATATGGGTCATGATTTCCATGAGAAGACTTTTCATTGTCTTTAACCTTTTCCCATTCTTTTATTAAAAATATGACAGGAATTTGAATAGACATCAAATATCTTACAAAATTTATTTCAAAATCAACAATGAAAATGATCAAATCTTATCATCGTCGTATATATTGGTATATGTAATCATTTAAAATATTTATTCCATGATATAAAATTAAAACTTGAGAATCAAGCAAAGAGTTATGATTTATGAAATCTACTATTTTTCAGATTTCTAAATAAGGATGAATCTAACAGTTATGATTTAAAAATCATGAGATGCAACATTTTGCAGATAAAAATTGGACAATTAATTTATGTATATAAACATAAAAATCACGATTCAATCAAAAGATGTATGTATAATTGATTATACATAGAGAAAATAAAAACTTAGCTTTTGGTGGAGAACAACGCTTGTAAAACGTTCCCACAGACGGCGCCAATCTGTTGATGTAAAAAACTAGATCGCTCTAATTTTTCAATCACAGATAAATAAATAAGACAAAGATTTTTAAAGTGGTTCGGCTATGAATAAAGCCTACGTCCACTGTCATGTTATTGCTGAGTGTTTGTGGAATTCTTGATTACAAGTTCTCTCAAGAAATTCCGGTCCCCTTGAATGAGGATGATACAAGGTATTTATAGCCTTTAGGCTGTACATGAAAGGTCCAACACATTAAATGATATACATATGAAAGGGTAATACATTTAATGCAGCGTGTGCGTCAAGAATATAATGAATAGTTGAACAGTTGTCCGTCTGGTAATTAATGATACGGCCGAGATGCAGTTCGGACCGCCTTAGTTGCTCGTTGATCAAGAGTTCCTCGGAGTGCTTAGAGTATCTCGGGATGATAGAGTTCCTCGGGGTGTCCTCCTCGTTGCTCGGAGAGAACATGACTTGGTCGGGGGAAATAAACTTCCTCGTTGTTATTGTGCCATGTAGATTGACACGTGTCTTTTTATTATTGGTCCACATCAGCAGATTAAATTTGGTATCAACAGTGGTAATAGTTTTTAAATTGTTATTAATCATGGAAAATTTTTTTAACACTTAACTTAATTAAGTATTAGGTGAGTTATTTTAAAAAGAAAAATATTTTTGGACAGTGATGCTGAGAATGAACCAACTGTATATTATGTTTTAATATAATAAAGGAATAGCTACCCGGTATTTAATTAGGGGGTGTTACATGTCTCTGAATACCATTTCCAACGGTCCATCCCGTTTACGAATTAGTATTACGGTACAGACGAACGACCCATTTTACTCCAAAGGGTCACCGGGCACTTTCGGGCCCATTTTGATCAATGTTAAATCTCCAAACTCAATGAGACTGAATGAATGTTATAAGGGCTCTGAATAACCTTTCCAACTTTCCATCTCGCGCGTGAATCGGCCTTATGGTGCGGACGAACAATCCATTTTCCTTCGGGAATCTCTTGTCCAAAAGACCATCGGGTGTTTTTGAGCCCCATTTGACCAAAGCTAACTCCCGAACCTGGGTGAATACCAATGGATTCTTAAAGGGCTCTGAATATCCTTTTCAAAGGTATCCCCCTGCAAAATTCGGACTTACAGATTGCGTTTTACGACCACTTCTCTGAAAACTCTGCATGAGATTATTGAATGGCAAACCCATTTCCTTGCCTATCGGCAGTGTGTCTGGGGATGCCTGTCGATAGGCAGGTTAAGTACAATGCTTATCGACACCCCCCTTCACCCTATATAAAGATAGCATGAGTTCACTTCGAAAGGCACTTCAGAAATATCCCTCTCAGTGATCTCAGCAACATACTCTCAAAGTTAGCGTTGTTTCCCTATTAGAATCTCTCCTCCGCATTCCATTTCCATCCCTTTTACAGCCAATTTAGCAAAATCCTTTCCCTCTCCTCCTTCCACCTCCATTGACTTGTAAGGACAACCCTTCAAACAATCAAGATCAAGTCTCCAAAGATGGTCCAAATGCTCTTATCTCTCTTTAAATTTCCTTATTTTCGCATTAGTTATGTAATCCTTACTTTAGCATTTCACCTTTGTTAGTCCACACATATTAATAATCCCACCTTTTTATTAGTAATATTGCACATACCATATTTTTTATAAAAAAATCTAAAAACAAGAAAAAGAGGATTTGCTTATAAATTCCAAACGGGGTTCATCACCACATTTTCTCAAATCAAAACATCATTTTTCTACACACACATGTTAAAATAAAATCCCTAGTTAGATTTATGGGATAAGCCCCACCCTCGTGTTGCATGCGAACTAAATGGACTTTGATGCCTTTTTAGGATACATAGGCATCTCGGGTCAAAACCCGAGCCTCGAGTCCTCTTTTCATATTTTTATTCATATATTATTTCTATATATTATGCTCATGATTCTTATTCGCGCTTTATCTAACACATAATATCCTTTCACCATAACGATCGATATCCCAATGAGCGCACATATAATATTTTTAATCACTATTTTGGGAACACTCCTACGGATGACCTAACTTCGCCTTTCTCCGTGATGCGAGTCGAGTAATTCCATTCTCCATTTATATATACACGCACTCACACTTCACGAAGTTATTAAGGAGAATAATAACACATGCCCATGAGAGACCGAAAGGGTGGGATGGGTGCCTAACACCTTCCCATTCTATAACTTAGCCCCCGAACCTTTGAACTAGTTAGTTTCACAATGATCGGTATGTCTTTGATGTCGTTCTCTCAAGATGGTAACATTTCTTTTTCCTATTTTGTGCAAAATAGGCTGGTGACTCTATCTCTTTACATCACCCCACATCGACGACGGTCGAAGCCCCCCTAGAAAGGATGTGAGACCTTATTCTCCCACTCCAATCGCGCACGCGAGCATCGAAACCCCCCGAAAGGAGGAATGGAAGGGAAACGGGGATGGCCACAGGTGTATTACTTGTCAAGGGTGATATCAAGCACAAAATTTAGATATACCAATGTTGAGAGGCATTGTCTTGCCTTGGTCTTTGTAACCCAAAAGTTGACACACTACTTGTTGGCCTTTATAATACACATTGTCACCAAATGTGACCCTATCAAGTATCTCTTAGGACAGACGGCCGTGTTAGGGTGAGAAGTAAGGTGGTTATTGATTCTATCAGAGCACGATATGAAGTGCGTGGTAACGGAAGCTATCAAGAGTCGAGAAATAAGAGATTTGGTAGCTCACTTATCAAGCCAAAATTGTGAGCCTCCTAATGAGGAGCTGCCTCGAAAAAAAAATTCAACCATGTTTAGAAGAGGAGATGGAGGAGTGGAAGATGGAATTTGATGGTTCTTGTGCACAAGGAACAGGGGTGCTAGTATTATCCTCTCAAATGGTAAGAAGAATATCACTCTCTTCTTCAAGCTAGATTTTAAGTGTTCAAACAATGAGGCTAAGTACGAAGCCCTCATTCTAGGATTGTTGGAAGTGCTACAAAAAGGTATCAGAGTACTATGTATACGAGGGAAATCTAACTTGGTAGTAAAACAAGTTAATGGGGAGTTCTCCCTCAAGCACGCTAATATAGCTCCATATAAATCCATCATCTAGAGAATGCTCAGCCAGTTCTTGAAACTAATCATTGAGAGATATACGCTAATAATGAATAGGCACCAGATGTGCTAGCTATGATATCTCAAAAATTAGACATGGATGAATCAGAAGAAACCATCACGATGTGGCGGAGGACGGTTCAAATCATAGTGAAGTCTTTATTTCCAAGTGACGAACCAAAAGATTGGAGGTAACCGGTGGTAAAGCTATTAGAAACTAGAGAAGGAAAGATAAAAATGTTAGAACTGGCAAACTACCACCTGCTGTAAGGAACATTTTATTTTAAAAGCCCCGGGGGGTTTCTATCAAGATGTATAGGATAATAAGAAGCTAGAGAGAGGTTGGAAGTAAAGTATGAAAAGAATTTTTGGGATACTGATAATCCTCTTTATCGTCGATCGTAATGGGGGCTACTACTGGCCCACCATTAGCATGGAGGTTACTCGTCTACAGTAGGTTTGTCTAAAGTGCCAAACCCAATTTGACTAGCGAGCTAAAGCCAACTTTGTAGAAGCATTTGAAAATTGGAGGCAACCTTACATAGCGTATTTGAAATACAGGGAGTTTCTAGTCGAGAGAACAGATGAAATTTATCTAAAAAAGATAGTGGCCCACTTATATCTAGTGTAAGGGGAACTCTACAGAATAGGTTGAAATGAGAAGGCGTTGAAGTGCATAGCTAAAGGGGGTGTAGAGAGAAGATGAAGGAAGCACATGATCCTTCCCATATGGGAGGTCCTAAGTTATATGATCAATTGATGATGTTAGGATACATCTGGCGAACCATGGAAGCTGACTCTATTGATTATGTGAAGAAATTCAGGGCATGCCAAGTACATGGTAACATCTTATAGGTCACCTCAGTTAGTCTATAAATCTTAACAGCTCCTTACCCCTTTCATACATGGGCATTTGATCTAATGGGAAAGATTAGCCCAGCCTCTCGCGATTAGGCCTTCAATATCGTTGCTATATAATTGTACACTAAGTGGGCAGAAGTAATCCCGCTAAGGAGATTAACTGCCCAAGTGGTAAGCCAGTTTATAAGGGAGTATATAATATGCAGGTTTGGTATATCCAAGGTGATACTCACATAAAATGGGAAGAAATTTGTATGCAAGGAGATGCCACTCCTCACTGAAAAATACAAAATCATGCACAACGGCTCAACTATCTCCTACCCAACGGAAAATGGCCAAGCAGAGGCCACAAATAAGACTTTGATAAACATACTGAACAAGATGCTTGAGAATATGCCTTGGGAATGGGATGAGAAGCTACCCATGGTGCTATGGGCCTACCTTACTTCAAAACAAAATCGGCAGTGTTTACCCCTTTCTCATTGGTATACAAGACTGAAGTTGTCTTACCGATGGAATTGGCAGTGCCCTCAGCAAGGATTTCTTTAAGTAATGACCTCATAATAGAGACTCGGCATGTGAAGCTTGACATATGCAGCTGGAGGCACTAGCCAAGCACAGTAATAAAGCTAAGGAGAACTTCAAGGTCTACACCCAGCATTTTCCACGGCTTACAAAAACTTGGTAAAACCCAGGGATTTTAAAGTTGGGGACTTGGTCCTACGCGCCTAACTAAGAAGGCCCCTTCGTGGTTAGAGGGGTGGGAAAGTCAGGATACTTCCAGATAACAGGGCCTGAAAATGACTGTCTTTAATCTATTAACTGTAAGTGGCTAAAAAAGTATTATGCCTAGTTTTCATTAAGATTCATGTTTTCTGAAAAGTTTGAGTGTCCTGCTTCAATACAAAGAAAAGTTTTTTTGTAAAGTTGGTAGAGAAAAGTCTTGTAAACAGCATACAATATGAAAGAAATGAATAGCAACTATTTTTATCATTACCCAGTGGATTTTGCATTATTTACTTACCTACTGTGTGAGGTGGGTCCACCAGGTTAACATTTTTTTTAAAGTAAGAATAGTAATACTCTCTATAAGACCAAAAGATGGTCCATGACAAAAAGAACTTTTCTCATTATAATTGGGGGTACATCCATCCCAATGGAAAAATATAATTGAGCAAAGTGCTCACTGACATAACAGACCAGCAAGAGATTGTTCTCCTAGTAGTAATAATAAAAAAAATATGTAATATACATTTTTTATTATTATTTCATAACAGATTTATAGCGTAGAGAACAAGTTCTAACCTTGGTTCTCAAGAAAATTGATATTTGACTAGTTCTCAAAAAATGCGGAGAATGGGGTCTACCCTCCTTTCTAGACTTGTTATTTTTCTAAGATAAAAAATGTTCTTAAGAAAAGTTTGGAACGAGGACCCTACAGACCAGGGGCGATTTTTTATAAGGAAATAGTAATTTTCTTTAATTACATTTGTGAAATTTTATTCAAACTTTGTGTGAAGGAGAAAGGCTAACCCCTTCTCCCAGTTATTCCCTAAGAAATGAATGCGCATAGCAAAATACCCCACAGTCATATAGGGCTATGCTAAAATTTATAACTTGCTCAGACTTATGCAAGTAGCCCACGGAAGACGGGACAGTTCAAATGGACCAAGTGCTCGTAGAAAATTAGATCAGGTCATAGTAAACAGATGCCAAACGTACAAATAAAGGCAAAGAATTAAAAAAATACACTACAAGAAAAAAGGTTTTTTAATTAGGAAATGATCAATCCTTTACATATAAAGGAGAAAAGAAAATACAAGGCAAAAGATACATGCAAAAAAAGTAGGAAAGGCAGCCTATACAATAGAAATAACAAAAAACAAATCATCTCGAGAAAGGGTGCCAGCATATGAGGGGCCTGCCTCCTGCGCAAACTCCTCCTCCAGTCTGCCTATCTTGATCTCATCGTCCTTCTCACCCACCTCAAGATTTGCCAACTTGGACTGGAGTAGCTCTATCTGACCCCGGATCCTGGTAGCCTCAGTCTGCGTCTACTCGGCCCTGAACTGCCTGGATATGTGAAGCCTCACTAACTTTTGGAATGGAAGACTCAATAAATGACGGACTATGGTATCAATGCAATCTAATCGGAAGGGATAGAACTGATGTAGATCCCAAAGATCTTCCCAGAAAAGCAAAGTAGAGGCACTGGTCAGCTCGGATGGGTGGGTAGATAAGAAATCAAAGACGTGGCTAGCAATATAAAGCACACTCTGGGAAGTGAATGTCTCAGGGTGATTCTCTGAAATCAAGTCTAAAATCTACCACTCATGAGTCCTAAAATGCCTAGGCCTCTCCTCACGCCAAAGTCTGCTCATGAACATCGCAGGAGCCTCCACCGCAGTAGCATCACCGGTATGATGAGACTCTACCTTCGAATGAAGGAAATAGGACTACTCTATAGAGTTGGCACCCATAGATGAGGAAGTGGAATCATAGCTCTGGCATCTTCCCTTAGCTGCCCCAGTAGGTTCGCTAGCAGGGTCATGAAAGACAAAAAATATGGTACAGGTTTGCTAAGTCAGGAGAAAAAAGAAGACAGAAGCTAACTATACTCATATTCCCCAAGGGACTATGATAGAAAGCTTACCCCAAAGCTCAGAGGGGTGAGTATGATATATATATAACTTTACTATAACAATTAAATACCTGAGGAGTGCTCAGTATAGCACTCTCCACTGGTTTCACAGAATCAAGAACGGTCGCCTCACTAACCTAAAAATGATGAAAGAAGTAAGTGAAGGTGAGCATACTTTCACATTAAAAGTAAAAAGATAAGGGAGGCATAAAGGAGATAAGGGTATGACAGTATAATACCTGACTCACAGCTGCCGTCTGTATATGTTTCACAGTTATCTAAGCACTAGTTATGCTAACCTGAAAATAGAGAAATAGGTAGGCATTAGTAAATGCCTGCACGATTAAAAAAATAAGAAGAAAAAGGTATGGCGATATAATACCTTAGTCATAACTACATCCTGCAAGTGTTCCACAAATATTAGAGCACTAGTTATGCTAACCTGAAAATAAAGAAACATGTGGGCATTATCAAATGCTTTCACAGAAAATATAAGTCACAAAGAGCACTAACTTGAAGAGCAAGGAAGTAGGAAAGGGTTAGAAAAATAATATCACAAAACATGTAACATATGAGGAATCCAATACGAAAATCTTATAACAGGTACCTCCTTCGGAACACTGGTTAAAGGCGCCACAGATTTAGAGGTCGCCACAATGTTAATCTGAGAATCAAGATATAAATCCCGCAGGTAGAGGAACCGAAGCTAGAAGTATGTTAGAAATACTTGGAGAGTTTTTTAAGCATAAAAAATAGATCGGCCGTAAGGGACTAATACATGCAAAAGAAGTACCTAGAGAGTTTCTTCCCCGGAACTCACAATAGGCCCCACCGACGAAGGGACCTTAGCAACGCTAGCCTAATAAACAAACGAAGAACCAGTCAGTAAAAACTACAATAAGAAGCAAATAAACATAGAGAATTAAAGTGGAACCTGAGGAGTTACCTCTGTAGGAAGGGAAATAGATTCTGCAAAAAGAGGGGCCTCTACAAAGCTAACCTAAAAACAAAGAAAAGAAGGCAAGTGTTAGTAAACCACTTACCTCATAAAAAATGAGTGTGTAGAGGATGTAAAGGTTTAAGGTTGAAATAATTACCGAAAGAATCACTATAATAGGAGCCTTACTAGAAGCAACGAGGTCAGGTGACTCAACCTCAACAGGGGTTGTTTGAGAAGCACCAATGGAAGGTACCAACGATGTCGCACCATGAACCAACTAAAGATTGAGGGGAAAAAATCATCAATATGAGTTAGATAATTAATAGACTAGATGAAGAAGTAAAAGTTAGAAAACTAATAGAATACCTCAACCCCCATCGAATAAGAAGACCGAAATGTGACCACTGGAACAACAGGGACCGTAGTGGAAGCCTACTCATCATAAAAGTGTTAAAAAATTTACACAAGAAAGAAAATCAGTATTTATAACTTTAAAAAAATATATCAATACCTTAAGAGAAGAAGGAGGCTGTGAAATGGGCCAAATAGTGGAGTCCATAGTAAATAATGGCCCATGAGAAATAGATTGGACCAGAGGTTTGTTATCCATATAAATGCAGACCCGAGGGATAGGAATCCTCCCTAAAGGTGATAACCCTGGAATAGTAATCCTAGTAGAAGAAAGTGTCCCTCTAGATAAAGATGGGACAAGGAGTACAGGGCCCTGGGGAAACAAAAATGACAAGCTTGAAATAAGTAAAGCATATAAGGGTGAGAATCATAGGCAAGACAAAAAGGCCAAAGGGGTAGGCATACCTCTGAGAATGAAGGATTAAGGGGTCTAACTTTGGGAGAGCCTGCTACTGAAATAGCGGGAGGTGGAGTAGTGTGACCTAAGGACACAGTCCTATGTAAGTATAAAAAAGATAAGGCATGAAAAAATAAGTTTGAGAAAGAATGGTAAAACCAGAAAGCTTAAAGAATCAGTGAAATACCTTAACGGAGCGCGAGGTTACAGAAGAGACCCTAGTGACAGTAGGATACACTAATGAAAGCTACAAAAAAGCAAATAAAATTAAGTCGAAGTAAGAAAAATAATAAAAGAAGAATAAAGGATTCTTGAACGAAGGTAGCAACAAACCTCCCTGGCAAGTCCTAGGGAGGAAACAAGCATAAAGTTCATCTCTCATGGGAAAGGAGCACGAGAAAATTGAGGGGGTGATGGACCACTCATCTCAACAAAAGTATCCTGTGAAAGCATCACAATGAAAAGTTAGTAAGCAAATCGATGATGATAAAAGAGACTAAATAAATAAATAAAAAGTTAAACAAGCTCGAAAAATAACTTACAACATCAGGGTGAGACTTATGTTCGTAGGGAAGACGTCCGATAGTAGGACTGGTCTCTAACAGAGAGTATATCATCTGGTCTTCACTAGAAGACTCCCTCAAAACTAATAACAAAGCACAAGTTTCAGTAGTTCCTTCACCATAAAAGTTCGTGTAATCCACATCATTTGAAGAAGAACTATTGTCATCGTAGGAAGGGGTGCTTTCATATCAAACTAGTTCCTCTTTAAATGAGCGGGAAGGTGAACTAGCACTTGAAACTCCATAAGAGCCACTTTCACTAAGTAAAAAGGATTCGGGTACAATACCTTCTTCAACTTGAATAGATGTAATGGGTGGCTCTTGAGAAGAAACACCTAGAGCCTCATAACCCTTCTCCTAAACTGCCCTATAAGTCTCTTCCACTCCAAGGTCATCAGTGTTTGACCCCTAATCCAGTGCATAAGAAGTATCAATCTTAGTATAAACTCTTTTCTTTTTCTTTCTTGCCCTACTCCTCATGGGCGAAGAGGGAGCAGTAGCAGTGGCAAGTATGAAATTTGACACATCCTTGTTAGGGTTTTTTCTCTTGGAAGTAGTGGGAGATTTTTCTTTCCCCTTACCCTTATATTTACCCTTGGATTTAGCGGGTTATGGCTCAAGTTGCTTTGAATAAATGGACTCATCAAGGAGCGACTTCCCCAAGATAGGAGTGATTTGCTCGAGGGGTGTCTTCGGGGTAGTACTACGGTGCCAAATTTATTTTTGAGTACTTTTGATTAGAAACTTAACAGTGGCATACTTAATAGGAACGCTTTCACGAGGGACCTCTACCACACATTTCTGAATAAGAAGAATCTGCCTCTACTAGAGCAGAAATCAGGAACGGCTAAAAGAAGGTAAGTGATCACAACGAGGCACATATAGTCCTCCCAAGTGATTCACTCTATGTAACATACCCTGGATGGTAAAGTTTTTATAAGACTCCAGATATAGATCGAAAGGAACAATGCTCGAATGATAGGTAAGGGTATGAACACCCTGATCTTAACCAAACTGCCTCACCACCCTCTTTGAGGATAGAACGCTTCGTGAAAGAATCGTGTTCCCTATATAAATTGGAGAGGGGAAAGGTTTCCCTTTGGGGTTTTAGGCCCTCCTGGTCTCCACACCTTAGCCCAGCTTTGTTAAGGAAGGAAGGAGACCAGGCAATAGCATCGTCATAACATCGATGTTTGTGCAGGAAAAGACTGACGTTGCATCAATAAGGAAGTAGAACGTACCCTTGGTGCATGAAAAATACTTCCAAGAAAAGGGGCCACCAACCCCTTTAAAGTATGGGCAGAAGCATAATTCATCCACATTGTCAATTAAGGACCCCTAGTGATTTATAGGGGACTTTTGTGCCTTCTAGTGATACGGGAAACCTTGCTATGATAAGCCTTCTCTTCGGGGATAAATTTTGGAAACGCTTAAATAGAAAGGCCATAAAGATAAAGGAGTTAGAAAAATTAATGAGATCATAACGGACACAAGATATTTCAATATTAATGTGGTCACAATTTAACCAAGTATAAAGAGTCCCAAGTGTCAAGGCAGCGAGGGGCACGGTCCTTCCTTGCGCCAGCCTCACTGCCAATCTAAAAAGGGGCTCACGAGGTGAGTCCTCTGGCCTCCCTAGAAGTAAATATCTTCTAAAAAAAGTAACTAGGAAATCTACCAAATGTGAAGGAGAGTTGAGCTTAGGACCATCCTGACTCTTGAGGGTCCTACTCAAAGATTCTCCCTTGGGGAGCTACTCGAAATCTTTAAATCAATATCTCTTCCATTTAGTGAAAGAATGTTTGGCGGTACCTATTACCTTAATGGATACATACTTAAAGCACTCAGAAAGAGTTGACTGAAGTTATCCCACCATCTTTTTATCCAGGGGATCCTCGTAGCCGTCAGTAAAAATATGCCCCTAAGTAAGGAAGGCCGAGCAGCTCACAGATATCCTCCATGGTGATAGTAAATTCAACCCAACCTATAACAAACGTGTGAGAATCCCTATTCCAGCGGGAAGATAAAAAGTTGAAAGTTGAACCATGCTTATCCACCGTACAAGATTTCAAACTGTCAATTACTGTGATGAGACCAACCCCCTCAAGTATAGCCTTGTATGTAGGAACAACAAGAATATGGCCAACCCAAGAGGCCCACTCTTTAGGACCCCCACAACAATCTTGAGTTCTATGTTGGAATGATAAAAGTTACCACGATCAACACTAACCCTAAGGAATCAGGGAGAATAATTGTAAAATCAATAGTTTCACTTAAACCAACGTGGAGTTGCTTGCATATTTTATTAACAAAATCTTCCTCAAATTTGTTGAGGGAAGAAATGAAGCCATCACTCTCACCAAAATAGGGTGCGTATAGGTAAAGGCCAAAATCTCTTTATTAGCGGGTGCGTAAGTAATCCTTATGAGATTATAAGAGGTGGGAAATGGTCAAGGAACCCCCAGCAGCAGTTGTCTCAGTCGAGGGACCCTCACTAACACTTGGTTCATATGAGGTACCCTTAGTAGCAGTTGCTCCTAGCGAGGGACCCCCAGTAGCAGGTTTTCCCAACGAGGGACCCTCAGTGATAATTAATCCAGACAAGGGACCCCTAGCATCACATGTCCTATATGAGGGACCCGTGGTAGCAGAACTTCCAGATGAGGAACCTTTAATACCAATTACCCATTATGAGGGACCCATAGTGGCGCTCATCATAGAAAAGGAACCGCCTAGTATGGCGGTAGTAAGATGAGGGACAGCGATGGATATGGTGGTCACACTAGTGGCCACCACCATATAAACGGTAACTGATATAGGAAAAGATCCAACTAGATACTCGCTAATAGTAGTAGTGGCGCCAGTAGAGGTTGTGTGAGACGATGAGGCCATTGAAGTGAATTTTTAAAATCTTGGGGAAAGAAAAGAGATGGAAGAAAAACATTCTTACTTCTATCAAAAGATTTGTTGGTGAAGAAGATAAAAAAATAAAAGTGAAAAGAATGAAGTTTAAAAAATAGATTTTTAACAGAAATAGGATGACGTCTGGGAAAACCAAAAGTTGCATAGATTTTTACCCAAATGATGGGATATCAGTTCCCATAATGATACGTAGCTCCTCGAGACCTCAAAATTGGAATGAAGTGATAGAGCATTTAATGACCCTAGGTATAATGATGAAGGATCCCTAGGGTTACTTAAAAATTAAAGATTGCAATTATGATGTACAAACCCTTTTGGTCTTCCCAACACAAAAGACATTGCACGAGGGGACTAATGCAGAGGGGAATTGTTCCATAAGTTGAAAAATATTATTTGGGCAAGGGATTCCACAAGCAAGGGACCCCCTGCCAATGTTAGTAAAAATATCAATTAGGTGAGGGAGTCCACAAACGAGGAACCCCTCTGCCAATCCCAGATAAAATGTGAAATAATGCAAGGGAGTCTACAAGCGAGTTACCCCTATGCCAATCCCAACTAAAATGTGAAATTAGGCGAGGGAGTCCACAAGAGAGGGATCATTCTACCAATACCAGCGGGAGTATTAATTAAGCGAGGGAGTCCAGTGCTATGGACACCTCTGCCAATGCTAGCTAAAATGTAAAATTAGGTGAGGGAGTCCACGGCCAGGGACCCCTTTGCTAATACCCTAATTTAAATGCTATCTACAGCGAGGGGGTCCACGACACATGAGAACCAAGGAATAAAACAAATCAGGAAAAGGGGGTCTATCTTAAGGGGTAACTCATCATAAACAAAGTTATTATTTTAAATAATAAAAGTACTAATGTTTATTTACTTGTACATGTAGCCTAGTTGAGAAAGAAGGGCTCAAATAGGCTAGTTGGGATCTTCTGGGAGTCCTGTCTTAGTGGCTGAGAGATGAGGTTTGTTGAGCAAGACTCAACCACTTAGCACTTTAAGATCGAGATAATCCTAGTAGAGGGACCCCTAGGAGTCACTCTAGCACTTACACAACCAAGACTTAGTCATAAATGCAGTGAGTAGTCACGTGGTTCATCATACAGAAATAACCTTTACAAATAAATTTAGAATGGGTGGCCCTCAAGGCTACTCTCAAGTTTACAAAAGTTTGTGCAGTAAGTTTTCGCTCAAAAAGATATTTACCAAATCATATGGTTTGTCTCCAATAGACATATTTTCTTTTTGACTTTGGTTTGCGCCATGTGTCGTCTGTCAGAGAGTGGCATGCATGTGTAGACAATATAGGAACAAAAGGTACAATTCAGACCTCAAAGTTTTCTCTAATTTTTGGCTCCCAAAAATCCATGTCATCCCTAGCTTGTATCTATAAATAAGATCCTTGGGCTAGGTCAAACGAGATCAAAAGCTCAACTTATACTGTACTATGTCAAAATCACACCAGGCCTAGTATTCTCTCCCTGCTCTCTCTCTATGTTCTAAGTGTTTGTCTCTTCACTCCCATCATTGCAGGCATCATTATCATGAGATCTTCTTCATTAAGTTATCATTATTTTTTCTAAAGTTTCATATTTTTTGGGGGAGGTCCACATCATTTACTCCATTTTTACCAGAAATGGAAGATTTTCATACCCAACTGTTCTTCAGACCTTGAAGGCAGAGTCCATTGGAGTGAGACACGCCTCACCTGTTCTAGTTTTTTATTAGACCCCAGTCACACTACCATCCTACAGAGGTATTTAAATGGTTTAATGCTTTTATGTAGAAGACATAAAATAATGAATCATGATTTTGGACATAAAGTGAATAAAAGGGCACATCGACAAGATATAATGGTGATATGACCATAGAAATGATGAAAACAGTAAAATGATGGAATAATGTGGACATTAGCAAAAATGTTAAAAATACAATTATATGGACTCGGATGACACTGGAAATAATTAAGAAGGGTCTGGATCCTTGGGTGAAAAGACACAAAATCATTGGCCAAATCATATGGTAGCATAGTCGGCAGTGTGGAGCCCATTAAATTATGTGAATATTGGAACATTTTGAGAAAAGATAATGAAAAAATTAAATGATATTGGTTGTGCTTGAAAATGTGTAAGTAAGAAAACCTAATGAAATGTGATAAAAAGAAGGCTAATGAATAAAATATGATTAATAGTATGTGAAATGGTTAAGTGTGAGTATGAGCTCTTCGCTCGGGTGCATTGCATGGTAGTTACATTAATACTAGGTAAATTGTTAAATGTTTTTGGAATTATTAAAATACATGTTATATGTATAGTATTTTTATAGGAAATGTATATCTCAGTATTACCCACCCTACTGAGCATTCTTCCACCCCTGCTTTTCATATTAAAAAACCCCACCTCCACCCCAGGTACTTCGAGTAAAAAAATCGGGAAGGACGCGGGTAAGGCCCCAGAGGGCAATCAACGTCGTTAGTGGCTCTGTAATTTCATTTAAATTATCTTTTGAGACATTTGTAATGCGGGACATAGTTCTTCGTCATCCCACTGTACCAACGATCAGGGTCCTATAGCCCCCATAGAGTGGATTTGTTTTACTTGTGGGTCCCTCGGTCATTTTCAGAGAGATTGCCCATAGAGAGATTTGATCAGTCAACAAGGCAGTCAGCAAATTGTCAGCTATGTGTTGAGATGGAGTTTTTGTTACACAGGTCCCACCCAGCAGCAACAGTAGTTCACCTTGGGCTATCATCAGCCCACGGGGCATAGTATGGACGTTTCACGTTTGAGTCAGGGGTAGGGTAGTCGTAGTCCAGGTTAAGTGCTCGACGGCTAGAGTAGCATGTTCAACCCCGTGCAAGCTTATGCCATGTCTCATTTTGCTACACCTTCCGATAATCCATCGATGATGGAAGTTATGATTCCTTTGTACAGTATATGAGTTAAGGCACTATTTGATTCTAGTGCATCGCATTCTTTCATTTCGAGTTTCTTGGTATTCAGTTTGGGACTCAAGGTAGATCAGTTTCATCCTCCTATATTCATAAAATTTTCGATTGGTGGCGGTATAATTCTCGATAGGATCTTCCATAGGTGTATAGTTATGGCTGGAGATTATGTTATGGAGTATTATTTGATCCTTATGGACATGGATGGGTTCAAGGAGATCCTTGTTATGGATTGACTATCATATTTCGACGATACCATCGAATGCCATTGATAGAGTGTCTTAGTATCACTTCCAGAAGGGTCTCCCAAATAGCAAGCAGGGCATTGATTATCCTTATAAGTTTTCTATCGTACATGAGCACAAATGGTACTTTGGTTGGTTAAGCATCATGGTGGCTCAGAATGAGTCGGATGGTATGTGTTAGATTACCCAGTGGTGCGAGAGTTTCCCGATGTGTTCCTGGATGACCTTCTCGGGTTGCCACCACACCAAGAGGTAGATTTTTCTATAGAGGTGCATCAGGGCATCTCGCCCATCTCTATACCACCTCACACAATAGCTCCGGCGAAATTATAAGATCTAATGGTTCAGTTGGAGGAATTGAATAGTAAGGACTTCATTCGCCCTAGTGTGTCCCCGTGGTGAGATCCAGGACTCTTTGCTAAGAAAAAGGACAATTCCATGCGACTTTGCATTGACTACAAGCAACTGAATAAGTTAACAGTGAAGAATAAATACCATATGCCTCGTATCGACGATTTGTTCGACTAGTTACGTGGGGCGAGAAAGTTTTCAAAGATTGACCTTCAGATTGGATACCATCAGTTATGCATCAGGGGGAGGATATCCCAAAGACGACGTTCGGGACTCGATATGGGTACTATGAGTTCCAAACTCGGTATGGGCACTACGAATGATTTTTTAAGCTCAAAGTTTCGAACTCTGTCTAGATACCATCAGTTGCGTGTTAGGGAGGAGGATATCCCTAAGACGGAATATTGAACTTAGTATGGGAACTACAAGTTCCTAGTGATGCCTTTAGATTTGATCAATACCGCAGAGACGTTCATGGATATTATGAATCACATTTATCACCCTACTTAGAATGGTTTGTGGTGGTCTTTGTAGATGAAATATTGGTCTCTTCGACATCGAACATAGACCACGCGAAGAACATTTGCCTGACGTTGGAAGTGCTCAGGGAGAACCAGTTGTATGTTAAATTTAGAAAGTGCGAGTTCTGGATGGAGGAGGTCAAGTACCTTGGCCACGTGGTTTCTAATGAGGGCATTTTTATTGACCCTTCCAAGGTGAAGGTCATCCTGGGATGGGACATTCCAAGGACATTAGACAAAGTTTTAGGTTTCTTAGGTTTGGTCGGTTACTATCACAGGTTTTTACAAGACTTCATGAGGGTTACATTGACCCTCACCATTATGGCGATCCTGAGGGCTCGAATTATATTCGGTGGTAGCAGAATATCGGGAGTCGACCATCATAATGTGGGGGATAATGTAAAGAGATAGAGTCGCTATTCTATTTTTCTCAAAACAAACAAAAGAATATCGCCCCCTCGAGACAACAAGATCAATGTCAAACGGATGCTTGCGAAACCAAACAGTTCAAAGGTTTGAGGACTAAGTTACAGAATGGGAAGGTCTTAAGCACCCATTCCACCCTTTTGGTCTCTCACGGGCTAATGTTAATCTTATCCTTTTAGACTCCATGACATGTGTGTACAGATGTATAATGTAAACTGATGGGAGAATGGAATCGTCCAACTCGCATCACGGGGGGGCAGAGTGAAATCATTCGTAGGAGTGTTACCGAAAATAATGATAACAAAAAAATGATGTAAATGCTCGTCGAACCACAAATCGTTATAAAGGAGCGGATGTGCATGTTAGGCGAGAGACAAGTATGTAGGAGTATAAAACTCACAAATTATGTATAAGATATAAAATAAATATATTAAACATGAAAAGGCAAGAACTCGAATTTTGGGATTGATCCAAGACGCCTACGTAGCCCAAGGGGCGTTAAAGTCCACGTAGTTCAAAAATAGCATAGGGGTGGGGTTCAACCCATAAGTCCAAATGTGGTATTTATCTTTTGTGTGTGTAGAGAAAATGTGTTTTAAAACTGAGAGTGTGTGTAAGATGTGGGTTCTTGGAATTCAGCTAGTAACAAACGAGGCGTAACCCCTTATCAAAATTAGGATTAATGTTTGAGACAATATTTAATAATGACAATAAATGAGGGTGAGAGAGACAATAACATTCAACACTCAAGTTGGTATTGAATGAGATCTTTACACCATAAATGCACTATAAATACAATAAATAAATGGGACCAGCAAGCGACTTGGTCGGAGGAAGAAAGAGCAAGCACTCTTGTCACAATAAAGGCAAGGCAGGAACTTCAAGTTCAGTTAGTGCTCAATGATAAGGACATTTATTAGTGTGGGAGAATGTTTGGACAATCAATGTTCTTGCAGAGTCTCTCGTGTATGAGGGAATTACAACAACCATTCTAGGTCAATATTATCATCCTTGTAAACTATTTTGGTTGGTCTATTTATATGGAGGCAAGGTTACTCGTGTAACCTTGATGGCATTAAATGTGATTGACCGACATTAAATTTTAAAGTACGGTAGCATAAATGTTGAAGATATCGTATTAAATGCATGGAAAATTAAACTTTGGTAAAAAACTGTTCAACCAGTTGGAAGCATGGTGGCATTAATGAGGATGTGATGTGGCAGCTCAAAGGCTTGCCTTAGAACGGCTATGAAATCATATTTGGTGGATTAGGCCTGCCATACTAAGGATAAACTCACTTGAGTGCGGTAACTTCGAGGTACTCAATTCCAGATGTTATTGATATGCCCAAGTATAACCTCGTCCCAGGGACACCTACCTCGGCCGAGATGATGGCCGAAACATTGATCGACCCTATGAAGGTCAGGGGCCCGCGATACCATCCCTCGGCCAGACCTACCTCGGCCCAGGCCGACACTACCATCTACACTACCAAGGGGCACTGCGTGCATCACAGGCATCAACAGCACTCTCGTACACCTGGGTATGGCAACCTCGGCCAAGGGTGGGCCGAGGTGACAGCGAGCCGACCCTCAACTTGGAACCGGTTCAACCTCGGCTTCGGATGAGGTCACAAGAGGCCTTAGTAATCACCAGCATGGGACTATCCCTACCTCGGTTGGGGCGGACCTAGCATAATGTCTCGTCCGATATCGGTCCGAGACTCCTTATGACACTTCTCGGATTGAACGGACATCAAGCCTTTACAGCTCGGCCTCTCCCAGGCCGAGGTCATTCACCAACATGACTGCCGAGCATCTGTTGACATTTGGATAAGGACACCTGGGCACAAATTAGTTGTAACAAGATTATTCTCCACATGTGGGAGAATATTTCATCATCATTACTTACATATGACAGTGACATATGGCATTTCCACATTGGTGAGGATATCACACACATGCTCATTGCATGTATGGGGGGTACATTACGCCCCCTAGGCAGTATATATAGGGGTCATCCCCTACCTTGCAAAGGGATCCCAGATATAAAACCCTAGATGAAACTCTATCTAAATATACAGTAGAGAAAGAGCTTAAGAGAATTGTATCCATGGCCATTAGTGCCTTCATTCAGTGATAGTACTCACACACTCACAGTGGACGTAGGCCAGATTAGCTGAACCACTTAAGTTCCGGTGTTGATTCCTCATATCCTCACCTCCTTCTCTTATCTCTTTATATAGTTGTGCTGCCATTGTTATTCACATATTGAGCTTGGAAACATCTTACCTAGTGGTGTTGATTCTTAGCATCATCAGTTATGACATCATAAAGTAAGTGAAAAGTGACCCCACTAGATTTGTGGTCACATCAACAAAATGGATGGTGTATGGTTTTAAGGTTGCTTGACTGGAAGGTAGCTCGGGCATTCAGTATGTTGTTTGTTGTCTAGGAACTATCTTTAGGCAACAGATACAAGATTGGGATTCCTCGAGGAGGTTCCTCTAAATAGGTTGAACTCCTGGTAGCTCGATTGGAAGTGGTTCGAGCAACCATTTGTAATAGATGAAGTTTTGCCCAAGTGTGCCAAGAGGGTTTCTTATTGCTTTCCCAATGTTTCCTTGCTCCCAATCCTCCAAACCATATCTCTGCGAGGTTCCTAAGAGGAGGTCATTCGACAGAGCATGTGAGCTATCCCACGCCATGCCAGGCATGGTCCCTTGAGGGTACTGAACAACCTAGCCCATGTTATAAAGTAAACTTATTCAATAAATACTATACAGTATCAAATACATTCAGCTTCATATTACAAAATATTGTTATTCGAATAACTTTGGTCTTCGAAAGGAGTCCTTCGAGAACTGTCTATGGAGGGTATTCATGGGAAGTCCTTCAAAAGGTGTTTTTCTTCCTTCTTTAGGTGATAAGTATAGGATCAACTCAGTTAATCAACCTCCGGTGAGGATCCCTTATATTTGCCCCTTCGTAGAGGTATTTATTTATTGCATGAAGAAATATTTGTACAAAATACCTGGTTGATCTTCAAACCTTTCTGCTAAGAGAGGTAATATCCATAGGCAAATAATCATATCACAATAAATATCAAGTTATTCATTAAAGAGAAGAGTGTGTGAAGAGCTTATCTAGCCCTTCTTTCGAACTGCTTTGTCTTTTAGATGCCTTATGATATTTCTGATACTGACATTCCTTGATGGGATGTAATGATTGCGTGTGACAATTGCCATGGGGGAAGTGAAGAGGTTTTTTCAAATTTCCCCCAATGCGCTTCATCTCCCCCAAGTTGAAGAAACTCTAGGCATGCCTCATTATTACTCTGGTCCACTACAAGAAAAATGAGTATTAGGGACGGTAAAAAACCGTCCCTAAAGAGTATTAGGGACAATTTTTGCAACGGTAAAAATCCGTCCCTTATACTAGGCATCCTAAATATTTTAGAGACGGATTTTACCGTCCTAAATTTTAATTCATGGACACTCTGCATTTGACATTAGGGACGGATTTTACCGTCCCAAATGGTGTTCCCGCGAAAAAATCCCCGCTCCCGTCAATAGTATTAAGGACGGATAAACCGTCCCTAATACTACTGAGATTCTGGCAACCCAATTAGAGACGGTAAAAACCGTCCCTAAAGGTAATTTCAATTGATGCAGAAATGAGTATTAGGGACGGTAAAAACCGTCCCAAACGGTATTCTCAATTAATACAAATAAGTATTCGGGACGGTTTATAACCGTCCCAATTAATAAATAAAAAAATTACCATAAATTGTTATATTATTATATGTTTTATGTTGCAATAATAATTGACGTCTAATATGGATTATAAATCAAATCATCCGATCAAAAACACAAATATCAATCACATTCATTGAAGCACGTATCCAATAACAATTTCTTCCATTAAACTACATTCAAGTTGAAATATTTAAATGAGTACAAAATCATACTAATTAATAAGATATACAACTGTCAAAAAAATATCATCCCTAAATTAAGATGATAAATATGGTTGTCACGCTTCAAAAACTTCTCTTAGTGTCGCATATAGTAGACACACTCAAAATCCCGTCTCTTCAACTTCTTGTGCACAACATGCAATCAATAAATAATCATTTTATCAAAATAATATTATAGTAAAATAAAATATCCAAATATATTAGTTAATCGTACCACCAACTTTTTACAAATTTTTAAAAAATTTGAGAGAATCTCCTTTGTTTATACATGAAAACCAACCTCTTTAATCAATAAAAAAGCCCGCACAGCTATAAGAATCTCGCATATCAACGATTCTTTACAATTTTTAAAAAAATTCGACAAAGTCTCCTTTGTTTATACATGAAAACCAACCTGTTTAATGAACACAAAAGCCCGCACGGTCCTAAAAAATTGAAAAATCTCCCAAATCAACAATTCATTACAATTTTAAAAAAAAAAAAATCGGCAGAGTCTCCTTTGTTTATACATGAAAACCAACCTGTTTAATCAACACAAAAGCCCGCACGGCTAGTAAAAAAATCTCGCATATCAACAACAATAATAAATAAACAATTTACCTGTCGCAAGCCATTGCTTCGTTCATGTGTTCCACGCGAATAAAATATACCCCTAAAATGTTATCCTGCAAAACAATATAAGAAACAAAACAAAAAAGTTAGTTTTACTTGTTTTGTAATTTTTAACCCTTAAAAACTTGTGATTAATATTCACTCATTTTTAGTTCCTACGTAACAAACCAACATTTTTTAACAACTACTAATTAAAATTAAAGTTCAATACAAATTTCAGCAACAACTAATTTTAGAGACAAATTAAAATTTGAACAAAAAATTATTTTTTAGCAACAACTAATTAAAATTTCAGCATACTAATTTTGGGGACAACTAATTTTGGGGATAGATTATTTTTTGGCAACAACTCCAACAACAACAACAATTTCAGCATACTAACATACTAAAAAGAAACTCAGCATACTAACTTCCAAACTAATTAAAAATAAAAACTAAACTATTCTACTGAAAAAAAATTAACTAATCAAATTAGATCTATTGAAAAAAAAATAATATACTCAAGAATGTGTTGCTCTACTGCTGCTTTGTGGATGAAATGAAAAGGGGTTGTCAGCGTCGGGTGGACCACCGTCGACAGGGGCTGGCTATGCGTGTGAGTGAGTGAGGAAGAGAAAAGAGGATAGGGCTGCAGGGCACGGGCGGGAGAGGGAAAGCTCAAACCAGACGGGAGATTTACAAATAGGTATTATTTTTTAAAAACATATAAATACGTCTAATTTTTTTTTTTTTTACGAAAACTCACCGCAGATTTTTCGAAAACCCGTGGGTGCAGTCACCCCCATTCGGGATGGGGTAGGTCCGCCCCTTCATATATACACAGTTATATATATATACTGTATATGCAGCATATATAGTATATATATAACTGTATATACTGCATATATACACAATTATATATATACTATATATGCATGTATGTAACTGCATATATATATATATATATACATATACTGGTATATATGCGTATATATGCAGTCATATATATGCATATATACCAGTATATGTATATATATATATATATACATATATATGCAGTTATATACATGCATATATATGCATATATATGACTGTATATATATGCATGTATATGCAGTTATATATATACATATATATGCAGTATATATACTGCATATATATGCATATATATAACTGTATATATACTGTATATATAGTATATATATGCAGTAATATACTATTTATTATACTGCATATATATACTATATATACAGTATATATACTGGTATATATATGCATATATATAATGTATATATACTCATATACATACTAGTATATATACTGCATATATATGCATATATATAACTGTATATATATGCAGTATATATATACAGTTATATATATGCAGTATATATATGCATACCAGTTGGAGTGAGGGAACTCCTCCGTTTTTAGGTTGACAAGAAACTTTTGTTTTCGAAAAAAGCATAAAGCTCGGTGTTTTCGTAAGAAGGGACGACCGACAAGGGCCTCGCCCTAATCGGTATTTTCGCAAGTTTACGTCGTACACTCCAACCGGTAGCCTCGGGACTACGCCGTCTGTTCCTACGAGTCACATTGGTCCCGTGCGAGGTGTTCGTGACTCTTACAGGACCGTTTTAAGGCTGTTTTACGATTTCACCCTTCGATGGCATGTTTTTATGCTTAAGTCTAATTTTTTGCCACTTTACGTCGTACACTCAAACCGAGAGCTCCGTGCCAACCCGATCGGTTCCTACGAGTCACATTTGTCCCGTGCGAGGTATTCGTGACTCTTACGGGACCGTTTTAAGGGTGTTTTACGTTTTCACCCTTCGATGGCATGTTTTCATGCTTATGTCTATTTTTTGCAAATTTACATCGTACACTCCAACCGGGAGCCCCGGGACTACGCCGTCTCTTCCTACGAGTCACATTGGTCCCGTGCGAGGTGTTCGTGACTCTTACGGGACCGTTTTAAGGCTGTTTTCGATTTCACCCTTCGATGGCATGTTTTTATGCTTAAGTTTAATTTTTTGCAACTTTACATCGTACACACAAACCGGGAGCCCCGTGCCTACCCGGTCGGTTCCTACGAGTCACATTGGTCCCGTACCAGGTGTTCGTGACTCTTATGGGACCGTTTTAAGGCTGTTTTATGTTTTCACCGTTCGATGGCATGTTTTTATGCTTAAGCTTATTTTTTTGCAAGTTTACGTCGTACACTCCAACCGGGAGCCTCGGAACTACGCCGTCTGTTCCTACGAGTCACATTGATCCCGTGCGAGGTGTTCGTGACTCTTACGGGACCGTTTTAAGGCTGTTTTATGATTTCACCCTTCGATGGCATGTTTTTATGCTTAAGTCTAACTTTTTGCAAATTTTCACCGTACACTAAAATCGGTAGCCCCAGGACTACGCGGTCGGTTCCTACGAGTCACATTGGTCCCGTGCGAGGTATTTTTTACTCTTACGGGATCGTTTTGTGGCTTTTTTACGTATTCACCCATCGATGGCATGTTCTTATGCTTAAGTCTAACTTTTTGCAAATTTAAGCCGTACACTCAAACCGGGATCCCCGTGACTACGCGACAGGTTCGTACGAGTCACATTGGTCCCGTGCGAGGTGTTTGTGACTCTTACGGGACCATTTTGTGGCTGTTTTATCTATTCACCCATCGATGGCATGTTTTTATGCTTAAGTCTAACTTTTTGTAAATTTACGCCATACACTCAAACCGGGAGCCCCGTGACAACGCAGTCTGTTCCTACGAGTCACATTGGTCCCGTGCGAGGTGTTCGTGACTCTTACGGGACCGTTTTAAGGCTGTTTTACGATTTCAACCTTCGATGGCATGTTTTTATGCTTAAGTCTAACTTTTTACAAATTTTCACCATACACTAAAACCGGTAGCCCCAGGACTACGCGGTCGGTTCCTACGAGTCATATTGGTCACGTGCGAGGTGTTTATTACTCTTACGGGACTGTTTTTTGGCTTTTTTACGTATTCACCCATCGATGGCATGTTATTATCCTTAAGTCTAACTTTTTGCAAATTTACGCCATACACTAAAACCGGGATCCCTGTGACTACGTGACCGGTTCGTACGAGTCACATTGGTCCCGTGCGAGGTGTTCGTGACTCTTACGGGACTGTTTTGTGGCTTTTTTATGTATTCACCCATCGACGGCATGTTTTTATGCTTAAGTCTAACTTTTTGTAAATTTACGCCATACACGCAAATCGGGATCCCCGTGACTACGCGGTCGGTTCCTACGAGTCACATTGGTCCCGTGCGAGGTGTTCGTGACTCTTACGGGACCATTTTAAGGCTGTTTTAGGTTTTCACCCTTCGATGCAATGTTTTTATGCTTAAGTCTATTTTTTTTACAACTTTACATCGTACACTCAAACCGGGAGCCCCGTGCCTACCCGGTCGGTTCCTACAAGTCACATTGGTCCCGTGTGAGGTGTTTATGACTCTTACGGGACCGTTTTAAGGCTGTTTTACATTTTCACCCTTCGATAGCATGTTTTTATGCTTAAGCTTATTTTTTTGCAAATTTACGTCGTACACTCCAACCGGGAGCCGCGGGACTACGCCGTTTGTTCCTATGAGTCACATTGGTCCCGTGCGAGATGTTCGTGACTCTTACGGGACCGTTTTAAAGTTGTTTTATGTTTTCACCCTTCGATGGCATGTTTATATGCTTAAGTTTATTTTTTTTCAAATTTACGTCGTACACTCCCACCGGGAGCCTCGGGACTACGTGGTCGTTTCCTACGAGTCACATTGGTCCCGTGCGAGGTGTTCGTGACTCTTACGGGACCGTTTTGGGTGTGTTTTACGTTTTAACCCTTCGATAACATGTTTTTATGCTTTAAGTCTATTTTTTGCAAACTTGCATCGTACACTAAAACCGGGAGCCCCAGGACTACGCGGGCGGTTCCTACGTGTCACATTGGTTCCGTGCGAGGTGTTCGTTACTCTTACGGGACAGTTTTGTGGCTTATTTACGTATTCATCCATCGATGGCATGTTTTTATGCTTAAGTCTAACTTTTTGCAAATGTGCGCCGTACACTCAAACCGGGATCCCCGTGACTACGCGGCCGGTTCGTACGAGTCACATTGGTCCCGTGAGAGGTGTTCGTGACTCTTACGGGACTGTTTTGTTGTTGTTTTATGTATTCACCCATCGATGGCAGGTTTTTATACTTAAGTCTAACTTTTTGTAAATTTACGCCGCACACTCAAACCGGGAGCCCCCTGACTACGCGGTCGATTCCTATGAGTCATATTGGTCCCGTGCGAGGTGTTAGTTACTCTTACGGGACCGTTTTGTGGATTTTTTACGTATTCACCCATTGATGGCATGTTTTTATGCTTAAGTCTAACTTTTTGCAAATTTACGCCGTACACTCAAATCGGGATCCTTGTGACTACGCGGTCGGTTCGTATGAGTCACATTGGTCCCGTGTGAGGTGTTTGTGACTCTTACGGGACAGTTTTCGGGTTGTTTTATGTATTCACCCATCGATGGCATATTTTTATGCTTAAGTCTAACTTTTTGTAAATTTACGCCGTACACTCAAACCGGGAGCCCCGTGACTACGCGGTCGGTTCCTACGAGGCACATTGGTCCCGTGCGAGGTGTTCGTGACTCTTACGGGACCGTTTTAAGGCTGTTTTATGTTTTCACCCTTCGATGGCATGTTTTTATTCTTAAGTTATTTTTTTGCAAATTTACGTCATACACTCCAACCGGGAGCCGCGGGACTACGTCGTCTGTTCCTACAAGTCACATTGGTCCCGTGCGAGATGTTTGTGACTCTTACGGGACCGTTTTAAGATTGTTTTAAGTTTTCACCCTTCAATGGCATGTTTTTATGCTTAAGTTTATTTTTTTGCAAATTTACGTCGTACACTCCTACTGGGAGCCTCCGGACTACGTGGTCGATTCCTGCGAGTCACATTGGTCCCGTGCGAGGTGTTCGTGACTCTTACGGGACCGTTTTGGGTTTGTTTTACGTTTTAACCCTTCGATGGCATGTTTTTAAGCTTTCAGTCAATTTTTTGCAAATTTTCATCGTACACTAAAACCGGGACCCCAGGACTACGCGGGCGGTTCCTAAGAGTCACATTGGTCCCGTGCGAGGTGTTCGTTACTCTTACGGGACCGTTTTGTGGCTTTTTTATGTATTCATCCATCGATGGCATGTTTTTATGCTTAAGTCTAACTTTTTTAAATTTGCGCCGTACACTCAAACCGAGATTCCCGTGACTACGCGGTCGGTTCGTACGAGTCACATTGGTCCCGTGCGAGGTGTTCATGACTCTTACGGGACCGTTTTGTGGCTGTTTTACGTATTCACCCATCGATGGCATGTTTTTATGCTTAAGTCTAACTTTTTGTAAATTTACGCCGTACACTCAAATCGGGAGTCCCGTGACTACGCGATCGGTTCCTACGAGTCATATTGGTCCCGTGAGAGGTGTTCGTTACTCTTATGGGATCGTTTTCTGGCTTTTTTATGTATTCATCCATCGATGGCATGTTTTTATGCTTAAGTCTAACTTTTTGCAAATTTACGCCGTACACTCAAAACGGGATCCCCGTGACTACGCGGTCGGTTCGTACGAGTCACATTGGTCCCGTGCGAGGTGTTCATGACTCTTATGAGACAGTTTTGTGGCTATTTTACGTATTCACCCATCGATGGCATGTTTTTATGCTTAAGTCTAACTTTTTGTAAATTTACACTAACACTCAAACCGGGAGCCCTGGGACTACGCCGTCGGTTCCTACGAGTCACATTGGTCCCGTGCGAGGTGTTCATGACTCTTACGGGACCGTTTTAAGGTTGTTTTACATTTTCACCCTTCGATGGCATGTTTTTTTGCTTAAGTCTATTTTTTTTGCAAATTTACGTCGTACACTCAAACCGGGAGCCCCGTGACTATGCGGTCGGTTCCTACGAGTCACATTGGTCCCGTGCGAGGTGTTCGTGACTCTTACGGGACCGTTCTAAGGTTGTTTTACGTTTTCACCCTTCGATGGAATGTTTTTATGCTTAAGTCCATTTTTTTACAAATTTACGTCGTACACTCCAACCGGGAGCCTCGGGACTACGCCGTCTGTTCCTACGAGTAACATTGGTCCCGTGTGAGGTCTTTGTGACTCTTACGGGACCGTTTTAAGACTGTTTGATGTTTTCACCCTTCGATGGCATGCTTTTATGCTTAAGCCTAATTTTTTCCAACTTTACGTTGTGCAATCAAATCGAGAGTCCCGTGCCTACGCGATCGGTTACTACGAGTCACATTGTCCCCGTGCGAGGTGTTCGTTTCTCTTACAGGACCGTTTTGTGGCTGTTTTACATATTCACCCTTCGATGGCATGTTTTTATGCTTAAGTCTAAGTTTTTGCAAATTTACGCCGTACATTCAAACCAGGATCCCCGTGACTACGCGATCGGTTCGTACGAGTCACATTGGTCCCGTGCGAGGTGTTCGTGACTCTTATAGGACCGTTTTATGGCTATTTTACGTATTCACCCATCGATGGCATGTTTTTATGCTTAAGTCTAACTTTTTGTAAATTTACGCCGTACACTCAAACCGGGAGCCCCCTGACTACGCGGTCGGTTGCTACGAGTCACATTGGTCCCGTGTGAGGTTTTCGTGACTTTTACGGGACCGTTTTGTGGCTTTTTTACGTATTCACCCTTCGAGGGCATGTTTTTATGCTTTAGTCTAACTTTTTGCAAATTTACGGCGTACACTCAAATCGGAAGCCCCGTGACTACGCGGTCGGTTCCTACGAGTCACATTGGTCCCGTGCGAGGTGGTCGTTACTCTTACGGGACTGTTTTTTTACTATTTTACGTATTCACCCATCGATGGCATCTTTTTATGCTTAAGTCTAACTTTTTGCAAATTTACGCCATACACTCAAATCGGGATCCCCGTGACTACGCGACCGGTTCGTAAGAGTCACATTGGTCCAGTGCTAGGTGTTCGTGACTCTTATGGGACCGTTTTATGGCTGTTTTACGTATTCACCCATCGATGGCATGTTTTTATGCTTAAGTCTAACTTTTTGCAAATTTACGTCGTACACTCAAACCGGGAGTCCCGTGACTACGCGGTTGGTTGCTACGAGTCACATTGGTCCCGTTCGAGGTGTTCGTGACTCTTACGGGACCGTTTTGTGGTTGTTTTACGTATTCACCCATCGATGGCATGTTGTTATGCTTAAGTATAACATTTTGCAAATTTACGGCGTACACTCAAATCGAGATCCCCGTGACTATGCAGCCGGTTCCTACGAGTCACATTGGTCCCGTGCGAGGTGTTCGTAACTCTTACAGGACCGTTTTGGGTCTATTTTACGTATTCACCATTCGATGGCATATTTTTATGCTTAAGTATAACTTTTGGCAAATGTGCATCGTATTCTAAAACCGGGAACCCCATAACTACCCGGCCGGTTCCTATGAGTCACATTGGTCCCGTGCGAGGTGTTCGTGACTCTTACGAGACCGTTTTGTGGCTGTTTTACGTATTCACCCATCGATGGCATGTTTTTATGCTTATGTACCCCACCCCCACACACACACAGAGGAAGTGACAAGAAATAAATGCGCCAATTTTCTTTGTTTAATACATAAGCAGGTCTTGCTTTGCTTTGTGATTTCTGAGACATAATTGTACAATTTAGTATTCCTATCCAAAATAATTTCTTTCTGATAATTGGATAACGATGAGAAATGAGGATACCTGTTCCCTACAGCTGAACATTGGAAGTACTCGGGGAATCATCTGGTGGTATTGGGAATCCAGCATTTTGTATCATACGAAACAATTTGTTGGTGGTCTCTTTCAACTCTTGAATCTCTTCACGATGACGAGTCTCGCCCTCCTCAATCCTCTTTTGCAACCTTTCGATCTCGCTCTCGTAAAAGTGAGAAGGCATGGACCTTACAGATGGCGGTCGAATACCAACTCCCCTACATAATGCACGTCCATGTCCGTCACGACCAATGACATCCTCAAAGATTTTATCTCTCACTTTCGGGTCATTCTGTTGTTCTTCTTCTATCGCATTCAATTGTCTTTGTATACTTTCCTACAAATTAAGAAAAGAGTTTTAAACAGTGTGCAATACCATAAAACATTTATTGCAATATTTTTTACATTAGGTAACAAGGATAGACATCAAAATATAATACCTCTATACCAGCCACTCCATCCTCCATATTATACGTCTTATCCTTCAACCTTCGAGTCTCTCTATACACACTAAGCTTGTCAAAAGGCAAGTCGGCTTTTTTCATCTATTATTTTTTAAGTAAGATAAGAAAAAAAACATATTACGTTCATAATAGTAATGATGAAACTCAACATTATCGTCCTCAAACTAAAAGCATAAAAGAATATGTAAGGAATATAAAATATGATGTTAACCTTTTCTACAACTTGAGGAATTGACATGCTCCCAATCCAAGGGTGGGCACAAAGGTTTGCCCTATTTTCGGTGTTTTTGGCCTCCACTTGCTATATAAAGAGTTAAATCATGTTACAATTTTGATACATATAAACAATCAACAAAAACAAATAGAAAGTAATTCTACATATGCCATACCACCGTTTCTTTTTCACCCCAATAAGACACTAATTTAGGCCATATATCTGGATCAACTTGGAGAGGTACATTTTCAAGTCGATATGTGTCATTGTCATACGCCTCATAATAGTCCTTTTTTATACGATACTTAAAGCGCCTCCAAGCATTGTCCAGCATTTGAAAACAAATTGGCTTAAATCCTTCAGGGGCATTTGTATTGCGCTACGAACAAAAGAATATAAATAAATTATAAATAGAATATTTGATTGACGTACTAACTGCGCATTTTAAAATATTCAAATTTATATTCGCAATGATAGACAAGTACCTTCACACTATCCCAAACAATATCGAGATTTTTCTTCAATACTCTTCTCCAATCGTCCACATCCAAAGAAAATAACGATCCTTGTCTAGCGAAATATCCCAACTGACTCGCAAGCTTCTTCCCGTTGGGTTCGATTGGCTGGCAGTCATTATTCCACCCAATTATCAACTTTTGACCACTATCCCATTCTTTCCATGGTTTTGAAAACCCTCTACGTTTAACACTAGTAGCGGGACAATTTTGAGTTGGTAATCGTGTACCCTCAGCACTACCTGATAAAAATTCAAAAGAAAATATGACATGAATAATTATAAAAGTAAAATATTTGTAGCATAATTTTACAATTATCTACTATATAGGTAGACACATACCTCCACCCATATTATCTGAGGGTTGGCATATCATTGACTCAGATGACTCTGGTTGAGACCGATGTGATCCTATAGACATCTAAGCACATGGGGGGTCATTTATACTTGAGAATCCGATGACCCTCCTACTCCCACGGAATGATAAGGGCTTTTAGTTGGCATGATACATCTGTATAAAAAACATATATGTCAAAATAAATATGAATAAACGTTATACATGAAACACAAAATGAAAACTTATAATACATCGTATTTCCTTTGATAGTATGCATTTTCAATACCTTTCTATTTCTTCCAAAAAATCTGTCAAATCCCTCATATTGAGCCAACCACATTTTATCCTTTTAATAATAGATGAAATTGGCCACGTGGGTGGAAGCATACTCACAATCGCATGCACGAGAATAATTATGTTAGGACAAAAACCTCTCCTCTTTAAAATGTTGTATACTCTTTATTTGTTATGCATATGATCTCGCACATTTAAATTTGGGCTCATTTTATGTTGCTCAAATTCTATCCATAAAGGATGAAACTCTCGTTCTTCCTCCTCTAGTAGCTCTACTAATTTCTCTCCACGTGTTGGATTATGTTTTTGAAATATCTTTTCTTTTGCTTGATCCCAACATGGTGGTATCATCTGGAGTATTTTTTCAAACAAATATTGTTCTGATATTTGTTTCCCACATTTTTGCAAATAACGACATAATTCAATTTTACGGAATCCATACAAAGTAATTGGAGTGCCCTCTTTAAAAGATGAATGTTCAAATTCTTCTAATGCATTCTTAATATTATCATTAAAATTTACAAAAGACCGCATTGTTTCCTGTCACAATATCAAAAAACATTTAAGCACAACATTTATAACATAACCGTTAATATTAAAAAAATAAAAGGCAACACGTGAATACGAGAACAAAGATTTAATAAAACATCCATTTCAATCATCAATTTGTAATTCTGATATGTTCTCACTAACATAATACAGAGGTAAAAAAGTTCAAGCATTTCAACCACCATCCCTTCATTCCTCAATAACTTCATACTTTTCTTCCTCCGTGCCATCGTCATCATCAAGAACGGTTGTGTCAATTATGGATCCATCTATCCCTTGCCTCGTCCAAGATACATTTTGATCTTGATCTAGTTGTTGCATGATAAATGGCTCAACTTCATGGACATCTAAGTCTTTATTGGCTAAATATCCATCAAATTTGTCTCTTGGTGTCATCGAAACAACAACATTCCAGTCTGATTCTAACTGGTCTTCCACATACCAAACTTGTTCTGCTTGAGATGCTAGGATAAAAGGTTCATCACCAACTCGTTTATCTTTGTATAACAAATAGTTGAAGTTAACGAGCGTAAAGTTAAATTCATCTAATTTTTTACCCATACGATTATCGATCCAATCGCATTTGAATAAGACAAATTTCATGCCGTTAAGGTAACGAATCTCAATGATGTTTGTAACCTGTCCATAGAAAGTAACATCCCCTAAAAGAGGATTTTTGTCTCTACGGCTAGAATAACTCATCTGTGCAGCTTTTAGAACCACCCCACTATTTTGAGTTTTTCTACGTTGATCAACTGCCTTTGTCCGAAATCGAAAACCACGAACAATATAAGAGTGGAATCTAAAAGCATCCTTTAGAGGGCCTAAAGACAAACTCCTAATTTCGTCAAGTAGTTGGGCGTTATTTGTCAAACTGCGCACCTGATATTTGCCCAACAAAAAAGGTAATCAAAATTTTATATTGCAAATATACTAGAGCACTATTAAGATTAACAAGGAATAAACCGACTTACATTATTCTTAAACCATGTGCTGAATTTTTCGTTATGAAGGCGTTGAATATGGTGCTGTGAAAGTTGAGGATACTCTTTTGAAAGTTCCACAAGATGTTTTCTATAAAAATGCACACATGTCAATTTCGTAATGAATGTATCAAAACCTACAAGTAACAAAGTTGTGCACGTTGTTAAGGAAAAAACCTAACTTACTCGATGAACGGTGCCACTGAATCAGTGTTGAAAAGCACATAATGATGAGCTTGAACCAATGTTTCTTCATCAATCTGAATTTGAACTTTTTTCCCAACAACGCGACCAGAGTCATTACCTTTGTCATCTGTTCTAATAGGTCGACTAGACTTGGTATCCACGTTATCACCCAAATACCTCGAGCAAAAGATCATGCACTCTTCTAAAAGGACAGACTTAGCAATTAAGGCCTCGGGATGAGCACGATTTCGTACATAGAGTTTCAATGTGTGTAGATACCTTTCCATTGGATACATCCAACGATAAAGCACTGACCCGATAATTAATAGTTCATCAGTCAAATGCATGGGCAAATGTTCCATCACATCAAAAAATCCTGGAGGGAATATCTTCTCTAGACTGCATAAATTAAGAGCCATACGGTCTTCAAATTTCTCCAAGTCAGCTAAAGTATTTATACTTGAGCATAGTATCGCAAAGCAATTACTTAATTCAATTAAATCTTTGACAACATGCTTTGGCAATACCCTACGTACAGCCATCGGGAGTAGTTGTTGCATTAGAATGTGATTGTCATGACTCTTAAGTCCCCAAATGCTTCTCTCTTGAGGGTGCACACATCGTGAAATATTCGAAGAATAACCGTCTGGAACTTTGAGATTCAGCAACACTTTAGAGAATATATATTTCTCTTTTTTGCTCATCGTAAACTCTGATGGGGCCACATACTGTTGATTTGCTCCTCGCGTCTGAGGATGTAGCACGCGCCTAATACTCATCTCTTTGAGGTCTTTGCGAGCATTTAAATTATCCTTTATTTTCCCTTTGATGCCCAACAATGTAAAAAGAATATTGTCACAAAAATTCTTCTCAATATGCATGACATCAAGATTATGGCGAATCAAATTATGCTCCCAATATTGCAATTCAAAAAAGATACTTTTTTTCTTCCAATTCAGTCTTTTTTTCAAAATATTACCTTTAGTTTTTTTTGCAAGCTCAATTTCCTTTTGGTCTCTTATCATTCTTTTCAGCACGTCTTCTCTTATATTCAGTTACAACGTCAAGCTCATTTAATTGTTGCAGAACTTGTGATCCAGTTAGTTGCACTGGTGGTGACCTCATATCAACCTTGCCATTAAATGTTACTTTTTCTTTCTGAAATTTATGTCGCATTGGTAAGAATCGATGATGACCCCAATAACAGTACTTACGACCGTTATTCAATCGTATAGCTTGATGGTCCTTATTGCAACAAGGATAAGCAAATTCACCTTTTGTGCTCCATCCTGATAACATGGCATAACCAGGAAAATCGCTAATTGTCCATAACAACGCCGCATGTAACTGAAAAATTGTTTCACTGATTCATCAGAAGTACGTACCCCATTATCCCATAACTCTTTCAACTCATCAATTAGTGGTTGTAAATATACATCAATTTTATCGCCAGGCCCTTTTGGTCCGTCAATAAGAACAAACAAAATTAAGTGGGGTTGTTTCATACACAACCATGGGGGCAAGTTTAATATCATTAGCACAATAGGCCAAGTACTGTGAGCAATGCTCATGTTACCAAACGGATTGAATCCATCAGTTGCTAGTGCAAGTCTAACATTGCGACAATCACTCACAAAAGATGGATTTCGCTCATCAAATGTCTTCTATGCAAGGGAGTCAGCAGGATGCCTCAACACGCCATCATCGATACGTTCATCAGCATGCCATTTCATTAGTGGAGCAATATGCGATCACCAATACAATCGTTGTAATCTCGGTTTCAAAGAAAAATACCTTACCTTTTTCGCTGCTACTTTTGTACCCTCACCACTATCAAATTCATTTTTGAACCTAGATTCCCCACAAATTTTGCATTTCTCAAGGTTCTCGCTCTCATTTCGAAACAACATACAACTCTTAGGACATGCATCCCACGTTTCATACTTAAGTCCTAAATCTTTTGTCAATTTATTAGCTTGATAGAAGGATTTTGGAATCTTGGCTTTCGGGAACACCTTCTGCAAGAATAACATCAACATCGTAAAAGAACGATTTGTCCATCCATTTAGTTGTTTCAAGTGCAATAATTCAACAACAAATGACAACTCGGTAATGTCCTTAGGACAATTCTCATACAACTCACTTTGTGCCTCTTTTAAAAGTCTAAAATATTCTGGGAGGTCTGCGTCGGGCACGTCATGACCTTCGATGTTAGGTTCTTCATCATTACCCATATTTTCCTCTTTACATGGAATCCCCCTTCCTTCTTCAACCATTGCAATCATGCTTGCCCCCGAGTTCAAATCGGATAATACATCATCAACAACCATACCATCGCTCTAACTATTTATGTTGATATTAAAATCACCCAATGATTTCCCATGATAAATCCAATTCTTGTAACTCTTTTCAAAACCATACATCTATATGTGATTCCTCACAGTTTTTGAGTTATAGTAGACATGATTAACACAAGTACTACATGGGCATTTGATGCTAGAAGTAAGAATATCCGTATTTCTATATGCAAAATCAATAAAAATTTGAACTCCATCGGCGTACGCTTTTGTGGTCCTATCTCCTCCGATCCAACTCTTATCCATATTGATCTTATTGAACCCCATTTACAAATTGAAAAAAAGATTTATAAATATATACAAAATTGCATTTGAATATCATTTGTTAGTGTCAATGTTCTAAAAGTGTCCGTATCAATGTTATAAACATGAATTCCTAATTAAACATGGATGGAGTACAAAGCAACAAAAAACTGGAAAAAAATGAAATCCTTAGTTCTCATTTGGCACATGGGATTTAGAAAATTATAAAAACTATAAAGTTTGTAGCTAGAATCCGTTTGACATTTTCGAATTCGGACGGGATCCGATAGTCAGACACGGATCAGTACATTGGCAACCGAATCCGAATTTGTTAACAATCCGGTAGTCCGATCCGGTAATCCAATCTGAATTTTATTTTTTATTTTTTAAATCTGGTTTGCTATAAATAATTAAAAATATGCTTTACACTTATTGATGTTAAATGCATAAAAATCCCTAACTAGTATGTTAAAATATGTAAACAGATCACTAAACAAAACTGGAAAAAATGCCTAAACTACTATGATAACAATCTAAGCAAATCCCTAACAAATGTCTAAACAAATCAATACAGATAGTGTGTGTGTGTGTGTGTATATATATATATATATATATATATATATATATATATATATGCAAATGGGATTAATACCTGTGCGCAGGGGAGAGGCGGAGGCAAAGGGGGAGAGGAGGAGGAGGAGGGGTGGAGCGGGGGTAGGGCAGGGGAGAGGCGGAGGGGTACTTTTCTGTAGGGGAGAGGCAGAGGCTCAGGATTTTATCAGGGGGAGAGGCGGAGGGGTAGGGCTGCGCATCGGAGGGTAGGGCTGCACAGCGCGGAGGCGAAGGGGGTAAGGAGCAGCGGCGGCGGGCAAAGGAGCGGAGCGAGCGAGAGAGAGCGCGAGAGCACACCGAGAGAGCGGGAGTCCAAAACGTAGAATAAGGCCAATTTTTGGAATAAGTGGGGGGAAAATTAGGGAAAACATTAAAAGGGTCGGATGTAACCATCCCTTTTGCTATATTAACAGGGACGGATTTTTTAACCGTGTTATTTGATATACTGAAAGTGACAGTTTTAGATATCCGTCCCAAATGCCCATTTGGAAAAAATAAAAAATAATTTATACCAAAAGGGACGGATTTTTAAAACCGTCTTTTTTGGTATATTAAAAGGGACGGTTAAAACAATCCGTCCCAAATACTCATTTGGAAAAAATAAAAAATTAATTTTTATTAACTGGGACGGAATTTATAACCGTCCCTTTTGATATAGCAAAAGGGATGGTTTTAAATTCCGTCCCTTAAAATAACCCGGGAAAAATCAGGGCTAAAAATCCGTATATGCTTTAAGGGACGGTTTTAATTACCGTCTTTTTGAGAAATACCAAAAGGAACGGTTTTTAAAAAACCGTCCCTTTTGTTACTATCAAAAAGGACGATAATTAAAACAGTCCCTTTTGGTATAGTATTAGGGACAAAATGACACGGCCGTCCCTAATACTCCCGTCCCTAATATTCATTTTTCTTGTAGTGTTCGTATCATATTTAATAAGGTTGTTATTTGCACTTCTGCGCTTTACACATGGCGGCTTTAGGGCTAGCGCATTTTCCCCTTGCAAATGGTACTCGCATGTCACTTCTTGAAGCTTCATCATTCTGGATTTTGAATTCATGCCTTTACGCGTGCTTGCAGGCCAGGTGGGGTAAGTTTATCGTCACCACATTTCCCAAATTACTGTCATTTTTTCGCCTGTTGGGTTTTGTGCTACCCCTATAAAAAAAGCATACTTGCATTTTCAAACCTTCACCCCTTTATTCATTTGAAATATTATGCTTTGAGAGAGATATTTAAGTGTTTGCCTTTTGACTTCATTCCAAACCCCAACCATTCACTTTTTCCCCTTCTCTCTTTTCTGTATCCATGGCACCTATAGTGAAGAGAACTCCTTCTGCAAGGGGAGTTTTTTTCCACACCTAAGCACACTAAAACCAATGGGCACGCTACCGTCGTGCGCCATATTTCGATGAGTTCGATCGTTCCTGGACACTTGCTGAGAATTTCCCAGGTGACCGTGTACCGGTGGACTGGCGAATAAGCTGATAGAGGAGAGAGACAGTCCCGAAGATTTTGCCTACATCCCCACCGCCACCATAACTCGGTTTCGTATTGAGTGAGGTGATTATTCTTTTTAAAAGGTGGAGCTTGAGTCCACCTCAGGTACCTACGAAGGTCTAGGTCCCTAGACCGACTATATCCATGCCAATTATCTTGTGCAGTTAGCCTTAATTGACTTGTCTTCTACCAGATGGTTGGGTGATCTCACCCTTACAAAGAGCATCAATACCCTTCAGTTTCTCATGTCTCACTGGAGCCATCGGTTATGGTAAGCTATTTATTTTCTTTCTGAACTCCTTGTATTGTATTCTTATTGTTCTCATCTTGTTCTCTATTGTTCTTTGCAGGTTTCTGTAATACCCCGTATTTTTATGCCTTCTAAATTTGGGGATTTATTAAATTTAATGTGAGTTATTAATTTAATATAAATCCAAAAATTAATTCTTTTTATAATTACTAACGTGACGAGAGTTAGTAATCATTGGAAACTTGTTGAATATTACTAATGAGCAAAGTAATATATAATATTGGTTCTATTAAATGTCACGAGTAAATAAGATGACAATTTTGGAAATTTAAGTGGGGACGCGCCCGTGTCGTGTCGGGACTAAATGTTGATTAATATAATGTACCCGGGGATTTAGGTTGGGTCTCGGGGTGTTTTTAGGCCTATATAACACCCCGGGAGGGCGTTTTGGACATTTTACATTTTTGGGCCTGAAAACTCACGAAAATTCTAAGGTTATATCAGATGCTTAGGGTTGTCTTCTAGGGTAAACACAACTAAAAACAAGTGACGACCATTGGAGAAGGAAAGGGAAATCTTACCAAGGAGTTCTAGGCCAAAAAACTCCTCCGTTTGCACCGCCGTCACCGCCAAACGATAGATCGCGTAACGAGGATCACCACCACACTGATTTCATCCACAAATCAGAAACAAAAATCCCCAGGCAAGTATTTATCTTGCTTAATTTTGTTAATGCTTCATTCACAGTAGTTTAGGGATGATTAGGATGAGATTTTATGAAAGAAAACCCATGTTGGAGATTAGAAATCGCATGTTATAGAGAAATAAACATCATTCTGAAAATCCCCTTCACATGTAGAGGTTGAACCACGAATTTATGTTGGATTAGAAGTAGAAATTCTAGAAAAAGAATGAGAAGAATTAAGTTAAAGAAATTTTTAGGGTTCATGAGAATTGTATAGATTTTGGCCCTTTTAATCCATGATTCTTTATGAAAACTCGCATGCCTTACGTAGAATATTGTTCATTTGGGTTTATAATGCTTGTGGTATAAATTTCTGGGAGTTCGGGAGTTAAAAAATTGGATTTGGATGATGTTGGATGATAATTCCCGTAACTGGTAATCTGCAGTTTTTGTCATACCTGCTTGATCGATCGATCGACCATAGAATCTCGATCGGTCGATGGTTCGATCGATCGAACACCTGCCCTCGATCGATCGACCCCTCCTGTATAACTCATATTCCCTTTTAAATAGTTCATTCCAACTTAAATTATTAGACATTCTTGGGTATTAATGTTAGAAGATTTTGGGATATAAATAAGACCAGTAGGACTTTAGAAATATATGGAACCATTGACGAAAGGAGAAATTAACATTTCACGGGGGTGTTTTATAATTAAAGGACAATGGAAATACGTGTTAAAGGGTGAGACTCGTAAAGAAGTTACGTTGTAAAATGAATAAGTACCTATTGAAATTTCATTTGGGAAGGTAAGAGTCCACGAGTGTTACGTAGTAAGTTGGAATAATCCCACAAATTAAAATAAGAGACGAACCATTATACGTGATATCTAAATAATGAGTAATAAGGATAAATATCATAATTATGGGTCGTGAGAATGTACCTAAACTTGATATGGTAATAGTAGTATATTTATATGATTGTGTTTATGCATATACTATATACGTGTGAAAATCATGCCCGCGCTACTTGTTATCCCTGAGGTTACCGCGCTGGGACAGTCTTATCTCGATGGGACCTTTATGGGGGATATTGACTCGTACCCTAGAAGATAGAAATCCTTTGGTACAGGCTATCGAATCGATAGTCAGACGGTCCTAAGAAACGTGAGGGTATGTGCTGACCTCTTAGAGACTTGGAACTATGCTTCATCTCATTTTGTATGTGTTTTATGTTAATACAGTTCGAGAGTGATTCCAAACTTGTATTTCCCTTAGTACGAGTGATACGGGGACTGGATGGCAGAGTATGCCCGCACCATAGTTTTTATGTGGGGTGTTGTTAGAATATATATATTATATGAGAATTTAATATATATATTTGAATATAAAATTTGGGAACTACCTATTGTGACTATGGTATGTAAGAAAAGACTAATTATTTCGACTGGGAAATAAGTGTTTAAAAAGTATGATATATTAGTGAGAAACCTTATTATCAAATAAGGTTTAGATGAGAACTTTCTTGTCAAATAAAATTAACCTCTTGAACAATTGAATTTGTCAGTTTAAAATCTTATGAGCAACTTAAGATAGGATAAGCTAAATTGTTGAGAAGATTAGTGTGATAGGTATGCACATTAGAAGAGAGGTGATAATTTCTCAAGGGAGTGCCGCACTAATATGTTGTTGCATTAGCCAGTAAACATTTTAAATACTTGCTAAACTAATTTTAAACTGTTTTTACAATCGGGCTCTGACCCATTTTCTACTTTCTCTTCTCTCTTGTATATATATGTATATATTACAGGTGCCCAACCACAGGGGCATCTTGCATAGGATCCTTTGGAAGGAACGCAGTGCAGCTTAGGTGGGAGTTGCAGGCCTCTTGCTTAGATGACCTCATTTGTTGATTCCACTTCTAGCACTATTTATTCAGTTGGGCATGTGTCGCCCTTTTCCATTATTCAGTTACTTATCGGATATTGTGATTTGTTTATTTCCAGTATTTACACTTTGGGATTTATTACTGTCAGGATGTTTTTCCTCTAAGTTTTAATGTTGGAATAAATTAGTTGGATGTTTAATTCATTGGATTGTTTGTTCTAGTATATTTGTTGGATGGTTATTAAATTATGAATTATGTAAAGTTTTAAAATATTGGTTTTCATTAAAATTGGAATTTATGTCTTAAAAAAAATGGTTTTTGTCACTTAGCTTAATTAATTAGGGTGTTTAATTGGAAAAGTTATTTTTACGACAGTGATGCTAAGAATGAACCAACCGTTCACCTTGATCATAATTTAATAAAGGACTGATCACCCGGTATTTAATTAGGCGGGGTGTCACAGTTTCATTCCCCGAATAAACTGCCCTGCTAGCCCCTCATCCCTCAAATGACCAGGTCTTGGTTACTCTCTTTGAGCCCTCAATCCTCAATCCAGAGGGAGCCGAGGTTATTGCTAATATTCAGGTAGGAGGTGGGCAATAAAAAATTGCTAAAGTTGGAGTTACTACTGTTGTTCCCTCAAAGAAGAATCCTTTTGTAGCTCCAGGAAATTTTTATAAGGAGGAAAATTTTAGTGCAAATGGCCATTCGGCAATTCACCGATAATCAGCAGCCAGAGGTATTCTCTTCTATTATGTTACTCCTGCATTCAAATGTTATTAGAATTTCCTAGTAAATAGGACTTTGAATCTCCCATAACTGAGGGTTAGGAGGGCTAAGTCATATTGGACTTTAAATCTCCCATAACCGAGGGTCAGGCGGGCCAAGTTATATTGGAATTTAAATTTCCCATAACCGAGGGTCAGGCGGGCCAAGTCATATTGGTCCGTAAATCTCCCATAAACGAGGGTCGGGTGGGCCAAGTCATATTGGTCTTTAAATCTCCCATAACCGAGGGTCAGGCAGGCCAAGTCATATTGGACTTTAAATTTCCCATAACCGAGGGTTAGGCGGGCCAAGTCATATTGGTATTTAAATCTCCCATAATTGACGTGACTAAGAATTTGTCTCAAAAGTGCATTTTACTCTAGGCTCAAGTGCAAGCCTGTCACTCAAGTAGTAACCCGGTAAGTCGGGATCGTATCCACGGGGATCGAGATTGCCAAATAGTAATAAGAAAAATTATTAAATCTTGAAATGATTTCTTAAAAGAAACAAAAAGATGATTAATGGTTGGGAAATTTTCTAGTGAAATAAAAATTTACTTAAGAAAAACAAACGGAAAATTGCAAAAAAAATTAGATCTGACAAATGGGAGAAAATAGGGTAGGGTACAACCCCTCAATCCTTAACAAATTACCGTATAGAATACTAGAATTGTAAATTAAAATTATTGACTAGAACCGGTCTTTATAAATTCGAAGCATTACATATATGAGGGATCTAGCCCGCATCATATGAAATCAAATATAGATATAAAGCGGTTAATGATAAATTATAATCGCAAAGCGTTCTTAAACATCTCAAGTACCTAGGGCAAGAGAGATTAAAAGATTGACAATGTTTGTATGAGTTTCTTTCATGATTCAATCAATATTTTAATTTAACCTCTATTTTCTACATAAATAATTTGCCTTGGATTGAGTTCATGTACCCCAACCCTTGGGAATTTAGCTACTCATGATTTGGTTCAAGAATAAATTCACATATAAAATTATGGATCTACAAGACATTGTAAATAATTTGCAAATAATAAAACTAGAGAATAGAAAGATTTTACTTGAATTCAGCAACAAAAACGGAATTGGAATTCAGAATTTCTTACAAACTAGGGTTCATGAAAACTCTTGAAGGAATAGAAAATTTTCTCTCAAAATCTAACCCTAAAATTCAACCTCTAATTCTCTCTAGAACTCTCAACCTAGCAACCCCCCCCCCCCCCCAAATGATGTAGGGCGTGGGCTTTTATAGCACAAAGTATCGAAATTGACAGCTTAATTTGCTTGTGACACAAGTTTCACCATCTAGCACGCCAAAAATCTGCATAATTAATGCCAGGATTTCTCATGACCGGACCGGTCCGGATTACCCTCGGATCGGTCCATCATCCACCGGATCGGTTCTTTTATTTCTACCGGATCGGTCCGGTCCTAGTCGGATCGGTTCTTTTTCCATTTCCATCGATTTGCTATCCATCCGGGGCATACTGGACTTGGTCAATTCGGATCGGTCCGGTTTCCATCGGATCGGTCCGATTTTCTTCTACTTTGGCTTTTTCCTTGCAACTTTGACTAGCCATATCTTTTGATCTAGAACTCCGATTTGGGTACCGTTTCTTCCTATGCTCTTGTGAACTCATTCTCTTCAACTTCACTTCTGGTCTCGCCTTCGATTTTTTGAGTGGAACTTTACTCTTTTGCCCTTTGACTTTTCTTCTGATTTTCTTCTTTTCCTTTCTTGCATTCCATTCCTGAAAACTTCATCACAATTACACAAAAACTAGGGAATATTGTTAAAAACAGACAATAGAGTGATATGGACTAAAAATGATTCAATTACCTTGTTCGAGATATTAAAATCACCAAATTAAGGGGATAAATTCAGAAGAATTTACGCTTGGTCAAATCCCCTTAACTTAGGACTTTGCACGTCCCGGGCAATGTAACTGAATCTAACCAAAATTCTACTCTTGAAAATTCCTTTATTAAAATAAAATTCCACTTTCGCAGGCATGCGATTGCATTTAGCGTATGCAACAAGCCTTTAAACCTCTAGGTTACCCTAGTAGGACGAGTTTTGTCTCGTGAGGGTTTGCAGTGAATTTACCCACAAAATTTTTTATTGACTCAAATAAATATCAAAATACTTAAAAATTGTACAATTTAAACTTTTCGAAAAAATAATCACCATCAACTCATATTCAACTGTCTCAAACCATAGTGTGTGTGTGTGTGCAAAGCCAAAAATTAAACCTCAAATTTCCACCGATTGAGCATTACGTTACTTTCCAAAAATTTGTTTTGATTCAAATTCTTACGGATGCACTCACAAACGAATCACTCGAATTGTGGCTATTTTCTCTCGGTATGCATGATATAAAGAGTAAATATAACGGACACAAATTCATGCATACAAAATTGAAAAGAAGAAAATATATGGTGAAAAGATCTCATCATCGGAGTACGGTTATAAGGAAATGGGAACATCACTTCTAGTTCACACCATTTAATCTCTCATTTTATCTTTTCATGTCTTAGCTCTCCACGCGATAACCAATTTCGCCATTCGGACTCAGTTAGGACTTTTCGGGTTAAAAAGTGTAAAGGGTAAAAATGGGAATGGACGGAATGTTTGGAATTGAAAAATGCCTTTATGATGTCCATTAGTACTTTTTCGGTCATTTTCTCATTTTTCTCTTTCTTTTCCAATTTTCAATTTTTTTTTTCTCACTATTTTTTTTTTTAGCATTTTTTTTCTATTTTTCTCTTGCCCCTTTTTATTGCACAATTTGGACTTACTTGATGAATTTTCACAATTTCGGGCTATTTGGGTTTTTCGGGTTATCAAACGAAAGGAAAATATTTTATTAGGCTCAAAGTGGGTTGCAAAGGGATAATTTTTCACAACGTTTTTATGGCTAATATTTTTGGGTTAAACAAAAGAGGGCCTACTTCATTGTCCAAATTGCTAATCACATTACCATATGCATCTCGAGATTAATTAAGTTTAGAGATATATTTAGCATGAATTTCGAGACAACATTTCACACATTTCTCATAACCAATCAAAACAAAGGATTGAGATCATCAACGACTTATTAAAACGCTGAAAAGGATTTTGAGTTAGTCATAAACTCGGATTGATTTAAAAACTCATAAAAAATTGAAAGGCTCGAAATCTCACCGGGTTTAATCAATCTCCACACTTATTCGTTAAGTCGTCAATTTTCTTTCAATTTCCATCTTCGGTCAATTTTGGCTTAGTGCAATTGAGATTTAACAATTTGAGACTTCAAACAGAATAAAGGTGATAGTTTTGAAAAATTTAAATTCCAATTTTTATTTATTTTGAACAAAAATATTTTTGGTTTTTTCAACATTTTTTAATTTCTTTTTTCTTTTTTCTTTTTTAAAACACACTTGGGAAGAACATGTGATCGAATCAATGAATCTAAACAATAAATGGGAAGAATATCCCACACCCCCTAACTTAAATGTTGCATTGTCCTCAATGTGAATCAAGAACACAACATAAAGAGAGGAAAAGAAAGATATTACCCAAATGGAGCGATCCCCGATGAGTGCGAGTCCATTGAATCTACAAAACATGTTAAAACCAAGCATAACAAAAAGAATAACAAAAACTTTAACTAATTACTCTAAACTATAAAAAGGAAAAAGAAAAAGCTAATTATGTACAACCTACGATTTTAACTTCTAATAACTCATATAGTAGAAGTCGAAAAATTTGGGGGTCCACCCAAAATACAATTTGACTTTGAGTGATTAATGGTGTACCCTCATTAGGATGAATGCCTCCCGAAAAATAAGAATTCCGTTTGAAAAACGGAAGGCATGTGCAAATTTTAAAAAATAAACCATCACCAATTAAAAAATTTAGGGGGATAATGAGGGATTTGAGTGCACATGGGGACAAGTACCATTGGGATCCAAGAAAAATAGAATCACTTCCCAAAGATTTTTCAAGTAGTATGGGAAGCGGATCACACAAGTAGAAAGAGTCCATCTTGGAAAATAATTTAAGCATTGAGTCCTTGTCCTCAAAATCTTCTCCCTCAAAATTTTCAATTGGATATGGTGGAGTGACACGTCTAAGTGTATGGCCCGTAAGATGAAGCATCTCAAAAAAAACATTCCCATACAAGAATCGGATCAACATCCTCAAGACATTCATCCAGTTCTTGTGATGAATTTAATGGTTCGATAATAGTGGGGACACAAGGAGACAAATGATCTTCAACATCAATAGATTTTGAAATATTTATAAAAGGTTGATATTCAAAAGAACTTGGATCACTCTCAATGATTTCATTCTCAAAAGTATTAGGTGAAGCGCAAGTCTCGACCTTCTCTAAGTTGTCCAAATAATCATTCAACTCCTTGCAAGTTGCCGTAATTTTCAACTCGGTAGCAGCAAGGTCATCAGATTGCTTTTTTATAACAAGCAAGAGTTCTTCCAAAGTAGGCTTCCTTGGTTCTAGCACCTCGAATTCCTCATTTGGTTGAAAACTTACTTCATCTTCAAAACTATCGGAAGAAAAATCCTCATTGGGTTCAAATAATGCATCTAACTCTTGCTCCCAATAACGATTTTTTTCCCGATATTCTTTTTCAAGTCTTTCTTCTTCAAGCAATTGATTTTGATAAATTTGGATTGCCTTAGCACTGGGCTTGTATTTATGAGACTCATCTTTAGTGATATTGATCCAATGTTCATAAATCGTGAGTTCATTATCCTCCTCACTATTAGCATAACAATTAAAGCCACCAAAAGAGTTAAAATAAGACATTTCAAATTGGGCAATTCAAGAACGTGACACCCATATATTTTTATTTTTTATTTTTTTTTCGAAATCACTTGTAGATAAAAATAACTTTTTTGAAAATTTAACAATTTCGGTTCCCCGACAACGGCGCCAAAAACTTGACGCGACTAAGAATTTGTCTCAAAAGTGCGTTTTACTCTAGGCTCAAGTGCAAGCCTGTTGCTCAAGTAGTAACCCGGTAAGTCGGGATCGTATCCACAGGGATCGAGATTGCCAAATAGTAATAAGAAAAATTATTAAATCTTGAAATGATTTCTTAAAAGAAACAAAAAGATGATTAATGACATGGAAAATTTCTAGTGAAATAAAAATTTACTTAAGAAAAACAAACTGAAAATTGCAAAAAAAAAATTAGATCTGACAAATGGGAGAAAATAGGGTAGGGTACAACCCCTCAATCCTTAACAAATTACCGTATAGAATACTAGAATTGTAAATTAAAATTATTGACTAGATCCGGTCTTTATAAATTCTAAGCATTACATATATGAGGGATCTAGCCCACATCATATGAAATCAAAGATAGATATAAAGCGGTGAATGATAAATTATACTCGCAAAGCGTTCTTAAACATCTCAAGTACCTAGGGCAAGAGAGATTAAAAGATTGATAATGTTTGTATGAGTTTCTTTCACGATTCAATCAATATTTTAATTTAACCTCTATTTTCTACATAAATAATTTGCCTTGGATTGAGTTCATGTACCCCAACCCTTGGGAATTTAGCTACTCATAATTTGGTTCAAGAATAAATTCACATATAAAATTATGGATCTACAAGACATTGTGAATAATTTGCAAATAATAAAACTAGAGAATGGAAAGATTTTACTTGAATTCAGCAACAAAAACGGAATTGGAATTCAGAATTTCTTACAAACTAGGTTCATGAAAACTCTTGAAGGAATAGAAAATTTTCTCTCAAAATCTAACCCTAAAATTCAACCTCTAATTCTCTCTAGAACTCTCAACCTAGCAACCCCCCCCCCCCCCAAATGATGTAGGGCATGGGCTTTTATAGCACAAAGTATCGAAATTGACAGCTCAATTTTCTTGTGACACAAGTTTCACCATCTAGCACGCCAAAAATCTGCATAATTAATGCCAGGATTTCACATGACCGGACCGGTCCGGATTACCCTCGGATCGGTCCGATATCCACCGGATCGGTTCTTTTATTTCTACCGGATCGGTCCGGTCCTAGTCGGATCGGTTCTTTTTCCATTTCCATCGATTTGCTATCCATCCGGGGTATACTGAACTTGGTCAATTCGGATCGGTCCGGTTTCCATCGAATGGTCCGATTTTCTTCTACTTTGACTTTTTCCTTGCAACTTTGACTAGCTATATCTTTTGATCTAGAATTCTGATGTGGGCGCCGTTTCTTCCTATGCTCTTGTGAACTCATGCTCTTCAACTTCACTTTTGGTGTCGCCTTCGATTTTTTGAGTGGAACTTTACTCTTTTGCCCTTTGACTTTTCTTCTGATTTTCTTCTTTTCCTTTCTTGCATTCCATTCCTGAAAACTTCATCACAATTACACAAAAACTAGGTAATATTGTTAAAAACAGACAATAGAGTGATATGGACTAAAAATGATTCAATTACCTTGTTCGAGACATTAAAACCACCAAATTAAGGGGCTAAATTCAGAAGAATTTACGCTTGGTCAATAATCGAGGGTCAAGCGGTCCTGGTCATATTAGACTTTAAATCTCCTATAATCGAGGTTCAGGCGGGCCTACCAATGTAGGATTTTAATTTTTCTTGTAAGCCAGCTTGTATTTTTCCTGACTTAAAAATTTCTTACGTTTCAGGTTGACGTTGAACAGTCTACTGTGCGCGATTTAGAAGTTGAAGGTGTTGCGCATGATATTGCGTAAGTAAGGACAGTGGTTGGTTTGGCGGCGATGGGCGAGGCCCTTGGTTTTCAAGTTCTGCAAGTTGATCCAACTATTGGTGAGGTGCTCGAGATAGTTACTTCCAGACTACGAAAAAGTGACAGCGCTTCGTACACTCGACACCCTTCTGCTAGATATAGTGTTTTCAGTGTGCACCCTCCTAAGGCTTCCCTCGAAGTGGTTGTGAGGCAGACTTTGCTCGATTTCCCCCATATCCTGACTACTCGTCTTCACATATTGATTGAGCCGCTTTTAGACTAGTTCCCTTCAACCCTTACCCCTCGCAGCATTCAACCCAAACCAGTGATGATGGCATGTAGATTGCTTGGTCTAGCCACTGTTTTAGATGAAATCCTCAACACTCCTCTAGAGTCTTTAAGTTCTAATACTATTAAGGTTTTCTTGGGGAAAGTAATTCTTCTTATCGCCGATGGATTTTCATTGTCTTGGTTGGTGAAGCTTTTACATGATTTTAAGAAGGCAAATATGCCTGCTCTTTATGCCCGACTGTAAATCTCTCATTGTTCATAAGTGGCTATCTCGAAGGGGCTAGAAAGTTTGGAAGCTGAATTGGTTATATCTGAACAAAAGGTTAAGGATGCTCGCAATGTTGTTATCGAAGCAGAAGATGAATTGCTTAGGTCTGAGCAAAAACTAGATGATGTTCATCAGAAGAGGGAATGCCATCATAAGGACTTAGACGATTTAGTTTTCGACCAGATCAACCTTGAGAAGATACCTCCTCGGCACCATCATCGTCTTCTTGGCTCGATCAACCTGTGCTTCATAATGGATACTCCTGATAACTCGCAGCTTTTTATTTATGCTCCCCCTTCTTTTATGGTTTTTACTTCCTTTGGACTCTTGTGGCATGTGACACCATTTTTCTTTTTATTTCTGAACAAACTATTTTGCATTTGGTCCTTTTCCTTTTCTGTCTTGCTTAAATGTTGAACGAGATAGTACATCCATGCAATTTACATTATGTATAATAAGGAAAAAGAAATGGACCAAAACTTTCAATATAACCATGTTAAATAGATGACCCAACATTTGTAGGGAACATACTCCCAAATAAGTACTAACAAAACATAATGGAATAAATTGAAGTGTTGGGTGTCAATCGAAAACATTCAAACATAGTAAGTTTTGAGCCGCTTATTGTTCAGTTTGAAAGTGGCATCATCTTCCACTTTAGATATCTCCCAGTAACCCGAATAATTAGCTACTCAAACGATGTAGGGTCTTTTCCAGTTGGCTTCAAACTTGGGTAATAATAGTACCCTAATGTGCCTCGTGCAAGCTTTCAGTACTAGGTCTCCTTCCTTGAACTTTCTTGGACTTACCATTTGATCATAGGATCTAAACAACTATTTTTTATACATTTTGAGTGCCTCGCAGCATTGTCTCTATGCTCTTCTAGTGCTTCAAGTTGTACATGTCGACTATAGGGAAGCATGACACTTCATAAGTTATATCGAGCGGAAGGTACCTCGAGTTCCACTGGAAAAAGAGATTCCACACCAAAGACCAATAATAACGGGGTATAACCTATGGGTTTTCTCTTTTTTTTCAATAGGCCCATAAAAACTCGGGTATCTTGTCTTCGCCTAGGAAATTTTTTAACATTTTTGCCAAGATATTTACCAAAGTCCTGTTGGTTGCTTCTAACTGCTCGTTGCAATTCGAGTATACTACAGTTGACTTGTAATGGATGATGGAGTATTTATCTATCAGCAGACTTACTTAATTACTCATAAAAAGGAGTGTCACTGCTTTAAAAAAGACCTTCAGAATACCAAAATGGCAAATTATATACTCCTTCATGTATCGAGCAACAACCCCCGTTGTGGAGCTCTTTAGAGGTATGGCTTTTGCCCACTTGGTAAAACATTAAGTGGAGACAAGTATCCAAAGCTTTCCTTATGAGGAGGAATTTATTCCCCCTACTAAATCGAACGCCCATGATGAAATGGGAAAGCCTTAGCGAGAGGATGCAGGTCCATCGAAGTAGAATGGATTATATTCCCGTGCAATTGAAAAGATTTTCATTTATGAAGAAACTTTGTTGAGTCTTTTTTCATTGAGGTCGGTTGTACCCCAAAGTCATAAATTGATCATAAAGTTTGGCTCCTCCCATGTGTCTTGGCTCGTGGGATTATTTCAGTACTTCTTCCCCCTGATGCACCTCAGAGGCCTGTCATGATAGCCTCATCGGTATAGCTTCCCTTCTTGAACATAATACCTGGGACATCACATCTTTAGCCTTGTAGTATCATCCTTGTCTTCTGTCATTACTCCATCCACCAATATATCCATATATGGTTGCCTCTAGTCTTGAGGTTGATCGACGAAGTATCACTCTATTGCCTGATAAAACAACTGATATTTCTTGCAGTCTCTCTGTAACACTACGACATCATGCCTCATCGAATGCCAGAAGTAACATGCGCGTTGGACCCTTCTATACAAGGCAAATCCAGTGGTCTCACGACTGACTTCATGCACTTCAATAAATTTTCTATTAGCCACCTCGGGTCTACACATCTGGATAGCCAACCTTCTTTATTCTTATAGTATAAGTTGCCCCTAGCAATGAAATACTAAGTAATGTTAACTAAACTCAGTGGGCCTTCACCTATATCCAACTGCTTCTTTATTTTTCCCCTCTAATCATCGTTGTCATCTGTAGAAAGCATCTCTAGTATAGTCGAGGGAGTTGTCCTCTTGGTGATTCGAACAACTGTTAACTCTCCATCAAAAGTAATCTTTTAGGCAATAGTGCCATAAGCGACAGCATGTCGATTCATTGTTTGAGGGTGCCTTTTGATTTTTACCACCTCGAATTTCCTAAGAACCCTTTGTATAATCGTTTAATAGGGTGCCAAGATAATGTGCTTCAAAGTAAACACACCCGTCACATGTTCAACCACTAAGTTGGATTCCCCTTTTATTGTGAGGACCTGGATGCCCCTTCTAAGGGCCTCGAGCAGTCCCAGTAACAACGCTTCGTTTTCAGATTTATTATTCAAGCACTTAAAATCCAACTTGAAAGACAGTCGAATTTTTTCCCGGTTCTTTCTCAAAATGATGTATGTTCCCCCTTATTTTCGGCAAAAGAGCCATCAAATTCCATGCTCCATTAATCCTGGTTGGCTACTATAAAATTGGTATGAAGATCATCACCTGGAAGCTCCTCTGCAGTTGGCTCAAATAAACCGAGGGAAAAATGGCTAGCTGGTCTGTATAAGCTTGTCTCTTGATAGCTCGAGAAACTACGCATTTAAGATCATACTCTGAGAGGATTAAGAACCATCGAATTGTCTTCATATTAGTACAGTTATAGCGAGCAAAATCTTAATAGGATCACATCTAGTTACAATGTGGACTGTGAATGGAAATAAGTAATGCCTAAGTTTTTATGCTACAAATACAAAGGATAAATTGTACATCTCGATGCTTATGTATCTGGCCTCTGGCCCATATATAATCCTACTCAAGTAATAGATAGGTTTATCTATACCATCCATCTCTTGGGCCAATAAAGCTCCAATAAATCGTTAAGTAGATGTGAGATATAGACGTAAAAGGATACCTGCCTTCAGGGGATTATTGACTGAGGAGATGTGAGGAGTGTTTTCAACTTGTCCATGGAATCCTGGTGCATCTGTTCCCATGCGAACTTGGAGCCTTCCCTCAGCATCTCCATTAGCGAATGAGTCATCTCGGCTAGCCCTGGAATGAACCTCCTCAAGTAGGAGACTTTCCCCAAGAAGCTCTTCAACTCCCTCGCTGATTTTGGCCTTGGCATATTAAGAATGGCCCGTTGCTTATCTAAGTCCATATGGATGCCTTGTCGGTTAACCACAAACCTGAGGAACTTCCCACTGGTCACCCCGAATGCACATTTGAGATGGTTCATTTTCAAATTGTACTTTCTATATCGGGTGAAGACCTTTCTCAAATCATCTAAGTGACAAATCTCCCTTTTGGACTTGATTACCAAGTCATTGACATAAAATTCCACGATCTTGTGAAAGAGGTCATGGAAAATATCCATCATGGTCCTCTGATAGGTGGCTCATGCATTCTTCAAACCAAAAGGCATAATTGTGTACATGAAATTGCCTAAAGGAGTTCTAAAAGAAGTTTTATCATCATCAATTGGGTCCATCTTGATCTAATTATACCCCATGTAACCGTACATGAAGCTCTACATCTCAAGCCTCAAAGTTTCATCGATCAATCTATCTATGAACGGCAATGGGAACTCATCTTTCGGACACGCTCGATTCAGGTTTCTGAAATCTACACAGATCTGGATCTAACACTTGTCTTTCTTTCCCACGGGAACAATGCTAGACAGCCAAATCAGGTACTGAATGGGAACGATGAATCCATCTATAAGTAGCCTTTGAACATCTTCTTTGATCATTAAATATAACTCTGCCTTGTACGTTCGAGTGGCCAGCTTCACTGGGATGGTCGACGACAGAACATTCAACTTGTGGCAGCTCACCTCCTTGTCAACCTTAGGCATCTCTATATACTTCCACGTGAAGACATCTTTATGTTCTTAGAGTATCTTGATCAAATCCTTTCGAGGTTCCCCTTCCAGGTCCTTCAAGATAAAGATAGGGTTAGGGTCATCACCTTTCTTAACCAAGTCTATCTTCTTTAACTCTTAAATTTGTGTCCTGGGTCTGTCTTTTTTTCACTCAGACTCCTCCTTTACCTCTTCTACAAACTCTTGGATGCTCGAGTTATCAATCACTAAGCAATGTCCTTGGTTATGTACCAAGAAATATTCATAAATTGGGCCAGCCTCATCGTCCAGACCTTCAGTTGCCCACTCACACCTTCATAATTTATAAATAAGTCTGCCATTAGGAAAAACTACACTTTTACACTGTCGGGAACTTTCTTCCCTATGAGGCCTCTTTTGACAATTTTCCTCTAACTCTCTCGCAGAATCCTTGCTGAGAATGCTCTGGGTCTGAACCTAGTGTTCAATCGAATCAATGTGTGGCATAATCCGATCGCGCAACTGCCTCGACAAACTGGGAGGCCTCGCTGCCTCTTGATCACTCTCTTCTTCGTAGGTCACCACTGGTCAAGCAGGTGTATGAACCCTCTCTCGAGTGCTTAGAATCCTTATTCCTCCAGTATACTTTGTTACCACCACGGCTTCCTCGGACAGCTCGGTGTAAAAGGAAGTATCTACCAAGTGCCCTTCTTCTTTTGCAAATGGCTTATTAGATGCTTGAATCAGCACTTCTTTTCCCTTTATGTTTGCCTTGGCACATTGATGGTAAGTAAAGGGCACCAACCCATGGTTGTGCATCCATACCCTGTCGACTAGCAGTTGATATGATGGCTCGCAGTCCATAATGTGGAACTTAATGTGGGAAGTGATATTCCCTATTGTGATACCCACCCTAACAAACCTCTAAGATTTACACGACTATTTATCATACCCCGAGATGTCTAATGAGTGTGGCACTATTCTTATTTCAGACAAGCCGGTAGCATAAAAAGATCCAGTGGGCATTATATTAATGGATGCCCCTCCGTCTAATAGCATGCGAGAGAAAACACAATCATTCACGGAGGTTGTAACATAAAGAGGTTTGTTATGAGGATACCTGACTAATCTGTCTGCTTCTGAAAATGTAACTTCAGAGAGATACCTCCTCACAAGCTTGGTCATGGGCCCCTTTCATTTCAGGTGAGGCGCCATGTTCTTCTTAGAAATATCAAAGATGGCTCGCGTGACTTCCAGTCATGAGTGCTCGGGGAGCCCAACCTGATCAAAGAACCAATTGAACTTCTAGAAGCATGCAACTGTTGTTCATTCCACCCAAGGGTTCGTTTATTCCTCTTCGAGTTCGTAAACTTCCTCCACGTCTCTATAAGCGGCCTCATCATAGGCTATCACTGTGTTTACTCTTCTAGAGACTGGCTCCCATCTGCCTGCTCAGACTCTTGCTGGGGTCGTCTTCATCTTCTTGTTCATCTTCTTCATATGTCTCATCCTCTAATTGTAGCGAGCCAGCTCGAAAGTAAATTCCTCCAGAGATTCCTTAAAGTCTTTCTCGAGGAGCCACTGTTTCCTCAACAGTTGCTCAGCTACTACATCGAAAGAACTAGCCATGTGGGCCTTGTGAGCTGGTAGAGGATTGTCATTCACATTGCGTTGAGGCAATTCAATGTCTCCTTTCTGTGACACCCCGCCTAATTAAATACCGGGCGATCACTCCTTTATTAAATTAAATCAAGGTAAACAGTTGGTTCATTCTCAGCATCACTGTCGATAAAAATAATTTTCCAATTTAACACCCTAAATAATTAAGCTAAGTGTCAAAACCATTTTCATACATATTTTCCAAATTTTAAATAAAGAAAAGATTTATTTATTTAAAACATCATTTCTACAATTAAGAATCACACCACAATAAACCAAATAATATAATACATTTGTCAATCGAATGTCAACAAGTGAAAACTAAAATCATACATCCAAACTGAATAAATCCCATAGTAACAATACTGGAAATAACTGAAATACAAATGTCCCAATAACAATGGGATAATGAAGAGAGCTACACATGCTCAACTGGTGAAAGTACTAAGAGTGGATCCGAATGAACGAAGTCGTCTAATCAAGAGACCTGCAACTCCCACCTAAGTTGCAGCGCGTTCCTTCCAAGAGATCCTAAGATAGACACCCCTGTGGCTGGGTACCTGTAATACATACATATATATACAAGAGAGAGAGAGAGAGAGAGAGAGAGAAAAAAGAAACGGGTCAGAGCCCGAAAGTGTGTTTGATTTAAAATACGTTTAGCAAGTATTTAAATTGATACAGGCCAATGCAACAACATATTAGTTCGTCACTCTCTTGAGAAATACTCACCTCTCTTCTAATGTGCACACCTATCGCACTAACCTTCCCAACGGTTTATCTTATCATTTTATTATACTAACCTTCCCAATAATTTAGCGTATCTACTTACTCGAAAGATCTCAAAACCGAACAATATTTTTGTTTACAAAGAATACTTCCAATTAGCAGCACAACTCTCATTTTAGCTTTTATCAATTTTATAAAGTTATTCATTGACATATTATTTTACACAAACAAGTATTTACTATAAGAGTCATCAATCATGTCCTACTTATCAAATCACAGTAGGCAGTTTCAAATTTCAAAATCTCATATATATATTAACTACTCGTATAATATATATAAAATAACAGCACCCCTCATAAAACTATAGTGCGTGCATACTCTACTATCCAGAACCCCATATCACTCATATTAAGGGGAATACAATCGGAATCACTCTCGAATTGTATTAACACATACTCAAATAAAATTGAGACGAAGTATAGATTCCAAGTCTCGTAGGATCGTCTGAACTATCACTGCGATAGCTTGTACCAAGGATATCTATACACAAACAAGATGAGGCGAAGAATAGATTCCAAGTCTCTAAGAGGATGGCACATGCCTGCGTCTCTTAGGACCGTCTGAACTATCAAATCACTAGCCTGTACCAAGGATATCTATCTTCTAGGGTACAAGTCAATATCCCCCATAAAGGTCCCATCGAGATAAGACTTGTCCCAGCGCGGAAACCTCAGGGATAGCAAGTAGCGTGGGCATGATTTTCACAAGTATATAATATATGTACACACAATCATATAAATATACCACTTTATCATATTAATATAGATTCTTCTCGTCACCCATAATTATACCATTTATCCTTAATTTCACATTTTTAGAATTACGTATAAGGTTTCGTTCCTAACCTTAACTCAAAGGGTTTTCTCACTCATTACCGGACACTCGTGGACTATATCCTCACAAATCTGAAATTCAGTAAGTGTCTTTATTAGGCTCCAACGTAACTCTCTTACGCACCTCACCATTTGAATTTATAAGTTCACCAACCCTAAAGTAAATGTCCCAAAAATACCATTCTCGTTGAAGATTAAAGGTCCCAACATTTATTCATATGCCCTACTGGTCCTCAATGTCTCCCAAATTATTTTATCAAGAATGTCCAAGAATTATTTCACGGCAATTTGAATTTAACTCATTTAAAGGGGGAATTAGGAGTCTGCCAGGAGGGGTCGATCGATCGAAGCTTGGAGCTCGATCGATCGAACCTTCGATTGATCGAAGCTCTGGGCTCGATCGATCGATCAAGCAGGTCTGGGAAAAATTCTGCAAAATGCAGTTACGGGTTTCATCACCAAAATTACACAAAATCGATATTTTCAAGTTCCAATCGTCCCAGAATTCTACTACTAACATCATAACAATATACTAGATGATTCTAACGTAAGGCATGTTCATATACATCATTTAAACATGGATTTTCAACCTAAAATTGTCTCCAATTATCAAGAACCCTAAAATTTTCTTAAACAGTTTTCTAATCAATCTTTCTCCAGAATTCCTTTCTTATGATCATCAAAATTTCGTGGTTTAATTTCCTCTACATGGCAAGGGTTTCAGAATTTCATATAAATCATTTCTACATGCATTTTCCTAACACAAATTGGATGTTCTTCCATATTTATCATCTCTAATCAATCCTAAACCAATATGAAGATTGCATTAAAGAAAATACGCAAGTTAAACACTTGCCTGGGATTTTTGGTATTCTTATTCACGGCTGATTTTGGTATGGTTGCGTTCCTCGTCTCGCGATCTACGAGGTGGTGGTGGAGGTGGTGCAAACCGGTGGTTTCTTGGCCTTGAATTGCCTTGGAGCTCTCTCCTCTCTCCTCCAATGGCCGTCACTTGATTTCTGGATATTCTAACCCTTGAAGCTAACCTGAATAGCTGATATAGGTTGCTGAAATTCGTGGGTTTAATTACCCAATAATGTAAAATGACTAAAATGTCCTCCCGGGGTACTATCTAGGCCTAAAAATGCCCCGAGACCCAAACTAAACCCCCGGTTACACTTTTTGAACTATCTCGACCCTTCCGGACGCGTTGGCGCACTCAAAACGACTATACGAACAACTTATAAAATATTCACTTTTTATATAACCAAAATTAGTCCCGACGTGACACGAGCACGTTCCGACTTAAATTTCCGAAATCGTCATTTAATTCACTCATGACAACATTATAAAAATAAACCTCATATATTAATATACTCATCCAGTAATATGCAACAAATAACAAATTTCCAATAATTACTAACTTTCGTCACGCTTGTAAATATTCAAAGCAACATTCCGGATTAAAATTAAATTAATTTATCTCAATTAAATTTAATAAATCCAATAATTTTAAAAGCTATAAAAATACGGGGTATTACACTTTCTTCACATGATGGTCTATCAACTTCCTCAGTGAAAAACATACCTTGGTCATGTGGTTGACCCTGTTTTGAAGTGCACAATAATTTGGCTTCTCTCTATCTTCATAAGAGGGTAGCGATGTGCTGATGTTGACTGTTCCGCCAACTTTATCTCGAACCATATGATTCTATAGGTTTAGAGCCTGCGCCACCGTGCATGGTAGCTCGGGGGGATCCTCTTCTCCTTCAAATCTTCTCTTGTTGCCTCTACACCTTCTTCCTCGGCCACCGATACCTTCCCCCCCTCCATAGTCTGTGTAATTTACCCTCGAGGTTGAGAACACACTATGTGGTTGCCTTACTTGAGTCTGTACCATATAGGAGTTCCAAATAGTTTGGATATCGAGACAAAATAGGATTAGATTTTTCTGAGTTACTCTATCTCGAAAAAGGCTCCAAGCTTCATCAAAAAGGCATCTCAATCCAAGCACCTCGATGAACTTCAAAGGAAAGTATTTTATTCGTGAACCACATTAGGACACACTCACATCATTTAGCATTTATGTATTATTATGTGTGCATATTTTATTTGGTGGTTTAGCCTATTCAAACATATTTTTAAAAATTCATTTAAAACATTTTTTAATCAACTAAATATTTTTTTTTATTAATTAAAATTTGTTTTTAAAATGTTTGAAGTTAGAATCTATATAATTTTTTTATGGTAAAAAGCATTGAGGTCTAAAATCAAAATTATTTTGTAGAGAAATTTGGTTGGGTAAGTTTTTATCCCATTTGAAAATGGCCTATCACGTTGTTTGTTAAACACCAGCTAGTGTGTTTCTTTGTTGAGATGGTAAAGACCTTTGATCTTAGGATCTTATCAACAGCCATAGCTGATTCAACTCAATCCTAGTGACTCCAAAATAACCTATCAATTTTCACTTCTCGAGTTGCGTTTTCAGCACCACTGTTGTGCTTCTTTCCTAACAGAGCTGATCGCGACCCTTGACTTAATCGACCGACCAAAGTCGTTCCAGCCTCAATCCGTGTGCTACACAAACAACCAATCAGCTTGTGTCATTTACACTGACTTTAATATACCATTAGTTTTACTGTTCGTTCGTAATCGACCCTCTTAGATTCTTGGTTCATCTATTCGTACGTCGAGCAGATCTCAGTTATTGGTTGGTAAATGAAATCACATCTCGTCCCTTGGATTATAACTGCCTCATCTCGTGCTAAGTATATATATTTATGCTTTACGGTTTCATTTTTTTTTGTTGGAGAAATTAGAGAGAAGGGGCGGCGAGAGATCGGAAGAGAGAGTTTATATAAGCAGTGAGAAATCGAGAGAGAGAGAGAGAGAACTCACCGGCGGCGAGTGAACAGCCAAGAGAGAGAGAACTACCATTTTGTTTTCTTCTCCAACCCAAATACTCACAAGTAGCCTCCAAATTGAGCGCCCGAAGCCTGCCCGTTCCGCGCGCTATTTTCCGGGCGAGCTTTATTTGAGTTTGAGCGGAGACGAGCCTGAGCCAAAATTTCAAGCTCGAATGAATTTCAGGCCGAGCTTGAGCCGAACCTCACGAAGCCCGAATTGGGCCCGAAGCCCGAACTTCATATTTATAAATAAATAAATAATTTATGTAATATAACATATTTATGTTAACATTGTTTAATTAGGTTTCGTTCTTTTATTTCATTTACGACTTTTTAAAAAAAAATCATTTGTCATAATACATTAGATTACATGTGATTTTCAATTTTGTGATTTTATTGTTATTCTCATTATGGGTATTTGATTTAATAATCGCTCAAGTCACAATACGCTTTCGTTAGTGATCAAATTTTGCTAAATGTATGAAATTTAATAAGCATTTGTAGGTTTTCACTCTTATTTCCCTCGTTTTAATTTAATACATTTCATAATTAAATATTTTATTTCATGAAATATCAATTAGATTTTAATGTGTAATTATGTTCATGATGGAAATACAAGAAAAAAAATTAATTCAAAGTTTTTTAACAAAAAAAATTAAAATCGGGCCTCCCCGAAATCGGGCCCGAAGCCCGTAATATATATGAGCCGAGTTCGGGCCTAGGTGGGAAAAGTAATTCGGGCCGAGCTCGGGCTTGAGCATGGGTAAGTGAGTTCGGGCCGAGCCTGAGCAACCCCAAGCCCGGCTCACCCAACCCGATTTACAGCCCTACCCACAAGCCTTATATTGTCCAAATACAAAATAGTAAACCCATTTTTAGAGATTAAAAATATTTAGGGTTTATTTAGTTTAGGTTATTGGTGGTTTGACTCAAGTTTGAAAACCTTCTTCAACAATTTGTCTCTCTAAGAACCATATAGTTCACAGATTATATTTTTGTTGGTTTTATTTTTTTTCTTGGATCTTTATTATATTTGTTATTGTTGAATCCAAGAATATATTTTCAAATAAATTTGAAACATAAGACTTCCTGTTGTACATATTTTCAGATTTGATAAATACATTTTTTGTTTCAAAAATTAATTTCACAAATTGGCGAAATAAAATTGAACATAAATAATTTTGAAACTAGTTTTGATTTGAAATTTTTTATTCCAAATCTGAAATTTTTTGAGGTCTTGTATTCAAAGCATATTTGGGATTATTTGCATTTCATATAGAAATGGCTTGTAATTCATAGGATATTGCTTGTATTATTGATTGAGAGGGTGATAAGCATTTATGCATTTAGTTTAATTCACAAACACTATCACTCTCACACGAACACGAACAATTAGAGATTGTGATTCTTGGTGAGATATTTTGTTTGTTGGAGCTGCTATAATCGAAGAGGACAAGGACAAAGCAAGGAAGTTGCGGGAAGGAAGATTACATCAAGTCAGAAGCCTTTGAGAGTGGAGTAACTCATGTAGGTAACGTTCTAAACTTATATTTAGGTCTTGTATTTGCATGCTTAGTCCTGTAACTTGTGCCATGTGATTATTAGTGGATTTTGTTTTGTAGCGCATAGGTCACCGTGGACTTTTCCCTTTTTTTAGGGTTTTACCACGTTAAATATCGCGTGTCTAATTTTCTTGAATTTTCTTAATTTCTTTAGTGAACATTATCGCACTTACGACTTAAATGTAGGTTTTTAGTTTTTTTTAAAAAAAACTTAAGGTAATCAAACTAACGAATCTAGAGAACATATTTAGAAAAAAAAAATAACACATATAGTGTCGAATTTTAAAAAGAGTTCTGTTCAACGAGTTTATTTAGGAGTTTGTTCAACTTATAACTTTTTTTTATTAATTTAGTAAACAAGTTTTTCAAGTGGTATCAGAGCAAGTTTATCAAAAGTTATTTTGTTCCTAAAACTCCTAAAATTATTTTTGAAATTTATTTATGAATATGGATGAAAGATTTGAGAAGTTAGGTAACCTTTTCCGACCACCACTCTTTGATGGAAACAACTTTTCTTATTGAAAAGTACGAATGGTTGATTTCATCCAAGGAACTCTTGGTGATAATGTTTGGGATGTGATTGAAAATGGTTATGAACATACAACTAAGTCTTTATATGATTCTGATCCCACAAGGGTTAAGAAACTTCTTAGCGAATTTACTATTGTAGAGAAAAAGAAGTCTCTCGATAATAATAAGGGCAAAAATGCTATCTTTATGTCCATTAACGAGCATGAGTTTAAAAGAATATCTATTTTCTCTACTTCTAAGGTGGCCTGGGACACTCTAGTCACCGCACATGAGGGTGATGAAGGAGTTAAGGCCCGAAAAACACAAATGCTTGTCCAATAGTGCAATACACTGATTATAGATGACAATGAATCCTTTAATGATTTCTACATTAGGTTAACCGACATTTTTACAAAATTACATGCAAATGGTATAACCTATAGTAGAAAAGAAATCGTTCAAAAGATTCTTAGGTCATTACCTGTTAAGTTTGACAATAAGAGATAAGCCATATAAGAAATGAATTACCCAAACCTGACTCCTGCATTACTAAGTAGCAAATTAAGAACTGTTGAGATGGAGATAGAGTTCAAAAAACAATTGACTGCCCGAAACAAGAGACTCACTGGATCTAATATTGTGTTTTCATCACAATTGACTTCACCAAAATTCAGTCCCTTAGACTTTAATCTTGACCTAAATGATGACTGTGATTTGGATGATCTTGATAAACAAATTGCCTTAATGAGCAAATAATTTAAGAAAATAATCAAATTTAGAAACTAAGTGGAAGACCAACATGACAAACAAGGTTATCAAGGCCCTCAAAATTCCAGACCTCGTGAAATATATGACAACAAAAGGACCTATGACAATAATCGACCTAAAACTGACATAAAAAGTGAAATGTCATAGATGTGGAAAAATAGGGGATTATGCCAATAAATGCCCAAACAGACTTAACAACAATAATAGGGATAATATGTGTAAGACATGGGATGACTCTAGTGATTCTGATGAAGATGAAACTGAGTCAACCCATAATTATGAATCCTATATGTCATTCTATGCTAAGATCATATACCATGATGATAATGAATGTGTGACTACTCATAATTATATTGTTCCTATTGTTGCATATGTTGTTGAGAATGTTGTTAGTATTGGTGATGAAAACAACTTTGCTAGAGATAGCTTAAGGGTAAGTCAAATTGAGAACATTGTCGATAAACTTAAAGTATGTGTGAGTTCCACATATGAAATGAGTGATATAGGAGACACTTCACACAATACACTTAGTGAGTCCGACGATGATTTTCCATATCTTCAAGAGCTATGCACGAAAACGCTTAAGAAAAGTGCCCGTCTTGAGAAAATAGTTAAGCTACTGGATGAGCTTATTGATTTACTTAACGAGACTATTAGGAAGAATGCTGAAGAATTTACAGCACAATGTATTTCCCATGAGATAGAAATTGAAGACTTTTCCACAAAAATAGGAGATCTTTCGGAGAAAAATAATATTTTGGAACAAAAATACAAGTCAACTTTGGTTGAACTTGACGAATCTAAACAAAAAGTTTCAAACGTGTTTAAAAAATGCTTACACTTTGAAACTCAAGCTAAATCCTACGAAGAAATTATTGTAGGAAGCAAGTTTGATTCTGACAATAAATCTGGTTTTGGACTTGGAGAAAAAGTTTATGTTAGCAAAAATGTTTCTCCTGGAAATGTTGTTTTTGTAAAACAAGGCCAGAATCTTCAGAACACTCAGAAAGAAAATTGTTTTAAAGATGTCTGTAAGGCAAAACAAATTGCCTATACTCAACAGCCCATATCTAATGGTCCAGCTAAGTATGTTTGTCCACCTGTTAGAAATCAATGTCAAAAATACAAAACCAATGACACCTAGACGGCCATACCTATTAGGGATAAACCAATATTTAAAGACTTTAGTAATAAAGTCAAGTCCTCCACACACCAGTATTGTTTATACTGTGATGTCTACGGCCACTCCATTGTCGAATATTTTTAAAAAAGATTGTATACACCTACTTATTCAAATTTTAACTATTCAAGAAAGACTAGGAATACTTATGTTCTACCAAGACAAACCACTCATGACTCTAACCACAAAAAGAAGGGAGGATCTAAAACTAAGAAGAAATCATTTAGAAAGACCCAACAAAACTTTTCTAAATCAAAGGCCAATAAATCTATCAAAACGAGGCCTATTTGGATTAGAAAAGATGACTTATTACCCTAGCTCAAGTGCAATATTGTCATATCTACTTTCAAGGCACAACGCACTTTGTCTGGATGGTACCTTGACTCCAGATGTTCTAAACATATGATAGGAGATGAAACAAAATTAATAAACAAAATAAACTTCCTTGGAGGTAATGTTGTGTTTGGTGATGGAGTTTCGTCAAAGATTATAGGTAAGGGAACATTGTATGAGGTAGGCATCCCCGATCTAAATGATTTCCTCCTAGTTAAAGGTCTTAAGGCTAACTTGATTAGCATATCTCAATTTTGTGATTCCAATCATTCTGTTACTTTTTCAAAAACTGATTGCAAAATTATTGATGAAAAGGGAAATTTTAATTTAACAGGAAACAAAAAGAAGAATAACTGTTACACAGTCCTCCCTAAATATGAATCTTGTAATATTGCTAGATTAGAAGATGTTGATCTTTGGCATAATAGATTGGGACATACAAATTTTGATAATCTTCGTAGGTTAAGTTCCCAAGAAATTGTTAAAGGACTGCCTAAAATAAAAAAATTCTTTTAATCTTGTCTGGGGTCTTTGTCGGGAAGGGAAAATAAATAAATCTCCTCACAAGAAAGTTAAATATGTGTTAACTACAAAACCTTAGGAATTAATCCACATGGACCTTATAGGACCCTCTAGAACTGTCAGCTTATGTGGTAACAGTTACATACTTGTTATTGTAGATGACTTCACACGATATACATGGGTAGACTTTATGAAAATTAAATTCGATACCTTCGATGAGTTGTTAAAAATACTTTTAAAAATAGAGAACGAGAAGGATACCCAAGTATGTCGCGTCAGAAGTGGTAGAGGTGGAGAATTCAAAGATTATGGTGTTGCAGAATATTGTATAGGCAATGGTTATAAACATGAATTTAGTGCGCCTAAGACAAATCAGCAGAACGGAATTGCTAAAAGGAAAAATAGAACTTTACAAGATATGGCTAGAGTTATGCTCCATGCAAAAAATCTACCTAAGTAATTTTGGGTCGAAGTTGTTCAAACGGCTTGTCATATCATTAATCGTGTATACCTTAGGAAGAATTCCAAACAAACTTCATATGAACTTTGGTTCCACAAAAAGCCTAACTTAAAATATTTTAAAACCTTCGGGAGTGTCTGTTATGTTTGTAAAGATAGAGAACATCATTCTAAATTTAATACCCGAGGAGAAAAAGGAATATTTCTTGGTTATTCCCAAAATAATATGGATTTTTGTGTTTTCAACTATCGAACCAAAGTTATTATGGAATCTTTTAATGTAATTGTGAATGATACTAATGTTAAGAATAGTGTCAGTCAACCAGTTGTTTTGGATGAGGAAGAAACATATTTTAATTTAGACTCTCCAGAAATAACTGATTCACTACCACTTGAGAGTCCTTATGTACCAACTTAGGTTTCTAAAGACCATCCTATTGAAAAGATTATTGGTAATCCTTCTGAACCCGTTAAAACTAGATCACAACTTCAAAAATTGGCACAATTTGCTTGTTTTTTTTCTCTAAAGGAACTTAAGACTGTAAATGATGCCCTTTTTGACTCGTTCAGGATCAATGCTATGCAATAAGATCTTGTCCAGTTTCAGAGTCATGATGTTTGGTATCTTGTTCCTCGGCCAAATGATAAGAAGGTTACTGGCACTCGTTGGATTTTTAAAAACAAAACCGATGATAATGGGTAGGTCATTAGAAATAAAGCTAGGTTAGTAGCACAAGGTTACTCTCAGATAGAGGGAATTAATTTTGACAAGACTTTTGCACCTGTTACTCATCTTGAGTCAGTTCGTCTCCTCTTAGCCATATCATGCCATTTACATTTTAAACTCTTTCAAATGGATGTCAAGTCCGCATTTTTAAATGGAATTTTGACTGAGGAGGTATACGTAGAACAACCAAAAGGTTTTATCGATCCCTCTTATCCAGACCATGTGTTTAGACTTAAGAAAGCCTTATACTGTTTGAAACATGCTCCTAGAGCTTGGTATGAGCGTTTATCCACATTTTTAGTCTCTCATGGATTTATTAGAGGTGGTAATAATCAAACCTTATATATTAAGAAATCAGACAAACATGTTTTGATTGCCCAACTTTATGTCGACGATATTATTTTTGGATCAACCTGTCCTAATCAAGTGAAGAATTTTTTCGATATCATGCATTAGGAATTTCAGATGTCATCAATAGATGAATTACAATGTTTCTTAGGTCTGCAAGTCAAACAATTTAATGATGGTCTTTTTATTACTCAATCCAAATATGCCTCTGATCTCATTAAAAAATTCGAATTAGAACAGTCTAAACCTCCACGTACACCTATGAGCTCGTCAACCAAACTATCTAAATAAGACAATTGTAAAGATGTTGACCCGACCTTATATAGGAGTATGATAGGGAGTTTGTTATACCTTACTGCTTCCCGACCAGATATTTCTTTCGCCGTTTGTGTTTGCGCTAGATACTAATGTGCACCCAAAGAATCCCACTTGTTATGTCTAAAACTTATCATTAAATATGTTAGGGGTACACAAAATTATGGTATTTGGTACACTAAAGACACCACTAGTGCTATTGTTGAATACACTGATGCCGATTGGGCATGGTGTTCGGATGATAGTAAGAGTACTTTCGACGCCTTCTATTACGTAGGAAATAACTTAGTAGGTTGGAGTAGTAAGAAACAAAATTGTATCTCTCTGTCTACGGCTGCATCTGAGTATATTGCAGCCGGTAGTTGTTGTTCTCAATTATTATGGATCAAGCAAAAGCTTAGTGACTACGGTATAGTTAAAGAAAAATTGACTATGTACTATGATAACCAGAGTTCCATATATATATCTAAAAATCCTGTCCAGCACTCTAGAACTAAGCACTAGGGTTGTAAACGGATATTCGAAAATCCGCATCCGTTCGATATTCGAATCTGAATTTGTGGATATTTATCCGAAAATATGGAAACGGATACGAATATGGATACTCTATAAAAATATCAGAGAAAATGGATACGGATACGGATAGTACTAGTATCCGACACAGATAATTCGTATTCGATGCGGAGTATCCATTTTATCGGATATCCGTTTTACCGGATATCCGTATCCATCAAACATATGTTTAAAATATTAATAATAATATTAGTATTAGTATTACTAATAAAATAATATTAAAAAATCTTAATCGTTTATTCCCCGAAACAAAAATAAACACATACTCCACTCAAAACAAAAACACCCTAAAGTTATTGTTTTATTGGGTATATTATAAAATGTCATGTATTATTTTTTTATTGGGTATATTCTCATGGAGTTACGATACACCTTATCACACACAACATACACCGACTAAAGAATATATACTCCACTAAAAAAAGCTAACTTCGTTTCTTTTCTCTTTCGTACAAAATAAGAGAAAAGAAACCCTCATGTGGTTGTTCATTAGTTTCCTTAATTATAAATAAATGTAAGAGAGAAACAGAAAAGAATATAAGAGAGAAACATAATAGAATGTAAGATAGAAACATAAAAGTAAAGAGATGGTTTTGATTGTGATGAGAACTGAAGTTAACAACATGTATATTATATACAAAATAAGAATGTAAATTTTATTAAAATAAAAATATCAGTATGTTTTTAAGACAAAAGGTCCATGAGGTTATCAGTCTCAATAGATTTGATTAATCTAAAAGGTGCGTATTTATTTCTATTGTCATGGAATGCGACTGTTATTTGTTTGGATGGCTTTAAGCTTATATGGTTGTAAAGTATGGATGGCTTTAAGCCATATTATCATTATGGAATGATACTATTATTATGGAATCCATAATTGTTGATGTTAGGAGGCAGTAATTTGGTTATATATTTATTTGGATTGGATATTTTAATTGTTATTTTTTACGATGGCTAAATAATGTAAACGGATACGGATATTATCCAAATCTGAGGTATCCGAGCGGATGCGGATATGGATAGTTGTTTTAACTATCCGGCCGAATATGGATACGGATACAGATAGTGCATTCAGATAGTGGATACGAATATGAAAAACATGGTATCCGATCCGTATTCGCCCGTTTACCACCCCTACTAAGAACAAAAAAATTAGACATCATTTTATTTGTGACCAAGTAGAGTCTAAAGAATTAGATATTGAGTATCTCAATAATGATAAACAGTTAGTTGATTTGTTTACAAAACCTCTTAACAAAATTATATTTGAGTATCTTCGTAATGCCATTAGTATGATAGTTCTTACTTAATTGAACACACCATTCATATCCTTGGTAGTTGCATGCTTATAATTGGTTTCTGAGGATTTAGGGCATGGACATTTCTCAAATGATAAAAGACGCCTCATATTATCTGTTTAATGTAGGAGACCCTTGTATATGCCCTTGTATATGATATTGCTTGTGTTGGAACATTATCTCATATTCTCCTAATTTATATTTTTTTTACCCCGTTGTATATTTGAGTAAAATTGGGGAAGAAGAACTTGAGTACCTGTGCTACTATTTATATCTTTTCTGGTACTAACTCAACTAATATGCCATTGAGTGTTTATCTTTTTCAGGCATTTTTTAGACCGGGTTGTATAGCTTGTCCTATATATTAGGGTATTGGTCTGTATTGTAGTTGAGTAATGTATTTTCTTCTCTTATTTTCGATTCTAGGATGGGAATGGGTAGATAGAGATTTTTGTATAGGAAATCTAGGATTTTTCATTTTTACCCACGAGTACAGGAAACTCAAGGGGATTTTGTCTCTAATATCCAAAGGGGGTGATTAAGAACACACTATATGGTTGACTTACTTGGGTATGTACCATATAGGAGTTCCAACTAGTTTGGATATCCAGATAAAATAGGATTAGATTTTTTCGAGTTACTCTATCTCGAAAAAGGCTCCAAGCTTCATCAAAAAGGAATCCCAGTCCAAGCACCTCGATGAACTTCAAAGGGAAGTATTTTATTCGTGAACCACATTAAGACACACGCACATCATTTACAATTTATGTGTTATTATGTGTGCATATTTTATTTGGTGGTTTATCCTACTCAAACATGTTTTTTAAAATTCATTTAAAACATTTTTTAATCAACTAAATATTTTTTTTTATTAATTAAAATTTGTTTTTTAAATGTTTGAAGTTAGAATCTATATAATTTGTTTTATGGAAAAAATCTTTGAGGTCTAAAATCAAAATTATTTTGTAGAGAAATTTGGTTGGGTAAGTTTTTATCCCATTTGAAAATGGCCTAACACAATTTTTGTTAAACACCAGCTAGTGTGTTTCTTTGTTGAGATGGTAAGGTCCCTTGATCTTACGATCTAATTAACGGCCATAGCTGATTAAACTCAATCCTCGTGACTCCAAAATAGCCTATCAGTTTTCACTTCTCGAGTTGCGTTTTCAGCACCACGGTTGTGCTTATTTCCCAACAGAGCTGATCGCGACCCTTGACTTAATCGATGGACCAAAGTCATTCCAGCCTCAATCCATGTGCTACACAAATAACCAATCAGCTTGTGTCATTTACACCAACTTTAATATACCATTGGTTTTATTGAGTTGGTATATAAGACCATGCCCAATTTAATATACCATTGGGTTATGTCTTATATACCATTGGATTATGTCTTATATACCAACTTTAATATATCAACTTTCATATACCATTGTCTTCTAGGGTTAGCATAACCAAAAACTAATGACGACCATTGGAGAGGAAGAGGAGAAGCTTTCCAAGGAGTTCTAGGCCAAGAACTCCTCTGGTTGCACCGTCGTCACCGCCAAATGGTAGATCGCGCAATGAGGATCTCAACCACACCAAATTCTTCCACAAATCAAAACTTTGAATTTTAGTCAAGTATCTATCTTGCTTTAATCAAGTTAATGCTTCTCTTATATTAGTCTAGGGTCGATTAGAATTAGTGTTCTTGAAAGAAAACATTAATTGGAGACAAAAAAAATTACATGTTGTAGAGGTAAAGTTTATATTCTGGAAATTCATTTCACATGTAGAGGTTGAACCACGAATTTCCATGGTGTTAATGATAGAAAATCTGGAAAAAAGAATGGAAGAAACTAAGTTAACGAAAAATATTAGGGTTCTTGAGATTTATATATATTTTACCCTTTTATTTTGTTATAGTTGATAAAACACGCATGTTTTACATAGGATAGTTTTTATATGGGTATACAACACTTGTAGTATAAGTGGTTGGGAGTTTGGGACTGAAACATGATGATTTGGATGAGTTTGGGGTAAGATTTTCGTAGTTGGGTTTTCTGCACTTTCGCCATAACTGCTTGATCGATCGATCGAGCCCAGAGCATCGATCAATAGATAGATCGATCGATCTACCCCTCCTGGAAAACTATATTTTTTATCGTGTTAACTTAATCCGATTTTATGCGTAATAAACCTTGATTAGGGTTGCTAGAACATAATGGAACATAAAAAGGACCAGTAGGGTCAAGATAAACCCTGTTAAGTGGGACTTTAATGTGAAGGGAAATACAGGGTAAACGGGGAGATATTCATACTTAGAAAATCATACGTGCATTGACTTAATAATCGAATAGACTAGGAAGTTGGAGCAGAAGGTAAGTGAGGGCCTACTGAAATTGTACTTAGGTAAAGATAATACTTCGAGAGACGAGAAGTGAGTTTAGAATAACTTAATTACGAGAATAAAATGAACGAGTTCGTTATACGAAATAATCGAGTAAAATGTGTAATAACGGATAATTATAATTATGGGTCGTGAGAGCACCTAACTTAGTAATGTGGATGTGAATACATATATATATATATATATGACGGTGTGATTGTGCATATACCATTTCTGTGTAAAAATCGTACCCGAGCTACTTGCTATCATGAGGGTTTTCGCACCGAGACAGTCTTATCTCGATGGGACCTTTATGGGGGATATTGACTTATACCTTAGAACATAGGATTCCTTGGTACAGGCTATCTGATTGATAGTCAGACGGTCCTAAGAGACGTGAGGGTATGTGTTGACCTCTTAGTGACTTGGAACTATGCCTCGCCTCCATATGTATGTGTTTTATGTTAATGCAGTTCGAGAGTGATTCCGAACTAGCATTTCCCTAAATATGTGTGATACAGGGACTTGATAGCAGAGTATGCCAGCATCATAGTTTTTATGTGGGGTGCCGTTAGTATATATATATTATATGAGTGATTGGTATATATATACTTATTTATGGAAACTTTGCACCATAGATTTTTATGTGGGGTTCCGTTTGTATATATATTATATGTGTAATTAATATATATACGTATATCTATATGGGAACTTTATACTGTGCGTATAAGTAGTTAAGAAATGAATAAATGTTTCACTTCACTATCAGTATTCGAAAACGTTATAACGATACGGAATTATTCTAAATAACGTAAGAAATCTTGAAGAGATAGATTTTCTAAAGTGAATATCACAACCTTAATTTCACGTGATAAGATTTATGGAGAATAAGTTAGAGAGATATATGAGATTCATTAGTACGGTAGATGTGCACAATAGATGAGAGGTGAGAATTCTCAAGAGAGTGTCGCATACTAATATGATTGTTGCATTAGCCGGTAAGCATTTTATATACTTGATAAACTATTTTAAAACTATTTTGCAATTGGGCTCTGACCCGTTTTCTGTTACCTCTACTCTCTTGTGCATATATATATATATATATATATATATATGTATTACAGGTGCCCAGTCACAGGGGTGTCATGCTTAGGATTCTTTGGATGGAACGTTCTGTAGCTTTTGTGGGAGTTGCAGGCCATTGCTTAGACGACTTCATTGTTGACTCCACTTCTAGTTCAGTTTTATCCAGTGGGGCATGTGTCGCCCTTTTCCATTATTTAGTTGGTTTTGTCAGAGATTGTAATTCTTTTACTTTCAGTATCCTTACTTCGAGATTTATTACTGTCAGGATGTTACCCTTTAGTGTTTTAAAGTTGGGATTTGTTATTGATGATTAAACTCTTGAATGTTCATTTTTTATTCTTATACTGAATGTGTGACTCTTAAAATGTTAATGGTCAAAGGTTTTATAATTGGATTTAATAAAATGGAAATAAGGTTTTAAATGGTTTTGACACTTAGCTTAATTAATCAGGGTGTTTAAATTTGAAAATTTTAATTTGCGACAGTGATGCTAAGAATGAACCAACTGTTCACCTTGATTTTAATTTAATAAAGGATTGATCGCCCGGTATTTAATTAGGTGGAGTGTCACAGGTGGTATCAGAGCATCAGGTTCTAGTGTCCTTTAGGATTTGTGCGGCTTATTATGCTTTCAGCGTTGCTTTGTTTGATATAGAGCCCTATGTTTAGGATTGTCGATTTCTTTGATGAGATTTCGTTCTCCTGCTATAACGTATATACATTAGTGAATTCTAATTTCGTTCAGATGTGTGCGTGTGCCGAGCGATGACGAATGTCAGAAGAGGACCATTAAGCGGACATCGGGAGGCAGGGCTCAGTTGAGGTTGTAAAATATATTCGAGGATGATGACCGTAGTCGAGGTCACCCTTATTATGGCACGGGAAGCCAGGACTATAAAGATAACTAGAACGCAGCCTAGGATTTCCAAGTGTTTCTATAGTCGAAAGAGGTGAGAGAGTAGACTCAACCAACATGGTACGAGTGGGAAAAGTCAGACAAAGCATTGTATAAAATTGTCAGTGGAAATTCTAGAAAGGAAAAAATTGTGTGTGTTAGCCATGGAGGTAAAGTATCCATAGGCTTGGACATAGGACGGAGTGTGGCTAACTGAAAGTGAAAATTTGGAGACAAATTTTCTTGACTTGTCGAAATTAGGTTATCATGGTGGGAGTCAGCCACTACTTTTAGAAGGAGAATGCTATGCCTATAGGAGAATCTTAAGTACAATTTGACCGCAAGTTCCTTCATCAGATGTTCAAGATGACAAGTGAATGATGTTCTGAACTCATCACAGGAAGGCCTGACAGAGGTCCATATGTGAATGCACAGTTAGCGAATCTTGTATCGGAAGATGTAGATACAAAGGGAGGAAAGAACTCCAAGTGGGAGACCGACTCGTAATAATAGTTGATAACACTTGAAAAGGGAATTCTGCTGGACGTTTGATTCAGGGGTTGACAAGATCGTACTTTGTCAATGAAGATGATAATTCTTCTTGGTATGGGAAGCTAAAAGAATCAAAGAATTTAGTCAAGAATAAGACTGAATACAACGGTGGTGGTGTAGAACCACAAACGGGTGTGGATACACATCAGGGGACCCATTTAAATGATTCGGATAGTTGAATTCTTACCAAGTGATGGTAAATTCAGTAAGGACTATTATAGACAGTGACATGTTCTTTAGGGCCTAAAAGGCTAAGGGAATAGCCGGGGTAGCCAACAGAAACTGAGTCTACTAAAGTCCGAGAGAAGGACAATCCTAACATGGTTAGTAGAACAGGTGATAAGTAGATTATGTGTTGAGGTATTTTGTGGGGAGTGAAATCCCACGCGATAATATTTTCTGAAGTGAGTAAAGGGACAAGAATACGGTGCCTAGTAAAAGACAACGATTAAAGTAGTTTTGTTTTGGTTTGGGAAGACGTGTTACATTCGGAAACCATTTGTGCAGTCAAGACGATTGGCATGGTGGAAGTATAAGTTGTATCCTCAGAGGATGAGGCGTGTTTATGTGACACGAGCGAGTCACTATATTTTGTTCATTGCTAGATTTGCATGTGAGACGAGTTTAATGCACATATTTATAAACGTTATTATTGTGTGAATATTTTTTCCTAGTGTAGCGATATTTTTCTTTAGTGCTATCCGCGGAGGATGAATGAGTATATTAGCAGTGTTATGTACTTTATTGAGGTTACTCGTTGTAGTGATGCGATATGCAAGTATGATATTATCTTTGTTACAACGTTATAGAAATGGTTAGTACGATAGTGGGCAATTATTGCAAGGCTATCGGAGTGGTTGCATTAGTGCAGCATGTTTTTATCTGGCGAGGCTTCACCTGCAAGAAGGTCGGACTCGCACTTATATTATCTATCCTAGAGACTTCGGAGGGGATAGTGGGCTCGAGATATTCGATACCGATGTATGTATGGACTTTGTCATTATGATTCAGTATGTATCGGGTTTACTGTTGAGCGAAAAGATTTAACTCAGTATTATGTTTGGCACTCGGGACTTGGTGATAGGAAGAGTGCATTGTTATATCTATCCTCTAGAGATGTGGGAGTTAAGATTTGTACCCCATATTATTAGGAAAAGGGATTTCGAGAATCCGATTATATGTATTCGAGGTTTATGGAATGCAATTACCACCAACTAATACTGAACGATAGTTCAATTGGGGAAATGTTCTTTGTTAAGTGTAATTATGGGACGAAATGTAACTTTTCTGTCAAGAGACGGAATAAAGGGATACATGTTATGGATGGAGGACCTAACAGATTTTGATAACCGACAATGCTAGGTAGTAGTGTATCGGGGGGATTCCTTGTTTGGATTTTGCTTTTCGAGACATCCCACGCATGAAACTTAGCGTAAGGTTAGAATTAGGGAGATGTTTGGTCATAAGTCCGTGAGTTCGGTACCTCGGTCGTACTAGGGGTAGGCAATTATATCTATAAGTTAGAAGTTAAATCATGATTTAAGGCCAGTGGAGTCGGTTATGTGGTAAGAAAGCATTGAAAGTTATCCCCACGAGTTGAGGGGTGGAACGATGATAAGGAGGATTTAAAAATTTCGATTTCTAGGGTGATTGAGAGTATCCAAGTGTTGTAACCGCGTTCAAAACACAAAGTAAATAAATAGTTGGGATGATTTTTAGCATGGATTATTTGAAAAGAATTTTTATTATACAAAGGAGATGACTTGTATTTATTTTGATGAATAGAGCGTTAGTGATTTATTTTGGTCGTTGTACCTATTTGGGAAAATTGTTGTACTTATCTGAAGAAGTTTGAGATTTGTTGTTCCTCTTTTGTTGTTATGGAATTTGAATGCCGTATTCCTTATATTTTGTTGGATCTAGTTAGTTCTACAGATGAGCAGCGCGCCGTTCGCTCTCCCAGGACGGTCGGGGTGTTATAAAATGTGGACATCTTGGTTAGCTGATGTTAAAAATCGTTCGAGTTGAAGGGACGTGGTAATAGACGTGTGAAATATATGTTTATGGGACTAACAGAATGAAGTGTAAGTGATAGAGTGGATTAAACGTCACATGAGGGGCGATAATCCATACATAAGTGTGCAACTAGAATAGCACACCCTAATTTGATTGGAAGGCTGTGGGGAGCCATTTAAGAAGGGGGTATTCCTTGAATAGAGTAGAATTTAATTATTATGAAGAACACTCAGAGCGGAGTTGTTATTAGTCAAGTGTGAGAGAGACTTACGAATACAAAGAGTGATGATGTTAGTATGGTATAAAATATCCAGAAGTGCGCATCGTGGAGAAAAGAGCACAAGTCGGAACTTTCGGCATACACCAAGGAAGGAAGGGGAGTATTACGTGTCACTTAATGTGAGATATTTTAAGGAAAAATCGATGTTTAGCGGGACGTAGTGAGTAGTCTCTACATGCACCGCCCATAGGTAGGATTCGGTTGGAAGAGGAGAATCAACCAGAGAATTTTGTGTTTATCGACAATTCCTGTAATTGGAAGAGGTCGATAAAGTCGTTAAAGTTCTTGGATGGGTTACCATCCTCAAAACAAGATCAAAGGTTCATCCGAACATGTGAATTAAGTCGCCCAAGAAGGAAGTGATTGATATTCCTTTGGGGTGGTTTACAATATTAACTAGTGTGCCCCAAACTTCCTTTGAAAGGAAGGATTGCGCCAGTACATGGTCCGGTACAGTATTAATTTATGAATCGGGATGAGATTTGTGAATCTCACCTTTGATATGGGATTTCAGGAACCAGCGGAGGTAAGGTTTCGTTTCGAGTAGGATGTATCACCCTTAGCCAGGGAATAGGCGCACGGTGATTACAGATTAGTGGAGCCACATGAAGGAAATTTTGGAATCTTGGTACGGTAATTTCAGGAGTGCTCTGTAGAAGCACTCATATCTGTTTGTCGCGTACGAGGTACTTATTAAGGTTCTGGTATGCAAGAACATCGACTATTCTCCTTCCGTATGTTTAGAGGTCAGTGGATAATCAGAATTTTGGATCGGTCGAGAATAATCCGATAACTATGGTGTAATTTCACGACTGTTTTAGGCGAACAAGAGTGGTCAAATGTTCGTATGGTTTTTCTCAGAATGGGAGTTTTGTATATAAATAAATCCGAGTAGTTGTCATGTAGTGAGGTGCGGCCTCCCAATGATAGTGAGATAATGGAAATTTATAATGTATAGGCGTGACCTATACGAATGTTGTCGATTAGGATCACCATGTGAAGTGTCTCCAATGAGAATGTTAATCAAGATTGCTGTGAGGCGGGGGCTATAGTGATTAAGCGCCTAACTATGTAGATAGTTTGCGTACTGAAAAGATATCCAGAATTGTTCTACCAGGTAGGCCTTATTTTCCAAATTTCAAGACAAAATTTCGTTATTAGGGGGGAGTATGTAATACCCCGTATTTTTATAGCTTTTAAATTTAGGGATTTATTAAATTTAATTGAGATAAATTAATTTAATTTTAATCCGAAAATTTGTTTTAAATATTTACTAGCGTGACGAGAGTTAGTAATTATTGAAAATTTGTTGAATGTTACTGGATGAGTATAGTAATATATGAGATTTATTTTATAAAATTGCCACGTGTGAATAAAATGACAATTATTAAAATTAAGTCGGGACGCGCATGTGTCGTGTCAGGACTAAATTATTATTATAAAAAGTGAATAAATTATAAGTTGCTCGTATGGTCATTTTGAGCGCCCCAAAGTGTCCGGAAGGGTCGAGATAGTCAAAATAATGTACCTGGGGGTTTAGTTTGGGTCTCGGGGCGTTTTTAGGCTTAATTAGTACCCCAGGAGGGCATTTTGGACATTTTGTAATTATGGGTAATTAAACCCACGAATTTTCTAGGGTTATATCAGATGGTAAGTGTTCTCTTCTAGGGTTAGCATAACCAAAAACTAATGACGGCCATTGGAGAGGAAGAGGAGAAGCTTTCCAAGGAGTTCTAGGCCAAGAGCTCCTCCGGTTGCACCGCCGTCACCGCCAAATGGTAGATCACGCAACGAGGATCCACACCACACCAAATTCTTCCACAAATCAGAACTTTGAATTTCAGGAAAGTATTTATCTTGCTTTAATCAAGTTGATTCTTCTTTTATATTAGTCTAGGGTCGATTAGAATTAGTGTTCTTGAAAGAAATCACTAATTGGAGACAAAAAAAATTACATGTTGTAGAGGTAAAGTTTATATTCTGGAAATCCATTTCACATGTAGAGGTTGAACCACGAATTTCCATGGTGTTAGTGATAGAAAATATGGAAAAAAGAATGGAAGAAACTTAAGTTAAAGAAAAATATTAGGGTTCTTGAGATTTATATAGATTTTACACTTTATTTTGTTATTGTTGATGAAAACTCGCATGTTTTACGTAGGATGTTGTTTATAAGGGTATACAACGCTTGTAGTATAAGTGGTTGGGAGTTTGGGACTGATGATTTGGATGAGTTTCAGGTAAGATTTACGTTCCTGGGTTTTCTGCAGTTTCGCCATAACTGCTTGATCGATCGATCGAGCCCAGAGCATCGATCGATAGATAGATCGATCGATCGACCCCATTTCATCAATCGATCGACCCCTCCTGGAAAACTGCATTTTTTATCGTGTTAACTTAATCCGATTTTATGCGTAGTAAACCTTGATTAGGGTTGCTAGAACATAATGGAACATAAAAAGGACCAGTAGGGTCAAGATAAACCCCGTTAAGTGGGACTTTAATGTGAAGGGAAATACAGGGTAAACGGGGAGATATTCATACTTAGAAAATCATACGTGCGTTGATTTAATAATCGAATAGTCTAGGAAGTTGGAGCAGAAGGTAAGTGAGGGCCTACTGAAATTGTACTTAGGTAAAGATAATACTTCGAGAAACGAGAAGTGAGTTTAGAATAACTTAATTACGAGAATAAAATGAACGAGTTCGTTATACGAAATAATCGAGTAAAATGTGTAATAACGGATAATTATAATTATGGGTCGTGAGAGCACCTAACTTAGTAATGTGGATGTGAATACATATATATATATATATATATGACGGTGTGATTGTGCATATACCATTTCTGTGTAAAAATCATACCCGAGCTACTTGCTATCATGGGGGTTTTCGCGTCGGGACGGTCTTATCTCGATGGGATCTTTATGGGGGATATTGACTTATACCCTAGAACACAGTATTCCTTGGTACAGGCTATCTGATTGATAGTCAGACGGTCCTAAGAGACGTGAGGGTATGTACTGACCTCTTAGTGACTTGAAACTATGACTCGCCTCCATATGTATGTGTTTTATGTTAATGCAGTTCGAGAGTGATTCCGAACTAGCATTTCCCTAAATATGTGTGATACAGGGACTTGATAGCAGAGTATGCCAGCATTATAATTTTTATGTGGGGTGCCGTTAGTATATATATATTATATGAGTGATTGGTATATATATACTTATTTATGGAAACTTTGCACCATAGATTTTTATGTGGGGTTCCGTTTGTATATATATTATATGTGTAATTAATATATATATGTATATCTATGTGGGAACTTTATACTGTGCGTATAAGTAGTTAAGAAATGAATAAATGTTTCACTTCACTATCAGTATTCGGAAACGTTATAACGATACGGAATTATTCTAAATAACGTAAGAAATCTTGAAGAGATAGATTTTCTAAAGTGAATATCATAACCTTAATTTCACGTGTTAAGACTTATGGAGAATAAGTTAGAGAGATATATGAGATTCATTAGTACGGTAGATGTGCACACTAGATGAGAGGTGAGAATTCTGAAGAGAGTGTCGCATACTAATATGATTGTTGCATTAGCCGGTAAGCATTTTAAGTACTTTCTAAACTATACAATCGGGCTCTGACCCATTTGCTATTACCTCTGCTCTCTTGTGCATATATATATGTATTACAGGTGCCCAGCCACAGGGGCGTCATGCTTAGGATTCTTTGGATGGAACATACTGTAGATTTTGTGGGAGTTGCAGGCCATTTCTTAGACGACTTCATTGTTGACTCCACTTCTAGTTCAGTTTTATCCAGTGGGGCATGTGTTGGCCTTTTCCATTATTTAGCTGGTTTTGTCAGAGATTGTAATTCTTTTACTTTCAGTATCCTTACTTCGGGATTTATTACTGTCAGGATGTTTCCCTTTAGTGTTTTAAAGTTGGGATTTGTTATTGATGGTTAAACTCTTGATTGTTTATTTTTTATTCTTATACTTAATGTGTGACTCTTAAAATGTTAATGGTCAAAGGTTTTATAATTGGATTTAATAAAATGGAAATAAGGTTTTAAATGGTTTTGACACTTAGCTTAATTAATCAGGGTGCTTAAATTTGAAAATTTTAATTTGCGACAGTGATGCTAAGAATGAACCAACTGTTCACTTTGATTTTAATTTAATAAAGGATTGATCGTCCGGTATTTAATTAGGCGGGGTGTCGTAGAAATTTAATGTTGTTGCGATTCGTGTTAAATTATTAATTGTGCCACCTTAGGGAAATATTATAATTTTGATATCTCGAGGACGTTGTGTATTGTAGGTAATCAGTTTTCACCCCTTGTTATAGTACATTGGTTAGGTATGGGACTAGTAAGTGGGACTTAGTTGCGATTTATGATAATTAGGTATGAGACTAGTTAGTGTGAGTCTATGAGGGTTATATAATTTGGGGTGGGGGATGATTTTCTATATTATACCATTGTTACGATAGCTTAGGATTTATATCTACGTGGAGTGACATTTTATAATCATCATTTACTTAGGATAGGACGAATTTGTGTTTTGGAAACCCTTAGTTAGGACTAAGGGGTATTTTGAGGATTTTCACATCGCTTTTAGGGGGGGAATTTAATTTGAATAATGAGTATAATAAATTTTGGAAATTAATACCGCGGGACTAAAACGGGTATTTAAAGTTTATTGGAGACATAATGTGTCGGGGCTGACAGTTTAAACGGGTCAGAAGACGATTTATGTCGTGTCGTGTGTGGAACCTTGTCGTATCGCGAGGATCGAAGGATAAAAATGAATTAGACGGCGGACTTGACTAGGGGACATGTGTGTGGGTGGAACATTGTCATATCGCGAGGGTCGATAGTTAAAACGGGTCAGACAGCGGCTTTGACAAGGGGATGTGTATCTTGATAAATTATAATTGTGGGTCATTTAACTAAATTTAATATTGTGGGAATGCGGATAAAATTAAAATAATATTGGTTTGGCACATTTTAAATAAACCTTGCGGGTAGTTAGAAATTTATTTTTGGTGATTAATAATCTTCGTAAGTAAAATATTTTATTGTTATGGTCAATATATATAGTACTAATGTCTAGGTTCAAGGACCCTAATTTAAAGGAGTAGTCAGTATTCATGCTCAACGCTTTGGCTCTGACACATGCGATGACTAATCTTTTTTAGGATTTACTTGGGAGTAGCTGCATAGGATTCATTCGAGATCTTTTGGAGGTGCAGCTGGAGGTATATTATTGCTTTAGTAGTTGGATTTCTCTTTCCATTCCGTCGTATTTATTATGAGACTACATTTCAGATTTATTGGGCCTTTCGGTTCCAAAGTTGTTTTGAGATTTCAGTTGGATTTAATTATTTAATTATTGAGATATTCGGAGATCTCATGTGATGGATTTTTAAATCGCACTTTGGTGTTTTATCAGTTGGATGTCATTAATATTTGGGATTGATTAAAATTATTTATCTTGTGGATTAAAATTTTTATGTATCATATCTGCCACATGCTAAGGATGATAATTAATTTACTCGCACTCGGCTCAGTTTTGGTGGCGGGCGACGCCAGAATTTAGCGGGGTGTGATAGATAGTATCAGACAATGGTTTTAGGTCTCGTAGGTTGTGAGTCCATTTAGCTTCTGCGTTATCGATCTTTGAATCCCTTTATTGACTCGTACTCCTGAAGGTAGAGGGTCTAGCATACGTATTAGATGTGTTTCTTGAATATAGGGATTTTTGTTTTTAATGATGCTGTACGCATTGGGGTTAGAGATAGAGATCTTGATGTGAGAATCCTTAGCATTTAATTTTGCAGATGAAAAATTCAGAATTTAATTTTGGAGATGAGGATTTATTTTGGAGAAATCGTTGGTATGAATTGTGGGTACCTCTAATATTGATGTAGCAATATCATTTGACTTGAGGATTTAAGCGTCGTGACAATAGTTGGAGATAAGATCGAGTGACGATCCGAGTAGAGAGCGTGGGATGTCATTACTTTCTTAGATACTTATATATATAGGAGTTATAAGTATTGTATTTTATTGTGGGATTACGAATGATGATGCTAAGATTTAGCACCACCAGGTAAGTGTTAGTGAGCTCAAGCAGTAGCAGCCATGGCAGCCATAGAGATATATGAGTGTATAGAAGGGGATGAGTATAAGAGGAAATAAGACTGATGTATAGTGGTTCAGCCAAATTGGCCTACATCCACTGTGAGTGTGTGATCCACTAAGTATGGGCACTAATGGCCTTGGATACAATGCACATAACCCTCTCTCTCTCCCTACTGTGTGTGAACAAGCAGAGTTTTAGCTAGGGTTGTAATGAATCGATCCCCTGTAGGGTTGTAGGTGATAAGTATATATAGGTCTTGGGGGGTGTAGTGTACCCCCCAAGTATGCATGGTGCATGTGAATGATGATCCAGCCAACCCCCTGTTGACACCTGTAGATGCCAAATGATGACACAATATTCCCTCACGTGAGGGTGTGATTCGGTTATAACGGTCTGCCACGTGTCATATGAGCCTCACGCGCACTGTTCCACGCGTCTCCCAAACCACGCGCTGTCAGGATGTCACCCTCGGCCCATGAGCCGAGGCCGAGGGCAAAGTTCCTTCCGGTAGTGAGTCTGGCTTAGTTCTGGCCTCGTACTGTCGTACCCTCGTAGGGTCGTCCGGAGCCTGGGGGTCGGCCCCTCGTACTGTCGTCCGGAGCCTGGTGGAGGGTCGACCCCTCGTACTGTCGTCTGGAGCTTGGTGGAGGGTCGGCCCCTCGTACTGTCGTCTGGAGCCTGGTGGAGGGTCGGCCCCTCGTATGGTCGTCTGTGTCTGGTGGTGGCCAGCTGGGGCCTACTGAAGGGTCGTCCCCTCGTAGGGCCGTCCGTACTAGAGGTAATCCCCATCCAGGCTCAGGGTATAAACGGGCATATCAATCACCCCCCAGCCCTTAGCCATAGGTGTCATTGAGATGGCTGAGGGATATTTGCTGAATTCGAGACACGTGTGATCAGCTAGGTGAGTGACACCTGTGCAGATACTCATTGACGTTCCAGTTTCCAAGGCAGGGCGGCTGTGCAGTGTGCTTGGGGCCTTGTGCCCTAATTATAGCTTTCTTTGGTAAATGGGTCCACTCATTACCAAAGTATTTAAAAGATTTTCAAAATCTCTCTTCATCTTCTTCTTCTTCGCGCCCAAGGTTATTCTCTCTCTAGAACCAGTTCCCATTGCCACTTCAGCCTCCGATTTCCCAGGTTTCAGCAGCGTTCTTGCCCTCTTCTCATCAGGTAACCTCTTTCACCACGCGTTTTCTTTTGCCTTCATTTCTGTTTATTTTTTAGGGTCGTAGGTCGTCTGGTTCTTAGAGCTCCCCCATAGCTTTTTCCGGTGTCTTCTCCAGTCACTAGTTCTTCGAACGTTCTTGACGAAAACCCTTGAGTTCTTTATTTAATCCAAAGGTCAACCCTGGTCAATCTCCCAAGTGTTTGTGGTTGAATTAGCCAAGTCTAGTATAATTTCTTTAAGTGTAGGGTCTTCCCCTTAATGCTTAGGAGGCTTTACAACCTGGTGTCTGAATTCCCGTCCTTGAGAGAGAAGCTATTTACCGAGATCAGATGGATAGAGGAGGAGGAAGAGAGGAGACGAGGGGCCGACCCTAATTGGGTACGACCCATCTTTCCCATTCCTCTTGCCACCATAAGACTATCTGAACCCTCTGAGTCTTGTGGGTCGTCATCTCGTCCGGCCGACACTTCCAAACAAAGCGAAATGGATGAGAGAGCCTTCTCTCCAACTGGTGCTGGAACTTCTGGTAGAAGGGACTCACCTGACCTTAGCCCTTCCCGAGAGGCCGAGGGTACGATCCCCTCTGAGGCTGTCCCTGTGACAACCCTATCCCCCAACGCCTTCCAAGTGGCATTTCCTCAGGGTCCTCCTGCAGGTGATGAGGAGGATGAGGACGATGATACAGATGATGAGGTTGATACCTCCCATGCCTCGTCTTTTATCTCCTCTGTTAGGGATAGGGACCTTCTGATATGGAGGCATATTTACGGAGTGCCCTCTGAGGTAACTATGAGGGTGCCCTCTGAGGCTGAGAGGGTTTTTGAGGGTGAAGAGGGAGAGGTTGCAGTCTACGAGCAAATGTTCAAAGTAGGTGTCAGACTTCCCTTCCACCCTGCCATTGTAGACATTCTGTCGGCTCTGGGCGTCTCCCCCTCTCAACTTCCACCCAACTCATGGAGGACGATTCTGGGGTACATCTCTTTGTGGAAAAACGCTTTCACCGATGAGCCCTCGTCCGACGTGTTCTTGGCCTGCTACAATATCACCTCTTCATCTAAACAGCCCGGATACTATCATCTAGGGGCGAGAAGGTCTGAGAAGAAGCTGCTCCACGTAGCTCAAACTTCCAATCATGATTGGAAGAAAAGGTTCTTCTTCATATCTGGGGCATGGGAGAGCCCCACCGAGGCGTCCCCTTCTGCAGATGATCCGAGGGTTCCTAACAGATGGTATAATCCCTCCATGAAAGCTAGGTCAGACCCCGAACTTAGCCTGGAGGAAAGGGATATTGTTGAGTATCTGAGGGGACGAGGGAGAGAGGGTGAGATCCCAAAGTTCGAAGATTTGATGACCCCTCGATTCCTTAAAGAAGCTGGTCTGAGGGTCGGCCCTCTGACAGAACTATGTAAGTTATATTGAACATTTTCCCTCCCCTCTTTACTTATTTTTGAAGTGTTCTCTCTTTATCTCTGAACTTTCCTGATGCATCGTATCCTTTTCAGATCGTCCTGCAGGCGTGTCAGACTACCTCTGGGATATGACTGCTCCAAGCCTTCTTGCTGGTCTGACAAAGAAGAAGGGGAAGGAGCCTCAGCAAGCTCCAAAGAAGACAAGGGCCTCAGGGCCGACAGTTGTTGAGCCGACAGCTGTTAGCCACAAAAGGAAGGAGCCTGAGGCTCCAGTCGAGCCTCGTCCTGACCCTAAGACGAGGGCCAGGGCCGAGGCCTCTGAGGGTGCAACCTCTTCATCAAGCATGGGGGCCTTCTGGTCTCAAAATCTGTCCCATCTGAGGGCCGACCCCTCATCTCTCATTGCCAACTTGAGGGCAGCAAAGGCTTCGATGTTCTCTGCACCGTCGGCCTCCGACTTCGAGTTTTTGGCGAAGATGCCTCCAGCCAAAGTGTATGACTACGGTCTGCACTCCCTTGCTCAGGTATTGGTCCTGACTTTTAATTTCATTCTTTCAACTGTTCCATCGGCCCCTCTTGACATTTGTTCATTTTTTCTTGCAGTCTGTCTATGCCCTCACCTCGGCCACCAAGTGGATGGCTGAGAATCAACAGAAATTCCATGAAGCTGAGAGGGCCATTCAACAAGAGGCTGACCTACGGACAGAGTTGGACACTGCTAGGGCCGAGCTGGAGAGCGCAAGGACTGAGCACGCTAGAGTCCTTGATGAGCTGACGAAGCAACATGATGCCGATCTTCAGGCTAAGGACTTGTTGATCAAGGACAAGGACTTGTTGATCAAGGGCAAGGATGAGGCTCTGATCAACCTGGAGACCCAACATAAGACTGAGCTGGAAGCAGCCATCAAGAATGCTGAGGCTGATGCTGTGGAGGCATACAAGACTTCGGATGAATTTCAGGGCTTCGGCCTTGAATATCTTGAAAGGGGGATTAGGACGGCCTGCCGGTGGGTCGTCCTCAGATTTGGCGATGTCGTCTCCTCTGTTCGCCCATCATTGGAGGGTGTTCAACTGGACGACCCCCTAATTGCCGAGGCCCTCAATCAAGTGGAGGCCCAAGTCCAGATCGAGGGGGTCGGCACATCTGAAGATGATCCGGTGCTGGTAACTGAGGAGGCCATTCCCATTGATGTTGAGGCTCTGCCCTCTGATGTCGTCCCCTAGGGTGGCTGCCTGTAGCCCATACCCTTGTTTTTGTATTTTTATTCTGTATATTGTAAAACACTTGATGCTTTATATTAATACCATCGTCTCTTCCTTTCACAACTGTCTCCCATATTTAATTCTGTTATGGTTTGTTCCTTGCAAATTTGCTTCTTCGTTGATGATGATGATACTAACCCTTCCCTCGTCTTTTTGAGGACCAATGTGGGGTCGTCCCCTCATCAGGCCTCATTATAGCCGAGGGTTCAAATGATCAAATTAATGATTTTTAAATAAAGTCTACCCTCGTCTTTCTTGAGGACAGTGGTGGGGTCGTCCCCTCCACTGGCCCTCATTATAGCCGAGGGTTTAACCATCCAATTTAATGGTTTTTAACAAAGTCTTCCCTCGTCTTTCTTGAGGACTGTGGTGGGGTCGTGCCTCCACTGATCCCCATTATAGCCGAGGGATCAACTTACCAAATTAATGGTATATATGAAGTCTACCCTCGTCTTTTTTGAGTGCAGTGGAGGGGTCGTCCCGTCCACTGGTCCTCATTATAGCCGAGGTTTCAACTTACCAAATTAATGGTATTTATGTAGTCTACCCTCGTCTTTCCTGAGGATAGTGGAGGGGTCGTCCCCTCCACTGGTCCTCATTATAGCCGAGGGTTCAACTAACCAATTTAATGGTATATATGAAGTCTACCCTTATCTTTCTTGAGGGCAGTGGAGGGGTCGTCCCCTCCACTGGTCCTCATTATAGCAGAGGGTTTAACCAACCAATTTAATGATTTTTAATTAAAGTCTACCCTCGTCTTTCTTGAGGACAGTGGTGGGGTCGTCCCCTCCACTGGTCGTCATTATAGCCGAGGGTTCAACTTACCAAATTAATGGCTTTTAACAAAGTCTACCCTCGTCTTTTTTTAGGACAGTGGTGGGGTCGTCCCCTCCACTGGTCCCCATTATAGCCGAGGGCTCAACTTACCAAATTAATGGATTTTAACAAAGTCTGCCCTCGTCTTTTTTGAGGACAGTGGTGGGGTCGTCCCCTCCACTGGTCCTCATTATAGCCGAGGGCTCAACTTACCAAATTAATGGATTTTAACAAAGTCTACCCTCGTCTTTTTTGAGGACAGTGGTGGGGTCGTCCCCTCCACTGGTCCCCATTATAGCCGAGGGCTCAACTTACCAAATTAATGGATTTTAACAAAGTCTACCCTCGTCTTTTTTGAGGACTGTGGTGGGGTCGTCCCCTCCACTGATCCTCATTATAGCCGAGGGTTCAACTTCTTTGCATGTATACTAGAACTGATAACCACTGGATGAGGGAAACACTGATACTTCTCATTAATCTTCAATGTGTTCTGTCGAAACAATGCTTATTACAACTATGGCTTATCAAGACCTTACAACACTACTGGTAGTATTTTTTCAAATGATCTGCATTCCAGGGGTTTGAGAAAGGTTCCCCCTCCAGGTTTTCTAGCCTGTAGGTCCCTGGGACAACTTCATCGATGACCCTATATGGGCCATGCCAATTAGGATGGAGCTTGTTGGGTTTCTGCCAAGTCTTTTTAAGAACCAAGTCTCCCACTGCGATAGGCCTCTGTTTCACCCTTTGGTTGTAAAACCTTGCGGTCCTCTGCTGGTAGGAAGCTTGCCTTATCTCAGCATCCTCCCTTCTTTCCTCAATCAAGTCCAGGTCAAGTCTCCTCTCTTCCGTATTTCCCTGGGGGTCATACACTTGGACCCTATGAGTGGGAAACTCGACTTCGGTGGGGATGACTGCTTCTGATCCATAAGCTAACATGAATGGGGTCTCCCCAGTAGAGGTCCTTACTGTTGTCCTGTACGCCCACAACACTGCATATAACTCCTCGACCCATCTTCCTTTTGCCTCCTCAAGCCTCTTCTTAATCCCATCTAGGATTGTCCTGTTCGTAACTTCGGTTTGCCCATTGGCCTGAGGTCGGCCTGGGGTGGAGAAAAATTGTTTGATACTTACCCTCTCACAGTACTTCTGCAGAGAGGCATTCTTGAACTGAGTCCCGTTATCCGAGATGAGGGTGTTGGGTAGACCATATCTGCATATCACATTTTTCCAAATGAACTGAAAGGTCTTCTTCTGTGGCCTCACCCCAAAGCAGAAATTATGGATGAACAAGTCTGCCAACTGCTTAAAGTTTCCAATAGAATTTTTTGGAAGAGACGTGTACCACACATGCGCAGCCCTTGTCAAGGTACCAGAGAAGGCACGACATCTCATCTCATCTGAGATAGAGTATATGTCTGCCGCGGATTGATACATCTCCACATGGTGGACAGGGTTGGTGCTCCCATCGTATCTTGGGGTGACCACAGGAGGCCTGAACTTCGATGGCGTGGGGAAGTTGACTATCTTTGCCACAAAGGGTGAGCCTATGGTGTATCCCCTCTGAAGAGGGTCCCGGCTCTTCAGTATGTCGCCAATCTTATCCTCTAACCGCTGGATTGAGTCATTCCAGGGCCTCACAGGGTCGGCCTGGCCGATGTTATCCCCTGCTGCTTCTTGGAGGTGGATGGAGGGCTCGGCTACGGCAGGCCTGTGTCGGCTATTTACTTCCCTTTGGCCGTCATCCCGTCTTTGGGGTCGGCCTTCTGCTTCTTTCCTAGATCTCGCTGCGCTTCTTGACTTGGACAACTTGTCTCGCAGGTCATTCACTGGGCCCAGCCTCTCGAAGGCCGACCCCCTGCTCAGGCGGTCAAAAGCAGAGCCTCTTGGGCGATCATCAGGGTTTGGTCTCCAGCACTTTCCTCTACTGTCCTGGAGGGGTCGTACTGTATTGTTGGAGACCTCATATGGCTCCCAGCATTCTACTGGAGCCTCTTCTTCCTCCAGATCATCATACCTGTCCTCAGGGCAAGGGTTTCCTTGCCTCCCCAGGCGTAAACGCCGGGGGTCAGCAACATCCCTACGCCGCTGAGGGGGTGGTAGGTCTTTATGTGGTGCCTGGGGTGGTCCCCTGGCCTCATGATGTCCTGGAGCTGCTGCCGGAGTAATCATCTCAGGTGAGACCCCTGGTGGTCTCAGTATATTCTGACTTAGAGCCGTAAACTGCTCCTGCATCATCCGCTGGCTGGCTGCCAGAGACTTTAGGGCTGCTGCCACATCAGCCATCTCAGACTGAGGTGGTGGCTGACTGGAACTGGGTCTTCCCCCATCATCCGGCGGGGGAAGTGGTGGCGGTGGCATCTCAGGTGCCATGTGCTTGAGCTATGAAGAGCTGAACTGAAGAAAATACTGGTTAGCTTGGGAACCTTAGTGGGTCTCTTTCAATGGTGAAACACCTCCTCTCAGGGGGAGTGTTGGTTCACCACCAGAGTGCCCAGTGAGGTCAAGCTGTACAAAGGAAGAGATGTCTCCTCGTTCCCACAGACGGCGCCAAACTGATGATGCTAAGATTTAGCACCACCAGGTAAGTGTTAGTGAGCTCAAGCAGTAGCAGCCATGGCAGCCATAGAGATATATGAGTGTATAGAAGGGGATGAGTATAAGAGGAAATAAGACTGATGTATAGTGGTTCAGCCAAATTGGCCTACATCCACTGTGAGTGTGTGATCCACTAAGTATGGGCACTAATGGCCTTGGATACAATGCACATAACCCTCTCTCTCTCCCTACTGTGTGTGAACAAGCAGAGTTTTAGCTAGGGTTGTAATGAATCGATCCCCTGTAGGGTTGTAGGTGATAAGTATATATAGGTCTTGGGGGGTGTAGTGTACCCCCCAAGTATGCATGGTGCATGTGAATGATGATCCAGCCAACCCCCTGTTGACACCTGTAGATGCCAAATGATGACACAATATTCCCTCACGTGAGGGTGTGATTCGGTTATAACGGTCTGCCACGTGTCATATGAGCCTCACGCGCACTGTTCCACGCGTCTCCCAAACCACGCGCTGTCAGGATGTCACCCTCGGCCCATGAGCCGAGGCCGAGGGCAAAGTTCCTTCCGGTAGTGAGTCTGGCTTAGTTCTGGCCTCGTACTGTCGTACCCTCGTAGGGTCGTCCGGAGCCTGGGGGTCGGCCCCTCGTACTGTCGTCCGGAGCCTGGTGGAGGGTCGGCCCCTCGTACTGTCGTCTGGAGCTTGGTGGAGGGTCGGCCCCTCGTACTGTCGTCTGGAGCCTGGTGGAGGGTCGGCCCCTCGTATGGTCGTCTGTGTCTGGTGGTGGCCAGCTGGGGCCTACTGAAGGGTCGTCCCCTCGTAGGGCCGTCCGTACTAGAGGTAATCCCCATCCAGGCTCAGGGTATAAACGGGCATATCAACGAACATGTAGGATTGGTTGTATGGGCGCCCGATAGTGGTATGGGTAGGCATATATGAGCCTTATTTTATTTTGCGCAATATGTGCTTGACGTGTATGCTTCGCCTAATTTCGAGGACGAAATTCTTTGCTAGTGGAGAAGAATGTAACACCCCATATTTTTTATAATTATTTTAATTAATTAATTGGAATTTTTGAGAAAAAAAATAATATTTTGGATTTAATGACTTTTATTAGTTAAATATGTTGGTTATGATTTTAGAAGAATAGAACTTCAAGCGGAATTGAAGTCGGATTTAAATCGAATTAATAATGGAGTTTTTAATATTTGCCTTATGTAATTTTCGTGGGGGAACTGTCAGATTTTCTGTAGGGTCGATAGATCGACCCTTATAATCGATCAATCGACCCTTTTAGTCGATTGATCGACCATGCCCAGTTTTTACACGATTCAGTCAGATTTTAGAGTTGGATTGGGATTAGGACTCTTAATTGTTATATAAGACTTATAATCCGTAGGGGGACTTCTCATAAACACTTTTTCCCAAGTTTTTCATTAGAAAGCACTTCCAAAATATTTCTCTCTCCACCATAATCATCAACCTTCAACAAGATCAAGTTTTTGTCACAAGTTTTGACACAATATTTATAGGTTTAATTTGGGGTTTAATCAAGAACGTCTCTGTGCTAATTTTTCGAGAGGAATCCATATTTCTATTCAGATTCTCAAATCAATCTTCACTCAGGCATGTTTATCCTATTATTTTCCCTTAGTGTTATGTGTCTTGATTGTAGCCTCCATTCAATTCATGTTTTCTAAAATAACTTGTTAATGTAATTATTCAAGAAATAAATATTGGGACTATTTTTCATGAAAAAAATTAATGTTATCTAATATTCATAACCTTGTTATTCTTCGGGTAGTAATTTGGGTCGCCGATTGTATTATGGGCATGTGCATGTAGAGGAGCCTTCGAAAGTAAATTCTGATATTTCATGAGAAAATCCTAGTTTAATTTGATTGCTTGTGTTGGAAAATAATAATCATGATAGGACTTGCATGTAGTTGTTATTATGAAAATCAAATATTAATGTGTCCTTGATTTCAATCACTTAATTAAAATTATTCAATTTGAAAATTTAATGTTGTTGCGATTGTTGTTAAATTGTTAATTGTGCCACCTTATGGAAATATTATAATTTTGATATCTCGAGGACGTTGGGTATTGTAGGTATAATCAGTTTTCAACCCTTGTTACAGTACACTGGTTAGGTATGGAACTAGTAAGTGGGCCTTAATTTTGATTTTTGCTAATTAGGTATCGGACTAGTTAGTGTGAGTCTATGCGGGTTATATAATTTGGGGTGGGGGATGATTTTCTATATTATACCATTGTTACGATAGCCTAGGATTCATATCTAGGTGGGGTGAAATTTTATAATCATCCTTTACTTAGGATAGGACAAATTTGTATTTTGAGAACCCTTAGTTGGGACAAAGGTATATTTTGAGCATTTTCACATCGCTTTTAAGGGTGGGGTAAATTTAATTTGAATAATGAGTATAATAAATTTTGGAAATTAATACCGCAGGACTAAAACGGGTATTAAAATTTTATTGGCGACATAATGTGTCGAGGTCGACAGTTTAAACGGGTCACAGGACGATTTATGTCGTGTCGTGTGTGGAACCTTGTCATATCGCGAGGATCACAGGATAAAAATGGATCAGGCGGCAAACTTGACAAGAGGATGTGTGGGTGGGTGGAACCTTATCATATCGCGAGGACCGACAGTTAAAACGGGTCAGACGGCGGCTTTGACAAGGGGATGTATATCTTGATAAATTATAATTGTGGGTCATTTAACTAAATTTAATATTGTCGGAACGCAGGTAAAATTAAAATAGTATTGGTGTGACACATTTTAAAGAAACCTTACGGGTAGTTAGAAATTTATTTTTGGTGATTAATAATCTTCATAAGTAAAATATTTTATTGTTATGGTCAATATATATAGTACTACTATCTGGGTTCAAGGACCCTAATTTAAAGGAGTAGCCGGTATTCAGGCTCGACGCTTTGGCTCTGACACATGCGATGACTAATCTTTTTTAGGATTTACTTGGGAGTAAGCTGCATAGGATTCATTGGAGATCTTTTGGAGGTGCAGCTGGAGGTATATTATTGCTTTAGTAGTTGGATTTCTCTTTCCATTCCGTCGTATTTATTATGAGACTACATTTCAGATTTATTGGGCCTTTCGGTTCCAAAGTTGTTTTGAGATTTCAGCTGGATTTAATTATTTAATTATTGAGATATTCGGAGATCTCATGTGATGGATTTTTAAATCGCACTTTGGTGTTTTATCAGTTGGATGTCATTAATATTTGGGATTGATTAAAATTATTTATCTTCTGGATTAAAATTTTTATGTATCATATCTGCCACATGCTAAGGATGATAATTAATTTACTCGCACTCGGCTCAGTTTTTGTGGCGGACGACGCCAGAATTTAGCGGGGTGTGATAGATAGTATCAGACAATGGTTTTAGGTCTCGTAGGTTGTGAGTCCATTTAGCTTCTCCGTTATCGATCTTTGAATCCCTTTATTGACTCGTACTCCTGAAGGTAGAGGGTCTAGCATACGTATTAGATGTGTTTCTTGAATATAAGGATTTGTGTTTTTAATGATGCTGTAGGCATTGGGGTTAGAGATAGAGATCTTGATGTGAGAATCCTTAGCATTTAATTTTGCAGATGAAAAATTCAGAATTTAATTTTGGAGATGAGGATTTATTTTGGAGAAATCGTTGGTATGAATTGTGGGTGCCTCTAATATTGATGTAGCAATATCATTTGACTTGAGGATTTAAGCGTCGTGACAATAGTTGGAGATAAGATCGAGTGACGATCCGAGTAGAGAGCGTGGGATGTCATTACTTTCTTAGATACTTATATATATAGGAGTTATAAGTATTGTATTTTATTGTGGGATTACGAACATGTAGGATTGGTTGTATGGGCGCCCGATCGTGGTATGGGTAGGCATATATGAGCCTTATTTTATTTTGCGCAATATGTGCTTGACGTGTATGCTTCGCCTAATTTCGAGGACGAAATTCTTTGCTAGTGGAGAAGAATGTAACACCCCATATTTTTTATAATTATTTTAATTAATTAATTGGAATTTTTGAGAAAAAAAATAATATTTTGGATTTAATGACTTTTATTAGTTAAATATGTTGGTTATGATTTTAGAAGAATAGAACTTCAAGCGGAATTGAAGTCGGATTTAAATCGAATTAATAATGGAGTTTTTAATATTTGCCTTATATAATTTTCGTGGGGGAACTGTCAGATTTTCTGTAGGGTCGATAGATCGACCCTTATAATCGATCAATCGACCCTTTTAGTCGATTGATCGACCATGCCCAGTTTTTGCACGATTCAGTCAGATTTTAGAGTTGGATTGGGATTAGGACTCTTAATTGTTATATAAGACTTATAATCCGTAGGGGGACTTCTCATAAACACTTTTTCCCAAGTTTTTCATCAGAAAGCACTTCCAAAATATTTCTCTCTCCACCATAATCATCAACCTTCAACAAGATCAAGTTTTTGTCACAAGTTTTGACACAATATTTATAGGTTTAATTTGGGGTTTAATCAAGAACGTCTCTATGCTAATTTTTCGAGAGGAATCCATATTTCTATTCAGATTCTCAAATCAATCTTCACTCAGGCATGTTTATCCTATTATTTTCCCTTAGTGTTATGTGTCTTGATTGTAGCCTCCATTCAATTCATGTTTTCTAAAATAACTTGTTAATGTAATTATTCAAGAAATAAATATTGGGACTATTTTTCATGAAAAAAATTAATGTTATCTAATATTCATAACCTTGTTATTCTTCGGGTAGTAATTTGGGTCGCCGGTTTTATTATGGGCATGTGCATGTAGAGGAGCCTTCGAAAGTAAATTCTGATATTTCATGAGAAAATCCTAGTTTAATTTGATTGCTTGTGTTGGAAAATAATAATCATGATAGGACTTGCATGTAGTTGTTATTATGAAAATCAAATATTAATGTGTCCTTGATTTCAATCACTTAATTAAAATTATTCAATTTGAAAATTTAATGTTGTTGCGATTGTTGTTAAATTGTTAATTGTGCCACCTTATGGAAATATTATAATTTTGATATCTCGAGGACGTTGGGTATTGTAGGTATAATCAGTTTTCAACCCTTTTTACAGTACACTGGTTAGGTATGGAACTAGTAAGTGGGCCTTAATTTTGATTTTTGCTAATTAGGTATCGGACTAGTTAGTGTGAGTCTATGCGGGTTATATAATTTGGGGTGGGGGATGATTTTCTATATTATACCATTGTTACGATAGCCTAGGATTCATATCTAGGTGGGGTGAAATTTTATAATCATCCTTTACTTAGGATAGGACAAATTTGTATTTTGAGAACCCTTAGTTGGGACAAAGGGATATTTTGAGCATTTTCACATCGCTTTTAAGGGTGGGGTAAATTTAATTTGAATAATGAGTATAATAAATTTTGGAAATTCATACCGCAGGACTAAAACGGGTATTAAAAATTTATTGGCGACATAATGTGTCGAGGTCGACAGTTTAAACGGGTCTCAGGACGATTTATGTCGTGTCGTGTGTGGAACCTTGTCATATCGCGAGGATCACAGGATAAAAATGGATCAGGCGGAAAACTTGACAAGAGGATGTGTGGGTGGGTGGAACCTTATCATATCGCGAGGACCGACAGTTAAAACGGGTCAGACGGCGGCTTTGACAAGGGGATGTATATCTTGATAAATTATAATTGTGGGTCATTTAACTAAATTTAATATTTTCGGAACGCAGGTAAAATTAAAATAATATTGGTGTGACACATTTTAAAGAAACCTTACGGGTAGTTAGAAATTTATTTTTGGTGATTAATAATCTTCGTAAGTAAAATATTTTATTGTTATGGTCAATATATATAGTACTACTATCTGGGTTCAAGGACCCTAATTTAAAGGAGTAGCCGGTATTCAGGCTCGACGCTTTGGCTCTGACAGATGCGATGACTAATCTTTTTTAGGATTTACTTGGGAGTAAGCTGCATAGGATTCATTGGAGATCTTTTGGAGGTGCAGCTAGAGGTATTTTATTGCTTTAGTAGTTGGATTTCTCTTTCCATTCCGTTGTATTTATTATGAGACTACATTTCAGTTTTATTGGGTCTTTCGGTTCCAAAGTTGTTTTGAGATTTCCGTTGGATTTAATTATATCATTATTGAGATATTCGGAGATCTCATGTGATGGATTTTTAAATCGCACTTTGGTGTTTTATCAGTTGGATGTCATTAATATTTGGGATTGATTAAAATTATTTATCTTGTGGATTAAAATTTTTATGTATCATATCTGCCACATGCTAAGGATGATAATTAATTTACTCGCACTCGGCTCAGTTTTGGTGGCGGCCGACGCCAGAATTTAGCGGGGTGTGACAGATAGTATCAGACAATGGTCTTAGGTCTCGTAGGTTGTGAGTCCGTTTAGCTTCTGTGTTATCGATCTTTGAATCCCTTTATTGACTCGTACTCCTGAAGGTAGAGGGTCTAGCATACGTATTAGATGTGTTTCTTGGATATAGGGATTTGTGTTTTTAATGATGCTGTGGGAATTGGGGTTAGAGATAGAGATCTTGATGTGAGAATCCTTAGCATTTAATTTTGCAGATGAAAAATTCAGAATTTAATTTTGGAGATGAGGATTTATTTTTGAGAAATCGTTGGTATGAATTGTGGGTACCTCTAATATTGATGTAGCAATATCATTTGACTTGAGGACTTAAGCGTCGTGACAATAGTTGGAGATAAGATCGAGTGACGATCCGAGTAGAGAGCGTGGGATGTCATTACTTTCTTAGATACTTATATATATATATAGGAGTTATATGTACCGTATTTTATTGTGGGATTACGAACATGTAGGATTGGTTGTATGGGCGCCCGATCGTGGTATGGGTAGGCATATATGATCCTTATTTTATTTTGAACAATATGTGCTTGACGTGTATGCTTCGCCTAATTTCGAGGACGAAATTCTTTGCTAGTGGAGAAGAATGTAACACCCCATATTTTTAATAATTATTTTAATTAATTAATTGGAATTTTTGAGAAAAAAAATAAATTTTTGGATTTAATGACTTTTATTAGTTAAATATGTTGGTTATGATTTTAGAAGAATAGAACTTCAAGCGGAATTGAAGTTGGATTTAAATCGAATTAATAATTTAGTTTTTAATATTTGCCTTATGTAATTTTCGTGGGGGAACTGTCATATTTTCTGTAGGGTCGATAGATCGATCCTTATAATCGATCAATCGACCATTTTAGTCGATTGATCGACCAATCCCAGTTTTTGCACGATTTAGTCAGATTTTAGAGTTGGATTAAGATTAGGACTCTTAATTGTTATATAAGACTTATAATTCGTAGGGAGACTTCTCATAAACACTTTTTCTCACGTTTTCTTCAGAAAGCCCTTCCAAAATATTTTTCTCTCCACCATAATCATCAACCTTCAACAAGATCAAGTTTTTGTCACAAGTTTTGACACAAGATTTAAAGGTTTAATTTGGGGTTTAACCAAGATTGTCCAAGAACGTCTCTTTGCTAATTTTTCGAGAGGAATCCAGATTTCTATTCCTATGCTTAAATCAATCTTCACTTAGGCATCTTTATCCTATTTTTTTTTCCTTAGTGTAATGTGTCTTGATTGTAGCCTCCATTAAATTCATGTTTTCTAAACTAACTTATTAATGTAATTATTCAAGAAATAAATATTGGGATTGTTTTTCATGAAAAAAAATAATGTTATCTAGTATTCATAACCTTGTTATTATTCGGGTAGTAATTTGGGTCGCCGGTTGTATTATGGGCATGTGCATGTAGAGGAGCCTTAGAAAGTAAATTCTGATATTTCATGAGAAAACCCTAGTTTAATTTGATTGCTTGTGTTGGAAAATAATAATCATGATAGGACTTGCATGTAGTTGTTATTATGAAAATCAAATATCAATGTGTCCTTGATTTCAATCACTTAATTAAAATTATTCAATTTGAAAATTTAATGTTGTTGTGATTGTTGTTAAATTGTTAATTGTGCCACCTTATGGAAATATTATAATTTTGATATCTCGAGGACGTTGGGTATTGTAGGTATAATCAGTTTTCAACCCTTGTTACAGTACACTGGTTTGGTATGGAACTAGTAAGTGGGCCTTAATTTTGATTTTTGCTAATTAGGTATGGGACTAGTTAATGTGAGTCTATGCGAGTTATATAATTTGGGGCGGGGGATGATTTTCTATATTATACCATTGTTACGATAGCCTAGGATTTATATCTAGGTGGAGTGAAATTTTATAATCATCCTTTACTTAGGATAGAAAGAATTTGTATTTTGGGAACCCTTAGTTGGGACTAAGGGGTATTTTGAAGATTTTCACATCGCTTTTAAGGGTGGGGGAAATTTAATTTGAATAATGAGTATAATAAATTTTGGAAATTAATACCGCAAGACTAAAACGGGTATTAAAAATTTATTGGCGACATAATGTGTCGGGCCCGACAGTTTAAACGGGTCACAGGACGATTTATTTCGTGTCGTGTGTAGAACCTTGTCATATCGCGAGGATCACAGGATAAAAATGGATCAGACGGCAAACTTGATAAGAGGACGTGTGGGTGGGTGGAATCTTATCATATCGCGAGGACCGACAGTTAAAACGGGTCAGACGGCGGCTTTGACAAGGGGATGTATATCTTGATAAATTATAATTGTGGGTCATTTAACTAAATTTAATATTGTGGGAACACAGGTAAAATTAAAATAATATTGGTGTGGCACATTTTAAAGAAACCTTGCGGGTAGTTAGAAATTTATTTTTGGTGATTAATAATCTTCGTAAGTAAAAGATTTTATTGTTACGGTCGATATATATAGCACTATTGTGTGGGTTCAAGGACCCTAATTGAAAGGAGTATCTGGTATTCATGCTCGGGGCTTTGGCTTTGACACATGCGTTGACTAATCTTTTTCAGGATTTACTTGGGAGTAGTTGCATAGGATTGATTGGAGATCTTTTGGAGGTACTGCTGGAGCTATTTTATTGCTTTAGTAGTTATATTTATCTTTCCATTCCGTTGTATTTATTATGAGACAAAATTTGAGTTTTATTGGGACTTTCGGTTCCAAAGTTGTTTTATGATTTCAGTTGGATTTAATTATTTAATTATTGAGATATTCGAAGATCTAATGTGATGGATTTTTAAATCGCACTTTGGTGTTTTATCAGTTAGATGTCATTAATATTTGGGATTGATTAAAATTATTTATCTTGTGGATTAAAAATTTTATGTCTCATATCTGCCGCATGCTAAGGATGATATTTAATTTACTCGCACCCGCTCAGTTTTGGTGGCGGCCGACGCAAGAATTTAGCGGGCTGTGACAGAGAGCGAGTGAGAGAGAACTCACCGTCGGCGTCGCCGAGTGAACAGCCAAGAGAGAGAGAAGTACCATTTCGTTTTCTTCTCCAACCCAAATACTCACAAGCCTTATATTGTCCAAATAAAAAACAGTAAACACATTTTGAGAGATTAAAAATGTTTAGGGTTTATTTAGTTTGGGGTATTGGTGGTTTGACTCAAGTTTGAAGACCTTCTTCAATAATTTTTCTCTCTAAGAACCATATAGTTCACAGCTTATATTTTTGTTGCTTCTTTATTTTTTTTCTTGGATCTTTACTATATTTGTTGTTATTGAATCCAAGAATATAGTTTCAAATAAATTTGAAACATAAGACTTCCTGTTGTACATATTTTCAGATTTGATAAATACATTTTTGGTTTCAAAAATTAATTTCACAAATTGGTGAAATAAAATTGAACGTAAATAATTTTGAAACTAGTTTTGATTTGAAATTTTTTATTCCAAATCTGAAATTTTTTTAGGTCTTGTATTCAAAGCATATTTGGGATTATTTTCATTTCATATAGAAGTGGCTTGTAATTCATAAGATATTGCTTGTATTATTGATTGAGAGGGTGAGAAGCATTTATGCATTTAGTTTAATTCACAAACACTATCACTCTCACACGAACACGAACACTTAGATATTGTGGTTCTTGGTGAGATATTTTGTTTGTTGGAACTGCTATAATCAAAGAGGACAAGGACAAAGTGAGGAAGATGTGAGAAGGAAGACTACATTAAGTCATAAGCCTTTGAGAGTGGAGTAACTCGTGTAGGTAACGTTCTGAACTTAGATTTAGGTCTTGTATTTGCATGCTTAGCGCTGTAACTTGTGCCGTGTGATTATTAGTGGATTTTATTTTGTGGCGGAGAGGTCACCGTGGATGTTTTCCTTATTTTTGGGTTTTACCATGTTAAAAATCGCGTGTCTAATTTGCTTAAATTTTCTTAATTACTTTGGTGAACATTATCGCACTGAAGACTTAATTGTAGGTTTTTAGTTTAAAAAAAACTTAAGGTAATCAAACTAACGAATCTAGAGAACATATTCAGAAAAAAAAATTTCACACCTCTTGTGTTGAATTTTGAAAAGAGTTTTGTTCAATGAGTTTATTTCGGAGTTTATTCAACTTATAACTTTTTGTTATTAATTTACTAAACAAGTTTTTCAGAGGGTATTCCCCTCCTTCAGGTGATGGTCTTAAAAATGAACTAGACAAGGCATGTTGCTTTTAGGAATGCTGTGAACGTACCCTCTCGTGTTTCATTGATCAAATGGGAGATATATTCTGGAAGCAATGCCTCTGCACATACTTGCAAGATATTATCTTCTCGCTTTTCCTCCCTCATGTAAAGAGATCGCTCGCGAAACCTCATGATGTAGGCAATAACATCTTCTCCCGGCCTTTGTTTCTCATGCGCCAATTGTGTGAGTGTAAACTCGTCCTGAGCTAAAAAGAACTTTTGTACAAACAACACGTACAATTTCTCCCATGAGTTTATGCTACCTAGGGCCAAGTGGGAGTACCACGTGTAGGAATTTTCTATCAGGGATTTTGAAAACTCCCTCAGTCTCAGTTTTTTATCATTACAGTGGGCCCCAAGGCTCTCAATGAACCTTTTCACATGTTCCTTAGGGTTTGCACCCTTCCCTTTGTATTTTTTGAAGATGGGTGTAATATACCCTATGGGGTAGGTTCATTATTATATTCCTCCAGGTATAGGGTACGAAAGTCATCATAAATCGAGGAGCCATCTCCTCCATCTTTGGACACTGCCATGAACTTCAATAGCTCCTTCTTCATTTCCTCCATGTCGAGTGGTGGGGAACCGATTGGCGGTGTTATCACCACATCTGGCATCGTTGGCATAGTCGGTGCACCCTTACCCACACCACTAGCCATTGTTTGTGCCATTGAAGTCATTCCCTGGCCTTGCGCCGCTGGACCTGTTGTTACAGGTGCGATAATAGGAGGTGGAGCAGTGGGAGGAACATTACTAAATGCAAGCATGGCACACACACACACACCCCATGACAGAGGGATTTCGTATTTTCGTAGGTGGTATCATGAAAGAGTTTGCTCCCCCATTGATTCCTAACATCGCCTGGATCGCTGGGGTTGATGAACTCCCCAAACAAACCCATGAGCCCCACCATTTATGCTAAGCCTATTCCTGCTTGCACACCTGCCATCTCCGTCACACCAGCAGCAGTTGTCTTGGGCTCCACTCGTATTACTCTTACTCCTTCAGGTAATACGGTAAGATAAGCCTCTTCCTCATGCAGCATGACATCAAAATCAATGGTCCCCAGCAGACTCGCCAAATGTAAGATGCGGGTTCTTGGAATATAGTTAGTATCAAATGAGGTGTAACCCCTTATAAAGATCAAGATTAATGCGCAGGACAATATGTAATACTGATAGTAAATGAGGGAAGGAGCGACAATAACATTCAACACTCAAGCTAGTATAAAATGAGATCTTTACACCATAAAGGCACTGTAAATACAATAAATAAATGTGACCAACAAGCGACTTGGTTGGAGGGATTAAGAGCAACCATTATTTTCATAATAAAGGCAAGACAGGAACTTCAAGTTCAATTGGTGCTCAATGATAAGGACATTAATGGGTGTGGGAATAATGTTTGGGCAATCAATGTTCTCGCAGAGGCTTTCGTGTATAAGGGAAATCTAACAGCCATTCTAGGTCAAGATTGTCGTCCTTGTAAACTATTTGGTTGGTCTATTTATATGGAGGCAAGGTTACTCGTGTAACCCTGCTAGCATTAAATGTTATTGATCGACATTAAATGCTAAAGTACTGTAGCGTTAATGTTGAAGATACTGCATTAAATGCATGACATATTAAATTTTGGTGGGAAACTGCTCAACCAGTTGGAAGCATGGTGGAATTAATGAGGATGTGATGTGGAAGCTCAAAGGCTTACCTTAGAACGAATATGAAATCAGATTTGTGGGTCTAGTCCTGCCATCCTAAGGATAAACACACTTGAGTGAGGTAACTTTGAGTTCCTCAATTCCAGCCGTTATGACATCATAAAGTAGGTGAACAGTGACCCCACTAGAAGTGTGGTCATATCAATTAAATGGGTGGTGTATAATTTTAAGGTTGCTCAGCTGGATGGTTGCTCGAGCATTTGGTATGCTGTTTGTTGGTTAGGAACTATCTATAGGCAGCAGATACAAGATTGAGGTTCCTCGAGGAGGTTCCTACGAATAGGTTGAACTCTTAGTAGCTCGACCGAAAGTGGCTCGAGCAACCATTTGTACTAGATGAAGTTTTTCCCAAGTGTGCCAAAGGGTTGGTTATTATTTTCCCAATGTTTCCTTGGTCCCAAACCTTGTCCCTGTGAGGTTCCTAAGAGGAGACCATTCGATAGAGCATGTGATCTCTCCCACGCCCTACCAAGCATGGTCCCTTGAGGGTACCGAACAACCTCACCCATATTACAAAGTAAGATTGTTCAATAAATACAGTACATGATCAAATACATTCTGCTTTATATCACAAAATATTGTTATTCGAATAACTTTGATCTTCGAAATGAGTCCTTCGAGGAGTGTCTGTGGAGGGTCTTCATTAGAAGTCCTTCGAGAGGTATTTGTCTTCGTTCTTTAGTTGCTAAGTATACGATCAACTCAGCTAATCAACCTTTGGTGAGGACTACCCCTACAGTGTGAAATGGAAATCCCGCTTTTGGAACTCACAGATGAACCCTTTTTTTCTTTTTTTTTTAAATATGTGATGTTCAATACTAATAGTAAAGAGTAGAGATTAATGGATGTGATATATTATAACAGAACTATAAAAATAGAAATAAGATAAGTAACACTAAAAAAGAAAAACTAGAGAAATGTATGGAGAAGTAGACCTCCTTATGATTGCTTGTTACTGATTTTGAGATACAAATTTATAGATTTTAAAATGGTATCAAAGTGGTATGAAGAGGTGAGGTGGATAACCAGGTGAGGTTAAGAAAGTGATGGAAGGAAATATGGGAAAATGGGCTTTTGGGGAAAGTAAATGGCTTTGATTTTGAGGGGAATGTTCTCTGACTTTTTAAAAGGGGTATCCAGTCTCCCCTTCAGGGTAAGGTCATGGCCCCTATTTATAGGTTCAATGGGTACCGACATCATAGGTCTTGACTTACCTATCGACAATATGCTTGCCTTACCGGTTAAGGAAAAGGACACCCTACCAACAAACAAGGTTCCTGAGGTGCCTGAAGGCAGTTCGAAAAGATTTTTTAGAAAAACGAGCATAAAATGCAAATTCTAAGTCCTAATCATGCACGGGGTGGACCATTAGAAAGGGTATTCATATCCCTTTGAGAACTTATGAGCCAAATCCAGGTTCGGGAGTTGATCGAAATTAAACAAGTCTCAGAAATGCCTGATGGTCTCTCGATGGGAGGTTTTCAAAGGAAAACATATCGTTCGTCTGAATCGTAAGGACGATTCGCACACAGGTAGAATCAATGGAAATGAATTCATTGCCCTTTAATATTTCATTCAGCTTCACTTGGTTTGGAGAGTTGACCTAAATCAAATGGGGCCTGAAAGCGCTCGATGTCCCTTCAGAGTAAAATGGATCGCTCATCCTAATCATAAAGATTATTTGCATACGGGATAGACTGTTATAAATGGGATTCAGAGCCCTTCAAATATTTATTAAGCTTATCTTGAGCTAGAGAGTTGCCCAGAGTCAAACAGGGCTCAAGAGTGCCCGGTGGCTTCTAAAGCGCTGCTCAGAGTAAAACGAATCATTCGTCTGAACCCTAAGGTCGATTCGATCATGGAATGGATCGTTGGAAAGGGGATTCAGATTCCTTTGAATACTCATTGAGATTCCCTTATGCTGGAGGGTTAACTACAGTCGAATAGAGCTTGGGAGCGTCTGATGGCCTCTAGATCGGTACTCAGAGTAAAACGACTCTTTCGTTCAGATCTTGAGGCCAATACGAACATAAGATGGACCATTAATAAGGGAATTCATCACCGTTTAAAGATTCATTGAGCTTCGCTCAATCTATATTATTGATTGAAGTCGAGTGGTGCCCAGGAGAGCCCATTGGCCTCTAGATTGGTACTCGAACCTAGGGTTTATGGTGAACGAGGTGCTTAAGGGGGTCCTAGGATGGGGTGTCTACAGATCTCCTCAATTGGAAAGCTTGGAAAAAGTTAAGGATGTCAAATTATAGACACCATATCGACGCTGGGAAGAGGATTGAGGTCAATTATGTGGACCTAAGGGGTGTAATGACAGATTTAGGGGATCGAGGTCAATTTTGAGGACCTAAAGTTGTGATGACCAATTTTATGGGCCGAGGTCAATTTTAAGGTCCTAGGGAGTGTTGAGGTTGATTATATGAACCTAAGGTTGTAGGGACCAATTAATGGGGCCAAGGTCAATTTTGAGGACCTAAAGTTATGACGACCAATTCTGTGGGTCGACGTCAGTTTTGAGGACCTAAAGTTATGACGATCGATTATGTAGGTCGAGGTCAATTCTGAGGACCTAAAGTTATGATGATTGATTTTGCAGGTCGAGATCAATTTTCTGGACCTAAAGTTGTGGCGATAAATTATATGGGTTGAGTTCAATTCTAAGGACCTAAAATTGTGACGACCGATTCGGCGGGCTGAGGTCAATTATGAGGACCTAAAGTTGAGACAACTAATTTTAAAGGCCAAGGTAAATTCTGAAGATCAAAAGTTGTAGTGATCAATTCTGCAGGCCGAGGTGACCTAAAGTTATAGTGACCGATTCTGCGGGCCCAAGTCAATTCTTAGGACATAAAGTTGTGATGACCAATTTTGCGAGCCCAGGTCAATTCTAAGGACGAAAAGTTATGACAACCAATTATGTGGATGGTGGTCAATTCTGACGACCTAAAGTTGTGAGGACTAATTTTGTGGGTCGAGGTTAATTTCGAGGACCTAAAGTTGTGACGGTCGATTTTACGGGTCGAGGTCAAATCTGACCTAAAGTTGTGATGATCAATTTTGCAGTCAATTTTGCGGGTCGAGATAACCGTTGCTCCCATTTATATCCAGAAACTGTCGGGGTTGGATTGTGAGGGGCATCATATTGTGTTGGACCGTACTTTACGAATGACACCAAAGGCGGTGTAGGCTACTCTATAGGGGATGTTGGTAGAATCTTGTTGGAGGATTCAATCCAAAATTCTATGCTGAGGGAGACGCTGGTGAAGATAAGGGTTAATGTGATGGACGGGCGATAACTGAGGCAGATAACCCGTTTGTTTATTTTTCTTCTGCTTGGGGGATTCATGGTGGCGACGAGCGGCCTCGTCTACCACTTATGGTTTTTGTCGTACCTGTGACTTATATCGGATATAACTTTATACGGTTGATGGAGAGTTACCTAGGCATTCCTTTATGCTTCTCTAGATGCATTCATCACATGCTATCGATAGACTTTTATAAGACCCACGTACCTTCTGAAGGTAACTGTAAGTTTATTTTCCTTTATTTTCTTAAAGTCCTTCTCTTTCGTACTCTTCTTATGATTTCTTTATTTTCTTATAAACGTGGTTCTACGAGATGATAAGGCATAATATAGGGTAATTATCATTTAAGGATAGTTATTTAGGGGACTTATGTTGGATGTACCCGTGGCGGAAGTCCAATCGGCACTCGAACCAGTCCTCGTCCCTAAAGGATGTGCGGAAGGCTCTGAATGACTTGATGAGCAATCAGGTTAACCTTTGTCCATTCTGAGTTTTTCTGCAATCGTTGAGTAGATATTGATTCTTTGTTGGGGATGCATGTGACCATTTACCCATGGATCATTCCTTTGCGGGTCATGGGGGTTACATGTATACACGCACAGAAGTTACGATTGCTAGCACATGAGTTTGGGTACATCTGGTACTTGGGGGAGAGAGTTGTGAGGGATATTATGGAGGAGGAGGTGGAGGTCCCATCGTCGGTACCTCAGATGTTTGTGAGACGAGTGTGGGAGATATTGGATGATGCCAGGGGCGACGACAATGATGTGCGAGCCCTACACGCTCTATACGGATAAGACGACGAGTTACGATTATTTGGATTTCATGACCAGTTGGTTCCTGCATATATGAAGGGGAGAATATGCCTCCACGCACCACTGCTTAAGTGAGGGATACTAGCACACTTGTGAGGTAAACCCACGGCACGAGAAGCACTGCGGAAACATCGACGAATGAGGCTCTGCTCATTCAGGTTACTCCCCCTTCTAATAATTTTCGATTAAGTAGAGGGGATACGTTGAGTGTGCCTCACCATCCTCATGCGTTGGTATCCGAGTTTACGGGGCTTACTAACGATGCTCTCAGGCCTGAGGTATACTTCTTTTTTTCTCTTTTTCATTTATTGTTTCATTCTTCCTTGATCTTTACAGACTGGATCGTCTTTTGTTATTTCCTACTTTCTTCGCAGCTTGTGCTGGTGCCGACCAATTTACTGTGGGATATTAAGGACTGGATGGCTTCTATGTCTGCTTACATGAAGAAGTCATTCACTTCCTGTATGGTGCCTCCGACCACTTCTAAGGAGAGTTTCAGTTCTAGGAAAGAAGGGTCTACCGTCCGTCGTAGGGGGGAGCGTGTGTGCCGCGAGGGTTGAGGGTTTAATTGGGGAGGCTGTGAGAAAGAGGTTTCGGGCGAAGTCCCATTGTATTTTCTTTTTTTCTTCTTCTTCTTTTTGTTCTTACGAAATTGTAATAATGCCAAACAAGAATTATATATAAAAAATATGAATTTCTTTTTGGGTATTCTTCTTGATTTAGTGACTTAATCTACATGCACTTAATTTTTCGCTTAGATTATTTATTTATTTGCAAATACAAAGATAAGTATAAAAAAGATTTTGAAGGAAAATGTTTTATAAAAAGGAGATTAACAAAAACAATTAACTCGGGGTTAACTTTTTCAAAGCGAGAATTTGATTTTTGAGAAAAAGGGAAAAAAAAATTTCCTAAAAATGGGGTGCTGATCGGCATGCCCCTTGTCCTGACTATCGGCTTGCGGGTCAATTTAAATCACTCATCTGTCTTTGATTTCACTTTCTGCATGCTTGGATTACTTGTAAGGTAGAAGGATTGATGAGATTATGGGTGGTCTGTCTTTTGCAAGGGTTTTGGGGTATAAAAAGGGGCTTAGGGAATGCATCCTTCACCACCATCTTTATGTCTTCTTTTGTGTTTTCCTTCTCTTTCTCAAATGGACCTCCCAATGTTCGAAGAATTCTCTTCCTACCTAGAAGGTTTAGAGTCCACGCGTATCCATAACGTCGGTAACGACAGTTTCATCTTGCATTGAGTTTCGTTATGGCCCAATCGGGTTATTTATAGGATGGTTTTATTACTGGAAGGGGGGTGGTCTATTTTTCTCCGTTGATTGATATTTCATGTAATGGCTATGTTCCTTAATTTGAAATAAAAATGATTTCGACATATTTTATTGTGTCATTGATGAAATTTGCATTTGAACTGTCTATACTAGGGGTGGACAAAAAAAAGACCGACCCGATTGGACCGGACCGGACCCACATTTATAGGCTTTTTTATAATTCGGTCCTAAATTAAAAGACACAAATATATTCGAGTCGGTCCAAAATATCTATTTTAAATTCGGTCTTAGGACCGGACCGGACAACTTATTTTAATATTATATAATATATATTGATTTTATATAAATATATTATATATCATATACCGTATACGTTTGTTATTGTTTGGAGTAAACTAAATCATAAAGTAAAACCACAACTACACACACAACCGTCGCACTTCTCACTTCCCTCTCTCACTTTCTTTCTCTCACTTCTGTTCCTCTCTCCCATTTACACAAAGAAAGCCGAAAACCAAAAATATCCGGTGATCGCACCTTGGAAACATCTGATCCGGCTGATGCACCTTGGAAACTCAACTCGGTAGTACCGGCGAACCCCAACATAGCCTCAACACAAATGAAAATGGTCGGGATATGAGATTCGGTGCACCTTAACTCCACAGCAACTATACCGGCGTCGACGACTAAACATCCAACGGTATTACTTTACTTAAACTATTTGTCATTTTTTCTTAATTTTTATTGCGATTTCTATTGGGATTTGTTGACTAAACTGGACTTGCTGTTTACCAAAGAAAATCTTGAAGCTTAATTTATGGTCGTTTTGGTGTGATGCCAACAGAAACCAAGAAGCTTAATTTATTCCACAAAAAGATCAAACTTTAGAAAACGAAATGTATATCACTTACAAACTGGCACTTAATAAAAACCTTAAAAAAGTAGCTTATTTGGTTTAGAAATAAATTTTACTCATTGACTTCGAAGAACAAATATCCAACTGAATGTTAATATAAAACCTTAAAAAAACTTGGCAGCTGTCATTAATAAATAATGGGGGTTATTGATTTAGAAAGTTATTATAATGACTGAATAGTTTTATTGGTTGATGAAACTTGTACTGTGTTCACCAAAGAAATAGTTTTTGAAAAAATACATTAAACTCGTGTTCACCCAAAAAAGACACTGAACTGATTTTTTGTTATTTTATAATTGTTATATTTTTCTGTTTGGTTGAAATGAGTTATATATTTTTCTGTTATAGTTTTTATTGAAAATAAATAAATAAATGTAAATGTGGATCGATTATTAACGAATCGGACCAAAAATAGCCTAGACCGAAGAAATAGGTTAAACTGATTAAATCGATCTGAATTCAGTATTCTCACATATGGGGCCGAATGATTCGGTTCGGCACTTAAAACGGTTAAAAATTGAACCGGACCGGACTGCGCCCACCCCTAATCTATACTAATCGCTGAGTCATACATAATCCTTTTATTCACATAAATAATAAAATGGATCACCGTTTTAGGGGTTAGAAAACAATAACATTTTGTGAAAAAGAAAGGACCGTTCCCACGTCGTATGGGCCTACGTACTTCTAAAGGTTTTGAAAATTTCAAAGTTTTATTTCAAAAATAATTGTTTTAAGAGGATCAGGACCCACGTAGTTCTAGGTAGGGGAAATGAAGAAGATTTTTTTTAGAATAGAATAGGGATGAGAAGTGTCGTAGCGCACCGAGAATTCGAATTAAGTGTGGAATTTCGTGAGACGATCCAGATTAACTGGACGCGCCATCTCTTCTCTGTAGAGATCTGTGAGCACAGCGGCGCCGCCTGACCGAATTTTCATCATGATGTATTGGTATCTCTAATTTGGTTTTAATTTCCCTATAGGGTCCTAGAAAGTTTCTACGATTTCTTTGAGAGCAAGGTAACCTTCTTGGACACACAGTCCTTAACTTTCGTATGGTATAGAGCCTTAAGTATCTTTTCATCCAAAAGTAAGAGTTCGTCACGGCGGCTCTGATGCCAGTCTTCTTCACTGACTTTACTTTCGAACATGAAACGTGAGGAAGGCACTTCTAGGTCAATGGTGAGAACTTCTTCCATGTTATATTCCTGAAAAAAGGGGATAGCCCCAATAGGTATTCTGATGGAAGTGTGGTAGCCTTAGAGAGCGTAGGGGATCCGATTGGCCCGGTCTCCACAACTTTTGGTCATCTTGTTGATAATTATTTTGAGGCTTTTGTTGACAGCTTTGACGACATTATTGGTTTAGGATTGGTAAGGAGAAGACTTGTGTCTCTGAATTCCATACACGTCAACCAGTTCTATGACTTCAGCTTCGAAGTGGAGCCTATTATAGGATACTAATTCATGAGGATCCCTGTAGCGACAAGTGATATTCTTTTTTATAAACTTAGCCACTTTCTTGGCATTCAGCATTGCGTATGTTCCTCTTCAACCCATTTTTTGAAGTAGTCAATGGCAACTAGGATGAACTCATGACCGTATGAAGCTTTAGGAGTGACTTTCCTGATGATGTCTATGCCCCAGTTTAAGAGAAGATAGTGAGAGGTCATGTTATACAATTCCTTGGGGGTAATTATTGGAGATTGAGAAATTATTGGCACTTCAGGCATCTTCGAACAAAGGCAGTGCAGTTGTGAACCATGGTAGTCCAATAGTATCCTTAATGGATGATCTTCTTGGAAAGCATGTGACCATTCATGTGGGGACCTCATTTCTCGCTGTAGATTTTTTACATCATTCATTCAATACCATCCCCAGCTATGCAATGCAAATGGATTCCATTAAAGTTTATCTTGAAAAGTGCTTTATCGCAGATGATTTACTGGGCAACCAATTTGCGAAGGGTCACGCTGTCTTTCTTATCTGTATCGCGGGGATACCTACATGTTTGAGGAGGTGCCAAATATCATAGTTTCACAACCGACTATTTTAGAGTCTTCTTTAGTAATGAGCTTAATGTGGTAGCAGTGAGTGGGCACAGTTTGTTTCAAAACCAGGAAATGAGTTATTGTTATTCCCTTGGGCATATCAATTGTGGAGGTCAGGTTTGCTAGGGCATCATCTTGGTGAACTTGGATACTTTCTATGCATTTAGCACAACATATGACTCAAATTCAACCCATTAGTAAAATAGTTAATGGCAACGAGGATGAATTCATTCCCAATGGATGCCTTAGGAAGGAATTTTCTAATAATGCCAATGCCCTAGGTTGAGAAGGGATAATGTGAAGTCATGTTGACAACTCACGTGGAGGCAAGTGTTGAAGGTTAGTGAAGTGTTGACACTTGAGGCACCTTCTGGCATGAGCAATGCAGACTTGGACCATGGTGGTCCAATAATATCCTTGATGGACAATCTTCTTAATAAGTACATGATCATTCATGTGGGGTCCACTTTCCTCGTTGTGGATGTTTTGCATCATGTCTTTAATGTCAGTCCATGTTATGCATTGCAAATGAGTTCCATCGAAGTTCTTTTTCAATAGCACCTTTTCACAGATGATGTAGCGAGCTGCAAGCTTGTGAAGATTTACACGACCTTTCTTATCAGCCCCTTGAGGATATCAACCATACTTAAAGAGTCACCAGATGTCGTCGTACCATAACCCAACTTTGCCTGGATCTTATTCTATAGCGAGCTCGATTTGGTAGCAGTGAGTGGGCACATATTACTTTTGGACTTAAAAAGGGGTCATTATTATTCCCTCGGGAATGTTGACTATGGACGCCAAGGTTTCGAGTGCATCGACAAAGCTATTTCTTGAACAGGAAAGGTTGTGAAAGGTGACATCCTTAAATTTGGGAGCGAGCTATTCATAGTGAGAGTGAAAAGGTAGGAGTTTATTGTCTTTAACTTTCCATTTTCATATGACTTGTCCCATGACGAGGGATGAGTATCTATAGATATCGAGGTATCAAATTCCTTTCTCGAGGGCAGTCATGAGACCTACAGTGCATGCTTCATACTTTGTCTTGCTATTGGCGTAAGGGAAATCCAGTTTAATAGCAATGGGAGTGTGAGGAACATCAGGGACAATCAGGAGTATCCCAATGCCATATCCTTTCTTATTAGCAAACTCATCAAAGAACATATGCCATCGAAGCTCTTTATGATAAGTACAGAGAATATACATGTTTGGGAACTCAAAAATCTACACATCGACTTCTCCCATGGAATTATCGGTAAGGTAGTCAAAGATGGCTCTTCCCTTCATGGACTTTTGTGTTACATATGAGATGTCGACTTCGGCTAGAAATAATAATAAGCGAGCCATTCGACTTGATAAGGCAGGCTTTTCTAACAGATATTTTATAGTATCCATTCAATACACCAATTTGATTAGGAATGCAAGCATATAGTATCGGAGATTTTAACTGGCCCAAATTAAGGCAACATAAGCCTTCTCTAATGCGGTGTAGTTTATTCCATACCTTGACAATTTCTGACTGTGTGATCACCGGAGGTCGTTTAAGATACTTCTTGATCTTGTTGAAGGCCTCTTGACATGCCTCATTTTATACTTTGTTTAAGTCTTTTTAGAATAGCTTAAATATGGGCTCGCAGATAGATATGAGTTAGCTTATGAATTTGCTAACGTACTGAAGTTTGACCATGAAACCACTAACTTCTTTCTCTGCTTAGGTAGGTAAAATTTCGAGGATTGCTTTAAGTTTGGGAGGGTTAACCTTGATTCCCCTTTCCCCGGCCTTGATTCCCCTTTCTCTAACCATGAAACCAATGAGCCTTCCCTTTGTGATGCTGAAGATGCATTTCTATGGGTTGATATGAATATGTATTGTCGTAGTCATTCAAAGAATTTCTTCAAAGCAGGGATGTAATCCTCTTGCACTTGGGATTTGATGATCTTATCGTCACCATAGGCCTCGACCTTTCAGTGGATAATATCATGAAAAATGGTTATAGTTGCTCTCTAATATGTTGCCCTGACATTTTTAAAACGAAAAGACATGACAATGTAGCAAAAGGTACCCTACTTGGTAGTGAAAGAATTATTTTTTTGGTGAGCGAGATGTATCTTGATATGGTTATACCCGAAAAAACCGTCTATAAATGACTTAAGGGTGTGATTGGTAGTGTTATTAATGATCCTGTTAATATTGGGCAGTGGATAATCGTCCTTTGGGGAAGCTTCGTATAGATCTTGATAGTCGATGCATTGCAGACTTTTCCACCTGACTTTGGTATAGGGACGGTGTTGGCGAGCCATGTCAGATATCTAATTATGTGAATAAAACTCACGTTCATTTGTTTACGAATTCATCCTTGACCTTGAGATACCACTAGGGGTCAAGCTTTCTAAATTTCTGCTTGACATGCTTACACTTAGGGTAAGTAGGGATCTCATGTTGTATGATCTCCGGGTTGATGTTGGGCATGTCACTATAAGACCATATGAAAATGTCCATGAAGTGGTTCATGAGTTCCTCAAACTACAACCGCTAAGCCTTGTCAAGTGTTGATCATATTCTAATCTCGTGCGGAGATCTACTAGAACTAGGTTAAAAAAACCTCATCATCGTTAGTTTGAATGCGGTTATGCTGTTTGATTTTTCCATATTTATAGAAGTAAAGAAATTTTCATTTATTTATTAGATACTCTTCATCAATTGTTTGATTAAAATCAATGCAATTAGTATAAGGCATAATAAAATACTCTAAATCTTCATTCATTTCATTAGAAAAAATTTCTGGAAATATAGAAGTGAGAACCTCATCAAAGAAGGTGTCGTTTACATTCATATTAATAACATAAGAAGGAGGGACAAGTTCAAGTTCATTTTACAGGGGTAAACAACGTGGTTATGGATGGATAGAGTTGGGTAAGCAGGGACACTATTCTAGTTGAGAAGTGGTTTATCAGCAGGAACAATCTTCGCAAATGGTTCGTACGGCTTTGCCTTGGTGTGGATCATATATAGATCCATCCTCAATGTGTGGAAGCCAAACCATTCATTGTTGCTATTGTTCTCAGTACATTATGTGTTGTTGGTGCCCTCGATGTTAAGTGAACTTGTGTCTGATTCATCACCCCACCCGATGGCAACAATATAATCTTTCCACGATAAATAAATGCATTATATGACATCAACTACTTTGTTGTACAAATATTCTCACTCAACGAATAAGTGTTGGAAATATAGAACCATGTATCCATTGAGTCTAAAGATGGTAAGAAATTTGGAAGCTGTACATATATTTTTCTCCTCAACGAACTCATCTGACGTGACTTTCACAATATTATCTAAGTTGTATCCTTCCGCTAACACAAACCAATTATCTACTTGTCGGTCCTACCCAGGGATTTATGTAGACATTTGTGATTCTTTCACAAATATTCTCTCTAAGGGTCATCTTAAGCGATAACTTCAACCCAAAATATCGAAATTGATCCAAAATAGTTAAAAGCTCCATGCTCCCAATTTCTGAGTGGGTTCAGACGGTGATACAGGCTCTTGTTATGAGGGATGGGTCTTAACCTGGAGCATTTTTCAGGGTGCATAAGGAAAGAGGGACTGGATTTTAAGGGGTTTAGGGGAACTCGTAGATGGCTGGAGGAGAGATTACCCCTTATTGATGAGGCTTTGAATGATATTTTTCAGGTGGAAACACTGATCGGTGGTATGCCTTATGATCTTATGGAAACCATAATGAGCATCATGATTAAAGTTCATTGGAAGTGGGTTTGGTAATGGATGAGGGTCCAAAGGCTTGATGAGTTTTCTTGACAATAGAGATTGGTATACTTTTGAAAGAGGAACATGGAGATCGATATAATCCTTTCTAGTTTTAGCGGAATGTGCTTCTGGTATCCATGATATAGCAAGTTGAGAAATGTTGTTAATGGTTAAAAAAAAGATATTAGCTAGTTTGTAAGAAGTTAACTCCCATGTTGGCTTATTCGGCTCAAATTTGAATTTTTAAGTGTTAACACTCTCTTCTATTTCAACCCCCGCCTCTCAGGTGGCTTTAAAGTGTGGTAAGTATTGTATTCCCATTAAGGTTCGAATACGTGTCAGAAAATTATTCTGCACAATACTCACTTGTTCCTCCTCAAAATTTCGGTTTGTTATGGTAGCGGCCTTTTCTCTCCACCTGCTGATAAAGTTATCGATCGACTCTCTAGGATTTTTCTTAAGTAGTTAGAGGTCTCAGAGGGTGACTTCTAACTCTTCATTATATTTGTATTGGGCCATTAATGCCCCATATACATCTTCCAAACTGCGAACTCCAGATTCTTCTAATGATACAATTTATTGGATTACACTTTATTCCAGATTCTGTCGGAGTATCTAGGCCATTATATCCTCGGTATCTCCCTATAGGCTTATAGAATGGTGATAGATGCAAATATGTACAATGGGAGGTTTTCTACCTCTAAACTTTTTTATGTTCGGCATTTTAAATTTTTTTGGCAGCTTGGCGTCCATAGTAAGGATACATATGGGTGTAATCCATGTGGTTCCCCGAGATTTTGACTCTATTGAGCTTCTTGGATAGTAATATGAGGTCTTCTTTAACCTTATACAATTATTCACGTTTGAGTCAGGGGCAGGGTAGTCGTATACCAGGTTAGGTGCTCGACGGCCAGAGTAGCAGGTTCAATCCCGTGCGAGCTTATGCCATGTCGCAGTTTGCTACACCTTCCGGTAATCCATCAGTGATAGAAGTTATGATTATTTTGTACAGTATATGATTTAAGGCACTATTTAATTCTAGTGCATCGCATTCTTTCATTTTTAGTTTCTTGGCATTCAGTTTGGGACTAAAGGTAGATGAGTTTCATCCTCCTATGTTCAAAAGATTTTCGATTGGGGGAGGTATAATTCTCGATAGGATCTTCCATAGGTGTATAGTTATGGCTGGAGATTATGTTCTGGAGTATGATTTGATCCTTATGGAGATGGATGGGTTCAAGGAGATCCTTGTTATCGATTGACTATCATGTTTCGAAGCTACCATTTAATGCCATTGATATAGTGTATTAGTATCACTTCCAGAAAGGTCTCCCTAATAGCGAACAGGGCATTGATTATCCTTATAAGTTTTCTACCGTGCATGAGCACATATGGTACTTTTATTGGTTAAGCATCATGGTGGTTCAGAATCAGTCGGATGGTATGTGTTAGATTACTCAGTTGTGCGGGCGTTTCCCGATGTGTTCTTGGATGACCTTCCTGGGTTGCCACCATATCGAGAGGTAGATTTTCCATAGAGGTGCATTAGGGCATCTCTCCCATCTCTATACCACCTCGCAGAATGGCTCCGGCGTAATTGTAAGAGCTAATGGTTCAGTTGTAGGAATTAAATATTAAGGACTTCATTCGCCCAAGTGTGTCCCCGTGGTAAGATCCATGACTCTTGGCTAAGAAAAAGGACGATTCCATGCGGCTTTGCATTAACTACAAGAAACTGAATAAGGTAACGGTGAAGAATAAATACCTTATGCCTCATATCGACGATTTGTTCGACCAGTTGCGTGGGGAGGGAAAGTTTTCAAAGATTGACCTTCGGATTGGATACCATCAGTTATGCATCAGGGGGAGGGTATCCCAAAGACGACGTTCAAAACTCGGTATATGCACTATGAGTTCTGAACTCGATATCGACAGTACGAATGATCTTTAACCTCAATGTTTCAAACTCGGTCTAGATACCATCAGTTGCATGTTAGGGAGGAGGATATCCCTAAGACGGCATTTTGGACTCAGTATGGGAACTATGAGTTCCTAGTGATGCCTTACGATTTGACCAATGTCACAGCGACGTTCGTGGATATTATTAATCACATTTATCACCCTACTTAGAATGGTTTGTGGTGGTCTTTACAGAAGACATATTGGTGTCTTCGTCATCGAACATAGACCATGCGAAGCACCTTTGCATGACGTTGCAAGTGCTCAGGGAGAACCAGTTATATGCTAAATTTAGAAAGTGCGAGTTCTGGATTCAGGAGGTCAAGTACCTTGGCCACGTGGTTTATAACAAGGGCATTTTTGTTGACCCTCCCAAGGTGAAGGTCATCTTGGGATGGGACATTCCAAGGACAGTAGAGAAAGTTCGAGGTTTCTTGGATTTGGTCGGTTACTACCGCAGGTTTATACAAGACTTCATGAGGGTTACATAAACCCTCACCATTATGGCGATCCCGAGAGCTCGAATTATATCCGGTGCTAGCGGACTATCGAGAGTCGACTATCCTCATGTGGGGGATAATGTAAAGAGATATAGTCGTCCGTCTATTTTTCTCAAAACAAACAAAAGAATATCGTCGCCTCGAGACAACGGTATCAAGGTCAAACGGATGCTTGCGAAACCAAACAGTTCGAAGGTCCAGGGACTAAGTTACAGAATGGGACGGTCTTAAGCACCCATTTCACCCTTTCGATCTCTCATGGGCTAATGTTAATCTTCTCCTTTTAGACTCGATGACATGTTTGTACATATGTATAATGTAAACTGATGGGAGAATGGAATCGTCCAACTCGCATCACAGGGGGACAATGTGAAATCATCCGTAGGAGTGTTAGCGAAAATAATTATAACAAAAAAATTATGTAAATGCTCGTCAAACCACAAATCGTTATAAAGGAGCGAATGTTCATGTTAGGCGAGACACAAGTATGTAGGAGTATAAAACTCGCAAAATATGTATAAGATATAAAATAAATATATTAAACGTGAAAAGTCAAGGACTCGAATTTTGGGATTGGCCCAAGACGCCTGAAGTTTGCCCAAGGGACATTAAACTCCACATAGTTCAAAAATAGCATAGGGGTGGGGTTCAACCCATAAGTCCAAATGTGGTATTTCTCTTATGTGTGTGTCGAGAAAATGTGTTTCAAGACTGAGAGTGTGTGTAAGATATGGGTTCTTGGAATACAGTTAGTATCAAACGAGGCGTAATCCTTTATCAAGATCAGGATTAATGTTTAAGACGATATTTAATAATGACAATAAATGAGGGCAAGAGAGACAATAACATTTAACACTAAAGCTAGTATTAAATGAGATCTTTACACCATAAATGCACTATAAATATAATAAATAAATGGGACCAGCAAGCGAGTTGGTCAGAAGGAGAAAGAGCAAGCACTCTTGGTCTTCGAAAGGAGACCTTCGAGGAGTGTCTGTGGAGGGTCTTCATGGGAAGTCCTTCAAAAGGTCTTTTTCTTCCTTCTTTAGGTGCTAAGTATAGGATCAACTCAACTAATCAACCTCTGGTGAAGACCCCCTATATTTTCACCTTCGTAGAGATATTTATTTATTGCATGAAGAAATATATGTACAAAATACCTGGTTGATCTTCAAACCTTTCTGCTAAGAGAGGTAATATCCATAGGCAACTAATCATATCACAATAAATATCAAGTTATTAATTAAAGAGAATAGTGTGTGAAGAGATTATCTATCCCTTCTTTAGAAATTCTTTGTCTTTTAGATGCCTTATGATATTTTTGATACCAATATTCCTTAATGGCACGTTATGATTGCATGTGACAATTTCCTTGGGGGAAGTGAAGAGGTTTTTTCAAATTTCCCCCAATGCGCTTCATCTCCCCCAAGTTGAAGAAACTCTAGGCATACCTCATTATTACTCTGGTCATATCATATTTAATAAGGTTGTCATTTGCATTTCTGCGCTTTACACATGGAGGCTTTAGGGCTATCACGTTTTCCCCATGCAAAGGGTACTCGCGTGTCACTTCTTGAAGCTTCGTCATTATGGCTTTTGATTTCATTCCCCTACGTGCGCGTGCAGGACTCACAAGGTAACTTTATCCTCACCACATTTATTAAATTACTGTCATTTTTCCGCCTGTTGGGTCTTGTGCTGCCCCTATAAAAAAAGCATACTTGCATTTTCAAACCTTCACCCTTGGGGTCATTTGAAATCTTATGCTTTGAGAGAGAGATTTAAGTGTTTGCCTTTTGCCTTCATTCCAAACCCTAACCATTCACTTTATTAAAGTTTTCTTGGGGAAATTAAATCTTCTTATCAACGATGGATTTTCATTGTCTTGGTTGGTGAAGCTTTTGCGTGATTTTAAGAAGGCAAGCCTACCTGCTCTTTATGCCCGGCTATAAATCTCTCATTGTTCATAGATGGTTATCTCGGAGGAGCTAGTAAGTTTGGAGGATGAATTGGTTCTATCTAAGCAAAAGGTCGAGGATGCTCGCAATTTTATTACCAAAGTAGAAGCTGAATTACTTAGGTCTGAGCAAAAACTAGATGATGTTCATCAGAGGAGGGAATGCCATCAGAAGGACTAAGACGATTTAGTTTTCGATCGGATCAACCTTGAGAAGATTTTTCCCCGGCATCATCATCGTCTTCTTGGCTCGGTCAATCGGTGCTTCATAATTGATGCTCCTGACAATTCACAACTTTTATTTAATCTCCCCCTTCTTTTATGGTTTTTACTTCCTTTGGCATCTTGTGGCATATGATACCATTTTTCTTTATATTTCTGAACAAACTATTTTGCATTTGGCTCTCTTCATTTTCTGTCTTGCTTAAATATTGAACGAGCTAGTACATCCATGAAATTTACATTATGTATAATAAGGAAAAATAAATGGACCAAAACTTTCAAGATAGCCATGTTAAATAGATGACCCAACATTTGCAGGGAACATACTCCCAAACAAGTACTAACAAAACATAATGGAATAAATTGAAGTGTTGGGTGTTAATCGAAAACATTCAAATATAGTAAGTTTTGAGCCGCTTATTGTTCAGTTTGAAAGTGGCATCATCTTCCACTTTAGATATCTCCCAGTAACCCGAATATTTAGTTGCTTGAACGATTTAAAGTCTTTTCCAGTTGGCTTCAAACCTGGGCAATAACAGTACCCTAATGTGCCTCGTGCAAGCTTTCAGTACTAGGTCTCCTTCCTTAAACTTTCTTGGCCTTACCATTTGATCATAGGATCTAAATAATTATTTTTTATACATTTTGAAGTGCCTCGCAGTGTTGTCTCTATGATCTTCTAGTGCTTCGAGTTGTACATGTCGACTATGGGAAAGCATGACACTTCATAAGTTATATCGAGCGAAAGGTACCTCAAGTTCCACTGGAAAAAGAGCTTATGCACCAAAGACCAAGGATAACGGGGTATACCATATGGGTTTTCTTTTTTTTTCAATAGGCCCATAGAAACTCGGGTATGTTGTCGCCGCCCGAGAAATCTTCTAACATTTTTGCCAAGATGTTTACCAAAGTCTTGTTCGTAGCTTATGCCTGCCCGTTACACTTCGAGTATGCTAGAGTTGACCAGTGGTGGATGATGGAGTATTTATCTATCAGTAGACTTACTTCATTATTAACAAAAGGAGTGTCACTTCCTGAAAGAAAGACCTTCGGGATACCAAAATGGTAAATTATGTACTCCTTCATGAATCGAGTGACAACCCCTGTTGTGGCTCTCTTTAGAGGTATGGCTTTTTCCCATTTGGTAAAACATTCAGTGGTGACAAGTATCCAAACCTTTCCTTTCTAGGAGGGATTTATTTCCCCTACTAAATCGAACCCCCATGTATGAAATGGTAGCGAGAGGATGTAGGTCCATTGAAGGAGCATGGATTATATTCTTGTTCAATTGAAAAGATTTTCATTATGAAGAAACTTTGCTGAGTCTTTTTTCATTGAGGCCGGTTGTACCCCAAAGTCATAAGTTGATCATAAATTTTGTCTCTTCCCATGTGTCCTGGATCGTGGGCTTGTTTCAACACTTCTTCTCCCTTGATGCAACTCAGAGGCCTGTCATGGTAGCCTCATCGATATAACTGCCCTTCTTGAACATAATATATGGGAGCTCGCATATTTAGCCTTGTAGTATCATCCTTGTTTAGTGCCATTATTCCATCCACCAACATGTCCATGTATGGTTGCCTATAGTCTTAAGGTTGATCGACGAAGTAGCACTCCGCTGCCTGATAAAATAACTGACATTTCCCGCAGTCTCTCTGTAACACTTCGGCATCATGCCTCATCGAAGTCCAGAAATAACCTATGCGTTGGACCCTTCTATACAAGGGAACTTCAGTTGTCTCACGACTGACTTCATGTACTTCAATTAATTTTCTCTTAGCCTCCTCGAGGTCTACACATCTTGATAGCTAACCTCCTTTATTCTTATAGTATAAGTTTCCCCTAGCAATGAAATAATGAGCAAGGTTAACTAAACTCAGTGGGCCTTCACCTATCTCCAACTGCTTCTTTGTTTTGCCCCTTCAATCATCGTTGTCATCTGTGGGCAGCATCTCTATTATGGTCGAGGGAGTTGTCCTCTTAGTGATTCGAACAACTATTAACTCTCCATGAAAATTAATCTTTTAGGCAATAGTGTCATAAGCATCAGCATGCCGATTCATTGTTTGAGGGTGCCTTTCGATTTTTACCACATCGAATTGTCCAAGCAACCTTTGTATAATCGTTCGATAGGGTGCCAAGCTAATGTGCTTTAAATCAAACTCACCCGTCACATGTTCAACCACTAAGTTGGAGTCCCCTTTTATTCTGAGGACCTGGATTCCCCTTCTAAGGTCCTCGAGCAGTCCCAGTACCAGCGCTTCGTATTCGAATTTACTGTTCAAGCACTTAAAATCCAACTTGAAAGATAGTCGAATTTTTTCCCCATTCTTTCTCAAAATGACGTCTGCTCCCCCCTTATTTTCGGTCGAAGAGCCATCAAATTCCATGCTCCATTCGTCCAGGTTGGTTGCTATAAAATCATCTTAAAGATCGACACTCGGAAGCTCCTCTGCGGTTGGCTCGAATGTACCATAGGGAAAAATGTCTAGCGGGTCTGTATATGCTTGTCTCTTGATAGCTTGAGAAACTATGCCTAAGTTCTAGTGAGCAAAATATTAATAGGATCACATTTAGTTACAATATGGACTGTGAATGGTAATAAGAAATGCCTAAGTTTTTATGCTAAAAATACAAGGGCTAAACAGTACATCTCGATGCTAGTGTATCTGGCCTATGGACCATGTATAATCCTACTCAAGTAATAGATATGTTTCTCTATACCACCCATCTCTTGGGCCAATAAAGCTCTAATAAATCGTTCAGTAGATGTGAGATATAGACGTAAAAGGATGCCTACCTTCGAGGGATCATCGACTGAGGAGATGTGAGGAGTGTTTTCAACTTGTCCATGGCATCCTGGTGCATCTATTCCCATGCAAACTTGGAGCCTTTTCTCAGTATCTCTATTAGCTAATGAGTCACCTCGTCTAGCCCTGGCACGAACCTCCTCAACTAGGAGACTTTCCCAAATAAGCTCTTCAACTCCCTCGATGATTTTAGCCTTGGCATATCAAGAATGGCTCGTTGCTTATCTAAGTCCATATGGATGCCTTATAGGTTAACCAAAAGCACGAGGAACTTCCCAATGGTCACCCCAAATGTACATTTGAGATGGTTCATTTTCAAATTATACTTTTTGTATTGGGTGAAGACCTTTCTCAAATCATCTAAGTGATAAGTATCCCTTTTGGACTTGATTACCAGGTCATTGACATAAAATTCCACGATCTTGTGAAAGAGTTCATGGAAAATAGCCATCATGGTCCTCTTATAGGTGTCTCATGCATTCTTCAAACCAAAAGGCACAATTGTGTACATGAAATTACCTAAAGGCGTTTGAAAAGAAGTTTTATCGTCATCAGTTGGGTCCATCTTGATCTGATTATACCCATATAACCGTCCATGAAGCTCTACATCTCATGCCCCAAAGTTTCATCGATCAATCTATTTATGAATGACAATGGGAACTCGTCTTTCGGGCACGCTCGATTCAGGTTTCTGAAATCTACACAGATCTGGATCTAGCACTTGTCTTTCTTTCCCACGGGAACAATGCTAGACAGCCAAATCAGGTACTGAATGGGAACGATGAATCCATCTATAAGTAGCCTTTGAACATCTTCTTTGATCATTAAATATAACTCTGCCTTGTACGTTCGAGTGGCCAGCTTCACTGGAATGGCCGACGGTAGAACATTCAACTTGTGGCAGCTCACCTCCTTGTCAACCTCAGGCATCTCTATATACTTCCACGTGAAGACATCTTATGTTCTTAGAGTAGCTTGATCAAATTATCTCTAGGTTCCCCTTCCAGGTCCTTCGAGATAAAGATAGGGCTAGGGTCATCACCTTCCTTAGCCAAGTCTATCTTCTCTACTCTTAAATTTGCGGCATGGGTCTGTCTTTTTTGCACTCAGACTCCTCCTTTACCTCTTCTACAAACTCTTGGAAGCACGAGTTGTCAATCACTTCGCAGTGTCCTTGGTTATCTACCAAGAAACATTCATAAATCGGGTCAGCCTCATCGTTCAGACCTTCAGCTGCTGGCTCACACCTTCACAACTTGTAAATAAGTCTGCTATTAGGCAAAACTACACTTTTACACTGTCGGGAACTTTCTTCCCTATGAGGCATCTTTCGATAATTTTCCTCTAACTCTCTCATAGAATGACTGCTGAGAATGCTCTAGGTCTGAACCTAGAATTCAATTGAATTAATGCGTGGCATCATCCGATCGCACAACTACCTCGAAAAACTGGGAGGCCTCACTGCCTCTTGATCACGCTCTTCTTCGTAGGTCACCACTGGTCGAGCAGGTGCACGCACCCTCTTTCGAGTGCTTAGAATCCTTATTCCTCCAGTATACTTTGTTACCACTGTGGCTTCATCGGACAGCTCGGTGTAAAAGGAAGCATCTATCAAGTGCGCTTCTTCTTTGCAAAAGGCTTATTAGATGCTCGAATCACCACTTCTTTGCCCTTTTTGTTTGCCTTGGCACATTGATGGTAAGTATAGGGCACCAACCCATGATTGGGCATCCATACCCTATCGACTAGAAGTTGATACGATGGATCGCAGTCCATAATGTGGAAATTAATGTGGGAAGTTATATTCCCTATTGTGATACCCACGCTAACAAACCCCTAAGATTTACACGACTGATTATCATACCCCAAGATGGCCGATGAGTGTGGCACTATTCTTGTTTCAGACAAGCAGATAGAATAAAAAGATCCAATGGGCATTGTATTAATGGATACCCTTCCATCTAATAGCACATGAGAGAAAACAAAATCATTCACGGAGGTTGTAACATAAAGAGGTTTGTTATAAGGATACCTGACCAATCTGTCTACTTCTGAAAACGTAACTTCAGAAAGATACCTCCTCACAAGCTTGGTCATGGGCCCCTTCAATTTTAGGTGAGGCGTCGGGTTCTTCTTAGAAATCTCCAAGATGTCTCGCGTGACTTCCAGTCGTGAGTGCTCGGGGATCCCAACCTGATCAAAGAACCAACTAAACTTCTGCGAGCGTGCAACTGTTGCGCATTCCACCCAAGGGTCCGTTTGTTCCTCTTCGAGTTCGAAAACTTCCTCCACGTCTCTGTAAGCAGCCTCATTATAGTAGGCTATCTCTGTGTTTACTCTTCTAGAGACAGGATCCCATCTTCCTGCTCAGACTCTCTTTAGGTTCGTCTTCATCTTCCTGTTCCTCCTTTTCATCTGTTTCATCCTTTAATTGCAGCGAGCCAGCTCTAAAGTACATTCCTCTAGAGATTCCTTAAATTCTTTCTTGAGGAGCCACTGTTTCCTCAACAGTTGCTCAGCTTCAACATCGAAAGCACTAGTCTGTGCACAATAATTTGGCTTCTCTCTGTCTTCATGAGAGGGTAGTGGTGTGTTGATGTTGACTGTTCAGCCAACTTTATCTCGAACCAAGTGATTCTATAGGTTTATAGCCTTCTCCACCATGCATGGTAGCTCGGGGGGATCCTCTTCTCCTTCAAATCTTCTCTTGTTGCCTCTACACCTTCTTCCTCGGCCACCGATACCTCCCCCCACCCATAGTCTGTGTAATTTACCCTTGAGGATGAGAACACACTATGTGGTTGCCTTACTTGAGTCTGTACCATAGAGGAGTTCCAACTAGTTTGGATATCGAGACAAAATAGGATTAGCTTTTTCTGAGTTACTCTATCTCGAAAAAGGCTCCAAGCTTCATCAAAAAGGCATATCAATCCAAGCACCTCGATGAACTTAAAAGGGAAGTATTTTATTCGTGAACCACATTAGGACACACTCACATCATTTAGCATTTATGTGTTATTATGTGTGCATATTTTATTTGGTGGTTTAGCCTATTCAAACATATTTTTTTCAATTCATTTAAAACATTTTTAATCAATTAAATATTATTTTTTTATTAATTAAAATTTGTTTTTAAAATGTTTGAAGTTAGAATCTATATAATTTTTTTATGGTAAAATGCTTTGAGGTCTAAAATCAAAATTATTTTATAGAGAAATTTGGTTGGGTAAGTTTTTATCCCATTTGAAAATGTCCTAACATGATTTTTGTTAAACACCAGCTAGTGTGTTTCTTTGTTGAGATGGTAAGGACCCTTGATCTTAGGATCTTATCAACGGCCATAGCTGATTCAACTCAATCCTCATGACTTCAAAATAGCCTATCAGTTTTCACTTCTCGAGTTGTGTTTTCGGCACCATAGTTGTGCTTCTTTCCCAACAGAGTTGATCGCGACCCATGACTTAATCGACAAACCAAAGTCGTTCCAGCCTCAATTCGTGTGCTACATAAATAACCAATCAGCTTGCGTCATTTACATCGACTTTAATATACCATTAGTTTTACTGTTCGTTCATAACCGACCCTTCTAAATTCTTGGTTCATTTATTTGTACGTCGAGCAGATCTCAGATGTTGGTTGGTAAACGAAATCACATCTCGTCCCTTGGATTGTAACCGCCTCATCTCATGCTGAGTATATATATATTCATGCCTTAGGGTTTCATTTTTTTTGGTTGGAGAAATTAGAGACAAGGGGCGGCAAGAGATCAAAAGAGAGAGTTGATAGAATCAGTGAGAAATCGAGAGAGAGAGACCGAGTGAGAGAGAACTGTGACACCCCGCTTATTAAAATAAGAGGTGTCCAGCTCGATACTCCAATAATACAGGAATCATAGATGATCCATTCTTAGCATCACTGTAAATAGCATAAATATACGAGATAACCACCCAATATTTTAGAAAACGAATTGTCAAAATTTATTTAGTAAGTTAAAGAAAGCATTTAAACAATCCCAATTAAAAAGAAGGTGGATATAACTAAAGACAGGCAATCGATCAACAATTATAAACATCAAAATAACCAAATAAGCTGTCGGTTAACAGACACTTACAAATAGGTTACAGCAAGTATTTAAGTATAACATTACATAGTATCATACAAGTACAAAACTTGTTCAACACACCCGAATGTGTAACCGATCATAACTAGAATACAAAATATGGAAGCATCTAAATCAAATATCCCATAACATACGCAAAGTGTTACAGCTCCAGGACACTGGAATATAAAAGTCAATACGGGTGTCCTTGCGGCGGAGCACCTGAGCGAATATAAGATTCATTCAAAACAAAGACATATAAACGGGTGAGATCCCGGTTTGATATGAACACCATGTGAATAAAATGCATGACAGTCATGGACAATTTATTCATCATGAATACGCTTGTTTCGTTCACCGTAAGTAATCATAAGAAATCTAATTTCTCAATCTAAAGGCATAATCTAACGCAATAAGTATGACAACGATCATAATTCATTCATGCAGGAGAATATAGATAAAATATTACTTAATGAGATTCCATGTCCTTATTTACACACTTCATTTCACTGCTCCTTTTCTCATTAGGAAACGTATTCAACGCAGTTTACTTCATAAAGTGTCGTATCATCAATAAAATTCCACTTTAATAAGAATAGTTATATTCCATAACATATAACAATTCTAATACCGTCCTTCCGGGTTTCCCCACTGGAAGCTCCCCTAAATGGCTATCATCTTCTAGGGCCTATCATCAAGACAACCTGGGCATCCTACATCGCATGACGTCGGGAAGCGTCCATATACCTTCGACGGTGAGTGATAACCACACCCGGAATTACTTCAGTTCGAACAATAATCAGACAATATATATAATAATCGGTCCTATGGCCAAGGACTACATTCACCCTACATTCACTAGTCAGGGGAGTTCACCTCATGCGCGTAACTTCCCCTATGATAGCATTTAGAGAGGTGTGTATATACAAATTATCATTCACAATTAAATCTCATTTTAAAATATGCATCACGTTTTATCCGGAGCCATCAGTGTTAAACGTCATAATTATAACCCTCTATGTTTAATTATCTTCAATATAAATCTCCATGAATTAACATTCATTCCTCAAACCATAATTTATGATATTACTTTAACCCAATTCTAAAAATCCACATTAAATCTCTCTATTTCCCTTTAGACCTAGACTAACTCGTTTTACAAAAGAATCATTTATCTTGATCTAATTTAACTAACTAATTTAATTCCAAATCTAATCCCCAACTCTCATTTCTAACTTAGGTTCTTATATACTATACTACTAGACTCTAGTACTCTAGTTTACTTCATTCAAGAAGGTTCCTAAGTCCCTATCTTAAAAGAAAGAAGCTATAGGAAACTAAACATTTTAGGGTGAAAAATAAGGGACCGGTCGATCGGTCATGAGACCGCGATCGATCGCGCCTCTTTGGTTTTGCCTAGAAAGGAATGCAGTAAGCTCATTTTGGAAGGCCCGATCGACCGGTCATGGGATCGCGGTCGACCGCGCTCTAAATTTATACTTATCGAAGAAACCAGTATGCCTCCCCCTTAAGGCCCGCTCGACCGGTCGTGGGACCGCGATCGACCGCACCTATCAGACCCACGATTATCTCTTCTTCTACAATGCTAAATCCAAAACCTAAACCCTCAATTCTTACACTTCCTTCATTCTCATCAACCAACAACACAACCACAACATCTCTACACCACAACAAACTCACATGACTAACTTAAATCATACAAACAACAAGATCCAAGGGTTAAACATTAATATTTATCAAAACCTACTATTTGTTCTAATTCTACAATTACACAACTATCACAACAAATTATTCACATTAAATCATATACTAGCAAGTTAGAAACTTGCCTTAAGGTGAAAACGCGGATTCTCTTCCGGTAGATGCAAGATCAAACCCCAAATTTCTTCTTCTCTTCTTCTTTATCTTCTTTTCCCCAAATTCTTTTTCTCTCTTTCTCTAGGTTTAGGAACATATGTTTGGGAATAAAATGGTTGGAAGACTTAATCGTGCACTTAACACTTGTTTCTAACTTTAAATGTTAATACACCACTAAAATGACTCATAACTACATAATTAAGTCATAACCTGCCAAAAGCGCCTGGAACTCAAAAATACAATATGGCACTTATTTTGACTATCTAAACTATTTCGGGACTAATCCCGCCCTCTAAACTGGCATCCGAAATAATATAAATCATTTTCATATCCCACTTCATTTTAAACAATAATTGTCGTTTTCAGCACACGACATTACAAAATATAACATGATGCTATTTACATTCACATAACAGTACGTATGCAAAAATCTAGTAAATATTATCTTTTACTCACCTAGATATTATTTACTCCATCCTCCAATATTGTATATAATTACCTCACATGGTAAATTAATATAAATTCAATTACTCAAAAGTAAGGGTTATTACAAACTCCCCCCCCCCCCCTTATAAGGGAATTTTACCCTCAAAATTCAGGCGTACCTTGCAAAAAGAGATGTGGATACTTATCTCGCATATCGTCCTCATGCTCCCACGTTGATCCCTCAGCATTGTGATGCCCCCATTGGACCCGAACCAAGGGCACCACCTGATATCTTAGCCTACGTTTCCCATGATCAAAGATTGTAACTGGTTGCTCCTCGTATGAAATATCGGGTTGCAATTCGATATCATCCAAAGGAATGTGCCGGTGAGCTCCTTCACTCCTCTTTTACTTTTTTAAGGATGAAACATGAAACACATCATAATTCTGTTGTAGGTGTTACGGTAAGGCAAGTTGATACGCTAGTGGGCCTACCGTAGCAATAATGGGAAAAGGGCCTACGTAATGCGGTGCAAGCTTTCCTTTCTTCCCAAATCGCTTTATACCCTTCATTGGCGATACTCGCACCAATACTTGATCTCCAACCTCCAATTCCACATGCCTCCTAGTAGCATGAGCATAACTCTTTTGACAATCTTGAGCTATTCGGATGCGATTGCGAATAAGTTCAATCTTCGAAGAACTATCCTGGATCATTTCAGGTCCAAGAAATTTATTATCTCCTACTTCCAACCAACAAGTAAGTGATCTACACGGTCAACCATATAATGCTTCATAGGGTGCCATCCCGATAGTGAATTGTTATGAAATATTATAAGAAAATTCGACCAGGGGAAGGTATTGTTCCCAACCTCCTTTGAAATCAAGCACACATATTCTGAGCATATCCTCCAACATTTGATTGACTCTTTCCGTCTGCCCATCTGTTTGAGGGTGATAGGAGGTACTCAACTTTAATTCGGTTCCCATAGCTTCTTGGAAACTTCGCCAAAAATGGGAAACAAAAATTTTGTCTCGATCGAAAACTATATTAATGGGCACCCGGTGGAGTCTTACAATCTCCACAATAAATAGCCAGGCATAAATGGTAGTATTGTAGTCTGCACGTACCGGTAAGAAATGTCCCGACTTAGTTAAGCGATCGACGATCACTCAAATAGAATCATAACCGCTTTGTGATGTTGGTAATCCCGTGATGAAATCCATCGAGATGCTTTCCCACTTCTATACCGGTATTTCCAAGGGTTGTAACAATCCCATCGATCGTTGATGATCTACCTTCACCAATTGACAAGTGGTACATTTGGAAACAAATTCAGAAATGTCCCGTTTCATACCTGCCCACTAATATTAACGGCGCATGTCTTGCTACATTTTGTCCCCACCAGGCTGTACTTCAAATTTGGACCCATGAGATTTTGTTATTACGGCCCGTCTTAAATCCCCTTCGTCCAGGACAACAAGTCTCCTGTGGAAACGTAACCCACCTTCAGAACTTATAGAGTAGGATTCCGCTCCCTCGGTTAACAATTGGTGTATACGGTCCTGACAACCTTTGTCCCTTCCTTGAGCTTCCACAACCCTTGCCACTATAGTAGGCGTAACGGTCAACGCCAACATAAATGCCCTAGCAACTGCATCCTCTTGGCTAAGCTCCTTCCATTTAGCCTTCCATACCATGGCTAACTCCCCCTCGGGTTTCCGACTCAACGCATCTGCCACTACATTAGCCTTACCCGGGTGATAGTGAATATCAAATTGGTAGTCTTTCACAAACTCTAACCACCAACATTGTCGCATATTCAAATCTTTCTGCAAAAATAAATATTGTAACGATTTGTGGTCCTTGAAAAGACTAAATTTCTCTCCCAGGAGGCAATGTCTCCAAATTTTCAAAGCGAAAACCACTGTAGCAAGTTCTAAATCATGAACTGGATAATTCTTCTCGTGGGGCTTTAGCTTTCGAGAAGCATAAGCAATATCCCGATGCTCTTGTTGTAGTATACCTCCCAACCCTTGCAGATATGCGTCCGTAAAGACCAAATATTCTAATCCCGGCCTCGGTAACGCAAGTACTGGAGCAGAAATCAACTTATCTTTCAACTCATTAAAAGCCAGTTGACATGAATCATCCTAAACAAACCTCACTCCCTCCCGAGTTAAATTTATCAAAGGGCTAACAATCTTAGAAAAGCCCTTAATAAATTGGCAGTAATAGCCAGCCAAACCCAGAAAACTAAAAATCTCTATAGGAGTCGTGGGCTGACCCCATTCCCTCACCGAAACAAATTTACTCGGGTCTACTGAAATACCCTGATCTGTCACAATGTGACCCCGAAACTGCACTTCCTGTAGCCAGAAACCACATTTCTCGAACTTGGCATACAACTGATGATCCCTCAACGTCTGCAGGACCAACCGTAAATGCTTAGCATGGTCGAATTCAGTTTGAGAATACACTAGGATGTCATCAATAAACACGATAACAAACTGGACTAGGAAGTCTCAAAACACTCTATTCATGAGGTCCATAAACACTGCAGGAGCATTGGTTAGCCCGAAAGGCATAACCAATAATACATAGGACCCATATCTAGTTAGGAACGCATTTTTGGACACATCTTGTTCCCGTATCCGTAGATGGTGATACCCCATCCTCAAATCTATTATGGAAAAGTACGGCGCTCCCCTTAATTGATCAAACAGATCATCTATCCGAGGTAGTGGGTATTTGTTCCTGATGGTAACCTTATTCAAATCCCTGTAATCTATGTACAACCGGAGAGAACCATCCCTCTTCTTCATAAACAATACAGGAGCTCCCCACGGTGACGTACTATGCCTAATAAATCCCTTCTCCAATAACTTTCGAATCTGATCTCTTAACTCCCTCATCTCAACAGGAGCCATACGGTACGGAGCTCTAGAAATCGGTCGAGTTCCCGATGCTAAATCAATCACCAACTCAATCTCCCTACTTGGAGGTAAACTCGGTATTTCCCTAAAAATAGCTTTGAAGTCTCTAACAACCGGAATTGAATCTAAGGAAATGACTACATCTCGAGAAGTTTCCTCTTCAATACAGTACAAGTAAGTGCTAGAACCTCCCTCAGAACGAGCCATAGCCACTAAAAACATCTCTTGCCCCGGAATGGCAAAAACTATACTTTTCCCATAATAATTTACTATCGCACGATACTTTACTAGCCAATCCATACCCAGTATTACATCATACCCGACCATATCAAGGACGAGCAAATCAGCCTCAAAACACAAGTTACCAAAATTTATTTCTACTTGTTTACAAACAAAGAAAATAAGAGAACCATCACCCATAGAAGATTCGACACTTGTGAAAGTACTCTCCGCAGATTTAATTAACTCTTTAGACTGGGCAAAACTTCTCGAAATAAATGAGTGTGTCGCACCCGTATTAAATAATACACGACCCAAGTGCCCATGAATGGGAAACTTACCCTCGATAGCTGGCGGCGCTGGCGGGGCTGGACGAAGCATAGCATCATGTATGTGGTAAATACGCACATACTATAATTATCCCTGTTGTGGTGGGGCGACTGGATTAGGCACTGGTGGCGGTAGCTATACCTACTGATGCTGTGGAATTCTAGGAAACTGTCCCCCAATCAACTGCGAATATGCCTTCCTATAATGACTCGGCTCCCCACATTAAAAGAAACGACCCGCCATATTTTCCTGATTGCAGCCCCTATTATTTCTAAACTCTGCCCAAGGACTTAGCTCGGATGGCCTCGACCCCCATTGTTACCCCGACCTGACTGTTTCTGTTGCTGGGCACCTTGATCGTGCCTGAAATTACTACCACCAAAACTAAATCCACCGAAATGTTGTCTTTTGGATAAATCCCCTTGCTGGGTGTCCCTATACTTTTGCTTACCTCTCGATGATTGGGACGAGGGTAGTGTTCCTCCTCCTGCACCATTGCCTCCTGGATTACGTGTTTGCCCCCCAACTGAATCTTTCTTACTTCCATGTACATGCAACCGATGATTTTGACAATGGAGTAATGCGGCGTTCATAACATCCCTGAATGTTTGTAAAGATGGATTTCCCAGCAAGTGTTATTGTATCCTCCAATGTAAGCCTCCAATAAACTTTGATATTTTCCTCTCCTCGGGAGTTACCTCATCCGGCACAAAACTAGCGAAACAAGTGAATTCCTCCTCATATTCTACCACCAAACGTCCACCTTGAACTACATCTTGAAGCTTTCTCTTCATTTCCCTTTGAACTGCTGAAGGAAAATATTTTCGATCAAATAAAACCCAAAAGTCAGTTATAGTCATGGTATATCTTTGCTCTGACATGGTCATCGACTCCCACCAGTGTAAGGCTGCTCCAACTAGCTTAAAAGTATCAAGGATTTGCTTCAGTTCCTCACTATAATCCACCATGCAAAGATGGCATTGCATATCCTTTTTCCATTGGTTAGCCACAATCACGTCGGAAGCACCCTGAAATTTTGGGGGATGACCCTTTACGAAGGACTCTCTGACTCGTTCCCATGGAGAAGGTCCCACAGCGGCTTATACCTCATGAGCCCGTGGCTGTTGGGCTTGGGGAAATTGCTGAACCACAGCAGTCATTACCGCATTGACCGCCTGGGCCATAATATTGGCTACTTCAGCGGCATTAATAGTTCCTTGTTGTGGCGGTGGAGGACCTATATCATCTTCTACAACTCTATTTCTTCTCGCAGGACGACCTCTTTTAGGCGGGATCTGAGATAAAAAAAATAACTGAATTAGAATACAATTGAGAATAATTTATCTTAGCAGAAGATCGCAAATATAGACAAACAAAACAGTCTTAACAATAAGGCTCTATATCAAAGAACGCTACCGTAGAACGTGACAAGTCCGCATAGATCCTAAAGACTCTAGAACCTGATGCTCCGATACCATCAGCGACACCCCGCTTATTAAAATAAGAGGTGGCCATCCCGATACTCCAATAATACAGGAATCATAGATGGTCCATTCTTAGCATAACTGTAAATACCTTAAATATACGAGATAACCACCCATTATTTTAGAAAACGGATTGTCAAAATTTATTTAGTAAGTTAAAGAAAGCATTTAAGCAATCCCAATTGAAAAGAAGGTGGATATAACTAAAGACAGGTAATCGATCAACAATCATAAACATCAAAATAACCTAATAAGCTATCGGTTAACAGACACTTATAAATATTTTACACCAAGTATTTAAGTATAACATTACATAGTATCATACAAGTACGAAACATGGGCAACACACCCGAACGTGTAACCGATCATAACTAGAATACAAAAGATGGAAGCGTCTAAATCAAATATCCCATAACATCCGTAAAGTGTTACAGCTCCAGGACACTGGAATAGAAAAGTCAATACGGGCGTCCTTGTCGAGGAGCACGTGAGCGAATATAAGATTCATGCAAAACAAAGAGATATAAATGGGTCAGAGCCCGGTTTGATATGAACACCATGTGAATAAAATGCATGACAGACATGGATAATTTAATCATCATGAATATGCTTGTTTCGTTCCCCATAAGTAATGATAAGAAATCTAATTTCTCAATCTAAAGTCATAATCTAACGCAATAATAATGACAATGATCATAATTCATTCATGCAGGAGAATATAGATAAAATATTACTTACTGAGATTCCATTTCCTTATTTACACACTTCATTTCACTATTCCTTTTCTCATTAGGAAACTTATTCAACGCAATTTACTTCATAAAGTGTCGTATCATCAATAAAATTCCACTTTAATAAGAATAGTTATATTCCATAACATATAACAATTCTAATACCGTCCTTCCGGGTTTCCCCACTGGACGTGCCCCTAAATGGCTATCATCTTCTAGGGCCTATCATCAATACAACCTGGGCATCCTACATCGCATGACGTCGGGAAGCGGCCATATACCTTCGACGGTGAGTCATAACCACACCCGGAATTACTTCAGTTCGAACAATAATCATACAATATATATAATAATCGGTCCTATGGCCGAGGACTACATTCACCCTGCATTCACTAGCCAGGGTACTTCACCTCATGCGTGTAACTTCCCCTATGATAGGATTTAGAGAGGTGTGTATAGAATAATTATCGTTCACAATTTAATCTCATTTTAAAATATGCATCACATTTTATTCGGAGCCACCAGTGTTAAACATCATAATTATAACCCTCTATGTTTAATTATCTCGAACATAAATCTCCATGAATTTACATTCATTCCTCAAACCATAATGTATGATATTACTTTAACTCAATTCTAAAAATCCACATTAAATATCTCTATTTTCCTTTAGAACTAGACTAACTCGTTTTATAAAAAAATCATTTATCTTTATCTAATTCAACTAACTAATTATGTCCATCCCCAATCCTCATCGCGGGCGGGCGCATGAAGAAAGGATCCTCGGGTCCCATGCGTCCCTCTCGGGAGTGCTTCGGTCGGCGTCATTTGAGATGAGGTGTAAAAATGTGGAGAGGTTTAGAGTCGCCAGTCTATTTTACTCAAAACAGACAAAATAAAAAGGGGATGCCATCTCGAAGGACGGCATCCAAAGACATACTGGTGCATACGAAACCAAAATGATTCGAGAAGGGTTCGGAGGCTAAGTTACGAAATGGGAAGGTGTTAGGCACCCATTCCTCCCTTTCGGTCTCTCATGGATGTTTGCTATTTTCCTTTTTTATTTTCCCCGTGATATGTGTGCATGTGTATATATATAGTGGAGATAGGAATCCTCGGCTTGTATCATGGAAGAGATAAAGCAAGTCATCCGTAGGAAGGTATAAAAATAATATTAGAAAGTAAGATTTAAGAAATTACTCTTACGTTGATCGTTATAATGGAACGATAACGCATATGGAGTAATACGTCACTAAGAACAAATATATAGAATATAAGAAAATTGGATTTAGAGAAGATAGAAAATGAGAGAGAAAGTGAGAATAGGACTCGAGTCTCGGGTTTTACCCCGAGATGCCTACGTAGCCTATAAAGGCATCAAAGTCCACGTAGTTCACATACAAAACGAGGGGTGGGGTTTATCCCATAAATCCAAATGGGGGATCTCTTATTTGTGAGTGTGTGTGTGTGTAAAAAAAGTGTTTTAGTCGTGAGAAAAGTGTGAGAAAAGTATTAGAATCCCTATTTGGAATTTATGTGCAAACCCTATTTTTCTTGTTTTTTGGGTTTTATTTATATGAAAATAAGAGATGTGCAATAATACTAAATAAAAAGTATATTAGGATATGTGAGATGAGATAATAAAAAGTGCTAAGTAATAAAATAAGTTATTGTGAATTTAAGAGAATTTGAAGAGAAAGGTGAGAAAGTTTGACCTTCTTGAAGATCTTGAGCTTGATCTTGAATGTTGGAGAGCAGCCCTTTCACTTGGATGATGGTGGAGAGTGGCTAATTCACCAATTTTGATGAAAAGGATGATGAAAAATGGAAGTTAGAAAGGGATTTGGATGTTGAAATCGTGTTGTCTTCGAGAGAGGTTTTTGGGGTTTGGTGAGAACGATTTTTATCAGATCTGGGCTCCCATTGAAAATGAGGTGAAGGCCTCCTTTTATAGGCCCAGGTCACGGCCGATCAGCATAGACCTGGTCCTACCTTTCGACACCTGCCGATAGGCAGAGTCTGGAACCTGCCATTTGGTAGTGTGTTTCAGGCCTTTTCAGAAAATTAGCTATCGAGGGCAAACCGTTGGTTAGAATCGTGCACAGGGTAGACCGTTAGAAAGGTAATTCAGATACCTTTGAAAGTACCTTGGACCTCTCCCGGGTTCAGGAGTTGACTTTGGGTCAAATATAGCTCGGAAGCATTTGTCGGTCCATTGGACGGGGAATCGTTTGGACGCAAACGGATCGTTCGTCCGCATGGTAAGTCCGAATCTTGTACAGGGCGGACCGTTGGAAAGGTTAGGAGATTTTATTTGACATTCCAAAGAGTTTGACCCGGTTTGGGGAGTTGACTTTGGTCAACCGGGCCCTAGAAGCATTCGGTGACCTCTTGGAGTCAAATGGATCGTTCGTCCGCATGGTAAGTCGGAATCGCGCACTGAGTGGACCATTGGAAAGAGGTTTCAGTGCCCTTAGAAGATTCATTCAGTCTCGGTTAAGCTAAAGAGTTATCTTAGGTCAAACAGAGCCCAGGAGCGCCCGGTGGCCTCTGAATCAAGTTTCGGATGCAAACGGATCGTTTGTTCGTATGGTAAGTCAAAATCGTGCATGGGATGGACCATTGGAAAGGGATTTTAGTTCCCTTCGAAGATTCATTCAGCCTCGATCGAGTTGAAGATTTTGAATTTTTGGTCAAACGTAGCCTAGAAGTGCCCGATGGCTTCTAGGTCAGTACTCGAGATATGACCTGGGTTTGTAGTGATGAAGGGAGGTACTAGGGACCTCAGGAGAGTTAGGGGGTAACAGAATGGGGTGTCTACACTAATTTAATTCCAAATCTAAGCCCCAACTCTCATTTCTAACTTAGGTTCTTATATACTATACTATTAGACTCTAGTACTCTAGTTTTACTTCATTCAAGAAGGTTCCAAAGTCCCTATCTTAAAAGAAAGAAGCTAGAGGAAACTAAACATTTTAGGGTGAAAAATAGGGGACCGATTGACCGGTCATGAGATCACGGTCGACCACGCCTCTTTAGTTTTGCCTAAAAAGGAATGCAATAAGCTCATTTTGGAAGGCTCGGTCGACGGTCCTGGGACTGTGATCGACCGCGTTCTAAATTTATACTTATCGAAGAAAGCAGTATGTGATTTGTATCAAATATTACATATTTTCGCCCGTTATCTTTATACATTCTAGCGCTTTTATGGTCCTAATGCCTATATTTATGTTCATTACCCAGATAACCTTGGATTTGGACATATATATGCTTTGCAGGGGTTAATTGTGCTTTTGTAGGTTTTGGAACGCTAAAAGTGAGGATCCATTGCATTTCAGAGAAGTTCCGTCGTCAGACGTTATTTCAAGGGCATTTTAGTCAATTCACATTTCTTATCTATCTCATGGAAATTCCACGGATGCATAGTTCATTGAGTTAGCGTCACGTGGCCATAAACGGTGCATCGTTTGGAGTTCGAACGAAGAAGATATGCCCGTTTTCGTTATTGGACTTTTCCCCCTCATCATGGACCAAGCTTCGCTGTGAAAACAGAGTACCGGTCGACCGCGGTTTGCCATTTTTCTATGGGAAGAAGACAGTAGGCTATTTCCTGAAGGACTGGTCGATCGCGCCCCTGCGACCGGTCGACCGGTTATGCCAAATATTTTGTGATCTTTCCTTTTTCTTTTCTTTTTTCTTTATTTCTTTTCCTTTATAAATTCTAGAATCTCGTCCCTGTTGATTTTCGATACCCGACTTACCGTTGTGCTTGCCTCACAAGTGTAGCCGTATTTTTGATTTTTTTGTATTATTGCGGTGAAACGAAAATAACGACCGCGCACCTTACACGCGCGCGCTCTTCATGCGGTAGTCAAAATGGCGCCTTTGTCAGGGACTTATTTGTTTTAGACTTTATTTGATTTAGTATTTCATAGTATTTTCTTTTTATTTCTATTATTTGTTAACCTTTTTGCAGGACTTTCACATTTGAGCACTTAGAAACGCTCGAATTTTTCCCACGCGCACCTACTTTGTGGAATTCGCCACTTCGAGCCATTTTTGGGGTAAGCATGTCTTATTCCAATTCTTTCGGTAATCATTGTTATAATTCTCAAAATTCTCGCAAACCTATGACTTTCGGTGAATACTTAGAATCCCAAAGTATAACAAATTCAAATATGACTTTGGGCGAGTATTAGGTTATTGGAATTTTGATGATGATGATGATAATGATTTTGGGCCTTTACGTCCTTATAATAGGAATTTTGAAACGAATTCGAATAGTTTTCAAAATTCCTATAATAATGAGTTTTCATTTAAGTCCGATGGTAATTTTCAAGTTCCCATTTTCATGCATTCGCACCTTGACCTATGATATTCAGTGAGGGCTTGCGTATGTATGAGAATGAGAAACTTGAAACTCGTTATCGGGAAGAAAATCATTTCTAGGAACATGAATTGGATTTATTATTTTAGTTCGACGATGATTTTTTTTCCGAGACTTTTGAAGTCGAGGAATGTTTTGAACCAAACGAGGTACTTTTACCTACTTTGGAACAAACCATTCTAGACTTTGCCCATTGCATAATAGATATTGAAAGTGAGGATGAAAATGACATAATATCCATTTGCAATGAAATGATTTATTCTTTGGTTCCCAAAGAAGAACATTTCATTGAAAATGATATTATTTCCTTCGAAACTCAAACTTCATGCGATGATGATTCATCTCATGAGTTTGAATTTCTTTCATCCCCATTTTCATTCTCTATTATCACATCGTCAAAAGTACCCAATGATTAGGTTTCAAAATTTAATATTTTAAACCTTTTCGCCGATGAGGAGTACTTGCTCGAGTCGCCTTCCACGATCACATATGTGCCTTCGTGTGCGTCGTCTCCCATTCCAATTTCAAAATCCTTGGGAGGATATTGGGCTTTTCTCAGTCCCCACATGTTTTTGTCACCCGTTCAATCCAAATCCCCCATCATCCCTCCAAAACTTTTAATTGGCGATGGTTCCTTTCTTTCGCCTTACACCTGCCCTCCATTTTTCAAATGGAATTCATATTTTTTGGAAGGCATGCTTCTATGTGAGGGTACACCGGTTATCCTCCAAAGTCAAATCATTTTTGTGGTGGACCCTCGGCTATTTAGACTTCTAGTGTATAGTTAGTGTGAAGCCTAAATAGTAGGTTGTATATAGTTAGCTTTCTTTCTTTTTATTTTTTCTTTCCTTTTTAATTTAGTCTAGTGTAATTAGTTAACTTTTTGTTATTTGTTTTTGCTATGTTCGGTACTAACTTGTTTTGTAGATTCTTTGGACTTGTTCTTGTGGGGATCGCTTCACTTTTGGGTAATACCGCTCTTTTCCTCTCTTTTAACTTGGTTCTTAATTCACATTGAGGACAATGTCATGTTTTAAGTTAGGGGGTGTGGGATATTCTATCCATTTCATTATTTAGTTCATGTTTTTGCTCACATGTTAGTTACTTGGTATGCTTTTCTTAGAAAAATTCAAAATTTTCAAAAAGATTTTCTTTATTTTTTTTCTCTTTTTTTTGGCTTTTTGCCTTTGTTTTCGATGATAAATTTCAATAATTGCCCGATCCAATAGACAGCCCAACGATGCATGTTCTCGATTTTATAAGTTGTTAGTCTTTAGTCTCACTTATTGATATTATGAATAACTTCATGAATTAAACTTTAATCCCATGAGCACATGCACTTTTATTGTTATATTGATTTGGTTTAAGATTTTTAAACTCGGTAATCTTTTGTTGCATTGTATATACTTACACCGAGTAAGCTTTGTACCTTTCGTCATTTGTGAGTGTTATACACTATTCTTTTCTCATTGAAAACGTTGAGTTCGTTGGTAATCTCTCTATTCTTTCATTTGACCGTTCATTAATTGAGTTCATACTTGAAATGTGTTACTTGATCATGATTTTCATATATTGTTTTGATTCGATAATTGCGTAAACTTTGTGAAATGATCATAGTCCCTCTTTGTTATATTACCCATATTGCCCTTGACCTCACCCTTATATGTTTACCCTCGTTAACCCCTTTGAGCTTAAATATAGCATTTCGTTTCATAACCCCATTCCCATAACCAACTCTATATTGGAGTTATAAACCATACATACACCTTACATACCTTTGTTTGGATTGTTACTTGGAATTGAATGATGTTATTATGATGTCGGTTGCAATTTAGGCATATGAGAGTTTGATAAGTAAAGAAAAGAAAGTAGTGAAAAAAGTGATGAAAAAGAGAAAGCAAAAGGGAAAAGAAAAAAGAAAAGAAAAATGAAAAATGAAAAAAGAAGAAAAGAAAAAGAAAGAGAAAGTTATAAATGTTGTATATAGTTCGAATAAGCTTTGATTACTCTCCCCGATGATATGTGTAATGCCGTTTTGGAACCTGTTTTTCAATTTTGATATTTTTCGCATTTTCCCATTATCCTGAGTTTTCATTCCGAACACTTTGAATCCGTACATACATTACTTCATTTTGTACCCTAGCCTAGCCTACATTATAACCCTATACAAGTCATATGTGATCTTAGGTGCATGTAATTCAAAAGTCATTATAGTTTTGATAATCTGTGAAAATGCATTTCGCCTCTTTTAGTGTGCGGTATCATTTCATTGAGATTACATTTTTCATTTTATATATAGCGTTCTTCATTTGTGACATGTGTGCGGCCTAGTTTCCATTTACATTTACTCTTTATGTCCGCATGTTCCGTGTGTTACCTCCCTGTTTCGAGTGAATTCGCTTGATGAGTGTAATGCCCGTGAGGATTGAATGTATGCTTACTTTAATGTTTATCCGGTTTATAGAAGTTTTTTGCCAAATCATACTTTGCATGTGCTCTCTCCCCCTCCCACATTATTAGGTTTCAATTCTATGAGTTGCATTCTATAATGTTAATGATTCGAACTTTTATTTTAATTCATTCATTTTGCTAATAATGCGTATGAAATCTTTTTCGCCATTATTAGGCTTGTCGCATGTTGGTTTGGGCATATTTTGAGGAAACCACGTGATGTTTGTGGGTACCATCCCTGTAAACCCTCACGAGATGACACTCGTCCACTAGGGTGACCTAGGGGTTTAACGGATGATTGCATACGCTAAATGCAATTGTACTCCCTACAAAAGTGGCATTCATATTTCGATGCATATATACGTCTTGTACCGCCTTCTGTGGACTGGTTTTGTTTGTTTCATTACTAGGGACTAGCAATGTTTAAGTTAGGGGGTGTGATTCGTATCAAATATTGCATATTTTCGCCCGTTATCTTTATGTATTCTAGCACTTTTACGTTCCTAATAAGTATATTTATGCTCATTAACCAGATAACCATGGATTTGGACATATACATGCTTTGCATGGGGTTAATTGTGCTTTTGTAGGTTTTGGAACGCTAAAAGTGAGGATCTGTTGCATTTCGGAGAAGTTCCATCGTCGGATGCTACTTCAAGGGCATTTTATTCACTTCACATTTCTTATTCAGATCATGTAAATTCCACGGATGCGTAGTTCGTTGAGTTAGCGTCGCGTGGCCGCAAACGGTGCGTCGTTTGGAGTTCGGACGAAGAAGATATGCTCGTTTCCGTTATTGGATTTTCCCCCTCATCATGGACCAAGTTTCGCTGTGAGAACAGAGTACCGGTCAACCGCATCCCTAGGACCGGTCGACCGCGATTTGCCATTTTGTCGTGGTAAGGAGACAGTAGGCTTTTGACTGAAGGACCGGTCGATCGCGTCCCTGCGATCGGTCGACCGCGCCCCTGCGACCGGTCGACCAGTTATGCCAGATATTTTGTGATCTTTCCTTTTTCTTTTCTTTTTCCTTTATTTCTTTTCCAACTTACTATAAATACCAATTTTTGTTGTAATATCAGATATTAACAGTTTAGGATAGATTTTAGCTTAGAATAGCTTAGGGTTTGAGGGTTTTGGAGAGTTCTTCTTCAATTGTTCTTGGTTTGACACCCCATTTGGGTTGAATGTTGCACTATTCATCATCCGCTCCATTAATATAGTGTGTATTTCCTTGCTTTCTAATTAGATTTACATGCTTTGTTAATTAGTTTACATGCTTTGAATACGTGCTTTCTAGTATAAATTTACCGCGTTTATTTACTCTCTTTCTTTACCGCGTTTTTAACATGCTTTCTAGATAATTTAAATTAGGTTGTGTTTGAATTTAACTCACTCGAGTTGACGCGTTGCTTGGCTTTAGTGATGGTGTTTACGGGTCTATTTCAGGTGTGTTGTCCTAGTTATTGCGCCTAGGAGATTTGACGGGGCATATCATGTATGTCCCGTGCTTACGACCTTGCGTGCGCAATTTTCAGGATATTTATTGACGCCAAAATCATATTAGGCTTTTATGCGAATTTAGGGGCATGACAACCCTTGGTTCAATTAACTTTCGAAACGAGACGCATTTGTAATAACCCGTCGACCCATGTATCCATTTTATACTAATCAACTCGGGTGAGGGATATTCGACGCAACCTATAGTTTACTCGCTTTGTTAATCTAGTTTCAATACCCTCGCCTAGATTAATCATTTACCTTTATGCATCTTTTTCCTTTTTAGTTTGTAATTCACCTTTTAAACTTTTATTTCGGAGCACTAAATCATATAAATTCTAGCATCTCGTCCCTGTGGATTTTCGATACCCGACTTACCGATGTGCTTGCCTCGCAAGTGTAGCCGTAATTTAGGTTTGTTTGTATTATCGCGGTGAAACGAAAACAACGACCGCGCACCTTACATGCGCGCGCTTTTCATGGGTCGACGAATATCCCTCACCCGAGTTACGATAGCCTAGGATTTATATTTAGGTGGGGCCTAATTTTCTATATTATACCATTGTTACGATAGCCTAGGATTTATTTCTAGGTGGAGTGAAATTTTATAATCATCCTTTACTTAGGATAGGACGAATTTGTGTTTTGGGAACCCTTAGTTGGGACTAAAGGTTATTTTGAGGATTTTCACATCGCTTTTAAGGGTGGGGGAAATTTAATTTGAATAATGAGTATAAGAAATTTTGGAAATTAATACCGCAGGACTAAAACGTGTATTAAAAATTTATTGGTGACATAATGTGTTGGGGCGGACAGTTTAAACGGGTCAGAGGAAGATTTATATCGTGTCGTGTTCAGAACCTTGACATATCGCGAGGATCGCAAGATAAAAACGTATCAGGTGGCGACTCGACAAGGGGACATGTGTGTGGGTGGAACCTTGTCATATCGCGAGGGTCAATAGTTAACACAGGTCAGACGGCGGTTTTGACAAGGGCATGTGTATCTTGATAAATTATAATTGTGGGTCATTTAACTAATTTTAATATTGTGGGAACGCGGGTAAAATTAAAATAATATTGGTGTGGCACATTTTAAAGAAACCATGCGGGTAGTTAGAAATTTATTTTTGGTAACTAATAATCTTCGTAAGTAAAAGATTTTATTGTTATGGTCGATATATATAGCACTATTGTCTGGGTTCAAGGACCCTAATTGAAAGGATTAGCCAGTATTCATGCTCGGGGCTTTGGCTCTAACACATGCGTTGAGCAATCTTTTTCAGGATTTACTTGAGAGTAGCTGCATAGGATTCATTGGAGATCTTTTGGAGGTACAGCTGGAGATATTTTATTGCTTTAGTAGTTAGATTTCTCTTTCCATTCCGTCTTATTTATTATGAGACTACATTAGAGTTTTATTGGGACTTTCGGTTCAAAAGTTGTTTTGAGATTTCAGTTAGATTTAATTATTTAATTATTGAGATATTTGGAGATCTCATGTGATGGATTTTTAAATCTCACTTTGGTGTTTTATCAGTTGGATGTCATTTATATTTCCACAAAAAATTATAATCAATTCCTCTGCACATACTTGCAAGAGCTTATCTTCTCGCCTTCCCTCCCTCACGTCCAGAGATCGCTCGCGAAACGTCATGATGTAGGCAACAACATCTTCTCCTGGCCTTCATTTTTCACGCGCCAGTTGTGTGAGTGTAAACTCATCCTCAGCCAAAAAGAACTTTTGTACAAATAACACATGCAATTTCACCCAGGAGGCTATGCTACCTAGGGCTAAGTGGGAGTACCACGTGTAGGCCTTTTCTATCTGGGATTTTGAAAACTCCCTCAGTCTCATTTTTTATCATTACAATGGGCCCCAAGGCTCTCAATGAACCTTTTCGCATGTTCCTTAGGGTTTGCACCCTTCCCTTTGTACTTTTCGAAGATGGGTGGAATATACCCTATGGGGTAGGGTTCATTATTATATTCCTCCGGGTACAGGGTACGAAAGTCATCATAAACCGAGGAACTATCTCCTCTAGCTTTGGACACTACCATTAACTTCAATAGCTCCTTCTTCATTTCCTCCATATCGGGTGGTAGGGAACTGAGTGGCGGTGTTATCACCACAGCTGGCATCGCCGGCGTAGTCGGTGCACCCTTCCCCACACCACTAGCCATTGCGTGTGCCATTGAAGCCATGCCATGGCCTTGCGCCGCTGGACCTGTTGTTACAGGTGGGATAATAGGAGGTGGAGAAGTTTGAGGAACATTACTAAATGCAATCATGGCACCACCCCACCCCACCCCCATGACAGAGGGATTTGGTATTTTCATAAGTGGTGTCATGAAAGAGTTTGTTGCCCCAGTGATTCCTAACATCACCTGGACTGCTGGGGTTTTGATGAACTCCGTGAACAAACCCATGAGCCTCGTCATTTATGCTGAGCCTATTCCTACTTGCATGCCTTCCGTCTCCGTCACAGCAGTAGCAGCTCTCTTGGGCTCCACTCGTGTTACTCTTACTCCTTCAGGTAATACGGTGAGATTTATCTCTTCCTCACGCTGCATGGCATCAACATCAATAGTCCCCAGCAGAGTCGCCAAATGTAAGATGCGAGTTCTTGGAATATAGTTAGTATCAAACGAGGAGTAACCACTTATGAAGATCAAGATTAATGCTCAGGGGAATATTTAATAATGACAATAAATAAGGGCAAGGGAGACAATAACATTCAACACTTAAGCTAGTATAAAATGAGATCCTTACACCATAAATGCACTGTAAATACAATAAATAAATGGGACCATCAAGCGACTTGGTCGGAGGGAGAAAGAGCAAGCACTCTTTTCATAATAAAGGCTAGACAGGAACTTCAAGTTCAATTAGTGCTCAATGATAAGTACATTAATGGGTGAGGGAATAATGTTTGGACAATCAATGTTCTCACAGAGGCTCTCGTGTATAAGGTAAATCCAACAGCCATTCTAGGTCAAGATTATCGTCCTTGTAAACTATTTGGTTGGTCTATTTATATGGATGCAAGTTTACTCGTGTAACCTTGCTGGCATTAAATGTGATTGACCGACATTAAATTCTAAAGTACTTTAGCGTTAATGTTGAAGATACTGCATTAAATGCATGGCATATTAAATTTTGGTGGGAAACTGCTCAACCAGTTGGAAGCATGGTGGCATTAATGAGGATGTGATGTGGCAGCTCAAAGGCTTACCTTAGAACGTCTATGAAATCAGATTTGGGGGACTAGGCCTGCCATCCTAAGGATAAACACACTGAGTAAGGTAACTTTGAGTTCTTAAATTCTAGCCGTTATGGCATCATAAAGTAGTGAACAGTGACCCCACTAGATGTGTGGTCACATCAATTAAATGGATGGTTTATAGTTTTAAGGTTGCTCAGCTGAAAGGTAGCTTGAGCATTTGTATGTTGTTTGTTGGCTAGGAACTATCTCTAGGAAACAGATACAAGATTGAGGTTCCTCGAGGAGGTTCCTATGAATAGGTTAAACTCTTGATAGCTCGGATGCAAGTGGCTTGAGAAACCATTTGTACTGGATGACGTTTTGCCCAAGTGTTCCAAAAGGTTGGTTATTGCTTTCCCAATGTTGCCTTGGTCCCAATCCTCCAAACCATGTCCCTGGGAGATTCCTAAGAGGATATCATTAGATAGAGCATGTGAGATCTCCCATGCCCTACCAGGCATGGTCCCTCGAGGGTACTGAACAACCTCGCCCATATTACAATGTAAGCTTGTTCAATAAATACAGTACATGATCAAATACATTCTACTTTATATCACAAAATATTGTTATTCGAATAACTTTGGTCTTTAATATGAGTCCTCCGAGGAGTCTCTATGGAGGGTCTTAATGGTAAGTCCTTCGAGATGTCTTTATCTTCGTTATTTAGTCGCTAAGTATAGGATCAACTCAGTTAATCAACCTTTAGTGAGGACTCCCCATACAATGTGAAATTGAAATCCCGCTTTTGGAACTCACGAATGAACCCTTTTTTCTTTTCTTTTTTTGAATATGTGATGTTCAATACTAATAGTAAAGAGTAGAGATTAATGGATGTGATATATTACAAAAAAACTATAAAAATAGAAATAAGATAAGTAACACTAAAAAAGAAAAACTAGAGAAAGGTATGGAGAAGTAGACCCCCTTATGATTACTTGTTACTGATTTTGAGATGCTAATTTGTATGTTTTGAAATGGTATCGAAGTGGTATGAAGAGGTGAGGTGGATAACCAAGTGAGGTTAAGAAAGTGATGGAAGGAAATATGGGAAAATGGGCTTTAGGGGAAAGGAAATGGCTTTGATTTTGAGGGGAATGTTCTCTGACTTTTTTAAAGGGGTACCTAGTCTCCCCTTCAGAGTAAGGTCGTGGCCCCTATTTATAGGGTCAATGGGTGCCGATCAGCATCGGGTTTGACCTACCTATCGTTAGTGTGCTTGCCTTACCCGTCAAGGAAAATGACACCCTACCGACAGACAAGGTTCCTATGGTGCCTGAAGGCAGTTCAGAACGATTTTTTTGGAAAAATGGGCATAAAATGCAAACTGTAAGTCCTATTCATGCACGGGGTGGACCAATAGAAAGGTTATTCCAAGCCCTTCGAGAATCTATGAGCCATATCCACGTACGAAAGTTGATCGAAGTCAAACGAGGCTCCGAAATGCTTGATGGTCTCTCAACGGGAGGTTTTTGAAGTAAAACAGATCATTCGTCCAAATCGTTGGAAATAAATTCATTGCCCTTTGATATTTCATTGAGCTTCACTCGATTTGGAGAGTTGACCTAGGTCAAATGAGGCTTGAAAGTGCTCGATGACCTTTCGGAGTGAAATGGATCGCTCGTCCTAATCGTAAGGATTATTCACATACAGGACAGACCGTTAAAAATGGGATTCAGAGCCCTTCAAATATTTATTAAGCTTCGCTTGAGCTGGAGAGTTGACCAGAGTCAAACAGGGCTCGAAAGTTCCCGGTGGCTTCTAAAGCAGTGAACGGAGTAAAATAAATCATTCGTCCAAACCCGAAGGCTGATTCGATCATGGAATGGACCGTTGGAAAGCGAATTAAGAGTCCTTTGAAGATTCATTAAGATTCCATCATACTGGAGGGTTAAGTAGAGTCGAATAGGGCTTGGAGGCGTCTGATGGCCTCTAGATCGGTACTCAGTAAAATGACTTTTTCGTGTGGACCGTGAGGCCAATACATACATAAGATGGACCATTAATAAGGGAATTCATTTCCCTTCAAAAATTCAGTGAGTTGCGCTCAAACTAGAGTGTTGATCGAAGTCCAGTGGGGCCCAAGAGAGCCCACTGGCCTCTAAATTGGTACTCTAACCTAGGGTTTATGGTGAACGAGGTGCTTAGGGGGGTCCTAGGATGGGGTGTCTACATATCTCCTTAATGGGATGGCTTGGAAAAAGTGAATGATGTCAAATGATAGACACCACATCGACGCTGGGGAAGAGGATTGAGGTCAATTATGTGGACCTAAGGAGTGTAATGACCGATTTAGGGGGTCGAGGTCAATTCTGAGGACCTAAAGTTGCGATGACCAATTTTATGGTCCGACGTTAATTTTGAGGGACTAGGGAGTGTTGAGGTCGATTATATGGACCTAAGGTTATAGAGACCGATTAAGGGGGTCAAGGTAAATTTTGAGGACCTAAAGTTATGACGGCCAATTCTGTGAGTCGACGTTAGTTTCGAGATCAATTTCGAGGACCTAAAGTTATGATGATCAATTTTATAGGTCGAGGTCAATTCTTAGGACCTAAAGTTGTGGCGATAAATAATGTGAGTCGAGTTAAATTTTGAGCACCTAAAGTTGTGACGACCGATTCGGCGGGCCGAGGTCAGTTCTGAGGACCTAAAGTTGAGACGACTAATTTGAAGGCCAAGGTAAATTCTGAGGATCGAAAGTTGTAGCGATCGATTCTGCAGGCCTAGGTTAATTATGAGGACCTAAAATTGTAGTGACCGATTCTGCGGGCCCAAGTCAATTCTGAGGACCTAAAGTTGAGATGACCAATTCTGCGAGTCGAGATCAATTCTAAGGACTAAAGTTGTGATAATCAATTCTGCGAGCCGAGGTCAATTCTAAGGACCAAAATTTATAACAACCAATTCTGTGAATTGAGGTCAATTCTGATGACCTAAAGTTGTGACGACTAATTTTGTGGGTCGAGGTAAATTTCGAGGACCTAAAGTTGTGACGATCGATTTTACGGGTCGAGGTCAAATCTGAGGATCTAAAGTTATGATGATCAATTTTACGGTTCGAGGTTAATTCTTCGAACCTAAAGTTGTGGCGATAAATTATGTGGGTCCAGTTCAATTCTGAGGACCTAAAGTTTTGACGACTGATTCGACAGGCCAAGGTAAATTCTGAGGACCTAAAGTTGTGACGACCAATTTTGAGGGCCGAGGTAAATTCTGAGGATCAAAAATTATACCGACCGATTCTGCGGGCCGTCAATTCTGCGGGCCGTCAATTCTGCGGGCCGAGGTCATTTTTGAGGACTAAAGTTGTGATAATCAATTCTGCGAGTCTAGGTCAATTCTAAGGACCAAAAGTTATGACGACTAATTTTGTGGGCTGAGGTCAATTCTGAGGACCTAAAGTTCTAATGATCGATTCTGTGAGATGAGGTTAATTATGAGGACCTAAATTTATGATGACTGATTCTACGGGTCGAGGTTAATTCTAAGGACCTGAACTTGTGATGACCAATTCTTCGAGTCGATGTCAATTCTGAGGACCTAAAGTTATGACGATGAATTATTGGGTCCGAGGTTAATTCTGAGGACCTAATGTTTTAATGACCAATTTTTCAGTCCGAGGTTAATTCTGAGGACCTAAAGTAATAGTTTGAAGGGGGATAGCTCCGCTAAGGAAGGCATGAAGGGTTTTGATGCAGGCGTACCTTTGGTTTCTCTAGGAAATGGGTTGTCTTACGATTTCTGCCGGGGAAAGTGTCAATGATGATAGTGTGAGATTTTATCTAGTAAGGGTATTTTAAAAGTTTGTAAAGGGCTTAATGCTCCAATATGATGATGTTCTGTAGTTTTTAAGGATTTTTTAGAATTTTTTGAGCAATTTTAGGATTTTTTTTTTATTTATTTTGGGCATTTTCGGGATGAAATTTAGGGGGGACTTCCAATAGGCAGATCTAGGGAGGTGCCTATCGGCATAGAGCGTGGAATTTGGGTTTCTTGGGAAGAGGAAAGTTTAACTGTCAACCGATATGGTTAGAGAGTTGTCGATCGGCATGCCCCTTAACATTATATATAAAGGGGAGAATCCTCTTTATTTTTCACACCTTCGAGTGATTGAATTACTAGTTTTCACTCACTAAGAGTTGTTCCTAAGTCCTTATTTCTTCAAAACTTCAAATGGAGGGTACTTCTAGCGATGGTAACGACAAGTGGTTGTTCGTTAATGATTGGGCAGGCTTGGAGTGGCGGTCTATGGTGCCCCTTGTGCTGAGAAATGAAAATTCATATGACTCATTTGAGCCGGTTGCTGATGAGCAGATTTGTTACGCGAGTCGGCTCATCATCTTTGGTCAAGTGTGAAAAACCCCAATGGCTATATGCATATTTGCCCTTTGGTTTTCCCAACTCATTTTCTATTTTATCTTCTTGTGTTAATGAAGGTTTTGAAAAAAATCTTTTGCAAACTGATATAGCTCCTTCGAGCATTCGATCCCGATGAACGATTGGGTTGAAGGATGTTTGGGAAAAAATTCTTGGGACAATGCATTGAATGGTGTCATTTGTTGGGTTTGGCTCGTTGGTGGACACATTGGATGAGGCGCCGCGCTCTTCAGTTGTGTTGTTCGCTCTTGGTGAGAGGTGGTGGGGCATACCCCACACGTTCCATTTAGGTTTCGGGGAGATAACCGTTACTCCCATTTATATTCAGCAGCTATCGGGGCTGGATTGTGAGGGGCATCATATTGTGGTGGACCATACTTTACGAGTGACACCAAAGGCGGTGTAGGCTACTCTATAGGGGATGTCGATAGAATCTTGTTGGAGGATTCTATCCAAAATTCTGTGCTGAGGGAGACGCTGCTGAAGATAAGGGTTAATGTAACGGTCGAGAGACAAGTGAGGTAGATAACCAGTTTATTTATTTTTCTTCTGCTTGGGGGATTCATGGTGGCGACGAGCGGCCACGTCTACCACTTGTGGTTTTTATCGTACCTGCGAATTATATCGAATATACCTTTGTACGATTGGTGGAGATTTACCTCGGCACTCGAACCAGTCCTTGTCCTTGAAGGATGTGTGGAAGGCTCTGAATGACCTGAGGAGCAATCAGGTTAACCTTTGTCTATTCTGATTTTTTTCTAGCATCTTTGAGTAGATATTGATTCTTTGCTGGGGATGCATGTGACCATCTACCCATAGAGCATTCCTTTGCAAGTCACGGGGGTTACATGTATGCACGCGCAGAAGTGACGATTGCTAGCACATGAGTTTGGGTACATCTGGTACTTGGGGGAGAGAGTGGTGAGGAAGATTATGGAGGAGGAGGTGGAAGTTCCACCGTCGGTACCTCGGATGTTTATGAGGTGGGTGAAGGAGATGTTAGATGATGCCAGGGGTGACGACGATGATGTGTGAGCCCTACACGCTCTATACGGATACGACGACGATTTATGATTATTTCGATTTCGTGACCAGTTGGTTCCTTCATATATGAAGTGGAAAATATGCCTCCACTCACCACTGCTTCAGTGAGGGATACTAGCACACTTGTGGGGTCAACCCACGACACGATAAGTGGTGCGGCGACATCAACGAAGTAGGCTCCTCTCATTCAGGTTACTCCCCGTTCTAATAATTTTCGATTAAGTATAGGGGGGGACGTTGAGTGTGCCTCACCATCCTCATGCGTCGGTATTCGAGTTTACGGGGCTTACTAATGATGCTCTCAGGCCTGAAGTATACTTCTTTTTTTCTCTTTTTCATTTTCTGTTTCATTCTTCCTTGCTCTTTTACTGACTAGATCGCCTTTTGTTATTTTCTACTTTCTTCACAGTTTGTGTTGGTGCCGACCAATTAAGTGGGAAATTAAGTACTGGATGGATTTTATGTCCTCTTACATGAAGAAGTCAGTCACTTCCTGTATGGTACCGCCGGCCACTTCCGAGGAGAGTTTCAGTTCTGGGAGAGGAGGGTCCACCGTCCTTCATAGGGGTAAGCGTGTGCGTAGCGAGGTTTGAGGGTTTAATTGGGGAGGTTGTGAGAGAGAGGTTTCGGGCAAAGTCCCGTTGTATTTTCTTTTTGCTTTTTCTTCTTTATGTTCCTACAAAATTGTAAAAATGCCGAGAAAGAATTTTATATGAAAAATAAGAATTTATTTTTAGGTATTCTTCTTGATTTAGTGACTTAATCTACATGCACTTAATTTTTCGCTGAGATTATTTATTTATTTGCAAAGACAAAGATAAGTATAAAAACGATTTTGAAGGAAAATGTTTTATAAAAAGGAGATTAAGAAAAAGAATTAACTCGGGGGTTAACTTTTTCAAAGCGAGAATTTGATTTTAGAGTAAAAAAGGAAAAAGGTTTTTTTCTTAAAAACGGGGTGCTGATCGGCATACCTCTTATCCTGACTATCGACTTGCAGGTCAATTTAAATAACTCCTTTGGCTTTGATTGCACTTTCTTCATGCTTGGAGTACTGGTAAGGTAGAAGGATTGATGAGATTATGGGTGGTTTGTCTTTTGCAAGGGTTTTTGGGTATAAAAAGGGGCTTAGGGAATCCATTCTTCACCACCATCCTTATGTCTTATTTTGTGTTTTCCTTCTATTTCTCAAATGTACCTCCCAATGTTCGAAGAATTCTCTTCCTACCTAAAAGGTTTAGAGTCCACGCGTATCTATAACATCGATAACGACACTTTCATCTTGCGTTGAGTTTCACTATGCCCCAATCGGGTTGTTTATAGGATGGTTTTATTACTCGAAAGGGGGTAGTCTATTTGTCTCCGTTGATTGATATTTCATGTAATGGTTATGTTCCTTAATTTGAAATAAAAATGATTTTGACATAATTTATTGTGTCATTGATGAAATTTTCATTTGAACTGTCTATACTAGGGGTGGACAAAAAAAAGATCGACCCGATTTGACCGAACCGGACCGGACCCACATTTATAGGCTTTTTTATAATTCGGTCCTAAATTAAGAGACACAAATATATTCGAGTCGATCAAAAATATCTATTTTAAATTCGTTCTTAAGACCGGACCGGACAACTTATTTCAATATTATATAATATATATTGATTTTATATAAATATATTAAATATCATACACCGTACACGTTTGTTATTGTTTAGAGTAAACTAAATCATAAAGTTAAACCACAACTACACACACAGCCATCGCACTTCTCACTTCACTCTCTCACTTCGGTTCCTCTTATCCATTTACACAAAGAAAGCCGAAAACCACAAAGATCGGGTGATCGCACCTTGGAAACATCTGATCCGGCTGATGCACCATGGAAACTCAACTCGATAGTACCGGCGCACCCCAACATAGCCTCAACACAAATGAAAATGGTCGGGATATGAGATCCGATGCACCTTAACTCCACAGCAACTATACTGGCGTCGACGACTAAAGATCCAACGGTATTACTTTACTTAAACTATTTGTCATTTTTTCTTAATTTTTATTGGGATTTGTTGACCAAATTGGACTTTCTGTTTACCAAAGAAAATCTTGAAGCTTAATTTATGGTCGTTTTGGTGTGATGCCAACAGAAACCAAGAAGCTTAATTTATTCCACAAAAAGATCAAACTTTAGAAAAGTAAATGTATATCACTTACAAACTGGCACATAATAAAAACCTTTAAAAAGTAGCTTATTTGGTTTAGAAATAAATTTTACTCATTGACTTGGAAGCACAAATATCCCACTGAATGTTAATATAAAACCATAAAAAAGCTTGGCAGCTATCATTAATAAATAATGGGGGTTTTTGATTTAGAAAATTATTGTAATGACTGAATAGTTTTATTAGTTAATGAAACTTGTGTTGTGTTCACCAAAGAAATAGTTTTTGAAAAAATACACTAAACTGGTGTTCACCCAAAAAATACATTTAACTGATTTTTTGTGATTTTATAACTGTTATATTTTTCGGTTATATTATATTTTTCTGTTTGGTTTGAAATAAGTGATATATTTTTCTGTTATAATTTTTATTGAAAATAAATAAATAAATGTAAATGTGGACGAATTATTAACGAATCGGATCGAAAATATCCTAGACTGAATAAATAGGTTAAGCTGATTAAATCGTCTGAATTCAGTCTTCTCAAATATGGGACTGAATGATTCGGTCCGGCACGTAAAACGGCTAAAAATCGAACCGGACCGGACTGCACCCACCCCTATTCTATACTAATCGCTAAGTCATACATAATCATTTTATTCACATAAATAATAAGAATGACCACCGTTCTAGAGGTTAGAAAAGAATAACATTTTGTAAAAAAGAAATGGTTGTTCCCACATCGTATGGGCCTAAGTACTTCTAAAGGTTTTAAAATTTCATGAGTTTTATTTCAAAAAGAATTGTTTTAAGAGGATCAGGACCCAAGTAGTTCTAAGTAGGGGAAATGAAGAAGATTTTTTTTAGAATCGAATAGGGATGAGAAGAGTCGTAGTGCACCGAGAATTCGAATTAAGGGTGGAATTTCTTGAGACGATCCAGATTGACTGGATGCGCCATCTCTTCTCCGAAGAGATCTGTGAGCACAGCAACGCCGCCTGACAGAATTTTCTTCATGATGTATGGGTCGCTCTAATTTGGTTTTAATTTCCCTATGGGGTCCTATAAAGTTTCAACGATCTCTTTGAGAGCAAGGTAACCTTCTTGGACACGCAGTTCTTAGCTATCTTGTGGTATAGAGCCTTAAGTCTCTTTTCATCCAAAAGTAAGAGTTCGTCATGGTGGCTCTGATGCTAGTATTGTTCAGTGACTTTACTTTCGAACATGAAATGTGAGGAAGGTACTTCTAGGTCAATGGTGATAACTTCTTCCATGTCATATTCCCAAAAAAAAGGGGTAGCCCCAATAGGTATTCTGATGGAAGTGCGGTAGACTTAGAGAGCGTATGGGATCCGATTGGCCCGATCTCCATAACTTTTGGTCATCTTGCTGATAATGATTTTGAGGCTTTTGTTGGCGGCTTCGACGACACTATTGGTTTGGGGTTGGTAAGGAGAAGACTCGTGTCTCTGAATTCCATACTCGTCAACCAGCTCTGTGACTTCAGCTTCGAAGTGGAGCCCATTATCGGATACAAATTCATGAGGATCCCCGAAGCGACAAATGATATTCTTTTTTATAAACTTAACCACTTTCTTGGCATTCAGCACTGCGTATGTTCCGCTTCAATTCATTTTTTGATGTAGTCAATGGCAACTACGATGAACTCATGGCAATTTGAAGCTTTATGAGTGACTTTCCTTATGATGTATATGCCCTAGTTGAAGAGGAGACAGTGAGAGGTCATGTTATACAATTCCTTGGGGGTAATTATTGGAGATTGGCAAATTATTGGCAATTCAGGTAACTTTGAACAAAGGCATTGCTGTTTTGAACCATGGTAGTCCAATAGTATCCTTGATGGATGATCTTCTTGGAAAGCATGTGACCATTCATGTGGGGATCACATTTCTCGCAGTAGATTTTTTACATCATTCCTTCAATATCATCCCCACCTATGCAATGCAAATGGATTCCATCAAAGTTTATATTGAAAAGTGCTTTGTCGTAGATGATTTATTGGGCAACCAATTTACGAAGGGTCACGATGTCTTTCTTGTCTATATCGTGGGGATACCTACATGTTTAAGGAGGTGCCAAATATCATAGTTTAACAACCCGACTATTTCAAAGTCTTCTTTACTAATGAGCTCAATGTGGTAGCAGTGAGTGGGAACAGTTTGTTTCAAAACCAGGATAGGAGCTATTGTTATTCCCTCTGGCATATCGATCGTGGAGGTCAGGGTTGCTAGGGCGTCACCTAGACTGTGGTTTTTGCGAGGAAGGTAATTGAAAGTGATATCTTTTAACTAAGAGGTGAGCTCTTCTAGGTTGGCGTGGAAGCGTAGGAGCATCTTGTCTATGACTTTCAATTTTCTGAGAATTTATCCGACAATGAGGGCAGAATCTCCATAGACGTCAAGTTATTTGATTCCTCTCATGAGGGCGATCTTGAGGCCTATGGTGTATGCCTTATACTCGATCGTTTTGTTGGTGCAAAAGAAGTTTAACTTGATGGCAATGGGGGTGTGGTAGTCATTGGGGGTGATCAGGAGTATTCCAATGTCGTACTCTTTCTGGTTGGCAGCTCCATCAAAGAACATCTGCCATCTGAGATCCTCCTAAAAGGTGCAGAGAATGTCTTCATCTGGTAATTTAGAGACCCAAATATCGGTTATTTCCATGAGATAACCGGTAAGGTAGTCAAAGATTTCCTTCGCCTTAATGGATTTCTGTGTGATGTACATAATGTTGAACTCAGCTAACCATATTAACCAAGGGCCATTCGGCTTGACATATTGGGTTTCTCTAGCAGGTATTTGAAGGAATCCATTTGGGATACTAGTCTGATGGGAAAGGCTAACATATAATGCCATAATTTTAACATGACCCAAACTAGGGCGACACAATCTTTCTTCAAAGCAGCGTAGTTGACTTCATACCCAACCGGTTTTTTACTAGCATAATAAATGGCTTTTTCCTTACGGGATTCTTTAATGTATTGGGCTAGTAAAGCCCCTACTGTGGTATCAGTGGCAGTCAATTACAGGAGGAGGGGGACACTTGTATGTGGAGGTATGAGCACAGGTGGTCAAGTGAGGTATTGCTTAATTTGGTCAAAGGCTTACTGTGAGGCCTCATTTAAGACTTTAGTTGAATCCTTTCAAAGAAGTTTGCAAATGGGTTCACAGATAAAGGTCAGTTGGCTGATGAACTGACTAATGTATTTCAACTTACCCAGGAATACCTAGACTTCTTTCTCTATTTGAGGTGGTGGCATTTCAAGTATGGCTTTCATCTTGGCAAGGTCCGATTCGTTTCTTTTATCGCTATCCATGAACCCCAAGAGTTTCCCTTTAGTCATTCCAAAAATAAACTTTTGTGGGTTGAGCCATATATGGTACTTTCGCAATCGCTCGAAGAAATTTCGGAGGGCGAGAATGTGACTTACCCAAGTCTTGGACTTGATGATCATGTCATCAACATGGACCTCGACCTCTTTATGAATGAGGTCATGAAAAATGGTTGTGGAAGCCCTTTGGTAGTTAGCCCCGCCTTTTTAGCCCAAATGGCATGACGGTGTAACAGAAAGTTCCTCATAGGGTAATAAAGGTAGTTTTCTTCTGGTGGTTAGGGTGCATCATAATATGGTTATAAATGGATAATCTATCGACAAATTATTTGAGGGCATAGTTGGTAGTATTTTCCATAATCATGTCAATGTTTGGCAATGGGTAATCATCTTTCAGGGATGCCTCTTTAAGATCCCAATAGTGAACACACATGTGGACCTTTCCTCCCTATTTTGGCACGGGGATCATATTGGCAAGCCATGTAGGGTATTCGACCACGCGAATAAAACCCACATTTTGCTGCTTAACTACCTCTTCTTTGACCTTGAGGGACCATTTCATTTGAAGTTTTCTCAACTTCCGCTTGATCGATTTGCATTTCGAGAATGTCGGGATCTCGAGTTGAGTTATCTCTTGGTTAATACCGGTCATGTCATCGTAAGACCATATGAAGATGTCTATAAATTCTTTCAACGACTATTCAAATTGTTCACGCTTATGCTCGTAAAGGGTGAACCCTATCCTAATCTTGCGTTGGTGGCAACTAGAACCTAAATTAATAACAACATTCTCATCATCATTACGCGGTTATGTTTTTTATTATTTTCCTTATTGAGATTGGTTAAGAATTTTCCATTTACAAAATCACCATCATCAAAAGTCTGATTAGAATCAATGCAATTAATGTAAGGCACAAAAAGATATTCAAAATCCACATTTATTTCATTTTCAGGGAAAACAGTATTGAGAACCTCATCAAAAGAGGTCTCAGTTACATTTACATCACGAAAAGGAGAAATAAAAACAGGTGCAGAGATTTGAATAGGATAATTAACAGGTTTGGGATGAGCTTGAGCAGGCTGGACCGGGATGGCATACCAGTTCAGGAGAGGCATGTGATTAATTATGATCTGGGCAGATGGGTCCGATGGCATATCATCTAAGCGGGTTATACAGAGACTCTACCTAATATTTGTAGGTCAAAGTATTCTTCAAAGTTGCTACCCACGGAGTTCTCAATAATTTCCACGATTTGCTTGGTTAGAAGTTTCACTTTATGTTTCCAGTCTTCATCCCAAATGTTATTTTCTTAAAAAAAGATTTCCAGCCCTAATTTTATCTTCTTATCAACGTGGTCATACTACGATTCAGATAATCCATAAAAAGGGTACTCTCACCCTCATTGACAAATCTTTGGTTCAAATAGTCCTTCGAAATAATATTTTCATCCTCTAGGCCTCTCTTTGATCGCAGTTATCGAAGTGATTTGAGTTTGGCTGGTGAAGGTTAGTAGCCCAGGTCACATGGTTAAAGGATTCTTTCCGGATTATGGGCTCAAGGATTCCTTATTGGCGTCGCCCTAGCCCTATTTCGGGCATAAAGTGCATCTTCTTAAACATCTTAATTACATTAACATTATCGTGGGGGTTTTATTCTGGACAAACTCGATATTTAAAGTCATCCCCTACTGGGACGGGGAGTGGATTAATTTTGAAGCCGGAGAGGAGCATGTCATTGGTCCTATACTGAATTTCTAATAATGGATTGGTGGTGTTGGCATTGTCTGAACTGTCGTCGTCCCCCAAGATAGTGATAACTTGGCCTTTGTCAAAGAACTTTAGTTTCTGATGGAGAGAAGAGGATACTCCCGAATGTTATGGAGCAATAGGAGGCCAAGTAGTAGGTTGAATCAAACAAGTATGTTGATGACTTAGAATTCTGTCAGAGGATTGATAGGGACAACCACTAGTTTGAGTTTTATGGAACGCATTAATTCTCAATGAGTGTTATTATAGGCATGCACAGATGTAGATATAGAGGTGACATCACTGACTTTCAATCCCAAGTAGTTGCAGATTCTGAATGGACAGACATTCAAAGTGAATTCATTGTCGACAAGTGATAGTGGGTTCATCCTTCCCAAGACCTCGACAGAGATGTTCATAGCATAGTTATGATTAGGGTCAAATTTTTCTTCAAAAAAGAAAGGATTCTGGTATAGATCAAGGATCCAACAATATTCGCGGCTTCTTCAGGAGCATTAGAGGGAGAAAATGTGGGTCCAATCAGGAGATTTATCAGGGCATTCCGGAGCAGCTGAGAGGACATGAAGAGTCCCCGCAAAGGGCATTCCTCTTTTCGACACGCGTGTGATATTCGAGGGCTCCCACGGACATAAATTGGTCGTTGTCAAGGGGTATAAAAATATAAAGAATGGAGTCGCCAACCAACTTTGCTTAAAACATGCAAAAGATATAGTTGTACCCGAAGAAACTATATCAAAGACAAACCGATGCATATGAAACCAAATTGATCATGGGTCTGAGGACCAATATACGGAATGGGAAGGTATTAGCCACCCATTTCACCCTTTTAGTCTCTCATGGGTTATGATAATGTTCTACCATTTCTCAAAAATGCAATTCGTGTGTACCATGTGTGTGGAGTTAAATAAGTGAGAGAAGAAATCATCGTACCCATGTCATGGAGAAGATAGGGACGAGTTATTCTAAGGAGTAGAAATAAAAAGGAAAGAAAATCATCTAAAAAGTAGTCGAAATGTGAGAAGCACACCGGATCACAATCCATTACAAATAATGGAATATGTCTGACGAGGCCGCTAAAAATATAATAAAGAGAAAACATTGCAATACATCAGATCATAATTAGCTATGAGGAAGTGGATATGTGTATCTAACGGGATTACGAAAATGAAAGAGAATACAAAATATGAAAATATAATAGAATGTGAGTAACATACCGGATCGTGATTTACTATGAAGAAGTGAATATGCATGTATGGGGGATGCAAAAAAACACATAAACTAGTGTGTATATATTAGTAAAAGTAAGAACGAATAAAGTGAAAAGGTCAAGAAAAAGAGAACTCGAATCTCGATGAAAACTCGAGACACCTACGTAGACAGAAATGGCATCAAAATCCACGTAGTTCGAAAACTTATAAGTGGGATTTAACCAAAGAACCCAAAACTATAATTTCCTTACTTTGGTTTGTTCAAAAAGTGTGCACAAGTGAGGAAATTGTGAAGCATCTTATACTCTTGACTCACTTGAGTCTACATTGTATAAGTGCTCATCTAGTTTGGAAATTGTGACAAAATTGAGTCCCTCCCCTAGATACCAAAGAGCCTCAGACACTTCTATACAATTCATTCCTCTTGTCTGATTGATCAAAGGTGTATTCACCAACACTCACACACATTAAGACTGCTTACATGGGTCATATATTGCATAATTTGATTGTGTGTGTGTGTGTGTGTGTGTGTGTGTTGTGTGTTAATTTCCCTTAAAACTCTTTTTAATAATTTTTGGGAATTTTAATGTTTTTTAAAAGAATTTTTTCATAATTAAAATTGGAATTAAAAGGTTTTGGGGTTATTTTGTAAATACTGGTTTTATGGTTTTATGCCTGAAAGTTCACTTGGGTAGAAATCAAAAGCGCTTGAGACTATAAGGGAAGCTGTGTAATTATTTTAGACGCGCGTGTGAGGTTCGATATCAGCCCTACACCTGTCGCTACTCTACTGGTAGGATTTGTGTTTCTTTTAAGAGACATAACCGTTTATTGCCAGCCCTTGGATTGATCTTATCAACGGCCTGCATGCATCCAAACCCAATCCCTGTGATCATCCCTAAGCCAATCAGAAAGCGTTTAACTTACCGCTTCTCTTAAACCGTTGGATGGAAGTCAAAAGGCCAAGACTAAATCTCAGCCTTTAGATTCATCTCAGCCTTTTCGATCCTTCTTAGCCCACTATATAAGGAGGCTAACCCTCGGCAATTGAGAGACTTTTGCCACTTCGTTTAATTCGAGTGAGAAGAGAGAAGAGAGAGAAAATAGAGAAAAATCGGAGAGAGAATTAGAAACCCTAATTCATCCAAACAGTTTCAAACCCTAACCCCTTTCTTAAAACCAGTTTACACCAAACACAAACCCTAAGTGTTTGAGAGTTTCTCTGTGTTGGGTTGAAAGTTGTTTTATGGTTCAAACCTCTTTATTTTAAGATCTTGTGTCCAACTTAAACATTAGGTCAGATCTGTATTTCTATTTTATAGATATCATAGATCTTATCATTTTATGTTATATTACACGTAGATCTGCATTCTTAGTTTCTCATCTTGAGAAATCTTTTGTTGATTATTTTCTATAAATATTTTTATCTTTAAAATCAACAAAATCATTTTCTGTTTCTATTTCTTTTGAAACAACACCTTTTACCTAGTTGGAATCACACTTGGCGGTTTTCAATTGCAAAAGTACTTTCAAAACCCTGAAATCGATTAAGATCTTGAATCGTCTTCAAAGCAAGATAGTCGTGGATTCCGGGATCATTTTAAAGGTCAAATAAGGTTTTAGTTTTTTGAGAAGAGAAAAAATGAAAATCACAGCATATAGATCTGTTATGTAATTTGATATGACTGTTTGTATAAATAAGCGTGAGTGTGTGTGCATGCATGTGTTAGAGCACCATCACAAACACTTACACACTACAACACTGAAAGTGTTGGTAATAAGATCTTGAAACAAGAGTCGACGTAAAGACTGGAACAAAGTGGAAGTTAGCAAACTGGGAGGGCCACATCAACAATTAAAACTGTCGAAAAGTTAGAAGGACACTAGTGGGTACATTCCTAAACTTGTATAGGTCTGATTTGTGTGCATGTTTGTTATATAGTTTGTAACTGATATATTTTATTTTAGTGGATTTTTGGTTTGTGACTTAGAAGTCACCGTGGACGTTTCCTCAGTTGGGTGAGGTTTTACCACGTTAAAAATCTCTTGTCTTTAATCCTTCTACATCTCCTCATCTCATTCTCATTGGTGTGCTGATTTAAATTGTCTCAGTTTTGTTTTTAAAACTTGTTAACAAATCTTGAACTGATCTCGTGCATGTTTTACTAAACACATCTTGTGATTAAAACTGATTTGATTTAAAGAAAAGAGTTTCCTCAAAAAACAGTTCGGAGTTACTTAAATAGTTTAATCTTGTATTAAATGGCTTTAGTAACAGTTTTTCAAATTGTAGTAAAAACGTAAGGAAAGTTATAATTTGGGGTTAAGGTTCAAATCCTTTTTTTGGCTTTTTAGTTAATGAAGATAAATTTGGTGAACATATAAATAGTAAAAAAGGTGAATATGGTAGGGAAATTACAACTAAATGTGAACAATATACTAGTAAGTAAAAAATGAGTAACAACACTAAAGTACTAAGTTTGAATGAATAGGATTTGGACCATCTACGAAGCTTGAATTTTGACTTTGATGTGTGACACCCCAATTAATTAAACACAGGTTGATCAGTCCTTTATTAAATTGAAATAGGATTTTTATTTGGTTCATTCTTAGCATCACAGTCGAAAACCATATTAACTACTAACCACCTAATTAATTAATTAACCCGGTGTCAAAATTTTATTTTTCATTAAACAGATAAATATATGTGGAATCAAAGTGAACTAATCCATGCACACAAACTGAGTCTGAAAGCAATACTGAAAAATAACTGAAAGACTTGCCGAATAAACATCGGTTATAAATCCGAATCCAACAGATAAATAAATAAACCAAATACTGAATCTTAAAGTAAATGGGCAACACACCCTAAAAGAAACTGTGACTGAGATAAGATCCCTAACGTAGGAATGAAGAAATGATGCGTCTAATCCAACTCTTGCATGCATCCACGTATGCCGCAACTGCGTATCCCTGGAATAGAATCTCAAGTCTGGCATCCCTGTGGCTAAACACTTAAAAGGTTTTTAAAATATTTGCAACAAGGGTTAGAACCCAAAACATTTTGAAAATATTTAGCAAGTGATTAAGTTTGACGTAATTAAAATGCATGAATGCTTTTCATAATTAAGCTAGTGTCACACTCACTTGCGATAATACTCACCCTTTAACTATTGTGCACACCTACCGCTTTTTTTTATAACGCTCTAGCTATACTACCCTGTCTAACTAGCCTTGTTATAAACGATTCCTAATACCTTACTCTTTTCTGAGTAATTTTACAATGATTTATAAGTTATTTCTCACGTTAACTTGATTTCTCATCTTTAAATAACTATATAACAATTTCTATAGTTATATAAACAATACCATTTATCTCCAGGTATTTCACCCGTATATAAATATATGCATTATTATATATGTATAAGTATACTATACATTCACACACATGTTATATATAGTATCCATCCTCCCGAGTATTAACTCACCGAATCTTTTCTCTAAAATGCTATCATCCCAAGTGTACTCAATCCAACCCGGACACCATGATACGGTTCACTCACACCAAATCATGCAATAAATAATAAGCGTAGTGGAGGCGGTCACAGTTCCCCGAGTGTGAGACCGAATGATACCCAAAGCGTCTCACCTCGAAAAGGATCACAAAATAAAATAGTAGACGCTATGACCTGGGGATTATACTCGTCCTGCATTCACTAGCCAGGAGATTCACCCACATCGCGCAACCTCATATGATAGCACTAGAGGGGTATATAATTATAAACATATTTTTACACTGATATTAAATAAGCACATAATAATATATATATATACTATCACACTATCTGTATATATATATATATATATATATATATATATATATATATATATATATATATATATATATATATATATATATATATATATATATATTAAACCCGATTAATATATGCCTAACTCCTGTAGCACTAGCCTAAAATATCCGAGTCAAATCTCCTACTTTTAATTTAATTAATTTCACATTAATTAATTTATTAAAATGGCGTCCCTCAACCAAAATGCTATGACTCATTCCCTCAGCCCGTAATTTACACTTTAGAATTAATCCCCCAAATTTCGTAATTTAACTCTCATACTTTTATTTTACCCCACAATTATGTGTATTTCCCCTAAGTGCCTAAGTGTGGGAGTCCAAAAACTCCACTACTGATATTCCTTTAGCCCACCAATAAACCTGAGGACAAATTTAAAAATAAGTCGAACTGCCCTGGATTTCCCCATGTCGCTCGAACGACTCATCAGGCCGTTTGAACGACTGGCGCACGTCGCTCGGACGATCCACAGGTCGCTCGAACGACCGACTAGGTTTTCTCCCCTTCGTCTTCCTGCTACGACTTCCTCCATGAACGATTTTCTTCAAGATTTATTAATTCCACCCATATTTCTATTCAACGATACCAACAAAATTCCTTCTTTTAACACATTCCATTTATGGATTTAATCAATACACATTACAGATTTCTTATCACGATTCCTTTAAATCCCATATTCGATTTTCTCCCAATTTCGTTTATTTATTCTCCAAATACTCCATGATATTCAAATAAACCTATTCTGTAATTGGGTTTCTACATAGTTTGATTTCAAACAGTTTTGACATATCTCCTATCATCAATTTAACCTTTTAACCTACATCGCGTGTAAAAATTTCTCAAACTTATTTTAATGTAATAACCCACCCAAAAATGGATTTTCAAATACACCCACCATGATATGAATCGAAAATAGCAATTTCAATTCAAAGCAAGTTAACCACTTGCATGTACTGGTTCAAAGGGTTTGATTTCCTTTGGGGTAGACGGTGATTTGACGAAGAACACACTTAATCTCCTTTGATTTGGCTCCCCAAAATCTCCCTACTTTCTCCCTTTTTTCATCTATGCAGAACTAGGATTTTCTTTTTGAGTTGTGTCTGCCCCAAACTCTCTAACTTAAGTTTTATTATGCTAATCCCGAAATTAAGCTTATTGGCCAAATTAAAATGGCCCAAACACCCCCCGTGTGGGCTCGATTATGCCTAAAAATGCTCTGAGACACATTTACTACCCTCGAGTACTCTTTTCTGACTATCTCATCCTATCCAGAATCAATCGTGCACTCAGAATTGTCATCAAAATTACTTTATTAAAAGTTTATATCTCAACCTCAATATAATCTATCATCGACTCCCGGTTGAGATAAAATAATACTACGTCACTATTACTCATTATGACGTAAATAAATTATTACTATTCACTTAGTAATTATTTTCCATAAATATTAACCATTAATTCTCCCGATTAATATTAAAATAAACTCATAATAATTAAATAAATTAAATTACAACACACAATTATTTTAAATTAGCCGAATTAATAAAATATATAATGCTTAAAAATACGGGGTGTTACATGACGGTGATGTATGATGATTTAGTGGTGGTGTAATGGTGGTAAAGTGGGTAAGAAAGGTGAGGTGTGTGGATGATGTAATAGAATGTAGGAGGAATATTTTGAAAGGGATGTGTAAACGGCTACGCACTAATTTAAGGAAAGGAGGTCTTGGGATTTGGAAAAGAAGGTCCATGACAATGAGGTCATGACTTCCTTAAATATGAAATTTTTAGGGTTGGGGGGGTCTGTCGATCGGCATAAGCCTAATCCTGCTTATCGGCTTACCCCTTGATTTTCATGCTAAGTAAAGTAGCCCTATACCGATAGGTATAGCATCTTAGGTGCCTATAGGTAGCCCAAAATGGACTTTTTTTAGAAAATGGGCACAAAATGCGAATCGCAAGTCCAATTCATGCATATCGAGGACCATTGAAAATAAAATTCAGACCTCTATAAAAGTACATCGAGAAATTATCGGGTCCGATAGTTGACCAAAGTAAAACAGAGCTCGAAAGCGCCTGGTAGCCTCTAGATTTGGGTTTCAGGGAGAAAATGAAAGTAAATGTGAATCGTAAGGCAGATTCATGCATGGTATGGACTGTTGAAAAGGTTATCCAGATCCATATGAAAGTTCATTGAGATACTCTCTATTACGAGAGTTGATTGAAGTCAAACGGAGCCTAAAAGCGTCCGGTGTCCTCCAGATTAAGGTTTCGAAGGAAAAAGACACATAAATGCGAACCATAAGACAAATTCGCACACGGTATGGGTCATTAGAAATTATATTCAGAGACCTATGAAAGTTAGTTGAGATACTCTGGATTTTGTGATTTAACTGAAGTCAAATGAAGCTCGAAAGTGTCCAATGGCCTCTAGATAAAGGTTTTAAAGGAAAGAAGTAAGTAAATGCGAATCGTAAGGTATATTTACACACGATATGGACCATTAGAAAACCTATTTAGAGCCCTATAAAAGTGAATAAGATAATATTAATTTCAATAGTTGTCCAAAGTCAAACAGAGCCCGAAAGGCCTAGTGGCCTCTAAATTAGGACTTTGAAGCAAAAAAGCAAGTAAATGCGAACCGTAAAGAAGATTCGCACACATTATGGGCCGTTGGAATGGTAATTCAGATACATATGAAAGTGCACAAGATACTTTCGATTTCAAGAGTTGACCGAAGTCAAACGGAGCATGAAAGTGCTCAGTGGCCTCTAGATTAGGGTTTAAAGGGAAGGACCAGGGTATGGAGGTTTAAGGAATTGTATATGGGACCTGTGAAGGTGCATCATGGATACTAAAATAGGGGTACTAGAATTGGGTATCTATAGTACCAATTAGGGAGACCTGGTTTATTTGTATCTCATGGTGTTCAACCACGCAGTTAGCTTGGCCTTAATGTGCGAGAAGAAGGGGCACTAAAACCCTAATCTAATATGTTATCAAGACGCTAGTGGAAGCCAATGAACATTACCTTCATTTAGAGAAGCTATCTTACTCTCTGGTGATCGCCTCACAGAAATTGAAGCAACATTTTGAAACCCACTCAGTCATAGCTATCACTTCTTTTCCACTTAAGATAATACTAAAAAAGATCAACATATCTATATAAATGTTCAAATGGTTGGTGGATCTTGGGAGGTTCGATATCGATTATAAACTAATAACTACAATAAAAGGGCAGGCGTTAATAGATTTCATAGCTGAGTTCACCGAAGGCAAGGAGCCTCGATGAAGAGGAACACATCGATTAAGTCAATGTGGAAGAGTTTGACCAACTCAAAAAATGGATGCTCTATGTCGACGGGGCTTCCAACTCAAAAGGGGCATGAGTGGAAATTTTCCTTATAACTCTAGAACAAAACATGCTTAATTAAGGAATCATACTTATCTTTGCGGTATCCAACAATAATGTTGAATATGAACGTTCATCGCCAACTTGAAGAAGGCCCTATTCTTTGGCATAAGTAACCTTGAAGTCTTTGTGATTCAGGGATGGTATCCAATCAAATATCAAGAGACTATAACACCAAGGATGAATACATTTTAGCATACTAACATGTCACTCAGGACTTATTCGCTAAGTTTAATAAGGTTCAAATCTTATAGCTTTCCTAAGGAAATAACAGCCATCCGGATGCTTTGGCTAATTTGGGTTTAGCCGTTGACTCTAATATTAAAAGAACTATTAAGGTGGAATAAGTTGTCAACAAAGCGCTATGAAGGTAAAAGTCATCGATCAAGTCCTCCCCATCCAATAATCTCCCAGCTGGATGTACCCAATCATAGTATTCATACAGGAGGATATTTTGCATGTCGGTAAAAAGTAAGCCCATCAGACCAAGGTGAAAGTTGCTCGGTTCTATATATCCCATGAATGGAAGATTTTCAGGTGATCTTTCACATTTGTCATACCTCCAGTGTGTACATTTAAGCAATGTCGACCAAGTCCTATATGAGATGCATGAAGGAATATGTGGAAGTCATATCGGGGGTAGGTCTTTGGCATTCAAGGCTATAAAAAAAGGTTACGGGTTGCCTTATATGCAAAACGATGCACTCACATGTTTAAGGAAGTGTAAGAAATATCAATAATTCTTAACTATGCTTCACTAACCAGCCAACGACCTCAAGTCACTGACCAGTCCATGGCCTTTCGCTCAATGAGGATTGGGCATTATTTATCTCCTACGTATGGCGCCAGGAAATGGGAAGTATCTCCTGATCGACACATATTAATTCACCGAATGGATATAAGATGACCCATTTGGTGACCATAAGGAACACCGATATGATCAGGTTTATTTGGAAGAACATCACGACTCGTTTTGGCATCTTAAGGAGTCTTATCATCGAAAATGAAATGCAATTTAAAAGCTTACCATTCCCAGGCTTGTACAATAACCACAACATCAAACAATACTACTGTTCGATGGCCTATGCCCCAAGTAATGGGCAAATTGAGGCCACCAACAAAATAGGTCTCAATAAAATAAAGAAGAGATTAGATAAAGCAAAAGGTACTTGAGTGTATGAGCTTCCCCATATCCTTTGGGCATATCGAACAATGACCAGGAGGTCGATCGAAGAAACTCCCTTCGCATTGACTTATGGAATGGAAGACATAGTTCCTTTAGAAGTTGACTTTTCTATCATAAAAACGACCATTGCTAATCAAAGCTTGAACGGAGAAATCGTAAGGACTGAGCTCGACTTGACCAAGGAAATAAGAGAATAACAGTAGTTAGAGAAGTAGTACAATAATGGCGTCAATCCAAGAAAGTTCTTGGTAAGACATTATGTGCTGAGGAAAGTAATCCGCAACATGAGGAAGCCACTAGATGGGAAGGACCATCCAAAGTTATCAGAGATGATCTCCAATGAGCCTATCATCTGGAAATAATGGGGGCCAAGGAAATACGTAGGGGCTAGAATGCGAACAACCTTAGGAGAATTTATTTCTAAAATTTTAAGCATTACGCAAACTTCAATTTTTATTATTCTAACTTCTTGGATGATTTAAGTTCATTTAATGCAATTAAATCTCTTATTGTTTCAAATGACAGGCTAACATTGTTATTTGCATACTTTATTATTACACGTTCTTCATTATTACAAATTTGTTTAATCAAATCAATTTCTAATCGCCTTTTTATGCCTTAGGGATATTACACTTACTCATATAATAAGGTTACATGTTTTCGTCACTAATAAACACAAAAATATGAAGATTTTCTCGAGTAAGAAAAATACTTATAGGGGATCCCTAGGCACTAAGTGTCCCGACTTTGGTCGACTAAAATCCTAAACGAGCAGTTTGCCATGTGACCGCGTGTATTTTCACCATAGTTTAGGCTGGGGATAATTTTAGAAATGACACGATAACATGAAACGATACAGAACGAAATTAGCACGAAATTGACACGGCTTATCATGTTTGGGTCGTGTTTATTGGACCCACTCTCGTGTTGTGTCATGCTCGTGTTAAATTTTGGCCACGAAATTGACCCGAATTGAACCCATTAAGGACACGCTAGGACCCGTTAAGGATCGAAATTGGACCCGTTATTAACCATTTTAAAATCCTATATAGACCCGTTATTAACCCCTTATAAAAAAAATAGACTTTTATTAAAAAGCCCATCCAACCCACTCAATTAAACAGGCCCATAACCTCTTTAATGAGTTCATAACCCTTTCTTTCATAACCCTAAAAACATAATCACAAGACATCACAAAGCAGTCATTTAAAAAAAATCTCTGCCTTCACTTTTGCAAAATCGACGCCACTGTACTACTATTTTCGGCGCCGTCGACACCACTACCTTGCCTTAATTTTCGATGCCAGCGAGGCTTTCATTTCAGTTCGACCTTGATTTTATTTTTGTCCTTCATTTCAGTCCACTGGCTCAAATTCTTAAGAAGTACATGTATTCGTTGTTCTGGTCTACATATGTAATGTAAGGTTTATATATTCCAGCTCAAATTTTGTTCATGTTTTCCCCATTTATTTCATCTTGAATATCTAAATTTCATCTTTTGAATGTTTGTAATAGATCTATAATTATTAATTAATCAATTTTCAAATGGCCTGCTTTTAATGAAATATTTCTTATATCGGAATTGTGTGTATGTTAGTAATTATATTTTTAGTGTACAAATACTTGGAAGAATGAATTGAAATAAATGTGCTACCAATGGTGTCGTGTAAATAGTGTTGTGTCGTGTCAAGCTTATCATGCCAATCATGTCGTGTTAATCAGTTCTAATCGGATCAAAATTTTAAATCGTGCCAAGCGGGTCGTGTTCGGGCTATGAAAAATAACACGAAATCTTGTCGTGTTCGTGTCACTAAAATATATTTCGTGTCGTGTCGGATTGGTCCAAAACCAGACCTAATAACACAATTTGCCACCCCAGGTTTAGGCCTAAGGCGGTGTGACAACATTATCCTTGTAGGCCCCTTTTTCTATGCAGAAAGTGTTTTTAAGGATGACAAAACAATTTCTTTTTATGAAAAAACTTTTTCCAATTTTTAAATCGCACCAAATTTTATCTTAATTAATCCTAAACATGCATCTAGTGATTAAAGCAAGTAAAGTAAGGAAAAGAATACTCACAACGTCAGTTGTATGAGGAATCCACTAATGGAAAAAACCTCGAATGGCCTAAGCCAGACAATCACTATGAATGTGGATTTATAAGGAACAGACACAAGTCTTACTCAACGACTCGATCCCTAAGAGACTTGACGCTCTTCTGATATTCAACGACTCCTTTCAAAATGCCAAAGCAAAAACTCCTTCTTCCACGATACCAATCCATAACACACGCGTCCTCGTAAGTCTCGGTGTCCACCGATATGGCTCTGTGTCGTCTACGATGTTGAACACGAACTCTTTCGCTTCTTCACTACAAAACCCAATGTTCAAGTGTAGAACAAACTCTTCTTGGTTCAAACAAAGATCACTATAGCATATAGTAATAATAACTCAGATCTTTGAAAATATAAGGATGTATTTGGCTTTAGATTAACTTAGAAAACATGTGCAAACAACGTTCTGGTTTGTAAACTATATTCTAGAATGCACAATTAAGAAATTATGATGGAAACATGCCGTTTATAATTTTATTGAGGCGGCGGCTCATTCTAGCGACCTTGACCTGTTGCTTCAACGAGATAGACATGTCGTTCGAATGACAATTCCATCTCACTCGAACAACTGGTCAGGTCGTTTAAGCGACGCATCGAATTAGAGTTCCAATAAAACATTACTTTAATTCGTCCTTATCAGAATAAAACGAAGTGTAAACCATTCCAAACTATTTTTAAAAAAAATTAAATTATTTCTTTAATAAAATAACATCCTTAAACATTTTAAAATAAATTCTGAGTCCCATTAAAATTACGCGTTCATACCTGAGTGATCTTGAAATGCAATTAAACTTGAAGACCACATATGCACTATAAACCGGCAAGATTAATCTTTGACGCTTTGCTGCAACGTCTTTAATAAACTTCAATATGTCATAGTCTGTGTGGGATTGTGATAATAAAAAATATGACCTTTGACTCAAACGTGCTTCGTTCCGGGAATAAGTCAAATAAACATACAACGGACTCAATTGGAAATTTTGTCCTTACAAATCTCCCCCTTTGACTATTTCGGGACAAAATCAACAGTAAAATGCCTAAGCTAGGTCGTCAAGCCACGTGACGCCTAAATCCCATCCCATAAAACCCAAAATAAAAAATTACAGGGCAAGACTAGTATAAGATGGTTTGGCAAGCATGAACTATCTGAATGTGATGTAGCCTTGAAATCTCGAGTCTCTTAAGCATACCAACACACATGAAATAGACAAATACCCGGTGAAGTATGGAGGAATAAATGATATAAACCAAAATGTAAAATTAAATCCAAATCATTTGTTATGTGAGCAAAACATGATATCAATATGTAAACAGTATCTAAATCAGGATACCAATTTGTACCGATGCAAAAACAATATCATACCAATTTGTGAAAACTACTCAATATAAACTTGAAAACATGTGATCACAAATATGATACCAAAAATTAGGTAACAAATGTGTCTTCTCATTAAACAAACTCTCCCCCTACATCACATACATCTCCCCCCCCCCCTTTTTTCTCAAATAGACAGCCCGGTGAAAAGATAAACATATCTAGAATGAGATAAACAATGAAGTGTATCTAGATATTAATAAAACAACCAGCTAATAATGATCAAAAGATGTCAAATCTGCAACTAGCAACAATAATCACATAATAGGAATCAACAATCTCAGCAGGTGTGACTAAATGAACATAATGCAGTAAAAGATGATTAATGATAATATGCATATAACAAACTATCCAGAAGCAACCCAGCAGTGCAAAAAATATGTAACCATATGAACCAAGGTACTGAAATAGCAAAATACAGAGAAAACAATTCTCCAGGATGTCGCTCGAATGAGATAGCCTTGTCGTTCAAACGACAGAGGTTTCTCGCGAGATGGCTTCGTGCGACATCTATTTCTCGCTCGAACGAGAAAATCAAATTATCACATCCAGTTCTACAAATTAAACAGCTTCACCCAGTAAAAAAAATTCTTGAAAAAACTAATTAGAAGTGGCATAAAATTGCAAAACAGTAGCGAAAACAATAAAAAAAATATGAGTTACATGCTAACATAGTACCGATGTGCTCAAAGATGAACATGAAATGTATGGGCGTGAACTACAACAAATGAATCACAATTCTAACACATCGAAACCATGAAGAAGATCTAATTGATAACTATAAATCATCAAACTTTATTTGATCCATATGTGACATTTAAAGTGTGAGCTTAATGAGCTAAACAATCAGACATGAGCACCAATCCAGAATTTTGACGATTCTACAAACAAAAGCTTCATAATACGATTTTTCAACATTAGGATTTGTGGAGCAAACCTGTTTAATTATCCATCAAAACTCCCTCAAATACATATCATATTTTTCTTTAGGAATGAACATAAAGTAATTTGGCCCATATTTTGGCATATGATTCTTTTTATTGCCTTAATTTTCTTTTGGGCTCTTTTAAACGGTGGCTTTCACGATGAGTCAATCTTACACTCTCGCAGCCCTTTTTCTGTAAACACTCGTCATTTTTTAATTTCAATCCTCACGGTAAACGGTTATTACATGCACACATCCTCCTTAAGTCTGCTTACATGTAGATAACAAGATTGAGATAAGAACGTCTCACCAAAATCAAATATGCAAGATAAGTCAACACATTCATATAAACTCGTGCATGTGTGCAAAGATGGCATATATACAAAGTTGAATCAAAAAGCACATCAACTTCGAAACAACCCCATAATACAACGGTTAAGATCATTTTAAGCATTAATAATTATGACCAAATGTCCTAGCTATATGGATAATGAAAGAATGGGGGTCCAAGCACACCAATATTCCACCTCAAATATGTAAACTCACGACACAAAAAAACAAAAATCTTTTTGGTTTTTCAACATATTTTGACTCATATAAATGCAAAATATTTTTGTAATTTTCAATAATATGAAACCAAAAATCTTTTTGAATTTTCTCAACAATAAAATCTTTTTGTAATTTTCAAATAAGACTCAAATAAATAAATAAATATAATACAAAAGATACACAAGTCATAACACTAGCAAGATATAAGTCATGATTAAAATACTAACGTATGACAAGCATGGCAACACAATTATCCTTTAGATTTAGCATGGGAAAAATCAAGTGCAACCAAACAAGAACCATGAAGTTTAATTCCTAAAGCCTCTAAGTTCGATTTTCTAATCCCAAGTATGTGTGACATGATGCATGGGGGTTTTGGGAACCGAAAAGACTTTATTCCTAAACTTCCTAGGAGCATTCCTAAGGTCATAGCAAAAACATCTAAGGATACCTTTCCTACTGCAATGGGAACAAGTGTAAACACGACGTGAATGATTACCAAAATGTCCACCTCTCCTCACGTTCCTAGTGGGATCTCTCACAAGGTTAGTATTAGCTTTGAGAATGGGAACAACTCTATTATCGTATCCTATACCAAACCTATCACTTTTGACTTGGACAGTGCTTAACATCCTAACCAACTTCTTCGACCTAGATTCCAAGTCAAACTTAGCCTTACTCGAGTCTTTTAAGTTCTCCTCTACCTAACAAATCATAGACTCAAGCACACACCTAGACTCCTCAAACTCGAGCACTTCCTTTTTCAACGCCTCCATCAAACCACGAAGGCTATCTCTCTCTTTCTCAACGTACTCTAGCTTCTCCCTAAGCTTCTTCTCCCATGCCCCAAGATCCTCAATCAAAACATCATTATTTTCTATGGCACGCTCAATAAACCTAACTTGTAAATTCGAGTTGCCTTTTTCACCCTTACCGCTTCGATATACAATTCATTAAAGGCAACTTGTAACTCTTTCACATCAACCTCCTCTTCCTCACTCACTTCACCCGCACTCACTTGGGATACAACGATCTCAAAAGTGTCATGCACATGAGAATCTTCATGAGAATATTTATCATCGTCGCTCACATGACATGCCAAGAAAGAAACAAACTTTCTCTCACTGGAGGAATTATCTCCCTCTTTCGGATTACTATCATTTAATAAGGCACTATAGGCTATCGATTTCTTTCCCTCTTTCTTAAGTTTAGTGGGACACTCGGTAACCTTGTGACCTTACCCCTCACACCCAAAACACTTATCCAAATCAGCCCTATTAAATTTCTTACTCTTATCTTTAGGGGTGGAATGTACCTTGTTGTTATTGAATTTCTCAAACTTTTTGGCATCTTTTAATTGTTTTTGAAATTTAAGAAACTTTTTGAACTTCTTTGCCAACAAGACGACATACTTAAAATCGGAATCGGAATCGGAATCATCATCTGACACTTTAGTCTCCTCCTTCCGAACTTTCAAAGCAATGCAATTTTTCTTTCTTTGGCACTTGCTTGAAGGTAAACATATCGAGTTCATAGGTTTGTAGGCCACCAACAATCTCTTATAGTTTTGTCGATTCAAGCATAACTAAGGAGTTCAAAATGGTCACTTTTGCATTAAACCTACTCGGTAAAGATCTCAATTTTTTTTATCCAACGGTTATTGGGACTGCGAGGTTACAATATTATACAACCAAGCGTAAAAGTCATCAAATGACTCACTATCTAACATCTTAATCGTCTCAAACTGTGTAGTAAGGTTTTGTAACATAGACGCCCTAACCGTGCTAATGCCCTCAAGAGTAAGTGCAAGTGTATCATAAGCCTCTTTTGAAGTTTCACAAGTCATGATTCTATTATACTTTTTCAGTGTGACATGTGAGGAAATTACGTTCAAACCTTTTGAGTTGTAAAGTGCAAGCCTCGGTCCATTGACTCAACGGGTTTCAAACTAGTGATATCACCCTCTCGTGTGACTGGTGGTGACCAACCCTTTTCAATCGCTAACCACACATGCTCATCAGTGGATTTTAAACCACTTCTCATACACATTTTCCAACAAGCATAATTTGTGCCATAAAAATTAGGAGCACGAAAACTATCAAAATCACTAAAATTCATCCTGAAAAATACAAGGGATCAACACAATAAAAAATATGTTTCTAGCCCTAATACCAATTTGTAGGCCCCTTTTTCTATGCGAAAAGTATTTTTAAGGATGACAAAATAATTTCTTTTTATGAAAAATATTTTTTCAATTTTTAATTCGCACAAAAATTTAATCTTAATTAATCCTAAACATGCATCTAGTGATTAAAGCAAGAAAAGTAAGGAAAAGAATACTCACAACGTCAGATGTACGAGGAAACCACTAAGGGAAAAAATCTCGGACAGCCCAAGCCAGATAATCACTATGAATGTGGATTTACAAGTAACAGACACAAGTCTTACTCAATGACTCAATCCCCATGATACTTGATGCTCTTCTGATCTTCAACCACTCCTCTCAAAGTGCCCACGCATAAAGTCCTTCTTCCACGATGCTCATCCACAACACACACGTCCACGTATGTCTCGGTGTCCACCGATATGGCTTTGTGTCATCTACGATATTGAACATGGACTCATTCGCTTCTTAACCACAAAATCCAATGTTCAAGTGTAAAACAAACACTTCTTGGTGCAAACAAATATCACTATAGCATATAGTAATGATAACTCGGATCTTTGAAACTTTAAGGATGTATTTGGCTTTAGAAAACCTAAGAAAACATTTGCAAACAACGTTCTGGTTCATAAACTATTTTCTAGAATGCCCACTTACGAAATTCTGATGGAAACACACATTTTATAATTTTCTTGAGGCGGCGGCTCGCTCAAGCGACCTTAACTAGTCGTTCGAACGAGATGAACATGTCGTTCGAATGACAATGCCATCTCGCTCGAACGACTGGTCAGGTCGTTTAAACGACGCAGTGAATTAGAGTTCCAGTAAAGCACTACCCTAATCCGTCCTTATCAGAATGAAACGAAGTGTAAACTATTTCAAACTATTTTTAAAAAAATTAAAATTATTTCTTTAATAAAATAACATCCTTAAACATTTTAAAATAAATTTCGAGTCCCATTAAAATTATGCATTCATACCTGAGTGATCTCGGAATACATTTAAACTTGAAGACGAAATATGCACCATAAACCAGCATGATTAATCTTTGAAGCTTTGCTGCAACGTCTTCAATAAACTTCAATACGTCATAGTCTATGTGGAATCGTGACAATAAAAAATATGACCTATAACTCAAATGTGTTTTGTTCTGGAAATAAGTCAAATAAACATATAACGAACTCAATTGAAAATTTTGTTCTTACAAATCTCCCCCTTTGACTATTTTGGGACAAAACCAACAGTGAAATGCCTAAGCCGAGCCGTCAAGCCGTATGACGCCTAAATCCCATACCATAAAACCCAAAATCAAAAATTACAGGGCAAGACTAGTAAAAGATGGTCCGACAATCATGAACTGTCTGAATGTGATGTAGTCTTGAAATCTCGAATCTCTTAAGCATACATACACACGTGAAATAGACAAATACCCAGTGAAGTATGGAGGAACAAATTATATAAACCAAAATGTAAAACTAAATCCAAATAATTTGCTATGTGAGAAACATAAGATATCAATATGTAAACAATAACTAAATCAAGATACCAATTTGTACCGATGGAAAAACAATATGACACCAATTAGTGAAAACTACTCAATATAAACATGAAAACATGTGATCATAAATATGATACCAAAAATAATGTAACAAATCTATCTACTCATTAAAAAAACTCTCCCCCTATATCGCATACATGCCTCCCCATCTTTGTCTCAAATAGACAACCTGGTGAAAAGATAAACATATCTAGCATGAGATAAATAATGAAGTGTATCTAGATATCAATGAAATAACCAGCTAATAATGATCAAAAGTTGTCAAACCCGTAACTAGAAATTGTAATCGCTGAATAGGATCAACAATCTAAGCAAGTGTGACTAAACGAACATAATGCGGTCAATGATAATTTACATATAACAAACTATCTAGAAGCAACCTAGCAGTATAAAAAATATGTAGCCATATGAACCAGGGTACTGAAATAGCAACATACAGAGAAAAAAATTCTCCAGGATGTCGCTCGAATGAGACAGCCTTGTCGTTCGAACAATAGAGGTTTATCGTGAGATGGCTTCGTGCGACATCTATTTCTAGCTCGAACAAGAAAATCAAATTCTCACACCCAATTCTAAAAATTAAACAGTTTACCCAGGGAAAAAATTTCTTGAAAAAACTAATTGGAAGTGGCAGAAAACTGCAAAACAGTAGCGAAAACAGCAAAAACAATATGTGTTACATGCTAAAATAGTACCGATGTGCTCAAAGATGAACATGAAATGTATGGGCGTGAACTACAACAAATGAATCACAATTCAAACACATCGAAACGATCAAGAAGCTCAAATTGATAGCTATAAATCACCAAACTTTATTTTAGCAGTACGTGACATTTAAAGTGTGAGCTTAATGAACTAAATAATCAGGCGTGCACACAAATTCGAAATTTTGACGATTCTACAAACAAAAGAATCACGATACGATTTTTCAACGTTAGGATTCGTGGTGCAAACCCGTTTAACTATCCATCAAAACTCCCTCAAATATATATCATATTTTTCTTTAGGAATGAACATAAAGTAATTTGGCCCATATTTTGGTATATTATTCTTTTTATAGCCTTAACATTATTTTGGGCTCTTTTAAACGGTAGCATTCATGACGAGTCAATCTTACACTATCGCAACCCTTTTCCGTGAACACTTGTCATTTTTTAATTTTAATCCTCACGGTAAACGGTTATTACATGCACACCTCATCCTTAAATCTACTTACGCATAGATGACAAGATTGAGATAAGAACGTCTCACCAAACTCAAATATGAAAGAGAAGTCAACACATTCATATAAACTCGTGCATATGTGCAAAAATGGCATATATACAAAGTTTATTCAAAAAGCACATCAAATTCGAAAAAACCCCATAATACAATGGTTAAGATCATTTTAAGCATTAATAATTATGACCGAATGTCCTAGCTGCATGGATAATGAAAGGATGGGGGTCCAAGCACACCAATATGCCACATCAAACATGTAAACTCACGACACAAAAAAACGAGAATCTTTTTGGTTTTTCAGCATATTTTGACTCAAATAAATGCAAAATCTTTTTGTAATTTTAAAAAATATGAAACCAAAAATCTTTTTGAATTTTCTCAAAAACAAAATCTTTTTGTATTTGTCAAATAAGACTCAAATAAATAAATAAAATATAATACAAAAGATACACAAGTCATAACACTATCAAGATATAAATCATGATTCAAATACTAGCGTATGATAAACATAGCAACACAATCATCCTTTAAATTTAGCATGAGAAGAATTAAGTGCAACCAAATAAGAACCATAAAGTTTAAGTCCTAAAGCCTCTAAGTTCGATTTTCTAACCCAAGTATGTGTGACATGACGCATGGGGGTTTTGGTAACCGAAACGACTTTATTCCTAAACTTCCTAAGAGAATTCCTAAGGTCATAGCAAAAACATCTAAGGTGACCTTTCCTACCGCAATGGGAACAAGTGTAAACACGACGTGAATGATTACCAAAATGTCGGCATCTCCTCACGTTCCTAGTGGTCTCTCTCACACAGTTAGTATTGCTTTGAGAATGAAAATAACTCTATCATCATAGTCAATACCAAACCCATCACTTTTGACTTGGACAATGCCTAACATCCTATCCAACTTCTTCAACCTAGATTCCAAGTCAAACTTAGCCTTGCTTGAGTCTTTGAAGTTCTACTCTAACTCACAAATCCCATACTCAAGCACACACCTAGACTCCTCAAACTCTAGCACTTCATTTTTCAATGTCTCCATCAAACCACGAAGGCTATCTCCCTCTTTCTCAGTGTACTCTAGATTCTCCCTAAGCTTCTTCTCCCATGCCTTAAGATCCTTAATCAAAACATCATTATTTTCTATGGCACACTCATTCAACCTGTCTTGTAATTTTGAGTTGCCTTTTTCACCCTTACCGCTTCGGCATACAATTCATTAAAGGTAACTTGCAACTCTTTCACATCAACCTCCTCTTCCTCACTCACTTCACCCTCACTCATTTGGAATTCAACGGTCTCGAAAGTGTCATGCACTTGAGAAACTTAATGAGATGATTTATTGTCTTCGCTCACATGACATGCCAAGACAACAACAAACTTTCTCTCATTGGAGGAATTCTCTCCCTCTTCCGGATCACTATCATTTAATGAGGCACTATTGGCTATCGGCTTCTTGCCTCCTTTCTTAAGTTTAGTGGGTACCCCTCACACCCAAAACACCTATCCAACTCAACCCTATTAAATTTCTTACTCTTATCTTTAGAGGTGTAATTTACCTTATTGTTCTTGAATTTCTCAGACTTCTTAGCATCTTTCGATTGCTTTTGAAATTTAGGAAACCTTTTGAACTTCTTTGCCAACAAGACGACATCCTTGAAATCGGAATCTAAATCATCATCCGACACTTTAGTCTTCTCCTTTCGGGCTTTCAAGGCAATGCCCTTTTATTTTTTTGTCACTTGCTCGAAGGTAAACATATCGAGTTCATAGGTTAGTAGGCCACCAATAATTTGTTTTAGTTTCGTCGATTCAAGCATACCTAAGGAGTTCAAAATAGTCACTTTTGCATCAAACCTACTCGAATAAGATCTCAATTTTTTTTATCAAACGGTTGTCGCGAATCTTCTCTCTTAAGTTAAACGACGAGTTGACAATATTAGACAACTTAGCGTAAAACTCATCAAACGACTCACTATCTAGCATCTTAATCATCTCAAACTGTGTAGAAATATTTTGTAACTTATACGCCCTAACCGTGCTAGTGCCCTTATGAGTGAATTCAAGTGTATCCTAAGCCTCTTTTGAAGTTTCACAAGTCATGATTCTATTATACTCTTTCTTTGTGACATGTGAGGAAATTACGTGCAGACCATTAGAGTTGTAATGTGAAAGCCTATATTCAGCCTTAGTCCATGCCTCAACGGGTTTCAAACTAGTGACCTCACCCTCTTGTCTGACTGGGGGTGACGAACCCTTTTCAACCACTAACCGCATATGCTCATCAATGGATTTTAAAGCACTTCTCATTCGCATTTTCCAATAAGCATAATTTGTGCCATAAAAAATAAGTGCACGAAAACTTTTAAAACCACCAAAATTCATCCAGAAATACACAAGGGATCAAACACAATACAAAAAAATATTTCTAGCTCTGATACCATTTTGTAGGCCCCTTTTTCTATCTAGAAAGTATTTTTGAGGATGGCAAAATAATTTCTTTTTATGAAAAAACTTTTTCCAATTTTTAATTCGCACCAAATTTTATCTTGATCATGTGACACCCCGACTAATTAAATATCGGGTAGCTACTCCATTATTCAAATTAATACGAAATGTCCCGTTGGTTCAGTTCCTAGCATCATTGTGGAAAACATTTTTTTTAAAAACAATTACTAGCCACCTAATATTTAAAAAGTGAGTTGTTAACTTTTATTTAAATTAGATTAACATGCAACCAATTAATTTATTAACTAATGATACCACAATCACATCACAGTCACCACAGAAAATGAATGGAATAATAAATGAGTCTGGAGTAACACTCCTCTGAATAATCCAAATACTGAATAAAACCAACTACAAAGTCTGAATAATTAATTAAATAATCTCCAAATCTGAAATGGAAACTGAAGGTATGATAAAGACGTCTCTAAAATAAAAGTGCGACATGCCAGTTGATGCTAAAATTAATATGCTGATATGGACGAATAATACGAAGACACGTGTCAATCTACGTGGTACAATAGCAACGAGGAAGTTCATTTCCACGACCAACTCATGTTCTCTCCGAGCAACAAGGATACACCGAGGAACTCTAGCACTCCGAGGAACTCCAGCGCTCCGAGGAACTCTTGAGTAACGAGCAACTAAGGCGGTCCGAGCTGCACCTCGGCCCCAGCATTGATTGCCAGATAATCAATAGTTCAACTATTCATTGAATGCTTATTATCTTGACGCACACGCTGCATTAAATGTATTACCCTTTCATATGTATATCATTTAATGTATCACCCCTTTCATGTACAGCCTAAGGGCTATAAATACCTTGTATCACCCTCATTCAAGGGGACGGGAGTTTCTTGATAGAACTTGTAATCGAGAATTCCCAAACACTCAGCAATAACATAATAGTGGACGTAGGCCATTCTTATAAGGCTGAACCACTTTAAAAATCTTTGTCTCATTTTATTTATCTGTGATTGAATAATTAGAGCAATCTAATTTTTTACATCAACAGATGGGCGCCGTCTGTGGGAACGACTATTATTATCGTTTTTCACCAAAAGTCATTCATCATCAATGGCAGATAATCCGGAATCCAACAATCGAAACGCTGGAAATGCTGGAAACCCTCCAAATTCCTCTGCACCTCCAGATCTGGCTGGGATTATGACGAATCTGGCTCAAGGACAAACCGCCATGCAAGAAACAATGCGACAACTCATACAGACCCTTCATGGCGATGCACCTGCACGTTCAGGACAGCGAAGTGGTCAGAGGCAAACATATTTACTTTCTTCACGATCCAGGCGTACTGATTCATATCGTAATGAGGAATCTGATGATTTATCTTATCAACCTGGGTGAACTTCAACAATAAGGGCTACAGATACAGATCAACGTATCACTCTCTCTCCAGAAAGACCCAATGCCTTGGAAAGACTGAGTAGGGTGTCTCCTTTCAGTCGATTAGGCCCTAGGAGGAATAGAAGTCCACCTAAGATCATGTCGAGGAGTTTTCGACGACCATCAGATCTAAGAGAAGGATCAGCACAATCACGACCAGTTGCTCATCAAGATAGATCTCATGAGGCCACTTCAGAGCAATCAATTGCTCGAACTAACAAGCCCGAGGAAGGAAATGATGCGTGGAAGGACTCCATTCAGCGGTTGGAGGATAGATTGGGAGAAATGGCTAAGGCAAAGAACCCCCTACAACGAACTTTTATTCGAGGGACACCTTTTGTACAGGCCATTGTGGATTTTCCTACACCATCGAAATTTAAAGCACCCATGGTGACTCCCAAGTATGATGGAAAGACAGATCCTGTTCTTCACTTAGAGCAATATCAAGCTGCTGCCGACATCTATGTTGTCCCCGACGAGATGAGATGCAGAGCATTCTCAGGAACTCTTACTGGATCTGCCCAGATATGGTACAATAATCTTCCTCGAAGTAAGATTTCAACTTTCTTTCAGTTGGCCGAGTTGTTTATTGGCAATTTCTGTTTTGGAGCAAAGCCAGTAAAACGAGTAGCACACTTGTTAAGTGTTAGACAAAAACCTGGTGAGAGTACTAGAGATTACATAACTCGTTTCAATAACGAGAAGCTGGAAGTCATAAATTATGAAGAAAAGACAGCAATCACTGCCTTGATGAGTGGGTTGTTGACTAATAAGTTGTATTACACTTTGGCCAAAGATCCACCTGCAACTATGTTAGAGTTAATGGCAAAAGCGGCCAAAATCATGAATGTCGAGGAGGCTATGGCTGCGAAGAAGAATATGGATAAAGACACCAAGGTGGGAGTCGACAAATCTAAGAAAAAAGAGCATAAGGGCAATGGTGGTGACAAGCATTCAAAGAATAATAGGTCGTCATGGGAAGTTGTGAAAAAATTTGATAATTATACTCCTCTGAAAATGGGTATTAATCATGTCTTGGAACAAATCAAGAATAACGAGGAAGTAAAGTGGCCGAAGAAACTGAGGTCAGACCCTGATTAAAGGAATAGGGATAAATATTGCGAGTTCCATAAAGATCATGGTCATATGACCAAAAATTGCATAGCCCTTTAAAACGAGATTGAAACACTCATCCGAAGAGGAAAGCTAGCAAAGTATGTTGACCGGGGAGGTGAGAAAAGAAATAATGACCGAGCTACAAGAGGTCTAGATCTCCTCCCCGAACAGAGGAGAAAAAGAAAAGAGACCATGAAGATAATCCAGATGAAGACCCCGATCTTCCTAAGAAACCAAGGCAGCTAGAACGAGAGGTATTTTCCATACGTTTTGGGTCATTTGATTGTAATGTTATTACAGGAGGAGATGTAGGAGGAGGAGACCTTACTGCAGAAAGAAAGGCTTACCTCGGAGAGGCTCAAGCTTGCTCATATATTCAACGAATAAATCTGGCCGAGGATGATCGTCCGAGGAAGGTAAACAAAGAGAAGCTAGTCATTGGCTTTTCAAAAAACGACCTGGCAGGTGTTCTTTACCCTCACGACGACCCTTTGGTGATCAAAATGAGGATGAAGGAAGTAATGATTTCAAGGGTGTTGGTAGACAATGGTAGTTCGGCAGACATCATGTACTATTCATGCTTTGACAGCTTAAATTTGAAATTATCTCAATTGGAACCTTATCACAGACCCCTCCTGGGTTTTGTTGGCGAGAAAGTTTTTCCACTTGGGACGATCAAGTTGGATATATTCATTGGAACTTGGCCTGTTTGTCGAACAGAAAGAATACGCTTCTTTGTGATGGATAAGAATGTGCAGTCAGCTTACAACATCATCATGGGAAGAGTTGGTTCGAAGAAGTTCGAGGCAGTTCCATCTACAGTACATCAGTGCTTGAAATTCCCAACAAACTTTGGAGTAGGAGTTGTGAAAGGTGATCAAAAAGTAGCTCGGGAATGCTATTATTCATCTTCCGAGCAAGAGGAGCTTGAAGAGTCAAGGAAAAAGACTACTACCTACCAGGTGGAAGAAGATACAGAAATTAAAACTCTCGATCCCAGAGATGAATCCCAACTTGTAAAAGGACAGGTGGTGGAATTTACAGAAAATGTTATTCTGGACGACGAGCACACTGAACGAGTAACCCAGATAGGTTCGTCATTGGATGATTCAATAAAACAGGAGTTGATAACTATCTAGAGAAACAGGAAGAAAACTTTTGCGTGGAGTCATGAAGACATGCCAGGAATAGATCCAAAATTCTTATGTCATGAACTCAATGTGAATAAGGAGATCAAGCCTGTGAAGCAGAGAAGAAGGGTATTTAGTCCCGAGAAGAATCAAGCTATACAAGAGGAGGTCGAGAAGCTCCAGAAAGCCCAATTCATCGAAGATGTAAAATATCCAGACTAGTTAGCAAATGTGGTGATGGTAAAGAAGAAAAATAATAAATGGAGAATATGTGTTGATTTCACCGATCTCAACAAGGCATGACCAAAGGATCACTTTCCATTGCCCAGAATTGATCAGTTAGTGGATGCTACCTCGGGGCACGAGCTGCTCAGCTTCATGGATGCTTACTCTGGTTATAACCAGATCAAAATAAAACCTGAGGACAGGGAAAGTACTTCTTTTATCACCCCTAGGGGTACTTATTGTTATAATGTTATGCCTTTTGGTTTGAAAAATGCAGGAGCGACATACCAGCGACTGATGAACAAGGTTTTTGCTGAACAAATCAGTTGCAATATGGAAGTCTATGTCGATGATATGCTGACAAAAAGCAAGAAAGCTGCTGATAATCTAGTTGATTTGAGTCAGACCTTTGATCAACTGCATAAATACCAAATGAATCTCAACCCGACGAAGTGCACATTTGGAGTACGAGAAGGAATGTTCCTCGGGTACATTGTCAACCAGCGAGGCATTGAGGCGAATCCAAAAAAGATCAAAGCTCTTTTAAGGCTGTGATCTCCAACAACAAAGAAAGAAGTGCAGAGTCTTACAGGACGAGTTGCAGCGCTCAACAGATTTGTATCTCGAGCAACAGATAGATGCTTACCATTCTTCAAAACACTTCAAAAAACTTTCGAGTGGAATGATGAATGTGAAAAAGCCTTTCAAGACTTGAAAAAATATTTGGGAGCACCTCTACTATTGTCCAGGCCAGTAATGGGAGAAAAGTTATACTTATACCTGGTAGTATCAGAGCATGCAGTCAGCTCGGCGTTGATCAGATTGGAGAATGGAGTCCAGAAACCAATTTATTACACAAGTAAGGCTTTCCGGGGTGCAGAGATCAGGTACCCAAAACTAGAAAAACTGGCATTGGCATTAATTGAAGCAAGTAGAAGAATGAGGCCATATTTCCAGGCCCATAGCATCATCGTTTATACCGACATGCCATTGAGACAAGCCCTTCATAAGCCAGAAAAATTAGGGAGACTGATGTACTGGGCAATAGAGCTCGGTGAATATGATAGTGTGTATGAACCTAGATCATCATTGAAAGGGCAGGCTGTAGCAGATTTTATAGCAGAATTTACATATCCTGATACCCCCGAGGAACAAAAGTTGCTCGCTGACCAACCTGTGGATGTTACAGGATCAACAGACATAAGTCCAGACCAACTCCAGTTAGTAAAAGGGCTTGTGGATGTAGAAAGATCATCAGATTCAAACCCAGACCAACTCCGGTTGGTAAAAGGGCGAGAAGAGATGGTCGACGAGGAGCGAAAAATATCAGGGGAGGATGAAACAAAATAGTAAATATTTCACCGAGGAACGCTGTCAGATAAGAATTTTGAAGACGAGTTACCTACGTGGAGATTGTATGTAGATGGGTCATCTTGTACAACAGGTTGTGGAGCAGGGATTGTTTTGAACACCCCAGACGAGATTGATATGGAATATGCCTTGCGATTCCAATTCAAAGCTTCCAATAATGAGGCTGAGTACGAGGCCATGATAGCAGGTCTCAATTTAGCAAAGGTTATGGAAGCACGGCAAGTGGTGGTATTCAGTGATTCTCAATTAATTGTGAATCAGATGATGGGAACATATGCAGTTAAAGGGGAATTAATGGTCAAGTATCATGCAAAGGTGATGGAATTTTTGGCAGAATTTGATGCCATTCAGTTGATCAGAATACCCAGAATAGAAAATGCACAAGCAGACGCACTGGCCCGATTAGCATCAGCTACTCGTACCAAGCTGCGAAGAACAATACCAATAGAAGTACTGGAAAGTCGGAGCATAGATGAAGACCTGACGATGAATGTTATTACCCTTGATTTAGGACCATCATGGATGGATCCCATCAGGGCATATATTGAAGAGGGAAAATTACCGGAGGATAAGCTCTCTGCAAAGAAATTGAAGTTTAAAGTTGCTCGGTATGTACTAACTAATGGTGTTTTGTATAGACGAGGAATTATGGTAGGTTTGCAGAGATGTGTACATCCCTCCGAGGTAAAAGAATTGATTGAAGAGGTCCATGAAGGGTCATGTGGAGCCCGTGTAGCAGGTCGGACACTTTTGCAAAGGGTGATGACGCAGGGATATTTTGGGCCGACGATGAGGGTTGATTGTATAGCATATGCCAAGAAATGTGACAAGTGCCAACGTTTTTCCTCAATCCGACGAACTCCACAAGCATTGTTGACACCCATAACTTCTCCTTGGCCATTTGCCATGTGGGGAATTGATTTGGTTGGACCATTGCCAACAACCCGAGGAAGATTCAAGTACCTCGTCGTTGCAGTGGATTATTTTACTAAGTGGGTAGAAGCTGAGCCACTTATTGATATGACATACGAGAAGGTGTACCAGTTTGTTTGGAAGAATATCATCTGCCGATATGGTCTCCCTCATACTTTCATTACAGACCATGGAACACAGTTTGATAATGAGGAGTTTGCCGCCTATTGTCATCAGTCAAACATTTTGAAGACTCATTCAGCACCAGATCATCCTCAAAGCAATGGACAGACTGAAGTAACGAACAGAACATTACTAAATGGTTTGAAGAAGAGGCTAAGTGAGGCTAAGGCTAATTAGATTAATGAATTACAGTCAGTTTTGTGGGCTTACCGAACAACTCCCCGAACAGCAACTGGAGAATCACCATATATGCTGGCATTTGGAAGTGAGGCTGTAATACCTGCCGAGCTGGGTCTTCCAACACACAGAGTGCTGAATTTTAATTCCCCAGTCAGCGACTTAATGAGAAGATTGGATTTAAATATGCTCGAGGAGGTTAGAGAAGAGGCATCCATTAAGAATGTTGCTTACCAATAACGAACAGCTTTGTTCTACAATAAGAGGGTGAAGAAATGCGACTTAAAAGAAGGAGATTATATGCTAAAGAAAGTCATTCAAAAGCACAATAAATTGGAAGCAAACTGGCATGGACCTTATCGAGTTACAGAGGTTGTTCGACCAGGAACTTATCGCATAGCAACTCTAGAAGGAGAGGAATTTAAGAATGCATGGAATGCTGAACACCTACGCAAGTATTATCAGTGATGTAAAATGTAAAGCAGTTCCATAAATATGAATAAAACGATGATGTTTCACCATCCTCTTTCTTTTTATTGAAAGTTTTTTTTGGGAATACTAGTGTACAACACTACGCTGTTCAGCAATTTATGGCAACATTATAGTTCAAACCCACGACCAACTCCGGTTGGTAAAAGGGCGAGAACAAAATATACTCCTTTGGTTAGGAGGCATACACTAGCGTGATCAACTCCGGTTGATAAAATAACTAATGGACATAATAGTTCGAGCGTGATCAATTTCGGTTGGTAAAATAGCGAGAATAAAATATACTTCTTTGGTTAGGAGGCGTACACTAGCGTGATCAACTCCGGTTGATAAAATAACTAGTGGACATAATAGTTCAAGCGTGATCAACTTCGGTTGGTAAAATAGCGAGAACAAAATAAACTCCTTTGGTTAGGAGGCGTACACTAGTGTGATCAACTCCGGTTGATAAAATAACTAGTGGACATGATAGTTCGAGCGTGATAAACTTCGGTTGGTAAAATAGCGAGAACAAACTATACTCCTTTGGTTAGGAGGCGTACACTTGCGTGACCAACTCCGATTGGTAAAAGAGCAAGAACAACATTCTTAAAAAGGCCAATCTTTGTTGGCTAGAAAGTAAGATATTACCTCAAATGCCAACTTATGTTGGTCGAGAAGTAAGTTTATTACATAAAAGTTCCTCGAAGAACAAAATATTCCAAACTGAACCAAGTATGGTTGGTCGGGGATAAAAACCCACTAATTGTAGTTGGTCGACGAGAAAAATTTATTGACCTTAGTTGGTCGGACATATTTTATGAAAAAGACAAAAATTTACCAAGTATAGTTGGTCGGTAATAAAAACTCTCACTAACCATAATTGGTCGACGAGCACAATTTGACAACCTAGGTTGGTTGGAGAAATTTTAAACAATTTTATACTCATTACTTTATTATTAAAGTGATCGAGTGACATTTCTAATACTTGTAACTTTTTATTACTAAGTTGGTTGATGAACAACACAAAATTGTTATCTTTTTAACAGATATGTAAATATAACATGTTTGACAAGCACAATACAATAGCAATACAGATTTACGAACAGAAAATGAAAGTCATTCATTAAAATTCAAAGTAAATTACAAGTTACATATGTGTACTAACAATTACATTGAAAATCCTACTCTATCGATTTTTTCCCTTCAGCTTTTGAAATAGGTTCTTCGCCAGCAGGCGGATCATTTAAAGTCTGAGGAGAGTTAATAAAGTTCAAGTCCTTCAGCATCCTAACGTTCATCACAGAAGGTGTGTCCAGTAGGTGCTCGGGATGAGATACATCAATTTGGGAATGAAGATTATAGTCACCAAGGTATTTTGAAATTAAGATCCGAGGAATGGAACGAGCAGGGATCCATTCCATGTCCAATTTATAAGGTGGCACGGGCAAGTCTAGTAGCCCAGGAGCATGATAATCCCATAAATAATGGCCCTGCTCTAGTTTTAATACACCCAGGGCGTTCAACCATCCCTTCTTATAACCTTCATTGTTGGCGTGTTCAATACGAGCATCCAAGTGACAAAGGGCCTCAATGTAGCCTGTCATCCAGAACTCACGAGGTTGTTTATGGAATTGGAAAGTTAGTCTCTCTAACTGCTCATGAAGTTTTCTGGCAAAAACATCCTTATGATCCAGAGCAGACTTTGTCGAAGCAAGTTGATCATCCAGAGTTTGGATTTTCTTGGACATTTCAGACAAAGCCCGGTCTTTTGCATTCAATTGGTACACTTGAGTTTCCAATGTTGACAGAGTACGAGCTTCTTCAATACTACGAGGAGTTCTTGATCGACTCCGAGCAGGTGGAGTACTTCGTTCCTCGACAACATTCTGGGCAACTCTTCCTCGCCCACGAGAAACTCTTCCTCGTCCCCAAGTAGAAGTAGAAGTACCAAACCTTCTCGGGGTATCCAACTCTTGCCTTAATTTGGCATTCTCAACCTCTAAGAAGGAAAATCCCTCATCAGTCACTGGGATTACCGATGTTGAAGAAGAGGCTGCTGACTTATATTGTGCTAGCTCTTTCTGCAAATTATTATTCTCTTGCTCCAGCAGCTCAGCAATTTGTCTACAAGCTTCAACTTCTCCCTTTAGAGTCCTCTCCCTGACATCATATCCAGTAAGGAGTTTGTCGTAGCCCTTCTCGGCAGAAAGCTGTTGATACTTCTTTTCATACCGCTCATGCAACAAGGCAGTTGATTCCTTATATTGATTTTGAAGGTCCTCTAAGGTACATTGAAGATCTTCTATCATCTCGTAATAGGCCACGTTATTGGCCACAGCTCGATCAAGTAAATCCTTCAAGTGCTGATATGCCTCCACTGCCTGCTCTGAAGCACCATGGCCAAGGATGTCAGCAACCTCTGATGCACTTAAGTCCGTGTAGGGGTGGCCGTGGGCCGGGCCTGGGCAGGCCCGGTCGGGCTCGGGCCGGGCTTGAAAAATTAAGTGTTATCCCAAGCCCGCTCGGGCCTAGATCGGGCCTTATTATGTAATCCCAAGCCCGCCCAGATTTGAAAGCTCTTTACCCAGGCCCGCCCGATCGGGCCCTATTATGTTAATTAAAAGATTTTTTTTTTAAATTAAAATACCTATTTTTTTATTTAAAGACCAATTTTTTTAATTAAAAATCTGTTTTAAACTCCATATATTACAAAGTTCATATATAAAGTTTCTCACTTTACATGAAAAGACTTGGTATACGTTTTTATATTTATAGAAGTCCCCCCCCCCCCACACACACACACATATATATATATATATATATATATATATATATATATATATATATATATATATATTTCGGGCGTCGGGTCGAGTCGGGCCTCATCGGGCTTAATAACTCATGCCCAAGCCCGCCCGAAAAAAAATCGGGCCTATAAAATTTTGCCAAGCCCGCTTTGCGGGCCTATTTACCTAACCCAAGCCCTATTTTTTTATTGGACGGGCTTGGCGGGCCTCGGGCCTATGGCCACCCCTAAGTCTGTGTGACCAGCTTTATAGTATTCATGGCATTGTTGCATCAACTTTGTGTCATTAGCAGACAGCAGATCCATTCTGGACAGAAACTAACAGAGAAAGAAAAATTCAGAATAAGAGAAACTTACTGAAGCGATGTGACGAGTAGCTAGGGAGGTCAGCATATCCCTAAACATACTTTCTTCAATTCCTTGGACTTCAGGAATAGTCCAAGTCTTTACCGAGCTCATTGCAGAACTCGAAGGAATAATTGTTGGGTCACCAGCTCCACTAGCTTGGAGCTGGGGAATGGTTTCAGTCAGAGTGACCGAGGAGGATTTCTTCAATCTCCTCAGAGTCACTTCAGCAATTTCAACCAAAGAACTTTTGGTTGGGACTACTTCCATAGGTGCATTTTTCTTGCTCGGAGCCACTGGGGGCTTCTCGGCAGCCTTCTGAGGAGCAGCAGAAGAGGCACCATCTACTTTCTTTGTCCCCTTTGGGACCTCAACCTTGTTTCTCTTTCCATCTCCAGCAGAAGAAGACTCCTCGAAGATAGCAGGAACTCTTCTCTTGCCCATCTTCTGACTTAAAGGAATGTGAGATTCTGGTGAAGATTCCTCAGAGGCTGGCAATGGGTCACTAATGCTGACCACAGGACGAGCAGTAAAAGATGATGTGTAGCTCCTGTACTGCAGCAAATATGAAGCAGACCTGATATGCTCGTCTTCAACTCTTCGATGCAAATTCCAGATATGTTTCAAATGTTTAATATTTATTTCTGACTCCTTTGGAGTTTTTCTCTTACTGTCAACTGCAAACAAATACATAGTAAAATGTCAGTCATACATTTTGTCAAACACAATGAAATCATAATTTCAAAAACAAAATAAGATGAAAATGACCTATCCCATTGCCATATGGGGGGCATCTGGGACCCTCATATACTGCATCTCCAATCAAAGGGGCATGTTGCCAATTTTTTATAACTACCCCATGTTCAAAATAATCCCTGTTTGCATCAGGGAGGTTGACTACTAAGGCCCTATTTAAAAACCTAGTTTTTAAATAAAAAACATTGTCAAAAACAGCCCATCTATAACAGTACATAATCTCAGGAATTCCTATACGAGTTCCATGAGTTTGATTTAACCTACATACCCCGTTAACTATTCTCCATGTGTTGGAGGATATTTTTGTAGGGACAACATCGAAATACTGGCAAAACTCTAAACACAAAGGGTTTGGTGGAAAATAAAATCCACATTCAGCAATAAAGAGGCTAGGGAACCAATGTCCCTCGGCCAAATTAAAATAAGTTGAAGGCTCAGAAAGACTCTCCAAAGTTACCCAAGAAGGAATAGAGAAGTCAGAACGGAACTTCTCAAGAGATTCGATAATATAAACCATGGTGAATAAAAAGAAATGAAGAAGAAGAAAGAAAATCTTACAGGAAAAAGGAGATCTGTTGACAAACAAACGAAGGAGGGAATGAACGCACAAGAGAGAGAAAAGCTTTAGAAAACTCGAAAGCAGAAATTGAAAAGGTAGAAGACGATGGGATTGCCTTTGAAGTTTAAATACCTTGCCTTGGGAAACAGCGAAAGAAATGATTACAGAAAGGAAACTATTACGCTACCGGCGGCTAAAAGGACAAAAAATGCACGAAGATCGAAGCGCTTTTAAAAATGCAAAAAGGCGAATTCTGCGAATTTGGAAGGAAATTTAAATACGAAGAAAAAGTTCCTAAAACCCAGGAAGGTCATTTAATATTGCCATATACCGAGAAAGAATGTTCCATACTCCTCAAAGTTCGAATTATGAAACATTGGGGGCTTCTGTTGATGCCAAAATTAATATGCTGATATGGACGAATAATACGAAGACACGTGTCAATCTACGTGGCACAATAGCAACGAGGAAGTTCATTTCCCCGACCAACTCATGTTCTCTCCGACCAACAAGGATACACCGAGGAACTCTAGCACTCCGAGGAACTCTTGAGTAACGAGCAACTAAGGCGGTCCGAGCTGCACCTCGGCCCCAGCATTGATTGCCAGATAATCAACAGTTCAACTATTCATTGAATGCTTATTATCTTGACGCACACGCTGCATTAAATGTATTACCCTTTCATGTGTATATCATTTAATGTATCACCCCTTTCATATACAGCCTAAGGGCTATAAATACCTTGTATCACCCTTATTCAAGGGGACGGGAATTTCTTGATAGAACTTGTAATCGAGAATTCCCAAACACTCGGCAATAACATAACAGTGGACGTAGGCCATTCTTATAAGGCTGAACCACTTTAAAAATCTTTGTCTCATTTTATTTATCTGTGATTGAATAATTAGAGCAATCTAATTTTTTACATCAACAATGCCCTAACAGATGAAAATAGAATCAATGTAGAATGTGGAGGCGTCTACTATCGATGTCCTGTAACTTCCACAGCAACTACAGCACGTCACTGAAATGGAACTCCTATGCTTGGCGTCCCCATGGCTGGACACCTAAAAGGTTTTTCAAGAAAAATGGATTTGAAAGCAAACGGGTCAGAGCCCGATGTGAAAATAGTTTAAAATATAGCAAGTGTTTAATTGCATTAAACAATGAATATTAAATACATGTTAGTTACGCGCTCTCACATGAGTTTCTCACCTCTCAACTAATGTGCATGCCTAACGTATATCCATAACTCGTCCTGGATATGTCGTTATTAAATAGTCTATATCACAACTTGTCCTCACATTATAATATAAGGGTTCATTCAAGACATTCTAATCTAACTTGTGTGTGTATCTGCCTTTTTATTTCTTAGATTAATTTATATTAAATCTGATAGGAAATTCTCATTTTTAACTCTACTAAAAATGTCACAAGTATTCGCATTCACACATTAGCAAAGCGTCTCTTATAATCACCAGTATATTAATCTCAACATAAATATACAATAAGGGCACCCCTAAGCTAAGCTGCGGTGCACACATACTCTGCTATCAAACCCCGGTACATCACATACATAAGGACCACGTATTCTGAATCTCTTAGGAATCGTTTCAATAAGCAAAATCACACATATTGGAAGCGAACATAGTTCACATATCCATGGGTCACGCACATACCTACGCTCCCATGGTCAGCTGACTTATTAACTCACAACTAAATCATTCACAACCCTATGTCCTTAAGGTACCAATCTAAATCCCCCCGTAGGCACACAAAGATTAGATGGCCCTGTTCCGAAAGCCGACCTCCCGTGATAGCAAGTATGGTAGGTATGTCATACACATGTAAATCCATATACTAAGCATTCACACATCTTAAATAATGTATAATATTATTAAAGGTATGTTCTCAATCCCTATACCGTTACTCCAATTATTACATTTTTATACTTCCGGATAATTATACAATATAGTCCACCGACACATCTCACGTCGTAGTTTCAAGTACTTAAAACCTAACCCGAAAAGGTTATAAGTCTCCTATTATTCCCCACACTTTAATTTAATACTCTTAGGGTCCATACTTCTGCCACTAACCTTATATTATCAACTATATAGATTTAACTCATTCAACTACTGTCTTTAATGGTACCTCACTCGTCGAACCTTATTAGGTTTAACTTAAATCCCAACTTTAATTTTTTAATAACAATCCGGGTCTCATATGCACGCCTACTGGTCTTCCTTAAATCCAAAAGTGTTCACAAGGTCCCCACCAATCACTCTCTAGGATCGAAATTGTTAAAATTCAACAAGGGAAAAATAACAATTTTTTGGGAGGTCGATCGATCGATGGTGGTCGAGTGATTGACCTATGAATGTCGATCGATTGATCGCACCAGGTGAGGCAACGGACTGCTTCGTTTTTCAGTCCCAGATTTGTTCCAAAAATTCGTTACAAGGTATGAAATTCTAAACTAAGGATATAGGATCATTATATAACCTAAATACATTATTTTTAACGTTCCAAAACTATTAAATCATCAACAATTAGTCTTATATGGATCAAATCTTCGTAGAAACCCTAGTTTTCTATTTTCTTCAAGAACCATGATATTTCTCTTCTTAAATCCATTTTTAATTCATCAAGAGTTATGTTTGGTTACTGAATTTCATCCAGAACTAACCTACATGCAATTCATATCCAAGATTTAGAGTTCTACATCAAAATTCATGAGTTTTCATCATCTTTCAAGGTTATTTACAATTCCTACACTAACATGGAAGAAGTATTCGCTGAATATTAATGGAATCAAATCACTTGCCTTAAGATTGATGTTCAAATCCGTTGATGATGTCCAAGGGCTGGTTCTTTCCTTATTTCTGGTCACAATTCCGTCGAAAGTGGTGGTGGTGGGTGGTGGTTATGGGTTGAAGACCTTCTGTAGCTTCTCCTCTATCTCACGTAGCCCACTATTTGCTTTTTGGCTGATAATGGCCCTAATGGCCTTCCCAATAATAATTTAATAAACCCTAAAATTCGTGGGTCTTATTTCCTTAAATTTTAAAGTGACTAAAATACCTTCCCGGTTTGGCCTAAAAATTCCCCGGGACCCTAACTAAATCCTGGGCTAGTATTTTCTGACTATCTCGACTCCTCCGGACACGTTGGCACACTCAAAATGACCATACGGTTGATAAAATTATAATGTACTTTTTAATCTAATTAAATTGATTTTTGACGCGACTGACACGCGCGTCCCAACTTAATTTCCCGAATTGTCGTAGTTATGACTCGCGACAATTTTAATAATTTCAATAATCAAATATTACCATTTATACTCGGTAATATTCAATATTATCATCAGAAGAAAATACCAGTTCACGTGTCGCTAGTATTTAAATTCGAATTAATTTCCAATTAATTCCCATTATATTTAATTAATCCCATTAAATAAAAATTAATAAAATTACGCGGTATTACATACTTCCTCCCTAATAACAGAATTTCATCCTAAAATTCGAAAATAAGGTATACCTGGCAAAAATAACTCTGGATAACGCTCGCGCATCTCGTCCTCGCGCTCCCAGGTGGACTCCTCGGCATTATGATGCCGCCACTGAACACGTACTAACAGTACTATCTTCAACCTCAGTTTCCTCTCGTTGTGGTCTAGAATAGCAATCGACCCCTCCTCATAGGAACTATTAGGCTATAGATCGATGTCCTCTAAACATTGTGGGTATGGGCCAAATCATCCCTAAGATATCTCCTTAGTGAGGAAATATGAAATACGTCATAGATCCTGTGCAAGTGTTACGGTAACCCAAGTCTATGCGCAACTGTCCCAATTCGCTCGATGATAGGAAATGGCCCCACATATCTAGGTGTTAATTTCCCTTTCTTCCCAAAAATGCATAATCCCCTTCATAAGAGACACTCTGAGCAGCACCTGATCCCCCACCTTAAATTCTCTGAAGAGCCAGCCGTTTGGCATCGGCATAACTATTTTATTGGTCCTGAGCTACCCGAATATGGCTCCGTATCATGTCTATCCTCGTCGAAGTATCCTGAATCACCTCCGGCCCAAGGAGTTTGTTATCCCTCACCTCTAGCCAACACGTTGGGGAACAACAAGGTCGATCGTACAACGCCTCGAATAGAGCCATGCCAATAGTGAACTGGTAGGAGTTATTATAAGCAAACTCCACCAATGGAAGATACTGCTCCCAACCACCTCCAAAGTCTAGGATGCACATACGCAACCTATCCTCCAACATCTGATTCGTCCGCTCGATTTGTCCATCTGTCTGCGGATGATATGTTGTACTCAGTCGCAACTCCGTACCCATTGCTTCCTGGAAGCTCTCCCAAAATTATGAAACAAATATCTTATCTCGGTCAGACACGATATCGAGAGGCACCCCGTGGAGTCTCACTATCTCTGCTATGAAAATCTGGGCATACTGTCCCGTAGTGTAGTCTGTCCGAGTTGGCAGAAAATAAGCAACTTTGGTCATCCGATCCATGATTACCCAAATGGAGTCGTGACCCCTCTGCGATGTAGGTAACCCTATGATTAAGTCCATGGAAATGCTCTCCCATTTCCACATAGGAACCTCTAATGGCTATAGAAGTCCTGCCAATCTCTGATGGTCCACTTTTACCAGCTGCCAAGTGGCACATTTAGAAATGAACTCGATGATGTCTCTCTTCATACCGCTCCACCAGTATTGTCGCCTCATATCCTGGTACATCTTATCCCCACCAGGATGTACCGCGAATCGCGAATCACGAACCGTGCGACTCTGTCATTACCTCGTATCGCAAGTCTTCCCCCTCCGGAACAGCTAGTCTTTCATTTAAGCGTAAGCCCCCGTCTGAACTAACAGTATAAGACTCGGCCCCCTCTGCTAGTAATCTTACTATCTGCTCTTTACATAACGAATCTGCTACCTGGGCCTGTATCACTATCATAACGATCTAGGCGTAACTATCATCACAGACATGAATGATCGGGCCACTGCGTCCTGGTGTTCCAACTCCTTCCACTTTGCTTTCCACACTTCAGCCACCTCACCTACTGGCCTATGACTCAACGCGTCTGCTACCACGGTAGCCTTCCTTGGGTGGTATTGGATATCGAACTGATAATCCTTCACGAACTCAAGCCACCTACTTTAGTGCATATTTAGTTCTTTCTGCGTGAAGAGGTACTGTAGGGACTTGTGGTCTGTGAATAAACGAAATTTTCCCCCAGGAGATAATGTCTCCAAATTCGAAGAGTAAATACGACTGCCACTAACTCCAAGTCGTGGGTGGGGTAATTCTTCTCGTGAGGCTTAAGCTTACGGGAAGCATAAGCTATAGCCTAACTCTCCTGTTGCAGTACACCCCCAAGTCCTAGTAAGGACACATCGGTGTAGACTAGATACTCAACTCTCGGTCTGGGCAATGCTAACACATGGGCTGAGGTCAACTTGTCCTTCAACTCGTCGAATGCCAACTGGCAGGCATCACTCCAGATAAATGGCACTCCCTTGCGGGTAAGATGTGTCAAATGACCCGCTATCTTCGAGAATCCCCGAATAAACCTCCTGTAGTATCCTGTTAGGCCCAAGAAACTACGTATCTCAGTAAATATCATGGGTTGTCCTCACTCCCTCACCGCTGATACCTTCCCCGGATCAACAGATATCCCCCTGTCTGAAATGATATGCCCCAAAAACTGAACCTCTTTCAGTCAAAATCCACACTTCTCGTATTTTACATACAACTCGTTCTGACGTAGCGTCTGCAAAACCTGCCTCAAGTGCTCGGCATGCTCCTCCTCTGTCTGGGAGTAAACCAGAATGTCATCAATGAAGACAATGACGAACTGGTCTAAGAACTCTCTGAACACCCTATTCATTAAGTCCATAAATATGGTTGGGACGTTGGTTAGCCCAAAAGGCATAACCCTGAACTCGTAAGAATCATATCTTGTCAAGAAGGCAGTCTTCGAGACATCCTGCTCCCTGATACGCAACTGATGGTATCCTGATCTCAAGTCAATCTGTGAGAATAAGGCAGCTCCTCTCAACTGGTCAAATAAGTTATCGATTCGGGGCAAAGAATACTTATTTCGTATCGTGACTTTATTCAACTCCCGATAATCTACACACAACCTCAAAGATCCATCCCTCTTCTTAACGAACAACATAGGAGCACCCCACGGCGAAGTACTCCTACGGATAAACCCCTGACCCAATAGCTGCTCTATCTGATTACGTAGCTCCCTCATCTCCACTGGAGCCATATGGTAAGGTGCGCGGGCTATAGGCCGAGTGCCCATCATCAAATCAATAACAAAGTCTATCTCTCTGCTAGGAGGTAATCCCAGAATATCCTGAAATACGTCAGCGAACTCCCTCACAACTGGAATCGAATCAAGTGGTATCACCACTTCCCTAGAGGTCTCCTCCTCTATATAATACAAGTGAGTGGACGATCCTCCCTTAGGACGAGGCATCGCCACTAGGAACATCTCCTGCCCGAGTATGGAAAAAATAATACTCCTAGTAAAATAATCAATCACGGCTCGATACGCAACTAGTCAATCCATACCGATAATCGTATCGTACGCGGTCATATCTAATACTAACATATCAGCAGGTAAAATAAACCTCCCGATATATACACCCACACCTCTACATATAAGGGAAATCACAGAACCCCTACTCAACGGCGAATCTACTCAAGTAGCAGTTCTCTCCGCGGTATCTAACAACCCCATAGTGCATGCGAATCTCATGGAAATAAAATAGTGTGTGGGCCCCGTGTCAAATAAAATACGCCCCATAATCCCCTGAATAGAAAACATACCCTCAATAGCGGGTGGATCCTGTGGGACTGCGACCTGTTGGAGCTGATAAACCCGCCCATACTGAAGTTGTCCCTGCTGGATTGGGACTGCTGGGATGGGTAGTAAAGCTGGCATCTACGGTGGTGCTAGGAGGGCGGCGGGAAACATAGGTCTCTAGGGATCGTGTCGAGCACCCTACTGTTGCTGCTGTGGGGCCCTGCCCCTTTTAGGACACTCCTGGAATTTGTGGCCAATCTTTCCATAAATAAAACATTTCCCGTAAAGTTTCCCCCTCTCTAACCCTGTTGCCCATGGCCCTGATGGTCGTTACCATTCCTACCCTGACCATGTTAACCCTGCTGAAACTACTATTGTTGGTCGTGCTGGCCCTGATGGCCGTGCTGGCCCTGATGGCAGTGCTGACCCTGCTGGCCATGTCGAAAACCTCCCTGACCATTTTTAAAACCTCCAGATCTAAATCTCTTAGAATTCCCCTGCTGGAAACTCTGATTACCCTGCCTGTGCTGACCCTGAGTTGATTGTGCCTCGCTGGCACCATTCCCCTATATCCTGCCCTGATGGCTGGACTCTCCTGCTCGCTTACCCTCTGCCAAGTGAAAGAAGTGGTCCTGTCAGTGAAGCAATATTGCGTTAACCACATCAGAATAAGTGGCCAACGAGAGATTACATAGCAAGTGCTGACGAATCCTCCATGTCAACCTATCCATGAACTTCTGGATCTTCTTCTCTTCAGTCGGAATCTCATTGGGAATGATGTTCAGAAGATTTGTGAACTCGTCCTCATACTCAACTACTATCCTCCCCTCCTACTTAAGGTTCATCAGTTTTCTCCTCATCTCGGTATGAACTGCATAAGGAAAATACTTGCGATCAAACCGCACCTAGAACTCCTGAATAGAAAGAACATCTCTCTCCTTCGCGGTGGTAATAGACTCCCACCACTGCAACACTACTCCTACCAACTTAAAAGTAGCTAGTATCTGCCTCTGTACATCCGTACACTCGTACATCCTCAAGTGTCTTTAGATGTCCTTCTTCCACTAATTGGACACAATGACGTCGGAGCTATCTGCAAACTCCGGAGGGTGTGCCTTCTGAAAAGCATCTCGGACCCGTTCCCAAGCAGACGGGAATGCATGAGCCTGAACTGGGGCTGCCACAGGTGCCTGAGGTGGCGCCTGTTGCACAACTGCTAAAGCGGCATTTACCGCCTGAGCTACAATGGCGGTAACTTCTGTAGCGTTCATAGAACCCTGAACTGGTGCAGGTTGTGGCTCGGGCTGGAAACCCTTGGGAACTTTCTGTGCACGTCATGGAGGCATCTAAAAGGAGAGAGAAGTCTTATAAGTCCACAGTTAATATCTCAAAATAGTTGAAGAGCGTAAAATACACAAAAGAGTACAACAATCCTAAAATATAGAGCTCTATATCAAAGGACGCTACGCGAAAACATAATAAGTCATACAGATCCTAAGGACACTAGAACCTGATGCTCTGATACCACCTGTGACACCCCGACTAATTAAATACCGGGTAGCTACTCCTTTATTCAAATTAATACAAAATATCCCGTTGGTTCAGTTCCTAGCATCACTGTGAAAAATATTTTTTTTAAACAATACTAGCCAACTAATATTTAAAAAGTGAGCTGTCAAATTTTATTTAAATTAGATTAACATGCAACCAATTAATTTATTAACTAATGATACCACAATCACATCACAGTCACCACAGAATATGAATAGGTAATAAATGAGTCTGGAGTAACACTCCTCTGAATAATCCATATACTAAATAAAACCAACTACAAAGTCTGAATAATTAATTAAATAATCTCCAAATCTGAAATGGAAACTGAAGGTATGATAAAACCGTCTCTAAAATAAAAGGGCGACATACCCTAACAGATGAATAAATTTGAAATAGAATCAATGTATAATGTGGAGGCGTCTACTATCGAGGTCCTGTAACTTCCACAGCAGCTACAGCACGTCACTGAAATGGAACTCATATGCTTGGCGTCCCTGTGGCTGTCCACCTAAAAGGTTTTTCAAGAAAAATGGATTTGAAAGCAAACGGGTCAGAGCCCGATGTGAAAACAGTTTAAAATATAGCAAGTGTTTAATTGCATTAAACAGTGAATATTAAATACATGTTAGTTACGCGCTCTCACATGAGTTTCTCACCTCTCAACTAATGTGCACCCCTAACGTATATCCATAACCCGTCCTAGATATTCCGTTATTAACTAGTCTATATTGCAACCTGTCCTCACATTATAATATAGGGGTTTATTCATGACATTCTAATCTAACTTGTGTGTGTATCTACCTTTTTATTTTTCAGATTAATTTATATTCAATCTGATAGGAAATTCTCATTTTTAACTCTACTAAAAATGTCACAAGTATTCACATTCACACATTAGCAAAGCGTCTGTTATAATGACCAGTATATTAATCTCAATATAAATATACAATAAGGGCACCCCTAGGCTAAGCTGCGGTGCACACATACTCTGCTATCAAATCCCGGTACATCACGTACATAAGGACCACGTATTCCGAATCTCTTAGGAATCGTTTCAATAAGTAAAATCACACATATTGGAAGCGAACATAGTTCACATATCCATGGGTCACGCACGTACCTACGCTCCCATGGTCAACTGACTTATTAACTCACAAATAAATCATTCACAGCCCTATGTCCTTAAGGTACTAATATAAATCCCCCCATAGGCACCCAAAGATTAGATGGCCCTGTTTCGAAAGCCGACCTCCCGTGATAGCAAGTATGGTAGGTATGTCATACGCATATAAATTCATATACTAAGCATTCACACATCTTAGATAATTTATAATATTATTAAAGATATGTTCTCAATCCCTATACCGTTACTCCAATTATTACATTTTTATACTTTCAGATAATTATACAATATAGTCCACCAACACATCTCACGTCGCAGTTTCAAGTACTAAAAACCTAACCCAAAAAGGTTACTAAGTATCCTATTATTCCCCACACTTTAATCCAATACTCTTAAGGTCCTTACTTCTGCAACTAACCTTATATTATCAACTATATAGATTTAACTCATTCAACTGCGTTCTTTAATAGTACCTCACTCGTCGAACCTTATTAGGTTTAACTTAAATCCCAACTTTAATTTTTTAATAAAAATTCGGGTCTCATATGCACGCCTACTGGTCTTCCTTAAATTCAAAAGTGTTCACAAGGTCCCCACCAATCACTCTCTAGGATCGAAATTGTTAAAATTCAACAAGGGAAAAATAACTATTTCTAAGGAGGTCGATCGATCGACCTTGAATGTCGATCGATTGATGGTGGTCGATCGATCGACCTATGAATGTCGATCGATCGATCACACCAAGTGAGGCTCCGGACTGCTTCGTTTTTCAGTCCCAGATTTATTCCAAAACTTCATTACAAGGTATGAAATTCTAAACTAAGGGTATATGATCATTATACAACCTAAATACATTATTTTTAACGTTCCAAAACTATTAAATCATCAACAATTATCCTTATATGGATCAAATCTTTGTAGAAATCCTACTTTCCTATTTTCTTCAAGAACCATGATATTTTTCTTCTTAAATCCGTTTTTAATTCATCAAGGGTTATGTTTGGTTACTGAATTTCGTCCAGAACTAACCTACATGCAATTCCTATCCAAGATTTAGAGTTATACACCAAAATTCATGAGTTTTCATCATCTTTCAAGGCTATTAACAATTCCTACACTAACATGGAAGAAGTATTCGCTGAATATTAATGGAATCAAATCACTTGCCTTAAGATTGATGTTCAGATCCGTTGATGATGTCCAAGGGCTGGTTCTTTCCTTATTTCCGGTCACAATTTCGTCGAAAGTGGTGGTTGTGGGTGTTGGTTATGGTTTGAAGACCTTCTGTAACTTCTCCTCTATCTCACGTAGCTCACTATTTCCTTTTTAAATGATAATGGCCCTAATGGCCTTCCCAATAACAATTTAATACACCCTAAAATTCGTGTCTCTTATCTCCTCAAATTTTAAAGTGACTAAAATACCCTCCCGGTTTGTCGGTTTGGCATAAAAATGCCCCGGGACCCAAACTAAACCCCCGGCTTGTGTTTTCTGACTATCTTGACACCTACGGACACATTGACGCACTCAAAATGACCATACGGTTGATAAAATTATAATTTACTTTTTAATCTAATTAAATTGATATTTGACGTGACTGACACGCACGTCCCAACTTAATTTTTCGAATTATCGTATTTATGACTCGCGACAATTTTAATAATTTCAATAATCATGTATTACCATATATACTCAGTAATACTCAATATTATCATCATAAGCAAATAGCAGCTCACGTCTCGCTAGTATTTAAATCCGTATTAATTTCTAATTAATTCCCATTATATTTAATTAATCCCATTAAATAAAAATCAATAAAATTACGGGGTATTACAGATCAATCCTAAACATGAATGTAGTGATTAAAGCAAGTAAAGTAAGGAAAAGAATGCTCACAACGCTGGATGTACGAGGAAATCACTAAGGGAAAAAACCTCGGACAACCCAAGCTAAATAATCACTATGAATGTGGATTTACAAAGAACACACACAAGTCTTACTCAATGACTCGATCTCCACGAGACTTGACGCTCTTTTGATATTCAACCACTCCTCTTACAGTGCATACGTAGAAAGTCCTTCTTCCACGATGTTCGTCCCTAACACACGCGTTTGCGTATGTCTCAGTGTCCAGCGATATTGCTTTGTGTTGTCTATGATGTTCAAGTATAGTACAAGCTCTTCTTGGTGCAAACAAAGATCACTATAGCATATAGTAATGATAACTCGGATCTTTGAAACTCTAAGGATGTATTTGGCTTTAGAAAACCTTCAAAAATATGTGCAAACAACATTATGGCTCGTAAACTATTTTTCAAAATGCACACTTACGAAATTCTGATGGAAACACGTCTTTTATAATTTTCATGAGGCCGCGTCTTGTTCAAGCAACTTTGACCTGTCACTCGAACAAGATGGACCTGTCGTTCGAATGACAATGTCATCTCGCTCGAACGACTGGTCTGGTCGTTTGAGCGACGCAACGAATTAGAGTTCCAATAATACATTACTCTAATCCGTCCTTATCAGAATAAAACGAAGTGTAAACCATTTTAAACTCTTTTAAAAAAATTAAAATTATTTCTTTAATAAGATAACATCCTTAAACATTTTACAATAAATTTCGAGTCCCATTAAAATTAAGCATTCATACCTGAGTGATCTCGGAATTCATTTAAACTTGACGAAGAAATATGCACCATAAACCGACATGATTAATCTTTGAAGCTTTGTTGCAATGTCTTCAATAAACTTCAATACTTCATAGTCTGTGTGGGATCGTGACAATAAAAAATACGACTTATGACTCAAATATGTTTTATTCTGGAAATAAGTGAAATAAACATACAACCGACTCAATTGAAAATTTTGTCCTTACAATCCTAAAATATATGCCAAACAATAAAAACATAATCGATATGGAAAATGGTAAAATGGAAGACATGGAATTGACTAAATAATTTCATTCATGTTCGATTAATTACAAGTAGCTAAATAGACAAGTAACAAAAGACGAAGTACAAAAAGGATGACTAGATATTTCATCTATAGTGATTCATCTCGATAGTAATTGATGCATGACAACTATCATCTGGATTAGGATGAAATTTATCGTCGTTATCGTGATCATGGAGATAGTCCATGATCAGCTGAATTGGAATGGCATATGCATGAATCCACAAGTCATCATTTTCGAGATGGGGGAGCCAAAAAAATGGGAAATGAACCCTATAACAATGCCAGAATTGGGAATCACGGGAAGCTTTTATGAGTGCTAGATCATTCAACGACCCATGCTTATAAGTCCTGCATGGCTTTATCTAAGCAGGGCAAAACGTGCATCCAACCTTCATCATAGCCCCCCGACCAGACCATGAAAGGCCTATGACGAAAGTAGTATCTCAGTCTCATCACCTTCCGCTAAAGATTTCCCTTGATAACTTGATCCTCTATGAAGGTTTGGTAGGCCTTACCGAGCCTCTCCCTTAGTGAGTTATTTTAATTTTGAAGTAGATTGTCAATGTCACCAACATATTTGATCTTGTCCCTAAGATAAGCCACCAAAAGGGTTTTCTTGCCATTAGCACTTGTCATTTTTTAAAGTGATTTTCGAATAGATAGAAATGCTTCACGTGCTCGCTAAAAAACATCCCAACCTAAGACGAGATCCAAATTTTCACTTGTTTAAGCTATGAAACTAGTGTCAAGTTGCTATTATACTTCAAAGATAAAATTGGGGGGGGGGGGGGAGGCATTCAGAAAATAAATATAAGCAAGCATGGACTAGTAATTAAAAATACACAATCAAGATGCAACAATACCAAAAATAAGTTTATTCATTAAAATATAAGGATTGACAAAACCTTACAATGCAAAAAAATTAAAAGATAGGAAATGCAAATAATAGGAATTCCTAGGCTAATCTAACTAGCTTGGCATTCTTTCTCTTCCACTTCCTCTTGGTTGGTTAACCCTCTGTTCGGGTATGTGCCATATTTTGCCTGCTCGGTTCCCTCAATTTCCTTACCGATGACTGGAACTTCGCCCTTATCTTCATCCAACTTGGGACGAGAACTTGGGTGGTGCTCACTGAAGAGTGTGGACTTGAAAGGAATGCTTTCCTTGACTAGGTCCTCATCCCAGCCTTTCTTGAAGTATGACTTATGAATGTATTCCAACTATTTCTTAGTCTCGCCAAAGGCCTCCTCCCACCCCTAATCATAGGCCTCATCCTTGACATCTAAGGCCTCAAACAAGGGCTAAGTACCCTCCTCAACAACCTTATTTAGTAGCTCATTTTTGGATTTTAACTTGGTCAGCTCCACCTCCCTAGCCTTATTCTTAACTTCATAGTCCTTCTTGGTAGACTTCAAAGAACTATGAGACTCACTTAGAGTGTGGCCCAGTTCGGCATTGACTTTTCCTGGTCGAGCCTTCTATCTAAAATTTCAACAAAGTCCACCAGGAACTACAAGACAAAAGTGGACAAAGAGAGTTAGTGCAACAATTATTTTTTAAAGTAAAGATACGAAAAAAACATAGAGACTTAGCAAATATAATGCATGGGAAGTATGGAAGACTAACTGGTTAATTGATAGTCTGTCGACCACCTCTTTGTCGGCCTACAAGTAGGTCCCCTTTAGCAGTGCAGGGATTAAATTAAAATTTTATCCACTAACATGATGGCATGGATCTTCCCCTTGCTGGGGTATCCACCTTCTCGGTGGGCAATGCAACAACAACAAGATTGGTTCCAACTCTACTCTTCTTTGTAAATTGGGCTTGTGACTAATCCGGGGAATCCACTATATTGACGAGGTACGATGGTTCCCTAACCTCCTTCTTTTTGGAGTATGAAGCTTTTGGAGAAGTGGGGACATCAAATTCCTCTAGCAGGTTGGGGATTCACCTACTGGGTGGCATATATTCTTTTGAGGTAGAAGGAACCATGACGAGGATTGTGGTGATATCTACGAACTCAAAGGAGCACGATGTGCCTATGCTTAAAGACTCCTCAATGCGATAATGAATTGGGATTTATGGTTCTTTATCTACAGGTCTGGTAACGAAAGAAGTAGTTATGCAGGTCAGTAATAACGATGCCAACCTCGGGTGATCGGCACCAAGAGATAAAGTTATCCTAAGTTTTTAGACCTTGCTGAGCTCGTCAAAAGTAATGTGGGTTTGGTCGGGCTCTTTCTTTATGAAAGCTTCTGTATAAAATAATCAACCTATTACATGTCCCCTAGTGGGGCACCTGTAGCCCCTATAGAGTTCACCACCCTCATAAATGGGTTGGTATTCCCATTGTTTCACAACAAAGCCGTAAAATCAATAATCTTTATTGAAATCAGGCAAGTTCATAACTATCAATCTCTCTTCCTTCCTCGCCTTAAGATAAAAGGTATTATCGTTGGTCAGCACCTACACGTAGAAGTACAAAATCTCTAGGATCCCTAACTGAGTTTGATATAACTCTTTTATTCTTTTGACTCTATTTACTATCTTCCAAGTATTTGGGGTACAATAGGTATGAATTATGTTAAAATACTCACAAAACTCCAAGAATAGTCGGTTTGAAGGAAATTTTATGTCGACTTCAGCAATGAATGTCCTCCCTGAACATTATAGTAATCCATATGATTTATCCAAACTCTATATTTACCCACCCAAGAATAGAGAAACGTCTCATAAACTCCCCTATTAAATTCTCATTGACTGGGTAAACTATTTTCACAACTCAAGAAAGAAAATGATAGGAAAAATTGAGAGAAAAATTATAGAGAAATGACAAATAAGGAAGAATAAAACTTATATTGAATTAAAAATATAAAAGAGTTCATAGTTGGTTTTGAAAGATCGAGGAGTGGAATGTGTCTCAAACTGGTGGTAGGGAAGTCATTAATTGGGAGGGCAAAACTTTCGATACAAAATCATCATTAGCAAGACCACCCCATCCCCCCCCCAAAAAAATAACGGTACACACACTACTGACCTTTCATTAAATAATGCGAAGTTACTAGCGTACCCGTAAAAAACTAAGGAAAATTACAAGCATGCCATTCAATCTCAACGGGTATAATAAAGTTGGTTTTTATCTTAAGACATAATAAGCGTTGATATCCTCCGACCATAACTTCTATGGCTGATTAAATCTCATTACCGATTAACGTCACCTTTAACAGGCAACCAAACCTCTGCACCCCATCCAAACTGCAAAGTTTTTAGGGGAATTATACGACCTATAGGAGAAGTTGCCACATAATCAGCAGACTTGATAAACAACCGTAACTTGGAGATAAGAGCAAGGAGAGTTCGGTCAATGAAAATCTCAGGGTTGGATTCGCTCGACCAAATCACAATGGCAATCCAAGGCCATGGAGTTCCACATGATTCATTATCTTTTCGTTCTTTATATATTTACCCCACACCCTTGGGAAAGGTGGTATGTGATCTTTGTTATCAATAATGAATCAATAAAGAAAGAGAAAGAAACACCTCATGGACGTGGGAATATTATCGAACCATGTATATAATGTGTTGTGTGATTGTTATTTTTACTTTTTGATCGACCTAATTGCATTAAATCAGTTATAGTAGCATTTTATCACCTACAAACTAACAACATAAATATAAATCATAACGTTATTATTAAATCATGAGTCGTTCATATAATCTAATTTCTCAAGTTAAATTCAACTATACCACAAAGTTAATACTTTCGATAAATTTCATAACAACCATACACACGGGTAAATCAAAATAAATTATTAAATAACCAATTATTTAATTAATTAAATACGGGGTATTAGAAGATATATTTAAGTATATTTGGGATTTTGGTGTGGACAAAAAGCATTTGCATATTTCTTATTGGTTTCAATTCTTGATACCCTGAAACTATGTGATTTGTGTTTAAGTTTGAGGGGTTATCAAAACCGTGTTCCATTTTCTCTAAAAAAATCATCCATTAGTTCTAGAGGAAGTGAAGGGAGTCCTTGACAACGATTAGTAATATAGAACATTAAATTGAAAAAAGTTGCTCTATATTGATCTTAAATTGTCTTTATACAAGACAATTCACTGTAGTAGTATTCTTGCATTTCTGAATAAAAGTCTGCTTTGTTCACTAAGCAAACCATTTTTTATTGTCAGCTTTAGAGTGAAAACGACGATGATGAAATTGATTTGTAAAAGATATGTCAAGAACATTGGATGTGGGTGTAAGTTGATATACACGGGGGGTGTATTTACAGTGTTGGAAAATGACATGACATGGATGTATTAAAAATAAAATATGAATGCATCAATTAAGTCAACACGTGGATTTAAGAAGTTACGTTTGTTTGATTTGTGTAAAGGATTTTTAGTCTAAATAATATCATGTAAACAAAATGTGATTATTACGGAAAAGATGTGACTTAATGATTATATCATTGTGCGAATTCAAACGTCATCATAATAAACAAGCACATTGCCTTTTTTGTTTCATTTTTAATGAAGTTGATTTAACCGTATCATTTCCATTACATGTAATTATTATCATTCATGGAAGCAATAACTTATCTTAACATTCATAAAATATTTGGATTGCAATATGATTTATTGTATAAAAATACAGAGGAATGATTCATATTCATTAACACAAATTAATATTAGTGTTGTTAAATTAAAATTATCGCAAGTACAAGGACTATTATAGAATAACGAGTGTAAGTACGGGTTGAACCCACAGAGATTTATCATAATTATAACTTCCAAATAGGCTAAATTGCATAGAGATGCGATGAAATATTAAACTAAGCTAACACAAATTAAAAAAATGCAACTACGAAATATATAATTAATAAAGTGTGTGAGAAAACAAGGACGTTGAATCCATTTATCACATTTAACTAATATTATGCATTAATTTAAATTCGGCGTTCTCGATTTTATAACTCAAATTAAGCTGACTCTCGTCGCGTTTAATTCATAAAATATCACCATTAAGTTCATACTCAAATTCAATGTCTTTAACTTTAGACGACTTAAATCCTTATTTACTTAAAAAGTTACTTTTAAATTTTAAAGTGTATTCTTTAAGCATGAGATGACAATTAATTTAATAAAAGTATAACCAATCAAAAGTTACTCACACTTAAAATAAAAATATGATTTTTAAAACAAAGTAGGAGGTTAAAAACACACTCTCGTGTCGTTTTAAATGAATACATAATTTTTGTTACAATTAAAACATGTCTATAAATAAAGACAAATTTAAATTACACACAATATTATTTAAACATAATAAACTTCACCTAGTCCTAATAAAGAAATTAAGCTAACATGATTGAAAGGTAGCAGGTGTATTGCATAACCCAAAGGGCATTTGTCGTTAAACAAAAATACCAAATGGACGAGTGAAGGTGGTTTTCTCTTGATTCTCAAGAGAGATGGGAATTTGATTATAACTGGAATAACAGTCGAGAAAAAAGTAATAGGGATAGTCGACTAATTTCTCTATAATTTAGTCTATGAAAGGAAGAGGAAACTGATAATTCCTTGTAACAACATTTAACTTCCTATAATCGATACACACTCGCCAACCAGTTTGAATCCCAGTGGGTACTAACTCATTGTCGTCATTTTTCACCACAGTAATACCGAATTTCTTCGAAATAACTTGATTGGGGCTGACCAATTGGCTATTAGAGATGGAGTAAATAAAACCCACATCGATCAATTTGATCACCTTAGATCGGATGGCCTCTGTGACACCCCGACTAATTAAACACCGGGTAGCTACTCCTTTATAAAATTAATTCAAAATGCCAAGTTGGCTCAGTTAATAGCATCACTGTCGAAAATGTTTTATTATTACTAACCACCTAGTATTTAAAAAGTAAGTGCCAAATTTTATTAAATCTGATTAACATGCAACAAGAGTAATGAATAACTAAATAACACCATTCACCATACTGAAATGAAACAAATAACCATCACAAACTGTAAATAAAACCCTGGAGGAAAAACTCCTCAATACAAATCCCACAACTGATAAGTAAACTGAAATAAATAACTAAAACTGAATACTGAGCAATACATGCTAGAGTCTGAAAACTGAAATGTAAAAATGTCTAATAGAATTGGGCAGCATGCCCTACAACTGATAGATGCTGAGACTGGAATCCAAATGAGAGAAGCGTCTGCATGCAAATCCCTGTAGCTTCCACAAGCAGCTACAGCTCGTCACCTGAATGAGTATCCTATGCTTGGTGTCCCTATGGCTGGGCACCTAAAATGGTTTTACAAGAAAATATATTTGAAAGCAAATGGGTCAGAGCCCGAAAGTGGAAATCATTTTAAAAACCTGCAAGTGCTTTAAAAACATTTAAAACATTAAATGCAAAGTACATGTTAGGACGTGCACTCACATTAAATTCTCACCTCTCGACTAACTGTGCACTCCTAACGTAAGTACCCATCTATAACGACCCATATTACTAGCTAACTGACAACATAACTAGCTAAACTGCCAAAGGTTCTACCCATGTTACTCGGTTCCATTTATCATAACAACGCTCGTAATTAAATAGAGGTTTAACGTAAACTCAGTTACTAACTATGCCATTGATATAACTATCAGCTAACTCATTATATATCTCGAAACAATACCATAATATTTTTACAACATTAACATGAGGATTTCCATTAATTTAATGTATATTATTCACATCATAAATATACAATACAAGCACCCCGCAATCTAAGCTGTAGTGCACACATACTCTGCTATCCATCCCGGTACATCACGTACATAAGGATTACATATTCCGAATCTCTCAGGAATAGTTTACCGATAACAACATCACAAATAATGGAGGCGAACACAGTCACCATCACATGGGTCACGCACATACCTACGCTCCCATGGTCATGCAGACTTATTAATATCACAATAAGTCCTTCTATGATCTATGTTCATCAAGGTACCAGTCTAAATCCCCCCCGTAGGCACACAAGGATTAGAGGGTCCTAAGCGAACGCAAACCTCCCCCGTGATAGCAAGTATGGTAGGTATGTTATACACATAAACTATATACTAAGCATTCACACATCTTAGATATTACCATATTAATAAGGTATTTTCTACATCATTATACCATTATTCCCAACTTATATATTTCAAGTCTCCCGTTAATATAAAGTTAAATTACCAACACGTCTCACGCCGTAGTCCCTTATCCTTAAAACCTATCTATAATAGATTATTAGGTTCCGATTATTCCCAAATATAACATCTTAATTCCTAAGGTCTTTACTTCTGTTCTAAGCCTTATTTCATCGAATTACACAATTTTGCACTATTAACCCAAACGTTACCTCTCTAACGAATCTCAATAACCTAGAATAATTCCCCGAATTGCATTCTAATTAAAGTCCACTATAATAATCACTCCTACTGGTATCCTTAAGGTTGAGGGTATTCATAAGGTCTCCAAACATATTCTCCGAGGGTTTCCACCATTAAAATCAAATTAAGGAAAATTTTACTCATTATGGGAAGGTCGATCGATCGACCTATGAATATCGATCGATCGATCTAGTCGATCGATCGACTGATGAATGTCGATCGATCGATCGAACAGGTATGGCTACGGACTGCTTCGTTCTGCAGATTTGAAAACGTCCCAAAACTTATTTCTAACGTATGATTCTCAGATATAACGTTATAGTAATGTCATATAACCATCCTACAATATTACTAACGTCCATAAATCAATATTTCAACAACTATAGGCTACATATGGATCAATCTTCATCAAAAACCTAGTTTTTCTGATTTTTCTCAAGAACAGTCATGAACCTCATCTTAAATCCGTTTTTGGTATTACAAAAGGCAGTAATTCACATAATATGATCGTCCAGTAACATTCTACATGCAACCTATATCCCAAAAATTCAAACTAATAACTCCAATCTCATGGGTTTTTCATTATCTTCCAAGAACATAAAAAGTTTTTTTTTTTGAATAATCTAACATGGAAGAATCATTCTCTGAAATTTAAATGGAATAAATCACTTGCCTTGGTTTGATTTCGGATTTGGTGTTGATTTGGTGAAGAATCTCTGCAGAATTCCTCTCTCTCTCTCCTTCTCCAAGCTTTCTTCTTCCAAAGGTGGCTATGGTGGCTAGGGTTTGCTTTTGGGAGAGTTGGAAGACTAAATGATAACCTAGTAGCTTATGGGGTTAATAAAGGGTTGGTTGGGTCAATCCTTATCAGATTGCAACTCTCAATTTTCGTCACTTTTAATTACCCAAAAATACCAAATTATTAAAATACCCTTTAAGTTGCCGGTATGGCCTAAAAATACCCCGGGACCCAAACTATACCCCCGGCTAGTGTTTTCTGACTATCTCGACCCTTCCGGACGCGTTGGCGCACTCAAAACGACCATACGGATTATAGATTTTAAATTCACTTTTATTATCAAAATATTATACCGTGACGCGGCGGTCCCACGCGTCTCAACAAAATTTCTAAAATGCCGTATATAAATCTCACGACAAATTTTATAGTACCAGATACATATATAATCATATATGCACATAATCAAATACCAATTCGCATCTCATTAGTATTTATAACCCGGGTTAATTTTCAATTAATACGCATTTTAATTAATTAATCCCAAAAATAATTATAGTCAAAAGTACGGGGTATTACATACTTCCCCCCTAATAACTGAATTTCGTCCCGAAATTCGAAACTAGAAAGTTCCTGCTAGAAATAACTCTGGATAACGCTCGCGCATCTCATCTTCGCGCTCCCATGTGGACTCCTCGACATTGTGATGTCGCCACTGAACACGCACTAACGGGACTATCTTTGACCGCAGTTTCCTCTCGCTTCGGTCCAAAATAGCAATTGGCCCCTCCTCGTAAGAGCTATCCGGCTGGAGATCGATGTCCTCCACAGCAATGTGAGAATGAGCCAAATTGTCCCTAAGGTATTTCCTCAGCGAGGAAATATGGAACACGTCGTGAATCCGATGCAAGTGCTCCGGTAGTCCAAGTCTATATGCAACCGGTCCTATCCGCTCAATAATAAGAAACGGCCCCACATACCTCGGTGCCAACTTCCCCTTCTTCCCGAAACGCATAATCCCCTTCATCGGAGAAACCCTGAGCAAAATCTGGTCCCCCACTTGGAACTCCCTGAAAAATCTCTTCGCATCAGCATAACTCTTCTGCCTGTCTTGAGCTACCCGAATGCGACTCCGAATCAACTCAATCCTTGCCGAAGTATCCTGAATAACTTCCGGCCCAAGCAGTTTGTTGTCCCCCACCTCCAACCAACATGCTGGGGAACGACAAGGCCTACCGTACAATGCCTCAAACGGAGCCATGCCAATAGTGAACTGATAGGAGTTGTTGTAAGCAAACTCCACCAGTGAAAGGTACTGCTCCCATCCACCCCCGAAGTCAATAATACACATGCGTAGCATGTCCTCCAACATCTGGTTGGTGCGCTCTGTTTGCCCATCGGTCTGCGGGTGGTAAGTCGTACTCAACCGCAATTCCGTGCCCATGGCCTCCTGGAAACTCTCCCAAAACCTCGAAACAAATATCTTGTCTCTGTCAGACACGATATTCAGGGGCACACCGTGAAGTCTCACAATCTCTGAAATGAAAAGCTGGGCATACTGTCCCGTAGTGTAGTCAGTCCTTACGGGTAAGAAGTGAGCGACCTTGGACAACCTGTCCACAATTACCCAAACGGAGTCGTGACCTCTCTGCGACGTAGGCAACCCCGTGACAAAATCCATGGATATGCTCTCCCACATCCACACCGGAACCTCCAACGGCTGTAGCAATCCTGCTGGTCTCTGATGATCCACTTTTACAAGCTGACAAGTGGCGCATTTCGAGACAAACTCAGCGATATCTCTCTTCATACCGCTCCACCAATATTGCCGTCTCATGTCTTGGTACATTTTGTCCCCTCCGGGATGTACCGCGAACCGTGAGCCGTGCGACTCTGCCATAACATCGTGCCGCAATTCTTCCCCTTCCGGAAATACCAACCTCCCATTGAAGCGCAATCCCCCGTCTGAGCTAACGGTATAGGACTCGGCTCCCTCTGCTAGTAATCGAACTATCTGCTCCTGACAGAACGAGTCATCGGCCTGTGCCCGTACTACCTTCGTGACAATCTGCGGTGTAACGGTCATCACAGACATGAAAGATCGGGCCACTGCATCCTGGTGTCCCAATTCCTTCGACTTAGCCTTCCACACCTCTGCCACCTCATCTGCTGGCATGCGGCTCAACGCGTCTGCTACCACGTTAGCCTTACCCGGGTGGTACTGGATGTCGAACTGGTAGTCCTTCACAAACTCAAGCCACCTACGCTGCCGCATGTTCAACTCTTTCTGCGTGAACAGATACTGTAGGGACTTGTGGTCCGTGAACAGCTGAAACTTCTCCCCCAAAAGATAGTGCCTCCAAATCCGTAAGGCAAATACCACTGCTGCCAACTCCAAATCATGCGTGGGGTAATTCTTCTCATGAGGCTTAAGCTTACGGGAAGCATAAGCTATGGCCTGTCTCTCCTGCTGCAAAACACCTCCAAGCCCTTGTAAAGACGCATCGGTGTAAACCAAATACTCAACTCTCGGTCTCGGCAATGCTAACACAGGTGCTGAGGTCAATTTGTCCTTCAATTCATCGAATGCCAACTGACAGGCATCACTCCAGATATATGGCACACCCTTACGAGTAAGATGTGTCAAAGGACCTGCTATCTCCGAGAAACCCCGAATAAACCTCCTGTAGTATCCTGCCAAACCCAAGAAACTACGAATCTCCGTTGGTGTCGTGGGCTGTCCCCACTCCCTCACCGCTGACACCTTCCCCGGATCGACAGATATTCCCTGGTCGGAAATAATGTGACCCAAGAACTGGACTTCCTTCAGCCAAAATCCGCACTTCTCATATTTTGCATACAACTCGTTCTGACGAAGTGTCTGCAAAACTTGCCTCAAATGCTCGGCGTGCTCCTCCTCTGTCTGAGAGTAAACCAGAATGTCATCAATGAAGACAATGACAAACTGATCTAGGAAATCTCTGAACACCCTGTTCATCAAGTCCATAAACACAGCTGGAGCGTTGGTCAAGCCGAAAGGCATAACTCGAAACTCATAAGAACCATATCTCGACAAGAACGCAGTCTTCGAGACATCCTCCTCCCTGATACGCAACTGATGGTATCCCGATCTCAAATCAATCTTCGAGAAGAAAGAAGCTCCTCTCAACTGGTCGAATAAGTCATCGATTCGAGGCAACGGATACTTATTCCGTATCGTGACCTTATTCAACTCTCGGTAGTCCACGCACAATCTCAGTGAACCATCCCTCTTCTTCACAAACAAAACTGGAGCGCCCCAAGGTGAGGTACTCCGGCGAATAAAGCCCTGCCCTAATAGCTGCTCTATCTGATCCCGTAACTCTCGCATTTCAGCCGGAGCCATACGGTACGGTGCACGTGCTATAGGTCTCGTACCCGGTAGCAAGTCTATAACGAAGTCTATCTCTCGACTGGGTGGTAAGCCTGGTATCTCCTGAAACACATCTGAATACTCCCTGACAACCGGGATCGAATCCAAAGGAATCACAACCTCCTTAGAGGTATCCTCCTCTATGTAATACAGATGAGCGGTCGATCCTCCCTCTGGGCGAGGCATCGCCACTATAAACATCTCCTGCCCCGGAATGGCAAAAACAATGCTCCCGCTGAAGCAATCAATCATGGCTCTATATGCTACGAGCCAATCCATACCGATGATCACATCGTGAACATGCATGTCTAACACTAACATGTCCGCAGGTAATACCAAACCACCAACCTCTACTCCCACTCCCCGGCATATAAAGAAAATAAGTGACCCACTCCCTAATGGTGAGTCGACACACGTCACTGTGCTCTCTGCCGTAGCTAACAATCCTAAAGCTTTCGCGAAGTGTGTAGCAATAAAACAGTGTGTAGCACCCGTATCAAATAACACCCGACCCATAGTGCCATGGATAGGAAACGTACCCTCGATCGCGGGCGGTGCCTGTGGAACTGCAGCCTGGTGAACGTTGTAGACACGTCCATACTGTAGCTGCCCCTGCTGAGCTGGGACTGCTGGAATGGGTGGCAATGCTGCCATCTGTGGCGGTGCGGGAAGAGCGGCGGGAAACATGGGTCTCTGTGGCTCCTGGCGAGCACCCTGCTGCTGCTGCTGTGGGGCCCTACCCCTATCAGAACAATCCTGCTTCTTATGGCCAGTCTTGCCACAAGTGAAGCACTTCCCTGGGAAGTTTCCTCCCCTCTGCCCCTGCTGTCCCCGGCCCTGGTGGCCGTTACCATTCCTCCCTTGGCCCTGCTGGCCCTGATGGAACTGCTGCCCATTCTGCCCCTGTTGGCCCTGCTGGCCGTTTGGACCCTGATGGCCCTGACGGAAACCTCCCTGTCCCTGCCTGTAGTTTCCTGACCGGAACCTCTTATTGTCCCCCTGCTGGGTACCCTGCTCAGTCTGTCTCTGCCCCTGACCGGTCTGTGCCCCGCTGGCACCATGTCCTCCAGTCCTGCCCTGATGGCTAGACTCCCCTGACCGCTTGCCCTCGGCCATATGAAATCGGTGGTCCTGGCAGTGCAATAGTGCAACGTTAACCACATCAGAATACGTGGCCAACGATAGGTTCCCTAGCAGATGCTGACGGATCCTCCAATTCAACCCGTCGGTGAACTTCTCTATCTTCTTCTTCTCTGTTGGAATCTCATCTGGAACGATATTCAACAGGTTAGTGAACTCGGCCTCATACTCGGCCACTGTCTTGCCCTCCTGCTTCAAACTCATCAGCTTCCTCCTCATCTCTGTATGAACTGCGGATGGAAAGTACTTGCGGTCGAACCGCACCCAGAACTCCTGTATCGTGAGGGTATCCCTCTCCTCCGCAGTGGTGATAGACTCCCACCACTGTAGCGCAGATCCCACTAGCTTGAAAGTAGCTAGCACCTGTTTCTGAACGTCAGTGCACTCATGCATCCTCAAATGCCTCTGCATGTCCTTCCTCCATTGGCTCGAGACTACCACGTCTGAGCTACCTGCAAACTCTGGCGGATGCGCTTTCTGAAAAGCGTCGCGTACACATTCCCAAGCAGACGGGAATGCATTAACCTGGATGGGCGCGGCAACCGGCGCCTGAGGTGGTGCCTGCTGAATCACGGCAATCGCGGCATTCACCGCTTGAGCTACTATAGCTGCAACCTCAGTGGCGTTCAACATGCCCTGAACTGAAGCGGGTTGGGGTTCGGGCACTGCATTCCTGGGAACTCGTCGTGCACGTCGTGGAGGCATCTGAAATAAGAACAAAGTTTATAAGTCTACAGTTATAAACTTTAAAATAGCTGAAGAACGAAGCGTACACACAAAGAGTACAACAGTCCTAAAATATAGGGCTCTATATCAAAGGAAACGTAGCGGAAACATAATAGCCGTACAGATCCTAAAGGACACTAGAACCTGATGCTCTGATACCACCTGTGACACCCCGACTAATTAAACACCGGGTAGCTACTCCTTTATAAAATTAATTCAAAATGCCAAGTTGGCTCAGTTAATAGCATCACTGTCGAAAATGTTTTATTATTACTAACCACCTAGTATTTAAAAAGTAAGTGCCAAATTTTATTAAATTTGATTAACATGCAACAAGAGTAATGAATAACTAAATAACACCATTCACCATACTGAAATGAAACAAATAACCATCACAAACTGTAAATAAAACCCTGGAGGAAAAACTCCTCAATACAAATCCCACAACTGATAAGTAAACTGAAATAAATAACTAAAACTGAATACTGAGCAATACATGCTAGAGTCTGAAAACTGAAATGTAAAAATGTCTAATAGAATTGGGCAACATGCCCTACAACTGATAGATGCTGAGACTGGAATCCAAATGAGAGAAGCGTCTACATGCAAATCCCTGTAGCTTCCACAAGCAGCTACAACTCGTCACCTGAATGAGTATCCTATGCTTGGTGTCCCTGTGGCTGGGCACCTAAAATGGTTTTACAAGAAAATATATTTGAAAGCAAATGGGTCAAAGCCCGAAAGTGGAAATCATTTTAAAAACCTGCAAGTGCTTTAAAAACATTTAAAACATTAAATGCAAAGTACATGTTAGGACGTGCACTCACATTAAATTCTCACCTCTCGACTAACTGTGCACTCCTAACGTAAGTACCCATCTATAACGACCCATATTACTAGCTAACTGACAACATAACTAGCTAAACTGCCAAAGGTTCTACCCATGTTACTCGGTTCCATTTATCATAACAACGCTCGTAATTAAATAGAGGTTTAACGTAAACTCAGTTACTAACTATGCCATTGATATAACTATCAGCTAACTCATTATATATCTTGAAACAATACCGTAATATTTTTACAACATTAACATGAGGATTTCCATTAATTTAATGTATATTATTCACATCATAAATATACAATACAAGCACCCCGCAATCTAAGCTGTAGTGCACACATACTCTGCTATCCATCCCGGTACATCACGTACATAAGGATTACATATTCCGAATCTCTCAGGAATAGTTTACCGATAACAACATCACAAATAATGGAGGCGAACACAGTCACCATCACATGGGTCACGCACATACCTACGCTCCCATGGTCATGCAGACTTATTAATATCACAATAAGTCCTTCTATGATCTATGTTCATCAAGGTACCAGTCTAAATCCCCCCCGTAGGCACACAAGGATTAGAGGGTCCTAAGCGAACGCAAACCTCCCCCGTGATAGCAAGTATGGTAGGTATGTTATACACATAAACTATATACTAAGCATTCACACATCTTAGATATTACCATATTAATAAGGTATTTTCTACATCATTATACCATTATTCCCAACTTATATATTTCAAGTCTCCCGTTAATATAAAGTTAAATTACCAACACGTCTCACGCCGTAGTCCCTTATCCTTAAAACCTATCTATAATAGATTATTAGGTTCCGATTATTCCCAAATATAACATCTTAATTCCTAAGGTCTTTACTTCTGTTCTAAGCCTTATTTCATCGAATTACACAATTTTGCACTATTAACCCAAACGTTACCTCTCTAACGAATCTCAATAACCTAGAATAATTCCCCGAATTGCATTCTAATTAAAGTCCACTATAATAATCACTCCTACTGGTATCCTTAAGGTTGAGGGTATTCATAAGGTCTCCAAACATATTCTCCGAGGGTTTCCACCATTAAAATCAAATTAAGGAAAATTTTACTCATTATGGGAAGGTCGATCGATCGACCTATGAATATCGATCGATCGATCTAGTCGATCGATCGACTGATGAATGTCGATCGATCGATCGAACAGGTATGGCTACGGACTGCTTCGTTCTGCAGATTTGAAAACGTCCCAAAACTTATTTCTAACGTATGATTCTCAGATATAACGTTATAGTAATGTCATATAACCATCCTACAATATTACTAACGTCCATAAATCAATATTTCAACAACTATAGGCTACATATGGATCAATCTTCATCAAAAACCTAGTTTTTCTGATTTTTCTCAAGAACAGTCATGAACCTCATCTTAAATCCGTTTTTGGTATTACAAAAGGCAGTAATTCACATAATATGATCGTCCAGTAACATTCTACATGCAACCTATATCCCAAAAATTCAAACTAATAACTCCAATCTCATGGGTTTTTCATTATCTTCCAAGAACATAAAAAGTTTTTTTTTTTGAATAATCTAACATGGAAGAATCATTCTCTGAAATTTAAATGGAATAAATCACTTGCCTTGGTTTGATTTCGGATTTGGTGTTGATTTGGTGAAGAATCTCTGCAGAATTCCTCTCTCTCTCTCCTTCTCCAAGCTTTCTTCTTCCAAAGGTGGCTATGGTGGCTAGGGTTTGCTTTTGGGAGAGTTGGAAGACTAAATGATAACCTAGTAGCTTATGGGGTTAATAAAGGGTTGGTTGGGTCAATCCTTATCAGATTGCAACTCTCAATTTTCGTCACTTTTAATTACCCAAAAATACCAAATTACTAAAATACCCTTTAAGTTGCCGGTATGGCCTAAAAATACCCCGGGACCCAAACTATACCCCCGGCTAGTGTTTTCTGACTATCTCGACCCTTCCGGACGCGTTGGCGCACTCAAAACGACCATACGGATTATAGATTTTAAATTCACTTTTATTATCAAAATATTATACCGTGACGCGGCGGTCCCACGCGTCTCAACAAAATTTCTAAAATGCCGTATATAAATCTCACGACAAATTTTATAGTACCAGATACATATATAATCATATATGCACATAATCAAATACCAATTCGCATCTCATTAGTATTTATAACCCGGGTTAATTTCCAATTAATACGCATTTTAATTAATTAATCCCAAAAATAATTATAGTCAAAAGTACGGGGTATTACAGCCTCTTTTTAATTGGGATTAAGTCTACGTTGTGCTTCACGGGAGTTTTTAACATTATTTTCTAAGTGTATCCTATGCATGCACACTGAGGGACTTATCCCCTTTATGTCGACTATGGTTTACCCTATGGATTCCTCATTTTCTTTGGGAACGCGTAACAACTTACCTTACCATTCTCTGTCCAAGTTAGACGCGATGATAACAGGCAAGGTGTTGGAAGGTCCTAAGAACCTATACTCGAGCGTTCAGACAGTGGTTTCAATTCAAGCATTGGAGCTTTCTCAATCGAGGGAAGACTATGTGATGTGGAGAGTGAGAGTGTCTCGGGATTAGATTTCCAACTTCCTACTCCCATGATGGAGGCAGAGTCGAGGATGACATTAAATTTTTCGATTGACTGTTGGACATCAAATTTAGACCCCAAAAAGGCGAAACGTGCTGCTAAGGGCTCGTCATTATAAGTTTGATTCAAAGTCTCTTGGATGATACTATCAATCATGTCGACGTCCACGAGTTCATTGTCATCTGATGGTTATTTAGAAAAATCTAACACGTTAACGTCTATAGTCATATTCCCAAACGGTAGGTTCAATTGGCCTTTACGATTAAAAATGATGGCATCAAATGTGGAGAGGAAAGGACGACCCAAAATTATAGGATTTTACATTTATTGGGTTGCCCAAAATAACGACATCGACGGGAGATATAAAGTCACCCGCTTTAATTGGGACGTCCTCAACGATATCTCTCGAATTTTTCACAGAACGACCGACTAAGGATAAGGCAATCATGGTTGGCTTCAACTCTCCTGAATATAGTTTATCGTACACAGTATACGGTAAAAAGTTCATGCTTACTCCTAAATCTAAAAGGTCTTTCTTAATGATGTGCCCCTATCTTGATAGAGATCATCGGAGTTACGGTATCCTTATACTTGATGGGAGTTCAATGAGAAATGATCGAGCTTGATTGCTCGAAGAGAAAAGCTTTATTGGGTACGTTGGTGCTTCTCTTGAGGGTAAAAGTTCCTTCAGAAATTTGGCATAGGACGGGAATTATTGAATATCATCAAGTAGTGGGTTATTGATTTGTACTTGCTTGAATACTTCCAACATCTTATTAACTTGCTCCTTCTTCCTTTTTGGCACCAAATGCTAGGGAAATGAAGCTTTTGGGAAATAGGTCTCTACATATGACTCAAAAACAAGGGTGGGGAGAAAGTTAGATATGTGGGTGGATCTTCCTTCTCTTTTGTATGAATAGTTTTTCTGCCATTGTCCATAACATAACTTTAGTCTAGTTTGGCGTATCCCATCATAAATCGTCACGCACCGAGAAGACGAACCAAACTCAACCATATCCAAGTTTGAGGACTTCTCGACATACTGAAATGTATAAATCGATTTAGAGTTTGAATTAATTTACGAATTCATATTCAGAATGTTTAATTTTTATCAAAACACGAACGGGATTTTTTAATGATTTAAAAAAAAATCAAACAGAATTTTTGAGTCAAAACTACTTGATCTCACGCATAGCTCGTTTTTAGGTCGCTTGGAGTAAGTTATCAAACGACAAGCTGCTGGAATGCATTTTATAATTTTTTTTAATGTCGTTCAAACGATATTGAATGTCACGTGAAGCAGTGTTAAAGCGACATCAATGTCGCGCGAAGAGGTCGTTCAAACGACATGTCATCTCGTTCGATCGAGATTCAGTTTCCGTTCGAGCGATGCACTGACTCAAGTTTTGTATAAATTCTTGTTTCATGAATCAGTTTTTTAAAACTTTTGAAAAAGACGTTTTTGCATATCAGCAACAAAAGTTCTTCACGTTTTGTGTTTTCTAAACATTATTTTAATTCATAAAAAGCATCCTTGAACATTATTCTTGTGAATTAATTTAGAACCCTAGATAGTTTTGTATCTCTTGCATACACCTTGGTGGAGAGGCACTCCATTGTTGACTTGTGATACCTGCGGGGATTCACTGCTGAAGATGAAGGTTGAGGCTAATTTGGAGGAATGCGGTCATGTGACTCTTGCCAGCGTCATAATTGCTCCTTAGATATTTTCGAAGAATAGCGCGTTATACTCGTGCCATATCAAGTAGTCTGTAAGTCGACTCTCTTGTAAATTTTTAAGTGAATAAAGGTTTTTTCCTTTTTTTTCCCCTCAAACTTGGCCTGAGTTATTTAAGCGGTTTGATTTACCTGTTTATCACATAGTTGCATGTTTAGGATAAACAAGATAAAATCTGTCTAAAAGTCGCTTTCACATAATTAAAATTGATATTATAATTTTTATTGAAATCACCCTTTGCGAGTGTATTCGCGCCTACATCCTTACGTTTCTCGAATTCACTCTCGGAGGGGTTTTAACACTATTCTCTACTTTTTTACCTGAACTAAGCGTGATGATGGCTTTTGCATTCTCTTGGGTATGTGGCGTGCTCGTGTTATCTTGAATAACAAATTGACCCCAAGGCATGTTACCTTTTGGATTGGGTTCAGACTGAGCCGGGAATGTTCCCCCATTCCTTTGACTCAATGCATTTTGCTAGTTGACTCATTTGAACCTTGCGTTTGGTAATGACTTGAATATTTGCGTGCATGCTCTGCTAGGTGGATTGTAGGACATTTTGAGTGGCTTACTAAAATTAAAGGGTACTTTAGGAAAAAAGGTTCACCGTATCCTCTAAAGATCGAATATTTGGGGATGAGGGATACGATGGTGTGGGAGCGTTCTTTTGGAAACTCGAGGGTGGGTTACCATAAGATTGACATCAACTTCCTTAGTATTGACCCGTGGACTATAAAAGCTCTGGTCGCTCACGCCACCCCGAATTGTACCAATTAGATTATGGGTCATAATTTGGCCAATTTTAGTAGAAGGCATTGGCTTTCTCGGTGAGTGCCTTGTGGGCTAGAAGGGCGGGCAATTTTTGACTAAGTGGTCGAATAAATCGCAAAGTATACACATAGGTGAACCTACGCATTTCACGACCGTAGGTGCCATTCGATTTCCCTCTTTGCTCATCTCTAAAGCTTGTAAACGTCAGGCCAATATGGCCACTTTGGCATTTAAATTATAACTTTGTTTGATTTTCTAAACGAAACCCTCATTGGATGTGGTGGACCTATATTCTCCGTTGGGTGCCCATTGCTGGGACTTTTTTTGTTATGTATTATAGGAATACCCATGCATCGACCTCACCTTTCTCGATAAAATCACCGTTATATAGTGACTCGAGCATAATTCGATTACAATCGAGCCCCCATACAAAATTCAGAGTTGGCATTCCATCTCAATCCCATGGTGAGGACATTGAGTAGCAAGTCATTGAATCGCTCTAAATACATCCATAACACTTCCCCCTCCTTTTGACTGAATGTGTTGATGGTGTGACGTATTGACGCCATCTTTTGGTTAGGGATTTTTTTTGGTAAATATACAACACTCATTTGATGCCACGTAGTTATGGAATAGGGTTCTAATGAGTTAAACCAACTATTTGCCTTGTCTTTTAAGGAGAACGGGAGCAATTTAAGTATAACAATCTCATCGGTGAGTTTTGATATTTAATGGTCCTACAAATCTCTTCAAACTCATGTACGTGGAGGTAGGGATCCTCTTTTTCGGTTCCTTGAAACACGAGTAACAATTGGATTATTCCCGAATGGAATTGAAAATTATTTGCGTTGTACTTGGGTAGAAGTATGCATGAAGGTTGACTAAACCTAGTTGGATAATTGTAATCTTTAAGGGCACGTGGTGCTAAATCGTCTCCCATCTCGGTGAATATAAAAATCTATCTCCGTAAGTATCTGGAATGTTAGACTCCGCAATTATCAAAGTACCGACATTATCTTGACACCAACTTTGCATTCACTGAGCTCACTCGAATTTCTCTTTTTTCTTTTTATCCTTTCCATTTTTTTTTTTTTGAAATATATATATATATATTTATTTATTTTTTTTAATTTTGAAAAAAATAAAAGCAAATAACTCGACTCAAACCACGTAATTCATGGCTAACACAAAACAAATTGAATTATCTAATTTAAGCGAGGGGAATTTCAATTTTAAAATATAGCTTTTTCGAGATTAATCAACGACAATGTGGGTTTCCAAATTATTCTCCCTAGTTATACAACTCCTACTCTTTGACAATGGATAATTTAAAAGACGATCAATTATGATTATCGCATCAAATCCCAGTTTTACCTCCAGATAGGTGGTCGGTACGAAGACACATTAAAAATCACCAATCCTAGACAAGGTAAACATAATTGATTTGACTAGTTCGCATTGAAGTAGCTTTTGATTATAACCTCGTTTAGAGTTTTTCTACGAGCTATGTGATATCCCGAGGCCGGCGTGTACTTGATTTAAATCAATTGTGATAGCTCGGGATATGCAAATGCTTGGTTAATTAGCGATTTTCGGAAGGTTGATGAAATCCTCACCATATCTTTCACACGTGTTTTGTTCTTAAGTCAATATATGCAACGTGCTAATTTAAATGCGAAATTAAATCACGTAGGAGCACACAAAAACGTACCTACGACGTGGACTTTTTACGATCACTTGTCTACGATGGGCCAAGTTTAAGTGGACGTTGATCGAGGAAAAACATCGCCTACGTTTCAGTTGTCCGTGAGAGTTCCTTGTGCTCGTGGCAAAATTGCACAAGTATTTTTCACGTTCGCTAACCGTTGCACACTTTTTCTGCATTTTCTTCACTTTGGCCTTTTTTTTGCTTTTCTTTTTCTTTTTTTTTTCATTTTTTACTGCACTACTGAAAAATAACACAAAAAACTGTACTGAGCGTAAAGTGCAACACAAAAAAAATAAGAATAACACGACATATGCATTGATGGTGTATTTAACACAAATTAAAAAATAACCAAGCATACTTATGAAATAAATTTTGATTTTAATCAATTTTTTATATTCTTGAAATAACAAAATTACTACTGAAAATAAAAATTATTTTTAAAATTTTTGAATTCTTCTAATTTTTTTATGACTATTTCTAAAAAGAAATCTGGAAATTTCTAAAAATATATATTTTTTTATATTTTTGATGTATTTTATGAAAATTTTCTAACAAAAATGCAACAAGTAAAACAAAATACTCCGAAAGTCACAATTTTTTTTAAAAAGTTGAACAAATCCCCGAGAACGGCGCAAAAAACTTATTGTCGAAATAAATTTATCGCAAGTGCACGAACTATTATAGAATAACGAGTGTAAGTATGGGTCGAACCCATATAGATTTGTCAATTTTAATATTTGAAATAATTATAACTTTCCAACTAGAATAAATTGTTTAGAAATGAGATGAAATATTAAACTAAGCTAATACAAATAAAAAATGCAACTACAAAATATATAATCAAGCGTGTGACAAAATTAGGACGTTGGATCCATTTATCACATTTAACTAATATTATGCATTTATTTAAACTCGTCGTTCTCGATTTCATAACTTAAACTAAACTGACTCTCGCCGCGTTTAATTTGAAAAATATCACGATTTAGTTCATACTCAAATTTAACGTCTATAATTTTAGACGACTTAAATCCTTATTTACTTAAAAAGTTACTTTTAAATTTTAAAGTGTAGTCTTTAACCACGAGATATCAATTGATTTAATAAAAGTATGACTAATGAAAAGGTACTCACGCTTAAAATAAAAATATGATTTTTCAAACAAAGTAGAAGGTTAAAAACACACTCTCGTGTCGTTTTAAATGAATACCGATTTTTGTTTCAATTAAAACATGTCTGTGTGACACCCCGCCTAATTAAACATCGGGTGATCAGGCCTTCATTAAATTAAAACAGGTTTCTCAAATGGTTCATTCTTAGCATCACTGTCGAAACTTTTTAATTACTAATACCCTAAGTAAAATTAGACCGATGCCAAATTTTATCTTTCTTAAAGCAGATAAATCAACAATGTGGAACAAAGTACAAATAATCATGTACTATATTTCAAACAACAAAGTAAAAGTACAACAGAACTAAAGTATTACCGAATAAACCATCGGCTAAAAATCCCAAACAATAATAGAGTAACCACTAGTCTGGATCTAAAATCTGAGACTAATACCGGACAACAAGTCCATACATAGAAGAGTATGAGATCCTGTACTAGATCTGAATGAGAGATATCGCTTAGTCAAAATCCTGTAAGCATCCACCGTGCTACAACTCCAAGTCTCTGGAATGGAATCATCATACATGGCATCCCTGTGGCTGGACACCTAAAAGGTTTTGAAAATATTTTATAGCGAGAGTTAGTACTTAAAACATTTTGAAAATATTTAGCAAGCATTTATCACAATATAAAATGCGGTTATTGATTACACATGTTAGGTTCTCGTACACTCTCTTGAGTTAACTCACCCCTCATCTTTCGTGCACACCTAACGTTCTACACTTAGTTTATCTAGCCATACTTCCCAAGCTAACTAAAACCAAAGTAGTCAACTGAACTTATATGTACCCAAGTTCCAGTACCGCCCATACAGTACAACCTTTTCACTAACATCTCGCGTATGTTAATTAATTCTCAAGTAACATTTCATCTATGTTATTTTTCAAGACTTCCCATTTAGTTTTACTACTAAAATTACTACAATTCTCACAATTGTTAACTTTCCCACTTATGTAATTAAGTTTCGCTACTTGAATTACTAAATAGATTTTCTCTATCTAAAGGTTCATTTCGTAATTAAGTTTCACTACTTAACTTACCAATTCAGTATGTATCTTCAAATACATCAAATATATCAATCTACTAACACACGGAAGTAGAATATCATCCAGTATATATATTTCACACACAATATATATTAAATATCAGTCATTTCTATTTTGTCCTTTTTACACACGTAAAGGACTCTTGGTTCGGAATGATTCATCGACCCCAAGTGAGAGTTGGTTCGGAATTTTCCATCGACCCCAACTATTTTAAAAATATATATATACACATATTCTGGTTCGAGACTCTCTCATCGCGACACCAGTTCAAAGTTTGGTTCGGTATTTCTCATCGACCCCAAACATATAATAACTTTATGTTAGTTCGGAATGTCTCATCGACCCTAACATAATCAATTTAGGTATAATCTCTCTACCTAAAAGATCACATAATTCAGTAGGTACACGCCCGACCTATTAATCATATACGTACGTAATATTTAAATCTCATATATTTACCTTACAATATTCGCTTTACGATTTATCTCAGTAATCGTATTTATTTGAGTATACACACAACTCTAAGGGTCCTAGTTACCCCTTACATATAATTTCAGTAGTTATTGCTTACTCTACTGGTCTATTACTTAAATTGAATTTACTTCGCCCCGTAACTCAATTTCCGAAGTCCCCGATACTCTACTAAATCGGATTATTCTCCTCGGTCATTAATCCAAACCCTACACCCAATGGCCTTATTGGACCTCAACAATATACCTACTGGTCTTATTCTTACTCCCATATAAGTATAATGTAAACCCTAGAATACTCATTCATTCCCGAACTCAACGAAGGATTAAACACAAAATTTTCGGGAAAACAGCTTGCGTCGATCGATCGACGGATGGGTTCGATCGATCGACATAGTCGATCGATCGATAGTTCAAGATCGATCGACATAGTCGATCGATCGATAGTTCAAGATCGATCGATCGATCGAACAGGGACAGACGCAGTCTGTCTTCTTCGTCGATCCTCTCCTTCATTAACAAATCTCCAAACTCCATTATTGTCCACCAAACTTTTACCCAATGATCCTAACATATTTCCACATATACTAGGACAGTTTCTAACGTGTCAATTACATCAAAACTCCAATTACTTTAAAGAAATAATGAATTAAAACCCAGAATTTCTTGAAACCCTAGTTATGGTGTTCTTCCCATATTATCATTCAAAATCCAGATTTTTATTCCGAAAATCATCAAGTCTAATCTGAATATTAATCCTCTACATAGTTTAAATCATTCTACATGAGATTCCTATCCCAACATGCATAAATATCATCTTTCTCCAATCAAAATATTGATTTAAACAAAACTATTCAAAAACCCTACACATGGGTATTATAACTTTATAAATTTTTGCAATAAACAACTTGCCTTATGATCAGTAGGGTTTGATTTCGTGGTTCTTGTTGATGATTGATGATTTTCATCCTTCAATCCTTCTTCCCCAACAAGTTGATGGTAGAAACCCCTTTAAATCCTTCCCAAATCTTCTTTTTGCTTTAGAAAGTTGTGCCTCTCCTCTCTCTAATGGTATTGGTGTTGTCATGGGTCTTCTAACCCTAATTCATCTATCATACGGCTGATATAAAACTCTCAATTTCGTAGGTCTCCATACCCTCTTATGTTAAAAGACCAAAACGCCCCCGAACGGTCTCGGTTTAGTCCAAAATTGCCCCGGGACTCAACTAGTACCCCCGGGTATACTATTTTGACTAATTTGACCTTTTCGGACTCATTGGTGACCTCTAAATTATCATTTGAGTCACTTAAAAATATTACTCGTTCTCACCCCAACACGGTCTACACGCGTTAAGTAACTATTTATCATAATTACAATTTTAAATAAAACTCTTTAAATTACTATTCTTACGTAATTTAAATCAAGACGATATTTTCTCATTTAATTCTCCAATCTAATTAAATGGAATATTCATAAATACGGGGTATTACAGTCTGGAAATAAAGACGAATTTAAATTACACACAATATTATTTAAACATAATAAATTTCACCTAATCTTAGCAAAGAAATTAAGCTAGCGTGATTGAACACATAATAGAATTATAAGAATGAATTATGACTTTCATTATAAAACAAACTTACAAATGTTGTGTCTCATAAATAATCCTGATAAAATCCCTCCCATAATGATAAAATTCTTGACGCTCTAATAATAACAACTATCAAATTTTATTTTAAAGGGTATCTCTAAAATTCTGTGTAAAAAACTGAGCCCAAATGTCATTTTTATAGGCCGAAATGTGATGTGATTGGGTTGGAGTAAAACACCTTTTTAATTGGTTCAAAATTGAATTATAAAATTCAACACAAATTTTAAATGGTATTTTACCGAATAAGTGGAATAACCAAAATGAGGATCTCTTGTAATTGGTGGAATTTGATCTTTATACATATCTGGTAAGGAATTGACCACATTAAATGCTTCAAAAAGAGTTGTGTCCTTTGGATTCTCTACAATCTTCTCCTTTGTATACACGAATTTGGATCAGTCACTTTTTTTTTTCTCTCATTTTTCATTTAATGGTTTTAAAAAATGCCTCCAACAGGATTCAATTATCACATCATTAAAAAAAATGCCTCTAACAAGAGTAAAACTTAGGATCCCATGACTCTCACCCACGATTTTTTTTGTTTATTGTTGAATATAGATATTTTTCGAGAAAGTTAAGTTTGAATACGACTTGTTGTTGTGGAGAGAGAAACTAGGGGAGTTCTATCATATTACAATATTTTTTTTAACACGAATGAAAAAGGCGACGTAAAAGAAAAGCATGAGAGATAATCAATTGAAGAGTGAAGATGAGTAATATCCTATAATTACCAAATCGTGAGTGGGATGATTGTTAATTAATTAAAAAGATCATGAGTTTTAGTTACCAAGAAGTCACACCCATGAATCTATTATACATAAATGAAAGATTTAAATCTATCGTATATATGAATTAATATATTGTATATATTATATAATTATAAGCACTATATGAAAAAAGAGACGAAAATTCTTTGCTGTGCTTGAAATTTCTCCACCATTTGCACGCCATCCATTAAGAATGTTCTTTCCTGTGTTTGAATTGAAAGTGTTTTGAAGAATACATACGTCTCTTTGATAAGAGAAAATAACTTTACAATCCCCCAAAATAGAATATAGATTCGTTAATTCACTTTAAAAATAGGTTATGACGATTTTCTATTATGATCGATCGAAACAATAAAATAATAAATAAATAAATTTATTATTTTTAATTGTGAGAATCATAATCCACCTTTTTTTAAATAGAGAATTAAGGTAAATGTCATGTTCTTTCTCATATTTGAATTTTAGGACAATACTTTTCAAGTTTATAAATTTAGTCCCTGTGATATAATAGTATTTATTTGTGTGGTCCCTTTACAATTAGGAGTTAATTTTTTTGGTCCGCGCCAGCGGCACTATTTTTCACCATTTCTCATGATGTTTTTATACAAAGGGACTAAATTTATAAAATTATTTAGAATGTCCTATTTTTATACACTTTAAAAATTACGAGTAGCTTTTCCCCAAAACCCCTTATTTTTTTAAATTAGCGCAACATCTAATGACTTGTCAAAATGATACCCCATTCTCGAACACAAATAACATCCAAATAATTGACCCAATTTACAAAACTTACAAAACTAAACCCAAAACAAAAACGTGAAGACCAATAGTGTAACCAAGCTTTAAAGCAAACACCCAAACCCCAAAAAACCTTACAGCTGCGGAGCACCATTATTGTTGATAAATTTGGAAGTGAGTTGAAAAATAACATCACAATCCTTGAGATTTAAACAAATTCATCTAAACCCTAACTCTAGGGTTTCAACCATGGCAAATGCTTTTACAGGTGAGATTCCCTTGCTCAATCTCCGAGATCTGACTCCAATTTTAACATATATCTCTCATATCGGCCCAGATTTTTAACTCTTTTTTTGTATGAAACCTGATATGTTGTTTTTTTAGTCTCATGGCATTTTGGATTTGACTAGCATTTTGTTCCAAACATATTTTGATTCAGATTTCACGAATGTATAATTTAGGCGCTTGTGTTCGGAGTTGTGAGAAGAATGTTTTTAAGGGAGAATAGTTATTTAATCATTTTTGGAGTATTAGCAACTTATTCCAAGTATTTCTTCTTTTGTTGGTCTTGGGACAAAAGTCGTCTTCGAAGGAAATGGAGAGAAACAATTAGAGGCGGTTATGGATGGTTACGGAGTTATTATAATTTTAAAAAGAAATGGGGTCGGTGCCAACTATAGCTATTTAAGTGGGACTAAAGTTTAAAAAACTAACTTTGTAATTGTATTTACCTTTTGATATTGTTGGCAAGTACAATCGAATATTCCTAAATAACATTCAAGGGTTTTTATGTATGTTTAGCCATTGGGGTTAAGTGTTTGGTGCCCACCCAAACACACATGGAACTTTCTCATTTTTAACCAACTTGATATATTGAATGAGAATGAGGGATATAAATTTTAATTTATAGTTTTTTCTCTTTTTGCATGCTTCCTTCGTAGTTTGCATAGGATTGATATGAGAGTTCCCTCTTTAGTGTGTATTATTGGTATTAGTTTGTGTAAGAGGCCATAAACCTTGATTCGAATGACGCCGACCTGTATAAGGAAGTTGCCAAAGGCTACCATCATGGCTCTTGAAGAAAAAATCGATCAATGAAGAGATGAGGGGTTTTACTGGTACAACTAGGCACAAAGTTAGCTGTTCAGAAATTGCCTGATATGCGGTGTGCCAATTGAAAATTGACTAATGTGTAAATGAATTTTGTGCAACCGTGGGTGAAGTCATTGTTGATTCAACAATCACGAAGTTGGCGGAGAGAGCGTAAGAGGGTTTGGATTTTGGACTAGTCGATGCCATCATTTTTTGTGTTGGCGAGATCTACGTCAACAACGGGTTCGATAGAGGCAAGAGTTAAGGGTGATGGTTTCAAATTCGCCACATGCAAACGTTAAGCGCCCAAGCAACAAAGTGACGAGGTTGAAAGGTGTTTTTTGGGGTTTGATTTGGTGTTGCAGAACCCACAACCCTTATGGTGTTTCCTTGACCCTCGACTTCTTTCCTTGAGCCCTTGGAGCCTTCACTTGTGTCTAAAGGAGGTGAACATGTTTTTGTGTAATCTGGCCCATTCAAACCTAGGGTTGAGTTGAATTGTCTAAAGTAAAATTGTTCCATGGTGCCATGGCGACTTGTGGCTTTACTAGGGAATGGGTTGAGTTTACGTCCGGGATGGTATAATTTTCATTGCATCATGGGCCATTACAAAACTGTGCATTTTATTGGGTTTGAGCATTATGAGTTTTTTTCAATTTTCTAAATGATTAAAAATTCTATTGTGCCAAGGAAATTTGAGAAAATTGGTTTGGGCCAAAATTGAAAGGACCAAAATATTTAAATGTATATTAATGTGTCATGAACGCATCCAATTCACTTCCAAAATCGCAGATAGCTTTCTCTAAGGGGGATGGATGATGTGTACTATAACGGAGCAAGGCACATGTCATCATATTCATGCGAAGAATATTATGAATTGTATTTAGTTTTAGTTGGCATTATCAGTTAGCACCTAAGGGTATTTATGTCTAGTTGGAATTTAGTTTATTGCTTGGAGTTTAAGAACATGTTGGAAATTTGGGCCTTGGAACCTAAGCACATGGGTCACCATATAATATCTTGTATTCTCTCATAAGTAGCCAACTTGATATGTTCACTGAGAATGAGGGAGAGAAGCTTTAAATTCTAGATGTTGTGATCGCTTTCGCCTTAATTTACATAAGATAGTTTCTCCATATAATGTGACTACATGTTGTTCGGGTGCTGAATACGAGGCCTAGGTTGCAACATGAGTTTTATTTGTTCAATGATTTTTTCTAGATTTTATATATATACACTTGAAATTCTAATGCATAATGATGTGCTCGCATGGTTCAAAGTCAAGGCCGATACCGCAACGATACGGCCGAGTTGACTAGGTATCGGTGCCCACCGATCCGATTCCGAGTTACGAGTTGAGTTTTCAATTATTGATGTGAATCGACCCTACATCGGTAATTTCTCAGTAGTATCGGTGATATAGCAGTATAATTGGCCCATATCGACGATATCGCAGTAAAATCGGCACATATCGGCGATATCGCGATGGAATCGGCCAATATCAGCGATATCGCGATGGAATCGACCCATATCGGTGATATATCGACCGAGATGGAATAAGTTACTAAGAATCAATCTCTCTCTCTCTCTCTCCAGTGTTGTGTTGGTAAGCGTGGTTTTTTGGGGGGGTTACGAAATGCTGATTGTTTTTTTAATTTAGTGTGCTGTGTGTGTGGGTTATTTGGTCATCCTGCGGGGTTAATTTAGTGCGTTGTATATGTGCCAGTTTTTTTTTTTTAAAGAATGCAAATGATCCAAATGTAATTTGTTATTATTTTTTATAATAATGTTCCCAATGTTATATTTTAATATGTTATTATTTATAAAAACAGGTAAATGTTATTCTTTTACAAACAAATATACAACTGTAATTATTGTAAAAATAATATTTGTATCCTCTAAACATTTGTAAAAATAATATTTGCATCCTTTATGTAAAAATAACATTTGCAACACGAGTAAAAAAAATATATATTTGCATCCTCTTTGTAAAAAAATAACATTTCCATCAAGTTATAAAAAACATTTGCAACCCAACCACAAAAAAAATAAAATAACATTTACATTCCTTTTATAAGAAAATAACATTTGCATCATTTTTTGTAAGAAAATAACATTCACATCCTTTTTGTATAAAACGATTGTAAAAGAATGTAGTATTTTGTCAAAATCACTATTTGTATCCTCTTTGTAAAAAAATAACAATACTAAAAAAGAAATATTTCTATCCTTTTTAGAAAAATATAACATACTTAAAAAACACATTTGTATCCTCTTACAAAAAATAATACTAAGAATATAATAGTTGTATCCTCTTTGTAAAAAAAAAAATTATCCTCTTACTAAAAAAGTAACATTTGTTTTTCTTTGTAAAAACATAATATTTGTATCCTCCGTGAAAAAAAAACATTGATTAATTATGGAACATTGAATATGGCAAGTTCGCAGCACGTCAATGTAATCAATTGTACAATGTTATGCATATTAGAGGATAGTTTTAAACTTATTTGATTGGTCCACATTGTTAATCGTATTTTTTTTAAATTTTCTAGATTTTTTTCGGAATTTTTTGCGCTCTCTAAATACTGTATCTTTGCGTATCGCCCGATACCGTGACCGATACCGCTATCGAGTTAAAAATCGAGTGGACGATACCGGGATCGATACCGAGACTTTGAACCATGTATGCTCGTAAGGTAAGATTAGTTTAAGATTAGTTGATGGCTTATATGAGCGGAATCAACAAAAGACAAGAATTGCCTGATGAGTGTTTCAAATGGATTTTTTTGGAAATAGCTATCATGATCTTATGAACTCTTTTTGCACGTGCCCATCATTTGATGAAATTGCATAATGCTGTTTCCCATGATGCTTTTGGTAGTAATGGCACATCAGAGCATGAAGCAAAATCACATTTCATAAAAAATGGAAAATTTGAGATCATTTTATTGTAATGCACAACATTTAGGGATGGCAGAACCGTCAAGTCAGATCCGCGTTGGTAATCCCCGATTCATGTTGGGGATGAGGATTAAATTTCGGGGATGGGGATTAAATCCATTCCCCAAATCGAGCTCGGGGCGGGGATGACATGGGAATGGGGATATATATTTATATATATGTATATATATATATACACACTATTTTAAATATATATACAACATGTATAAATAAAGGTTGTACATTGGTGCGATGGCAAGTGCCCTCGCCTAAGATACGGTTAGAGTCTCGGGTTCGAGACATCCTCTTATATATATATATATATAAGGGGATAGAGCGGTTCTAATGCATACCCCAGTTTGCATACCGCTGGTGCAGACCATTTTTGATAAAATAGTAAAAAAAAATATTTTTGGGCTAATTTTTTCTTTATGTTTTTAATTTATTCAGTAGGACCATAAAAATAAATTCAGTTCAAAATGATTTTTTTTGCTATTTTAAACAAATCGGCCAAACTTTGTCAGTTTTTAACAACTTAAAAACAATTTAAAAACTGACAAAGTTTGATCGATTTTTTTAAAATAGCAAAACAATTCATTTTGAGTTGTTTTTTATGGTCCTACTGAAATGTTTAAAAACGATAAAAAAAAAATCAGCAAAAAAATATATTTTTTTACTATTTTGAAAAAATGGTCCGTATAGTGGGTATGCAAACTGGATATATATATATATATATATATATATATATATATATATATATATATAGAGAGAGAGAGAGAGAGAGAGAGAGAGAGAGAGAGAGAGAGAGAGAGAGAGAGAGAGGATCATAAGTGGACCTAAAAAGTGGACTTTTTAATGGACCTCAACAAAAAACACCTAACAACTCATTAATTTTAATTCCTATAGTGTAATTGGTCTGCGCCAGTGGTAATGGACACGCGTGTGACCCGAGACCCCTTACCCTCGCTACCCCCACCCCGTCCCCCCACCATGGCAGCCCCTACCCCTGAGTATACATTCTAGCAACTTAATTATTTTTAACTAGTGGTCTGCCATGGTGTGTGTGTGTGTGGCCGGGGGGGGGGGGGGGTAAGGGGGTCTCGGATCACACCGTGTCCGTTGTCGCTGACACTGATCAATTACAACATAGGAATTAAAATTAATGGGTTGTTAGGTGTTTTTTGTTAAGGTCCATTAAAAAGTCCGTTTTTTAGGTCCACTTGTGATCCTCTCCACACACATATATGTATATATATATATATATACACACACACACACACACACTATAACACTATTTTAAATATATATACATGTATAAATAAATGTTGTGCCTTGGTGCTATGGCAAGTGCCCTCGTCCAAGTTACGGTTAGTCTCGGTTCGAGACATGGGAGCAGCCTCTCCTATATATATATATATATATATATACATTATACACTATTTTAAATATATATACATGTATAAATAAATGTTGTACCTTGGTGCGATGGCAAGTGCCCTCGCCCAAGCTACGGTTAGTCTCGGGTTCGAGACATGGGAGCAGCCTCTCCATATATGGGGGTAATGCCAACTGACATTCGCCTCTCCCAGACCCTGCAGTTAAAGCGTGAGCCTAGGTACGACCTTTTATACAACATGTATAAATATAAAAAAATAAAAAATAAAAAAATAAAAACGATAACCTGCGAGGAACCATATCCCTAATTTGGTCGGGGACGGGAAATCCTCGACCCGAAAAAAACGGAGACGGGGACAATATTTTCAAACGAGGACGACATCTTTGTCCCGCCTCGCCCCACCCCGCCCCGTTGCCATCCCTAACGGCATTCCAATCGTCGTGGCAATGGACCACGCGGTAGTTAGATTGCTGGACTTTTAGTGAAAAATCAAACCAAAGCCAATTAAATTGATTATGCAGTTGATTAAATAATAAAGGTTAGCCTTTAAATACTATAATATTCTGCAAGTAGAAGTTAGATTATATTTTTCGCCACTACACTAAAACATAAATCTCTTTTCAGAAAGAAAAACCAAAATTCCGTTATTGCGACTTTCATTTATTTCTTTCACTTTTCAAGGATGGAATATTTTTTCTCCTTCTATTACGTGCGTGCACGAGATCCAAATAGTTGTGGTTCACTTGTATCTTCTTCCTTTCTTGCCAGCGTTCGTTTTTTTTTCAAGGACAATTCTTAATTTTACTCCCAACAAAAACTACTTAATTTGAGCCTTTATGACAAATGATTGATTTAAGGAGTCAATGCACACGCTCGAGTTCGCCAATATGTCGAGCAAACTGGTGGTGGAGGAGCTGTTGTTGGCTTTTCTCTTGTTTTTCACGACAAAACTGGTAGGGCGTCATCGCCCAACGACACGCCAACTATAGAATACACATAAAACTCCTCGGCGGGTGCTGAGGATAGAGTGGGTTCAGAGTGGTGCATCCATTCTCACTCTGTTGATGCAGTCCTAACCTTGTTCGACTTGCACTATTTATGGAGTTCATAATAACATTTTAAAGTGTCCTTTAAAGCGAGGTGGCATTTCATGAACCTAAAAGGTTCATTCACCTCCACCATGCACATCAAGCCATGGTTGGTGTAGCCGCCATTCAATCTTCGTTTGACGTAAAATTTGCTCATGGCCCTGCTAAAAGTGTCAAATCGCATTGTGAGTGAAGCGGCGTTTCGGTATTCTCCCCTGTGGGTCTCGCTGTTAAATTTGTGCGCAACCTAATCCCACATGCCCAACTTTTGATTTGCATTGTGAATCGGATCATTTGACATATCCACCCATGCAAGGCAAATCAACGCGTTTGCAGTGAAGTTTCTTATGGTGGCCCCCCTTTCGCGTTTGACTTTTCGGTGGTCGAGTTTTTAGAGTTATATGAAGTTGATCTTGTTGGGTTTTGGAGGAGGATTGCATTGGTTTGGAGTGATTTAGAGGATGAATTTGTGAAAAATTTACAAATAAGAAGATTGAGTTCGGGATTTAGATGGGTGGTGAAAAATGTCAAATTTAGGGGATTTATATAATTTGTAAAAAATAGCCATTAAGATCCATTGAAATGTGGCAATTGACCTTGCGGCATTCTAGCGATCGTGGGACGGTGACCTGCGTGGCAGTCGGACTATTGCGGGAAACATAATTAATGAACATTGCTCTAGAGCTGCAACTATTTTCTTGTCGAGGAAAATAGCATTGTGGCATTTTGCATAATGTCCCAGTGCTCAGTAGAATGTCTTAGTAGAATAACTTTTAGTAGATTAAGCCAGTTTTGTTATCTTTTGATCCTTCAAGAGAATAATGATTTCATTCGAACTTTACATCACATCATATGAACAACTATCCTGTCATGTGCTCAATACACGTCATATGTGCTTAATACACAAACATTTGCGAGTCTTCTGAAATAATAAGGATCAACCGTGTGAGCTCTCTAATGATTAGTGTCCATTAATTGGCTTTGGTCCCACCATGTTTTCTTTATAATCATATGTGATAATTGCAAAAGACTATTTGGAGTTAAATTGCCTTATGGTGTCTCAGCAACACAAAGAAATCTGCAACTTATTGTTTATGGAGGTTATACTTCCTTTACTTTTTTGTGGTTTAGTTTCTATATTATGGTTAAGTTAATGAGTAACACGGTGAAATATCAAACACTCACATAAATCACAACTAACATTCATAATATTATTCATCAGCAAAAGTAAATGAGGGAGCTTTAGGCTTTTATTTATACTAATGATAAATTAAAGCCCTAATCTAACAAATATCTAAAAAATTAAACATAGATAAACTAAGAACACATAAAGATAAATACTAATCTAATCCTAATAATATTATAGTAATCCTAAGTAATATCTAATCTTTAAATTTGATAAATTAAACAATAATTACAGTTAGAGTTGGATTCTCCTCTTGAACCCACATCGTCACCGTACACAACCTTCTCCCCTCCCCTCTTCGAAAAATCTTGTCCTCGAGGTTGGGGGGAAATCGAAGAAGCCCATGCCACCAAAATAGGTATCTCAAATAAATTCCCCTTGCAAATGTGGAACTGCGTCGAATTTTCTCCACACTAACCTTTCTGTAAATTAAGCCGTATTGCTTGAAGATCTGGAACAAATTTGAATTTGTCAAACTTAGTAAAATCAATCTAGGCCGATTTGGATCCCTAATTTGCAAGTAAATTAACTCCAGGGGATGTTTTGCAATTTCTGAAATTTGGATAAAAATGCTGAGTGCTAAATTGTAATTTTCAAAACTTCAGGGAAGGGATCTGTAGTTGGGCTGAACATTGACGGTGGTAGGGCTGCGAAGGTTAGAAAACCCTCGCCTCAAGGCAGGATGCATTTGGTGGAGGCCTTGTGGGTCAAGAGTGAAGGCACCGGCCACCACAAGAGAAGAGGGGTGGGATTGAAAGGTTGCTGCTGAATCTGGATGGGTGTAGGGCCTTTGTCGGAGGGTCAGGAGACTTTGTTCGGCTACGACAAACCTTGCTGGAGGGTGAAAAAAGGATTATGGGGTCGGAGTTATGGTTTTCTAAGGATTTGGGATGCTGTTGCGGGTTGGGTCGGTTTCGGCCATGGGAGACATAGGAAAACTTCGCCAGACGTCGGTGAGAGTTTCTTGATGCCATCGAGGGGTAGGGTGGGTGGGTGGGGGATTGCAAATCTCGCTGCAGGTTGGGTGGGCTTGTGTGGTTCGCAACAAGTCGCGAGGGTTTGGTGTGAATAGGATCAGGTTCGGGCTTCTGCCGGGAAGGCTGGCTGGAGGTCCGACGATGGTCGTTGGAAACAGGCGTGGCTGGTGGGTGGTTGGCGTCAACGAGATGGTTTGCCGCAAGTGCATTTGGGGCAATGGCTTCTAGGGTTTGGACTTCGGTTTGTTGAAGAGTTACGGTTTGTCACAAGGTTGATGCGATGATGTCACTAGTAGCCATGGCAAGTGCAGATCCAACGAGAAGGGCCAGCTATGAAGCACCGACACTCTCCCGGAAGCCACGAGTCGGCTTTGACACGAGTCCGACAAGCGACACACTCCAACACGTTGCGGACACGCTGGAACATATCTGGACACGCTGGGACACGTTGCGGACACGCTGGCCGAAGGACACTTTTGATTTTTTTTTTTCCCCCTTGTGCGATTATGATTCTGCCTTATTTATGATTTTTAATGTTAAAGTGTGTCTTAACTTTGTTTTATATGGTCCATTTTCTTAATTTCATGTTAAGAATGCTCTAATAATGTATTTTATGGAAAAAAATCTATTTTATTTCATTAATATATATATTTTAACATATATTATATATTTTAAGATATATTATATATTATACGTATCCTAGCGTGTCCTATCCTAGTTTTTGAAAAAATTACGTGTCGCGTGTCACGTTTCGTGTCGAAACACGTATTACGTGTCGAGTCCGTGCTTCATAGAGGGCCAGGGGCATCTCTTTTATCTCTACTAGTCCTTCTGCAAAGCGTTCATCAAACAGTCTCGGCAAGAGCATTTACTCAAATACTATTTTGTTGTTTAACAACAAAATATAAACACACATAATCACAACATAACACAACTATTCTCATAATATTATTTTTTAACAAACGCGATACACGAGGGAGCCTTGGGCTCGTATTATACTAATAATAACTAATGTCCAAATCCTACCAAATATATAAAAAAATAGCATGGATAAACCGAGATTCTTATAAAAGGTAAATCCTATTTTAATCCTAACTTTTAATAACTATCTTAAGCAATATCTACTCTCTAGAATATCTCCTAATAAATAAATACTACTAATAATTAACAACTACAATATATCTTCCACCAAAATCTGAAAATTCCATTGGGAGCCATCACTATGCCCGTATACATCAGAAAGTCCTGCTTGTTTTCCTAGCACATGAATTTAAGACAGTACTGGAGCCTAGGTGGTATATACGATGGGTTAACTCCACAAGACCCGATAAATAAATTTAGTCCTGTCAATTAACACGAGATAAATAAATTTAGTCCTATCAATTAACAGAATCTTTTCAAGAATTTTTTAATACATGCTAGGTGTCACACACGAGGGATGGTGATGGTGGGAATAGAGGATTTGGTGGTTATGCCAGAGCAGGGCAGTGCAATTTAATTGGAATGATTGGCGTCGCGAAGGTGGTAGTAGTAGCATTGGGCCATTGGCAGGATAGTTGAGAGGAGTTGGGAGGCATTGGCAGTGAAAAAGTTGATGGAGGTAGTTGGGGGCTGTGATGTGCTTGCTACAATTATCATAGCAGTGAAAGTTTTACTTGTGAATGGCCTGCTTTTTTGTTTTATCAAAACTATTATTTGAAATCTCAGAGAGTATGGCAGATTCTGTTTTACAATGGACTAATTTTTTATATTCTAAATCTGGGCTTTGTGGCGTATATTATATACTGTCTGGAAGTTCAGAAGAATTTGAACTATTCTGTTCATAAATGATATTGCTATGGTTCTCAATCTGTACGTGGTTTGTTTGTTTGGAGTCACCTTCATTTTACTGTAAACTTCTATTGGTTTGTATGTTATATGAAATTCCTGCTGGGTATATTTTTATTGAATTTCTTCACAGATAGTTAAGGTAAGCTTCGGTCAGGTCTTAGTTCCTTCTCTGTACAGCTGGCGTTAATTGCAAATTGAACTTGAGGTTAGATAGAATATATTAACTTCAATATGGGGCGTTTAAAGCTTCAATCTGGAATCAACTCAATTGAAGAAGAACCTGAAGACTGTGAGAATACTTTTTCTGATGATGGTGACAAAGATAAAGTTGCTTTAGCATGCATGATTAATTCAGAAATTGGTGCGGTGTTGGCGGTCATGAGAAGGAATGTGAGATGGGGGGGTCGTTATATGTCGGGTGATGATCAGCTGGAGCACTCTCTCATTCAGTCTCTGAAGTCATTGCGGAGGCAAGTATTTTCATGGCAGCATCAGTGGCATACCATCAACCCGGCTCTGTATCTCCAGCCATTTTTGGATGTGATTCGATCTGATGAAACTGGCGCACCGATCACAGCTGTTGCTTTGTCATCTCTTTACAAGATTTTAACTCTTGACATGCTTGATCTCAACACTGTTAATATTGAAGACGCAATGCACTTGGTTGTTGATAGTGTGACTAGCTGCAGATTTGAGGTGACTGATCCTGCATCAGAAGAAGTAGTACTGATGAAAATACTTCAGGTTCTTCTCGCTTGCATGAAAAGCAAGGCATCAGTTATGTTGAGTAATCAGCACGTTTGCACCATAGTGAACACATGTTTTCGTGCAGTTCATCAGGCAGGATCAAAAGGCGAGTTGTTACAGCGGGTAGCTCGCCACACAATGCATGAAATTGTTAGGTGTATTTTTTCACATCTTCCAGATGTTGACAACACAGAGCATTCATTGGTTAAGGGGGGTAGTTCTGCCAACCCTGAGGTAAGCCGCAGCTTGTTTTCCTTTTTTTTTTTAATTTTATTTATTTTTATTATTATTATTATTATTATTATTATTTATAGTGCAGTACTCTGCCTCTATTGGTTGAAACAAAGTAAAAATATATATAAATATGCTAATGGGAAGGAAGCAATAATAAATGAGTTATTTCTAATCCAGTTTTATCATAAAATATGACCGAGTGCCTTTGGTCATAGTAGTTTCCACTTCAACAAGAAATAATGTAGAGGCATATTTGATGTGGCACGCATGATCAGATGAGGTTGGATTCTGATCTATTTTTTCATCATTTTATGTTTGAAATAAATTTGCCATTTTTTGTGTATGTTTTCAGGATTTTAGTAATGCAGATCATATGTAGACTCTAATTAGGTTAAAACAGGATTAGATTCGCAGATGAATAATTTTAAAGAATAAAATTTTAGAGAACTTTGAGCTTTCACGTTTATCTCATTGCGTCTTTCTCTGAATACATCTCTCTTTTCTTAAAGTTGAGAGGCGTGGAAGTTTCTTTTGCGCCCTGCCTTCTCTTCTGCCGTGAATGAGAAGTTAGGAAGATGCAATGTACTTGCATCTCTTATCTTTCCTATCTCCTGTTCTCTTATTTTTTCTATATAGTAAAGAATGAATAAGTTATTTACCACCTATGTTTGATTATTGGAGTTGGATGTTCAGCAAAGGTATGAAGATAATGCATATATAAGTTCTTGATATTAAAGAATCTGGAAAGTTGAGATCATGTGTTCTTCAACAAGAGAGTAGACTGTGTATCCTAAAGCATGCCCTCAGTTCATATTGTCTCAATCTAATATATATATATATATATATATATATATATATATATATATATATATATATATATATATATATATATATATATATATATATATATATATATATATATATATATATATACAGAAAGTCTCCTGTAAGGACTCCTTATGGTGCAGACCCCGGTACATACCATTTTTTTAAAATAGTAAAAAAATGAATTTTTTGATGAAACTTCATGGATATGATCTCCATAGTGAGAAGATCATCTCCAATTTTTTTCGTCAAAAAATTCAATAAAAAAACCGTTGAGATGAAGTGATATGTAAAAAAATGGTATATATATGCATTTTCAACCGTTGAAATGTTGGGTCGGCGCCAGCCGCTTTAATGATTGAATTTTTTTATGAAACTCCATGGATATGATCTTCTCACTATCGAGATCATATCCATGAAGTTTCATCAAAAAATTCAATCAAAAAGTGGGTGAGATGATCGTCAACATTTCAACGGTCGAAAATGCATATTTATACTATTTTTTTACATATCACTTCATCTCAACGGTTTTTTTATTGAATTTTTTGGTGAAAAAAATTGGAGATGATCTTCCCACCATAGAGATCATACCCATGAAGTTTCATCAAAAAATTCATTTCTTTACTATTTTAAAAAAATGGTATGTACCGGAGTCTGCATTATAAGGAGTCCTTACAGGAGAGGGCCTCTATATATATATATATATATATATATATAATGGTGTCTCTATGCGTAGCTTTGCCATGTATCAATAATAACTACTAAACTCCACATCTCTCCATTAATTACATTATTATTCTAATTTTATTCCTCGTTAATTTTTCATCACTGCAATTTTCTTTACCTCTCTAAAAATTCAAAAGACTATATTATGTAAGTGAGGATTTGGGAATAAATTAGATTTTAGTTAAAAAAAAATATGGTTTGTTCATTGCGCATGTAATGCAAAAAAATTAGTTTTAAATGCATATACGAGTATTTCTTTTTGCCAACAATTTTTTTGAGCTTTATGTGTTTAGTATGTACTTAAATTTTCGATCATCATTTCTCATGTTTGATTTAGATTTACAGATGCCAAAACATTTAAAGATGTCAAATGTTTGGACTTGAAAAAGTTGCCAAAAGTTTCCGCATGATATTTAGTAATTTTATAATTCTTTTTCACCAAACTATTTTTCCCTACTTATTTTCTTTGAAAATATTATAATTAAATGTTTTATGATATATAGTCATATAAACAAATATGACCTTCGGGAGCTCTCATGCCCATGTTAAAATATTAGTTTCGTTACTGATTTCATATTTTGATTATAAAATTTCAGTACATGGATGGCTTTTATTATACTACTTTTATAATTACTTGAGAAATGAATTCACACATGTTAGTGATGTTTTGAAAAGAAAAGTATGATTTTAAGGAATCATCGAAAAATATATAATTTATTTATTTTATTTATATTTTTGGTGAAAAATATTAAAGTAAAGGTAGTCAGAAAATGTTATATATTTTCATTATTATTTTATTTTTCATTTTATAACAGCTCGCGCATCGCGCGGGTTAAAATCTGGTGATAATAAATAACTGGGAGTTTTATTTAACACGGGGCCCACTGTTTGATGTCGTATTCAAATTAATGTAATTAGTTTGGTCTGTGCTACTTATTTGGGATGCATCAAGACTAAGCTCTCTTTTGTGTAAAAGGGGACCGCATTAGAAATGAATTTTGTTTGAATGAAGAATGTGTATATATGCCAATTTCTCTCTCTCTCTCTCTAATATATTCTTTCTCCTGTTATCTTCCTTCTCCTTCATTTCTTTTCTTGCATATACTAAGAAGAAGTGAGTAGTTTTCCATCCTAAACTGTTCATCTTGTGAAAATTCAGATCACTCATCTTCATTCGCTATTTTTTAGAGGTTGGGGATGGATTGGGAGAAACTCAAGTTGGTGTGGTATTGGATTGCTAAAATCGGATGCGTAATAGATGTTGAGAAAGAGTTGGATAAACCATAGCCAGTTTATTGTGCCTCATGGCCTGGAGGTTTTCTTATGTATAAGCATTTTGGAATATGAGTTGCTGTGCTAAAATTGCAGCTTGCAGTCTCGAGTTAATGTGTTTTCTTCTGTTTGAATGTATATGAAGCTATTTTCTCTTGTGCAGGTCAGTGGTCCACATACAGATTACAGTTTTGGGAGTAAACAATTAGAGAATGGCAATGGCAATTCTGAATACGACGGCCAAGCATCTTCCACAAGCTTTGCTTCTGGTGGTCTTGTTGCTCCTATGATGGATGAAAATATAGTTACTCCTGGTAATGGGAAGGATGCTGTTGCATATGATTTGCATCTGATGACAGAGCCATATGGGATATCCTCCATGGTGGAGATATTTCATTTCTTGTGTTCATTATTAAATGTTGTTGAGCACATGGGAATGGGCCCCAAATCAAACACTATAACTTTTGATGAAGATGTGCCTCTTTTTGCCTTGGGTTTGATCAACTCGGCTATTGAATTGGGTGGTCCATCCATTCGCCGGCACCCGAGATTGTTGAGCTTGGTGCAGGATGAGCTGTTCCGCAATCTGATGCAATTCGGCTTGTCAACGAGTCCGCTCATTGTTTCAATGGTGTGCAGCATTGTTCTGAATTTATATCATCATTTGCGTACTGAACTCAAACTACAGCTGGAAGCTTTCTTTTCCTGCGTGATTCTGAGGCTTGCGCAAAGCCGTTATGGGGCTTCGTACCAGCAACAGGAGGTTGCAATGGAGGCCCTCGTTGACTTCTGCAGGCAGAAAGCTTTTATGGTGGAGATGTACGCTAACTTAGATTGTGATATAACGTGCAGTAATGTGTTCGAAGATCTGGCGAATTTGTTGTCGAAAAGCGCATTTCCAGTGAACTGCCCTTTGTCTGCCATGCACATTCTTGCTTTGGACGGTCTGATTGCCGTGATTTTGGGAATGGCCGAGAGGATTGGAAATGCATCGTTAGGTTCAGAACCAGGTCCGGTGAATCTCGAGGAGTATACCCCGTTCTGGATGGTCAAGTGTGACAACTATAGTAATCCTGATTATTGGGTCCCGTTTGTCCGCCGGAGAAAATATATTAAAAGAAGGCTGATGATTGGTGCCGACCACTTTAATCGGGATCCCAAAAAAGGGTTGGAATTTCTTCAAGGAACGCATCTCTTACCTGAGAAACTTGATCCCCAGAGTGTGGCCTGCTTTTTCAGGTATACTGCCGGGCTAGATAAAAATCTCGTTGGAGATTTCCTGGGAAATCATGATGATTTTTGTGTTCAGGTTCTTCACGAGTTTGCTTGGACTTTTGATTTCCAAGATATGAATCTCGATACTGCATTGCGGCTGTTTCTAGAAACTTTCAGACTGCCCGGTGAATCGCAAAAGATACAAAGGGTGCTCGAGGCATTCTCAGAGAGATATTATGAACAATCACCTCTGATTCTAGCTAACAAGGATGCTGCTCTCTTGTTGTCCTATTCAATAATAATGCTCAACACGGATCAGCACAATGTGCAAGTGAAGAAAAAGATGACTGAAGAGGATTTTATCCGGAACAATCGGCACATCAATGGAGGCAATGATCTTCCCCGAGAATTCTTAGCTGAGTTGTACCACTCTATCTGCAAGAACGAGATCCGCACAACCCCAGAACAAGGTGCTGGTTTCCCTGAAATGAACCCTAGTCGTTGGATTGATTTAATGCACAAATCCAAGAAGACCGCGCCGTTCATTGTTTCCGATTCCAGAGCCCACCTTGACCGTGATATGTTTGCTATAATGTCTGGCCCAACAATTGCTGCTATCTCTGTGGTGTTTGATCACGCCGAACTCGAGGACATATACCAATCATGCATCGATGGCTTCCTAGCTGTTGCGAAGATTTCGGCATGCCATCATCTTGAAGATGTTCTGGATGACCTGGTCGTGTCTCTTTGCAGGTTCACGACCCTCTTGAACCCATCGTCTGTTGAGGAACCTGTTCTAGCCTTTGGCGACGACACGAAGGCCAGGATGGCAACTGTAACGGTCTTCACCATTGCGAATAGGTACGGTGATTTCATCCGAGCGGGCTGGAGGAATATACTGGATTGTATCTTAAAGTTGCACAAGCTTGGTCTTCTTCCTGCTCGTGTGGCCAGTGATGCAGCCGATGACTCAGAGCTCTCTTCGGAACCTGGACCGGGTAAGCCTCTAACAAATTCTTTATCTTCGGCTCACATGCCGTCAGTGGGTACTCCGAGGAGATCTTCTGGACTGATGGGTCGGTTCAGTCAGCTCTTATCACTTGATACAGAGGAGCCACGATTGCAACCCACTGAACAACAGCTTGCTGCTCATCAGCGCACCCTTCAGACAATTCAAAAGTGCCACATTGATAGCATTTTCACAGAGAGTAAGTTTCTACAAGCAGATTCTTTGTTACACCTTGCACGAGCACTCATTTGGGCTGCAGGGCGACCGCAGAAGGGAAATACTTCCCCCGAGGACGAAGACAGCGCAGTTTTCTGCTTAGAATTGCTGATTGCGATTACCCTAAACAACAGGGATAGGATTGTTCTTCTGTGGCAGGGTGTTTATGAGCACATATCTAGCATTGTTCAATCAACTGTGATGCCGTGTGCCCTAGTTGAGAAGGCAGTATTTGGACTCCTCCGGATTTGCCAGAAGCTGCTTCCTTATAAAGAGAACCTGGCCGACGACCTTTTGAGGTCGCTGCAGCTAGTTCTTAAGCTCGATGCCCGTGTTGCTGATGCTTACTGTGAGCAAATCATGCAGGAAGTGAGTCGTCTCGTGAAAGCGAATGCTGCTCACATCCGTTCCCAAATGGGGTGGCGAACAATCACGAACTTACTTTCCAACACAGCCCGTCACCCAGAAGCCTCCGAGGCGGGATTCGACGCGCTATTGTTCATTATGTCTGAAGGATCCCATTTAATGCCGGCAAATTACTTCCTCTGTGTTGATGCAGCAAGGCAGTTTGCTGAGTCTCGAATTGGACAGGCAGATCGGTCCGTGCGCGCCCTGGATCTTATGGCGGGCTCGCTCGTTTGCTTAGCACGGTGGGCCCAAGAAGCCAAAGTAGCCATGGGGGAGGCAGAGGCTGTAAAAACGTGTCAGGATATCGGAGAAATGTGGCTGAGGCTTGTGCAGGGTCTGAGAAAAGTTTGTTTGGACCAGAGAGAGGAAGTTAGAAATCATGCTCTCTTATCGTTGCAAATGTGTTTGACGGGAGTTGAGGAGATCCAACTCTCACACGGGTTGTGGTCGCAGTGTTTTGATGTGGTCATTTTCACAATGCTTGAAGACTTGCTGGAAATCGCACAGGGGCACTCCCAAAAAGACTACCGAAACATGGAGGGGACACTTGTCCTTGCCTTGAAGCTCCTGTCCAAAGTGTTTTTACAATTGCTCCACGAGCTCTCACAGTTAACGACCTTCTGCAAACTATGGCTGGGTGTTCTCAGCTGGATGGAAAAGTATTTGAAGGTCAAAGTCAGAGGGAAGAGAAGTGAGAAGCTTCAGGAGCTAGTCCCCGAGCTTCTAAAGAATATGTTGCTGGTAATGAAGACAAAGGGGGTGCTCGTTCAGAGGAGTGCCCTAGGTGGAGATAGCTTATGGGAGCTGACGTGGCTACATGTCAATAATATTGCTCCGTCTCTGCAATCCCAAGTGTTCCCTGATCAAGATTCTGGGCAGTCACAGCCTAACCAAGGTGTTTCTGTTCGAAATGAAACGGTCACGGCAGAAGGTGCTCAAAAGATTGTATAGTGTTAGGAGAATTGAAATTAATGTGTGTTGTTGTTTACGCATAAGTGATTGGAGATTATAGTATAGTTTGATCTAGATCCTCCAAATGCCACTGCTGGTTGGATCTGCAAAATACAATATTGCACAGGAGAACTGATAGAGGGTGAGCATGCTTGTAAAGGATCTAGATAGGTTTGTCAGTTTCTTGGTGCTATATATTGATCTTTGGCTGGTGAGTTTCTACTTTTCCATAACAAAAGTTTGCTACACTGTATTTCCCTTTTTTATTTTTTATTTTTTGTGATTCGAACATTCTATTTGCTGACCTCCCTGGGTTTCATTAGGCGTGTTTTCGTGGGATTGGATTTGACTCTATTTTTTCTGTCACTCGTGATTTGCTTGGTATCTGGAAGGATGGAAAAGTGAGAATATGCAAATTAAGAGGCACTCGTAAAGTTTTACAATCTATTTCAAGTTAAGACTTGTGGTTCCTTTTTCTTTTCTTCTTTCTTTCCATTATTTCTACTAAGAGGAGCATTAAAAATGCACCTTTTTATCCTCTTTTAAAAAATTTCATCCATAAAATTTTCCCTCTTTTGTACCAAAAGGGGCATTAAAAGCAGCGGGGATTTGAGGGGAAAAATTTATACTAATTTTATTTTTGTATAATTGAGGGGAATAAAGTAGTGTACTTTTAAAAGAATCGCCCTTTTTTTAGTTATAATACTATCTCCGTCTCATACTAAGAGTTTTGTTTATATTTTGGTCCGTCCCAAATTAGTAGTCTTGTTTCTAAAAATGGTATATATTACCAGATGAGATATTAAAGTTATCCATCCCAGCAGTACCCATGAGTAAACAACGATTCAATTACATGTGTAAAGGTATTCATAGCTAGGAGCAATGTTTTAAAAAGCGCGCTATTGCGTTTTGGCGGGCCAAAAACGCAACATTGCGGTCAATGTATTACGGGATGCTCAAAAAGCGTCCGCTATTTTGCGCTATTTGGCACAACAACAACGCTATCCATGTTTTTTTTAGAAATCTCAGTTTAGTCCAGGAGGGGGAAAAAGTGTTACCTTATTTCACGTGCGGACTTTGTTTGGGTGAGGTATTCTTTGTTCCAAACCCTCAATTTACTTATTTACGAAGGTTTCAATGATGTTATTTGCTTATTTTAAAAAGTTTAGCTTAAAAGGTTACTTTTATTTTATATTTTCTATTCCAAACTCTCGGTTTACTTGAACGTTTACTTATTTTACATTTTTCAGTAAATAATGTTTTTATTTTATAATTTACAGTTTTAAATGTTACTAGTTTTTCAAATCTCAGTTCAAAATATTTTTTTTTAATAATTGTCAGTTTAAAATGCTACATGTGTCATAAATATATGTTTAAATTGTTATGTATTTTATAATTTTCAGCTTTAAATGTTACTTATTTTTCAGACTTCTGTTTAAAATGTTATTATTATTATTATTATTATTATTATTATTTTTTTTTTTTTTTTAATATTTGTCAATTTAAAATACTACTTGTTTTATAAATTTCTGTTTAAAATGTTATGATATTATAATTTTAAGTTTAAACTTTTACTTATTTTACAAATTTCATATTAAAATTTTATTTATTTTATTATTTTTAGCTTTGAATGTTACTTATTTTCAGAATTCTGTTTAAAATGTTATTATTATTATTATTATTATTTTAATTGTCAATTTAAAAAGTAACTTTAGAAAAAAATAAAAAAAAATCAATTTCAAATATAACTTTTTTTACCAATTTCAGTTTAAAATGTTGCTTTCTTACAAATTTTATTTTAAAATTTTATTTATTTATATTTTATTTATAAGTTTTTTAATTAAAAAGCGGGAATGCATGAATTGCTTGCGCGATGCGATTAGCGCGATGCTACTTCGGAGCCAGAACGCGACACCCTGCGCGCCCGCGTCTTAAAACATTGGCTAGGAGTATAAATTTGGAGAGTAACCCCCCCTCTCAAAATATTTCACTTCTGAACATACTCTTAATTTTGGATGGAAGAAGTAACATATTGGGGGTCAATCTCGAAACACAGACTCACCTGCGGGTGACTGTACTCAACTTAACTCAACTCAACAAGGCCTTTTTCCAATTATTTGGGATCGGCTACGTGAATCCTATTTTTCCATTCCGTTATGTCCAGCGCGATATCTTCGGTTAAACCACTCATAGGATCCATGTTCATAAGGATCTGACAAAGTTTTACGCTGACTGACAGCTACCTAACGCAACCCTCCTCCTTTATTCGGGCTTGGGACCTGCAGTGTTTAAAAAAAAAAAAGAAGTTAAATAAGAAGTTAAACGCGACACAGGTGGAGTTCTGTGGGTGACTGTAAATTAATAAATTCTGAACGTGTTATATTTTATATGTATTGTGGTCCAGGGCCCCCAATACACACGTTATTATATAGACAGGTAGTAAGTACTTGAGAAGTCTTTGAAATCCTGTCCCTAGTTTTTCAGAAATTTTGAATTATCTTTCTTAGTTTCAAAATCCACGTGTCACTTTCCCTGTCCAACAAATCCTGTAACCCACCCCACGTTCTCGGAACAGGTAGAACGATCCCTTTATCATCCCTTCACAAATGTTTTCACTATGAAGCTGTGTTCTCGCAAGAGCCCTGCATTCATATAATCTTCTTTGCAGTTGCTTCCAAGACCGCAGACATTCCCACTTCCATATTTTCCTCTAAGAATGTCCCTACAATCATTCTTCATCTACTTTCATTTTACATGGGTTTACGATTTGAAGGGTTCGAAAAACTCCCGCTTCCATCGCTAGTGGGAACCGTCAACAACCACAGTGGCTTCTACCGACAAACACCGGAAAACCATCCACAAACCACCGTCTTCATCTTATCTCTGTCACTGTCAAATAGCAGATGGCGCCCTCTCACTTCCTCTCTCTCTCTGAAATGACCAGTATGACAACCCTCTCCCTCTGTATTGGGAGCAATGCAAACAAAAGTGAAGCAAGCAATCAACGTCCTCTTCTCAGGGTAAGTCTCTGTTTTAGTATTGATTTGTGTACAGACAATAAAACTGAACTTTGTTTTTTCTTTTGATTTTTGTGATGGTTCTGATTTGTGTACAAATCGTGGTGAATCAAAGTTGTTGGTCATGTACCTGATGATTTCTTCTGATTATAATTTGAAAGTATAATCATACTTAATAGTTGTACTTGGTAGGACACCTACAGAGTGTCTTCTTACTATACATCTAAACATAGTATACCCTTGAGAAGCCCCAAAATATGTATCCTATTTTTCAGATATTTTACTTTTTAAATTTTACAAAAATCCACAAGTCACTCAAAAAACTATCCCCCCCTCCCCCCCGGGCGCGGAGCTATGTGGGTGTTCGGTACGTATTTCGATTGAGCAACAGGATCTCAAAAATCGAGGAATTTTGTATCTATGGTTCGTTCATTTTTCACAAATAAATATGTTGTTTACATTTGATCTCCTTTAGCTCATTTAACAGTTGTATTTAATAATATTATTATTATTATTATTATTATTATTATTATTATTATTATTATTATTATATATTTTTTGAGTTGGAGGGGGCGGGGTTAAATTTATTTACATAATAATAATATGCTTGCCGACCCCAAATAATTGGGAAAAAGCTTTGTTGAGTTGAGAATAATAATATGCCTCATTTCAAGGCTGAAATATAGCACATAAAGCTTTTTCCCCACGATTCCTATCTTCTCTGCTTTTAGGATATTTTTGTTGAAATGCCACAACTGACGACAAAACGTACATAGTAGTTGTTCTGTTTTTATTTTTTTGTCATTTATTATTATTAGTCAATTTAGTCTTCCCTTGCTTTTTAGGTCCACTTGAGATGTATCTTTCTACTATGGTGATAAATCTGTTACAAAGATATGTTTGTCAATCTTTTTTTTCAGTGCATATATTCATACCCCAGGAAGAGAGATATGGAGGGGAAAAAGGGAATCTGCCACGCCCAATGTTATCATTACCATTTGATGATTGACTCCGTTTGATCAGAGAGGTACAATTGATGTAGTAGAAATTAACTTAGTTACAACCTAATAATCCTATTCTCTGTGAATTGTTAATATGCTTGACTCGAATATTGACTTACATAAACAGTGTTTAAAAGGAGAAAAATAAATAAGTCAATGCATGGTTATACAAGTTGCATTTGTTTGTACTCGTAAATTTAAAAACAGCTGCGTTTGTCATACACTTTTTCTAAGTTTGTTTTGGTTTTCTGGCCTTTTAGGTATATTTGGGTTCTATGAATTGGTAATATTTTGTTTCGAAGTTCGAGGCTCTGTTGTGCCCTTCAGGTTCCAAAGTAACAATTCCTAAACACATTTACAATGTTTTAAAATGAAGGACAAGAATGTGAAACGAAATAAAACCACATCAGATGGTAGTTGAGCGGCAAGTACATTTCACATTTGGAACAATTTTGATTTATTCTGCTAAGTCTTCCATCACACTTTTCTTTGCAATAATTGCCTCCCTACTCTCCTTTAAAGATTTAGATCCCACGAACTCAGTCGGTGAACGATCGGTAAATCAAATTAAAATAATTTATATATTTGAACCAAATTTTAATTTTACCGGATAAAATTATTTAGTCGAAATTGCATGCAGTTGGTGATTAACAACGGAAGCAATAAAAAAACGAACGCAAACAACATATCAGGATCTTAGAATGGAGACCCTCGCGGGAAAAATCACTATCGTACCCAACCACTCAAAGTCCACTAGGTTTGATAAATGATTACGAGACTTAAAAAGGACTCAACACAATTTGCGTATACGACAACTATACACGCCATGATGTCGCTTCCTTACGTTATGCTCCTCTGCTTCTGCCCGTGCTAGTGATAGCCGCTCCATTCCATGAAAACAACTGCAAAACCTTCAAGGCTTTGGTATCCATCGATATCAGTTGGTGAACGATCAATTCATTATTAATCTTATGTGCTATCCTCTTCAATGTAGAAGATCACAGGGGATTCGTAAACTTAGATCTACTTTGGTTCTGAGTTGACAGTCTCTTGGAACAGGAAGGACTCTAACAAAATCTAATGGAAATATGCCCCATTTTAGGGCTTTTTTTTGTATTTTCTTTTATTATTGTCTTCTAGTTGTATTAGGGTTAGAAGTAGCAAAAGACTCTTAAGGGTATTTTTGTAATTAGAAGAATAACTTAGAGTCCAAGCTACTTTCCCCCTCTAAATACCCCTTTGTATTCCTCATTTGAGGACAACGCTCCATTTGCAATATAAGAAATCTCTTGATTCTCTCTCGGGTTTGGTTTATTTTCTTGGCCATTGACGTGTAGTTTATGTCGAATTGATATCAGAGCGAGAGCGAGGTGTCGCCCCAACATTGGTGTATCGGTATATTGTTTGTCAAATCGTACACTACTCACAATGGCCCCCAGAAGATCCAAGCAACAACAAGAGGAGATTAATCAAGAGTTGAGAGAACATCGGGGATATAGCAAAGAAACAACAAGCTCAATTTGAAACCCTAATGCAACAATTTGCTAAGTTGCAAAAACCTATCCCTAGCCCACCCAAAACCTCTACCCCCAACCCCTACTACCCCTACCCAGCTGCCGACCACCCCTCCCCATAAAAAACCCCCACCGAAACCCCTGCTGTACAGATCGCGACATACCCCCTGCCTCCCCACCCCACTTCCGACCACTGTCTACCCCCTACCGTTGCCGGAAAACCACCCCTAAACCCCTAAAATCCAGCCGATCCTGAACAGGCCCCATCTCGCTCTCATTCGACCTGGGTCGACCCAATTCCAACCAACGAAACCCTATTCCATTCCACCCCCTCTCCCACCCATCCACGGGGTGCCGACACTCTTCCCCAACCTGATCTACACCCTCGCACCTATCAACCCGACTTCACATACCCTCTCCTCGGTCCAAATCTGAGCCATGAACCCCTGCCATACCCGCTTAATTTTTTGGGCGCCTCATCATTTCAGCCCCCGAACTTGTCTTTCCAATCCACCAGACAGCCCGAGTAGTTCCCCCACCATTCCGTTGCCCCAATCCATCATACAAATGCCTATCCTACCCTCCTTGAATTTTCCACCTATCCTGGGGCTATTAACCATCATATGGAGGTCCATGGCCTTCCTTCCACCCCCGACCCACTACCCCCATCTCCACTTATACACCTATGCCCACCAACTCCACCGTTACATTATACCCCTTCCCACCATGACCTTTCCTTGTTCTACATTGATTCATCTTCATCCTCCGACACTGGGGATACCTACCGCAGCGTCCTAGAGTGGATTTCTCCTCCTCCACCTGACCCTCCTCGCTTCGTCCCACTTTGGGACTGCCAGTGCTTTTATTATGGAGAGCACAACCACCTGATTGGCACGTGCCGCCATCGCGGCCCCCCAGCTCCTCCCGTGGTTCCACATGCTTACCCTCCTCATTCACCACCTGCTCAGATGCCACCGATTTCTGCAGGTTTTGCTGCACTTGCAACAGGTGATTTGATGGGCTTCAAGGCTCGTCAGGATAACGACCACATATCTACGACACTACAGTTACTCTTGGAGTCTTCAGGGAGATTACGGGTCGACGTTCCTATGTTTGTGGACGATTCTCCCCGGATGCTATGGTGGATTGGTTAGCGTCGATGGAGACAATTTTTGATTACAAGCGGGTTCAGAGCCGCTCGTGTGTTTTCCTGACGGCCACCAAATTTTAGGGATATACCCGGGTTTGGTGGAATGATATGTGCTATCGCCGTGCAGCGGCGGGACTACCTCCTATTCGGACTTGGCACGAGCTGAAGGCCGCTCTTCAGGGGACGTTCATACCGCCGACCTATGAGCGTGACCTTTTTGCCCGCGTCCAGTCCATCCGGCAGGGTTCATCTACGATGGTGGAGTACACAGAGCAGTTCTAGCTCCTTTGCACTCGAGCTCGCTTCCCTGAGACTGAGGACCAGCGGATCAACCGCTATATCCTAGTATTACAACTTTATATCCAACATGACCTCGGGTTGAGGGAGATACCGACCTTTTTGAAGGCGATCGAGTATGCGACCAAGGTTGAGACCCCACGAGCCCCATCTACATCAGTCTCCGCTCCTGCTCTTCCCCCAGTATCGGCTTCAGTCTTTACCACCACCTCTGGGACCTCCTACATTCCGGTGCTACAATTGTGGCACTGTTAGCCGCTGAGCTTCTGATTGCTCTCTCCCGCGACGCCTTGCCCTATTGGTGTTGGAGCATCCACCTGACGCGCCCGAGGAGCTTCTCCAGCATGCTCTAATCACTGTTTTGGAGGGTAACTTTGTGGGTCTCCCGCTGTGAGGTTGCCCAGGCATCCATTTTGGTAATTTTCACTCGAGCCTCCTATTTTTGAACGCTCGAGGACGAGCTTAGTTTTAAGAGGGAGAGAGTGATGGAAATAGGCCCCATTTTAGGGCTTAATTTTTTGTATTTTCTTTTATTATTGTCCTCTAGTTGTATTTCCTTTTTTTTTTGCTTGGTATTTAGGGGTAGAAGTAGCAAAAGGCTCTTAAGGGTATTTTTGTAATTAGAAGAGTAGTTTAGAGCCCAAGCTACTTTCCCCCTTTGAATACCACTTTGTATTTCTCATTTGAGGACAACTCTCCATTTGAAATTTAAGAAATCTCTTGATTTTTTGTCTCTAAAAGTTAGGGTTTGGTTTATTTTTTTGGCCATTGACGTGTAGTTTACGGGCTTCGTCAATTGAAATATGCGCCTAAAGGTGTTTAAATAGTTTATCAATGAAAAAAGATTCAATTAAACATGTTTTCCAAGACGAAGGTCCTCGTTCGAACCTGGGAGCCCTCGTTCGAACGAAAGCTTTCGATATAGGGACTCTCGATCGATTAAAAATTCAGTCGAGGGTCATTTTTGATAATTAGATGGCCCTCATTCTAAATTGATCGAGGGTTCCTCGCTTGAAAATTGCTTTCGATTGAGGTACATTGCCTAAAAAAAAAGGCTCTCGATCAATAACGTCTTCGATCGAGGGTGGCCTCATTCGAACGAGGTTACTCAAAGTTTACCTTGAGAAAACTTTGTAAAAAATAATTTTAAAAACCTTTTCCAAAGTTGTTTTCATTATTCATGTCATGTCACTTTCAAAAAATAAACTACAAGGAATTATAGAACTTTGAAAACTGTTACTTTTACGAAATCTCCGATATGCTATGAAGTTGTCCGATTCGATTCGGTAATCTCGGTCATGATGCTTTGTATCTTTGTCTTCATATAATGTAGCATTACAATTCAATAGACTCGATACAAAGATACTATGACTCAAAAAGTTTGTTTCGGAATTAAGCCAACACAAGCCAAAACCTAAAGGTAGTGTAAAACATGTCCTTACAAATATCTCCCTTTGGCTATTCTGGGACAAAATAAAAAATGGAAAAGATAAAAAGAATTATTCGGATAAAAAATTCCTTTACATCAATTTACTTAATCCCAATCCCCGCATGGCTCAATAGAGATATATGGCTACTTCAGTCAACGATGTATCAACTTTACTGCCCAATAATTCATGCACACTTAAACACATACCACGTGACGTACAAAAGATACAAAAAATGTTTATAAATTGAAGTATTATAAAATGAAATGCATGCACTAAATTACTCCCCTTAAATATATACTTCCCCTGAATCCCAAAATTTCTTTCCCTTTTGTCTCGGATAGGCAAAGGAAGAAATCGAACAAAAGTCTGTCACGAATCAATCAAATTAAGCAAATGAGATAATCAATTCAAAACATGTGCTCAACGAGATAAGTGGCAGATATGCATGGAAATACGAACATGATAAAACATATATTAATAAGACGCATTATATCCATTTCACAACATGACCAACACAAACAAAATTAACAAAACTAAACACAAGTGAATATCAATAGCAAGACAACATCAAATCTATGGAATCCCACTCAAGCTATTTAACGAGAAGAGGAATGAACCTGAAACCCTAAAAAATAGATTGGACCCATGGACGAACCCTTGATGCAACCCATAGTTGAAAATAATTACAAGTCAACCATACTGAAAAAAATTGAGTGTTCATAGGTTCATGCCGATTAAGACCTAAAACAAACTGCTTACGTTAACAGTTCAATAAGGCAAAAAGCAAACAAAAACAAATCACGTACTAGAAGGAAATGTGCAAACCTATCGATCTTCAACTTATAACTCCCTCATACATGTGCTGTGAGATTTTTCTTTTTATTTATTAAGAGTATACATTTGCATAAATGTTTTATTTTGTATTTTCTCTCATTAGTACATAAAAATAAGTTTCTTGTCAATGGTTGCTAACACCCCATTTGGTGGCACTCACCAAAGCTTTTCTCATCATTTTTAATTTAGCTCAAGCAACATCCCAAAAATCTAGCGAAGAAAATATGACCCAATTGAGTGAAAATAAGTGCAACTATATGGTAATGACCACAACATAGTCAACATTAGTTGTTCTCGGAGAACTTCATAGGAATGATTAAGCAAAAAATGTACGAGTTCGCAATACCTTCATAAGTTTCTAAGAATAGGGAAATAGATAGCAAGATGTGTTCCACAAATTTTCAATCATCTCAACATTAACTATCCACACAAATCACAAAACACAATCTTTTTGTATTTTCTTAAAACAAGAATTCCTTTTGTATTTTTTTTTCTAAAAAAAAATCGAACCAAAATAAAATAAAATTATACTCTAGCAAGGTTAACACGTAATAGACGTGATAAATGGAATCCTAACCTAGAGGTGATACGTACTAGTCTCCCGGAAGGGTGAGATGGACGAGAATCGTTATTGTCATCCATTCTTCTTCTTCTTCTTCTTCTTCTTACCTTGAGCACTAGGAAGGAAACCGATCATGCTTTTGAATTCTCCCATAAGCAATTGAGAAGTTTGAACCATGTACTCAACACGCTCGTAGAAATCTCCGTTCAAACGTGGAGGAACATACCCGGTTTGCACAAGTCGGTAGCAGTAGTCTCTAAGGTATCCGGCTAATCCCAAGAAACTACGTACTTCCGTCGGTGTCGTGGGCTGCCCCCACTCCCTCACCGCTGACACTTTACTCGGGTCAACTGCTATCCCTTTTTCAGAAACAACATGCCCCAAGAACTGCACTTCACGTAACCAGAATCCGCATTTCTCGTACTTAGCATACAGCTGATGCTCTCGTAGAGTCTGAAGAACCTGTCTCAAGTGCTCGGCATGCTCCTCGGAGTGTGAATATATCAGAATGTCATCTATGAAGACGATGACAAACTGATCCAAGAACTCTCTAAACACCCGGTTCATCAAGTTCATGAATACGGCTGGAGCATTTGTGAGTCCAAATGGCATCACTCTGAACTCATAGGACCCATATCTCGTCAAGAAAGCAGTCTTTGAAACAACCTGCTCCCTAATACGTAGCTGATGGTACCCTGACCTCATATCTATCTTCGAAAAGAAAGTTGCTCCCCTCAGCTGGTCGAACAGATCATCGATTCGAGGCAACGGATACTTGTTCCGTATCGTGACCTTGTTCAGTTCCCGGTAGTCCACACATAGCCTTAGTGATGTAATACCCCGTACTTTTAGCTATATTTATTTTGGGGATTAATTAATTAAATGCGTATTAATTGGAAATTAATCCGGGTTATAAATACTAATGAGATGTGAGTTGGTATTTGATTATGTGCATATATGATTATATATGAAGTTGGAATTATGAAATTTGTCGTGAGATTTATATACGGCATTTTAGAAATTTTGTTGAGACGCGTGGGACCGCCCGCGTCACGGTGTAATATTTTGATAATAAAAGTGAATTTAAAATCTATAATCCGTATGGTCGTTTTGAGTGCGCCAACGCGTCCGGAAGGGTCGAGATAGTCAGAAAACACTAGCCGGGGGTATAGTTTGGGTCCCGGGGTATTTTTAGGCCATACCGGCAACTTAAAGGGTATTTTGGTAATTTTACATTTTGAGGAATTAAAAGTGACGAAAATTGGTTAATTAAATCTGATGTGGATTTAACCCACTAAGCCCATAACCAACCCATATTAACCTAGAAGGCTACGTAAGTTATCATTTAGGTTTTCTAAGTTCCCCAAATCAAACCCTAGCCACCTTAAGCCACCATTGGAGAAGGAGCTTGGAGAGAGGAATATCTGCAGAAAACTTCATCAAACCTACACCAAAATCAGAAATCAAACCAAGGCAAGTGACTTTATTCCATTTAATTTCAGAAAATGTCTTTTCCATGTTAGAAATTGGAGAATATTAATTGTTCTTGAAAGATAATGAAAACCCATGTAGTTTAGATCATAGAACTTGAGAAATTTGAGAAGGATTGCATGTAGAATGATAGGTAGATGTTCTTACTGATGATATACATGATTGGAAAGAAATTAAAACGGATTTTGTTGGGTTAATTCATGATTCAAATTGTTAGGGTTCATGTTCTTGAGATAATTGGAGAAAAGTGTAGAAATTCATATGTTGATTGATGTTGAAGAGATTTAATCCTTGAAAACATGTTAGGAGTTGACTTGAATATGTTTAGGATCACTTAGAGACCATAAAACGTTGTTGGGATGAACTTTGGATGAGATTAGAAGTGTTAAAATGGTTAAAAACGAGGAAGGGAAAAATCTGGGACGAATCTGGTAGCTCGTTAGAAGCCCCTACCCAGGTCGTTCGAACGAACTCGTTCGAACGAGCTTCTAACGAGTTGACCAGTCGCTGCTAACAAGAATGGATTTCGTTCGATATCTCGTTCGAACGAGATATCGTTAGAAGGTACAGTTCGTTCGAACGAACTGGGACCTCGTTCGAACAGCCTCGTTCGAACGAGACTTCTAACGAGTTGGCAGAGGAATCTCGTTCGAACAGTCTCGTTCGAACGAGACTTATAACGAGTTGACAGTTTGGTCGTTTTTGGACTGTTTTGATATTTGGAGTTCCATAAACTTATTCGAGGATATAGATATCATTCCGTAGATGTAGTAATGATAGAATTGGGACATTTGGGTATTTATGAGAAGGAATTTACATACGAGGGTGGTATTACATGGACGGTTTGGGTTGAGACGTGAGTGTCTACTACGAGAGTAAATTATGGCGCGTAGGATTACAAACCGGAATAGTATAAATTGTGATAAGTATAAGTTAGTACGAGAATGCGATATGTACTACGATTAAAATACGGTATTACTAAGACGTGTGTTTACTTAGTATTAGTATATGAATTGTGTGTATGACATACCTACCATACTTGCTATCACGGGAGGTTTGCGTTCGCATAGGGCCCTCTAATCCTTGTGTTGCCCGGATTTAGACTGGTTACCTCGATGAACATAGGTCAGAGAAAGACTTATTGGGATGTTAATAAGTCCGCTGATCGTGGGAGCGTAGGTATGTACGTGACCCATGTGATGTGACTGTGTTCGCCTCCACTATTTGTGATTTGTGTTATCTGAACTATTCCTGAGAGATTCGGAATATGTGATCCTTATGTACGTGATGTACCGGGATGGATAGCAGAGTATGTGTGCACCGCAGCTTAGTTCTCGGGGTGCTTTTATTGTATATTTATGATGTGAATAATATACACTTAATTAATGGGAACCTTCACGTTATTGTTGTGAATATAATTACGGTATTGTTTCGAGTTAGCTGATAGTGATATATATATTGCATATTGAGCATCTGAGTTTACGTTAAACCCTACTTAATTACGAGCGTTATGATGTTAATTAGAACCGAGTAAAAAGGGTAGGACCTATGATAGTCTAGCTAGAGATAGTGTCACTTAGCTAGTGGTTTGTGTCGTTATAGATGGGTGCTTACGTTAGGAGTGCACAGTTAGACGAGAGGTGAGAATATCATGTGAGTGTACGTCCTAACATGTATTTTGCATTTAATGTTTAAATGTTTTTAAATCACTTGCAGGTTTTAAAATATAACTCCACATTCGGGCTCTGACCCGTTTGCTTTTCAAATCTTTTTCTTGTAAAACCATTTTAGGTGCCCAGCCACAGGGACACCAAGCATAGGATTCTCATTCAGGTGACGAGCTGTAGCTGTTTGTGGAAGCTACAGGGATTTGCTTATAGACGCTTCTATCTTTTGGATTCCAGAGTCACTATCTATCAGTTGTTGGGCATGTTGCCCATTTCTACTTAGAGCATCTTTTACATTTCAGTTTTCAGACTTTAGCATGTATTGTTTCAGTATTCAGATTACTTTTCAGTTGTGGGATTTGTAGTGAGGAGTTTTCCTCCAGGCTTTATTTACATTTTGTGATGGTTATTCGTTTTACTTCAGTATGGTGAATGGTGTTGTTATTCTTTATTACACTTGTTGCATGTTAATCAGACTTTAAATAAAATTTGGCACTTACTTTTTAAATACTAGGTGGTTAGTAAAAATAAAATGTTTTCGACAGTGATGCTATTAACTGAGCCAACTTGACATTTTGAATTAATTTAATAAAGGAGTAGCTACCCGGTATTTAATTAGTCGGGGTGTCACAAGTGAACCATCTCTCTTCTTCACAAACAAAACTGGAGCGCCCCAAGGTACTCCTGCGAATGAAACCCTGACCTAACAGCTGCTCTATCTGATCTCCTAACTCTCGCATCTCTGCCGGAGCCATACGGTATGGAGTGCGTGCTATAGGTCGAGTATCCGGTAATAAATCTATGACAAAGTCTATCTCTCGACTGGGGGGTAAGCCTGGTATCCCTGAAATACATTGGAATACTCGCGAACAACTGGGATCGAGTCTAAGGGAATCACAACCTCCTTAGAGGTATCCTCCTCTATGTAATACAAATGAGCGGTCGAGCCTCCCTCTGGGCGAGGCATCGCCACTACAAACATCTCTTGCCCCGGAATGGCAAAGACAATACTCCCACCGAAACAATCTGTCATGGCTCTGTAAGCTGCGAGCCAATCCATACCGATAATAACGTCGTGCTCATGCATATCTAAGACTAACATGTCTGCTGGTAATACCAATCTACCAATCTCTACCCCCACTCTGCGGCATATAAAGAAAATTAGCGATCCACTCCCTACACACGTCACAGTGCTCACTGCTGTGGCTAATAACCCTAAGGCCTTCGCAAAATGAGTAGCTATAAAACAGTGCATCGCCCCAGTATCAATTAAAATTCAACCCATAGCACCGGGTATAGAGGACGTACCTTTTATCTCGGTTGGGGCCTGAGGTGCTGCTATTTGGTGGTTGTTATAGACACGCCCATACTGTAATTGCCTCTGCTGCACTGAGGCTGCTGGAATGGCTGGTGGAGCTGGCTCCTGTGGCCCTACTGCCTTGGGGCTTTATTCTTCTCTGCGCAATCGTGGCACCTATGGCCATTCCTGCCACATCGGAAGCACCTCCCTCGAAACTGTCTCACTTTACTACGTTGTTCATTAGTCTCGCTTTCTCCTTGGTTTTGCTGTCCTTGCTAAGAAATTTGCGGAAAAACGATGTCAGGTTGGGGACAATCCCTCCACTTGTGACCCGGTCGCACACATCTATAGCAGAGTCCTGAAATTTCTCGTTGGTCGGGTTGTGGTAGTCTGATTCGGACAAGATTGACGTTTATGACCGTCCATTCCACATTTGAAACACCTCTTTGTGACTTCATTCTGACCCCAACTTTGTTGGCCCTGACGCTTTTGGCCCTTTACATAAATTTTGTTACCTCTGGAACTGTCTCGGTCTTGAGTGGTTTGTTGTTGCAATTCCGGTGCCTTCGCACAATTGTCAACTTTAGTCACATGAATTTGATCAACCTCTCTAGGTCTTTTGCCTCCTCTAAGCTGCATGCTGCGTTCGTGGTACTGTAAGACTGCAGTGGTAACTGCTTGTGCCACAATGCCCGCAAATTCGGCGATTGGTACCTTTTTCGGAGACACCTGAGGTGTGAGTTGTCCTTGCTCATTAACTTCCCCAATGGCCTTAGCTTGTTTGTCCTGATGGGCCATCTGAGAATTAAAATTTAATCTGAATAAGTTCAATATTCACATCGACAAATCGCAAAAGCACGAATTTCCAATGCATAAAGATGAATACAACATTCCTAATATTAGGGCTCTAATTCAAAGACGCTAAGCTGGAGACGAGATAAGCCGCACAGATCCTAAAGGACACTAGAACCTGGCTCTGATACCACCTGTGACACCCCGCCTAATTAAATACCGGGTGATCAGTCCTTTATTAAATTATAATTAAGGTGAACGGTTGGTTCATTTTTTGCATCACTGTCGTAAAAATAAATTTTTCAATTTAACACTCTAAATAATTAAGCTAAGTGTCAAAACCATTTTAGACATTTGTTTCCAAATTTTATTTATATAAACCAACATTTAAACTGGACATCATTCATAGATAAAGGATCACACAACAACTATCCTGGAATATATATATCCAAATAACCAAACATTTAATTAATTGAATCCAACATTTAATACTTAAATGAAAAACATCCTGACAATAATAATCCCAAAGTGCAAATACTGGAAATAAATGGATTACAATATCCAATAAAACAACTGAATAATGGAAAGGGCGACACATGCCCAACTGAAATAATAGTGCTAGAAGAGGAATCAAGAAGTGAGGTCGTCTAAGCAAGAGGTCTGCAACTCCCACCTAAGCTGCAGCGCGTTCCTTCCAAAGGATCCTATGCAAGACGCCCTTGTGGCTGGGCACGTCTAATATATACATATATATATACAAGAGGGAAAAGAAAATGGAAACGGGTCAGACCCCGATTGTAAAAACGATTTAAAATTTGTTTAGCAAGTATTTAAAATGTTTACTGGCCAATGCAACAACATATTTGTGCGACACTCCCTTGAGAAATTCTCACCACTCTTCTAATGTGCACACCTATCACACTAACCTTCCCAACGGATTAACTTATCTTATCTTAGGTTACTCGTAAGATTTAAACTGGCAATTCAACTGTTTAAGAAGTAAATTTCATTTAATAACAAAGCTCTCATTTTAACGTTATTTTCTAATAAAGTTTCCCAATATCATATTATACTTTTCAAGCAAGTATTTCCAAATTGAAATCATTTATCATCTCTTACTATAAGCACAGGAGGTAGTTCCCAAATTTCAGAATTTAAATATATATATTAAATACTCATATAATATATATATTCTAACAGCACCCCACATAAAAATTATGGTGCGGGCATACTCTGCTATCCAGTCCCCGTATCTCTCGTACTAAGGGAAATACAAGTTCGGAATCACTCTCGAACTGTATTAACACAAACAGAAACAACATTGAGGCGAAGCATAGAGTCCCGGTCTCTAGGAGGTCAGCACATGCCCCCACGTCTCTTTGGCCGTCTGACTATCGATCCGATTGGCCTGTACCAAAGTATCTCTATCTTCTAGGGTACGAGTCAATATCCCCCATTAAGGTCCCATCGAGATAAGACTTTCCCAGCGCGGTAACCTCAGGGATAGCAAGTAGCGCGGGCATGGTTTTCACACGTATATAGTATATGCATAAACACAAACATATAAATATACTACTATTACCACATCAAATTTTGGTACATCTCATAACTCATAATTATGATATTTATCCTTATTTCTCGTTATTTAGTTATCACGTATAACGGTTCGTTTCTTACTTTAATTTGTGGAATTATCCCAACTTATTAAGTGACACTCGTGAATTCCTATCCTCCCAAGTGTAATTTCAGTAGGTACTCATTTATTTTCCAACGTAACTACCTTACTCGTCTCCCCCTTTTTATACATAGTTCCATTGTCCCTTATATGTAAACATCCCCGAAAAATGTAAATCTCGTCTTACATTAAAGATTTCATATTATCAATAAGACCTACTAGTCTTCTTTATCTCCCAAAATATTTTAATAAGGTTGTCCAAGGTTATTACTCATTTAAATTAAATTTAACTATTTAGAAGGGGAAATATTAATCTGCCAGGAGGGGTCGATCGATCGATGGCAGGAGCTCGATCGATCGATGCGTCGATCGATCGACACTCCTGGTTCGATCGATCGATCAAACAGGTATGGCGAATTCTGCAGATTAACAGTTACGGGTTCTATCGTCCAAAATCAACCAAATTCAGATTTTTAACACCCAAACTCCCAGAAATTCGTACTATAAACATTATGAACCCAAATTAAACATCTTCTACGTAAAGCATGCGAATTTTCATCAATATCCATGGATTAATGGTCCAAAACTTATATAAATCTCATGAACCCTAGAAATTTTCTTTAACTTCGTTCTAATCAGTCTTTTTCCAGATTTCTACTCCTAATCCATCATAAATCCGTGGTTAAACCTCTACATTTGAAGGGGATTTCCAGATTATCATTCATATCATTACTACATGAAATTTTCCTATCTCCAACATGGTTTTCTTCTATAAAACTCATCATAATCAACCTTAGACTAACATGAATGATGCATTAACGAAATTAAGCAAGATAAATACTTGCCTGTAGATTTTTTGTCTCTGGTTTGTGGCTGAAATCAGTGTGGTTACGATCCTTGCGACGTGATCTATCGTTTGGCGGCGACGGCGGCGCAAACGGAAAAGTTTTCGGCCTAGAACACCTTGGCAAGCTCTCTCCTTCCCTCTCCTATGGCCGTCACTTGTCTTTGGTTGTGTTAACCCTAGAAGACAACATTAGGCATCTGATATAACCCTTGTAAATTCGTGGGTTTAATTACCCAAAATTACAAAATGTCCAAAATTCCCTCCCGGGGTACTAATTAAACCTAAAAACGCCCCGAGACCCAAACTAAATCCCCGGGTACACTTTTCTGACTATCTCGACCCTTCTGGACACTTTGACGCACTCGAAATGACCATACGGGTGACTTATAATTTATTCAATTTTATTAATCAAAATTTATTCCCGACGCGACACGGGCGCGTCCCGACTCAAATTTCCAAAATTGTCATTTTATTCACTCATGACATTTAATAGTACCAATATTATATTACTTTACTCATTAGTAATATTCAACAAGTTTCCAATGATTACTAACTCTCGTCACGTTAGTAATTAAAAATAATTAATTTTCAGATTTATATTAAATTAATAACTCACATTAAATTTAATAAATTCCCAAATTTAGAAAGCATAAAAATACGGGGTATTACATACTTCCCCCCTAATAACGGAATTTCGTCCCGAAATTCGAAAAATAAGGCATACCTGGTAAGAATAAATCTGGGTATCTCTCGCGCATATCTGCCTTGCGCCCCCAGGTGGATTCCTCCACATTATGATGCTCCCACTGGACCCGTACAAGTGGAACTACCTTCGACCTCAATCTCATCTCGCTATGGTCTAGGATAGCCACTGGTCTCTCCCTGTAAGAGCTGTCAGGCTGTAAGTCTATCTCATCTATCGCGATGTGGGTGTGGGCCATATCGTCCCGAAGGTATCGTCTCAACGACGAGATGTGGGATACATCGTGGATGCGATGTAAATGCTCTGGCAGTCCCAACCTGTATGCTACCGGCCCAACCCTCTCGATAATGGGAAATGGTCCCACGTATCTCGGGGCCAATTTCCCTTTCTTCCCGAACCTCATCACTCCTTTCATAGGAGATACACGTAGTAACACTTGGTCCCCCACATTAAACTCTCGGAAGAACCGTTTCGCATCGGCGTAGCTTTTCTGCCTGTCCTGGGATACTCGAATGCGACTCCTGATCATTTCAATCCTAGCGGAGGTTTCCTGAATCACCTCTGGTTCGAGCAACTTGTTATCCCCCACCTCTAGCCAACACGTTGGGGAAGGACAAGGCCTGCCATACAAAGCCTCAAATGGAGCCATGCCAATCGTGAACTGATAAGAGTTATTATAAGCGAACTCCACCAGTGGAAGATGTGGCTCCCAACCTCCTCCAAAATCCAGGACACACATGTGTAGCATATCCTCCAACATCTGATTTGTATGCTCTGTTTGTCCATCTTTCTGTGGGTGATAAGCTGAACTCAGCCTCAACTCTGTACCCATAGCTTCCTGAAAGCTCTCCCAGAAATGTGACACGAAAATCTTGTCTCTATCCGACACAATATTCAGGGGCACCCCATGTAATCTGACAATCTCAGCAATGAACAACTGAGCATACTGACCTGTGGTATAGTCTGTTCGCACCGGCAGAAAATGAGCCACCTTGGTCAAACGGTCCACAATCACCCAAATGGAGTCGTGGCCCCGCTGTGATGTAGGCAACCCTCAAATAAAATCCATGGAAATACTCTCCCACTTCCACGTGGGTATTTCCAATGGCTGAAGCAACCCTGACGGTTTCTGATGGTCCACCTTTACCAGCTGGCAGGGAGAACACTTGGACACGAACTCAGCAATGTCCTTTTTCATCCTACTCCACCAATATTGCCGCCTCATATCCTGGTACATTTTATCTCCCCCAGGATGTGCCGCAAATCGGGACCCGTGAGACTAGGTCATCACTGCATGACGTAATTCTGCTCCTTCTGGGACCACCAATCTCCCATTAAACCTTAAACCCCCATCAGAACTAACAGAATAGGACTTAGCTCCCTCAGCTAAAAGTCGTACAATCTGCTCCTGGCAAAACGGGTCTGCGGTCTGTGCCTGTATCACCCTCGTAACAATCTCGGGTGTCACTGTCATAACAGATATGAAGGAACGGGCTACTGCGTCCTGGTGACCCAACTCTTTCCACTTTGCTTTCTAGACGTCCACTACATCGTCTACCGGTCTACGGCGCAACGCATCAGCAACTACGTTGGCCTTCCCCGGATGGTACTGTATGTCGAACTGATAGTCCTTGACAAACTCTAGCCACCTGCGCTGACGCATATTCAGCTCTCGCTGAGTGAATAGGTACTGCAGTGACTTGTGGTCTATGAACAAGTGAAATTTCTCCCCCAATAAGTAGTGCCTCCAAATCCTCAATGCAAAAACGACCGCTGCTAACTCCAGGTCGTAGGTGTGGTAATTCTTCTCATGCGGCTTAAGCTTGCGGGAGGCAAAAGCTATAGCTTTCTCCTCCTGCTGAAGTACTCCCCCAAGTCCCCGTAAAGAGGCATCGGTGTAAACTAGGTACTCCACGCCCGACTTAGGTAAAGCAAGGACCGGTGCTGAAGTAAGATTGTCTTTCAGCTCGTCGAAAGCCAATTGACAAGCATCATCCCAAATATATGGTACCCCCTTGCGTGTCAGGTTCGTCAATGGCCCCGCTATTTTGGAGAATCCCCGAATGAATCTCCTGTAGTATCCGGCTAATCCCAAGAAACTACGTACTTCCGTCGGTGTCGTGGGCTGTCCCCACTCCCTCACCGCTGACACTTTACTCGGGTCAACTGCTATCCCTTTTTCAGAAACAACATGCCCCAAGAACTGCACTTCACGTAACCAGAATCCGCATTTCTCGGACTTAGCATACAACTGATGCTCTCGTAGAGTCTGAAGAACCTGTCTCAAGTGCTCGGCATGCTCCTCGGAGTGTGAATATATCGGAATGTCATCTATGAAGACGATGACAAACTGATCCAAGAACTCTCTAAACACCCGGTTCATCAAGTCCATGAATACGGCTGGAGCATTTGTGAATCCAAATAGCATCACTCTGAACTCATAGGACCCATATCTCGTCAAGAAAGCAGTCTTTGAAACAACCTGCTCCCTAATACGTAGCTGATGCTACCCTGACCTCAGATCTATCTTCGAAAAGAAAGTTGCTCCCCTCAGCTGGTCGAACAGATCATCGATTCGAGGCAACGGATACTTGTTCCGTATCGTGACCTTGTTCAGTTCCCGGTAGTCCACACATAGCCTCAGTGAACCATCTCTCTTCTTCACAAACAAAACTGGAGCGCCCCAAGGTACTCCTGCGAATGAAACCCTGACCTAACAGCTGCTCTATCTGATCTCGTAACTCTCGCATCTCTGCCGGAGCCATACAGTATGGAGCGCGTGCTATAGGTCGAGTATCCGGTAATAAATCTATGACAAAGTCTCTCGACTGGGGGGTAGGCCTGGTATCTCCTGAAATACATTGGAATACTCGCGAACAACTGGGATCGAGTCTAAGGGAATCACAACCTCCTTAGAGGTATCCTCCTCTATGTAATACAAATGAGCGATCGAGCCTCCCTCTGGGCGAGGCATCGCCACTACAAACATCTCTTGCTCCGGAATGACAAAGACAATACTCCCACCGAAAAAATCTATCATGGCTCTGTATGCTGCGAGCCAATCCATACCGATAATAACGTCGTGCTCATGCATATCTAAGACTAACATGTCTGCTGGTAATACCAAGCTACCAATCTCTACCCCCACTCTCCGGCATATAAAGAAAATTAGCGATCCACTCCCCAGTGGTGAGTCTACACACGTCACAGTGCTCTCTGCTGTGGCTAATAACCCTAAGGCCTTCGCAAAATGAGTAGCTATAAAACAGTGCGTCGCCCCAGTATCAATTAAAATTCAACCCATAGCACCGGGTATAGAGGACGTACCTTTTATCTCGGTTGGGGCCTGAGGTGCTGCTATTTGGTGGACGTTATAGACACGTCAATACTGTAATTGCCTCGGCTGCACTGAGGCTGCTGGAATGGCTGGTGGAGCTGGCTCCTGTGGTTTATTACTGGCGCCCTGCTGCCTTGGGGCTTTATTCTTCTCTGCGCAATCGTGGCACCTATGGCCATTCCTGCCACATCGGAAGCACCTCCCTCGAAACTGTCTCACTTTACTACGTTGATCATTAGTCTCGCTTTCTCCTTGGTTTTGTTGGCCTTGCTGAGAAATTTGCGGAAAAACGATGTCAGGTTGGGGACAATCCCTCCACTTGTGACCCGGTCGCACACATCTATAGCAGAGTCCTGAAATTTCTCGTTGGCCGGGTTGTGGTAGTCTGATTCGGACAAGATTGACGTTTATGACCGTCCATTCCACATTTGAAACACCTCTTTGTGACTTCATTCTGACCCCAACTTTGTTGGCCCTGACGCTTTTGGCCCTTTACATAAATTTTGTTACCTCTGGAACTGTCTCGGTCTTGAGTGGTTTGTTGTTGCAATTCCGGTGCCTTCGCACAATTGTCAACTTTAGTCACATGAATTTGATCAACCTCTCTAGGTCTTTTGCCTCCTCTAAGCTGCATGCTGCGTTCGTGGTACTGTAAGACTGCAGTGGTAACTGCTTGTGCCACAATGCCCGCAAATTCGGCGATTGGTACCTTTTTCGGAGACACCTGAGGTGTGAGTTGTCCTTGCTCATTAACTTCCCCAATGGCCTTAGCTTGTTCGTCCTGATGGGCTATCTGAAAATTAAAATTTAATCTGAATAAGTTCAATATTCACATCGACAAATCGCAAAAGCACGAATTTCCAATGCACAAAGATGAATACAACATTCCTAATATTAGGGCTCTAATTCAAAGACGCTAAGCTGGAGACGAGATAAGAGGCACAGATCCTAAAGGACACTAGAACCTGGCTCTGATACCACCTGTGACACCCTGCCTAATTAAATACCGGGTGATCAGTCCTTTATTAAATTATAATCAAGGTGAACGGTTGGTTCATTCTTAGCATCACTGTCGTAAAAATAACTTTTTCAATTTAACACCCTAAATAATTAAGCTAAGTGTCAAAACCATTTTAGACATTTGTTTCCAAATTTTATTTATATAAACCAACATTTAAACTGGACATCATTCATAGATAAAGGATCACACAACAACTATCCTGGAATATATATATCCAAATAACCAAACATTTAATTAATTGAATCCAACATTTAATACTTAAATGAAAAACATCCTGACAATAATAATCCCAAAGTGCAAATATTGGAAATAAATGGATTACAATATCCAATAAAACAACTGAATAATGGAAAGGGTGACACATGCCCAACTGAAATAATAGTGCTAGAAGAGGAATCAAGAAGTGAGGTCGTCTAAGCAAGAGGCCTGCAACTCCCACCTAAGCTGCAGCGCGTTCCTTCCAAAGGATCCTATGCAAGACGCCCCTGTGGCTGGGCACCTCTAATAAATACATATATATATACAAGAGGGAAAAGAAAATGGAAACGGGTCAGACCCCGATTGTAAAAACGATTTAAAATTTGTTTAGCAAGCATTTAAAATGTTTACTGGCCAATGCAACAACATATTAGTGCGACACTCCCTTGAGAAATTCTCATCTCTCTTCTAATGTGCACACCTATCGCACTAACCTTCCCAACGGTTTAACTTATCTTATCTTAGGTTACTCGTAAGATTTAAACTGACAATTCAACTGTTTAAGAAGTAAATTTCATTTAATAACAAAGCTCTCATTTTAACGTTATTTTCTAATAAAGTTTCCCAATATCATATTATACTTTTCAAGCAAGTATTTCCAAATTGAAATCATTTATCATCTCTTACTTACTATAAACACAGGAGGTAGTTACCAAATTTCAGAGTTTAAATATATATATTAAATACTCATATAATATATATATTCTAACAGCACCCCACATAAAAATTATGGTGCGGGCATACTCTGCTATCCAGTCCCCGTATCTCTCATACTAAGGGAAATACAAGTTCGGAATCACTCTCGAACTGTATTAACACAAACAGAAACAACATTGAGGCGAAGCATAGAGTCCCGGTCTCTAAGAGGTCAGCACATGCCCCCACGTCTCTTAGGCCGTCTGACTATCGATCCGATTGGCCTGTACCAAAGTATCTCTATCTTCTAGGGTACGAGTCAATATCCCCCATAAAGGTCCCATCGAGATAAGACTTTCCCAGCGCGGTAACCTCAGGGATAGCAAGTAGCGCGGGCATGGTTTTCACACGTATATAGTATATGCATAAACACAAACATAGAAATATACTACTATTACCACATCAAATTTTGGTACATCTCATAACTCATAATTATGATATTTATCCTTATTTCTTGTTATTTAGTTATCACGTATAACGGTTCGTTTCTTACTTTAATTTGTGGAATTATCCCAACTTATTAAGTGACACTCGTGAATTCCTATCCTCCCAAGTGTAATTTCAGTAAGTACTCATTTATTTTCCAACGTAACTACCTTACTCGTCTCCCCCTTTTTATACATAGTTCCATTGTCCCTTATATGTAAACATCCCGAAAAATGTAAATCTCGTCTTACATTTAAGATTTCATATTATCAATAAGCCCTACTGGTCTTCTTTATCTCCCAAAATATTTTAATAAGGATGTCCAAGGTTATTACTCATTTAAATTAAATTTAACTATTTAGAAGGGGAAATATTAATCTGCCAGGAGGGGTCGATCGATCGATCAATGCGTCGATCGATCGACACTCCTGGTTCAATCGATCGATCAAACAGGTATGGCGAATTCTGCAGATTAACAGTTACGGGTTCTATCGTCCAACATCAACCAAATTCAGATTTTTAACACCCAAACTCCCAGAAATTCGTACTATAAACATTATGAACCCAAATTAAACATCTTCTACGTAAAGCATGCGAATTTTCATCAATATCCATGGATTAATGGGCTAAAACTTATATAAATCTCATGAACCCTAAAAATTTTCTTTAACTTTGTTCTAATCAGTCTTTTTCCAGAATTTCTACTCCTAATCCATCATAAATCCGTGGTTAAACCTCTACATATGAAGGGGATTTCCAGATTATCATTCATATCATTACTACATGAAATTTTCCTATCTCCAACATGGGTTTTCTTCTATAAAACTCATCCTAATCAACCCTAGACTAACATGAATGATGCATTAACGAAATTATGCAAGATAAATACTTGCCTGTAGATTTTTTGTCTCTGGTTTGTGGCTGAAATCAGTGTGGTTACGATCCTTGCGACGTGATCTATCGTTTGGCGGCGACGGCGGCGCAAATGGAGAAGTTTTCGGCCTAGAACACCTTGGCAAGCTCTCTCCTTCCCTCTCCTATGGCCGTCACTTGTCTTTGGTTGTGTTAACCCTAGAAGGCAACCTTAGGCATCTGATATAACCCTTGTAAATTCGTGGGTTTAATTACCCAAAATTACAAAGTGTACAAAATGCCCTCCCGAAGTACTAATTAAGCCTAAAAACACCCCGATACCCAAACTAAACCACCGGGTACACTTTTCTGACTATCTCGACCCTTCCGGACACTTCGACGCACTCGAAATGACCATACGGGTGACTTATAATTTATTCAATTATATTAATCAATATTTAGTCCCAACGCGACACGGGCGCGTCCTGACTCAAATTTCCAAAATTGTCATTTTATTCACTTGTGATATTTAATAGTATCAATATTATATTACTTTACTCATTAGTAATATTCAACAAGTTTCCAATGATTACTAACTCTCGTCACGTTAGTAATTAAAAATAATTAATTTCCGGATTTATATTAAATTAATAACTCACATTAAATTTAATAAATCCCCAAATTTAGAAAGCATAAAAATACAGGATATTACAACCGTCTTCAAGATGAAGAATGGATTATACGAGTGGACAGTCATGCCCTTCGGGTTGTTCAATGGCCCGTCCACATTTATGTGTGTTACGACGCAGATCCTCCGTTTCTTTTTGGAAAAGTTTGTCGTAGTTTATTTTGATGATTTCCTAATATACAGCCGCTCCACACAGGAGCATATGGACCATGTGAGGCAGGTCTTGGAGGTTCCAGAGTTTTGACCTTCAGTTGAAGAAGTATGATTTTATGGTGTGGGAGGTCTCCTTGGGATATATAGTCTCGGGGGAGGGAGTACGTGCTGATAGTGAAAAGGTTCAGGTTATTCGGGAGTGGCCTAGATCGACCACAGCTTCCCATGTTTGCAGTTTCTACGGGTTGGTCTGTTTTTATCGACGCTTTATTAAGGGGTTCAGTTCTGTGATGGCAACTATTACTGCGATGATGCGTGCGTCTGTGACTGTGTTTGCATGAACTGATGAAGCTGAGGAGGCATTCCAGCTCATCAAGTCCAAGATGACGACAACCCCCTGTGACACCCCGACTAATTAAATACCGGGTAGCTACTCCTTTATTAAATTAATTCAAAATGCCAAGTTGGTCCAGTTAATAGCATCACTGTCGAAAACATTTTAATGATTACTAACCACCTAGTATTTAAAAAGTAAGTGCCAAATTTTAATTTAAGTCTGATTAACATGCAACAAGTGTAATAAAGAATAATAGCACCATTCACCAATACTGAAGTAAATAGAATAACCATCACACATTGTAAATAAAGTCTGGAGGAAAACTCCTCACTACAATCCCACAACTGAAATAAGTAAACTGAATACTAAATCAATACATGCCAAAGTCTGAAAATTGTAATGGAAATGTAACTCTAATAGAAATGGGCAACATGCCCTACAACTGATAGATAATGAATCTGGAATCCAAGTGATAGAGGCGTCTACAAGCAAATCCCTGTAGCTTCCACAAACAGCTACAGCTCGTCACCAGAATGAGTATCCTATGCATGGTGTCCTTGTGGCTGGGCACCTAAAATGGTTTTACAAGAAAAGTAGATTTGAAAGCAAACGGGTCAGAGCCCGAATGTGGAGTTATATTTTAAAAACCTGCAAGTGCTTTAAAAACATTTAAAAAATTAAATGCAAAGTACATGTTAGGACGTGCACTCACATGATATTCTCACCTCTCGTCTAACTGTGCACTCCTAACGTAAGTACCCATCTACAACGACACAAACCACTAGCTAAGTGACATTATATCTAGCTAGACTGCCATAGGTCCTACCCTTATTACTCGGTTCTATTAACATTATAACGCTCGTAATTAAATAGGGGTTTAACGTAAACTCAGATGCTCAATATGCAATATATTTCACTATCAGCTAACTCGTTATGTTTCTCGAAACAATACCGTAATTATATTCACAACATTAACATGAAGGTTCCCATTAATTAAGTGTATATTATTCACATCATAAATATACAATACAAGCACCCCGAGAACTAAGCTGCGGTGCACACATACTCTGCTATCCATCCCGGTACATCACGTACATAAGGATTACATATTCCGAATCTCTCAGGAATAGTTCACAGATAACAACATCACAAATAATGGAGGCGAACACAGTCACATCACATGGGTCACGCACATACCTACGCTCCCACGATCAGCGGACTTATTAATATCCCAATAAGTCTTTCTATGACCTATGTTCATCAAGGTAACCAGTCTAAATCCGGGCAACACAAGGATTAGAGGGCCCTAAGCGAACGCAAACCTCCCGTTATAGCAAGTATGGTAGGTATGTCATACACACAATTCATATACCAATACTAAGTAAATACACGTCTTAGTAATCCCGTAGTTTAATTGTAGTACTATTCTCATTCTCGTACCAATCTATAATTTATACACTTTATACGATTCCGGTTTATAATCATACGCGCCCTAAATTTATTCTCACGTCGTAGTAGACACTCACGTCTCAACCCAAACGGTTCATTGATTTAAATCACTCGTATATAATTTACTACTCATAATAACCCAAAAGTCCCAAATCTAGCCATATATCATCAAAGGAATGTTAACTCTACCCTCGAACAAGTTTACGGGACTCCCAAAATCAAAACAGGCCAAAAAGGCCCAAACTGCCAGCTCGTTAGAAGTCTCGTTCGAACGAGATCAAACTGTCAGCTCGTTAGAAGTCTCGTTCGAACGAAGCTGTTCGAACGAGGCTGTTCGAACGAGATCCAGTTCGTTCGAACGAACTGTACCTTCTAACGAGATCTCGTTCGAACGAAGTTCCCTTTCGTTAGAAGCGACTGGTCAATTCGTTAGAAGCTCGTTCGAATGAGTTCGTTCGAACGACCTGGGGAGGGGCTTCTAACGACCTACCAGTTTCGTCCAAGATTTGCCTTAATCTCGTTTTTCACCATTTTTACTCCTCAAATCTCCTCCAAACTTAGTCCCAACCATTGTTTTAAGTTCTCTAATCATCCTAAAACATGCTAAGGTCATACACTAACATCTTTTAAGGGATTAATACATCCTAAACATCATTAAATCACAAGTTTCTACCTTTTTCCCCAATTTTCTTCAAGAACATAAACCCTAGATTATTATCATCATAAATTCCCAGAATTTAATCCGTTGTTACATCACATAAATATGAAATCTCTGAATTCAATCTTCAAACCACGTTTCTACATGCAAACCTATACCCAAATTTAAAGTAATAACTTCCAATTTCATGGGTTTTCCTTTAACTCTTAAATAAGATTGATTATCAAGATTTCTAACATGGAAGAAGCATTCACTGCGTAAAGAATGTAATTTAAATCACTTGCCTTTATTGTCTCTGAATTTGGTGTTGGTTTGGTGAAGATTTCTGCAGAATTCCTTCTCTTTCTCTCCCTCTCCAAGCTTTCTTCTCCAAAAGGTTATGGTGGCTAGGGTTTGATTTGGGGAAATTTAGGAAACCTAATCTAACAACCCCCGTAGCTTGTTGGGTTAATATGGGTTGGTTAGTGGCTTAGTGGGTCAATTCCCAATCAGATTAAAACTCCTAATTTTCGTCACTTTTAATTCCTCAAAAATACAAAATTACTAAAATGCCCTTTATGTTGCCAGTATGGCCTAAAAATACCCCGGGACCCAAACTACACCCCCGGCTAGTGTTTTCTGACTATCTCGACCCTTCCGGACGCGTTGGCGCACTCAAAACGACCATACGGTTTATAGAATTTAAATTCACTTTTATAATTAAAATAATACACCATGACGCGGCGGTAACACGCGTCTCAACAAAATTTCCAAAATGCCGTATATCAATCTCACGACAAATTTTTCATAATTCAATATTCATATAAAAACATGTATGCACATAATCAAATACCAACTCGCATCTCGTTAGTATTTTTAACCCGAATTAATTTCCAATTAATACGCATTTAATTAATTAATCCCAAAAATAAATATAGCCAAAAATATGGGGTATTACATACTTCCCCCCTAATAACTGAATTTCGTCCCGAAATTCGAAACTAGAAAGTACCTGCTAAAAATAACTCTGGATAACGTTCGCGCATCTCATCCTCGCGCTCCCATGTGGACTCCTCGACATTGTGATGTCTCCACTGAACACGCACTAACGGGACTATCTTTGACCGCAGTTTCGTCTCGCTTCGGTCCAAAATAGCAATTGGCCCCTCCTCGTAGGAGCTATCCGGCTGGAGATCGATGTCCTCTACAGCAATGTGAGAATGAGCCAAATTATCTCTAAGGTATTTCCTTAGCGAGGAAATATGGAACACATCGTGAATCCGATGCAAATGCTCCGGTAACCCAAGTCTATACGCAACCGGTTCGATCCGCTCAATAATAGGAAACGGCCCCACATACCTCGGTGCCAACTTCCCCTTCTTCCCGAAACGCATAATCCCCTTCATAGGAGACACTCTGAGCAAAACTTGGTCCCCCACTTGGAACTCTCTGAAAAACCTCTTCGCATCAGCGTAACTCTTCTGCCTGTCTTGAGCTACCCGAATGCGACTCCGAATCAACTCAATCCTTGCCGAAGTATCCTGAATCACTTCCGGCCCAAGCAGTTTGTTGTCCCCCACCTCTAACCAACATGCTGGGGAACGACAAGGCCTACCGTACAATGCCTCAAACGGAGCCATACCAATAGTGAACTGATAGGAGTTGTTGTAAGCAAACTCCACCAGTGGAAGGTACTGCTCCCATCCACCCCCGAAGTCAATAATGCACATGCGTAACATGTCCTCCAACATCTGATTTGTGCGCTCGGTCTGCCCATCAGTCTGCGGATGATAAGCCGTACTCAACCGCAATTCCGTGCCCATGGCCTCCTGGAAACTCTCCCAAAACCTCGAAACAAATATCTTGTCTCTATCAGACACGATATTTAGGGGCACACCGTGAAGTCTCACAATCTCTGAAATGAAGAGCTGGGCATACTGTCCCGTAGTGTAGTCAGTCCTTACGGGTAAAAAGTGAGCGACTTTGGACAACCTGTCCACAATTACCCAAACGGAGTCGTGACCCCTCTGCGACGTAGGCAACCCCGTGATAAAGTCCATGGATATGCTCTCCCACATCCACACCGGGACCTCCAATGGCTGTAGCAATCCTGCCGGTCTCTGATGATCCACTTTTACAAGCTGACAAGTGGCGCATTTCGAAACAAACTCAGCGATATCTCTCTTCATACCGCTCCACCAATACTGCCTTCTCATGTCTTGGTACATTTTGTCCCCTCCGGGATGTACCGCGAACCGTGAGCCGTGCGATTCTGCCATCACCTCGTGTCGCAATCTCTCCCCTTCTGGAACTACCAATCTCCCATTGAAGCGTAATCCCCCGTCTGAGTTGACGGTATAGGACTCGACTCCCTCTGCTAGTAATCGAACTATCTGCTCCTGACAGAACGAGTCATTAGCTTGTGCCCGTACTACCTTCGTGACAATCTGCGGTGTAACGGTCATCACAGACATGAAAGATCGGGCCACTGCATCCTGGTGTCCCAACTCCTTCCACTTTGCCTTCCACACCTCTGCCACCTCATCTACTGGCCTACGGCTCAACGCGTCTGCTACCACGTTAGACTTACCCGGGTGATACTGGATATCGAACTGGTAGTCCTTCACAAACTCAAGCCACCTACGCTGCCGCATATTCAACTCCTTCTGCGTGAACAGGTACTGTAAGGACTTGTGGTCCGTGAACAATTGGAACTTCTCCCCCAAAAGATAGTGCCTCCAAATCCGTAGGGCAAATACCACTGCCGCCAACTCCAAATCATGCGTGGGGTAATTCTTCTCATGAGGCTTAAGCTTACGGGAAGCATAAGCTATGGCCTGTCTCTCCTGCTGCAATACACCTCCAAGCCCTTGCAAAGATGCATCGGTGTAAACCAAATACTCAACTCCCGGTCTCGGCAATGCTAACACAGGTGCTGAGGTCAATTTGTCCTTCAATTCATCGAATGCCAACTGACAGACATCACTCCAGATGTATGGCACACCCTTACGAGTCAGATGTGTCAAAGGACCTGCTATCTCCGAGAAACCCCGAATAAACCTCCTGTAGTATCCTGCTAGACCCAAGAAACTACGAATTTCAGTCGCTGTCGTGGGCTGTCCCCACTCCCTCACCGCGGATACCTTCCCCGGATCAACAGATATTCCCTGATCGGAAATAATGTGTCCCAAAAACTGGACCTCCTTCAGCCAAAACCCGCATTTCTCATATTTTGCATACAATTCGTTCTGACGAAGTGTCTGCAAAACCTGCCTCAAATGCTCGGCGTGCTCCTCCTCTGTCTGGGAGTAAACCAGAATATCATCAATGAAGACAATGACAAACTGGTCTAGGAAATCCCTGAACACTCTGTTCATCAAGTCCATAAACACTGCTGGAGCGTTGGTCAAACCGAAAGGCATAACCCGAAACTCGTAAGAACCATATCTCGACAAGAACGCGGTCTTCGAGACATCCTCCTCCCAGATACGTAACTGATGGTATCCCGATCTCAAATCAATCTTCGAGAAGAAAGAAGCTCCTCTCAACTGGTCGAATAAGTCATCGATTCGAGGTAACGGATACTTATTCCGTATCGTGACCTTATTCAACTCTCGGTAGTCCACACACAATCTCAGTGAACCGTCCCTCTTCTTCACAAACAAAACTGGAGCGCCCCAAGGTGAGGTACTCCTGCGAATAAAGCCCTGACCTAACAGCTGCTCTATCTGATCCCGTAACTCCCTCATCTCAGCTGGAGCCATACGGTACGGTGCGCGTGCTATAGGTCTTGTACCCGGTAGCAAATCTATAACAAAGTCTATCTCTCGACTGGGGGGTAAGCCTGGTATCTCCTGAAACACATCCGAATACTCCCTGACTACTGGGATAGAATCTAAAGGAATCACTACCTCCTTAGAGGTATCCTCCTCAATGTAATACAGATGAGCGGTCGATCCTCCCTCTGGGCGAGGCATCGCCACTGCAAACATCTCTTGCCCCGGAATGGCGAAAACAATGCTCCCGCTGAAGCAATCAATCATGGCCCTATAAGCTACGAGCCAATCCATACCGATAATCACATCGTGAACATGCATATCTAATACCAACATGTCTGCAGGTAATACCAAACCACCAATCTCTACCCCCACTCCTCGGCATATAAAGAAAATAAGTGACCCACTCCCCAATGGTGAGTCGACACACGTCACTGTGCTCTCTGCCGTAGCTAACAATCCTAAAGCTTTCGCGAAGTGTGTAGCTATAAAACAGTGTGTAGCCCCCGTATCAAATAATACCCGACCCATAGTGCCATGGATAGGAAACGTACCCTCAATCGCGGGCGGTGCCTGTGGAACTGCAGCCTGGTGGACGTTATAGACACGTCCATACTGTAGGTGCCCCTGCTGAGCTGGGACTGCTGGAATGGGTGGCAATGCTGCCATCTGTGGCGGTGCGGGGAGAGCGGCGGGAAACATAGGCCTCTGTGGCTCCTGGAGAGCACCCTGCTGCTGCTGTTGTGGGGCCTGCCCCTATCAGGACAATCTTGTGGCTTATGGCCAGTCTTGCCACAAACAAAACACTTCCCTGGGAAGTTCCCTCCTCTCTGCCCCTGCGGCCCCCGGCCCTGGTGGCCGTTACCGTTCCTCCCTTGGCCCTGCTGGCCCTGGTGAAACTGCTGCCCATTCTGCCCCTGTTGGCCCTGATGGCCGTTTGGACCCTGATGGCCCTGACGGAAACCTCCTTGTCCCTGTCTGTAGTTCCCTGATCGGAACCTCTTCTGATCCCCCTGCTGCGAACCCTGCTCACCCTGTCTCTGCCCCTGGACAGATTGTGCCCCACCGGCACCATGTCCTCCTGTCCTGCCCTGATGGCTAGACTCTCCCGACCTCTTGCCCTCGGCCATATGAAAGCGGTGGTCCTGGCAGTGTAACAGAGCAGCGTTAACCACATCAGAATACGTGGCCAACGAAAGGTTCCCCAACAGATGCTGACGGATCCTCCATGTCAACCCGTCCGTGAACTTCTCAATCTTCTTCTTCTCTGTTGGTATCTCATCTGGAACGATATTCAACAGATTCGTGAACTCGGCCTCATACTCGGCCACGGTCTTACCCTCTTGCCTCAGATTCATCAGTTTCCTCCTCATTTCCGTGTGAACAGCTGACGGAAAGTACTTGCGGTCAAACCGCACCCAGAAGTCCTGAATAGTGAGAGTATCCCTCTCCTCCATGGTGGTAATAGACTCCCAACACCTGAGGTGGTGCCTGCTGAACAACGGCAATTGCGACATTTACCGCTTGGGCTACTATAGCTGCAACCTCAGCGGCGTTCATCATGCCCTGAACTGGAGCGGGCTGGGATTCGGGCGTTGCATCCCTGGGAACTCGTCGTGCACGTCGTGGAGGCATCTGAAATAAGAATGAAGTTTATAAGTTCGCAGTTATAAACTTAATATAGCTGAAGAACGAAGCATACACAAAAAGAGTACAACAGTCCTAAAATATAGGGCTCTATATCAAAGAAACTTAGCGGAAACATAATAAGCCGTCAGATCCTAAAGGACACTAGAACCTGATGCTCTGATACCACCTGTGACACCTCGACTAATTAAATACCGGGTAGCTACTTCTTTATTAAATTAATTCAAAATGCCAAGTTGGTCCAGTTAATAGCATCACTGTCGAAAACATTTTAATGATTACTAACCACCTAGTATTTAAAAAGTAAGTGCCAAATTTTAATTTAAGTCTGATTAACATGCAACAAGTGTAATAAAGAATAATAACACCATTCACCAATACTGAAGTAAATAGAATAACCATCACGCATTGTAAATAAAGTCTGGAGGAAAGCTCCTCACTACAATCCCACAACTGAAATAAGTAAACTGAATACTAAATCAATACATGCCAAAGTCTGAAAACTGTAATGGAAATGTAACTCTAATAGAAATGGGCAACATGCCCTACAACTGATAGATAATGAATCTGGAATCCAAGTGATAGAGGCGTCTACAAGCAAATCCCTGTAGCTTCCACAAACAGCTACAGCTCGTCACCAGAATGAGTATCCTATGCATGGTGTCCTTGTGGCTGGGCACCTAAAATGGTTTTACAAGAAAAGTAGATTTGAAAGCAAACGGGTCAGAGCCCGAATGTGGAGTTATATTTTAAAAACCTGCAAGTGCTTTAAAAACATATAAAACATTAAATGCAAAGTACATGTTAGGACGTGCACTCACATGATATTCTCACCTCTCGTCTAACTGTGCACTCCTAACGTAAGTACCCATCTACAACGACACAAACCACTAGCTAAGTGACATTATATCTAGCTAGACTGCCATAGGTCCTACCCTTATTACTCGGTTCTATTAACATTATAACGCTCGTAATTAAATAGGGGTTTAACGTAAACTCAGATGCTCAATATGCAATATATTTCACTATCAGCTAACTCGTTATGTTTCTCGAAACAATACCGTAATTATATTCACAACATTAACATGAAGGTTCCCATTAATTAAGTGTATATTATTCACATCATAAATATACAATACAAGCACCCCGAGAACTAAGCTGCGGTGCACACATACTCTGCTATCCATCCCGGTACATCACGTACATAAGGATTACATATTCCGAATCTCTCAGGAATAGTTCACAGATAACAACATCACAAATAATGGAGGCGAACACAGTCACATCACATGGGTCACGCACATACCTACGCTCCCACGATCAGCGGACTTATTAATATCCCAATAAGTCTTTCTATGACCTATGTTCATCAAGGTAACCAGTCTAAATCCGGGCAACACAAGGATTAGAGGGCCCTAAGCGAACGCAAACCTCCCGTGATAGCAAGTATGGTAGGTATGTCATACACACAATTCATATACCAATACTAAGTAAATACACGTCTTAGTAATCCCGTAGTTTAATTGTAGTACTATTCTCATTCTCGTACCAATCTATAATTTATACACTTTATACGATTCCGGTTTATAATCATACGCGCCCTAAATTTATTCTCACGTCGTAGTAGACACTCACGTCTCAACCCAAACGGTTCATTGATTTAAATCACTCGTATATAATTTACTACTCATAATAACCCAAAAGTCCCAAATCTAGCCATATATCATCAAAGGAATGTTAACTCTACCCTCGAACAAGTTTACGGGACTCCCAAAATCAAAACAGGCCAAAAAGGCCCAAACTGCCAGCTCGTTAGAAGTCTCGTTCGAACGAGATCAAACTGTCAGCTCGTTAGAAGTCTCGTTCGAACGAGGCTGTTCGAACGAGATCCAGTTCGCTCGAACGAACTGTACCTTCTAACGAGATCTCGTTCGAACGAAGTTCCCTTTCGTTAGAAGCGACTGGTCAATTCGTTAGAAGCTCGTTCGAACGAGTTCGTTCGAACGACCTGGGGAGGGGCTTCTAACGACCTACCAGTTTCGTCCAAGATTTGCCTTAATCTCGTTTTTCACCATTTTTACTCCTCAAATCTCCTCCAAACTTAGTCCCAACCATTGTTTTAAGTTCTCTAATCATCCTAAAACATGCTAAGGTCATACACTAACATCTTTTAAGGGATTAATACATCCTAAACATCATTAAATCACAAGTTTCTACCTTTTTCCCCAATTTTCTTCAAGAACATAAACCCTAGATTATTATCATCATAAATTCCCAGAATTTAATCCGTTGTTACATCACATAAATATGAAATCTCTGAATTCAATCTTCAAACCACGTTTCTACATGCAAACCTATACCCAAATTTAAAGTAATAACTTCCAATTTCATGGGTTTTCCTTTAACTCTTAAATAAGATTGATTATCAAGATTTCTAACATGGAAGAAGCATTCACTGCGTAAAGAATGTAATTTAAATCACTTGCCTTTATTGTCTCTGAATTTGGTGTTGGTTTGGTGAAGATTTCTGCAGAATTCCTTCTCTTTCTCTCCCTCTCCAAGCTTTCTTCTCCAAAAGGTTATGGTGGCTAGGGTTTGATTTGGGGAAATTTAGGAAACCTAATCTAACAACCCCCGTAGCTTGTTGGGTTAATATGGGTTGGTTAGTGGCTTAGTGGGTCAATTCCCAATCAGATTAAAACTCCTAATTTTCGTCACTTTTAATTCCTCAAAAATACAAAATTACTAAAATGCCCTTTATGTTGCCAGTATGGCCTAAAATACCCCGGGACCCAAACTACACCCCCAGCTAGTGTTTTCTGACTATCTCGACCCTTCCGGACGCGTTGGCGCACTCAAAACGACCATACGGTTTATAGAATTTAAATTCACTTTTATAATTAAAATAATACACCATGACGCGGCGGTCACACGCGTTTCAACAAAATTTCCAAAATGCCGTATATCAATCTCACGACAAATTTTTCATAATTCAATATTCATATAAAAACATGTATGCACATAATCAAATACCAACTCGCATCTCGTTAGTATTTTTAACCCGGATTAATTTCCAATTAATACGCATTTAATTAATTAATCCCAAAAATAAATATAGCCAAAAATACGGGGTATTACACCCCCATTCTAGCCCTTCTTGATTTCAACCAGATGTTTGAGTTGACTTGTGATGCTAGCAAGTCTGGGATCGGTGAGGTTCTCATCCAGAATGGTCGCCCCATTGCTTACTTTAGTTGAAAAGTTACTGGTTCTGACGTCAACTATTCCGCCCATGATATGGAGTTCTATGCAGTGGTGTAGATCGTTAAGTATTGGCAACCCTATTTGATTCATCGGGAGTTTGTCATGAAATCGGATCACGAGATCCTCCGATTTATGAACTCCTGGAAGAAAGTTAGCGATCGACACGCCAAGTGGACTAATTTCTTGCAGCAGTTTACCTTCCACTTACAGTATAAACCAGGTAGAGAGAATTTGGTTGCAGATGCATTGAGTTGGAGATCTCACTCTAGTCACCATTCAAGGGTAGTCTTTGACTTTTTCGAGATTCGTGATTTGTACACGACACTTTTTTTGGGCGTATTATGAAGGCATGTACACGTCAACATGGCGCTCAGGGTGATTACTTGTTACAAGATGGGTATTTGTATCGTGGCACCAAGTTGCATCCCTGCTTCCTCCTGAAGGGAGAAGATCATCACCGAGCTCCATGGTGGGGGCCTCGCTGTTCATTCGGGTGTCGCTCGTACCTTAGCTACTCTACGCGAGCGTTTCTATTGGCCTACTATGAGGAGGGAGGTCAACAACGATGTCCAGCGTTGCTATACTATACTTGTCAGACGACAAATGGTCAACATACTAATGCCGGTTTGTATATACCCTTACCCATTTCTATGAACTTTGTTATTGGACTACCTAAGACGATCAATGGGCATGATTCTATGTGGTAGTTGACAGGTTTTTCAAGATGCCCCATTTTATTTTGCACTTGCGGACTTCGAATGCCTCGCATGTTGCTACACTTTAGTTCCTCGAGATTGTCCGTTTAGATGGGGTACCGAGAAGTATTACATCTGATAGGGATGTTCGTTTTACAGGTTAATTTTTTGACGGACCCTTTGGAAATTGTTGCGATGCACGCTTCAATTTTCCACATCTTTCTATCCACAGATTGATGGTCAGACTGAGATGGTCAATCGGAGTTTGAGAGATCTTGTACGATGCTTAATTGGTGAGTCGCCTAAGACTTGGGAAGGGGTTCTTACTCAGGCTGAATTTGCATTCAATAGTTCGATCAACCGCTCTACTGGTCTTACCCCTTTTCAGTTTGTTCTCGGGTCTTCTCCTTTACTGCATGCTCACCTTGCTAAAACACCCCTTACTATGACAGTGAGTGAGTCCGATAGTTGCTGATTTTGCTGCCAAGATGTTAGCCATTTATGATGACGCGCGTGCACGTTCACAACGTATAGATGCTTCCTACAAGGAATAGGCGGATACTCATCGCCGGTTCCTTGTTTTTCATCCCGGGGATCTTGTTATAGTGTATCTTCGGCGTGAGAAGCAGGTGGGCAAGGCCACCAAGTTATAGATGCGCATATTTGGTCATTTCCTCTTGTTTTCGTCGCTGTGGCGATAATGCATATGAGCTAGCCCTGCCAGAGGGCTTTAGGACACATTCCACATTTAATGTGGCTGATTTGAATTTGTTTCGTGGTTCGCATGTTCCCCTAACTCCTCTACCAATGGATCCGACACAGTCAGTTCGCTCGCATGTTGACCGTATTGAGGGTATTTTGAATTCTGAGATGACTATGACACCTACGGGCTCCCTTATCTGTTATCTGATCCGTTGGTTGGGACGCCCTGAGATTGATGATTCGTGGATTATTGAGGCCACATTGCAGCATGTTGGCCGTGACTTCTACGACCATTTGCAGGAGGATATGTCTACGCTTCGTTTGTTGGGTGGGGTGGGGGGGTAGAGTGACGCATGAGTGTATACGATCCCCGTGGGGGCCGCTTATGTTTAGTTACTAGTTGGCTGTTTTATTTAATTATTTAGTTTAGGGTTATTTTAATCTTTTGGGCCTTTATACTTGTAAAAGGATCCCTAATTGTTTAGTTTTCTTTATTATACGATGTTCTAGAGAGAGAATTAATGGAGATTTATTATTTCACAGCTTTATTCACATTTGTGTGTAATTGATTTGTGTATCTTTCGTTGCGTTTACATCAGTTTGAGCCTAACCTAATGTTTGCTTACAATTTGGTGTAAATTTACTACTGTTCGCATTTGGTTTTAGCATTTAAGTTAATTTTACTTCTAAATATATTTCATTGACATGTTCCATGGCATCAGAATTTGAGCATGGTATATTAAAAATTCAGAACATGGGATTTTGAGGCTTGAGGGGAAAATGGAGGTAGGAACTTTGTTTCAAGATTCACATCAGACGTGATTATTCTTTATAAGGAATTTCTCTGTTTGATTCCTGAGAATCATAACCTGTATTACAGTGGTAGTTTTTGAGTAGTCTTTAAAACTCTTGGGGGCCACTTTCAGGGATTGTCAGCGCCTTCCCTCCTTATGACTTTGTATATATAGTGAGGAACCCGAGATACCATGGCCTAAAGGTCACCAAACTAGAGGAATTGTTTTTGATGTTGTTCGTAAAAATGCGGCGAATTGTTGTTGTTTGGAAGGTGATGTGGCATTCTTTCGTTCATCTTATTTTTGTACAAATCAATAAGATTGTCTTGAACTTCGAGAGGTATTTTGTGTTCTGGAGTCCTTTTAAGAATCTTAAGTTCGAGTATAGTTTGAACTTATTTATTAGTACATTAGGGGTGGAACATAATAATACATTTCAATTGTCATTAAATTTTTGTCTCATGGTATCACTATACTTTCCCTTCCATCCATAATTTACACAAAAGAAATATATGTAATTTGAACTTATTTGTTGATATTGTAATTTGCAGGTGCAAGAGTGGTGACACTAAAAGGTGAATGTTCATCAGTTTTATAGTGCTTCACTCAGTCTGGCAAGGGAAGATACGTGAATCAATCTTGCACAGCCTGAGGCTATGGTTTGAGAAGTGAATAAATTTAGCACTCAAATTCAACTCAGAAGTGTCTTAACTAAGTGAATGGCCTACAAAATGGCCAATTTCTACATGTAAGGTAACAAGACACGATACTGATACGAGTCTGTTAATGTGTATTGCTTTTACTTTATTCCACTTTACACCTTGAATTGTTAAATGAATGTTTCCATTTATTGTTAATATTGTGTTGTGTTTATTTCTCCATATCAAACTACAATTGTTAGGCCTTTTTACCATAATTAGGGAATTTTGACCTTTTTCAATAGTTTTTAGATGTTAAATTTACAGTCACACATGCATCATGTCGGATCTGGGGCTACAAAGATTCAGGATAATTTGCTTTGTGAGTTCGATATAATTTCATGTTGCACGCAGAGACGATCCCACTCATACCCCTTTTCCTAAATTTTGTGTATTTAGCTCCACAATTTTGATTTTTCCAGAAATAAGAAATTACAAGTATAAATGTCATTCTGGATAAGATAAATGATTTGATGATTTTGTAACTCACATTTTTTTCAGACAGCATGGTGACTTAAGTTTGCAAATGTTGAAAAGGAAGTCTCAAGAAGCATTTGAGTTGGTGGAATGCATGAGGGACAAACCATGTAATTGATTTTACAATTTTTGGATTGTAAAACTGTTATATAGCTGTTTTCTTCTCACAGTGATTAAGATATCATGTAGTGGAGTTGAGACCCATGTGCTTCTATTTACAGGTGTTTGCTTTGCGTTCTGCCTTGGAAGATTGATGTCAAGGTGGGGGAAGAAAATTGAGAACTGTTTTGGTGACCCTCATGTACAAAAATTTAATTACCATATCAAAGGGTAGGTTGCACGTTGCTTGTGAAATGGTTGGGCAATATTGCTCCCAATACAACAAGGAACATAACCATGATTCTTCGAAACAAAGCATGTGCAAGAAAAAGGCGAAGAAGAGGAACTCAACTACAAAGAGTTAAAATTCTCCGTTTTTGTTGAAGGGCATCCCTTTAAGTGATAATGGATAGTAATGAAGTTCACAACCAAAAGATACTAAAGACTTTTATTAGTCATTCGTATGCAAGACGTATAACACAAAAGGAAAATATTGCTTGATATGTCGTTTAGTGGTGTGAAGCCAGTGACAATTTTGACAATCTTAAAAGCGTTGGCATGAGGACAATGTGTCGACAATATACAATGCAAGTTCGAAGATTAAGCTTGGAGAGAGGGATGATAGGATTGCTATACAACAAGTGATGAAGCTCTTAATTGGCACACAATTTATTTATTAGTATTGAGATAACATGAGTAGCGGTGAGCTAGAGGACATGTCTTGGGTCCACCCAAGTCGAACATTTATCAAAGTGCTTTCCTTCGGCTTTGATAGTGGATTTCACTTAAAAAACTAAACAATACAAGATGCCTTAGCTCGAGATGGTTGGGATCACTCCATGTACTCTCTCTTTTGCAACCACCTTCACATTTTTGGTCGCTAAGAAGTATTAAAATTACAAATGGGTGTTGTGACGATTGTAGACATTATTTTATTCAAATGTGATTGCTAGTGTGTTCGTGTCAAATTGGGAATTTTCTTGCATGAATCCACTGTAGGTGGTCTTTCAGTGGGCTAAATTGATGTCGTGGACATTCCACATTGCACGTGGAAAAACATTAAAGAAATAAATAACTGACCAAGATCTGTTCAAAAAGTTCTTGGACGCTTGGGTTGCCCTGGTTGAAACCACAATAAAGAAATACTTCATCGATGTTTAGGGGGATGTTTAAGGTGGAATGAGAAACCTTCCCGAATACATTAAAGTTCATCTGGTAGACGTGGATGGGTTTGAAGGTGTGTTTGTTCACGCATGGACGGACGTGATCAAACATCATGGGGGACTAAATAACAAAGTGATGAGAAGGCGCTCATGACAAATTGAAGAAGCACCTTAGATAGTTACTAAGCTTCCTTCGATAGGGTGTGAGCCACTACGGACAATTTGTAGAAGTTGCAAGATTCATGCTAACTTTGAAAAATCGTTTAATAGGCTTTCTCACAATATCCGACAAAATCCGAACTCATCGATTGAGTGTCATAGCTTTCTATATATTTGATATTGGAGGTGAGAAATTTCAATGAATGGGGATGGATGAAAATGTATGTGACCATGTCATGCGCATCGTTTATGACCTACCGTGCACTTATGAGATGATTGTTTATCAAATGGAATATCGTGTGGTACCTTATGGGGAATTGTATGGTTATTGACACAAACTCACAACGGTCCCCCAACTTGTTGAAATACCGAGGGGGATTGATGGACAAGGTCGACCGACGATGAATAAAAGGCATTGTTGCGTAAGCTTAAGGAGGTCATTGCCCATGTCACAAAAACTCCACGTGAACCTTCCAGATTGAGAGATAATAAGGTTAGGACGAGGGACAGTTAAAAAATCCCAAAGGAGAAGAAACATGAAAAATTATAAAAGAGAGACCCTTTGGATTTCAAATATAGGAGAATGAATGATTAGGTTTTACGAAAAGAAAAATCGAAGCTTACAAAAGTGAAGATGGACTTTAGGAAGTATTGGTGTTAAGAGCCGAGTTATACAAAATTCACCCAATACTACACCAAGTTTGTAAGTGAGGTACCTTTATTCTTCCGACCATTTGTTGAAGCCACATTCAATGTCATTGTTGATGAAAATTGTGGATTTATTTGCATTGATTCTCCGTTGAAATATTCTTCAAATCGATGTTTGGAAGGATATACGAGCTGACATGATTGAAGAGGTGAATAAAAAATGGAGTTGTTTTAATTGGTATTTGGGATTTAGTTTCAAGATTAGATTCCAAAGGTGTTGGACAAGTTTGAGAGCTTGTGCAAGAAGATGTACTGGATGGTAATGCCTAATATATGGTTTTACGTGGCATTGGTGTACAAATTCGTTTGCATATTCATCTCCAAGGATCACTGCCTAAATGCACTACCTTTATTATTTAAGAAATAAATCGAGCTAAGAATTCTAAAATTTGACCGTGTCGATCATTGTCACTATGTTGGGCTCAAACTTAAGGAAGGATTTCTAATTCCCCCACTTGCGAGTTAATGGGGGAAGTTCGCCCTAGTTGTCGCTCAATTATGGATCGACCATGACATTACACTAAGAGAGTTGTAGACTTTACAAAGATCTTCCCCAAAGATATTGCGATATGTGATACGTTAAACAAGCTCACATAATGTTTTGGGGCAAGAAAGATACCCTGTAATACCCCATTTTTTTTAGAATTCAATAAATATCTAAATTAATTAACAAAAATGGAATTTAGAATTTAAAATGAAACTTGGACATTTAATAATAAAATGTTAAAAGTGGAATTGTATTTGTTTGCGTTTATTTGAAGTTATATAACTTGAATTAGTAACATCACAATTTAATTTGGTCTTGATTTAGTAAAAGAACTAATTTAGCTTAGTGAGCTTACCTTATTGGGACAGGGTTTTAGAGAAAGGTTGTATGGGGGGCTTAGGGAGAAATCTTATGGTAAAAGGGTCATTGGAATATTTGTTAGGGAGCAAGACTAGGGTTTTACAATATTAATCACGTGTGTAATTAAATGAATCAAATTGAAGAATGAACAACATTGGGGCCGCGAGTATGGGCTTTTAGGGATGTAGCTGCAGGTTGATGACCATGACCATGGAAACTACCTTGCACTACAGGTGTGGCAAACCGTGGGCTACTTATGGGCCAACCGAGGTGCACTATGGTTGGGGTCTTATATAACTTGTTATAAACAAATGAAGCCATTTTAACATCAGATTTCTTAAGAGCTACAACATTCTAAACTTAAGAAAATACTCTATACGTTTCTCCCAAACACCAAAATCCTCCATTAACAACCTAACAACAAGAACTTAAGTGAAAAAAATGAAGATTGAAGGAAGGAACTAAGAAGATTAAAGGAGATTCAATAAATTGAACCGTAATCTATGATTTTATACAAATTACGATAAAATAATGTTTTCCTTATATATATATATATAATTGGTAAATTCACCTAATTTAATCATGTAGGCCTAAAAATTAATTAGAGATAACTAGGTTTGTATTATATTCCCCGATTAAAACCTTATTTTTTGAAATTGGATTATACTTCACATGATTTTGTATAAATTAGCCCTTAATTGATATGGTAAATAATTGAATTAACAATATTTAATATTAATTCTCATATGAGATTCATATGTTTAGGAAATTGGCGTTGAATCACATGTTAGCCTCATACTCTTAAAATCCATATGTTGAACATCCATAAATGAATACCAAATCCTTGATGTTTAATGGAATGTGTTAAATTAGGAACCATGAACTCATAGGTTTATAATCCAGTTAACATAAATCCTTATTATTAGGAGAATCAATCAATAAATTGATAATCTCATCATGTTAATTGTATTATGAAATTGAATAGGGGCTCATATACATTCTTATCAATTCTTATTTTATCTTAATGCCTTTAAATAGTATATTTATGAATTAGGAACCCTTAAACTTTCCTTATACATCCGTGGGATTAAAATAGTAGTTGAAATTGTTGTTGATTAATATGTTGAATTGAGGTTGGACAAAGTTATTTAGCACCTAAATTTACACCTTGTGAATATGAGTAAACTAATTAATTATTAAAGGATGATTTACTCTTTTCCTTGTGAACATGCTAACATAGGATTTTCCCCTTTTCGTAAAGCTAGTTTATGATATTTGAAGTATTGTTGGTTATTGAAAATCCCTATGAGAAGAATATATGCGTATATGGGAGATAATGAACCATTTGTAAGTTAATTGGCTAGAGTAAATGGCAATTCTTGGGACTTGAATTTGTATATACCCATAGGGAGGGGTAAGTTATGAATATTGTGACTGTAGCTTGGAGTAATGAACAAATTATGAACCTTGTAGAAGCTAATGCTTAAAAGAGAATTTGTAATATGGAATATTATAATAGTGTGTGTCAAGTGAGAACACATTATATGCGTGATGGGGGCCCTATTCCTTGTGTAAGGACTGGAATGGATGTGTAACGAATTTTTGTTTGTGCGTACCCTACGATGGTGGCCTTGATCTGATTAAGGAATGGACTGGAAATGAATGGTTTTATATATGCATCCTACGTGATGGTGGCCTCATGCTTTTGACGCCAGGACTAGATATAGATGCAATATTGTTGATTTTGCACCCCATGTGATGGTAGTCTCATGCTGTTGATGGAAGGACTATATATGGTTACGATTATTTTGTGTGTACCGTGTGATGGCGACTTGGGTTGGATGACACGAGACCGAATGTGATTACAATTTGATTAATTAAGATATTAATTAATTATGAAACTTGATGTAATTTAAAATGGACTATGAGGTTTCGTTTTATATTTTATACACGTTATTATATAGGATAGAAAATTGTGGCCATATCTTATACATATATGACTACTTTAAGTTGCGTAACTTCATTATCTTTCATTGTCTTGACCCAATTCTATTGTTGAACATTTTTAGGTGCTCGAGCTGGGCCCCAAGTTTAAGTCTCCTACTAGCTTAGGATGAGGGCATTCTTTCCTGTCCCAGTCGTCACCTTTTTTAGGCGATTGGAGATGTAGGTGTTATTAGTGACTCTTCATTTTATTTCACTCGCATGCATTGAGGAAATATGCTCTATTGAAGTTTATACTTTTGTTGTTGAGATTTGTGGATACCTATTATGTTTGTGGTTGCGTGTGAGATGACTATTGATGTTAGGACTTTTATTATTTCATTATTAAATGGGTGATGATTTAGTATTATTAGTTAAGCATTTTATCTTGTCGCACTCTTTATTATCTTGCATTTTTAATCTTTTGATTCATTACATGCTTATAATGATATTTAATTTTTATGAGAAATTTTTATATCCTAATATTTGGACTTGATCAACCTTAATATTACAATATGCGGGTCGTTACATTTGGTATCAGGGTATGGTCCTCGACAAGTAGGTTCTATAGGTCCATTCTAGTTTCTGCATGAGGTTTTTTCATACGACTGTTTCTTTTGTACACTTATTATGACTTGCGTACTAATAAGAAATTTATGTTGGAATTTTATATGGCACCAATGAGGAGCGCGATTGTTTCTAGGCCAATGACATGGGCAGGATAGACAGGCCCCGCAGCCCTAGTAGGACAAGCACCGACAATATCGACGCCAAATGCATAGGGCCAATATTACTTAGGGACCCATGAGCTAGCCGAGGTTATTAGACAAGCTATTTCAGTGGGGATAGAGTTAGGTAGACATGAGAGGACTTATAAGGCACCACATCCTATAACACTCACCTCGACTTGGGAGCAGGTCATGGGAGAGCCTTCATGAAGAACAACCCACCTAATTTCTCTAGATCTCTGGATCCCAAGGTGGAGCACCAGTGGAGCGAGGACATCGAGCATTATCTCAGGTTATTGAACTACACAAAGGTGCAAAAGTAGGTGTCAACGACTTTTCGCTTATAAGGGGACAAACATCAGTGGTGAGAGAGTGTTACCATGTTGACAAACATAGATAAGTTGACTTATGGGCAGTTTTTGGCACAATATAATGATAATTACTTTCCTTATTCTCTCAGGCTATATAGAAAGTACTTCCTCCTTCTTCAGTTGGGTTCTCGCATAGTGGTTGAGTATGAGCAAGAGTTCATCAGGCTGTCTCTTTTCTCACTAGAGGAGTTGGGCACAAAGAAGAAGAATATGGAGTGTTTCGTCTAGGGATATGGACTTTTGTCAAATTAAGTATATGATTGTGGGGAATCCTACATATAATACATATGCCTAGGTTGTGGATAAATCTTTAATGCATTGTCAGGACATGAGAGAGCACAAGAGGAAGTTGGAGAAGGACAACCAATCTAGTGGGCCTAGAGTAGATGGTTGTTATAGTGGAAACTCGAAGGGATTTCAAGGCCAGTAGGTCCAGAGGGAGTGGAAGAGATTCCAACCCACCCACTAGAGCCCTCAACAACTGTAGGGACCCCCCCAAGTAGGTAAAGGGTAACAACAATATGAATTCAAATAATTGGGACTCAACATGTTCCCTTCATTGGAGTTTGATTTCGTTGTGGAGGTATGGAAAATAAATCTTGAGTTTTCACCAGTGGACGTAAGCATGGGGCGGTAGGGATAATTCAGGCATAACCAATAGAGCCAAAATAATTTTAGGTACCACTAATAATATTAGTATAGACTCCAACAACTACCAACACTAGTAGCCTTGAGGAACCAGGCGCCAACGGATCTTCCAGCCCCCCTGCCTCCAGAGGATCATCCTCAACTCTAGTATGGATGGGTGTATCAAATGATGCCGTATGAGGGGTAGGGGATGGTCCTGACAGTGGATGGTACATTTTATGTTTATGACACCTTAGCCGGATTTTTGTGTGACACGGGATCCACACACTCTTTCGTATCTCGTAGATTCATTAATATTTTTGGGATGTCGCCGAGGCCATGTGATAGGGATTTATCTAATTCAATTCCTTTAGGTGTGTGTACACATATTTTTGAGTTGTGTAAGGGGATTGGTCGAGCAGTGATGTTTAATGTATGAGGCCAGGAGATTTATGGGGTAGCCAAGCCTAGTCCATAGGGTGACATCATGACACATTTGTACTTTATTAATGAGGAGACTCACGAGGCGATTATTCTTTCGTTAGACTTGATTCCCATCGCTCAAGAGGGACATTAAGCCGATTTTTAAGGCACCGTGTCAGATGTCTCTGTTAGAGATGAGGGAGTTGAGAGAAAATATTAAGAATTTTTTTTAGCAGGGGTTCATTCGTCAGAGCAATTCTCCATTGGGAAATCTAGTACTTTTTGTAAACAAGAAGGATGTCTCATTACAATTTTGTATAGACTATATGGATTTGAATAAGGTGAGGATGAAGAATAAATATCTATTAGCAAGGACTGATGATTTGTTTGATTTGTTTGAGGGGGCTTCATTCTTCTCCAAGATTGATTTTTGGCCACGATATCACCAGTTGAGGGTACAGGAGGAGGACATGATTTAGACTGCATTCTCGACTAGGTATGATTCTTACGAGTTCAAGGTCATGACATTTGGGTTGACTAACTCCCCAGCCTCATGAACTTAATGAACTAGGTGTTCCGACGATATTTAGATAAATTCATCATTGTCTTGATTGATGATATCTTAATTTATCCAGAGACAAAGAGGATTACACCAAGCATTTGAGTATATCCCTTCAAGCAATGAGATAGCATAAACTATATGAGAAGTTCAAAAAGTGTGATTCTATAAGCGGGAGGTGAAGTTTTGGGTCATGTCTTCTGGTAGAAGGGTTTATCGATAGATCTGAGTGAGGTGTCAAGTCATGTTAAATTGGGGTCATCCCATGACACCTACTGAGGTCCACGGATTTCGTGGTTTGGAAATTTATTATTAGAGGATAATTCTAGGTTTATCGAAAATAGTAGGGTTGTTGACAGAGCTAACGAAGTAAGGGTATCCGTTTATATGGAGTGAGAGGTGTCAACTGACATTTGACACTCTCAAGGAGAAGTTGACATCTGCGCTAGTTTTAGTTCTACCTAGAAGTGGGGTCGAGTATTTGGTTTATACAGATGCTTCCCTACAAGGATTGGGTGTAATGTTGATGCAAGAGATCGATATCTTATGAGACTTGAAAGTTGAAGCCTCATGAGGTCAACTGTCTGACACATGATTTAGAGTTGGCGGTGGTAGTGTCCTCACTACATGTGTGGATACATTATAAATAAGGTGAGAATTTTAGGGAACTTTAGTTATTAAAAGAGTCTATAATATCTGTTTACTCAAAAGGATTTGAGCATGAGGCAGCACAAGTGGTTCGATTTCATTAAGGACTATCTGTTCACGATTCAGTATCACCCGGGGAACGCTAATGTAGTGGTTGATGCTTTGAGTTGACATCCGAGTGGTTATTTGTCTACCCTAAAGATGAAAAAGTGGGGTTCAACATATGCGGTTGGAGAGTTAGCGAGAGATTTTATGGGTACGATCATAGTACCTCCCGACATATTCATAAGGGTAGTTAGATTATAAACGGGAGACACGACATGAAAGGAAAAGGTGTTGGATCGTCTTTCTACCGGTTTATATTTTTACATAGTGGGATCATATGGGGATTTGCGGTATAAAGGGAGGTTTGTGTTACCTTTCGACAAGGAGCTATATAGGGCAGCTATGTAGGAGGCCCAAGGTTCTTAGTTCATGGTGCATCCTAGAGGGTACAAGACATGGGGAGTCAGTATTGGTGGCCAAGTATGAAGAGATATGTTGTTACTTTTATGGCTTAGTGCAACACATGCCAAATAGTGAAGGTGGATCATCAGAGGCCGTTAGGCACATATTGGGATTGTATACTCGAAGTCATGGTTCATTAGTATATTTTAGTATTTCCATTTTTAGAATATTCACATGATATGTTTTCACTATATTATTTATATATTAATGCATAGGTGTCTTTTATTTTACACATTAGATGATTTGGTGTGTAGAATTCGGATTACACACGGAAGATCAGATAATCGGTTCTTGTAGAATATAATTATGGTTCACAATATTAGATGGAGGTGGACACACCATCATTAGGATTCTAGCACAATGTTTTAGTAAGTCTATCTTGATTCTATGAAACGATACAACTTCAACTTATTGTGCAAATACACTTTGTGTATTGAACGAGACTCATTTGAGATAATTGTCTTTATACTAAATATATAACATAATACACATCTCATAGTTATTATGAATGCTTAATCCCTTAATCCGAACATAATTGATGGACATGTGCATTGGTTGTTCATTACTTTGATCTATTAAGTGAGAATCATTTATGGATCAATAATATTGGTGGATTGGGTAATGGTGATTAATGTATGGTGAAAGCTAATTATGAAGGGAAATCACATCTCCATATAGATATTGATGATGACCTTTGATGTATCTTATAAGTTTTGATGATGTCAAAACTGGTTGATGAATTTAATTATCGATCTTATCAAATAAGTTAAGTGGGTTGTCTCAAGAATTTTATAAGAAGTCCGATTAAATATAATTATCAGTAATTTAATTTAATCAACAAGTATCTGTAACCTTAACGTAGGGAGATTATTAAGCATTTAATACGAGGAGCTCGACAGTATAATTTTGAGATAATAGACTAGAGTTCAATTATTTAGTTGAATGAATAATAATTTATAGAATTATGAAATTAATTATAGAGTTTAATTCAATAATAAACCAATCCATCAAAATCTCAACATCAAACAACGTATAGCTAAGAATAGTAATCCCCTTGATAACGACATAATTTATAATATCAAACATAATCATCTTTTACTTATTACGTTCATTATTACCAATTCATATAGGGATTAACCAAATGCCTAAGGTTTAAACTACATTGTAAAACATTATTGTATACTCAATTCTAGCGGGGTTCATATGAAGTTCCAACAATTAAAAGTGTCCCAAGATACATAGGCATCTATATTACAATTTCACGAGACAAGTTATACTCATAACTCACATTTCATCTTTCCAAATTTCATAAAAAATATGGTGTAACTCTTAATCATTTAATATATTAATTTTCCTATCTTTACAACAATTACATAATTTATCTCACATTAAAATCTACGAATTCTCATGATATAGGAGTTATAAAAATTTCAATATCATTTAATATTAACAAGAAATTAATTAGGACTACCTTTCCTAAATTAAATTTATAATCACTTTTAATTAATTAAGAAACATGGTTAGGCAATATTTACATCATAGAACACTAAAGGGAATAAGTAGAATATTCTTGAATTTTAGTTATTTATGAAATCTAACTTGAAATCTTGTTCTCCTACGAATTTTGATCAACTTTCCGTCTTGAAGCAATCCCAATTTCAAGTGCAAGTACCTCAAAATGGAGGTTTAAATGTGGAGTGTTAATGGAGTTTAGGGATTTTGAGGTTATGGATGGACAAAATGAGGGCTATAGGTTTTAACTTGAGAGAGAAGTGTGGGACAAATGAGGCAAACTCATGCATAAGTAAGACATATAAGCCCCAAAATAGATTGACCCATTGCTTGGCCATGAGCCACAAGGCCACAGTGATGCTTACTCAAGCCCACGGTCACGGCTAACCCAACTCCCGATCACAGGGTTCCTCACTCCTAAGGTTCTTTCCTAATTCCCATAATGTACCCAAACCAAATATAAGTCCATTTTGTTCAAATAATGAGCACAAAAATTACCAGAAATTCTGTAAATTTAACTTTACTCATTTAATCAAACTTCCATCATTAAAAATCATCCCAGTATATGTGTATGTGTGTGTGTATAATATTGAAATATTAATAATTATTAACTCATTTAATTATTTAATTAAAATTACAAGGTATTATAGTAACTATGGCAATAGGTCTTCATAGAGTAAATAAAGGAGCCGTGATAGGAGAAATGAAATCCACAGTTCCCGAGGTTCCCAATTAAGGATCCAATGGGGGCAAGTACCATGGATGGTGACTGAGTTTGTTAAGTCTTTAGCTAGGTATATGGCAACAAGAGTATCCGTGGGCATGTTGGTTGAATCATAAAGCAATTCAAGACACTTGAGACGTTTCCTTTATGAGGGGAGCTTTATCCCTTGGAGGTCGAGGCTTGGCTGTGTAAAATTAAAAGGATCTTTGAGGTGATGATATATACCGAGGAAAAAAATTTGGCTTTTGACACATTTATGTTTTAGGGAGAGGTTGAACATTGGTGGAAGATGACAAAAAAGGACCTAACTGAGAGGAGGAGAGGCCACTACCATTAGTTGGTCAAGATTTAAATAGGTAATCTACTAGAAATACTTTATATTCGTGGCTAAGGATAAGAAAGAAGTATAATTTTTAGAGTTAACCTAATAATCTATGTATGTGGCCAAGAATGAGTCAAAGATTGTGGAACTTTCATGTTTTTCTCCTCATATGATTGGTACCGACGAAGTAAAGGCCAATAAATTTGAGAGAGGCCTAAAACCTGGTCTTCACAATCGAGTTGTTGGACCAAGATTGAGGACATACTCCGAGTTGATGGAAGTGGCTCATATCACGGAAAAAGATTTTGAGGATGGGTTGAAGGCTAAAGTTGAAAATCTTAAAGGAAAATACGAGGGTGAAGCAAAGAAGGATGATAGATCATGGAATTAATGCATAAGACAAGGACCAAGTATAAAGTTATGAACAATAGGAAGCCTAGGAAAATGGATTTTGCGGCCATCACTTGCTACAACTGTGAGATGAAGGGTCATTATTCTAAAAACTGTCCATTGGGAATGAATTTCTATAACTACATTAATATTATCTATATATCTATAGAATTTAAGTTACGAAATAAGAAAGATGTCTAGAGGGCACAAACCCAAGCCAAAGTTTATGCGATGATTGGCAATGATGTTGAGAAAGATGAAGATGTGATAGCAATGACCATTACTATTGATGATATAAATGCGTATGCATTATTTTGATTTTGGTGCCAGACACTATTTTGTATCCACCACTTTTGCATGTAATATAAAGATGAACCCCAAACTTATTGACTTTAGTAAAAGATATCCCAATAAGGATCACGATAGATGCTGCGTCCATTTATGAGGGATGAGCCACAAAGATTGTGGGAAAAACTTTTAGGGTTAATTTGATCATTTTAAAGCTTGAGGACTTCACTGTTAATCTTGGGATGGGTTAATTGCTCGTCATTTTCCTAGATTGATTACGCTAGGATGGATATTTGTTTATGTAATCTTGGATAGGCTGAGTTGAATTTTAGGGCGACTGGGACAGTTATGAAGACCTTGCTGATATCATCCTTAAGATCCAATAGACTGTTAAAGAGTGGATGTCGCGGTTATGTAGCATATGTAAAGGACCTTAAAAAGGCGTCGCAACCAACTTTGAGAATTGTAATACCCCATTTTTTGAGGGCTTATTTAAGAATATTATATAAGATTTCAGTAATAATTTTAAAGAAAAATATTTGTATTGATATTATATTTAAAAATAATTTAATTTGGTTTGAAATCGAATCAAACATTTAAATTTAAATTGTTTATGTAGATTTTATAATGGTTTAAATATGTAAAATATACAATTTTAAATTACAGGGCAATATGGTAATATGCGTTAGCTTAGGCTCGAAGGTAGGTTTTGAGGGAAAGGTTTATCAGGAATGTTAGGGTTGATTTTAAGTGTGAGGAGCAAATAGAGAGGCCAAAAACGAAATCTAAAGATTCAAAAACGAGATAAATGAAAAGAGTCACTTTTGGGTGTTTTAGATCTTATTTTTGAGTGCTTTCAAATGAGATTTGAGAAAAACTCAAAACATATACCTGACCCAATTTTTCATGTAGAATCCAAATCTAAAGTTGGATTGGTGATTCGAATAATGTTTGGATCTGATTTCTCTGTATATTTAAAACATTCCTACAATGTTGGATTTTGACTCGCTTGAGGTAGTTTTGTTCTCCCGTGGTTAGTTTAGTGTGCTACACTTATTCAACCTTGATTGTATAGTTATATCTATGATATGTGTTGCATTTATATGCATTATATTCTCGTATAATATATTCATTATTAGACCCATTTTGTATGTGATATTTTCATGCCGTGTAGTTTGGGGTAACGAAACTAGTTGATTTTACGAGCACGCTGGGTTATAGAAATTTGGTAGAAAATATGTACACTTGATTTATAGTAATTGAATCTGAAATTTATATGAATTGAGAGAATATTATTATTATTATTATTATTGGAGAATGAATAGGCATTTTTTAGCCAAACCATCCGCTGGACGGGGTGTACTGTCGGCTACAATTTTATTTATTAACCAAAGACTAGGCCATAGACCCAGTTGGCAAGTATGCCTAATGTTGTTATGATGGTGATGCCAAGATTTTATGAAGGTGATGCCAGATTATGATGGGTCATGTTCCCAAGTTAAGTTATTTATTTTGGGGGCCATTGGATTGTTCCGAGGATAATCAACATGATATTGGACGGTAGTCCATACCGTACTATATGAAGTGTGGTGAGAATTTTGATATGGGGTCTTGGGTTATGTAGTGATCGACATGAGATCCTAGGTTAAAAATTATATTATTGGAATTTTAATTTGACTGTTCATATTGCATACACTCTTGTATATGATGCACGCACACATGAGTATGTGTAGTTACACTTGGAGCATTTATATGAGCTACTGAGTTTCTCCCTCACCCCTCATAGTTTGTTGTATATCAAGTTTGATGCGAGATAATATTTATGGCATCATTGGTATTGGGGTTGTCGTTAGAAGCTCTGGATATTTATTCTCAAAATTTAAATGTACCGCTTTGTTTATTGTAAATTATTTTTTAAAAGGGCATTTGAGATTAAAAAATTGAGACATTTTATTCAGTCAATTTATGTATTTATGCTTCTGTAAATTTATGCTCAATCTAAATGGTATTGTATTGTAAAAAAAATTCCCTAATTTATCAATATTTTTCATCAGCTCCTCCTGGGGTGTTATAAGAATGTGTTTGTGGTAGAATATTACAAAGATGTTATTCCACATGAGTTGTCAGGGTTGCCTTCAGATAAATAAATTTAGTTTACTAATGATCTTATGCCATAGAGCGCACCCATGTCTAAGACATTATATAGAATGGCACATGCATAGTTAAAGGAATTAAAGCAATAGTTAAAAGATCTTTTAGGATAAAACTTCATCGGGCCCATTACCTTTCCTTAGGTTACTCCAATGCTCTTTGTAAAGAATAAGGATGGTTTTATGCAAATGTGCATTGACTATATAGACTTAAATAAAGTAATTATGAACAAAAAATATCCTTTACCTAGGGTTGATGAATTACTTGATCAATCAAGATATGTTAAGTACTTTCATAATAATGATTTGAGGTTAGGATACCATAAACTGAAAATTAAGGATGATGACACTTACAAGACTGCCTTTAGAACTATATATGGACATCATGAGCTTGAAGTTATTCCATTTAGGTGAACCAATGCCCCTAGTGCTATCATGGATTTTTAAGAATATAGTGTTTAGGCCAGCCTTGGATAAATTTGTGATAGTGTTTATTGATGATATATGTATATTCTAAGACCACATAAAACCATAAGGAACATCTCTGTTGAATGTTCGAGGTTTTGAAGAAAAATATGCTATATTGTAATTGCTCCATGTATAAGTTTTGGATTGATGAGGTTTCCTTCCTCGGACATATATTGAACAAGGATGGTTAGACCCTAGAAAGTTCATGACTATTGTAGAATGGGAAAGGACAACTATTGTGACCGAAGTCAAAAACTTGCTCGACGTAGATTTCGATCGAAGTCAAAATCCACACTTCTCGAACCTAGCATATAGTTGATTGTCTCATTGAGTCTATAAGAATATCCGCAAATGTTGGGTGTCCTCGTCTCGAGTCCGAGAATAAATTAGGACGTCATTTATGAATATAATGATAAATTGATCCAAGAACTCCCTGAACACCTTGTTCATCTGTCTTTAAACATTATTTGTGCATTTATTATCCCAAATGTCATAACCATAAACTCATACGACCCATATCTCATAAAAAACGTTGTCTTCAGAACATCCATCTCCCGAATCCTTAACTAGTGGTACCCCAACCTCAAATCAATTTTCAAAAGTACAAAGCACCCCTCAAGTGGTCGAACAAGTCATCAATACGGGGAAATAGATACTTGTTCCGTATGGTGGATTTGTTCAACTCGCGATAATCAATACAAAGTCTCAACTATACATCCTTCTTATTCACGAAAAGGACCGTAGCTCCTCAAGGTGAAGTATTCCTCTGAATAAATTTTCATCCCAAAAGTTATTAAATATGATCTCTCATCTCTCTCAGCTTCAATCATACAATAAGGTGCTCGAGTTATAGGTCTCGTTCCCATAACTAAGTAAATCACAAACTCGATCTTTCTACTCGGTTATAACCCCATAATCTCTTGGAACACATCAGAAATCTCACTAACAATTGAAATAAAATCTAAAGACACTATGACTCCCTCAGAACTGTCATCGTCAATGTAATAAAAATGCGTGCTCGATCCTCCCTCGGGGAGCGACATCACAACCAAGTACATATCCTACCCCAAAATGGAAAAGATGATGGACCTACCAAAACAGTTAACACAAGCATGATATGTACCTAATCAATCCATCCCCAAGATGATGTCAAATTCAAAAATATCTAAAATCAACAGGTCGGCTAGGAAACGAAGTCTACCAATGTCCACCCCTATCCCTCTATACACGGAACGAATAGGATCCCCTCTACGCACATGTGAATCAAAATAAAACAAAATATTTTATGTTAAACATACCATCCCCAAAGATCGAGTAAAGGTACTACTAACGAATGACTGTGATATACTAGTATAAAAAAAATGCATCCAATATGCCCCAAAATAAGAAACATACCCTCAACCGCCTTAGTTGATGCATGCGCCTACCTAGGTACGACTTGATACACATGCCCATACTACAATGGTTGTTTCCCCAGAGGCCGGTCTAGTGGTCCTGGTAATGCTGGCACTGCAACAGCTGGTGGGACTGGCAACTACTGATGTTTCCCTTGTGGTGCCTGACACCCATGTTGACCTCCCTGCTCCTGCGCACCCCGATTGACCTTAGGGCACCACTTATCTATGTGTCCACCCTCGCCATAAGTAAATCAAGTGTAGTTAAAACGGCGTCACCCCTGTTGTCCCTGATGACCTCGACCCCGTTGTCCCTGTCCCTCTTGAGACTGTTGTCCTTGGCCCCGGTGGCTGTTATGCTCATCAAACCCCTTATACTTCTTATGATGTTTCTCTCCTGACTCACTCCCCCTAGGCTGTTAAGCCCCCTGAGTGCCACCCCATGTTTGTCTTGCCTTGCTGTCTAGACGAATATGTATTGGGACTCTTTTTTTTCTTGCCCTTCTTAAACTCTTTATGATCCTGACAGTGAAGTGTAACGACAATCACAACCTGCGTATAAGTGGTAAAAGTCGAGTTCCCAAAAATGACCTGTCTGATATGCCATGTCAAATTGAAGATGACATTTTCCATCTTCTTCTCCTATGTGTTTACCTCCTTTGGGGAGAACAATGAAAGATTGGTAAACTCCTACTCATATTCCGCTACAGAGCATATCTCTTGCTCACCCCTGATGGGTGGTGGGAAGTACTTGTCATCAAATATAATCCAGAACTCCGTGATAGTCATCGTGTCCCTCTAATCAACTGTGGTGACCTACTTTCACCACTCCAAAGCCTCTCCTACCAGTATGAAGCTCGCCAACATCCTCTTTGGGACCTCCGAGCACTCTATCATCCGCAAGTGCCTCTGGATGTCCTTCCTCCGCTGATACGTAATAAGGATATTTATACTCCCAGCAAACTTGGGTGGGTTTACTTTAGTAAAAGCTCCACGCGCTCTCTCCCAAACCGAAGTCTGTGGTTGAATAGGTACCATAACTTACAAATGCAGCTGTGGTGGCAGTTGAAAGTTTTGTAACACGATATCCATCATTGTAGTGACTGTCTAAGTAACAATAATAACTAAATCTGCTATTATTGGTGCCTGCTACGGCTATGGTTGCTACTTTTGCCGACCATCTCTCTCTGTATCACGTCGTGCTCTATTGCGCTTAGTGTTTACCATCTGAAAGAAAATAAGGTTCGTATTAGCTAATGATTCACATAAAAATACAATGAATTCTATTCGTAAGACTCTAACATATCAAAGAATGCAACACAAAATGTAACAGAAATTCCAAGGAACCTAAGACACTACAACCTAGGATGCTCTGATACCAACCCCATATTTTTCACGTATTGGATGGTCATTCTAATACACCGAAACTAGGGTGCGTTAATCAATCTATATGATTCTCAGCATCAACATATAAGTAAACCACTTTAAGTGAATTTAAATCCATCCACAACATGCAATAAACTAAAACTATAAATAAAAATGAAATAAATAATACCTTAACATCCATTAATAATAAACTCAAAAAGTTTCATCTCCCAAAACTGACTGAAATAAAATACTTGGACTCAGGGTCCATACAATCTCTTTATAAAATACTAATATGAAATACTAAAATAGGTAGAAAATGTATGCTATGAATCAACTTAATGAAAAGTTGAAAAGCACGTGAAACTGCAAGTCTGAATCTCCTCAGCCCTGTGGAACCTGTCCATGCATGCCTGAAAAATAGTTTTATATGATTTGGGCCAGCGCCCTAAAGTTTTAATAAATATCTTTAATATCAATAGTAATAATCATGCGACTCATTTACAAATAACATGTCATCCCATCGATATTCACATGCAGTAAAATACCCCACCCCTCATCGAAGTGAAAATAGTACGAGCATGTCCCAACCCAAGGTATACTAAAAGTCTCTATCTCTAAACCAATAAGTAAGTAATTAATAATCAAATACAATAGGGATGTAACTAACGACATGTGTGAGAATACAACCCAAATACCAGTCCCCACAATGTAACCCACAAGTACGACATACACAGTCTTATAATACCAACACATAAATGTGACCTAGGGTTTATTTAATTAAATGTCCATCGTTGGACTAATATATCTCCTTATAGTTCTCAAATATATCACATGAAGGAAACTACCTTCGGGGACCATCTTGTTCTTCTATCGGTAAATCCGTAGGAGTCCCTCACCTAATGGACTTAAAAAAAATACACACATATGAGAATTGAGGAATTAATGCGCAATCACACCACCCGGTAGTCCTATACCAAAACTCGATCCATGGACCGGATCATCCTCCTCTCTCATCACGAAACATAGATCGGATGAACACATGATCAAAATAAAAGACAGTCACAGCGGTCGGCATCAATAGCCAGGTTTGCGATACACGGTCACCACCTTTAAAGCAACCCCGACCGATAGATTCATCATGAGTAATGCTATGTTCACACAAATTCGAATACATACATACATACATATATATATATATATACATACATATACATACATATATATATATATATATATATATATATATATATATATATATATATATATATATATATATATAAGGTGTCGCATCAATCTCGCGTTTACCCCGAATTCTCCCAATCCCCAACGCCGAATTGTACTATTTAATCAAAGTCTTAATCAATCTTTAACCTTAATTCAAGTCAACATGTATAATCTTTGGCCTTTTACTGTCCAGTCCTTTGACTAATAATTTTGGACAAAAAAAACGGGCCCAACAAATTTTAAACGATTAGATCGAACATATAAATACTCTCAAATTAGAAAATAAACACACTTCACAAAAATTCAAGCGCCAAAACGATTGTATTGTCTCTTCGATCAAAACCCCAAAACGATTCTCATTCTCAATCAAATTTCGTCCAATAACAACATATAAATACCCTTGAATTAAAAAAAAAACACTTCGCAAAAATTCAAGCAATCAAAACCCTAATCGTGGAAGTTGTAACAAACATTTCACATTCTCAATCAAATTCTTTCAAACAACACTGACAGGTATGGATACATACTCATATATATGTATTTGATGTAATATATTGCGAATTAAATAATATTATGTTCTTAAGTTTTTTTCTTAAGATTATACCATACACTCTGTATATGTTGTGTTTTTAGCATTATGTTTCTGATATCAACTGTTTGTCCTTGTATTTTGAGTGTTATGTTGTATATTTCATGTACTATTTTTTTGTCCTTAGGTTTTATATAACTTTTCCTTATTTTATTATGTATTTTATGCTCTCATATGTATAAATTTGTAGACATTATACGTGGACTGATGAAATCACATTATGTTTTGTTCATGATATGAAAAAATACATTTGTTGCCTTGATTTTAAATGCAAAATAGACTTTTTGCACATTGAGGACTGCACATTTATGTACTTCATCACTGTACATTACCTCCTGTATACATAATTTATTGAGGCCTGGGAATATATACGTGATTGGAATATGTACATACTTTTTGTATTTGGCGCCAACAGCATATACTTAGGACTGCGAATATTCAAATTCTCTGTGTATTATGTGTGTGTACTTTGTCAATTTTCGTGTACTTTCAAAAAGTACACACAAATTCATAAAGTACATGCATATTGAAATTGATTTGGTTAAATCCAATGTGCATATACTTTATGTATTATGCGTGTACTTTATATAATGTATATATCCTCTCCATATTTAATAGATCCTATGTTATTGTGGTCCACGCCAGTGTCATTTGAATGATATTCCACTATTTGTAAGAAGTATTATGGTTGTGTTATTGCTTAGGAATCATACCATCAAGCGTGTTCAATTACAAAATTGTTAGGTGCACTTTTGAAGATCTTAACAATACAAAACATTTCACATTAACAGTCAAATCAACTCATGATGACAGAACTCACTTTCTTCTTCACATTAATGATAGAGCGAAAAAGTTACTTGATTTTTACTATAATTTGAAGACATTAAGTGCATTTTTTATGTACAAAAGCTACAAGTAACTTAAACGAATGCGAAGGATTTAGCAAAACGAATTGAGAAGTATTGCTTAAGAGGTTTTGAAAGTGCTGGCGCGTTTAGCATGGATCTATTGTATCACTTCTTTTGTGAATATATTATGAACCGGGAATCTTGGTTTATAACTTGTCAAACAACAGGTGTTAGGTATTACCATGTAACGGATGACAGGGAATTTGTTTATTGAAATTATTTTTTACTAATTTCTTATATTTTGTTGAGATTTGTATGAAGTGTTAAAAGAATATTGCATGTACTTTTGTTAAATACGCATGTACTTTATTGTTTGAGCCTGTATTTTATTTCAATTTGCGTATGTTTTATTTTTTGTGCATGTAGTTTATCATTATAGGTTTGTAATTTAAATTTTATGTGTTTAGATTATTATAATGGGGATGAAGATTGGGGCAAAAAAAGGAAAGAACAACAAGAAGATCAGTTCTGAAGAAAGTTCTTCAAGCAGTGATGATAATCTACACGTGGTCTGAATAAATTCGACCAGTATAGGTAAAATGTTGTTAGCTTTTATCATGATTTGTCTGCTATTAAAAAAATAAATGATAAGCATATTTAACTGCTTAAGAAGCCTCCATTTTGGGAGCTTTTCAATGTCTACTACAACAAGGAGGTAGTAGAAATGCAACACAAAAAAACTGATAAAAATATTCTATTCATTATCAAGATGTATAAAAAGGAAGTAGGAGTTTTAACCTGAAGAATAGTGGCCAAATAAGACCAAAAGATATAAGTGATATATTTGGGATCCCAATGGTATCTGACTAACAATCAATAAATCTAAATAAGAGATTGGATGCGTCTGCTCCAAAACCTGGATTCCTTACCCGATACTTAAGAGCTAATTAGAAAGTTAGAAAGTCAGGCATAAATAAGGGTTTGAAAAAATCGGTAGAGTTGGACACAGATGATGGCATAAATGATTTTGTAAAACTTGTTTGTCTTCATTTCACGACGATGTTGCTTTTTCCCAACTCAAACTTCACAATTAGATAATTTTTCACACCATACACCAATAATATTGATGACATGATTAAATATGATTGGGCATCTACTGTGCATGAGTTTCTCATCAATTCACTCAACAAAACAGCAAATTCAATGCCTAGCACAACAAGTGGATATGTCATTTCATTATTAATGAGAAAAACTTACTATTGCAATTAGTCCAACAAAAAAATTGCAAAATTTGTTTGAAAATCCGAGTTCACGTGTAATCTATAAATATCACGTGTACTTTCAAAGTACACGTGATATTTATAAAGTACATGCCTAATTTAAGTGACCATGGTCATTGGAATATCACGTGTACTTTCAAAATACACGTGATATTTATAAAGTACACGCGTTATTTCAGTGAAAGTACACATGGTCACTTAAATTAGGTGTGTATTTTATAAATACCATGTGTATTTTGAAAGTACACGTGATATTTTATAGATTACACGCGTTATTCCAACTGTGAAAACTAGATAATACGATTATTAATATCACATGTTTTTTTTTCATGATCATTGTATTGGGTATGTGAGAAGCTTGATGTCCTTCCACCTGTTAAAGGGAAGGAAGAGAAGACACCAAAATTTCTTAGTGAAACTTGTCATCTTTGAAAGATTGATTATCTGAGAATGATATCGCTACAACAATTTTGAAGAAGAAGACTACAAATAAAGCTGTCAGTAAGGATAGTGCAATGGAAAGTGAAGTTGATCTCGATAAGGGCATCAAAAAGAGTAAAACTCAATGTGAAGGACCCAGTTTCTCTTTGAACATTTCTGAAGCAGGTCCTATACATACTTATCCATCGTCTGAATAAGCTTTTGAAGAATGTGATGACAATGCACTTTCATCAGGTTGGAATATTCCCCTTAAAAACTGTGATTCCTTAAAAAAAGAAGGAAAATGATCGACCAAATGATACTGGGAATTTTGAATCAATGGATTATGAAAAGTTTGAGAATGTTGGGAATTATGAACCAACATATACTCAAAATTTAAAATCAAGAGATTTTGATAATGCTGATGAAAACGCTATAAGCAATGATGGATCCTCGAGTTTTAATTTTCACAATTAAAAATATTGTATAATTTCCTTTTGTAAAACACGAAATGATGCGGAAGCGTACAACGGTGGTTCAACTTTAAAACAACAAATTTTAATTTCTTAAACAAATTAAAATTACACCAAGTGAAGTAAAATTAATCAAGTAATATATTCACTTAAACCAATTAATTAATCCAAGTCCTAGAATTTGCCTAAGTCATATTTATCAATATTAGCAAATTAGGCGAAACCAAATTTTAGCAAATGACTTGAATTAAATAAACTTTACCCAATATTTAATTTAGCACCAAATTAAATGAGTGTGATGATTTAAACCGAATTTTATCTTGAATTATGCTAAACATGCGTTCTACGTTATTTTTCAAGATAAAATAAATCAATCACACTACGCCGCGATGTACGATGAAAAAACCAAGACGGGAAACAACCTCGGACGACCCTAGTCACAAATCCACTAGATACGGAATTACAATTACAAGACAGATAGACTTACAACGCACGACTCGATCCCTATCAAGTCTCGACGCTTCTTCTTGTATACACCTCTTCCTAGCGAATAACCTTGGAACACCACCGCGGTCTCGAAATCCACCGATAGGACTTTATATGGTCACCGTCACCCGTACATGGAGCCTTTCTCCAAGTGGGTAGAATCGCAACAAAACGTCTTCTTCTTTGATGGATGTAGAAGCAAACCAAAACTTCTCTTTGAAACGGAAGAGATAAACCGGTGCCAAACTCCAAGCAATTGTTATGTATATATGTGAACTTGGATAAACAATATGGGTGTAAAACTAGAGTGATACAATATTTTCTCTTGAAAAATAGCACTCAAAACATGAACATTTTTCTAAAAACAATTTTGCTCTCAAACTCTCTCTAAGAGATATACTAGGATGGAAAAGTTAGGAAAAGTTAAGGTTGGAACATGTTCTTCCCGCACATATTAAAGACTGAAAAAGTTGGTTAAAAACCAAGTGGGGAAGTGGGTGCAAAACTGCCAAAAAACTGCCAAAAACTGTTCCCGCCTGGCATCTTGTTCGAACGACATTTCGTTCGAACGAAATCTCGTTCGAACGAGACTTCTAACGACGTTCTAGATTGAACTCGTTAGAATCTCGTTGGATATCTCGTTCGAACATAAGGTTCGTTCGAACGACATATCGAACGACAATCCAGTGGCCTAATATGGGAACTCGTTAGCAGGTTCGTTCGAACGACATTTTCGTTCGAACGACATTTTCGTTCGAACGACATTTTCGTTCGAACGACAATCTCGTTCGAACGACTCTATCGAACGAAAAACCAGAAAGTTTGAATATTCTTGTTTAAGCCCAGAAAACTTTATAAACATTTATTTAAAGTTTTAATTAATTATTTCTTAAAACAAAACGCAGTTTTTATAAAATCTAACACCCAATAAACTTGTTCCAAGCTCCTATATATATATATAATTGCATTCATACCTTGGGAGCATGGAACTATGGTTGATGACGTAGAAATGAGGCACGCAAACTGGCATATTTGATGAAGCTTTATACTCTTTGCCGCTACGTCTTCAATAAACACTTCATAGGCTTGAGAGTATTACAATTAAATACTATCCTATGAATAAATGTTTTTGTCCGGAATTGAGCCAAAACTATATATGGACTCAATTGGAAATTTGTGTCCTTACAGCTGAGAAGGTGAATTTGGATGAACAGAATTCTGCACTAAAAATGAAATTGTTGGAAAAATACCAAACTATTTAAAGCAGCGCTAGAACTTGATTCTGCACTAAAGAAGGTGAAGACTTTGGAGGTGAAAAATGCCAAACTTATTGTTTTGCATGTACAGCTGGAGATGGAAAATCATCAACTTGTGGAAGGACAAGAAGAAATGAAGAAGTTGGAGGTGGAAATTTCCAACTTTTGAAAGAAAAAGAGTTACTTAATAAGTTGGAGGTGAAAAATGTCCAACTTGTTGTCATAAATAATTTTTTGAATGAAAAACTTGTTCAAGCAACAATGAGTGACTCAGAAATAATTAAACAATTGGATGAATCATTGAAAAAATAGGATGAATCATCAAGAATGTTGGAGCAAATAAATGCCTATCTATAGGAGAGTAATAAAAAGCTCAAAAAAATGTATGAAGATATACTGCAACAATTGAGACATGGTGAGCTAGATATAGTAACGTTGAGGCTAAATCTTGAAGAATCAGAAGTGAAAAAAATTGAACAGATACTTTTGATTAATTTTCAAATGGAAAATATCATTATTCTATAAAGTACAAGCAATTATTTTATAAAGTACACTCGTTTTATAAAAATACACGTAGTATTTTGACAAAAGTACACGCGTTTTATCAAAATACACGAAATACTTGGGTAAAACTACATGCGTTTTATATTGTATAATAATTATGTTTTAAGAAAATACACGTAGTTTTTATAAAGTACAAGCAGTTATTAATGTTGTTCTTTATCATTTGTTTCATTTATTTGCATTTGTATTCATTGCTCTTTGACATTATGTTTATCAAATAATGCTTATAATATAACATTCCTTATTTATATATATCAGGAACACACTAATAAAAAACGTATGGACGAAATTTTGGCATTGAGGAAAACTCTTGAAGAATCACAAGTGAAAAAAATGAACAAGTACTTTTGATTAATTTTCAAATGGAAAACATCATTATTCTATAAAGTACAAGCACTTATTTTATAAAGTACATGCGTTTTATCAAAATACACGTAGTATTTTGATAAAAGTACACATAGTTTTTATAAAGTGCACACATTTTTAAAGGACATGATCTTTTTTATTAAGTACAAGCAGTTATTTTACAAAGTACATGTGTGTACTTTTATCAAAATACTGCGTGTATTTTGATAAAAGTACACGCATTTATCATAATACATGCAGTACTTAAATGAAATTACATGCGTTTTATATTGTTGAATAATGATGTTCTTTGACATTGTGTTTATCAAAAAATTCTTACAATCTAACATTCCTTTTTTATATATCAGGAAAATACTAATAAAAAAACTCATGGACGAAATTTCGGAGATGAAGACTGTACAAGCCTCAATGTACAAGAGGATCCATGAGAGAAGATAGAAAAGCAAAAATAGAAGATGATTACATTTATAAAGATGAAATAAAAACACTCACTACAAAAAAAAGTTATTTTTAAGACCCTATTTTTTGGGACAGACAAATTACAGTCTTTAAAATATACTTTTTTAGACGGTTATAATTAGCCGTCTCAAAAACTATTATTTTTTGAGACTGCTAATTATAGCCGTCTCAAAAGAGGTGAGTTTTTGAAACAACTAATTATCTCCGTCTTATAAAATAAATCAAATGAGACCATAACATATTTACTGTCTCAAAAGATATACCAAGTACGAGGGTTAAAAAATTAGATTTCCGCCATTAAAACTTTTCATCTCCCGCCCTAAAGACTTAAACCACCAAAAAAAAGAGAAACATTTTACCCCCATCGGCCAAACCCAATTGTCAAACCTACCCAAATCCAGCCGGCGGCCAAACAAACCCACTCGGCGGGCAAAACCCTTGACTGGTCGGCGCTTAACTTTTAGGTACTCACCATCTCTCTCTCACCCACACACATGTACACACAAACACATACACACACCCAAACACACGCACACAGTGACACACATACACATGAATACAAATAAGGTAGGGTTTCAAATTTAGTTTTGTGTTGGGTATTTACAAGGCGAATACAATCTTTAAATTTAGGGTTTTTATTTTAATTTCAATTTAATTTTCTATTGTGTATTCACCCTCACTTTAAAAAATTCGACTGTTGATATAATTATTAGGAAAATGTAATTAAAATCAATTTATTGTTTAAAAACCAAATTTTCATCTAATCTATTATATAAAATGCAAGATTTTTATAATTATCTGCAATATGTTTGAGCTTGAGATTGCCAAAAATCTTTAATATTTAGTATTTTCATTCAATTCAGCAGGAAATTTGGTGTAGAATTCACTGGACTTATCAATGGGGACTTATTAATGGGGAGAATTTTTTCTTCACCAAGGCTTAAGAATATAACATTACTTCGGAATTTTGTCGTTATCGATGAAGAAACCACTAAACGATTGTGTTTGATTATATTTTTTAAAAAAATATTTAGAATCTTGTTCAATTGATTGGAAAAATATTAAGATCTAATCGGTATACAAAATTCTAAAAATTATAAGCTAGATTTCATCAATTGATCATTTATGCTCCTATCCAATTGATAATATATTTTACAACTCTTATAAAATGTGCATAAAAAGGTAATTATTCAATGAGAAAATGTTGTCTGGTGGGTAGAGGCCAATGAGGACAAACATACAAGCGTCCGTATGTGAACTTGTAGGTTCTTATACGAATAAAGAAGACAAATTAATGAGGGTATTGTGACATTTGACTATGGATTCTTTTCGGTACATAAGTGTGTTATTATCATGTGATCACCTATGATACACGAACGCGAATAAGGTTGTACTGTCCAACACGACATGGATACGCCGACACAATAAATCTAAAACAATTAGGACGTGATATGAAAAAGACACGGCTTGAGATATAAGTATATTAGGGTTCAGTTTGCGATTTCAGGGGTGATTAGGATTTGATTTGGGCAAAAAGTTTGGTTTTGATTCTCGGTTGAATTTGGCTTTGGTGTCAACCGTGGGTTCGATTCATTATCGATTTCGACCTCAATTTCATTTTGGGTATTGGTCGATTTCGATTCAATCTTCCCGTCATTTCTGATTGCATTTGTCATTTCTGTTTGCATTTGGAAACGAAATAATGAAGAGAATAGCTTTTATAAGAGCATTGCATTTGTCATTTCTGCCTCTGCCTTCTTAACTAGGTTTCACCAGCCTTTATAAGAGGTACCCATGGGAGCTTTACTCAAATTGCGACATGTCTTTGACTCATGGGAGCTCTAATCATTAGAATTCCGGGCAAGGAAAATGTGGGTTGGTAAGAATCATGACATAGAACCGTAATGATTTGATATTTAAACGATTTCCTTATTTTTTAATCTATTTGAACCTAATAAAAGCACATGGCTTGTTTGATTGAATATTATAATGATTAACTGTTTTCTTCTCTCTAAATGATGAGCGCAGGTGGCGAGCTTGCTTTTGGGTATCTGTTGCATCACTTACTCTATTGATGGAGTTTTGTGCAGACTCATTGGCTTTTCAAGGTGACTTGCCGTCATTTGTGACTTGTGTCTTAAACAATTAATTTATTGTCTTTTACTACATTTATAGAGAGTTGATGAGTTTGATCATGAAAGTTTTTCCACATCACCCGTCTATCACCCAAACAAACATATATAGAGAGAAGTTGTGGGCCTCACCATTTGTTATCAATTGATCTCAGCTGTATGGTCTAACATTGATTCAATTTTAGTCTGGTGGTATCCAAACACAAAACGCGTTTATTATACTGCTAAAAATAACACGAACTCCTGATGTAAGCATTAAAAATTGATAAAAGGTCGCACCTATTGTGTGATTCCTCCTACAAGTTAAGAAAAATAGAAATTCTCCCATTGTTAAAGCCAAAAGTTGCTATCTTTGTTTGGAAATATTTGTTATGGTCTTAAATTTAATTAATTATTTTTCAAAATAATATTTTTTGAAAATTTTCTAATTCCCAACGATCAAATATTGTCAGTTTAAGTCAATCTGCTCGTAATTATAATGACCGTGTTCTCAAAACAGATGTTTATTGGCACATAGGGCAACTCACAACCAACAATGATGTTTCGGGATGCGGTCATGCTCAATTATAACTCCACGGACGAAATAATAATATCGTAGACTAGAATGGCGTTTTCATTGAGGTACAATTGTATCTCAAAGTGGATAATGATTTGTGGTGCAAAACTGTCACAACAGTACAACAATTAACCTAGCGTCACACAAGAACACAACGTGGTGAATTCTTTATTTGTCATATTTGTTGTATCCTTTAAAATAGTAACTGTTACTTTATTTAGGCATCTAATCATGTTTTAACATACTATAGTGATGTTGATTCCATGAATCCGTGTAGCCTACCACTTAGAGATAAGGAAACAATTTAAGTTTGATTATTGTTATGATATTTTGAGCCACATTCTGAAATTTGAACTTCAGAACAAGGTGTTATTCTGAAGTGGAAATTAAATGTAGAGATTGCAAGTGGTGTATCCCTATCTTGTGCTATTTCAAATTTCTGGTTTGATAGTTGGACTATCGAATATGGTAAAATATTTCTAATAGATATACATGGTATAATAAAGTACTCCTGTACCATGAAATTTGAAATTAGATTAAACATAATGGACAAACTAATTCCAGTTCTAAATGTGAGAACATCTTTTTATAATCTAATATCTGTTTTTTATTTGTTCAAATAAATAAGTCCGGTGTCTTACTAACTTGACATTCCTATTATCGTATTTGCTTGTATGCTGGTACATTTAGATTCATAATGTTAATCACATTGCAGTCTAAATCATTGCTTCATTGTTTTGTGCAGTATTTCTTGTATCAGATCCTCCGTGGCTTGAAATACATACATTCTGCTAATGTTCTGCACAGATACTTGAAGCCTAGAATCCTTCTTCTGATTATACTGCGCCCATTGATGTATGGTCAGTGGGTTGCTTTTTCATGCAATTGATGGATTATAAGCCTTTGTTTCTCGACAGGGATCATGTACACCAACTACGATTGCTAATGGAGGTGATTATTTCTACAATATATACTAATCATTTCCTTTGAAGTTAGGGACCGGGACCTATTTGATTGGCTTGTAATGTTTCCTCAATTCTTTTTATAAGTATTGTTTCTTCAATTCTGTAAACTTGATATAACAATATTGTGCTAAATTTTGGGCTAAGAGTCATTTCTTTCAACCAAGTAATCATAAAACTTGTTTATAATTTCTTCAAAATAATAGGTGTAATTCCTTTAATCCTATACTCTTCCATTTCTGAATGTCATTTCCGTTGTCCTTGTTATATTGTGAATCACCCATCCAAAAGTGGAACTTGAGAAAGAATTGTAAAGAAGCGGATTTGTTGTTGCTGTCCAAAATCCTGCACATATACTGTTTTTATCTTGTTTTTAAGGTGCTAACAGAATGAGTTGTATAAGAACGTGTTGAATTTTAATTTTTAATATCATATTTGTTTTGCTTCTGAGCATACACAAGCAGCATACTCTCAACACTATAACTCTAATTCTGGACACTATAACCCCATTGATCATCTTTCATCCTATTCCCAACCTCCATTACTACAATTACCACCCAACCATACACCATTAAATTGGTTCATAGACATCGGTGCTCCCCATCATATCACTCCCGATCTCGCTAACCTCAGTCATTAAAATGAGCATCATGGCACATATGAGTTACATGTTGGCAATTGTAAAGGATTAAAAATTTCTCATATTAGTTCTTCTCTTTATAGTTATTTTTCTACTTTTTGTTTATCTGATATCTTACATGTTCCCACAATTTATAAATCTCTTTTGTATGTCCAAAAATTTAACAAAGATAATAATATTTATTTTAAATTTAACCCCTCTTATTTTCGTGTCAAGAATCAAGTCAAGCCTCACACTCTTCTTTTTTACGCATATAATGGTAAACATTACTCATTTCCTTTCGCCACAAACATGTCTTCATCTTGTCTGTCTTCTTTCATTGTTAAAACGACCAGTTCTGATTACTACCATTAATGACTAGCTCATCCACATCAACACGTTCTTATCCAAATTTTACATTCTAATTTAACTCTTTGCTTCGTAATAGTACTTGAACGCTCATTCCACCGACACCCAACATGAACATTATTGATAGCTAATTGGTTTACTGCATCACACAAAAGTCTATAGGTTCTATTGATATCTACAAAGCCCGAGTAGTTGCCAAAAGCTTTCATTCGCAACCCGACATTGATTTTGATGAAACCTTTAGTTCGGTTGTTAAACGTACAACCATATAACCTGTTCTTTCCATCGTCGTTAACCGCAATTGGCTCAGCCGTCAACTTGATGTCAATAATACTTTTATCAACGACATTTTAACAAAAACTATGTACATGCAACAACCGATGTTTTTTTTATGCAGCTCAACCAACCATATATGCAAATTACATCGTTCACTTTACGATTTGAAGAGTCTCCCTGTGCTTAGTTTTACCGCGTCCATTAATTTCTCACCTCATATGGATTTCAACACTTTCATTCCGATTCCTCACTGTTTATATTATCTTTTGGTAATATACTTATTTATGTTGATGATATTATTATTAGAAGTAGTGTCTCAGTTGAAATTCAAACACATGTCGATAAATTAGGAGCAACCTTTTCCATAAAAGATCTTGCTCCTTTTCACTTCTTTCTGGGCATTTCCAATATACAACACCTCCATGGTTTATTCCTTCATCAAAAGCAGTATATTTTGAACCCACTAGAAAAATTGGGCATGACCAATTGCAAGCTAGTGAATACACCTTTTTCACTTGATACAAAATTATATATATCTGGTGGTTCACCCTTTTTGGATTCGAAAACATTTCGAAAAATAGTAGGGGCTTTATAATATTTCATATTAACAAGTCCTGACCTTACATACTTGGTTAATAAAGTATGTCTATTTATGTACAATCCTTTCGAGGTCCATTGGCTTGCAGTTAAATTGAAACATACTATTTTCCATTATCTCCTCTTAAGGAAAAATTATAAATCAGAACTCCAAGCGTACTCAGACTCGGACTCGGCTGGTCGTATTGATGATCACAAATACACCATTGGATTTGCAATTTATCTAGGGTCTAATTTGATTTCATTGTTTTCTCATAAGTAACGGATTATTGGTCGTTTGTCAACCGAGTCTGAATATATATCCCCTACTGCTTACATGGCTCCAATCCCTTCTCCCTGAGTTAAAATTTTCTCTAATGGTCCTCCTATATTGTGGTGTGATAATATTGGTGCAATGTATCTCTCTACAAATCCTATTTTTCATGCCTGTATGAAACAAATAGAAATTTCATTTCCATTTTGTCCGTGATAAAATGGACCAAAGGAGATTTACAAGCGTAGTTTATATTTGTTTTGCTTCTGACCATACAGGAGAAGAGGTAAGGCAGTGAGTTCCATCCAGATGGTCAGAAACAGTGGGGCCATTAGGGTCAAGCAGGTATCAAGGGCAGCATCAGTTCTTTAGTTAGAGGCTCTGTAGAGGGCCTATTCGTTGTTTCAATTATGGTCGAGAGGGTCACAAATCAAATGTTTGCACAGCGCTGCGTAATCCGAAGGGTGGACCTGTTCAGGATACTCCAACACGTGCTTTTGTGGTTCTTCCAGGTGAGTTCAATGTCCAAAGTATGGTTAGTTTATTTGCTTCTATAATTCGCATTTTGTATGTTTCGGGTGCTTTCCATTCCTTTATTTCTAGACAGTTAGTTGTAGAGGTTGGTTTGATTCCTTCTAGACTAGCAGTTGCTATTAGAGTAGATTAGGTGGATTAGTGACACTTCTTTAGGTGGACCAGTTACATTTTTTTTCACACCCTATCCTATATTTATTTATTTAAGTCAATTTTTGGTGTAGTTCTTTCCACGTATCCCTAATTTAATACCTATCTATCTCTTTTGCTGATGTCTGATGTTAGTTCTGTCAATATCCTCCCCCATGTTTTGTAGTTTTATTTGTCTTTAATTTGTTGGGACCATGCACTTTTTAGCATTTAAATCAGTGTAGTCTGATTATGATTTCAATATGTTTTTACTTCAGTCATAATTGTGAGACATGGTGAAAGCGCGTTGGTCTTTCGAATAAATTTCAATCTGCTTCCACGCTGCATACTTGTGGCAAGGCATTATATCGTTGTAAGTTCCAAAATTGACCATCCCTGCTAAATTCTGACGAAAATGGTCCAATATTGCAGCCGAGTCCATGACTCAACAAAATCACAGAACATCTCCTTTTATTTAGAAACCCCAAACACTTGGTAGTTAAAATGGTCCATATAATTTTTGCATGTTAGTCATTATTGAAAACTTATTTTGATGATTAATTAATTTTAAATAAACTACTTGCCTGTTAGTTCTAGCAACTTCCAAAATCAATCCTTTAAGCATGTAAATTTCTTGGATATTATGGTTGGGTTTATAAAAGTGAATGAAATTAAGTGAATGACACTGAGGCAGGACCTGCAAAGAAAAAAAATCGTATGCTAAAATTTTATGTGTATGTTGTTTGGTTATTAAATGAATTCTTCCTGTTTGATTATTTTATAACTGATGTACAACTGATGTTGAAATCTGACTTGTTGCTACGATAAATGGAAATATACAGATTCATGGTATTGAAGCGTCGTCGTCATCGTTTGACTATGTCAAAGAAGTTACATGGTTGTAATAGCCTCTCTTGAGCACATACAATTAAGGTTTGTTTACGAGGCAAAAAGAAATTGAATTACTGGACTGATAACCCCTCTACGACGAAAAAAAAAATTAGACAACTGGCAAAGTGAGGATGCTGTGATTATGGGATGGCTCTAGCATAGCGTAGAACCATACATTGCCACTACGCTCAGCAGCCCTTCTATCACCCTTTGCTATTATGAATGATTTACTACTATGGCCGATTCATGTAATGCTACATGTATAGTTCAGTCCCCTCTCTCTTGGATCCTTGATTTAGGTGCTAGCCTCACATATTGGTATATCCTCTTTCTTTTCTAATTTGACTCTCGTCCAAAAACATAAATTGTCACTCATGTTTGATAGAGCTCTACTATTGTATTAAATGGTTGCTCCACGTGTCGAGATAAAGCTCCACTATGGTGGTGGTCATAATTTTTTGCTGGTTGGTGTATAGTATTCATGGAATCAATTTTAATGTTTAAAACAGGTTGGCTACCTGTGGTTTTCATGAATAAACAAAGGAGACTTAGCCGATTTAAAAAAAAATAATAGTAGTTACATATTTATATTGTTTTGGATGAGAATATACTATATTGATTCATTGCATATTGTATTATTTATGAGTGGGATATTAATTTTGACATAATTGACACCTTACTTTGCAGGTGACAATTTTTGTACAACATGCAATGACAATCAGTGATTTTGGAGGTCATACGCTTTAAGATTGCAAGATTATTTTGATAAAAGAATTTCGTATTTTGGAGTATAAGAAATTAATGTATTTTTGTTGTCAACTCGAATATTTGAACTTAGTGTTATAGTTTTTGTTTTGATGAATATTTGGAGACGCTTGTAAGAACTCTAACTATTGTTGAATGAAATGATTCATTGTCTTGGTTGAAAATCATCTTATGTATTACATTTTATGATTATTCATTGTGTTGTGTTGTCTGAAATGTGATTCAATTTTATATTAAATTTTAGCGATAGATTTTATTGTCCAGAATATATTGGTGCAAAAATTTTAAGATCCCTTCACCTCTTTTAGGATGGGTAAAACTGTCTCAAAAATATATTAAAGACGGCTATGCTGCCGTTTCAAAAATATCTTGTAAAATATCAACCTTTTGAGACAGATTAATTCCAGTCTCAAAAGCAATTTTTTGGGACTGCTCTCTTGTCGTCTCAAAAGAGTCGTATAAAATGATGAGCTTTTGAGATGGACCTATTCCCGTCTCAAAAAACTCTTTTGAGACGGCTATGGCGTCACAAAAAGTATTTATAACCCCCTATCAAAAAGACCCCCCTAGCCGTCCCAAATAGCGTCCCAAAAAGTATTTGAGACGGATAAACCATCTTTTGGGACTGTTAGGCCACCGTCTTAAAAGATACTTTTTTTGTAGTGACTTCAGGCCACCCACAAAGGGTATGTATATAGAGAAATACCCGAAATAAAAGGGTTTGTTACTAGAGGACAAAAGAATAAAAAAATATTTAATGAAACCGAGAAGAATCGCCCAATTAAAAGACAGAAGCTGGGAAAGTCAAGAATCGACAAGCTAACAATAGCCCAACAATATGAAGAAAATCACTTCAATCTTGAAGCAGTCAGTTCATACAAATACCTCAATGAAGTTGCGAAGAATAAAATTGAAGAGTTTATTCAAAAGGCTGAACCGAGGTAAAGTGTATTGTTTGATTATATTGCACTTCACTTATTTTTATTTTTATTTTTGTGCAAAAGAATAATGTTATTTTTATTATACAATTGTTTTTTCCTATATTAAAACGCAGAAATTTTATTTACCAAGGGTTGGTTTTGTATGTCACATGGAAAGATTTTGTTGAACTCCTCAAGAATTAAGAAATATCAAGCCAAGTATGTAAATCAAATATTAGACATTCATCAAATCTAAATATTATTATATCCTCACCATTTTAAATGTCTGAAACAAAGAATAATCGCCTTCAGTGCAATATTGAGGACAAAATTGCCAAAGGAAGGGCGCTCCGCCACACACACTTTTTCTGATTATTGTTGGGTAAGAAAAATTAAAGCAAAAGCTTTTGTGCATCACAATCATATAAATACTATAATTTTTTTTTACTAGCACAATGTCTATATTTTTTTTTCAGAAAGAAGCTTGTAGCAAAAATGAAGTCAATAAGAAGGGCTACTTATACAAAGATTTATTTAAATACTTGGGCAGTTGTAATAATTTGTTCTTTGTACTACGACATGAGATAGGACATTTCATATTACTTACGATATATAGAGACCAAAATAAAGTCGTCCATATGGATTTCTTCGATCGGATGTCAAGGAACAAAACACATTGTGCTTCGATGATGCTAAAAAAATGGTTAGAGCCTAAACTTAAACTTAGTTATGTTACCTGTACTTTTATGATTCATGTGTACTTGGCAATATTCATGTTTTGTACTTTGCATTAGTTTCAAATTATCACTCAGAGTATCAAAGTTTATTAACAATATTGTAAAATACACGTGTTTTGCACAAATACATGCACGTGTACTTTAATATTATGTGTGTACTTTACACTATTAAATCTACATATACTTTTTTATTTGTATATACTCACTATTTATCCTCTTAACAGTTTTCAGTCTTCCAAAAAAAACACTGTACATATTGAAGACTGAAGCAAAAATAAGGAAAAAAAGGGTTTCGTAACTCACAAAACGATTGATGAAGGTACACCAAATGAGTTTACAATTAATGATGATTCATTGACAGAACAAGAAAAAAGAACAACAAATTTCTTGCTGAAAAGTGATGTCAAATTTGACCCAATAAGAGATCATGAATGCCCTAAACAATATAATGGGTAAGCAAAAACTTCATTTCTATAAAGTACTAATTTGTATAGTTGCAACAAATTTCATTCACATCATACTAATTTGTATATTTATTTTATTTTAATTTCAGGGTTGACTGCAGGGTCTTCTGCATCTACATCATTGAAAAAATTAACAGAGATAAGGAATTGAAAAAATCCTTTCAAGACCCTAAAATTCTACAATACAGAGCATATGTACTAAGCAAAATTCTGTTTTCAAAATTTTTCTTTCCCGAGAAGAACCATTTGTAAATTAATTCAAATACATACGATATTTGTAAAAGAAAATTGTTTTCTATCGGTTATTGTTCCTTATATGTATTACTCCAAAATGGTGCCACTGGTGCGGAACATGAAAGTTATACACAAAATGATAACTAACACAAAATATCCTATGTAACCTTATATTGCCGCTGCTGAGGACCATAATGCACGTAAGATGTACACAATGATAACTACACAAATAATTTCTTCAAAGTAAATGTTATGAAATAAATTACACGCATTTTAATTAAAAGTACACGCTTTATGAGTAAAGCACACGTAATATAAATAAAGTACACGCACAATTTCTTCAAAATAAATGTTGTGAAATAAAGCACACACATTTTAATCAAAAGTACACGCTTTATTAGCAAAGTAAACGCAAAATAAACCAAGTACACACATTGATTAATTAAATAAATTTTAATTTTTGCAATTGAAAATTACTATTAAATTATAAGACATGCATGAAAGAAATTAATTTTTTTACTAGAAAAACAAAAAAAAAAGGTAAAAGTGATTTCGAAAGAAAAACATAAAAAAAATAAAAATCAAATCTAAAAAGATTATCAGGAATTTTGCAAAAATTACTATTAAATTATAAGACATGCATGAAAGAAATTAATTTTTTTATTAGAAAAATTAAAAAAAGGTAAAAGAGATCTTTAAAGAAAAACATAAAAAAAAATTAAAATATAAAAAGCTTATCAGGAAAACGTTTAAAACTATATATGGCGTGAAGATGATACAAAGCTATACACAAAACGATAACTAACACAAAATATCCTGTGTAAGCTTATATTGCCGCTGGCGCAAACCACAGTACACGTAATGTATACACAATGATAACTACATGAATAATTTCTTCAAAGTAAATGTCACGATTTATGAGCAAAGTACACGCATGAATGGACAATTTCTTCAAAGTAAATGTTATGAAATAAAGTACACGCATTTGAATCAAAATTACCGCTTTATGAGCAAAGTACAAGCAATATAAACAAAGTACACGCATTGATTAATAAATAAATTTTGATTTTACAATTGAAAATTACTATTTATATTTAAAAAGTAATTTTTTTACAGGTTCACAAGTATGAAAATGCAAGAAATAAAAAGTGTACACATGTGCTTTACTTCGTTTATCTTATACACAATAACCAAAAATACTTTACCTCGTTTATATTCAGTAAAACACAATAACCAATAACCATTTACTAAGCTCAACTATGTGACACCCCGACTAATTAAATACCGGGTAGCTACTCCTTTATTCAAATTATTTCAAAATGTCAAGTTGGTTCAGTTCGTAGCATCACTGTCGAAAACGTTTTAACAATTACTAGCCACCTAATATTTAAAAAGTGAGTTGTCAATTTCAATTGAATTCGATTTACATACAACCAAAATAAATTATGAAATACTGATACCACAACCACTTCACAGTTGCAAATAAATAACGATGTAATAAACTGAATCTGGAGGAATACACCTCACAACAATCCGAATACTGAAATGAACAAATACAAAGCCTGAATCATTAATTTAATTACAACCCAAAATAAGAAATAAAAACTGAGTAAGTAAGATGTCTATGAAAGGAAAGGGGCGACATTCCCTACAGATGAATAAGTCTGAAGTAGAGTCAAGATAGAAAGTGGAGGCGTCTACTATCGAGGTCCAGTAACTTCCACAGCAGCTACAGCACATCACTAGAATGGAACTCCTATGCTTGGTGTCCTTGTGGCTGGGCACCTAAAAAGGTTTTTGCAAAAATAGATTTGAAAGCAAACAGGTCAGACCCCGATTGTGAAAACAGTTTAAAATACAGCAAGTGTTTAATATAATTAAATAGTGAATATAAAGTACATGATAGTGCATGCACTCACATGAGTTCCTCACCTCTCAACTAATTGTGCACTCCTATCGTACCCGTACCCATTCTAGTTATTCCCACATCTAACTAGTCCAATACACAATCTAACATTTCTATACGATTCACGATTTAAGTCCCGACATCTTAATTTAAACAGAGAGTTTTACTTTTCTTCTTAGTTCCCCATATTAGTAATGCTAATCACTAGAGATTTTCCATTTTTAACTCTGCTAAAATGTTTCTATTATTGACACTTACATTTATACATGACAGTTCATTTCAATTAACAATATATTACTCTCATCATAAATATACAATACTGGCACCCCGAGACTAAGCTGCGGTGCACACATACTCTGATATCCAATCTCGGTACATCACGTACATAAGGACCACATATTCTGAATCTCTCAGGAATCATTTTCAATAAACAACAATCACACATAATGGAGGCGAACATAGTTCACATCACATGGGTCACGCACATACCTACACTCTCATGATTAGAAGACTTATTAACTTCTCAATAAGTCCTTCTCTGACCTATGCCCTCGAGGTGCCAATCTAAATCCCCCCCGTAGGCACACAAAGATTAGATGGCCCTGATCGAACGCTGACCTCCCGTGATAGCAAGTATGGTAGGTATGTTATACACAGATAACCACATATACTAAGCATTCACACTTCTTAGATATCTCAATATTATTAGAGGTATATTTTTACATTTCTATACCGTCATTAAATGTTGCACGATTACAAATCCCCGAATAATATACATTAAAAGTTATCAACCCTTCTCACGTCGTAATTTTATATACTTATATCCTAACCCATAAATATCATCCGGTTTACTACAAAATTCTAAGTTTTAATCCTCGACGTACTTTCAATCTCACAACTATATCCACTAATCAACAAAGGAAGGATTACACTCAATCATATAAGTCTACTGGAGGTTCGAAATAAAATCAGGCCTAAAAGGCCATTCTGTCAACTCGTTAGAAATCTCGTTCGAACGAGGTCGTTCGAACGAGTGTCGTTCGAACGAATGGCTTCGTACGAACTACCAACTCGTTAGAAGGGATACTGTTATCTCATTAGAAACTCGTTCGAATGATGTCGTTCGAACGACCTGGGCAAGTCTTCTAACGAGATGGCAGATTGCGCCCAGAAATATCCCAATTCATTTTCCTTCATTCTTCTCTTCTCTAAATCCACCCTAAGACCATCCAAATTACTTTTTTATGTTTGTAAACTATTTTTAGTCACCCTAGGTCATTCCCTAACATACTTTTGGGGTCAAATCTTACAAATCAACCTGTCAAAATCATAAATCCCCAATTCTTGCCCCAAACCCTATGAACTTGAACCCATAATTTTATTATGCTTAAATACTCGTCATAAATCCGTTTTTAAATCATCAAAGTTAAGTTTTGAATACCAAATTTCGTCCATAATCATTCTACATGCAATTCATAACCAAGATTAAGGGCTTCTACCACAATTCCATTGAGTTTTCGCCAAAATATTCACAGCATAAGGTTTCTACACTAAACATGGAAGAAAATTCATTGCAATTAAAAATATCAAATCACTTGCCTCAGATTTGTTCTTCAGATGTGTTGCCGGTGTTTCAAGGTTGATTCTCCCCTCTTTATGGTCACAAAATCTTCCAAAAATGATGGTGGTGGGTGTTTTTGGTTTGGAACCCTATGATAACTTCTCTCTAACTCCCGTAGCCCACTTCTAATGCCTTTGGATGGTAATGGCCTTAGTGGCCTCACTAATTATTAATAAATAACCATCAAAATTCGTGGATCTTAACTCCTAAATTTTTAAAATTACCAAAATACCCTTATGGGTTGCCGGTTTGGCCTAAAAATGCCCCGGGACCCAAACTAAACCCCCGGCTAGTGTTTTCTGACTATCTCGACCCTTCTGGACACGTTGGAGCACTCAAAATGACCATACAGTTGATAAAAATAAAATACTTTTAAATCCATTAAATTTGGGTCCTGACACGACTGACACGCGCATCCCAACTAAATTACCGAAACTGTCGTATTTTCGGCTCACGACAATTTTAATAAAATCAATGATCACATATTACCATAATCACTCAGTAATATTCAACAACATAATAATAACCAAATACCAACTCTCGTCCCGCTAGCATTTAAATCGAGATTAATTTTTCCAATTAATTATCCCAAATTAATTTAATAAATCCCATAATTAAAAGTAATTCCATTTAGTTAACCTCATAATTAAAATCCATAAAAATACGGGGTATTAAAAACTACTCAAGTATCCCAATCACTTCTGGTCAAAGAAATAAATAGTTTTTATTTTGCGTATAAAACAGTAATATTTTTTCCTTTCTGTACCATTACATCTCAAATAAAAAATAGATAATGAGTCTCCTTACAGAACAATTGCGAGCTAGTTTAGAAAAGAAAGAAAGATACAAATTTTTTTAAGGAAAATTGAGGAAACTCTTTCCTTATATGAAACTCCATATGATCAGTTTCAAACATATGTCGGGGAAAGATGCTCCGCACTTCCTCCCAATCCCATTTATTTATTTGATGTGGATGGGGATCCTTCTCAAATACATTAAGGCCTCATGTCTTTCTATACACATGAGGTTACAAAGAAAATTATGGAGCTGAGGGAGAACAAGGCTTACCAGGAAGGCCTTGTAGCTGCGATGGAAGGACAAATTCGAGTCCACTCGAATTAAATCGACTATCTTCCTAATATCACGGATGCCTTTAATAACTTTCTGTAATACCCCGTATTTCTGCATATTTGAAATTTAATTAATTCCATAAATAATTCGTTTTATTTTAGATTACACGAGAGACATAATTTAATTGAATTGAATGATAATGTGCTTATTAAATATTAATCGAGATGGTGATAATGATTAATATTATGAATTGGATTTACTAAGTGAATAGTAAATAAAGTATGAAAATTATTACGCATCATAGCGAGTGATATTGACGTAATTGGATTTTATCTCAACTGAGAGTCGCGTGTAGTCTAATTGAGGTCGAGATAGTATATTTGTGTAGAGTGACTCAGATGATGATTTTAAAGTCACATATGATTCCAAAAGAGTCGAAATAGTCAGAATAGTATACCTGGGAGTATTGTTTGGATCCTGGGGCATTTTTAGACTAAATCAGGACCGTATTAGGGTAATTTACTCTTTTAGTAGCTTAGGGTAGAGGGAGTTACCTTATATAAGATGTTAGATAAAAGGGTCTAGGGTTAAGAGTGTTGAAAACAAATGGAGACCATTAGAGAAGAAAATGATAGAGTTCTTGGAGGTTTTGAAGAAATTCTTGGAGCTTTCATCTTGTTCTTGCACCATAAACAACTTGGGGGTGAGGATTGGAAGAGGAGACCATCAATCTATTATCCCAACCATGAAATCAGACACTACTGATCAAGGCAAGTGTTTATTACAAATTCTTTTGAGGTTATAATACCCATGTTGTGAGGGTTTCATTATAAGTTTGATTAAATTGATATTTTTGGATGGAAAGAATGATTAAAACTCAAGTGTGGGTAGGAATAGCATGAAGTTGGATTTAACATCTGTAGAGGATAAGAAATCAGATGATATATGATAATCTCCATGAATTAAATCTGGGTTTTATGTTGGATATGAAGAAAGAACATAGAAATCTAGGGTTTTTGAGGATTAGATGATTCAATCTGTTATTGAATGATAATCGTAATGTTTTGATGTTAGAATTATGTTAGAAACTGTCCTAACATATGTAGAAAAGGTTTTGGACAATTGGTTTCAAGTCTGGTGGAGTAACATGTAAGTTATTTGAATGAAAATGGTGAAAAATGAAAGTTCGTAAGGAAGAAGAAGATTCTGCAGAAATTCGAATCGATTTGGCCTCCTGGAGAATCGATTCGGTTTCCCAGAAAAAGTGAGTTTTCTCCTTTTTAAGACTAGATTTCCTAATTTGTTTTCGGGGAAACTTTTGGAAATTTTTTAGAATATAATGAGAGATTAATTATATTGCAGTAGGCATATGATGGGGTTATGGGCTAGGATTTATCGAGATGATTAAAGCGATAATTAAATGGGCTTAAATTGTAACGTGATTTAATTCGAGAGAATATGAATAAAATTACGGGATAGCGTGAATGAGCTTATTGTATAGACCCGCAGGGTAAGGAAGACTTAGTTACTGAAATAATAAAGGGGTAACTAGGGCCCTTAGAGAAGAGAATAATACTCAATTGAATGTGATAGTGAGAATAATCGTAAGTTGAAGGTACGGTGAGTATTCGAGTGATATATACTACGTACTAATGATGACGATGAGGTTGCGTGAATACCTACTGAATATATATATGTATAAGTTGTGGGTGTACCTATTATATGATTGATCGTTTTGCGTGAACATACCTACGCTACCTGCTATCACGGAGGTTCCCGCACAGTGGTCGATCCCACCTTGCCGATTCCAGGGAGGTTTGGATTTGTGCCCCGAAACATAGAACTTAGGGATAATCATTATGTTTCGTGTATTAGTGGGATCGGAGTGTCATTTGGGTACGTTATCTATGTGCATAGCCCAAAGGCTTATAACTATATTTCCCTCCATTGCTTGTTGTTTGATTTTGGGTTCGAGGAGACTTACTGAACCAATGGTACCTATTTTGTACGAGAGGTACTTGAACTGATAGCAGAGTATGTCTGTTTCATGATGGTCATTTTGAGGGACGTCGTGCTTATATATATTAATGAGATAAATATATAGTTGTTTGCTACTTATGTGTGACAGTAGATGGCTAAAGGGTATATTTATAAAGGGATGAATTAAGTAGTGAAACTTAAGTGAATGATTAAAATGGTAAACTATAGAATGTTACCAACGATATTAATAACATACGAGAAGTGTTAATTCAGATAGCATAATGCATGGGCGGTACGGGAACTTATAGATGTCGATAGTCTATATAGATACTTATATCTAGTTAGCCCGGGGTAGTACAACTAGGTGGGCTAAGTAGAGAATGTTAGGTGTGCACAATAGTTGAGAGGTGAGGAAACTCAACAGAGTGTAAGTGAACCTGACATGTGTATCTAATAACTGATCTTAAATTATGATAAATAATTGCTAAATATTTTGGGTTCTAACCCCTGCTATAAATATTTATTTTGGGTTCTAACCCCTGCTAAATATTTTGGGTTCTAACCCCTGCTATAAATATTTTGGGTTCTAACCCCTGCTATAAATAAATATTTTTCAAAATCTTTTGGGTTCTAACTGATCTTAACTTGATTTTTTTTTCCAAGGATACGCTGCTGTAGCACAGGTGGATGCACGCAGGATTTGGATTAGACACATCACTTCTTCATTCCTAGTGTAGGATCTCTCAACAGTATTTCAATATTTTCAGTTGGGCATGTTGGTCCATTCAGATTTATGTATTCAGTTCAGACTTTGATTTGGTTTACTTATTACTGTTAAATTATTATTTGGTTTGGTTTTAGCCGATGGTTTATCCGACAAGACTTTATTTATTTATTTACTTGAGGTGTTTTGAACTCTAGTATTATGTGAATGTTTTAATTCAATTTTTCTGTATATTATTATTATAAGTTTAATGCAAGATAAAATTTGGCACCGACTTAATTAACTATTACGTGATTAGTAATTAATATGGTTTTCGACAGTGATGCTAAGAATGAACCAATTTGAAAATGATGTTTTAATTTAATAAAGGACTTATCACCCAGTATTTAATTAGGAGAGGTGTATCAGAGCATCAAGTTCTAGTGTCCATAGGATCTGTGAGTCTTACTACGATTTCAGCGCATCGTTCTTTTGAGATGGTGCTTTTATCTTTACGTGTTTGAGATATTGTGCTTCTGCTATTAAATTTTGTATTGACTGTGACCTTATACAATTCTATCTGTTTTCAGATGCCACCAAGGAGAGAGAGAGCGGAGAGGGTAGAGGCCAGGGAAGGGTTGAGGGAGGGTCAACAGGAGCCACGGACACAACCACCACAAGAGATGATTTTGACTGCACAGGTGGCTGAGATAGTGTCCCAGGCGGTCAATGCATCTATGACAGCTATGGCAGTTCATTTCCCTCAGCCCCAGGCACAGCCATCGGTGGCACCAGCGATCCAAGCCTAGGCAAGGCCACCTACTTGGCATAGAGTCTAGGGGACTTTCCAGAAGGGCCACCCGCCCGAGTTTCAGGGTAGCACTGATGTAGTTGCGGCATGTCAATGGAAGAAGAATATACAACGTTATATACGCATGGTGGAGTGTACTGAGGCTCAGAAACAGATATTAGCTACTTTCAGACTCGCTGAACTGGCCTTACAGTGGTGGGAGTCAGTGACCACCACTAAAGAGAGAGATATGATGACTATTACCGAGTTCTAGGTGCGATTCGATAGTAAATACTTTTCGCTTGCAGTCAAGTCAGAGATGCGGAAGAAGTTTAGGGAGGTAACACAGGGAGACCGCTCGGTAGCTGAGTATGAGGACTAGTTCACCCATTTGGCTAACTTTGTTCCAGATGAGGTGAGCAATGAGGAGCGAAAGAAAGCAAAGTTTATGAACGGGTTGGCCTGGAAGATCAGGCAACACTTAATCGGTAACTCCGCGTTAATGACATATACTGATGTCATCAATGTCGCTCTAGTACACTGTCAGGATCATCGCTTCCACTCGAAGGGGAGTAAGAGAGGTGTGGAGCCTAGACATCCGGGCAAAGAAAATGGGAGTGGTGTTGGTGAAGCATCCCAGTAGCAGACAGGTGGTCAGCAGGGGTAAGATTCCCAACAGGGGAACTCTGTTAAGAGATTCAGGTCTGGAGGGTATTGATGAGAGGGGCATGGTTATAGGCAGGGTCAGAAGGGCCCTAATCAGTTGCAGCAGGTTCCTCAGGGTCGTTAGGGTCAATAAAACAATGGAGGTGGCCAGTAGAGCCGGGGTCACCAGGGACAGCATCAGGTCCAGTAGGGTCAGAGGCAGGGGGTGTTTTTGGGGCAGTGCTTTTAATGTGGCCAGCATGGTCACAAGAGGAGAGATTTCCCATAACAAGGTGCCTAGCAAGGGCAGCAAGCTCCGGTATAACCAGCACCAGCACTCCCGCCCCCCAGCAGTAGTAGGGCCAGATGCATTAAGGGTGTGTGCATAACGTCCAGGACATACCTATACCACCAGCACCTCAGGTGCAGGCAGCAGTAGAGGGTACATTTCCTATTCATGGGCTTGAGGGTACAACACATTCGTTTATTAAGACCAGATTTGCTACATCTATCGATTTATTAGAGACAACCGGTAGTCTCCTTATGTGTGTAGAATCACAGATAGGTAGTGGGTACTCATACACTCGATTTTTAGAGGAGTCGATATCATTATAGGGAGACTGAGCTTAGCATCAGACCTTCTTATGTTAGATATGGAGGGTTATGATGTGATTCTAGGTATGGATTGGTTGGCAAGGTATAAGGCGATGGTAGATTGCTATGAGAGGACCATTGTATTTTCCATTCCGGGGAAGGAGATGTTCCTTATAGCGATGCCTCTTCCCAAGGAAGGGTCGTGCACACACTTATATTATATTGAGGAGGAGACCTCAAAGGAGATAGTCATTTCGTTAAACTCGATTCCAGTCATGAGGGATTTTGAGGACGTATTTTAGGAGATACCAGGGTTACCACCCAGTAGAGAGATCGCGTTTGTGATGGATTTAGCACCATGTTTGAGACCGATTGCCCGAGAACCTTACCATATGGGCCCTTCAAATATGCATGAGTTGAGAGAGCAGATTCAACAGCTCTTGGGTCAGGGTTTTATTCAGCGGAGTACATCATCGTGGGGTGCGCCAGTATTATTTATAAAGAAAAGGGATGGTTCGCTTTGTTTGTGTGTGGATTATAGGGAGATGAATAAGGTCACAATACAGAATAAGTATTCATTATCAAGGATCAATGACCTGTTTGATCAGTTGAGAGGGGCGACATACTTCTCCAAGATTTACTTGAGATAGGGATATCACCAGTTGCACATTCGAGAAGAGGATGTGCCCAAAATCTCTTTCTTGTTGCGGTATGGATCATACGAGTTTAGGGTGATGCCGTTTGAGCTCACCAATGCACCAGTAGTGTTCATGGATCTCATGAATAGAGAATTCAGGGAGTTCTTGGACTAGTTCGTAATCATGTTTATAGATGACATTCTGATTTACTCTAGTACTGAGGGGGAGAACGCAGATCATTTGCATAGGATTTTGCAGACACTTCGGGACCATCAGTTGTATGCAAAATTCGAGAAGTGTGGACTTTAGCTACGGGAGGTGCAGTTTCTTGGCCACATCATATTTGATAGGGGTATTGCAGTTGATTCGAATAAGGTATCGACGGTGAGGGAGTGGGGATAGTCCACGATATCGACGGAGATTCGCAGCTTCTTGGGTTTGGCTTGGTATTATCGCCGCTTTATTAAGGGATTTTCAAAGATTGCGGGTTCATTAACGAACCTCACTCGCAAGGGAGTACCGTTTGTGTTGAGTGACCATTGTCAGCTAGCCTTTGATGAGCTGAAGGACAAGTTGACATCAGCGTCGGTACTTGCATTGCCTAGGAGTGGAGTGGAGTATCGGGTCTACACGGATGCATCCTTGCAAGGACTTGGAGGTGTATTGCAGCAGGAGGAGAGGGCCATAGCTTATGCATATTGAAAGCTTAATCTCCAAGAGAATAATTACGCCACCCATGACCTGGAGTTAGCTGCGGTTGTATTTTCTCTGAGGATATGGAGACACTAGTTGTTGGAGGAGCAGTTTACTTTGTTCATGGATCATAAGTCACTTCAGTATCTCTTCACACAAAAGGATCTGAATATGAGGCAGAGGCGGTGTCTAGAATTTGTGAAGGACTACTAGTTTGATATACAGTATCATCCTGGTAAGGCTAACGTGGTAGCATACACATTGATCCGGAGACCCACTGGGGAGTTGGCCGAGGTCTGGAAGGGAAAGTGGAGTGAGCTTCGACATGATGATGAGATTGCCAGAGCATGCATGTCAATTTTAGCTATCACTCCCGAGATTATCATGTGGGTAGTGAAAGCACAGGAAGAGGATCAGTACTGTCATGATAAAGTGCGATAATTACTAGCTGAGGGTGAAGAGTCTTACTCGATCAGTTCATAGGGCGGCCTACGTTTTAATAGGAGATTAGTTGTGCCTGAGGATGAGGATTTGAGGCATGCTGTGATGACTGAGTCCCATGGTTCGAGATTTGCTATACATCCCAGCGAGGATAAGATGTACTAGGACATGAGGATATAGTACTGGTGGTCAGGGATGAAGCGAGACATATCAGAGTTTGTCTCCAAGTGTGTTACCTGTTAGTTGGTTACGGTAGACCACCAGAGGCCTTCGGGGAGGCTATAGCCGCTGGAGATTCCCATGTGAAAATGGGAGAGCATTTAGATGGAATTTATTACGGGATTACCGACGTCGCAGAGGGGTCACGACTCCATTTGGATAATAGTGGATCGGCTAACCAAGGTAGCCCATTTCTTACCTGTCCGAACCGATTTTGAGACGATGCAGTACGCGCAGCTGTTCATTGCCAAGATAGTGAAGCTGTATGGGGTGTCGATTAATATTGTGTCTGATAGAGACAAGATCTTTGTGTCTCACTTTTGGAGGAACTTTTAGGAGGTCATGGGTACGGACTTGCGATTGAGTACCGCTTATCATTCACAGACAGACGGACAGATTAAGAGGGTTAATCAGATCTTGGAGGACAAGTTGAGTATATGCATTCTGGATTTTGGGGGAGGATGCGAGCAATACCTTTCATTGGTAGCGTTTGAGTGCAGTAACTCTTACCAAATTACTATCGGTATGTCACCATTTGAGGCACTCTATGGGAGACCTTGTCGTTTGTCCTCTTGTTGGTAAGAGTTGGGGAACAACAAGTTATTGGGGCCAGAGATGATATAGGAGATGATTGCCAAGATCGAGCTGATTCGGGGACATATTCGAATCGCTCAGGACAGGTAGAAGGGCTATGTTGATGCGGATCGAAGGCACGTTGAGTTAGAGGTTGGTGACCAGGTGTTGGATTGTGTGTCTCCAATGAAGGGGGACATGAGACTCGGCAAGAAGGGGAGGTTAGCGCCGAGGAACGTGGGGCCTTTCCCTATCCTTGAGAGAGTAAGACCAGTAGCATATAGACTGGTTTTACCGTAGCATCTTCAGCGGATAAACGATGTGTTCCTCGTGGCATCGTTGAATAAATACACGAGGAGAGAGAGGGATTTCTGGCACATTCCACTTGAGGAGATTGACTTACATCCAGAAGTCTCGTACGAGGAGAGGCCCGTGGCTATTCTGGATCGTAGTGAGCGTAAGTTGCGTTCTGAGGTGGTACCACTAGTCAGAGTTCAGTGGGAACACCACAACGTTGATGAGTCTACTTAGGAGCGAAGGGATGACGTGCGGGTATGACCTAATTCGGGGACGGAATTCCTTTGTTGGGGGGGGGGGGGGGGCGAGTATGTAATTCCCTATATTTCTGCGTATTTAAAATCTAATTAATTCAATAATTAATTCGTTTTATTCTAAATTACATGAGAGACGTAATTTAATTTCATTTAATGATAAAGTGCTTATTAAATATTATTCGAGGGAGAGATAATGATTAATATTATTAATTGGATTTACTAAGTGAATAGTAAAAAAGTATGGAAATTATTACGCATCATAGTGAGTGATATTGACGTAATTGGATTTTATCTCAACTGAGAATCGCGTGTAGACAAATTGAGATCGAGATAGTATATTTCTGTAGAGTGATTTGGACGATGATTTCGAAGTCACAGATAATTCTGAAAGGATCGAAATAGTTAGAATAGTATACCTGAGGGTATTGTTTGGATCCCAGGGTATTTTTAGACAAAATCGGGACCGTATGAGGGTAATTTAGTCTTTTAGTAGCTTAGGTAGAGGGAGCTACGAATTTCCCAACCTTATATCAAATGTTAGATAAAAGGGGCTAGGGTTAAGAGCGTTGAAAATAAAAGGAGACCATTAGAGAAAAAAATGAGAGAGTTCTTGGAGGTTTTGAAGCTATTCTTGGATCTTTTATCTTGTTCTTGCACCACAAACAACATGGAAGTGAGGATTGCAAGAGGAGACCATCAATTCATCATCCCAACCATGAAATCAAACACTATTGATAAAGGCAAGTGTTTATTGCAAATTCTTTTGAGGTTATAATACCCATGTTGTGAGGGTTTCATTATAAGTTTGATTAAATTGATATTTTTGGATGGAAAGAATGATTAAAACTCATGTTTGGGTAGGAATTGCATGTAGTTGGATTTAACATTTGTAGAGGATAAGAAATCAGATATATGATAATCTCCACGAATTAAATCTGGGTTTTATATTGGATATGAAGAAAGAACATAGAAATCTAAGGTTTTTGAGGATTAGATGATTCAATCCGTTATTGAATGATATCATAATGTTTTGATGTTAGAATTACGTTAGAAACTGTCCTAACATATGTAGAAAAGGTTTAGGACAATTAGTTTCAAGTTTGGTGGAGAAACATGTAAGTTGTGGGAATGAAAATGGTGAAAAACGCAAGTTTGTAAGCAAAAAGACGATTCTACAAAAATTCGAATCGATTCGGCCCAGAAGCGAATCGATTGGGCCTCCTGGTGAATCGATTCGGTTTCCCCCAAAAAGTGAATTTTCCCTTTTTTAAGCCTAGAACTCCTAATTTGTTATCGGGGAAACTTTTGGGACTTTGTTAGAATATAATGAGATATTAATTGTATTACAGTAGGCCTATGATGGGGTAATGGGCTTAGATTTATCGAGATGATTAAAGCGATAATTAAACGGGCTTAAATTGTACGTGATTTAATTCGAGAGAATGAGAATAAAATTACGGGAATGCGTGAGTGAACTTATTGTATAGACCCGTAGGGTAAGGAAGACTTAGCTACTGAAATAATAAGGTTTAACTAGGGCCCTTAGAGAAGAGAATAATACTCAATTGAATACGATAGTAAGAATAATCATAAATTGAAGGTATGACAAGTATTCGAGTGATATATACTACGTACGAATAATGATGATTAGGTTGCGTGAATACCTACTGAATATGTATATGTATAGGTTGTGGGTTTACCTATTGTATGATTGATCATTTTGCGTGAACATACCTACGCTACCTGCTATCCCGGAAGTTCCCACGCAGTGGGTGATCCCACCTTGTCGATTCGAGGGAGGTCTAGATTTGTGTCCCAGAACATAGAACTTAGGGCGTCTCACTATGTGTCATGTATTCGTGGGATTGGCGTGTCATATGGGTACGTTAGGTATGTGCATAGCCCAAAGGCCTAGAACTATGTTCGTCTCCATTGCTTGTTGTCTGATTTTGGGTTCGAGGAGACCTACCAAACCAATTGTCCCAATTTAGCATGAGAGGCACTTGGAATGATAGCATAGTATGCCTGTTTCATGGTGGCTATTTTGAGGGACGTCGTGCTTATATATATTAGTGAGATAAATATATGTGTGACAGTAGACGGCTAAAGGGTATATTTCTAAAGGAATGAATTAAGTAGGTAAACTTAATTGAATGATTAAAATTGTAAAGTGTAGAATGTTACCAACGATATTAACAACATACGAGAAGTGTTAATTCAGATAGCGTACTGTATGGGCGGTATGGGGACACTTACAGATGTCGATTGTCTAGATAGAAACTTATGCCTAGTTTGCCTGGGGTAGTACAGTTAGGTGGGCTAAGTAGAGAGCGTTAGGCATTCACAATAGTTGAGAGGTGAGGAAATTCAAGAGAGTGTACCTGAACCTAACATGTGTAATCAATAACCAATTTCTAAACTGTGATAAATACTTGCTAACTGTTTTCAAAATATTTTGGGTTCTAACCCTTGCTGTAAAAATATTTTCAAAACCTTTTAGGTATCCAGTCACAGGGACGCCAGACTTGATATTTTATTCTAAGAATACGCAGCTGCAGCACAGGTGGATGCATGTAGGAGTTGGATTAGACGCATAACTTCTTCATTCCTAGTGTAGGATCTTTCAGTAGTATTTTAGTATTTTCAGTTGGGCATGTTGCCCCATTCAGATTTATGTATTCAGTTCAGACTTTGATTTGGTTTACTTAATACTGTTGGATTATTATTTTTGGTTTGGTTTTTGCCGATGGTGTATTCGACAAGACTTTATTTGCTTATTTACTTTAGGTGTTCTGAACTCTAGTATTGAGTAAATGTTTTAATTCAATTCTTTCGCATATTATTATCATCTGTTTAATGCAAGATAAAATTTGGCACCGGCTTAATTGTACCCATATAGTGTACCGCTGGCTCGAACCATGATTCATACATATAGTGCAAAAATATAAAATACACGCAAATTTACATGTGAACTTTAGGGAAAATGATCATGTGTACTTTATAAAAAAAATATGTGTACTTTGTTTAAGTGTCATACAGAAAACAAATAAAAAATTGAACTAAACACTAAACAATCAAATTACATTCATTTATTCAATTTAATGGGTTATTAGATAATTTTATTCAATCAAATGGTTACAGTGAAAGAATTAGACAATCATACGTAGAGTGCAAAAATGTAAAATAAACGCAAATTTAATAAAGTACATATGAAATTTAGGAAAAATGATCACCTGTAATTTATAAAAAATACATGTACTTTGCTGCACTGCCATATAAAAACAAATAAAAAATGGGACTTATATCAGAAACTCACTCAAATATTTGTTAATACACATTTAGTTCAACCCTTTTACTTTATTCCAAAAAAGGTCTCTCACCAGATAAAAACATTCAAAAAATGAACTCCGGTTAGGGGAGAAGGAGGTGGAGGGTGAATGCCGCTAGCACAGACTTTTAAAAATAAAAAAAAATTAGTTAGATGGGTTTTTGAAGGACTTTTTAGAACAAAGTAAAAGAATTGGACTAAATGTGTATTAAAAAAATATTTGAAGGCCTTTTTGATATTTGATCCTAACAAAATAGAACTAAACACTAAATAATAAAATTACATTCAATTATTCATTCAAATGTGTTTTAAATAATTTTATTCAATCAAATGGTTACAATGAATGATCACATGTACTTTATAAAAAAATACGTGTACTTTATTGAACTGCTATACAAAAAAAAATAAAAAAAATAAAATTAAACACTAAACAATAAAATTACATTCATTTATTCAAACAAATGGGTTATCAAATAATTTATGCAATCAAATAACTATAAGGAATGAATTCAACAATCACACAGAGTGAAAAAATGTAAAATACACACAAATTTAATAAAGTATAGGTGAACTTTAGGAAAAATGATCACGTGTACTTTATAAAAAAATACGTGTACTTTGTTGCACTGCCATATAAAAAAAATAAAAAATGGGTCTTATACCAGAAAGTCCCTCAAATATTTTTTAATACACATTTAGTTCAACCCTTTTACTTTATTCCCAAAAAAGTCCCTCACCAAATAAAAACACTAAAAAGGAACTCCGGTTAGGGGGGAATGCCACTAGCGCAGACTTTTAAAAATAAGAAAATATTTGTTAAATGGGTGTGTGAGGGATTTTTGGACCAAAGTAAAAGACTTGGACTAAATGTGCATTAAAAAATATTTGAAAAACTTTTTGGTAGTTGATCCCAAAAACATAGAACTAAACAATAAAATTACATTCATTTATTTAATTAAATGGGGTTTTAAATAATTTTATTCAATCAAATGGTTACAATAAATGAATTCAACAATTTTACAGGGTACAAAAACATAAAATATACATAAATTTAATAAAGTACACGTGAACTTTAGAAAAAATGATCACGTGTACTTTATAAAAAAATACATGTACTTTGCTGAACTGCCATACAAAAAATAAATAAATAAATAAATAATTGGTGTACTTTATATATTCTACGTGTACAAAAAATAACAAATAAAGTACACATATGTAGAATACATAAAGTACACGCACATTGTAATTGATTTTGGCCAGTACAATGTGCGTGTATTTTATAAAAATATGCGTGTACTTTACATTGATCCCATTCACAAACAAATAAAATAGAAATGAACACTCAACAATAAAATTACATTAATTTATTTAAATGTGAATATTCATTGATTTTATTAAAAAGTATTGTTACAATAAATGAATTGAATAATATTAAGTGGAATCAAATTGGTTCTTTATACGTGGACCTGTAATCACCCGTTTTACTACACGTAGAGCAAGTAACTTTCCATATTATGATCTCACCAACATTTTTTATTCTCTTATTTCTTGGCCTCCCTGTCGATCTCTTTGTTAACGGAGGAAATATTTCTAGATTTCAGGTGATAGAATGTTTAGGGACATCAAATCAGGAAGAATAACTATAGGTGATGAAAATTATTTTTTGTAGAAAAAAATCTTATAATAATCCTCAATATGATCATAAATACTTCCTCATATCTTCCGTATGACGGAAACATCATGAAAACATGGAAAGCATTGTAGTTGCCAACTCTTACAAGAGCAAATTCCTTGTTCCAAATCAATCGTGGCCCGCACATCTGAATGAACTTCAAATAAATATTTACTTAAGCGGATAATATTCCAATGTCTACTTTTATTCCAATTTTCATTCAGTAATTTATCAAAATGAGGACACAACTCCTTTGACCATGTTTCAGATTCAACAAGTTTTTTTGCATTGAAATTCATAATCTTGATCCTCATTTTGTCCAACATATTCATTATCGGTAAATGCCTTTCCTCTAGGATCCAAGAGTTGAATGATTCCGCAACACTTGATGCCATATCACCATAACGTTTACCGGTGAAATATGCACAAGACCAATTCTCCGAAGGCAATTACTAAGAAAATCAGCAATACCAACTCCACCTTCCTTCTTCAGGGCATCAATGTTCTTTTGAAATTCATCAACTGCTACAGCATATGTACAACGCATGAAATCTTGCACAAGTTTTTTTCGAAAGTTCCCACTCCCCAGTATTTTCTTCTTACATTTCCCTATAAATGATGTATACAATAGGAATGTGCAGACATTGGAAAGACACTAGAAACACCTCAATAAGACCATTGTTCTGATCGGATATGAATTTGATGTTTCGATCTTGATGAGCTAGTGCATCATGCAAATTAATGAGAAACCACATCCAATTATCCTTCGTCTCTGAATCAACAACTGCATATGCAACAGGATAAAGTCTTGAAAATATAATGAAATATATCAGTACATACACATTGTATGATGAACTCAAAAAATGGTGCCGCTGGCACGCACCATTAAGCACGTAGGTTATACAAAAGAATAAATATATTTACAGTGATAAGCTACACAAATGTAAAGTATAAACATATTATTCTTGTACTTTAATATATATATGGGTGTACTTTATTATATTTCACCATAATAAAGAAAGAATTCCAAAGTACACGCAAAATATTACAAAGTACACGTAAACGGTAATCAGAAGTTCACGTGTACTTTGTTATTATATGCGTGTACTTTGCAAAGATTGTCCAGAACAAACAAGAAATCATAAAGTACACGCATGACATTACAAAGTACACGTAATACAAAAGAGAAATTCACATGTACTTTTTAATCTTATGTGTGTGCTTTGGGATTCTATGCAAATAACCAAAACAGACCTCAAAGTACACGCATATCACTACAAAGTAGACGCATATATTCACGTGTACTTTGTAATGTCTTGTGTGTACTTTATATTTTGTCGAAAGAACTTAAAAAGAATGCCAAAATAAAGGCATAAAATTGTAAAGTAAACTTCAATGCTTCACATTTACCATTGTTCCCATTCCTTGCAGTTGCCGACAAAATTGTTCCATGGTAGCGTCTCTTCAAAAAGGCAGCATTAAGAAAGAAACTGGCCTGCAGTATTGAAATCCATCAATAGATCCTGCAAACATTACAAAAATTCTTTTGAATAATTTGTTCTTTGGTTCTATGTCAAGAATGCAATGCGATCCTGGATTATATTGCTATAAAAGTTCTCTATAATCATTGATTAATGCACAACTTTCTCATCACCATGCAACTCATCAGCTTCCATCTCTTTCCCACGCCATGTATGATGATAACCTATATCAAGGCCGTAATCCTTCTTCATATCTATAACTACATCAATTAATCTCAACAATTCTTTATCCCTTATCTCATCAGCAAGCAATGTCAAAACCAATTTGGAGTCCATCATTTTGCTTGACGAACTACGATATGCACCCCTACAAGTATGCTCATTGTTCAGACTTCTTGTATAAAAGTAACCATTTACTATTGATAATGAAGCATGAACTCGCCACATGTAATTCTCGGTACTCCTTTTAGAATACTCAGGTATCACCCGAGTTTTATCATTCTTCAAATATATATACTTGAAACCAACCTCAACAGCATACTTTCTCAACTTATCACGAAACTCAACCACACCTCCTTCGAAATACTGCTCTTCATGACTAATATATGCCTTCCAATCATTCGAGATAAACTTTTTATCTACTCGGCTCCACACCTCCAACATAAACATCATTTTCAACTCCACTACTAATATCAATCGTAGTGGTTGATGATATATACTCTACCATTTCTCTACTTGTACAACTGCATTCAACCCTCTCGCAACTTGTATAACTACGATCAACCCGTTCATGAATTCTATATGTTCATTCAAACCGTTCGTGAATTGTACTAGTGGCCAAAGCTTTTGAATCAAAGACATATATCCAAAGAAAATCAGCCTTGAGAATCACTTGAGACCCCAACATACAGCGAACATCTTTATCAGTAACCAACATGAATCGACTTTCATCACCAAAGTCGTACTTCAATGAAAAGATCCAACTTTCAAATCCATAAACCTGCTACATAACTAATTGTATATAAAATCTAATGAGTTGTCTTCAAATATTTCAATGCAAGTCATATTATCCAAATAACAACACCGGGCAATCCTACAACTTTCCATTATGACCTGCATTAAATTAAAATAGAAAAATGATTTTGTTAAAGCTCAAGATTAGTTAAAGTCACTGGCGCGGACCCACAAACACATGACCAACTAAGACATGACTACTTTATTGAGCATGAATAAACAGTAACAAAGTAAATCCACATTAACATTATGCCAAATTAATGTCAAAAAATAAATGAGAATTAATCATTAGAAAATTGTGTGTATTTTATATCAAATTCCGTGTACTTTACTGCAATTTTCCTGTGAGCTATATGCAAATGACTTTATTGTTGTAAAACCTCAAGATTTGTCAATATCGTTGGCGCAGACCCGCAAAGACATGCCCAACTAACACATGAAAATTCTATTAAGTAAAGAGTCAAAAGTAACATAGTCAATGCACATTAACATTATGCCAAATTAATGTCAAAACACAAAATCAGAATTAATCATTAGAAATTCACGTGTACTTTATATCAATTTGCGTGTACTTTACTGCAATTGTCATGTAAGGTATTTACAGGAACAACTTATATATACATAAAGTACACACACACATGAACACACAATCAAAACATATACATAGACAACCTGTTACAAAATCAAAATACAAAGTCAAAATATATTCATATAAAATTAAAATTAAATTATAAAAACACACAATCAAATCATTCATTCAATATTCGAGTTAATTCAGCACATGAATTACACAATTACAACGATTTGATTAATTGAAAATAAATACATCCACCTATTTTAATTGATCGACATGCAAAACATTTCTTGATAGCATGTATAAACTTACAAATTATCGAATTAATGCAAAGGTAACTCTAGGTTAAACAGAAGCGGAAAGAATTGATTTCTTCGAACGAATTGATACCTTCTTTCTTTGAGAGAATAAAGTTGGTTGAACAGAAGTGGAAAGAAGAAAAAGACCCTACGTTATTGGAGAGAATGAAGCTGTTTGACAGAAGTGAAAAGGAGAAAGAGAAGATCCTAGCTTTTTGAAAAAGTTATCATTCGTTGATTAGGTCAATGATAACAAAATAAATGAAATGACTTAAAAAAGTATTTATATGGACCTAATCGTTTAAAATTTGTTTAACCCGATTAAAAATTCCAAAATTTCCAGTCAAGGGACTAGACCGTAGAAACCTATTTAATCTTTTGGTTTATTAACTAATAAACCTAATATTCTGAAATCATTAACTTTTTCTTATGTAAACAAAAATCTCGATAATCGAATCAACTCGGAAAACTCCAACCACCATCCCCATTACCTGACCTCGGCCGGCTACAGGGATGAATCAATTCGCCCCCAGGCCGAATCGATTTGGGTTGGGGCAGTGACCCAGTTCATCCCAAAAATATGAAGGTGATGACGGCAACCTCTATTAATACTTAATCTAAGCTCCAAGATTTCTCGAAACCTCGTCTTCCAATCCGAAAACATAAATGATAGATCTCCTAATTTGTTTCTAAGGGATTTAACATCAAGTAAACAAGATTACGAGTTCAATTCTAACAATCTTCAAATCAAACCAAGTTTCAATCTTTAACCTGCAATAGAATCATAAGGACGAATTATCTAAGATCTAAATCTTAAATTAAAATGAGGATTCAATTAACATATGAAATTCAATCCTAAACATGAGTTTTAATCGCGGAATCATATTCCAAAATTACTCAATTTAAAGGTTCTCTTTCTTTCCAATTAGAATTTATTACCACTAATCATAATTAATCCATTAATAAATATATTTAAGATATCATCTTCCAATCCTAAACATGTGTTCTAAATCCTAGAATTTAATAAATAACATGAATTATAAAGAAGTTACAGATTATATATGAGATAAAGCAAGACATTTCTTGCTTGTAAGTATAAACGGTGAATCCTTACGTGTTTGATTCCTTGTTCTTCTTCTCCTAAAGTTCCTTAAGCTCTCCCAAAGGTCTAAAGTTGTTAGGGTTTAACTCTCTGATGTAACTCTCTAATGTAATATCCTTAAATTCATAGGTCCCTATTAGGCCAATTTTTGGACCTCCAAATGAGTCCAAAACACTACCCGGAATGGTCTAATACTTAGCCTATGGGTATACCTACGCCTGAGACCAACTTAGAACAATAAAAATATATAATCGGGCCTCCGTATCACTCTAGGGTCCGCTCGTAATGGTAATAACTCATTAACTTAAGCTAATACCTCACAACGTAAAATAAAATACGTAAATATTTTTTTTACGTGCAACCGCATACAGTACACCGATTAATTAAATATAACATGCGACACAAATAATAAATCACATAACATGTGAATTTAATCATCATCTAAATAAGCATTTTATTACGACCATTTCACTTAACTCATAATTAATTCTAATATATTAATTTATTCACAATTAATAATCATTAAATAACTGCAAAAAATATGGGGGTTTACAGCCTCTTCCTCCCGGGGACAATAGCGTGAGCGTGTTACGACTCTTGTTGGGATGAACCTCATACTTGACTCTAGGTGTTGGACGTTCATTTTGAGCATTCTGACGATTGTTGTTAAATGATAAGCGTGGGTTGTGTGAGTAGGACATAATTGTTAATTGGCTTTTCTTGGTTGAGAAAAGGAAATCGCTTCCCACTTACTGCATCAATTGTAGGTGAAAAAATTCTACTGTTATGAAATCAATACAATTAAGTCAAACAAGAATAATAATCACAACCACACAATGTCATAGTATGTATGTGGTTCGACAACAGGTGTTTTCTCTCTTGATTGATCGATTGCAGATAATAAATATTACATGCTCCTTTTTCCCGGGGGTGGGTTACATTTATAGAGAACAAAAACACCGAGTCGTGTGGGATTCCATGACCATAGATTGCTATCGTGACTTGATCGAATGAATTCAATTCGAGATTTTCGTTGATCATCCTCAATTCGTACTTATCCGTTTGAGTTTTAGTTTCTACTAACTTTATCGGACACACGTCAACTGCTCTTGGCTGGTCGGACAAGTCTTCGATAGTTAGACTTTGTGGGGGCGGTAATTCATGTGTTTTGTGTGATGTCGAGTTGGCGTAAAGTATTAGTCAACACTAACCCAACTCGTTTAACTAGTTGTGTCAAATGACCCGATGTTAATCCGACATGCTTAATAATCGTGTCGTGTTCGAGGGTCAAACATCTTTGACTTTCTTACAAAGGGCTTTGTGCATATTTCCTATTTGATATGGTCCACTAATAAATTGTTCGATTTTTAAAATTTTAGGTAGACCAAGAACTAGTTGTTGACTAGTTAATTTAGAAAGACTTGGCATGGATAACCCATGACCGGAACATAAAGATCAATATCATCTTCTTTGTTAACCAATCATAACACTCGTATGTTTTTCATAAATTCAAATGTGATTAATTTCAAATTCTAGCAAAAAAAATTATAATAACTATCTAATCCTCCACGATTGTGATAGAGAGGGATTCAATTGAAAATCTAAATGCATTCACCCACTGTTGCAAATAGTATATGTTATTGAGCTTGTCTTAACATATGCGTCAAAATTCTGAAACACTGGTACAGAAAATACTCCAAACATTCAGCACACATTCTTCACAAGTGTTGTGAACCACTGGACGATATGGTCCTTGAATGCAACATACAACTCTGATTTCTTCATTATTCAGGGAGGACGAAAATATGAGCGGGATGAATGTACCGAAGGTGAATTTAATAGCAACGATAAAATGGTTGTTATCAACACTTGGAGCTCGTCCATCAATGTTAACCTTAACGCCAACAGGCAAATGAACTTCTATTTCCCTATCTCCAATGCAAAAAACTGTATTCAGGATTGGATCCCAAACAAAGCATTTCCAGTATGTATAATGCAAAAAATGAATTATACATTCACCCTAGGTTTGTGTACACGTTGGTGCAAGATGACAAACAATTTGTCCCAAGTGATGTTCAGTTTTAAGCCACGTCATCAAACGTTTCACTTCCAGAAAAAGCTTTTTAACTAGCAACAATTACAAACCACAAGAGCAGACGCATATTTCCAGTGTAATTTTTTGAGACGATCCATCCGAGCCAAATGAGCTACGAAGATTTAGACTCTACAAAAGTGTATAACCAGACCAATGGAAGACAGCTGAGGGAAATAACAGTGGAAAGGGAGAAACAAAGAAGGAAGCTCCTTACGCACAAAGAATTTACATTATCCACACCATTTTCAGCACCCATATATGCTTCACAATCAGGAAGATGAGATAGAATAGTTCTCAGTTTGTCTATTTGGGGAAAGAACAATTCCTTCGGAGAACATGAAGCTATTGGTTGCATCAAAGATGGCGGCTATTTGCAACACTGCCATTTGTGATACAGCATTCATAGGCAGGACAGCCTCAGGAAGGCAAGGCAAACATTCAGGACGATATTCTTCCTTGTTGAAAGTTGGAGCATATAGTGTTAGCACTGCCTGACAAAATATAAACCTGCCAGAATTGAAAGAAAATGTCAGCAAGTTTTAGATAAAATGCATAAAAGCCGCTGATTTATCACTAGTTGCATTATTGCATATACTTCTCTGAATTATTAAGTTTAAAAAAACTTCCGTAACTATTTTCAGGGTTTGCACCCCCCTCCCCACCCCACCCCCATACAAATACAGACACAAACAGCACGGTCACTAAAAAGGTTCTCAGAGACAGATACGAAGGTATTTGCAGTTTCTTTATATAGTTTACAGAATTATGTGAAATACTGTGGGGCATTTGCAATCAGAGCAATATTTTCAACTTTAGAGGATGACATACGGCACAAAGTGGCTCCCCCTCATGGGGATCCCTTTTCTTCTATTTTTATTTTCAGCACACGTTTAGTTATTAAATTTTTAGTGAATATGATGCAGGAGCATAGGGATATAGTCGTCTTTTTTAGCATTTATTCTATTTTTCCCTCTTAGTATAAATAGCTATTGAGCCCCTCATTATATCACTTGTCATTTTGAGATTGAAAGCTTAGAGAGAGAAATGAAAAGACTTCTCCAATTTCCCAAGTTGTTGTTGTGTAGATAACTTCTTATTTTTATGCTTCCGCACCCAAGATTATATCAAATTGGTATCAGAGCATCGTTTGTTCCTAGATTAAGAGATGATCATTGAAGATTGGGACTTGGATTGAGTTCATCCGAATAAGACACGAAACATTCCTAAAATTTTCCGAGAAACCTAACCCTAGAAACCCAAAATTCAATAAACCCTAATATCCCACCACCTCAATTCCTTGATACTCCTACCGAATGTATCCTAACCCTACCCAATTCAAAACCACACCACCCAAGTACCCAAACCGCCTCATCCGAGACCAATTTCGGGCCCAAATTACAAAGCCGAAGGTCGGACAGCCCTTATGGCTGCCGACCGAAACCGCAAACTACTGAAACAAAAAAAAGCCCAATCCGAACAGCCCCTGGTAACCAATCAACCCGGCCGAATCTCCGAACCACTCCGATTAACCCCTCCCCTACAGTCGGCTCAACCCAACAGCCCATCTCGGCCCTCTGAAACACCCGATTCCACTCCAATTTCCTATCGTAACCCTATAAATCCTAAACCGAACACCCAAGAACCCAATGATCAGCCCGACCCTGCCTACAAAGGATGTCCATCGTTCGGAATCCTTCCTATTCCATCCCATGTACCGCTAGCCTCCGCTCAATCTATTTGTCGACGACGGGAATCATTTTTCCATGAACAAGTCAAACGTGTGGGAATTTCTACCGCTTATATACACACGGTAATGATAACCACGCCCGTAAATCCACACGCATCCCCGCCTAGTGACGACAATTGGATCCAATCGAGCATATTTTTTACTCGGTGCACCTCAAAAGGGAGGCTATATATAGTGATTATTGATGGACGGGCTAGTGATAATTTAGTTGCGCAAGAGATGGTACACAAGCTCAACCTTCCCACAGAATCATTGTCTACTCCGTGTTGTATTGGGCGGTTGGGAAACGAAGCCACCCTAGCTCCTAGTCGACAGTGTCGTGTGACTTTTTCCATCGGAGACTATTGTGATGAGATTCTATGTACCGTGGTGGATATGCGAGTATGCCATCTTCTTTTGGGGAGGCCGTGGCAATTTGATCATCATAGCATACATGATGGTCGGGCCAACACTTGCTCATTTACACACGAGGGGAGGGACTTTCTTCTCCGCTCCATGCGACAATTCCCGATGTCTTAACCTTCTGCCCTTGTAGTTTCACATGAGGCGTTAGCCACTGAGGCCTCAAAGACTGGATTGTGTTATGCCCTTATTAGCCCCATCACCACTCCTGAGGCACCTGTTCCACCGTGTGTTCAGAGTTTGTTGGATTCTTTTACCGACGTGTGTACACCCCCGGATGATCTTCCCCCTCTTCAGGATATACAGCATGCCATTGATTTTATTCCTAGGGCGCAGCTTCCCAATCTTCCCCACTATCGCATGTTGCCTACGGAGCACACTGAGTTACAGCGACAGGTCACCGAGTTGTGTGACAGGGAGTATATTAGGGAGAGTACGTCTCCTTATGCGGTGCCGGCGTTGTTAGCTCCCAAGAAGGATGGGAGTTGGCGTATGTGTGTGGTTAGTCGTGTCATTAATAAAATCACGGTGAAATATAGATTCCCAATTCCCAGGCTTGAGGATATGTTGGATTAACTCCCTACGGCGGCGATTTTTTCCAAACTAGACTTGAAGAGTGGCTATCACCAGATACGTATGAAACCGGGGGATGAATGGAAAACGACATTTAAGACCAAAGATGGGCTATATAAGTGAACGGTGATGCCTTTGGGTCTCTCCAATGCTTCATCCACATTTATGAGGGTGATAAATGTCGAGTTTTATCGACGGTTCATAGCAGGATTCAGCACCGTCATGGCCCCGATCACAGACTTAATGAGCACTTCTTTGAGAGTCAAATGCCGATGGACCGAGGAGGCCGAGCAAGCATTCAAGCGCATCAACGAGTTAATGACGACTGCTCCGATCCTCTCCTTACCCGACTTTTATCAGTTGTTTGAATTGTCTTGCGATGCTTGTAAGATTGCGGTGGGGGGCGTCTTAAGCCGGAATGAGAAGCCCATTGCCTTTTTTAGCCAGAAGTTTACTGGAGCGGCCTTACACTATTCTACTTATGACTTGGAGTTCTATGCAGTCGTAAAGACCGTGAAGTTTTGGTCACCTTACCTCTTACATAAGGAGTTTGTGATCAAATCTGACCATGAGGCCTTGCAATTCCTTCATAACCAGCGGTGTGTTAGCGACAGACACACCAAGTGGACTGAATACCTTCAGCGTTACACTTTCCACCTCCAGTACAATCCCGGTAAAGAGAATCTAGTAGCGGATGCACTTAGCTGGCGAGCTCATGCTTTGGTGACCTTGAGGAGTCGAATTTTTGGATTTGATGAGATTCGAGACCTCTACCCGACCGATGTGGATTTGAACCCATTTATATCGCATGCCATCTGGGAAATGGGGCATCGGGTAAGTACCTATTACATGATGGTTTTTTACATCGTGGGAAAGCTTTGTGTATACCTTCTTCCTCTTTGCGGGAGAAAATTATTTCTAAGGTTCATGGGAACGGATTAGCAAGTCATTTGGGGCAGGCACGCACCCATGCGTTGTTGCGAGACCGTTTCAATTAGCCAACGATGAGGGGAGATACTAACGCCTTCATCAGGCGTTGTTATACTTGTAAGACGGCCAAGGGGTAGAATTCCAATGCAGGGTTGTACACTCCACTTCCGATACCCGAGCGTCCATGGCAAGACGTTTTGATGGATTTCATTGTGGGCCTCCCCTGTACTTCCGGTGGTCATGATTTTATCACGGTAGTTGTCGACCGATTCTCCAGGATGTGACGTAAACTATGAAGCACGAACTCGACACGTGATTCTGAATACGACACAACACATGACACGTGATACGTGATACGCATTTTTTTCAAAAATTAGGATACGACACGTTGCGATACGTAAAATATTATTTTATTTTTTATATTTAATTATACGTAATTTTTTTACGTACTCTAATTTTTTTAGTATTTATATAACTGTATAAAATATTTTAATAATTTTTAGTTACAAAATAAATTAATTCTCAATTATTTTAATTTTTTATAATTTTATTACACAAAAGAAAAGGGTAACTCCATGTTGTAGGTTGGATGCCCATGTGATCTTAAAAAGCAAAAAGTTGTCAACAGTTGTTGCTGTGCTGACAGCTGTTGCTCTTTGACATCTGAAATGTAGTGTTTACAGAGTTCCCAATATAATCTCACGAGAGTAATCTTTATTTTATATGCACAATATGTAGTGTTTGACAACTTGCACCTCTACTTTTCACTTTAGAAAGGTAAATGACCAATAAACAAAACAAAATACATCAAACAAAAACTTCGGAGCTTAACTTCTTCTACTTCTCTCACTTTTCTTCTTCAAGCTCACGACGGATGTTTAGACATCTCTTCTTTAAGTCGAGATCTGTTCGGTTGTTGTTCGTAGGTAGATTTTTAATTTTTTTTCTTCCTTTCTTTTTCTTTTTTCTTTTTTCTTTTACAGTAAGAGTTAGGGTTTTATATTTGAGTTTTGACCCCATTAACTTTCTAAAATATAAAAAAATACCCCCAGCGTGTCAGCAACGTGTCCTAATCGTGTCAACGTGTCCGATTTTAAAAAATAAAAACAGGATACTCTTTGACACGCGTGTCCCCATCGTATCCGAACGTCTCGCGTGTCCGACTCGAGTCAAAGCTGACTCGTGGCCTCCGGGAGAGTGTCCGTGCTTCATAAGACGTAAATGACGTCAAATGAGAGCAAGAAAACATAATTCTCTCTCAAACTCTCTCTAATCAATATCTCAAAATATGGAAAAATGCCTCAACTGAGGCTACAAAAGGGTATTTATAGGAAGGAGGTTGCTTGGCTTCTAAGCTAAGTATCTAATGACAATTATGCCCTTAAGTGCCAATTAACCTTCCTTTAAATACTAAACAAAAAGGAAAATACAATATAGTAAAAATAAAAGTTTTAAAAATGACTAAAAAAATGATAAAAGACGACCCTCATTCTCATCACTCTCCCCACTTGAAAGAGTTCGTCCTCAAACTCAGAGGGGAAGGTCGTATGTGTCACCATCGAGGATCGTAATGAGAGTTGGCTGGGGTGGAATCTCTGGCACCTCCTCAAGATACTCAGGGTCCCCCAAAGCTAGGAGAGCGCGACGACGGGGAAGAGAACAATCTGAGGCTCGATGACCCATCACCCCACAGTTGTAGCATTTGAAGGTGACAGGATAAGTGGGTGCAGTAGGAGGAACCATGAGAATTGGAGTAGCTGCAGTAAGTGGAGTCACAGGAGGAGCAGAAGTCACTGGTACTGGAGGAGTTGCCATGGATCAGCCAAGCGATGAAGGGGCACTCTGATGGAAGAACTCTACTTTAGTGGCATACTCGACCGCCTTTGCAAAGGAGCTAACGTCACATAAAGCGAGATTTCGCTTAATATAACTCTGCAGCCCGTGGATAAAACAACTAATCTAATGCTCCTCACTCTCGCCGAGACGAGCAAGAATACACAAAAACTGGAAGCGCTCCGTGTAGTCTAAAATTGAAGTGTCCTGTCTAAGAGACTGTACTCGGAGGAATAGGTTTCGCTCGTAGGTAGCGGAAACAAAGGCGGCCATCAACTAAGCTCGGCCTAGGACTGGATAAGAGGTAAGCCCTCAAGGACACCTCGCTGCTCCAAATCATTCCACCAAACACTAGCATAGCCCTGAAACTTGGTCGCTACTAGCAGAACACATCTACGACCCTTCAGCCGTTTATACTTAAAAATCCGCTCCAAGGCGGTAAGCCAATCCACAACGGCATCAGGCTGTAAGTGACCATCGAACATCGGGACATCCACCCTAATGTCACACTGCATACTCCGTGAGAGTAACTGAAGCGCCAATTGTGTAATGGCATCACCACCCTGAAGGGCCAGGGTATTATCATCTAGAACATCATCGCCTGGCGGAAGCTCAGGAAGTAAGGCGCGCTGTGGGCGTCTCTGAGGCGGTGAGGAGGGCCAGGAGCTGGTGGAGGGACTGGGGGAAGAAATGTAAGAGGTGGAAGAGTCTCTCTTGGTGGGGAAGGAGGTGGAGCTGGGACCAATGGCTGGCGGTAGGGGCAATGGTTCATCTGATGCCCCTTCTGATAACATAAAAAATAATGGCGCTCGAAGAGAGGGACATATGGAGTAACCTTTGGGCCCAGGGAGTCAAAAGGAGAAACAAAAGTGTGCCACTCCGTAGGTGGGGGTAGCTCAAACTCTGGAGCGGAGCGGAGTGGAGTTGGGGTGATGGGGGACCATCATGTGGGGTTAAGTTAATCCACTCCCGTACCCGCTCATGGGAATCAACGGGTGCGGAATGGAAAGAACGGGTATCCCATGGAGGGTGATGATGAGATACATGGGGAGGTTGCCCGGGTGGTGGAGAGGTGTATAGAATAGGCGAGGGCAGAAGCGTGGGGAAAGTGGAATGGGGTGGGTGGGGGGGGTGGTAATGGGTGGAGCAGGGGTATTTGGGGGTTTTCAAGGTGTTTTTGTGGGTGGTGACGAGGGTAAATAGAGCTAGGGGGCAAGGAGTAGTCATGTGGGAGTGAAGTGAGGTAATTTGGGGAATATGGTAGTGGGGAGTTGGAGGGATCAAGAATTTGGGGTGGAGGAAGGTGTGGAGAGGGCATATGGTGGTGTGTTGATATGTTGGGTGGTGGAGGGGGAGGTATAGGGGGTGGTGGTGAATTTTGGTGGGTGAATTTATTATGGATGTGGGATGGTTGAAATTCTAGGGTTTGGGGTTCGAGATTGGGGTTACGATGCATGTAGGGCTCATTTGTTAATGAAAATGTTACTTGAGGCGGAAAATGGGTTATATTTGATCCCTTGGCATGCCGGAGGTCACGGATCACATCGGCAATAGTCGGAGAACTCATTCCGAGCATGTGAGGCACCATTGGAACAAGAGGAGAGGACAGGGGAGGGTGTCGGACTGCACTAGGGCTAAAGGAGGACATGAAGTGGTGTCGCCTGACCCCCAGTGGCCTCGTCCGAGGTTGCTGGGTGCGTCTAGGGCCGGAAAGGGGCGGGCGGACCTGTTTGGCCTTGCGCTGGGGTCTGCCGACTGCGTAGGTTGTATCCGGAGGGGAGTAGGGGATTTCCGAAGGGGTTTGGTGGTACCGAGGCGCAGTGGTGAGGTTTTGGTGGCCGAGAGGTTCAGCAGGTTTTTTTGTGGAGGTAGGGGTTGTGTCGGGTTGGTAGAAGTATTTTTTGCCTTTTTCTTGGTAGTCCGACCAGCGGGTGGTGGTGGGAGGGAGCCATCTTCGGTGGTGGTACTTTCTTGGTTATGATTGGGGTTTGGGTTTGTGAAATTAGGGTTTTTTTGTGATAGGGGTGTAGAATGGGTTGATCTTGGAGAGTTAGGGTTAGGGTTTTGAGATGTTACCGATGCGGTGTGGGGGCGGTCCGTGGTGGTTGCCGGTGGTGGATTCCGCACATTCATCTCATCCATTTGAACCTTCAACTGGTCGAGGGCTGCCATGATTTGATCAAAAGGGTTTGTAGCGGAAGTGTTCATCTTTTCTTGAACACACCTTTACGTTGTTTACGAGTTTTTGTTTTACAACTAGAACAACAACCGGTGGAGCGATTAGGCTCTGATACCTATTGATGTAAATGACGTCAAATAGGAGCAAGAAAAGATAGTTCTCTCTTAAACTCTCTCTAATCAATATCGCAAAATATGGAAGAATGCCTCAAATGAGCCTACAATAAGATATTTATAGGAAGGAGGTTGCTTGGCCTCTAAGCTAAGTAGCTAATTACAATTATGCCCTTAAGTGCTAATTAACCTTCCATCCTCTAAATACTAAACAAAAAGAAAAATACAATGGATACTAAAAATAAAAGTACTAAAAATGATAAAAGACGACGACCCTCTTTCTCATCAAGATGTCTCATTTCATTCCGTGTTCTCGTACGACAGATGTTTCTCATGTCGCGTCCTTATACTTTCGAGAGATTGCCGCTTGGCGTTCCCCGCAGCATCATATCCGATCGAGATGTACGCTTTACAGGACATTTCTGGCGGACCTTATGGCGCTTATTACGGACAGAGCTCCTGCCCTTCATCCACAGACCGACGGACAAACGGACGTGGTCAATAGGCGCATGGGAGACTTTTTGCGTTGTTTGACCCCTTAGTACCCCCGTAGGTGGGATATCATAATTGCACAAGCCGAGTTTGCTTTCAACAATGCAGGCAATCGTTCTACAGGTTTCTCCCCCTTCCAGATTGTGTTGGATCAGTCCCCAACTATGCCCATTGACCTCGTTGAGTTACCACCGACAGTTCCTACGTGCCCCTCCGCAGAGGAGTTTGCGGTTCACTTGATATCCATCCAGGCCGACGTCCGTACTCGTCTGCAGACCATCTACGCCTCTTACAAAGAGGCGGTTGATGCACATCGCCGTTTTATTTCTTTCTAGCCCGGTGATATAGTTATGGGGTACCTCCAGAAAGCACGACGTGTCGGCAAAGGCCACAAGCTTCTTATGAGACATTTTGGCCATTTTTCTATTATTCGAGCTTGTCGTCCGAATGCCTATGAAGTCGACCTTCCTCCGGAGTTTCACATGCACTGCACATTTAATGTGGCGGACCTTTCTCCTTTCTGAGGAACCCATTCTCCTCCAATTCCTCTTCCCTCATCCTTGACCCAGCCAGTCCGTTCCCATGTTGATCGTATTGAGGGTATTCTTGATTTCGCTTTTGTCTCTTTTGCATCGAGCAACTACACGCTATTTGGTCCGTTGGGTTGGACATCCTGAAACGAAGGACTCTTGGATTACTGAGACTACCTTGCAGTATGTTGATCCCGATTTCTTTCGCCAGTACTCCGCATATATGGATTCCTCTCAAGGGGGGAAAATGATGCAGGAGCATAGGGATATAGTCGTCTTTTTTAGCATTTATTCTATTTTTCCCTTTTAGTATAAATAGCTATTGAGCCCCTCATTATTGTATCACTTTTGCCATTTTGAGATTGAAAGCTTCCATTTCCCAAGTTATTATTGTTGTTGTTGTTGTTGTTGTTTTGTAGATAACTTCTTTTTTTTATGCTTCCGCACCCAAGATTGTTTGGGTTGGATACACTCCTAGCATAAGTAGGAGACTTGCTCAACAAGTCGTAGGAAGTTTATAAATTAAGCCCTACGGCTCCCCCTTGTATTCACTTTAACTATTAATTATTAATGATATTTTGGAGTGATTTGTTATTTGTGATATTTCCATTGCGCTTCTCATCAAATTGGTATTAGAGCCTGGCTCGCTCTTGATAATCAAACCCTAGTGTGTGTTGCACCCGTATGTGTAGACCAAAACACAGAGATGCCTCCCAATTTGAAAAGCAACAAAATAATCCAAGGCTCGAGAATCTGTCGTAGAAAACATCCAATAGATGTTATCTAACATGACGGCTCAAGTCAAAAGTATCCAGCAACAGCAGAGTCAAATCATCAAAAAATTCGAAAGAATGGAAGTCGGCTAGCTCGTGGCCACCCTACCCACACCCACACATCACGGCGAGGCCGCAATCAGCAAGGGGTTGTCGACCGGAGGCAGGAGCAGTGGCGGCGGCTTACATGCGCCGCGTAGGGTGGTTGCGAGTCGGAGATCAGGTCACAGATCCTCGGAAGCCACGTTGGGGGCTGCCCAACAAAGCGGGGGTGCGACCTGTAACACCCCGCCCACCCGGGGAGAACGAATAGAGCGCTACTGTCGATAAAAACTATACTAATCCACAAATAACCAGGTAGGGCATCTAAAAGAAATCCCGCAATATAATATAAAGAATCCACTAATCTCAATCTCTTCAAATTAAATACATGAGAAGATTCGTATTTATTTTTGTTGTATAGAGCATTGTTGGTTTTTATATTTGAAAAATAAATTTTCAAACGGAATTGGAATCGGAATTAAAATGGAGTTTTAATTGAATTTTTATTATATAGAAGAGTCCTCAAAACATAAAACTCTAAGAGTCCTCGAAACATAAAACTCTCTAGAAAAAAATATTTAAAAATATTGAACAGTCCAACCCCCCCAGTACCCCGCAGTAGCGGGAGCCTCGTGCACTGGGTTTGCCCTTTTTTTATTGAACGGTCCGATCGAGCTAAAATTTTTTGGACAGCTTCTTCTCGTCTTCAGCTAATTCTCTGTAAAATTTCATCCAATTCCAACGGTCCGATCATCTGGAATAATTTTTTTAGTATTTGTATCTGATTAGTACTCTTTTCTTAATCAAACTCTTAATCCTTTATATATCACAACAAATTCGTGGCTTGGCTTTTCAAATCACTTTTTCTCAAACATTTCAACCAGAAAACCTCTCCAAAATTACTCCCTTTCATATACAAACCATAGCCCCAAACTTATTCAAGATTTCAACCTTAGATTAGAAGGCTTATTTGGTGTTTTCTCGAGTTTGGGCTAGAACGAGATTTGATTATTTTCGCGAGAAGAACGTGATGGTGTGATTAGATTTTGAGGCTGAAATTATGTGATGATTCATGCGATGATTTTGAGGTATGGGGTTTTACGCAATATGCTCCTTAATCTCGCGAGTGTTATTCCCTTTGTTTTCTTGTGATTATTTACTTATATTTGAATTGCTAAATTCAATTGGAATCTGAAAATTATTGTTGGAATCTAATTTTGATTCATGTGGTATTATTATTGTGTTGGGCATGTTGTCATGAGATTAATATGGCACTGATGTTGGGCACCTGCCAAGATTACTGTTCCGGCTACTTGATAAAGTATGGCGCGGTATGGTGAGGCCTAGTGACTCGGTTAATGTGTTGAGAAATTATATTGATAAAAATGCTTATGAGATTCGCATTTGATTTGAATATTCGTACTCGTATTGTTACGCTTTATTCACCGCTAATATTTGTTGAGCATCTTTCCAGTCGTATTGTGCTTCCCCATATTTTCTTTTAGTTGGCAGGTTAGCGCGAATTTGAGTGCTTTGGATTTATTGGGATGATTTTATCGTGGATTATTTTGGGAAGAATATTTGAGAATACAAGATGAGAAGATTTGTATTTATTTTTCATTTATAGAGCATTTCTATTTTCGAGATAGATAGTTGTTGTATTTCGAGAGACTTTTGGTTGTATTTATTTTTTTTGAAGAGATTTGAGATTAGTGGATTCTCTTTTTGTTTATTGTGGGATTTAGATGCTCTATACCTTGTTTGTGGATTTGGTTAGTTTTATCGACAGTAGTGCTCCGCCCCGCTCTCCCCGGGCGCGGGCGGGGTGTTACAGAATGGTATCAGAGCTTAGGTATACGACAACCCTCGGGTCTTGGGTTTTGGGTCTAGCATGCAAGTTAGACATGTTTTTTTTGGAGATAGAATTTTTGGTTATAAGTCATGTTAGGCATCGAGGTTAGATGTGACGTATTTAAAGTTGATTTATGGAGGCGGGATTTATTTTTGGAGATTGTGGGTGTGGCCGAATTTTTAAGTGTTAGGCTTCGTTGAATTTCGAGGGCGAAATTCCTTGTTAGTGGGGAAGTATGTAACAACCCGAATTTTTTTGAAATGGGAATTTTTAAATTAATTTTGGAAATCGGAGAAAAATGAAATTTTGGATTTTATAAATTTAATAATTTAAAATGTTGGTTTTTATATTTGAAAAATAAATTTTCAAACGGAATTGGAATCGGAATTAAAATGGAGTTTTAATTGAACTTTATTATAAAGAAGAGTCCTCAAAACATAAAACTCTCTAAGAGTACTCGAAACAAAAAACTCTCTAGAAAAAAAATATTTAAAAATATTGAACGGTCCGATCGAGCTGAAATTTTTTGGACAGCTTCTTCTCGTCTTCAGCTAATTCTCTGTAAAATTTCATCCAATTCCAACGGTCCGATCGTCCGGAATAAATTTTTTAGTGTTTGTATATGATTATAACTCTTTTCTTAATCAAACTCTTAATCCTTTATATATCACAACAAATTCGTGGCTTGGCTTTTCAAATCACTTTTTCTCAAACTTTTCAACCAGAAGACCTCTCCAAAATTACTCCCTTTCATATACAAACCATAGCCCTAAACTTATTCAAGATTTCAACCTTCGATTAGAAGGCTTATTTGGTGTTTTCTCGAGTTTGGGCTAGAACAAGATTTGATTATTTTCGCGAGAAGAACGTGATGGTGTGATTAGATTTTGAGGCTGAAATTATGTGATGATTCATGCGATGATTTTGAGGTATGGGGTTTTACACAATTTGCTTCTTAATCTCGCGAGTGTTATTCCCTTTGTTTTCTTGTGATTATTTACTCATATTTGAATTGCTAAATTCAATTGGAATCTGGAAATTATTGTTGGAATCTAATTTTGATTCATGTGGTATTATTATTGTGTTGGGCATGTTGTCATGAGATTAATATGGCACTGATGTTGGGCAGCTGCCAAGATTACTGTTCCGGCTACTTAATAAAGTATGGCGCGGTATGGTGAGGCCTAGTGACTAGGTTAATGTGTTGAGAAATTATATTGATAAAAATGCTTATGAGATTCGCATTTGATTTGAATATTCATACTCGTATTTGTAATACCCCGTATTTTTATGCTATATTAATTTGGGGATTTATTAAATTTAATGCGAATTAATTATTTAATATAAATCCGGAAATTAATTATGTTATAATTATTAACGTGATGAGTTAGTAATTATGGAAAATTTGTTGAATATTACTAATGAGCAAAGTAATATATAATATTGGTTATATTAAATGTCACGAGTGAATAAAATGACAATTTTGAAAATTTGAGTCGGGCGCGCCCGTGTCACGTCGGGACTAAAAATTGATGAATAAAAGTGAATATATTATAAGTTGCTCGTATGGTCGTTTTGAGTGCGCCAAAGTGTCCGGAAGGGTCGAGATAGTCAGAAAAGTGTACTCGGGGGTTTAGTTTGGGTCTCAGGGCGTTTTTAGGCCTATTTAACACCCCGGGAGGGCATTTTGGTCATTTTGCATTTTTGAGTAATTAAACCCACGAAAATTATTAAACTATATCAACTATTTGGAATAGCCATTTAGGGTTATCAGACTTTAAACATTAGAACGGCCATAGGAGAGGAAAGGAGAAGGCTTTCCAAGCAATCCAAGGCCAACGATTCACCCAATTGCACCGGGAACGCAACAACACCAAATTCGTCATCAAATCAGAACTTTGAAAATCCCAGGCAAGTGTTTATCTTGCTTATTTTCGTTGATGCATCACTCATGTTAGTCTAGGGATGATTAGGATGAGTTTTATGGAAGAAAACCCAAATTTGAGATAGGAAATCGCATGTGGTAATGATTTGAATGTAAATCTGGAAACCCCTTCACATGTAGAGGATTAAACCACGAAATTATGATGTTTTAGAAGAAGAAAATTCTGGAAAAGACTGATTAGAACCATGTTAAAGAGATTTCTAGGGTTTTTGAGATTTACATGAATTTTGGCCTGTTAATCCATGGTTATTAATGGAAATTTGCATGCTTTACGTAAAAGATGTATGAAATGGGTTTATACTATTAGTAGTACAAATTTCTTGGCGATTAGGAATGAAAAGTTTGGATTTGGATGAGGTTATGTGATAGAACCCGTAACTGGTTAACTGCAGAATTCGCCATACCTGCTTGATCGATCGATCGTGCCAAGAGCTTCGATCGATCGAAGGTTCGATCGATCGAGCCCCAGCCCTCGATCGATCGACCCCTTCTGGCAGACTCGTATTTCCCTTTTTAAATTAGTTGAATTCAATTTAATGAGAAATAATCCTTGGACACCCTTGTTAAAATATTTTGGGAGATGAAGAAGACCAGTAGGACTTATAAATCATTATGGGACCTTTAATGTAAGACGAGAGTTGTATTTTTGGGATATTTACATATAAGGGATGATGAAATTGTATATTAAGGGGAGAGAAGCGTAAAATAGTTACGTTGGAAATTAGATGAGTACCTATTGAATTCTACGCTTAGGAGGATAAAGTCCATGAGTGTTACGTAATAAGTTGGTATGATCCCTCAAATTTAAGTAAGAAATGAACGGTCATACGTGAGAACTAAATAATGAGAAATAAGGACAAATGTCGTAATTATGGGAATTGAGATGTAATTTGATATGGTAATATTAGTATAGTTATATGACTGTGCTTATGCATATACTATCTATGTGTGAAAATCGTGCCCGCGATACTTGTTATCCCTGAGGTTATCGGGCTGGGACAGTCTTATCTCGATGGGACCTTTATGGGGGATATTGACTCGTACCCTAGAAGATAGAAATCCTTGGTACAGGCTATCGAATCGATAGTTTAGACGGTCCAAAGAGACGTGGGGGCATGTGCTATCCTCTTAGAGACTTGGAATCTATGCTTCGCCTCAATATTGTTCGTGTGTGTTAATACAGTTCGAGAGTGATTCCGAACTTGTATTTCCCTTAGTACGAGAGATACGGGGATTGGATAGCAGAGTATGCACGCACCATAATTTTTATGTGGGGTGCTGTTAGAATATATATATTATACGAGTATTTAATATATATATATGGAATTCTGAAATTTGGAACTGTCTACTGTGTTATGATAAGTAAGACATGTATAATGACTCGAATTTGAAAATACTTGTTTTGAAAAAGTATAACATGACACTGGGAAACTTTATTAATAAATAAAGTTAAGATGAGAGCTTTGTTACTGAATAAAATTTCATTCTTAAACCATTATATTGTTCATTTTTGAATCTTACGAGTAACCTAAGATAAGTTAAACCATTGGGAAGTTTAAGGCGATATAAGATAAGATAATCCGTTGGGAAGATTAGTGCGATAGGCGTGCACATTAGGAGAGAGGTGAGAATTTCTCAAGAGACTGCCGCACTAATATGTTGTTGCATTGGCCTGTAAACATTTTAAATACTTGCTAAACAAATTTTAAATCATCTACACTATCGGGCTCTGACCCGTTTCTATTTCTCTTTCTCTCTTGTATATATATGTATATATTACAGGTGCCCAGCCACAGGGGCGTCTTGCATAGGATCCTTTGGAAGGAACGCGCTGCAGCTTAGGTGGGAGTTGCAGGCCTCTTGCTTAGACGTCTTCATTTATTTGACTCCACTCCTAGCATATTCATTTAGTGGGGCATGTGTCGCCCTTTCCATTATTCAGTTGTTTATTTGGACATTGTGATTCAGTTATTTCTAGTTTTGTCATCTTGGGATTTATTACTGTCTGGATGTTTTTACTTTAAGTTTTAATGTTGGGATTTAGTTGTTGAATGTTTAAATTATTTGGATTATATGTTCCAGGATTATTGTGGTGTGATTCTTTGATATTGAATTGTTGTAAAGATTTAAATCTTGGTTTATAAAATAAAAATTTGGAAAGTAATGTCTAAAAATAGTTTTGACACTTAGCTTAATTAATTAAGGTGTTTAAATTTGAAAAGTTATTTTTACGACAGTGATGCTAAGAATGAACCAACTGTTCACCTTAATTTTAATTTAATAAAGGAGTGATCGCTCGGTATTTAATTAGGCGGCGTGTCACAGTATTGTTACGCTTTATTCACCGCTAATATTTGTTGAGCATCTTTCCTGTCGTATTGCGTGCTTCCCCATATTTTCTTTTAGTTGGCAGGTTTGCGCGGATTTGAGTGCTTTGGATTTATTGGGATGATTTTATCGTGGATTATTTTGGGAAGAATATTTGAGAATACAAGATGAGAAGATTTGAATTTTTTTTTCATGTATAGAGCATTTTTATTTTCGAGATAGATAGTTGTATTTCGAGAGACTTTTGGTTGTATTTATTTTTTTTAAAGAGATTTGAGATTAGTGGATTCTCTTTTTGTTTATTGTGGGATTTAGATGCTCTATACCTTGTTGTTTGTGAATTTGGTTAGTTTTATCGACAGTAGTGCTCCGCCCCGCTCTCCCCGGGCGCCGGCGAGGTGTTACACGACCCAACCTTGTGGGTCGACAGGGGAATCTTCGACGAAATATTTGAATAAGTCCGGATAGATTTGGCACGAAAATCAGTCCAAACAACCCACACAAACTTTCGGGATGTCGTAAAGGAGTCCGTTGACGTGTTTGATGCAAAGATGGAAGCTTGGGTATGAGCCAATGTGGAAAAGGACCTGGGTAAACAACTGTTGCACCCGAAGGAGGGGATCCTTATTGAAGATTTGTCCCCTCAAAAATTGGCAAACGTCAGTTTCTATTCATTCAGCCCCGCAATCGATGCCGTGGGGGTATAAAGAGTCCGACAAGGACGTGTCGCAATGGGTCCAAGGAATTCAGCACGGCACATTAAAATTGAGGGTGGATAGGGAGGCAACTGATGAAGAGGATGGTATTCCACTCACGCATTGCTCATTGTACGCCGACGTGAGACCGTTCAAACAAATGAAGACTTAACGTGACGGTTTACATCGCGGTGTGAGGAATAGTGGTAAACCCATTTACATTCCACGCAACGAACGTGTCATGGGTGCAGAAATAAAGGGCAAGTGAATAATGATTGTCCACTCAAAATGGAATAGGGAAAACAGCATAACATGGGTCCGAAAAATCAGCCCCCAACCCAAGAAGCCCGGACGGGCCATTATGAGAACCCCAAAGATGCATTACGAGGTAGGGGATTGAAAGAGGACAACCTTAATACCTTGATTAGATTATATGGCAAGGCTATGCACAGTGATGTTCGGATAGATGTGAGTATGTTCGATGGAAAGATGGATTCCAACGCGTCTATGGATTGGTTAAAGCACGTAGAGTATTTCTTTGATCTAAAGGATTACCGAGACTATAGGTGTGTTAAATACATGGTTGTCTTCATCCCCGAGACTTATGAGAGAGATATGGTTACATGTCTGTGAAGGAGTATTTAGAACAATTTCAATTACTTTGCACCCGGAAAACGCTGAAGGAGAGCACGGAGCAACTTTAAGTCAAACTATCGAGTACTCACGAAAGGTGAAAAACTTCAAGGCAAAAACAACTATGGTTAGGGATGGGACGGACACTAAACCACCTGTGACAGAGACTACAGCTCTTATCACCGCTTTTGTTATTACTACTCTAGGAGTCCACTTCAAGTGTTATGACTGCGGAGTGTTCAGGCATCAAGCTTCAGACTGTCCTAACAAAAGAAAAAAGTCAGCATTGGTTTCAGAATGTGAGAAAGAGATAGAAGCAACTACTAGAGCATGCGAAGGTACTCACAGCGCGCATCCATATGTCGGCTGAGATGGAGGGCATACCACTTTAGCACTTGGGACGAGCTTTTCTTAGAAGGGGGAGTGGCCTGCAGTGCAAAGTGGGTCCCCCTAGTGGGGATCCCTTTTCTTTTTTTTTCAGCAAACGTTTAGTTATTTAATTTTTAGTATTATCTATTAGTTGGTGGTTTAGGTTGGATAGACTCCTAGCTTAACTACTAGGAGACTTGCTCAACAAGTCGTAGAAAGTCTACAAATAAAGCCCTAAGGCTCCTGTTTGTATTCACTTTTGCTATTAATGATATTTTGAGTTTTCTAGATATTAGAAGAGTGATTTATTATTTGTGATATTTCCATTGCATTTCACATCAGAAGATTTCTTTAATTTTATTCTTTTTATGTTGTGTTTGGAGGGGTGAAGGAGGTATTGCCAGTCACCTTTTATCGAAATAAATTTTAAAAAAATATATCAGAAACCATAAAAGATAACCGGAAATGCCACGAGCAAGGAATAATACACCAAATTCTGATAGTCATAGCTTCCCAAGATGTGAAATGTGACAACTTAAGCTGATCATTGCACCCAGTGTGATTCTTTCTAAAAATAAAAGGACCCCATGATTAAGAGTATTTTAGCTTTATTGTTGCAGTTGATACAAGGAAAGGGGGTAAAAAGAATACAAGGGAAACGAGATAAGATGTCCACCTAAATTAAAAAACAAATCTCTATACAACTGATGTATACAAGCGAAAGCGAGTCAAAATACTAGCACAATAACAAAAATATAGAAATTAAGGCTAAAACGTTATCTAGTTCTCATTCAAAATGTTAACAAGGCATGAGCGAGTTTTGCCTAGGCGAGGCGAGGTGCAACTGTGCTAGCCTTGAGGTTCATTGAGGTGTACGCCTCAATTCCTTTATTAAAAAAAAATATTATAAAAAAAAAATCTAACAAATGGCAAAAATAATGTAACATAACAATCATTTCCAAAAAAATCCATAAATAATATCATTGACACTAAAAAAGGTCTAGAATCAGCTTTACCAACAGAAAATAGGATATCATCAAGAAGTAATTAATTATTTAGTATATGTTGATTGATACTTGCGTACCAAAAAAATATTTCAAATATAATCAATTGATTAATATGTATGTAATCAGAATACATGAATATATATAATATATTAGCATATATTAATCAGTATACAGTATATATATTCAATCATCATCATCATCATCATCATCCTTGCCTTAATCTGTCGGCCACATGAATTCTCCTTTTCCATTATAATCTATTATAAGTAATATTATCATTCAAATTTAAATCCTTAAGATCTCTCCTAATAATTTCCTCTCACGATAGCTTAGGGCGGCCCCTTTCTCTTTTACCCTCTTTTTCCAATAATCTTTTATTATAGGTGCATCTACTGGTCTACACAACACATATCCGTACCATCTAAGTCTACTTTCTCTTAATTTATTGCTAATGGGAACTACTCCTAACTTTTCTCTCACATAATGGTTTTTAATCATGTCCATTCTAGTAATTCGTATCATCCATCGGAGCATCCTCATCTCACTAACATGGAGACTTTGTTCATGTTTTTTCTTTAAAGCCCAACATTCCACTCCATAAATGGTCGCTGGCCTAACAACTGTTCTATAAAATTTTCCTTTTAATTTATTAGTTATCCTCTTATCGCATAACACCCCACTTATCTCCATTTCACCCAACCAGTTGATATTCTACTCGTAACATCTTCATCAATATCCCCACTACTTTGTATCACTGAACCTAAATAGCGAAATTTATTAGTTTGGTTTATCATTTTTTCTTCAATCTTTAACATTATGCTATCAGACGCCTCAATATTTCCCTTAAGTTCTAAGGCATTTCTCCAAGTATCTACTCTCATCGCTAAGGCCTCATTTAAAGTGTCTACTAAAACTATATCATCCGCAAACAACATAGACCATGGGACATTTTCTTGTATGTCCATAGTAATTTCATCGAATACTACAGCAAATAAGGACTTAAAGCCAATCCTTGATGTAGACCCACTTTAATCGTAAAATCATTAGTTTCTCCACAAATAGTTCTTACTCTAGTCTTTAGTCTTTGTGTTATCATACATATCTTCAATAACTTTAATATAACTCAAAGGAATTCTTTTCCTCCTTAAGGCCCGCAATATTATATCCCCGGGTACTCTATCGTATGCGTTTTCTAAGTCTATAAAGACCATAGCATATACTAATTATTAATTGTGCACCAAAAAAATATTTGGAAAAAAATAATATATTACATAATCAAATTGGTACATATATATCTATATTTATTCAAATTGGTACAAACTGAATAAATGTACGGGAATGTCCAAAAACTAATTCTTTTAGTGTGTGTGTGTGTGTGTGTGTGTGTGTGTGTGTGTGTGAATATATACAACTAGATCTCCAACATAATTCATTAAAATACACAAAAGAACACACCAAGTTTTTAGTATACTAAAAAATTAAAAATTTTAACCAAACTTGGTGGAGATGATCTCCAAAGTGAAAAGATCATCTATAAAAAAATCATTAAAAAATTCAATCTGAAAGTGGGTAAGATGATCAAAAGTTTTGAAAGTCGAAAATGCACATGTACACCCAATTTTCGTTGCACCGCCTTGCCTTTATACACCTAAGCTGAGAATCATTAGTCAGCCAAGGGATCGGTGGAATGTAATGGCCCTAAAAGGGGGATAGGTCCGCCACGTTAAATGAGCAGTAAATATGGAACTCGGGTGGAAGGTCGACCTCATATGTGTTAGTCCCATGAGCAAGCAGGATGAAGAGGGACCCAAATTGTTGCATCTGCAATTTGTGGCCCTTACCCTCTCATCAATCTATCTTAAGATAGATCTTGACTAAGTCACTTGGCTGGAAAACAACCTCGCAGCAGTCAGCTTCCACTTGCTCCTCATGGAAGCTATATGTGCTGGTCAAGTGCTCATACACTTGTGTATAAATACCATACAAGCAACAAAGTCGACGGTTATCGGACTTACCAACACTAAGAGGAAGCTCTACAAGATCAGTAAAAATATCGCCCAACACAATCTGAAATGACAGGATTGGTGCGATTGAAGATGTTGAGAGAGAACTCAGTCTGTGCAACAACGTCGTCCCACTTGGATATTCAACGCTGCAATTGACAACTTGTGTCTAGTGGCTCAACGGGGCCAGGGTGCAATGATAGATCAAGGTAGTGGTGGCTCAAGGGAGTGGGTTAAGAGTGGAACTTCGGGTGGTGGAATTTGGATGAGGTAGGCATGATGCGTCGGATTAAAATCTCGGAGCAGGTGGCTTGACAATTGAGAATCAAGCTGCCTAGAGGGAACATCGTATGGTATGGATTCCAGTCCTTGGTAATGGCTGAAAAGGGGTCAATGAGAGAGTGGGGGTTGGCCTTCTCGGATTTGAGTCAAACTGAGGGTTGGATTGGTTTTATGAGTGGCTGTGTAGTCCAAACATGGAGAGCGTTGGGAGAGCATCAGTTGACGGAAAAACCTAGGTGAGTATTCCGAACAAGAGGATGGGCCTTGCACGGTTGTTAGAGGCCGTGGGAGAGCCAAGGGAAGGCGGATGAGGCTGAACCGCCACTCGCACAGGCTCGCCAGGGCTGGTCGCTGCATTAACTTGGGTCAGCACCCCCGCTGAGTGCTATGGTGTCTCACAGGAAGCCAAGGCAAGGCCAGAGGTGGTCGGTGACCCTCCCTGATCGCGCATGTCAAAGACGACTGTTCCGGCACGTGACTGGGGTTGGATCTGCATTGCAGAGTTGAGACGAAAGAGGCGATTCTATTGGTTGTGTTCTTGGGGTCAAAACTAGGGTTGCATCTCTAGGGTTGATCCAATTCCTATCCCACCGACTCCAAATCTCCTCCAATGGATGAACCTGGGATGAAGAAGAGAGATGAATCAAGTGCGAACCACGAACCATGCACTGATATCAATTTGATGTAAAATAGCAGAAGCGAGTCAAAATATAAAGACAACAACGATATAGAAATTAGAGCTGAAATGCTCTATAGTTCTCATTCATACTCTCCAAAATGAATAATAACCCATTTATATACTAAAGGGGTGAACATGGACAAATACTATAACTCCCGACTAATTAAGACAACTAATAAATAATGGAAAATAACCACAATGCCGCTGCATCACAAATCCAGACGACAAAATAAATATTCATCTGAGAGTTACATAATACGGTCACTCCAAGTCAGAGACAAGAAAAACAGGGGGGGAGAGGTCTGTCCAAATTCTGTAGACAAAAAGGCCCAATTAGATGCTAAAAAAATTCAGTGTTCACTGTTGTCATCTACATCTTCAGAACTTGTGCCAATTGGCTTGTAAACTTACTGGCCGTAAGTCCAACACCCTGGCCTTTTGTGCATGGTTAGGAAACTCTCATTTCGTGGAGGGTTAAGAAACAGATCGTTATTTTTCTAGAGTTGCCTGACCACTTCACCAAAAACAAACGACACACTTTTGTTCTCACTTAACGAACTCTAGATCCTCTCTGTTGTTGCATCATAAGCTTGAGGAGCGTACGAATTATGTATTTACATTAAGTTTACATAGTTTTAGTTTATCCTACGTAGAACTTTTATGGTGCAACAACATCCCGCGTTTGGGTAGATTACGACTAACTGGTAAAGCCAAAGAAAACTTTTCATTTCATTATGTCTAAATATATAGTAGAATGTTCTGCAAATCTATCATCCACACCCCTACCTATATCAAATGTCTCTATATAGGTAGGCATGTAAGAGAACCAGAAACAAAAAATAAGATTTTTTTTGCAAAAATGCAAAATTGTTTACTAAAAAGACTTTGCAGCTAAATACTTTATTTTGACAAGCACATAATATATATATACAGAAAGTCTCCTCTTATAGTGCATACCCCAGTACATACCATTTTTTAAAATAGTAAAAAAATGAATTTTTTTTATGAAACTTCATGCATATAATGTCCACGGTTAGAAGATCATCTTCAATTTTTTTCATCAAAAAATTCAATAAAAAAAACCGTTGATATGTAAAAATTGTATAAATATTCATTTTCAACCGTAAAATGTTGGGTCGGCGCCAGCCACTTTATTTATTGAATTTTTTGATGAAACATGATGGATATGATCTTATCACTGTCGAGATCATATCCATGAAGTTTCATAAAAAAAATTCAATCAAAAAGTAGGTGAGATGATCGCCAACATTTCAACGGTCGAAAATGCATATTTATACCTTTTTTTTTTACATATCACCTCATCTCAACGGGTTTTTTATTAAATTTTTTGATGAAAAAAATTGGAGATGATCTTCTCACCTTGGAGATCAACTCCATAAAGTTTCATCAAAAAATTCATTTTTTAACTATTTTATAAAAGTGGTATGTACCGGAGTCTGCACCATAAAGAGTCCTTACATGAGAGTGCCTATATATATATATATAACTGAAAACGCCAAGGGCAACGAACCCGTATAGAGGATGTATAAACAAGCAAAAGATAAATATCAAGACCCGATAGAGTCAACAGGATGGGAACAAAATTAGAACTGAAGGGCAGAGATAAAATAAATAAAACAGACTGCCCAAGATCCTATGAGAAAGCTAAAATTGAATAAATCGTCAAACGAAACTTGAGACAACCCCTCCACAGATCAGTTATGTAATGCTTGCAGCTGACTATTAACAATCATAAATTTCTTTCAAGCGATCTGGAATTTTATCACCCTTTTTTTAATGGTAAATACATATTAAGAAAGAAGCACCCCAGATGTAAAGGGTCCAAATGATAAACCAATACGTAAGAGAAGCACTCAGTTTCCGCAGGTCAACTCCATTTTAAATTAACTAAACAAATCACATCTGGGTTATCACTCGTTCGAATACTATTATGGTGCAAAGGTCCAGATGAAAAACCCATGCCTAAGAGAATAAAACAAAGGTTGTAAGGTACCTTAAAAGAAGCCGACTTAAGAAAGGATCACTTAAAACTTGAGCCCAAACCGGATCAAGAGCATCTGATGTTACCAACATCGATCCCCAATGATTCAGTGATGAAGAAAGAAGCTTGTCGGCCTTGTTATATGTATCCTGAAACATGTTTTCTATTTAAGTCTAATGAACATGGTAAAGTAACTTATAACACAAAGGCCTACAGCGGAGTTGACTTCACTCACCATCTCAATATCAGAACCCGAAAACCCAATCAAGAGAAGGAAAGCCTGCAAAGGAGCTGTGAGAAAGCAGGTAAATAGGCTTCCACTTTGGTGTCGAGAAGAATCTACAGCACCGAGTGTAGGCGATGAAGAGCTTGGAGATAAGAGCATGGCAACAGGCTCTCCTTTTTGTGCTCCATTTATAGCCTGTTCAAATAATTCAAAGTGTTAGCCTAGTTTAAACATGAAATGATTTGAGGTAATTGTTTGTAATGCAGATAAATACCAAACTACCAGAATAGTGGTTAATGGTACTAACAAGTTAAAATCCTAAAACAGTCTCCCGTGCCCAAAAAAAATGCGATATGGGTGGAATGTAAAGAACAAACGTGATATAATAAAAAAAGAGTACGAAGAGTAGTATCTCACACCCAACAATCTTCTCAAAAATGAATTTGAGACCCATCCAGACTATCTGGTCAAAGAAAAGAAAGATAATATAACTGCGAAATAAACTTGCATAGGCTCGCATGAGTCAAAATTTCCAATGTTAGCATCCCACCGTTCCTCCAAACCCCATAGTTTGGATTACTTTGTGGCACAAGGACCTAGATTCCAGGGGGAACCTCCTCAATCACTTTCCCACTAGGTCTAGAAACAATCCCCCAACTAACAAGGTGGTCATTCTTCCCTTCTCCACTCCTGGCCAAAATAGTCCCTTGTCAACCTCTCAATCCTCTCGGTCACCCTCTGTCATCCTCTGTCATCCTCACAGGAATCTTAGAAAGAGAACAAAAGTCATTAGTATTAGATAGATAGGCATGATCATAGCAAAATGCCACGACTCCCAAGAGAAAAGTATACTCTCATCCACCCATCTAGCCTCCTATATATCCTCTTCACCACCACCACGGATCCCGAAAAGGCATTGCCTTGAGCAGAACCTCCAATAAAACAGTAGGCCATCCCTTTAATTCACACCCAGAAGTGCAACATAACTAGAAAACACCAGAAACTCCACTTTAATTCCAACTATACTGCTCTTGGATATCTTCATTCTCAGTCACATATGATCCCAAAAGTCCTCAATAGGAACCAGCCAGTCCTTAAACCCCTCTAAAAATTATATATGGAAAATAGAGTGCTGTTGGCAAGCTGCAAGTGAGATATCCTAATACTTGCCCGACCGAAAGCACAACATTCAACCAAACTTATCTCCTCACTCCTACTAACTAGTCATGGGCTAAACAGATGCACCATCAAAGTGAACAGGAAGGTTGACAAAGCCCTTGTCTCAGTTCCAAGATGCCTGAAATGAAGACTTGGGCTCCTCATTTACCCAGATCGAAAAGAAAGTGTGATTATTCACTCTAATGTGTGGGGGAGTGGGGACCCTCTTTGTATTATGTGTATATCTGGTTATTGTTGCTTTGTTGCTATCATCAATTGTTATTCTCGTGTTACTTAGGTTCATTTACCTCACACTAGAAGTGATGTATTTTCTTGTTTAAGAACCTTCCATAAAAATTTGAGCGCCTAGTTTGATCCATTGATTAAGATCCTTCAAATGACAATTGTAAGGAATACATTGTTGGAGAATTTTCTGCCTATCTAACTGAGCATTCATTCTTTTTCAAACACCTTGAGTAAGCATCCTGGAACAGAATGCTGTGTCTGCATGAAAAAGCCACTGCCATCTTGAGTTTGCTCGCTACATATTTTATATTACAATGAATGTTCTTTTAGAAGCATGGTTCCTACTGCTGCGCATCTAATAAAAAAAAGCTTTCCTTCTGCCTTCAATTTAAGGCACTAATTGAAATGCTTCTCCGATCTCCCTATCGTATTTCTCTTTTCCCCAAGGTTGTCTTTGGTTGTGTATGTTTTATGATGATGCCCCATAGAATTGCCAATTCGTCCACCGTTTGCCCAATTTTTTCCGAAAACTAAACTCTATCAAAATCTGATTAATCATGAGTACTGTCCGTTAGTCCCAATCCAATAAATACAACAATAACACACCAAGTGCGAACAACGCGCAGATACCAAATCGTGTATACACGCAAAGTAAGTGTCAAAAGATACACAAACAACTAAGCTAAAAACTCTCGATTCATATTCCTATCAATAGTGAGAGCTACAAAGCGGATATTGGAAGGATCCAAAGGATTTGGCCTCCGAGGTACATAACTAAGGGTGCATTTGGTTATGTTTTCAGAAAGAAAAAAAAAGGTTTAAAAACTATTTTTGAGAATAGTTTTATAAACCAGTTTTTTGTGTTTCAAAGTTTTTTTAAGCGTTTGGTAAACTTGATTTAAAAACAGTTTTAAAAAAAATAAACATACACACACACACATAAGTGTAACATATACAATATATGAATTATACATAGATGTGTATGTATAATAAACATATAAGCGTACATATAACATTTTTTTACTTATACATAAACAACATATATATTTGACTGGTAATAAATGTATATTATACATATATACATGCATATATAAGCATATACACGAACATACAATATTAAGTTAGATATGTATACATATATAAATATGAGTATATGATATCTTACACCTACATGTATCTTTATATATTTTATATGTATTCAAATTTTACATATATAATATATTATATTTATAAGTATTCAAATTTATATATATATATATATTATATGTAATTATATATTATATTGAAATGAATGAAAATAGGGAGAATGAACGTTTCTGACTTAAAAAAATCAAGTTTATGAAAACAGCATTTTGTTGTTTTCAGAAACCAGGAGTTTAAACACGTGACTTTTTAAACTATGTTTTTAAAAACAAGTCTACCAAACGCAAACTGTAACCATAATTGTATTTAAACGCAGAAAACAACTTTTAAACACATAGCCAAACAGGCCCTAAATCAATTCTTTTTTTATTTATTAAGTAATCGTCGCATAAAAAACAAAAAAAAAAAGTCGCCTTGTAGGCGAAAACGGGTATGTAGGAAGTAAACAAAAATAACACCGACAAGACAAAAAAAAGGGGGGGGGGACAAAAAACACAAAAAAAAAGGCTAGGGTGGCGGAACTAAAAAAAATTGATGTGAATCGAGGGCATTATTGTCCTTTTTTTGGCATATTAGTAGTTTAGTTCCTTTTTGTTATTTTTATTAATTTTGTTTTGTTGTTTATTTGTAAGTTGGGACATAGGTGAGCACAAATGGGTATTAAAATTATTTGTAAAGTGGGAGTCCCACATTGGTTAGAGACCCATTTAGTGCTCCCCTTCCCCACTTATAAATAGACCCCTTGTAACCTCATTTGGGGTAGACCTTGATTTTGAATATAGAAGAAGAGTATTTCTCTCTCTAAGTTGGTGTTTAGATATTTTTTAAGAGCTTTTTGATGGGTGGATTACGTCAAATTCGTATCAAAGCGGGTGAAACTCTACATTGGTGCTAGTGTATTGGTGATTTTTTTTCTTTTTTTTCCAAATCGTACACTACCTTCAATGGCTCCCAAGAAATCCAAACCACTTCAAGATGAAATTCAAGAGCTGAGGCACATGGTGGATCAACGACCCAGATTTCAACTTAAAATTTGAGGCCATAATGCAACAAGTGGCTAAGTTGCAAAACAAGCAGCCCCACCCCTACTCCGTACCCTTTCCCCCACCCCTGCTGCCCCAAACAGCACCACCCTTCCCCAAGCCTTGCCCACTTCCCAAACCCTAGTTTTCCCCTGCCCAAACCTCTCCCCTGCTGCCCCAAACAGCCCCACTCCCCCTACACCCCAAGAAATCCAAACCACTTCAAGATGAAATTCAAGAGCTGAGGCACATGGTTGATCAACGAGCCCTAGATTTCAACTTGAAACTTGATGCCATAATGCAACAAGTGGCTAAGTTGCAAAACCCTAACCCTAACCTTTTAAACCCCCAAGCAGCCCCACCCCTACTCCATACCCTTTCCCCCACCACCCCTGCTGCCCCAAACAGCACCACCCTTCCCCAGCCCTTGCCCACTTCCCAAACCCTAGTTTTCCCCTGCCCAAACCTCTCCCCTGCTGCCCCAAACAGCCCCACTCCCCCTACACCCCAAGAAATCCAAACCACTTCAAGATGAAATTCAAGAGCTGAGGCACATGGTTGATCAACGAGCCCTAGATTTCAACTTGAAACTTGATGCCATAATGCAACAAGTGGCTAAGTTGCAAAACCCTAACCCTAACCTTTTAAACCCCCAAGCAGCCCCACCCCTACTCCATACCCTTTCCCCCACCACCCCTGCTGCCCCAAACAGCACCACCCTTCCCCAGCCCTTGCCCACTTCCCAAACCCTAGTTTTCCCCTGCCCAAACCTCTCCCCTGCTGCCCCAAACAGCCCCGCTCCCCCTAGACCCGACCCCGCAACCCTAAATCCTCATCACCCAGGCCGCCCAGCCCCCCGTGCCCCTCCAAAGGCCCCCACCCCACCCGCCGACCACCCCACGGGCCAAAAACCCACTGCCGATCCAAACCCAAGACTCCCCCTCCCCAAAAAAACCCCAATGAAACCCAAACAGCCCCAAACCCAACCCTCCCCAGGCCGGAACCCTTCCCAGCTGCCCCCACCTCCTGCTGAACCCCAAAACGTCCCAGGAAAACTAGGGTTTTGCCCTAGTTGTGCCCAAAATCTGTTTGGGCTGACAAATCCAAACCCAAACCCATTTGTGTGCTCTGTTTTATAAAATTTGGGTGAAGAAGGGAAGAAAAGAAGGACAAGATTTGTGGGATGTGCACCCTCAAGTTTCTAAAATTTTATTTTTGGTCCCCCGCAAGTTTTGGTTTCCTTTTTTTTGGAATTTCCTCATGAATCTCCAATTTTTAACGCTCGAGGACGAGCTTGGTTTTAAGAGAGGGAGATTGATGTGAATCAAGGGCATTATTGTCTTTTTTTGGCATATTAGTAGTTTAGTTCCTTTTTGTTATTTTTATTAATTTTGTTTTGTTGTTTATTTGTAAGTTGGGACATAGGTGAGCACAAATGGGTATTAGTCTTATTTGTAAAGTGGGAGTCCCACATTGGTTAGAGACCGATTTAGTGCTCCCCTTCCCCACTTATAACCTTATTTGGGGTAGACCTTGATTTTGAATATAGAAGAAGAGTATTTCTCTCTCTAAGTTGGTGTTTAGATATTTTTTAGGAGCTTTTTGACGGGTGGATTACGTCAAAAATACACTCTTAAAAATCAACAAATGACAAAACACATGAAGGATGCTCCTCTTTAGACAACATAGTAGACCACACTCAGAAATGGATGAGCTCTCAACCCCATCAAAACACCTCATATTTCTCACTCCACACCATCCACATAATGCAAGGAGGAATGGCCTCCTAGAATTTACACACTCGCCTCCGAATCATACCAGTCCTCCATCCGTCAATAACTCCACCAAGGCAAAAAATGACATCGCATAAACCACTGACCATTTCATAATAAAGTGAAATGTGATCCATTGATTTCTCTTCCACCCTTAACATCCAACATCGGCCATGTGATTACCCCTCCACTTCAAATCCTCAATTGTCGATGTCCATTTCTAAAAAAAGTTACTTTCATTGAAGCCATTCTTCTCTTTTGTTTCCACGGGAACAAGCTTTCACTCATCCACATTAACTCTAAATAGTAACCCTAATAAAGAACTCATCACTAGCTCATCCCTTTTACCTCAATCTTTCAACCTCACCCACGTCACTACATCCCCCAACACCTCCATAAACATACCAATCTCCAACTCTCAATCCAGAAACGAGCTAAATCTGGGATTCCACAACCCCACCCAATCCAAAACACTAACCTTTATCCACTGAAATACACTCGTGAGAACCTAACCTTAAGCGAGATACCGTTACATCATAAATCCTCCCAAAATCTAATCATTTGACCATTATTAACTCTTCCCATCCACCCACTATGTACTTCAACAACCCCACTCCATAAGGAAACCTCACGGGAAGAGTACTCCAACCAACTCTCCCGAGAACCTAACCTTAAGCGAGATACCGTCACATCATAAATTCTCTCAAAATCTAATCATTTGACCATTACCAACTCTTCCCATCCACCCGCTATATACCTCCACAACCCGGCTCCATAAGGAAACCTCACTGGAAGAATACTCCAACCATGCTCTCCCTAACCAAACATCACCACAACCACTTGCTTCCACAGTTGATCCTCTTCTAATGGAAACCTCCAAAATCATTTTCTAACCAATTGCTAATTTAAAACATCAAGCTTTATTTTAAAAATCGAACCCAAATACATAGAGCTTGCAGGTTGTGGGTTTTAAAATAGGGGAGAGAGAGAGAGAGAGAGAGACCTTTTCCATTTGTGTGATTGAGACTCATAGAGGCCTTAGGTGGGTGGAGATAGGTTTGGCTGTTCTTAGAAGATGAAGGGGAGAGAAAAGAGACGGGTTAATCATTGTAGATATATTTATTTTAAAAATAAAACTTAGGTTGCGCTTGTTTTTTTTATCTAAATTTGAAGTTTGAATCTAAAGTTTGAAATCTGAATCTGAAAAATATATTTGTTTCTATGTTTGAATGGACTTCTGGCTGAATGTATTCAGACTGATTCAAATACCAACCCCTCCCTCCTTGATCATCTACAAACCTCCACCTAATTAACCAAATTTGATGCAAACACCACCAATTGGATCCAAAGAAAAGAGAAAAACACAAGCACAAATCTGAAAATTATATTAACAAGCCAAAGAATAATGACATCTCTTATTACATCATCACCTATTTATACTATTAATAATCCTACTTTAACTAGGATAGCATTAAAAGACTAAAATACCCTTCACGCATTCTAATATCTACTAAAGAGGACTAAACCCCTTTTATTACATTTAATACTAACAATTAACAAAACAAAACATTGAAACCCCATTCTACATCATTCTCCCCTCCTGTGAAAAAGTTCGTCCTTCAAACTTGAAGGTTGGAGATGCGAGAAATTCCCAAATATACAGCCAAGAAAGAAAAATTTGGGGATCTGTAAACTAATTATCCAAAATATGGGATGGTCCAAAATTTTATCGCCAAAAAAATGAGTCAAATCAGATATTATTCACTCTAGAATGACAACCTAAATAGCCTTTACTGCCAAAAATACTTAGGAGAGGCCCATGAGTAACCCATTTTATTATTTTGGTCTATGAGGTAGCAGCCCAAATTGGGTTCAACTGGAAACAGCCCATCCTTTCCTCAGTTGCTCCTAGATGCAAGCAAGCAAAGCTACGCACATTGGGTTTCAACCCTAGCTGCTCGCACCAGCCAATCCACCAATTGCCTATGAAGCACAAATACTCTCGGGAGGTCGCGAATTTTTGTTGGACACGTATAGGATACGGGATACGTTAGGATACGCGAATCCTAGAGTATCCTAATTTTTTTTATTTTATAAATGGTTGGGATACGCTAGGATACGTTGGGGATACGTTAGGATACGTTTTGGATACGTTTTTAGGATACGTTTTTTATTTTTTTAACTGTGTTGTTTTTCATTCTTGAATTATTTTTCTTCCTTTATTACGTTTTTTTTTAATTGTGTTGTTTGTTTTTCATTCTTTGCTTGTGATGTATTGTTTTCTGATTTTTTTCGTAACTGTTTTTTATGTTTTCATTCTTTTTTGTATGTGTTGTTTTTAACTGTATTGTTTTCTTCAACTGTTTTCACTCTTAGCTGTGTTATTTTTAACCTTTACATCCCACTGTTTGAATCCTTTTTATGCTACTTGATGATGTGGTTGACAGATATGATGATGCCATTGATATTGGGTCTACTTAGTGATTGAGATACTATGAAGCCTGGATGCTCTCTGGAGGCTTCTCTCTATCTTATTTTTATGCTAAGGATATTATCTTTATTTTTGTCTTATGTTTTTGTTGGAACAACCTTTTATGTTAATGATGTTTTATTGTAATGGTGTTTGCTTGGTAACAACAATCATCATATTTGAGCACTTTAATATAATGGTGTTTGATGCTTTAGTTTCATTTTATCAAGTCTATCACTAATATATAGAAAATAAAATAATAAATATTTAACGTATCCTAGCGTATCCGTATCCCACATTTTGGAAAAATCACATATCCCGTATCCCGAATCGAGTCGTATCCCGTACTTCGTGTCGAGTCCGTGCTTCATAGCCAATTGCCAATTTGTTCTTGTTTTTTTCGTCTATCTCCATCTCGATAGCAACTGATCTACTTCCCCCTAGGTCAAAAATGAAAATAGGGTTGTGAAACCCTAGGTCACATCCTCCCTGACCATTATTTGGTGTGTGGGCCTCACTATGATTCGCAGAGGTACTTGGTGGCCTGCGGGAGTAACACCAGCGACTGTGGATGGTGTTTTGTTCCTTTTGGTGTTCGATCTCTCCATCTTCGATTTTAAACCAATACCAGAATTGGGTTGCGATTTGGCAAATTTTATTCCTCTCTTCTTCGTCTTTTGTTTCTTTATCATAACCCAAGGGTTTCGAATTCCCTTTCTTTTCATTTTCAGAAGTTTTGTTGGATTGAGCGGCGAAAGATTTGATTTATCTGCTAGTTTTTAAACATTGGAATTAGGATTCAAAATTGGGGTTAGGTATGGAAGACGTAATGGGTTAAGAAGAAGTAAAAACCTCCAATTTTGACAAAATTAGGGTTTGTGGTTTCTCATTTCAGCCCATTTTTCTTTAATTTCAGCCATCATTTGAACCACGGTTTCTTCTAGGGTTGTTAAACGTTTTTCAAATTTGTTATTCTAATTTCTCTTCTTGGGAGTCATTAATGGAGATGCAATGGGAGGACACACACCCACACAAACACCAAGGAGCTCACCTCACTTTGATACCGATTTGATCCAAATACCACCGATTGGATCCAAAGAAGAATTAAAACACAAGCACAAATCTGAAAATTGTATTAACAAGCCAAAGAATAATAAGATCTCTTATTACATCATCACCTATTTATACTACTAGTAATCCTACTTTAACTAGGAAAGCATTAAAAGACTAAAATACCCTTCACTTATTCTAATAGCTACTAAAGAGGACTAACCCCTTTTATTACATTTTATACTAACAATTAACATAACAAAACATTAAAACCCTATTCTACATCCTTATCTACATCAAAACTATACTCGGGCCCTTTGTTGTTACCCTTCCTCTGGAAATCGCTCATGCATTTCTCATGAATCTTCCACACAGATACCTGGGAAAATGGGCATGTAATACGTGGGAAGGTTCGACAAAGTGCTCTTAACGAGTGTCAACTGTCCACCTTTAAATCAATAGTCCCTTTGCCATCCAACCAGCCACCTTTCGAATCTCTCCACCATCGGGTCCCAAATTGCTATTGATTTGCATGCCGCACCCAATGGAAGGCCCAAAAAAGTCATTGAAAATGTCCCACTGTGTTGTCCCAATCACCTTTGCTAGTTAGTCTATCACAATTATATACCTCTCTCACCGAAATAATCTCGCTCTTCCGGACATCGATACACAGCCCGAAAATGACTCAAAGCACATCAAAACCGACATCTAACGTCTCAATCCTCGCATTCACCGCTCAACTCAACAACCTATTAAAAGCTTCCACAGCCAAAGTGAGCAGAAATGAAGAAATAGGGCCCCACCGAAGGTCGCATTCACCAACATGTAGAATCTCACAAAATGATGTGAATCGAGGGCCTTATTGTTTTTTTGGCCATATTAGTAGTTTTATTTTCTTTTTGTTATTTTTCTTTATTTTTATTGTTTTTGTTTTGTTGTTAATTTGTAAGTTTGGGCATAGGTGAGCACTAGGGGTGTGCACGGGTCGGTTCGGTTCGGTTTTGGACCGCAATCCAAACCGAACCGATCGGTTCGGTTTTGGAAAGGGTTAGACCGAAACCGAACCGACAATGAAAAAAACCGTCGGTTTCGGTTTATGTCGGTTTCGGTTCGGTTCGGTTTCGGTTCGGTTTTGGTTAGTTTTCGATTTTGGTCGGTTTTTTTGGACGGTTTTCGGTTTTGGCCGGTTTTTAAGGCCGGTTAATGGATTTTGCATATAAAAATATAAGTTTTTTAATATAAATATTGATATCGGTTCGGTTCGGTTTTTTCCACGGCTAGACCGCCAACTGAACCGACATGGTCGGTTTTTTAATTCCTTAAACCGTAAACCGAACCGGGCTAAAAAAAACCGCCGGTTTCGGTTCGGTTCGGGCCGGTCGGTTTTTTTGCACACCCCTAGTGAGCACAAATGGGTATTAAGCTTATTTGTAAAGTGGGAGTCCCACATTGGTTAGAGAGCCATTTAGTGCTCCCCTTCCCCACTTATAAATAAACCCCTTGTAACCTTATTTGAGGTAGACCTTGATTTGGAATATAGAAAATAGTTGTTTCCCTCTCTAAAAGCATGTTAGATATTTTAGGAGTCTTTGCCGTGTGGTTTATTGGTATCAGAGCGGGTGAAGCTCTACATTGGTGCTAGTGTATTGGTGATTTTTTTTTTCTTTTTTTCAAATCGTACACTACCTTCAATTGCTCCTAAGAAATCCAAACAACTTTGTGAGGAGATTCAAATACGAACGAGAGATTGGGTACAAGCACACCAACACATCTATGTCTTCTTTCAACCCCAAAACCCTAACCCTAGAAAACCCTACCCCACCCTCACCAACCACCCGGCTGCCCTAACCCTAGCATTCCCCCCTACCGCCAAACTCTACCTTCCCCAGCCATCACCGGCCCCTACAAAACCTTCCCCCACCACCGCCAGTCACCCCTCTGCACCTCCGGCAGTCCCCAACCCCATCGCCCAGCCCATCCGCCCCTGCACAGCCCCCTTCTTCACCGCCCTGCCCAAAATCAGTCGAGGGCAGTTCCAACCAAAAAAAACACCCGTTCCGGACATACTCTGACCGGGGGCAGCCCACGGCAGCACCCCACGCCCCTGTCCGACCCAAATCGCAACAAACCCCACCTTGATCCGCTGCCAGAATACCCCCTATCACACCCCTGCTTTGACCCACCCCACCCACTTGGACCATCCACTACCTATCTAGCCCCTCCGACCCCCGTTGACACAGTCCCACACTCCCCGACCATAGTTGTCAAAATCTTACGATTCGCGATTCGAATCTTACGATTCGATTCGATTCTCACATAAAACGATTCAAATCGAGTTGAGAATCGCAAATGTCTGAAGAATCGGACTGAATCGGCGATTCACGATTCGAATCTTCCGATTCCCGATTCGGTTCCGATTCAACTTTTTTTTTTATTTTTTATTTTTTTCGCGATTTTTTTTACCTTATAATCATACGTGTGTTTTAATGAAACAAATAATAAAGGATACCGTTAAGATACTGAGTTTTAGAGAAAAACATGTTCTCTTGGCTCGGTTATTTTCAGCCAGCTTTTCTTGTCTATTCTCTTGGCTGAGTGTCTTCTATCTTTTGCTTTTTCTTTTGTTATAAAACTTTTGTATTTGTTATAAAATCTTTGAAGGTATATTTGTTTTGTTGCTTTAAATTAATATGAACATTGTTTTAAATTAATATTGTTTTATAGTTAATCTTAGCATATGTTTTATTGTTTTAAATTAATATGGTTTACTATGTTAAATTAATATTGTTGTAATTTTGTAGGCTGTTTTAAATTAATATTGTTAATCTTAGTAGGTGCCTGTTTAAAATTTTTAGAAGTATTTGTTTTACAGTTTTACTGTTCTAAATTAACCTTTGTATTTATTTTATTGTTTTAAATTAATATGTAGGTTGTTTTATGATATATTTTTGTTTTTTACATTTTTAATCTTAAAATGAATGAAAACATGTGCTACGGTTAATTTTTGTGATATATTTTGGTATATTATCATGTACTACGATTAGTTTTTTGTCATATTACGCTTAATTACCAATTCTATAGTGTTAAATCCCATTTACTTATGTTTTACTACGTTTTTATCATTTGGTTCCGATTCGACCGATTCGATTCACGATTCGCAATTCGGAGGGTAAACGATTCACGATACGATTCGCGATTTGACAACTATGCCCCCGACCCTGTTTTACCCGCCGGAGCCATTTACCCACCCCACATTTACCCAAACCATCCCCGAAACCCTCGTTTCCCCTGGTACCATCCCGATTCACCCTCGAGGCTCAATTCAAGATTGTCAGGGCTAGTACAATATCGGTTGCTTCATCCAATCATTATTCCTCCCTCAATCCTCCAATCGGGTCAAATCAACGATAAAAGCTCCCCTCCCAAGTCGGTTGATAGAAATGACAAAATTGGGTTGTGTATTGAGGATTTTTTTGACATTTTTGTTGAGGATGTTTGAGTCGCTCGCACGCACTTTCGCAAGCCGGATACGTTTGATTTGGGAGATTTCTTCCCAATTTTTGGGAATGGGGATGATGATTTTGATGAGGTGGTGATTGGTGGAGATTGTGGATCCATTTTTTGTGACATTTGATAGCATTGAGGAGGTTCATCACGGGACTCTCGGATCGAGTTTTTGTGGAAAGGTCGTGGTTGGGTTGTATGACTATTCTCCGTGGACCTTTCGGAAGCCGGTACAAGGGGCGTTTCTGAGGACGATCTTCTTCCTAGTAAGGAGCTCTTGATGGGTGCCTTGCTTTCTTCCTAGTGCTCCCCTTCCCCACTTATAAATAGACCCCTTGTAATCTCATTTGAGGAAGACCTTGATTTGAAATATAGAAAATAGTTGTTTCCCTCTCTAAAAGTGTGTTAGATATTTTAGGAGCCTTTGACGTGTGGTTTACGTCACAAAAGAAATGCAAATCTGAATCTCCTTATCAGTGACTGGAGCCCATCATCCTCAGGTATAGCAATGATTGTGAAAGGCAATCATTTATCCTCATCCAATCATCCTTCTATTTTCTCCTTGCCTCCTAATTTTACTCCTTCAGGTCAAAGCACTTATTTATCCCCATGTACAAGAAGGCCATGGTAAAAATATGAAAATTTTGCAGAAGGATGATACTTGTTTGAAATAAAATTTCAATAATAGAAAACAGCAATTACAAAGAGAAGGGAAGATGTCCCCAGGGCCAATATAGAAAACCCCACCAAAAAAGCTATGATATTTGTGAGTTAATCTCTTCAAGTTGGTAAGAGCCTAGTTGGGTGCAAATGCATATTTACTTTCTACCAAATGGTTGGAAAAGGGCTAACTCAATCCTATGGGATTGATTATCAAAAGATGTTTGTTCATGTGGCAAAGATAAAATCTACACAATTTCTTCTCTTGTGTGTGCTAATCTAGTCTAGAGTCTACAGTAATGATGTGAATAACGCGTTTTTTCACTGGGATTTGGAAAAAAGTGTATACAGAGACTCATCAAAAATTTCATCAGGCCACGGATGGGAAATATCCCAGACATCGTTTGACAAGCTCCAAACCTTCTTAGAGAGGCAGGCACCTTGCAATGTAAACCTTCAGATTCGTCTAACGAAGCGAACCATCTTCTAAGTGGTGTTGTAGCTGACATTGCTGGTAAAGAAGGATATCAAAGAATTGTTGAGAAGTTATATCACTCATCCCATCCGGATATTGTGTATGTTGGTGTTATCAACCTTAAGGCTGTGTATCTTATATTGAAATATCTTAAATCAGATCCTGACAAAAGAATTATGTTACTGAGACATGGTCACTTTAGGGCTTTACTGATGTTGACAGGCAAGCTCTACTGGTATTGCACATTTATAAGGGGGAAACTTATTGCTTAATGTAGCATGAAGAAGACAGTGGTGGCATGCTGAGTACAATAAGATTGCCATGAACATTGCTCATAATTTTGTTCAACGTGATAGAACTAAGATGTTGAATATATTAACACTACATTAAAGAGAAACTGGAGAGGGAAGGATTTGCATGTTGTTTGTGACATGCAAATCAGGGGGCTGATAACTTTACCAAAGGGCAAAATGGAAAGTCATTTTTATCATATTGGTTGCAAGTTGTGAGGGTTACTCAAGGGGGAGTATCGTCTTGCATGAGACAACTATAATTAGACTAACTATTTCGGTCTTTTCTTTCGCATTTGAGGGTATCTCTGTAATCTTTCTCTCGTATTTGGAATATATTTAAGTATTGTAATAGTATGGTTGCTTGCCGACCCCAAATAATTGGGAAAAGGCTTTGTTGAGTTGAGTTGAATAGTGTGGTTGCTTCTGTAACAAATCTCTGAATGATATTTCTCTTTCTTCATAAGTCTTGCTAAAGCTTTTCCAACCATTTAAACCAATGCCAATGCAATAAAAGAAACACGAAACAGTTATAGGCAGGTGTTTATTATCAAAGTAAACCTGCCTCCTTTAGCAGAGAAATTTTGGGGGGTAACTTATTAGAATGTCTATTATTTTTTTAATGAACTTGCCAAAGCACTATAAAGGGATCTGCAACTCATCTAGAATAAGATTAGCAATTTAGCAGTTTTGAGAAGCCCAAAATTCCATGTGGTAATGAGCCATAAAAGATTTGTTGTATTGCTTTTGTAAGAGAGTAGTCTAACTGGGGAAATACCGGATTTTGGTACGTGTTTGACTTGAGCAACTTTGGTTGCGCCAACGTATCCGTCATAGTCAGAATCAAAGTCAACATAGTTCGTGAGTTTGTACTATTCGCCGGAAAACTCATTGTGGCAGAGAGGAGAGGTAGAGAAGAGAGCAACCTCTTTGTTTTATATGCAAATGCATTGTTTATCATGATAATGGTGGACAGAGGGAGCTATTATGTCTACTCTTCCAAAGCTTCTTATTCTCGTAATGAAGAAGAAAGGCCTTCTTATAGCCAAATAAACCAAGTTGGCTGTTGCATGTCAATTTCATTGTGAAGACGTGTCCAAAAACCTGTGGTGCTACATTCCCTAATTTGAATGGTATGGGTCTCATAACATATGTTGCACCCTCGATACTAGAATATTGTCTAGTTGATGCATAAATAATACACAAATGCGCACACTATGCTGAACGTGCAAAATAAAACCTGAGTCGCATAAACACGTGTGATATTATGGACTTTTATCAAGATTAGTTTCTTATCTGATTTAATAATTAAATGGGAGGCTTATCGCTAAGCCCCTCCTACAATTTTAATGCTATATACTATTGGAAAGGAACTCAATAATATTCATAATCGTTATTTGAATCTTAAGATCCCATACACCAGTGTCAGTTACTGTCTTTTATATTGCCAACAGATGAAACGAATTCCAGGACTTTAGCATAAATATATCATTTTTCTCAAATTGCACATTCTTTCAGTTTCCCATTATACCCCAGAAACAAGTATCACAGTACTACCATACAAACTTCTCTTTGATCAATCAGGTTAAGTAATAACTGAACTTCTTACGGACATATAAAAATAAAATATTAAAAAATAAAACTAGCACTTCCTGATTCCCAAACATATCCAAAAGTTCTAAAATTCTATATCCGATACATAATCAACAACTCATCGCACTTCTTTCTTTCTTTTTTAAACTCCTTTGCATCAACATACAAAATCAGGGGACAGAATAAGTACAGATTCCTATCGAGATTGATGGTGATTTTAGGAACAACTAAAAAAGCATTCCTTAGCAATGCCTCTTAACATGAGTCAATGTTAAGATACTTGCCTTGAATGCTTTACTGCTATCACTGTCAATGACCAGGAAAAGTGGCCTTCTTGTAAATGGAATGAAGTCACAAGGATAAATTCCATTCAAACCTGAAAATAATTATTTAAGTCAGATAGGAATCTTTAAATGCTTGCAGATTCAAGAACAGAATAATTGACAACATCACGGTTTTAACAAAGAAAATCTCATTTACTTAGCAATGCCTCAAACACATGAAGTGGAAATACTAAAAATTAGCAATCAATAACCATGCAGTATACAATCTACAGGGGTAGAGAGCATTCGACGGACCCCATCCCTGCCCTCCGATGACCCTAACCTTCCCAGACCTCCCACGCCTATCGTCGGAACCCTAAGACCGTCAACAAACCATTAGGACTCATGTCGTGACACGCAACAGCAAACTGACAGCAGAAATCCTAGATCCGGTATCGTATCAAGCTCACCAATACGGATGGCAACTGGGCAGGTTTGGGGTGGGGTACCCTCCCCAACCTGTGACACCCCGCCCAATTAAATATAGGGTGATCAGTACTTTAGCAATTTAAAACAGGATATTCAGTTGGTTCATTCTTAGCATCACTGTCGAAAACAATTAAACCATATTAATCACCTAATATAAAATTAAGCTAGGTGTCAAAACATTTCCAATTTGTAAAACCAAGTAAATCCTTTTTCATTCAGTCTTAAAATATAAACTATTCACCACACATAGGAATAAAATAAGTACTGAACATAAATCAAATACTGAAATAAATAAGACCGGGTAAAACTCCCAGTTCAAAACTCCAAACCATAAACTAAACTGAATACAATATCTCCGATGAAGGAACCAGAAGTGGGCGACACATGCCCTAGATAAGAAGTCTAGATGAAACTGAATGGAAAAGATAGATGCGTGTACTGCAAGGACCTGCAATTTCCACAACAGCTGCAACACGTCTGACACTCCAATCTCTAATTCTAGTACTCATGTGGCTGAGCACCTGATATAATATATATATATAGCAAAAGAGAGAAGAGATACAAGAAACGGGTCAGCGCCCGAGGTTTTTAAAAATGATTTAGCAAGTATTTAAAACTGGTTCTTAAAACAAGTCTTATACGCATGTTAATTATCACATGAGTTTCTCACCTCTCATCTATTGTGCACGCCTAACGTACATCTAATCTCCCCCTAGTTATACCACCCAGTCTAACTAGTCAGAAACCATACTAATACTAACTATGCTCACTAGTAGTATTCCCGTATCGTCCATACAATACGCTATTCAGATAGTTTATCTCACATACTAAGTCTCATTATTCACCGTTCGAATGGTTAATCTTTCATCCACTAAGATTATTTTATTTCTCAATTCCACTTTATCTACTAGTTTCACAAACTAGAAAGTTCCCCAAGTACACTCGTACATATATATAGTCTCATCGTCCCTATATATATACACTAATCCTGCACCCTTAGGTTAAGACCAATTGGCACAATGTAATGATTATTATTATTACCAAGTCTACTAATTTCACACAGTAGAAATATTTACAAGTTCATATATAGAGAGAGAGAGAGTCACATCATCCCTATACATATATATATACTAATCCTGCACCCCCGGGCTAAGACTCATTAGTGCACCTATCAAGAAAATCCTGCATCCCCGGGTTAGCACCCATTAATGCACCTATCAATAATAATCCAGCACCCCCGGGTTATCACCCATTAGTGCGCCTAACAATAATCATCCTTGTACCCCCGGGTTATCACCCATTAGTACACCTAACAATAATATCCTCGTACCCCCGGGTTATCACCCCCATTAGTACACTTAATCAATAATGTTCTTGCACACCCCCGAGTTATCACTCATTAATGCGCTTAACTATAAGATTCTTGCACCCCCAGGTTATCAACCATTAGTGCTCTTAGCAATAATATCACATAATAGGCATACACACGTCCTATTAAATTTATAGGTATTTCCCCAACCAACCTATATACTTCTCATACGTATTTTAATCTCAACACTACGTATAGTATAAATATTTAGATTACTATCTCTCTCGTAACTTCCATGGTACCTTCTCTATACCGAATAATTAAAGTATTAATTCGTACATACTTTCCCGAAATTATGTCCTATTTAAATTTACTATCTGGCAGTTTCTCTCACTCCAATAAACCGGTAAACTCAAAACTGGACTCTAAGAAAATTCCCAAAAATTCACCCTGTCGCTCGAACCAGAAGGGTTGTCGCTCGAACGATTGCCACATGTCGTTCGAGCGACTTCGCGCGACATCGCGCGAGATGCACTGTTTCGTCTTCTTGCCCATATTTCAACGTTTTTCACCATTTTTTATCCTAAAAACCTCTAAGATTCATCACCCAACACCTCATCATCAATCCCAATCAAGCCATAGCAGGTTATATAACGTTCCTAACATCCTAGGATCATTAATTCGTCATCAATCATCAAAATTATATGAAACCCACAAATTAATTCATATGAACCCTAGATTCCAAACTTTCAATTAAAGAACCTAATCAATCCAGATTCGTTCATCAATATATAATTCTATTTCGTGATTAATCCTCTACATACATGAAGGAATTTCAACCACTAATTAACCCAGTCCTTAATCATAATTTAAATCTCCAATCTTCACCCAATTAACATGTAAATCATGACTAATTTCATCTATTCTAACATGAGTATGATTATTGCTAAAAGAAAGCAAGTAATAAACACTTGCCTCGAATAGGATGGTCTGATCCGTTGGTGATGTTGGTATAGATGCGTTCCTCATCATCCGATCTATACAATGGTGGTGGTGGTTGTGCAAGGTGGTGCTAAGTGGTTCCCTTCCTTGGGACTTTGCTCTCCCTCACCCTCTGTGGCTCTCCCTTGATTTTTGTGTAACTTAACCCTAATGGAACTCCCGTAAATATAATTATTCTCTAATTTTCGTCCATTTATTTTTTCTAAAAATCCAAATTACAAAACTACAACTACGGGGTGCCGGTTTGGCCTAAAATCTCCCGGAGTCCAAATAAAATACCCGGATAGAGTTTTCTGACTATTTCAACCCTCCCGGACTCAACGGCGCACTCGAAATGACCATACAAGTTAATAAAAATAAATTCTCTTTTTATCCCAATCAATCAGTCCCGACACGACTCACACGCACGTCAGACTTAAATTACCAAATTGTCGTATTTCTCACTTCCGACAATTTATCAAATATCATAATTCCATATTACATATCACACAGTAATATTTAATAGTTCACAACAATAAGTATTAACCCTTGGCACGCTAGTTAATAATTATTTTAATACGGATTAATTAACAATTAAATTCTCACTTTTTAATTCAATTAATCCAACAATAATAATAAATTCCATAATTATTTAAATCGTTAAAAATACGGGGTGTTACACAACCCCGACCCTGATTTACCTACCCCAACCCTAACCCGTTTAAAAAACCATAGGGCCCCGACCCTGTACCAACTCTGCAAAAAATATTTTAAATAATACATGTATAATTAAAATACCCTTCCGAACTTCAACCCAAACAACAAAACAAACCATAACAGTAATCCCTAAAAAGAACACTTGACATATTATATCTAAAATTAATATAGAGGAAAATTTTCATTAAACAATCTATGTGGCCTATTACCCAAAAAAAAAAAGAATATCTTTATTGAGGCTTCTTGCAGGAGAAGGAGGTGGAATACATCCCATGTGGCCAATTAACAAAAAAAAATCTTTATGTCTGAAGTTGCTTAACGTTTAAACAAGGTTTGTAAATATAAAAGTACCAAAAAGAGCAAGTGGGTAATTTGGAGAGAAATTATAAATCAATTCTTTTCAAACTATTCTCTAAATCAATTGACATGATGTAAATTCTTCTATATATCATAAATGGTTCTCTAATGGTTATACCCACATTGTTTTATCCATGCATGTTCTATGATATCATTTTACTAGTTTAATTGATTGTATAGAAATTATTCTATAAATCATAAATTGAAATGGTTCTATAAATGATGCTATACATGATTCTTTAAATGGGTCTCAAACTAGAGATTATAGATCGATTCTCTTCAAACTATTCATCGATTGAAATCGATTACATCAAAACTGGAACATATTAATCAATTGAAATCAATCAAATAAAAAACCTACAGCAAAAATAGATTAAACAAAAAACCCTGAATCGATTACCTGCGTCAATTGTAATGAGAGGAGGGAGAGTCAGAGAGTTGCCAAAGGCATAAGGGAGGAGAAACGGAAGGCCAACGTGAGACGGGAGATCAGAGAGTTGCCTTGCGAGCATGTGGACGGGTGAATGAAATGGAAATGTAAACCCTAAGATTATCGATATATATATACAGACAAGCTCCTGCGCACACTAAGTTTGCACATTACTTTTTTTAAATAGTAAAAAAAAAAAATTGAACTGATTTTTTTTTTGTGTGATTTTTAAACATTTCAAGGGAACCATATAAAAAAAATCAAATCAAAAAAACTTTTTTTGGTATTTTTAAAAAATCGGTCAAACTTCCGTTGTTTTTAAGCACTTTAAAAGCTGCGAAAGTTTGACCGTTTTTTAAAAAATAGCAAAAAAAAAAATTTTGAGTTGATTTTTTTTAAATGGGTCCATTGAAATATTTAAATATCACATAAAAAAATAAACTCATAAATATTTTTTTTTTAATATTTTAGTAAAATTGGTGTGCGCCGGCACATGTGCAAAGTTAGTGTGCACAAGAGCCTATATGTATATATATATATATATATAAGGGTATTTCTGTAATAGTATACTTAATCGGGTCGGGTCGGGTTTTTTATACATAAGACCCGAACCCGACGGGTTTTTTTAATTCTAAACCCAACCCCGACACGTTAATGAACCCCCAAATTCGATGTTGGGCAGGCCACTATTCATCGTGGCACCATGAGGCTCGACGTTTCTTTGTTGGTTTGATTTAAGTCGACCGATATGAGGTGTGTCTCGCGCAGATGGTTGAGTATGCTAGGTTAATTGTTGATTTAGAGATCGAGCACAACTTTTGGGTTGAGAAGCATAAGGAGACCTTCGCTCCACTACATGAATGTTTTCCTTTACGGCCATGTGGCTGATTACGCATAAATTCTTCGTATTTATCCTCGTAATTTAGCTACTTTTGTTATCCTGTGCGATGTTAATTTGATGATTTTATCTCATAATAGTGCCACTGATCTCTTCCCGCAAATACATTGTGTTTCGTGTATTTCTCTTATATTTTACAAGTATTTTATGCACGTGAAAGAAAGAGAGAAACCGGAATGAGAATCGAAAAGCAAACGAGGAAAGTCAAGGGCAAATCCGTAATTGTACAGCCGGAATCCGGATGCGAAACCTAAAGAGAAGTCAAAGACATCGAGTTCACGAGTACATAGGAAGAAACGGCAACCAAATCCGAGCTACGGTTGAAAGATATGAGCGTGAGAAGATTAGAAGAATCAAAGAGGCAAAGCAATGAAATTCTCAGGACAGAACTAGTCTGATTCCTGAAGTAGAACCGATTCGATCTACACAAAACGTTGTCCACACTGGAAAACAGAACCGGTTCGGTTCTTAAAGTAGAACCTGTTCGATTTTCTGTTGCACGAAAAGTACAAGTTTATCCCACTTATTTTTTGAGAGTTTGTTTTTGTTAAAACACTTGTAAAAACGTGGATTATTATTCATTCATTATTCTAGGAGTTAGTTAGACAAGTTTTAACCTAGTTTTGAGAGCAAGGAGGAGGCAAGAAACCTTAGAGCAAGATTTATCAAGAATATCATCAAATTCTTCATCATTTCATGTGGTGTTCTTCAATATAAGTGTTTTCTTCCTTTACTTTCAAGATTTGTCTTATTTTTACACCATTCTTCCTTACTTTCTTGCTGGAATTCGTTCATATATGTTTGACCACAATATTTACGTAATAATGAATTCATGCAACGTAGAACCCATGCTAAATTATAATTGTACCATGTCCGGCTAAGTTCTTAGAAGGTTGCGATACATGAACCGAACCTAGGTAAAACGAATGGATTTAAAAGTGGATAAATTATAATTAATAATTCAAAGGTCAGAAATCTTATTGAAACAAAGTAGGTCTTCTAATTCCATTTGCCTTAAGTAACCATAATATTTAAGAATATGATACGAGTTTCAATAATTTATCATTCTCGTTAAATATGATTTTTGAGATATTGTGAGGAGTAAAATCTGCATATGTCGAATACTAAAAAAAATTAATGTTTCTTTGAATTGGAAATTAGGTTTTTGAAGGTTTTATGTTCTCAGTAATAAATGACGGTTCGGGGGAGTGTACTCCAACTCCAATTTCTCACACATAGATTTAAAATCAAATAGTTATTCTTGCATGCTTAGTTAGTTCACAATCTTAATTAATTTGCATTAGTTGATAGAAAATTCCCAAAACCAATTATCTTTTCCTTTCTTCCTATAAGTCAAACATAAGGTTATTCGTCGTCACGTTCTGCGTCATATTCCCTGAGTTCGATACCCGACTTGCTCGGATTATTACTTACGCGGCCGACTTACACTTGAGCCGTAATTCACACGCATTAGAGACACATTCTGAGTCGCGTCAGTGGCCCCTACCACCACTGCTACTTCTAGCGACCATTGCCCTCCTCTATTGTTCTAACTGGTGTTTCAAACTCATGGGAGGTTCTCAAGGAGTCCTCAGGGTACATTGTTCGAGATTTATTACATATGTTCATTGAGAATTTTTAGCTTAGTCGCAGTTCAAAGACCTAGCGGTTTTTGAAAATGTCAATTATATCCCCCCTTTAGAGATGAAGAGATGAGGTGACTGTTGCATTGGAGATTTTTTCGATATCATCGTTGAGGGTTGTTGGGCGACTCTTATGCAATTCCGCGATGCGAGATCATTTGTATTGGTGAATTCTTCTCAATTTTCGAGTGAGAGGAAGATCCCCTATGCTTGTTTTGTGGGTTATCGAATCTAATGCAACACTGCATTAGATTCGATAAGTTTAAGTGATCGCGCCTACTAGTGTTCTAAAAGGCGCGGAGTAGGCACCTCGATAACGGGCTAGGCGACAAAAAAGTGGACCAAGTGAAAAAAATAGTCGTTTTTAAAAAATTTGCCCAGTTTTGCATTGCGCATAGACTATACATTGTACTACAGTAGCAAAAAATATAAATAGAAATATATATAAATTTATTTCTATATACATATCATATGCATGAATGTTGCACTGTATATATACAATGATTATAGTAACATTTTTTTTAGCATAATATTTTTAAATGTTACTCAGTTTTATATCTACAATAGTTGCTTCTTTTGTGTGTAATATTTCTATTCTTTGTTTTAGGAATCATATATAATTGCACAAAATATTTATGCGTGTAAGATTTCTATTATTTTTCTTAGTGTTGGCAATTTTATTTTATGCATGGGACTTCAAAGAAATATTGGTAATGTTAAAAGTGTAGGGTACCAACGTTAATCCGTAAATCAGTCTGGACATAATATGATACTTATGAATCATTGTGACAAATTAGTTTATTAGTATTTTATATATCATAATGAACTTTGATTGGAAATGTCTTTTATTTATATATAGAGAATTTAAAGAAATGTTAGTAATGTTAAAAGTAAATCAATATTAATCGTTAACTTAAATTCCAAAGTATACTACATTTATATAAATAAATAAACGCTTAGGCACCCATCCCACGCCCGCCTCGCGCCTCGAGCTTTTTAGAACCTTGATGCCCATGTGGACCCTGTCCGAGTTGCCTTCGAGTCCCATACTACGATATTGCTTCAACATATGGTGTTAGAGGTGACGATCGCTCGTGTTTTACCCTAGGTGTGGCATCGTTGGCTCCTTTCGACGCATTAGTGTGGTTGTTCACATCGTGGCAAACTCCGAGGTCAAATTCGGATTCTCCGGCCTTTTAGCTCAGTTATTATGTAGCTGCGTATATATTTTGCTAGCATGAACAACGAGCGTTTTTTATGATGGCTTTCCATTCGAGTGGGGAGTCCATTGGTAGTGGTTGATCGAGTCCATCCACCCTCATAACAAGCTTTTTCAAGGGTAGTGGTTGATGGAGTCCTTTTATTATTTTGCTATTTTATTAGATATTAAGAGGGTTTTAGGGATATTATGGAGGAAACCATCCTTTAGTGATCTCACCCGTGATCTCACATGGATGCTAGAATCTTTCTTTAGTGGATATGAATATGCCCTCTTGAACATTCCATCACAACCCATATAGTGTACACCCTATTTGGGGTAAATCATTCAATTAATATTGTATTTTGAGATTGATATAAGATGAGTCCCTTTATTTCTAAGTTGTTGTGTAAATTAGTTTAACGCTTTTGTGAAACACATTACTTTCTATTCTTTAACAAGGTGGACTTCTCGTCCCCATCCTCCTTTATAACTTTTATATATCATTTGTGGAGAATTTCATGTCCCAAATCAGATTCAAATTGAAGCACCCAACCCAAAAAAAATTGACAATGGGTGAAGAGGACTCGAGATGATGTATATTAGTGACACGTAGCGCGTAGTTATGCTCCCGGGAGAAGACTATCTTTTTTTCTATTTTTAGTTTAGGGTATTATTGTCATTTTCTTTCATTTTTAGTATTTAAATAGTTTCCAAATATGTTTGGGGCTAATTAGTCAATTTTAGTTATTAGTTGCCCTTTTTAATCTTTTTGGATCTTAGCTTGGTTAGCAAGCTAATCCCTCCTATAAATAGGCCCCTGGCCTTCATTTGTAATTAGACTTGAATATTGAAAAAAGCATATATAGAGAGATATAGACTATTTTTCTTAGTTTAGTTTTATTTGGTGTATTTAGTTGGTGTATTGTAGTTAGTATTTGGTGTGTAGTGTAATAGTAACGCTTCCGCATTCTTGATTCACATCATGAGATCTCATATATATATATATATATATAAAGAGAGAGAGAGAGAGAGAGAGAGAGTCTCCTGTAAGGACTCCCTTACATGCTCCAATACATACTATTTTTTTAAATAGTAAAAAAATGAATTTTTTGATGAAACTTCATGAATATGATCTCCATAGTGAGAAGATCAACTCCAAATTTTTTCATCAAAAAATTCAATCAAAAAGTGGGTGAGATGAGGTGATATGCAAAAAATGATGTAAATATGCAGTTTCAACCGCTGAAACTTTTGATGATCATTTCACCCACTTTAACTTTTGATGATCATTTCACCCACTTTATGATTAGATTTTTTGATGCAAAAATTTGGGGATAATCTCCTCACTATAGAGATCATATCCACGAAGTTTCATCAAAAAAACTCATTTTTTACTATTTTAAAAAAATGGTTCGCACGGAATCCGCACCATACAAGGTCCGCACCTGAGCCTCTATATATATGTGTATATATATACACACACGCACGCACACTACTTTCTATTCTTTAACAAGGTGGACTTCTCGTCCCCCTCCTTTATAACTTTATATATCATGGAGAATTTCATGTCCCAAATCAGATTCAAATTGAAGCACCCAACCCAAACACAATTTACAATGTGTGGAGAGGCCTCGCGATCTCACACACACACACACACACACACATATATATAGGATAAGGCTCACCTACATCATGTTCTATACATCATCCCTACATCACACCTTAGTTGCAAGCCTTAAAAAACTTTTTTTCCAATTTTTATTATTTTTCTCTTGAAATTAACCTTCCAATAAACTCATGTTCAAAAAATTAGGTCAAAATACATTTTGTAGCTATTTTTAAAAAATCCACAAAAAACAGTTACAAAATGTATTTTGACCTAATTTTTTGAATATGGGTTGATTAGAATATTAATTTCAAGAGAAAAATAAAAAATTTGGAGGAAAGGTTTCTTAGGACCTAAAACTAAGTGTGGTGTATGGTGTGATGTGTGTGTGTGTGTGTATATATATATATATATATATATATATATGTGTGTGTGTGTGTGTCTCTTTGATTTTTTTTATCTGAACAAGTTCAGATGTATATATAAAGCCGCCATAAAGGGTGTTAAGCATAGCATACACGATGTATACAAAGCCAAAACAAATTAAAGAAAAAAAACGTAACAAAGATGAAGACAAAAGACGCGGGGAACTACGGCCTAAGAGCAAGAGTACCCATAAAGTCATCAAAAGATACAGTTTAAGAGGGGTACACCACACGGAACCAAAAACAAAAGTACTCAACACAACGTAGTATTGAATACACAACGGAGATAACCCCATGCTGCTAAAACATCTCTTGTTCATCTCCTGCCCCACAGTCCACAAAATCAGAAAAGGAGTTGCATACCACAGCTTTCCTAGCATCCCTCCTAAGCCGACACCCGATCCATGCGGAAATTGTTTGTAACGCTGACTTCTGAAAAACGCAACGGATCCCAAACGAAGCTACCACGATGTTACCACAAAACGATGTCATCTTACAATTGGCATTCCTGGCCGTCAACTACAAAAAAAAAAATTAGAGTTACAATGTCGTCCTCCAAGTGTGCTTCTATTGGAATCATCGTTCAAAGTCTCGGACAAGTTGACTCGGTCTCGAGGCCCGGCGATCCGAATACGAGTCGCAATTCAAAAAAAAAAATTGAATCCGTTAAATATCGTGATATCTCGACGAACCTGAGATATCGGCCAAAACCAAGATTTAGCCGAGATATCAGGAGAGATATACTCTTTTTACGAGGGGGGGGGGGGGGGGGGAGTGTCATTTCGATATGGGTACAGGGGTAGAAAAGAAGTGCCGTTCTGATATGCCATTCTAATATGGACCGAAATGGGGAGAAAAAAGTTTTTTTTTACCTATCAAACAAGTTCCATTCTGATTTAATCCACACAGAGAGTTAGTCCGCCAAAATGATCTCCTCTTTCTCATCCTTAGGCGGTATCCAACAATCACCCAGGTTGTGTAATCAAGAAACCCGAACACCGGCGTTTTCGTCTTTTTTTTACCCTTACGCCCCCTTTGAAAACCCTTCAAGATACGACTGGTTTTTTCCTTCTAATTACATTGTTTTTTTATTCGTGCCAGGCCCCTTTTATCCTCATTGTTTTGTACCCTATTATTTCGTATAAAGTATTTTGTTAAAAAAGAAAAGTGTTTTGATAAAAAAAAAAAATGAAAGTTGTGAAAATTTATTGTAAAAAAAAGTTAGTTGATGAACATTAGTGTCCTCTTTTTAAAAAAAAAATATTTGTATATTTTTTTTTTTTTAAAATACATTTGTAAAAAAAATCAACATCAATATCCTCTTTTTATTTAAACTAACATATGTGAAAAACTAACATTCGTATCCTCTTTTTAAAATAAAAATAACAATATTATAGAAAATAACATTCGTATCCACTTTTAAAAAAATAACATTCGTATTCTCTTCTAAAGAAAATAATATCCGTATAACATTCGTATCCTCTTTTTAAAAAAAATAACATTCGTATCCTCTTTTTAAAAAAATAACATCCGTATCCTCTTTTTAAAAAAATAACATTCGTATCCTCTTTGTTCCCTCTTTATTTTGTAGAATGACTCTTAAACTAGAAATTGGTTAGGAGCATGGAAGTCCTCCGCGCGTTGTACAACAAATGATTTAAAAATGTTTAAAATTTCTAAAAATCCCAAAAAAAAATGTTTTGTACTAATAATGTTTAGAATTTCTAAAAATTCCTAAAAATTATGTTTTGTACAAAATATGTTTAGAATTCTTTAAAAAAATGTTTAGAATTTCAAAAAATTCTAAAAAATAATGTGTTGTACAAATAATGTTTAGAATTCTTAAAAAAACTGTTTAGAATTTCTAAAAATTCCTAAGATTAATGGGTTGTACAAAAAATGTTTAGAATTCTTTAAAAAATTGTTTAGAATTTCTAAAAAGTTGTGAAAATAATGTGTTGTACAAAAAATGTTTAGAATTTCTAAAACTTCCTTAAATTAATGTGTTATACAAAAAAATGCTTAAAATTCTTTAAAAAAATGTTTAGAATTTCTTTAAATTCCTAAAAGTAATGTGTTGTACAAATAATGTTTAGAATTCTTCAAAAAAATGTTTCATTATATTATTTTCTATATTAATATTAGTTTATTATGGAATATTGAATCTGACAAGTATTAAAGGATTATTCTGAACATATTTGATTGGTCCACTTTGTTAATCTTATTTTTTAAATTTTCTATATTCTTTTCGAAATTGTTTACGCTAAATAGCGTATCTTTGCGTATATCCCAATACCGTGACGAGTTGAAAATCGGGTGTCTGATACCGGGATCAATACCGAGACTTTGAACCATGATTGGACTTATCAATCATTCTACCTTCAAGAAGAGTGTAAAAACAACTTCACTTTCACCATGAACTATACCCGCGGCAATTCCCTACCCACGTCATTTTATCCCTCTCTACTTTAGGAACACAACCACGATTAAGAAGCTCCATGACAGCCCTAACTGCCTCAAACCCCCAATCCTGCATCTAAACTAAGTATTCCACAATAGTTGGCCTTCAACAAAAAACACACAATCTGCCACTGTACATTCTATATCCAAGGTAATGCAAACAAAATGAAAGGATTACCACACCAACTATTTATCCAAGATCTAACTACATTTATGTCGCCCCCTTCATACAAAACAAACTGGTTGACATGCCCCCATCCCTTTCCTATAGTTCCCCATAAACCTACAGACCCAAAATGCACCATGCCGAATCCATCCTCAACCACTCATCTCCATAATCTATCCTCCTCCGACGCAACCCACCAAATCCACTTCCTAAAAAATGAATAGTAGCAAATCCTTATAATACATAACCCACCAAGCCCCCAACAAACAATAACACTCCTCTGAATGATCAAGATGATATATGAGTTTGTCCAACAAGCCATCCAATAAAAAGTCTCGCATAGACTTCTCCACCCATTTCTGGCGGCCGAAAAGGAAGAACATACAAGAAATGTGCAGGGAAACTCGCAAGAAGTGTGAATCAATATCAATCTCCCACCCTCTACACTTGAGCCTCGCATCAACAACATCCCAAGAGGCCTTAGACTTACACTCACTCCTAAGGGGGAGATCCAAGTGTAAGATAACCCACCCCACAACCCAAGATACCCGCTAAAGAGTTTGAAACATGAACGTCCCAAACCGGCAAAAGCTCGCCCATTTAGGTAATAATCTTCAAAACCTGAGAATTGAGACAGCCTCAAAGAATATAAGCACTATCCTCATAGTTATCAACTGCACCCCGTCACCGCCACAAAAAGAAATCGACGGAGTTAAAAAAAAGTGTCATCTACAAACAAGTGGAAAATATACACAGACATTCGACAACATGAAAAAATCAAAAACTCTGCCCTCCCCCTCCATAACTTGCTCACAAAAGTTACGGGACTCCATAACTATAATGAACATGCAAAACTTCTCTCATCCTCAATCCATCCCTTGAATTCCCTAACTTCCACCCAAATTTGGAAACACCAAATCTCGCCTCTATCACTTGTCTCCACAGTCTCCCATCCCCGTTAGCTTACCTCCAAATCCACTTTCGCCTCATTAAAGAGCTTGATATCTTTATTACATATCATCTTTGCCACAAAGGTCGACACATGTCTTTCTAACTCGCCAAACTATATTTTGAACCCTCTTCAGTGCCATGCAAAGACCTCGAATTCCTTAACTTCGACCCAAATCCCTTGAATTCCCTAAACTTCCACCGAAATCAGGAAACACAGCAAATCTCGCCCCCATCGCTCGTCTCTTAAATCTCCCCTCCCCACAAGCAAACCTCCAAATCCACTTTCCTAACAAAGGCTCATTGAAGAGCTTGAGATCCTTTATCACAGATCATCTTTGCCACGAAGGCCAACGCGTGGCTTTCCAACCCACCAAACTATATTTTGAATCCTCTTTACTTCCCTTCCATAAGAAATCATGCATGCACTCGTCTAATCACTTCACCGAAGCAGGTGAAGGAACGATAGACATAATAAATCGGGATGCTTGATAAGGTGCTATTAATAAGAGTGATATGCCCTCCCGGGCAAATTCACATGATTCCAAATCACTACTTTCTCAATCCCCGGCTCCCACGTCCCTTTAGATTTGTTGTAACACCCCGTATTTTTTTATGATTTAAATAATTATGTGATTAATTATTATTGTGGGAATAAGTATGTAATTAATTATTGTTGTTGGAATAATTAAATTAAAATGCGAGAAATTAATCTGTTATTAATCCGGATTAAAATAATTATTAACTAGCGTGCCAAGGGTTAATACTTATTGTTGAGAATTATTGAAAATTACTATGTGATATGTAATATGGAATTATGAAATTTGATAAATTGTCGAGGGTGAAATATACGGCAGTTTGGTAATTTAAGTCTGACACGCGTGTGAGTCGTGTCGGGACTAATTGAATGGAATAAAAAGAGAATTTATTTTTATTAACTCGTATGGTCATTTCGAGTGCACCATTGAGTCCGGAAGGGTCGAGATAGTCAGAATAGTACCCCCGGGTGTTTAATTTGGGTCCCGAGGCAATTTTAGGCCTAACCGGCGTCCCGAGAGGGCATTATGGTAAATTGTATTTTTGGGTTTAATTAATGGACGAAAATTGGAAGTTATTTTATCAGCCAAGAAAAGTCCTTTAGGGTGGTGAGACACAGAAAGGAAAGAACGGCCATAGAGGGTGTGAGGGAGAACCAAATTCCAAGAGGGAAGGCCAAATTATCCTCACCTTGCACAACCGCGACCATCAACGCGTTGATCGAGAAGAGAGGAACGCGTCTATACCAATACCAAAGGATTCAGACCTTCGATTTAAGGCAAGTGTTTATTACTTGCTTTCTTTTAGCAATAATCATGCTCATGTTAGTGTAGGTGAAATTAATCATGATTTACATATGAATTGGGTGAAAATTGGAGATTTAAATTATGATTAAGGATTTGTTTAATTAGTAGTTTAAAGTCCTTCATGTATGTAGAGGATTAATCACGGAATTGGATTATATATTGATGAACGAATCTGGGTTGATTAGGTTCTTTAATTGAAAATTTGGAAACTAGGGTTCATATGAATTAATTTGGGGATTTTAAATAATTATGATGATTAATGACGAATTAATGATCCTAGAATGTTAGGAATGACTTATAATCTGTCATGGGCTGATAGGTATTGATGATGAGGTGTTGGGTGTTGAATCTTAGAGGTTTTTAGGTTCAGAAATGGTGAAAAACGCTGAAAATCTGGGCAGAAAGACGAACAGTTATAAGGACATTTTTGTCCATTATCAATTTGTATGTCGTACGCCGTTACACCGTTGAAGAAATTCAAGATCGCATCTACATCAACGGATCTGAATATCAAAAGCATCTTCGAGTTGGAATTTGAAATTCGGGCAGGAAGACGAACAGTGCTATCTCGCGCGAAGTCGTTCGAGCGAAATGTTATCTCACGCGAAGTCGCTCGAGCGACACGTGGCAGTCGTTCAAATGACATGCCATCTGGTTCGAGCGACAGAGAGGAATTTCTGGGATTTTTATTCGAGTCCAAATTCGGGTTCACCGGGTTATTGGAGTGAGAGAAAATGTCCGATAGTAAACATAAACAAAACAGAGTATGTGAGACTTAATACTTCAATTATTTCGGTATACAGAGAATGTACCTTGGAGATTACAAGAGAGATAGTAATCTAAATATTTTATGCTATACGAAATGCTGAGATTTAAAGTACGTATGAGAAGTATATATGTAGGTTGGAGAAATACCTATAAACTATAATAGGAAGTGTGTGTGCCTATTATGTGATATTATTGTTAAGAGCCCTAATGGGTGATAACCCGGGGGTGCTTGAATCGTATTATTAGGTGCACTAATGAGTGATAACTCGGGGGTGCAGAAACTCTATTGTTAAGTGTACTAATGGGTGATAACCCGGGGGTACAAGGATGATCATTGTTAGGCGCACTAATGGGTGATCACCCGGGGGTGCTGGATTATTATTAATAGGTGCATTAATGGGTGGTTAACCCGGGGATGCAGGATTCTCTTGATAGGTGCACTAATGGGTGATAACCCGGGGGTGCTGGATTGTTATTGATAGGTGCATTAATGGGTGCTAACCCGGGGGTGCAGGATTTTCTTGATAGGTGCACTAATGGGTGCTAACCCGGGGATGCAGGATTTTCATGATAGGTGCATTAATGGGTGCTAACCCGGGGATGCAGGATTTTCTTGATAGGTGCACTAATGGGTCTTAGCCTGGGGGTGCAGGATTAGTATATATATATGTATAAGGATGATGTAACTATATATATATATATATATATATATATATATATATATATATATACTAACTTGTGAATATTTCTACTGTGTGAAATTAGTAGATTTGGTAATAATAATAATCATTACATTGCGCCAAGTGGTCTTAACCTAAGGGTGCAGGATTAGTGTACATATATAGGGATGATGAGACTATATATATATATACAAGTATACTAGGAGAAATTTCTACTCTGTGAAACTGGTAGATAAAGTGGAGATGAGAAATAAAATAATCTTAGGATAAAAGATTAACCATTCGAACGATGAATAATGAAACTTAGTATGTGAGATAAACTATGTGAATAGCGTACTGTATGGGCGATACGGGAATACTACTAGTGAGCATAGTTAGTATTAGTATGGTTTCTGACTAGTTAGACTGGGTGGTATAACTAGGGAGAGATTAAATGTACGTTAGGCGTGCACAATAGATGAGAGGTGAGAAACTCATGTGAGAGTTCGATAACTAACATGCGTATAAGACTTGTTTTAAGAACCAATTTTAAATAATTGCTAAATCATTTTTAAACCTCGGGCTCTGACCCGTTTCTTGTATCTCTTCTCTCTTTTGCTATATATATATATATATATATATATATTATATCAGGTACTCAGCCACAGGGGTACCTGATTTAGAGATTTGCGTTGCTTGACGTGCTGCAGCCATTGTGGAAGCTGTAGGTCCTTGCAATAGACGCATCTATCATCTTCATTCAGTTTCATCTAGACTTCTTATCTAGAGGATGTGTGGCCCACTTCTAGTCCTTCATCAGAGATATTGTATTCAGTTTATATTATGGTTTGGAGTTTTGAACTGGGAGGTTTTATCCAGTCTAATTTGTTTCAGTACTTGATTCATGTTTAGTATTTATCATATTCCTATGTGTAGTGAATGGTTTATATTTTGAGACTCAATGAAAATGGATTTACTTGGTTTTACAAATTGGAAATGTTTTGACACCTAGCTTAATTTTATATTAGGTGATTAATATGTTAAAAAGTTTTTCGACAGTGATGCTAAGAATGAACCAACCGAACATTCTGTTTAAAATTGGTACACGACTGATCACCCCTTATTTAATTGGGTGGGTTGTCACTTTTGTATTTTGCGTCCAAAGGCAGCCCCATAAATGCTCACGAAATGGAGCCAACTGAACAACCCAAATCCATATCCAACATTGTCAAATTCAACACATCCCTTACAGATAGGATGGTACTTTTGTTCACATTAATTATTAGCCAAAGGCAGCCTAAATACTATTAAGGAATTTAGACTCATGTGAGATACATGTTATACATGTCATTAAAGGTGTTGTCAACCATGTAGAAACGAACCAATGTCACAATTAAAGGAGGATGAGATTTGTCTTCTGTTTACAAAAGCTCACTATGTCCATTCTATTGTGTCACCCAAAATTTCCCATCATTCAAAAATAAAAACTCTAGCCAACAATTTATACAAACATGTGACGAGGCTTACCTTTCAACCTCAACAAAGATTCTTTCTTACAAATCAAGCAAATATAAGTCTAACTAGTCCTAGCATTCACAACACCCTCCCTGTGAGTTCCCTAAAAGCTCTCGTCAAATCCTCTTTTATATATCCTCAATTCTCTTGTAATGCTGCCATTGTAAATTCATCCGTGCCTCAGGCCTTTCACACTCTAACAAAGCTAAACTCACTGCTTCCTCCTCAAAGGGTGTTCCAGCTATTTTTTGCATCCTTAATCAGAGAGCAATTAAGGCCCCAAGGCTCATATTCATCTCCATGAAGTGGGAATAGGGGTTTACCCAAGTTCTAGTTGGATAGGGACCTTTCCCCTTTCTATAATATAAGGGAAGCTCGAAGAGTTTGCTAAGTAAGGTTCCTATGCTCGAGCTGCACGGAGAATTTGAACCATATCAGCTTGGTGAGGATTCTAGCTCCAAAAACACAATAACTCATTCACAATATCCCCCTTCCCCTCCGAGATCTTCCTTTATAGTTCACTAGATTGCACACAATTTTTTTAATTTTCCTTCCACTAGCAAATCTGGTGAAACAACTGAGTATTACTATCCAGCTCCCCTCTCCCCTATAACCCTCACCTTTTTGGCCCAAGAAATTTCCTCCTCTACGAGGACCTCTTCAAATTTTATTTTAATGTATTCCTTTTAGTTCGCAAACCCTCATTAAAGTCTTCCTTCTCTTCTCTATCTAGTAATCTGTAGAGGGGGCTTGAAGGTAATCCTGAGATTAGGGATAATTCCCCAATTTACATTAGTATCAGGGGTTAAGGCAGCTCAAGCGTGGCAACTCAGCGTGGCATCTCAGCGAGGCAGCTTAGCGTGGCAACTCATATTTTAACTTGTTATGTTACTTAGCCATATTGTATCTTTTGTTTGTACAGACTATGAGCTATAACGATTGTAATGATGTAACGAGAATAATGATTATGTATGAGGTCGAACGGTACTCGAGAGAGACCAGGCCTGGCAGAGTCTGGGAGAGCTTTCATGCTCTATCGAACGACTTCGCCGTGGAAACTCTTGAGGGACTTGGTTTGGAGGATTGAGAAGTGAGGCACCGTTGGAGTTTATCCTAACCATCTTAGTTACACCTGGTAAAACACCGAAGGACCCTTACCGTGGAACCTCGGGCGGAGCAGCTTAGAGTTCCATCGGGCATTGGCGGTGAACCAAACAGCCATCTACTTAATGTCACATCTACTGTAGGTGATGTCACTAGCCAGCTCGACAATGTCAAATCTACACTTGAGTAAACCACCGTGGTATTTGGGGCTGTCAAACAGTTGGTGAGCCACCCCTGTGACAACAGCCCCTGACACACAGTGGTTAGGCAAAAGGCATGTCTTGTCATTTAATGTTTATGACGTGGAGACAACTAGTGCATCAGGTATTTAATGTTTGTGACATAAAGTATGAGGGATGTCTTTCACAGGCATTAATGGCGTAGTTGCCTCGGGGATGGTGTGGGAGGCTATTTAAGGACCCCAACCACCCTTGAGGAGGGTAAGTTCTTTTGGGAGTTCAGAAGTTATTGCTAGAGAAAAATATACAAGAGAGAGTTATTACAAACCAGAGAGTTTACTCACCCACCATTGTCATTTATTACGAAGCTTTTAAATACTTGACAGAGATTCTTGAGGGTGGTTGGTGCGTTTGGCAGCCTACCAAGGTGTGTCTAGGATGCTTACTTCTCTCTCCCTCTGGCTAAAGTCACTTCTAAGTTCATTACTACCTTCTGAGTTATACACGAGAGATTTGTGAGTTCCTGAGTCTATCTTCATTGAGTCGTGTTTGCATGTCTTGTGGTTAATCAATAGTGTTGCTATTTAACTTATCATTACTATACTCAAAAAGGGGTTACACCTCCATCTTATCTAAACTACCCTCTTACATTTGGCGACTCCGCTGGGGAGGCATTCTTCAAGGCAAGGAGTATGGCGCAAGATAACATTAATCGAAGGCTCAACTTTGATGACATTTAACACAATGAAGAACAGGCGGCGAGAGAACTGGAGGCTCTAAGGGATGGGGCCCCTCGAATAGAAGTACCTCCAGTTCAGGCGACGACAGGCGTTCCAGGGGTGACACAAGCTTCCACGAGTGCCGCGTTGGGACCAGCTCAAGTGGCACTCCTCATGAATAAGTTTTACGAGTTTTTGCAAACCCCGGTAGCTTCAACGGTGTTGGGAGGATTTGAAGCCAACTCTTTCGTGACACTAGGGGAAGCCCCAACGGCCCCACCAAGTACAGGCGTAACGGGAACGGTCCCAGCAAGTATGCCCTTTGTTGTGAATCCAGCAGTGGGAGCGTCGGGAGTATCAACGGTCCCGACTGTGATGATTGCTTCAGCCGCAACAGGCACTCAGCCTATAGTCCCGTTGGTCGTTGCTCCAGTGGCATCACCCATGGAGGTAATAAGGAAGGAGATGCAGAAAGAGATGCTGAAGTTCATGCAAGCCTCCTCGCAATCTGTTGGCAAGGTAGCTTCGGTTTATGACGACTTTCGAACACCTTACCCCCAGGAATACAACGATGAGCCCTATCCAAAAGATTATGTTCCTCCTATTTTTGAAAAATACACAGGGAAGGGTGGAAACCCGAAGGAGCACATTAAGCGCTTCGTTGAACACTTGGGGGCACATTGTAATAAGAAGAAGCTCAGGTTGAGGGAGTTTTCCAAATCCTTAACCGATAAAGCACATACCTGGTATTCTTATTTGGCTCCCAAGAGCGTTTCTACATGGGAGGAGATGCACGTTTTGTTCATCCAGAAGTTCTTTCTGGCGAAAGATGAGTTTACTTTGACCCAACTGGGGAGGGAGAAGCAACAACCCTGGAAAGAAGTGGTGGCGTACGTTCAAAAGTTCAAGGAAAGGTCTCTCGATGTGAGGGAGGAGGCCAAAGAATCCAAGTTATTGCAAATCTGCGCGGAGGGGTTGCTTCCCGAGTACATTTGTCATCTCATTAATGAGACGCGCGATGGGACTTTTTCAGCGTTCTCAAAAGCAGTAAGAAATATCTCCTTGGTGGTACGACCAAATCCGGTGGTGGTGCCCATGATGTTTAAGGCAGCCGATACAACCTGTGAGGGGGAGGTCTCAACCCCCACGGGTAGGGTACACCGAGGGAGCAGATGGGGGCAAGGCGCCGAAAAAGGACAATAAGAGGAAGTTTGGAAGAGACAAGGAAGACCCACCACCACTGCCTTGTACCGTGGAGGAGGCTGTCAGCTGTTACAACGCAATGGTCCATGGAGGAACGGTATATGAACCAAAGGGCATTCCGGTTGGGGAACCTGATGCGGCAACAAGGGCAGATCCCAAATATTGCCAGATTCATCAGAAGATCCAGCATCCGACGGAGAGTTATTTCACGTTAAGGAGAATCATCGATAAGTATGTGAAGGCAGGGACGTTGCAAATCCCTCCGCAGAACGTCAACAACAACCCACTCCCGGCGCATGGGGCCAATTTGGTGGTGGCCTATGACGAAGAAGCAGGAAGAGAAGAAAGAAAGCCAATTACGAAACAGGGAGAGTTCGAAGAAGCTCTGGAAGATTGTACGAAAGGAATGGCTAACGTAGTATTAGCCTACGATGAGGCAAGCGCTAATAACGTGGAGGATGTATACAGTGTTGAAGGGGAAGAAGCAAACCCAGCAATAGAATACTGTGCAGTTTCAAAATCCCCAAAGTTCGCCTAGTTCTTCGACCAAGTAGGGATACCGAAGGAGAGTAGGTTGGAAATAGCCCAGGCAATACTTGACATTGCGAGGAAGAACGCGGTCCCCTCGCTGAGATGGAGGGAACCCATAGCTAGGTTGGTGAAGAAGTTTCTGTCAGAAGTAACTTTCAGCGACACAGATAGGGCCGTGAGATTTCCTCGTAACAGGCTGTTGTATGTGACTGTCAGCATCAACGGAGTTAGTGTTGCAAGGACTCTTATGGATGGGGCGGCTAATATTCCGGAAGAAAGGTTGGTCCCTATGCCTTTGGTGATTTCAGGGTATGATAACCAATCTTCCAAGTCCATTCGGTACGTGAATGTTGGGATTGTAATGGGGAATTTGAGTTCCCATATCAAGTTCCACGTAATAGAGAGTGCAACTTCCTACCATCTGATAGGAAGAGTGTGGATGCACAACCAAGGGCTAGTTCCTTCAACGTACCACCAATGCGCTAAGGCGAATATCCAGGGAACGGAGGAGACCGTTAGGGCTACGAAGAGGCCCTTCGCTATCGAGGAAGCCCACTTGGTAGATGCGGCATTTTACACAGAATTGGAGGATGTCCGGGTCCTAACGAGAAGAATGGAGGGAGCATGGGTTCCCTCGATCAGAGAAAGGATGGGACCTTTGAACGAGCAGAATAAAGAGGTTGCAAGCAGCGCAAGAGTGATGACCGAAGAAGCTCACCAGGTGGTCCCTCGGCCCCAAAACATCTCTAAGTAACTCAAAGACAGGATGAGGCCCAGAGTGGATCCGATGGAACATGAGGTCCAACGGCAAAGCGTGCTGAGCCGATTTTCAGAAAAAAGAGTGGCTGAAGCCTCTAGAGAGAAGAAAAGGAAGGCAGCTACAACTACCAGCAGACAGTGCAAGAAAGTCGTTACCGAAGAAGGAAAGGTGATATATCGATTATAACGGTGTGAACGGGCGGCTGAAGAAGCTGACAATGAGGCTGACCCGATATATGAGTGCTTTTTAGTGGATCAACGGGGGCAATGTATGGTGATAGACAACTCCAACATACAAGAATTCGTGGAAGATGTTGCCGAAGAACCAGATTACATGGCAGATCAACCGAAGCCGCAAGCATAAGAGTTGGAGCAGTTGAACCTGGCAAAAGAAGGCGAGGATCCAAGGCCTATTTTCATCTCAAAAGATCTCAGTAAAGAGAAACGAGAGGTTTTGGTTGAGTTGATTCGGGAGTTCATAGATGTTTTTGCGTGGAAATACACCGAGATGGAAGGGCTGGATGAGAGAGTCAGTTGCCACAAGTTAAACGTGATGCCTTCAGCCATTCTGGTGAAACAAGCAACAAGGACGTACAAGCCTGAGCTAGACTGAAAGATAAAGGAAGAGGTCCAGCGCTTATTGGCGACAGGGTTCATCAAACCGATACAGCACCCGCTTTGGCTGTCTAACAAGTCCCAGTAGGAAAGAAAGACAAAAACCAAATAAGGATCTGTGTGGACTTCAGAAATTTGAATAGAGCTTGCCCCAAGGATGAGTTCCCTCTGCCCTCCATTGACAGCTTGATAGATGCAACGGTTGGTCATGAGATGTATAGTTTCATGGATGGGTATGTAGCGTACAACCAAATCAAGATGGATCCCTCGGATGCAGAGAAAACGGCATTTAGAACCCCGTTGGGGAATTTCATGTACAGAGTAATGCCGTTTGGGCTCAAGAACGCCGGGGCTACTTACCAAAGGACAATGATGGTCATTTTTCACGACTTCTTTCACAAATTTGTGGAATTCTATGTGGATGATTTGGTCATCAAATCAAAGGAGGAATCCCATTTGAGTGATTTGAGGAGGGTGTTCGCCCGATGCAGGAAATATAAATTAAGGATGAACCCACTGAAGTGCGTCTTTGGAGTAACAAGTGAAAAATTTCTAGGCTTTGTGGTTGATCGACAAGGGGTGCAAATGGACCAGGACAAGCAGCGAGCGATCTTGGAGATGCCAAGTCCAAGAACGGCGAAAGAGCTGAAGAGTTTCCTCGGTAAAGTCTCCTATCTTAGGAGATTTGTGCCTAGATTAGCCAAGATGACACATCCGTTGATGCAGCTTTTACGAAGGAACACGAAATACAAGTGGGAGGAGGTTCACCAGAATTCACTCGCTGGACTGAAGAGGCTACTCGTTTCACCATAAATCATGGTTCCCCCACAGGCAGGAATACCATTGCAGCTATACCTCACATCCACCACGAGGTCCGTGGGAGCTTTGTGCGACAGGAGATTGATGGGGTAGTACGGCTGGTCTACTACCTTAGCAGAATCATACATGGGCCAGAGGTCAGATATAGTAGCTTGGAAAGGCATTATTTAGCCTTAGTCTTTGTAGCGCAAAAACTTAAGACATTATATGCTGTCTTTTACAATTCATATTGTAACTAGATGTGATCCTATTAAATATTTGTTGGCAAGAACTATTGATTGGTATGGCAGTTAGGTGGTTCCTTATCCTCTCCGAATATGACTTGAAGTGTGTGGTTCCTCGCACGATCAAAAGCCAAGCGTACGCCGACCTATTGGCAATCTTCCCCTCGGGAACGTTTGAGCCACCCAAAGAAAGTATTCCAGGAGACGATTTGCAGGCCAATCACCTAGATGCAACTGATGAGGAATGGACGATGCAGTTTGATGGATCTTCGACGGAAAAGAAAGGAGGAGCAGGGGTTATTCTTTCAAAAGGAATGGAGGAGATTTGTCTTTCCTACAAGCTAGATTTTCCTTGTTCCAACAACGAGGCAGAATATGAGGCATTGGTGCTGGGGTTGCTAGAGGCTCTTCGAAGAGGAATTCGTTCACTTTGCATCAAAGGTGATTCGAACTTGGTAATTCAGCAGCTGAACGGAGAATATGCATTGAAACACACGAGTCTGGCACCATACAGGACAATCATTCAGAGGCTCCTCTGCCAGTTCCATCGGACGAAGATCAAGAGACATCCCAGAACAATGAACCGCCATCCTAACGCCTATGCCACCATTGCCCAGAAAATGGTCATGAGGAACGATGCAACTACCGTCGTGATCCAACGAAGAACAGCTCCTTCGGTAGTACAGTCAATTCTACCGATGGAGGAGGACGCAGACTGGAGGGGATGTAATACCCCGTACTTTTGGCTATATTTATTTTTAGGATTAATTAATTAAATTGCGTATTAATTGAAAATTAATCCGAGTTATAAATACTAATGAGATGCAAATTGGTATTTGATTTTGTGCATATATGATTATATATGTATTGGGTATTATGAAATTTGTCGTGAGATTTATATACGGCATTTTTAGAAATTTTGTTGAGACGCGTGGGACCGCCGCGTCACGGTATAATATTTTATTAATAAAAGTGAATTTAAAATCCATAATCCGTATGGTCGTTTTGAGTGCGCCAACGCGTCCGGAAGGGTCGAGATAGTCAGAAAACACTAGCCGGGGGTATAGTTTGGGTCCCGGGGTATTTTTAGGCCATACCGGCAACTTAAAGGGTATTTTGGTAATTTTACATTTTTAGGAATTAAAAGTGACGAAAATTGGTGATGTAAATCTGATAAGGAATTGACCCAACCAACCCTTATTAACCCAACAAGCTACGGAGGTTTATTAAATTAGGTTTTCATAAGTTCCCCAAAGCAAATCCTAGCCACCATAGCTTTTTGGAGAAGAAAGCTTGGAGAAGGAGAGAGAGAGAGGAATTCTGCAGAAATTCTACACCGAATCCACACCAAATTCAGAGACAAACAAGGCAAGTGACTTTATTCCATTTAAATTCTGAGAATGTCTTTTCCATGTTAGAAAATTCGGATTTATGGTTGTTCTTGATAAAATATGAAAACCCATGTAGTAGATCATAAAAGTTGAGGAACTTGAGAAGGATTGCATGTAGAATAGTTTGGAGACAATTAATCTGATGTTAATACATGTTTGGGTGAAAGAAAAACGAAGTAAAATTCTGGATTTGATGTTGATATATATCTAGGGTTCATGTTCTTGATGATATTGGGGAAAAGTATAAAATCTTGGAATTTAATGATGTTTAGGATGCCTTATTGCCCTAAAAGACGTTAGTTTATAACCTAAGCATGTTTTAGTACGATTAGAGGACTTAAATCATTGTTAGGACGAACTTTGGAGAAGGATTGAAGTAATAAAAATGGATGAAAAACGATTTGGGAAAAATCTGGGCCGAAACTGGTAGCTCGTTAGAAGCAGCCCCCGAACTCGTTCGAACGAGCTTCTAACGAGTTGACCAGTCGTTATTAACGAGTAGGGATTTTCGTTCGATATCTCGTTCGAACGAGATATCGTTAGAAGGGTCAGTTCGTTCGAACGAACTGGGATCTCGTTCGAACAGCCTCGTTCGAACGAGACTTCTAACGACCTGACAGTCCAAACTCGTTCGAAGCCTCGTTCGAACGAGACTTCTAACGAGTTGACAGTTTTGTCCTTTTTGGACTGTTTTGATTTTTGGAGTCCCGGAAACTGGTTCGAGGGTAGAGTTAACATTCTTTGATGATGCAAGGATAGATTTGGGACTTTTGGGTTATTGAGAGGAGTAAATTATATACGAGAGTTATATCCAATAAACCATTTGAGTTGAGACGTGAGTGTCTACTGTGATGTGAGGACGAATTATAGCGCGTATAATTACAAACCGGAATACTACGAATTGTGATAATTATAGTTAGTACGAGAGTGCAATATGTACTACGATTAAAATATGGTATTACTAACTGGGATTTGTTTACTTAGTATTGGTATATGAATTGTGTGTATGACATACCTACCATACTTGCTATCACGGGAGGTTGCGTTCGCTTAGGACCCTCTATTCCTTGTGTGCCTACGGGGGGGATATAGACTGGTACCTTGATGAACATAGGTCATAGAAAGACTTATTGTGATATTAATAAGTCCGCTGACCATGGGAGCGTAGGTATGTGCGTGACCCATGTGATGGTGACTGTGTTCGCCTCCACTATTTGTGATTTGTGTTATCTGAACTATTCCTGAGAGATTCGGAATGTGTGATCCTTATGTACGTGATGTACCGGGATGGATAGCAGAGTATGTGTGCACCATAGCTTAGATTGCGGGGTGCTTGTATCGTATATTTATGATGCGAATAATATACCTTAAATTAATGGAAATCCTCATGTTAATGTTGTAAAAATATTACGGTATTATTTCGAGATATATAATGAGTTAACTGATAGTTATATCATTGGCATATTTAGTAACTGAGTTTACGTTAAACCTCTATTTAATTACGAGCGTTGTTATGTTAAATGGAACCGAGTAATATGGGTAGAACCTTTGGCAGTCTAGCTAGTTATGTTGTCAGTTAGCTAGTAGTATGGGTCGATATAGATGGGTACTTACGTTAGGAGTGCACAGTTAGACGAGAGGTGAGAATATCATGCGAGTGTACGTCCTAACATGTACTTTGCATTTAATGTTTTAAATGTTTTTAAAGCACTTGCAGGTTTTTAAAATATAACTCCACATTCGGGCTCTGACCCGTTTGCTTTTCAAATCTCTTTTTCTTTGTAAAACCATTTTAGGTGCCCAGCCACAAGGACACCAAGCATAGGTTACTCATTCAGGTGACGAGCTGTAGCTGCTTGTGGAAGCTACAGGGATTTGCATGTAGACGCTTCTATCTTTAGGATTCCAGAGTCATCATCTATCAGTTTTAGGGCATGTTGCCCATTTCTTTAGAGACATCTTTTACATTTCAGTTTTCAGACTTCAGCATGTATTGTTTCAGTTTATTTATTTCAGTTATGGGATTGTAGTGAGGAGTTTTTCCTCCAGACTTTATGTACGCTATTGTGATGGTTATTCAGTTTACTTCAGTATGGTGAATGGTGTTATTTATTTCTTCATTACATTGTTGCATGTTAATCAGACTTAAATTAAAATTTGGCAACTTGCTTTTTAAATACTAGGTGGTTAGTAATATTAAAATGTTTTCGACAGTGATGCTATTAACTGAGCCAACTTGGCATATTGAATTAATTTTATAAAGGAGTAGCTACCCGGTATTTAATTAGTCGGGGTGTCACAGGTGGTATCAGAGCATCAGGTTCTAGTGTCCTTTAGGATCTGTACGGCTATTATGTTTCCGCTACGTTTCTTTGATATAGAGCCCTATATTTTAGGACTGTTGTATTCTTTTTGTGTATGCTTCGTTCTTCAGCTATTTTAAGTTTATAAACCGTGAACTTATAAACTTCATTCTTATTTCAGATGCCTTCACGACGTGCACGACGAGTTCCCAGGAATGCAACACCCGAACCCCAGCCCGCTTCAGTTCAGGGCATGTTGAACGCCGCTGAGGTTACAGCTATAGTAGCTCAAGCGGTAAATGCCGCGATTGCCGTTATTCAGCAGGCACCACCACCGGCGCCGGTTGCCGCGCCAGTACAGGTTAATGCATTCCCGTCTGCTTGGGAGCGTGTACGTGACGCTTTTCAGAAAGCGCATCCGCCAGAGTTTGCTGGTAGCTCAGATGTGGTAGTCTCGAGCCAATGGAGGAAGGACATACAGAGGCATTTGAGGATGCATGAGTGCACTGATGTTCAGAAACAGGTGCTAGCTACTTTCAAGCTAGTAGGATCTGCGCTACAGTGGTGGGAGTCTATTACCACCGCGGAGGAGAGGGATACCCTCACGATTCACCACAAATACTTCCCATCCGCAGTTCATACAGAGATGAGGAGGAAGCTGATGAGTTTGAAGCAAGAGGGCAAGACAGTGGCCGAGTATGAGGCCGAGTTTACTAACCTGTTGAATATCGTTCCAGACGAGATTCCAACAGAGAAGAAGAAGATAGAGAAGTTCACCGACGGGTTGAATTGGAGGATCCGTCAGCATCTGCTAGGGAACCTATCGTTGGCCACGTATTCTGATGTGGTTAACGCTACATTATTGCACTGCCAGGACCACTGTTTTCATATGGCCGAGGGCAAGCGGTCAGGGGAGTCTAGCCATCAGGGCAGGACTGGAGGACAGGGTGTCAGCGGGGCACAAACCGGTCAGGGGCAGAGACAGAATGAGCAGGGTACCCAGCAGGGGGATAATAAGAGGTTCCAGTCAGGGAACTACAGGCAGAGTCAGGGAGGTTTCCGCCAGGGCCATCAGGGTCCAAACGGCCATCAGGGCCAGCAGGGACAGAATGGGCAGCAGTTTCACCAGGGCCAGCAGGGCCAAGGGAGGAATGGTAACGGCCACCAAGGCCGGGGACAACAGGGGCAGAGGGGAGGGAACTTCCCAGGGAAGTGCTTTACTTGTGGCAAGACTGGCCATAAGAAGCAGGATTGTCCTGATAGGGGCAGGGCCCCACAGCAGCAGCAGCAGGGTGCTCGCCAGGAGCCACAGAGACCTATGTTTCCCGCCGCTCTTCCCGCACCGCCACAGATGGCAGCACTGCCACCCATTCCAGCAGTCCCAGCTCAGCAGGGGCAGCTACAGTATGGACGTGTCTACAACGTCCACCAGGCTGCAGTTCCACAGGCACCGCCCGCGATCGAGGGTACGTTTCCTATCCATGGCACTATGGGTCGGGTGTTATTTGATACGGGTGCTACACATTGTTTTATAGCTACACAGTTCGCGAAAGCTTTAGGATTGTTAGCTACGGCAGAGAGCACAGTGACGTGTGTCGACTCACCATTGGGGAGTGGGTCACTTATTTTCTTTATATGCCGGGGAGTGGGGGTAGAGGTTGGTGGTTTGGTATTGCCTGCGGACATGTTAGTGTTAGACATGCATGTTCACGATGTGATCATCGGTATGGATTGGCTCGTATCATATAGGGCCATGATTGATTGCTTCAGCGGGAGCATTGTTTTTGCCATTCCGGGGCAGGAGATGTTTATAGTGGCGATGCCTCGCCCAGAGGGAGGATCGACCGCTCATCTGTATTACATTGAGGAGGATACCTCTAAGGAGGTTGTGATTCCTTTGGATTCGATCCCGGTTGTCAGGGAGTATTCAGATGTGTTTCAGGAGATACCAGGCTTACCACCCAGTCGAGAGATAGACTTCGTTATAGATTTGCTACCGGGTAAGAGACCTATAGCGCGTGCACCGTACCGTATGGCTCCAGCGGAGATGCGAGAGCTACGGGATCAGATAGAGCAGCTGTTAGGGCAGGGCTTTATTCGCAGGAGTACCTCACCTTGGGGCGCTCCAGTTTTGTTTGTGAAGAAGAGGGATGGTTCACTGAGATTGTGTGTGGACTACCGAGAGTTGAATAAGGTCACGATACGGAATAAGTATCCGTTGCCTCGAATCGATGACTTATTCGACCAGTTGAGAGGAGCTTCTTTCTTCTCGAAGATTGATTTGAGGTCGGGATACCATCAGTTGCGTATCAGGGAGGAGGATGTCTCGAAGACTGCGTTCTTATCGAGATATGGTTCTTACGAGTTTCGAGTTATGCCTTTCGGCTTAACCAACGCTCCAGCAGTGTTTATGGACTTGATGAACAGAGTGTTCAGGGATTTCCTAGATCAGTTTGTCATTGTCTTCATTGATGACATTCTGGTTTACTCTCAGACAGAGGAGGAGCACGCCGAGCATTTGAGGCAGGTTTTGCAGACACTCCGTCAGAACGAGTTGTATGCAAAATATGAGAAGTGCGGGTTTTGGCTAAAGGAAGTCCAATTCTTGGGTCACATTATTTCCGACCAGGGAATATCTGTCGATCCGGGGAAGGTATCAGCGGTGAGGGAATGGGGACAGCCCACGACACCAACGGAGATTCGTAGTTTCTTGGGTCTAGCAGGATACTACAGGAGGTTTATTCGGGGTTTCTCGGAGATAGCAGGTCCTTTGACACATCTTACTCGTAAGGGTGTGCCATATATCTGGAGTGATGCCTGTCAGTTGGCATTTGATGAGTTGAAGGACAAATTGACCTCAGCACCTGTGTTAGCATTGCCGAGACCGGGAGTTGAGTATTTGGTTTACACCGATGCGTCTTTGCAAGGACTGGGAGGTGTATTGCAGCAGGAGAGACAGGCCATAGCTTATGCTTCCCGTAAGCTTAAGCCTCATGAGAAGAATTACCCCACACATGACTTGGAGTTGGCAGCAGTGGTATTTGCCTTACGGATTTGGAGGCACTATCTTTTGGGGGAGAAGTTTCAGCTGTTCACGGACCACAAGTCACTACAGTATCTGTTCACGCAGAAGGAATTGAATATGCGGCAGCGTAGGTGGCTTGAGTTTGTGAAGGACTACCAGTTCGACATCCAGTACCACCCGGGTAAGGCTAACGTGGTAGCAGACGCGTTGAGCCGTAGGCCAGCAGATGAGGTGGCAGAGGTGTGGAAAGCTAAGTGGAAGGAATTGGGACACCAGGATGCAGTGGCCCGATCTTTCATGTCTGTGATGACCGTTACACCGCAGATTATCACGAAGGTAGTACGGGGACAGGCTAATGACTCGTTCTGTCAGGAGCAGATAGTTCGATTACTTGCAGAGGGCGCCGAGTCCTATACCGTTAGCTCAGACGGGGGATTACGCTTCAATGGGAGATTGGTAGTTCCGGAAGGGGAAGAATTGCGGCACGATGTGATGGCAGAGTCGCACGGCTCACGGTTCGCTGTACATCCCGGAGGGGACAAAATGTACCAGGACATGAGACGCCAGTATTGGTGGAGCGGTATGAAGAGGGATATCGCTGAGTTTGTCTCGAAATGCGCCACTTGTCAGCTTGTAAAAGTGGATCATCAGAGACCAGCAGGATTGCTACAGCCGTTGGAGGTTCCGGTATGGATGTGGGAGAGCATATCCATGGACTTTATTACGGGGTTGCCTACGTCGCAGAGGGGTCATGACTCCGTTTGGGTAATTGTGGTCAGGTTGTCCAAGGTCGCTCACTTCTTACCGGTAAGGACTGATTACACTTCGGGACAGTACGCCCAGCTCTTTATTTCAGAGATTGTGAGACTTCACGGAGTACCCTTAAATATCGTGTCTGACAGAGACAAGATATTTGTTTCGCGGTTTTGGGAGAGTTTCCAGGAGGCCATGGGCACGGAATTGCGGTTGAGTACGGCTTATCATCCGCAGACCGATGGGCAGACCGAGCGCACAAACCAGATGTTGGAGGACATGCTACGCATGTGCATTATTGACTTCGGGGGTGGATGGGAGCAGTACCTTCCACTGGTGGAGTTTGCTTACAACAACTCCTATCAGTTCACGATTGGCATGGCTCCGTTTGAGGCATTGTACGGTAGGCCTTGTCCTTCCCCAGCATGTTGGTTAGAAGTGGGAGACAACAAACTACTTGGGCCGGAAGTGATTCAGGATACTTCGGCAAGGATTGAGTTGATTCGGAGTCGCATTCGGGTAGCTCAAGACAGGCAGAAGAGTTATGCTGATGCGAAGAGGTTTTTCAGGGAGTTCCAAGTGGCGGACCAGGTTTTGCTCAGGGCATCTCCAATGAAGGGGATTATGCGATTCGGGAAGAAGGGGAAGTTGGCACCGAGGTACGTGGGGCCGTTTCCTATTATTGAGCGGATCGGACCGGTTGCGTATAGACTTGGACTACCGGAGCACTTGCATCGGATTCACGACGTGTTCCATATTTCCTCGCTGAGGAAATACCTTAGAGATAATTTGGCTCATTCTCACATTGCTGTGGAGGACATCGATCTCCAGCCGGATAGCTCCTACGAGGAGGGGCCAATTGCTATTTTGGACCGAAGCGAGAGGAAACTGCGGTCAAAGATAGTCCCGTTAGTGCGTGTCCAGTGGCGACATAACAATGTCGAGGAGTCCACATGGGAGCGCGAGGATGAGATGCGCGAGCGTTATCCAGAGCTATTTTTAGCAGGTACTTTCTAGTTTCGAATTTCGGGACGAAATTCAGTTATTAGGGGGGAAGTATGTAATACCCCGTACTTTTGGCTATATTTATTTTTAGGATTAATTAATTAAATTGCGTATTAATTGAAAATTAATTCGGGTTATAAATACTAATGAGATGCAAATTGGTATTTGATTTTGTGCATATATGATTATATATGTATTGGGTATTATGAAATTTGTCGTGAGATTTATATACGGCATTTTTAGAAATTTTGTTGAGACGCGTGGGACCGCCGCGTCACGGTATAATATTTTATTAATAAAAGTGAATTTAAAATCCATAATCCGTATGGTCGTTTTGAGTGCGCCAACGCGTCCGGAAGGGTCGAGATAGTCAGAAAACACTAGCCGGGGGTATAGTTTGGGTCCCGGGGTATTTTTAGGCCATACCGGCAACTTAAAGGGTATTTTGGTAATTTTACATTTTTAGGAATTAAAAGTGACGAAAATTGGTGATGTAAATCTGATAAGGAATTGACCCAACCAACCCTTATTAACCCAACAAGCTACAGAGGTTTATTAAATTAGGTTTTCATAAGTTCCCCAAAGCAAACCCTAGCCACCATAGCTTTTTGGAGAAGAAAGCTTGGAGAAGGAGAGAGAGAGAGGAATTCTGCAGAAATTCTACACCGAATCCACACCAAATTCAGAGACAAACAAGGCAAGTGACTTTATTCCATTTAAATTCTGAGAATGTCTTTTCCATGTTAGAAAATTCGGATTTATGGTTGTTCTTGATAAAATATGAAAACCCATGTAGTCTAGATCATAAAAGTTGAGGAACTTGAGAAGGATTGCATGTAGAATAGTTTGGAGACAATTAGTCTGATGTTAATACATGTTTGGGTGAAAGAAAAACGAATTAAAATTCTGGATTTGATGTTGATATATATCTAGGGTTCATGTTCTTGATGATATTGGGGAAAAGTATAAAATCTTGGAATTTAATGATGTTTAGGATGTCTTATTGCCCTAAAAGACGTTAGTTTATAACCTAAGCATGTTTTAGTACGATTAGAGGACTTAAATCATTGTTAGGACGAACTTTGGAGAAGGATTGAAGTAATAAAAATGGATGAAAAACGATTTGGGAAAAATCTGGGCCGAAACTGGTAGCTCGTTAGAAGCAGCCCCCGAACTCGTTCGAACGAGCTTCTAACGAGTTGACCAGTCGTTATTAACGAGTAGGGATTTTCGTTCGATATCTCGTTCGAACGAGATATCGTTAGAAGGGTCAGTTCGTTCGAACGAACTGGGATCTCGTTCGAACAGCCTCGTTCGAACGAGACTTCTAACGACCTGACAGTCCAAACTCGTTCGAAGCCTCGTTCGAACGAGACTTCTAACGAGTTGACAGTTTTGTCCTTTTTGGACTGTTTTGATTTTTGGAGTCCCGGAAACTGGTTCGAGGGTAGAGTTAACATTCTTTGATGATGCAAGGATAGATTTGGGACTTTTGGGTTATTGAGAGGAGTAAATTATATACGAGAGTTATATCCAATAAACCATTTGAGTTGAGACGTGAGTGTCTACTGTGATGTGAGGACGAATTATAGCGCGTATAATTACAAACCGGAATACTACGAATTGTGATAATTATAGTTAGTACGAGAGTGCAATATGTACTACGATTAAAATATGGTATTACTAACTGGGATTTGTTTACTTAGTATTGGTATATGAATTGTGTGTATGACATACCTACCATACTTGCTATCACGGGAGGTTGCGTTCGCTTAGGACCCTCTATTCCTTGTGTGCCTACGGGGGGGATATAGACTGGTACCTTGATGAACATAGGTCATAGAAAGACTTATTGTGATATTAATAAGTCCGCTGACCATGGGAGCGTAGGTATGTGCGTGACCCATGTGATGGTGACTGTGTTCGCCTCCACTATTTGTGATTTGTGTTATCTGAACTATTCCTGAGAGATTCGGAATGTGTGATCCTTATGTACGTGATGTACCGGGATGGATAGCAGAGTATGTGTGCACCATAGCTTAGATTGCGGGGTGCTTGTATCGTATATTTATGATGCGAATAATATACCTTAAATTAATGGAAATCCTCATGTTAATGTTGTAAAAATATTACGGTATTATTTCGAGATATATAATGAGTTAACTGATAGTTATATCATTGGCATATTTAGTAACTGAGTTTACGTTAAACCTCTATTTAATTACGAGCGTTGTTATGTTAAATGGAACCGAGTAATATGGGTAGAACCTTTGGCAGTCTAGCTAGTTATGTTGTCAGTTAGCTAGTAGTATGGGTCGATATAGATGGGTACTTACGTTAGGAGTGCACAGTTAGACGAGAGGTGAGAATATCATGCGAGTGTACGTCCTAACATGTACTTTGCATTTAATGTTTTAAATGTTTTTAAAGCACTTGCAGGTTTTTAAAATATAACTCCACATTCGGGCTCTGACCCGTTTGCTTTTCAAATCTCTTTTTCTTTGTAAAACCATTTTAGGTGCCCAGCCACAAGGACACCAAGCATAGGTTACTCATTCAGGTGACGAGCTGTAGCTGCTTGTGGAAGCTACAGGGATTTGCATGTAGACGCTTCTATCTTTAGGATTCCAGAGTCATCATCTATCAGTTTTAGGGCATGTTGCCCATTTCTTTAGAGACATCTTTTACATTTCAGTTTTCAGACTTCAGCATGTATTGTTTCAGTTTATTTATTTCAGTTATGGGATTGTAGTGAGGAGTTTTTCCTCCAGACTTTATGTACGCTATTGTGATGGTTATTCAGTTTACTTCAGTATGGTGAATGGTGTTATTTATTTCTTCATTACATTGTTGCATGTTAATCAGACTTAAATTAAAATTTGGCAACTTGCTTTTTAAATACTAGGTGGTTAGTAATATTAAAATGTTTTCGACAGTGATGCTATTAACTGAGCCAACTTGGCATTTTAAATTAATTTTATAAAGGAGTAGCTACCCGGTATTTAATTAGTCGGGGTGTCACAGGGGAGAGATTAGGAAGCAACTGGAGTCTGGCGAAGGAATGATGGGGCTAAGGGAATTACCCCAATACTTCAGAAACCAGGGGAACCTTTACTTCAGGAACGCAGGAGGATGGTTGTCAAGGTGCATCGGCCCAGAAGAAGCAGAGCGAAGATTGAAGAGAACACATGAAAAGCACTCTGAGACAACTGAGATACCCCTCTACCGAAGGATTCAAAGAGAAGGTAATTTTTTGCCTAGAATGAAACAAGACGCGGCAGAGCTACAACGGAAATGCGACAAATGTCAGTTATTCTTCGAAGCAGCAGAATGTCAATTCGTGGAAGCTCAAGCTGACTGGAGACAGCCTACATTGACTTCATTAAAGATGGAGTTAACCCAATAGAAAAGATTGACGCGATGGGACTTAAGCGAAGGGCCCCGAGGTTCTATGTTCAAGAGGGGCAGCTTTTTCGAAGGGGATACTTCAACAGGCCGTTGCGTTGCATCACGAAAGAAGAAGCGGCCTAGGTCCTTAAACAGGCGCACGATCCAGCTCACATAGGAGGGGCCAAGTTGTATGACCAATTAATGACGTTGGGGTATTATTGGCCAACAATGGAAAAGGAATCTGTTGAGTTCGTTCGAAAATGCAAAGCTTGTCAACTTCATGGAAATATGATCCATGCCCCATCGGTAGATCTACACTCCCTGGCAACGCCTTATCCTTTTCACACTTGGGCGTTCGACCTGGTAAGGGCAATACATCCTTCTTCGAGGGGGAAGATATGGATACTAGTAGCAACGGAGTGCTTCACAAAGTGGGCTGAAGCGATACCACTGAGAAGGGCAACAGCGGGGGGTGGTGAGCAACTTCATCAGAGAATACATCATTTGTCGTTTTGGGATTCCAAAGGTTATTCTCTCAGATAACGGAACCCCTTTCGTCAATTCAGAGGTAACGATGCTCACGGACAAGTACTCCATTGTTCATCATACTTCAACGGTGGCATATCCAAAGGGCAACGGTCAAGCCGAGGCAACTAATAAAACCTTGGTTAACATTTTGGCCAAAACGATGGAGGATTTCCCAGGATCGTGGGATGACAAAATATCAGTTGTATTGTGGGCCTATCGAACAACTAAGAGGAAGCCTACAGGGTATACTCCGTTCTCCCTCGTTTATTGGGCTAAGGCAATCTTTCCAGTGGAGTTAGAAGTTCCCTCTGCTCGATATGCCTTGCGAAGTAGCATGCTCCCTCAGAGTAGACATGTGCAGCCGGAAGCGTTGGATGAACACAGAGATAATGCGATGCAACACTTTCGAATGTACACGACACAGTTTTCCAAGGCATATGATAACTTGGTAAAACCGAGGAAGTTCGTGGAGGGAGACCTCGTGTTGAAAGCAACAGTGAAGCACATCAGAGGGTTGCCCCTGCCCAAGTTTGCAGCAAATTGGGAGGGACCTTTCATTGTAAAAGAAGCTCATGACTCAGGTTATTGCTTAATTTCTAGGATAGAAGAAGATAAACCATTCAAGATTAACAATAAATGGTTGAAAGTCTATCATGTGTAAGCAATTAGGTTTGGACCACTGATGTATCTAGCTGTTGTTATGAATACACAACTTCTTTTTATGATGAGTATGCAAGTTCTTTTTATTATAACTCAAGTGGAGATGAAAGAATTATAGAACTTCATAATGTACGCAAACAGTTGTAACACGAAGAAATGACATTGAAAACATACTTTTTTTCTTCATTCATAAACTTTGGGGCATTACAAAATTGAGAGCTATTGCCCAAGAATTACATTAAAGGAAGAAAAGAAAAATATTTACAACAAATCATTGACCTAAGAGGAACCAAAGATCTGGAGCAGAGAAAAAATCTCCAGGAAGGCCCGAAGAAGCTGCTAGGCAAGACTATTGGGCCTTTATAGAAACCTCCAACCTCGTTTGGGCTTGTGTACGCTCAATAAGGAGTCTTTCTCGCTTCAGCTTGGCCAGACGCAGAGCTTCTTCGATATCCCCCACCTCTTTGTCAACAGCTGCAAGGAGAGGTACTAACTTAGCCAACTTAGCTTCCTCAGCCCGTTGATCCTCCTGATGTTTCCGGAGCAGTTCCCTCTAACTATCCAGTCGCTGGCTCTTCAAAGTTTTTAAGTGCGTGATAAGCCAATCAAAACAAAAGCCATCACGACCCAACTCCTTCAGGTGGCCCAAGAATTGATTGAGGAGGGTCTGGTAACGTTTGAGGTCGGAGTGCTGGCAATCTCAGCCACAACGGTAGCCATGCCCTGAAGTCTGTAACTCATTACGGAGATGTTGAAACGCAGGCAATCCACAGTGAAGGTTTCAGGGTGGTGGCTTGCAAGCTGCTCAACTACCAAGCGATGGTTGGCAGGCATCTGAGGAGAACGCTGAAGCACCATCAGGCAGAAGGCATGAGGAGCCAAGTCAAGCAGAGGGAGCTCACAGCCAGATTCGCTCTCAGCAGCAGCACCAGTCGTGGAACCTTGATCGTTGTGACTGGAGTCTTCTGAAATAACGGGTTCCCGACGGGGTGAAGCGATGGGCGAGAGAACTGGTGGAGAATCCTCCCGAGCAACCTGGGAACAGTTGGAAGAAATAATGAGTTTATGAAAAATCATAACAAGCGTTTTCGTTGTTAAGTCACCGATATAGGTGGAGTTTATGAAAAATCTTAACAAGTGTTTTCATTGTTAAGTCACCAATATAGGTGGAGTTTATGAAAAATCTAAACAAGAGTTTTTCGTTGTTAAGTCACCAATATAGGTGGAGTTTATGAAAAATCTTAATAAGCGTTTTCGTTGTTAAGTCACCGATATAGGTGGAGTTAAAGAAAATCTTAACAAGCGTTTTCCCACCAATATAGGTGGAGTTTGTGAAAAATCTTCAACAAGTATGTTCAGTGATAAGTCACCGCCATAGGTGAAGTTTGAAAGGTTGAGAAATGCAGAGAAATTAACGAAGTACCTCAGCAGTTGCAGGAGCGAGAATTGGAGTCACCGTGGAGGCCATGATGGAAGGAACTGTTGGGGGCGAGACTACTTCCTCGGAAGCCTCAACGGTGCCCTTATCTGAAAAAGCCTCAACGGTTGGCAAAGCTCCCTCGCCAACAAAAGGTACCAAGGCCAATGAAGGAGTTTCGCTCAAAGAAGATGATGGCCCTCCAACCGATACCTCAGCACGGGTAGGCACCGAAGCACCATCACGTTGGGCAGAAGCATCGACCCTGGCCTCGAAAAGAGGAAGACCACTAAGAGAAAAGGGCGGGGTAAGGCTTGCCGAAAGCTGCAAACATGAAACCAAGAGTTAGACACGAGCAGCAAGTACCGGAAAAAGGGAGAAATGCATCGAAGTGTTACTTACCCCCGTTATGGCACCAAAAAGGGGAACGGCAGTTATGGATCTCATTAGCATAATGGGGAGAAGAATGCCAGCTACCAAAGACGCCATCTCCACCTAAGGCATCTCATCATATTACAGTTCAGTATGAAAGAAAAAGGAGATGGGGCAAACAAGAAAAAGCTTGAGCCATAACAAGTAATTGTAATATTACCTCAGAGGCACTCTCCTTACCTACAATGATGGGCAGAAGGACCTCGTGTTGTGATGAAGTTTCAGAAGGGGCTGGGAGAGTTGTCTCTGGTTCAGAGGAAACGCCCCCAGAATCAACGGCACCTCCCCCCACAGCAGCATCCTTCGTGTGGCGGGAATAAGTAAGCCCGATCATGGGGGAACGGGGAGGAGTAGTATCGGCTTGAGAGATACCGAAACGTCCCCCCACGAAAGGGCTCACGGGGGTAGTGGGTCTTCCTTCTTCAAACCCCTGCACCAAATGTATCAAGAGATGCAGATGCAGCTTGCCTTAAGAAAAAATGTGAATAAGAGCAAAAACATGCACACATACCTCAGATCCGGAAGGAGAGTGAGAAGATACAACCACCGGCGAGGGAGGAGAGGAGGCAGCAACAGCAGGAGCGGGTGAGGGATGTACCTCGGGAGTCCGTTTCTTCTGGGACTTGGTACCCAGAGATTTCTTCCTCGTACCCGTTGCACCATCACCTTGAGGAACCCTTGAACTTTTTCTCCTCTTTGCCGTTGGATCAACTACAACCGTGAGAAAGGCAGCCGAAGGAGGAACAACAGGGGAGTGTCGCTGAAACTCAGCATTTATTCGTTCTACCTCAGCCTGAACTTGCCTTCTCAACTCCTCGACCATTTCTGCAGACATAGGAGGAGGAATGGAGGCAATGGGGAACGCCTCCAAAGGAGCTTGGGCTTGGGACTTAGATTTTGAAGAAGTCCCACTCTTGGACTTCCTGGTCTTTTTGGTTAGTGGCTGGGAAGGCCCTTCGCCAGTCGCAGCTTCGACTGACGGGGCAGGCTGTTTGGCAGTTGCAACGGCCTTGGGCTTGGGCGTGGCAATAGGGGGTAGCTCGTGGGGAGTTTCTTTAACGATCTTACTCAGAGGGAACTCAACTCCAAGAACGGAGTTGCCCTTGAGACACAGCTCGGAGGCAGAGAAAGAAAGGACTTGGGGATATTGGGGAGGACTCTGTATAAACTCGCGAATCCTGGTCAGTTGCACCAAACGGAACTTGGTGGCATAAGAAGTAGATACATCCCCCTTCCTAGTGGCACTTGGAAGCGTAACTCGCCCATCGATGGTAAAGGTCACACCAAGCACCGCGGCTGGAAGATAGAAGGTGCAAGCTTCAACGAAAGTGGCCCTTGTATGGTTTTGTTGAAAGACAGGTCGAGGGGCCCCCTGATCAAACCCGAACTGCCTGTTGCATCTATCAGGGTTATAAGGTTCAGAGGTGCGGAAACCCAGGGGTAAACACAAGCACCACTGCCTGCAAAGAATCTTCTACGACTGGGATGAATTTGACCGTTGAAGCTGTAGAAGGAAAAAAATTCCAAGAATGGGCAAAAGTAGATTCGTTGTATGGCCTCGTTATAAAGGAGTCAAAACGATCAAAAACTCCCATTATCTCCCTTCGACTCTGTTTTTTATGAAAACATAAGTGGCGTGGGGGCTTAATACCTTGGCTCACGGGGAGAGAGAGAGACTTGGCGTCAATGGCAGGAAAACGGGTGTAAAGGAAGCCCGTCAAGATAATGGTGTTGGCAAAATTAGCCAAGTTATATAACGACCCAGTGACCGTACCATGTCGATATGAGTTTGATCCAGCCACGTATAGAGGGACCCCAAGGCGATGGCGGCCAGAGGAAGGTTGAAAGCCCTGGCCAAACGGATGGAAATATTTATGAGGTCCCTCCTGGGCTGGTCGTTGGGTTTCCCAGTCAAGAAGAAGCGTGAAAGCAACACAAGAATGTAGGCTGCTAGTTCCAGAGATGTACCTCTACCTTGGTCCGTTGCAGCAGTGACATCCTTTGGAGTTGGAGCTTCGAAAAAATAACTGATGAGGATAGTAAAAGTGGCCTTGTTTGAAGACCCAGTGCAACTACGGCAGATCCGATCGAGCTCAGCTCGATCTGCAGTCTCTTCGGCGTCTAAGGCCTCATCGTGGTATGCAAACTCACCCATGGGCTCAAACCCAAGTAGCTCGCAGACGTCCTCCAACATGATGGTGAACTCTCCCCACGCAGCAAAGAACGTGTGAGTTGTAACGTTCCATCTGGAAACTAGTACTTGCAGCGCAGCGTTATGCTTAGAAAGTGTGAACTCCCCCAACCAGTAGGCTCGATGAAGACCAACCTTCGCAAGAGCAGCGGCGTGAGAGCTCTGCATATGTGTGTGCCTGGCAGCGAAATGGGCTGGTGACCCCCCAGGTGCCTCGAAATCGATCTGAGAATAGGGGAAGTCACCACGGTCCAACCTAAAGCGCAGAGTCCCCTCTGGGAGACGGTAGCCCCACTTCGACGGATCCTCATCTTCATCACCCAATAGTAAAGGGTCATACTTGGCTGAGAAATGGCAAGTCTTACATGCATAAGAGAATTCATCATCTTCACCAAAGATGGGAGACCGGCGGTAAAAGCGTAGTTACTCTTGACGGCAGCATTCAGGGTAGTGGTGCAAGGGGTAGCAGCGGCGCCAGTGGTGGCAACAGGGGTAGCAGGTGGGGCACCGGTTGCAGGCGTGGTAGGATTACTTGGCGAGGCCATTGAAGACAACAAGGAAGTACGGAAAAGCCTGGTAAAGAAGGGTTGGGAACGAAAATGGAGGAGCAAAGCCGCAGGTGGTGGTCTAAAAGATGAGATGAGGAAGAAGCTAGGTAAGAACTTGGCAACAATGGAGTTTTTTGCAAGACGGGAGCTTGAAGAAGACAAAGGAAAGAGAAGGGTTTTGAAAAAAGAGACGTTTGAAACCTTTTAAGGAACCCGTCTGTTGAGTTTCCCATCACCACACGTGCAAAGCCGCCTATAATCATTTCAAATGGACACGTGGCACTTCGGGAGGTGTCTTGACAGTTGAAAAGACAGCGCCACGTCATTAATGAAGTGACGCTTGGGAAATAGAAGGGGGTTGCCTTCTTCAGCAAGTTTGAGTTTTGGCGCCAGAATTTTTGTCAGGCATATCCAATAAACTCCCAATGAAAAAGATGTCCCAATGGTTCAAAAAGCTACGATGTCCCCTCGCCACAAGTCCAAACGTTGTTTAAATTGTGACTCGGCTACATCGGGGAGACTTTCTGTTTTTTTTTCTTTCGAACATAGCGAAGCGTTATAAGGGAGAATTTCACAAGTCCCAATGATAGGGCAGTCCTAACGAAAAATCACTACTCACAACTATACCCCACAACAGCATGAACGAGAGAATTTCACTTCCCCAGAGCAAAAACGAGTATTTGAGAAGGTTAGTAGGCCTTTCGGGAGAATTTCAAATAATAAAGCTAGAACGGTTGAAGCTCAATGTAAGGAAAAAGCGGCGATGTCCCTTCGCAAAAGCACCAATAAGCCACACCGCTTTGGCTCAGGTACACCGGGGAGAATTTTACTTTTTCCTGGAGGTTCTAAACGCAGTGCCATAACGAAGGAAAGGATGCCAGAGTTTTTACACACAGAGGAGGTTCATCGGATTGAGAAGTTTTCGTGCAGACATTTCCCGTTCCCACAATAAATCTCTCCACGAAGGGGCAAATGTAGAGGGGGCTTGAAGGTAATCCTGAGATTAGGGATAATTCCCCTATTTACAACAGTATCTGGGGTCAAGGCAGCTCAAGCGTGGCAACTCAACAAGGCATCTCAGCGAGGCAGCTTAGCGTGGCAACTCATATTTTAGCTTGTTGTGTTACTTAGCCATATTATATCTTTTGTTTGTACTGACTATGAGCTATAACGATTGTAATGATGTAACGAGAATAATGATTATGTATGAGGTCGAACGGTACTCGCGAGAGACCAGGCCTGGCAAGGCCTGGGAGAGCTTTCATGCTCTATCGAACGACCTCGCCGTGGGAACTCTCAAGGGACTTGGTTTGGAGGATTGAGAAGTGAGGCACCGTTGAGGTTTGTCCTAACCATCTTAGATACACCTGGTAAAACACCGAAGGACCCTTACCATGGAACCTCGGGCGGAGCAGATTGGAGTTCCATCGGGCGTTAAGCGGTGAACCAAACAGCCCTCTACATAATGTCACATCTACTGTAGGTGATGTCACTAGCCAGCTCGACAATGTCAAATCTACACTTGAGTAAACCACCGTGGTATTTGGGGCTGTCAAACAGTTGGTGAGCCACCTCTGTGACAACAGCCCCCTGACACACAGTGGTTAGGCAAAAGGCATGTCTTGTCATTTAATGTTTATGACGTAAAGACAACTAGTGCATCAGGTATTTAATGTTTGTGACATAAAGTATGAGGGATGTCTTTCACGGGCATTAATGGCGGAGTTGCCTCGGGGATGGTGTAGGAGGCTATTTAAGGACCCCAACCACACTTGAGGAGGGCATGTTCTTTTTGGGAGTTCAGAAGTTATTGCTAGAGAAAAATATACAAGAGAGAGAGTTATTACAAACCAGAGAGTTTACGCACCCACCATTGTCATTTATTACGAAGTTTTTAAATACTTGACAGAGATTCTTGAGGGTGGTTGGTGCGTTTGGCTGCCTACCAAGGTGTGTCTAGGATGCGTACTTCTCTCCCCCTCTAGCTAAGTCACTTCTAAGTTCATTACTACCTTCTGAGTTATACACGAGAGATTTGTGAGTTCAAACTGAGTCTATCTTCATTGAGTCGTGTTTGCATGTCTTGTGGTTAATCAATAGCGTTGCTATTTAACTTATCATTACTATACTCAAAAAGGGGTTACGCCTCCATCTGATCTAAACTACCCTCTTACAAATCTAATCCTTTGTGAAAGAGCCACCTTCTCCAATCTACTGTCCCCGTAGATTTCGTTATTCTATTTTTAACCATATTTATAAAACCTCCAACTTTTTCATGACTTTAAGACCTTCCCAACCCTAGATATCACATTCCCACAATCATTTCTTGCAATATTCCTTAAAAGTGCATATGTTTCCACGACATATTTTCGAACATAAAAGGAGTAGCCCCACTTTTTCGTATCAAGGGCAATAAACAAATTTTTTATTAGAAAAAAAAAAAAGCATTAATATTTATTAAAAAAACATTTATTCGTACGCCTTGAGTTGACCAGCAGTCCAGTAATACAAAGTAAGGAGAAAACATACAATAAGGTCAATTAAAGAAAAGGAAAAAGGAAAATAGAACAAGAAATGGTCCGCCCAACATTGGAAAAAACTGCCCCATCTAAGACAGCCAAACTAACTCCGTAGAAATCATGCCAGCCACCCATGTCTGGACCAGATTAGACAACCAAAAAATCCGATGCCCAAGTATTGCCGCTGTAGCCTCAGACCAACCCAAGAATTAAGAAATAAAATCCAGTCACATCTCCACCATAAAGGTTATATTTACCTATCAAAACTACAGCATACCAATTCTGCCTCAAATTTGACATTGAGTTTCATATCACTTAGTTCAGTATCCCAAATAAAACTATCAAATCTATCATCCCTCTCGTCACTCTACTCCCCTTCACTTTTTCTGGAACAAAACCAACCAAATTAACCCCCCCACCCACCCACCCACCCACCCCAAAAAAGCACATTTGCTTCTGCACATAGTAAAACCCTGTTAATTCCCCCCAAAACTCACTTCACTCCCTATCTTAATGGCAAATAAATGCCATGATTGGACCATAGATCCAAGGTCTTAATTGGACCCATTCTTTAAACAGCAACTTTTTTTATCAGAAACCAAAAAATATTAATAATATAATAAAAAGATACAACTGCGGTTGACCAGCAAGTCCACTAGAATACACAAACTTATCAAAACCCAAAGAAAAGCGAATGATACAAAACCGAAAATAGAACTTACGACAATGTGAGAAGAACCCAAACAAGAAAAAAAGGTGGAACATGTAGTTTGTATTCGTTAATATAAACTATATGCTCCCTCAAAGCAGACCCTTTAAGCTTGTTTCATTGTTGTGCATTAATATAAACTATATGCTCCCTCAAAGCCGACCCTAAATTAGCGCTCAAGGAGAGGGAAAACTCTCTTAAGACTCCAAGTTCATGCACTATTCAACCTAAAGGTCCACCTCATTTTCCATTTGGTAGAGTAGGGGAGGTGGGAGGGAGCATTAGGCCCTACAAGATTGCATATGATAGCAAGTTGACCCGTATTTCCAAAACTATCAGCCATTATGAAAGATACAGTCTAAATATACTCCCCATAAATTTGGAGAGACATAAGTATAAGGATTACATAAGATATCCCCTTAATTTAATAAATATTATGATGCTTTTCATCCTAAGTAATTTCTTCTGCCCTCTTACAGGAAGCTCTTAACATAAATTGCCATTAACAACTCGAATGCGCAACAAACTAAGCCTTGATTTATGCAATGCCAAAAAGCCATTTTCACATAAATGTGTATTAGGTCAATGGGAAGATGTGATCATTTTTTCAACATAAGATCTAAAAAGCAGGCCAATGAAACAAACTTTGATGGCTTGGGTTTTAGGGAGCATGTAGCATGTATTAACCATCTTGGATGCAACTAACCAAGCAAAGGCCTCAAGGTGGTTCCTTCCTCTTCTAAATTAAATTGGGGAGATAGAAGAGAAGAGATGAGCTTTTAGTATAAACTATAGGAGGAAAGATCTTTAGGATATGGTAAGAACTAATGAAACGGGTCCACACCATCATCTTCTGATTAGTTCCAATAGTAAGAAAGATCGATGTATTAACTAAGTAGACTGATCCAGCCTTCACCTTCTGCTGTAGTTTTGCAACAATCTTATCTATTTAGAGAAAAGATAATAATGATTACATAAATCCCTATCCTGTAAACTAAGCATATGAGATTTAGATAAGAAGAAGCTTCTTGTTGGATAAAGCATTAGACAACTTGTCTAGCCAAGTAACTTAAAGTTAAAGAGCTATGGTCTGAGAATTTTGAAAGAAAAAAATCCAAATCACTTTCAAGGAAGCTCTCAGCTAATCAAGAGGTCATACATGTCTCTACACCCAGGCAAAATGAATTGAAGTATACCAAAATAAATCAAACACTTATGTTTGATCCAATACACACATATTACAGAAAACAAGTATCTCAGTCATCGGAATACCGCCCAGAAATAGAAAACAAATTAATAGATATCAATCAAAAAAAAAATGCATGTGATGGATGACGATACAAGATAGATGTATTACTTAGGTACTTGCACTAAGGCTGTCTATACTTATATATCTAAGAATTGTAGAATACCTCCATTTCCACGAGCACCAATATGTAAGGGGCCAGAATGGTAACTTAAACAATCTCCTTTACTTTGCTCAGAAGAAGGGTTTGGGTTATAACACGGGGAGCAAGATGGAGAAGTAGAGGTAGCATCAGAGTACATAGTATGAGACTGAAAGCTCTTGGTGACGTTTTCAGTATTGCCAATATAAGTTGCAGAGCATAATGGAGGCGACAGTGTTTGTACACCACTTCCTGAAGCATGTTGAATGATGCAAACATGAGGAACTTGAAGAAGCTGAATGACCTCAAATTTCACGACAAACAAAACCACAAGCAGAGAGATAAGCAGAAGCTGTGTTACCTAAGGCAGATAGATATATTAAGAGAACTCCATCAAGTGGGAGTTCCTCGCATATTGTGGCCAGAACCTGCAATTATAAGCACAACGAAATGAAAAATACAAATTCTACAGAGAAAACTAGTGCATAACATTTTTCAAATTGATTGTTCTGCGAACATCCTTCTACCATAAATTCCAGAGACCTCGCAGCTTTAATCATAGTAAGGGAACCTAGTAGTTGAACTTCAACAGCAGGGGCGGTGGAATAAACTTTAAGTCACACCTTCAAATCTTTTATGTACTTCTAGATATGTCCGGAAAAAAAGGCTAACTCAAGTTCAGCCAGTACTACAAGAGAAAGTGAAGCGACCATCCTCACCTTACAGACAATTAACGTGCCAACATACAAAAATAAATAAAAGAAAAGAAAAAAGGGGGACCCGAACACGTCTGTTTAGGTGAAGGAAACTGGAACTGTGAGTAAAAACCAATACCAAGGGTAGATACTCACAGCTATGAAATGTGTAACAGATGGACGATATAGGACAGCTTTGCGTGAGTTTGGTGGCAAAGTATGATCAGTTATATCTTGCGAATAGTTAATACGATTGACCGCAGATGCATCGTCTTGACCAAGGTTAGTTCCAGTTCCACTTGACTGGTGGAATGAGCCACTAGGTTCCCACTCCAGGCATTGAAGCATTCTGAAAGTATCAAGAGTGAGCTCTGAAAACTTGACCTGATCAACAAGTTAACAATAAAAAGACTACCATATTAGAAGTCGACTCGTCAAAAATGTTCAGCTACAAAATATAAACACCAGTTTCCTCTGTAGAAAACTGTACAAACCTCATTAGGATGGTAACTACAAAGTATTGCATCTCTTAACCTTAGCTTTCTCTTCGCATCAGGAACATGTGGTAGACAATCGGAATGAAGGTCCAATACAAGGCTATATCTCAAAGGCCTGATATTCATAAAAGCTGTGTCAGCCTTCAGAAATTTAACTATTTCCTGAACCACCAGCTTCCATTCTTTAAAGTCAGTTTCCTGTAAACAAGATCATTTGAAGGTCATTCCGAAACTCGTGTCAAATAATTTATGTTATCAGCTACATTATCCAGATGATAAAGAGGGGCCCAGTTGATATCTCATGGAACAAAAGTAATTTGTCAAACAGAAGGGAGGCATTACACAAATTCGTTTATTGCAACTAAGTGTTCCTATTCAGTTTTACAGTCCAATTTTAACAGTTGTTTCAATGTTTTATGAAGGTCCCGGATGATGGCTCGAGGACAATAAAAATCTAATTCCCCGTGAAATATTTGTGCAGACTGCAGACTAAGAAACCTCAATGCAACAATTTTTTTCACTTAAAATTAGAAATCCTATAAAGGAATAGAAAAATAAATAAATAAATTATACAATAGAAAAGATGTGTTTAAACATCCAATATATATCTTGCCATTCTGCTCGGTTATTCACTGTTCAGTACAATTCCTTATCAAAAAAGAGACCAGTTCCAAGTTTCAGAAGCAAGAGGCATCATTTCACAAACCTAAACTGATCCCACACCGGGTTATGAAAAAAGCAGCAAATTTTTATATCACCCCATTGATTATTGATTTACCCTTCACATTCCACATTGAACAAGATGGACCAATTCAATCTCCACAGGCATCCAAATGTACCCAAATAATTCTGTTTTCATATTTCACAGCGATTAACATTGAAGAATCTTATTTCCCCTGATGATTCCACTCCAAATGATGGATTCTAGAAAGCAAAGTCTATGAAAGACAATGAAGAAATTTTTCTATAACACTAAAATGGGGGCCCAAAACACATAAATCGGGGAAAAAATAAACATATGCCCACAACATGGATATCAGAAAAGGGATTAAAAGGAAAATTGCCTGGAAAGTCCTCTTGCACTCTTCAACCAGTATTTTGAGCTGGTTTACTAACTGATACACCATTTCTCGCCGGTTCAACACCAAACACACTGTCAGAAACCTAGCTAGAAACCTCATTTGCTTGTTGGCAAGATTGAGATCCTGAAATAATCCATCCTTGAAATACTCCCTGGTCAACACCGCTTCATAGAATATATATGATTCCGAAAGGTAGCTGCGGTCGCTCGTTCGCATATACTGACCAAAATAAAGCTGACCGATTCTTGAAGCAATGTCTCCAATCTCCCATCTCTTAAGCCCCGACTCCACCAATTTCTGCCGATTCTCTTGTTGAAATTTCCACAGTTGTGTATACACCTTAAATACCTTGTAAAAGTATGTGTCATACCTGATACAACACCACAATCATATACTTCTGGTTCATTAAAAATATAGAAAATTATGAAATCATCCTGTTCTACCACAATTTTACAAGAAAAAAATGACAGTCCAAAAAGATTTTCCAAATCAATCCAGAAAATCAAAAGATTCCCCATATCGATCCACAAAATCAAAACATCTCCCAAATCGATCAAGAAAATCAAAAGATTTCCCGAATCAATAAAGAAATTAGGACTCCTCCTCGCCAAAGTCACTTGAAGAAGATAATGAAAGATGTTTCACCTTACTCATACATTGCGGATCGCTTTGGTACATTCTCTCAGAGGTGGACTTTTTTTCGTAAAAACATGTTGCGCAATAATCGCTTTGACATTAGCCCATCAAAATACGACAGATCAAGCAAATATTAAAAGAACAAAATTAGTTGCGCATATTGCATAATCCGCGGTCGAGGACACTAAGGGGTTGTCTCTTTTTACCTCTTTAAGAGATACTACCTGACATTACACTTATTAAAATTTTCAAAAATTAATTGTTATGCTTGCCTCCATTACATTGAATGGTCCATTCAATCTAAACACAGAACACTAAACACATTTGTTAAAAACTAAAGACAAAACGAATAATTTTTTCATATTCATATTTCATGCTTCATTAGATAAATAAAACTAAGTCAACCATAACCTAAGAAACTATAACAGATTTATTTGTTATAATCAAAATATAGTATGGTTTAGTAGTTGATCGTCATTCATGTTATTAAGTCCTGGTGGTGGTGGTGGTGGTGGTGGTGGTGGTGAATGTATTTTATTTTATATAGAAAAAGAACGAACAAAATGAGGAGGAGGAGGATAAAAACCTATTGCGTTCGTAGTAGGGCAAATCCCTAATTTTGGAGAACTTTTTGTCAGCCTTGGCAACGAGAGACCAATAATTTTCATTAACCGGAATGTTGTTCTGAGACATTTCAATTTCAGATTAATAAAAACTTGGTGTCATCTATCTATCTATATATGTGTGTGTGTTGTATTGTATCAAGATTCAAGGGTCTTGGATGATCAAATAGATCGGACGCGGTACTAAAAGAGAACTCTTGTTTTGTAAGATGAGTGGGGCTTTACCTTTTTGGAAAGAGCGTTTCTATTTGCGCACAGTTTTTGAAGTTACAGAGGTGGCATAGGTAAAAGACAAAATATAAAAAGAAAATAATTAAATATTAATAAATTCTTCAAATATTTTTTAATAAATATTTAATTTAATTTTTTTTATTTTGTTTCAAAAATTCTTTAAATATTCGTTTAGTCAATATTTTTTTATTTTTAAAGTCCGCGCTAGTAGCATGTGGAGACTTTTTAAAATAAATAAAAAGACTTGGACTAAACGTGTATTAAAAAATGTTCGAGGGAGTATTTGGTATATGTCCCAAAAGAAAATGTGTTTTTCTTTGTTCATTTGGTTTAACACACTTTGGTATTTTATAAATAAAAAAAATGGACATTATTTTTTATTAAGAAAAAAATGTATTTTTATCAATGATTTTGTTCTAACTTTTTTGTAAAACAATTTTTTTTTATCTTGTTAAGGATTCTTTTTAGAAATAAAAATATTTTCTTAAAATAAATCAGTGTTCTAAAAAACGCGCCTAGGCGTGAGGCTTTTTAGATACGCCGAGTTTTGGTCCTAAGCGTGGATTAAGGCGTGATCAACGTTTTGAGGGTAAGGCGTGAAAAAGCGCGCGTTTTTGAGGGATAAGGCGTGAAAAGATAAAAGTTTTTTAGAAGTAGGCGTGGAAAAACAAGAGTTTTTTTTTAATATTTTAAAAAAATAGTATTTTAATTTGCAAATATTCAGACATATTTTAAAGTATATACCATTTTAGTATTTTTAATAGCGTTGTCTTTGTAAGGACATATTTCTCATGCCCGATATCTTACATTTGTATATGTCGTACACCTCTACAAAAGGCACGTCAATTCACGATCTCACACGACGGCCTCTATCCAAATTCTGAGAATCAAGCATTCAACATCTCTATCATGTGTCCCACATCTGCCTCAACGACTTCACGTTCCACGATTTTAGGAACTTTATGCAAGTGGTACGCAAGAGAAGTCAAAACAATGAAAGAAGGTGAGACATGAATGTTCAAGGGCATTTTGGTAATTTTACAGCCACCGTAAGGAAGTCCGGTCAACTGGAAAATTGAAGAGCTCGACGCCACGAAGATACTGAAAGAAACGGCACCTCAATCCGAGCTACGGTAAAGAAGTTATGGTCCTTTGAAAATGGAGAAAATTATGAGAAAATCCTTAGAAGAATGTTGTGTGATTTTTATCCCCAAAACCAGCGAACTATCGCGAATAGAAGGCCAAACCGGTTCGGGGGGCGAACCAGTTCGAGGTACAAGCTGAACCGGTTCGGGGTACCTGACGCTGGCAAGAGTTCCAAAAATTTAAAATTCCTTTCGGTTTCCTATAAAAGCCAACTTTGGGGAGTTATTTTACAAGACTTGGAGAGACGATTTTGAGAGTTCTTTAGCTCAAGTCTTCATATTTTTTAGTCCAAAAACTCATGTTTTAATTCACGCAACATTCCCATACCTTTTTGAATCCTTTTTGAAACCCACGAACACTACTTTGGTTTTATTCATACTTGTGGAGAAGCTGTCTTTCTTCTTCATTGCTGCTCACCTGGAGTTCCTGAGGAAAATTCCAGCCGACGACATCAGAACTGACGCTTGCGGGCATTTCTGTGACACACTTATTTTTCATTGTAATCCGTGTAACTGTATCTTACAAAATTATAGTGAAAAATAAAAAGGTTATGCCCTTTTGGGGGATTTTTCCTCACATGTGTGTGTTTGAATGTTCATGCATGATTTCATCTTCTTCAATCACACATAGCTGCATGTTTAGGATTTAATTTGAAAAACTGAGTTTAATTAAATAATTTCTTAATTTGAACGCAAGTGCACTCCTTCAAATTGGTATCAGAGTCAATTACACAAATTTAACGTGTAATTTTTTGCAAAATTTTTCTAAGATATCAATTTTCTGAAAAAAATAATTTTTCAAAAAGAGCGTGTTCAATGGAGAAGTTATATAATAAAATGCCAGTTTTCTATGGGACTAATTATGCTTACTGGAAAGCCCGCATGAAATCTGTTTTAAAAGGCCATTGATGAAAGAGTCTGGATTTTGGTTGAAAGAGGGTGGACACCTCCCTTCGTCGCTGTTGAGAACGTGACTAGTTTAAAATCTGTCACTACTTGGACTGAAGAAGAATTTAAATGGTCATCTTTTAATTCAAAGGGTTTAAGTGTTATTTCTGGATCCGTCACACCTGGCGAGTTTCGATGCATAATAACGTGCACCACGTCAAAAGAGGCATGGGATGTTTTACAACTTACCCATGAAGGAACTAATGTTGTGAAAGAGTCTAAACTGCAAAATTTGACAACTCAATTTGAAATCATCACCATGATTGAGTCTAAATGTTTTGATGAATTTTATGCTAGGTTGTCTGATATTGTAAACACTAGCTTTAATCTTGGTGAACACATTGCTAATGCTAGAGTTGTTAAAAAGATTATAAGATCACTGCCTAAGTGTTTTATCCCTAATGTTACTGTGCTAAATACTATGGGTAATTTAAATATGCTTAAATTGGAGGAACTGGTAGGAGACTTACATACGTATGAAATTGATATGTTTCCTAAATCTGTCAAACCTAAAGATAAGGGAAATGCACTTAATGCCCATGAGAGAAAGAGTGAGGGGTCGGCAAGAAAGAGAGTTGAGCCATCTAAAAAAAGGGAGATAAAAACCTTTGATTATGAGTATGACCTTGATTTAAATGATTTGGATTTATTTGCTAAAAATTTCAAGAAAATTCTCAAATTCAAGAAAAGTGGTAATTTCAAAGATAAAAAGAAGTTTGAGAAATATAAGTTTGAAAAGAAAAATGAAAAGGATTTTAAAGACCCTCCTAAAAGAGACAGTGAGAGATGCTATGAGTGCGACGGTAAGGGACATAGAGCTTTTGAGTGTGCTACTAAGTTGAACAGAGAAAAGGGCAAAGATGTCCTTAATGCTACCCTTAGTGACGACAGTGAGGTCGAGTCGATGGACTTTGGAGACGAGTCACCGCATGAGTGTAACTTCACCGCATTCATGGCTAGTCATGTGAGTACTTCTAGAGCTCCTCACGACGATGAGGATGCTGCTTCACAGGGACACCTCGACATTGAGAGCGGTGTGAGTGAGGGGGAGGATGATGCAAGTGAGAGCGAGATTAATCTTCAACGCGCCGACGCTGAGTTATATAATGAGTCATTTAAAACTAAAAAGCGTAACAAAACGCTAGTTCTTAGGATCACCGCGTTAGAGAAAGATTTAGAAGAAGCGAGAAAGAGAGAGTCCTCCACCTGCACTACCTTGAGAGAGAGAGAGAGTCTGCATGTGTTGAGAAAGAAAGTTTGTTCAGAGAGAGAGAGACTGTTTGGAGAGAGAGAGATAGTGGTCTTGAGAAAGAGAAAGGGGGCTTGACTAAACAAGTTGTTAGTCTTACGAGTGAGCTTCATTCCTCCTTGGAGACTCGAAAAAAACTTGAAGCCCTTGTTTCCCAGCTTACTCATGATCTTGAGAGAGCACGGGAATTCAAGGTTCAAATCGATTACAGATCAGAAAAGATAGGAAAGATGCTCCTCGACCCCGCTTTAGGTTTTGGTGATAGGTAGGGAATAGGTTATGATGGTGCCTCCACGTCCCAAATTGCACTTGGACCAGTTCCTAAGTTTACTACAACTTCATATGGCCATCGTCAAAAACCACGTAGGAGAGTTCAAACAAGAAAAGCAAATCAAGGTCCGCCTAAAACTGTGTTCTTTTGTACGTATTGTAAAAGAAAAGGCCACCTCATGGAGTGTTGCTATAGTTTGGATTAGACACGACGTATTACTGCTCCACCACATCATACTGATGATTTTGCCAGTATGAGAGACCGTGTTGAGTTTTTAGCTACCACATCACAGAGTTTGATGGAGGAATTCCGACGGATGTCTTTGCCGTCAGTGAATGCTTCTCGCATCCCGACTAAAACCAACAACAACAAGGGTAAACAAAAGGTTGCCTCTTATTGGGTACCTAAGAAAGATAAAAAGGCCCTTGTTGTTCATGTCGCTCTCAAAGCACATAATACCTCACAGTGGTATTTTGATAGTGGGTGCTCCAGACATGTGACAGGTGATGTCTCATTTTTTACCTACCTTGAAGATTATAAGGATGGTAGAGTCACCTTTGGAGATGGGAACAAGTCTAGAATTGTAGGACGAGGTATTGTAGAGTTACCAGGATTTCCTAAGCTAGAGAATGTTTTATACGTCAAAGGTTTGAAAGCAAACCTTCTCAGCATTAGCCAGTTGTGCGACGCTGACTTTATCATAAAGTTTGATCGGGACGCGTGTAATGTCTATAATCAAGCCGGTAAACTTTTAGTGCAAGAGGTGAGGACAGAGGATAATTGTTATGGGATTGTGCCCACTTCCTCACTTGTCTGCAACAGCGCCACGATCACTCCTATAGATCTGTGGCACCAACGTCTAGGTCACGTAAACGTTAAAGATTTAACTCGTCTAGTTAATAAGGACCTAGTACGTGGCTTACCATCTCTTGGAAAGTTAACTTCCACGGTTTGTAGACCCTGTCAGTTGGGAAAACAAATGCGTAGCCCCCATAGGAAGTTGCATTCCATTACCACCTCCCGTGTACTTGAGTTTATTCACATGGATCTTATGGGTCCTACTCGTACTGAGAGTCTAGGTGGTAAGAGGTATATCCTCGTGATGGTGGATGATTTCTCCAGATATTTGATTGATGCTGTAGAGTTTTTAACGACCAAGTGTCGTGTCCTGCAAAATCAACATGGAGTCACTATTAATAAGATACATAGTGACAACGGTACTGAATTTAAGCAAGTAAATGTAGGTCTTCACTGTGATAGCCTTGGGATCAAACATGAGTTTTCTGCTGTGAAGACTCCTCAGCAAAATGGGATTGTTGAGAGAAAGAACAGGACGATCCAGGCAATGGCTAGATCTATGCTTATAGGTCGTAAAGTTTCTCGAAGATTTTGGGCAGAGGCAGTTTCTGCATGCCACGCGGTGAATAAGGTTTACCTGCATCCACACACACTTAAGACACCTTATGAATTTTGGACTGGCAAGAAACCCAACCTTGCATATTTATCTGTCTTTGGGAGTAAATGCTACATCATACGGGATAGAGAACAATTAGGAAAGTTTGACTCCCTGAGCAACGAGGGAATATTGCTAGGATATTCATTAAATAGTAGAGCGTACCGAGTTTTTAACCTGAAGAGCTCTAAGGTTATTGTAACACCCCGCCTAATTAAATACTGGGTGGCCAGTCCCATACCAAATTAAAACAAAATATGCAGTTGGCTCATTCTTAGCATCACTGTCCAAAACACTAATTAATCACCCAATACCCAATTAAGCTGGTGTTAAAAGCTTTTCAAATTTTAATTTCAACAAAATCTATTTTTTTTAGTTTACGAATAACACTACACATATTATTCTACACTAATAACTGAACAGATAACACAAAAGAATTTAAATTCAATTGGAATAAACATTCCCAAATAATTATCCAATACAGTAACCCCAACAATAGTAAACGTATTAAAACGACACGAGTACAAGACTATTTTGACTCGGACAGAAAGAAGATAATTGAATTCCTTTCGGCGACATGAATCAAATGAAGATAGGCATCTAAGAAATATTCCATAGCTCCATAGCTCGTCATAATTGTAATACCCCGTACTTTTGACTATATTTATTTTTGGGATTAATTAATTAAGTGCGTATTAATTGGAAATTAATCCGGGTTATAAATACTTACGAGATGTGAGTTGGTATTTGATTTTGTGCATATATGATTATATATGAACTTGATATTATAAAATTTGTCGTGAGATTTATATACGGCATTTTAGAAATTTTGTTGAGACGCGTGGGACCGCCGCGTCACGGTATAATATTTTGTTAATAAAAGTGAATTTAAAATCTATAATCCGTATGGTCATTTTGAGTGCGCCAACGCGTCCGGAAGGGTCGAGATAGTCAGAAAACACTACCCGGGGGTGTAGTTTGGGTCCCGGGGTATTTTTAGGCCATACCGGCAACTTAAAGGGTATTTTGGTAATTTTACATTTTTAGGAATTAAAAGTGACGAAAATCGGTTAATTAAATCTGATGTGGATTTGACCCACTAAGCCCATAACCAACCCATATTAACCTAGAAGGCTACGTAGGTTATCATTTAGGTTTTCTAAGTTTCCCCAAATCAAACCCTAGCCACCTTAAGCCACCATTGGAGAAGAGCTTGGAGAGAGGAATTTCTGCAGAAAACTTCATCAAATCTACACCAAAATCAGAAATCAAACCAAGGCAAGTGATTTAAATTACATTCCTTATGCAGTGAATGCTTTTTCCATGATTAGAAACCTTGATAATCAACCCTATTTAAGAGTTAAAAGAAAACCCATGAAATTGGAAGTTATTATTTAATTTTGGGATAGGTTTGCATGTAGAAACATTGTTTGAAGATCGAATTCAGAGATTTCATATCTATGTGATGTATAAATGGATTAAAATCTGGGAAATTATGATGAGAAAAATATAAGGTTTGTGTTCTTGAAGAAAATCAGGGAATAAGGTAGAAATTTGTGATTTATTGATGTTTAGAAGGTATTAAACCCTTAAAAGATGTTAGTATATCTCCTTAGTATGTTTGAGGATAGTTGGGGAACTTAATACAGTGTTGGAACGAATTTTAGAAGAGATTTGAGGCGTAAAAATGGATAAAAACGAATTGGGGAAAAATCTGGGCCGAATCTGGTAGCTCGTTAGAAGCCCCTACCCAGGTCGTTCGAACGAACTCGTTCGAACGAGCTTCTAACGAGTTGACCAGTCGCTGCTAACGAGGATGAATTTCGTTCGATATCTCGTTCGAACGAGATATCGTTAGAAGGTACAGTTCGTTCGAACGAACTGGGATCTCGTTCGAACAGCCTCGTTCGAACGAGACTTCTAACTAGTTGGCAGAGGAATCTCGTTCGAACAGTCTCGTTCGAACGAGACTTCTAACGAGTTGACAGTTTGGTCCTTTTTGGACTGTTTTGATTTTTTGGAGTTCCGTAAACTTATTCGAGGATATAGGTATCATTCCGTAGATGTAGTAATGATAGAATTGGGACATTTGGGTATTTATGAGAAGGAATTTACATACGAGAGTGTATTACATGGACGGTTTGGGTTGGGACGTGAGTGTCTACTACGACGTGAGAAATTATGGCGCGTATGATTACAAACCGGAATAGTACAAAGTGTGATAATTATAGTTAGTACGAAAATGCGATGTGTACTACGATTAAAATACGGTATTACTAAGATGTGTGTTTACTTAGTATTGGTATATGGATTGTGTGTATGACATACCTACCATACTTGCTATCACGGGAGGTTGCGTTCGCTTAGGACCCTCTAATCCTTGTGTGCCTACGGGGGGGGGGATATAGACTGGTACCTCGATGAACATAGGTCAGAGAAAGACTTATTGGGATGTTAATAAGTCCGCTGATCGTGGGAGCGTAGGTATGTGCGTGACCCATGTGATGTGACTGTGTTCGCCTCCACTATTTGTGATTTGTGTTATCTGAACTATTCCTGAGAGATTCGGAATATGTGATCCTTATGTACGTGATGTACCGGGATGGGTAGCAGAGTATGTGTGCACCGCAGCTTAGTTCTCGGGGTGCTCGTATTGTATATTTATGATGTGAATAATATACACTTAATTAATGAGAACCTTCATGTTAATGATGTGAATATAATTACGGTATTGTTTCGATAAATAAAATGAGTTAGCTGATAGAGAAATATATTGCATTTTGAGCATCTGAGTTTACATTAAATCCCTATCTAATTACGAGCGTTATATGTTATTATAACCGGGTAATAAGGGTAGAAACTATTACAGTCTAGCTAGTTATGATGTCACTTAGCTAGTGGTTTATATCGTTGTAGATGGGTACTTACGTTAGGAGTGCACAGTTAGACGAGAGGTGAGAATATCATGTGAGTGTACGTCCTAACATGTACTTTGCATTTAATGTTTTAAATGTTTTTAAAGCACTTGCAGGTTTTTAAAATATAACTCCACATTCGGGCTCTGACCCGTTTGCTTTTCAAATCTTTTTCTTGTAAAACCATTTTAGGTGCCCAGCCACAAGGACACCAAGCATAGGATACTCATTCAGGTGACGAGCTGTAGCTGTTTGTGGAGGCTACAGGGATTTGCATGTAGACGCTTCTATCTTTTGGATTCCAGAGTCACTATCTATCAGTTGTAGGGCATGTTGCCCATTTCTATTTAGAGACATCTTTTACATTTCAGTTCTCAAACCTTAGCATGTATTATTTCAGTATTCGGTTGTTTATTTCAGTTATGGGATTGTAGTGAGGAGTTTTTCCTCCAGACTTTATTTACTCTATTGTGGTGGTTATTCGTTTTACTTCAGTATGGTGAATGGTGTTATTTATTTCTTCATTACACTTGTTGCATGTTAATCAGACTTAAATTAAAATTTGGCAACTTACTTTTTAAATACTAGGTGGTTAGTAATAATAAAATGTTTTCGACAGTGATGCTATCAACTGAGCCAACTTGGCATTTTGAATTAATTTATTAAAGGAGTAGCTACCCGGTATTTAATTAGTCGGGGCGTCACAGGTGGTATCAGAGCATCAGGTTCTAGTGTCCTTTAGCATCTGTACGGCTATTATGTTTCCGCTACGTTTCTTTGATATAGAGCCCTATATTTTAGGACTGTTGTACTCTTTTTGTGTATGCTTCGTTCTTCAGCTTTATTAAGTTTATAACCGTGAACTTATAAACTTTGTTCTTATTTCAGATGCCTCCACGACGTGCACGACGAGTTCCGAGGGATGCAACGCCCGAACCCCAGCCCGCTCCAGTTCAGGGCATGATGAACGCCGTTGAGGTTGCAGCTATAGTAGCTCAAGCGGTAAATGCCGCCATTGCCGTTATTCAGCAGGCACCACCTCAGGCGTCGGTTGTCGCGCCAGTACAGGTTAATGCATTCCCGTCTGCTTGGGAGCGTGTACGTGGCGCTTTTCAGAAAGCTTATCCGCCAGGGTTTGCAGGTAGCTCAGATGTGGTAGTCTCGAGCCAATGGAGGAAGGATATACAGAGGCATTTGAGGATGCATTAGTGCACTGATGTTCAGAAACAGGTGCTAGCTACTTTCAAGCTAGTGGGATCTGCACTACAGTGGTGGGAGTCTATTACCACCGCAGAGGAGAGGGATACTCTCACGATTCAGGAGTTCTGGGTGCGGTTCGACCGCAAGTACTTTCCGTCGGCTGTTCACACGGAGATGAGGAGGAAGCTGATGAGTCTGAAGCAGGAAGGTAAGACAGTGGCCGAGTATGAGGCCGAGTTCACTAATCTGTTGAACATCGTTCCAGACGAGATACCAAGAGAGAAGAAGAAGATTGAGAAGTTTACCGACGGGTTGAATTGGAGGATCCGTCAACATCTGCTAGGGAACCTATCGTTGGCCACTTATTCTGATGTGGTTAACGCTGCATTGTTGCACTGCCAGGACCACCGTTTTCATATGGCCGAGGGTAAGAGGTCGGGGGAGTCTAGCCATCAGGGCAGGACTGGAGGACATGGTGCCAGCGGGGCACAATCGGGTCAGAGGCAGAGACAGAATGAGCAGGGCTCCCAGCAGGGGGATAATAAGAGGTTCCGGTCAGGGAATTACAGACAGGGACAGGAAGGTTTTCGTCAGGGCCATTAGGGTCCAAACGGCCATCAGGGCCAGCAGGGGCAGAATGGGCAGCAGTTTCATCAGGGCCAGCAGGGCCAAGGGAGGAACGGTAACGGCCACCAGGGCCGGGGACAGCAGGGGCAGAGGGGAGGGAACTTCCCAGGGAAGTGCTTTATTTGTGGCAAGACTGGCCATAAGAAGCAGGATTGTCCTGATAGGGGCAGGGCCCCACAGCAGCAGCAGCAGGGTGCTCGCCAGGAGCCACAGAGACCTATGTTTCCCGCCGCTCTTCCCGCACCGCCACAAATGGCAGCATTGCCACCCATTCCAGCAGTCCCAGCTCAGCAGGGGCAGCTACAGTATGGACGTGTCTACAACGTCCACCAGGTTGTAGTTCCACAGGCACCGCCCGCGATCGAGGGTAGGTTTCCTATCCATGGCACTATGGGTCGGGTGTTATTTGATACGGGTGCTACACATTGTTTTATAACTACACACTTCGCGAAAGCTTTAGGATTGTTAGCTACGGCAGAGAGCACAGTGACGTGTGTCGACTCACCATTGGGGATTGGGTCACTTATTTTCTTTATATGCCGGGGAGTGGGGGTAGAGATTGGTGGTTTGGTATTGCCTGCAGACATGTTAGTGTTAGACATGCATGTTCACGATGTGATCATCGGTATGGATTGGCTCGTGGCATATAGGGCCATGATTGATTGCTTCAGCGGGAGCATTGTTTTTGCCATTCCGGGGCAAGAGATGTTTATAGTGGCGATGCCTCGCCCTGAGGGAGGATCGACCGCTCATCTGTATTACATAGAGGAGGATACCTCTAAGGAGGTTGTGATTCCTTTAGATTCGATCCCGGTTGTCAGGGAGTATTCGGATGTGTTTCAGGAGATACCAGGCTTACCACCCAGTCGAGAGATAGACTTCATCATAGATTTGCTACCAGGTACGAGACCTATAGCACGCGCACCGTACCGTATGGCTCCAGCTGAGATGAGGGAGTTACGGGATCAGATAGAACAGTTGTTAGGTCAGGGCTTTATTCGCAGGAGTACCTCACCTTGGGGCGCTCCAGTTCTATTTGTGAAGAAGAGGGACGGTTCACTGAGATTGTGTGTGGACTACCGAGAGTTGAATAAGGTCACGATACGGAATAAGTATCCGTTGCCTCGAATCGATGACTTATTCGACCAGTTGAGAGGAGCTTCTTTCTTCTCGAAGATTGATTTGAGATCGGGATACCATCAGTTACGTATCCGGGAGGAGGATGTCTCGAAGACTGCGTTCTTGTCGAGATACGGTTCTTACGAGTTTCGGGTTATGCCTTTCGGCTTGACCAACGCTCCAGCAGTGTTTATGGACTTGATGAACAGAGTGTTCAGGGATTTCCTAGATCAGTTTGTCATTGTCTTCATTGATGACATTCTGGTTTACTCTCAGACAGAGGAGGATCACGCCGAGCATTTGAGGCAGGTTTTGCAGACACTTCGTCAGAACGAGTTGTATGCAAAATATGAGAAGTGCGGGTTTTGGCTGAAGGAAGTCCAGTTTTTGGGACATATCATTTCCGACCGGGGAATATCTGTTGATCCGGGGAAGGTGTCAGCGGTGAGGGAATGGGGACAGCCCACGACACCAACGGAGATTCGTAGTTTCTTGGGTCTAGCAGGATACTACAGGAGGTTTATTCGAGGTTTCTCGGAGATAGCAAGTCCTTTGACACATCTGACTCGTAAGGGTGTGCCCTACATCTGGAGTGATGCCTGCCAATTGGCATTCGATGAATTAAAGGACAAATTGACCTCAGCACCTGTGTTAGCATTGCCGAGACCGGGAGTTGAGTATTTGGTTTACACCGACGCGTCTTTGCAAGGGCTTGGAGGTGTATTACAGCAGGAGAGACAGGCCATAGCTTATGCTTCCCGTAAGCTTAAGCCTCATGAGAAGAATTACCCCACGCATGATTTGGAGTTGGCAGCAGTGGTATTTGCCCTACGGATTTGGAGGCACTATCTTTTGGGAGAGAGGTTCCAACTGTTCACGGACCACAAGTCCCTACAGTACCTGTTCACGCAGAAAGAGTTGAATATGCGGCAACGTAGGTGGCTTGAGTTTGTGAAAGACTACCAGTTCGACATTCAGTACCACCCGGGTAAGGTTAACGTGGTAGCAGACGCGTTGAGCCGTAGGCCAGCAGATGAGGTGGCAGAGGTGTGGAAGGCAAAGTGGAAGGAATTGGGACACCAGGATGCAGTGGCCCGATCTTTCATGTCTGTGATGACCGTTACACCGCAGATTGTCACGAAGGTAGTATGGGCACAGGCTAATGACTCGTTCTGTCAGGAGCAGATAGTTCGATTACTAGCAGAGGGAGCCGAGTCCTATACCGTTAGCTCAGACGGGGGATTACGCTTCAGTGGGAGATTGGTGGTTCTGGACGGGGAAGAATTGCGGCACGATGTGATGGCAGAGTCGCACGGCTCACGATTCGCGGTACATCCCGGAGGGGACAAAATGTACCAAGACATGAGACGACAGTATTGGTGGAGCGGTATGAAGAGAGATATCGCTGAGTTTGTTTCGAAATGCGCCACTTGTCAGCTTGTAAAAGTGGATCATCAGGGACCAGCAGGATTGCTACAGCCATTGGAAGTCCCGGTGTGGATGTGGGAGAGCATATCCATGGACTTTATCACGGGGTTGCCTACGTCGCAGAGGGTCCACGACTCCGTTTGGGTGATTGTGGACAGGTTGTCCAAGGTCGCGCACTTCTTACCCGTAAGGACTGACTACACTACGGGACAGTATGCCCAGCTCTTCATTTCAGAGATTGTGAGACTTCACGGAGTGCCCCTAAATATCGTGTCTGACAGAGACAAGATATTTGTTTCGAGGTTTTGGGAGAGTTTCCAGGAGGCAATGGGCACAGAATTGCGGTTGAGTACGGCTTATCATCCGCAGACCGATGGGCAGACAGAGCGCACCAACCAGATGTGACATGCTACGCATGTGCATTATTGACTTCGGGGGTAGCAGTACCTTCCACTGGTGGAGTTTGAGTACAACAACTCCTATCAGTTCACGATTGGCATGGCTCCGTTTGAGGCATTGTACGGTAGGCCTTGTCGTTCCCCAGCATGTTGGTTGGAGGTGGGGGACAACAAACTACTTGGGCCGGAAGTGATTCAGGATACTTCGGCAAGGATTGAGTTGATTCGGAGTCGCATTCGGGTAGCTCAAGACAGGCAGAAGAGTTATGTTGATGCGAAGAGATTTTTCAGGGAGTTCCAAGTGGGGGACCAGGTTTTGCTCAGGGTATCTCCTATGAAGAGGATTATGCGATTCGGGAAAGTTGGCACCGAGGTATGTGGGGCCGTTTCCTATTATTGAGCGGATCGGGCAGGTTGCGTATAGACTCGGGCTACCAGAGCATTTGCATCGGATTCACGATGTGTTCCATATTTCCTCGCTGAGGAAATACCTTAGAGATAATTTGGCCCATTCTCACATTGCTGTGGAGGACATCGATCTCCAGCCAGATAGTTCCTACGAGGAGGGGCCGATTGCTATTTTGGACCGAAGCGAGAGGAAACTGCGGTCAAAGATGGTTCCGTTAGTGCGTGTTCAGTGGCGACATCACAATGTCGAGGAGTCCACATGGGAGCGCGAGGATGAGATGCGCGATCGTTATCCAGAGTTGTTTTTAGCAGGTACTTTCTAGTTTCGAATTTTGGGACGAAATTCAGTTATTAGGGGGGAAGTATGTAATACCCCGTACTTTTGACTATATTTATTTTTGGGATTAATTAATTAAGTGCGTATTAATTAGAAATTACTCCGGGTTAGAAATACTTACGAGATGTGAGTTGGTATTTGATTTTGTGCATATATGATTATATACGAACTTGATATTATAAAATCTGTCGTGAGATTTATATACGGCATTTTAGAAATTTTGTTGAGACGCGTGGGACCGCCGCGTCACGGTATAATATTTTGTTAATAAAAGTGAATTTAAAATCTATAATCCGTATGGTCGTTTTGAGTGCGCCAACGCGTCCGGAAGGGTCGAGATAGTCAGAAAACACTACCCGGGGGTGTAGTTTGGGTCCCGGGGTATTTTTAGGCCATACCGGCAACTTAAAGGGTATTTTGGTAATTTTACATTTTTAGGAATTAAAAGTGACGAAAATTGGTTAATTAAATCTGATGTGGATTTGACCCACTAAGCCCATAACCAACCCATATTAACCTAGAAGGCTACGTAGGTTATCATTTAGGTTTTATAAGTTTCCCCAAATCAAACCCTAGCCACCTTAAGCCACCATTGGAGAAGAGCTTGGAGAGAGGAATTTCTGCAGAAAACTTCATCAAATCTACACCAAAATCAGAAATCAAACCAAGGCAAGTGATTTAAATTACATTCCTTATGCAGTGAATGCTTTTTCCATGATTAGAAACCTTGATAATCAACCCTATTTAAGAGTTAAAAGAAAACCCATGAAATTGGAAGTTATTATTTAATTTTGGGATAGGTTTGCATGTAGAAACATTGTTTGAAGATTGAATTCAGAGATTTCATATCTATGTGATGTATAAACGGATTAAAATCTGGGAAATTATGATGAGAAAAATATAGGGTTTGTGTTCTTGAAGAAAATCAGGGAATAAGGTAGAAATTTGTGATTTATTGATGTTTAGAAGGTATTAAACCCTTAAAAGATGTTAGTATATCTCCTTAGTATGTTTGAGGATAGTTGGGGAACTTAATACAGTGTTGGAACGAATTTTAGAAGAGATTTGAGGAGTAAAAATGGATAAAAACGAATTGGGGAAAAATCTGGGCCGAATCTGGTAGCTCGTTAGAAGCCCCTACCCAGGTCGTTCGAACGAACTCGTTCGAACGAGCTTCTAACGAGTTGACCAGTCGCTGCTAACGAGGATGAATTTCGTTCGATATCTTGTTCGAACGAGATATCGTTAGAAGGTACAGTTCGTTCGAACGAACTGGGATCTCGTTCGAACAACCTCGTTCGAACGAGACTTCTAACGAGTTGGCAGAGGAATCTCGTTCGAACAGTCTCGTTCGAACGAGACTTCTAACGAGTTGACAGTTTGGTCCTTTTTGGACTGTTTTGATTTTTTGGAGTTTCGTAAACTTATTTGAGGATATAGGTATCATTCCGTAGATGTAGTAATGATAGAATTGGGACATTTGGGTATTTATGAGAAGGAATTTACATACGAGAGTGTATTACATGAACGGTTTGGGTTGGGACGTGAGTGTCTACTACGACGTGAGAAATTATGGCGCGTATGATTACAAATCGGAATAGTACAAAGTGTGATAATTATAGTTAGTACGAAAATGCGATGTGTACTACGATTAAAATACGGTATTACTAAGATGTGTGTTTACTTAGTATTGGTATATGGATTGTGTGTATGACATACCTACCATACTTGCTATCACGGGAGGTTGCGTTCGCTTAGGACCCTCTAATCCTTGTGTGCCTACGGGGGGGGGGATATAGACTGGTACCTCGATGAACATAGGTCAGAGAAAGACTTATTGGGATGTTAATAAGTCCGCTGATCGTGGGAGCGTAGGTATGTGCGTGACCCATGTGATGTGACTGTGTTCGCCTCCACTATTTGTGATTTGTGTTATCTGAACTATTCCTGAGAGATTCGGAATATGTGATCCTTATGTACGTGATGTACCGGGATGGGTAGCAGAGTATGTGTGCACCGCAGCTTAGTTCTCGGGGTGCTCGTATTGTATATTTATGATGTGAATAATATACACTTAATTAATGAGAACCTTCATGTTAATGATGTGAATATAATTACGGTATTATTTCGATAAATAAAATGAGTTAGCTGATAGAGAAATATATTGCATTTTGAGCATCTGAGTTTACATTAAATCCCTATCTAATTACGAGCGTTATATGTTATTAGAATCGGGTAATAAGGGTAAAAACTATTACAGTCTAGCTAGTTATGATGTCACTTAGCTAGTGGTTTATATCGTTGTAGATGGGTATGTGACAACCCGCTCACCAAAATAAGGGGTGGCCAGCCCAATACTCCAATATAACAGAATCATGGATGGAATCATTCTCAGCATCATAACAAAATATAGAGTATATAGGATAACCACCCAATATTTCAGAAAACGGGTTGCCAAAAATTTTGATTTGAAAGTAAATAAATGAAAACAAACAACCCAATTCCTGAAAGATAAGGGAAACCCCAAGACATATATAAATAATACAACAAGAATGCAATAAAGAGACCGAATATGTAACCGGTCACTAAACTGATACTCCAAATATACACAAGTACAATAAGTTACTTATTACATTACATTAGACATTTACAAAAGCTTTGGCCTCTTGCCCGAATAAAAGACTTGATCTTAACTAGAACAAAAAGGAAACGTCTATACCAAATGTATCCCGTAATACCCGCAATGCATCACGGCTCGTCGAAAACATCGGAATAGGAATTCAAATCAGGCATCCTTGCGGCGGAGTACCTGAGCAGAGACAAGATGAATGTGCAACAAGAAATGTAACCAGGTCAGGGCCCGGTTCTATATGATTACCAGATGAATAAAGAGTATGACAGTTATGTATAATAAATGGTGAAGTTAGAGAAATAAGAAGCAACCTATACAATTTAAAACATAAGCTAAGCAGGAACAAAAATAGGAAGCATTAAACTAAAAACTTCACCAAAGGTGCCAATTATTTCATATGTCTTTTCCTTAGCAGGAAGTATAAATATATAATCTAAATCTTTTACTCTTTAAGGAGATTTTATCTCAATTTTACCTTTTGTAAAAATCCTTTCCTTATCAGGAAAATAATCATTTTCAAATGCTCTTTGTGGCATTTACATGTGCTCTTTAAGGCACTCCATCATGCTCTTATGGCATATCAAATACATCAAGTCCCACTTGATTATGAACTGTTATAATTATATACATATAACGAATTCTAAGACCGCCCGTCCGGGTTTCCCCACTGGGCGCGCCCCTAAATGACCATCATCTTCCAGGGCCTATCATTAGACAACCTGGGCACCTATCGAAAGCGTCGGGAAGCGGCCATGAGCCTGCGTGGTAGCCAAGACCACACCCGGAATCTCCCTACCCCCGCAGAAAAATATACAACCATAAGCGCTCCCATGGCCTAGGACTATATCCACCCTGCATTCATTAGCCAGGGGGCTTCACCTATCGTGCGGACTTCCCTTAAGATGGTATTTAGAGAGGTGTGTAACATCCATTTTTATTTATCATTTCAAAATCAAGTAAATCATTATTTATCGGTTTCATGATTAAGTAAATTATCATTTACTAATATCAATACCACTTCCATTTATATGTTTCATTTTATTCGAAACCATTACTGTTTACTTCTAGTAATAGATAGAACTTATTATCCGGAGCCATACGATAGTTTATATCAACACTACAACCTCAAAGGAGTAAATAAACTCTTCATTATCTCCAAGCATTCGAGGAGGTTATTTAGAACCCCAAAGTTATCATCTTTCGAAGGAATGAAATGACTTTCAATTTATTCTCCAAACTCACCCTTTTGGCGTTATTATGAACTACCAAGGTTAACATAGTTCAATCGAACTTTTAAAATCTCCCAAACCTTCTTTTGGGGTGGTAATATAAGCCATCAAAGCTAGTATAGCTTAATTAAGCTCCTAAGGTCTCCCGAACATAACACTACATCTCCTAGTTTTATAATAATAATTAACTAGAAGAAAGAATGCCTTATCATTAATAGGCCTAACCCCGAAAAATCCCCACATAACCCATTCCTAATGTAGGGTAGACCTCTAACTCATCTCACACTCTAGGACTCTAAGTTTACTTCATTCAAGAAGGTTCCTAGTCCCTATATTAAAGAAAAGGATTAAAATTGAGTTATAAAAATTAACTCAAAAACAACAGGAAAACGAATCGATTCGCCCAGAAAGCGAATCGGTTCGGACAACTAAACCAACCTCCTGCAATTGACCGAATCGATTCGGCCTCAATCCCGAATCGGTTCGGGTTATGCAGACCTGCCAATTTCCCTTAGCGAATCGATTCGCCCAAAGGGCCGAATCGATTCGGACCTGCAAATTTGCCAAAAATGGCTACGAAGGGTTATAAACCCTAATTTCTCCAAACCCCAAATCTCTTCCATCTTACACACAACCAACAATATTTATCTACCCAAAGTGTATCCTACACGATTTAAAACCATTTTAGTCCACAATTTCATCATCAAAACTAAGATTAGGGCTTAAATTCCATAAATTCCATTTTTGATCTCCAAATGAATTTACATAAATATCATACAAATTATTCAACTTAAATCATATATTAGCAAGTAGAAAACTTGCCTTGATGTAGGGAATATCAGATTTCTTTGAGTAGGAGCATCAATCCATCTTCAATCTTCATTTTCTCTTCTTTCTCCATTCTTTCTCTTCCTCATTCTTTCTCTCCTTCTCTCTATGTTTTTAAGACATAAAATGAGGGAATGAAATAAGAAGCAAGACCAAAAATCGGGGCTTAACATAATTCTCCCAACTTAAATGGTTAATACCACATTAAAATGGCTCGCAAATACGCATATAAGCTAAAACCAGGTAAAAGTGCCCGAAACACAAAATACAATATGGCACTTATTTTGACTGTCTCGCACCTTCCGAGACTAACTACACCCTCTAAACTGGCATCCGGAAATTTATAAATTATTTCGAGTTCCAAAATCATTTAAACTAAAAGTCCGTTTAAAATACATGACACTATAGACATGTAACCTGATGTTATTTACTTTCACATACAGTAAATATGCATCAATATAGTAAATATTAACTTTCAATTCATTAAATTAATATTTACTCCAATCCCCACATTTTATATAATTACCTTATGCGGTAAAATTAGTATAAAATGAGCCTCCCAGAATCGAGGGTTGTTACAGGGTACTTACGTTAGGAGTGCACAGTTAGACGAGAGGTGAGAATATCATGTGAGTGTACGTCCTAACATGTACTTTGCATTTAATGTTTTAAATGTTTTTAAAGCACTTGCAGGTTTTTAAAATATAACTCCACATTCGGGCTCTGACCCGTTTGCTTTTCAAATCTTTTTCTTGTAAAACCATTTTAGGTGCCCAGCCACAAGGACACCAAGCATAGGATACTCATTCAGGTGACGAGCTGTAGCTGTTTGTGGAGGCTACAGGGATTTGCATGTAGACGCTTCTATCTTTTGGATTCCAGAGTCACTATCTATCAGTTGTAGGGCATGTTGCCCATTTCTATTTAGAGACATCTTTTACATTTCAGTTCTCAAACCTTAGCATGTATTATTTCAGTATTCGGTTGTTTATTTCAGTTATGGGATTGTAGTGAGGAGTTTTTCCTCCAGACTTTATTTACTCTATTGTGGTGGTTATTCGTTTTACTTCAGTATGGTGAATGGTGTTATTTATTTCTTCATTACACTTGTTACATGTTAATCAGACTTAAATTAAAATTTGGCAACTTACTTTTTAAATACTAGGTGGTTAGTAATAATAAAATGTTTTCGACAGTGATGCTATCAACTGAGCCAACTTGGCGTTTTGAATTAATTTAATAAAGGAGTAGCTACCCGGTATTTAATTAGTCGGGGCGTCACAGGTGGTATCAGAGCATCAGGTTCTAGTGTCCTTTAGGATCTGTACGGCTATTATGTTTCCGCTACGTTTCTTTGATATAGAGCCCTATATTTTAGAACTGTTGTACTCTTTTTGTGTATGCTTCGTTCTTCAGCTTTATTAAGTTTATAACCGTGAACTTATAAACTTTGTTCTTATTTCAGATACCTCCACGACGTGCACGACGAGTTCCGAGGGATGCAACGCCCGAACCCCAGCCCGCTCCAGTTCAGGGCATGATGAACGCCGTTGAGGTTGCAGCTATAGTAGCTCAAGCGGTAAATGCCGCCATTGCCGTTATTCAGCAGGCACCACCTCAGGCGTCGGTTGTCGCGCCAGTACAGGTTAATGCATTCCCGTCTGCTTGGGAGCGTGTACGTGACGCTTTTCAGAAAGCTTATCCGCCAGTGTGTTTCATTCACATTATATGATTTATCAACAAAATCAACATCCTCGCATCCTATAACATCTCTCCACTCCCGACGTCATTAAGGTTCATGCACAGAGCGTCTCGCAAATCGAAATCCAAACAAGGAACCTGTAATACCCCGTATTTTGATAGCTTTTAAATTATGGGATTTATTAAATTTAATTGAGATAAATTAATTTAATTTTAATCCGGAATGTTGCTTTAAATATTTACTAGCGTGACGAGAGTTAGTAATTATTGGAAATTTGTTATTTGTTGCATATTACTGGATGAGTATAGTAATATATGAGATTTATTTTTATAATATTGTCACGTGTGAATAAAATGGTAATTTTGGAAATTTAAGTCGGCACGCGCCTGTGTCGTGTAGGGACTAAATGTGAATTAATAAAAGTGAATATTTTATAAGTTGTTCGGATGGTCGTTTTGAGTGCGCCAACGCGTTCGAAAGGGTCGAGATAGTCAGAAAAGTGTACTCGAGTGTTTAGTTTGGGTATCGGGGCGTTTTTAGGCCTAATTAGTAACCCAGGAGGGCATTTTGGTCATTTTACATTTTGGGGTAATTAAACCCACGAAAATTAGAGGAGTTATATCAGATACCTAGGTTACCTTCTAGGGTTAGAAACTCTAAACACAAGTGACGGCCATAGGAGAGGAAGAAGAGAGCTCTCAAGGCAAATTCAAGGCCCAAAACTCAATGGTTTGCACCGCCGCCACCACCAACGCGTAGATCGCGAGACGGGGAACGCAACCATACCGAATTCGGCACCAAACAGGAACTCTGAAAATTCCAGGCAAGTGTTTATCTTTCTTATTTTGTTGGTGCATCTTTCATATTAGTTTAGGAGTAATTAAGATGAGTTTTAATGGAGGAAAACCCGATTTATGATAGAAAAATCCATATAGTATTGGTCTAATTGATAATTCTGGAAACCCTTGCCATGTAGAGGAATTTAAACCACGAAATTATGATGTGTAAAAGAAGAGAATTCTGGAAATAATTGTTAGAACAATGTTTAAGAGAATTTAGGATTCTTGAGATTTTTGTATGAAATTATGGCTGTTAATTCATGATTTAATCACAGAAATTCACATGCTTTACGTTGAAAATACCTAATATGATGATATAAGGTTAGTAGCATCAATTCTGGGACGATTGGGATTAGACAATATGGAAATTGTTGGTGTTTGGAGATGAAACCCGTAACTGCAGAATTTCAGTTTTCGCAAACCTGCTTGATCGATCGATCGAACCCAGAGCTTCGATCGATCGAAGGTTCGATCGATCGAGCCCCAAACCTCGATCTATCGACCCCTCCTGGCAGACTCCTATTTTCCTTTTATTAAATGAGTTAAATTCAATTTATCGTGAGATAACTCTTGAGCATCCTTAATAAAATGTTTTGGGAGATAGGGAAGACCAGTAGGACACGTGAATAGATTTTGGGACCCTTGATGTCGGGCAAAGATTGTATTTTGGGATAATTACATAAGGGTCGGTAAATTTATGATTTAAAGAGAGAGAGACACGTAAGAGAGTTACTTTGGGACAAATGTGTATACCTACTGAATTTTATACTTGGGAGGATAAAATCCATGAGCGTTATGTAGTAAGTGGAAAAGTTCCTCAAATTAAAGTAAGATATGAATGGTTATACGTGATAACTATATAATGAGAAATAAATGAGAATGGCGTAATTATGGGAATTGAGAATTTACCCATTATTGATATGGTAATATGAGTATAGTTATATGATTGTGTATGCATATACTATCTATGTGTGAAAATCATGCCCACGCTACTTGCTATCCCTGAGGTTTCCGCGCTGGGACAGTCTTATCTCGATGGGACCTTTATGGGGGATATTGACTTGTACCCTAGAAGATAGATATCCTTGGTACAGGCTATCGGAATGATAGTTCAGACGATCCTAAGAGATGCGGGTATGTGCTTTCCTCTTAGAGACTTGGAATCTACGCTTCGCCTCATTATGTTGTTTATAGGTATCCTTGGTACAGGCTATCGCAGTGATAGTTCAGACGGTCCTAAGGGACTTGGAACCTATAGTTTGTATATGTGTTAATACAATTCGAGAGTGATTCCGAATTTGTATTCCCCTTAATGTGAGTGATATGGGGTTTGTATAGTAGAGTATGCCCGCACCATAGTTATTATTTGGGGTCCTGTTATGGTATATATATATATTTATGAGTAGTTAATATATATATGAAATTCTGAAATCTGGGACTGCCTACTGTGATGAGATATGTAGGACATGGTTGTTGACTCAAATTGTAAATACTTGTTTTGAGAAAGTATAATATGACACTGGAAAACTTTATTGATTTATAAAGTTAAAAATGAGAACCTTGGGTTGCTAATTGAAACATCCTTTTGAAACAATTGAATCGTTAAATTTTGAATCTTACGAGTAAGCTAAGATAAGTTAAATCCTTGGGAAGATTTGTGCGATAAATGATAAGACAAACCGTTGGGAATGTTAGTGCGATAGGTGTGCACTTTAGAAGAGATGTGAGAATTTCTCAAGAGAGTGTCGCACTAATATGTTGTTGCATTGGCCTGTATCAATTTAAATACTTGCTAAACGTATTTTAAATCAAACACACTATCGGGCTCTGACCCGTTTCTTTTTCTCTCCCTCTCTCTCTTGTATATATATGTATGTATTACAGGTGCTCAGCCACAGGGGCGTCTTACTTAGGATCTCTTTGAAGGAACGCACTGCAGCTTAGGTGGGAGTTGCAGGTCTCTTGATTAGACGACTTCGTTCATTCGGATCCACTCTTAGTACTTTCATCTAGTTGGGCATGTGTAGCTCTTTCCATTATTCCGTTGTTATTGGACATTTGTATTTCAGTTATTTCCAGTATTGTTACTATGGGATTTATTCAGTTTGGATGTGTGACTTTAGATTTCATATGTTGACATTCGATTGACAAATGTATTAGATTAATTGGATTATGTTGCAGAATTTAATGTGGTGTGATTCTTACTTATTGAATGTTGTTAATAAAATAAATGATTTTTCTTTAAATAAAATTTGGAAAGTATGTATGAAAATGGTTTTGACACTTAGCTTAATTATTTAGGGTGTTTAAATTGGAAAAGTATTTTTACGACAGTGATGCTAAAAATGAACCAACTGGTCACCTTGATTTTAATTTAATAAAGGAGTGATCGTCCGGTATTTAATTAGGCGGGGTGTCACAGAACCCCTCCAATACACTACTACTTAACTTTATCGATCGAGGAGGTCCGTCAACTTCAAATACGCGATCGGGATAACCTCATCACCTCTTTCAACCAAATGTGGTCTGAACTCCCATCTCTATCCAGGAGCCATACCACTAAGCGATTGTATTACACTCTTGCGTAATCAATAATGAGCTTAAACTCACACCTTGGTGTTCAAATTTTAACTCTAAGGCTACCCAGGTGTTATATTAAATCTCCCCTACCGGACCTATCATTAATCCTCATGCATAAAAATTAGAATCCAACACATGAATCTAGCAACCGAAATTTCCTTCAATTTAATTATCATCATTCTAATCAATTAAATCCCAATTACATTAATTGGGTTCTTATCTAGGGCTTACTGATCTTCCCCGGGTCTCATTACATCCAAGGTACATTCTCTTTATACCGAAATAATTAAAGTATGAATTCTCATATACTTTTCCCAAAATTCTTTCCTATTTGAATTTACTATTTGGCAATTTCTCTCACTCCAATAAACCGACAACTCAAAACTGGACCGTGATAAAATCTCCAAAAATTTCCTCTGTCACTCGAACCAGAATGATTGTCGTTTGAACGACTTCCACGTGTCGTTTGAGCGACTTTACGCGAGATGCCATCTCGCTCGAACGACTTCGCGCGAGATCGCGCGAGATGTCACTGTTCATCTTCTTTCCCAGAATTCTGAGTTTTTTTACCATTTTTGAACCTAAAAACCTCTAAGATTCAACACCCAACATCTCATCATCAATACCCATTAACACCCAGCAGGTTATAAATCATTCCCAACATCTCATCATTAAGAGTTTGAATTAAAAGCATATATTTATCTTATTTTTTCATAAAATTATATACATGATATCTTCAAGAACACACCAATGATTCTCATAATTTCCACAACAGATTTGTGATTATTTCGTGGATTACTATCTACCTACAACACGAGTTTGATTCCTATATATTTTCATATTCCAGAAATCCCTAACAACTTTATCTTTTCATCTTCCAAACATGAAAAATCTCATCTTAACTATTCTAACATGGAGAATATACAAACTTAGATTGGAATTATCAAACACTTGCCTTTTAATGAAGATATGATCCTTTGGTGTAGTATATCACATGTGGTTCTCCCTTTCTCCGGTCACTTCCGGTGGTTGTTGGTGGTGGTGACCTTTGGTCCTTAGTTATACTCCTTTCCAAGCAAGCTTCTCTCTTCTCAAGCAACCTTTCACTTTCTCTCAAAAGATAACCTCTCAATTTTTGTGTAGAAGATATGATTGAACCCACGTACAACTAATCTCCAAATATTTATAATAGGAAAAAAATCTGAAATCACTATTCATCCCCCTTGTAAAAATAAGCAAAATTGCCTTTTGGGTTGCCTTTTCATTTCCAAATGACCCGAGACCTAAAACCAACATCCGAATAGACTTTTCCGACTATTTTAACCCTTCCGGATGCAACGACGCAGTCAAAATGACTATAAGGTCGATAGAAAATAAATTTACATTTTAATTTAGCAAATTAGTCCCGACACGTCCCATACCGCATCCGACTAAAAAATATAAATTACTGAATTGAAAACTCACAGCCATATCAATAACATCACATTCATATATTACCTAAATATCTTTAAGTAATATTCAGAATCATTCATTTTAATATCCACAATTCGGATAAAACCCAAATGAATTAATTTATAATAAAATACAATTAATCCATTAATTTAAAATATAACCCATTTTAAAAGTCATTAAAATTACGGGGTATTACAGTTATGAAGTCAATAAACGTCACCGTGCAAGATGACGAACCTCCGACGGTTCGTGATCCTAACCTTCAGTGTGAGGATAAGGACTTTTTTGGCAGTGATTTACTTGTCCCTCGCATACACTCTGTGGACTCTACTCCTATGTTACGGGACACACCTGCTTGGGTTCACAAGAGTCACGATACCTCTGCCATTATTGGAGATCCCACTTTAGGGGTCAAGACTCGTGCTCAGCTAGAGAACGTTGTTAGTCGTTTTTCCTACACGTCCACAGTCGAGCCCAAGAATCATAAAGAAGCACTTAAGAATGAACACTGGACATCTGCCATGCAGGATGAGTTGCTTCAGTTTAAAAAGAATAATATCTGGAAACTTGTCCCCTGATATCGTCAGACTAATACGATAGGTACCAGGTGGATTTTCAAGAATAAAATGGATGAAAATGGTACCATAATCAGAAACAAGGCTAGGTTGGTCGCTCAAGGCTACACACAGATAGAGGGTGTAGACTTTGGGGAGACATTTGCTCTTGTTGCGAGGCTTGAGTCCATCCGCTTACTACTCACCATCGCATATCATCTGTGCTTTAAGTTATATCAGATGGATGTCAATAGTGCCTTTCTAAATGGCATTCTACAGGAGGAGGTTTACGTAGAACAACTAAAAGGGTTTGAAGACCCTAAGCACCTGAAGCACGTTTACTATATGAGGAAAGCTTTGTATGGTTTGAAGCAAGCTCCTCGTGCTTGGTACGAGAGGCTTACTTCCTATCTGTTAGCCCGTGGCTTCAAGAGAGGGGGAGTTGATATGACGTTGTTCGTCATGAGAGATGACGGTGCTATTTTGGTTGCCCAAGTTTATATGGACGACATAGTCTTTGGATCCACATGCTCCCAGCATACTCACCACTTTGCGAAGAAGATGAAAAGTGAGTTTGAGATGAGTATGGTAGGAGAGCTTACTTTCTTCCTTGGTCTCCAGGTTCGTCAGCTCTATGATTGGATGTTCATCTCCCAATCCAAGTATGTTAGAGCCCTAGTGAAGAAATTTGGTTTAGACTCCGCTAAGCATGCACGTACACCTATGAGTACTTCTATCAAGCTTAGTAAGGACACTTCAGATAAGGACGTAGAGCAAACCTTGTATCGGAGTATGATAGGTAGTCTTCTCTACTTGACAGCCATTCGTCCTGATATAGCCTTTTGTAATGGAGTCTGTGCACGATATCAGGCGTCCCCGAAACAGTCACACCTACTCGCTCTAAAACGTATTATCAAATACGTGAGTGGTACTCTCTTATACAGTATTTGGTATTTCTTTGATACGGATGACCGTTTATCCGCCTATTCAGATGTCGATTGGGCCAGGGATATCAATGGTTGTAGGAGCACTTCTGATGGGTGTTTCTATTTTGGTTCTGCTCTTATCTTTTAGCTGAGCAAGAAGTAAAACTCTATCTCTTTGTTCACCATGGAGACTGAGTACATCGTCGCCGGGAGTTCTTGCACGCAACTCTTATGGATGAAGCAGATGCTGGAGGATTATGGGATTTCACAGGACACCGTGACTATTTTCTATGATAACACGAGCGCGATACACATATCCCATAATTCAGTCCAGCATTCATGCACAAAGCACATTAGGATACGCGAGCAGTTTATACGTCAGTTAGTTGAGGAGAAAGTTGTATCCCTGAGTTTCGTACCCACTGACCTTCAGTTAGCCGATATATTCACGAAGCCTTTAGATGCCCTTAGATTTAAGAGTCTTAGGAAGTCTTTGGTTATTTGCATAGTTGACTGAGGGGTTGGTTCATGTCTAGAATAAGATGTATTATCATTGTTGATACCAAATTAATATGCTGATATGGAAAAATAATACGAAGACACGTGTCAATCTACGTGGCACAATAGCAACGAGGAAGTTCATTTCCCCGACCAACTCATGTTCTCTCCGAGCAACGAGGATACACCGAGGAACTTTAGTACTCCGAGGTACTCTAGCGCTCCGAGGAACTCCTGAGCAACGAGCAACTCAGGCGGTCCGAGCTGCATCTCGGCCGTATCATTAATTGCCAGATAATCAACAATTCAACTATTCATTGAATGTTTATCATCTTGACGCACACGCTGCATTAAATGTATTACCCTTTTATATGTATATCATTTAATGTATCAAACCTTTCATGTACAGCCTAAGGGCTATAAATACCTTGTATTACCCTCATTCAGAAGGACCGGAATTTCTGGAGAGAACTTGTACTCGAGAATTCCCAAACACTCAGCAATAACATAACAGTGGACGTAGGCCATTCATATAAGGCTAAACCACTTTAAAATTCTTTGTCTCATTTTATTTATCTGTGATTGAATAATTAGAGCGATCTAATTTTTTACATCAACAGATTGGCGCCGTCTGTGGGAATGATTGTTACTATCGTTTTTTACCAAAAATCGTTCATCATCAATGGCGGATAATCCAGAATCTAGCAATCGAAACGCTGGAAATACTGGAAATCCTCCGAATCCCTCTGCACCTCCAGATCTAGCCAGGATTATGACGAATCTGGCTCAAGGACAAACCGCCATGCAAGAAACAATGAGGCAACTCATACAAACCATTCATGGCGGTGCACCTGCACGTTCAGGACAGCAAAGTGGTCAGAGGCAAACTTATTTACTTTCTTCACGATCCAGGCGTACTGAGTCACGTCGTAATGAGGAGTATGATGATTTCTCTTATCAACCTGGGCGAACTTCGACAATAAGGGCTACAGATACTGATCAACATATCACCCTCTCTCCAGAAAGACCCAGTGCTTTAGAGAGACTGAGTAGGGTGTCTCCTTTCAGTCGATTAGGCCCTAGGAGGAATAGGAGTCCACCTAAGATCATATCGAGGAGTTTTCGACAACCATCAGATCTAAGAGAAGGATCTGCACAATCACGACCAGCTACTCGTCAAGATAGATCTTAAGAAGCTACCTCAGAACGATCAATTGCTCGAACTAATAGACCCGAGGAAGGAAATGAAGCGTGGAAAGGATCTCTCCAACGGTTGGAGGATAAATTGGGAGAAATGGCCAAGGCAAAGAACCCCCTACAACGAACTTTTGTTCGAGGAACACCTTTTTTACAGGCCATTGTGAATTTTCCTACACCGTCAAAGTTCAAAGCACCTGTAGTGACCCCCAAATATGATGGAAAGACAGATCCTGTTCTTCACATAGAGTGATATACCCGTTTATACCCTCAGCCTGGATGAGGATTACCTCCAATACGGACGACCCTACGAGGGGCCGACCCTTCATCAGGCCCCAATTGGCCACCACCAGGTCCAGACGAACCTACGAGGAGCCGACCCTCCACTAGGCCCTAGACGACCCTACGAGAGGCCGACCCTCCACCAGGCTTCAGACGGCCCTACGAGAGGCCGACCCTTCCCCAGGCTCCGGACGACCCTACGAGGGTACGACAGTACGAGGCCAGAATCAAGCCAGACTCACTACCGGAAGAAACTTTGCCCTCGGCCTCGGCTCATAGGCCGAGGGTGATATCATGACAGCGCGTGGTTTGGGATACGCGTGGAACAGTGCGCGTCAGGCTCACATGACACGTGGCAGACTGTTATAACCGAATCATACCCTCACGTGAGGAAATATTATGTCATCATTTGGCATCTACAGGTGTCAACAGGGGATTGGTTAGATCATCATTCACATGCACCATGATTACTTGGGGGGTACACTACACCCCCCAAGACCTATATATACTTGCCACCTACAACCCTACAGGGGATCGATCCATGAACAGTAGCCCTAGTTAAAACTCTGCTTGTACACACAATAGAGAGAGAGAGAGGGTTATGTGCATTGTATCCAAGGCCATTAGTGCCCATACTTAGTGGTTCACACACTCACAGTGGATGTAGGCCAAATTGGCTGAACCACTATACGTTATTGTCTTATTTCCTCTTATACTCATCCCCTTCTACATACTTATACACTTATACATCTCTATGGCTGCCATGGCTGCTATTGCTTGAGCTCACTATCACCTATCCGGTGGTGCTCAATCTTAGCATCATCAGTTTGGCGCCGTCTGTGGGAACGAGAAAACATCTCTTCCTTTGCACAGCTTGACCTCACTGGGCACTCTGGTGGTGAACCAACCCTCCCCCTGAGAGGAGGTGTTTCACCATTGAAAGAGACCCGCTAAGGTTCCCAAGCTCACCATTCTTCAGTTGTTCTAGCTCAAGGCACATGGCACCTGAGATGCCACCACCACCTCTTCCCCTGCCGGATGAGGGGGGAAGACCCAGTTCCAGTCAGCCGCCGCCTCAGTCTGAGATGGCTGATGTGGCGGCAGCCCTAAAGTCTCTGGCAGCAAGCCAACGGATGATGCAGGAGCAGTTCACAGCTCTAAGCCAGAACATACTGAGACCACCCGGGGTCTCACCTGAGATGATTACTCCGGCAGCAGCTCCAGGACAGCATGAGGCCAGGGGACCACCCCAGGCACCACGCAAAGACCTGCCACCACCTCAGCGGCGTAGGGATGTTGCTGACCCCCGGCGTCTGCGCCTGGGGAGGCAAGGAAACCCTTGCCCTGAGGACAGGTATGACGATCTGGAGGGAGAGGAGGCCCCAATTGAATGCTGGGAACCGTATGAGGTCTCCAATAATACTGTGCGACCCCCCCAGGATAGTAGAGGAAAGTGCGTGAGACCAAACCCTGACGATCGCCCGAGAGGCTCTGCTTTTGATCGCTTGAGCAGGGGGGGCGGCCTTTGAGAGGCTAGGCCCAGTAAATGACCTGCGAGACAAGTTGTCCAGGTCAAGAAGTGCGGCGAGGTCCAGGCAGGAGGCAGCAGATGGCCGACCCCAGGGGCGGGATGACGGCCAAAGGGAAGTGAACAGCCGATACAGGCCTGCTGCAGCAGAACCCTCCGTCCACCTTCAAGAGGCGGCCAGGGATAACATCGGCCGCGCCGACCTTGTGAGGCCCTGGAATGACTCAATCCAGCGGATAGAGGATAAGATAGGTGATATATTGAAGAGCCGAGATCCCCTTCAGAAGGGATATACCATAGGCTCACCCTTTGTGGCGAAGATAGTCGACTTCCCTACGCCATCAAGGTTCAAGCCACCTGTGGTCACCCCAAGATACGATGGGAGCACCAACCCTGTCCACCATGTTGAGATGTATCAATCGGCAGCTGACATATACTCTATCTCAGATGAGATGAGATGTCGTGCCTTCTCCGGAACCCTGACGGGAGCTGCACACGTTTGGTACACGTCTCTTCCAAAAAATTCCATCGAAAACTTTAAGCAGATGGCCGACCTGTTCATCCATAATTTCTGCTTCGGGATGAGGCCACTAAAGAAGACCACCCACCTGCTCAATGTCAAGCAGGGGAAGAGTGAGAGTCTGAGGGACTATATAGCCAGATTCAATAAAGAGAAGCTGGAGGTAGAAGACTACGAGGAAAGCATAGCTACGACAACCCTGATTGGAGGACTCCAAAAGGGGAAGCTGTTATGGAAGCTTGCTGAAGACCCTCCGAGGACGATGGCCGAATTATTGTCGACAGCAGGAAAGGTGATGAACGCCGAAGAGGCGATGGCCGCAAAATATGAAGACGAGAAGGGAGGTACTGGTGGGGGTAAGTACCCTAAGAAGAACAAAGAGGGGAAGAAGAGGTCCACGGACGACAAATTCGCTGGTTACACCCCTCTGACGGTCAGTTGTGAGCAAATTCTCAATGAGATAAAGAGTGACCGATCCCTGAAGTGGCCTGAGAAGCTAAGGGCAACACCTAGCAAGAGAAATAAGAACCCGTGGTGTGAATTTCATCAAGACCACGGTCACGTGACAGACAAATGCTTTGCTCTGAAGGATGAGATTGAGAAGATGCTGAAAGAAGGGAAGCTCAGAAAGTACGTCGACAGAGGCGCCTTCAAGAGGGGACGAGGGGACGACCCCAAAAAGAAGCGAGTCGATGCATGTAGAGAGGGTCCTCAAAAAAGAGGGGACGACCCTTCTGATGATGAGGACGACCCTGACCTCCCGCCGAGAGACGATCAGGGCCCCGTCAAGAGGCTTAATATGATCTCGCTCGGAGTGGGAATGATCTCTGGGGGTCTGGCAGGAGGAGGATCGGAAGTCGCAGATAGGAAGGCCCACGTGGAAGAAGCCAGGGCAGTGACGAAGACTGTACATTCAACCTCTCTGGAGGCCAAGCCAGAAAAGAGGAAGAAGGTGGACATGGACACACTGATAGTAGGGTTCTCACGAATGGACTTCAAAGGCCTCTTAGCCCCGCATGATGACCCGCTCATCATCACGACCAGGGTGCATGGGTGTGAGGTGCCGAGGATCCTGGTGGATGGGGGCTCATCTGCAGATGTAATATTTTGGCCGTGCTTCAAGGCCTTAGGTCTCAGCCGTGCTAGACTCGTCCCGTACCATCATCCGTTGATTGGATTCAGTGGGGAAAAAGTTCACCCCCTTGGAGTGTATGAGGCTGATGTTAGGATGGGGGACGAGTGGCCGAGATGGCTCACCAGGAAGATCAGTTTCTTTGTAATGGATGAGCATGTGTTTTCAGCCTATAATATCATATTGGGGCGGGTGGCCCTCAAAGGGTTCGAGGCCGTGCCGTCTACGGTCCACCAGATGATTAAATTCCCTACCCCATACGGGGTGGGGGAGGTTCAGGGAGACCAGACGACAGCGTGAGAGTGCTACTACAACTCCGCCGAAGAAAGGGAGGCACACAAGAGGGCTACAGCCACTTACAATATTGATACCCTAGACCCCAGGGACGAGACGAAGCTCAAGAAAGGAGAGGCCGCTGAGGAGGTAGAACCCATCATCCTCGATGAGGATGACCCGAGAAAAACCGTCCAAGTTGGCAAGTCTCTGAGGCCCAACATCAAAGAAGACCTCATTAAACTGTTGAGGAAAAGACGAAGCGTCTTCGCGTGGAGTCATGCAGATATGCCGGGGATCGATCCTGAAATCATGTGCCACAAGCTCAATGTGGTAGAGGGAGTGAAGCCGGTAAAGCAGAAGAGGAGAATTTACTCTAGAGAGAAGTACGAGGTCATCAGGGATGCGGTCAAAAAGCTAGAGGACGCTGAATTTATCAGAGAGGTCATCTACCCTGAGTGGCTGTCCAACGCAGTCATTGTCCCAAAGGCCAACAGGAAGTGGCGGATGTGTGTGGACTTCACAGACCTCAACAAGCACTGCCCCAAAGACAGCTTCCCTCTCCCCCGCATTGATCAAATGGTAGACGCTACTGCAGGCCACGAGCTCATGAGTTTTATGGATGCCTACTCAGGGTACAACCAGATCTTCATGAACCCTGAAGACTCGGAGAGGACTGCCTTCACCACTGACAAGGGTACATACTACTATAGGGTCATGCCCTTCGGTCTAAAAAATGCGGGGGCAACGTACCAGCGCCTCGTAAATAAAATGTTCGAAGACCAAATTGGGAAGTCTATGGAGGTCTACGTGGATGACATGCTGACCAAGAGTTTGAAAGCAGAGGATCATGTGGCAGACCTGGAGAGGACCTTTAATACGATGGACAAGTACCAGATGAAGCTTAATCCGGCCAAGTGTGTCTTCGGGGTCGGAGCGAGGAAGTTCTTGGGGTTCATTGTCAATCAAAGAGGCATCGAGGCCAATCCTGAAAAGATAAAGACCCTTATTGAGATGAAGACCCCCAAGTCCATTAAAGACGTTCAGAGGCTCACAGGGAGAGTGGCTGCCTTGAACAGATTTGTGTCGAGGGCTACAGACAGGTGTCTACCATTTTTTAAGATCCTCAGGAAGGCCTTTGAATGAAGTGAAGAGTGTGATGAGGCTTTCAAGGAGCTAAAATCATACTTAGGGTCTCCCTTGCTGCTGTCACGACCCGTGCAGGGTGAACGACTTTACGTGTACCTCGCCGTCTCAGAGTCTGCCATCAGCGCAACCATTGTGAGAGACGAGGATGGTATACAGAAGCCTGTATACTTTAACAGCAAGGCACTCCAGGGGGCAGAGCAAAGATACCCGAGGATGGAAAAGTTGGCCTACGCCTTGATCCATGCCTCAAGGAAGATGAAATCGTACTTCCAGTCCCATACTATGGTCATCCTTACTGACTCTCCTCTTAGGTAAGTCCTACACAAGCCTGAAAAATCAGGAAGGCTAATGACCTGGGTTATAGAGCTGGGGGAGTTCGATATTGTGTATCAGCCTAAGACAGCCATTAAGGGTCAGGCATTGGCAGATTTCGTGGCTGAATTTACTTGGGAGAGTGACGAGTCCGAGGGTGAGGGTCTAAGCCAGACAGATACCCAGCAAGGTAGGCTCACCGACCCTCCTGCAGATAAGGCTGAGACAAGCACCGCTAGAAGAAAGGTGGCTGAAAATGAAGAGGGAAGATACCTTTTTAGACAAGGGTCACTCATCGAGGGAAATTTCTCGGAGGAACATGCTGTGTGGAGTCTCTTCGCCGACGGGTCCTCTTGCGAAAGCGGGAGCGGAGCTGGATTGATAGTATCAGCACCCGACGGCACAGACATCGAGTACGCCCTGAGGTTCAATTTCAAAGCCTCCAACAATGAGGCTGAGTATGAGGCCTTGATAGCTGGCCTTTCCATGGCCAAATCTCTTAGTGTCGGCCAAATTTTGGTTCACAGTGACTCAAGGCTGGTGGTGAATCAGATACTAGGAGCCTATGAGGTCAAAGACGAGAGGATGGCTATGTATCTTGAGAAGGTGAGGTCATTGCTGAAAAACTTTAAAGAAGTGAAATTCAAGAGGATACCTAGGCTCGACAATGGCCGTGCTGACGCCCTTGCAAGGTTGGCCTCAGCTATTAGGACAGACATAAGGAGGACAGTCCCGGTAGAAATCTTGCTTCGACCAACTATCGAAGACGTCGAGGGAACACTTGGCATTTGCATGAATGTTTCTCAAGAACCTTCATGGATGGATCCTCTGATCAGATACATTAAAGGGGGAGAGATGCCAGAAGCAAGCCAAGAGAGGAAGAAGCTGAGATACAGGGCTGCAAAGTTCACTGTCATCGGAGACACGCTGTACAAAAAGGGGTTTCTGCTCCCCTTACTTAGGTGTGTGCATCCCTCAGAAGTCCCTTCTATTTTGCAAGATGTGCATGAAAGGTCGTGCTCAAGCCACATTGGGGGTTGATCCTTGGCAAAGAGGGTGATCACCCAAGGCTACTGGTGGCCGACCTTGGGGAAAGATGCTGCTGCATATGTTAAAAAGTGTGATAAATGCCAAAGATTTGCTACCATCCCTCACTAGCCTCATCAGCCTCTTACCTCCATTACATCCCCATGGCCGTTTGCAGTGTGGGGGATTGACCTGGTAGGACCCTTACCGAGGGCAGTCAATAACTATCGGTTCCTCATCGTAGCAATTGACTACTTTTCAAAGTGGGTAGAGGCCGAACCAATGGTCACGATCAGGGAGCAGAAGACCTTCCAATTCATCTGGAAGAATGTGATATGCAGATATGGTCTACCCAACACCCTCATCTCGGATAACGGGACCCAGTTCAAGAATGCCTCTCTGCAGAAGTACTGTGAGAGGGTAAGTATCAAACAATTTTTCTCCACCCCAGGCCGACCTCAGGCCAATGGGCAAACCGAAGTTACGAACAAAACAATCCTAGATGGGATTAAGAAGAGGCTTGAAGAGGCAAAAGGAAGATGGGTTGAGGAGTTATATGCAGTGTTGTGGACGTACAGGACGACAGTAAGGACCTCTACTGGGGAGACCCCATTCATGTTAGCTTATGGATCAGAAGCAGTCATCCCCACCGAAGTCGAGTTTCCCACTCATAGGGTCCAAATGTACGACCCCCAGGGAAATACGGAAGAGAGGAGACTTGACCTGGACTTGATTGAGGAAATAAGGGAGGATGCTGAGATAAGGTAGGCTTCCTACCAGCAGAGGACCGCAAGGTTTTACAATCAGAGGGTGAAACAGAGACCTATCGCAGTAGGAGACTTGGTTCTCAAGAAGACTTGGCAAAAGCCCAACAAACTCCATCCTAATTGGCACGGCCCCTACAGGGTCATCGATGAAGTTGTCCCTGGGACATATAGACTAGAAAACCTAGAAGGGGAACCTTTTTCCAACCCCTGGAACGCAAATCATTTGAAGAAATACTACCAGTAGTGTTGTAAGGTCTTGATAGACCATAGTTGTAATAGGAGTTGCTCCAACAGGACTTTGGAAAATTAATGAGAAATATGATTCCCCTCACCCTATAATTGTCAGTTCCAGTATGCGTGGAAACATCTACAAAAAATCATTAATTTGGTTAGTTGAACCCTCGGCTATAATGAGGACCAGTGGAGGGGACGACCCCTCCACTGTTCTCAAGAAAGACGAGGGTAGACTTAATTAAAAACCATTTGGTTAGTTGAACCCTCGGCTATAATGAGGACCAGTGGAGGGGACGACCTCTCCACTGTTCTCAAAAAAGACGAGGGTAGACTTCATAAAAATCATTAATTTGGCTAGTTGAACCCTCGGCTATAATGAGGACCAGTGGAGGGGACGACCCCTCCATTGTTATCAAAAAAGGCGAAGGTAGAGTACATAAAAATCATTAATTTGGTAAGTTGAACCCTCGGCTATAATGAGGACCAATGGAGAGGACGACCCCTCCACTGTTCTCAAGAAAGACGAGGGTAGACTTAATTTAAAACCATTTGGTTAGTTGAACCCTCGGCTATAATGAGGACCAGTGGAGGGGACGACCCCTCCACTGTTCTAAAAAAAGACGAGGGTAGACTTCATAAAAATCATTAGTTTGGTTTGTTGAAACCTCGGCTATAATGAGGACCAGTGGAGGGGACGACCCCTCCACTGTTCTAAAAAAAAGATGAGGGTAGGTTTTATTTAAAACTGTTAAATTGGTTCATTGAACCTTCGGCTATAATGAGGCCAGCTGAGTGGACGACCCCACACTGGTCCTCAAAAAAGACGAGGGAAGGGTTAGTAGCATCATCATCAACAAGGAGCAAACTATAAAAGAAGGAAATAAGGAAGACAGCAATGGTGGAAGGAAAAGACGATGGTATTAATATAAAGCGTCAAGTGTTTTACAATATTTAGAACAAAAATACAAAAATGCGGGTATGGGCCACAGACGGCCACCCTAAGGGGCGATATCAGAAGGCAGAGCCTCAACATCAACCAATGGGGTCTCTTCAGCAATCATGACTGGCCGATCCTCAGACGTGCCGACCCCCTCAACATGAACTTGGGACTCCACTTGCGACAGGGCCTCAGCAATCAAGGGATCATCCAGCTGAACCACCTCAAGAGAAGGGCGGATGGATGATACTGTATCGGCAAACTTTAGGACGACCCACCGACAGGCCGTCCTAATTCCCCTCTCAAGATATTCAAGGCCGAAGCCTTTGAATTCGTCAGAGACCTTGTAAGCCTCAACAGCATCAGCCTCGGCTTTCTGGACAGCTGCTTCAAGGTCAGTCTTGTGCTTGGCCTCCATATTGATTAAGGCCTCGTCCTTGTCCTTGAGCAACAAGTCCTTGTCCTTGATCAACAAGTCTTTAGCCTGCAGATCGGCATCATGCTGCCTCGTCAGCTCATCAAGGACTCTAGCGTGCTCAGTCCTGGTACTCTCCAGCTCGGCCCTCGCAGTGTCCAGCTCTGTCCGTAGGTCGGCCTCTTATTGAATGGCCCTCTCAGCTTCATGAAACTTTTGTTGATTCTCGGCCATCCACTTGGTGGCTGAGGTCAAGGCACAAACAGACTGCAAGAAAAAAATGAACAAACATCAAGATGGGCCGAGGTAACAGTTAGTAAGAATAAAATTAAAAGGTCAAGACCAATACCTGAGCAAGGGAGTGCAGACCATAGTCGTACACTTTGGCAGGGGGTATTTTTGCCAAGAACTAGAAGTCAGAGGCCGACGGTGCAGAGAACATCGAGGCCTTGGCTGCCCTCAAGTTTGTGATCAGCGATGAGGGGTCGACCCTCAGATTGGCCAGATTTTGAGACCAGAAGGCCCCCATACTCGATGAAGAGGTTGCCCCCTCAGAGGCCTCGACCCTGGCCCTTGTCTTAGGGTTAGGTCGATGCTCAACTGGAGCCTCAGGCTCCTTCCTTTTGTGGCTGTCGGCTCAACAACCGCCGACCCTGAGGCCCTCGTCTTTTTTGGAGCTTGCTGAGGCTCATTCCCCTTCTTCTTTGACAAACCAGCGAGTAGGCTTGGAGCAGTCATTTCCCAGAGGTAATCTGACACACCTACAGGACGACCTGAAAAGGGTACCACGCATCAGAAAAATACAGAGATAAACAGGAAACACTTCAAAAAAGTAAAGAATGGAAAACATGCTGTATAACTCACATAGTTCCGTCAGAGGGCCGACCCTCAGACCAGCTTCTTTGAGGTACCGAGAGGTCATCAAATCTTCGAACTTTGGGATCTCACCCCCTCTCCCTCGTCCCCTCAGATACTCAACAATATTCCTTTCCTCCAGGCTAAGTCCGGGGTCTGACCTAGCTTTCATTGAGGGATTAGACCATTTATTAGGGATCCTCGGGGCATCGGCAGGAGGGGACGCCTCGGTGGAGAACTCCCACGCCCCAGATATGAAGAAGAATCTCTTTTTCCAGTCATGATTGGAAGTTAGAGACACGTGGAGAAGTTTCTTCTCAGACCTTCTCGCCCCTAGATGATAGTATCCGGGCTGTTTAGATGAAGAGGTGATGTTGTAACAGGCCAAGAATACGTCGGACGAGGGCTCATCAGTGAAAGCGTTTTTCCACAGGGAAATGTAACCCAGGATCGTCCTCCAAAAGTTGGGTGGAAGTTGAGAGGGGGAGACGCCCAGAGCCGACAGAATATCTACAATGGCAGGGTGGAAGGGAAGTCTGACACCTACCTTGAACATTTGCTCATATACTGCAACCTCTCCCTCTTGACAGTCAAAAACCCTCTCAGTATCAGAGGGAACCCTCATAGTTACCCCAGAGGGCACTCCGTAAATATGCCTCCATATCAGAAGGTCTCTATCCCTGACGGAGGAGATAAAGGACGAGGCGTGGGAGGTGTCAACCTCATCATCTGTATCATCGTCCTCGTCCTCGTCCTCATCTCCTTCCCCCTCATCACCTGCAGGAGGACCCTGGGGAAAATCCACTTGGAAGGCATTGGGGGATAGGGTTGTCACAGGGACAGCCTCAAAGGGGATCGTACCTTCGGCCTCTCGGGGAGGGCTAAGGTCAGACGTGTCCCTTCTACCGGACGTTCCAGCACCAGTTGGCGAGGAAGCTCTCTCGTCCATTTCACTTTATTTGGGTGTCTCGTCCGGACGAGATGACGACCCACAAGACTCAGAGGGTTCAGATGGTCTTATGGTGGCTAGAGTAACGGGAAAGATGGGTCGTACCCAATTAGGGTTGGCCCCTCGTCTCCTCTCCTCCTCTTCCTCTATTCGTCTGATCTCGGTAAATAGTTTCTCTCTCAAAGATGGGAATTCAGATACTAAGTTGTAAAGCCTTCTAAGCATTTAAGGGAAGACCATACACTTGGAGAAATTACACTAGACTTGGCTAATTCAACTACAAACACTTGGGGGATTGACCAGGTTTGACTTCTGGATTAAACCGAAGAACTAAAAAGTTTTTTTTGTCAAGAACGTTCAAGAACTAACAACCGGAGAAGACACCGGAAAAGGCTATGGGGGAACTCTAAGAAAGTGCCGACCTACAACCCTAAAAAATACACAAAAATGAAGACAAAGGAAGGCGCGAGGAGAAAAAGGTTACCTGATGAGGAGAGAAGAAGAACGCTGCTAGGCCTGAAGGGTTGAAGGCTGCAAATGGCGACTGGTTCTAGAGAGAGAATGGTTAGGCGTGAAGAAGAAGAAGAAGGAGAGAGAGAGTTTGAAAATCTCTTAAATACTTTGGTAATGAGTGGACCCATTTACCAAGAAAGGTATAATTAGGGCACAAGGCCCCAAGCGCACTACGCAGCCGCCCTGCCTTGGAAACTGGTACAGCAATGAGTATCTGCACAGGTGTCACTCACCTAACTGATCACACGTGTCTCAATTTCAGCAAATATCCCTCATCCATCTCAATGACACCTATGGCTAAGGGCTGGGGGAGTGATTGATATACCCGTTTATACCCTCAGCCCGGATGAGGATTACCTCCAATACGGACGACCCTACGAGGGGCCGACCCTTCACCAGGCCCCAGTTGGCCACCACCAGGTCCAGACGAACCTACGAGGAGCCGACCCTCCACTAGGCTCTAGACGACCCTACGAGGGGCCGACCCTCCACCAGGCTTCAGACGACCCTACGAGGGGCCGACCCTTCCCCAGGCTCCGGACGACCCTACGAGGGTACGACAGTACGAGGCCAGAATCAAGCCAGACTCACTACCGGAAGAAACTTTGCCCTCGGCCTCGGCTCATAGGCCGAGGGTGATATCATGACAGCGCGTGGTTTGGGATACGCGTGGAACAGTGCGCGTCAGGCTCACATGACACGTGGCAGACCGTTATAACCGAATCACACCCTCACGTGAGGGAATATTATGTCATCATTTGGCATCTACAGGTGTCAACAGAGGATTGGTTAGATCATCATTCACATGCACCATGATTACTTGGGGGTACACTACACCCCCCAAGACCTATATATACTTGCCACCTACAACCCTACAGGGGATCGATCCATGAACAGTAGCCCTAGCTAAAACTCTGCTTGTACACACAATAGAGAGAGAGAGAGGGTTATGTGCATTGTATCCAAGGCCATTAGTGCCCATACTTAGTGGATCACACACTCACAGTGGATGTAGGCCAAATTGGCTGAACCACTATACGTTATTGTCTTATTTCCTCTTATACTCATCCCCTTCTACATACTTATACACTTATACATCTCTATGGCTGCCATGGCTGCTACTGCTTGAGCTCACTATCACCTATCCGGTGGTGCTCAATATTAGCATCATCAAAGAGCAATATCAAGCTGTTGCCGACATCTATGTCGTCCCCGACAAGATGAGATGCAGAGCGTTCTCAGGAACTCTTACTGGAGCTGCCCAGATATGGTACAACAATCTTCCTAGGGGTAAGATTTCAACTTTCTTTCAGTTGGCCGAGTTGTTTATTGGCAATTTCTGTTTTAGAGCAAAGCCAGTAAAACGAGTAGCACACTTGTTAAGTGTTAGACAAAAATCTGGTGAGAGTACTAGAGATTACATAACTCGTTTCAATAACGAGAAGCTGGAAGTCATAGATTATGAAGAAAAGACAGCAATCACCGCCTTGATGAGTGGGTTATTGCCTAATAAATTGTATTACACCTTGGCGAAAGATCCACCTAGAACTATGTCAGAGTTGATGGCAAAAGCGGCCAAAATCATGAATGCCGAGGAGGCTATGGCTGCAAAGAAGAATATGGATAAAGAAACCAAGGTGGAAGTCGACAAATCTAAGAAGAAAGAGCATAAAAGCAATGGTGGAGATAAACATTCCAAGAATAAATGGGAAGTCATGAAGAAGTACGGTAATTATACTCCTTTTAAAATGGGTATTAATCATGTCTTGGAAGAAATCAAGAACAACGAGGAGGTAAAATGGCCAAAGAAACTGAGATCAGACCCTGATTCGAGGAGTAGAGATAAATATTGCGAGTTTCATAAAGATCATGGTCGCATGACCAAAAACTGCATAGCTCTTCAGAACGAGATTGAAACACTCATCCGAAGAGGAAAACTAGCAAAATATGTTGATCGGGGTAGTGAAAGAAAAAATAATGATCGAACTAGAGAAAGGTCTAGATCTCCTCGTCGTGTAGAGGAGAGAAGAAGAGGGACCGCGAAGATGATCCATACGTTTTGGTATGAAAAATGATGACCCCGATCTTCCCAAGAAGCCAAGGCAGCCGGAACGAGAGGCATTTTCCATACGTTTTGGATCATTTGATTGTAATGTTATTACAGGAGGAGATGCAGGAGGAGGAGACCTTACCGCAGAAAGAAAGGCTTACCTTGGAGAGGCTCAAGCTTGTTCATATATTCAGCGAATAAATCTGTCCGAGGACGATCGTCCGAGGAAGGTAAACAAAGAGAAGCTGGTCATTGGCTTTTCAAAAAACGACCTGGAAGGTGTTCTTTATCCTCACGACGATCCTCTGGTGATCAAAATGAGGATGAAGGAAGTAGTGATTTCAAGGGTGTTAGTAGATAATGGAAGTTCGGTAGACATCATGTACTATTCATGCTTTGACAGTTTGAATCTGAAATTATCTCAATTGGAACCGTATCACAGACCCCTCCTGGGTTTTGCTGGCGAGAAAGTTTTTCCACTTGGAATGATCAAGTTGGATATACTCATTGGAACCTGGCCTGCTTGTCGAACAGAAAGAATACGCTTCTTTGTGATGGATAAGAATGTGCTGTCATCCTACAACATCATCATGGGAAGAGTTGGTTTGAAGAAGTTCGAAGCCGTTCCATCTACAGTGCATCAATGCTTAAAATTCCCAACAAACTTTGGAGTAGGAGTTGTGAAAGGTGATCAAAAAGTATCTCGGGAATGCAATTATTCATCTGCCGAGCAAGAGGAGCTTGAGGAATCAAGGAGAAAGACTACTACCTACCAGGTGGAAGAAGATACAGAGATCGAAACTCTCGATCCCAGAGATGAATCCCAACTTGTAAAAGGACAGGTGGTGGAATCTACAGAAAATATTATTCTGGATGACGAGCACCCTGAACGAGTAGCCCAGATAGGTTCATCGTTGGATGCTTCAATAAAACAGGACTTGATAACTTTCTTGAGAAATAGGAAGAAAACTTTCGCATGGAATCATGAGGATATGCCAGGAATAGATCCAAACTTCTTATGTCACGAGCTCAATGTGAACAAGGAGATCAAGCCCGTAAAGTAGAGAAAAAGGGTATTTATCCCCGAGAAGAATCAAGCTATTCAAGAGGAGGTCGACAAGCTCCAGAAAGCTCAATTCATTGAAGATGTGAAATACCCGGACTGGTTGGCAAATGTGGTGATGGTAAAGAAGAAAAACAATAAATGGAGAATGTGTGTTGATTTCACTGATCTCAACAAGGCCTGCCCAAAGGACCACTTTCCATTACCCAAAATTGATCAGTTAGTGGATGCTACATCTGGGCACGAGCTGCTCAGCTTCATGGAAGCTTATTCAGGCTACAACCAGATCAAGATGAAACCTGAAGACAGGGAGAGTTCTTCTTTCATTACCCCTATGGGTACTTATTGTTATAATGTTATGCCTTTTGGTTTGAAAAATGCAGGAGCGACATACCAGCGGCTGATGAACAATCAGTTGCAATATGGAAGTCTATGTCGATGATATGCTGACAAAAAGCAAGAAAGCTGCTGATCATCTAGTTGATTTAAGTCAGACTTTTGATCAACTGGATAAATACCAGATGAAGCTCAACCCGACGAAGTGCACATTTGGAGTACGAGAAGGAATGTTTCTCGGGTACATTGTCAACCAGCGAGGCATTGAAGCAAATCCAGAAAAGATCAAAGCTCTTTTAGGGTTGCGATCTCCAACAACAAAGAAAAAAATGCAGAGTCTTACAGGACGAGTCGCAGCGCTCAAGAGATTTGTATCTCGAGCAACAGATAGATGCTTACCATTCTTCAAAACACTTCAAAAAACTTTCGAGTGGAATGATGAATGTGAAAGAGCCTTTCAAGACTTGAAAAAATATCTAGGAACACCTCCACTGTTGTCAAGGCCAATAACGGGAGAGAAGTTGTACTTATACCTGGCAGTATCAGAACATGCAGTCAGCTCAGCATTGATCATATTGGAGAATGGAGTCCAAAAGCCAATTTATTACACAAGTAAGGCTTTCCGAGGTGCAGAGATTAGGTACCCAAAGTTAGAAAAATTGGCATTGGCATTAATTGAAGCAAGTAGAAGAATGAGGCCATATTTTCAAGCCCATACCATCGTCGTTTATACCGACATGCCATTGAGACAAGCCCTTCATAAGCTAGGAAAGTCAGGGAGATTGATGTACTGGGCAATAGAGCTCGGTGAACATGATATTGTGTATGAACCCCGCTCATCATTGAAAGGGCAAGCTGTAGCAGATTTTATAGCAGAGTTTACATATCCTGATACCCACGAGGAACAAAAAGTGCTCACTGATCAACCTGTGAATGTTACAGGATCAACAGACATAAGTCCAGACCAACTCCGGTTGGTAAAAGGGCTTGTGGATGTAGAAAGATCATCAAATTCAAACCCATACCAACTCCGGTTGGTAAAAGGGCGAGAAGAGATGGTCGACGAGGAGCGAAAAATACCAGGGGAGGATGAAACAAAACAACAAATATTTCACCGAGGAACTGTCAGATAAGAATTTTAAAGACGAGTTACCTACGTGGAGATTGTATGTAGATGGGTCATCTTGCACAGCAGGTTGTGGAGCAGGGATTATTTTGAAAACCCCAGACGAGATTGATATAGAATACGCCTTGCGATTTCAATTCAAAACCTCCAATAATGAGGCTGAGTATGAAGCCATGATAGCAGGTCTTAATTTAGCAAAGATTATGGAAGCACAACAAGTGATAGTATTCAGTGATTCTCAATTAATTGTGAATCAGATAATGGGAACATATGCGGTTAAAGGAGAATTAATGGTCAAGTATCATGCAAAGGTGATGGAATTGCTGGCAGAATTTGACGCCATTCAGTTGATCAGAATACCCAGAATAGAAAATGCACAAGCAGACGCACTGGCCCGACTAGCATCAGCTACTCGTACCGAGCTGCGAAGAATGATACCAATTAATGTACTGGAAAGTCGGAGCATAGATGAAAACCTGACGATGAATGTTATTACCCTTGATTTAGGACCATCTTGGATGGATCCCATCAGGGCATATATTAAAGAGGGAGAATTGCCAGAGGACAAGCTCGCGGTAAAGAAATTGAAGTTTAAAGCTGCTCGGTATGTACTAACTAATGGTGTTTTGTATAGACGAGGATTTATGGTAGGTTTGCAGAGATGTGTACACCCCTCCGAAGTGACAGAATTGATTGAAGAAATCTATGAAGGGTCTTGTGGAGCACATGTGGCAGGTCGGACACTTTTGCAGAGGATGATGACTCAGGGATATTACTGGCCGACGATGAGGGCTGATTGTATAGCCTATGCTAAGAAATGTGGCAAATGCCAACGTTTTTCTTCCATCCGACGAACTCCACAAGCATTGTTGACACCCATAACTTCCCCTTTGCCATTTGCCATGTGGGGAATTGATTTAGTTGGACCATTGCCGACCACCCGAGGAAGATTCAGGTACCTCGTCGTCGCAGTAGATTATTTTACTAAGTGGGTAAAAGCTGAACCCCTTATCGATATGACGTACGAGAAGGTATACCAGTTTGTTTGGAAGAATATCATCTGTAGATATGGTCTCCCTCGTGCCTTCATTACAGACCATGGAACACAATTCGATAACGAGGAGTTTGCTGCATATTGTCAACAATCAAACATCCTGAAGACCCATTCAGCACCAGGTCATCCTCAAAGCAATGGGCAGACTGAGGTGACAAACAGAACACTACTAAATGGTTTGAAGAAGAGGCTAAGTGAAGCTAAAGCTAATTGGATTAACGAGTTACAGTCAGTCTTGTGGGCTTACCGAACAACTCCCCGAGCAGCAACGGGAGAATCCCCATATATGCTAGCGTTTGGAAGTGAGGCAGTAATACCTGCCGAGTTGGGTCTTCCGACACACAGAGTACTGAATTTCAATTCCCCAGTCAGTGACTTGATGAGAAGATTATATTTGGACATGCTCGAGGAAGTTAGAGAAGAGGCAGCCATTAGGAATGCTGCTTACCAACAACGCACAGCTTTGTTCTACAACAAGAGGGTGAAGAAATGCGACTTAAAAGAAGGGGATTATGTACTAAAGAAGGTCATTCAGAAACACAATAAGCTGGAAGCCAACTAGCATGGGCCTTACCGAGTTACAGAAGTTGTTCGACCAGGAACTTACAGAATAGCAACTCTAGAAGGAGAGGAATTTAAGAATGCATGGAATGCTGAACATCTACGCAAGTATTATCAGTAATGTAAAATGTAACGCAATTCCTTCATTATGAATAAAATGATGATGTTTCACCATCTCCTTCATTTTTTGGGGGAATACTAGTGTGATACATTACACTGATAGTTTGAGCGTGATCAACTTCGGTTGGTAAAATAGCGAGAACAAATTATACTCCTTTGGTTAGGAGGCGTACACTTGCGTGATCAACTTCGGTTGGTAAAAGAGCTTGTGGACAAGATAGTTCGAAAGAACCTGATAGTTCGAGCGTGATCAACTTCGGTTGGTAAAATAGCGAGAAAAAATTATACTCCTTTGGTTAGGAGGCGTACACTTGCGTGATCAACTTCGGTTGGTAAAAGAGCTTGTGGACAAGATAGTTCGAAAGAACCTGATAGTTCGAAAGAACCTAATAGTTCGAGCGTGATCAACTTCGGTTAGTAAAATAGCGAGAACAAATTATACTCCTTTGATTAGGAGGCGTACACTTGCGTGATCAACTTCGGTTGGTAAAAGAGCTTGTGGACAAGATAGTTCGGAAGAACCTGATAGTTCGAAAGAACCTGATAGTTCGAGCGTGATCAACTTCGGTTGGTAAAATAGCGAGAACAAATTATACTCCTTTGGTTAGGAGGCGTACACTTGCGTGATCAACTTCGGTTGGTAAAAGAGCTTGTGGACAAGATAGTTCGGAAGAACCTGATAGTTCGAAAGAACCTGATAGTTCGAGCGTTATCAACTTCGGTTGGTAAAATAGCGAGAACAAATTATACTCCTTTGGTTAGGAGGCGTACACTTGCGTGATCAACTTCGGTTGGTAAAAGAGCTTGTGGACAAGATAGTTCGAAAGAACCTGATAATTCGAAAGAACCTAATAGTTCAAACCCACGACCAACTTTGGATGGTAAAAGGGTAAGAACAATATTCTTAAAAATGCCAATTTTGGCTGGTTAAGAAACAAAATATGCCAACAAGTTAGTCGGATGGTAAAACCATTCCAGAAAATACAAAATATTCCAAATTGAGCCAAGTATAGTTAGTCGGGGATAAAAACCCACTAACTGTAGTTGGTCAACGAGGAGAACTTATTGACGAGGAGGATCCATCAACCTGGTTGGTCGGACACATTTTATGAAAACTCTCGCTAATTATACTTGGTCGACGAGTACAATTTAACAACCTTAGTTGGTTGGAAAAATTTTAAACATTTTTATACTCATTACTTTATTATTAAGTGATCGAGCAATATTTTTGATACTTGTAACTGTTTATTACTAAGTTGGTTGATGAACAACACAAAATTGTTATCTTTTTAACAGATACATACGTAGTATTTAGCACAGAACAATAGCAATACAAATTTGCAAACAAAAAATAAAATTCTTTCATTAAGGTCAAAATGTATTACAAATTACATGTGTACTAACTATTACATTAAGATCCCTACTCTATTGGTTTCTTTCCCTTGGCTTTTGAAACAGGTTCCTCGCCAGCAGGAGGATCTTCCAGGCAAAGAGGAGAATTAATGAAGTTAATATCTCTGAGCATTCTGACGTTCATCACAGAAGGTATGTCCAGTAGATGTTCAGGACGAGATACCTCGATTTGGGAATGAAGATTGTAATCACCAAGGTATTTTGAAATTAAGCTCCTAGGAATGGAACGAGCTGGGATCCATTCCATGTCCAATTTATAAGGTGGCAAGGGCAAATCTAGTAACCGAGGAGCATGATAATCCCATAAATAATGCCCCTACTCCAATTTTATTACACCCAGGGCGTTCAACCATCCCTGCTTATAACCTTCATTATTGGCGTGTTCAATACGAGCATCGAAATGAACTAGAGCTTCGTTGTATCCAGCCATCCAAAATTCCCTGGGCTGTTTATGGAATTGGAAGGTTAATCTATCCAATTGTTCATGAAGGTTTTTAGCAAAAAGGTCCTTGGTATGTAAAGCAGACTTCATCGCAGTAAGTTGATCTTCCAAAGATAGGTTTTTCTTGGACATTTCAGACAAAGCACGATCTTTTGCATTCAATTGGAACGCTTGAGTTTCTAAAGTAGACTGAGTGCGAGCTTCTTCAACATTACGGTTGAGAACTCTTGATCGACTCCGAGCAAGTGGAGAACTTTGCTCCTCGACAACATTTTGAACAGCTCTTCCTCGCCCACGAGAACCTCTTCCTCGTCCCCGAGCAGTAGTAGAAACACCAGACTTTCTTAAAGTATCCAATTCTTGCCTTAATTTGGCATTTTCAACCTCTAAACTTTTCACCGTTTCTCCAAACTCTTGGAGATCTCAGCCAGCTTCACTTTCTCAGCTTCAACTATAGACAACTTTTTCTCCCAGTCAGCTTTATCCTTATTATACTGCTGACGAGAATCCTTCAAGGATTGGGTCAAACCCAGCAGAGCATCCTCTACCCCCGACGAGGAGCTGGAAGCTTTAATTGCTTCATCTTTCTTCACGATGTTGTTAAAACAATTCACCAGCTAAACAAGGGAAAAATTGACAGGTCAGTACAAAAATACAAGTATTCAAAGAAAGAGAGGAAATTCAGAGTGTGAGAAATTTACTGAAGCAAGGTGACAAGTAGCTAGGGATGTCAGCATATCCCTAGAAATCTTTTCATCAGTTCCTTGGACCTCGGGTATGATCCAAGTTTTTACCGAGCTCATGGCAGAGCTCGGAGGAATGATGGTTGAAACACCAACACCACCAGCTGGTAGAGAGGAGATGGTTTCAGCCAGATTGACAGTTTCAGCCAAATTGACTGAGGACGATTTCCTCAATCTCCTCAAAGGGACTTCGGCAGTTTCAACCAAGGAAGAGCTCTTGGTCGGAGAGATAGCAGTCATCTCCACAGGAGTAACCTTCTTGCTCGGAGCCACTGGGGGCTTCTCGGTAGCTTTGGAAGGCGCAACATCCACCTTCTTAGTCCTTTCTGGGACATCAATTTTGCTTTTCTTGGCCTCAGCAGCAGAAGTAGTGTCATCAAATAGAGCAGGAGGAGCTCTTTTCCTGCCCATTCTCTGACTTAAAGGGATATGAGAATCTGAAGAAGAATCCTCTGGAGTTGAGGCTGGCTCAATAGATCTAATCACAGGACGAGAAGTATAAGAAGTCGTATAGCTCCTATACTGCAGCAAATATGATGCAGACCTGATGTGCTCGTCTGCAACGTTCTTATGCATACCCCAAATAAGTTTCAGATGCTTAATATTAACCTCTGATTCTTTTGGAGTTTTTCTTTTACTATCAACTGCAAATAAATACATAAAGATATATCAGTCATACATTTTGTCAAATATGATAAAAGAATAATTTCATAAGTAAAGGAAAATGAGAATAAACCTATCCCATTGCCATATGGGGGGCATTTAGGACTCTGGTATACTGCATCTCCAACCAAGGGGGCATATTGCCAATTTTTAATAACCACCCCATGTTCAAAATAATCTCTATTTGCATCAGGGAGGTTAACTACAAGATCCCTATTTAAAAACCTAGTTTTTAAGTAATAAACATTATCTAAAACAGCCCATCTATAGCAATACATAATCTCAGGAATCCCTATATGAGTCCCATGAGTTAGATTTAATTTATACACCCCATTAATTATTCTCCATGAATTGGGGGCTATTTTTGTAGGAACAACGTCAAAGTACTGACAGAACTCTAAGCATAGGGGGTTTGACGAAAAAGAAAATCCACATTCAACAATGAATAGACTGGGGAACCAATGTCCCTCAGCCAATCGAAAATAATCTGAAGGCTCAGAAAGAACCTCCAGCGCTACCCAGGAAGGAATGGAAAAATCGGAACGAAATTTCTGAACAGACTCCACAAGATAAACCATAGTGAAAAAAAGAAATACAGAAGAAAAGAAGAGAATCTTACAGGAAAAAGGAAGAGCTGACAACTAGCGAAGGAAAAGATGAACGCACAACAAAGAGAGAGAACAGAAAGCTTGAATGCAGAAAATTGGAAAAGGTAGAAGACGGTATGGTTACCTAAGAAGTTTAAATACTTTACCTTGGGAAGCTGCGAAGGAAATGATTACACAAAAGAAACTAATACGCCACCGGCGGCTAAAAGGAAAAAAATGCACGAAGATCGAAGCACTCATAAAAATTCGAAAAGGCGGATTCTTCGAATTTGGAAGGAAATTCAAATATGAAGAAAAGGCTCCTAAAACCCAGGAAAATTATTTAATATCGTCATATACCGAGAAAGAATGTGCCATACTCCTCAAAGTTCGAAATATGAAACATTGGGGGCTTCCGTTGATACCAAAATTAATATGCTGATATGGACGAATAATACGAAGACACGTGTCAATCTACGTGGCACAATAGCAACGAGGAAGTTCATTTCCCCGACCAACTCATGTTCTCTCCGAGCAACGAGGATACACTGAGGAACTTTAGTACTCCGAGGTACTCTAGCGCTCCGAGGAACTCCTGAGCAACGAGCAACTAAGGCGGTCCGAGCTGCATCTCGGCCGTATCATTAATTGCCAGATAATCAACAGTTCAACTATTCATTGAATGTTTATCATCTTGACGCACACGCTGCATTAAATGTATTACCCTTTCATATGTATATCATTTAATGTATCAACCCTTTCATGTACAGCCTAAGGGCTATAAATATCTTGTATTACCCTCATTCAGAAGGACCGGAATTTCTGGAGAGAACTTGTACTCGAGAATTCTCAAACACTCAGCAATAACATAACAGTGGACGTAGGCCATTCATATAAGGCTGAACCACTTTAAAATTCTTTGTCTCATTTTATTTATCTGTGATTGAATAATTATAGCGATCTAATTTTTTACATCAACAATCATGTTCATATCATATGATTCCTATTCCTATGTTGTATCATTTGCATTATTTTTTTCTATCCAAAAATATTTTCTTTTTATACAAATTTTATAAAAGCACAAAAAGATTTTTGTATTTTATTTGCACCTTTTATGGATGAGCATTTAAGATGGTCGAGTTACAAATTTCATTCCATTTATCCATGTGACTGTTTGATAGAGATTTAAGACGCTACATCATTTCATCCATGTGCTTTACATTGTTTGGAGTCTTTGAGATGTGATTAGTGATATCTTTCTACATGTTTGACTCCTTATCTCCTTTATTGCACACATGCATGTCTTTATTTGATTATTGTATTTGTCTATCACATATTGGCTCGAGTGTTTCTATCTCAATTATGTTTATACAATGAACCATATGCAATAAAACTTAACAAGATTGGAATGCATGTAAAAATCGTTTGGTGAGACTGTGTGTTTTTTGAAAATGATAAAGGGTTACGAAAGGTTCTTATCTAGCCTTTGCGATTAAGCCACCGTTAAATCGGACCTAAAAAATTGAGGAATTTTATTATCTGGGGTCCAAAGAGGTTAAAAGAGCCCAGAAAAAAATTTAAAGGCAATAAAAAGCAATTAATGCCAAATATGGGCCATTTAGGTTTCACCATCAATTATCCAAAGATTGAAAATTTAGATCACCTGTATTCAAAATATATATCTAAGGGAGTTTGGTTGGAGAATTTAAACGGGTTTGCACTTCCTTGAAAGTCCTGAAAAAGCATTAAATCGTTTTGAACGTTATTGGTGTGAAAATCATTTTGAGCTTTGATTTGTTGATTTGATTGAGTCAATGTCTCATATTTCCATCTTTTTACACCTAATGAAGATGCTGAGTTTATTGGTTAGGAGTATCCGATATTCATCGTGCACATATGTCATGTTTGTATGCATTGATTTTCCTATCAAATTTGATCGCACCCCTACATTTACGCTATCATCGACTTGGTTATTTTTGTGTTTGTTCATGGTGTGATTCTTTGTTGTATATTTTGTGAGAAAATTTTTGAAAAATTCAAAAATAGAAGTTTTTTTTACCTTGTGACATTTTTCATTTGCATTTATTTATGCTTCTCATATTTGTCTCTTTGGGGACATAATAAAAAGGGGGAGAAAGAATTATCATATTATGGGGGAGTTTTGAGATGTTGAGATTTATTTTAAGTTGGTATCTATGTTTATCTCATTTCAAACTCGATATGTCACTTGGTATTTGCTTTATCTCATATGTGTAGGTTCTACATTGATGATCATATGCTGCACACCCTTATGAGAAAAGTTTTAACGATTTGAAGAACAAACGATGAAGACTTATTCATTTGTACCTTTCCAGTTTTGGATTCATGGGAGGGTAGATTTGTATAGGCAATTTGGTGATTGATAATTGAGATTTTTTATTTTGTACCGGCATAGACATAGGGGGAAATTTGTAAGGATATATTTCTCGTGTACGATATCTTACATTTGTATATGTCGTACGCCGCTACAAAACACACGTCAATTCACAATCTCACATGACGGCCTCTATCCGAATTCAGGGAATCAAGCATTCAACATCTCCATCATGTGTCCCACATCTGTCTCAACGACTTCACATTCCACGATTTTAGGTACTTTATGCAAGTGGTACGCAAGAGAAGCCAAAAAAATAAAAGAAGGCAAGATATGAATGTTCAAGGGCATTTTGGTAATTTTATAGCCACCGTTCGGAGGTCCGGTCAACTGGAAAGTTGAAGAGCTCAATGCCACGAAGATACTGGAAGAAACGATACGTCAATCCGAGCTACGGTGAAGAAGTTATGGTCCTTTGAAAATGTAGAAAATTTTGAGAAAATCCTTTGAAGAATGTTGTGTGATTTTTAGCCCCAAAACCAGTGAACTATCGCTAACTGAAGGCCAAACCGATTCTAGGGGAGAATCGGTTCGAGGTACAAGCCGAACCGGTTTGGGGTACCTGATGCTGGCAAGAATTCCAAAAATTTTAAATTCCTTTTGGTTTCCTATAAATGCCAACTTCGGGGAGTTATTTTTCAAGACTTAAAGAGACGATTTTGAGAGTTATATTAGCTCACATCTTCATATTTTTTACTCCCAAAACTCATGTTTTGAATCACACAACATCCAAATTCCTTTGTGAATCCTTTTTGAAACCCAAGAACACTACTCTAGTTTTGTTCATACTTGTGAAGAAGCCGTATTTCTTATTCATTGATGCTCATCTGGAGTTCCTGAGGGAGATTACAGTCGACGACATCAGAACGGACACCTGCGGGTATTTCTGTGTCACACTTGTTTTTCATTGTAATCCGTGTAACTGTATCTTACAAAATTATAGTGAAAAAAAAAAAGATTTTGCCCTTTTGGGGGATTTTTCCTCACATGGGTGTGTTTGAATGTTCATGCATGATTTCATCTTCTTCAATCACACCTAGATGCATGTTTAGGTTTAAATTGAAAAATCGAGTTTAATTAAATAATTTCTTAATTTGAACGCAAGCGCACTCCTTCAGTCTTAGTTAAAATATATTAAAAAATGTCTAAACGCCTTTTTACGCCTAAAATCCGCCTATGCTTCTAAGGCTTAAGACTTGGCCTCCACGCCTTGGTCACTCCCCGCGTTTTTTAGAATCTTGAAATAAATAGTTGACTTTTAGTAAAATATTTTCGTAATAATACGTACAGTTTTATAAACATATATATTTTTACCGAGATTTGTACAGAGATATTTTAACCTTTTTTATTTACAGTAACGTTTTTAAAAATATTTTCTAGATATTTTTTTATATTCTTTTAAAATGTTATTTTAAGTAAAAAAGTTAAAACACTATTTTTATAAATAAATTTTTTAAAACTATAAATTGTTTTAGAAAACGCTAAACATTGATTTTACGTGATTCTAAAAAAAATTGACTATAAACGTTAAACATTGTTTTAGAAAACGTTAAACATTAATTTTTTTAAAATATGACTGATTTTACGTGAACCGCATTTGAGGACCGCCTTGAAACCGTATGACAACGTCGTATGTCGAGATTGGTTAGTTTCGCTGGCGCGGACTCACATCCATAAGGACTCCTATGATAACGTGGCATGTAGAAGGACTCCTATGTTTGTGTGCCAAAAAATGAATTCGGTGTTTTTTTTAACACTATTATAACCTTCTTAAGAATTTATTTTTAGAAATAAAACTATTTTCTTAAAATAATAGTTGATTTTTTATAAAACATTTTATTAATAATATGCACATTTTTTTCTAAAATAACAAAAAAACATTTTATTAACTAGCATGATCACGACCCAAATAAAACGTGATGGCGCATTGAGTCGTATTTTTTTCATACCGCTGGCGCGAACCGTTTTTTTTTAAATGTTAAAAACAATTTTTTTACTGTTTAAAAAAATGGCCCTCGTCAGCAGTATGTATGGGGGATCCGACCACCTATACACACTGTTGGTGCAGACCATTTTTTTAATATGTTGGTCCACGTCAGCGATATGTATAGGTGGTCGGACCGCCTATACATACCGCTGGCGCAAATCATTTTTTTTAAATCGTAAAAATATTATTTTTAAAATAGTAAAAAATTATCCGCGCCAGCAGTATGAAAAAAATACGACTCCATGTCACGTCGCGTTTTTTTGGATCTTGATTCTGTTAATTAAAAAAAATAAAAGATTCATAATTTCATTGTGTAATTTTTTAATTGATTTGTGATAAGTAAAAAATACGATTTGGTGTTTTGTCTTGTTGTATTTTAACACACATAATTTTAATATATATATATTTTTTAATTGGACGTTTTTTTTAACTTTAAAATTATATTTTGAAAAAAAAATTATAAAGTGACAAAAGAAAAGAGAAACACATTCCTTATTTTTTAACTTGTGAATTCTCATCTACTCTCCTGTTGTGTTTTGTCTTTTAGTTCACTTGGTACATGTCTCGGTATGTAAATCTATGTACAAATAGAATTTCTCTTTTGGAAATTCACATGTCGGGCAAAAACATATTAAAATCGGGTACTCCCATGACACCCAATAAATAATTTCATACAAAAATGGTACTTGCACCCGTTTTGTACACGGATTTTGTGCACAAAATACCAGTGTTCTAAAAAACGCGCCTAGGCGTGGATCAAGGCGTGGTCAACGATGGTCAACGTTTTTTGGGGCAAGGCGTGAAAAAATGCACGATTTTTGGAGCTAAGGCGTGAAAAAACGCGAGTTTTTTAGAAGTAAGGCGTGAAAAGATGCATTTTTTTTTATTTTTTTTTGTATTTTAAAAAAATAGTATTTAAATTTACAAATATTTAGACATATTTTTAAGGTATGTACCAATTTAGTATTTTAAATAGCCTTGTCATAGTAAAAAAATATTAAAATATATTAAAAAATGCCTAAACGTTTTTTCACGCTTTTTTACGCCAAGGCCTGCCTAGGCTTCCAAGGCTTAAGGCTTGGCCTCCACGCCTTGGTCACGCCTCGCGTTTTTTAGAACCTTGAGTGTGGGTAATACTGTCCTCCTATGGACGCTCGGGTATGAGGTAATAAGTTCTCCTTCACGCTACTGACTTGTTCCTCCTCGGAGGGTCTGTTGGTCATGATGGTAGCTTTCTCTCTCCACCTTCCTATGAAGCTATTGACTATTTCCCAGTTTTTTTAAAAAAGTTATAGATCTCGGCGCGTAACCTCTAGCTCCTTATTTTACTTACACTGAGACATAAATTCTCGTACGAAATTCCCCTAACTATAGATTCTGAATTCTACAAGGGGCAAAAACCAATGGAGGGCACTTTTTTTCAAGATCTTTTGAAACATCTGGGTCATTATCTCTTCGGAGGCACTAACATCATGGCTCGGTGATAGCTTCGAAGATGAACAATTGGGGGGCTTCTTTCCCCAAACTTCTCGATGTGTGGCATCTTGAACTTTTTTTACAGTTTGACTTTAGGATAGGGAGGCATATGGGTGTAGTCCATATAGTTCCCGGATATCTTGACTTAGTGGAACTTCTTCAACAACAGTCTGAGGTCTTCCTTGACCTTGTTCAATTCCTCCTTCTTAGGATTTGTGGGTACAAATGGGTTAACCCCCTGGTTGGGCAAGGTTTAGAATAGGGAGTTGAGTTGATGGTGGCCAATTATTGGGTGGGGAATGCAAAGTATATTGATAATCTTTTGGGATACGAACAAGCTCGAGAGCTGGTGGGGCCATGGTATGAGGAAAGAGAACCTTGGATTCTTTGAGAATTTGGGTCCGGTGACGTTGCATCTCGTAAATCGCGGTTTAAAGGTTTTTAATCTTGGCGCTGAGTTGAACCAATACGGCCGTCAGATCGGGCTTCACATTCGGTGCTTGGTCGATGTTCTTCATGAAGAGCATATGAAGGTAAATCCCAAACGAAGATGACATAGCAGAAGAACTGGCGGAGCTTCGGGCCGGTTTGATGGAAGACTGAAACCAATAGGGAGCCAGGTCAAAATCGAGTATGTGATCGACCTGAGCGGGAAAAAGGTTCGAATTTATTTTTAAAAGAAGTAGGGATTTTTTTTTGGTATTTTGGAAGAAGGAGGAAAAATGTATTTGGATTTTCTAAAAAATGAGGGAAAAAGGCGAGGATTCTCAGCATGATTATTATTAACGTTATTATTAGGTTATCATTATATTGGTTTGCCTAAATACAAAAAAAATGTCGGACAAGACCCGAGCCTAGAAAAATAGGGTTTGAAAATATGTAAAACACAGTTGGACTTGTTTTCAGGCTCACAGACGGGCTCCTATTTTGAAAAAGATAGTGAAATCGCGTGGAAATTCAGACGGTATGCCGACCCAGAATTTTGGCTGAATATGAGTGTTCTGGGTTTGGAACCTATATGAGGTTTATGCAATTATTGGGTTAGGGGAAGGGTTCCCCCCTTTAGCGTAACTTCCACGATATACCTCTTGCCTATAAGGGTAATCATTCATCAGTACGTGTGGATAAGCCATTTGATATACCTGAGTACTTGAACTGCCTCACTCTATACCTCATGGGGACAGTACGTGTGAGAGAGAATTTAATATACTCGATGTACATGAACGAATTCCCTGCTATATACCTCCCGTCGTGATTTCAATCAAACGGTACGATACAGGGGGAACCGTCGATATACGCCAAAGATACGCGGTCAATAGAAGGTGAGAGTCATGCTGCTTAGGCTAACTATGACCTCTAGGACCAGTGCCCATCACAAAGTGACCCCTCAGTACGGGATAAAATTTCGGTCAATATATCCATGCTCTTGGTGATGTAGTGTGTATAAATGCATGAGTCTTAATTAACATATTATGGAGAGAGAGAGAGAGAGAGAGAGAGAGAGAGAGAGAGAGAGAGTATGTTTTTATCATTTTTTTTTATTGGTATGATGAGCAAAGGGAATACTACACTAATGGGGAGCATATACAAGTATTGTGAAAGGTAAATCTAGCATGAAGACTATACTATGCATGGATACAAGTGAATAGATGACATGGAAATATACGAGTGGGTGGGTGTAGACTTGGCAAAATGAGGCACGCCACGAATCAACACAAATTTATAAGTTAATGGGTGGACCCTTAATGGGTTTGGGTCATATCAGTGCCAACCCGATAAGACATGATAATTAACGGGTCGGGTTAGTGTTGACCCCTTTCACCCGTTAATACCCGATAAGAGCCGTTATGACCCATTAATTTAAGTAAATATAATATACTCTTGGAACTTATAAATAATTTATGTAGCATAATGTTAATTTAATCATAATGAATTTTACTAAATGAGAGATTTAGTAATATTAATGAATTAATGGGTATACTTGGGTTAAAAAATGAGATAAATGTCAACTTGTATAAAATTCAGAATAATTAATTTATCTTAATGGGTATTAACGAGTGGACATGACACGACACATTAACATAAAGGGTCGGATTTGGATATGATTTTTTCACACGATAAAAAGTCACCCATTTAGATACGAACCCAATAAGACCCGAACACGATAAAAAACGACACGAACATGACTCGACATGACCCATTGACAGGTCTAGGTGTGTGGTAGTGAGCCTATACATGGATCAACTACAACTGATGTGTAATATGTGTAAGTGAGCATGGATATATATACAAGTGTGGTTATATGCTAGTGAAGCATAAGCACGGATATTCTAAGCAGTGTGTGAAGCATAAAGTGAAGCTAAGTGTAAATGTGTGAGTGGAAAGTTATATATACATAAGAGAGATACAAAAAGGTAAATAGAGGAGAAAAGGAAATATACAGGTAGGTGGATACGTACACATGCAGAAAAGAATAACACCCATGCCGGAATACAATCTGGTCCTCTTAAAATAATACCAATGAGCGTCGCCACTGTGGCCATCCCAAAGGTATTTCAGAGGTCGGGGTGGGGCATCTCCTGCGGTAGATCCCTCCTTCCTTCCCCCTTTTTTGGTGTGCGCACGGGATTACATTATTTATCGGGATGCTCAGCTCCCGTCGATGTGGGTTAATATGTGGAGATAGAGTTGCCAGCCTATTTTTCACAACATAGGCAAAAGAAATGTTGTCGCCTCGAGATAACGACATCAATAACCATATTGATAGTTGCGAAGCCAAGTAGTTCAAGGGCCCGGGGACTAAGTTACGGAATAGAAAGGTGTTAGGCACCCATCGTGCCTTTTCGGTCTCTTATGGACATGTGTTAATCTTCTCCTGTAAAACTCTGTGATGCGTGTGCTTATGTGTATAATATAAATGGAGGATGGAATCGCTCGACTCACGTCGTGGATAAAGACAAGGTGAGGTCATCCTTAGGAGTGTTCCCAAAATAGTAACTCAAAGTATGATGTAAGTGTTTGCTGATTCATAAGTCGTTATAGAAGAATGATTCCGTAGATCGGATAAGACACAAGCAAGCAACATATATATAATGAATATATGATAATGACAAAGTAACAAATATATGTGGAAGGACTCGAGTATAGGGATTTACCCAAGATGCCTACGTAGGTTGGGGGGCATAAATGTCCACATAGTTCGAAGACAATAAGAGGCAGGGCTTAACCCATAAATCCAACATGGGACCTTGTTTATATGTGAGTATGTAGAAAAAGGTGCTTTAGTTTGATAAAATGTGATGAGAATTCCTCATTCGAAATTTACAAGTAAACCCTTTTTTTCTTGCTTTTGGATTTTCTTACGAAAATAAAGCATGTGCGAATACAAATAATAAAAAGTTCGAAGTTAATATATCTGATGTAATGAATTAAAGTACTAAAGTGAAAATAAAGTAACTAATGCAAAAACAAGAGAATTTAAGGACAAAAGGAAAGAATTAAGCCTCCTTTTGAGGTTTTGAAGCAGATCTTGATTATAGATGCATTGATCTCCGGATGAGATGATGGTGGTTTGAGAAGATGAGTGGGAATTTACTCAAAAGAGTATGAAAAGGACGGTGGGAATGTGTGAAATGGGCTTTAAATGGGGAACAACTATAAATTCAAGAGAATTATCTCTGAATTGCAGAGAGGGATATTCAGGGGTCTCAAGGTGTGGTTTTTAAAGTGAGGTAATGGATTTTATTGATAGGTCTAAGAGGGCGCCGATAAACATGGTCCTTGACAGTTCTATCATCAAAGAACCCCAGACACACTACCGATTGACAGGGTCTTAAGATTTCCATTCGGTTGTCCGAGGCAGGTTTTAAAAAAAACGATCGTAAAATGTGAACTGTAAGTCAGAATAATGCACGGGGTAGATCTTTGGAAACAGTATTAAGATCCCTTTAAGAATCCATTAAGGTACTCTCGGGTTCGATAGTTGACCGAGGTCAAACGGGGCTAAGAAGTGTCCATTGGTTACGAGACATGAAATTCCTGTAGGAAAACGAATCGTTCATCAGAACCATAAGGTTAATTCACACACGAGATGGACCGTTGGTAAAGGTATTTAGTTATATTTGATATTTCATTCAACTTCGTTCGGTTCAGAGAGTTGAGCTAAGCCAGATAGGGTCTGAAAAGAACCCTATGACCTTTCAGAGTAAAATTGATCATCCGTCCGTACTATAAGGATGATTTACACACGAAGCAGACCATTGGAAAGGGTATTCAGAGCCCTTATAAGATTCATTCATATTTTTTCAAGCTAAAGAGTTGATCGGATTTAATCGGGGACCGGGAGTGCCCAGTGGGCTCCAAATATGTTTTCAGGATAAAATGGATCGTTTGTCCAAACTATAAGGTCCATTCGTGCATGAGGTCGACAGTTAGAAAGGGGATTCAGAGCCCTTCGAAGATTCATTGACCTTTCACGCAGGCGAGAAAGTTGATTGGAATCAAAGAGGGGGCCGAGAGAACTTAGTTGCTTCCAGATCCGTTTTTGATAGTAAAACGAATAGTTATTCTGAGCCGTAAGGTCGATTTACGCATGAGGTGGACCATTGCAAAGGAAATTCAGAGACCTTTGAAGATTCATTGAGCTTTTTCTCAGACAAAAAAGTTTATTAGAGTTAAACGGGGCTCGGAAGCACCCGATAGCCTATAAATCGATACTCGGAGTACGACCTAGGTTTTACAGTGAATAAGTGAGTGATATGGACCTAAGAAGGTGTTTAAGGGGTCCTAGGATGGGGTGTATGCATATCCATTTATCGCATGAGCGTAACTATGATGATATTATTACATTATTATTTATTTTTAGCGAGTGCATCTCTACAATATTGGTTATGAACATATACCTAGAGGTGGTAGTTATACTAAGCTAATAAAGGGTACTACCGGGATCGGGCTTAGATAGCAGTCATATATACTAGTTAGATCGGGTAGTTTAATTAGGCTAATAAGTGAACACGTTAGGTTTGCACTATAGTTGATAGGTGAGGTTTATCTCAAGTGAGTGCGATCAGTTAATTATAAAAGTAATACATTACTATTTTAATCGATTTAAAACAATTATCTACTTGAAAAATATTTTCTACTTTACGGGCTTGGACCTACGGGATTTGGTTCTTCCTTAATTTTCTTTTATAATATTAAGTGTTCAATAATAGTAGCCTTGACCGTAGGGATAAATTCATTATTGTCGTGCAGTAGATGCAGACCCTATATCTTTGTTTAGACGCCTCGGTCTGCTTTATCTAGATAGGATCTATCATTTCAGTTTCAATTTTGGGCATTTTGCCCATAAATGAATAGGCTTTTATATTACTGTCATATATTTATATTTCAATACTCAATTTATTTATTCAGTTACTGTGGATGTTTTATTTTGTGACCGGTGATTTATTCGGTTCACTCTTTTTATCTATTGATGCATGAGGATTAATCATTCATTTTCAATTGTATAGGTTTATTCATATTATATATATATATTATATTGTGATTGCGACAGTGATGCTAAGAATGAAACATACTAAAAATTTTGTTTTATTTTAATAGAAGATTGGACACCTGGTATTAGAATAGGCGCCCTGATTGAGAAATTGTGCTAGGAGGGTAAAAGTGAAGCTTGAAACTTCTAGACTTGAATCATCCTCTTGTGAGAGATTTATTTTATAATATTTGTGTATGTGATGTGTATATATGTTTACGTGTGTTAGGTAGTTGCTTCCATGAATTAAAACCCAAAGTAGAGATTAAGTATGCGTTATGTTGTGTTCTAATGTTCTATTTTGGACTTTGTTGTGTTCAAAGTGGCATAACGCATTGGATCCTTACTCAAATTAATCGATTCCAGTTGTAGATATTAGATAACATATATGAGTATAACATAATATAAAATGAACATAAAATACCTTTGGGTTTGGCCTTGGTGATGTTTTAAAGTTTGAAAATAATTTCTATTTTTTTGCAGAAATCACTTGAAAATATTGGAGTAAAATGATCATAACTCTGTCTAAAAAAATCATAATGGTATATTGTAAATTGCATTAGAAAATTTATTTACATTTATTTCCAAAAATATTTGTATATAATAATCTATTTTATTATCAATTGTCACAGTTAATTATGTGAAGATAACTTATAATAAAAGTAGTTAGAGAACTTTTGAGCAACTTAGTTTCCATCATATCATAATGTTGAATTTTCTGATTGTGATAAGAATGATATAAGTTATAAATGAACATATAAGGTGTGATAATTATATATATATATGATTTATTTGGTAATTTGGGTATATAAATAACTATAAGTATAGGATAAATTTTTTTGTCACGTGACTATAATATTTACGTGATTAAAAGATGGATAATATGGAAATGATTATATTTCATATTCATATTTTATTGTAAGTTGGTTGACATTGAATATTAATAAATGTTGACATGTTAGTAAATGAAGTGGGATATCCAACAACACATGAGAAAAACTCTTAGACTTCGATAATAAAATGGACTCCAGGTGAGTGACATGCCTTTTTTAATTGTGGACACTTATAAGTTTACACAGAAATATATAGTTAAGATGATTGTGTTGGCATGCATATATCTTGATGTTGTATTTATGATATACATGATTGTCGTAAAGATTTTTAAGTATAGATTATTCGATGATATGGACTGTGGCGGGTCCTATGAGATGTGGTGGTCTCGTGTTGATAGAGAATTAAACTTTAGGTCTTGTGTACTTGGGCCAAAAGGGGATGTTGTGGTCCCTATTAACTGTGGTGAGTTGATTGGACTGTGGCGGATCTAGGCTTGAGAGAGTCCACAATTCTTATTTATATTATTTGAATTATTTTTTTTTACAAAATATTTCTACATAAGTGTGGTGTGTGTGTGCTAGGTCATTCACTAAGCTTTTGTGTCATATACCCCTATATTGTTTTTCGTTTAGGTATGCCTATCCTTTGGATCTCAGTGCTAAATCTAGGATGTTAGGATCGGGAGTGTATAAAACATTATACACATTAAATAAACAAGAGGGTGAAAACAATGTTGCATGGGTTGAATTTTAACATATGTTTTGTTTATGTTCAATAAAGAAAGTTGTTTATCCATATAATTGTGTTATTAATAAGTTAAATTTAAATGTACTTATGTTTTCATATAAACATGCCTTTAGGAATAAAAAAATAACATTTTATTTTACAAGAGTATTAGACTTTAATTATTATTAAATTGATTGTATGAATTATGAGGATGATTTTGGCTTAATTAAGGTGGGGTGTGACACCCTTCCACTTCTAAAAAAACATTGTGACTTCCCCTACTCCATGGACATATAAACTGTCTAACACCATTCTCACCGTTAGCCACCAATATCCACCTCATTTGGTATTTTTTGCATTTTCAGCCATTACTTTGTTGTTTTGGAGCTTTTTTGCAAGGAAAACCTAATTTTGCCTTAATGGAACCTCAAAACCCACCCAACACGAAAAGCATCCAAATCCCAATGTTCAAAGTTCATTTGATTCGTCTAATGTATATTTTCATGTATTTATCAGTTTCTAATCATTTTAGCACTAAAAATAAAAAATGCAAACGTAAAATAGTACCACTACCTTGCAACTTATGAAGTCTCAGGGTGTCCCGTAACAGTAGAGAAGGGACATCACTACCTATTGTACCATGGTAACTTATGATTGTGGTATATCACAAGTCACCATGGGTATATAACATCATTACTTGTTGTATCACGACAACTTGTGTCCATGGTATCTCACCAACCATGGCCACAAGTCACCATGGGGAAGGGACATCATTACTTGTTGTACCACGAACCCTTATGACCATTGTATCTCACTAATAGTGGCCCAACTCACCGTAGGGGAATGGTATTTTTACCTATTGTGTCACGAATACTTGTGATCGTTGTGTCTCATAAAACACAACCACAAGTCACTATTTGTTTTGGTTTATGTTGTCATGCCACCATAGTTAGTGTTATAACCACGGTTACTTTTAACCTGCTCATAAAATGGCACGCGGTTACATCCAAATATGGTTATTACTTTTTAGTTTTGTGAATATTATAATGGGATTAATATGAAAATTATAAATTTATTTCTAAAAGCTACATTTCAGTTTGATAAGGGACTCACCAATGATGCCAAATTTTGGCCGAACATTGACGATCTATGTTGTAAGGGAAAATATTTTAGCTTATGATTTTTATTTATTTTGTTTGTACTTTGGCATATTTTGCATATCCCATTACAAACCGACTCGTACTGACTCGTCCAACCGAACACCAACATCTCCAAGTTCAAGACTCCTCTACATCTCAATAATATATAAAGACTTTTAGGAATTTGAAAGTATTCATAAAGTTATTTGGGATGTTTATTTTTTACTGAAAAATGAGGCGGGTATTTTTTAAAGTTTTAAAATAATTTATTTATTTTTAACCTCGTTTAAACAAGATTCGTTTCTTGTTCGAATGGCTTTACATTCTTGCGGGAAGGGTGTTTGATCTTTACATCTAATGAGGGCATGCTGTTTTGCATCGTTTGAAGGTTGTTTTAAGCTGGTTCAAATGAGATGGCCTTGTCATTTGAACGAACTTAATTTTCATTAAACGAAATGCCTTTCTCGTTCGAACGAGTTTCACTTTTGGCCGAATGAGTCGCTACCTCAAAATTTGTGTCACGATTATAAATACCTATGTTGCCTCCAAATTTTGTAAGACTTTTGCCAAAACGTTTTTTGTATATCTGTTGCAAAATTTTAACGTTTTATGTTTCCCAAAACACTTTTTGATTCACACTTTACATACCTAAATAGTTTGGTAAATCTTTTTGAAATCCTATAAAGTGTTGTATCTTTGCATATGTCTTTGTGGAGAGGATTCTCTATGGCTGACCTTGTGACCCGAGTGATCACGACTGAAGAAAAAGGTAGAAGAAGGGTGAAGGCTGATCGGTGGATACCGAGGGTGGATTGCTGCCTGTGGACTAATCTGGATTGAGTAGTATTCTTTAGAGGTTCTATGAATATTGCTCATTATACTTGTGGGTGATATCAATTAGTTTGTAAGTCAACTGTCTTATAAAATTCTAAAAAGTGCTGGAATAAAGGTTTTGCCCTAAAAATGGATTTTGTTCTCAATATTTGTGTTATTTGAAAATTGGTTTTGTATGTTTGGGACTTTAAATTAATTAAAAATACAAAAATATAAGTTTTGTTTGTGACCATCCTCGTCGAGTGCGTTTATTTTTGCACGCTCAAATTCGTATAAAAGCATTAAACACTTTTTACCCTTTCATGTGTGTCCCTAATGCCAATAATAACGGTGGATTCTTTGTTAGTGAGAAAAATGAAAATATAAGCACTAAGATTGCTCGGGTAATGAACATACTTACCCAAGCATGATAGATAATTGTCATCGAGATAAAGAAGATATAAGATGAGGAACTAACTTGCGGGATGATTTCCCCTATTTGAAAATTGTAATAACCATAGATCAAAACTTAACTTTCATATTATTATTATTATTATTATTATTATTATTATTATTATTATTATTATTATTATTATTATTATTATTATTATTATTATTATTATTATTATTATTATTATTATTATTATTATTATTATTATTATTATTATTATTATTATTATTATTATTATTATTATTATTATTTACATCAACTTAACACTTTTACTTTTAGTAATTTGTTATAGGTTTTATCTAATTACCAAAAAGATCCCCAATCCGTTGAGCAGGATCATTCTGTCGAGTTCACCACCAATGAGGTAAAATATTTTTCGTACAAATCTGATAACTTATTTTTGGTATTTTTTGTTATTCACAACAATTAGTTATTGTGTTGATTCATTTCCAGGTTTTTCTTTCCTATAAATCAATGATAGACTGGGTGCCATAACACAAAAAAATCTCAATGTTATAGTTATTACCTTGAACTTATAAAAACCCTCATTGGGGGGGGGGGGGGGGGAAGTCGCATTTGATATTGGGTTGTGAATAAAGCGAAGTACATACGAAACGGGGTAATAAAAGGAGAAGATGTTGATGAAAAGAAAAGGAAAAGGAACATGGACACTAGGAAATGCGTTTGTCCTTTGGGATTGAAAGGCATCCATTTCGATGGTGTTTATTGGCAATTATCAGTTGTATGCGGGTTGCACAGTAATGAAGTGCCGAGGACATTGGTTTGTCACTCCTATACCGGACGGTTAACCCAAGGGGAATGGAAGATTGTGAATGAGTTGGTGGTAAATGGAATTATACCACATTGAAAGTAAAGATGTCTGATAATTGAAACGATGTGCACCAACAAATTTTTCTATGATGAGAACAATTTACAATGCGAAATACAAGATGAAGATTTCTGAAATGCAAGGTTGCAATGTAATGCAACAACTTTTGCATCTTCTTTCTGAGAAACATTATGTATATGGGCACATGAGATGTGAAAGTAAAGATGTCCTATAGGATATATTCTTTTCCCAACCATATCAATTTTTTTGGCAACGTGTTTTTCCACTATGATTGTTATTGACTGCACACACAAGACAAATAGGTACAACATGCCATTGTTTGAGATGATTGGTGTGACTTCTGCGGGCCAGTCATTTTACATCGCATTTTCTTTCTTGACAGAGGAGAAGGAGGAAAACTTTGAGTGGGCGTTGGTCTATTTGACAAGTCTATACGAGCATGGAGCACTACCATAAATTCTTGTGTTCAACAGTCAGCAGTCATCTCTAAATGAGGTTCAAGTTATATTTACTATTGTTTATACTTTGCTTTTCTTGATCCAAGTGCAAAATAATGTGGAACTTGCTTGTGCGAAGTATAGTCTCATGATAGAGGATAATAAATTATTCATTGAATGGTTGATAGGGGTGACATAGGCCTACACACCTTATCCCTTTAATAAAATTTGGGATAGGCTCTCCCCATTGTGGGTGACTTTTCTAAATCTCATCGCCTATATTACTGAAAGTTGGATGTCGTCGCGTCATCAATTTGCTTGTGCTCGGACTAACAATGTGTAATATTCAGTAATTTAAGTTATATAAATTATGAAATTAGTGTATTTACCGGCAATGACTCGTGATGTCACTAATCATATTTCGTACGTGTTAAATGTGCTTATTATTCGAAATTAAACTGAAACATACATAGTAATAAATTAATAATTATTTAATAAATAATTTAATGACGTTTTTAGGCTCGTACCTGTTAGAAGATTGAGATGATAGTTTAGTAATTTAGACGGATGTTTAGTACATGTAGAATGTCTAGTTAATACTTAAAATAATGTATTTTAAGCCCTATGGTTTAGTATATGACTTGGTCCATATTTTAGGCTATTTAGATGTAATTTTAGGCTTGTTTAGGTGAGGCCCATATGCTAAACCCATTTTCAAAATCAGCATACGAATAAGGTCATTAGGATATATTAATTTGGGGTGGAATTAAAGCAATTGAGGCAACTTTACTTCGTGTTAGAATATAATTGTTTTAGGGCTATAATATGATTATTCATTGGAATCCAAACATAATTTTATTGAAATTTTATTTCTAAAAATTAATTAACTCATTTCATAATTAAATTAATTAGATAGTTTCAATTACTATTCATGTCCTTGACATAATCTGAAATTGGTAGAAATCCATATGAACCTGAGATGGAATTGATGTGTAATTGTTGTGGAGGTGTTATGCAATTTTAATCGTATAAAACCCCTTATAAATTTCACAAATTGATATGGAATTGAGGTTTGATGATTTAGTTTATAAATTAGGGTTCTTAAATAAAAAAATCTAAAAATAATCCTCTAAATCTTGTTAATTTGAGTTACAACCTTTATATATGGAGTTAGATTTATAGTATACCTCTTATACTTAATGGAGATGGATTATTATTGACTATAACTTTGTTTAGATGGCTTGAGTTTTGGGTTTTCCTCCATTGCTAAGGTTGGAAACTTTTCAGAAGCTACACGGGTGAATCGATTTGCGGGCATGTTGTATTGATTCCGTTACTAGGACAAATCGATTCGAGTCAGGACCGAATCAATTCGACTAGGATAGAACTCAAAGGAAGGGTTCTTTAGGGTTTGGGTTGGACCCTAAAAAATTTTATTTGGAGATTTTATTCTTAAATAAAATATACTAATGAAGTTGATAAATTTGGCTTTTAGACTCACAACTCTTATATGATTAGGATTACTTTCCTTAAATACTATGTTCAACATACCAGGTGTGAATACTTGTGGGATACATAATATAGGGATATCCTTATAGAACGTGTACACCGGTGATCACATTGTTACCTCGATAGATAGAGACGGGCTTTACCTTGGTCATGATTATCTCGGACACTACATGTTGAAAATACCCGTTGAATCTAGATGAGATTCGTGGGGTGATCCTTTCATATATTTTGGGGTATGGGGCCATATGACTGGTGTGAAGGTATAGTGATTATAAATTGTATATGCTTTGAGGTTATAGGTGTGGGACAACCTATAATTATACCTAATACGAGCGAGCGATCCTCGAAAGCGGCAGGGATAAAACTTCGTTATTTCAGGTCTTGAGAGTTAGCCCATTTATGATGTACGTGGTATGAATAGTACTTATGTTGATATAGACTTAGACATTGTATTTATTGATATGTTCATCGAGTTGAGATGTATAAAATGATTAGAATTGAAATCTTTACTTATATTTAATTGAAATAAATAGTACGTAATCATGGGATTCACTTGGGCTTGGGAGTAAACGCATGCGATATTTAGGATTTTTTGGGTTTAAATAACCAAACATCAACTAAAATATGAGATGAAGACGCGTATAGTTATATTGTATCCCAAATTCAGTTATATTCTTACTCTTCGTAGACTTGTTGTTACAGCTGTTAAACTATATTTTTAGGACAAAGGAGTTAAGTGTAGCCTCACCCCTGATCCTGTTATACACTCTCATCAGTTATTGTTCAAATAGGATGTAGGTGTCGAGATTGCATGCTCATTATCTCATTCGTATTTGTTTGTTTGTTAAGTCAAATTTATGTTGAGTATAATTGAGTAAGGATTTTTGTTATATTTGGTATGGCATTATTTGTGAGACAATTGTAGCTATGCAATGGTTTTATTACTATCGGTTGGGTTGGTATCAAAGTTTATGTGGTTCAACTTTATTATAGTTCATTTATTTATGTTATGCATTTAGTTTTATTTCTAGACATGCTTAAAGTGATACCCAAATGTTTAGACTTCTATTTTATTTTTTTAGACTTGATCAATTTAGCTTAAATTTTATGGAGTGTCACACAAGGTTATGCATAGTGGTAACCGAATGATAAACAGGGTCGAGGGTGCACATTCTCAACTAAAAAAACATTAGGATAGTAGCACCGATGCATTCTCCTCCATTTGGAAATGGATGGATGCGTATCTATCTCTATAAGTGACACAAATAACAACTAATTTTAAAAAGTCACTTGGAACAAATAAGCATACGAATAATGACCCAATTTTGAGAGAAATTTGAGGACAAGAATGCACTCGGCCTTGGGCATGATTGTCCATTATGATGTCAGTTGCCTTGCACAGTGTTGGGGATAAATTCTTTACAGAGTTGGCATGTACTCATTGCTTACTTACAGTGTACGGTTTTCCCTATGCGAACGAGTTGGTAGCATGTGAGGTTGATGGCAATCTAATTCCCTCATGGGATTTGGATTGTCACTCGAGAAAACTTTGTATCGTACTAAATATCCTAAAATACCTTGATATGATTTACATATCGGATTTGCAATGTTTCAAGAAACAGGTGGGATAAAGCTTATGAGGTTGAACAAAAGATGTTGTTGAGCAACTTAATGGAAATCGTAACTCCATTAACTACTTCATTGATAATGCCCACCCCTAAAAATAAAAGGTAGAACTAAGATGAAGAGGATGAGACAAATGGATTGGCATGGGAGGTCAGTGCACCGAGAATGACCTACTAGAACAAAAATTCAAATAAGCACCCACCTATCACCTCAAAAACTCCGGAGAAGTGGTTAACATAAATGAGGTTGTAGATTAATCATGTACGTGGATTTTTCCAACCCTTTGTTGATGAAATATGTGAGGTGCGATCCAATGGTACGTGTGGGTACACGACAATGGCAAGAGGGGCATGAATTGGGGATGGGATGAGGCATTGGCATGTAGTAAGTAACGTAATGTTAGAAGAGCTACGTGAGAACAAGAGTTGGTACAAATAAATAATGAAGTTTTACCTAATAGATTCATATGAAGCTCGACTACTTTCGTCACATGTTCCCAGAAGATAATTGGTTTGTCTTGTTAAAATTTAGGTACCTTGTTGCTAAAGATTTGAGGCTAGTTATGGTCATAATATCCGAAGTTCAAGCATTGACATATGTGCCATTTGATATTAGGCAAAAAAGTTCATTGTAAGAGAACTGTGTTGTCTTCATTTTGAATGGTAGAAATGTTCATTCAATATTTTTGGAGAGAGCAATGGTTCTTCCCCCTCCATATATTGCTACTAATTAAAGAGTGCATGCCAAACAGAATGGAAGAATATGTTTAAGATCCTTATGCGAGAATTCCAAAAAATTTACCCATAGAATGTTGTGACTAGGCATGAACCGACTCCGATTTCATCGAAGAAGAAAAGTATTTTGGAGTGCCTTGATGAAGCTTGTTAAAAAAATTTATGGAAAAGTTTTTGAAGAAGTTTGTGAAGATTTTTCTTATGAAGAATAAGTATATATAACTAATTACTAATTTAAATGAATTTATGTAGGAAATGATGATGTGATTTTTGAGAATTTTTCGAAGAAATTTTGTGAAGAATTTTTGTGCAACAAAATTATATATAACTAATTACTCATAACTATTGAAGTTATAAAGCAATGATGTAATTTTTGCATAAATGACATATTAGTTATTTATATAAAATGGATTTTTTTGTATTTATGTTATGAAATTACACGTACATATTATGATTGGGTGCAAGATTTACGTAATGTTTGGGTGCATATTATGTTTGTGGGTTTGTAACGCCTTAGCCCGGATTTATGGGTCACCCGTGGTCAACTTGGTCCAACACGAGCGCTAGGTGTGTAGTGCAATGAAATAATCTAAATAAGGTTGCTAATCAAGTTTTATTTAATTACCATTTCAGTTGTTTAGCATGCCATTCCCATTTAACATCAAGCTACGTGAGGGACCTATGGAAAGCATCCTCTAAATCCAAGCATACAGAGCTATTAACATAAAATAAAAGAGATTACTTACATGTATAACGCTCTCTAAATACGAAATCGCACCTAACCTGCCGTAACAAAGACGAAGGTGTGAGCCGAGGGTGTGAGCCGAATACTCAATTAAAAATATACAAAATGCAGTATATAATTGAACGACCGAAAGAAGACTATATATATATGCATGGATGAAATACATGCATGAAATCATTTTAATTTACCATAATCTTATGAAAGAATTACCTTTTTTTCTTTTCTTAACATTCATTCCTTGATTTAACACACCTGGTTAAATAATCAAAATAAAAAACACCTTCTATAAGGAAAATCATTTATTTTATTGATATTTCCCTTTTATTCATACTCATTCACGTTAGTATTTTTGTTGAAATTTACCCTTTCAACACAATCAACCACCATGTTAGAAAATGCTTATTTTTCCTTTGAAAATCTTTCATAAACACACCATTTTGTTAATTATAGGTCAAACCTCTTTATTTTGCTTAGCTACCCATTTAATCCATTCACTTTACCATTTCTTTACTTTATTGACGTTAATCAATTTTCCCTTTACTTGTCTACTTTATCCTTTGCCAGAACATTTATTAATTCATTTAAGTTAGGTTATATTTTCATATATTCACCACATAACACAATTCTTAACATGCTCCATTTCCCATTATTTTTTATCTCGAAATCTTATAAAAACAACATACTTTAATGGGCTCCACATCATGGGCTATGCGCACCTATGCCCTGGCCAATAATTTTGGGTCTTTCACCCCAAGGCTCCAGGCCCTTCTTAATTTTTTTGGTGTCCTCTGAGTCCTAATTAATGTGTTTTAATATTTTACAAATGTCCACAATAAATCACTTTTACTTTTTACCCGGCCGAAGCCAAATCTAGGGTTCCACTCCAACTTGTGTTACACTTTAAAAATCATATTTTCTTGTCCTTTTTACTCTACATTCATTTAGCCCAAAATCACGTTCATTTAGGACCCTTTTCGTGTATCTCCATTTTCAATATTTTTATTTCTTAAAAATATCCCACTTTATGTAAAGTTACCATTTTACTCATTTGTTTTCAAATTGATCATTTCCTTCATGTTGACAAGTATTAATTACCAAAATATCATTAATGTACCCAAATTAACTTATTAAGTGTTTTTAACACATTAACATCTTTTTAACATTTTAGAGTAACACTCTTATCAATTAGAAACATCTTTATTTCATTACTTTCTTTTCTAAGAAATTATTAACATTTAAGACCACTTTGTAAGAAAGTACTATTTTCTTTCCAAGTTCATATAGTCTTAAAACCATAGATTTATCACCTCTTCAACACCATTTTCTCACACTTTAAAGACTTAATTTTATACTTTCTTTATTTCATATTTAAATGAAAATAAACCCTCATTAAACTTTTTTATATGCTTAACAAAAATCATATTAAAAGGTTCAAACATATAATTTGTTCTATAAGTTTCATAATATTTCTTAAACATAATTTTTAAGCCAAAAGACATATTATTTCTTCAAATGTGGATAAAATGTCTAGTTATACCAAACTCACATTTTTTCTCATGAAAGCTTTGAAATATTTATTTATAAATTGTTCCCAACAAAGTCAGCATTCTTCCAACGTTTTTATTCCATATAAGTGTTTAATACCAAGTTTTCTTGAAATATATCAATTTACTTAAAATCATTAAAACCCATTTTTACAAATCTTTAGAAACATCATTATTAAACTACATATGCCTCCTACTCTTAAACTCTATATGCAAAATCAACAACTAATAACATAGAGTCTTAAGATTAAGAGTGGAGTTTTTTCACCTCAAATAGAGCTTTAAAAATGGTTGGATGAGGGAGACGATGATGGAAACCCCCACCTTTTAAGGTGGCCTCAAGAAGGTTGACCATCTCCACAAAGTATGCTCCAAGCAAAACCCCTTTAAAACACCATATTTGTCTACTCTTATTCTTATCCAAAACCCACAACAACACCTCTAAAATTCGTATCTCTACCCAATAATGGAGGAAATGGGTGTATAAGGTTCAAATTTGGTGGGGGACTAGTAGAATATGATGGAATTAGGTGGATATATGGTGGTGGCATGGTGATTTGTAGTGGTGAAAGAGGGAAAAATACTAAAAATGGTGGAAGACCCCCTCCAATCTCTCTCTCTCTCTCTCTCCCTCTCTCTCTCTCTTCTTTATCAAAATAGACCACAAATAACCAAGCGCACCATTATAAAACACCCCTAAACCTGAAAATCCCATTTTTTCCAATCTCGAATCACCAGATCTCGACACCTCATCCATCCAATGATCCAAAATGTGACCGCACACAATGGCAATCAGATTTTAAAAAAAATTGTTGCGCTCGTTGGAATGAGAATGACCTATCATTCGAACTGTCCTTTGAACGACCTTCCTACGAGTCTGTTCAGGTATGCAGTTGGGTCTCATTCGATCCTCACTTCGAACGACCAAGGCTTCTCGTTCGAACGAACTTGAACTCGTTCGAACGACTTTTCCTGAATTTCATCGAACTTTCTAATTTTCATCCGCATTCTTCCAATAATTACCATTAGGACTCCAAAATCAGTAAATACAGATATAGACCCAATCATAATGATCTAAATCCAAATGTTTCATATATTTATAATTTATGCGAGAAAAATTAATAAAATATTGGGTACGGGTATTACAGGGTTTTTGTAATCTTTCATTACATATTATGTTTGTGTAATTTTAAAATTGAAAGAATTATCACATCCATACCTTCCAACGTCCCTACCTAAAACCACACTGACTTAAAACTGTGTTCCTACTGACATTTAACCAATAAGCATTTAGTATCCATAACACCACAGTTACAATGGTTTGACACGACCACAAGTCACCATGGAAAATTGTTCATTTGATACTGTTCGGTGACTTCCAACCGTAAAGACCACATCACGTTGACTTGTGTCTATGGGAAACACCAATTCTGATTTTATTTGGTTAGAATTCACCGTTGAGTCACAACCATAGTTAAAATTCATCGGGGCTTCATATTCATGGTGGGATGACACCAAACAGTGATTCACTGATTTTGGAACTTGGTGTCTTACAACCATTTAGGGTCTATCTCACGGTGGGAAGTTTCCCTGTGTTTTACAAATCCTTAATTTAATGTGATCATTTAGTCCCATCCAAATTTTTATCCCTAATAAAATTCTACTTCTATGAAAATAAAAACTAACATTTAAAGTTAACAACATATAATGATAAACCAATAAAAGTTAACAAACCAAATTTCTAATCCTCCTCCCCTAATTACAAAGTACAAAAAATACATCGTAATTCAACAATTACAACTACCATTCAATAGGACTATGACAAATTAAAACTATTTTCTTCGTTGATTCTTTGACACCGGATTATGCCGGGCATTCGTCTTCGACTCTCTCGCGGGTCTCTTTTGTAAATAAACTTTCTCTTCACCCTTTGTGTTGGTTCCATTAGCTTTGAGTAGCACGTCGACTGCTGCTCCTCCACATACCAGGATATCTACAACATCTTGTTCCTCTCCAGTGTCAATCACATCTTGTAATAATTTGGCAGTTATATCAATTGTATTAACCTGATAAATGTTTGATTTATTAAATAATGGTAATATAAATTTCAACCATATCTAAAATAAGTTAGTACTTAATCACTTACTATTTTTTTAGATTCTTTGACCTTTTTTGGCCACAACCCATAGCCCGAATGTCACACAATATGGTGGGAACGATCCAAAAACCAATCCATGCGGTCACTTGCACACTCCCATGGATAATGTTTAACTTGGACTGATCATATTCTTTTGTAAAGTAGGTGGTCTATACAATTCCCTTATCACTATTTTTCTTTGTCATACCTTACTTCATACTAAGCATGGGTCAACCCCTCTCCTTGTGCAATGATATAATTGGTGGTCTAGGTATGGTCTAAACCCGATTGGATTGTCGGAGAACACCCAATTGATGTAATTCTTTGTAATAGCCTCTCCTAACCTCTTCACCTTCCCCTTGCACTACTGCATCAGTCAGTCTGCACGGTTGGATAAACATATACATTCTTTCCGGGACTCCTTCTCCGTTTATCCTACCAACCGCCTTAGTATCTTAAGTGCATTGGGCTTGTCGAGATTATTTCGGTTAACCTCACCGTACAAGCACTCCCCCTCCATCGGTATCTTGAGTAAATGCTAAATATCATTAGGCGTATTGGCCATGTCACCAAATGGCATACAAAAAGTATTAGTCTTCGATTTTCATCGCTTAATAAAAGTGAATACCATAATGTAATCAATGTAATGAAATTAATGTTTAACTATACTCCACAACCATGAGTCTTAAACCAATTATAGGACATTTGGGTCCTCCTTCTCAATATCCTACTCGAAAAACTTTTTTTTAGTATTGTACACATTTCATAATGCCTCTCTCTTCACCTCAATTTCATATTGCATAAGCAATATGGTTTTTGAAATGTTTTAATAATTTATGTTCCTTAGGCAAAGAGCCCTAAGATTCGTCGAGCTGCGCTTTTGCTTTCTTTACATGTGTTTTCTCTGGAATTAATGAAAATGCACCCTTGTCTTTATTTTCATCCTCTCTTGTAGATCCATTACTTTCTGTCTTTCGTCCCCTAAACTCATCCTCATCACCGTACTCATAATCATCAACCTCATTATTTTTCTCATCACAAGCCTCCTCGTTCTTCTTCTCACCTCCTTCCTCACATCCCTTATCTTTAACATCACTATTATCATCATCATCAACAACCTCCTTATTCTTTCCTAAACTCTTTTCACTCTCAACAATTGCGTCCACTTTTTTACCTATCTCTTTCTCATCCCTAACCTCTTTCTCGCTTACCTCCTCCTCCTCTTCAACACCCACTTTCTCCCCAAGCACTTGCTCATCACTCTTATCATTACTACCTTATTTGTTCCTCTCTTTTGGTCCCTCACAATGTGATGCTGGGCTCCTCCCTTCTCACAACCCTCATTACTCTTACTACTATTCTGTTGATCTTTACTATATCTATTTGATGAACTTTGTTGCTCTTTACTCTCATCCTTCTTCTCTTCCCACACCATTGTCTTTATAGCCTCCAATCTATGCTTCCTTTATGAAGCCATAAGAGATTTTTTTCATTTATATTCTCTAAATATATTAAAATATCAAACTAATAAATAAAAATTATCAACCTAATGGATTGATAACACAATATGATGAGGTTGTGATCGTGAGGAATTAAAACCCATGTTAGCTTGTAACCGAGTATCATACACCAAACACGGCTTGAACACACAACGTGACATTAAAAACATATGTCGATTTGTCATCAGGTGTATACCCCGACCACGATGACAACCCATCGTTAAAATTGATGTACAAGACTTTAAAGTTACACGATGGGTCACCACCACTTGTAGTTGCCAACTCACAGTTGGAACTCACCGTCCTAAATCGTCTCCTTCGGTGGCGAGGTATTGATTTATAGAAACAGATAAAAAAAATTCCTTATTCGTTTTAGTTGTTTTCATGTGTTTGTGTTGTCATTTTTGTTCATTAAGCTCTTCGTTTAGTTTAAAATATAAATATTAGGGGTTTACAAGTTAAGTAGTTCAGATGCAAAGGGGGTTTGTTTCAATACTCAGGGTTTAACAAGTTGACATACAAATATTAGGGTTTTATAAGTTAAGAAATTAACAAATGAATGGTTAATGTATTTTAATAACAATAACATACTGGATTAAGGTCCAAGCTTGAACTTAGTGCTTGTGTCTTTGGTTTAGATGTAGGGTTTTTACTTTAGAAAGAGAATAGAATAAGGAAAAATGAGGATTTTGGGGTGCCTCTTAATTTGGTGTATGAAAGAAGTTTTTAGTTAGTTTGTGGTGCATGTAAGATATTAGTACAAGGGATAAAAATTTGAGGTGCCTTTAACAACAACCATTAAAATTAAATAGTTCTATTGACTAACCAAAAACTGAAATGACAATTTAAGACTTCAGTCATATAGGAGGCGTGAAGGGTTCACGTGATACAATGGAATACGCCACCATAACACAATAAAAAAAGACACATTAATGGATTTAGGTTTATTGGGTTTATATTAGTACATCTCAATATTTTAATTCGTAAAGATAATGGTTCGACTTTGTAAATTTTGATACACCACCCATTTGTACCCACTAAAACTCGCAAAAACTACTGTAACTCTTTATTGATATCTATTTATACCACATTATCATTACTCAATGAGGATTTGCCATGTGGGATTATAAATCGGTAATAATAACCGAACTGTAATATATAAAATCAAGTCAACTGGTAGCAAACGTGTGTGATAACTGTCATAGTTTAGATGTGGTGTAGAAAATAGAGGAAAACAATCTACATGTGGGAGTTAGTGCACCTATGTGGGAAATATTTAGATAAATAGACACCAAGAAGTTACCAAAGAATTACGTTGCATGGAAAGAAACTCTATAAATAAGCAACGAGCAGACAAAGGAAAAATGAATCCCTCAACCAAAGTAAACCCTTTCGCTACAAGTCTTGCCTTGAAAATTTTTGCCATCCCATCTACATGTATTTTCTTCTTGTAGATCCACTTGAACACGGTTACCACGTGGTAAGTCTACAAGCTCCCAAAACTTATTTGAATACATTGATTCTATATCATCGATTCCATTTATATTTTTATAGCCTTTTGCCAAAGCTCTAAGTCCTTATCTTGGAGTGTCTCGCTATTATTATCGGGATTCGATTCGTGTACCCTTGGGATATCACCAAAGTACTCACCCCAATACACTCACCTATCAAGCTGATGCCCGACTCTTCCGCTATGATTAAAATCCACTTGCTATCCAGTATAAGTGACACATGCATCCCGTTCTTCAATAATACTCCCACTACTGGTAGGCAGTGTATTATCGATATCCGGTTGTATTTTATCATGTGCGGATGGTTCAAAACAAATTACTTAATCTTGACCTCTTGTCTCTTCCAATATCAACTCACTCTTGTATTTGTGGTCCATTATATCTTCCTCTATGAATCAAGCATTTGTGATAACAAATACCATATGGACCTTAGGATTATAAAATTGACCACCCTTTGTTCCTTTTGGGTAACCTATAAAGATATATACATTTGTTCTTGATTATAATTTTCGTGGCTCCTTACGCACTTTGTGTGCTTGGTAACCCCAGATTAGAACATGCCCTAAACTAGGCTTATATCGAGTCCATATATTCATGGGTGTTATTGAGGCTGATTTCGAAGGAACTAAGGTTTGTAACTATGCGACCGCCTCTGATGTACGATCCCAAAAAATAATTTGGTAGATCTGAATAACTCATCTTGGATCTAACCATGTCCAAAAGAGTCTTGTTACTTTTTTCTGCTACACATTTTGTCGTTGAGTGTCCAGTGCAGATAATTGGGACATAATACACACATCTAATAAATAATTCCTAAACTCTCCCAGGAGGTATTAACCTTCACAATGAGATTGTAGAGTTTATATTTATTTACCATGCCTACGCTCCACACCAACCTTGTACACTTTAAATTATCAAAGGCTTCAAACTTATGATTCATAAGGTAAACATATCCAATCTCAAATAATCACAATGCAAGTGCAAAGTACTCGTATCACCTCTTGCCCGAAATGTCACAGGTCCACACAAATCAAAATGAAGAAGTTCCAACACGTCTTTGGCTCTATAGCCTTTGGTCGTAAAAGGGCCTCTTCGTCATTTTTCCATCCAAATAGGATTCACAGACTGGAAGTGCCTCCATTTCCAATGAACTCAATTATCTATTTGAAAACTAGTGTTTGAATTCTTTTTATTTTAATATGACCTACGTGTAAGTGCTAAGGATACATTTGGGTCAAGTTAGAAGATGTCTTTCTCTTTAGGTTATTTACATTTTACTTATTTAAGCATTTAGCAATAATGGTGAGACAAACTTTATAACATGAAGATCATTTTTCAACGTGCCACAACAGATAAAAGATTTGTTATTTTTTTTATAAAAAAAACACCTTTATTAAAATAAACCAAATATCCACTCTTAACTAACTTAGAAATCGAAATTAAATTTGTTCTAAAAGTTGGAACATAAATTTTTTTTACTAAAATTAACCTTTTGTATTTAAAACTAAGTTTAATAAACAATGATCTCTTTACCAAACAACATTTATATGAAATCAAGCAATTTGGCTTGATAATGCTTTGTCAAAAATAAGTCAACCAAACTAATATTAATGGATAATATACATTTTTAGTTAACCCGTGCATGGTTAAAAAGGATATCTAACAATATGATATCATTCCAAACATGTAAGAATAAAACAAAGAAAAATATGATAGATTAATAAATATAACGGAGATATAGTCCACTCATTCATTAATATCAATGACTGAATAAGTGTATCAAAATCTCAATAATAACTTAAAAATAAATCATGAATAAATAATAGAATGTAAATAATAATTAGGTGCTAAACAATTCCCTTACATTATCTCTGAACATAAAAATGAAATAAAATAGATAAAGATGGATTCAACCCTCGACACCAACATAAAATGGATGATGGATGATCGAAAAGGGTAGAAGTTGAATGTCCAATGAATCAACACCTAAATCGCTATTCTGCTAGACCTGAAAGGTGTTCAACATAAACATGGTCAAACTCCGTCAAGAACTTTCCTACGTGATCCTAAATAAGGAATCTATACAATAATAATAAAATGATCCATCCTAATGCGTTTTAATTAGGCTATTATACTAATCCAGTCTAATTATATCATCCTTTTTTATTTAAATTTTTTTAAAATTTATAACTTATTCCACTATTATTATATGTCATTTAATTTCATATGCGTATGATATTAATTTTATCATATCTCAATTATAAAGTCCACACATAATATGTAAGGCATCCTAATATCCCACATAATGATCAAGCGACTTAACATTTAACATATATTATATAAGGCCTCACTCATGTCTCAAATACAATACATAAAGAGTATATCGGCAACACATAATCGCCAAACATCCCCACTGCTTGCATGTATTATGTGGTTTTTATTCAACAATACACACATAATACATGGGACATCCAGATGATCATAGAATAGATACAACTCAAATATATTATGTAGAAATTATTCAATAATCAATACATAATACATATACATATACATGACATCCATACATTCCCAAGATAAACATATGATCCTCACATGTCAAATTTATTATATAGCTTTTATTCGACAATCGATACATAATATATAAAGAACGTACACATAGTCCCAATGTATATCACAAGTAAAAGGTCATTTACCATCCCAAATTCTTATTTACAAATGTTTTAATATTAAGCGCATTGGGTAGGGTTTTTACAAAATTAAACCATTCCCTGGCATCCATTAACTATAATTTACCTCACTATTTAGGTTTTCCATTATTTTTACTCCTAAAACCCCATTTTTAATTTAAAATCACTTAAGAACCCCTTGGGATACACCCGAACCCAATCCAAACAATGATTGAACCGACACCCAAAAAAGTGCCAGGGGTGGCTCGATCCTGTCCTAGTTAGTTTGATTTGATTATGGTACCTTCCCCAATGTGTTTCATTTTTGTTACGAGTTTTAACCCAATTATCCAATTCCGTTCCAGCAATATGAATTTGTTCCAAAGAGAATATGAACATATGATATATTAATGCAATGTTCCTTTTAAAATATTTGTATGTGAACATATACTCGTATACTTGTATCACTTATACAAAACCCACACACACGAAATAATTTTTCAATTATGACGAAATTAATTTTAGTATGATAAAAATTTAAGATTACTATGTCCAATTACCTCAACATAAGTGGCATTCTGTGGAGTGAGATCGTGTACGATGTCTAGTTAATATTTGATAAAACTTTTCGGTGAATGACTTCATAAACCTCTTGTTAAATAACCTCAATGACAAGAGACTCGAAGTACATTTTGTAAAGCATAATACGACAATCCAACTTATCGGAGGCACATGAGTATAAAAATACTCTTACAATCCCCCCTTTTGTTTATTATATGACATAATAAACAAAACAAATATTACAAAGAATGTAAGTAAATCTAACAACCTGTGACACAAGATAATGTCCGACCAAAGGCAAAGATTAATCTAATAACATATAACCTCAATACCAAGACCCTAACTCACAAAGTGAACACTTGAACTTGTCATACACTAATAAAGAGAATCAAAATGCCAATGGCTATAAAGACAATTAAATATATGTACAATAATGTATGAAATCATTTAGTCACATAAAGTATATCAAGGAGTCTACAAGACATGCATGATAAAATAGCATAATAATTTATTGTTCTTCATTTCATATGTGTATATAATCCCCCTAACTCATTTCCCTATAATAAGTGTTATAATGTAATTAAATTAAGACTCCGCCTTAATATAACCTCCTCCTCCTTTTGTCATGGAATTGACCAGGGAAAGATAATTAAGATAATATATATATTTAGTCAATGATAAAATGAAAGATTTTATATAATGTTAATTAAAGTGGCATATACTATAAAGAAATGTAATACAATCCATCAAATATATATAAATATTTAAGCCAGATCAACTAAATCAATATGAAGTCAAATGATATAAAGCATAAAAGATAATCATGGTAAGAATGCTAAATACAAATATGATTAAAAAGAAACATGGATTCACAAAATGACTTCCCATAATGTATCAATCTCAAGATACACCAAACGGGGAGTATTATGATTTTATAGGATATAACAAATTTAAACCATAACAATAATCCTAACTTAGTCATCCACAAACACCTAGAATGATTCAACCATAACTAAAAAAATATCCGCAACCAATACATCTCATCACTCGTCACTCGTCACCATCGTCGTCATCATTCCTCTCCTCATACATTATGCAAATAGAGCTTACTTCACTGCTAAGGTCGGCTATAATCCTCCTATGGCTGGAAAATTGACTCTCATTCTCCGTAAAAATGCATCAACACGTTGAGTGAGTGTCAGTTTAATCTGAGCAATCAACTCTTAGCGTAGAAGGTTCACAATTCAATCGGACAGGTGGTTGAGTTGGTCGGTGGGTGAGCCGTAAGTGCTAGCCTAAGGTCATCTCCATGAAGCAAATGTAAATGTGGATCCATGGGCATATGATAGACATGTTATCATAATTAGGTAACAATTATGTAGATAGTGTGAGATCATAATTCCATGTCTAGGGGATATCTTAGATTGCGATACCCTCTCTATGGAATTATAAGATTTGTTAACACCAATTAAAATTTGATCAGTGGATAATCCATCAGAGCATTAAATACGTTAAGCCTTAGAATCGAATAATTGATTAGATGTTTGTCAAAATCAATTTACAACAAATTGATTTGACCAAGCGGGTGTCGAAAGTTTAACGTGGGGAATCACATTATATACCATAATAAATTTTGAAAATAAGTCCTCATTATATCTAAGTGATTTTTTAGATAATTAAATTAGAGAGCGGTTATAATTATTTAGTGGAATTAAGTATGATGAAATAAATTACGGGGTTGTAATTTAATATTTTCGAGTATTTATTTGAAATACAAATTAATTATTTATCTTAGGTCCCTAAAATAGTACATGTATCCTAGTACTTAGGCCTGAATTCTCAAAAAATCCAATTTGGTCGAAGCCCACCACTTATATACATATATATTGGTTTAAGTTTTTAAGCTGCATAAATCATTATTAGGGCTTGATAAGGAGATGAGAAAGTGATATTCACATTTTTGTGAAAAGATCAAGATAGATATGATCATATCTCACTCATAAGAATTGGTTTTCATCTTAAGAGGTACCCACACCCCTACCTAATTTGGTGTGGATCATATTAAGTGTTGTACTCAAATAAACTTTGAGGAGCGAGGGTGAATAGGTTTAATTATAAACTTTGTCCAATTTTTGCAAATTTTATTTTTCATATGGATTTTAACCATCCTAGGATAATTTTCAACTAGATTAGGTGATAAGATATATGTGAATTAATAATTGAAACAATCAATTAGGAAACTAGGTTAATTTTGACAAATAAACACCAGAAGAAAATCCTAAGGTCAAATTGATGAATTGAACTAGATATAAGTGATATGCATAATAGAAATGGAGTAAGCAAGATAAATAAAACATAAACCGCCCACAAGATATATTTATAAGGGAAAAGCCCACCTGGGGGTAAAAAACCTAGATGCAACCTGATATAATATTCAACTTGAAAAGATTTTATACAATGAAAGAAAATCTCTCCCCCCCCCCCCCCCCCCCCGGTTGATGCAATAAATTACCTATGAACATTGAACTCTACCCCATTGATAATGAGTGATCCATATGAAGCTCCATCGAGCGAATAAGGAAGTCTCATTCTCCTCCTTAGAGTCGCACCATTCTTGAACTCTCCAATAGCTAAAATACCTACGCGTTAGATCTTGGAGTGTAGATCTTTAATTTTGAGTTAAAATGATCAGACTGAATATAAGCCAAGTGGATATAATTTCAAAACACTCTCAATTCCTCACAAATAATCGATCAAATGTAGATTTATGTTTTCTCTCTATTTTCAAAGGTATAATTGATTTTTAACAAAGAAATTTGATATTCTCTTAACCTAGAAAATACTTTCCAAGTAGTAGAGAGGTAAAGATGAACTCAAATATTTAGAAATGGAGGGAAAATACCTTATTTATAGGAAAATTTTGAATTGGAAGTCTTTTTTCATAGAAGCCAAGAAGATCTTCAATGAGTTCAACAACGAAAGTTTTTTTTAATAGAAGCCAAGTAGATTTTCAAAGTTTAATGTTAGGGAGGAATAAAGAACAAAACTCTCTCTATACTAAATGTGCATATGAATTTAAGATTTTTACATTGAATAATTCAAAACTCAAAGGCTTTGACATGGGATAAATCCAACTAATATATTTATACAAATGTTCACATTATCTATCTCCCCCTTTGGCTATTCCGTGGCAAAACCCCAAAACCCAAAAATATTGATGACAACTACCCAAATCATTCCAAATTAGCCATATAATGAAAGTGAGTTGTAATTAACATGAAATCCATAGACCAACAACTAAGCAAAATTCGAGTCCAAAGCTTAGGTTTGAGTCTCATCAACATGACTATACCGGAAATCCATGAACAAAAGACACAAGATTAAGAAGGTAAAGCATGCACAAAGAGAAACCCCCTTGCTTTGGGAATCCTCGATAAAACAACATGAGATATAAAGATGGTAAAAATAATGAAAGCTTATGCAATGAGATAAATCCATATAATATCATCAAACATAATATGTATAATCTCCCCCTTTATGAAAAATCTCACCCCAAAGGGTTGTTTCTCTCCTTAAACATGTGAACTTACCAATAAAGAATCAAAGGGACAAGCTCACTCTCTTAGTCTCTTATCTCATTTTTACACTAAAAGTCAAAGATAAGTAGAAAGGCATATATAACGGGTATATAACGGTAAAGATATCCAAAAACACAATGTATAAGCAACACTATAATAGCAAAAAACTAAAAAACAAGTGATGAAATTAATGTTCGAAATAAGGTACTCGATGAAAACCATCATGAGTGTGAGCAACATACATAACCTATAAATTTATAACAACTTCCACACACACACACACACACACACACACACACACACACACACACACACACACACACATATATATATATATATATATATATATATGAAAGCAAGTGATGTATAGAATGTGAATCTTAAAATAGGTATTATAATACAAGGTTTATCAAACATGAATGCATGGGAATCAAGATAAATGATATAAATGTATCTAACTAAATGAAATAACAATATAAATAGACATAGCACTGACAAAGCTCTAAAATATATGGATAATCAGGAATCTATACAATCATCCAAATGTATCATCAAACAACTACTAAATAAAGTACTCCAAACATGATAAGAGTAATACAAGAATATCCAAACGTACTCAAATGAAAAGGAACATTAAACTCCAAACATAATAACTTAGAGATAATCATAAAATATTTAATCACCATCTCATCTTCCAGATTATATCCATCATCAACAGCAACAACAACAACAATAATAACAGGTGTAGGAGCAAAAGAAGTGTGACACCCCGCCTATTCTAATCCTGGGTGATCAGTCCATTATCAAATTAAACAGGAATCATTAATGGCTTTATTCTTACCATCACGGTTGAATTTTTTTTAATTACTAATCACCTATGTTAAAATAAGCTGGTGTCAATTTTTTTTATCTTTTAGTATGAATACATGCGGAAATAATTTAAATGAACTAAACCATTCACATTTAAATATAGTCGAAATCATCACATGACAGTTATATAAAATAAAGGAGGCCGAATAAACCATCGGTGCTCTAAGTACACAATCCAACCATAATAAGTAAAACTGAAACAAAATATAGTCTGATGCATAACAGGAATAAATAAGGAAACATGCCCAACTGAACTGCTAAGTAACCTCCTATCTAGGATGAAAGAGATGAAGCGACACACCCTAACCCAGTTACTTATAATTAAGTTTGAAAGTAAAAGTGATTCAAACCATAATTAATTTTACCAAACCATAAACACGAGTCTTAATTATAGAGTCATCAGCATAAATCTATACAACATTAAATTACTTATGCTTACACAAACTTGATTGAAGGATAAGTTACTTAATTACGTCATTTACATTTAAAAAAATTTATTGTTTCACCCATTCCTGGCTAACCTAACCCAACCTCCTAGATTTGGCAGTGACATCACATTACCTGAAAAACACAAACATAGGAACCGTAAGCAATATAGCTCAGTGAATGCATCACTACCACACTATTGCGTAAAATTAAATGCAATAAATCATGTCCACATAATTATGTATTAACTTATCCGTATCATTAATAATGAATGACCTAACTTTTTGGATCATGATTCACATATCATGTCTGTAATAGACAATTCTCCCCCATTCCTGGCCGAGGAGTAACCCCTTATCATTAATAGACAAATCACCCCCATTTTGGGTCGAGGAGTAACCTCCCATTTCGGTAAACTGAAATGAACAATTTCATATTCATTATATTCTGATCATATCAATAACAGTATACAAATATCTCTTTCCAGTGAGTACACTCACCTTAGATTGTCAACCATGTATTTACGTTTCCTTCGGGTGGAGGTGAACTGGGTTGATTAGACCTTACACCTGTCAATCCAACTAAATCAGTACTGAATCTCAATCATAAGTATTATCTTAATATATTTATGTAACTTTCAATGACTATACAACAATAATATAATTCTACTTAAGTCACATTCCATGAAACATAAGTAAAGATGAAACAATGGAATATATATTGATAAAGTTATGAACATTCAACCGTATCAAATACCTTATTAGGAATTTATAACTAACACCAAGTAAACATAAAAGTATACTTCTCAATGTATATACACATGAAACACGTACTCAAAATACCTTTTGGAAGGAGGAGATACAAACATTAATTCATGGGGTATTCAGTATAGCCTCAATTTATTATCATCCATACTTAACCATCCTATATTCATAAATTGTACAAATACAAGTGTCCAAGTTTATCAATATGGAAATATTTCTGAATATACTTTCCATTACAAGTGACGATGTTATTTTTCAAGCAACCTAGAGCAAGTTATAACTATTTCTTTAAAATATAATAAATCTGTCGTACAAGATCATTTATTGTTCCTTCAACTTCCAAGAATTTTCATAATTTTTCTACATCATAACTTTATATGATTTTCCATACGTTTTCAATAAACATACTGAGTAGTACAAAATTAAAGTTTCATAATTTCTAGAGTTCATTTGCTCTATCAAAAGCTTTACCAAACTCGGGGCATATCGAAATGAAATATACAAACAACAACTATGCCCCAACTTGCAACCATCACTAAGGCCTAACTACGAGAAGTTAAATTCTAATATTTGGAGAGGTTATGAACATATGAGTCTAGTTTCATATACAAATGAAATTTCTCAATTCCAATAAGCACACAAGAAAATATATAAGTTTGAATACAAGGAGTTTCAATACAAAGCAATATGGCCTACAAACACCACTTATCTCACATATGCACCAATACTTATTATCACAACGGAGGATAGAATTTTAATCACTAATTCATGATTTATATACTTTGAAATAAGTATAATATAATATTAAAACAATATTAACACATAATTATACCTTGGAAACACCTTAATGATTTTCTTAGAATTTTTCCTAGTTTTTCTTGGAATTCTTTCTCCTTAAACTTCTACTTTCTCTTTCCTCAAGCTAAAAACCCTCAAAACTAAACCAAGGGATAAATTTGCGGAAGAAATAGGTTAAATGGAGAGGTTTAAGCCAGAAAATGAAGCCCTCCACTCTAACCAATCAAATTAAACCACGTGGTTTACTAAAAGACAAATTACCACTTAAAGGAAATTGACAGATTTACCCTTTGTTCGTAAATTCGACATAACTCCTTACTCGGACCTCTATTTTACACACCGTTTGTAGTGTTACAAACTTAACTTATATATCTACAACTATATAGTTTTTACCTCAAGTCAATTGTTATATTATAAGGGTCAAACCAATCTCCAAGAGGAACATTCTACCAAAAATAACAAAATCTTGTATTTGTAAATAATTTGACATTTCATGATTTATGAAAGTAGGATTAGACTAAACATACACAATTAATTAGTTATGCTAATAACAAATTATTCATATCACATAAGGTAAGCATGATTTAAATATAATTTATCATAATTATATATGGGTTGTCAAATGAATGGTCTAAAGAAAATCTTTTGGATACCTCCACACTGTTGCAGGACACCTAAGAGGTAATGAAAATATTTTTGACATGAGTCAGAGCCCAATTAAAATATTTTGAAAATATTTAGAAAGTATTTAAATCACAATTTGGATAAGTTATTTATTACACACGTAATATCCACGTGCACTCACCTGAGATTCTCACCTCTAAACTAATGTGCACACTTAACGTATTCTACCTAACTAGTATTCCCTGCCCAACTAGATAAGGTATCCGACTACTCTCGATAAGTCTGGTTCTCTCGTACAATATGTTACTACGATCTCAGTAGTAAATTATTTTTTCCCATTTTATTTTTTGAGTCAATTATTTAAGTTTCACTACTTAAAGTATTTTAGATTTACATCATCTATCAATTCTACTGTCTCGTGTAAGTAGATATGACATCCCGGTTATATATATATATATATATATATATATATATATATATATAACTATAACATCTCCAAAATTACCACTTGTGATGATTGCATACTCTGCTATCAAGTCCATGTACCTCTCGTACTCAATCGAGGACTATTGGTTCGGCATGTCTCCTCGAATCCAAAATAATCAACATAATAATGGAGGCGAATATGGTTCTAAGCCATTAAGATAAGCACATACCTAGCGTACCCCAGCGACATGCTGGTCCCACTAATACACGTCACATAGTGAGCCGCCCTAAGTTTCATACTCTGGGGCACAAATCTAGACCTCACTGGAACCATCAAGGTGGGATCGACCTCTACCCGAAACCTCCGGATAGTAGGCAGCGTAGGAATATTCACACACATAATTAAATAATATCTATAGGTATTCACACAATCTATATACATATACTATTTATTAGGTATGCACACAACCCAATTATATTCACTCGTACGTAATATATATCACTCGTATATTCGACGTACCATAAATTTTAATTAAACTTCCAATTCATATAATTTCGAGAATCGCTCATTACTCTAAGAGTTCTAATTACTCATTTTGCAATCCGTAATTATTCCCATCGTACACTACTGGTCACAAACATAAATCACCCCTTACTACGTAATCTTTCTTGAATTCCTTCATTTATCAATTATGGATATTTTATCAATTTCCCCAAATTCTTAACTCGTTTCAACTTGCATAAATCTAATCTCCCCTATAGGCCTACTCATAATTTTTATATTCCCCTCTAGAGTTCAAAAGTATCCCAAAAGTCCCATCACGAATTATGTATAATTTGTAAACTTAAACTAAAACAATTTTCAATTCTGGGAAAGTTCGAATCGATTCGCCCAATGGCCGAATCGATTTGCCTTCTCGAATCGAATTGTCCTTGGGTTGAATCGATTAAAAAAATGTCAGGGGCTTTCTTCTTCCTTTTTCTGTTACGAATTTTCATATTATCAAATTCCTTAAACTTTCATACCAAAATATCAACCTAAAAATTATCATATATAAACATCAAATAATCATATAGGGGCGATTTCTAACTTAAATCATGTATAAAATCCATATAATTTCATCCTATAATCAGATTCACATCTCATAATCATTAACCCCTTTAATTGTGGTGTTATTCCTCTAAATTCCCAAAAAACATTCATCAGAACCCAAATTTATTCCATGATTCAAATCCCAGAACTCTTGATTTTGTTTTCTTTATATAATTGGATTTATTCTATATAAAATACTAATCTCAATTATAATTTTACTCGTGAAATTAAAAAAGGTAACTTCAATTGTCTTTAATACAAAGTTCCTATTCTATATGGGTATTATAACTCATAAAATTTGCAAGATAAATACTTGCCTCTTATGGAAGAAGTCTGATTTGATCCTATTTTTATGAAGCTTCTTTAATAATCCTTCCTCCAAAAATGGTTGCGATGACCCAAATGAGCTTGAATTCTCCAAAATCCTCTCCTAGGCTCCAAGAAACTCCTCATCTCCTCTCTAATGGCGTCCAATTATTTCCTACTCTTTTTACCCTAGTGTTACATCACCACAACTATATATAATCCTTGAAATTTCTAAATCCCCTTAACCCTAGGCTATAAAATGACTAAATTTCCCTCTCGGGGTGTCGATTTGGTATAAAACTATCCCGGGACCCAATCTATACACTCGAGTATACGATTTGGACTATTTTGGCCCTTATGGACTGATCCATGACCTCAAAATCATTATCCGAGTTATGCGTCATTTATTTCCTATCTCGACCTCATTTAGTTCGCACACGACGTCCGGTTGAGATAACATATCATCACGTCACTATTACTCGTTATGACGTCAATTATATAATAACTATTCGCATAGTAATTAATTTTTTTCAATAACATTAACCATTTCTCTCCTATTAATAATTTAATCAATCCCATTCCATTAAATTACTTCACACGTGTAACTTAAATTTAATCGAATTAGTTCAATTTTAACTCTTCAAAATTACAGGTTGTTACAAGAAGTAGTAGGAGTAAAAACAATTACTATGTCAAAACCTTTAAAATAATTCTCACGGGTAGTTACCCTAGTCAATAAATGAGATGTTTCTCGATCAACATGATTAACATGGTAGTCAAAGTGATAATACATATCTAACATCCTCGTATTTATCCTATCGAAGACATCTATTATAAAAGAAAAAGGAGTATCCAAGTATTTTCATAATGGTTAATGAGCACGTGGAGCAAAGGTTGGAACTAGTGCTGATTATCTAGCTAGATCCTCTCTCTCTTATATATATATATATATATATATATATATATATATATGTTGTTCAGGGGGTCGGTTAGAAGTCTATTTAATGGAATGAAAAGTGTTGACACTCGTAATTGGTTCTGAGAAGGAAGTGGAATTATTGGCGCAGAGTCTTGAATTACCTAAGGAATAAATATATCTTATGATCATATGATTATATGGCGAGGTATCCTAAGAAGCATTATAATGGGCTCGTCACATGACCTCTTAGATTAGAGAGGGAAATCAATGGAATCACCATGGACTATATCATGCATCAACTTACCAATGGCATAAGAAAAATCATGAGTTTATCTTTAAGGAATTAGGTTATAAGTAACAACAAGATGAAGTATTTAATACTTATACTCAAGCAGACTGCAGAAATAAACTCCCTACCCATTACATCTCCTAATCGACTAAAAGGTAGAAATTTGATCATGAGTAGAGTTAACCCTCAAGGAAAGAGTTGTAATCAAGACTATCCATTATGATGCAAGAACATCCTTAGTAAGGAAAACTTCATAAAAAATATTATAATAATCAAATTCTTAGTGGTAGTCGCAATCACATGTGCAAAAAACTCATGAACAAGAGAAGCATTGGACGATAAGTTCGATTATAGTAATCGAGAAGTAGAGAGGCTTAGAATAAAGGATTAACGTAATTGTAGAAGGGGCTTGAAGGTAATCCTGAGATTAGGGATAATTCCCTAATTGGCAATAGTATTTGAGATAAAGCAACCGAGGCAGCTCAAGCATGGCAACTCAAGCGTTGCAACTAAGCGAGGCACCTTGGCATGGCAACTCATACTTTAGCTTGTTGTATTAGTCATATTGTTTTTCTTTTTATATTGACTGTAAGTTATAATGGTTGTAATGATGTAACGAGAATAATAACGAGTTTTAGTGTGAGGTCAAATGGTACTCGCGAGAGACCAAGCTTGATAGGGCTTGGGAGAGCTTTCGTGCTCTATTGAATGACCTCGCCGTGGGAACTTTAGAGGGACTTGGTTGGGAGAATTAAGAAGTGAGGCACCGTTGGGGGATTGTCCTGACCATCTTAGATACACCTGGTAAAACACTGAAGAACCCTGACTGTGGAACCTCGGGCGGAGCAGCTTGGAGTTCCATCAGGCGTTGAGTTGTGAACCAAATAACCCTCTACTTAATGTCACATCTACTGTATGTGATTCACTAGCCAACTAAATGTCAGACCTGCACTTGAGTAAACCACCGTGGTATTTGGGGCTGTCAGGCAGTTGGTGAGCCACCTCTGTGACAACAGCCCCCTTACACACAGTGGTTAGGCAAAAGGCATGTCTTGGAATTTAATGTTTATGACGTGGAAACAACTAGTGCATCAGGCATTTAATATTGCGACATAAAGTACGAGGGATGTCTTTCATAGTATTTAATGACTGAGTTGCCTCGGGGGTGGTGTGGGGGGATATTTAAGGACCCCAACCACCTTTAAGGAGAAGATATATGATCTTTTGAGAGTTAAGGAGTTATTGCTAGAGAGAATACACATCAGAGAGAGTTATTGCAAACCAGAGGGTTTACTCACTCACCATTGTTATTTATTATGAAGATTTTAATACTTGACAGAGATTCTTGAGGGTGTTTGGTGTGTTTCTACCTTCCTATCAAGGTGTATCTAGGGTGCTTACTTCTCTCTCCCTTTAGCTAAGTTACTTCTAAGTTCATTACTATCTTCTGAGTTATACACGAGAGATTTGTGAGTTTAAACTGAGTTTATGTTCATTGGGTTTGTGTTTGTATGTCCTATCATTAATCCAAGGTTCTGGATAATTAGCTTATCATTACCGTACTCAAAAGGGGTTACGCCTCCATCTTATCTAAACTACCCTCTTATATTTGGCGACTCTGTTGGGGAGGCATTCTTCTAAGTAAGGAGTATGGCACAAGATAATGGTAATCAAAGGCTCAACTTTGATGACATCCAACGTAATGAAGAACAAGCTGCGAGAGAACTAGAGGCCCTAAGGGATGGGGCTCCTCGACTAAAGGTACCTCCGGTTCCGGCGACGTCAGGCGTTCCGAGGGTGACACAAGCTTCCACGAGTGCGGGGTTGGTACCCACTCAGGTTGCGCTCCTCATGAGCAAGTTTTATGAGTTTTTGCAAACTCCATTAGCTTCGACTATGCTGGGAGGATTGGAGGCTAATGCCTTCGTAACACCAGGGGTGGCTACAATTGCCCCACCAGGTGCAGGTGTTGTGGGAACAGTCCCAGCAAGCATACCCTCTGTTATAAATCCAGCAGTGGGAACCTCAGGAGTTTCAATGGCCCCCACTGTGACGTTTGTGCCGGCTGCAACAGGCACCCAACCCATGGTGCCATTGGTTGTTGCCCCAGTAGCATCACCCATGGAGGAAATGAGAAACGTGATACATAAAGAGATGTTGAAGTTCATGCAAACCTCCTCGCAATTTGCTGGCGAGGTAGTTTTGGTTTATGATGACTTTCGAACACCCTATCCTCAGAAATACAACAACAAACCCTATCCAAAGGACTATATTCCTCCTATTTTTGAAAAATACACAGGAAAGGGTGGGAACCCTAAGGAGCATATTAAGCGCTTTGTTGAACATTTGGGGGCACATTGTAATAATAAAAGGATTAGGTTTAGGGAGTTTTCTAAATCCTTGACCGATAAAGCCTATACTTTGGTATTCCCATTTGGATCCCAACAGTGTTTTTACATGGGAAGAGATGCACGTGTTGCTTGTCCAGAAGTTCTTTCCGGCAGAAGATGAGTTTACTTTGACCCAACTGGGTAGGGAGAAGCAACGACACGGGGAAGAAGTGGTGTCCTATGTTCGAAGATTCAGAGAAAGATCCCTCGACGTGAGGGAGGAGGCCAAAGAATCCAAGTTATTACAGATATGCGCTGAGGGGCTTCATCCTGAGTACATCTGCCATCTTATCAATGAGACGCGCGAGGGGACTTTTGCGGCATTCTTAAAAGTAGCGAGTGATTTTCCCTATATGTACCCCATCGACTCAGAGACATCAACCTCGGCCATGGAGATGGCCGATGTTGGAGGGGCCTTAGATTGACCCCCAGCGGTCTTATCCTAAGCAAGGTCGGCCACGGCCGACGTTACTAGTTACCTCAACAGGAGAGGTCTTCATGATCCACAGAGGCAGTTATCCATCTGGTCGTCCAAGGCTTGCAACCTCGGCTTGGTTAAGGCAGAGGTTACCAACCCGTCATCATAAACAATCTTGGCTGGAGATCAACCGATGTTCCTGCTATGATACCAATACCTCGGCCTAGGCCGACGTTACAGCTCCTCCTGCCTTACCTCAACTTTCCCACTAAGCTAAGGTCACCACCTCATCCTCTTTCAGGCCGAGGTTGGGACCATTCACAGATGGCTGAGTCCTTATCAGCATATGTACTGTTGGGAACACGTGTACACAATCAGTTATAACCGAATCATTACCCTCACGTGAGGGAATATTGAGGTCATCATTATCTGCATGAGATCAGCCAGGTGTCATTCTCATACTAGTTCGATCCTTATGCACATATTCATTGCATGCTTGGGGGGTACACTGCACCCCCCAGGCACTATATATAGAGGTCATCCTCTACCTTGTAAAAGATCCAAAATTGGCAACCCTAGCTGAAACTCTGTCCAAATATACAGTAGAGAGAGAAAGCTTGAGAGATTTTATCCATGGACATTAGTGCCCTCTTGCAGTGATATTAATCACACACTTGCACAGTGAACGTAGGCCTAATTAGCTGAACCACTTATATTCCGATGTTAATCCTCTTTTCCTCGCCTCCTTATACTATATACCCTTATACTGCCATTGTTAACATTGAATTGAGATTACAAACACCTTGAAGGGTGGTGTTATTTCCAACATCATCAGCGAGAAATATCTCCTTGGTAGTGCGGCCCAATCCGGTGGTGGTGCCCATGATATTTAGGCAGCCGATGCAACCCGCGAGTGGGAGGTCTCAGCCCCCACGGGTAGGGTACACCGAAGGGGGAGATAGGGGCAAAGCATCGAAGAAGGACAATAAGAGGAAGTTCGAAAGAGACAGGGAAAACCCACCACCATTGCCACGTAGAATGGAAGAAGTTGTCAACTGTTACAACGCGATGATCCAAAAGGCTAACGATCTATGAGCCAAAGGACGTTCTCACTGGGGAGCCTGATGCGGCAACAAAGGCGGATCCAAAGTATTACCAGGTTCAACGGAGGATCCAACATCCAACAAAAAGTTGCTTCACACTGAGAAGGATTATTGACAAGTATGTGAAGGTAGGGACATTTCAAATCCCTCCACATAATGTCAATAATAACCCATTGCCTGCACATAGGGTTAATCTCATGGTGGCATATAATAAAGAGGCAAAAAAGGAAGAAAGAGAGGAGTATGAGGAAGCTTTGGATACCTGTACTGAGGGAATGGCTAATTTAGTTTTGGCCTACGACGAAGCAAGCGCCAAAGACGTAGAGGATGTGTATAGCGTTGAATGCGAGGAAGCAGATCCAGTACTAGAATACTGTGCAGTGTCAAAATCCCCAAAATTCAACTGGTTCTTCGACCAGGTGTTAATACCGAAAGAAAGTAGGCCGGAAATAACCCAGGAGATACTGGACATCGCGAGGAAGAATGCAGTCCCTTCACTGAGATGGAAGGGACCCATGGCTAGATTGGTGAGAAGGTTTCTGTCAGAAGTAACTTCTGCGATTCAGATAGGGCTGTAAGGTTCCCTCACAACAGGCCATTGTATGTGACTGCCAGTGTTAACGGAGTTAGCTTTGCAAGGACTCTTATGGATGGGGGATCTTCCATCAACATCATGCTAATAAACTCGTTCTATGCAACCAATATTCCAGAAGAAAGGTTGGTCCCCATGCCTTTGATAATTTCAGGGTATGATAACTAATCTTCCAAGTCCATTAGGTACGTTAATGTTGGGATTGTGATGGGAAATCTGAGTTCCCATATCAAGTTCCATGTAATAGAAAGTGCAACTTCCTATCATCTTTTAATAGGAAAAATGTGGATGCACAACCAAGGGCAAGTTCCGTTTACGTACCACCAATGCGCTAAGACGAATATTAACGAGACAAAAGTGACCATTAGGGCAATAAAAAGGCCCTTCGCTGTCGAGGAAGCTCACTTGGTGGATGCAACATTCTGCACAGAGATAGAGGAAGATGTTCGGGTCCTAATAAGAAGAATGAAGGGAGCATGGGTTCCCTCGATTAGAGAAAGGTTGGAACCCGTGAATAAGCAAGGTAAGGAGGTTACAAGCAGCACGAGAGTAATAGTCGAAGAGGCTCACCAGGTAGTCCCTCGACCCCAAGGCATCTCTAAGCAGTTCAAAAACAGGATGAGGACCAGAGTAGACCCAATGGAGCATGAGGTTTAACGATAGAGTGTGATGAGCCAGTTCTCAGGAGAAAGAATGGTCAAGGCTTCCAGAGAGAAGAAAAAGAAGGCAGTCACCACTACCAGCAGACAATGCAAGAAGGTCATTACCGAGGAAGGAAAGGTGGTGTATCGATTATAACGGTGTGAGTGAGCGATCGAGAAAAGTGATGATGAGGTTGACCCGATATATGAATGCTTTCTGGTGGATCAATGGGGACAGTGCATGGTGATAGACAATTCCAGCATACAGGAATTTATGAAGGAGGTCGCCGAGGAACCAGATTACTTAGCAAATTAGCCGAGGCCCCATGCACAAGAGTTAGAGAAATTAAACCTGGCCAAGGAAGGAGAGGATCTAAGGCCCATCTTCATCACGAAGGATCTCAGTAAGGAGAAACGAAGGGCCTTAGTTGAGTTGATTCGGGAGTTTATAAACGTCTTCATATAGAAATACACAGAGATGAAGGGGCTGAATGAGGAAGTAAGCTGCCACAAGTTGAATGTAATGCCTTCAGCTATTCTAGTAAAAAGGCAATGAGAACGTACATGCCTAAGATGGATTTGAAGATCAAGGGAGAGCTTCAACGCTTACTAACGGCGGGGTTCATCATACCAATACAGCACCCTGTCTGGTTATCCAGCATTATCCCACTGGGAAAGAAAGATAAAAATCAAATAAGAATCTGTGTGGATTTTAGAGATTTGAATAGAGCTTGTCCCAAAGATGAGTTCCCTCTGCCCTCCATCGATAGCCTGATAGATGCAACGACAGGTCATGAGATGTATAACTTCATGGATGGGTATGTAGGGTACAACCAGATCAAGATGGACCCCGTGGATGTAGAGAAAACAGCGTTCAGAACCCCATTGGGCAACTTCATGTATAGGGTGATGCCGTTTGGACTCAAGAACGCCGGGGCGACTTACCAAAGAACAATGATGGCAATTTTCCATGAATTCTTTCACAAGTTTATGGAATTTTATATGGATGATTTGGTCATCAAGTCGAGGAAGGAGGAGTCCCGTCTGAGCGATTTGAGGAAGGTGTTCTCCCGTTGCAGGAAGTTTAAATTAAAGATGAATCCATTGAAGTGTGTTTTTGGAGTGACAAGTGGAAAATTCATAGGATTTGTGGTCGATCGACAAGGGGTGCAAATGGACCAGGATAAGCAGCGGGCAATCTTAGAAATGTTATGTCCAAGAACGGTGAAGGAGCTGAAGAGTTTCCTCGTTAAGGTCTCCTACCTTAGGAGAGTTATGCCTGGATTGGCCGAAATAACACACCCACTGATGCAGATGCTGTGAAAGAACACGAAGTTCAAATGGGAGGCGATTCACCAGGAGTCTCTTGACGGACTGAAGAAGCTGATCATTTCACCACTGACCATGGTTCCCCCAAAGGCAGGAATACCGCTACAGTTGTATCTCACATCCACCGCGAGGTTCATGGGAGCATTATTGGCATAAGAGATCGATGGGCAAGAACAGAAGTTTACTACCTCAGCAGGATCATCCACGACCCAGAAGTCAGATATAGTAGTTTAGAAAGGCACTATTTAGCCTTAGTATTTGTAGCGCAAAAACTTAGACATCATGTGTTATCTTTTACAATTCATATTGTAACTATATGTGATCCCATTAAGTATTTGATTGCAATAACTATATTGATTGGCAGGGAAGCTAGATGGTTCTTTATCCTCTCCGAATATGACTTAAGTGCGTAGTTCCTCGCGCAATCAAAAGCCTGGCGTACACCGATTTGGTGGCTATTTTCCCTTCAGGAACGTTTGAGCCACCCAAAGAAACCATCCCAGGAGACGACTTACAGGCCAATCACCTAGAGGCAACATATGAGGAATGGACAATGCAATTCGATTGGTCATCGGTAAAAAAGAAAGGAGGAGCAGGGATTATTCTTTCGAAAGGAATAGAGGAGATCTGTCTTTCTTATAAATTAGATTTCCCTTGTTCCAATAACGAGGTAGAATATGAAGCATTGGTGTTGGGATTATTAGAGGCTCTTCGAAGAGGGATTCGTTCACTTTGCATCAAGGGGGATTCGAACTTGGTGGTTCAACAAGTGAATGGAGAATACGCGTTGAAACACATGAGCCTGGCACCATACATAATGATCATTCAGAGGCTCCTTAACTAGTTCCATCGGACCAAGATCAAAAGGTAGTCCAGAACGATGAGCTGTCACCCAGACGCCTATGCCACCATTGCCCAGAAGATGGTCATGAGGACGATACAACTACCATCGTAATTCAACGAAGAATATCTCCTTCGATGGTACTGTTAATTCTACCAATGGAAGAGGATGGGGACTGGAAGGGAGAGATTAAGAGGCAACTAGAGACCGGTAAAGAAACGATGGGGCTCAGAGAATTGGCCCAGTACTTTACAAACCAGGGAAACCTTTACCTCAGAAATGCAGGAGGATGGCTGTCTAGATGCATCACTGTAGAGGAGGCAGAGCGCATATTGAAGAAAATATACGAAAAGCGCTGCGAAACAACTTAGATACCCCTCTATCGAAGAATGATAAGGGAGGGGTATTTTTGGCCTAAGATGAAGCAGGATGCGACAGAGTTACGACGAAAGTGTGATAAATGCCAATTATTCTTTGAGGCAACTGAATGTCATTTCGTGGAGGCTTAGGCTGACCGGAGATAGCCCTATATTGACTTCATTAAAGATTGAGTTGTCCCAATGAACAAAATTGATGCAATGGGACTTCGGTGAAGAGCCCTGAGATTTTACGTTCAGGAGGGGCAACTTTATCGAAGGGTATACTTCAACAAGCTATTGCGTTGCATCATGAAGGAAGATGCGGCTGAGGTTCTCAAGCAGGCGCACTATCCATCTCACATAGGGGGCCAAGTTATATTACCAGTTGATGACTTTAGGATATTATTAGCTAATGATGGAGAAAGATTTTGTAGAGTTAGTTCAAAAGTGCAAGGCTTGCCAGCTTCATGGAAATATGATCCATGCCCCATCGGTGGACCTACACTCCCTGGTAATGCCTTATCCTTTTCACACTTGGGCATTTGACGTGGTAGGGGCAATACACCCTTCTTCGAGGGGGAAGATATGGATCCTAGTAGCAACAGAGTGTTTCACAAAGTGGGCTGAGGCGATACCACTGAGAAAGTCAATAACAGGAGTAGTGAGCAACTTCATCAGAGAATACATCATTTACCGTTTTGGGATCCCAAAGGTTATCCTTTCAGACAATGGAACCCCTTTCGTCAATTCAGAGGTAACGCTCACAGACAAATACTTCATTGTCCATCACACTTCGACGGTGGCATATCCAAAGGGAAATGGTCAAGATGAAATAACTAACAAAACCTTGGTCAACATCTTGGCTAAAACGATGGAAGATTTCTTAGGATCATGGGATGATAAGATACCAATCGTTTAATGGCCCTATCGAACGACTAAGAGGAAGCCTACAAGGTATACACCGTTCTCTTTTATTTATGGGGCTGAGGTGATTCTCCCAGTAGAGTTAGAAGTTACCTTGGCTCGATATTCCTCGCAAAGCAGCATGCTCCCTCAGAATAGACATGTGCAATTGGAAGCGTTGGATGAACACAAAGATAATGCGATGCAACACTTTCAAATGTACACAAGATAACTTTCTAGGGCATATAATAACTTAGTGATACCAAGGAAGTTCGTGGAGGGAGATCTTGTATTGAAGGCAACAGTGAAACATATTTGGGGGCTTCCCCTACCTAAGTTTGCAGCGAATTGGGAGGGACCTTTCATCGTAAAGGAGGCTTATGACTCAGGTTATTGCTTAATTTCAAAAATGGAAGAAGATAAACCATTCAATATTAACAATAAATGGTTGAAAATTTATCATGTGTAGGCAGTTATGTTTGACCATTGATGTAGTTGGCTGTTATGAATACACAAGTTCTTTATTTTTATTATGACGAGTGTACAAGTTCTTTTTATTATGGCTCAAGAAGAGATAAAAGAATTACAGAATTTCACACTTCACAATATAAGCAAACAGTTGTAACACAAAGAGATGGCATAAGGAAATAAGTATCTTTTTTCATTCATAAACTTTGGGGGCATTACAAAATTGGGAGCTATTGCCCAAGAATTACATGAGAAGAAAAGAAAAATATATATACGAGTTCATTCGCCAAGAAGGAACCCCAGATCAGGAGAAGAGAAAAAATCTCTAGGGAGGCCCGAAGAAGCGGTTTGGTAAGACCGTTGAGCGTTGATAGAGACCTCCAACCCTGTCTGCGCTTGTTTGCGCTCAATCAGGAGTTTCTCTCGTTTCAACTTCACCGCGGACAGAGCTTATTCGACGTCCCCCACCTCTTTGCCAACGGTTTTAAGAAGAGGTGCTAGCTCGGATAACTTGGCTTCCTCGGCCCGCTGATCCTCCTGATGTTTTCATAAAAGCTCCCTCTGGCTGTCCAATCGCTGGCTTTTCAAAGTCTTCAAATACGGGATGAGCCAGTCAAAACGAAACTCGTCACGACCCAACTCCCTCAGATAACCCAGGAATTGGTTGAGGAGGGGTATGGTAACGTTTGTAGTTGGAGTATTGGCGATTTTAGCAACGACGGTCGCTATGCCTTGACCCTTGAAGCCTGTAACTCATAAGTGAGATGTTTGAACGTAGGCAGTCTGCCATGAAGGTTTCAGGATGATAGCTCACAAGTTGCTCAATTTCCAAATGGTGGTTGGCAGGCATTTAGGGAGAACGTTGGAGGACCATCGGGCAGAAGGAGTGAGGAGCCAAGTCGGGCAGAGGAAGCTCGCACCCAGATTCTCTTTCTGTAGCAACACCTGTCGTGGAGCCTTGATCAATATGGCTAGATTCTTCGGAGGCGACAGGTTCAAAATGTGGCGAGCCTTGATCACTAGTGGAGAATCCTCGCGAGCAACCTGAGAACAGGTAGAAGAAATAATGAGTTTGTGAAAAACCTTAACAAGTGTTTTCGTTGTTAAGTCACCGTTATAGGTGGAGTTTGTGAAAAACCTTAACAAGTGTTTTCGTTGTTAAGTCACCGTTATAGATGGAGTTTGTGGAAAAAAATCTTAACAAGTGTTTTCGTTGTTAAGTCATCGATATAGGTGGAGTTTATGGAAAAATCTTAACAAGTGTTTTCGTTGTTAAGTCACCGTCATGGGTGCAATTTTTGAAAAAATCTTAACAAGTGTTTTCGTTGTTAAGTCACCGATATAAGTGGAGTTTATGAAAAAATCGTAACAAGTGTTTTCGTTGTTAAGTCACCATTATAGGTGGAGTTTGTGAACAAAAAATCTTAACAAGTGTTTTAGTTGTTAAGTCACCGATATAGGTGGAGTTTATGGAAAAAACCTTAACAAATGTTTTCGTTGTTAAGTCACCGATATAGGTGGAGTTTATGAGAAACCTTAATAAGTGTTTTCCTTGTTAAGTCACCAATACAGGTGGAATTTATGAAAAACTTAAACAAGTGTTTTCATTGTTAAGTCACAAACACAGTTGAAGTTCAAGAAACAAAGAAATACAGAGAAACTAGCAAAGTACCTCAGCAGCAATAGGAGTGAGAACGGGAGTCACCACGGGGGCCATAATGGTAGAAACCATTGGAGGTGGGCTCATTGTCTCATAAGCCTCAACGGGGCCTTTGGCGGCAGAGGTCTCAACGGTAGGCAAACTTCCATCGCCAACATAAGGTACTAAGGCCAACACGGGCGCATCATCGGAAGAAGACGTTGAACCTTCAAGAGATGCCCCAATGAGAGCAGTAGCACTAACCTGGGCCTGAGAAGGGAAAAAACCACTTATAGCAAAGGGTGGCGAGAGACTTGGAGAAAGCTGCAAATAAAAAGCCAAGTGTTAGACAAAAGAAGTAAACACAAAAGAATAAGGGGCGGAAATGCACCTAACTTACCCCCGTTGAGGCACCAAAAAGAGGAACTGCAGTAAGGGGTCTTGACAATGTAGGAAGAAGGAGAATGTTAGCTATCAACGATGCCACTTCCACCTCAAATAGACCAACATGTTAGAATTGATAAACAAAGTAATGGGACAAATAAAAGAGGTAAGACTTGGCAAGAAATTTACACGCGGGGCACTCTCTTCGACCACAACGAGGAGCAGAGATACCTCTTTGTCCAATGACAACCCAGAGGAGGCGGCAATACTTCCCTCTGGTTGACCAGGAACTTCAGCAGACTCAACGGTGGTAGCCTTTGTCGCAGCTTCCTTGACCCGTTGTGAGGATGAACGGCGAGAGTAAGTCAGATTTATCAAAGGGTAACGGGGAAGAGTAGTGTCTGTTGGAGAAACAAAGCAACGCCCCCCACGAAGTGGCTTACGGGAGGACTGGGAGGACAGAGCCTTTCTTCTTTAACTCCCTGCACCAAAATATTCTCTTAGTAAGAAATGAGCAGATGCAACACACCTTAAGAGAAGGGGAATGAGAAATAAAGAATGTAGACATACCTCATATCCAGAGGGTGAACGAGAAGGAATAATTACTAGTGAAGGCGACGAGGAGGCAGCAGCAGAAAGAACTGGTGATGGAGGTTTCTCAAGAGTTTGTCTCTTTTGGGTCTTGGTACCCAGCGTTTTCTTCCTGGATCTCGTTGCACCACCAGTTTCAGGTTCCCTCGTCCTTCTTCTCCTTTTTGATGTTGGCTCTATTGGATCAACCACTATTATGGGGAACATACCCGAAGGAGGAACGATGACAGCGCACCGTCGAAACTCAGCATGTATTATGTCAAACTCGGCTTGCACCTACCTCCTTAGCTCTTCATCCAACTCTGGAGACATTATAGGGGGAACGAAGGCAATAGGGAATGCCTCCAAAGGAGTTTGCATTTGAACTTGGGCCTTATAATTCTTGAACTTGGACTTCTTGTCATTCTTAACAGGTGGCTGAGAAGGCCCCTCTCCCGTGGCAGCTTCGGTCGAAGGCACAAATGGTTTGGGGGTTGCAGCGGCCTTGGGTTTGGGTGTGGCAACAAGGATTATAAGGCAGTACGGATGAAGTTTACTGGGAGGTTCTTTGGGGGTCTGGTTTAGAGGGAACTCAACCCCAAGCACGGAGTTCCCCTTAAGACCCAGTTCAGAAGAAGAGAATGAAAGGACTGGGGGATATTGAGGGGGGACTGAATGTACTCACGAATCATTTCCAACTGCTCCAAATGGAACTTATTAGCAAAATAAGTGGATGCGTCTCCCTTCCTAGTAGCACTAGGAAGGGTAACACGGCCATCGATGGTGGATGTCACACCAAGCATCGCGGCTGCAGTATAAAAGGCGCAGGCTTCAGTGAAGGTGGCCTTTAAGTGGTTGTCCTGGAACACAAGTCGAGTGGGCCCCTGATCGAACCCAAACTGCCTGCTGCATCTATCATGGTTGTAAGGCTCTGAGGTGTATCCCCATTCAGTGTAGGAGGGGAGAAACCCCGGGGTGAAAAAAAGCACTACGACTTGTGAGGGATTTTCTACAATCGAATTAAACTTGACCGTTGTGGCTGCAGAGGAAAGAAACCCCAACTATGGGAAAAGGTAGACTCACTATATGGCCTCATCACGAAGGAGTCTACATGATAAAAAAACTCCATTATCTCCTTTTGACTTTGCTTCTTGTGAAAACATAGGAGGCGTGGGGGCTTGATACCTTGGCTCACAGGTAGAAAAATGGACTTGGTAGTAATAGCAGGAAAGCGGGTGTAGAGGAAGCCCATCAAAATGATGGTGTTGGCAAAATTCGCCAAGTTGTAACAACCCAGTCATCGTGCCATATCGATGTGTGTTCAATCCAACCAGGTGTAGAGGGACCCTAGGGAAATGGAGGCTAGAGGAAGGTTGAACCCTCTGGCCAAACGAACAAAAATGTTTATTAGGTCCCTCCTGGGCTGATCGTTGGGTTTTCCAGTAAGGAAGAAGCATGAAAGCAATACAAGTATGTAGGCTGGTAGTTCCAGTGAGGTACCTCTACCGCGGATCGTTACATCACTGACATCCTTCGGCGTCGGGGCTTTGGAAAAATAGTTGATAAGGGGGGTAAATATGGCTTTGTTCGAGGAACCCATACAACGGCGGCAAATTTAATCCAGCTCAACTCGATCAGCAGCTTCTTCAGCATCCAAAGCCTCATCATGGTAGGTGAACTCACCCATGGGTTCAAACCCAAGGAGTTCACAAACGTCCTTTAGTGTAATGGTGAACTCCCCCCACGCGACGAAGAAGGTGTGGGTTGTGATGTTCTATCGGGAGACTAGCACTTGTAACGCCGCGTTGTGCTTTGAGAGGGTGAACTCCCAAAAACAGTAGGCTCGATGTAGCCCAACCTTCGCAAGAGCAGCAGCTTGAGAGCTCTGCATGTGTGTGTGCCAGGCAGTAAAATAGGCTGGTGACCCCCCAGGTGCTTCGAAGTCAATTAGAGAATAGGGGAAGTCACCACGGTCTAAGCAGAAACGCAGAGTCCCCTCTGGGGGTAGATAGCCCCACTTTGATGAATCTACTTCCTCATCACCCAATAGTAAAGGGTTAAACTTGGAGGAGAAATGGCAGGTCTTGCATGCCTCAGAAAATTTATCATCTTCTTCAAAGATGGGCGCCCAGCGATAGATGCATAGCTGCTCTTGACGAGCAGCATTCAGGGCAACGGCGCTAGGGGCGGTAGCAACACCAGAAGTGGTGGAGGGGGAGCCTGGCTGAGTGGTGGTAGAAACCTTGGAAGCCCTTAGATAAGCCATAATAGAGTGGCGATAGATGATATAACTGGGTAAGAAGGACTAAGAACAAGGAGGGAAGAGCACAATCGCGGGTGGTGGTGCAAAAGATGAGAGAAGGAGGAGACTGAGTAAATAATGGGGCAACAATGGAGGTCGCACAGAGTTTCTCTCTCTACAGAAAATGGGGAGCTTGAAGAAGATGAAGCAAGGAGAAGGGTTTTGAAATAAAAGAGATGTTTGATGGGTTTTAAACCCGAATTTTGAGTTTCCCACCATCGCACATGCAAAGGCCGCCTATAATCATTTCAAATGAACACGTGGAACTTCGAGAAGGATCTCGACAGTTGAAAAGACGACGCCACGTCATTAATGAAGTGACGCTTGGGGAAAATAAGGGGGTTGCCTTCTTCAGCAAGTTTGAGTTTTGGCGCCAGAATTTTTGTCTGACATATCCAATGACTCCCAACGAAGGCAGTCTCCCAACGATTCAAAAAATCTATGATGTCCCCTCCCCACAAGTCCAAACGTTGTTTAATTTGTGACTCAGTCACATCGGAGAGAATTTTTGCTTTTTCGAACATAGCAAAGCGTTACACTGGAGAATTTCACTTACCAAGAGTTCAAACGAGTATTTGAGAATGTTAGTAGTGCTTTCGAGAGAATGTCAAATAATAAAGCAAGAACGGTTGAGGCTCAACATGAGGAAAAAGTGGAAATGTCCCTTCTCCCAAGCCCCAATAAATCATGACGCTCCGGCTTAGGTACATCGGGGAGAATTGTACTTTTTCTAGGAGATTATAACGCTGCGGTTCTAACGAATGGAGGAGGCCAGAATTTTTCATGCAGAGAGGGTTCATTGGATTGAGAAGTTTCGTGCATACATTTCTTGTTCCAATAAATCTCTCCACAAAGAGGAAAATGTAGAGGAGGCTTGAAGGTAATCATGAGATTAGGGATAATTCCCTAATTGGTAATAGTATTTGAGATTAAGCAACCGAGGCAGCTCAAGCGTGGCAACTCAAGCGTTGTAACTCAGCGAGGCAGCTTGGCGTGGCAACTCATACTTTAGCTTGTTGTATTAATCATATTGTATTTTTGTTTATATTGACTGTAAGCTATAACGGTTGTAATGATGTAACGAGAATAATAACGAGTTTTAGTGTGAGGTCAAACGGTACTCGCGAGAGATCAGGCTTGGCAGGGCCTGGGAGAGCTTTCATGCTCTATGGAATGACCTCGCCATGGGAATTTAGAGGGAATTGGTTGGGAGTATTAAGAAGTGAGGCACGGATAGGGGCTTATCTTGACCATCTTATATACACCTGGTAAAACACCGAAGAACCCTGATCGTGGAACCTCGGGTGGAGCAGCTTGGAGTTCCATCAGGCGTTGAGTTGTGAACCAAACAACCCTCTACTTAATGTCACATTTACTGTAGGTGATGTCACTAGCCAGCTAAATAATGTCAGACCTGCACTTGAGTAAACCACCGTGGTATTTGGGGCTGTCAGGCAGTTGGTGAGCCACCTCTGCGACACCAGCCCCCTGACACACAGTGGTTAGGCAGAAGGCATGTCTCGGCATTTAATGTTTATTACGTGGAGACAACTAGTGCATCAGACATTTAATGTTGTGACATAAAGTATAAGGGATGTCTTTCATAGTCTTTAATGACTAAGTTGCCTCGGGGTGGTGTGGGGGGACATTTAAGGACCCCAACCACCTTTGAGGAGAAGATATATGATCTTTTGAGAGTTCAGGAGTTATTGCTAGAGATAATACACATCATAGAGAGTTATTGCAAACCAGAGGGTTTACTCACTCACCATTGTTATTTATTACGAAGCTTTTAATACTTGACAGAGATTCTTGAGGGTGTTTGGTGTGTTTCTACCTGCCTACCAAGGTGTATCTAGGGTGCTTACTTCTCTCTCCTTCTAGCTAAGTTACTTCTAAGTTCATTACTATCTTCAGAGTTATACACGAGAGATTTGTGAGTTTAAACTGAGTTTATCTTCATTGGGTTTGCGTTTGTATGTCCTATCATTAATCCAAGGTTCTGGCTAATTAACTTATCATTATCGTACTCAAAAGGGGTTACACATCCATCTTATCTAAACTACACTCTTACAGTAGTAACCCTTCTTATATATGTGTGAGATGATATATGTTAACATATCTCTCAGTTCTCATGACTTAAGACTTGAAACCATGATGCGAAGGAGCACCATCCCAAGTGAATCAAACCCTGGCGGCATCTATCGTCATCTTGAGGACATGAATATATGTACTCAGGCCTGAGTACGAGCTCGAGAGGTGTTTTACCCAAAATATACCCTCCAATGCCTAATTAACACATGGCATAGAAGCACACCCATGCACACGATGATATGATCAAGACTCTATAAATATCCTTGGCATGTTAATAAAGTCCCCAACTTATAAAGACATGCCTTGGCCTATAAAGTAAATTTTGTGACCTATAAAGCAAAGGTCACGGCCAAACAAATCATAAGGTCGTGGTCTGAATCCTTAATAGGCCATGGACACTAAACCTAGGCATGAAACTAACCGGATAAGTCACAAAGCTTACACCTCAGCCCAAGGACTACGAGATGTCTACCTTAAAAAAAAAGACTCTCTCTTGTCATCCTTATCCGCAGGTCATGTGGGTCAAGCAAGCAAGGATCCCACCTCACATTTATAAATAAAGGCTCCCACCTCACAACCAAGTTGACTCTTATAAATAAAGGTTCCCACCTCACATTTATTAAGCAACAATAGATTTGTAAAGCTTTACTAAATTCTCTCCAACTTTTATCTACACCGAAGACCAGTTCCAGTCACTACACCTAAGACCAGTTCCAGTCACCTACGCTGGTAATGCCAGTCTAATATAGTCATAGCCTCATGAAAGAATGCGCTATAATACCATGGCCTCAACTACATAGTAACATGTATGCTCATGTATTCAGCCCATTTCTCTCATCATGTATTCCTATAAGGCCTCAATATTGTACCAAATATGTAAATCTAACAGGAATAAGGCTCCATAGTGGACGTATGCCCATTTCCATGGCCAAACCACTATAAATCTTGTCTTTATCTATCTTTTATCTCGTTTTATACTTTTAATTATTGAGCATAGCTTTGATGGCATGGTTTTCTCTAGTAGAACCATTTTTAGACGATAACAATTTGGCCCCATTTATGAAAAACCAGGTGTTCAACCGAGTTTTCTCACAAATTGGGTATAAAATGCCTTATTTCATCAATAAGTGTTTCAAAATATTCATCTTATGTGTGGAATTTTCATAACCTGACCTAAATATGCACAAGAACCCTAGTTATAGTTTCTTATTCTTTTTTTATTGTTTTCCCAACAATATTTAGGGGTTTGGGCAGATCTCTTATTCCTAATGATTTTCCCATATCCAAATCTAACTAAGTTGCCAAACAAGCCACGATCTTATAGAGATTGGGAACTAGGGATGAGGATATCTTCTATATTCTCTACATTTGTCAACATTTTAGCCTTATTATAACCTATATACTAGGTAATTGTTGTTAAAATTATGTTTATTTGTACGTAAGGACATTGACATAATATTCTTTGGGTTAACACTTCAAAGGCTCTTTATCCTAATTTTTGGGGATGGAAAACCATACTTGGGCTAAATTTTGGGCTTAATATGCACTCTTCCCTCAGATTACATAGTGGTCCGTAGCCTTTCATGTTATCATGTTAAAGGTCACGACCTCACTGAAACAACATAAGCAAAACCCACCATTTCGACATATTTATCATTTTTGAATAAAAATCACAATTTATTTAGACCGAGGATGCGACAAAATAATTAAAAGCCCCCATAACATGTTTTCATAATCCGTATGATGGTTTAAATCACCTGGGATAGGTTGCAATGATGTACTAAGTTTATATTCATCAAATTATCATTTTGTCCATGGGAATATATTTATCATATTGTCCAGAAGACGGTATCATGTTGTGAAAAAACGTATTCGATCATGTTAATCCTGGTAGAAATGTCCTCATGGAGGAAAACATTCATGGACTCAACACCATTGGCTAAAAGGCCACGACCTTAATGGGAAAGGCCTCAGTCCATTGTCACTATTTACTCAATTTATGGATTTACTTTCTCTATAGATATCGGATTTCTCACTATGTTTAGTTTGCCTTAGCGAAAATAAATATTTCCTATGAACTAACAATTTAAATAGAAGAAAACATGGAAGTCAACTCAGGATATCGGCAAACTAAAGACATATCACGCCTAATGGCATGAATCAACCACCTTTACGAGGGTGTACCATGCTCCAAGCCTAGATCAATCTCCTCAGACAAACAATCTCAATGCTGGAGTCTGCTGCCTTCACAAAAATAGTGAAGGACAAGAACGCTAGAGAGAAAAGGACAAAGGCTAATGCCTCAAAAGAGAAGGTTGAGTTAAAAAGAAGCATGAGTCTCATTCAAAGATACCATATGAATATTCATTCCTATCAACTATGACTTTGGAGGCCATTTTGCACAACATCAAAGAAGAAAACTTCATCAAATGGCCAGAAAAGTTAAAAATTCATACTAGCGGGAGAGATAAAAGAAAGTTGTGTGAATTCCACAATGATCACGGACACATAACTAATGAGTGCATCACTCTGAAGAACAAAATTAATAAGCTAGTCAAGCATAGATTGCTAAGAAGGTTCACTTAGGCGACGACCTTCAACTGAGCATAAACAATTGAGAAGGTGAACAAACAACGACCAGTAGATGAGAACTTAAGAGTTCGAAACCATATTTATACTTTCAGGGGAAATTTTGTTATTTTATATATTTGTAATTACAACAAGGCCATAGTTAGGCCCAAACACCAAATCATGTACCCCTCAAAATTAATATTACTGAAAAATTAATAGTTTTACTCAACTCCTTTGCAATTTGTTCAAAAGGTTTAGTGAAAACGTGCTACCAGTCACACACCTCGAGACAACTACAAAAGATGTGGACCACCAAGTCACGGGAGAAGAGATGATTGCGACCACAAAAGGCACAAGCCCATAAAAGTTCGTGGAGGCATATGTAACACAACTAAAGAACGAAGAGACGAAGTTGACTTCATCTCAAGTAGATTAACCTAAGCCATAAGAAGAAGGTTTATATCAACACACTCAGACTTAGTCTGCACGGAAATCCAAGTGATAAAAACTTCATGTTAATGAGACTTGTCGGAACCTCCAGTAATGTAGTCAGCCTGATAGCAGGGTGTCTCTTTCAAGTGAGACTCCAGATAGCTCTAACCATTGCACACACTCACTTAAGAAAAAGTGGGACTAAACCATTATTGGCGATGAACGGTTCCCTCGGGAATAGCAAAAACCAAAAAGGTTTAGACTAAAATTAAGCCAAAGGTCTATTATAAGGGCTATCGTCAAAATTCCAAGCAGAAGGCAGAGGCCATTAATACAAGACCGTAGATTTATAGACTACCGCCGAGCAGACATGGACATGTATGGTGGCATGTTATGCTTAAAGGTTGAGGGGCTTCGAATGCCCCACAGGCCGTGGATTTTCAATTTAGAACCTTCAAAAATGGCAGACTACAGAGGTCACGGTCAGAGTTAAGTGCATGAGAAAAATATAAACGTAGTTAAGTAAGAAATTCAACCCAAAACAAAGTAAATCCAATAAGAGGGTCACGTTCACAATCAGGCAAATATTCATTGTAAAAAGGCTGAGCAAATTGAGAAAGAAAATTCATGATAACAAATAAAAATTTATGGCAATAATTGCAAAAGGCCAAGTACAAACACTTCAACAAGAAGGTTGCGGCCATTACCAACATGGGAGTTACACAAGCAGATACAATGTCGTGAAAGTATAAGGAAATTGGTTGTTCAGTTATAACCGTGAAATTTGTAAAACAATAAATCATTACAAGTACAAAATAACAAGTATAGAAATAAAAACTAAAGCAATAACAAGTGAAGAAGTTCATGTAAAGTCGCGAATATTGCAAGGAAGAATCTATTTAATTTTAATTCTGTCGCGAAAGTGAAAAACATTCAAGACATTATCAACACTCATTAAAAAGAAGGTTGAGCCAGGCAGGGGAAGTAAATTCATAATTATTGCACAAAGTCACGAAACCAAAAGTAATTTCCATTTATTAAAAAAATAAGTTCAATATAAGATGATGAGGGGTATTTTTATATGGTTTGGTGCCAAACGGTTGTAAGCCGAGCCAATTAGATGTCTACGTTCATTTAAGTAGTATTTCACCGACCAATTTGGTAGCCAATCACATGAACCTCCAAGCCGAATACCCTATCTTCATCAACCAGACTATCTATCTTTATCAAGCAATTTATTGTTGAGTAATTTTTACCAATATGACTCTGTTAATAGTTCGTTGACTAGAATGACTAACATGCTGCCTATTATTGCAATCGGGAATATCGAAAGACGGTAAATATGGGGAACATATAAAGTCGTCAAAGAGGAACACGTGTCTTCATCATATAACGCGAATGTATGAATTAGGAAGGACATGTAAATGATGAATATACAAATCTTATTATGGTAAGAAATAATGTTACAATAATAAACTGGAACGTTATGTGATTCCTTATAATTCTCAAAGTAATAAAAGAGCTCCCTCACCCCTTAACCCCGTGGACATAGGTCGAGCCAGATCGAATCACATATATCGTGTGTCATTTCTTTACTACTCTCTTCAAAAATTAAGAATCCTAAGCTATTTCTTTAACTTTATTGTGTTATATGTGAAAACCAAATTTCTACATCAACATAATTGATGCCATTTATGGGAACGATAGTTTCCAAAGTCATGAATAAGAACTAGGTAACTCGACTCATCAACGTCCTTCGAGAACAACAATAATCCCCCCCAAGCATAACTCGCTGAGATCTAGATCCATCTGTAGCCTGACCCACCTTAGTTGTCAGAATAATAAGTGGATCAGGACCCTCCGGTGGAGCAAAATCTAAAAAATGAGCCCCCCATACATCTTCCCCCGGTGCTTTTATTCACCATTCATTAGTATAGATGGATAAGAAGGTTGATGCTTCGTTGATAGTTGCTAATATCGAAGATGCTAGGCGAGCATCTCATTTCTATAGATAAGTAATTTATTGCACCGTGCCTTTTAATTTAAACTCCCAAAGATGGACTCTTTCGATAAGACAACAGTTCAAAGGGATCACGTGGATCATTACGAGGCTCATATGGACTTCCTCGCCAGTCTAGACTAGATCAGGTGCCAAGCATTTACTTCAATGCTCAAGGGATCATCAAGGAACTGGTTACACTGTCTTCCGCCTAACTCCATCACCTGTTTGAAAGAGCCATATAAATGGTTCATCAAATACATCATTGGGAGTAGAATATATAGGAAGATTACTAACCACTTGTTCGACGTCGTATAGACTAAGGACAATAGCCTTGGGAGATACATGAAAAGATTTAATGACGATCTCCTCCATCGACTAACTAGACGAGACGGTGGACCTCTTGACTCTCTCGTGTGGTTTATATAATAACAACACCATCTATTCATTATCATAGAATCCATGTGTGATACCCCGCCTGTTAAAATAATTGGGGCCAACCCTCTACCAAAATAAAACGTTGGTCTCGTATGTCTTATTCTTAGCATCACTGTCGAAACATGATTAATTACTAAACACCTAATTACTTTAAAAAGTAGTGTCAATATTTATCTTTCATTAACATACAACAAGATTAACCAATAAAATAAATCCATACATAGTGACAATATAAATGAAACACCAGATAAAGTCTAAAACTGAGATAAATAATTAAGGGTCCCGAATAAACCATCGGGTAAGAATCCAAGAGAATAAATCCAACCAACAAAAATCTGAAAATATAAGTCTGAATAAAAGGGGAAACATGCCCAATAATATTATAATAGAGAACCTAATATAGAAGATCGGGAATGAAATTGGATACTCAAGAATCTTGCAAGCTTCCACATCCATTACAACTACGTGTACCTAGAATGAACAATTATCCTTGACGTTCTTGGAATGTCCACCTTATTCTGGGCAACCTGACCGGAATCTCACCACCGGAACCAAATTCACAAACTAACATTGGAGGCGGTCATGGATTTAAGTTCGTGGTCATAACCACACCACATTATTCCAAGGTACTCTAACCCTACATCACACGGGCGTGCACAACACCTATGACCCTGGGGAACGGTACTACCTCTGCTGGGATTCGCCAGAGTAACCTCCCACTACGCGCAACCTCCCTGATAGCATAACGACTAGGATAGGTATGTTTTATATTAATATCATACACACAGATATTATTCATAATCAAATATATACTATCTCTATACCCGTATATATAAATTAAATCACAAAACTCGTCTAACCTGTGCTAATCGCTCAAAGCACACTCCTACAAATCCTGAGTCTATCTCACGACTCTTAATTAATTAAATTCTCATCCTTTAATTAAAATACAACAGCGTTACCCTGCTAAAATGCCTGGACTTACCCAACCAATCCGTCGTATAATCATTGAAGTTTATTAAGTAAAATCGTTCTGATAAAACACCCGAAATTGACCCAACCAGCTCGTTCATTTATTCCCGAATCTAACTCATCAATTCGATATTGAAACTTTATCGTCAATTATCTCTCTCACGATTTCTAATTTTAATTTAAGTACTTACTCACCCCTAGGCAATAAAATCTCTTTAAATCACTCCACTAAACTCTCTCTGACCTTCAGGGCTTAAAAATTTCGTTAGGAACTCTCTGAATTTACCCAATAACTAAACTCCAAAATTCTCCAAAAATTAGCTTTCATCGATCGATCGATAATCCCAAACTACAGGAGTTATGATTCCAATAATTTATTTCAAGTTTTACATCTAAACTAACAAAAATTCCATTTTCTAAGCAACCGAATCAGGTTGTAAACTTTCTGGCAGATTAAACACCCTATAGTAAAATTACGATTTCTCCCTATACAGAACTCCAAATGACCTCATTCCAAGCTCATTAGAAATATAAGACATAGAACGCCCCATACACATATGGCACACAATATAATTCTGAGTAGAATTAAAATGACATAAGTTTAAAGTAACGTAAAAAATTCTGGCAGATTAAACACCCTGTAGTAAAATTCTGATTTTTTCCTTTACGGAACTCCAAATGATCTCATTCAAATCTCATTGGAAAGATAATACCTAGAACTTTTTAGACATCTGGAAGATTGTCATCTTATGTTCATCAATCAAACCCTAAGTTATTTAATATTCATGTTCTTCAACCAAGAACCCAGCAAGATTAAATTTTATGTATCTTAAAACTCAAAATTTTAAATATAATCTAATTCCACCAATAGTAAATGGTTTTACTTCATCAATTGATCATCTAAATTACACATGATATCAATTTCATAAAAAAAAACCATTTACATGTGAGGACCCTTCCCAAATTTTTTTTGTTCTACATCTACCATGCTATGAACATGCCTCAATTTGATTTAAAGAAAGTTAATTACTTGCCTTGGATTGTTCGTAGGGCCTGATCTATCTCTTGTGTGTTGGTTTGATGTTAGGATCCGTAAATCTCCTCCCAAATTAGCCTCTTCTAGCTTTCTTATTTGATTTATGTTCTTCTTCCTCCCTCCCTTCTCTCTTAGGGGTTATAATAAATGTTACGGCTGACTCAAATCTATAACCCTTATATTTTAATTCAATAATCCCGAATCTAGGTTATTAGACTACATTAAAATACTTCAAATACCCTTACATGAGCCCGAGTTAGTCTAAAAAGCCCCCGGAACTCAATTATTACCACCGAGTATTCAATTCCAACCATTTATACCTATTCCAGATCAACCGTCCACTCGAAATCACCATGCGAGTCACTAAACATAATTATCCTATTTCATCCAAAAAATAGCCACCACAAAACCCCCGATTGCGATACCATCAATTATCGTCGTTTTTACTCACATACGACGCACTACCATTGAATTGATTAAATTTACTTAAACACACTAGTAAATTTACCACATATAAATTAATCTTATTGTCACAAATTAATATTTATTAATTTCACATTATTTCCCATTTATATTAAATTGCGTCACACATGCAATTTAACCGCTGAAATAAATTGCTCAAAATTACGGGGTGTTGCAGCACACACCAACATGACTGAGTTGATGAAGAAAATGAAGAAACATATCCATGTGAAGGACACCATTAACAATCGCAAAATTCATTCATCGAACGGAACAATCTGGTGAGAGAGTAATGAAAGGCGACCAAAATGGGAGGAGATTCACTCCAAGAGGGCATCCACGGGGGAATCAAATCTAGAACGAACAGTTCACACCTCTGAGCACAATCATAATTATTGCACAAAGTCACGAAACCAAAAGTAATTTCCATTTATTAAAAAAATAAGTTCAATATAAGATGATGAGGGGTATTTTTATATGGTTTGGTGCCAAACGGTTGTAAGCCGAGCCAATTAGATGTCTACGTTCATTTAAGTAGTATTTCACCGACCAATTTGGTAGCCAATCACATGAACCTCCAAGCCGAATACCCTATCTTCATCAACCAGACTATCTATCTTTATCAAGCAATTTATTGTTGAGTAATTTTTACCAATATGACTCTGTTAATAGTTCGTTGACTAGAATGACTAACATGCTGCCTATTATTGCAATCGGGAATATCGAAAGACGGTAAATATGGGGAACATATAAAGTCGTCAAAGAGGAACACGTGTCTTCATCATATAACGCGAATGTATGAATTAGGAAGGACATGTAAATGATGAATATACAAATCTTATTATGGTAAGAAATAATGTTACAATAATAAACTGGAACGTTATGTGATTCCTTATAATTCTCAAAGTAATAAAAGAGCTCCCTCACCCCTTAACCCCGTGGACATAGGTCGAGCCAGATCGAATCACATATATCGTGTGTCTCATTTCTTTACTACTCTCTTCAAAAATTAAGAATCCTAAGCTATTTCTTTAACTTTATTGTGTTATATGTGAAAACCAAATTTCTACATCAACATAATTGATGCCATTTATGGGAACGATAGTTTCCAAAGTCATGAATAAGAACTAGGTAACTCGACTCATCAACGTCCTTCGAGAACAACAATAATCCCCCCCAAGCATAACTCGCTGAGATCTAGATCCATCTGTAGCCTGACCCACCTTAGTTGTCAGAATAATAAGTGGATCAGGACCCTCCGGTGGAGCAAAATCTAAAAAATGAGCCCCCCATACATCTTCCCCCGGTGCTTTTATTCACCATTCATTAGTATAGATGGATAAGAAGGTTGATGCTTCGTTGATAGTTGCTAATATCGAAGATGCTAGGCGAGCATCTCATTTCTATAGATAAGTAATTTATTGCACCGTGCCTTTTAATTTAAACTCCCAAAGATGGACTCTTTCGATAAGACAACAGTTCAAAGGGATCACGTGGATCATTACGAGGCTCATATGGACTTCCTCGCAAGTCTAGACTAGATCAGGTGCCAAGCATTTACTTCAATGCTCAAGGGATCATCAAGGAACTGGTTACACTGTCTTCCGCCTAACTCCATCACCTGTTTGAAAGAGCCATATAAATGGTTCATCAAATACATCATTGGGAGTAGAATATATAGGAAGATTACTAACCACTTGTTCGACGTCGTATAGACTAAGGACAATAGCCTTGGGAGATACATGAAAAGATTTAATGACGATCTCCTCCATCGACTAACTAGACGAGACGGTGGACCTCTTGACTCTCTCGTGTGGTTTATATAATAACAACACCATCTATTCATTATCATAGAATCCATGTGTGATACCCCGCCTGTTAAAATAATTGGGGCCAACCCTCTACCAAAATAAAACGTTGGTCTCGTATGTCTTATTCTTAGCATCACTGTCGAAACATGATTAATTACTAAACACCTAATTACTTTAAAAAGTAGTGTCAATATTTATCTTTCATTAACATACAACAAGATTAACCAATAAAATAAATCCATACATAGTGGCAATATAAATGAAACACCAGATAAAGTCTAAAACTGAGATAAATAATTAAGGGTCCCGAATAAACCATCGGGTAAGAATCCAAGAGAATAAATCCAACCAACAAAAATCTGAAAATATAAGTCTGAATAAAAGGGGAAACATGCCCAATAATATTATAATAGAGAACCTAATATAGAAGATCGGGAATGAAATTGGATACTCAAGAATCTTGCAAGCTTCCACATCCATTACAACTACGTGTACCTAGAATGAACAATTATCCTTGACGTTCTTGGAATGTCCACCTTATTCTGGGCAACCTGACCGGAATCTCACCACCGGAACCAAATTCACAAACTAACATTGGAGGCGGTCATGGATTTAAGTTCGTGGTCATAACCACACCACATTATTCCAAGGTACTCTAACCCTACATCACACGGGCGTGCACAACACCTATGACCCTGGGGAACGGTACTACCTCTGCTGGGATTCGCCAGAGTAACCTCCCACTACGCGCAACCTCCCTGATAGCATAACGACTAGGATAGGTATGTTTTATATTAATATCATACACACAGATATTATTCATAATCAAATATATACTATCTCTATACCCGTATATATAAATTAAATCACAAAACTCGTCTAACCTGTGCTAATCGCTCAAAGCACACTCCTACAAATCCTGAGTCTATCTCACGACTCTTAATTAATTAAATTCTCATCCTTTAATTAAAATACAACAGCGTTACCCTGCTAAAATGCCTGGACTTACCCAACCAATCCGTCGTATAATCATTGAAGTTTATTAAGTAAAATCGTTCTGATAAAACACCCGAAATTGACCCAACCAGCTCGTTCATTTATTCCCGAATCTAACTCATCAATTCGATATTGAAACTTTATCGTCAATTATCTCTCTCACGATTTCTAATTTTAATTTAAGTACTTACTCACCCCTAGGCAATAAAATCTCTTTAAATCACTCCACTAAACTCTCTCTGACCTTCAGGGCTTAAAAATTTCGTTAGGAACTCTCTGAATTTACCCAATAACTAAACTCCAAAATTCTCCAAAAATTAGCTTTCATCGATCGATCGATAATCCCAAACTACAGGAGTTATGATTCCAATAATTTATTTCAAGTTTTACATCTAAACTAACAAAAATTCCATTTTCTAAGCAACCGAATCAGGTTGTAAACTTTCTGGCAGATTAAACACCCTATAGTAAAATTACGATTTCTCCCTATACAGAACTCCAAATGACCTCATTCCAAGCTCATTAGAAATATAAGACATAGAACGCCCCATACACATATGGCACACAATATAATTCTGAGTAGAATTAAAATGACATAAGTTTAAAGTAACGTAAAAAATTCTGGCAGATTAAACACCCTGTAGTAAAATTCTGATTTTTTCCTTTACGGAACTCCAAATGATCTCATTCAAATCTCATTGGAAAGATAATACCTATAACTTTTTAGACATCTGGAAGATTGTCATCTTATGTTCATCAATCAAACCCTAAGTTATTTAATATTCATGTTCTTCAACCAAGAACCCAGCAAGATTAAATTTTATGTATCTTAAAACTCAAAATTTTAAATATAATCTAATTCCACCAATAGTAAATGGTTTTACTTCATCAATTGATCATCTAAATTACACATGATATCAATTTCATAAAAAAAAACCATTTACATGTGAGGACCCTTCCCAAATTTTTTTTGTTCTACATCTACCATGCTATGAACATGCCTCAATTTGATTTAAAGAAAGTTAATTACTTGCCTTGGATTGTTCGTAGGGCCTGATCTATCTCTTGTGTGTTGGTTTGATGTTAGGATCCGTAAATCTCCTCCCAAATTAGCCTCTTCTAGCTTTCTTATTTGATTTATGTTCTTCTTCCTCCCTCCCTTCTCTCTTAGGGGTTATAATAAATGTTACGGCTGACTCAAATCTATAACCCTTATATTTTAATTCAATAATCCCGAATCTAGGTTATTAGACTACATTAAAATACTTCAAATACCCTTACATGAGCCCGAGTTAGTCTAAAAAGCCCCCGGAACTCAATTATTACCACCGAGTATTCAATTCCAACCATTTATACCTATTCCAGATCAACCGTCCACTCGAAATCACCATGCGAGCCACTAAACATAATTATCCTATTTCATCCAAAAAATAGCCACCACAAAACCCCCGATTGCGATACCATCAATTATCGTCGTTTTTACTCACATACGACGCACTACCATTGAATTGATTAAATTTACTTAAACACACTAGTAAATTTACCACATATAAATTAATCTTATTGTCACAAATTAATATTTATTAATTTCACATTATTTCCCATTTATATTAAATTGCGTCACACATGCAATTTAACCGCTGAAATAAATTGCTCAAAATTACGGGGTGTTGCAGCACACACCAACATGACTGAGTTGATGAAGAAAATGAAGAAACATATCCATGTGAAGGACACCATTAACAATCGCAAAATTCATTCATCGAACGGAACAATCTGGTGAGAGAGTAATGAAAGGCGACCAAAATGGGAGGAGATTCACTCCAAGAGGGCATCCACGGGGGAATCAAATCTAGAACGAACAGTTCACACCTCTGAGCACAATCATAATTATTGCACAAAGTCACGAAACCAAAAGTAATTTCCATTTATTAAAAAAATAAGTTCAATATAAGATGATGAGGGGTATTTTTATATGGTTTGGTGCCAAACGGTTGTAAGCCGAGCCAATTAGATGTCTACGTTCATTTAAGTAGTATTTCACCGACCAATTTGGTAGCCAATCACATGAACCTCCAAGCCGAATACCCTATCTTCATCAACCAGACTATCTATCTTTATCAAGCAATTTATTGTTGAGTAATTTTTACCAATATGACTCTGTTAATAGTTCGTTGACTAGAATGACTAACATGCTGCCTATTATTGCAATCGGGAATATCGAAAGACGGTAAATATGGGGAACATATAAAGTCGTCAAAGAGGAACACGTGTCTTCATCATATAACGCGAATGTATGAATTAGGAAGGACATGTAAATGATGAATATACAAATCTTATTATGGTAAGAAATAATGTTACAATAATAAACTGGAACGTTATGTGATTCCTTATAATTCTCAAAGTAATAAAAGAGCTCCCTCACCCCTTAACCCCGTGGACATAGGTCGAGCCAGATCGAATCACATATATCGTGTGTCTCATTTCTTTACTACTCTCTTCAAAAATTAAGAATCCTAAGCTATTTCTTTAACTTTATTGTGTTATATGTGAAAACCAAATTTCTACATCAACATAATTGATGCCATTTATGGGAACGATAGTTTCCAAAGTCATGAATAAGAACTAGGTAACTCGACTCATCAACGTCCTTCGAGAACAACAATAATCCCCCCCAAGCATAACTCGCTGAGATCTAGATCCATCTGTAGCCTGACCCACCTTAGTTGTCAGAATAATAAGTGGATCAGGACCCTCCGGTGGAGCAAAATCTAAAAAATGAGCCCCCCATACATCTTCCCCCGGTGCTTTTATTCACCATTCATTAGTATAGATGGATAAGAAGGTTGATGCTTCGTTGATAGTTGCTAATATCGAAGATGCTAGGCGAGCATCTCATTTCTATAGATAAGTAATTTATTGCACCGTGCCTTTTAATTTAAACTCCCAAAGATGGACTCTTTCGATAAGACAACAGTTCAAAGGGATCACGTGGATCATTACGAGGCTCATATGGACTTCCTCGCCAGTCTAGACTAGATCAGGTGCCAAGCATTTACTTCAATGCTCAAGGGATCATCAAGGAACTGGTTACACTGTCTTCCGCCTAACTCCATCACCTGTTTGAAAGAGCCATATAAATGGTTCATCAAATACATCATTGGGAGTAGAATATATAGGAAGATTACTAACCACTTGTTCGACGTCGTATAGACTAAGGACAATAGCCTTGGGAGATACATGAAAAGATTTAATGACGATCTCCTCCATCGACTAACTAGACGAGACGGTGGACCTCTTGACTCTCTCGTGTGGTTTATATAATAACAACACCATCTATTCATTATCATAGAATCCATGTGTGATACCCCGCCTGTTAAAATAATTGGGGCCAACCCTCTACCAAAATAAAACGTTGGTCTCGTATGTCTTATTCTTAGCATCACTGTCGAAACATGATTAATTACTAAACACCTAATTACTTTAAAAAGTAGTGTCAATATTTATCTTTCATTAACATACAACAAGATTAACCAATAAAATAAATCCATACATAGTGACAATATAAATGAAACACCAGATAAAGTCTAAAACTGAGATAAATAATTAAGGGTCCCGAATAAACCATCGGGTAAGAATCCAAGAGAATAAATCCAACCAACAAAAATCTGAAAATATAAGTCTGAATAAAAGGGGAAACATGCCCAATAATATTATAATAGAGAACCTAATATAGAAGATCGGGAATGAAATTGGATACTCAAGAATCTTGCAAGCTTCCACATCCATTACAACTACGTGTACCTAGAATGAACAATTATCCTTGACGTTCTTGGAATGTCCACCTTATTCTGGGCAACCTGACCGGAATCTCACCACCGGAACCAAATTCACAAACTAACATTGGAGGCGGTCATGGATTTAAGTTCGTGGTCATAACCACACCACATTATTCCAAGGTACTCTAACCCTACATCACACGGGCGTGCACAACACCTATGACCCTGGGGAACGGTACTACCTCTGCTGGGATTCGCCAGAGTAACCTCCCACTACGCGCAACCTCCCTGATAGCATAACGACTAGGATAGGTATGTTTTATATTAATATCATACACACAGATATTATTCATAATCAAATATATACTATCTCTATACCCGTATATATAAATTAAATCACAAAACTCGTCTAACCTGTGCTAATCGCTCAAAGCACACTCCTACAAATCCTGAGTCTATCTCACGACTCTTAATTAATTAAATTCTCATCCTTTAATTAAAATACAACAGCGTTACCCTGCTAAAATGCCTGGACTTACCCAAACAATCCGTCGTATAATCATTGAAGTTTATTAAGTAAAATCGTTCTGATAAAACACCCGAAATTGACCCAACCAGCTCGTTCATTTATTCCCGAATCTAACTCATCAATTCGATATTGAAACTTTATCGTCAATTATCTCTCTCACGATTTCTAATTTTAATTTAAGTACTTACTCACCCCTAGGCAATAAAATCTCTTTAAATCACTCCACTAAACTCTCTCTGACCTTCAGGGCTTAAAAATTTCGTTAGGAACTCTCTGAATTTACCCAATAACTAAACTCCAAAATTCTCCAAAAATTAGCTTTCATCGATCGATCGATAATCCCAAACTACAGGAGTTATGATTCCAATAATTTATTTCAAGTTTTACATCTAAACTAACAAAAATTCCATTTTCTAAGCAACCGAATCAGGTTGTAAACTTTCTGGCAGATTAAACACCCTATAGTAAAATTACGATTTCTCCCTATACAGAACTCCAAATGACCTCATTCCAAGCTCATTAGAAATATAAGACATAGAACGCCCCATACACATATGGCACACAATATAATTCTGAGTAGAATTAAAATGACATAAGTTTAAAGTAACGTAAAAAATTCTGGCAGATTAAACACCCTGTAGTAAAATTCTGATTTTTTCCTTTACGGAACTCCAAATGATCTCATTCAAATCTCATTGGAAAGATAATACCTAGAACTTTTTAGACATCTGGAAGATTGTCATCTTATGTTCATCAATCAAACCCTAAGTTATTTAATATTCATGTTCTTCAACCAAGAACCCAGCAAGATTAAATTTTATGTATCTTAAAACTCAAAATTTTAAATATAATCTAATTCCACCAATAGTAAATGGTTTTACTTCATCAATTGATCATCTAAATTACACATGATATCAATTTCATAAAAAAAAACCATTTACATGTGAGGACCCTTCCCAAATTTTTTTTGTTCTACATCTACCATGCTATGAACATGCCTCAATTTGATTTAAAGAAAGTTAATTACTTGCCTTGGATTGTTCGTAGGGCCTGATCTATCTCTTGTGTGTTGGTTTGATGTTAGGATCCGTAAATCTCCTCCCAAATTAGCCTCTTCTAGCTTTCTTATTTGATTTATGTTCTTCTTCCTCCCTCCCTTCTCTCTTAGGGGTTATAATAAATGTTACGGCTGACTCAAATCTATAACCCTTATATTTTAATTCAATAATCCCGAATCTAGGTTATTAGACTACATTAAAATACTTCAAATACCCTTACATGAGCCCGAGTTAGTCTAAAAAGCCCCCGGAACTCAATTATTACCACCGAGTATTCAATTCCAACCATTTATACCTATTCCAGATCAACCGTCCACTCGAAATCACCATGCGAGTCACTAAACATAATTATCCTATTTCATCCAAAAAATAGCCACCACAAAACCCCCGATTGCGATACCATCAATTATCGTCGTTTTTACTCACATACGACGCACTACCATTGAATTGATTAAATTTACTTAAACACACTAGTAAATTTACCACATATAAATTAATCTTATTGTCACAAATTAATATTTATTAATTTCACATTATTTCCCATTTATATTAAATTGCGTCACACATGCAATTTAACCGCTGAAATAAATTGCTCAAAATTACGGGGTGTTGCAGCACACACCAACATGACTGAGTTGATGAAGAAAATGAAGAAACATATCCATGTGAAGGACACCATTAACAATCGCAAAATTCATTCATCGAACGGAACAATCTGGTGAGAGAGTAATGAAAGGCGACCAAAATGGGAGGAGATTCACTCCAAGAGGGCATCCACGGGGGAATCAAATCTAGAACGAACAGTTCACACCTCTGAGCACAATCATAATTATTGCACAAAGTCACGAAACCAAAAGTAATTTCCATTTATTAAAAAAATAAGTTCAATATAAGATGATGAGGGGTATTTTTATATGGTTTGGTGCCAAACGGTTGTAAGCCGAGCCAATTAGATGTCTACGTTCATTTAAGTAGTATTTCACCGACCAATTTGGTAGCCAATCACATGAACCTCCAAGCCGAATACCCTATCTTCATCAACCAGACTATCTATCTTTATCAAGCAATTTATTGTTGAGTAATTTTTACCAATATGACTCTGTTAATAGTTCGTTGACTAGAATGACTAACATGCTGCCTATTATTGCAATCGGGAATATCGAAAGACGGTAAATATGGGGAACATATAAAGTCGTCAAAGAGGAACACGTGTCTTCATCATATAACGCGAATGTATGAATTAGGAAGGACATGTAAATGATGAATATACAAATCTTATTATGGTAAGAAATAATGTTACAATAATAAACTGGAACGTTATGTGATTCCTTATAATTCTCAAAGTAATAAAAGAGCTCCCTCACCCCTTAACCCCGTGGACATAGGTCGAGCCAGATCGAATCACATATATCGTGTGTCTCATTTCTTTACTACTCTCTTCAAAAATTAAGAATCCTAAGCTATTTCTTTAACTTTATTGTGTTATATGTGAAAACCAAATTTCTACATCAACATAATTGATGCCATTTATGGGAACGATAGTTTCCAAAGTCATGAATAAGAACTAGGTAACTCGACTCATCAACGTCCTTCGAGAACAACAATAATCCCCCCCAAGCATAACTCGCTGAGATCTAGATCCATCTGTAGCCTGACCCACCTTAGTTGTCAGAATAATAAGTGGATCAGGACCCTCCGGTGGAGCAAAATCTAAAAAATGAGCCCCCCATACATCTTCCCCCGGTGCTTTTATTCACCATTCATTAGTATAGATGGATAAGAAGGTTGATGCTTCGTTGATAGTTGCTAATATCGAAGATGCTAGGCGAGCATCTCATTTCTATAGATAAGTAATTTATTGCACCGTGCCTTTTAATTTAAACTCCCAAAGATGGACTCTTTCGATAAGACAACAGTTCAAAGGGATCACGTGGATCATTACGAGGCTCATATGGACTTCCTCGCCAGTCTAGACTAGATCAGGTGCCAAGCATTTACTTCAATGCTCAAGGGATCATCAAGGAACTGGTTACACTGTCTTCCGCCTAACTCCATCACCTGTTTGAAAGAGCCATATAAATGGTTCATCAAATACATCATTGGGAGTAGAATATATAGGAAGATTACTAACCACTTGTTCGACGTCGTATAGACTAAGGACAATAGCCTTGGGAGATACATGAAAAGATTTAATGACGATCTCCTCCATCGACTAACTAGACGAGACGGTGGACCTCTTGACTCTCTCGTGTGGTTTATATAATAACAACACCATCTATTCATTATCATAGAATCCATGTGTGATACCCCGCCTGTTAAAATAATTGGGGCCAACCCTCTACCAAAATAAAACGTTGGTCTCGTATGTCTTATTCTTAGCATCACTGTCGAAACATGATTAATTACTAAACACCTAATTACTTTAAAAAGTAGTGTCAATATTTATCTTTCATTAACATACAACAAGATTAACCAATAAAATAAATCCATACATAGTGACAATATAAATGAAACACCAGATAAAGTCTAAAACTGAGATAAATAATTAAGGGTCCCGAATAAACCATCGGGTAAGAATCCAAGAGAATAAATCCAACCAACAAAAATCTGAAAATATAAGTCTGAATAAAAGGGGAAACATTCCCAATAATATTATAATAGAGAACCTAATATAGAAGATCGGGAATGAAATTGGATACTCAAGAATCTTGCAAGCTTCCACATCCATTACAACTACGTGTACCTAGAATGAACAATTATCCTTGACGTTCTTGGAATGTCCACCTTATTCTGGGCAACCTGACCGGAATCTCACCACCGGAACCAAATTCACAAACTAACATTGGAGGCGGTCATGGATTTAAGTTCGTGGTCATAACCACACCACATTATTCCAAGGTACTCTAACCCTACATCACACGGGCGTGCACAACACCTATGACCCTGGGGAACGGTACTACCTCTGCTGGGATTCGCCAGAGTAACCTCCCACTACGCGCAACCTCCCTGATAGCATAACGACTAGGATAGGTATGTTTTATATTAATATCATACACACAGATATTATTCATAATCAAATATATACTATCTCTATACCCGTATATATAAATTAAATCACAAAACTCGTCTAACCTGTGCTAATCGCTCAAAGCACACTCCTACAAATCCTGAGTCTATCTCACGACTCTTAATTAATTAAATTCTCATCCTTTAATTAAAATACAACAGCGTTACCCTGCTAAAATGCCTGGACTTACCCAACCAATCCGTCGTATAATCATTGAAGTTTATTAAGTAAAATCGTTCTGATAAAACACCCGAAATTGACCCAACCAGCTCGTTCATTTATTCCCGAATCTAACTCATCAATTCGATATTGAAACTTTATCGTCAATTATCTCTCTCACGATTTCTAATTTTAATTTAAGTACTTACTCACCCCTAGGCAATAAAATCTCTTTAAATCACTCCACTAAACTCTCTCTGACCTTCAGGGCTTAAAAATTTCGTTAGGAACTCTCTGAATTTACCCAATAACTAAACTCCAAAATTCTCCAAAAATTAGCTTTCATCGATCGATCGATAATCCCAAACTACAGGAGTTATGATTCCAATAATTTATTTCAAGTTTTACATCTAAACTAACAAAAATTCCATTTTCTAAGCAACCGAATCAGGTTGTAAACTTTCTGGCAGATTAAACACCCTATAGTAAAATTACGATTTCTCCCTATACAGAACTCCAAATGACCTCATTCCAAGCTCATTAGAAATATAAGACATAGAACGCCCCATACACATATGGCACACAATATAATTCTGAGTAGAATTAAAATGACATAAGTTTAAAGTAACGTAAAAAATTCTGGCAGATTAAACACCCTGTAGTAAAATTGTGATTTTTTCCTTTACGGAACTCCAAATGATCTCATTCAAATCTCATTGGAAAGATAATACCTAGAACTTTTTAGACATCTGGAAGATTGTCATCTTATGTTCATCAATCAAACCCTAAGTTATTTAATATTCATGTTCTTCAACCAAGAACCCAGCAAGATTAAATTTTATGTATCTTAAAACTCAAAATTTTAAATATAATCTAATTCCACCAATAGTAAATGGTTTTACTTCATCAATTGATCATCTAAATTACACATGATATCAATTTCATAAAAAAAAACCATTTACATGTGAGGACCCTTCCCAAATTTTTTTTGTTCTACATCTACCATGCTATGAACATGCCTCAATTTGATTTAAAGAAAGTTAATTACTTGCCTTGGATTGTTCGTAGGGCCTGATCTATCTCTTGTGTGTTGGTTTGATGTTAAGATCCGTAAATCTCCTCCCAAATTAGCCTCTTCTAGCTTTCTTATTTGATTTATGTTCTTCTTCCTCCCTCCCTTCTCTCTTAGGGGTTATAATAAATGTTACGGCTGACTCAAATCTATAACCCTTATATTTTAATTCAATAATCCCGAATCTAGGTTATTAGACTACATTAAAATACTTCAAATACCCTTACATGAGCCCGAGTTAGTCTAAAAAGCCCCCGGAACTCAATTATTACCACCGAGTATTCAATTCCAACTATTTATACCTATTCCAGATCAACCGTCCACTCGAAATCACCATGCGAGTCACTAAACATAATTATCCTATTTCATCCAAAAAATAGCCACCACAAAACCCCCGATTGCGATACCATCAATTATCGTCGTTTTTACTCACATACGACGCACTACCATTGAATTGATTAAATTTACTTAAACACACTAGTAAATTTACCACATATAAATTAATCTTATTGTCACAAATTAATATTTATTAATTTCACATTATTTCCCATTTATATTAAATTGCGTCACACATGCAATTTAACCGCTGAAATAAATTGCTCAAAATTACGGGGTGTTGCAGCACACACCAACATGACTGAGTTGATGAAGAAAATGAAGAAACATATCCATGTGAAGGACACCATTAACAATCGCAAAATTCATTCATCGAACGGAACAATCTGGTGAGAGAGTAATGAAAGGCGACCAAAATGGGAGGAGATTCACTCCAAGAGGGCATCCACGGGGGAATCAAATCTAGAACGAACAGTTCACACCTCTGAGCACAATCATAAGTCAAGTGTCGAATTTCATGGATGACCCGAATATGTTGAAGTGGTCTATATGATCGAAGAACATGCCACTTAGTCCGAAATCTAACTTAGACTATCAATTCCCCCAAGATTAAAGCCATGACATAAACGGATGCACCATTAAAAATGTGAAAATAAAGCTTTGGTACAAAAGGGGAATTTACACGAGTTTGTGCAAATGAGGGATGAAAGATTAGGTAAGCGAGATAACGGATGAAGGTATAATAGACACAGACCTCGATCGAAAGAAAAGGAGTAAAGGCGAGAAGATCCTAGAGAAGATGCCATTGTCGAGAAAAAATAATAATAATCAACACGATCTCCAACAGGTCTAAAATCAAGGGAGAATCAAAATTGGCTTGCTGGGCATACAGTAGCCAGAAAATAGAGCTGATGGAGGTTCAAATGGAAAATCCAGTCAAAGAATAAGAGAATATCACATTTACACCGAAGAAACCTAAGGATTTGATCACACCTTATGATGATCCCCTCCTGATTTCAACTTTGATGTCAAAATGGAGTCAAATTATCATGGTCGACACGGGGAGCTCGAATAATATAATTTATTTAGAGTGTTTTGAGAAAATAAAAATTGGGGGAGTGAGACTCAATCCGATGAAAGTCCCATTCCTGGGTTTCTTTTGAGAGCAGATATATTTGGAGGGGTTCATTAACTCCCATTCACAATCGAGAAAGATCTAAAGTCAACAACTTTACAGGTAGAATTTTTGGCAAAATGGTCACCATAAACTTATAACGTGCAGATTAGATGAACAATTATGAGCAAACTCGATGCAGTCTTGTCAATAAAGTCCTTCACCCTTTAGTTCCCAACACCTAACAGGATGGTAATAATTCTTGGAAGTTTGTCATATACTAAGAGTTGTTATTTTTATCCCTGGAGAAGAAGAAGAAGAAGAAGAAGAAGAGAGAAACTTCCAACATTTATGGGTTGGACCCAAAGTAAGAGTCGACCGTGGGATATCCAGTCAAAGACTTGATCCCGATCCCACTCTATGACAACTATTCAGAGAGGATGGTATATGTGGGATCATCAATGACCGATAAGAAGAGGGAAGAATTAGTTTTGCTTTTGAAGAAGCACCACAGGATGTTCGCATGGAACCAACAGATATGTCGGGCACTAATGCCTTGATAATGACTTATCAACCGAAGGTGGATCCGGCTAGTCGAATAGTAAGCCAGAAGAATAAGGAATTCTCCCTCGAGAGGAACCAAAACTCCCACGTTGAAGTTAGAAAATTACTAAATGCAGGTTTTATTTGAGATGTCACATATTCCGAGTGGTTATTGAATGTCATCATAGTTCAAATTTTGAATGAGAAATGACGACTATGTATGGATTACTCCTCTCTGAATGAGGCCCGTTCAAAGACTCATACCCACTACGGAGAATTAATGCACTAGTAGACTATACGTCGAGACATGTAGTCCTAACGTTCATGAATGCTTATTATGGGTACAACCAGATCCGTATGCACCAAGCAGACGAAGATAAGACCTCACTTTTGATCGATAGGGGACATATTATTCTAAGGTGCTGTAATTCGATTTGAATAATGCACGGGACACTTACTAAAGGTTGGTCAATCGAATTTTCGAGGACTAAATAGGGAAGAACATGGAGGTATGTGTAGATAATATATTAGTGAAAATCTTGAAAGGGGAGGATCATGTAACCGATTTAAAGGAAACTTTTAAACTTCTTAATTGACACCGAATGAAGTTGACCTGTAAAATATGCTTTTTGAGTGGCGTTGGGAAAAATGATTAGGTTTCATAGTGACAGAGAGGGGAATAGAGGCTAATCCCGAGAAGATACAAACGGTATTAGATAAGAATATCCCGAAGATTGTAAAAGAGGAACAATCAACAACAGAGAGGGTAACATCACTTAATCGATTCATAAGCAAGGCAATAGACAAGTGCATCCCGTTCTTCTAAAATACTAAGAAGGCGTATATCTTGATGGATGAATGCGAACAGGCCTTCTAAGACTTAAAGATTTCTCTAGCATAATTCTCGCTCCTCCTGAATCCAGTTCATGGTGAAGAATTATACCTTTACGTCATTAACTCTCCAACGACAGTTAGTTTGGACTTAATTCGATATGATGCATGGGTTTAATATCTGATCTATTACATTAGTAGAGTGTTTAGAGGAGTATGAGCATAATCTAGATATCTCATGTTGGAAAAATTAGCCTTCATACACATCATTTTGTCCCGAAAGTTGAGGCCATATTTCCAATATATACCATAGTTATTTTGACCAATTATCCACTCAGGCAGGTTCTCCATAAGCCCAAAGTCTTTGGGAGGCTTATGAAATGGTCGATCTAGCTCGGGGATTTAGATCTACACTATCGATCGGGGGTAGCGACCAAGGGGTAAGCAAGTGTCGACTTTATAACAAAATTGATCAGTACAAAGGGGTAACACTGTAACGAAAACAACCGAGGGGAATCATGTATGGGTTGTTCGTGTGGATAGGTCCTCTAAGGATGAATTATTGGGGGGGGCTAATCATATAGACATAAGACGGTTCAAGTGTGGAGTACGCACTATGTTTTAACTACAGATCATCCCATAACGAAGTCAAGTACAACTCCCTAATTATAGGGGACTGACTTTTCACATCTCTCAAAGATGACCAAGTGAAATTACCCAGAGACTAAAACGTGGTCATCCAATAAGTAATGGGAGAATATGAAGAAAAAGGTAAAAATGTGATGGCATGTTTGAAGTGGTTTCAAGAGGTAGTAAGATAGTTACAGGCAATCAGTGTTAGGAATATCCATAGGGAGGACAATGAGAAGTTTGGTACCCTGGTAAGACTAGCATCCATAGATTAGGGAAATACCCTCGTGGAGACATTGGACTAACCGAGTATTTAGATTGAAAAAGGAAATATATTCTATGTTACAAAGTAATGATCTATCCGAATGGATAAATACATCCGGTTCATAAAAGAAGGGACCCTGCCATAGGATCAAATGAAGGGGAAAAAGTGTGAGTTAAGGCGACGACGTACCTATTACAAAAAGGGGTTTTATATCGATGGGGGTATGCTCGACTAATCCTAGGTTGCGTTCATCCTACTAAGGTAATGAAAATCTTAACAAGACTCCCCAAAGGAATCCGTGGGGCATACCCAAAAAAGAAGCTTGGCCCAGAGGGCCCTAACACAGGGTTATTATTGGTCACCAATGAGCAAGGACATTGAGCACTAGGCAGGAAAAGAGAACAATGTCTAAGAACCATAAACGATATATATCAGCGAACTAAAGAGTTGTTAGTGATCATATCACCATGGTCCTTCGCCTTGTGGGGGATGGACATACTCAGTCTATTCATGATCGAACAATGTTAATGTAAATTTATTATAGTGGAAATTGGTTACTTTACAAAATGGTTGGAAGCAGATCCACTGGCTAAGATCACCGATCAGAATGTACACTAATTATTTTTGGAAGTTTATCATCAGTCGTTCTGGTATTCCACATTCCATCATTTTAGATTATGGAAGACATTTTAACAGTGTAAGGATCGATAAATTATGTGAACATTTTAAAATTAAGCACAATTTCTTAGCCCCCAGGTGGAACGACCAAGTAGAGGTGACAAATCGAACTCTCCTACTTAGAATTAAAATAGAGATGACAAACTCTAAAGGATTATTGGTGGAAAAGATAATATTTTTCCTATGGGCATGAAGAACGATGATGAGGGGTCCAACGAGATTAATACCTTTCGCTCTGACTTATGATATCGAAGTCATTTTACCAATTGAACTTGAGATACCCAACTTGAGAGTTCAATATTTTAAAAATAAGGAGAATGGTGAGCGATTAAGATCCAACCTGGATCTCCTTGAGGAGAGAAGGGATGAAGCATCACTGAAGATGTCAACGACCCAATAGATGGCATCCCGATATTACAGCAGGAGGGTGAAGAATCAAAAGTTCCAGATTGGTGACTTGGTCCTTATAAAGATGACATAACCCGAGTCATGGTAAGATAGTTGATAGCTGGGAGGGCCCTATATTATGGAATGAATCATACGACCAGGGATGAATGGACTGATGGATAATTAAGTCTGTGTCCTCCCATGGCCGTGGAATGTGGAAAACTTAAAGCTTTATAATTAGTGAGATGGAAAGACGAGCAATAAGAATTGTCTTTTAACATTTGTGAAGCATTTTTTATTCTTATGTTTTTACTTTGAGTGCTTTAATTTTGTATTTCATTCTTGTATTTCTTTGTAACTCATTTCAATGTAGCTCTTTGCAGCATAAGTGTCATTAATAAAAGGCAAATTTTCTCCAATGATGTACTTTTTTTAAATGATATGTTCATCTTTAATGATATCTTTTCTTCCAATGATTCTCCAATGATGTGTTTTCTTGTACCCACCTAAGCGTTCAGGTCATACTTGATTGTGAACCTAAATCACACCAATCCACATCTTGATATGCCTTTTCCAACCTCATAAGTCTTGAAAAAACCACACAGTTGATCAACGAGATAACTCTTGACCCCTTCAGACCTGATCTAGTATGCACGACATAGTCGACACAAGTATAAATTGGGCAAACTCTGAGTCAAGAGAGGATGTCTCCAATAACTCAGTTATTTATAAAATAAAAGAGGGGATATATATATATATATATATATATATATATATATATATATATATATATATATATATATATATATATATATATATATATATATATATATATATACACTAATAAGGTTGACGTGCTGATATTTAGAGAAATTTATTATTTTAAACAAAACTAGTTATCGAAACATAAATGATTAATCACATAAGTATTTGTCAATTAAACTTCGAAGTGCAAACAACTCGGTTCTTTAATCGTATATATACAATATGTTTCGCATAACTTGATTCGTCAATCGAGTATAAAAAGTTATCTATCAGCATTCAGAATCACATCAAATAGAGACGATAAGAGCGTTCAGTCCTCACCAATCGAGTTATCAGAATACAATTAAAATTCAAAGCATAGGTATATAAAGTTAACATGATTTTCAACCTACAGGGAAACAACTTACATTCCAAAAATTATGAGGATTCTAAACACATCATATATCGAAGAAATCAACACATGAATTCAAAAAATGGTCACTACAAACATGTTGTTCAGATTGCAAGTAAATGAAATATTTAAAAAAAGTATGACAAGCCGAAGCCAAAATAACCAAACCAACTATTTAAGGCTGAAGCCAATATTACAAACCATGAAAATTCAAATGTTTATCAAATAAAGAGAAAACTATGGATATGGGAGTGGACCAAGAGTAACTACATAGGGCAGAAGTGTATCCATCCCCTCACACAAGGACATATGTGGATCTTCTCCTTCATACTCGGGGCACTATCAACTACTATCGATATTATTTATATCCCTATTGGTCCAAGCATGATGGGGAAGGAATTTGCCTTTATTTGCCTCCCTCGTAATCATAAATATTAAAAGAAGAGAGGCTCCAATTGAGATGAACCTCCTTAGATCGATTAACCAGCTTGTGGTAGACATTGATAAAAGATTGATACTTTAATACCCTATAATACTCAAAAGAAATGAAAGACTTTAGGTACCTGAATATGAAGAGGGGGACTAGAGACCCTTTTGTTTTGATGATATCATACAAATATTTATTTTTCTCAATTGTAAGACTCCCCAGATCGATAACTTTAGTCATAAATTGATTCTTCAGGTCATCTATTTCAGTAAAAGTAGTATTTTTCAACCTTTTTAGCATCCTACTCCTTTCGGGATTCCACAAGGGCATCGTCAACTTTGGTCTTAGCTTTCTTTCAAGTATTCATCTCGACTTCTAGTTCAGGGATTATACTCGACTTATCCTTTATTTTCAACCACTTTTGGGTCGTGTAGGCCCCTATGAATCTCACCTGTAATGAAATAACATAATCGAAATGAGATATGGAAAAACACGAATAAGTAGCAGTTCATGAAGAAGACATGCACTTACCCTAGCATCAAGTTAAATAATCTACGAAGCACTGTCGATGGGGCCTCCGATCAACCAATCAACGTATTCATGAAAATAGTCTTTTACAACACCCAAATAAATCTCATTCGGATCATTGTATCAGAGAACATTTCCCCAACCGTGGACACCCTTTCACCTAACTCGTCTTCTCCCACTTCATCAATAATTAGCCTTCATAGAGTAGAAGTGAGAGTGGTCCCAGTTTGTAGGGGAGTTTTCCTACGACTTCTCCTTTAAAGGGCCTCTTCATCCACTATATAAACAGAGGATGTTGCATCGATCACAATGAGGGTATGGGTAATTTTAGCAACCCCGGTCTATTAGACTGGGTGGTTTATAGTGGTTGAAGGAGGGTTTGGCTGAGGGACGACAGGTTGGGGAACAGTCAGTGTTCAGTTCAAGCTTTGGAGTGCTACACGATACCCTCAACGGACCATTTCTCAATAGGCTATAAAGATGCAAAGAAAGATTAAAATCGATTAGTTTGGTAAAACATGATAATAAGTTTCTCCAAAAATGCAAAGTATATCTAAAGAACGAGTAAATATAAACCATGAAATCAAATGAGGAAGAAGATTCCTTTTTCAATTTTATTAATAATTCAAAGGACGTCATGATCGCGAACCTCTTCCCTTTTAGCAATGAATCTAAACTCCTTCATCCTTTTCAGATCGTAGGGTTCTTTGAAAAGTCAGACCTTGCTCATAAATTCCTGAACCCCTCCAATCGGGGCTCTGGGATATTAGGAAGTTTGTTAAAAATCCCCACATGACATTAATATGAAGATAAATTAATATAGACAAACCCCACATTAGAAGATTCCTTAATCTAAAGAATACAGAAGTGCGGCTCACTAATGTCAAGTTTATTCCAAATGAGAGGAACGATGAATAGGTGGCATGTCAGTTTATTACGCTCATCATGTTGACATATTTATTTTTTCATGTCAAATAAGTGATGCCTCCATTCGTGGTTATAAGAAGGGACAGAGGTAACAAATCCTACCCCTTTCTTCCTACAAGCTAGGGTATGTTAACCCCTTTATGAGGCCATCAACTTATAGGCAGTCACGAATTCTCCCATTGTCAAAGGGGTATTAATGTCGAACAGATTGTGAAAGTGCATCATAGAGCCTTAGAATAAGTTGGGAGGGATCAAGGTTAATAAAAGAAAAAAACATCATGAGCAGGCTTTGGAAGGGGAATTGCAAGCCCAACTTGAAAATAATGCACATAAAAGGAAACTATCCTTCCACGGGAATTCAAGGCATAATCAGTTTTGTCATCCAAATGAATAAACAAGACCCTCAAAAGGGCAAGGAGTTCCACCTACTCATTCCAGTATCTTCGGCCATGTAATTTCTAGCCTGATAGGGGCCTAATAGGTTACCCCTTGATGATCCATCTCGTGGGGATCGAATGGGCCGATTCTTGGGCATTATTTTATGATGTGCCTGGGTCTGTGGGTAGATGACTAGGCCTGTTAGAATTAGATGAAGAAGACTCTTGAGTATAATCCATTTTCTTATTATATTCAGGACCAAAGGCATCAACAATATTAACCACATTGGCAAGAGTCTATTAATGTTGGAGTCTCTTTCGCTGGTCCAGACTGCGAGATGGTCCAAATGGCTCAAGCAACTCAAGGTATTAATACTAAGGGGGATCAGAGGCAATAAAGTTTAAAATGTGGGAGTGGACCTCAGAAAATTGGGACACAAAATTGATAATCCTAGTGAAGTGAAAGGAAAACCTAGACTGTGATATGATAGACCTGAAGCAGTTTAAAGAAACATAAATGGATAAGAAAGTGTGCCAGTGGTGAGGAAGAATGAAAAAGTGAACAGAATGCACATTCGCTCAGATACAAACACAAGGTTCAAGCGTGAATGGGGAAACTTCGCAAGTAAGATATGATAGGAGTTTAAAAATAGAGAAGAACATTTGAAATAGAAACATTGGGGAGGGAGAATAGAGAAGAAGCTCTTATTATACAAGATATTAAAGTGGGAAAGTATCAAATGCAAGTGTGAAAAGGCTTTTATACTAAATAGGAAAAACCCGTTCAAATTAAAGGCTTGGATTTACACAGATCAGACTATTTTTTAGGGTTAGGTAGAGAACGTGCAAAGTCAAAGTGCGTAGGATAGGTAAAAATGCCCTCGCGTGCCTCGACAATGTGTGCATCATCGTGCATACAATGATTATATATTTTCACCCCCATATGACGTTTCGTAATGAAATTAGTTCAGGCCGAATAATTATTCCTTCACGTATTTTAACATCGGCACAACATATCAAAATCGTCACAGGAAAATTAACACATGAAATGGACGTTATTTGACTATATACAAGACTTTTCAGCTCGTGACTGTGAACTCAAAGAGTCTGAGGGTAACTAATGAGGGTCATTTTTATATGGTTCGATTTTGAATGGTTATTAGTCGAACCAATTGAAGATCCTACATTCATGGAAGCAGTATATCACTGATTAGGTTGGCACATGACCATCCAGACCGAACACTATGTCTTCGTCTATCAAACTATCTATGTTCATTGGGAAATTGATCGCTGAGTAATTAGAACTTGTATGAATATGTCAATAACCCAATGCCCGAAATGAATAACACGTTCCATTTTAATGCGGTCGAGAATGACGTAAGATGGGAAATATGGGGAAAATATAAAGCCATCAGAGACAAACACATGTCTTCATCATATTTAAATCTTTCCAACCTGTATACCATAAATTAGGACGGACATTGTAAAGGATAGGTATATAAAACCTGGTATATTAAGAAATGATGTTGAGATAACAAACTCGAGCTCTCTCTAATTCCCTTTTAATTCTCAAATTAATAAAAGATCTCCCCACCCTTTTACCCCACGGATATAGGCCGATCTTGAATGAACCACGTATATCGTGTGTCTCATTTCCTGAATACCATATTTCTACCTCAACACAAGCAAAAAGGAGTTGTTCATTACAGATAAAAAAGTATAAAGTTTCAGAAAATAACACTACAATTTGCGGATACTATTCATGACTCCGCGTCCTCTTCTTAATCATCATCATCGTCAATTATCATCTTTGTGTTCTGGGCCTCAAACTTAGCAGCCGCGAACATCTCCTTCTGGCGCCTCTCCTCAACCTCTCTCAGCACACCCTCACAAATCATTTCTTGGCTTAATACGGTATCCTTCGCCTCGGGTCTTGAATACTTTTATCCTCATTTTCTTATAACCGCGGATATAGGCTTTATTTTCACCCAGTCAAAAGTCCTTCGATGTTCTGAAATGGGTCACGACATCTTCAACGGCTTTTTTTTAGGCCGTGATGTGATCGTCCACCATCGTTTGATGGCCGCGATATGGGATTAAGTTAAATAAAAACTTGGATATCAAGACTTTCCACATTTTGTATAGCCTCAGCACATTTGGTCTCATATAATTGAAGAGACTCCACGGATTGCTTATATTTTTCACCAGACTCGTTCTTGGCCTTATCAGCAACTTGAACTTTGGATGTGGTATTTTTGCTTCTCAACCTCAAAGGCCACAATAACATACTTATTATTGGCTTCAAAGGAAAATTTCATGGCAGACTCCACCTCATTCTGGTATTTTTCTTCAGTGGCTTTATGCAAAGAATAGAGCTCTTGATACTTCTAACTTTGTCTCATGGGAGCCTCAACTGCCTGGAGCAAGGAATATAGAAGTTAGTAAAAGTAAATAAACTAAAAGGAAAAAATTGCGGAGATATATCCTTGCCCTAAGGAGGCAATGAAGTTGGTAGATCTCTAAATCCTTGGCATCTTCCTTTACCAAGCGTTTAAGATCTGAAGGGTGGGAAATCCCCTTAATCATTGTGATTGTGACAACTTCAGTGTCCCAAAGGAACTCTGGGTTATTTGGCCTGAGTTTAGGAATTTTTGCTACACATGCACCCTGCAATGAGGTGTTAGAACATTATCATTAACAGGGGAAGTGGTAATATACGTGGAAGAGTCACTCAAGGAAATATGCCCAGAGTGCTCAGACTTATGATCTCTCACCCTAATATTTGTGGTAGAGGTTAATTTTTCAACCACGATCGCAACCACTTCGACCTTTGGAAAGTTTGAGTAACCTTTCGTGGCCACAATGGGAACCTCACTATTCAGACCTTTGTCTGCAGCCCACTTCTTTTTTTCACTTTCCCCTACTATGGGTTAGACTTCAATGCCTAAAAAATTTCTTTCAACACATTTAGTTGGGATAGTGTAATTCTTTATTGATCTCCATCATAAGAGTTTCGTTTGCGGAAGTGCCTTCACAACAAAAGTCAATATTAATAAGAGAATAACAACGTCATGAAAAGATGAAGAATAAATATGCAAAAAACATAGGTTGCGATCAAGATAAATAAAAGCCTCAGTCTTATTATAACCTGTAAGGGTTGTCCTCTGAGGTGCAACATAAGATGCATAATAGCCAAGTTTAAATAAGGCTCTAAGGGTGACCTCAGCCACAAAGTCCTTTATGTTTTCTTGGCATTTTGTGGGAGAAAAATCGGTACGAACTGCAAAAATCATAGTGCCAAGGTTACAACGCAAAAAATCAAATATACTGGTAAATATCAACGACCAAATAAAGAAGAATACCTTCCCGTGGGGGGCGTCCCTAAGCTCGCGGAATCCTATACATCCTTCCAAGTTCAGACTCCATGGTGTGGATCTCCCAAGTGTCCCCAAACATAAATAAGTACTCACCCTTTTATTTTTTCGTACTAAAAGGCTTCCTGGTCATGAGATATCCATCAGCACTCCGTAGAGTCATATAATAGTACCAAGGATAGTTCAAGGTGTCCTCATTGGGCCTATAAAATCAAAGAACTCCTGGGTGTTATATCCTTATCAAACTTATTTTTCCAGACAACCAAGGAAGTAACAATGTCCTTCCACCCATTAGTTTCAATTTGAGAGTGAAAATGTACCTCATTATTGGGGACTACAGAGCAAGCACATTAGGCACTGAACAAATGATCCTTTTAGGTAACTCGTAATATCTAGCTATACGAGCCACCCATTTTGCAGTCATTTCACATTGATGCCTCATAGCTGCAGGAACTCTCTCAATATCATTTTCGTGATTTGAAGGTCTAACTTTATTATTCCTAACTTTCGTGGATGTTTACATTTCCCCTCTTAAGTCAAGGACCATATCTCTTATATATAACCTCATAGACACTTAGTTAATAGTTAAACCTGTATTTACCTCAGTCCTATAGTTAGCCTCAACAATCTTCATAGAATCCCTACAATCAACTGAAGGCGCAAATGTTTAGTGAGAAGGTGCGCTAGAAGGGAAATAAATTAGTTTACAAAGCTTCATGACTTGAAGAGGTTTGATATTCATCATCGTTGTAGGCACCAAATTTTAGTACCCCCTAAGTCTCTCTTTAGATTCACCACAAACCCTAGGTTATACTCCGAGTACTGATCTAAATGCCATCGGGTGCTCCCGGGCCCCATTTCATTCCGATCAACTTCATCATTAGAAAGCTCAATGAATCTTCAAATGGCTATGAATCCCTTTTCCAATGATTTGCCCCATGTGTGAATCGGCATAACGGTTTGGATGAATAAACCATTTTACTATCGAAATATGATCTAGTGGCCATCGGGTGTTCCTGAGCCCCGATTTGACCCCAACCAACTTCATCATCAGGGAAAAAGCTCAATCAATCCCCGAAGCGCATTGAAACCCCTTTCCAATGGTCTACCCCGTGTGTAAAAGGACATAACTATCCGGACGAACGATTCGTTTTCTCCTAAAAATTAATCTAGAGACCAACGAGAGATCTCAAGCTCCGTTTGACCAAGGTTAACTCTTAGGCTCAAATGAAACTGAATGAATCTTCAAAGGGCACTGAATACCCTTTCTAATGGTCTGCCCCATTTGTGAATCAGCCTCACAATATGGATGAACGATCCATTTTACTCTAAAAGATCATCGGGCGCTTTTGGCCCCGTTTGACCAAAGTCAACTTATCGAACTGAGCGAAGCTCTTTGGAACATCGAATTACCTCACACCAACTTTACAATGGTCCACTCCGAGCGTGATTCAGACTTACAGTTCGGACGAATGATCCATCGTTGTCCAATAATCTTCCGTCCAAAGGATCGATGGGCGCTTCTGAAAATCTGTTACTAAAGCCGTTTACTATAAAATTAAACTATTTAAGTAACTCCGAACTGTTTTTCGAAGAAACTATTTTCTTAAAACCAAATCAAATTAATCACAATATGTGTTTAACAAAAATATGTACGAGATCTTTCCAAGATTTGTTAACAGGTTTAATAAATCAATTTAAAAACTTTAAACTCAGCACAACCAAAAATTAGATGAGGAGATGTAGAATGATTAAGAACAATCGATTTTTTACGTGGTAAAACCTCACCCAACTGAGGAAACTTCCACGACTCCCTCTACGGAGTAAACCAAAAATTTCACTAAAATAAATTATAACAGTTACAAACTATATAACACACATGCACACAAATCAGACATATACAAGTTTAGGAATTTACCCATTGGTGTCCTTATAACTTCTTTGCAGTTCTGTTTGTTGATGTTGTTCTCCCAATTTGCTAACTTCCAATTTGTTCAAGTTCTTTACGTCGACTCTTGTTCTTGAGATCTTATTACCAACACTTTTAGTGTGGTAGGGTGATAGTGTTTGTGAAGGTGCTTTCTAACACATGCATGCACACACTCACACTGATATTATACAAACAGTCCTATCAAATTACATATAAGATCTATATGCTGTGATTTTCTATTTCTCTCTTCTTATAAAACTTAACCTTATTTGACCTTTATTATAATCCCAAAATCCACGGCTATCTTGCTCGAAAGATGTTTCAAGATCTTAATCAATCTCAAGTTTTGAAAATATTTTTGAGATTGAAAATAACCAAGTGCGATTCCAACTAGGTCGAAGGTCTTGTTTCAACTAGAAACAGAAAATAATTTTGTTGATTTCGAAGTTCAAAACATTTACAAAAATAAATCAACAAATATTTTCTCAAGATGAGAAACTAAAAATGTAGATCTATGTGTAATATAACATGCAATGACTTAGATCTAAGATTTCTATAAAAGAAGAAACACAGATCTAAACAGATGTTTAAGTTGATAACAAGATCTGAGAACGAAGAGTTTACAGCAACAAAACTAACAAACCAATCACTCAAAATCTCTCAAACACTCAAGGTTTTGTTTGGTATATACTGATTTTGAAAGAGGTTAAGGTTTGAAAATACTAGTTTTGAACGATTTAGGATTAGGGTTTCCTAACTCTGGTTTCTCTCTCTCTCTCTTCTCTCTTCTTTCTTCTCTCTTCTCTCTCTTCTCTCTTTCTCACTCGAATGAACAAAGTGGCAAAAGTCTCAGATGGCTGAGAGAAGCGTTCCTTTTATAGGAGGCTGAGAATATTCGAGATAACATACCAAAATCAAGGGCTAGGATCTGGTCTTGGAAGATTGACCTTGATCCAATGGTTTAAACAGAGGCGATGATTAAAACGCTTCTAATTTTCTCAAGTTGGTTTCACCAGGATTGTAAAAGAACGCATGCAAATCATCGATTAAAACTAATCCAAAGGTTGAAACAACGCATAGCAATCGTCTCACAGAGAAAACACAATTTGGTTCTATAATAGCTCGACAGGTGTAGGCAATTGATTGGTTATTCCGCGCGCATCTAAAATTATTACATAGCACACCTTATAGTCTCTAGCGCTTTCGGATTCTACCCAAGTGAACTTTCAGCCAATGAAACCAACAATCCAGAATAGCATATTGACCCCAAAACTTTTAAAAACAAATTTTAATTAATAAAAACCTTATTTTAAAAGTTTATAAAATTCCCAAAAAAATATTAAAAATCAATTTTAGGGATTTAAACACACTCAACGTATATACACACACTTATATGCAATATGAAATATATGAATGCAATTCTAATGTGTGTGAGTGTTGGTAAAAGTATCTAGATCAATAAATCAAGAGGAATAAAGTGGAAAACCAATCTCTGAGGTTCTTTGGTTTCTAGGATTGACACAATTTTGTCACAATTTCCAAACTAGATGAACACTTATACAATACAGACTCAAGTGAGTCAAGAGTATAAGGTGCTTATATCTCCCCCTTTGGAAATATGAGACAAAATCTCCTTTGAGTCATCTAGTACTCGCAGGGCAAAAAAAATAAGAAAAACATATTCCTATAAAAATTCTATCTACCCATTTCCTAGAAAACAAAAGTACATAATTCAACTAATTACAATTGAATACCCTATTATAACTGTTGAGACTAACTGTACAGAATCCTGTAATGAATCACTAAGATCAAGCACTTTAGAGTATGTAAGAAGATTCATTAGACTCAAATTTTCCCCCCATTTTGTCTCAAATAGATAAAGGGAAAAACATATAGAGGTCAAAGAGATTAATCAGCACACACCATACCTATTAATTTACGCAAAGAAATAAATCTATTGTAATCTAAAGGTTTGGTAAACATATCTACGAGTTGCAAATCAGTAGGAAGATAATTGATTTCTAATTCCTTAGTTTCAACCAATTCGCGTATAAAGTGATGTCTTATTTTTATGTGTTTTGTTCGCGAGTGTTGAACAGGATTTTTAGAGATATTGATCGCACTTTGATTATCACAATAGAGGTGCAATTGTTTTTCTTGAATACCATAATCATTTAGCATTTGTTTAAGCCAAAGTAATTGAGCACAGCAGCTTCCAGCGGCGATGTATTCAGATTCAGCTGTTGAGAGAGACGTGCAGCTTTGTTTCTTACTACTCCATCCTACAAAATTATTACCTATATAATAACATGCTCCTGATGTACTTTTACTATCATCGGTACACCTAGCCCAGTCAGCATCAGTGTACCCAATTATAGTGCTAGGTGTATCACTAGTGTACCAAAGTCCTAGGTTCAGAGTGCCTTTTACATATTTAATAATTCTTTTAACAGAAGAAAGATGGCTCTCTTTAGGGTTATTTTGATAACGAGCGCATACACAAACAGCATACATTATATCAGGACTCGAGGCAGTAAGGTATAACAAGGTTCCTATAATACTACGATAGAGAGTTGGATCTATAGATTTTCCAGTTTCATCTTTAGATAGTTTGACCGTAGTACTCGTTAGAGTTTTAGCATCTTTAACACTCTCAAGGCCGAATTTTTTGACATTCTCTAATGAGTATTTAGATTGCGAAACAAATAATCCTTTTTAATTTTGTTTGACTTGAAGACCTAAGAAAAATTGCAACTCCCCCATAAGAGACATTTGAAACTCTTTATGCATAATTTCAGAAAAGGATTTGACTTCTGAGGGAGAAGTTGATCCAAAGATAATATCGTCAACATAAACTTGAGCTATAATGATGTGTTTGTCACAATGTTTGACAAATAAAGTTTGATCATTTCCACCTCTCTTAAAACCTTTTTCTAAGAGAAAATTGGTAAGGCGCTCATATCAGGCTCTAGGCTCTTGTTTTAGGCCATACAAAGCCTTTTTAAGACGAAATGCATGATTTGGATATTGAGGGTCAATAAACCATTTTGGTTGTTATAGATAGGTCTCCTCAGTCAATATTCCATTAAGGAACGCTGATTTAACATCCATTTGATAAAGCATAAAATGCAAGTAGCAAGCTATGGCAAAGAGAAGACGAAAAGATTTGAAACGAGTAACAGGAGCAAAGGTCTCATTAGATTTATTTCTAATGATTATCCCATTTTCATCAGATTTATTTTTAAAAATCCAACGTGTGCCAATAACCATTTTGTGATTAGGCCTAGGTACAAGATACCAAACATCACGAATGACAAATTGAAGAAGTTCTTCCTGCTTTGCAGAAATCCAGTGAGAGTCATTCAATGCCTCATTTACATTCTTTGGTTCCACAAGGGATAGTGAGCATAATTTCTTAATTGAGATCTTGTACGCACTGGCTCACCAAGATTATCAACAATGTTATCTATGGGATGATCTTTAGAAACCCAGTTAGGTACTTCAGGTGTCTCAATTGGTAATGAATCATTTATTTAAGGAGATTCATTTTCTAAAACATTTATATGCTCTTCCACAATAGTTGATTCACCAGTCTTACTCTCTACAATAGTGTCACTTACAATCACATTTATGGATTCCATCATGGTTTTAGTGCGAAGATTATAAACACGGTAGGCTCTACTGTTAGGCGAGTATCCTAGAAAAATAGCTTTATCTCCCCAGCTCTCAAATTTGGACAAGTGTTCTCTGTCTTTGCAGACATAACACGTACTACCAAAGGTTCTAAGGTACTTAAGATTGGGTTTTTTCTTATACCAAAGTTCATAAGGAGTTTGTCTAAAATTCTTTCTAAGATAGACCCTATTGATAATGTGACACGCAGTACGAATAGCTTCTACCCAAAAATGTTTAGGCAAACTCTTGGCATGTAACATAACACGTGCCATCTCCTGAAGTGTACGATTCTTTCTTTCAGCGATACCATTTTGTTGAGGAGTCTTAGGAGCACTAAATTCATGTTTGTAACTATTATAGTCACAATACTCTATTATACCGGTTTCTTTGAATTCTCCACCTATATCACTACGAATTATATTTACTTGACTGTCCTTCTCATTTTCAATTCGAAGATGTAATTTTTAAAAAGTTTGAAAAGTGTTAGACTTTTGCTTTAAGAAGGTTACCCAAGTAAATCTAGTGAAGTCATCAACCATAACAAGAATGTAACTATGTCCATAGAGACTTACAGTTTGGGAGGGACCCATTAGGTCCATATGGATGAGCTCTAAGGGGTTAGAGGTAAGGATATCTTTGACTTTCTTATGAGGTGCCTTAACAATTTTTCCTTCCTGACAGGAACCACAGACAATATTATAAATGGGTTCGATTTTTGGAACTCCTCTAACTATTTATTGAGAAGTCAATCTACTAAGATTATCGTAATTTATATGACCCATCCTGCTATGCCATATCTCATTGTCATCCATTCTGGAAACATTACAGATTTCAGAACTATTCATGACAGTATAACAATTGTCAGGAGTCCTGAATCCTGTAATTATGCATTCACCTTTTTCATTTAGAATTTTGCAATTGTTCTTTGAAAAGGTAATAGTATGACTTGAGTCTCAAAATTGCGAGATACTAAGTAGATTGGCCTTAAGACCTTTGACTAGAAGAACATTTTCAAGAACAGGAAGTCCTTTCTCTTAGAATGTTCCTTTACCTATGATCCGAGATGATACTCCATCACTAAAAATAACTTTTCCTCCAGCAAAGCTGGTTTTGTTTCAGAGTTTTGTATCATCACCAGTCATGTATTTAGAACACCCAGAGTCTAAATACCAACTAGAAGATATGTGTTCAGCTTTTAAAGCCGTAATAATAATGTTACATATCATCTGGGGTAATAGATCATCTTTTCTAACCCAAATTGCTCTTGTTTTCACTTTGCGCTTATTTGCTCTCAATTGATAAATTTGCGAGCATTCGATTTTTGTAGAAAACTATTTTGCGCATGATTTTGAATTTTATGAAACACATGAGCATTTGGCTTAGGAAAGTGTTTAGGAATCCTTCTAGGGAATGTTCTTTTAGGTTTGGTCTTTTTCTTCCTATAATTAGACTTTTTGTCTGGTTGTCTAGGCAGAACATAATTGTTTTGACTTCTCCTAGAATAGTTAAAGTTTTGATAGATAGGAGGACTACAGACAGGTTTAACTAGTCTTCTACCGTAGCAACCATCAAAAGAATGGTCGTACATATCGCAGTAGGAGCAATAAAAGTTGCTCAAAGTTTGAGTCTCCTTAGGAAAATCTCTAAACATAGGCTTTAAGGAATTTTTAGGTTGAACCCTATTCCTAGATAGAACAGTTTTGAATGTAGATTCACTCTTCCTAATGGAGGGGCAAACATATTTAGCCTTAGGTGAACTTTCATGTTTAGAGTAACTTGATTCCCCAATATCAAAATTTTGATGTTTCGAGTCAAACTCGGTTTTCATAGAATGAAAGTCTGGGCAGGTTTTAATAGGTCTTTTACCTCCTAACACAAACTTGATAGTTTCAAAAGGTTTTGTTTGTGTCTTTAAATTGGGGCAAAACCGTATTCCAGTTCGATCATTAGAATTGGTCTTTGATTCGTCAACAAATCCATCAAAACAGTTTGAGTTATTTTCAAATTTTTTAAATTTTTTGAGAACAGTTGTTGTCTTTTCTTTAGTTTGTTCCAATTATAACAATGTCCCTTCATATTTTTTCTCCAGAGTTTCATTTGTTTCAGTCAATTTTTTCAATTTTTGATCAAACATTTTGATTTCACTTTTATGAGTTAGATATTGGGTAGTATACTCTTCAGCATTAAGATTGACCATCAGACTTAGATCTTCTAGTTTCTTAGTGAGATCTTTCACTATCTTCTCTAGTTTAGTGCTTTTCTTGAGTGTTTTCGCATAAAGTGTGTGAATATCAGGGAGCTCTTCATTGTCCGAGTCACTAAGTGTAGTGTGTGAAGTGACCCTTAAGGCTTTAATTCTTGGACTCACACACCCATTGACATCGTCATTATCGCTTTCCCTTTGACTCACATACCCCGTGGTAGAAGTAGGAATGTTCTAAAAAATTAAAGCATCTAATCCAGTAACAGCATGATTCACAACAACAGAAGTAGAATTACTAAATTCATCCTCACTAACAAGCACAGGCATATCATCATTATAGATAATCTTGGCAAAGAAAGACATGCAAGGATAAAAAACATCAGATGACTCAGGTTCCTTATTTTCAGAGTCGCTTGAATCATCCCATGTCTTGCAAATGTTGGCCCTAGTGTGTTTATTTTGAGTGTTCAAATTAACTCTACAATCTTGTGCAATGTGTCCTAGTTTTCCACATCTAAAGCATTCAGTCTTCTTAAGGTCTCTGTTAGGTTTAGTGTGAAAGTCCTTGTGATGTTTGTCTTGACCTTTCTCATGAGGTTTTTGATTAGAGTGAGTTGGATAATTGGACTTGCCTTGTTTATTTGCCATGTTGTTTCTAAACTTGATAATTTTCTTAAACTAATTGTCTAAACTCTCTATGTCACATTCCTCATCAGAGTCATAATTAGGGATGTTAAGCTCAGGCTTAATCAACTTAGAAGAAAAACTCAGATTGGAACTAATCTGTTTCCTATGGGACTGGGTCAATTATTTCTTAAATTCTAATTCCATTTCCACAGTTCTTAGTTTACTACTGAGTAATTCAGGAGTGTGATTTTGGTCACACATTTTCTCAATAACATATCTATTGTTGTCAAATTTCTGTGGTAATTATCTCATAATTTTAGATATAATTCCATATTTGTCATATGTTATCCCATTAGCATGCAGTTTGGTCACAATATCAGTCAAGTTCATAAAGAAGTCATCAAATGACTCAGATTCAGACATAATTAAAGAGTTATACTATTGAATGAGCATTGGTGTTTTAGCAGCCTTAACTCTAGTGTCACCTTCATGAACAGTAACCAAAGTGTCCCAAGCTTCCTTAGAAGTGGTACAATATGAGATTCTTTTGAACTCATGTTCATTTATGGACATAAATATGGCATTCTTTCCTTTGTTATTGTTGCAAGAAACTTTCTTCTCTTCTTGTGTGAACTCACTTAACACTTTCTTAACCCTCTCATTACTTCCTTCACTGGCTAGTTTAGTAGGAAAAATGTATCCATTTTCAACAATGTCCCAGACATCATATCCCAAAGTTCCTTGAATGAAAGCAATCATCCTTACTTTCCAGTAAGCAAAATTGGTTCCATTAAAGATAGGAGGTCTGGTCAAGTTAACAAATCATTCATTTTTCCCGTCCATGTTTGATTTTCAGAAAACAATTTCAGAAACACAAGATCTTTTAAAAGAAGTTTACAAAGCTTTGATACCAATTGAAAATCTGTTACTAAAGTCGTTTAATATAAAATTAAACTATTTAAGTAACTCCTAAAAACTATTTTCTTAAAACCAAATCAAATTAATCATAAGATGTGTTTAACAAAAATATGTACGAGATCTTTCCAAGATTTGTTAACAGGTTTAATAAATCAGTTTAAAAACTTTAAACTCGGCACAACCAAGAATTAGATGAGGAGATGTAGAAAGATTAAGAACAAGGGATTTTTTACGTGGTAAAACCTCACCTAACTGAGAAAACATCCTCGACTCTCTCTACGGAGTAAACCAAAAATTCCACTAAAACAAATTATAACAGTTACAAACTATATAACACATGCACACAAATCAGACCTATACAAGTTTAGAAATTTACCCACTGGTGTCCTTATAACTTCTCTGCAGTTCTGTTTGTTGATGTTGTTCTTCCAGTTTGCTAACTTCCAGTTTGTTCAAGTTCTTTACGTCGACTCTTGTTCTTGAGATCTTATTACCAACACTTTTAGTGTGGTAGGGTGATAGTTTTTGTGAAGGTTCTTTCGAACACATGCATGCACACACTCACACTGATATTATACAAACAGTCCTATCAAATTACATATAAGATCTATATGCTGTGATTTTCTATTTCTCTCTTCTTATAAAACTTAACCTTATTTGACCTTTATTATAATCCCAGAATCCACGGCTATCTTGCTCGAAAGACGTATCAAGATCTTAATCAATCTCAAGTTTTGAAAATATTTTGAGATTGAAAATAACCAAGTGCGATTCCAAATAGGTCGAAGGCCTTGTTTCAAAAGAACTAGAAACAAAAAATGATTTTGTTGATTTCGAAGTTAAAAACATTTACAGAAATAAGTCAACAAATATTTTCTCAAGATGAGAAACTAAAAATGTAGATCTATGTGTAATATAACATGCAATGACTTAGATCTAAGATTTCTATAAAAGAAGAAACACAGATCTAAACAGATGTTTAAGTTGATAACAAGATATGAGAACGAAGAGCTTACAGCAACAAAACTAACAAACCAATCACTCAAAATCTGTCAAACACTTACGGTTGTGCTTGGTATATATTGATTTTGAAAGAGGTTAAGGTTTGAAAATAGTTTTGAACGATTTAGGGTTAGGGTTTCCTAACTCTGGTTTCTCTCTCTCTCTTCTCTCTTCTCTCTTCTTTCTTCTCTCTTCTCTCTCTTCTCTCTTTCTCACTCGAATGAGCAAAGTGGCAAAAGTCTCAGATGGCTGAGAAAAGGGTTCCTTTTATAGGAGGCTGAGAAGATTCGAGATAACAGACCAAAATCAAGGGCTAGGATCTGGTCTTGGAATATTGACCTTGATCCAATGGTTTAAACATAGGCGGTGATTAAAATGCTTCTGATTGGCTCAAGTTGGTTTCACCAGGATTGTAAAAGAATGCATGCAGATCATCGATTAAAACTAATCCAAGGGTTGAAACAACGCACAGCAATCGTCTCACAGAGAAAACACAATTTGGTTCGATAATAGCTCGGCAGGTGTAGGCAATTGATTGGTTGTTCCACGCGCGTCTAAAATAATTACATAGCACACCTTATAGTCTCTAGCGCTTTCGGATTCTACCCAAGTGAACTTTCAGCCAATGAAACCAACAATCGAGAATAGCAGATTGACCCCAAAACTTTTAAAACCAAATTTTAATTAATAAAAACCTTATTTTAAAAGTTTATAAAATTCCCAAAAAAATATTAAAAATCAATTTTAGGGATTTAAACACACTCAACATATATACACACACTTATATGCAATATGAAATGTATGTATGCAATTCTAATGTGTGTGAGTGTTGGTAAAAGTATCTAGATCAATCAATCAAGGGGAATAAAATGGCAAACCAATCTCTGAGGTTCTTTGGTTTATAGGATTGACACAATTTTGTCACAATTTCCAAACTAGACGAACACTTATACAATACAGACTCAAGTGAGTCAAGAGTATAAGGTGCTTCAGCTTCCAAGCCCCATTTGACCCAAAGTCAACTCTCAAACCTGGGAGCGACCCAAGGATTCTCAAAGGTCTCTGAATTACCTGTCTAATGGTATGACGCGTGCACTATTTGGACTTACAGATTGTGTTTTACAATCATTTTTTTGAGAAATCTACATGAGATTGCCAATTGGCATACCCATTTCCACGGCAGTGTGCGTGACCCGACGATCGTCCGGTCAAGGACAATGTTGATCGACAGTCCCCCTACCCAATATTAGGAGAGCATGAGACCACTTCGAAAGGATCCCCAAATTCATCAATATCAGTGATCTCACCAACATTCTTCTGCAATTGGCGAGGTTTCCCTGTATGAAATTATTTTCCACCTTTTATTCCCATCGTTCTCATACCCAATTTAGAAAAACCCCATTCTCTCTCATCCAACATTCATCCCAACTTACAAGGAAGATCATCAAGGATCAATGACAAGCTTCAAGTCTCCAAATAAGGTTCAAACATCCTTCTCTCTTTAAATTTCTTTATTTTTGCATTAGTTATATAAATTTTCAATTTAGCTTTTACTTTAAATCATACACATTAATACCTCATCCTTTGCTAGTTATATTTCACATAAGTTATTTATTTAAAAAAAAAAGAAAAAAAAAAGAAAAAGAGGGTTACACCTATAATTTCAGACGGGGTCTTTCAACATATTTTCTCAAAACTAAATATATATTTTTTACCCACACACACATATAATAAACTCCCATTGGAATTTATGGGATAACCCCCATCCTTGTGTCCCATGCGAACTACGTGAACTTTGATGCCTTTACAGGCATTGTAGGCGTCTCAGGCTAAAACTCGAGACTCGAGTCCTATTTTCCTATTTTTCCTAATTTATCCATATACTATTCATATATTCCAAACTCGTGATTCATACTTGCACGTCTTATGGAAACATAAATTACCGTTTCATTATAACGATCAATATCTCGATAAGCGCACACATCATATTTTTCTAATTATTATTTGGGAAAATTCCTATGGATGACCTCCCTCCATCCTTTCCATGATGCGAGTCGAGCTATTCCGATCTCCACTTATATATACATGCACACACACTTCACGGAGAAATTAAGAAAAATATTAGCATAAGCCTCTGAGAGACCGCAAGGGTGAAATGGGTGCCTAACACTTTCCCATTCCGAACCTCAGAACTATTGGTTTCGTAAGCATCAGTTTGTCTTCGATGCCGCTCTTTAGAAGCGAAAACATGTTCTTTTGCCTGTTTTGTCTAAAATAGGCTGGCGACTCTATATCTTTACATCACCCCAACACTGACGATGGCCGAAGCACCCCACAATATAGCAAGAGGCACAGGGCCTTTATCGCTCCTTATTTTCCACCAAAACAAGCTGGGGAAGTAGGGGGAAATTCTTGGGGATTGGCCACAGTGGCGAGTCTTCTAGGGACGACTTTAGAGGCATAAACTCTATTTTCATGGGAATTATCATTTTCTACTTGAGTGCATAAGCACCTACCTGTATGTTCCGTTTTTTCTCTTTTATTATTTCTTGTATATATCTACCTCATGTTTATATCACCTCTCACTCACTTTTCACTTCACACACTCGTAAATAATATCCATATACACCTCACACTACCTACACTTGTATATAAGTTCACTTATATCCACATGTTGCAAACACTACTTAGAATATCAACGCTTAGGTATCACTAGTACACACCTCCACTTATCACACTTATATATATCCATGCTCACTCACACTTATCGCACACCACTTGTAGGTGATCCATGCTTAGGTTCACCACCACACTCACTTATAGATATTCACACATCACTCACTCTCTCATATCCATGCTTAGTATATTCTCCATGCTAGATTTACTTTTCATAATACTTGTACATTTTCCCTTATTAGTACAGTGCTCATCATGCCATATAAAACACTCTCTCCTCAATATACTAATCAAGAATCATGCATTTTGCACACTACATCACCAAAGAGCATGGCTATTGACCAAAATTTTGACTCATACTGGGGGTCACATTGTGATGGGTGCTGGTCCGACAGGTCATAGTTACCCTAAGCAATACGACTCTCACTTTCCATTGGTCAAGTACCGTCGATGTATATCGAACGTTTATCCCCACATCGTACCGCTTGACCGAAGTCATAATGGGAGGTATATAGCAGGGACTTCATTCATGTACATCGAGAATATCGAATTCGCTCTCATACGTATTGTCCCCACGAGGTATATAGTGAGGCAATTCACGTACACTCAGGTATATCAAATGGCTTATCCACGCGTACCGATTGTCCTCAAAAGCAAGACGTATATCGTGGAAGTCACGCCAAAGGGGGGAATCTTTCCACTAACCCAACAACTGCATACTCTCATATAGGCATCAGACCTAGGGTGTTTAGTTTGTCGATTACTATCTGTAATGCTGGGTCGGCATGCCACCCAAATTTTTATACGATTTTGTCTTTTTCCAAAACGGGACCGTGTCCATGAGCCTGGAAACAAGTCAAATCATATTTTACATATTTTTCAAACCAAAATTTTCCCAGGCTCGGGTCCCTTCTGGCATTTCTTTATGCATTTAATAATAATAATAATAATAATAATAATAATAATAATATTATTATTATTAAGCATGCTGAGACACTTCTCTCGTTTTCTCTTCCTTCCTTACCAAAAATACCAAAACATATTTTTCCTCCTCCTTTATCAAAATACCAAAAATATTTTGTCTTCCTCTTTCCAAAAAGTATCAAAAACATTTTCCTCCTTTCCTAAATGAATTTTTTCGCTTCTATTTCAAAAATAAATTCTAATCATTTTTCCCTATTCGGTCGATCGCATACCCGACCCTTGGCTTGGCTCTCTATTGGCTTCGGTTTTTCATCGAACCACCCCGAAGTACCGTCAGTTATCCCACTACTCCCTTCGAGTCCAAAATCCACCTTCACCAACTTTCCATGGAGAACGCAGACCAAGTACCGAATATGCAACCTGATTTTATAAAGATCCTACTCCAACTTACCGCCAATATTGACAACCTTCAAATCGAGGTTCATAAGATACAACGAAATTGAATCCCAGTTATTGAGGAGCCCAAAGTCCTCTTTCCTCGTGCTATGGGTTTGCCCATACTTGAGCCTGTTTTGGTCCCGAAAGAATATCATCACGTTCCACGTACCCCTCCTGCCAATGGGCCATCACCACCTCTGCTCCCCATGCCAAACCTTACCCATCCAGGGGCTAACCTGCCAGTTCCCGTCAATACAAAGTAAGAAGAGTTGAACAAGGTCAATCAGGACCTAAAGGCGTTGACAAGGAAGTTTGACAAGGTCCGAATCTTCAAGAACTACATGCATTACACACATATGTCTCCCTACCCTAAAGCAAGGCTACCGAAAAAGTTTAAGATGCCTAACATTGAGAAGTTCGAGCATCGCAGGCCCCCAATTGTTCATTTTCGAAGTTACCATCGGGACACGACTCTCCTAGGTACCTCTAAGGAAATAATGGCCTATATGTTCCAACAGACTTTAAAGGACAACGTTATTTGTTAGTTCCTATCACTCGAGGAATCCAAAATTCGTAACTGGGAGGATGTTGCTCGTGAATTCATGTCGCAGTACAAATACAATATAGGCCCCTTTTTCAAAGTGTGCTCTAAGGTGAAAAAATAATTATTCTTTCAAAAAACATTTTCCAATTTTATCATGCACCAAGTTTGTGAACCAATTTTACTTAAGCCCAATTCTATCTTGTTTAATCCAAAACATGCATCTAGGTGATTAAAATAAGTAAAATAAACAAATCCACAAAAGCGAAGCCTGATGTACGAGGAAACCACCAAGGGAAAAAACCTCAGACGACCCAAGACAGATATACGGTTTTACAAAAGAAGACAGACAGACATACACAATGACTCAATCCCCACAAGCCTTGACGCTCTTATTATCCTTAGTCGCTCCTCCACAGTGCCTATACAGATATCGTTCCACGATACTCGTCCATAGAACACTAGTCCTCGAGTGCCTCGGTGTCCACCAATGAATCTTTGGTAACCGTCTATGATTCGAAACACGACCTTCACCGTAAGACTCCAATGAAAGAATTTTTTAAAGTGATGAACCCACTACAATGGAGAAAATAATATATCTATAGCATATAAGTATGAAAGCTCGGATCTTGAAAACTATAAGGATGGTTTTATCTTTGAAATCCTAAGAAAAATAGTGCAGAAAAACGTAATTATTCTATTATGTATTTTGGTTCACAATCCCCACAAAATTCTGAGAGAAACACGCCTTAAATAAAAAAGTTAAGTCGGCAGCTCGTTCTAACGATATCCTACGTCGTTTGAACGACTTAGCCTTATCATTTGGACGATTTGCTCATGTCGTTTAAACAACTGTTCAAGTCATTTGAAGTCTCTAAACTCAATGAGAGAATTCATACGACTCTAAACAATGTTGATCTAAGAAAAATGAAGTTAAAACCTTTTAAAATCATTTTTGACATTTTAACGACATTTATAAACAAAATATCATCCTTAAAATATTTTTAGAATCCCATAAATGTTAAGTGTTCATACCTAAGAGTATCTCAAAATGAAATATGATATGAAGACGTGAAATGTGCACCAATAAACATGGCATGATATATCTTTGAAGCTTGGCCACTACGTCTTCTAAACATCACGTCAGACACTATGTGGGTATCGTGACAAAATAAAAATTTGTATATGAGTCAAACAAGTTTTGTCCCGAATTAAGTCAATTATATACAAATTGACACACTTGGAAATTTGTCCTTACAAGTCTCCCCCCTTGACTATTACAAGACAAAACCCAAACAGTGAAATGCCTAAGTCGATCTGTCAAGCATTATGACACCTAAATCCCATCCCATAAAACCCAAAATAAAAAATTACAGGACAAGGACTAGTATATGGCGGTGCGGCAAGCATGAGCTGTCTGAATGTGATGACGTCTCGAAATCTAGAATATCTGAAGCATACCTATATACATGAAACAGACAAATATCCAGTGAAGTATGGAGGAACAAATTATATAAAACATACCAATATATAAAACATACCATTTGTTAAACGTGTGAGCAAATAATATGATCAATGCATGATACCAATAAACCCATCAATTAATACCAATATAAAACATATATGCTCATCAAACAAACTCCCCTCATATACCATCTCTCCGCCTTTTTGTCTCGAATAGGTAGTAAGTGAAAAAGATAAACAAACATCATCATATCTATAATGAAAAAATCACATGAAACATATCTAGATAAACATGAATATAACCAGCTAACAATAATCAGAAGATAGCAAATCGTAGTAAGCAAACAGTCACATAAATGAATCATCAATATAAGCAATGATGTGACTAAACAAAACCAATGCATTATAAAAAATAAGCATGAATAATCAAATTCGCCTGCATATAAATTGTCCAAACAACCCAGAAGTACCAAAATAGTATAAAATCATAATATATACGAAGCAGGTTCTAGAACATAAAGAAAATATGAAAAATGCTCTCTGGGTAGTTCGAACGACTATGCCATGTCGTTGGAACGACATAAGCATATCGTTTGAACGAAGATAAAAATAACCTGAAACAGTAAGGTATCATTCGAAGCATCTATCTAACGACCCTAAAAATTATCCTTCTCGCGATCAAACCTGACACAATTATCGCCTTGAAACTCATGTTGCGTGATCTAGTCTTTGAACGACTTGGACATATCGTTCGAACGACTTCAATTTTTTTTTCCAACTCTATAAATGGCAAAGTTTCACGCAGTGAAAAAATTTCATGAAAATAGTAATTGGCAATACAAAATAGTAGCAAAACTGTGTCAAAACAAGTAAATAAAATAACCAAAAACCATATGAGTTTCATGATAACATAATATCAATATGCTCAAACATGAATATAGAATGAATGGGCGTGAACTACAACAAATGAATCACAATATGAACACATTAAAACGATTAAGAAACTTTAATTGATAGCTAAATGGCATCAAACTTAGTTTTAGCCATATGTGACAATTAATAAATTGAGCGTAATTAACTAAACAAACAACATGCACACAAATTCGGAATTTCGACGATTCTATAAACAATAGCGTCATGATACGATTTTTCAACATTAGGATTCATGGTACAAATCTGTTGTTTTTCCATTCAAACGCCCTCAAATATTCATATTTCTCTTTGGAGCTCTTTTTGAGGTTTCTACTTTTCTCTCCTTAGAGAAATCTTCTTGGACCTATTTTGGCATGTGATTCTTTTTATTGCCTTAATTATTTCTCGCGCTCTTTCCAAACGGTGGCTTTCACGACGAGTTTATTACACTCTCGCTGCCCTTTCCCGTGAACACTCATCACTTTTTCAAAATAAGCAATATGTATCCTCACATGCACATCTCCTTCCAAGTCTAATTATGCATAAATAACAAAATTGAGAGGAGAAAATCTCACAATCTCAAATATGCATGAGAAGTCAAACATTCATATAAAACCATACATGTGTGCAAAGATGGCATATATACAAAGTTGACTCCAAATGCTTATCAACTTCAAAACAACCACATTAATCAATGGTTAAGATCATTCAACTCATCAACAATTATGATCAAATGTCCTAGCCACATGGATAATGAAATGATAGGGGTCCAATCACACCAATATGCTATATCAACCATGAAAACTCATAACATAAAAAATAAATTGAAAATCTTTTTATGTTTTTTCAAAAAGTATTTTTGACCCAAAGATAAAATCTTTTTTTATTTTCTCAAAAATATATGAAAACAAACATCTTTTTGTATTTATTTTAAATAAGACTCAAGTAAATGAAAAATATAATATAAAGAGATAAACATGTCATAACACTAGCAAGATATATATCATGAAGCAAAGACTAGCGTATGGCAAACATGACTAACATAATTATCCTTACGAATTAGCATGTGAAAATCAACCAACCTAGAATTTAGTACATCCAAAATAGATTTCCTAACCCAAACAGGTGAATACCTAATAAAACAGCAAAAATTCCTAAGGTGACCTTTCATATCACAATGGGAACAAGTGTAAACACGACAAGGAACGGGACCATTAGGTTGACCTTTTCTAACACCCTCGGATGTGTTTGATGCTCATAAACAACCTATGGTTTTGGCTTTAACATTCAAAGTACTAGAACAAGATAAGCTACTACCATCACTACTTGAATCGTTTAAATTATTTTTCATCTTCAAAATTTTGGACTCAAGCAAAGAAATAAACTCCTCAAATTTCATGGACTCATTATTTAAATTTTCAATTACCCCTAGAAGGATATCTCGCTCCCCCTAAATGTGGAAAAACTTATCCCTACGAGTCTTCTCATGTGCCTTAAATTCATTGATTAAAATACTTTCGTCAATGGGATAAACCCTAGAATTTTTAAAGTCCTCTAACTCTTTCTCTATAACAATGACTCTATTCTCACTCTCTTCCTTGGCCAATTTCAAAGAATTAAAATCATCATATAAAGCCGCAAAATTCTCACGAATGATATCTCTTTGAGTATGAAACGTTTGTAAATATTCAATCATATCTTTAAAATGGGAATTTTCTTCTTCAAGAATTTTGATTCGTTTTGCAAACTTCAAATTCAAAAGATTTAATTCGTTAATACTTTAAGAATCCATCGAGAGAAAAAACACACCAAGAGTGTAAACAAACACGCAAAAAGAAGGAATATAAGATCAACCACAATAACTTAGTGCAACCTGCTATAATACCAATTTGTAGGCCCATTTTTCAAAGTGTGCTTTAAGGTGAGAAAATAATTTTTCTTTCAAAAGACTTTTTCCAATTTTAACACGCACCAAGTTTGTGAACTAATTTTACTTAAGCCCAATTTTATCTTGTTTAATCTTAAACATGCATCTGGGTGATTAAAGCAAGTAAAATAAATAAGTCCACAAAACAACATCTGATGTACGAGGAAACCAATGAGGGAAAAAACCTCAGACGACCCAAACCAGACAATCACTATGATACGATTTTACAAAGGAAGACAAACAGACTTACACAACGACTCGATCTTCACAAGCCTTGATGCTCTTCTTCTCTTTAACCGCTCCTCCACAGTGCCTATACACTACACAAAACTGGGCGAATGGTTACAGATTTTATCCCTGACCATTGGACATGGGTGACGAATTTAGTCTGTGACCAAATCGGGCGTGACCATAAACGCTAGTCACGGCCCATATCCCCGACCACAGTACTGGTCTCTAATTAATTGTTATTAACAAACCTTTTATTTCTGTGTGTACACAGAAATCAGCGTTATTAACAATTATTCATAAAAAAAATTATGAATAATTGTTAATAATGCAGATTTCTATGTATAGAGAAATCCTTCCACGATACTCGTCCACAATACATGAGTCCACGAGTGCCTTTGTGTCCACCGATGCAGCTTTGGCAACTGTCTATGATTCAAAGCACGACCTTCACTTATTTTTTAGTGTAAAACTTGTAACAACCCGCGTAATTTTGGGCTATTTTAAATAATTTCTGGAAAATGGAGGAAAATAAAGTTTTTGATAAAATTATTTTTATTGCTCAAATATGTTGGTTATTATTTTTAAAGGCAAGAATTTCAAACGGTTTCGAAAACGGAGTTAAAACGGATTTTAAAATGATTTTAAAATGTTTTTAACTCTTGGAGTTGTTTTGACTTCCAACTCTTCATTTCTTTGCCTTATTTAAAGGAGTTGTTTTGGATTCCAACTCTTCATTTCTTTGCATTATAAAAGGAAGTCTTGGGCAACCCTTTTAACCTACTTTCGGCATAAATTTTGACAACAAATATATTTTATATTCCTCTTCTTTTTATATACACATTGGCCCTTGAGATTTGTGAGTTCCAACCTTAGATTAGAGGTGTTCTTGGGGCTATTTTTGAGGATGTTCTTGAAGGGGATTTTGTAGATATTTTGAGTTGATCTTGAGGATGTGATCATTGGTTTCTCATCATGGTTTGAGGTATGGGGTTTTACACAATATGCTCCTTAAATCTCGCGAGTGTCATTCTCTTTGAATTCTTGTTAATTGAACTCATATTTGAATTGATAAATTCATTGAAATCTGGAAAATAATTGTTGAAATTATTTTGATTCATGTGGTATCATTATATTGTTTATGAGCACGTTGTCATGAGATTTTAATATGGCACGGATGTTGGGCACCCACCAAAATTCCTGTTTCCCGGAATATGGCTTGATAAAGCATATGCGGATGTGGTGAGGCCTGGTGACCCGGTTAAAGTGTTGTTGAGAAATTATATTGATAAATACTTTGAGATTTGCATTTTGATTTGAATATTCGTACACGTGCTATTACGCTTTATTCATCGCTAACCTATATTTCTTGAGCATATTTCCTGTCGTATTGTGTACTTCCCCATATTTTCTTTTAGTGGAAGGTTAGCGCGGATTTTGGGACGCTATGGACCAATTGGGATCATTTTAGCGTGGATTATTTTGGGAACAATATTTTTGAAAGATTTGTATTATTTTGATGTATAGAGCTTTGGAGATTTGTATTTTTATTCGAGTTAGATAGTTGTAATTTAAATTCGAGAGACTTGCTGTATTTGAAGAATTGAGATTAGTAGATTTATATTATTGTGGGTTTATTTAGATGCTCTATACCTTGTTACTTGTGTATTTGGATTTATTTTATCGATAGTGGCGCTCCGTTCGCTCTCCCCGGGCGGGCGGGGTGTTACAAAACTCCAATGAACCAACTTGTTCAAAGTGATGAACAAACTTCAATGGTGCAAACAAGATATATATAGCATATGAGTATGAAAGCTCAGGTCTTAAAAACTATAAGGATGGTTTTAGCTTTAAAATCCTTAAAAAACTAGTGTAGAAAAACGTAACTGTTCTACTATGTATTTTGGTTCTACACATCAATGAAATTCTGAGAGAAACACCACTTAAATAAAAAAATTAAGTCTGTGGCTCGTTCTAATTGAACGACTTGGCCTTGTCGTTTGAATGACTTGCCTATGTCGTTTGAACGATAGTGATATGTAATTTGAACGACTGTTCATGTCGTTTGAAGTCTCTAAACTCAAGTAGAGAATTCATACGACTCTAAACAGTATTTATCTCAGATAAAATGAAGTTAAAACCTTTTTAAATCATTTTTGACATTTCAACAACATTTATAGACAAAATATCATCCTTAAAATATTTTTCGAGTCCCATAAATATTATGCGTTCATACCTGAGAGTATCTCGGAATGCAATGTGATATGAAGATGTGAAATATGCACAAATAAACATGGCATGATATATATTTGAAGCTTGGCTGCCACGTCTTCTAAACATTATGTCATAAACTATGTGGGTATCGTGACAAAATAAAAATCTATCTATGACTCAAACAAGTTTTGTCCGGAAAGAAGACTGTTACATATAAATTGACACACTCGAAAATTTTATCCTTACCTACAAGGAGAATTGGAGGTAACACGTCTCGATTTAGAACTTCTAAAATAGAACCCCGAAGAAACAACCAGTAATTTCATAGTAAGGTGGCGGGGAAAGCGACTACCATTACCAAAGATAAATTCTTACCCCATATCTGAGCAACAATAAGAAGACAATATTACCTAAATTTTTGAGCCCTCCAGGAAATGGGAGTAGAGATTGAAGAAAGTCTTGCCAAAACAGAATTTGAGCCAAATAAGGTATCCAGACAGTTTACCCCGAGAAAATATTAGAAGTCTGCTACAATCGCAACCATCAATAATATCACACAGCCTGCTACCTCGTAGGTGCCATAAAGTCGTGCCAACTTGGCCAAAAAATAATACACCGAGCTTCAATCTCCCCTCTCCAAAGTCAACCAAGCCCTGTTCAGCCAAAATCCCATAAAGCCGTTTGACCCTCATCCATTAACAAACCCACTTCTCAAAAATTTCAAACCCGACGCCCGTTGTGATTTCCATCAAAATGCTGGACATACCACTGGTCAGTGCTTCCATCTTCGAAATGTAATTCAAGTTCCGATTGATCGAGGTGTTATTGCCCCACCAGCCAATCCTAAGACAAACACTAATCACAATCCACTCTCAAATCATTCGAATGTTATTTTATTAGAAAATGACCCGAAATTTGACCCATCCACTAAGATCGTACCCAGTAAATCACCTATTATACCCGTATATTCAGTTAAACCCCTTAAAGTTTGCCCATATTTTCTCCTACACCCTACCTGCTTTGCCGACCAAGCTCAATCACTTCTTACAAGAGCGTGCATTGTCATTTATACTCGTTCCGGAGAAAAGGATATGAAATTTCCATCAGTACTGAACCAGCTTCCAGAGTTCGAGCTGAAATTACCCTCAGAATTGACCATTGACTGCTAGAAGTTTAGCACACTATTCATAGAAGTGGGATTGAAAGTCAAATAATTGGGTAGTACCCATTGATAAAGTAAGTTTGGACGGTGCATTTTAGATCATGACAGGCTTGTTCCGATAGATCGATGAGATTTGTTATATATCCAAGCTACTTTATGCCTTTAAGCTATAAGGGCAGTTGGTCCCTTCACTTCTGCATCTCCCCGTTGAGTGGGAGGATCTATATGAAGAAGTCGTTCAGGTTGTAGAATGCATCGACTTCTCGTGGAAAATTAACATCATTATCACCGGATGGGGGGAAAAATTCGATAGCTCAGATAAAGAACCAAGCATATCAAAGGTAGCCCAGTGATCAATGTATATGGGATGATGTCGTTTCAAATATGCTAGAAGAGATCAATAAAGTTGCTGAACATCTCGAGATAAATGAAGAAATAGGGTTTTTATTCTTCCCCTCTTTCGTTAACCGTATGAAAAGATCTGGGAGGCGCTACTAGAGTCTGTATCCTCCATTCGCAATTACAGATAAAGGAAATGATATTGTCGAGAAACTCCCCATGTTGAAAACGACCATAGAGGAAAGCAAGATCATCGGCGAGTTGAAGAAAACTTATACTAATGTGAATTTTGCAAAAGATAAAATAAAAAAATAACCACTACGCCGCGATGTACGAGGAAAAACCCACAACGGGAAAAAACCTCGGACGGACCTAGCCTCAAATCCATTAATTACAGTTTTACAAATACAAAACAGTAAGACTTACAACACGCGACTTGACTCCGTCCAAGCCACGACGCTCCTTCTTGTGCACACCTCTGCCTAGCGAATAACTACGGAGCTCCACCGCGGTCTCGAAATCCACCGATCGAACTTTTTAAACTCATCAACCACACACGGTGCCTTTTACCGTATGAAAATGTCGCGGCAACAAACAAGCCTTCTTCTTTGTGGGATGAAGAAGTAAACCCAAACTTCTCTTCTTCAAGGTGTAAAGATAAATCGGTGCCAAACACTCTAAGAAATATATATATATTAAGGAACTTGGAATAAACGAACTACTAGGTGTAAACAAAAGTGTTTAATGATTTTTCTTAAAATACAAACACTTGAAATTTTTCATTTGGAATTGAAAATATCTCTAGGAGATGGAGGAATGTGAAAACGTTACATTGAAAAAGTTGGATCCCGCACAACATAATTCTATCAAAAAGTTAGTGAGACAAAGTAGTGGAAAAGTGCCAAAAAATCTTCCCGCAGAAATCTCGTTCGAACGACATTTCGTTCGAACGAACTTTTTAACGAAGTTCCAGTGGCAAGTCGTTGGCAAACCTCGTTCGAATGAAATTCTCGTTCGAACGACAATTTCGAACGAAATTCCAGAAAGTACAAAATTCATTTTTAAGCCCAAAACATTTTATTTAAAAGTTCTAAAATAACTTTTTGAAAATAAAATTCATTTTAAATAAAATTACACCCTTTATAAAATTATTCCAAGTCTCCCTATATATATATATATATATATATATATATATATATATATATATATATATATAAATGAATTCATACATTTTGGAGACTATGGAATATGATGTTGATGATGTAGAAACATGGCACTTGAAACTCGGCAATGATGAAGCTTTATAAGTCTTGGTTGCTACGTCTTCAACTCTTTCATGTCATAGGCTTGGAGGATACTCACTCAATACTATCCTATGACATAAATGTTTTTGTCCAGAATTGAGTCAGCGCTACATTAAGACTCAATTAAAAATTTGTGTCCTTACAGACATGCCCGAAGGACTAGCAATGACCCATTTCCTAGTATAAAAATAAGGTAAACCAACCAACTGCTACCACATTGGGGTCATCACAAAAGAGGTTTCTGATATAGCCGAGTGATGGTATTACGACATTTGATGCCTCCTCAAGCACGGAAGGTACCCCCTAGATGCCAATAAAAAAGATCGAGAGACCCTCTGCAAACATGGTTGCCCAGTGCATTGTCTGAGATAAAGCACTGTTCAATAGAAACTTTTATGGAATCCACCTACAGTGCATCGTAGGGGCTAACATTGAAAAACTTGTGCAAAAAATCCACAGCGGGGATTGCATACCCCACGTGAATGGCCATATGCCCGCTAAGAAGATTATTCGATAGGGTCATTATTGGACTACCATGGTTCGATATTGTACCACCTATGTTCGAAGATACCTTAAGTGCCTACCGTTTTCTAATCTCTAACACTTGCCTCCATGGGAATTGTACAACATAACTTCTCCCTGGCCATTCTCCACATGGGGCATTGATATCATAGGGAAAGTTACAACCAAAGCCTTTAATGGGCACGAGTTTATCTTGGTTGCTATTGATTACTTCACCAAATGGGTCGAAGTTTAGTCATACACAATACTGATTACCAAAAAGGTAGCTAAGTTTATTCGAAAGAAGATCATGTGGCGATACGGGGTATTGCACGAGCTAGTGTCAAATAACTAATTACATTTCGAGGTAGAAGTCACATAATTGGTCGACGAGTATGGGATTTAGAGACACGTGTCTTCTCCTTTCTGCCTACAAACTAAGGGTGCCGGTGAAGCCACTAATAAAAACCTCAAAGAAATTATCAACAAAATGATCGAGAGTTGCCAAGATTGGGCCGAACGGATCCCTTATGCCCTCTGGGACTATTGTACTTCAGTTCGGGCATCTACTGGGGATATCCCTTACTCTTTGGTGTACAGAATGAAAGCACTCCTAACCGTTGAACTGGAAATTCCTTCACTACGTCTCATGCTTGAAAACAAAGTCAACGAAGAAGATTGGCATCAGAGTCGAATTGATGACTTATCACTCTTGGATGAAAGGAGGCTAAAGGCTATTTACCATATATAGGGGTACCATTACCGAATAGGGCGATCATTAAATAAGAGAGTCAAGGACCATGGTGTCTGAGAAGGGGACTTAGCCCTTAAAGAAATCATAGAACCCGTCTGGGACCCCAGAGGAAAATTCAAGCCAAACTGGAGTGGCCCCCACATCGTGAAAAATATCATGTCTGGTGGCGCCACTATACTCACTGACCTTGACGGAGAGGATATGGCCCGCCCAGTTAACTTGGACCATCTTAAAAAATTCTACCCTTAGTCTGAAATCTTGGCAAGCAACGACTCCTCTCATCCCCCTTCAATTATAAAAAAAAATTATTTCCCACTACTCAGAACTACATGGCTTCTAATCCTCCAAAAAACCTTCTACTTTTAAAAATTAAGCTAAAAAAATCCCCAGAGGTACGTAGGCAACACATAAATTTTACATGGCCACGATTCCCTTATTTTTCACAAAATGCTAGCAAAAGGATTATGTATGCCTTAGCTATTGGTATAGATAATTCAAAATATAAAACTCATCAAGAGGCGCAATAATATAATTAAAACCCTTTTTCATTCAATTTTGGGAAATTTCGGTACGATTACAGGAAATATCAGCATAGGGAGTCAAACAATCACCCCCGCTAACTAAACTATCCTAAAAACAAATCAAACCAAAACTACTCCTAAACAAACTAACCAAACATTCCAAAATTTATTCCCACCTACCGAAAATAACAAAACACATCCCTGACAAATAAAACCTTCAAAAATATTACCAATTTCACAAAAGATCCTACTAACAACTACCAGAAGATCTAGCCCCTTCATCATCTGCATCTTGAGGTTCCCAAACTTCCCTTACTTAAATAGTATGCCGAAGGCTCTCGATGTAACGATAAGCCCAGACCATCCTAGAGAATACCACTACACCCCCTCCATAGTGTCAAATATGGCAAACCATATCTACCCTGTATCCTCGGCCAAAATCTTATCCACTACCCTCTTCCACAGCCATTTCATGTAGTCTTCAGAAATATGCTAAGCCCTGCTAACATATTGGGAATGACGGGTTGTCGGCAAATGACTCTCCCACAAAGAGGCCAATTGTATGCGCATGTCATCTATTAAATCATTTACAAAAAAAAACAGGGTAAAGGAGGGCACCATCTGCTCCCATCCAAATTAACGCATGAGCCACCAAGGAAAATAGAAGGAGGTCTATCAAAGGCCAACTAATAGAACATACTGGTATTCCCCCAGTTCTAGAATGGGATACAACTTCTCCCACCAGGGTCACTGACCAGTGGAGATATCAAGATCCGTACTCCATAAACCAGTTTACCCAATTCTCTATAGTCGAGACAAAGCTAATGAAATACCGACTAAAAAAATTCGACACGGTTGCCAATATATATTTAGGGGGACCGCTAAGTAGAATCTCTTAGTCGGCCACATGAACAGCATAACTGGGCTACCTCTCAAAAAATCAGAATAACCTTCCATCCAAGCATCTAGACCATTCAGGGGCTCTTCCCATATCACCGTCATAGGATTGGGATGATATGACATCCATGCAGTAATGACAACTAGTTGATGGTCCACCGTCAAGTCCCCGGTCACTAATAGTAGCTTCAAAGTTAAGCCAAGGGAAATGGCTCTGAAATGTCCCACATCTTTAACATCTGGTAAACGCACAGAGTACAGTAGTTGGGAGGGAAAATATTCTTCCAATGACCAATAGTTGAGCCGTCGAAGGAGAGATGTGGATAAATTCTACCAACAGTGCCCGAGGAGATCGAAAGAATTCAGGCATAGCCATCTCCATGCAGGGATATACCTACAACATAGCAGAAAACTCCTTATAGGTCGGGCAGAACAGGTCCAAGATAAAATGAAAAACATGATCCTCGGGGTACCAGAATTTTTCTATCGCCAACAGCATGTTTCAATCAATGGGCCGGTTGCACCATAAGGAGACCATACGCAGGTTAAAGGTGTCATAGTCTACATTGTACGAATATATAGCTTATAAATTCTCGAGATAAGAGCCAAATTCTGCACTTATGGGAAGGGTGAACATTTTGAAAATAACAAGACACAAGACAAGAAATAAGCAAGGGAAAGAAAATGAGAATGGGTGAAGAAACCTCCCCGTTTTACCCCTTTTATACTTCAAAAATTTGGATAAAAATAAGGAGTTTGTAAAATCCGAGTAAAAGACTATCCCATCAAGTACAAGTAGCTGAAGAAAGTGAAATCAAAGATTTGGGGTGTTTTGACTGGACTCACCTACCGAAAGGTAGGACAAGGGTCATGTCGATCGACATCCCCCCAGTTTTAGAAAATTCGATATTTCCTTTTTTGTCAAATTAAAAAAAACTCAAAAAATAAATCCTTCTTTCAAAGAATACAGGATTTTTCACGTCCTAAATTTTCTCTTGAGTAATTTTATTCTCTTTTACCGTCTTAGCAAACAAAGTAAAAAGTTCATGTAGTTTAAGTCATTTAAAGTACAGATAAATAAATAAAAATCACATTCATTTCATATATATATGTATACGGTCATCATTACACTTTTTGCAAAAAAAAAAAGAAGAAAAATAACGGGACGTAACCCGCAGCCCCAAACTCCCTCTCTCCCTCTCTCTCTTTCTTCCCATAGGATCCCTTATCCTTGCGACGTGCATGCTTCCCTTGGCGATGAGTTGAGGAACCTCTGCTACACGATCCGGTTCCCTCCTCAGAAGAAGCAGATGTCAAAAGACAGGAAGGAACATAGATTCATTCCCGAATGTGAGCCGTTGTAGAAGCCACCCAGTTTCAGATGTCCCTCAGCCAGGTAGTCGACACCCGTACATGTTACAAGGGAAAGAAGTAAAATCAGTTAGTTTAAAGCAAAAAGAGAAATCACAAAAACAAAGGACAAATAGATGAAAAGATATACCTATGGCTGAATGACGTGCTCCGCCATCGCATTAGGGCAATGCTGCATACTCACTAATCTCGCTCCAAGCAGTCGAATATTGTAGGAAGGAGGAGCAAGTTGGAGAAATGGAACATGTGACGCTGCTACTGACGTCGACGCACCACCAATGCTGTGGGCAGACCCCATCGTCTAACTCGTACCCCTGTCTGAAGTCGAAGGAGGTGAAGGTGTATTCACCACGTCGTAGATGCATGACGGCGAAATCCATCTCGTCACAAAGTCAAGTAAGTCCTAAGTCGCTATCGTGTTCGTATATAATGAGTACGGCTCAGTAATCATCGTCGCCGACCTGACCTCTTTCGATATCTCTTGGACCCACCTCATATATCTCGGGGGCATCGCTAGTGGGATCGCCAAATCATCCTCCATAATCTACCAAAATACTCTCTCTCCCATATACCAGGAGTAGCCAAACTCGTACGCCGGCAGTTGGCTCATCTTCGCATGCGTCCCAGTCACCCCTGTATACTAGATGGCCATCCCCCAAGGATATAAGGTCACTTGTATTTTACCAAGATAAAGTCAATACTTTCCAAGTAAAGAAAATGCCAAATAAAAGGATTCAAAAGATAATAGAAGAAATGACATGGTCGCTCATCAAGACATTCAAGACCTGGCGTACTTTCGCCAAAGAGAGAGATTGCTTCGACCGCCAGTTGGAATTTCGCCACGAGTACATCCAACACAAGTTTCCCACTGACTCATCACTCAAACCAATCAAATAGGCATTGAACCCAATCACCTCATAGAACCACGTCTACAAAAGGACAAGAGTCAACAATCAGAATAAATAAAAAAGAAATAAAAGAAAATGCATAAAGGAAAAATGCAAAAAGAAAAATACGTGCAAAAGTTACATGGCTCCAGTAAAATTCTATTAGCAGCACAGACTAAAAGCATCCAAGGAAGAATAAAGGGTCGCCAAAGTCAGGCTCCGTTAGTCAAAGAGAAGGATATTCAAAAATACCTACAAATATGGTAAAAACCCCAAGTGGACATCACCAAAAAACCTCCAAACGGTAGAAGAATAAATAAGCAGACCATCCGCTGCACCTACAGGCCGTTAGTCTCATTGATCTGTCGACTCAGCAAAACCTCTCGAAAAAGAGAGATATGGATCGAGTCCCTCGAGACTATCCACCCCACATCGCCCAGTGCCGCATCCACTGTCGTCGGAGTCACCTTCGGGGACCGGTCCACCTCTATCCACATCCCCTCACAGTTTATCCCTAGCAGCTGCTAGACATCAATGGGGGTCATCGTCATCTCCCCAAATACCAAGTGTATGGTGTGGGTATTATCCCACCACCTCTCCCCTAGAGCGCATAAAATTATTATAAAGCGTGGCATCTCATTCAATACAGACGCTAAATGACTAAAACTCGCAGAAGAGACTACCCAGTGCACCACCGCGAGAAGGTTCTCCCACATATCCCTGAATCTCGTTGTCCCTCGGGAATGGAAGCTCGTAGCAGTAATTTCAGTCTGCCAAAAAAAAGAAATATTTTGTCAAAATTCAAAGAAACAAGAAAATGCGAAGGAGAAAAAGAATTCCAAAAGGCATGTGATACTTACATAGCCATTAGGATTCATTACCCTAGATGACTGGGGATGCGAAGGCTCACGCCGAAGAGTCCGGTCATCACCAATAGGCTCGAATAAGTTGAAAGCGTTTTCGTTGCCCAACACTAAGGGCACCCAATCTCGCCACTCCAGGTTCGCCTAATCGTCAACACCCAGCCACGCGATATGGGTGGTCTCAATGCTTGAGAAATTCGCCAATTTCTGGTCTCGAATGATGAAAGAACGTGAGAGAAGATTGTAGAAGAAAGAAGCAAAAGATAAAAAAGCTAGAGGCTAAGAAAAATGAAGAGATTTTACCCCTTTTTATAGGAGGCTAAGGGTCATGCTGATCGACAATCTCATGACACCCTCTGATCGACACTATCTCTTCCCCTTCCCAGGGTAGCCCAAAAGATCATACCACTACCTGTTGGTAACCCCTACAACATGCCGGTCGGCACTCCCCTAAAATTTTGTACAAAAAATCCCAAAAAATGCCAAAATTTTCTAAAACACTTCTCCAAAAATTCCTAAAATTGCCATATAAATGTTTGAATATTTTTTCACCAATAAATCATTTTTTAAGCTCCTAAATCACCAGCCATATTAATACCATGTTTTATCCCCAGCTTAAAACCTAAAAAATCAGCACACCCATAAATATCGTTGTACTCCCCAAAGGAATCTCAAAAAACTCATACTCAGCAGTATTCAAGTGCTTCCTCAACAGAGCTACACATTTTCTGGTAGGAATTCCGGAATTAAACTTTTCCTAAAAATATTCCAATTCCCCCAAATAGAGCTAGAATCCCTAACCAGACCCCCGCAACACATTCCCCGACGGAATCCCAAAACCTCAAGTTATCAACTATCTCCCAAGTGGAATTTCTAAACTAAGATTTTTGTTGTTCTAAAAAAGACATAATCCTTAGACAAATGTCTCCTCCCCAATAGGGTCTCAAACAAAGACTCCCTAGATAGCAAACCCCCACATTACAAATTAAGGTCCTCAGAATTGACCTCGACCCACAAAATTGGTCCTTCCTATTTAAGGTCTTCAGAATTAACCTCGGCCCTCAGAATTGGTTGCTTACAACTTAAGGTCCTCAGAATTGACCTCGACCCTTAGAATTGGTCGCTTACTTAAGGTCCTCATAATTAACCTCGACCTTAAGAATTGGTCGCTCCCACCTTAGGTCCCTAGAATTGACCTCGACCCTAAGAATTGGTCGCTTCCGACTTAAGGTCCTCATAATTGACCTCAACCCTCAGAATTAGTCGCTTACAACTTAAGTTCCTCGGCATTACCCTCAACCCTCATGGTCGCTCTTAATTAAGGTCCTCAGATTTGACCTCGATCCTTAGAATTGTTCACACCCAATATAAGGTTCTTAAAATTGACCTCGACCCTCATAATGGGTCCCTCCCTAATTAAGGTCCACAGAATTGACCTCGACCCTCAAAATTGTTCGCTACTACTTAAGGTCCGCAAAGTTAACCTCGACCCTCAGAACTGGTCGCTCCCAACTTAAGTTACTCAGAATTGACTTCCACCCTCAAAATTGGTCGCTTCCAACTTAAGGGACTTAGAATTGACCTCGAACCTCTAAATTGGTAGCTCCTAATTAAGGTCTTCTAAATTGACCTCGACCCTAAAAATTGGTCGCCCCCAACTTAGGTCCTCAGAATTAACCTCGACCCTCAGAATTGGTTGCTTACAACTTTAGGTCCTCAGAATTTACCTCGACCCTCAAAATTGGTCACTCCCAATTTAAGGTCCTCGGAATTGACCTTGACCCACAAAATTGACTCGACCCTCAGAATTGGTCACTCACATCATAGGTCCTCGGAATTGACCTCGACCCTCCTAATTGATCGCTCTTATCTTAAGGTCCTCACAATTGACCTCGACCCTCAGAATTCGTCCTTCCCATCTAGGTCCTTTGAATTAACCTCGTTCCTCAGAATTTCTATCCCCGGAATTACCTTAGGTCCTTACAATCGACCTCGACCCTCTGAAACGGTCATCGTCGTTCCTTTAGGTTCACAGAATTAACCTCTTCCCCAAACATCACGTGGTGTCTATTCGATAACTTTTACTTGTTCCAATCTCACCCGTTGAGGGGATCTGTAGATACCATATTCTAGGACTCCCTAAGTCTCTCCTTAGATTCACCACAAACCCTAGGTCATACTTTTAGTATCGATCTAGAGGCCATCAGGTGCTCTCGGGCCTCGTTTAACTCTAGTCAACTTTATCGTCAGAGATAAAGCTCAATGAATATTTAAAGGGCTATAAATTCCCCTTCTAATGGTCCGCCCTATTCAAAAATTGGCATAACGGTTCAGATGAATGTACCATTTTACACTGAAAATCAATCTGGAGGCCACTGGGCGCTCTCGGGTCCCGATTTGACCCCAATTAACTTCACCGTCAAGGATATAATTCATTAAATCCTCTAAGGTCACTAAAACCACTTTCTAATGGTCATCTCCATGTGCAAAATAGCATAACCATTCGGACGAACGATCCGTTTTCTCCCAAAAATAGATCTAGAGGTCACCGAGCGCTCCCACGCTCTGTTTGACCAAGGTAAACTCTTAATCTCGAACGAGACTGAATGAATCTTCAAAGGACACTGAATACCATTTCCAACAATCTGCCTTGTGCATTAATCAGCCTCACAGTACGGAATAAAGATTCATTTACTCTAAAAGGTCACTGGGCGCTTTCGGGACATGTTTGAGCAAGGTCAACTCTCCGAACCGAGCGAATCTCTTTGGAATATCAAATTACCTCACACAACCTTTCCAACAGCCTGTCCCGTGTGTGATTCGAACTTATAGTTCGGACGAACGGTTCATCGTCGTCCGACAATCTTTCGTCCAAATGTTCGACGGGCATTTCCAAGCCCCGTTTGACTTAAACTAAACTCCATGGCCGGGAAGAGACATAAAGGATTATCAAAGGTATCTGAATTAACTTTCCAATGGTATGCCCTGTGCACGATTTTCACTTACAGAGTGCATTTTATGATGGTTTTTCGAGAAATCTGCACGAGACTGTCAATTCGCCAACCCATTTCCCTGCCTATCGACAATGTGTCTTGATCTACCTACAGGGCAAGTGATAACTAGATTTTTGGTGTATCGTTGTTGTTGAAAACCAAGTTAATCAAAACCTCAAATACCTATAAAATTAACAATCTAAAGTGTAGAGGTAAGTAAGGGTATCAATCCACATCAAGGGGGTTAGCTAGAGACAAACTCAATTTTAGTTCACTTTTTATTTTCTTTTTTGAATTTTTCTTTTCTATTTTTTTTTATCTTTTTCAAATATTAAAACAATTAGGGTGAGGATGAGGTGAAATAACACTAAACTAAAATGTGAGATGAAAACAACTAACTAGAAAGTGACTAAAAGTGAAAAATAAAATCTAACACTAAAATAAGAGATAAAGTGAGGTAAATAATTGTGAGAACAATCAAGGAGTGGGACTACACCACAAATTTTAGCTATTCTAATTAATTAATTTAATTATTTGAATTCTTCCAAATTAATACCAAGATTAAAAATCAACTCTCGTTGCAAGTGTAATTTTAATATTAATCTTTTAAAAAACCAAGTTTAACACCCCACAACTCTAAAAAACATATCTACACTCCTTTTAATTAATCACCCGCTAAGATCGATCAATTAAAATTCATGTAAATCTTATAAAATAAATTTAGAGTTGAAATTCAAGTAATAATACCCCACTTAAGAAACCCTTATCGCTATTTCGAATCTAAAATGGGTATTACAACTAGAATTTCGATTTTCTCTCGAAAATTATTTACCCTCACTCGAGGCGTAAATTTAAGGGTAAGGGATCAAAATTAATATTCAAAGGGAATTTTCAAGTAATCAAACTAATTAAATTAAAATAACATCAAATAAGGGTTAACCCCACCCATTGAAAGGGGATTTAGCCTAACATGATATTAAACATGATGAACAAATAATCAAAGGCATATATAATAAAATAGTAGAGAAAGAGAACAAATCTTCAACAAGTCTCCTTGAAATTGGCAATTTTAACTCTATCTTCTTCCATACAATTCAATTACTCACAATTAAATCTCACCAAATCTCTAAAAAATAAAAACAAGAACTATTTACAAAATGGTGTTTTTCCTAATTTATTTTCTACACTAAACTATCTCTAACTCTCTCTAGAATTCTCTTCTACACAAATTGATGATAAAAGTCTATTTTCAAATGGGGTCTTCCATCCTTTAAATTGTAGACATGGAGCATGGGGGTAAAAATGGAAGGATAAAGGTGCAAGAGGTTGTATAAGGTGTGGGTGAGGGTTAATTTAGGAAAATGCACAAATGTGCATGAGTAAGAGGTGAGGTCATGTGGAAGTGGTAAGGTAACAAATCTGATTTGGTACAAGGGTGTTCTTGGGTAAAGGGTTTAAAATATGGTAGTTGGGGTAGTTTGGGTATTAGGTTTAAGTGGTTTATTAGACATGTGGGCATGTGTGTTTTGTGTTTGTATGGTTTTTGGTATTTTATATTGGCAGGTGACACAAATCGTGGGTTGCTTTGTGGGAGGTTCAAAGTTGGAAATGGGTTTGAGGTTATATGGGTAGCTTGAAATGGGTTGATGGGTATTCGAATTCTGGCAGGTGGGAGATGGCGCATCCGGGTTTTAGAGTCGGGTTCTTGATAGACTATATTGGAAGAGGGTGGAGGTCCGCGGGTTGGGATTTGGTGGATGATAACCGGCGGGTTTGGCGGTACAGGGGGAGGTTCCGGGTTGAGTTCGTCAGCCCCGGGTAGGGGCGGGATTAGTGGGTTCTCGGATTGGTGAATAGGCCTCCATGGCCATGGTTTGGTAGGTGGCCGGACATGGGTACCGGCGGTCATGGGTAAGGTTGAGAGATGCGTTGTAGTGGTTAGGAAGGTGGGTGTTTAGAGATGATGAGGTGAGGAAATGGGGCTATGTTAATGGTGGGTTTGGTGGTTTAGGAGAGAGAGAGAGAGTGAGGTTGGGGAAGATGAAGTGGTGATGATTGAGTGTATGTGAGGTGTAGAATTGTTAGGGTGAGGGTGAATGAGGAGATATGGTGTAGGTAAGGTGTGTGGTGGTTATGGTGTGAGTGGAGTTTAGTTTAAGTGTGTGTGTGGTTAATTTGTAACCCCTAAAATAATAACGACTCAACTAAAATAAAACTAAAACTAAAAATAAAATCTAACTAAAAATAAAACAAACTAAAAACAATAAAAAATTAAAATTATAATATAAAAAAATATAAAAAATAAAATATAAAAAAATAAAATCCTAAGCTTATATAAAAACTAAAATAAAACAAAAGAAATAAAAACTTAAAATATAAATGAAAGGTAAAGTCCTAAAAAAATATATAATATAATAAACTAATAATAAACTCCTAAAAACTAACCCTTATAAAACCAAAAGCTAATAAAACAAAATTACACTAATAAAATAAAAATAGAAAATAAAACCTAGAAATCCTAAATAAATAAAAAATAAATACTAAAAATAAATAAAACGACTCAACTTAAAATCTAAAAAATATAAAAAAAAAATGAAAGGGAACAAGTCAAACACACATGGCTCGGGACAGAGTTTAGGCTGGGCTTAGGGTAGGCTAGGGTTACAGGACAAGGTTTTTTTGCTCCATTCAACGTGCATTTGCCTTGATGTATAGCTTTTGACGCCGCAAACGGACGTTTGACTTACAAGATAAACATTTAAGCACAAAAATTGCCGAGAATTAGCAACTAAAGTACGTCTATTCGGGGTATAAAATGTACACTTTTGGGTGCTTATCACACCACTCCCAAACAGAGCGTTGCTAGTCCTCGAGCAATAAGATAGAGAGAAAGAGAAATATAAGTAACAAAAAGTGTACCACTTTCGCGGGCACTTACGATTTCACTTAGCATGTGCAATGAGCCTTTAAATATATAGGTTGCCCTACAGGACGAGTTGTGTCTCGTGAGGATTTGCAGGGAATATACCCACAAAATTCTTATTTGCAAACGGTAGTCAATCTCTTATTAGACGTAAAATAATCGCACAACCCATCACATGAGAAATATTTTGAGAAATACAATCTAGAATGTGTAAAAAGTTTACCTAAGTAAATACAGAAAGCACATCCTCCCTATAACTCAACGTGTGTGGTGTGAATCAGTCAAAATGAGTCGAGTATCACAAGAGTAATTCCTAGATTTCCTTTTCAGAATCAACGCTTCAACTTCAAATCTCATTGGATATAATTATGTCAAACGAACTCTCAAGATTAGGGTTAGTGTATCGCTATTGTGTGTGAGGAGGTGAGTAAATGTAAGCAAGTTCAAACGTCTCACACACACATAAAAAATAACGAACATTTTGAAAGAAAAGTGATCTCATGAAAGAAATGCTAATCACTATAGTGAGAACGTCGAGTTATTCACCACGTTGACTTTCATTTGCCCGAACACCTAGGGGAATATGGATGATAATGGGTAAGGAGGAAATGAAATGGAAAGTAAATGATGGGGTAAGTATGGTGATGTATGGATGAATGACAAGTGATGGGTGTGTGATATGATTGAGAAGAGTGTATATTACTTGAAGAACAAATGTCTTTATTTCAAAACAAACTACTAACTACAAACTCTCTTTGTTTTGTTTTCTTTTCTTTTTTTCGAATTTTCTATTCTTTTTCTCTATTTTTTTTCTTTTTCTTTTTGTTATTTTTCTTTTTTTCTCTTTTTTTTTTATACTCTCAACACTGAAGACATTTAACATTTGGAATAAACACTCTTTTATTTGAAAATGAAAGATGATGTGGAGATGATAGGTGATGGTGTGAGGAAATATGTGGGAATATGGAAGAGCATGGGTGAAGTGAATGGTAAATGGTAGGTGTATGGATGAAAAATTGGTGATCGGGACAAAGTTAAAGACACATGTTTCTTACAACTCAAAAGTGATGTCGTTCTCAGTGATCAAGCCAAAAATTTAGTGAAGAATAATGAGATCATACAATAATTAAATGCGGACCCAAAGGAAGTTGAATCAACTTATGACTCGGAGATTGCGTAAAACACTCTAAAAGGATGAAAGACACAAATCTCACGGGCTAAAGTCTCCACTAGTGATCCTTAAGGTTTTCTTTAGAATTGTAGTACTCCTCAACTCTAAACGTAATGACGTGATAAGTGCGCAAATTTTGTTGAGTCTAGAAATTCATAGTGCAACATACCTTGTTGTGTGTTACATAAGAAATTTATAAAAATATTCTCTAGCTTGATTCCTAGATTTAAAAGATGGATGATTGAAAATTCACATCAATAAATGAGATGAAAGAAACTGCACGAAATTTTAAAAATCAGGTTTAAAAATAAAAAAAATTCAAAAGAGGCACGATTTTGATAAAATTCCCCACCCCCAAACAAAAAGGAACATCGTCCTCGATGTTAGGTAAAACGATTTTTAAAATTGAGAGCATAAGGTAGGAAAGAGATTACCGGAATGAACCGCTAATGAAGTGGAAAGATGTAGCCAAGAATAAACCTGAATAAGTGATAAGAAAAATGTGTACAAATCTATAAACATGGTAAAGCATTGGGTGATGTGAAACACCACCCTCAAACAGGATGAGACTAGTACAAGAAACACGGGCTACCTCCCAGTAGCGCTAAGTTTAATGTCTTCAGCCATACCGAACCATTCTCACCCTAAAGATAAGATCTATGAAAGCACGGGGCAATAGAAAAATGGGTGATGAGAATCACCCATAAACAAGACTGAAGCGTCAGTCTTGTTGGATCAGGGATAAGAATGGTCAATGCAGTTGTATGGAAAAGTGCATCACATGATGCAAAGCATCGGTGGACCTTGGGCGGGTGGAAATTAGGGTAAAAGTGAGGGTAAATAGGCATCGATCACGGGCCTTATTGAGCCGAAATATAAGGGTGACTAGGGACCTGTAAGCATTGTGCTCTAGTTGGGGAGGAAGGCGAAATGGTGTGGAAATGGGAATGGAGTGGGCCTCAGAGAAATCACACGACCGTTCTATGAATGGGCGATGATAATGGTCGTGTTGTGACACACCAGGGATCTGTCCCGGGAATAAATCAACACCACAAGAGAGTGGCGGGCATGGAGGAACAAGCTCGGTGTCACGAAAGTGGAGAGTATCACCATAAATACTCTCGTAGAAGGTGGAGGACGGTTTGAGGTTAGGATCTAAATATATGATTGGGAACATGCAAGGTATAAGATCAAGATCCAAACCAGGTGGTGGGGTGGAAGGAATAATGGGTGGGTCGGGTGGGATAAATGGTGTATCAGGTGGGATAAATGGTGGAGGAAGATGATCCAACTCAAGAATGGGAGACACACACTCCTAATGAGGCACGGAGTGATCCGCAAGGGCACTCGCAGGAGGAAGTGTGGAAATAAACGGGTGAGTGATAAACTTCTCCATAAGAGAATCATCGGTGAATGTGGTGGTTAGGTAAGATGAGGCACCAAGATCAGAGATAAAGGAATCACTAGAAATATCAGGCTCAATGGGAGCCATGCATGGTGGGATATCATCCATATCCGGATAGGTAGGAACTATCTCAGATTATATCTCGGGAAAATGGTGAGCACTGGTAGCCGGAGCTAACCCAGAATGAAGTGGTTCCTCAGGAACACACACAGTGTGCTCAATAGGCGTAGACTGAGGCATATTTTTGGATTCTATGGGAAAGAAAATGGGAACTGCAATGGTAGGTTTATGTGGATATGGTGGGATCAGATCAGGCTCACTAATGAAAGGTAAGTCAACACAATTTTCGACTTGGGGCCCGGACCATGGAATGGTCTCAACTTCAAGATTATCGAGGTGGTAGGGTTTGTCCCACTCAAAATCCGTGTCACAAGAGGACACATCATCATCACACTCGGTTTCAACGATGGGTGGATTTGGGATGAAATACGAATCTCTCACACACTCAATTTCATACTGTTCTAAAAAACCCGCCTAGGCTCCGCCTAGGCTTGAGGCTTGGGAGAAACTCCCCGCCTTAAGATTTTGAGGCCTTATGTTTGGTAAAACCCTTAAGGCGTACTTTTTCTCTAAAAACAACAATGCTTTAGTGAAACAATATCCCCTTTTAAAGATTTTTTTACAAATCGAACCATTATCTCATCCAAAATAATCAAATAGTATTTTTATTTGCAAATATTCAGACATATTTTTATGATATGTACAATTTTAGTATTTTAATAGCCTTGTTATGGTTAAAAAATATTAAAATATATTAAAAAGACCTAAACACCTTTTTACGCCAAGGCCCGCCTAGGCTTCTAAGGCTTAAGGCTTGGCCTCCACGCCTCGATCACGCCCCACATTTTTTAGAACCTTGATTTCATTTAACCTTTGTTCAAGCCGTTGGAGGGATTCATTTTGAATTTGAGTGGCTTGATCTTGCTCGAGTATGAAATCTTGCAAGAGGCTTTCAAGAGCGGATGTGGATGGTGGTGGTGGAGTGACGAGTGGTGGTGGTGGTGGTTGAGGTGGACACAACTCACTATTAACAGGACTATATGGAGAATACTCGTATGAAGTGTGTGGAGTGGGGCTAAGTTCATCATACACGAAAGGATCGCTTTCGTGATGGACAATTGGTTGATACTCATGGGGTGAGTAGTGAGAGAACTGATCGTGAATGGGTACACAAGGTTGTCATTACGACTGTTGGAAGGTGTGAGGATCCACAACATCGGGTTGGGATTAGTATTGCGTGGAAGGGTGATCATGCTTCCACGAATAACTAGAGTACTCACACCACTCGAGATTGGGCGTATCGGGATAGTAGGTCGAGGTGGGTTCCGGAACAGTGTCATATGGATACACAGGCTCCATGGTGGGTTCAGATGGATATGGAATGTAATGGCACTCATGGGACATGTGATCGGCATAATAACAGTGGGTTCACAACAAAGGATGAGACATGTCGACACTTGACACCGAGGGTGATGGAATATAAGGTGCATGCATGGATGGGTCAAGAGTATCAAGGGCACTCGTGAGAGAGGTAAAACCACTAAAAATATCATAAAGAGACGGCTCGGGATCACTCTCACACGTGTCACGTGTCAATGGAAAACGACCAAAGTAGTCCCGTAAGAGACGTTCTTCGGCCATGTGAAGAGAAATATTTTTTTTGGATTTTCTAAAAATAATGGAAGAAAATATTTTTGGATTTTTCTAAAAGGAAAGACAGAAAATATTTTTGGATTCTTTTTGGAAGAAAATGTGGGGAAAAATATGGACTCGCTGAATTGTGAACGAACTTATTAAAACCCGACTACCGAAAAATTAAATTGGACACACGCATGCCAAGGAGAAATCCTAACTAGCACATAACCAATTTTTATCTTTGAATTTAGTGAAAGGGTAGTCCAATTTTAATTAAGTCCACGGGCGATAAAAAATTCATGGAATTCTTTGTGATCGCCTTTGCAAAATGTTGTCATAGTGGGCTACCTAGTTAATTGATTTTAAATTTAGTGATGGCTAGGGTAGCACACAATGGTAAGCGAGTGAGTCGGGTGATGAAATCCCTTCTCGTGAGTGATCGGGTGTAGGTTTTAGTCAATTAATTCATCACACCGTTCGAAAATAAATGCGAGAATAAAATCAAATAAGAGCACACAAGGCACACAAAAGAATTGACTCGTTAACAGGAGAGGCGCGAGGGTGTGATAAATATACCACCCACGGTTTTTACGCCGTGGGGTGCCGAAAAATTTGAGTCGATCGAGGGGAGATCACGCCTATCTCAATCGGCCCTGGAAGTCCTACCGACCCAAGATGGAGAGGCTTCTAAATCCTCACCTTTGGACGCCCTCTCCCTACCTTGTCCGTTTTCCCTACCACGCTTGTCTTCGATTTTCATAATTTTTAAATTGAAAAATAAAATAAAGGTGTCTCTATGCACCGCAATACACGCAAGGATAAAAATCCTAATACAAGCCTTATAAAAATATAAAAATGGTACAAAAAATAATACAATGCGAAAATAAAATAAACTACAAGTTGAAATCCGCTCCGAGTGCTTCACGCTCCAAAGAATGGCAACGGCGCCATTTGATAACTAAACAGTCGGTGTATCGTTGTTGTTGAAAGTCAAGTTAATCAAAACCTAAAATACCTACAAAATTAACAATCTAAAGTGTAGAGGTAAGTAAGGGTATCAATCCACATCAAGGGGGTAAGCTGGAGACAAACTCAATTGTAGTTCACTTTTATTTTCTTTTTGGAATTTTTCTTTTCTATTTTTTTTAAGCTTTTTCAAATATTAAAACAATTAGGGTGAGGATGAGGTGAAATAACACTAAACGAAAATGTGAGATGAAAACAACTAACTAGAAAGTGACTAAAAGTGAAAAATAAACTCTAACACTAAAATAAGAGATAAAGTGAGGTAAATAATTGTGAGAACAATCAAGGAGTGTGACTACACCACAAATTTTAGCTATTCTAACTAATTAATTTAATTATCTGAATTCTCCCAAATTAATACCAAGATTAAAAATCAACTCTCGTTGCAAGTGTAATTTTAATAGTAATCTTTTAGAAAATTCAGTTTAACACCCCACAACTTTAAAAAATAGATCTACACTCCTTTTAATTAATCACCTGCTAGGATCGATCAATTAAAATTTATGTCAATCTTAGAAAATAAATTTAGAGTTGAAATTCAAGTAATAATACCCCACTTAAGAAACTCCTATCTCTAGTTCAAATCTAAAATGCGTATTATAACTAGAATTTCTATTTTCTTTCGAAAATCATTTACCCTCTCTCTAGGCGTAAATTTAAGGGTGAGAGATCAAAATTAATATTCAAAGGGAATTTTCAAGTAATCAAAGTAATTAAATTAAAATAACATCAAATAAGGGTTAACCCCACCCCTTGAAAGGGGATTTAGCCTAACATGATATTAAACATGATGAACAAATAATCAAAGGCATGTATAATAAAATAGTAGAGAAAGAGAACAAATTTTCAACAAGTCTCCTTGAAATTGGCAATTTGAACCCTATCTTCTTCCATACAATTCAATTACTCCCAATTAAATCTCACCAAATCTCTAAAAAATAAAAACAAGAACTATTTACAAAATGGTGTTTATCCTAATTTATTTTCTACACTAAACTATCTATAACTCTCTCTAGAATTATCTTCTCCACAAATTAATGATAAAAGTCTCTTTTTAAATGGGTTCTTCCATCCTTTAAATAGTAGGCATGGAGCATGGGGGTAAAAATGGGAGAATAAAGGTGCAAGAGGTTGTATAAGGTGTGGGTGTGGGTTAATTTAGGAAAATGCGCAAATGTGCATGAGCAAGAGGTGAGGTCATGTGGAAGTGGTGAGGTAACAAATCTAATTTGGTACAAGGGTGTTTTTGGGTAATGGGTTTAAAATATGGTAGTTGGGGTAGTTTGGGTATTGGGGTTAAGTGGTTTATTAGACATGTGGGCATGTATGTTTTGTGTTTGTTTGGTTTTTGGTATTTGGTATTGGCAGGTGACACAAATCGTGGGTTGCTTTGTGGGAGGTTCAAAGTTGGAAATGGGTTTGAGGTTATATGGGTAGCTTGAAATGGGTTGGTGGGTATTCGGCTTCAGACAGATGGGAGATGGCGCATCCGGGTTTTAGAGTCGGGTTCTTGCTGGACTAGATTGGAAGAGGGTGGAGGTCCGCGGGTTGGGATTTGGTGGCTGATAACCCGCGGGTTTGGCGATACAGGGGGAGGTTCCGGCTTGAGTTTGTCAGCTCCGAGTAGGGGCTGGATTAGTGGGTTCTCGAATTGGTGAATAAGCCGCCATGGCCGTGGTTCGGTAGGTGGCCGGACATGGGTACCGGCGGTCAGGGGCAAGGTTGAGGGATAGGTTGTAGTGGTTAGGAATGTGGGTGTTTATAGATGATTAGGTGAGGAAAGGGGGTTATGTTAATGGTGGGTTTGGTGGTTTAGGAGAGAGAGAGAGAGTGAGGTTTGGGAAGATCAAGTGGTGATGATTGGGTGTATGTGAGGTGTAGAATTGTTAGAGTGAGGGTGAATGAAGAGATATGGTATAGGTAAGGTGTATGGTGGTTATGGTGTGAGTGGAGTTTAGTTTAAGTGTGTGCGTGTGGTTAATTTGTAACCCCTAAAATATTAAAGACTCAACTAAAATAAAAATAAAAATAAAAATAAAAATAAAAATAAAAATAAAATCTAACTAAAAATAAAACAAACTAAAAACAATAAAAAATTAAAATTAAAATATTAAAAAATAAAATCCTAAGCTTATATAAAAACTAAAATAAAACAAAAGAAATAAAAACTTAAAATCTAAATGAAAGCTAAAGTCCTAAAAAAATATAAAATATAATAAACTAATAATAAATTCCTAAAAACTAATCCTAATAAAACTATAAACTAATAAAAATCAAAATAAAATAAAATTACACTAATAAAATAAAAATAGAAAATAAAACCTTGAAATCCTAAATAAATAAAAAATAAATACTAAAAAAAATAAAACGACTACACTTAAAATCTAAAAAATTTAAAAAAAACGAAAGGGAACCTATCAAACACACACGACCCGGGACAGAGTTTAGGCTATGCTTAGGGTAGGCTAGGGTTACAGGACCGGGGTTTTTAGCTCCATTCAACGAGCATTTGCCTCGATATATAGCTTTTGACACCGCAAACGGACGTTTGACCTACAAGATAAACATTTAAGCACATAAGACCCATATTATCGAAAATTAGCAACTAAAGTACGTCTATTTGGGGTATAAAATATACACTTTTGGGTGCTTATCAGCAAGGACTATACTGATAGGCAGTCCCCTTACCCTATATAAGGAGAGCAAGAGCTCACTTCGAAAGGCACCCCAGATACATCAATATTAGTGATCTCAGCAACATTCTTCTACGATCAACGAGGTTTCCATGTGTGAAATTCTTTTCCACCTTTCATTCCCATCGTTCTCATACCCAATTTAGCAAAAACCTACTTCTCTCTCATCCAACATTCATCCTGACTTGAAAAGAATCATCAAGGATCAAGGACAAGATTCAAGTCTCCAAAGAAGGTCCAAACATCCTTCTCTTTTTAAGTTTCTTTATTTTCGCATTAGTTATACACAATCCTTTAAATCATGCACATTAATAACTCATCCTTTGTTAGTTATATTGCACATAATTTATTTATTTTTTTAAAACAAAACAAAGAAAACGAGGGTTACACCTATAAATTTAGACGGGATCCTTCAACATATTTTCTCAAAACTAAAAATATATTTTCTACACACACACATATAGTAAACTCTCGATTGAATTTATGGGATAAACCCCACCCTTGTGTAGCATGCGAACTAAGTGGACTTTGATGCCTTTATAGGCTACGTAGGCGTATCGGGATAAAACCAGAGAGTCGAGTCCTATTTTCCAATTTTCTTATTTTCATCTCTTTCCTACTTTATCCATATACTATTCATATATACCACACTCGTGATTCATACTTGCGCGTCTTATCTAAACATATATTATCATTTCATTATAACGATCAATATCTTGATAAGTGCAAACATCATACTTTTCTAATTATTATTTTGGGAAAATTTCAATGGATGACCTCACTCCATCCTTTCCAATAATGAGAGTCAAGAGATTCCGATCTCCACTTATATACACACGCACACACACTTCGCTGATAAATTAAGGAAAATAATAACATAAGCCCATGAGAGATCGAAAGGGCGGAATGGGTGCCTAACACCTTTCCATTCCGTAACTTAGCCTCCGAACTATTAGTTTCACAAGCATCTGTTTGTCTTTGATGTCGCTCTTTAGAGGCGGCAACATATTTTTTTACCTATTTTGTACAAAATAGGTTAGCGACTCTATCTATTTACATCACCCCAACACTAATGACGACCGAAGCACCTCATGAGGTAGCAAAGGGCGCGAAAGTTTATCTCTTCCTCTTGTCCCCCGAGAGCAGTCGGGGAAGGAGGGGAAGATTCTTGAGAATGGACACAACCGTAGGAGGGGGAATTCAAAGGTGCTTCTTCCAGAAAATTTCCAAATACTCACAAGTATTATAGCTCATTAGGTCGCAGATTAAATCTGCAATAATAAAAAGAAGCTCCACATTTAGAGAATCACGACCATTATGAATAAATAATTGAGAATTACAAAGTGGATAGTAAGAACTCTCAAAGACCGTGGCCTCAATAACTAGGCCATGACATTAGACACAAACAGACCCTTGAATAATTCTCGCGGCCAAAAAGGTTAAAACTTGGGGGAAAATCCATGGCCCAATAAGAATGGTCGTGGCAGGACTTAAAAATTATTAAAGGACACAGACTCATATGTTTAAAGGTTAGGAACTATACTAAGGAACATGACTCTAAGTTAACAGGATCAACACTAGCCAAAGTTTTAAAAAGACCACAACCTAATTTAAAATATTGCGGCCACATTCAGAAACCTAAAGGCCATAGATTCAAATTCATATGATCAAGATGACTAATCACATGTACGCGAATGCAATGGACAATGAGGGATGCAAAGTTTAGAAAAGGCCACGGTCTGACTTCAAAGATCGAGACCATAATTACATACCTAAAATAACTCTAAGTGTGCAAGACCAAGATAATGAGAAAAAGTCCGCAGTAATATGAAAGAGTGTGTTATGTGGACTAAATAAACATAAAAAACAAACCTAGATGGGGTGAATAAGTTTGAAGATAACTTATGACCAATTTTTAATTATAAATAATTTTGCTTGTACATGCAAGTTACTCAATACAAGTTTTACCAATTTGATGATTCAATGATAAGATTAACACACATGATGATGTAACTAGATGAATTTAGATGAAAAATACAGATCTAACACACCTAAGTTAATTTTAGATTAATTTGATAGATTTAATTAAGATCTAGGTGATGTGTATTCATACACGTATAAATCATACACAATCAACCATAAGGTATTAAATCACGACGCACTCCAATTCTCATTTTTACTTCAAAAGAAATTTTATAAAAGGAAAGAAGGTACCTCAAACACAATCCCTATCATGTATCCACCAATAATCCTTTCAAGTCTTCCCCATCGTTAATGAGAATCTACAGTGAGATCCACGTCGCGAATGAATACATACATTCATTTCCTTATAATTGTTCCACACTCCAAACTTTTCAATAGCTTGAAGTGCCTCCCCTTTTAGATCTAGAAGTGATAGATCACAGTAATTCCGGAAAAGTACGCTGAATTAACCACTTCTAGTGTATAAATCTGAACCAAAACACTCTTAATTCTCTCTCAAAGATATAAATTAAGTACAGATCTAAGTTTTATTAATTTTGGAGGGAACAAGTGAAATTGAAAAAAGATTGAAAGGTAAAATGCTCTCAAGCTCGAAAATTCCCCCAGAATGTATCTGAGTTATGAGGTTTTCAGATATCTAAAACTGGCAGGGAAATTAACTTATTTATAGATTTTTTTTTCAAAATCAGACATCATAGTACGCATGATTAGATCTACTGTGCGCACGATATTATCCAGTAAGGAATCTTGAACCTGATCATTTGAACGCCCCAATTTTTAATCATTTAAAATCCCCATTTTATAGCCGTTCGAACGCACCCAATTTTTTTTATGTCCAATATCATTTTAAAAGAATGTGCATTGATCCTAATATATTAAAAAGAAAATAGCAACTCCCAAAATTATTTTCAAACAAGTTTAAAAGATCTCAAAGACAGTTTAAAATATTTAAACACTAGTTCCAGTGACTTTTATAATCCTCACACAATTTAAAAAATGTTTTGTGCACGTATGTTTGTTTAGCCATAATATATTCACAAATTACAAAAAGGATATAGTCTTCACTTCGATGTGAATGCATGTTAATGGAAGTCTTCAATGAGTGTCGGTGCATGAACTTTAATATTTAAGGTTCATCTAACATAAACTAAATCTTTCCACACTCATAATGAATCAAGTCTTTGTGATGTGATAGACTCAATGTTTTCACACAAGAAATAGACAATATATATATATAATACAAATATTTACATTTTCAATCTCCCCCTTTGGCTATTTCGTGGCAAAACCCCTGAAAGTCAAAATGATCTTATTACCCTTACAATACATACACTCCCACTAGCCATTTATGAATGTAGTAGAAGGTAATGTACGAAATCCATAAGACCAAATGATAATGCAAAAGTTGTGTCTGAACATTGGCTAGAGTTAGAATTATCATTGTTAAGCCTTAAATCACATGAAATAACAAATAACATCACGTAGGCAGTAACATGCATACAGAGAAACTCCCCCTGCTTGGGAATCCTCTGATAAATCAATGTGATATACAGATAATATAAAAACATGTAAGCGGGTGAGATGGTATCAATGAGTAACACAAACAGTATAACTCCCCCTGAATGATATCTGCCCCTAGCATGGATATATCTCCCCCCTTTTAACATACTTCCCATTTTGGCCTATGGGATATGGGATCTTCCCCCTTTAATTTGGGAAATATTATTCTCTTCTCCCCCATTTTTTTTTCACGAAATGAACATAAAGAGAATAAATAGATAAAAAAAATCAATACAGCATTGTAATCAAGATCACAGTGACAAATATAACTAGTGAAGTAAGAACTAGTAGAGCATGTGAAATACCATACCTATAATAAGGGAATAGACAATGAGCATATCCAAGTGTATCATCATATGAATCTAAAAAATGAGCTAATAGATAAAAGATATTAATCAGTAAGCATATAAGTGTGATATGTGATATACAAACAATCTAACGACAATGATGTCATATATAAAGCATGGATATATCAACATAAGCACAAGAATGTAATACCAAATAAGAACTAATATACCAATTAAGAAGGGACCAATGAAGAATGAAAATTTACAAGGTTAACATAGTGTACTATAAGAATCAAGAAAACTCAATGACAGATAAAGAGTAAAGGTACATCACCCATTCACATAAGTATCCAAACAAAAGTCCAAGCATCGAGTACCAAAAAATAAAGTATGAATATCCAACACCTAAGTACCAAAAGGAAAGTTACGAGAAGGTCTCAATAAGGGACATTCAATGGAAATAGATATACGTCAAAAATCTATAATCCTTACTAAACGTCATCAATTGTACCCAGTGCACAAGGCTCCCGCTTAACTGCAGGGTCTGAGAGGGGTGGACGTCGGCTAGTCTTACCCCCATATATTTTATATAGAGAGAGGATACTCCCATGTAGGGGTGGCAGCGGGTCATGTCGAGCCGAGTTCGTGTTGGGTGATAAACGAATCGTGTCAAAAATTCATCCACCCAAACACGATTCGTTTACTAAACGGGTGGAAAAATAAAATTCATACACAATTCCTTTACTTAACGAATGACACGACACGACCCGTTTACACCCGTTAAATAAATGAATGATTTTTATCGGGTTCACCCGTTTAACCCGGTTCATTTGTTTAACTCGGTTCACCTGTTTAACCCGGTTCACCCGTTTAACACGATTCACCCATTTAACCCAGTAACCCGGTTACTTTAAAAATTTAGAGAGGAACTAACTTACTTATACGTAGTTAAGAATGGAAAATTTTTTTAACAAATCGATGTGGGAAGTTTGGATTATGGGTTGTGAACGGGTTAACGAGTTGTAAATGAGTAAAGGAGTTGTAAACGTGTTAACGGGTTGCAAACGGGTCGCGGGTTCTAAATAGGTGGCGGGTCTAAACGGGTGAAGGGTTATAAACAAATGACGAGTTGTAAATAGGTAGAGGGTCACACGAGTGATAAACGGGTGACGGGTTACTATCGGGTTTCGCGAATATACACAAACCCGATTCATTTTCTTAACGGGTTTGGCGGGTCCACCCGTTTATGACCCGAACCCGTTAAGGCTATACCCAAACTCGCTTAACGTATGTTGATTTCGTGTTGGATTAACGGGTCGTGTCACAAATTACCACCCCTACTCCCATGTAACGAACCCGAGAGCAATCGTAGCTTGGGAAAGGGTGCACTTGCCATCGCTCCAAATAATATCTAAAGAATAACCAAATGATTTCAAAATATAACATCACATTTGATCAAATGCTAGTAACAAGAAATATAGTTCATAAAAATCCACAAATGTAGCATGCACAAGAACATATTCAAGACAATCACATATGAACCAAAGAGATACCACTCCCCCTAAAGATATGCATGCAAGAAGAAAATCATAAAAAATATGACAAAGCATGGCATAAGTAGCATGTGAAACATGATGGGAGTAAGAGCGTAAGTGCCACAATAAGTTAATGCGAGAACATATGATAAGGGAATGTGAACATGAACATAAAACATGGAATCATGTGATAGAGACATATGAGCATAGAACATGTGAGGTGACGCATGAGACAATGACAATAACCAGGCATGTCCAATAATCAAGAACAATGTGATATCGAAAAGAGATATATCAAATCATATAAGCTCACAATAGATAATCAATAAGATATAATGCCAAACCAATCAATAACTAGTCAATGAAAACAAACCAAAAAGTCACAAGAGACAAGAATATTATAAGGAGAAAGATGTACTGACGACTCACAAACATAACCAAATTTCACATACATAAAATCCAATCAATAACTAAGGTCTCAACAATCACTCGAAATACATAAGTCAAACAAGCGTAGAAAATGATAGTCGATAATAATCCTAGAAAATAAGTAAATATCTAAGAATCAATCAAATACCAATCATATGGCCCAAAAAGCTCTAAGAAAATGTAATGAATGTACAAGTTCTAAGGCAGGAGGTATAACAAAACACTCTAAAATGTGCATATCTGAGTGTAGAAAGAATGCATAGGTATCCTTACATAGAAATTAAGTACCCAAAAAGTATAGCACCATGCATAAGCAGAACATAGTGGTGCACAATAAATTTTAGAATTTTAGCATAAACTCTCAAAGGAGTATTGAGTCCCAGCCTCACGAACTCTCAGAAGCATGAATGAATGCAAATGCACAAAAAATAATTCAGTTTGCCATTAAAAACTTTAATTTGTGATAAAATTTCCAAAATTAACAAAATCAACAACTCACACACACACATATATATAAATTCAAGTAAAAAGCATGTAAAGTTATGATTGTGATTTAGCAATTTATGATTTAATAATTTGACATAAGGATTTTATTTAAATATTGATTAAAGCATGAATTTTAAAAACACATTCAAATCAATTTCAATCGATTCAACATTAGTGTTATAAAATTCTCATCAAATTAATATTTCATAACTTTGTAATGTTAATCAATGTATGATTCATGTGACAATAAATAAAACATAATCAAAATGAGTAAATATAATTAAATCATGCAAATATTATTAATAATGCTTAAAAGGCAATCATTATATCAATATCCTTTTGAACTCACAATGATAGTGCCTATAATTTAACAAAATAATGTTTAAATTCGTTAAGCTTTAGAGATTATAGTTAAAGCGCATGTACTTGACTTTGTGCATTTGTTGCCACGACTTTTTATTTGCTATTATGAATTTGCTTTCTCAATTTGCTCAGCCTTTTTATAGTGAATATTTGCTTAAGCTTTAGAGATTATAGTTGAATTTACATTGTTTTGCCTTGCATTGCTTGCTTAGTTATGCTTATATTTTTACCGATGCACATGATTGTGGCCACGACCTTTATAGTATGACATGATTAAAGGTGTTAAATTGAAACTCCATGACCCGTGGGGTATTGGAAGCCCCTTAAACCTTTAGACATAAAATGTCACCATAAATGTTGGCGGTTACTTGCTTGTGGTACTTAAATCTGTTGTTTTCTATTAATGACCGTAACTTTTTGGTTGGAATTCGGATGATAGCCCTTATAATGGACCTTTGGCATAATTTTTGCCTAAACCTTCTTGATGTTTCTATTCCCAAGGGAACAGTTCATCGCCAATACTGGTTTGGTCCCACTTTATCTTAAGTGAGTATGTGTTATGCTTGGAGTTGCCCCAACTTTCATTTGAAAGAGACTCCCTCCTATCGAGGTGGCCTCATTACTAGATGTTCGGATAAGACCCACTGGCATAAAGTTTTTATCACTTGGGTCCCGTGTGGACTAAGTTTGAGTGTTTTGACTAAAGTATACATCTTACAACTTAGGTTTTACCAGTAGAGATGAAGTCAACTTTATTTCTTCGTTATTTGGTTGTGGCACATATGCTCCCAAGACCTTTTATGGATCTGTGCCATTTGTAGTCACGTTATTCTTTTCTCTTATGACCTACTGGTTCATAAATTTTGCAGATGTCTTGTGTGTGTGACTGGTGGTAGGTTTTCATTAAACTTGTTGAACAAAATTGCAAAGGAGTTAAGTAAAACTATTAGTTTTTAATTAATATTGATTTTGAGGGTTAGATGATTTGGTTTTATGGCCTAACCATGGCCTTTTAGTAATTACAAAAGTATAAAATAACAAAATCTCCATTAAAAGTATAAATATGGTTGTGGCCTCTTAAGTTCTCAACTATTGGTCGTGATATGTTCATCCTCTCAGTTATTTATACTCGGTTGCAAGAAGTGGCTGGAGTGAACCTTCTTAGCATCCCCAACTTGACTAGACTCTTAACTTTGTTCTTCAGGTTGAGGCAGTCATTGGTCATGTGGCTGTGATCATTGTGGAACTCACACCTCTTGCTTTTATCTCTACTATCAGTAGGAGTTTTCAACTTCTTTGGCCATTTGATAAAGTTTTCTTCCTTAATGTTGTGAAAAATGGTCTCTAATTCACAATTTAAAGGAGTGAAACCATCATATGGTCTCTTTGAATAAGCTTCATGCTTTTTCTTTTTCATCTCAATATTTTTTTCAGGCCTCGGCCTTTGTCTTCTTCTCTATAGTGTTCTCGGACTCAATTATTTTGTAGAAGGCCGACGACTTTAGCATTAAGATTCTTTTATGAGGAGATTGAACTAGCCTTGGAGTGTGGTTTTACCCTCATAAAGGTGTTTGATGCACGCTATTACGTGAGATATGTCATTAGTTTGATGGTATCCTGAGATGCCTTCCATGTTGTCTTCTCTTTAACTTGTTAGTTCTCAAAAAATATTTCCTTTTCTCTCTGAGACGAATTAAACATTGTGAGAAATTCGAGAGTCGTATAGAAATCTTAACCATATATTAAGCAGATAGTAACAATGAACTGAGGCCTTTACCACTAAGGTCGTGGATATTTTCCACTGTAAGGACCTTTCCACAAAGATTGGCATGATCGAACACAGTTTTTTCATAGGGAGACTCCGTCTTCTGGATAATCTAAGAAATATATTCCCTCGAAAAGAATAGTAATTTGATAAATCAAAAGTTAGCACAACATTTCAACCTATCACGGATGATTTGAACAATCCCTTAGGTCAAAGCCTTTTTAAATTTTACCCACAAAATCATCGATTTTCAATTATAGTCTTCTATAATTAAACCCATCCCAATGATCATAAAACCATGTTATGTTTTTTTTAAGCATTTCGTGGCATCTTCGGTCTAAATATAACTCAATTATTTTATTCAAAAATGCTAAATATGCCAAAAATGGAGGTTTTTACCTATGTTGTTTCAGTGAGGTCACGACTTTTAACATTATAACATGAAAGTGCGTGAACTCTACGTACTCCAAGGGCAGAGCGCAGATTAAGCACAAATTTTAGTCCAAATATGGTCTTTCATTCGAGTAATTAGGCTGAATAGCCATTGGATTATTAACCCAACGCATACTATGTGCTTATGTGCAATTAAACACAATTTTAACAATAAGTACCTAATATACAGGTCACGGGTGAAATGCCAACGAATGCAAAGAATATAGAAGATAGCTTCATCCCTAATTCTCATTATCTATATGGTTATGGCTTGTTTATAAACAAAGCTAAAGCTAGATATGGGAACATAATTGGGAAAAAGGGAGTTTCCCAAAAACCTAAATAGGTTTGGGAAAACATATCTGAAAATTAAAAGAAACCCTAACTAGGGATCTTTATTGGGTGCTTTGGCATGAAGGTGAACCTTTAACACTTGTCAAAAAGATGCATTAAGTCCTTGGCGTCCTTACTCAATGTTGGCCAGAAGTAACCTTACCTCAAGGCCTTGTAGGTTAAGGTATTTTGGCATTTATAAGAACCACAAACACCTTAATAGAGGTCTTTCAGGATGTAGTTGGCCTTTACTGGACTAAGGCATATCTAAGGCACGAAATAATATTCATTCTTGAATAATATCCCACCTTCCCTGTAGTATCTGGAAGCTAGGGACTTCATCCGTCTAGCCTGGAGCTTATCTTTGGGTATGATCACATCCCCGAGATAGGCCTTAATAGGGGTTGTCCATTTTGAGCTATGGTCGACCTCAACAATATTCATTCGAAGATCAGTAATGCTTTGTTCGTCTAAAGTGAAAATAAAACCTCTGGATTTATCTCATATAATTAGGCCACTCACGGAATTTTTTGCGCGGGGGACCCTCCAGATGTTAATTTAGGGATTCTCTCAATGAAGTGATTCCCAATGGCCAATTAACCTACCATCCTTTCACCTTTGGCCTCAGAGACCTCAGCGACATTCTTGATCACCAATTGACATTCGCTAATGTCCTCCACCTGTTGTGCTTTTAAATGGATGGCCAAGTATAAGTCTACCACCAAGGCTTTATAATTTGCCTCATTATTAGAGGCCTTAAATTCAAAATAAAGAGCAAAAGATATGGTACCTCTTTTTTGGGATTGCTAAATGACATCCATCTCCATTACTTGAGCTATTTGAGGACCCATCTACATACAAGACCCATGTGGGAGAGCCTAGATTTATCTTTAAGAATAATGGATATCAACTCTTTAGGCGGCGTTGTGACTTCTATCCCGGAGTCCTCGGGATCTTCTTCCACTTTGTTGAACTCCGTAATGAAGTCAGTTAAGACCTAACCCTTTGCGGCACCTCATGGTTAGTACTTTCCATTGAACTCTCCCAGCTCTACTGACCACTTGACAAGCCTCCCTGAGGTATCAGGCTTGCGGAGGATATGTCTAAGGGGATAATTATTCACGTCTATCACCACTTGAGATTGAAAATAAGGCCTCGTGCATCTTAATAAGATAATAAGGCAGAGGGCGAGCTTATCCATCGTTGAATATTTCCCCTCAATCCTTTGCATTGTTCGACTCACATTGTACATAGGTCAATGAACCTTAAACTTTTCTTTCATTAGACATGAGTTGGCCATGGTTGGTAAAACAACAAGGTAAAAGTAAAAATCTTCACTGGTAATTTAAGATAACAGTATTGGGGACCCCAAATGCTTCTTGAGGTTTTGGAAGGATTCCATAGCCTCAGGACTCCATTAAAAAGCCTTCTTAAGTATTTTGAAGAAGGGCATACACTTATGTGTGGACTTTGAAATAAATCACTTGAGGGGAAAAAAAAAACTCTCCCAACTAGACTATGGACCTTTTAGACTGGTCTTTGAGACTTCATGTCTAGAAAAGTTATAATCTTCTCCGAATTTCCCTCTATGCCTTATTTGGTGAACATGAACCCTAGGAAGTGTAATACCCTGTAATTTTGAATATATTTGGATTTAAATTACACGTGTGCATGTAATTTAATTAAATTGAGAAATAATGAGAAAATAAATAAATATTAATTTAAAGTGAAATGAAATAATACATATGTGATTATGTATTTACTAGTGTAATACATAAAATAAATTAATAGTAAGTCCCGAGTGAGTAAACTCGACAGGACTTAATATTATATTAACTAAGACACATTTGGGTAAGTTATATGAGGTTGAGATGGAAAAATATTGATAAGTGACTTGGATGATAATTTTGAGTGCATGGTTGATCCAGAATGGGTCGAAATAGTCAAAATTAAGTACTTGGGGATAATGTTTAAGTCTCGTTTTTTTTTAAGATTAGTGGAGAATAGTATATGGACATTTTAGTCTCTTTAATGTGATGTGAAGAGACAAAAACATAATTTATGTTGTAAAATAAAAGGTCTACAGAAACAAACCATCATTTTACAAAATACAAAAGGTTATTTTAGACAAACCAAAGGGTTAGAGAAAAAAGTAAAGAGTAAAGTGAGAAAAGCTCAAAAGTTTCAAGAGAAAAGCTAAGTAAATTCGAGATTGGAAGCTTGGTGAAGGAACTTGGAGATTTAGTCATCATCTACAACAAATTCGAACACTACAAAACTAGAGGCAAGTAATTATCTTGCTAATTGATTGTGTGCAATTTTCAATTCATATTATAGTTGGAAATTTTCTAATTGAAATAATTTGGGGATGGGATTTATACAACACTTGGGTTTTTGACATATGATTCATGATAGTCTATGGGTGAATTATTAAAATGAAAATATGGAAATATGAATTCCTATATAGTTGGATTAAATTATGGAAATTGATTATTAAAATATTTGGAAATTTGAGGATATGGTGATATATTGCATGATATGTAGAGTTTAATTTCTAGGTAATTAACATATGTATCGGATGATTATGCTTAAGATGAATCCAATTCCTGTTAGAATTCAATAATGTTAATAATTCAGTGAAGAATTACGACTTGATGATCATTTTGTCGAATTAAAATTTTTGGGAGCACTTTTTGGGAGGTCAAAGCTTTGTAATTTCGGGGAGTATTTTCTCTACTTTTTAGGGAAGAGGGATAGGAACCCCACATATTTTATCAGAATAAAAAGGAACAAAAATCCTCTCTAGTGGCTCTGATAATCACTGATGAAAATTTGAAAGATAAAAATTTGAGGATTTATCAGAATCCCCATTACAAAACTTAAGCCAAAAGAAACTTCGAGGTTTATAAGTAACTCCATTACAATCATTTTATGTGTCTAATTAAGTCTATATCTAACTTGTCTAGTTTCACTAGACATTTAATAATTATCGGGACAAAGACTAAATTGTGGAAAGTTTAAAAAATTTGAGAAGAAGATGCCAAATTAAACAGACTATCTGCTATTGAGTTGGATTGCCCCTATAATGAGATCTTTTGAACTTGCTTTCTTCAATGATCCTCTCATATTCTTCAATGAATTTCTTAATTTTCTAAGGAGGTTTACGGTTACCTTTGATCATGCTCACAATATCCATTGAATTTGACTCTATATGGACTTGCTTGAAGCCATTGGACTTACATAATTGAACTCCTCAAACATGAGTTGAAGCTTATACTAAAAGGCTGTCTTCAGATGAAGTTAAGATTTAAACACATGCTTTAAAATCTTCCTTTGAGTCTCTGATAACTCTTTTTAATCCCACTTGATTTAGATTTGTCTTTACAAGATCCATACACTTTCATTATAAAGCTTCCATTTGGATGTTTTAATCATTAAACATGTATCAATTTTTTTGGTTTGTCTTAATGTTGATATGAAAGAGATCCACTAAGAATTTATCTGCCTCTGTAGCTTTATCATTAAAGATAGTAGAGCCACAACAGTTTATTGTAATGGAGATAACTTTAGCTATGAAGTCACCGGAGTTCATGGCATAATTTTTTGGAGTTAATAATTCAATAATGAAAGAGGTTCAATGCTAAACGTAGACGACCAACTTATTCTAAGTCATACCACTGCTTGAATGGGTTTGATGCCAAAAATATCCGACCACCTTATGTCTAAGTTATACCACCCAATTCTTAGGTAGGTTTTTTCCTCTTCTTGGCCGGTCAAATCAATTGGGTTGTACCACCATTTTCAGGTGGGTTTAGTGTCAGATTCTCATGGGACCAACTTATATTAGGTCTTACCACTGCTTGAGTGGGTTTGATGCCAACCATGGTCGACCAACTTATGCTTAAGTTGTACCACCCAATTCTTAGGTTGGGTTTTGACTCTTCAAGGTCGGCCAACTCAACTTGGGTTGTACCACCATTTTCAGGTGGGATTAGTGCCAGATTCTCAGGCCACCAACTTGTTCTAGGTCATACTAATGCTTGAATGGTTTTGATGCTAAACGTAGGCGATCAAATTATGTCGGAGTTATAACACTTAATTCTAATGCATGTTTTTACCTATTTTAGACCGACCATTTTTAGGTGGGTCTCGTGTCAGATTCTCAACCAATCGACTCGTTTAAAGTCGTACCACTACTTGATCGGGTATGATGCCAAATGTAGGCTATTGACTTACGATTAAGTTGTACCACCCAATTCTCAGGTGGGTCTTTTCCAGATTCCTAAGTGAACGACTGGTTCAAAGTCGTACCGTTGCTTGAGTGGGTTTGATTAAGCAAAATAATAAAACACAATAAACTAATGAATCTCTTTCATTAATCATCAATCGTCTTATTCTGCATAAAAGAAAAAATGCTTATGATTCCTATATAATGATAAAACTTCCACCTTATGACTATAGTTATATATAACTCTTCTAGGTGATAGGATCCGCCATAACCCTTTGAAGCTACTTTGTAAAGTCCCTGCCAGTTTGGCTTTAACTTTTTGCATGATGTTTTCTTCTACTGGCGGCAAGAGCTTTATAAATACTAAGTTCGCGACCTAGAATTACCTGACCTTAACCTTCTTATCATGCTTCTTTGCCTATTCTTACCAGCAAACTTCTAAGTGTATGAGAGCTTGATCCATTCACCCTTCGGCCATATCAAAATCTTGAGCTAATCGATCATCGTTGTGACCATCTTAAAAAAATTAATCTGAGAGTTTGGAATTCGATCTTCGGAAGGATGATGACCTCTACACCATAAACCATAAAGTAGGTCATTTCCTTAGTCGGTCTTTGCGGTGTTTATGTACACCTAAAGTACACAAGGGAGTTCATCCACCCATTTTCTTTTGGAATTTTCCAATCGACACTTAATTCTTGATAGTATAGTTTTATTGGTAATCTTGGCTAGCCATTACATCATGGGAACAAAATTGACGCGTAGTGGATATGATCCCATGTTCTACACATATGTCGAACTATGTTTCGTTATCGGTGATCAGCGCTTGGGATCCTAAATCTTATGATTATATTCCTCCATAAAAATCGTCTATCATTCACTTATCTGATGTGGGTGAGCAGTTCTCCCTCCACCCACTTTGTAAAGTAGTACGTGGAAGTTATCAAGTACTTTCTATGCCAGGTTCTTTCGGTATAGGTTCCATGATATCCATTCCCCGTTGAGCAAAGGGCCAGGGGATCATTAGAGGGTTCAGGTGTACTTGATGATCGGGAAGAACTTTTGGCACTTGGCCCACTTCTAGGAGAACCGCAAGGTATTCTTATGCATGAAAGGCCACCAGTATCCCTAAGAGATCACCTTGTGAGAAAGTTACATGTGCCCTTCATGAGCTCCATGTCTTCCTTCATGCATCTCGTTGAGGATATCTTCCACTTAGTTTGGATGGATTCACTTAAGTGGAGGAGCGGTGAATGATCACCAATAAAGTTTTCCTTTATAGTTAATGGAAAACCTCATCGATTAGATCTTCAACGTATGCACCTCTTTATTGTTTAATGGTAGATCATCGGTTTTTAAATAGCTGATGATTGGATCTATCCATGACAAGGTTGTCTTGATTTGTAGGATACCTAACATTAATTTCAGTTTTTCAATGCTTGACCAATATACGTACTTTACTTTGATTGTTCTCTTTAGGTCAGTGTCGATGGCAAACGCTAATGTAGCCAGTGCGTCTTCATCATTGTAATTGTTCCTTGATAACTGTTCCATTGAGGAAAACTTAAACTATTGAAGGAGACTACTTAGTTTATCTCTTTAAGCGAGCATCCTGGGATCTATGATTCGTACTATTCACCGAGTTTATTTGTGATCAGTCGAGAGTCACAATATACTAATATAAAGTTAGATCATAAGCCAATCACCCTTTGGAGACCGTGGATCATAGATTCGTATTCTGTCTCATTGTTGGAACCTTTGAATCCCAATATGATTATTTATTCTACGAGGCAACCTTGTGACATAACAAAGACGATTCTAACTTTGGTGCCGTATATGATGGCCTTCGCTGACGAGTAATGATTCCAAAATCGAATTTGGTTCCTTCTCCTTTCCCTGTGATGATAATGAGAATTCGACCACAACTTGCGCTTTGATGGCAGTTCATGGATCATACTTGATGTCATATTATGCCAACTTTAAAGACCACTTATTCATTTTATTGGAGGTATATTCTTTCTTGATAGTGTCCTTTAATGGATATGTCGTGGGTACGACTATCGTGTACATGTCAAAGTAATGTCTCAGCTTCCTGGCCACTGTTACTAATGCCAAGATTATCTTCTCAATATGCATGTATATAATTTCTACCTTACATAGTGTACGACTGGCAAAGTAAACTGACCAATAATTCACATCTTATAATTGCACCAAAGTTACGCTGGTCACATGCCACGAGACAATATATATATATATATATATATATATATATATATATATATATATATATATAAAGAGAGAGAGAGAGAGAGGGGATCAAGTGAGGTTCCTCAGTTTGAGGACCCTGAATGAGGTCCATTTTTTTAAAATAGTGAAAAAAATATTTTGGAGTTGATTTTTTTTATGATATTTAAACATTTAAATAAGACCATAAAAAAATAATTAGCTCAAAATGAATTTTTTTACTATTTTAAAAAAATCGGTCAAACTTTATTAGTTTTTAACAACTTAAAAATTGACACCGTTTGATCGATTTTTTTAAAATAGAAAAAAAAATCATTTTGAGCTGATTATTTTTTTATAGTCCTATTGAAATGTTTAAAAATCATATAAAAAATCAGCCCAAAAATATTTTTTTACTAATTTAAAAAATGGACCTCATTCAGGGTCCTCAAACTGGGACCTCACTTGATCCTTTCCATATATATATATATATATATATATATATATATATATATATATATATACTTTTATTTTATGAAGAGGGACAAAACCCCCAGGAAAATTTTATTAAAAGAGGGAACATTCCCCCAAACAAAGATAGCTTATCGATAATTTATGAAAGAAGTTACTGAAAAGAAAATATGGGGCTTTATGATAGCCCCATTACAATAACTAAATAAACTTTGCATTAGATCTAATGTATTGGCATCCCAGTTTGTCCAGCTTGACAACCCCTCTAGACATAGTTGGGAGGTCCAGAAATTGATGAAAAAGTGATATGGGAGGGAGATCGATCCCATGGTTCGCAAGAGAGTCAGCAACCATGTTTGATTCCCTCTAACAATGAGATAATATGAAATTGTTCTTCAAAAGGATTCTTCGACACATTCCAGCAGTTTCCATGGAGGTCTCCTATTTTTGTTGATTAGGTTCACCACGAACAATGAATCTGACTCGATTTCCACATCTTTAATATTATAGTCTAAGAACGTCTTGATTCCTACCCAACTGCTTTTAATTTCCACACAAGTGTTTGAGGCCAATCCGTCAGATTTAGCATATGTGAAGATAAGATCACCTCTGTCATTTCTAACAATCCCTCCTATACCACTTGGCCCGGGGTTCCCTCTCGATTCCCCATCCGTGTTTAGCTTGAACCACGATGGTGTAGGTTGTCTCCACTTGATTAATTTTACAAAGTGAATATTCCTATAAATTTGAAGGTTGAAAACTTTTTGTACCCCTTGGTCAAATGAAGATTTTTTTTTAAATTTAGTTCCTTTGCCAATATTTGAGATATAGGAGATTGATTGATGAATAATAGCTTTTGTATTAACCTTAAAATTTTCGAAGAGGGCTTGATTTCTACTTTTCTATATTTCCCAACAAATAATGTTTGGGATGCATTTACCAACGAACCTATAATAGTCTTGAGGACCAGATTTGATCCACCAGCTTTGAAGAACAGAAAAGATATTGGATGTATTCATATCATTCCCCAATAAATTAAAAAAAAAATCCCACACAGGTCTGATTGAGGGGCAATAAATGAACAGACGATCTAAAGTTTCAATACGAGACTGACATTCCAAACATCTGGAACAGATCTTAATATCAGTTGACTGAAAAGATGAGTATATAGAATGATAATTACTAATTATTTTCCATAGGTAGATCGAGCATTTTTTTGGAATACTAATATCCCAAATGATGGTGCTAACAGTTGATAAAGGATAGTGAGTTCTGCAACAAACATAAGCAGAGCTGAGAGAAAATTTTCCTATAACTTCAGGAACACAAACCACTGACCTTTCTTAAGAGTCATATTTTCTACACAAGTTTATTTCACCTTGGCTATGCTCCTCCGGGTATGAGAGACTACAGTCGTACCTTGGCTACAATTTTTATACATGTTCGTCATGTAAGCTGACCATAAAGATTTCTCAGAGAACATCTTCAAAAATAGTTTCATGAAGGATATTGTAGATAGATGATTGAATTCCATAAGCCCAGCCATCCCTCCTTGATATCTCTGCTAATGTATTCCTAGCTATTCCATTGGTGCTTCCATCCTTGGACATCATTACCTCCCCAGAAAAACTTATTCAAAATTCGATGAATCTTAGTAATCACAACTTTAGGAGGAGAGAGAGAGAAGATAAAAGATAAGAAGGTATAAATGAGAGAACATATTCTAGGAGGGTAATTCTACCACCACGAGAAAGGAGTTTTGACTGCCAACCTGCTATTTTGGCTCTCAAAGTATTGATTAGGCTGTCATAATATTTGACCTTATTCGTCCCCTTCAAGATTAGGCATCCAAGGTATTTGAGAGGCAAGTCTTTGTGAGAGAGACCTGTAAATTCAATAATCTTGGTCTTAAAATGAGGTCTACATTTTGAATCAATGGTTAAGCTGATTTTCCTTACATTAATCTCCTGCCCTGACCAACTACAGTATTGATTAAAGAAATTGATTTTTAGAATAATCCTCTTATCACCTCTACAAAAAACAATGAGATTATTCGCAAAAGCAAGATGGTATATGAGGGGACTACCACTTGGGAGATAAAAAGGCTTTATAGTACCAAAATCCATCAATTGATTCAGCCCACTACTCAAGAAATCTGTTGCAAGAATAAAGAGACTGGGGGAAGGGGGTCCCCTTGTCTAAGACCCCTTGTTGACTTAAAGAATCCACATGAGTGCCCATTTATGATAACTGAAAACCACTTGTTTAAAATACTTCTCCAGATGAGATCTATCCATCTCTCCCCAAAGCAAAAAGCCCTAAGAACTTTCATAAAAAAAATACTAATTTACATTGTCATATGCCTTCTCCATATCCATCTTGAACAATACATTGCCACCATGAGATTTCTTACCCAAGTTGTGAATAATTTCTTTAGCAAGAAGAATATTTTCTTGGATGGACCTGCCTTTAATGAAAGGACTCTGATTTGGAGAGATCAAATTTGGGAGAAATTTAGACAATCTGATTGTGAGAATTTTGGTGATGATATTGAGAGAGACAATACACAAACTTATAGGTTTTAGATCCCCACAAGTCTTAGGTGATTTCACTTTTGGAATAAGAACCACTAATGTGCCAGTCTAACTTTGTGGTAGAACTGAACCTGCAAACAAAAGAGTTAATTGCATTAACAAGGTCATCTTTAATTACCTGCCAATATTTTTTATAGAATAGACTGATAGTACAAGTATAGCACCCTGCCGTGGCAGTACTTCTACAATCGCGTGTTCAGGCAATATAGGCCGCGACCGGTACCTCACTCAGGGCGCGGCCAGAACTCCTATAGGGCGCGGCCAGAACTCCTATAGGGTGCGGCCCTCTCCATCAGAGTCTGCGGCACCCCATTTAGGGTATGCGGTCCCCCTCCAACAGCTCAGCGCTGCTTACTCTGAGGGTCGCACGCCCTCATCCACATCTACTGCAGACTTGGTACACGCCACGTGCTCGAGGCACGTGACTCAACTCACATACCTCCTATAAATAAAGGTACACACCTCGAGGAAGGGGGTTCCGGACACCCGAGGTGCTACAACACAGATTCTCTCTACACCACCCCAACATAAGCTTTGGAGGCCTAGAATCTGCATCACAGCCACCTCACGGGCTCATCGGAATCTCTAATGCTATCATGTACTCTCCTTTATTCTCGTACTTGTACGCCTCTCTAGGCACGATTATATTGTACAATGCTACACACATAATGATAACGGGGCAACACAGTGGACGTAGGCCTATTTTAGAGGCTGAACCACTATATACCTTGTCTTCCCTCTGTTTGCTTATTTTACTTATTTAACACACACATATAGCTTTTGATCTGCTGATATGAGAACCGCCCTCTGGTCGATTTCTCGTATCATCAGTTTGGCGCCGTCTGTGGGAACGAGATATTTCAACCTTGTTTCTCTGCATATATGAGTTCTTCAAACACCTTATTCGATCCCTGAGGGTCCTTTGGATCATCTCCTCACGGGTCGGTTACTGGTTATTGGACTCCGCATCATATTCACACCCTTAAGTGGGTACTTCTTATATCCAGATATACTCCATCTTATGGCTTTAAATCTATTTTGCATACCCCTGTGATATCATTCTATCTAGCTAGTATTGAAAAGCATGACGGGCTTTTGCCTAAAAAAGATGAATGGTTAGGGAGGGATTGTATCTACTCCTTTTTTGTTGTTCTTGGCTTATGATCTAGGGTTTATCATTGAAACTGTGCCGTGTTGTGCACCGAGAGGTTATTTACTCATGGACAAACCCTAGTAGGTGTGCTCTCCATAAGTTTTCGGAGAGAAACTCAGTACCCGAGCTTCAGGTTTGGGATTGCTCCTTGCTGCCTAGGAGGGGATGCGGCCAGACAGTAAATATGTCTTATGGCCGTGGCCTCCACTAGGGTAGCTGTTACAAAAGCTTCAAACATTGAGGAGAGTAATCATTTGGGCTCTAGCTCTGCCATGGTGTATCATATGAGGCCGCGGCAGTGCATCTTACTACGTGCCTTATGGCCGCGGCCGCGGTGCCCCGTAGCAGTGAATGCTGCATCCCCATTTCCTACTTGATTACTTCAGTATCTCTGAGATTGCTCACTTTTGTTAGTTTGTTCTCAGATTATATATATACTTTGTAAAGACTAACAAAATCAGAGATGGAAGGATAATCCAGCCGGAGTGCAGAAGTCAAGGATGAGATTGTGCAACTATACAATCACCTTAATCACCTCTATGACAACCACGCCTCACTTCAGACCCATGTCAATTTTCTCACTCAGAGGGTGTTAATGCTGGAGGCCGTGGCATCTAAAAACATTGGCGCGGAAGTGGAGGAAATAGCAAAGTTAGCCATGCCTGCCGCGGCAGTAAATGGAACCGCAGAATCAACCATCAGAGGTCAAAAAAGGCAGAAAAAGTCGGGTGTCTATACTCAGTTGAGCCTCCCGATTGAAGAGATCGTGGAATTCATCAAAGGGGACAAGATTTTGAGGTGGCCAGAAAAATTGAGAGCTCCACCCCACAAGAGGAACAAAGCTACCTGGTGCAAATTCCATCAGGACCATGGCCATGACACAGAGCAATGCTATGCTTTGAAGGATGAAGTTGAAAGGCTAATTGGGCAAGGGATGCTGCAGCGATTCCTGAAGAATGCATAAGAGATTCAGCCAGACCTGGTAGGAGCTGCATGCCGCATCTCATCCTTAGTCTTTCTAATTTCAACTATTTCTGTTTATGTTTTATGAAGCTCACTGTAGCCTTAATACTCAGGACTTTATATTTTGTTAACAAAGTCATTAGCTGCAGCATACATATATAAATATATGAACTAGCAAGTTTAGCTATATCTGATATTTCTCTTGGTTTCATAACCTGCTATCTCACAAAAAGACTTTTTGTCTCAAACAGATTTCAGAGGAAATATAACAAAATTATCTCGAAGGATTATTCTACTTCGGGATGCACTTATGGATGGGTTACGACCTTCATTAGCTCAGAAGTTCCCCTCGCAATGTGCAACTACTATGTGACCATATTCGCAAAAGCATCTGAGGACTCAAGGAGCTTTTATTAGCCACCAGGGCCTACAACGCCAATTCTCTTCTATCGGAGTGCGACATTAGCCACGGGGGCTTATAATGCCCGTTCTTAGCTTTTGGGACGCGTCATCGAGCCGGGAGGCTTACAATATCTAGCCAGGGATGGCTTTATATATATATCATTAGCTGTGGGTGTCTTAATAACATAACCCAGCCTGGAGAGGCTTGATAGTGTCTCGCATATTAGCTATGGGTGGCTTGATAACATAACCCAACCTGGAAAGGCTTGATAGTGTCTCCCATATTAGCAATGGGTGGCTTGATAACATAACCCATCCTGGAGAGGCTTGATAGTGTCTCGCATATTAGCTGTGGGTGGCTTGATAACATAACCCAGCCTGGAGAGGCTTGATAGTGTCTCGCATATTAGCTGTGGGTGGCTTGATAACACAACCCAGCCTGGAGAGGCTTGATAGTGTCTCGCATATTAGCTGTGGGTGGCTTAATAACATAACCCAGCCTGGAGAGGCTTGATAGCGTCTCGCATATTAGGGCTTGGTGACACGAACCAGCCCGAGAAGACTTGGAAACACCAACATATGTCTACGGAGGTACCTTGTTCAGATGAACCTGAAGTGCGCCGCAGACCACCGATACGGTTGCAGAGCTCCAGGAGCCATTCATTCATGAAAATGCTAAGGCACTAATATCTTGAAGCTCGCTACATGTTCCATGTGGATTTTGGGATGACAAAAGATAAACGGTTCAGACAATCGGGTGCGATGAAGGCAACCTAACCCCATACTATCAATGTAGGGTCGCGGCTTGTACGCAGCTGCCTTGGATAATTCAACAGAATTTGTTTGGGCGCAGACATTGACAGAAAATCAGACGAAAGTGATCCCTTTCCGCGGACTTGAAATGAGATGTCATCGAGACGCGGACACATTTTCAATAATGTGGCAGTAACGTGCAACCATTCATTACATCAGGCAATGTAAAACATGCAATATAGAAAAGCAAGGAATATTAAGCAGTCAATCAGTGATAAAAATATGGCCGCAACCTTTGTATTAATAGCCATAGATTACAGAATGGAGGTCGCAACCACAACAGAAGTTTAAGATTACAAAAATGAGGGACGCATCCCTATATTAAGAATTTAAGAATTTAAGATTACAAAAATTTGATGATGCAACAGAAATTAAGAATTTAAGAGGCTGCGTCATCATCATCATCAGCCTCTTTTTCGCCCGCGGCAGTCTCTGTCTCTCCGTCCTCAGCCGCTGCCTCTGCCTCTGCTTGGGCTATCAGCCTTTCTCTTTCTTCAGCCGCGGCCTTCAGCTCAGCAATGCACTCTTGATGTTCTGCATCACTTAATTTCCAAGCGAGGACCGTCTCTGTAATACCCCGTATTTTTATGCTATATTAACTTGGGGGTTTTATTAAATTTAATGAGAGTGAATTATTTAATAAAAATCCGAAAATTAATTATGTTATAATTATTAACGTGACGAGAGTTAGTAATTATATAAAATTGTCGAATATTACTAATGAGCATAGTAATATATGATATGGGTTATATTATAGGTCACGAGTGAATGAAATAATAATTTTGAGAATTTTAGTCGGGACGCGCCCGTGTCGCGTCGGGACTAATTATTGAGATATAAAAGTGAATATTTTATAAGTTGTTCGTATGGTCGTTTTGAGTGCGCCAACGCGTCCGGAAAGGTCGAGATAGTCAGAAAAGTGTACTCGGGAGTTTAGTTTGTGTCTCGGGATGTTTTTAGGCTTAATTAGTGACCCGGGAGGGCCTTTTGGTCATTTTACAAAATAGGATAATTAAACCCACGAATTTCAGCCATCCTTAGCAACCATTTAAGTCAGCCTTTTAGGGTTAGAACATTCAGAACCCTAGAACGGCCATTGGAGTAGAGAGGAGAGAGCTCTCAAGGTGATTCAAGGCCAAAAACACCACCATTTGCACCACCGTCACCACCAAAGCGTAGATCGCGAGGAGGAGAAAGCAACCACACCAATATCAGCAGGAAATCAGACCTCTGAAATCATAGGCAAGTGTTTAACTTGCGTATTTTCGTTGGTGCAATATTCATATCAGTGTAGGAATGATTAGGAGTGTAATCAATGGAAGAAAACCCCAAATTTTGATAGGAATTTGCATGTAGAGCACATTATAACCATATTCTGGAAATATTATGTGAAGTAGATGATTAACCCACGAATTTTTGATGTTATGTTAGAAGAAAATTCTGGAGAAAACTGATTAGAACAAAAGTTAAGAAAACATTAGGGTTCTTGATGTTTAAATGAGATTTTGGGTTGTTTAACCTTGTTTAATGATGGATATACGCATGCTTAACGTTAAAAACATCTGGAAATATGTTATTATGTTTGTAGTCGGAGTTTTGGGACGATTAGTGCTGAAAAATATTGATTTGGGTGAAGAATTTTGGTAAAACCCGTAACTGCACTTCTGCAGGATTTCGCAGACCTGCTTGATCGATCGATCGAGCCTAGAGCTTCGATCGATCGAAGGTTCGATCGATCGAGCCCCAGACCTCAATCGATCGACCATTCCTGGCAGACTCTTATTTCCCCTTATTTAATTAATTGAACATGATTCACCGTGAAATAGCTTTTGGGCTTTATGAATAAAATGTTTTGGGATATAGGAGAGACCAGAAGGGTATATGATTAAGTGTTGAGAACCTTATTATGAGATGATAATTGTATTTTAGGGATAATTATTTAAAGGACGAGGAAACTACGTAATTCAAGTGAGAGATTACGTCAAATACTTATGATAGTGAATAGACGTTTACCTACTGATTTTTGCTACTTAGATGGATAGAATCCACGAGTGTCACATAGCTAGTGAGAAAACCCTTCGAGTTAAGGTTAGAGACGAAACCTTATACGTAATCATAATAATGAGAAAATGAAGGATAAATGTTGTGACTATGGGTTACGAGAGGAACCTATATTAATATGATGAAATGAGTATATTTATATGATTGTGTGTACATATATTATATACATGTGAAAAACGTACCCGCGCTACTTTCTATCCCTGAGGTTACCGCGCTGGGACGATCTTATCCTGTGTTGCTTTATGGGGGATATTGATTCGTACCCTAGAAGATAGAGATCCTAGGTACGGGCTATCAGATTGATAGTCGGACGGTCCTAAGATACGTGTGGGTATGTACTGACCTCTTGGACTTGGAATCTATGCTTCGTCTCAACGTTGTTTTGTATATGTTAATACAGTTCGAGAGTGATTCCGAACTTGTATTTCCCTTTGTGTGAGCGATACGGGGATTGGATAGCAGAGTATTCCCGCACCATAGTTTAGTTGGGGTGCTGTTATATATATATATATATATATATATTATACGAGTAGTTAATATATATATGAGGTTATAAACTTTAAACTGCCTACTGTGATTTAATAAGTAGGACATAGTTGTTGACGCATTAATAAATACTTGTTTTGTGAAAGTATGAGAAGACATTGGGAAACTTTATAATTTAATGAAGCTAAAACGAGAGGAGTGCTACAAATTGAAAGTAACCTTTTTAAAACATTGTCATCATTCGGTTTTGAAAGCTTATGAGTAAGTTAAGATAAACTAAATTATTTGGGAAGGTTAGTACGATAGGCGTGCACATTAGAAGAGAGGTGAGAATTTCTCAAGAGAGTGTCGAACTAATATGATTTGCATTGGCCTGTATCAATTTAAATACTTGCTTAACGTATTTTAAAATCAAACACACTTTCGGGCTCTAACCCGTTTCTCTTCCCCTCTCTCTCTCTCTTGTATATATATATGTATACTTTCAGGTGTCCAGCCACAGGGGCGTCTTGCTTAGGATCCCTTGAGAAGAACGAGCTGCAGCTTATGTGGGAGTTGCAGGTCACTTGAGTAGACGGCTTCTGTTATTGACTCCACTCCTATTATTCTCATTTAGTGGGCACGTGTCGCCCTTTTCATCATTTCATTTGTTGTTGGGATTTTATATTTCATTTATCTCCAGTATTGTTCTATGGGATTTATTCAGGATGGATTTGTGGTTTTAGTTCCATTTGTTGACATTCGATTGACGAATGTATTATGTTATTTGGTTTATTGTGGTGTGATTCTTTATTGTAGAAATGTTGTTTTAATTAAAATAAATATTTTTTTCTTTAATTAAAATTTGGAAAGTTTTGTATGGAAAATGTTTTGACACTTAGCTTAATTATTTAGGGTGTTAAATTGGAAAAATTATTTTTATCGACAGTGATGCTGAGAATGAACCAACTGTTTACCTTGATTTAATTTAATAAAGGAGTGATCGCCCGGTATTTAATTAGGCGGGGTGTCACAGTCTCCTTGGCATCAGGGAAGTTCTTAATAATTCTCTGCCGCAACTCCTGGTAGCCGCGGAGGTATGCCCTGTTACTGGTGAGGAAGAAATCCTTGGAGCCTTTGAATGACTCCACGGCATGATCTATGGCTAGCTGGAGGCCGTCGCCATGATCAATTTCCAACTTTTGTATTGCCACGGCGTGAGCTTCATCCTTCTGAGCAGACTTGGCTTCTAACTCTTGATATTTCTGCTGAAGGAGGGCGAGCTTGGCACTTGTAATCTCTGCAACACGGGCAACTTCGGTTGTCTGGGCCTGTGAGGATTTCAGAGATTCCGCGGCTTGATTAAAATTCTCCTCCGATTCCTCTCTGGCCTTGTTGACCTTCTCCAAGTCCATATGGGCTACCTGAAGAGCCGCGGCAGCAGACTTTTTCCCTGCCTCAAAAGAGGAGGTCCGTGCAGACTGCAAGTCCGCGGCATGAGCACTCTTCTCGGCCTCTTTCAGCCTGTACAAAGCCTCATACTTCCTCTTCTGGACCACAATCACATCAGCGGCCTGTATGAAATAAAAGACGTTAGCAATAGTACAGAAAATATGAGATGTGAAGTTAAATGACTAGTACGTACCCTCAGAAGGCTGTGGAGGCCACAGTCCTCCAGATCTTCATGATCTTCTCCAACCAGCCCGTCGAGGTCCGCGGCATCCAAGGCTCGTTTCATTCTCCGCCCAGCCTTTGCGGTAGTGTCCCAGGAAGAATTTGGGTCAGGCTGCCTTAATTGAGGCCTTGGTCTACCGTCTGGCCCGGACTCTCCGCGGAATTGGGGAGGTGGCAAATTCGCATTAACCGCCACTACAGTTAGCGGTGGAGGAGAGGACGATTGAGGGGGGACTTCAGCTGACATCAGGCCAGCCGCGGCCAAATTTTCCCCCATGTCGTCATCGAAGTGTTCATGCTGCGCAGGTTTTTCATCATTAACCACCTGATCCGCGGCAGGATCAGTGGGCTTGTCTCCAGAGGGGGCCGCGGCAGATCCCTTGACCTTGGACCTCTTCCTCTTCCTGCTTCACGCGGTATTATTGAGAACCACCGCGTCCTCATCCATTTCCGCCAGTTGGGCAGCCAACAGCTCCCCGTCAACTTCCTCACCTAAAAAAGAGAAGCAAATGTAAAAACAAGTATTTGAACAAAAAATGCAGAAATATTTTACACTCCGCGGACTATTAGTGTTACCTTTCGCCGCCATTTGCTGGGGAATTGACTTATTGGGGAAGAAACCTGCTTCGAATATGCTCGCTGATGTAACTAGTGTGCTGAACTTCTTGTGTTTAGCAGGTACCGCCGATGCCTCAGCAACCCTCTTTTCTTGCCTTTTGTTTAAAGTCAAGTTGTCAAGGACTAAAGAAAAATAAATCCAAAAGTTAGCAAATATTTAACAAAATATGCGGAAGGGACGCGGACATTTAAAAATTACCTAGTTTGGAGGGAGTTCCCCATTGCCGTGGCATTTGAAACGACTTTTCCCTCTCATTCTCTTCAGGGTGGAACTCCCACCCTTCTCCAGAAATGTAGAAGTACTTTCCTTTCCAATTATTTACGATGGTCGGCCTCCTAGTGTAAAGGGTTTCATTCCTGTCGCGGAGTGAAAAGTAGTAGTATCCTGCGAACTTTACGGAGTTCTCTTTTGGGTGGTAAAAATGAAAGAACTCCGCGGGAGTAATGTCCTTTTTGAACAAGTTCTCCCAAAGCACGACCGCGACAAGAACAACTCTCCAATCGTTGGGATCTAACTGGGCTGGGGCCAGTTTCGTTGTCTGGAAAAGACGACGGATAGGAACTGGGACAGGTAGCCGCAGCCCGTAAATGAACGCGTGAAAGGGGAAGCAAATTCCGTCATCAGATAGAACCGTGCACGGTCTTTGGTTCGCGGCAGGGACTGAACAAGTCAAATTTTCTGGAAATTCGAAGGCCTCAGCCACCCGCTCAACCCAATTTTGGGTCATTAAGCTGCGGATACCAAGCGCGGCCAAGGGTCTCTCAGCCCTCCCTGATGTACCTTCAGGCTTATTTCTAGCAGCCGCGATAATATCTCCTTCACCCATGGGCTGGGTACTTGAGTTGGCTTCCTCTTCCATCAGCGGATATTGGAAGGCCTTCCCAGATGCGGAGTCTGCGGAGTCTGAGTCGAGTCTGATGCAGTTCGGCCAATCTTTTAATTTGCAAGGGCCTATTGACCTTAGAGGATACACGGAAGAAATTTCAGGAGGAGAGGCCCCAAAATGCTTTGCCCAAAAGCCTCTCAAAAACTCGTCTGGGTCAAAGTTCATATGGCTGCAGCGGTACCTGAAAAACAGAGTCCACAGTTAGGCGCCGCAGCCATGATGTTTGGAAAAGACCAAGAAGCCGCGGAAAGATTATTTACATGAATTGCCTGCTATTTATTGAACCTAAAAGGGTGACCATCTAACCCTCCATATCAAAGGGCGCGGCTCTCATCTAACTAAGGAGGATAAATCAGCCTAAAGGTCCTAAGACAGCCTACTAAACGCCGCGATTTGGTTCCAGAACGGGGTTCAACATTACTGGTATTTTTTATAAATCCCCGGCCTCTCCCTCCAACAATAATGTCCACTGTCGTTTTTAAGATGTCTGCAGTTATCTACTCTTGTTTTGAAAAGGGAAATCTCAGATTTTAAGAGACCGTGGCCGACGACCACGGTATTCCACAAGGACCAAAATGGGAATAGATTAAAGTTGGGGCATCATGCCGCGGCTTTACTCTTAAAACAGTTGATGTATATAACATTTAATCGTTTTAAAGATCAAAATTCGCAAAATATGAAGAACTTGGTGAAAAGCATCAAGAACAGCAAGAACAGCAGGCCCTAGATTCCTATCAAACAGCTAGAGTTTGTTCATGAAGATTAAAAATAAGTCTGGTGTACGATTCAGATGTTCGATTATTAAAAAACTAGAAAGAAATGCAAACTACGAAGTCTATTGATCGAAAGATTACCTGGAAATGAAGAAATCTGCGATGCTCAGCCTCACACCACCTTGGAAACACCACACGCAGCTTCAAACCACCTTGGAAGGCTGCCGGAAAATTCTTGAGAAAGGAAGAACAAGATTTTCTCTCGATTTGCTCTCAAAAGTTTTAGAAACGTAATGAAGTCCACGGCCAGAAATAATTTATATAAGGGAGCGCGGAAGACGAATCGTCGCTTTGGAAGCACCGCGGCACCTAGGCTACTAAGCCGCAGTCCCAATATATCTCCCTTGGCACTACGGCTTGGGGGATTTATTGATAGTACAAGTATAGCACCCTGTCGTGGTAGTACTTCTACAATCGCGTGTTCAGGCAATATAGGCCGCGGCCGGTACCTCACTCAGGGCGCGGCCAGAACTCCTATAGGGCGCTGCCAGAACTCCTATAGGGTGCGGCCCTCTCCATCAGAGTCTGCGGCACCCCATTTAGGGTATGTGGTCCCCCTCCAACAGCTCAACGCTGCTTACTCTGAGGGCCGCAGGCCCTCATCCACATATACTGCAGACTTGGTACACGCCACGTGCTCGAGGCACGTGACTCAACTCACATACCTCCTATAAATAAAGGTACACACCTCGAGGAAGGGGGTTCCGGACACCCGAGGCACTACAACACAGATTCTCTCTACACCGCCCCAACATAAGCTTTGGAGGCCTAGAATCTACATCACAGCCACCTCACGGGCTCATCGGAATCTCTAATGCTATCATGTACTCTCCTTTATTCTCGTACTTGTATGCCTCTATAGGCACGATTATATTGTACAATGCTACACACATACTGAGAATGGGGCAACACAGTGGACGTAGGCCTATTTAAGAGGCTGAACCACTCTATACCTTGTCTTTTCTCTGTTTGCTTATTTTACTTGTTTAACACACACATATAGATTTTGATCTGCTGATATGAGAACCGCCGTATGGTCGATTTCTCGTATCATCATAGACCACCAAATCCATTTGGTCCTGGTGTTGAATTATCACTTAGGCCCATGTTAACAGAATAAACCTCCTACTCATTAGTGAAAGCCTTTAAAAATGCATTTTGGTCAGTAGAAATTATGGCAGGTATTGCGACAGAAACATCCACCTGAGGATACATCTGATCAGGTTGAAGTTAATCTTGAAAGAACCTTAAAATATGTTGCTTTATATCCCCCTGATCTTCAAGAACAACACCATCATCATTTTTAATAGATGAGATCAGCAGCTTATGTTTCTTGGCTTTAACATACTAATTGAAGAATTTGGAATTTAAATCACCTAGCTTGAGCCACTTTAATGAAGATTTTTGTCTCTAGAACTCCTCCTCATTCTTATAAGCATTTAACAAAGCTGCCAATTTCCTCTATTCTTTTCCACTCTGTTGTCTTCGGAGCTATTAAGATCATAATTACGCTCCAGCTGCAGATTTTCATCCTCTAGGTCGTTGATTATTTGGAAGATATCCTTAAATTTCTCTTTGTTCCATTGTCTCAAAGTAATTTTAAGTCTCTGAAGCTTCTTTGCAAAAATTTTTAGGCCATCCCCATTCATCTCTTATTTCCATGAGTTCTGAATAAGGTTTAAGAATTGAGAGTGATAGCGTACGTATTCTGAAATTTGAATTATTTAGGGGAAGATTCATTACTAGACTTTAGATAGACAGAGAGAGGAGCATGATCAGAATTGAATCTATTAAGATGCTTAACAGTTGAGAAATCCAACTTTGAGATGAATTTTTAGTTGACTAGGCACCTATCCAGCCTTGTCATAATTAGATCATTTTCCTTCCTATGGTTGCACCAAGTGAACCTGGTGTCAGCATACCCTAGGTCAGTTAAGCCACAATCATCTATTGCTTGGTTGAAATACTCCATTGCCACATGGTCAATATCATTGCCACCAAGTTTTTCCATATGAGATGAGACCACATTAAAGTCCCCCATGACCATGTGAGACTCATTTTGGAAACTTGCTGAGATGGAAGATAACTCTTCCCACAGACTTTTTCTTTCTTCTCTGTTACATTTAACATAGACAATGGATATGATTAAAGAGGACTGAACAGAAGGATGGCTTACTTGTAAGGTTAAATGTTGGGATAATCATGAATACACTGAACATTGACTCCAAACCTAAAAAATATCCATATTTTCCCATTCACATTGCTGCAACTTCCCTCAAAACCCCATTTAATTCGAAACTTATTAATTTTTAGAGAGTTTACCTTTGGTTCAAGAAGAGTTAAGATAGGCAGCTTCTGGATTCTGCTTAATAATTTGAGTCTCCTATAAGAGGACTTTTTAGAGGCACCTCTAATATTCTATACAATAAAATTAATCATTGAGACTTAGATGGGTAAGAGTGGTTGATGCCTTTGACAGCTGCTCTTATGATCCTCCTTAATAGGGGATCTAACATTATTTGTTTGTTCTCCTGAACTGATTTAAGGGATTTTTCTTCCATATTCCTGTCAACACCCTCCTTATTATTGTTGTATGGCCTTAGTTTCTTATCTACATTCCTTACAAATAGTTACAGTTCCTCAATAAAAGGAATGTAATCCCCTTTCTCATCTTTTACATCAGCAAGGTATATAGATCTTGCAACTAGAGCCTTCTTAAAATTTAGAATGGATGTTCCTTTAGGGGATAATGAGCATTGATGAACAATTTAGAAATCTTCTTTACTGAGTTCTTCTATGTTGATTCTATCAAAGTGTTATTGGATTATGCTGTATTTAACTAGCCATTCTTTGTCTCTAGTTTGAATACGCTTCAGATTCCTTGTATTTGTGTCTTCAGTAGTAACTCGATCCTCATTATCTATATCATCTGTGCAAGAAGCTTCATTGGGGAAAACTCCATCAATACCAGTTGATTGTTCCTCTACTAGGCCTTTAATAGTTTGTTCCTCCTCATTCCCTTCTTCCTGATCAATTACTTCATCAGAAGTTATTTGAACTTCCTTAATTAATTTATTTGTACGAACAACTTCATAGGGTAAAACTCCAGTTAGATGGTCTCTAATACATTGTTCCTCCTTCCGCCTATCACCCATAACAGTTACTTCATTGATAATCATTGCATATGAATCAAGTACTTGCTTCCCTTTATCGACCTTGTTTGTGACTCCTTTTTTATTCTCCATAACTTTCTTCTTATATCTCCGAGTTATCTTTTTGGGCTTGTTATTATCACCTTTCTTTGATTATTTTTTATATTTGGCCATCAAGAAAATATAAGATTCCTCGTCATGTCCTTTTTTAAGGTAGTTCTTGGGTTTTCTCTCCACCAAGACGTCCTACTAGAACCCCTTGTGCCACATCCTATCCAGACTCTTTTTGGAGAGGATTTTAAGAGGTCAATTTCCACACAAACACGAGTAATGCTTGGTCTATTAATCTTTAGGGTAGATGAGTCCAGATTTAGAGGTTTTCCAACTAGTTGGGCTATTGAGATTAGGGAAGACTTTGAAACAAAATGGATTGGGAGTTGGGGAAATGAGATCTAGATAAGGGAAAGGTTGCTCTCGATGTCAGATTTGAATTATGGAGTCCATTATATATATATATATAATTCTTCATCAATCATGGGAGTTGACAACAAAGGAGAAGACCCTAAGTACTACTGAATTACCTCAAGTGCTCGTTCACACATCTCTATCCAGACTGTTAAACTTGCTTTTTTAGTTCTTGAAAGAATGGTCAATACTTATTCGATGACCTAGATATGAACAAATTCAAGGCGGCTAACATTCTTGTGAGAATCTATTCCTCTTTGCATCACCAAGTACCCTAGGAACTTATCGGAGCTTACTCCGAAGATTCACTTGGAGGCGTTCAACTTCATTTTGTATTACTTGATAATCTTAAAGGTTTTCATCAGATACTTGATATGGTCGACTGATTATTTACTTTTGATGATAATGTCATCAATTTAGACCTCCATGATTGAATCAGTTTACTTCTTGAACGTCTTGGTCACAAGACGTTGGCAGGTCTCACATGAATTCTTTAAACGAAACGGTATTACATTATAATTATAAAGCCCCGAGGTAGTGATGAATGAGGTCTTTTCCTGATCCGATCCGAATAATGGGATCTGATAATACCTAGAGTATGCATCCATAAAACTCATGCGCTGGTATTTGACTGTTGAATCTACGAGTTAATTAATCTGGGGCAATAAAAAATTATCCTTCAAGTAGTGCTTGTTAAGGTCGGTGAAGTCTATGCACACCCTCCACTTTTCGTTCTTCTTCTTGACCACAACGGTGTTGGAGATCCAATCTGGGAATTAAACCTCCCTAATAGAGCTGACCTTTATGAGGTTTTTAAGTTCACTTTCCATAGCAGTAACTTTTTATGGCACGGACTACCTTGGCTTTTGCTTGATCGACCGAATAATTGGATCCACGTGCATCCGATGATAGACCGGACAATTGGATCTACTTTTGGCTCTTCTGATTGAGTTTTTTATGAAGATATAAGGGGACGACCTTCATATCATGGAGTTAGCCTTTGCAAAGAATGAAATTGTAAGGTAACCCTGACTGGACAATATAAAACTCTTTCTCGCGATTTATCGGGTCGATTTTAAATGATAGCTTGATCTTTATCAGGGGAGTTTTTACATCTTCGTTGAAATTGATAAGTGGCCCAACCTTGGTACCAAGGTCTTTAATATTATAGTTGATCTTGTATATCAAACTCATGTACATGATCTCTGATGGTCTTCCTCGGTCGATCTAAATCCTCTCGATATTGGTGATTCGTAAAGTCAGGTTCAACACATCTTTGTGTGAAAAAATCACGTCGACCAGATCATCATCGACGAACATTATGGACCGATATAAATCTATATCATTGTCCTCCTTTTTGGACATGATGAACTTGGATACTTCTACTTAAAAAGCCTTCTGGATGCTAGCTGCAATCATGACTTTCTCCCTGAGTTTTTTACCAGTGCACTGTGAAGCATCGATAAAGCCGTGGATGGCATTGACTAGTCCCACGTGCAGGGGATTGTCATCTTACTTTTGAAATGCGTGTATCGTGATTCAAACTTAGTCTTGCCAGTTTCAAATATTATTTTAGGTTACTGTCCTAGATGAGACGAGATAATCCAAATGCCTATTGAATATCTTATAGTTCTCCTTAGGTGTCCAGAGTCCCGATGATGGGTACACCTAAGGTTGGCATCCTTGTCTCCAAGATCGCTGGCCATCTTAGGTGACCTTTTAAAACACGACTTATCTCTAATATGCAAAATCAACTTGTAAATAGACTCCTTGAATAAAGTCTGTAATGCCTAAAAACTACTTTATTTAGTCTGTGCCCTTGGTCATCTCTTACCGGCGTCACTTCGTGATCTTTTCCTCACTAGAGCAGACTGATTTCCTCCCTCAGAGATTTTTCATGTCATTGCTTTTTGATTGCTTATAACCTTGATCATATGGAGCTTATGCAGTGATAAGATCGTCCTATACTTTGAGATATTTATCAATACATTCTATGAGATTTTCCATAGTCAATCTTGGCCTCTTCATCTAAGATTGATAGAGTTCGTCTGACTTGGAAATGGTGAAATTAAAGGATGATATGATGAGTTATTCGTTACAACCGTCTATCTCGTTGAACAATTCCCAGTAACGTTATGCGTACTTCATGAGAGTTTCTCCTTTCTTCTTTTTAAGTGAAATTAGTGAGCCCACCTCTTTGACTGCTTTACTATTTGTAATAAATAGGTTGTGAATTGCTCGGCTAGCTCCCTAAATGAGGAGATTGATCTGTGGACATCTTCTCGAACCACTTAAGGCCAATCTCCAATAAAGTTAAAGGAGAGACTCGACACACGAGTGCATTATGATGGCTCCAGAGAGACATTGTTTGGTGATAATGCCTAATATGATGGGCAAAATATGCCTTCCCCTCGTAAGTTGTAATATTTGGAACCGGGAAATTTTTCGACGACATCGCGGTTTCTATCTTGGTATTGAAAAGCGAGGCTGCGCCAGGACCCAACGCCTCCTAATAAGTTCTTTTGGATTACATACTAAATTTATTTTCAACCATCCCTCTAATTCTTTATTAATAAATTTTTGGAGTTCATCGCTCTCCACTCTAATCGACTGTGTTTCTGGTCTATCTGACCCACTGCTCTATACGAATTTTATTGAACGAATCTATTGGTGGTTGTGGCTAATGGAGTTATGTACCGGTGAACTATGAACACGCGTGAGGGTTAGAATGAACCGCACGAGGGATTGTGGATATGGAATCCCTTCAGTATGAATGGACTTGTTATTCCTTGCAAAACATATTCTCCTCCTTTTGTGACATTGTAGAGTATGAGAAATGGAACCACGCTCTTTTGATTGTCGAGTCAGTTGCCTCCTTAATAGAGCAATCTGCTAATTGCGGTGATCTAGCCTATATGCATAAACACTGGCCAACCTAAATTCTTCTCTTTTACGGGTTGTTTGGTAGACGACGTATGTCATCAACGAGTAGGGCCATATATTATGACGAGCGACCCCTTGACCTAAATCATCTAGAAGGATAAAGAAGCCTGACAAAAGTTTGCTCCCCCTGACGACCTGCATATCAGAATGGACACGACTTTTGCTGTGCGAACGATGAGACTGGTCATCGCTCATATTTGATACAGGGCAAGTGTTTTCCACAATGATGAGAATTTAAGAAAATTTTCCACAAACGAAGCCAAATTATAAGGGATATCAAACCCTCGATAAAATCAATCTTATAATTTAGCCTCACAAGGTAATATGAATGCAACAAACACATAAAAATATGACGTACATGGTTCGATAGATTGTCCTGCTTACATTCATGGGGAAGGAATGAAGAGTAGTTTATTTCTTGGAACAATAAAGAATGATTGGAGTGCTATGATTGCTAGTTGAGAGTCCAAGTCGTCGTGTGCAAGATACAAGTCGTACCCTCAAATTGGGTGAGGTCCCCCTTATTTATAAGTACAAGGGTCCTATCCTTCCAGGTCTCTTTATGTTAATCCTATTTACAAGTTATAGAGTCCTATTGGGACTAGTAATCCATATCGCCTAACTGATCTTCCTAGATTTATACGTACATCCCCTAATTTTCGATCGACTGCGCTTATGGGCCACGTGGCACACATTCGACTATATTATCTTCAAAAACTAATTCCAACAAAAATATATGTGGAACTATAAGTGCAAATTATGAATAATTTTTAGTGAATTTTCAATATCCATACCCCATTACTTAAATAAGTTTTAATTTAAGGTATATTTTGTTAGAACTTCAGATCCAAGTATTTTTAAAAAACTTGAGAACTCTGGGTTTCAATTATTGTCAATAGTAATTAGAAAATCTGTATCTCATTTATAACTAGTAATTTGTGAACTCATAGTCATAATAATTATTAGATATCTTCAGCTCACAAATTGATATATCTAAATATTATAGGAACTTCAGGTCCCAAACAACAAATAGGGAACTTCAAATCTAAATAATAATTAATCCACTAGAAGTCCCAAAATACAGATAATAATTGAAAACTTCAAGCTTCAATTTAAATGACCATGGAACTTTATATCCATAATTATGATTATAGAACTTTTGGTTCCAATTTTAAATAAATATTTAGAAACATTTGGTTCCAAAAATAATTAGGAAATATCAAAATCCAAACATTAAATAATTAGGGAACTTTAAGTCCCAAATATCAATCTATGAATTTATGTCCCAATTTTAAATGAAAATGTAACCTCGAGTGCCGAATTTGAGATAATTGAGAATATTCAATTTCCAAAATTTTATATAGTAATTGATAACTTCAAGACCTAAATTGTCAATACTAATTAGGAATTTCCAGGCCCGAATGTCGAAATGGACTTGGGAAACTTTTGATTCTATAAATACTATTTATCAAGTAATTTGTCAATAAAATTACAGATGCTTAAAGTTTTGGAAATAACGTAAGGCATAAGGTTAGTATAAAAATAATAAAAAAGGTGAAAGATGATGTGACACCCCGCTTCATTAAATTCCGGTTGATCTGGCCTTTATCAAATTAAATCAGGATTTACATATGGTTCATTTTTAGCATCACTGTCGCAACATTATTAATTACTAGCCACCTAATCTTTAACTAAGCTGATGCCAAATTTTATCTTATGACTTAATCCAAAAACCAACAAACAATATAAGAGTCCAAAATAACCATCACAAGGAAAAATCTAATAATGTCACCCAACTACTAAAAGTGTTAGCCGAATAACATCGACTGAACAACCCATCCACGAAATGCAAAGTATATAAAGAGTAACTGATACATTTCAAACTGAAGGTAAAAGGTACAAGCCAAAACTACAACTGAAATGTCCCTATCTATAGAGAATGAGATAGACGTCTGAGCAAATGTCCCACAACATCCACATATACTGCAGCTACGCATCCTGTGGTAGGACACCTAAAAGGTTTTGAAAAGGCTTTTATAGCAAGACTTAGAACCCCAAACATTTGAAAATATTTAACAAGTGAATTTAAATGCAAGAAATTAAAATGCAAGTATGCTCTTTATATTTAAGTTAGTGTCGTACACTCTCTTAAGGATACCTCACCCCTCCACTAACGTGCACGCCTAACGTAAGTATACATGACCCATTTAGCTAACTACCCCCGTAACTAGTCTTGCCACATATATCCCACTATTTTCCACTACTCTATCTCGAGTGAGTTTAGTATACACTTTATAAGTTATTAATCACAGTGACTTATTTAAGTAATTTCCTATTTGATACCTTATAACAATTTCACAAGTTATATCATGTATACATTTCACACCATGTATTTACCCGTATATAAATCTTCACCGTATATACGTATCACTATATCACAACATTCACACGCATGTCGGATATATAAATGTTATCATCAACGCGTAGGAGGCGTCCATAGTTCCCCCCGAAAGTGACAGTTCCATATCATAACGACTCAACCCTAATAACACACACTATGCCTTGGGGATTATACCAGCCCTGCATTCACTAGCCAGGGGACTCACCCACATCGCGCAACCTCCTAAGATAGAATTAATATTGGTATGTTTTACTATAAATATTAATAATATATATATATATATATATATATACACACACACACTACACATCACCGTATATATATATAAAAATCCAGGCTGCCGGTGTACTACTTCCATACACAAACCTAAAACATGCAAGTCTATGGTCCGACTTCATTTCAATTAATTATACTATAATTGATTTTCATTATGTTGGTGTCACTCTACCAATTTTACCCGGACTCTCTCTCTCTCTCTGCCCGAGATTCAATACTTCCAATCCATCTTTCAATTTCATTCAATTAAGCCTACCCACTTAATTAACAAGGTTTCAAATCACTCAATCATGAACCTTAATGCAGAAACTGTGTATCTCAAACACATAACAGGTCTGAATCAGAGGAAGGAGAAAATCTGACAGGCTTAACAGGCCGTTCAAACGACCAACCATGTCATTCGAATGACAATGACTCTTATTTGAACGAGATACTAGGTCGTTCGAATGACCCTGGTATCATCTTCATCCCTAATCTGTCTAGTAAAACCCAATCCGCCATTGGCATGTTTAAAACCTCCATTTTATACAGATTTCTTCATCAAAACTTCCCAAGATTCATCTTAGTTCCATCCCTTTATTATATTCAGCATAACCCCACCAATTACATCAAATCAGGGCATCAAATTAGTCAAATAATAACACCTCCACAGATTTATAACTCCAAATCAAAGAAATTCTCAATTTCGGATGAACACAAACCCTAACATATTAATTGATTCCCACCTCCTTTATTATAAATAGGTAAATGCAAATTAACAATTGCAAATTAAACCACTTGCCTTAATTTGTATAATCAAAGCCTTTGGATGGAGATGTTAGATTGAAATCAAGGATCTCCTCTTGTTCTTGAAGCAATCTCTCCAAATCCCCAAATTATATTCTAAGGGTTCTCCTCTTAAGCTCTCCCCAATTTTAGTCTTCTAAAATGACTTTAAGTTGCCTTACCCTTTCACCATTAAGGTTAAAAACTCAAATTCCGTTTTTGGCCCTATGGGCCTCCTAAAAAGGGCAAAAACTATTAATTTGAAGTTTAATTATGTCTAGAAATGTCCTCAAGCCCAATATATATTTATGGCCACTCATTTTCAACTATTTCGACCCATCCGGACTCAACCGTGCACTCCGAATTGCCATCCAAATTAATTTATAACATTCCCCAAATTCTTGACCTCAAAATGCGACACAAAATAATCCAAAATTTTAAACCTCAATTCGCCAAATTAATAAATTTAAAATTTTAAAAATTTGTCAAATCATGAATTTAATTCCTCAAAATAAAACAAATTTATTTTCTCCCAAAATATTATTTAATTAAAGGTCCTTGAATTTACGGGGCGTTACAAATGAACTTTAAATACCTAAAGGTATAAGGTGTATTTGTAATTATGAAAGTCATAAGGTCATTTTCTTGGTTAATGAATCACATGAGACTTTATTGAACAAATAAGAGCCATATGTAACCATCTAATAACATAATATAATTTTGGTGTCTCTTTAAAGAGGAGATTGACACGTGGCAACATTATTAATTATACTTATTTTTATGCAACACCTCTTTAAAGAGGAGATTGACACATGGCAACATTATTAATTATACCTATTTTTATGCAACTCAAATCGTGTGAGGCTGACACATGGCGATGTATTAAATATCATTAGAGGTATGAAGATGTATCTATGATTTGTTAACGTAATTCATGTACGTGACCTTGGGTACAGTGTTTAGTATTCTTTCATTACCAATACTTCTTTGTTTAGTATACCAAGAGACAACATGCTGCAATTAATATCCTTAATCTTCATTTTTTCCATCCGTCCCTTCTCCCTCTTTGTCCCTTTTGCTTTTTGGGTTTTTCAATTATCTCTCTCTCTCTCCATCCTTTTGAGTTCCACTGGTCGGATGAGCAAAGACACAGAAATTTGCATAAATGATATATATATATATATATATATATATATATATATGTTTATATAGAATGATATAAGAGAAAATGAATTATAGAGATGACTCTGCACCCATGTTCTGACTTTATTTAGTTTTTAATGTGATGCTTACAGGAACTATACTATTCATACTTGCATAGGTACGTTCAATAACGGCTATTTTAGGTTAATTAATCAACTCTTTCACCCTTTTTCCTTGCTCACGTCTCAACTTCTGTTATTTTCTTTACCTACCACTGCATTTTGATGTGTGCTTTGACAGTTATACGAGTAACGGTAACGGTGGGCGGGGAAGCACCTGGGCAACGTTATCCAACAGTAATAGGCTTCGATTAAGGCTAAGGCTTCCTCTTGGGTCTAGCAGGGTGGTTTGTCGGATGAGATAAGGCGGTCGAGATTTTCTTGGTGGTAATTGGGTTTGTGGTTGATGGGAGAGAGATGAGAATCGATAGAATGGGTATTAAATGTAAAAGTGGGTGAGTGGATGATGATGATGACGGTGATAGTGATGCTAGCGTGCACGCGGATGTGCATTGCACCCAACAACTCCACCAATCCACCACATTTGTTTCTTTAACTAAATAGGCATGCAAGTTTATGATTTTCAATTCGGATTCGTTTTGCTAGATTTTATTACTGTAGTGTTTTGCTATATCATAAGATCTGATGCTTGAACAAAGACATGATTGACTTTTTTTGTTACATGTTTTTATTATGCGATTCAAATGTTTGTGTGTGTTCATACATCTTATGGATTATTAATGTCAACAACATCCATGTAATAAACTTTCACTCATCGACTATCTTTTAGTTTTAATATGTTTTGTGGGCTTGATTAAAAATAGATGACAAGGATGAAGCTTCTTATAGAAACGCGTAAATTGAACTAAAAAAATTATTTTTTACGAAGAACGTTTATGAACTTTGTTTCATTCACAATGACTCTTGAAAATTAAGTCTCTCCTAAAGATCTATAAGTAAAATTTCTAAGTTTGTAAATACATAATTTTATGTAACAGTGCTAAAATTTCATGTGTGTTAAATTTTTCCACATATAAGTCAAAAATTTGCATTAAACGATTGTATGTAAATTTGCAAATCGCCCGCGCATCGCGCGGGGATACAATCTAGTTTTGCTTTAATGTTAAGAGTAGTAAGAGATATATCTGGAGATATAAATGAAATGGAAGATGGCTTTGAAATACTTTGAATAGACGACCTTAATGAAAAAATAGGTGATTCATGACACACGTGCCTTTGAGGTTGATTTATAACGTGTTGAGAAAACTAAGGAACATAGAGAATTTAAGTGGAGAGAAAAACTTTTCATTTTATTGGTATCACATTACTCAAGGGGTATCACCCACAATAAGACTGTCCAAAAGACTCCATAATAAATGTAGAATACATGTGTACATTCATTAATATATTGTAAGACTATTTGGGATTTGACTTCCCCCGACATTTGAACATGTTGGGATTTGACACCCAAAATGAATTTTAGCCGCATAAAAGTCTCTAAAAGTAATTGGTAAAACTTTTTGCGCCAAAAGCCATTTTGAGGGTCAAACCTCAAAAACTAACAATTAAATTATACTGGTGAAACTCAATTACAACAAACTAATGGGTATCAAAATACAAATGACCCTATTATTGTTCACACCTAACGCTGACCCAGCGACCCTTGCTTTTCCTCCTCATTAGTTTGCATGTTCTTAGAAGGTCAGTTTTTGCCCCCAAAGCAGCCACACACACACACACACACACACACACACGCAATCCCACTTCCAACTTCCATATTTCTTTTCTCCTTAATAATTTCCAATTCCTTTATGTTTTATTAATAATTTTCTCTTATTCTGAATCCCAAAGTCTTTTGTTCACACTGCTTCTTTTGGTCAACGCCCCACGTTTGACTTTTCCCAAAACTCGTTACAAAATCCATTCTCTCCAATGGATCTGGCAATTTAGCTTTGCCCACTTTCAATTCTGCATTTTTATCAGGTAAACATTCCCAAATTATACCAAAGTTTTATGAATCTTGATTGCATGGTTTTGTTCATTATTAACTTGTATGATGTATGTATGGGAAATAAACTTTTGAATTGAATTGGTTTTTTAGCTTAACTTTTTGTTTACTTAACTTTGGCCTACTTTTTGCTTTATCACTTCCCTTTGTATTTAGAATCAATCACACTTTTTTTCTTGGGCATATTGGAGGATTTAATTGTGTTTTTTTTTTCAAGAAAGAAAAATTTGTATCAATTTCAATAGTTAGAGAAAATGTTATGGTCATCGAACTGGGTTTCAAGATTAAATTGCGCCACACTCATGAATTTACTCATAAATGGAAACCTTCCCTTTTTGGACAATTATGAGATACTTATAATGTTCTTTGGGACCCTGTTTGGTTATCTGACAACTAGAGGGATAAGAGGGCTGTAAACCGGGCTGGGTGGCTCGGCCTAAACTATCTTACCCATGTTCAAGCCCAAGCTCACCCCCGAGTCATTTTTTCCACCTAAGCTCGAACTCGGCTCATAAATATTACTGGATTCGGGCCCGATTTCAATTTTTTTTTTGTTAAAAAAGTTTGAATTAATGTTTTTTTCCTTGTATCTCCATTATGGAGAAAATGTATACATTAAAATCTAATTAATATTTCATAAAATAAATATAAAATTATAAAATGTATTAAATAAAAACAAGGAAAATAAGAGTGAAAACCTACAAAGGCCTATTAAATTTCATGTATATAGCATTATTTGATCACTAACATATGCCTATTGTGATTTGAATAATTAATAAATCAAATGCCCACATTGAGATTAACAATAAAATCACAAATTCGAAAACCCCTTGTAATCTAATGGATTATGACAAATGGACCTTTTTTAAAAAGTAGTAAATGAATGAAACAGTGAACTCAATTTACAGGTTTACTTTGAGATACTTTATCTCACTTAAAATCCTATTTCGTCCAAGATCAATCAGGGGATGCCAGGATGGGACTAATTTATCCTATCGTACTTCCTTATTCAGCGCATCAAAGGACTCTATATGTTATTTTAGATATTACTAATTTCATTGGTTAAGGTTGATTAAGAGCTTATGAATTTTTAATTACGGACTAAGCTTACAGTTTCCATGAGGGGCTGGCTTGTTTGAGAGATGGAGGTCAAAATCTCTCTCGGGCTGCTTCATAGTTCTTCCCCATGGGATGTGCTTGAACATTAATTGTTGTCATAGGTTTGTAGTTTTAGGTTGTTGCATGTGGGTTTGATTGGATACCAACTCATTGAGGCTCTCATGAGTGAGTTCAAAATTGCTGACCCTTGATAACTAAGAATCCTCGGTACCTCTCTGTCCATATCGGTTAAAGTATTAAAATGTGCGGGAACCATAGTTACTTGAATTGATAGGATCAAAATTCTTGAAAGGAACTGCTTGTTCCCTTTCCAGTTTTCAATATGTGAAGCCAAACTCACTACTTAGTAGGTTTCCAGTGTTAGCACATCATATGTATAAAAAGCATAAAAATTATGTCTTCAATTTTTTCTATCAGTCATAATTTCATTTTCAAGATTATGTCTTCATGGACAAGAAGAAGAAATCACATAAAGATTGGAAGCAGGTAGGTATAAGTAATTTGGCTAGTAAGAAGTGAATCAAGAAGTAAGGCATTTAAGTTGCTAGAATTATGTTGAGCTGCTATCTTGGATCTTTGGCAAAATGCCAAAGGACCAGTGTTTTAAAAGGCGCGCCTAGGTGGGTAGGCGCCTCGAAAGTGGACCAAGTGAAAAGAATCATGTTTTTAATTTTTTTTTCCCAGTATTGCATCACGCATTAAAGTTCAATTGTAAAAATTATATATATATATATATATATATATATATATCTATATATATCATATGCACGAATGTTTGTGTATATATACAATGATTTTAGTATCATTTTTTTCCATAATACTATTAAATGTTACTCAGTTTTATATCTACAATATCATTATTTTTTCCTTATGTAATATTTCTATTATTTATTTTAGGAATCATATATCAATAGCACAAATATTTAGTGTTAGCAATCTTTTATTTATGTATGAGACTTCAAAGAAACGTGAGTAATGTTAAAAATGGAAGGCTTTAAAGTATATTTACCAATGTTCATGTATAAATCAATTTGGATATAATATGATTCTTATGCATCGTTATGATTAATTATTTTATTAGTAATTTATATATCTTAATGAACTTTGATTGGAATTGTCTTTAATTTATGTATGATAATTTAAAAAAATGTTAGTAATATTAGAAATAAATCAATATTAATTGTTAGCAACTTAAATTTCAAGTATACTTGGTTTGTATAAAAAAACATGAAAAGACACCTAGGCGCCCATCCCACTCCCGCCTTGCGCCTCACGCTTTTTAGAACCTTGAAACCCCCCGTAAAATATTGATTTAATTGCGAATACACCCTAGTGTTGCAAATACCCCGTCAACTATGAAAAATTTGCAATTACTCCCTACTATATTGCTAAAAAGTGTCACTAAAACCTTTTTGTGGTAACAGATAAGTGGAAAGTTGCAATCGCTAGGAAGAGTTCAATGAATTTTAGCAAGATTAGTACTTATCAAAATTTTTTTTTAGCAAGATTATTAGTTCAGGGAGTTATTTCCAACTAATGATAGTTTGGGGGTTTCTTGCATTTTACCCTTGTAATTCTGGATATGTGTTGTATGCTTATTGATGTATTTGATGACCTAAGCCTTTTTAATGGATTGTTCATGTTGATTCTTGTTAGTTTTACTTGTAGTATTCTGCATCTTCTATGTCTTGGGACGGGTTTTGATCTTTGAAATAGATCTTGTAAATTTTTTACATTATGACTATCATTTTACTCAACTATCCTTCTATTTTGGAGATTAGAAGGTCTAGCTCCTTTGTGTTGACCGTGGACTTTGAAGGCAAAACTCGACTTGTGCCTTATCTTTTCTTTCGGTACTTCTTGTACTCTTTGCGAATGGGGAGTCCTCATAAGACCGTGACACTCATTGGGTTGACTCTGGACTTCTGCTTCATGCCTGATTGAGGAATAAAGCTGTTTGGTTAGCCTGACTCTCCTCCTTGCCTCCTGGTAAGTGCTAGAGGTTGGAAGGTTGGGTTAGTTCCGAGCTTGCAACTTGTGTCAAGCACGACCAGACAGGCAGGGCCATGGGATTAGGCAGCTGCCGTGGACTCTGAAAAAATCTCGAAATACGTCCGTGAATGATGTGGGATCCTTACAATTGTGGGCTGCCCTGGGGTTGTAAATTCTTAGGTAACTGCTGAGTTCTTCATTTATAGACCTACTTTCTGGGTCGACGGATGCCCCATGAGATGAGATTTGTTTGAATCACGTGTTTACGATAATTTTTTTATATTGATCCATTGTTATTATATTCATTTGTGGTTGAGATATTCAGTTCATTATGAGTTGCTTAGGCCAAAGCCTTAAACTTGTTTTGATGTCGATCTGTATTGGATGCTTATCTGTGTTGTAATAATCTTGTAGGACGATGAAGTCATTGTAATAATCAATTGTAGGGAAAGAGAGTTATGTATTGAAAGACATCTTTATGTTTAAGGCCAAGGACATCTTGCTATGTTGAGTTTTACCGTTGTAGATTGTGGATTTTATGATTTGATGTGGCTGAGTGTGTTGTTCTTACATTCATTAAAACTCGTGGTGAATGACATAATGGTAAATAAGAAAGATTTCAAGACAATAAATGAGAAAGATTGCATTCTTAAACATTATGTCGCGGAGACTATGATTGTTTATGCTGAGGACTTAAAAAGGCCGCGGCCATAGCCTTAGGTTTGACGGTTAATACAATTAATGTGTGAGCCTAGGCTAGCCTCACGGCGGCATGATCCAGGCAAGACCAGGGTGTGACACAAGCCTTAGTTGATTGTTTCGTTACCTTTTTTTTTTCCCATCCTGACTAATATGATTTAAAATATGAGCGAAGCTACTTCTGTTACCAGAAAATTACTGACTTGATGATTGTTGGGTGTAGCTCTGGTCAATACTTGAGAAGAGGGTTCCCCATTATACTGTACTATATGGATCATGAGTATAATATTAGGTGAAATGCGAGATTTAGCCTTTGATAATGGAACAAATACATGTCACGGCTTGGAATTGCAGTTGCAATGCCTTTCAGTGAGAGCTTTATGAATAAGCATAACAGTGTTGGCATTCAGACACAAAGCTCTGATTTATCAAGCAGGTAATTGTTGTATTTCTACATTGGATAATTTTTACTTTAGAAATTTGGTAATTGGTGCATTTAGATTTAGGTGCATGTTTATTTTTTTAGACTTTGTACCTTTCCATCTCTATATGCTACCTTCAGTGCCAAAACTTATATCATTTGGTACTAAAACTAAAAAGTTACTTTTATTCTAATCATGTTAATTATCTAGGTACCAATGTAAAAAGATTCTTCTACTACATTTCACTAAAATTTATGTATTCTCAATGTTTGTTCATACCTCAGGCATAGTTTTAAAACAAGATCCGTTTCAAAGAATTTGACGGAAAACGACAATCTTAACTATTTTCACGACCAAGAGGCTAAGGTACTGGTATTTTACATTACCACGTGGGATGTCTAATGCTAAGCCATTATCTGTTGAAGATGCTGGTATTATTTCCTTTTTCTCTAATTAAGTTTATAATAGGAACTTTATTCCCGGGCCACAACACAAAATGATGAAATCCTGTTTCTTCGTGAACAAGTTGCTGTTGCCAGTATTAAGGTATTCCGTTGCCTTGAATGCTATTGTTCATGTGCCTTTGAATTGATAGCTGCTAATGGCACCCCCAAAACGAAGCGAGATATTTATACGTGTGCAATACTTTAAGCATAACGTACAAACATTTTTATGCACGCTGTTGTTGATTCTGGGAATATTAACGACACAGGAAAAAAATAATGTAATTTACTGTGTAATCGAATGTTTCTTCTTTTTAATATTTGCCAAATATTTTTTGGTAATTGTGAGTCTACGTTATAACTTGTTTTGTTAGGACTACAAAAGTAATTAGAATTTTTGGCATTAAAAGATAGTTTTGGCTGGTTATTACACCAAAAAATATTATCAATTCCACAACAAAACTACTCGTACCCAGTAACGCAAGGGATGCCAACAAAACCACTCGTAACCAGTAACGCAAGGGATGCCATCAAAAAGATACTGAACATCGTGAATATTTTTGGCATTGAGATAGCTATTCCGCCCATTTCGTCGAGATAAACAAGACGTATTCTATCATAACTCGTTCTTGACGTTTCACCTTATTCATTTGTAGAACAAGTGGCAAAACTCGATTCCATTAACATAGTGGGAGGCTGCTCGTTCTTAAGTAAAGCGCGGGGAACCCCGCTATGAGAGATTCAAGGCAGTGCCCAACGATTATTTGATTTCATCTTTTCGTTATACGGATAACCCCACTTTCATTGTTGAAGGCATAGAGAGGGCTGAAAAAAGATAGGATAATTTTGTATAGTCATATCGACAATAAAGAATTGTGTAATTAATTGGACCAACAGTCCTCTGTCCAGACTGCTGAAGTTTTGGTCTTCCTTTAGCAACCACCTCTAATGAATTAACCCATACTATAACAAAGGTTCCATCACATCTCTCAACTGACAAAAAATGCTTTGGCTTCTGTGGCACCAGGAAATGCAGCTGTTGAAGGAGAAGTGCACACTGGAAAGGATTTTTGCCGAACTACGAATGGTGTGTCTAATTTTAGGAAATAATTAGTTTTTATTTTACTGGTTTTTATTGTGTTCTCACTTACCCATTAATGACTAATATTCTCTTGCATTATTTAGAATCTTAAATAGAACTATTTTGAATGATAGGCTTCACATGAGAAGCAAATTGAAGCCATAACTTCTGCCTCAAATGAACTGGCTCGCAGAAAAGGCGATCTTGAACATAATCTAAAACTGACTCACGATTTAAAGGTCTGCCATCTTTCACCTCTTTGTACCTATTAAATAATTATGTAGAGTTTTGGATTTATATTAATTGAGTAGCATGAAGGAATATTTCTTTGTACTCACGCACCATGCTTTTTGACTGTTTAATCTTTTGGATTATATACACATAAAAGCACAATAGTGTTGATTTGGTTTTTACACATTGTCTTTTAATTTTAACGGATTGATTGTCTGAATGGTAATACTTGGTGTATGTTGCTGGGGATGTTTAAAGATGGCTGTGTTTCTGCCTGCCCTGCAATTGTTACTTTTTGATATATATTTATTGATATTATGGCTGGCTATCTTAAATATCACTGGTCTATGAATAGCAAGGATGAAGGCCTTAACTCATTTCCCACCAAAATGGTTGGGATTCTTAGGAATACACTATAGGTAGAGACTCCAATTTGTTTTGGATCCCAAATATAGGTCACATAGAAAAAAAAAAAAATGCTTGAAATGATATTTTAACCACTCTCTCTTCTGGATTTATTTTCCTTAATGATCATTCTGACTGTAGAAGATAGAAATTCTTTGTATTCTTCTCCAATTAAAGGTCTTTATATATAGCTCTTACAATGTGAATAAAGGAAACATACAAGCATGATTTATGCCTAAGATAGTCAAATCTTTACACTGATGATTCCCATAAAACGTGGCATGTTTTAAAGAGCCATGTTATAATGAACATGTTTTAAAGAGCTCTAACACTGACAATATTGACCATTTTGTGTCTTTTCTCTTTTAAGTTCCTTTTATTTTAAAATATAGAAAAATGTCCAAGAATATATCTTATTATCTTTTGATATTCATATATGTTAAATATCATGCCATCATTATATTTTCTCAAAAGGTTCTTTTGTTGGTGTGATGATACTAAAGAGAGAAGAATTCTGATTAAGAATATTACGGAAGACAAGCATACTAATTCTACTTTTCAAAAAAGAAAGAGTGTCATATCAATTGTGATATCTTGCTACCTTCAAGGAAAAATCAGTTTTGTTACTCCTATTTTCTTTGGTTGCTATAAAGGCTTGGTCTAGAAAGTTAACCAATTTGCTCCAGCAGAAGACCTATTCCATTGAGGTTTTAAAGTTTTAAATTTACACCGTTTATTTTAGTTATACTTAGAAGAAAATCCATAGATTTTCTCAGATTTCTACCATATAAGTGGACATTTGATGTTGAGAGATAGTGGAAATCAGTTGCAATATTGTGTGTGCCAGATTTTGAAATGCCTTAATATTGAAAAGGATGCCTCACATACACAATGTATTTCATTATCCAGAATTATGGGTGTTAAATCAGAAAAGAAACCCAAGAAAGTGCGTGTAAAACAGATTTCTGATGTGTATAACTGTCTTTTTATCTTTAATTTTCTTGTAATTTTCCTTTTTAATTTTTTTTTCTATTTTTATTAATACTTTTTGTAAATAAGATTATTCTAGAGCATGTGATTTGATGGAAGGAAACATCTGTAGTGATGTGTGTGACACCCCGCCTAATTAAACCTTGGGTGATCAAGCCTTAATTTAATTTAAAACAGGTTTCTTAAATGGTTCATTCTTAGCATCACCGTCGAAAACTTTTTAATTACTAACCACCTAAGTGAAATTAAGCTATTGACAAATTTTGTCTTCATTAAACAGATAAAACAACTCATGCGGAACAATATAAATCAAGCAGTACTAAAACCAACCATCATAAATAACTGAATAAAATAAAGTCTTGCCGAAAACCACGGCTGAAATAAAACTAACTTAAAATCCAACAAATCAGAATAACTGCAAATGTAAAGAGTGGACAACATGTCCCAAACTGAGAGTACTAAAACTGAGATCCTACACTAGATCTGAAAAAGAGAATCGTCTAAGCAAAGCCCTGCAACATCCACCGGTGTTGCAACTCCGAAATCCCTGGAATGAAGTTACGCTGGGTGTCCCTGTGGCTGGGCACCTAAAAGGTTTTTAAAAAGATTTTACATAGCAAGAGTTAGTACTCAAAACATTTTGAAAATATTTAGCATGTGTTTATCACAGTAAACTGAGTTATTAATTATACATGTTAAGATTTCGTACACTCTCTTGAGTTACCTCGCCCCTCTCCTATAATGCACGCCTAACGTTGGTACTTAGTCCATCTAGCTATACTACCCAAGCTAATTAGTCTAAGCTACTCCACTGAACTTATCTACTCTCTAAGTTCCCATATCGCCCATGCAGTATTTTAATAATCACCATATCTCATATGTTATATACGTAGGTAACTTATTTATCTTTTGTTATCTTTTTTCTTTTTATAATTAAGTCTCACTGCTTAATTACTACTTAAATGTGATTAGTCCATCTTATTATCTACTATCTCATGCCAGTTGAATATACATACAGTATACATTTATCAGACGATATATACTAAATATTAGTTATCACTAATATGCCCTTGTGTGTACATAAAGGACTCTTGGTTCGGAATGATTCATCGACCCCAAGTAAGAGTTGGTTCGGAATGATACATCGACCCCAATTATTTATATACACATATTCTGGTTCGGAACTCTTTCATCACGATACCAGTTCTAAGGTTTGGTTCGGCATTTTACATCGACCCCAAACATATTATAACCCTATGTTAGTTCGGAATATTTCATCGACCCTAACATAGTTAATTTAGGTATACTTCTCTCAACCTAAAAGTTCATACAATTCAGTAGGTATACACCCGACCTATCAATCATGTTCGTACGTAATATATTATTCTCTTATATTAACCGTACTCGTTAATTTACGATTTATCTCACTATCGCATTTAATTGAGTATATGCACTACTTAAGGGCGTAGTTACCCCTCCAATTATTTCAGTAACAAAGCCATCTCTATCCTACTGATAATTATATTGAATCTATGTTAACTCTCCTCGTAACTTAAATTCACCATTTCCGATACCCGACCCGATCGTTCTATGCTTATCAATTCTTTTTCTAAGTCTTTCTCTCAGTGACTATGATGGTCCTTAGTTCTCTACCTACCGGTCTTTATCAAGTCATTGGATAGGTATAGAATCACTCCAAACTTCCCACTAAGTGACGTCCATCGAAGAAAATTCACTCAACAAAATTTTCTAGAAAACAGCAGGGGTTGATCGATCGATCTTCATAGTCGATTGATCGACTGTTCTGGGCAGCTTTGTCCTGTTGCGTTTTTCTTAAGTTTTAACCACTCATAACTCCATTAAACCTTCTGGAACTCTCTATTAACATAACCAATCGACTTATATATGTATAGAGACTATTCCTAACGTGAATATATAATCAAATCTCTACGAAAATCATCCAAGAACCAACAATATCCTTATTTTCTCAAAACCCTAGATATATGGCTTTTTTATCTTAAATCATCACATACTCAGATTTATATTTCGTAATAGCAATCATATTTCTTTTGTTATTCAATCCTCTATCGGTGTAAATCTAATTACATGCAAGTCCTATCCCAAACGTGCATTAAATCAAATCCTTCTTCAAGAATTTTTCACAAAACCATTCAGTCTACTCATCCTATGCATGGATATTATAACTCAGATTTAAATTTTGTAAATAACCACTTGCCTTGATTCAGAGATGATCTGATTTCGTGGTTGATGTGGAGTTTGATTGTTTGTCCCCTTCAATCTTTACTCTTTAATTGCTTGAATTGCAAGAATTCCTTTGAATCTCCCACACTTCTCTTTTTATGCTTTGAGAATGACTTCTCTTTTCTCTCAAATGGCTTCTCCGTGAGTTATGAGGTTTCTGACCCTAACCCCTTATATAATCAGATGATAAAAGACTCCAAAATTCGTAGGTCTTCTCACTCCTACATTTTAAAAGACTAAAACACCCCTGAACGGTCCCGGCTTAGCCCAAAAATGTCTCGGGACCCAACTAGTACCCCTGGGTATACTATTTTGACTATTTCGACCCTTCCGGAGCTAACCGTGACCTCTAAATTGTCATTTGAGTCACTAATATAATATTTCTTATCTCGACCTCTCGTTAGTCTATGTTTGGCTCTCGGTTGAGATTTAAATCATATACGTCCATATGACTCGTTATGACGTAAAAGTAAATTCATAAGTTGTTCACAAGTCATTTTCAGTAAATCAACTTATGATATTAAATAATCTCATTTAACATTTAAATCATTTTAAATTACTCTACTCATGTAATTTAAATTTAAATATAAGGTCACATTAAATTACTCTACTCACGTAATTTAAATTCTTTAACGTATTTTCTATTTAATCGCTCAACTAATTAAATTCTAAATACGTAGAAATACGGGGTATTACAATGTGACCCATCATGGATGCTAGAATATTTACTTTAGTGATAGAAATTATGCTCTCTAGAACCTTCTCTCTAGGTCTATAAATGTTGTACTCCCCATTTTCGACAATTCATTCAATTAATAGATATTGTAAGTAATGTCTCTTGTGCTGAGTGTATGTTCTTTGAGTGCCATTGACACTGTTCGTGCCAATTGGTTTCAGAGCCTAGTTGCTCCACACGTTGTTGCTTTGTGGGAAAAATTGTAAAGATAGATACAATGGCACCTATGAAAAATACTCAATTCGGAATCACATTGCTCGGCCAGAGGAGTTTGTCGACTATATCTTGGTCAAACTTGAGTACCTTATCACCGCCATACTATCTGGCCAAGCAATTTGTGACACTTCATAAATTCCATAGGGTGATCAGTCCTAAACACACAATATATGAGAATCAAATAATTAATAATTATTTTAATCATGTGTAATAACCTGAAGAGTGCAAATGAATAACATGATGGCTCAAACCGTACAAATATGACAATAAATATAACTTCAGAATGTCCACGGTGACGAAAAGAAACTGGAATATTTATATCTGATAGAACTGAATAATGTATACTGAACCAAATAGAATATGAGATTAATCCTCCGAATGAATTGAACTCAAATGTAATGTGTATCAAACTCTGGCATCCCATAAAATAAGGACTCGGAACAAAAATATAAATACCATATGAGATACAAAACTTTAGAACTTTTTTTTTTTTTTTTTTTTTTTTTTTTTTTTTTTTTTTTTTTTTTTTTTTTTTTTTATCAAAGAAAAAGTAATATATTATAATTAAGGGGCCGTGTTTGTCCCAACATTTTCCATTAATAGTATATGAAGGCATTTGCTTGTCATAGCATCTCATTTAAACTTTTTCTAACGTTAATGAATAAAATACTTGATTAATGCGAGTATTAAGCATTAAACAATTCAACATAAAATTGTAAATGATATTAATATATTATAAAATAATACCTCTTAGCGCGCTTGGGATCAATGACCCAAAGCTCAGCCAACATATTAGCAGGCATTGCTTTCTTGGATTTAACAATTTCACCACCACTCGATCTGCTATGCCGATGCTTAGGCCGAGACTTTGGCTTGACATTTTTACCTTCCTCCTTTTTCTCTGATTCATTGCCACCATTATTCTTCTCAACCTCACCACTAATTCCACCGAGTCTATCAACGTCAATATATTTGGAAAAAGGATCATCATCGGGTCCAAACTCATCCATGCATGCAAAGGAGGATACGCTAAAGGGGTCTAAAATGTCGGCAGTAACATCTGAAATGGCTCGACGGTGGTGGGAGCCCTTGAAGGGTGACACCACCTGAGTTTGAGGGTTTCCAAATAATGGGCATGGAAGTGGAAGATTATTTGAAGCATATTGGGTAGGGGTAGGGGTAGGGGTAGGGCTAGAGGTCGATGGTTGTTGCAAATCCATCGACATTAAGGTTGTCATCCTTCTCTGTAACCCATACCCCTCTCCAAAACTGCTACACCAACACAAAATGGAGAAATGCAAATATTTGGAATATGAACGAAACCTACTCTATGAAATCCTCAACCACAATCCAATTTGAAAAAATCAACGCTGCTATGCTACTCCTCTGGTACTATAACAACAAAATCTGAATTTTTTAAATAAACAAAACATGGGTCAAGCTCACTGAAAGGAAATATCTACATAATCTCAAACAGAGATAAGAATAGACTTTATGAAAACCATGCTATCCTCAAGATGAATGACAAGTGTTAATCTCCAAACAATAGATAACATATCCCGATGATAATATCCCATACCTCACAAATAAGAAGCAACCATTCATCGCATGCGATCTCGATAATAGTGGTAAGCTTTACTCTTAAGGATGAGAATTAAGGAAATTTGACATAAACGGTGTCAATGGCACATAAAGAGATTACAGTCAAACAAAGAGTAGTAGTACTCAAAATTAACAAAGAGTAGGCCTAAAGAAAGGATCTTGAAAAGGCCCATTACTTGCCTATTAAGGCATTCTTGGGTCACATGTTACACCCTCTGCCCCTATTCATTTACTGGGTGCCATAACCAAGAGGGTCGAGAGGTTGCAGGTCCAGGATATAAGGAAATCGGGTTGGGTCACGACCTTCGGATTGAAAACACTTGGCGTATTCCCTTATTTGGGGCTATAGGGGTTAATGAGATATTGATCTCAATAGGCCCAACAAGTATCCCAACTAATGTCGCTCAGTTGCCGCATTTATTTTGGGCTTTGATAAATGACATAATTTCATTCCATACTTATATGTGGCTGCAAAATTTAGGGTCAATTTTACCCATTTTGTAAGGATTAATTTTGCCGTCACATTTGAAGAACTAACTTCAAGTAGCCCGAAAATTGGAGTGCCCCAAATCTATGAAGCTTGTTCTAGGGTCCCGTGCGTCTCCCATTCGGTTTTTTGAGGACATACTTTTTTCTAAGGAGGGGAAAGTGACGTGAACCGGAAGATGGGCATAACCGTGTTTTTATAATTATTTCTCTTGTATATTTCCTAGTTGTTATTTTTAGTATTTTTATTAATAATTAGCGAGGGAGGTTAGGGTTATTCTATTCGTTTTTGTAAATATGAATATTATTGGCTATGTGATATCATGGAGGGCACCTTCCTTAACGATGTCGCCCATGACATCGCATGGATACTAAAATATTCCTTTAAGGATGGGAATTATGCTATTTAGATACTTCTCTCTAGGCCTATCTATCAATATAAATGTTGTCCTCTGCATATTGGACAATTCATTCAATTAATAGATATTTTAAGAGTTGTCTCTTGCGTATGTTTTCTTTGAGTGTCATTGACACAGTATATGTCAGTTTTTCTAAAGTTGTCGCGAAAGCTTAAATTCAATTTGATTGGGAGATACTGGATTATGTGTTTGAAACAAAAGAGTTTTTAAATAGATAAAAGGATACTTGATGTCAGTTAACTTTCAGGCCTAGAATAAAATTTGAGGTGTTTAGGGGGCTTGGGTGACGAGACCTCTTATCTCCCTTTCTGTTCACTTTAGTGGTTAAAACCCTTGAAATCAATTGTGGAGAAGCTAGGGTCGCTGGTTATTGAGGGTTTTAGGATTGGTAGAGAGATTGTGGACTCAACTCATCTTCAATATACAGATTGTACCTTTTTTGTATTATTTAGTGTTTATTTATTTTTGTCAGGTGGGGATAGATCATTTAAAAATTTGTTGTTTGTTGGATTAATTAGCTTGGTATTTAGTATGAGAATTTATTTGCCAAGTGTGTGGTAGCGAGATTAATGTGGTGAAAGTATTTATAGAGAGGTCGTGACATTTGACCAACAATATAATGCCCATTGGGTGCAATCCCAATTCTCAAGGTCTTTGGCCATTCCCAAAATTCTGGGAAGAGTGGCTAATGTTATTGGAAAGAGAGTGCTTTTCTTGTGGGAGGAAATAGGGTAAAAAAGATAATCTAAAAAGACGGGACATTGTTTCCAAAACTAAAAATAAAAGGAGTTCGCTGTTTTGTAACATTTTGCTGAGGCCACGTTTGGTTTGTGGTAAGGTTTGGTGGAATATGATTTCATTGAAATAATTATGATTACAATGTTTGGTTGGAGGTTAAGTTGCATTGGAATGTGAGGCCCTATGGAGTCAAAGTACCTCCTTTGTAGGAAATTGGTGGAATCAAATCCATCGAATATATATAGGATTCCTACTTTCCCATGAGATTTTTATTTTATTTTATTTCTTGCGAAGCATAAAAAAAGCTATCATGACAAAACTACACTAAATGCAATAATAATAATTTCTGGCTTCGATTTTTTGAACAGTGGAGATTCCTAAAATTAATCTTTGGGTCTTGGCAATATTGCATTTAAACAGTTACAAACGGTTCACAATATAGTGGTGCTTTGGTACTATGCATACAAATAACATTACTAAAGATATTCAGGATATCTATCGTATGTATCCATGTCACTTTCCATGCATGAACCAAAGAATTACGGGTAAGAAATTAACTCGCTAACCAAACGGGATGATAAGATATAAATTCCTGACTGTTAATCGCAATTCACCTAAAATATTACTGCGTACAAAACAGGGCCTGGGAGATAAAGCTTTGATGGGTATATTGTTGTGCAATCCTTTTTGAGGTTCATTTCTTGAAGTGAGGGATAAATGCCTTATTGGATTTGGAAAAATAGTCAAATGGGTGATTATCCGCTTCATAATTTATTTCCTTGGCTATATAAGGTGTCCACGAATAAAGGTTCTACCATTGCCATGGTAGCCTTGGTCAACTCTTCCTTGGTAGCATCTTGGAACTTTTTCTTAAATTAACTGGCAGTGATTTTGAAGAATTTATATCCATAGTATTGACAATGTAATCTCACGGAAGTGTACACACACAGTCACACAAACAAATCATAGCTCAATATCTCAATCCCTCTCTCAAATCATCATTCAATATTTCTCAATATTAGCTGTTGGATAACACGAGAGGGAGGGCCTCTTTATATAGGCAATACAGTGCTCGGGAGCCATGACTCCTACCAAAATAAGGAACTAAATACTTGATTACCTAATATAACTCAACTGCCTCATATATATCCCTACAAGGTACCTAAGTAAAATAAAAGATGATCACAATTAAAATTCAGAATTTGAAAATCTCACTCCTCTTCAGTGGCCCATTATTGACATCAACTGAAGGTGCCTGTTTATTCCTCAGTAAAAAAAGGTCTCTATGAAAACGGCTTTGAATTGGGAAGGGTTCTCTTGTAATCCCTTTTTTTTATGCTTTATCTTCTCCTTGATATGGAACAGCTTTTGCCTTTGGGGCAGCAGCTATCCGTACGAAGGTTCAGCTATATTTCATGATTTGGGGCACATCATATGGTATAGTGAACACTTGTGATGTGAAGCAATTTAGAAATCCCTGCTTGCAAATCTCTCCACAATCGTGCATTATATGCAGAAATGATCAGCTGCGTTTTAACTTTAATCATATGCTTCTTTTCTGACGGACTACTGCTTTTATTTAGCACAATTTTTTCACCATTTGGTACAAGTGTAGATCTTCTGTATAGAGCAGACTTCTTCGTTCCGGTTCTTTTCTCCATTGGACATAGATAAAAGCGCTAAAAAATGTGGTGATGTATTGCTCTACCGACCACTGATATATTGACATATTTGTTATTAGACAAAACAACTTACTTCAGTTTGTCCACAACAAACTGGAGAAATTAAATTGTGTATACTGATTTTTTAAATTTCTGTTGAAGTTGATTTGTTTAGCATCTTGAACCTACAAAATTCAACACAATGCTATCAGCCATTTTTTTTAATCCTTATGTTTTTGTTCTCCATGTAAGTTTTCCCTTTTTCCTGGCATTTACATATGATTCAGGTTGCAGAGGATGAGAGATATATCTTCATGTCATCCATGCTAGGAATATTGGCTGAATATGGCATTTGGCCTCGTGTTATTAATGCCTCTACTCTTTCCAACAGCATAAAGGTATGAAATGTACAGCATGCATACAATAAGTGTTTGACACACGCATAATGGCTTTGAAAATCCTTTCATTTCCGGGAAAGGATTGCTTAATGGATCATTGAGTCTAAAGTGTCTGTTTGATAACATCGTTATGTACTTAAAATGAAAGACAATTCTTTTCTTTTAAATTAAGTGCAACAACCCCAACTCTGTCCACCCAATACGTCACTTTATATGTTGGTCATGATATTATTCCAAATATCTCTTTTTTATAGATTACCATTTGAAGCCAATTTTTGAACCTCAAGGCTAGTTTAAATGAAAGGAAAGGAAATGAAAGTAAACTTTTCTGCACTCTTCTTGCGTTTATTGAGCTAGAAAGTTGTGGGACTCGCATCCTCCAAATTTTCTACAGCAAAATGTTCCCGCAAAGCACATCCCACAAAACACAGGATTTTTCGGGGAATGTTATAAGAGATTTCAATTATTTTTTCACATAGAATTATTTACGCGTTTATTATTACTATTAATATATCTACTTGTAACTATTCATAATAAACAATACGCTATGTATAGGTATGTTTACGGATTAAAATGTTATTCCTAATGTTATATCTTATTTTTTAATTTATGTTTGTTAAGTTTTGTATACTATTTTGGTAATTTATATAAGAAAATGTACTACAATTTTATTAAATATAAAACTACAACTATATATAGGTATACAATTTTTATATAGATTGTCCTGAAACTTTTCATGTTCAACAAACGGACAAAGGAAAGTAATATTCCTTTTCCTTCACTTCACTTCACTCACTTTTACCAAGAACTATCTTCCCGTCGAACTTTTTTGACTATCAGACGGAGCCTAAATGATGATATAGGAAGCCGGAACACCTTTTAAAGTGCAGGTTATCACATGGTTGATTCCCCACAGAAAGGGCAGGCCTTTGGTTCCGTCATCTCCCTTGTAGTGTAGGATAAAGTGTTGTTCATTTGATGCTTAATTTCTCTCTAGCATCCTTATGGTTGGAAAGAAGAAGAATTAAAGCAGGGAGTCTTGATTAGTCACAAGGAGGGAGAGATTTTTGGTGCTGTTATATAAATTAAAGCAAATTAAGAAGACTGAAGAAGAGCTACTATCATGTTTTATTTCTCCCCAAAAGATATAATATTCTATTAGTGTGAAACAAATTTTACAAAGGAGTCCTACCGTAGAAAGAGTGGACAATTCCCCTCCCCCCCCACCCCCCCGGGGAAAAAAATAGGCTGCAAATTACACTAACAAATGCCAATGGGAAAATTTGAATCTTGGACCGTGCGGAACCAAAGTTTTGATACCATGTTAGGTCACTGTTGGGTATTGTAATCTCCTTCAAAACAAAATAAATAATAAAGATTCTTTCTATTACTTCATTAGAGTTCACCGTTGAGTTTTAAGAATCTTCTCCTTCCCCTTCTTGGGTCCGTATTAGCTTTAATAATATTTTAATACACCTTTCTTTCCATACCAACTTGCAAAAGTTTATCAAAGAGATTCCTGGATTTTCTAAATATGATCCTAAAATTCACCGACTGAGCATGCTGTCACTGATGTGCTACACGTGTTGGGTGTTGCCGTGGTGGTTGATGTGTGACGTAGTGTAGGTTTTGGTTACAACTCTATCTAGAAGACGAGGACAAGCTAAAATATATTCTGTTGAAGTTTGCTATTCTCTATCATATGGGGATATAATGTTCTGTGTAACTTGGCATTTTATATGGATACTCTTTAACTTAAGATTAAGACACTTCTTAGATTTGAGTAGAGGCAGAGGATCAAAACCCATATTGCCCTGATTTTTTTTTCTGCATTTACTTTTTTCACAAATTTTAGCAGGCATTATTGTTATCTACTATATCCGTATCCTTTCTTCTTCCAAGCGCTGATTTGTTTAGCCTTATATTCACCACCCCTTCACGTAGCTACAATTATCCCATTTATAGATAGCAGATACTATGGATCAAGATTTCCTTCGCTTCAACATATGTATATCTTTTTTGGCAGAGCTTACTTGACGAACTGCAGTTGAAGATTAGAACTTCACATGTAAGATTGTTGTCTTCTAATTACTAGTCATAAATTTTTGTTGTTACTGAAGAGTGATGGATTACTGTTTATATATACTTGTTATTGCTTTAGTCAGCCTAATTGTTTACTGTGTACTAGTAGATATGCTATATGAACATTTGTACTGGTACTCATGTTCAGGGTGGTTTCATGTTGATTTAATCTTGTTTATAGTTTTGTAGTCTGTATTTCACTGTATAGTTAGAATGTATATGGCACGTGAGAGAGGCTGACTAAAACATGGATTATGGTTGTGATTAAATGCTAATTAATATGCTTTGCAACTGGGAATTGACATTCAACAAATGCAAATTTTTTGAAATTTCTTTCCTGATTTTATCATTTAACAAGGACATATCTATTTTGTGTTTCTTGGTTTTCCTTTGATTAAACACTATTGCTTGTTATTGTGGGACACACTCTACTGGGACTCTACATATGTTAAACAGTCGTTCCTTTTTCTTTATTCTTTTTTGTGATGGTAGTTTTTTTTTTGGGTGTGGGTGTAAAATGACAAAAAGTCCCTGAACTGTGCAGATTTTGTTATGCGTTCTGTTGTGTCACATATAAGCATCACTAAAAATCCCTAAAAGGGTGTTTTGCAAACAAATAGATTTATGGGCGTTTCTTGCAGAAATGCATATTTCAGTGTGTTTTGTGTCTCCCTGGCCATCATTTAACTTTTGAATTTCTCGTCATAGAAGCTTGATGAAACATGGGGGGTCATTCTTGTTAAGAAGCCACTAAGGATAAATTACATTATTCACAGGCTAGAATGGGGGAGTTATCTTCTATGGCTGGAAATCAAGGGAGAAATGGATCTTTGGACAAAAATCTTCCTGGTTCTAGCCTCTTGACTGGTCAACTTTCGCATGCATCAATGGTACATTTGGAATTGTTTGGGACCTTTTCTTTGGTTCAACTGCAATTTATCTAACTACCAATATCCTATTAAATTCCTTTTTATTTATATACTTTGTATTTGCTTTGTTTTGATGCAGGGTCAGCATGGAGTTCCTCTCTATAATAACTACGTAGATGAACAGCATTTGGCACCAATTGATAATGTGTCAAGATATGTACCTAGCAATAATGATAATCTGCCAGAGTTCGCAGCCAACACTCAAAGGTTAGCAGTAACAGTTTTAGATGTTTCTGCTAGTTAGATCTTGTTTTTTATCCACCTAATATCTCAGTAGTTATTAAAAAACAACACAAATATTCTATGCGCAATCACTTGTGAAATTTTTTCTCCTTCCTTCCCGAATTAGGAGTCCTACTTTTCTTTTTTGTATGTCCCAAATTAAGAGTCCATTTTGGAAAATCAGTGAACCAAGTTCCATGATATTCAAGTAAGTTTCTGTTTCGGTCATCAAGTCAATTTTGCTTAAAAAGCATGATTTTCTAATGTGGACTGTCATTTTGGGAAGTAGGTGTTTTCAATAATTTCAGTTTCAGCTAGTGTTGCTGCTTACAACGTGCTTTCTTATATCTTCACTGGAATCACTTTTAAATTTGTCTCGAGTTATTCTCAAGATTCTTGCTGATGAAGCTGAAATCTGTAAGAACTAAGGCTTCACCGGAGTTTGATGTGTGTGAGTTGGACGAAGACAGAAAGCAAAGAGATAGAAAATGGATACAGAGTATCTACATTTTTGGGCCCGAGTAGTTGGGGCTTATGTCTACGGGAAAAAAGTCTCTCTCACTCCTACCATTAATAATGGGCCTGAGGCCAAGTCACAAGTAGCTAAGCACCGAGATACAAGTGTTCGCAAGAAACCTTGCAGCATGAACAAGGTAAAGAAATAGCATGAAAAATAGTATGAAGAACGTAAGTACGCATTGTTGAACTACAACATATGTCTTGTCATAAATGAGGTCTTGGGGTTGTGTTTATAGTATCCAAAGTGTCCCAGCCTTGGTTGACATGGGCAGGAGGCACTCATTTAGTGGAATGGTTGAGAAGAGTGATCTCCTAGAGACTGGAACACTAGAGAGACTATTAATACACTGGAGACTTGGCTTTGCTGATACCTCTGAAGGCGGGGAAAAACATTCTTCTTGCTTGGTATGGCAATGTGTCCCCCTATTTGGCCTCAGAAGGTTTTGGCATCAGTAACTCCTCTTGGGAAAAGACTATGGGTAACGGGTGTTAGACCTTGGTTGAGCAAGTGGGGCTTTGACAATGAGGGTTCAGTAGGATAACATGAGGAGCATAGGTCTCGGCTTCTAAAATTACTATTTACGTGGAACATTTAACTAATGCGTTGATGTGGTCCCAACAACCCCGTGTGACACCCCGCCTAATAAAATACCGGGTGATCAATCCTATATCAAATTAAACAGGAATCTCATCTGGTTCATTCTTAGCATCACTGTCGAAAACTTTTTAAAATACATGGTGCCAAATTTTATCTTTTTATTTAACATTCCAACAATAACATGCGAAAGAATATACAACTAACCATTCACACAAACACTGAAATGAACAATACTAGACATGAATAAATATAATCCTTGCCGAGACGACCATCGACCACAAATCAAATAACGAAATGAATCACATGAGTAATAACTGAATACATCAACTAACTGAAATAAAATGGACAACTAGAGCGACATGCCCAAGTTGAATACTGATTGCATCCTACTCTAGGAATGAAATGACGGAAACGGCCAAGTCAAAGTCCAGCAACATCCACATGTGTCGCAACTGCGAAAACCTGGAATAGAGCAATTATGGCTGGACACCTAAAAGGTTTTGAAAATATTTTATAGTAAGGGTTAGAAGCCAAAACATTTTGAAAATATTTAGCAAGTGAATTTAAATGCAGTAAATTAAAATACAAGTATGCTCTCCATATTTAAGTTGGTGTCGCACATTCTCTTGAGGACACCTCACCCCTCCACTAATGTGCGCGGCTAATGTACTATATCTGACCCATCTAGCTAACCACCCCGTAACCAATGTTTACAAAGGCGAAAGGTGAGGCGTAAGCCTCATCTAAAAGAAAAAAAAAGAGCAAAATAATATTTAAAAAATACTAATAAAACCATAAAAATAAAATAACAAAAAAATATAAAATAAAACTACAAAAAAAAATCCTTGAGGGTTTTCTCACATAGTTTGACATTTTTTTGTTCCCCCCGAGATAACTTTTTAGAAAAAGAAAATCAATTTTAACATATTGGTTATTTTACAATATGACAATAAATTAATCAATGCAAAATCGTACTGGCAAAATCATTTTTTTAGCTTCATTCTCATATTGGTTATTTTATAATATGACAATAAATTAATCAATGCAACTTAACAAGCGAATTTATTAAAAAAACATTGATTTTCAAGCTAAGATTAAAAAAATAGTAACTTTATTAAAAAAAATAATAAAACATATAAACCTAAGTTTATTAAAAAAAACAACAACCTTTAAAATATATTAGTATAAGCTAAAGAAAACATATTAATCTAAGTTGAAAATAAAAAAACAGAAACCTTTTAAAAAAAGTCATATTGAAGTTAATTTAGTACATTTATTTCAAACAAACTATATATTTATAACAAAATATAGTTTCAAACAAATTTATACACTTATTTCAAACAAATTAGTAAAGAAAAACAAAATTAAGTGTAATTTTAAAACTAAACTAAAATAAAAAAAGAATAAGAGTAAGTAGATTAAAACAACATTTTTTTTAAGTTAAGTGCAATTTTAGAAAAATGAAGAACTTTAACATTTAAAAAAACAGACTTTGTGATGAAAGAAGGAAAAAAAAAAAAATATATATATATATATATATATATATATTTTTTATTATTATTATTATTATTTTTTTTTATTTTTTTTCTCGCGCCTCAGCAAAAAGGCGTGAGGCGCATCGAGGCGTAAACGTCGAGGCGCATTGAGGCGTAAGCCTCAAATTCAACCCCGAGGCTTTTTTTCAGCGCCTCGCCTCGAGCGCCTTTTTAAACATTGTCCGTATCCAAGGTTTTAAAAGGCGCGAGGCGTAGTTGAGGTGAGGCGAGGTCCGAGACGTAAGCCTCAACTTTTTTCCACGAAAATCACTGAAAATGATATAAAAATAATAATTAAATGAGGAACAAAATATGTATCACATCTTTCATGAAAACAAATGATGTAAACTCGATTCCACAACACAATACAAATAATAACACCATCCTGTCATCATCATAATACATATTATACCATCAAATTAAAAGAAATCCATAATAGTAACAACTCACTAAAATAATATAGCAAAAAAAATAAAGTCAGTTTATTATATATAAAGTCAGTTTATATACAAGTCAGTTTATATATAAAATAAAGTCAGTTTATAAGTAAAATATAAGTAAAAAAAACAGGTAAAATAAAGTCAGTTTATATATAAGTAAGTTTATATATAAAACAGTCAGTTTATATATATATAAAGCAAGGTTCTAAAAAACGCGAGGCGTGGAGGCCAAGCCTTAAGCCTTAGAAGCCTAGGCGGGCCTTAGGCGTAAAATGGCGTTTAGGCCTTTTTAATATATTTTAATATTTTTTAGCCATAACAAGGCTATTAAAATACGAAAAGTGTACATATCATAAAAATATGTCTGAATATTTGCAAATTAAAATACTATTTGATTATTTTGGATGAGATAATGGTCTGATTTGTAAAAAAATCTTTAAAAGGTATATCGTTTCACTAAAGCATTATTGTTTTTAGAGAAAAAGTGAGCCTTAAGGGTTTTACCAAGCATAAGGCGGGGCGTTTCTCCCAAGTCTCAAGCCTAGGCGGGTTTTTTTAGAACAGTGATATAAAGTAAGTTTATATATAAAATAAAGTCAGTTTATTAGTAAAATATAAGTAAAAAAAACTGGAGTTTAGAGTAAAATAAAAAAACAGAGTATGTATATATATATATTAGAAAAAATAAAAAAAAGCCACATCTGCATGTGCAGCAACCAAAAAAAAGAGACGATCGGCTAGGGTTTTTGGTTGGAATTATCTTTGGGCAGCAAACGACTTGTGTCGGAAACGACAAGTAATTTTTTTTTTAATAACTTTTGACCACTTTTACTCTTAATGAGGAGAGAAAAAAGAGGCGTAAGCCTCAACAGCCTCGAGGCGTAAGCCTCAGCCCTCCCACCTAGTGTCTCACCTCGGGGAGGAGCCTCGAGGCGAGCCTCATTTTGCCTTTTGAAACCATGCCCGTAACTAGTCTTGTCACATATAACACACGATTTCCCACTACTCTATCCCTAGTGGGTTTAGTATGCTTTATAAGTTATTAATCTCGTTAATTTCTTTAAATCATTTCTTAGTTAATTGCCATATAACATTCTCACGGGTTATATACCCACTTATACGATTCACATCACGTATATGAGTTATAAGTTTATTATTCACACGAACTTATTTAAATCAATTCCAATTCAATACTATATAACTGTTTCACAAGTTATATTAATTATACAATTCTCATCCTGTATTATCATGTATATAATTATACCATATATACGTACAAATCCTACAACATTCACATATACATGTCGTAAATATATACTATCCCTCCGAGTAGGCACTTATCGGGTGTTCTCTAGATGCTATCATAATCGAGTATACTCATCCGCCCTGAAACCCTGACACAGTTAGCTCTCCGTTTCAGGAAAATATACAAACGATGTGGAGGCGGCCATAGTGTTCCACGATAATGAGACCGAATCATATCCAAAGCGTCTCATTCCCGACCTGGGGACTATACTCACCCTGCATTCTCTAGCCAGGGGATTCACCCACATCGCACAACCTCCCCTGATAGCATTAGAATGAGTATGCTTTACTATAAATAGTATTCAAACAAATATTTATAAATCATACATATATATATATACTACACATCACCATATATATATATATAAATCTAGGGTACCGGTGTACTATGCCCATACTCAAGCCTAAAATATATAAGTCTATGGTCCGACTTTATTCCAATTAACTATACACTAATTACTTTATCATTATTTTGGTGTCACCCTACCAATTATGCCTGGAATCTCTCTCTTGTCCCGAAATTCAATATTCCCAATTCAATGTTCAATTTCATCCAATTAAGTTTCCCCCAGTTAATTAACAAGGTTCCAATCACTTAATCATAAACCTTTTCAATATTCCCAATTTAATTAATCCTCTAATTAATCCAAGGGTAATTAGTCACACCTATCAATTTAGGCAACCTCCAACGGAATAACAACTCAAAAATATTTCTTAAAATTTGCTCCACAAATCGGCCCAGATTTTTAAAATGCCGTTTTGGGCATTTTGGAGCCGTTTTTGGAGAAAACGTATTAGAGGACAACAGTTAGAAAACGCGATTTTCTACAGGGCTAAGCGGACTGAATCGACATTAGAACAGTAAATACCTCAATTCTGTACAGATTTCTTCATCAAAACTTTTCAAGATTCATCATAAATCCATCCTTTTATCATATTCAATCTAACACTAATAATTACATCAATTAGAGCATCAAATCAACCAAATCTTGTCATCTCTTACATATTATAACTCCCAACAATGAAAATCCCCAATTTATAATGAAACATAAACCCTAACATATTAATTGATTTCACCTCCTTGAATATGAATAGGTAAATGAAAATTAACAATTGCAAATTAAACCACTTTCCTTAATTTGTAGATCAAAGCCTTTGGATGAGAATGTTGGATTGAATGCAAGGATCTCTTCTTGTTCTTGAAGCTATCTCCTAAAATCCCCAACTTGTCTTCTAATGGCTCTCCTCTTATTCTCATCCTAATTTTAGTCTTCTAAAATGACTTTAAGTAGCCTCACCCTTACATACTTAGGGTTAAAAACTCAATTCCCGTTTTTGGGTCTATGGGCCTCCTAAAATGGCCCCAAATTCTTTATTTGGAGCTCAATTATGTCTAATTAAGTCCCGAGATCCAATATATACATATGGCCACTCATTTCCAACTATTTTGACCCATCCAGATTCAACCGTACACTCCAAATTGCCATACAAATTAATTTATAACATCTTCCAACTTTAAGGCCTCAAAAAGGCGGCATAAAATAGTCCAAAATATTTAATCCTCAATTCGCCAAATTAATAAATTCCTCAAATTTACAAATTCACTAATCATGAATTTAATTCCTCCAAATAAAATAATTTCTTTTTCTCCAAATATTTAATTTAATTAAAGGTCCTTGAATATACGGGGTGTTACACCCGGGGATTCAAATTGACGTGATGGCCTTAGCTGGGTTGGTCTTGATAGTTTGGTAGACCACTCTCTAGGTTTGGTGATGTAAAATATAACGAAATAAATAAAAAACACTAACAAAAATATTGATATCAATAAAAGTTGTAAACGCGAAAATTTGGTGTGCTAGTGTCCAATAGGAGGTGAATAGGTCATGCTTGGAATTCATTGCTAATTAAAAAATTTGCTCGTTTTATAGCGCAACAATTATAACTGATTTGCAAAATGATATTCAAACTCAAACTCACTTAGGCAATTTATCAAACACTTAACCTCAAAATTATTAGATCCAATTTTAAGTTCAAGGAAAGTGTTATGAGATCAATTCGAATCTAATTCAAAAGCCTTTGAGTTCAATTGCAACTAAACAAGATGAGAAATCTACATCTAGATTCAATTAGATATCCAAATTCAAGTTAATATGTGTTTTAGGGGAGATCTAGTCAAACTAGTTCAATTCAATTGCAATTATGTGAGATCTAAATATCTAGCAAACCTAAATCAATTGTCGATCTGAGATTATATGAGGTTGTATGTGGTGAATAAGAGTAAATGCGAGATTAAGTACAACACCAAGGTATACGAGTAAACCTCCCAACCAATGGAGCAAAAACCTGGGTCGCTACAACTAAATTACTAGAAACATGAAGAATTTTGCAAGAGATGAGTCATTTACTTAGATTGATTTCTCATTTACAAGCTCTTGTAGTCCACCAATCCTCTAAACTCCACCGATCTAATGGCTCTCAACCTAAGCTCCTCTAAAGCATCTTGTAGAGGGAGAAAATTCTACTTCTATTAGCTTCCACGCATCCAACTTGGAGAACTTCACTCCAAATCTTTAGATTTTCCTCATGTTGATTGCTCAAGTGAAGATCTTCAATGGAAAATGATGAAAAAAAGATTTTTAAGGTTGTTTTGATGAATCACTCAAAAATCTCGCACAAAATATTTCAATAAAAGTGAGGTAAAATCAAATCTCATCTAGTGTTTCTAGAGAGAGAAAGAGAAGCTCTTAGAGGGAAACAAACAAATTCAACTCATAAGTGTACCCTAATGTGAACTCCCAACATGTGTCCCCCGCCTGCTTGAAGGTTGTTTCTTGGTTTAAACCTCGACCTGTCTCACAGCCGCCACTATAAATTTCTTCTATAATCTTTTTAAATTGTTTCTCTCAAAGTATATTATGACACCCCGCTTAATAAAATACCGTGTGATCAGTCCTATACCAAATTAAAACAGGAATCCCAGTTGGTTCATCTTTAGCATCATTGTCGAAAACCTTTTAAAACTTACTAACCACCTAGTATTCCAAAAAGCTGGTGTCAAATTTTATCTTTCAATTAAACAACCAATAACATGCAGAAATATAATATGAGTTATACACCACGACTGAAATAAATCAACATAATAATTAATTAAACTACATGCCGAATAAACCATCGGCCACCAAAGTAAATAGTCCAATACAAACATCCAACACGTGAATAAGTAAATCTGAAAACTATATTGAAAAGTCTGGGTGACAAGTCCTAAGCAAAACTGAAACTGATAAATGATTCCTACTCTAGGAATGAATGAATGCTGCGTCTAATCCAAACTCCTGCTAGCATCCACATGTGCCACAGCTCCGTGTTCCTAGAATAGAATATCAATCCTGGCGTTCTTGTAGCTGGACGCCTAAAAAGTTTTGAAAGTAGTTTTATAGCAAGGGTTAAATCCAAAACATTTTGAAAATATTTAGCAAGTGAATTAACTGCAGTAATTTAAAATGCATGAACGCGCTTCATATTTAAGTTAGTGTCGTACTCTCTTGAGGTCATTCTCACCCCTCCATTATTGTGCACACCTAACGATTACCTTAACCCCACCTAGTTGTACTACCCCGTCCAACTAGTCTTGGTATAATCTCCCCCTTTCCATACTACTCTAACCCGAGTATAATAATTCCTGAATTATAAGTTATCTCACCAATTAACTTGTTTAATTTCTTTTAAATCATAACCTCTAACCGTGATACAAGTTATACAAAGTAAAGTATATACATTACACACTGTATTATTTCCCGCATATACTATTTACTACCATAATATATGTACCTTTACTAAAAACATCCACACATATATCATATGTATATCCATCCCTCCGAGTATACCCTCACTGGATGATTCCCTCTAAAGTGCTATCTCACTAGGTGTGCTCACATAACCTAGTTACCCAAGTTGGAATTGCCCACCAACCTGACCCAAAATACAAACGTAGTGGAGGCGGTCATATTCCTTCCCTGAAAGTGAGATAAGCCGCTCACCCATATACCGGACGCTATGACCTGGGGATATACTCACCTTACTCCTCAAGCTAGGGGATTCACCCACATCGCGCAACCTCCCTTAATAGCATTAGAGTATATAAATTAAATAAATATCTAGTCACTGATATTTAATAGCACACACAATATATACACACACACACACACACACACACACACACATATATATATATATATATATATTATCACTACACCGTATATATACATAATAAAAACCACGGCTTTACCGTGTACTGAAAAACCCGTAACACTAGCCTGAACTTTCCCGAGTCTCTGGCCCGACTCAACTTAATTAATTTTCTCACTTATTAATTTATCATCTTTCCGAGTCTATGGTCCGACTCTAATTTATTTAATTCACACATCAGTCAATAGAATATTTCCCCCGAGTCTATGGTTCGACTCTAATATAAATACTTTACACATTAATTAACTTATTGCCTTGTGTCACTCAACCGACATACCCGGACTCGCTCACTCGGCCCATAACTTAATATTTCCCGAGTCTATATCCCGACTCCAAATTTATTTGTTTATCTCCCTAATTAATTTGATACCTTGGCGTCGCTCAACCAATATGCCTGGACTTGCTCACTCAATCCGTATATAATTAATTTGGAACCTGATTCCCCAAATTTATCCATAAAGTATCTCACGTAAATCCTTCCTAATCTCATTACGTTTCCCTATAATTGTTAGGAAAATGTGTTTCATAATCATTTATCATTAAGCAATGCATGGAAATTAAAACTTAAATTAATTTCCCTTAATATATAAAATTGGTCGAACCGCCAAAAATCTGGGACCATCGATCGATCGATTCCCTGGGTCGATCGATCGATCGAACATGTATTCGTCTTCTCCGGCTTGCTATCTCAGCCATTGATGAACCCTCAAGCTTTGTTTTCATTCTAAACCCTTACCCAATCACAACCAACATTATCTTCACATAAAAAAAGGGTCTAAACCTCCTAGAGATCTTAATTCATCAACTAATTTCCATTAATTCCAACATTTTCCCGATTTGGGTTTTATCCGGGTTTTAAATCTCCAATACGATTTTCATTCCTATTAACAGAAATTAACCATCGATTCTTACTGGTTTTAACATACGATTTATACTTCTACATTCCAGAATCATAAACATAATAAATTTCACCCTTGACCCCATTCAAGTATATCAATTACCAAAAACCCAATTTTACATGAATACCCACCCAAACGAATTTTGGTTTATACCTCCCATAGTATGAATTGATTATCATCAATTTAAGAACCACAACAGTTAACTTGCCTGGAATTGTTCGTAGAGTCTGATCCGTTGGTGTAGAGAATGGTTGACGACGAACACTCACTTTGTCCCTTAATTTGTCTCCAAAAAGGTTCTCAATTTGCTTCTAGATTTGTTTCCTCTGTGTCTCTCTCAAACCCTAGGTTTAGAATTGTTAACTGCCGTTCAATAAGTCCTCAATTAGGTTAAAAATCCTCAATCCCGTTTTTGGCCACATGGGCCTAATTAAAATGACCCAAATCACCTCGTGTGGCCCCGACTATGCCCAAAAATGCTCCGAGACCCGATTACTACCCCCGAATACTCTTTTCTGACTATCTCGATCCTTTCGGACTCAAATTCGCACTCAGAATTGTCATCCGAAACACTTTATAACATTCTCCAATTTTGACCTCAAAATGCGACACACAAAATTTCGAACAATTAAACTTAAAGTCGCCAAATATAAATAATTCTTCCCACTCAAATAAATTCTCCAAATTATAAATTTAAGTTTCTCCAATTTAAATATTTTTATACCTCCCAAAAATAATTAAATATTAAATCCTCAAAATTACGGGGTGTTACATATATCTCTATGTTTAGAGGAGGCTCCAACAACATTAGACAAATTGCAACGCTGTTAAAGAAAGAACTAATCGTCATGTGTTTTTTCCAATGTTTTAAATCGCGGTCGCGCAGGGTGTCGCGTTCTGACTCCAAAGTAGCATTGCGCTAATCGCGTCGCGCATCGCGCGAGTAATTCATGCATTTCTGCTTTTTAATTAAAAAACTTATAAAGAAAATATAAATAAATAACATTTTAAAGTGAAATTTGTAAGAAAGTAACATTTTAAACTGAAATTGGTAAAAAAAGTTATATTTGAAATTGATTTTTTTAAAGTTACTTTTTAACTTGACAATTAAAAAAATAATAATAATAATAACATTTTAAACAGAATGATGAAAATAAGTAACATTCAAAGCTAAAAATAATAAAATAAATAAAATTCTAACATGAAATTTGTAAAATAAGTAAAAGTTTAAACTTAAAATTATAATATAATAACATTTTAAACAGAAATTTATAAAACAAGTAGTATTTTAAATTGAAAAATATAAAAAAAATAATAATTCAATCAGATATTTATGACACATGTAGCATTTTAAACTGACAATTATTAAAAATAAAACATTTTGAACTGAGATTTGAAACATTAGTAACATTTAAAACTGGAAATTATAAAATAAAAAACATTATTTACTGAAAAATGTAAAATAAGCAAACGTTTAAGTAAACCGAGAATTTGGAATAGAAAATATTAAATAAAAGTAACCTTTTAAGCTAAACTTTTTAAAATAAGCAAATAACATCAGTGAGACCTTCGTAAATAAGTAAATTGCGGGTTTGGAACAAAGAATACCTCACACAAACAAAGTCTGCACGTGAAATAAGGTAACACTTTTCCCCCTCCTTAACTAAACTGAGGTTTCTAAGAAAAACATGGATAGCGTTGCTGTTGCGCCAAATAGCGTACAATAGCGCCAAATAGCGCACGCTTTTTGAGCATCCCGTAATACATTAACCGCAACGTTGCGTTTAAGCAATAGCGCACTTTTTAAAACATTGGTTTTTTCGAAACAACTACTAGTGTCAATTGTAGTTGATGAGCAAATCAATAAACATAGAAAGCAATTTTGTTTTTCATCAAAATCAAACTTTTGAGACCATTAAACTCTCTCTGCATTGCCATGCCCACGTATACTTGACATGCACAACCCATGTTTGGAAAGAAGTGAGTCATTACCTGTCTTAAGTGATAAGGATGTAGTGTCACGAACATGTACAATGCCAAGGAAACGTTCAACTCCAAACTTTTTTTGTCCACGTAATGTTCAACTTCACCTTTTTTTTTTACCCCAATTTGAAAAGCCCTCACTAACAAATGTTTCACTACCCCCTTGCCCCCCTTTCTTTGGTTTGAACAAATAGCAAACTTAACAATATGCGGCTTCCGTTGTTACGCTATACTCCAACCACCTCCCAAACTCATTAAACCATGCCGGAATAAATCTACGTTTATCACCAAATTCTTTCCATGGAAAAATGTAATTTTTACGTTGACAAGGGCCCTTTGTAGATATGCTCGTCGAACTTTCTCAATAGTTTAGATTCACCATAATCATAAGTACTTTTTCTCAAAGAAGGATCGTATGGGTGCTCATCTAAATTGATCGCAATACACGGGGACAGAGGAATATTTGGTGAATATTGTGATTGTTCAATAAATTGATCTTGCCTTTCGATATTATTAGACCTCATATTTCGAGAAGATTGAACTTCGGTTTTAAGAATATGTTTCATCAATTCTTTTTCGTTTAAAATATTTTTCCATGACACCCTAAAAATGCAATTTAAACAATTAGTATTCTGCCTAAAAATATAATATTATGCCTATAAATATATTTAACATTTATTCTGCCTATATTAAACAATATTCTGCCTAAAAATAATATTCTGTCTAAAAATAATCTGCCTAAAAATAATAACATTTAACTAATGAAGTCTAATGAAACATTAAACATTAAAAAAAAGCCCTCTGAAACAAATTTAACTGCATGAAGTCTAATAACATTGAACAGGATTAAAAAAAGTGGGGATGGTTCTTCTTACCGGCCGAGTGTGAGTGGAGGAGAGCCGCAGCAGCAGGCTGGATGAGTGAGGTTAGGCCGGAGGAGCCTGCAGGAGGCTGGAGGAGTTGAGGGCGGCTGACCGGAGGAGGTGAGGACAGGATGCCCGAGAGAGAGGTGAGGGCCGGAGAGATCGACTGGTGTAATAAGTGATGAGAGAGAAGTTGAGAACGAAAATTTTAGAAATGGGCAGCTGAGGTGAGAAACGGGTTTTAGGTTAAAGCAAAATTTATTACGTTTCTGCCTCTTCAAATTTTAAAACTCTCTAAAAATCATCACCTTTTACTTATTTTTTTTCACACATAACACCCATGGATTTTTTTTTTCGGTACTTTTTTTCGAAGAACTTAGGGTGAGTCACCGCACCTCCTCGGCCCCATACAAACCCGCGCCTGCTTAGACATGCTATTTCATTGAGAAGGACATAGGAGACAGAAAAGGAGTTCCCATTCACTAATTGATTTTTTTGGGAAAATTGTTGCTGTTCCTATTTCATATGAATTGGATAACATAGGATTACTGATTTGTGCACCTGAGTCTGTCTAGCAGAGAATTCTAGCAATGCAGTAATTTGCATATTTTTTCTTGATAATGTAAGTATCCAAATATTTATATTTAAATATCAACTTTACATAAAGGTACCCAACTCACAGAGAGTAGGTGGAGTATATACTAAATTAATGGTTTTGAGGCAAATCTGAGAGACTAGAACCAATAAACAAAAATTGCAAGTTGGAAAAAGGAAAAATTTCACTAAAAGAAGTTTTGGTTCTTTGAGAATGGGAGTCAAACCAGAAGCTGTGGTTTGTCGTGAACTTGAAGACATTGATTCCTTACTCTATGTTCCTCTGCAATTGAGATGCTTTCATGTTGCTCTTGTTGGGTTGCTTTGAGCTTTGCTGTTTACATTGTTATCCATGTGTGTTTAATGCGTAGTTTGTTTTTATCAGCTCACTCCGCCGCTGCTTGGATCTTTACTTAAACCAAGTTGACTTGCTGAAGTACACAATTAAAAGAAATAGAATAAAATGTTAAATTTATTAATTAGATACATACTGTTTCCTCTTTTCATCAAGTGTTTCACAAAAGGTGTGTGCTCCTATACCACCGTGCTTATGTATAATAATAATAACAATAATTATTATGTTTATTATTATCATTACTATGTTATAGTAAGTCACCTTACCTTGTGGACGTACACCATCTAAGTACTTGATTTCTAATGTTACTTATTAAATATCAATTCATATGCTTCTAAATTGTCAGTGTATCCACCATTCTGACTAAATTTTCCCACTACCTGTTCTCATGTTATGAATAAGTGAGGAAACTGAATAGAAACTTACAGAAGAAGAAAACATGACATAAGAAACCCATATAAATGTGCACTTAACAATATTTGTTAAAGAATGTTTTAAGGAATAAAATGAGTGTGTGTGTGAGTGCATGCTCACTCAATAACATGAGCTAACGAAAAATACACACACACACACACACACACACTAAGGAGACATTGTTTTCTTGAAGTTTAAGTGAAGTTAGATATTTTCTCTGACATTAGAATATTGCGTGGACTCGCTCTCTGAAAATTGTGCTCACCAACACTGCAGACTACTTAAAACCTTTTTTTTTTCAAATGATTTTTTTGTTTGCTTTCTTTCTATTACTATTCGTTTTCATTTTCCCTTACGAAACAAAAAAGGAAGAGAAATCTTTTCCTTCCCATCAAGTAACTCATAATTGGATAATCCATTTTTTTCCCTAGGTGTCTTTCCTTTTTGTTAACATGGTATTTTAAATCATATAGAAATTATTAAATTGTCTTTCATGCAAAACTTGACATTTTCATGGTTGTCTTAAAAGTTGTAATGCTTTTAGATTTTGCTTTATTTTCCAAGCCACGGTCACGTTTGAACTATTCGATGATCATATCCACATGAGTTTATTTGTTCTTTTCTTTTTCCTGGTTCAGTTTCTATTTTAGCATTTTATATTTATGATGTGGTCTCCTTTCTTATAGACTGCTTTCACAGTGACATTGCAGTTGCGGGGTCTATTCCCAATTTTTTATTCCATAGAAGAGTGAACATGGGATCCGAAGAGAATGTCAATGAAAATTTATTTCATGCACCCACCATACATGATAGGGATGCTTCTTTTACTATAGAAGGTAAGGGATCTTATCTTTTTTTGTATAATTTCATGAACTTCCAGAAATTGTAATATTATTGGTTGCCATTAGAAGAGGGCCCCGGCATAGAAGGGTTTCAAATCATTGGGGATGCTAAACCAGGAGGCAGACTTTTAGGCTGTGGATTCCCTGTACGTGGTACTACTCTCTGTATGTTTCAGGTAACAAAGCATTGTGATGCATCCGCAAAATATTTAAGTATTTATATATATATATATAACTATTTCTCATAAGCAGTAACCCATACATTAAGTACTAAAATTTTGTTTTCAACAATTGTTTGCTTGCAAATTAGTGGGTTCGTCATCTTCAGGACGGCACTAGAGAGTACATTGAGGGTAAATATTGAAATAACTTCTGATTTATTGTGTGGTTTCCTTATGGTAGTCTTATTATTTTAAATATATACTATATTTCGACTTAACTAATATATTTCCTTATGTTTGTTTTTGTGTTTACGGCTCAGGAGCAACAAATCCAGAATATGTAGTCACAGCGGATGATGTTGATAAACTTATTGCTGTTGAGTGCATACCAATGGATGACCAAGGGCGTCAGGTATTCTGTTAACTTCATTATCTGTATATATATCAAATTTTCTTTTTATCCGATTAAAAATTTTAAGTTATATTTAGCATTAATATAATGTGTAATGTCATACTGAATTGAGAAATTCATTTGTGCACCCAGTTTTGAATTCAATAATAGGGGTGTTCTCATTTCACTCTCTCGCCAGTAAATTTTTTTCCACTTTACTCCAATGGCATATATTTTGGGCGCGAAACTCCGTCACCTAACCAAGTTATAACAGAGTCTAGAATACTCCCTCGTATACTTTTATATGTCATCACGAATACACAACTAAAATGGACCATAATCTTGATTTAAATTGAAGAGATAAAGTCTTGAAAAGTTAGCTTTGAAACCCTCTTGAAAACTTGATTTAATTGCTTTGAAATCCTCCTTTGAATCCCCACTTGAAAAGCCTTTGAAATTCTGTGATTTGTTTTATGAAAATGGTTGCGATTTGTTTTATGAAAATGGTTGCTTTTAGAAGGGTCTATATTGTAGAAGGTTCTACAGAGTTTTTTAGAGTTTGTTTATGAAGAAGGTAGGTTAAAATGAGGGCTGATAGCTTTTAAATGAAGCAAAATGTTTAAATCACATATTATTAAGAGGTGGAACCACACTGCGACCTGGCCGCGATCGCAGCCCTCAACCCATTGATAGCAGCTGTACCAGCCGCGGTCGTGGCCTAAGGCTTGGGCTCCCAAATTATATGTCGGTGGTTTTAAACCAAAACCCTAAAGTTACATCAAACTCTAGCTTAATATCCAAGCAATACACAAAGACCCATTTACCTCCGGGCTTTATCCAAAATTTCCCGTTCGTCCCAATCAGTTTATAACTTATAATAATTACAATTTTAGCCCCGAACTTTCTAAAATTAAACTTTAGCCCATAAAATGAACTCTATAATTCTGTTTCAATTCATTTCAACTTTAAATTCTCATAAATGATTTTAAATTCACAAATTCAATTATATAATTAATCCGGATTCCAAATTAATCAATCTTATTTCTTTTAATTAGTACAATATAAATTCCTCCTAAAAATACGAGGTAATACAAGGCGTGCCGGAGAAGTCTCCGAAAATCACCGGGCCCATTGGAGGTGGGGGTCACTGCACCCAACTTTGAATTCAGAATTCCTGATCACTGCCCGTCTGCGTTGGATATTGTAGCCAGCAGTGTGAATTGAGTTTCGAATGTACTCAGTTTGAGGGGAGGATGTCCTTTGACAAGGATGACTTCCACTTTATAGGTGGTGGGATCAGTGTTTCGCTTAGCCAGGGGGGAGGAGGGTAGGTTGTACGAGGGGCGGACCTTTATGCCTGGCTCCTCCTGCTATAGTCGTAAAAATGTTCTTCTGCCTTCACGCTGGTGGAGTTTTCTCAAGTGGGGGAGAATGATGTATACATGCCAAAGGGTTTAATTGTAAATTTTATTTTTTAGTATTATTAGAATAAATGAATATTCCTAACGAATATTCTAGAATAGGTTAGTTAGCATTAGTGATGTCCTGGCTTTGGTTCACATCACATGTCAGGTTGGCCACCAAGTATTGGGGGCCTACAGACATCCTTGTATTATCTCAATTTAGGATGTACCAAGTACTATTAATGACATGAAAAGAGTTTGATTTAATTATTATAGCTGCTGTAAAAGTTTCCGTGTCCACATCTACATCAGTAAAGGCACTCCTTTTAATAAGAACTCTGATTTCGATATTTTCTGTAGTTTAATTTTGTGTGTGTGATTCCCTTTTACATCATAAACTACTTTTAAAGCATTCATGTCACTAGAAAATGCATTCCTCCCAACCCCCCCTCCCCCCCTCCCCCCAAAAAAAAAAATAAAAAAAAAATTGTAGTGCATAAAAATTTGGTCTAACCTTGGTGCTATTGTGATTGTTACCAGGGGGAACTAGTCAGACGTTTTGCTAATGATCAGAACAAGATAAAATGTGGTAAGTCTATATGGATTAACATTGATGCTTCCAAAACCTAGAAACCTGAAATTGGTGGCATTTCTTATACATTCTTGTAACCATCGGCTTATATTTTTGTATTATTCATCTGTTAGTTTTACTTGGAGAACTCTTTTAGTAACATGATGAAGTTATTTTTTTCAGTCCCTTGTCTTCGTCATATTTGGCAACATAATTTAAAAGTGGAATTGATGCGTAGCATAGAAAATGTCCCACGTATCGAGAGAGAATAAATAAATATTTGATATTTTCATTTTAGTTAGATATTATTGCTCTCTCTTATATTTAGTCTTCTGATAATGAAGGAGAGCATATCAGGCGACTCCCTTAATTTTATCTAATTTTCTTTTTAGTTGTGGTGGTAGGCAAAGAGTCTTTTCACATTTAAAGTGGAGGATTTTTACATTCAATAATAATGCTATTTTTGGTTAAAGAGGGATTTGGAGATTGTTTTGTTTTTCCCTGCATGTATATAAATTTATTGGTATCATAATCTAAAGGTAGAGAATTTATTAACCCCTCAAATTTTACTTGATTCAGCTCTCCCGCCTAAATCCACGCCCGGGTGGGCACCCGAGAACGTCCCTATCCTTATTCCTTTAGGGTGGAGCCAACACCACGATCCAATGCGAGCGAGAAAATCCCGTTATCCCCTTGACTTTAACCTTAAGATCACAACTCCGTCCTCAAGCAATCTCAACTAAGGAACACAATACAAGAGATGAAATGAAAATAAATAAAACACAGGATCTTGTTTTTAATTCAATACAGGTAAGAAGTGCTCTCTCGAGATGATATTGTAACAACTCGCCTAATGGGATACTGGGCGATCACTCCTATATCAAATTAAAAGAGGAGTCACATATGGATCATCCTTTGCATCACTGTCGAAAATCCATTTAATTACTAATATCCTATTAGGCGAGCGTTAAAAACTTTTACTTAACTACTCGTTTTACGATTAAAATAAAACATCCACAAGTTAATGCGTAAATGAAACTGAAATAAATTAAAATAACCGAACACTCGGTTCAAATATACAACCATATCGAATGCTGTACTGAAAGAATAAATAAATGCAATTGAGCCATTGGCTCGAATGTTTATACAGTACCTCCTATCTAGAGTACAACGATGGAAGCGGCTATCAAAAACCTGCACGCATCCACAGCTGCTGCAGCTGACGTCTGACTCGAAAGAATTTTCATCCAGGCGTCCCTGTGTCTGGACACCTATGTATATATATAATATAGCAAGAAAGGAAAAGTAGGTAAACGGGTCAGAGCCCGAGTTTTTGAAAATATTTTGCAAGTGCATAAATGCCTTATTATTTTGAAAAAGGTTTTATCTCATATTTAAGTTTGGTATCGCACTCCCATGAGATACCCCTCACCTCTCCGCTAATAGTGCACTCCTAGCGCATCCCTCTAAACATCCTAGTCAAGCTATCCTGCTAAACTAGTCTATCCCAAACCCACTATCAATCCTAGATAGTCCAAGAAATGTACTAAGGGCTAAACTTCACCCCAGTCTCAACGTTATGCCATGTTCGTGCGTGGGGTGTCTCGCAAAGCGAAATCCAAACAAGGAACCCCCTCGATACACTACTATGCGGCACGGTCGATCGTCGAGATCCATTAGTCCCTCAGTACAGAAAGATATATATAACAATATATATACCATAAACATTTATAATATTAGAGTACTAAGGATTAAACTTCTCCCCAGTCTCAAGACAATGCCATATAGTGTTTAATAATCTTTGATTACTCTCCCCGATGATATATCTAATGTCTTTTTGGAACTTGTTTTCCAATTTTGATATTGCCCGCATTTTCCCATTATCCCGAGTTTTCATCCCGAACACTTTGAATCCGTACATACATTCCCTCGTTTCGTACTCTAAGCCTAGCCTACATTATAACCCTATACAAGTCCTATGTGATCTTAGGTTGATGTAATTTAAAAGTCATAATAGTTGTGATAATCTGTGAAAATGCATTTTGCCTCTTTTAGTGTGCGGTATCCTTTCATTGAGATTACATTTTTCAGTTTATATATATCGTTCTTCTTTTGTGACATGTGCGTGGCCTAGTTTCCATTTACAATTACTCTTTAGCCCGCATGTTCCATGTGTTACCTCCCTGTTTCGAGTGAATTCACTTGATGAGCGTAATGCCCGTGAGGATTGAATATATGCTTGCTTTAATGTTTATCCGGTTTATATAAGTTTTTGCCAAATCACACTTTGCATGTGCTCGCTCCCCTCCCACATTTTAAGGTTTCAATTCTATGAGGTGCATTCTATAATGTTAATGATTCACACTTTTGTGTGAATTCATTCAGTTTGCTAATAATGCATATGAAATCTTTTTCGCTTTTGTTGGGCTTGTAGCATGTTGGTTTGGGCATATTTTGAGGAAACCATATGATGTTTGTGGGTATCATCCCTGAAAGCCCTCACAAGACGACACTCGTCCACTAGGGTAACCTAAGGGTTTAAAGGCTTATTGCATATGCTAAATGCAATCGTGTTCCCTACGAAAGTGGCAATTATATTTCGATGCATATATGCGTTTTGTATTTCCTTCTGTGGACTAGTTTTGTTTCTTTCATCACTAGGGACTAGCAATGTTTAAGTTAGGGGGTGTGATTCGTATCGAATATTGCATATTTCCGCCCGTTATCTTTAGCAACCCTAAGGACTTTGCAAAATATTGCTATAAAACAATGAGTTTTCCCCAGTAACAAATAGAATTCGACCCAAAGTTCCATGGATAGAAAACATACCCCAAATCGCGGGTGGTGCTTGTGGGGCTGTTGCCTGGTGGACATTATAAATATGCCTGTACTGTAACTGGCCCTGCTGCAGTGTAGCTACTGGAAAGGTTGGTAGGTCTGGTACCTGAGTTGGTGCTGGGAGAGCGACCGGAAAAAGTGGCCCCTGTGGCTTCGTACGGGCACATTGTGGCTGTGAGGCCCTAACACCCTTTGGGCAATCTTGGCGTTTATGGCCATGCGTGCCACACACAAAACATTTGCCTTTGAAGTTACTCCCCCTCTGACCCTGCTGCTGTTGGTGTCGGCCTTGCTGACTTGGGGCTTTATTCCTCTTTCGAAACTGCTTCATCTTACCACGTTGTTGACTAGAATTTACCCGGTCTTGGGCAGTTTGCTGTCGGAATTTCGGAGTCTTCGCACATTTGTCAGCTTTGGTCACATGCATTTGGCTAACCTCTCTAGGTCTTTTGCCTTCTCTAAGTTGCATGCTGCGTTCTTGGTATTGTAAAACTGCAGTGGTGACTGCTTGTGCTACGATGCCTGCTAACTCGGCGGTTGATATTCTCTCTGGGAACACCTGAGGTGCGAGTTGATTTTGCTCGTCGACTCCCTCAACCGTTTTAGCTAGTTCTTCTCGACGGTCCATCTGAAAATTTAAATGAATTTGGATGAGTTCATCATTCAAATAAACAAATCGCAGAAGTACGAATTCCCAATGCATAGAGATGAACACTACATTCCTAGTATTAGTGCTCTATATCAAAGAAAACAGCGCTGAAAGCATAATAAGCCGTACAGATGCTATGGACACTAGAACCTGATGCTCTGATACCACCTGTGACACCCCGCCTAATTAAATACCGGGCGATCACTCCTTTATTAAATTAAATCAAGGTAAACAGTTGGTTCATTCTCAGCATCACTGTCGATAAAAAAATAAACTTTCCAATTTAACACCCTAAATAATTAAGCTAAGTGTCAAAAACATTTTCATACAAACTTCCAAATTTTAATTAAAGAAAAAGATTTATTTATATAAAACAACATTTCTACAATTAAGAATCACACCCCGATACCAAATAATATAACACATTCGTCAATCGAATGCCAACATATGAAAACTAAAATCACAAGTCCATACTGAATAAATCCCAAAGAACAATACTGGAATGACTGAAATATAAATGTCCCGATAACAAATAAATAAATGGAAAGGGCGACACGTGCCCAATAAATGAGAGTGCTAGAAGTGGAGTCAATAAAAGAAGCCGTCTACTCAAGTAACCTGCAACTCCCACCTAAGCTGCAACACGTTCCTCTCAAGGGATCCTAAGCAAGACGCCCCTGTGGTTGGGCACCTGAAAATATACATATATATATACAAGAGAGAGAGAAAGAAACGGGTCAGAGCCCGAAAGTGTGTTTGATTTTAAAATACGTTTAGCAAGTATTTAAATTGATACAGGCCAATGCAACATCATATTAGTGCGTCACTCTCTTGAGAAATACTCACCTCTCTTTTAAATGTGCACACCTATCGCACTAACATTCCCAATGGTTTTGTTTTATCAATTATCGCACTCGTCTTCATAAATGATTTAACTTAACTTAGGTTACTCGTAAGATTTACAATTCAACGATTCAATTCTAAAAAGAATGTTCCAATTAGTAACCAAAGTTCTCCATTTTAACTATATAAAATCAATGGATTTCCCAGTGACATATTATATATTTACTCAAAATAAGTATTCATAATTTAGTCCAGAATTATTCCTCACTTACTACGTTACAACAATAGTTTAAATTTCTCAATCCAGATATATATAAATTACTCGTATAACTTATATATATATAATCTAACAGCACCAACATATAGACTATGGTGTAGGTATACTCTGCTTTCTCAAAACAAATATTTTTAATTATCAGTCAACAACCATGTCCTACATATCAAATCATGGTAGGTAGTTCCAAATTTCAGAATTTCATATATATATATATATATTAATTACTCGTATAATATATATTGTAACAGCACCCCAACTAAAATTATGGTGCGGGCATACTCTACTATCCAAAGCCCCATATCACTCATTTAAGGGGAATACATTCGGAATCACTCTCGAAATGTATTAACATACATACACAAACAATATTGAGGCGAAGAATAGATTCCAAGTCTCTAAGAGGATGGCACATACCTGCGTCTCTTAGGACCGTCTGAACTATCACGTCGTTAGCCTGTACCAAGGATATCTATCTTCTAGGGTACAAGTCAATATCCCCCATAAAGGTCCCATCGAGATAAGACTTGTCCCAGCGCGGTAACCTCAGGGATAGCAAGTAGCGTGGGTATGATTTTTCACATGCATATCATATATGTACACACAATCATAGAAATATACCACTTTATCATATTAATATAGGTTTTTCTCATCACCCGTAATTATACCATTTATCCTTAATTTCACAGTTATAGAATTTCGTATAAAGTTTTATTCCTAACCTTAACTCGAAGGGTTTTCTCACTTATTACCTAACACTCATGGGCTACATCCTCACAAATCTGAATTTCAGTAAGTGTCTTTATTAGGTTCCAACGTAACTCTCTTACGCACCTCACCCTTTAAATTCATAAATCCACTAACCTAAAGTAAATATCCCATAAATACCATTTTCGTTAAAGATTAAAGGTTCCAACATTTATTCATATACCCTACTGGTCCTCAATGTCTCCCAAATCAATTCATCAAGAGTGCCCAAGAATGATATCACGACAATTTGAATTTAACGCATTTAAAGAGGGAATTAGGAGTCTGCCAGGAGGGGTCGATCGATCGAAGCTTGGGGCTCGATCGATCGAACCTTCGATCGATCGAAGCTCTAGGCTCGATCGATCGATCAAGCAGGTCTGGGCAAAATTCAGCAGAATGCAGTTACGGGTTTCATCCAACTTTTTCATCTAAAACGATGTGTTTCCATTCTAATTGCCCCAAAAATTCTACTATCATCATTATAACATTATACCAGGTGTTTATAACGTAAAGCATGCGTGTAACTATCATTAAACATGGATAATTAACTCAAAATCCCATCTAATCATCAAGAACCCTAGAGTTTTCCTAAAACAAGGTTTTAATCTGTTTTTACCAGAAATTCCTTCTAATTTAACATCAAAATTTCGTGGGTTATATTCCTCTTCATGGCAAGGGTTCCAGAATTTCCATATTATCAAAACTACATGCATTATCCTAACAAAATTTGAGTTTTCTTCCATGGTTTCCATCTCTAAACAATCCTTGACTAATATAAAGATTGCATTAACGAAAATACGCAAGTCAAATACTTGCCTGGGATTTTGGTATGCAGATTCCCGGATGATTTTGGTATGGCTGCGTTCCTTGTCTCGTGATCTACGCGGTGGTGGTGGTGGCGGTGAAATTCGGTGGCTTTTTGGCATTGGTTTGCCTTGGAGCTCTCTCCTCTCTTCTCCAATGGCCGTCACTTGCTTTGTGAAAGTTCTAACCCTAAAAGGCTAACCTAATGGCTGATAAAGATGGCTGAAATTCGTGGGTTTAATTACCCAATTATGTAAAATGACTAAAATGCCCTCCCGGGGTACTAATTAGGCCTAAAAACGCCCCGAGACCCAAACTAAACCCCCAGGTACACTTTTCTGACTATCTCGACCCTTCCGGACGCGTTGGCGCACTCAAAACGACCATACGAACAACTTATAAAATATTTACTTTTTATTTAACAAAATTAGTCCCGACGTGACACAGGCACGTCCCAACTTAAATTTTCGAAATAGTCATTTAATTCACGTATGACATTCAATATAACAAATATAATATATTACTATGCTCATTTGTAATATTTAACAAGTTTCCCATAATTACTAACTCTCGTCACGTTAATAATTATAACATATTTAATTTCCGGATTTTTATTAAATAAACCGTCACATTAAATTTAATAAATCCCTAAATTAATATCGCATAAAAATACGGGGTATTACAGCGATGACCAATAATCCCAAAGATTCCCTCCAGGAATCATAAATATGCATTCATATAAGCATGATACTAAACCCAAAGTATTTTCTTTCTTTAATAAATAATACATACTTAAATCCCATCTACGGATTCATTTGGATATCTCCAATTATACCAATTCACTCTAAGTGAATATACACATATATAAATTCCCAATTCCTCAAGTCCTTTAGGACATAACCCTCCATAATCTCTAATTTGGAAGGCCCTTAAACATTAAACTCAAAAAGGAGAAATAATCCAAATCTCCAAAATCTTGCGCTGAAAACAGGGCACCGGTCGACCGGTCTTAGACCCCCGGTCGACCGCGGGTTGTAAATAAGCCTACGAAACAAAGCAGTAGGCCCTTTCTCCTTGACGCGGTCGACCGGCCATAGGGGCGCGGTCGACCGGTCACACCAGGTCCTCAAAACTTTAATCCCTCAATTCCCTTAACCAACAACCCAAATTTCATTTTCGGGATTTCTAAACTACCCCAAAAATTATTCCGAACATCTACGACATTAATACTAGCCATAAATTTTCCAATTCCCGATTTGATTTCCGAGTTGATGATTTCAACCCGGAGCTGTCATCTTGTAAAAATCATATCAAATCGTAGAAAAATCAGAAAAATACGCGGTCGGCGCCCACGCGACCGTATCGAAAAGATCTACAACTTTCGTGTTTTGGCCGAAAGCTAAATCAATTATTTTCCTGGCCAAAAAGGCCCCTAAAGTGACGGGTTTACTATTCATCACCTTCTTCAAGAAGGTTTCGGCCATTAAAGCTTCTCTCAAGCTTTTGTCACCTCACCCAACGTCCTACAACCTCAACCAACTACAAATACACATATATTAAGGGTTCTAAACATCCTAGAACCCAAAACCACCAATTAATTTAGATTAAAACCTAAGTTCCACAATTGAAATATTATTTGGGGTTTAATTGTTTTAACTCCCAAAAACCCGTTTTATCCACGATACCCCCCCCCAAAACCATTAGGGTTTGTTTATACCAAACTACGGTATGAGATATTTATGCAAAAAGATAAATAAAGCAAGTAAACACTTGCCTCGTGGATAAAATCCGACGACCTCGAGTCGAATCCGGCGGAGTTGGCCCGAGATCTCCCATTTCTCCTCCTCTTTCTCCTTCCTCTCTCTCTTCTCTCTCTTTTCTTTCTTTCTTTCTCTTTTCTTTCTTCTTTTTCTTCCTCTCCTTCTCTTTATAAAGAAAGAATAAGGGTTTGACCCTTAAAAACCCAAAAACGACTCGTTTACCCAATTACGAGTTACTTTTACCTCTAAAATTACCCGAAACTCATTTTCAACGATCGGACACACTTTTCCGACTATCTCGGACATTTCGAGACTCACGGCGCAGTCGAAATTCCCATCCGAGGTACTTGACCGCAAATCACTATTCCAACCCAAAATAAATAAATGCGGGTTTTCCAATTAAAAATCTTACCTCGTGTCGCTTTACTCAACAATGACATATAATTAAAATATTTCGACCTATATAGTCCCAAAAATAATTACAACACCCATCGAAAATCATTCAATCCTCGAAAATCCCAAAAATTACTATTTAGGAAAATTCCTCAAATCTCCAATTTATAATTAATTATGGAATTTAATTGTCTCCAAAAAGGACGGGTTGTTACAGATATTTACTTAACAAATGCTAAGAATCCAACTCAAATATGATGATCTTTGAATTGTGAATGATAAACGATGAATTCTTAGTAAGAGTGGCTTGAATAAGCATTTGCTCTCTCAAAGATGTGTTTTCAATTAATTTGGACATGTTTTTATACGCCCCAAGTAAAATTTAGCCTTTAAGGGAGTTTAGGTAAAATCGGGAGATCATAAATGGCGAAGTTACCCGTTATTTTTTGAAATCTAGCAACATGTAGGCTCCCAAATAATAAATAATTAAAGTAGGCGCATGAATCTCCAATATATGGACCTGTATCTCAGATTAAGGTTCCCCAATTCTGGGTGTCATATGTCTGAAGGAAGAATGTAGGTTCCTTAGTGACTTTTGGTCTGACTCAGAGGACTGACTTAGGTTAAGTGCCTCAATTTTCCAAAAAATGCTTTTACATGTTTTTTGAGTTATTCAACATGTCTTATTGCAATTCAACATTGCTCGATTTTATATATGAATTCTTAATTATTCCCCTTTAGTAAGATTTGAGAGAGATGCCTTACATTTGCGTCCAAATTATCTCAATCTTCATTTTCTTATGGCTGGATTTCTTTAAGAACTTGATGAAGATTTTTGCTTCGTTAGCTCTCAATGTCTTCTCTTGAGGTCTTTTATCATGTTGAATTTGTCTTGATCTTTTAGTTCTCTTTTGTGAAGACTTTTGCTCTTGTAGTTGAAGGTGTCCCTTGGTGATCTTGTGATTCTTATAGCATGGTCTTTTGTGGCGTCATCTTCAAGTCTTGATCTTCTCTTGATCCTTTGACTTATTTCTTTTTGGTGTATTTCTTTGAGTCTTGGACGTATATCACTCTTGGATGGTGAGTTGGACACATCATATTTGAATTGTTATCATCAGAATCAATTGATAATAATTGGTTCACAGTAAAAACTTGGAAAACCTTTTAAAAATTTCGGTATCTTTATCCTGTGTCAGAATTAAAAATTAATGTGGGTAAAGTCATGCTTTTGAGTATCAATGTGGAGGGTTAATGGTTAGCGGCGAAAGCCAATATGGGTTATGAGAAGGGACAATGACCATTGACTTACCTTGGGCTTCCTCCGACTCCCTTTTCATTAGAAATTTGGAACCCGTTCCTGATAAATTGAAGAAAATGTTGGATGCGTGGAATCAGAGTTATCTTCTGGAGAAGAGGGGGGCGGGGTGGGGAATGATCTAATCCAAACGGTGGTGAGCAGCCTGCCCGTTAATTTCTAGACCTTTTCAAACTACCTCTTGACGTTACAAAACTAATTGGAAAAAGTATGTGATCTGTCCGGTTTAATGAGAGAGGTGGAGATTTTTATTTTTATTGATTTCCTTTATCTATCTCTTGGTTAGGATTTAAAAATGCGTAGCAATGCGAAATCTTGCATTTTTGACGCAGTTCACATTGTTGCACACATGTTTGCGAGGGTCACCTTTTGCGGATCCAAAAGGGTGACGTGGCACGCAATTTGTGCAAAATACGCGCAAAATACGAAATTGCATGGATTGCGTATGCAAAGCATGTGTATAAGTCAGTCACCCCCCAAAAAATAAGAAAAGAGACAATTGAATTTCGATTCCAACGATCCAAACGTTTTGGCAGAAAGATGGGCTCTGTTGAGATTTGAAGCACATTCTCTCAATTTTTTGAAGTTAAAGCCGTCAAATTGAAGTTTTTCAATTGTTGGTGAGCTCCCGGCGGCGTCTCTCTCTCTCTCTCTCTCTCCAACCTCATCCTGAAAGATTACCTCTTTAGCTGTCGACTTCTGTGTGTGTGTGTGTGTGTTTTGAGTTTATCTTATGTCTCAAAATAGGCTCTGTCCATATATATATATATATATAACATATTATACCCATAATTTATATTAGTTTAAGTCATCAACAGAACATACCTACATTACAAACACAAATCTGGGAGTTTAATTTTTATAATTATAAATATTTTAATTTTTTTAATAGAATGAAAAATAGTATATTTATTTTATATTATATCTATAATAGTTATATTAGATTATTAGCAAATATACATCACAAATACAAATCTGGTTATTTAATTTTTAAGTTATTTTTTTAATTATAGATATTAAATACTCGGAGGGTTTTGGCCTAAGATATATATATATATATATATATATATATATATATATATATATATATATATATATATATATATAGTCAGGCTACCAAACGGTACATATCAACGGTACATACTGCTGGCGCGGACCCATTTTATAAATGATTTTGAGTTTGAGTTTTTTTTTATATGATGTTTAAACATTTCAATAGGCCCATGTAAAAATAATCAACTTAAAATAACGTTTTTTGCTATTTTAAAAAAATCGGTCAAACTTTCGCAGTTTTTAAAGTGTTTTAAAAGCTGCGAAAGTTTGAACTATTTTTTTAAAATAGAAAAAAACGTATTTTGAGTTGATTTTTTTTATATGGGACTATTGAAATGTTTAAAGATCATATAAAAAAATTCAGCCGAAAAATAATTTTTTTACTATTTTAAACAATTGGTATGTAACGTTTGGTATATACAGGAGACTCACTAATGTGTGTATATATATATATATATATATATATATATATATATACAACCAGGCTCTAATGCGGACGCAACTTGCAGATTTAATTTGCGGACGAATTTTTGCGCATTTTTTAAAAATAGCAAAAATTAAATTTCGACTTGATTTTGTTTTCTGTGGTATTTAAACATTTTAGGGGACCCATGTAAAAAAAATCAGCTCAAAATGAAATATTTTACTATTTTTAAAAAATCGGTCAAACATATGTCAATTTTAAAGAGCTTTAAAAACTGACATATGTTTTTGACCGATTTTTTAAAAATAACAAAACAATTCATTTTGAGTTGAATTTTTTTATGGGTTCCCTGAAATGTTTAAATACCACAGAAAAAAAATCAAATCGAAAAAGGTTTTTTTGCTATTTTTAAAAAATACGGAAAATCCCTCCGCAAGTTAAGTCCGCCTGTATATATATATATTATGTGTGAAAATATTTATAATTGTAAAAATCAAATACCCAGATTGTTTACTCGAAACACAATATTGCTAACTCAACGCTACACTCGACCTAAAATCCAATGTAGTACGCAATCGCAATTTTAAAAATTGGATATGATTTTTTTAGGTAGTTTTCTTCATTTAGTCTCTTATTTATTAGTTGGTATTCATCCGAGTTTCTAATAAAGTCTTTAAGTAAGGCTTTAACTAGCTATTGTATTCATTCAATGCATCGAATTATTCTTGATATGATATATGAGTGATTGCCTTCACTTTTTGTTATAGTTATTCTTGTGTGAGTTGTGAGTTAATTTTTCTGCGTTTATATCAAAATGGTATCAAAGCTATGTTCGCTCTTGGTGTATTTGTGTTGGTAGTGTGTATACGGGATGGGTAAATCTTGGAGGATTTGTGGAGTGACGCCTCCAACACCTACCCTTCGCTGCCAGCGTTGAAGTGGGAAGCAAGAAAACACCATCGGAGCCATCCTTTGCGGTCATTGTTGCTGAAGTAACATATGGTACCTTTCTCCCAATTGGTATGTTATATGTATAACGCATTGACGATCTTGATCTTATGCCTCTTCACTCTAAGACGGTATCATTCATTTCGTGAAAAGTCAAGAGGGAATTCGTTATAGTGGGATGATTTCTAAGGCATCCAAAGGATCTGTTTGTACTGGATTCGGTTGGACGTGGTAGGAAGGAGAGACATCAACTTTAATGGCTTTAAATAGCCTTAGAAGCTTTGTGGATAATATGTTATGATTTTTTATTTTTATTTGAAGACATGAAGATAGACCTCCATGTCTCCTATAATTGGACAAATTCCATGCTTTATGTAATAGTCTTCATTTATTATTTTTTATTTTTGTCATTAAGTTTGTTAGAGAAGTAGACTAAAACCATGCTTTATGTAATAGTCTTAGTTATGGATTTATTGTTTAAATAAAATCAGTTTTTCTTGTTTTAATGAGAATCATGTATGGACATAATGTTTGCATTATTTTATATATTGTCGATGTCTTTTATTCTACTCAGTAGGTAGTCTGGTGTGTAGAGTACGACTTACAAACAGAGGATCAGATCCTCAGTTCTTGTAGAATATAAGTTTTATCGTTCACAGTCTTAGATGGAACTGGACACACCATTTCCACAAAGTGGTGACGAAACGTATAACTTGTAAAAATCTTTCCATTTTCCAAGTCGATCCGATCCATTCGTTCGTAGAGCTATTTACTCGATCGCAGATATTTCTGGAACATCTCTACTAGAGGGACAAATAGTAAATTTTGAAAGAACTTATTGTCAACCTCATCAATAGGGCTGTAGCACAATATTTTAGTAGGTCTATCTTGATTACGGGAAACTGTATAGTTTCAACTTATTGTACTAGTACACTTTATGTCTATTGAATGGAACCACCTTGAGGTCATTGTCTTTATACTGATTTTATTAGACAATGTAAACCTCGTGATTATTATGTTTACTTAAGACTCTTAATCCGGATATGATTGATGGACACATGCACTAGTTATTTATTTCTTTGACTTATCGGGGGAGATTCATTATAGAATTAATAATCATGATAGATTGGGTAATGGTGATTAATGTATGGTGAAAGTCTTTTATGGATGGAATCCACGTGTCTTTATAGAGACTGGTGATCCCCCTTGAGATGTTTATAAGTTTTGTACGTGTCAAACCCTGCAGGTGGATTGTGTTAATTCGGTATTACAAATAAGTTAAGTTGGACCGCTCAAGGACTTAAAGAAGTAAATCAAATAAATTATCAGTAATTTATCTTATTAACGGGTATCTGTAACCTTAACGTGGGGAGAATCAAGTAATTAATAACGAGGAGCTCGAAATATAATTTTGAGTTAAGGAGTGGAGTTGCAATTATAATTATTTAGTGGTATCAATTATAATTAAGGGACTGAGAGTAGGATCCGGGAATGATTAGGTTTTCTCAGGCCTATTAGGAGCCACATCCTTATCTCTCTGTAGGGGCCCTACTGTAGCCTATATATATGCACCTAAAGCTCGTTTCTCTTAAGCCAACCGTCACTCTTTGATACTCAAAAGACATAAATTTGGATTTGTGAGAAAGAGAGACAACAGAGAGGAAAAGTGAGAAGAGTAGGTGGTCACGGAGATAGAGCCCACACCTCTGCTCGTGACTTCCCATATCAAGAATACAGTAGAAGACCGTGAGGTGCATCGGGCCTGCGTTCTTGATCAACTGTCATCACATACGGTTTGTGTTAACACGAGATCAAATCAAAGAGATCTCGAAAGGTAAATCTTGATTCCGCCCTGTAGGATTTCACGTATGTGTAATTGTTTTTTTGTAGTTCAATCTATACGCGCATTCAACAGACCCTTGGACTGCCGCTCCAACAAAGTTGTGGTGATTATATGATTTATTCCAAATATATTTGGTATTCTTTTTTTTCCCCTGTGAAAATGGGCTATTTAGTTTATAGGTGGTTGCAGGTTGACAGCTTGTCCCCTTCTCCTTGTACTCCTTTCTTTTATCTTTAATTATAATTTCTGTTTTTTGATAGAAAAGTAATTCGTTGTCTTCGAAGATATGGCCAAGACCCATAATTAATCTGCGAACGAACGATGCCTTATCGATTGGAAACTTTGATGGAACCATACTGATGAGAATTGCACTATCCACAAATTTCCACATATTAAATTCATAACATTTATTCCTATGTCACAACACGATACACGATATAATACCTCAAATGAAAACTTAATCACAATCAAGTCGCACCAAATGCCATAGGAGACATCTAACATAGCCATCCCGTTTTCAATCCCAGAGAAGCCTTTTAAAGAGCTGCCCAAACCGTTTTTGATCCATCTGTTGAAAAATCTGGGACCAAACAACCCGTGATGGGTGTATATGGGCAGTTTGTGTGTATTGGAATGTGTTTGTCAGGTCTAACTATATACATTCATCCAGTCACTTACGATTTGGAGAAGTTTTTTTTTGTTTTGTAGGGATTTGTATATTTGTTTTGTAGAGCACCATTCTATTGCAAAATCACCTTTCACTGTTGTAGCTAATTGAATATTGAAGAGAGCATATATATATATAGCGAGGCTTCTATACATCTTGCTTCCTACATCACCCAACATCACACCTAGTTCTAGGCCCTAAAATAAATTGTCTTCAATTTTTTTATTTTACCCATGGAAGTACAATTTCTAGCTATTTTTTAAAAATCTAACAAAAAACTGCTGAAAACACCTTATTTATAAATAGCTAGAAAATGTATTTTGACCTAATTTTTTGAACATGTGTCTATTGAAAGGTTAATTTCTATAGAAAAATAATTTTTTTGGAAAAAAAGTTTCTTAGGGCCTAGAACTAGGTGTGTTGTATAGAGTGTGATATAGGAGAGCCTTCCTCTCTCTCTCTCTCTCTCTCTATATATATATATATATATATATATATATATATATACTCGACCTATACTAACATTTTTGGGGATAAAGTTTCAAATGGATAAACTTAGTGGTGTAAGCGATAGTATTTTCACAATAGCAATAACAACATTTGTCTAGAGGCCAATGCCTAATTTCTCTCTACTTCCCATTCATTTGCAAAATTAAAGTGATTACAAATAGTGGCCAATGGCCTTATTCAAAGGTCTGTATCTTGCTAGCCAAGATAACCCTAAAGTGTGAAAAAGACTAAAAAGGGTACACTAAAGACATTAGAAGACAATGTGACCCTTTAACCTAATATAACGACTAAAAGAGGGAAATAACCTAACAAAGCATAGAAATAAAATAAACAAAAATACAAATAATATTGGGAACCTCATACACGTCACTCTCCCCAACAAAGAAAAACTCGCCCATGAGCGTTAAGGCAGGAGGGGTTAACATCGGAACTAAATAAACAGTGTCGTTCTCCCTAACTTAGAAAGGGAGACGTCCACGAAAACGTTCGACGTATTGACTAGTACAAAGGTGAGGTTGAGTAATCAAAAATTCCAACTAAGGCAGATGAACATGAGCACGACCTTAGAGCTTGTCACACCGAAAAACTACACACCACAGCCTCGCAGAGGACCAATGATTCCAAATGCAGTCGGAGTCTCCCATACTGATCATCCTTAAGGTTAAGCGCTGCAAGTCATCCTCTAAATGTGCCTCAAATCCATCCCATAATATGTCCACATACGTGGAAGCATCCACATCAATCTCGGAATGTCCACCAGCAGAATCAACCACATCAAAATGATCCCCATTCACAAAAAGTGGAAACAAATCAACAATATCAAATGATCTCACCTCTCGATAATTTCAACAATATCAAATGATCTCACCTCTCGATAATGTGTGCGAGTCGTCCAACCAATCTCTCAAAAGATATCAAAGAAACCGTCCACACGTTCTTCCCCGAAGATGGGAAAGAAGTCCTCGAGATCAAACACCTTCAAATCTCAAAACCAAATACGAGTAATCCAGTCGTCCTCGATGAAAATATCGAAGAAATATCCTGTAGAGTGCTCGAGGTGGGCCTCAATAATTCTTAGCAAGCCTGAAAAATTGATTAGAGTAACTCGAATTGAGGGGAGAGGGTCGTTACACTAAACGTGTGTCATCGTGGAAGCGTCACGGCCATCTGGTTGAAAACATCGTCTGAAGAGGCAGGAATCAGATTGCCCTGTCTTATACTCCCGGTCGGCCTTCTCATACTCCACATTTAATTCTTTGATAAACCGAGTGCTTTCTTCCATCCTTAAACGACAGTCTTTGTAATGACTAGCCAAAATCCACTCATGATGGATACCCATAGACCCGTTGTGGTTAGAGGCTCGGTCGTTCTCCCACAACTCGATCTCTTCGATATCAACGAGGGTTTGTTGGTAAACGGCCTCCATACTGGGTATATAGTCGTCAAAATGATGAGCTCACGAGGATAGAGTTGAAATAGGGACGAAATCGTAATTTTTCAGGAGTGGGAGGGGATGGTTGACATCTCAAAAGGTTCGGTGGTAGATTTGGAAATAGCCGGTAGGTGATCGATTTAGGTGGCTGGTGCCAGCTGGGCTTTTTGAAACGGATAGATGACTGTTTGAATTACAGATTTAAGGTTTAGGGGTAGAAGCAGGGGTGATGCCAATTGATCGCTGGCGGTGGGTGCCTGGTTTGGAGAAGTGGTTTGCCGATTCCTCCGAGCCTTGCCCATGGCTCTACTACAACAATTTTGGCGATTGCCCAGGAGCAAGATGTAAGTGGAAGCATTTTCACAACGACAGAAACGTTTGTTTATAGTCAATAACCTAATTTTTCTCTCTAATTCTCTTTCATCTCCAAAAGTAGAGTAATTATAAAGATTGGCCAATGACTTTTATATAAGTGGAGATATCTTACTAGCCAAGAAACCTTGAAAAAGAATTAATTCTTGAAATAAAAATGATTGAAGTTTTTCTATTTGGAATCGTATTAAGTCAAGTCCTATTACTTTTTGGCTGGATTATTTCAAAAAGCTCAGGAACGAATATGTATGAAATCAAAGATTCCAATCCCTCAAGTAAAGAGCTGTTACAAATAATGATGTTACAAATAATGAAGAAACTAGGAGAGTCAGATACGAAGCAACGTAAAATAAACCAAATTTAATACGTAGAAAAGACTAAAGAGGGACACTATAGACATCAAAAAACAATGTCACACTAATATAGAAACTAAAAGAGACAAATAACCTAATAAAGCATGAAAAATGAAATAAAGAAAAACACAAATATCCGGAACACTCGTACACATCGCTTTGGGATTTGGTTAAATTTTGAGGAAGATTAGCGGTATAATATAACACATTTGATGAGAAACGTGTTGTCATGCACATTATTTTTTTATTAATGTGTTGGATGGAATCCCTAAGAGAAAAAGGTTAATTTAAAGTAGTTAGGTTAGTTTAAAGTACTTACTTGGAGGGGTCGACCTCTTGTACTTAAAGTTCAGGGGGGTTAAGCACAAACTGGTAACATATCAAAATAAACAAATTTAATACGTAGAAAAGACTAAAGAGGGAACACTATAGACATCAAAAAACAATGTCACCCTCTAACCTAATATAGAAACTAAAAGAGGCAAATAACCTAATAAAGCACGAAAAATGAAATAAACAAAAACACAAATATCTGGGACCCTTGTACGCATCGCTTTGGGATTTGGTTAAATTTTGAGGAAGATTAATGGTATAATATAACACATTTTTTTGAGAAACGTGTTGTCATGCACATTATTTTTTATTAATGTGTTGGATGGAACCCCTAACAGAAAGAGGTTAGTTTAAAGTAGTTAGGTTAGTTTAAAGTACTTGGAGGGGTCAACCTCTTGTACTTCAAGTTCAGGAGGGTTAAGCACAAACTGGTGACATTTCAAAATATGGAGGGGGACCGTGTAATTTTCATTGATCCTCTAATTGAGACAATGGATTTTTGGGGCCACATCTTTACGCATATGCATGAAGTACCTGGAGAGTCATAAATTTGTTGATGCCTTGTGTAATAATAATTGAGCCTATGAATTTCGGTGACATTGTTGCAACGATATTCCTCATTTTTCTATCATTTTGATACCCTCTCTCTCTCTCTCTCAGATGCAATTTTCTTTCCAAAATTTTCTGATGAGAACTCTGGTATTTTGTAGATCCAAGCATGCAGCAGGATATTGACACATATATGTTTGAAGGCCTAGCCACATTTAATATTCTACTGCTGGTAGGTTTGATCGAGCTTTAAAATTCAATCCTAGATAGTGAGGAAATTATTGATCTTCTATATTCTTTCCTGTATGTAGAATGTTAGTAATTTCCAACATTTGTTGAAAATTCTTGTTTATACTAAAATTAATGTCATAACGTCAAATTTACTGTTTGAAAGACAAATAAGAAAGTCAATAAGCTCAGACGTATTACATTATCTGACTCATTTATGAATTCATAGGATTGACCTATGAAATTGAAAATTGAAAAATAATTTGAAATTAATTAACTAATTGTTGATTGTGAAGAAAAATGAGAACACCTGGTTTAATAAATGATATGTTCATATGATCTTTTACAGATAATAATGGGATTTAGAAGTTGTTTGATAACCCATTAAGTACTTATAAATGAAAATATTCTCTTGTTTTATTAAGTGCGTTCAATAACACCTAATCAGCTATCAACTAAAAGGCAATCTTGAAATTCGAATAACTTGACTAAATACGTAATAATTATCCTTGGCATTTCAACAGATGGACTCCTCCGAGAACTGGGAACCAACAACTCTCTCTTTGAGAAAATCAAGCTACCAAGTAAAGGTCAATAAAACAAAAGCTGTTGTAATTGCAGAGAAATTCTCGAAGGACTTATCGGTATGTTATTTGTTACTTTTAGTGCATCAACTTAGACAAAACGATAAAAATTGAAGGGTCCCTTGGTGAGAGGATTTGTTGAGTCTGAGTTCCTATAATCATCAGAGTAAAAAATGCGCTGGCAGAGATTCATCTTCTCATATATAGTAATATAAGAATTTTTCACTTGGATTTTAACTGGAAGCCAATAATTTTTTTTACATATAATATCTTGTGGATATTTCACTATTCAGTTTTTCTTATTGTGAATATAACTTGCCCTTTAGAAATCGTTTAGGGTTCTTTTTCTGGGCAAGAGGACTTTGTTATTGGGTAAATTGCAGGACACTGATGTATAAACGCAGTAGTGGCAACTCACACATCGATTCCAAACATAGGGTTCTATCAGTCTCATGTGTAGCAATCTCAAAACCTAATTTTTTTTATTGGAAAGAACGAATAACAATCAACCAAAAGGTGTGTGTGTGTGTGTGTGTATTAGGGGGTTCCTTGAGTTTACATAAGATTATTGCAACCTTTTATCAATTTAGGGGGTGTTTGCAATTGAATGATGGTTTAGTTTTTTTGTTTGTTGGCACTTCACACACAATTATAAAGATAAACATAATTGTAAAGATAAGTCCAATCATTTGGAATGTTTAAGCTTCTTAAAAGAGGTCTACAAAAATGGCTGATAATTTAAGTAGTTCAAAATGGTTAGTTACGTGATTTTGGATGGTCAATGTCAAACATTTACATCTTATGAGGTTAACTTATATATGCACCACTACCTTTTTGACGTCCTCAAAATTGATAAATACATCTCATATATTTCCTGCTAGTGTATATCGACCATTGTGTATTGCTTTCTCACTTATTGATGTTTGCAGATCAAAATTCCTTCGGGGCTCTCAACACAATTTGTTTTAACATGTTCCGATGGGTCCTCTTATCCTTTTAGCACGCACAACGATATTGGGTAATTTATCTTTTTTACTTTCTTTTATTATATTTCAACGCCTTGTCTTACATCTAAGTCTCTTTGTCGTGTGAAACTATCCTGTACTACTTTTGATTAATCTTAAATAAGACTATCAAGCACATAATTCCTCCACTGATATTAAAAGACTCAATAACAGGGGTGTGCATGTTTTCTGAATTGATCCTTAAAATTTATGTTTATGTGATGGTGTTTCCCATATCCAGTTGATATCCTTTTACCTTGGGAGTGTACTTGCAAAATCTCTAAACGTCATTTTTTTTTTGTAATTAATCTGTTTTATTTATATAATTATTTTTGGTTCAAGAATAGGAGAAACCATGAAAGAGGAAGTTGTAAAAATGAGAGAGAGAGAGAGAGAGAGAGAGAGAGAGAGCAGTCAAATTCTCAAACCCAGTTCGTTTAATATCTCATTCGATAATGGTGCACACGTGATGCGTGTGATACATATATTTTGTATATTAAATTTCATATATATTATTTGGAAGAGCAATTTTAGTCAAACTCTTATTTGAATCAATTATTGTGATTCGTGGACATGTCTGAACTTAATTGATTGGTATCAACTATTAAGGTATTAAGCCAAAATCAAGAGTCGACTTAGAATTAATGTATTTAAGATTAATATATGTAGTAAACGCAATGTGTGTGCAAGTGTCTCTAGTAAAATGAAAGGTGAATGTATATTAGAGCATCTCCTGTCCTATTAGAGATTTGAATGTGCAAATGTGATGTGGCAAACTAAATTTAAACTGTGAACTATTTTGTGCTCCAGCCGTGAATGTTGATAATGTAGTCTTGAGACTAAAATTTGGAGAACAAAGTTAGTGGGGAAAGTGAGATTACTGTACAGTTGGAGAGAGAGCAGAACAATCCAATGTGGCTGTGTATTTTGGCAGTGCAACATAGAAATTTTACACATTAACATACGGTTGGAGGGCCCATTTTTTTTACACAATGTATATAATCAGTTAACATACCAGGTTAATGCACTGCTGGAGATGCTCTTAGTGTCAAATAACAATAACCATGGATAATTTGAAAACCATTAAAATTTTTGTTAAAACAAAAAAAATTGTAGCATTAGATATTCCTTGAGTAATAGTAATTTTTTTATGAATATATGAATACATAATGAACCCAAATATGCTAATTAATTAATTTGAGTAAGATAACAATACACCATTATACAACCTCATGAAATTAATCACAAAATAAACCAATTAAATAAATGATAAAATAATATAATTATGTGGATCCTAACACATGACAATAATTCACTGGATTCATAATTTAGATTTACAATGCATACAAAATATCTCTACATATTTGTAATTCTTCCTATATAACAAAGAAATAGGATTAACATTCTTCAATGTTATTAATAAATAGAGAAATAATGAAAAATTTGATGTGGGTTTACAACTTACAGATATATAATGCTATATAATGAAAAGATTTTGGTGTGGATAACCCACATGGGTGAAGGCACGGGTTAAATTTCCAACCCCACCCTAGTACAATTAGAAGCCACCTAGGTTTCTGTTTCAGCACTCTATGGACCTCCCATACACCACTGTTTCCGGCAAAAACAATAATAATGACGTTGGGTTATGATGATCTAGTGGAGAGATGGGAGAGATAAAGAGGTGAGGATGGAAATTTTCCGGCCACCCCTTGCTCCTGAACGGTAACCGGCAAACCAGTTTGAGTAAGCAAAAAACATTACACCAAAAATCGTGGCAAAAAGCGACATCAATGATTGCAAGTAAACAAAAAAAAAGGAGTTGTACACTTATTAATGGATGACTGGAAAATTAAGAAGATGCAGAGTTGTTGATATGCAAAGAAATATCCATATCTGGTGTCTCCTGTTACAACCAAAAAAATGAGAAACCAAACAAAATGAGAAACCCCCCCAAAAAATTAGAAAACGACGGGGATAGAATACGATATATACATAGAGAGAGAAGGGGTTGACTTTGTGGGTTAAGGAGCTTTTGGCGGTGATGCAGGGTTCGGCCATGGCCATATTATGACAATTTTTTAAGGATCAAATACCAAAAAGTCCCTCAAACATTTTTTAATACACATTTAGTCCAAGCCTTTTATTTTGTACCAAAAAGTCTCTTATTCTCTTATCTTTAAAGGCTCGCGCCAGCAGCATGGTAAAGCCTTTTTGGCATGGTGAAGGACTTTTTGGTGTAAAATAAAAAGGTTTGGACTATACGTGTATTAAAAGAAGTTCAAGGGACTATTTGGTATATGCCCCATTTTTTAATTGCACATTTTTTATTTGTACTGGATAAGAGGAAAAGAAAATAAAAGAGAGGGAGAGTGAGAATATTGAAAAATAAAATTACCTACACACTTTCTTCTTGACTTGTAGTTCAACAGGACAAAAGAAACCATTGATTGATGATGGCTTGGTCCTAGCAGAGTTTGATGGGGACGAAATATGGAAACAACACTATGTCTTTGTGGGGATTAACTTAACTGCTGTCAGTTAACATGTAGTGGAGCCTAGAATATAGGGGAATGTGGATGGACATATTGTTACATTTATGCCCTTACTTTGACACTTTAATTTTTGAATTGGCAGTTTAAGTTGGGGTTATTATTGGGAATAAATATAGTGACGGAGCTTCTAACCAACGAATTGGATGTTGGCTTTATATAATAGGAGACATAGGTCTTGATCATGCACCTTACAAGAATAACTAATTAAATGTGCAATTTGGGTACCATTTGAGTAGGGTTAAAATGGGCTTCCTGGAATCCTGTCTCTAATGGCTTGTTGGTAGGAGAGCAAATGTAATAATGAAAAGAAAGAAAATGATGAATGTATAAAGTTTCCTCCATTTTGTTAGGGAAAAGGAGGGGAGCAAAGAAAAAGAGGGTGGGGGGGGGGGGGGGTGGGTGGGGGGTGCTCTTTTTCTAGATCCATCAAACACCTTAGTATAAGTTATGGATCTTCTTGCTTTGCGAATTGGTCCCATCACCATACCAGTCAAAATTCTCATGGATTTTCTTTTTTAGTAATAACATCTGTTTAAATAATAATAATAATAGATTTCTTAAAACCAATATAAGTGACAACTTCTTTTGGACATATCAACAAGGATTGACAAATATTTGAAAAAAAAGGATAACCCAGTCAAGATCTTGCTGACAAGCATTTGCTCACATACAAATAGGCATGAAAGAAGTTGACATTTCACTTTTTAGATATATTATTAAATAGCTTCAAGTTCTAGTCCAACTCAAGATCCTCATAAATACAATCATTTTCATTTTAAACCTTTTAGATTAATGTAACAAAGAATCACTAATCAAAAAATAAAGCTATACGTGCAGTCTTTTTATCCGAGAAATGATAATGACAGATCAATGCTGTGATCCCAATGATGGGTTATTTTCTTAATTTATTTAATGATGTGTTGATGATCCCTACCCCGCAACATAGGATATCCACATCTAATTTTCTGCAAACTGCAAAAAATTGCGATATTGAGAAACAATATATGTTCACGTGATCTTTTAATTACAGATTTTACGTTCATTGGGATTGACTCATTATTTATAGAATCTCATCATCGATATTCACATTGCGATATATGAACAGTGGTACCTTTTTTTTTCTTCATGCTTTTCCTGGGGAATTTTGTCTTTTTCCTGAAGAATTTTTGTCTCGTGTGCTCCTCCCATTGAGTATAGAAAAGAAGGCAAACTAGTGCTCGTGGAAGTACCGTTTTTTGGTTGACCTTCTTTAAAGTAGTAAAATATTAAGTTTATTATGTAGGAGCCTTATTGTAAAAATGGATGATCTTGAACCCATTTTAAAATTTGTTTTATGTATCAATTCTTTTTCTATCCTTGAAACCCTTCTAAATAACTATAGTAGTTCATTGATGTTATTGCCTTGAATCTTTTCGATGATTCTTCACTTTTAAGTCCCATGCTGTTGCGCTACTTTAATATTAGAAGGGTGAAATGCCTAAACATTATTCAGTGGTATTATATTTTTCCTATAATTGAATTGTGTAATATGGTGAACATAAATATTGTAATCACATACGTATTACCTTTTCTCCCCATGTAAGCAATGATGTCTAATAGGATGTTCTTATTCCTTTTCTTTTGTAGAATGCGTGATACCCTTGTTTTGACCATTAGAATGTTCCAGAGCAAGGTATTCTTTCTGCCCAATGTTATTATTCCTTTTCTTTTGGGGACATTGCATCTTGGTTGTAATTTTTTTTTTGTTGCAATCAATTAATCACTGTTGTCTGTAAACAGAATCTCACAACTTATATACTCACAGAATTGTCACTACCTCGTATAGAAATTGAGAAAAGTGAAAAAAGAAAGCAAACGGAACTATGCAGTTTTTGCAAGTAAGCTTCGCAATATTTTATTATTGCAAAGAAAATAGCCCTGAAATATGCACTTTGTTGTAAACACCCCTTCTAGGGACTTCTTAGTGACGACTTTTTGCGACACATAGGGATATTTGCAGCAAAATGCATAGTTAGGGAGTCTTGCAAAATCTACGTAGTTCCATTTTTTCTTTTTAGATTTTTTATTCGTCTTCTCCCAATAATTATTACGTTTTTTAACATAATCCCTTAGAAGTTCAATAATTAGAGATAATACCCCCTTAGTATCTGAGTGTTAAACAACGTTAAAGAGAATCTCGAATTGATAACTAAATACACTCCCTTCATTTCTTTATAGACAGCCCTCCTCACTTTGTCTTCTTCCTCAAGCCTAGAACCCTCACCCTATTTTCTATTATGTTAAACAATGAATAAAATTGAAACCAAATTTAAAACACCACCAACCAAAATTAATTTGTTCATATGCCATCACCCCCCTAAAGTCGTCCATGCCTACTTTGTATTATTGTTCATGCCATCACCACTCAAAAGCAGTCGGAGACTGATTCTCATTCAGAATCCTTGGTAGTGGAAACTCAGATGAGTCGATGACGAACTCTTAGCTGTTAATTTGGTTTGCTTGGATAAATTCAACCCAGCAAATCGCAAACCATACATATTGTTGCTTGGTTTCCCCTTCAGCTCCATCTCTCTCATTTTTGTTGCAATTCATGAATCCAAGCTCAACATGAGGTCAAAATTGATTCTAACTACTCTCTCTCTATCCAAATCAGAAATGAAATAGGAATCAACTGATTCAATATTTTTGTTTAATAACCGATTCAAGCAACGATTCGAAATTTCTGTTTGACCAGCTGATTGATTCCATTCGAAATTAATTTGGCTCACACATACACATACACACACACACACATATATATATAGGTTGTACATTGATGTGATGGCAAGTGCCCTCGCCCAAGCTATGGTTGGTCTCGGGTTCGAGGCATGGGAGCATCCTCTCCATATATGTGGGTAAGGTCAGTCGACATCCGCCTCCCCGACCCTGTAGTTAAGTGGGAGCCTTATGCACTGGGTACGACCTTTATATATATATAAGGCTCCAGCTTAATTGTAGGTCTGCGAGAGGCGAATATGGATATATAGGGGGTAAGGCCAACCAACATCCGCCTCTCGCAGACCTACAATTAAGCTGGAGCCTTATATATATATATATATATATATATATATAGGATCTCATGCATACTCAGTTTGCATACCCTCCGTGCGAACCATTTTTTTAAAATAGTAAAAAAAATAATTTTGGGCTGATTTTCTTTTATGGTTTTTAAACATTTCAGTAGGACTATGAAAAAATAATCGGCTCAAAATGAATTTTTTTGCTATTTTAAAAAAATCGGTCAAACTTTGTCCGTTTTTAAGTTGTTAAAAACTGATAAAGTTTGACCGAGTTTTTTAAAATAGCAAAAAAATTCATTTTGAGTTGAATTTTTTTATGGTCCTATTGAAATGTTATAAAATAATAAAAAAAAATTAGATCAAAAATATTTTTTTTACTATTTTATCAAAATTGGTCCGCGCCAGCGGTATGCAAACTGGGGTATGCATGAGAACCGCTCTCTCTCTCTCTCTCTCTATATATATATATATATATATATATATATATATATATATATATATATATATATATATAGCCAGACTCAAGTGCACACTAAGTTTGCACATCATTTTTTTAAAATAGTAAAAAAATATTTTTGAGTTAATTTTTTTTATGTGATATGTAAACATTTCAACAGACCCATATAAAAAAAATCAGCCCAAAAAAACTTTTTTTGCTATTTTTAAAAAGTCGGTCAAACTTTCGCATCTTTTAAGCACCTTAAAAGCTGCGAAAGCTTGACCGATTTTTTAAAAATAGCAAAAAAGTTTTTTTGGGCCGATTTTTTTTATATGGGTCTGTTGAAATGTTTAGATATCACATAAAAAAAATCAACTCAAAAATATTTTTTTTAATACTTTAAAAAAATTGGTGTGCGCCAGCACTGTGCAAACCTAGTGTGCACATGACCCTGCCTGTCTCTCTCTCTCTCTCTATATATTTATACAGTCTGTGATCTCTTGACATCAATCCCCAAAGTTGTGTAAAACAACACAAATTCAATCATTTTGTGGGCTTTAGAATCACTTTACAAACCCACTTCTATTTCCTTCTATTTTGTAGTTCTCTGGAATCTAAATTGTTTTGTTATTTTTCTTTGGATTATTTTGCCCTATACTTTGCGTTTCCAAATCTCTCCCCTCTCTCCCTCCACGACGTAACACGAGAATCCCCACACGAGCAAATATATCTCAAATGTCAAGTGATTACAATAACCGGCCAAAGTATTTAAACTAAGTAAAATAAGTAAAAAAGGTGATAACGAAAATATTCCATGGGACCCTCTACCTAATATACTAACCTAAATAAGGAAATACGATACAAGCTAAGTGGTGTACAAATATAAGCAATTAGAAGTGTACACATTTTCTTTAATGATATTAGAGTTAACCCCTTGCAGTCCTCCATTTTCATCACCCTTCCCCTCTCTCCAACAAATTTGAAAATAAGTGGTGTACAAATATATGCTTATGATTCCCAGATTTATATCAAAGGTGGTAACCAGTTCCTGGTTTAATTTTGGGTTTGTGGTGAAGAAGAAATGTAAGTTAAAGGTGTTTGGGGTAGAATTGCTGCACAGAAGATAAAGGGTAAAATGGTTTGTAAGACTGTAAGGGTAATTTCAATATACAAATTAATTAGTCTTTGTAATGGTGTTAGAATTCTGTTAATCAGTAGGGGTTTAAGTCTGATTATTGAACACTTCGGCGATTTTGTCAAAATACGCTCTAGTACAGAGGCAAATTATTATAAAAATTGTTTTTAACTTTCCCGGATTATAATTGTAAATCTAATTTTCTGATCAGAAGACTAGTCCTTGAATATATATCCATTGCTTGAGAAGTAATCAACGCGTTTGTTTCTCAGTTTTGATCATACAAGTTAGGATAGTTTGTGGAACTAGAAAGTAGGAAGCCATTTTTCGTATCTAAGAATGAAAATAGGATAGAAAATGCTTAATATGCTCAAGGAAGACATTTTTACCTTTTTCCATTGGTTTGGGCAGAGCCAAATGAAGGCCTTCTAATGGTATTGAATATTCTTTTGAGGATTGCAACATGTGCATCGGGGCATGCAATCGTAAATAACCTAACATCTTCTATGCAGTTCATGCAAGTTATAGGTTCAGAAGTAATGGAAATAATATGAGTTGACTGATGACACTAACAAATGAATGCAAATAACAGTTGCACAAATAAAACACAGAGTTAGCGGTGTTTTGAATCATTAACGAGTTTAACCTGTTAAACACGCTTACAAAAACCTGACTGACAGCACTACGTGAAAGGGTTTTGGATAACCTATCAAAGATAGATACCTAATTAAATTGGATAATATAAATAAATTTATCTGAGGGGTTTTCGGATAACTTTTAAAGATAGATACTCCCAATTTTATTGGCATATTAAATAAATTTGTTTGAGGGATGGAGTGTCACTCCCAAGCTCAGCCCAAATTAGGCCGCGGCACGAGCCTGACTCACGTATTTAAGCTTAGAAACGGATTAGCTTAAGGTCCTGACTGCGACCTTTACTAAGGCCTAAACGTATAGCATCTCAATCATCACAACAGTTATATAAATCACACTCATTGTAGAGCGTAAAATCACTCACCACATTCTTGTGTGTGTAGTATTTATTAACTTTAAACTAAATATGCATTTGTTAACATTAATGTAATAACTCCTCGACTACTACATAAAATCCTCCAAAAATCAGCGGAACTAACATAATGTTTGTAACCTTAATATAAAAGATGTAATAAACTCAGAGTATGAAAGACCCATTACAAAACTCTCAATAATATGACATTAATATTAACATGTCCCCAGCTTCAAACAATGATGGAAACTATCTACAGCATGATCTTTATAAAATGTGTTGAGTAAAGCTGCACATGTCTTGGCCTTAGCCTTGCCATTTGGGGCCTCTTTAACTTATATTCAACTATCATGAAAATGTCAAAAGAACAAAATGGATATGAGAATTCAAATGGCTATGTAAGCAAGTATATTATCTCCAAACTAAATATATGCAAAAGAGGATTAGTTACGTAAATGAAGCCGTCAATGGCACAACATAAATACATTTAAGAGAGAGAGTACTACTCAAATTGGAGAAATGTAGAATGCTTTACTAAATGAGTAAGCGGATATTTACAGGGGGAATGAGAATGATCTAGAATTAGGTCATCAATATCTAATAGGGAAATGGGCGTAGGCCCATATGATGTCACGTGATCTAAGAGCACCTCCTTTATAATCTTTCCTATAATGCCCTTCCAGATGACCTCCCATTAACCCTATAATACAATAAAGCAAAAAATGTGAGAAAACTGAAAGATAAAATTAATAAAAATAAAAAGGTCAAAATACGAAAATACCAAATAACTTTGAAACTTTATCTGATTTCTATGATTCTCCCTTCTATGAAAAGAGTTCGACCTCGAACTCAAAGGAGAACACCTTCGGAGTTGGGATCAATGGGGATGATTGTGGTAATCAGGGCCTCATGCTGGACCTCCTCTTCCTCTGGCTCATCGTTTGATGTCACTAAATCATCGGTCACAAGTAGGGTCCGCTTTCATGCCTTGGGGCACTCAGCGGCTCAATGGTCTGCAATGCCATACGTGAAGCACTTTCATAGTAACCTATGGCGCTTCCGGGGGCCGAGGTGGGCAACAGTCGTAGTAGAGGGCCTAGGGACTGTTGTTGATGGAGTGTGATGGTAGGCCTCTACCTTGGTTACATACTCAACCGCCTTAACAAAAGACGGTATCTCACGCAACCCTAATTCTTGTTGAATGTACGGTTGAAGTCTGTGAATATAACGACTTATCTGCCGAGTCTCGGTCTCATACAGAAGAGCCCTAGTGCAATAAAGTTAGAACTGCTCCATGTAAGTGGGAACAGAAGAGGCGCCCTGTCCGAGGCTCTGGAGCCAAGTGTAGAGGTTGTGCTCGTAGGTTGGCGATATGAAAAATTCTCTCAACTCCATCTTTAACTGATCCCATGTTTGGATTAGAGGAAGCTCTGGCGTTGCTTGCCGCTAAACTGTATCGTTCCAACAAACTTGTGCGAATCCTTGAAATTTGGTGGCGGCCGATTGAACGCATATGCACCCTATGATGCAATTATAGTCGAACACTGTCTCCATAGCATCAAGCTAGTCAACAAGGGCGTCGAGGTCCAAATACCCATCAAACATCGAAACATTCACCCTAATATCTCCAGAAGGCTCTTGGCAGAGAGCTAGACCCAACTGATCATCCCCTGGCGGCGAATCCACGAGGTCCTCATCCTTATCCTCGGCAAAATCCTCAAAAAACAATGCGAACTTGGGGCTGGGGCATATGGACGGGGGGGGGGGGGGGGTAGCTCCACAAGATCGGGGTTATCATCATAAATTGGAGCTTCGAGCCCCTTCGGGAGATAGTAAGGGCAATCATCCATCAAGTGTTCCCGCTTATAACAGAGGAAATATTGGTGGTCCTCAATTGGCCCAAAAGGTGTCACCTTAGGGTTGATGGAGTTAAAAAGGGTGGTGTCGATGTGCCATTCCTCGTGCATCGGAGCTCGCATGTCCCCATAGAGAGAAGTAGGTTTGGAGGGAGGGGCTTCTCCTTCAAAATGCCCAAATTGTATGCGCGGTTGATTGAGTTTGAGAGGTTAGTGTAACCATTCTCTAACTCGTCGGCGACTTTTGCGGGGAGAGTCTTGAGGGTCATTTGGAACAGAGATGGCTGAACGGGTGTCACACATAATCAGACCTGGTTACCCCAGTAAGGCGTCAAAGGAGTCGGTTGTGGTTGAAGATTGGTTCGTGTTCATCGAAAGAGGAGACGGGACTCGGAAGCGGATACTCTGGCTGAAAGGGGGTGGGTGGGTTCTGGCCGAGGTGGGAGCAGGTAAATTTGGTGGTGAGCGGAGGCGGGTGTTTGAGGAGTGCGCCGGGTTAGGAAGGGTGTCGACTGGAGGAGGGTCCGAGAAGGGCTGGGGATGTAGCGGACAGGGACCCCGTCGTGTGAAGAGGTCAGGACATTAGGGATTATTATCGGCGTAGGCATCTGGTTTGGCTGGAGGTGGGTGACTTGGGGATTCCAATCGGCAAGGGAGGTCAGTTGCGGGAGGATACTGCAAAGGGTTTACAGAGAAGGGTTGGTTAGGCAGCGGAGGCACGGGTTTCAGAAGACAAGTGAGTGGGTGGGTAGTTTCGGGCGGGTGGGTTCGGGAGGCGGGCTGCGGGGTCGAGACTGGCGTTCGGACGGTGGCGGGAAGGCGTCCTGAAAACAATTGAGGGTTGGTGGTGGAATGGGTGAGTTCATGGTGGTGACGGTCGTGGAGGAGGTCTACTTTTTAGGAGAGCATGGCTATGATATTATCCAATCGGGCCCTGCATTGCTCTGCTTGGGTGGGCTTCTCGATGCCATTGGTTGCTTATGTTTAACGATTTTGTTTTTTACAAAAACGGTTGAGCGTTCCTCGCTCTGATACCAATTGAGTAAATGAAGCCGTCAATGGCACAACAAAAATACACTAAAGAGAGACTAATGCTCAAATTAGAGATATGTAGAATGCTTTACTAAATGGGGTAAGGGGATATTTATAGGGAGAATGAGAAGGATCTAAAATTAGGTCATCAATATCTATTAGGGAAATGGGCCTCCATGCGATATCACATGTGACCTAAGAGCACCCCGTTTACAATCTTTCCTATAGTGCCCTTTTAGATGACCTCCCATTAACCCTATAATACAATAAAGCAGAAAATGCGAGAAAAATAAAGAATAACTAATAAAATAAAAAAGACTAAAAATACGAAAATACTAAAACAACCCCGGAACTGATTTCCATCAATTAGTCTAACAGATTTTCACAGAACTCAGCAATAAACTAAACAATAATGATGCAATTTATCTCAACGATAACAGATTAATATGAATGAATATAATCTTAATTGCAATAATAATTGCATGAACAACCCACTAAGTGATATGGTATGACGTAATGGAAGTCTCATTGCAAGGGGAATCCGTCGCCCTAGAGGGTCTAAAATGACCTCGGTCTCTTCCTAAAGCTTTGTAACCCAGACCCTCAGATATCTCAGTCCTTTCGCGGCTCGACTTGGCTTTAATTAATCACTCTTGAGACTTCTCAAGTTTCTCAATGATATCTTGAGATCTCTTGGTCACACTATGAACAGTCCTCGACAGCTATTCCTCACACACACCAAGGGTTCCATGCCCTGTCCGTTGGCTTGAGATAAAGCAGGAAGCAGGAGCCCACAGGTGTTGTGGCCTTTATGCTGACACCTCGTGCCTCGGCCACACCCTGAGCTTACAAGAGGTCACTTAAACTCTTCATCAATACCAACGGGTCCGTGACTGAGCTCCTGGTCTCTGAGGTTGAAAGGATATTTTTCATAATATAATTGTTATTAACGCAAACACTTTATATAACTCATATTTAAGTTCAAAGCCCCAACTCTTACCAGAATACTCAAGAATACATTTAAGAACATAATGTGATTTTAAAGATTCTTAAGTTAACATAATCATTAACAATGAATAGTAAAAGCTCAAATTTCCAGAGTTCAATAGATTTATGCACCTACGATTATAATTGTCTCCAAAATAGAACACCTATTCACGAGTCCATGAGTGAAAGAACACACAGGTTTCGAAAGAATCCTTTTACTCAAAAGATCAAACCCTCGGCGTTGGGCTTTGCAAATTCTCTCCTCCGTCCAGCCGGCCTTCTTCTCTCACGATAATGTTGCAAAGCTTTGGTCTCTCTCTCCACCCTCATCAATATCTATAGGTTTACCATTTAAGGCTTTCTTTAAAAATGTTTGCATCCCCAAAATTTCAATTAAGAAATATTTTCATTTGGAATATACATCCTATTCATGGACGCGGTCTAGGTTTCGACCTTGAACCTCCCGCTTCAACATTTTTCTCGAAGTGTAATTTATAACCATTAGCCTAGCTTTGCTTCAATGGGACAACCCTCACGGGTTCAAGTTGCGGAAACAAACTCTTTAGACCACGCAATGGCAAGGTTCTTGTGCATTGGGCTCCCTTGTTTTAGTAATTTAAATCCTCGTGAGGTAGACTGAGAAAAGTAGACATTCCTTATATTTATTTATTTTTATTCCTTGGAAAGTTGCATGAACCGAAATTTTACGTCTTTCTTAAACTGTAAATATATGCTTTGTATTGTTGTATTGCTTTTTACGGTTCATTCTTTCTTATTAGTGTACTATTGGTGTGGTTTATCATGACTTTCCTACGTGGCACATACCTTTTTTATTACGATTCTGATATATTTTAATTTCAAACAGGCATTGGATGAAAAGAGGAAGGGAAAAGCATAAATCTTATTCTTCATAGAGACGTAATGTTTATAGTCGATATCATTCTTTGTAGAACACGAGGACTAAAAAACAATAAAGCTACACAATGCTTGGTTTGTTAGTTAAAATCAATAAAAATATACCAATTATTTTCTCTTTCAGTCGCCTATAGGCCTTCTATTAGTCATATATATTGAGAATGCCACTTTGGGAAATTCAAGCTTTTGCACATAGCGTATTATGACCCATCATTTATTACCAAACTAGCTAAGAAGCACAAACATGCCACATCACACGCTGGCATGACATTATGCTGGACATAGGGACACGTTGAATACATATATATATATATAGTCAGACTTCAGTGCACATTAAGTTTGCACATCATTTTTTTAAAATAGAAAAAAAAATATTTTTGAGTTGATTTTTTTGTGTGATATTTAAACATTTCAAGGAATACATATAAAAAAATTCAGTTGATTTTTTTTTTTTGCTATTTTTAAAAAATCGGTCAAATTTTCACTACTTTTAAGCACTTTAAAAGCTGTGAAAGTTTGATCTATTTTTTAAAAATCGCAAAAAAAGTTTTTTTGAGTTGAGTTTTTTTTATGTGTGTCCGTTGAACATCATATAAAAAAAAATGGATCAAATACCAAAAAGTTTCTCAAATATTTTTTAATACACATTTAGTCTAAGTATTTTATTTTGTACCAAAAAGTCCCTTATTCTCTTTTCTTTAAAGGTTTGCACATTGGTGCAAAATAAAAAGGTTTGGATTATATGTGTATTAAAAAAAGTTCAAGGGACTAATTGGTATATGCAAAAAAAAAATCAACTATTTTTTTTTAATATTTTAAAAAAATTGGTGTGCGCCAGCGCATGTGCAAGCATAGTGTGCGCATGAGCTATATATATATATATATATATATATATATATATATGAGAAGGCTCACCTACATCATGCTTTATACATTATCCATGCATCACGTTTAATTACAAGCCCTAAATTTTTTTTTTCAAATTTTATATTTTTCCCTTGAAATTAACCTTCTAATCAACTCATATGCAAAAAATTAGGTCAAAATACATTTTGTAACTATTTTTAAAAAAATCACAAAAAATTGCTAAAAATACCTTATTTATAAGGATCTGCGTCAGTAGTTTTTTGTGGATTTTTTTAAAAATAGTTACAAAATGTATTTTTACCTAATTTTTTTCATATGTGTTGACTGGAAGGTTAATTTCAAGGGAAAAATATAAAATTTGAAAAAATGATTTTCTAGGGCCTAGAATTAGGTGTTGTGATGTATGGTGTGATGTATAGTGCATGATGTAGGTGAGTCTCTCTCTCTCTCTCTCTCTCTCTCTCTATATATATATATATATATAGGGAGAGGTTCACAAGTGGACCAAAAGAATGGACTTTTTAATGGACCTTAACAAAAAACACATAATAACACATTAATTTTAATTCCTATAGTGTAATTGGTCTGCGCCAGCGGCACCAAATACTCGTGTCGATCGATCCCCCCTCCCCCCCCCCACGCCCAGCCCATCCCCCACCCCCACCCTCACCCCCATGGCAGCGCTGCTGTCATAAGGGCTGCTTTGGTGATGGTGGTGGTTGGGGGTGGGGGGGCGGTGGGGGCACTACACCAAAATAACCAAATTGTCACCTTTCAGCCGGCCACCCTTGTCAAGGTCACTGACCGTGACAAAAAACACGCGTTTTTTGTCACGGTCATTGACCTTGACACGACCGTGACAAGTCCGTGACAAATTTACTTGTCACGGTCAATGACCGTGACAATTCTTTAAATAGTTGTCACGGTCAATGACCTTGACACGACCGTGACAATGTTAACAACAAAAACCCTTTCCCCCTTCTTTTTTTCCTCCCGCGCCGTTCCCTCCCTCCCTCTCTCTCTCGACGCTGCTCTCTCTCTCTCTTCCATTTATATATATGTTTGTGTGTATATATATGTGTGTATGTGTGTGCTAGGGGGTGGGGGCAGGGTGGGGTGTGTGCGTGTGTATATGTGTGTGTATGTGTGTGTATATATGTGTGTGGTGGTGTGTGGTGGGGGAGGGGGTGGTGGCAGGGGGTGGGGGTGGGGGTGGGGGTGGGGCACCCATTTAATAACTTTTAAAATATTTAAAAAAACATAATATTACAAAATTGAAACGAAATGTTATTGACGGAAGTTATACATACGTTATAATATAGAATCTCAAGATAAAAAATAGGCATCAACCTTAGAATCTCAAAATTATTAGATAGAAAAAGAAAAATATAAATTGAGATAACCTTAGAATCTAATTAGGCTAAAAATATAATGGCATCAACTAACATATATAAACAACACTAAAAGTAGACATCAATTTTATAGATTTTTACTTTATAATTCAATATGGGTTATACTCCCACATAGTTCATCAACAAATATTGTAAGAACATTGTGAAAATAATAAACATCGGGAGGGGGTGGGGGTGGGGGTGGGTGGGGTTTTGAATATTATTTACATTCATATTTTTGGATATTATTTACATTCAAAATAAATAATTGATAATAGTTGGATAATAATTGATATTTTCATTCAAAATAAATATTTCATTCAAAAATATTGGATAATAATAGATATTTTCATTTAAATTGATAATAATTTTATTCATGAAATTAATTCAATTAGGTAAAACCCTAGATAATTTTTTAACAGAATTTGATAATATTATATAAAGTTTAGTAAATTCACAAAATGTTGCCAATTGTATGTTTTTAGGAATATCATTAGTTAGAATCCATACACATGCATGTTGTTAGAAAGTCTTAAATTTAATTCTCACTTTAATTTGTAGAATCTCTGTACTTGGTTGGATTTATCCCTTTATGATAATGAAATTTATGCTCCAATTATAATTATCTCATGTCATAATTTTATTGATAAACAATATATATAGTTGTCACGGTCGTGGTGTGTAGGTGTGCGTGTGTGCGTGCGTAGGTGTGCGTGTGTGCGTGGCGGGGGGAGGGGGTGGGGTATGTGTATATGTGTGTGTATGTGTGTGGCGGGGGGAGGGGGGCAGGGGGTGGGGGCGGGGTGTGTGCGTGTGTATATGTATGTGTATATGTGTGTGTATGTGTGTGTATATATGTGTGTGGTGGTGTGTGGTGGGGTAGGGGGTGGTGGAGGGGGGCAGGGGGTGGGGTGTCTGTGTAGGCGTGTGCGTATGTGTGTGGCGGGGGGAGGGGGGCAGGGGGTGGGGGTGGGGCACCCATTTAATAACTTTTAAAATATTTGAAAAAAACATAATATTAGAAAATTGAAACGAAATGGTATTGACAGAACTTATACATACGTTGTAATATAGAATCTCAAGATAAAAAATAGGCACCAACCTTAGAATCTCAAAATTATTAGATAGAAAAAGAAAAATATAAATTGAGATAACCTTAGAATCTAATTAGGCTAAAAATATAATGGCATCAACTAACATATATACACAACACTAAAAATAGACATCAATTTTATAGATTTTTACTTTATAATTCAATATGGGTTATACTCCCACATAGTTCATCAACAAATATTGTAAGAACATTGTGAAAATAATAAACATCGGGAGGGGGTGGGGGTGGGGGTGGGGGTGGGTGGGGTTTTGAATATTATTTACATTCATATTTTTGAATATTATTTACATTCAAAATAAATAATTGATAATAGTTGGATAATAATTGGATAATAATTGATATTTTCATTCAAAAATATTGTATAATAATTGATATTTTCATTTAAATTGATAATAATTTTATTCATGAAATTAATTCAATTAGGTAAAACCCTAGATAATTTTTTAACAGATTTTGATAATATTATATAAAGTTTAGTAAATTCACAAAAATGTTGCCAATTGTATGTTTTTAGGAATATCATTAGTTAGAATCCATACACATGCATGTTGTTAGAAAGTCTTAAATTTAATTTTCACTTTAATTTGTAGAATCTCTGTACTTGGTTGGATTTATCCCTTTATGATAATGAAATTTATGCTCCAATTATAATTATCTCATGTCATAATTTTATTGATAAACAATATATATAGTTGTCACGGTCGTGGTGCGTAGGTGTGTGCGTGTGCGTGTGTGCGTGGCGGGTGGGGTATGTGTATATGTGTGTGTATGTGTGTGGCGGGGGGAGGGGGGCAGGGGGTGGGGGTGTGTGTGTGTGTGTGCGTCGGTGTGTGCGTGTGTGTGTGGCGGGTGGGATAGGGGTGTGTGTATGTGTACTATTAACATTTTTTTTAGGAATATCATTAGTTAGAATCCATACACAAAATGTTGCCAATTGCCAATTGTATGTGTATATGTGTGTGTATGGTGGGGGAGGGGGGTAGTGGGGGTGGGGGTGGGGTATGTGTACTATTAACATTTTTTTTTATCTGTACTAATAACATTTTTTTTACAGCAAAAATGTCTCCTTCAGATGTTAAGGTGAAGATGATGATGCTGTTTATGATGATGTCGTCTGGGTTCGGTGGTAGCGGAGGCGACGAGGGCTCCTCCGCCCCTAGGCTCCCCAAATATGGAAAATTTGGGATTACCGTCGAGAACAAGTCGGAGCTATTAGCGAGATCCCTCGAGCTGCTAAAGACGGTCATCGGCCCGGGGTTTATGAGTTGGAAGGAGGTGCCATATGAGCTCAAGTTAGCTGTTTGGGCGGCACTACAGGTAATATTTCAATTTCAATTTCAATTTCAATTTCAATTTCAATTTCAATTTCAATTTCATATTTATATTTATATTTATATTTATATTTATATTTATATTTATATTTATATTTATATTTATATTTATATTTATATTTATATTTATATTTATATTTATATTTATTCGCAACTAACATTGTATTTGTTGGACAGGAACAATTCAACTTGGATCCAAAGCTACGCGATTCCGTCTTGGAGCAGTCGAGGGAGCAACACAAGACGTGGAAGAAAAATATGCGGACACGGTACTTTGGGAAAACACGAGAGTCCATTATACAATGGCGCGGATCCGTCCCGCCCAAGGTGCCGATCTCATTGGCACAATGGCAAAAATTCATTGACAATGAGATCGAGGATCGACAATTGGCATCTCGTCAATCGGGGAGGGAAAATCGGGCTAAAAAGACGGACGTGCACTACTCCGGCCGGACCTCTTACGCTGAGGTGGAGCATAGGATGCAGGTAAGATTTAATTTATCTATAACTACAGAAATATATTATTCTTCATTATTTTACTTTGCGGGGCCGATACTAATTTTACTTTACTTTATTTTATTTCAGGGGGTAGGGAGTGGGCCAGGGGGTAAGCCACATAGGCTCGATACTTATGTGGCTCTTCGGACGAAGAAGGGGAAGGACAAAGAGGTGTCCCCGAGCGTCGCGGCCACGATTGTAAGTAATCCGACAGTTTAATTATTGTTAATTACGTTATAATTTTTTAGTTTACTTATTTTACTAATCATGTGCTTTTTTTCGTTTCAGGCAAAGCTTAAGGAAGTGCATGAGTCGCAGTCTGATGCCGACAAGGCATTTTTGTCCACAGACGCACTCAGCCAAGTGCTTGGCTCTGATCGCAAGGGGAGTGAGCTCGCGGGTGGCCAAATCTAAGATCATCAGATTGGAGACGAGCGACACCGGGTTGGCTCGAACGGTGGATTCACACGACGTGAAGCTGTCCCGTTTGGAGGCGACAGTCCAAGATATGTACGCATTCATGAAGCGTACGTTGGGTGGAGACCGTAAAGGGAAAGGGAAAGGGAAGGAGAAGGCGATGGAGGAGGAGGTGCGGGAGGACGAGGCGCAGGATGACGAGGATGTGGACCTCGCTGCTTCATCACCGACACGTTCGTACTTCGACGATCCACTTCCCTATTTGACGTCCTTCAACAGACCATTGTCGACACTTGGTTGGCCGAGCGTGTTCATATTGGACGTATTTGATGGCCAGCGGATAGGGCGGGGGTTGAGGGATCAGAATATCGTCGAGGGTGGAATAGTCCATGGACGTGTGCTTCAAGAGATGGAGTCCAGGGTGCTCGTCACGCATGTCATACCCGGGTAGGAGAACTCCCTATTATGGTTGCGCGAACAATGCGGCACGACGTATATTAGTGGGTGCATCAATTCGTATGTCGTGTGGCCTACTCACCTCCTCAGTTTTATCCAAGACATGTAGTAACATTATTTTTAAGTTTGTCCATTTTAATTATATTTGGATTATATCGTCATGTATATTATTTTTACTTTGAATATTTGGATTATATCGTCATGAATATATATTTGCATTATCTTTAGTTTGTGTTGGATATATGATGTTTGGAACAGGTACAACGTTGCTATAACAGGTACAAATATACTGCTGGGCAGTGGCAGTGGCCATACTGTCCAGCAGATTTTTTTTAAATTCTGCCCAGAATTGTCACGGTCATTGGCCGTGACAATTCTGGGCAAGAGGGGTCACGGCTTTGTCACGGTTATAAACCGTGACAAACGTGTCACGGTCATTGACCTTGACACGACCGTGACAAAAAAAGTTGTCTCGCCTCGAAATGTCACGGTCATTGACCTTGACAAGTTGGATTTGTCAAGGTCAATGACCTTGACAAATGTGCAGATTTGGTGTAGTGGGGGTGGGGGCGTAGTGGGGTGAAGGTGTGGTCTCGGGTGTCGCTGGCGCGGATCAATTACACTATAGAAATTAAAATTAATGTGTTAATATGTGTTTTTTGTTAAGGTCCATTAAAAAGTCCATTCTTTTGGTCCACTTGTGAACCTCTCCCTATATATATATATCAGCGACGATAAATACTAAAATACACTAAATGGGATAACACACAAGATTGCACATTGCATTACTCACTTTGATCAAGAATTCAATAAGATTTAACAATTTAAATCTAGGGAAGCATCAATAAATAACGATAATACGTTGACTTCATTCTTTTCTTATTCTTTAAAAAGTAGAAACGTTTCAATGTAGCATCTTAATTGTACATCAGACTAATGCAAAAACTTTAATATGTCAAATACACTTTTTGGAATATCATGAAAAAACAACCAATTTACAACAAATATCGAAGATAAAACAAAAAAAAGCAGGTAAGAATATTATATATAATAAAATAAACACATTGTCTCAAAACGGACTAAAGATAAACATAAACACACACACACACATGCAAAACATATATATATATATATGATACTGCTCTTGTGCGGATCAATTCATATTTTAAGAATGCGGACTGAACATATGTCACCTGGCGGTGAGCCCAAGAAAGAGAGAGAGTGTGCCTAAAATTTAGGCGATAGTTTCTACGCGCACCGCCAAGTGATACATGTCCGATTCGCACTCTTAAAATGCAGACTCGTCCGCACAAGAGCATTATATATATAATAATGCTCTTGTGCGGACGAGTCCTCATTTTAAGAATGCGGACCGGACATGTGTCACCTGGCGGTAACCCAGAAAAGAGAGTCCGCACTTTTAAAATGTGGACTCGTCCGCACAAGAGCATTATGCACAAGAGCATTATATATATAATAATGCTCTTGTGCAGACGAGTCCGCACTTTAAGAATGCGGATCGGATACGTGTCACCTGACGGTGAGCCCAGAAAAGAGAGTGTCACCTGGCGGTGCGCCTAGAAACTATCGCTCAAATTTTAGGTACACACTCTCTCTTTTCTGGGTTCACCGCTAGGTGACACATGTCCGGTCCGCACTCTTAAAATGTGGACTAGTCCGTACAAGAGCAGGATTGTATATATATATATATATAAAGAGAGAGAGAGAGAGAGACTCTTCAACATACCTCATTAAACATATCTACGAGCATACCTATTTTTTTTAAAGGATCAAATACCAAAAAGTCTTTCAAATATTTTTAATACACATTTAGTCCAAGCCTTTTATTTTGTATCAAAAAGTCCCTTATTCTCTTATATTTAAAGCTCCGCGCCAGCGGCATGGTAAAACCCTTTTGACATGGTAAAGGACTTTTTGGTGCAAAATAAAAAAACTTGGACTAAACGTGTATCAAAAAAAGTTCGAGAGATAATTTGGTATATGCCCCTTTTTTAAATAGTAAAAAAATTAATTTTGAGTTGATATCTATTACATGGGTTCATAATATTTCAGTGTGCAATTGTAAAAATATTCAGATAAAAATAATGAGGTTTGTTATTTTAAAAAAAATAGGTAAACAAATTGACAGTTTTAAATGGTAAAAACTGTCAGTTTTTTGACTAATTTTTTAAAAATAACAAAAACATTATTTTTAGTTGATTTTTTTACCGGGGAACACTGAAATATCATGAAACCATATAAAAAATATCATCTCAAATTTTTGTTTTTTACTATTTAAAAATAAGTATGTTCATAGGTATATTGTTACGAGGTATGTTGGAGAACCTGACTGTGTGTGTGTGTGTGTCTATATATATATATATATATATATAATTTCTCAGCTCACCGCCGGGTGATATGTCTGGTCCGCACTCTTAAAATGCGAACTGGTATGCACAAGAGCATTATATATATAATTTCTCGGCTCGCCACCAGGTGACGTATGTCCGATCCGCACTCTTAAAATACGAACTGGTATGCACAAGAGCATTGCTATATATATATTTATATTCCTACTTTTTTTTATGTTGTCATTTTTACACCTTATTTGGTTCCCGTTTTAAAATTTTAAAAATTTGCACCCAATGTGTCGTGCGTGTTCAATATAAATAAATAAAGAAAAAAACTGTATAATTTTTTTACGCGTTTGATGCGTGTGTCAGTGTCTAAGAGTCTTCATAGCCAACTGATTTTGTGTTAGATATGCCAATATTAAACATGGTATTAGAATTAGTCTATGTGCTTATGTAAACGTAATTTCCTTTTTATGTATAAAAACAAATACGATGCGGAAGCGTTGAAAGTTGATGGTTCAACAATTAAACAAAATTGGATTTTAGTTTAATAAAACAAGATTAAATCATTCATGTATTCACTTAAACTGATTCATTAATCCAAGTCCTAGAGTTTGCCTAAGTCATAATTATCAATTATCCAAAGTTAGGCGAAACCAATTTTAGCAAATGACTTGAATAAACCAAATTTAATATAAGTCCCAATTTAAATTAGTGTGATTGTTAAACCGAATTTTATCTAGAAATTATTCTAAGCATGCGTTCTAAGTTTTTGTGCAAGATAAAATAAACAATGTCACACTACGCCGCGATGTACGAGGAAAAACCCAAGACGGGAAAAAAACCTCGGACGGCCCTAGCCACAAGTCCACTAGATACAGAATTATACAATTACAAGACAAAAGACTTACATCCTCGACTCGAACCCTCTCAAGCCTTGTTACTCCTTATTGTAGAAACCACTTCCTAGCGGACAACCACGGAGCTCCACCGCAATCTCGGAATCCACCGATAGGACTTTTTATGGTCACCGTCACCCAAGCTTGGAGCCTTTCTCCAAGTGAGTAATACCGCAACAAACTTCATCTTCTTTGTGATGGGATGTAGAAGCAAACTCAAAACGTCTCTTTTTCAATTCGGTAGAGAAAACCGGTGCCAAAACTCCAAGTAAAGATATGCATATAGAACTTGGATAAACAACTATTGGGTGTAAACACTAGAGTGTGTAGGATTTTTCATTAAAGAATAACACTCAAAACTTGATCTTTTTCCTTAAACAAATTTTCTCTCAAAACACTCTCTAGGAGTTTGTATGGTATGAAAAAGATACCCCTTCAAAAGTGATTCCCGTCCTTAATTAAGCCTTGAAAAATCAGTTAAGAAACAAGTGGGATAATGGGGTAAAAACTGTCAAAAACTGCCAAAAACTGTTCCCGCCTGGCATTCTCGTTCGAACGACATTGACTCTCGTTCGAACGAGACTTCTAACGAGCGACCAGCCTGGGCTTGTTAGAACTCGTTAGATATCTCGTTAGAACGATAAAACTCGTTCGAACGACATATCGAACGACTGACCAGATTAGGGTCATTGGCAGTCTCGTTCGAACGAAACTTGGTTCGAACGAAAAATCTCGTTCGAACGAAATTTCGAACGACTTCCAGAAATTTTTCTATAATTTGATTTTGGCCCAGAAACTTTTATATACTTTAATATAAAGTTCTATTTAAATTATTCTGAAAGTAAAACATGGTTTTTATTAAACCTAACACCCAATAAACTTTGTTCCAAGCTCCTATATATATATAATTGCATTCATACCTTGGGAGCATGGAACCTTAGTTGATGACGTAGAAACGAGGCACGCAAACCGGCATTTTGATGAAGCTTTATACTTTTTGCCGCTATGTCTTCAACAAACACTTCATAGGCTTGAGAATATTACAATTAAATACTATCCTATGAATAAATGTTTTTGTCCGGAATTGAGCCAAAACTACATATGGACTCAATTGGAAATTTGTGTCCTTACAAATCTCCCCCTTTGGCTATTCCGGGACAAAAACCAAACAAAAATCCTAAAGGGCCGTCAAGCTCACTAGACTCAAAAACATAACCCGCCCAAACTTGACTCAACCCAAGGATCAAACGCTTTGCCTTTTAAACAATGCCGCTTTAGAAGAAATCCTGCACACTTAAGCAAACTCATCAAATGCATAGGGAATATCAAAGTATTAAATGCAATTAAATAATTACTCCCCCTAACTTAATTCTCCCCTTTTTTATCAAACACATGACCTTCTTAGAAAGATGTCTCCCCCTAAGATAAATGCATAGGGAATATCAAAGTATTAAATGCAATTAAATAATTACTCCCCCTAACTTAATTCTCCCCTTTTTTTTATCAAACACATGACCTTCTTAGAAAGACGTCTCTCCCTAAGATAAATCTCCCCAAACTAAGATACGATAATAATAGGATTAGATACCATTTCTCCCCCTATCATCTTCTCCCCCTTTTTGTTCAGGAATAGGCAAAGGATAAAGAACTAATAAACAACATGTTGAAGCATAAAGTGATAAGACATGAAAGCATATGGGCAATAAAAGCAAGGCAAAGACAAAAGAATATCATATATATATAAAGTAGAAATATACCAATGAAGCACTTGCATATATATATAGATATAAACACACATATAGCACAAAATACAATAAGTTTGCACACTCGTATGGCAAAAATGTGTCATATGGAAACGCAAGTGTTGGGGTGTGAACTAGAAACAATTAAATTTAGACCCAAACACTTAATAAACATTCACGAAGTTCTCATTTGATTGCAAACTTTATCACATTTAAATATAACCTCAGGTGACAATATAGATTGAACTCAATGAACAAACATACACAATGCATACAAGCCTAACATATTGATGATTCTACAAACCAATAGAGTCATGACATGAAATACGCAACTAGGATAAACGGACATTGTGCAAACCGTTGATAAACCATCCAATCTCCCTCAATTTTCATTTATATTAAATTTGAATGAATATATCAATCAAACATAGGCCTTGGCAATTTATTTTTCTTTTTAATGCCATATTTTCTGTTTTTAGGCCTTTGGACCACGTATTTCTTTTAGGTCCATTAAAAACGGTGGCTTACTATTCGCAAAGGATCACTTAGTCCTTTCGGAGCCCTTCCCCGTGCACATTTATATTTATCATGTTTTCAATTTTCGCACAAATCTCACATGCAACGGATTTTGACATGCACTAGTCCTCCTAAGTCACAAATATGTAGATGACAAGATTGGTAGGAGAACACCTCACAGAGCTCAAATATACATATGAAGTTAAAATTTCAAAAGAGCTCGTGCATGTGTGAATAGAGGCATATGAAAATAGAATCCATTTAATCAATGCAAAATTCAACTACTCCAAAAAAATGGTAAAGAACATTTTAAGGATTGATAATCTAAACCACAAGTTCTAGCCACGTGGGAGCGTTAAAGGAGGGATTCAAACACAAGAATATGCCACATAAAGTGTGTCAAACTAACATACACACAAAAGAAAATCCTTTTTGAGTTTTTAACATATTTAATCAAAAGTAAATATTTACTCAAAAGGACAAACAAAAATCATTTGTATTTTTCATTAAGCGTAAATGAGATAAATAAAACACAAATGATAAACAAAAATCTTTTTATATTTTTCAATTAATTCAAACACAAAATATAATACAAAAAGATAAACAAGTCATAATTTCTAGCATGTGATATCAAATAAAGCAATGGCTAGAAAATTGACTAAACAAGCATACATTTAGCATGTGAATATAGCATAAAGTACAAACGCTAAAGTATGCAAACACTAACACATTCATCCTTTAGATTTAGCAAGGGAGGAAGCATGTGACAGTAAATGAGAATCAACAACCCTATTTTGTAAGGCAACCAAGTCGGATTTTCTAATCCAAATTAATGAGGAATGACTATCTTGGGGTGTAGGAACGTTAACTACCGTGGTTACTTTACTATGGGGTTTTCTAGGAATTCGTTTAAGATCTAAACAAAATTTCCTAAGATGACCTTGTCGACCACAATGTGTACAAGTGAGAACATGTCGAAAAGATTTACTTAAGGAGTGATCTTTAAAAGTATTCCTAGTTGATTCTCCTAAAACATTGGTTTGGGCATTATGATTAAATTCATTACAAGGATTGAAGCCTAAACCACACGTGTCATTTTTAATTTGGACCGTTCCTAACATTTTATCTAGTTTTTATGAACTACATTCCAAATCAAATTTGACATTACTAGAATCTTTTAATTTATTTTCCAATTCTACAATGTTAGATTCTAGTAAAACATTTCGCTCTTCAAAAGCAAGAAGCTCCTTTTTCAAGGATTCCATTAAACCCCTAAGGCTATCTCTTTCGCCTTCTACATAATCAAGCTTCTCTTGAAGAGTCCTCACATGTGTCCTAAGGTCTTCTATTAAAACATTTTCATCAATGACCTTGACACTTTTTTTTAAACTAGCTTCTAACTTCAAATTAGCTCTTTTCAAATTAATAGATTCTTTATAAAGTTCTTGAAAAGCATTTTAAAGTTCACTCACATTAACCTCTTCTTCATTTTCACTCTCACTTTCTTCTTCACTCTCACTATCATCAAAAACAAGAGAATCATGTACAATGACCTTAGAAGTGGCATATTCTATCGTTTCATCAATCGATGAGTTGTCACAATCACTCACATGACTAGCCATAAAAGCCACAAATTTTTTCTTAGCGGGGGAATCGGGCTTTTCTTCCTTATCACTATCACTAAGGGTTGCATTATATGAAATGGGTCGCTTACCATCTTTCCTTAGTTTAGTGGGGCACTCATAAGCTCTATGGCCATCACCTTCACAACCAAAACATTTATCAGACTCGTCCCTATCTAAATTGTCATTGCTAGGTTTAGGGATCTTCTCGGCTTTAGAAATCTTCTCGCTTTTATCATGTTTAGAAGTGTCAAATTTCTTAAAATCATTTTTAAATTTATCTTTGTTAAATTTAAGAAATTTTCTAAATTTACGAGCAAATAAAGCCATGTCTTCCGAGTCACTATCACTATCGCTCTCTACTACTTGTTTGACCTCTTTTCGGGATTTTAAAGCAACGCCCTTTTCAATTTTCTTTTCAGTTTTAGAGGGAAACATATCTAGTTTATAGGTTTGTAAATCACCTACAAGCTCTTCTAATTTCGTAGAGGCTAAAGTGGGTAAAGAATTTAAAACGGTCACCTTTGGAATAAATCTATCGGGTAGGGACCTTAAAATTTTCTTTACAACACGGTCATCAGGTATTTTCTCTCCCAAGTTAAAAGATGAATTAACAATATCAGAAAGCCTAGCATAAAATTTATCAAAAGTCTCTTTTTCATCCATTTTGATAGTTTCAAATTGAGTGGTGAGGTTTTGGAGTTTTGAAGCTTTAACGACACTAGTTCCTTCATGAGTTAATTGTAAAATATCCCAAGCTTCTTTGGCGGTTTCACACGTCATAATACGTCGGAATTCATCCGGTGCGACAGCGCTAAATAAGGCATTTAAACCTCGGGAATTAAAGTTAGCAAGTTTAAACTCATTTTCAGTCCATCTATCGGCGGGTTTTATAACACGTTCATTTTCAACTAAGTAAGTTGGTGGGGAGTACCCGGTAACAACAGACATCCAAACTCTCTCGTCGATAGATTTTAGTGCCGATCTCAAACGCGCTTTCCAATACGCGTAGTTGGAACCATCAAAAATAGGAAATTTTGAAAATAGGGAAAAATCCATTTTAGCCAAAAATTATTTAAAAGATCGTTTAACGAAGTAATTTATCGTTTTTGGCTCTGATACCAATTTGTAAACGTAATTTCCTTTTTATGTATAAAAACAAATACGATGCAGAAGCGTTGAAAGTTGATGGTTCAACAATTAAACAAAATCGAATTTTAGTTTAATAAAACAAGATTAAATCATTCATGTATTCACTTAAACTGATTCATTAATCCAAGTCCTAGAGTTTGCCTAAGTCATAATTATCAATTATCCAAAGTTAGGCGAAACCAATTATAGCAAATGACCTGAATAAACCAAATTTAATATAAGTCCCAATTTAAATTAGTGTGATTGTTAAACCGAATTTTATCTAGAAATTATTCTAGGCATGCGTTCTAAGTTTTTGTGCAAGATAAAATAAACAATGTCACACTACGCCGCGATGTACGAGGAAAAACCCAAGACGGGAAAAAAACCTCGGACGGCCCTAGCCACAAGTCCACTAGATACGGAATTATACAATTACAAGACAAAAGACTTACATCCTCGACTCGAACCCTCTCAAGCCTTGTTACTCCTTCTTGTAGAAACCTCTTCCTAGCGGACAACCACGGCGCTCCACCGCAATCTCGGAATCCGCCGATAGGACTTTGTATGGTCACCGTCACCCAAGCTTGGAGCCTTTCTCCAAGTGAGTAATACCGCAACAAACTTCTTCTTCTTTGTGATGGGATGTAGAAGCAAACCCGAAACGTCTCTTTTTCAATTCGGTAGAGAAAACCGGTGCCAAAACTCCAAGTAAAGATATGTATATAGAACTTGGATAAACAACTATTGGGTGTAAACACTAGAGTGTGTAGGATTTTTCATTAAAGAATAACACTCAAAACTTGATCTTTTTCCTTAAACAAATTTTCTCTCAAAACACTCTCTAGGAGTTTGTATGGTATGAAAAAGATACCCCTTCAAAAGTGATTCCCGTCCTTAATTAAGCCTTGAAAAATCAGTTAAGAAACAAGTGGGATAATGGGGTAAAAACTGTCAAAAACTGCCAAAAACTGTTCCCGCCTGGCATTCTCGTTCGAACGACATTGACTCTCGTTCGAACGAGACTTCTAACGAGCGACCAGCCTGGGCTCGTTAGAACTAGTTAGATATCTCGTTAGAACGATAAAACTCGTTCGAACGACATATCGAACGACTGACCAGATTAGGGTCGTTGGCAGTCTCGTTCGAACGAAACTTGGTTCGAACGAAAAATCTCGTTCGAACGAAATTTCGAACGACTTCCAGAAATTTTTCTATAATTTGATTTTGGCCCAGAAACTTTTATATACTTTAATATAAAGTTCTATTTAAATTATTCTGAAAGTAAAACATGGTTTTCATTAAACCTAACACCCAATAAACTTTGTTCCAAGCTCCTATATATATATAATTGCATTCATACCTTGGGAGCATGGAACCTTAGTTGATGACGTAGAAACGAGGCACGCAAACCGGCATTTTGATGAAGCTTTATACTCTTTGCCGCTACGTCTTCAACAAACACTTCATAGGCTTGAGAATATTACAATTAAATACTATCCTATGAATAAATGTTTTTGTCCGGAATTGAGCCAAAACTACATATGGACTCAATTGGAAATTTGTGTCCTTACAGCTTAATACGTGTTAGACTCGAGTTATGATACATGTGAAGGGGCATGTTGAGAATATAAAGTTCATAATTATGCCACACGTGAATGGGCATGTTGAGAATATAAAGATCCATTGTTAAAAATTAGAGCGCTTTTCACATTCATCTATAAGATTGTGAACCCCCTCCACCCATTGCCAAATGATTTTGGTTGGATGTTCCAATATTAACAATATTGTATGCATTTGCTATTGACAATGGGTCATGGGCCAAAACTTTTTTTTATTCATACACCATTGGTTTACTCTAAACTGGTGGGGAAATAATTTCATACACAATTCTTTTTAATTAATGGATGGCACGATCCATTTATACCCATAAAATAAACTAACGGTTTTGGTTTGTATAACAATTGAATCCGTTTAATAGTCTTTTAATTCATTTAACTGGATATGCTAAGGCCTAGTTTGGTTACGCAAATTGTTTGAGTATGTAAATTGTTTCATTGTGAATTAGTGAATTATAAATGAGCGAATTTGAAATGAGTTAAATCCAATTTTATAAGATGTTTGGTAATTTGAAATTGATGTTAAGGTTCTATGAAAAAAATATAAAAACAAATCAAGAGAGCGAGGGGGAGGGAAAGAGAGAGGGAGAGGGGGAGGGGAAGAGGAAGGGGGAGAGGGGACATGCACTTAATGTGACTCTTATTTCAAATAGATTCATTTCATATTTTTTGTGAAATGATCCAATTTCAAATTTTGCACATGAGCTAAAATGGGACAATTAATGAATTATTTCATTAATGAAACCAAACACAATTAATGAATTAATTTATAAATATGACAGTTTATTAATAATTCAATTTATAATTTTGAGACAATCAAATAAGGCCTAAAAGAACGAAGATATACTTGGGTAAGAGGGAAAATATTTTCTTCACAAACTGACGTGGAACATGAGATTTACTAACCATAGTTATGGTAAACTAATTGTCATGTAAAGTGTCCATGATAAATTGTTGACGAATGACAAGGCTTAGATGTAAATGGGGCACGATCGATTCACTTCTTTCGCTTATTAGGAGGGTCTACCCTATTATGACTCCAACACTTGTCAAAACACAACATTCTAAAAAGCCCATAATTCACATATCCCACATATGCAGGATAAATAACATGATTTCCCCAAAATGCCCCTAAGGGTAATCGACTGAGGTCAACAAGAATTAGATCAATACCATTCCCTCTAACTTAGTCAAAATCTTAACAGATAACTACCCCATCAGCAAAGTCATATACTAACTCATCTACAACAATAAGGATAAACTCCAATAAATGCTGATCTTAAAGAAATTGTATTATTACAATATTTGTAGAGAGTTATGACTTTGTATTTATATAAAGGGGGTTTTGGAGAAAGGTCTTTATAATTTTCAAAGTGTATAAAAATAGGACACTCCAAATAATTTTATAAATTTAGTCTCTGTACTAAAAACACCATGAAAAAATGGTGAAAAATGGTGCCGTTAGTGTGAACCAAAAAAATGAACTCCTAACTCTAAAGGGACCGTACAAATAAATGCTATCGTACCACAGGGACTAGATTTATAAACTTGAAAAGTATTGTCCTAAAAATCCAAATATAGAAAGGAACATGACATTTACCTTAATTCTCTATTATATAAATAAGACCCTCGTTATAAGGAATGCACAAGTGAAAATCTTATCACAAGGCTAGGACTCTGAACTAGTAACCCTATCACTTCAAATTTGATCTATAATAATAAAATAACCCTATCTCTCCTAGCCTCATTGATATAGGCAAAGATGACTTGCTAGCCAACGTATCTCTTGTATTTCTACATTCTTCATAAGACTCTAGGCTTAATTGGTGATACCAGATTCTGTTTAAGATTCCAATCGAAGGACGAGATCAGTCCCCTTCAAGTTCCCTCCCTTTAGATGCTAGATCTAGCGGATATTTTGTAATACCCCGTGATTTTAAATAATTAATTTACTTTGAACTATAGTTGAATAATTAATATAATTCTTAATAACTGATTTATTTAGATAAATTAAATTGGATAATTTTTTATACTAAATCATAGGATTTAATTTATGGGTTAATTTATGTGTTATTTCATTATGTTGTGATTTATTGGGTTGGACTTATGGGGTCATTTGGAAGCCTAAACGGTGTAAAAAGTGGGGTATATGTACCTATGGGTCGTTTGATCCATTTGGTTTAGTTTGGGAGTATTTAGGTTTGGTTTTGGGGGCCATAGGCTAAAGATAATTTAGGGTTGATAAAAGTGATGAAAATAGCTTTATTAAAATATAAATTAAGTTAACTTAGCCTTATCTCATCATTCCTAAAACAAAATCGTAAACTTAATTAAGAGTTAGAGAGGGAGACAACTGGGGATGCAAGCTCTAAGAGAAAAATGGGAGAGAAATGCTTAAAGATTGAAGGTAACCAAATTGGGATTTAATAATAAGGATCATCATCTTCACTAAATCAAAGGTTTTATCTATAAAACAAATTGATGTGATATGAGGGATATTTTGGTCATATCCTCTTTATTTTCGACTACATATATTAGTTAATCATATTTTTTTCTTATGTTGCATTTTATATCATTTCATTTCATATTGTATTGGTATATTTAGAGGATGGGCTTTAGGTGAACGCTTAAGTATTAGGCTTATTGTATAGATGAGAATAAGTCCCATATTGGTTAGTTTCTCCTTTAGTGCTCACCTTCCTATCCTATAAATAGACCACCCCTCTTCCTTATTTGGGGACTTGAACTTTGGAGTAAAAGCTTAGTTATATTTCTCTCTCTAAATTGGTGTGGTGCCTTTAGAGTTACCATTAGGCGGTGGAGGCTGTTTTCGGGGGGATTTTGGGAGAGGTTCTTTAGGAGAAGTTGTAGATTGGGTTGAGATTAGTGTGTCGGAGCAATTTGGAGGGACCTGGAGGAGTTTGAAATTTTTTCGACGATCGGAGAAGGGACAGCGGTAGGGGGCTGGTGGCGGCAGGAGGGTGGTGTAAGGCTGGTGGTGACATATTAGTGGGTGGGTGGGTAGTTGGGGTGGTGGTGTAGGTAGTAGTGGAGTTAGAGTTATAGTTTAGGTGGGGCGAAGATGAAAATGGGTCTTGGGGGGTGTTTAGGTATGGGATTAGGGTAGAGTTAGGGTTTTTAAAAAGAGATGACATATGTTGGGTGGGGGTGGCCATGTGTTGCACCATGAGGGAGGCCATTTCTTCTCTCATTTGTTCTTGTATTTGGATAATCTCTCATCAATTGTTGCCTTTTTGGGAGCCATTAAAATGTGAAAAACGATTTAAATGAAAAAAAATTGTGGTGACATCTCACGCACAATGGGGGAGCGACACCTCGCTCTGATACCAATTGACGTAACCACACATCTAATGGCAACTCTGAAGGCACCACACCAGTTTAGAGAGAGAAACATAGCAAAACTTTTACTCCAAAGTTCAAGTCCCCAAATGAGGAAGAGGAGGGGTCTATTTATAGGATAGGTAGGTGAGAACTAAAGGATTAACTAACCAATGTGGGACTTATGCTCATCTATACAATAAACCTAATACTCAAGTGTTCACCAAAAGCCCATCCTCTAAATAGACAAATACAATATGAAATGAAATAAAATGAAATGAAATATAAGAAGAAAATATGATTAACTAATATATGGAGCCAAAAATAAAAGAGGATATGACCAAAATATCCCTCGGATCACATCACTATTGACATAAACACACGTCTAATGGCAACTCTAAAGTCACCACACCAATTTAGAGAGAGAAATATAACTAATCTTTTACTTCAAAGTTTAAGTCCCCAAATGAGGAAGAGGAGTGGTCTATTTATAAGATATGGAGGTGAGCACTAAAGGAGTAACTAACCAATGTGGAACTTATTCCCATCTATACAATAAGCCTAATACTCAAGTGTTCACCTAAAGTCCATCCTTTAAATAGACCAATACAATATGAAATGAAATAAAATGCAACATAAGAAGAAAATATGATTTAACTAATATATGGAGCCAAAAATAAAAGAGGATATGACCAAAATATCCCTTGGATCACATCATTCTCCTCGTCTTCCAAAAAGATCATCCCCGAGCGTGTGGGGTAATGCCACCAAAAGGAAGCCATCCTCCATGGGCTCCGCCGCATTCCATGTAAGTCATCCTCTAATTCGACCAGAATACCGGCTTGAAAAGTGTCGGAGCATTGAAGGAAAGAACGTCCAATGAGAGTCTTCCACCATAAAACCATCTTCATACCCAAATAAGATCAAACCCATGTCAACCTGGGGGCATACGAAGGGTGAAACTCCAAAATTGGTCATGGTAGGGGGTGGGGCATGCATGGAGGGTGGGGGATGAAGTTGGGTGGGGTTGTGGGTATAGAGGTGGAATTTTAGAGGGGTGAGGGATAAAAATGGTTTAGGATAGGGTGGAGAGTGAGATTTTGAAGTTTGGGAAGTACTAATGGTTGGAGGAGAGCTAAAAAAAGGGCGGGGAGGTGAGAGAGAGGTGATAAGTGGGTGGGAAAGGGGTAAAACCCTAGAATTAGGTGGGTGGGATAATTAAGGAGTTATTCGGATTAAAAAGGTTGAAAAAAGGGGTTTGGGAGGCTTGGAGGGTTGCCCCACCCCGGTTGGCCGGAGTTCCTGCGGTCGGTGACCAGAGTTGGCCAAATGGGATGAAAATAGAGGGGTTAAGGTTGCCTGGGGGTGGGTAGTATGGATCCGAAGACGGATCGTTGATTGCACCATCGGAAGGGGGTGGGGGAAGGGCGTCGACTTCGTCGGAGCTGAGGGAAAACTGGACGGCAGAGGCTGTTTTAGGGGTGGGGTCTTTGAGGGAAGTTGTAGATCGGGATGAGAAGAGGGCGTGGGAGAAGTTTGGAGGAGTTTGAAAAATTTCTAGCGACCAGAAAAGTGACAGCGGCAGGGGGATGGTGGTGGCAGGAGGGTGTAATAAGGTTGGTGGTGAAATATTAGTGGGTGGGTAGGTAGTTATGACGGTGGTGTAGTGAGTGGTGGAGTTAAGGTTAGGGTTTAGATGGGGGAAGATGAAGATGGGTCTTGGTTGGCGTTTGGGTATGGGGTTGGGATAGAGTTAGGGTTTTAAAAAAGAGATGACATGTGTTGGGTGAGGGTGGCCATGTGTTGCCTCATGAGGGAGGCCATTTCTTCTCTCATATGTTCTTTCATTTGGATAAATCTCTCATCAAGTGTTGTCTTTTTGGGAGCCATTAAAATGTGAAAAATGATTTAAATGAAAAAAAATTGTTATGACACCTCACAAACAAAAATGAAAAAAATTGTGGTGACACCTCACACATAATGGGGGAGAGACACCTCGCTCTGATACCAATTGATGTAACCACACGTCTAATGGAAACTCTAAAGTCACCACACCAATTTAGAGGAGAAATATAACTAAGATTTTATTCCAAAGTCAAGTCCCCAGATGATGAAGAGGAGTGGTCTATTTATAGGATAGGGAGGCGAGCACTAAAGGAGTAACTAACTAATGTGGGACTTATTCCCATCCATACAATAAGTGTAATACTCAAGTGTTCACCTAAATCCCATCCTCTAAATAGACCAATACAATATGAAATGATATAAACTAAAATGCAACATAAGAAGAATATATGGTTAACTAATATATGGAGCCAAAAGTAAAAGAGGATATGACCAAAATATCCCTTGGATCACATCACAAATCAAGGCAAGAATTCCTATTTCATTAAGGTGACTTATGTTAGAATTCATATAATTGGCTTGAATAAATTGAAGATATAACATTATGGAGATAAATTTTAATTTGTTGGGAATTGCAATTAGAGTGAAAATGCTATTAGTAGGGTTCTTCCACACTTTAATGTAATTGGGTGAAACTAATCATGTTTAATGATGTGATTCGTGAATTGGGTATCTCTCTATATTGGAATCATTGTTTATAGTGTTAGTGCAATGTTTATTAGATGAATTCATTTAAAATGAAGAATAAAACCTCCATTGATAAAAATTAAGGTCCTCGTGTATAATATGAATATAAGCAATTCAATTTGTATTTGGTTGTGTTAATTGTCTATTTCAGAAGTTAATTATGTTAGAAATATCATCTCTTATACCTCATATTTGTAACTGGGCCATAAAGTAGAAAATTAAGCAAGAATTGATTAACACTGAAACTAGGGTGTCTATGTGGATGTTGTACTTATTTTTTTGGGGAATTGATTAGGGACTCTTATATTTTATGTTTTAGAGGTTTATAACTATAAAAAATCAAACTCTATAATATAAAGTCCATAATGAATATTTCAACAAATAAGTAAACAACTCTGAAACCACAACATGCCCATTAAAAATGAATAACTGGTATATATAAATCCAACTAATAAGGGAAATACATTAAGAGGTAACTACACATCTCATAATCCGATAACTAGATGGTGTTAACTTTACAATCGGTGAATTCATATATGGTCTTGCGACTACCTGATACCTGAAAAATGGTTTTAAAGAAAAATTGTGTGTCAGACCCACATTTTCAAGAAACTTATTACTAATCTTGAAACATAAGTCTGGCTTATATACGTCTCATGCAGTTACCGTCGAGACTCATTCCTATGGTATCTCACCTCACTTATATCTAAGGGTATCCTATCCATATATTACCATCGTACACTAGGCATAACTAACAACATAAGTACCTAACTCCCAAGACTAATCGTGTAACCTACATAACTCCTATCTCGTACTACAATATACTATCTCGCCACCGATAATCTTACACTAAGGATAATACCAATCGTCCTTACATCATATAATATCCAAATAGGTTAAGTCACTTAATACAAACTAGATACAATCCTAAATAGTATCCATGTAAGTTTTATCCATCACCAGGATAACTCTAATACTATCCGAAGTCCTTATAAATCATACCCATCATTAGTTTAACTGCTATGCTATACGATATTCATATAACATAGCTCATCACAAGCCTAACTACTATACTCATTAATCTCTAAGTAAGTTATGCCCATCACCAACTAGTTACCATATTATCCACTATAAGTAAGTATTAAGTTCATCATCGAAATAGTTAGATAGTATAATCAAACATAAAGGACCTATCTTTTGGAGACCTCTTGTGCTTCTATTAGGCCAATCTATAGGAGGTCCACTCCTAATGGATTGAAATAACACATACATACTGGGAAATCACTACGCCAACACACCACCATGTAACCTCGTACAAATTTACACGATGGATCTAGCCTCCAATGTTTCCCTCAAGCGAGATGGTTGACCCATAACATACAAGGTCGTGATATAAACATGTACACAACTCGCGTCATCATCCAGAGACGTAGTATCCGGTCTCATGAACAATTCCATCAAATCCCCACCGATAGATGGAATTTTTCACAGTGTGGATTTGATGGGATTGTTTGCGGGATCGAGTACTATGCTCTTGAATGATGATGCAAGTTGCGTATAAGTTTATATCCTGATTCTACGTGTTGTGCGTCAATTACCTTGTTCGAGGGAAACATAAAGGCTATAGCTATCATGTAATTTGGTATGAGGTTACACAGTGATGTGCTAGCGTAGTGATTTCCCCATTTGTGTGTGTTGTTTCAATCCATTAGAAGTGGAACCTCCTATGGATTAATGTGATAAAGGCACGAGAGGTCCCTGGAGGATAGGTTCTTTATGTAATTATTTATTTGATGAACTTAATACTTACTTATAGTGGATAATATGGCGGCATGCCAGTGACGGGCATAACCTACTTAAAGATTGATGAATATAGTATCTAGGCTCATGATGGGCTATATTGTATGAATATCGTATAGCATAGTAATTAGACTAATGATGGGTATGATTTATTGGGAGAATGGGTCGTTTTAAAGTTAACCTAGTAATGGGTAGAGCTTTTGGATACCGTGTAGGATTGTATCTAGTCTGTATTGATGGACTTAACATATTTGGACATTATGTAATAGAAGGACACTATGTGTTGGTATTAAATTTAGCATATGATTATTGGTGGTGATAGTATACTATAGTGTGAGATAGGAGTTACGTAGGTTACACGATTAGTCTTGGGACCTGGGTACTTACGCTGTTAGAAACTCCTAGTGTAGGATGAGCACTTATGGCTATGACTCCTTTAGATAAAGGTGAGGCGAGGTGCGATACTTTGAGAGAGTGTTCCAATGGGGACGATATGAGATGTGAATAAGTTGCACTTAATAATGCAAAGGATGGACAAACCGACGTGCAAAGGTTTATTTGGAAAGGCAAAATACACACACTATTTTAAAATTAAATTAAATTTAACTCCCATTAAATCGATTGTTGTGTTAAATATAATAGCCAATTTTATCTTAACCTAAACATGCATCAAGGTGATAGTAGGATAAAATAAAATAATAATACCTATATGCTCGATGTAATAAGAAACTCAAATGAAAAAAAACCTCGGATGACCCGACCAACACAATTCACTATGTTAGGAATTATAAAAGAACACAACATAATACTTACACAACCGAGTCTACTTCTTCAAGACTTGATGCATCTTCGTTCCCTCAACTTTCTATATAGAGACAAGTAGGAGTCAACCTATGCACAACCACAATGCATGAGTCCACACACGCCTAGGCATCCATCGATTCGGGATCAACAACCGTCACAAGTAGGGAGTCCACTGCGTTTAAACCACAACTGGCACGAACCTACTGCACGAAACAATACTCAATAGTATGTTGATGAGTAAACAAACTTTTTGGTTTTAAACGGAGATCTTAATTGAGCATATAAAGATGTAACTTGGATCTCAAAGTGTTTGGGAGAAACAAGGGTTTGGAGGCTGTTGGCTATAGATAGGGAAATAATTTTCGCCAAAACTTTCGAGGAAAAAAAATGTCAACATGCCTAATTATAAAAGCACGAATTTTGAGGCACTGGAATCTCGTTCGAACGAAAATAGTAGGTTCGTTCTAACGAAGTGAATAATCTCATTTGAAAACAATCTCATTTAATATCGTTCATACGAACTTCGAATGAGAATCCACTGTCAAATAGGGACAACTCATTTCATCTTTCTTCGAAGGTTGATTGAACGACATTGACCAACTCACTCAAATGGACAGACAATCTCGTTTGAACTACTTTAAAATAAAAAAATATTATTTTCTTTTAAAATCCATTTTTTAAAAATGCCCTCAAACAAGATTTAAGATAACACCCAACATAAAATCCAATGATCAAAATAGTATGCCTTCATACCTTGCTATATCCTTCAACGTTGAAGATGAAATGTGGCATGAAACACGACACATTGATGTAGACATTATAATTTGGCTGCTACGGTCTTCAATCAAATATGTCACAAACTATGAAGGATAAACCAACTCAAGACCTAACTTATGACTGAAATGGTTATGTCTAAATGGAATTAAGCCAATATACACAAATTGACTTGATTCGAAATTTTTTCCATACAAATATCCCCCTTTGTCTATTTCGGGACAAATCCAAAAAAAAAAAATATGGGTCGTCAACCTCATCTAAAGACTCAATCCCAACCCCCAAAGAAAAAATTATAGACTTGACATACACTAAATTTGAGTAGCTTTGAAACTTTCAAATGAAACTTGAATGTATAACAATATAAAGTTCAAATGAAAAAACTTCCCATTTGTCTAACATTATCCACCCCCTAAGGTAAAAATCTCCCCCGAGAGTTAAAGAGTTAAATACCATTTCTCTCCCTTTTGTTCAGGAATAGACAAAGAATGAGGTGAACAATATAAATAACTTCCTTCCTAAACGTAAAACATGTAAACATAAAGGAAAACAGTAATATCATGAGATGATATGAAGTGAAACATGTAACAACAAACAACTCGAAAGCACACGAACATATAATCCAAACAATAAGCATAATATATTGATTTTGATGCATAAACGATATACCAATGACAAGACACAACAAAAGCTACCAATTTGATCATAAAGAATGTCAATATGAATCGAAGATTAAGCATTTGACAAACATATGAATTAAATGAAAATGCAGCCTACAATGTCAAAAAATTAAGCTCAACTAGGACTCAATGTGTAAACCCTTTGATCTTTAACTTAACACCTTTAAAATATAAACATACATTAATTTTTTTCTCATTTTGAATATATTAAATATTTAAGCATCAATAAATAAATTTGGCCTTGATAAATTTTCTTTTCTAGGCGTCTCTTGCCAATGGTGGCCTTTCACGCAAGTGAGATTTCTCCTTTCGTAGCCATTTCCCATTGCATACTCAAATTTTTTTATCAACTAAGATCAAACTCTGGCAATGGTTCTTACATGCACGAATTCTCCATAGTAAAAATATTATCTATATGATAATATTGATATGATAGCACCTCACTTAGATCATGTAACATATGAATTTATAGTCCAAAAAGAGCTCATGCAAAGTATGTATAAAGGCATATACAAAGTGAATCCATCAAAGCAAATCTATTTCGAGTTATTCCATGCAAGAATGATAAAGAGCAATCCAAGCATTGAAAATTTTCATCAAATGTCCTAGTCACATGGATAAATGAAATGAATGAGATTCAAACACACATATATATACCACACAAAATGTGTAAAACTATGCTACGCATAAACAAAAATTCTTTTTGACTTTATAAACATTTTTTCAAAAATTGACACCACTTGAAAACTAAACTCAAAGTACAAACATAATGCTCTTTGTATTTTTCATAATAATACCAAATAAATGAAAATTAAAATATAAAAGGTACACATCATACAACTAGCAATCACATATATCATGAAGCACACAAGTTAGTCTATAAAAACTTACAAACACAATCAACCATTATATTTAGCATGAGAAGTATCATGTGAAAGTATCCCAGAATAAAAAAATTCTAATGTTTAAATCCTCCAATTATGATTTCTTAACCCATATAGGTGTAACACGATGCTCTTGGATTTTGGGAACCTCAGTGACTTAAGTCTTAGACTTCTTAGGAACTTTTTTAAGATCAAAGAAAAAATGTCAAAGGTGACCTTTCCTACTCCAATGTGTGCGTGTGTAGACACGACGGGGAATGATACCTAAGGGTTTACCTTTTATAATGTCCTTGGCACTAGTCGACCCTCCCAAAATGTCTGTCTTAAATTTAATAGAGGAAGCAACGGTATCATCAAAGACAATTATAAAATTATCCTTTTTGATTTAGACGGTGCCTAACATCTTATGCAACTTTTTCGACCAAACACTAAATCAAATTTAACGCGACTCAAGTTTCTCAATTTATCTTATAAGTCATCTATCCTAGACTCGAGCAAATGACTAAAAAACTAGGGAGCCCTTCTTCAAAATCTCCATTAAACCCCATTGGTTATCACACTCTCCCTCAACAAAAGAAAGATTCTCCCTAAGAGTTTTCTCATGTGCCCTAAGATCCTCAATTAATTTCAAATCATCATTCCCAATATCACGTTCTTTCAATTTATTTTCCAACTTCAAGTTTTCCTTTTCAACTTTAAATATTCGGCGTATAACTCCCGAAAGGAAACTTGAAGCTCACTCTCCTCCTATTTTTCATCACCACTCACTTAGGATTCACACATTTTGGTCTCAGAATCGTCATGCACATAATCATCTTTATCGACACACTTTTCATTAATACTCACTTGATTGGCTGTGAATGCGATGTAATTACGCTTAACGAGAGAATTAGATTCATCTTCCCATTCAATATAGCTAAGGGTAGCATAGTATTCTTTCGTCTTCTTGCCTTCCTTCCGTAGCTGGGTGGGGAAATCAGCTTCCCTACGGCCATAACCTTTTGTCACGTACCGGGATTTTTTTGCAATTTTCTATAATAAAGGCTCCATCCCTACACCATTTTTCTCTGGAATATTCTAGAGTTAACTAGTATTATCTAGTATCGTCTAGTATGTTATGGAGTAGTGTAGGATTTGCTAGAGTAATCTAGAGTATACTTATATTGTATAGAATATTCTAGAAAGATAAGGAGGTGTGTAGCTTTTTGAAATATTCCCATAAGGAGGTGGGAACCTTCCGGATAACTAATATAGACCATTGATGTATTGTTATCTCCACCGTCCATAAGAAGGTGGCATGCCTATAAATATGTGGGGAGGTCATTTGGCCAAACCATCCAAGCCAAGCATTGTAATCTCTTATCAAGTAATACAAATACTTGTTCATTGTGTTCTTACTTGTTCCACTCTTCTCCCTTCTCTAGCACTTTTGTTATAACTTTGCTAGATTGCTAGGCTTACTTAGTAACTCGTCGGTCATTGGAGTGATAAGTGCTGCACGGAGGAGTAGCTAAAGTCTAACCCCGTGACAAGTGGCATCAGAGTTGGTCGTGAATTGGGTGTATCATAATTGAGGGTTGTGAAGATGGCTAGCGAATAAAAAATGACTCATGTTGAGGGTGAGCACCTAGGACGCAAGAAGGAGCGCACGGATGCTGCCGAAAAGCACCGAGGCAAGTACAAGGATGCAAGAACCAACCATTAAGCAATGATCCTTGAAATTAAGGGATCCTTATCCAAAATGACCCATGATATAGGGTTAATCTATGGCTGTCTAGATGAGCTATAAGCGAAATACGCAGCTATGCATGACGCAGTTAAAGGCTTGGTAAACTAGCTAGGAGGAGACCTTCGACAAGCTCTACGTGAACTTCGGGATGAGATGCTTGTGAAAATTGTAGGGATAAAGGCACAATTTAAGGCGATAATTAATGACCTTAAGAAATAAGTTGACGAGGTACATGCCGACATCTCTCTTTGCAAGAAGGCTTCCTTAAACGCTATGCCAGTTGTATGCCCGAACACAATAGTGGGCGTTCCTAATCCAAAGTCATATGATGGTACTAGGAATGATAGAGAGTTGGAAAATTTTCTTTGGGGCATGAAGCATTACTTTGAAGCCACTGGTGTTGCCGACAGTGCTAAGATTCGCACGGCTACACTTTACCTCACTGATACGGTTGCCTTATGGTGGAGGCGTAAGTTTAGTGATATCGTTAAAGGCTCCTGTGCCATGGATACTTGGGGTGATTTTTAGAAGGAGATAAAATGTCAGTTTTATCCTGAAAATGCAGAGGATGAGGCTCGTGGAAGGTTACGTTGACTCAAGCAAAAGGGGACGATAAGGGATTACATTAATTAGTTCATCACCTTCACCCTAGAGATACCTGACTTGTCGGATAAAGATTCCTACTTCTACTGTGTTGATGGCTTACAAAATTGGGCCAAGACAGAGTTAAAGAGGCATGGAGTACGTGACCTCACCACTGCTATAGCCGAAGAAGAATCGTTTATTGATCACGGCATAGGAAGGGATAAGCCTAACCGAGATGATTCACCACCAAAGAGCCGGACAGATGATGATGTCAATGGTGGGGTAGATAGACCTCCCAATGCCAATATGGGAACACGAGGCCCACCCCCGGGCAAGGATGGGAAATATTATAACAACCAAGATAGGAGGCAAACCAAGCCTGGGTCTTGTATGATTTGTGATGGAGCACACTAGGCAATATTTTGTCCAAAGAAGAAGGCCCTTAACTCTATTATGGCTAGGTACAAAGCCGCATAAGAGTTTAAAAAACAACATGATCATGAGGAAACACAAGTTATAGGTTCACTTTGGGTTCTTAATGCTATGAATGATGAGGAAGGGACCGGGGCACCTAATCAACACGACAATGGACTTATGTACGTGGATGTTACTATCAATGGGTGTCCTATACGAGCACTAGTCGAGACGGGTGCATCACATAACTTTGTTTCCATAGAGGAAGCTAAGAGGATAAGACTCAATGCAACTAAGGAAGGAGGAAGGATCAAATCAGTAAATGCTTCTGCGAAGCCTATACATGGAGAAGCACACGAGGTGAGCACAAGTATTATAGGTTGGCATGGAATGGCCGACTACACAATGGTTCCTATGGACGATTTTAAAATTGTCTTAAGAATGGAGTTCCTAAGGAAGAAAAATGTATTAGTTTTGCCTAGTGATGCTTCGTTATGCCTCATGGGAAATGAGACTCCATGCATGGTTCCAACATCAACTGGGAGCACAAGTGGGGCGAAGTCTATGTTAGCTATGCAAGTTTTGGTGGATGCATATAGCGCAAGAGGAGACGTCGAAGGCCAAAGCGCATGACTTAGGTTCAACGAGGGCGTTGCACAAATTTGGTGGGGGAGGATATCACGTATGGGGAATTTTCTAGAATAAAGGCTCCATCCCTACACCATTTTTCTCAGGAATATTTTAGAGTTAACTAGTATTATCTAGTATTGTCTAGTATGTTATGGAGTAGTGTAGTATTTTCTAGAGTAATCTAGAGTATACTTGTATTGTATAGAATATTATAGAAAGATAAGGAGGTGTGTAGCTTTCTGGAATATTCCCATAAGGAGATGGGAACATTCTGGATAACTAATATAGACCATGGATGTATTTTGATCTCCTTCGTCCATTAAGGAGGTGGGATGCCTATAAATAGGTGGGGAGGTCATTTGGCCAAACCATACAAGCCAAGCATTGCAATATCTTATCAAGTAATACAAAAACTTATTCATTGTGTTCTTATGTTCCACTCTTATCCCTTCTCTAGCACTATTATTATAACTTTGCTAGATTGCTTGGCTTACTTAGTAACTCATCGGTCATTGGAGTGCTAAGTGCCGCACGGAGGAGTAGCTAAAGTCTAACCCCGTGACACTTTATACCCAAAACATATATCAGATTCATCCAACTTAAAATTATTATTAAGATTTTAGGAAATTTTACAGCCTTGTTAAGCTATTTTTCTCAAGCTTCTTTTCATTACCTTTTATCTGTTTTTCAAGCTTAATAAGTTTTCTAAATATTTTTGCAAACATGGCCATATAATCATAATCGATGTGAGACTCATCATCCAAAAAACGTGTTTCCTCCTTCCGAGCTTTCAAAGTATTGCCCTTATATTTATTCTTTCGAGAAGGAAACATGTCGATCTCATAGGTTTGAAGGTTACCTACAAGATCCTCGAGTTTTATAGAGTCTAAAGTACTCAGAGAGTTTAAAATAATCACTTTATTGTTAAATCTTTCAGGTAAGGACCTTAAGATTTTCTTAACAACTCTGGTGTTATACCCAAAATATATCCACTAATAGACATATGATACGTGGCATGGAAGGCCACATAAGCACAATGAAGGGATGCCAAAAGTACTGACCAAGGGCCTTAACATGTAAAGAAGGCCACGAACTGTACCCAACCACATCACAGAGTGCACTCACTTTCCCATTCATACACTCAAGACCAGGACCTAGTGCACAGACAGTCCACGAACTCCATAGAAAGCCTACACCAAAGGGCTATGACCATGCCCATAATAGGCTGCAGCACCTCAGCCTCAACATCCCTAGATCTACAGGCTGAAACACATAATCGATAAGATGTAAACTTTTAACCTTTTAGAAAGATTCCTTCTCAATAACACCTATCCATAAGTCATGTGTACCGTGCACATGACACTCCCACTAGTTACTATAAATAGAGGTCCTCACCTCCTAATTTGACAAGATATATTAAGGCAGCGAAGCCTGTAAAATTCTCTCCAACATCTCTCTATACCGGATTCCACACTCCGACTACCTACCCCGATGTTTGAAGCACTATTGGCCGCGACCTCTCTCCAGTTTACACTACAAGTTTGCAATCTCTACTATACAGAACTTGTATGTCATGAATTTCCCCCACTTTCTCCTCTTCTATGCTCTAAGGCCTTCTAAACTTGTACTACTATATGTATATAATGAGAATCAGTATCCATAGTGGACGTAGGCTCCTTTTCATGTTCTAACCACTCTAAATATCGTGTCATCTCTCTGTCTCTCTTTTACTCTATTTCCTATACTTTGACTGTCGTGTACAACTTTGACGATTTACTTTGCTAAACCATTTTTAGACAACAATAGTTTAGAACCATCTATGGGAACTGATGTGTTTTATCGAGTTTCTCATAAATCGGGTCCATTATACCTTTTTTCATCCATGAGGATCTCCGAATTTTGTGGTTAGACCCATATTTTCATATAAACTCGTTAAAGATATCTTCATCTTTTCATCTATTTTTCCAAAGCAATCTTGAGGTTTTTGGGCAGACCCCCTTCCCTTAATGATGTTTCCATGTCCAGATCTTGCTAAGAAGCTTTACATGCCACGACCTCATGAGTACTGGGAATAATGATGCACATATATTCAACTTTCTCTACATTTCTAGTGGGTTTCTACCATATTACGACCTATACATTAGGATTTGATGTTAAACTTGTGTTATTTTTCATATAAGGACTTGTTATGCCTTGGATCAATACCTCAAAGACTTTCTAGTCCAATTTTGGGGTATAAAATCACATTTGGACAAATTTGAGATTTAATTAATTGAGTAATGAAATGTTTTTTTATTTTAAATTACGCGAGAGAATATCAAGTTTGGCGTCCTTGTGGCTGGGTACCTAAAAAGTTTTAAAAATATTTTATAGCAAGAGTTAGCACTCAAAATATTTTGAAAATATTTAGCAACAGTTTATCATAGTTCAAAATCGGTTATTAATTACACATGTTAGGTTCACGTACACTCTCTTGAGTTTCCTCACCCCTCAACTATTGTGCACGCCTAATGTTCTCTATTTATCCCACCTAGTTGTACTACCCAAGCTAACTAGACATAAGTATCTATCTGGACTAATCTCATATAAGTTCCCGTACTACCCATACAGTACGCTAATCGAATTAACATTTCTCGTATGTTAAGCATTGAAATTAACATTTCATTTATCTTCTCTTTTGTTCAATAATTAAGTTTCACTACTTAATTCGTTCATTAGATATAAACTATCTATCAGTCTACTAACACACATAAGTAGAGTAATCACATTCGTGTATATATATATATATATTATCTCTCTAATATATATGCCAATACGGTGTCTCTCGATAGGACCGCTATGAAACAAATAGGCATACTCTGCTATCAGTCCAAGTCCCTTTCGTACTAAAAAGGATTATTGGTTCGAAATGTCTCCTCGAACCCAAAATCAATAAAAATGGTGGAGGAGAACATAGTTCTAAGTCTTTGGGCTACGAACATACCTAACGTACCCAAATGACACGCCGGTCTCACTAATACATGTCACATAGCAAGCCACCCTAAGTTCTATGTTCTGGGGCACCAATCCAAACCTCACTGGAATTGTCAAGGCTAAATCGTCCACTACGCGAAAACCTCCGGTGATAGCAAGCAACGAAGGTATTCTAACTCATAATATCAATCATATAGGCACACACACAACCTATATATGTATATGCTCGGTAGGTATTCGCATAACCTAAATATCATCATTTTTACGAAGTATATATCACTCGAATACTCACCGTACTTTCAAAATATGATTATTCTCACTATCACATTCAATTGAGTATTATTCTCTGCTCTAAGGGCCCTAGTTATCCCTTTGTTTAAGTCAGTACCTAAGTCATCCTTACCCTGGTCTATCCACTTAAGCTCACTCATGCTTTCCGATAATTATATTCTCATCTTCACGAATTAAATTACTTCATTATTAAAACTATTTAACATCGCGTTAATCCCCTCATTAAGTCAAAGCCCAATACCCTACTTTAGGCCTACTGTAATGAAAGTCATCTCTCATCACATTTCAGCAAAGTCCTAAAGTTTCCCCGATAAAAATTTAGGAATTCCAGGATTAAAAGGAAAGTTTCAGTTTTCTAGTAAACCGAATCGATTCTCTAGGAGCCGAATCGATTCGCCCTGGGCCAGATCGATTCGACTTATACCAGTTTGTCTTATTCGTTGGTTTTCTTCATGCATTTTTCACCATTAAAATATATGTGTCTTACAAGATTCTTCACTCAATTCAAAACCAACTAAACCAAATGTATTTTACATGCAGCAGGATGATTCCTAATGCGATTTTAACATTCAATCATTACCAATCCTTCTCAAGAACAAATTAATCCACATAATCATTAAAACCCTAGATTTCTATTTTATTCCTCAATTTTCAACATGTACTCCAGGTTCATTCGTATTGATAATTACTCATCTATTGATTTTCATTCATCTAAAGAAATAAATCATACTATATGCAATCCCTACCTATAACATGCATTAAAACTATTACTTTCTTCCAAGAACATGTATTTATTCATCAAATACTGGAACCCTCATAACATGGGTATTATAACTTCAAAATATTTGTAATAAACACTTTCCTCTATGTTTGTAGGGTCTGATTTCATGGATTAGAAGTTAAGTTGATTATTTATCTCCTCCAATCTTATTTCCCAAGTGTTTGTGGTTCAAGACTCCTTTCAATTTCTCAAGAACCCTTCCTTAAGCTCCAAGATTGGTCTCTAATGGCTTCTCTGTGTTTAATAACCTCTAAATCCTAGTCCCCAATCCTTATAACCTGATTAAGAGTTATAAAATTTGTGGGTCTCTAAACCCCATGTAAAATGATCAAAATACCCTCGTAAGGTCCCAATTTAGCCTAAAATCGACCCGTGACTCAATCGACATCCCCGGGTATACTATTTTGACTAATTTGATCCTTTTGGACTCATACGTGACCTCATAATCATCATCCGAGTCACTCTAAATAAATATCCCATCTCAACCCCAAGTTAGTCTACACGTGACTCCCAGTTGAGATAAATTCGAATTATGCCTATATCACTCGCTATGAAGAAATTTGTAATCATTAACCATTTACTATTCACTCAGTAAATATAATTAATAATATTAATCTTTATTTCAGCATCGATTCATATTTAATAATTACATCATTATTCAATTCAATTCAATTACTTCTCTCGCGTAATTTAAAATAAAAATATTTAATTACTCAATTAATTAAATCTCAAATATGCAGAAATACGGGTATTACAGACCTACGAGTTTTCCTCTATAATTTGCAGTATATCCACGTTGTCGTGATGCAGACCACGAATTTTGTTTAAGAACTTAGGCAACTCTTCTATTTTTGGTATATTTAGAATTTCTGATTAAAGAATTATTTTCTTTTAGAATAATTATGCTACAAAATGCTTAGAATATCCCCGTTAAGGTTTTATGGCTTATGGGACGGGTTAAATTGCATAAGGCTAGGTCATATGAATAATAACCGATGATTCCACATGCAAAATTCGACAAGGCCGCTGCCTTAAGGATCAGTAAATTGCCCAAGATAGGTTGAGATGCTTTTACTAACTTTTCAATTATTATTATATCTAAGGGAATGTACTCGAAAAATTATCCTCTAGACGGGACCATCCCAAGAGAAACCGTTGTTCGATCATATTAATCGTGGTGGGAGAAACTCCTTATATAGGAAAACGCCCACGAGTTCATCCCTTTTGCCGTAACAGACCGCGACCTCATTGTTATCAGCTGCTTGACTGCATATTTTATTACTATCTTCTCAATGTTTAGTTCTCCTTACTCTACGACTCTTGGATTTCTCACTCTCTTAATCTCGTCTCCGAAAAAAGATTTTTTAAAGAATTAATAATCTAGGGAAGAATCATGGATAGCAACTTAGAATGAGGTCCCCAGTAAACTGAAGATGTAGCCCATTTGATGAGATGCATCAACCACTTGTATGAGGTTCAAGACTCTCTCCAGGCCAAATTAACCTTCCTTAGATAGATAATTTTGATGCTTGAGTCCACATCCTTCACTAACACACTGAATACCGAAGACCCTTAAGGCAAAGACAGTGTTTATAACCTCTGAGACGAAGACTGCGACAAAATCAATGGGAGGAAAGAAATGTAAGCATGACGACCTCCTAAAAAAGAAATATGAGGAGTTCACCCTTATAAGATGTAACTTAGAGGATATTTTAACATGAATCAAAGGAGAGAACCTCCTCAAATGTCCAGAGAAGCTGAAATCTCCTGCTAACACGAGATAGAGAAGAAAGTGATGCGACTTGCATAAAGACATTAGCCACACAACCAACAAGTGCCACTGCGTAAAGAAAGAGGTCAAGATGCTTGCGAGATAAGGATTGCTATAGAAATTCACAGAGGTTGTAGCATTCAACCAAAATAAGATAGGACGCAGTCGCAGCCCTATGAAAATTTTAAGTGAGTTTTTGTACTCTTACGAATCATTATAAAGCTATAACTTATATACCGATTTTTGTATTCCTTAAACATACATATCAATGAAAAGTTTAATTTTACTTTAATTACTTTTCAAATTTTTATCCACAGGTTTAACGAGAAACCTAGCAACCATCACTCCTTAGGGCAGCAACCAGGGAACTTATCCATCAGGTAACAAAATAGGTCGCGGATAGGGAGGCAGGAAAGGCCTAGAAGACTTTTAAGGAAGATAGCTTATCCGACAGCATAAAAGGTCTAGTAGACTTATAAGGAACATAACTTAGCCGAAAGATGGGAAAGAGAAAAACCTAAGCCAAGAAATCAGACTTAGTTCGCACTGAGATCCCAACTGGAAAGAACCTCGTGCTAGTGGTTTTGGTTAGATCCTCTACAATGGCAGTTACTTGATTAGAATCAGTCTTTTATCAAAGATTTGAGGTCGACTCTGAATAGCACAATATTTCCTTGGGTGGATCGTATTAACTCAACATAGACTTGGGTGGCTCCTAATACCCCATCATATCCATTGGGTGACTCATAATACCCCAACATAGCCTTGGGTGGCTCCTAATACCCCGATATAATCATTGGGTGGATCCTAATACCCCGATATAGCCTTGGATGACTCCTAATACCCTAAAATACTAGAAGATTTCAAAATCTTGAAGGCTATCGTATTAAGGGAAAATAACATAAGATAAAAGACATCATTCTAACGGACGTAGCTATAATAACACATCATGCCCAAAGCCTTGAGGGGCCAATATACCCCTCAGGTCTGTAGAGTGTTATACGAAGCCTTTGGAAAATATTTCATTACTAAGCCTTGAGTGGAGATCATACCGCTCAGTTCTATAAAGTGTATTCTGAAGCCTCAGGAGAAAAGACCACAATAGTAATACAATGCTGGGAAAAATAAAGACCAATATCAAGCTTGTTGCCATTATATCTCTTAAGTATGCGAAAAGGCTAACTACAGACATTTCATTTCATCTATAAACTTGTAGAAATAATCAAGCATGTCAGTTAAATCTAAGTCCTATTCAAATTATATGACAAAAACTACAAATAAGAAAGTCTAGCGTATATAAATAATACTGCAGAAGTTTAAAGATGAAATATGCAAAACAAAAAGGCACACAAGGCTTTAGTAAAAAAAAATTATGCCAAAACTTTAATATAATCATTGTTTAAAAAAGCAATACAATCAAAGACATAAGCCTAGGACTCGGCATCCTCATCCTCATCAACATCCTCATCCTCTAAGGATGTCTCAGTCTCTTCAGCCTCAAGAGTGGCAACCACAACCTCTTCTTTTTATTTCTTGACCAACTCATCTTTGCTTGCAGCTCTTCCACACATTGAGTGTGTGATGTGAGGGAAATCGAGCATCCATGTAGACACACTGGTTGTTGTTATCGCCTTCCCAAAGCGATGCAAAAAACCTAAACTCTAACTACACTCAACAATGGAGTATAACGGTAAGTTCGGGTATCGAAAATCCACAGGGAATGTTGGACAAATTGTAATCAATTTATTACTTCAAGAATAAAAGTGTAAAAGGCAATGGGTAGGAAATAAAGAAAGGGAAAAAAAATAAGAAGCTAAAACTAAACAAGAATTAATAAAACGAGAGTTAGGGTCACATCCCCGTCATGGGCTAAACAATGCATAATTGGAATTTCAGTTCGAAAGCATTCAACCGAACATATCCAATTAATTATAAACATCACACATGAAGGAATTTAATCCAAAAATGCGAGATAAAACATTTAACCGAAAATGGTCACACGCGGTTTAAATTCAGAATATCGCTTTAAATACTAACGTTGCATAACAAAGAAAGTTAAACGCATAATTGTCCAACTTTAATACACGAGGTTTCAATTAAATGCGGCTTTATACAAAACCTTACTTTCGGAGTTCAAGATCCATTAATGGCGAAAACATGACCCCAACCCTTAAACTAAGGACTTGATATGAATAAAGTAATTAAAACAACTAAAAAATAATAGAAAATATGAAATAAATAACTATAACTAATTATCTAGACTGGAAAATTAAAGACATAAAGGAAATAAAGCATATACAAGAGGTAGAAGATAACGAACAGTAAAATACTTACATAAATGGGCAAACACCCAAGAGAAAAGGGGGAGAAGGTGACTCCCAACAATGAAACCCTAGAAAAACTAAACTAAAATGGAAGATATCTCTTCAAAAATGAAGAGAGAAGTATTTATACCAAAACCCTAGATGGCAGACTAGTAAATAAAGAAAACAAGGAAAACAGGGACGAATCGATTCGGATGCCAAACCGAATCGATTCAAAAAGGAAAATCTCGAATGCTGCTCTAAGGATAATCGATTCAGTAGGAGGTCGAATCAATTCGGTCATGAAGATCTGGTGCACTGGTCCAGATCGAATCGATTAGGTAGGAGGCCGAATCGATTCTCCCCTGCATGAATTGGATTCTTCCCATGTTTTTGAGTTATTTATGATTCTCTTTCACATAAATGCCCATAACTTCTTCGTTAGGACTCGAGTTCACGCACCGTATGTGGCCACGCGAAGATGACTCAGAAGGATTCAACTTTCGTGAAGACATTGGGCCAGAAACCCAAGTTGTACATTAACTAAATTTCCCTTACACGTGCAAATATCGACGGAACTTCACCAGAATGCTACCGAACTTCACACTAAGCACCGAAATACCTACAAACGCTCAATTGTACCTCATAAAGCATGTTAGTAATATAAAATGGAGGTTGTCTAGTTAACGAGCATAAATATTAGAATTAAGATACTTGAGGGGGGCTAAAATGCATAAGTATAAAGAGTGAATAAATGCAATATTCGTGACAAATCACACCCCCCGACTTACACATTTCTAGTCCCTAGCAATGAAAAAGGAAGCAAAAATAACTACAAGTAAACCAAAAGACAAGAGAAACATACAGAAAGGATAAAAGCCACTTTCGCGAGCAAACGATTGCAGTTAGTGTATGTAATAAGTCGTTAAACCCCTAGGTTACCCTAGTGGACGAGTGTTGTCTCGTGAGGGTTTTTCGGGATGAAACCCACAAACATCATATGGTTTCCTAAAAATGTATGCCCAAACACATGCGATAATTCCAACAGTAGCGAAAAATATTTCAAACACATTATTAGCATAGTGAATGAATTCACATTAAAGTCCGTTTTTATTAACATTATATGACGAACTTCGTAGTATTGAAACCTTAAGAGTGGGAGGGGAGCGAGCACATGCAATAAGAGAGTAAATTTAACCGGATAATAAACATTAAAGCATGCATAAGTAGTCAATACTCACCGGATATTACACTCAACAAATGAAATCACTCAGAACAGGAGGTAATACACGGGACATGCGGGCATAAAGAGTAAATGTAAATGGAAACTAGGTCGCGCACATATCACAAATGAAGAACACTATATATAAAATAAAAAATTATAATTTGAATGAAAGATACCGCTCATTAAAGGAGGCAAAATATTTTTTCTTAGATTATCAAAACTATTATAACTTTCGAATTAAATTCACTCTAGGATCACATATGACTTTTATAGGGTTGTAATGTAGGCTGGGGGTTAAGGGTAAGAAATGAAAGGAATATGTACGAATTCAAAGTTGTTCGGAAATGAAAAACTTGGGATAATGAAAAACAGTGGGCAAGTTCAAAATTGGAAAATGATTTCCACAACAAGCATTAAATATGAAATAAGAGAGAAACAAGGATTATTGAACACTAAATACAACATATACAACTTTCTCTTTCTTTTTCTTTTCTTCTTTTTCTCATGTTTTCTTTTGTTATTTTGTTTTTTTTTCTTTTTCTCTACACTTTTTTCTTCACTTATTTCTTACTCTCATATGATTAATTGCAACCACAAGACAATAACATCATTCAATCCTGAGTATCATTCTAAACAAAGGTATGGAAGGTAATATTATGGATTATAAGTCCAATGTGGAGTTGGTTATAGGATTTGGGTAATGAAACGAAAGGCTATATTATGGCTCAAATGGGTTAAATAGAGAAATATACAAGGTGTGGTCAAGGTCAATATGGGTGATATAAAAAAGATGACCATTGTTCATTTCCTAAAATTTACGCAATTCTTGAGTCAAAACAACTTTGAAAATCATGCTCAAGTAACACATTTCATAAATAAACTCAATTAATGAATGATCAAAAGAAAGAATAGTGAGATTACTGACAAATTTAACGTTTTCAAGGAGGAAAGAGTAGTGTATAGCACTCGCAAACGAATAAAATCACAAAGCTCACTAGGTTTAAGTACATACAATGCAAAAAAATATTACCGAGTTATAAAAATCTTAAACCAAATCAATAGATTAAGGGAAGCACATGTGCTCATGGGTTAAAGTTTAATTCTAAAAGTTATTCATAATATCAATGATTTGAGAACTAAAGTCTAATAACTTTTAAAATCGAGAACATGCATCATTGAATGTCAAATGGACCGGGCATTTATTAAATTTTATCATCAGAAACAAAGGCAAAAAGCCCAACAAAAGAGAAAAAAGAAAGAAAATATTTTTGAATTTTTTCAACAAAAGCATGATTGGAAATAACATGTGATCAAATCAATGAAACTACCGATGAATGGATAGAATATCCCACACCCCCTAACTTAAATGTTGCATTGTCCTCAATGCAAATCAAGAACAAAACATAAAGAGAGGAAAAGAAAGATATTACCCAAAGTGGAGAGATCCCCGATAAGTACGAGTCCATTGAATCTACAAAACATGTTAGTACGAAGCATAACAAAGAATAATAATTAAAGTTCAACTAATTACACTAGACTAAAAGTAAAAAGAAAGAAAGATAAGAAAAATAAAAACTAACTATTTACAAACTACTATTTTAATTTCTATCTAACTATACACTAGAAATCAAAATTTTTGAGGGTCCGCCTAAAATACGATTGGACTTTGGAGGATCAACGATGAAGCCTCCCTTAAAATAATGCCTCTTGAAAAATAAGAATTCCGTTTGAACAATGGAAGGCATGTGTAAGGTTGAATAAAGGAACCATCACCAATTAAAAATTTAAGAGGGGTGATGTGGGATTTGGATGCTATGGGGGATAAGTACAATTAGAATCCAAGAAAAATAGAATCACCTCCCAAAGATTTTTTAAGTAGAATGGGAGGTGGGTCACATAAAGAGGAAAAATCCATCTTGGAAAACCATTCAAGCAAAGAGTCCTCATTGGTAAAAGATTAAACATTTCAAAAGTTTCAACCGACTCATAGGAATCAAGCGGTACTTCTAATGGTTTAGTAACGGTAAATAAAAATGGTGATGAAATAAATTCAATCTCAAGTAATTCATCATCACAAACAGATTAAATTTCAGGGGAAAAAGCCTCACTTTTAATGAAATGTTCTTTAAAAATTTGAGGTGAAACACAAGTCTCAACCTCCTCGTTGAATTCCATAAACGAACTAATCTCATTGCAAAGTTCTTTCATTCTTAGACCAGCACCAATAGCATTATCCGAACTTTGGGTGAAAAGAAGGAGGTTTTTTTTCCAAAGTAGGCTTACTTGGCTCTAGAACCTCGAATTCCTCATTTGGTTGAAACTCTTGTTCAACTTCGAAAATATCGAAAGAAAAATCCTCATTGGATTCGAATAATGCATCTAATTCAAGCTCCCAAAAATGATTTTCTTCCCGATATATGTTTTCAAGCCTTTTTTTCTCAAGAATTCGAAGGCCTTCATGCATAGTAATAGGTGGAGGCTCGAATTCTTGAGAATGAAAAGTTTGAGAACTACTTCCAAATAAAAAACCATTAAAATTTCCGATAATACTATAAAAAAACATGATTACCGAATGGTTTGTAGATGAAAAATCCACGTAGAAAGGTGTGTGGCCGAGAATTCAATGTTTCTTGGCGCTCAAATGTGCAATCTTGCAAAAAAGGTTAAAACAAGGGATACAAATACAAAAGAAAAAATATTATGAAATAATAAAATAATTACAATCTATAAAACACTCCCCAACAACGACACCATTTTTGTGCGAGGGAAACCGAGCGTCCGTGTAGACACGCTGGTCGTTGTTATTGGCTTCCCAAAGTGATGCAAAATACCTAAACTCTAACTACACTCAACAATAGAGTATAGCAGTAATTTCGGGTATCGAAAATCCACAGGGAATGTTGGACAAATTATAATCGATTTATTACTTCAAGAATAAAAGAGTAAAAGGTGATGGGTTAGAAATAAGAAAAGGGAAAAAAATACGAAGTTAAAACTAAAAAGAATTAATGAAACGAGAGTTAAGGTCATATCCCGCCATGGGATAAACAACGCATAATTAGAATTTCAGTTCGAAAGCATTCAACCGAACATATTCAATTAATTATAAACATCACACATGAAGGAATTTAATACAAAAATGAGATATAAAACATTTAACTGAAAATGATCGCACGCAAATTAAATTCGAAGTATCGCTTTAAACAGAAACGTTGCATGACAAAGAAAGTTAAACGCATAATAGTTCAACTCTGATACACGAGGTTTCACATAAATGCGATTTTACACAAAACCTAACTTTCGGAACTCAAGATCCATTAATGGCGAAAACATGACCCCAATCCTTAAACTAAGGGCTAGACATTAATAAAGTAATTAAAACAACTAAAAACTAATAGAAAACAAGAAATAAATAACTTCAACTAATTATCTCGGTAAGAAAAGTAAAGACATAAAGGAAATAAAGCATATACAAGAGCTAGAATATAATGAATAGTAACATACTTACATAAACAGGCAAACTAAAATGAAAGATATTTTTTAAAAAAGGAAGAGATAAGTATTTATACCAAAACCCTAGATGGAAGACTTGTAAATAAATAAAATAAGGAAAATAGGGCCGAATCGATTCACCCCTGCCTGAATTGGCCTTTTCCCCTGTTTTTGAGTTATTTGTGATTCTCTTCTGAATAAAAGCTCGTTACTTCTACGTTTGGACTCGAATTTGTGCACTGTTTGTGGCCACACGAAGATGACTCATAGGGTTTCAAATTTCTTGAAGACATTGGGCCAGAAACCTAAATTACGAATTAACTAAATATCCCTTGTGCGTGCGAATATCATTGAAACTTCACCGGAATGCTACCGAACTTCATACTAAGCACCGAAATACCTACAAAATATCAATTATACCTCATAAAACATGTTAGTCATATAAAACAGAGGTTTTCTGGTTAATGAGCATAAATATAGGAATTAAGGTACCGGGGGGGGGGGGGGGGGCTAAAATGCACAAGTATAAAGGGTGAAAAATGCAATATTCTTGCTGAATTAGTGTGCTCGAAATCAGTAAACCTCTAGGCATAAATGTTTTCCTTGGCCTATAAATAGTTCTTGTCAACCCTTTGCCCCATCTCCTTGTAGTCACGAATATACACCTTATTTTGTCCAATAAAGTAGTCCCTAGAGGTCTTGAAGTTATCCACGGTGTCCTCAAAAGCCTTCTCCGATTTTGCAACATGATCTTCAACCACCTTCTTAACATTCATGACTTGGCTTTGGATTAAGGCTTAGATCTTAACATCGAGTTGACCAATTTTTTATTTACTGCTTGCGGCCTCCCTCGCAGTCGCTAGGAACTTACCCTCAGGAACCTTAAGAGCTTTCGTAGCCCAATTAAAATTATCTTCGGCCTCATTCTTGACCTTAATAGCATCATCTATCACCTCGGCATTAGCCTCCACTAGAAGTTGTGTAACCTTTAGTAAAAGCCTCCATGGATGCCTTCCTATCCTCCAAATAAAATACCCTGACACTTTCCACCCCAGCTTGGTCGGGCCCCTTTGCGGCCTTATGAATATTGAAGAGATACTCATACTTTATCCTCTGACTTATGGTAACTTCAGTGGCCTAGAAGAAAAAGAGAAAAATTTAGTCAAGTGAACATAAGTCAAGGTCGCAAAGGCATATGGTTCAAATACTTACCCTAAGAAGATAGTGGAGGGTGAATTCCTCCAAATCCTTAGCATTTTCATCAAAAAGATATTTGAGGTCATCAGAGTTCACAACCCTCCTTATCAAAGGCATCGTAATAGTAGTAGTGTCCTATGGAGATTTTTGGTAGGCTTACCTAATATGAGGTTGCGGACGAGAAGGCATGACCCTACTTTATAGAGTCATCCCATTAGCATTAACGGGAGTAGGTGTCCCTAGAGGGGATTCAGTTGTACATATATGACCAAAGTTTTTTAATTATTTATTTTCTCCCCATCAGTGGGGGAAACTAACTCAGCAATTTCCATATTGGTCGCAACGTTATCAGAAAACGACACGTCTGAATCATCAACCATGACCTCAGTTTGAGTCCCAAGGGGGACGTCAGTGGTTAGGGTAGCATATTTATTTGCAACCCTCTTCCTCTTTTTTCCCTTGCCCCTACACGGAGCTTGATTCAAATTTTGAATTCCCCCTCTATCTTGTCCAAATGGGAAATTAACAATTCCCTATCAATCTCCATCATTAGATGCCCGTCCGTGGAATTACATGTATAAGAGATGTCATAGTTAATATTAAAAACTTCAAATAGCAATACAAGCTATGACCTTTGATGTTGGTTTAGTTACCTCGTACTGTTGGCCTCATAGGTTCCACGTGGGCAGTGTAGTACCCAAGCTCATATAAAGCCCTAAGGGTGACCACCTCAACAAATTATTTCTTCATATGAGGAATAAAAAATGCGGTCTCAATCCTCTTCCTTTGATGCTTGTTAGGGGTTAAACCTTCATGGACAGTACATTATATGGTCAATATTACTTTGAATGAATATCAAAGGCCGTAGACATATATTGCAAATTATATACCTTCTATAGGGGGATGTCCCAAGGATAGCGAAAGCCTATCAGCTTTTTCTCTCTCAGACTCTTCGGTGTGCATTTCCCAATTATCATAAAAAATAAAGAATTTTTTGCCTTTCCAATTTTTTATACTAGAAGGTTATCCCTTATTTAGGTATCTATCTTCATTTTGCAATCCCATGTAGTAGTACCATGAATTTTTCACAGAGTTCTCCTTTGGCTGTAAAAATTAAAGTACTATGCGACCATTATATCTCTCCTAAACTTCTTCTGTCAAACTACCATGGATGACGTTGTAGACACCACATTCTAGGACCCCCTAGGTCTCCCCTTAAGTCCCTAACACCTCCCCATCTCACCGTAAACCCTAGGTCGCACTTTGAGTACCGATATAGACCCCGCAGGGCGCCCTTGAGCCCCGTTTGACTCCAATCAACTCTATCGTCACAGTGAAAGCTCTTTAAATATTTGAAGGGATCTAAATAAACTTTCTAATGGTCTGCCCCATGTGAAAATCAACATAACAGCTTGAACGAATGGACCATTTTTCTACCGAAGCTCGATTCGACGGCCACCGGGCACTCTCGGTCCCCGAATTGACCCCAATTAACTTTACCATCAGAACAAAAGACCTTTGAATATTCTAAGGGCACTGAAACCCCTTTCCAACGGTCCACCCCATACATAAAATAGCATAAATGTTTAGACGAACGATAAATTTTCCCCCAAAATCGATTCGGAGGCCACCGGGCTCTCCCGAGCTCTGTTTTACCAAAGTCATATCTTCAACTCGAATGAGACTGAATGAATATCTGAAAGGAACTGAATAACCTTTTTAATGGTCCTCCCCGTGCGCAATTATGACCTACGGTACAAACGAACGATCCGTTTTACTCCGAAAGGTCCCCAGGCACTTTCAAGCTCGGGTTACCCAAGGTCAACCTTCTGAACTGAGCAAAACTCTTTAGAATTTGAAAGTACATCTCCTAAAATTTTGAACGGTCTACCCCGTGTGTGATTCTAACTTACCATGCAGACAAACGATTCGTTTGCGTCCGACAATCTCCCATCGAAAGGACCGACGTGAACTTTCGAGCCATATTTAACCCAAAGTTAACCCCCAGACCCGGGAGAAGTCCAAAGGGCTATTGAAGGTCTTTTAAATAAATTTCTAATGGTATGCCCCAGGCGCGATTCAGATCAACGGTTTGTGTTGAATGGCCATTTTTCCAGGAACATCTGCACGGGACTGCCAATTGGCAGGTCCTGAACCCTGCCAATCAACACTGTGTCTGGGGTCACATGCTGATAGGCACCCTCTGGGGTAGGCCTATCGGCACCTCGTGACCCTATAAATAGGTACCATGACCTAACTCCAGAAGAACACAACAAATCCATCAGCAGTAGTGATCTCAGCACCATTTCCATGAAATCAGTGAAGTTCCTTATGTGAAGTTCCATCCAAGTTTGCATTCACATCCTTTTCATACCCAATTTGGAAAAATATCCTTCTCTCTCATCAAAATTCATCAACACTCAAGGAATTCATCCAAGATCAAAGATCAAGCTTCAAAGAAGGTCTGATTCCTTCCCCCTCTCTTTAAATTCCTTGTTTTTGCATAATAAACATTAGATTCATAATCTAGTTCTTACTTTAGTTCATACACATTAATATCTACACTTTTGTTAGTATATTTAACATACTTAATTTTCTAAAAAAATCCCCAAAACAAATAAAAGAGGGTTATACCCGTAAATTCCGAACGGAATTATCCATCACACCTTTTTCTAAAATCAAAAAACACACTTTCTACACATACACATATAATAAAATTCCGCTCGAATCTATGGGATAAACCCCACCCCTATGCTACATTCGAACTACATGGACTTTGATGCCTTTATAGGCTACGTAGGCATCTCGGATTAAAATCCGAGACTCGAGTCCAATATATATATATATCATTCTTGTTTGCTTTTCATCCAAGACATATTATCGTTCCATAATAACGAATAATATCGTGATGAATTCCCAGATTATACTTTCTACATATGTTATTTTGAGAATATTCCTATAGATGATTTCACTTTACCTTGTCCATGGTACGAGTTGAACAAATCCCATCTCCATTATGTAAACACGCACACACACTTCACGGGGATATAAAGGAAGATAATAAAACTAGCGCATGAGAGATCGAAAGGACAGGATGGGTTCCTAACACCTTCCTATTCCGTAACTTATCCCTCGGACCTTCGAACTATTGGTTTCGTATGCATTAATTTGTCCTTGATGCTGCTCTCTTGAAGTGGAAACATTTTTTTTGCCTGTTTTGTGCAAAATAGGCTGGTGAATCTATCCCCTCACATTTACCCCTACACCGACGATGACCGAAAAAACCTTCCCAAGAGGGGTGCAAGGCCGCGGTGCAACCTTCCCAAGGGGGAGAGATATCAATCTCTCTATCTCTCTCCTCCTCCCCCAAGGCGCCGCTCGAGATGGCCACCGACATAATAGCCCTCCACCCACTTGGATCACCTCAGGCTGGGGCCAGATTCATCACCTTCATTTTTTTCTAACTCGTACTGGTACTGGAAACCTCAGTCCCGGATGGAAGGCATGTAAGGGGAAGAAGACCCCCTTGTTTAGGATCGCGAAACATGATCGCTAGTTCGTGGAAGGCAGTGTGCCGATTGCACCCTCATGAAACGCACATGCCTCAACCATCTGAGCCAACCACTCCTCGTTCATGATACAAGTATGATTAAGAGATGTAGGATATTTCATTGTATCATTAACACAGCTAGATGACCCAGCTTTAACATTCCTTACTTACTCAATATTATCTTATTTAGGTTGGTGCTCGACATTCCTCCTGATTGGCACCTAATTATTTGTGTCACATGTATCTTTCTCAACTCTGTGACTACCGTCTATAACCTCCATTGGGTCCCTATAGTTAGAAGGCTTTACGGAGTTAGAATCAACACATATGCAGAGGAGGAACATCAAAATGCTTGATCCAGAAATCCTATAATTACTCCAAAGTATTCCAATGCATATGGCCACAGCAGAAACCAATTAAAGTAACGTGAGATCCACATTTAAAGGGCCACAACTGTTATGAGTAAAATACATAAGAAGCACAAGTTTTAAATAACATGACCTCATGAAGAAAGGCCACATCATTAAATAGAAGATCTTAAGGAAGGTATAAAATAGGTATCCGTGACATGTACTACCTAGTTTGTAAGGACTATTCAAATACCGAAATGTTTAGTGTTGGCACAAAGTAATGGTAAAGGAGATAAGGGACCCGGCTATTAATCAAAGGCTATGAACTCTTATATGTTCACCATCAAGGATAACTCCATACCCATTAGACAAAGGCCGTGACCAGGATAAATAAACACCTAAGGCCATATACTCCTGAGTAATTTGTACATATCTAAAACACCACGTAGCGGTATTTGGCCTCAAACTACAACAAATGAGATAAGACCGCGAACATGAAGACAAACACCTACATTTCTCTCTTAAATGGTCTAATAAGATAAAAACTAGAAAACTAGGGTTTTGGTCTAAGAACAAGCACGAACATTAGTTCGTGTTCTTAACCCCAAAAAAACCAAAAAGGCCTAAAAATAACTCGCCCATTAAGTATCTTTCTAAGACCTGTTCAAATTCAAATTTTTAACCCGAAATCTCCAAAATCCTAGAACTTTAATGATTTAAAATTCATTTAACTAACCCCAAATCAGTTCAAAAACAAACTAAAACAATCCCAAATAACTAATTGACATTTGAGGGTTACATCTACTATTTAGTCCACTTACATATTGATGATTCATAACATCTGAGGGTTGATTCATTATGTAATTGATCCACTACGTATTGTTGATGATTAACATAATTACCCCTAAACACCCAATCGACATTCAAGAACTCAAAACATAAAAAGGCCCGAGGTCCACATTTGGATTATTTTAGTCAAGGGTTGTTTGTGAAATTAACGGAAGGAACTTAAAGAAAATACAAATGCAAACGAATATAAGACAATAATGTAAAAAAGGTGAAGAAAAAACCAACCTCAGATGGACAAAAGAAGTCACCGAAGAGCAGGCCTGAGTGTTGTCATAAATCACCTTTATTTTTTCTCACTAAGTATTGAAAAAGATAATGTGGCCACGGCCTCAAGCCATTTATATAAGAGGTCATGGAAAGACAAACTGACATAATTTGTAATGCTTGAATAAGTAGGTCATAACATTCATAAGATCTCAGCATCAAAACCAACTATAATCGTCTCAAACGTGGTTGCGGCCCCCAAGAAAACTTTTTGTGGCGAGAAATAAGGCCCCAACATCAAATTACATGTCTTTTAGCACTAATGCTTGTGGGCTTAGATTATACCCAAAATATGTCCACCAATAGATATATGACACGTGGCATGGATGACCATGTAATCACAATGAAGATATGCCAAAAGTACTCACCAGGGGCTACAATGTGTAAAGAAGGCCACAAACTGTACCCATCCTGATCGTGGAGTGCACTCCCTTTCCCATTCATACACTCAAGACCACGACCTGGTGCATAGATAGGCCTCATAATCCATAAACCACCCACATTAAAGGGCCATGTCTATGCCCGTAATAGGCCTAAACCCCTTAGCCTCAATATCCCTAGATCTCTAGGCTGTGAACCCTAACACGTCATCCCTTTTAAAAATATTCCTTCTCAACAACACTTATTTACAAGTCATGTGCACCATGCATGTGACACTCCCACAAATTACTATAAATATAGGTTATCACTTCCTCATTTGATAAGATATATTGAGGTAACGAAGCCCTGCCAAATTCTTTCCAACATCTCTCTACACCTGAGTCCACACTCCGGCCACCTGCCTCAGAACCTGAACCACTATTGGTCGTGGCCTCTCTCTAGTTTACACTACAAGGTTCCAACCTCTACTATAAGAACTTGTATGTCATAAATTTTACCCACCTTTCTCCTCTTGTATGCCTCTAAGGTCTACTAAACTTATACTACTATATGAATATAATGTGAAATATGATCCATAGTAGATGTAGGCTAGTTTTCATGGCCGAATTACTCTAAATCTCGTGTTATCTCTCTTTTACTCTCTTTTCTATACTTTAACAATTTTGTATAGCTTTGACGATATTATTTACATTTTTAAACCATTTTTAGACAACAATATCTAGTTTTGAGTATTCTCTCTCCCAAGTTAAATGACGAGTTAACAATATCAAATGGTTTTGCATAAAACTCATTAAAGATTTCAATCTCCTCCATCCTAATGGTTTCAAACTGAGTGGTTAGGTTCTAGATTTTAGTGGCCTTGATAGCTCTAGTACCCTCATGAGTGAGTTGGAGTATGTCCCAAGCTTCTTTAGATGTTTCACATGTCATATTATGATAAAACTCCTCCTCCATGACTGCACAAAATAAAGCATTCCATATATGAGAATCATATTTAGACAGTTTATGCTCATCCTCACACCAGGTCTCAATGGATTGAGGAATTCTATATTCACCTACTAAAGTTGTGGGTGGGGACCATCCCTTAACAACAACTAACCATACTCACTCATCTATCGCCTTAAGTTCTAATTTCATATACTCTTTCTAGTACACGTAGTTAGGCTCATCAAACAATGATGGTCTAGAAAATGACGGACCTTCCATATAAAACCTCCCTAATTCATGCCTAAACAACTCAAAGACACTCTCTCTGATACCACTTGAAAGATACAAACTTACATGTAAGGGTTTATATGGAAAGGTAAAATACACACACCACTATTTTTAAAATTTCTAAATTGAATTATACTTAACACCAATTAAATTGATTATTATGTTAAACCGATTGACCAATTTTATCTACCCAAAAATACATCTTGGTGATAGTAGGATAAAATAAAATAATCAAACCACAACGCTTGATGTATTAGAACCTTGGACGACCCAACCAACGTTTATGTCAGGAATTAAAAAGGACATGAAAAAAGGCTTACAGAAATAACTTAACTCCTTCAAGGCTTGACACGTCTTCATTCCGTAGACCTTATGACCAATGACATGTAGGAGTCCATTTACTCACTTCCACAATGCATGAGTCCACACATGCCTCGCTATCTAAAAATTCAGGCTCAATAATCGTTAGAAAGACCGAGTCCACCACGTTTAAACCATAAGAGACATGGAGTCTACTGCAAAAAGTAATACTCAATAGTATGTTTATGAGTAAACAAACTTTTTGGTGACAAACAAAGATCTCAATGGAGCATAGAGAGAAGAAACTTGGATCTTAAAGTGTTTGGATGAAATAATGGAGGAGGGTAGTTGCCAAGATGCTGGGGTTGGAGTTCGTCAACGATGGTTTGTCACTTTTGACACTATAGAGGGAGGCATCGTGGTTTTCCCCAGGATGGTCCGAGCTTATCGTGCTATGGAGCATCAACGGCATTCCATTAAGGCAGGGGAAGTCTGGGGGGCCCAATATATGGATAATGATGATGGGGTTGGATCCTCTGGCAGCTGTGCATAGGTTCCCTAGGAAGTTTATTTGTGAAGCATTTGATATAGTGTTTAGCAGTGTATCTGGTTATTTTGGTTGTGCTGTGCGGGAAATTTTGGAAGTATTATTTTTAGATGTGTCTTGTTTTTAGGAAAGTAGGAGTAGGTTGGTAAGGGAAGTCTTTTAACTCCCTACGCCGATGTAATTGAACCGAAATTTTCAAATAATGGAATATAAAAGTTTTTATCATCTAGTTGTGCCTCTTGATGAGTTTTGAATTTGAATTATCTTTACTAATCGCTAAGGCATACATAATTCTTTTGTTCATATATATGTTAAAATGAACAGTCGTTCTCAGAGATAAGAAAAGAATAACATTTTGTGAAAAAAAGAAGGGGGTCGTGCTCATGTGATGCCTATATACCTTTAGGTTTTTTGAAAAGTTTGGTTTTTGAAAGAAAAAAGGTTTTTGTGGAGGATCAGGCCCCACGTAGTTTTATTTTTTTAGAATAGAAGGGACATGAGAAGAATTACAACGCGCCAAGATTTTGGACTAGGGGTAGAACTTCTTGAGACGGTCCGGGTTGACTGGACGGGCCATCTCTTATCCATCAAGGTCAAAGAGCATAGTGTCACCACTTGACAGTATTTTCTTCACGATGTAGGGGCCGCTCCAATTGGGCTTGAATTTCCCTCTGGGGTCCCAGATGGGTTCTACTATTTTTTTAAGGGTTAAGTCCCCTTCTTGGACATTGCGGTCCTTGACTTTCTTATTAAATGATCGTGTTATTCGATGATGGTAACCTTGTTTGTGGTAAAGATATTTTAATCTTCTCTCATCTAAGAGTGACAGCTCGTCAAGACGGCTCTGACGCAACTCTTCTTCATCAATTTTTCTTTCCAATATAACGCAGAGTAAAGGAATTTTTAGCTCCACAGGTAGGACTGCTTCCATGCCGTAAACCAAAGAGTAAGGGGTGGCCCAGTAGAGGTTCGAACTGAAGTACGGTATCCCCAGAGGGCATAAGAAATTCGGTTCAGCCAATCTCAGCAATTTTTGATCATCTTGTTGATGATGGCTTTGAGGTTCTTATTGGCGGCTTCGACTGCACCGTTTGTTTGAGGTCGGTAATGGGAGGATTTGTGTCTCGAAATCCTATATTCGTCAACCACTTCTGTAATGTATGCCTTAAAATGTAACCCGTTGTCTGATACTAGCTCTTGCGGGATCCTATATCGGCAGATGATATTCCTTCTGATGAACTTGGATACCTTTTTGACATTCAAAACTGCATATGATTCGGCTTCAACCCATTTGGTGAAGTAACTAATGGAAACCATGATGAATTTATGTCCATTGGAGGCTTTGGGCGTAACCTTCTCAATGATGTCGATGCCCCATGTGGAGAAAGGCCAGGGAAAAGCCATGTTATACAATTCCCGATGAGACAAGTACTAAATATTAGAGAATTGTTGGCATTTGAGACATCTCTGGACATAGGTAATGCAATCCTGGACCATGGTAGTCCAGTAGTAAACCTCTCGGATGATTTTCTTGGTGAGCATATGGATTTTCATGTGAGGTCCACACTCCCCGTTGTGGATTTTTTGCATCATTTCTTCAATGTCAGCCCCAGCAATGTAGTGTAAATGGGTTCCATCGAAGTTCCTTTTGAGAAGTGCGTTGTCACAGATGATATACTGGGCATTAGTCTATGGAGAGTTGCTCAGTATTTCTTGTCAGAGCCTTGGGGATAACTACCATGTTTGAGGAGGCGCCAAATATCATAGTACAACAGTCGGCCATTTCAAGATTTTCCTCCATAACGAGCTCAATATGGTAACAGTGGATTAGTTTGTCTTTCTTTTGGACTAGGAAGGGGGCCATTGTTATTTCTTCGAGAATGTCAACCATGGAGGTTAAGGTAGAAAGAGAATCGACTAGGTTGTTCTTTGCTTGAGACAGGTAGTGGAAGGTAATATCTTGCAATTAAGAGGCCAACTCTTCTAGGTGGGCATGGAAGGGTAAGAGTTTCTCTTCCTTGACTTTCCAATTTCTAAGCGCTTGACCGATGATGAGGGTTGAGTCTCCATAAACATCCAGGTGTCGAATTCCTTTCTTGATAACAACTTTGAGGCCTACCGTATATGCCTCGTATGCAGTCATGTTATTGGTGCAGGGGAAATCCAGCTTAATGACAGTGGGAGTGTGAAAGTCATCAGGGGCAATTAGGGGAATCCCAATACCATACCCCAATTTATTGGAGGCGTCATCGAAGAACGTTTATCATCGAAGGTCTTCTTGGGAGGTATAAAGGATATTCTCATCTTGGAACTCGGAAATCCAGATGTCGGCTACTTCTATAGGGTAGTCAATAAGATAGTGAGAGATGGCTCTTCCTTTTACGAGCTTTTGTGTGACATACACAATATCGAATTTGGTTAGAAGTATCAACCAATGGGACATTCGGCATGACAAAGCAGGCTTTTTGAGAAAGTACTTGATAGGATCCATTCAGGATATAAGTTTGATGGGAAAGGTGAGCATGTAATGCCGTAACTCTTGGATGACCCAGATAAGGGAGACACATGCTTTTTTAAAAGTAGTGTAATTGACTTCGTAGCCGGATAACTTGTGACTGGCATAGTATATGGTCCTCTCTCTGTGGGATTCTTAGAGGCATTGGGCTAGCAAAGCCCTCGCTGTAGTATCTATAACGGTTAGGTACAGAAGTAGGGAAGACCAGGCTGTGGAGGCATGAGTATCGGAGGTTGGGTCAGGTATTGTTTGATTTGATCAAAGGCTTCTTGGAAAGCTTCATTCCAAACCTTAGTTGAATCCTTCTGGAGGAGCTTAAAAATGGGTTCATATAAGGAAGTTAATTGGTTGATGAACCGGTTGATGTACTGTAATTTTCCAAGGAATCCTCGAACTTCTTTCTCTGTTTGGGGTGGTGGCATATCTAGTATGGCTTTCAGTTTTGAAGGATATGCTTCTATCCCTTTCTCGCTAACCATGAATCCCAAGAGTTTTCCTTTTGTAATACCAAAGACACATTTTTGGGGGTTGAGCCGCATCTGATATTGTCGCAGTCTCCCGAAGAACTTCTGAAGAGCATGAACATGACCTTCCCTAGTATTAAACTTTACAATCATATCATCCGCATGGATTTCAACTTCCTTGTGTATCAGATCATGAAAAATAATGTGGCAACCCTCTGATAGGTAGCCCCTGCATTTTTTTGATCGAATAGCATAGCCATGTAGCAAAAGATTCCCCACGGGGTGATGAATGAGGTTTTCTCTTGGTGATCTGGGTGCATCTTGATCTGGTTATACCCGATAAACCCATTAATGAATGATTTCACAGCGTGATTGGCTGTGTTGTCTACAATCATGTCGATATTGGGTTGCGAGTAATCATCCTTCGGAGAGTCCTAATTCAAGTCTCGATAGTCGACACACATCCAAACCTTACCTCTTTATTTCGACACAGGCATGATATTGGATAGCTATATGGAATATTTGATCACACGAATAAAACCCATGCTCAACAGTTAGACCACTTCTTCTTTAACTTCGAGCGACCATTCGATGCGGAGCTTTCGCAGTTTCTGTCTGATCAGTTTATATTCAGAGAGAGTAGGAATCTCGTGTTGAGCTATCTCGGGATCAATACCGGGCATATCATCTTAAGACCATGTAAAGACATCCACGAACTCCTTCAGTTATCCTTCAAGTTGAGCGCGCTCATGCTCGTCAAGGGTGGCTCTTATCCTAATCTCGCATAGTTGACTACTAGAATCGAGATTAATAACAACAGTTTCATCTTCATTAACTTAAACTCAGTTATGTTATTTGTTATTAACCTTATTTAGATCAGTTAAGAATTATTAATTTGCAAAATCATCATCATCAAGAGTTTGAGTGGAATCAAGACAATTAATGTAAGGCACGGTAAGATACTCAAAATCTTTATTAATTTCATTGATAGGAAAAACAACATTGAGAACCTCATCAAAAGAGGTCTCTATTACATCAGAGTAAGAAGAAATAATAGAAGAAGAAATGGGATAAACATTAGGGTTGGGTTGAGTTTTGGTAGGTGGAATTGGTATAACATGCCAATTGAAGAGAGGAGTGTCAGTAGCTTTGATCAGGAATAATGGATTAGATGATGTAGCCCCTGAGTGGATCATGCAAAGTGCTAGACCCAATGTTTGTAAGTTGAAGGAACCTTTGGAGTCACCTTCTTTAGAATCTTCGACACTGGCTTTTATTTTCTCTATGAGCAGTTGCACGTGATATTGGGAACTCTCGGCCTATAAATAGTTATCTTGGAAAAAGATCTGCGTTCCAGGTTTTATCTTCTTGTCCACGTGGTCGTACCAAGGTTCAGGAAAGCTACAGAAGGGGAAATCTTCACCCTCTCCAATGAATCTTCCATTCAAGGAATCTCTTGAGATGGTCTTGACACATTCTAGTCTCCTCTTTAGTCGAGGCTGGTGAATCATCCCGAGTTCTTCTACTGACGATTGATAACCCATGTTACAAGGAGGAAAATGTTTCTTCAGCACAATGGGTTCGAATATCCCTTGCTATTTTCAGCCCAACCCCAGTCCGGGCATGAAGTGCATGTTTATAAATATCTGGATCACATTGATGTTTCCATGGGGGTCATACTCTGGAAAAAACTTGTCTTTGAAATTGTCCCCTGCTGGAAGTAGAAGTGGCTCAACTCGAAAATCGGATAGGAGCATATCATTTGACCCATAATGTATCTCAATTACTGGATTGTTGGTCCTAACATCATTGGTGTTGTTATCGTCGCCCAAGACGGTAATTACTTGCCCATTAGCGAAGAACTTCAGTTTCTGATGCAGGGAAGAAGAAACACCCTTAATACTGTGGATCCATGGTCATCCAAGCAACATATTGAAATAAGCTGGGATGTCGATGGCTTGGAATTCTACGACGGGATTTCTAAGGCCATCCCCTATTACAAGCTTTACGTATCCCATCACTTCTCGACGAGTATTATCATAGGCCCTTACAGCGAAAGATGTTGGAGAAAGGTCTCTCACTTTCAGTCCTAAACAGTTAAGGGTTCTCAGAGGGCAAACATTCATAACAGATCCATTATCGACAAGAGAGAGAGAGGGACAGTCTTTTGCATGACATGTATAGAGACATTGAGAGCATAATTGTGGTTTGGCCCGATCTTGGGGATTTCCTCTTCGGAAAAAGAGATCATTCTTATAGAGGTCAGAGATTCAACCAGATTCACTACTTCTTCTGGCGTGGTAGACAGAGGGACTGTGGACCCTATGAGTAACTTGATCAAAGCATTTCTGTGCAGTTGGGAAAACATAAAGAGTCCTCACAGAGTGATGTTAGCTTGGATCGTTTTCAACTGACCGAGCACCTTGCTCTCCTCGAGAGTCATTTCTGGCATAGGAATATTCTCAACACCTTTTCCTTTGTCACTCTGCTGATGTCAGGGGGGTTTGGAACTAGGTAATGCCTCCCTGACCTGGTCATATGGTTCACAGAAGAGGGGAAAAACATAAACCCCATTTCCTCATCTATCTCGAGTTGTTCTCCCACTCTGTTGATCTCTCATAGCATCTCCTCGAATGATATCAACCCACATATATCGACTATCGAGCTAGTCCTTTCTGAACTTTACTGTTCATACGAATCATCGAATTCATCTCCCCATATGGTGGTGATAATATTGTCTTTCCATGAAAAGTTAACATACTCCACAAATTCAATGGCTTCTTCATATAAATCCTCCCATTTGGCGGGGAGGTGTAGAGGTGAAGGGACCAAACGTCCTTATAGTTTCAGACCATCTAACAGTTCGGACATGCTACTAATATCACCGGTTTGTTGAAATGAATCTACCATGATCTGGACGACATCATCTATAATGACTTCATCGGGAGGTACTACCCAACTTTCTGATTTTGGGGCCCATTTTCGTGCTTCCGAGAACATCGTACTGAATCTTTTGCAATCGATGATCATCTGGAAGGGAAATTTTAGCCCGAACTCAAAGAGTTGTCTCAGTACTTTTGATACTTCCATACTTCTATCTCTAGAACGATTACGGACAGCGATGCATGCTCTGTTAACGAGTGATAGTGCCTGGTCAGCGAGGCTAGCAGGGTGTAAGAGGAAATATGGACAAGTTTAGAGAGGTTTAGGAGAGTACACGGGTATGATGGGTAATTGGCTTCATGTAATCTGGGTTGATAGATCGAAGTTTGGGTCTTCTTCCAGAAAGATGGAATTGGTATGATTTGGGAGCGGATTATGGGCAGTATTTGGCTTAGGATTGGTTGGTGGGCCGATGACACCCCGATCGATTAGACCTTGGATTATTTTTCGGAGGTGAAAATATTAGTCATTGGTATGGCCAGCAGTTTGATGGAAGTCACAGCGAGCATCTGGTTTGAAGTTTTGGGGAAGTGGGTTTGGTAACGGGCGAGGATCTAGTGGCTTGATAAGGTTTCAGCTTAGGAGGTCCTGGTAAACTTTAGATAAGGGAGCATGGAGCTCGGTGTATTCCTTTTGGATGGGGACATGATGACTTTTTGGTGCCCATGAAGTGGGTGGTTGAGAAATGTTGTTAATGGTTGAGACTGTAGCCCTTGTTGGTTTTTCATACTTCCTGGGAGTAAACTGTCCAAAAACTTTCTTCGATTCAACTTTTGTCTTGACAAAACCTTATATGATCTCCACTCCTGCTTCTCGGAGAGCTCTGAAATGAGGGTAGTATTTTCCTCCCATCATCCCTCAAACATGGGGTAAGAAGTTCTTCTTTACGATGCTGACTTTTTTCTCCTCGTAAGGTCGGTTGGTCATGGTTGCATATTTTTCTCTCCACCTTACTATGAAGGTGATAATTGATTCCCCAGGGTTCTGTTTGAGTAGCTCTAAATCCCAACAGGTGACTTCTAACTCTTCATTATACTTGTATTATGACATGAATTCTTGGGTCACATCTTCCCAGCTACGAATTCTGGACTATTTGAGAGATAATAACCAACGAAGGGCGCTATCCTTCAAAGATTGCTGAAACATTTGGGCCATTATTTCTTCGAAATCCCGTAGTAGAGTCATGGCTCGGTGATAACTGCGAAGATGAATAATCAGAGGTCCGCTACCTACGAACTTCTCGATGTTGGGCATCTTGAACTTTTTTGGCAACCTCTCTTTTGGACAGGGAGACATGTAGGCATTGTCCATGTAGTTTCCCGAGAGTCTGACTTGGTCGAACTTATTGGTTAGAATCTTTAGATCCTATTTGACATTGTTTAATTCCTCTTCTTTAGCCTCAACGGTCACGACTAAGTTAACCCCTGACTGGGTGACATTCGGAATAGGAAGCTAGGCAAGCAACGACCCATTAGCAGGAGGAGCACGTGAAGCATGCTGATATGCCTCGAGAACCCAAATAGGCTCAGGTGAGGGTGGACCCATGGAGTGAGGGAAGAGGACCTCGGGCTCTTCGGGAATAAGGAGTTAGTTTTGTTGCATTTCATGGACCTCAGCTTGCAAGCTGTCAATCTTGGTAATGAGCTGAGTTAGGACTGTCATTAGATCTCGCTGCACAATCGGTGCTTAATCTATGTTCTCCATAGAACGTGGGTGAATTACATACTCATAGGAAGTGAATGGACTGACGAACCTCTAGGGCTATTCTACTCAAGACCGAAGCCAATAAGGAACCAGGCCAAAGGTATGCGATCGACCTGAGAAAGAGGGAAATCGAGTTTATTTTCGAAAGAAAAAAAGGGAAAAACTGTTAGTTTGAAACGAAGGGAAAATGTTTTTGACATTTTGGAAAAGATGAAGGAAAATTTTTTTGGACAAAGAGGAGGACAAATATTTTTGGTACGAGAAAAGGGAAAATGTTTTTTTTTTATTTTTTTTATAAAGAAGAAAGAAATGTTTTTGATATTTTCTTTGGAAAAGAGGGAAACGACGAGAGATGGGTCTCAGAATGATTATTATGTTTATTATGTCCTCACTTGTATTTGGTTTACCTAAATGCAAAAATAAATGTCTGACGGGACCCGAGCCTAGAAAAATTGGATTTGAAAAATATGTGAAAATATGGTTGGACTTGTTACTAGGCTCATGGGTAGGGTCCCATTTTAAAAATTGTGCATAAATTTGGGCGGCATGCTGACCCGTCATTCCAGCAGAGGTTCGAGTAGAAACCAACGATTAAATATGAGTGTCCTAGGTCTGATGCATGTATGAGGGTATGCATTTATTGGGTTAATTGGAAAGGGTTCCCCCCTTTGGCATGACTTCCACGATATACGTCTTGCTTTTGAGGGAAATCGGTACGTGTGGACAAGCCATTTGATATACCCGTGTGTATGTGAATTACCTCACTATATACCTCATGGGTACAGTACGTGTGAGAGCGAATTCGATATACTCAATGTACGTGAATGAGTTCCCTATGATATACCTCTCGTCATGACTTCGGTCAAGCGGTATAATGCGGGGGGAACCGTTTAATATATGTCAAAGGTACTTGGCCAACGTAAGTCAAGAGTCATATCGCTTAGGATAACTACGACTTGTCGGACCAGCGCCCATCACAAAGTGACCCTCTAGTTACAAGACAAAATTTTGTCAATAGCAATGCTTTTTGGTGATGTGGAGTGCAAAAATAAATGATTCTTTGATTAGTATCTTATGGAGAGACTATCTCTATTGATGAACATTATGTCAAACGGGGGATCATGTACGAGTATATAAAGTAAATCTATACTAAGCATTGATATGTGAGAGTGACTGATGTGCGACTATCCACAAGTGAGTGTGTGGTAGTGAACCTAAGTATGGATCACCTCCAAGTGGTGTGTGATAAGTGTGAGTGTATGTTAGTGACACCTAAGCATGGATTTCTAAGTGATGTGTGCAACATGTGGATATAAGTGATCCTAGGTGCACATGGTGTGAAGTGTACATGGAGAATTTCTACGAGTGTGTGAGTGAGTAATGATATAAGTATGAGGTATATAAGTGCAAGAAATAATAGGGGAGAAAAAGGGAGCATATAGGTAGGTGAATATGCACACAAGGAAGCAAAACACCCATGCAAACAGAGTCTAGCCCTCTTATGAAAGTCCCCACCAGAGTCGCCACTATGGCCATCTCGATCCGAGCTTGGGCAGATCAGAGAGGTCTCGCGTCTTGCTTGAGGACGCTTTGGCCATCGCCAGTGTGGGGGTAAATGTAAGGAGATAGAGTTGCCAGTATATTTTTCTCAAAATAGACAAAAGAACATGTCATCGCCTCGAGAGGACGGCATCAAAGACAAACTGATGCATACGAAACCAATTATTCGGAGGGTTCGGGGGCAAAGTTACGGAATGGGAAGGTGTTAGGCACCCATCTTACCCTTTCGGTCTCTCATGGGCTTGGGTTATTATTTTCCTTTATGTCTTCGTGAAATGTGTGTGCGTGTATATATAATGGAGATATGAATCACTCAACTCATATCATGGAAAATATAGAGTGAAATAATCCAGAGGAATGTTTCCAAAGATAATATATATATATATATATATATATATATATATATATGCGCTTATCACGATATTGACCACTATGGAGAAATGACAATATATGTTGGATGGAGCGCTAAAAAAGAATTAGAAAGATATAATAATTCAAGAATATGATGAAATATAGGAATAGATATTTTATTAAAATTGAAAAATCGAAACTTGGACTCGAGCCTCGAGTTTTAATCGAAAATGCCTACGTAACCTATAAAGGCATCAAAGTGCACGTAGTTCGCATGCGACGTGAGGTTGGGTTTTATCCCATAGATTCGAACGGAATTTTATTATAAAAGTGTGCGTGGAAATAAGAGTTTTAGTTTTGGAAAAGTCTGAAAGATGAATTCGTTCAGAATTTATGGGTACAACCCTCTTTTTACTAATTTTGGATTTTTTTGTAGAAAATAAAGTACATGCAATATACTAGTATAAATGTGGAGATTAATATGTAATAATTAAGGTAAGAAATAGATTATGAATCTAATATAACTAATACAAAAACAAGAAATTTAAAGAGATAAGGGAAGGATTTGGACCTTCTTTGTAGAATGAGAGCTTGCCCCTGATTTTGGATGAACTCCCTTTATGCATGATATGAATATTGAATGAGATCTTGCCAAATTGGGTACAAAAGGGATGGGAATGTGAACTTGACTAAAATTTCACAAAAGGGAACATCGTTGAAAATGCTATCGAGATCAGTAATGCTGATGGATCTGAGCTGTAGGTGTGATTTGGAGTGAGGTCATTCCCTCCTTTTATAGGGTCAGGGGGTTTCTGATAGGCATAGCCCTGGTCCTGCTAATTGGCAGGTGACCCCAGGCACACTGCCGATAGATAAGGTCTGGGACCTGCCAATTGGCAGTCTCGTGCAGATTTCCATAGAAAAATAATCGTAGAACGTAATCCGTAGATCCAAATCATGCACGGGTCATACCATTAGAAAGGTAATTCACATACCTTCAAGAATCCTTTGTACCGTTCTCTAGTCCGGGAGTTTACTTTGGGTTAAATATGGCTTGAAAGCGTACATCAGTCCTTTGGACGGCAGATCATCAGACAGAAATGGATCATTCGTCTAAACGATAAGTCATAATCTCACATGTGGTGGACCGCTGGAAAGTTTATTAGATATAGTTAGATATTACAAAGAGTTTTACTCAGTTTGAATAGTTAACCTTGGTCAACCGGGGCCCGAAAGAGCCCGATGACCTGTCGGAGTAAAACGGGTTATCCGTCCGCATCGTAAGTTAGAATCGCACACGGTGCAGACCGTTGGAAAGGGTATTTAGTTCCCTTCTAATATTCATTCAGCCTCGGTCTAGATGAAGAGTTGACTTTAGTTAAATGAAGTCCAGGAGCACTCGGTGGCCTCCGAATAAGTTTTTGAGGGAAAATGGATCGTTCATCCGAACGATTATGTCGTTTCATGCACGAGGTGAATTGTTGGAAAGGGGTTTTAGTTCCCTTCAAATATTTATAGAGCTTTCAATCTGACAATGAAGTTGATTGGGGTCAAATTGGGGCCCGAGAGCGCTTGGTGGCCTCTAAATCAACTTTCGACAGTAAAATAGTACGTTCATTCGGACTGTTATATCGATTCATGCACGAGGTAGACCATTGGAAAGGGTATTCAGTGCCCTTCGAAGATTCAAAGAGCTTTTGCTCTGATAATAGGGTTGATCGAAGTTAAACGGGGCAGGGGAGCGCCTGATGGCATCTAGATTGGTACTCAGAGTATGCCCTAGGGTTTGTGGTGAATTGGGGAGGTGATAGGGACCTAAGGGAAAACTTTAGGTGGTTATAAAATGTGGTGTCTATAACTAAGGATAGATTTTTTCACCTTTAAATACTCTAAATGGTGGTAGAAATTTGGTGTAAGAGGAGCAATACTGACCTTGGGAGGTGGCCTCAAGGAGTTACCAAATGCATCCTCCATTTTTTCTCCATATGTGCTTCATTTAAGCTTCCAAGAAAAAATCCTTTAACTATCTTCAAACTTCATGAAATCTTCCATCCTATTTCCCCAAAATCCCCCAACCTTACTCTAAAATTCGTATATCCACTTCAACAATGGTTGAAATGGGTGTTGGAGGCTTGAATATGATGGAATACACTAAGAATGTGGTGGTTTATGGTGGATACAAGCCAATCATGGTGGAAGACTACTCCACCCTCTCCCATCTTCAAAATGACCCAATTAAACAAAAAAAAACCCTTATGAAACCCCTTAAACACCAAAATTCTCGTTTAGCCTAATTTGGGCTCATCAGGGATCAACAGATCATCAATCCAAGGGTCCAGAATGTGATAGCACATAAGGGAAATCAGATTAAACATTTTTTATGCATGTTATTCGAACAAGACTGAACCTCATTCGAACGAGATACCCACCTCATTAGAACTCTCACTTCCTTCGAACGTCCCAAAAAAGTTGGATAGTTGGATATCGTTCGAAGCTCATTTGACCCCCTTCTTTGAACGACCCTGTGTTTCATTCGGATTGACCTCCATCTCATTTGAATTACCCCTTTTTTACATTTCTTTATTTCTTTCAATTTTTACCCACAACTTTCAATAATTATCATCAAGCCTCTAAATAGATAAATCAGAATACAATCCCACTCATATTTTTCTAAGTTCCAAGGTTCTCACTCCATTTCAACTTATGTGGGGAAATTAAATGAAACATTAGGGCGGGGTATTACACAAACTTCTTGGCCTTTTTACCTTAGGGTGTGTTCGATTGAAATCATAAGATTTTCCATGGAAAATAGTTATTTGTACTCATTTTTTCTCTTTTAGTACCTTGATTGCAAACACTTTATATAAGAACAACCATCATTTATGTAGCAAGTTCTCCATCTCAAACCTCATTTTTATTGGAAAATATTATTTATCGACCCACCAAAGAATTGATTTCCATGGAAAATGGAAAAAATAAGACCAAAAAACTCATATATTTTCCTCTTATTTTTCAACATCTCATCCAAATGAACTATTTTTCACGCATTTTCCATGTTTGCAATCAAACACACCCTTAGTATTTTTCGTTTCTGTGAAAAAGCGAGACAACTCTGTGAACTTGGTCACCAACAGGCTACCTTAGATTCTTTCCAAAACTATCTCCTTCTTGTCCTTGACCATAATAGGGAATTATTTATCATCTAATGATTTCGTAAACCCAAATAAGTCATTATCTCTCCTAGGTCAAAAATTTACATCATCAACGCCAACTTTCCTAATGATTAGCTAATTTAATTAGTATGACTAAGGGAAAAAATCCAAGTATCCCTCAAAGCAGTTGACAACCCCATATATTTTTTCCATATTATTCGTCTAGTATTTGGATTCTGAAGGTTAAGGATACCCATAAAAGGTGATAATATTAATTTCTTAAACTACTCAATATTGCAGTTTGAACTCCTTTTATTATCCACCATGGTTAAAATTTCCCTGGATTGGGCCTCAGCAAAACCTCCAACCACTAATGGCATTTGGTCTCTCCTAATTCCATCTATCTCTACCTCAATAGCCTTAGCTAGCTTGGTACTCTTTGTGGTAACCCTATGGATTCGACTTATGGTCCCCCCTTTTGGATTTTCCTCTTCTGTGTCCATTTATCAATAACCTAACATGAGTTATACTCATATAGTTATGAGTTCCATACAACCTTCCTAGTACCCACTATATTTTATATACCCTAATAACCTAATACTCATATACCACTTTGTCACACCCCGACCATTCCCCTATTACAATGCGTTATAAAATTCATCTCATCATATTCGTTAAGGTTCAATTGGAAACCTTGATGTCGTGGATGCAACCTCAACTAAGACCTCTACATTTACAATAAAAATTATCATCCTTAAATGTAAACATAACATAACTCTTTCATAATCTCAAATATAATCCTAATATCACCAATTTATAAAAATAATCTTTAAACAAAATGAAACTAAAGAGAGACAAATACAAGTAAACATCTAACCTAAGTCCTCAAATTTTTTACAGCTTTGGGTTCCAAACTTCCTTGGCCTATCTAAATTAAGGAATTAAGGAAAGTAAAACAATGTGCATTCAAATTGCCCAATAAGTTATTGAGCCTACCCACAACGTTTGATTTCTGCAACAAGGTTTAATAGAATATATATATATATATATATATATATATATATATATATATATATATATATATATATATATATACCCAAGCACAACAATATATAAATTAGTTAATAACATAATGCAACAACAATAACATCAAATTCCTTAATAGTAATCCGAGCATTATGAAGATGGCAACAAAATAAGTCTAGGAAATCAGAACAACATATATCTATCACAAACAAATAATAAATTGTCATTCATTGAAAAGCAATATTCACAAACAATCAACAAAATTGTCATTCATTGAAAACCAATATACACTGTAACTTCACATACCCACAGATGAGTGAAATATTTTGTATCAATTATGCCCAAATCTAGACCTTTTGTAGGCCCATTGTATCACACATAATGAGTTTTTAGAGTCATTTTCATAAAATAAAAGAAAAATGCAAGTTTGAATAAAATTTGAGTTAAAAGTATAATTTTAGTAACTCCGGGGGGTGAAATCATAATTTTCAAAATTTTATGGGCCTGAAAATAATTTTTAAATGCTTATCTAGGCAAAATAATGTTCTATTTGAAATTTGGTTGAATTCCAAATTAAAACGAGAAATTTATGAATTTTGGAGACCAAAATGAAAAGATGGGTAATTATATAATTTTTTAAATATTTATGACCCTAAATTTGAATTAATTATTTTTATTTTGCATTTTTCAGGTACCCCGAAATTTTGGACAATAAAGGATGTGCAAAAAATTGTTAGCATATGTCGCGACGCGATACGACACAATACGGTTGACACAACTTTACTAAATATTTTTTGATAAAATCACTTGAGTGTCCGTTGAGACCATGCCATACTTTTCCAGAAAGGACTTGACACGACTCACAACTTTCAAGTTCGAACCAAAATGAGATTTTGAAATTTTGGAGGTCAAAAATACGATTAAAAATGGTGTTGTAAATAGTGACGTGAATAGTGCCAAAATTGGGGATAATTAATATAATTTTTTTATTATCTTCAACACTTCCCAAGACTCCATGAGATAATTATTAGTTCATATACAACCAATCAAAGTGGGTTTCACTTCAATTCAAGCTCTTCATTCCTAAGCGTATAAATAAGAACCTTTGACTCATTATTTTGGTAGAGAATTTTAGAGCGAGCTTTGAGAGAGAGTATATTTTTATTGAGGGCCAAGAATTATCTAGTTTGAGAAGTTTTGTCAACATCAATTATAAGACTTGATTATTTTGTAAGTTGATTTATTAATGAAAATTAATATTCATTCTTGCATTTTTATTTTGTCTTCAATTATGGAAGCTTAATTTCTTTATTAGGACTAGGTGGAGTTTATTCTGTTTGATTAATATTGTGTGTAGTCTAAATTCGTCTTTATTTCCCGACGTGTTCAAAAAGTTTTAAAAATTTGGTATTCATTTAAAACGACACGAGAGTGTGTTTTAAACCTTGGGCATTGTTTGAAAAAAAATTATTTTATGTATGAGTACTTTTTGATGGGTTATACTTTTATTAAATTAATTGATAGTCCATACTTAAAGACTATATTTTGAAATTTAAAAGTAAACTTTTAAGAGAATAGGGATTTTAGCTGTCAAAATTAAGATACGTTAAATTTTATTGCGAACTTAATCGTGCTATTTTTCGAGTTAAATATGATGAGAGTGAGTTTAATTTGAGTTATAAAATCGAAAATGACGAGTTTGAATTATTATGTAATATTAGTTGAATGTGATAAAAAGATTAAATGTCCTAGTTTCACGCACACTAGTCTATATCTTTCGTAGTCAAACTTTTTAATTGTGTTAGCTTAGTTTAATATTACATATCTTCTCTACACTCATTTCGTCTAGTTGGACAATCACAATTATTTTGAACGAAAAAACCGATAAATCTCTATGGGTTCGATCCGTACTTACACTCGTTATTCTATAATAGTCCGTGCACTTCCAGTATTTTATAAATTGACAAACAAGTTTTTGGCGCCGTTGTTAGAGATTTGTTTGAATTTTTTTTAAAGAAATTGTGACTTTCGGACTAGTTTTTTTTTTTACTTTTCGCATTTTTGTTAGTAAAAATTTCATAAAAGAAAAAAAAATTAAATTCCTAAAATTCAAAAGAAAAATATATTTTTTCTTTTCGTAGTCGTTCTGTTTTTTCTAGAATAATAAAAAAATACTTCATAAGTGTGCTTTGTTATTTTTTGCGTGTGTTAAATACCCCGCTACTGCGTGTGTTGTGTTATTTTTTTTTCTTTTCTTTTCTTTCTTTTCTTTATTTTTTTGTGTATTGCACTTTACGTTTGATGTAGTTTTTTTTTTCAAGAAGCACATTTAAAAAAAGGGGGGGCAAAAGTGAAGAAAAATTTGGAAAGGTGTGCAACGGTCAGTGAACGTGAAGAAAAAATTGTGCAATCTTGCCACGAAAAGAAGAAACTCTCGGGGACAACTGAAACGTAGGCGACATTTCCCTCTAATCGACATCAACTTAAACTGTGGCCCAGCATAAACAAGTGACCGCAAAAAAGTCCACGGCGGAGGTACGTTTTTGTGTGCTTCTACATGGTTTAAATTCGCATTTAAATTAGCACGTTGCATAAATTTACGTAAGGGAAAAAACTGTATGAAAGATAAGGTGGGGATATCACTAATTAATCATGCATTTTCATATCTCGAGCCATCATATTTAATTTAAAATCAAGTAGACATTGGCCTTAGGATATCACATAGCTCATAGAAAACCTCTTAACGAGACTAGAATTAAAATCTACTCCAACACGAACTTGTCAAATCGATTTCGTTTCAACTTATCAAGGATTGTTTATTTTTAATAAGCCTTCATACCGACCACCTACCTGGAGGAAAAAGTGGAATTTGAGATGATAATCATAGTTGGTCGCCTTTTAAATTCTCCCTTATCAAAGAGTATGAGCTATCTAATTAAGGAGATTAATTCGGAGACCCCTGCTGTCGTCAATTAATCTCGAGAAAACAAGATTTTAAAATTAAAACTCCCCTCACCTAAAGTAGATAATTCAATTTGTTGTGTGTTAGCTAGGAATTACGTGGTTTGAGTCAAATTTTTTTTTTCTTCACATTAAAAAAAATTGAGTGAGCTGAGTGTATGCGAAGTTGGTTTTGAAATCATACCGGTCATTTGTCGAGTAAGGAGTCTGGTATTCCTGATACTTACGTAGGTAGATTTTTGATTTTCACTGAAATGGGAGACGAATTAGCACCACGTGCCCTTAAAGATTACCTTTATCCGACTCATGCATACTTCTCCCCAGTCACAATGCCAATAATTTCCTATTCCATCTAGGAACAATCCAATTGTTACCCGTGTTTTGAGGTACTGAAAAAGAGGATCCCTACCTTCATGTTCAGGAATTCAAGGAGATATGTGGGACCATTAAGTACCAACAAGTCACTGATGAGATTGTTAAACTTAAATTATTTCCATTATAGTTGAAAGACAAGGCCAAGAGTTGGTTTAAATCATTAAAACCTGGATCCATCACCACTTGGAACCAAATGAGTGTCGCCTTCCTTCAAAAATTCTTTCCTAATCAAAAGATGGCATCGATACGTCACACCATCAATACATTTTTCCAAAAGGAGGGATAAGCCTTGTGGATGTATTTGGAGCGATTTAAGGACTTGCTATTGCAATGTCCTCACAACGGGATTGAGATGAGACGCCAAGTCCAAATTTCGTAGGAGGGTTTCGATTGTAATACTCTAACTATGCTCGAGTCGCTATGTAGCTGTGATTTTATCGAGAAAAGTGAGGTCGACGCGTGGGTATTTTTAGAAGCCATGGAAAAAAAGTCTCGGCGATGGGCACCCAATAGAGAATCTAGGTCCACCATGTCCAATGAGGGTTTTGCTCACCAAGTCGAACAAATTTATGATTTAAATGCCAAAGTGGCCACATTATCTCAACGTTTAGAAGCTTTAGATACGAGCAAAGAGGTCAATCGAACCGCACCTACGATTGTACAACATATAGGTTCCCCTAGGTGCATACTTTGTGACACATTCGATCACTTAGTCGAAAATTGTCCCGCCCTTCCGACCCACAAGGCAAGTACCGAGCAAGCCAATTCCCTTTACCAACATAGGCCAAAGTATGACCCATATTTCAATGTGTACAATCCAGGGTAGTGGGGCTACCCCAATTTTTCATGGTCCAAGGGTTAATACCAAGAAAGTGGAGGTCAATCTTCTGGTAACTCACCTCCGGGTTTACACAATAATGCCCCTGAACCATCGTATCCTTCATCCCAAAAAATCCAATAATTAGAGGATACTATGTATTTACTTTCTCAAAGTACCCTCCAATTCCAGCACTCGACTCAGAGTGTTCTCCAATCCAACCAACAGAACTTGCATGAAAACACTCAATCCATAGCCAAACTCGAGGTTCAAGTAAGCCAATTAGCGAACTCATTGAGTGAAATAACTAAGGGAACACTCCTGAGTTAACCTGAGCTTAATCCTAAGGGTAACATACCTAAAGGTCAATATTTTGTGCAAGATAACGTCGGTTCATCGCAAACCCAAGAGTATGTCAAAGCCATCATCACGTTTAGTTCTGGTAAGGAAGTGGAAAAGAATGTCTCAGCACCCACCGAGAATGAATCTGTGAAACGTAAGGAAAAGTAAGATCCACCCTTGGATCTAACTTCCTCTCCACCATCATCCTTCGAACCATCTGTAGAGACCTATGTACCAAAAGCTCCATTTCCCTAACAACTGGTGCCCTAAAAGAAAAAGGCGCAAGTTGACAAAATGTTGGAAGTATTAAAGCAAGTATAAATTAATATCCCATTACTTGACGCTATATAATAAGTCCCGTCCTACACCAAATTTTTGAAGAACCTTTGTACCTTCAAGAGAAATACTAATTTTCCTAAGAAAGCTTTTCTTGCCGACCAAGCAAGCTCGATCATTTCCCATAGAACGCCTGTCAATTATAAGGATCCCGATATACCAACGATCTCTATCAATATAGGGAAACATCACTTCAACAAAGATCTCTTAGACTTAGGAGCAAGCGTGAACCTTCTTCTGTAAACCATGTACGGGAAACTAGGTTTAGGAGAGTTAAATCCCATTAAGATGACCTTGTCCTTAGTCGATCGATCCATTAAGATACCTAGAAGTGTTGTAGAGGACGTCTTGATTGAAGTAGGTGAGTTTGTCTTTCCTGTATACTTTGTGGTCTTGGACACACAAAACACACTAAACTCACCCATGCAAATCCTAATCAACCTTGGCTGACCATTTTTGGCCACCTCCGATGCTGCCATTCGATGTCGTAGTGGGCAACTGAATCTGTCATTTGGGAACATGATAATGGATTTGAATGTGTATAATTTATAGAGGTCATCGTCTGATGATGGAGAGACTGAAGTCAAGTGCGTTCAATAAGTGAACGATGTCACTACCCCACGGGATAGTGACATATCCGATCTACGTACTTGGCCACCTGATTTGTCTCTAGATATGAGTCTTGAAAAATTTGAGAAAGAATTCGACCCGATTGATGAGGATCTTATTGTTGAAGTCCAATCTTTATTGGATTCTTTTTGTTACTTAGATGACAGAGACTGGGATGATATGATATATCAATTCCTTCTCTATAAATGCAAGCTCGATTTTTAGAGAATAAGTTAACACGTGAGTTTTTATCTATTAGTGATGAGATTAAAAAAATCATTCGAGCGTTTCCACTTGGTGACGCATGTTTTTTCATGCCATATTGTTATGTTCCACAACGTCTACCTATGTCATTTGAGTATTTGGATGAAATTGAGGACATGACTAAAGTATGGTCCGATTTGGAGACCGATTTATTCATTCTCGAGTTTGACGAAAACATAGGCTTAATGTGTCATTTGGAATTTCATTATGATAGTCTTTGTGAGACTGACCATCTCTATTATAATATGATTGCGCATCTCGATAATTTCACTCATCACATTCATTATGTGCCTTCATGTGTATACTTTGTCGATTGGATTGACTCTCAATTATTCAGACTTTTGATTTATAATGAAAACAATGTGAGATTGGTTGGAAGTTGGTAACACAAGTAGAAATTCACGCGTAATATCGTCCTTTTACTTTTGTATGTTATTTGTGTTGTCCATATTACTAGTTTAACCATACATTGAGGACAATATAAAATTTAGGTTTGGGGGTAAGGATGATATTTTTTTTTAAAAATGAGAAGAATTTCAAAAATCCAAAAAGATTTTCAATGTAATTGAGTTTTGAAACAATTTCTTAATATATAATTAATTTATGGATATCTCAATATATGAAATTTTTACACATTATCCCTATAATATGATCGAAAATGGATATTGAGGAGAAAGTTAATATGCTTAATGAATAAATGTGGAGATTTTAGCCCGGTGAGATTTTTTTGCCATTCATCATTTTCGAGAGATTTAAATCAATCCGAGTTAAAATAACTCAAAATTTCCTTTAGTGATAAATTCGTTGATGATCTCAAATTCATTGTTTTATTCGATTACTGAAAACAAAAAGTCAAAATGTGAATCTTAAAGTGCTAGAAGTCTTAGCAAGTCATCTTATGACATAAATCAACTTAACGAAACTTGAGAAATGAGATTAAACCATCGTTTGAAAGATCAAAATTAAGCCTAACTCCACTATTTTTTCATTATTCAGTTACAAACACAATTCAGCTAAAAAGAAAATAAGCCTTTTATTGAAAATTCACTATCCTACCCAACTCCAACTCGGAGTTTAAAGCCCATAAAAGGAAGCCATGCCCATTTTCTGAGAATACTAGGAAAAAAATTACAATAAGGAAAAAGGCTAAAAAATAAAAGAAAAATAAGTTTGCAAAAGAATGATTTGTGAAAAGAATATAAAGAAAGAATGAAAAAAAAAGAATGACGTGTGAAAAAAAATGGAGGTTAGAAGTAAAAGCGCCTAAAAGTCAAAATACCGAAAAATCTCTATATTCTCAGAAATTTTTAACTCCAAAAACCATTCTTTCTAGACCAAACCCGAGACTACAATACAACCAAAGAAAGTCATAATCGATCTCAAGTGGAGTTGGTTATAGTGTGGAGAGAAGATGAATAGGATTTATGGCGTGATTCAATATTTTCAAAAAGTAATTGATTTTTCATTCATGAGATCATATTCATCCATTACAAAAAAATCCGTTTTTTCATAAAATATATGTGAAATTTGTTCATTTAAATTTACTCTTTCATTCACATAAACCGAGAGAAAATAACCCATTTTCGAGTGTTTGATTGTGAGTGCATTTCGTGAGATTTTCAAAATGAACTTTCAGATAAGAAATGTAACGATTAAATATTTCAAAATGGATGGTTATATTAGCTATGCACACATACACGACAAGTTGAGTTTGAAAAGTGAAGTTTTACTATATTTATGAAGTTTGCATTCAAACTTGGTTATATTAATTTTGAGTCATTTGTATTGAGTCAAGTTTTTGAATTTTGTTGGTATATTCACTGCAAATCCTAACGAGACAAAACTCGTTCACTAGGGTAAACAATGGATTTAACGGCATATTGCACATGTTAAGTGCAATCGTGATTCCTACGAAAATGGGTTAGATTTCAAAATTTTAATTTTTACTCGAGGACTAGAAAATTTTAGGTTTGGGGGTATTTGATGAGTACATTATTTTGTATGAATTATGCTCAAATCTAGACCTTGTTAGGCCCATTATATCATAAATAATGAGCTTTTAGAGTCATTTTGTAAAATAAAAGAAAAATGCAAGTTTGAATAAAATTTGAGTTAAAAATATAATTTTAGTAAATCCGAGGGAGAAATCATAATTTTCAAAACTTTATGGGTCCAAAAATAATTTTTAAATGCTTATTTAGGAAAAATAAAGCTCTCTCTGAAGTTTGGTAGAATTTCGAATTAAAACGAGCAATTTATGAATTTCGGGGGCTAAAATGCAAAGATGGGTAATTATGTAATTTTCTGAATATTTATGACCCTAAATTTGAATTAATTATTTTTATTTTTCATTTTTACAGGTACGCAAAAATTTGGATAACAAAGGAGTTGATGTGCAAAAAATGTCAGGATACGTCGTGACGCGATACGACACAACACGGTTGACACAGTTGTATTAAATATTTTTTATAAAATCGCTCGAGTGTCTATTGGTATGGCCAATATTGTCCCTACTGTCATGGAGGTTTTAACAAGATGCCGCCACTTAGGCTCAGACAGGCCGCGACACCATGCAGTTGGCATTGGCCGATGTTAACCACTACTTGGCCTAGACATGTTGCGGCACCCCATACATCATGGTCGCTGCCTAGGATCAAACAGGTCACGGCTCATACTTCAGACGCTGCTGCTTGGGCCCAAACAGGCCGCAACGCTCACTCATACATGATAACATGCCACCTGTTCAATTTTTAACAGGATTCCTCAGTCTTCAGATTTATCCATACGTCACACGACACTACCTTTATATCTCCTATAAATAGAGGTGCACACATCATAATTGTGGGGGGGGGGGGGGGGGGATGAAGAAGAGAATTAACTGGCGAAGCCCAACCAAAATCTCTACACTACCTCTCTCTACAGAGCTACATCCACTTAGGGGCTACCATTCTCCACAGCCGCAGCAGGTCCGACCTCTAGCAGGCCTCATCCTTGGTTGTTTGTCTAGACAGTTATATGTATTCTCATCTATTATCTCTCTTGTACGCCTAGTATGGCATTGTAAACTTATATTACACTACATACATAATGATAATGAAACACCAAAGTGGACATAGGATAATTTTCATAGCCGAACCACTCTATATCTTGCATTCCTTTCTATATTACTTTCTTTACATTTATTCTACACTTGATTTGATGATGGAGAGCATCATGTGTCTGATTTCTCGTATCATTAATCTAGCGCCGTCTGTGGGAAACGAGGTCTTTCTATCTTGTTGCCTCTTATTCAAGGTTACAAATGCCTTATTTCATCTGTGGGTACCCCTTGGGTCATGATCCCTTGGGTGAGATTTTGGTTATTGAGCCCTTATATTTATGTACAACTCGGTGAGGGGATTATTCCTTTTAAGATCTATTTACTGGCCTTCCTTTTTATGACTATAGACCTATTTTCTGCCCCGGTGATATTACCATACCTAATTAGTGTTGAAAAACACGAAAGGAGGTGGCCTTCTAAAGGTGGATAACTAGGGAAAAGCTTTATTCACTTATTTCTGTCTTTTACACCTATGATCTAGGGGTTATTACCAATTTGGTGCTACTTTCACACCTAAAGGTTATTTTTCCCTTGGTAAATTCCTAATAGGCACGTTTTATGTATATTCTATGAATTGATCTCAGGTCTCGAGCCTATTTTTGTGATCACAACCCTACTACCTAAACGATGCGTTCAGGCGGTTTTATTGCCATATTATCACAACATTCCTAAGGCAGTGGGTCTCTATAGCTTCTACAGCATATGTACCCAAGGTCACGAACATAGCAGAATAACACTACAGATAGTAAAAGGCTGCATGCCTATTACTATGCTTGGTTTTTCCTGAATTCCTTGGCTTCTCACCGTCGTCTGGTTTATCTCAGAATATATATTTCTAACAGACTAACATAGGAGAAGCTATGGAAGGAACCTCAAAGACAAGCGCAGAGCAGAGTGACGAAGTTGCCTAGTTGCTGAGCTACATTGATCACCTGTATGACTATCAAATAGCACTCTAAGAACAAGTTAACATCCTAATGCAGAGGGTCCTGACATTGTAGGATGCGACCTTCACCTCAGCAAAGCCCACAGCAGCAAAGGCTTCAACCTTCACACCCATGAAAAAATTAGCGACAGAATCAGCAATGGCCGCTGCCAAAGTTCAAAAGAGGAAAATGGAGCAGCCAAAACCAGAAAAAGGCCATAATACCTACACCCCATTGATTTACCAAATTGAGGATATTTTTTATCTCATCAAAGAAGATAAATTACTCCATTGGCTTGAGAAGATGAGGTCCCCTCCTCACAAGAGGGAATGGGACAAATGGTGCAGTTTCCACAATGATCATGGCCACGACACGAACAATTGACACGCCTTAAAGAATGAGATTGAAAGGATCTCAGAAAGGTATCGCTTCAACGATTACTGAAGGATGCTTGGGGGGTGCAACCAATATCTGGGAGGCCGCTTACTAGATTCCAGCCTTAGTGTCTACTTGTTCACATTTTCCTCTTCTTGAACTCTATCTATGAAGCTCTTTGTAGCTATAGCTCCAAGACTTTTGTATCTTGTTAAAGTCAATATATATATATATATATATATGAATAAATGGAAATTGTTAGTTGCATATTAACTCTTAATTTCCTGTTCAGAAATTTAATGAATGGCCTTTGTCTTAAATATATTTAATGGAATATGATGACCAATTATCCCTAATATTATTTGCTTATTTCGAGAGGAAAGGTCTATTGAGGAAACGACCTTGATTAGCAGTCTATAACGCTCACGATGCGAGGCCACAGGGGCTTACAATGCCTGTTTATTAGCTTCTGGATGCTTCAGTTAGCCATGGGGGCTCATAATGTTCGTTATTAGCTTCTGGATGCTTCAATTAGCCACAAGGGCTCATAATGCTCATTATTAGCTTTCGGGATGCATCAATTATCCACGGGGGCTCACAATACCCAGCAAGGGATGGCTTAATATATATTCGACTATAGCTTGGAGAAGCTTCATAATATCTAGCCTGGGGAGGCTTGATAATAACCCAAAGTTAAAAGGGCCAAGGACCTAAACATCCACGGACAATCCTATATTTCTGTAGTAACATCTACAGGGGCCAAGGACTTAACTGTCCGCGGACAATTCTACATTTCTACAACGACATTCCTATAATTCTATAGAAACCTATGGCCATAATTCATGGACAAACGACGCAAGCGTTCAAAACGATTGAAGCCTAATATCAATAGTGAAAACAAGGCTGATCACAAATGGCTGCAACCTCAATGGCCGCTGCCTATTCTCAAGATCATAGTAGGAGCATACAAGTAAAACAAAGACCATAGATTGTTCAAGATTGTGGAAATATGTATTAATCAAAGTTCGTAGCCTCAAGGGTCCTAACCAAGCATAAAATGAGGAATGCAACCTACTGAAGATAGCAAGCCTTTACAAAGTGGCCGCGGGCTTATCACATTATATATGTAGTCCAAAAGACAGCCACAACCAGTTTCAATATGGCTGCAGCCAACGTCTACAGTATTATAAAAATCTAGCCAGTACAAAGGGACAAAGAAAAGCTCTGGCATTCAATATTTATTACAAAGAGATGGGGTGAACATGAGAATTTATTATAGTTGCACCCAGTTAGGGTTTACTAGATGGAAATGCACATTAAAGATTTTGAGCCGCGGCCTCTTAGGCCAAAATAATTTTAAAGAGATCCCAGGAAGATTCTTGCAAAAGAAAGACATTCAAGAATTCAATATACTCAAGACAAAAAGAGAAATAATATGCAAGCTATGGCTGCCAATTAATGATTAGGGATTGCATCCTTTCCAAAAGTGGTCACAACCCTGAATGTTACAAGATTTTTAATATTCAATACCGTGGAGATTATAAAAAGTAATTTATAAAGCCATTACAAAATTATAAAAGTTAAAATCCTATGAGGCTACATCATCCTCATGATCCTCAGTATCTGCATTTGTCATAGTCTCAATTTCTTCGTCTTCCGTTGTAGCCTCTTCCAATTAGTTATTTGGCTCTTGGATCTGTCGTAACCCTAATCTGTGTCACGCATTCGTTGTGCTCAGCATCACCTAACTTCCAGGATATAACTTACTCTTTTGATTCAGGGAAGTTTTTCACCACCCTGTGCCTAAGTTCCTGGAAGCCGTAGAGATAGGCCTTGTTATTTGTAATGAAGAAGTAGCTAGATTTGTTGTACGCAACTACAACATCATCCGCAGGTTTTGTTAAAGTTGTGACATGGGACTCCTTCATCTATTTTAAGGCCGCGACATGATCAATATCTTTCTGTTTGAGTGCAATAGTTCTACTTTTCTCTAGGTGATCATATTCTTACTATAGAAGGTTAAGTTTGCACTCAAAAGAAGTGGCTTGCCTGGCTTGGGGACGTCCGCCCAAAAATAATATGTACTCTCTACGGCCCACACTAACCCTTGGGACTTTAATTTTTTGGGCGGTAGAGAGTACATATTATTTTTGGGCGGACGTCCCCAAGTCCGCGGCATTTTAACAGATTTTTCCCTTTCGGTTTCTTCTGGGCAAGATTCCCAACTGTCCCTAGACACAAAGAAGTATTTGCCATTACAGTTTTTGACACTGGTAGGCCTGTTATTATACAAGTATATATCCCTGCTCCGCGGTGTGAAATAGTAATACCACGGGAATTCTTTATAGTTTTCCTTTAGACTATAGAATTGGAAAAACTTCGCGGACGTGATATCTTTATTAAAGTGCTTTTGTCAAAACATTAAATCGATAAGGATGGCTTTACAGCAGTTGGGATCTAATTGGGCTGGAGCTAAGTTTATAGAACACAATATCCTTCTGACGGGCACAGGAACAGGAAGTCGCGGCCCCAGAAGGATAGTATGGAGAGGAAAACAAACACCATTAGGAATCACAGAACATGACCTTTGTTCCGCGAAAGGAAGTGTGCAGATTGTTACTTCAGGGAAATCAAAGGTTGTGGTGACATTAGCAATCCAGTCCTTGTCCATGATGCACCTGCGATTAAGAGCTACAGGGGCCTTCTCAGAGGACTGGCTGTGGCTAGAAGCTTCAGCTGGGGGATTCTTAGTTTCATATGGGACACCAGTTGTCCCAGCACGTGCCGCAGCCGCTACTTCTGTGGGAGGATTATTGCTGGAGCTTGTATCCTCCTCCATAACGTCTGCAGCCTCTCTAGTATCCCTACAGTTCAAGGAGTCCGCAGAGCCAGAATTAAGGATGACGTAGTTTGGGCAGTCTTTAAGCAGACAAGGTCCAATAGCCTTCAACGACTTTATAGATGGGATCTCAGGTGGAGAAACACCAAAGTGATACTTCCAGAAGTCGTCCAAGAATTCTTAAGGGTTCCAACTCATAGGGCTGCAGCAAGTCCTGGGAAGCATAAGGACTCTGCAGTTAGGTGCCACAACCACTAATGATTAGATAAGCCTCTTAGTGGCCGCCATAGATACAAGTAATATAGTATAGAAAAATTAAAGTCAATTATAAGATGCAACCAAATGATTTAAAGGCCAGGCCAAAAAACTACAAATCTTAAAGACTGCAGGTCATGGTTCTAAGGATAAGAAACAGTTCCAAGTTGAAGCTGCATACTGCAACCAAGAGAATAAATGGCAAGAGGCCGCAGGAAATGGGCATGTCATACTACCCAGTCGCAGCCAAATTCATAAACAAGTATTGTGGATGAAGTACGAGTTAGTAAGGATTGAAAATTCATGATTATAGGGTTTTTTCCACGAAAATTAAGAACATGTTCTTGGTGTTCTTGTCCAAAAACAAATTCAAATGGGGTCAAGGTGTGATCAAAACCTAGAAAATTCAAATTTCTACAAAAGATTCAAAATATCTACCCAGAAATTCAAAACTTATATCAAACACAGATTAAAGATTCAAACTATGATTTTCCCATTAGATCCTATACGCTTTAGCAACAAAGATATTAGTCCTACTAAACAATTCATCATCAAACCCTAGTATCTACAACACATTCTGAATTCAGAACCAAGTAAAAGAGGTCTCAATGTAAATTCAATAGTAGAAATTCGTATGACATACTAAAAATCAAGTGAGAATTGGATCAAGATGGAAAACTAGAGAAAGATGTAGAGGTTAATGAGAAAAAAATACCTAGAAATCAAGAACAATTGGTTGCTCAGAAGAAATATCGCCTCAAACTGCCTTGAACTACCGGGAAACTCTCGCTGGAAAATCCCAAAGAGAAACTAACAAAACTTCTCTTTCGATTGGCTCTCAAGATTTGGAAAAGGTAATGATCAACAAGACCATTACCCATTTATATAAGAGAGCACGGGAAGGAGAACCCCACTTTGCAGTGTTCGCGACAATACTTGAATGTCAACAAAGCCACAACCCCAACTCGCTAACTTTTGGCACCATGGCTTGGGATCTTATTGATATGGCCAATATAGTCCCTACTGCCACGGAGGATTTAATAAGATGCTTCCACCTGGGTTCAGACAGTCTACGGAACCATGCAATTGGCATTAGCCGGCGTTAGCCATTACATGGCCTTAGACAGGCTACGGCACCCCATACATCATGGTCGTTGCCTGGGATCAAACAGGTCACGAACCCTACTTTAAACGCATCTAGGGGTGTTCACGGGTCAATTTGGTTTGGTTCGGGAACGTAATTCAAACCGAACCGATAGCTTTGATTTTGAAAAAAGTCAGACCAAAACCGAATCGATGATGAAAAAACCCGTCGATTTTGTTCACATCGATTTCGATTCAGGACGGTTTTCAGTTGTAGTTGATTTTTTTAAGGTCGGTTTTCAGTTTAGGTCGATTTTTGAGGGCGGTTAATGATTTTTGGATATAAAAATAGAAGTAATTTAATATAAATATTGGTTTCGGGTTGGTTCGATTTGAATTAATTTTTTCCTTGTTTAAACCGTCAACCGAACCGACTTGGTCGATTTTTTAAATCCTTAAATCGTAGACCGAATCGGGCTAAAAAAATCCGCCAATATTTGTTCGGTTCGGGACGATTCGATTCGATTTTTGGGTCGATCTTTTGCACACCCCTAGACGCAACTGCCTGGGCCGCCCAAACACCTGCCCCGTTTCTAGATGGATTCCTCGTTTTTCAGACTTATCCATATGGCATGTGTCCTAAGCATGTGACACTACCTTTATATCTCCAATAAATAGAGGTGATCACCTCATAATTGAAGGGGACAAAAAAGAGAATTACCCAGCGAAGCCCTGCCAAAATCTCTACACTACCTCTCTCTACAGAGCTACACCCACTTGGGGGCTACCATTCTCCGCAGTTGCAGGCCTCATCCTTGGTTGTTTGTCTAACCAGTTACATGTAATCTCATATATTCTCTCTCTTGTACGCCTCTTATGACATTGTAAATTTGTATTACGCTACATACATAATGAGAGTGAAAACCCAAAATGGACGTAGGCTCATTTTTATAGCCAAATCACTCTATATCTTGCATTCCTTTCTATATTGGTTGCTTTACATTTATTCTACACTTCCTATGATGCTCGAGAGTGACATGTGTATCATCATCCGTTGAGGTCGCACCATAGCTTTTCGAAAAGGTCTTGATAAGACTCACAACTTTAAAGTTCAGATGAAAATGAGATTTTGAAATTTTGGAGGTCAAAAATGCGATTAAAGGTTGTGCTGTGAATAGTGCCAAAATTGGGGATAATTAATTTATAAAAAAAAAAAGACTTCTCAATTATCTCCAACTCTTTCCAAGAGTTCATGAGATAATTATCAGCTCAAATACAACCAATCAAAGATAGTTTCACTCAAACACTTCATTCCTAAGCCTATAAATAAGATCTTTTAGCGCATTATATTGGTAGAGGATTTTGAAGAGAGCTTTGAAATAGTTTTTGGTTCCTCTATTTTGAGAGTATATTTTTATTGAAGGCCAAGAATTATTTTGTGGGAGAAGTTTTGTCAACATTAATTGTAAGACTTGATTATTTTTGTAAGTTTATTTATCAATGGGAATTAATATTCTTTCTTGCATTTTTATTTTGTCTTCAATTATGCTAGCTTAATTTCTTTATTAGGACTAGGTGAAGCTTATTATGTTTGATTAATATTGTGTGTAGTTTAAATTCGTCTTTATTTTTCGACATGTCCTAAAATTTTTAAAAAATCGGTTTTCATTTAAAACGACACGAAAGTGTGTTTTAAACTTTCGGCATTGTTTGGAGAAAATCATTTTTTTTAATTTTATTGTTGACGCCACTAAAATGGCGTAGATAAATGATGAGGATGAGATTGAAGATGAAGATAAACATTCACATCAAACATATAAGAGACAAATATTTTTAAAGTGGTTCGGCTATAAGGAAAAGCCTACGTCCACTGTTATTTTATTCCCAGGGGTTTACAATATCACAATGTGGTAGAGAGAGAAAAATGTGTGGATCTTGTGTATGGTGTCTCTCGGTTCTTGTCGGATCTCTTGGATCTCTCCCTTTTGGCTAAGGGAATACATGTATTTATAGTTATGGAAGATAAAGAGATTCATTGTATGTAGACATTTATACACCATGTCTACATTCAACGAATCTAATTGTTGAATTTCTTGGTATGCTATGTGTTGTCATCTATAGTATAAATGTACATTACTGATCATTAAATGCATAGTTATCCTTTGATCTTCCCTGTTGGTATGCCGACCAACACTCCTCGAGTGCCAACCAACTCTCCTCGGATGCCGACCAACTCTCCTCGGGTGCCGACTAATACTCCTCGGGTGCCGACCAACTCTCCTCGGATGCCGACTAACACTCCTCGGGTGCCGACCAACTCTCCTCGGGTGTCGAATATTGCCACGTAGGATGACACGTGTCCTTTTCTGATTGGTCCTCGTAGATGGAGAATTTTTGCGTTAACAGAAGCCCCCAATGCTCCATGCTTGATGGTTTACTTGAAAGGATGGAGTATTTATTCTGCATTGTTGCTCGGTGCTCGTGAAATTCTTGATCTACCTTCTTGATTTGTTCAACATAAAGTGCATTATCTCCTGGACGACATATGATGCAGGCTGATCGATGGTTGCTAATCTTTCTTTTGAGGAACTCCGTGTGCTATGTATCACCCCTGGGAATTTGGATGTAGTCATGCCATAGTATGCAGCTTGTCATAATCTTCAAGTATGTTGATTGGTTTGCTAGCCGACCAACTGCCTCCTGTGCCGAGTAACTGAGTGCTAACTTCACGTGCTTTTTTCTTCTGATTTATGATCTTCTAAATACTTTATCGAGTAACATACTAGCTTTTGAACCCAACTCTTTTAATCTGATTAGTACCAAGATAGTGGTGGACTTCGAAACACTTTCACATAACTTCTTCTTCATTATTGGTCGAGACAGTAGTAGTAAAGATCTCAGTGCTGTAGATGCTGATTTTGACTTCTACCTCTACTCGGGGATGAGCAAAAGGTTCTCGGGTACGAGCAAGAGCTGCTCGGATAGACCATCTGTGATGAACATCAGAATGCTGAAAGATCTTAACTTCATAAACTCCCCTTATGCTTTGGATGATCCTCCTGCGGGCGAGGAACCTATTTCAAAAGCAGAGGGAAAGAGACTAATAGAGTAGGAATCTCAATGTAATAGTTAGTATACATTTTCATTCTCAATGTATTTTGTTTTTTGGATTTAATGAAAGACTTTCATTTTTGTTCGCAATCTTAATTGCAATTGTCTTGTAAAATACTCTACATCTGTGCATATGTATAAGTTAAAAAGATAACAATATTGTGTTGTTCATCGACCAACATAGTAATAAAAAAGTTACAAGTATTATTAATGTTGCTCGATCACTTAATAATAAAGTAATGAGTATAAAAATGTTTAAAATTTTTCCAACCAACCAAGGTTGTTAAATTGTGCTCGTCGACCAATTATAGTTAGTGAGAGTTTATCCCTAACTAACCATACTTGGTAAATTTTTGGAATATTTTTTCCTCGTCGACCAACTACGTTGGTACAGTTTTTATCCCCCACCAACCATACTTGGTACAGTTTGGAATATTTTTTCCTCGTCGATCAACTACGTTGGTACAGTTTGGAATATTTTTTCCTCGTCGACCAACTTCGTTGATACAGTTTGGAATATTTTTTCCTCGTCGACCAACTATAGTTAGTAGGTTTTTCAGGTGAGAGAAAATTATTTTTTATATTGATCCCTTCCTATTTCCTATTTGGAGAGATAAAAATATGCTGAATGATAGAAGTTATTACCAAATTTATATAAAAAATCAATCAATTTGACTTTATTGACATAAATGGAAGCTGAACCAAATTAAGTATATAGTTCATAAAAATGAATGCAAAGAGACTCAAACTTGAAGAGAGAAAATAGATCTGGGTCATGATTTCCATGAGAAAACTTTTTATTGTCTTTAACCTTTTCCCATTCTTTTATTAAAAATATGATGGGAATTTGAATAGACATCAAAGATCTTAAAAAATTTATTTCAAAATCAACAATGAAAATGATCAAATATTATCATCGTCGTATATATTGGTATATTTATTCCATGATATAAAATTGAAACTTGAGAATCAAGGAAAGAGTTATGATTTATGAAATCCATTATTTTTCAGATTTATAAATAAGAATTAATCTAATAGTTATGATTTAAAAATCATGATATGCAACATTTTGCATATAAAATTTGGACAATTAATTTATGTATATTAACATAAAAATCATGATTGAATCAAAAGATGTATGTATAATTGATTATACGTAGAGAAAATAAAAACTTAGCTTTTGATGGAGAACAATGCTTGTAACACGTTCCCACAGACGACGCCAATCTGTTGAAGACAGAAAATGGCCATTGCCATTTTAGTGGCGTCAACAGCAGATAAATGATGAGGATGAGATTGAAGATGAAGATAAACATTCACATCAAACATATAAGAGACAAATATTTTTAAAGTGGTTCGGCTATAAGGAAAAGCCTACGTCCACTGTTATTTTATTCCCAGGGGTTTACAATATCACAATGTGGTAGAGAGAGAAAAAGGTGTGGATCTTGTGTATGGTGTCTCTCGGTTCTTGTCGGATCTCTTGGATCTCTCCCTTTTGGCTAAGGGAATACATGTATTTATAGTTATGGAAGATAAAGAGATTCATTGTATGTAGACATTTATACACCATGTCTACATTCAACGAATCTAATTGTTGAATTTCTTGGTATGCTATGTGTTGTCATCTATAGTATAAATGTACATTAATGATCATTAAATGCGTAGTTATCCTTTGATCTTCCCTGTTGGTATGCCGACCAACACTCCTCGGGTGCCAACCAACTCTCCTCGGATGTCGACCAACTCTCCTCGGGTGCCGACTAATACTCCGCGGGTGCCGACCAACTCTCCTCGGATGCCGACTAACACTCCTCGGGTGCCGACCAACTCTCCTCGGGTGTCGAATATTGCCACGTAGGATGACACGTGTCCTTTTCTGATTGGTCCTCGTAGATGGAGAATTTTTGCGTTAACAGAAGCCCCCAATGCTCCATGCTTGATGGTTTACTTGAAAGGATGGAGTATTTATTCTGCATTGTTGCTCGGTGCTCGTGAAATTCTTGATCTACCTTCTTGATTTGTTCAACATAAAGTGCATTATCTCCTGGACGACATATGATGCAGGCTGATCGATGGTTGCTAATCTTTCTTTTGAGGAACTCCGTGTGCTATGTATCACCCCTGGGAATTTGGATGTAGTCATGCCATAGTATGCAGCTTGTCATAATCTTCAAGTATGTTGATTGGTTTGCTAGCCGACCAACTGCCTCCTGTGCCGAGTAACTGAGTGCTAACTTCACGTGCTTTTTTCTTCTGATTTATGATCTTCTAAATACTTTATCGAGTAACATACTAGCTTTTGAACCCAAATCTTTTAATCTGATTAGTACCAAGATAGTGGTGGACTTCGAAACACTTTCACATAACTTCTTCTTCATTATTGGTCGAGACAGTAGTAGTAAAGATCTCAGTGCTGTAGATGCTGATTTTGACTTCTACCTCTACTCGGGGATGAGCAAAAGGTTCTCGGGGACGAGCAAGAGCTGCTCGGATAGACCATCTGTGATGAACATCAGAATGCTGAAAGATCTTAACTTCATAAACTCCCCTTATGCTTTGGATGATCCTCCTGCGGGCGAGGAACCTATTTCAAAAGCAGAGGGAAAGAGACTAATAGAGTAGGAATCTCAATGTAATAGTTAGTATACATTTTCATTCTCAATGTATTTTGTTTTTTGGATTTAATGAAAGACTTTCATTTTTGTTCGCAATCTTAATTGCAATTGTCTTGTAAAATACTCTACATCTGTGCATATGTATAAGTTAAAAAGATAACAATATTGTGTTGTTCATCGACCAACATAGTAATAAAAAAGTTACAAGTATTATTAATGTTGCTCGATCACTTAATAATAAAGTAATGAGTATAAAAATGTTTAAAATTTTTCCAACCAACCAAGGTTGTTAAATTGTGCTCGTCGACCAATTATAGTTAGTGAGAGTTTATCCCCAACTAACCATACTTGGTAAATTTTTGGAATATTTTTTCCTCGTCGACCAACTACGTTGGTACAGTTTTTATCCCCGACCAACCATACTTGGTACAGTTTGGAATATTTTTTCCTCGTCGATCAACTACGTTGGTACAGTTTGGAATATTTTTTCCTCGTCGACCAACTTCGTTGATACAGTTTGGAATATTTTTTCCTCGTCGACCAACTATAGTTAGTAGGTTTTTCAGGTGAGAGAAAATTATTTTTTATATTGATCCCTTCCTATTTCCTATTTGGAGAGATAAAAATATGCTGAATGATAGAAGTTATTACCAAATTTATATAAAAAATCAATCAATTTGACTTTATTGACATAAATGGAAGCTGAACCAAATTAAGTATATAGTTCATAAAAATGAATGCAAAGAGACTCAAACTTGAAGAGAGAAAATAGATCTGGGTCATGATTTCCATGAGAAAACTTTTTATTGTCTTTAACCTTTTCCCATTCTTTTATTAAAAATATGATGGGAATTTGAATAGACATCAAAGATCTTAAAAAATTTATTTCAAAATCAACAATGAAAATGATCAAATATTATCATCGTCGTATATATTGGTATATTTATTCCATGATATAAAATTGAAACTTGAGAATCAAGGAAAGAGTTATGATTTATGAAATCCATTATTTTTCAGATTTATAAATAAGAATTAATCTAATAGTTATGATTTAAAAATCATGATATGCAACATTTTGCATATAAAATTTGGACAATTAATTTATGTATATTAACATAAAAATCATGATTGAATCAAAAGATGTATGTATAATTGATTATACGTAGAGAAAATAAAAACTTAGCTTTTGATGGAGAACAATGCTTGTAACACGTTCCCACAGACGGCGCCAATCTGTTGAAGACAGAAAATGGCCATTGCCATTTTAGTGGCGTCAACAGCAGATAAATGATGAGGATGAGATTGAAGATGAAGATAAACATTCACATCAAACATATAAGAGACAAATATTTTTAAAGTGATTCGGCTATAAGGAAAAGCCTACGTCCACTGTTATTTTATTCCCAGGGGTTTACAATATCACAATGTGGTAGAGAGAGAAAAAGGTGTGGATCTTGTGTATGGTGTCTCTCGGTTCTTGTCGGATCTCTTGGATCTCTCCCTTTTGGCTAAGGGAATACATGTATTTATAGTGATGGAAGATAAAGAGATTCATTGTATGTAGACATTTATACACCACGTCTACATTCAACGAATCTAATTGTTGAATTGCTTGGTATGCTATGTGTTGTCATCTATAGTATAAATGTACATTAATGATCATTAAATGCGTAGTTATCCTTTGATCTTCCCTGTTGGTATGCCGACCAACACTCCTCGGGTGCCGACCAACTCTCCTCGGATGCCGACCAATTCTCCTCGGGTGCCGACTAATACTCCTCGGGTGCCGACCAACTCTCCTCGGATGCCGACTAACACTCCTAGGGTGCCGACCAACTCTCCTCGGGTGTCGAATATTGCCACGTAGGATGACACGTGTCCTTTTCTGATTGGTCCTCGTAGATGGAGAATTTTTGCGTTAACATTTATGTATGAGTACTTTTTTATGTGTTATACATTTATTAAATTAATTAATAGTCCATGCTTAAAGACTATATTTTAAAATTTAAAAGTGAACTTTTAAGAGGATAGGGATCTTAGCCATCTAAATTTAGATACGTTAAATTTTATTGTGAACTTAACCGTGTTATTTTTCGAATTAAATACGACGAAAGTCGGTTTAATTTAAGTTATAAAATTGGAAATGGCGAGTTTAAATTATTATATATTATTAGTTGAATGTGGTAAATGGATATAATGTCCTAGTTTCACACACACTAGTCTATATCTTTCGTAGTCATACTTTTTAATTGTGTTAGCTTAGTTTAGTATTACATATCTTCTCTATACCCATTTCGTCTAGTTGGAAAGTCACAATTATTTGAACAAAAAATGGATAAATCTATGTGGGTTCGACCCGTACTTACACTGACTATTCTATAATAATCCGTGCACTTACGGTAATTTATAAATTGACAAACACCCACAATCCAAGTTAAACCATTTGTTGGGTCTAAAACCAATTATTGTAAATGCACACACTCATTTCCTATACAAATCATTCTTTAGAAATAAAAAGAAGAAGTTAAGAAAATGATAATTAATTTACATTATAGTTGTAGGTGAAGAATTACCCACGATAAATGGTTGTTCTTCATGAATCTAAATGCAAGTGGATAATTTGCATAAGAAAATGGTTAAAAATTGATTGATGATTCTATTTTCTATGAATTAATTCAAGAATTTTCGATGAACGTGGTTCTAATGTAATGCATAATTCAAAATGGTTTTCGGAGGGCGGCGAATCAAATCGTTGAAGAATTCGATCGTTGGCATATAAGATTGAAGGGTTTATGGAGAAGGTTTCATATAGTTTGATCCATTAGGATTTGACAAATCAGACTTAAGGGTCGAATTAGGGTTTAAGTGGGGTTTGGCTTGAGAATAAGTAAGGATTTCTGATCGCGAGATCAAACTGTTTAGGTAGATGAGAAGAATGAGTTAAGAACGGTATTTTGGTACCAAACAAGAAATTTTTCATTATTCCTAAAAGTGATTTAGAAGGCGAGGTGACAAATTGAGTGGGCATAAATAATTTTTTTTAATTATTTCTAAAAGTGATTTAGAAGGGTGAAGTGACAATTGAGTTGGTGTGAATAAATTCTCCCTAATTAATCTGGACCTACTAACTTGATATTAAGTTCACCTCTCCCACGTAAGGTGAAACTTGCAAGTATGTTCTTCTTCTTTTTTATAGAGAGCCAATAGCCTTGATTATTCAACGGCCTACGTTATTGATTCCCCATTTTAAGGCTTCTTTTTTGCCCCATTATGAATAAAAAGTTTAATAACAGCGCTGCAGCACAATATGAATAGACATATATATTCCAAACGAGGTCCAAATGGCTCCTTTTAATAATTCCAAACAGTTTCAATTATGTATGGTACAGCCAATCTCTGTGTTTTATTCCTTTGTGCAGCTTCACATGCAATTTCCCGAAGTGGGCCACGAACAATAGGCCATTATTATACCAGTCAGATTGGATATTCACAAAGTCTTGATTGCTAGCGACTTCTCATCTAATTTCATGTCCTCTAAAGATTGTAGTTTGAAAATTTGACGATGCAGCACTTAATATTCATATCATTTCTCTCTCTCAAAAGCAAGCCTCCGACCACATGGTGCACCTGCACACGTGTGTATCGGGAACATGGGTTTACGTGCTCCCATGAGTGCATATATATGAATTACAAATTTGTTAGATCCTATTCAAATAAGAACTAGCATAATTCTTCAATGTTATTAGATAAAATATGAATGACTTAATACTCAATTTCATAATTTTAAATGAGTTGTTTATATTTTAATTAATTATATCCGAAATCCTTCTTAATCCTCATTAAAAAGAGACAACAAATCTGCACTCATATATATGATTTTTGTTGAAAAAAATTGAAAATTAAAAGTGAAATATGTATTCTCAAATTAAGTTCTTATTAATGTTTTTTATAAACTAAGAATACATTCAATCAATGGTAAAAACCAACTCACTAATATGAAATTTGATTCCTTGATTATATTAAAAAAGAAAAGTGAACTATTACTTTGAAACATTTCAAAATAAAACAATGGACTCTTAATTTAGAACGAAGGGATTATATATTAAGGGTTAAATCCTCTTAATAGTGTCGATGCCCATTAAGACAGTCGATCTCACAACTGGCTAAGTTGGGAAATATTCATGTCCAATGTAAATTTAGGAATTTTTTTGAATTTTCGACTTATGCCCTTTAATACATAGTCAACTTTCACATGTACCCATGATAAACAATAGAGAGAATGTAAAACACCTTTAAACTATACATTCTTTGTAAAAAAAACACTCCAATATCATTGTAATGTTAAAAAAAGACTTTGAATTAATGGTTTTATTAAGAGCTTTCATATTTAGCCGGGATTAATAAATATTTTTTTGGATCTCATCTACTAATTCATTTTTTCGAGACTAAGATTTATCACTCTTCATGTATACCATATATGTTAGCCAGAGGCCGCCCAAGGAAAGCTTGCGCCCTAGGCTAACATTCACTTGTGCTCCTTTTCGTATAAATAAAAATTAGGGGTAATAGTTATTGCCACTTGCCCCCCCACAGGGGGGGGGGGGGTGTTGCTGTTGTGTATGTGAGGAAAGTTTTTTAATATTTTTTTCTGTGCTTATCTTTTTGTGCATTATATTTTTATAAACATTTTTTTTATTTTTTATTTTAGTTTTTGTCTTTTAAGTTTTCTTTTTTTATTTTTAAGAGTTTTTTGGAGATTTTTTAAATTATTTTAATTGAAAATGCCATGTGGTTGTTAAAATCTAATAGATTTTTCGTTGTCGTGTTTTAAGGTCTAATTTTCAAAAATTTAAATTCGTCAATTAATAATGTATTACAATCAAATTCATCTTAAAATTTTACACACTAAAAGACCAAAGGAAAAAAGCATTACGTACGAATGGACTTTATATTAAAATCACATCATTGTGTCCTAAACTAAAAAAATAAAAATAAAAATTGATGGAGCAACAAAACCGGGAAAAAAATATGTATGATTAAGAATTGTCCTTTAAGAAAAATCATTTAGGCCATCCACAATGGGTACGTTAAATTCATTGTGGATTCTTTAGTTTGGTTGAAAATGGTTCACAGTTGGTGTAAAATCCTGCAGTTGAGGGAGGGGATTCGTTAACCCTCCCTCAAAATTTGTGGCAATTCGTTAACCCTCCCTCAAAATTTGTGGCAACGCTAAAGGATCTTCTAGAGGGGACAAGATTGCAGACATATAACATTTACATGTTTGGAGTCCCAGAAGTGAAACTGTTCCACGTCTGGCTACTCCGGACGTGAAAGAGTTCCACGACAACATGTAACATTTTCAAGTTTGCAATAAAAGTGAAAATGTTATCCGTTTGTAATACAAATGTGTAACTATTTTTCGTTTGTAATACGAATGCGTAACTGTTTCTGGTTTATAATTTATTTTCCAAAAATTTAAGGGATTCTGCTGTGAGCTGCGCCCGTTTTCACACATTAAGCTCATAAATTTAAAATATACCATCGTGGAAGACCTTATAAAAACGTTTACATTAATAATTTTCCAATCTGTCCCTCTCTCTAGTCAACCATATGAACAACACCAAAAACACATCCACATACCATTGTCCAAGGTTTCCTGAAAACAAGAAGATATGACTTCTGAAAGCACAAACAGTTACCCCATCAAAACAGTAGTAGTTTTAGTACAAGAAAACCGATCGTTCGATCACATGTTAGGGTGGATGAAATCCCTAAACCCCGAAATCGACGGCGTATCCGGTAGCGAATCCAACCCTATCACCACCTCCAACTCCAACTCCAATAGAGTCCACTACGGCGACGAAGCCTCATACATAGAGCCAGACCCCGGTCACTCATTCCAAGCAATATTCGAGCAAGTTTTTGGTGAACCATGGACCGAGTTATCCGCTTCAAAAAATCTCCTTCCTTCAATGGAAGGTTTTGCGCAACAAGCTGAGACTATTAACAAAGGGCTGTCCGAGATTGTGATGAGTGGGTTTAAGCCCGACAAAGTGCCAGTTTATAAAGAGTTGGTGTCACAGTTTGGTGTATGTGATAAGTGGTTTGCTTCCCTTCCTTCGTCAACTCAGCCCAACAGGTTGTATGTTCACTCGGCTACCTCGCATGGTTTGATGAGTAATGATACCAAAATGCTTCTCAAAGGGTTGCCTCAAAAGACTATATTTGAATCCGTCGAAGACTCTGGTTTTTCTTTTGGAATTTACTATCAGTACCCCCCCGCTACTCTTTTATACAGGTAACCATGTTTGTTTCCTTTCCTTTTCTCATGTTTATGGCTTGATTATGAGATATACTATCAGTACCCCCCGCTACTCTTTTATACAGATAACCATGTTTGTTTCCTTTCCTTTTCTCATGTTTATGGCTTGATTATGAGATATACTATATAAAATATAACTGAATAAAAAAAATGCGAACTTTTGTTTTTGGTAAATTTTTCGAGATCCGAAAAAGTGAACATTAAAAAAATAGACGTGAACATAAGATTGTTAAAATATATGGGTTTTTTTTGGCTTAACTATCTTCCCCGTAACTTTTTTGCTTTAAAGACACCATTAGTGTATAAATGATTTTTCAGTAATGTATATATTATTTTTTGTAATTTATATATATTTTTGATCATTTTTGTATTTTTTATTTGAAATTTTACCCTTTTTAAACAATTTTTTGTAATACAAACTTGTTATGCCTAGCTTATAAGATATATGTTAAGAGGCGAGGGTTTTGGGGCACAAATATAGAAAAATGTCTTTTTCCCATGTGCTCCCATAGATTTTTTTGTAGAGAATTAAGAAAAATGTCATGTTCCTTTATACTTGAATTTTTAGGACAATAATTTTTAAGTTTATAAATCTAGTCTCTGTGGTACAATAGTATTTATTTGTGCGTTCCCTTTAGCGTTAAGAGTTCATTTTTTTTGCCCGCGCTAGCGACACTATTTTTCATGGTGTTTTTAGTATATGAATTAAATTTATAAAATTATTTAGAGTGTCTTATTTTTATACACTTTGAAAATTATGAGGACCTTTCCTCAAAACTTCCTAGATTTTTTTTTAGAAGTCCACCTCGTAAAAATTTCAAAATGATCCACGACTCTTAAAGATTTTTGAAAACCATCCAAATTCAAGGATTGGTTCAATAAGTGAGATTTTCTAAAGTCAGTTGAAAGAAATTTTGCAAGATTTTTCAAACCATTCATTGATTGTCAATAGGTTAAAAAAAAAAATGGATGTATTTATTGAAGTTATTGTAGAACAATTATTTTGACAGTAGCACAATTTTATATATATCGTTTTTATTTACAAAGAAGAGATAATATGGATTTATAACTTTTTACATGCAACGGTTTCTTTTTTAATAATAGAAGTACAGACTGTTCTTCGAACGGTCTGCTTTTCATAATAATAGTACTGTACATTTCATAAATTTGGATAGAGATGAATATATGACGTTTATGAATCAATTATTTTTGCACACGGGTACTAATTAAATGGATCCTTGATGTTAACCAAGATTTGTTAAAGATACAAAAATTTGAACTGCTACTGTACAATCTTAAAGATCATTGCTTCCATTAATTAAAAAACTTTATATATTTTTGCTCCTCTAATTGGAAAGGTACCTTTTAGCTTAATTCAAAATCTCAATAATCTAAAAATAATCTTATGAGTTTAAAAAGAATCTCTCAAAACGTTCTTCAAAATATATTAAGGGTCCGTTTGATACATATTGGGCAAAAGTGTTAGCATGGCAAAATTTGTCAGGATAAATTTTGCCTAAATTTTGCCTAGACAAATATTTTTTTCTCACATTAAACTATCAAACACCAAATAAGGTAAAACAAGTTTTTTAGGCAAAACATTTTAATAACACATTTTTCGTCCATATTAACATACATAGTAATAAAAAAATATGTTTTTTTTTTTAATTTTCGTCCCAAGTCTTATTTAATAAAAAAACAGTTTTTTCTTTTCTTTTTTACTTCCCGTTTTTATTTATTAAAAAAGTAACAAACTATATATAAAAAAAAAGTTTTTTACGCCAAAACTACTTACTAAAAACAGTTTTTACATTAAAACAGTTTTTAATTTTTACATTAAAACAGTTTTTACGTTAAAACAGTTTTTAATTTTTGTTACATTAAAACAGTTTTATATTAAAATAATTTTTTGCATTAAAACAGTTTTTACATTAAAACATTTTTAAATTTTTTACATTAAAACAATTTTTACATCAAAACAATTTTTTACATTAAAATAGTTTTTACGAAAAAACAGTTTTTATATTAAAATAATTTTTTACATTAAAACAGTTTTTACATTAAAACAATTTTTTATATTAAAACAGTTTTCACATCAAAACAATTTTTAATTTTTTACATTAAAATATTTTTTACATTAAAACAGTTTTTTACATTAAAACGGTTTTTACGAAAAAACAGTTTTTAAATAGATTTTAATTTAAAACAGTTTTTTTAACTATTTAAAACAATTTTTAAAATATTCATAACAATTTTTAAAATATTCATAACTGTTTTTTTTAATAATTTAAAATAGTTTTTAAATTGTTTTTTAAAATATTAAAAGCGTTTAAGAAGTTAGCAAATTTGTTGGCAAATATTTCTCACCCATATAGCAAAGCAAAATTTGCCAACATGTTATGCATAAGAGGTGTTGTACGTTGGCAAATAGCTTGTAGGCAAATTTTGCTATCAAACACACCAAATTGTAGGCAAATGTCATATTTGCCAACTTATTTGTCATTTGCCATGGCAAATAATGGTATCAAACGGACCCTAAGTGTTTGTGTAATGTGTGAATCTCACCCCAATATATAAATACATAATGCACTTTTGGATGTTTTGAAGGATCCTTTTGGAGATGTAGCATTACTCATAATCTAAACTCTAAAGCAATGTCACTATTAGTAGTGACAAAATGTAGCCCAAATAATAAAACATTCCATATTAGCCCACTCATCTAAATATGGGGCCCATATTTAAAAACTATGAGTTAAATATGGGTTCCATATTTCAAAGCTATGAGTTAAATATGGGCTCATATTTGAACGCTAGGAATCAAATATAGATCCCAATTTTAAAAGATACAAATCAAATATAATACTCATTTTTAAAAGTTGTGAGTAAAATATGAGTTTTTTTACATATACCTCGAATTGTAATACTTACTTTAGTAGAAAAATAATGGGTTGGCCCAACCCATATTTGGTCCGTCCATATTCACCCCGGTCCACATTTAACCCAACTCATATTTGGCCCAACCCACATTTAGCCCAACCCATATTTGACCCTCCCAAATTAGGTCCAGCCCATAATTTTGCCAGTGCTAGTCACTATCACGAGTGGGGCATTCTCGTAACGACCCAATAATTGTCTAGGATGAGAATTAGATCTGCGTATTATAGTAAATCCCGAGGTAAAAAAATAAAATAAAATTAACGAAAATGTGAAAGACTCTTGCCCTTATAAATTGAAAACTTGACATATATGTCATTTTACATAAAATATTTCATAATAATTTCCATCAAAACAAATTTTTCTTAATAAGTCTTATTTATAAATGGTAGTGAATCTTCACTACATGTTTACAAATATAACTTATTGAAGCAAAAATCTTTTTTTGTGCACCTCTTGGAGCAAAATAAAAGATCATGAGTTCTATACTTGACTACACACTTAGTAATGGGGCTAATCGGTGAGAAAAACATATTAGTGGACCACAATGAGATGAAATAAAAAGGTGTAAAACTAGATAGTTCGCCAATGACTTATATTGTTGAGTTCATAGTAGGAAAACGTAAACCATTAGTAGGCATCAAACATAATAGCGTGGAGGGGAAGGGAAGTTTTGATTGTTAATTGATTTATTTTTTAGTCATTAATTATGTTAGTGATATACATCTTATATCTTCATGTGACAATTGAACATTATATGGAGATGCAAAATGCTTTAGCGTCTTTTCACCATCACCTAGATTGAATAAAAAAAATTAACTGCATAAACAGTTTTCTATTTTACAAATTTGATATGTCGGGAATATATCACTTCTTCTATTTTCTAGTGATAATTGAGCATTTGATTTTGATGCAAAATTATGTATCATCATCTCTCCATCAACTGAATTGAATCAATAAAGTAACTGCAGTGCTATTTGAAATATAATATTTTCCTCAAATAAGTAGAAAGTCACTCATTGAACAGTAGTCTTTAATGCTAAAAAAGGGTTGGCACTTCTCTAATTGAGAAATTATAACGGGCATCTCCTTAGAGAGAGAAGCTCTTGATTCTCTCTGGAAAAAAAACATCTTCCTTCTCTCTCTTCCATCATGATTTCTCCTACTCCAAAGCAATCATATGCTAAGGCAATCAATAAACCTTGCTTTGTTGAAATCCTACAACATGAACCGTTTGTTAAAGGTAACCCTCATCATACTCAATCTTCAATCAACACCTTAATAATTTATTTTTCAAATCTTTCGGAACGAACATATCAAGGTGGTACTCCTATCATCAAGATTACTAGGACAATATACAATTATTCTTCCAAGGCATGCAAGAATAGGCTGTTGGGTAGGCTCATTTTGTCCAAAGGTAAGAAATCTATCTCTGTTGTTTCTCTTCATCAAATGCTCTCAAATATTGGAAAAATGGTAAGTCATTGAAAATTATGCCTAAAGGAAAAGGATTTTATAGCATGTACTTTGACTCATTAAAAGACATGAAAAAGGTATGGATTCAAGGGTCAATAAAATTTGATAAAGGTTTGTTTAAACCTCTTAAATGGGCTCGGGATTTCAAACCGACGTGTTACGTATCGGCTAAGGCAAATGTTTGGGTAAAATTTGGTAACCCTATAAGAATTGATCAAGCAACATTATATCAAAAATATGGTCTATTAGCTCAGGTTTTAATTGAGACTGATTTTTCTTATGAATTACCGAAATTTATTTTGATTGAAAGGGAAGGTAGTGGTTGATGCAAAAAACTAGACTAAGCCTAATTAATTGATTACAGATAAAATAAGTGAAAATAAATAAGATAAAGAGATTTTTAAAGTGGTTCGGCTCAAGGGAATAGCCTACGTTCACTATTATGTATTACTTGACTGCTTTGATTTATTTTTCCGATCTCCTCCAATGAGGATGATACAATGTATTTATAGCCTAAGAGGGGTGTTGATAGTTGTCGTACGAAAGGATGGAATGCCTTAATTTGTTAGGCATTTACATTAGTACATAATGAGAATTAAATATAAGACCGTTGTCGCTTTGTTGGCTATACTGGCTAGATTTCTATCAGTTGGTTGGTCTTCCCAATTGGTTGGTATCCCTTGTTGGTTGGATTGCCTTGTTGGTCTATCTTCTCTACTGGTCGAGCTTCCTTGTTGGTCGGACTTTTGTATCATGCTGACTTGGACTTATGCCATGTTAGATGACACGTGTTGACTTATAATTGGTCCACATAAGGTGGTGAATTTTGGTATCAACAGAAGACCCCAATGTTTCATACTTGGAGCTGATGCGAAAGTCTGGAATATTATGCTTTGGGCTGCTTGGTCGGCTGTAGACCTTCCAAACTTGTGAATTTTATCTAGTTATTTGACAATTTTGAGTACGAATGAAAATTTTATAAGTATTTCAAATTTTAGCGAGCCTTTCTGGGGTGTCTTCATATTTTCTCTTGTTAGCCGCCGTAAACTTAACCGCCGTTCACTTTAATCATTACTTTTCCCAATTTTCGAGGCAACTTATAAAAAGAGCGGTAAAACTTCGATCCTCTTCTATCTTTTCATTTCTAATTTTGTTGATGTGTTCTTTGAACTTTCGTGCGATCATTTTCTTTTTCTGTCTTCAGTTCTTGATGAATACTTAAACCCTCGTAAGAACTTTTCTTATCTTCTTCTTCTTTTCTTCATCATGGTTTATTTCTATAGAGTCGCTTGATAAGTTCAGGAGTGGGTGGTACGGGAACATCACACTTTTTCTTCTGATTTTGTCTTTCTTGCTGAAGGCCATTGGCTGCTTTCCATCTTTATTACTGAGTGTGGGTTCACATTTCCACCCAATCCTCTATGTCTAGAGTTTTGTCAATATTTTGACGTTGTACCTGCACGAGTAGCTCCTAACATATTGCGAGTAGTGAATGGAGTATATAGGTTAAATCAAATCCATGGAACCCATCTAGGGATTCCAGAAATAATGTTTTGTTATAAATGGGTAACAAGTGATACCACTTACTATTTGAAAACTAGGGCAGTTGGTAAAGCTTTAGTAGTTAACATCCCTGATTCTAATAGATATTATTTTGATCACGGGGTGGTTGTAAAAAATTGGCAACATCCCCCCTTAGTTGGAGGTGCTAAATATCAAGGACATAGATGTCCACTCTTTGGCAACATGATAGGTTGTTATATGTTTTAGTAATTTTGCCCTGTTTATATTTGATAAAATGTCATACTAACTGTTGCTTTGTAAATTTGATTGCAGTTGACTAGAAAGAAAATCCCCCAAGGAGAGTGAAGTAAATTTAAAGGAATCGAAGTTTATCTGGGGACTTCACAAGACGGTTGATGAGGAGCACGTTAGGTTTGCTTCCTATTTGCTTCAGTACAGAAATATCATTTCTTCCTGTATTGCCAGATCTGTAGCTTCTCCTCCTCTGGTGATTGATCTTGATCAGGAAGTTACTGCTGATTCAGATACTCCTCTTTCTGATATCATGGAGAAGAGAAAATTCCCTGATCTTCTTAGTGGTAGTACTTCTGGTTCCCAAAAACCTGCTAAAGGGGCCAAGAAGAAAACATGGGAGGTTATGAAAGATCCCCCAACCCCCAAAGATGCATCTCCCAATAATTTTGAACTTCATTTAAGGAGACTTAGGAGAGGGCTTTCAGAGAAGCAAGTCGACCAGGTGACCGACCAACAAGCCTTGGTCGAATTACCTTCTTCTGATGTTGGTCCTCCAGCAATTATTACTCCTGGTTTGGCCAAGAAGTTGATCAAATCTGGTACTCTTCCAGATCATAGGGGGTGGATGCCCTACTGCACCGAATAAAAGTTTCTGAATTGGATGCTCAGAGCCTTGCATCAGTAAGTGATTTTTATCTTCTTGGTTCTGTTGTCTTTTATATTTCTCATATACTAACTTGATCTTCTTCTCTTGCAGTTCTTGGTATATTTTAATAATATGCTGGAGAAAGATGATGCAATTCGGGCTTCTTCTTCAAATGATGTAAAGGAAGATTTGCTTGGCTTAAAGAAGCCTTTTCTCGATTCTCAATAGGACTTAGATACTGAGAAGAGTACTTGGGCAGATAAGTTGAAGACAACTGAAACTTCTCGACAGACGTCTGATAAAAATGCCCTTGAAGCTGAGCGCAAGGCTAGGGAACCTAAGGGCAAGGTAAAGGAATCTGAACGGAAGGCAGAGGAAGCTGAGCACAGGGTTAAGACTGCTGAAGAGCTCGTGTCCTCTACAAAATCTACGAGAAAGTTTGCTATAAAGGCATCCTTCAGTGCTGGCTGGGACAAGGGCTAGAAGAAATCCATTTCTGCTGCCTCTGCTCAGGTTGAGTATGGAAAACAAAAGTGTTTCAAAGATGGTTGGGTTGCTGCTCTTCAAGAGCTAAACACTATTGAAGGCTCTGAACTTTTTCAGAGATATACTCATGGTCCTCCTTTTGTCATTGAGGGTGAGGTTGAAGATAAACTTGGTTCAGGAGAGTCTTCCCTAGAGGTTGAATCTGTTGCTGACCAACCTAAAATCATTGGGTCTTCTCTTCCTCAATTCGATCAAATCGAGCAGCTCCAGCATGTATCCCCTTCTTCTAAGAAGGTTGAGATTGATAGGGAGAAAGTGTAAAGTTGTTCGGTATTTGCCCTTTTGCCTTTTTATTTCTTTTTCTTTATTCTTATTGTATTTGAACTTCTTCATTATCTATAAAAGAAACCTTTTATTCCTTTTTGTATCTTGTTGATCATGTCTGTTCTTCATTCTTGTTGTTGATTGGTGGTCATTTATTCTTGCTAGTTTATAGTGAAGTTGGAACAACTGTCTACCAATAATACCGAGCTATTGAGGAAGTGCATTGCTTTTTTCAAAGCAGGTCACGCAGACTTATCCGAGGAAGAAATTATTAAGTTGCTTGGTGATAATGCATCAAAGAAGTCTAAAGAGGCCTACAAATATTTGAAGTACTTACTTGATAAGGAAGTAGCAAACAATGTTGCTTATTATGAGATGATGGAAGAACTTCAAGAATAGTATAAAGAGTCCACTGAGCTATTGCACGAGAGCTACAAGCAGAAATATTGAAGCTTAAGTGTAGGTCAGGGTTTTGATAACTTTATTTGTGTTTATAATAAAAAGGAAGCTTTACTTAAGCTTGAAGTTGAAGAAAACAAAACTGTTGCCAAACTTCTGGGAGAGGAGAATAATAATCTGAGGGATGAAGTGAATCTTTTGAAATATGGCTCTGGAGCTCTTGTTGCTACTGCCAATGAGGGATACTCCTTTTTAGAAGCTGAAAATGCAACATTAAGGGATGAGTTGGAAGATTTAAAAAAGATTAAGTATGCATCCTCTTCCCGAGCAAGAAATAATCCTGGTTGAGGAACTTCAGAAGAAATTAGTAGCCAACAGGCCCTTGCCAACCAAGCAGCGCAGTTAAAAGCTAAAGATCGATCTATTGCTGAGATGTCCTAGAAGTTGCAGACATTGTCTGAGAAATTATCCACTCAATCTTCCCAGTTACGAGTTAAGGATGGAGTATTGAAAAAGATGCAGACTCAAGTTGTTAAATTAACCTTTCAATTCCCTAAGCAACTAAGGGAAGTTTGGATGGATGGGTATAATAAAGCTCTGGGACATCTTGATGATAGACTCCAATAGGCTAAGAATGAGGCCTAGTAATGGGGTTGGATGAACGCTTTGACCGTGATGTAAGTGGATCGAAATAATTCACTATAAGATTAGTATGACCCAGGCTTGCTTGATCTTGACAATCCTACTTTCAAGTTAGATGTCAACTGGATTCCTATTCACCGTATTCCTCAATGCTTGATTTTGAAGTACTTAAGAGATTACGAGCTACATGATGAACTAGAAATCATCTGACCTCCACATCTGCTTGATCGTCCTAATAGAAACAATACCAGGATGCTTTAGGATTTTAACTTCATCAACTATCCTTATACTTTAGATGATCCTCTAGCTGGCATGAATCTTGTTTCTAAAGCTGAAGGAAAACGCCTTATAGAATAGAGATTTGTATTTTATTTCTGCATGTTAGGCAACGATATGTAATCATTTACTTTAATGAAAAAGATTTATTTTATCAATATTTGATTGTGAATGGATCAACTTTTAGTTAATATCTCTATATGAATGTCTTCTTGATCTTTGACTGTGAATGGATAAAATTTTAGTCAATCTTTAATTTTGGATTGACGATTTGTCAACCTGTAGTTTCTCATCGTTTGTATTGATACCCTTAAGTACTCTACCAATTACCAATGCATCACCATAGTTCTACTAATGTACCTTAAATTTTAGGTAATTACATTAGTTACCTTAGTTCCCATGTGTGAGTGGAACATTTGTCCATCTTTTAGCCCAGTTTAGATGAAAATTATTCATCCGGGTCTTCATTAACCAAGCATTTGGGACTTACAACTTTTCCTTGCATGGTTTTTATTGACAACCAACATTGGTGGTGCCTTTATTGATACCGACCAACATTTCATTGGTGATTTGTGTTGACAACCAACATTGTTAATGTCTTTGTTGATGCCGACCAACATTGTTGGTGTTTTTTATTGCTACCAACCAATATTTATTGGTGTTTTTTGTTGCTGCCAACCAATATTTCATTGATGGTTACTGACCAATATTTCATTGGTGGTTTGTGTTGACAATCAACATTGTTGAAGCCTTTTTGTTGACGCATTTGCGGTGTAGTGTATTGCACTAGTACTCCAAAAAAAATATAACAATTTTGGGGAAATGACATTCTCATTACTATTGAAATGAACTGAGTACAACATGATTACATGATTGATAATATTTCCTCAAGTGTTCCGCATTCCAAGGGTTCATGAATTCTTAACCCTCCTAAGTCTTAATTCGATATGTGCCTGGTCGGACAACTATTATAATGCGATAAAGCCCATGCCAGTTAGATTCAAGTTTGTCATTCTTTTGAATCACCTTCTTCAAAACATAATCACCTTCTTTTACATTGCTCGGCTACACCCATTTGTTGTAGAAATGTTTAGTCCGTTATTGAAAGGCTGCATTCCTTAAAGCTGCATCTTCATGTACCTCTTCCAGTATATCCAAGTCTAGCCTTCTCATCAAATCAGTGACTGGGGTATTTAAGTTAAGAACTCTATGAGTAGGTAAGTCTAACTCGACAGGAATTATGACTTCAGTGCTAAATGCTAACATGTAGGGAGTTTCTCTAGTAGTTGTTCTAGGGGTTGTTCGGTAAGCCCACAAGACGGAATGCAGTTCATTGATCTAATTCCCTTTAGCATTTTCCAGCCTTTTCTCTAACCCATTCAATAAAGTTTTATTCATTACCTCTGTTTGACCATTTCTTTGAGGGTGGCCAGGAGCAGAGTAGATTTTTTAGACATTGGATGGAGCACAATAATGAGCAAATTCGTCGTTATCAAATTGTGTGCCATGATCAGTGATAAAGGCGTATGGTAATCCATATCCGCATATGATATTCTTCCAAATAAACTGATAAACCTTTTCATAGGACATATCGCTCAAGGGTTCAGCTTCCACCCATTTAGTGAAGTAATAAACTGCTACTACTAGATACTTGAATCTTCCTCGGGTGGTCGGCAAAGGCTCGACCAAGTCAAATCCCCACATAGTAAAGGGTCAAGGTGAATTTATTGGTGTTAGGGCAGCTTGTGGAGTCTTACGTATGTTGGAAAGCCTCTGGAACTTATCACACTTCTTGCCAAAAGTTGCGCAATCTGCTCGTATAATTGGCAAGTAGTACCATGTGTGTTGATTATTCGCAATAAAGTTCTCCCGGCTATATGGGCTCCACAGGACCCTTCATGGACTTCCTCAATCAAATCTTTTACTTCAGCTAGATGCACACAGCGTTGAAGACCAGCAGTCAGTCCTCTTCTATATAATACACCATTATCTAGCACATTTTGCATTTCCACTTCTTGGCTGTAAGTAGGTAGGCTTGTAGAATTCCGTCCTCAATATAAGCTCTTATAGGATCCATCCAAGTTGTCCCCATGTCAACTGCATTAAAATTAGCCATTAGGTATTCATCAATGCTCCTATTAGCAAGCAACTCAATAGGAATTATTCTTCACAGCTCGATTCTGGTTACTGAAGCTAGCTGGCCGAGTGCATCTGCTCGTGTATTTTCCTATCTTGGAATTCTGATCATCTGAACAGCTAGCAAAGTGGCGATTACCTTCAAAGTTATAGATAAGTATCTGTACATCAATTCTCCTTTAGCTACATATAAGTTAAGCAACTGATATACCACCAATTGTGAATCACTGTACACCACAACTTGCTCAGCATTCAGTGATTTAGCTAGATTTAAACCAATAATCATGGCTTCATACTCTACCTTATTATTGGAGCCTTGAAATTGGAATCATAGAGGGTAATCTATGCCTATTTCATCTGAAGCATTGAGGATGATTCCTGCTCCATATCCAGCTGCACAGGATGATCCATCAACATACAAACTCCAAATGGGAATATCGCTGTCAAACGCTTGGTTTTTTAGAATCCATTAATGGAAGATTTTATATTTTATTTATTCATATTTATTTTTCATCTCTTGTACTCCGCTGAAAGGACTTCTTCTATAATTTCCTTTACTTGGAGTTGGTCGATGATATCTCTAGTAGGTCTGCTGACTCCTGAGTGTTGCTCGACAGGAATCCCTTGTTGCTCGGGAACCTCTGGGTAAGTGAATTCTGCAATAAAATCCGCCACAGCTTAGTCTTTTACAGACGACCTTGGTTTATATACGAGATCATATTCTCCCAACTCCACAGCCTAATACATTCTTTCAGATTTCTCTGGTTATGCAAAGCTTGCCTCAGTGGCATGTCAGTGTATACCACAATGGTATGAGATTAAAAATATGGCTTCATCCGTCTACTAGCATCGATTAAGGCCAATGCTAACTACTCCAGCCCGGGATATCTGACTTATGCTCCTTGAAAAGCTTTGCTAGTGTAATAAAATGTCTTTTGAACTCCATTTTCCTCCCTGATAAAGACAGAGCTAATAGCTAATTCAGATACAGCCAGATACAAATGCAATTTTTTTCTCCCAGCACTGATCGGGAGAGTAGTAGGGGCGATCCCAGGTACTTCTTCAATTCTAGGAAGGCTTTTTCACATTCATCGTTCCATTTAAAGATTTTTCTGAGTACCTTAAAGAATGGTAAGCATCTGTCTGTTTCGCGGGACACAAATTTTTTGAGTGCTGCTACACGCCCTATTAGCCTTTAAACATCCTTTTTACTGGTCGGGGATTGAATTTCTATCAACGCTTTGATCTTATCTAGATTAGCTTCAATGCCCCTTTAATTTACTATATACCCGATGAACATTTCAACCTGAACTTTGAAGATGCATTTGGTCAGGTTTAACGTCATCTGATGCTTTTTCAATTGATCAAACGTCTGGCCGAGGTTGGCAATATGATCTTCAACTTTTTTTGCTCTTCGTCAGCATATCATCAACACACACCTCCATGTTCTTGCCTATCTATTTCTCAAATACTTGGTTCACCACTCTCTCATAAGTGCCACTTGCATTTTTTAGACCAAATGGCCCAACATTATAACAATAAGTTCCTCAGGGGTAATAAAGGAAGTACTTTCTCTGTCTTCTGACTTTATTTTGATCTGGTTATAACTAGAATATGCATCCATAAAGCTCAGCAGCTCGTGCCCCAAAGTAGCATCCACCAGTTGATCAATTCGTGATAAAGAAAAATTATCCTTTGGGCACGCTTTATTCAAGTTAGTAAAATCCACACACATTCTCCACTTATGATTTTTCTTCTTGACCATAACTATGTTGGACAACCAGTTCGTGTACTTTACATCTTCAACAAAGGAAGCCTTTTGACGCTTCTCCACTTCTTCTTGTATAGTCTGGTTCTTCTCCGGGCTGAAAACTCTTCTTCGTTACTTTACAGGTTTACCCTCCTTATTAACATTAAGCTCATCGCACAGGAAATTAAGGTTTATGCCAGGCATATCTTCATGTCTCCATGAAAACACCTGCTTTCTTTATCTCAAGAAGGCCACAAACTCCTGTTTAAGAATCGAATCCAATGACGCTCCTATTGGAGTTGTTCGCTCTGGTTTATCATCGTCCATAACAATGCTTTATATTGCCTTCATTACTTGGCCTTTTATGAGATCAGATTCATCTCTTGGATCTAAGGTTTCAACCTCAGATTTGCTATTCGGATCAGATTTATCCACTTCATAAGTGGTCATTTTCCTCTTTACTTCTAGAATATCTTCCTCCTTAGCAGATGAATAGTAGCATTTACGAGCTACTTTCTGGTCTCATTTTACTATTCTAACTCCTAAGTTGGTCAAAAACTTCAGGCATTGATGAACAGTAGAAGGTACAACTTTAAACTTCTTCAGACCTACTCTTCCCATGATTATATTGTAGGCAGAATGAACATTTTTGTCCATTATAAAGAATCTCACTTTCTCTATCCTGCTCGCCGATCAGGTCCTGATCAACACATCTAGCTTGATTGTTTCCAATCGAAACACCTTCTCATAAGAGAATCCAATGAGGGGCCTATGATAAGGCTCCAATTGGGTAAGTTTTAAATCTAAACTATCAAAACAGGGATAAAACATAATGTCCGTTGAACTGTCCTTATCCATCAATGTCCTTGCTACCAATACGTCTTTCATCCTGACTCTGATCACTAAAGGATCATCATGAGGATACAATACTCCGGATATATAGTTCTTGGAAAATCCAATTATGAGTTTATCCTTGTTGACTTTCCTTGGTCGGTCTTCCTAGGCAAGGTTGATTCGCTGGATATAGGAACAAAATTGAGCCTCATTGAGGTAAGCCTTCCTTTCAACTGTGTGATCTCCTCCTCCTGCATCCCCACCTATAATGATATGGCAACCAAAGGATCCAAAACTGAGTGTGAATACCTCACGTTCAGGTTGTTTAAACTTCTTGGGGAGATCAGGATCGTCTTCAGGATCATCGTCACGGTTCCTCTTCTTATCTTGTCTAGGTTTAACAGGTGATTTAGATCTGTGTTAACCTCTACCTCCAGATCTTCCACCAGCCTGCTGATCAATAAATCTCTCTAATTTTCCTCTTCGGATGAGTGCCTCTATCTCATTTTGGAGAGCAATACACCGGTTCGTCGTATGACTATGATTTTTGTGAAATTCGTAATACTTGGACTTATCCCTCTTATCGGTAGGTGACCTTAACTTTTTAGGCCAACTCAAGTCATTGTTGTGCTTGATTTCTTCCAAAACATGATGTTTATCCACCGTTAAGGGAGTGTAGTTGGTAATTTTTTTGAGTCGATCTAAGCTTTCTTTTACTTTTGATTTCCTGCGTCTATTGTGATTCTTGTGCTCCTTCTTATTCGACTTCCCTTCAGCCTTCTCTTCTGCCTTTGCATCTGAATTTTTTTTAGCGGACATAGCTTCCTCGGCGTTCATAATCTTTGTTGCTTTAGCGATCAATTCTGCTATCGTCTTTGGGGATCTTTTGCCAAAGTATAATATAGTTTGTAGGGGAGTAAACCACTCATGAGGGAAATGATTACAGTCTTTTCCTTGTAATCAATAACTTCTAATTTCTCATTGTTAAAATGAATGATATAATCTCTGGTACTTTCTCCCACCTTCTGTCTCACACTAAAAAAATGAGCTACTCGCTTTACTAGTTTGGCTCCAAAGCATAAATTACCAATGAATAGCTCAGCAAGTTATTAGAAGCTGGAAATCTACCCCCGAGGAAGACTATTATACCATATTTGAGCAGATCCAGTGATTGTTCCTGAAAATACCCTACACCTCATCTTATCAGGAACTGCATAGATATCAACTACTGCTTGGTATAATTTTATATTAAGAACTGGATTAGTCTTCCCATCATACTTGGAAGTGACCACTGGGGCTTTAAACTTGGTCGGTGTAGGGAAATCTATAATAGTTTACATAAAGGGAGATCCCTTAATAAAGCTTCTATGGAGAGGATTCTTGGCCTTGGCCATTTCTCTAAATCTATCTTTCAAACACTGAATGGACCCCTTCCAGGCATCATTGTCAGCACCCTGTCTGTGGATAGCTCTTTTATGCCAACCAACTGATTGTGCTGAGCTTTCCTCTTGTGAACCTTCTCTTTAACTGGACCAAGCAGTTTATCGGGTGTTCAATCTGGATTAGGGTGAACCTTCCTTAAAATTTCTTGGTCGTCGAGTATTTCCTAACATAACTCGATGGACATTTCCCTTGGGTCCCAAACGATCGAAAGGAGAGGCCCTACTTAGCCTTCCTAAGGCACTCAATCTTTTTGGGATAAGGAACTATCCATCAGAGGAATTAGTAATCCTGATAGAAGAAGTTTCTCCAAAAAGGTACGAAGGATCCTTTAAAGTTATGGAATGGCTATGCCCAACGCTCCTTATTGGTGGCGGCGGCATACTCCTTTGATTGAATTGTGCAGGAACTCCAGCTTGAAGAGTTTGGGCCAATTGCTTTATCGTAACATGCATAACCTCTTGTCCTTTGGCCAGAATATCCAAAATTCCTATTAAATGGTTGTTATTTGGAGGGGCAGAGGGATTAGGCGGAATTTCCTCTTTCAGGTGCTTGATTTAGGAATTTCAGCCATGTGTGATGAATTAGTGAAAATGTTTAGCAATATGTTTCCACAGCCGGCGCCAATTTGTTAATGCAAAAAACTGAACTAGGCCTAATTAATTGATTACTGATAAAATAAGTGAAAACAAATAAGACAAAGAGATTTGTAAAGTGGTTTCACTCAAGGGAATAGCCTACGTCCTCTGCTATGTATTACTTGACTGCTTTGATTTGTTTTATCGGTTTCCTCCAATGAGGATGATACAATGTATTTATAGCCCAATAGGTGTGTTGATAGTTGTCGTATGAAATGATGGAATGCCTTCATTTGTTAGGCATTTACATCAGTACATAATGAGAATTAAATATAAGACAATTGTCATTTCGTTGGCTATACTGGCTAGATTTCTGGCAGTTGGTCGATCTTCCCAGTTGGTTGGTATTTCTTGTTGGTCGGACTTCCTTGTTGGTCTATCTTCTCTGTTGGTCGAGCTTCCCTGTTGGTCTAGCTTTTGTATGACGCTGACTTGGACTTATGCCATGTTGGATGACATGTATTGGATTATAATTGGTCCATATAAGGTGATGAATTTTTGTATTAATAGCGGTATTAGATTATCTGTGGAAATTGAGATGGAACGATTCTCATTATTTTGTGATTTTTTGTGGTTGTGTTGGCCATCCAATTTCAAATTGTAAAAATATAAAAAAAACAAATTCTAACTCAAATTATGGGAGATGAAAGGGCATTAGTTAAACATAAGATTTAGCCCATGAATGATCAGTTATGAAGACCCATATTCTCAATAATTACTGATCAACTCAACAAATCAACAACTAATGGTTTGGCCAATCCCATAAAGTCAGGGCTGTTAGAGGATCATGTGGGTAAAGTTGGATAAATTCAAAAACATGTTGATATAAGGAGCCAGAGCTAGTGGAGTAAAATATCAAAACCACCCTGATCATTTCAAGAATTCAGCTACAAATGGTTCCCTGTCTGGGCCATTAGATGTTGATTAATACAAGAGCTCGACTACAAATGTTTCCATAAAGTCAGGGCCGTTATATGATCAAATGGATGATAAAAGTAGGTCTCTAAAAGCTGTCGAAGAATGGGGAAATAATGAAGCTAATATCAGGTCCTTAAACCATGCACCCAGTAGACTTCTTTTTTTGGCCAAAAATGGAAAAATTATCAAATAGTCCACTGATCAAGCAGATATAAATAAAGGACACAGTGGAGGAAATAGAAGGATCAATTAAATCAAAGAGGACTCCTAATATTCTAAAACCTATGAAAAGCCATAATACAAATTCTATTGAAAAGATTTATTCTACTGAGAAAGAGGGGAACAATGGCGTTATCTTAGGAAAATTTCAGAATATTTATTTAGGAGATAATGATGTTTCCTCTAATGACTCTTACGATGATATTCCACCATTAGAAGATATTCCAAATTTAAATGAACTTTTTCCATCTCAGAAAAATAATCTAGTGCTGGAAGAAGAAAAATATTTTAGTCACGGTCTTAATTTATATGCTGAAATCCTCAATAATGACTCCAACCAAGCTCGTGTTATCTCAGTTGACTCGTTTGGGAAAACTGTGGTAAAAAGAAAAATCATATTTAAGTCAGTAACTTGTTTGAAGTATTAGGCAATTTGAAGATTCATTTACTTCCAAATGATCCAAAAAGTACAAAGATGATTATTTTCCGTCCTTAACTTCCGAGGAAAAAGCAACTCTTAAATATAATTTAATGCAGTCCTACGCTCGCTCAAGGATTCGTAAATTTTCTTTGTTTTTTATTTTAGAAGAGGTTATTTCTCCTATTTGTTTATAAATAATTTTTTTTTTCTCGCAAAAAAAGTTGAAGGTCACTCAATAGGGTTCTATATCGCATTATGATATAAGTACTAATAAATTAGGCCCATTTCACCCCTATGTAGCAAGAATGAGTAATCAAGATACAATTAAATTCATAATAATACCCATTTCCCTAAATTACGGCCTAGATGAAGATGATGAAGTGGCAACCATCCATATGCGCCTCTAATAATTCATATACCGATCTTTGATACTCCTTAATAGTGGGGAGATATGTTAAAGACGTACGATATTACGATATTAAAGTTGGCATATAGAACTTGTGGAATGACTAAATTTCAAAATCAATCCTAATTACAACAATAATATGTTTAGGCGTAAATTAAGAATGGCCAAGACTATGCGAGTGTATACTCTAGGAAGTAAGTGAAAATGACGAATATTTTGCATAGAAATCAGTTTGCATGGTAGGATGGGATTCGACAAACATCAGAAGGTTCTGTGCCTATTATATATGTTGGCATATGGAGTTTATGGATATTTATAAGATTAATATCTAAAAATTACGGAGTCGGCGACCATTGAGACTCTAAAAATAGATGTTCACATCGTAACTAAGGTCTTGCGTTATGAGTATTTTTACACACATACAACAGATGATATATAATGAATGGAACGTGTGAATGAATGTCTTGGTTTCAAAATAATGATTGAAACTATCGATTGGATGAATTGATAATGAAATGGTTGTCCTCATATAAAAAAGGTCACTATAAATGGCTTTGCCATGCTTCCATTGAAATTCTAGTGGTTGTCGCTTCTTGAGACATGTGGATATGACATTTATTCTTTGGAATGCCTAGGTCTTGTAATGACTCAAATTCCCATTAAAATCTCAAATTTTTTAGGAGACTTGTGAAGTAACAGGAACCCTATCCACTACGAAATAATTGGAAACATGTACGATGTGGGGTATAACATAGATGATAAAATTATTCCACCACTAGCGAGGACTGTTAAGAATGTTAAGATAATTACTGTGCAAAAATAAAGTGCATTCTCTTGAGGACAAGAAGGAGCACATAGGAGGTCGAATGTGCATTTGGCATTATGCAATAACGATTTCCTTTTATTGAAACTCAATATTTTTTTATATCATACCACGTGGTGTTCGGGCTAGATTTAAGCGCACATTGACTAATCCACGTATGTGGTTCATGACTTTCGCTGGCCAAGCATTATTTTGATAGTGTCGGAGATCGAACTGGGGACTAAATCCAATCCACCCACAAGATAGCCTTAGTGACAGCCTTATAGCAATGGGTCAACACACTTGGTTAAAAATTTTGGTTGAAGATCCACCGAAGTGGGTAGCCTTAACTGAATGTGTGGTCACAGGTAAGCCAATAGGCTGTTCCCGTCCCTGTCAGGGGAGATTCCAACCATCTCTCCTTTTGGCAGTACAAAGACTTGTGTGTAGGGATGAAAACATGAGTTATTTTTCATAATAATATCGTTGAGGACGAACTTTAGGATGGAACTTGTCGAATTCAATAAATATTGAGTTCACCACCACGATGGATAAGTAGGCTGTGCCTTTTTAGATATTATCAATATCAATTAAGGGAAACAAAGATAGAGAATCAAGGGGAGAACATTCGTTCATGCGAAGACCTAATAGAGCACAATTGGAATAGGCATGCGGAGGCGTATTTTATTATGGATACCTTTGCATTGACATAAATTGCAAATTACAATTAATTACCCATTTGAATTTAACTCGTTATAATTATGAAAATATATCATAAAAATCCCTATCATAAAAATCCCTATCAACACATGGGTCAGAGCCAAAGCCCGAGCAAGAATACACACTACTCCCCTCAGATAGGATCCTTGAACCCAGACAGTAGCATTATACATAATAAATATCACAATAGAATATTTTAAATTAAACGGAATAATTAAACGTGAAAATATAAATTACTAACTACCCGTAGAGAGCCCCATTTAAAAGGCACACCAATATGATTTTAAATTCCCAAGTCCCACGATGTTGATTTAATTAAATTAACCAACTTTTATTATAGTTCTCACTTTTTATTAAAGTGTCACACTTCCCCTTGTCAATCTCCCTATGATCCGTTTAAACTGTCGGCCCGACACATTATGTCGCCACAAATTTTAATACTTGTTTTTATATTAGGCATTAATTCTCAGTTTCTCAATTTATAAATCACCCCACCCTTTTTATCGACGTGAGATCCTCAAAATATCCCTTAGTCCCATACCTAAGGGTCCCCAAGTTATCAATACGTCCTACCCTATGTATAAGATGAATTTCTAACTTAAATCTTGACCTAGTCTCATGCCTAGGCTAGTGTAACAACGATAAAGCGATAAAAAATCAACCCACCCCAGACATAATAAAGTAGTAATAATCTACCCTCACTAGTCCCATACCTAGAAGGCGTAAATCATAAAAAGGCCTATCCACTACTCCCATACCTAGAAGGCATCCTAAAATATAGGCAGAGCAAAATTACCCAATAGCCTGTCATCACAAAGGCAATATAATAATACCAACAAGTCACACAAAGAAGCATAATTAATCAACGTATAAAACTACGCATGATAGTCCAATTCAATTAAACCTTAATTTAATTATCACCACGTCATAAACATCCAATTAATCTCACTTAATTATTTAAATTAAATATACCTCTATTTCATCATTTAAAACATCAAAATTCTAATTTCATTGTTTCAACACAAATTACATGAGTTATACGCCCTCAAATCCATTTATTTTAAAACTAGGATTTTTCTACATGCAACCTAAACCAATAAAACCCAAAATCACTCATGAATCCTACGTTCCCACGGGTTATGAATATTATTCAGATTACAAGATTTAAAAAAAACAGTCCCATAATTTGTGTCCACTTTTTCTAATTAAGTCACTACTTTCTTTTAAGAAAACGTGTAATTAAGTGCTTATGTGACACTTAAAATACATAATACTAAAGGAAAAGAATAGAGTATTCATGACTGTGAAGATCTTGTTGAAAATCTGATTAGAAATCTGGATTCCTCTCGAAAAATTAGCAAATAAGTGTTCTTGAATCAATCTTGATTAAGCTCCAATTAAGCCTCTCAAAACTTGTGACAAAAATTTGATTGTGTTGGAGGTTGATGATTGTGGTTGAGAGCAAAATTATTTGGAAGTGTTCTCTGGAGAAAAACTTGAGAAAAAATGATTATGAGAAGTCCCCCTACGGATTAATAGTCTTATATACTAATTAGAAATCCTAATCCCACTCTAACACTACAAACAAAATCACCGAACCGCCTCAAATCTGGCATCGTCGATCGATCGACTCCCTAGGTCGATCGATCGATCGAACAGGTACGCGGCATAAAAACTTCATTTTAAATCCGATTTCAATTCCGCTTATTCTTCTAAAATCATAACCAACATATTTAATCAATACAAATTATTAAATCCAAAATTTTATTTTTTCTCGAATATTCTAATTAATTAATTAAATTAAATAATAAAAACACGGGGTGTTACACATGGCTTGACATAAACAAGGAAGGATGTGTTACTTTTTATTAATTGAGTTCACATACTATAATTGGGTTAAGTGTATTTACTTCCTATATGTTTATATTTAAAGAGGTTCTTAGTACTTTATACATAAAAGCTTATAATCATAATTCTTGTTAATGTGAGAGTTACAATGAGTATTAGTAAAATAATATTTATCTTATGGTATTCTTATTTTTTTTTCTAGATATCAATCCATATTATGTGATGAATTATCTTCTTAGAAGAATGATCCCTAAGTAACCCATATCAACCATCTCCTTGCATGGACAAAATTGGTTGAGCGTCCAAGACTCGATTAATATTACATTCCAAAAGTATGATTATGTTATAATGGATTATGTGCTAATAACCTCACTATTCGGCTAATTAAGTGGAAAATTTAATTGACCAATCTATTTTTATAGGTTTTGTGGCGACTACCACATACGATTATAAAAATCCATAGAAAGAAGAAAACACATAAAAGTTGCACCTAGAAAAAGAATGGTACTTGATACAAGTAATTTAGACGCATCTTACACATTAGGTCATTTGACGTCAAAGACTAACATGCACATCATGTTCTAGGTCTCTGAGCTTTGGTATATAATAAACGTTTGAGAAACTCTTATTGAACACACATGGAACCTACGAAAAGATAATTTTAAAGGACATGCTTTATAGTTTTGAGGTTGTCGAGGCCTTTAAGTTCTACTTAAGTACATAGTCAGTTAAGAGGTTTTTGGAACCAACTATGATACTCTATATTAGAGAAAATAATATCATTTGGCATGAAACTCAAATAAATAAATAATTCTTGATATTTTCATGTTTTTATGACAAAAACTTGTAGCCTTAGAGATTCGATAAATGCAGTTATCCCAAGGCATTCATATTTGATGAATGACCTCTGATCAGTCATAATAATCATTTGTAGATTAAAAAGAGTTGGTCTTTCATTTGGAACAATAATAAAGAAAATTGTACTAAATTGAAAATAAAGTATAACTTCAAAACTCAATAGGCACTAGAAATGAAATTTGTAACAAATATTTTTTTTTTTAAATATCACTTCCTAAGATTGGCCTCATTCCAGGCCATAGGGATTTCCATGCCCCCTATTGTTTCCAAATAGTAGGATCTCTGAATATCCTTCCCAATTAGGACCTAAATTTTTATTTGAAGGCTTCTTCTCACTACCAAGCAATTTTTTGATGACGTAGTCCCCGATTTGGAACCTTCTTAGGTTGACGCATTTTTTGTAGTGTTTGGCCAATTGTTGTTAGTAGGAAGCTAACTTTATTAAGGTTTATTCTCTCCGTTCATCGGCTAGGTCTATCTCGCTCCTTAGGGTTTCTCCATTAAAGTCTTGGTTCGCAACTATAGTCTTCATGGTTGGCAAGTTGTCTTCCAGAGGTATAATGGCATCCATCCTATAAGCTAAAACGAAGGGAGTTTCCCTAGTCAACCTTTTGGGCGTAGTGTGTTATGATCAAAGGACGTGGGGAAGTTCATCCACCCGAGAGCCCTTTGTCTTCTCCAATCTATTTTTTCATACCAGTAGTTATTGTCTTGTTGGAAGCCTTGACCTGTCTATTGCTCTGGGATTAGGCCACTAAGCTAAAGTGGTGCTTGATGTTGTGGGTATCACATAAGTTTTGGAACATCTCACTTTTGAATTGCATCATGTTAGCAGTGATGATCGTATTTGGCAAGACAAAATGGATTACGATATTCCTCCAGATGAATGTGATCATAGTAGTGTCTCTGGTGTTTGTGAATGATTCATCTTGAATCCATTTTGTGAAATATTTATGCCGACTAGGAGATATTTGTGCTTTCCTGGTGCTGTAGGTAATGGGCCCACGATGTCTAAACCCCAATGAGCATACTGTCATGGGCTAGTTAATGGCTTTAAGTCATTTTTAACTGATGGACATGGGTGAGAACTTTTGATGCTTCGCACATTCTCTAACCTAGGAGTCTGCATCTTTCTTCATGTATGGCCACCAGTGCCTTCTTTAATTATTCTAAAAGTTAAAGATCTTCCCATGTATGTCTTTCATAGACATCGTCATGAAGTTCATACAAGGCTTGGTTTATATTTTTTGGGTGCACACATTAAAGGTATGCACCAGTGAAATACCTCCTATAGAGATTTCCTTCAGATGATAAGGAAAAACTAACATCTTTTACCCTGACCTGATGGGTTGTTTCTTATCGGCCGGTAGGACGTTCTCTTGCAATAAAACATGATTGGATCCGTCCAACTAGAATCTTTCTGTTCACTGAGGACTTTTTAGGGAACCTTTGGTCTACTGCAATTGGTCTGGGTGAGGAACTATACCTCGATTGTTATTTTAATATTTGTGTCCACTGTTGTTTCTAGAAAGAATACGGCATTGATATTGTTATTATTCTCCCGAGGGAATTATAAAATGTAGACCTTTTCAAACCTAGTAATTAGATCCCGAGCGACATCTAGATATGTTGAGATTCTCTCATCTTTTGAATTATAGTCTCCTGATGCTTGATTTGATACTATCATTGAGTCACAACAAACATCAAGGTGACTTTCCCCTATGGATGAGGATTTTCGTAACTCGACAATGATATCTTTGTATTAGTATTCACTGTTGGATGTTTTGAAGTCAAGTACAATCCTTTGTTCAATCATGGCATTTTTGGGAGAAATAAGGATAATCCCCACTCCTTCCGCATTGAATTAAAAGTTTCATCTACAAAGAGGGTCCATTTCTTGAGTTACTCAAGCTTTTGGCTGGTCGCCTGATCCATGAGGTCCTTATTGCTAGGGTTTTCTCCTCCCATCAATTTGGTAATGAAGTCGGTTAATACTTGACCTTTTATTATAGTTATTGACTGATAGTGGATGTTAAACCTTCTAGGTTATATCGATTATTTATACATCCGTCTAGACAGGTTAACTTTTCTAAGGATTTCTTTTAGCAAGAAAGAGGTTATGACTATTACTAAATGAGATTAAAAGTAATGCTTTAATTTTTGTAAATCAATATCCAGAGAATAGGATAACTTTTTAAGTAAAAGGTAACATTTCTTAGCATCGATGAGCGTCTTACTTACATAGTAAATATGAGCCTAGTGCCTCTCATTTTTGCATATTTAAGTCTAAATGAATGTATGATCAGATACCGAGAGGTATACATAAACTCGATCCCCTGGGTTTAGGATTACGAGCAGAGGTGGTCAGTCTAGGTAAGTTTGGATTTTACCCAGTGCCTTTGAGAATTCCCCATTCCACGTTAAGCCTTTTTTCTTTCTTTAATAGTTGAAAGAATTTTCAGCACTTTTCTCAAGATTTAGAAATGGAACGATTGAGAGAGGCCAACATTACAGTTAAATTTTGGAAATCATGAAGCGTCTTTAGTAGTTGAACATTTTTTATTTCCACGATGTGGATGGGGTAGGCTTTAATCCTCCTTTGGATGACCAAGTATTTAAATAACTTCCCATATTCAATTCGAAAAGAGGACTTTGCTATATTGAGCTTTATTATGTAGTATTTGAGGACCTCAAATGTTCTTGATAAGTCCTAAAGGTGATTGGATTTATAATTACCTTTTAACAAGAATATCGTCTATGCAGACTTTCATGGTGCTACCTAGTTTCTCTTTAAACATTTTTCTGATTAGTCGTTGGTAGGTAGCTCTTGCCATTTTTAGACCAAATAACATAACTTTATAACAGTAAAGGCCTAGAGTGGTAATGAATAAGGTTTTATCTTGATCGGGTCCAAATAAAGGGATTTATAGTACAATGACTATGCATACGGAAACTCAATAAGTCGTAGCTCATGCATCGACTAATTGGTCAATTTTTAGTAGAGGAAACTTATCTTTGGGATAATCTTTATTCAAATCGGTGAAGTCTATGCATGCTCTCCACTTTTCAATATATTTCTTCACTATCACTGGGTTTGATAGACATTTAGGGAATTGAACTTCTTTAAAGGTCATTTCCCCCAGAAATTTTCCTATTTTCTCTTCCAAGACATTTGCCTTTCTGGAGTTGTTCGGAGAGCCTTTTGTGTGATCGGCGGATACGTTACATACATGTGAAGTTGATGGCACATAACTTTGGAATCGATCCCAGGCATATTATAAGGCTTCCAAGAAAACAAGCTTGATTGTCCTTTAAAAGAGAAATCATTTCTTCTTTTTCCTAGTCGGTTAATGAGCTACCAATCAAGAATTTCTTCTCTAGGTATGAATCGTTGAACACTACCTCCTTTGATGGTTCCATGACTCTGTCCATGGGGGCTATCCTTATCTCTTTTACCACCGGCCTTCCATACTTAAGCTGCTAATTGGATGGTATGGATACATCTTTGGTCAGCTTGGTGGCGACCTCTTTTTTTCATCTATTATCTAGGTCTAATGTTGGCGACAAAGCATTGTCGATAAATAATTTGATTTCTCTTAATCTCCACTATCCCTTCGTTGGTGATGTATTTGAGCTTGTGGTGGTAAGTGAAGGGAATAACTTGCATAATGTTTATCCACCATCTTCAAATGATAGAATTGTAGGGTGATTCAATGTCCATAATTAGGAATCAAATAACTTTGATATATTCCCACTTCGAACAGGTAAAACCACATTTCCTAGTGTCATAGTCATCTTTCTAGCAAAGCTGACCAAAAGAATGGTCGCCTCTTTTAAATCCTCCATTTTTTGATTAAGTTGGTTGAACATTTTGAGTTACATAACCTCCAAGGAACTTCCTTTATCCTTTAGTAGCTTATCCACATCTTAGTTTACAATATTGAGTATGATTACTAGTTCATCTTGATGTTGAGTACTAACTCCGATTTGGTCACCCTCTGTGATGACTATGTACTTGTTATAATTGATGTCCTTCAGATATTGATGCTTGCACGCTAGGCTTTTGGCAAGGTCGATCTGGAAAGATTCCATTACTACGATGACTTTCTCCTGTTTTATTTGAGCAATGTTGCCTTGGATTTTCTTTGGACTTGCGGCAATATGGATGACAACAAACTCATGCCCTGATTCATATTTTAGGACATTTTTGGACTTCTGGTCGAGGTCAATGATGGATTTACCCCCTTCTTATCCATGTAATCACTCAAATGCCCAACTTGAAAAAATTCATTCATATAGGACTTGTGGTCCGTATAGTTCTCCTATTTATGACCATATTCTTTGTGGTACAAGCACCAGAGTGCGTTACTTCTCTTTATTGGGTCTGCCCTGTCTTTTTTGGCCACTCGAGGAATTATTGATCTTTGGTTTTACTCAAGGTCTAGTAAATTTGCTCCTTAGCCGCAGTGTTGATTGCTTGAAAAGCCTTGGCAAGATATACCTTGTCTTCATTCTTTGATCCTATACTCTTCTTTTCCCCTCTATTGAGGGCATTATCTTTATCACAATTCTTGGTCATGTTCGAGCGCCCATTGTCATTATGAGCGTCGATGACCACATCTTCCATCTTTGCATATTTTTTTATACGAGACATGAGGTCGTCAATGGTATTCGCCGCCTTCTTTGTGAGGGATTTATGTAACATAGAGCTGATTGGTAACCTTATCTTGAACGAGGCCACAATAATTTTTTTCGAGTAGTCCTTAACCTCATTGTAAGTTTCCCAATATCGACTAGAGTATTTCCTCAAGGTTTACTTAGGACTTTTTTGCATAGTGAAGAGAGAATCCATTATCTTCGGATAGGTGCTGCTAGTGATGAACCAAGCAATGAAGGCTTTAATAAGATGGTTAAAGTTATTGACTAACCTGTGTGGTAATTTTTCAAACCTTTTTTGCGCAATATCCCCCAGGCTGGAAAGGAGTATGTAGCCTTGTGATTCCACAAGGTCATGGCATGCATTTACTGATTCACGTGGTAAATGAGGTCGATTTTTTCATCGTAGATTTTAAATCTGGTAGTTACAAACTTCTTCGGAGTTCCAGCTCTTCAATTGATCTTGAAAAAGGGGACTGAATTTGGGTGATATGGATCCTCCTAAATAGTTCTTTGGTGGATCTAGCCCCACGATTAGCGGGGGTGTTGATCCATCTTTTTCCTGATGAGATTGTGGATATCATGCCTACGATTTCCTACATTTTGATCTCATCTCATTGTACGAATCTCGTGCTCGGATTTCTCCTTATTATGACGTGAACTCCTTCCCCGGCTAGGAGTTTTACTCGCCTGAGGGCTAGGGGTTCCTCCCTGGCATTTGAATTTATCATTATGGACCTCTTGCTCCATCCTTTCTCGATATCATTACAGACGTGTTTTTTTTCTTCTTCTTGGAGGCATGTGGCCTCCTCTTACTGACGAAACCTCCGCTCATATTCATCGACTAATCATGAGATTTAGGTTGCTTATTGCGTTTATCAGAGTGTCGCTCTTATGGATGATAACATGTATGAGTAGCGTCTCGACTCCTATTGGGATGGATGTATGATTTTACCTTGGGCACTAGAAGCCCATTTTGGTAGTTGCCATTATATGCCAAAGGTGCACTATATAGATGAGATATAGTAATTTTTTGGTTATAACTGATTTAGGAAAAGAAAACTCGTTTTCCACATATGGCATTAATTGTATATACAAAAATACCACAATGAATGATCCTAAATAATTAAAAGAAAATAAAATAAAATAGGTCACATGATCACACAATGCAAGTATTTACATAGTTCACCAAAGGCCTATGTCTATATGGTATTTATCCTTTCTTATTATTTGATTATAATAATAATAATATCATTGCCCTTTTACCCCGGGTAAGGATTACATTTATAGAAGAAGAAGAGGTCATGTCATGCAGGGATTTGGATCTTATTAATGCAATTGCGGTTTGATCGTACTGATATTGCTCCGAGATCCTTGTTGTTGGGATCTTCTTAGTTGTCATCTCGAGTTATGATCATTTATCTCATTATGACGGGCAAGTGTTATTCAATCTGAATCATTTGGGTTATTTAGATAACCCCCCCACAACATGTGAACCTCATAATGAATGAGAATAATTGAGTGTCATTCATGTTAAACCAACTCAAGTTTTAATATGGTCGGCCAAAACCTCACACACTTAGTCCGTCTAAGACAACCAAGGAGTATTAATTTGTGACAATATCTCATAATGAGATTTAAATATAAATTTTTCCATAAATTAAAAGTTTTTTGAATACCGATCTCTTTATATTCATGAGAATCAATCAAATGCTATGAAATACAATTATTATTCCCTAAATTGTGGGATATTAGGTTAACATCACACCGTATATTTCCTTATAGATTTAAGAAATCGATAAAGTGTTCAGGTAACTTTCGAATTCAACATTTATGAGACGTTTTAATGATTTTTAAAAAGACTAGAGGAAAACTATTAGAAAAAGAAAACTTTACATTGAAAAAAAGAAAGATTCAAAGGCCTTACAATTGAATAATTAAAAAAAGATAGAGTTTAATAGTCAAAGACCTTACATGAAGACTATGAGAATTAAAAAAAAAGGTTTAGGGATCTACCAGGGAATTCATTACATTATCTTTTCCAATCTCTTCACCATCCATTTTAGATCGAATGGAATATTCTTCCTAAAGAACAAGTTTTTGCAAATAAGATGTTGCTGGTAAGATGGGGACAAGAACTTGGACCTCCTTTAGGCTGACAACCCATTATTGGTTGAAGGAGATGGACTAATAATAATGTACTATCTTACAAACGTTGATGACTTTATTATCAAAGCCACAGACTTAGGACCACTCCTTATCGACAAACAATTAAGCCTTCTTGACATATCAAGCTGCCTTTAGAGTTTAATTAAGGATTAACAACTTTTTAGTCCCCATTAGTTCATAGTCGATGACCAAGCAGGTTATAAAAAGATCTTAATGTTCTATAATAAAGTTTCTTACACTGTTGAATTAATTTGAGTTTATCGGTCAGATCGATCTAACTATCTTATACGGAAGTAGAAGTCCTCATCGAATTATCCTGATTAAAGAGGACACATTATTCTTATCCATTGGTCAGGATACCTTTTCGGGATTTTAAGCTTCTACACTCCTTGCAATATAATAAAAGGAAAAAGGAAAATATAAGTTAAGTGTCATCAAATATAGGGTAATTTGTAAGTAGCTAAAAAAGACTTACGATAACAAGGTTTAAAATAATTTACTTTGTCAAACGAAGGGCATGGTGATATTTTAGTGTCGATGTGTCTTTCAACAGCATCAGGGCCCGACAGATGTGACCCCGATCTCATAACCTTACCTGATAATATTATCTAGGGTGACGATCTCATTTTCCTTCTTAAAGTTAACTTACCACATTTTTGAAAGAGGTTAGTGAGTGAGAGAGAGAATTTTGTGGTTTTTTAGGGGGCTGAGCAGATCGGTTGTCAGAAAATGAATGGTTGTTCTTCCCTAAATGACAGTTTTGTCACCTAGAGGAGAAAGATTATCACCTTCAAAGACTTTGTGTTTCTTATTTTCTTTCCTTTATATATCATATGGAGGAGGTGTCTCTTGTCACATACTCACCTGATTACGTCTCATTGTCGTTGACATGAGGATTGGCAATGGTATATGTGTCATGTGTGTTTCCCTAATTTTTAAGGCCGAAAGATTGATCACCCCCTTGGAGATCTTCCCATTTCTCGTTTGAATCGCTAAGGGAAAAAGTTTCCTTCTTTGCCCTCCTAAGACCGAAAAATGACAAATGGTTGACTACCTTTGTAATAATACAAAGCCTAGAGATCATCAAAGTCTGAAGATTCCCAAATCGATTTCCAACTTAAAGAAGAACGATCTCTTTAAGACCTTCACCAATAACACGAAAAGATCTCGGACCAGTTGGATGAGTAGGACTTCGATTTAATAATAGAGAAACACATATATTCTTTATTTATCCAATGGTTCCGATATGGATCCAAGATTGAGGTAATCATTTGAACAAGAGGAATGGTTATCATCAGAATAAAGAATGGGCATAATTGGGGATTGAATGCGGGCGAAATTCCTAACAATGGTTGATATGTTTAGTAGACTTTCACCCCCTATTTAGTGCTAGGGTTGAATATAATAATGTCGACTTAGACTTCCTCTTCATTTGCATCATTACAAGAATCCTCAACTCTATTAATGACAATGAAGTTCTTGGTAGTCTGTTTGTAGCCACGAAGAATGTGGGTCGACCTCTAGGAAAACTTTTGGTCGAGCAAAGTCTTCTTTCTCTTGACTTTTTCTAAAACTATAAAATAATAGTGGATCGATCAATGGGTCATATCGAGTTATGTTCTTATCGTTTTTATCTTGTTTGTATCTTATCTAGTACATTTCTAAATTGGTGAGTTTTTTATTATGTGATAAAACCATATTAATATTTGTCATGTTACCTTAACATGTTGTGTCGTGTCCACCTATTATCACCCATCAAGATAATGAATTATTTTGAATCGTATATAGGTTGACACATTAGCCCATTATTAAACACAAATAGACCCATTAATTCATTGTCATTACTAAATCTCTCCTTTAGTCAATTTCTCTCTTATTAAATTAACATTAAGCTACTTAGACTGTTTCTAAGTGTAACTTCCCGATCCGGATTTATGGATTACTCGTGGTCAACCCAAATTCTCCCAGACATTAGGTGTGAAGTTTAATGAGACAACCTAAATAATGTTGTTAGCCTAGACTTATTTAATTGTCATTTAACTTATTTAGCATACGATTTCAATTTATATCAAGCTATATGTGAGACCATGGGAAACATCCACAGGATCCAAGCATTCATAGCTACTAACATAAAATAAAAGAATACTTACCTGTATAAAGCTCTCAAAATACGGAATTGCGTACAACCTGCCATAACTAATGGAAGGGAATGAGCCAAATGCCTAGTGGGAAGTACAACAGTGCAATATAGAATTGAACGGCAAAAAAAGGACTCTATAACGTACCACTTACGTGCATATGCAAATACTATATATATATATATATATATATATATATATATATATAGAGAGAGAGAGAGACACACACACTAATGCATGAATCCATTTTTATTCCAAAAACGTTACTTGATTTTATTAAATCACATTAGTCTTATGCAAGACCCCATTTTACTTGACTTAACATTTATTTCCCTATTTAACTCATCATGTTAATGTGACACCCCGCCTAATTAATCCCGGGTGATCAGTCCTAAATCAAGTTAGAACAGGATTCTCATTTGGTCCATTCTTAGCATCACTGTCGTCATATTAAATTACTAACCACCTAAGTGAGAAAAATAGACTGGTGCCATTTTTATCTTTCATTATTTAAACAAAACCCATGCAGACAATAAAAACTATAAACAATCACTTAGGTGAGAATCAATCCACAAGTAAGAATATAATTGACCGAGTAAACCAACGGTCCAAATAATAAATCCCATAAAGACAAGAATAAAATCCCAACAAGTCTAAAAACATTTAAATGGAAAGTGAGCGACATGCTCGAATACTAATCACGAACTTCTACATTAAGAATGAAGAATGAGGCGTCTATCAAAACCCCGCAACATCCACATATGCTGCAGCATCGGATTCCTGGAATATAGTCAAGGCTGGCGTCCCTGTGGCTGGACACCTAAAAGGTTTTTAAAAAAGTTTTTATAGCAAGGGTTAGTACCCAAAACATTTGAAAACATTTAACAAATGATTAACTTGCAGTGATAAAATAAATATGCATGCTTTTCATATTTTCAGTAAATGTCGCACTCTCTTGAGGACTTCCTTACCCCTTCCTCTAATATACGTTATTAACGCTTTAATTAAATTACCTAGTTATTCATCTCATGACTAGATATTTAACAAAGTGCCTTCATACCCACCCTACTCTAACTGAGTGTGTAGTGATTATGATGCATAAGTTATTAGTAACATCAACTTAACTATATCATTTCCCTTTTTATATTTATATAATTTCTACACTTGTTATACGTGTAAAAATAAAAACTCCCTTTTCATTAATAACCCGTATATAATTAATTATTTCATTATATACTTATAATCATATTTCAGCATTCACATTCATACTGTAATATATAACAATTTGCAACCTCCCGAGCAGAATACTCCCGGAATATAAATTCTATAAAGTGCTAACCCACTAGGTAAACATCACGTAGCCTAGTTATCCCAAGTCAGAATTCTCACACCAACTTGATAAAAATAATATACTGGAGGCGGTCATATTCCTTCCCTGAAAGTGAGTTGTCCCTCACCCATATAACGGACGCTATGACCTTGGGAATATACTCACCCTACTCCTCAAGCTAGGGGATTCATCCACTACGCGCAACCTCCCCCTATAGCGCTATAGTACAAAATATCTATTCACCGATATTAATAGTACACATCACATATATATACAATCGCCTCCGTATATATATATACATATAAAAGTCCCGGCTATATCTTTTGCTAAATCCGTAATATGAGCCTATAAAATTATTAAGAGTTTATGGTCCAACTCTAATTATTAATTAAATTCACTTTAATTAATTCAGTTATTTTGGTGTCGCCCCCACCATAAATTTGGACTTTACACTCGTAACCCAAAATTTACCCGAGTCAAAATTTTCGACTCTAATTTATTTGCCTCAAACCCTAATTAATTCATCTATAATTAATTAGATTCAACTTATGTATTTAATTTCTCCATAATTATTTACATAGGGTTTTTTATATAAATTTCTCCTCTTATATAACAAACTGGCGAAACTGCCAGATTCTGGCGACCGTCGATCGATCGACCCCAGACCGTCGATCGATCGATCGTACAGGTCTGCGTCTTCCTCGCCCAGGCAGGGCAGCCATGGACGGAGTTCCTCAAACCCTAACTTCTTCTAACATGAGTTTTAAACCTTCTTATCACCAGCGTATATTAAAAACCTTATTAGGATTACACAGGAAGCCTACAACAATCATTAATTTGTCCATAAACAACTGATTCATAGATTTGGGGAAAAATCCATTTCTTTTCTTAAACACATATTACTCCGAATTTCTTCATCTAATTCGTTCTGGTTTAATTGAATATTATCCTAACAAGTATACATCAGTAATCCAATATCAGACATTTCATAACTCCTCATAAATTTCGGCCAAAACAGATTCATGTTTCTTTTGAATTATTAAAACCCCATGTTTATACCATGAACCCCAAAACGGATTTTTAATTCATAACAGCACACAAATATGAATTTGAAAAACAGATTTAATGCTAATTGCAAGTTATTCACTTGCCTTAGGTTTCGTAGTGTCTGAATTTGTGATGGATTCCAAGGTTGAAGATGACCTTTGTTGGCTCTCTTTTGGTCCCCAATTGGCTTTGGCTGCTGTTAGGGTTTCCTAACCCTTAATTTGCTTTTTCTAATTAAGTTCATCCACCCCTTATTTCTTTTTATTAAGTTAATTAATCCATTCCCGTTTTTTGACTAATGGGCCAAGCCCAAGTGACCAAAATGTCCCCGAGTGGGCCCGACTATGTCTAAAAACGTCCCGTGACCCGTTTACTACCCCTGGGTACACTTTTCCGACTATCTCGGCCCATCCGGACTCAACTGTACACTCAGAATTTGCATCCGAATTAATTTATAGAAATACTTATCCCCCACCCAATATAGTCTATACCGACTTCTGGATGTGATAAGTACATATCTCGTCATTAATACTCGAAACGACGAAATTACATTATTACTCTACGCTTAGTAAATAATTTTCCCTAAATATTAACCATTCAATCCAAGATTAATATCTATATATTATTCTATCATAATTAATTCCCTAAATTATAACACACTAGTAATTTAGAATTTTCGAATTAATTAAATTTTAAATGTACCAAAAATACGGGGTGTTACAGTTAACTAGTTAAACAAAATAGCATTTGCTTAGGGAAAATACTTCATTTACCGAAATTTTCCATTTCACACATACGAAATCCACTTTAGTATTTTCCTTTAAAACCACCTTTCAATACACGTGCACTCGATGATAAAAAGTACTTATTTCCCTTTTGAAAACTTTCATAACACACACATGTATTAATTATGGATTAAAATCATCATATCTTGCTTGATTACCCATTAATCACCTCACTTTACCATTCCTTTCACTTCTCATGGACACAGTCAATTTCTCATATTTCTTGTCCACCTTATCTTTTTAATCGGAACATTTACTAATTTCATTTCACATTAGGTTGTCTTTTCTTATATTCTTAGCGCAACTAATTTTCTTATCAAGTTCCACTTTATCATTATCTTTTTCTCGAAATTTATCACATAATCATGTACTTTAATGGGCTCCACACCGCCAGTTATGCTACCATATGCTCTGGCCAGTGATTTGGACATCACCCTAGGGCTCCGAGCCCTTCTTAACTTTTCTCGATTCTTTCGAGTTTCCTTTATCACGTGTTTTAACAACTTTTCCTATCCATACCTTTACAGATCGAAACCAAAACCCGAGGACTACTTCCCTATATTTGTGTTACACTTTGAAAAATCACCATTTCTTACCCTTTTCACTTTAATTTCATTCCGAAAATCACTTTCGTTTGGACAATTTTGTCTAACACCTCTTCCAACATTTTTATTTTATAAAAATGTTCCACTTTACGTAAAATTACCATTTTATCCATTTATTTCCAAACGTATTATTTTTTCAAAGCATTGATAAGTTACACACATTAAGTTGTTAAATATTTTTAACTCATTAATACTTATTTAACACTTTGGAGTAACATGGTTTTCAAGTTGAAAATCTCTTTATTTTACTACTATCTTTCTCAAATAAATCATTTAGCATTTTGAAGACTACTTTAGGGGCTGGAATTTCTATTTTCTTTGTTTCATGTTAAAAATCATAAAAACCTCTATTAAAATTATTTATATGATCATCATCAAAATTATACAAGTTTATATATATGGGAAGAGGGGTTTTAAGTCTAAAAATCTAAGAAAATGAGTTTAACACGTGATTTATTCAAGAAATTTCACAATATTTGCGACAAAATAATTTTCAAGATTAAAAGACTTTTTTTATTTAAGAATTGAATAAATGTCTAGCTTCATAAAAACTATCCCATTTTTACAAGAAAACATCAAGACTTTGTTCATAGAATATCTCAACAAGATAATTATTATTGAAAATATTTTATTTTACAAAATGTTTACTACCAAGTCTTCTTGAAAACATATCATTTTATCAAAACTTTGAAACCATTTGTAAACTGTTTTACATATAACATGAGAAAAATAGATATCGTGAAACCTGCATATGTTTTACTCGTAAAACATTACATACAAGACCAAATACTAGGAAAATAGAGCTCTTAAACTTAAAGAATAGAGGTTCCAACCTAAAAAAAAGCTCCAAAGATGGAAGAATGAAGAAGATGGTGATGGCAACCTCCCACCTCTTAAGGTGACCTTAAAGTGGTTGGCTAACTCCACTAGTTTGCTCCTTGAAATCTCCAAGAAAACTCCCTTCATACTCCATAACTTCTTCTTCATAAATAATTATCTTGGCCAAAAAATGGTGTAGATGGGATTTATAGGCTTAAACATGGTAGAATATAAGGTACATATGGTGGTTTATGGTGGAGGGGTAGTGGTTCTACGGTGGTAGAAAGTGGCGGAATAGTGGTGAAGCTCTAATAGCTAGAGAAAGAGTAAAAACATGATTGGGTTGGGTTAAAATGAGACAAAAATCACTTAAATATCCCAAAACCCTTAAGGATTAAATCCCTAAAACGCCCAAGAAGTCATATCCAAAGTTGATCTGCTATGCTAGGAGGTTGACACTTGCTTTAATCCAATGGACTAAATCGTGACAACAGTTTTTGAATTTGATAAATCTGATTTTTATAGTCTCGTTCAAATAAGAATGGACCTCGTTCGGATGACAACACTATCTCGTTGACGAGAGTGGATTTTCTAAATAGGGATATACCGTTAGAAGGCCGTTTGAAGGGGTGTTTGAACAAAGGAGGGATCTCGTTCGAATGACCCATAATATCATTTGAACGACCCTAAATTCTTTAAATTACAAATAAGGCCATTCTAAATCCATTTAAATGCACCAAATCCTCAAAATCATTCAAATTTGCTGCATGATCTAACTTATAAAGTCCAAAGCTCCAAATTATATACGCGTGGTTAAAATTGCGGGAACGAATTTTACACTAAATCCTAACAATATATCTTATAAGACGAGTCTAAACGGGTGAGGGGGTTAACATTAATCGAACCCATTATCTATCATGTCTTATAGGTTGATGTTGATATGATTCGAAACCATTAAAAGTCGCCCATTAACATATAATTTCGTGAAGGCTCGTGTCATTTTATCATGTCGTGTTGTCATTTTACCAGGTCTAAATAATAGATATATATATGCACATAATTTTTTAATAATTTTAAATATTGTAGTTTTTTCTGTGAAATAAGCATAAAATAAAAAATAGTTTTAATTTTATATTAGTTATATTTCTTTGGTCAATCCTCATTTAAGTCATATTGGCCTTTTAAAAATTATATTAATCCTATTTTTAAAATGTCTTAAACTAAAATATCTATTATACCCATTAGAAACCCTAACTCCCATCTCCTACCCATTTGCAATAATAACACACCGTCACTTTTATTTTTTCCATCTACATCCCCGACCTCTCTCTCTCTCTCTCTCTCTCTCTCTCTCTCTCTCTCTCTCCGACCTTAGTGCTCGATCTTCAATTTTTAATATATGTGCGTGTGAGTGTGTGAATATATATATATATATATATATATATATATATATATATACGTGTGTGATTTTATGTATATGTGTGTGCAGTGTTGTGCATGTGTATATATTTATGTTTGAGTATGTGTGTGTGTGTGTGTGTATGTTATGCTTAGAAAAATAAATAGGGGATCTGTTGGTGTACTGTGCATGTAAAAATATTCTGAATAAATATTTACGTAGAGTATAAATATTTACTCCAATCTCAAAGAGTGAGTATTTACACTCTAAAGTAGATATTTACTAAGAAGAAGAACATAGAGCAAAATATAATAACGATGAGATCAGGGAGTTGAAGAACATATATGTTATAAGTGATAGTATTTTGTGATAGTAAATATTTATATTCAAAGTAATATTTTATTGTGAGTTAGTTTTTTTTAGTGATATTAATAAATACTCTCTCGGTAAATGTTTATCATGAATTTATTTATTCTCCAGTTATTCTCCTTCTCCTCCCGCTTTTTTTTTATTGTAAGTATAAATAACTACTTTGATTACTTGTAAGTTTTGTTACACTTGTCTTTTATTATTTATTCCTTTTTTTCTTTCGAATGTATATGTTTACTCTTGAAGTAAATATTTACGTTAATGAGTTTTATTCTTCTTCTTCTCCATATTCTTTTTAAGCTTTTAGTAAATATAACTGTGGTAGAGATACTGGGAGCGGTTGTGGTGGTTATAAGGCCATCTCCAATGGGTGGCCTTATAGTCTAAATTTACATGTTTTGGTTCCACAGTGGGTAGAGAAAGATATACATTTTGGTGAGAGAAAATGTAGGGAGAATGTAAATCTGCATTGTGCTTAGACGGTGTATAAGTAGGGCCCAGAAGATGGACGGCAGACTGTTGCCCATCCAAACCCTCAGACGGCAATCAGTTGTCCGTCGAAGCCCTTTTTTAAAAAAAAAATCTCCTTAGCCTCCCCAGTGTGTGCTTACCTTGAAAATAGAAGTTGAAAACAATATTTCTTACCTTGGATGACTGACACTTATCCGTCCAGCTCCTCCACGTCACTAACTACACATTCACTTAGCCTCCCCACTGTGTGCAAGACCCAAACAATGTACTGTAAACAATGTAAAAATACATCTTTTTTAGCCTCTCCATTGGAGATGGACTAAGAACAACGATGGTTGTACCGCGGTAGTGGTGGTGGTTGATCTAGTAGTTATTGTGGTGGAAGATCTGATGGTGGTGGCAGGGGTAAGTGGGGGCGATGACGACAATAACATGTGGTAGTGGCGGCGACATATGGTGATGACAGATCTGGTGGTGGTAGTGGTGGAAGGGGAAGGTGGTGGCGATGGCAGATGGTGGCGGTGGTTGCAGTGGCAACGTTAAAAGAATAATGATATGAGTCATAAAATATCCCAAAAACATCATTCAAAGTGTATTAAATGGTTGTACATTGGAGTGGATCTTACATAATATATAATTTTTTTATCAAGAAAATAAATTTATTTATAAATAATTAGGAGAAAAAGCCTCTCCTAGGTGGCTCTTATATGTGCTAAAGAATTGAGCAGAATGAAAGAGGAGCTTGCAAACCACAAAAAATTTACAAACTCAAACCATCCAATAGACGAAAAGAACACAACAATCTAAAAGCAATTTAAAAAGCATTTAGGTCCTACGATTTATTGAACGCGTTCACTTGCGAACAACTTTTCAATTGTCATTTTTCGCAGTAGAATTTACATCATTCGAGATGAATTCGGAATCCACCGCAGATGCTGAATCAAGTTTGTGGAGATCCACGAATAAATCAATGTCGCGGTCGTCATGAATTTGAACACTAATAGGATTAACTTGGGTTAACTCATCACTTATTTTAATATTCTCTTAAGGAGTCATATCTTCATCACTTTTGGAGTCTTCATTAGATGATGAAGTCTCAAATAGATCATTGCCCAAAATAATTTTTTCTCCTATTAATACGATGGAATCACCTTGGATTAACTGTTGAATATAGCTTTGTTTTTTCTTATTTGGGTTTCCAACAAAAGATCCATGATGTTGATTGTTGATATCAGTTTCAGACGGTTGATCCAAGACATCCACACCATTGGGGTCTTTAATTACAATGTCCTCAGCTTTTGTTGACATCACATGATTGCTTTCTTCCAATTTTTTGGAAATGAAACTACCACCCATTGTTGAGTTGATTGTACCATTTAACTTTGTAAAGTCCAAAACATGCTTTTTAGCAGTTTGGTCCGAATTAAAGATATTTTCAGCTTGATAGTTTTTATTCTTTGAAAAAAATGGGAGGACCTACTTTGCTATTTAATTAAGAACTTTGGACCTTTACAATTTCCCCACAGATTACGGCTCTATTTTGAGACTTTTCTATGTTAGCCACATGGTCAACTTCTGTCCCTGATTTAGAGGAGGTTTTCAAATCCGTTGCACCAGAAGAGCGGAGCTTAACAACTTTGTTTTTTTGAATCTCCAAAAAAACAACTTCAATAAATTCTGGTGCCTTATTGTAATCGATGTTTCTCTCGCCAACCACCTGAATAGGAATTCCGGTACCTGAATTAATCATTGGAGACACTGTCGGAGTATGCAAAGTTGCTAAACCAGACCCAGTTTAATCGTGCCTGCAGATACAACAACATTGGTACCTTTGGGATCCTCATTGCCAAGGTCAATAGCAGGCTGACATTGACTTCGATTATCTTTTTTGGCCATAATTTGGGGCAAGATACGATTTCTTGAACCAATATTATTGGTGTGGCCTTTGCCTTTTGAGGGATATTTTGTGATGCATAACATTACTCTATCTAAAATGTTAGGGGTATATTTGTCATGTGTACTTTTTAATTTAGGATAAGAGGATTTATTGAATGATTTTACTTCAATATGACTAATATGATGAAAAGTCTTTTAAATGGAATTAATATATAAAAGCTCCTAAAAGATAATAATTTTTATTTTTACTTTTCTTACTGGTAGGTGAAAATACCTTTTCAAACTACTTAGATCACGAGAGACATCCAAACTTAGTACATGTTAGATCTTTTATAGAACAATCAACTCAAAATTACATGGCAATTATTGAAAAGGTCATCTAAATTATATAGGGGCATATACCAAATAGTCCCTCGAACATTTTTTAATACACGTTTAGTCAGAGTCCTTTATTTTGTACTAAAAAGTCTCTTATTCTCTTACTTGTAAAGATCCGTGCCAGCGCCATGATAAATGATTTTTTAAAAACTTTGACTAAATATTTATTAAAAAATGTTTGAGGAATTTTTGATATTTGACCCAATTATTATATATTCATTAATTAATTTGGGAGGGTTGAAAGGTATGAATAACGTCTTACGTTATCAAGTCAAAAACTGTATTGCAATGGACGAAAGTTATATCACAATAGCTGGATAGACACCGTCCAAGTTACATACTAGATTGAGAGGCTAATAATATTTACAAACTCTAATTGAGATTAGACTAAGAATATTAGTTATATGTCTTTCAGCCGCATCATCTACGCTCGTAACTTTCTATGCTTGCCTCGCAGCTCTTGCCAAACATTGAACATGTGCTTGTTACGTAAATATAAATACACACGCATTTGTTTATTTTAGACTTGACCTGCATATGAGTTGTCCAAAAGAGGAAAATATATATATATATATAAGGCACCCACCACTTTTATTTATTCTCTTCGCCTCGCACAGCTACCTAGCTAGCTCTCCTTCGTTCTCTCTCATATATATATATATATTAGAGTTGGGCTAAGCTTTTCTCATAAACCAAAACCATTTACAATGGGGGACCAAGCTAAAAAGCCGTACCCCATTAAAACTGTGGTAATTTTGGTACAAGAAAACCGCTCTTTTGATCACATGCTAGGATGGATGAGCTCTCTCAACCCGGAAATTGATGGCATAACTAGCCACAAATCAAACCCATTACTCACCTCAGATCCCAACTCGAACCGGGTTCACTTCGGGGATCAGTCCGGCTATGTCGAACCGGACCCCGGTCACTCATATGAAGCAACATACGAGCAAATATTTGGTGTAAAATGGACCCCAACATCAGAAAATCTCACTCCTACAATGGAAGGTTTTGCCCAGCAAGGAGAGAGTGTTGGGAAGGGGATGGCTGAGATCGTGATGAATGGGTTTAAACCTGATTTGGTTCCGGTTTATAAAGAGTTAGTTTCCGAGTTTGCGGTTTGTGACCGGTGGTTTTCTTCGGCTCCCACTTTGACACAGCCCAACCGATTGTTTGTGCATTCTGCCACGTCGAATGGGGCGACCGCTAATGATACAAAAATGTTGCTTCTGGGGTACCCGCAGAAGACTATATTTGAGTCCATAGAGGAGAATGATTTCTCTTTTGGGATTTATTATCAGTATCCTCCGACTACACTTTTCTACAGGTAAATTTATTTTGGATAAAAAAACTCCTCATTATATAGTGTCATTAACTTTTTGGGGGACGCTCCCATATGGGGACAGTGATTTTATGCTTTCAGCCTCTCAAAATACTTTAAATAATAGGTTCACTTTGCAGTAAACCTATTATTTAAATAATAGGTTCACTTTATGCAATTTCGGCACTCTGATATCAAAATTATTATTTTCTTAATATCAAGTAAACGGAATTGTAAGAGATACATAACATAGTAGATCTATACATGAGGTCTTTTAAACGGAGTCTTAAAAAAACATACCTAAAAATTTACAAATTTTTTAAATTAGCAAATTATTGTTTTATTAAGTAAAAACTGCAAAAAGATGATATTTATAATGAATTAGTGATGACATAATTTTCAAAATATTACATTAAAAGTTCTGACGGTAAAAATATACATTTATTTATTAACTTTGCATTTTACCCACATGATTTTACTTTATATCAATATTCTCTCTATAATGGTCTTTTCACTTTGAAAATCATCTCCTTCGACTTGGTAATTTATTATATTAATTTAATGACTTAAGGTTTTACTTGTTTTATAAAATACACTTAAAATCGCTTATATAATTATAGATCCCTGTTATACAAAATCCTCCTAAGAAGAAACGTCCCACCTTAAGTTTTTAACGCCTTATTCTTAGTAAAACCCGCAAGAGACACTTTTTTTCTAAAAACAACAATGCGTTAGTGAAACGATATCGCCTTTTAAAGAATTTTTTTACTAACCGGATTATTATCTCATCCAAAACAATCAAATAGTATTTTAATTTGCATATATTCAGACATATTTTTATGATATGTGCAATTTTAATATTTTAATAGCCTTGTTATGGTTAAAAAATATTAAAATGTATTAAAAAGGCCTAAACGCCTTTTTACGGCTAAAGCCCGCCTAGACTTTTAAGACTTAAAGTTTGACCTCAACACCTGGATCACGTCTCACATTTTTTAAAACCTTGCTATAAATAGATAGAGGGAACATATGGTGTAAAGTACACACTATGTAGTTGTAAAAAAAAGAAGCTTACACCATTCAACCTTATATATTTATTTATTGAATAGTTGACGTATTTGTTACGAGCTAAAGTTGAAATTATCGTCAAAACATATTGCTTTCCATCAATTCCAAAATTTCTTGTGTTTTTGGACCAATCTATAGTGTGAATATGGTGTTACGTGCATATTTTGCACGCAAAGTACAGTAATATGACACCTTATCACCATACTTGATCCCCTCATACGCTTGTACACCACCCAGTATCAGCAGAAATGAGTAACGAAATATAAACCAAAACAATCATCAAGTATAGAGATCGAACCACATATTTCTGTTAAATTCATATAGATTTTTTCTGCTACATGATGTCTATTATAATCTTGTCTTGATTATCTTTACACATACATGATACATTAACACGTAGGGGTCTGAAAAAGAGGCTAATGTATCCGGTTAATGTCTCTTTCACGAAATTAGTTAAAATATCAAAATTAACACGTAGTGTATGTCCGTATATTCGATATATTATTAATACGAAGGAATGAAACACCTCTGGTGTCCTGTATGGCTTTCCTAAAAACCACTTGGAATATATATAGAGGTCCCGGCTGACAATGTTGACGACGACCATGTGTTTAATGTAATTTCATCATTTAATTACGGTGTTGGTTATAATATGTCGATTATAATCATTGAACACAGGGGAAGAAGAAAATGATAGTTATCATTAAAGTCATGAACAGTTCTTTTGTCTTTTCTTGTTCCTTCCTTTTTGAAATTTGCCAACAGCTGGAAATGCGAGATAATCTCTCTTTTTTTCATATCATATCTAGCCTTTTATGCAATTTATTAAATAAGAATCAATAATGGAACAAGACATAAAAGATCGAAAACGTGTATTGACAGTTTGAGGTCCCGTTTGTTTTGGTGCGAAATATTTGTCATTGATGTCACAAATACTTTTAGCTATTTATTTTGAGTTAAACATTTTTCATACTGACTTTTTTTTTTTTTCAAAATCACACCAAAGAAAACTAGACTGAAAAAACTCTTTAATACTAAATTCATTCATATAGTATGCCGTAGTTTATTGGGTTTGAATATAAGAGTCCTTTCTAATTCCCCTTATTATGTAATGCAACAAATACGCCCTATCATAACTAGCGATTTAGTCATTGATTGATGGTGTGGTAAGAATTTACATGTAGCAAAATCAGTTAAAGGTTTGACCTCGGAGATAATTTTTTAACTACATATAATCCTTTGTTTTTTTAAATAGACATAATCCCTTGAATCGTGAGGTCAGTCTAATACTGTTAAATGACACTAAAAATCAATAATTAGACTTAATCACCATCCGGTTTAAAATCTAAAATAACCTTCAGATCACTTCATATTCTTCCTTAAACAAATCCTAGTTTAAGACTCGTAATTCTAAAATTTATTTGCAAATTATGGAGAAATTCATATGTTATTCAAAAAGTATAATCCTTTTTAATTATTTCGAAGGTTCAATTTTAAAATTTTACCAATGGCCCAACATTCAATAGGTCATCATGGACAGAGCGGCCCTAGCAATTCCATTAACCATCTTTAAGAATTCGGACTTTAGCAATCATGGTGCTCACTGCATCATATACGATTCTTTGCCGAAACCTTGGTATAGTATTAGGACGTCAATTTTAGAAACAACACGAATGCATGACACGGAAAGACATAAAATAGATTCGAAATTGACACAATATTTCATGTTTGTGTTGTATCATGTTCGAGTCAAAATTTTGAGTCGTGTTTTGGTGTCTTATCGAATTAATCGTGTTTTTATCCGGGTTATCGTATCTATTTATGTTTAATTTAGTGTAAAATTTAAGAAGTCGTGTTATTCATATCCTGTTGTATCGTGTTCTATTTGTGGGCCGTGCTCGTGTCAGATAAAAAAACACGAAATCGTATTGTATCGTGTCGTGTTCATGTCTCAAAAACCCTTATCGTAACGTGTCATCCTATCCAAAAATACAAATTGCCCATATTGAATGCCCACTTATGCACTCAAGAATAATTATTACATTTATCCCTTTTTTGTATTTAATAAATGTCTAAATCCTCTGGAGTCACTAGAGTAATTTTTTCAAACATTGATCACACATTGAGAATATAAATTTATTTATCCCATTGTACTTCCAATCCTAATATAAAATCAATGGTAGAAAAAATCCCTCTAGAGTAGTCGATCAACCTTTTGTCTTAGCTTGAAAATTTTCTTCCCAAGTCCAAGATGACTCCACACACAAATAGCTTTTCACAGGCTCTTCCCTCTAATAATGTAGGAGTGTCCCCTATTTTCCCCCTGGCCAAATGTCATAAGAGACGCATCTTACTGGTTTTATAGTTGGGATGGGTTATAATACTCAAATCTTTCATTTAACTTATCGTACCGAATAATGCACATAGTTAACTCCTTATTGGTTTTGCTTTTAGTTGAATATCATGATTTTGTGTAGCCTGGGAATAAAGGGGCATATTGTAGGATTAAAGTAACATATTGTACAAGATTGGTTCAAGGGTATAGCTCTTTAATATTCTGATTAATCAATAATCATGGAACAGGAACCTTAGAAAGTTGAAATACATAGACAATTTCCACCAATTTGATCTAAGCTTCAAGCGGCACTGTGAGGAGGGGAAGCTACCAAACTATGTCGTAGTCGAACAAAGATATTTTGAGACAAAATTGTTGCCAGGGAACGACGACCACCCATCTCACGATATCTCCGAAGGGCAGAGATTTGTGAAGACAGTCTATGAGGCATTGAGATCAAGTCCCCAGTGGAATGAAATCTTGTTTGTAATTATATATGATGAACATGGTGGTTTCTATGACCATGTCCCAACCCCTATCACTGGGGTCCCCAGTCCCGATGGTCTGGTGGGTCCCGAACCATATAATTTTAAGTTTGATCGTCTCGGTGTAAGGGTTCCCGCCATCTTAATTTCTCCATGGATTGAGCCCGGAACAGGTATGCGAACTCATTCTGCCTATACTTAGTATTTTCAGACGTCACTCACAAAATGTCATGAATGCCACTTCACTCATTTGTCATCTCTAAAAAGCTCAATGCTAATAATACCAAAAAATTCTACAAATATGCATCAAATGACACGGCAGGGCATTAAAATGTTGTACAATAAATGAATTTAAGACAGTGTACAACAATTTATTATACTGCCTCATTATCAGGCGTTGCCATTGATGTATTTTTTGGGTGCGACAAGCATTTTCAGCCTATAAATGCATATAATCATGCAGCCTTTCCTATCATACCGCGTCTATATTGTAAATAAGACATGCGTGTAATAAAAAACAATGTGTTAACTATTAAATAATTTCTAAATATATCATTTTTGTTACTAAATAAACCTTAACACATGTCCTGAATTTCTAATTTCCTTCTCATGTAAAAAGTCCTATTTTGTGACATTTATGCCTAATAAGGCATTTGGTAAGCATGGTTGAATTATTTTATTTTAAAAAATGGAAAAAAAATTTCTTAAAACCATTACGCAAAATGAGTGGTTTTGCAGTATGTTGGTGAATTTAATATAGAATGGCATTTGTAAGGTGTGCAGATAGTAGCGTTTATATATCTGAGCTTGCTGTTGATTGAAATGCAGTGTTGCATGGACCTTCAGGGCCATTTCCTACATCACAATTTGAGCATTCTTCAATTCCAGCAACTGTTAAAAAGATTTTCAATTTAAAAGAGTTCTTGACAAAGCGAGATGAGTGGGCAGGCACTTTTGAAGGAGTTCTGAATAGAAATAGCCCAAGAACAGACTGTCCAGGTAATTCTACTAAGCATGTCTTCCTTGTAGCATGTCTAAAGGAATTAGGCAAATTTGATGTGTAGGAACAAAACGTTTTGGATTTCGTATTATCATTTCACAAAGCAACCTTTTCTAATGAAAATTTAGTCTATAGCTAAGAAATAATTCTCAACTAGAATTTTATTTACTAAATAAATATTATGAGCCTTACGGTTGAGGGTAGCCCTCCGCATTGGAAAGGAGCCTAACCGAAATGCCCAACTATTTAAGATCTGCATGCGAAAGATTAGTGGTGGATCCAGGATTTTTGGTCAACCGGGGCCAAAGTTTGGAGTGGTGTCGAGGGTTCTGTGACACCCCGACTAGTTAAATACCGGGTAGCTACTCCTTTATTAAATTAATTCAAAATGCCAAGTTGGCTCAGTTAATAGCATCACTGTCGAAAACATTTTTATTTTTACTAACCACCTAGTATTTAAAAAGTAAGTGCCAAATCTTATTTAAAGTATGATTAACATGCAATAAGTGAAATGAAGAAATAAATAACACCATTCACCACACTGAAGTAAAACGAATAACCATCACAATAGAGTAATAAAGTCTGGAGGAAAACTCCTCACTACAATCCCATACTGAAATAAATAATCGAAACTGAAATAAAACATGCTAAAGTCTGAAAACTGAAGTGTAAAAGATGTCTCTAAGTAGAAATGGGCAACATGCCCTACAACTGATAGATAGTGACTCTGGAATCAAAAGGATAGAAGCGTCTACATGCAAATCCCTGTAGCTTCCACAAGCAGCTACAGCTCGTCACCTGAATGAGTATCCTATGCTTGGTGTCCTTGTGGCTGGGCACCTAAAATGGTTTTACAAGAAAAAGATTTGAAAAGCAAATGGGTCAGAGCCCGAATGTGGAGTTATATTTTAAAAAAAACCTGCAAGTGCTTTAAAATCATTTAAAACATTAAATGCAAAGTACATGTTAGGACGTGCACTCACATTATATTCTCACCTCTCGTCTAACTGTGCACTCCTAACGCAAGTACCCATCTACTACGATATAAACCATTAGCTAAGTGACATCATAACTAGCTAGACTGTAATAGTTTTTACCCTTATTACCCGGTTCTATTAACATATAACGCTTGAAATTAGATAGGGATTTAATGTAAACTCTGATGCTCAATATGCAATATATAAAACTATCAGTCAACTCGTTATAATTCTCGAAACAATACCGTAATATATTTACAACATTAACATGAGGATTCTTATTAATTAAATGTATATTAATCACATCGTAAATATACAATATAAGCACCCCGAGAACTAAGCTGCGGTGCACACATACTCTGCTATCCATCCCGGTACATCACGTACATAAGGATCACATATTCCGAATCTCTCAGGAATAGTTCAGATAACACAAATCACAAATAGTGGAGGCGAACACAGTCACCATCACATGGGTCACGCACATACCTACGCTCCCATGATCACCATACTTATTAATATCACAATAAGTCCTTCTATGACCTATGTTCATCGAGGTACCAGTCTATATCCCCCCCGTAGGCACACAAGGATTAGGGGTCCTAAGCGAACGCAACCTCCCGTGATAGCAAGTATGGTAGGTATGTCATACACACAATCCATATACTAATACTAAGTAAACACACATCTTAGTAATACCGTATTTTAATCGTAGTACGTATCGCATTCTCGCACTAACTATCATTATCACAATTTATACTTATCCGATCTATAATCATACGCGCTATAGTTTCTCACGTCGTGGTAAACACTCACGTTTCAACCCAAACCGTCCATGTAATACAACTCTCGTATGTAAATTCCTCCTCATAAATACCCAAATGTCCCAATTCTATCACTATATCATCAAAGGCATGCTATCTATATCCTCGAACAAGTTTACGGGTCTCCAAAAATCGAAACAGTCCAAAAAGGATCAAACTGTCAACTCGTTAGAAGTCTCGTTCGAACGAGACTGTTCGAACGAGATCCCAGTTCGTTCGAACGAACTGTTCCTTCTAACGATATCTCGTTCGAACGAGATATCGAACGAAATCCCTATTCGTTAGCAGCGACTGGTCAACTCGTTAGAAGCTCGTTCGAACGAGTTCGTTCGAACGACCTGGGGGCTGCTTCTAACGAGCTACTAGCTTCGGCCCAGATTTTTCCCCAAATCGTTTTTCATCCATTTTAACACCTCAAATCTTCTAAACTAAGTCCCAATCAAACGTTTAAAGATCTATAATCAATACTAAACATATATAGTCACATCCTAACATGTTTTTGAGGGATTAATCCATCCTAACATCAATTAAATTTACAACTTTCTACACTTTTTCCAAAGATCTCAAGAACATGAACCCTAATTACATATCATCATCAAATCCCAGAATTTAGTTCGTTTTTCTTTCACCCAATCATGTATTAACATCAAATTAATCATCTCCAAACTATTCTACATGCAATTTATCCTCAATATTCAGAACCTAAGTCCAATTAATCATTGGTTTTCATTCATCTTCCAATAACAATTATAAATCTTAAATTTTCTAACATGGAAAGAACATTTGCTGAAGTTAAACATAATTAAACCACTTGCCTTGTTTGTTTCCGGATTTGGTGTTGATTTGGTGAAGAATCTCTGCAGAATTTCCTCTCTTTCTCTCCTTCTCCAATGGTGGCTTAAGGTGGCTAGGGTTTTGATTTGGGAACTTAGAAAACCTAAATGATAACCTACGTAGCTTTCTAGGTTAATATGGTTTGGTTAATGGGCTTAATGGGTTAAATCCACATCAAATTTACATCTCTAATTTTCGTCACTTTTAATTCCTAAAAATGTAAAATTACCAAAATACCCTTTAAGTTGCCGGTATGGCCTAAAAATACCCCGGGACCCAAACTATACCCCCGGCTAGTGTTTTCTGACTATCTCGACCCTTCCGGACGTGTTGGCGCACTCAAAACGACCATACGGATTATAGATTTTAAATTCACTTTTATTATCAAAATATTATATCGTGACGCGGCGGTCCCACGCGTCTCAATAAAATTTCCAAATTGCCGTATATAAATCTCACGACAAATTTTATAATACCAAATACATATATAATCATATATGCACATAATCAAATACCAATTCGCATCACATTAGTATTTATAACCCGGATTAATTTCCAATTAATACGCATTTAATTAATTAATCCCCCAAAATAAATATAGTCAAAAGTACGGGGTATTACATACTTCCCCCCTAATAGCTGAATTTCGTCCCGAAATTCGAAACTAGAAAGTACCTGCTAAAAACAGCTCTGGATAACGCTCTCGCATCTCATCCTCGTGCTCCCATGTGGACTCCTCGACATTGTGATGTCGCCACTGAACACGCACTAACGGAACTATCTTTGACCGCAGTTTCCTCTCGCTTCGGTCCAAAATAGCAATTGGCCCCTCCTCGTAGGAGCTATCCGGCTGGAGATCGATGTCCTCCACAGCAATATGAGAATGAGCCAAATTATCTCTAAGGTATTTCCTCAGCGAGGAAATATGGAACACGTCGTGAATCCGATGCAAGTGCTCCGGTAGTCCAAGTCTATACGCAACCGGTCCGATCCGCTCAATAATAGGAAACGGCCCCACATACCTCGGTGCCAACTTCCCCTTCTTCCCGAATCGCATAATCCCCTTCATCGGAGAAACCCTGAGCAAAACCTGGTCCCCCACTTGGAACTCCCTGAAAAACCTTTTCGCATCAGCATAACTCTTCCGCCTGTCTTGAGCTACCCAAATGCGACTCCGAATCAACTCAATCCTTACCGAAGTATCCTGGATCACTTCCGGCCCAAGTAGTTTGTTGTCCCCCACTTCTAACCAACATGCTGGGAACGACAAGGCCTACCGTATAATGCCTCAAATGGAGCCATGCCAATAGTGAACTGATAGGAGTTGTTGTAAGCAAACTCCACCAGTGGAAGGTACTGCTCCCATCCACCCCCGAAGTCAATAATGCACATGCGTAGCATGTCCTCCAACATCTGATTGGTGCGCTCTGTCTGCCCATCGGTCTGCGGATGATAAGCTGTACTCAACCGCAATTCCGTGCCCATTGCCTCCTAGAAACTCTCTCAAAACCTCGAAACAAATATCTTGTCTCTGTCAGACACGATATTTAGGGGCACACTGTGAAGTCTCACAATCTCTGAAATGAAGAGATGGGCATACTGTCCCGTAGTGTAGTCAGTCCTTACGGGTAAGAAGTGAGCGACCTTGGACAATCTGTCCACAATTACCCAAACGGAGTCGTGACCCCTCTGCGACGTAGGCAACCCTGTGATAAAGTCCATGGATATGCTCTCCCACATCCACACCGGGACCTCCAATGGCTGTAGTAATCCTGCCGGTCTCTGATGATCCACTTTTACAAGCTGACAAGTGGTGCATTTCGAAACAAACTCAGCGATATCTCTCTTCATACCGCTCCACCAATACTGCCGTCTCATGTCTTGGTACATTTTGTCCCCTCCGGGATGTACAGCCGTGCGACTCTGCCATCACATCGTGCCGCAATTCTTCCCCTTCCGGAACTACCAATCTCCCATTGAAGCGCAATCCCCCGTCTGAGCTAACGGTATAGGACTCGGCTCCCTCTGCAAGTAATCGAACTATCTGCTCCTGACAGAACGAGTCATTAGCCTGTGCCCGTACTATTTTCTTGACTATCTGCGGTGTAACGGTCATCACAGACATGAAAGATCGGGCCACTGCATCCTGGTGTCCCAATTCCTTCCACTTAGCTTTCCACACCTCTACCACCTCATCTGCTGGCATGCGGCTCAACGCGTCTGCTACCACGTTAGCCTTACCCGGGTGGTACTGGATGTCGAACTGGTAGTCCTTCACAAATTCAAGCCACCTACGCTGCCGCATATTCAATTCCTTCTGCGTGAACAGATACTATAGTGACTTGTGGTCCGTGAACAACTGAAACTTCTCCCCCAAAAGATAGTGCCTCCAAATCCGTAAGGCAAATACCACTGCTGCCAACTCCAAATCATGTGTGGGGTAATTCTTCTCATGAGGCTTAAGCTTACGGGAAGCATAAGCTATGGCCTGTCTCTCCTGCTGCAATACACCTCCAAGTCCTTACAAAGACGCATCGGTGTAAACCAAATACTCAACTCCCGGTCTCGGCAATGCTAACACAGGTGCTGATGTCAATTTGTCCTTCAACTCATCGAATGCCAACTGACAGGCATCACTCCAGATATATGGCACACCCTTACGAGTAAGATGTGTCAAAGGACCTGCTATCTCCGAGAAACCCCGAATAAACCTCCTGTAGTATCCTGCTAGACCCAGGAAACTACGAATCTCAGTCGGTGTCGTGGGCTGTCCCCACTCCCTCACCGCTGACACCTTCCCCGGATCAACCGATATTCCCCGGTCGGAAATGATATGCCCCAAAAACTGGACTTCCTTCAGCCAAAACCCGCACTTCTCATATTTTGCATACAACTCGTTCTGACGGAGTGTCTGCAAAACCTGCCTCAAATGCTCGGCGTGCTCCTCCTCCGTCTGAGAGTAAACCAGAATGTCATCAATGAAGACAATGACAAACTGATGTAGGAAATCCCTGAACACTTTGTTCATCAAGTCCATAAACACTGCTAGAGCGTTGGTTAAGCCGAAAGGCATAACTCGAAACTCGTAAGAGCCATATCTCGACAAAAACGCGGTCTTCGAGACATCCTCCTCCCTGATACGCAACTGATGGTATCCTGACCTCAAGTCAATCTTCGAGAAGAAAGAAGCTCCTCTCAACTGGTCGAATAAGTCATCGATTCGAGGCAACGGATACTTATTCCGTATCGTGACCTTATTCAACTCTCGGTAGTCCACACACAATCTCAGTGAACCGTCCCTCTTCTTCACAAACAAAACTGGAGCGCCCCAAGGTGAGGTACTCCTACGAATAAAGCCTTGCCCTAACAGCTGCTCTATCTGATCCCGTAGCTCTCGCATCTCAGCTGGAGCCATACGGTACGGTGCACGTGCTATAGGTCTCGTACCCGGTAGCAAATCTATAACGAAGTCTATCTCTCGACTTGGTGGTAAGCCTGGTATCTCCTGAAATACATCTGAATACTCCCTGACAACCGGGATCGAATCTAAAGGAATCACAACCTCCTTAGAGGTATCCTCCTCTATGTAATATAGATGAGCGGTCGATCCTCCCTCTGGGCGAGGCATCGCCACTATAAACATCTCTTGCCCCGGAATGGCAAAAACAATGCTCCCGCTGAAGCAATCGATCATGGCCCTATATGCTACGAGCCAATCCATACCGATGATCACATCGTGAACATGCATGTCTAACACTAACATGTCTGCAGGTAATACCAAACCACCAATCTCTACCCCCACTCCCCGGCATATAAAGAAAATAAGTGACCCACTCCCTAATGGTGAGTCGACACACGTCACTGTGCTCTCTGCCGTAGCTAACAATCCTAAATCTTTCGCGAAGTGTGTAGCTATAAAACAGTGTGTAGCACCCGTATCAAATAACACCCGACCCATAGTGCCATCGATAGGAAACGTACCCTCGATCGCGGGCGGTGCCTGTGGAACTGCAGCCTGGTGAACGTTGTAGACACGTCCATACTGTAGCTGCCCCTGCTGAGCTGGGACTGCTGGAATGGGTGGCAATGCTGCCATCTGTGGCGGTGCGGGAAGAGCGGCGGGAAACATAGGCCTCTGTGGCTCCTGGCGAGCACCCTGCTGCTGCTGCTGTGGGGCCCTGCCCCTATCAGGACAATCCTGCTTCTTATGGCCAGTCTTGCCACAAACAAAGCACTTTCCTGGGAAGTTCCCTCCCCTCTGCCCCTGCTGTCCCCGGCCCTGGTGGCCGTTACCGTTCCTCCCTTGGCCCTGCTGGCCCTGATGAAACTGCTGCCCATTCTGTCCCTGTTGGCCCTGATGGCCGTTTGGACCCTGATGGCCCTGACGGAAACCTCCCTGTCCCTGCCTGTAGTTCCCTGACCGGAACCTCTTATTATCCCCCTGCTGGGTGCCCTGCTCATTCTGCCTCTGCCCTTGACCAGATTGTGCCCCGCTGGCACCATGTCCTCCAGTCCTGCCCTGATGGCTAGACTCCCCCGACCTCTTACCCTCGGCCATATGAAAACGGTGGTCCTGACAGTGCAACAATGCAGCGTTAACCACATCAGAATACGTGGCCAACGATAGGTTCCCTAGCAGATGTTGACGGATCCTCCAATTCAACCCATCGGTGAACTTCTCAATCTTCTTCTTCTCTGTTGGAATCTCGTCTGGAACGATATTCAATAGGTTAGTGAACTCGGCCTCATACTCGGCCACTGTCTTGCCCTCCTGCTTCAAACTCATCAGCTTCCTCCTCATCTCTGTATGAACTGCGGACGGGAAGTACTTGCGGTCAAACCGCACCCAGAACTCCTGAATCGTGAGAGTATCCCTCTCCTCTGCGGTGGTAATAGACTCCCACCACTGTAGTGCAGATCCCACTAGCTTGAAAGTAGCTAGCACTTGTTTCTGAACATCAGTGCACTCATGCATCCTCAAATGCCTCTGTATGTCCTTCCTCCATTGGCTCGAGACTACCACATCTGAGCTACCTGCAAACTCTGGCGGATGCGCTTTCTGAAAGGCGTCTCGTACACGCTCCCAAGCATACGGGAATGCATTTATCTGTGCTGGCGCGGCAACCGGCGCCTGAGGCAGTGCCTGCTGAATCACGGCAATCGCGGCATTTACCGCTTGGGCTACTATAGCTGCAACCTCATCGGCGTTCATCATGCCCTAAACTGGAGCGGGCTGGGGTTCGGGCATTGCATTCCTGGGAACTCGTCGTGCACGTCGTGGAGGCATCTGAAATAAGAACAAAGTTTATAAGTTCACGGTTATAAACTTAATATAGCTGAAGAACGAAGCATACACAAAAAGAGTACAACAGTCCTAAAATATAGGGCTCTATATCAAAGAAACGTAGCGGAAACATAATAGCCGTACAGATCCTAAGGGACACTAGAACCTGATGCTCTGATACCACCTGTGACATCCCGACTAATTAAATACCGGGTAGCTACTCCTTTATTAAATTAATTCAAAATGCCAAGTTGGCTCAGTTAATAGCATCACTGTCGAAAACATTTTTATTTTTACTAACCACCTAGTATTTAAAAAGTAAGTGCCAAATTTTATTTAAAGTCTGATTAACATGCAATAAGTGAAATGAAGAAATAAATAACACCATTCACCATACTGAAGTAAAACGAATAACCATCACAATAGAGTAATAAAGTCTGGAGGAAAACTCCTCACTACAATCCCATACTGAAATAAATAATCGAAACTGAAATAAAACATGCTAAAGTCTGAAAACTGAAATGTAAAAGATGTCTCTAAGTAGAAATGGGCAACATGCCCTACAACTGATAAATAGTGACTCTGGAATCAAAAAGATAGAAGCGTCTACATGCAAATCCCTGTAGCTTCCACAAGCAGCTACAGCTCGTCACCTGAATGAGTATCCTATGCTTGGTGTCCTTGTGGCTGGGCACCTAAAATGGTTTTACAAGAAAAAGATTTGAAAAGCAAACGGGTCAGAGCCCGAATGTGGAGTTATATTTTAAAAAAAACCTGCAAGTGCTTTAAAATCATTTAAAACATTAAATGTAATGTACATGTTAGGACGTGCACTCACATTATATTCTCACCTCTCGTCTAACTGTGCACTCCTAACGCAAGTACCCATCTACTACGATATAAACCACTAGCTAAGTGACATCATAACTAGCTAGACTGTAATAGTTTCTACCCTTATTACCCGGTTCTATTAACATATAACGCTTGTAATTAGATAGGGATTTAATGTAAACTCAGATGCTCAAAATGCAATATATAAAACTATCGGTCAACTCGTTATAATTCTCGAGACAATACCGTAATATATTTACAACATTAACATGAGGATTCTTATTAATTAAATGTATATTAATCACATCGTAAATATACAATATAAGCACCCCGAGAACTAAGCTGCGGTGCACACATACTCTGCTATTTATCCCGGTACATCACGTACATAAGGATCACATATTCCGAATCTCTCAGGAATAGTTCAGATAACACAAATCACAAATAGTGGAGGCGAACACAGTCACCATCACATGGGTCACGCACATACCTACGCTCCCATGATCAGCAGACTTATTAATATCACAATAAGTCCTTCTATGACCTATGTTCATCGAGGTACCAGTCTATATCCCCCCCGTAGGCACACAAGGATTAAAGGGTCCTAAGCGAACGCAACCTCCCGTGATAGCAAGTATGGTAGGTATGTCATACACACAATCCATATACTAATACTAAGTAAACACACATCTTAGTAATACCGTATTTTAATCGTAGTACGTATCGCATTCTCGCACTAACTATCATTATCACAATTTATACTCATCCGATCTATAATCATACGCGCTATAGTTTCTCACGTCGTGGTAAACACTCACGTTTCAACTCAAATCGTCCATGTAATACAACTCTCGTATGTAAATTCCTCCTCATAAATACCCAAATGTCCCAATTCTATCACTATATCATCAAAGGCATGCTATCTATATCCTCGAACAAGTTTACGGGTCTCCAAAAATCGAAACAGTCCAAAAAGGATCAAACTGTCAACTCGTTAGAAGTCTCGTTCGAACGAGACTGTTCGAACGAGATCCCTCTGCCAACTCGTTAGAAGTCTCGTTCGAACGAGACTGTTCGAACGAGATCCCAGTTCGTTCGAACGAACTGTTCCTTCTAACGATATCTCGTTCGAACGAGATATCGAACGAAATCCCTATTCGTTAGCAGCGACTGGTCAACTCGTTAGAAGCTCGTTCGAACGAGTACGTTCGAACGACCTGGGGGCTGCTTCTAACGAGCTACCAGCCTCGGCCCAGATTTTTCCCCAAATCGTTTTTCATCCATTTTAACACCTCAAATCTTCTAAACTAAGTCCCAATCAAACGTTTAAAGATCTATAATCAATACTAAACATATATAGTCACATCCTAACATGTTTTTGAGGGATTAATCCATCCTAACATCAATTAAATTTACAACTTTCTACACTTTTTCCAAAGATCTCAAGAACATGAACCCTAATTACATATCATCATCAAATCCCAGAATTTAATTCGTTTTTCTTTCACCCAATCATGTATTAACATCAAATTAATCATCTCCAAACTATTCTACATGCAATTTATCCTCAATATTCAGAACCTAAGTCCAATTAATCATTGGTTTTCATTCATCTTCCAATAACAATTATAAATCTTAAATTTTCTAACATGGAAAGAACATTTGCTGAAGTTAAACATAATTAAACCACTTGCCTTGTTTGTTTCCGGATTTGGTGTTGATTTGGTGAAGAATCTCTGCAGAATTTCCTCTCTTTCTCTCCTTTTCCAATGGTGGCTTAAGGTGGCTAGGGTTTTGATTTGGGAACTTAGAAAACCTAAATGATAACCTACGTAGCTTTCTAGGTTAATATGGTTTGGTTAATGGGCTTAATGGGTTAAATCCACATCAAATTTACATCTCTAATTTTCGTCACTTTTAATTCCTAAAAATGTAAAATTACCAAAATACCCTTTAAGTTGTCGGTATGGCCTAAAAATACCCCGGGACCCAAACTATACCCCCGACTAGTGTTTTCTGACTATCTCGACCCTTCCGGACGCGTTGGCGCACTCAAAACGACCATACGGATTATAGATTTTAAATTCACTTTTATTATCAAAATATTATACCGTGACGCGGCGGTCCCACGCGTCTCAATAAAATTTCCAAATTGCCGTATATAAATCTCACGACAAATTTTATAATACCAAATACATATATAATCATATATGCACATAATCAAATACCAATTCGCATCACATTAGTATTTATAACCCGGATTAATTTCCAATTAATACGCATTTAATTAATTAATCCCCCAAAATAAATATAGTCAAAAGTACGGGGTATTACAGGTTCGGGGGAGGGAGCCCTTGAGACGATTTTTTTTTGGTTATTTCGAGTTTTTATACAAATTATAACTATATTTTGAGTTTTATACAAATTATAGTTCATTCAAAATGACTACAAATTATATGTTTCGAGTTTATTTCGAGTGTTTTTTGGGCATATATGTTTGGGACATAAATTAAAGAAATTCATCAAGACTCATTTAAGAATTTGGACAAAAAACATATATATATATATATATATATATATATATATATATATATAGAGAGAGAGAGAGAGAGAGAGAGAGAGAGAGAGAGAAAGAGAGAGAGGGGGAAGGCTCACCTACATCACGCACTATACATCACACCTAATTCTAAGTCCTAGAAAACTTTTTTTTCAAATTTTATATTTTTCCCTTGAAATTAACCTTCCAATCAACTCAATATGCAAAAAATTAGATCAAAATACATTTTGTAGATATTTTAAAAAAATTTATAAAAATTTTTTGTAGATTTTTTAAAAATATCTACAAAATGTATTTTGACCTAATTTTTTGCATATGAGTTGATTGGAAGGTTAATTTCAAGGGAAAAATATAAAATTTGAAAAAAAAGTTTTTTAGGCTCTAGAATTAGGCGTGATGCATGGGTGATGTATAGAGTATGATGTACTATAACCTGACTATATAACTATACTAGTTTTAAATCCCGCGCGATGCGCGAGCGTAGTATAATTTTATTCGTAAAATATATGCCACATATATAATATTATCATTACATTTAAACTAATGTTAATATGAGATGAAAAAATGAATAAAAATTTTTGGACATATGAACATGCCTTTATTTTAAAATTACAAATTAACTATATATTTTTATTCTTTAGTATAGATGGTAGTTCTATGATTAGTATACACTAAACACCGAGATACTTTTTTTATTTAAGACATAATTATATTTTTATGTCTATTTGACACATTATATAAGTATTAATTAATAATAGATGGAGAGAAAATGGACACTCATATATAATCACGATAATTACTATCATATATATATATATATATATATTTCAAAATATTTTACTTAGGCACTTAATCAACTTTACATAAATTATACTTTAACCCCTAATTTTTAAAAAATAAAATGAATAATATCATGGATATGATAGACAGAAATGACAAACAATTAGAACTTGTGTGTTAAGAAAATAAAGCATAAATGGTATAATTTGTATAAAAAATTCTGAAAATGAGTCAAAATAAAAATATCAAACCTTATAACAAAGCACAAAAATAATTGTGCAATCACAATATAAAAAGAGAAAAATCCAAAAAGGAATATTATATATTTTATTTAACAAACAATGTTATTAAACATGGAAGTATACCTCACTTCCTTTAAAATAGAGCAACATACACCATATGCTTCTAACTAACTAAATTCACATCATATGCTTCTAACTAATTAAACTCACATTTCTATATAAAGATTCAATCGAAATTATCTTAAGAAAAACACTATTTCAATCTTCACATAACACATTCTACTTAAACAAAATCACAGTCTATTCTATGGCTCCTTGTCAATTTTGTAAGGATTTTTTACTATTTGGGGTCCAATAGTTATTTAGATTTTTATTCCATTTGTTTACATTCTACTCGTTTGGAATTCAAAATCGACAAAAAAACGTTAGTTAGCTAGTTCGATGGTCAGTTGACTCATTTTCCAATCAAAAAGACTATTTTACCCATTAGTATAAGTATTTATTAGTTTATTAAAACAAATTTTACATTATATCTTATTGTTTTAAATAGTAAAACTTTTTTTACTAACACTTTTTTATAAAATGAGAAAGTTTTATAAAATGAAAAAGTTTTATACACTTTTTTTATTAAGTATTTTTTTTTAAATCAAAAAGTTTTACAAAATCAAAAGTTTTTTTTATAAACTTTTTTTAGCACTTTTTTTTACAAACATTAAAAAATATTGTTTTTAACTGTTTTTATAAACGTTGAAAAAACTTTATATAAAAACAATCTTATAAAAAACAGTTTATGAATGTCAAAAGTTTTTTGTAAATTGTTTTCAACTTTTTTCATAAAACCAATTCTTTATATGAATAAATTAAAAACGTAAAAAACACTTAATATAAAAATATTAAAAACACTGTTTTTTTAACTGTTTTTTGTATAAATGTTAAAAAAAATTATGTAAAAACACTGTTCTTAAAAAAAAAGAACTCTTTTAAAAAAAATATTAAAAAATGGTTTATATAAAAACAACATTTTTTTAAAGATAATTATAAAACTGTTTTTGAATGTTTATAAAAAACAGTTAAAAATTTAGTATTTTGTAACGTTTTTTAAAAACAGTGTTTTTTCCTTAAAAAAATAGTGGTTTATATAAACAGTTTTTTAACATTTATAAAAAATAGTATTTTTAACATTTTTATATCAATTGTTTTTGAATGTTTTACGTAAAAAAACAATTTTATAAAAAAAGTAGAAAAAACTGTTTATAAAAAAAACCGTTTAACGATTATAAACTGATTTTTTTTAAAACATTGATTTTATATAAATTGTTTTTTGATGTTTATAAAAAATAATTTTTTTTTAACGTTTAAAAAAAGTGTTAAAAAAATAATCCAAAAAAAAGAGAAAGTAAGAATAAGAGAGAGAAAAGCTCTTATAGTTTATATAAAAACACTTTTTGTTAAAAACACTGTTTTTTAAAAAGGTTAAAAAAACACTATTTTTTTTATTGTTTTTTATATACGTTAAAAAATTGCTTATACAAAAACCCTTTTTTTTTAAACAGTTATAAACATCAAAAGGTTTTCTAATAAACTCTTTTTAACTGTTTTTTATAAAATCAATTTTTTTTTATAAAAAGACATCAAAGATGTTAAAAAAAAAAGTTTTTATCAACTATTAAAAACAACTTTTTATATGAACAGTTTTCATATAAAATGTTTTTTAATTGCTTTTGACTTAGTTTCGTAGTTGGATTAAATTGAAAGAGAGAGAGAGAAAACTCAATAGTTCAATGCATCTATTAAATTGCTTGTATAGTATTTTATAGAAATATAAAATATAAAGTGCCACGTGGACACTCTCAATGAGGAGGAGTCTTAAATGCTCATAAATGCCTTGTTTTGCATTTTATAGTATATAGAGATATATATATATATATATATATATATATATATATATATATATATATATATATATATTTTTTTTTTTTTTTTTCTTTTTCCAAAATTGAACTGGGGCCAAGGCCCACTTGGTCCCCATATGTGCATACGCCACTGCGAAAGATAGTAATCATAGCACGTGAGTAAAACCTCAATTTCACCAATAGCAAACTTACAATCCCTGATGCATAATATAGAAATATTTTTAGCATAGACAAATTTCAAGTAAGGAATTATTTGCATTTTTTCTTATTTATGGACTCTTTGGAACATTTATATTTGTTACCGGAGGAACATGTACATGTGCATACTCTCGGTAAAGTACATACTTCTGTAGTTTTTTTTTTTATAACATTAGATTACTCTCGCTCTTTTTCTTTTTCTTTTTTTTTTTAAATCAACCCTGAAACAACAAAGGGGGATGATTTTTGTACGAAATAAGATTTAATCATTAGTACATAATGTCATCATACTTTGATTCACTTTTTTTTTGCCCATTCAAAATCTCTTATATTTTCACGACTCTGTATAGTCTTTATGGTGCTTCCGTGGAATTTATGGAATAGCTACAATACTCCACCGGTGACATTATGATCAATGGTGACTTTAATGTATGATAACAGTTGTTTTAGCTACAATACCAATATCCGTAAATATTTTTCCCTATTGACAACCGAAAAATAAAAAAAACACAATGTTAGTAAAAGTGTTCTAATAATAACACTAAATAGTAACAGATTTAGTATAGTATCATTATTTAAGGAGAAATATTATCTTGTGATGTGGGTACCACATGACGTTGCTCAACACAAATTAGGACATAACACGTATGGACCCAAAAATGAATCAATGTAGGACGACACATTATTGAGTCGCACAAACCGAGTCGGATTCGTAAGTTGGCATAAAATTACTGAATTTTAAATGTGCATGTGTTGTGTCCTTATTTGTTTTTGTTGATTGCGAACACCCACTCTACCCACAACCCTTCACCGGTGGTAGTGTCACCTAAGAAGTGGAATTATTGTTATTAACTTACAGTTTCGCAAAATCTCTTTAAAAGTGTCACTAAAAATGTTTTGGATTGTAAGAGGATTTGTTTGGCGGGGGAAAATAAGTCTAATCCTCTATACACACACACACACACACACACACACACACACACACACACACAGAGAGAGAAGACCCTGGAGAAGCCACTTTTTTTAATTCACATACACTCATGTATACACCTTTTAAGCATTTGTATGGTACATTAAGTGTATTGTAAGCATGAAACCGTGAACGTGCACAACAGTGAGCTTGCCGGATCCAGTGAAAATGCGAGAGGAAGAAGCAAAAGAAGATGCAAAACTAAGCGAGTTTCAAGAAGAGGTGGTGCAGATGTGCGCGGCTTTGAGCGGGGACCATAACAAGGACACCAACATCACCGTCTCCGAGGCCGTGAATTATGTGGGCGAGGCTTTCAAGAAATTCTGTGATGATTGTCAAAAAGCCAAAGAAGCGGGGGCTGATGGCTCTCATATTGTTTGTGACACCACCGCTTCCACTCGCCCAACATCCAAATCATTGGGTCAAAAGTTGTTTTCTTGTTTGGTATGTGATCATTGAGTGGGTTTTATTATGGTGTTCAAACGTGGTTTATGATGTGTGTATTTATGTACTTTTGATTCCATTTTGCTTTGCCATCTATGGATATGTATACTGCAAATACCAAAGGGCCATGTTCGATGACAGGCCCATGGATTTAACATTTGATATATCCATGTTTTATTGCGTCGTGTATTATGAAACGTAATCCTGCATTAAAAATATGTTTAACTGGAATACATGTATATTTAATTATGAAAATTGTACAAATTAATTATAAATTTTATCTAGCAGTATTACTCTTGTGCGAATCAATCCACATTTTAAGAGTGTGGATCGGACATGTGTCACCTTACGATGAGCGTAGAAATTATAGACTAAATTATAGGCGCACTCTCTCTCTTTTCTGAGTTCATCGTCAGGTGATACATGTCTGATCCACACTCTTAAAAATGCAAACTAATCCGCACAAGAGCAGTATTGTTTTATCCAGCGTCAGGGTAATGTTTTATATCCGTCATCAATTTTGTCACCATTCTTATCATTGATAAAAAAAATAGTACACCTCACTAAAATCAATGTTAACATAATTTGAGAGAGAGAGAAAACAAATAATAAGAGACTCGCCAGGAGTGTTTTGCGGTCACATACATACACCTCTGTGAAAGCTTAGAAATTCAACTAAAAAAATGGAATTCACATACCTTCATAACTGTTAAGATTTAAAATTTAACAAAAAAAACCACCACCATATCCGTTAAAACTCAATTCACTCAAATCCATATATACACGACCCTACATCATATATATATATATATATATGTGTGTGTGTGTGTGTGTGGATACATATATATAAAAAAAACAAAAAAAACATTATACCCGATTTTGGGAACTTCATCTATGGTTGTCCAAGCTTAAAAAATAAAACCCACAAAAAAAAATCACAACATGTACGTAATAGACCAGTAGATAGAAAATTTTGAAACAAAAAAATCGTATTAGAAAAGAATAAATAAACTTCGAATCCACAAAATCTACTACTTTTAAGAGAGTTCTTACGCATCATACCAGGTCCCCAACATTCACTACTACATGCAAGAAACCAAACAACCTCCACCTGATTCTACATCTTCCTTGACTGAAAAAGCAACAAAACATAGACAACAAAATATAAAACAGTTTTAAAGAAATCTCTTTCCTCCTAACATGTAGTCTGTTCTCGCCGACAATCTTCTGAAAAAATTGGTTGGATCGTTAACCATGTATGTGAAGTCGAGCTCACTTGATTTTGCTGATCTAAAAAAAATGAAGTCGGGATGAGTTGATTTTGCTGATCTATACAAATAAAATAGATCTTGGAGAAACCTCAATGTCTATGAAGAACAATTCATAATTTCTAATGAAGACATTTTGTACCTGATCATCCGGCGACATATGGATCTCCCTCTACAAAATAATGATTCTTGGACGTTTGAGGTATTTAATAGAAAATGAAGAGGTGGGGTGTCATTTAATGAGTAAGAGAGAAAAGAAGAGTATTGGCAAAAGGATAGGGTTTCATTATATGTGCATTTATCTTTCCCACACGTCCATCCATCTTTCACTCGGAGACTTGTGCAAGTAATAAGGAAGTTGGTGTGTATGTTATAATAGTAAGCATTTATTACTGTCACGTGTCAGCATCAGATGATTTGGGGCAAAAATTTTTATATAGTTATATAGATTTTCACTCGTTTATCCTAAAGAACGAGCTCGAATGAGTTTGTAAGCAAATGAAAACGAGTCAAGGTTGTAAAACCATTTTTAAGAATACCATAATATTAATCAATAATAAATTAATTTGATTAAAATTTCACATACAAATGTTCTTAATAAAAGGATCTTGGATCTTCATGATTATCTCTAATAAGCATTATGCGGAACATAAATGGTGTTAAAATAACATACCTCCATAATTGTCACAACTAGAAATATTGACAGATCAGTCAACCTTAACAAGGTCTAATCGGTCTGAATTTTGAAACATAGCTTCGTCTTGTAACCGTCTTGTATGTAGCAAGAACATGTTCCAATTTTAACGCATTCCAACGGATAGATCTCCCAGTATAGCCAAAATACTATTTCAAAACTTACTCTCCTTGAGAATTTAGATTTCTCTCCCTTTCCTATAATTTCATTGTGTGTTCTTTCAGTGTCCAAATAATGGAAATCAGTCACTTCTTTATAGGCAGGGACATGACATAAATCTCCAACAGTCACTTAATATTAACCGTCCATCAAGGTAGATTCCCAAGAGTCCTTTTGACTCTTGGTATTTGGAGTACCCTATCATTAACCAAAGTGACTCTTAGTATTAATATAACTATGGAGCACATAATAGAAATTTTTTTAAGATAATTCTAACAAAAGTCTAAGTAGCTTATTTATTGTATACTAGTTTAGCATCGATATAGGTAATCGAGTTAAATTTGATCCAAGATCAATAATGCTTAGAAATGCATTCAAGACTGATTCATATATTTTATATGCATGTCTCGAATGAATTTTTTTTCGAACAAATACGAGCCGAGCTCAAGTAGCTTGGTTTGTTTTACAACCATACTTATGAGTTAATGTCTAGTAGGTGACTTTTCATCAAGTGAAAAATAATTTTCTAACCAAATTCATTATTTTAACGAGTTGTATGTTAACCCTATAACAAACTCAATTAAACTCACAAGTTCATTAACAATACAAAAGTTATCATTTAGTAAAATTTCTATGAGCAAATTAACACAAAACTATTTCTCAGGCCTACTTGATATAAATTGTATTTTACAATAAATTAATACCTAAAATACATGCAATTAGTGAGTTTTGTTTCATTTAATTGGTTGGACATGTTTTGATAGCATTTCCTACTTAGTTTATTTAATGAATCTCAACTGGTCTAAACTATTTTTTAAGTGTGAAAAGAGTCTGCACTAAAACTCATTTATTAACTATTGTTTCTTATCGTATTGTTGACGGCATGACTCGAAATCATCAAAGGTTCTCCAATTAATCAATAACTTTGTGTAAGTCCATATCGTATTATTATGACGTACCCCATTTCAACTGGTCAAAGATAAAACCATTTTAGTTAGGAGGAGATCATTTAAACTTATTAAAATTTGATAACTATAACTTATCATACCCTTTTATTTTCCGCATCAAAGGTCTAATATTATTTCAATACATGTCTAGATGTTTGTACATTGACCGTTTTAATATTTATCCTTAACCAATCCATTTATACCTAAGGTTACATAGCTGCAAATACCAAAAACAACCCCAATGCAAACCTCATCAAATGGTTGATGAGAGGTAGAGAAATACCCATCTGAACACACAATTGACATTGATAGAGGCCCCATCAAACGTGTGATAATTGTGGAACCTATCTTTTGTAGATAAATTGCCACAAATATCCACCTTAGAGAGAATTCATTGCTACTTTATCAATCTCAGACTCCCCACTTGTTATTCTCAGATAGTCCGTCATTGATCTTCATTGTACTAATTACACACCCCGACTTAAATGAACCTAACGCCTCTTAATTCAAAATGACCAATGCATGTGAGAAATTATCGCAGGTCCAAATCATTTGTGTTATATCCCGTAAGTTTAAAGAAATTTAATTAATTAAATAATTGATTAATTATGAATTTGGGGAGAATTTAAATAATAATTTTTAGTGAAACTTGATTTTTATTATCATTTGAGTGGAGAATAAAGTTTTGTTTATTTTAATGAAATTTGAAATATAATTTTCGAGAGTTATTATAATTATATAATTCATTTGATGAATTACATAATTTATTATGAATTATGGAACTTTTTTTGTTATTTAATAAAGTGTTTGGGCTTAATTGTAAATAAATAAAAGTATGTGCCTTAATTATAATTATAAAACGTAAATAAAATGCTTGACATAAAAGGAATTATGGTTTAAAATTGAGGATACTTTGGTAATACGATAGTTAGTTAGAGAAAGGTTTAGGGTTGGGGTTACTAAACAAAGAAATAGAAAGGATTTAAGATCTAATTAAAGAAAAAAAATGAGCAATTTTATAAAAATAAAAAAAAGGTGTTGGATGCATTTTCATAAAGAGGGTTTCAACTCATTCTCTCCAATTTCCTCCAAAGACGGTATCAAATAAACCCTTGCGTTCCATTTCTAGTACACAACTTGACCCTTAAACCTCAATCAAATTCCACAAAAATTATATATTCTTAACCCCTAAAAATATGCTCTTTTATTCTAGCCAAAAATTATATTTTTCTGGAAGAATTTCTAAAACAACATTTGGGAAAATTTTAAGGGTGTTTGGAAAGAAAATTGGAGACACAATACAACCAATTCAAAAAGGCTTTTTTCTACACCATTTCAACACTTTTCAGGATTGATTCTATTCTCTTCTCTCGTGAGATAAATAGTATTTTTTACCTAAAGAGGCTTTTGTAAATTTTAAAAATTTGTGTTGAGATAATTATAGTATATCTTATTTTTACGAAAGTGTATACTTGATGAATTTAGTCTAATTTGGTATAATTGAATTGGATTGTGAATTGTACTTTCTTGGTATAATTTAAAAGTTAAAGTAGAAAAAAATTCATAATTAGAATTTCATGTTTTAGATTATCCTTTTACTATAAAATTAGGATTTTCCTTCTAAATCAAATGTAGAATTTGGGTATGCATTATTTGTTGAATTCTTACCAATTAAATATGAAAAATTGGGGATTAAAGATAGATTACAATTTTGATAAAAAAAAAGTGCAGGAAAATCTAAATTCCCAATATGAATTTTAAATTCCTCTCCTCTTCATTAGTTATAGGAATGGATTTTGGACATGAGCCACTAACTCGCGATAAAGAACAATCACCCCATAAATGATATAATTCTAAATGATAAAATCTAATTGGTATGTTTAGCCTCCATGTATAGAATATATGTTTTATCCTTACGCATAAGGGGTGGGGGTAAATGATTAAAAGATAAAATATACTTTTTGAATATCATTGGGCTACACATTATGGAATGTATATGATTGTGTTATTTTATTTCGTAGCTCGGGTTAAAGTCTTGGTATTGCTATATTATTTTATATATTTGGAGGCGGGCAAAGGGGTGTACCGGATTGGAGTGAGGGAATAGGGGTGTGCCAGTTTGTTGTGTCCGCGCCAGCTAAAAAATGGTGGACTTACATGCTAGTGACCCGATATATAGGAGCTAGACCTGGGTTGTTTTCTATATTAATGGCCTCACAACAAATGGGGGCTCGTCTCGATTTATATATTTGGATATATATGCTTTATACTTTATTGAATGTTTATTTGGATTACATCTCACTTACTAGATTGTAGTTGCTAGTTGTATCTCAGTATATGGGAACTATTGGGATTTAAACGAAAGTGTTATAAACATGATTAAAAAAATCACACCGGTAAGAGTGGGGACAGTGGTTAATTCAATAATTGTAGAATGATTATTTATACTTATAATTGATAGATTTACTACTTGAATTCGTACTTATTATCTTATTTCTAATTAGGCATAAATTCTTCCAAATTTATCCATTTAATTTAGTTACTTTTAGCACCTCGAACAACGTAATCGATTTGATTTTATCTCATAATCTTGCTACTGACTTATCCTAACGAGTACACCGAGTTTCTGGTATTTCGTATTGATTTTACAGGTATTTGATGTCAATTAAAGGAAGAAAGAAACCGGAAGAATCGAGAAAGAAAATAAGGAAAGCCAAAAGGGTAAAAGTGTAATTTCTACCCAAAATTTGGATAAGTCACCTAAAGAGAAGTTGAAGATATCAAGTTCTTGAGCACATAGGAAGAAACAACACCTTAATCGGAGTCCCGGTGAGAAAGATATGAATAGTCAAAGTTGGGGAAAGGAAAGTCAAAGGCAGATCGATCCGTAGGAGGACCGGACCGGTCCGCAGTGCCACATTCCAGAGAACCCCGGACCGAAGGCAAACTGAAGGTGGAAGAAAAATAAAAGAACCGGTCTGCATTCCAGGCAGACCGATCCGCAGGAGCCTCGGACCGATCCGGCTGTCGAGTTTTGAAATTTTATCCTTCTCTAATGGAGAGTCCTAGTGCAGCTAAAACTCCTGAAACTTTGTAGGGTATATAAACCCGAATTATTATCGTTTTTAGGATGGATAATTGATATAATTTTCCATTCTTTTCAGAAAACCCTAGTTTAGAGATAGTTTATTCTTTTAATTTCAAGATTGAAGATTATTCAGATTTCTGTGATTACAAGTGTTCTTAATTGCTGCTTTTAATGATTTGGTAAGATTAGTGAGTTATTTCCTCTGTTTAATTCCTTTCTACATCATTACACAAATTTTTCTTAGTTTAATCATAATTTTCTGCAATTCAAAAATTGTTTTCTTTAGATTCAACATGTTAGGGTAGATTTTCTAAGGTCGGGATACATGAACCCAACCTGATGTGATAGTTGCATGCGTATAACATTAATCCTCTGAATTTAGTGATTTATTACGACTGTATTGTGTAGGAACACGACAATTATAGATTTTTGGATCTCGTTTGCTTCCGGGTAATCGGGATGCTTTAGAACGCAATTCGAGTGTAACTATCGAAATACCGATTTACTCATCCTCTGATTAAGTATGATGTGGGATTGAACCTCATATACGTAATGCTTGGGAGTACTAAATTTTGGGTCTAATTAATCATTTAAATTTACGATTAGTATTTTATCTGCAATACACTAGGGTTGGGGGATTGTATTCCCGTCCTGTTTTTCTTCATCACATAGTTTAAAGTTTTAAATCAATCTTCATCAGTATTTTAGGTAATTTAGTATAATTGCATATTTTCATAATTTCATAATTGCATCTAGTCATTTCACAAACCAAATCATTTTTCCTTTTCCTTTAGAGTCAGAGTTAGGATTTCCTTATCTATCCAATGTCGTTACAATTCCATTATCCTATTTCCCTGTGGATACGATCCCGACTTACCGGGTTTATTACTAACGCGACAGGCTTGCACTTGAGCCTAGAAGAGAACGCACATTAAAGACACTTTATGAGTCGCGTCAAGTTTTTGGCGCCGTTGCTGGGGAATTAGGTAGACTTAGGATTAGATCGAGTCAATCTAAAACTTTGACCAAAAATTTCAAAAAAATCCAAAAACACAAAAAAAATCAAAAACCACAAAAAGATTCATCACTATCTATCATAAGCTATTAATGAAAAATTATGAACTCACTCCAACTCCCCAGAATACTCCAACCCACATTCATGAAAATCCAATCGTTGAGTACGATCCTAATAGCCCTCACACTCCTAACGCCCCACAGTTATGGATTCCACCTCCCACACCGTCACACTCAATCTCAAATAACACTCCATTTTCCTTCTTAGGACACACTTCAAAGCACACTCCAAGTAAACCAAGTGAGGACACCGAGTCGTTAAGAGAGAGAGAGATGTCGCAACAAAGTAGTGCAGCCACCCACTGAGAGAAATCTTATATCCCGAGCGCACTGTCACTCCGGGATGCATTATACTCCCGTATAATGCCGAGCAATTTCGTTTTAAAAATGGGATGATCCAGATGTTACCCCATTACCATGGTATGGATTCTGAAAAGCGATATCTCCATATCAGGTAATTTGAGGATGTGTGTGATACTCTCAATGATCAAACTTGCACACAAGAGGTGATCCGCTTCAAACTCTTCCCCTTCTCGCTAAAAGATAAAGCTAAGACCTGGCTATGGTCTTTACCTCCAAGATCGATCCCATCTTGGAACGAGTTGCAATCTAGATTTCTCAAGAAATTCTTCCCACCACATAGAACAATCTCCATAAAGTCTCAAATTCAAGCGTTCAGACAATCAGAAAATGAGCCATTTCATTGATGTTACGAGCGTTTCAATGAGTTAGTTACTTCTTGCCCCCATCATGGGTTTTATACAACGCAAATCATTTATTTTCTCTATAATGGGATGAACCTTAATTCCAAGCAACTCGTTGAAACCATAGGTAGTGGTCCGTTTGTCGAACTAGATGCCCACGATGCTGAGCTGCACCTGAGGTATGTTACCGAGACTACCCAATCCTGGGATACTTCTGATCCTAATGCTCAAAATTAAAATCGTCAAGTGACCCCCACCCCCACCGGCGTCCGACCTATTTCACGTAGATAAGAATTCTATGATGGACAGTCGATTAGAAACACTTGAGAAAGGATTTCGAGACCTATGTGAGGTATATGGAAGAGGACGAACTGGATCCATACCAAACCCCGTCGAGAAGGTGTGTGCGATTTGTGAGGCGGGTCATTCAACTGAGGAATGCCCGACTATACCCGACTACAAAGGGATGCTTCAAGAGCAAGTTAGTGGTATGGGAGGATTTAAGGGTAATTTCGGTGCACCGCACGGGAATTCTTACAACCCTTCATGGAAAAACCATCCTGGTTTTGCAATGGGAAACAACATGCTGTGATGGACCCTACTTCACATGTTGCCCCTCCTCCACCATAACACTTTCAACAAGCTCCACACATGCAAGGACATGTGCAAGCACCACCACCTCAAGGAGCATATATCCCTACATCGCGGAGAACTCTCGAGGATACTATGAATCAATTTATCAATAGCCAGACTGCAACCAATGCTAGATATGACCGCCTGATCAGTGACATAAATGCAATTCTGTCAAAGATATAATCCTCGTTGAGTGTCCAAGAGAAGGGAAAGTTTCCTGCCCAGGGCCAAAGACATCCCCAAGGTCAAACTAGTGTTAGCTCCACCTCTACTGAACATCAGGAGCAATGTCAAGTTGTGACCACTCTTCGTAGTGGGAGAGTCGTTGATGTATCGCCTCCCCAACACGACACAACGAAAGACAAAGAGATTTCGTCCGGCATGAAAGAGGCCGAAGATGTTCCCTTGAACGAGAGTGACAAAGAAGACGCTAGTGAGCCAGAGGTAGTAGTGAAACCACCCTCTGCGACACCGTTTCCCCAAAGGTTGATTCCTTCCCATAAAGGAAACCCACGTGATGAAGTGCTAGACGTGCTAAAGCAAGTAAAGCTGAAATTACCTTTCCTCGATGCCATTAAGCAAATTCCAGCTTATGCAAAAGTCATCAAAGAATTGTTGACGGTAAAGAGAAAGATGAAGGTAAAGAAAATTGTCTTTCTAGCATAGAACGTGAGCTCCATTCTACTTAACGATCTCCCACCTAAATTCAAAGATCCCGGTGCACCCACCATTTCCTGCATCATTGGAGAAAATAAAATCGAAAAAGCCTTACTTGATTTGGGGGCAAGTGTCAATATCCTCCCTTATTCCATTTATAGGCAACTTGATTTGGGAGATCTCAAGCCCACAAGGATCACTCTCCAATTAGTTTATCGAACTGTGAAGATCCCACGAGGTGTAGTTGAGGACGTGATCGTCCAAGTTGACACTTTCTACTTCCCGGTAGATTTTGTTATTTGGGACACGGAGCCTTCCTTCGCCTCAAGCAATCATGTTCCCATCATTTTCGGGCGCCCATTTTTAGCTACGACTAACGCTATTATCAACACTAGAAACCAACATCTTCCATCTTCCATAGAGCCCAACATACGGGGGAAGAAGATGATCTTCACGCGGTGAGCTTCATAGATGAGATAGTAGAAGAGTACTTTGAGGAGAACTATTGTGGAGACGCCTTAGGGTCCTGTTTAGTGTCGAGACAGGAGAGTGAGGGGACGTACACCGAATTCAAGAGGGAGGATGGTGAGTTGAGAGAATTACTTGATGAGAGAGCATCGGACGAGGACGCAAGAGATGTAAATTGGGTTTCTAGATTCAAGGAGTTACCTCCGAGGGATACACGCATGGTTCCCTCCAGCGATACATTTCCAATCCTCGAGTTGAAGAAACTCCCCTTCCATATTAAGTATGCATACTTAGGAGAGGACGAGACATTTCCTGTTGTTGTCTCCTCTATCCTAGACGAAGAGCAGGAGGGTAAACTATTCAAAATTCTGAGAAAGCACTAAAGTGCTTTTGGTTGGTGCATTGCTGATTTGAAGGGGATAAGTCCTTTGATTTGCACTCACAAGATCCATCTCTAAGAGAATGTCAAGCCCTCAAGAGAAATGGAAAGAAGGCTAAATTTCAATATGAAAGAAGTGGTGAGAACCGAAATTATCAAGTTATTGGATGCTGGGATCATCGGCCCAATCTCGGATAGCAAGTGGGTGAGCCCTATTCAAGTTGTCCCGAAGAAGTCGGGCATGACAGTAATTGAGAATGCTAATGGAGAGCTAGGTCCCCAATGTACCACCACCGGGTTGCGCGTTTGCATTAATTACCGAAAACTCAATGCGGGAACTAGGAAATACCATTTCCCCTTGCCATTTATTGATCAAATGCTTGAGAGAGTAGCGAGCCACCCTTACTATTGCTTACTTGATGGTTATTCCGGATATAACCAAATTGAGGTAGATGTACTTGACCAGGAGAAAACGACCTTCACTTTCCCTTTTGGTACGTTTGCCTACAAACGTATGCCATTCGGCTTGTGTAGTGCTCCCGTGAACTTTCAAAGGTGTATGTTGAGCCTATTTAGCGACATGGTCGAGAGAGGACTCGAAGTGTTCATGGACAATTTCAGAATTTTTGGCACCTCTTTAGATCTTTGCCTAGAAAAACTGGAACAAGTACTTGCCCATTGTGTGGAAAAGAATTTAGTGCTGAATTGGGTGAAATGCCATTTCATGGTCAGAGAAGGAATAGTTCTTGGCCACATGGTATCATCCAAAGGGATAGAAGTTGATAGGGCAAAAATTGATGTCATAGCTGACAAAATCACTCAAGGATGTGCGCTCCTTCTTGGGCCACGCAGGGTTTTATCGAAGGTTTATTAAGGACTTTAGCGCCATCGCTAGACCCTTAAGAAACCCACTCATGAAGAACACCCCATTTGAGTGGACAGAAGCATGACAAAGCTCTTTTGAAAAACTGAAAAGCATGCTTGTGTCCGCTCTCATCATGCAAGTTTCGGATTGGTCTTTACCATTCGAACTTATGCAATAGGGGTTGCTTTGGGCAAAAAAAAAAAGATAAGCAGGCTCACGTCATCTACTACGCTAGCCAGACTCTTACCAGACCACAACTCAACTATTCTACCACGGAGAATGAGTTGCTAGCGATAGTCTTTACCCTTGATAAATTTTGGTCATACCTTATCGGTTCTACCATTACTTGCTTCACCGACCACGCTGCATTGAAATACCTATTTACAAAGAAAGATGCAAAGTCGCGCCTCATAAGGTGGATCCTACTCTTACAAGAGTTTAATCTCTCCATTAAAGATAAGAAAGGGGTTGAAAACGTCGTTGCCGACCACTTATCATGGCTTTTGTCCGACGTACCTAGTGATCCCATACCCATAGACGAATACTTTTCGGATGAGAAACTCTTTGCTACCTCTTCTTTGCCCTGGTTTGCGGATATAGTGAACTACCTTATTACGGGAGCCGTCCCTCCCAATTGGACTCCGCAAGATAAGAAGAGGTTTATTACTTGGTCGCACATGTTTTTCTATAACGATCCCTCCCTTTTTAAATATTGTGCCGACCAAATTATCCGACGATGTGTACCGGATGATGAGATCCCGAAAGTCATCCAATTTTATCATTCAAAAGCTTGTGGAGACCACTTTTCGACGAAAAAGACGACTGCTAAAATTCTGCAATGCGACCTCTATTGGACCATAATATTCCGAAATGTGAACGCTTCTTGTAAATCTTGCAATAGGTGCCAACGGATGGGAGCCATTACCCGACGAGATATGATGCCTCTTACCCCATACTCATTATTGAGATCTTCGACTGTTGGGGTATTGACTTCATGGGACCTTTCCCCCCATCCTTTGGTTTCCTATACATCCTTGTTGCGGTAGACTACGTTTCTAAATGGGTGGAAGCTATAGCTACCAAGACAAATGATAATAAAGTGGTGATAAAGTTCCTGCAGGAACACATACTTTCCCGCTTTGGTGCACCGAAAGCGATAATGGCCCGCACTTTTGGAATAGGCCATTCGAGAAACTAATGGGAAAGTATTGCGTCGTTCACAAATTTAACCCGACTTATCACCCATAAACGAATGGGCAGGCCGAACTAGAGAATCGAGAAATCAAGAACATTCTTGAAAAGACCCACAATCCCACCCGGAAAGATTGGTCACTTAGATTGAACGATTCACTATGGGCCTATCGTACCGCATACAAAAATTCACTCGGCATGTCCCCTTTTCGCTTTGTGTATGGCAAACCTTGCCATCTTCCCATGAAATTATAACACAAGGCGTCTTGGGAAATTAAGAAGTTGAATTATGCCGTGGATAAAGCCGGTGAAGCTTGCAAGCTTCAATTAAATGAATTAGAATACCTACGCAATGATGCGTATGAGAGTGCTAAATTTTCCAAAGAAAGGATGAAACTCACTCACGATAACATCATTCATCGCAAAGAGTTTCTTCCCGGGAAAAAAGTGCTTCTCTATAACTCTCGGCTTCATCTCTTTCCGGGAAAGTTGCGATCAAGATGGTCTGGCCCGTTCGTTGTGAAGAATGTTTTCCCTCACGGAGCTGTTGAATTAGACGATTTAAAAGGGGGAAATACATTCAAAGTAAACGGACAACGCCTAAAGCCATATCTAGAGGCGTGTGTGGAAGAAGTCGACACCGTTTGGTTATCGGACCCCGTTTACGGGGTAGAGTGAGCTGCTACAGTGAGGTCGTCGCACCCCCAACGCGTATGGGGTGAATTATTGTGTATAGTAGACGAGAGTCGTGTGCGTCGTGAAAGTCCATAGGATTAGGGTTGCGTTGACCATTGGTATCAAGAGGTTATTAATCCAAAATTGATAGGCAGTATGTTGTGAAAGTGAAAATTTTCGGAGAAGAGCGATCGAAATTAAGTTAGGGGGAAATCCAGCTCACAAATAAGAACCGGACCGGTTCCTTTATTTTAGGTCCGGATCGGTCCGGTAGTTGAAAAAACTCAAAATTTAAAGGACCGGTCCGGTCCCCAGGCGGACCGATCCGCTTTCTGCAGAAATTTTTTCCCCCTTTCCCAAGGTGCACCCCCCTCTCCCCAATCCCCTTCATTCCCTCCCAATTCATCCCCCCCCACACCCAACCCTTCAATTTCCCTCCCAAATACACCCTCTTTTCCCTCCAAACCTTTTCCCTCTAATTCCAAACCCTACCCACACCTTTAACTTATAAATAACCACCCATCACCTCCCTTTATCTCCACACCTTCAACCACATCACCCCTCTCTTCTCTCTCCCTAATTTTCCAGCAAAACCTCTCCCTGTTATCATGGCCCAACGACCTTCCCCCTCCAAATACGACTCCACGAAGATCCTCCCCTCCGGCCATGGTGAATTATGTTCCCGCCAAGAGGAGCGATGGTGCAATCAGTTCTTCGGTCCGGATCGCAAACTCCACATGGAGCGCGCTGTCTAATGGACATGTCTGCCTAACTCCGTTACCTCCCTCTTCATGGCTAGGGGTTGGTGTCAATTCCTCAATGAACCGTACGAAGCGATTTAGGCAGCCAAGGTCCGCTCCTTTTATGGCACCCTTGTTCGGACGGGCCAATTCGAGGCTCAAGCATACGTGGATGGTACTATCATCCTCTTTTTATTGGCCCTTCTCACGGCCAAGTTGGCCGAATATGATGTTCCCGATGTTCAAGAATTCACTTAGCCCAGGAACATCGCCCCAGTCGCCAAAGAATTGATCATGGATCGCATTGTCCCGGATGTTGCATAAACGGGGAAAACTGTCGTTGTGGGCCGCCTCAATGTGAAAGCACGCCTCACCTTCCAAATAGTGTGTGCAAACATCTTGCAAACGTCCAACTATTTCATGATGCGGCCCCGTCAAGCCACATTGACCTACCACCTATTTGATCCACACACTTCCATCAACTTGGCCCGCACCCTATACGCCGACATCATGGTCGCAGCCCTGGATGAAAAAGGTGCAGCCCCACTTCCATATGCACGATTGATTACCTCCATCCTCAAGGATGCTGGCATTGCGGCGCTGCTCGATCGTACTCTCCCTCCCGGTCCTTTTGGACAGAGAACCCTGACTAAGAGCGTTAAACATCTAGCCGTCCTTCGGGCGAGCCGGGGCATTGATAGTGAGGATGAGGTTGCCTCGAGTGAGAGAGAAGAAGAGGAAGTAGAAGCAGCCGGTGCTGATGTGGAGATGGGTGACGTAGGTGAGGATGAAGAGTCGGCGGACGACGAAGACGACCCTGATTTTGAATGGGCAGGTAGTGACCTCACGAACCGTATGTTGGCTCTTGAGACGAGATTAAACTACTTTTTGACCAACTACCATTGCGATACGAGCATGATGTTCCGTTTCCAAGAGAACTTGTACCGACGCCAAGGGGATCCCAACGAACCATTGCCATCCTACTTCTATGACCCCTATGGCCCCGACGCACCCGGTTCTTCACAACCCCCGCCCCAGTGAAGCTGTATTTTGTGTGTGGCAGTTTTTCTATTTGTTTTCCCTGTTTCACATGGTTTTATGTTTTTCCCTTTTATTGTACCACAATCCTGTTTTATAAAAATCTGCATTTTCTCCATTTGTTTGTTTTATTTATCGCACTTATTATTTTGCCTTGTTTAGCTTTTAGTCCTTTTTGCTTGAGGACAATGCAAAAGTCTAAGTTAGGGGGGGGTCACAAGTGCGTATTTCTAAAACTCCACAAATTTTCAAAAATGCCCAGAAATTTCTAAAAAAATCATAAAATTTTGAAAAAACCAAAAATATTTTTGTTCAAAATAAATAAAAATTGGAATTCAAATTATTCAAAAATATCATTAAAATTCGGATTGAAGTCTCAAGTTGTAAAATTCAAATACGCAAAGCCCAAATTGACCAAAGATGGAAATTGAGCAAAAATTGACGACTTAACGAATAAGTGTAGAGATTAACAAAACCCGGTAAGATTCGAGCCTATCACTTTTTGTGAGTTTTTAAATCAATCCGAGTTAATGGTTAACTCAAAGTTCTTTTCAACGCTTAAAAAGTCATTGAGGATCTCAACCCGTTCATTTTGATCGTTTATGAAAAATGTGTGTGATATTATTTTGAAAAACGTGCCAAAATTAATCTCTAAACTTAAATTCATCTCGAAACGCATATGGTAACGCAATTGGTATTTTGGACAATGAAGTAGGCCATCATTTGTTACCCAAAAATATTAGCCATAAAAAGATGTGAAAAATTATCCATTTGATAACCCAATTGAGCCGAATAAAATTTATCCTTTTCGTTTGGTAACCCGAAAAACCCAAATAGCCCGGAATTGTGAAAAATGGAAAAAGTCAGAATTTAAGTTCGAAAAGTACAACAAAAAGGGGCAAGAAAAAAAATAGATATGCTCAACAAAAATAGCAAGAAAAGAAAAGAAGTGAAAAACAGGAAAAAAAATAGAGAAAAAAGAAGAAAAAAATGAGCAATAACCCGAAAAAAGCACAAATGGACATCTTAAATGACTTTTCCAATTCCAACCTTCCCTACCTCTTTCATTTTACCCAATATACCTTAAAACCCGAAAAAGTCCTAACCGAGTCTAAATTGCGAAATTGGTTACCGCGTGGAGAGCTAATACACCAAAAGATTATAAAAGAGAATGAATGCGCGAAAAAGAGGCAATGTTCCCTTTTTTAAAATCGTAATCCGTCGATGAGATCCTATTGCTATAAAATTTCCGTCTTTCTACTTGTATGTGTGACTTTGCGTCCATTATATTTACTCTTTATATCACGCATACCAAGAGAATAGCCACATTCCGAGTGATTCGTTTGAGAGAGCATTCCGTGAGAATTTGAAATCAAAATGAATTTTTGGATAAATAACGTAATGGTCAATCGGTGGAAATCTGCGGTTAAATTTCTGGCTTCGCACACACACGCTACGGTTTGAGACTTGTAAATATGACTTGATGATGACTATTTTCTGGAAAAGTTTGAATTAGACAATTTTTGCGTATTTTGAATCTTCTTTGAGTCGAATTTTGTGTTTAAAAGTTTGAATATTCACTGAACGTCAAAATATAGGTGTTTAAATAATCAATATTGGAAAGCGTCATGAACATTCACTATCTATATGCAATGTTCATGCATAGTAATCAATAAAAAATATGAGTTATGTTGGTAGTGTATATGAATTATATGTAATACCCCGTTCGATTAAATATCTAGTGATCAGTCATTTATTAAATTAAAAGAGGCTTCTCATTTGGTCCATTCTTAGCATCACTGTCGAAAACTATTTAAAACTTACTAACCCCCTAGTATTCAACAAGCCGATGTCAAAAATTTTATCTTTTTATTAAACAATAACAACATGGGGAAAATATAAATTAAACCATTCACACCATCACTGAGTCTAAATCAATACTGGATAAATAAATAAAAGACTAGCTGAATAAACCATCGGCTAAAAATTCCAAATCCAAAGTAATAATCCAATAGAATAAAAATATGTATACAAAGTCTGACTAAAATAAAAATAGCTAGAGCAACATGCCTAAATGAAATTACTGAACTGCATCCTACTTTAGGAATTAAGTAACAGAAGCGACTAAGTCCAAACCTTGCAATCATCCACACCTGTTGCAGCTACACATCCCTGTAACATATCGTCAAGTTTGTCATCCCTGTGGCTGGACACCTAAAAGGTTTTGAAAATATTTTGCAAGTACGGGTCAGAGCCCAAATCCTTCTGAAAATATTTTTGCAAGTGAGATAAAATACAATAATTAAATTGCATGAATGCTCTTCATATTTATGCTAGTATCGCACTCACTTGAGATACTACCCACCCCTAATATAAAGTGCACACCTAACGCTTTCTTCCTAACCCTTCTAGTTACACTACCCCGTCTAATTAGCCTTATCCTGAAAATTCCCCAACACCCTACTCTAGGCCGAGTAAGTCGTATTTTTACTTCATAAGTTATTTATCACATTAACTTAATTAATCTGTTTTAAATGCACTATATATCAATCTCACTATTTATATACCAGTAATACCTTTTTACTCAATGTAATTTTCCCGTATATAAATGTCAACACCATATATACATATTATCATATTACAACATTCACACACATGACGTATATATAACCGTCCTCCCGAGTAAGGACTCATCGGATGTTTTCTCTAAAATGCTATCACCCTAGTTATACTTATCCACCGTAACACCCTGATACGGTTAGCTCATCGAATGGGTAAAACAAAAATAAATGTAGCGGAGGCAGCCATAATTCCCCGGCTGTGAGATCGAATCATATCCAAAGCGTCTCACCTCGAAAAGAAAATCATAACATATAAATACTAGATGCCTATAACCTAGAGATTATACTCGCCATGCATTCACTAGCTTAGGGATTCACCCATATCGCGCAACCTCCTGTGATAGCTCTAGAGGGGTATGTATTCCTATAAATATTATTCACACTGATATTTATAAAGCACACAAATATATATATATATATATATATATATATATATATATATATATATATATATATATATATATATATATATATATATATATACACACACACACATACACAATCACCAAATGTATATATAATTTAAAACAGGCTAATCCGTGCCTAATTTCCGTAGCACTGGCCTAAAATATCTTAGTCAATTTCCTGACTCTAAAATTTAATTAATTTTCACATTAATTAATTTTATTAATATGGGGTCACTCAACCAAAAATGTCCGGACACATTCCCTCGGCCTGTAATTCATTTTTTAGAATTTATCCCCCCCAAATTCTAAAACCTAGGTTTCACTCTTTTATCTCCACCTAATTATTCATACACATCTCCCTTTTAAATCCCTAAATATAATTACGCTACTAACGAACTCATCTTGAACCACCAAAATCAACACCTCCGACCCAATAAAAAATACACCCAAACTACGCTTGGCCTTTCCACGTCGTTCGAACGACTCACCCTATTGTTCGAACGACATGTGATGTCACGCAAAAGAGGCCCAGGGTCATTCGAATGACGCCTGGGTTTTCTCTATCTTCTTCCTTCTACTACTGCGTCTTCCATGGATAAATCTTCTTCACTTTCTTCCCAGAAAATACCTTCAGCAATTCCCTCTAATACTAACACGATTTCTACCAGATTTACATCTCAACTCTATTTACACACACACCAACACTAATTCCTATGACCATACAATTTCAATTCATGGATTTAACCCCTGGTCACCAATGGTTTATCACACTCACAGTAAGAAATTTCACGATTTTCTAATTCTTAATTTTTTTTTTAATTCCAAACTCCCAAATTAATCGACATAATTTGTGACTACACCATATAACTCAGATATCAACCCTTTGGATTCATACACAATATTAATTTCCCACTTTTAATCTGGATGAACTTCCCAATGCATAACACCCCAAAATCCATAAACACCCATTTTTCATACGATGACCCACCCAAAAACGAATTTAATTTACATCCACTATGATATGAATTTATTATCACAAATTTATATTGAGATAGTTTAACCACTTGCTTGTAGTGATTTGTAGAGTCTGATTCCTTGACGAATATGATGGATTTGACTCCCAAAATCTCTCCAAGTTCTCCCTTTTTTCTTCTCTGCAAGTCTAGGATTTTTCTCTTTGAGTTGTGTCTGCCCCAACCTCCCTAATTTGGATTTTATAATATCTTTCCTTTAGATTTGTGTCTACCCCAAACTCTCACATTTATATTTTCTAATGATAATCCCGAAATTAGACTTGTAGGCTAAATTAAAATGGCCTAAACACCCCTGTGTGGGCCTGGTTATGCCTAAAAATGCCCTAAAATCCATTTACTACCCTCGGTATTCTTTTTCGACTATCTCGACCTATCCGAAATCAACCGTATACTCAGAATTGTCATCTAAATTACTTTATAACATTCTCCAATTTCGACCTCAAAATACGACACGTAAGAAATCTAAAAATGATCCGAATTAATTAAATTTTAATTCACCAAATTAATGAATCCTCGAATTTAAATAAATTCTTCAAGTCATAAATTTAACTTTCTCCAAATTAAAATAAGTTCTATTTCACCCGAAAATAATTTAATTCAATGTACTCGAAATTATGGGGTGTTACATTGTATACAATACTTATATCAATCATTACTGAAATTTCACAAAGTTCTTGTTTGAGTGAATATTCATACAAAACCATATTAATGGTGATTATTCAATCTATTAAAATTAAAAACCATTTCAATCGCAATTTTTGCATTTGTTTTTTTTTGGCTCGGGATTTTTTCCCTTAGCTTTTACAATAATTGACTCGGAAAATGATGAGAACTCGGAATGGTTTTTAACAAATTTACCTTGCATTTTGGCACCGAGGGAAAGAACTTTCATTTCTGACAGAAACAATGGATTATTGAAATCCACACCTAAAGTTTTTCCCAATGGACATCAGGGCTTCTGCTTGCATCACTTAAAGGGAAATTTGAGGAATAAGTTATCTGGATATCACCATACAATTAAAGGAAAAATTATCGAACAATTTGTTCTTTGTGCGTATTTACCCACGAAGGAGATTTTTAATGCTCACTTGAAAATGTTAATTATTGAAGGAGGGGAGAGAGTTATTTCCTCTCTAACAACTATTCCCAAAGAGAATTGTAGCAATCCTTTTTTGAAAGAAAAATATTTGGAGAGATGACGTCAAATGTAGTAGAGTCGTTCAATTCATGGAAACGACATGCACGCCACCTAGCAATTACTAACCTAGTTGACACAATTCGAATGCAAATAATGAAGTTGAACTCAAGGCATAGAGATGAAGCTAAGGCTTGGAATCGTGTATTATGTGCTGATATTGAACGTCGGGTGCAAGACTCTTTAAAGTTTGGACGAGCATGGGGTGTTTTCAAATCGAATGATTCCGTTTTTAGGTGATGGTTGAGTCGGACAAACCAACTTGGCACGTTGATTTTCTGAATGGGACATGATCTTTTTACAAATGGCAACTAAATGGATTTTCGTGTTCCCATGTTATTGTAATTGCTCAGAGGAGTGGACGTAAAATGAGTGAAATTGTAGATTCTTCTTTTAAATTTCAAGCTCTATAAAGACTTACTCGTATACAATTTATCCAATTCCGACAGTTGATAAAGAGAACGACTTAGGATCCCCTGTTGAAATTAATCTGCCCATATCAAAGCATCCACCAGGTAGACCGAAGAAAAAACATAATTTTGTCAAAAGGTGAAGAACGAAGAGAAATCAAGTGTAGTTGATGTGGAAAGTATGGAAATCACAACATATAAACTTGTATAGAGCCAATGCACAATTAGATTTGCATAATTGTTGTTATTGTTTAGTTTCATTTCTTCAGGTGTTTGAACGTCAATAATATTAGCTATTTTCTAGATATATTGAACATTAATGCAAACCCATACACTTTTTTAAACTTCAGTGTGTTCATATATTGCATATAAGTGTTTACACCCCTGTGTTGTGCATGTGTTCCAATATTGAGTATTCATTTGTGTCACGTGTTGCGTTTACAAACATTGAATATTCATTTAATGGGTATTTTTCAAATAATACAGTTTATATTCAATATACGAAATTTCAAGTGGTGCATGTGAAAACAGTGAATATTCAGTGAATGGGTATTTTTAAAAGAATGCAGTGAATATTCAATATATGAAATTCAAGTCGTGCATGTGTAAAAACTGAATATTCACTGAATGGGTATGCTTACATCCTGTTAAGGACAATATTCAACTTTGATTATAGGAATCTTGTATTCTTGGGTTTACGGGAGGGCATTTTCTGTATCGTGCCCATCACTTCTCATTTTTGCAAGATGTTCGTCGCGTCGACGTAGAAGAAGATCCGCAATGTAATTTCTCTAGCACACAACATTATAGTTAACCAATTCAAACATGAATTAGTTCTATAAAGATGAAATTTTTCCTAACAAATCATGTCATAAGGAAATCGTATGTAAATTTGTATATATGTAATAGATTTGCATAAGTTTCGAGTTATATTTGGAGAGTAATTTTATTACCAGCTTTGTTACGTCTGAAAAGTGGCAATCTTCAAAAGTATGGTCTGGTATATACGGATTGTAGTCCAACATATGCCCCTCATGTGTATCGTACACAAGTGGGTGAAAATGAAATCCCCCTCTCATACCTTCTTCGTCACTTGAATTTCTTGGGAAAAATAACCACCTATTGTTATGGGCTGCTATAATTATGCGATCTTTAATCTAAGACTTCCTGAGGTTGGTATGATTATCGCTTACAATAGTCCGGGACACATTCAAAGTTTAGCAATGTATGATAAATATTAATAAAAAATCATCATATAAAACACACACACACACACACACACACACACATATATATATATATATATGCAAATTACCCAGCACAAGCTTGAGAAGAATTACGGGTTGTCGTGTAGTATGTCTTCTGGGTGCCCAATTAGATACGCCTCGTCCTCCATTTTTAATATACCAGCATATGCATCCACCACCTTAAATTGTAATGATATTAGGAATGTAAATTATCATAAAAATTAACATGCAACTATGAAAATATTATTTCTAACAATTTCTTACATTTTATGCAATACTTTTATCGTCGAGCACTTCCGATAAGTCGACTGTCTCACCAGTCGTCGAGAACTTCAAATAAGTCCTTCACAAAGACCGTCTCACCAATTGTTGGTACTTCTCGTATCATTGCTTTGTTTTATATTATAAAAGTTAAAATATTGTATACATTTAATTTTGATTGTTCGATATAAAATGCATTCAATGAATATTCGCTATATGATGTCCACAATGATCATATCAACTAAAACAAAATAACTTCTTTGAAAACTATTCATATATAGAATATTCACTGTATGCACACCACTTCAAATTTTGCAAATAACTACTTTGGAAAATATCCATACATTGAATATTCACCGTATACACACCATTTTAAATTTCGTATATAGCTGCTTTGTAAAAACCCATACAGTGAATATTCACTCTATACACGAACAATTTTGTATATAACTCCTTTGAAAAAAAACAAAGTAACGAATATTCATTGTTTGGACAAGACAAATCCCTACTCAATTAATGAATTTTTAAATAGATGATTTGAATTTCGTATATAACATTGCGGACATCAAGTAGTGAATTTTCACTGTATGCACACCGCTTCAAATTTCGCATATATAATCGCGTTGAAAAATACCCATGCAGTGAATATTCACTGTATGAAAATGAATTTTCATATAAAGGTATTGAATAAATACACATACAATGAATATTCACTATCAGTACACCAAATTTTGTATTTTGTAAAAATACCCATACAGTGAATATTCGCAGTCAAAATACCCATATAATGAATATTCACTATCTGCACACCAAATTTCAAACTTTGAAAACTAACCATACAATGAATATTCATTGTATGGTTACCGAAATTTCGAATATTAAAAGTGAATATTCACTAAAAGTATTGTGCGTACCAAGTGAATATTCACTACAAATATTCAAAGTGATTATTCATTGTATGGTTACAAAGTGAATATTTCTCTTTGTTAAATTTTGTACCAAGTGTTTTGCATTTACACACAGTGAATATTCGTTTTTTATCTTTGGCTGCAATTTGGTTAGCTGACGTAATTGTTTTGGTTTTGCTATTACAACACTCGTTAATTATTCATCCTGCAATAAAACTAAATGAATATCACTATAGTAAACAGAATTTATCGATAAATGGGGACCTATTTGATTAAATGACATTAATATCATTGAATACTCATGGCATTGATGGACAAAAATTTGATGTCTCTAGGATATCAAAACGTAGATGTCTTGTATTCGTGAATTGGTTACTATTGCTGGCGCGGACCACATATCGTCTCATGCCATCGACACTACAAAGCTACGAATCTTAGTTAGTAAATAATAATTCGGTGAATATTTATTGCTTCAACACCTCAAATATAATATGCACTATTTTAACAATTATAGTTTATTAACATATTGTGTTAATAAGCACTCTTTGAATACTATGCACTTTTAATCCTCATTCAGTGAACATTCACTGTTAAGTTTAGGATTTTGAATATATATTGTTCTAAATGTTAATATTCACCTTTTGAACACCGATTTTCACCCCGTTTCAAACCCAATTAAGTGAATATTCAACATGAATATAATTTGCACTTTTTGACAAATATTCGCTGACTATTCACTATTTATGGATACACTTGTAATTCTGATTGAACAAAATTTTGACTATAAGGCCAATATAGTGAATTTATTGCATTTGTGAATGTTTAGCAACACTGGCGCAAACCCACATCCATTAGATGATGTTGGTCTGCTCCCGTGGCATTAACCAATCTAGCACCTAAATCATCAAAGTTCGATCTTTAAAGACACCAAAAAATAATTCGGTGAAAATTCACTGTTTGAACACGACAAATGCCAACTCATCTTCGCAATTCAGTGAATATGCACTATTAATTTACCAATTTGCAGCCCGTTCAAAACCAATTTAGTGTATGTTCACTGCTTGAACGCAATTTTCATTGTATTTAACGTAATTGTCTTCTCTGATTGGTCACTTTCGAAGTATAATATTTAGAACGTGGATACACTTAATTATCATTAAACATTTTTTGACTTACTAATTCAGCGGATGTCGCATTCGTGATTGGTTAGTGTGATTGGTGCAAAACCATATTCATTGTTCAATGTTGGTCCGTGCCATCGGCACTAGCCAATCATGAATCTAAGTCATCAAAGTTTGAAATCGTAGAGACATCAAATATTTGTCCACAAACATAAAATTCACATTATGCAACCAAAAAAACCATTACAAAATAGTGAACATTATATTGCATATATCTACTAAATGTCATTAGTAATTTTTAATGTGTTGTACATTTATTTAAAAGTATATAAATGAATAACATAATTCCACAAGTCAATGTGATGGTCTGCCTTATCTGGACTAATTATGATTCGCCCTTATGATCTTGTCTATCATTTTTGCATGATATTACCAAATCATCACTCGCCATATATAATTTTTTATCTCCCCCCCTGTATATTTTCTCTATGAAGTAACAGATTGCCACACCACAATCTAATTTGCATCAATTTGAAGAAATTTCACAATCAATAACGATTTATCTACATCAACATATTCCGTAAATGAAAAAAAATCAAAACATACGAGTTGGCATCCTGTTGAGGACAATCTTCTACTTTGCTTATAGGAATCTTGTATTCTAGGGTTTTCGGGAGGCCATTTTATGTATCTTGCCCATCATTTCTCATTTTTGCAAGATGTTTGTCGCGTCGACGTAGAAGAATATCCATAATGTAATCCCTCTAGTACACAACATTATAGTTAACTGATTCAAACATGAATTATTTTTATAAAGTTGAAATTTTTCCTAACAAATCATGTCATAAGGAAATCGTATGTAAATTTGTACATAAGTAATATATTTGCATAAGTTCCATGTTATATTTTGGAGAGTAATTTTATTACCAATTTTGTTGCGTCTGAAAAGTAGCGATCTACGAAAATATGGTTTGGTATATACGGATTGTAGTGCAACATATGCCCCTCATGTGTATCGTACACAAGCAGGTGGAAATGAAATCCACCTATCATACCTTATTTGGCACTTGAATTCATTGGGAAAAATAATGACCTATTATTATGGGCCGCTATATTGTGAGATCTTCAATCCAAAAATTCTTGAAGTTGGTATGATTATCGCATACAATAGTCTGGGACACATTTAAAGTTTAGCAATGTACAATAAAATCTTATAAAAAAAATTATCATATAAAACACATGTATATATTTGCAAATTACCCAGCACGAGCTTGTGAAGAAATATAGGTTGTTGTGTAGTCTGTCTTCTAGGTGACCAATTAGATACGCCTCGTCCTCCATTTTTAATATACCAGCATATGTATCCACCACCTTAAATTGTAATGATATTAGCAATGTAAATTATTATAAAAATTAACATGCAACTATGAAGATATTATTTCTAACAATTTCTTACATGTGATGTCGTGGAGCACTTCCAATAAGTCCTTTACAAAGACCGTCTCACCAATTGTTCGTCCTTCTTCTATCATTGCTCGATTTTACATTATAAAAGTTAAAATATTGTATACATTTAATTTTGATTATTTGATATAAGATGCATTCAATGAATATTCACTACTTGATGTTCACAATGTTAATATCAACTAAAACAGAATAACTTCTTTGAAAACTATTCATATATATAATATTCACTATATGCACTCCACTTCATATTTCGCAAATAACTACTTTGGAAAATATCCATATATTGAATATTCATTATCTGCACACCACTTTAAATTTTGTATATTGCTGCTTTGGAAAAACCCACACAGTGAATGTTCATTCTATGCGCACAATTTCGTATATAGATGGTTTGAAAAAAAAACAAAGTAACTAATATTCATTCTTTGAACGAGACAAATCCCAACTCAATTAGTGAATTTCTATATAGCTTCTTTGAATTTCGTATATAACATTGCGGACATCAAGTAGTGAATATTTACTATATGCACACCACTTCAAATTTCGCATGTAAAACTGCTTTGAAAAATACCCATACAGTGAATATTCACTGTATGCACACCAATTTTCGTATAAATGTATTGAATACATTCACATACAGTGAATATTCACTACCTGCACACCAAATTTCGTATTTTGTAAAAATACCCATACAGTGAATATTCACTATATGGTTACCAAATTTTAAGCTTTGAAAAATACCCATACAGTGCGTATTCACTGTAAGCACATCACTTACACTTCAAATTTCATATATAGTATTGTTATGAAACATACCCATTCAGTGAATATTCATTGTATGGGTATTTTTTCTCAATTTGAAATTTCATGTTCAATATTCACATAAATCAAGTGTACATACCCCAATCCTTCTGTATTGCAAATGTTCGCAGACGTTGTAAGTTCGAATCCTCCATATATCTGTCGACAACGCCTCTTTTAGTGAGCGTATTTTTCTTCATTTTCATCCTTTTGAATTAGTAGCTTTGTTGGACCGGTTTGAACATTACTATAAACCCATTCGCATTTTTAAAATTCAGTGTGTTCATATATTTCATATAAGTGTTTACACCCATGTGTTGTGCATGTGTTCTAACAGTGAGTATTCATTTGTGTACCAGTGCGTTTACAAACATTGAATATTCATGGAATGTGTATTTTTCAAATAATGCAGTTAATATTCAATATACGAAATTTCAAGTGGTGCATGTGTAGACAGTCAATATTCATTGAATGGGTAGTTTTCAAAGAATACAATGAATATTAAATATACGAAATTTCAAGGCATTCATGTGCAGAGAGTGAATATTCACTGAATGGATGTTTGCAGACAGTGAATATTCACTGAATGGGTATTTTTCAAAGAAAATAGTTAAAATCGTAGTGCACTATTGTGTAGTGATTATGAACGGAAGATCAATATTACAACACATACATCATTAAAGAGGGTTGCAATGCATATTATATTTGTTGTGAACTATGAATAGTCACTATATGTTAAGGAAATTTAAAGAACATGTTGAATATAACATGGTGAATATTCACTTTGTTAAACTTTCTACCAAGTGTTTTGCGTTTACACATAGTGAATATTCATTTTTTTATCTTTGGCCGTAATTTGGTTAGCTGGCGTAATTGTCTTGGTTTTGCTATTACAACGCTCGTCAATTATTTATCATGCAATAAAACTAAGTGAATATCAATATAGTAGATAGAATTTACCGATAAATGGGGACATATTTGATTAAATGACATTAATATCATTGAATACTCATGGCATTGATGGACCACCAAAATTTGATGTCTCTAAGATATTGGTAACAACCCTCACTTTTGAGAGTCGGTTTTATATTATTTTACTATGCGAAGTAATTTTATAAAATGCCGGAATGTGGAGTAAATATTAATTAAATGTGGTAAATGTTAATATTTACTAAGATTGTTGTATATCTACTGTATGTGTAGGTAAATATCCTCATGCTGTGCTTTATTGTCTCATAAGATTTAAAATGACATTATGGTTTAAAAATAAAAGAGGAACTTGAAATAAGTTATAAAATTTCCAAATGATAATTTGGAGGGCGTAGTGGGTCCCGAAAGGTATGAGACAGTCAAAATAAGTGTCATATTGTATTTGATGTTTCGAGCAATTTTGACTGGTTTTAACTTAAATGTATAGTTGTAAGTCATTTTAGTGTGGTATTAACCCTTTTTGTTGGGGATTTAGACTTAAGCCACGATTTAAGTCCCCCAACCTAAATTTTATTTCTTCCATTACTCATTCTAGCCCTAGAAAGATAGAGAGAAGAGGAGAGCTTTGGGGGGAAAAGGGAGAATTTAAGATTGGAGCTTGGATTGTTGCTTCTACCAAATCAAATCTGAATTTGCAAGCTTAAGGAAAGTTTTTTACTTGCTAATATGTTATCTCTTATGAATAAATGGTATGGATAGTTGTATGTTGTAAGATTTTCGATAAATATTAGGTTTTGATGTATATTTTGGTATGTAGACCATTAAATGTTGGATTGATATGATTTAAATCGATTTAGTGTGTTGTGGAGCTTTGGAGATGTTGTTGTTACATTATAAATTTGGGAAAATGGGAAGGAGAATAAAGGTTTGGAGTAGGCCTTGAGTTTTAATTTTTGGAGGAGGAAATGGTTTAGGTTTTCTACGACCGATCGACCGCGATCCCCTGACCTGTCGATCGGGCCTTCGGGGGAAGGCTTACTGCTTTCCTACAAAAACACAAATTTCTTACACGGTCGACCGGCCATACAATTTTAATTATGGGTGTGGTTATGTTCCAATCGTAGGTATATGGCCACTTCCCGACGTGCGTTAGGTGCCCAGGTTGTCTTGTCTGATAGGCCCTGGAAGATGATAGTTATTTAGGGGCGCGCCCAGTGGGGAAACTCGGAGGGGCGGTCTTAGAATTGTTATATGTATAAGAATATAACCTTTCTAAATTCAAGTGGGACTTGAAAGATTTAAATTTCCATAAGATGTATCATGGTAATCATATTCCTGCTAAGGAATGAGAAATAAAATGAAATGGTGAATAATGATGGAGCTTTGAATTCATGATGTCTAATTATTTTCCTTGCGTAATTTAGTAAGAGTTATATCATCTGGATTACTTTATTTTGCATTTTGCATTTTGCTTAGGTTTTTAGATTGTCATCCTGATCATTCATGATTAAATGCCATACTTTTATTCATCTGGTGATTATATAGAATCGGGCCTTGACCCGTTCATTTTCTTTGCTGTGCATGAATTGTACCCACTCAGGTGCTCCGCCGTAAGGGCGCCCGTTTTGATATTCAATTCCTTTGCTTTTGGGGAGCTGTAAGATTTTACGGATATTACAGGATGTTATATTTGACGTTTTCATCTTTGTGTTCTAGATATGATCGGGTTTTTCACTCAGGCGTGTGGCCCAACCTTTTGTAATTGCTTAATAATTATATTATGTAAGTAATATATTGTTGTAATACATTGCCTGTAGCTGTGGACCGACAGCATATTCGGTCTTCTTCTTGTATATTCGTTATGGATGTAATATAAACTCTTTCGGAATTCTACATTCTCTTCAGATAGGGTTGCTTAAATTATTTTCTTAACTTGCTCTAAAACTAAAAATTCAAATTTTTGGCAACCCGTTTTCTGATTTATTGGGTGGTTTTCCCATATACTCACTTTATTGTTGTGATGCTGAGAATGATTTCCATCCATGATTCCATAATTTTGGAGTATCGGGCTGGCCATCCCTTATTTCGGATCACGGGTTGTCACAGATGGTATCAGAGCATCAGGTTCTAGAGTACTAGGATCTATGCGGACTTGTCACGTTCTACCGTAGCATTCTTTGATATAGAGCCTAATGTTAGGACTGCTTTATTGCTTATGTCTGCGATCTTCTGCAAGATAGATTATTTTGAATAGTATCTTAACTCTATTATTTCTTCTCTTCAGATGCCGCCCAAGAGAGGTCGCCCCGCGAGACGTAATAGGGTTGTAGAAGAGGAGGTAGGTCCTCCACCGCTGCCACAAGGAACCATTAATGCTGCGGATATTGCAAATATTGTGGCTCAAGCGATTAATTCCGCCATGACTGCAGTGGTCAACAATTGCCACAAGCTCAACAACGGGCTCACGATGCTCAAGTTCCTACGGGACCTTCTCTGTGGGAGAGAGTCAGAGAGTCTTTTTTAAAGGTTCATCCCCCAGAATTTGAGGGAGTCTCGGATGTTATTAAAACAAATCAATGGAAGAAGGATATGCAACTCCACCTTCGCATGTTGGGATGTAGTGAGGAGAAGAAACAACTCCTTGCCACTTTCAAACTTGTTGGGTTTGCTTTGCACTGGTGGGAGACTATGACTACACCAGAGCAGCGAGACACAATGACTATCAATAAATTATGGGCTTTGTTTGATCGGAAGTACTTCCCTCCCGCAGTTCAGAGGGAGATGAGGAGGAGGCTTCGGGATGTTATCCAAGGTGAGAGATCCGTGGCGGAATATAAATAGGAGTTCACCCGGTTGGCAAGTTTTGTATCGAATGAGGTGACTCCAGAAGAAAGGAAGATTTCGAAGTTCATGGGAGGTCTGAACTGGAGAATCTGGCAACACTTGCTGGGTAACCCAGCTTTGCAAACTTTTGGTGAGGTAATGAATGCAGCGTTGCTCCATTGCCAAGAGCATCGGTTATACATGCAGAGTAGCAAGAAATCTACCGTAGTGGGGCAAGCGGGAAAGCCTGGAGGAAATTTGATTGGAGGAGGAGCATTTTCGTCATCCCAATCTTCGGGTAATAAGCAGAAAGAAAGGGATCCCCAGTAAAGGGACTCGTCAAAGAGGCAACGCTTTGGTGGGTTTAATGCGGGTGGAAATAGTAATAGACAAGGTCAAGGTGGACAATAACAAACAGGCCGGGGTGGTCAGGGAGGTAGAGGCCATCCAGGCTAAGGCTTCGAGCATTTTAGAAATAATAGGGGTCGAGGCCAGGAAAATTTGATGGGGAGGTGCTTCCATTGTGGGGAGGCGGGTCATTACAAGAATGATTGTCCTCAGTTGATTGGGGGACAGCTTCCTAAAGTTACCCAGCAATCGCATGTTCAGTTTCCTCCACAGGCACCTAATCTAGTTTCCCCTCCACAACAGGGTCAGCTACAGTATGGGTGAGTTTATCATATTCAGGAGGCTATGCTTCCTCCAGCTCCGCCGGCGTCGCCAGCCATTGAGGGTAAGTTTCTTATTCAGGGACACATGGGACGTGTGTTGTTTGATACTGGTGCGACACACTCATTCATTTCTAAAAGTTTTTCTCAGTCTACCGAGTTGATAAAATCTGCTGAGAGTACTTTTACTAGCGAGTAATATATTGTAATTGCTTAATAATTATATTATGTAAGTAATATATTGTTGTAATACATTGCATGTAGCTGTGGACCGACATCATATTCGGTCTTCTTTTAGTATATTCGTTATGGATGTAATATAAACTCTTTTGGAATTCCACTTTCTCTTCAGATAGGGTTGTTTAAATTATTTTCTTAACTTGCTCTAAAACTAAAAATTCAAATTTTTGGACCGACGTTTTTTGATTTATTGGGTGGTTTTCCCATATACTCACTTTATTGTTGTGATGCTGAGAATGATTTCCATCCATGATTCCGTTATTTTGGAGTATCGGGCTGGTCACCCCTTCTTTCGGATCACGGGTTGTCACAATATCAAAACGTAGATGTCTTGTATTCATGAATTGGTTACTATCGCTGGCGCGGACCACTCGTCGTCTCACGCCATCGACACTACAATACTACAAAGCTTAGTCGGTAAATAATAATTTGATGAATATTTATTGCTTCAACACCTCAAATATAATATGCACTATTTTAACAATTCTGGTTTATTAACATATTGTGTTAATAAGCACTCTTTGAATACTATGCACTTTTAATCCTCATTCAGTGAATATTCACTGTTTAGTCTGGGATTTTGAATATATATTATTCTAAAAGTGAATATTCACCTTTTGAACACCGATTTCACCCTGTTTCAGACCCAGCTAAGTGAATATTCAATACGAATATAATTTGCACTTTTTGAAAAATATTTACTGACTATTCACTGTTTGTGGATACACTTGTAATTCTGATTGAATTTGCACTAGTAATTCAATGTATGGATATCTAATTGCCCATCATTTCTCATTTTTACCATATGTTCGTCGTGCCGACATAGAAGAAGATCCGTAATGTAATCCCTCTAGTACACAACATTATAGTTAACCGATTGTCGTGTAATTTGTCTTCTACGTGCCCAATTAGATACACCTCGTCCTCCATTTTTAATATACCAACATATGCATCCACCACCTTAAATTATAATGATATTAGCAATGTAAATTATCATTAAAATTGAAATGCAACTATGAAAATATTATTTCTAACAATTTCTTACATTTTATGCAATACTTTTGTTGTCGAGCACTTCTAATAAGTCCTTCACAAAGACCGTCTCACCAATTGTTGGTACTTCTCGTATCATTGCTCTGTTGTATATTATAAAAGTTAAAATATTGTATATATTTAATTTCGATTATTCGATATAAAATGCATTGAATGAATTTTCACTACTTGATGTTTGCAATGTTAATATCAACTAAAATAGAATAACTGCTTTGAAAACCATTCATATATATAATATTCCCTGTATGCACACCACTTAATATTTCGCAAATAACTACTTTGGAAAATACCCATACATTGAATATTCACTGTCTACACACCATTTTAAATTTCGTATATAGCTGCTTTGGAAAAACCCATATAGTAAATATTCACTCTATGCGCACAATTTCGTATATAGGTGCTTTGAAAAAAACAAAGTAGCGAATATTCATTGTTTGAACAAGACAAATACCAACTCAACTATTGAATTTCTATATAGCTGCTTTGAATTTCGTATATAACATTGCGGACATCAAGTAGCAAATATTCACTATATGCACACCCTTTCAAATTTCACACATAGAACTGCTTTGAAAAATACCCATATAGTGAATATTCATTATATACACACCAATTTTCATATAAAGGCATTGAATAAATACACATATAATGAAGATTCGCTGTCTGCACGCCAAATTTTGTATTTTTGTGAAAATACCCATACAGTGAATATTCACTGTCAAAATACCCATACAATGAATATTCACTATCTGTACACCAAATTTCAAACTTTCAAAACTAACCATACAGTGAATATTGACTGTATGGCTACCAAATTTTGAACTTTGAAAAATACCCATACTATGCATAGTCACTGTATGCACAACTCTTCAAATTTCGTATATAGCTGCTTTGAATAAAATCCATACACTGAATATTCACTCTATCCACACTTCATATTTCATATATATAACTGCTATGAAACATGCTCAATTCGCTAAAAATGTAAACTTCAAATTCAGTGGTGTAAATGGAACACTGTTTCAGTAAATATTCATTGAACGAGGATTAAAAATAGTGCGTACTTTTTAATTGTTCAAATACTGGATATTCACCTTTTTTGGATTTAAGTCGGTGTATGTGTATTAAAATAGTGAATATTCACACATTAAAGGAAAATAATTTTTTAAAGAGTGCATACTATATATGAAGTCTTCAAACAATGCATATTCACTGAATGACTGAAAATGTCGAGTCAAAATTCATTGTGTAGTGTAATGAATTTTCAATCTTATATCTAAGAGCATGCTCAATTCTCTAAAAAATGTAAAGTTCAAATTCAATGGTGTAAATGGAACACTGTTTCAGTCAATATTCACTGAACGAGGATTAAAAACAATGTGTACTTTTTAATTTTTCAAATATTAAATATTCACTTTTTTGGATTTAAGTCGGTGCATGTGTATTAAAATAGTGAATATTCACACATTAAAGGAAAATAATTTTTCAAAGAGTGCATATTATATATGAAGTCTTCAAACAGTGCATATTCACTGAATGATTGTAATAACCTGTCACAGTCACGCATACGGCTAAATTAATATCGTGAAATTTACTAGAATTATGAATATTTCACCATAATCATGTAAAATAAAAACTACTTAACTATGACAAATACAAATTTCTAGTTATCTCACAAAAGTCAATGTTCACCCAAAATCCAAAACCACAACCTATGATGTGCCATAAAACCACGAAGGAAAATTCCCCAAACCCTTTACCCCGCTGCTCCTCCTTCTCCCAAACACAATTCCCTCTATCCCTCAACCCGCTGACCTCCTTTCCCTTCTCCCTCCACCGTTGACTATCCCCTACCCCGAAACCCCTGAACCACCGTCGATCTTCATCTTCACCTAAAATTCTTTTTTTTATTATTACTATTTAGGCCATGGATGAAGTTTAAAAGCTTTTGTATATATATCTATCCATATCAATTTATACATACATAAATGAAGACAAGAGTGTTTGTTAAATATCTTACAGAGATGGCGTTTCTCACAGGCAAAGAAGCAGACGATAATAGATCTGGATATTAATACGAACGAGGAACGAAGATGTTGCTGGTCGTATTTGTTGAATATTAATAGAGATGAGAGGGAAACGGTCTTCTTGAATATTAACAGAGATGAAAGAGAAATGGATATGGTTGGGATTCTAATGATATGTGTGCAATGGGTTCCTAAATTACACGAAGGCTAAAATGGTCTATAAAATAGAGGGAAACGTGACTTTTATTAGTAGGATCTAATAGGGTGAAAATTAATTATGGGACTAATTAGGGAAATCACCATGTAAATAGGACCTAATAGGAAGATCCCCTAAATAAATTAAGTTATAAATAAATTCATATAAAACTATTTATGTTTATTAAAATAGAATGTATGGATATTTCGGTTAAATTAAATGAAAAACTACACTGAACCTAACATATCTTAGCATATATGTATAAGTTGTTCAGGTTGAGTCGACCACAACAAACCCTAAGTTTATATGGGGTGAATTGGGATTTTTTAATTTTTTTAAATTTTTACAAAATCAAACAATTTCGTTTGATACACAAATCTTTTTTTATTCTCTCAAAACTTGTTTGGTCATAATAATATATTTTATTTATTGGTTGTTATAATGATTTGTTATTTATTGTCTAAACTTGTGTGTGTGTGTGTGTGTGTATAAATATATATATATATATATATATATATATATATATATATATATATACACACACATTTTCAATCAAGATAATAATCATCACACACAAAAGTAAGGTATGAATGTAAAATGAGTAAGGGAAGAGAAATGTAGTGATGATTTTTTTACGTTGTTCATCTTGACCAACATCTATGCCCTAGATAGTAGTTGAAAAATCTCCATTATCTTATAGTTCATTAAGGAAGAATCATAATCTTACTATGAAACAATATCCATCCTTATAAGCGCAACTAATAAGGTAATCACAACATCCTTGACCAAGCAGATATGAGCAAGATCAATGGCACTACCTCCGCCATTGAATCCACATAATCACAACACTACTGGTTAGGACGATGTGACACCCTGCCTATCTAAATATCAAGTGATCATTCCTCTACTAAATTAAAATAAGAATTTTATTTGGGTCATTCTTAGCATCATTGTCGAAAATATTTTAATAAATTACTAACCACCTATTAGTTAAATAGCTCGGTGCTAAATTTTATCTTTCATTTAAAAGGCGACAAGTAAATCGTTAACTAAAATCGACACAACAATAAAGCTAAATAACCAATCACACCAGTAAGGAAATCTAAACATCATATAATAAAAACCAAACAACAAATAAACCATTGGTTACCAAAATCCAAAATAACATCTTAATGAATTGATCATTAATAGTAACTGAGTCGAGAAATAAAGGGCAACACGCCCAACTGATCACTGAAGTAAAAAACCTATTCTATAATACAATAACTGAAGCGGCTACTCAACAACCTGCAAGACTCCACATCAGTTGTAGCTTTGTGTCCCTGGAAAGAATAGTCATCCATGACATCCCTGTGGCTGGACACCTAAAAGTTTTTAGAAAATAATTTTATACGGGTCAAAACCCAGAACCTTTTAAAAATAATTACAAATACTTTAAGCTTCATTGATAAATATGCAGTACAAGTTTCCATATTTAAGTCGGTGTCGCACTCCCATGCGATATTCCTTACCTCTCAACTATAGTGCACACCTAGCCCATACATCTTAACCGACCTAGTTACGCTACCCGCCTAACTAGTCCTATTGAAAATCTCACCAATACCCTACTCTAACCCGAGTATTGTCTATCATTTATTTCTTAGATAGCTTAAATGATCATCTCATCATTAATCATTATTATAACTTTACTCCAGTTATTTATGAACATCCATGCTTAATATATTAAGCCCGTATACAATTAACTACATTATTATATATGTAATGAGATACTATAATAAACACACATATGTTCACTCTTAATGTGTTAAGCCTGTACATAATTAACTACACTATTATATACTTAAAGATATACTACAACAAACACATATAGTTGTCATCCCTCAAGTAATAACTCATTAAATGACGCCATCCCCCGAGTAATAACTCATGAGACATCACCATTCCCCGTGTAATAACTCATTGAATGTCATCCGAAAAGTAATAACTCATTGGATGTCTTTCTCTACAATGCTATCATAATCCAGTGCATACTCACTTCATCCTGGTTATTGATGGTAGAACCCTTACATCAACTCGGTAAAAATCGCAAACGTATTGGAGGCGGTCATAGTCCTTCAATAGTGAGCCCTAACTATACCCAAATGGTCTCACTTAGAATATAAATCACACAAACATAAACATGGAACTATGACATGTGGACTATATTTACCCTGCTTTCGCTCTCCAGGGAAGATCACCTACATCGCGTAACCTTTACTAATATCACTAGAGGGGTATATTCACACCAATATCACATACACATATATTATTGCATTTGTATATATATAAAGTTTGACTAACCTATTGCTATTGCCCGAAGCACTAGTCCACTTATTCCAAGTCTATTCCCCGACCCTTAATTTATTTAAGTTCTCACCATTTAAGTAAATAAAGTAGCGTTACCCTGCTAAATTGCCAGGACTTACCCAACCACTCCGTCATATAAATTAGTTAAGTTTATAACGTAGTATCACAACTCTAAAACACTTGGACTTACCCAACCAGCTCATACATCAATGGTATTCGAATTCTTCTCTCCTAATTCGTTATTCAAAAATCTTCGTGAAATATTTATCTCCCCATTTCTAATCCAAATTTGATTACCAAATCATTTCAAGGTAATGTAACCCTTCTAAGTCACTCTAATTGCATTTTCTATCTTTAAGAGTTTTCTAAATCAACTGAAACCCTCCCAAATTAACCCAACAATCAAATAACCCAACCTTAATATGCCCATAAATTTGAACGCCAAACCGATTCGCTAGTCTAGTTCAACGAATTCTAGCCCAGTTTTTCATCTTTAAATCCATCTGAAATATTATGAACAAGTTCTTCTACATTCACCAATTTATGTAGAATATAATAGGACATTTCATACATGATTCTAACATCTAGGAATCATTTTAATTTCAAATATCAACTAACAATCATCTAATTAATCCATTCAAATGGGTCTAAATCATGGACACCTCAAATAACCCTAGATTCAATTCAAAACACCAATTAATTATGATTATCCTATGAATCTCTAACCAGATCCAATTTCCAGCAGGTATAATTCATCCAATAACATCAATATTCGTTTACACTATAATTCGTGTGATCAATTTCGCAAAACCCTTTTTTACATGTGAAATCCACACCCAAAAATTATGTTTCACATCACCTACCATAATATGAATAGAACCTACTACTTATTCGATTAAGAAATTAGATTACTTTCCTTGGAATGTTTGTAGAGTCTAATCTACTTCGTGTGTGAGGGATATTTGTTATGTTTTCCCCAAATCATTTCCTTAATTGGCCTCCTCTAGCTTTCTCTTCATTCTTTCTTAGGGTTTAGAAATAATGATATGATTGCCTCACCCACCTAACCCCTATGGTTTTAAACACAAATCCCAAAATTAGATTATTGGGCTAAACCCAAATGACCTAAATACCCCTACGTGAGTCTGAACTAGTCTAAAAGCTCTTAGAACCCAATTACTACCCTGGGGTACTTATTTCTGACTATTTTGACCTATTCGGTATCAACCATGAACTCGAAATATCCATACGAGCCACTATATATAAATTTCAAATCTCAACCTTTATATAGTCCACTCACAAGCCCCAGTTGAGATATCATCACTATATCATCGTTATTACTCACTACGACATACTAACAACTCACCGTATTTTATTTACCATAAAGACACTTAGTAAATTTACCACATAAATATTAATCTTATTATCATAAATTAATATTTATTAAATAGGCGATATTTCATTTTAGTTAAATTACTGCACACGTGTAATTTAAAATACCAAAAATAATTAAATCCATAATTATTAAAAAATACAGGGTGTTACATATCCCCCCCCCCGGCAAAGGAATTTCATCCTTTAAATTCGGATATTCCCGATATTAAAAACTTCGGATACATATATGCAATGCATCCTAATGTATTCAAAGTTAACTCATGATAATATTTTGGTGTTTCCATTATACACATGCCAGTGGTACCATTTTGATTGAAGGTCTACTCACTACAACCCAAGAATAGCGACAAGTCCATTCAAACTCTTACATACCGATGAATTCTCTCATTCTTAAGGTCTCTCTCATACAATGACACGCAAAACTATTATGAATCATGTAACAACACTCAAAAAGACAAGCCTACACTCCATTGGCTCTATCATCTTAATGTTGGAAAAGCCCCACTTTTATAGGTACCAGTTTTTCTTGTTGTCAAAATACGTAACTCCCTTCAAGAGAGACACCCGCAACAACCCCTGATCATTCATATCAGATTTCAAACTTCTATTCACGATAACGTAACTCTCACTATATTCCTGAACTATACTAAAATGTCGTAGATTAACTCAGTCCTTACCGAAGGACCCTGGATCGCGTCGGGTATAAGAAACTTATTGATCCCCACTCCTAACCAACCAAAGGGTGGATGAAAAGATATCCGTATGAAGCCTCAAAAGGTGCCACACAAATAATAAAGTGCTACAGGTTAACACAGGTAACTCTACCAGTGGTAATTACTACTCCCAATTGCCCTAAAATTCCATATTCACATTTCAAATGTATCCTCTAACATCTTAGTCAACCCTCCCTTTTACCCATAGGTCTACGGGTGGTATATTTGTTCAAACATAACTCCATCCCCACTACCTTCTGATAACCCAACCAGAGGTGGGTCACGAGGGTCTTATCTTGACCCACAACAATGCTGGGCGGCACCTTGTGCCGACTCATTCCCTTCCTTTAAAAAAATGATGGGCACCCTTCCCGATGGTGTAACTTACCAAATTAATAATATTTTATCCATCTTCGTCAGGCAATTCCACCAACTCAAATGAAATTTAACCCTCTCACGATGTTGGTGACCCCACAATGAACTTCATCAATCTATTCAACCATTCCGTCACTGGAATTACCAAGTACTGTAAAATGCTAGTTTATGGCTTAGGAATAACCTTTTTCCCTTTAATGAGTGGTGCATTTGGGGACAATTTCATCATGTCTCACTCCACACAAACCCACACAATCAATTTCCCAAGTTATGTGATACATCTTACTCCCTTTCTCGGAGTATACTAAAACCGTGACCCATACATTTGTTCTAAAATTGCGTACTTTGAAAGTCTCTCTTATCTTGTAAATTTAACATCCTATATATGCGTAAGCACCCTCAGAACATGGCTGAGTATGACTTTGCTCTAATCCCTAAAAGTGTTGGACCTTCGGTTTAAAGAGATCCCTCGTCTATATCCCTACAGTGTTTTAACCCATCTCTTGGGTGATAGCTCTCCATACTGTACACATATCTGGACTATCTTTCTTTTAGAAAAGATTCAGTCCATCCTACTTTTCCAATTATACTTCTAACTTACCCATACGCATACGTTCAACATATACATCTCCACTCCTCCTAATCGCAGATGATACTGAAAATACAATTAATCAAAGTGCCCAGACAACCTATATCCTGGGCATCTCAGGACAATTATATCGTACGTAGTATATATATATATATATATATATCCAAATAGGTCCCCGCATACTCGGCGTGACTATAAAGTAAGGGTATACTCAATTACCCTTACAATCGCAATTTAATTATACTCAATATTGCCCCTCTGATCCAGTAGTGTTGTAAATGTTCCACGGTGATTCCTACGCAACACTTACCAACCTCACTGGCCCTAAATCAAAAGATTTATTAGCTCAAAATGATATCCATGTACACGTGCAATAACCGTATTATTAATTTCATGCCCTACCAACCACATGTCTCCTATCTTTCGACGCTCACTAAGGTTCATGCGTAGGATATCTTAAAAATTAAATCCAAACAAGGAACCTCCCCGATACACTACTGCCTAACATTGTTGGTCCCTGAGATTCGTAAGCCTAAATCATATAACTTGGACACCCAAAATCCTGTCCCCTGACATATAAGTCTAATCGTCCACTCCCATGTCACTCAAGGTGTCATACAATAGGTCGCTCTCACTACTAAGTCCTCAGTGCTAAATTAATAACAAGCCAAATCTCCTCGTTCGATAGTAAACTCGATATCCCCCCGAATCGCATCAGTAAAGTCCCTACACACTGGGATTGAAAATAACGAAATATTTATACTTCTCGAAGTCTCTATTACAATATATAACATATATATACAGGCTCGTCCCTCTTTCAGCTGATACCTTGCAAAATAATACATTCGACCCGGGAACAACGAATATGACAGTCTTACTCTAACAGTCCACCATCACTCAGACTTTCGCTAACCATTCAATACCTAGGATTATAATATTCTCTACCCTTATTATAACTCTCAAAAGGAGGAAAAATATCACAGAATAGAAACATCCTCTTAGTGTCCCTACCCGCTCCCCTACAGGTGGCACCAAAGAGCCCCGCAACCCAATGGTAAATATATGCAAATTAATAAGGCTGATACTACCACCTTCCCCCCACTAAACTCGACTCGCGTGTGAATTTTTAGTGTTAAAAATAATATATCTTGATGAACCCACATCACTAGAAACTTACCCTATACTCATAAGGATAAAACAAAAAATTTACTTTTAATTACTAACTGCCTTGCCTGGTCATCGAGTTCCTGAATGTGCCTCTCGCGTAAGAACTGACCCAATAATTTCTGTAATGGTTTTACCTCTTGGATAACATCCTGTAGTTTCCCCTGCCTCGCTTTGGTCCATTCGTCTTCATGTGGCCTGTTTCCCATAAGTGAAATAATGTCCAGAAAAATCTCCTTGTCTTTGGCCCTCGTGGCTCTATCAAAATCCCCATTCACTCGATTGCTGACTAGACTCCCCAAGTCTCTTAGCTCCCTTCACATGGAGGAATGATATTTCATTTACAAAATTACGACATTGACGATATCATCGTAAGTCGTCCCAGTCGGATTTCCCCCTTAATGCTGACATATTCTACCCATGAGTCCATCATTAACTCAAAGACCCTTTTTATCCTCTGTATCCACCTCTACGGGTGTATGGTTTGCTAAACAAGAACATTCTCCCTCATGTCCAGTCATCGTTCGACCCTCCGATAATAATTAATGAAATTTACTTCGCATCGATGTTTAAACAACAGATGATAGGATTCACAATCAAACTGCACCTCAAATTCCTCAATATTTATGGTACTTCTCCTCGGATGTGGTGACTAACTCCCATCACTATAACACTGATCCTATAAGCTAAATATTTTGCTCAAAAATTTAATTATGAGTGTCATTGCACTCCGCCATAAGTAATTTCCTTTGGATAATCTCCTTCCATTGGCTAATCACACTTTCTCACCTTCTCGAACTCTTACGGATGGCCCTTCGAAAAAGTCCCTCCGACGCTCCCCCTTATCGACTGCACTAGGTGCTATTGATTTTTCACCACTATTTTCTATGGTGGTACTTGAGGAAATCTACTATGCCCTAGAGGTTATCACGACATCCACTGCCCAAAAAAATAGTGGTGACTTCTACTAAGATCACCGTTCCCATAATATTCTGTGGCGCCGACTGAGCCTCTCCTCCTAGAGTCCTCCTAAAGGCCCTATTTAGTCATCCTATATTATTTAGTATACAAATATCAATCTAAATCGTGTATGATTAGCCTTAAATATACTCAATAGCAAGGGAACGTAAGTCGCATTATGAATCGATAGTCCTAAGCATTGGGTTCTATATCAAAGAAAAGTAACGCTAAAAAAGTAGTAAGTCCGCACAACTCCTAAGGACTCTAGAACCTGATACTTTGATATCAACTGTGACGCCCCATCTATTTAAATATAGGGTGGTCAATCCTCTACCAAAATAAAACTAGAATCTAATTTGGTTATTCTTATCATCATTGTAGAAAATATTTTTTTAAATTACTAATCACCTATTACTTAAATAATCCAGTGCCAAATTTATCTTTCATTTAAAAGCCGACAAGTAAATCATTAACTATAACCAACACAACAATAAATCTAAATAACCAATAACACCAACAAGAATGTCTAAACATCATATAATAAAAACCAAACATTGAATAAACTATTGGTTACCAAAATCCAAAATAATATCTGAATGAATTTATCATTAACAATAACTGAGTCTGGAAATAAAGGGCAACATGCCCAACTGATAATTGAAGTAAAGAACATATTTTAGAATACAATAAGTGAAGTGTCTACTCAGCAACCTTCAAGCCTCCACATCAGCTCCAGCTTCGTGTTCGTGGAAAGAATAGTCATCTATGGCATTCTTGTGGCTGGATACCTAAAAATTTTTGGAAAATAATTTGACACGGTCCAGGGACCAAGACCTTATAAAAATATTTACATCTAATTAAGATGCATTAATAAATATGCAGTACAACTTTTCATATTTAAGCCGGTGTCGCACTTCCATGGGATATTCCTCACCTCATCACTATAGTGCACACCATCCCCCGAGTAGTAAATTATTGGATGTCATCTCTCGAGTATTAACTCATTGGATGTCTTTCTCTACAATGCTATCATAATCCAGTTCGTACTCACTTCATCCCGGTTTCGATGGTCGGACCCTTACATCGACTCGGTAAAATTACAAACGTATTGGAGGTGGTTATTGTCCTTAGATAGTGAGCCATAACCATACCCAAATCGTCTCACTTTGAATATAAATCACACAAACATAGACAAGATGCTATGACCTGGGGACTATACTTCACCTACTTTCGCTCGGTAGGGAAGATCACCCACATCGTACAACCTCCGCTGATAGCACTAAAGGGGTATGTTCAGACCATTATCATACACACAAATATTATTGCATTCGAGTCTATATACTATCTCTATACCCGCATATATATATATATATATAAAGTTTGGCTAACTCGTGTCTATCTTCCAAAGCACTAGTCCACTTATCTCGAGTCTATTACCCGACTCTTAATTTATTAAGTTATCACCAATTAAATAAATAAAAGTGTGTCACTAAATGACCCAAATACCCCTACAAGAGTCCGGACTAGTCTATAAAGCCCCCGAAACTCAATTACTACCCCCTGTTCTTATTTCTGGTTATTTCGACCTATTCGGGATCAATCGTGCACTCGAAATAGTCATCTGAGTCACTATCATATATTTCCCATATAACCCTTAATAAATTCTACTCACAATCACCGATTGAGATATCATCACAATCCCATCATTATTACTCACTATGACGTACTAACAATTCACCGTATTTTAGTTACTAAAATACACTTTGTAAATTTACCACATAAATATTAATCTTATTCTCACAGATTAATATTTATTAGATACACAATATTTCATTTTAATTAAATTACTACGCACGTATAATTTAAAATATCATAAATAATCAAATTCATAATTATTCAAAAATACGTGGTGCTACAAAAGTTACAATAGACTTCATAGCTTTATCGTGTCACCATAACTGAGGATTTCTTAGGTTCTCCATTGAACCAAGCTTTATATATCACCATACACCACCCAAAATATTCGATTAGAGTAATTTTATTGCTTAAAATTTTTAAGAAGATTTCCGTCTTCATAAGTAGATAGTATATATATATGCCCAAATCATATCTCCTTTTATGTAAATTCAAAAAGATTATCTTCATTTTTTAGGATGATGTTGTTATAGACTTTGATGAAGTTATTTTGTGTTAATGAAGCATTATTTTTTAAACTCTTATTGTTGTTTCCAAGAATGAGTTATTGTAGGAAAAATTCTTATTGTTGAATCTTGATGATGAAGGTAATTTTGATTGGGATTTCCTACTTTATATTTTATTTTCTTCGACCTCTTTTCTTTTTATCTCTTAAGAATTTGTGTTGTTGAATAAAATATTTCTTTGAAGAAGAAGGATGAGTTGAACTCTTGAATGTTGCATCTTTGATTTCATTGTTGTTGTTGAAGCTCTCAATGCTTGATCCACATTATTGGTGTTATTTTTGTTGATTAAGGTTGAGTATTATTTGCCTATTTTAATCTTTTAAATATTCCTCTTTGTTGTTGAATAATTTCAAAATTATGGGAGGAACCCAAGTCTTCATATGGTGGAATATAAATTTCTCCCACTTATATTTGGAATTTCATTCTTCATTTGATTTTATTTGTCTCTTTGGTTGAATAAATTTTCGGTGAGGTTAATTTGTGATGTTTTATATGTTTGGTGTGTGCTTAAATCCCCAAATTTAATTTCCATTGAATTTATAAGGTGTATACATAGTGCCTTGAAGAAAACTAGTTGTTTGGGGGTGTTTTGGTTAAGTTACAAAAGGTATTTTGAAAAACTAGTCGTTACGATGCTAAACAAACCTAACATAAACGACTATGTTTAGAATTAGTCGAGTGAATCAAAATTAGTCAACTTTGAAGTTAATAACCTCCAAATCCCAGAATTTTTTCTCGATTGAGTTAGACTGAGATAACTAACATAGTCGACTCAAAACAGACTTAAATGACTATATTGGGTTATTTGAACAATTTTTGTTTGAAAAATTGTTTGAAGGTTTATAAAAAAAAGTTCCCAAAGGTAAAACTTTCAAATAGATTCTTCTCGTAAAAATCAATTACTATGAAAGTATAGTAGTTATGATGATGGGGTGTCAATTCCATCTCATCTTTCAATATATCTAATTATCCATGAACCAAAAATATGATCATTTGTGGGTAAGTCGAACTATCCTAGCAAAGCATGCATTGTGAGGGTAAAATTTGACACAAAGTCCATTCATTCGGGTTCTTAGATAGACTAGATACTTTATGAGTTATTTAAAATATAGATTTAGGTCGTTAAGTTAGCTAAGATCCAATAATATAATTTTGTTATTTTGGTTGGGTCCACTGAATAGGATAAATTACAAAATATACCCACCAGTTCCCTCCCCACTCTTATCCCTCCCCTCCCCCCCACCCCCACCCACCGACCCACCCCCCAAAAAATACTAGAGTTAAGTTAGAACATACCCAATCTTAGATTTGGGATTAAGAGTTATCCAATTTAAGAAGTCTGTGTTAGTAGAGTACTTAAGCCAACATATAGGAGGATATAATGTATAGGATTTTTACTCTTTCTTTAGTCCATGAAATTAGAGAGCCATTGGTTTCGGGTATTTAATGGCATTCTAATTTCATCATTTGATTTGATTTGGGAATATGTCGTATTGTGCGAATAAAATAATGAAATATTGTAAGAAAATATTTTTAGGTCAATTTATTCCATTTTCACTACACCAAAATCCTAGATTCTCAACAATTATTTAAAAAAATTATAATTGTTGAGTACATCTACAACTTTTTTAAGTGTTATAAATTGTTAGCAAATAATGTATGTGCTAACAATTTTGTAAAGGTAGTTAAATGACACAATGTAAATACTAAAAAAATATAAATAGCCCATCTGGAATCATAACATATTCCCTAAAGCATCAAAATTTTACTATTTATATTGGTTCTTGATATTTCCCTCGCTCGTGCCCAACTTCTATCATGCCTTGGTTCTCTTTTCAATTTTTATCATTGAAAAATTCTCACAGTCATTGAATTGTTATTCAACTATATTTTCTGTTTGGATTATCAATTCTTCTTTATTAATATTATCTTCTTCTTTTGTTTTCTTCCAATCTTTTCTTCTGAGTACACCCTTAAAAAATCCCAAATTCCTTTTGTTTATGTAATTAGGGTTTTCCAAAAAATTTATGGTGTTTTGCAGATGTCAACTCTCCTGTGTGATGGAACAATAAGATATCTTCATTATATTATGTCTCTTTTTATAATGTAACACACACACACAAGTATATATATATATATATATATATATATATATATATATTATGTGTGTGTGTGTGTGTACTAGTATCTAATTCTTTTGTTTGTAATATTCATGTTCTAATCCCAAAACTTTTATTACATTTATGTTACACAAATTTGGGAAAAATGAATTTTTTATTTGATTGAATCGATTTTTTAACTTTTCTATCTTATGTTTCGTTAGCTTTATTTTTTGTTTGTTTTGGTTATGTGAAAGAGTGCCATGAAAGGTTATGGTTTTGCCACTCAATTAATTATCTTAGCCTTGCGATAGTCTAACGATTGTGTACCAATAAATAAGACCGGTGATCCAATTTGAAGAGACTTATTAGTGAGTGCTAAATAAATATAAACATAAAATGAAGGTTCAAATTGAATAAAACAGTGAAGTAATATAAATAAACTAAAATAAAATAGTTTACACTAAGGAATGTAAAGAATATTACATTAATAAAACAAAAAAAAACTGTTTAAATGTAAAGGAAATAAGAATTTTTCATAAAATGTAAAGATAATTACAACAAATCTACCTTAAAAATTACTTCGAAGAAGCAGAAAGACTATAAAGAAATAAACATGACGGAAATAAAAGGAAGAAATAGTTTAAACGAGTAAATGTAGCTTTTTATTAAGGGAATCCTATTTTCCTTTATCCTTTAGTTTCTTGTTTATTAAATATTTTTCTTTGCAATTGTTATTGTAACTGTTGGATGGTTATCCCTTTAAATGTTCCCGCCTAGGTTCAGTCACTCCCCTATAACTGTTATCTAAGTGATCATCTCACGTTCAAGGTCTTGACAAGTTTCAATAGCCTGTGTATCCATTTATATTAAACTAGACCATGATATTCTCAGTTATATCTACTAGTTTGTATTTTCACGTGGCTACACTCTTTTGGTCGGTAAATATGTGGTGTAAACATACCCCCCGCACTAATTAATTTTTTGGGATAAATTAATTAGCGGATTGTTGATCTTCGTACGCTTCATTACCACGTTCATTTTCCATTACTTGATGGTATATGCTCCTTAAATATATGCCTTTTGGTGATAAAAATATCTCTATCATTAATCTACCAGTCTTCTAATCTTTCAACAGAGATTTCTATCTTTTCTCCTTCTGTCATCTCTATAACAAAAATGGATCCCCATCATCTTCGACGTTTCTATCTGAGTGGTGATGCCTCTAGTAAAACCTTTTGTATCTTGGCCCAACACTTGGTTCAGTGCATCCTTTCTAAGAGATGCCTTATTGGAATCACTCTAGGTGTTGTGCACTGAATTTAGTCTCTCCTGAATCAATATAAAAATGCGTTATTAACTTTGCAAAAGAGTATTAATTAATAATCTGAAATTGACGATACAATTTCAATTATAACTTATGATGGTCTTGGAAACCTGTGGATTAGTAGGCTCGCCCTTGTTTGTTCGAATCTAGACATATGAGTCGATCATATGTGAATATCCCCCAAGCCACTCCCATACTCCTGTAAAATGTGATCAAATTAAAGAAAAGTGTGTCCAAATTAAAGTAATTTACTTTCCAATAAACAAAATGTAATTTAAATCAAACTAATTAACTTCATATGCTCTACCTTCATGTAAGATGTCTGTCCGGAGTAGTGCATATCCACATTCTTTTACCGGTTAGTCCTCCCGAGTCATGAGAAATAATTGTCTCTCGGACGCCTCATTGTCCATAAACATTTTCCAACTGACCAACTTGATTGGGTCCTTCTTTGGGACGATGTCCCTACACGTGAGCATGGACTCTCAGTTCTTACTGAAATAACGAGTATGCATGTTCTTCTTTTATGTCTTCCATTGCTTACCTACGCCTACCAGTACACTGTCCCGTGCTTCCAGGGTAAAGTTTATTTGGTGTTGTCCAATAAACACGTAATATAAGATAGTTAGTGAATTGTCATTAAAACATAATAATAAAATCATATATGAAAGTCAAATATTTAATATACCTCCAATCTTCGTTCATGGGACCAGTTATTGATTTTAGTAAGTCTAATTCCCTCATTTGTAGACTAGCCTTGTTTTCAATTACACTCCTATACTTGCCGAACTTTATGGGATTATTGTTAGAAGATATCTCATCACCATTGATTTTTTCATGGGGTATGATGACCTGATAATTCATGTTCTACAAAAAAAACAAGCTTTAGTAACATAATATATAACATAAATCAAATGGGAAGACTCAAGTTGGGGATATAATAATTTAATTAACATAAAACTATTCCACCCATTTGTTTTTATTAGTGAATCAAATGAAAATACTTAATCGGGATATAAGAATCAAATGGAAATACTCAAATGACTATTTTAATATAATTACCAACATTAGAGTTAACGATCAATAAATTAATGTTTGATATCGTTCAAAACTACATATTAAAAATTGGAATCCTTAATACGTTTTATAACCCAAATAACTCTACTCATTTACAGTATCTAGAAATTATTTCAAGTTTAGTTATCATCCAAAATGGATTTATATTCGATAGCTACAGTCAGGTCATCCACCTTGCTAGTTAGACACTTTGACGTGTGAAAAATGAATTACCATGGCTCGTTATCAATATAGTTGGAGTAAACCAGTTTCTTGATATTTTCACATGGCCAAATGAATGGCTTACCATTCATATAATCCTTGATCTTCATCTTGGACAAGTCTACCATTACCAAATGGATACCCGAATCGCCTTTACAAGAATTTGTTCCCTCAACTCTTTCCTAATCACAGTAGAACACAACCTCTTTGAAATATACATTGTCTAATTCAAAACAATGTGAAATACACCATAGTTTTTCATTTTTTCTTCAACGAGGTTTGTAAGCACAAATATTTTAGTGTAGGCTTTTTATTTGTATTTATTTTCACTTTGGCATATTTCGTGTATTCCGTTACAAACCGACACACACCGACACGTCGAACCGAACTTCAGCATCTCCAAGTTTAAGACTCCTCTACATCTCATGAAGGTACAATTTTTTTAGTATTTCATAATTAGTCATATTTATATTTGGGATGTATTTTTTATAAAAATCGAGGTTGTATTTTTAAGATTAAAAAATAAATAAATAAAATTTGGCCTCGTGAGAACGAAATTTCCATTTCATTTGAAGGTTGTTAGATAATTTCTTCGAACAAACATCTAACGAGGTTGCATTTCTTTACAGTAACTTCTAGTTAGAAGCTCATTAGATGTACATATCGCACGAAACGCTATTGTCATTTGATTGAACTATTGTTCTCGTTCGAATGAACTGGCATTATCGTTCAAACGACCCTTATGTTTGTTCGAAAGAGCTGTCGCCTCAAAATTTGTGTCAGTCATATAAATACCTATTTTGAAACCTTTTTCATAGGACTTTAGGAAAAATGTAAATAAAAAATCAGAACCAAAGTATTTCATATTTTGTGTTATTAAAAAAAAATTGATTCACAAATTTTACATCCCCAAATATTTGGTGAATACTTTTGAAACCCAATTAAGTATATGTATCTTGCATACACCTTGTGGAGAGGATTCTCTACTACTGAACATGTGACCCGAGGGATAACTGCTGAGAAGGAAAAAGAAAGGCTGATCGGTGGATGCCGAGGGTAGACTCCTACCTGTGGACGACTCTATATTAAGTTGTTTTCTTTATAAGGTTTTAAAGACACTGCGCATCATATTTAGTTCGTATATTTCATTTGTAAGTCAATAGTCTTGTAAAACATTCTAAAGTGATGAATATAGGTTTTTCCCTGTAAAGGATTCTTTCCTCATCTCTGAGTGTTTGCATGTTTGGTTTGATACTTGCAATTATATATTTAGAACATATATTTGCCTACACAATCATTTAATCAAAGATTAAAATTTGACTCAAATTTGATTTGTGTGTTGGGATTTAAATTGAAAAGTACAAAAATAAAATTTTACTTTGTGATCATCCTTGTCGGGGATGTTCACGCGCTTAAAAGTGGTATCAGAGCATCCACTCTTACAAGTTGTATCAGAGCTGGTAACACTAATTTATTGTGTAATCCTTTTCAACAAAAAATTATATCAATATTTTTGAAAAATTGTTAATGGTTTAAAAGTTGGAATTTAATTGATAATTTGTATAATCGAAGGCCCATTTGTAAGGACATTTTTATCATGTCCAATATCTTACATTTATGTATGTCGTATGCCACTACAAAAGGCACGTCACTTCACGATCTCACATGATGGTCTCCATCCGAATTTTAGGAATCAAGCATTCAATATCTCCATCATGTGTCCCACATCTGCCTCAACGACTTCACGTTCCACGATTTTAGGGAATTCATGCAAGTGGTACGCTAGAAAAATCAAAATAATGAAAAAAGGCAAGATAGGAAATTTCAAGGGCATTTTGGTAATTTTACATCCACCGTCTGGAGATCCAATCAACTAGAAAGTTGAAGAGCACGATGTCTCGAAGACACTGGAAGAAACGGTACCTCAATCCGAGCTACGGTAAAGAAGTTATGGCCCTTTGAAAATGGATAAAATCCTGATAAAATCCTTATGAAGAATGCTATGCGTTTAAGCCCCAAAACCAGCAAACTATCGCGAACCGAAGGCCAAAACGGTTCGGGGGGAAATCGGTTCGAGGAACATGCCGAACCGGTTCGGGTTACCTGACGCTAAGAATAGTTCCAAAGTTTTAAAATTCCTTTTAGGTTCTTATAAAAGCCAACTTCGGGGGAGTTATTTTTCAAGATTCGAGAGACGATTTTGGGAGTTCTATTAGCTTTAGTCTTCATATTTTTTAGTCCCAAAACTCATGTTTTGATTCACACGTCATTCTCATACTTTTGTGAATCCTTTTGAAACCGAAGAACACTGCTTTGCTTTTGTTCATACTTGCGGAGAAGCCGCTCACTTCTTCATTGTTGCCCTCCTGGAAAGGGAAAGTTCCAACCGACGAATTTATGGAGAATCCGTTCTCTCCTTCATTGTTGCTCACCTGGAGTTCCTGTGGGAGATTCCAGCCGACGACATCAGAACTGACACCTGCGGGTATTTGTGTGTCACACTTATTTTCATTGTAATCCGTGTAACCGTATCTTACAAATTATAGTGAAAATAAAAAGGGTTTGCCCCTTTGGGGGATTTTTCCTGAAATTATTTGTTTTAACCTACATGCTTTATTTTATTTGATAAATAATCTATACGCATATTTTAGGGTTTAACCAAAATTTGGGATTATTATAATTGGATTTTATTTGAGTAGTCGCAATATTTCTGTTGTATCCACTCTACAAATTGGTATCAAAGCCTGTTGCACTAAGTTATTGTGTTTTGATCCTGATTTTTCACAAAAATGGCTTTTGGTGGTTTTGATGATCTTCGGTGTCAAATTTTTAAAAAAATTAATTGGAAAATTCACACGAACTCTTGTTTTAAATCTTCTGTTGAAATGAATCTGAGAGGTGTCTTTGTTGTGAGGGTGTTGGTCACACGTTAGATGAGTGTACCACAAATTTAAAGAAAAAATTAAATAAACTGATTTCGCGTGTTTATACACTTAGTGATAGTGAGTCGGAAGAAGAAGTTTTTTATGCTTCTAGGCGAGAGCTTCCCACCCATATGATTAGTGATGATAGTGAGGGTGATGGGAGTGAGGATGAAAGTATAGATGAGCGTGACTTACAAACTACTTTCAATGAACTTTATACTGAATCTTTGAAAACGAAGAAAGAAAATTTAAAATTGAAAGTTCAATTGAAAGAGTGTGCCTTAAAAAATAATGATTTTTTAGTTGAAGAACTTAGGGCACATGAGAAAATTTTGAAAGAGAAGCTTGAGTACTCGAGGGTGAGAGAGATAGTATTAGAGGGTTGATGGAGACTATAAAAAAGGAGCTTTTAGAGTTTGAGGATTCTAGACGTGTACTTGAATCTAGGATAGGTGAACTTGAGGTGAAATTGAAGGATTCAAGTAAGGTGAAATTTGATTTGGAGTCTAGGTCTGAAAAACTTGATAAGATTTTAGGCACCGTCGAGATCAAAATGTATTGGGGTGGGATTGGTCTTGAAAAATATGTTGCACCCATTCCCACACGTGTGAGAGAGCCTCCTAGGATTGTTAAGAAAGAGGCACCTAAGTTTGTTAGGAAAGATCCCCATAAGAACATCGTGAGAAAACCTCCTACGGTCATTAGGAGAATGCCACCTAGGAAAATTCAGATAGAGCAACCGAAAAATTTGAGGAGAGGGCCACCTTTAGGTAACACACACCGCCCGATTTACACTTGCACACATTACGGTAGGCGAGGTCATCTTAGGATCTTTTGTTAGAAGATTTTAAATGGACTTAGGAAGGTTAATAAAAGAATAAATTCGATTCCCCAAACCCCCACGTGTCATTACAAATCTACTTGGGTTATAAAATCGGATTTAGATTCATATGGTCTATTTGTTCACAACTCTCGTTTGTTTGCACATGATTTACCCCATGTGAAATATTTTGGTTGATTGTGTTGGATGTTTGTCATACACTAGATATGCATCATGTTATATTCTTTCTAGTGTTATGACTCACTTTGATGTAGCGCACATTGATTTATTTGTTGCATTTGTGTGTTTCGCTATTGTTTTAGCACTATTTTGGATCTGTTTACCCCTTACAGGTACTGTTTTTACGAAATTTTTGCACTGGGAAAAACTGTATGATTTACTGGGCATTCTGGGGAGTTTTTTTTATCGTTCGAGCGAGATCTATATATCGTTTGAGCGACCTGTCCGGAAATTCTATTTGTGCTTCCCTTCTGATTTCAGTACCAGGTGTTCATATGCTTAGATTCTTGGTACTGATGGATTGATTCTCGTCAGTTTATATGCAGTTATTCTTGGTATCCATGCTTAATTGATATCACTGCATTGCTCGTTTACCACATCTGCTTTCATTGTGTATTCTCTTGTGTGAGTGTTGTTTGGTAGCATTGGATGTTGCTCATATTGATATTATATGCCTCTTATTGGTTGTATCATTTTGTAGTTATATTTTTTTCTGTTTGAAAATTTTTGAAAAATACAAAAAGATTTTATTTTGATAAAATTTTTGAAAATCCAAAAAGATTTTTATTTTTCGTTTGCACCGTTTATGGATGGACACTTAGGATGACTGAGTCACAACATCATTCCATTTTTTTTTACATGTGACTATTTGATAGTGTTTTGAGACAACAGGTCAATTCATCCATGTGCTTTATAATGTTTGGAGTCATTAAGATGTAATTAAGTATTACTTCCTACATGTTTGACTCGTGATTTCCTTTATTGCACACGTGCACGGATTTGCTTGATTATTGTGCTTATCTTATCACATGTTGGTTGGGTATTTTCACTTCAATCATGTCCTTAAAATGAACCAAGCGCGGTAAAACTTGATAAGAAAGTTGTGCATGTAAGAGCCGCTTGTGAGTTTGTGTGCTTTATTTGAAAACGGGGAAGGGCTACGAAAGTTTATTTTTTATCCTTTGCGACTAAGCCGCCGTTTAAATTGGACCTAAAAAATTAAGGAATTTTATTATCCGGGGTCCAAAGAGGTTTAAAAGAACCCAAAAAAATTTATAGGCAATAAAAAGAAATTTATGCCAATTATGGGCCATTTAGGTTTTTGCACCAATTCTCCAAAGTTTGAGAATTTAGTTTAACACCTCTAAAAGAAAATATATATGAGGGACTTTGGTTGGAGATTTTATAATGGGTTTGCACGTCCTTGAAAATCTTGAAAAAGCGCTAAATAGTTTTGGACATTATTGGTGTGGAAATCACTTTGACTTTGATTTGTTGATTTTCATAAGACGGTGTCATCTAAATTCAATAAATTTTTACAACTACGAATTCTTTTGACGCTCATTCGTTAGGGGTACACACATGCATCATCCTCATATGATCGATTGAGTTTATTTATCTATCGAATGTGTTCACACCCATACATTCCATTTCCATGACTTCGTTGTTTTAGTTTAAATCCATGGTGTGATTTTTTTTGGTATCTTATTTTTGTAAAAAAAAATAAAAAATAAAAAATAGTTTGTAAAGATTTTTTTTTAGCATATCTTTATAAGAGCACGTTTTGCCATTTGATTGATGCCTTGTTTTGAATACGGTGACACCCCGACTTTTCTTGTTTGATTTATTCTTCTTATTTGTCTATGTGGGGGCATAATAAAAAGGGGGAGAACGAATTATCATTTTATGGGGGAGTTTGAATTTCGGGGGAGTTTTTGAGATTTGACTTATGCTTTTCACATACATTGGTATCTTTGTTTATCTCGTTTCAAACTCAATACGTCACTTGGTATTTGCTTTATCTCTTGTGTGTAGGTACTACATTTATGATCACTGAATTGCACACCTTGATGAGAAAAGATTTGAGATTTTTGAAGATTTGAAGAACAAACGATGAAGACTTATTCATTTGTATCTTTCCAGTTTTGGGTTCATGGGAGGGTAGATCTGTATAGGCCAATTGAATGATAATAATTTGGATTTTTTATTTTGTTCCGGTATAGACATAGGGGGATATTTGTAAGGACATTTTTCTCATGTCCGATATCTTACATATGTGTATGTCGTACGTCGCTACAAAAGGCACGTCACTTGACGATCTCATATGATGGACTCTATCCTAATTCTGGCAATCAAGCATTTAACATCTCCATCACGAGTCCCACATCTGCCTCAACGACTTCACGTTCCACGATTTTAGGGAATTTATGCAAGTGGTATGCTAGAAAAGTCAAAACAATGAAAGAAGGCAAGATAGGAAAGTTTAGGGAATTTTGGTAATTTTATAGCCATCATTCGGAGGTTTGGTCAACTATAAAGTTGAAGATATAGACACCTCGAAGACACTGAAAGAAACGGAACCTCAATCCGAGCAACAGTGAAGAAGTTATGGCCCTTTGAAAATGGAGGAAATCTCGATAAAATTCTTATGAAGAATGTTATGTGTTTAAGACCCAAAACCAGTGAACTATCACGAACCGAAGGCCAAACCGGTTCAGGGGGAGAACCGTTTCTAGGTACATGCCGAACCGGTTTGGGGTACCTGAATCTGACAAGAGTTTCAAAGTTTTAAAATTCCTTTTGGTTTTCGGTAAAAGCCAACTTCGGGGGTGTTATTTTTCAAAACTTGGAGAAACGATTTTAAGAGTTCTATTAGCTCAAGTCTTTATATTTTTGAGTCCCAAAACTCATGTTTTGATTCACACATCATTCTCATACTTTTGTGAATCCTTTTGAAACCCAAGAAAACTGCTTTTCTTTTGTTCATACTTGTGGAGAAGCCGCTCTCTTCTTCATTGCTTCCCTCCTGGAAAGGGAAAGTTCCAGCTGACGAATTTATGGAGAAGCCGTTCTCTTCTTCATTGCTGCTCACCTGAAGTTTCTGCAGGAGATTCCATTCGACGGCATCAGAATCGACACCTGCGGGTATTTGTGTGTCACACTTATTTTCATTGTAATCCGTGTAATCGTATCTGACAAATTATAGTGAAAATAAAAAGGTTTTGCCCCTTTGGGGGATTTTTCTTGAAATTGTTTATTTTATCCTGCATGCTTTATTTTATTTGATAAATCATCTAGATGCATGTTTTAGGGTTTAACTAAAATTTGAAATTATTAGAATTGGATTTTATTTGAGAAGTCGCAATATTTTCGTTGTAGCCACTCTACACCATTTTTTATGGTTCCAATTATGCTTACTTAAAAGCTAGGATGAGGTCTGCTTTAAAATCCATTGATGAACGTGTTTGTTTAGTTTTTGAAAGAGGGTGGACTCCACCCATAGTGACTGTAGATAATGTCGTTGGCCCTAAACTTATCTTTGCATGGACAGATGACTAATTTTAGTGGAGTAACTTTAACTCTCGCGGTTTAAGTGCTATTTCTACAGCCGTCACCCCTGACGAGTTTCACCGCATTATGGCGGGCACCGCATATAAAAAAAATTAGAATACCCTTCGGCTCACTCACAAGGGAACCAATGTTGTAAAGTCATCCAAGCTATATAATTTCATCACCCAATTTGAGACCATTAGCATGCTAGAGTTCGAGTATTTTGATGACTTTTATGCGCATTTGTCAGACATAGTTAACTCTTGTTTTAATTTGGGTGAAAAAATTTCGAAGACGAGAGTTGTTAAGAAAATTTTGAGGTCGCTCTCTGTCTGCCTTATTCCTAAGGTCACCGCACTTAATTCATTAGGGATCCTAGACACTCTTAGGTGAGAAGAACTTATCGAAGATATTCAAACATATGAGATTCATATATTCCCTAAAACTATTGAACCTAAGGAAGTAGGGATTTCTTTAAAGATTCAAACTAAGAAAAAAAAAAGAAAGAGAAAGTTCATGAGTTCAAATCTGAAGTTGATTTTGATTTTGATGATTGGACCATGTTTGTAAAAAAATTCATAAAGTTTCTCAAATTCTTCCAAAGAAAATATATTTGATAAAAATAAAAATAAGAACGAGGGCTCAAGCAAAGGAGAGAAAGAATAAGATATTAGATGTTATGAATGCAAGGGTAAAGGGAACAAAGCACATGAGTGTCCCACTAGGCATAAGAGAAAGGGAAAGAAAGTTGCTAATAAGGCCACTCTTAGTGAAAGTGACGCCGTTAGCACTTCTAGTTTGTCCCACGCCGATGAGGACATATATAAACTTTAAAACCTTGATGATGTTTCAATTCATTCTGGAGATAATGAAAGTGAGGATGGAAATTTAAGTTAGGGATTAGGTGATCTCCAAAAGGCATTTAGTGACCTTTACACCAAGACTTTGAACACTAAAAAGCTTAATTAAGACTTGTCTCTTAGGGTGTTAGATTTAGAGAAAAATGAAAAGTTTTAAGAGAGTGTGAGGCATCGATGAGTCAACTCGAGAAGATGAAGATTTCTTTATGTAAGTAATTGATTATTTTAGGTGGGCGAAAGACCTATTTGACAAACACTGTGGATAGTCTTACAAGAGATCTTAAATATTCATTAGAGACTCTTAAAAAACTTGAAGCCCGTGTATCCCAACTTGAGAGCGATCTCGAACGTGATCGAGAGGTCAAGTTCACTTTAGAGCACATATCTAAGAAGGTTGGAAAGATGATTCTCAGCCCTGTATTAGGTAATGTCGAGAGGAAAGGAATAGATTATGATGGTGCATCCACTTCCCATGTCGCACTCGATCCGGTTCCCAAGTTTGTGTTGGATTCTTATGACCTCAACTTAACCCACCTAGGAGAGCTCGTTCAAGACATTTTGAGAAAGGTGGACCCAAGCCCATTTATGTATATAGCTATTAAAAATAAAGAGGTCACCTTAGAGAGTATTTTTTTTTAAGCTAGAGATAGTGTCTTATAGGTATGTTTCTCGGTATGCTTGCACACGAGTTCTCGCACGCACTCTCGTATGTGTTACTCTGCATGCTCCCGCACATCACTTGAGAGATTTTGAGAGTTTTTTAGAGAAAGTACAGTACTTAGTCAAGACTTAATAAAATTTTATGGGGGAATTTCTTAAGATGTCATCTCCTTTTGAGAACTCCTCCCAGCCTACTGATTGAGGTTGAGTTTGCACTATCATTGTATATCTATATTTTTCATTTTGATATTTTTTTTAAAATCAACAAAGAGTTTTGTTTTTCTGGAAAACTTACAAAACGATTTTCGGTTTTTAAGAAACAGTTAGAAAAAGAAAAAAGATTTCATTTTGATAAAATTTTTGAAAAAATCCGAAAAGAGTTTTTTTTTATCACCATATATGGATGAAAATTTAAGATATCCAGATCAGCCATTCATTCCATATTCACGTGATTCGTTTGTAGTATTTTGACACGTGGCATCATTTTATTTATGTCCTTAATATTGTGTGGAGTCATTAAGTTGCGATTTTGATGATTACTTATTACGTTTTTGCTCATTCTCTCCTTTAATGCACACGGGCATGAACTTATTTGAATATTGCACCTACCTACCACTTGTCGAACATAGTGTTTTCATCTCAATTTTGGTTTTAAAAAGAACCAAATGTAAAATAGAGATAAAAAAATTTGGATGTAAGAACCATTGCCCGTATTTGAATCATTTTTTCCAGAAAATTTGTTAAATATTAAGCAATGGAAAGGGGATACGAAAGATAAAATGTCTTCGCATTAATATCGACCATTTGTAATGAAAATAGACAAAAATATTAACGGCACATAAAAATAAAAGTGTCAGGGCAATTTTTGAATCATTGATGCTTCGCTATATATGAGCGTTAATTCCTTCCAAAATAATTGAGGGTATTCTTAGTTATGTGAGATTTTGAGGGAGTTAAGTTGAAGATCAATGGGTTTGCACAAACTATATAAATCTAAAAAAAATTACATAGTTTTGGGTGTCATTGGTGTGAAAACAAATTACGTTCTTATTTTGTTGATTAAGTAATTTAATTTCACATGAGTTCACCATTTTTACACCTAAGGTAGACTTTGAGATCTTTCATTAATGGTATCTCAATCCTTTATGCACATGTGTTATGATTGTCTATGTTTATTAGCCTATGGGATATGTTTACATCTCGTCATTACGCTTTCATGATTCGGGTATTTTTGTGTTTATTCATGGTGTGTTGTATTTATAAAATTTATACTTAGGAAAAATTGAAAATTCCAAAAGAAAAAGTTGGTTGCCTTTTAGAATATCATTACACGTGCGTTATTTGCATATCTTTGGGATGATATCTTACTTCTTATATGTGATGCTTTTACTTCATGTTTAGTTTATACTCATTTATATATTTCGGACAAAACGGGGGAGAACAAATTAGGGGGGAGTTAGATTTATGGGGGAAAACGCATTACGAGTTTTGATTTTCTATTTCAAATTCTATGCATCACGGTACTTCCTTTGCTTCATGTGTGTATGTATGTAAGAGGAAAAAAATTTTACACCGGATGAAGACAAATTCGCCTATGGGAAGAACAAGATGATACTGAAGATAAAGTTTCACTATGTCGTTCAATTTTCAGGGTTTGGGATGGTACTAGGATGTTTTTATCATGGAGGGGTAATAATTATAATTTGGGTTTCAGTTTGTTTTCTACCGGAATAGCAAAAGGGGGAGATTTCTAAGCACAAATATTTAACTTAGGATTTTTATTTGTATTTATTTTCACTTTAGCGTATTTGGCGTATCCCGTTACAAATCGACAGGCACGACATATCAAACCGAACTCCAGCATCTCCAAGTTCAAGACTCCTATACATCTCATGAAGGTATAATTCTTATAGGAGTTCATAATTATTCATATTTATATTTGGGATGTATTTTTTATAAAAATTAAGGCTAGATTTTAAAGTTTTAAAAATAATTTTTTTGGCCTCATTCAAACGAGTTTTGAACGCGTTCGAACGAAATTTCCATTTCGTTTGAAGGTCGTTAGATATTTTCTTCGAACGAACATCTAACGAGGTTGCACTGCTTTACGGGAACTTCTCATTAAAGGCTCGTTAGATGTATATATCGAACGTAATGCCTTTATCGTTTGATAAAACTATTGTTCTCGTTCGAATGAACTGGCAATCTCATTCGAACGACCTATATTTTCCTTCGAACGGGCCACCGCCACAAACTTTATGTGAGTCCTATTAATACTTATTTTGAAACCTTTTTTCATAGGACTTTGTAAAATACGTAAACAGAAAATGAGAACCAAAGTTTTTCATATTTTGTGTTATTAAAACACTTTTGATTCACAAACTTTATATCCCCGTATATTTTGTGAATCCTTTTGAAACCTTAGAAAGTTTGTGTATCTTGCATACACCTCGTAGAGAGGATTCTCTATGCCTCAACTTGTGACCTGAGGGATCACTATTAGGAAGGAAGAAGAAAGGTTGATCGGTGGATACCGAGGGTAGGCTGTTGCTTGTGGACGACTCTAAACTGAGTCATTTTCTTTTGAAGGTTTTGAAGACACTGCGCATCATATTTAGTCCGTCTATGTGATTTGTAAGTCAATAGTCTGATAAAACATTATAAAGTGTTGAATATAGGTTTTTCCTTGCAAAGGGTTTTTTCCTCATCTCCGAGTGTTTGCATGTTTGGTTTAATACTTGTATTGTATATTTAGAACACATATTTGCCTACACACAACCATTTAATCAGACATTAAAATTTGACTAAAATTTCATTTGTGTGTTGGGATTTAAATTGAAAAATACAAAAATAAAATTTTAGATTATGACCATCCTTGTCGGTCATGTTCACGTTCTTAAAAGTGGTATGAGAGCATCCACTATTACAAGGTTTTTATCTTTGGCGCTAACCAAAAAATATGTAAGAGCCTTATATGAAATGTCGTTGATCTTTAATAATGTATTTTGCTCGAGCCGGAGTAGTGCACGTCTGTCTTTTTTTCTTGATTTTCCCTCCACGATTGGCGAGATGCCAATTGTCGCTCCCCGATCTCATTGTCAATGAACTCTTGCCATTGTGCCAATGAGATCGGCTCCTTGGGCGGGACGGATTCACGCCATTGGATAATGGACTCTCGTATTTTCCCAAAGTACCGTGTCCGCATATTTTTCTTCCACGTCTTGTGTTGCTTCCTTAACTGGTCCAAGACGGAATCACGTAGCTTTGGATCCAAGTTAAATTGTTCTTGTCCAACAAATACAATGTTAGTTGCCAAATATAAATGTAAATATAAAATGAAATTGAAATTGAAATTGAAATTGAAATTGAAATTGAAATTGAAATTGAAATTGAAATATAAATATATTACCTGTAGTGCCTCCCAAACAGCTAACTTGAGCTCATATGGCACCTCTTTCCAACTCATAAACCCAGGGCCGATGACCGTCTTTAGCAGCTCGAGGGATCTCGCTAATAGCTCCGACTTGTTCTCGATGGTAATCCCAAATTTGCCATATTTGGGGAGCCTAGGGGCCGAGGAGCCCTCGTCGCCTCCGCTACCACCGAGCCCAGACGACATCATCATAACTAGCATCATCATCCTCGCCTTAATATCTGAAGGAGACATTTGCTGTAAAAAAATATTATTAGTACAGATAAAAAAAATTAGAATAAGACATGCAAATATGTACAATTACTACAAACCACCCCCTGCCCCCACCCCCACCCCCTCCCCCTCCCCCTCCCGCACCACACACACAATAATCCAATAATGATTAATAATTATATATAGTATGTTTCATTTAATTATGTCTTATTTATATTCAAATTCAATTATTCAAAAGTTGAAAAATCCCACCCCCATATGGACAATAATCCAGTGTTCATGCCACTTTAAAACTAACCAACCCAAAATTTACTAAACAAAATAATCCAACAGCAATGTTAACAATAAATGTGTATCCCATAATCCTTCTAATTCATCTACTCAATTAATTCATCTACTCAATTAATTCATCTACTCAATTAAACTACATTTCCCCACCCCCTCCCCCATCCCTCCCCCCCACCTTGCCCCACCCCTTTCCCCCACCCTGCCCCCACCCCCTCCCCCACCACACACACGCATACGTACATGTACACACACCACCCCCTTCCCACCACCACACACACAATAATCCAATAATGATTAATAATTATATATACTATGTTTCATTTAATTATGTCTTATTTATATTCAAATTCAATTATTAATAATTATATATAGTATGTTTCATTTAAATATGTCTTATTTATATTCAAATTCAATTATTCAAAAGTTGAAAAATCCCACCCCCATATGGACAATAATCCAGTGGTCATGCCACTTTTAAAACTAACCAACCCAACATTTACTAAACAAAATAATCCAACGGCAATGTCAACAACAAATGTGTATCCCGTACTCCTTCTAATTCATCTACTCAATTAAACTACCTTGCCCCACCCCCATCCCTACCCCCACCTTGCCCCACCCTTTCCCCCACCCTAACCCCACCCCCACCCCCTCCCCCACCACACACACGCACACGTACACGTACACACACCACCCCCTCCCCCCACCACACACACAATAATCCAATAATGATTAATAATTATATATACTATGTTTCATTTAATTATGTCTTATTTATATTCAAATTCAATTATTAATAATTATATATAGTATGTTTCATTTAATTATGTCTTATTTATATTCAAATTCAATTATTCAAAAGTTGAAAAATCCCACCGTCATATGGACAATTATCCAGTGGTCGTGCCACTTTTAAAACTAACCAACCCAACATTTACTAAACAAAATAATCCAACAGCAATGTCAACAACAAATGTGTATCCCGTACTCCTTCTAATTCATCTACTCAATTATTAATTTACTAATTTACAATGAGGGGCAATCCTACTTTCATAATTAATCATATATTAATTTACTAGTTTACAATAAGGGGCAATCATATATTAATTTACTAATTTACAATAAGGGGCAAACATATATTAATTTACTAAAAAATTAATAATCAATCAATTCTTTACAAGGGACACTATGCGCGCACACACATAGACACACACGCAACCCCCCTACCCCACCACCCACCCCCCATCCCTGCCCCCACCACCTCTCCCCCTCACCCCACCCCCACCACACACACGCACACGCACACGTACACGTACACCCCCCCCTCACCCCACCACACCCCCTGCCCCCCCACCCCACACCCACCACAACTGCACACACACACACACACCACACACCACCTGCCCCCTCCCCCACCACACACCATCACACACATATATACACACACATATGCACATGCATATACACACATATATATACACACATACATATGCACACATATATATACACACATATAGAAATGAAAGAGAAAGAGAGGAAAAAAATATACCTTAGAGAGAGAGAGAGAGAGAGAGAGAGAGAGAGAGAGAGAGAGAGAGAGAGAGCTGAAATCGCTTATAGAGAGAGAGAGAGAAAGAGGGAAACCAAAAAACGGTGGAAAAAAAAAAGAGCCTAGGGATTTTTTTACTGAAGAGGTTGTCACGGTCGTGTTAAGATCCTTTATCGTGGCAATTATTTTAAGTATTGTCATGGTCAATGACCATGACACAAAATGCATATTTTTTGTCACGATCAATGACCGTGATAAGGGTGGCCGGCTGAAAGGTGACATTTTGGTGTAGTGCTCGTTCAACCTCGACGAGAATACATAATCGTTCGTTCAATACTTCTTATACATGTGTGCCATGGAATTAGGTCTAGTGGTGAGACGTGAAAGCCTTGATGTGGCGTCACCCATCTTTAATAACTGAAATTATGGATTACATAAGTTAATTAAATAACTTTTAATGATTTTAATTATTTATCATTCAATAAGGGATATTTGACGTAATAATTACCTCTTATGACACCCAAAGTCGAAATTCACTGTCTGAATGTGAAACCATCCTTTGTTTTTTATTGTGACTGGATGTATTATATTTTCTACATTGAATGATAAAATTTATTAAGAAGGTGATTAAGTATATAAGATAACAACACGGAGTAAACTTACAACACGAACTTACTATCTCCATTCGTTGACATCTTTATGGGTTTCAAACATATAACAAGCCACTTTCTCAAAATGTAAATTCTTCAGTTTAACCTATTTTCCCATAACTTGACCACCTTCATAGGCGAACTCAACTCCATCATCTATAATGTTAGGGTTGGACATATATTCTCTAGCGAACATGGATGCCTCCACATAAATGTATTCCTCCGCGATGAATTCTTCAATGTACCTCCTATTCTTAGCATACTCTTTAAAAACTTTCATCAACCTTTCAAACGAGTATGTCCATTGATATCTTATTTACCACAAAGAAGCTCCTCATCGCGTAAGTGCACCAACAAGTGAATACTTATGTCGAAGAATTTCGGGGGGAAGTAATGCTCGAACACACAAGTTGCTTCAGCTAGAGTTGGTTTTAATTACACTTTATAACCTAATCGAATCCTTTCCAACCTAGGTTGAAACCCTAAGCCTCGTATACTACAAATTGGAAATTATGGTAGAACGTTCATTGTGTTCTTGATTACATTTTTAAATAAACCCACAAATTAATTTTAAATAAACTCACAAATTATTCACGTTATATATACAAGTTATACATACAAAATCCCAAAATCCTTAACATTTTTAAATAAATCCACAAATTATTTTTTAACTAAAATGATTACATTTACAATAAATAAACACATGAATTCAAGCCCAAATAAATATCAAATTCAATTTGATTAAACCCTCAAACTTAGGTGTTGCACAAGTTGTTTTCTACCAATATCAAGATATACATGTAAATATAAATATTTTACAATAAAAAAAACACATATATTGAAGACCAGACAAATATCAAAGTCAAAATTTTCAAACTTAGACTTTGCATAAGTTATCTTTTAATAATTTCAAATCCATACATGTAAATACAACTATTTTACAACAAACAAATACATGAATTCAATGTGTAAATCATACATTTTGGGTGAAAAAATGGTGAGTTTTTTTACCGAGGAGAAAGAGGCAGCCGAGTTGATGAGAGAGATGAGGGAAATAGTGTATTTTGGGGGGAAATGAGGGATTTTAGGTTTGGAATCCTGACTTTTTCATTACATTCCTTGACAAAAAAATATCTCATGTGTTATCATGGTCAAGGAGTATGACAAAACACCCATATTTTTTATCACGTTCATTGATCGTGACAATAACTAGTCGAATTTTGGTGATTTTTTTTGTCTTTTGGTGCAATGTGTGTTCATCAATCATTTTAAGTGTGTAATTATAATGTCTAAGATATGAGGAAGTTCAACAATAATATACTAAATCAAGGAGAGCATATTTTCACATCAATGTGGGTATGTATGGTCTTTTGACATCAACATTTTCAAAATCATTTTCCAACCAATATTTTACAAAATCATTTTCCAACCATTATTTTATAAAGTCATTTATTAAAATATATTTTAAATTTGTAAGACATTTCACTTTTCCAAAGCCATTTTCTAATTTCAATCTCCTTTTATTTTAAAATACTTTTTCATTAAAACATTCACTATATTCGAAAATTTTATTGTGCCTAAAAATTATTTTCTTAATAATCGGTATTTGGAATTAGATCCTTAAACTCAATATATACATATTCCAAATCATGTAATTATGAATTAGGACCTGATACCAATTTTTGAATAGAAAATATCCCAAGATAGGGGGTGAATTGAGATATTGTATTATATTTGATTTTTTGCAAAATCAAATTATTTATTTATTTTCACAAATGATTTTGTTTATCTCAAAGATTGTTTTGTCACTGTAGTACATTTTATTTATTAGTTATTATAATGATTTGTTCTTTACTGTCTAATTTTCTATATACATTAATGTTCAAGCAATATAATATTCATTACACACAAATACAAAAATGAATTTAAGGACAAAAAATGAAGATACATGTATTAGTAATTTTTTACGTGGTTCGGTCTTGCCTACAAACACACCTGAGATGCTACTCGAGATATATACACTACATTCCATGTAGACACCCCATCCTAGGACCCCCTAATCACCACCTTAGGTCCCTAGCACTCACACGTTCACTATAAACCCTAGGTCATACTCCGAGTACCAAATCCTAAGGCCACCGGATGCTCCCCAGCCCCCGCTTGACTTTGGTCAACTTTATCTCTTGAGCGAAAGCTCAATGAATCTTCGAAGGGCTCTGAATCCCCTTTCCAATGAACCATACCATGCGCGAATCGGACTTACGATTTGGATGAATGGTACGTTTTACCCCGAAAATTGATCTAGATGCCACTGGGCGTACCTGAGCTCTGTTTGACTCTGGTCAACTCTCCTTCTTGAGATAAGCTCGATGAATCTTCGAAAGGCTCTGAATCCCCTTTGTAACGATCCATCCCATGTGTGAATAATTCTTACGGTACGGATGAATGGCCCATTTTACTCTAAAGGGTCACTGGGAGCTTTCGATCCCCATTTGACCTTGTCAATTATCCAAAATGAATGAAGCTAAAAGAAATCTCGAAGGGCACTGAATATCCTTTCCAACGGTCCATCTCGTGCACGAATCGTCCATACTTTTCGAACGAACAATCCATTTTTCTCTGAAAACTTCCTGTCTTGTGACCAATGGGCGCTTTTGGGCCCTATTAACCTTGGTCAGCTCCTGGACCCAAGAGTGACTTATGGATTCATGAAGGTATCTTAATAACCTTTCCAACGATCCACCCCGTGCACGATTCTAACTTATGATTTGTGTTTTACACCCATTTTTTGATAAACTTATCCCAGACTGCCAAATGGCACCTCGGGGACCCTGCCTATCGGTAGTGTGCTTGAGGTGCTATGCTGATAGCCAGATCCAGAATCCTATCGATAAGAACCACCATTGGACCTATAAATAGAGGTCGTGGACTCACTTTGAAAGGCAACTTGAACACCCCTCTCAGCGAATCAAAGAAGATTCTCTCGAATTCAAAGTTGTTCCTTTTCCTGAAAATCCCATTTTTCCACATTCCCTTTCATCACTTTGTTACATCACTTGGTAAAGTCCCCCCACTTCTTCATTCCACTTTCATACCATTGCAATATCAGCATATCTATAACCAATATCAACATCAAGGACTCGAAAGGAGGTCACATTCTCCATCATTTTCTCTAATTCCTCCATTTTAATATTATTTTCTTTGTTTTTACTTTAACATTTTCTTTCCTTACCTCACATACATTAATCTCAAACCTTTATTAGTAATACTTTCACATACTTTATTTTTTTTAAATCCAAAAATAAGAGAAAGAGGGTTTATCTATAAATTCCAAAAGAGGGAATCTCATCTCACACTCTCATTCTTTAAATGCATTTTCTCAACACATATACATAAAAGAAATCTCCCATTTGGATTTATGGATTAACCCCCCTCCAATGCTATCTTCGAACTACGTGGACTTTAATGCCCTTTGGTTTACGTTGGCGTTTTAGGCTAATCCTCAGATTCAAGTCCTCCTTTATGCATGTTTATAAGTTTCCCTCCTATATATATATATATATATATATATATATATATATATATATATATATATATTCTTTATAAATCTCCCATTCTTGCATTTCATTCGATATATACATATGCTCTTCCATAGCGACTTATGATTCGGCAAACACTTATATTATATTTTGATTTATAATTTTGGGAGCACTCCTAAGGATGAATTCACTCCGTCCTTTTATATGACGCAAGTTGAATGATTCCATTCTTCACCTATATTATGCACACGAGCACACACTTCACGGAGTTTAATAGGAGAAGATTAACACATGCCATGAGATATCGAAAGGGTGGGATGGGCTCCTAACACCTTTCCATTCCATAACTTAGTCCCCGAAATTTCGAACTACTTGGTTACGCAAGCATCCGTATTGTCCTTGATGTCGTTCTCTCAAGGCGACGATATTTCTTTTGCCTGTTTTGTGCAAAATAGTCTAGCGACTCTATCTATACACATTATCCTCGACATTGACGATGGTCGAGCACCCCGAGAAAGGGCGTAACCCTACACGTGCACCGAAGGGCATCTAAAGGGAAGCCCCAAGATGTCTATAGTGACAACTCTATTGTGACGTATTTTTAGAAAACTAGACACTATTCTGACATGGGTGTTATTATTTTCTACATGTGTGCATATGCTCCTACCTATATGTTCCCTTTACTACTCTATTTAGTTTTTTTGTATATCTACCTCATGCTTATATCTATTATGTATATATCACTTTTCACTCACTTATATTCTTCACACACTTGTATAAACTCTCCTTGTTCACTTCACCCACTTGCACTTGTATATAGGTTCACTTCCACTCATATGCTCCACGCACCACTTATACTATCCATGTTTAGGTTTCACTACCACACACCCACACTTCTCACACTTGTATATATATATATCCATACTCACTAACACATATCATACGCCACTTGTAGTTGATCCATGGATATGCTCGCTACCACCCACAGTCACTTGTATATATTCATATGTCACTCCCTCATATGTATATATCCCCATCCTTCCCCATCACCATGCGTAATATAGTCTTCATGCTTCATGCTAGATTTAATTTTCACTACACTTGTATATGCTCCTTATGGGGACCATATTTTGTTCTTAACCCACAATAACGGTCGACCTGGACCAACAGATTTAGAGAGAAGCTCGATCTCACATCATGAAAATAAGCTACATGCATGTGGAGTCCACACTACCCCAAAACCAAGTCAATCCCCTATAATCTCGTGTCAATATTCAAGGGATTCATGGATCATCATTGGCATCGTGGAGTTACTTGAAGAAAGACGATTTAACATCTATAAATTGTAACCCCAGGCCGAGGGCATAGGGTCATGTAACTAAGCAAGTTGAGAGATACTTAATAAAATAGTAGACATCTTCGTGAACGTAGGTAAGTTACCGAACCGCGTACATAGTTGTGTTGTGTATGTGATTTTTTGCTTTCCTTATTGATTGTGATTATTCCTTGTAAAACCTTTATTGTGATATTTTTTATACCACAATTGGCGCCGTCTATGGGAACGACTGTTATTCCTATGAGAACACTCACTAATTGAAAGCCCTCGATGTCTGACAATAGCAGTAATATCCCTCAAGTCGGTGATGTTCAGGAAGAACCTGCCCCTCCCAGGGTAAGGTCTGAAGTTCGCCAGCTAAATCCAAGGCTTCGCCAGCAAAGGCAGCCTTCTAAAGAAAGTCACGGACAACCAAGGTCCACACAAATTTCCAGATTGGTCGATGCCTATAAGGCCAAACTTCGAGAACAAGAAGAATCCACTCGTCGCCAAGAAGAGGATAATACTAGCCTAAAAAGGCAACTGGAAAGAATGGAGAGGGATCTCCACATAAATACAAGACGACTCCAGGATCGGACTCCTAGTCCTTAGGTGAGTGAGTCCTACTACCGAGGAAGGAGCCCCAGGCGCGACCAAGAGAGAATTGAGGGATACAGGTCAGAGGAGGGTCTATCAGAGCAACTACAGTCAGCTCGATGTGTGGGAGTCCGAGTCGACAGAATGATGAAATCAGGAGTTTGGTCCGTAGGGAGATAGATCAGCACACAGCCCACCAAGGGGCTAAGTCCACACGAGAGCTAGCCATAACAGATCTTAACACCTAGATGAAATCCCCTTTTTCAAGGGCAATAGAATAAGAAAAGCCCCCTAAGAAGTTTGCAATCCCTAGATTCAAGATCTATGATAGGAAAAATGACCATATCGATCATGTCCGACAGTACAGGCAGGTCATGACCTTGTGGAGACACAACGACGCATTGATGTGTCGCATCTTCCCTTCCATCCTGCATGACGTGGCACCAGAAATGGTTCGAGAGGTTACCACATAAATCTATCAAGATCTTTAAGTCTCTGGCTAAATTATTCACAACTCGCTTCATAACCAGTAACTCCTACCCCAAGTGAATGGATGCACTGCTTACAATGAAAAAAAGTAACAGAAGAACCTTAGGGAGTATGCCAAGAGGTACTGGGAGATTTTTAATGAGATTAAGGATTGTTCGGAGCAAGTTTCTATAGCATCCTTCAAGATCGGTCTGCCAAGCACTTCCTTACTGCACCAATCCCTAACTAAGAAGAAGGCTAATTCCATCGACGACCTAATGGACCGTATTAAAAAATATGCCAAAGTCAAATAAGTAATCCATCTTAATTCCGGGGACAATGGTCAAGCGAACACGAGCAAAAGGATAGAAAATAATGATTCCCAGAAAAAGGAAACAAGAATGAGGTCAGGAATGGCACCAAAAATGACAACAAGAATGACCCCTCAAAAGTGTTCCAAGTTGTTAACACAGTCTTCAGGGAACCGATATACAAAATCATCGTCAAGATCAAGGAAGATCCATTTGTCGAGTGTCCCAAGAAGATAGGAGGATATCCAACGAAGCGCAATAACGCACTGAGGTGTGCATTCCATAAAAAAGGCCAGTCACAAGACTGAACATTGCAAACCACTCAAATCTTATCTCGAGGAGTTAGCCCAGGCTGGTCATATCAACGAGTTCATAGACAAGAAGGCAGACAAAGTTGCAACCAATGGAGACCAAAAACCAAACAACGTACTTGAGGACAAGATAGGTCACGAGTTCGCAGTAATTCATGGGGCATCATACCTCAAGAAGGTATAAGGAAACGCAATTCGAGTGGAAGTTAAAAAGATTATTGTCGTTATGAAAGCCTTTCAAATAGACCCCGATAAGACTCAGGCCGGGAAGCGTCGTAGACCAGAAGATATCAACTACAACAAACACATTATGTTTACCGAAGACGACTTAGTTGGGGTGAGAACCCCTCACCATGACGCATTGGTCATCACACTCAGGATATCTAATTGGGACATCGACATGTTGCTCATCGACCAAGGTAGCTCTTTCGAAGTGATGTACCTAGACTAATTCCATAAATTAAAGCTTAATATTTTCAACCTCAAAGAGACCACCATTCCGCTGGTAGGCTTTACAGTAAAGATAACCATGCCACAGGGAAAGATAGGCCATCCAATTAGGGCAGGAAGTATTTCAAAGATGATCGAGTTTTTGGTGGTAGATATCGAATCCCCGATCATGCCATTTTGGGCAGGAGCTGGCTCCATGCCATAAAGGACGTTCCATCCTCATATCATTAGAAACTTAAGTGCATAATAGATCGGGGGTAGTCGAGATCCGTAGAGACCAACCTTTAGCTAAAAAATACTTCATCACAGCTATCTGCCCCAAGCACGAGAAGAAAAAAGACGAGAACAAAGTCCAGGAAGAAGCCTAAGAAGACATGTTTCCTTCAAAATAGCAATTACGGTACGGTCGACCAGGGGTGGAGGAAACCAGGATCCACCCTACAAATAGGGTCGTCGAAGACCTAGAAGAGGTTGCATCTGGCATCAACTTACCTGGAAGGAGATTTCTGATCGGAGCCTCCCTCTCCGACCAAGAAAAGAAGAAGCTCGCCACGTTCCTTCAGAGAAATTTGGATGTTTTCACTTGGGAACCACACGAGCTTCCTGGTATAGACCCCTCAATAGCATGTCATCGACTGAACATCGATCTAACTTTCAAACCAGTCACCCAAAAGGCTCACTGAACAGCCCCAGAAAAGTTGAAGGCAATAGAGAAAGAGGTAAAAAAGTTATTGGATGCAAGTTCCATTCAAGAAGTTTAATTCCCCAAATGGCTATCCAACCCAGTCGTAGTACCCCAAAGCAACGAAATATGGAGAGTATGTATTGACCTTATCAACCTCAACAGGGCCTATCCAAAAGACAGTTTTTCTCTTCCAAAGATAGACCAGCTGGTTGATGCCACTACAACACATGAAAGAATGAGCTTTCTGTATGCTTACTTCGGATACCACCAAATCCCACTTAATGAGCCACACTAAGATAACACCTACTTCATAATGCCTAATGGGTTATATTGTTACAAAATCATTCCGTTCGACCTAAAAAATATAGGGGTGACTTATTAGTGATTGGTCATCAGGATGTTCAATAAACAAATGGGAGAAATAATGGAGGTATACATCGAAGACATGCTCGTCAAAAGTAAACTCAAGAGCGACCATCTCTTAGACCTAGAAGGAACCTTTGAGATCCTTAGGAAATACCGGATGAAACTTAATACTAGCAAATGTTCATTCTGTGTCCCGTTAGGGAAATTCCTATGATACATGGTCAGCAAAAGAGGGATTGAAGCAAATCCTGATCAGATCGATGCCATCAGAAAAGTACAGCATGCTCGTCGCACTCAATCGCCTCATTTCTAAGTCTTCGGAGCGTTGTCGACCATTCTTCCAACTGTTGAAGAAAGATAAGGGCTTAGTATGGAATGACGACTGGTCCAAACACCTAGATATCTCAAGTCTTACATCATCAAGCCATCCTTACTGGTAATCCCAAGTGAAGGCAACCCCTTATATCTCTATATTATTGTGTCAGACCGTGCTATGAGCTCCGCCTTGGTATGCGAGAAGGAAAGAGGCTAACACCTGGTCTATTACGCAAGAAAGATATCCTAGATGTTTAGCAACGTTATTTTCCTCTACAGAAGCTCGCCTATGCCTTAATAGTAGCCTTGAGGAAGTTAAAGCATTACTTTAAGGCTCATTCCATTATCATGATCACCTCGTACCCATTTAAAGATATTCTAAGTAAAGATGACCTCTCTAGCCAATTGTCAAAGTGGTCGGTAGAGCTTGGAAGATTCTATATCCACTTTAAACCAAGAATAATAATTAAGGGGAAAATTCTAGCAGATTTTATCGTTGAGCTCACAGGGAATCAGCCTATTGCCCAGTTAGAAATTAAGTAACCAGCTAAAAAGGAAGCAAGAACCTTCAACTAGACCCTTTACGTTGACGAAACCTCCAACTCCAGGGGGAAGGAGTAGGCATTGTATTGGTTACCCCAGAGAAGGTTGTGCTTAAACAAGGGATCATGCTCGAATTTGAAGCCTCCAATAATGAAGTGAAATATGAAGCACTAATTGTCGACCTGCACAGAGCACAATTGCTAGGGGCAAAATGCCTTCGGGTATTTGGCAATTTAAAACTAGTGTTCAAGAAGATAAGTGGAGACTTCAGTGCCAAGGATGAGATGATGGAAGCTTACCTCACTATTGTAAGAGGACTTATGGAAAAGTTTGATAGAATTGATGTTCCGTAGTTCCCTAGGGGACAAAGGACTAACACCGATGCCCTAGAAGATCTAATCTCCTCCATTTACTCCGACTTAAGGAGGACGATTCAGATAAAATTCTTCGCGCAACCAAACATCAACCAAACAGTCGCAAAGCAAGTCCTCCACATAGAAAAGGCACCCAGTTGGATAGATCCCTTCACAACTTACCTACGGAGCGACACACTGCCAGGCAAAAAGAGATCGGCGCACCAGATAAGAGTCAAGGTTGCTCGCTTTCACTTATCTCCTGAAGGAAAACTCTACATAAAGTCTTTCACTGGCCCCTACCTCTAGTGCGTTCACCTAGAAGATGGCGAGCAGGTTCTTAGTGAACTTCATAAAGACATTTGTGGGAGTCATGCAGGAGGAACATCAATGGTTGTTCGAGCAATCAAGGAAGGATACTGGTGGTCGTACATGCAGAAGGATGCTGGAGTTTTGTTCGTAAGTGTGAGAAGTGCCATAAGCACTCCCCTATGGTCCACCAACTAGCTAGCGACCTCAAGTCATTAACCAGCCTATGGTCGTTTGCCCAGTGGGGCTTGGATATTATAGGGCCTCTGCCTACCGTATCTGGAAATTACAAGTATCTATTTGTCAGCACTGACTACTTCACCAAATAGGTAGAAGTAGAACCACTCATAAACATCCAAGACTCTGACATGACGAGGTTCATATGGAAGAACATCATCACCCGCTTTGGGATGCCAAAGAAAATCATCACTGATAACGGCACGCAGTTCAAAAGTGTCTTCTTTCCAGGATTTTACGACGAACATAGCATCAAGAACCACTTTATGTCTGTAGCATATCCCCAGAGCAGCGGGTAAGTTGAAGCTTCTAACAAGACAATGATTAACGGACTAAAGAAATGGCTGGAAAGAGCCAAAGGTGCCTGGGTAGACGAGTTACCTCACATTTTATGGGCTTATTGTACAACTCCCAGGAGAGAAACGGGAGAAACCCCCTTCACGCTCGCCTATGGTATGGAGACAGCCATCCCACTAGATGCAGGACTCCCTAATATGAGGACTGGCTTGGTCGACCAAGGCCTTAATGATGAAGCATTACTCACTAAACTTGACTTAGTTGATGAGCAACGAGAACTAGCACTAGTTAAGTTGGTATCTTACTAACAACAACTAGACAAACAATATAATAAAAAAGTCAATTCGAGGAAATTTCTAGTAAGGGATTACGTCATAAGGAAAGTCCTCAGTAGTGCTGTAAAACCATCGGACGACAAACTGGGACCCAATTATGAGGGAACTTTCAAGATAATAAGAGACGACTTACAGTGGGACTATCACTTAGAAACGCTCGTGGGCAAGGAGATACCAAGGGCCTGGAATGAAGCCAATCTTAAGAAGTTCTACTTTTAGACTTCTATATCTTTTATTTTTTAGCATCATTAGTTTAGGCAAATCTTCATTTACAAACTGATGTTGCCTTTTGTTTATCATTTTTAATCAATAAAGGTCGAATGGCCCACGCATTCTGAACATCTTGGTTGTTTAATATCTCTTGATCAAACTTCAATATGCATACTTTCTAAGAAATATGCACCCCCTAAAAAAATAACAAAAACATCAAGTTGGTCAACTTGATGCAATCAAGGAATAGAGATCCTATGGTTGCAACAGTGCGCTATACTTATTGTAAACAAAGCTAAAATATATAAAGCAAGGTTTACGATCAACCTTCCTCAGGTCTTTGTTGAAAACACAATTGGCCTCCTGAGTTGCTTCGATAATAATAAAATACTTATAGGGGATCCTTAGGCAATAAATCCAACTCAAGGTTGGTCGCCAACTTAGGTTGGTTGAAAAATCCATCTCGAATGGATATCCCCTTAACTAAGTACATTCTTTCCATCACCCGACTTAGTCCTAAGGAAGTGTGATGACACGACCTAAAAGGTAAAGTGGGACGGAATGATATGGGAAAGGCATATTGGACTGGGAGAATGTTCAAACACGGAATAACAAAACTCAATGTCATTTAGTCGGTCGAGAAGCCCAAATTGATTAAAGTTTTGTACTAACTCATTTATACTATGATCAGATTTATCAAGTACCTTTTTTTTGTCAAACACTATACTAGCAACCAACAAATAAGTTTAATACATGTTTAGTAAGAAAATGCTCAAAACATAAATAATCAGCTTATCTATCATTAAAAATCATATTTTTGTTACATATACATCTATCATAAAGACCTACAATGGCCCAGCGTGATGAGCAAGGTAGTCCGCTACTTGAGCTCTCTGACAATCATTAGGATGAGAAACTAAGTCTTCTTTAAATCTCTCTAGGCATGGCTCTAGAAGCTTCACTGGAATAGCATCTATTGGGATCCATCGATCATCCTTCGAGAAGAGATTTCGCAGAACAGATGAGCGAACAGTCTCATATTTATACCATTGGGTTGATTCCTTAGGAAATTTCAATTCCTTAAGAACGTTCAACCATCCCCTGGCAAAAGCAATTTCTTCAGCCTCTTTCAGTCTTACTGGGTCATATGTCCAACCTTGGTCATACTCATCAGCCCAAACCTCCCGAGGACCCTTTCCGAATAACTGTCTCAATTATGTGACGTCCCTTTAAAGACCAACAACAATCACATATGCTTGATGAACATCTTCTTTCAACTCGATAATGTCCCTCCTAAAAGCTTGATTGTCAGTATGATAAACCACAACAGGCGATGAGGAGGAGCCTCGCAGCACCAAAGGAGGGACAGATGGAGTGTTTTCTTTGAGGCGAACAATATCTCTCCTCAAAGATTCATTTTCTCTTTCCAGTAATTCCTCACCCTGGTTGATTTTAGACGCATCCAGAAGCTAAATTTCAAGGAGTCCATCTCCTCCTGCATAGAGTCACCTATTCCCTCCATCTCCTCGAGCCTATCCTTTAGATTGGTTACCACCTTAGACTGATCTTTAAAATCCTAGTTTCTCTCCCTCAAGGATTTACAAATCCTTACAAAAGCTCGGCGCGCTTGAGCACTTATGTTTGGACCAAGAATCTGGCCTAGACGGGAGTTATCAAGGATATATTCATCTAAATCAATGAGCTACATCCAACTAAATAAGCAACAAAAGTAGCAAGAATCAGTAATGAAACAAAAAGTTTGCTTTTTCATTAAATAAAAGGGCACAAGCTAGTACAACGAATGAAAGAAGCAAAAATACAACAAGTGAACAAAAAATAAGAGCAAGCCCTAAAATACTAAGAGGACTTAACATGGTCAGATGTGTAGATCCCTTTCCCTTTATTAGCATCTTGGTCGACAGGAACCTCCCCTTCACCAGCACCTGGGGCAGTTCCTCCAGCTGGGACAACGGCCCCCGCTGGATTGCACAGTGCAACTCCAACAGCAAAAGTAATGGCCCCTGCCATCCTGAGCATCTGGTTATGTAGAAGGAGACTCTTCAAAAGGATTACGACCAGGATGATGCTGGGAGAAGATGGGGAAATTAGCATTAACTCCAGCAACAGTCAAGGCTTAGTCCCTGCCTTTCTTGAAATATGCTCGTCGTAGATAAGAAATCTGGAGTTCGACGTCATCATACGTTACATCCCAACCTTCATTATATTCACTTTCTCAAATGATCGTTTCTTTCCCCTTCAACTTCTCCACTTCTGCGACCAACCCTTTATTTTCCTCTGCCACTGCCATCTTGTCCGTAATCATAACACCATAAGTTTTTACGAAGGTCAAATAACTCTTTAGTAGACTTCCCCTCTATTTGTCGAAGGTAGCCTTTGTGTCAGTAAGGACCTTCTCTAAATACTTTAGAGCTTCATCCAGCTCTGAGTTTCTCCTCGACAGCTCAACTCGACCACGGAGTGGCACAGTTTAGTCAGAGACAAACTGAAAAATAGGAAAAACACAAGATAACCATGAGATGTTAGAGGAAAATATAGAACAAAGAAGTATAGAGAAGGGATCATTTCCCAAAGCAAGCCCTTGGGAAGACTTGAGGGATAATTGGTCTCCCCCATGATCGATTAGCGCTCGTAGTTAGTCGCGAGCACTGCTTTCTCCAGCAGTAGGGGGAAAGTTTAGGAGGATCAGCCACCTAGGCTCACTCAACAACAATAATAATAGAAGGCATTATCGAGGCCTTTGAGGTCTGTGCCATTCTTTTTTCTCCTTCTCTATTTTTCTCTTCTTCTCTCTTTCTCTCTCTCTCTCTCTCGCTTCTCCTATTTTTTTTCCTTCTTTCTCTCCACCTCTTTCTCTTGAGCCACCACCTTGGAGCTACCAATAAAGTCTTCAGCCTTCTATTTAAGGAACTTCATCCTTTTTGATAACAGATCATCATCATTGTCATTCTGGATTAAGACTCTTCTCCTCGAAGGGGCAATCTCTTCTTTGTTGGACTATCCTTCACTGGACTCTTCCTCATTGCTCTCACCTTCACCATTTCCTTCCTCGCTGCCTTCTATCTGATCCTCCCTTGAGCTACTCGTTTCTTCTTCCTCTACCTCAATGGGTTAAGAGGTAGCAATAACTTCTTCTCCTAAAACCTCTAGATGAGGGATTGTGTCTACTGGACGAGCAATAAAGTTGAAAGTAGTATTCCTATATTCCAATAAAAATACAGCAAACCGAGGATATTCCCCTTCAGCTGCAGTATTTGTTATCCTCCAAGCTTTCAGAAGTTCAGTAGCTTGGATCTCGCAAAGAGTTGCCTCTTAATTCTTGGCTTTCGCTATAAAAGATAAAGAAGGAAAAATCAGAAGGAATGCACACGAAGGAAGGTAAATAAGCAACAAAACAGAGATAGAGAAAATAACATATGTATTCCTCCTCAAAGGTAGGGATCTGAGGTCCCAAGTACCTTATGCCCCCTGATTGGAGAGGAAATTTCCAATTCCTAGCAATAAGACCCTCAGACCAATAGTCTTTAAGGAAACGGGTAGATTTACTACCAACACCCTATCAGGACTTCTTGCCTTCAAGTAAAGAAGACCCCCACTGGTGCAAGAGAAAGAATAGCACTAGCAAATATCAACTAATCCTAAGTTGGTACCATAAAACTGGTTTATCCTATGAACTCCATTAACAATCTTCCACACGTTTGGAGAACATTGAGTAGGGACAATGTTGAAGTATTAGAAAAAAATGTAAAAATAGAGGGTTAGGGGAAACGTTAAACCCACTTGTCAAACTAACAAAATATGGATCTAGTGACCATCTTCTAGGTCATGAACATTTCTGGAGACTAAACGTACAATATATCTCTACCCAATCAGGGATATTATAACACTTAATAAACTCAAGAAAAGACTTATTATAAAGAATCACCTGAGAGAAAACATAAAAACCCTAGCTACAATAGAAGATCAATGCACAGAAGAAAGGGAACTAGAAAAAGGAGAAGGAGAAGGCAGAAACTTCAGAGATAAAGAGGTGACTTGGAAAGTAGAGAAAGTCATTATTTTGAAGAGTGTGAGTAAGGAATGAAGCCCGAGTACACGGTATGTGCAAAAAATAAATAGAGACGATGAATTGATGGTAGGGTTTTTGACAAACCAAGTTTCAAACACTTAAGTGATGTTTTGCACTTCACGAAGAATATTTGGCGCTTCAATATCTCACAGAAAGACGAGCGCACCTCTCCTACTACAATAAATTATGAGTATGCCTCTGACGAAACTGTACCATTAGCCACATGTAAAATCCATTGGCCCAAACAATGGTCCAATGATTTTAGGGGAAATTATGGGAATCATATTTTGTTCTTTGCCCACAACAACAGTCGACCTGGACCAACAAATTTAGAGAGCAACCCGGCCTCACTTCATGAAAAGAAGCTACATATGTGTGCAGTCCACACTACCCTAAAACCAAGTCAATCCCCTATAATCTCGTGGAGATATTCAAGGGATTCCTGGATTATCATGGGCATCGTGGAGTTATTTGAAGAAGGACGATTCTACATATATAAATTGTAACCCCTGGCTCAGGGCATAGGGGCATGTAATAAATCATATTGAGAGATACATAATAAAATAATAGACCTCTCTGTGGACGTAGGCAAGTTACAGAACCACGTACATAGTTGTGTTGTGTGTGTGATTTTTTGATTTCCTTGTCGATTATGAATGTTCCTCGTAAAATATCTATTTTGATATTTTTTGATACCACACTCCCTCATTATTATAGTACTCCCTTTAATCATCATGAAAATAAAATAAAATAAAAAACACATCTCTCCATAAAGTACTAATTAAAACTCATGCATTTTGCACACTACATCACCAGAGCATGGCAGTATTGACTAAGGTGTTGTCCTCTATTAGAGGGTTACTTTGTGATGGGTGCCAACTTTATTGGGGTTCAATTAACCAAAGTGATATGACTCTCACTTTCCATTGGACTCGTACCTTCAACGTATATCGAATGGTTCCCCCCGTATCGTACCACTTAACCGAACTCACGGCGGGAGGTATATAGTAGTGAACTCGTTCACGTACGTCGAGTATATCGAATTCGCTCTCACACGTACCGTCTCCATGAGGTATATCATGAGGCAATTCACGTACACTCTTGTCCACAGGTAGCGGTGAATGATTACCCTTTATAGGCAAGACATATATGGTGGAAGTCATTCTAAAAGGGGGAACCCTTCCACTAACCCAATATATGCATAAACCATATATAGGCATCAACCATAAGGCACTCATAATTAGTTTGTCGATTACCATGTAAAACTCTGCTGAAATCTCAGGTCGACATACCACCCGAATTTTTGCGCTATTTTACTTTTTTTCAAAATAGGACCCCATCTGTGAGCCTAGAAACAAGTCAAATCGTATCTTATATTGTTAAAACCTCACAAGCTCAGATCATGTTCGGAATTTTTTATGCATTTCATCTAACCTAATGTAAATGAAAACCTAATAATACTAATAATAATGATCATGCTGACATTTCTCTCCTTTTTTCCCTCTATTTTTAAAACCAAAACACTAAAAACATTTTCCTCTTTCATTTTCAAAAATACTAAAAATTCTCCCTCCTTCTTTCAAAAATAAATTCGAACCGTTTTCCCTCTCAGGTCGATTGTATAACCGATTTTGGCCTGGTTCTCTATTGGCTTCGGCCTTTCATTAAATTTCCCTAAAGTTTTATCGCTTCTTCTGCAATTTTGTCAAAATATACGATCTACCTCCACGAGCTCTACATGGAGAACACTAACCTAGCATCAAATGTTCATCCAGATCTGATGGTCGTCCTAACCCAACTCAATGCTAAGAATAATAATCTACAAACCGATGTCCAAGAAATGCAGTGAAATCGGGCCCAAATTACCAAAGAACCCGAGGTTCTCTTTCCTCGTGCTATGGGTCCACCCACTCCTGAGCCTATTTGGGTCACAAAAGAATACCATCATATTTCGCGTGCCCCACCTTCCAATGTGTCAACACCACCTCAGCTCTCGATTTCAAACCTCACCTAGCCAAGGGCTAATCTACCAGGAATTGTGGATCCCAAAGAGGAGGAATTGAACAAGGTTAAGGAATACCTGAGACTACTTTCAAAGAAGTTCGATCAAGTCAAGATATCTGAGACTACTTTCATGTCTCCTTATCCTAAAGATAGACTTAGAGGGAAGTTCAAGATGCCAGACATCGAGAAGTTTGGTAGAATAAAACCCCGATTGTGCACCTTTAAAGCTACCATCGAGCCATGACCCTTCTTGGTGCCTCCAAAGATATAATGGCCCAAATGTTTGAGCAGACATTGAAAGAAAGAGCCCTCTGATGGTTTTTGTGCCTCAAAGAATCTAGGATTCGCAGTTAGGAGGATGTCACTTGGGAATTCATGTCTCGATATAAGTATAATGAGGAGTTAGAGGTCACATGATGAGACGTAGATCTTCCTAAAAAAACCTGGGGAATCGGTCAGTAGCTTTATCGAAAGGTGGAGAGAGAAAATTTGCCACCATGACTAACATGCCCTCCAAGGAGGAACAAGTCAGCATTGTCAAGAAGAACTTCTTGCCTTATATGTAAGCATCCATGGGAGGACAGTACTATACGCATTTTTTAGCCCTTCGAGAGACTGGTATGGAAATTGAGGAAGGTGTCACCAAAGTGGAATATAAATTGAAGAAGGTGACCGAACAGTTTACCCCTCGAAAGTATGAGAAGCCTGCTAGTGCGATAGTCTCAAACATCAACAACATAGTCCATGATGATGCTGTGATTCAGCACCACCGGATAAGTGATAATGAGCTCAAACAGTAGTAGTTATGGCAGCCATAGAGATGCAAGTATATAAGTATGTAGAAGGGGATGAGTATAAGAGGAAATAAGACAATGATGTATAGTGGTTCAGCCAATTAAGCCTACATCCACTGTGAGTGTGTGATCCACTAAGTATGGGCACTAATGGCCTTGGATACAATGCACATAAGCTCACTCTCTCTCTCTCTCTCTCTACTGTGTGTACAAGCAGAGTTTTTACTAAGGTTGCAATAATCTGATCGATCTCCTGTAGGGTTGTAGGTGACAAGTATATATAGGTCTTGTGGGGTGTAGTGTACCCCCCCCCCCCCCCCAAGTAAGCATGGTGCATGTGAATGATGATCTAACCAATCCCCTGTTGACACCTGTAGATGCCAAATGATGACATAATATTCCCTCACGTGAGGGTGTGATTCGGTTATAACGGTCTGCCACGTGTCATATGAGCCTGACGCGCACTGTTCCACGCGTGTCCCAAACCACGCGCTGTCATGATGTCACCCTCGGCCTATGAGCCGAGTCCGAGGGCAAAGTTTCGTCCGGTAATGAGTCTGGCTTGATTCTGGCCTCGTACTGTCGTACCCTCGTAGGGTCGTCCGGAGCCTGGGGAAGGGTCGGCCCCTCGTAGGGTCGTCTAGAGCCTGGTGGAGGGTCGGCCCCTCGTAAGGTCGTCTGGGCCTGGTGGTGGCCAGCTGGGGCCTGGTGAAGGGTCGGCCCCTCGTAGGGTCGTCCGTATAGGAGGTAATCCTCATCCAGGCTGAGGGTATAAACGGGTATATCAATCACCCCCCAACCCTTAGCCATAGGTACTGCTGAGATGGCTGAGGGATAGTGTTTTAAATGATATGCATGTATGATCAGTTAGATGAGTGACACCTAGGTAGATACTCATTGCTGTGTCAATTTCCAAGGCATGGCGGCTGAGCAGTGCACTTGGGGCCTTGTGCCCTAATTATACCTTTCTTGGTAAATGTGCCCATTTATTACCAAGGTATTTAAGAGTTTTTAAACTCTCTCTCTCCGCAGCTTCTTCTTCATCGCGCCTAAGTTTACTCTCTCTCTAGAACCAGTCGCCATTTGCAGCCTTCAATCCTTCAGGCCTCGCAGCGCTCTTGTTCTCTCCTCATCAGGTAACCTTTTTCTCCCCGCGCCTTCTTTTGTCTTCATTTCTGTGTATTTTTTAGGGTCGTAGGTCGGCACTTTCTTAGAGTTCCCCCATAGCCTTTTCCGGTGTCTTCTCCGGTTGTTAGTTCTTGAACGTTCTTGACAAAAACTTTTTAGTTCTTTGGTTTAATCCAGAAGTCAAACCTAGTCAATCCCCCAAGTGTTTGTAGTTGAATTAGCCAAGTCTAGTGTAATTTCTCCAAGTGTAGGGTCTTCCCCTTAATGCTTAGGAGGCTTTACAGCTTAGTGTCTGAATTCCCATCCTTGAGAGAGAAACTATTTACCGAGATCAGACGAATAGAGGAAGAGGAAGAGAGGAGACGACCCTAATTGGGTACAACCCATCTTTCCCGTTCCTCTTGCCACCATAAGACCATCTGAACCCTATGAGTCTTGTGGGTCGTCATCTCGTCCGGACGAGACACCCAAATCAAGTGAAATGGACGAGAGAGCTTCCTCGCCAACTGGTGCTGGAACGTCCGGTAGAAGGGACACGTCTGACCTTAGCCCTCCCCGAGAGGCCGAGGGTACGATCCCCTCTGAGGCCGTCCCTGTGACAACCCTATCCCCCAATGCCTTCCAAGTGGCTTTTCCCCAGGGTCCTCCTGCAGGTGATGAGGGGGAACGAGATGAGGACGAGGACGATGATACAGATGATGAGGTTGACACCTCCCACGCCTCGTCCTTTATCTCCTCCGTTAGGGATAGAGACCTTCTGATATGGAGGCATATTTACGGAGTGCCCTCTGGGGTAACTATGAGGGTTCCCTCTGATACTGAGAGGGTTTTTGACTGTGAAGAGGGAGAGGTTGCAGTTTATGAGAAAATGTTCAAGGTAGGTGTCAGACTTCCTTTCCACCCTGCCATTGTAGATATTATGTCGGCTCTGGGCGTCTCCCCCTCTCAACTTCCACCCAACTCTTGGAGGACGATTATGGGTTATATTTCCTTATGGAAAAACTCTTTCACTGATGAGCCCTCGTCCGACATATTCCTGGCTTGTTACAACATCACCTCTTCATCTAAACAGCCCGGATACTATCATCTAGGGGCGAGAAGGTCTGAGAAGAAACTTCTCCACGTGGCTCAAACTTCCAATCATGATTGGAAAAAGAGATTCTTCTTCATATCTGGGGCGTGGGAGTGCTCCACCGAGGCGTCCCCTTCTGCCGATGGTCCGAGGGTCCCTAACAAATGGTCTAATCCCTCAATGAAAGCTAGGTCAGACCCCAGACTTAGCCTGGAGGAAAGGGATATTGTTGAGTACCTGAGGGGACGAGGGAGAGGGGGTGAGATCCCAAAGTTCGAAGATTTGATGACCCCTCGGTACCTCAAAGAAGCTGGTCTGAGGGTCGTCCCTCTGACGGAACTATGTGAGTTATACAGCACGTTTTTCATTCTTTACTTTTTTGAAGTGTTTCCTGTTTATCTCTGTATTTTTCTGATGCATGGTACCCTTTTCAGGTCGTCCTGTAGGTGTGTCAGATTACCTCTGGGAAATGACTGCTCCAAGCCTACTCGCTGGTTTGTCAAAGAAGAAGGGGAAGGAGCCTCAGCAAGCTCCAAAGAAGACGAGGGCCTCAGGGCCGAAGGTTGTTGAGCCGACAGCCGATAGCCACAAAAGGAAGGAGCCTGAGGCTCCAGTTGAGCATCGGCCTGACCCTAAGACAAGGGCCAGGGTCGAGGCCTCTGAGGGGGCAACCTCTTCGTCGAGCATGGGGGCCTTCTGGTCTCAAAATCTGGCCCATCTGAGGGCCGACCCCTCGTCGCTGATCATAAACTTGAGGGCAGCCAAGGCCTCGATGTTCTCTGCACCGTCGGCCTCTGACTTCGAGTTCTTGGCGAAGATGCCCCCTGCCAAAGTGTACGACTATGGTCTGCACTCCCTTGCTCAGGTATTGGTCTTGACCTTTTAATTTTATTCTTACTAACTGTTACCTCGGCCCATCTTGATGTTTGTTCATTTTTTCATGCAGTCTGCTTGTGCCTTTACCTCTGCGACAAAATGGATGGCTGAGAATCAAGAGAAATTCCATGAAGCCGAGAGGGCCATCCAGCACGAGGCCGACCTACAAGCTGACTTGGCGACTGCAAAGGCTGAATTAGAGAGTGCTAGGGCTGAGCACGCAAGGCTTTTGGACCAACTGACGAAGCAGCACGACGAGGACATCAAGGACAAGGACTTGTTGATCAAGGACAAGGACTTGTTGATCAAGGACAAGGACGAGGCCTTAACCAATATGGAGGCCAAGCACAAGACTGACCTTGAAGAAGTTGTCCAGAAAGCCGAGGCTGATGCTATTGAGGCTTACAAGGCCTCTGTCGAATTCTAAGGCTTCGGCCTTGAATATCTTGAGAGGGTAATTAGGACGGCCTGTCGGTGGGTCGTCCTAAAGTTTGCCGACACAGTATCATCCATTCTCCCTTCTCTTGAGGTGGTTCAACTGGATGATCCCTTGATTGCTGAAGCCCTGTCGCAAGTGGAGTCCCAAGTTCATGTTGAGGGGGTCGGCACGTCTGAGGATCGGCCAGTCATGATTGCTGAAGAGACCCCATTGGTTGATGTTGAGGCTCTGCCTTCTGATATCGCCCCTTAGGGTGGCCGTCTGTGGCCCATACCCTCATTTTTGTATTTTTGTTCTATGTATTGTAAAACACTTGGACGCTTTATATTAATACCATCGTCTCTTCCTTCCACTATTGCTGTCTTCCTTATTTCCTTCTTTTATGGTTTGCTCCTTGTTGATGATGATGCTACTAACCCTTCCCTCGTTTTTTTGAGGACCAATGTGGGGTCGTCCCCTCACCTGGCCTCATTATAGCCTAGGGTTCAATGAACCAATTTAATGGTTTTAAATAAAACCTACCCTCGTCTTTCTTGAGAACAGCGGTGGGGTCGCCCCCTCCACTGGTCCTCATTTTAGCCGAGGGTTCAATTAACCAGATTAATGATTTTTATGTAGTCTTCCCTCGTATTTTTTGAGAATAGGGGAGGGGTCGTCCCCTCCACTGGTCCTCATTATAGCCGAGTGTTCATCTAACCAAATTAATGATTTTTATGAAGTCTACCCTCGTCTTTCTTGAGAACAGTGGAGGGGTCGTCCCCTCCACTGGTCCTCATTATAGCCGAGGGTTCAACTAACCAAACTAATGATTTTTATAAGTCTACCCTCGTCTTTCTTGAGAACAGTGGAGGGGTCGTCCCCTCCACTGGTCCTCATTATAGCCGAGGGTTCAACTAACCAAACTAATGATTTTTATGAAGTCTACCCTCGTCTTTCTTGAGAACAGTGGAGGGGTCATCCCCTTCACTGGTCCTCATTATAGCCGAGGGTTCAACTAACCAAATTAATAATTTTTATGTAGTCTACCCTCGTCTTTTTTGAGAACAGTGAAGGGGTCGTCCCCTCTACTGGTCCCCACTATGGCCGAGGGATCCACTTACCAAATTAATGGTTTTTTGTATATGTTTCCACGCATACTGGAACTGACAACTATAGGGTGAGGGAAATCATATTTCTCATTAATTTTCCAAAGTGTCCTGTTGGAGCAACTCCTATTACAACTATGGTCTATCAAGACCTTACAACACTACTGGTAGTATTTCTTCAAATAATCTGCGTTCCAGGGGTTGGAAAAAGGTTCCCCTTCTAGGTTTTCTAGTCTATATGTCCCAGGGACAACTTCATCGATGACCCTGTAGGGGCCGTGCCAATTAGGATGGAGTTTGTTGGGCTTTTGCCAAGTCTTCTTGAGAACCAAGTCTCCTACTGCGATAGGTCTCTGTTTCACCCTCTGATTGTAAAACCTTGCGGTCCTCTGCTGGTAGGAAGCCTGTCTTATCTCAGCATCCTCCCTTCTTTCCTCAATCAAGTCCAGGTCAAGTCTCCTCTCTTCCGTATTTCCCTGGGGGTCGTACATTTGGACCCTATGAGTGGGAAACTCGACTTCGGTGGGGATGACTGCTTCTGATCCATAAGCTAAAATGAATGGGGTCTCCCCAGTAGAGGTCCTTACTGTCGTCCTGTACGCCCACAACACTGCATATAACTCCTCGACCCATCTTCCTTTTGCCTCCTCAAGCCTCTTCTTAATCCCATCTAGGGTTGTCATGTTCGTAACTTCGGTTTGCCCATTGGCCTGAGGTCGGCCTGGGGTGGAGAAAAATTATTTGATACTTACCCTCTCACAGTACTTCTGCAGAGAGGCATTCTTGAACTGGGTCCCGTTATCCGAGATGAGGGTGTTGGGTAGACCATATCTGCATATCACATTCTTCCAGATGAACTGGAAGGTCTTCTGCTCCGTGATCGTGACCATTGGTTTGGCCTCTACCCACTTTGAAAAGTAGTCAATTGCTATGATGAGGAACCGATAGTTATTGACTGCCCTCGGTAAGGGTCCTACCAGGTCAATCCCCCACACTGCAAACGGCCATGGGGATGTAATGGAGGTAGGAGGCTGATGAGGTTGGTGAGGGATGGTAGCAAATCTTTGGCATTTATCACACTTTTTAACATATACGGCAGTATCTTTCCCCAAGGTCGGCCACCAGTAGCCTTGGGTGATCATCCTCTTTGCCAAGGATCTACCCCCAATGTGGCTTGAGCACGACCCTTCATGCACATCTTGCAAAATAGAAGGGACTTTTGAGGGATGCACACACCTAAGTAAGGGGAGCAGAAACCCCTTTTTGTACAGCGTGTCTCCGATGACAGTGAACTTTGCAGCCCTGTATCTCAGCTTCTTCCTCTCTTGGCTTGCTTCTGGCATCTCTCCCCCTTTAATGTATCTGATCAGAGGATCCATTCATGAAGGTTCTTGAGAAACATTCATGCAAATGCCAAGTGTTCCCTCGACGTCTTCGATAGTTGGTCGAAGAAGGATTTCTACCGGGACTGTCCTCCTTATGTCTGTCCTAGTAGCTGAGGCCAACCTTGCAAGGGCGTCAGCACGGCCATTGTCGAGCCTAGGTATCCTCTTGAATTTTACTTCTTTAAAGTTTTTCAGCAATGACCTCACCTTCTCAAGATACCTAGCCATCCTCTCGTCTTTGGCCTCATAGGCTCCTAGTATCTGATTCACCACCAGCCTTGAATCACTGTGAACAAAAATTTGGCCGACACTAAGAGATTTGGCCAAGGAAAGGCCAGCTATCAAGGCCTCATACTCAGCCTCATTATTGGAGGCTTTGAAATTGAACCTCAGGGCGTACTCGATGTCTGTGCCGTCGGGTGCTGATACTATCAATCCAGCTCCGCTCCCGCTTTCGCAAGAGGACCCGTCGACGAAGAGACTCCACACAGCATGTTCCTCCGAGAAATTTCCCTCGATGAGTGACCCTTGTCTAAAAAGGTATCTTCCCTCTTCATTTCCAGCCACCTTTCTTCTAGCGGTGCTTGTCTCAGCCTTATCTGCAGGAGGGTCGGTGAGCCTACCTTGCTGGGTATCTGTCTGGCTTAGACCCTCACCCTCGGCCTCGTCACTCTCCCAAGTAAATTCAGCCACGAAATCTGCCAATGCCTGCCCCTTAATGGCTGTCTTAGGCTGATACATAATATCGAACTCCCCCAGCTCTATAGCCCAGGTCATTAGCCTTCCTGGTTTTTCAGGCTTGTGTAGGACCTGCCTAAGAGGAGAGTCAGTAAGGATGACCATAGTATGGGACTGGAAGTACGGTTTCATCTTCCTTGAGGCATGGATCAAGGCGTAGGCCAACTTTTCCATCCTCGGGTATCTTTGCTCTGCCCCCTGGAGTGCCTTGCTGTTAAAATATACAGGCTTCTGTATACCATCCTCGTCTCTCACAATGGCTGCGCTGATGGCAGACTCTGAGACGGCGAGGTACACGTAAAGTCGTTCACCCTGCACGGGTCGTGACAGCAGCAAGGGAGACCCTAAGTATGATTTTAGCTCCTTGAAAGCCTCATCACACTCTTCACTCCATTCAAAGGCCTTCCTGAGGATCTTGAAGAATGGTAGACACCTATCTGTGGCCCTTGACACAAATCTGTTCAAGGCAGCCACTCTCCCTGTGAGCCTCTGAACGTCTTTAATGGACTTGGGGGTCTTCATCTCAATAAGGGCCTTTATCTTTTCAGGATTGGCCTCGATGCCTCTTTGATTGACAATGAACCCCAAGAACTTCCCCGTTCCGACCCCGAAGACACACTTGGCCGGATTAAGCTTCATCTGGTACTTGTCCATCGTATTGAAGGTCCTCTCCAGGTCTGCCACATGATCCTCTGCCTTCAGACTCTTAGTCAGCATGTCGTCCACGTAGACCTCCATAGACTTCCCAATTTGATCTTCAAACATTTTGTTTACGAGGCGCTGGTACGTTGCCCCTGCATTCTTTAGGCCAAAGGGCATGACCCTGTAGCAGTATGTCCCCTTGTCAGTGATGAAGGCGGTCCTCTCCGAGTCCTCAGGGTTCATGAAAATCTGGTTATACCCTGAGTAGGCATCCATGAAACTCATGAGCTCATGGCCTGCGGTAGCGTCTACCATCTGGTCGATGCGGGGAAGAGGGAAGTTGTCTTTGGGACAATGCTTGTTGAGGTCTGTGAAGTCCACGCACATTCTCCACTTGCCGTTGGCCTTTGGGACAATGACTGCATTGGACAGCCATTCAGGGTAGATGACCTCTCTGATAAATTCAGCGTCTTCTAATTTTTTTACCTCGTCCCTGATGACCTCATATTTTTCTCTGGAGTAAATTCTCCTCTTCTGCTTCACCGACTTCACTCCCTCTACCACATTGAGTTTGTGGCACATGATTTAAGGGTCAATCCCTGGCATATCTACATGACTCCAGGCGAAGACGCTTCGCCTTCTCCTCGGCAGTTTAATGAGGTCTTCCTTGATGTTGGGCTTCAGAGACTTTCCCACTTGGACGGTTTTTTCCGTGTCATCCCCATCGAGGATGATGGATTCTACCTCTTCCGCAGCCTCTCCTTTTTCAGCTTCGTTTCATCTCTGGGGTCTAGGGTATCAATATTGTAAGTGGTTGTAACCCTCTTGTGTGCCTCCCTTTCTTCAGCGGAGTTGTAGTAACACTCTCGCGCCTTCGTCTGGTCTCCCTGAACTTCCCCTACCCCGTAAGGGGTAGGAAATTTGATCATCTGGTGGACCGTAGACGTCACGGCTTCAAACCCCCTGAGGGCCACACGCCCCAGTATGATGTTGTAGGCGGAGAACACCTGCTCGTCCATCAAAAAGAAACTGACCTTCTTGGTGAGCCATCTCGGCCACTCGTCCCCCATCCTCACATCGGCCTCATATACCCCAAGGGGATGAACCTTTTCCCCACTGAACCCAATCAACGGATGATGGTAGGGGACAAGTCTAGCACGGTTGAGACCCAAGGCTTTGAAGCATGGCCAAAACATCACATCTGCAGAGCTACCCCCATCTACCAAGATCCTCGGCACCTCGCATCCGTGCACCCTGGTAGTGATGACGAGAGGGTCATCATGTGGGGCTAAGAGGCCTTTGAAGTCCATCCTTGAAAACCCTACTATCAGTGTGTCCATATCCACCTTCTTCCTCTTTTCTGACTTGACCTCCAGGGAGGTTGCGTGTACCGTCTTCGTCAGTGCCTTTGCTTCAGCCACATGGGCCTTCCTGTCGGTGACCTCAGACCCTCCTCCTGCAAGTCCCCCGGAGATCATTCCCACTCCGAGCGAGATCATATTAAGTCTCTTGACAGGGCCGTGGTCGTCTCTCGGCGGGAGGTCAGGGTCGTCCTCATCATCAGAAGGGTCGTCCCCTCTTTTTTGAGGACCTTCTCGGCATGCATCACCTCGCTTCTTTCTGGGGTCGTCCCCTCGGCCCCTCTTGAAGGCACCTTTGTCCACGTACTTTCTGAGCTTCCCTTCCTTCAGCATCTTCTCAATTTCGTCTTTCAGAGCAAAGCATTTATCCATCACGTGATCGTGGTCTTGATGAAATTCACACCGCAGGTTCTTATTTCTCTTGCCAGGTGCTGCCCTTAGCTTCTCAGGCCACTTCAGGGATCGGTCACTCTTTATCTCATTGAGAATCTGTTCACAGCTGACCGTCAGAGGGGTGTAACCAGCGAACTTGTCGTCCGTGGACCTCTTCTTCCCCTCTTTGTTCTTCCTAGGGTACTTACCCCCACTAGTACCTCCCTTTTCGTCTTCATATTTTGCGGCCATCGCCTCTTCGGCGTTCATCACCTTTCCTACTGTCGCCAGCAATTCGGCCATCGTCCTCGGGGGCTCTTCAGCAAGCTTCCATAACAGCTTCCCCTTTTGGAGTCCTCCAATCAGGGCTGTCATGGGTATGCTTTCCTCGTAGTCTTCCACCTCCAGCTTCTCCTTATTGAATCTGGCTATATAGTCCCTCAGACTCTCACTCTTCCCCTGCTTGACATAGAGCAGGTGGGTGGTCTTCTTCTGTGGCCTCACCCCGAAGCAGAAATTATGGATGAACAGGTCGGCCATCTGCTTAAAGTTTTCGATGGAATTTTTTGGAAGAGACGTGTACTAGACATGCGCAGCCCCTGTTAAGGTACCAGAGAAGGCACGACACCTCATCTCATCTGAGATAGAGTATATGTCTGCCGCCAACTGATACATCTCCATATGGTGGACTGGGTTGGTACTCCCGTCATACCTTGGGGTGACCATAGGTGGCTTGAATTTTGATGGCGTGGGGAAGTTGACTATCTTTTCCACAAAGGGTGAGCCTATGGTGTATCCCCTCTGAAGAGGATCTCGGCTCTTCAATATATCACCTATCTTATCCTCTAGCCGCTGGATTGAGTCATTACAGGGCCTCACAGGGTCGGCGCGGCCGATGTTATCCCCAGCCGCCTCTTGAAGGTGGACGGAGGGTTCTACTGCAGCAGGCCTGTGTCGGCTGTTCACTTCCCTTTGGCCGTCATCCCGTCCCTGGGGTCGGCCATCTGCTGCCTCCTTCCTGGACCTCGCCGCACTTCTTGACTTGGACAACTTGTCTCGCAGGTCATTTACTGGGCCTAGCCTCTCAAAGGTCGACCCCCTGCTCAAGCGATCAAAAGCAGAGCCTCTCGGGCGATCGTCAGGGTTTGGTCTCATGAACTTTCCTCTACTATCCTGGAGGGGTCGCACAGTGTTGTTGGAGACCTCATACGGTTCCCAGCATTCAATTGGGGCCTCCTCTCCCTCCAGATCGTCATACCTGTCCTCAGGGCAAGGGTTTCCTTGCCTCCCCAGGCGCAGACGCTGGGGGTCAGCAACATCCCTACGCCGCTGAGGGGGTGGCAGGTCTTTGCGTGGTGCCTGGGGTGGTCCCCTGGCCTCATGCTGTCCTGGAGCTGCTGCCGGAGTAATCATCTCAGGTGAGACCCCGGGTGGTCTCAGTATGTTCTGGCTTAGAGCTGTGAACTGCTCCTGCATCATCCGTTGGCTTGCTGCCAGAGACTTTAGGGCTGCCGCCACATCAGCCATCTCAGACTGAGGCGGCGGCTGACTGGAACTGGGTCTTCCCCCCTCATCCAGCAGGGGAAGTGGTGGTGGTGGCATCTCATGTGCCATGTGCCTTGAGCTAGAACAGCTGAAGAATGGTGAGCTTGGGAACCTTAGTGGGTCTCTTTCAATGGTGAAACACCTCCTCTCAGGGGGAGGGTCGGTTCACCACCAGAGTGCCCAGTGAGGTCAAGCTGTGCAAAGGAAGAGATGTCTTCTCGTTCCCACAGACGGCGCCAAACTGATGATGCTGTGATTCAGCACCACCGGATAAGTGATAATGAGCTCAAATAGTAGTAGTTATGGCATCCATAGAGATGAAAGTATATAAGTATGTAGAAGGGGATGAGTATAAGAGGAAATAAGACAATGATGTATAGTGGTTCAGCCAATTAGGCCTACATCCACTGTGAGTGTGTGATCCACTAAGTATGGGCACTAATGGTCTTGGATAGAATGCACATAAGCTCACTCTCTCTCTCTCTCTACTGTGTGTACAAGCAGAGTTTTTACTAGGGTTGCAATAATCTGATCGATCTCCTGTAGGGTTGTAGGTGACAAGATATATAGGTCTTGGGGGGTGGAGTGTACCCCCCCCCCCCCCCCCAAGTAAGCATGGTGCATGTGAATGATGATCTAACCAATCCCCTGTTGACACCTGTAGATGCCAAATGATGACATAATATTCCCTCATGTGAGGGTGTGATTCGGTTATAACGGTCTGCCACGTGTCATATGAGCCTGACGCGCACTGTTCCACGCGTGTCCCAAACCATGCGCTGTCATGATGTCACCCTCGGCCTATGAGCCGAGGCCGAGGGCAAAGTTTCGTCCGGTAGGGAGTCTGGCTTGATTCTGGCCTCGTACTGTCGTACCCTCGTAGGGTCGTCCGGAGCCTGGGGAAGGGTCGGCCCCTCGTAGGTTCGTCTAGAGCCTGGTGGAGGGTCGGATCCTCGTAGGGTCGTCTGCGCCTGGTGGTGGCCAGCTGGGGCCTGGTGAAGGGTCGGCCCCTCGTAGGGTCGTCCGTATAGGAGGTAATCCTCATCCAGGCTGAGGGTATAAACGGGTATATCAGTCCAACCTGTAACTTTTTGGGCACCTAAAAGTCGCCACACCCCTGCCAAAAAAGAATACATCAAGATCCATGCTCCCCTATCCAAAGTCTACAAAGATCTATTAACTATAAATCTCATCAAACCATTAGAACCTCAACCTTTAATAAATCCACTCCCTAAAAGCTTCAAACCTGATGCCCACTATGACTTTCACCAATTTGCAAGTCATACCACCAACCAATACTTCCACCTCAGAAATGTGATCTAAGGCATAATTGACCGGGGTATCATTGCGCCACTAGCTATCAAATACCACTCACAACCATCTTCTAACACCTGAAACTGGGACAAATGTCATTTTCCTAGAAATTAATCGAGAGTTTTACCCTTTGACCCAAATTATGCCTATCAAAACACCCATTATCCCTACAATCTCACCTAAACCTCTCAAGGTTTTCTCATCCTTTTTCTGGCACCCTATATGTCTTGCTGATCAATCTCTATCACTCATTATAAGGGCCTGCATTGATATTTTTACCCGCTCCAAGGGGAGAAGCATGGAACTACGTGTTGTGTTGAACCAACTCTTAGAATTTGGGCTAAAATTACCCACCTAGATGTCCGTCAATTGTTAGAAATTCAGCAGCTTGTTCATGGAAGATCGGTAGTGAACTTGGGAATCAAATAAATGGTTAATGATTATTAAAGAAGTCAATATAGATTATGTGGTGAAAATTATGGCCAATATATTTCATCAAACAAAAGAAATCTACAGCAATTTTAGGTTACTCACTGTTTTAAAATTCAGGGATAGTTGGTCCCTTCACTCTTGCACTTTCTCACTGAGTGGAAAGACTTATACGATGAAGTCATTGAGGTTATCGAGTGCATTGATTACTATTATCAATAAGACATAGTCGCCACTAGAATGGGGCATGACTTTGATAGCTGAGATAATGAACCGAGTCATGAGGAAGACGGTTCAATTGCTAGCTTATGTGGAATGATCTCCTTTGAGGATTTTTTGGGACAAATCAAGACATTATCCGTTCATCCCAAGATAAATAAAGCCACATGAATCTTACTATTCCCCGCCTCGGTGAACCACATGACCAGATCCGGGTGTTATTTTATAAATTCGATTCCTCATGCAATCAAAACAGATAAAGGAAAGGGAGTGGTCGAAGAACTTCCAATGCCAAAAATGATTGTTGAAGAGAGAAAATTCCCTTATCAAGTCAAGAAGACCCAAGCCAATATTACCTTATGGGTATTTTTCATGTCTTCCCAGCTACACCGAAATGCCTTTATAAAACTCCTCACATGACTCACAGTTTCTCCCTTACTGCTCTTGAAAAGTTATGAATATGGTTGGAACCGTGACCTTTTCTAGACTCCTTTCCTTTTCTGAAAAAGAAATACTAAAGTTTGTCATTCTGCCACCGTGCGCGCTTATGACAATACTCGCCGAGAAGTAACGGGTTCCATAAAACTCACACTAAGGGTTGTCCTTATCAATCCTTTGACAGAATTCCAAGTCATAAACATACCTGCTTGCTTCAACCTACTCCTCGGTCACCCTTGGCTACACAGCATCCAAGGGGTATAATTTTTTCTTCATCAAAAACTAAAATTATTTGCCAATGGTAAGGTCATCATCATCTTGGGGAATGACGACAGTTCAGACAGTGTTAGTACCAACAACCCAATATTAGAGATTCATCATGGGACCAATGACATGCTCCACTTCTATTTCATAATTCATCCACTCCCTATCCTAGTAGGGTATAACTTCAAAAACTGAGTCTGTCCAAAGCACATCCCTAATGGCAATGTCAATGTGATTCATATGCTCAAGAATATGAACTTCATGCTTGGAATTGATCTAGGATGACATCAATAAGGAATCCTTGACCCATAGTCCTAAAATAGGCCTTTCCCCACGTGGCATGGGTTCCCAACCTTCACCGAATGAACTCAAAGAACTCTGTCGATCGAGACCAAAGAGAGGCTTAGCGAATGAAAATACTATTTCAGGAGACTTTTTAAACGAAAGATAGGGTGAAGCATTCCCCTTATGTGGATTCCCTGAACCGTGGTATGGCCATATTGATAAGAAGATGAAACTAGGGCTGGAAATCTTCTTTCAAGATAGTAACTCTTGGGCTGAAAAATGCAAACATGAACTGCTCCCTCTCACCAAGAAAACCATGGAAAATACGAAGGATTTTGAGGAAAGAGACTTCAAAGAATCCTTATACTTGCAGACACTGTGACTTAGTCTCTGCATGATCTGCTCAGATGCCGCGCAGTTAGACCCACCCGCTCATATCACAACTACTGACATATCTATCCTCAACTGGAATGCTATACCAGTCCAACATGCTTAAATTCCATATGACCCTGTTTTTTACCCTATTCAAGTTTCTTCACCTATTCCTGATTTCCTTTTTACTGATATAAATGTAATCGAGACCTGTTTTGATGAGGTTTTTAACGTTGTCTTTCCTGAAAATGAAATAAACAAGGATTTTGAGTATCTTGTCGTGCCTTACATTAATTATGTTGATTCTAATCAAACTCTTAAAGATGATGATTTTGCAAATGAACAATTCTTAATTGATCTCAATAAAGAAAATAAACAACATAACCGCGTTCAAATTAATGCTAATGTGACTATTGTTATTAATCTCGATTTTAATCCCCACCGGTGTGAGATAAGGATAGGGTCCACCCTTAATGAGAATGAGCGTGAACAATTTGAAGAGTTGCTGAAAGAGTTCATGGATGTCTTCGCATGGTATTACGATGATATTCTCGGCATTTATTCGAAAATAGCTTAGCATGAGATCCCGATATTCCCATAATGCAAGTTGGTTAAGTAGAAGCTAAGAAAGCTCTGTACTGAATGGTCGATCAAATTCAAGGAGGAAATGGTCAAACAGTTGAGCATGTATTTTCATTTGCGTGGTCAAATTCCCATCATGGATTACTAACATCGTCCCCGTGCTGAAGTCTAGATGAAAAGTCTGCATGTGCATAGACTAGCGAGATTTGAATAAAACATCCCCAAAAAATGATTACCCATTGACAAACATCAACATGATTGTGGACAACATAGCCATCCATGACCTCAAGTCATTTATCGATGGATTTGCTGATTATAACCAGATGAAGATGTACCCTAACCATCAGGAGAAAACTTACTTCATCACCCTATGGGTAAACCTTTTACTATATGTCATCCCATTTGGACTCAAAAATGTTGGGGCTACCTACCAAAGGGCTTCCACCACCATCCTGCATGACCTTATTTATAAGGAGGCCGAAGTCAATATGGACAACATGATCATTAAGTCTAAAACTTAGGAAGGTCATATTCCTACCCTCTGAAAGTTCTTCGAAGACTGCAACAATACTAATTGTGGTTAAATCCATAGAAGTGTGTTTTCGATGTCACGATAGGAAAACTCTTAAGATTCATAGTGAGTGAGAGAGGATTCAAAGTGGACCCTGCTAAGCTATAAGCCATGATAGAGATGACACAACCACAACCGCAAATGTAAGTTCAAGGATTCCTAGGTAGACTATAGTACATCACTCAGTTCATCATCCAATTGACCTCTATCAGCGAACCAATTTTCAAACTTTTCTAAAATTATTCAACTAAAGTCTGGAATGAGGCCTGCTAAAAAGCCTTTGACCAAATTAAGTGATACCTCACTCAACCTCCAGTTCTCATGCCTTCTTAGAAGGTCTCCCTATCCTATTATACTTGACCATAACAAATACTGCAATCGTGGCTTTTCTATCCCAATAGATTAAAGAATCCCACAAGAAAAGAGACATTTATTATTCTAGTAAAAAACTCATCGGGTAAGAGTTCAATGACACTACTTTGGAGAAAGCATGTGTCGCTTTGGTATGGGTCACATATAAGTTATGGAAATACATGCTTGCCTTTTCCCATCAAACTAGTATCATGAATGGATCCCATCAAGAACCTAATAGAGAAACCCTCTCTGCCAAGACAAACGGCCCGTTGGTTGATGTTGTTAGCCGAGTTCGAGATTGTGTATGTTACACAGAAAGACATGAAGGGGATTGCCATCTTTGACTACCTTTACTATTATCCCATGGAAGGAACCAATGATTGGGTCTCCAAATTCCCAGATGAAGACATTCTTTACAGGCATGGGATGTAATCTCTTCGATTTGGCTGCTACATCTCCAATAATAATGTCATAGGCTTGAAAGGCCACAAATAACTTATATCCTATGACCCAAAGAGTTTTGTTTGGAATTAAGCCAACAGATACAAATTTACTCAATTATAAATTTTTCCTTACAGGAAGCAATAACTTGTCATGCTAGGGCAGAAGCTGAGGATAATCTTAGCATCATCATATTGATTTTACAGCTTGGAAGAGGGTGAATTATGAGTTTCCTAATTTTTCTTGAGAACAATGTAATATTTGTTTGGCAATATCAACAGATGGTTTTAATCCATTTGAAAATATAAGCACCAATCAGTGTATATGGTGAGTGATCCAAGCACCACTCAACCTACCTCTTTCATAGTGTATGAGACCAGAATTTTTTTTGTTGCCTTTGTCCATATAGGGGCCAAAGGCACCAAGTGAGGACATTGATGTCTGCTTGCCTCCTTTAGTAGAAGAATTAAATGAGATTTGATAAGAGGATGTGCAAGCATTTGACTCTTTTTAAAAAAAAGAATAGTTTACACAAAAATTTATGTTGATGTGGGAAATTCATGATTTTTCAGCTTATGAGACATTATCCGATTGGGTAGTACATGGTTATTTAGGGTGTCCTATTTGTGGAGAGGATATTGAATATCTGCATCTCATCGCCAACGAAAAAATACGTATCGTTTCCATAGGAGGTTTATACCACCCGCTCATAGTTTTAGATTTGAGAAAGGTTCTAATTTTTTACCAGACAGCATTGAACATAGGCTACCTCCGAGATAACTTTCAAGTTTATAAATTGAAAGTAAGTATTATAATTGTGGCCCTAATATGCCAGGTAAGAATCCTAAATTGAAGAATATTAAGCATAAGAAGACCATAACTGAGGATGAAACTGAGACAAGAAAGGCATGGTCTAGGAGGTCAATTTTTTTTTACTTGCCTTATTGGAAGAGTAACTCGGTGCCATGTACTGGATGTGATGCATGCGGGGGAGAACATCACGAACATATTTTGGGCACGTACTTTAGGGGGAGTCATTCAAAGGATGGAGAAAATGAATGAAAAGACCTCAAATCGTTGAAACTTAACCCACAACTATGGTTGAAAGAAGACAGTAGGTAAAAGAAATAATTCCCCCTGGTGTGTTTACTTTGACGAGTGAGGAAAGAAAGGTTATTTTATACGTAATATATAATTTAAAAGTTCCATCTAATTTTTTGTCCAACTTGTAAAAGATTTTGAATTATACTACCCATGATTTACATAAGTGCAAGTCTCACGATTAGCATGTGATCGTACATTTGGTTCCTCTGTTATTTAAGAACTATTTCTCCAAGCATAAGGATTTGCGGAGGGCCATTAGGCAAATTAGCATCTTCTTCACACTTTTATGTGAGAAGGCAGTAAATCGAAAGTACATAGTGGCTACAAAAGTATCTATAGTCAAAGCGATTTGTATGTTAAAGAAGTATTATCCCTGATTATTTTTTGACATCAGTATTCACTTGTTGGTACTCTAATGCGATGAGACATTTATTTGCGTCCCAATTAGATATTCATGGCTGTAACCGTTTGAAAAGATTATGAAAGTTTTCAACGATTATGTCAAGAACACATAATACATTGAAGGATCAATTGTAGAGGAGTACATCACCATGGAGTCATCCATCTACACTCGAGAATATATGCCTGACCCAAGCAGTATGGATAACAGTGATGAGTTCGTCGATGAGGGTGCTTAGGTGATGGGAACGTGAGTGAAATTAACGAGTTTATAACATGAACAAGTAGCTTGTTATCAATTTGACATACATGAATATGTCAAATAATGAAAAAAGTAAGCTTATATTATTTTAACTTTTATACATGATTAATTCTCGTAATGCGTTCATCGCGGTAAATGCAAGAAATATGATGCATGTGGGAACAAGAAAAGACAAAGAATGATGCCACAATCAGACAACGAATTTAGGTTGTGGGTGTCACATAAGGTAATTATAATGATATTGTCTCTTATTAAATGACATGTTACAAGAAATCTTTCAAACTAACCTAATTAAAAATCTCATCTTTTAAAGACGGGTGATGCGACATCGAGGCTTACTCGTCTAGCCACTGGACTCTTGTTCATGGCACAGGAGTACAAAAAGTATCGATTTAATGGTTATGTATTTATTTAACAGGTGTACGAATGCAAATGTGCAGAACTCGAGCATTTTATACAAGGCGCTTACTTATTTTTGAGCGAGTGCACAAAATATAAAAACTCCGTTGAAGTTGAAATGACTTACTATGGTGTCATTCGAAATATATTTGAATTGGACTATATAAGGTTCAAAGAGCTTATGTTTTACTGTGATCAGGTAAGAGTTGAGGATAAAAATGCATGTAAAATTAATCCTGGTACCAATGTGATCATGGTTGACTTCTCCAAGTTTAAGAGCAACGAGCACGTAAGCGATGAGCCCTATGTTTGTACTTTTCAAAAGTTCAAGCTGTAAAAGCATATGAATGCGGTGTGTGATACCGATTTAAATTAATTGGCAACTTTCTAATTTGGCACACTTAATTAATTGGAGTCTATTTAAACCAAATCAAATCAGCCCCTAAACATGCAACTATGTGAGTGCATGTGTCAACCCATAAATAAATAAAGCATGAGACGCACATATTCAGGAAAAATCTCTGAAGGTCAAAACCATTTATTTCTAGAACTTTGAAGAATTCACAAGACCATTGACTTACATACAACTTGATAATCGCCAACAAGTGTAACGCACGGTGTCTTCGTCAAACCTTCAAAGCAACGGCTATAAACGCCGTCGGCTGGAATCTCCCATAAGAACTCTAGATGGACAGTAATGAAGAAGAAAGCGGCTTCTCCACAAGTGTGAACTTTACAAGGACTCCCTCCACAATAGCATGTAGCTCCCCAGTTGTAGATTTCTCCCCACAAAGGTAAACAACAACAAAAGTGTATTTTCAATACCAAAACAATTCCCCAAAGCATATGGGATTTTTGTGAATTGAAAACAAAAAGGGATTAAACCCAAAAAGAAGAAGTCAAAAGGATTCTGCAATTTCGCAGTTTTCTATCTTTCAAAACGCTGGGACTTCTTAATGAAAATGAAACCATTTAATGAGTATTTATAAGAAGACGTCTCACCTCGGTATTAGAGCTTGTTCGAATGAGATAAGGGTCTCACGCGAACGACGTACAGATGTCGTTCAAACGACATCGCGCGACATCCATAAGTCGCTCGAACGAGATAGCTATCTCGCTTCAATGACCTGGGCGTCAAAATCGAGTTACGCTTCGGGATTTAGAAAAAATACCCTTGCTCAAATTTTGACGAAAAAGTCCGCTCCAACACTTAGAAAATATTTTGTAAAAATATCTCAAAAGCTCTAAGTGGAAAGTTAAGGTATTTAAAACATAACCTTACCAAAGTAAACTCCGCAGAGTCTTTTTTATGAAGAACTTGATATTCGGATCCGTCTTTGATGCTTAAATGTTCTTGAATGCCCTTCGACGGTGTAGCGGTATATGACATACTAAATTGTTACGGACATTTATAAAAATACGTCCTTACAAATCTCCCCCTATGTCTATGCCGGTACATACAAAAAAATCCGAATTATCAAATGCCAAAATTCCTATACAAATCAACCCTCCCATGAATAAATTTGCAAGACCTCAAACTGTTCTTCAAAAATCTTCATCAAATCTCAAATCTTTTCTCATCAGGGTGTGCAACATAATGATCTTCAATCTTTGTACCCACACACATGAGGTAAAGTAAAATACCTTTGTGACGCATCAAGTTTAAAATGATATAAGAATATAAGAATAAAGCATTAATAAATCAAATCTCCCCTCTAATGCAAAAAATCCCCCATAACATGATAATTCTTTCTCCCCCTTTTTATGATATCCCCAAATAGATAGATGAGAAGAAACAATCAAAACATGGAGTGTCACGATAAAATGCATAGCAAACACGGATCAAACTACGCGCATCCAAAGGAGTATCTCAAAAAAATTCACAAACTATGTTTGATTTTTAAATTTTTTCATATAGAAATAAGATACCAAAAATCACACCATGGATTTAAACTAAAACAACCAAGTCATGGAAATGGAATGTATGGGTGTGAACACATTCGATAGGTAAATAGACTCAATCAATCATATGTACATGATGCATACGTGTACTCCTAATGAATGAACATCAAAAGTATCCTTAGGTGTAAAAATTAATTGAATTTAGATAACCTAGTCTTATGCAAATCAACAAATCAAAGTCAAAGTGATTTCCACACCAATAACGTCCAAAACTATTTAGCGCTTTTTCAAGACTTTCAAGGACGTGCAAACCCGTTTTAATTCTCCATCCAAACTTCCTCATATATATTTTCTTTTAGAGGTGTATAAACTAAATTATCAAACTTTGGAGAATTGGTTCAAAAACCTAAATGGCCTATAATTGGCATGAATTTCCTTTTATTTCCTTTTTTTCGGGATCTTTTAAACCTCTTTGGACCCCGGATAATAAAATTCCTCAATTTTTTAGGTCCAATTTAAACGGCGGCTTAATCGCAACGGATAAATGATAATCTTTCGTAGCCCTTCGCCGTTTTCAAATAAAGCACACAAAACTCACAAACGGCTCTTACATGCACAACTTTCTTATCAAGTTTTATCGCGCTTGGTTCGTTTTAAGGACAGGATTGAAGTAAAAACACCCAACCAATATGTGATAAGACAAGCACAATAATCAAAAAAATACATGCATGTGTGCAATAAAAGAAATAATGTGTCAAACATGTAAGAAGTAACACTTAATTACATCTTAATGACTCCAAATATTATAAAGCACGTGGATGAATTGACCTATTGTCTCAAAACACTATCAAATAGTCACATAAAAAAATGGAATGATGTTGTGACTCGGTCATCCTAAGTGTTCATCCATAAGCGGTGCAAACAAAATACAAAAATATTTTTGGATTTTTCAAAAATTTAATCAAAATAAAATCTTTTTGTATTTTTCAAAAAATTTAAAAAGCAAAATCTATACAAAAAGTACATGTCACAACACTAGCAAACATAAATATCATGAAACAAAAACTACCGTATGACAAACATGTGAACACACTTATCTATATGATATGGCAAGAGAAGAATCATGTGCAAGCAAACGGGAATCAACTTGTCTAAAATCTAGTGCCTCTAAAAGTGATTTCCTAACCCAAATAGATGTGAAACGTCGTGTGGGGGATTTAGGAACCAAGGGAACACTAGACAAAAACTTCCTAGGCCTTTTTCCAAGATTGAAAAACAATCTTCTAAGATGACCTTTCATACCACAATATGAACATGTGTAAACGGGTGGAACGACACCTATGGGTTGACCTTTTCTAATGTCCTTGGGATTAGTTGACCCTCTAAAACAAATAATGGTTTTGGCTAGTATGAGAACAAGATGAGCAATTACCATCACTATCAAACCTACTCGAGTCTGTCAAATCATTTTTTAACTTCAAAATTTTTTACTCAAGCAAAGAATTAGACTCTTCCAATCTGAGGGACTCCTTCTTCAAATTATCAATCAAATCTAGAAGGTTATCTCTCTCCCCCTCAATTAAAGCAAACTTTTTCTTAAGAGTCTCTTCACATGCCACAAACTCATTGACTGCAATATTTTTGTCATCTTTGGCACAAACACAAACTATCGAATTTTTAAGGTCCTCCAATTCTTTTTCTAAAAATAGGACCCTATAATCACTCTCCTTCTTGGAGAATTTTAAAGCAACAAAGTCGTGGTCCAAGGAAACAAGTTTCTCACAATAAAAATCTCTTTGATCTTGAACCGTTTGCAAAAGATCCATCGCAGATTTAAAACGAGAATTTTATTTTTCCAAAAAATCAATTCTTTTGGCAAACGTAAAATTCAAATGATTTATATCGTCAAAACTCTGACTCGTGTCATCAAAAGGGGGCATCCGATTACATAAGTTCTCCATTGAAAAAATTGCGATTTTTCACAAAACTGATTTTTCAAAAAAATTAATATCGCACAAATTTTGCAGAAAATAGGAATACACGATAAATTAGCGCAACCCGCTCTCATACCAATTTGACGACGTGAGAAGTCAAATTGTATAAAAAAAAATCCTTGAAAAATCAGGATCACGCGATAAATTAGCGTAACCTGCTCTGATACCAATTTGTAAAAGTGGTGATCGCTTAAATAAGCTCTTATACCAATTTGTAAAAGCGTATGAATGCGGTGTGCGATACCGATTTAAACTAATTTGCAACTTTCTAATTTGGCACACTTATTTAAGTGGAGTCTATTTAAACCAAATCAAATCAGCCCCTAAACATGCAACTATGTGTGTGCGTGTGTCAACCCATAAATAAATAAAGTATGTGACACACATATTCAGGAAAAATCCCTGAAGGGCTAAACATTTTATTTCTAGAACTTTGAAAAATTCACAAGACCATTGACTTACATACAACCTGATAATCGCCCACAAGTGTAATGCTCGGTGTCTTCGTCAAACCTTCAAAGCTATAGCTAGAAACGTCGTCGGCTGGAATCTCCCACAAGAACTCCAGATGGTCAGCAATGAAGAAGAAAATGGCTTCTCCACAAGTTTGACTTTATAAGGACTCCCTCCATAATAACACGTAGCTCTTCGGTTTTAGAGTTCTCCCCACAAAGGTAAACAACAACTGAAGTGTGTTTTTCAACACCAAAACAATTCACCAAAGCATATGGGATTTTTATGAGTTGAAAACAAAAAGGGATTAAGCCCTAAAAGAAGAAGTCAAAAGGATTATGCTATTTCGCAGTTTTCTGTCTTTCAAAACACTGGGACTTCTAAATGAAAATGAAACCATTTAATGAGTATTTATAAGAAAATGCATCACCTTGATATTAGAGCTCGTTCGAACGAGATAAGGGTCTCGCGCGAACGATGTACATATGTCGTTCAAATGACGTCGCTCGAACGAGATAGCTATCTCGCTTGAATGACCCGGGCGTCAAAATCGAGGTACGCTTCAGGACTCAGAAAAAATACTCTTGCTCAAATTTTGACGAAAAAGTCCGCTCCAACACTTAGAAATATTTTTCTAAAAATATCCCAAAATCTCTAAGTGGAAAGTTAAGGTATTTAAAACATAACCCTACCAAATTAAACTTTGCGTATTCGGATCCGTCTTTGATGCTTGAATGTTCTTGAATTCTCTTTGACGGTGTAACGGTATATGACATACTAAATTGTTATGGATATTTACAAAAATATGTCCTTACAGAAGCAAGTGTTTTACTTGGAGTATATCAACAACAAGTCGTGGTCAATCATCCTACACGTACCAAAGCGTCTAACTCGTAACGTGGATGACTTGGATGATCCTAGCGAATATCGACCCATTTTAGATGATGACTCGAATTTCAAATAATTTTTAGATTTGTAATAAGTATTACAATTATTTGAAACAATACTTAGATTGGTTTATGATATGGATTTTGTATTCTTCTAATGTTGTTATTTTGTATTCTTCTAGTACTTTATTATTATCGTACGACAGTTTAACGCTTTTAATCACTTGGATTTATTTAGTTTTTGTGGATTTGGATCAAAATTGGTTAGTTAGTTAGTGAATATGTTAACTTGTATTTTAATCAGTTTAAGCATTTGTTCAAAGTCCGTGACACGACCCGAATTTGAAACGCTTTGTAGATTTGTAATAAGTGTTCCAATTATTTGAAAAAATACTTAGTTTGGTTTATGATATGGATTTGTATTCTTATAATGTCATTAATTTGTATTCTTCTAGTTCTTTTATTTATTTGGATTTTAATCAGTTTAATGCTTTTATTTGACCATCTTCTCATATATATATGTTTCTACTAATAACAACAATTTTTGCACGAAATGTGTACATCAGGGTGTGAGGGAAGCGGAGGCAAGGAAGGTCATCTAGCACCAGGCCCCCAAAGTGGGGCAAATTGGGGACCGTAGTGGAAAACAAGACGGCCTTACAAGGTAGGGCCCTGGAGTTGCTAAGAAGATTATTGGACCAGGGTACACGGATTGGAGGAAGGTTCCCTACGAGCTTAAGATGGACATTTCGGGGTATTACAGGTACTTGCTCACTTTCTTATTGTTTATATTTATACTTATATTTTATAATTTAAATACTACTAACTCACTTTTTTTTATTTGTTTGACAGGATCAATTCGGTTTGGCCTCACATTTACGTGTCTTCACGTTGGAACAACCACGAGATTAGTATCAAACGTGGAAGAAAAACATGCGCGTACAATACTTTGACTAGGATCGGGAATCCATCTTGCGACTTAGGGAGACGATACCCTCGAAGGAGCCAATCTGGGTGGAAAGATGGAAATAGTTTATCGATAATGAGCTCTCAGAGAGGCAACTATACTCTCGTCAATCGAGGAGGGAAAATCGGGCCAAGAAGGTCATCGTGCACTACCCCCGGCGTATGTCATATGCCGAGATGGAGCACAGGATGATAAGTTTTTAATGTTCTTCCATTTTAATATTATTTCATTCTATTTAGTGATAATTATATAATAAATTAATAATTTTTGCATTATTTTATTTCAGGAGATGGGGAGTGGCCTTGGGGGTAATCCACATAGGCTCAATGCCTATGTGTAAATTCAAACAAAGAAGTGGAAGGATGAATAGGTGAATCCGAACGTGGCTGCCACTATTGTAAGTTAAAAATTTAATTACGTTATAAAAATAAAAATTTATAATCACATACTTTATTATTAATATATTTAGTCGTGTACTTTTTTTTGTTTTAGTAAAGGATTAAAGAAGTGCACAACTTCCAGAGTGATACCAACAAGTCATCTCTAGCTACGGACACACCAAACCAAGTGCTCGAGCAGGAACACAAGGTCCGTACTCGAGGGGTGAGCTCTTGGGTGGGAAAGTCGAGTCTCACCAGGATTTCGTCGAGCAACGTTGTGTTGGCATGCAAGGTGGGCGACTTGAGGACCAACAACGCCGAGAACTCTGGAAACTTGTAGGGAACAATGAAAAAAATGTCAACGTGATCTTAAAGGCCAAGTTGAGTCTAGCTCAAGGAAAGGAAAGGAGAAAGTGATGGACGATGGTACCACTGCTCCATCTTTCGCACCCTCCCCCTCATCGATACTCCCCTCGTCTTCATATGACATATTCGCCACCCCTAAAAATACCCCCGTCGTCCCAAGGACATTTTCAATATTTGGTTGGCGTTGTGTGTATAGAGTAGACACACACTATGGAGATAGAATGGCTAGGGGGTTAAGGAACCCAAATACATGTGTACATGGGAAAAGAGAATGAACCTTTGTGGTTGAAAGAGAAGTGTGGCGTTAGTACTATTGAGGGTTGTCTCAGTTCTTATTTAGTATGGTCTACCTTCCTCCTTTAAAATGATGACGAATGAATAATTATTTGTAATAATTTGATTAGCATTTGTTTATTATAAATATTAAATGATGTTTATTGTTCATTATGAATGAATGAATGAATGAATGAATGATTAGTATTTCTTTATTTTTATTGAATGAATGTTGGTTGAGATATATATCATATTGTTTTTGTAACAAGTAATAAAATATTGTTGGGCAGAGACAGTGGCCATACTGTCCAACTTTTTTTTTCACTGGTACCCAGTATTGTTAGGGACTTTCATCGTGAATAGTCTGTGCCAAAGAAAACTTATCATGAAATTTGACCGTGACATGTCTGTGATAAGTTATAAGTTGTCACTGACGTGTCATGATATTTGATCGTGACATGTTTTCTTTGTCACGTTAAAAGTGCATGACACATCTATGACAAAAGAAAACGTGCCACGAACTTTAACCGTGATACATCTGTGACAAAAAAGTTGTCATCCCCAAACATGTCACGATTTTTTACCATGTCAAATTCGTCTTGTCAAGGTTTTTGACCATGCCAGTTTGCCAGTTTTGGTCTAGTGTTATTTCATAACTTCTAATGAAATTCCTAAACTCACAATCATGATTTCATATTTTTTATTCAAGTTCGTATCTTTCGATTAAAGATCAATATAGAAAATTCTCATTCGTAGTTTCCTATAACAAGAACTAATTTTCATGTAGGATTTTCCTTTAACGAAGATCATAAACATCACAACATTCATCACTTTAAAAATCCTTTTTTCCATATAAATCCCACCCCCAAAATTTGTTACAAGTGTACCAAAGTTTGATATGAACATAGAACTAATTAAAAACAGTAAGCAAGTTTAGTCAATTGCCTTATATGTAGAAGGAATTATGATCTTCTTCTTATAGGGTTGAATCTAGCCAAGAACTCCTAACGATATAGCTTCAACTATGCCTCCCCATTGAATCCATTGTGTTTTTCTTCCTCTTTTCTCACCATTTTAGCTCTCATGTATTTTAATATGTAAAGTGGTCGCCACCTATCTTTTAACCTCTTATTTAAAGCCCTAATACCGAAATTAGGTTAACCCAATAGTGTAAAATGCTTACGCCCTTGAGTCGGCCCCGACTACTTTAAAAATCTCCCGGTATCCAATCTCAACCGAGGGTACTTGATTTTGACTATCTCAACCCATTACAGATCAACTGTGAGCTCGAAATCATCATCCTAGCTAGACAACATCAATATCCTATCTCAACCCAAAAATAGTCTACCCGCATGTTTCGGTTGAGATACCGTCAATCCCCGTCATTTCAACCCACTACAACGTAATAACAATTGATCGAATTTTATTTACTTAATCACACTTAATGTAATACCCCGTACTTTTCTTCTAAAGTAAATAATGAAATAATATTTTTTGGAATAAATAAATATTTTCAAAAATTGGGCTTAATTAAATTTTTATTTAAAAATTGCACAGTTGAAATTTATTATCTAGTTATATTTGTGTGTGACTAATTTTTAGGTGCATGTATATAACATTCACATGTAATGTAGAAAAATACATAATTAATGTGTGACACAATTTAATAGTACCCAATATTGAAATAAATAAGTTAGGACATATTTCGGGACACATATGAGTTCGTTTAGATTTTTTAGACTTTTAAAAATAGTCTCGAGTCAATAGTTTATAGGTTGGGGAACTTTTTGTCTAGTTGGGTTATGGATTCGGGTCCATTTGGGAATCCAAAAGTTGGATTTTAGGCCCAACTCGGGATTAGTCATTAATTAGTGATTAAGTGGGGGTACACCACTCCCCCACTATCATTCCAAAAAACCTAAAAATAACATTTAACGGGAGGGAATAGGATAAGGGCCAAAAGAGAATAAAAGGGCAAGGAACCAAGGAAAAATCAAGGGGATTTCAAGAGACTTTTTTCTACGAATCTTTAAGGCAAAGATTCTCTTGCTTAAGTTATGTTTTCAATATATTTCTTGATGCATCATAATTGCCCCTTAAATTTCTAGGATTTTGGTAATATGATTGATTTGATGATGACCAATGAATGTAGAGGACTAAATTTAATGTAGAATTTGTCCCAGAAACTTAGGTATCGTAAATTTGAAAATTGATAGGGTTTTGATAGTTAAATTTGAGGTATTTGACTAATTGATATAGACGATGTCTCTGTTAATTTATGGACTGAAATTTGATGTAGATTCCATGACAAATTCCCCTTTATTATGAATTAAATATTGTTGGAAAATGGGAAATTTCTCAATCGTTTAAGCCTTTAAGAGATATAAATTTTGGGGCTGGAATATATGGATTATGGGTTAAGTTTTGGGTTCATATAACAGTTGATGGGTTTTTGTATAACTGTTATGTATTTTAAAATTTTTGGTGCAAACCACTGTTTTTGGGTTTGAAGATGGGAACAAGGAAGAAAGAAATGGATAAAACGGAATCGGGAAGACGAAAAGTCATTCGAACGAGGTGGGCGTTCATTCGAGTGACGCGTGTTATGGCGTGAACGACCCCACATCTCGCTCGAGCAACGTGTAGGGGTTTGTCACTTTCGTTCCTTTACTAATTTGGTTGGGTTGTGGCTTATTGGGTTTGGCAGGGTTCTGGGTCTTGGTTACCGTAAATGGATTAAATGGAGAAAGTATCAAAAATACTTATATGCCCGCTTCAAATTGGTAATAATTACAATTAACTAGTTTGTTGAGTAATTATTTAATGGAATGGAATTAATAATTTATTAGATGGTAAATTTTTAATAAATGAAAATGTTGTGGACTTTAGTTGGGTTTTTATGGTAATTATGGACTAATTACCTATACATATTATATGGGATAATAATATGTACAATTATGTATTTGTGTGGACATACCAGTATTCATGGACTGTCCTATCGACACAGGGGTTCGTGCATTCGGGACGGGTAACACACGTTAGCGCAGGTGGACTTGACGTTGTGTAGGTCATATAGGTACTACGTGGAAGCGCCATCTAGGAGAGTTGGGTGTTGTCGTTGACCCCTCTTGTGTCACCTCTAGGTATGGGCAGTGAACAAGTATCCTGCGTAGGAATCGCCCCCAATTCATGCTAGTTTTGTGATGTCTGCTTACGATAAGAGATTCCTCTGGACTTGTTGGTAGAGTACGAATTAAACACCAACGGTAGATGCATTTGTGTGTCAAATATATGAAAGGACATATATGAATAATTATCTGGACTTGACTAAAATTAATTTAATTGTCTAAGAATATGGACAATAATTATATTTGGACCTTGTAAAGCATACTAGATGTTTATGCCTTATATGTGAAACTTATGAGAGTGGGATAAATGGGTGTTGGAAATTAAATGTAGTGACTACATTTAAATATTTAATTATTGATATATCTGTTTTTATAAATTTGAGACGATGTCATAATCATTACTTGGAAATATTTGGGTACGAATAATATTACACTTAGATGAGGGGTGACGTGTTAAACTCATGTGAGTGACGAATGGGGGGTTATTTATCTTGCATCAGCTGTATTATTGCATCATAAATTAATTAAGTTAATTCTTGATCACCTCTGGCTCTGACCCAAATTTATATGTTTTCCCCCCGGGTGCTCCTAGACAGGGATAACTGGATTGTGCCATAGCAGTCTTGCAGTCTCACTTGCTTTTCAGATTTTAGATCAATCGATTCTAGCATACGTGTTTTTCCTGTCGTAGCTACTTATTTACTTGGAGCAATTGTATGAGCATAATCCCGAGACTTCTGTACTCTATATTGGTTGAGATATATATGACATTGTTTGGATTTATTATTTTAATTGTGGTGGTTTGGACTTATTTATTTATTGTGGACATATTCGTGACATTTCAAATATGTACCTCAAATAATAATTATTTTATATTCGCATTTGAGCTAAGAATGGTATCACTTGACAAGCAAGCCCTATCTTCGGCGTATCGTTCCTGACCAGCCTTTAAGTGAGAAAATAGGAGTTGTTACAGTTGGTATCAGAGCATGGTTCTAATGTCCTTAGGATTTGTGTTGCGCTCATTACGTTTTACGTTGCGTTCTTTGATATGTATAGCATATACTTAGGGTTCATTGTATTCTTATGTTAATACTAATTCGAACCTTGTTTGATTTTAGATGGAAAACGGAGGAGGGTTACTCTAAGGCATGTAGTAAGCACCCACTGCCGAGGAGGAGGCTCACCCGGACCCACAACAGCAGCCACAGGCCCCATCAGTCCCACAGCTTATTACTCATGCTGAGATAGCCACCATCGTGTCTCAACCAGTCTCTACGGCTATGGAAGCCATACTTCATCACTTTCCACCACCACCATAGCAGGTGGTTATACCGGCACAAGAATCGGGTTACATGTGGGACAGAGCAAGGGAGGCCTTTGTTAAGGGCCAACCTCCAGAGTTCACAGGAGGTTATGATATATTGGTGGTGAGTCGGTGAAAGAAGGATATTGAGAGGCACTTGCGGATAGTTGAGTCCACGCCAGCTCAGAAGCAGCTGCTAGCTTCCTTTAGATTAGTGGGGGTTTCTCTTCAGTGGTGGGAGGTGGTTACGACTGTTGCAGAGAGGGACAACCTCACTATTGATTAGTTTGGGGAGAGGTTTGAGGGGAAATACTTTCCCCTAGCAATGTAGTCTGAGATGAGGACCGGATTCACGACGTTGAAGCAGAAGGGGCATACTGTCGGTGAGTACGAGGAGGAGCTCACCGCCCTCTCCTACTTTGAAAAGCAGGATGTTAGTACCGAGTAATGAGGATGGATAGGTTCATTATGGGATCAGCCTGGAATATCAGGAAGGCTCTTCTAGGGAATCCAACATTCACAACATATCATTAGTTGGTTAATGTTGTACTTCTCCATTGCCAGGATCACAAGGAATTTTTTAAAAACAAGGGGGAGAAACATCACAGAGGAGAGTCGTCGAGCCAACAAGTCAAGACGAGTGGAGGAAGTGTATACGGGGCCTAACAACACAGGGGCACCCCTTTGGTTGATCAGAATAAGAAGTTTAGAGGTGCAGATGACCGATAGAGGCAGGTCCAATAGGGACATGGACAGACGGGACAGGGCCATCAGGGCAAGCAGTACAGTGGCCACCAGGGCCAGGAACGGCAGGGTAGAGGCCACCGGGGATGACGGTTTGAGTGGGGCCCATTTAAGGGAAATTATTATACATGTGGTGAGAGGGGGAAAACTTCGAAAAATTATCTTCGAGGAGGCCAGGCAGCCTAGGGGCAGTGAGGTTATAGAGGACAGCAGGCACCATAGGGACAACGCCCACCGATTCCGGCTGAGGGAGCTATTACACCAGCCGCTCCAGTACCTGTCACCCCACCTTAGGGGCAATAGCCATTACAGTTTGGGCGGGTCTATCATGTTACAACGGCAAACATGCCAACACCGCCATAACCAGTCAAGGGTATGCTTCCCATTTTTTGCCATGTTAGCCGCATTCTTTTCGATACGGGTGTATCTAATTCTTTTGTTAGCACGGGGTTTGCACGGGAGACAGGTATGGTAGATTTTTCATCATATATTATTTTACATATAGACTCACCAGTGGGTAGATGGGCACCCATATGGTCAGTATATCTGGGTATCGGTATTAAGATAGGTCAACTCACCTTTGTAGCTGATTTATTAGTACTTGACATGCACGAGTACGACATCATTTTGGGGATGGACTGGATTGCTACGTATAGAGCATGTGTGGATTGCTATGGGTGGTACATCGTCTTCGCTATTTTGAGGTAAGAGATGTTCCTAGTTGTGATGCCACACCCTGGGGGTGGGTCAAGCACGCATTTGTATTTTAACGAGGAGGATACTTCTTCGGAGGTTGTGGTGATGCTAGATTCCATCCCGTCAATGAGTGAGTTTTCTAATATTTTGGGGAGATTCCGGGGTTACCATCTAGTTGGGAGATCGACTTCGTGATCGACTTGTTTCTAGGCACGAGACCTATTACCCGTACTCCGTAACGGATGGATCCATTGGAGATGAGGGAGATACAAGAGCAAATTGAACAGTTATTAGGGCAGGGGTTTATCAGGATGAGTACTTCACCCTGGGGCTCTCCAGTGTTGTTCCTCAAGAAGAGGGACAGATCTCTACAGCTTTGTGTTGACTATCGGGATTTGAACAAAGTCACTATTCAAAATAAATAACCGATGCCACTTATAGATGATTTATTCAACCAATTGAGTGGTGATGCGTATTTTTCGAAGATTGATATGAGGTCGGGGTACCACCGGTTGAGAGTCCGGGAGCAGGAAATCTCAGAGATAGTCTTTCTTACTAGATATGTATCTTACGAGTTTTTAGTGATGCCACTTAGGCTGTCCAATGCACCAGAAGTATTTATGGACTTGATGAACCGAGTGTTCATGTATTATTTGGATCGATTTATTATCGTGTTAATAGACGATATCTCAATTTAATCTTGAACTCCGGAGGAGCAGGCAGAGCATCTACATGTGGTCTTACAAACGCTTAGGGATCATTAGTTGTATGCAAATTTCGAGAAATGCGAGTTTTGACTGAGAGAAGTACAGTTCTTAGGCCACATTTTGTTTGAGCGGGGGATATCCGTGAACCCAAGAAAAGCTTCTGTCGTGATGGAGTGGGGACAACCCACTACACCCACTGAGGTGCGCAGCTTTTTGGTACTGGTCGGGTACTACCGTCGATTCATCAAAGGGTTCTCCAAGATAGCCGGGCCCTTAAAGAATTTCGCAAGGAAGGGGGTACCATTTGTTTGGGATGAGATGTGCCAGCAGGCATTTAAAGAGATAAAGACTAGATTGACCAAAAAACCGATTTTGGTGATGCCTCGGGCAGGGGTTGATTACAGAGTCTATACAGATGCATCCCTAAGGGGACTTGGCGGGGTTTTGATTCAGGAGGATAGGCCGATAGATTATGCTCCCCGAAAGCTTAAGCCTCACGAGGGACTTTACCCCACCCACGACTTGGAGTTAGTAACCGTGGTTTTTGCCTTGCTAGTGTGGAGACACTATCTCCTAGGGGAGAAGTTTTAGCATTATACAGACCACAAAAGCCTGCAATACTTGTTCACATAGAGGGATCTGAACATGCGATAGAGGAGGTGGCTAGAGTTTGTGAAAGATTATCAGTTCGAAATTCATCACCACCGAGGAAGGTGAATGTCGTGGCGAATACGTTGAGCCGTAAGCCATTTCTAGAGTTGGCGGTAGTGTGGAAGGCGAAGTGGAAGTCACTTCGTGGAGATGATGACTTGACCCGTGCATTTATGTTAGTTCTCACCATCACCCCCAAGATAATTATTTATGTCGTGAAGGCACAGACGGTAGATCAGCTTTTCCAGGAGCGGGTGAGACAATTTCTAGCCGAGGGGGTGGAGCACTTTTTATTGGGTCAGATGGTGGTTTGAGATTCCAGGGCCGACAGGTTATTCTGGATTATGAGGAGTTGAGGTGAGCCGTCATGTCTGAGGCTCACAGTTCACTTTTTATAGTACATCCTGGAGGGGATAAGATGTACCACGACATGCGGCATCAGTACTTTTGGGCCGGGATGAAAAGGGATATAGCCGAGTTCGTGTCTAGGTGTGCTACGTGCCATCTGGTGAAGGTGGAATACCAGCATCCTGCAGATGTTTTACAGCCTTTTGAGATCCTGGTGTGGAAATGGGTAAGCATCTCCATGGACTTCATTACTGGGCTAGCTACATTACAGAGGGGGCATAATTCGATACGGGTAATTGTCGATAGATTGACGAAGATGGATCATTTATTATCGATCTGGATAGATTATATCTCCAAGAAATATGCCAAACTCATCCTTGCAGATATTAATAAGCTTCATGGGGTACTGCTCAACATCGTATCAAACAGGGACAGGATGTTTGTGTCCCACTTTTGGAGGAGCTTTCAACACGCTTTGGGTGAAGAGTTGAGATTGAGCACGTCATATCCTCCTCAGACCTATGGGCAAACGGAGAGGGTGAACCTAATGCTGGAGTACATGTTGCAGATGTTTATTTTTTATTTTAAGGGGAGCTAGGAGAAATATTTGCCCTTGGTGGAGTTTGCTTACAACAACAACTACCAGTTCACGATAGGGATGAAACTGTTTAAGGAACTCTACGGGAGACCTTTTAGTTCTACCTCATGTCGGTTGGAGGTGGGGGAGAACCATTTACTTGGGCTAAATATCATTCCAGACACCTCAGAGAAGATAGAGATGATTCGAGCCAGGACACGGATTGCCCAGGACAGGCAAAAAAACTATGGATGCGGGCCATAGACACTTATACTTCGATGTTGAGGACCAGGATAAAAGTGTCTCCCATGAAGGGGGTGATGATATTTAGGAAGAAAGGGAAGTTGGTTCCTCGATACGTGGGATTATTCCCTATTTTAGAGAGGATTGGGCCCGTAGCATACTGGTTGGAATTACTGGATCACTTGCAGTGGATGCACGATAAAGATTCCTTAAAGATGAGGTGGCGTACCATCACATTGATATTGACGAAATAGAGCTCCATCCATATGCTACTTATAAGGAAAGACCGGTTGATATCGACCAAAATTTAATGTAGAAATTATCCCAGAAATCTAGGTATTGAACTTTTAAAATTTACGGTATATTCCCTAGGGTGGTTTTGATAAATAAAGTGAGAATACTATGACAAGTTATGTAGAGCACATTACTATTAATATGTGTGGACTAAAATCGTATTATAAATCCATAATAGATGCCCAATATTTCGAGTGTATAGGATTGGAATCTGAAAAATATTTAAACGATTAAGACCCCTGATAAGTCGGAATGTTGGGTAAATTTGTGGATGGAGGAATTGGGTTCTGCATATTAAATTCTGGGTTTGTATAGATATTTTAAATTCTGGGTTTCGGTATAACAGTTAATGGAATGCGGTAAGGGTTTTCTGGTTTGAAGTTTTCCGGGTAAAAATTTGATCTGGGAAGAAGAGTTTAGAGAATCGGCGTGAGATGAGGGGTTGTTCGAATGATGACACAGGTCGTTCGAACGACATACCATATCGCGCGAACGATCCCCTGCATTGTTCGAGCGACGTATGTGCATTTTTCACACTTCGTTCCTTTCTGGTTTGGGTTGGCTTGCTGAAATTTGGGGTTCGTTCCTTTTTGGTTTGGGTCGGTTTGCTGAAATTTGGGTTTATAGCATATGAGTTAAAAGGATGAAATTAATTGGGGAAATTTTAAATGGAAGTCTTAGGAATAATAAAATTTATGAAGAATATTAATATTAATGAGAGTAATTGGGCTTGGGATTTTGGTTGTAAGTATGTCTATGAGTCCAAGTGAGTGAGTGGAACCGGATTTGGAAAGATAAGGAATTTATTAAAAATACGGATGTGCACCTATTAAACATGAAAAATATTTCTCCCTCAGGTTAATTCTATACAGGGATAGCAGGACTGTTGATGTACGAGCCTTATGATCTCTCGTGCTTAGCAGCTCTCAGGATTTATTGACTCTAGTTTTGGTATTTTTCCAGTCTTAGTTATTGTATTTGGAAATATATGTAAGGGCATAAGCCCGAGATTCATTTATTTACTTACATTATGCTAGAGCTGTAATTTTTTTATTTGTTGTTGGATTTATTACTTAGTTGGTGTTGATTTGAGTTTAATTATTGTTAGTGAGATATTCATAAAGTTTAAATTATCGGCCATTCTAAAATAACAATATTTATATTACGTTTTGCTGAGAATGGTATTAATTGATTGATAAGCCCCATCTTCGGTGTATCGTCCCTGGCCAGCCTTTACGTGAGAAAATAGGGTTTGTTACAGCTGGTATTAGAGCACAGTTATAGTGTCATGAGTATCTATGTCTGAGCTCGTTACGTTCGGCGTTGAGTTCTTTTGTGTGTAGAGCCATATGTTTAGGGATCCTTGTAATATTTGCGACCAGTTACTAATACAACCTCGTTTGCTTTCAGATGGAAAATGGTAGGAGAGGCAGACCCAGGCGTTACACCTCCCCAGTTGTAGAGGAGGGGGGCCAACAGGAGCCGCAGCAGCAGCCACCTCCAGCACCACCTGTGGTAGGACCGACAGAGATCGCCACTATCATGGCCGAGGCAGTGTCCACCGCTATAGCCACTATGTTAAGGCATTTTCCACCACCCTAGCCTCAGCAGCAACCACCACACCCACAGTAGGTGGTGCTACCAGTCCAGACACCTAGATTGATCTGAGACGGAGCTAGGGGGCCTACACTAAAGGTCAACCACCAGAGTTTGGGGGCAGTTCATATATTCTAATGGAGAGTAGGTACTAGAGAGATAATCAATGACACTTTAGGATGGTAGAGTGCACAGGTCATTCCGATTAGTGGGGGCCGAACTTCAACGGTGGGAAGCATTTACGATGGTTGTCGAGAGGGACAGTCTTACCATAGATGAGTTTTGGGAGAGATTTTAGGGGAAGTATTTTCCTCGGACAATGCAAACAGAGATGTAGAAGAAGTTCATGGACCTTAAGCAGGGGAGTCTTATTATGGCAGAATATAAGGAAGAGTTTACCGCTGTTTCTTATTTTTCAAAGGAGGATGTGAGTATAAAGAAGTTGAAGATAGAGAAGTTTGTATCAGGGACAGCCTGGCACATCAGACAGTCACGGTTGCGAAATACGACTTTCACTACATATAACCAGGTAGTGAATGTTGCTTTACTGCAGTGTCGGGATTATAGGACATTTCAGAAAGATAAGGGGGAGAAGATACACCGCTCTGATACGTCCAACCAGCAGAGTAGGGCGAATGGGAGTAATAGCCAGGAGGCTCAGCAATCTTGGGGCCCTCAACCTTCAGAGCAGCATAAGAGATCTAGGGGTTTCAATAATGGGAACAGATAGGCCAGGGCCAATAGGGCCAAGGGCATAAAAATCTAGGCCAACAGGGGCTACAGCCGGACAGGCACCAGTTCCAGGGCAATTATTATATGAGTGGTGCTATGTGTACCAAATAAATCTCCCAAATCTCCCCCAAATAACATTAATGAGTTGTTCCCTGGTGAGACCCATACCACAAGGTATAGCACTTAATGCTATATGGGGGAGGATTTGGGGGAGTTATTTGGGATACAAAGCATTCCCCTTATTATATTTGTGGTGATAAGGGACACTTTGCCAGGAGGTGCCCTTAGGGGAATCGAGCGGCACAGGAGTTAGGGGGATAGCGGGGACACCAGGCACCCTAGGGGGAGTGCTGACCACTGCAAGTACAACCAGTGGCGGTAGTGCCAGCTTCGCTAGTGCTACCCGCTCCACCTCAGGGACAGTAACCACAGCTGCAGTACGAGCGCGTCTATCACCTCGCATCAGGAGAGGGACCAACATCAGCATAGACAATGATGGTATGATCCCTAACTCTTTTATTTTGTAGTACAAGCTTAGTTTAGTACTTGTGCACAATACTCCTTAGTAGATGATACCTCATTTGCACATTGGGGAGGGTAGACTCTGTTTTATTTAAACGCTTTACATTATTTCACCCGCAAGTTGAGGGACAGGTAGATATGATGCCTCATGTGTTAGGGTATAGGAATTTTCCTCAAGAGAACCTAAACCATAGGGTTTGCATTGATATTTATGAAAATAACTAAAATTTATAGTCGGATGTAGTGTGACTAGTTGGCATTAATATTTATTTTCACGGCGGAAAATACTAAAGAAATTGTGACACTTTGAATTTGAAATATGGTTAAATGGGAGGCTATAAGGCCTGGAGAGCCTTATAAAATTAATTGAGCATATTATAGACATAGGTCCTAGACTGACGGATCTCAGTGACCAGCAATGCTATATAGTAGTGTATCAGGAGGGTTCCTTGCTTGGATTACGCTCGCTAGACATCCCATGCATGAAAGTAGCTAATGTCGGGAGCTGGGAGATGTTAGACCCTAGGAAATTTTGGATAATTGATTTTAATATAATTAAATGGGTAAATTTATTGGGATTTATGTATTCCTTTTGCGATATGAGACTTTAATTGGCAATGGGCAAAAGTTGGAATTTACATTACTACTATATACATTTGTTTTTATTTTCATTTCTTTTAATCTTGGGTCGATGGACCTCAATAACCGACTAAGCCATTCAGTAGTGTATCGGGAGGGTTCCTTGTTTGGATTTCGCTTGTGAGACGTCCCACGCACGAAATTGGCAAAAGTCGGGAGTCGAGGGAAGTCTAATATCATTATTTTCTTTATCATGTACATATATGGTGGTATACTTGGCGTATCGTCATGTTTGGTATGAATGGTACAAATTATATGTATATGTTCCATCCATCTTTGTTAGAACTACGTGTGTGTACATGTGATGTAGAATATGTATGTACACCCCAGTGATGTTACAATAGGCATGGGTGAGCCTTTTCTTTTATCTCATGGAATATGGGTATGGACTAATTGAGTGTAAAACTTGGGTTAATAATGTAATTTAAAACATAAGGTTGGGCTTTAACGAATTTCGAGGACGGAATTACGTTGTAAGGGGAGGAGAGTGTTATACTCCAAAATTTTAGAATAAAATATTACGACATAAATGAATTTAATGATTTCGGATTTATTTTGAGAGTAAACTTAATTGGGAGGATTTAAAATTTAAGCGAGTAAAAGTTTTAATTTAAATTTATTCATGATTTTAGAAATATAAAACTCAATTGGACGTGATGGGCTTGCGAGTGAAAAATAAATCACACAAATAAATATATATGGGCACGTGTCGTTGGAACATAATAAAAATGTCTAAGTAAAATAAAAAATTATTGGGGCCCTTTTTGGAGAGTTTTAGAGACCTGGTTTGTGTTTTAAATATTTAGAAATGGTCCCGGGTTATAGGTTTATGAGTTGGGGAGTTTTGGGGCTAGTTGAGATATGGGTTTGGGTCCATTTCAGAGTCCACAAGTTGGGTTATAGGCCCAACTCGGGATTAGCCACCTATTTAGTGTTTAAGTGGGGGTAAACCACTCCCCCGCCATCATTAGAGAAAACCTAAAACAAAAGTTACGGGAGAGGGAAGGAGAAATACCAAAAAGAGGAAAAAGGAGGCAAGAACAAGGGGAAAACTAAGGAAGAAATCGAGGGCTTTTCTTTTATAATTTTAAGGCAAGAATTCTCTTGATTAATTTATGTTTCTAATCTATTTCTTGATGCATATAATGACCTCCTTAAATTTCTGGGATCTAGGTTCAAATGAGATAAATTTAATGATGATTATTGCATGTAGAGGACCGAAATTTAATGTAGAAATTATCCCAGAAATTAAGGTGTTGAAGTCTTAAAATCTAGGGTAGATTCCCTAGGGTTTTGATAAATAAAGTGAGAATATTATGGCAAGTTACGTAGAGGACATTACGATTAATATGTGTGGACTGAAATCTTGATATAAATCCATAATAGATGCCCCATATTTAGAGTATATAGGATTGGAATCTGAAAGATATTTAATCAATTAAGACCCTTGATAAATCTAAATGTTGGGTAAATATTTGGATGGAGGAATTGGGTTATGCATATTAAATTATGGGTTTGTATATGTAGGGGGGAGTCCCCCCCCAAAGAGTGATTAACTTAGTCAAACAGATTGAACGGCTCACGAAGAATGAGAAGGAAGGTCGCTTGAGCAAGTTACCTCGAAGAGGATCCACAGAAATGGCTCGAAGGACCCACCTCGAAGATTCCCCACAGAGGTTGCTCGAAGAACCCACCTCGAAGATTCTCCACAGACGTTGCTCGAAGGACCTACCTCGAATATTCTCCAACGGACTTGGTTCAAGAATCCAACTTATAGATCAAAGTCACTTGAATCATGATAGTTTCTAACAAGAAACAGAATGATCTGTATCATGTACTTTATCTTATAACTATATATTGAGTGAGGTTTTTTGGTACCTACGAGGGACCATGCCTGATAGGGCATAGGAGAGCTAACATGATCTATCAAGTAACCTCCTCTTGGGAACCTCGCAGGGACATGGTTCGGAGGATTAATAGAAGGCAACGTTGGGAATATAATTACCAACCCTCTTAGCACACTCGGGCAAAACTTCACTTAGCACATACGGGTGCTCGAGCCACTACAGTCGAGCCACCTCAACCCTTACATGTTTGAGGCAACCTTCTTGAGGTACCTCAATCTTGCATATTGGTTCTAAGATAGTTCTTAACTAACAAACAGAAAATTAATCACTCGAGCTACCTACCAATCGAGCAACCTTAAAATCAGATGCCATCCCGCGTGACTGATGGGACCGTGTACCTAATAGAGTCACTGTTTACCCATTTTCTGACGTCATAACATCTGACATTTAGGGACTCGAAGTTACGGCATTCAAGTGAGTATTCCCTTGGCACAGTAGGTTTAGTTTACCAAATCTGATCCTCTAGTCGTCCTGAGGTAAACTTCAAGCTACCATGTCACGTCCCTTATTAATGACCACTATACCTCCAGCCAATGAAACAGTTTCCCGCCAAATTATGAGATCTCATGCATTTAATGCAATAACTTCTACATTAATGAGATGTACTTATGAATTTAATACGATCGATCATATTGAACGTGGGCAAGTTCACTCGAGTAACATGCCCCTCATATAAATACAACATACAAATAGTTTAATAGAATAGCAGTTTTCTGAATCTAGAAGTGCTGCCCAACTTCCCCCATACACGAGAACTATTATGAGAACATAACTTCCCATATCTATTGAACACCCATAACATTGAGCATTAACTGAGCTTGAAGTTTCCGCCTTGCCTTTATTGTGCCTAGAGTGCTTATTCTTTCCCCTGTAACACCCTGTCAAATTAAATATCGGGTAGCTACTTTTATTAAATTTATACAGAATATCAAGTTGGTTCAGTCTTAGCATCACTGTCGAAAACATTTAATTTATTACTAGCCCCCTAATATTTAAAAAGAGAGATGCCAAATTTTACTAATTAAGTTAACATACAACCAAGAATTAAATCATTACTCAACAATCGCATAAATAATTTCATATGAATAAATCTACGAAATGAAATAAACTGAGTCTGGAGTAAACACTCCAATAATAATTCCAGAGTAAAATAAAGTCCCGATACAAGAGTCTGAACAAATGAACCAATCATTTGAAATAAAACTACAAATCTGAGGATGCTATCTCTAAATGGAAATGGGTGACATAACCTAACATATGAGTAACCCCGAGTAGAATCAAGTATAGAATGCGAAGGCGTCTAATACCGAGATACTGTAAATTTCACAGTAGCTACAACACGTCAATGTAATGGAACTCTTATGCTTGGCGTCCCTGTGGCTGGGCACCTAAAAGGTTTTTACAAAAAGATATATTTGGAAGCAAACAGGTCAGAGCCCGAGGTGAAAGAAGTTTAAAAATATAGCAAGTGTTTAAATTACAATTAAACAACACATATTATAAACATTTTAATTACGTACTCTCACATGAGTTTCTCACCTCTCAACTAAATGTGCACGCCTACCGTATACCCTTAACCCATCGTAGTTATGCCGCTAACTAATTAGTCTGTACCGTTCCTGCTTTCGCACTCTAACATAGAGTTTGTAACCATAATACCCAAATAAGTTATATTCATAACCCATATTCACATTGATTAATTTACTTATCTCAAGTGTTAATTAAATTATCCCATTCTTAGCCCATTCAAATATCTTAGTTGTTCTTATCTACTAAACAACACAACAGAACTATCACAAGTATATGCATATAAACTAGTATAATATCTTTTATACAAATCAGGCACCCCACAAGGATGGAACCTACGATGCCCTCATACTCTGCTATCGAATCCCGGTACATCACGTACGTGAGGATCACAAGTTCCGAATCACTCAGAAACCGTTTTAATAAAAATCACACATAATGGAGGCGAACATAGTTCACATACCCATGGGTCACGCACATACCTACGCTCCCAAGGTCAGCAGACTTATCCATTCAGTGATAAACCCTTTAAAGTCTTATGTTCTGAGGTATCAATCTAAAGTCCCCCCGAAGGTCACATCGAGACCAAACTATCCTCTTACGAACGACGTCCCGTGATAGCATGTATGGTAGGTATGTTATACACGCAATAATCCGTATACTAGAAAGTCACACATCCAGTATATATACAATTTTAATATAGGTATACACCTCCCCAATATATTAAGTCTCACCCACAATATTTACGTTTTGGATATTCTACGTAACGTTTATTTAACGCGACTCCTCTCATCATACGGGTTCGGGTATTTATACCTATCCCAAGTGAATACTAGGTCCCCCATTAGTTCCTAATGTTATCTCAGCAAATATAAAATCCCTTTGCTACTGTTCATACCCTTATATTATCTTTCACTCCACTTTCAGTCCCAAATCCAAAGGTTTCAAACCGTCCTCACTCGGTAACCGCTCGTACTTATAAGGTTCAATCCCATAAGTTATAATATTCTTTGGGTAATAACTAAGACCCAACTGACCTTAACTAAGTTCCAAACTATTATATTAATCACCCTAAGAATCAATACCGGCTTTGGAATATTCATTAAACCTTAAAGGAAAAGAATTGCCAAAAATCAGGAGAGGTCGATCGATCGACAAAAAGGGATCGATCGATATTCTTTGATCGATCGATCGATATTCTTTGATCGATCGATAGATCAAGCAGGTACTTGCCCAGATTCTCTTAAACAGTCACGGGTTTCTTCCTTTTTACACCCCTAAATCTTCATTACAATGTCCTAAACTCCCAAAAAAGTTTACTAAACATCCTATTAACATATTAGTATCATCTTTAACATACTAGAATCATTAAATCATCATGAATCATCAACTTCTTAAATCAAAACACCCATTTTCCATAAAAACCCTATTTCTCCTATTTCTTTCAGGATCTTCATAACTCAACATAAATTCACAATTTTCTACGCATGGATCATGGTTTCATAACTAGTTTATGCCCTGAAGTTTCATCTACGTGAATCCTACCCATATTCAATATTTAAATTCTCCAATTTCACAATTAATTCACTTATTTAAGATAAATCATCAAATCTAAATTATCATGTAAAATATATGCTTTGAATCTTTGCAAGATAAATCACTTGCCTGGAAATTACAGATTCTGATCCGTTGATGATGGTAGTGGTTATTCCCCCCTCTCTTTTCAGTCACAAATCCGCCGATGGTGGTGGTGTGTGGTGGTTAGGGCCATGGAAACCTTGGAACTTCTCCTCTCTTCCTCTCTAACTGCCATGATGATTTTTGGTTGTGAAAATCCTAAGGGACTAAAGGGTTGGCCGATAAATATTTCCTAATTTTCGTGGATCAATATTCACCAAAAATAGGAATGACCAAAATACCCTCCCGGGTTGCCGATTATGCCTAAAAATTCCCCGAGACCCAAACTAAACCCCCGACTAGTGTTTTTTGACTATCTCGACCCTTCCGAACACATTGGCACACTCAAAATGCTCACACGGATGACATAAAAATAAAATACTTTTAAATCCATTAAATTGGGTCCTGACACGACTGATACGCGCGTCCCAACTTAATTACCGAAACTGCCGTATTTTCAACTCACGGCAACTTTAATAAATTCAATAATCACATATTACTATAATCACACAGTAATATTCAACATTATCATCATATTTAAATACTAACTCTCGTCTCGCTAGTTATTTAAATCAGACTTAATTTCCAATTAATTATCCTAAATTAATTTAATCAATCCACGATTAATTTAATTATTCCACAATTAAAAGAAATTACTTATAATTAATCTCATAATTAAAAGCCATAAAAATACGGGGTATTACATCCACCTCCGACCACATTACCCATTGGTCCCATCTATTCATTATGCATGTTGTGTATTTAATATGCCAACATATCATTTAATGCAAGTCTGAATATTTTATTCCTTTGTCTTTTATTCACTTGTGTTCATTGTCAATATTTAATACTGCGCGGTGTTGATCCCGATCTTAACAACGAGTTACGCCTCACTTGCTATTAGCCGTATTTCAAACCAACATCTTATATTTGGAGATTCCGTTGGGGAGATGTTCTCTTTCGAAAAGATGCCAGAGGAAGAAACCGCCAGAATCATTGACTTTGACGCCATATAACGTGAAGAGGAGGCAAACCTCTCCATGCTATCTGAAGGAGAGAGAATAACACGGATGGAGCCTAGCGCTTCCAATGTCGGTGTGATGAAAACGATGGGCGCACAGACAGGAGTAGGCCCGACACAAATAAAGGGACTCATGGTTTTGTTCGTAGAGTTCATCAAGACCCCGAAAACCCAGGCAATATTGGGGATCCCTATTGGAGGGAACTCCTTCACTACACCAGTTGCAGCAACACCTACCCTACCGTTATGGGGGGGTGTTACTACCCCCGCTTTTGACAAAGCTCTCCCTACCACTCTGCCAACTTTTAACAGTATGCCTCCTACCACGGTCCCACTCATGACAACTGAGCCAACGCCACAAGGTGGGGGAACGACTTAGACAACTCAAGCTACGACGGGCGGCACGAAAAAAAGTGCCCCACTCGCTCCGGTAATTCAGGCAGTAGCATCAATGCAGCTAGCTATCTCTTCATCGGTCGGCTTAGAAGAAATGAATAAGGAGCTGCTGAAGTTTATAAAAGTGTCCAAAGGGGGATACAGTTCTTCGGTGTATGATGACTTTCGTACTCCGTACCCAGAGGCATACAACAACGAACCCTACCCAGTAGGGTATATCCCCCCAATCTTTGAGAAGTACACGGGGAAAGGTGCAAACCTAAAGGAACACATGAAGAGATTTATTGAAAGTCTTGGGGGCCATTGCAACGATAAAAAGCTGAGGTTGAGGGAATTTTCAAAGTCCTTGGAAGAGAAAGCATATACGTGGTACTCCCACTTGACCACGAGAAGTCAGGTCTCCTGGAAGGAATTGCACGTTTTGTTTGTACAAAAGTTCTTTTTGGCTAAGGATGAGTTTACACTCACGCAGCTAGCACGTGAGAAGCAGAAGCCAGGGGAGGATGTTGTCACCTATATTAGGAGGTTTCACGAGGGCTCTCTGGACATGAGAGAGGAGACACAAGAGGATAAACTTTTACAAGTTTGTGAAGAGGGCTTGTTGCCCGGGTATAGACTCCGTTTGATTAATGAAACATGAGAAGGGACATTCGCAGCATTCTTGAAAGCAGCGAGGAACATTACCTTGGTCGTTAAGACTATGTTACCCCCGCCTGCTTTGTCAAACTTGCTACTAAGGTCAGTAGTTGCCTCGGGGATGGGAATACCCTCGAGGGTCAGTTATGCAGACGATGAGGCTAAGGAGGAAAACAGTGACGGCCGAGGAGGCAGAAGGGGGAGGGGCAACAAGAGAAGATTTGAAGACGAAGAAGATCCTCCCGCGCTACCTTACACGGTGGAACAAGATGTAAAACTATATGATCTCATGGTTCACGATAAGGTTTGTAGACCGATCAACATTCACACAACACAACTCTCCCGAGAGGATAGGGAGAAACCTCATTATTGTGCGCTTCACAATAGGGTGAACCACCCTACCAAAGTGTGTTTCTCACTAAGGAGGTTGATCGACCGACATGTAAAGAATAGAGACATTAAGCTGCCACAAACTAATGTGAACGCTAACCCTTTACCACCCCATGGAGCCCATATGTCCAGCTCTTTTGATGAAGAGGTCGAACGATTGATTATAGAGCATTGGTTTAAAGCTAGTGGCTCCAAAAATCTCTAGAGGATGACTTCGAAGAATCTCTAGAAGAATTCACCTTCGAATTGTCTCAGCTCCATTTGGGTGGTGAAGATTGAGGAGTAGACGAACAGGAGAAAGAAGCATATGACCCCATCGAGGGACTTAGTAGGAAGTTGGGAGCCTGCTCCCTAGAGGAGGTAAATGCAGTGATAGCATACGATGAGGCTGCGTATAAAGATGTAGGAGAAGTTATGAGTTAAAAGATGACAAGACGGACCCATGAATCGAATGTGTGGCAGTTTATCGTTCGCCAAAGGTTAGTTGGTTCTTCGATCAAGTTGGCCTCCCTGAGGACTCACAGTTAGAATTCATACGAGCCATTTTAGAGATTGCAAAGAAAAATATGGCGCCACACCTGAAGTAGAAGGGGATTATGGCCAAGCTTGTGAGAAGATGTCTCTCAGAAGTCACGTTCTCGGAAGCCGATAGATTGATCAGGTATACCCACCCTTGTATGTTATGAAGTCTGTAAATGATTATGTTTTCTCTAGTGCCTTGTTGGATAGGGGAGCATCCATCATTACAATGCCTATTGGGGCCTTTTATGTTACTGGACTGTCGGAAATAAGGATAGTGCCCCATTCATTGGAAATATCAGGGTATGATAACCAGTCATCTAAATTGATGGGCTATGTTAATGTAGCTATCACGATGGGGAATATCACTTCTCATATCAAGTTCCACATCATGAACTGTGAGCCATCATACCAACTTTTAGTGGGCAGGATATGGATGCACAACCATTGGGTTGATACCCTCCACTTATCATCAGTGCGCTAAGGCAAACATAAAAGGTAAGGAGGTGGTGATTCGAGCTACTAAGAAGCCTTTTGTGAAGGAGGAAGCTCACATGGTAGACGTTACTTTCTACACATATCTGGTGAAAGAAGCCACAATGGTAATAAGGTACACTAGTGGAATAAGGGTCCCAGCCACTCGAGAGACCGTGCGAGCACCCTCCCAAATGATGGTGACTTGTGAAGAGGAACATAACTTGAGTGTGGCAAGGCCCCCTAGTCTATCGAGGCAGCATCGAGACCGAATGACTCTACACATTGACCCAATTGAGCACCAAGTCCGGACTCAGAGCGTCTTTAGCAGGCGAAAGGTGAGAGAAGTGAACGAGAATCATAGGAAGAGCCCATTAAAAGTAGGAGTTTCCCGACATTGCAAATGGGTAGTTTTAACTAACGGCAAAATTATCTACAAATTATGAAGGTGTGCGCGGGCAGCTGAAAGCCTAGACGACGAGGCTAAACTGATTTACAAATGCTTCCCAGTGGATAACCAGGGTCAATGTTTGGTGATTGATAACTCTGGAGTACAAGAGTTTTTGGAAGAGGTAGAAGAAGAACCTGACTGCATGAAAGACAGTCCCAGGCCACAGATTCAAGAACTGGAGAAAATTGACTTGGCCAAAGAAGGTGATGACCCTAACCCCATTTTTATCTCGAAGGACTTGGCGGGAGTGCCTCGAGAGGAGTTGATCAAATTGATGCTAGATTTCAAAGATGTCTTCGCGTGGAAATACATCGAGATGCCTGGGGTAGAAAAAGACGTAAGCTTTCACAAGTTGAATATTTTACCATCGGCCATCCCGGTAAAGCAGGCCACCCAAACGTACAAGACATAATTGGATTTAAAGATCAAAGAGGAAGTTCAAAGAATACTTACGATCGTCTTCATAGTTTCGATCCAGCATCTGATTTGGCTCTCTAGTATCATACCTGTGGGAAAGAAAGATAAGAGCCAAATCAGAATATGTGTGGACTTTAGGGACCTAAATCGAGTATGCCGGAAAGATGAATTCTCGTTGCCTTCTATTAATAGTTTGATCGATGAAACTGCGGGCCATGAGATTTATAGTTTCATGGACGACTATGTGGGATACAATCAAATAATGATGGATCTGATCGACGCAGAGAAGATAACTTTCTGAACGCCTTTGGGTAACTTCATGTACACAGTTATGCCTTTTGGGTTGAAGAATGCAGGAGCCACCTACCAGAGGATAATGATGACCATTTTTTAAGATCTTTTTCATAATACCGTGGAATTTTATGTTGACGATCTAGTGATTAAATCCAAGAAGGAGGCGTCCCACCTGGATGACTTGAGGAGAGTGTTCACTTGATGCAGGAAGTACAAGCTAAAGATTAACCCCCTCAAGTGCGCGTTCGGAGTGACAAGATAGAAATTCTTGGGCTTTGTGGTGAACCTTCAAGGGGTGTAAATGGACTTGGACAAACGTCGGACCATCCTTGATATGCCAAGGCTAAAGTCGATAAAGGAGTTAAAAAGCTTCCTTGGTAAAGTTTCCTACTTGATGAGGTTCGTCTCAGGGTTGGCTGAGATGACACACCCGTTGATGGATTTGCTGAGAAAGGGCATGAAGTTTGCATGGGAGGCGATGCACCAAGACGCCATGGACAAGCTGAAAGCACTCACTACCTCTCCTCAGACGATGATGCCCCCCGAAGGAAGGTATCCCTTTACGTTTATATCTTACATCAACTGAACGATCTATTAGTGCTTTGCTGACCCAAGAAATGGATGATATATAGAAACTTGTTTATTACTTGAGCAGAATCATACATGGTCTTGAGTCCAGATATACTAGCATTGAGAGGCATTGTTTAACCCTTGTATTTGTAGCACAAAAACTTGAGCACTACCTATTATCATTTGCAGTTCATATTATAACTAGGTGTGATCCAATAAAAAATTTACTTGCTAGAACTGTGTTAATAGGCAGGGCAACACGATGGTTCTTAATCCTCTCGGAGTATGATCTTAAGTGTGTGGTGCCTCGAGCCATCAAGAGCTAGGCATATGCGGACTTGTTAGACATCTTTCCATTAGGAACATTCGAGCCACCTATTGAAGAGCTCTCGGGTAACGATCTCTAGGCCAATTTCATAGCGTCTAGCCTGGACGAGTGGAGTATGGAATTTGACGGCTCTTCGGTCGAGAAAAAAGGGGGAGCAGAAGTTATTCTATGAAGAGATGGTGAAGAATTTTGTTTTCTTTTAAGCTGGAGTTTGAATATTCAAATAATGAGGCTGAATACAAAGCATTATTATTGGGGTTACTCGAAGCTCTAAGAAGAGGTATCCAAGTCTTGATGATAAAGGGGGATTCCAACTTAGTGGTGAATCAGGTAACTAGGGAATTCTCTTTGAAGCATATGAGCCTAGCGCCCTATCGAACAATCATTCAACGGCTGCTCGGGCAATTCGAGGGGGTAAGAATCAAGAGGCATCCCCGAATAATGAATAGACATGAAGACTCATATGCAGCGATCGCCCAAATATTACCTTCGATGGAGATTCGACGGTGGTTCGAATCACAAAGAGAACAGCCTCATCGCCGGTGTTGGAAATGTTGCCCTCAGATGATAAAGATAACTAGAGGGGTGAGATCAGAAAGCAATTGGAGAGAGGTGAGGGTCCACTGAGCTTAGTTTACTTGGCACAATACTTCGTTATTAGGGGAAACTTGTACTACAAAAATAAATGGGGTTAGCTATCCAAATGAGTGGATCTAGAGGAAGCCAAAAGAAGATTGATCGAGGTGTATGAAGATAGTTGTGAAACCATCGAAATCCCTCTGTACAAAAGAATACTTCTGGCCTTCGATGACACAAGATGCTGTATCAGTACAAAGATAGTACGCAAAGTGTTGTCTGTTATATCAGGTGGCAGAATGAAATTTCATTGATCAACCCTAAGATTGGAGGCAGTCGTATATGGATCTGTTGATAGATAGAGTAATGCCTACGGACAAAGAAGACGCCACCAAGGAACTTTGTACAAGAAGGGAAATTGTACATACGAGGCTACTATAAACGAGCCCTAAGGTACATAAGGAAAGAGGAGGCCGAAGAAGTGCTGAAGCAAGCCCACGAGCTAGGACACATTGGAGGAGCCAAGCTTTACGACCAACTCATGAACTTGGGGTATTATTGGCCCACAATAGAGAAAGATTCAGCGGTTCATAAGTGAAAATCTTTTCACCTACACAGGAATATGATCCACGCTCCTTTAGTGAGCTTACATTCCCTCTCTACACCTTTTTCATTCCATACTTGGGCGTTTGATTTGGTAGGGGCCATAAACCCTTCATCGCGAGGAAAGATCTGGATTTTTGTAGCCACAAACTGCTTCACAAAGTGGGAAGAGGCCATACCACTCAAGAAAGCCACGATGGGGATAGTGGCCCGATTCATAAACGAGACATTATCTGTCGATTTGGTATCCCGAAGGTTTTTTAATCAGATAATGACACCCCTTTCGTGAATAATGACGTGCGTTTTCTAATAGATAAGTACTCCATCATCCATCATAAATCAACTGTAGCATACCCAAAGTGAAATGGGCAGGCAGAGGCCACCAACAAAACCTTAGTAAATATTTTGGCAAAGATGTTAGAAGATTTCTCGGGCACACAGGATGACAAGATCCTCGAAGTACTTTGAACTTACCTAATGACAAATAGGAAACCAATGGGGTATGCCCCATTTTCTTTAATGTTTGGGGCAGAAGTCGTGTTACCAGTCGAACTCAAGGTACCTTCTGCTCGCTACAACTTGTGAAGTGCCATACTCCTTCAGAGTCGGTACGTATAACTCAAATCACTAAAAGAACACTGGGACAATGCTGGGAGACACTTTGAGATGTACATGAAGCAGTTATCCAAATCTTACGACCAACTGTTGAGGCCAAGGAAGTTTAAAGAATGGGACTTGGTTTTAAAAGCATGCACAAGGCATATTAGGGGTTTATCACTGCCCAAGTTTGTGGCTAACTGGGAAGGATCGTATATTGTTCGATTAACTCATAATTCGGGTTATTATGAGATATATAAGGTGGAGGACAATGTTACTTTTAAACTTAACAACAAATGGCTGAAGATATACCATGTTTAAATGTATGTTTTGACAACACCTCAGTTTATAACATTGTATCTTGTTAATGTTTGTTCAAAAGGATGTCTTTTGTAAATGATTGGGAATGTCTACTTAAATATAGTATGTTATGATATTAGGGAGAAAAATGTTAGCCCAATACTCTTTTTACGTTTGTTATTCCCCTTATCTTGCATGGTGCGATTGATATTGAAGTAATAGTTGAGCCAGTGATAAAAGAAAATGGGGGGAATGAAACAAAAACACCAAATATCACAAACCTCGTAAACGTAAAACATTTAATAAGAAAGTACTGTGATTGCATGCAAAAGAAAGTAAAGAGGGGGATCACAACCCCAATCTAAGAAACTCTAACAAAGGAAACATTAAACAAGGGTGACTAAAGGCTCTCCATAATGAAACAAAGGTTCGCCGATCCAAGAAACTGATGGTGATGTTGGGGAAGAATTTGCTTAAGGCTGCCCTGGTCTGCAATAAGATCGGCTAAATCCTTTTATCAAAGCTCCATCTATTACTGAATAGACTCCAAGTCCTGTTCCCTCTTGAGAAGCTCAGCCTTCTACCGTGCAATGACCTCACGAGCCTCCTGTACCTTCTGTTCAGACATCACCAGTTGGGTCTCTAGACTTACGAGCTCCTTCGAAACAACTACCAGTGAGCGATAAGAGCTCTACTATCGATGATAGAGGGTAGGTAGATCAACTTTCTTAAAATTACGGAGCAACTTCACCAACCAAGATAATGGGAATCCATCATTTATCAGCACACTAACTTTCCCCAACAAAGACTTGATTGTATTAGAGCTAAGATATTCAAGGGAGTATTGAGGATCTCCACCAAGACAATGGTGAGCCCGAGCAAGTGACATGCCATCATCCCAGGAATGGGCTGAAGATTGTAAGGCGTGAAAGTCGAAGGAAAACGAACCAAGAGTTTCTCAATCAACAATCGAGGACCCTTAGTCAAGATATGGGGAAACTAGCCAAAGTCTGCCACAATTAAGATATTTAGGCGCAGAAGACGCTGTCATTCGCAGAAGCAAGCCGAGTATGCGAAGCGCTGTCACTTTCTTGAACCCTAGAGGTAACCACTTCGGGAACTTCACCAACGTTGGGTGTTGTTCCTAAGATTTTTGTACAAGGGGGCCCTCCCAAATATACAAATCCAGCAAGGGTCCTCACTTATGAAACTTCCTGAGCAATAGCCTCAACTTCTGGCCCATATGCTACGGGCTTCTCGACCTTCACCTGAGATGCAAGAAATCGTTAAGTGAAAAACAAAATAAGGAAGCATGTACAAATTGGTTAGCAAGTATAAATTTTATGCTAATAAGACTTGGCCCGTCTGACCCTTGGTTATGGGAGATTTTATGCCAATAAGACTTGGCCCGCCTGACCCTCGGTTATGAGAGATTTTATACCAATAAGACTTGGCCCGCCTAACCCTCGATTATGGGAGATTTTATGCCAATAAGACTTAGCCCGCCTGATCCTCGATTATGGGAGATTTTATGCCAATAAGACTTAGCCCGCCTGATCCTTGATTATGGGAGATTTTATGACAATAAGACTTGGCCTTCCTAACCCTCGGTTATGGGAGATTTTATGCTAATAAGACTTGGCCCTCCTGACCCTCGGTTGTGGGAGATTTTCTAAGACCAATACGACTTGGCAAAACTAATAAAATTTTAATATAGGATATATCTAGAAGAAGACATGTATACCCCTGGATGCTTCTCATCAGTAAATTCATGAGTAGCCATTTGAACTACATCTTTTTCCTCAGCCAAAATAGGGTCCACCAAAAGACGTTATTCTTGGGGGGCAATCACATCCCCACCTACTTCAGCAGCCTCTTCCAATCTCCCTTCCCACTGACCAACTGTAGTAAGATCGACACTCTCCTGGTTAAGGATGGAAGGCTCTAGTAGAGTGGCAAGGTCTTGGTCATTCGAAGGAGGGGGGCTGATGGGGCAATTTGAATAGGAGCAGGAGCCTGTAAAGGATAAGGCAAAAAGAAGTTAGAATATCAAGTTGAAAAGGGGACATAAACTTAAATAAGAAAGTTAATAAGATTACCATGGGCACTGAAGAAACAGGCATATGGGACTTGGGAGTTTCTCCAACGATCCTCACATCAGGTACATTCATCTCAAGACCAACCTGCTCGCGCAAAAAAAAGGGATCAGGCGAATTGCCGCTACTGGATTCAGATGAAGTATCAGAAATAACTGCCCTATGGGGAAATGAGAGGTTACCTGTGATGTAGTAGGGGCAGTTATCTCCTGCGACATACTCTCCTTCGAGGCAAATAAGGATGTGCCATCTTTCTCCACCAGACGTCTCTCCTTAACATTATCGTACGTGTCACCTCGCACATCAGCCTGAAAAAAATAAAAGAGTTGGAGTATAATGGAGTTATTAGCACAAAAATAAAAGAAGAAAAGTTTAAATCAAGGGGAATAGAGAGCGTACTTCTTCCTCTCCTAGCACATCTTCTAAAACTTCATAATCTGGGGGGAGGCGAGGCTGGTTTGGAAGGAGAAACCATCCTCCTTAACCTACGCCTCCAAACAAATGCAGTTTCCTCTTCCTCTTCTTCTTCCTCCACTTCCCTCCCTCTTTCCTTCTCATCCTCATCTTCATCCTCATCACCACCAACATCAATAGCTACATGCCTCTCTGGAAATTCTTCCTCGCTTGACTCAGACGATCCCTCGATCACGAGCTTAAGAGGACTAACTGCCTTCCATTTGTTGCTACTACCAGCAGTGTGAGGAGAATACAAAAAGGTCCGAGAAGCCATTTCGGTTGACATAAATGCCTTGTATTCTTCACTAATATTCTCCTGAGTCTGTCTAAGCCGCTTAAACATTCAGTTGACTGCTTGTGTGACTTTGAGATCAAGAGTATGGGCCACTCGAGATTCTTGGTTAGTCTTTAGTTTTTTTGTTATAACTCACCGGGTAGCCCTAATCGCTGCCCCACACGAGGAAATACACGGAGAATCACTTCTTTCAACTGGTCTTGAGGGACCGAGGGCAATGGTACCTACCTTGGCTGGAAGGGAGGTCTGAGATGCTTTCTTCTTTTTGACAACTGCTTGGCCTATTGGAGCTAATGGAGGCAGCTTGGAGGGCACGGTGTTATTGGCAGTACTGAGAGGGAATACGGAAGAGAAGGTGGTATAATTTCTGAAACCCAACTCTGTGGATGGGTATCTCTCAACCTCAGGGTGTAGAGGTTACTTCAAAATGTTGCTCTGAAAACGAACTAGTTGGTTTTGCCAGAATATTGTTATATACATGTCCGACCTCTTTCCTCGAGCTTATTTACTCAGAACAATAGAATTGGTCGGGTAACTGGCGTACAGATTCACAACGGCTGAAGTCAAATAATTTGCACAAGCGAAGGATTTATTTTTATTTTTTCGCGGGTAAAATTTCTCAACAAACGGGTTCCTTGATCGTAGCCAAATTATTGGGCTACACGGTGGGGACTGTAAACGGAATAAAAAGAAGACCATTACGTGTACGACGGTAAGTAGGAAGGCATCAACAAAAGTGGGACATTATTCGAGGGAAAGTTCCTCACAAGAGCTTCACAAAGGGGAGCAATGGGGCATTCCTCCTTAGTAAAAAAGTCATTCGTAAAAAACTGATCCACCATAACGTAAAGGCTTCTTGACACTTTTATGATTCTAGCAACAGATACGGGGGACCCTCACAGGATGAGAACTAGGGTAGTTACAAGCAGGAGCTTAGTCGGGGAAATGGCCATAAAGGAGAGCTGTTAAAGGACATGCTTTGTATAATTGGAGACATCAAACCTGGCGATGCTCTGCGTAAAATCTACCGCCACGCGATCTAGCCAGGTATATAATGAACCGAGAACAATAGCAGCAAGAGGTATCTGCACACCGCTCGCCATCCGAACAACCATGTTTATTAAATCCGTTCGGGGGCAATCGTGGGGTTTACCCGAAAGGTAGATTTTTTATAACATCACCCAGATATAGCCAACCAACTCAATCTGAGAGTCAAAGCCTTTTCCTGCCATAGGTCGTTCAAATACTTACTTTCCTCGAGGATTCTCCTTGGACGCCTCTCGGGCTTTAATCACAGCTTTGTTTTTGATGAAGTAGAAGTACCTAATCACTTCGGAGTAGGTGCACTTGTTGTAAGTAACCATAAAGTCCTTCACCACTGCTTCCAGTTCAGCCCTCAAGGCCTTTTCTTTGCTAGAGACCACCTCCTGAAAAAAAGTATCAAACCCTGCAGCCTCCAACCCCAGAAGCTCGCAAACATCTTCCAAGGTGACAGCGAATTCCCTCGAGAGGCCACAAAGGTGTGTGACCTGTGACTCCAGCGAGAAATGAGCAGTTGAAGGTGTGTGACCTATTGATACTCACTTAAGCTTAAACCCACACCAAACTGGTTTAAACCCATTTTGACCTCCACACCAGTTAGCCGACATCACCGGACCTGCTATGTCCCCAATCGCCAGCAACCCATTCCTTTTAAGTCAACCACCTGCTCCGGCCAGAAACCATGAAAGCCAGCGATCTCATCCAACTTTTTAGTAACACATTTATCCGGTCACCTCCAAAACCCAAGACCCTTGCCTAAAATCGGTCAACCACCATTAAATTTGGCCATGACCTTACCCAATCTCCAGCAGTCAGCCGACATCACCGGACCTGCTGTGTCCCCAATCGCCAGCAACCCATTCCTTTTAAATCAACCACCTGCTCCGGCCAGAAACCATGAAAGCCAGCGATCTATTCCAACTTTTGAGTAACACATTTATTCCGTCACCTCCAAAACCCAAGACCCTTGCCTAAAACCGATCAACCACCATTAAATCTGGCCACGACCTTACCCACTTTACCAACATCCTTAAAAACTCAACAAAACCAATAAGATGGAGCATGAGAAAGAAGTGTTAGGTGACATAGTCAAATTAACCTACTTAATTGAAGCATCTCGACTATTGAATAAGAACTCATAATTCAAGTTTCATTATAATTATTGAATTATAAGCAATAGGAATTATAATAACAATTACTTGGCCAAAAGGGTTGTTTGTGAATATGAGAACCTCTAGATTGAAAATTATGAGAGGAAGGGATAATAATAATAATAAATACCTCATGAGGAGTAATGAATCGCAGGAACCAAAAAGAGGCCAGGTTGCAGTTGTTTAAGCAAACAGAGAGATGGAGAGGTAGGGGATAAACGATAAAGAATCGGTTGTAGTTTTTAACTTTGCTACTTATTATAAGCGCAGTTTATTTTCCTCCTCCAAATCTGAATCGATTGAAAATGAAAGGACATAATGATTTCGTTCTTGGCATTTAGGATGGGAAGAGGAAGAGGTGGATTAATGGAAGGAGAGTGAGGCAAGAAATATGAAAGGATTTTTGGGGCATTGCTTTCAATTGATGGTTAATTAAAGAAAAAGGAAAGTGGAGCGTTTTCTTTCTCAGAGGAAGTGTTTTGGCTAACGCTTTCAATTTAGGCTTCATAAACAAAAGAGCCACGTGTCATATTTTAAATTAAAGAAAGAGGAGCGAGAAGCGTTTTTTCCTCACAGGAACGATTTCGGGCAATGCTTTCAATCGAGGCTTAATAAAGAAAAGAGAGACGTGCCATCTTCTAACGATTTAGGCTTCTGTTTTATATAGATACATAGATTTGTACTACTTTGACTTGTGGGTCCCATTGAGATAGATATAATAAAATTTTAGCTTTAAAACGAAAACAGTATAATGGTCCACTACTGAGCAAAAAAGAATTTAAAACATTTATTCTAAATGAAAATTTTGATGTTGTTCACATCCACAAAATAAAATGAATCTTCAAACATGAACACTACCAAGGCTTTAGATATATAGGGAACTTCTTAAATCATATTACAAGAAAAAAAAAAGAGAAAAAGAAAGGAACTTCTTTCTAAACAACTAATCTTAGAAGGAAAAAATGAGAAATGATAGAGCCACCCAATTTGTTGACATAAAGTCCCAACTTAATGATGTGGACTTGCCACATCATTGTCCACATCATTAAGTTCCTTTTAACCCACCAAATATCTTTTACCCTAATAAAATTAGAAAGATTTGGATTTGGAATATAAAAAGGGACATATACCAAATAGTCCCTCGGACATTTTTTAATACCCATTTAGTCCAAACTTTTTTATTTTGGCTCAAAAAGTCCTTTGCCACATATTTTGGAGAGGGAGTGCCGCTGGCGCGGACCTCTAAAAATAAGAGGATATTGAGTGCTTGAGGGACTAAATGAGTTAAACTAAAAATATGTGTCCTTTTTAAAAAAATATATATTTATAGTAGGGACTATTTAATAATTGACCCATATAAAAATCAAACTTAACATCATTAAAAAAATACTTATTTGTTTTATCATCCTACAAATTTATTTTTCTTCCAAATATATCAAGTTAAAAAAGATAGTCCAATTAGTTAAAAAAAAATAGTCCGTCCCACAACGAAATTTTTTTACATATCGCGCTAGTATTATTATTATTATTTTTTTTAAATAATTCTTTTACATACGACTGCATATATCACCTTTATCTTTAAAGATCCGCGCCAGCGGCACTCCTTATTTTTAAACTTAATTTTTTTGAATTTTACAACATTTAAAATAATTTTTGTATTTCTTAAAATTATTTAAAGATTCGCGCTAGCGGCACACATTGAAAGTTGTTATGTGGTGAGTGACTTTTCGAAACAAAATAAAAAGGCTTGGACTAAACGTGTATTTAAACTATTTTTGAGTAAAGTTTTTTTTGTGTGGTATTTAAATATTTTAAGTGAAACATTAAAAAATCAACTCAATTTTATTTTACAAATTAATTAACCGTTTTTTTAATTTGAAAATAAATAAATTTAGAGTTTGATAAAATAGAGGAGTGTGTTTGGATAAATAGTTTTTTTTCAACTTTTTCTTTGTTTTTAGGAGTAAAGATGCTAAAAGGATAGCGGGGTATTGCGGAGGAAAAATGATGTGGCAAATCCAGATCATTAAATTTATGTTTTATGTCAAAACAGTGGGTGGCTGTGGCGTTGCTGAAGCATAAAAAAGCTTTTAAAAATTGTGGTTCATTAGCGAGTCACTCGTGCTTGGAAGAGTCTTATTCTAGAATGATGTTATTATGCGTAATTTGGACAAATTTGTACTGAAGAATCGGCCAACCAAACGGGTCTGGTTTGGTTTCGGCTTGGTCACTCGGTTCACTGAACGAAGCCTTCACTTTAAACTGATCGCTTCGAAAATTCTTGAATTGGGGTTTGGTTTCCAAGGTATCAGGTTGCTGGGTGTATAATGTGTGTGACAGTGTCAGTGTGTGTCACACATTTGTAAAATCAAACATGTTCCTTTCAACTATTTTGATACTTACAATCACTCTGTTAAATATCGTTGTCTATATCTTGGCCCGACTTGAGCAAGAAAATTCTGTTGAGGAAGTAAATGTATCCTCGCGAAAAAGCATGGTATTACCCGTACCTTTTGATCAATTATGCCGCCGCTTTTCATTTCCCGAGATCCAATCCGCCACTCGCAACTTTGCCTACGCATTGGTGATTGGGCAGGGCGGGTTTGGCAAGGTTTACAAAGGGGTTATCGACAGTGGGGCAACTACCGTTGCCATAAAGCGGTTGAATCCCATGTCCAATCAAGGTGACACCGAGTTTTGGACCGAGATTGAGATGCTTTCTAAATTTCGACACACCCATCTTGTATCTCTTATAGGCTACTGCAGTCATTTTGATGAAATGATTCTTATTTATGAATATATGCTCTATGGAAGCCTGGCTGATCATCTGCACCCAAAAAATGGTGAAAGATCACCTCTATCTTGGATGCAGCGTCTAAAGATATGCATAGGGGCCGCTCGTGGATTGGACTACCTTCACACTGGAACGGGGTTTTTGCAAACAGTCATACACCGTGACGTTAAGAGCTCAAACATATTGTTGGATGAAAATTGGGTAGCTAAAGTTTCGGACTTTGGCTTGTCAAAAATAGGACCGGCAAATCAATCATCCACCCATATTACCGTCAGTGTTAAAGGAACGCCAGGCTATTGCGATCCAGAGTATTACTTGACCCGTAGATTGACGAGGAAATCTGATGTATACGCCTTTGGGGTTGTATTGTTTGAAGTGTTGTCTGGTAGGCCGGCATTGGATTTTAGACTAGATGAGGAGCAAAGGCATCTAGCCGCGTGGGCCCAGCACTGCATTAAAGAAGACAAACTGCTGCAGATGATCGATCCCAGTTTGAAGTGGGAGATTCGATCGGATTCCTTGAAGGCTTTTGTGCGAATTGCAAATTCATGCTTGCATAATCATACGCAAAAACGCCCCACAATGGCTGAGGTTGTGGTCTTGCTCGAGTCTGCATTGAAATTGCAAGAGAGCAAGGATTCTTCGATACTCGATGAGGACATTTTTAATTTTAATGGAGCTTCTGATGACAAAGAGGAAGCAAATTCTTCTACCGGACAGCCAGAGGTCAATGATGCTGGTAAGGAAGTTACTCTTTTTAGATATAAGCAAAACAACCAGTAGATAGTAGTTTCTATAATAATAGACTAAATTTTTGAAGTTTCACCCATTAGATTATCGGTATTGATATGAACAAACGTAAAACTCAGAGAGAATGTTCACGCTCCTGGTGACTTTGTGTGTAAATTACTTATATAACATACAAAAGCAAGGGAAACACCACTTTGCTTAATTAAAATTATAGCTCCCTAAGTAATGCATAACGTTACGATGTAGTAAAAGAAACTATTTTCTCTATATAAATAAACTGAATAAATGAGTTGAAGATGGGTGGTTGAACCTTTCATTATTTATTTATATGTTATATATATATTTTATAATATTCACCATTTCCTATCACTGCCAACAATAATGAAGCCAAAGGAACCCCAAAATAACCCTCCCTCAGTCGTGATAAACGGAACACTTAATTTTTTTAGTTCTCTTGTTAATCTAGTGTTGGATTTCTGTTGTAGTTGAGAACTCTGCCCAAACCCTGCAGCTTCAATTTTGTAAAATAGCCTCACAATCTCTCTACCCCCAAAACTTGCAAAGTCCCTTAGAGCATCTCCAATGAAAATGTATATTTTTTGCTGATGCAGATGTGTAATAAGTCAATATGAATATTATATGGTAAAATTATTAATTTACACATTGTACATAATTTTTTTTCCAATGCAAATGTTTATATCATAACTTTAATCTTTAATGGAATGAAAGAAACACATTCATAGTTGCATTGGGGAAATGATTTCGAGTTTATTGTCTATGGATATTAGTTGGCATTTCCCTCAAATTTTTCATACTCTGGATACTCATTGTTGGTACATCAATTTCACATTTCTATAAAGGGTTGCTTTGATTTTTTTAACTCATTGTGTATGGATCTTATGTGACTCTTGATATTCTCCTCTTCCTTCTCTATCTCCATCCAGGATTACGGCGTTGCTTTTAATCCTATCTTAGACCCTTTGGAGAGTCGCACACCTCCACATCATCCGAAACCGCAACATGCTCTAGTTCCATTTCCTATTTTCCTCGATTTTTAGATCATGTCCATTACGCATCCCCCGATTTCACCACATACACCCTTTGATAGTATGTCATGCATCATTCTTCCACATGTGTATTGAATGAAATTGAATAGACGAGTAGTCGGGAGGATTCTACACCTCTATTTTATGTAAATCAACAATATATTAAACCTCCACAATATATTGATCTCAATATTGATGAACAACACAATCTCAACATTGCAATGAACAAAAGTTCTCTTTTATTCAAGTAATAATTAAACAGAATAATTACAAAGAGGATACCTTTATCTACAGGATCTCAAGAGAATCCTAATTCAGAAATATGAACTAGTGATAAGAGAATAATATCAAAGTTAACACCACACCCATTAATCTTACTATTAAACTTCCTCCCTTATCTTTCTCTTAACCTGCCACTCTCCCTCCACCCGCACCCCGGGTTTCTTTCTGGACAAAAATCCACCCGTTTCACCAACCGACGCAGGAGCGTATATACGAGCCCATGGGGTCGGTTCTTGTATTTTAGTTGGTAATGAGTTGTTTTATTTAATTATTTATTTTAGTCTTATGGGTCCTTATACTTATAAAAGGATCCCTAGTTGTTTAGTTTTCATTATTATTATGATGTTCTAGAGAGAGTTTAAAGAGAGAATTATTGGAGATTTATTATATCATTGCTTTATTCATGTGTGTAATTGATTTGTGTATCTTCCGCTGCGTTCACATCAAAAGTGGTATCAGAGCTAGGTTTTGAAAGCCACGGTGGTTGACGATTGGGACCCAGACTGGATGCCCACACTGGTGGAGGTTTACGGGAGAATGGAAAACAACCATCATGTTTCGATGGTTGTCGAATGGCACAATAGCGAAGCCCCGTGGGCTAGCTAGCTGTAGGCGAGTAGGGAAGGGATGGGCGGAAGCCCTCGGTGAAGTTTATGGTTGGTCCTGCTAAGACGGGCTAGCGAAAACCCTAGTCATTGCAGAAACCCTACCTCGACCAAACCTTACCCTCGACCAAACCCCAACCTCAGCCGTCCCACTCCCACGTTTAGAAAAAAAATTCCTAATCTGCCCGACCAGACCCTAACCGAGATGACCATCAAAGGGTTATTTTTGATCACGGGCCACTCTTTGGGTCTCAAACTCATCAACCCCATGGTACCCGCTAGCATTCGCGCCTCTATTTATCATAGGCGCATCACCCACAGCCAAACCCAACTTCGTTTGTTAAACAAACAGTCATACACCCCATCTCCACCCCCAAACTACACCAATAGCCAGCCACACCACGGCTGCTCCAACCGACGACCCCTCTGCTGAGTACCCAACATTGTGCCCTCATCCTTCCCTTTGCCCTCATGTTCAATTCAGCCATAACACCAACAGATCAGTGGCAACGACGCAGTTTATTCTACATGTAGTGTGTTGCAAATGAGCGATTGTGTAAAATTATAATTGACGATGACTTTAGTGTTAACTTGGTCTCCCTCGAGATGGTCTAGTGTTTGGGTCTCCGTGTCGATCCCATCCAGAGTCCGTGTATTATTAGGTGACTACGAGCCAAGGACGAAGTGCATCCTACGGAGCAATACTGAGTGCCATTTACCATTGATCCATATTCAGATTAAGTTGTGCGTACAGTTATTGGTATGGACGTGTGCCATCTTCTGTTAGGACGAACGTGAAAGTTTGATCATGCCAGTATTCACGGTGGTCGTGCTAATACTTATTCATTTATGCATCAGGGTCGTGAAGTAGTACTTGACCCCATGTCGCAACCTAGACTCCCAAACCCACTTATATCCCTGACCTCGAAGCCCGTACTCCTTGCCTATGCCCTTGAGCAGGGATTGTGTTACGCTCTTATTAGCCCCTTGGGTGCCGCTTCGACTAGTGTTCCAAAGTCCCTTCAAAATATCTTGGCTTCATTCCAAGATATGTACGCCCTGCTCGATTCCCTTCCACCGTTGAGATACATACATAATGCAATTTTGTTCTGAGAGACTAGTTGCCCAACAGCCCCCCATTACAGGATATCGCTTGAGTTACAGCGATAGGTGTTAGCGTTATGTGGTCGTGGCCTCGTATGAGAGAGTATGTCCTTTTGTGCTTCCTGTTTTGTTAACGCAGAAGAAGAATTGTAGCTGGCAGATGTGGGTGGACAGTCGGCCTGTGAATATTCACAGTCAAGTACTGTTTCCCTATTCATGGGGCCACGATGTTCTCCAAGATGGAATTGAAGAGTGGGTATCATCAGATTCGTATGAGGCTTGGTGATGAGTGGAAGATTGCTTTTAAGACGAGTGATGGATTGTACGAGTGGACAGTAATGCCCTTCGGGTTGTCCAATGCCCCGCCCACATTTATGTGTGTTATGATGCAGATCATTCGTTCCTTCTTAGGGAAGTTTGTCATAGTTTATTTTGATGACATCCTGATATACAGCCGGTCCACAGAGGAGCATATGAACCGTGTCAGACAGGTTTTGGAGGTTCTTCGGCGAGAGAGTTTTTACCTTCAGCTGAAGAAGTATTCTTTTATGGTGCGTGAGATCTCCTTCTTGGGATATATCGTCTCGGGGGAGGGAGTATGTGCTAAAAGTGAGAAGGTTCAGGCTATTCGAGAGTGGCCTAGACGGACCACGAATTCTCAGGTTCGCAGTTTTCACTGGTTGACTAGTTTTTATTGACGGTTCACTGAGGGGTTCAGTTTTGTGATGGCTCCTATTACTGCGATGATGCGTGCATCCATGACTGAGTTTGCATGGACTGATGAGGCTGAGGAGGCATTCCAACTCATCAAGTTCAAGATGACGTTTGCTCCCATTCTATCCCTTTCAGATTTTATTTAGCTGTTTGAGCTGACTGATGATGCTAGCAAGTCCGGGATTGGTGCGTTTCTCAGCCTGAATGGTCGCCCCCGTTGATTTCTTTAGTCAGAATGTTGCAAGTTCTGTCCTCAACTATTTCGCCTACAATCTAGAGCTCTATGCAGTGGTGCAGGCTATCAAGTATTGACAACCCTATTTGATTCATCGGGATTTTGTTATTAAATCGGATCATGAGGCCCTCCGTTTTATGAACTCTCAGAAGAAAGTTAGCGATCAACACGCTAAGTAGACTAATTTCTTGCAGCAGTTTACCTTTCACTTACAGTACAAACCAGGTAGGGAGAACTTGGTTGCAAATGCATTGAGTCGGAGATCACATACTCTAGTTTCCATTTAGGGTCAGTCTTCGGCTTTTTCGAGATTCGTGAGTTATATGCGACACTTTTTTGGGGCCTATTATGGAGGCATGTACACGCCAGCATAGCGTTCAGGTTGATTACTTGTTGCAAGATGGGTATTTGTATAGTGGCACCACTTTTCAGATTTTTTGCGGGTCTTCTCCTTTACTTCCCATTGACATTACTGAGACATCCTTACTATGACAGTGAGCCCGACAACTGTTGATTTTTCCGCAAAGATGTTAGTCATTTATGACGATGTGCGTGCACGTTTATTGCGTATGTATGCTTTCTACAAGTAGCAGGCGGATTTTCATCGTCGGTCCTTTGTTTTTAAGCCTGGGTATCTTGTTATGGTATATATTTGGCGTGAGAGGCGGGTGGAAAAAGCCACCAAGTGCGAAAATTTGGTCCTTTCCCTATTTTTCGTCGTTGTGGCGATAATGCATATGAGCTAGCCCTGTCAGAGGGCTTCAGGAAACATCCCACATTTAATGTGGCTGATTTGACTCCGTTTCGAGGTTCGCAAGTTCTCCCGATTCCTCTACCGGTGGATCCGACGCAATCAATTCGTTCACATGTTGACCACGTTGAGGATATTTTGGATTCTGATATGACTATGACACCCACGGGTCCCCTTGTACGTTATCTGATCCGTTGGTTGGAACGCCCTGCGAGTGATGACTCGTGGATTACTGAGGCCACATTGTAACATGTTGACTGTGACTTCTATGACCATTTCCAGGGAGATATGGATATGATTCGTAGGGGGAGAGTGACGCAGGAGCGTATATACGATCCCCGTGGGGGCGGTTCTTATGTTTTTGTTGGTAGTGGGCTGTTTTATTTAATTATTTAGTCTAGGGTTATTTTAGTCTTTTGGGTCTCTATACTTATAAAAGGATCCCTAATTGTTTAGTTTCTATTATTATGATGTTCTAGTGAGAGTTTATAGAGAGAATTAATAGAAATTTATTATTTCATAGCTTTATTCATGTGTGTGTAATTAATTTGTGTATCTTCCACTGCATTTACATAACCAACACTTTCCCTTCCTTAATTTCGGATCCATCAGTCTCAAGCATGGTAGTTCGTTCCTTTCTTCTAGGACATTCGGTAAACTTGTGATCGAAAATGCCACATTCGTACCAATTAAGTTTGTCGCGGGCACCATGGTTGTGGCCGATGTGCTCGCGTATTAGTGTTAGCTCCTTTCTTATTGACGTCTAAACAGATATATTCTTTCATATTCAACGTCCTTCTCAATGTCCCAATTGCTCTTATGTATGCGGCATTGGTGTCCATTGATATAGAATTGGACCGGTTGTATGTTCTTCCGATTCACTCAATTGAGTTCAGGTGTACAAAGGTGGAGTGGCACGATGTGGCCTGTGATGGTCAACAAATTTTGCCTTAAACATGATGTGGTCTAGCTCCATTTCCTATTTTCCTCGATTTAGATCCTACAAAGGCAGCCTGAAGCAACTTTTTCATCTTCTTCCATGTGGTTATAGGCCTATTTCCAGTCTCTTTGCGTTGTTGACAGAGACTATTCCACCAGACCTTCAAATGCCCTGTAGGCTTAGTGGCCACAAGTCGGAAAGCATTCAATTCCTGTGAAGCCCTTGTACTCATAGACTTTGTCTATGGAATCTAGCTTATCCACAAAGGTTTCTGGGTTCCATCTTTCATTGGAAATTTGATACGTTAACCTGAATATCTCCTAGCATATTTCTGTCTAAAATTTGCAAAAGACTCTTAAAAGTCGCTTTGATCTTGACCCATAGCAACAACAAAAAATCTATCAATCTACTGCTTCCAATGAAATATCAGTCTCATGGCCAAGCCCCACACCTAGGGAAGTGGGCAGCCACCTGGAAAGGGTTGGGCAGTGACTCTAGGAGGTCGTTGCGGAGGTATTGGCTCTTTCCCCATTCGTGGTATCAATATGGACAATCTTCCTTGCTTCCCAAGAGCACAACACTCACCTCCCGAAACATGGGCTCTTGGAATAGGCTGTTGAAAATCTTTGGGGTTAGGGATATAGTCGTGGTGCACATCCTATTGTTCCACACCTAAAACAATAGTATCAAGCTGCTGTAACTCTATAACATACAGATTGACTTCCCCATCGTACTAGGATGTCGCAAAGTCATCAAAAATCAAATCATCATTGGAGTAGTTTAAAAGCCACTTGCTGGTACGTTATAGGCCATCACACTTTGTTTGTTTAGGCTCATCCAGACCGGATATGGTAGGTTTATCAAATGGCCATGATCAATTCCTGGAGTACAAACGACATCTAAAAACTCTCGATTAAAGACGGGGGAGTATGTCAGTTCCTATACTCGCCGACGAGGCATTTACCAACTGCCCATTCTTTCTGGAGTCATCGCGATGGATCAGAGATGGAGTTGAGGCATTTGTGTGCGACACATAATAGGAGAAGGGTCGTGGTTGATAATGGGAATGCGTCGCGGCCCTCATGGGTAATGTGTATGGGGGAAGATCGGGTTGGGTTAATCTTAATTTGTGTTGAGTATTTTTTTAGTTTGTTCGGTCTGGACCTAGGAGGGATATGTTGTCGGTTCACCGGAGTCTTCGACCACTGCGAGGGTTGACGGTGGTTGGGAAAGGAGTGGCGCCCTTACCGAAGCCCTAGGCAAAGGGATCTTGAATTTCTTTTCTTGGTCTTTGTGTTGTTTTCCTAGATCTAGGTCGTGGCCCATAGTTCCTGCGTGTGCGTGTTTTCAGTAAGCCAAAGCTATTGCAAAGGTCGTTTCTCCACGACGAGGGTCGGCGGTGGTTGGCAAAGGGCAGCGATAGTAGCTGTCACACGGATATTTTTTTTTTCTAAAATACTCCGGTGAGGCATCAAGTTTTTCCCATCAAACCTGATCAGCCAACCAATACACGAGGTTCACCAACACGACCTGCTGTTAACACGATTAAAGCAAGCAAAATAGCAAACCAAGTCACAATATGAGGCACACACACAATAGACACGAAATTTACAGGAACTCAACTCCCAACCTTTATTTAATCACTCAAAGATTACAAAGGAACACTCAATTTCGGCCTAAGGCTACCTGCCTAAAAATACAAGGGGCAAATGCTTATAAATAAGGTACAAAAATGCAGTTGACATCCCCAACTGCTAGGACATGTGTCTTAATCAAATGCTGCCAGGTTTCTCCACGAAACTGCCTTCAAAACTGTTGCATTATCCTTCCAACAAGTGTCTAGAGAAGTTACCCATGATCTCCAAGTGTCCAACTGATGCATTCCCGTTTTTACATCTGTTTTGACCCGTAACTGCCATGGAACTACTCTAAAACTGCTGCATCAGTAGACCAACAGGTGTCCAAGGAGTTATCCCATGCTCCCACATGTGCCACATTGGCGTAATCCCGTTTTTACACCTATCCAGCCCAGCAACTCCCATGAAAACTACCCAAATCCATTTTTGGGACAAGCACAACTGCTCTTTGAAGTCAACTAGCAACAACCCACGAATTAAGACAATGCCACCTCAAAAATATAAGCAACTCAGCCCACCGATGCAACCCGATGTTGCATAACAGGTGTGATCGAGAAATTCCGGATCACAACCCAAAATCCATGCACTACCAATCCCACATTCGGTATATGGATAACCCAACATGCCCACGAAGTTGCCTAGAGCCTAGGAGCGCTCATGGCTAAATACCGAATTTTGCCTCGGAGGTACCCCCCTCCTTATATATGTTCTTAACAAAAATTCCAGAGTGGTAGCAGTAGACGTCAACTACCAAATTATCGAAAAGAACCCAGCTCCGCACAATTTGACAACTTCGAATAGCATAACCACTTTGTTCTAGCTGAACGCCTTAGTCAAAGTGAACTAACCAATTTTCCTTTAGTTACGAGGTTTGCCCGTACCCAAACTTCATAATGAATCCCATACTTCACGATGAGAGTTTTGGGGTGTGACAAACCCTCCCCCACTAAAAGAATTCGATGACCTCGTCGATATCAAGAAAATTCCAACTCCACTGAAAATTTCCCAACAACACCTTGAACTTCACTGAGAACAGCACCAAGTCTTCGATTCAACCCAAGTGTAACACCGAACCAAACTCCACTCGATTCAATGTCTCCCTGCAGGACCATAACCTCCACGTTTTCACCATCTAACGTAGAATTTTCTCTTGGTAATGCAAGGTTCCTGCAGCCCCTGCATTCCAAGGCTTCAATCGCCCACTTATCCGAACTCCGTTGCTTGGAGTCCGCTCAACATAACCAAGGAGTTGACACCACCATCTCCCGCACCAGAATTTGAGCCTCCTCTTGACTCTTCCACTTGAATTGCAGCAAGTTTCTCCCGCATTGGACAATCCCTTGCCCGATGTGAACCCTTGCAACTGAAACACCCAGAATAGCTACCCTTACCTTTGTTTGGATGTCCATCAGCCCCGTTTCCCTTGTTGTGTTCTGTCCCTCCATCTTTACCCGATTCTGAGACGACCTTGTCTTTACCTTTGGACTTAGATGAAACAGCATCTGACCGGTCAAGTTTGAGATCCACTAGGCTGTCCGCTGCTGCCACTGCTTGCTGAAAATCACGCACACCTTGTCTCCTCAATTCAACCTGCGCCCAAGGCTGAAGATTGGAAACGAAATTGAAGACCTTGTCTTCGTCGGACATCCCCTTAACGTCCAGCATCACCGACGTGAACTCTTTCACGTAATCCCGCACAGTCTTGTCGTGCTTTACGCGTCGCAACGCCTCCCTCGCTTGCCAACCTGAATTTGCTGGCAAGAATTGATGCCGCAATTCCTTCTTTAGTTCACTCCATGAACTGATCTCAGACCTGCTCTTGTCTTCGGTTCGAGTTCTCCACCAAAGTTTGGCATCATCACATAAGTACAATGTGGTGATTGCAACCTTCTCCGTTTCGTTGATATGAGCAGTCTTGAAATACTGTTCCATATCATACACGAAATTCTCCAATTCCTTTGCCGACCTTGCACCAGCAAACGCCTTCGGTTCTGGAATTTTATACTTCTTGACACCAACACCACTGGTGTCGTTGCTCCCAGCATTGAGCCGCGCCTTTTTCAGCAACCCAGCATCCTCATCAAGTCTGCCCAAACGAGTACGAAGCTCATCAGCCAAAACACCCACATCTGCAGCAAGGTTCTCAACCTTTTCTTCAGTTTCCCGGATGTGACTTTCTTGCACCGTTCGAACACGTTGCAGTTCCAACCGCAATTCTTCCAACTTGACTGAGAGTGCTGCATGTGCAACATCCGTTGGAGGATTTACAAAGAATTCCTCCAATTTTTGCACCCTTTCTTGTAATTCTGCACTGCTGCCTCCTGCCATTTCTTGCAGAATTCAAGAAAACTCTTGCCAAACTTGTACTAACCTTGACAAATTCGGACTTCTCCCTTCAAAAACTGGTTTGAACACACCAGAATTTGCTCCAAAACTCAGTTCTGACTATTGCGTTTTGCGGTGGAAAAAGGCAAGGCAAACAAGGCTGCTATTTGAGATGCTCAGATTGCGTGCGCTACGGAGCGCTATTTGGCGCAAAAATGTGCAAAACTGCGCGAACATGCGCAATTAGGCGGAAAAGTGCGCTACAGCGACGCAAGCGGAGCATTTTTTTTTTAAACATATTGTCTTACCAAAACGACGTCGTTTTGGTAAGAACATAGGTTATAAAAAAAAAATAGCAAACCCTCCTTTCAAAGGCCCGATTGACAGAAAAAACCCTTCGGCATCTACATTTCTTCTCTAAAAAAAACAGCAACTCATCTACATAGGTTTTTGGCACTTCGGAACCTTGATTCCACACATTGGCAGCATTATTTTCCCACGAAAAGCTGCTCTTTGCACCTGTAAGTATATATTTGATGTTAAACATAACTGATTTACTGTCTTTTAATCTTATTTATTATGTTTGTCAATTTTTTTTTTCTTTTTTATTTATCTCAAGTGCTTTTTTTTTTATTGTTTTTTAAATTTCAGTTGGTTGTAAAAAAAATGTCTACAAAGAAAGATTTTGGGTGGAAATGTACATATGAAAAGGAAGGGGAAAGTGGAGTTTTTTAATTTATCCATGAATGTTGTAGTAGTATGTTTAGAACAATTTGGTACTATTAGTATGTTTAATTTCGAATGCTGTAGTACTTTATGTCTTCAGGACAATATTTGAAGTGATTTGGAGTTACTCTTTGAGCTTATTTATTTAATTATTTATATTTTTTTACATGTTTTCAAATTAAAAATCTGGAATGCACGAATTGCTTGCCCGATGCGCGACGCGATTTGCACGACGCGATTTCGGAACCAAAGCGCGACACCCTACGCGACCGCGATTAAAAACATTGTCTGATACCAATTGTCACACGGATATTTTTTTTTTCTAAAATACTCCGGTGAGGCATCAAGTTTTTCCCATAAAACCTGATCAGCCAACCAATACACGAGGTTCACCAACACGACCTGCTGTTAACACGATTATAGCAAGCAAAATAGCAAACCAAATCACAATATGAGAGGCGCACACAATAGACATGAAATTTACAGGAACTCAATTCCCAACCTTTATTTAATCACTCAAAGATTACAAAGGAACACTCAATTTCGGCCTAAGGCTACCTGCCTAAAAATACAAAGGGTAACTGCTTATAAATAAGGTACAAAAATGCAGTTGACATCCCCAACTGCTAGGACATGTTTCTTAATCAAATGCTGCCAGGTTTCTCCACGAAACTGCCTTCAAAACTGCTGCATTATCCTTCCAACAGGTGTCTAGAGAAGTTACCCATGATCTCCAAGTGTCCAACTGATGCATTCCCGTTTTTATATCTGTTCTGACCCGTAACTGCCATGGAACTGCTCTAAAACTGCTGCATCAGTATCCCAACAGGTGTCCAAGGAGTTATCCCATGCTCCCACATGTGCCACATTGGCGTAATCCCGCTTTACACCTATCCAGCCCAGCAACTCCCATGAAAACTACCCAAATCCGTTTTTGGGACAAGCACAACTGCTCTTTGAAGTCAACTAGCAACAACCCACGAATTAAGACAATGCCACCTCAAAAATATAAGCAACTCAGCCCACCGATGCAACCCGATGTTGCATAACAGGTGTGATCGAGAAATTCCCGATCACAACCCAAAATCCATGCACTACCAATCCCACATTCGGTATATGGATAACCCAACATGCCCATGAAGTTGCCTAGAGCCTAGGAGCGCTCATAGCTAAATATCGAATTTTGCCTCGGAGGTACCCCCCCTCCTTATATACGTTCTTAACAAAAATTCCAGAGTGGTAGCAGTAGACATTAACTACCAAATGATCGAAAAGAACCCAGCTCCGCACAATCTGACAACTTCGAATAGCATAACCACTTTGTTCTAGCTAAACGCCTTAGTGAAAGTGAACTAACCCATTTTCCTTTAGTTACGAGGTTTGCCCGTACCCAAACTTCATAATGAATCCCATACTTCACGATGAGAGTTTTGGGGTGTGACAGTAGCTATCTATGCGTGACAACACTTAGGGTTTGGGTCAACATAGTTGAGTGATGGTTGTGTTAGGGCCTGATGTTTGTTTTGGGTGCTGAGCTCTGACTTGTTGGAATATTCTGAAAGCTATATATCTTTGAGTAGTTGTGTAATGAATTTCTTTGAGACATTTGTTGATTGTTTAATAAAAGCTTGCCTTCGTTTAATCAAATGAGGATCTGTTTTTGTGAATACTGTATATTTATGTTAAATATATATAGTGTCGGTCGTTACACGTAGAAGGAATCTGGTGGGTAGAATTCGGCTTACCCACAAAAGATTAGACTTACAGTTGTATAATTTGATATATTCACAGCTGATATGGACTTGATATACCATCGGTATATATGTGGTACGATCTAAATAGTTGGTTTGTCTATGGGAACCCGTTTGATAGTTCAAGATAATTGTGTTGGTACAGAACGTATTCAACATATGTAACTTGGAATTGATGTCCATATATATATTGACTATATTATACATCCACTGTTCCATGATTTGTGCAATGGTGCATAGATTTTTTCATCTGAAAGGATAATGCAATGGTGCCAAAAAGTCCCAAGAAGATGCTTTGAGTTTGATTTTTTCACAAAGAGATTCCTCAATTTTCTTGCCTTTAAAGAATTCGAATTTCTTTGGTTCCAAACTATCCAAAAGGTCAGCAAGACTGTACACCTCCACAAGTATCTCCTTTTCTTATTCCTCTTATGTTACAATTTCCTTGTTTAAGAGGTCTTTGGCTTGTCTGGGAGCCACTCCCTCTATGCCAAATTCTGTCAACATTTTGCACTGAATGAAATGAATTAACATATAAGTGATAGAAAAGTAGGAAAATGCAAACGATTCCCCGGAAACTGGTGCCCTGGAAAATAAGTATTTTCCAACATTATCTGTTTGATATAAAGTTGGAAAATCATCCATTTTCCACCTTTTATATATATATATATAATAATAATGCTCTTGTGCGAACTACTCCGCATTTTAAGAATGCGGACCGTACATGTGTCACCTAACGGTGCGCCTAGAAATTGTCGCCTAAATTATAGGCACACTCTCTCTCTTTTTTGGGATCACCGCCAGGTGACATATGTCCGGTCCGCACTCTTAAAATGCGGACTAGTCCGCACAAGAGCAGGACTGTATATATATATATATATATATATACGGAATACAGGGAGTATACATATATAATAAAATATATGAAATATACAAAACATATACATATATGAAATATACAAAATATACGAAATATATGAAAATATACGAAATATATGAAAATATATTATGTATACGAAAATATTTGAAATGTACGAAATATATTAAATTGATGTGAATAAGAGTGCGGAAGCATAAAGAAAAATTATCTACACAACAACAACAACAAAAAGATTAAGGGTTTCTTATTTCTCTCTCTAGTCTCTCAGTCTCAATTAGGCAAAAGTGATACAAATGAGGACCTTCTAGCTATTTATACTAAAGGCACAAAAAGGGTAAAAATAACAAAAATTTAATAAGAAATGCAAAAATGACGAATACGTCCCTATGCTCTTGCATCATTCTCCCCTACTTGAGAGAGCATGTTCCAAGTGAAGAAAGTGTGTGCTAGGGAATCATCCGCGGTCTCCCCTACTTGAGAGGGAAGTCGTCCTTTAAAGCGTCCCGCATAACGACTCGCAAAATATCCTCGAAGAGAAACCACAAATTTATGCCCTAGCCGATGAATAGGAATGTAGCCTCAAATCCATTCAAATGAAGAGCTAACACAAGACCAACGCGGAGAGGACCATTGATGCCAAATTTCATCCAAATTCCTCGTGATGAGCCTCCGTAGCATCAAATAAGTAAATGAGTCGTGGAACGCTCCTCATATGTAACCCAAAAAGGGTCCACAAATCTCACACCAATCGTGATCACCCCACGCAACATATACTCCTCAAATGAAACAATCACCGAACCCTCATCACAAATTTCATCGTCATGACAAAAAATTTGAAAGAAATCCGTCAAATCTAATATTCTTACCTCGCGATAGTGAGTGCGAGTCTCCCAACCGTCTTCAATAAATAAATTGAAAAAATCGCATAGAAAGTACCCATCATCTACTATCCCAAAGATAGGAATGAAGTTCACAATCTCAAATACCTCCAAATCCTTATGTCGAGTACGAGTGATCCACCCATCGTCCTTGAATATGGGAATAAAGTCACGAGGAAGGAACATGTAATCGCTATCAAGCATCGTCGGGGTCTCAACAACCTTGGAAACATCCTTGTAAAGCATAACCGAAGAGATAGTATCATCAGTGTGCGTGGGAATGACATCGGATGTAGTAGGAGGTACATCGGTGGACAAGTACTCGAAATATTTGACCAAATGTCTTACTCGTGCACGTACCCATTGTTCATGTACCGTCTCTATCTCATGATACTCGGTTCAACACCTATTTAGGTGTTGATGGTACGTCTCATATTCCCCGATAGAGTAAGCACTATACGCGAATGTGTGAAGCTTTTGAAATAGATATGAATCCGTCGCCGCCCAAGAATCTAGATGATTTTGGAGTTTCTTGATGATGGCACAACTTACCTTGTCGAAATTGGCACATGCATTCATATCGAGCCCGTATTTGGTACCATACCACGATAATTTGGAAGAAAGGTATTCTTCGGGTGGGGGAGGGATTAAATCGCAGGGTTTTGATAAATTTTTGAATTATATATATGTATACCTTTATATATATTTACGAAATATATAGACCTCCCCCCCCCCCCCCCCCCCCCAAAAAAAAAAAAAAGCAAACAAACAAACACACACACAAAGAATTGGTTGCCACCCAAAGGTGGCAAATTGTGCTCAAGGGTGTTGTACATGGAAAAATAATTTCAAGGCAAATTTAGGCTATTAAACAACCTAAAAGCAACTTTTTGAAATTTGCCTTGGAATTTGGTTGCTATCAAACAGGTAAGTTGTGTTAGTTTCCTTTTCTGATTAAAAAAATCCATCAAATAATGAGAACCCATGACAAATCTGATGCTAAACCATCACTGGCACTCCCAAATACCATTCTGTACTGAATGGGCCAAGATCAATATAAAAGGGCACCATCAACTCTCCCGAACACCAAACACAGAAAAGAATTCATAAATACAGAAATAAAACATCGCTAGATGGGATATAGTTTGATGTAAGATTCTGACACTTCTTTCTCACCAAAGGTGTCAAGCTAATGCCAAGTACACACAACTCCGTGTTCTTTTAATTTCTTCCTATTTTCTCAAATATCCAAATCAATATAAAAAAGATAATAACAGCTTTTGGGCAGTCTTCCTCACGAAAACAAATCCATTGAAACTTTGTTTTTAAGAAACCTCATGAAACTGCAAATGTAATGCACCCAAAGGGGGGAAGGCACGAGAAAACTTTCGTTATGGTAACCTGTATATCAAAGAACTAATACACATAAATACATTGCCAAATTTGATATGTGGCAGCCCATTGCATAGTATTTGCTTGATCTAATTGAAATACAATTCAATAAAATTATGTATTCATGCTATTATTTGAGGCAGCACATCATTGAGATTGAGATATTCAGCGCAGAATTCTTGTTTTTTTTATACCCAATAATAAGGATGTTGAGTAGTCCCTAAAAAGTAAAAAGTATAAAATGAATCTTACTTGTGAAGATTTATGTTTCTTGAAAAGGAAAGGTTAATGAAATTGTAATATGATTGGCTGCAATTAGAAGAGGGCCCTGGCATACATGGCTTGCAAATCATTGGGGATGCTACAACAGGAGGCGTACTTCGATCTTGTGGATATTCTGTACATGGAACTTCTTCCTGTATGTTTCAGGTATAAAGCTTCTTGGTGCATCCATAAAATTTTTATTTATCGCAGACAGTTACCCAACTATTATGTACTAAAATCTATTGTCAATTATTATTTACCTGTACATTAGTGGGTTCGTCATCTTCGGGACGGTACTAGTCAGATGATTGAGGGTGAGTATTGAAATGATTCCTTAGTTGTTGTGTAGCTATGTTAGAGTAGTCTATTAGTTCATACAAGACACTCATTTAGAAATTTATTTTGTTATGTCTATTTCTGTCTTTATGACTCAGGAGCCACTCGTCCAGAATATATAGTCACAGCCGATGATGTTAATACAATTGTTGCTGTTGAGTGCATACCACTTGATGACCAAGGACGTCAGGTATTCCATTTACTTATTTCAAAAGATGCATAGTAGATTTTTTCCTCGTGATGAATTTAATGTGATATTTATCATTAACTTGATTTATAATGTCCTAGTCACCACAAGAATTTCATTCATGCCACGCATTCTGAATTAGATAATTTTAGTTAGAAAAGATCACGTTATCTTTGAATTTGTCACGGGAGATAAAACATTAATTTTCAATTTTCCTTGTCCAGGCTCATATAGGGTTCGTTTTCATTTTTCCTTGTGTAAGCTCAATCATGCATTAGGTTGTAGAGATTGAAGATAATGTTACTTGTAAAATCAAAGAACATTAAACTAAGTGGAGAAGTGTTCCCATACATTATCTCATCCATATATATATATATATATAAGGTTTCATATAATGGCTTAAAATAAGCCATGATATGTGAGATAGAGCTTGGACAATAAAATTATTAATTTACCTGGAATGAAAATGTTAAGATGGATGATTGTAAGACAAGAACGGTGAAATATAGAATTGAGCACGTTTTACACAGACAAGGCGAGGCGTAAGCCTCAATTTGAAAAAAGGAACTCAATAAAAATTATAAACAATACTAATAAAATCACAAAATAATTTATAGTGACCCATATTAAATTCCATCAATACCATATATGTAAAATTTATCACATCATTACAAAGAAAAGGATCACAATCCATGTCACCGACACAAAATAGTCATCATCATTAAACCATCACAAATATAGTGTATCCAGTGATGAATCTCTATATAATAGGTAACGGATCATCAATACTTAATATCCAAGCAAATTGATAATACTCATTCGCATCATCTTCAACATCATCATCACTAAAAGATCCTCCATATAATCGTCATCATATTTAATAGCTCTATCATCTTCCTCATCAGTATAGAGATCCTCCCATTCCACTTGTTAATTTATTAAATGCAATTCCTTTCCTTAATTCACAATAGTCAAAAGTGTATAAATGAGTATGTTTAGTTATGTAAAATATATAATATAAAAAAACTAGAAAACAAACATAAGCTAAGAAATAATGTTGACCTTTTTCTTGTAGTTCTTGACCGTGTAGTCTTCCACGCATGTGCCATACACCAGCATACATCAGTCTCTTTGGGTAGGAGAAAGCTCGGTCTCGAGCTTTATTGGTGAATTGGAGTCATCCGTGCCAAATAAACAAATACTTTGGAATTATTTTGTTCTTTCTTGAGGAACCAACCCAAAAAATTACCTTCAATCTATTTGGACCCAAATTTAATATTTTCCAACACTTTAAACCCGAGAGTGGCTCCATATTTCAAGACCAATAAAATCCACAATATTATATTTCGGGCCGAAAAGACTCGAACCAGCCTCTTTAGTTTTATTAAAGTCTCACGCATAAAAGCTTGGAATAATCCCGTGAAAAATGTCTCTATAGAGCCATGCCCCTGCCCCACTACCCAAAAATGGAGGCCACTGCCCAAACACATTTTGTCACCAACTTTTGAGAGCCCATTTATGTTTCTGTCACTCTCTTTGATCACTCTGTACCCCAATCCCCGATCCAGATGTCATAGCTCTACCAATTCACATGTAAGACTTTGCGTTCCGATGCCATCTAGCTTTGTTGTCTCACCAAGGCATGATCATAACTTTATCCGGACTCTAGTTGGCCACATGTAACACCCCCCCTCCTCCCCCCCCCCTGTCCATTCCACATCTTCATCTCCTTTTTAGTTAGGGTTGCTTGATCTGGATCTTCTACTACATGTTCAAACTTGATATAGAATTTGACTTGACTCGCTGATTAAAGAGGGATTGTTCATAATAATACTTGAAATATTTAACCGAATTCATTTATGAAAAAGGATATAAAAACTCTTCATACAAAGAAAAGGACAATATATCTGACACCCCGGTTTTATCAAACAAGTTGATAAATCTGGAAACGTCTAATATGATATAAACGTATAATTGTCACTTTGAATGCTAGGAGAAAGAGTGGTGGGCACCCAAAAAACAACATATTAAAAAAATGAATGTGTCAGAGATGCCTATATTAAAATGGATGTGTGGTAAAACATAAAAGTATGAAACTAAAAATGAACATATCCGTGAAATAGTAGAACTAGTTCCCATTAAAGATAAAATCAGAGAAAATCGCCTTAGACGGTTTGGACACGTCAATCGTAGTCGTAGACCAATAATGCCCAGAAAGTGATTTAGTCAATACTTATGATAACACTAGCTGTAAAGCTTAAGAGGTTAAATTGACTTGGTGGAAGATTGTAAAATATGGCACGATATAATGATTTAATTGAGGACATCATGCTAAACAAAACAAAATGGAAATATAGGATTCTGTAGTTAACCCCAAAATTTTGGGAAAAAGCTTTGTTAGATTGAGTTGAGTCTCACTATATATTTTTTCTTACATATTTATATATCCAATTTTTGATGTGTAGTTGGGAGCGGAAATGATTTAATATACAATACGCAACATGTTTAGTAGCCAAGGGCCTAGTTTCTCTCTCTGACTCATCTCAAAAGTAATAGTAGTAATTACAGAGGGAGGCCAATGGCCTTATTTATAGGCTAAGTTATCTTACTAGCCAAGATTACCTTAAAAGGAAAACTGACTAAAGAGGACGCACTAAAATGGTCTAAGGGAATATTACCCTTAACTACCTATACTACTAAAAATGGGAAAATTACTAAACCACACATGAAAATAAAAAATAAACAAAAATATAACTAATTTCCCGGGACACCCATATACATCATTCTCCCCCACTTGAAAAAGCTTTTCCTGAGCATAAAAGGTCGGCAATATGAGAAACAAACGATCAATAGTGGACTCCCCCACTTAAAAGGGAATTCGGCCTAAAAAACGGCCCATGTATCGGCTAGCGAAAAGGCCATGGGGAGCAGTCATGCAGTCCAGCAAGAACAATCGCCATGTAAGAACACGACCTCGAACTTTTTCAAGATAAAGACCATCACACCAACGCCTCGGGGAGGGCCAACAATGCCAAATATCGAGTATCCTATGATGAGCACTCGTGAGGCTGGGCTTTTCAACTCGACCATCCAACGCGCCTTAAATGCCTCCAATAATGGGTCCACGTACCCCAAATCAATCTGCAGCAACGAACCAATCATTAAAATACCATCCAAAGAAACAATCTCAACCGTATCATTATCGTTCCCAAAGATTGGGAAGAAATTGTCGATATTATACGACTCCACCTCCTCGAAATGAATGAGTCACTCAACTATCCTCAATAAAAATATTGAAGAAATTTTCGATGCACAACCCAACCTCTTCTTCACCAAAGATGAAAAAAAGTCCGCAATCGAAAAAATCTTTAAATGTCGGAACCGGGTGTGGATAATTTAAAAATGGGACATAAATCACAAGGATATGACTCGAGATCCATGCCATTCCTTGATGGGTCCTCAGCATCCTCAAAGAAGTCATTGCCATGCGTGATTGGGTTGGGCATCATCGTCATACGCAGAAACGTCGGCCGCATGAGATGTCGAAGTAGTGGAAAAATAGTTAAAATATCGGGACAAACGCCTTGCTCGCTCATGTACCCAATGGTCACCCGCCGCTTCCATCCCAAGAAATTCCATACAGCATTGCTTTAGGAGGTGGTGGCACTCCTTATAATCCCCGATGGTCCATCAGGGAGTATCCACCATAGGCCAAAGCGGGGCGGCCGCCCCAGTTCAATTTTTTTTAAAAAAAAGATAGGGTTTTTTTTGGTAAAGATTCAAACTTAAAAGTTACCTATTATTATTTACAAAGATGAGGGTGTAAGTGTGTAATTAATTAAAAAAAAATTCACCCACGCCTATGCCAACGCACGGGGGCACCAAACACATTTAATCTATACCTATTTCAACTTTTCTCCTCTCCTCTCACTGTGACCCTCCCCGCCGCTCAACAGTTGAGCCGCTCACCTCCCTCCCTTGCTCAGTCGCTCCCCTGCTCAGCCGCTCACCGCCGCTCACCTCCCCTGATCAGCAGCAACCCTTGTTGTCGGTTCCGCCCCTGCCGTACCTTCCCTCTCCTCTCCCTGTTCTGCTTTGCAAAACAGGTATATTTTTTATATGTATTTTTTTTATATGCGCATATTTTTTATGTGTCTGGTTGTGTTTAACTCCTGTGTATTTTTTATGTGTAAAAAAGTTATATTTTTTATATGTATTTTTATAGCTCCTGCTTGATTGTGTTTAAATTTATAATGTATTTTAAAATTAAAATCCCTAGATTGTGTTTAAATTTGTGTTTAAAACTAGTCTGAAATTGTTGTAAATATATAGGAAGTCATGGAGAAATTTTTTAAAGGGAAAAGAGGAGACAACACACAACCCGTTTGGGTAATATTATGTTAAAATATTATAAAAAAATTCCACGAACAAAGTAGGAATCCAAATTTAGTTAATTACTACCTCAAACATTTTTAAGGATAAAAATTGCAAAAAAGTAAAAACAACCCAAAAAAACGGCTAGGGGGCTCCCGCCCCCGAATCCCTGAACTTAGTCAGAAATTTTCACCCCACTTGACTCAAATTCCTGGATCCGCCATTGTCGATGGAGATGACACTAAACTGAAAGCTCCGAATCTCTATATGTAGAGTGTCATCTATCCGGTTCAATTGGTCGATGCGATCTTGGAGCTCTTCGATGACGGTATGCAACCGTTCAAATTTGACACAAACCTCCGTATCATACTCATAATCAATATCGCCACCTTCGTTCCACAACAAATCGGAATGAGAATAGGCATCGGGGAATGAAGTTGAGCAAGAATTGCAGGTTTTGGAAGTAATTATAGATGTTGAATCGTGAGTTTTGGAAAGTTGGGATGATTGTCAAAATTTTTTGGGGAAGAATTGGAAATTTCAGAAAATTTGGGGACTGAAATGTAAGTTGCAGAAGTTGAGAGGGGCTCCAAATAATTTTCAAAAGTTGAATGTGGACTCGAGTAAGTTTTCTGCAAACTTGGGGTTAGCGGGTGTAATTTTTGAAAACTCTAGAGGGCATTTTGTAAATTTAAGAAAATATGGGAAATTTTCGCTTTTGGAAAATGGGAGAGGCATTGAAAAAGTGGGTGAATTTGCAATTTTGGGGATCTCAAAAGTTAGGGCATTGTATTTAGCAAAAGTGGAAGGGTTAACTTGTGATTTACCTTCAAAATTTTTGAGAGGCAGAAGTGTTACTTGAACACCAAAGTAAGAAGATGGGATTTCTTGCTTCACATACGAGGCAACCCTTGTTGCATGAACTAGGATCTAGGAGATTTGCCAGAGCTTCCTTTAGTCGGGTGACTATAGCCCGCCTCTTGCGAGGTTGGCGTGATGTCAGAATCTCCTTGAGGGTGTAGGGTTGAGGGTGTAGGGATGTGAGTCTAGGGTTCGTTGACTAGCTTTTATGGCTAGAGGATAACTGTGCGATGTCGCGAGCATGAGGAGGATCGTTGTTGGTTTGTTCAACGTCGACCGACACCGATTTTCTGCGAAGGTGACCGGGGAACAAAGGCGGGCTTGACAACCTTTGATTTGGTTGTTTTGGCATGACGACTTTGGAAACCAACTTGTTCGACATCCTCTAGCTGATGTGACCAACGGTAGGTTTTTTTCGAACTTGAACGAGTACCAGAAGGCCTTATCGTGGAGTAAGCGTCCTTCAAACCTCGATGGCTAGTGTTGCTAGGAGTTGAGGAAGGTCGGTGGTGGCCCAGAAATGGGTTGCGGTATGGGTTGACTTTATAGTAGATGTGATATGTGATTTGGGGTTTCGAATCTAGGATTTTGATGGAGTTTTGTAGTTGTTTGGTGTGTGTACAGTTGAGATGGTGGTTTCGGTGGAGGTGTTTCCATTCGACTGCTGGCGGCGGGGTCAAATCTGGAGGAGTGACTCGCTAGTTCCTCCGAGCCTTACCCATGGCTCTACAACAACTACATCGGGGAGCACATCTGGAGCGAACGTCTCTCTTATAGCTATTTGATGTGTAGTTGAGAGCGAAATCGATTTAATCTACACTACATTAGAACAACATGATTAGAGGCCAATGGCCTAATTTCTCTCTCTAATTCATCTCAAAAGTAATAGTAATAATTGCAAAAGGAGGCAAATGACCTTATTTATAGGCTAAGTATCTTGCTAACCAAGATAACCCTAAAAGGCAAATTGACTAAGGAAGGAACACTATAACATTCCAAGGGAATATTACCCTCAACTACCTGTACTGCAAAATGGGAAAATTACTAAAATAGATATGGAAATAAATAAAAAAAATACAAATAATGTCCCAGTCCACCCATATACATCACTTTTAGCCACAAAGTCCATTTTTATGATGATACCATATTTAAGAAAGAGCAAGTCTAAAGATAACCTTAAAATGATACCCAAAAATTTGATCCGGTGATGTATCAAATGCACATTGGTTGGTGTGTGGAGTTCAAATGGGGTCCATATGAAGCACCAACCAATACATGTGACACATCACCGTGTTTGGTTTGTACTTCTTGTGTTACCATCTGTTAGCCTTTTTGAGTTCTCATCTACGCCATTATATGGTGCATAGTTTGCATGTATTTATCATTATTTTTTGTACCCATATTTCCTTTGCTATGCCTCCATGTTGTACGTATTAGTTCTCTGCTATCCACACATGTTGTCCGTACTTACCTACTAGCGTATACCTGTATTTTCTCTACGGTAAACTATTAAACACTTGAAGAAAAAATATATATTGCCTAATTGCACACCCCGTCGCCGTAGGACATCTACATTTTCACTACCTACCAATTACCCTAGAAAGCCTAATGATCGGTTCTCGGTCATTTGGTACGAAAATTCAGCAAAAGTTTTTACTCTCTTGGCGATGTCCTTTGCATATGTTAAATGCATTTGTATGGATTAACGTATCATTTGACATTGTCCACTGGACATGGATGTATATCGCGAGACCATGCTAAAGGGAACCTAGGCCTCGCAATGTCAATCTACATAGCGTCATGAAATTAAAAAGATTACAAACACTAATTTCAAAATGCTCAATATGCTACAGACCATTCAGCTTCAAAATGCAACTCCTGTTTAAAATAGCAAAAACTTGACAGCAAATAACAACTTGATTTTAAAAACAACATAACAAAATGAACACAAAGATCCTCTGTTTTGAATAGCAAATAGCAACAGCTTGGTTTTCATTATCAACCCAAAACAACTGGTCAAACCTGGAAAAAGGGACCCCAGGGTCAGTTTCGAGTAAACTTTTGCTTCAACTCTGGATGGAGTTTGAAGCACGGAGCCCTCGTGTACCCTGTGGCACAACAGTGATGGCAAACAATCTTCTCGTCACTAAAAGGGGGTCCTAAGCTCGCAACAAAGGCCATATGATCAACTGAGGTAACGGGTGCAAGTGGGGATGGGGGATGAGTAAGGAGGTGGAGACGCGTCCGCATAGGAGTTGTGTTTAGGATCTGAGTCTTGATAGTGCCAAACTCATACCGTAGACCCATGAGAAACTGGTAGGTGTTTTGTTGATCAAGTCGCTGCCTTGGGTGGAAAATTACGAAGAGGTTCATATTATGCAAGCTCGACCGTGGATAGCCAAAATAATCCTCAACCTCTGTTCAAGATATTTTGAGATGCATGAAAGATCTCCTGGTACAATTCAATGATACGAGTGTCATTATGTGTTGCGCAAGTGCATACATCTGGTTCAGGGATGTCCAAGGCTATCCACCGAATTGTGGAACATGAAGCGTTATAGATCCTCCTCCATCAAGCTGAACATCCAACTCAAGTTGGTGCAATTTTCTGTTTCCCATTGATCAAACTTGGGATAATTGAGAGATGACTTCCTCCTTGTTCCCAACAACAAATCACGAATGTAGAGATGAAGGTAACGAGACCAAGAAGCAACGTTTCGGTCATTCAAGAGCATGCTAGTCACCCGTTGAGATCGGTATGATGTATCAAAGAGATCTGAAAATACCAAAAAATACCTTTGGCATGAAGAGAAACGAGGACAGGATGGATTATCACCCCAAAATCAGCTGGAGACATGGCGAATCCATTAAATAATGCTATCGCACACAATACACTGGTAGCCCCAAGCAGGAAAAAATCAACACTCCTTTAGTGCATAAATCTCAAAACAGAAACCAAATAAAAGGCAACTGTGATAAAAGATACCGGAGAAGAGAAACTAAAAACACTGCTGGAAAATATATTATTTGAATGAATTGAAATACACAGGAAAGACCCAGAATATATAGAGATTTCTGGTCAATAACAACCCAACAAAATAGGAAACAAATCAGGAAAGGAAGACCCAGAATATACAGAAATATTCTGGTCAATAACAACCCAACAAAATAGGAAACAAAAAAAACAGAATGATAGAATTCCTAATTTTACTCCCTAAAAACGAGGATTGATTAATCAATCCATAAACTACCTACGAATCTCTCAGATGCCAGGAGATCCAAGAGAGGCTGTTCTTTAACAGCAACTACTAAGGCTGAGCCCTTACAGCTTCTAGCGTTCCCTTATAGGAGAGAAATTATATCTCGATCTTCCATAGAGGTTATTAAAGTCCCACCAGTTGAAATCGTGACTGCAAAGGGGGTCAGATTTGGTCAAAACCTCTTCGTGATCCCTTACCTTTTATATTGGGGGTGAATCGCAAGATATTGACTTACGCTTCTCAGCTTTAGGTGGTCTCGATGGCTACTGAATGGAGGCAGAGGATCTAGGCTTTGTGATTACTTAGGGAGGTAAGGGCAGGGCCGAAAATGGTCAGGGATGTTGCCTAAAGTTTTGTGATGAACAGTGAAACCCTAGGGTTTCAGCTATGTCAAATCAGGGTTAGGGTTTTAGCTGTGTCAAATTAGTGTTAGGGTTTAGTTGTGTCAAATTAGGCTTAGGGCTTGAAAGAGAGAGGGTTTAGAGAGAGATAGGGGATCTTGGCTATGATAGCGTAAAGAAAAATACGTGAAGGCTTACCCAATTGGGATCCCCAGTAATTGCATGATTTAAATTTGTTTACATTTTTATGAGAAAACTGACAGATTTTTCAGGAATTACATATATATGCAAAACTTAGTCATGGTTTCTTACTGTAATTTTTTTTTTTCAAGAACATTTAAATATATGGCGACAAACTAGTCACAGTTTGCATGAATTAAAAAATAAAAAATTTAGAAAACACTCTTGAAAATTCAGTTATGATATATAGCCTTAGTAAAATTTAGTCACGTTTTTAAACCGTTCGTAAATTCATTTTTTTTACTTATAAAGATAACAATATATATTTGTTAAAAAAAGGCCCTCTTTCACCCCTTGGAAAAAAATCCGATGGAGCAAGGTACAAAAAGGAGAATCCCCTTTTCATCAATATTTCCAAAAGCACATGTTATCCCTTCTCCCCAAAACGAAGAGAGTATTTTATGAAAAGATTTCAACCCATTGAATACAAAATCTTTTGACCTTAAAAATTGTCTACATTACTCGATTCCTTGTGGACTTGGGACTTTTATTTACTGAAAATGAAACATTATGGATTCAACACACCCACGCACACAAAGATATATACCAAAAGTGTTTTAATGTCATGAGATATGGATTTTTTTCTTCACAATATTTAGCGCCATAAGATTGTCACTCTGAACCATGGTGCTAATGTAATTGTTTTCAGGGGGAACTAGTCACATATTTTGCTAATGAGCGGAAGAAAATAACATGGGGTAAGTATGTTTTGGTTAAATTGATGCTTTTAAAACCTAATGATCGTTGGAATGTGAAGTTATTGGCTGTTAGTTTTATTACTTTCAGAAAACTCTTTGTCAAGGGGTTACAATTTTTTGTAGTTCCGTCTCTTTTATCATATTTTGGCAAAATTCATATGTAGAATCCATTTGTTTGGGTTGGGTGGGGGGACAGCTTGAGGGAGGAGAACATAGGTTATTTCTCATCGTACTTCATTTTCCTTATATTATTTAATTACTAAACTCAACAAAGCATTTTCCTAATTATTTGGGGTCAGATACATGAATCCCATTTTTCTATTCTGTTCTTTTCATCGCAATATCCTCGGTTAAACAACATGATATCATGTCTAATTTTACAATATCCCATCAAGTCAATTTAGGCCTACCTTTACCCCCAGTATTACCATTAATATGTGACACCCCGACTAATTAAATACCGGGTAGCTACTCCTTTATTAAATTAATTCAAAATGCCAAGTTGGCTCAGCTAATAGCATCACTGTCGAAAACATTTTTATTATTACTAACCACCTAATATTTAAAAAGTAAGTTGCCAAATTTTAATTCAAGTTTGATTAACATGCAACAAGTGTAATGAAGAATAATAACACCATTCACCATACCGAAGTAAATAGAATAACCATCACATAATGTAAATAAAGTCTGGCGGAAAACTCCTCACTACAAATCCATAAACTGAAATAATTAAACTGAATACTGAATCAATACATGCCAAAGTCTGAAAACTGAAATGGAAATGTCTCTAATAGAATTTGGGCAACATGCCCTACAACTGAAGAATACTGAATATGGAATCCAAATGATAGAAGCGTCTAAAAGCAAATCCCTGTAGCTTCCACAAACAGCTACAGCTCGTCACCTGAATGAGTATCCTATGCATGGTGTCCTTGTGGCTGGGCACCTAAAATGGTTTTACAAGAAAATAGATTTGAAAGCAAACGGGTCAGAGCCCGAATGTGGAGATATTTTAAAAACCTGCAAGTGCTTTAAAAACATTTAAAACATTAAATGCAAAGTACATGTTAGGACGTGCACTCACATGAAATTCTCACCTCTCGTCTAACTGTGCACTCCTAACGTAAGTACCCATCTAAAATGACACAAACCACTAGCTAAGTGACATCATATCTAGCTAGACTGTCATAGGTTCTACCCTTATTACTCGGTTCCCATTAACATTATAACGATCTCAATTAAATAGGGGCTTAACGTAAATTTCGATTCTCAATTAAGCAACACAATTCGTTTTAGGTTATCCCTTTATATAAACTCGCAACATTTCCATATTATACACAAAATACCATATGAAAGTTCTCATCTTACTAAGTGTATATTTTCCACAACACAAATATACAATATAAGCACCCCGAGACTAAGCTGCGGTGCACACATACTCTGCTATCCATCCCGGTACATCACGTACATAAGGATCACATATTCCGAATCTCTCAGGAATAGTTCACAGATAACAACATCACAAATAATGGAGGCGAACACAGTCACATCACACGGGTCACGCACATACCTGCGCTCCCACGATCAGCAGACTTATTAACATCCCAATAAGTCCTTCTCTGACCTATGTTCATCGAGGTAACCAGTCTAAATCCGGGCAACACAAGGATTAGAGGGCCCTAAGCGAACGTAAACCTCCCGTGATAGCAAGTATGGTAGGTATGTCATACACACAAATCATATACCAATACTAAGTAAGCACACATCTTAGTAATCACCGTAGTTTAATTGTAGTACTTATCGCATTCTCGTACCAACTTAATATATATACAACTTATATAATCCCGGTCCATATTTATACGCGCCATAATTTATTCTCACGTCGTAGTAGGCACTCACGTCTCAACTCAAATGTCTATTTGATTTAATCCACACTTATATAATTTACTCCTCATTATATCCCAAATGTCCCAAGTATACTAATACACCATCAAAGGAATGTTATCTCTAACCTCGAACAAGTTTACGGGACTCCCAAAATCAAAACAGGACAAAAGGCCTAAACTGCCAGCTCGTTAGAAGTCTCGTTCGAACGAGGCTGTTCGAACGAGATTTCGTTCGAACGAACTGGCTATCTAACGAGATCTCGTTCGAACGAGATTATCGAACGAACAACCCTCTCGTTAGAACCCCAAACTGTCAACTCGTTAGAAGCTCGTTCGAACGAGTTCGTTCGAACGACCTGGGTAGGTCTTCTAACGAGTGACCAGATTCAAGCCCAGAAATTCTATATTCGTTTTTCACCAATTTATACACTTCTAATCTCAACCAAAATTCGTCCCAACAATGTTTTATGGTCACTAATCATCCCTAAACATATCAAGGTCACATACTAACGTGTTTCAAGGAATCAATCCATCCTAAACATCATTAAATCCTCAAGTCTCTACACTTTTCCCCAAATTTTCAAGAATATAAACCCTAGAATTTATAATCATGATTTTACCCAATTAAATCCGTTTTAATTTCATCCAATATCTAATATCATCAGAATGATCATCTACCTTCCATTCTACATGCAATTTCTCTTCAAGATTTCAAGTTCTAAGTTCCAAAATACATGGGTTTTTATTAAACTCTCAAGAACAATTTGATTTATGTAAATTCCTACACATGGAAGATGCATTCTCTATAATAATTGAAATTAAACCACTTGCCTTGATTCAATCTCTGATTTTGATGACGATTTGTTGAAGTTCTCTCTCTCTTTCTGCAGAATTCCCTTCTATCTCTCTCTCTCCAAGCTTATCTCCAATGGTGGCTAGGGTTTTCTTTGGGAAAGTTTTGGAAACCTAATCTAATAACCCCCGTAGCTTATTGGGTCATTAAGGGTTGGTTAGTGGGTCAATTCCCAATCAGATAAAGACTCCTAATTTTTGTCACTTTAAATTCCCAAAAATACAATATTACCAAACTACCCTTATAAGATGCCGGTATGGCCTAAAAATACCCCGGGACCCAAACTAAACCCCCGGCTAGTGTTTTCTGACTATCTCGACCCTTCCGGACGCGTTGGCGCACTCAAAACGACCATACGGTTAATAGAATTTAAATTCACTTTTACAATTAAAATAATTATATCCTGACGCGACTGTCTCACGCGTCCCAATAAAATGTCCAAATTGCCGTATATAAATCTCACGACAATTTCATAATTCAATATTCATACATCATCATATATACTCAATATAGTCAAATACCAACTCATATCTCGCTAGTATTTTATCCGGATTAATTTTCAATTAATTCTCATTTAATTAATTAATCCCAAAAATAAATAAAGCCAAAAATACGGGGTATTACATACTTCCCCCCTAATAACAGAATTTCGTCCCGAAATTCGAAACTAGAAAGTACCTGATAAGAACAACTCTGGATAACGTTCGCGCATCTCATCCTCGCGCTCCCATGTGGACTCCTCGACATTGTGATGTCGCCACTGAACACGCACTAACGGAACAATCTTTGACCGCAGCTTCCTCTCACTTCGGTCCAAAATAGCAATTGGCCCCTCCTCGTAGGAGCTATCCGGCTGGAGATCGATGTCCTCCACAGCAATGTGAGAATGAGCCAAATTATCTTTAAGGTATTTCCTTAGCGAGGAAATATGGAACACATCGTGAATCCGGTGTAAATGCTCCGGTAACCCGAGTCTATACGCAACTGGTCCAATCCGCTCAATAATAGGAAACGGCCCCACATACCTCGGTGCCAACTTCCCCTTCTTCCCGAAACGCATAATCCCCTTCATAGGAGATACTCTGAGCAAAACCTGGTCCCCCACTTGGAACTCCCTGAAAAATCTCTTCGCATCAGCATAACTCTTCTGTCGGTCTTGAGCTACCCGAATGCGACTCCGAATCAACTCAATCCTTGCCGAAGTATCTTGAATCACCTTCGGCCCAAGTAGTTTGTTGTCCCCCACCTCTAACCAACATGCTGGGGAACGACAAGGCCTACCGCACAATGCCTCAAACGGAGCCATGCCAATAGTGAACTAGTAGGAGTTATTATAAGTAAACTCTACCAGTGGAAGGTATTGCTCCCATCCACCTCCAAAGTCAATAATGCACATGCGTAGCATGTCCTCCAACATCTGATTTGTGCGCTCTGTCTGCCCATCGGTCTGCGGATGATAAGCCGTACTCAACCGCAATTCCGTGCCCATGGCCTCCTGGAAACTCTCCCAAAACCGCGAAACAAATATCTTGTCTCTGTCAGACACGATATTTAGGGGCACCCCGTGAAGTCTCACAACCTCTGAAATGAAGAGCTGGGCATACTGTCCCGTAGTGTAGTCGGTCCTTACGGGTAAAAAGTGAGCGACTTTGGACAACCTGTCCACAATTACCCAAACGGAGTCGTGACCCCTCTGCGACGTAGGTAACCCCGTGATAAAGTCCATGGATATGCTCTCCCACATCCACACCGGGACCTCCAACGGCTGTAGTAGTCCTGCCGGTCTCTGATGATCCACTTTTACTAGCTGACAAGTGGCGCATTTCTAAACAAACTCGGCAATATCTCTCTTCATTCCGCTCCACCAATACTGACGTCTCATGTCTTGGTACATTTTGTCCCCACCGGGATGTACCGCGAACCGTGATCCGTGCAATTCTGTCATCACCTCGTGTCGTAATTCCTCCCCTTCCGGAACCACTAATCTCCCATTGAAGCGTAATCCCCCGTCTGAGCTGACGGTATAGGACTCGGCTCCCTCTGCTAGTAATCGAACTATCTGCTCCTGACAGAACGAGTCATTAGCCTGTGCCCGTACTACCTTCGTGACAATCTGCGGTGTAACGGTCATTACAGACATGAAAGATCGGGCCACTGCATCCTGGTGCCCCAACTCCTTCCACTTTGCCTTCCACACCTCTGCCACCTCATCTGCTGGCCTACGGCTCAACGCGTCTGCTACCACGTTAGCCTTACCTGGGTGATACTGGATATCGAACTGGTAGTCTTTCACAAACTCAAGCCACCTACGCTGCCGCATATTCAATTCCTTCTGCGTGAACAGGTATTGTAGGGACTTGTGGTCCGTGAACAGTTGGAACTTCTCCCCCAAAAGATAGTGCCTCCAAATCCATAGGGCAAATACCACTGCCGCCAACTCCAAATCATGCGTGGGGTAATTCTTCTCATGAGGCTTAAGCTTACGGGAAGCATAAGCTATGGCCTGTCTCTCCTGCTGTAATACACCTCCAAGCCCTTGCAAAGACGCATCGGTGTAAACCAAATACTCAACTCCCGGTCTCGGCAATGCTAACACAGGTGCTGAGGTCAATTTGTCCTTTAACTCATCAAATGCCAACTGACAGGCATCACTCTAGATGAATGGCACACCCTTACGAGTCAGATGTGTCAAAGGACCTGCTATCTTCGAGAAACCCCGAATAAATCTCCTGTAGTATCCTGCTAGGCCCAAGAAACTACGAATCTCAGTCGGTGTCGTGGGCTGTCCCCACTCCCTCACCGCGGATACCTTCCCCGGATCAACAGATATTCCCCGGTCGGAAATAATATGTCCCAAAAACTGGACCTCCTTCAGCCAAAACCCGCATTTCTCTTATTTTGCATACAACTCGTTCTGACGTAGTGTCTGCAAAACTTGCCTCAAATGCTCGGCGTGCTCCTCCTCTGCCTGGGAGTAAACCAGAATATCATCGATGAAGACAATGACAAACTGATCTAGAAAATCCCTGAACACTCTGTTCATCAAGTCCATAAACACTGCTGGAGCGTTGGTCAAACCAAAAGGCATAACCCGAAACTCGTAAGAACCATATCTCGACAAGAACGCAGTCTTCGAGACATCCTCCTCCCTGATACGCAACTGATGGTATCCCGATCTCAAATCAATCTTTGAGAAGAAAGAAGCTCCTTTCAACTGGTCGAATAAGTCATCGATTCGAGGCAACGGATACTTATTCCGTATCGTGACCTTATTCAACTCTCGGTAGTCCACACACAACCTCAGTGAACCGTCCCTCTTCTTCACAAACAAAACTGGAGCGCCCCAAGGTGAGGTACTCCTGCGAATAAAGCCCTGACCTAACAGCTGCTCTATCTGATCTCGTAGCTCTCGCATCTCTGCCGGAGCCATACGGTACGGTGCGCGTGCTATAGGCCTCGTATCTGGCAATAGGTCTATAACAAAGTCTATTTCTCGACTGGGGGGTAGGCCTGGTATCTCCTGAAACACATCCGAATACTCCCTGACAACTGGGATAGAATCTAAAGGAATCACAACCTCCTTAGAGGTATCCTCCTCTATGTAATACAGATGAGCGGTCGATCCTCCCTCTAAGCGAGGCATCGCCACTACAAACATCTCTTACCTCGGAATGGCAAAAACAATGCTCCCGCTGAAGCAATCAATCATGGCCCTATAAGCTACGAGCCAATCCATACCGATAATCACATCGTGCACATGCATATCTAATACCAACATGTCTGCAGGTAATACCAAACCACCAATCTCTACCCCCACTCCCCGGCATATAAAGAAAATAAGTGACCCACTCCCCAATGGTGAGTCGACACACGTCACTGTGCTCTCTGCCGTAGCTAACAATCCTAAGGCTTTCGCGAAATGTGTAGCTATAAAACAATGTGTAGCACACGTATCAAACAATACCCGACCCATAGTGCCATGGATAGGAAACGTACCCTCAATCGCGGGCGGTGCCTGTGGAACTGCTGCCTGGTGGACGTTGTAGACACGTCCATACTGTAGCTACCCCTGCTGAACTGGGACTGCTGGAATGGGTGGCAATGCTGCCATCTGAGGCGGTGCGGGGAGAGCGGCGGGAAACATAGGCCTCTGCGGCTCCTGGCGAGCACCCTGCTGTGGGGCCCTGCCCCTATCAGGACAATCCTGTCGTTTATGGCCAGTCTTGCCACAAACAAAACACTTCCCTGGGAAGTTCCCTCCTCTCTGCCCCTGCGGTCCCCAGCCTTGGTGGCCGTTACCGTTCCTCCCTTGGCCCTGCTTGCCCTGCTGCCCATTCTGCCCCTGTTGGCCCTGATGGCCGTTTGGACCCTGATGGCCCTGACGGAAACCTCCCTGTCCGTGCCTGTAATTCCCTGATCTGAACCTCTTCTGATCCCCCTGCTGGGAACCTTGCTCACCCTGTCTCTGCCCCTGAACAGATTGTGCCCCACCGGCACCCCGATCTCTTGCCCTCAGCCATGTGAAAGCGGTGATCCTGGCAGTGTAACAAAGCAGCGTTAACCACATCTGAATAAGTGGCCAACGAAAGGTTCCCTAACAGATGCTGACGGATCCTCCATGTCAACCCGTCGGTGAATTTCTCAATCTTCTTCTTTTCTGTCGGTATCTCATCCGGAACGATATTCAACAGATTCGTGAACTCGGCCTCATACTCGGCCACAGTCTTACCCTCCTGCTTCAGACTCATCAATTTCCTCCTCATTTCCGTGTGAACAGCTGACGGAAAGTACTTGCGGTCGAACCGCACCCAAAAGTCCTGAATAGTGAGAGTATCCCTCTCCTTTACGGTGGTAATAGACTCCCACCACTGTAGTGCAGATCCAACTAGCTTGAAAGTAGCTAGCACCTGCTTCTGAACGTCCGTGCACTCATACATCCTCAAGTGCCTCTGCATATCTTTCCTCCACTGGCTCGAGACTACCACATCTGAGCTACCTGCAAACTCTGGCGGATGCGCTTTCTGAAAAGCGTCACGTACACGTTCCCAAGCAGACGGGAATGCATTTGCCTGTACTGGCGCGGCAACCGGCGCCTGAGGCGGTGCCTGCTAAACTACGGCTATTGCGGCATTTACCGCTTGGGCTACAATAGCTGCAACCTCAGCGGCGTTCATCATGCCCTGAACTGGAGCGGGCTGGGGTTCGGGCGTTGCATCCCTGGGAACTCGTCGTGCACGTCGTGGGGGGCATCTGAAATAAGAATAAAGTTTATAAGTTCACCGATTATAAACTTAAAATAGCTGAAGAACGAAGCATACACAAAAAGAGTAAAACAGTCCGAAAATATAGGGCTCTATATCAAAGAAAACTTAGCGGAAACATAAGAGCCGTACAGATCCTAAAGGACACTCGAACCTGATGCTCTGATACCACCTGTGACACCCCGACTAATTAAATACCGGGTAGCTACTCCTTTATTAAATTAATTCAAAATGCCAAGTTGGCTCAGCTAATAGCATCACTGTCGAAAACATTTTTATTATTACTTACCACCTAGTATTTAAAAAGTAAGTTGCCAAATTTTAATTCAAGTCTGATTAACATGCAACAAGTGTAATGAAGAATAATAACACCATTCACCATACCGAAGTAAATAGAATAACCATCACATAATGTAAATAAAGTCTGGAGGAAAACTCCTCACTACAAATCCATAAACTGAAATAATTAAACTGAATACTGAATCAATACATGCCAAAGTCTGAAAACTGAAATGGAAATGTCTCTAATAGAATTTGGGCAACATGCCCTACAACTGAAGAATACTGAATATAGAATCCAAATGATAGAAGCGTCTAAAAGCAAATCCCTGTAGCTTCCACAAACAGCTATAGCTCGTCACCTGAATGAGTATCCTATGCATGGTGTCCTTGTGGCTGAGCACCTAAAATGGTTTTACAAGAAAATAGATTTGAAAGCAAACGGGTCAGAGCCCGAATGTGGAGATATTTTAAAAACCTGCAAGTGCTTTAAAAACATTTAAAACATTAAATGCAAAGTACATGTTAGGACGTGCACTCACATGAAATTCTCACCTCTCGTCTAACTGTGCACTCCTAACGTAAGTACCCATCTAAAATGACACAAACCACTAGCTAAGTGACATCATATCTAGCTAGACTGTCATAGGTTCTACCCTTATTACTCGGTTCCCATTAACATTATAACGATCTCAATTAAATAGGGGCTTAACGTAAATTCCGATTCTCAATTAAGCAAACACAATTCGTTTTAGGTTATCCCTTTATATAAACTCGCAACATTTCCATATTATACACAAAATACCATATGAAAGTTCTCATCTTACTAAGTGTATATTTTCCACAACACAAATATACAATATAAGCACCCCGAGACTAAGCTGCGGTGCACACATACTCTGCTATCCATCCCGGTACATCACGTACATAAGGATCACATATTCCGAATCTCTCAGGAATAGTTCACAGATAACAACATCACAAATAATGGAGGCGAACACAGTCACATCACACGGGTCACGCACATACCTGCTCTCCCACGATCAGCAGACTTATTAACATCCCAATAAGTCCTTCTCTGACCTATGTTCATCGAGGTAACCAGTCTAAATCCGGGCAACACAAGGATTAGAGGGCCCTAAGCGAACGTAAACCTCCCGTGATAGCAAGTATGGTAGGTATGTCATACACACAAATCATATACCAATACTAAGTAAGCACACATCTTAGTAATCACCGTAGTTTAATTGTAGTACTTATCGCATTCTCGTACCAACTTAATATATATACAACTTATATAATCCCGGTCCATATTTATACGCGCCATAATTTATTCTCACGTCGTAGTAGGCACTCACGTCTCAACTCAAATGTCTATTTGATTTAATCCACACTTATATAATTTACTCCTCATTATATCCCAAATGTCCCAAGTATACTAATACACCATCAAAGGAATGTTATCTCTAACCTCGAACAAGTTTACGGGACTTCCAAAATCAAAACAGGACAAAAGGCCTAAACTGCCAGCTCGTTAGAAGTCTCGTTCGAACGAGGCTGTTCGAACGAGATTTCGTTCGAACGAACTGGCTATCTAACAAGATCTCGTTCGAACGAGATTATCGAACGAACAACCCTCTCGTTAGAACCCCAAATTGTCAACTCGTTAGAAGCTCGTTCGAACGAGTTCGTTCGAACGACCTGGGTAGGTCTTCTAACGAGTGACCAGATTCAAGCCCAGAAATTCTATATTCGTTTTTCACCAATTTATACACTTCTAATCTCAACCAAAATTCGTCCCAACAATGTTTTATTGTCACTAATCATCCCTAAACATATCAAGGTCACATACTAGCGTGTTTCAAGGAATCAATCCATCCTAAACATCATTAAATCCTCAAGTCTCTACACTTTTCCCCAAATTTTCAAGAATATAAACCCTAGAATTTATAATCATGATTTTACCCAATTAAATCCGTTTTAATTTCATCCAATATCTAATATCATCAGAATAATCATCTACCTACCATTCTATATGCAATTTCTCTTCAAGATTTCAAGTTCTAAGTTCCAAAATACATGGGTTTTTATTAAACTCTCAAGAACAATTTGATTTATGTAAATTCCTACACATGGAAGATGCATTCTCTATAATAATTGAAATTAAACCACTTGCCTTGATTCAATATCTGATTTTGATGACGATTTGTTGAAGTTCTCTCTCTCTTTCTGCAGAATTCCCTTCTATCTCTCTCTCTCCAAGCTTATCTCCAATGGTGGCTAGGGTTTTCTTTGGGAAAGTTTTGGAAACCTAATCTAATAACCCCCGTAGCTTATTGGGTCATTAAGGGTTGGTTAGTGGGTCAATTCCCAATCAGATTAAGACTCCTAATTTTCGTCACTTTAAATTCCCAAAAATACAATATTACCAAACTACCCTTATAAGATGCCGGTATGGCCTAAAAATACTTCGGGACCCAAACTAAACCCCCGGCTAGTGTTTTCTGACTATCTCGACCCTTCCGGACGCGTTGGCACACTCAAAACGACCATACGGTTAATAGAATTTAAATTCACTTTTACAATTAAAATAATTATATCCTGACGCGACTGTCTCACGCGTCCCAATAAAATGTCCAAATTGCCGTATATAAATCTCACGACAATTTCATAATTCAATATTCATACATCATCATATATACTCAATATAGTCAAATACCAACTCATATCTCGCTAGTATTTTATCCAGATTAATTTCCAATTAATTCTCATTTAATTAATTAATCCCAAAAATAAATATAGCCAAAAATACGGGGTATTACATAATATTACTTATACCACTCTTCCTTATATTTTAGTAAATATAATTTATTTTAGTGAGATAGGGAAGGGGTCAGTTATGTAAGGGAGATGATCCCTCTCAAAAAAACAAAACAAAACAAAATAATAATATTAATTATAATAAAAAAATAAGAAAAAACAGAAGGAGAAATAAGATCAACTTTGAACTCTTCCAACATAATAGAATTCCAGTACAATGTATCTTGAAAATGTTGAATCCTTGTATCTGTAGAGGGGGCTTGAGGGTAATCCTGAGATTAGAGATAATCCTCCCATGTACAACAGTGTTTGGGATTAAGGCAGCTCAGCGTGGCATCCCAGAGGGACCTTCCAGTGAAGAAGCTGACCGAGATAGCTCGTCCTTTAGTCCTGTTGATTAATTTAGTCTTGTTGTAACTTGTGTTTATATCGCCTATGAGCTATAACGATTGTAAAGATGTAATGAGTATAATGATTTTGTGTGAGGTCGAACGGTACTCGCGAGAGAGCAGGCTTGGCAGGGCCTGGGAGAGCTTTCATGCTCTATCTAACGACCTCGCCGTGGGAACTTCAGAGGGACTTGGTTTGGAGGATTGAGAAGTGAGGCATCGTTGGGGCTTGTCCTGACTATCTTAGATACACCTGGTAAAACACCGAAGGGCCCTGATCGTGGAACCTCGGGGGAGCAGCCTTGAGTTCCATCTGGCGTTGAGTTGTGGGTCAAACAACCCTATACTTAATGTCACATCCACTCTATTTGATGTCACTAACCAGCTAGGCAATGTCAGACCTGCACTTGAGTAAAATATCGTGGTATTTGGGGCTGTCAGACAGTTGGTGAGCCACCTCTGTGACGGTAGCCCCCTGACACAGTGGTTAGGCAGAAGGCATGTCTTGGCATTTAATGCTTATGACGTGGAGATAACTAGTGCATCAGGTATTTAATGCTTGTGACATAAAGTATGAGGGATGTCTTTCACAAGCATTAATGACCGAGTTGCCTCGGGGGTAGTGTGGGGCTATTTAAGGACCCCAACCACCTCTGAGGAGAGGATATACATGTTCTTATTAAGAGTTCAGAAGTCATTACTAGAGAGATTTATTACGAACCAGAGAGTCTACTCACTCACCATTGTCATTTATTACGAAGCTTTAATATTAGACAGAGATCATTGAGGGTGGTGGGGGTGTTTTGCTGCCTACCAAGGTGTATTTAGGGTGCTCATTTTCTCTCTCCCTCTAGGCAAAGTTGCTTCTAAGTTCATTACTACATTCTGAGTTATACACGAGAGATTTGTGAGTTCAAACTGAGTCTATCTTCATTGAGTCGTGTTTGTATGTCCTGTGGTTAATCAATAGTGTTGCTGTTTAACTTATCATTACTGTACTCAAAAGGGGTTACACCTCCATCTAATCTAAAGTACCCTCTTATATTTGGCGACTCTGCTGGGGAAGATGGCCCCACTTCGACGAATCCTCATCTTTATCACCCATCAGAGAACTCATCATCTTCGCCAAAGATGGGAGACCGGCGGTAAAACTTAGTTGCTCTTGACGAGCAGCATTCGAGGTAGTGGTGCTGGGGGTGGCAGCGGCGCCAGAGGTTGCAGACGGGGAGCTTGGCTGAGCAGCAGTGGTGGTAGCCTTTGAGACGCTTGAGGAGGCCATAATAAGTGGCAATGAAAGAAACAACTTGGTAAAGAAGGGCTGTGAACGAAAATGGAGGAGCACAACCACAGGTGGTGGCGTAAAAGATGAGAGGAGGAAGGAAACTAGGTAAGAGCTGGGCAATAATGGAGTTCCGGCAGAGTTTCTCTCTCTAGAGTAGATGGAAGCTTAAAGAAGACGAAGGAAAGAGGAGAGTTTGAAATATAAACGTTTGAGATCTTTTTAAAGACCCGTCTTTTGAGTTTCCCACCACCACACGTGCAGAGCCGCCTGTAAAACATTTCAAATGGACACGTGGCACTTCGGGAAGACAGTGGCCTGACAGTCGAAAAGACAGCGCCACGTCAGTTGAGAAGTGACGCATGGGGAATAGAAAGGGTTTCCTTTCTAGGCAAGTTTGAGTTATGGCGCCAGAATTTTTGTCAGCCATATCCAATAAACCCCTAACGAAGAAGCTATCCCAACTGTCCAAAAAAGCTTCGATGTTCCCTCGCCACAAGTCCAAACGTTGTTTAATTATAACTCAGCTACATCGGGGCGAATTTATGCTTTTTTGAACATGGTGAAATGTTACAAGGGAGAATTTCATAAGTCACAACGATAGGGGCAGTCCTAGCGACAAACTCACCGCCTACAACTATAATTCACACCGGCACAAACGGGAGAATTTCACTTACCAAGAGTCAAAACGGGTATTTGAGAAAGTCAACAGGTGTATCGGGAGAATTTCAAATAGTCAGGCTAGAATGGTTGAAGCTCAGTGAACAGAAAAAAGTGGTGATATCCCTTCGCCAAAGCGCCAATAAGCCGCATCGCTTTGATTCAGATACATCGGGGAGAATTTTACTTTTTCTGGAGATGGAAACCGCAGTGGTTGTAACGAAAGAAAAGATGCTAGAATTTTTTCATGTAGAGAAGGTTCATCGGACTGAGCAGTTTTCGTGCAGACATTTCTTCTTCCCACAACAAATCTCCACACGAAGGGGCAAATGTAGAGGGGGCTTGAAGGTAATCCTGAGATTAGAGATAATACCCCCATTTACAACAGTGTTTGGGATTAAGGCAGCTCAGCGTGGCATCCCAGAGGGACCTTACAGCGAAGAAGCTGACCGAGAGAGCTTGTCCTTTAGTCCTGTTAATTAATTTAGTCTTGTTGTACCTTGTGTTTATATCGCCTATGAGCTATAACGATTGTAAAGATGTAATGAGTATAATGATTTTGTGTGAGGTCGAACGGTACTCGCGAGAGACCAGGCTTGGCAGGGCTTGAGAAAGCTTTCATGCTCTATTGAACGACCTCGCCGTGGGAACTTCAGAGGGACTTGGTTTGGAGGATTGATAAGTGAGGCCCCGTTGGGGCTTGTCCTGACTATCTTAGATACACCCGGTAAAACACTGAAGGACCCTGACCGTGGATCCTCGGGGGAGCAGCCTTGAGTTCCATCGGGCGTTGAGTTGTGGGCCAAACAACCCTCTACTTAATGTCACATCCACTCTATTTGATGTCACTAACCAACTAGGCAATGTCAGACCTGCACTTGAGTAAACCACCGTGGTATTTGGGGCTGTCAGACAGTTGGTGAGCCACCTTTGTGACGGCAGCCCCCTGACACAGTGGTTAGGCAAAAGGCATATCTTGGCATTTAATGCTTATGACGTGGAGATAACTAGTGCATCAGGTATTTAATGCTTGTGACATAAAGTATGAGGGATGTCTTTCACAAGCATTAATAATTGAGTTGCCTGGGGGGTAGGTGGGCTATTTAAGGACCCCAACCACCTCCTCTGAGGAGAGGATATATATATGTTCTTATTAAGTGTTCAGAAGTCATTACTAGAGAGATTTATTACGAACCAGAGAATCTACTCACTCACCATTGTCATTTATTACGAAGGTTTAATATTTGACAGAGATCATTGAGGGTGGTGGGGGTGTTTTGCTGCCTACCAAGGTGTATCTAGGGTGCTCATTTTCTTTCTCCCTCTAGGCAAAGTTGCTTCTAAGTTCATTACTACCTTCTGAGTTATACACGAGAGATTTGTGAGTTCAAACTGAGTCTATCTTCATTGAGTCGTGTTTGTATGTCCTGTGGTTAATCAATAGTGTTGTTGTTTCACTTATCATTACTGTACTCAAAAGGGGTTACGCCTCCATCTAATCTAAAGTACCCTCTTACAGTATCTAATGCAGGGATTCTTTTCAAATTATATAAAACGTTTAATCATTTTGCTCAGAAGATAAACAAATTCCTTTAGGTTTAGAAAAGCTAGATGAATATTAGGAAGTGGTGTGGTATGCAGATGAGTAAATGGATGTGTTGTGGGACATATAAAAATGGCATGTCTTTTGGATTTCTCCTTAGCTTCCAAATGGGCGTTACTTTTGGTTGTATACAGTAAGAAAAGCTTCATTTTTATCTTTATCTTTTCCTTTTTTCCCTTATTGTGGACTGGTGGTCCTCCTACCATGTAAACTATTCTATATTTTAATACATCTTGTTATTTCCAATCAAAGAGAAAAGAACAAGAGAAAAGAAGAAATCGTTGAGTATGAAGTGATTGAACGACTCAGACAGAAAAGGTGGTGAATCTTTATTTTATCTTTGGAAAGTAGATCTAGTAGGCTTTTAGGTGATGAAATTATCAATGGAGTTGGCTCAGAGTTTGTTGGGAATATATGGATGGACTTCAAGTGTGTTGATGCATGTGGAGGCTTATGGAGGTTTAGGGGGAATATCATCATTCTTTGGGACAGTAGAGTGTTCGATTGCAGTGACTTTATACATTGAAGACCGGTTCAAATGTCTTGACCAAGGGTGGAATTGGCAGGTTTAAGAAATGCTTGGTTGTAGCATAAGATCTCGGGAAACAGTGCACTTTACTGATTAGTCATGAATATAGGCCTCATTGATCTACCAATTGTGGGGATTATGTTTAAGTGGACTAGTAAGAGAGCTTCCCCCTTATCTAGATTGGATGAAAAAGGCCTTCCAGAATGTTATGCAGACTTGTTTGCCTCGTCCTTAGTTGAAGTGTGGGACTAATTGAGAGTAATAGAAGGGAGAGAGAGAGAAGGGGGGGGGGGGTAAATTTTGATTTTAAACTTTGAATTTATCATTTATTATGGGTAACCAATGACTAGAGATATATATTAGGTTAATATTTATCTGGTTTCCTTACTCACTGTTTTCTTATTTTGTTCATGTAATGCCTACTCAAAGAGCCTTTTCTTCTCTTGTAATTGACAACTAATATTAAGATGTTTTGGGAGAAAAGTGTTGTTAGCTTAAGAGATTGAATTGCTCTTGTAATTGTTCTTCCACTTTGTGTGTAGTTTTAATGTTAAGCGGTGTCTGATTACATGTCACTCTTGGTGGTAGTGCGTGTAGTAGTTGTGTACACGTGACAACATGCCCTAAGAAAATTCAACCGCCGAATCCAAAGAGTGTCAAATTCAACCAATCCCTAACTGAGACGATGGCTGAAATTCGAAGAATGACAAAAATACGGAGAAAATCGAAGAACAGATGGATTTCGAACCACCATACTCCTCTTGATTCTCAAAATATTCATCAGAGTCTATGGATTGGTACCTTCTTGATAGCATGCCCAGGGTCCCGACCTTCCGACAAGGCCATTTCGTCAATGAGCTGGTTCAAATTATTTTTGCCAAGCCAAGCCCTAGCCGAACCCCACACACAAAATTAAAGTTCTCATAATCCGACCCCCCAACTTTCGACCCTGCCACCACCTACATCACAACAACAAATCCACCATGAACCAAGCCATCAATTTTGTCCACAAAGCCCACCCTCGCCGTTGAATCCCAATGCCTCATCTGACCTCGCAAAAAAACCCTTACTAGGTCCGACAATTTGAACAGGGAAGAGCCAACGACTTTCGTTACTGGTGAGGCTTTTGAAGGCAATCACGATCAAGGGGATGACATCGCCTCCCATGGCGATGGGCCGTCGATAAGGACGAGGTGAACTCGTAGGAGATCGCGCCTCCTCCGGTTTGGGATATTGAACAGAGGGCAATTACAGTAGAAGTGACGTGTGAGAGGATATGGAAACGGGGGTCTTAGATTTGGACATCTGTTCCTTAAACATCACCGGGACTAAATGGAACAAATCAACCGTCTTCGGATAATAGGTTGGGAGTTTTGGCTCCAAGGTTGTCCGTTTTGAAGTATAAAACCATGTCAAGTAAAAGTGGGTCATGGCTTAAAAGAGACTTAGCATATCTTTTAGTTCAAACCCATTTAAGTATGGTGCTCACTGTATGGTTTTATTTAGTCTAATTTGGGTATCAAAGATAAAATGGGTCAAGATATACTTTGAATTCCTTTGGTCTATTACAACAAGTGGGTTGAACTTTATTTGACTTGAAGAGTTTAGGTTGAGTTTCTTCATTTCCGCGCCCCTATGTAAAGATTATTTTGGAGCAAAGCCAAATTAAAAAAATTTCAAAATATTTGAAGATATTTTACTACCGCTGCAATTTTCGTAGAATTCACAAACAAATGACCAAAACCACCCTCACAAATCTGTAGTCAAAACCTAAGAACTCTTGTATCTCCAATACTTTACGTCTGAGCAGTAAACTTTTGTCAAGGGGACGACGATGAATAGTGTACTATCCTCAAAAGTTTTTTATAAAAAATATTCGTCGATTAACATCTTAAGATATCAAATTGTGTTTCATATGATTTTCAACTTGAATCTTAGTCATCCATCCTCTTCAATCAATTTGGGATTTTTTAGGGCTTGAGACGTAAGAACAGTAACATGGAGGGAAAACCAAAGCTCTTTGAATATGAAAAAGTAAAATAGTTGTTGCGTGAACAATTTTTATTGGTTGTACTTAGCAGAGATAGTGTTCTTGGATCTAAATTTCATGTTCATGCCCTAATTTTTAGCCTTTAATAAGTGTCATTTGGGAGTTCTTGAATTTAAAATTCATGTTTATGCCCTAGATAGGGTTCTTGTATTTAAAATGCATATCCATACCGAAATTGTTAATGTGTAATAATTATTTTTTTATAGTTCTTCGTTTTAAGTAATTCATGTTCATGCACTAGATAGGGTTCTTGGATTTATAAATCATGTCTGTGCACAATATTTTTGTGCGATCGATACAAATATCTCAGGGTACGCGACTCCCAACGGTTGATGCTTACATTGAAAAGGACAATGGGATTTTCATCATCCATGAACTGCAAATGTTCAACTATATAATTACACAAACCAGCTTATACAAGACTTATCCAATCATAATGTAATGACAACCATGGCTGTTGTGAAGTTTCTTTCAAGATGATCTTGATTTTGATTCCCCCTTTAATAGAAACCCTATTGGTTGTTTCTCTCCCCAGGTGTTGGTGGCGAATTGTTTTTTTGGTTAACATTGATTCTGGTCATTTTTTAAGACCATGGCTGTTATATATAATTTCAAAATGATGAATGTTTTGATTTGGGTTTGTTTTTTGTTAGATGATGAAAAGTGTTTTGATTTATAGTTTGTTATTTGAGGAAGAAGATGAGTGTTGTTTTGATTTAGGGTTGCTATTTGGGGAAGAAGATGGGTGTTTGGTAACATGGTTAGATTTTTAAAGTGAATAGTATTTTTGTCTGCATATGTTATTGGTGGTTAAGTCTAATTAGACATTATTGATTTTCTAACGGTGTTAGTGGTCTTGTTAAAAAATTGGGCGTTAAGTCAAAGAGTTTAACAAAGTGGGGGTTAAGTTAAATAGAGCATTATAAAGTAGGGGTTAAGTAAAAAAAAATATACATTTTTTTATACGAAATAGCTTCATTGATGATGAGGGAAATATGTACATTAGGGCGGGGGAGGGGAAAAAAATAACAATTACAACAAAAGATACCAAAATAAACGTAAAAAAGAATATCAAATTAGAGGCAAAACATGACCAACAACTGAATACACAATTTCGAAATAGCAGACTACTCCCAACCACAAATACACTCCCCACCCCAAAGTAATCAGTTTTAGCAGATCAGCAAGGAATACAGTCCTCTAACTGTGTGATTTCTCAGATTAGCACCTCACGTGTCCTTCCCAAAACAACCTCCTTTCACCCTCAATGCCATCAAGAATAAAGGAGTGTTTTGAATGGTTTTAGTTGAGAGGCCCATAGCGATGCTACAAACTTTATTCTATCTCACATCCTGACGTAAACTACACGTCAATGGCTAAAAGAAATAAACCAAATCCTAACTTTTGGAGAGAGAATAAAAAGATGTCTTATATTTCAAGAATGAAAAAGTATCTTTAAATGAAGACTACGTGGGGTATTTATATGGGAGGGATTACTTGCTAATCAAGTAATTAGCTAAAATGACTAAAAAGGACAACTATTAAAAAAAGAATGGCTAATTAGTCCCAAACATGCTTGGAGACTAATTAAAGGATAAAATGCATAAAAGAACAAAAAAAAAGAATAGAAAATAGAAATAAAACGAAAAATAAATGGAAGATAACAACGGATTCCCATCACTCTCCCCACCCTCCCACCCTCAAAAAGAGTTCGTCCACGAACTTAAAGGGCCCACAGATTCACCCTAAAAACTGTAATCAGTGCATGGTCAGGATGCTCCTCAGTCTCATCAAGATACTTCGGTGGACAATCCCTCGCTAAGAGGGAACGATGATGCGGAAGGGAGCTCTGAAGCTCGGTGTCCCATGTTGCTGCAATTATAGCATTGGAATGTAAGGTGACCCGAATGTGTCGCAGTGGAGGTTTTAGTGGCTGGAGTAGTGGTTGAAGATGTCGATGCTAATACTACAGAAGGAGCAGAAGCCAATGGAGATGGAGGCCGGGAGGCTGGATAAATTGCTAGTATTGCGTGATAGGCCTCAACCTTGCTAGAATACTACCGCCTTCAGAAGGGTCGGTATCTCTCTGAACGCAAGATCACGCTGAAAATATGGCTAAAGTCCCAAAATATAGCGACTGATCCTCAGTCTCGGGGAGTCGAGCTTGAGTGCAAAGGATCTGAAACTGCTTCATATACTCCACCACCGAAGACGTATCCCGCCGAAGGGACTGGATGCGATAAAAAAGGTCGCGCTCATATGTCGGTGGTATGAATGAGTCCTGAAGAGCGGCCTTTAGCTCGGGCTAGGCCTGGATGGGAGGAAGTTCTGCAGCTGTGCGGTGGTAGCAAAGATTATTCCACCAAATTCGGACTAATCCCTGGAATTTGGTAGCGGCAAAGAGGGCATACGAGCGACCCTGAATCCGCTTGTAGTAAAAAATCGTCTCCATAGCAGCCAACCAATAAATTATATCATCTGGGGAAAATTGGCCATCGAACATAGGAATGTCAATGCGTATAACCCCATGGAGACTCCGAGAGTGTACCTGCAGTGCCATAAATAGGGGGTATCCATCCCGACGAGCATCAAGGCTCATCACATCACTCGACGCAGGTGCATCATAATCAGCAGGGATCGGTGGCATCTGGGAACGTGGTGGATGAGAAGGATGAACATGTTGAACCACCTGATAACGGGGACACATGCCAATCAGGTGGCTACGCTCTCCATAATAGGAGCACTGGCGGTCTCATAGTGGTACGAAGCGAGGGGCACCGGGTGGGGGAATCCATTCCAAGATGCTACGGTGGGTGTCCCCCACATCGGAGGATGAAGAGGAGTTGGTGTAGAGTAGAGAGAGATCATGATGTGGAGAGGTATGTTGTGATGATAGAGGGGGTGGTATGTATGGTGGTGGGTGAGGATAGAAGCATGGGTCAATGTGTCTGGAAAAAAATGTTAATATTCCCACCAAAATCATATTGTTGTGCCTGATGGTCAAGTGGGACAGGCAGTGTGGGTGGTTGGATAGGCCGAGGTAAGGTGGTTGGTCGAGAGGGCAGGGGATTTTGAATGGGGTTTCGGGCAACTCGGGTAGGTTTGTTTTTCTCGGTGGTTCAAATTCGAGGGTAAAAACAAAGGTTCTTGCATCATAAATTTGGGCGGATTCTGATCGGACCTTTCGTCTTGGGTTAGGTGGCCGGGTAGAAGGTTGGGGTAGTAAATTGGGTAGGCTGGAGTGGTTAGTATGGTCAAACAGGTGTTGATAGGATAAATTTTGACTAGGGTTTGGTTTGGGTAACTCATGGTGTGAGTCAGGGCCAGAATGGGGTTGGATGAGGTTTTTTTAGGATGGAAGAATACAAAAGGGGATCGAAGGTAGGATGATGGTGGCCGGTGGGCGTTGGAATGACCATGGCGCTGACCCTAGACAGTGGATTTAACACGGGCGGCACTGGATATTGTAGCCCCGACACCTACTGGGCAACCGCGGCTGGACGGGTCTTCGCCCGACTTGATCAAGTCAGATGCGCCGGTCAGAGGCAAGGGCAGGATTCGTGCTTCACTTTGGGATGGGTTTTCTTTGACGATTTCCTTTGCGGGTCGATGGACAAGGGTTTCTTGTACCCCATTTGTGTTATTAGGGTTTTGTAATTTGGAGAGTTGTAGCATTAGGGCTTCAAATTGTTCTTCATCTTTCTATGTCAATTCATCCATTCTCCGTGTCAATTCTTGAATCTCCTCTTGTTGTTGTTTGGATTTCTTCAGATCCATCGAGTCTGGAACATACGATTTTGATTTTCTACACACACCGATACACACTAACACCATAGTTTGGAGCGACACCCACTCTGATACCAATTTGACGTAAACTACACGTCAATGGCTAAAAAAAATAAACGAAACCCTAACTTTTGGAGAGAGAATCAAAAGATGTCTTATATATCAAGAATGGAAAAGTATCTTCAAATGAAGACTACATGGGGTATTTATATGGGAGTGATTACTTGCTAATGAAGTGATTAGTCAAAATGACTAAAAAGAACAACTATTAACAAAAGAATGTTTAATTAGTGCCAAACATGCTTAGAGACTAATTAAAGGATTAAATTCATAAAAGAACTAAAAAAAATAAAAAAATAGAAAATAGAAATAAAACGAAAAATAAAAGGAAGATAAAAATGGATTCCCATCACATCCACTCCTTGTCTTCCTTGGAATAGTCTGTTGTTGCGCTCATTCCATATATTCCAAAAGGTTGTCAACCCCGTACATCTCCATAAACATAAAACTTTTGTTATTGTTGTAAATCATTTGTCTCTGCTGTCTGTTACATATTCACCTACTGCTTTGTTATTGTTCTAATTGATGTTAATTAAGTAACTTATGTTTTATAACTTCTTCAAAATCCTTAAATTTTATTAACTGGTATGCAAATCAATACGTTTTTCACAAAGATCAATTAGTTGTTGCTAGCATGGTATGACTACTCACTCTTCACAGAGATATATTGGTTTAAATGCCTTCAGGACAGTTTCGCACCCCTTTAGGTCTGGTTTAAAATGGGGAGGCCTATCCACAGTTCTATAGCTCAGCATTTTTCTTAAATAAAGAAATAGCTCTAGTTGGGAATTATTTTCCTAAAATTAAAAGTAATACGTTTATCACGAAGGCCATATATACAAAATGCAAAAATTCCTAAATCTATTTCAAATTTTTTTACATATACAATTTTTTATATAATCATTGCTCACATTATCAAATCTTCAATGTTCGAGAAATTGTTATGTTTTGATGTTAGATCTAAGTTTGTTCGCTGACTACTTTATTTTCGCAACATGAATCAGTAAATCTTAAATTCGTGTTATACATTAATCACTCCAATCATGTGCAGAGAACCTGCAAAATAAGAAATATGTGAATAAATGAATAAATGAGCTAACTGAAGCATCGATGTTTGCTGATGCCTCTTCCAGTAATATATGTGCTACAATCTTCCGAGTGTTTGCAGCAATAAATATTCGATTCATATGTGCATAAGAGTGGATCCTTCATCCATAATGTGCTTTGCAGCTATATTTCTAAAGTGCCTTTGGATTTCTCTCTCTCTCTCTCTAAGATACTATTATCTCTGCAATAGATACTCATGTGCACTGGTATATTGTAGACCCAGATATGAAGCAGGAGATTGACAGATATATTTCAGCACGCCAAGCTGCATTTAATGTTCAACTGCTGGTAGGTTATCCTTCAGATTGAATTGACGAATTTATTGACATTTCATATACTTTCTTTAATGATACATTAGACATATCTAAACTTAGTTTGTGCTTCATAAAACTATAATTAGATAATTCTATGATGTCCCTTACTAGTTTAGAGACTTGTATTTATACCAAGGAGGAAATACATTGGGAGACCAAATTACCCTTATAATCAATTACATAAATAACACACAAATAACATCACACATTCAAACACTCCCCCTCAAACAGGCGAGTAGATCTCGACCAAGCCAAGCTTGCCAATGGAAGTGCGAAGAAGAGAAGGATTAACAGGTTAGGTAAGAACATCTGCAACCTCCACCTGTTCCCTTGAAGAAACAAATGATAGAGTGATCTCAAGACAAACCTTCTCTCTAAGAAAATGAACGTCTATCTAAATATACTTTGTCATGAAAAACTGAATCAGAAGCAAGTTGAATAGCCGACTTATTGTCACGATGCAGAACAAAAGAAGTTTTCTCAGAAAATCCCAACTCCCCAAGAATAGGATGAAGCCATATAATCTCACACACGTCCAAGACCATATATTCCACCTCTGCAGAGAAATGCGAAGTGACAACTTGCTTTTTACTTTTTCAGGAGATGAGATGACTACCACGAAAGTTACAAAAATCAGTAGTAGAGCGGCCATCACAAACTCCTCCATAATATGAATCAGTGTAGCTCTGCAATCTTCTAAGGCCTACTGTATAAAATAAACCAAGTCGAGGAGAAGACTTAACATACCGCAAAAGGTGATATACTGCATCCAAATGAGTCTGACAGGGTTTATGCATAAACTGACTAACTCTCCTAATAGCAAATGATATATCCGGTCTGGTACTAGCTAAATAAATTAGTCAATTCACCAAACGCTGATACATAGATGGATCTTTAAAAAATTCAGCACTATTAGCTACAAGCTTTAAATTAGGAATCATAGTTTATGAAGCTGGTCCGCACCCAATCATTCCTGCATCCTCCAGAAGATTCAAAATATACTTTCTCTATGAAAGAGAAATCGCATGACAAGACCTTGCTTCTTCAATGCCCAGGAAATATCGAAGTTGACCGAGGTCTTTCACATCCAATGCCTTTCCTAAATCAGCCTTAACTTGTGTAATTTCAATAAAATCGTCTCCAGGAATAATAATATTATCAACATACGCAAGTAAGATCACACTTTTCTCATATGAATCTCGTTTGATGAAGCAAGTATGGTCAGAATGGCACATAATAAATCTGAATCCAATGATAACCTCACTGAATTTAGAGAATCAGGCTCGTGGTGACTGTTTGAGTCTATATAGAGATTTCTGGAGGCAACAGACTTTCCTAGCATAGTCGAACGAGCTTCTAACGAGTTGACCAGTCGTTATTAACGAGTAGGATTTTCGTTCGATATCTCGTTCGAACGAGATATCGTTAGAAGGGTCAGTTCGTTCGAACGAACTGGGACCTCGTTCGAACAGTCTCGTTCGAACGAGACTTCTAACGACCTGACAGTCCAAACTCGTTCGAAGCCTCGTTCGAACGAGACTTCTAACGAGTTGACAGTTTGCCCATTTTTGGACTGTTTTGACTTTTGGAGTTCCGGGAGATGGTTCAAGGGTAGAGTTAGCATCCCTTTGATGATATAGTGATTGATTTGGGACTTTTGGGTTGCTGGGATGAGTAAAGCATATACGAGAATTATATTCAATGAATCATTTGGGTTGAGACGTGAGTGACTACTACGACGTGAGGATGAATTATAGCGCGTATAATTATGAACCGGAAAAAAAAAATAAGTTGTGATAATTATCATTAGTACGAGAGTGCAACATGTACTACGAATATAATACGGTATTACTAAGATGTGTGTTTACTTAGTATTGATATATGGATTGTATGTATGACATACCTACCATACTTGCTATCACGGGAGGTTTCGTTCGCTTAGGACCCTCTATTCCTTGTGTGCCTACGGGGGGGATATAGACTGGTACCTTGATGAACATAGGTCATAGAAAGACTTATTGTGATATTAATAAGTCCGCTGACCATGGGAGCGTAGGTATGTGCGTGACCCATGTGATGGTGACTATGTTCGCCTCCACTATTTGTGATTTGTGTTATCTGAACTATTCCTGAGAGATTCGGAATATGTGATCCTTATGTACGTGATGTACCGGGATGGATAGCAGAGTATGTGTGCACTACAGCTTAGATTGCGGGGTGCTTGTATCGTATATTTATGATGTGAATAATATACATTAAATTAAAGGAAATCCTCATGTGAATGTTGTAAAAATATTACGGTATTGTTTCGAGTTATATAATGAGTTAACTGATAGTTATATCATTGGCATATTTAGTAATTGTGTTCACAGTAAACCTCTACTTGATTACGAGAGTTGTTATGTTATATGGAACCGATTACATGGGTAGAACCCGTGGTAGTCTAGCTAGTTATGTTGTCAGTTAGCTAGTAGTATGGGTAGTTATAGATGGGTACTTGCGTTAGGAGTGCACAGTTAGACGAGAGGTGAGAATATAATGTGAGTGCACGTCCTAACATGTACTTTGCATTTAATGTTTTAAATGTTTTTAAAGCACTTGCAGGTTTTTAAAATGATTTCCACTTTCGGGCTCTGACCCATTTGCTTTCAAATATATTTTCTTGTAAAACCTTTTTAGGTGCCCAGCCACAAGGACACCAAGCATAGGTACTCATTCAGGTGACGTGCTGTAGCTGGTTGTGGAAGCTACAGGGATTTGCTCATAGACGCTTCTATCTTTTGGATTCCAGAGTCACTATCTATCAGTTGTAGGGCATGTTGCCCATTCCTATTTAGAGCATTTTTACATTTCAGTTTTCAGACTCTAGCATGTATTGCTCAGTATTCAGTTTTAGTTATTTATTTCAGTTTACATATCAGTCGTGGGATTTGTATTGAGGAGTTTTTCCTCCAGGTTTTATTTACATATTGCGATGGTTATTCTTGTTACCTCAGTATGGTGAATGGTGTTATTTAGTTATTCATTACTCTTGTTGCATGTTAATCAGATTTAATAAAATTTGGCACTTACTTTTTAAATACTAGGTGGTTAGTAATAATAAAACGTTTTCGACAGTGATGCTATTAACTGAGCCAACTTGGCATTTTGAATTAATTTTATAAAGGAGTAGCTACCCGGTGTTTAATTAGTCGGGGTGTCACAGCACTAAAGTGGTAAGAATATCCATTAACCTCAAGACTCAAAGAAACAAGACTCAAAGCAAGATAAATCAGAACAAGCTCTTACCTATCTCGACCAAGCTTCTCTCTGCTCTGGTTGCTCTTCCGCAATTATCCTCACTATGCAGCTCTTGTTCACGTTGCTTTCTTCACGTCTCAACCTCCCCTCTAGCTTCCTTAGCACAGGTTGGCTCAGTGCCTAATGATTCTTAATAGTTACTAGTGGTAGTGCAGTGCTCTTGTGATGTGTCTTAGTCTATATGAAACACTCACCCTTACTGTTACAACCCAAATGATATGCAACAATTTTCTTTCCTAAATATTAGGAGCAACTCTTATGTTCTTTCTTTCTTTGTTTAAATCAAGCTATCTTGATTTCACACAACTTTTAACAAATTTTTTCTCAACAATTAGAACAATCTGGTTCGCTCTAATATGTATACAATAATCAGTGTTTATGTGAGTAGTGGTGTACAAAGTGGATGATCTAAAAGTGATATGAAAATGATGTATATTCCTGAAATCACTTCAAAGATCAAGCAATCATATAGAGTGTAACAATACACAAAAACAATATGACTTCAAATATATATATAATATAAGCACAAAGTTAAATATACACAAACTGTTTTTAGAAAATTGATTTAGATTAATTCAGGTTTAATCTAATATAATATTAAGTCAAGTTCAAACAGTTTAAATAGATTAGTATACTCGATTCAGTCTAATCAGTTCTAGTTCTCAGTCCTTGGTCCAATGTCAAAGATTATACGGTTCAGATATACACAATCCACGGTCACAAAATTATCAAAATCAGGTTAGGTCAATGGGACAGTTCAAGTATTGTTTATTTAACAAATAAGTCCTTAATGATTTTTAAAGGTTTAAATGTCTAAACCTTGAATAGGAAGTGACTTTGTTACTACAAATTTCTTGAATAATTTTAAAACAAAATGTTTTAAGACAAGTACGAATCTAGAACAATAGAACCATCAAGAATATATACAAAGTGATATGTGTATGATTCAGTGTTCAAATAGTCACAAAAATCAGATCTAAAACAATAGATCAAACAAGATAACACAAATCTAGCAAATCAGGAAAAAAAGTACCAGATTTGTGGTTTTGTGTGTGTAGTGTTGTATAAAATTTAATCAGCAAGAACACAACACCAAATAGATCTACAAAATAAAGATCTATAAAAATATGTAGGCAAAAATACTCACAAGAAAATTCAGATGAGAGATGAGGTTCTGGTGCTCTTAAATCGTCACGAAAAATGAACCTCGAGAGTCTTTCAAAACTTGTTGAGATGAATCAACCTTGATGACGAAATACACACACAAGATAAATCTTTGAAAAATAAGTTGTAAACTCTCTTTCTCTCAAAAATTTAGCAGAGTTTTGACTCAAAATATGGAGACCCAAAGTGCCGATTTATAGACTTGTGAGGGGTGTGCTGATTGGTGGAAAAAGGTGTCACAAGGATTGACACAAAACGATTTGAGCCTTTGATAAAATCTGATCGAGTGGCTAGGAAAGAAAGACAAATCGGTGCATTAAAATCAAGACACGTGTTATGCTAGCTGTAACAAACTCTCGAAGTTACCTATTAACAAAACGATGGCGTTTAAAATATATTGCAGGCTAGCTGTAAACAATTAACAAAAGTTACCGTTGCAGCAAAAAAGCCAACGACGTAGTTTGCGGAAAACCCAAAAACCAGTTTTGGTTTAAAGTAAGAAACCGTGGGCGGAAAAGCTATGAACGGTTTTCTTTGAATCAAAGCAAAACTGCTCAAAATGAACATTTTAAAGAACAACGGCGTTCCGCATAAACCAACATCAAATATGAAGATATATTTAAATATATCATCAAATCTTAGGTACACATCAAACTGGTTAGCCCTTTAGACCTGCTAAGGTCCAATCGGACTATTAAGGGGACCACGCCGACAGCTATTACGTAAAGGCCATGACTATTAAAAGCTAGGGTCAAATAGTTGTTTTACATGCCATCTCATACATACATTCATCAGTATATAAAGGCAACAACACACATCTTTATTAGATGATAAAAATAGGCAACGCAAATGTATACATAATAGACTATATAAGTAATATAGAATACAAGCATATATACATATAAATTCACACGAGAAAAAATATTTAAGCTTTCAAAATAATACTGAAAATTTATTTTTTACGAAAATGTTTAGTCACATTTATTCCAAATTAAATTTTAAACAGTTTTAAAAGTTCTTTTTAATAAAATCCACACACAATCATTAGTCATATTAAGATGAAATGCAGTGTCGTGTGGTATCGTACGTGACAAACAAAAATTAATCCTATGAGCCAAAAGATTAGGTGTGAGACTACCTGAGTATGACTGGATTCTGAAATTTGTTTTTGATATCGGCTTGAGTAGAGAGCATCGAGAGCTTGGTGTAGGCATCTAGACTCACCGTAACTACAAAAAAATCTTGTTAAAATTGAAGTCGAACTAGCTGAAGGTCTATATAACTAAAGCACGAAAAACAAACCCTAGGAGTGCTCTATATAGAAACCTTCACCTTCTTTTCTTTTCTTCATAAATGTCTGGTTCACCCCTTTCATATGATATGTCAACTATTCATTGTAGCAATAGCATTAAAACATAAATTCAAAGGACATGTTAAAATAACTTAAGTTCCCAAACAAGTATAAATAAATTCACCTATGTCCATTATGACTTGTCATTAGATTTTTCTTTCCTATTCAATTTCTCATGTGCTTTAATGAATAGTGCTACAAGTTTGCATTCTAATTTCAGAATTTTCACTTTACATTTATTTAAGATAACCTTAGAATAAGTACTACTAATTTTCAGTAATTGGATTAATCTATTTCTAGTTTTGATATGTGGTACCTAATTATTTTGAATTGGTAATTTAATTTGTATGAGTTCAAGAAATTGATCCATTATGAAATTTTTTGCTAAACCTTTAGGCTCACTGTTTAAAATTACCAACTTAACACTAGTAGCTCCTAATCACGTTTAAAAAAAAATACTAAAAAAGTAATTATATCAACTAGAATCATTATCCTATTTAACATATTATGAACATGCCATATATTTCTTAATGGGACGAGGTTTTATGTATAAAGACACTAATCTTACAATAATCGTACTTTAACGAAAGATCAATTCTAAATAACATAAATCAAACAAGTTTTAAAAATAATTTTTGTAGAGTTCCCTACCTCACGGAAATAAATAGAATAGGTTGAACGAGCTTGTAACTCTACTCTGAATTGCCTTGCTTTTTCTTGTAATTTTTCCTTTCTTTCTCGGTTTGCTTTCATATCTCCTACTCTCTGTGTGTTATTCGGGTTCTAAATGCTCTAAGAAAACTGCAATTTTATTCTTATGTAAATATAGTGATATGTACTTAAAGAGTATGAGTGAGTCACTCACCCAAAATGACTTGCTTGTTTGTGTTTGTGGCTCACACACTTATCTTACGTCTTCATTCTTTTGAATCTTTTGAACTGAAATTTCAGCTCTGAAGCTTTTGCAGCCAAAATCCAATTTTAGCTTAAATAAGGACATAGCAGACACCCCCCCCACCCCCCCACACACACAAAAGAAAAAAAGAACACGCACACATATAAAGGGCTATGGTGTCCCACTTCACTAATATATTCTTAAGATATGAAACAACACTCACACCATACTAACCAATCTATTATCCTAAAACATATATTTTATATACAGTTCAACTTTACCCACCTAATCTGTTATATAAGAATAGAAGATTTGTGAATAAGAGAGGACGAAGAAGGGGTTGAAGTTCATTTTATTATAGTATTTTTCCTTTTGTATCGGGGCCTTCCGTGTTTTGGGCCGTAGTTGTGTAGTCTTAGCTTTGTAGTATTTAGAATTCTAGAATTCTAGAATTGTAATAGTTTTAGTATAAATACAGTAATTGATCATGGCCAAAGGGGCTCTTTCTTAATTGGGATTTATCAGATAGTGTTGGTGGAGCATAATCACTTACGACTGACTTCCGCGAGGCTATTGGACTGGGGTTGAACGGCAGAAGACTACCGGCTTGTTGAAACCGTTACCTATTCAAGAGAAGCCATGGGTTAGTTTATCTATGGACTTCATCACTGGATTACCAAAGGTGGAGGATTTTTGGTCGATTATGGTGGTGGTCGACCGACTTTAGCAAGGTACGCTGAGATAGGGTCAACGGTTAAAGACTTTTACGAAGTGTTGTTCACGAAAGAGGAGGAATGGAGACCTTCGTTAAAGGGGTTGGAGTTCAGGGCATTTCGAGGGAAAGTAGCGAGGTGCTGGAGATACCATTTTTGGATGAGGAAGTGGCATTAGCTATGAAGTCCATGAGGGGAGATAAAGCACCTGGACCTGAAGGATTCTCGATGGCTTTATTTCAGGAGTGTTGGACGGTGGCTCGCGATGATGTCTTAGCCTTTTTTGGGGAGTTCTACAATAGTGGTAGATTGCAACGAAGTTCGAATACTTCTTTTATTGCTCTGATCCCCTAAAAACGGAGGGGGAGTGGATGTGAGGGACTTTCGGCCAATTATCTTGGTATGAAGTATTTATAATCTATTGGTTAAGATGCTATCTGTCAGGTTGAGAATGGTGCTAGATCCCATCGTTTCGGAGGTTCAGAATGCTTTTGTGGGAGACAGGCAAATCTTAGATATGGCTTTGATAGAGAATGAATGCGTAGAGGCGAGATTGAGGAGTGGGGTGCAGGGTATTGTGTGCAAACTTGATAGGGAGAAGGCTTATGATCATGTAAATTGAAGTTTTTTGCTTGATTTGATGGGAAGGATGTGGTTTGGGCAGAGGTGGTGATAGTGGATTGAGAATTGTATTTTCTCTGTCATTCGGTGTTGGTGAATGGGTCACTAAGAGGCTTCTTTCTTAGTTCGCGTGGACTTTGACAGGGGGATCCTCTCCCACCGTTTCTTTTTCTTTTGATGATGGAAGGGTTGAATAGGCTTTTGAACAGTGGAGGTGCGTAGATTAAGTAGTTTTGAGGTGGGTGAACAGAGAGGCTCTCTATATCGAGTATACCACCTTTTATTCACAGATGACACAATTATTTTTTGTGGAGCTGAGAAGGCACAAGTGAGGTGTCTTAAGCTTATCTTGATGTGTTTCAAGGCGGTGTCAAGATTACATATAAATGTGGGAAAGTGTGAGATGCTTCTAGTGGGGGGTAGAGGGGTCACTGATCTGGCTGAGGTGATTGGGTGCTACGCCGGGTGCTTCTTTCAAAACAAAAGCCATTTGGGATCCGGTCATGGAGAGGCTCGAGATGCGATTGACGGGTTGGAAGAAGGGGTCATATTGACGTTAATTAAATGCACCCTTTCTAGTTTACTCCCTTATTACATGTCCATTCTTCCGCTACCGGTCTCTGTCTATCGAAATCTAGATGGGTTAATGAAGAATTTCTTGTGGCATGAGAGCGAGGATAGGTTTAAATATAGTTTGGTGAGGTGGGAGGAAGTATGCAAACCAATGAGGCGGGGAGGAGCGAGAGTAAGAAATTTGGACCTTCTTAAGAAAGATTTATTGGGGAAGTGGTTGTGGAGGTTTTCGCTCGATGTTGATAGACTTTGGAGAAAGGAGGTGGCGGCGACGAGGTTTGGGTTGGGTTGGGTCATAATGGGTAGGATTCAAGCGAAAGGCATCCCTCACGGGGGTAGGGGGGGGGGGGAGATCGAACTTTGGAGGATTTGTTTCCTGGATAATACCACATCTCAAGTGAGAGGGATGGGTCGGTGACAAGGCATATATGGAAGGATGGGGATAGGAGAGGATGGAATCCTAGGTTTCGGAGGAGACTCGGGGATTGGGAGTTAGAAGAGGCGGATGAGCTGTCTGAGTGGTTAGGGGGAGGGGGGGGGGTGAGGATCGTGTGTGGTGGAGGGCAGCAAGAATGGGGTTTATTCGGTGATATCTTATTATGAGGAACTGGTGAGCAGTGGAGGGAATGACTTTCCCTTATATACGCGTGCCCCTCCAAAAACCGTCTCTTTTGCTTGGACAATGGTGAGACAGGCACTTCTGATGAAGGATGGCTGAATAAGAGAGGTAGGAGAATGGTGCGTAGGTGTTGGATGTGTAAGACCATCGAGGAAATGGTCAATCACTTATGGTTACGTTGTTGGGTAGACAGAGGATTATGGGAGATCGTTTATTCAATCTTTAGGGTGAAGTGGGTCTGTGCCGAGTCAGTGAATGAGGAGATGCTAGTGTGGGGTTATAAAGTAAGGGGGAAGGTGGCTAGATCGGTGTGGAGAATGGTACCTTTATGTATTTTTTGGATAATTTGGAACGAGAGGAATATAGGTGCTTTGAGGGGGAGGAGATTGAGCCAGCGAGACTTCGTTACAATCTTTTGAGTTCTTTGCATACGTGTATGAAGGAGGAGATGCATGTTCTCATTAAGTGCTTTTTAACTTTATTGGAGGAGTTGGGAATGGAGAACTAAGTGGTCCCGTGTTGTGGCGGGCTTCGGGGACAAGTTTTTTTTTTGGGAGGAGTTTTGTTTCCCCTCCCCAATTTCGCTTTCTGGGCTTTGTTAAATTTTTGTATATTCCTTGTATACGGGTTTCCGCTCCCTTATGCGGCTTCATTTAATACACTTATCAAAAAAAAAAGATTTAAGGAAAAAGTTAGCTTTTTCTAGAATCGGATAGATTCCCTTCTTTAAAGGTTTGGGGGACTACTTCTATTTAGGCCATCTCCTTTCATATTTGAGAACATGTGCACTAAGCATAAAGACTTTAAAGATCTAAGCATAAAGACTTTAAAGATAAATTTAGGATTTGGATGAAATTCTCTCTACATGAATGGATGGGTAGGTGTACATGGGAAAATTTTAATTAGAGTCTTAAAATTTTGAAGTGTTTGGAGATGTCGTGTAGAGAAGGGAGCCATGGGTGATGACATCAAATTAACTGAAAATTTGGCATGTGAGGAAGGAATTGGGTAAATTTTGAGGAGAGAGTGGAAAGATCAAAAATTAAATAGATAAGCTATTTTTAAAAGAATGAAATCTCTTGGAAAAAAAAAACAAGAAGCGAAGGTACCTTGGAATGGGAAAACACAAGATTGATTCACAGAACAGTAAGGTGAAGGAAGAAATACAAGTTCCTCTTTGGGGGTGGGGAATTTTAGATGATGATGACATTAGTGGTTACTTTTTTGGATAATTTTTATAGTAAAAATAGGGGATAGTTTCGGGAGAGCCGACAAAGCATTCAAAACTGAAGGGTACAAATTTCTATTTTTTTAACTGATTCAAGTTTCTTTAGATTAACTTTGTATTTTAGGTAGAGACTTTGTTTTTTAGCTTAGAAAGCTAGTAGGGGTTGTAACTGAATAGCCTTTTATGTTACTTCTTAGGATTTTTTTAATATTTTTTTAATGGGTTAAATGAAGAAAACTGGACGTTTAGGAAGTGTACTTTTCTACAAACATCTGAATTTTCTTTGCATTCAAAATTTTTTGAGAGCAAACTAAATGCCATCTCCTACATGACTGAAAAGAGTGGGGCTATAATATACTTCCTATCTGTTTTTTTCTACTTGAAGGACAAGCTATATCCCAGTGAGATACATAATTTCATCAAACCTTGTCTAACTGTTCTTGCTCTTCTTCTGACTGCATTTATTTCCCCTTCATTGAAATCAGGTCAATGATGTAAAATTTTATAAAAAGAAATAACCTGAAATGTATTTGATTAACTTTCTGGCCTTGTAATATGTGCAAACAGTTCTCCTTAGCAGTTGACTTTCTAGTTTTAATATGTGAGACCTTTTCCCTGAACATTGCAACAGGAGGATTCTTCTGAGAATTGGGAGCCAACAACTTTTATTTTGAGAAGATTTAGCTATGAAGTAAAGGCCAATAGAACAGGCGCTATTGTAATTGCAGAGAAATTTTCGAAGCACATAATGGTATGTTAATACCCTTAATGCATTATCCTAGATAAATGGAGAAACATTAACGTCTTATTTATTGAGAGCACTGTTCTAAAAAACCCGCCTAGGCTCCACCTAGGCACGCCTAGGCTTAAGGCTTGGGAGAAACGCCTCGCCTTACGCTTTTCACGCCTTATTCTTGGTAAAACCCTTAAGGCGCGCTTTTTTCTAAAAACAACAATGCTTTAGTGAAACGATGTCGCCTTTTAAAGAATTTCTTTACAAACCGGACCATTATCTCATCCAAAATAATCAAATAAATAGTATTTTAATTTGCATATATTCAAACATATTTTTATGATATGTGCAATTTTTGTATTTTAATAGCCTTGTTATGGTTAAAAAATATTAAAATATATTAAGAAGGCCTAAATGCCTTTTCACGCCTTTTTACGCCTAGGCCCGCCTAGGTTTCTAAAGCTTAAGGCTTGGCCTCCACGCCTCAATCACGCCCCGCGTTTTTTAGAACCTTGATTGAGAGGATTCATTGAGTGCCAAATAATCGAAAGTTGAAGGGCAGACTGTTTTTAATGTCATTAAGAACAATTTCCCCCTCCTTTAGAGGTGACTGTATGAACTGAGATTCTCTTACGATATGCTTCGTTCTCACATGAAGTACTACATTGTTTGCAAGGTGAATTTGAACTATATGAGAATATTTGACAAGTCTTGAAAAGATCCTGCCCTGAATATGTAAAATGAAAATAAAAGAGATTACAGCAAAAATAACGTCATAAAAATCCCCGCCTAGATCTGCCTCTTTGTCATCTCTCCTAGACATTAATATATATATATATATATATATATATATATATATATATATATATATATATATATATATTCCTGCTATTTTTGGTGTACGTACTGTTATTGATACATCGATTTGACTACTTAGACTTTGTTTGAATTTTTAAGTTTATGCTAATAGTTTTCTGATGATGCAGCGGTTTAATTGTATTTGTTCCCTTTTATTTTACCTTTATTAGTGAGGGATACCATTGTACTTGTGTGCATTCTCCTAGTATATCAACAGGCTCTTGAGTCTTGACATTGTATTTTGATTCTTACATTTTGGGGAGTAATGATAACTTGAGAGAGATTTAATTGGTATCAAAGCCAAGTTCGCTCTTGATTCATCTCTCTTTTTTGAGCTAGAGTTTTGCGTCATGGATGAGATACGGAGCAATTGAGAGTCGGGCTGGATCAACTCTAGGGATCCAACCCTAGATCTTAGCCAAGAAGCCATGGATTTGGACCCTGTTGCACCTGAGTCAGCCCTAAGAGGGCCAGCCACCTCCATCCCAACTGTCAGGGGACGGAACTTAAGTGTACCGCCTACTGCGACTAGGCCACCAGCTGCTAGAATTGCCTCCCACAACCCAGGCGAACCTCTTTCTTTGAGTTCAACCTCAACCGCCCCTAGTCCTGCTCCAATTAATACCTCTCCACCTTTAACCAGCCTTCCCCCACCAACGCAGGGGCATGCAAGGCCAACAAAAACAAATACCCCACCTGTTACCGCAGTCGCAAACCCTATCCCTAGGGTTTCACGATCTAAACCCCCCCTCCCCTTCCCTCCCAATCGACCATCTTTGCTACTCAAACAAACCCCCAAAACCATCCAATTACACAATGACCAACTCACACCTATTCATTGAACCATTCTTCGACCAGTATCTAGTGTTAAAGCCAATCCCAGACGACACACCTATGTCGATCGCTACTCCAATCTTTCGTCATGGAATTACCTATTCACAAAACTTATCTGAAACATCACAAATGACCACCATTTACTCCAACCCCAATTTGAAATCCTAAAACCCACGAAACCATCTCGACAAAGCACAACTGCTTTGGTATTACACCCGGTGTACTTCGAGGGTCCGGTTATGCACCGTGACTATTGACGGGCGTTCGGGCGAAATCTTGTATTGACAGATATGGTAAACAATCTTGGTTTAACGATGGGGCCCTTACAGGTCCTGTTTCACCTTGGATGGCTTAGCGGTGATGACACCTTAGCCCCTACCTAGCAGTGCCACCTTCTATTCTTGATTGGTGAGTATTCTGACATCGTCTTATGCACTGTGATACGACCATTTTCCACCTCCTCTTGGGTTGACCATGGTAGTTTGATTAAGAACTGTACATGATGGTTGGTTGACTACCTATTCCTTTGAACATGACGAGGTGTGAGTAGAGCTTCTCCCAATGCAGCCTCTACAACTTTCCTTCCCCTTTGTCACCCTTATTACGACACCACCATTGATTTTCGAGGCTCAAGAAGAGTTGTTGATCACCACTCCAGAGGTAAAGTTTTCCCCTGTTATGATTTGTTCTGGATGCCTTGAGGATGTATGCACCCCTTCTGATGGGATAGCACCATTGCGAGATATCATGCACGCGATTTACTCCGTACCAGGGATCCCTTTCCCAATTTTCCCTATTATGTGACCGACTGAGCATGAGGAGTTACATAGGCAGGTGTTTGATTTGTGTTCTTGTCGTGTGTCGAGGGAGTGCATGTCCCCGTGTTTTATTCTTTCCTTTCTCGGATCAAAGAAGGACGACAATTAGAGGATGTGTTGGCAGCCGTGTGATCAACAAGGTCACGGTTAGGGACAAATTTCCTATTCCCCATTTAGAGGATATGTCGGACCAGCTTCACATGTTCTCTAAGTCAGATTTGCATAGTGGTGCCGTTAGATACATATGTGTCCAGAAGAAGAATGCAAGATCGCCTTCAAACGAAGGGCGGCCTCTATAAGTGGAGAGTTTTGTCATTCGGCCTGTCCAATGCCCCATTGACGTTCATGAGGGTGATGACTCAAGTTTGTGATTATGTAATTTAACGATATTCTCATCTACAACCGATCAGAGGAGGAGCATTTAGATCACGTCCAGTAGGTGCTTAAGGTACTTCGCACCCATAATTCTGCCTGTAACTGTACAGATGCGCTTTCATGGTTCTGTTGGTCTTCAATATGTCTGAGGGAGTGAGGGTCGACGAGTCCAAGGTCCAAACGATTGTTGATTGGCCGGTTCCCACCATGGTTGCATTGGTTTGCGATTTCAATGGGTTGACTACATTTAGTGATGATTCATCTTTGGTTTTAGCTCTACTGTGGCACCGATTACGGCTTTTGGGGGTATCGAATTCCGATTAATGATTAGAGGAGGCTGATGAGGTGCTTCGCCTTATCAAGTTCCGGTTGACCACTGCTTCCGTTTCCCTCCCTGATTTTATGCAGCTATTTGAGCCATCTTGCGATGCCTGCAAGACTGGGATTTGTACGCGCTCAACTAGAACGGTCACCTGGTAGATTTCTTTGGATAGAAGCTCTTTGACCCTCTTCAGAATTATTCAATGTATGATTTTGAGAATCTCACTAATAGGGCGGACGGACGAACAAAGTTTGTTAACCATAGCATCGGAGACTTATTCTAGTGTGTAGGCCCAGTGAACCATTAGAGTTGGGACATCGTCGTTATACGAGCCGAGTTCACCTTTAACAACATTGATAATCGTTTGATGGGACATTCACCTTTTGATATTGTCTTGGTTCTTGGCCTTAGTCACCCATTGATCTTGTAGAGCTTCCTTTTACCGCGTCGGTCAGTCAGAATGCTACGACTTTGCTACCCATATGGCCTTCATCCATGCTGATGTTATATATAGGTCCTACATAGAGCAGGTGGACGCGCACATTTCTGAGAGGTTATTTTTCAGCCTGAGGGCTTGCTCATGATCTACCTTTGGTGAAAGAGACAGAAGGACAAGGCTTATATGCTCCCGATGAAACGAAAGTGGTTCGGACCATTTCGTGTTTTGCGCTCACGGGACGAACGCTTATGAGGTTGACCTTCTGTTGGAGTTCCGTTTTCACTGCACGTTTGACGTAGCAGACCTTTCACCTTTTAGAGGCCACCAAGTCCTATTGATCCTTTCTCGACTGATGGCCCCAGCCTGTTCGTTCACTGTGTTGAGAAATCCAAGACTCCGAGATGTTTACGTGCCCTATTGGGTGACTTACGCGGTACCTGATTAGTTGAGGGGGGGGGGGGATGCCCAATTTTCGAGAGTTCGTGAATTACAGAGGCTACTTTACAGCGCATTGATCCAGATTTCTACTCTCGCCTTTTCGAGTACTTATCTTCCTCTTAAGAAGAGTGGAGTGTTACACGAGCATAATTGTATTTGTTTTTTCTTTTATGTTACCTTTAGTAGTGAGGGGTACTATCTTACTTATGTGCATTCTCCAAGTATATAAAGGGGCTCCTGACATTATATTTTGATTCTTACATTTTAGAGACTATGAATGTGATACTAAGGAATTTGTCACAGGCCCAATTCGCCTTATGGGTAGTCTTTTATACGCCAAGCCCACTATGCATGGTCCATGACCTACTCCTTGCATGTCTTGCACATGGTCATATTTTGACCATGTCCTGACCATGTCCTGCACATGGTCTACTCCCTGCATGTCCTGCACATGACCTACTCCTTGCATGTCTTGCACATGACTAACCCAACTCAAATAGGAGATCCAGGACCACTTATCTAAGGCCTCACTTACCAATAACACACTCACCCGCCGTGATCTTTCCTAAATGTTGATACAAAATTCAAACCCCCTGAGGACAACAAAGGAATGATCATATATGCGATCACAACCAAAGATTCCCCCAACCACCATCATTAATGCATGATATACAGTTCCTTGGAGAAGGTGGGCATTAATGGCCCTCAACCACCACAATTAATGCATGCTATACAGGTCTTCGGAGAAGATGGGCATTAATGGCTCCCAAGGACCACAATTAATACATTCTTCCCGCCTAAAGCTCAAGCAAGTTCACTCCAAGGCTATAAATACCCAACATTTCACTAATGCAAACCAAGTTGATAGTTGAACATCATTTACTACACTCATATTCTCTTTTGCTCTACTGATAATTCATAGCCTTACGACACTTTGTATTTTCCCTCCGAGCATTTTGTAACCCAGTCTTGTAACACAACCTCTGAGCCCGTGTAATTTGGCCAGGAGAGAGAGACAGCATTCCAACCGCAGACGTAGGCCCAACCCCTTGGGCTAAACCATGTTTAACACTTGGGTGAAATTCATTCATTGCCTTTTATTTCATAATTCACGCACCTCACATTTAGGTGGAGCCTAAGTCTCACCAGATTTTGGCTTAATCAGAATTATAACTAGAGAGAGAGGTTCTTCCCTATTTTCAATGTTGTTACAATTTGCTTCCACTATTCCTTATAATATCATATTTTAAAATATAATTAATACTGACAGGACATCCACTTATTCGCCTAGGCCCTAGGCAACCTTACACCACCCTCCTTGCGTCTTTTGGAACAATGAATGATATAAAAAATAATAAATAAATAAATGACATATAATTAATGTACCACTAGAGTTCTTTTATACTATCTTGTACATGCTTTAAAGTATAAAAAACTGTTGTATCCAGTGCCCTGTGTACTGTGGGGTCTGGAAGAGGCGGATGTCGGCCCCCCATATATGGAGAGGCTGCTCCCATATCCAAAATACATTAAAAAAAAAGAAATCGCCTAGGCGGCCGATAGTGCCTGCATAGGGCGCTACAATAACCCGATTACTGGCGAGGGCTTTTCTAGAACCGTGAAAAATAACTAGTCAACTGAAATAGACCAAGAAATATACGAATAATAATTTTAATACTCTCCCTCAAACTGGAGCTAAGAAGTCAAAAAAGCCCTTCTTGTTCATAGCATAATGCAAAGGAGTAGGCCCCACTGATTTAGTGAACATGACATTAAGCAGGTTTCCGGGGGAAACAATGAATATCGCAATAGACTCAATCCTGGATAACGTATATGTTGACCTGAATGTGTTTTGTCTCGTGAAGAACAATAACTAAAATTGATGGAAATTGGTCACATTAGGGTTTAATTGTCATTTTTTAATATTTTGTATTAGTCTTTCTTTTCTTTTATTTTTTTTTATATTCTTTTTAGCCTTTACTTACTCTCCAAGCATGTTTGGAACTAATTAGGTATACTTTGTTAATGATTGTCCTTTTTAGTCTTTTAGTAATTACTTAGATTAGCAAGTACTAACCCACCTATATATACTCTTGTTCTCTTTATTTAAGGGGACTTCTCCATTCTTGAAATATAAGACATCTTTTGATTTTCTCTCTAAATGTTAGGGTTTGGTTTGTTTCTTTTGGCCATTGACGTGTATTTTACGTCAAATTGAATTGGTATCAGAGCGGGTGTCATTCCAAACATTGGTGTATTCATGTGTTAGTGTGTACCGATGTGTGTAGATTATCAAAATTATACGCTACTTTCTCGATGGCTCCAAAGAAATCCAAGCCACAAGTGGAAGAGATTCAAGAATTGAAGGAGAGTAACCAAGAATTGAAGGAGAGTAACCACCACCACCACCACCACCCGTAACCACCTAAACAATCCCAAAAATCATCCTTCGAACGACGGCCCCCCTCCAAAACCCTCCCTATCCTGCCTCCCAATCCCATCCCATCTCCGACCTTCCCTCCAATCTGCCCCACCCCGAAAAAAAACCCTCCCAGCAACGGCTGCTCTAAACCCAATTGAAACCAGCTGCTGTCCCAAACAGCCCTACCACCCCTTTACCCCACCCCGCACCCCTGAAACCACCTTTTTCGAGCCTTTTTTTTCGGTCGTTCAAACCTCTTGTCCCTCAGTTCCGACGCAATTCCCGCCTCCCTCGACAACGAAAGAAAATCAAGAAAACCAACCCCTTGCATTTCTCGACTCAATTTTCAGGGTTTCTTAAAAGTAGGTACGCAAGTCACGTACGAGGGTGCCTCTTGCATCAAATTGAAGAATCCTTCGAAGGTGGCCTAACCACGTTGACCGCTTGCCCCTCAAGTTCGAGGATGAACTTTTTTGAAGATGAGAAGAATGATGGAAATGGGTCATAGTAGGGTTTAGTTGTCATTTTTTAATATTTTGTATTAGTCTTTCTTTTATTTTAGTTCTTTTATTTTCTTTTTAGCCTTTACTTAGTCTCCAAGCATGTTTGGGACTAATTAGGTATATTTTGTTAATGATTGTCCTTTTTAGTCATTTTAGTAATTACTTGATTAGCAAATAATAACCCACCTATAAATACTCTTGTCTTCTAAGAGGGAACTTCTCCATTCTTGAAATATAAGACATCTTTTGATTCTCTCTCCAAAAGTTAGGATTTGTTTTATTTCTTTTGGCCATTGACGTGTAGTTTACGTAAAACATAAGCATAATGTCTGAGCGGTTGTCATAGAATGGATAAGACACAACACTTTGTTTTTACTTTTCTGTGAAATGAGATAACCACCATAACAAATACAAAACCTTAGTTAGAGAGACAATCAATGAGAGGGCCAATAGTGTTTGCATCTGTGTAGCAAGAGATAGGAGGCTTGGTACTAGCTGCGCAAAAAGGCCAAGACGTGAACAATACATTAATCACCTCAATATCCAATACATTGCATCTTTTCCATAAATTAACTAACAACACTGACACAAAAGTAATATATGGTCTACTGTTTGTTTAGTAAATTAGACAACCCATGAGGCGCTAAACAAAAGGGTCTAAAGAGGTTCTCTAGACTCGACATGAAGACAGTGATTTGGTATCATAGGAGAAGAGGTAGGATGACAAGAACACATACTTGCATACATGGTTCAAAGTCGTGGTATCGGTATGACTCGACCGTCCCGATTTCAACTCGGTCGCTGTATCAAGGTTTTGGGTGATACACAATAATATGTTGTTTAAAGAGCCCAATTTTTTTTCTATAAAGCATACGAGTGTTTGGAGAAATGAATATAATAACATGGATAAACTGCTACCTATTTTTTACTCTATCACATTGCCAACTCATCACCCACTCTACCTACGCCACCTACACAACTCTTCAGATTCCTGTCACCACTGTTATGTCCCCAGTTCAGGTCGTCATTCCCATCTCTTTAGCCGTCACTCTGCGATTTTTATAAGAGATTCATACGATTACAACCATCTTGCTGTTGAATTCTTGTCTTGATTTCATATTCGTCAAAGCCATTTCTACATCATATTTCAAGGTTTAAACATATTCATTTTATCGAAAGAGTCCCCCTGTTTCGCCCCTGCCTACAGCGCTGGGTGAGTCTGGAATTGTACCTTCGTTCTCTACGATGATGTTTGGGGAAACTACTGTCCCCGATTTATTATTATAATCGTCATCTGTTCCAACAATATTTATGGTGACTTCTAACGTGGTTACCATTTCCAAAATACTCCATGGTTTCTGCTGATCTCTTCCTCCTGTAATCCTTCTAACGTCCTTCACTGGTCGTTCTGTATTATTCGATGTACCATCTCCAACCGAACTCGTATATGAATCACCTCAATAATTCTTAAAGGCAGGAGAACGCAAGTCACATACGTATAGGAATAGAACAATCCTAAAATAAGGCTCTATATCAAAGAACGCTACGCTGAATCGTGAAAAGCCGCACAGATCCTAAAGACTCTAGAACCTGATGCTTTGATACCATCTGTGACTCCCCTCCTAATTGAATACAGGGTGATCAGTCCTTCGTTAAATTTAAAACAGAATATCCAGTTGGATCAATCTTAGCATCACTATCGAAAACTTTTTATTAATTACTAATCACCAGTATTTAAAAAGTCAGATGTCAAATTTTATCTTAAATTAACTACCAACCAAATAAATGAATAAATAAATATTCAGCATCCAATACAATCTCATAGGAAATGAATTGACATAATGAATTAATCGAGTCTGGAGAAAACACTTCCAGAATAAAATCCCACTACAATAGTCCGATATGAAATAAAGCTTAATAACTGAGAGAAAAACAAATGTCTGAAGTAACAATCTCTTAAACAAGAACGACAACATGCCCTGACTGATATGAAGTGCTTCGAATGAGTCTAGGATAAGTGGAGACGTCTAATACCAAGGTCATGTAACTTCCACAGCAGCTACAACGCGTCAACTGATGGGAACTCTAAGTTTGGTGTCCCTGTGGCTGGGCACCTGATGTAATATATATAGAGACAAAAGGAAGAGATTTGCAAGAAATAGGTCAGAGTCGGAGTTGAAAATAGTTTTGAAATAGCAAAAGTTTAAATTGCATTAAACAATAAATATTATATACATGTTAGTAACGTGCTCTCACTTGAGATTCTCACCTCTCAACTATTGTGCACGTATAACGCATTCTCCTAACCCATCCTAGTTATGCTATCCCATTTAACTAGTTTGAATCAAGTATTTTATTATGATGCCTAAGACATTGTGCCCACCCATATCACCCGAATAATACAATCTTGCATTTCTAATATTAATTAATCGAATTTCAGTATATCATTAATCCTTTGAGTTTTCACGCACTTAATATATTTTTGACATCATTATCATTATGTTCAACTAAGTAACACAGTAGAATAAACACAAGTATATATATTTCACCATTATAATATATACAAATACCGCATCCCATATAGGCGAAACTAACGGTGCGTACATACTCTACTATTAAGTCACGATACCGCATGTACATAATAAGGAATATCGATTCCAAATCTCTCAGGAATCGTAATAAAACAAAACACACACAAACTGGAGGCGAACATGGACTACGGTGTAATGGGTCACACACATACCTACGCACCCATATAACCCAAACTTATTTACTCACAGATAAGTCCTCCTTAGATCCCATGCTCTAAGGTACCAATCCATAATCCCCCCCGAAGGGCTCCTCAAGACAAGACCGTCCCCTACAAGACCTCCCGGCGATATCAAGTATGGTAGGTATGTCATACACATAAAAATCCATACAATAGGTATTCACACAACCTAAGTATTTATACATTCAATATTGGTATACACACATCCCATATTACAAGTCTCACACGTTGTATTTATAACCCGTATATCATACGTAAATTTAATTAACGCCATAACTCTCGTCGTATAAATTCAAGTACCTTTCCCTATCCCGAAGGTTTACGAAGTCACCCAATTATTTCTAAAGTTAATTCAGTATTATGGTGTGATAGTACGAATACAACACCCTGCCGCGGATGGTACTCTGCACAGCACATACTTATATGCCGCGGCCCTTCTCAGCATAGGCTGCGGCCCTATCAAATACAGGGCGCGGCACATACCACTTGCCATTATGAAGAGGTCGCGACCCTACCCAGTACAGGGTGCGGTACCTTTTGGCTCTAGCCTTTTGCAGGATGCAACATTCATATTGCTTGCCTTACAGGCCGCATCCCTCTCCATTACAGCAACTCCAGATTTTATGTACGTCACGTGCTCGGAGCACGTGAGCATATCTCCTATAAATAGAGGACCACACCTCGAAATAAGGGACCCATTCCACAGGCCCGGGACAGATCCTACAATACAGTTTCTCTCTACAGCCTCAACATATAGCTTGAGGGTTGCTCATCTACGTCGCAGCCGCCTCTCCGACACACCGGAATCCTCAATATTGCCATGTACTCTCCTTTATTCTCATACTTATACGCCTCATATGGCTTGATAATACTGTACAATGTAATGCATCTAATGAGAGTAGTGCACCAAAGTGGATGTAGGCCTATTTTAGGGGCTGAACCACTCTATACCATGTCCTCTCTCTATTTACTCGCTTTATTTACTTATTATACACTTTACTCTTGATTTGCTGATACGGAAACGACATATGGGCGATTTCTCGTATCATCAACTTGGCGTCGTCTGTGGGAACGAGATATTTCAATTTTGCTTCTCTATGTTTCGAGTTGTTATACACCTTATTTTATTCGTGGGGATCCTTTTGATCATTGTCTCACGAGTAAATTCTGGTTATTGAACTCTATTTTGTATTTTCACCCTTAAATGTGTATTTCGTATATTCAGATCTGTTCTGGTCTCTCTTTGGTGACTTCAGATCTATTTTACATACCCCTGTGATATCGCCCCACCTAGATAAAGCTGGATAGCTTGATGGGCTTTAGCCTCGTAAAGGTGGATGATTAGGGAAGAGTTATGTTTACTCCCTTTTTTGTTGTTCTTTGCCTATGATCTAGGGTTTATCATTAGAATTGTGCCATTTTGTGCACCGAGAGATCATTCTCTCATGGATAGACCCTAGTAGGTGTGCTCTCCACGAGTTTCGGGAGAAAAACCCAGTTTCTGGGATTCAATTTTGGGAGTCCCTTCGCTGCCTAGGTAGGGATGCGGCGTGGTAGTTCAACTACCTTACATGCCGCGGCCTCTACTGGGGCAGTTGCATTACAGAATTTTCAAACATCAAGGAACGGACTCAGGTGGTCTCTAGCTCAACCTTGGTGAATATCATTCAAAGGCCACGGCAGTGCACCTATGTGCCATACTGGCCCCGGCCTCAACAGCAATACCATGTAGCAGTGCAAATGCTGCATCCCCATTTCCTACTTGGTTACTCTAATATTTATGAGATTACTCACTTCTATTAGTTTTGTCTCAGATTATATATACTTTGTAAAGACTAACAAAAGCAGAAATGGAAGGAGATTCCAGCCAGAGCACAGAAGTCAAAGATGAGATTGTACGGCTGTACAATCACCTCAACCACCTCTACGAAAGTCATGCCTTACTCCAGACCCAGGTCAACTATTTGACTCAGAGGGTCCTAATGCTAGGCGCAGCACCCAGGAACATTGCTTCAACAGCCTTAGCTACCGCGGCAGTACCAGAGGATCCGTCCGCGGAAGCAGTGAGCAGGAGCCAGAAAAGGAAATCAGAGAAGGCAGAAGGGAGCTCTAAGGCTTACACCCTATTGGCCTTCCCAATTGAAGGCATCTTTGAGTCCATTAAGGAGGACAAGCTACTGAGGTGGCCAGAGAAGCTCAAAGCTCCACCCCACAAGAGGAACAAAGCCAAGTGGTGCAAGTTCCACCTGGACCACGGCCACGACACTGAGCAGTGCTATGCACTAAAGGATGAAATTGAAAGGCTGATTGGGCAAGGGGTGTTGCGGAGGTTCCTCAAAGATGTTTAGGGGATGAAGTCTAGTCTCACATACTGCATGCCCATTTTTCATGCTTATGTCTTATATTCCATCTGTCTCTACTTTACAGTGACAACTCTTCTTATGCTGTTTTAAACTAAAGCTTTGTATTATCCTTACAAAGTCATATATATATGAATAGTTATATGAAATCAAGTTCACCTTTATAGTGCCATATTTTGATTCTCATTTCCGTGAATTGTTATCTTATAAAGACCATTTTCGTCTTAAACAGATCTCGATTCAAGACAATATGTTATATCGGAAATGATAATATCTGAATGGGTCCATGATGCCCGACAAGACGCCTGATTGTCCGAAAGCAAATGACTATCGAAAATCGCGAAAGCAACCATCGAGAGCGGCTATTTAAATTAGTCTGCAACATCACTCATAAGGGCTTCCAACGCCCGTTCTTAGCTTTCGGGGTGAGTCATCTAGCCACGAGGGCTTACAATGCCCGTGCTTAACTTTCAAGATGCGTCATTAAGTCGGGGGACCTGTAATATCTAGCCAGGAATGGCTTTATATATATATCTATAGCTGTGTGGGTGGCTTAATAACATAACCCAGCCTGGGGAGGCTTGATAGTATCCCATATATTAGCTGTGGGTGGCTTAATAACATAACCCAGCCTGGGGAGGCTTGATAGTTTCCAATATATCAGCTGTGGGTGGCTTAATAACATAACCCAGCCTGGGGAGGCTTGATAGTATCCCATATATCAGTTGTGGGTGGCTTAATAACATAACCTAGCCTGTGGAGGCTCGATAATATCCCATTTATACACAGAAGGACGGTGTTAAAGAAGATAAAAGCCATATTCCGTGAAAGGCAATTGAAGCGACTAGAGGAAACCCATGAAAGGCAATTGCTGTTTTGCTGTAATCACGAAGCACGCCAAAGTTACAGAATCTCCCAAGGGCTAAATACATGTGCCGCGGCAATTAAATGAATCCATTAAACGACGAAGGCAAGCAGTATAGTTAACCTGCCGTAGCTATGATCAAGAAGCGGTATTGTAATGAGGATCCAGTTGTAAGTTGCCGCGGCCTATGTAAAGTGCATTTATGCGGTAATCTACGATACAGTGCCGCAGCCTTTATAGTAAAGGCGGAGTTGACAGATGTTAAGATTACAGGCCGCAGCCTTGGCCAATCTTTATATTCCATATTGGTTATGGGATGACAAAAAACAACTATATGGTTCAAGCAGTCAAAGGTAAAGGGAAAGCACCTATTCAAGAAAAGCGACATTTGGAGTAGGATCCAATTGTAAAGCTACAACCATAAAGCTACAGAAGATGGGTTCCAAACACTTAATGGTGCCACGACCTATTAGAGAAAAACAACTCAAAGGTGTAGCCTCTATTTAGGAAAGGGCTACAACCACTTTCAAACATTCAAGATTGCACGTAGCGGGGAAAAGGGCCACAACCCATCCACATTACAGTGCCGCGGCCTTAAGTTATATTCCCTTTTGGTATCTAAATATGTCTGCAGCCCATGACCCATACGTTTGCAAGAAGAAAATGCATAATTCAGGCAAGCAAAGATGTATAGAGAAAACATTCATTCAAGTCTCAAAGCAAGCAAAGCAAAGCAAAGCAGAAGAAATTCAAAAGCTACTAGAAAAGGAGGCATAAATAACATTGAAGGTGGCCGCAGCCTTTATAATATCAGTTCTAAGATTACAGACAATGGGGGCCACAACCACTATAAAGAGTTACAGAAAGTGACAAAGGGGCGCAACCCGTATATGTAAAAGTTCAAAAAGTAGAAGGGACGCGGCCCTATACGGATGAGCAGTTCAAACAATTTTAAAGATTACAGGCTCACAAGGCCGCATCGTCGTTGACATCCCCTTCCTCACCATCCACGGCTGTTTCGGTCTCTTCCTCGGCGGCCGCTGTCTCAGCCTCTGCCCTCAACCTGGCTTTCTCTTCGGCCGCGGCCTTGAGCTCAGCTATGCATTGCTGATGCTCAATGTCACCAAGTCCCCAGGCAAGAACCGTGTCCTTAGTCTCCGGGAAGTTCTTTATGATTCTATGCCGGAGCTCTTGGTAACCGCGGAGGTAGGCCCTATTATTTATGAGATAAAAATCTTTAGAACCCTTGAACGACTCCACTATGCTGTCGATGGCCAGTTGAAGGGCTTCACCGTGATCCACCTTCATTTTCTTCATTGCCGCTGCATGGGCTTCGGCATCACGAGTAGCCTTGGCCTCCAGCTCGTCATACCTCTTTTGAAGGAGTCCGAGCTTATTATTGGAGGACTCACTGCTTCTGCGGCTTGTGCCTGACAGACCTTAAGAGATTCCGCGGCTTGATTGAAATTTGCCCCCGCTTCTTCTCTTGCCTTGATTGCAGCTTCTAAGTCCATCTGAGCCGCCTGAAGTGCCGCGGCAGAAGACTTATTGCCAGCTTCGAAGGAGGAATTCTGTGCATTCTCCAAATCAGCGGCGTGTACCCTCTTCGCAGCCTCTTTTAGTTTGTACAGGGCTTCATATTTCCTCTTTTGGGCTACTATGACGTTCGCGGCCTGAAATGAGAAAGTTAGGAGCAAGGTATGGAATGAAAAATTAAAACTGAGAGAGCACTTGCACTTACCCTCAAAAGACTATGGAGGCCACAATCCTCCAGATCGTCATGATCTTCATCCACCAACCTGTCAAGGTCCGCGGCGTCAAGAACCCTCTTCATCCTTCGGGCAACCCTCGCAGTAGTGTCCCATGAGGACTCAGGGTCGGGCTGTCTTAGCTGTGGCCGCGGCCGTCCATCACCGTCCATCAGGACCAGCCCCGGTGCGGCATTGGGGTGGTGCCAAGTTGGCATTAATCGTAACTACAGGTGGTGGCGGCGGAGAAGCTAAATGGATAGGGGCGTCAGACTTGGACATCAAACCTGTCGCGGCCAAATTGGATCCGATATCATCATCAAACTCAACTTGGGGTTGGGGGGCAGCAATGTCAGTTTTCTCCACGGCCTGATTTTGGGTTGCGATAGGAGGATTTTGGTCGCTGGAAGGGACCGCGGCGGGAGCTTTGGTCCTGGGCCTCTTCCTTTTTCGGTGCCTTGCAGCATTGTTGAGGACAATTGCATCCCCGTCCATCTCTGCCAGTTAGGCAGCCAAGAGTTCCCTGTCAACCTCCTCACCTGAAAGAGGAAAAGTAACCGTAAATATTTGAAGTTTTAAATGTAAGTTGCCGCGGAGTAAGAATGTTGATTGAGTTATTACCTTCCGCAGCCATCTCTTTGGGTATAGATTTATTTGGGAAGTAGCATGCTTCAAACACAGAGGCAGAAGTAACAAGTGTGCTGAATCTCTTATGCTCAGCGGGAACGGCCGCGACCTCAACAACTCTCTTCTCTTGCCGCTTGCTCAATTGCAGGTTGTCGAGAACTGCAGAAAACATTTCAAGGGTTAGTACAAAGAATAATGAGCAATTATAAAGAAGGGACGCGGCTATAATCCAAATACCTAGTTCGGAGGGACACCCCCGTTGCCACGGCATTTGAAACGACTTCTACCTCTCGTTCTCCTGAGGGTGAATCTCCCACCCTTCTCCGAAAATGTAGAAATACTTCCCCTTCCAGTTCTTTACACTGGTCGGCCTCCCAGAAAAGGGTCTCGTCCCTCCCGCGGACGGACAAGTAGTATTAGCCAGCAAACTTTATAGATTTTTTCTTCGGGCGGTAGAAGTGGAAAAACTCCGCGGGAGTAATGTCTTTCTTGAATTGATTCTCCCAAAGCACGACCGCGGCAAGGATGGCCTTCCAGCCATTGGGATCTAACTGGGCTGGTGCTAGTTTCATTGTTTGAAAAATTTGTCTGATGGGAACAGGATCTGGCAGCCACAGCCCGTAAACGAAAGCATGCAGTGGAAAACAGACCCCATCGTCAGAAAGTGCCGTGCACGGTCTTTGGTTCGCGGCAGGCGCTGAGCACATCAAGTTTTCTGGAAACTCGAAGGATTCAGCTACCTGGTCAACCCAGTCTTGGGTCATAATGCTGCGGATATCAAGCGCAGCTAAAGGCCTCTCAGCCCTCCCAGAGGGGCTAGCTGGTTCATCCCTAACACTAGTTTGCCCCCCAACCGCGGTGTTATCTTCCACATCCATTGGTCGGTTACTAGAGTTGGCCTCCTCTTCCATCGGCGTGGTCCCAGAATCCTTCCTAGAAGCAGAGTCTGCGGAGTCTGAGTCTAATACTACGCAGTTGGAGCAATTCTTCAATTGACAAGGCCCTATTGACTTCAAAGGGGGCACGAAAGGAAGTTCAGGAGGCGAGGCTCCAAAATGCTTTGCCCAAAAGCCTCTCAAAAATTCGTTTGGGTCAAAGCTCATATGGCTGCAGCAGTACCTGAAAAGCACAAGCCGCAGTTAGGTGCCGCAGCCAGTATGGTATAGAGGCCTCTTAGAGGCCACAGCGGGTTCAATGAAATATCAAGATGAACACGAAATATTGAGGCCAAATGGGCATGTGTGGGGTTTCAGAGCCCTAAAAGACAATTATCGCCGTGGCACATTGATTGGATTGGTTTTATAGTGCCGCGACTACTCACTCAACGACGTCAAACTATGGGCTAAAGCGCCGCGGGGTCTAAATCTAGGAACCTAAGGGGCCGCAGTCACGCTCGCCACAAGCCGCGGCTAGGGCTCAAAATCAAGGAATGTTAGATGGATTAAAGGCAACCCTAGATTACTAAGTGATACTCTATCATGTCACGCCTCTCATTCAAACAGTTAAGTATTTAATGTTTATTCGTTTAAAGATCGAAGACCCAGAATATGAAGAGTTTATTCAAGAACAACAACTGTTATATGATTCAATGGGATTCAACACAAAAACACGCCATGTTATCCAAGCAATTGAAGATTAGGGGTTCATTTCAGCATATGAAGATTGATTCAACGAGCAATGTGGCAATAATTACTATAACTATTTATCATTCATGTGTTCGATTCGTGGGAAATGACAGACTATTCAATCAAAACCCTAAACATTTGTCAGTCAGTTGGGGTCTCATATATATAAGCCCAGAAAAGCCTAAATTCAGAAAGCAATTATGAATACATACTTCAGGAAGGGGTGATACAAAAATCCAACACGAAGTTCAGAAATGCAGAAATTTATGTGTTCGTCTATTTGAAGAAGAATTACGAACTACAAAAGCTATTAAAGAGGATGTTGGTTTGAAAATTATGTAGAAAGGAAGAAACCGGCGATGCTCTAGCCTCGAATAACCACGAACCACCTTGGAACCACCACACTCAGCCTTGGAAGATCGCCGGAAAACGCAAGAAGACGGACTCGCAGGAACTCACCCTCGATATGCTCTCAAAGGTTTGGAAAACATAATGAAGTCCACGGCCGGAACAATTTATATAAGAGGGCGTGGGAAGATGAAGCGTCGCCTTGACAGTACCGCAGCACCTAAGGAGACTGATCTAAGCCGCAGCCCCAATCAAAATCTCTTGGCACTGTGACTTGGGGGCTTATTGATAGTACAAATACAGCACCCTGCCGCGGATGGTACTCTGCACCGCACATACTTATATGTCGCGGCCCTTCTTAGCATAGGGTGCGGCCCTATCAAATACAGGGCGTGGCACATACCACTTGTCATTATGAAAAGGCCGCGGCCCTACCCATAGGGATGGCAACGGGTCGGTTCGGGGTCGGGTTTTAACTCCCCGTCCCCGTCCCCGTCCCCGTTAGAAAAACCATTCCCGGTCCCCGCCCCGTTCCCCATTATAACGGGTTCGGGGATCCCCGTCCCCGTTTAAAACGGGTATCGGATTCCCCGCGGGGAACCCGTTTTGATTTTTTTTTTTTAATAATTTCAACTCCTCGTTAGTCATTTACATAACAAAACATTTCTAATGACACCAAACACTTCTACAGTCGTTTACATAACAAAACATTTACTTTAAAGATTCAAGACTACTTACAAAACATGCTTAAAATTCTAAAATTTCTATATTGAACAAACTAATATAAATTCTAATGAATCCATGAATAAATCCAATGTGATTGGGCAGTGAGACGTTCTTTGATTCTTCAAAGACTCTAACTGAAAAAACATGTGACTGTCTCCAAATTTAAGAGAAAACATGACACAAACTTTTATATCCAATATAACAAATCCAAAAGATTCAAAATCATAAATCAAAGTTAGATTTTATAAGAATTGCAACCAACTATCAAATTACCTTCACAAAAACAATGATCTCAGTGTAAGTATTTATCATTAAGCAAATCATCTTTAGTCATGAATAAAAGTAAAAACAAAGAGATATACTTGTGAAAATACACAACGGTGGAGGGCTGTGAGGAGAGAGGCGAGGGCTGCCTGCGGCGGCGTGAGGGAGTGAGGAAGGGAGGGAGTGAGGGCGTGAGGGAGTGAGGGATCTGCTACGTGAGAAAGTGAGGGTGTGAGGGCGTGAGGAAGGGAGGGAGTGAGGCGTGAGGGAGTGTGAGGGAGTGTGCGACTGGCTTAGCAGATGTGTGTGTGAGGGAGTGAGGGCCTTAGGGTTAGGGCTTTAGTTTATATATTTTTTATAATATAAATATATATTTTTTATTATACATTAGTATATCGGGTATCCCCGTGGAGACCCGAGGGTATACCCGAAACCGACCCGAAACTTTTCGGGGATTTTTTTCACTCCCCGAACCCGATCCGATCCACGAATTTTCGGAGATTTTTCGGGTTTTTTTTCCGGGTATCCGCGGTGACCCGAAATTTCGGGGAAAATTGCCATCCCTACCTACCCAGTACAGGGTGCGGTACCTTTTGGCTCTAGCCTTTTGCAGGATGCAACATTCATATTGCTTGCCTTACAGGCCGCATCCCTCTCCATTACAGCAACTCCAGATTTTATGTACGTCACGTGCTCGGAGCACGTGAGCATATCTCCTATAAATAGAGGACCACACCTCGAAATAAGGGACCCATTCCACAGGCCCGGGACAGATCCTATAATACAGTTTCTCTCTACAGCCTCAACATATAGCTTGAGGGTTGCTCATCTACGTCGCAGCCGCCTCTCCGACACACCGGAATCCTCAATATTGCCATGTACTCTCCTTTATTCTCATACTTATACGCCTCATATGGCTTGATAATATTGTACAATGTAATGCATCTAATGAGAGTAGTGCACCAAAGTGGATGTAGGCCTATTTTAGGGGCTGAACCACTCTATACCATGTCCTCTCTCTATTTACTCGCTTTATTTACTTATTATACACTTTACTCTTGATTTACTGATACGGGAACGACATATGGGCAATTTCTCGTATCATCATAATGTCCCCCTACTACTTGTATTAAGCCTAAGTCATAATTTATCTGAATTAAACCCCAATCCATAAAATTTCCAATCGTAACACATTTGAAAAACACTCGTAAATCTCCCCATTCAATCCCATACATAATGATACTTTTTGGGCCTTCACTATAACCCTGCTGACCTTCCCTAAGTCCCATTATATTCAATTAATCAACATCAAGGGTTCTTAAAAGTTGGGGTTGAATCGAAACTAAAGAGGGAAATAAGTCACAAATTTCGGGGGAGTTGATCGATCGAAGAAATGGGTCGATCGATCTATCCGTCGATCGATCAGTGACCAGCCTATGTTTTCTGCATAATTTTGACTACGGGTTTCTTCAATTTTAAACCTCAAATCCCCCACTACAATGTCCCAAACTCCCAAATAATCATACTAACTGTTATACCAACATAAACACATAAGTTCTAACGAATAAGAATCATCAAATCATCATGTGGGCATCGATTTCTTGGATTAATTGTCATGAACATTTCTACAAACCCTAGTTCTTCAATTTTTCTTCAAGAACATCATGAATCTCATATAAATTTCGTAATTCCTAACACTAAGGTTATAATTTCGTTTTTTCAACATTTCCAAAAGATCATCTACATGCAAAATCTACCCATATTCAATGTTTAATTCTCCAAATTCATAATATTTCAATTATTCAAGATTTGTCTTCAAATCTAAACTATCATGTATAATATATGCACTGAATCTTTGCAAGATAAATTACTTACCTTTAATGGAAGTTCTGATCCTTAAAAGAAGATGGTATTGAGGACGAGCCTCTCTTTCCGATATATGCTTGGGTGGTGACGGTGGTGCAAACGGTATACTGGTGGTGGCTCTAGGCTTGAAAACCTCTTCTTCCTCCTCTCATGGCCTTTTTAGCCTTTGTGAATTCTAACCCTAGAAGACAACTCCTTCCCTCAGATATAACCCTTGAATTTTCGTAGGTTTAATTACTCTAAAAATTAAAATGACCGAAATACCCTCCCGGTGTGCCGGTTTGGCTTAAAATTGCCCCGGGACCCAAACTAATCCCCCGGGTAGACTTTTCTGACTATCTCGACCCTTCCGGACGCTTTGGCGCATTCTAAATGACCATATGTGTGACTTATACATAACATACTTTTATTCCGTTAAATTTAGTCTCAACACAGCTGACACGCGCGTCCCGACTTAATTTCCATAACTGTCGTATTATTCACTTTCGACAATTTTAATAAATTCATAATCGCATATTACTTTACTCACTAAGTAATATTCAACATAATTCACATCAATAATACTAACTCCCGTCACGCTAGTAAATATATATTTACATCCGGATTAATCATAAATTTATTTCTCATTATTTAATTCAATTAATCCCATAATTAAAATCATTAAAATTGACGGGGTATTACATTTTGTTAATTGGTTGTATTTTCCTTTTGTTTGTTTATTTAGTATTTAGAGGCGGGAAGGACTAGTGGCATCTAGGGGCATAATTGTAATTAGTTCAATAGCTTAGAGCCCAAGCTACTTCCCATTTATATATACCCCGTTTGTAGCCTCATTTGAGGTATTATATATTTTGGAGAGTTTAGCGATTGAGTGTTGAAGTGTGTGATATCTTCCTCTTATTACCCATTTGGCATCATTTACGTTAATTGGCATCAGAGCCTCGTTAGTTCTACCCATTGTTGTTGTGAAAAAACAAAAAAATCGTAAAAAACGATAAATGGGTTTTAAAAGGAGATATGCTCCCGTGAAAACTCGTTTTGATCGAATTGTGGGGGTCTTGGACCACCTCTTGACGCGACTTGAAGATCTTGAGGTTCGCCTCCCTTCCACCACCACCCAAAACCCTAACCCTAGCCACCAAAACACTTCCACCCACGCTTTCGCAACTATTTCCACCCTTCTACCCTCCCCCCCCCCCCACCCCCCCAAAAAAAAGTAAACCCATCAAACCCGAAACCACCCACCGCCTGCCCCGAGGTGGTCGAAGGAGGTAGGAATAGTGGCCGACCTCTTATCAACCCTTACGAACAATTTCCGCCGCCAATCAGCCCCACCCAAGAGGAAACCCACCCCGGCCAAACCCTTACACCCCTTCCCTACGGTCACGCCACCCTTCTGGTGTCTGCCAGCACCTCTGCGGCAAAACACCACTTTTGGCCGGACCGTAAAACCTTCCACCCAAGGTGCGCAGGCATCCTGCCCACGTCGGACCACCACCCCGGTGGTCAACGATCCCCTTTTGTGCATAAACTAGCTAGGGGTTTATCCCCTACGCAACCAAGAACCGCTAGGGACAAACCCTAGTGCCGCCACACACCTCCTCTTGACCGGATCCACCTAGGAACATGCCGCCACATTTGAAACCTTAGGTAGGCAAACTCCTACTATCAAGAGCTATCAAGAGCCACCCAAGATACCCCCTGCCCTAGGTGGGTTCAAGAACTAGGGTTTGGCACCAAAAAAGTGGGTTTTGACCCGGGTGGATCTGGGTTTGCTTTAAAAAGAGAAAAAGGAGAAGAAAACAGAAAAGAAGAGAGGAGAGGAGAGGAGAGGAGGGGGAAGAATCTCACCGGAGGGAGGTCACCGGCGAGATCTCCGGCGACAAGGTTAGCGGCTGATCCGGTCTGATCATCAAACACTTGTGCAACCACCAAGGTTTCAATTAAGAAGATGGATCGTATCAAATACAACCATTTCAAGACCAGATCCTGTAAGTAGAAACCCTGTGGGTGAGGAAACTGGTGGCTTAAGTGGGAAGCTGCTCTTTGGTCCATCCACTGCCATCCTGAAGGAGATGTATGTTCTAACAAAGAAAAAATTCCTTTGATTGGCTGTGGAGGCGTTAGCAATGGCTAGGATGCATATAAGAAGGTACGGGCAGGGGCAGCTCTTGTTCAGCTTTACACAGCATTTGCCTATGGTGGGCCTGCCGTTATTCCTCAAATGAAGGTTGAACTCGCTGATAGCCTAGAAAATGATGGTTTCAAGTCCATTTACGAGACAGTTGGAGCAGATTGCAGATAGTTTTCATGTAGTTCTCGAATTTTTTGTTTTCAAGATGGTGGTAGACACATTTACTTCCCCCAAAACCACGGGAGCAATTTTTGGAGGTTTACATGTTTTTTACAAAAATAAAAAAGTAAAATAGAATAAAAAAATGATAAGGCTACTTTTTTTGGGCCCACCTATTTTCAGAATTTGCACATGAGTCCCTAAAAGTTTCAATGCTCGAGGACGAGCTTTTTCGAAGACGGGGAGAATGATGTGAATGAAGGATATTGAGGATATTTTCGTCATTTTTAGGATTTATAGTATTTTTGTTATTTTCTTTTATTTTGTTAATTGGTTGTATTTTCCTTTTGTTTGTTTGTTTAGTATATAGAGGTGGAAGGGACAAGTGGCATCTAGGGGCATAATTGTAATTAGTTCGATAGCTTAGAGTCCAAGCTACTTCCCACCTATAAATACCCCATTTGTAGCCTCATTTGAGGTATTCTATATTTTGGAAAGTTTAGTGATTGAGGGTTTGAGACTTGTGATATCTTCTTATTACCCATTTGGCGTCATTTACGTCATGGAATATTTGGAAAGAAAGCAATGATAGAACCTGTGAAGATAAAGAAACTCCCCGAGAGGAAATATGGGAAAGAATTAAGTTCATAGCATCACTTTGGGCATCAACATCTAGATTTTCAAAGGAGTAGGGCTATCTTCAATCGAAAATAAATGGGCTGAATGTTTGTTATAGCTTAGGGTGTGGAGTTCACCTCTGATTTTGACAGAGCTGTTGGGTTGTCAGTGAAATGAGCATTCTATGGCTAAATATTTCGCATTGCTGGGAGGCTAATATTGATACTTGGAATTTGTTGTTATGCTGTTTTTTTTCCTTCTTTTTATTGGGTGTTGTTTGTTTTCAGTAGATAGTGTCGGGTATGTTTTTCTCTGCTTCGGTAGATATCTTGTTCACTGTATCTTTCTACTTTGTACAGTTATAAATACTAACTATAGTGCTGTTGTTCCCTATTATAAAAACAATATTAGGCTTTTTATTTTTGTTCATTACCATTTTCCCATTATCAATCAAATTAGTTCTGTTTCTGATAATAATAATAATTTAAAAAAAAAACTTGAAATTGGCACTTTTCGCACAAATGTGAGATCCATTGGAGGGTTGTCCCTGGAAACGAATATTAGGCTTCAAGACAACAACAAATATAACCACTTCTTGGGAATTTTCAGTCATTCCTTTCACGAGCAAAACTACTAGAATACATTATAATCATATGTACAGTTATTGTAATCCTGTAGTTTCTCAATACAGCTCTAGAAAGTTGTCTGATCATGTCGATTATTTAGATGACAGTTAATTATGAGATTTTGGGATGCCAATGTAAAACATATATGCGTGCCTTGCTAGGTTGAGTTATATCTGTAATACTATACTCTGACATGATCAAAATCAATATATATATATATATATATATATATATATATATATATATATATATATATATATATAGAGAGAGAGAGAGAGAGAGAGAGGCTCACCTACATCATGATGTATACATCACATCATACACCACACCTAGTTCTAGGCCCTAAGAAATCTTTTTTCCAAATTTTTTATTTTCCCCTTGAAATTAACCTTCCAATCAACCCATTTTCAAAAAAATATGTCAAAATAAATTTTGTAGCTATTTTTAAAAAATTCACAAAAAACTGCTGGCAGACCCTTATAAATAAGGAATTTTGAGTAGTTTTTTGTGGTTTTTTAAAAATAGCTGTAAAATTTATTTTGACCTAATTTTTTGAACATGGGTTTATTGGAAAGTTAATTTAAAAAAAATAAAAAATTTGAATTTTTTTTAGGGCCTACAACTAGGTGTGATGCATGGATGATGTAAGTGAGCCTTCTCCTATATATATATATATATATATATATATATATATATATATATATATATATATATATATATATATATATATATATATATATATATATATGATGTGAATTAGGATATGGAAGCGTAAAAGTAAAGAAATTAACTACACAAAAACAACAACATGTAAATGTAGGGAGTTCTATTATTTCTCTCACTAGTCTCTCAATATCAAATAGGCAAAAGTGATACACTGAGGGTCTCCTTAGAAATTTATACTAAGGAGCTAAAAAAGGAAAATAAAGAAAAATGCTAAAAGACGACTATAGCCCAATGCTCTTGCATCACTCTCCCCGCCCCCCCCCCCCCCCTCCATTAAGAGGAATCCATATAGGCGGAATACTGGCGAAAGAAATCAGGATCAACATGCTGTAAAGTCGCCTCAGTAATCCAAGAGTCCTCTGCGGCAGGGCGACCAACCCAACGGACCAAATAGCATGTGTAAATCACCCGAGACAGAGGTGACAAAAGCGGAGTCAAGTATAACCTCAATACGATCGCCATGAGAGCGGACTGGCTGATTCGGCGAAGATGGAAGAGGAATGGGTATCGCGAAAAGGAGACAAGTCCGCCACATTAAAGGTACGATGCATACGAAATTCTGGAGGAAGATCAACCTCATAGGCATTCGTCCCACAAGCGCGCACAATAGGAAACGGTCCAAAACGGCGCATAAGAAGCTTATTGCCTTTGCCGACACTCCGTTGTTTCTGGAGGTACACCATGACCAAGTCACCAGGCTGGTAGGAAACGAAACGGCGATGCACATCCGCCGCTTCTTTGTAAGAAGCGTAAGTGGACTGGAGGCGAGAACGAACATCTGCCGGTACGGAAGTCAAATGGGTGCAAACTCCTCAGCAGAAGGGCATGTAGGGACTGTCGGTGGAAGCTCGACAAGATCAATAAGCATGGTGGGGGACTATCTAAAAACACAATCTGGAAAGGAGAGAAACCGATAAAACGGTTGATGACGTTGTTGAAAGCAAACTCGGCTTCAGCAATCACTAGATCCCACCTACGGGGGTGCTTAGACGTCAAACAACGCAAAAGATCTCCCACACTCCGGTTGACCACCTCTATCTGGCCGTCGGTTTGGATATGAAAGGCAGTGAAAAACTGGAGCTCCGTCCGTAATAGGCGCCATAATGTCCTCTAGAAATGTCAGGTAAAGCGGGCTTCTCGATCGGAAGTAATGTTAGGGGGGACGCCGTGCAAGCGGACAGTCTCGCGGAAATATAAGGTCGCTACTTGAGAAGCGTCAGTCGTGCGAGAACATGGAATGAAATGCGACATCTTGGAGAATCTATCAACGACCACCATAATAGAATCATGCCCACTGGAAGTACGGGGAGGCCCACAATGAAATCCATCGAAACGTCCTGTCACGGGCGCTCGGGTATCGGTAGGGGAGTGTACAATCCGGCATTGGAGTATTGACCCTTAGACGTCTAACAAGTATAACAACGATGGATGAAAGCATTTGTATCCCGTCTCATGGTGGGCCAATAAAATCGGTTTCGTAGCAAAGCATGGGTGCGAGTCTGCCCCACGTGACCCGCTAAACCGCCTCCATGAATCTCAAAAATAATCTTCTCTCGCAAGGAAGAAGGATTACACAAAGCTGTCCCTCGGTGCAAAAATCCATCCTGTAATAAGTACTCGCTTGATGCGCCATTGCCCTACTGGCAAGCGGCATAAATGGGCCCCAACTCCACGTCGGCCGGATAGAGGTTGCGAATCTCATCAAACCCAAAAACCTGACTCCGCAAGGTCACTAAGCCATGAGCACGTCGGCTAAGTGCATCCGCTACCATGTTCTCCTTCCCAGGCTTGTACTATAGGTGGAAGGTATAACGCTGAAAGTAGGCTGTCCACTTTGCGCGTTGATCACTAACACGATGCTGGCTATGGAGGAATCGCAGGGCCTCATGGTCCGATTTAATCACAAACTCCTTATGCAGTAGGTAGGGTGATCAAAACTTCACGGCTTTCACAACCGCGTAGAACTCCAAGTTATAAGTAGAGTAGTGTAGTGCCGCGCCTGTCAGTTTCTGACTAAAAAAAACAATGGGCATTCCATTCCGACTCAAAACAACTCCCACCCCTGTCTTGCAAGCAGCGCATGACAGCTCAAACAACTGATCAAAGTCTGGCAAGGTAAGGATATGAGCAGTCGTTATCATTTCCTTGATACGTGTGAAGGCCGGAGCAGTCGTTATCATTTCCTTGATACGTGTGAAGGCCCTATCAGCCTTCTCACTCCATCTGAACTCAGCTGTCGACGAAGTGCCCATCAAATATGTAAGAGGAGCCATGACCGTGCTGAACCCTGCTATGAAACGTCGATAGAACCCCACAAGGCCATGAAGACTACGAACCTGCGTCACTGAAGTGGGGGTGGGCCAATCCACAATCGCCTGAATCTTGGCGTCATCCACCCGAACGCCTGATACCACATATCCCAAAAAAGTCACAGATGGAACCATAAAGGCACACTTTTTCAACGTATGGAAAAGCGTTCGGCTCATAAAACCTCCAGAACCTGAGTCACATGCCGCAAGTGCTCTACCTCGGAACGACTATAAATCAGGATATCATCAAAATACACCACAACGAACTTACCCAAGAATGGGCGCAAAATTTGAGTCATCACCCGCATGAACGTAGATGGTGCATTGGATAGACCAAAAGGCATCACGGTCCACTCATAAAGTCCATCCTTGGTCTTGAAAGCTGTCTTCCATTCATCACCCGACCTCATACGTATTTGGTGATACCCACTCCTCAAATCCAACTTGGAGAATATCGTCGCTCCATGAAGTTGGTCCAACATATCCTCGAGCCGCGAAGTTGGAAACCAATACTTCATCTTGATTTTATTAATGGCACGGCTATCCAGGCACATACGCCAACTCCCGTCCTTCTTGGGTGCTAGAAGTGCCGGAACCGCACAAGGAGACATGCTTTCTCGTATATATTCCTTGTCACATAACTCAGTGACCTGCCACTGTAGCTCTGCGTGCTCTGCAGGGGACATACAATAGTGGGGAAGGTTGGGGAGCTGCGCCCCTGGGATGAAGTCAATCGCATGATGAATGTCTCGAAGGGGAGGAAGCTCGTTTGGGGGAGTACACGCATTACTGTAAGACTTCAATAAACGCTGAACACATGGAGGAACGGACGCCTCCGGAGTGGTGATGGGACTAATAAGAGCATAACATATCCCCGCCTATGCGGTCTCGGTGGCTAACTCATGTGAAACAAGTAGGGCTGAGGGTCGAGTGATTGAAAACGGCCTCATGGGGCGAAGAAAGCTGCGCCCTCCATGTGTAAGAGAGCAAGTGTTGGCTCAACCATCATGCATGCTACTATGGTCAAACTGCCATGGCCTCCCCAAAAGCAAGTGGCGTACCCGCATGTCAACAACGGTGCACAGAACCTCGTCATAGTAATCCCCGATGGAGAAAGCTACTCGACACTGTCGGCTAGGGGCAAGTGTGGCTCCACTGTCCAACCACCCAATACGGCATGGTGTAGTCAACAACGCCATCTATGATCACAGTGCATAACCTACCATTCGCGGTGCAACGAGTAAAAAAAATACTCGTTCGGATCCACGTATCGTCACTAGGTGGGTACGATTGTGGATCAACGGGCGTGGTTACCATTAGTTTGTGCATATAAGCGGTAGAAATGTTCACACTCTTCGCTTGTTCATTGCAAAAAGACTCACGTCGTCGACTTATAGATTGAACGGAGGATAGTGGTACATGGGAAGGAATAGGAAGAATTCCGAGGGATGGACAACTTTTGTAGATGAGGTCGGGTTGTTCATTTAGTTTCGTGGTGTTCAGTTTAGGATGTACAAGGTTATGATAGGAAATTGAGGCTGAATTAGGTAATTCAGAGGGTCGGGGTGGCATGTTGTTTGGAACCGAGGGCAGCAAGGGATTGGCGGCAAGGTTTGAGGAGGCGGTGTGGTTGGTTAATGGTCGGTGGCGGGTTCGGAGGGTTTTCTTGGAATGCCGATTTGTTCTGGCGTCGGTCGGCAGCCATTAGGGCTGCCCGACCTCCGGGTTTGTAAGCTGGGTAGGGATTGATTCTTGGGTATGACGGTTTGGACATTTGAGGGATTGGGTTGTGAATTGGTTAGGGTTTGGTTAGATTCAGGTGGGATTACATGGAATTTGGATGGTGGTATGTTAGGGTTTCGTGAATTTTGAATATCTAAGGTTAGGGTTTTGTGTTTCATCCGGATGGTTCCAATTTGAATCCCAATCTTCAATTAGCATGATTAATCCATTAACAAACCACGCTCTGATATCAATTTGATGTGAATTAGGGTGCGGAAGCGTAAAAGTAAAGAAATTAACTACAAAACAACAACATATAAATGTAGGGAGTTCTATTATTTCTCTCACTAGTCTCTCAATATCAAATAGGCAAAAGTGATACAATGAGGGCCTCCTTAGCTATTTATACTAAGGAGCTAAAAAAGGAAAATAAAGAAAAATGCTAAAAGATGACTATAGCCCTATGCTCCTGCATCAATATATATATATATATATATATATATAGAGAGAGAGAGAGAGAGAGAGAGAGAGAGAGGGGCTGGATCGTATACGGGCCTAGTTTACGGACCGCTACCGTCCAAGAATTATCTAGGGACCGTTTTGTCTTTTTAGGACCACCTTTTGGGACCGCGATGTCTTTTAACTTCTTCTAAGTTTTAGGGAATATCAATTCTTACCCCAATGATTTCTAAGGTCTTTTAAGCTTATTTTAAAGCCTAATTAATCTGGAAGTCTAAGTGTAGAAGTTTCAGGGCTGCTGCTACTTCTTAAGCTTCTTCCGTCACTATCGTACTGGAGTTCTGAATAGCGAGGATTATCTATATAAATAATTTCTTCAGGGAGTCTAGAAACTGAAAGAGGTTTTGATGGAAAGTATTCTAGTCTTAAATACCTTATACGGTATCGTGGATTTATCTGTCTAGTTTCTTTATATATTTGATTAACAATATCAATTATATCGTTATCTATAAATTCGTCTAAATTATTTTCACCATAAGATGACAAAAATCTACGGTATGTTCTAGGGGCAGCTGTTTCTACGTTTTTAAGGAGAGGACGGATTCCTCCGGCTCTAATTAAATTAGCCTTTGTTTCAGCTAACCTTTTACGTCTAATAAATTTTAATACGTCTATACTGTCTTCAAGTATCCTAGTGAATTCTTGATATTTTTCAGGTCTTGATAGTTCTTCTGCAAAATCTTCAGTTCTTAACTTTTGTCGAAAGAGATCTCGGATCCCTGTTCTAATTATTTCTATTCTAGGTACTTCTCTTCCTAACCACTCAATGATTTGGTCTATATATTTAAAAGTACCACCTGCATATACTAAAGCAGATTCTATAAGTTCTTTATCTTTAGGGTCTGTAAGAGTCCAGTCTTGAATTTCTCTAGTTAAGTCTAAACTTGTTTGATTAACAAATTCTAAAAAGTCTTTAGTGATTTGTAAGCTCATATAAGATTCTTCTTAAAGAAATAATATGTAAAAAATAGTTAAGGGTTTGGTTCGAGTTATACCTTCCTTCTGGTCTGCAATATCTTTATCTTCTTCCCTTTGTCTCTTCAGCTTTGTTACTATTCTTCTCCGGTCTCGGCCTCCTACAACTCTCTCTTTATGTGTCGCACCTCAATCCACTACTTTGGCGGTTGACCCGTTTCCTGCCTGTACGCCTTCACGCCTAACGCCCACCTGGCTAACGGCTAATCGGCACCTGACGGCGGTTCACCAGTATAACACTTTGTGTGTTACACCAGAGGTTCCACACAATAGTCCTCTATGAACAGAAAGTTGGAGACAATTTGGAAAATAATAACAACTTAGCATAAGAGATTTCTGGAAAAGAAAATACTTTTATTGCATTGCATAAGTAAATACAACTCTCCCCTCTCCCCTAACTATGAGAGGTTTACTCACTCATATACATATTACTCTCTACAAGCATACTATCTCTAAAAGTCTAACAATCTCTCACTCTCTAACTCCTTATGTCTAAAACACAAATGGACGCTCCCTTTTATAGATCAAGGGTACTACAAAATGACTGGTAACTGGATACCAAAAGCAATCCGGTTGAAAGCATAATTATTAAAGCACAACTGTCTTCAGAATCTTATCAACTGGGTCTACAGGCTTTTATCGTCTTTCGATAATTGGGGGGACCTCTTTCTTTATAAAAGGAAAGGCGTGCCAAGTCTTCATCATAGTCTTGTCATTTTGTAATAATGCAAGAGCATCAAACAAAGTCTTCGTCTTTTTCATCAGTCTGGTGGCCCATGTGGGGCAGGCATCTTTATGCTTTATGGAAAGCATAGTCTAGGCAAACGATTCTTCCGTCTTTAATAATTCATCCACCACTGAGGGACCCTTCTTTGTCGTGTCTGTGTCTTCTTCTGCCTTGTCCTGGTTTGGGAGGGTATTGTTGAAAAACTCATCAATAAGGCCTACCGTTCTAAGGCTAGCTGGCAAAGCTATCTCTACCATTTCTTTGGATTCTTTCTTGAGCCTTCCATTGAATGGCTCATCAGCTTGGATTATTAGGTCTTCTTTGTGGTAGGCAGTGTACCACCTGTCTTCTCCTGTTAATAACTCCATGATTTCAATTGTCTCCATGGCTTGAGAGATCTGGAGCTTGGACTTATCAATAATTAAATCTTTAATCTCGTCTTCTGATAGGATCTCAACATCTTTAAATGTATAATTAGAAAATCTAACAAGTCTAAATCCTTCCACTCTCATTCCTCCGCAGGAACTTGGAGCAATCTGATAAATTCTAGCGAATAAAGGAAGGAAATCTTCTACCTTTTTAACATACTCATGGACTATCTTTCCAAGAGCAACCGAGTCTTCTATAGTCGCAATTTGGATGAGTCCGATGAACCCATAGTCTGCTAAGGTTATCTGGGCAATTTCTGCTTTCCCAGCAAGATAAATCTTTGGAACGTCTTTGAAGAAACCTTTCATTATTAAAGCATCTCCATTAGTCTCAGATAATAACATATTGAAATGTTCAATAATGCTATTCGATTTTTTTTATAGTCTTCAGTTAATGGAAGATTATTATGACCAAATGGTATAACAATCTTAGTCTTAAAAGTCTTTTTCTGATAACAAAAATTATCAGTGGGTCTAGCTTTGGAGGATTCTCCAAGAGTCTGAGCATAGGTTTGAGTCTGTGGTCTAGGTATAGCAGTATTACTGAGTTGGTTAATTGCAAGTCTTTGAGTTCTCATAAATCTGGCAATAGCTACCAAATTTTGTTTGAACTCGATCCAAAGTCTATTCTTCACGTTCCACCATATGGCATCTATAAGGGTATTTTCGTCTTCTGAGAATTCTCGTCTAAATTTGATCAAGTCTGGGTATCTTTGATCGGGTCTATATTGGGGAAAATACATCTTCCCAATGAGTCTATTTTGAGAAATAATCCCTTGTCTAGATTTTCCAGGAGGAACTAAGATATCATCAAAGTTCTCTAGGATTGGTCTTTCTTGAGAGTCTTGAATATGAGTCGGTCTTTGCGTTACACCAACATTTGGTCTTACGTGTCTAAGATAGTCTGCAACGTCTTCCCTGTTTAGTCTATTCGTTCCAGAGGAACTCATGTCTTCTGGGTCTTCTGTTTGCAACATAAAACATGAAATCATATTAGTGTTAGCAAACATTGGCTCTCTTGATATAATGTCTGGAATGGTATTTTTACTTCCCTTAATATGTATAACAGAGAAGTCATAACCATTAAGCAATTGTTGCCATCTAATTAGTCTATTAGTCCTTGATTTGGACAAGTCTAAATCTATGAATTTTACTGCATAAGAAGAGTCAGTATAAACAGTAAAATGTTTAGGTCTAAGAAACAGCATATATTTTTCTATTGCCCTTACTATGGCTAAAACTTCTTTTTCATGGGCACTGTATCTTGTTTTTGGGTCTGTAAAGGTTCCAGAACTATGTCTACAAAGTTTCTTCTTTTTTGTCTGATGATCAATGGCAAAGTATACTGCTCCCCATTGTTTATCAGAGGCGTCTGTTTCAACTATAAACTGGTCTTCTGCATTAGGCAGTTCAAGTAAAGGAATATTCTTGACTGCATCTTTAATTTGTCTTATTACTTCAAAGTCATCTTTAGTCCAATAAAAGGGATTGGTTTTGTCTGTTCCTTTTAATTTGGATGTTAAGTTCTGTCTTTTTGAAGCAAGATCTTTAATAAAGTCTGCAGCACAATTAAGCAATCCTAAAAACGATTGTAATTGTTTTCTATCTTTGAGTTGATCTGGAAACTCAAGAATCTTTTTAGTTATGTGTTCAGCTAAGGATAATTTTCCTTTATTAATATGCATTCCCACAAAGTCTATTTCAGTATGGAATAATTGCATTTTCCTTTCGGAAATAACAATACCATGTTTGTCTAATTCTAAGATAATCTTTTTAAGATGGTCCACATGCTCTGTTTCAGTCTTACTTGCTACAAGAATATCATCTATGTAAACAAGGCAAAATTCTGAATAAGGTCTAAATATATTATCCATTCTTCTTTGGAAAACTTGAGGAGCATTCAAGTATCCAAATGGCATTACTAGCCATTCGTATTTTCCTTGGGGCACACTAAAGGCTGTCTAAGTAATACTGTCTGGATGCATCTTAATTTGCCAGAAGCCTGATTTGCAATCAAACTTACTGAATATAATTCTATCTTCGATTAAATTAATCAAATTATTCTTGTCTGGTATCTTATAAGAATCAAATTCACAATTCTTATTTAATTGTCTATAGTCTATAACCATGCGTCTTTTTCCTCTTTTACGTTCTGATTCATTTTGAACATAGAAGGCTAAACTATTATGTCTACTTTTACTTTCTCTAATAATGCCTATCTTAAGCATTTCATCTATGTCTTTCTTGAATTCTTCCCTATCCTCTTGTGAGTATCCTTTCTTATAGGTTCCACCATTAATAGTGGCGTCTGGGTTAATAGGGATGATTTCACAATAGCTTTGGTCTTTATCCCACTTAGCGATGGGATTTTCTCCTAAAGTAGGCTCTGCTAGTTGCCTAATCTTTTCCTTTTCTACTTCTATATCCATTTTCCTATGTTTGGATATAGCATGTACCTGTAATAAGGTATGCTGGGCTTGATCTAAGATGTCTTGTTGTATAAGCGTTATTTGCCTATAACACTTTTGGTCTGGACACTTACACTCTTTTTGTAAGGGTTTGGTGATATCTAGGGCTTCTTGTTGGGTTGTAGGTCTAGGTCCACCATGCTCAGCTAAAGAACTTTGATGTTTTATGGCTCTATAATTGGGATTGACCTGCATAAGGTCAAAGGCGACATGATCTATTAGAGGGGCTTTAATATTAAATTCCTCTTGATCACTAATTAATATCTTATCATTATACTGAGTATAAGGATGATATTTACTAATAAAGTCTTGTCCTAAAATAATGTTTCCTGTGAAACTAGGACGAGGATCCATTATCCAAAACCGATGATTAACGGTTTTGTTGGTCTGATTTCCTAATTTAAAATAAATAGGAATAGTCTGGAAATATAAGGTAAATGGATCTCCATTAGCCACTTTACCATTGATTTCTTGAGTACTTTCTAGAAAACAGTCTTCAGAGAAGGCATTATAAAGGCTGAAAGTCTTTTAGGATAGTCTTTATGTTGAACAAATAATTCTACAAAACAAGCATGTGGTTTAGTAGAAATTCCTAAATTGTTCTTTTCTAAAATAGATATTCCTTTCTGAGGTTTATCTATAACATCTAAGGGTATTTGGTCTTCTGAACTACTATCAGAATAGTATTCTTCTAAATCATAGGAAATTCCCTTTCCTTTCAAGTCTTCATTTTCTTGCAATCTTTTGGCTATATTTCTATCAATGTCTTGATAATATGTTTTAATGTCTAAGTCTATTTGAGAGTCATACTGGCTAGTATAGATTGCTCTAAATCTAATTCTCCAACAGTCTTCATGGTAGTGTAATTGACAAACAAAACAAACCATAAATAATTCTGTTTGTATAGTCTCAAAACGTTCTACACATCTAAAGTCTTTCTTGTAACATTTCATCTCAAACGTGCAATAATGTCTTTCATCAAAGTAACATCTGGGTATATAGGTTAGTAACTCAGGATTACTAACTGTCCATCTTTTCTTTAAAAAGGGGCTTAATATACACTTAAACCAAGCATCTTCAAAGTCTATATATTCATCATCTAGATCGCCTTCTATGGCTTCTACGGTCTTTTCAATTTTATCTAACCTAGTTAGAATAAAAGGAGAGTCTATTTCTGCTTGAGAAGGTTTATTATATACGGCCTTAATTCCGTTTATAATTTCTTCGTATTTTTCTTCTACTTGGGCCATGTCTAGTCTAAGTTCATTAATAATACTATCCATCTTAGATAGATTATGTCTTTCCATATTATTAAGGTAATTTGCTAAATTTTGTTGGAATTTAACAAAGTCTGTATAGAAGGTAGTTAATCCTTCTGTCTTAGCCTTTAAGTCTAAATGCAAGTCTTTAACAAAGCTACTGTTATAGTCTTGGGTAGCTGCTATGGATGTAGAAATTAAATTCAATCTTTCTAATATAAGTCTAGTTGCTTTAGCCGCGCTGGCAATCTCATTTTCATTTATCTTGTAATAAAATCTATCATCATTTATCTTTTCTAAAATTCTTTGATAAAATTCTGATAAAGTCTGAATGGAGAGGTCTCTTGGTACCTCATTCCAGTTTGATCTAACTATCTCCATTAGGAAGATAACTATCTAGTCTAGGGATAAGCTTAGCTTGTTCTTTGGTAAGTTTAATTAACTCACTGTCTTGATTTTTAATTTCTAAAATGTCTTTGTTAAGGACTTCTATATGATTAGTCTTAATATTTATTTCTTGTAACACGTGTACTAAGTCTATTGGGATTTGATTATCTATGTCTAATAATCTTTTAGAGATATTTTTGATCTCTGTTTCTAAGGTATGAGTGTCTTTTATTAATTGTCTTAATATAAGCAGTATACACTTATTTTGGTCTATTATGCTATTAATAGCACTAGCAGTAACTTGTCTACTGTCTGCGTGTTTGGCGGGGATATGTTCAATGTGTGAACAACCGTCTATGTGAGAGGTTAAGCAACCTACTGAGTCTAAATCAATTATGGGTATAGGTTGGTAGTCTGGGTTGGATCCAAAAATATCTTGGTAAATGCGAGGAATAAATCCCAAGGGCATTAAAGTCTTTTTACTTTTAGTCTAAAAGGAACGTCTTATGGCTCTGATACCAGAATTTGGGTTTTGGTTGGAATTTGGTGAGTTTCTAAAATCTTTAAGGTCTTGATACCAATTTTGGGTCTAAACTATAAATCTTTTAATTATATGGTCTTAAACTAAGGTTTTAGTATAAGACAAGAGGGGGACCATCTAGAGTAAATAAAAGTCTTTGGGACCACGAGGGGACCACTTTCGGGATAAGGAAAAAGTCCGCACGAAAAGTCCGCACGGGAAGTCCGCACCTGAGCCTATCTGTATATATATATATATACAGAAAATCTCTTGTAAGGGCTCCTTATGGTGCAGACCCCGGTACAAACCATTTTTTATAATAGTAAAAAAATGATTTTTTTTATGAAACTTCATGGATATGATCTCCACGGTGAGAAGATCATCTCCAATTTTTTCCATCAAAAAATTCAATAAAAAACCCGTTGAGATGAGGTGATATGTAAAAAAATGGCATAAATATGCATTTTCAACCGTTGAAATATTGAGTTGGAGCCAGTCACTTGATTGATTGAATTTTTTTATGATACTTCATGGATATGATCTTCTCACTGTCGAGATCATAAAGTATCATCAAAAAATTCAATAAATCAAGTGATTGGCGCCAACCCAATATTTCAACGGTTGAAAATGCATATTTATACCATTTTTTTACATATCACCTCATCTGAATGGTTTTTTTATTGAATTTTTTGATGAAAAAAATTAGAGATGATCTTCTCACCGTGGAGATTATATCCATGAAGTTTCATCAAAAAATTCATTTTTTTACTATTTTAAAAAAATGGTATGTACCGGAGTCTGCACCATAAGGAGTCCTTACATGAGGGGGCCTCTCTCTCTCTCTCTCTCTATATATATATATATATATATATATACAGATTACGCATTGTGTATAACTTTCTCACTTATTGACATTTGCAGATTCAAACTCTTCCAGGAATCTCTACTCAATTTGTTTTAACATGCTCAGATGGTTCTTCCCATACTTTTAGGACATACAATGATATTGGGTAATATATTTATTTCATTTAATTATTTTTCTCTATATTTATTTGAATGTCAACGTCTTTTCTTATTTATTGTGTCATTGTGGTGCTGAACTATCCTACGCATCTAAATCAAATAAAAACATTGTTGGTGAAATCAAATCTTGTCTACTCAACCATGCACAACGAATGAAAGATATATATATATATATATTTTTTTTTTGCTTAAGGATTACTTTGCATCGCTCTTGCCTTTCCTTCAGATTCTCCATTCCTCCAACTCGCAATGATGAGTTTTAGTGGGGATTCTCCAATTTCTACTGGAAATTGTGAGTTAACTTATGGCCCACTAGCTGTAGTGTAAATTCCTATTGTTCTCGTTATAGACAATGAAATTTTTTTATTTTCAGCATTGTCGTCTGCTCTTTGAGTTCCAATTTTAAGATGTCATCATTTAGTTCTCACTAAACTCTCTTACACAAAATTGTAAGGATTACAAAAGTATAAAACTCCCTCCATAGTCATAATGGGGGAGAACTGACTTGTAGTGGAGGTAGAGAAAAGATGGAAAAATATCAGAAGACATAATGGCCTACAGTTTTTAATTTTTTCTCTCAAAAAAGTTCTAAGTTTTTGAAGGAGAGAAGTTTCCTGTACTTTTGTACTTTTGTTGGGCATATAGATACTTCCTGGTGTAGAATGAGCATATTCTGATATTTCTTGTTAAGTCGAATGAATGAGTGACCAAATAGAGGGATCTCGAGGCTGGATGGAGAACTATGTGGAGATGGTTGGCTGATTGGTCCCATTTATGGTGTCTGTTTGTTAAATTGTATGGTTTAAGAATAATTCTTACTGAAAGGAAAAGATTGTTTCTGAAAATAGCATAACATCACCAAAATTTCTGAATTTTAAACTAGGACTGTTGATTTCGGATGATGGGAATTGTGACCACCCATATTTTCCATATTTAAGGTGGTCAGTCTTAAATCTCAAAACTATGGAAGTTAAACAAATAAATATCATTATCAAGCATGTACGATAAACAGACGAGGCCAATAAAATAATAACTAATATTCGAAGAATAGTCCAACCGATAAATCATAAAATAAACCAATGTATATTACCATCCATAACCTTGGAATCCCGAATACAAATAATCCAGATACAAATCCATCGATGCCAAAATATATAAATTGTCTCATAATATCCAACAACTCAAACTGATAAAGCCTAGCCCGTATAGGAACTGGCCTCTATCCTGGAGGTACAACTCTAAAATCAACTATATTCTCAAGAGTTCACAAGAGGAGACAAGTTTTTTTTGGTGCAGAAAATTGCACAACAATGATAAAGAAATAATAAAGAAATTAACCACACAAGAATACCAGATTTTACGTGGTTCAGCCGTTATGGCCTATCCACGGTGGGGTTTGGTTCCCACTCTTCACTATAATCTCTTTGTTGTTTACAATGGAGCTTTTGTGAGGGGAGAGCCTAATTGCCCCTTTTATAATGATTATGTGCCTTATATAGGCCAATACAACATTAGGGTTTGCACCTAAATAGAACATGTGCTCCTATTATTTGACTGAGTCCACATACGTAACATGTGACTAAAATCATCTGCCATAGACTTTGGCCTTTGGCTCCCTCGCCTTTGATATGGTTGGCCGAGTATTTGTCTCGTCCGGCCGAGTGTTGGTCCCGTTCGGCCGAGTGTTCAACATCATTCGGTTCAGAGTCGAGGATATTTTTCCCTCTTCAGTAAGCCCCCAATTCCCGAAGGGCATTTCAAGCGTCCAAAATGGTCAAGGGAATGTTCCCCGGAACTCTACCTTTTTTGTCGTTCGTATCCGATCTCTAAAGGTGCTATATAAATGGTCGTTCGGCATTGAAGTGGTAACTGAAGTGTGAACTCATACAAATGCTTCAATGACATCGTTCTTCAGTGTTCGGCTTCGACAAACGGATAAATATTGATCGGTGATCACTTGTGGTTTCATAAAACCCCCCGAAGTATCATTTGAAGTCTGATTATCCCCAAGTTTAGTATCTCCACATGTCAAGCAAAAGTGATGTTCGGAGTGTGTTTCTTTAGAGTTTTCTATGGTCTGAGAGTGGCGTTGTAGTCATAATGTGGCTTTTGATGAGCCGAAGGAAATTACCGTAGCCTTAAGAAAACATAATGCTTCTTCATAGCCCCGAAGTCCCTAATTCATGGGGGTTTGATGAGATAATACAAACTAAAATGTGTCCTCAATTGATGATGTATGCAATTAGACTCTAGCCTCCTTCGCATTTGAAAGATGGCCGAAAGGATTATAATAGAGCATCCCGTGGCCATCATCTTTTAAAATAGCTGAGGTGTAAATATGTTGTTTCGTAGAATGGGCACATGATATGTCATGATTCTTGATTTCTTGGGCTTTCATATCACTTGTGGTTTCATAAAAATCGCCGAAGTATCATTTGAAGTCTGATTGTCCCCAAGTTTAGTATCTCCACATGTCAAGCAAAAGTGATGTTCGGAGTGTGTTGCTTTAGAGTTTTCTACGGTCTGAGACTAGCGTTGTAGTCATAATGTGGCTTTTGATGAGCCCAAGGAAAATTACCTTAGCCTTAAGAAAACACAATGCTTCTTCATAGCCCCCGAAGTCCTTAATCCATGGGGGTTTGATGAGATAATACAAACTGAAATGTGTCCTCAATTGATGATGTATGCAATTAGACTCCAGCATCCTTCGCTTTTGAAAGATGGCCGAAAGGATTATAATAGAGCATCACGAGGCCATCATCTTTTAAAATAGCCGACGTGTAAATATGTTGCTTCGTAGAATGGGCACATGATATGTCATGATTCTTGATTTCTTGGGCTTTCATCGAGGTAGCCAGATGGTACATGAAGATAAGTGGGGCTGAGACTTTAATCTTTTTTTTTTCTTTTTTGAAATTTCGTTCTCGGTTCTTCGGCTTTTGAAAGTAGCCGAATGGTTAGAGGATGTGAGGTTACCGAACAGGGGCTTAAGCCCCCGAGCCGTCGGGCCCATAACTTGATGTTTCATAATTGTTCGAGTTGTAGGCGTCCATTATCCGACCATCGGCTTTGAATAACAAGGGTGAGGTGATCGGTTAACCGACCGTCAATAAATCAAGTAACCTTTTGAAAAATGACTAGGCGGAGGTGTTCGGTGTTAACGGGTCGTCAGCAAGTCATGAAATGTGAATACCAATAAGGCTGAGGTGTTCGGTGAAACGCGACCCTCATTCAAATCATATCTTCAATACCGACAAGGCTTGTTCAGTGAAAATTGGCCATCAACGAGTCATATCTTCAATACCGACAAGGTTGAGGTGTTCGGTGGAAATCGACTGTCAATAAGTCATATCTTCTGCATATGGTCTAGATTGAGGTGTTCGGTGACACTCGCTAGATCATAACTCGATAAGCCATTGAATTCCCGAAGAGTGATACGACTGAGGTGTTTGATGAAAACAAGACGTCAATGATCATGTTTTCGATCACTAGTTAGTTTGCTTTTAAGAGTTGACTTATCAGATAACGAGAATATTCCATGCTCTTAGATCCCCCCTTTAAAGCTAATGAATTGAGTTATCCTTTCTTGGCTTAGAGTGTTTGTCTTCATTTCAAACGAGCATTTTCTGAGACTATCATAAGTCTCGGAAAGGTGTTCCAGGACCTTATCCTTTATGTAGCTTTCCAGGGAGTATGACTCCGAAGTGAATTGTCAAGGATAAGATCCAGTGTCTTATCTTCATCTTACCATTTTGTTTGTGTTTACTTCTTGATTAAGCATTTACCGAACAATTTAGGTATGAAACATTCTCTCATCGGGGGTAACTGGTGAAAACCACTCATGCGGGTGGAGCCAAACACACGCGTAATTATTGAAGAAAGAATCTTATCAGGATAAATAAGCTATAATGGGGTTTTATTCTGAATGACCCGACATGGAGTACGATTCAAAAGACAAATGCCCGTTAAGACATCCCCGTAATAGATAACGGACCACTCCCATAATATTTCTGTTTTTTCTTTCGGCGGCAACTCCATTTAGTTCAGGAGTATATGAGCAAGTGAGTTGTTGAAGAATACCCTGTTTGTTAAGATGAGAGCCAAACTCATTTGAGATGTACTCTTTAGCATTATCAGATCGAATCCTCTTAACAACAACATTAAATTGAGTTTTAATAAGTTGTAAGAACTGTGTAAAAAGGGGTAGCACATTAGATTTTTTACAAAGTAAATAAATCCAGGTACACCTCGAGTAGCCACAAATAAAAATGACCTAATATCAATGTTTAAAAAAAGTTATAACAGGTCAGAGGTCCCAAACATCAAAATGTATTGTATTAGATAAAAAACCCAAGGGGCCCGATGCATGTGGAGGATATAATTAGTTTTAGTATGCTTAGATAAAGAGCAAACATCAAATTGGAATTTTGAAGAACTGCAAGCTTTAATTAAGTTGGGGAACAATATACAAAATTATTAAAAATTGACATCTCCTAAACGATAATGCCACAATTGTAATGTGTGACACGAAAAAACATAACGGTCTGAAGCAGGCAACACACTAGCATGAAAAATAGAAGCGGAAGATGGAATTGGTGGAGGATACCCAAAGTAGTAGAGTCCGTCGCACTCATATCCCCTGCCAAAAATCCTCCCCGTATGCATCTTGGCGATAACACCAATCAAACAAGAAAACAACAACACAATTAAAACTTCTTGCTAAATAATTAACAGATAACAAGTTTATAGCAAGACTAGCTTGTAGGCCACGCGTTGCGTAGCCATAAAATGTTACTTTTTGAAGACTTACATTATGAAAGAGGATATAGTTAAAGCATGTTGAAAACATATTTAACATAGTAGAATGAACACCCTTATTTAAGGTGATATTTATATACCAAAAACGCCACTGACCGGAGTGAGACTGTTGTCGACCGTGAACATGCCTTCGAGCACCCCCAATTGTTCCTTAAACGGTCTAAGCTTTTTCCCTTCGCACACACCGGATAAAGTGCGATTATCTTCCTCATAATCCCCCATTTGTGCCACTGGTAAATTTATATCGATGTCTTTCATACGATATTAAATTGAAAACATCAAACAAATAAAAGTAGAGAGTGAAAGGGTTATATATATACCAGAAAAAGATTGAAATGATGGTTTAACCCTATTTAGACTTCTATACATGAACCTCCTAATACATGAACCAACTAAATGCATGTATTGACCAAATATATGTGTCTACATACATGAACCAACAAAATGCATGTATTGACTAAATACATATGTGTCTACATTAATTTAGATAATACAAAATTAATAAATAGCCTGTATTGTGATGACAACGTTATATATATCTATAGATTAGGTACAAGTAAAACTGAGTGTAAAGTAATGTATGTAGAGAGACGTATGCCACCTTTGCTGAGAATGGGTCCTATCAGCAAGGAGAACCTGTTAATGGAAGGGTTGGATAAATGAAATAAAAAAAAATTTCTCACCCGTCATATGATCACTAGCACCAGAATCCATAATCCAAGTAAAAAGGAGTGGCAGCTATGTGAGCACGATATGCTCGAGGAGTACCTGAGGAGGATGCAGTTATAGCAGTAGTCTTACTAGCAGAAGCTTGAGAATTACCTAACAAATGAAGTATTCGATCATTCTTTGAACTGACGGGTTGCTCAATCCTAGCATTCAGATCATCAGAAGTAGATAAATGAGAATCAGTGGGCCCTTCAGCAACTGCTGCTGTACGAGTTTTACCCTTCTTATTTCTTAACTCAGGATACAATTCTAAGTAGGTGAGCTTTACATGCTCCTCTCTACTTCAATTCTCACATAACATTTATTTCTTTTTAGGACGTGTACCCCAAAACGGAGCAAAAGAAGAATCCAAATATTGATTCCCTTTATTGGCTACAAAAGCCATCTGATCAGCTGTAGAAGGAGATTCAGGTTCCACCATAGATGAGGAAGTAAATTTGGGGCACCGCTCATACTTTTCACACACTGCATACACTTCACCTAGTGGAGGAAGAGGTGAAGTGTTCAAAATTTGTGTTCGAGGAAGCTCCAAAGAAGTTTTAAGGCTCATCAAGAACTGGGAAGCATACTACTCCCATCGCTAAGTTAGATTGCTATAAAACGTTAAAACCAAATCATCGCCTTGACAGGCATGCGCTATCTCCTTACATAGTTCAAACATCTAAACCTCATTGTATGAATGCGAGTACATAGCAGTCATACCCTTTCATAGGAGCGGAACAGACTTATAAAACTAAAAAATTAAATAACAATCGATTCCATAGAGTTGAGCATTCATCCCAGAATAGTGCAATTGATAACAGATCACTGACTGAAGGTTGGATCAGATTCCTTCGGCGTTGGGATCTCCCCAAGAAACTAACCAATTTTTCTTTTTTATCACAGAATAAATGAAACGATCGAGCCCATGACGAAAACTTTCGTCCATTAAGCAATTGAGCCTTGACTTCTTGTGAGGGTGAGTGGTCATCAAATCAAATGATGGGTTCTTTACTTCGACGATTCTCCCGTCATACATCGTGCACTAAATCAACAATGACACCAACAATTATGAAGTCACAAGAAATACGAATTACTCAAAGCAATCCACAAAAGGCAAGCCACAATAAAAAACAGCCCACAAAAAACTATCATGTGGCCACCAAATATTAACGGAGTAACAGCAAATAAATCTCTAGATCACAAGAGATGAAAAATGATTGAAGTACACCTTCAATTGCATACAATCTATGAAGAGAGAACTTCAAATACCCATGAAATTTTTCTGCTCCAAATGATGAAAAATTGCACCAAAAATCTACCACATCATAGGTAGATAATAAGAGTCTCTTTTAGTCAAAAGAAATCCGCCCCCAAAATTGCTGTAAACCGCTCAAAAAATTCAAACCCTAGGCAGCTTGATGTTTGACCTCAAACCCTAGGGGGAGGGGGGCGCACCCGTACAAGGGCCCACAGAGGGGATGCGCAACCCTAGGGTTGGTCGCCTAGGGTATACGTCACTGGTGGTGGTGGCCGGAGGTGGGGGGGTTGACTGGGGTGAGGAAGGAGGGTGGCTGGGGTGAGGAAGAGGAAGGAATGGGCTGGTTTCCTTTTTTTTTAAAGCACTGATACCAACTAGAATTAGAGAATTCAATTATGGTCCCTACAAGTTTAGGGACTTACATTTTTACCGAGGAGGAAATACATTGGGGGACCAAATTATCCTTATTGCTGGGTGTTGAATCGACAACAATTATAGGGGAGCTCTAAAACTATTGTTCAGCTTTAAGTAGATTGAGCAATCTGAATACACTCCACAGCTCCTTGGCAGTCCACCCGACTTGAGTTTGATATAAAGCAGACAGAATTTACCGAATGTGTCGTCAGCCTTATATTCATTGGACACGTCACCAGGTATTCAGCAACGGAGAAGCGAGGTTCGTCAGGAGTTAATGAAAATGGTGGAGCCCGAATGAGATATTGCTTTGGACCAACATTTGAGCGTTGCTAAATGTACTCTGCTGTGTGGATTGAATCAGATCGTTCAGTAACCGACCCATTAGGCGGTTCATGGAAACCTCCATGACTTTGCAATCAACTTTACATTTTTTAGTCTACTATAACAAGAACAGTTCACCTGCTCGGATTCACTTGTCGGCTCGAGTTTTCCAGTAACTCGAGCCGGAAAACATTGGCTGTGAAGAAATGTGCCTGAGCCTCAACTATGTCTCCATTATCGTCCTCTGTATATTTGGATTGAAATTGATCGTCACTGAATGAGTTATGGTGTGAAGACAATCATTCCCGAAATTTTGTGATATTCCTGCTTTTTACCCACTTCAGTTTGTGGATCTGGTTTATTGCTAACGAATCCTCGTCAGGCGGGATTGTTTGTACACATGGTGGCAACACAGTATCATTTGTTCTCTCCGACCTAACTTGTACCGGTTAGAAAACTCAACGGAGAGAGTTAATCTTCAAGGTCTTGAACGGAGACATTGATGACAAACACGTGTTCGATTGATCAGAGGATGGGCATAAAATTAAATCATAACTCTAAAATTCCTCGCCGTGTCAACTTGACGGTTTGGTAGGCTCTGTGATGTTCATGAATCTGATTTTTGTCCATCGTTGGAAATTCTGGATCGCCGGATTTTTATCAGCAGTTGAATTCAGAGAATCCGGTCCGAACTGAGATATGCCTGATGGGGTGGTCTTCTTCTGAAATTCGTGATCGGGTCTGATGAGTTCGTTGTGGACCCAATATCCATAAATCCAGACCCGCTGGGTCCAAATGACGAAGTCAAAATCCTCATTGTTGAGACAAAAACGGAATTACTTTTTCAGCACCCGCGATTTGCATAATTTTACCATCTGTTGAATCCAGATCTCCTGGCTGGCAGCTCATCCCTGACATTCTGACTTAATTTTTTATATCTGTAGAGATAATATGAGGTTCCTCGTTTGAATGTAGTATTTTTCTCCTCTTTATCTTTGTTCAAAATGTATGGCTGGGTCATCATCCTGCAAAAATATCAATGGTACATGATAAGAAGCATGTTACATGGTCGTGCACCACTGCTGAAGCTCACAGCCCCATAATGGGTGACAATGGACCAGGGTTTATAAACGACTAGGCATAAAATATGGAATGATTGTACTTCTGATGTGAACAAGGGCCTTATGGTCATTTTTTTAGGCTTTTAAGTCTTTACTTTATTTTTAGTATTGCATTGTATTTTTCTTTTGTTTAGTATATAGAGGAAGGAAGGTTATTGGTATCTAGGGATATAATTGTAATTCGATTGATAGCTTAGAGCCCAAGCAACTATAAATACTCTTTTGTAGCCTTATTTGAGGCATTCTTCCATTTTGAGATATATTGACTGGAGAGAGTTTAGACGAGAGTTATCTTCTTGCTCCCATTTGCCGTCGTTTACGTCAATTGGTATCAGAGTCTCGTTGGCTCCACCCGTTGTTGTCGTTGTAAAAAAACACAGAAATCATAAAAAAAGACAAATGGGTCCAAGAAGAAAATACACCGCCGTGGATTCTTCTCACTTGCGTCTCGAGGAGGTTATCAACCGGTTGATAGCTCGAATGGAGGATTTCAATGCTCGTCTTCCTCCCCCAAGTGCCACCACCGGCCGCCCTCGCACCGCTCTAACACCATCTCAAAACCCTAACCCTAATTCACCCCATTCTACTCGTTCCACACCCCTACCACAAAAAAACCCAAATCAAAACCCTAATACCTAATTCGAAACCACCACTGGTGGTAGGATTCTACCACCGTTGACGCCGGCTTCCTCCCAGTCTATTTCAATCGCTACTGACCACCACACGCCAAGGAAAGATCTTGCCAAGCAGGTCAGCCGCCCCTGTCCAGCTCCTCAGGCGCTGACTTTCACCTCCCGACCACCAGTCGCCACTGAAAACCCCTTGCCGGAGCCGTAGACCTTCAAAACTACCGCCGATCTCCACTATCCAGTTACATCTGCCTCGATTCGGATTCCAAATCAACAGAACTCCACCACTGATGGCTGCCCTATGCCGATCGTGATTACTGACTCCTCAACAGTGCTCAATACTTCAATTGAGAGCCAAAACCACGAAATCGGTGCCGCCGAAGGTCGTTTACAGCCGGCTGACCTGCTCCGCTCTTCTTCGAGGCAATCCGCCCCAAATTAGAGTCAAATTACCCCTACTGTGGCTAGAATACACTCCCCAACTGTCGCAGAAATCATCCGTAACCTCCGGCGTCCAAAGAGGGCAGATCCGACCCAGTTACAATCAACCGACGGTGTTCCGACCTTACTCCGGTTTTAGATGACTCCATAGTGGTCATTGACAAAAAGTTTGAACAAAAAACCCTAGGGTTTCAACCCCTACACATCCAAGAAAGCATAAATACAAACCCTAGTCTCCCCACCTGCTCTCTTATGTTTGGAACCACACAAATACATGTCCCTACACTCGAGACACTCCACCAATACACCCCCACCCTCCAAAATCATCAAGAATCACCCAAAAACCCTCCTCCACCACCCAAATTTCCATTACACCACTATCATCCCCCATCCCCACATCTTCCCTCGCCGTGCATTCTTATCTCACACCATGTACCACCACAAACTCATCAAACCTATTCCACAACCCCTCATTGCCACATTTCAACCTACCCTCGACACCACCCACAGAGATACTTTGAGCCTCATCATCTTCCTTGAATGCCACCGGCCCCACCCACCACTATTGATCCCCATCCATCCCATATTGCCTTCCCCACGCTTCCGCCTCCACTTATACTACACACTTCCCCACCCACGGGACACCCGAGACATATTCCTCGCCCCCATTCTGTGTGGGATGCATGCTCTGCCCATTCTACCCTTGTCAATTCACTTGAGCGGGTACGGGAGTGGATTAGTCTCCCTTCACCTGACCGCCCACCCTCACCCCGACCCCACTTTGTCCTTGACATTGATCCTCCACCACCCACTGAATGGCGAACTGATGTGTCGCCTTTTGACTCCTTGAGTCCGAAGGTCACTCCATATATGCCTATCATTGAGAGGAAATTGCTTTTTTGTGCTACCAGAGAGGGAACCTGATGGACCATTGCCCTTACTGATAGCCTACGGTTCCGCTCCACCTCATTCCCCATCTAAGGAGGCTGTACCACCCTATAATCCTCACCCTTTACCAGTCCGTCTAGAGACACCACCACCACCTCCTGATCCTCCTCATCCAACGCCTAGGAGACAGCGGCAGAGAGCCCAGATTGTTGACCGCGATGATGACTTAGATGAGGATGCCTTGGCCCTACAGGGTGGGTGACGCCATTACACACTTAGCCCTTCAGTTATTATCGAGGAGTCTGCAGAGCGATATTCGAGTCGATATCCCGATGTTCGATGGCCACCTTCAGCCCGCTGCCGTTGTTGATTAACTTGCCACCATGGAGAGGATTTTTGAGTACAAGCGATTGAAGGGTCGCCAATGCGTTTTGTTAGCGACAACCAAGTTTCAGGGCTACCCTAGTGTTTAGTGGAATGATTTGGAGCAGCGCTGTGTTCTTGAGGGTCAGCCTCTTATCCAATCTTAGGCAGAACTCCGGACACAGCTGATGGCCGCTTTTGTTCCTGCTACTTATAAGCGTGATCTCTTTTTGCGGGTCCACTCTCTTCGGCAGGACACTACGATCTTAGACACCGAGCGCTTTCAGCATCTTTGTACTCGTGTCCGCCTCGACGAGAGTGAGGAGCAGTGGATTAGTTGTTATATCCACGGGTTGCGGAATTATATCCAGAGGGATCTCGCTTTATGTGACGTCACCTCCTTTGCGAAGGCGGTCGAGTACGCCACTAAAGTCGAGTCATTCTGATGTAATCTAGGATGCGGCAGCATAAAAAAAGAAGTTATCTACACAACAACAACAACAACTACTTGGGAAATGGGAGGAATCTTTTTATTTTATCTCTCTAAGCTTTCAATCTCAAAATGGCAAAAGTGATACAATGAGGGGCTCCATAGCTATTTATAATAAAAAGGTAAAAAAGGAAAAAAAAATAGAATAAATGCTAAAAGACGACTATATCCCTATGCTCCTGGATCATTCTCCCCCTCCCCCCTGAGAGGAAACCATATATGCATAGTATTGGCGAAAGAAACAGGGATCAACATGTTGTAAGGTAGCTTCAGTAATCCAAGAGTCTTCCGTCTCAGGGCGTCCGACCCAACGGACCAAATAGCATGTGTAGTCGCCCGATGCAGAAGAGACAAATGCGGAGTCAAGTATACCCTCAATGCGATCAACATGGGAACGAACTGGCTGGGCCGATGATGAGGGAAGAGGGATGGGAGGAGAATGGGTGCCATTGAAAGGAGTAAGGTCCGCCACATTAAATGTGCGATGAATGCAAAACTCCGGAGGAAGGTCAACCTCAAAGGCATTGGGCCCACAAGCATGAATAATAGGAAAAGGTCCAAAACGTCTCATAAGAAGCTTGTTGCCTTTGCCGACACGACGTGCTTTCTGTAGGTACACCATAACTAAATCACCGGGCTGGTAAGAAACGAAACAGCAATGCACATCAGTCGCCTCTTTGTAAAAAGCTTAGATGGTCCGAAGACGAGTATGGACATCGGCCTGGATGGATGTTAAGTGGGATGCAAACTCCTCGGCGGAGGGGCCGCGTAGGAATTGTCGGGGGTAGCTCAACGAGGTCAATGGGCATAGTTGGGAACTGACCCAACACAATCTGGAAAGGGAAGAAACCTGTAGAACGGTTGACTGCATTGTTGAAAGCAAGTTCGGCTTGGGCAATCACAATATCCCATCTATGGGGGTGCTTGGAGATCAAACAACGCAAAAGGTCTCTCACTCTTCTATTGACTACCTCTATCGGTCTGTGGATGAAAGGTAGTCCAAAACTGGAGCTTTGTCCGTAATAAGCGCCATAAGGTCCGCCAGAAATGTCCCGTAAAGCGTACATCGCGATCGGGTGTGATGCTGCGGGAACACCATGTAAGCGGACAATCTCTCGAAAATACAAGGATGCGACATGAGAAGCATCCGTCGTTCGAGAATGTGGAATGAAATGAGACATCTTGGAGAAAAGGTCGACAACTACCATGATAGAATCATGCCCACTGGAAGTATGGGGAACACTCCCCTGCCGATACCTGAGCGCCCGTGGCAGGACGTTTCGATGGATTTTATTGTGGGCATTGGAGTGTTGGTCTTTGGCTGTCTGGAAGGTATAACAACGTCTGATAAAGGCATTGGTATCCCGCCTCTTAGTGGGCTAATAAAAATGGTCTCGTAACAATGCATGGGTGCGTGCCTGTCCGAAGTGACCTGCTAAGCCACCCCCGTGAACCTCAGAAATAATCTTCTCCCGTGAAGAGGAAGAAGGGTTACACAAAGCTATCCCACGATGTAAAAACCCATCCTATAATAAGTAATCACCCGATGCCCCACTGCCCTGCTGGCAAGCGGCATAAATGGGTCCTAAATCCACATCCGGCGGGTAGAGGTCTCGAATCTCATCGAATCTAAAAACCTAACTTCGCAAAGTCACTAAAGCATGAGCACGCCGGCTAAGTGCATCCGCTACCATGTTCTCTTTCTCGGGCTTGTACTGAAGGTGGAAAGTGTAACGCTAAAGATAGGCCGTCCACTTGGCGTGTCTGTCGCTAACACGCTTCTGGCTATGGAGGAATCGCAAGGTCTCATGGTCGGGTTTGATCACGAACTCCTTCTGTAGGAGATAGGGGGACCAAAACTTGACGGCTTTCACAACCGCATAGAACTCCAAGTCATATGTAGAATAGTGTAAGGACACCCGTCAATTTCTGCTTAAAAACACAATGGGCTTCCTATTCTGACTCAAGACAACACCTACCCCCGTCTTGAAAGCATCGCAAGATAGCTCAAACAACTGATCAAAGTCCTACAAGTAGAGGATAGGAGTAATCGTCATCAACTCTTTGATACGTGTGAAGGCCTGCTCGGCCTCTCCAGTCCACCTAAACTCGGCGGTCGAAGAAGTGCTCATCAAATCCGTAATCGAGGCCATAACGGTGCTGAATCCCGCTATGAATCGTCGATAAAACCTAGCAAGCCCATGAAAATTGCGAACCTGAGTCACCGAAGTGGGGGTAGGCCAATCCACTATCGCCTGAATCTTGGCATCGTCCACCCGAACGCCATCTCCTGATACTACATGCCCCAAAAAAGTCACTGATGGAACCTTAAAAGCACTCTTTTTCAATGTGAGGAAAAAGTGTTTGGCCCGTAAAACCTCCAGAACCTGAGTCACATGTCTCAAGTGTTCCTCCTTGGACCAACTCCAGAACATGGTTTTAAATGCTGTCTTCCATTCATCACCTGGCCTCATTCGTATCTGGTGGTAACCACTCTTCAAGTCTAGCTTGGAGAATATCGTCACCCCATGGAGTTGGTCCAACATATCCTCAAGTCGGGGAATTGGGAACCAATATTTTACCGTGATTTTATTAATGGCGCGACTATCCACACACATGCTCCAACTCCCGTCCTTGGGTGCTAATAGTGCGGGGATTGCACAAGGAGACATGCTCTCCCAAATATACCCCTTGTCACACAACTCGATGACTTGTCTCTGTAACTCAGCGTGCTCCGTAGGCGACATGCGATAGTGGGGAAGATTGGGGAGTTGCGCCCCAGGGATAAAATCAATAGCATGCTATATATCTTGGAGAGGAGGAAGATCATCTGGTGGGGTGCACACATCACTAAAAGAATCCAATAAACTCTGAACACACGGCGGAACAGATGTCTCCGGGGTGGTGATGGGGCTAATAAGAGCATAATACAATCCTGTCTCTATGGCGTCGGTGGCTAACTCCTCATGTGAAACTACTAGAGCAGAAGATAAAGACATCGGAAATGGTCCATGGGGTGGAGGAGAAAGTCCCTCCCCTCATGTGTAAATGCATAAGTATTGGCCCCGCCATCATGTATGCTACGATGATCAAATTTCCACGGCCTTCCCAAAAGAAGATGGCATACTCGCATATCCACCACAGTACGTAGAACTTCAACACAATAGTCTCCGATGGAAAAAGTCACTCGACACTGTCGGCTAGGAGCTAGGGTGGCTTTATTTCCCTACTACCCAATACGACACGGGGCAGACAATGATTCAGTGGGAAGGTTGAACATGTCTACCATCTCTTGCGCATTCAAATTATCACTAGCCCCTCCATCAATAATCACCGTACATAGCCTCCCCTTTGAGGTGCATCGAGTAAAAAACATGCTCGATTGGATCCAATTATCGTCACTAGGTGGGGATGCATGTGGATTTACGGGTGTGGTTATCATCACGGTGTGCATATAAGCGGTAGAAATTTCCACACATTTCGCTTGAGCGGAAACTAGCGGTACATGGGGTGAAATAAGAAGGATTCCGAGGGATGGACATCCTTTATAGACAGAGTCGGGTTGATCATTGTGCTCTTGGGTGTTCGATTGAGGGTTTATAGGGTTTCGGTATGAAATTAGGGTTGACTCCAGTTTTTTTTATGGGTTGGTTATGGTCTTCGGGTTGAACCGAGGTGAGATCGGGGTTGGTCGGGATGGTGCGGAGGGTCGACTGGGTTGGTGGGGTACCGACGGCTTCTCCAGGGGAGTTTCTTGGGGTTCCGACGAGATAGGGCTTTGGTCGGCAGCCATTAGGGTTGTCCGACCTCCGGATTTCTACTGTGGGTTGGGAATCATATTCGGGTGGGTTTGTTTGGGTATTTGGGTGATGCAATTTCGAATCGGGTAGGGTTTGGATTGATTCGAAAGGTTATCATTGAGTTTAGGTGGGGACGGGCTAAGATTTCTTGAATTTTTAATTTCTAGGGTTAGGGTTTGGGATGATTTGTGATTTGTCCGGATGGGTTCAATCCGAGTTCCAATCTTCGATAAACATTTCTCAATTCAAGAGCAGACGAGGCTCTGATACTAATTTGATATAATCTAGGGTGCGGAAGCGTAAAGAAAAGAGGTTATCTACACAACAATAACAACAACAACTTGGGAAATGGGAGGAAAAATAATAGAATAAATGCTAAAAGATGATTATATCCCTATGCTTCTGCATCACATTCCATCAGACTGCCCCTCCACCCTGTAGCCGTTCCACTCCAGCTCCTCCAGCACTCGTGACTTCTGCTGCTCCTGTGACCCCGCCTACCTCAGCTGTTCCGACACCCATGGTTCCACCTCCTGCACCCACTCACCCGGTAACATTCAAATGTTACAATTGTGGAGTGATCGACCATAGAGCATTGGACTGCTCCTTTCCACGGCGTCGCGCTCTCCTAGCTTTAGGCGATCCTTAGACGATGGAGGTTCCACCCCAGCATGCTCTCATTACTATCCTCTATAGTGACACTGAAGGCCTTTGAGTTTGAGGACGAACTCTTTCGAGGGGGGGGGGGGGGGGGGAGTGATGTGAATAAGGGCCTTATGGTCATTTTTTTAGTCTTTTTAGTCTTACCTTTATTTTTAATATTCCATTGTATTTTGGGGCATATACTAAATAGTCCCTTGAACTTTTTTTAATACACGTTTAGTTCAAGCCTTTTTATTTTGCACCAAAAAGTGCTTCAAGTCAAAAAGGCTTTACCATGCCGCTGGCGCGGACCTTTAAAGACAAGAGAATAGGGGACTTTTTGGTACAAAATAAAAGGCTTTAACTAAATATATATTAAAAAATGTTTAAGGGACTTTTTGGTATTTGATCCTTGTATTTTTCTTTTGTTTAGTATTTAGAGGAAGGAAGGTTATTGGCATCTAGGGACGTAATTGTAATTAGATTGATAGCTTAGAGCCCAAGCAACCTCCTTCCTATAAATACTCTTTTGTAGCCTCATTTGAGGCTTTCTTCCATTTTGAGATATATTGACTTGAGAGAGTTTAGGCTAGAGTTATCTTCTTCTTGCTCCCATTTGGCGTCATTTACGTCAACTTCAATAATAAAAGGAATTAAAAACTTATTAGTACGACCAGATCCCATAAAATCATTGAAATCAGTGGTGGTTCATCCTTCTTGGAGGAGAACTCATATATGTAGAGCACTAATGAATTTTATTGGGAACGAGTATGAATATGAACATGACTATGTCGTTCCCACAGACGGCACCATTTATCTTGGTGTAGAAAATCACACAACAAACACAAAGAAATAATAAAGAAATCAACCACACAAGAACACCGGATTTTACGTGGTTCGGCCATTAATGGCCTACTTCCACGGTGGGGTTTGGTTCCCACTCTTCATTATAATCTCTTTGTTGTTTACAATGGAGTTCTTGTGAGGGGAGAAATTAATTTCCCCTTTTATAATGATTATGTGCCTTTATATAGGCCAATACAAAATTAGGTTTGCACCTAAATAGGACATGTGCTCCTATTATTTGACTGAGTCCACATACATATGCAACATGTGACTAAAATCATCTGCCACGGCCTTCGGCCTTTGGGGACCTCATCTTTGATATGGTCGGCTGAGTATTTGTCCCGTTCGGCCGAATGTTCAACGTTGTTTGGTTTGCAATCGAGGGATATTTTTCCCTCATCAGTTTTCATTCCAATTTCAATCAATTATGCATTTACATACATAAGCCTCAAGTGTAATTCATTAACATGAATTAAACAATCAAGATTTTTAAGAACCTCCCAAATTGTTTTAAAATTTCAATCATAATCAAAGGGAATGATTTATAATTTCAATCATAATCAAAGGGAATCTCATCAGAAAACTATATGATGTCCAATGAGGATAGAACACTTTCTTTGGCATTCGAGTTAACCGAGCCTCGGCTCATTCAAGCGAGAATGTGCTCCACAATTGATTGCCACCTACAAGTGGTTGCTATTCCTTCAACTCAAACCCATGATCTCGCACTCTAATACCACTTCGATGTAAACGGGATCGGGTGTGCCATCTCATCTGAATATCAAATCGTGTCTAGTGAGGGTAGGCCATACCTTTTATGGCATTTGAGTCTAGTGAAGCTTGGCCGGACTAGCAAGCCTCGATTTACACTCTGACCACTAGTTATGATGGTATCATATGGCTAAGATGGCTGAATTTCAACAGGGGTAATTCGTCAATAGCTCTCTACAAGAGTTGCTCTGGATGCTCATTTCTCGTAGTTCAAGTTTGGGTGAAACCCTACCCATTCCCAGTGATATAATTTCCATCCCTCAAGCTTTCATTTCATTTTTTATTCCTCGAAAATGGAAATGATTATCTAGTATGGGGATTTGTCCTTGCAATCACTCACCCCATTACGAACAATTCCTCTGTGGACAACTAGTGAATGTATAATTCCACTTTGTCTTGTGTCCAAATTAATACATGCATAATTATGTATCATCATCATCATCATGCATAATTTGATAAACAAATTGTTTCACCGAATAAATTTTTTGTGGATTATCAGGTACATATTCTGTATCTTATGCTAAGAAAAAAAGGGGAAAAAAAAAAGAACAAACATACGTAAAACATAATGGATTCTGAAGTTGTGAACCCCATTGCGAATAAATGGGGAGGGAGGTCAACGATCAGGGTGCCCACATATACCTTGGTACCTTTCAAAAGGAATAATCAAGAGGATAAATTAGCACGATGTTGGGAGCAATACATCATTTCAATATGAAAATTGCACTTAAACGCTATGATCTGAAACTTTCTAGATTTCTGCCCTCTCTATTCCCCTGCTTTTTTGATAATTTAAATGGAAAGGTTCCATGCCTCAAAATTATATAGGGTTATTATTGCTCTTGCACAATTGACACACTTGTTGTAGCATGTCTTATAAGATGTTATCTTTTATTTTTTATTTTTCTGAACATAAACAAGGCCAAGCCAAAGATTACATTGCCAAGTGGTTAATAAGCTCCACTGAGGGAGAAACAGACCAACCTACACCTAAAAAAGCATTAGGATGAAAGCATATCCAATGGGAAGCCGAATTGCCTCCCCTAGGAACCCATTGAAATGAAACCTCCCAATCCAGACGTGATCTCCAAGATGTCTGAGATGATTGAGTCTATTTCCGAAGGAGCCACACTGTTCCTCGTACAGTAGTTGATAAGACTGTTATTATCACTTTCAAAATATTTTAACCGCATGCATTTCTTTCTTTTCATGCAAGAAATGATGTCTAATAAGATGTTATCCTTTTTCCTTTATAGAATGCGTGCTACACTGCTGTGCACCATGAAACTGTTCCAAAGCAAGGTAATCTTTTGCAATATGTACTAAAGTTTGTGCTCTAGGGGTCGTAACTTGGTGCGATGGCAAGTGCCCTTGTTCAAGATATAGTTGGTCTTTGGTTCGAGACATGGGAGTATCCTCTCCATATATGGGGGTAAGGCCAACCGACATCTGTCTTTCCCAGACCGACCTGTAGCTAAGCAGGAGCCTTGTGCACTGGGTACGACCTTTTTTACTGAAGTTTGTGCTCTATCGTCATGGATATCATGTTATGGTTGTATTTTACCATTTGCAATCAATAATTAATTGTTGTAACTATGAGAAATCTACATTTGTATTCTATTTTATAATATACATAATGTGCTCATGGTTTGATAAAAATATCTTTTACATAATATTTGAAGTAACATAAAGTATTTTACTTCTAACCAATAACAACTAGGAACGAAGGACATTTAGGACAGATGTATGCTTATGAACAATCTAAATGGTTTCAATAGTATATAGATAAATTTAGCTTAAGCTATTAAAATAGTATTGTGGATATGGATATTCAGTGAATATCTGTATATGAATACTGTCTCTTGTACAGTGTTATTTGTTTCAGAAACCTTAATATCTATATCCGAATTCATTTTTGGCTGTATTTAAAATCACTATAATAATTCACCCTTCCAAATACCTACTTGAATAAATATCCACAAAATTAGTTCAAAATGGTTTTGGATTTTTAAATATCAGTTTACACCCCTAATAAAAACATATCAGTGCTCAATTAATTTGGATAATATTTGTTACATATATTTTAAATTCCTAAAAAAATTGCGTAACACATGATATCAATTGACACCGGGCTAATGGAAGAGGAGGAGGGAAAACATGTGCACTCATGAGTAACAAACTCACACTCAATGGAATCCACCAAAGAGATGGAGTAAGGATAATAAGAACACTTGTTCTTAGAAAATTCTATAAGCTCGCATAAACTATTTTGCTTTCATACAAGTTTAGGACATGTAAAGGAGACTTGGAACATCCCTCCATCAATAGGTGCATGAATAAAAATTAATAATGAACGTAGTAGCAAGAAAATAATAATTGACATATTGCCCAAAAGAGGCTAGGTTCAAAGAACACTTTATGAAGACAAAATAACAGTCCCGATATTTGACATGTGTTCTCGACCTTGCCGTTATTTGTGTACTTTGAATTACGAGATAAGCCATATTTCAAAAACAGCTACGGAAGTCTAGTTTCCAACCCAAAAAACAGTTTGTCTTTGGACCTCTATAGATAGAGTTATGGCTGTTTAACTAAACTGTGTTGTGGTTGCAATCCGAGAATTATCTTTTGAGTTGATTCGTGAACAAATTAATTACTTTCTTGTGGATTTGGTGATTTGGGAACTTCAGAGGTTGCCTTGGCATCATTCTCCCTTGGTTAGAGAAGACTCTCCCTCAAATCAAAGTCATCCTTCACATTCGTTGCAATTTACATGGAAAGGTGTGGTGTTATCACTGACAGGGGAAGTTGTGAGAATTTGGTGGCCGCTAAGATGGCGGAAAAGTCATCGTTGAAGATGGAAGAGTACCCACAACCTTATAAGCATTCGTGGTTGTGTAAGGGAATGAGGTGAAAGGTAAACAAATGATGCATAGTTTAATGGAAATTGGCAAAGATTACCAAGATGAAATATCGTGTGATGTTTTTGCATGGGTGCTTGTCACTTCTCAAAGGGCTGTGGAAATAAGATAAGGTTAAACATGACCGTCTCAAGAATGCATACTATTTTTTCAATGATGGGGTTAAAGTCATATCAGGCCCTTTGAAACGTAAGAGTATCCTTGATTCTTCGAAGTGTAGTGAAAATCATTTACTCTCATGGTTGAATTCGACAAGTCTTTGAAAGAAAATGGTAAAGCCTTTAATGTGAATATTTCAGAAATTCCATCATTATTGGATGTAAGAGCAAGATTTTATAATTCCTCATAGCTTAGGCTTTTTGATAGTTTTGGCGTATCCCGTCACAAACCGGCATCTCAAACCGAACGCTACATCTGCATTATCTCCAAGTTCATTCGAAGATACATTAGTGACCGAGCATCGTTTCACTATATGGAGGTATCAAACTTGTGGTTTACATGTCTTATATAAATTATATTCGGGGAGGCTTAATTTTAAAATCGAGGCTTTTTATAAAAAGATTTTAAAAGAAAAAGTTTTTTTTTAATCTTGTTCAAACGACATTAGGATCTCGTTAGAACAAGATAGTATTCTCGTTTGAACCAGCTTCAAATGAACTTCAAATGAGAGTCCATTGTCTTGACAAAACATTCTCATTCGAAACTCATTTGAAGGGTGTTCGAACGAAAGGCCATTCTCGTTAGAACGACCTTTTAACGAACATCTAACGAGAATCCACTGTTTGACAGAAAACTCTCGTTGAAAGCTCGTCAAATGTCTGTTCAAACGAAAATTAGGTTTCATTTGAACGAGACAAGATTTCTTTAGAATGAAAATACTGTTTTCGTTCGAGTGAGATGCTATTTTCGTTCGAACGACCCCGTCGCCTCAAAATTCGTGTTTTTGTTATAAAAAACTGTTTTGCTCAAAAAATTTTAGGACTTTTGGCGAAAACGATTTTCTAATACCTGTTCGAAAAGTGTTCATCTTTTGTTTATCAAAACACCCTTTTGTTTTACGAATCATACATACCTTTATATGATTTGTTGAGTTTATAAACCCTAATTTCCATACTCTTGCATAAACTCTTGTAGACTTCTACTCTACTGGTGACTTGTGGAGCTAAGGCTCTACTGCTGAAGAAGAAGGTTGATTGGTGGATACTGAGGGAAGACCGCTTGCTGTGGACAGTGTTAGACTGTGCCGTATTCTGTAGAAGATTTGAAGATGCTACGCGTTATACTTAGTCGTGCGAAGTAGTCTGTAAGTCGGTTGTGTCTGTCAAACTCTTTACAATGTTGAATAATAGGTTTTGCCCGAAAGGAATTTTTCCTTACTTCTTCGCATCTGTGCTTGCTTAGCTTGACTTATTTATTTTGGACTTCGTCACTGCATGCACACTAAATTAATTCAAGATAAAATTTCCTAAAATATGAATTTGTGTGTGAGGAACCTAATATACGGACCCGCATTCTCATTGGAACCTTCTTAGGTGAGTTTCAAAATGCACCAAAAGAAATTCTACACCGCCTCTTCCAATAATTTTATTTGTACTAACTGGGAAAAATGTTACAAATCATAATGTTCAAGATAATACTAAGCCTGAAAAATAAAAGACTACTAAAACAAATGCCCAAAACATGTAGGGCCAATATAAAGGAAAAATACAATAAAGGTCGAAATAACACGTAGTCCAATAAATCCTAAAGACCATGAGGAGCTTTAAAGGCAAGTTGAAGATTTATTGAACAAAGGTTTAATATGAGAAAGCGTGAGTCTGTTTGTCGTTCAGGCTCTTCTTGTGACAAATAAAGATGGATCAGCACATGTGTGTTAATAGTAGAGTGGTAAAGAAGCTCTCTATCAAGTACTGCTTTTCAATTCTATAACTTGATGATTAACATCTCTATGATACTACTATTTTCTCCAAGATTGATCTTTCGAGTGACTATCATCAAATTCATACGGGACCGAGAGATGAATGGTTGAACACATTCAAAGAAGATATGGACTCTTTGAAAGGGTGGTGATATGTTTCGGATGCTCGAATGCTCCTAGTACCTTTATGCGTCTTATTGATTATATGTTCAAGCCTTCTATTGGTAAGTTTGTTGTGGTTTACTTTAATGATATTTTTGTCTATAGCTAGGATCACAATCGAACATTTAGTATCTTAGAGAAGTTTTTAATAGTTAAAGAGAAGGGAAGCTGTATGCGAATTTGAAGAAAATGACTCATTTTGTATCTTGCAACAATACCTTCAACGCGTCCCATGCCATTGATCCTTATTTTCAAGAAATTATCAAGGTTCATGGAATTACGACCATTACTTCATATCCAGACTCTAAATTTGTAAGTCATTTTTGGTGTACCCTGTGGAGAAAGCTTGTTACAAAGTTGCAATTTAGCTCTTTTCATCATCGAAAAATGGATGGACAAACTAATGTTGTCAATTGAAGCTGGGGAAAACCTCTTGAGTAGTTTGGTGGGAAGCAACATCTGAAAGGGGGATATTTTTATGGCTCAAGTTGAATTGCTTACAATAGATCTTTGGGTCAAGCTATCGGTACTTGTCCTTTTGTGGGAGAAATTTTGTTATCCCTTTAGACTTGGTACCACTTCCTACAACTCATAAAGCCCGTTGCATGTAAAGGGCCGTTTGTATGATTTCATATTCGAAAGTATAGATTTTCTTGTGTAAGTAGCTCGATGGTCCTTTTTGAGTTTTTTAACAAATACAGAATCAAACTTCCAAATGATTATGGTGTTTCGACAATTGTCAAAAACTTTGATCTTTCTCACGATCAAGATGATGTTGACTTTGATTCGAGGACGAATCTTCTCCAACCAAGGGAGAATGATGATAAGGCCAACCTCTGAAGTTCTCAAGTCACCAACCTCGCAAGAAACGAAGAAAGTAATTAATAGACTGAAAACTACGTATTAAATTTCAGTCCGTCATTTTGTGTTTGAAAAGTTGCATGAAGCAAAAATTTTGCCAAGTAACATACCAGTAAGTATGTTTTTCATTGCTTTATGTCGGTATATATTTTCGCTTGTATATTGTTAGTCTGTCCTGACCTATGTGGAACATATAATATAGACTTCTTATTTTTCCTACCAGGCATTGGGTGGAAGGAGGAAGAAATGGAAAGCCCTTTTCTTCACGTAGGTACCATGCTGATAGTCATTTGTTATTCGTTGAGGAATAAGCAATAAACTATATACGGGTTTGCTCTTTAGTAAGATCAATTGGAAGGGTTTATTTTTAATATCATTCCCCTATTCTCGCATATAATTGTTATATATCATTTGTAATAAAGTATGCATCTGCTACTAGAATTTGTTGTACTGTAGCCATTTGTATATCATTAGAATATAATTTTATAGGTTCCTGCACCAGCATTTTAATGTACTTAATAATAGTTCAACATAAGAAAATATAACTTCAATGAACTTCAAGCAGTTACTCTGGTAGCGAGACTCAGAGATAGCAAACATTTGCGGAAGATAATAAATTGCTATACAGAATTCAATTGATAATAGGAGACTTCTTAAAAAATAAAGAATTTCAAAAAAAAAAAAAAGAAAGAATGAAGGAATAACACATGGTACAATCAGATATATATTAGCTATTATGGTCACCGTCTTGGATCGAATAACGTTCCCATTTTTGTTCCGAAGGGGAAAACTTTAAATATCGTAAGATATATAAAAAAGGGTAATTTACAATTAGATCCCTTAGTAACAATTTTTAAATATTTAAGGACAATTTACTATTAACTCCACTTGTTATTCCACTAGCGTGGACTTCTACAAGAAGAGAATTAGTGAACCTAAGTGTTTAAAATTTGTCAAAATTCCTTGAGTGTTTAAAATTTATTTGTGAGGGACATAAGAGTACTTTCCCCTATAAAAAATACAAAATAATCTTCTTCTATCACATTTTTTTTTTAAAAAACGATACAGATTTCAGAACTATTACAGGTCTTTAAAAGGAATATGTGAAAGGTGTTGTAAATGACTCATACATTGTGGATCAATTTGGATCAAGTGGATTTTTTTTTTTTGGGTAAAAACATGTGAAATGATTGTTTTGATGTTAGGCCATTTATTTTTAACTAAAGAGTAATTCCTAGGGACTCTCGAATTGTACCCAAAAACTAGACCCAAGTGAGTTGTCAAACACTCATTGGTTAGTGTGTGTGAACCACACGCTCTTATGATAAAACTACCTAGAAATAGTAGTTCTTAAAATTTTCAGCACTAGCAGAGAAGAACACGACTTTACACAGTTTCGCACTCTGATAATTTTCCAGGAAAAAAATAGAAAATTGCAGATATTTTTTTGCAATTTCATTGCAGAGTTAAATAGACAATCAAGTGAACGTCAAAGGGCGAAAGTGGGATTTTAGTAGTGAGAAATGTTGGAGAAAAAAATATGAAGTGGGTGAGTTGTGTTTGAGCTAAATTCATTTAAACTTAAATATAAGGAATAAAGAAAGAAAAAAACGGATTTATATCCCCGTAGTCTGAAGTTAAGTTATACATATAAAGTTTTGAACCCAACGCCCCTTTGATATAACTCTAAATATTTTCAACTATGACACAATTTAAAATATGAAAAGATTTTGCAAAATACCTTAAAACAATTAGATATATAGACAATGGTGGGGTTTGACCAAGGATATTGTACGAAGAAATAAGATTATATATCCCCATGTGATTGGGAAATTATGTGGAGTTGATTTAAGTTGAATTGAGTCATCGTGTCATATCATCATAAGATGTATGCCATTATGGGCTGATATGAAGTAGCAAAATAAAATAAACAAAGAAATAGGCAGTTACAAAGTGTACAAAGTGGTTGATGAAGATTTTGAATGATTATGAGATTTAATACAATTTAAAAAATACATGAAAGGAGCACTTAACAAAACTTTGGAGATGAGACTAAATCCAAAAAATTATACATATAGCGCCAAATCAGGTTCCTTTTTCCCCGCCAAAATCCCAAAGAATGTTGTGAACACTATAAAGACATTCAAAAACTCTATTTTCAATACTAACTATTTCAATATAACCAAAACGAAGATGAAGAACAAGAAGAAAGAGAAATGCGGGGCATAAGGTGTCATTACGGACATTTCCAACAACTAATATATATATATATATATATATACAGTCCTGTTCTTGTGCGGACTAGTCCGCATTTTAAGAATGCTGATCGGACATGTGTCACCTGGCGGTGAGCCCAGAAAAGAGAGAGTATGCCTATAATTTAGGCGATAATTTCTCGGCGTACCATTAGGTGACACATGTCTGGTCCGCATTCTTAAAATGCGGACTAGTCCGCACATGAGCATTATTATATATATATATATATATATATATAATGTGTGCCCGTGCCGATGACATGGCGCTAAAGTTGCCCCTGAGCATTTAAATAAAAAAATAATTAAATTTTAAAAAAAATATATTCAAAAAAAATATTCTAAAAATAATTAAATTTAATAGCATGTATTTATAAAATAATAGTATAATAGTAGTATAGTAATATATATAATAGTATATATAAAAACCCTTAAAAAAACCACTTTTGCTTTTAGCATGATATTTCATGCATGCCCATGCATGCATGAAATATATGCATATGCATGCATGAAATATATGGATAAAATACATAAAAGACATATAAAATATCATACATAAAACACATAAAATATCATCTAAAAATATCATTCATAAGCTACTTTATTTTATATATATATATATATATATATATATATTTCAATCTCGTGGTGCTTTTATTTTTTTAATCCGGTGAATCAACTAGAGATGCAGGTTTAGAAACGGTTGGAGAAGAAAATGTGATTTTTTAAAATATATTTTAGCACTCATGGTGTTTATGTTTATAGTTAGTGGTGATAATTAGAAAAAAAAATGTAGATGTACATGAGTTGTGGATTATGAAATTCAATGCATTAGCCTAAAATTGAATGTCAACGTATATGAATTAATAAGGAGTGTTTTTATTAACACCGGAGTATTCTATTAACACCCACCGATATTGAATTATACCACTTTGTTGGGTTAAGAACCTTTTAACCCCCCTTAAAATCGTGGTATGTCAGAAAATAAGGAAAAAGGGCATATTGGGATAGACTTTCAGACAATACCCTCTTTTCCATCCTCAAATATCATGAATCTGGAACAACCATCTCCATTTTTAGGGCTCACTAAAGACAAAGACACAAGCCGAAGATGGAGATGGAAGACAAAAATGCAAAGGTAGAACCACGATCTTGCATTTAATTTCATGGAGATACACACCCTGAGGCAGTTGTTGGAATTTGGGTTCTTTCAAAATATATTTGTAAAGGGTGATGGACGAATTGCATATGTGGACTACGAAGTCAATCCCAGCACCTTTTTCTTTATTTGTTTGACACTATCTCACCAACCTCAATCAAACTGTATTTGCATATGCCCATGGATATAGATATAACTAGCTATAGTTACATTGTATCTGCACATCTACATTTTGTGATGTAATTAAGACCTTACTTTTCTTTCTATCTATATTTTCGGAGTAAACAGAGGGGCCGTGGTGGGTGGGTCTTTGATCACTCTTTACTTGTTAGGGTCCGTTTGGTTGTACTGTTTTGTTTAGGCAAATGTCAAAAAGTTGGTAAATAAAAAAATATGTTCACATTTTGGCTGTTTGGTTGCATAATTTCCTAGACATTATTTGCCAATGTACAACACCTCCTATGCACAATCTGTGGGCAAATTTTGCTTACCTATTTGAGTGGAAAATATTTGCCAACAAATTTGTCAACTTCTTAAACGATTTTAATGTTTAAAAAAATAATTTAAAAACTGTTTTAAATAATTGAAAAACTGTTATGAATATTTAAAAACTGTTTTACAATGTTTTAAAAACTGTTTTTAATATTATAAAAAATGGTTAAGAAAATGTTTTACAAATTTTTTAAAAAATCGTATTAACAAAATATTGTAAAAACTGTTTTTAACATTTTAAAAAACTGTTGTGAATATATTATAAAAACAGTTTTAGTGTTTTAAAAAATAATTTTCAAAATTGTTTTAAATAGTTAAAAAAACTGTTATAAATATTTAAAAATTGTTTTCTAATGTTTTGAAAACTGCTTTTAATGTTAGGAAAAATTGTTCAGAAAATGTTTAACAAACTAATGTTTTGAAAACTATTTTTAATATTAGAAAAAAATGTTAAGAAAATGTTTTACAATTTTTTTAAAAAATCGTATTATAAAGATATTGTAAAAACAGTTTTTAACATTTTTAAAAACTGTTTTGGATATATTATAAAAACTGTTTTAAAGTTTTAAAAAACATTTTTTAAAACTGTTTTAAATAGTTTAAAAAAACTGTTGTGAATGTTTAAAAATTATTTTGTAATATTTTAAAAACTGTTTTTATTATTATAAAAAATTGTTAAGACAATGTTTTATAAATTTTTTGAAAAATCATAATATAAAAATATTGTAAAAATAGTTTTTAACAATTTTAAAAACTGTTTTGAATATAATATAAAAACAGTTTAAAAGTTTAAAAACCAAATTAAAAAATATTTTAAATAGTTAAAAAAACTGTTGTGAATATTTAAAAATTGTTTTGTAATATTTTAAAAACTGATTTTAATATTATAAAAAATTGTTAAGAAAATGTTTTACAATTTATTTTAAAAACTGTAATACAAAAATTTTGTAAAAACTGTTTTTAACATTTTTGAATATAATATAAAAATTATTTTTAAATAAATTAATTGGATTGACTTTAATTTCGCCTAATGGTTGTTTGATAGCCTCTTGTGAATTTGCCTAGGTAAAATTTGGCTAGGCAAAATTTGCCTAGACAAATTTTGCCATGCTCACTCTTTTTCCCATTGGCAACCCAACGGACCTTTAGATCTTTTATTTTAATTTTGTTGGTGGTTTTGCAATCACACTTGAATGTATCTTATTATAATCACTTTAATCTCATATGCAAGACAAGTGAGATTTGAATAGACTTGGACTCATTTTTCACTGTTGGGTTAGTGTCGTATTGTTTCTTGGAAAATGATATTGGAACCAACAAAATTACCGAAAGTGGAGATACCGAATTCGGTGGCTATTGGTTAGTTTGTGAGGTCCGCACCAGTGGGTCCAAAGAACTAACCAATAACACGCCGCCACTTGTAATTTCAATCAAATTTTAAGTCATTTTTTCGGTTACAATAGAAGTGTCCATTGTTTCTTTCTACTTTTTAGGGGATTCCTTCCTTTAGTTTCCATATGATTGCATATGTGTAAATGGTCACTTTGGTTATAGCTTAGTCCATAATTTCTAAGGGCAACATTACATAGAATTATATTAGGGAACTAAGATTAAGAATTCAACATTATGGTTTATCATTTTGAGTGTTACTACTCTTCGGGGAAGCTGAATGACATATGAAAGCCATATAAACAACTTTCTCCCCAAAAGGGATTAGATACCATATTATAGAATAACCGCTATTATTACATGCTCATTTAATTTGACTTTCAATATCCAAATCCCTTTTCATACATAAGTACCATTAGAATAATTTAGCCATGCAAAATTGTAGTTATAATCATTGTTAAATAGTAAATATGAGATATCTTATGATTTTTAACATCATTTGAATATAAGTATAATCAAATTAAGCAAGGGTTAAGGATTAAACCTACTATTATGTCATTTTACATAGAATTCCCATCAAAAGTATAATTTACATTTCAACCTCAATTTTCAATATAATAATTAAGATGGATTAACATACGAAATTGAAATTTAAATAAGCTTAATTTTAATTAACATAACTTATCATATGAGAAAGTTCATTCTTTTATATAAATCAAGGTTAAACCATTATAATGTTTGCAACCTAATTATCTTTACTGTACTTTGAAATTTAATTAAGGTTTAGGTAGAAAGTATTGCTTATATGCATGAAAGGGTAATAGTGGATCTTATCTTGCCTTATAATGAATTTGAGGATATGTAGAGTGCATGATGATGCTTTCTTGAATTGTGTTTAAATTCCCCTTTAGCTTCCTTCTTCTTCTTCTTACCTTTTTTTTTTTAAAACTTGATTCTATGTGTAAAGTGTATGGGGAGATTAGGGTTTTGCGAGTAAAGAGTCATGGGAAAAACAAGTGAAAAATGAGTATAAGTGTCCCATTAAAAGCCCCAAGCAGTAACCACCCACGGTCGCGGAGCTTTAGGCCACAGTTGCTCTTTGGTGCCTCTCCCCTTTCTTTTTTCCTTTATACTCTATTTTATTTTCTCAAAAATTATTTATGTTAATTAACTAAAGCCAACTCATGTCAACACATGTAACTCTTAGTTTACCCTAATCTTGTTCACTAAGTAATCCTCAAATGACCTAATTAACCTTAGGCCCAAATCTAGCCCAATTTAATTTGTCTAACTCCAAAGTGTGGTAGCCCATTATTAATTAACATTTCTCCAATATACAATTTTATAATTATAATTTAAATATCTAATTAAACATAACATAGCTTATTCGATTTAAAAAAATCTATTTTTTCGAATTATATTCGATAAACTCTTCAACTTAATTATTTAATTATTCACAAAAATGGGGTACTCATACACCCTATCCCCGCGCTTTACCGCACAAAAGTTACCCGACTATGTTAGTCGTAACCCGTAATATAACTTTGAACTCGTAGTCACATCACACATGTATATCTACATATATATCTACTGCCCGGGGTACCCCACCCATGTACTAACGACCAGACATCTCCCCACTTTCCAACGTTGCACTGAGTTTCATGCGTGGGATGTCTCGCAAAGAGAAATCCAAACAAGGAACCCCCCGATACACTACTACCTAGCATTGTCAGTCGTTGAGATCCGTTAGACCCTCAGTCCATAGCATGTACCCCTAAATACTTGTCTCTTAACACAAAAGTATATACGCTTACCCTTATGCTACCAAGGACAACATAAAATGTCGCGCCCTTACCATCACTAGTCCTTGCGTAGAATAAACCCCGAGCTATCTCTCTTTGCTCGAACATAATTCTAACCACCCTTATTCACTTTATTAAACATCCCTACTTACCAGGATAAAATGTGAGAACTCAAAACCTCATTATGTGCCTATCGCACCACACAACACAACATATATACACACACATATATAGGCTATACGTCCTCTCAGGTGATACCTCGTACCAATCATCTACTGGTGTCGCGAACACCAAAACTTAACACCACTATCCATAATAGTTAAATTCCATCGCTATCCAGCCGATATTTAGGAAAATATTATTAACCCTACTACCATAATTATCGAAAGTAGTAACTCCTCGCATAATTCAAACCTTCACTCAGTGTACACCTCCACTCTCCCGTGAAGAACACCAAAGAAACTCCGCTACCCTACGGAAAGTTTATCCACATACTATGGCTACTACAGCCAACGCACCCACTAAGTTCGACTCACCTGCGAACTCTAGTGAAAAATAAGTCTTATATTATGACATCCTGTTTGTCACTCAAAAATATAACCCCCGCCCATAGGGTAAAAATAATTACCTCCATACTCCAGCTGCAACGGCTGATCCTCGGCTTCCAGAGCATCTTCTCCCTGCCCGAATGCACCCATGACTTTCTTTAGTGGCTGTACATCCAGGACCTCATCCTGTAGTTGACCCTTGCCTCTCTTAAGATAATCTCTCTTCATGTGTCTCGCTTCCCCCACAAACGAAACACCTTCTAATACATTCACCCTGCCACTGGTCCCTTCCATGCCGACCTTGTTGGAATTCCTGGCCATCCTGCCGATAGCCTCCAGTTCTAAATCGTTTGGCATGATTTCCCTGTCGGAATCTTGCCCTGATCTCCCCCTGTCTGCTGCTAGGATACCCCACTGGTACTGTTCCCTCCTGCCTTATCCGATTGGCTAGTTTCCACTCCCTTCTCGCTTCCTTTCGCGTGGAAGCGATATTCCCGACAGTGTAAGAGTGTTACGTTAACGACATCAGTATAAGCTACTAATGCGAAATTACCAATTAAATGTTGTCTGATTCTCCAGACTAACCAATCCACAAACCTTACTTTTTTTCTTCATCGCTTTCCTCATCCGGTACAAAATTTGCCAAACGAGTAAATTCTTCCTCGTAATTGGCCACTGAACGGTCCCCCCGAGTCACCTCTTTAAATGTTCTCCCCATTTTGGTCTCAACCACTGGAGGAAAATACGTGCAGTCGAACCACACCCAAAACTTTGCAATAGCTAGCGTATCCCTTTCCTCAACTGTGGTGATCAACTCCCACCACTGTAGCGCTGCTCCCACTAAACTAAAAGTGGCTAGCATTTGCTTCCGCACCTCATCGCAATCTCTCATGCATAGGTGACGCTGGATATCTCCCTTCCTTGCCATGCTAGTGCTCACAACTCTAGTGGATGCCCACTCTTGAAAAATCTCTCGTACTTTCTGCCACCGCGACGACCCCGGGCGAGCCTGAACATCTGGCGCCCCTAACACTTGTGGTTGGTTCCGTCAAAAGTACCCTGCCATTGCGACCACCATCACTTCAACTGCCTGTGCCACTAGTTCAGTTATCTGTGCTACCAAAATCATCTCTGGCCGTTTCTGCGGTAACTCTTGCTCCTGATGAGCCTCCCTAGTCTCATCTCCCCCTGCTGCCCTAGCTGCTCTCTCTCTTTTGGGCATCATCTGGAATGAGAATCGAATCGTATGAGTTCACTCTCAAATATAAATTTGGCAGAAGAACGTATATGCGCATATGTATGAGAATACAACAATCCTATAATAGGGCTCTATATCAAAGATTGGTAAGCCGAAACGTGAAAAGCCGTACAGATCCTAAGGACACTAGAACCTGATGCTCTGATACCATCTATGACACCCCGCCTAATAAAATATCGGGTGATCAGTCCTATACCAAATTAAAATAGGAATCCTAGTTGGATCATCCTTAGCATCACTGTCGAAAACTTTTTGAAACTTACTAACCACCTAGTATTCAAAAAGCTGGTGCCAATTTTAACTTTTTAATTAAAACAAAACAGTAAATGCGGAATTAAATAAAAACCATTCACACAACTGAATAAAACTCAACGGAATAATTAATTAAATAAATTTTCCGAATAAACCATCGGCCACCAAAGTGAAATCCAAAACAAATATTCAACACCTGAATAAATACATCTGAAAGCTGTACTGAGAAGTCTGGGCGACAAGCCCTAAATAAAACTGAAACTGATACAAGATTCCTATTCTAGGAATGAATGAATGATGCGTCTAACCCAAACTCCTACTAGCAGCTCCGTGTCCCTGGAATAGAATATCAATCCAGGCGTCCCTGTGGCTGGACACCTAAAAGGTTTTGAAAATAGTTTTATAGCAAGGGTTAGAACCCAAAACATTTTGAAAATATTTAGCAAGTGAATTAACTGCAGTAATTTAAAATGCATGAATGCACTTCATATTTAAGTTAGTGTCGCACTCCCTTGTGGACATTCTCACCCCTACACTAATGTGCACACCTAACGGTTACCTTAACCCCACCTAGTTGTACTACCCCGTCCAACTAGTCCTGGTATAACCCCCTTGCCATATTACTCTAACCCGAGTATAATGATTCTTGAATTATAAGTTATCTCATAATTAACTTAATTAATTCCTCTTAAATAGTAGCATATAACCGTGTCACAAGTTATATAAAGTAAATACATCACACACTGTATTATTACCCGCATATAATATTGAATACCATTATATACGTACCTTTACTAAAACATCCACACATATATCACACGTATATCCATCCCTCCGAGTATACCCTCGCCGGATGATTCCTCTAAGGTGCCATCTCACTAGGTGTTCTCACATAACCTAGTTACCCAAGTTGGAATTGCTCACCAACCTGGCCTAAAACATAAACAAAGTGGAGGCGGTCATATTTCTTCCCTGAAAGTGAGATAAATCCCTCACCCATATACCGGACGCTATGACCTGGGGATATACTCGCTCTACTCCTCAAGCTAGGGGATTCACCCACATCGCGCAACCTCCCCTGATAGCACTAGAGTATATAAATTAAATAAATATCTAGTCACTCATATTTAATATCACATACAATTTATACGTGTATATATATATATATATATATATATACTATCACTACACCCTATAAATATAATATAAACCCCGGCTTTACCGTGTACTCAAAATCCCGTACACTAGCCTGTAATTTCCCGAGTTTGTGTCCCGACTCAACTTAACTACTTTTCTCACTTAATAATTTATCATCTTCCCGAGTCTATGGTCCGACTCTAATATATTTAATTCACACTTCAATTAATATAATACTTTCCCCGAGTCTACAGTCCGACTCTAATTAAATTAATTAACACATCCATTAATTTAATACCTCCCTGAGTCTATCGTCCGACTCTAATTAAATTAATAACACACCTATTAATTTAATACCTCCCCGAGTCTATTGTCCGACTCTAATTAAATTAATTAACACACTTATTAATTTAATACCTCCCCGAGTTTATCGTCCGACTCAAATTAAATTAATTAACACACACCTATTAATTTAATAACTCCCCGAGTCTGTCGTCCGACTCTAATTAAATTAATTAACACACACCTATTAATTTAATAACTCCCCGAGTCTATCGTCCGGCTCTAATTAAATTAATTAACACACACCTATTAATTTAATAACTTGATGTCACCCAACCATTATCCCCGGACTCGCTCACTTGGCCCGTAACTTAATATTTCTCGAGTCTATGTTCCGACTCCAAATTAATTTACTCTCTCAATAATTAATTTAATACTTTGGTGTCACTTAACCAACATACTCGGACTCGCTCACTTGGTCCATTATTACATCTCAACATTTCATTCCCACATTATTCGCCCACAATGTGTCACACATTTATCTCCATCAAATTTCCCAATTATATTTACCTATAATTATCAACATACCCGGACTTGCCCACTTGGTCCATAATTAAATTGAATATGTTTCACCCAAAATTCTCACTTTAAGTCCTAACTCTTAACTTAAATTGTCAATTCCTAATAGCTATCTTTTGAGCCCCTAGCTATTAACTTCTTTATAATTTTTCACCAATTGAAATTATACCCCAAAAATCTAAACAGAAAATAAGGGCATATATAATCACCAACCCGACCTGCCAAAATTTTCCCACTCTCAATCGATCGATAGCCCTCGATCGATCGATCGATCATCCCTTGGCAGTTCTTCTTCCCCACAAAAATTTCCACCATTAATGAGCTTTCAAGCTCTTTTTTTCCATTCCATCCTTGACCAAACACAAAATAATCTTTAAACCCCTTTATTAAACTAATTTACAACATGGATACAACCATAACTACCCTTTATCCCCACCACAAATCATTGACTCACGAAGTGTTTTTTTTCCATAAGTTTTCATGAACTTTGTTCTACAATTCCAGTTCCAGATTTAAATACCACCTTTCTATATTCCGGGTTTCTCATTCAAATCAGATATCTATACTCAGAGATATATAGTACACCTAAGTTCTTACTTTGAATCTCATTCAATGGTTCCATGAACAAAAACCCCATTTTTGTACCCATTTATCCCCAAAACGAATTTTGATTTACACATCACTATGATATGAATTGATTATCATCACTTTAGAAATCATAACAGTTAACCACTTGCCTGAAACCGTTCATAGGGTCTGATTCCGTTGGTGTAGAGAATGGCTAATGAAGAACACCCCACATTAACCCTTTAATTTGGCTCCAAAAGACTCCCAATTGCTCTTGATTTGATTTCCGTTGTGCCTCTCTCAAACCCTAGGTCTGGAATTCTGTTTATTGTCGTTTAACACTTCCCCAAATTAGGTTACAACCCTTAATCCCGTTTTTGGCCATCTGGGCCTAATTAAAATGACCCAACTCACCCCGTGTGGGCCCGGCTATACCCAAAAATACCCCGAGACCCAATTACTACCCCCGGGTGCTCTTTTCTATCTATCTCAATCCATCCGGACGCAACCGCGTACTCGGAATTGCCATCCGAAATACTTTTTGACATTCAAAATTTCGACCTCAAAATGCGACACACATTAATTCGAACAATTAAACTTAAAGTCACCAATTATAATTAATTCGGCTCACTCAAATAAATTCTCCAACTCATGAATTTAAGTTTCTCCAATTTAAATATTTTATCACTCCCAAAAATAATTAAATATTAAATCCTCAAAATTACAGGGTGTTACAGATAAAAAGTTTAACACCTCCCATTCTTATTACTTTTTCAATAGGAAAAAGAAAAAAAAATAAAAAATCAAAAGTCGTCTTATTCAAACCCCCAATTATGACATCCCTTATCTCTCACTTCACACCTCGGATGCATCGTTCTTATAGAGAGAAAGGCGCTTTCGCATATTCTTAACCCGAAATGGCTGGGGAGAGGAAATGTTACTTTTTTAAATTCTGAGAGTGAAGACTTGTGAGGAAAAACAAGTGAAAATGAGTATAACTGTCCCATTTAAATGCCCCAACTAGTAGTCGTGACCCGCGACCCAACCATAGTCGCGGCCCTTTAGGAAACGGTTTGCAATTCTCTGCCACCTATCCCCTTTTTCTTTTATTTTTTTGAGCCAAAAATTATTTATGTTAATTTACTAAAGCCAACACATTTTAACATATACAAGTCTTAGCTTGCCCAGTCTTAGTCACCAAGTAACCCCAAATGACCTTTTGAACCTTAAGCCCAAATCCAGAGTTCCATTTAATCATTTACCAATATAGCCCAATTTTATTAGCCCAAGTCCAAAGTGTATTATACCATTGGTAAATAACATTTCTCCAATATATAATTTAATTATTCCTATTTAAATATCTAATTAAACATAACATAACTTATTTAATTTAACTAAGCCCATTATTTTCAACTATAAAGGATAAATTATTTAATTTAATTATTCACCAAAGATATGAGGTATTATACTTAAATTCACTATTTATACGTTATGGTTGTAGTTTGGTATTGAGCGCTCATGGTAGGTTATTTCACTTTCATTGAGGGGTGATGTATCTTTTGCGTGAGAGTGCCGGAGGGTTAGCTTGATTACCTAAGTAAGTCATATTTTTATTATTGTTATGATAAAGTAAGTTATTTCTTATAACTTTAGGCCTTGAATCAATGTTATTTAAAATCTTTTTCTGGTATTCATAAGAAAGAGTAACCTACCTAAGCACACATACTTACCTTTCTTCAGTTTCTGATTTTCATTTCTTAGTGTGGGATGTTATTTCCTTTTCAATTATTCTAGTTAGACTTATGCCTCCATTATTTATAGATCGGTTATGAATTCGTAGTGGTTCTAAAGCTATTTATATTTTGATTCCGAGACTATTAGTTATTTCCATTAAGTTTATGGAGACTTAATAGTATTGTGATTCATGTTGGAGATAGTTTATATCTAGCTCATTTAGCTAATTTGATTTATTATGATGTGTGGATGATTTACGTTATTCTTTTGTTATTTATATACTCGTTGATGCTGAGAATGATATAAATTGATATACACTCCTCTATCTTTGGTGTATTGGGTTGGCCACTTAGTACGTGAAAAATAGGGGGTGTTACACAACTTCCGTTTCCTCCTAAATTTCATCACACCCGTCATAGGGGATACCTTGAGAGAAACCTAGTTTCCAATTGAAAACCCGAGGTGATTCTTCTTCCTATTCGCATAACTCTTATGTCTATTTTAAAAGCTCATCATCATGTCCATAATAAGGGTCACCTTCTCTATGGCATCTTGAATGAACCTTTCAACAAATCTTCTTTTAAAGTTGAAGATAAACTTTGATCCAAGTAAATCGGAATAAAGAGGAGCCAAGGACTAACACCTATAACATGTGATGATATACTATTAGTTTATGTGTAGAATATGTTTGGGCTTAACTCAAAAGTCTATAACAAAATGTTTTTCAATCTTGAAAGAAGACCATATTCAAGAACAACATAGTTTGGAAAATAGTTTTATCAAACTATAATAATTATAAAAGTCTTACTTTCTAGATTTAAGAATGAATAAAAAATCTTGAAGAACACAAGGATTAAGGAATAAGATTTTTGCTCATAAAAGATGAAAATATTTTAAATGAATATCTTCTCTTCTTTACTTCCTTCTTATGGAGCAATTAACAACACCTATTTTTTATATCCATGAATGAGAGGTAAGTGTAAGACAAAATTTAAATGTTTCCCATCAAAGGTTAAGAAATAATCTAATTTGGATGCCCACCATTGATTGTATATTGGAACAAACTCCTAGGAGATATTATGGAAAGATCTTAGAGGGTACAAAACTATATACAAGCTCACAAGTCACTCGAGAATGCGAAGAACTTTTAGAGAACATGATAGGTTCGTGAACATTCAGCGAATAAAGTTGTACTAGCAACAAAATATTTTCATATAAAGGATTCCAAAGGTAGGGAGAAATAAAGACAAGGCTTCGCAGATACGAAGACTTGATTTGCTGACGCGAAAGACTAGTGAGCGGGGTTAACTCAAGAACCAGAGTGTAAGGAAAAATTTATGAATTGATCCAATTTCTATGTACTGGCTTAATTTTGTTTGGATAAAATCGTTTAAGTCATACGTTAGGCCTTGAGTTGGTTTATCCTTCAAAGCTTATGACGTGTTCGATAGAAGACCGTATCCGCCAAATTAGAGTGTCAGCATCATCTTGTCGTGTTTGGTGCCATGTTTCATCTTTAACAATCAAGGATCTAATGATGTATGAATGCATATTATTTTTTATCATTGAATAATTTATTTGGGTGTTTGTTTTATAATGTTTGAGGCGTTTTTTATAACAAGGTTTTAAAAAGAAATTATTTCTTTTGTGAAAAATCGTTCAAACGACCCGTTCGAATGAAACTATAATATTATTTTGAACGAAATGTTTGAGTCATTCAAACGAGTTGTATGTCCTCATTCAAACGAACTTCAAATGACATTTTCCTACTTGGTAGAAAAATGTCTTTCGAAGGTCGTTCGATCTCCTGATCGAATGATATTATGCACTTCATTTGAACAAAACTTATATTTTTGTTTGAACGAGAATCTACTGCCTCAAAAATCATGTTTTCTATAAATAGGCGTGCTGGGAAATTTTCATATGTGAGTTTTGGTGAACATTGATTTCCTATACAAATCCGAAAGGCTCCAAACCATTCTCTACACCCAAACACTTTGTGATCCAAGATTCAATCCTTATATGCTTGGGGATTGTAACACTCCATCTAATTAAATACCGGGTAGCTACTCCTTTATTAAATAAATATAGAATATCAAGTTGGTTCAGTCTTAGCATCACTGTCGAAAACATTTAATTAATTACTAGACACCTAATATTTAAAATAGAGAGATTCCAAATTTTATTAAATAAGTTAACAATTAACCAAGAATTAAATCATTAACCATCAATTGCATAAACAATCTCATATGAATAACTAATGTAAAGAGACAAACTGAGTCTGGAGTAAACACTCCAATAATAATGCCAGAGTATAATAAAATCCGGATACAAGAGTTTGAATAAATAAACCAACATCTGAAATAAAACTGAAAGTCTGAGAATGCTATCTCTAAATGGAAATGGGCAACATGCCCTACCAGATGAGTAACCCTGAGTAGAATCAAGTACAGAATGTGAAGGCGTCGACTACCGAGATAATGTAACTTCCACAATAGCTACAGTACATTATCAGAATGGAACTCCTATGCTTGGTGTCCCTGTGGCTGGGCACCTAAAATGTTTTTACAAAACAAAATAGATTTGGAGGAAAACGAGTCAGAGGCCGAGTTGAAAACAGTTTAAAATTATAGCAAGTGTTTAAATTACAATTAAATAACACATATTATAAACATGTTAATTAGTTGCGTACTCTCACATGAGTTTCTCACCTCTCAATTAATGTGCACGCCTAACGTATACCCTAAACCCATCCTAGTTACGCCACTAACTAACTAGTCTGTAACACTCCTGCTTTCGCATTCTAACATAGGGTATCTACTCGTAACACCCAAATAAGTCATATTCAAAACCCAAATTCACATTCATTTAATTACTTATCTCAAGTGTTAATTAAATTCTCACATTCTTTTTCCATTCAAATATCTTAGTTATTCACATCTACTAAGCAACAGTGAACCAGTCACAAGTACATATATAAATCACTCTGAGTACATATATACATATAAGTCACCCCTAGGCTAAGCTGTGGTGCACACATACTCTGCTATCAAATCTATGTACATCACGTACGTAAGGATCACGTGTTCCGAATCACTCAGGAACCGTCTTAATACAAATCATACATATTGAAGGCGGACATAGTTCACGTACCCATGGGTCACGCATATACCTACGCTCCCATGGCCAGCGGACTTATCAACTCACAAATAAGTCATTCACAGTCCTATGTCATTAAGGTACCAGTCTAAATCCCCCCCGAAGGCACACAAAGATAAGACGGTCCTTTTTCAAAAATTCAACCTCCCGTGATAGCAAGTATGGTAGGTATGTCATACACATAATCATCCATATACTAAGTATTCACACCACTTAGGTAATCATCATTTTAGTATAGGTATATTCCATCCCCATATCGTATATCTCACACATATAATGGTGTCATCTCATTTATTCTACACAATAGATTTTTAACACGATAATTCTCGACGTATAGCTCCGAGTACATATCCTATCCCAAACTGGGTTATTAAATTCCTCGCTAGAATCTAAGGTTTTCTCAGTATTCAATGTTTCCCACTTTTAGTCGTTAACCTCAAATTATAATTGGAGCAAAAGATATTCAGGTTCTCACAACTTACAATCGTACCTCACAAATTTGATATTCATAAATCTACCACTTAACCTCAATTAAATCTAATAATTTTTCGGGATCCAAATACCATCCTACTAGTCTTCCCTAAGTACCAATGTGCTCAATGAATCATCACTAAGGAGTTATAAAGGTTGGAAGTTATTCAATTATTTAAAGGAAAAATACTTCACTTTTTCTAGAGGGGTCAATCGATCGAAGAAATGGATCCAATACACGAGTCTGAATAAATCAACCAACATCTGAAATAATGAAAGTCTGCATCTACAATCTCTAGATAAGAATGGGAACCATGCCCTAACTGATATGAATGACTCTGAAGTAACCAAGGATAAGTGTGGAGGCATCTAATACCGAGATCCTGTAACTTCCACAACCGCTACAACAAGTTATCAGAATGGAACTCCTATGCTTGGCGTCCCTGTGGATGGGTACCTAAAAATGTTTTTACAAAACAAAATAGATTTGGGGGAAAACGGGTCAGAGACCTAAGTGAAAACAGTTTAAAAATATATCAAGTGTTTAAATTATAATTAAACAACACTTATTATAAACATGTTAGTTGCGTACTCTCACATGAGTTTCTCACCTCTCAACTAATATGCACGCTTAACGTATACCCTTAACCCAATCCTAGTTATGCCACTATCTAACTAGTCCGTACTAACCCTTTCTATCACATTCTAATATAAGGTGTTTACACGTATTACACAAACAAGTTATATTTCTAACTCACATCCACATTCATTAAATTACTTATCGCAAGTGTTATTTGAATTCTCATATTCGTAGCCCATTCAAATATCTTAGTTATTCACATCTACTAAGCAACAGTGAACCAGTCACAAGTACACACTACACCAAAATGGCCAAATTGTCACCTTTCAGCCGGCCACCCTTGTCAAGGTTATTGACCGTGACAAAAAACACGCGTTTTGTGTCACGGTCATTGACCTTGACACGACCGTGACAAGTCCGTGACAAATTTACTTGTCACGGACTTGTCACGGTCAATGACCATGACAATTCTTTAAATAATTGTCACGGTCAATGACCTTGACACGACCGTGACAATGTTTGCAGCAAAAACCCTTTCCCCCTTATTTTTTCCCTCCCGCCGTTCCCTCCCTCTCTCTCTCTCTCGACGCTACTCTCTCTCTCTCTCTCTCTCTCTACTTTCAGGTTTAATTCTCTCTCTCTCTCTCTCTCTCTCTCTCTCTCTCTCTTCCATTTATATATATGTTTGTGTGTATATATATGTGTGTATGTGTGTATATATGTGCATGTGTGTGTGCGTGTGTGGGGGGTGGGGGGTAGGGGGTGGGACAGGGTGAGGGTAGGGGGTTAAAAATGTAAATAAATAAGTAATTTTCTATAAATTTCCAAAAATAATATCCAAAAATGTAAATGTAAATAATATCCAAAAATAATATTCAAAAATATAAATGTAAATAATATCCAAAAATATTGGATAACAATTTATTTTCATTCAAAATAAAGAAGTAATTTTCTACAAATTTCATAAAAAAATGAAGGCCGGCTTAATATGTGATTTAAGTGTGAAATAATCGCTATATACTTATACTAATGGAGAAAAAAACCATATATGGCGTTTTTTGTTGACTTTATATGGTGAAATAATCACATGACTTTATATCCATCAAATAAAAGCATGAAAACTAAAAAATTACAATAAGGGTTAAAATGGCATCCGAAGTTGCTAAAAGCATGAAAAATAAAATATTTTTTAAGATTTGTGGTGAATAACTAAAGTTAAAAAAAATATTACTTTAGTCATTAAATTACTTTTTGAATTCGGGGGATGCGCATAAATTTGTAGTAATTGTCTTATAATAAAGATCAATTAGTCTATGTTGTTGAAAAATTTGATCAAATTGGTGAGCCCTTCATATTTTAAAAATGTTGTTTTTATTCCTATTTAACTTTTCTTTCTATACACCCCTAATTATATTTAAAGTTTAATAAAATAGGAGTTATAGAAAGAAAAGTGGGGTTTCCATAATCTTACTTTGTCACAATTAATTTATATGCCTCAAAGTTATTTTATCACTCTTAGTTTATATTTGTGATAATACTTTATTAAAGATTTTTATGGGAACTTGTTATACTATAACTTAGATGAACACTAAGTGATGAAAATAGTCCTTAAAATTGAAAATTAAATAAAGTTTATAAAAGTAAAGATGCTGGTAATACATCAAAGATAAATTAATAAGGACTAAATAACAAAACGTGTTCAAGTGTATAACAAGAAAGAAAATGTGGTATTTAGATTGGGTAAAATTCTTAAAGTAATGTTAAGGGACTAAAATACCAAAGACAACTGGCCAGTAAGTCACGGGCCGAAAAATTTATGATGGGTGATGAAAGCCCGTAAACATGTTGGGGTGGGGGTGGGGGTGGGGTATGATTTATAAAAAGCACAAAACAATAGTAGAAATTCAATACCTGAAATTAACATTGAGATTATTTTAAATAGACAGTCACTACTGTGTATGTGTTTCAATTGAAAGAAGATATGATAATTTTATTAAAGATTTTTATGGAAACTTTTTATACTAGAACTTAGATGTGTGTGTGTGTGTGTGGCAGGGGCAGGGGGTGGGGGGATGTGGTGTGTGTGTGGTGGGGCAATCTTAACAATATATATATACACCTGCATGTTGTTAGAAATTCTTAAATGTAATTCTCACTTTATTAATGCCAAACCCGACTCTCTTATAAGATATGCATATTGTGATAATATTATATCTGTACTAATAACATTTTTTTACAGCAAATGTCTCCTTCAGATATTAAGGCGAAGATGATGATGCTGTTTATGATGATGTCGTCTGGGGTCGGTGGTAGTGGAGGCGACGAGGGCTCTTCCGCCCCTAGGCTCCCCAAATATGGGAAATTTAGGATTACCGTCGAGAACAAATCGGAGATATTAGAGAGATCCCTCGTTCTGCTAAAGATGGTCATCGGCCCGGGGTTTATGAGTTGGAAGGAGGTGCCATATGAGCTCAAGTTAGCTGTTTGGGCGGCACTACATGTAATATATTTATATTTATATTTATATTTATATGAATATTTCAATTTCAATTTCAATTTCAATTTCAATTTCAATTTCAATTTCAATTTCATATTTATATTTATATTTATATTTATTCGCAACTAACATTGTATTTGTTGGACAGAAACAATTCAACTTGGATCCAAAGCTACGCGATCCCGTCTTGGAGCAGATTAGGGAGCAACTCAAGTCGTGGAAAAAAAATATGCGGGCACGGTACTTTGAGAAAACACGAGAGTCGATTATCCAATGGCGTGAATCTGTCCCCCCAAGGAGCCGATCTCATTGGCACAATGGAAGAAGTTCATTGACAATGAGATCGAAGATCGACAATTGGCATCTCATCAATCGGGGAGGGAAAATCGGGCAAAAAAGACGGACGTGCACTACTCCGGCCGGACCTCTTACGCCGAGGTGGAGGATAGGATGCAGGTAAGATTTAATTTTTCTATAACTACAGAAATATATTATTCTTCATTATTTTACTTTGTGGGGCCGATACTAATTTTACTTTACTTTATTTTATTTCAGGGGGTAGGGAGTGGGCCAGGGGGTAAGCCACATAGGCTCGATACTTATGTGGCTCTTCGGACGAAGAAGGGGAAGGACAAGGAGGTGTCCCCGAGCGTCGCGACCACGATTGTAAGTAATCCGACAGTTTAATTTTTGTTAATTACGTTATAATTTTTTAGTTTACTTATTTTACTAATCATGTGCTTTTTGTCGTTTCAGGCAAAGCTTAAGGAAGTACATGAGTCGCAGTCTGATGCCGACAAGGCATCTTTGTCCACAGATGCACTCAGCCAAGTACTTGGCTCTGATCGCAAGGGGAGGACAAGGGGGGTGAGCTCACGGGTGGCCAAATCTAGGATCATCGGATTGGAGACGAGCGACACCGGGTTGGCTCGAACGGTGGATTCACACGACGCGAAGCTGTCTCATTTGGAGGCGACGATCCAAGATATGTACGCATTCATGAAGCGTACGTTGGGCGGAGACCGTAAAGGGAAAGGGAAAGGGAAAGGGAAGGAGAAGGCGGTGGAGGAGGAGGTGCGGGAGGACGAGGCACAGGATGACGAGGATGTGGACCTCGCTGCTTCATCACCGACACGTTCGTACTTCGATGATCCACTTCCCTATTTGGCGCCCTTCAACAGACCAATGTCGACACTTGGTTGGCCGAGCGTGTTCATATTGGACGTATTTGATGGCCAGCGGATAGGGCGGGGGTTGAGGGACCCGAATATCGTCCAGGGTGGAATAGTTAATGGACGTGCGCTTCAAGAGATGGAGTCCAAGGTGCTCGTCACGCATGTCATACCCGGGAAGGAGAACTCCCTATTGTGGTTGCGCGAACAATGCGGCACGACGTATATTAGTGGGTGCGTCAATTCTTATGTCGTGTGGCCTACTCACCTCCTCAGTTTTAACAATACACCAGACATGTAGTGACATTGTTTTAAGTTTGAATTGAATTGTTTTAAGTTTGAATTGAATTGTTTTAAGTTGTTACATTTGAATTATATCGTGATGCATATTTTCTCTATTTGAATATATATATTTGCATTATCTTTAGTTTGTTTGGATATATGATGTTTGGAACAGGTACAAATATACTGCTGGGCAGTGGCAGTGGCCATACTACCCAGCAGATTTTTTTTAAATTCTGCCCAGAATTGTCACGGTCATTGACCGTGACACGTCCGTGACAAAAAGTTATCACGGATGTGTCACGGTCAATGACCGTGATAATTTTTTTAAAAAGGGTTACGGCTTTGTCACGGTTAAAAACCGTGATAAACGTGCCACGGTCATTGACCGCGACACGACCATTACATAAAACGCGAGTTTTGTGTCAAGGTCAATGACCGTGACACGACCATGACAAAAAAGTTGTCTCGCCTCGAAATGTCACGGTCATTAACCTTGACAAGTTGGATTTGTCAAGGTCAATGACCTTGACAATTCGGCAGATTTGGTGTAGTGACAGAAGTATATCACTCTCAGTACATATATACATATATGGCACCCCTAGGTTAAGCTGCGGTGCACGCATACTTTTCTATCAAATCCATGTACATCACGTATATAAGGATCATATGTTTCGAATCACTTAGGAACCGTCTCAATACAAATCACACATATTGGAGGCAGACATAGTTCACATACCCATGGATCACGCACATAACTACACTCCCATGGTCAGATGACTTATCAACTCACAAATAAGTCATTCAGATTACTATGTCTTTAAGGAACCAATCTAAACCCCCCCGAAGGCACACAAAGATAAGATGGCCCTTTTACCGAAACCAACCTCCCGTGATAGCAAGTATGGTAGGTATGTCATACACATAAGAAATCTATACACTAGGCATTAACACAACCTAAGTAATCATATTTCTATATATGTATTCACACATTGGATCTAGTAAGTCTCGTACGTAGCAAGTTTATCCCGAACATCATACGTAATATATATTTAGCTTGATAACTCTCTTGTCGTATCAGTTTGAGTACTTAAACCTATCCCAAAAGGTTACTAGGTCTCTTATTATTTTCTAATGTTATCTCAGTAACTTAAAGTACCTCCGTTACTTTTCTTATCCTTACATCATCATTCATTCCCATTATAGTTTCAATTCGAACGATTTCTAACCGTACCTCACTCGGAAGACCCTCGTAAGTAATAGCATTCAATTCCATAAGGTAAACCATTTTTCTGGGCATCAACAAATACCCTACTGATCTTAACTAAGTCCCACAATATTAAATTAATCACCCTAAAAATCATTATCGGCTTTGGGATTTTCATTAAACCTTAAGGGAAAACAATTACCAAAAATCACAAGAGGTCGATCGATTGAAGAAGGGGATCGATCAAGCAGTTATTTGCCCAGAATTCTCTTAAACAGTTATGGGTTCTTCCAATTTTATACCCCAAATCCTCCATTACAACGTCCCAAACTCCCAAGAAAGTTCACTAATCATCCTATTAACATATTAGCATAATCTTTAACGTATTAGAATCATTAAATCATCCTCAATTAAAAATTTCTTTGACCAAAAGTCATAATTATTCCTCTAAACCTAGTTCTTCCAAATTTCTTCAAGAATATCATAAATCCTGATTAAATTTCGTACTTCCCTACACATGAAGCATGATTTCGTAGCTAATATACAGCCAGATATTTTAACTACATGCAACCCTACCCAGATTCAATGTTTAATTCTCCCATTTCAAAATTTATTTCATTGTTCATGATAAATATTCAAATCTACACTATCATGTAAAGTATATGCTTTGAATCTTTACAAGATAAATCACTTGCCTCTATTTAGAAGTTATGATCCGTTGATGACGGTATTTATTGGTTCTCTCTCTCTTTTCGGTCACAAATCCGGTGATAGTGGTGGTGTGTGGTGGTTATGGCCATGGAAACCCTTAGAACTTCTCCTCTCTATTCATGTTGTCCACTCTTTGGTTTTGATAGATAATGGCCCTAGTGACCCTAAGGTTGGCTGATAAATATCTCCTAATTTCGTAGGTCACTATTCATTAGAAAGTAAAATGACTAAAATACCCTCCCGGGTTGCCGGTTAGGCCTAAAAATGCCCCGGGACCCAAACTAAACCCCCGACTAGTATTTTCTGACTATCTTGACCCTTTAAGACACGTTGGCGTACTCAAAATGATCATACGGATGACATAAAAATAAAATACTTTTAAATCCATTAAATTGGATCTTGACACGACTGACACGCGCGTCCCAACTTAATTATCAAAACTATCGTATTTTCAACTCACGGCAATTTTAATAAATACAATAATCACATATTACCATAATCACTCAGTAATATTCAACATTATCATCATATTTAAATACTAACTCTCGTCTCGCCAGTTATTTAAATATGAATTAATTTTTAATTATTTATCCCAAATTAATTTAATTAATCCCATTATTAAAAGTAATTTAAATACGGGGTATTACATACTTCCCCCCTAATAACGGAATTTTGTCCCGAAATTCGAAAAAGTAAGGCATACCTGAAAAAATTAGGTATCTTACGGTACTTAAAACAAAATTCAAAGTAAGGCTCACTCACTACAGCCCTCACTTCACAACAAGCTTGTTGACCACTCTCAACACTTTATCATTTATAGAGTTACACCTCAATAAATGCACCTCACGTCGTGCTCTTACTAAACAACATTCGAATAAGAATAGCCTATACATCATTGGCCGTATTATCTCAGTATTATTTAGAGTTCGGACCTCAATTCGTATAAACTCCCGCGTTTATTTAAACACAAAACTCCCATCCTGGGAGAAACCATAGAACATCTGACTCCTCTTGTCCGTTCTTTAAATATCTGTTCCCGTCGGTGTGACTTTTACAAAAAGAACAAGCCACTTAAGACGGTTTTTGGTTATCCCACTATAGTCATCGGACTCTAACTTCTCACTGATTCAAAACTCTGATAATTCTCTCACCTCTAAACATCCAGAGGAAGAATGGTAAGGTTTATTTGCACAAAACATCTGTAAGCACCTTGTCCACTATAAATCGGTACGGGTGCTTTCACACAACTATACTATTAGGTAATATCCTCTCCCTATTACCCTCTTATACTTCACTTACTGGCTATTTTCGTTGTGGAAAAGAAATGATCGCAATGAGTCCAAAATTACTTCCATACAGTTTCACCAGTCGTTAATCATCTGGAGAGACACGTGGCGTGCTACTACGATAAAACTAAACTAATTCCACAATAACAATGTGTATAGAGCATCTAAAAAATCCCATAATATAAATGAAACCACTAATATCAATTCTTCAAATTCAATACAACAAAGTTTCTCGAAATAATATAAATTACCAATGCTCTATACAACACAATAAAATAATACAAATCTTCTCTCTCGATTATTCTTCCAAAAATATCCAAGCTAAAAATCATCTCAATTGGTCCATAGCATCCCAATCCACGCTAACCTGCCAACTAAAGAAAATATGGGGAAGTACACAATACAACAGGAAAGATGCTCAACATATATATTAGCGGTGAATAAAATCTAACAACACGAGTACAAATATTAAAATTAATCTCATAAACATTTATCAATAAATTTCTCAACAACACATCAATGGGTCACCGGGCCTCACCCCACGCATATGCTTTATCAAGCCATAGCCCGGGAAGCAGAAATTTTGGCGGGTGCCCAACATCCGTTCCCTATTAAAATCTCATGACAAAGATCTCAATAACAACATGAATAATACCACATGAATTACAATAATTCCAACAGTTATTTTTCCAGATTTTCAAGAATTTATCAATTCAAATATGAGTTCAATCAAAAAGAAATCAACAGAATAAACTCTCGAGAGATTTAAAGGAGCATATTGTGTAAAATTCCATACCTCAAAATCATCACATAAATTCAGCCTCAAAATCTGATCGCACCATCACGTTCGTCTCACAAAAATAATCAAATCAAGATCTAGCCCTAACACGAGATAACCCCATATAGTCCTATTTTAAAAACTTAGAAAAATAAGATCCAAAAACTATTCGAATCGCTAATCCGACTTCATATTTGGATTCTAGACGAAAAATTGAGCCAGGTATGTGTTTTGAGTTTTTCTTAAATCTCATCCAAATGCACTCAAAAAGAAGATCAAAACATTCCAAATTATCTCTTCTCATTCCACTCGTTTTTGCCTCTTTGGATTTCGTTTTTGTCCTCTCTTTTTCATCTCCCTTTCCTTATAATCACCCTTAATATTCCTTATATAGTCTCTCTCTCAAACCCTATCTTGGTGCCTACGCTAACCTATATTACTATATTGCCCTTTAATTCAAAATTGTCTAGTTTATATATTTAAACCGTTTCAAAATGTCCAAAAGCCAATTAAATTTGAATTTAAATATTCAATTCATTTCAAATAAAAATAAGTATAATATCAATATCCCGATCAAAAAATAATAATATTATCAAAATTTTATACAATATTCATAAATAAAGTCCTCAAAATTAAGGGGTATTACATACTTCCCCTTTGAAAAGGAATTTCGTCCTCGAAATTCGACGAAACCTAACACTCGAAAACATTTAATTAATTACTAGCCACCTAATATTTAAAATAGAGAGATGCCAAATTTTATTAAATAAGTTAACAATAACCAAGTAATTAAATCGTCAACGATCAATCGCATAAACAATCTCATACGAATAACCAACGAAATGAAATAAACTGAGTCTATAGTAAACACTCCAATGATAATAATACAGAGTAAATAAAATCCCAATACACGAGTCTGAATAAATCAACCAACATTTGAAATAATGAAAGTATGCATCTACAATTTCTAGATAATAATGGGCACTATGCCCTAACTAATATAAATGACTCTGAAGGAACCAAGGATAAGTGTGGAGGCGTCTAATACGGAGATCCTGTAACTTTCACAACAGCTACACCACGTTATCAGAATGGAACTCCTACGCTTGGCGTCCCTGTGGCTGGGCACCTAAAATATTTTTACAAAACAAAATAGATTTGGAGGAAAACGGGTCAGAGCCCGAGGTGAAAATAGTATAAAAATATAGCAAGTGTTTAGATTACAATTAAACAACACATATTGTGGCCATCCCCGATCCTCGCCGTGCGGGCGGGTGCATGGAGGAAAGGATCCTTCGGGTCCCACGCGTCCCTCTCGAGAGCGCTTCGACCGGCGTCGTTTAAGATGCGGTGTAAAAAATGTAGAGAGATTTAGAGTCGCCAGTCTATTTTACTCAAAACAGACAAAAGAAAAAGGGGAAGCCACCTCGAAGGATGTCATCCAAAGACATACTGGTGCGTGCGAAACCAAGATGCTTCGAGAAGGGTTCGAAGGCTTAGTTACAAAATGGGAAGGTGTTAGGCACCCATTCCGCCCTTTCGGTCTCTCATGAATATTTTCTATTTTCCTTTTGTTTCCCCCCGTGATATGTGTGCATGTGTATATATTGAATGGAGGTAGGAATCCTCGACTTGTATCATGGAAAAGATAAAGCGAGTCATTCGTAGGAAGATATAAGAGTAATATTAGAAAAATAAGATTTACGCGATTACCCCTACGTTGATTGTTATAATGAAACGATAGCGCATATGGAGTAATGCGTCACTAAGGTCAAGTATATAGAATATAAGAGAATGGATTTAAAGAATATAGAAAATGAGAGAAAAAGGACTCGAGTCTCGGGTTTTACCCTGAGACGCCTACGTAGCCTATAGAGGCATCAAAGTCCACGTAGTTCGCATACAAAACGAGGGGTGGGGTTTATCCCATAAATCCAAATGGGGAATCTCTTATTTTTAAGTGTGTGTGTGTGTGTGTAGAAAAAATGTTTTAGTTGTGAGAAAAGTGTGGAAAAAGTGTGAGAATCCCTACTTGGAATTTATGAGCAAACTCTATTTTTCTTGTTTTTTTGGGTTTTATGAAAATAAAAGATGTATAATAATACTAAATAAAAAGTATATTAGGATGTGCGAGATGAGATAATAAAAGTGCTAAATAAGAAAACAAGTTATTGGGAATTTAAGAGAATTTAAGAGAGAGTTTGAGAAAGTTGGACCTTCTTGAAGATCTTGAGCTTGATCTTGAATGTTGGAGAGCAGCCCTTGCACTTGGATGATGATGGAGAGTTTATAATTCACCAAGTTTGATGAAAAGGATGATGAAAAGTGGAAGTAAAAAAGGGATTTGGAAGTTGAAATCACGCTGCCTTCGAGAGAGGTTTCTGGGATTCGCTGAGAGTGATTTTTATCAGATCTGGGATCCCCTTGAAAATGAGGTGAAGGCCTCCTTTTATAGGCCCAGGTGAGTGCCGATCGACATAGACCCGTTCCTGCCTATCGGCAGGTGTCGATAGGTAGGGTCTGGAACCTGCCATTTGGCAGTGCGTTTCAGGGTTTTTCGGAAAATTAACCGCCGAGGGTAAACCGTTGGTCAGAATCGTGCACGGGGAATATTGTTGGAAAGGTAATTCAGAGACCTTCTAAAGTACTTTGGACCACTCCCGGGCTTGGGGGTTGACTTTGGGTCAAATATGGTTCGGAAGCATTTGTCGGTCCATTGGACGGGGAATCGCTCGGACGCAAACGGATCGTTCATCCGCACGATAAGTCCGAATCGCACATGGGGTGGACCGTTAGAAAGGTTAGGAGATGTAATTAGACATTCCAAAGAGTTTGACACAGTTTGGAGAGTTGACTTTGGTCAATCGGGACCGTGAAGCATTCGGTGACCTCCCGGAGTCAAACGGATCGTTCGGCCGCATGAAAAGTCAGAATCGCGAACGGGATGGACCGTTGTAAAGGGTATTCGGTGCCCTTCGAAGATTCATTCTGCCTCGATTGGGCTGAAGAGTTGAATTAGGTCAAATAGAGCCCGGGAGCGCCCGGTGGCCTTTGGGTCAGGTTTCAGACGCAAATGGATCGTTCGTCTGCATGGTAAGTCGGAATCGTGCATGAGGCGGACTGTTGGAAAGGGTATTCAGTGCCCTTCAAAGATTCATTCAGTCTCAGTCGAGACAAAGAGTTTGACTTTTGGGTCAAACTGAGCCGTGGAGTGCCCGATGGCCTCCAGGTTAGTACTCGGGACATAACCTGGGTTTATGGTGATTAATGGAGGTACTAGGGACCTAAGGAAAGTTAGGGGTGTAACAGAATGGGGTGTCTATAGAGCCCCTCGACGGGTGAGTTTGGAACAAATGATGATCGTCGAATAGACACCACATGATGCTTTTGAGGGAGTATGACCGATTCAGAGGGTCGAGGCCGATTTTGAGGACCTAAGGAGCATGCTGGGGATGATCAATTCTATGGGTCAAAGCCGAATCTGCGGGCTTAGGGTAAAGGTGTAATAACCGAGGTTAATTCTGACCTAAAGTGTGGTGAAGATCGAGGACCGAGGTCAATTCTGACCTAACATAGGTGACGATCCAAGACCGGGGCCAATTCTGACCCAAGAGTGGTGACGATCGAGGACCGAGGTTAATTGTGACCTAACTCAGGTGACGATCCAAGATCGGGGCCAATTCTGACCCAAGAGTGGTGACGATCGAGGACCGAGGTCAATTCTGACCTAACTCAGGTGACGATCCAAGACCGGGGCTAATTCTGACCCAAGAGTGGTGACGACCGAGGACCGAGGTCAATTCTGACCTAACTCAGGTGACGATCCAAGACCGGGGCCAATTCTGACCCAATAGTGGATAAAGATTGGATTCTGATTCTGCTGGAGAAAGAGCTTTGTGATTTTGATCTGAGCTGGGGAGCTGATAGCTGGGGAATCTTTTAGGAGACCTCAGAGGGGGGATAACCTATTTTGGGTGCTATAAGAGAATTTCACTGGGGAAGTGATCAGGTGATCCTTAGGGATCCTCCGGAGCTTTACCGGGAGGAGTTTTCACTTGTTTTTTTTAGGATTCCGATGAAGAGGGGTTTCGCTTGAGGGAATGCGAAATTTTCTTGGTGAAAAGGCTTTAAATCCTTTATGGGATTTTTTGGAATTTTTTGGGGATTTTTCGAGGTTTTCTGGTATTTTCTGGGAATTTCTGTACGAAATTTAAGGGGGGTACCGGTCGGCATAGTATGAAGGGTGCCATTCAGCAGTGGCACGGACTTTTGGGCTACCTCGGGAAGGCAAGGGGTCAGTGATGATCGGTATGGTTGGGGGAGGTGCCGATCGGCATGGCACTTGGCATCCTATAAAAAGGGGGCGAATCCCTTCATTTTTTCACAGCTTCTTTTGCTTTCTCTCTCTCTGCGATTCTTCTACAAATTGTTCTATCATTCCTTTCTTCAAGAAATGGCCGCTTTTGTGAGCACTGCAGTCCACCGGGAGTGGTTGACCGTTGATGATTGGGCGAATGTGGAGTGGAGGGCTAGGGCGCCTCTTGCTTTGGGGAGTGAGAACTCCTTTGATGCGTTTGAGCCTGTTGCGGATGAGCGGACTTTGTTGCGAGATCCATCGCGTCATTGCTCTTCCAGAGTGATCCCCGGTGGTTATGTAAGTAACCCGACCTTTGGCATTCTTCTCTTTTTGGTGATTTTTCTTTCTTGACTTTTGATGAGACTTTTCTTTTTGCCAGTCTGATATTTCCTTGAAGAACATGCGTGCCCACGGGACAACGGGGCTCAAGGATGTCTGGGAGCATCTCCCACCTGTGGTGCGCTGGGTGGTCTCATCAGCGGGTTTTGGGCGGTTGGCATCGACGCTGGATGAGACGCCTCGTTTGACACCAGTCTTGTGCGCTTTGGGAGAGAGGTGGTGGAACACTACACACACCTTTCATTTTGGATTCGGGGAGATGACGGTGACTCCCATAGACGTGCAGCAGCAGCTGGGGCTGGATTGTGATGGAGAGCAGATACAGGTGGATCGTTCTTTACGGGTGAGACCGGAGGCAGTGCATGCGACACTTGGTGATGTAGGGAGGATAGTTTCTCGAGATTCTATCCGGCTGTCCCTGGTGAAGGATGTTCTGTTGGGTAGGGAGATCGATGTGGAGGACGGGCTGCAAGTGAGGTAGATGGCCCGGTTATTCATTCTTCTAGTGTTGGGAGGTTTCATGGTGGCGTCGAGAGGCGACGTCGTTCATTTGTGGTTTCTGCCGTACTTGAGGATGTTTTCGAACATCCCTTTCTATGATTTGGGGAGTCCGACCTTGGCGACCCTTTACTTTTCTCTGGATGCATTCAGCCGGTGCTGCTGGTAGACCTTTACTCGGGCCACGTACCTTCTTGAGGTATTCTTCAGTTTGTGCATTTCTTTTCATGCATTCGCATTTTCCTTATGCGTCTATTTTTGCTTGTGAATTCAGACGTGGTTCTATGAAGTGATTGGGTGCAATACCCCGCTGATTGCTTTTAAGGACGACACTGTTGGGGACTTCTGTCGATTGTATCGATGGCGTAAGGCAAATCGACAGTCGAAGGGATCTCTCTCCCTGGAGGCGGTGCGTCAGGTCTTGAATGACCTGACCAGTGGTAGGGTAAGACTCTTTCCATTTCAATCTTGGTGTTTGCTCCTTCTAATCTTGTATTGATTTATGCTCGCTCGGAGATTTTTAGGTGACCTTTTACCCGTGGGGGGCAACCATTCAGGATGCGGGGGCGACCGCGGCGAACGCGTGAATGAGGCGTTTGCTGGCGGATGAGTTCGGCCATTCCTGGTACCTTGGGGAGAGGGTGGTTCATTAGATTGCTGAGGAGGAGGTGGTGGTGCCACCCACGCAGCCTTCTACGTCTATGAGGCAGGAGCGACTGATGTTGGAGTATGAAAGGATCGCGGTGATGATCAGCGAGTCCTACTTGCTATACACCGATACGGCTGCGTCGTATGACTATATGGACTTTGTGTCGAGCTGGTTGATGGCGCCCAACATATATGATGCGCTGCCCTTACCTCCGACGGGTTTGAGTCGGGCGGTGGGATCTTCCCACAGTGGTGGTGGTCCGTCGGCATCTGCAGCAGCGGCGACCTCGGAGGTCCCTTTTGTACGGATGCATACCCCTTCATACAACATTCGGCGGGCTGATGGAGGGATGGTGCCTATGCTGCACCGTCTTCATGCAATGGATCCAGAGGAGTTGGGTTTGACAAAGGAGGTCCTTCGAATTGCGGTATAACTTTCTGTTCCTCTCTTACTTTCTTTTCTATTTTGGTCATTTCTGCTTTGATACTGATTTGGCCTTTCCTTGCAGCAAGTTCAGGTGTCGACCACTTGGCTAAGGGACATCAGAGACTGGATATCTTCGGCGAATGCCCATATTCAGGATGCGGTTCTTATTCCTTCTTGCTTGGTGCCGTCTGCTTTGTCCGAGAGGACTCGAGCTCGGGTAGTTGGGGTGCGTCTTCTCGTCGTAGGGGGAAGAGAGCACGCCGCAGGGGTGGAAGCTCTTGAGAGAGAGAGAGAGAGAGAGAGAGAGAGAGAGAGAGAATGTTTCGGGCTGAGTCCCGTTATTTTTTGCTTTTTCTTTTTATTTCTTACAAAGATGATGTAACACAGAAAATAGATATATGTAATGCAGTGGAGTTTTTTTATTGTCTTTTATTTAATGATGAATGAATGCATACACACACGCTTTTTATTTTGCTGCTGAGACAAAAAAAAAGAAATTTTTTTGAAGGAAAGTTTTTGATTACAAAGGGGAAATTTAAATGGATTTTGAAATTCTATTGAGAATATCAATTTTTTTTTAGTTTTCTAATTTTACAAAAGAGGAAAAAGGAAATTTTCTAAAAATGAGGGGTTACCGATCGGCAAGCACCCTGTCCTGCCTATCGACAGTTCAGTCCTGTCCAATCACTTCAAAGCTTTGATTGGTACCCTCTTCAGCCTTTGATACCTTGTGGGGTAGGATTCCCTTCGATTTTTGCAGGGATTATGTCCCTTGTGAGGGTTTTCAAGTATAAAAAGGGGGAAGGGGGGAGTGTTTTCATCACACCTTTGCATTCTTACCTACTTGCCCACCATCTCTTAGCCTTGCAAGATGGCTCTCCCTGGTAGCATTGAGTTTGCTAACTACCTTGAATCCTTGGAAGCTATGTGCTCTTATAATGCCGACTACGATGCTTTCAACATGCGTCGAGTCTCCTTGTGGCGCAATTGGCCTCTTGAGTGGAACGTGCTGACAGCGGCGGTATAATTCTGGTACCCCAAAGACCATGTATACTGCTTTGGGTTGGAAGAAGTTTGTCCTACCTACGAGGAATTTTTTACCATATTGGGTGTAAATCCCAGTGTTGTTGCGCCTTTGCCCAAATTTTCTCGTTCTCATAGGGATTTGTTGGCCGGGTTTCTTCACATTTCGCCTTCGGCGGCTAGATCATTGGTTGCTGGAGGAATGATCTCCCTCCCGATGGTGCTGCAGTCCGTGCATTTGCGGGAAGTAGGTGATGCTGGCTATGCTGGAGCCGTGGTTCTGGGCCTAGTTTCAAAATTGCTGCTGGTGACTGGGGAGGTGCAAGTGAACCCACAACTTGCAGCCATTACTTCATGGATGTCATACCGTCGTAATCCTGCGGCGGTGATATTGGCGGATACTCTGAATGGCCTGGATGCCTGGAGAGAAGACCGTTCTGACTTTTTTAGGGGTAGCCCTATGATGCTGTTTATGTGGTTGTCTGAAAGATTCCGCTTGTCGACTCCTCCAGAATATGCCTTGTCGGCCGTACCCAACTTCTTTTCGCGCTACTTTATCCGCGTTGGCCTGTATGTTGAGAACTGGGAGAATTGGCTTATGGAGCATGGGGTTTGTGGTCTGTATTGGTCAGTGCCTTAGTGGGGACAGTTGCAACCTGTTCTGGAGCTAGGAGAGTATTCATATGTGCGGATGGTTGGTCTCAGACAGACCTCTTTTTATTTTCCTTGGCGGCTTTTGCGCCAATTCGGCTAGGCACAGGTTGTGCCCCCTCGGACCTCAAACTTCTTTCTGGTAGAAGATTTGACTGAGCGCCTGAGTCTGTTGCTTGGGTCTTTGTGGGAAAATTGGCATCCATCGACCCGTCCCTCTTAGTCTGTCGGGAAGGTTTGGAATGTCCCCAAAGATTATATGAAGTGGTTGTGGAGGAAAGTAGTCAGCAAGATGTTGGCAGTGGAGACTGGACAAAGATGGTTTGTTTTATTTGACTACATGGAAGGGGATGTTGTGGTTTTTTCGAAGATGGTTAAGGCTCATCGATCCATGGAATGTTTACGGCACTCTATTCAGGCAGGGGAAACTTGGGGTCCTCAGGATGTAGATGATGAGGGTGCAGCTGTGGGTAGGACTTATGGGGAGTTTATTTGGGTGATAGGTGTGGGGATTTTATTTGGGTTTTTATGGTAGTGGGGAAGGGAGTTATCCGTTCCTTTTTCTTATGTAATCCGTACTGTAATTTCTTATTAATGAAATAAATAAGTTTCTGATCATCCAGCTGTGCCTTTCGATGAATTTTGTATTTTGAATTATCTATACTGATCGCTAAGGCATACATAATCCTTTTGTTCAAATAATTTTAGAATGAACCTCCGTCTCGGAGGTAAGAAAAGAATAGTATTTTGTGAAAAAGAAAGGGGCCGCACTCATGTGAGGTGCATGAGCTGCCTACGTACCTCTGGGGTTTTTTGAAAATGTTTTAAAATAATTTTTGTAGAGGATCAGGCCCACGTAGTTCTGGGTAGAGGGAAATGAAGATTTTTTTTAAGAGTAGAAGGGGGATGAGAAGAGTCGTAGTGCGTCGAGATTTCGGACTAGGGGCAGAATTTCTTGAGACGGTCCAGATTGACTGGATGAGGCATTTCTTCCCCATCTAGGTCAGTGAGCATGGCGGCACCGCCGAATAAGATTTTCTTCACAATGTAGGGGCCTCTCCAATTGGGGTTGAATTTCCCTTTGGGGTCCCAGATGGGTTCTATTATCTCCTTGAGGGCTAAATCCCCCTCTCGGACACCGCGGTCCTTGACTTTCTTATTGAATGATCGCGCTATTTGGCGATGGTACCCCTGTATGTGGTAAAGAGCTTTCAATCTTCTTTCATCTAGGAAGGATAGCTCATCAAGACGGCTTTGGCACCAGTCTTCTTCACTAACCTTGCTTTCCAACATGACGCGTAGCGAGGGTATTTCCAGATCCACAGGTAGGACTGCTTCCATGCCATAGATCAGGGAGTAAGGGGTAGCCCCAGTAGAGGTTCGGATTGAGTTTAGATAGCCCTAGAGGGCGTACGGGATTCGGTCGGCCCAATCCCTACAACTTTCGGTCATCTTGCTGATGATGGCTTTGAGGTTCTTGTTGGCGGCTTCAACTGTACCATTGGTCTGAGGTCGGTAGGGAGAAGATTTGTGTCTCTGAATTTCGTACTCATTGACTACTTCTGTGACTTATGCTTCAAAATGCAACCTCTTATCTGATACCAGCTCGTACGGGACCCCATATCGGCAGATGATATTCTTCTTAAGGAATTTGGCCACTTTTTTGGCATTCAATAATGCGTATGACTCAGCTTCGATCCATTTGGTGAAGTAATCGATGGCAACTAGGATGAACTCATGCCCGTTTGAAGCCTTTGGTGTAACCTTCCCTATGATGTCGATACCCCAGGTGGAGAACGGCCAGAGAGAAGTCATGTTGTATAATTCTCGCAGAGGCAAGTGTTAAAGTTTGGAGAATTATTGGCATTTGAGGCACCTCCGGACATAGGCGGTGCAATCCTGGATCATAGTGGTCCAGTAGTAGCCCTGTCGAATGATCTTCTTGGCGAGCATGTGACCATTCATGTGGGGTCCGCATTCCTCGCTGTGGATTTTCTACATTATTTTCTCAATCTCAACCCCTGCGATGTAGTGTAGATGAGTTCCATCGAAATTCCTCTTGAGTAGAGCTTTATGACAGATGATGTACTGGGCGGCCAGTCTTCGAAGGGTTGTTCAATCTTTCTTGTTGGAACCCTCAGGATACCTACCATGTTTGAGGAGGCACCAGATATCACAGTACCAGCAATCGGCTAGTTCGGGATCTTCGATGGAGACAAGCTCAATATGGTAGCAATGGGTCGATTTGTCTTGCTTTTGAACTAGGAAGGGGGTCATTGTTATTCCTTCGGGCATGTCGACCATGGAGGCTAGGGTGGCGAGAGCATCGGCTAGGTTATTTTTTGCTCGGGGTAGGTAATGGAAGGTGATATTTCAGAATCGGGAGGCTAATTCTTCTAATTGGGCATGAAGGGGTTGGAGCTTTTCGTCCTTGACTTTCCACTTTTTGAGCACTTGACGGATGATAAGGGCAGAATCCCCGTAGACATCAAGGTATTGAATACCTTTCTCGAGAGCAAACTTGAGGCCCACCGTGCATGCCTCGTATTTCGTCATGTTATTGGTGCAAGGGAAATCCAATTTAATGGCGATGGGAGTCATCTGGGGCGATCAGGAGTATCCCAATGCCATATCCCTTTTTGTTGGCAGCGTCGTCAAAGAACATTTTTCATCGAAGGTGGTCTTGAGTGGTGCAGAGGATATTTTCATCTGGGAATTCAGAAATCCGAACCTCCGCTTCTTCTATGGGGTAATCGACGAGGTAGTCAGAGATGGCTCTTCCTTTAATATCTTTCTGTGTGATGTACACGATATCAAATTCGGTTAGGAACATCAACCATCGGGCCATTCGACTGGATAAGGCGGGTTTCTCAAGCAGGTATTAGATGGGATCCATTCAGGATAAAAGCTTAATGGGGAAAGCGAGCATGTAGTGTCACAACTTTTGGGTGACCCAGACAAGTGTGACACATGCTTTTTCTAAAGCAGTGTAGTTGACCTCGTACCTGACCAATTTACGGCGGGCATAATAGATGGCTCTTTCTTTACGAGAGTCCTTAAGGTATTGGTTTAGCAAAGCCCCAGCTGCAGTGCCGGTTATGGTTAGGTATAGGAGCAAAGTGAGACCAGACTGTGGTGGCATGAGCATTGGAGGTTGGGTTAGGTATTGTTTGATTCGATCAAAAGCTTCTTGGCAGGCCTCGTTCCAAACCTTGGTTGAATCCTTTCGGAGGAGCTTAAAGATCGGTTCACAGATGGAGGTTAGCTGGCTGATGAACCGGATGATATATTGTAATTTCCCAAGAAACCCTCGAACTTCTTTCTCTGTTCGGGGCAGTGGCATATCAAGTATGGCCTTCAGCTTTGCAGGATCTGCTTCTATCCCCTTTTCACTGACCATGAATCCCAAAATTTTTCCTTTTGTAACGCCGAAGACACACTTCTGTGGATTAAGTCGCATCTGATACCGTCGCAGTCGTTCGAAGAACTTCCGGAGGGCGGGAACATGACCTTCTCTAGTTTTGGACTTGATAATCATATCATCCACATAAACCTCGACCTCCTTGTGGATCAGATAGTGCAGGATGGTTGTGGCAGCCCTTTGGTAGGTAGCCCCAGCATTCTTGAGACCAAATGACATGATGGTGTAGCAAAAGGTTCCCCATGGGGTGATGAATGCAGTTTTTTCTTGGTGGTCGGGGTGCATCTTAATTTGGTTGTATCCAGTAAACCCGTCGACAAAAGACTTGAGAGCATGACTGGCTGTGTTTTCCACGACCATATCGATATTGGGTAGCGGATAATCATCCTTTGGAGAAGCTTTGTTTAAATCTCGGTAGTCTACACACATTCGAACCTTCCCTCCGAATTTTGGCACAGGTACAATGTTGGCTAGCCTTGTGGGATATTCGATCACCCGAATGAAACCCACGTTTAACTGTTTGACCACCTCTTCTTTGACCTTAAGCGACCATTCGGTGCGGAGTATTCTCAATTTTTGTTTAACCAGCTTGTAATCTGGGAGAGTGGGGATCTCGTGTTGAGCTATTCCAGGATCGATGCTGGGAATATCATCATAGGACCATGCGAAGACATCTACAAACTCCTTCAGCAATTCTTCGAGTTGTGCGCGCTCATGCTCGTCAAGGGTGGCCCCTATCCTAATCTCGCGCAGTTGGCTACTAGAATCGAGATTAATAACAACAGTCTCTTCTTCATTAACTTGAACGTGGTTATGTTGTTTATTATTAACCTTATTTAGATCAGTTAAGAATTGTTCATTTGCAAAATCATCATCATCAAAAGTTTGATTAGAATCCAAGCAGTTAACGTAAGGCACAACAAGATACTCAAAATCTTTATTTATTTCATTGATAGGAAAAACAACATTGAGAACCTCATCAAAAGAGGTCTCGATTACATTTGAGCAAGGATAGACAACAGAAGAAGAAATAGGGTAAACATTGGGGTTAGGGGAGATTTCAAGGGGTAGAACTGACGCAGCATGCCAGTTGAGGAGAGGAGTATCAACAGCTTTAATCAGACAGGATGGGTCCATTGATGTAGTGCCTGAATGAACCATGCAGAGTGCCAGCCCCAGTATCTGTAAGTTGAAGGAATCATCGAAATCGCTTTCCTCGGTCTCTTTGGTATCTTTGATGAGCGGTTGTACCTAGTGTGGGAAACTTTTGACCCATGGGTAACTGTCTTGGAAAAAGATCTCCATTCCCGGCCTCATCTTCTTGTCTGTGTGGTCATACCATGGTTCTGGAAAACCGCAAAAGGGGAAGTCTTCGCCTTCTTTGATGAATCGTCCATTCAAGGAGTCTCCTGAGATAGTTTGGATACAGTCTAATCTTCTCTTTGGTCGAGATTGGCGGATCATTTTGAGCTCTTGTTCTGATGGTTGATACCCTAAGCCGCAAGGAGGGAAAGCTTTCTTTAGTTCGATGGCTCGAGTATTCCCTGCTACCTTTTCCCTAGCCCTAGTCTGGGCATGAAGTGCATGTTTCTAAACATCTGAATCACATTGACATTACCATGAGGGTCATATTCTGGACAAACCCTTTCTTTGAAACCGTTCCCTACCGGGAGTAGGAGTGGCTCGACTCGGAATCCTGATAGGAGCATATCATTTGACCCGTGCTGTATCTCAAGAATTGGACTGCTAGTTCTTGTACCCCCGACATTTTCGTTGTCGCCCAAAATGGTGATGACTCGCCCGTGAGCGAAGAACTTCAATTTCTGATGGAGTGAGGAAGACACACCCTTGATACTGTGGAGCCAGGGTCGTCTGAGCAACAGGTTGAAACAAGATGGGATGTTTATGACTTGGAATTCAACGACGGGGTTTATAAGGCCAACCCCTATTGCAAGTTTTATGGAACCCATCACCTCACGACGGGTATTATCTTAGGCACGTACGGCGACGGAGGTTGGAGCGAGGTCGCTTTCTTTCAGGCCTAAACACTTGAAGGTTCTCAATGGGCAAACATTCAAGGCGGATCCGTTATCGAGAAGAGAGAGTGGCACGACCTTTCCCATAACTTCGACGGAGATATTAAGTGCATGATTATGATTCGGCCCAATTCTGGGGATTTTTTCTTCAGAAAATGATAGCATTCGGGTAGAGGTCAAGGATCCGACCACATTTATCGCTTCTTCTGGTGTAGTAGATGGAGGAACTATGGGTCCAGTGAGTAATTTGATTAAAGCATTTCTGTGCAGCTGGGAAGACATGAAAAGCCCCCATAGAGTGATGTTAGCTTGGGTTTTCTTCAGTTGATCGAGGATCTTGCTCTCCTCGATGGTCATCTCTGGCATAGGAAGGTTTTCAAATCCCTTCCCTTTGTCATTTGCTGGTAGTGAGCTTAGAACCTGGTAATGTCTCCCTGATCTGGTCATATGATTTACCAAAGAAGGAAAGAACATGAATCCCGTTTCCCCATCAATCTCAGGTTGTGCTGCCACCCTATTTATTTCTTCGAGGAGTTCTTTAAATGATATCATCCCACATATGTCGGCTACTGGGCCAGCTCTTCCTGAAGCTTGTTCTTAACTCGAATCCAAATTCTTCCCCCCCATCCGGTGGCAACAATTCCGTCTTTCCACGTAAAGTCAATGCATTCCATAATATCAACGGATTCTTCATACAGGTCCTCCCATTCTTTGGGGATATGTGTGATTGAAGGGACCAACCGCCCTTGTAGTTTCAAAGTGTCAAGTAACCCGATGATACTGCAAATGCTGTTGGTTTGCCCGAATAATTCTACCATAGTCTGGACAACATTATCTAGGCTGACTTCGTCGATTGGTACCACCCACTTGTCTGAATCTCAAGCCCATTTTCGTGCCTCTAAGAATAGTGTGCTGAACTTCTGACAATCGATGACCATCTATGAGGGAAATTTCAACCTAAACTCTAGGAGTTGGTTTAACACCTCTGACAATTCCATACTTCCATTTTCAGAACGGATACGGACAGCGATGCATGCTCTGGTAAGGAGTGACAGTGCCTGATCAGCGAGGCTATATGGGTGTGATTTGAAGAAATATGTGCAAATCTGAAGAGGTTTAGGAGAGTATATGGGTGTGATTTGAGTTGAGGGATCGAAATCTGGGTTTTCTTCTAAGAAGATGGCATTGGTGTGATTCAGAAGTGGATTGTGAGTAGTGTTTGGCTTAGGATTGGCTGGTGGGGCGATGGTACCCCGATCAATGAGATCTTGGATTATGTTTCAAAGGTGAAAGCATTGGTCGGTGGTATGGCCGGCAGTTTGGTGAAAGGCGCAATGAGTATCGGCCTTGAAGTTTCTTGGGAATGGGTTTGGCAATGGACGTGGATCCAAGGGTTTGATGAGGTTTTGGCTTAACAGGGCTTGGTAAACTTTGGAGAGGGGAGCATGGAGCTCAGTGTATTCCCTTCAGATGGGGGCAGGGTGGCTTTCTGGTGCCCATGATGTGGTTGGTTGAGAGATGTTGTTGATGGTAGAAACAGTAGCACTGGCAGGCTTATCATACTTTCTAGGGGTGAACTGTCCGGACACCTCCTTTGGTTCAACCTCTGTTTTAACGAGGCTTTCCTCGATTTCCACTTCAGCCTCTATGAGAGCTCATAAGTGGGGATAGTATTGTCCTCCCATCGTCGTTCGGACATGGGGCAAGAAGTTTTTCTTCACTATGTTGACCTGTTCTTCTTCAGATGGCCGATTAGTCATGGTAGCTGCTTGTTCTCTCCATCGGGTTATGAAGTTACTGACTGATTCTCCTGGATTCTGTTTGATCATCTCTAAATCACGACGGGTGACCTCAAGCTCTTCGTTGTATTTGTACTGCGACACGAATTCTCGGGCTACATTCTCCCAGCTACGGATTCTGGATTCCTTAAGAGATAAAAACCATCGGAGGGCACTATCCTTCAAAGTTTGCTGAAACAATTGGGCCATAACCTCTTCAGAAGCCCCTAGTAGAGTCATGGGACGATGATAACTGCGAAGATGAACAATTATGGGTCCACTCCCTCCGAACTTCTCAATATTTGACATCTTGAACTTCTCGGGTAACCTTACTTTAGGATAAGGAGACATGTGGGTGTAGTCCATGTAATTCCCAGAGATCCTGACTTGGTCAAACTTCTTAGTGAGCATCTTGAGATCCTCCTTGACTTTATTCAACTCCTCCTCCTTTGGATCAACGACCACAGGCAGGTTAGCCATAGGTTGGGAAATGTTTGGCATTGGAAGCTGGGCAGGCGGCGACCCATTGGCAGGAGGGGCACGTGGAGCATGCTGTTATTCTTCCAGAACCCAGATAGGCTCGGGTGGACCCATAGAACGAGGGAATAGGGCCTCGAGCTCTTGAGGAATAGGAAACTGATTTCGTTGCATCTCTCGAACCTCAGTTTGGAGGTTGTCAATCTTGGACATGAGCTGAGCTAGGACTGTCGTCAGATCTGGCTGTATGACTGGTGCTTGATCTGTATTCTCCATGGAAGATGGATGGATTCTGAACTAGAAAGAAGTAGTAGAGGAACGTATGAAACTATGGGGTGATTTGAATGAAGACCAAAGCCAATAGGGAGCCAGGCCAAGGGCTTGCGATCGACCTGAGAAGGCGTAGGATGAGATTTATTTTTGAGAAAAAAGGAAGAACTATTTTTGGATTTTTGATAAAGAAGGGAGAAATGTTTTTGGATTTTCGATAAAGAAGGGAGAAATGTTTTTGGATTTTCGATAAAGAAGGGAAAAAATGCTTTTGGGAGACGAAACTCAGCATGATTATTATGTTTCACTTGTATTTAATTCTCCTAAATGCAATGCCGGACGGGACCCGAGCCTAGAAAAGTGGGGTTCTTAATATATGCAAAGCTATGGTTTGGACTTGTAACCAGGCTCACGGACAGGGTCCCATTTTAAAAATGCACAAAAATTGGGCCGTAGGCCGACCCAAAATTTTGGCAGAGTTTCGGGTTGAAACCATCAATCTAAAGTGCGTGTCCTAGGTTTGACACCTATATGTGGGAATGCAGTTGGTTGGGTGAATTGGCATGGGTTCCCCCTTTGGCGTGACTTCCAAGATATATGTCTTTGCTCTTGCTGGCAATCGGTATGTGTGGACAAGCTATTTGATATACCTGAGTGTACGTGAATTGCCTAACCATATACCTCGTGAGGACGGTACGTGTGAGAGCAAATTCGATATACTCGACGTACGTGAATGAATTCCCTACGATATACCTCCCGTCATGACTTCGGTCAAGCGGTACGATGCGGGGGAACCATTCGATATACATTGAAGGTATTTGTCCAATGGAAGGTGAGAGTCATATCGCTTAGGCTAACTGCGACCTACCGAACCAGCGCCCATCACGAAGTGACCCTCCAGTTACTGGGTAAAATTTGGTCAATATCAATGCTCTTTGGTGATGTTGTGTGAATCATGCATGATTCTCTTATTAGTATCTTATGATGAGAATGCCTTTCTTGATTATGCCAGATAGGGAGCAAAGTACAAGTACCCCAAAAGGTACACCAAGTATGGATGGGTGATGCGTGCAACATGGGGATATACATGTGATCCTAGGTGCATGTGGTGTGAAGTGTACATGGAGAAATTTCTACAAGTGTGTGAACATAAGCCTAAGCATGGGATACATATGAGAAAGAGGAACATGCAAATATGGGAGGAAACATAAGCAAATATATCATTCATGTAGATAGAGTCAAGCCCTCAAAATACAAATACTCCCCAGTAGAGTCGCCACTATGGCCATCCCCGATCCTCGCCGTGTGGGCTGGCGCGTGGAGGAAAGGATCCTTCGGGTCCCGCGCGTCCCTCTCGGGAGCTCTTCGGCCGGCGTCGTTTGAGATGTGGTGTAAAAATGTAGAGAGATTCAGAGTCGCGAGTCTATTTTACTCAAACACAGATAAAAGAAAAAGGGGAAGCCACCCCGAAGGATGGCATCCAAAGACATACTGGTGCGTACGAAACCAAGATGATTCGAGAAGGGTTCGGAGGCTTAGTTACGAAATGAGAAGGTGTCAGGCACCCATTACGCCCTTTCGGTCTCTCATGTATATTTTCTATTTTCCTTTTGTTTCCCCCGTGATATGTGTGCATGTGTATATATTGAATGGATGCAGGAATCCTCGACTTATATCATGGAAAAGATAAAGCGAGTCATCCGTAGGAAGCCATAAGAGTAATATTAAAAAAATAAGATTTACGCGATTACCCCTACGTTGATTGTTATAATGAAACGATAATGCATATGGAGTAATGCGTCACTAAGGTCAAGTATATATAATATAAGAGAATGGATTTAGAGAAGATAGAAAATGAGAGAAAAAGTGAGAAAAAGGACTCGAGTCTCGGGTTTTACCCCGAGATGCCTACGTAGCCTATAGAGGCATCAAAGTCAACGTAGTTCGCATACAAAACGAGGGATGAGGTTTATCCCATAAATCCAGATGGGGAATCTCTTATTTTTAAGTGTGTGTGTGTGTGTAGAAAAAGTGTTTTAGTTGTGATAAAAGTGTGGAAAAAGTGTGTGAATCCCTACTTGGAATTTATGAGCAAACACTCTTTTTCTTGTTTTTTTGGGTTTTATGAAAATAAAAGATGTATAATAATACTAAATAAAAAGTATATTAGGATGTGTGAGATGAGATAATAAAAGTGCTAAATAAGAAAACAAGTTATTGGGAATTTAAGAGAATTTAAGAGAGAGTTTGAGAAAGTTGGACCTTCTTGAAGATCTTGAGCTTGATCTTGAATGTTGAAGAGCATCCCTTGCACTTGGATGATGATGGAGAGTGGCTAATTCACCAAGTTTGATGAAAAGGATGATGAAAAGTGGAAGTAAAAAAGGTATTTGGAAGTTGAAATCACGCTGCCTTCGAGAGAGATTTCTGGGATTCGCTGAGAGTGATTTTTATCAGATCTGGACTCTCCTTGAAAATGAGGTGAAGTCCTCCTTTTATAGGCCCAGGTGAGTGCCGATAGGCATAGACCCGTGAACCTGCCATTTGGCAGTGTGCTTCAGGTTTTTTCGGAAAATTGGCCACCAAGGGCAAACCGTTGGTCAGAATTGTACACGGGGTATACCGTTGGAAAGGTAATTCAGATACCTTCGAAAGTCCTTTGGACCTCTCCTGGATTCGGGAGTTGACTTTAGGTCAAATATGACTCGGAAGCATTTGTCGGTCCATTGGACGGGGAATTGCTCGGACGCAAACGGATTGTTAGTCCGCATGGTAAGTCTGAATCGCGCACGGGGTGGACCGTTGGAAAGGTTAGGAGATGTAATTCGACATTACAAAGAGTTTGACCTGGTTTGGAGAGTTTACTTTGGTCAACCGGGCTCGAAAAGCATTCGGTGACCTCCCAGAGTCAAACAGATCATTCGTCCGCATGGAAATTCAGAATCGCACACGGGATGGACCGTTGGAAAGGGTATTCGGTGCCCTTCAAAGATTCATTCAGTCTCGATTGGGCTGAAGAGTTGACTTAGGTCAAATAGATCCCGGGAGCTCCCGGTGGCCTATGGGTTAGGTTTCGGACGCAAATGAATCGTTCGTCCGCATGGTAAGTCAGAATTGCGCACGGGGTGGACCATTGGAAAAGGTATTCAGTGCCCTTCAGAGATTCATTCAGTCTCAGTCAAGATGAAGAGTTTGACTTTTGGGTCAAACTGAGTCGGGGAGTGCCCGATGGCCTCCAGGTGAGTACTCGGGACATAACTTGGGTTTATGGTGATGAAGGGAGGTACTAGGGACCTAAGAAAAGTTAGGGGGTAACAGAATGGGGTGTCTACACATATTATAAACATGTTAGTTGCGTACTCTCACATGAGTTTCTCACCTCTCATCTAATGTGCACGCCTAACGTATACCCTTAACCCATCCTAGTTATTCCGCTAACTAACTAGTCTGTACCACTCATGCTTTCGCATTTTAACATAGGGAATCTACTCGTAACACCCAAACAAGTCATATTCATAACCCATATTCACATTCATTAAATTACTTATCTCAACTATTAATTAAATTCTCACATTCTTAGCCCATTCAAATATCTTGGTTATTCACATCTACTGAGCAACCGTGAACCAGTCACAAGTACATATATAAATCACTCTTAGTACATATATACATATAAGTCACCCCTAGGCTAAGCTCTGGTGCATGCATACTCTTCTATCAAACCCATGTGCATCACGTACGTAAGGATCATGTGTTCCGAATCACTCAGGAACCGTCTCAATATATATCATACATATTGGAGGCGGACATAGTTCACATACCCATGGGTCACTCACATACCTACGCTCCCATGGTCAGCTGACTTATCAACTCACAGACAATTCATTCATAGTCCTATGTCCTTAAAGTACCAGTCTAAATCCCCCCCGAAGGCACACAAAGATAAGACGGTCCTTTTTCGAAAATTCAACCTCTCGTGATAGCAATTATGGTAGGTATGTCATACACATAATCATCCATATACTAAATATTCACACAATTAGGTAATCATCATTTTAGTATAGGTATATTCCATCCCCATATCGTATGTCTCACACATATAATGATATCGTCTCATTTATTCTACATTATAGATTTTTAACGCGCTAATTCTCGACGTATAGCTCCGAGTACATATCCTATCCCAAAAAGGGTTACTAAATTCCCCGCTAGTATCTAAGGTTTTCTCAGTATTCAAAGTTTCCCACTTTTAGTCTTTAACCTCAAATTATAATTGGAGCAAAAGATATTCAGGTTCTCACAACTTTCAATCGTACCTCACTAATCGAATATTCGTAAGTCTACCACTTAACCTCAATTAAATCTAATAATTTTTCGGCCTTCAAATACCATCCTACTGGTCTTCCCTAAGTACCAATATGCTCAATCAATCGTCACTAAGGAGTTCTAAAGGTTGGAAATTATTCAATTATTTAAAGTAAAAATACTTCACTTTTTCCAGAGGGGTCGATCGATCGAAGAAATGGATCCAATACACGAGTCTGAATAAATCAACCAACATCTAAAATAATGAAAGTCTGCATCTATAATCTCTAGATAAGAATGGGCACCATGACCTAACTGATAGGAATGACTCTGAAGGAACCAAGTATAAGTGTGGAGGCATCTAATACCGAGATCCTGTAACTTCCACAACAGCTACAACACGTTATCAGAATGGAACTCCTCTGCTTGGCGTCCCTGTGGCTGGGAACCTAAAAATATTTCTGCAAAACAAAATAGATTTGAGAGAAAACAAGTCAGAGCCCGAGGTGAAAATAGTTTAAAAATATGGCAAGTGTATAAATTTCAATTAACCTACGCATATTATAAACATGTTAGTTGCGTACTCTCACATGAGTTTCTAATCTCTCAACTAATGTGCACGCTTAACGTATACCCTCAACCCAATCCTAGTTATGCCACTATCTAACTAGTCCAACTAACCCCTGCTATCACATTCTAATATAAGGTGTCTATTAGTATTACACAAACAAGTTATATTTATAACTCACATCTACATTCATTAAATTACTTATCGCAAGTGTTATTTGAATTCTCATATTCGTAGCCTATTTAAATATCTTAGTCATTCACATATACTAAGAAACAGTGAACCAGTCACAAGTACATAAGTATATCACGCTAAGTACATATATAAATACATGTCACCCCTAGGCTAAGCTGCGCAGCACGCATACTCTGCTATCAAATCCATGTACATCATGTACGAAAGGATCATGTGTTCCAAATCACTCTGGAATCGTCTCCATACAAATCACACATATTGGAGGCGAACATAGTTCACATACCCATGGGTCATGCACATACCTACGCTCCCATGGTCAGCTGACTTATCAACTCACAAATAAGTCATTCACAGTACTATGTCCTTAAGGTACCAATCTAAATCCTCTCGAAGGCACACAAAGATGAGATGACCCTTTTACCGAAAACTAACCTCCCGTGATAGCAAGTATGGTAAGTATGTCAGACACATAAGAAATCCATACACTAGGCATTCACATAACCAAAGTAATCATATTTCTATATAGGTATTCACACATTCCATCTATTAAGTCTCGTACATAACAAGTTTATCCCGAACATCATACGTAATATATATTTAGCTTAATAACTCTCTTGTCGTATCAATTTGAGTACTTAAACCTATCCCAAAAGGTTACTAGGTCCCCTATTATTTTCTAATGTTATCTCAGTAAATTAAAGTACCTCCATTCCTGTTCTTATCCTTACATCATCATTCATTCCCATTATAGTTTCAATTCAAATGACTAATCGTACTTCACTCGGTAGATCCTCGTAAGGAAAATCATTCAATTCCATAAGGTAAACCATTTTTTCGGGCATCAACTAAGACCCTACTGACCTTAATATAGTCCCACAATATTACATTAGTCAAATTAAGAATCATTATCGGCTTTGGTGTTTTCATTAAACCTTAAGGGAAAATAATTACCAAAAATCAGAAGAGGTCGATCGATCAAGCAGGTATTTGCCCAGAATTCTCTTAAACAGTTACGGGTTCTTCCAATTTTACACCCCAAATCCTCCATTACAACATCCCAAACTCCCAAGAAAGTTCACTAATCATCCTATTAACATATTAGCATAATCTTTAACGTATTAGAATCATTAAATCATCCTCAATTAACAATTTCTTGGACCAAAAGTCATAATTATTCCTCTAAACCTAGTTCTTCCAAATTTCTTCAAGAATATCATAAATCCGGATTAAATTCCGTACTTTTGTACACATGAAGCATGATTTCATATCTAATATATGGCCAGAAGTTTTAACTACATGCAACCCTACCCAGATTCAATGTTTAATTCTCCCATTTCACAATTTATTTCATTGTTGAGGATAAATCTTCAAATCTACACTATCATGTAAAATATATGCTTTGAATCTTTCCAAGATAAATCACTTGCATCTGTTTAGAAGTTCTGATCCGTTGATGACGGTATTGGTTGGTTCTCCCTCTCTTTTCGATCACAAATTCGATGATGGAGGTGGTGTGTGGTGGTTATGGACATAGAAACCCTTGGAACTTCTCCTCTCTATTCATGTTGCCCACTCTTTCGTTTTGACAGTAATGGTCCTAGTGTCCCTAAGGTTGGCTGATAAATATCACCTAATTTTCGTAAGTCACTATTCATTAGAAATTAAAATGACTAAAATACCCTCGTGTGTTGTCGGTTAGGCCTAAAAATGCCCCGGGACCCAAACTAAAACCCGTCTAGTGTTTTCTGACTATATCTACCCTTCCGGACACGTTGGCTCACTCAAAATGATCATACGGATGGCATAAAAATAAAATACTTTTAAATCCATTAAATTGGGTCCTGACACGACTGACACGCGCGTCCCAACTTAATTACCGAAACTACCATATTTTCAACTCACGGCAATTTTAATAAATACAATAACCACATATTACCATAATCACTCAGTAATATTCAACATTATCATCATATTTAAATACTAACTCTCGTCTCGCTAGTTATTTAAATCAGAATTAATTTTCAAATAATTATTCCAAATTAATTTAATTAATCCCATAATGAAAAGCAATTTAATTTAATTAATCTCATAATTAAAAGCCATAAAAATACGGGATATTACATACTTCCCCCCTAATAATGGAATTTCGTCTCGAAATTCAGAAAAGTAAGGCATACCTAGAAAAATTAGGTATCCTCCGGTACTCAAAACAAAATTCAAAGTAAGGCTTAATCACTACAGCCCTCACTTCACAACAAGATTGTTGACCACTCTCAACACTTTATCATTTATAGAGTTACACCTCACGTCGTGCTCTTACTAAACAACATTCGAACAAGAATAGCCTATACATCATTGACCGCATTATCTCCGTATTATTTGGAGTTCGCACCTCAATTTGTATCAACTCCCGCGTTTATTTAAACACAAAACTCCCATCCTGGGAGAAACCATAGAACATCTGACTCCTCTTGTCCGTTCTTCAAATCTCTGTTCCCGACGGTGTGACTTTTACAAAAGGAACAAACCACTTAAGACGGTTTGTGGTTATCCCACTATTGTCATCGGACTCTAACTTCTGACTGATTCAAAACTCTGATAATCCTCTTACCTCTAAACATCCAGAGGAAGAATGGTAAGGTTTATCTACACAAAACATATGTAAGCACCTTGTCCACTATAAATCGGTACGGGTGCTTTCACACAACTCTACTATTAGGTAATATCCTCTCCCCGTTACCCTATTATACTTCACTTACTGGCTATGTTCGTTGTGGAAAAGAAATGATCACAATGTGTCCAAAATTACTTCCATACAGTTCCACTAGTCGTCAATCACCTGGAGAGATACGCAGCGTGCTACTAACATAAAACTAAACTAATTCCACAATAACAATGTGTATAGAGAATCTAAAAAATCCCACAATATAAACGAAACCACTAATCTCAATTCTTCAAATTCAATACAACAAAGTCTCTCGAAATAATATAAATCACCAATGCTCTATACAACACAATAAAAAAAATACAAATCTTCCCTCTCGAATATTCTTCCAAAAATATCCAAGCTAAAAATCATCCCAATTGGTCCATAGCGTCCCAATCCATGCTAACCTGCCAACTAAAGAAAATATGGGGAAGTACACAATATGACAGGAAAGATGCTCAATAAATATATTAGCGGTGAATAAAACCTAACAACACGAGTACGAATATTCAAATTAATCTCATAAGCATTTATCAATAAATTTCTCAACAACACATCAATGGGTCACCAGGCCTCACCCCACGCATATGCTTTATCAAGCGATAGCCCGAGAAGCAGGAATTTTGGCGGGTGCCCAACATCCGTGCCATATTAAAATCTCATGACAATGTGCTCAATAACAACATGAATAATACCACATGAATTACAATAATTCCAACAATTATTTTTTCAGATATCCAAGAATTTATCAATTCAAATATGAGTTCAATTAATAAGAAATCAACAGAATAAACTCTCGAGCGATTTAAAGGAGCATATTGTGTAAAACCCCATACCTCAAAATCATCACATGAATTATCACATAAATTCAACCTCAAAATCTAATCGTACCATCACATTCCTCTCGCGAGAATAATCAAATCAAGATCTAGCTCCAACACGAGATAACCCCATATAGTCCTATTTTAAAAACTCAGAAAAATAAGATCCAAAAATTATTCGAATCGCCAACCTGACTCCATATTTGGATTTTAGACGAAAAATTGAGTCAGGTATGTGTTTTGAATTTTTCTTAAATCTCATCCAAATGCATTCAAAAGGAAGATCTAATCATTCCAAATTGCCTCTTCTCATTCTACTCATTTTTGCCTCTTTGGATTTCGTTTTGGCCTCTATTTTTTATCTCCATTTCCTTATAATCACCCATAATACTCCTTATATAGTCTCTCTCTCAAACCCTAGCTTGGTGCCTAAGCTAACCTATATTACTATATTTCCCTTTAATTCAAAATCATCTAATTTATATATTTAAACCGTTTCAAAATGTCGAAATGCCAATTAAATTTGAATTTAAATATTCAATTCAATTCATTTCAAATAAAAATAAATATAATATCAATATCCCGATTAAAAAATAATAATATTATCAAAATCTTATACAATACTCATAGACAAGGCCCGCAAAATTATGGGGTATTACATACTTCCCCCTTGAAAAGGAATTTCGTCCTTGAAATTCGACGAAACCTAACACTCGAAAACATTTAATTAATTACTAGCCACCTAATATTTAAAATAGGGAGATGCCAAATTTTACTAAATAAGTTAAGAATAACCAAGTAATTAAATCATCAACGATCAATCTTATAAACAATCTCATATGAATAACCAACGAAATGAAATAAACTGTCTGGAGTAAACACTCCAATGACAATAGTACAGAGTAAATAGAATCAGAATACATGAGTGTGAATAAATCAAACAACATCTGAAATAATGAAAGTATGCATCTACAATCTCTAGATAAGATTGGGCACCATGCCCTAACTGATATGATTGACTCTGAAAGAACCAAGGATGAGTGTGGAGGCGTCTAATACCGAGATCTTATAACTTTCACAACAACTACAACACGTTATTAGAATGGAACTCCTATGCTTGGCGTCCCTGTGGCTGGGCACCTAAAATATTTTTACAAAACAAAATAGATTTGGAGGAAAACGGGTCAGAGCCCGTGGTGAAAACAGTTTAAAAATATAGCAAGTGTTTAAATCACAATTAAATAACACGTATTATAAACATGTTAACTAGTTGCGTACTCTCACATGAGTTTCTCAACTAATGTGCATACCTAACGTATACCATTAACCCATCCTAGTTATGCCGCTAACTAACTAGTCTGTACCACTCCTTCTTTCGCATTCTAACCTAGGGTATCTACTCGTAACACCCAAACAAGTCATATTCATAACCCATATTCACATTCATTAAATTACTTATCCCAAGTGTTAATTAAATTCTCACATTCATAGCCCATTCAAATATATTAGTTATTCACATCTACTAAATAATAGTGAACCAGTCACAAGTACATATATAAATCACTCTCAGTACATATATACATATAAGGCACCCCTAGGCTAAGCTGCAGTGAACGCATACTCTGCTATCAAATCCATGTACATCACGTACGTAAGGATCACCTGTTCCGAATCACTCAGGAACCATATCAATACAAATCATACATATTGGAGGCGGACATAGTTCACATACCCATGGGTCACGCACATACCTACGCTCCCAAGCTCAACTGACTTATCAACTCATAAATAAGTCATTCACAGTCTTATGTCCTTAAGGTACCAGTCTAAATCCCCTCGAAGGCACACAAAGATAAGACGGTCCTTTCCCGAAAATCAACCTCCCATGATGGCAAGTATGGTAGGTATGTCATGCACATAACCATCCATGTACTAAGTATTTACACAACTTAGGTAATAATCATTTTAGTAAAGGTATATTCCAACCCCATATCGTATGTATCACACAGATAATGATATCGTCTCATTTATTTTACACATTAGATTTTTGTCGTGATAATTCACGACGTATAGCTCCGAGTACATATCATATCCTAAAAAAGGTTACTAAATTCCCCGCTACTATCTAAGGTTTTCACAGTATTCCAAGTTTCCCACTTTTAGTCTTTAACCTCAAATTATAATTGGAGCAAAAGATATTTAGGTTCTCACAACTGACAATCGTATCTCACTAATCGAATATTCGTAAGTCTAACATGTAATCATAATTAAATCTAATAATTTTTCGGGCTTCAAATACCATCCTACTGGTCTTCCCTAAGCACCAATGTGCTTAATCAATCATCACTAAAAGCTCTAAAGGTTGGAAGTTATTCAATTATTTAGAGGAAAAATAGTTCACTTTTCCTAGAGGGATCGATCGATCGAAGAAATGGATCGATCAATCGACGGCCGATCGATCGACACTCTTGGATCGATAGATCGATCAAGCAGTTATCAGCCCAGAATTTCTTTGACAGTTATGGGTTCTTCCAATTTCACACTCCAAATCCTCCATCACAACGTCCCAAACTCCCAAGAATGTTCACTAATCATCCTATTAACAGATTAGCATAATCTTTAATGTATTAGAATCATTAAATGATCATGGATCATCAGTTTCTTGGATCAAAACTCCCAATTTTATTATAAAACCCTATTTCTTCCATTATCTTCAAGATCTTCATATAACTCAACGTAAATTCACAATTCCCTACGCATGGATCATGGTTTCATAACTAGTATATGACCAGAAGTTTATCTACATGAAGCCTACCCATATTCAATGTTTAATTCTCGAGTTTCACAATTAATTCACTTATTTACGATAAATCATCAAATAAAAACTATCATGTAGAACATATGCTTTGAATCTTTGCAAGATAAATCACTTGCCTCTGATTAGAAGTTCTGATCCATTGATGACGGTATTGGTTGGTTCTCCCTCTCTTTCCGGTCACAAATCCGCCGATGGTGGTGGTTGTTTTGCCTTGGAAACCCTTGGATTTCTCTTGAAACCCTTTCTTTCTTCTCACGTTACTCTGTCTTGTGCTTAACAAATAATGGCCCTAGTGGCCCTAAGGTTGGCTGATAAATATCACCTAATTTTCATGGGTCACTATTCATAAAAAAATAAAATGACTAAAATACCCTCCTGGGTTTTCGTTAGGCCTAAAAATGCCTCGAGAACCAAACTAAACCCCTGGCTAGTATTTTCTGACTCTCTCGACCCTTCAGGACACGTTGGCACACTCAAAATGATCATATGTATGACATAAAAATAAAATACTTTTAAATCCATTAAATTGGGTCCTGACACGACTGACACGCGCGTCTCAACTTAATTATCGAAATTGCCGTAATTTCAACTCATGACAATTTTAATAAATACAATATTCACATATTACCATAATCACTCAGTAATATTAAACATTATCATCATATTTAAATACTAACTCTCATCTCACTGGTTATTGAGATCTGAATTAATTTCCAACTTATTATCCCAAATTAATTTAATTAATTCCATAATTAAAGCAATTTCATTTAATTAATCTAATAATTAAAAGCCATGAAAATACGGGGTATTACATAATTCCCCCCTAATAATGAAATTTCGTCCCAAAATTTGAAAAAGTACGGCATATCTGAAAAATTTGGTATCCTCCGTAACTTAAAACAAAATGCAAAGTAAGGCTCAATCACTACAGCCCCTACTTCACAACAAGCTTGTTGACCACTCTCAACACTTTATTAGTTATAGGGTTACACTTTAATAAATGCACCTCACATGTGATCCTACTAAAGAACATTCGAATGAGAATAGCCTATACATTATTGGCCACATTGTCTCAATATTATTGTGAGTTCGCACCTCACTTCGTATCAACTCCCGCGTTTATCTACACACAAAACTCCCATCTTGGGAGGAACCATAAAACATCTAACTACTCTTGTCCGTTCTTTGAATCTCTGTTCCCGACGTTGTGACTTTTACACAAGGGAAAGTCACTTAAGACGGTTGGTGATTATCCCATTATAGTCATCAAACTAACTTCTGGCTGATCCCAAAACTCTGATAATCCGTTCACCTCTAAGCATCTAAAGGGAGGATAGTAAGGTTCATTTACACAAAACATCTGTAAGTACCTTATCCACTATAAATAGGTACGGTTGCTTTCGCATAACTCTACTATTAGGTAACATCCTCTCCCCATTACCATATTATACGCCACTTACTAGCTATACCCGTTGTGGAAATGAAATGATCGCTATGAGTCCAAAATTACTTTCATACAGTTCCCCCAGTCGTTAATCACCTTGCGCCTACTCCTCGAGCTATAGGTGAGACACCCTTCTCAAAATGAAACGTTATCCCCACTACTTCCTGATACCCTATGTTGAAAGTGGATTTCGATAATCTCATCCTAGTTCAGAATAATATTGGGTAGAACCACATATCGGCGCGTTCACTATCTAATAGTGTAAATCACTCAAGGATATAACAATTATTTTCCTTCAGTCTTAGCATTATTGTCGAAAATATTTAATTTATTACAAGCCACCTAATATTTAAAAAGAGAGATGCCAAATTTTATTAATTAAATTAACAATAACCAAGTAATTAAATCATCAACCATCAATCGCATAAATAATCTCATATGAATAACCAACGAAATAAAATAAACTGAGTCTGGAGTAAACACTCCAATGATAATGCCAGAGTAAAATAAAATCCCGATACAAGAGTCTGAATAAATAAATTAACATCTGAAATAAAACTGAAACTCTGAGAATGTTATCTCTATATGGCAATGGGTGACATTACCTACCAGATGAGTAACCCTGAGTAGAATCAAGTACAGAATGTGAAGGCGTTTAATACCGAGATGCTGTAACTTCCACAACAGCTACATCACATCAATGTAATGGAACTCCCTGTGGCTGGGCACCTAAAATGTTTTTACAAAACAAAATAGATTTGGAGGAAAATAGGTCAGAACTCGAGGTGAAAATAGTTTTAAAATATAGCAAGTGTTTAGATTACACTTAAAGAACACATATTATAAACATGTTAGTTGCGTACTCTCACATGAGTTTCTCACCTCTAAACTAATGTGAACACTTAACGTATACCCTTAACCCATCCTAGTTATGCCACTATCTAACTAGTCTGTACTAACCCCTGCTATCACATTCTAATATAAGGTGTCTACTTGTGTCACACAAATAAGTTATATTTATAACTCACATCCACATTCATTAAATTACTTATCGCAAGTGTTATTTAAATTCTCATATTCGTAGCCCATTCAAATATCTTAGTTATTCACATCTACTAAGCAATGGTGAACCAGTCATAAGTATTTATATATATATATATATATATATATATATATATCGCTCTCAATACATATACATATATGGAACCCAAAGGCTAAGCTGTGGTGCATGCATACTTTGCTATCAAATCCATGTACATCACGTACGTAAGGATCACGTGTTCCGAATCACTCACGGCGGACATAGTTCATATACCCATGGGTCACGCACATACCTACGCTCCCATGGTCAGCTGACTTATCAACTCGTAAATAAGTCATTCACAATCCTATGTCCTTAAGGTACCAATATAAATACCCCCTAAAGGCACACAAAGATAAGTTGGCCCTTTTACCAAAAACCAACCTCCCGTGATAACAAGTATGATAGGTACGTCATACACATAAGAAATCCATACACTAGGCATTCACACAACCTAAGTAATCATATTTCAATATAGTTATTCACACATTCCATCTAGTAAGTCTCGTACGTAGCAAGTTTATCCCGAACATCATATGTAATATATATTTAGCTTGATAACTCCCTTGTCGTATCAATTTGACTACTTAAACCTATCCAAGAGGTTACTAGGTCTCCTATTAGTTTCTAATATTATCTCAGTAACTTAAAGTCCCTCCGTTACTATTCTTATCCTTACATCATCATTCATTCCCATTATAATTTCAATTCGAACGATTTCTAATCGTACCTCACTAGGTAGACCCTCATAAGCAATAGCATTCAATTCCATAAGGTAAACAATTTTTTCTGGCATGAACTAAGACCCTACTAACCTTAACTAAGTCCCACAATATTAAATTAATCACCCTAAGAATCATTATCGGCTTTGGCATTTTCATTAAACCTTAAGGGAAAATAATTACCAAAAATCAGAAGAGGTTGATCGATCGAAGGAAAGGATCGATCGATCGATCGACATTCTTGGGTCGATCGATCGATCAAGCAAGTATTTGCCCAGAATTCTCTTAAAAAGTTATGGGTTCTTCCAATTTTACACCCCAAATCCTCCATTACAACATCCCAAACTCCCTAGAAAGTTCACTAATCATCCTATTAACATATTAGCATAATCTTTAACATATTAGAATAATTAAATCATCATGGATCATCAGTTTCTTGTATCAAAACACCCAATTTTCATAAAAACCCTATTTCTTCCATTTCCTTCAAGATCTTCATATATATCAAAATAAATTCACAATTTCCTATGCATGGATCATGGTTTCATAACTAGTATATGCCCAGAAGTTTATGTACATGAAGCCTACCCATATTCAATGTTTAATTCTCCAGTTTCACAATTAATTCACTTATTTACGATAAATCATCAAACCTAACATATCATGTAAAATATATGCTTTGAATCTTTGCAAGATAAATCACTTGCCTCTAATTAGAAGTTCCAATCCATTGATGGCGGTATTGGTTGGTTCTCCCCCTCTTTCCGGTCAAGAATCCGGCGATAGTGGTGGTGTGTGGTGGTTGTTTTGGCATGGAAACCCTTGGAGTTCTCCTGAAACCCTTTCTTTCTTCTCACGTTACTCTCTCTTGTGTTTAACAAATAATGTCCCTAATAAACGTAAGTGTTGGCTGATAAATATCACCTAATTTTCGTGGGTCACTATTCATCAAAAATAAGAATAACTAAAATACCCTCTCGAATTGCCGGTTAGGCCTAAAAATGCCACGGGACCCAAACTAAACCCCCGGCTAGTGTTTTCTGACTATCTCGACCATTCCGGACATGTTGGCACACTCAAAATGATCATACGGATGACATAAAAATAAAATACTTTTAAATTCATTAAATTGGGTCCTGACACGACCGACACGCGTGTCCCAACTTAGTTACCAAAACTGCTGTATTTTTAACTCAATTTTTTTTTAATAAATATAATAATCACATATTACCACTATCACTCAGTAATATTAAACATTATCATCATATTTAAATACTAACTCTCGTCTCGCCATTTATTTAAATCTGAATTAATTTCCAATTAATTATCCCAAATTTATTTAATTAATCTCATAATTAAAAGCCATAAAAATATGGGTATTACATACCTCCCCCCTAATAACGGAATTTCATCTAAAAATTCGAAAAAGTAAGGCATACCTAGAAAAAATAGGTATCCTCCGGTACTTAAAACAAAATTCAAAGTAAGGCTCAATCACTACAGCCCCCGCTTCACAACAAACTTGTTGACCACTGTCAACACTTTATCAGTTATAGGGTTACACCTCAAAAATGCACCTCATGTTGTGCTTTTACTACACAACATTCGAATAAGAATAGCCTATACATCATTGGTCGCATTATCTCAGTATTATTTGGAGTTCGTACCTCAATTCGTATCAACTCTCGCATTTTTTTAAACACAAAACTCCCATCCCATGAGAAACCATAGATCATCTGACTCCTCTTGTCCATTCTTCAAATATCTATTCCAGGTGGTGTGACTTTTACAAAAGGAACAATCCACTCAAGACGGTTTGTGGTTATCCCATTATAGTCATCGGACTCTAACTTCTAACTGATCCAAAACTCTGATAATCCTCTCACCTCTAAACATCCATAGGAAGAATGGTAAGGTTTATCCACACAAAACCTCAGTATGTAAGAACCTTTCCCACTATAAATAGGTCCGGGTGCTTTCACACAAGTTTACTATTAGGTAATATCCTCTCCCCATTACCCTATTATACTCCACTTACTAGCTATACCCGTTGTGGAAATGAAATGATCGCAATGAGTCCAAAATTACTTTCATATAGTTCCACCAGTCATCAATCACCTTGCGCCTACTCCTCGAGCTATTGGTGAGACACCTTTCTCAAAACAAAACGTTATCCCCACTACTTCTTGATACCCCCTATTGAAGGTGGGTTTCAAGGATCTCATGCTAGTTCAGAATAATATTGGGTAGGACCACATATCGACGCGTTCACTATCTAATAGTGTAAATCATTTGAGGATACAAAAATTACTTTCCTTTTGGACAACCTGTTCCACACAATCGAAAGAACTCATTACTTATTTTTAGGTTGGCAACCCATCAAAGAAATTTATCAACTTGGCTCTTCCATCATTGAGACAAATTTTTTTGGCTAATTACCTCACTCCAACTGTTTTCTATCTATGAGCGGTGCACGTGGATACTACTTACTATGCCCCACTCAACACCGACTTTCACTTATAATTCTTCCTATTAAGTGATACTTAATAATCCTCTTCTTCCCTCGGTGTATACCAAAAGTTTTGACCCATGCACTTTTCACCACGATGTTCATATCTGGACTCTTTATACCTTATTGACATCAGCATTCTATTTATGCGCAAGTCACTCTCAATATTCTACCGGGTAGAACTCCGCTCCAATTTGTCCATAATAATTAAGTATTTGTCTTCTCAAGGGATACCCCCTTTTTAAATGGCTTCCCACTGCCTTTTCACCAAGTTTGGACGTGCTACTCTGATTGCACAGGAATATACTGATTATCATCCTTTTCTTATGATGCTCAATCCATTCTACCACTACTATTTTGTAATATCAGTCTCACAAGCATAAATTTCACCCATCTATTTCCATGTTTCTTCTTCCGGTGATTCTGACACCAGCAAACCAAGGTGTCTACACCCCTTATAACCCGTGCAGACGGGTTTAAACATCATATATGCTTCATACATAGTCCAAACTCTTTATTTGCCCTGCATTCACAACGTGGCTATACCACTTGGGCGTTCTCAATTACCCCCGAATTTGAAATTTTAAATCCTCCTAAACATCATTCCATCCTTCAACCTGTCGTAATAAAACAAAATTTTCAGTACTTCCTCACCATATAACTGGATCTACTGGCCTTATATCGTAATTTACCCTTTAAATTTCAGTTATAACTACAAACTTTCATAATGATCGAGGTACCCAACTCATGGACGAACGGCCAGATATCTCCCTACTACTAACCTTACGCTAAGTTTCATGTGTGGGATGTCTCGCAAAGCGAAATCCAAACAAGGAACGCCCCCGATACATAACTACCTAGCATTATCGATCATCGGAATCCGTTTGGCCCTCAGTCCATAACATGTACCCCTATATTCCCGTCTCTTGATAACAAAGTTACATCTCCTTCCGCAGTTACACTTAAACAAGGAACTTCTTCCGAAAGACACTGTCACTTGACATTGATGGTAATCACATTCCATAAACATCATGCAAATATAATCGGGGCACTCAAAATCTTGTCCCCAGACATACAACTATGAGTATTAAATTTCACGTCTCTAAAGGGTGATATAACAATGCACTCTTCATGTTACCACATCCTGAGCGTTAATTATAATAACCAGCTAAATCTTTTCGCTGAATAGTAAACCAAATACACTCCGAATCATATCAATAAAATCCCTACACATACCGGGATCAAATATCTGAAACCATTATACCTTTCGAAGTCTCGATAATATATATATATATATACATATATATAAATATATAAACATGAGCCCGACCCTCTCGCACATGAGGTCTCGTCAGAACAAAACATTCTACATCAAGGTAGTAACCCCGATAAACTTGCAATATCCTCACACTATCGATTTAATCATTATTATAAAACCATAATTAGGATAATATCATACCCGTATAACACAAGAGTAAAATGAGTAATTTCAATAAAGTATATACCACTATCGATACACCCATTCATCCTCCGCGGATAACACTAAAGGTAACCCCACTATACCAGGGAAAATATTCACATAAATAATAACATTGCCGATATACGCACTAAACTCGTCTCTCATACTAATATAACGATAATAAAAATGTAGTAACTCGTTCCTGTCACATACAATATGCATCATCATCTGAGGATATAACTCATACTTCTACTTTGCCAATCGCCCTGGCTGCTCAAATGGTTCCTGGATTTAACACACATGTCTGTACCAAATTGAAGATTTCGATAATTATTGCCCTTGCTATGCACCATACCCTTATCCCTATACTTGCTTCAGAAGAAAAAAATTAACACACGGGTTTCACTTCCCACAAAAGACCTCTACACATTCTCCACTTATCTCCGACACACTGACCATGTTAGGGTTGTCCTTCTCTCGGATGTTGGTAGTCTCGACTCTGATGACTACCTCTGTTTTTCCCTTATCTTTGATGACCCTAAGGAATACGCTATTGGATTCGACAACTCTTACTGAATTCACCACCGCTCGATAAAATTTTTGGTATCCGAATCATTTAAATGGGTCCCCTAAGGGTCTCCCCCTTGTGGTGCTTCACCAACACCGTTTTCCCCAGTCTTACTCTGTCTAAATTCTTCGATTCTTTTAGTTCCCCACCCAAGGAAGCGTTTGCCTCCATATTAACAAAACAAGACATTCTTACCATATGCATTGATCGTCCAAGTAGAATTCCCCAGGAGTGCTAGCAATTATTCTTATAAGTTAATTTTCCCCTTTAATGTGCTCTTCTCCATTGCACCTACTTCATCCGGTGTAAGGTGCGCTAACTAATTAAATTTCTTTTCCCTAATCAAAGGCAAGTGATTTATCTTGCAAAGATTCAAAGCATATATTTTACATGATAGGTTAGATTTGATGATTTATCGTAAATAATTGAATTAATTGTGAAACTGGAGAATTAAACATTGAATATGGGAAGGCTTCATGTAGATAAACTTTTGGGCATATACTAGTTATGAAACCATGATCCATGTGTAGGAAATTGTGAATTTATATTGAGATATATGAAGATCTTGAAGGAAATGGAAGAAATAGGGTTTTTATGAAAATTAGGTGTTTTGATCCAAGAAAATGATGATCCATGATGATTTAATGATTCCAATATGTTAAAGATTATGCAAATATGTTAATAGGATGATTAGTGAACTTTCTTGGGAGTTTAGAACGTTGTAATGGAGGATTTGGGTGTAAAATAGGAAGAACCTGTAACTGTTTAAGAGAATTATGGGCAAATACCTACTTGATCGATCGATCGACCCAAGAATGTCGATCGATCAATCCTTTCCTTCGATCGATCGACCTCTTCTGATTTTTGGTAATTATTTTCCCTTAAGGTTTAATGAAAATTCCAAAGTCGATAATGATTCTTAGGGTGATTAATTTAATATTGTGGGACTTAGTTAAGGTCAGTAGGGTCTTAGTTGATGCCCGAAAAAATGGTTTACCTTATGGAATTGATTGCTATTGCTTATGAGGGTCTACCGAGTGGAGTACGGTTAGAAATCGTTCAAATTGAAATTAGAATGGGAATGAATGATGATGTAAGGATAAGAACAGTAGCAGAGGGACTTTAAGTTACTGAGATAACATTAGAAACTAATAGGAGACATAGTAACCTTTTGGGATAGGTTTAAGTACTCAAATTGATACAACAAGAGAGTTATCAAGCTAAATATATATTCCGTATGATGTTCGGGATAAACTTTCTACGTACGAGACTTACTAGATGGAATGTGTGAATATCTGTATTGAAATATGATTACTTAGGTTGTGTGAAGGCCTAGTGTATGTATTTCTTATGTGTATGACATACCTACCATACTTGCTATCACGGGAGGGTTTTCGGTAAAAGGTACATCTTATCTTCGTGTGCCTTCGGGGGGATTTTGATTGGTACCTTAAGGACATAGGACTGTGAATGACTTATTTGCGAGTTGATAAGTCAACTAACCATGGGAGTGTAGGTATGTGCATGACCCATGGGTATGTGAACTATGTCCGCCTCCAATATGTGTGATTTGTATTGATACGGTTCCTGAGTGATTTAGAGCACGTGATCCTTACGTACGTGATGTACTTGAATTTGATAGCAGAGTATGTGTGCACCGAAGCTTAGCCTTTGGGTGCCATATATGTATATATGTATTAAGAGTGATATATATATATATATATATATATATATATATATATATATATATATATATATATATATATATATATATATTTGTGACTGGTTCACCATTGCTTAATAGATGTGAATAACTAAGATATTTGAACGGGCTACGAATATGAGAATTTAAATAACATTTGCGATAAGTAATTTAATGAATGTGGATGTGAGTTATAAATATAACTTGTTGGATTGACACGAGTAGACATATTATATTACCGAAATCCTGTAACTTGCACAGCAGCTACAACACATCAATGTAATGGAACTCCTTTACTTGGCGTCCTTGTGGCTAGGCACCTAAAAAATGGTTTTACACAACAAAACAGATTTGGAGGAAAACGGGTCAGAGCCCGAGGTGAAAACAGTTTAAAAATATAGCAAGTGTTTAAATTACAATTAAACAGCACATATTATAAACATGTTAGTTGCGTACTCTCACATGAGTTTCTCACCTCTCAACTAATGTGCAAACTTAACGTATACCCTTAACCCATCCTAGTTATGACACAATCTAACTAGTCCGTACCAACCCCTGCTATCACATTCTAATATAAGGGGTCTTCTCGTGTTACACCAACAAGTTTTATTTATAACTCACATTAACATTCATTAAATTACTTCTTGCAAGTGTTATTTAAATATTTATATTCGTAGCCCATTCAAATATCTTAGTTGTTCACATCTACTAAGCAATGGTGAACCAGTCACAAGTATATATATATATATAGATAAATCACTCTCAATACATATATACATATATGGAACCAAAGGCTAAGTTGCGGTGCATGCATACTCTGCTATCAAGTCCATGTACATCACGTACGTAAGGATTACGTGTTCCGAATCACATAGGAACCGTCTCAATACAAATCACACATATTGGAGGCGAACATAGTTCATACACCCATGGGCCACACACATACCTTCGCTCCCATGGTCAGCTGACTTATGAACTCATAAATAAGTCATTCACAGTCCTATGTCCTTAAGGTACCAGTCTAAATCCCCCCCGAAGGCACATAAAAATAAGACGGTCCTTTCCCGAAAATTCAACCTCCCGTGATAGCAAGTATGGTAGGTATGTCATACACATAATTATCCATATACTAAGTATTCACACAACTTAGGTAATCATCATTTTAGTATAGGTATATTCCAACCCCATATCGTATGTCTCACACATATAATGATATCGTCTCATTTATTCTACACAATAGATTATTAACGCGATAATTCTCGACGTATAGCTCTGAGTACATATCTTATCCTTAAAATGGTTACTCAATTCCCCACTAGTATCTAAGGTTTTCTCAGTATTCAAAGTTTCCCACTTTTAGTCTTTAACCTCAAATTATAATTGGAGCAAAAGATATTCAGGTTCTCACAACATACAATCGTACCTCACTAATCGGATATTCGTAAGTCTACCACTTAAGCTCAATTAAATTTAATAATTTTTCGAGCTTAAAATACCATCCTACTGGCCTTCCCTAAGTACCAATGTGCTCAATCAATCATCACTAAGGAGTTCTAAATGTTGGAAGTTATTCAATTATTTAAAGGAAAAATACTTCACTTTTTCTAGAGGGGTCTATCGATCGAAGAAATGGATCGATCGATCGACATTATTGGATCGATCGATCGATCAAGGAGTTATCTGCCTAGAATTTCTTTGACAGTTACGGGTTCTTCCAATTTTAAACCCCAAATCCTCCATTACTACGTCCCAAACTCCCAAGAAAGTTCACTAATCATCCTATTAACATATTAGCATAATCTTTAACGTATTAGAATCATTAAAACATCATGGATCGTCAGTTTCTTGGATCAAAACACCCAATTTTCATAAAAACCCTATTTCTTCTATTTCCTTCAAGATCTTCATATAACTCAACATAAATTCGAATTTATGTTGTGAATTCAAAGCATATATTTTACATGATAATTCTCGACGTATGCTTTGAATCTTTGCAAGATAAATCACTTGCCTCCGATTAGAAGTTCTGATCCATTGATGATGGTATTGGTGGGTTCTCCCTCGCTTTTCGGTCACAAATCCGCCGATGGTGGTGGTGTGTGGTGGTTATTTTGCCTTGGAAACCCTTTCTTTCTTCTCACGTTACTATCTCTTATGTTTAACAAATAATGTCCCTAATAATCGTAAGTGTTGGATGATAGATAAAATCCTAAATTTTTAGGTCACTATTCACCAAAAAATAGGAATGACTAAAATTCCCTCCCGAGTTTTCGGTTAGGCCTAAAAATGCCCCGGGACCAAAACTAAACCCCCGGCTAGTGTTTTCTAACTATCTCGACCCTTTCGGACATGTTGGCATACTCAAAATGGTCATACGAATGACATAAAAATAAAATACTTTTAAATCCATTAAATTGGGTCCTAACATGCACATCCCAACGTAATTACCGAAACTGCCGTATTTTCAACTCACGATAATTTTAATAAATACAATAATCACATATTACCATAATCACTCAGTAATATTCAACATTATCATCATATTTAAATACTAACTCTCGTCTCACTAGTGATTTAAATTTGAATTAATTTCCAATTAATTTTCCCAAATTAATTTAATTAATCTCATAATTAAAAGCCATAACAATGCGTGAGGTTGTTCAAACCCCTTATTTTCAATTGATGTCGCTTTTGATTTTAGGACGCTGTCCGGACGACTCACCATTCAGATCCCATTCTCATTCCCACTCCTGCTCCGCGCTTTCCTGATATAGTTCTCCTCCCTCTAAATTCCAATTCACCTCTCTCCTTTCCGTAGGAGAGAGAATTCCTTCCATTTTGCACGCTGGATGGCTTTTAGGTCTTTGACTTGTGTGAGACATACGATATGGGGCTGGAATATACCTATAATAAAATGATGATTACCTAAGTTGTGTGAATACTTAGTATATGGATGATTATGTGTATGACATACCTACCATACTTGCTATCACAGGAGGCTGAATTTTCGAGAAAGGACCGTCTTATCTTTGTGTGCCTTTGGGGGGGATTTAGACTGGTACCTTAAGGACATTGGACTGTAAATGACTTATTTGTGAGTTTATAAGTTAGCTGACCATGGGAGCATTGGTATGTGCGTGACCCATGGGTATGTGAACTATGTTCGCCTCTAATATGTGTGATTTGTATTGAGACGGTTCCTGAGTGATTCGGAACACGTGATCCTTACGTATGTGATGTACATGGATTTGATAGCAGAGTATGTGTGCACCGCAGCTTAGACTTTGTGTTCTATATATATATATATATTTGTGTTGAGAGTGATTTATATATATATACTGGTGACTGGTTCACCATTTCTTAGTAGATGTGAATAACTAAGATATTTGAATGGGCTACGAATATGAGAATTTAAATAACACTTGCGATAAGTAATTTAATGAATGTGAATGTGAGTTATAAATATAACTTATTGGTGTAACAAGAGTAGACACCTTATATTAGAATGTGATAGTAGGGGTTGGTACGGACTAGTTAGATAGTAGCATAACTAGGATGGGTTAAGGGTATACTTTAAGTGTGTACATTAGTTGAGAGGTGAGAAAGTCATATGAGAGTACGCAACTAACATGTTGATAATATGTGTTGTTTAATTGTATTTTAAACCCTTGCTATGTTTTTAAACTGTTTTAACCTCGGCCTTTGACCTATTTTCCTCCAAATCTATTTTGTTGTGTAAATATATTTTTAGGTGCCCAGCCACAGGGATGCCAAGTATAGGAGTTCCATTACATTGACGTGCTGTAGCTGCTGTGGAAGTTACATGATCTCGGTATTAGAAGCCTTCACATTCTGTACTTGATTCTACTTAGGGTTACTCATCTGGTAGGGCATGTCGCCCATTTCCATTTAGAGATAACATTCTCAGACTTTCAGTTTTATTTTAGATGTTGATTTATTTATTCAGACTCTTGTATCGGGATTTTATTTTACTCTCGCATTATTATTGGAATGTTTACTCCAGGCTCAGTTTATTTCTTTACATTAGTTATTCATATGAGATTGTTTATGCAATTGATGGTTGATGATTTAATTCTTGGTTAATTGTTAACTTATTTAATAAAATTTGGCATCTCTCTATTTTAAATATTGGGTGGCTAGTAATTAATTAAATGTTTTCGACAACAATGCTAAGACTAAACCAACTTGATATTATGTATTAATTTAATAAAGGAGTAGCTACCCGGTATTTAATTAGATGGGGTGTTACAGGTGGTATCAGTGCATCAGGTTATAATGTCCTTTAGGATCTGTGCGGCTTATTATGCTTCTAGCATAGCTTTCTTTGATGTAGAGCCCTATGTTTAGGATTGTTGCTTTCTTTGATGATATTTCGTTCTCCTGCTATAATGTATATGATAGTGAATCTTATTTGCATTCGGGTATGTTCGTGTGACGAATGATGCAGTATGTCAAGCGAGGATAGTTGGGCGGATAGCAGGAGGCAAGGCTTAGTTGAGGTTATTGGGTATGTTAAGGAATGATGACCGTAGTTGAGGTCACCCCTATTATGGTACGAAAAGACAGGACGGTAAAGGTGGCTTGGGCACAACATATGACATTATAGTACCGCTATACTAGAAAGTGGAGTCGAATTAGACTCACCCAACAAGTTTGGATTGGGAGAGAGTCAAACGAAACATTGAAGAGAACTAGCAGTAGAAATTCTAGAAATGCAGAAATGGTGTGTGTTAGCCAACAAAGTAAAATATCCAAAGGCTTGGGCATATGTCAGAGTATGGCTAATCAGGAGTGGAAATTTAGGGTAAAATTTTTCTTGGCTCGTAAGAGCATAGTTACAGTGGTGAGAGGCAACCAGCACACTTAGAAGTGGAATGTTTTGCCAGGAGAATGCGCATAGGTATGGTTTGACCATAAGTTCCTCCATCAGATGTTAAGGATAAGATGCGAACGTTGTTCTGAACTCACACAAGAGGGTCGGACATAAGTCACTTTGTGAATTTTTTTAATTAGTTAGCGCACCTTACACCGGATGAAGTAGGTGCAATGGAGAAGAGCACATTAAAGGGGAAAATTAACTTATAAGAATAATTGCTAGCACTCCTGGGGAATTCTACTTGGACGATCAATGCAGATGGTAAGAATGTCGCGTTTTGTTAATATGGAGGCAAACGCTTCCTTGGGTGGGGAACTACAAGAATCGAAGAATTTAGACAGAGTAAGACTGGGGAAAAATGTGTTGGTGAAGCACCACAAGGGGGAGACCCTTAGGGGACCCATTTAAATGATTCGGATACCAAAAATTTTACCGAGCGGTGGTGAATTCAGTAAGAGTTGTCGAAGCCAATAGCGTATTCCTTAGGGCCATCAAAGATAAGGGAACAACAGAGGTAATCATCAGAGTCGAGACTACCAACGTCCGAGATAAGGACAACCCTAACATGGTCAGTGTGCCCGGAGATAAGTGGAGAATGTGTAGAGGTATTTTGTGGGAAGTGAAACCCGTGTGTTAATTTTTTTTTCCGAAGCAAGTATAGGGATAAGGGTATGGTGACTAGCAAGGGCAATAGTTATCGAAAATTTTGATTTAGTACGGACATGTGTGTTAAGTCCAGGAACCATTTGAGCAGCCAGGGCGATTGGCAAAGTATAAGTATGAGTTATATCCTTATATGATGATGCGTGTTGTATGTGACAGGCATGGGTTACTACATTTTTATTATCGCTATATTCGCATGAGAGACGAGTTTAGTGCGTATATCGGCAAGGTTATTATTTATGTGAATATTTTCCCTTGTATAGTGGGGTTACCTTTAGTGTTATCCGCGGAGGATGAATGGGTGTATCGATAGTGATATATAATTTATTGAAATTACTCATTTTAGTGCTGTGTTATAAGAGTATAAATTATCCTAATTATGTTTTTATGATAATGATTAAACTGATAGTGTGCGGATATTACAAGTCTATCGGGGTTACTACCTTGGTGTAGAATGTTTTGTTCTGGCGATACCCCATCTGCGAGAGGGACAAACTCGCATTTATATATTTAAATATATGTATATATATATTATCGAGACTTTGAATGGTATAATGGTATCGGATATTTGATCCCGATATGTGTAGAGATTATATTGATATGATTCGGAGTGTATTTGGTTTACTGTTCAGCGGAAAGATTTAGGTGGTTATTATAATTAACGCTCGGGATGTGGTAACAGGAAGAGTGCATTATTATATCATCCTTTAGAGACGTGGAAGTTAATACTCATAGTTGTATGTCAGGGGATGGGATTTTGAGAGCCCCGATTATATTTGCATGTTGTTTATGTAATGTAATTACCATCAATGTTAAGTGACAGTGTCTTTTTGTTTAAGTGTAACTGCGGAAGGAGATGTAACTTTATTGTCAAGAGACGGGAATGTAGGGGTACATGTTGTGGACTGAGGGCTAAATGGATTTCGATGACCGATAATGCTAGGTAGTAGTGTATTGGGGGGGGGGGTTCCTTATTTGGATTTCGCTTTGCGAGACATCCCATGCATGAAACTTAGCGTAAGGTTAGTAGTAAGGAGATGAATGGCCATTCGTCCATGAGTTGGGTACCTCGGTCATTATGGAAGTATGTAGTTATAACTGAAGGTTAAAGGGTAAATTACGATATAAGTCCAGTAAAGCCAGTTATGTGGTGAGGAAGTACTAAAAATTTTGTTTTATTACGGTAGGTTGCAGGATGGAATGATGTTAAGGAGGATGTAGGATTTCAAATTCGGGGGTAATTGAGATGGTCCAAGTGGTATAGCCACGTTGCGAATACAAGGGAAATAAATAATTAGGCGTACATATGAGCATGATGATGTTTAAACCCATTTGCACAATGTATAGGGTGTATGGACACCTTAGTTTGTTATTGTCAGAATCGCCGGAAGAAGAGACATGGAAATAGATGGGTGAAATTTATACTTGTGGGAATAATATGACAAAATGGAAGTGGTAGAGTGGGTTAATCGTCGTGAGAAGGACGGCAATCTATATATTCATGTGTAATCAGAGTAGCACGCCCGGACTTAGTTGAAAGGTAGTAGGAAGCCATTTAAAAAGGGGGTATCCCTTGAGAAGACAAATGTTTAACTATTATGGAAAAATTGGAGTGGAGTTCTACCCAGTAGAATATTGAGAGTGACTTGCGCATAAATAGAATACTAATGTCAATAAGGTATAAAGAGTCCAGATGTGCACATCGTGGTGAAAAGTTCACGGGTCGGAACTTTTGGTATACGCCGAGGGAAGAAGAGGGTTAATAAGAACCAATTAATAGGAGGAGTTATAAGTGGAAATTGGTGTTGAGCGGGACATAATGAGTAGCCCCCACGTGCACCACTTATAGATAGAAATCGATTGGAGTAAGGGTATAACCCAGAAACTTGGTGTTGAGCCGACGATTCCAGTAGTGGAAGGGTCAAGTTGGTAAATTTCTTTGATGGGTTGCAATCATAAAGATAAGTAACGAGTTCCTTCGAATGTGTGGAACGGGTTGCCAAGAAGGAAATTAATTATTATATACTTGGGTGATTTACACTATTTGATAGTGATCGCGCCGGTACGTTGTCCTGCCCAATATTATTCTGAACTAGGATGAGATCCTTGAAACCCACCTTCAATATGGGGTATAAGGAAGTAGTGGGAATAGTTTCGTTTTGAGAAAGTTGTATCACCTATATCCCAAGGAATAGGCGCAAGGTGATTGATGGCTGGTGGAACTGTATGAAAGTAATTTTGGACTCATTACGATCATTTGATTTCCACAACGGGTATAAATAGTAAATGAAAATAATATGGTAAAGGGGAGAGGATATTGCCTAATAGTAGAGACGTGTAAAAGCACCCGTACCTATTTATAGTGGACAAGGTGTTTACAAATGTTTTGTGTAAATAAACTATTAGAGGTACTATCCTCCCTCTGGATGCTTAGAGGTGAGTGAATTATTAGAGTTTTGGGATCAGTCAAAAGTTAGAGTCCGATGACTATAATAGGATAACCCCCAACCGTGTTAAGTGGCTTTCCCTTGTGTAAAAGTCACAACACCGGGAACAGAGATTCAAATAACGGACAAGAGTAGTCAGATGTTTTATGGTTTCTCCTAGGATGGGAGTTTTGTGTTTAGATAAACACGGGAGTTGATACGAAGTGAGGTGCGAACTCACAATAATATTGAGACAATGCGGCCAATGATGTTTAGGCTATTCTTATTCGAATGTTGTTTAGTAGGAGCACCACATGAGGTGCATTTATTAAAGTGTAATCCTATAACTAATAAAGTGTTGAGAGTGGTCAACAAGCTTATTGTGAAGCGGGGGCTGTAGTGATTGGGCCATTCTTTGTATTTTGTTTTGAGTACCGGAGGATACCTAATTTTTCCAGGTATGCCTTACTTTTATGAATTTCGGGACGAAATTCCGTTATTAGGGGGAAAGTATGTAATACCATGTATTTTTATGGTTTTTATTTATGAGATTAATAAATGAAATTGCTTTTAATTTTGGGATTAATTAAATTAATCTGGGATAATTAATTGGAAATTAATTCAGATTTAAATAACTAGCGAGACAAGAGTTAGTATTTAAATATGATGATAATGTTGAATATTACTGAGTGATTATGGTAATATGTGATTATTGTATTTATTAAAATTATCGTGAGTTGAAAATACAGAAGTTTTGATAATTAAGTTGGGACGCGTGAGTCAGTCGTGTTAGGACCCAATTTAATGGATTTAAATGCATTTTATTTTCATGTAATCCGTATGATCATTTTGAGTGTGCCAACATGTCCGAAATAGTCAGAAAAAACTAGCTGGGGGTTTAGTCTGGGTCCCGGGACATTTTTAGGCCCAATCGGTAACCCGGGAGGGTATTTTAGTCATTCCTATTTTTTGGTGAATAGTGACCTATGAAATTTAGGTTTTTATTTATCAGCCAACACGTACGGTTATTAGGGCCATTATTTATTAAACACAAGAGAGAGTAACTTGAGAAGAAAGAAAGGGTTTCAGGAGAATTCCAAGGGTTTTCAAGGCAAAACAACCACCACACACCACCACCATCGCTGAATTTGTGACTGAAAAGGGAGGGAGAACCAACCAATACTGTCATCAAAGGATCAGAAATTCTAATCCGAGGCAAGTGATTTATCTTGCAAAGATTCAAAGCATATATTTTACATGATAATTTAGATTTGATGATTTATCGTAAATAAGTGAATTAATTGTGAAACTGGAGAATTAAACATTGAATATGGGTAGGCTTCATGTACATAAACTTCTGGGCATATACTAGTTATGAAACCATGATCCATGCATAGGTAATTATGAATTTATGCTGAGTTATATGAAGATCTTGAAGGAAATAGAAGAAATAGGGTTATTCTGAAAATTGGGTGTTTTGATCCAAGAAACTGATGATCCATGATGATTTAATGATTCTAATACGTTAAAGATTATGATAATATGTTAATATGATGATTAGTGTACTTTCTTGGGAGTTTGGGATGTTGTAATTGAGGATTTGGGGTTTAAAATTGGAAGAACCCGTAACGGTCAAAGAAATTCTGGGCAGATAACTGCTTGATCGATCGATCGATCCAAGAATGTTGATCGATCGATCATTTCTTCGATCAATCGACCCCTCTAGAAAAAGTGAAGTATCTTTCCTTTAAATAATTGAATAACTTCCAACCTTTAGAACTCCTTAGTGATGATTGATTGAGCACATTGGTACTTAGGGAAGGTCAGTAGGATGGTATTTTGAAGCCTGGAAAATTATTAGATTTAATTGAGGTTAAGTGGTAGACTTACGAATATATGATTAGTGAGGTATGATTGTAAGTTGTGAGAACCTGGATATCTTTTTCTCCAATTATAATTATAGGTTAAAGACTAAAAGTGGGAAACTTTGAATACTGAGAAAACCTTAGATACTAGCGGGGAATTTAGTAACCTTTTTTGGGATAGGATATGTACTCGGAGCTATACGTCGAGAATTATCACGTTAAAAATCTATTGTGTAGAATAAATGAGATGATATCATTATATATGTGAGACATACGATATAGGGCTGGAATATACCTATACAAAAATGATGATTACCTAAGTTGTGTGAATACTTAGTATATGGATGATTATGTGTATGACATACCTACCATACTTGCTATCACGGGAGGTTGAATTTTTGGGAAAGGACCGTCTTATCTTTGTGTGCCTTCGGGGGGGATTTAAACTGGTACCTTAAGGACATAGGACTGTGAATGACTTATTTATGAGTTGATAAGTCAGTTGACCATGGGAGCGTAGGTATGTGCGTGACCCATGGGTATGTGAACTATGTTCGCCTGCAATATGTGTGATTTGTATTGAGACGGTTCCTATGTGATTCGAAACAAGTGATCCTTACGTATGTGATGCACATGGATTTGATAGCAGAGTATGCGTGCACCGCAGCTTAGCCTTTGGGTGCCATATATGTATATTTTTATTGAGAGTGGTTAATATATATATATATATATATATATATATATATATATATATATATATATATATATATATATATATATATATATATATATATATATATATATATACTGGTGACTGGTTCACCATTGTTTAGTAGATCTTAATAACTAAGATATTTGAGCTATGAATATGAGAATTTATATAACACTTGAGATAATTAATTTTATGAATGTGAATGTGAGTTATAAATATAACTTATTGGTGTAACACGAGTAGACACCTTATATTAGAATTTGATAGTAGGGGTTGGTACAGACTAGTTAAATAGTGGTATAACTAGGATTGGTTAAGGGTATTCGTTAAGTGTGCACGTTAGTTGACAGGTGAGAAAGACATGTGAGAGTACGCAACTAACATGTTTATAATATGTGTTGTTTAATTGTAATTTAAACACTTTAAACTGTTTTCACCTCGGGCTTTGACCCGTTTTCCTCCAAATCTGTTTTGTTGTGTAAAACCATTTTTTAGGTGCCTAGCCACAAGGACGTCAAGTAAAGGAGTTCCATTACATTGATGTGTTGTAGCTGCTGTGCAAGTTACAAGATCTCGGTATTAGACGCCTTCACATTTTGTACTTGATTATACTTAGGGTTACTCATATGGTAGGGCATGTCGCCCATTTTCATTTAGAGATAGTATTCTCAGACTTTCATTTTTATTTCATATGTTGGTTTATTTATTCAGACTCTTGTATCAGGATTTTATTTTACTCTGGCATTATTATTGGAGTGTTTAATCCAGACTTAGTTTATTTCTTTACGTTGGTTATTCATATGATATTGTTTATGCAATTGATGTTTGATGATTTAATTCTTGGTTAATTGTTAACTTATTTAATAAAATTTGGCATCTATCTATTTTAAATATTAGGTGGCTAGTAATTAATTAAATGTTTTCGACAGTGATGCTAAGACTGAACCAACTTGATGTTTTGTATTAATTTAATAAAGGAGTAGCTACCCGGTATTTAATTAGACGGGGTGTTACATGGATCTCCATTTTTGTACACCAAGCTTGTTTTTCTTATCATCTTGATTGAAAAATGTTTCATATAGTGAACTTCCTGCATCATTTTCTTGTTCACATGCGGTGGACTCTGTGTGTGGGGCGATTTGAAGCGGTGGACTCTGCGTTCTTTCTGTAGACAGTTGCTGAGGATGGATCAGTGGATTTCGAGACGTGTATAGACTCGCATATTATGGAAGTTCATAGGTGGACTCCTATATGTTGTTGTACAGAAGGCCTAAGGAACGAATATGCGTCAAGGATGGAAGGAGTCCAGTTTGTTATGTAAGTCTTGTGTCATGTCCTTGTGTAATTATTGACATAGTGATTTTGCATTGGTTGGGTCGTCCGAGGTTTTTCCCATTTGGGTTTCGTCGTACATCAAGCATTATGGTTGATTATTTTATTTTATCCTGCTATCACTAAGATTCATAGTTTAGAGTAAGATAAAATTGGTTAATTTTTTTAACATAAAAAATGATGTAATTGCTGCAAGTTTTAATTGCTTCGCTTAATTAAATTTTAAAATTTTAAAATTCGTGCGAGTTTGCTTGTCCATATAAAATCAACGTCTTCCAAATTGGTAATAGAGAAGGTGTCTATAAGTTGTTTAGGCATGAATCTGGAAGGGTTTAATATGGAGGGTCAGTCATTTTCTAGACCACTATTGTGTAATGGGTTTAACTACACGTACTAGAAAGCGCATATGAAATAAGCACTTAAGGCGATAGATGAATGGATATGGCTGTAATACCCCGTACTTTTGGCTATATTTATTTTGGGATTAATTAATTAAATGAGAATTATTTGGAAATTAATTCAGGTAAAATACTAGCGAGATGTGAGTTGGTATTTGACTATATTGAGTATATATGATGTTATATGAATATTGAGTTATGAAAAATTTGTCGTGAGATTTATATACGGCATTTTGGAATTTTGTTGAGACGCGTGTGACCGCCGCGTCATGGTGTATTATTTTATTTATAAAGTGAATTTAAATTCTATTAACCGTATGGTCGTTTTGAGTGCGCCAACGCGTCCGGAAGGGTCGAGATAGTCAGAAAACACTAGCCGGGGGTGTAGTTTGGGTCCCGGGGTATTTTTAGGCCATACCGGCAATATAAAGGCTATTTTGGTAATTTCGTATTTTTAGGAATTAAAAATGACGAAAATTAGAGAAGTAAATCTGATTGGGAATAGACCCACTAAACCCACTAACCAACCCTTATTAACCCATTAAGCTACGGAGGTTATCATTTAGGTTTCCAACTTTCCCAAAGAAAACCTTAGCCACCATAGCCACCTTTGGAGAAGATAGCTTGGAGAGGGAGAGAAAGAGAAGGAATTCTGCAGAAATCAACACCAAATTCAGAGATAATAAAGGCAAGTGATTTACTTACATTTAAATTCAGAGAATGTTCTTCCCATGTTAGAAAATTGAAGAATTCCAATTGTTCTTGAAAGATGAATGAAAACCCATGTTAATTGGATTTAGAAATTGAATATTGAGGACAAATTGCATGTAGAACCATATAGAGATGATTGTTCTGGTGTTAGTATACGTAGGATGTAACAAAAACGGATCTAGAATGGACTAATTGATGATTACAAATTCTAGGGTTTATGTTCTTGAATAATTAGGGAAAAATTGTAGAGATTTGTATATTGATTGATGTTAGGGTGATTTAATCCTTTAAAACGTGTTAGGAGGTGCCTATAATATGTTTAAGATTGATTAGAGACCTTAAAACAATGGTTGGGACTAAGTTTGGAGGAGATTTGAGGAGTAAAAATGGTGAAAAACGAGATTAAGTCAAATCTGGGACGAAACTGGTAGGTCGTTAGAAGCCCCTCCCCAGGTCGTTCGAACTCGTTCGAACGAGCTTCTAACGAATTGACCAGTCGCTTCTAACGAGGGGCAGTTTCGTTCGATAACCTCGTTCGAACGAGATATCGTCAGAAGGTACAGTTCATTCGAACGAACTGGATCTCGTTCGAACAGTCTCGTTCGAACGAGACTTCTAACGAGCTGACAGTGGAATCTCGTTTGAATAGTCTCCTTCGAACGAGACTTCTAACGAGTTGATAGTTTAGGCCTTTTTGGCCTGTTTCGATTTTTGGAGTCCCATAAACTTGTTCGAGGATATAGATAACCTTCCTTTGATGATGTATGGATAGATTTGGGACTTTTGGGTTATTATGAGGAGTAAATTATATACGAGTGATTTAAATCAATGAACCGTTTGGGTTGAGACGTGAGTGTCTACTACGACGTGAGAATAGATTATAGCGCATATGGTTAAAAATCGGAATCGTATAAAGTGTGTAAATTATATATTGGTACTACAATGAGAGTAGTACTACAATTAAACTACGGGATTACTAAGACGTGTGTTTACTTAGTATTGGTATATGAATTGTGTGTATGACATACCTGCCATACTTGCTATCACGGGAGGTTTGCGTTCGCTTAGGGCCCTCTAATCCTTGTGTTGCCCGAATTTAGACTGGTTACCTCGATGAACATAGGTCATAGAAAGACTTATTGGGATATTAATAAGTCCGCTGATCGTGGGAGCGTAGGTATGTGCGTGACCCATGTGATGTGACTGTGTTCGCCTCCATTATTTGTGATGTTGTTATTTGTGAACTATTCCTGAGAGATTCGGAATATGTAATCCTTATGTACGTGATGTACCGGGATGGATAGCAGAGTATGTGTGCACCACAGCTTAGTTCTCGGGGTGCTTGTATTGTATATTTATGATGTGAATAATATACACTTAATTAATGGGAATCCTCATGTTAATGTTGTGAATATAATTACAGTATTGTTTCGAGAAAAAAACATAACGGGCTAACCGATAGTGAAATATATTGCATATTGAGCATCTGAATTTAGGTTAAGCACCTATTTTAACTGAGATCGTTATAATGTTAATGGAACCAAGTAATAAGGGTAGGACCTATGACAATCTAGCTAGATATGATGTCACTTAGCTAGTGGTTTGTGTCGTTGTAGATGGGTACTTACGTTAGGAGTGCACAGTTAGACGAGAGGTGAGAATATCATGTGAGTGCTCGTCCTAACATGTACTTTGCATTTAATGTTTTAAATGTTTTTAAAGCACTTACAGGTTTTTAAAATATCTCCACATTCGGGCTCTGACCCGTTTGCTTTCAAATCTATTTTTCTTGTAAAACCATTTTAGGTGCCCAACCACAAGGACGCCATGCATAGGATACTCATTCAGGTGACGAGCTGTAGCTGTTTGTGGAAGCTACAGGGATTTTCTTGTAGACGCTTCTATCATTTGGATTCCAGAGTCATTATCTATCAGTTGTAGGGCATGTCGCCCATTTCTATTAGAGACATCTTTCTATTACAGTTTTCAGACTTTGGAATGTATTGATTTAGTATTCAGTTTACTTATTTCAGTTGTGGGATTGTAGTGAGGAGTTTTCCTTCAGACTTTATTTACATTGCGTGATGGTTATTCTATTTACTTCATTATGGTGAATGGTGTTATTATTATTTATTACACTTGTTGCATGTTAATCGGACTTAAATTAAAATTTGGCAGCTTACTTTTTAAATACTAGGTGGTTAGTAATCATTAAAATGTTTTCGACAGTGATGCTATTAACTGGACCAACTTGACATTTTGAATTAATTTAATAAAGGAGTAGCTACCCAGTATTTAATTAGTCGGGGTGTCACAGGTGGTATCAGAGCATCAGGTTCTAGTGTCCTTTAGGATCTGACGGCTTATTATGTTTCCGCTAAGTTTCTTCGATATAGAGCCCTATATTTTAGGACTGTTGTACTCTTTTTGGGTATGCTTCGTTCTTCAGCTATCTTAAGTTTATAAAAAGCAAACTTATAAACTTTGTTCTTATTTCAGATGCCTCCACGACGTGCACGACGAGTTCCCAGGGATGCAACGCCCGAACCCCAGCCCGCTCCAGTTCAGGGCATGATGAACGCCGCTGAGGTTGCAGCTATAGTAGCCCAAGCGGTAAATGCCGCAGTTGCCGTTGTTCAGCAGGCACCACCTCAGGCGCCGGTTGCCGCGCCAGCACAGGCAAATGCATTCCCGTCTGCTTGGGAGCGTGTACGTGACGCTTTTCAGAAAGCGCATCCGCCAGAGTTTGCAAGTAGCTCAGATGTAGTAGTCTCGAGCCAGTGGAGGAAGGATATGCAGAGGCACTTAAGGATGTATGAGTGCACGGACGTCCAGAAGCAGGTGCTAGCTACTTTCAAGCTAGTTGGATCTGCGCTACAGTGGTGGGAGTCTATTACCACCATGGAGGAGAGGGATACTCTCACTATTCAGGACTTCTGGGTACGATTTGACCGCAAGTACTTCCGTCGGCTGTTCACACAGAAATGAGGAGGAAATTGATGAGTCTAAAACAGGAGGGTAGGACTGTGGCCGAGTATGAGGCCGAGTTCACGAATCTGTTGAATATCGTTCCAGATGAGATACCAACAGAGAAGAAGAAGATTGAGAAGTTCACCGACGGGTTGACTTGGAGGATCCGTCAGCATCTGTTAGGGAACCTTTCGTTGGCCACGTATTCTGATGTGGTTAATGCTACTTTGTTACACTGCCAGGACCACCGCTTTCATATGGATGAGGGCAAGAGTTCGGGAGAGTCTAGCCATCAGGGCAGGACTGGAGGACATGGTGCCGGTGGGGCACAATCTGTTCAGGGGTAGAGACAGGGTGAGCAGGGTTCTCAGCAGGGGGATCAGAAGAGGTTCTGATCAGGGAACTACAGGCAGGGACATGGAGGTTTCCGTCAGGGCCATCAGGGTCCAAACGGCCATCAGGGCCAACAGGGGCAGAATGGGCAGCAGTTTCACCAGGGCCAGCAGGGCCAAGGGAGGAACGGTAATGGCCACCAGGGCCGCAGGGGAAGAGAGGAGGGAACTACCCAGGGAAGTGTTTTGTTTGTGGCAAGACTGGCTATAAGCGACAGGATTGTCCTGATAGGGGCAGGGCCCCACAGCAGCAGCAGCAGGGTGCTCGCCAGGAGCCACAGAGGCCTATGTTTCCCGCCGCTCTCCCCGCACCGCCACAGATGGCAGCATTGCCACCCATTCCAGCAGTCCCAGTTCAGCAGGGGCAGCTACAGTATGGACGTGTCTACAACGTCCACCAGGCTGCAGTTCCACAGGCACCGCCCGCGATTGAGGGTACGTTTCCTATCCATGGCACTATGGGTCGGGTATTATTTGATACGGGGGCTACACACTGTTTTATAGCTACACACTTCGCGAAAGCTTTAGGATTGTTAGCTACGGCAGAGAGCACAGTGACGTGTGTCGACTCACCATTGGGGAGTGGGTCACTTATTTTCTTTATATACCGGGGAGTGGGGGTAGAGATTGGTGGTTTGGTATTACCTGCAGACATGTTGGTATTAGATATGCATGTTCACGATGTGATTATGGGTATGGATTGGCTCGTAACTTATAGGGCCATGATTGATTGCTTCAGCGGAAGCATTGCTTTTGCCATTCCGGGGCAAGAGATGTTTGTAGTGGCGATGCCTCGCCCAGAGGGAGGATCGACCGCTCATCTGTATTACATTGAGGAGGATACCTCTAAGGAGGTAGTGATTCCTTTAGATTCTATCCCAGTAGTCAGGGAGTATTCAGATGTGTTTCAGGAGATACCAGGCTTACCCCCCAGTCGAGAGATAGACTTTGTTATAGATTTGCTACCGGGTATGAGACCTATAGCACGCGCACCGTACCGTATGGCTCCAGTTGAGATGAGGGAGTTACGAGATCAGATTTAGCAGCTGTTAGGTCAGGGATTTATTCGCAGGAGTACCTCACCTTGGGGCGCTCCAGTTTTGTTTGTGAAGAAGAGGGACGGCTCACTGAGATTGTGCGTGGACTATCGAGAGTTGAATAAAGTCACGATACGGAATAAGTATCCGTTGCCTCAAATCGATGACTTATTCGACCAGTTGAGAGGAGCTTCTTTCTTCTCGAAGATTGATTTGAGATCGGGATACCATCAGTTGCGTATCAGGGAGGAGGATGTCTCGAAGACTGCGTTCTTATCGAGATATGGTTCTTACGAGTTTCGGGTTATGCCTTTTGATTTGACCAACGCTCCAGCAGTGTTTATGGACTTGATGAACAGAGTGTTAAGGTATTTCCTAGACCAGTTTGTCATTGTCTTCATTGATGATATTCTTGTTTACTCCCAAACAGAGGAGGAGCACGCCGAACATTTGAGGCAGGTTTTGCAGACACTTCGTCAGAACGAGTTGTATGCAAAATATGAGAAATGCGGGTTTTAGTTGAAGGAGGTCCAGTTTTTGGGACACATTATTTCCGACCAGGGAATATCTGTTGATCCGGGGAAGGTATCCGCGGTGAGGGATTGGGGACAGCCCACGACACCGACTGAAATTCGTAGTTTCTTGGGTCTAGCAGGATACTACAGGAGGTTTATTCGGGGTTTCTCGGAGATAGCAGGTCCTTTGACACATCTGACTCGTAAGGGTGTGCCATACATCTGGAGTGATGCCTGTCAGTTGGCATTCGATGAATTGAAGGACAAATTAACCTCAGCACCTGTGTTAGCATTGCCGAGATCTGGAGTTGAGTATTTGGTTTACACCGATGCATCTTTGCAAGGGCTTGGAGGTGTATTGCAGCAGGAGAGACAGGCCATAGCTTATGCTTCCCGTAAGCTTAAGCCTCATGAGAAGAATTACCCCACGCATGATTTGGAGTTGGCGGCAGTGGTATTTGCCCTACGGATTTTGAGGCACTATCTTTTGGGGGAGAAGTTCCAACTGTTCACGGATCACAAGTCCCTACAGTACCTGTTCATGCAGAAAGAGTTGAATATGCGGCAACATAGGTGGCTCGAGTTTGTAAAAGACTACCAGTTCGACATCCAGTATCACCCAGGTAAGGCTAACGTGCTAGCAGACACGTTGAGCCGCAGGCCAGCAGATGAGGTGGTAGAGGTGTGGAAGGCAAAGTGGAAGGAATTGGGACACCAGGATGCAGTGGCCCGATCTTTCATGTCTGTGATGACCGTTACACCGCAGATTGTCACGAAGGTAGTACGGGCACAGGCTAATGACTCGTTCTGTCAGGAGCAGATAGTTCGATTACTAGCGGAGGGAGCCGAGTCCTATACCGTCAGCTCAGACGGGGGATTACGCTTTAATGGGAGATTGGTAGTTCCGGAAGGGGAGGAATTGCGACACGAGGTGATGGCAGAGTCGCACGGCTCACGGTTCGCGGTACATCCCGGAGGGGACAAAATGTACCAAGACATGAGACGCCAATATTGGTGGAGCGGTATGAAGAGAGATATCTCTGAGTTTGTTTCGAAATGCGCCACTTGTCAGCTTGTAAAAGTGGATCATCAGAGATCGGCAGGATTGCTACAGCCGTTGGAGGTCCCGGTGTGGATGTGGGAGAGCATATCCATGGACTTTATCACGGGGTTGCCTACGTCGCAGAGGGGTCACGACTCCATTTGGGTAATTATGGACAGGTTGTCCAAGGTCGCTCACTTTTTACCCGTAAGGACTGACTACACTACAGGACAGTATGCCCAGCTCTTCATTTCAGAGATTGTGAGACTTCACGGTGTGCCCCTAAATATCGTGTCTGACAGAGACAAGATAATTGTTTCAAGGTTTTTGGAGAGTTTCCAGGAGGCCATGGGCACGGAATTGCGGTTGAGTACGGCTTATCATCCGCAGAATGATGGGCAGACTGAGCGCACAAATCAGATGTTGGAGGACATGCTACGCATGTACATTATTGACTTCGGGGGTGGATGGGAGCAGTATCTTCCACTGGTGGAGTTTGCTTACAACAACTCCTATCAGTTCACTATTGGCATGGCTCCGTTTGAGGCATTGTACGATAGGCCTTGTCATTCCCCAGCATGGTAGTTAGAGGTGGGGGACAACAAACTTCTTGGGCCGGAAGTGATTCAGGATACTTCGGCAAGGATTTAGTTGATTCGGAGTCTCATTCGGGTAGCTCAAGACAGGCAGAAGAGTTATGCTGATGCGAAGAGATTTTTCAGGGAGTTCCAAGTGGGGGACCGGGTTTTGCTCAGAGTATCTCCTATGAAGGGGATTATGCGTTTCGGGAAGAAGGGGAAGTTGGCACAAAGGTATGTGGGGCCATTTCCTATTATTGAGCGGATCAGACCGGTTGCGTATATATTTGGGTTACCGGAGCATTTGCATCGGATTCACGATGTGTTCCATATTTCCTCGCTGAGGAAATACCTTAGAGATAATTTGGCACATTCTCACATTGCTGTGGAGGACATCGATCTCCAGCCGGATAGCTCCTACGAGGAGGGGCCGATTGCTATTTTGGACCGAAGCGAGAGGAAGCTGCGGTCAAAGATAGTTCCGTTAGTTCGTGTTCAGTGGCGACATCACAATGTCGAGGAGTCCACATGGGAGCGCGAGGATGAGATGCGCGAACGTTATCCAGAGTTGTTTTTAGCAGGTACTTTCTAGATTCGAATTTCGGGACGAAATTCAGTTATTAGGGGGGAAGTATGTAATACCCCGTACTTTTGGCTATATTTATTTTGGGATTAATTAATTAAATGAGAATTATTTGGAAATTAATCCGGGTAAAATACTAGCGAGTTGTGAGTTGGTATTTGACTATATTGAGTATATATGAGTATATATGAATATTGAGTTATGAAAAATTTGTCGTGAGATTTATATACAGCATTTTGGAATTTTGTTGAGACGCGTGTGACTGCCGCGTCATGGTGTATTATTTTATTTATAAAGTGAATTTAAATTCTATTAACCGTATGGTCGTTTTGAGTGCGCCAACGCGTCCGGAAGGGTCGAGATAGTCAGAAAACACTAGCCGGGGGTGTAGTTTGGGTCTCGGGGTATTTTTAGGCCATACCGGTAATATAAAGGGTATTTTGGTAATTTCGTATTTTTAGGAATTAAAAATGACGAAAATTAGAGAAGTAAATCTGATTGGGAATAGACCCACTAAACCCACTAACCAACCCTTATTAACCCATTAAGCTACGGAGGTTATCATTTAGGTTTCCAACTTTCCCAAAGAAAACCCTAGCCACCATAGCCACCTTTGGAGAAGATAGCTTGGAGAGGGAGAGAAAGAGAAGGAATTCTGCAGAAATCAACACCAAATTCAGAGATAATAAAGGCAAGTGATTTACTTACATTTAAATTCAGAGAATGTTCTTCCCATGTTAGAAAATTGAAGAATTCCAATTGTTCTTGAAAGATGAATGAAAACCCATGTTAATTGGATTTAGAAATTGAATATTGAGGACAAATTGCATGTAGAACCATATAGAGATGATTGTTCTGGTGTTAGTATACGTAGGATGTAACAAAAACGGATCTAGAATGGACTAATTGATGATTACAAATTTTAGGGTTTATGTTCTTGAATAATTGGGGAAAAATTGTAGAGATTTGTATATTGATTGATGTTAGGGTGATTTAATCCTTTAAAACGTGTTAGGAGGTGCCTATAATATGTTTAAGATTGATTAGAGACCTTAAAACAATGGTTGGGACTAAGTTTGGAGGAGATTTGAGGAGTAAAAATGGTGAAAAACGAGATTAAGTCAAATCTGGGACGAAACTGGTAGGTCGTTAGAAGCCCCTCCCCAGGTCGTTCGAACTCGTTCGAACGAGCTTCTAACGAATTGACCAGTCGCTTCTAACGAGGGGCAGTTTCGTTCGATAACCTCGTTCGAACGAGATATCGTTAGAAGGTACAGTTCATTCGAACGAACTGGATCTCGTTCGAACAGTCTCGTTCGAACGAGACTTCTAACGAGCTGACAGTGGAATCTCGTTCGAACAGTCTCCTTCGAACGAGACTTCTAACGAGTTGATAGTTTAGGCCTTTTTGGCCTGTTTCGATTTTTGGAGTCCCGTAAACTTGTTCGAGGATATAGATAACCTTCCTTTGATGATGTATGGATAGATTTGGGACTTTTGGATTATTATGAGGAGTAAATTATATACGAGTGATTTAAATCAATGAACCGTTTGGGTTGAGACGTGAGTGTCTACTACGACGTGAGAATAGATTATAGCGCATATGATTATAAATCGGAATCGTATAAAGTGTGTAAATTATATATTGGTACTACAATGATAATAGTACTACAATTAAACTACGGGATTACTAAGACGTGTGTTTACTTAGTATTGGTATATGAATTGTGTGTATGACATACCTGCCATACTTGCTATCACGGGAGGTTTGCGTTCGCTTAGGGCCCTCTAATCCTTGTGTTGCCCGGATTTAGACTGGTTACCTCGATGAACATAGGTCATAGAAAGACTTATTGGGATATTAATAAGTCCGCTGATCGTGGGAGCGTAGGTATGTGCGTGACCCATGTGATGTGACTGTGTTCGCCTCCATTATTTGTGATGTTGTTATTTGTGAACTATTCCTGAGAGATTCGGAATATGTAATCCTTATGTACGTGATGTACCGGGATGGATAGCAGAGTATGTGTGCACCACAGCTTAGTTCTCGGGGTGCTTGTATTGTATATTTATGATGTGAATAATATACACTTAATTAATGGGAATCCTCATGTTAATGTTGTGAATATAATTACAGTATTGTTTCGAGAAAAAAACATAACGGGCTAACCGATAGTGAAATATATTGCATATTGAGCATCTGAATTTAGGTTAAGCACCTATTTTAACTGAGATCGTTATAATGTTAATGGAACCAAGTAATAAGGGTAGGACCTATGACAGTCTAGCTAGATATGATGTCACTTAGCTAGTGGTTTGTGTCGTTGTAGATGGGTACTTACGTTAGGAGTGCACAGTTAGACGAGAGGTGAGAATATCATGTGAGTGCTCGTCCTAACATGTACTTTGCATTTAATGTTTTAAATGTTTTTAAAGCACTTGCAGGTTTTTAAAATATCTCCACATTCGGGCTCTGACCCGTTTGCTTTCAAATATATATTTCTTGTAAAACCATTTTAGGTGCCCAGTCACAAGGACACCATGCATAGGATACTCATTCAGGTGACGAGCTGTAGCTGTTTGTGGAAGCTACAGGGATTTGCTTGTAGACGCTTCTATCATTTGGATTCCAGAGTCATTATCTATCAGTTGTAGGGCATGTCGCCCATTTCTATTAGAGACATCTTTCTATTACAGTTTTCAGACTTTGGCATGTATTGATTTAGTATTCAGTTTACTTATTTCAGTTGTGGGATTGTAGTGAGGAGTTTTCCTCCAGACTTTATTTACATTGCGTGATGGTTATTCTATTTACTTCATTATGGTGAATGGTGTTATTATTCGTTATTACACTTGTTGCATGTTAATCGGACTTAAATTAAAATTTGGCAGCTTACTTTTTAAATACTAGGTGGTTAGTAATCATTAAAATGTTTTCGACAGTGATGCTATTAACTGGACCAACTTGACATTTTGAATTAATTTAATAAAGGAGTAGCTACCCGGTATTTAATTAGTCGGGGTGTCACAATGGCTAGATGTTGTTAAGGGATGGTCCCCACCCACGAGGTTAGTAGGTGAATATATAATCCCTATCCCCTTGAGACCTGGAGTAAGGATGGGCATAAACTGTCTTACTATAATTCACTTGGCTTAAATGCTTTATTTTATGTGATCATACTAGCGAGTTTCGTCGTATTATGACATGTGAAATGTATGAAGAAGCTTAGGACATACTTTAACTCACTCATGAGGGTACTAGTGTTATTAAGGCTTCCAAACTCCAGAACCTCACCACTGAGTTTCAAACCATTATGATGGAGGAGAGTGAAACTTTCAATGAGTTTAATACTGGAATATTTGATATTGTTAACTCATCATTTAACTTGGGAGAGAGAGTACTTTAAACAAGAGTTGTCAAGAAAATTTTAAGGTCCTTGCCTTGGTTGAAAGATTTAACCATGAAGTTATTATTTTGAACTCTTTGGTACTTTAGAATGTATGAAACACTAAGAGCTGATGGGTAACCTTCAAACTTACGTGCTCAACAAGTTTTATTCCAAAAAGACGAAAAAAACATAAAAGCATTGCTTTAAAAGCCCTAGCGGAGGAAACACCTATTTCAAATGACGAGTCTGACATTGATTCCGATAATATGGCCGTGCTTGCAAAGAAATTTAAGAAATTTCTGAAGTTTGAAAAAATAATTGAAAGATGGAAAGAAGTTTGAGAGAAGAAAGTTTAACAAGGTTGTTAAATTACCTAAAAATTATAATGATAATTTTAAGAGGGATGAATTATATAGATGCTTTGGGTGTGAGGGTTACGGACATAGGGAATCTGAGTGAACCACTAATTTAAGGAAGTAAGGAAAGAAAACGAAGGCATATAATTTTACCCTTAGTGATAATGAATTAGAATAGCAACCTAATTTATCTGTTGAGCATAACTACACCGCGTTAATGGCCAGTTATGTGAGACTTAATGAAAAATCTTTCAATAAAGATAATCTATGCGTAATGATTCTGAGGCCAAGTTGTGTAAATCCGAAGTGAGTGGAGAAGAAGAAGAAGAAGAAGAAGAAGAAGAAGAAGAAGAAGAGTTAGCTTTAGGTTGCCTTTAGGGAGGACTTATACACGAAGTCATTAAAGTTGAAGCGGGAGAAATTGAAGCTGAAAGCTAAGTTGAAAGAACCTGTCATAGGGAATGATGATGGTAAATTGATTGAGGATCTCAGGGCACATGGCAAGACTCTTTGGGTGAAGCTAAATTTTATTGAGGCGAAGTGTGATAGTTTTGGTGGATTAATGGAGATTTTGAAGAAGGACTCCCTAATTTTTAAAGAGTCTTATCATTTTCTCGATTCTAGGATAGTGGAATTAAAAGAGCTATTAAAAGACTCGAGTCACGTCAAATTTGATTTGAAATCTAGGTCGGAAAAGTTTGATAAGATTTTCCTCTCCGTACGAATCAAAGATGACGAATTAGGAATTATCTTCGATGATGATAATGCTTCCATTACTAAATCTAAGACCAATATTTTAAGAGGGTCAACCATATTCAAGGACATTAAAAAAGGTCAACCTTTAGGTAACATTCCTCAGCGTATCTATATGTGAACACATTATGGCAAGAAAGGATACCTTAGGTGTTTTGCTCTGATCTTCAAAAAAGTTCCTAGTAAATGAGAAAGTGGAAATTCTATGGAGTGATTTGTATATTAGTAAACCACGCACAAATTCAATTTTACCAAATTTTATCTTTCATTTAATTTATTGTGCATACAAAGATGTGGTCCAAGTTTAAATTTAGAAAACCAAGCATGTAAATTCTCGAAGAAGTGAGGAAAAAAATCCCTAAAAGGGAAAAACTTTTATTCAGCACTATAGAGTAATTGATAGACAAATTCGACTTACAAACTACTTAGACTAACTTAGTATAACGCATAGAGTCTTTAATTTCTTCCACAAAATACGACCCTGTCTAATGCCTTTAACGGGAAGTGATCTTCCTTCAGTATTAACCGATCAACCTTTCTTCTTCTTTAGTAGTGAAACCTCGGTTCCATAAGTGAGTAGTAGAGATTGACTCTACAAGGGTGTTTGAACTAGAAAGGTTCTTCTTGATTTGATAAAGCGAAATCTAAGTTTACAAGGGGTTTAGAATAATATTGGAAGAGTTTGATCACAAATAGAGCTCAAAAAACGTGTGAAAAGTTTTCAAAAGGAATTATTTTAGACTTTAATCCCGCATCTCTATTTATAAGGAAGATGGTTATAAAAGGATAAACATTAGAGATTTAGATTAGATTTAATTAAAAAATAAATTTTTGCACGCTCGTTTGAATAAAAATGTACCACATTTGAACTGCATACCCGTTTTCGTTCGAACCAGCTTTCAACGAACTATCAAACAGCGTTCCAGAGAAGGACAAAAAATCAACTCGTTCGATTGTGGGAACCTAATTCTAATGATCCCACGATTTTCGTTTGAACGACATAGCTAACTCGTTCGAACGAGGCGTCAAAATTTGCAATAATTTTTCTTAAAAGAAAATTTAAACAATTTGGAAATGCAAACTCTTAAAAAGTGATCCCCTGGAAAAATAAATGCTTTACCAAACTACCATAATTCTTCTGAATATTGTTGAGACAAACGATTATTCAATCTTCCAAAAGTCTTCAACTTTGTATTCAAATCCATTGAAATAGTCATGTAGTTGTTGTGTCTGTGTAATGAGATAAGCCAAAGTAAACATACATTGATCAAGTATAAAAATTGATCTTACAAATCTCCTGCTTTGACTATTTCGGTACAAAACACAAACGGAAGCCAAATTGACCCCTAAAGACTAATATAATAAGTACTATCCCAAATAAAGAAACGAAAATGCATTATTATATAAGTCTTTAATTTAAACATATTCATCTTGTGCGGTTCATAAAATCATCGTCAAGGAGGAATGAGCTACACACATGAGACAAAAGAAATACCGTGACGCATAGGCATTTCAAAAGATAAATAAAAGTCCCCCTCAATTTGTCTCCCCCTTTTTTTTCCGTAATAGACAAAGGAGTAAAAACTAAACATAAATAATAAGTATCACATGAATCAATAAATCATGTGTAGTGATAATCTCAAAAGATAATCAATAACACATTCAATTTTTGAAAATTTTTAATTTTTTCTTGTAAACAAAAAACATATAGGTACAAAAACACAAAATCACCATGGAATAACACTAAAGTATCCGAATCGTGAAAATGGAATGTAATTGTGTGAACATTTTCCATAGTCAAATCAACATAAACATTCAAAACATAGGTGCACGAACTAATATGACCCTTCTAAAGAAAGAATTCAATTTTAACCTTAGGTGTAAAGATGTTGAACTCAAATGAAATTGACTTAATTTATGCAATGTGCCATGAATTTTTAATGATTCTCAAACTATTTAATGCTTTTCAAGAAAGTCCTTTGTGCAAACCCATTGATATTTTACTTTACAACTCCCTCAAAATTTCTCATATATAAGAATTCACTCTCAAATATTTTGAAGAAATCATAATGCTCATATGTAGCGAAGCATCAATGCATATAAACTAGATGGCCTTGGTACTTCTGTTTTTATGTGTTGTTAATCTTTTTAGACTCTAATACCAATTTAATAATGCGAGGATTATACGAAATGATTCGTTTATTAGTAAACCAGACACAAATTCAATTTTACCAAATTTTATCTTTGATTTAATTTAGTGTGTAGATAAAGATGTGGTTCAAGTTTAAATTCAGTAAACTAGGCATGTGAATACTCGACGAATTAAGGAATAAATACCTACAAGGGAAAAACCTTTATGCAACAGTATAGAGTAATAAACAAACACAATCGACCTATAAATTACTTAGACTAACTAAGTATAATGCCAAGAGTCTTTAATTTTTTATGTAGAATATGGTTCAGTCAAGTGCCGTCCACATGACGCGATCTTTATCTACCAATCAACCTTTCTTCTTCTTCAGTAGTGAAACCTCGATTCCACAAGTTACTTGTAGAGATTAAATCTACAAGGGTGTTTGAATTATAAAGGTTCTTCTTGATTTGATAAAGTGATCTCTAAGGTTTTAAGGGGTTTAGATTAATATTGGAAGAGTTTGATCATAAATAAAACTAAAAAAAGGTGTGAAATGCTTTCAAAAAAAGTTCTTCAGACCCTGATCCCGCATTTTTATTTATAAGGAAGGTGGTTGTAAAAGGATAAACAATAGATATATGGATTATATTTCATTAAAAATATATATCCGCGCCCTCATTCAAACGATAATGTACCTCGTTCAAACGACATACCCGTTTTCGTTCGAACCAGTTTCCAACGATCTATCGAATGATATTCTAGATAAGGATAAAAAATCGACTCATTCAAACGTGGAAATCTCATTCTAATGACCCTGCGATTCTTGTTTGAACGACATGGATGACTCATTCTAAAGAGGGGTCGAAATTTGTAACATTTTTTCTTAAAAGAAATTTTAAACCATTTGGAAATACAAACTCTTAAAAAGTGATCTCCTGAAAAATAAAGGCTTTACCAAACAACCATAACTCTTCTGAATGTTGTTGAGATGCATGATTCGCCAATCTTCCAAAAGTCTTCAACTTTGTCTTCAAATCCATAGAAGTAGTCATGTAGGTGCAATGTATGTGTAACGAGATAAGCCCGAATAAACATACATTGAGCAACTATAAAACATGATCTTACTAAAAGTCTAAGACTAGAGTCACTGAGGTTTCCAAAGTGCATCACATTGCACCTATGTGGGCTAGGAAATCATATATAAAGGCTTTAAATATAAGACGTGTTGTTTCTCACATGCTTGCACATGATACTTCTCATTCTAAACCTAATGGTTGATTGTGTTTGCTTGTTTTTACACTAGCTTCTGTGCTTTGTGTTTTATGTTATTGCTAGTTGTATGATGTCTGAGTCTTTTGTATTTTGATTTTATTTTATGGGGTCGTATTGATAAAAATACAACAAGATTTTGTTTGTTTTTTGAGTTGCCCTTCAATTTTTTTTGTAGAAATGTTTAAAAACTAAAAAATATTTAGTTTTATGTACTTTGATTTTACACATTTTGTGGGGGAATATATGGGTGTTTTAATGCCATTCATTCCATGTGGCTAGGACATTTGATTATGATGTTCAATGTTTAGGATTGTTCTTAATCATGCTTGCATGGAGTAGTTCAAAATTAATTTTCTAAACAGATTCACTTTGCAAATGCCTCAGCACACTTTGCACGGGCTCTTTTGGATTTTAACTACCTATGTTACATGCGATATGTGTGATTTTTTCTTATTAATCTTTCCATTTACATACTTTTTTACCATGGGGGATTTTTTCCCGTGAGAACCAATGAGCGTGAGTTTGTTTAGTTTGTTAAAATAAATATGAGTGTGTAATGAAAAAGGGTTACAGAGGGAGAAATCTTTCTCTGCGTGAAATGCCATTATTGTTAAGAGACTAAGTGAAAACAAAGGCAAAAATAAAATAGTAAATTGCCAAGGCCATATATTTATTAATTCTTCAAAATTGGTATCTTCGAAAAACTGAGAGTGAAAAAATTGCATGTCTATTTTGAGATTGTTAAGTTGAAGATCAATGAATTTGCACAATGAGTCCTAGTTGAACTTAATTATTTAGATGTTATTGATTTGAGAATAATCAACATTTCTAGGCAAGTATGCATTGTTTATGTTTGTCCTTTATGAGTTCTTTATTTTTCTCTTGATGCTAAATCAAAGTTCAAAAGTTTTTGTTGTCAAATAGAATTCCTTGGGCATATTTTAAGTGATTAGGTCATATTTATTTTATATTTAGTTCACGCCCCTTCAATCCGTATCACTTTTGTTTAGACATATCGATATTATGCTAGTGTGTAAAACTTATGTGCTTTGTGTATTTTATGGTGTTTATACCTATAAATATTTTTGTGATTTATTTGTATATAATTGTTATATATATGGTATATTTTTTTAGTCCTTCTGTTCCATTGAATCCAAATTTGTCATATGCTTAATCTTCGATTCATATTGTCATGTTTAGGTTCACATTGGTATCATTTGTTGCTTACTATCTCATTTATGCATCAAAATTGATATCTCTTGTTCATTACTTGGATGATTTGCTCTTGTGTTGTCGCGTTGTTTGTCATTTCTTGTTTCACTTTAATCATTGCATGATATTACTTTCTTTCCTTTATACATTTAGGCAAAGTTTGTTTATATTATGTGCCTTATTATTTGTCTATTCCTGAGAAAAAAAGGGAAAAATGGTATCTAACTCTTTGAATTGAGGAGAGATTTTTACCTTAGAGGGAAACGTCCATCTTATGCGGATATTTATTATATAAAGAGGGAGTTTTTTCCAATTGTGGTTTATATTATTATATATTCAAGCTGCATTTAAAATGTGTGTTTAAGGGTGCAGGTTTGTAACGATGAGGCAAAGTTTCAAAAGATCAAAACTACTTCGTGTCTCTCAAGTCTAGATTTTTTCCTTTTGGGGTTAGGATTGAGTCTTTAGATGAGCATAACGACCCTTAGGATTTTATTTCAGGGTTTTGTCCCATAATAGCCAAAGGGGGATATTTGTAAGGATACGTTTTTTAATCGAGTAAACTTTTATGTATTGGCTTAATTCCTCTTGGACAAAATTGTTGAGTCATAAGTCATGTCTTGGGTTGGTTTACTCTTTAAAACTTGTGCTGTGTTTGATTGAAGACCGTAGAGACCAAGTTAGAGCGTTTACATCACCATGCATGTTTCATGCCACATTTTGTCTTCAACGATTAAGGATATCATGAGGTGTGAATGTATACTATTTTTTTTATCTTTGGATATTTTAGTTGGGTTCTTTTTTTATAATGTTTGAGACATTTCTCATAAAAAGTTTTTTTTAAAGAAAATTTATTTTTTTGTTAAAAGTCATCCGTACAACCCGTTCAAACGAAACTATGTTGCTCATTTGAACAAGACACTTGAGTAGTTCAAACGAGTTGTATGCTATCATTCAAATGAGATTCAAAGGAGATTTTCCTGCTTGACATAAAAATGACATTTGAAGGTTGTTTAATCTCCTATACGAACGAGATTATGCACTTCGTTCGAATGAACCTACAACTTTCATTCGAAGGAGATTCAGCTGCCTGGAAAATTATGTTTTCTGCACGATGAAATTTTTTTTATGTGAGTTTTGGTGAAAATTGATTTCATATACAAATCCAAAATCCTCCAAACCATTGTTTACACCTAAAAACTTTGAGATCCAAAATTCAATCTTTATATGCTTTGAGATCTCCATTTGTGTGCACGAAATTTATTTTTCTCATTATCTTGATTGAGAAGAGTTTCGTATGGTGGAATCCATTCATTATTTTATTTTTTACAAATGGTGAACTCTGTGTGTGTGGTGGTTTGAAGCTGTGGAGTTCGTGTTCTTTCTGTTGATGGTTGTTAAGCTTGGATCCGTGGATACCGAGGCATGTGTGGACTCAAACATTGTGGCATTTCGTAAGTGAAATTATATGTGTCGTTGTGCAAAAGGTCAATGGAACGATGACACATCAAAGCTTGAAAGAGTCAAATTCGTTGTTTATGTTTTTTATCGTGTCCTTGTGTAATTCCTGACACAGTGAATATATATTGGTTAGGTCATCCGAGGTTTTTCCCATTTGGGTTTCCTCGTACATCGGGCGTTGTAGTTGATTATTTTATTTTATCCTACTATCATTTAAATGCATATTTTAGGGTAAGATAAATTAGGTTAATTGTTTAACACAACAATTGATAAAATTGGTGCAAGTTTTAACTAGGTTAATTGCTTTGCTTAACTAAAATTCAAAAAATTAAAAAATTCTTGTGTGTTTAGAGAGTTTGCCAATTTTGTAAAATTTTACAAAACTCAAAATTTCCTTGTTTAGTGTATGACTAAGTAAATTCCGAATACAACATATGTCTTTTAAAATATAAGTTTTATATAGGAAGAATATATTGCATAATATATTTGGCAACCTCAAAAATCGCAAGGTTAAATTAGTTTTTTTTTACAATTTTAGGAAAACACTTAACCAATGGGGTGAAATCGAAGTCCACTACGTTACTTTCTCTATGAAACTACAATGATAAAGATTTAGTGATGTAAGGTGTTGAAATTATGAATGTGAAGACTTCTAGAGACCTCTTGGACTAAGAATCAAAGTGGGTTTTGAAAATAAAATTAGGCAATATAAAGGCTGAGAGAACTTAAGCATACATATGCTCGTACACATTACTCGGTTCCATCGTAATCCCCCTTTCTGACACTATATGCCCCAATAACTGAATATAATACCCATATTTTTTATCGAATTTAATTAATTATTTAGGTTAATTAATTTAAATGAATTACGAACTTGATATTTGAATTAAATTAGAAAATAGTTAACTTAAATAAATTTGGTGATTTTTGGCAAATGAAAGGAATATTTTGAGTATTTTATTAATTATTGTGTAATTTGGTGGTTTAGTAAAAACTTAAGGGAAATTTTTGTCTGTTTGTAACGGCTTGGACTCTAAGAAAGTATTTTAATTTGGGTAAACATATTTTATTTTATAGAGTTTTAAAGAAGTGGAACTTTTGAGAGTTTATCCGAAAAGAAAAAGGAAAAGAAAAGAAATAAGAGAGAGAGAGAGAGAGAGAGAGAGAGAGAAGAATATGTGGAGCCACTATAGTGGCTTATCCCACTGCTTTAATGGGTTGACTTAGTCCCTGTAGTAGCCCAGTGTTGCTAAGGATTTTTAAGTGGGATACTAAGTGTGAAATTAAGGCGGCCTAGCAGGTTTGAGGTCTTTTTAAGAGGGACTCTAAGGCTTTTATTTTATTGTGTTTACACACATCCTACCTCACACAAAAGCTACAGACCCAAATATTTTCTACCTTAAACACCATCACAAACTTTCAACCTTAAGTTGGGTGACTTGAAACCTAGATTTTGAAGAAGACCAAAAGAAGAGTTGCTTATTTTTTAAAAAGGAACAATGTGGGCTTTTCAAAATTTCATAATACTTTCATATAAGGAAAGAATATCTCCATTTTTCTCCTTAAGTATAATTTGATTTAAATGTTGCCTAAACATTAAATTTGAATGTTCTGTAAAGATGATTAACTTATTAGGTAAAGTGATAACCTAATTATAAATTTGTTTTTACGAAGTTATGAAATTGAATTTGATACTTGAAATCCTGCATCCTTAGAGTATTGGACTTTATTGTTATTAGGTATTGAATTGAATCGCATGTTAAATATTATATTGATTTTAAAAATATGTTAAGGATTATAAAATCATTTGTATAAGAAGTAATGGAAAGAATATTAAGAACATGTTTTCGAAAATTGTTAACTCACATGTTGAAATTGATATATAAATTGTTTCGTTAAATCTCACCCAAATCAGAATACGGGATCTAGAAAACTTGTTAGGATATTTTGTAGAACTCGTGTATCATATGATTATATAAATTCGATGCATATGAAATTGGATTTGTATGAAAATATAATAAAAGAATATGACGTTGATGAGATAATGTATAAATTGTAAAAATTACCTATGTTAAATAGTGACATCTTTATGACGTTCATGTTACGTACTTTAGTTTTTACTTTCACTCGTATTATTTGTAATTGATACTTTTTATGTATGGGACTAGGAGAGTAGTCACGTTTTATGTTTGATACCTTCCAGGTATGAGACTAGAGAATAGTCATTCTTATGGTTGTGTATTTTTTAGGTATGGGACTAGGTGATACATAGTACTTTTTTTTTTATCCTTGTCATAAGACTACTAGATGGTTATGGATTTGGATATTTTTTTGTGTGAGGTACTAGGACATACATGTGGTTTTGGTAATCTCTAGGTATGGGACTAGGATTGGATTCAATTCGTGATCCCAAGTGTATTCGGGGGCTGGTGGTAATTAATGAGAATATAATTAAGAGATGAGAAAATAACCAAATACCTAAGATAACAACGGATACTGGAAATTGACAGATTTGTGTGGGTGTTATAGTATATGCTGAGTCTAGTGTTGACTGGCCATTACGATGTGTACGACAACTAGAAATATTAGCTATAGTAACATTTTTTTTATATGTGCATCGTGGTATATGACATGTATAGTGTTGACTGGTTATGAAAAAGTAAGTGTAAGACCTAGGCGAATTCGGCTATAGTGACAGTTATAATGTGAGGTACATCATGGTATATGTGGGCTAACAAATTTGATTATCGGCCTATAATGATGTATTTTAATTGATGTGGTGAGACAATTGGCGCATCATGGTATATGGAGGGTCGTAGGAAAAACAAACTGGTTATAGTGGTGTTACTTTTCATAATATGAGATATTGAGAAAGATAATGAAAAGAGGGTAATAAATGTTGAAAGAACACATAATTGGATATAGTGGTAATTGAGTTACTTTACTTTATGTTACTTGCATCGTTATTCACATTTCTTCTTTATTTAAAATATTATATTATGATATTTATATCTTATAATTCTTATAACTAGATTCATGTAATCCTAGCTGGGAAGAGTGGTTGGTATTCTTGCGGTGGACTCTGATCCATTATTGTTAATTAACCTTACAAATTAGGCTGTTATGTAATTACATAGTTTTAGAGAATAAAGATATTTGAAACTGAATATTTACTTTATTGAATTAATGTAGCTCCATTTCTAGTCATTTTATTTATGAAACATCTGTATTGGGATTTAGTGGGTCATTTGACACTATAGTTTATTTATGATTTTCCATCGAAGAGATTATGCTAATGACATTTATTTCAGTTGAGTTTTATATTACTGGATTTTTATCATAATGGATCTTATTGTGGTGGATGGTTTGTTATTGTGATTTATATCAATTTATATATTGCGGGAAAAAACTAATTGACATATTGTTGATACTAAATTTAGTCTGCTGACGTGGACCAATTATGTGAAGACACATGTCAATCTACATGGCACCCGCGAACATTTTTGACAACACCTTGACTCCGAGGAAATCAACCTCCCCGACCAACTCAGGCGCTCCGAGCAGCTTGAGTTCTCCAAGGAACTTTATTGTACCGAGCTACTTAGATGGTCCGAGAAGCTTAGGCGGTCCGAACTGCACCTCGTACAGAGCATTTATAACCGAATAATTAAGAGGATTGAATGCGCATTAAATGCTGATTATTATTATACAGATGTACACGCCTATTGGACAGTTGTGTAATATTCTCTTCCATGTACAGCCTCAAGGCTATAAATACAGTGTAACCTCCTCATTAGCAGGGGACTCAGAATTTTTTGGTAAACCCATTATCGAGAATTCTGCAAACAGTCAGCAATAACACAAATAGTGGATGTAGGCCATTATTTCAAGGCTGAACCACTTTAAAAATCTCTTGTCTTATTTATTTTTTATCTGTGATTAAATAATTAGAGATAATCTAATTTTTTACATCAACAGATTGGCGCCGTCTATGGGAAAGCGACTGAAACTATCGTTTTCACCAAAACAATTCATCCTCAATGGCTGATAATCCTGAATCCAGTAATCGAAATGCTGGAAACCCCCAAAATCCATCCACTCCTCCAAGTGTCCACGATCTGTCTGGAATAACGGCTAATTTAGCTCAGGGCCAGACCGCCATGCAAGAAACCATGCGACAACTCATGCAAACTATCCAGGGTGGAGCACCTGCCCATTCAGGACAACGAAGCATTCAGAGGAATACCCAATTGCCTTCCTCACAAACTAGACAAACATTACTCCCAGAGGAATCTCGATCTAGACATGTCGATTCATATCGTACTGATAGATCTAATGATTTTTCTTATCAACCTGGCCGAACTTCATCAGTACGAGCCACAGATACTGAACAAAACGTCACTTTATCTCTAGAAAGGACCAGTGCTCTTGAAAGATTGAGTAGAGTTTCTCCCTTTGATCGTTTGGGTCCTAGCAGGAATAAAAGTCCCCCTAGGATGGTGTCGAGGAAATTTCAACGATTCTCTGAGTTAAAGGAAGGTTCTGCCCAATCCCGACCAGCTGCTCGTTGTGAAAGATCCCAAGAGGTAAATTCAACCCGATCAGTTGCTCAGATCAACAGGTCTGAGGAGGCAAATGACGCATGGAAATGCTCTATTCAGAGGTTGGAGGATAGACTAGGGGAAATGGCTAAGGCCAAAAATCCTCTACAAAGAACTTTTGTCCAAGGGACACCTTTTATCCAAGCAATTGTGGATTTTCCCACACCATCAAAGTTCAAAGCCCCAGTGGTAACACCAAAATATGATGGAAAAACTGATCCTTTTCTACATATAGAACAGTATCAGGCAACTGCTGATATCTATGCTGTTCCAGACGAGATACGATGTAGGGCATTTTCAGGAACTCTCACTGGATCTGCTTAAATATGGTACAACAATCTTCCTCGGGGGAAGATTGCAACTTTCTTTCAACTGGCTGAGCTCTTTATTGGAAACTTATATTTTGGAGAAAAACCAGTTAAGCGAGTAGCACACTTGCTAAGCGTTAGACAAAAAGTAGGTGAGAGCACTAGGGATTATATTACTCGTTTTAATAACGAGAAGCTCGAAGTTATTGACTACGAGGAAAAGACAGCAATCACTGCTCTGATGAGTGGATTGTTGCCAAATAAATTGTACTATACTTTGGCCAAAGATCCACCTAGGACCATGTCAGAATTAATGGCAAAAGCAGCCAAAATCATGAATGCCGAGGAAGCTATGGCTGCAAAGAAGAGCATGGATACTAAAGAAACCAAAGTTGAGGCCGAGAAGATTGAGAAGAAGGATCAAGAGAATAATGGTGGTAACAAGCAGTCAAAAGCAAAGCAAGCGTTGGAACAGTTGAAGAAATTTGGAAACTATACTCCTTTGAAGGTAGATATAAACCATGTTCTGGAAGAGATCAAGAACAGCGAGGAGTTAAACTGGCCTGAGAAAATGAAGACAGATCCTGACAAAAGGAATAAGGCCAAATATTGTGAGTTCCATAAAGACCATAGTCACACGACCAAAAATTGCATAGCTCTTCAGAATGAAATTGAAGCGCTCATCAGACGAGGAAAGTTGGCCAAGTATGTTGATCATATAAATGAAGGAAAAAACAACGACCGAGCAAGATAGAGATCTAGATCTCCTCGTTGAGCAGAAGAAAACAAGAAAAGAGATCATGAGGATGATCTAGAAGACGACCCCGATCTCCCTAAAAGACCAAGACAGCCAGAACGTGAGGTATTTTCTATCCGTTTTGGGTCATTTAATTGCAATGTTATTACTGGTGGAGATGCAGGAGGTGGAGACCTTACTGCAGAATGGAAAGCTTACCTCAACGAGGCTCAAGCTTGTTTGTATATTCAACAGATAAATCTAGCTGAAGAAAATTGCCCGAGGAAGGTTAACAAAGATAAATTGGTCATCGATTTCTCTAAGAATGACCTCGCAGGTGTGCTATACCCTCATGATAACCCATTGGTGATCAAAATGAGGATGAAGGAAGTAGTGATTTTGCGAGTCTTGGTGGATAATGGCAGCTCGGCAGATATTATGTTCTACCCATGTTTTGATAGTTTGAACCTAAAGTTATCCCAGTTGGAGCCATATCATCGACCACTCCTCAGTTTTATTGGCGAGAAATTTTTTCCACTTGGGACGATCAAGTTGGATATGCTCATCGGTACATGGCCTGCTTGTCGAACAAAAAGAGTGCACTTTTTTGTGATGGATAACAATATTCAATCAGCTTATAATATCATCATAGGAAGGGTAGGATTGAAGAAGTTCGAAGCAGTACCATCTACTGTACATCAATGCCTAAAATTTCCAACCAACTTTGGAGTAGGAATTGTGAAGGCTGACCAAAAAGTAGCTCGGGAATGCTACTATTCATCAATCGAGTAAGAAGAACATGAAGAATCTAGGAAAAAGACTACCACCTATCAAGTGGATGAAGGTGCAGAAATTGAAACGTTGGATCCTAGAGACGAGTCGCAGCTCGTAAAAGGTCAGGTGGCGGAAGCTACTGAAAACGTCATTCTAGACGACGAAAACCCAGAACGAACAACTCAAATCGGTTGATCGTTGGACACCTCACTAAAACAGGAATTGATAGCCTTCCTAAAAAGCATAAAACAAACTTTCGCATGGAGCCACGAAGATATGCCAGGAATAGACCCAAATTTCTTGTGTCATGAACTTAATGTGAACAAGGAAATCAAACCTGTGAAGCAGCGAAGAAGAGTGTTCAGCCCCGAGAAGAACCAAGCTATACAAGAGGAGGTCGAGAAGCTCCAAAAATCTTGATTTATTGAAGATGTCAAATATCCAGACTGGTTAGCTAATGTGGTGATGGTGAAGAAGAAGAACAACAAGTGGAGGATGTGTGTAGATTTCACCGACCTTAACAAGGCATTCCCAAAGGATCATTTTCCTTTACCCCGAATTGATCAATTAGTAGACGTTACCTTGGGACACGAGTTGTTGAGCTTCATAGATGCTTATTATGGTTACAACCAGATTAAAATGAAACCTGAAAAGAGGGATAGTACCTCTTTTATTACCCCTATGGGAACTTACTATTATAATGTTATGCCTTTTGGTTTAAAAAATGCAGGTGCAACATATCAGCGGCTGATGAACAAGGTGTTTGCAGAGAAAATCATTCACAATATGGAGGTTTATGTTGATGATATGCTAACGAAGAGCAAGAGAGCTGCTGACCATCTAATTGATCTAGGTCAAACCTTTGATCAATTAAATAAATATCAAATGAAGTTGAACCCTACCAAGTGCATATTCGGAGTACGAGAAGGCATGTTCCTCGGGTATATTGTCAACCAACGAGGTATTGAAGCAAATCCAGAAAAGATCAAGGCTCTATTGGGGCTACGATCTCCAACAAAGAAGAAGGAAGTGCAAAGTCTCACAGGGCGAGTGGCAGCACTTAATAGATTTGTATCATGAGCAACTGATAGATGCCTCCCATTCTTCAAAACACTTCGAAAACATTTGAATGGAATGATGAATGCGAGAAGGCCTTTCAATAGTTAAAGAAATACTTGGGAGCACCCCCACTGTTGTCCAGGCCAGTGATGGGAGAAAGATTGTACTTGTATCTGGCAGTTTCGGAGAATGCAGTTAGCTCGGCATTGATAAGAATGGAGGATGGAGTGAAAAAACTAATTTATTACACTAGCAAGGCCTTCCGAGGAGCAGAGATCAGATATCCAAGACTAGAAAAGTTGGCACTAGCGTTGATCGAAGCAAGTAGAAGAATGAGGCTGTACTTCCAAGCTCATACCATAGTAGTGTATACCGATATGCCACTGAGGCAAGCTCTTCATAAACCAGAAAAATCAGGAAGATTGATGTACTGGGCAGTAGAACTTGGTGAATATGATATAATTTATGAGCCTAGGTCGTCACTTAAAGGGCAAGCAGTAGCAGATTTTATCATAGAATTCACTTATCCTGACGCCTCCGAGGAGAAAAAGCTGAATACCGACCAACCTGTGGATGTTACAGGATCATCAAATTAAACCCCGATCAACTTAAGTCAGTTGAAGATCAGGGGGAGATGGTCGACGAGCAGCAATAAGTACTAGAGGAGGATAAAAGGAAGCAATAAATATTGCACTGAGGAACTTTATCCGATAAAAAATTTGAGGATGAAGTACCTATATGGAATCTATATGTGGATGGTTCATCTTGCATTACAGGCTGTGGGGAAGGGATTGTTTTGAACAACCCGAATGAGGTCGATGTGGAGTATGCTTTGCGCTTCCAATTCAAGGCTTCTAATAATGAGGCTGAGTATGAAGCTATGATTGCAAGACTTGGCCTGGCAAAAACCATGGGGGCGGAGGAGGTTATCGTATTCAGTGACTCGTAATTGATCGTAAATCAAATGCTGGGAGTATATGTGGCTAAAGGAGAATTAATGATCAGGTATCATGCAAAATCAATGGAGGTTTTATCAAGCCTGATCGTAGTAGCGGATGCCTTAGCTCGTTTAGCTTCAGCTACACGCATCGAGCTACGAAGAACAATCCCAATAGAAGTCTTGGCTAGTCGAAGCATAGACGAAGATCTAATGATGAACTTTATTACCCTTGATTTAGGACCATCTTGGATGGATCCCATCAGGGCATATATTGAGGAAGGGAAATTACCAACCGATAAACTCGCAGCCAAGAAACTAAAGTTTAAAGCTGCTCGTTATGTATTGACTAATGGTATTATATATATACGAGGAATTATAGCAGGTCTGCAAAGATATGTGCACCCTTCCGAGGTGAAAGATTTGGTTAAAGAGGTCCATGAAGGGTCCTGTGGAGCTCATATAGCAGGTCGGATGCTTTTGTAAAGAATAATGACGCAGGGATATTACTGGCCGATGATGAGGGCTGATTGTATAGCGTATGCTAAGAAATGTGACAAATGCCAGCGCTTCTCATCCCTTCGAAGAACTCCTCAGGCATTGTTAACACCCATAACATCCCCTTGGTCATTTGCCATGTGGGGAATGGACTTGGTCGGGCCACTCTCGACGACAAGAGGAAGGTTCAAATACCTCGTCGTCGCTGTGGATTATTTTACTAAATGGGTGGAAGCTGAACCTCTTATTGATATGACTTATGAGAAGGTGTATCAATTTATATGGAAGAACATCATTTGTAGATATGGTCTTCCTCATGCATTCATCACAGACCATGGAACTCAATTTGATAACGAGGAGTTCGCTGCATATTGTCATCAGTCAAATATATTGAAAATCCACTCGGCACCAGGCCATCCCCAGAGCAATGGACAAACTGAGGTGACGAATAAAATGCTGCTGAATGGTTTGAAGAAAAGACTGGATGATGCGAAGGAAAATTGGAACAACGAGCTACATTCTGTACTGTGGGCTTATCGTACTACACCACGAGCAACAACAGGAGAATCTCCATACATGCTGGCATTTGGAAGTGAAGCTGTTATACCTGTCGAGCTGGGCCTCCCCACACACAGAGTGCTGAATTTGAATTCTCCTATCAGTGACTTGATGAGAAGATTAGACTTGGATATGCTCGAGGAAGTTAGAGAAGAAGCAGCAATCAGGAATGCTGCATACCAACAACGAACATCTCTGTTCTACAACAAGTGAGTAAAGAAATATGACTTGAAAGAAGGAGACTACGTGCTAAAGAAAGTAATTCAAAAGCACAATAAATTGGAAGCTAACTGGCATGGACCTTATAGAGTAACAGAAGTTGTTCGACCAGGGACATATAGGATTGAAACCTTAGAAGAAGAGGAGTTTAAGAATGCATGGAATGCAGAGAATCTGCGCAAATATTATCAGTAGTTCAATCCTTATGTAATGCAACTTCCCTCGATATGAATAAAGCTTTGGATGTTTTACCCAATTTTCTCCTTTTGTTGAAATTTTTTCGGAGTATTAGTGCTACACACTATGCATCAAGTTCAAAATAAAACCCTACCAACTACGGTTGGTCGGTCTACCAACTATGGATGGTCGATAAATAAAATCCCTCCAACTATGATTGGTTGGTCCACTAACTACGGTTGGTCGGTAAATAAAACCCTACTAACTACGGTTGGTCGGTCTACCAACTACGGTTGGTCGATAAATAAAAATCCCACCAACTAAGGTTGGTCGGTCCACCAACTAAGGTTGGTCGGTCCACCAACTACGATTGGTCGGTAAATAAAACCCTACCAACTACGGTTGGTCGATCTACCAACTACGGTTGGTCGATAAATAAAAACCCTACCAACTACGGTTGGTCGGTCTACCAACTATGGTTGGTCGATAAATAAAACCCTACCAACTACGGTTGGTCGGTCTACTAACTACGGTTGGTTGATAAATAAAACCCTACCAGCTACGGTTGGTCGGTCTACCAACTACGATTGGTCGATAAATAAAACCCCCTAACTACGGTAGGTCAAGGAATAAAAGTTCACCAACTCCGGTTGGTCGGAAACAAATATCTTAATAAATTCTAGTTGGTCGGTTAGCCAATTACAATCATCTCCAGTTGTTTAAATTAAATAGGATCATGAGATAAAGGATGTTTTATCACATAAAGATCAAAGATTGATAAATCACTGCAATGAAATAAGCAACCAACAAGCAAAACCATTCTACAAATTATTTAGAAGAAAAATGAAATGATAATTTTTCATTCAAATGAAATAGAATTACAAAAGTGGTGAAAAGTACAAGTCATTACATAAAATCCTATTCTATGGGTTTCTTTACCTCTGCCTTTGAAGCAGGTTCCATTCCGGCAGGAGGATCATCTAAGGCATAGGGGGAGTTTATGAAGTTTATGTCTTTCAACATTCAAATATTCATCATAGAAGGACGAGCAAGCATGTGCTCTGGCTGAGATATCTCAAAATTTGAATGAAGATTGTAGTCACCAAGATACTTTGAGATCAGGCACTGAGGAATGGCCCGAGCTGGAATCCAACTCATGTCAAGCTTAAGTGGAGGCACTGGCAAATCGAGCAACCCAGGATCATAATAGTCCCACAAATAGTGACCCTGTTCCAACTGTAGCACACCCAAGGCATTCAACCATCCTTGCTTGTACCCCTCGTTGTTCGACTGCTGGATCCGGTCATCAAGGTGGTAAAGGGATTAATTATAACAATCCATCTAAAATTCTCTGGGCTTTTTGTGGAAATGGTAGGTCAACCTCTCTAACTGCTCGTGAATATTCTTCACCAGATTTGTCTTATTCTCCAAGGTAGAATTTTGGGTAGCAAGTTGCTCATCGAAGGTCCGAATCTTCTTGGACATCTCAACTAATGCTTGATTCTTCGCCATCAATTGGAATGCTTGATTCTCCAAGGCTTCCTGTGTTCTATCTTCTTCAATAGTTACTCGAGCAGCCCTTGCTCGTCCCCGAGAAGATCTTGCTCATCCGCGAGCAGATGTAGAGGGTCCCAACCTCTTTAAAGTTTCCAACTCGTCTCTCAAATTGGCATTTTCAACCTCCAGAAATGAGAAACCTTTGTCATTGATAGGGACCAAGGCTCCCGAGGTCGATGCTGCAGATTTTAGTTGGGATATTTCTCCTCTCAAGTTGTTGTTTTCCTGCTCCAGTAGTTTCGCAATCTGCCTATGCTCTTCCACTTCGGTCTTCAAAGTCCTCTCCTGAAAATCATAAGCAGCGACTAACTTATCATAGCCTTTGTCAGCATTTAGCTAATGATACTTTTTCTCATACCCCTGATGGAAAAGGGCAGAGGATTCCTTATATTATTGCTGAAGTTCCTCGATGGTACCCTGGAGATCTTCAATCATCTCGTAATAAGCCACATTATTGGCAACAGCTCGGTCGAGTAAGCATTTCAGATATTGGTAAGCTTCCACTGCTCGTTCAGAGGCATCTGAGCCCAGGATATCAAAAATTTATGATTCATCCAAATCTATATGGCCAGCTTTGAAATATTCATTATATTTTTTCATCAACTCAGTATCGTGAGCTGACAAGAGTTCCATCCTAGCCATAAACTAGCAAAGAGAAAGCCATAAACATGATTAATAAACGATAAAGGTAGGGCAAGACGAAGAAAGTCAATATGAATAACAAAAACTCAAATTTTTATTCATCAAAAGACAAGTACAAGGTTCAGGGTTACATTCAAAAGAAATAATAAAATTAAAGCCCGAGCAACTTTACACCTTCTCCTTGTGTTTTGCGATTTCCTCGGAAGGCTGAGATGAGGAGGCTGGTTGCTCGGAGGATATTGGCAGTTTCCCGATAAAGGTACTGGTAGATTGAAGTTGCTCGGTAGGAGTAATAGTTGGTTGGGGCTGCTCGTAGCGAAGTTCAACAGTAGGGACCTGATCCCCAACCATCATTTAAGATTCTTCAGAGGCAGCTTCGTCCTCTTCTTCTTCGCCAGAGGAAGGAGGAGGACCGTGAACATGATATTGAAATAACTCAGAACTCTCTGAGACCTTTAACTCCTGTAGAGCAGCAATCCATCCGTCCCTGAAGAATTTGAGGCTAGCAAAATCCAATTGAGAGGACATGGCAGCTAAGCCTTTGTTCCAACCTTTGTCCCAGCCAGCACCGAAGGACTTTTTAACAGCCAGTTTCCTCTTCACCTTCTCTGAGGAAATCTTCTCAGATAGAAGTTCCTCGGCATCTTTTAATTTCCTTTCTGCCTCTTCCTTCTGACGATCAGCTTCACGGAGTTTGCCCAGTTCCTCTTCAGTAGTTTTAAGCTTGGTCTCAAGCTCTCTAGCATTCTTGAGCGTTTCTTCAAGCTCTTCATTTTTCTTCTTAAACTCTTTCATTTTCCTCTCCAACTCCTGAGAGGCCTCCACAGATTTTTCTCTCTCTTGCTCAATGGACTTCAGTTGCTTCTCCCAAGCAACCTTATCTTCTTCATATTTCTGACGAGAATCCTTTAAGGATTGAGTCAGACCTACAAAAGCCTCCTCCACACCTCCCGAGGAGCTTGAAGCTTTAAGAGCTTCATCCTTTTTCAAAATAGTATTGAAACATGTTACTAGTTGATAAGAAAAATAACTTTGAGTCAGTACAAGAATAGAACATTGAAAAGTGAAAGTTTAGATTAGCAATACTTACTGAGGCAATATATTGAGCTGCCAAGGTGGTAACCCTATCCCGAGAAAGAGTGTCTTCAAGTCCTTGGATTTCAAGGATAATCCAAGACTTCACAAAGCCCATGGCAGAGCTAGGAGCAACAAAAGTGGGAACACCACTTCCAGTAGTTAGAGGCTGAGAAATGGATTTGGCCATTTTATCCGAGGAGATTTTCTTTAATTTCCTCGTGGGAGCAGGAACATTCTCAACCAAGGATGTTGTCTTGGTCGGTGAAATGACTATAACCTCACTTGGAGGAGAAACATCTATAATCTTGCTCGGAGCCACATGGGGCTCCTCGACAACCTTTTTAGCAGCAGCAGGAGGGGGTGCATCAACTTTTCTTATCCCTTCCTCTGGGACATCCTGCTTATTTCTCTTTGCCTCTACATTGGCAGAGTCTGATTTGTCAAAGTATGAGGGAGCTCTTCTTCTCTTCATTCTGTCACTGAGAGGAATATTTGATTCAGGAGAGGAACCTTCAAAAACTGGTGCTGGTTCTATATCACTGATTATTGGACGAGTAGTAAAAGATGAAGTGTAACTCTTATACTGCAACTAGTACGAGGCTGATCTGATATGTTTGCCAGCAACAGTTTGATGCAAACTCCAGATAAGTTTCAAATGCCTAAAATTGACATCAGTTTCTTTAGGGGATTTCTTTTTTATATCAATTGCAATTAAACAAAAATTAAAATGTCAATGACGCAGTTTATTAAACACAAAGAAAACAAAATTTCAAAAATAAAATAAAATAAAAACAACCTATCCCATTGCCATAGGGAGGTCATCTAGGACCCTGATACACATCATCTCCATTTAATGGAGCATGTTGCCAATTTTTTATAACAACCCCATACTCGAAGTAATCCCTGTTGGCATCGCGGAGATTGACAACTAAAGCCCTATTTAAAAACCTAATTTTTAAATAAAAAGTGCTATCACTAACAACCCATCTTTAGCAAAACATAATTTCTGAAATTCCTAAACGGGTTCCATGAATCTGATTTAACCTATGGACTCCATTAACTATTCTCCAGGTATTGGGAGCTATTTTTGCAGGTACCACGTCAAAATATTGACAGAATTCCAAACACAAGGGGTTTGGAGGAAAAGAAAATCCACATTCAGCTACAAAGAGACTGGGGAACCAATGTCCCTCAGCCAAATGAAAATAGTCAGAAGGCTTAGAAAGCTCTTCCAATATGACCCAGGAAGGAATAGAAAAATCAAAGCGAAATTTATCAAGTGACTCAACAAGGTAAACCATGATGAACAAAAGAAATAAAAGAGAAGGAAGAATATCTTACAGGAAAAAAATGAATCAGGTGACAAGGAACAATGGAAGAAACGAATGCACAAGACAGAGAAGAAGCGAAGAAGTTCTAAAGATGCAGATTTGAAAAAGTAAAAGACGATCGAGTTTTCTGAAGTGTTTAAATACTTTACCTCGAGAATGGAGAAAAGTAATGATTACCAAGATGGACGATTGCGTATTCGGCGACTAAAAGGAAGAAAAAAGCACGAAACACGAAGCGGTTATTGAAGTTCGAAACACTTTAAAAAGCCTGATACTATGTACTCAGAAAAGGAGTTATGTACAATGAACGTTTGTCTAAAATTCATAAAGTTTAGGCAACATAAATGTTCCATATTTTTCTTCAACATCAAATCATGAAACATTGGGGGCTTCTGTTGATACTAAATTTAGTCTGCTGACGTGGACCAATTATGTGAAGACACGTGTCAATCTACATGGCACCCGCAAACATTTTTAACAACACCTTGACTCCGAGGAACTCAACCTCCCCGACCAACTCAGGCGCTCCGAGCAGCTTGAGTTCTCCGAGGAACTTTATCGTACCGAGCTACTTAGACGGTCCGAGTAGCTTAGGTGGTCCGAGCTGCACCTCGTACTGAGAATTTATAACCGAATAATTAAGAGGATTGAATGCGCATTAAATGCTGATTATTATCATACAGATGTACACTCCTATTGGACAACTGTGTAATATTCTCTTGCATGTACATCCTCAAGTCTATAAATACAGTGTAACCTCCTCATTAGCAGGGGACTCAAAATTTCTTGGTACACCCATTATCGAGAATTCTGCAAGCAGTCAGCAATAACACAAACAGTGGACGTAGGCCATTCTTTCAAGGCTGAACCACTTTAAAAATCTCTTGTCTTATTTATTTTTTATCTGTGATTAAATAATTAGAGATAATCTAATTTTTTACATCAATACACATATTCCTGTCACACTGGTTGAACCACTTTCAAGGCTAAGAGTGGTATTTTAATTATAATTATCGACATCTCTGGGTATTGTGGATTAATCACCCTCAATAGAGAAATATGCAGGTTGTTACACTGAATATCCCTCAAACAAAATCCCCACATCTCAAAGCATAGAGTTGGTGATTTTGTAGGTTCGGTAAGAAAATCCTAAAATATTGAGCATGCTTGTTCACAGTTCGTGAGTCTGTGAGGATATCATCAACGAAAATAACGAAAAACTGATCAAGAAATTTCTAAAACACCGGGTTCACAAAATTCATAAACATAGTTAGAACATTAGTCAACCTGATGGCATAACTATAGAGTAATATGATTAGTAACATGTCCAAAAAGATGTCTCTAGTATGTCTTTCTCCTAAATACACAACTGGTGATACCCTGATCTAAAATTAATCTTCAAGAAGTATGAGGGACTCTTAACTAGTTGAACATATCATTCATATGAGGCCACATACATTTTATTTGTGTGGGGAAAATTTTTAACTTCTTCTTATCTCTACATGTAATCGCAATTATTCATCCTTCTTATTCACAAAGAGGACCAGAGCTCCCCATAGTAGCGCAGTCCTACAAATAAACTCATGCCTTAGACACTACTGAATTTTCTCTATAATCTATCTCATTTATAAAGGTTCCATATGGTATGGTGCTTGGGCTATCGACATGGTGCAAGAGAAACATCAATGACGAAGTATATCTCTTGGCTTGATAGTCGTTCGATAATCTTAAGGAAAACATTAAGAAACTCCAAAACAAATGGAACATGATATAAGAACACTATAATACCCTTAGAAGAACTCTCCTTAATATAATAAAGATCTGTACTTGAAACGTCCCTCAAATTAGGGAATCGTAATCAAGTACATATTTTTCTTTATAATGGAAAAAGAAATGGACTTCTTATAACAATCCACCCTAACATGGTATTGAGATAGCCAATCAATCCCCAAAACTATATCGTAAGTGATTATATCCAAAATCAACAAATTGTCCACAAAACTTAGTTGACTAATAGCTACCCCTATATTGCGACACACAATACATATAAGAGTACCTCAGCCAAGTGATGAACCTAATAAAGTATCATATGCTAAGTTGAATTATTGACGGACAAATGGTCTATTGATAAAAGAATATGACACACATGTCTCAAATAATATTGAAAGTCCAATAGGGTCATATATGGAAAATGTGTAAAAAACAAAGAAACCACTTTTTAAAATTTTCTTAAATTTAAATTCAATTAAACAAGATAGCTCAAATTAAACTTAACACCGATTAAATTATGGTTATTTAAAATGGATTAACTAATTTATCTTTATCCTAAAGCATGCATTTAGGTGATAGCAGGATAAAATAAATCAATCCACACAACACGTCGATGTACGAGGAAAACCCAAAATGAGAAAAATCTCGGATGGCCCAACCACACAAATTCACTATGTAAGGATTTACAAAGGATACAATAGTAGACTTACACAATTACTCGACTTCCTCTCAAGCCTTGACATTATTCATTTCTTCAATCTCTGCACAACGACACATAGGAGTACACCCACACAACTCAAATAACGTGAGAGTTTACACACGCATCGGTATCTATCGATAAGGATCAATAACCGTCTACGTATTGGAACAAAAAATTCATCACTTCTTCATCTCAACACCACAATACTGAGTCTACCGTGTGCAAACAACAAATATGGAGTCCACCATATGAAGCGATAAGAACAAGAGAATAAAGCTTGGTTCCCACAAACAAAGATCTCAACTCATATATTAAATGAACACTTGAATATTTAAATAGTTGGGTGTAAACTAGATTTTTAGTTGGAAAACATGATATTGGAAGATCAAAACCTTTTGTGAGATTTTTGGAAGAGTTTTATGACTCTAAGGTTATGATAAAGTCTCATCAGAAACCGCTTCTATGAAGTCTAATTTATAATAGGTTTTTCAAAAACGACATAAGGCCAAAACACGAATTTTGCATTGAAAAATGGGTTGGATAGTTCGATTGAAAGTGGATCTCGTTCGAACGAACCTAAAATCATTGTTAGAAATTTTTTTTAACAAAACATCCGATGAGAAACTAGCACAGACTAAAAATTGTCTCGTTCGAACTTCTTTGGTTCATGATCTAATGAGCCGTGCAAACTCATTCGAACGATATACCTGATGTTGTAAGAATAACTTCAAAAAATTCTAAATAATAATTTTTAAAATTTGTTCAAAATAAATTTTCAAAACAACACCCAAGTAAAATATCCACGGATCAAAATATTTATGCATTCATACCTGAGAGATCCTCATACGTGAAGATGAAAACTCAGCATGAAACTCGACACGATGGTGTGAACATGATATCTTGGTTGATACGTCTTCAATCAAACACATCATAGGATAGAAAGGGAAAAATACCTAATTCCTAATCAATGACTCAAATGTTTTTTTCAAACGCGAAATAAGCCAAAATACATACAAGTTAACTCTATCTGAAATTTTTCCATACAAATACCCATCTAATGCACCCATGAATAAGAAACATATCATGTACTGCCCATATTGGTGCCTAAACATATATAGAGGGACTTTATACACATGGTCATATTGTAATTGTGGATGTCCTTACAGTTGGGTTGGTGGTTCTGGCTCCAGTAAGTCTAGAACTAGTGCAACAGGTTGTAAAAACCTGTATATTATGATATTTAGGTTGATAGAGTAAAAAATTTATGATATAAAAATATTTAATATAAATTAAATATCATTCTCATCATGTAAAAAATAAAATAGAATAATAATATAACGAGTAAAGAGTTCGACATGATAATAACCTCAAATAATAATAACTAAATCATCACCATTTACTAATGAATTTAGAGTCTCAACATCCCGAAAACTATCACAACTCACAATAGTCTCAACAATAAAGTCTAAACCACATTGTCTTTATCAACACACCCTATAATAAAAGGTACATGCTATGATAAGTCTTAACTGATACATGTCAAACTGTATAGGAGTACAATCTAACTCACATGACTAAAAATAACAATAATAACTACTGAAGAAACCTACATCTCAAGAACCGATGGGTGATGACTCGGAGTAGTGAACATTAATGAATTTGTTCTAGCTTAAGAGGGGACTATTATCTTGATGTAGTTCGAGCACCTGAAATGTTCCATAAAATAATTTGGATCGAAGACCAATAAGATACTGAAGCTACCAGCTCAAAAGAAGTCATAAATATAAATGGTATCTCTACAATTGTCTATCTTACAATAGGATATTTCAAATATGAAACATGATCTCATAGTCCATTTTAATTACATATTAAGTTCCAATAATTAATTAAAACATAATTTCATCCTGCCACTTCTCCACGACCACCATTATGTGGTACGCACACATAATAATTGTCACATCATCCAAGCACCACCAACTCCACATGGGCCCACCATGCATAAATAATAAATTGTCAATATATCCAGACCCACTATCCAACATCATAGGCCCACTACTCGCATAGGGTGCAACACATAAATTATATCCATCATGTTCGGTCCTCAATAAGGATTAAGACTACCATCACGGTGTAGGCATAAATAAGGTGTTCTCTCTCAGCACACACTATTATAATAAACTAGATTTCTTATTTTCAGTTAATTATAATCACCATTATCTTTCTCTCGTTACATATTACATAATTAACTTACTACTCTAAGCTATAATCACAATCATTTAACCCACCCAACGTACATTCCTAATTTCAGGACCTAATTATCATTTATCTTAGATAATTACTTTATAATTGACAAGTTACTTATTATGTATGCATGCCATCATCTTATGAGTGATTCGTAATAATTAAGACAAATCTAAATCTCAAGAATTAGACTAATAAGATGGAAACCCTATGTTATCATATTAGTGAGTCAATTCATCATTTAGTAATCACTGGCTCCAATTCTATTGATATGGTGAGATATTAAAGTTTAATGTGACACCTCGCCTATTTTAACCACGGGTGATCAGTCCTTTATTAAAACAAACAGGAATCTCCTTTGGTTCATTCTTAGCATCACTGTCGAAAAACTTTTTAATTGCTAATCACCTATGTCAAATTAAGTCGGTAAAAATTTTTATCTTTCATTTATTTAACAACATGCGGAACTAAAATATATTAACCAAATCATCCATACAATCAATAATCTGAATAATCACACGATAGGTATATTATTAAATAAGATCGAATAAACCACTGGTTCCCAAAACAAATAATCCAACTACAATCTGAAGTAAATAAAACGAAACCTCAACAAAGTCTAAAAAATAAACTAAAGTACTGAATAGTTTAAAGGGGCGACATGCCCAAATGAAATACTGAAAGAACTCCTAACCATGAATGGATAAACTGAAGCGTCTAAAGAACCTCCCGTAAGCCTCCACAAGTGATGCAGCTACGCATCCCTGGAAAGAATCCACAAGCTTGGCGTCCCTATGGCTGGACACCAAAAAATGTTTTGGAAAATAAATTTGACACGGGTCAGAGTCTAAGAAAACCGTTTGAAAATATTTTACAAGTATTTAAATCACAGTTTAAATCAGTTATTAGATACCCACATTAGTTCAACGCACAATCCCTTGAGTTCCTCTCCTCTCAACTAATGTGCACACCTAACATCTCCTACCTAGATATACTACCCAGCATAATTAGATAACATATCTAACTATCTACAAAATGTCTATCTCCCTCGTACTACACATACGACACTCTACCATAGTATCAATAATTAATATTACGCACGTATTATTATTAAGTCAATTATTAAATTCTCTCTACTTAAATTACTTTTAGAAGTACACAATATATCAGTTCTACTATCACACATAAGTAAATAAATCACACTTGTCTATATTTATCACACATATAATATATATACAACTATAGCATCCCCGGAATGGCCCCTCGTGATGCTGGCATACTTTGATATTAAGTCCATGTACCTCTCGTACCAAATTAAGGACTATTGGTTCGCCATGTCTCCTCGAACCCAAAATCAATCAATACATAATGGAGGCGAACATAATTCTAAGACTTTGGGATACGCGCATACCTAATGTTCCCAAATGACTTGCTAGTCCTACTAATACACTGCACATAGTGAGCCACCATAAGTTTTATGTCCTGGAGAACACATCCAGACCTCACTAGAATCGTCAAGGTGGGATCGCCCTTTGCGCGGAACCTCCAGTGATAGCAAGCAGTGTAGGTATGTTTACAAAAATAATCAAATCACAACAATAGATATTCACATAACCTATATATACATATTATTCAGTAGGTATGCACACAACCCATCATATCAACCCATACGTAGTATATATCTCTTGCCTATTGAACATACTCATTATAACCTCTTTTTATATATTCCCGAGTATCATTCACTACTCGTAGGGTTCTAGTTACCCTTTAATTAATATTAGTAGTTAATATCTCTCTATCCTACTAATTTACAACTTGGTTGTACTCACACTCCGCGTAACCCGTTCCAATTCTCGAAACTCATCAAATTTCACATTACGCCCAATAGGTAATAGACTTAACTATCCCATTTTGGCTAAGCATAAGCTCTATCATAGGCTTACTGGAACTCACTATGACCCTTACTATAGTTTAAGAATAACTCAAAAGTCTATTGATTAATTATTCGTAAATTCGGGGCATAAATAAGAGAAACTAGGAAAATCTCAGATTGAATTGGTTCGCCTACAGAATTGATTCACTCTTGGAGCTGAATTGGTTCGAAATGCTACAGATCGTCTTCTTCATTACGCTGTTACTTTTTTTCACCATTTTAATCCATAAATCTTCATGCAACATACCCAAACTCCAATATGATTTATCCCAACATCAACTAAGAGTATATAGGAAATTTCTAACGTAACTAACACATTAAATCCATACAAATCCTACTCCACAATGAATTAAAAGCCATATTTCTACCCAAAACCCTAGTTCACGTGTTCTTCCAGCTTAATAATTCATTTTTCTAGATTTCTCTTATATTCATCATCATACATGTTCTGATTTCGTACTACCATGATACATGGATTCATTCTACCTGCAATCTATCCTAAAACATGCGTTTTATTTATTTAAACCCAAGAACATCATCAATCATCATCAAATCGAGAACCCTACACTACATGGGTATTATAACTCATTAAAACCATTCAAGATAAACACTTAACTTATCAACTGTAAGTCTAATTTCGTGTTGAGTGTGATGAGTATTCCTTCCTTTCCTTCCTACCATAATTTCGGCGACTTTGGTGGAGAGAAAAGGTGTGACAAAGCCTAGGTTCTTCTCTTCTTCCTCTCATACGGCTCTCCTTTATCAAGATTGTTGTAACCCTAGCCCCACACTCCTATGGACTGATATATTCCTTCAATTTTCGGAGTTCTCTCTACCACAAACTCCTGAATGACCGAAACTCCCTCTCGTGGTGCTGGTTTGGTCTAAAATCGCCCCAGGACCCAATCTATATGATTTGGTATACTATTTCGACTATTTCGAACCTTTCGAAATCAACCGTGATCTAGAAATCACCATCCGAGTCACTCAAAAATAATTTTCTATCTCGACCTCATATAGTCTACACTTGACACCCAGTTGAGATATACCACTCTCACGTCACTATCACTCGTTATGACATAAAAATAATTATTTACTATTCACTTAGTAATTATATTCAGTACAAATTAAACATTCTCTCTCTGATTAATATTTTAATCAACACATAATATTCAATTTCATTAAATTACATCACGCGTGTAATTTAAAATTTACCCAGTTAATTCAATTTTTAAATACTCAGAAATATAGCGTGTTACATACTTCCGCCTTACAAAGAAATTTTTCCCTCGAAATTAGGACGTACCTGCGGTGAACAACTCTGGATACTTATCACACATGTCATCTTCCCACTCCCACATCGACTTGTTAACTTTTTGGTACCCCTTTGAACTCTAACCAAGGGTATCATCTTAGACCATAACTTATGCTCATTACGATCAAGTATCGCCACCGATATCTCCTCGTACGAGATATCTGGATTTAAGTTGATCTCATCTAATGGGATATGCCAAAATTCTCTCTCACTCCTCTGATACCTCTTCAATGATGACACGTGGAATACATCGTGAATCCACTATAAGTTCTTCATTAATCCCAGCTTGTATGCCCATGGTCCCACCCTCTCGATAATCGATAATGGTTCCACATATCTTGACGCTAGCTTCCCTTTCTTATCGAACCTCATCACCCCCTTATATGAGACACCCGCACCAACACCTGGTCACCAACCTCAAGATCTATGTGCCTCCTGTCTACATTGACATAACTCTTCTGCCTGTATTGAGTTATACGGATGTTCCCTTGAATCAACTCAATCTTTGAAGTGGTATCCTAAATCATCTTTGGCCCCAATAGCTTGTTGTCTGCCACCTCTAACCAGCAAGCGGGCAAATGATAAGCCCGACCGTATAGTGCCTCAAGTGGTGCCATGCCGATGGTGAACTGGTAGGAGTTATTATATGCAAACTCCACTAAGGGAAGATACTTCTCCCATCCTCCTATGAAGTCAAGTATGCACGTTTGTAACGTATCCTCTAGAATTTGATTAACTCTATCTGTCTACTCATTTTTTTGTGGGTGATACACTATACTCAAGCGTAAATTCGTGCCCATAACCTCCTAAAATATCTACCAAAAATGGGACACAAATTTCTTGTCCTGATCGGACACAATATTAATCGAAACCTCATGCAGTCACACTATCTCAATGATGAACAATTGTTCATATTGTCTCGTCCCAAAATTTGTACGAAATGGAAAAAATGGGACACCTTAGTCAGCCGATCCACTATCACCCATATGGAGTCATGACCCCACTGCGATGTCGGTAGCTCGATAATAAAGTCCATAGAGATACTCTCCCACTTACACACGGTAATCTTTAGTGGATGAAACATCCCTGTCGGTCTCTTGTGGTCTACCTTCACTAGTTAGCAGGTAGCACACTTCAAGACAAAATTTATTGTGTCTCGCTTCATCCCCAACCACCAATATTGACTAAGTGTATCCTAGTAAATCTTATCTCCACTGGGATGTATTGCAAACCTGGACCTGTGAGACTCTAATATCACTGCATGTCTTAAATCCTCATCCTTTGGAACCACGAGTCTTCCATTAAAGTGCAAACCACCATCTAAACTGATCAAGTACGACTATGACCCATTAGCTAACAATTAATTAGCTCTGTCCTCGTAATACTGATCCCCTGTTTGTGCTTTCACCACCCTCATAACAATCTCGACTGTGATAGCTAATATGGATATATAATCTCTAAAAATCTCATCATTGTGTTGAAGCTCTCCATTTAGCCTTCCAAACCTCCGTAATTTCTCTAGTAGGTCATTGGCTTAACACGTGTGCCACTATGTTAGCCTTTCCAGGATGATACTGAATATCAAACTAGTAATCTTTCAAGAACTCCAACCATCTTCGCTACCTCGTATTTAGATCCTTTTGCATGAATAGATACTAAAGTGATTTATGGTCCGTGAACAAGGTAAACATCTCCCCCAACATATAGTGCCTCCAAATCCTCAAGGAAAACACAACTACTGCTAACTCCAAGTCATGCGTAGGGTGATTCCTCTCGTGGGGCTTAAGATTGCGAGATGCATAAGCTATAACCCTCTCCTCCTATTTTAATACACCCCTATGTCCCTGTAAGGAGGCATCTATGTAGACACAATACTCCACTCCTTCCCTAGGCAGTGTAAGTTACAGGTGATGAGGTCAATTTTTCCTTTAGCTGTCGAAATCTAACTGACAATGGTTGTCCCAAACAAATGACACCCCCTTGCGAGTCAGATTGTCAATGGACCTGTAATATTCTAGAAACCCCGAATGAATTGCCTATAGTATCTAGCCAAACTAAAAAAACTATGAACTTCGATCGGTGTCATAGGCTATCCCCACTTCCTCACCACTGATACCTTATGCAGATCAACCGTTATACCTCTGTCAGACACAATATGGCCCTGAAACTGCACCTCGTGAATCTAGAACCCACACTTCTCAAATTTAGCATACACCTGGTGATACCGTAGTGTCTGTAAAACCATCCTGAGGTGGTCAGCATGCTCATCCTCAGAGTGAGAGTAAACCAGAATATCATCGATGAACACAATCACGAGTTAAGGAACTCTTTGAAAACTCGATTCATCAAATACATGAACACTACTTGCGCATTGGTGAGCCCTAATGTCATCACTCTAAACTCGTATGACCCATACCATGTCAGAAAACTTATTTTAGGAACATCTTCCTCTTTGAGGCACAACTGATGATATCTGGACCTTATATCTATCTTGAAGAAGTAAGCTGCTCCCCTCACCTGGTTGAACAGATCATCGATCCAAGACAATAAATAATTATTCTATATCGACCTTGTTCAACTTCCTATAATCAACACATAATCAAAGTGATATATCCCTCTTCTTGATGAACAACACCGGTGCACCCCATGGTGAAGTACTCCATCTGATGAAGACTTATACCAAAAGCTATTGAATCTTCTCCCTTAACTCCCTCAACTTAGATGGGGCCATGTGATAAGGCACTCAGATGATTGTCCTCGTACCCGGTGCTAGGTCGATAACAAACTCAATTTCTCGACTAGGTGGAAGCCCGAATATATCCTTGAATACGTCCTCAAATTCCCTCACCACTAGAATCGCGTCTAACGAAACAAACAGCTCCTGTGAGGTATCCTCCTCAATGTAATACAGATGTGTGCTCAACCCTTTCTCAGGAAGAGGCATTGCCACTTAGAAACTCTCCTGCCCTTGAATTGAAAACACAGTAGTCCTCCCAAAATAATCCACCATCGCCCGGTATCCATCTAACCAATCCATACCCAAAATAATGTTGTAACCCTCCATATCTAACATAATAATGTCAGTGGCTAAACATAAAATACCCACATCGATGTCAACACACCTACAAATCGAGTGTATAAGTGACCCACTACCCAACGATGACTCCATACACATAAAGAGAATACCGACTTTCTTTAATAGATCGACAACTCATGCAAATCTGGTTGTTATGAAAGAGTGTGATGCCCCTGTAATAAATAAAATCCTACCCTCAATCCCATGAATAAGAAACGTACCCTCTATTGTTGGTGGTGCCTGTGGGGCTTGCTGTATGATGGCATCTTGGACGTTATAGACACGTCTGTACTATAATTGCCCTTGTAACGGTGGGCCAAATGGGATGGGAGATGCAAGTGGTATTTGTACGTGCTGCCCCTGTTAGGCACCCTGCTACTACGGTGCTCTACCTTACTGTGGGAAGTCTTTACTCTTTTGTCCCGTCTATCCACAGATAAAGCACTGACCTAAAAAATCTCTCCGCCTCTGGCCCTGATGACCTTGACGATGATGACCCTGCTGGCCTCGGTTGGCCTCCTCCATTGTTCCCTTGGCCCTGAGGAACCTGCTGATGATGAGCAACATGTTGTCCCTACTTGAAACCCCCTTCGAGTCAATAGCCCCTAGATCTAAACCTCTTGGCCTGATCCCCCCTGTTGGGAATCCTCCCTCTAGTGTCTACCTGACTGTTTCTATCATTATGGTGCTCCGCTAGCACCGCTCCCCCTACCTTGCCTGGATGGCTAGGATCACCTCCTCTCTTTCTTCCCTTCACATAGAAGCGATGGTCCTGACAGTGTAAAAGTGTGACATTGACAACATCTGAATAAGTCACCAATGCAGGGTTGCCAATTAAATGTGGCTGATACTCCAGGTAGTCTATCCATAAACTTCATCTTCATCTTCTTCTTTTCTTCAGTATTCACTTCGTCAGGCACAAAATTAACCAAACAACTAAAATCCTCATACTCAGCCATGGATCGATCTCCCTGAATAACCTCACTAAACCTCTTCCGCATCTCTATCTCAATGGTTTGTGAAAAATACTTACGGTCAAACCGCACCCAAAACTCAACAATGGACATCGTGTCCCTCTCCTCAATGGTGGTAACCAACTTCCACCACTGTAATGCTACTCCAATAAGCCTAAAAGTGGCCAACGTATAATTTTACACATCGCTATATTCAACCATATGCAGGTGGCACTGAATATCTTTCTTCCACTGGCACGTCGCAATCACGTATGAGCTACCCTGGAACTTGGGTGGGTGACCCTTTTGAAATGATTCCCTAAATCTTTGCCAATATGATGGCCACAGGTGGGCCTAGACAACTGGTGCCACTGGATGGGATGGCTACTGGGCTTGAGGAAAATGGAGATCTATGGCAGTCATAGCTTCATTAACTACTTGCGCCACAATAGCTTCCACCTCTGCTACTGACACTAGACCCTGTGGTGGTTGTGGATGTGGATGCGGTGCCTGTGGCTCCTGCTGATCTTCCCTTAAATTGTATCTATCCACTACTCTCGTCGCTCGTCCTCTCTTGGGTGGCATCTGAAAACAGATCAAATTATATGAGTTCACAATCAATAAAAATATAATAGCAGAAGAACTAAATCTTAAATGCGTAATCATGAATGGATCTCTGCTCCTCTGAGTGTTTTTTTGTTGTGACATGTTAGATTTTGAGCCCAATTCTTCAATATGATTAGTTTCGAGCTAGTAACAGTCTTCGAAACATTTACATATAAGTACAACTTCTTCTTTAGTGTTGGTCGGGACAACGGTAATGATAATATGAGTGATGTAGATACCGAATATGACTCCTGAATATGCCCCCTGAACTTAAAAAACATAACTCCTGAGCAAAAATAACTCCTGAATGATGATTGGTTGGGGCCCCGACTATGTAAGTTTATGGAGTTGAATTTGATGCTCGACTGATACTGCATAATGTTATGAGAATGTGCCATCGGATGAACAATTAATTCTGTAGTAGAATCCCCCAAGTGTGGAATATAAACTCTCAATGCTTTATTGGCCTTAAAGTATGTTGGTCTTGCTATAAAAGATAAGGCTGAGGACATGTTCCCTGAAATGAATTCCCAAGAACTTTGCATGTTTGCATTTCCATACTGTCCTGATATGACCATAGAAATAATTTACTGACCGAGTAATTTTGGTTGAGTAAAACTGCTTTCAACACATAGTCCAATTAGAAATGTGCTGGCATTCCAATTAGGAATGTGATATATTCCAATTAGGAATCTAATTCCGGTATGTGCCATTGATCGGCGTATATGGAGCCCAGTTGGGCTTAGGAGACTGAATAATAATGATGATGCCCGAGCATTTGTCAGGACTTGATAGAATGATCCAATAATAAGTCTGATTGAGCATAATATATAATTTGCATCGAATATCCGTGCTAGTGAGAAATCCATATACATAATAGAAGCGCTGAGAAATCCAGATAAATAATAAGAGTGCCAACCATCTGCCGGGCTTAATAAGAAGTCCAGATAATAAGAGTGCTGACCATCTGTCAGGCTTAATAAGAAATCCAGATAATAATAAGGAAGGGATGGATTGATTCTGCATTGTTAGAGAATAATAGATTTCCCGGGTATTCTTCAAACAATAATATATAATCATGAAGTTTATCTTCTGCTTAATCTCTGTAAATGAATTGACGATTTGCCAATTTCTGTTTGTCTTAGTGTGCCTAGGCAATGGACTATTTATCCCATGCTCCTGCCTAGTTGTAGTGATCTTTTGATCACCCATAAGTGCCTAAGCAATGGAATTATTTTTTTCCCATGTTCCAACTTAGTTGTAACAATCTTATCTAGATTGCCTTGATGTCTAGGCAGTGGATGCCCCTTGAGGTCATCCATTATCAAACAGGCTTTGCCTTGCTCGATTGTTGTACCAACATTGTTGGTGAGGTTTGTTGATGCCGACCAACCTTAGTTGGTGGTTATTGATATGCCAACCAACCTTAGTTAGTGGTTGCTGATGCCGACCAACTTTTAGTTGGTGGTTGCTGAATATATATATATATATATATATATAGAGAGGAATTTTCCCAATCAACAGTCTGTTGGAGATAATATCATAACTGATGCATATTTCCTTGGAGCTGAATATATGATAATAAATATTTTGCCGAGCTCCATACTGAGATGAATATAGAATATGCATTATAAAGAATGATTCAGAATAATAATAAAGTGTTTGGCTGATCTATCGAAACAAAATTGCATAATGCCAAACAAGGATAATATTTTCCAGAACATAAGAATATGGCCGAATACTTTGTCGGGCCTGAATATAAATAAGAATTACCTAGATCAACTGTCCATTGGGGGTGAAATATAATAAATGTTGTAGATCTCTTCAGAACTAAATATATATAACAATAAATATTTTACCGAGCTCCATGCTAGGATGAATATAGAATGGATAGAGAGAATGATTTGTGCTTGAGAATATATCAGAGCAATAATAAAATCAATAGTGCCTCACTGAGGTAAAATTTCATAAGGCCGAGCAATGAAAATATTTTCTTGAAGTTTCAGATTGTTTCTGAGCATTCGTCGGCACTGAATCTTGTACCTGTGGAATTTAATAAGTTGCTCGAACATCTGTGGAAGCTAAATTAATTAATCATGAGAATAATTTAGTCATCGAATCAATATATGATATGTATTTGGTTAGGCAATAAAATATCAATACATAAAATAATATGTTATGCCGTATGTGTGTCATGTGAGCATATTTTTTATCAAATAGATGCCATAAGTAAGGCCTAAAATTTTAATCTAGAGTTTTTCATAAACTTATGAAACTAGCCAATGTAAAAATATATGTTGATTTAAAAATTTATCCCCTTGTAAATCTTTGAAACCTTATTCAGTAAAGTCAGGTCTCAGACCAAAGCATGTATCCGTGTTTGATTTCAAAATAACTATAGAGAGGGGGTATCTTCGACCAAGCTGGTGTTATTCTAACAAGTCAAAGAAATTTTATTCTTGTTTAATCTTTTGCTGCCGACCAACTTTTCACAGTGGCGACCTACATATTTTACTATGCCGACCAACATATAGTTGGTCGGAAACCCCCATCAAGCATCGCAACCAAGTCACCGACCAATAATTAATATTGCCAGCATCGCAACCAAGTCGCCGACCAATAATGGATATTGTCGAGCAATAATAGTTGCCCCCGATGAGCATTTGATGGTGCCGATCTGAGCGTTGATCCTCAGACCATGATTTTTGGTTTTCAATCTGAGTTTACATTTCTTGAGCTAATGATGTGCTTGCTAGAGAGGAGATCCGAGGTGCTTGGAGAAAAAAATACTATACATATATGAAACTCAGTTTTAGCACCACAACCCATGTCTCCGACGAGCGTTGAATGGTGGTAATCAATGATGGATGGTCTAGATTTGTGACCGACCAACATTAACTGATGTTGTCCAGCCCTTTGACTGTCGACTAGCAAAAGATGGTGGAGATATCTTGATCTGATGATTCGGACCAACAACAGATGCTACCTCTTTGTTGTATCACAATGATGCTGATCAGTGTCTTTCCGTCGACCAGCCTTTCAAGTGACTAAACACTAATATTTTGAACATATTGGTCCCAAGATTTAAATCCCTTCTTATTGAATAATTTTTCAGAGGATTTATGATGAAGACAACTGGTTCGCTGATCATGGTTAGAACCGGAGGATATGTCGGAGATAGAAAATAAATCCGAGGTCAGTTAGACTTTGAAAATATGTGGCTATTGCCTAGTGATAGTGTTTTGTAGGTGACGATTGGGATTTCACTTAATTTACTTTGACTCTTTGTTTCCAAGAAACGCGCCTTTTCATTTTCTACTTTCAGAATTGATCTGCTTTTATTTGTAATGAATGAAATTGATATGAACTTCAAAATAATCAGTATAAATAGGAATCAAATAACCCAGATATGATGATAGATATACGTAAGAATCAAATTGATGCGGAAATGCTTTATCATGAGAGAAATTTGTTGATGTATAATTTCCTTAATATTTCTGAATCATGAATCCTCCAATTAAGGCAGTTTCTTTTGATGGGAGATAAAAATTATCATGGAAATTGCATGAAACAGTTTTGTTAATGCCTATTTTCAAAATTTATGATCATGATAGGCAATAAAAATTGGACATAATAATCATGACTGAATCAAAAGATGTATGTACAATATATAATTAATTATATGCAAAGATAGAGAAAACTCAGCGTATTATGCTGATCTTCATTTTTTATAATACAAATAATTCTTGTGTCGAATTCCCACAGACGACGCCAATCTGTTGAAGACAGAAAATGGTCTATGCTATTTTAGTGGCGTCAATAGCAGATAAATGATGACGATGAGATTGAAGATGAAGATAAACAAGCATATCAAACATATAAGAGACAAAGGTTTTCAAAGTGGTTCGGCTATGAATAAAGCCTACGTCCATTGTTCTTTTATTCCTAGGGGTGTACAATAGCGCAATATGGTGCAGAGAGATAGAGAGGTGTGTAGAGAATTTCTTAGTTCAGATTGTGTGTATATTGTGTATTGTGTCTCTTGTCCCTTTGGCCAAGGTAATGCATGTATTTATAGTGATGGGAGTCCAAGAGATGGAATGTCTTTATGCATTCAGAAATTTACATCAATATACAATGAATATAACTGTTGGTATTCTTGGGTGATTGGTTTTCCTTGAGTTGGTTGGTATGCCGTGTGTTAGTTGGTATGCCGACCAACTCTCCTCGAGTGTCAACCAAATCTTCTCGGGTGCCGATCAAGTATAAATATTGCCACGTAGGATGACATGTGTCCTTTTTTGATTGGTCCGCGTAGACGGAGAATTTTTGCGTTAACAATGAATGCAATAGTCCTAATAATAGGCCTCTATGTCAAGGAATGCAATCCAAAAATCGCAGTAAGTTGTACAAATCCTATGGACACTAGAACCTGATGCTCAAATACAATCTGTGACACCCAACCTATTTAAACCACGGGTGATCAGTCCTTTGTTAAAACAAATAGGAACCTCATTTGGTTCATTCTTAGCACCACTGTCGAAAAACTTTTTAATTACTAATCACCTATGTCAAATTAAATTAGTGCCAAATTTAATCTTTAATTTATTTAATAACATGCGAAACTAAAATAAATTAACCACACCATCCACAGAATTAATAGTCTAAATAATCACACGACTGATATATAATTAAATAATACCGAATAAACCATTGATTCCCAAAGCAAATAATCCAACTACAATCTGAAGTAAATAAAATGGAATTAGGGTCAAGTTTGAGAAATAAACTAAACTACTGAATAGTCTGAAGAAGAGACATGACAAAATAAAATACTAAAAGAACTCCTAAGTAGGAATGAATAAACTTAAGTGTGCAAAGAAACTCCTACAAGCCTCCAAAAAATATGCACCTACGCATCTCTAGAAAGAATCCTCAAGCTTGGCATCCCTCTGGTTGGATTCCTAAAAGGTTTTGGAAAATAGATTTTACACGGGTCATAACCCAAGAAAACCGTTTGAAAATATTTTTCAAGTATTTAAATCACAGTTTAAATCAGTTATTAGATACACACGTTAGTTCAACGTACACTCCCTTGAGTTTCTCACCTCTCAACTAATGTGCACACCAGACGTCTCCTACCTAGCTATGCTACCCAACCCAACTAGATAACGTATCTAACTATCTACTAAAGGTCTAGCTCACTCGTATTACACATACAACACACTACAACAATATCAATAGTTAATATTACCCACGTATTATTATTGAGTCAATTATTTAAGTCTCTTTACTTAAATTACCTTTAGATATACACAATCTATCAGTTGTACTATCACACATAAATAGATAATTCACACTTGTATATATTTATTACACATATAATATATAAAACTATAGCATCCCCGGAATGGACCCTCATGATGATGGCATACTTTGATATTAAGTCCGTGTACCTCTCGTACCAAATCAAGGACTATTAGTTCGCCATATCTCCTCAAACCCAAAATCAATCAACACACAATGCAGGCAAACATAGTTCTAAGCCTTTGGGATATTCACATACCTAACGTACCCAAATGACCTTCCAGTCCCACTGATACAATACACATAGTGAGACGCCCTAAGTTCTATGTTCTAGGGTACACATCCAGACCTCACTAGAATCGTTAAGGTGGGATCGCCCTCTGTGCGTAACCTCCAGTGATAGCAGGTAGTGTAGGTATGTTTACACCCATAATCAAATCACAACAATATGTATTCACACAACCTATATATACATATTATTCAGTAGGTATGCACACAACCAATAATATCACCTCGTACGTAGTATATCTCTCTCGGATACTCAACGTAATCATTATAACCTATTTTCATATACTCTCGAGTATTACTCACTACACGAAGGGTCCTAGTTACCCTTTAATTAATAACAATAGTTAATATCTCTTTATCCTACTGGTTTACAACTTAGTTGTACTCACACTCCCCGTAACCCGTTTTGATTCTCGAAACTCCTTAAATTTCACATTGTGCCCAACAAGTACTAGCCTTAGTTCTCTCATTTTGGCTAAGTCTAAGCTCTATCGTAGGCCCATTGAAATTCACTACGTCCCTCACTATAGTATAAGAATAAGTCAAAAGTCTCTTGATTAATTATTCATAAATTCGGGGAATAAACAAAAGAAGGTGGGCAAATCTGGGTAACCGAATCAATTAGGTGAAGAAATCAAATCGGTTCGCCTATTGAATCAATTATCTCTTGGAGCCGAATTGGTTCGAAATGCTACAGACGGTCTTCTTCCTTACGCTGTTACGTTTTCCACCATTTTTTATCCACAAATCTTCATGCAACATACCCAAACTCCAATATGATTTATCCCAACATCAACTAAGAGTATATAGGCAATTTCTAACGTAACTAACACATTAAATCCATACAAATCCTACTCAAGAATATATTAAAACCTAGATATTTACCCAAACCCCTAGTTCATTTGTTATTCCTTCTTAATCATTCATTTTTCCAGATTTATCTTATATTCATCATCATCATACATATTCTGATTTCGTACTACCACCATACATGGATTCATTCTACATGCAATCCTATCCCAAAACATGAGTTCTATTCATTTAATCCCAAGAACATCATCAATTATCCTCAAATCAAGAACCTTACACTACATGGGTATTATAACGCATTAAAAACATGCAAGATAAACACTTGCCTTATCAATTGTAGATCTGATTTCATGTTGAGTGTGATGAGGATGCCTTCCTTTCCTTTCGATCACAATTCCGACAACTTTGGTGGAGATAAAATGTGTGACAAAGCCTAGGTTTTTCTATTCTTCCTCTCTTATGGCCTCTCCTTTCTCAAGATTGTTGTAACCCTAGACCCAAACTACCATGGGATGATATATTCCTTCAATTTTTGATTTTTTCTCTACCACAAACTCCCGAATGATTGAAATGCCCTCTCGTACTGTCAGTTTGGTTTAAAATCGCCCCGGGGCCCAATCTATACGCCCCGGTATACTATTTCAACTATTTTGACCCTTTTGAAATCAACCGTGACCTCGAAATCACCATACAGTCACTCAAAAATAATTTTCTATCTCGGCCTCATATACCCTGTTGAGATATACCACTATCAGGTCACTGTCACTCGTTATGATGTAAAAATAATTATTTACTATTCACTTAGTAATTATATTCAATAAACATGATTCATTCTATCTCTGATTAATAATTTAATCAACACATAATATTCAATTTCATTAAATTATGTCACACGTAGGCCTGTCAATTGAGCCGAGCAGGCCCAAAGTCCGCTCGCTCGCCCCGTTAAATTTAGGCCGAGCTTTTATTGAGTTTGAGCTGAGCCGAGTTTGATCCGAGCGCGAGCGAACCACTTTTAATCCTGAAATAGGCTCGGCCCGAAATAATATATATATATATATAGGGAAAGGATCAAGTGAAGTCCCAATTTGAGGACCCCGAATGAGGACCATTTTTTTAAAATAGTAAAAAAAATATTTTAGGGCTGATTTTTTTTTAATAATTTTTAAACATTTCAATAGCAACATAAAAAAATAAACAGCTCAAAATGATTATTTTTGCTATTTTAAAAAAATCAGTCAAACTTTGTCAGTTTTTAAGTTGTTAAAAACTGACAAAGTTTGACCAATTTTTTTAAAATAGTAAAAAAATTCATTTTGACCTGATTATTTTTATATGGTCCTACTGAAATGTTTAAAAACTATATAAAAAAAAATTAGCTCAAAAATATTTTTTTTACTATTTTATCAAAATTGGTCCGCGCTAGCGGTATGCAAATAGAGGTCCTCATGAGATCCTCTCTCTCTCTCTCTCTCTCTCTCTCTCTCTCTCTCTCTATATATATATATATATATATATATATATATATATATATATATATATATATATATATATATATAACAAACTATTGGACTTAATATTAAATAAACAAAAGTAAGGTGGGTCATTTATTAATTTACTTTAGTTAGGAAAGGAAACACCGTACACAGTTAGATTAATTTACTTTAATGCTGAAATATGTTTTTTTTGTGCTGAAATGTAGTTTTTTAGTGCTGAAATATGTTTTTTTTATGCTGAAATATATTTTTTTTAGTGCTGAAATATGAATATTTATTATTAAAATAAATAAATACGGTTGGAATATTCAATTCGGGCTTGCTCAAATCGGGCCCGAAGCCCATTATACTTTGTGAGCTGAGATTGAGCCAAGCATGATCAGGCTCGTTCGGGCCGAGCCTGATCAACCCTAAGCTCGGCTCATAGAGCCTGATTGACAGGCCTAGTCACACGTGTAATTTAAATTTACCCAGTTAATTCAATATTTGAATATTTAGAAATACGGGGTGTTACATTTAATAACTTAATTCTGAATTCAAAGACAACAACTAATCCACAACATGTGCAATTACTATAATTCCAGCCATCAATTAAACCAACTACTTGCTAATTAAACCCATTAATTCATAAGGGAGATTTAAAAGATTTTAACTCAAATACTTTTAATTAGTGTTGTAATTACATTAACAAGAATATATGAGTCCCAAGTCCAAATCTTAATACAACTAACATGTGGATAATCTCAATTTGAGCCTCCGAGATATGGGGGTTATTATCAATTACACATTTTCATATATATATATATATATATATATATATATATATATATATATATATATATATATATATATATATATATATATATATACATAAAGGTTAATTAATTATCATAGGCATTAACCTATAAGAATTGGACATTTATATATAATGTAAAACACTTGAATCTAAAAGTACAAGTCTATCATGGTTCTCGTGAGTACATAAAATATCATAATTGTAAGGACAAAATTTCCAATTGAGTCCGCTGTATGTTTATTTAACTTATTTCTAGAACAAAACACGTGCGAGTCATAGGTCGTATTTTTCTATTATCACGATCCCACACAGACTATGACGTATTGAAGTTTATTAAAGACGTTGAGACAAAGTTTCAAAGAATTTATCATGACGGTTTATGGTGAATATTTCTTCTTCAAGTTCAATTGCACTCCGAGATCACTCAGGTATGAATGCATAATTTTAATGGGACTCGGAATATTTTTTAAAATGTTAAGGATGTTATTTTATTAAAAAAAATGGTTTAAAAATGTTTTTAAAAGAGTTTGAAATTATTTACACTTTGTTTATTCTGAGATAAACATCATTTAAGAGTTGTGTTAAAATCAAACATATGCAAGTTTTCGTTCAAGCGATTGTGTCAGTCGTTCGAGGGACATGGGGATGTCGTTCGAACGAGCTACCGACTTAAATATTATTATTTAAGGAGTGTTTCCCCAAGTTTTCGAAGTGTGTGCAGTCAAGAATTTAGTTTTCGTAACAATATGTTTTTGCACAAAAGTTTTCTAAGGTTTTTAAGTCTAAACACATCCTTAGAGTTTTAAAGATCCGAGTTTTCATTACTATATGCTATAGTGATCTTTGGATGCACCAATAAGAGTTTGTTCTTCACTTGACCATTGGGTTTTGCGATAAAGAAGAAAAGGAGTTCATGTTCAACATCGTAGACATTACAAGCCATATCAGTGGATACCAAGACATATGTGGAGGCGTGTATTTTGGACGAGCATTGTGGAAGAAGGACTTTTGGCATGGGCACTGTGGAGGAGTGGTTTAAGATCATAAGTGCGCCAAGTCTCTTAGGGATCGACTCGTTGAGTAAGGCTTGTGTCTGTTCATTGTAAATCCACATTCATAGTGATTGCCTGGCTTGGGCCGTCCAAGATTTTTCCCCTTAGTGGCTTCCTCGTACATCCGACATTGTGAGTATTCTTTAATTTATTTTACTTGATTTAATCACTAGATGGATGTTTAGGACTAATCAAGATAAAATTTGGTTAAGTTAAAATTGGTTCATAACTTGGTGCGAATTAAAAATTGAAAAAAGATTTTTCATAAAAAGAAATAGTTTGTCATCCTTAAATCACTTTTCGCATAGTAAAAGTGCCTAAAAATTGGTATCGGAGTTAGAAACATAATTTTATTGTGCCGATCCTTTTTTGTTGTTAAGGATGAATTTTGGTGGTTTTGAAAGTTTTTGTGCTCCTATTATTGATGGTACTAACTATGCTCATTGGAAGATGAGAATAAGAAGTGCTTTAAAATCCATTGATGAGCGTGTGTGGTGAGCGGTTGAAAAGGGTTGGTCTCCACCAGTCACACGAGAGGGTGAGGTCACTAGTTTGAAACCCGCTGAGTCATGGACCGAGGTTAAACATAGGCTTGCACTTTATAACTCTAAGGGCCTTCACGTTATTTCATCACATGTCACCCCAAAATAGTATAATGGAATCATGAATTGTGAAACTTCAAAGAGGCTTGGGATACACTTACACTCACTCACGAGGGCACGAGCACGATTAGGGCGTCTAAGTTGCAAAACCTTACTACACGGTTTCGGACTATTAAGATGTTAGATAGTGAGTCGTTTGATGATACGCTAGGTTGTTTAACATTAACAACTCGTCGTTTAACTTAGGAGAGAAGATACCCGACAACCGTGTGATAAAGAAAATTTTGAGATCTTTGTCGTGTAATTTAGATGCAAAAGTGACCGTTTTAAACTCATTATGTATGCTTGAATCGATGAAACTAGAAGATATTGTAGGTGACCTACAGACCTATGAACTCGATATGTTTACCTCCAAGCAAGTGCCAAAGAAAAGGGCATTGCTTTGAAAGTCCGGAAGGAGAAAACTAAAGTTTCGGATGATGATTCCGATTCCGATTTTGAGGATGTCGCCTTGTTAGAAAAGATGTTCAAAAAGTTTTTTAAATTTCAATAACAATCAAAAGATGCCAAAAAGTTTGAGATATTCAAGATCAACAAGGTAGATTCCACCCCTAAAGATAGGAGTGAGAAATTTAATCGGGTCGAGTTGGATAGGTGTTTTAAGCGTGAACGGTATGGTCATAAAGTTACCGAGTGTCCCACTAGACTTAAGAAAGAGGGCAAGAAATCGATAGCCCATAGTGCCTCCATAAGTGATAGTGATCCAGAAGAGGGAGAGAGTTTCCCCAATGAGATAAAGTTTTTTGCTTTCTTGTCATGTCATGTGAGGGACGATGATAAATCTTCCCACGAAGATACTCATGTGCATGACAATTCCGAGGCCGTTGAGAGTAAATCCCAAGTGTGTGAGGGTGAGTATAGTGAGGAGAAAGAAATTGATGTGAAAGAGTTGTAAGTTGCATTTAATGAGTTGTATGCTGAGGCGGTGAAAGTGAAAAAGGCAAACTCGAATGAGCGTGCCGTAGAAAATAATGATGTTTTGATTGAGGATCTTCGGGCATGGGAGAAGAAGATTAGGGAGAAGATAGAGTACGTTGAGAAAGAGAGAGATAGCCTTTGTGGTTTTATGGAGGCATTGAAAAAGGAAGTGATAGAGTTTGAGGAGTCTAGGCGTGTGCTTGAGTCTAGGATTTGTGAGTTCGAGGAGAAGTTGAAAGACTCGAGAAAAGTTAAGTTTGACTTAGAATCTAGGTAAAAAAAGTTGGATAGGATGTTAGGCACCCTCCAAGTCAAAAGTGATAGGTTTGGTATAGGCTACAATGATAGAGTTGCTCCCATTCCCAAAGACAATAATAACCGTGTGAGAGATCCCACTAGGAACATGAGGAGATTTTGATATGTTGGTAATCATTCTCACCGTATTTACACTTGGACATATTACGGTAGGAAAGGTCACCTTAGAAGTTTTTGTTATGACCTTAGGAATGCTCCTAGGAAGTTTGGGAATGAAGTCGTGTCGGTTCCCAAAACCCCCATGCGTCATGTCACACCTTCTTGGGTTAGGAAATCGGACTTAGAGGCTTTAGGACTAAAACTCATGATTCTCATTTAGTTGCACTTGATTCTTCCCATGCTAGATCTAAAGGATGGTTGTGTTTCCATGTTTGTCATATGCTAGTCTTTGCATCATGATTTATATATTGCTAGTGTTATGACATGTGAATCATTTTGTATTATATTTTTTTATTTATGGAGTCTTATTTGAAAAATAAAAAAAGATTTTATTTTTTATAAAACTTTTCAAAAATACCAAAAGATTTTTGGTTTTAATATTTATGAGAAAAATACAATTTTTTTTTTATTTTTAGGTCAATTTTTTTTAGAAAAACACAAAAAGATTTTCATTTTTTTGTGTTATGAGTTTATATGTTTGATGTGGTATATTGGTGTGCTTGGACCCCCTATCCTTTCATTATACATGTGGCAAGGATATTTGGTCATAATTATTGATGCTTAGAATGATCTTAACCATTGTATTTTGGGGTTATTTTGAAGTTGATATGAATTTTGATTTGACTTTGTTTATATGCCATAATTGCACACATACACGAGTTTATATGGATGTTTGACTACTCTTGCATATTTGAGTTTGGTGAGATGTTCTTATCTAAGGTTTATCATCTATGCGTAAGTAGACTTAAGGAGGCGGTGTGCATGTAAGAACCGTTTAGTGTGAGGATTGAAATTGAAAAAATGATGAGTGTTCATGGGAAAGGGCTGCGAGAGTGCAAAATTGACTCATCGAGAAAGCCACCGTTTAAAAGAGCCCGGAAAAAATTAAAGGCAATAAAAAGAATCATATTCCAAAAATGGGCCAAATTAGTTTATATTCATTCTAGAAGAAAAATTATGATATATTTGAGGGAGTTTGGATGGATAATTAAACAGGTTTGCACCACAAATCCTAACATTGAAAAATCGTATCATGACGCTATTGTTTGTAGAATCATCAAAATTCCAGATTTGTGTGCATGATGTTTGTTTAGTTCATTAAGCTCACACTTTAATTGTCACCAATGGCAAAGATAAAGTTTGATGATTTATTTCTATCAATTAGAGCTTCTTTATCGTTTCGATATGTTGGAATTGTGATTCATTTGTTGTGGTTCACGCCCATACATTCCATGTTCATGTTTGAGCATATCGGTATTATGTTAGCATGCAACTCATATTGTTTTTGTAGTTTACGCTACTGTTTTACAATTTTCTGCCACTTCCAGTTAGTTTTTTCACGAAATTTTTTCACTGGGCGAAACTGTTTATTTTTTACAACTGGATGTGAGAATTTGATTTTCTCATTCCAATGAGAACTAAGTGTCACGCGAAGTCTTTCTCGCGAGAAGCCTCTGTCGTTCGAGCGACCAGTTTGGGAATTTTTTTCCCTTCTGTTTCAGTACCCTATTCTTGATTGATATATTTTTGGTACTGTTGGGTTTCTTTTGAGTTTCTGTTATGTTGTTTACTTTGATAGATTTGCTTATTTTACTGCATTGTGTTCATCGTGTCACACCTACATAGATTGATGATTCATGTTGTGTGATTACTGTTTGCTAGATATGGATTTGATATACTTGACTGATTATTGTGCGCTAGATATGTGTATCTTTTTGTCGAGTTGTCTATTCGAGACAACAAGGGGGAGAGATTTATGTGATGTAGGGGGATAGTTTGTTCAATGAGCAGATACATTTGATGCATTATTTTTTGGTATCATAATTGTGATCATATGCTTTCATGTTTATATTAATTAGTTTACACAAATAGGTATCATATTATTTTTGCATAAGTACAAATTGATATCCTGATTTAGATGTTGTTTACATATTGATATCATGCTCACATAACAAATGATTTGGATTTGATTTTACATATTGGTTTATATCATTTGTTCCTCCATGCTTCACGTGGTATTTGTCTGTTTCATGTGTGTAGGTATGCTTTAGAGATTGGATATTTTAAGAATACATCACATTCAGACAGTCCATGCTTGCCGGACCATCATTTACTAGTCCTGCCCTGGAATTTTTTATTTTGGGTTTTAAGGATGGGATTTAGGCATCATACGGATTGACGGCCCGCCTTAGGCATTTCACTGTTGGTTTTGTCCTGGAATAGTCAAAGGGGGAGATTTATGAGGACAAAATTTTCAATTGAGTCCGTTGTATGTTTATTTTACTTATTCCAGGAACAAAACAAGTTTGAGTCATAGGTCATATATTTATACTATCATGATTCCACACAGACTATGACATATTGAAGTTTATTGAAGACGTTGTGGAAAAGATTCAAAGAATTTATCATGCCGATTTATGGTGCATATTTCGTCTTCAACTTTAATTACATTCCGATATCACTTAGGTATGAATGTGTACCATAAACTTGAAGACGAAATATGCACCATAAACCAGCATGATAAATTCTTTGAAGCTTTGTTACAACGTCTTCAATAAACTTCAATATGTCATAGTCTGTGTGGAATCATGACAGTATAAATATATGACCTATGACTCAAACGTGTTTTGTTCCTGGAATAAGTCAAATAAACATACAACAGACTCAATTGGAAATTTTGTCCTCATAAATCTCCCCCTTTGACTATTTCGGGACAAAACCAACAGTGAAATGCCTAAGCCGGGCCGTCAAGCCGTATGACGCCTAAATCCCATCCTTAAAACCCAAAATAAAAATTATAGGACAGGACTAGTAAGTGATGGTCTGGCAAGCATGAATTGTCTGAATGTGATGTATTCTTAAAATCTCCAATTTTTAAAGCATACCTACACACATGAAACAGACAAATACTACGTGAAGCATGGAGGAACACATGATATAAACCAATATGTAAAATCAAATCCAAATCATTTGTTATGTGAGCATGATATCAATATGTAAACAACATCTAAATCAGGATATCAATTTGAACTTATGCAAAAACAATGTGATACCTATTTGTATAAACTAATCAATATAAACATGAAAGCATATTATCACAAATATGATACCAAAAATAATGCATCAAATAGAGAAATCTACGAAAACAATCACAAAGAGGCGAAAGTAAAGATCAACAACAATATACGTGGTTCGACAACTTGCCTACTTCCATGGAGATGATATTTTTTTATATTAAGTGTCTCTAAATATTTCAGATTACATCCCTTTGCCCCAGGTGGGGTGTACAATTTATAGGTGAATCCTGATAGAGTTAACTCAAAATAATATGTGGATGTGCCAAGGAGTACCTGGATATCTCTTCCAATATTGTTGGTACTTGATTTGACTATATCCGTAAGTGTTATAATATATCCAAAATACTCGTGTGGAAATTAAGTCATGGTTTGGGCCAAGCAGCGTATTAATCCATCTGGATTGGTCTGCTACTTTCATGAACTATACTAAATGGGCTCCTATAATTGCTCCTAAAATCTTTCGGCCAACAGTTTTGGGCCAATAGATTTTAATCAAGTCCAAGGCCCAAGGCTTGAAACAACATCCAAAAATCGGTATCACACATTTGTTATTTATGAGAGATGATGGGGGTACACTTGTCTTGAGGAAAAATTGAAGCATTGAGATCTTCTTAGGGAAGCACAAATCAAGATTTGAGATATTTGAAAACTGTTTGTGTGTAACTTAATCGTCAGTTCACTAGTTTTGGTCATTTTACTCGTACTTTGTCTCTAAACTTCCTCTCTTGTTCTCTGCTTTAAAATCAGAGTTTTTCATATTCAGCGATTCTTCAAAGCTTCATCAACCAGTTCTAACTTTTTCTCTGGTTCTTCTCTTCTACAAGTATATAGTAGTTGCAACTAGGGTTTTGTTGATACTGGCGATGCGTGATAATAAATCCATTTCTAAGTTTAGAAAGTTTTATAATATTCTTGACTAGGTGTATATTGAATGTGACTTAATTCCTTGAAACATTCATACAATAGATGATGGTCATTGTATCCATACTCTATTAGTTTCTCAAAGAGGTTTAACATTTTCCCCTAATCTCCTGTTTTTGAGATTCTTCAAATATTTTGACATCGTTCCCGTTCAGTGTACTCCAAATATTTAGAAAATTATGAATGGAGTACACAGGATAAATGAGTTGTATGAGGCCGACCTAGGGCTTACAGAAATTTATTATTACTATGTCTTCTCACGCACAAAATATGTAATCTTATGTTTGAAGGCTAGGAGTATTGACAGGGTCCTAGTGCCGAATTTTCCTGATTCCCATAAATATTATTGGTCTGAAGGTTTCATTACTAGGAATTGGCAATATCCTCCCCGAATAGAAGGCATAAGGTATAGGGGACCTCGGATCCTTACCTTTGGTGAGGAATATATAGGTTGTTAACACTATCTTTTTTCTTCATTCTTTGCTCTCTTGTTCCTCTTCATGCTTTTTCGAATATCTTATCTGGTTATTATTACAGCTAAGGCAAAAAACCAAGAACCCGATCCCCATGAGCTTAAAGTAACTGATCTTCTAAAAGCTTGGAGGGTTAGGGATACTCTTGCTAACGGTAAGCATCCCCAGTCGGCTACTTATCTGCTAGAGTATAAGAATACCACCTCTAGTTTCATCGCCCATTTAGAGGTTCTAGAAGAAGAGGTTGGTGTCCCTTTTGAGCCAATTTAGCTAGAAGAAGAAAGGGAATAAGAAAGTGAGGAAGAGGAAGGAGAGGAAGAAGAGGGTGAAGAGGAGAGATCAAAGGAAGGCAGTGAGGAAGGTAGCGAGGATTAAACCAGTGAATAAGAAGAAAAAAAATGGAACTATAAAAAAGAAGGTTCCTGATCATCCAAGATGGTGGTTCCATGTCAGGATCCAGGGAGAGAGAGGTGGAGATGAAAAAGAGAGAAGAAGAAGAGAAAAAGAAGGAGAGAGAGAAAAAGAGAGACGACAAGATAAAGGGAGAAGAATAAAAGAAGAAGGCACAGGACCTAAAGGCCCCTGTTGTGCCTTTTCCAATTGTTATTGCTGAGGGGAGAAGTGTTGTTGACACTCCTCAGCTTGCCCCCGAACTGTTAAAGAGGGTCGTGCTCACTGCTGATCATGAAAGGTCAGCGAAGATTGGGTCCGATTAGTTGGCCCTTAAGTCCTCTCAAGGGATTGCATTGGTACATCCCATTCTCTAATTATTTTCCCATATTCCTGTAAACTAATTTTAATTTGTCTTTATTTTGTAGTTTGTTTCTAATTTCACCATATTGCTGCGTGGTCGGGCCGACTAGTCAAGGAAAAATACGAAGATGGAGAAGGCCCTCAAGAACAATGATAATGCTTTGGCTAATGCTAAGGCCTCTTTTGATAAGGAGAAACATGAGGCTCTAAACGCCCTTAAGGAATAGTCGGCGAAGGAAGTGGCCGACCTCCAGGTAGCTTATAGCCAAGTGGTTGCTGATAAGTTGAAGGTGGTCAATACCAATAAGGAGCTGACTGCCAACTTTAAGAAGATGGAGGGAGAGGCTGCGATTATACGAGATAGTGGGTACAACGGAGGTTGGGAGGTGGCATATGATGATGTTGAATGTCAAATAGCCTATGCTCGGTTGGTGGGTTTCAAGAAGGGCTAGGACCAGGCTTTAGTCGCAACTAGAGTTCCTGCTAATTCCTTCATGTTCTTCCAGTACGTGCCGAGCCCAAATCTTATAGCTGCTAAGGAGCCTTCCGCTGACCAACCTTGTGTTCAAACTGAGATAGAGCCCGCTGATCCTGTTGTTGGAGACCTTCTTACTGACCATGTTTTGGGTGGCCTTGGTGTGATCGTGTTTATTGGCGATCAAGCTACCTTAGCTACCAATAAAGGAAAGGGGCCAGCATCTTCAGGGCAGGTACCTTTACAGTTGGTATAGGGTTTCTACTTTTTGATATTTTGTTATTTTTTTGTAATTCTTCCAAACTTATACCGGTGTATGACCCTATTATGTTAAATGAAAAGAAAATTTTCCTTTCTTGTTGGCTTTGTCTTGCTAGTGATTCTCGTCAAATCTATTGCTTGTTTTGTTGATTGTAGCCCATTTATGTAGATTAATATATCCCTGTAAACTCCCAATAGGGCAGATCCTTGGTCCAGATTTCAGCTTAAAAGTTCATAAAGCCTTTATGAGGATTTGCAAATCCTTTAGGGTAAGAAATCAACAGTACAAGGACCAATCGGAATTGGTCGCTAAGCTAAAAGATAGTCTCTAAAAGATGGAGGAGGTTTGGGCCTCAGTTTAAGAGGAGGTAAATGATTTAAAGGTGGATTTCTGGATGCCAGCAAGGTAAATCAAATGGGCAAGATGATCCAGAAGGAAAATTATGATTTGAAAAAAGAGATTGCTCGACTGAAGGAGAACACCCCATCAGGGTCTTCTTAGTGCTGTGACGATCTTCTTTCGTTGCCGAAGGGGTAGTTCGAGCTGAGACCCAAGCTCTGTAAAGATAGGTTACTGATCTCAAAGAAGATGTTTGGCGGGGATATGTAATTGGTGCTGATCTTCAAATATATGTGACAAGGCTGAGGACTTATTCCGAAGGGGTCCTCCATAGGTTTGGGCATATAGTTATGACCAATGTTGGACTGATGCCCAATCAAGACTGAAGGAGGAAGAGGACCTTGCTGTGAAAACCCGCCTACTAAAATACTAGGTGGCCAGCCCAATACTCTAATAATCACAGGAATCATAGACGGTCCATTCTCAGCATCACCGTCGATTAAAATAATAGTACGAGATAACCACTAATCATTTTAGAAAACAGACTGTCAATGTAAAAGAATTTGCAAGTAAAAGAAAAACACTTAGACAATCCCATTTATAAAAACGGTGGATATAAAAAATCGATGAATAAAGAATGACAGTAATAATAAATAATCACCGAATAAGCTGTCGGAGAACAGACCAAAACAAATAATTACACCGAGTATTACATTTTAATATTTACAATATAATAAATGAGTGCAATGCATTGGGCAACACGTCCGAATAAATAACTAAACATAACTAGAGTACAATAGAAAGAAGCGTCTAATACAATTAACCTACAACATCTGCAATATGCTGTAGCTCCATGACAACTGGAATGGAAATGTAAATTCGGGTGTCCATGCGGAAGAGGACCTGTACGGCAAAGAGTATATACAGAAACAAAGAAATATATACGGGTTAGGGCCCGGTTTAATATGATTCCCATGTGACTAAAATGCATGATAGTTAAGTGCGTAATTCTCTCGCAATTAACAATACATTTCTCACCTCTCAATCTAAAAGCAACCTAGCGCAATATCCATGAGATGATCTAGTTAACCCAAAATACTAAGGGCTAACTTCTCCCCAGTCTCAACACTATCCCCTATTCGTGCGTGGGGTGTCTCGCAGAGTGAAATCCAAACAAGGAACCCCCCCGATACACTACTACTTAGGCAAGGTTGATCGTTGAGATCCATTAGACCCTCAATACGTAATCAATATATATATGTATGTGTGTGCATATGATCTACAGCTACTCAAGAAAACTTAATTTATTCCATTCACCATCTAAAAGAATAATTCCTAATTCTTTATTTAGGAATATATATAAATGGTACAACATTTATCAAATGTTTACCAATTAATCTCATTTATACAATTTCTTTACCAATTTTATTTCCTTTCTTTCGTCCAGGAAGAATACATTTTTAAAGCAAATTTTATTAACATAAAAATGCTTTATCCTTTATCATACAACCCCACTTCCTTTCTTCCATCCAGGAAGTGTAAATCAAAAGTCATTTTTATTAGCATAAAAATACTTTTGTACCATATATCCCATTTCCCTTCTTCCACCCAGGAAATGTAATTAAATCCAATTCATTATCATGAATTGCTTTAATAATCTAAGACCGTCCCTCCAGGTTTCCCCACTAGACGCGCCCCTAAATGGCTATCATCGTCCAGGGACTATCTATACAAGACAACCTGGGAACCTACCAACGTCGGGAAGCGACCATACTGCCTGTGGGAAAGTCAAGACCACACCTAGAATCTCCTAACCAGTGCAGTAATAAAAATGCCCATATGGCCTAGGGACTATATCCACCCTGCATTCATTAGCCAGGGGGATTCACCACACGTGCACAACTTCCCTTATGATAGCGGTTTAGGGAGGTGTGTAATCCATAAATTATCATTTATGAAAACCATTACTTTTCCTTTCAAAAACATTCAATTTTACATTCTCTAAATCACTTTGTACTTATTCATTTAGTACCACATTTTATAATGTACATTCTTTATTTATTAAATCAGGTTTATTAATGACCTAAGACCCCAAAGTGCCACTAACTTCAAACTAGCCTCCAAGAGTTCATATAATTTCCTAAACCCTCAAAGTGAATCTCCATAAAGGAGTGTCTCCCAAAAGGCTCAACATTTATATTTTATCTTCAATTTATCTTTTGGTTAACTTCCTATATCATTAAGGCATTAACCTATACAAACTAACCCTCGGGTAAGCCCAATTATCCTATCATAGCCTAGGACATTAGTATACCCAAAACAACCCTCTAAGACTCTTAATTACTTCCCAAAGGAAGGATCCTAAGCTCCTATCATAAAATAAAGAAGCTAGAAGAAAATATAGAAAAATAAAAGTGAAAAAAAGGGGACCGGTCGACCGGTAAGGGGACCGCGGTCGACCGCCCCTTAAAGATCTTGCCTACCAAAGAAAGCAGTAAGCTCGTTTTGGCATAATTGGTCGACCGGTCCTGGGACCGCGGTCAACCGCACCTATTAGGTCCTCGAAAATTCCTTTTTCTTCAAAGCCAATTCCGAAACCTACACCCTTTATTCTTACAATTCCTTTACTTTAATTACCCCACAACCTAACCCCTACAATTATACACCAAAACCTAAACCCTTGTAATCACTTAAATCACAACAACAACAAGATCCAAGGTTAAAACATCAAAATCTTACAAAACCTATCATTTTCTCCAAATTTTCCATTTACTTAACAATCACACAATTTATTCACCTAAAATCATATACTAGCAAGTAAGAAACTTGCCTCGAGGTTGTTGTCTCTGATCCTCCTCCGGTAGAGACGAATTTTGGCTCAAATCTTCCATTTCCCCCCTTTTTCTCCATTTCTCCCAACTCTCTCTTCTCTCTCTCTCTTGGCTTCTAACATGAAAAATGAGAAAGTAAGAGGGGCGAGGGAACTTATACGGGATATAAAACACAATTCCCCTCTTTAAATTGCTAATACACCACTAAAATGACTCGTAACCACTTAATTGAGTCATAACACCCCAAAAGTGCCCGAAACTCAAAAATACAACGTGGCACTTATTTCGACTATCTCGACTATTCTAAAAACAACCGCAGCCGCCCAATCATAACCCCACTGGGCATGAAGGTCAAACTTCTGCAGTTCACTGAACATCTTTGCCCAGTAACACTTCATTGCTGCCAGAGTAAGGCTAGACTTTTGAATAAGAGCATCGACCATTATATTGGCCTTGTCGGGATGATACTCTAAGGAAACATCATAGTACTTCATCAACTCTATCCATCTTCTGTGACGAAGATTGAGGCCATGCTATGTGAAAATATACTAGAGGCTATTATGATCAGAAAACACCTCAAATTGTTCCTCGTATAAGTAGTACCTCCAGATCTTAATTGCGAACACCATAGTGGCTAACTCCAAGTTATGGATGGGGTAATTCCTTTCATGCACCTTTAACTAACGAGATGCATAAACGACCACCTGACCATTATGCATCAATACCTCACAAAATCCTGACCCAAAAGCATTGCAATAGACGGTATAGCCCTTGCCACACTCTAGAAAGATAAGGACAGGTGCTGAAGTCAATTTAACCTTGTAAGCACGTGAATACGCTTGATACGGATGGTTAAAATAAAAAATTTATTTTTGTATCTAGAATATTATCGATTTAGAATATTTTTCAAGACTGTCAACTTACAGACTACTTAGATCGACTAAGTATAATGTCCAGTGTCTTTAAAACCTTCAAAAGAAAAAGGATTAGTCCAGAGTCATCCACAGGTGGCAGTCCACCCTCGATATCCACTAATTAGCCTTCAGCCTTCTTCAGCGTGATCCCTCGGGTCCATAAGGTCAGACATAAAGAATCCTCTCCATAAAGTATATACAAGATACGAAACTTCTAGAGTTTTAAAATGATTCACAAATATATTTGGGGATGATGATTTGTGAATCAAAAGTGTTTGGTAAACATAAAAGATGAAAAACTTTGGCAAAGATGTTATGCTCACGTTTTTTCTGAAGTCCCCACGAAAAAGGTTTCAATATAGGTATTTATAAGTCTGGCATGGATTTCAAGGCGAACACTCGCTCGAATGAAAACTGAAGTTTTCGAACGAGAATAACATCTTGTTTGAATGAAAACCTCAGTTCGTTCAAACGAGAATACAATTTCGTTTGAACCAACTTCTAACGATCTTTCAACGAACTAAGATATGATATGTAGTGGATTCTCATTCAAAGTTCGTTTGAATCAAAGATCTAATGACCAGAAAATGAAAAGATAATTTCGTTCGAACGAGATTCCAAACTCGTTTGGATGAGATCTAAAAAAATTGTTTTTAAAACATAAAAATCCATCCTCGATTTTTTCTAAAAAACACATCCCCAACATGAAATTGAAAATTAAGAGCTCCTAAAAGTTTTATTCCTTCATATGACGTAGAGAAGTCCTGAACTTGGAGATGTTGGAGTTCAGTTTGATGTGTCGGTGCGTGACGATTCATAATTGGATACGCCAAATATGCTAAAGTGAAAATAAATACAAATACAATGCCTAAGCAAAAATTTTTGCATTTACAAACCTTCAACTCCTGAAAGGTCGACTCACAATCCATGGACCACTCAAAGTGCACATCTTTTTGGGTCAATAAGGTGAGTGCCAATGCAACTCATGAGAAGTTTTACACAAACCTATGGTAATAACCGACCAAACCAAGAAAATTACACACCTCCATTGCTGTCTTTAGCTTATCCCAAGTTAGAACGACCTTGACCTTGTAAGGGTTAACAAAAATACCCTCGTTAGAAACCATATGGACAAGGAACTTGACCTCATCCATCCAAAATTGCACCATGACATGTAGTCATCTGCACAAGAAATTTAGAGTTTAATACACAATGAGACAAAACGAAAGGGATATTAGAAGTCATTAACTTAAAATAGTAACTTAATAGAAAACTACAACAATAATGTATAAAGGAAGCGTACTAAGAAAGAGTAAGACACTATGTCACTCTCGAGGATTGTATTGCTTTGATACCATTTGTAACGTTGTAACCTATGTTTGGGTCACCATCAGGTCAACCTACACCGAGTAAAGGAGTTAAATAGGGAGGGGGAGTGTTGTTTTATTATATAAGAAAAATCCTTTATTTGCTCCATTTTATAATGATTAAATTGTCAGTTTTAATTTGAGAAATAGTATCCACTTTATGTAGTTAGGTTGATTAACAAGGTTAATTTATGAAAATTCGTTGAATCCAACTTATCCCTATATTATTACAACACTTGGCCCAAGGCTCGAATAAAAGTCATCTAAAATATTCCGTAACCAATGTTTCAAAAAAGAAAAGTTTTTAATATAATGGCAGAGCTTCTAATGATGACTGTTGCCCTTAGGGGACTTACCGATATCCTTTCCAACATACATACTCGATGTACCTACGGGTGGGAGATTTTAACATAAAAAGAAGGGGTGAGTGAACACTCTACAGGGTGAAAAATACTACGCTATCCTTTTTCTATAAAAATACTATACATATAACATGTGTTTCAACAATTCCGAAAATGTTCATCAACTTAGCCAGTAACAGAGAAATTCCAACTCCATGTAGTGCGTATTCATACAATAGGGATTCAACCTTTTATAGAGGTTAGATGTATGAGATCTAAACTTTCTTTGATCTCTCAAAGTGATTTGGAATGAAAAAATGGATCCAAAGATTTAAATGATTTATGTACATCAAAGCACTTGAATGAGATATATTCACTCAAAAAGTCACTACAATGATGAAAGAATTTTAAAACTTCCAATATTAAGAACAAAATAATAGGTAGAATCCCCGAATTTAGTGATTGTCGAACCTATATGAGAATATTCCAAGTTTTAGAGGCTTTTTATTTGTGTTTTTGGATGTTTATGTAAATAAGGAGTGAAAATATGTAAATATGTACAAGATTTAACTTAAAGTTTAGAGATCGGGATTTTCTAGCATTCTTACGTATCCATAATAGGCAGAATCAAAGTTAATATAGTTCGAACATCACCTTTGGAGAAAATGTCATATCCAAAAGAGAAGAGAAATGAAGAAACAAAGAGTTAGGGTGGTGTTTTAGCACAACACCACCTTTTTTATGTCAACACTTCAAAATAAAAGAGTGAGAAGAAATATACTTGTAATGTTATGCTTGCACCTTTTCATTTCAGAAACGTTCCATCTTGAAATCAACCACTTTTCGAGTAGAAGTAATGTTACTTTGCAGTAAAGTACCTTTTGAAATAAATGAGAAGAAGAAAGACACAAAAATCGATCTTTTGGGTTTAAATGAGAAGAAGGAAGTTAGGGCTTTGAGTTATAAATCAAGATCTTTATTCAGAAGGGGTTTTAAATGTAAAAGGAGAAAGTTCTGTGGATTTTTTTTGGAGAGAAAACACTTATAGGAAAGAAAACATTTGAGAGGTGGAGTTATTGTTTACTAAACTGGTGGGAGAGAGCCTTTTTTATAGGCAAATTGCCTAGGGTGAATCATGACATGTTGGGTTATGATCCTCTAATTATTTATGGAGAAAAATGGGGTGTCTACATAGCCCCTTAACAATGAAGTTCACTTAACGCTATTGTAAAGATAGACAACCGTTTTACAACTTATGGGAAGATTTTGTGATTTTTTTGTGATAGGAGTTTTGGGATTATGTTTCTTTGAAGAGTTCATTTTGATAAACATTTTTTTTATTGTGGGAAGATTATGACATTTGTCTGGTCTTCTTAATGGTGTTGGGATACATTAAATTTTAACTTTCACCTGGGACGATGATGTTTTATCGCCATACCGGGGAAACATTCGCCTGAGATAATAGTGTTTTATCGCCACACGGGGGCAACGTTCACTTGGGGTGACGGTGTTTTATCACAACACCATGGCATATAAAATTTACTCTGAATGAGCGAGACCTTCAAGAATTGGTCCGAAAATGGGGTTTTAATTTAATTTGGAGGATTATTGACTGAAAATGAGAGATGATCGATTGGCCATGTGCCGGGGCTATTTCCTTTTTTATTGGCCATTTTCTTCTCTTGGGCTATGTCCTAGGGGCATTGAACTGTTGATAGGATTGCCACCAAGACTAACTCTCGATTTCTTATTTATTCTAATGGTACCATGACCTTTTATATGGGAGAGATGGTCATTCATGTGTGGTCCTTCTTAATTAGGTTGGTTCCTCCGGTGGCGCCTCCTTTCAAAATGAGGGAGCAACACCTTCTTGTTCCTTGTGACTTCACAACCATCACCAAGGGAGTTATAATGGAGAGTGACCATTTTGACTATACTATCCCCTACTTTATCTTCTTAACGGAGCGGTTGATTTCAATGGTCTTATAAGACAGATAGGGATAGGGTTTGAAAGAGGTACCCCCAATGAATACCTCGATTACTCCTTCTGTGGGACCTTCTATAGGAGTGACTGCAGCGTTCGATCAGTCCTTGGCTTCATCGTTGGTGATAATTGTCCTTTGTCTATCCGTTAATTTTGCTATACATGATGGGGTTTAGTTATGAGGCATTTATTCCTCCCTTTCAACTTTATTTCTCCATGCCAAAAGGAGTTGATATCATGATGTGTCCCTTTATGATTTATTTTTTGTTGTCTTTATTTTGTTTAGATTGAATTATAATATGTTAACCCTTTTTTATTGTAGGCTTTTGCCATACCCCGTGCGTTGTTAGAGAATATATGTATATCCATGGGCTTGTATCTAGCTTCATTCAGAGGACGATGTGAGACTCTGGCTTGGGGCACCTTGTGATCGAGGATGTTTCAGACACTTTCATCTATGCGATCGCGGTGCTCCTTCACTGGATGTTTATGGATCCTCTGGGAGGTTATATCCTTTCTCTCGAGGGCATACCTCTCACGTGGTTCCTTAGGGAGGCCCGGTGATCTAAGAGGGTGCTTTAATGTGAGTACTTATATTAGACTCTAATGATGATGATGAGGAGGATGAAGAATCTTCTATGGTGGGATTCCGTGATCGTTTTAAGTTTATTTTTCTTAAGGATTAAAAAAGTTGTCTTTTATCCCTAGAACAATAATGATATCACTTTTTTTTTATTTTGACGAATGTTATTTATTTTTGAGTTATTTATTATTTCATGACAATTATGATACACGCATGAAGTAGATATGCAAGGACAAAGTGAATACTAAAAAAGGAAAAAATATCATTTCCAAAACTTTAGATTTATTATAGTTCTCGTTTTCGTAACATGTCGTTTTAACTCAATAATGGATTTACATGATTGCAAGGATAGTCTGAATATTCTATATTTGGCCTAGGGGCCAATCGGTCTTAGGGCCTTTCAGTAGGACCGATCGGTTAGTCTCTTCAATTTATGAATAGAGTTATAGCTTTGGCCTGAAGGCTCACACCTCAAGCATTTCTTTCTTATAGTATGGATACAATATTATTTTATTTTTATATCTTCCTTGATATGTCTCGTCCACATTCTGATTAACAAATTACTCGTAATCACCAGGTAGAATCCTCCATCCTTAGTTTTGATGATTAGTCTCTCTCGAGCCTCAATCGTTATGGTTTGGTTCACCTGTTGTCATGGATGACCATCACTATTGATTGATATTTCTTACAGACCTTTACACATTTATGTTATCACTAGGATCATCTTGTTCACTTTGCATTAGAAGATACTTGTTCGACCTTTGTGTATTATAGTTTTTTGACGGGGTTTGGTATACCAACCCATAGTGGATCCATATTTGGGCCAAGGGGGAATCTTTTCTCTTGCTAAACTATTGGAGGCGGACCAGTTCACTGCCTATGAGTTCCTTACTGAGGAGTGGATAGATATCATGGTGTCCATTGCCTTCTTTCTTTATGACATCTTGGAGAGGAGGCACAGGGGGGTAATTAAGTTCTTTAGCTTTGGCTTTGGTATCTTAACATTTTCTTATTACGGGTACCACATGTGTTGACATGCGTTTGGTGGGCGTAGTCTTGTAGATAAAAAAAGGTAAAATTTCAAATACCCTTGGTTTTAGGTGAGACTATTATTGTTTTATCTTCTTATCATTCCCAAGAATGATCTTATCTTTGGGGAAGCTCCTTACTTTTATACATGTGTTTCAAAGAGGCAGAGCTTGACGGGGTACCCTATATCTTGTCCTTATCAACCAACTTATTTTATTTTTCTTGAGGCACTTATACATCTCAGGGGGACTGAAGGAGAGTGCGTTTACTGGTTATTCGAATTTGGCCATTCCTACCCTTGTTGGTACTTCTCCTAGAGGCTGATTGTAGTGCCTCCTTTTTCCATGAGACCGTTCCCCTACATCCGCTTATGTGATTTTTATGTGACTTTTTTTTATTTCCCATACTGCATATTGTGCCATTATAGGATAAGTAAGGAGACTCCTCCCCATTTGGTTTGACTGCATCTAAGTGAACCTCTTTCCCTGTAATTGGTGAGGATAATTTCTAACTTATGGAGGAATGATGTTCCTATGTTCCTTCAGGTTCTGCCTGACTTCTTTGGTGATATGTCGATGAATTTATCTGAGGAGTAACGTCTACGTCTATGGGATATGTTCAGATTCGAAGTAGTTTTGAGGGAGATAGGTCTTCGTTGGCTCTTTGGGTCGATCCTTTTAGGATATGAGAAAGTTGGAGGAATTTCTCTTCTGCAAGATCGGGGTTCAAACTTCTTTGGCCACATGAGATTTGATAAGATGGATCAAGTGATAATAGTTATTCACACGACATGAGTATCTCAGTGAAAAATGACTTTGGTTCTTCTAATAGTGTTGGTATTTATTCTCTTTTAGTATCTTTATGTAACTTGTTATTTTTATGATGACGATGAATGTATGTTTGTAATGAAAGTATTTATCTTAATGAAAAATAAGTCCCCTACAACACTCATACCTTTCTTTTCCATGCTATGAATCTATAATCAATTATTTAGAAATTTGAAAGATGACAAAAAAATAGAAAGTCTTTACCCCTAGACGGGTGTTGTTTTGTTGATCAAACCCCCATAAGTTGACTACGTACCTCCATTATGTGGTGAAATTGACTTAATGGTGGTCTTTGAGGAATTTTCTTTTAAGTTTATGGAGGGCCAGGTCATACGTAGTTCTTATTAGTGCCTGATGCCTTATATTTTCACACACAATACTTCTCAAGATGATATAAATTAGTCATCTTGTCGAATTCTGTTCCGTTAAGATCAACTAGGAGATTGGCACCTCCTTATAGGATCTTATTTACCATATACAACTCCCTCCAATTAGGATAAAATTTTCTTCAGAGATCCCATATAAGTTTATGACCTCTCTAAAGATCGTGCCTCCTTATTTGACTCCTCTGTTGTTGAATTTCTTGTTAAATGCACTGGAAATTTATCTACAGTAGCCCTACTTATGATAGAGTGCTAGTAGTTGACATTCGTTTAGCAATGCTATCTCTTCGTACATGATCTTTACCCAATAAAATTCAAAGATTCTGTTCTTCAGTAGAACTCTTAAGGATGGGATTTCCATCTCAATTGGCAACATTATTTCCATTCCATATATAAGCGATTATGGTATGGCTCTTGTAGGTGTTTTGATAGTGGTTCAATATCATCAAAGCACATATAGAATCTGGTCAGCCTAATCTTGACATCCTTCGATCAACTTTCTTAGTATCAATTTTACATTTTTGTTTGCCAACTCTACAGCACCATTGGTCTATGGGTGGTATGGAAAAGACTTACATCTTTGAATTTTGTATTCTTCAACAAGCTTTATAACCTCTACCTAGAAGTGCATTTTATTATTAGAGATTATCCCAAAAGGTACGCCATATCTGAAAATGATATTATTCCGTGTAAATTGGTCTTATTTCTTGACATTCAATACAACATACGATTATAATTCTACCCACTTATTGAAATGATCTATGGCTGCCAAGATGAACTCATGACCATTGAACGCCTTTAGAGTTAATTTCCTGATGATGTTGATTCCCCAAGTCAAAAGGGTAAAGGTGACATCATGTTGTGTAATTCCTTCGGAGGTAGATGCTGTAAATTTATGAATCATTGGCATTTTTTACGCCTTTGGACATATATACTACAGTCGCATTGAAGGGTGCTCCAATAATACCCTAGGTGAATTATTTTCTCTGCTAGCATGTGGCCATTCATATGAGGGCCACACTCTCTTCTATTGATTTCTTCGATCACTTTTTTTCTTTAATCTCATCAAGACATCATAAATGGATGCCATCAGGATGTCTTTTGTATAAATGTCCAGGGCATATGATGAATTAAGAGGCCCACTATTTGAATGTCATCTTATCCTTTTTAATGGATATATAAGGATACTTTCCTCTTTGAAGAATGTCTTTTATATCTTAGTACCACAATCCTTCGTTTGTAGCCTCGGTCATGAACATTTCATACATGAACCCAACTTGCTCCTGTTTGCATACGTCCACTTAAAGTTTATTCATGTCTTCAGAGATTTCGACCATGGAGGTCTGAGTATAGAAATCATCAACAAAGTTGTTCCGAGTTCTTTGGAGATAAAAAAATTGTACATCTTTGAATAGGAAAGTGATTTCCTCTAAGTAATCACGATAAGGCAATAATTTTCCTCTTTGACTTTCCAATGTCCTAGGAACTGATAGATAATAAGGGCATAGTATCCATAAACGTCGATTCTCCATATTCCTTTTTCACGTGCTATCTTTATCCCCACAATACTAGCTTCCTATTCGGAAATGTTGTTGGTACAAATTAAGTTTATCTTGATGGTTGTCGGTTATTGTCTTCTATCTGGCGAAATTAATAACATTACAATGTCAAATCCTTTCTTGTTTGCTTATTTATTGAAATATATTTTCTATTTATATTCATCCTGACTTTTAATCACCGTAATGTCTTCATTTGAGAACTGGGAAGAGATCTTGTGTTGTTATTTCATGGGGGATTCAGCTAAATAATCTACAATGGTTTGCCCCTAAATCGCCTTTTGGTGTGCATACTCAATGTCAAATTTGGTAAGCAGGAATATCCATTTGACCATTTTTTTTCTTGTTAATGTAGCTTTTTAAATAAATATTTTAAGGGATCCATTTGGGAGATCAACCTTATTTTAACCATGAGTGTCTCAGTTTGTGTCACCCACACTAGAGACAAGCACGATTGCTCTAAATTTTTGTACTAATCTTCACAGGCATTGAGCTTTTAACTAACGTAGTATATGCATTGATACTTTCAAGGTTCTTAGACATATTGGACCGAAATGTCTCCTGCTTCAATTTTAGTGGTCATGAGGTATCTAAGAAGAGGATGTCTAGGTCGAGGCAGAGCCAGTATATGAGGGTTGGTTAAATACTACTTAATCCTATTAAAATCTTTTGGGCACAAAGAGTTCCATATGTTGGTAGAATCTTTATAGAGCAGTTTGAAGATTGGCTCACGTATAAAGGCCATCTGAAAGATGAACCTACTGATATACAGAATCATTCTGGAGAAACCTCTTACCTCCATTTTATTTCAAGAGGGTGGCATTTCTAAAATGACTTTGACTTTGGTTGGGTCTACCTTAACCCCCATTTTACTGATGAGGAATCCTAACATCTTTCCTTTAGTAAATCTGAAGACACATTTTTAGGATTCATGCGCATATGATACTTCTTTAATCTTTCAAAAAAATTTCTAAATTATATAACATGACCTTCCCGTGTTTTGGACTTGATCATTATAACATCCATATATACTTCAACATCTTTATGGATCATGTCATGCGTCAAGGTAGTATCCCCATATTGGTAGGTATCATCAACATTATTAAGATTAAACGACATCAAATTGTAACAAAAGGTTCCTTAGGGGTTAGCGAAAGCCATTTTCTCTTGATTATCTAGATGTATCTTGATTTCATTATATTCAGTGAAGCCATTAAAAAAGACTTCAGGTCATGTTTTACAGTGCTTTCGATGATCATATCTACGTTTGATAATGGATAATTATCCATACGAATCGCTTTGCTCAAGTCTGTATAATCAATTCACATCCTTACCTTCCCTTATGTCTTTGAGAAATGTATAATATTAGCCAATCACGTGGGGGTATTTGACCACCCTTAAAAAGCCTACACTGAGTTATTTTATCACCTCTTCTTTGACCTCAAGAGAATGCTCTAGTCTTATCTTTTGGAGTTTTTTCTGGAGTGGCTTGGATTCTGGATATGTAGGTATATCATGGACAATGATTTCAGGTTCGATTCCTAGCATATTGACATAGGACCAAGCGAAGGCATCGATGTATTCTTTGAGAATTTGGAGAATTTCATAACTTTTAGATCCTCTAAATAAGAACATATTTTAATTTATTTTATCTCATCTGGAGATCTTAAATTAACCATTATCATTTCTTCAACAGGTTGTGTGATGATACCCAATTTAGTATCAATAGGTACACTTATATGAGCTCAATCCAGAACAACTTTGGAGGTGTAATAATGGTGTTTAAAAAAGTGTATAAATGGAGAAAGAGATGAGGAGAAGAGGAATAAACACTAGCATATAAGTGATTTAGCCATTAGCCTGCTCCACTATGTAGGTGAGTGTGAATTTCACTGTAAAAATGGGCACTATTGGCCTAATTGAACATTTCTAACTACTTTCTCTCTATAGTGTCATAGAAGCAAAGATTGGGCTATGGTTTGTATATTTCGATCATTTCTTTTGGGGAGGAAGATGGGTTTAAGTAGTGCTTGGGGTGCACAATGTAACTCCCGAGCATACAAGGTTCATGTCCTTAATGGAACCACCAATAGGATCTTAACACTTGTCCTTTAGAATGTTTAAGTAATGATGATGTAAATATTCCCCCACGTGTACTTGTGATTCAGTTATAACTACCTACCATGTGGACTAGCCATGCTGAATTCCTACATCACATATGATGAGATGTCGCCGAGGGGGTCTTGACCCGATCGAGTATGAGGCCCGACGTCTATTCGACCATCTAATAGAGAATGATGGAGTATGGTCTCGTCTAATCGGATGTTCGGTCGAGTCCAGTTTGAGTTGGGCCAGTTGTCTAATTGAGGTCTTGACTGCCAAGAGTGTTGATGAAACGAGACTATCTGGCGGATAAGGTGATTGAGAGGTCTCGGCCTAAGACTGTAGACGAGGCCAAGACTACTAACGTGGTATTCCTATAGAAAGTGTTTTTTATAAGTTCGGTCTGAGCCGAATGAGTCCCTGGCTGGGATGAGGTTATATTTGGGTATATCATTTTGTGTGATTAGTTTGTTTTACGTTAATCTCTTTTAAGTGGTCTTATACTTCTTCATCATATAAATTAAATTGATTACTTTGATTTATTTATTTATCATCATCATTATTTTGAACATAAGGATACTCAAAGTTAAAATTTATTTCATCAATGAAAAAAATTAATATAGTTGATTACAATGAAGTAATTTTCCTTGAGGGACTTGTCCTCGAATTGGAGGTTACGAATAGTAGATGGTGGTTCTTCCTATAGCATATATGTGATCTCATCTTTGAAAGGCTTCTCGGTTATTTATAGGTGTAAAAATGTCCAATTACTCTCATCTTCCATCATTACCTTTAGGAACGGTTCAGTGTTCTTCAAATCTTTAATGGGATCCTAGTCTATAGAGGGCTTCTCTACCTTCCCGATTGATTCTGCTATTTCACGCACTTCCTCTTCTATCCACGCATGATCATCTTCAAAGAAAATATCCCACCCTTGCATCTTCTTTCTGAACTTGGCATCTATCCATGGTTCTGAAAAGCCACATAATTGAAAATGCTCTCCTTTCTTGACAAATTTTCCATTGCGGCTATAGCGATAGGGTGCATGTGCAACCCATTTTTTAACTACGGTCCCTTAACTATTAGTTCTTTCAAAATTAGATCATAACTCTTTGTCTTATACCCTAGTCCCATGGTGTTAGACTATTGAGGTATCTTAATTTGCTCCGTTGTTGTATTTTTCCAAGTCCCGTTCCTGGTAGGAATCTCATCTTCTTCATCATGTGGGTGATTATATCATCCATATTCAAAGTACGATGACAAAATTTGTTCATTACTATCGACTGAAATGACATGTACTGGAGGTTCTAACTGATAACCACTAATGTAAATATCTCTTCTCTCATGTTAAATTTATATGACTGTGGTTACGAGTCCTTACCCTTTAAGCAAGTTAGAATATTCAAACCCCACAAAAGAATTTCATTTTTTGATGTAGTGACAAAGTAACACCTCCGATATCATGAAGCCATGATCATCCCAGAATCAAATTGAAAGAAGTGATTATGTCAATTACTTTGAATTTAGTGAGGCTATCTAGTGGGATAATCCCGAGACTGAATTTAATGAAACCCATTACTTTTGTTTGAGTGTTGTTATAGGCCCTCAAATCTTAAGTAGTGAGTGTGAGGTCCCCATGCTTAATTCCCATGCATTTGGTAATTCTCAGCAGACCAACATTCATGGAGAATTTATTATTAATGAGTACCATGGGGATATTTTTTCTTTAGAAATTCACCGTAATTTCTAGGGACATTGTGATAAGGTCTTGTCTTGGGCAGTTCAATATTGGTGAATGATATGTTCTTTGCAAAATTCTTTCTCCTGACTGTCTTCATGAGCTCTGTGGGACTAAAGGAGATGTGCACCACCTTTTGAGAGAAATGTCTCAGAATGAAATCTCTAAGAGGTTAGGCGGATATAAGGAGTCCACATATAGATATATTAGTTTGTGTCTTCTTCAGCTGATCTAAAACACTATTTTCTTCAACTTTTCCCAACGGGTCTTCTTCAAGCACTTATTTTCCTTTTTTTATTCCCTTTCCCCCAGTAGGAATGGAGTTAAGGGTCGAGTCATTGTAAAGCCTTCCAGCTTGAGTGAGATGGTCAAAGTTTATGAAGTTCCAACTAGGGGTGAGGAATTCAGTTAATATTTCATCTAAGTTCAAAGTACAAATATAATCATCATCTTTTCGAGGAGGGGAGGCAATCAAGTCATCGTAGTGAAATACTAGGTCTTCTTCGGATTCCTATTAATCTTGAACAATTTGCTGATGACTAAGTTCATGAGATATCAGGTCTTTTTCAGATGCTTGTGAATGGTGTTTAATAAAAGGATATATGAATTTTCTCGAAACACCAGGAATATTATCTAGTATAATCTAACTTATAAAGCATCTCGATCGTCAGTTTTCAAGGCCTCAGGCATCTGAACCATCAGATCCATGTGTGTTTGCATGGGTACCACATGATCTAAATGTCTATTGACTAGGATTTTGAGGCTTGGTTGTTCTCCTCCTTCTATTGAAACATGGGTTTGTTCATGAGAGAGAGTTTTTCATATCCACATTCTATAATAATGGCATTCACCGCTGAGTTGTGGTAGGGAAAATGATTAGTGATAACATTAGGCTTTATCATGGTATATGTAGTAATCTTTCCTTAATTAATTAAGTCTTTAATGACATGTCTCAATGTTTAATACACTTCCTAAGTGTGCTCGATAATTTGATGATATTTACAGTATTGATCATTTCTGGATCATTCTAGTAGGGGATTGGGTAATGGCTTGGGATCTTGAGGCTTTAAAATCCCCTTCTTCTTGAGTGCTTGATAAATTGTACCTATGGGATAGTACAGACAATGGAGTGTTTGCAGGATTTTTTTAGTGCTGAAGTGAAGGTGATTGAATTGCGTTGAAAGTGGTTGTGTTTAGATTCTCCTGTTCGGGTAAGGATGAATATTCCTCATGTTTTTAATCTCTACTTAGGAGGTTGATTCCTGAGGTAGTCTTGTAATTGGGATCCCACGTCCATCAGAGCTTTGAAGTGGGGTAGATATTGTGTCTTTATATGATCTTAGTTTGTCTTAATCAAATTAATCTTTATAGTGGACACATGTTCCTCTTCTGAAAGTCGATTAACCATCTGAGTGGATTTTATTTTTCAACGCCAAGTGCTCTCTGATTTTCGCTTCATCGTCTTCATATTTTGACTGGTGATTTTTAACTCGTCGTCGTACTTGTACTATTTCGTAAACTCTCTATAAATTTCACTTTTAACTGGTGGTTCATCGATCATCTATAAACAAGAACCACTTCAGTGCTCCTCCAGATAATGTGTGTCTGAACATCTGTGTCACGACTTCCTCGAAAGCCCCCAGAGTTTGTATCGCTTGGATATAAAGTTTGAGGTGAACTGTTGTTGACCCCATTCTCACAATTTTTTTAATATCTGTCATCTTAAATTTGTCAGGAAATCTAGCATTGGTGTAGGGAGATAATCATTGGGTGTTTGGAAGGTCGTAGGTAGGTTGAAGCTATAAAAAATATGTTGTAGTGTTTGGAACTCCATTTTGAGGCTTCCAAGATTCGTTGGAGTCATAACTACATTGGCAACATTTAGGCTTTCAATCATTACAGCCGAATGGTTATTGGTAGATAGAACCATTACTAGTGAGGGTAAGTTATTGGCAAGGTGTGGATTTTTTCCCTATCCCTCGGTATTGTCAAATCGATTATGGGGAGAGATTTTTTCTTGAACTAGAGTTCACAATTAGCTCCTTTGGGAATTTATGCTTGCCAGAATGTCGTCCAATGATATTCCTTCTTCATTTTGCATGATGTCAATACTATGGGATGTGGGAGTTTGAGAGATACTACTTCCCTCCCTCATCCAATATGTTAAATTTAATATTACGAGAAACATGTAATTCATATTTTTCTTAAGCGTTATTCTAAGAAGAACAAACATGAGTTTAAACTAGCATGGTTATTTTACTTAGGTAAGCTGGGGTAATGATCTATTTCTTACAACACTCATCACATAACTCGCAGACCATGATCAGGAGTTGCAAAAAGTTAGTGGATTTTTTTCAAATCTTGTATTTCCATAATACTATATGAAACTTTCTTAGGGGATACAAAACCCTATTAGGAGATGTCACCATTTGGCGAATCTTTTGGCTTATTTTATTCTATCCTAAAATTTTACTGCACGAGACTATGCAAGGCTTTTTGTGAGACTAAAGGCTCATTTCCTTGGTAGTGACCCCAAAAAATATACCTCTCGGGTACGTGTGAGAGAGACATTTTGATATACTCATGAAGATTGTACATGGGAGAGATGACTCGATATACTCGAGGTACGTGAGTGATGTTCACCGAGAACATACCACTCTATATACACTATGGGTAAAAGGTCAAGAATAATGGAAATTGTAACTAGGGACTTTTAATGGTTAGACCCAATGCCTATCATTAGGATTCCTAGGGTGATGGGGTATGTTGTGATATGCAAATGCTAAGAAGTGAAGTAGTGTTCGTCTTTTGGAATTTCTTTTATTTTTTTTATCAAGAGCCATTTTTACTTGCAATTTTTACATATCTTTTCATACATATCACAAACAAGGTTCAAGGGATGCCTAGGGTGTAATCTTATCCCTACGGGAGCATACAATACCAGTGTTTTTCTACCTAGTCAGGTAGTTAAGAATAAGTAGTAAATAATAGAATATATAGGAATGTACAAGAATTACATGCTAAAGTAAATATTTTCTACATTAAATGAGTTCATTCAAGTTAATAAAAAGTATCCCTAGTAGATTCTCCACTATACAAACCCGGACTCAAGGTGGCGGACCTCCTCCATCCTCACACCCCGCCCCGAGCGCGCTTCCTTTTGAGAGGGAGTATGGTGAGAGGGGTCTTTGATGGTGATATGTGTTCATCACCTCGTTCTCATTTTGAAAGGATGGAGTCTCCAGTATATTTTACCCAAAATAAACAAAATAAAGGTGTAGACACCCCATTCTAGTACCCCCCCCCCCCCCATGCCTCCATATGTCCTTGAACTATCCCTTTTACCCTCGAACCCCTAGTCCTCCTTAAATTAATAAACTTGAGATCACTAGCTACTTACCAAGCTCCATTTGAATTTTTTTTCAACTCTTAAAACTGATATTATACCATCACACCTTCATAGGTCTCTTAATACCCTTTCCAGCGGTCCATAACGTGCGAGAATCGAACTTACGGTTCTCATTTAGCACCCCTTTTATTCGAAAGGTACTGAATGGTTCCTGGTCTTTATTTGACTTTGTTTAACTCTCGGACCCGAGATTACCTCAATATACTTTCAAAGGGCTCTAAATCCCCTTTCCAACAGCCCACACTGTATGCGAATCATACTTATGGTTCACATTTAGCTTCCTTTTTACTCTGAAATCCTAAACCAAAGGTCAACGGGTGCTTTCGACATTCGTTTGACTCTGGTCAAGTTTTGAAACTGAGAATACTTCGATGTACTTTCATATATCTCTGAATCTTCTTTTCAGCGGTCCTAGCCATACACGAAACGGATTTACGTTTTGAGTTTTGTGGTTATTTTTTCAAAAAATTCACTTTTGGACTGCCTATAGGCACCCCTCACCTATTGCTATAGGCAGAGGGTACCTTACTTGTCTGCCTATTTTGGTGCCTATGCCGATCGACATACTCCCCCCTTCCCCCCGCCTCGAGCCTTGAAGGTTTCCTATTCAAGGAAGCCTTGACCTCATTCTTCAGGGACTTTTTTCTAGATCCTAGCTTCTCTCATCGAAATCCCTGCACAACTTTCCAAATATCCATTTTCCAAACATTCTCTACAATATTTCATTTCTTCACTCTCACCTCACCTTTTCACCACCATTACATAATCCATCAAAATCTGTCTACATCTCTCCAAAATCGGACTTCAAGTTGCTTAAAAGGATTATATCCTCTATATTCAAGCTCATTATTTAGTATCATTCCTTACACTTTACTGGTCTTAACATAATTGTGAATTTTATGACCTCTAGTCACCTTTTTATCTACATATATTCAAAAAACTTATTTTCACAAAAGCCCAAGAACTTAAAAAGAGGCTTAATCTATAAATCCCAAATTAAAGTTTTCGCCCACTGTTTCATATTTTCACTACTTTTACATGTTTTTTTCACAAATCAAAATCGAAAACTTTATTTTAGGTTTATCGGTTAAAACCCACCTTTGTGTTGTTTCAAACCACGTGGGCTTTGATGTCGATTCCATCTACGTAGTCATCACGAGGTTTCCTTGGGATTGGAGCCCTTTTTTTCTTTATTTTTTCACATTTAATTCTTATCCTTCCATTATTATTTTCATATAATGTTTGCTTATTTTTAGTAGTCATGTCAGACATGTGTTCTCATTCATTCATAATGAGTCATGACCCGGTGTAGTAATCATATATATTGGATTGATTTTACTATCCTTTAGTAGTTTCGACAGATATGCATATTCACTATTTTATAGTGAATGATTATCCAGTGTGCATTGCCTACACTTTTACGATGTATATATTTTCTTTTCTTTTAGTCATACTCCTTAGAATGATTCGTTCCCATCTTTCTCATGTCGTGGACATAATGATTTCACTCCTCACACACTTTTTGCACATATATACGCTTTTCACAATACATGTAATATACACATTTTAGGAGAAAATGAGACTCTTTTTATAGTCCATGAGAGACCAAAAGAGAAGAATGGATGACTAACACCTTCCCATTTAGTAACTTAGTTACTAGACCCTGTATATATTGGTTTGGTATGCATCAGTTAGTCTTTTAATGATGTTTCTTCAGGAACGACAATATCTTTTTCTTATTTTGAGAAAAATAGGTTGGGGACTCCATTTTAATATACCCTTTTGATGACGGCTACTTTATATTCGTGGGAGCCCATGAATATCGTGCGAGTGGCGAAAAGGAAATTATCTTCATTGACCCCATATTGATGCAAGCCCTCGTGGTGCACTCGATGAACCCGGATGTCCATAGTGGCGACTCCGTTAGGGATTTTTATTTTTGTAAGAATAAACTCTATTTTTACATATTTTTTATTTCCTTTTTTCATTCTCACTATATTTCTATATGTGTATATATGTTGTCACTTTCATAATCTTTTTACTCTCATGGTCACATGTTGTATGTATGCCTTGCTCATGATCCATGAATATTCTTTTCTCCATACCATCTTTTCTATCACATCCTTCATGCTTTCCTAAATCATATATATCCACATACTTATTCACATGTTTCACATCACTTTTATATATCCCATGTCACTTCCACACACTTCTATATTACTCTCACTTGCACACACTTCCATGTTATTTACACCTTGTACATATCACCATACTTTTTATATGCATCATGTTTCATGATACTTGTACATACTTTTCACAATTTATCCGATTTTTATATACTTATCACTTTTTCATATCGCTGATGTATATTCCCATGTTATACTTCATCTTAGTAGTTGTACATATTCCTCTTAGCATATATAAAACATTTCATAAAAATACTAATTAAGACTCATGCATTTCGCACACTACATCACATGGGAACTGCGTTTTGAACCAAATTTTTTCCCATACTAGGGGTTCACTTTGTGTCAGGTTGTCGATTATTTAGGGCATGGTTAAACTAAGAGATATGACTCCCACGTTCCATTGACTAAGTAATTTCAACGTATAACGAATGTTTCTCCCCGCGTCATACCTCTTGAACAAACTCACGATGGGAGGTATATAATAGGGAACTCGTTCATGTATGTCAAGTATATCTAATTCTCTTTCACATTATGGCAACCATGAGGTATATCATGAGGCAATTCAGGTACACTCATGTATATCAAATGGATTTTCCAAATGTACCGATGAATGATTAGCCACATAGGCAAGAGGTATATCATGGAAGTCATGCTAAAGGGGGAACCCTTAGACTAATTTCCTATGCATAAACCTCATATATACATCTAACCAAGGACACTTATACCTATTTTGCTGGTTTCATGTGAAATCTTGCCAAATTTTTGGGTCATCTTACAACCCAAATTTGTTCCATTTTTCCCGGTTTTAAAATAGGACCCTGCTAATGAGTTTGAAAACAAGTCAAATTGTATCTTGCATCGTGTACATCATTATTTTCCAAACTCGGGTCCTGTCCGTCATTTTACTTGCACCCTTAACGGAACATTATACAAGTGAAACCTAATAATAATAACTTCACTGGGGGTTCTTCCTTCCTCATTTTCTTCAAAAATACCAAAAACATTTTCTATCCTTTTTAAAAAAATAACAAAAACATTCCTTTTTAAAAATAAAATTTTTCTTTGCCTCTTAGGTGAGAACGCATACCCTAACTTGACCTAGCTCCCTATTAGCTCAGATCTCTTATCAAGCCACCCCGAAGATCCACACCCTCATCATCCACTTTATCTAGAACTAAACAGTCTTATCGGAGATTCCTTATGGAGAACATGGATTAGAATTCTAATGATCAGTGAGACCTAATAATAGTACTCGCTCATCTCGATGCAAAGATCGATAGTTTGCAAGCCATTGTCTGACAAATGTAAAGGTACAGAGGGAAAAATACTGAAATTTGGAAACCTATTATTTTGTTTCCACGTGCTATGGGACCACAAATGCCTAATCCAAAATGGGGTCCAAAAGATTATTAACAAGTTCCTCATGCTCCGCGCATCACTCTTATTAATGGACCACCCCCGACTCATTTGCCAATCCCCCACCTTGCTCAGCCAGGGGATAAACCATTAGTGCCTATTCCTATCGATCCCAAGGAAAAATAATTGAATCGAGTCAAGTAAGAACTCAAAATACTTTCCAAGAAGTTTGATCAGGTCAAAATCTTAGGGAACTACGTGGATTACACCCACATGTCCCCTTATCCAAAGGATAATTTACCAGAAAAATTCAAGATGCCCAATATAGAGATTTTTGGAGGTAGCGAACCTCCTATAGTGCATCTTCATAGTTACCACTACTCCATAAGCCTAATTGGGTCTACTAAAGAAATCATGGCTCAGATAAATCACCGTTCACTAGTTCATGTTGTGAAAAGAACCCCAAATTTGTAGGTAAGGGGATGTTGCTAGGGAATTAATGACCTAATACAAGTATAATGAGGAGTTGGAGGTAACATGCCAAGATCTTTAACTACTCAAGTAAAACCTGGAACAAATTTTCAATAATTTCATCAGTAAATGGAGAGAGAAGGTCATTACCATGACCAATCATATGTCTGAGGAGGAACATGTGAGTATTTTGAAGAATAATTTTCTACCACACATTCAGACTTCTATGGGTAGCCAATAATACCCCCATGCTGGGTTTTAAATCGAAGAGAATATACATAATCTGAATACCGAATATGAATTGAAGAATCTAGCATGACATCTCACACCTCATAAGTACGATAAAATAACTACTACCACTGTCTCAATTATAAATAACATCTCTCATCCTGCCCCTTCATGGGCACCATAAGCCCACCCTATTGTAACCCGAAAAGAATACACCGAGCTCTATACTCCCTTATCAAAAGTCTATCAATATCTCTTATCCACAAATCTCATCAAGACTTTAGACCTCCTTCCATTACCTAATACACTTCCCAAGAACTTTAGGCACGAGGCTTGTTACGATTTTCACCAAACTTCTAGGCACACCACCGACTTTTTCTTCCACCTAAGGAATATCACCCAAGGCCTCATAAATAAGGGTATTATCACTACTATAATAAATCCTAAGCCAAACAATACCCCCAAATCCTTTACTAAGGCATCATGTTGTCACAAATGCCATTCTTGCTAATGAAAACCCAGATTTTGACCCATCCACCAGTATCAAGTCCATCAGTAAACATATTCCTTATAGCAACTCTATTAAGTCACCAAAGCCTCTATAAATTTTCCCATTTTCCCTCCTATGCCCTAAAATTAATCCTGATCAAGCTCTTTCCCTCTTGATAATAGCATGCATGGCTATCAGAACTCGCTAAAAAATAATATGGAGTTGCAAACTCTTTTAAAATAACTCAGAAGCTTTAGGATGGAATTTCCATCTGAAATGACCCTTGAAGAAAGTAGTTGCAAGAAGATCCATTATGTGTACATGGAGCCCCAAAAATAGGCCCATTAACTTAACTACTAGTCTGTGCCCTTAAAGGAATTCAACTTTGGCAACATTATCCGAGTTCTGTAAGAATAATATACTACAAAGAGGAAGATATGCGAGGCTTACAAGCTGCTTACAATGCTAAAACGTAAAGGGTATTTGATCCATTATTTCCAACACTTCTTTGATGTGTGTGAATACTTGTATGAAGAATTAGTGAAAGATTTAAAATGACTCAACTCTTCATAGAAAGACGACATTATTGCTACCAGATGGGGTGATGACTCTGACAGTTCGAATGGCGATATTGAGATAAAGCTTAAAATAGGGTTTGAGATATTTTTGAAGATAGATTTAGTTTTACTGAAGGCCCGTAGCATGAGGTAAATCCCTTAAATGTCAAGTCTACTAGCACTAATAATACGAAAAGCACTGAAAGCATCGATATCAATTAATCATTTGGATTCCATACACTAGGAATGGATCTCTATATGACCCACACAGAGGCTAAGCCATCTGACTCATCTGGATCATCCCTACTGATAAAACCCTCCTCAACTGGCAAAGCATTCCAGTCATCTTAACTATACTGTGACACCCCGCCTAATTAAACATCGGGTGATCAGGCTTTTATTAAATTAAAACAGGTTTCTCAAATGGTTCATTCGTAGCATCCCTGTCGAAAACTTTTTAATTACTAATCACCTAAGTGAAAATTAGACCGGTGCCAAAATTTTATCTTTCTTAAACAGATAGATCAACCATGCGGAAAAATAGTAAAACAAATACCATGCTAAAACACAAACCAACAAAGTATAAGTACAACAGAATAAGAGTATTACCGAATAAACCATCGGCTAAAAATACCAAACAGCAATATAACAACTACTAATTTGAAACTAACATCCGAGACTGATACCGGAATACAAGTCCATACATAGAATAGGTTGAGATCCTGTACTAGATCTGAATGGGAGATATCGTCTAGTCAAAATCCTGTAAGCATCCACTGTGCTACAACTTCGAGTCCCTGGAATGAAATCATCATACATGGCATCCCTGTGGCTGGACACCTAAAAGGTTTTGAAAATATTTTATAGCAAGAGTTAGTACTCAAAACATTTTGAAAACATTTAGCAAGTGTTTATCACAATATAAAATGCAGTTATTGATTACACATGTTAGGTTCTCGTACACCCTCTTGAGTTTACTCACCCCTCATCTTTTGTGCACCCTAGCGTTCTACACTTAGCCCACCTAGTCATATCTTCCAAGCTAACTAGGACTAAGTAATCATTTGAACTTATCTATACCTAAGTTCTCGTATCGCCCACACAACATCCATTTCATTAACATCTCGCGAAGGTTAATTAATACTCAAGTAACATTTCACCTATGTTATGTTTCAAAACTTCTCATTTAGTTTCACTACTAAATTTCTACAATTATCACCATTTCTATCTTCCCACTTTTGTAATTAAGTTGCACTACTTAATTTACTAAATAGATATTCTCTATCAAATGTTACGTTCGTAATTAAGTTTCACTACTTAACTTACCAGTTTGGTATGTATTCTTTAAATACATAATATATATCAATCTACTAATACACAGAAGTAGAATATCATCAAGTATATATTTCATACACAATATATACTAAATATCAGTCATTACTATTTTGTCCTTTTTACACACGTAAGGACTCTTGGTTCAGAATGATTCATCGACCCCAAGTAAGAATTGGTTCGAAATGATACATCGACCCCAATTATTTATATACACAAATTCTGGCTCGGACTCTTTCATCACGCCACCAGTTCAAAGGTTTGGCTCGGCATTTTACATCGACCCCAAACATATAATAACCCTATGTTAGTTCGGAATATCTCATCGACCCTAACATAGTTAATTTAGGTATACTTCTCATGACCTAAAAGATCATATAATTCAGTAGATATACGCCCGACCGATTTATTATGTTCGTACATAATATTTTAATCTCTAATGTTTACGTACAATATTCGCTTTACGATTTACCTCATTAATCATAGTTATTTGAGTATTCACACAACTCTAAGTGTCCTAGTTACCCCTCACATATAATTTCAGTAGTTATTATTTACCCTACTGGTCTATTACTTGAATTGACTTTACCTCGCCTCGTAACTCAATTCCAAATTCTCCGATACTTTATTAAATCGGATTATTCTCGTCGGTCCATAATTCAAGCCCTACACCCACTGGCCTTATTGGACCTCAACAATATACCTACTGGTCTTATTATCACTCCCATATAAGTATAATAGGAAACCTAGGATACCCATTCGTTCCCGAAAATCAAAGAAACTTTAAACACGTAAAATTTGTGAAAAAAATAGCTTACTTCGATTGATCGACTACTGGGTTCGATCGATCGATCGAACAGGGACAGACGCAGTTCGTCTTCGTTAACCTCTTCCTCCATTAACAAATCTCCAAACTCCATTATAGTCCACCAAACTTCGACCCAATGATCCTAACATGTTTCCACATATACTAGGACAATTTCTAACGTTTCAAATACATCAAAACCTCAATCTATTTAAAGGAATTGTGGATTAAACCTAAGATTTCTTAAAAAACCTAACTATGGTGTTCTTCCCATAATTTCATTCAAAACCCATATTTTATTCCGAAATACTCATCGAGTCAAATCTGAATATTATTCCTCTACATATGTTCCATCTTTCTACATGCAATTCATATCCCAACATGTATAAATATCATTATTTTCTTTCCAAAATATGAGTTTAACAAAATCATTCAAAAGACCATACACATGGGTATTATAACTTTATAATCTTTGTAATAAACAACTTGCCTTGATAGAGGGTTCCTGATTTCGTGATTGTTGATGATGTTTGATTCTTTTTATCCTTCAATCCTCCTTCCCAACAAGTTTGTGGTGACAATCTCCTTTGAATCCTTCCCAGTTCTTTCTTTTGCCTTGAGAATTGTTTCTCTCTTATCTCTAATGGCTATGGTGTGTTTTCATGGGTTTTCTAACCCTAACCCCTCTTTTATACGGCTAATAAAAGGCTCTCACATTCGTAGGTCTCCTTACCATCTCATGTTATAAGACCAAAACGCCCTCGAACGGTCTCGGTTTAGTCCAAAATTACCCCGAGACTCAACTAGTACCCCCGGGTATACTATTTTGACTAATTTGACCCTTCCAGACTCATCTGTGACCTCTAAATTGTCATTTGAGTCACTTAAAAAATATTACTCGTTCTCACCCCCAACACGGTCTACACGCGTTAAGTAACTATTTACCACTCGCACTAAGTAAATATAATGAGGCAATATAAATTGGTAACTATCTCTCGATTAATATTCCAAAATTATAATTTTTAATAAATCTCATTAAATCACCCCTCTTACGTAATTTAAATTAAGTCGTATTTTCTCATTTAATTCTTCAATTTAATTAAATAGAATATTCAGAAATACGGGGTATTACATATACCTATCCAAAACCCTAGCAATTACCTTATAGAGAATGAACCTAAGCTTGTTTTCCCTCTTTTTATTACTGATATGAATGGAAATGAGGCCCCCTTTAATGAAGTTCTCAATATTATATCCAAAAAAGATTGTTAATGCAATAAAAAAAGATTTTAATTACCCTAATGTGCCTTATATTAATTTCATTGATCCTGCTCAAATCATTGATGAAGATGATTTAAGGAACGAGTAGTTGTTAACTGACCTTAATAAGGAAAAAAATCAAATAACATAGCCACGTTCAAACTAATGATGATGAGACTATTGTTATTAATCTTGGTACTAGTAGCACTCCGCGTGAGATTAGGATAGGGTGAAGCTTTAATGAGATTGAGCAGTTTTAATTAGAAGAGCTCCTAAAATAATTCATGGACATCTTTACACGGTTCCACGGTGATATGCCTGGCATCGACCTAAAGATCATACAACATGAAATCCCGACTTATCTAGAATGCAAGCTTGTCAAAATAGAATCAAGAAATATTTATCCCAAATGGTATCTTAAAGTTAAGGATGAAGTAGTCAAACAAATCAGCGTGGGCTTTATTTATGTGGTCGAATATCCAACTTGGCTCGCCAATATCGTCCCTATGCCAAAATCAGGAGGGAATGTCTACATGTGCATTGACTACCTAGATCTGAATAAAGCTTCTCTAAAGAACGATTAAGCTTTTCCCAACATCGTTGTTATCATCAATAATATTGTCAATTACACCCTCAAGTCATTTATCGGTGGCCTCATAGTGTACAACCATATCAGTATGCATCACAACCACCAAGAAAAAACCACTGTTACTACCCCATGGGCCTTTGACCTTAAGAATTCAGGGGATACATACCAAATAGCTTCTACAAAATTCTTGCAATATCCCATTCACAATAAGGTTAAGGTTTATGTTGATGATATGATCATAAAATCTAAAACTCGAGAGGGTCACATTCCTGCTTTGAGGAAATTATTTAAATGACTGTGGTAATACCAGACGTGTCTCAATCTGTAGAATTGCTCAGGGTCACAAAGATTAAACTCCTCGGCTTCATGATCAGTGAAAGAAGGATCGAAATGAACCTTGCAAACTCAAAAAAATCCTTAAAATGTCACCTCATCGCACAGATAAAGAATCTCATGGTTTCTTAGGCAAGCTTTAATACTTAAGAATGTTCATCAATCGAATCACTTCTATCTCTGAGCCTATTTTGAAGCTCCTTCAAAAGAATTCAACCAAAGTCCAGAATATGGCACGTCAAGAAGCCTTTAATAAAATCAAGCGGTACCTTAACTAATCGTTAGTACTCATGCCTCCGTAGCTCAGTCTATCTCTTCGCTTATAGCGCACTGTCACTGATATTGCGTATGGGGTTATACTAGCTTAGTATATTAAATAGTCGCGTCAGTAAATAGCTATTTACTGCGCTAGTTGTAAACTAGTAGGATATGAAATAAACTACTCCGCATTAGAGGAGCATATTACCCTAGTTTGGGACACTCAGAAGCTTCGACACTATATGATTGTGTTCCCTATCAAACTAATATCTCGAATGGATCCCATGAAATACCTACTAGAGAAGCCAACTTTATTAAGATAACCCATTGGTTATTATTTCTAACTGAGTTAGACATCACATATGTCACATAAAAAACCATGAAAGGAAGATCCATCTATGATTACCTAACTAATAATCCCATGGGAGAAGCCGATGTGTCGATTTCTAAATTCTCAAATGAGGATATTGTTTGTTTATATCCAAAAAATCTCTTGTAGAAGATGTTCCTCGACGAAGATGCTAACAAAAAGGGGTATGGTATCATGCCTAATAACCAAAAAACATAATAAAGTATGAAGAACCAATAACATGACGGAGTATGAAGCATGAATTGTAAGCCTTAAGATTTTCGTTGAGAAAGGAATTCGATACCTTGATGTCTATGGTGATTCAACCCTCATTATAGGATAAGTACTTCGTAAATGGAAAGTTACAGATGGAAAGCTCCTACCCTTTCATGATCACCTTGAAGAACTCGCACTACCTCTCCCGCTCGAGAAATAATTTCATTAATGCATTGACAACCATAGCTTCCATAGTCGACATGCCTGAGTGTATAACACTGACCACATTTCAAGTATAGAAGAAATATTTTCCAACCCATTACTACCACGATGAGCGCTGCATGACCCTTCGCAAGATTTCAACTCAACATATCAGTTGCGACAAAGAACTTTTCAAGAAAAACTTCAATAGATCCCATTTACAGTGCATAGCATGGTCTAATATTTAAGAAATGATGTAGAAGATCCACAATGGGAAATGTAGACCCCACATGAATGGTTAGATGCTTTCCAAAAAAAATGTTCGATGGGGATACTATTGTACCATCACGGTATAAGAGTGGATTGCTTATTTTAGAAGGTTTTTTAAATGCTAATAATTATCCAATCTCGAACACTTACCTCCCCGAGAGTTGTACGACATGACCTCTTTCTATCCCTTCTCAACTTGGGGCATTGACATAATTGGGAAATTCACTCCCAAAGAATCAAATGGGAATGAATTCATCCTAGTCGTCATTGATTACTTTACCAAATGGGTCGAGGTTGAGTCATACACGGTGTTGAATGCTAAGAAAGTAGCCAATTTCATTAAAAATAATATCATTTGATAGTACGAGGTCCCTCACGAGCTAATGTCAGACAATGTGATCTACTTTGAAGTAGAAATCACATAAGTGGTCGAGGAATACAAAATTCAGAGGCACGAGTCTTCTCTTTACCTACTGCAAACCAATGGGGATGTCGAATCTGTTAATAAAAGCCTCAAATCCATAATCATAAACGTGACCAAAAGTTGTAGGGATTAGACTTATCAAATTTTTTATGCCCTCTGGGATACCATAGGTCTATTAGAACCCCCATTAGGGCTACCCCTTACTCCTTGATTTACGACATGGAAGTAGTCCTGCCTATTGACATTGTGATACCCTCCCTACGATTTATGATTAAAAGACAAATCAAAGAGGTTAATTGGAAAAAATGTCGTTACGGTGAACTCACACTCTTAGATTAAAAGAGGATGAAAGATTTAGACCACATAAAAGGGTACCACCCTCACATTCCATAATCATTTAGAAATAAATTCAAAGATCTTTGTGTAAGAGAAGACGAACTCACTCTCAAAGAAATTATAGAACCCATCTAGGAACTGAGAGGGAAATTCAAGATTAATTAAAGAGGGTCGTATCTAGTAAAGAAGATCCTATCAAGCGACGCCGCCATGCTCATGGACCTCGACGGAGAAGAGATGGTTTGTCTAGTCAATGTGGATCATCTCAAGAAATTTTATCCCTGATCTGACTCTCGTCGCGTTAAGACTTTCTCATCTTTGTTTTATTCAAGAAAAAAATATCACCTCCCTTTATAGAATTACGCAGGATGTAATACTTCTCATATTAGTCTTTAAAATTTTTACAAGCACTCTCTTATCCATCAGTATCCCATAAAGTCACCTTGGGCACGGTCCTTTCTCTTTCATAAAAATGTTATTATTTTCTCCCATCAAGAAACATTAGTCTTTATCGTTATTCTTAATGAATAAAAGGATGGGTATGCCTTATCAGTCGGTATAGACACTTCAAACAAAAAGAAATTCCTCTAAATGCATAACACAATATATCAAAATAATTTCCTAATGTTCTTTTATTTCAACACATGGTTGTTACATGAAGTATCAGTGAAGAGAAAAGTCCCTAAGACTTATATAAACCAACCACCTACCTACCACAACATAGCCTACAAAAAGACATGTCCCAAACATATGACCAAACACAAACATACCTACTAACTAAACCTACACCAATAAAAGATTCACAAATACACCTCAACTTCCAAAATGCCCTGCCTCACCACCATCATCATTACCCCATCACCACTATTCCCTAAGGGTCCCTAAAAGTCCCAATATTCACGAAACTTCCTTATATGCTCCATGTGGAGATATTCCTTGAAAAGGATAGGTGGCATAAACTAGGCCACCTCTTCCTAATTTCCTAATTTCCTCATAACTATCTTCAGGACCACATCCTTCCATAACCACTCCAAACAATCTCTAGATACCACATCATCTTCCCCCTTAGATTGGGACGAACGGGTGGATGGCCTACGAATATACCATAGTGTCCCAAAAGTCATTACTTAGGATTTAGTTAGTTCCTCCAAAGGAAAGAAATTTAGTATGCATGGAGGAACGAATTTCTCCCAACATGTTTGACGTAGAAGCCGCTGAGGGAAATAAAAAAAGTCTGGTAAAGACCTACCAATCGAACATAACATTTGTCCTCTAACAACAAGATGGGATGTAATTTACTCCACCATGGAACATACCAACGAAGATGTCTAGATCCATGTTCCACAAGCCAATCAACCTAGTTCTCCATAGAAGGACCAAAATTATAGAAGTGTCGTACAAAGAAATTCGAAACTCTAATTAGGGGATACTCGAGATGAGACATAAAATGAACTCTCTCTACCAACCATATGAATAAAACCATAAGGAGGCCTCACGTGGCTGCAGTAGTGATTCATCTATAGGACTATTGTAGATACCTGGGGGTACACACTCAGATCACCTGTGACTAAGAGCATTTTGGTAGTGAAGACCATGTCCATAACAATAATAAATCCATTGTCTTTATAATCTCTCTTGTGCATATAATTCAGCATCACGGGAAAATTAATACCTCCTCCATAAACTAGTGGTTGGGCGACAGAAGGAGAAATATGTAGCAATTCAACTAAAGACACCAGAGGAGAGAAAGAAAGGATAGGAATGGTTTTAGAAACTTGAGGGTTGACATATACGTTGGCCAAAATTTCTTCATAGGTGGGACACACCTCATCCAAGCTGAAGAAAAGCATATGGTCTTCATGGTACCATAACCACAATGCTATCAAGTAGTTCCATTAGATTGAGCGATTATGCCACAAAGTTTTCGAGCCCAAGATGAATGTTGTGTAGTTAATAGTATTCAAGAAGAGAGCCTCCGACCCTTTAATATAAGAGGCAAAGGCCTCTGTCACGGGGACAAAAATTTCATAAGAATAGAGGAACTCTGCGAAAGAAGGAAGAAGAATAGTTAAAGTGTGGTTTTGAACTCCACCCAAAGGACCCTTTTATACTTGAAGCTCTCTACAAGAAGACGAAATAATCAAACTGCTGCAACAATAAAAAGTCCTAAGTACCAAATATGAAGTAAGAGGACAATCATGGCTGAAATGCAACAATACTATATTAATATGCTGATAGACAGGCCAAGGGGTAAGTCATTCGGCACACACCTATTTTGGGAAAGTCCTATGTTTCCTCTTTTATCCACTTCATTTTGAAATAAATTCTCTCTAAAAATTGATGTTTTATAAAGAGTCTCTCTAACATTTTCTTTACTTAAATATTCAAAAATTTCCTTTCTCTTTCATTCAAAAATTTCCTTTCTCTTTCATTCAAATAAAACCCCCAATGGAAATTTAAAAAAATGCATATAAATCAAGTCATTTATTCAAGATAAGACAAAAATGAAAAAGCATCATTTATTTATCTTTGTCATTACATTCACATTTTTCAAGAAAAAGGGAAAAAAGAAAAAAGATCAAAATTATTGGGATGAAAATCAGACTTTCCTAAATCTAGCTCTAACCATCACCTCAGGGGTCCCGGGGAATGCACTTCTCACGATGGTGTGAGGTAGACCCCCACTTCCCGTGCCAGCCTTCAGCACAAAATTGTCAATAGTCACCAGAGGTGACATGAAGGATTGATCCATTGTCCGCACACACAAATCCATATTGGTCATTAAATCCTAAACATTTCTCATCCAGGATGACAAAACTACCACAGTCTGCAGGAAAGCAAGAATCAGGTAAAGAGTTCAAGTTAGTAATGGAGAAAGAAGTCAATGGAACTCATAATTTCTCAGAATTTGAAGTGAAAAAATTTAAATATACCTCTCTCTAAAGATCCTCCTTAGAAAAAGGAGGTAAGACATCAAGTTTCTTCTACGGAGACATAATTGGCCCCCACTCAAATGAATAAGTAGGAAGGAGTGGAGGAGTGCCGGGGAATAGAAGCTTCCACCGTCACCGCTGCTGGCCACTCCCAGATGCCTACATAGAAGTTCCCGTTGCACTACCACCACCCCTAATCGTACCTTGGCACCGCATCCGTATATAGTCTGTACTACTCCCCTCTATATTTGTCACCCGCACCTTATCAAACATCTTCCACGTGCTTCTCTTATATGTAGGACAGACTGACGGTGGGACCTTCACATTCGTCTCCATAATCTTCTTGATCGCCCTCTCGCCTAGGTATAAAAAATGCTCAAACACGTGTGGACGTATGGGTATGAATGCCCGTAGCCCCCAATGCTCCCAAGGACTGACCCCAAGGGTAGAACAACATGTGTCACCAAATAAAAAAATATATACAAAAAAGAGAATAAAACCTATCCTGGTTGCTCATAATGGCTTTCAGCCTACCCTTACATCCTTAAGGAGCATAAAATCCTTCGATACCCTGTTCATATTCCTCCACCAAAGCATCATATGTCACTCCCCCTCATATCCTCTTTAAAAATCATGAACCACGCTTTGTATTCGATCACCTCGTAAAACCACGCCTAAAAAAGAAACACAAATTTTCAAAATAAAAAATCTCCAAAGAGAATAATGAAAAAATAAAAATAAAAAATTAAAGTGATATTTTAAGGTTACCTCCTGAAGATATGTGGGCCCAGTAAAAGACTGTAGACAATGTCGATTGAAGATGTCAAAGGAAGCATAAAAAGGCGCCAACGTCATATTCCCCCATTCGTATATATGAATCTTAAAAACGATCAGTAGAAATGGAAAGAACCACTCTTGGACGACATCTCCGCTCGTCGCCACCATGAAGGCTCCCGCAAAAGTAGAATAAACATGTTGGTCCCCTGCCACACCTACCACCTGCCAGTAACATCTATTGGCCTTGACAGGAAGGTATTGTTCATCACCGACACCTTCACTCCTTAAAGTTGATCCTCCTAAAATCTCTCAACGCCACCCGAATCGCCTCCTTTGTTAGGTAAGCACACTATGAACCTCTATTTGGTGCCCCTTATACTCCAACCTATCAGTTGATGCACATAAATCAGAGTAACAGTCATCTCACCCACACCCAAATAGAAGGTATGAGTGGTGTCCCAACACCTCTCGCCCAGCCTGCACAAAATTGTCATCGATCGAGATGTTTCATCTAAGGATCCCAAAAGAGTACCAAACCCAATGGCGCCCACCATAAGATGTACCTCTTAGGGGATCTTTTACCACACCTTTTTTATCCCTATTTTTTCGCGAGAACGAATGCTCGACTGGGCATTGTCAGTCTGTGAAAATAAAATTCAGAACCAAAAAAGCATCAATCCCCAATCGAAAAATAAATTCAAATTCAAAAACGAAATTCAAAAATAAAAATAAAACTAAATAGATATTCACAAAGCCATCTGCGTACTCACCCTCGCATATAGTTGAAGCTCAGGCTCTTGTAATAAGATCCTTTCATTACCCATTGCCCTAACACTATGGTGTGCATTCTTCATTCCCACCGCCATCACCCTGACATGTTGCCTCTCAATGCCATCCCAATCTTGGGTCTCAAAGAAAAGGTTGGTAGCGATTCCTTCATTAGAAATTTTTTAAAAATTCTCTTAAACTGCTTTATAAAGGTAGAATTTTCTGAATTGCCTTGCCTTTTTTTATAAAGAGCCAAAGGGTATGCAATCGGCATGCCCTGGATATGCCAATTGGCAGTAACCCTTGGGAAACCCCAAAGCCCCTCAGAATTTCATGCCTATGCCAATCAGTACCCCCAATCTGTGCCAATCGGCACACCCCTTCCAATTTCGTTACAAAAACAACAAATAAAACCTCATAATTGTAAAAAAAAAATCCTAACAATTCTCAAAAAATCCAAAAACTCAAAGTAACCTTCTTCACCATGAAAAATCACCCAAATAACTCCTGAGGGTAATTAAAAAAATTCTATAATTTATAAAAAATGCCACAAAATTCTAGAAAATCCTAAAATCCTAAAATTCAAATTTATCAAAATTATGCACTTTCTAATCAAAATCCTCAAAATCTAAAGATTCGAGAATCTAAAATAATCAAAATTTACAAAAGACTCAGAAAAATCTCAAACATTTCCAAAAAATTCCATTGCCATCCATATCAAAGCCCCTCGGGTCCACAAAATTAACCTTTACCCTCATAATTGGCTGCGATCCTCTGAATCACTCATATTCACTGTTTAGGTCCACAAAATTGAATTTTTGCCTCAAAATTAATCGTGATCCTCCGAATTGGTTGCATCCACTTTTTAGATCCTCAGAAGTGACCTTGGCCCTCAGAATTGTTAAAAAAATGCTTACTAGATTTTAACTGAAATTTAATTTTAAGAAAACTCCAAATATAGACTCCTTGAACGAAACTCTTTTCGAATAAAACATAAGGTGTGTAAAGTATATTCTAAATATGAGTGACAAATTTGCTAGTTTGGTTTCCTTAGGTTTTTAAAATAAAACCCAAACTATGTCTTTAATATGAAACCTAGCATAAACAGTAAAGTAAATTGACGGTGTTTGGAGAAAAACGTTTGAGGGTTTTTGGCTTAAACGTTTTGGGTTTTATCTCCTCCCTCTCCGTTATTTTTTCTCTCTCTTCTCCCTTTATGTTTTCTCTTAAAAGAGATGATCTCTCAAGAATGAAAAACTTCTTAGATGATGACACTAAGAGTTCTTTTATACTGGGCAAACGAAGGATCGAGAAGGTTGATTCAAATCAAAGTTTGGGATCTCTTTTGACCGTTTGACTTCTCATCCAAGGGCTGATAGAAAGTGGGTGTTATTTAGACGTTGATTGGTTATCTTTGGAGTCAGAAGGATTGAGGAAAAACACATGCAGACCGTCAATAGATTCAAATTAAAGGCTACGATCTAATCTCACATCTAAGACTCAAATAAAACACAAATCGCACCATTATAACAACAACACGTGTATGGTCTAGATGGAGCAGAAAATGCGTGTTTTGAATTTTTATATGATCCAAATTTTAACCCCAATATTCTCTAGCAATTTCATTTTCTACCCTGAATAATTTTTTAAGGAAAATAATATTTATGTTTTTAACCCCAAACATTTAAAATCACATCTTAATTAATTTCAAAATTCATTTTAAATGATTTTAAAATATTTTAAGTTATTTTAAAATGTTAGAAAAATTCCAAAAAATCATATGACTCCTATGCACACATAATAACATATATATGAAGTGATTGTGTCCTATTTGTGGGTTCGTGAGAGTAATACTTCCCTTTGAAGATCATTCGAGGTTCTCGGATTGGATTTCCATCTTGAAGCTTGGAATCTTTGAGAGAGGGTAACCCTTAAAAGTCTAATCCTATTTTGTCTCAATATCCAAATTAGTTGAAACTCCTATATGGCACAGACTCAAGTGAGTCAACCGTATAGTATGTTCTCAAATTGGTGCGATCCTTTGAATCCGTCACATACACTTTTTAGGTTTGCAGAATTGACCTTGGCGCTCAAAATTGGTCGTGATCCTCTAAATTGATCGTATACATTCTTTAAGTTCTCATAATTGATCTTGGTCCTCAAAATTGGCCTCGATCCTCTAAATCGATAGCATACACTCTTTAGGTTTGCAGAATTCACCTTGGCCCTCATAATTATCTACGATCCTCTGAATTGGTCGTATACACTCTTTAGGTCCACGGAATTAACGTTGGCCCTCAAAATTAGTCTTGATCCTATGAATCGATCGCACGCACTCCTTAGGTCCATAAAATTGAACTTGTCCATCAGAATTGTCCATGATCCTCTGAATTGGTTGTATACACCCTTATCCCTCGAAATCTTTATTTACCCATCGAATCGGTCACATATACCCTTTAGGTCTCCAAAATAAGGCCTTTATCCCAAGAACTCACAACTTCTATTAGGGTGTCTATATTTTGACAAACTTCGATTATTCTAAGCTCTCTTGTCGAGGGCATCTATAGACACCTCATTATAGTACCACACAATCACCTCCATAAGTCCTTGAACTATCTTTTTTACCCTTGGAAACTTGGTCCTCCTTAAAGACCCTAAACTAGAGATCACCGGATGCTTTTTGAGCTTTTTTTGATTTTCACCAACTCTCCTACTTGAGAATATCCTAACACGCCTTAATATGAATCTGAATCTCATTTATAATGGTCCATACTATGTGCGAATTACACTTACGATTCACATTTATCTCCCCTTTTATCCGAAAGCTCATCGAACGCTTATCGAGCTCCATTTGACTTTGGTCAACTCTTGATACTGAGATTATCTTAACACACTTTCATTGATATTTGAATCCCCATTCCATTGGTAGATACCATGCCCTAATTGGACATATGGTTCTCATTTAACTGTCGTTTTACACAAAAACCCTTAATCGAAGGTCAACCAATGCTTTCGAGCTCCATTTGACTTTATTCAACTCTCACACCTGAGAGTACCATAACACATCTTCGTAGATCTTTAAATACTCTTTCCAATGGTCTCGACTGCGTATGAACTAGTTTATAATTTGTACTTTATGGATATTTTTTCAGGAAATCGACGTTTGGTATGCCTAAGTATGGCAACTGTGTTGATAGGCAGGCCAAAGCCTATGTCAATCGGTAAACCCACCATCCTTAAAGGTTACCTATTTAAGGAAGACTTGACCTCATTGTTCAAAGCCTTTTTTCTTGACCCTTACTCCTCACCTCAAAACCAATGTGCATCTTTTCGAATATCCCTTTCCAAACATTCCCTCTCACATTCCATTTCTTCACTCTCACCTCACCTTTTCACCACCATGACATCATCCATCAAAATCAACCTACATTTCTCCAAAATCGGAGTTCAAGTCACTTAGAAGGTCCACATCCTCTCTATTAAAGCTCATCATTTAGTATTATTCCTTATACTTTACTACTATTAACATAATTTTTCATTTTATCACCCTACTCACCCTTTTATCTACATATATTCCCAAATTTATTTTCACAAAACCCAAAAATCCCACAAAAAGATGGTTAATCTATAAATCCCAAATTAAAGTTTTCTCCCACTTTTTTAGATTTTCACTACTTTCACACGTATTATTCACAAACTAAATAGAAAACTTTAGTTTCGAGTTTATGGGAGAAACCCCACCCTTGTGTTGTTTTGAACTATGTGGACTTTTTTGTTAATTCCATCTACGTTGGCATCCTGGATTTTTCTTGGGATTTGAGTCTTCCTTTTCTTCATTTTTCACATTTCCTTCAGTATCCTTCCATTACTATTTTCATATCTATTTTTTCTTACTTTTAGTAGTCCCGCCAGACATGCGTGCTCATTCGTTCATATTGAGTCATGATCTGACATACTAGTCATATATATTGGATTTGTTTTACTATCCTTTAGTAGTCCAGCGAGACATGAATATTCACTCTTTTATAGTGAATCATGATGCGATGTACCGCTCATATTTTTACTACATATATATTTTCTTTTCTTTAAGTTGTAATATTTCTAATGATTCATTACCATCTTTCTCATGACGTGGACACGATGATTTCACTCCTCACGCACTTTTCAAACATATATACATTTTTTCACACCACAAGCACTATACATATTTTAGGAGAAAAGGATAATATTATTATAGCCCATGAGAGACCGAAAGGGAAAAATGGGTGTCTAATATCTTCTCATTCCTTAACTTAGTCCTCGAACCCATGATATATTGGTTTCTTATGTATCAATTAGTCTTTTGACGTCATTTCTTTGGGGAATGCTATATTTTTTTTATGTGAATCCATTTTATATATTTCATCCCCTTTTGACGACGGACGTTTTATGTCCATAGAAGCCTGCAAACATCTCGTGAGTGGCGGAAATGGAATTCTCTTCCTTGAACCCATTTACATGTAAGTCCTCGGGGCATACCCGATGAACCCAAATGTCCATATAAGGCTAGGTATCTATAGATACCTAGTGAAGGCAAATGATCTGCATGTTTAACTATAGAGTCAAGGTTTGGGGACTAGTTTGGGGACTGAGAAGGTGTTAGGCACCCTTTATACCATTTTGGACTCAAATATAGATCGAAAATATGTGTATTGGCGTGTTATAGTGTAAAAAGAAAGTATTAAAATGAAAATAATTAGTATATAAATAGATTGTCCAGTGCAGTGTGGGAGGTGTGTGCAGATAATAGAAACAAATGATGAATATGTACAAAGTCAAACTTGTTCACTCAGACGAATGTCCAAGAGGGCCTATGTACTCGCACAGAGCGATTCAAAGTCCACATGGTTCGTATTAAGACAAGAGGGATTATACCTTATATAGAGGCGATGTAAGAGATTTAAACTTTTTTTGATCTCTCAAAGTGTTTTTAGAGTAAAAAAAACTGGATCTGAAAATGTAAATGATTTATGTTCATGAAAGAAATTAAATGAGATAGATTCAATTATAAAGTCACTTTGATGATGAAAGAATATTAAAACTTCCAACATTAAGAATAAAATAATAGGTAGAATTCCCGAATTCAGTGATCCTTTAACCTATATGAGAATATTCCGTGTTTTTATTCTTTTTTTTAGTTTTTTGGATGTTTATTAAATTAAGGAGTGAAAATATGTACAAGATTTGACTTGAATTTTATAGATCGGGTTTCTCTAAAACGCCTATCTATCCATAATAGGAGGAATCAAAGTCAACATAATTCAGACATAACCATTAGAGAAAATTCCATATCCAAAATAGAAGAGAAATGAAGAAAAGAAGAGTAAGTGTGGTGTTACATCACAAGACCACCCTAGGAAATTTAGTTATGATTGTTAATACTTAGATTGTTCTTAATCATACTTACATGGAGTTGTTTCGACTTTGATTTACTTTATGGATTCAATTTTTTATATACCTCCACACACACATGCACGAGTTATTTGAACATTAACTTCACATGTTATATTTGAGTTAAGTGATATGTTCTACCATCAATCTTGTCATCTACATATTTCATAACTATAGGAGATTTGTGCATGTAAGAACCATTGCCCGTGAGATTATTTGATTTTATTAAAAATTTATGAGGGTGCATGGGAAAGGGCTACAAAAGGAGCAAATAACCTTTATGGGAAAGCCCCAATTGGAAAGAGCCTAATGAAAAGATTAAAGACATTAAAAATAGAAAATTTTCCAAAGGACAACATGTTTAGTATGTTTGATTTTCACAACGGATAGCTTCAAAAGAATATAGAGAAAATAAAATATTATATATTTTTATCTTTTGAGGGTTTTATAGTTGAAGATCAATGGATTTCCACAATGAATCCTTGTTATGCTCATTTTGTCATGCCACTATTTGTAGAATCATCAATATTCTAAGCTTGTGGATATTGTTCTTGTTTGTTTATAGAGTTCACTTTGTCTTACCACTTGAAGCTAAATCTTAGTTTGATAAAGTTTTGCGATCAAATAAAACTCCTTAAACATATATGAGTGTTTGGGTCATAATTTAATTGTGTCTAGTTTACACTCACTCATTCAATCCCACATGTATAAACACATTGATACTATGATAGTGTGTAAATCTTTTATATTTTTTGTCAATTTCTTTTTATTGCTTATACCTATATGTGTGTCAATATTTCATTGGTATATTTTATATATGGTATCGTTTCTTTTGAGGTTTTACAATTTGCATTTAGTCCATATTTGACATATACTTTATCTTAGGATTTTTTTTGGCATGCTATATGATCATATTAGTATATCTCGTTGGATGCATTGAAATTCTTTATCTAATTTTGGTAATTTGAAACTGGTATCTTACATCATAGCTTATTCATATTGGTATCTTTTTGCATCAATATTGACATTGTTTATCATAGTTTAGATTGTTTGTGCTTGTGTTTCCATGTTGTGTTTTGCTATACTTTACACCATTTCATGATTTTATTCCCTCCTCTGTATTTCAAATTGGTACCTCATATCACAAATTTAGGTGGAGATTTGGTTTTTGGTGGGGTAATTGTTTTATGCTTTCTTGCTTTATCTATTCCTGAACAAAAAGTGGGGAGAAATGGCATATTTCCTTTCATGATTAGGATATCTTTATCTTAGGGGATATGACTTACCTAGGTTGAGATCTTTTTAGATATTGTTAGAAATTTATTCTTATGCAGATTTTGTATTTGTTATTTTCTTTTTACATTTGAAGGTGTGTAGCTTTACAACATGCAACAAAGTTTCGAGCATGCAAATCTACTCAACATATGTATTTGTCGAGCGTCTATACTTTTTTCCATCTGGGGGTTGGAAATTTAGTCTTTTTAGAAAGATTGACCGCCCATAGGATTTTTATTATGGTTTCGTCCTGGAATAGTCAAAGGGAGAGATTTGAAAGGATAAATTTTCAATCGAGTCAAATTTGTTTGTAATTAGCTTAATTACGGATAAAGCATTTGAGTCATAGGTTAGGCTTTGTATTGTCGATCTCATAAGCTTATGACATGTTTTATGAAGACGTAGTATCCAAGCTCAAAAGTTGGATACACATCGTGTTATGTTTATCGTGCCAAGTTTGTTTTCATGTTTATCGAGGATCTCGTAAGGTATGGATGCATTTTGAATATGGTCCTTGGATATTTTTTAAGGGTGATTATTTTTCGAAAAAAATAATCTGAAACTATTTTTTAATTGTTTTTTGAAAAAAATATTTTTTTCAGTTCGTTAGAATGAGTTTCTAGAACAAAATGGACATTTAGTTTGAATGAAGATATAACCTCATTATAACGAACTTGGAATCTCATTGGAGCGTGCATATAACGAACATCAAATAAGGACTCTCTGTCAAACAGTGGACAACACTGTCGAAGCTCGTTGGAAGTTTGTTAGAATAAAAAAGGCTTCTCGTTCGAACAAACTTAGTTCTTGTTAGAACTAAAATGCCTTCTTATTCGAACAAACCATACACTCTTATTCGAACTAGTTTTCTGCCTCAAAATTCAAGTTTTCATTACTTAAGGCATGTTGGACTCAGATTTTTTAAAAACTTTTGGAAAAAATTAATTCCTTACTTGTTTACCAAAGTTCCAAAACCCTAGTTTCACCCTTTGAGGTTAAAGATTCAAGTTTATATATTCATATGCTTTGATATCCTTGTGTGGGGAACCAAAGTTTGTTTCTCATCATCTTGAATTGAGAACATGTTTCGTTCGATGGACTTTGTACTTGGTTTGTTTTGTTACGATGAAGAATGGGTGGATTCCGTGTTCTTATTCCGTATATGGTTGTTGAGCCTCATTGGTGGATACCGAGGCGTTCGTGGACTCGTGTGTTGTGGCAACTTATGTGGGTGGACTCCTACGTTGCACTATGACAGAGAGGTAAAAAATGAAAGAGCGTTAAGGCTTGCAAGGAAAATTAGTCGTTGAGTAAGTCTACTGTCTATTCTTTGTAAAATCTTATCATATTGATTTGATTGGCTGGGTCATTCGAGATTTTTCCCTTTATAGTTTTCTTTGTGCATCAGCATTGATGATGCTATAAATAACACCACTTGTATGAGGTATTGATAAGCTCAAGCTAGTAGCTATAATAGCAACACAAGAGTAATAAACTAGTAGAAGGAGATGAGGAGAAGATGAGAAGATGAGAAACACTTGTATTTAAGTTGTTCAGCCAATTTGGCCTACGTCCACTATGAGTGTGTGAGTGAATTTCACTAGAATAAGGGCACTGATGGCCTGTGATACAATCTCTCACTTCTCTCTCTACTGTGTATTGCTGCAGAGCTCCCACTACGGTTGCAATTCTGGTCCCCATTTTAGGTAGAAGAAGTTATGTATATATAGTGCTTGGGGGGTGTAGTGTACCCCCCAAGCATGCCATGAGCATGTATGTGGCGATCGAACCAATCTCATGTGGAAACCTGGCGGTGCCAGATGCAGCTAATGATGACCAAATTTTCCCTCACGTGAGGGGAATGAGATGGTTATAACAGTTTAGTCCATGTATTCCAAGTCTCCCATGTGCTTATGTATGCTCGGACCTGTGATGTCATCCGTTGTAACCTCGGCCTAGCCGAGTACGATGTTAGTAAGTCTGAGGGTTGTCTTTGATCTGCCAATCGCAAGTATGACCTTGGCCAGATTAACCAGCCAAGATCAGATATTAAGCATAGCTTAAGTGTCGGCTGAAGTAGAGTATGCCGATGGTAGTCGCTTGAGTCCATGAGATGTGTCTGACCTCGGCTGATGGCCAGCCGAGGTTGTTCATTGTGGTGCCAACCTTTTAAAGGATGACCTCTCTGATGGATATTATGAGCTTCCTATTAACTCGGATGTTATGCCAGTCGAGGTTATTGACTACGAGTACGAGGGTACATATCGGGCACATCAATCACCCCTAGCCCTTAGTCTCTTATGTGAGTAGGTGGCTGAGGGGTATATAGGTTAGGCTGATGAAGAGTCATTTTTGGTGACTTGGGTTGTGGAGTATTTTTGGACACATGTCACTTTTTGAAGTGACTAGAGTTTGTCCCAAGGCATGAGCGGGAAAAAGGAAAATATTTTGTATTTTTTTAAATGCAGAAAAAAGAGAAAAAGGGCGATGGAATAACGGTGGAAAAACTGACAGTTGGAGCAAAAATTAGACTACCTAAAGGAACAATTGAGACACGTACACAAAGGGAACAAGTCCGAATGAGCACATAGCCAAATTATTATCTTCAAGTTAAGTGAGTGGGTAGTCAATTTTAAGTAATCCGGGGGCGGGAAAATCACAGAATGGACTGACGTCACCTTTTAGGTTTTCTAGGGCAATGATGGGTGCCTTGAGAATTGTGCCCCATCATTAGATAAGGTTAAATAGTTTTTCTCTTTCCTCATTTTCTTTTTTCTCTCACTTTTCCCACCATAGAGTTCTTGCTACTGATATTTTTCTCAAACCCTTCATAGCCAAAGCATCACCCTCTCTCTGGTTCTTAAGTCATCCTCGGTTTGTAACCCCTCTCCTTTTATTCTTCATTGCTCAGGTAACCATCCTGCTCTTCGCTTCTTTAATTTCTGGCTTTATTTGCAACTTCCATTTTTTCGATGAGTTTTTCTATTTTCGCCAAGGGAAACCACCACTGTTTAGTGGTTTTAAGTGAGAGTCAAGGGGCCTTAGGGATTATTTCAAGATTTATTGGTCATCCTTAGGTTAGTTTAAGTCGAATTCTGGCCTTTTGGATTTTTCGACTGACCTCCGGTTATCTTCTTCGGTGGGCTGCTTTACACTATTATTGGTGTTCTTGTTGAAAAATCTTTGGATACCAAGTTCTGATCTTTAGCTTGGGTAGTATAAGTTTTTTTATACATTTTCCTTTTTATCTTTAACTCTCCAAGTGTATCGTCCTCTATCGTATGCTACGACCCCTGTATAAACTTGATAAAGAGTTCCCAACTCTGCGCGAGGAGTGTTTCAATAAGATCAGACAGATAGAGTTAGCCCAAGCCGAGGCTCGTAGGGCCGAGACTTTTCCCCTCAGACTAATTTTTCCTCTACCTTTAGCTGTTATCCACCCTGAGTCAGCACAGGTTCCTGTCCCTATGTCAGAATTGGCTTCTTCAGACCCAATGTCAACTTCTGAGGCTGATGAGTTCGTAGACTCCTTTTAAGAATCTATGGATTACTCCCCTAGGCAAAGTGAGGTTTCGGAGGACGCCGAGGTTTCAAGTCGTACCTCATCTCACCAAGGTTCTATCACTTCTCGTCTATCTCCGTCCTTAGAAATCTTAGATACTAGTGTGGCGACTCCTCCTCCCATTAATGCCATTCCTCTATTGGCCTCCACCAGTGTTGAGTTTGTGAAGAGGTTTCCTGGTGGTGCCCCTACGGGTGCCCAGGACGAAGTTGCTGGGGATGGTGATGATGATGAAGAAAGTGAACTTAATACCTATGTAGCTACAGAGTATGAGAGTACTGTGAATGAGTACGACCTTTTTTTCCTTTAGACACCTTTATTCCATAGATTCCTCAATCATCCATAGAAAACCTCTGAAGGACGAATGGGCCTTCGATGGCTGAGATGGAAAAATTTGCGTCTATGAGCATATGTTTAAGTTGGGTTTTCATCTTCCCATACACCCAACTATCAGAGCTATTCTCTCATACATAAACCTTTCCCCTTCCCATTTGTCTTCCAATGCTTGGAGGGTTATGAGAGGGTTATGATTTGGGCTATCATTCTTTGGAAGGTTTTTCACCATTCAGACCTTCCAGTTAGAGTTTTTACTGGTTGCTACGTTCCCTTATTTTCCAAAAATCACCCCGTATACTACCACTTCGTAGCCAGGAAATTCGAGAAGAAGATGCTCTTGGTTACCCAAACTTCCAACCATAATTGGAAGCCTCGGTAGTTCTTTGTTTCTGGGGCTTGAAAGTTTAGCCCAGACGAGGCTTTTGGAACGTCGGTTCCGAGGACCCCTCTGAGATGGGTGAAAGTATCTCATGCAGCTAAAGCCGACCCTGGCCTTAGCCAGGATAATAACAACAACAATGAGGACCTTCATAACCTAGGTGAGAAAGGTTGTCTTGTTAAGTATGAACATTTGATGACCCCCTATTACCTTTCTCAGACAGGTTTGCGGGTGGCCCTCTGGAAGAACTTCATAAGTTTTAAAATTTTCTTCCAAAGTGGTGTTTTGTACTTTTTATCTATCTAACTTGCTAACTCAGAGACTTATCTTTCTGTAGAGCGACCCGCAGGCATTTCGGACGATTTCTGGGAGATGTCAGCCCCCAGCCTTGTAAAGATCGTGGAAAAATGAGGCAGTAAGAATATGCCCCCTCCTACCCAGATAAAAAAGAGTATTGGCACTTTAAAGGGTGATGCTAGCAAGAAAAGGAAGGCGTCTACTGAACCAGCTCGTACTAAGCCGAGCAAGGCTACTAAGGATCGTGTGATCCCTATTTCCATCGACGATGCTTTTGCCTCTCGCCTATCGCAACTCAAGATTGTAGATAGAGTGATCAGACATAGCCTAAAATTTGTCGATGCTATTGGCACCATCATGACTAAGGAGGATAAGCACTTTCTTCAGGCCTTAGATATCCCTTTATTGGTTGAGTTTACACTCCATAGGGCGGCTCAGGTATCATTTTTTTAATTTTTCTTTGAAGTGTTCTCTCTGCTCCTTAACATTATTATTCGTATATCTGATCTTCTTCTACAAAGTGTTGTATCTCTTCGCCGCCTTGTTGACCGATCTTTGAGCAAATTACCCCTTATACAAAAGGGCAAGGACGCTGAGAAAACTGAGGCCAATCTATAGGCCGAGGTTGACAGGCTGAAAGGAGTCGTCCAAGAGAGGGACTACCAGATTACTCAGCTTAAGGAGGATCACGGCAAGACTCTCAAGGCAAAAGATCAGAGTCTTCAATTAAAAGTTGATGTTGCTATGAAAGCTGTATTGGAAGATGCTGCAGAGAAAACCATTGAGGACTACAAAGTCTCTGACGAGTTTGTCATATTAGGCTTTGAGTATTTAGAGAGGGGAATTAAAGTGACCAACCGATGGGAGGCCATGAAGTAAGGTGAGTCTAGGAGCTTGTCTGTCGAGGACTTTGTCGGTCTCGACTTTGGAGACCCTTTATTCGCCCAAGATTTAAAGGAAGTAGAAGAGAGTGATGCTGCCCCGGCCGAGATGGATCCTCTTGAGGTCATGGAGACTAACGATGGTGATCAGCATGGTGACGAGGTTGAAGTTACGAATCCCATCCTTGACCCCACCAATCCAGCTACTGACCAGTCGGCTCCTGCTGAGGGTCAAACTGAGATTTGAGCATCTATCCCTCTTTGAAGAACTTTTTGTGAAGCTTTGTGTAATTCTTGTTTTGACGAACTTTGGTTATTACTTTTTGATATTTTGAATGTAACTATGTAGCCTCTTCATGCTACGAGTATAAACAGATACACTTTTTCTGTTTCTATTACTCTTCTATGATGTTTAGTTGTTCTATGATCGTGATATTCCACATACCACAAATTTCACCATAAGAATAGAAACATGATGAATATGTTAAAGGTCCGAGTTCACTAAATTATGATGTTTATAATCATAATTTCACCAAACTAATGATTTTCAATTTCCGAGGTCACCAATTTATGGTGTCTAACATCATATTTCACCAAACTAATGATGTTAAAGGTCCGAGGTCACCAATTTATGGTGTTTAACCTCATATTTTCACCAAATTAATGATGTCTGAGGAGAGAGGTCACAAAATATGGTATGTTACCTCATATTATCACCAAATTAATGATGTTAAAGGTTTGAGATCACCAATTTAGGGTGTCTAACCTCATATTTTCACCAAATTAATGATGTTTGAGGACTGAGGTCACCTAATTATGGTGTTTTACCTCATATTGTCACCAAATTAATGATGTTAAAGGTCCGAGGTGACCACTTTATGGTGTTCAACCTCATATTGTCACCAAATTAATGATGTTAAAGGTCTGAGTTCACCAATTTATGGTGTCTAACCTCATATTTTCACCAAACTAATGATGTTAAAGGCCTGAGGTCACCAAATTAAGGTGTTTATAATCAGAATTTCACCAAACTAATGTTGTTAAAGGTTTGAGGTCACCAATTTATGGTGTCTAACCTCATATTTTCACCCAATTAATGATGTTTGAGGACTGAGGTCACCAAATTATGGTGTTTAGCCTCATATTGTCACCAAATTAATGATGTTAAAGGTCTGGGGTCACCAATTTATTTTGTTTAACCTCATATATTCATCAAATTAATGATGTTAAAGGACTGAGGTCACTAATTAATGGTGTCTAACCTCATATTTTCACCAAATTAACGATGTCTGAGGTCTGAGGTCACCATAATAATGATGTTTCACCTCATAATTTCACCAAATTAATGGTGTCTGAGGTCTGAGGTCACCAAATTAATGGTGTTTAAGGTTTGAGGTCACCAAATTAATGATGTTTCACCTCATAATTTGACCAAATTAATGGTATTTAAGGTTTGAGGTCACCAAATTAATGATGTTTCACCTCATAATTCACAAAATAAGTGATGTTTAAACATATACATTGGAACAAAAGTTGTTAACAGAACTATGATGTTTCTCATTCATACTCTCTTTGATATCTTGTGTATAAATTAATGCATGTATTATAAAAAGACAAAATAATTACAACATTATAAGTAATATTTCTTCAAGTCGTCATCATTCCAAGGGTTTGAAAAAGGCTCCCCTTTAAGATTTTTTAGCTGATAGGTACCAAGTACAACCTCATCAATTACCCAGTAAGGACCATGCCAATTCGAATGGATCTTATTTGGTTTCTTCCACGTTTTCTTCAGGACCAAATCTCCCACAACTATCGGCCTTGATTTTATCCTCTCATTGTAGAACTATAAGGACATTGTCCGTCACATTTAATTATGTCATATGCCACTACAAGTCGTCAAAGAATTGAGAAAGCTATCATCGACAAATCTCCGGATCCGAATTACAAGTGCTCTTCATCATTCAAGCTCCAACGAGATAATTTTGGTAAAACTATGTTTAAGTTACACTTACATTTTATATTTAAAGTGTTGGGATATTTTTAAAAGGTTTAATTTTTTAAATATAATTTTTTTTGCATAAAAGATGTTCTATTTTAAAAAAACAAAAAGGGAATCAAAAGTTTTTTTTGTCAAATGATTTCTTAAAAGTTTCTTTTAAAAAAAAATCAAAAAACCCTTAGTGCCTTTTTATTGCCACTCGGCCAAATAAAAAAATAATAAAAAAAGAAAGCCAGCTTTCATACCTCATTAGGTATCATACCATGCGCATGTGTTGGCTAAAAAGGCGGGGACCTTTGTTTTGTTTTTTTAATCATTGGCTTAATGTTTCATGAGAAACCTTTGTGTTAATATGGTGAAGCTTTTGTTTCGTACAAATGGCTTTCAAAAAGCCTTAAAGGCATTTCTTGTTTTCTCACCTAATATGGTGCTGCCTAGGGGAGTTCAAAAAAACCGCCCGACCCGAAAACCGAACCAGCCCGAACCGAACCGAAATCGCCGGTTTTTTTTAGCCCGGTTCGGCCTACGGTTTACGGATATAAAAAACCGACCATGTCGGTTCGGTTGTCGGTTTATACGTGGGAAAAACCGACTCAAACCGAACCGACCCGAAACCAATATATATTAAAAAAAAAACTAAATAACTTATATTTTTATATCCAAAAACCATTACCCACCTTTAAAAACCGACCCAAACCGAAAACCGCCCTTAAAAAAACCGACCCAAACATGAAACCGTCGAAAACCGACCCGAAACCGAACCGAACTGAAACCTCCATGAACCGAAATCGACGGGTTTTTTCATAGTCGGTTCGGTTTCGATCTGACCTTTTCTAAAACCAAACCGATCGGTTCGGTTTGAATTAGGGTCCAAAACCGACCCGAACCGACCCGTGAACACCTCTAGTGCTGCCATGCTCGCCTTTGGTGAAAATTGTATGGGGCGTCTCCTTTTATTTTTTAATCTAATAATTGCCAATGCTTGGGCTCTTGAAAGTTTTGTAAAAATAGAAGGCTGCTTACATTTTTTTTTGCCACGCTCCTTTGCTAAAAAAAAAAATTTATAAGGGACGCCACTCCTTTATTTTACTTCCTCACGCCTATGTTTGTTTTGGATAACTTTCTTGGCATTGTTTATCACCTTAACCAAATTCTTTCTATAAAAAAGGCCATGCACGAACAGTTTTCAAGGTAAAAGAAAAATTGGTTTTTGACAGAGCATTTTGTCAAGAAGAAAAATTCTTTTGTGTTGTACAATTTTTAGTATATCTTCTTATCGCTTTTAAGGGTTCAAAACTTTTCTCCATTTTAATTCATAATCCCAATAACTTTTTATGAATTGTTTTGTGGAACCCAAGACATATTTTTCTGAAATATTATGCTAGTGATTGTGGTACCGTTCTTGGTACTAATCGAAGACTGCGGTGATTGAGGTTCGCTACGTGTGGATCTTTGCTAAAAATAGAACTGTGTGTTCTTGTAGAGTAGCTGGGGTTGTTCCATTGCTAACGACACCGATCGACACCTGCGGGTAATTGTGTGTCAAATTATTTCATTGTAATTCGTGTTAGTTTGAGTTACAAAATTATAGTGAAATAAATGGTTTTGCCCTTCGGGGATTTTTTCCTGAAATTTTGTGTCGCACGCTATATCTTATTTCTGTTTTGACACACGCACACACGTATTTGCATGTTTAGGGGCTGAATTAATTTGGTTTAAAATAGACTCTAATTAAATAAGTGTGACAAATTGGATATTTGCGAATTTAATCAATTATCACACAACGTCATATTTTACATATTGGTATCAGAGCGGGTTACACTAATTTATCGCGTATTCCTATTTTCCGTAAAATTGTGTGATATTGATTTTTTTTTTAAATTAATTTTGTGAAAAATCGTAATTTTTTAATGGAACGTTCATTTAACAAGGTGCCTATTTTTTATGGAAATAATTATGCCTATTGGAAAGCTCGCATGAAATCTAGTTTAAAAGCTATTGAAGAGCGTGTTTGGTTACTTTGTGAAAATGGGTGGACTCCTCCCATGGTCACCGTTAATAACATCACCACTTTAAAACCCGTGTCAGCCTGGACTGAAGATGATTATAAAATGTCTAATTTTAATTCCCGTGGTCTGAGTGCTATTTATGGAGCTGTCACTCCTGATGAATTTTGCCGAATTATGACATGTACCACGTCTAAAGAGGTTTGGGATGTTTTGAAATTGACACATGAGGGTACGAACGCGGTTAAAGAATCAAAATTATAAAATTTGGCCACCCAATTTGAGACTATCACCATGTCTGAGTCTGAATGCTTTGATGATTTTTATGCACGTTTGTCGGACATTGTTAACACATGTTTAATTTGGGTGAGGTGATTGATAACACGTGTATCATTAAAAAGATTTTGAGATCTCTCCCAAAATTCTTTATTCCTAAAGTTACTGTTTTGAACTCTTTAGGAAATTTGAAATCACTTAAGTTGGAAGAACTTGTAGGAGATCTTCAAACCTATGAGATTGACATGTTTCCCAAAACCATTAAGGCTAAGGATAATGGCGTTGATTTAAAGACTCAGTTTAAGAAAAATAAAGAAAAAGTTTGTCAGTCTGATTCTGAGGGAGACTTTAATTTTAATGATATGGCCTTATTTGCGAAATTTTTTAAAAAGTTTCTGAAAATTTCTAAAGAAAACTCTTCCAATAAAAAGAAATTTTTTGACAAAAATAAAAAGAAAGGAAAGGCCAAAGAAAGTGGTGAGAGGGAAAAAGAGAATGACTCAGATGAGGAGTGTAAGAAAGATTTTGAGAACGTTACTTGTTTTGAATGTGGGGGTAAGGGGCATAAGTCATTTGAGTGTCCTACGTGGCTTAGAAAGAAAGGGAAGAAAGTAGTCATGCCTGCCACACTTAGTGATAGTGAGGGTGATGAGGGAGATGAGTCCGATAAAGGTTTAGCACATGGGATGGTTGTCGCTTTTTCTAGTCGTGTGAGCACACCCACGTTGTCTCACGAGAGTACACACGAGAGCGATGATAGTGATGATTTGAGCGCTTCAAGTGAGGGAGAAAACGAGAGTGAAAGTGGAGATGAAAGTGAGCTCCAAAAAGTGTTTATATATTTGTACACCGAGACCTTAAAAACGAAAAAATACAATAGGGATTTAGGTCGTCGAGTGTTAGATTTGGAGAGAGAGAAGGAGGTTTTGAAAAGGGAAAATTTTTATTTAACCGACACCGTGTCTAGTCTGACGACACGTGTATCCAAACTCGAGAGTGATCTCAAACGTGCCGGGGAGGTCAATATCAATTTTTAGAATGCACCTAAGAAGGTTGAAAAGGTGGTTCTGAAGGGTAAAGGTGAGAAGTTAGGAATAAGTCATGACGGTGTTTCTACTTCCCAATTAGAACCCGAGCCGGTTCCAACTTTAGTGTTAGATTCACGTGAGTCTCACCCTAACCCACCTAGGCATCCCATTAATATTAGGAGAGTGCGTCCTAGAGTTTTTGAGAGAGGTGTTCCTAGGCCTATTTATGTTTGTTCACATTATAAGAGGAGAGGTCACCTTAGGGAATTTTATTTTAAGTTGGGTTATGTGTCATGTTTTGCTACTACACGTGTTTCTTCCATACATGCACCCACACATGATACTTTACATGCTCCGGGAGACTACATGAGAGACTTTGCACATTTAGGTGAGCAAGTTAAGTTTTCAGTCAAAAACTTCACAAAATCTTATGGAGTTTTTTCATAAGTCGACACCACCTTTAGAAAACCCCTCTGCACCTAACGATTGAGGTTTAACTTGTTTTCTAGAATTGGATATTTATCATGATATCATTATTTGCCTATTGCTAGTATGTATCATTTTTTTATATTTTATTTTTTTTGGAAATATTTTGAAAAATACAAAAATATTTAATTTGAGAAAATTTTGAGAAAATCCAAAAAGATTTTTGTTTACATCGTATATGGATGGACACTTAGGATGACCAAGTCATAATTTCATTCCATTTATCCATGTGACTGTTTGATAGTGATTGAGACAATTTGTTATGTCATTCATGTTCTTTACAAAGTTGGTGTCTTTGAGTTGCTATAGTGATGCTTCTTACATGTTTGACTCACTTTGTCCTTTATTGCACACTTGCACTGATTTGTTTGATGTTTGTTCTTGTCAAAGTTATGTATTTTAATCTCAATTCTATCTTTCACAACGAACCAAATGCGATAAAATAAGATAATAAAAGGTGTGCCTGTTTTTACCATTGTGCCGTAAGTTTGTGTGAATTTTATAAAACGGTAAAAGGCTATGAAAGGTACTCTTGTATCCTTTGCGATTAAGCCACCGTTTAAATTAAACCTAAAAAACTGAGGAATTTTAATTATTCGAGGTCCAAAGAGGTTTAAAAGGGCCCGAAAAAATTGGAAGGCAATAAAAAGTAATACATGCCAACAATGGGCCATTAGGTTTATTCACCAATTCTCCAATATTTGAGAATTTAGATCACCTCAAAAAGAAAATATATATGAGGAAGTTTGGTTGGAGAATTAAAACTGCTTTGCACATTCTTAAAAAATCTTGAAAAAGCATGAAATCGTTTTGGACGTTATTGGTGTGGAAATCACTTTGACTTTGATTTGTTGATTTGATTTAAGACGATGTCATCTAAATTCAACAATTTTACACCAAAGGACTACATTTGATGTTCATTTGTTTGGAGTACACTTATGTAATACCCCGTATTTTTGTGATATTTATTTATGGGATTAATTGAATTAAATGCGTATTAATTGGAAATTAATCCGGATAAAAATACTAGCGAGATGCGAGTTGGTATTTGATTATAATGTGCATATGTGATTATATATGAATATTGAATTATGAAATTTGTCGTGAGATTGAAATACGGCAATTTGGGAATTTTGTTGAGACGCGTGTGACAGTCGCGTCAGACATATATTTATTTTAATTAATAAGTGAATTTTATTTCTATTAACCGTATGGTCGTCTTGAGTGCGCCAACGCGCCCGGAAGGGTCGAAATAGCCAGAAAACACTAGCCGGGGGTTTAGTTTGGGTCCCGGGACATTTTTAGGCCATACCGGCAACGTATAAGGGTAGTTTGGTAATTTTGAATTTTTGGGAATTAAAACCTACGAAAATTGGGAATTAAAAAGATGACTTGGTAATTACCCACTAACCACATCTTAGGACTTAATGGGCTATGGGGGTTATTAGAAATTGTTCCAAAAGTTCCTTAGGCAAAAACCCTAGCCACCATTGTTACTTGGAGAAGAAAGCTTATAGAGAAAGAAGAGAGGAGGATTCTTCAGTGAGAGAGAGAGAATACTCCATCAAATCGACATCAAAATCAGAGATCCAAATAAGGCAAGTGGTTTAATTTCAATTAATTGCAGAGAATGCTTCTTCCATGCGTAGGAATTTGTTAAAATTGTATTTGTTTGGGAGATGGATAAAAACCCATTTAAACTTGGAATTAGAATCTTGCTTATTGACGAGGAATTACATGTAGAAGTGTATGTAGGTGATTATTTTTATGATAATAATATCTTGGATGAAACAAAAACGGATTTAATTAGGCCCATTGATGATTTATAAGTTTTAGGGTTCATGTTCATGTGATTTGGGATAAATGGTGGTGATTTGATAATTTGATGTAGTTTAGGGTGATTTGAACCCATATAAATGTTGTTATTCGGTTGAAACATGTTTAGGTATGATTAGTAGCTTTGAACAATCGTTGGATTAATGTTTAGATGAGGTTAGAGGTGAAGAGAAGTTGGAAAAACGAGATTTGGAAAATTTGGGCTCGAATCTGGCCACTCGTTAGAAGACCTGCCCAGGTCGTTCGAACGAGCTTCTAACGAGTTGACAGTTTGGTTTCTAACGAGAGGGATGTTCGTTTGAAGACTTTCATTCGAACGAGATCTCGTTAGAAGGCCCAGTTCGTTCGAACGAACTCTCGTTCGAACAGCCTCGTTCGAACGAGACTTCTAACGAGCTGACAGTGTAGGCTTTTTAGCCTGTTTTGATTTCGCGTGTCCCGTAACCTTACTTAATAGTAGAGATAACCTTCCCTTGATGATAAATTGATATATTTGGGATGTTTGGGATATAATGAGGAGTAAAACCTAGAAGTGTAGTTTGAACCTAAGGGGAATTATGAATTAGGACGTGAGTGCCTATTACGACGCGAGAACTATTGACGGCCTAAATAATTATATTAATCGGGAATATATAAATTGTGTAGCATTATATGTCGGTACGAATGAGAAGTGTACCACCAATATATTATGGTTATTACTAAGACGTGTGCATACTTAGTATATGTATTGCTTTTATGTGTATAACATACCTACCATACTTGCTATCACGGGAGGTTTACGTTCGCTTAGGGCCCTCTAATCCTTGTGTTGCCCGGATAGACTGGTACCTTGATGAATATAGGTCAGAGAAGGACTTATTGGGATGTTAATAAGTCTGCTGATCGTGGGAGCACCGGTATGTGCGTGACCCATGTGATGTGACTGTGTTCGCCTCCATTATTTGTGATGTTGTTATCTGAGAATGATTCTTGAGAGATTCGGAATGCGTGATCCTTATGTACGTGATGTACCGGGATGGATAGCAGAGTATGTGTGCACCGCAACTTAGTTTCGGGGTGCTTGTATTGTATATTTATGACGTGAATAATATACATTTAATTAATGGGAACTTTCATGTGTTATTGTGTGTATAAGTATGGAAACGTTTTGAGAAAACATAACGGGTTAACCGATAGTGAATTGTATTACAAATTAAGAATCTGAGTTTAAGTAAAGCTCTCTATTGATTTGATAACACTAGAATGGAAAATGGAAATCGAGTAGTAAAGGGTAGAACTTATTACGGTTTGGTTAGCTATGTATGTCATTTAGATGGGTACGGTACGTTAGGAGTGCACATGTAGTCGAGAGGTGAGAATTTCATGTGAGTGCACGTCCTAACATGTATTTTGCATTTAATGTTTTAATGTTATTAAAACACTTGCTGTTTTTAAAATGATTTCCACTTTCGAGCTCTGACCCATTTGCTTTCAAATCTATTTTTGTAAAAACCATTTTAGGTGCCCAGCCACAAGGACACCATGCTTAGGATCCTCATTCAGGTGACGAGTTGTAGCTGTTTGTGGAAGTTACAGGACTTTGCTTGTAGACGCTTCATCTATATTGACTCTATATTCAGCATTTATCAGTTGTAGGGCATGTTGCCCATTTCTTTAGAGGCATTTCATTTATTTCAGTTACAAACTTATGGCTTGTAATTAATTCAGGATTCAAACTTGTCATTTTATTTTCAGTTGTGGGATTGTTGTGAGGAGTTTCCTCCGGACTCTTTATTACTTCGTTGGTTATTTATTACTTCATTATGGTGAATGTATTATGTTGTTCTTCCATTACTCTTCTATTGCATGTTAATCAGACTTAACTTAAAATTTGGCAACTTACTTTTTAAATACTAGGTGGTTCTTAATTATAAAAATGTTTTCGACAGTGATGCTATTAACTGAACCAACTTGGCATTTTGTATTGATTTAATAAAGGAGTAGCTACCCGGTATTTAATTAGTCGGGGTGTCACAGGTGGTATCAGAGCATCAGGTTCTAGTGTCCATTAGGATCTGTACGGCTTTTTATGTTTCCGCTGAGCTTTCTTTGATGTAGAGCCCTATATTTTAGGACTGTTGTATTCTTTTGTATATGCTACGTTCTTCAGCTATTTTAAGTTATAACTGCGAACTTATAAACTTCATTCTTATTTCAGATTCCTCCACGACGTGCACAAAGGATTCCCAGGGATGCAACGCCAGAACCACAGCCCACACCAGTTCAGGGCACGATGAATGCCATAGAGGTTGCAGCCATTGTGGCCCAGGCGGTAAATATCGCACTAGCTATAGTTCAACAGGCACCACCTCAGGCACCGATAGCAGCGCCAGTTCAGGCTCATGCATTCCCGTCTGCTTGGGAATGTGTACGTGATGCTTTTCAGAAAGCACACCCTCCGGAGTTCGCAGGTAGCTCCGATGTGGTAGTTTCGAGTCAGTGGAGGAAGGATATTCAGCGGCACTTGAGGATGTATGAGTGCACCGATGTCCAGAAGTAGATACTAGCTACCTTTAAGCTAGTGGGGTCTGCACTGCAGTGGTGGGCTATTACCACCGTAGAGGAGAGAGATACTCTCACTATCCAGGAGTTTTGGGTGCGGTTCGACCGCAAGTACTTTCCGTCAGCTGTTCACACGGAAATGAGGAGGAAGTTGATGAGCCTCAAGAAAGAGGGTAAGACTGTGGCCGAGTATGAGGCCGAATTCACTGATCTTCTGAACATTATTCCGGATGAAATACCGAAAGAGGAGAAGAAGATACAGAAGTTTACGGACGGGTTGACATGGAGGATTCGTCAACACTTGTTAGGGAACCTCTCGTTAGCCACTTATTCTGATGTGGTTAACGCTGCACTGTTACACTTCCAGGATCATCGCTTTCACATGACTGAAGGCAAGAGGTCAGGAGAGTCCAACCATCAGGGCAGGACTAGGGGAAATGGTGCCAGTGGGGCACATTCTGTTCAAAGGCAGAGGCAGGGTGATCAAGGTTCCCAGCAGGGGGATCATAAGAGGTTTAGAACGGGGAACTTCAGGCACGGACAGGGAGGTTTCCGGCAGGTCCATCAGGGTCCGAACGGCCATCAGAACCAGCAGGGTCAGAATGGTCAACAGCAGTTTCAGCAGAGCCAGCAGGGCCAGTGGAGGAACGGTAACGGCCACCAAGGCCGGTGACAACAGGGACAGAGAGGGGGGAACTTCCCGGGGAAGTGTTTCGTTTGTGGTAAGACTGGCCATAAACGCCAGGACTGTCCTGATAGGGGCAGGGCCCCGCAGCAGCAGCAGGGTGCTCGACATGAGCCACAGAGGACACTTTTTCCACCTGCTCTCCCAGCTCCAGCCCAGGTGCTAGCTCTTCCAGCCATTCCAGCAGTTCCTGTGCAGCAGGGGCAGTTACAGTATGGACGTGTCTATAACATCCACCAGGCAGCAGCTCCACAGGCACCACCCGTGATTGAGGGTATGTTTCCTATCCATGGTACTATGGATCGGGTTTTGTTTGATACGGGGGAAACGCATTGTTTTATAGCTACACATTTTGCGAAAGCCTTAGGATTGTTAGCCACAGCAGAGAGCACAGTGACGTGTGTAGACTCACCATTGGGGAGTGGGTCGCTTATTTTCTTTATATACCGGGGAGTGGGGGTAGAGATTGGTAGTTTGGTATTACCTGCAGACATGTTGGTATTAGATATGCATGTGCACGATGTGATTATCGGTATGGATTGGCTCGCTGATTATAGAGCCATGATTGATTGCTTCGGTGGGAGCATTATTTTTGCCATTCCGAGGCAAGAGATGTTTGTAGTGGCGATGCCTCGCCCAGAGGGAGGTTCGACCGCTCATTTGTATTACCTAGAGGAGGATACCTCTAAGGAGGTTGTGATTCCATTAGATTCGATCCCAGTTGTCAGGGAGTATTCCGATGTGTTTCAGGAGATACCAGGCCTACCCCCCAGTCGAGAGATAGACTTTATCATAGACTTATTACCAGATATGAGACCTATAACACGCGCACCGTACCGTATGGCTCCGGCAGAGATGCGAGAGCTACGAGATTAGATTGAACAGTTGTTGGGTCAGGGGTTTATACGGAGGAGTACTTCGCCGTGGGGTGCCCCTGTGTTGTTCGTGAAGAAGAGAGATGGTTCACTGAGATTGTGTGTGGACTACCGAGAGTTGAACAAGGTCACGATACGGAATAAGTATCTGTTGCCTCGAATCGATGACCTATTCGACCAACTGAGAGGAGCTTCTTTCTTCTCAAAGATTGATTTGCGATCGAGATACCATCAGTTGCGTATCAGGGAAGAGGATGTCTCGAAGACCGCGTTCTTAACGAGATATGGTTCTTACGAGTTTCGAGTTATGCCTTTTGGTTTGACCAATGCTCCAGCCGTGTTTATGGACTTGATGAATAGGGTGTTCAGGGATTTCCTAGATCAGTTTGTCATTGTCTTCATCGATGATATTCTGGTTTACTCCCAGACAGAGGAGGAGCACGCCGAGCATTTGAAGCAAGTTTTACAGACACTACGTCAGAACGAGCTGTATGCAAAATATGAGAAGCGCGGGTTTTGGCTGAAGGAGGTCCAGTTTTTGGGACATATTATTTTCGACCGGGGGATATCTGTTGATCCGGGGAAGGTATCCGTGGTGAGGGAGTGGGGACAGCCCACGACACCGACAGAGATTCGTAGTTTCTTGGGCCTAGCAGGATACTACAGGAGGTTCATTCGGGGATTTTCGAAAATAGCAGGTCCTTTGACAATCTTACTCGTAAGGGTGTGCCATTCATCTGGAGTGATGCCTGTCAGTTGGCATTCGATGAGTTGAAGGATAAGTTGACCTCAACACCTGTGTTAGCATTACCGAGACCGGGAGTTGAGTATCTAGTTTACACCGATGCATCCTTACAAGGACTTGGAGGTGTATTGCAGCAGGAGAGTCAGGCCATAGCTTATGCTTCCCGTAAGCTTAAGCCTCATGAGAATAATTACCCCACTCATGATTTGGAGTTGGCGGCAGTTGTATTTGCCCTTCGAATATGGAGACATTACCTTTTGGGGGATAAGTTCCGATTGTTCACAGACCACAAGTCCCTACAGTACCTATTCACGCAAAAAGAGTTGAATATGCGGCAGCGAAGGTGGATTGAGTTTGTGAAGGACTATCAGTTTGATATGCAGTATCACACAGGGAAGGATAACGTGTTAGCAGACGCGTTGAGCCATAGGCCAGTAGATGAGGTGGCAGGAGTGTGGAAGGCCAAGTGGAAAGAGTTGGGACACCAGGATGCAGTGGCCCGATCGTTCATGTCTGTGATGGCCGTTACACCTCAGATTGTCACGAAGGTAGTAAGGGCACAGGCAAATGACTCGTTCTGTCAGGAGCAGATAGTTCGATTACTAGCAGAGGGAGCCGAGTCCTATACCGTTAGCTTAGACGGGGGATTACGCTTCAATGGGAGATTGGTAGTTTCGAAAGGGGAGGAATTGCGGCATGAGGTGATGGCAGAGTCGCACGGCTCACGGTTCGCGGTACATCCTGGTGGGGATAAAATGTACCAAGACATGAGACGACATTATTGGTGGAGCGGGATGAAGAGAGATATTGCCGTGTTTGTTTCGAAATGCGCCACTTATCAGCTAGTAAAAGTGGATCATCAGAGACCGGCAGGACTTCTACAGCCATTGGAGGTCCCGATGTGGATGTGGGAGAGCATATCCATGGACTTTATCACGGGGTTGCATACGTCACAGAGAGGTCACGACTCCATTTGGGTAATTATGGACAGGTTGACCAAAGTCGCTCATTTTCTACCCATAAGGACAGACTACACTGCGGGACAGTATGCCCAGATCTTTATTGTAGAGATAGTGAGACTTCACGGTGTGCCCCTAAATATAGTGTCTGACCGAGACAAGATATTTGTTTCACGGTTTTGGGAAAGTTTTCAGGAGGCCATGGGCACGAAATTGCGGTTGAGTACGGCATATCACCCGTAGACCGATGGGAAAATGGAGCGTACAAACCAGATGTTGGAGGACATGCTACGTATGAGTATCATTGATTTTTGGGGTGGATGGGAGCAGTATCTTCCACTGGTGGAGTTTTCTTACAACAACTCCTACCAGTTCACCATTGGCATGGCTCCATTTGAGGCGTTGTACGGTAGACCTTGTCGTTCCCCAGCATGTTGGTTGGAGGTGGGGGACAACAAACTACTTGGGCCGGAAGTGATTCAAGATACTTCGGCGAGGATAGAATTGATTCGGAGTCGCATTCGGGTAGCTCAGGATCGACAGAAGAGCTATGCTGATGCGAAGAGGTTCTTCAGAGAGTTCCAAGTGGGGGACCAAGTTTTGCTCAGAGTATCTCCTATGAAGGGGATTATGCATTTCGGGAAGAAAGGGAAGTTGGCACCGAGATATGTGGGACCATTTCCTATTATTGAGCGGATTGGATCGGTTGCGTATAGGCTTGGATTACCGGGGCATTTGCATCGGATTCACGATGTATTTCATATTTCCTCACTAAGGAAATATCTTAGAGACGATTTGACTCATTCTCATATTGCTTTGGAGGACATCGATCTCCAGCCTGATAGCTCCTACGAGGAGGGGCCGATTGCTATTTTGGACCGAAGTGAGCGAAAACAGCGATCAAAGATAGTTCTGTTAGTGCGTGTTCAGTGGCGACATCATAATGTCGAGGAGTCCACCTGGGAGCGCGAGGATGAGATGCAAGAAAGTTATCCAGAGTTGTTCTTACCTGGTACTTTCTAGTTTCGAATTTTGGGACGAAATTCTGTTATTAGGGGGGAAATATGTAATACCCCGTATTTTTGTGATATTTATTTATGGGATTAATTGAATTAAATGCGTATTAATTGGAAATTAATCTGGATAAACATACTAGCGAGATGCGAGTTGGTATTTGATTATAATGTGCATATGTGATTATATATGAATATTGAATTATGAAATTTGTCGTGAGATTATATACGGTAATTTGGGAATTTTGTTGAGACGCGTGTGACAGTCGCGTCAGACATATATTTATTTTAATTAATAAGTGAATTTTATTTCTATTAACCGTATGGTCGTTTTTGAGTGCACCAACGCGTCCGGAAGGGTCGAAATAGCCAGAAAATACTAGCCGGGGGTTTAGTTTGGGTCCCGGGGCATTTTTAGGCCATACCGGCAACGTATAAGGGTAGTTTGGTAATTTTGAATTTTTGGGAATTAAAACCTACGAAAATTGGGAATTAAAAAGCTGACTTGGTAATTACCCACTAAACCCACTAACCACATCTTAGGACTTAATGGGCTACGGGGGTTATTAGAAATTGTTCCAAAAGTTCCTTAGGCAAAAACCCTAGCCACCATTGTTACTTGGAGAAGAAAGCTTGTAGAGAGAGAAGAGATGAGGATTCTGCAGTGAGAGAGAGAGAATACTCCATCAAATCGACATCAAAATCAGAGATTCAAATAAGGCAAGTGGTTTAATTTCAATTAATTGCAGAGAATGCTTCTTCCATGCGTAGGAATTTGTTAAAATTGTATTTATTTGGGAGATGGATAAAAACCCATTTAAACTTGGAATTAGAATCTTGCTTATTGATGAGGAATTGCATGTAGAAGTGTATGTAGGTGATTATTTTTATGATAATAATATCTTGGATGAAATAAAAACGGATTTAATTAGGCCCATTGATGATTTATAAGTTTTAGGGTTCATGTTCATGTGATTTGGGATAAATGGTGGAGATTTGATAATTTGATGTAGTTTAGGGTGATTTGAACCCATATAAATGTTGTTATTCGGTTGAAACATGTTTAGGGATGATTAGTAGCTTTGAACAATCATTGGATTAATGTTTAGATGAGGTTAGAGGTGAAGAGAAGTTGGAAAAACGAGATTTGGAAAATCTGGGCTCGAATCTGGCCACTCGTTAGAAGACCTACCCAGGTCGTTCGAACGAGCTTCTAACGAGTTGACAGTTTGGTTTCTAACAAGAGGGATGTTCGTTCGAAGACTTTCATTCGAACGAGATCTCGTTAGAAGGCCCAGTTCGTTCGAACGAACTCTCGTTCGAACAGCCTCATTCGAACGAGACTTCTAACGAGCTGATAGTTTAGGCTTTTTAGCCTGTTTTGATTTCGCGTGTCCCGTAACCTTACTTAATAGTAGAGATAACCTTCCCTTGATGATAAATTGATATATTTGGGATGTTTGGGATATAATGAGGAGTAAAACCTAGAAGTGTAGTTTGAACCTAAGGGGAATTATGAATTAGGACGTGAGTGCCTATTACGACGCGAGAACTATTGACGGCCTAAATAATTATATTAATCGGGAACATATAAATTGTGTAGCATTATATGTCGGTACGAATGAGAAGTTTACAACCAATATATTATGGTGATTACTAAGACGTGTGCATACTTAGTATATGTATTGCTTTTATGTGTATAACATACCTACCATACTTGCTATCACGGGAGGTTTACGTTCGCTTAGGGCCCTCTAATCCTTGTGTTGCCCGGATAGACTGGTACCTTGATGAACATAGGTCAGAGAAGGACTTATTGAGATGTTAATAAGTCTGCTGATCGTGGGAGCGCAGGTATGTGCGTGACCCATGTGATGTGACTGTGTTCGCCTCCATTATTTGTGATGTTGTTATCTGAGAACGATTCCTGAGAGATTCGGAATGCGTGATCCTTATGTACGTGATGCACCGGGATGGATAGCAGAGTATGTCTGCACCGCAACTTAGTCTCGGGGTGCTTGTATTGTATATTTATGACGTGAATAATATACACTTAATTAATGGGAACTTTCATGTGTTATTGTGTGTATAAGTATGGAAACGTTTTGAGAAAACATAACGGGTTAACCGATAGTGAATTGTATTACAAATTGAGAATCTGAGTTTAAGTAAAGCTCTCTATTGATTTGATAACGCTAGAATGGAAAATGGAAATCGAGTAGTAAAGGGTAGAACTTATTACGGTTTGGTTAGCTATGTATGTCATTTAGATGGGTACGGTACGTTAGGAGTGCACATGTAGTCGAGAGGTGAGAATTTCATGTGAGTGCACGTCCTAACATGTATTTTGCATTTAATGTTTTAATGTTATTAAAACACTTGCTGTTTTTAAAATGATTTCCACTTTCGAGCTCTGACCCATTTGCTTTCAAATCTATTTTTGTAAAAACCATTTTAGGTGCCCAGCCACAAGAACACCATGCTTAGGATCCTCATTCAGGTGACGAGCTGTAGCTGTTTGTGGAAGTTACATGATTTTGCTTGTAGACGCTTCATCTATATTGACTCTATATTCAGCATTTATCAGTTGTAGGGCATGTCGCCCATTTCTTTAGAGGCATTTCATTTATTTCAGTTACAGACTTATGGCATGTAATTGATTCAGGATTCAGACTTGTCATTTTATTTTCAGTTGTGGGATTGTTGTGAGGAGTTTCCTCCGGACTCTTTATTACTTCGTTGGTTATTTATTACTTCATTATGGTGAATGGATTATGTTGTTCTTCCATTACTCTTTTATTGCATGTTAATCGGACTTAACTTAAAATTTGGCAACTTACTTTTTAAATACTAGGTGGTTAGTAATTATAAAAATGTTTTCGACAGTGATGCTATTAACTGAACCAACTTGGCGTTTTGTATTGATTTAATAAAGGAGTAGCTACTCGGTATTTAATTAGTCGGGGTGTCACAACTTATGCATCTTGCACATATGATATGATTGAGTTGATTTACCTATCGAATGTGTTCACATCCATACATTCCATTTCCATGACTTCGTTGTTTTAGTAAAAATCCATGGTGTGATTTTTGGTATCTTATTTTCTTTGTATAAAAAATTTGAAAAATTTAAAAATAGTTTGTTTGCTTGTTTTCCGTGACACTCCGTTTTTGTTTATAAGATTTATTCTGTTCCTTTTCTATTTCGATCAAATAAAAAGGGGAGAACGAATTAAGATATTAAGGGGGAGTTTTAGTATGGGGGAGATTGGATTGTGCTAACATTACCGAGATTTATATCATTTCAAACTCAATACATCATGAGGTTTTTGCTTTATCTCATGTGTGCAGGTACGAAGATTTAACATCAAAGTGTTGCACACCCTGATGAGAAAAGCTTGGAGTTTTGAAAAATTGATTGATGAAGCAAAGTTTGAAGACTGGTCATTTTATCTTTCCTTGATTGGCTTGGGAGGGTAGATTTGTATAGGTCATTCTTGTGATTAATAATTCGAAATTTTTATTTTGTATTGGCATAGACAAAGGGGGAGATTTGTAAGGACATTGTTTGTCACATTTAATTATGTCATATACCGCTACAAGTCGTCAAAGAAATGAGAAAGCTATCACCGACAAATCTCCGGATCCGAATTACAAGTGCTCTTCATCATTCAAGCTCCAGCGAGATAATTTTGGTAAAACTATGTTTAAATTACACTTACATTTTATATTTAAAGTGTTGGGATATTTTTAAAAGGTTTAATTTTTTAAATATATTTTTTCTTTGCATAAAAGATGTTCTATTTTAAAAAAAAAAACAAAAAAATAAAAACAAAAAGGGAATCAAAAGCTTTTTTTATCAAATGATTTCTTAAAAGTTTTTTTATAAAAAAAATAAAAAAAACCTTAGTGCCTTTTTATTTCCACTCGGTCAAATAAAAACAAATAATAAAAAAAAGAAATCCAACTTTCATACCTCATTAGGTATCATACCATGCGCATGTGTTGGCTAAAAAGGAGGGGACCTTTGTTTTGTTTTTTTTAATCATTGGCTTAATGTTTCATGAGAAACCTTTGTGTTAATATGGTGAAGCTTTTGTTTCGTACAGTTGGCTTTCAAAAAGCCTTTAAGGCATTTCTTGTTTTCTCACCTAATATGGTGCTGCCATGCGCAGTGGCGGATCCAGGATTTTTGGTTAGGAGGGGCGAAAGTCTCGAGTGGTGCCAGGGTTCGGGGGCGGGATCCCCCGAGGCAAATTTTTTTTGGATTAATACAAGTTTTATACAAATTTTTGTTTAAAAAACAGTGTAAGAAAAATCTCAGGAGGGTCCTCCCTTAAAAATTGCACCCCTAAAAAAAATTACACATTTTACATACCTAATTTTTTTTTTATCTCAGGGGGGCCTCCGCCCCTCCTGGCACCCCCCCAGATCTGACCCTGGCCATGCGTGCCTTTGGTGAAAATTGTATGGGGCGTCTACCTTTATTGTTTAATCTAATAATTACCAATGATTGGGCTCTTGAAAGTTTTGTAAAAATAAAAGGATGCATACAGTTTTTTTTGCCACGCTCCTTTGCCAAAAAAAAAATTATAAGGGACGCCACTCCTTTATTTTACTTCCTCACGCATCTGTTTGTTTTCGATAACTTTCGTGGCATTGTTCATCACCTTAACCAAATTCTTTCTAGAAAGAAGGCCATGCACGTACAGTTTTCAAGGCAGAAGAAAAATTGGTTTTTGACAGAGCATTTTTTTAAGAAGAAAAATTCTTTTGTGTTCTACAATTTTTAGTATATCTTCTTCTCACTTTTAAGGGCTCAAAATTTTTGTCCATTTTAATTCATAATCCCAATAACTTTTTATGAATTATTTTTTGGAACCCAAGACATATTTTTCTGAAATATTATGCTGGTGATTGTGGTACCGTTCTTGGTACTAATCGAAGACTTCAGTCATTGAGGTTCGCTGCGTGTGGATCTTTGCTGAAGATAGAACTGCGTGTTCTTATGGAGTAGTTGTGGCTGTTCCATTGCTGACGACACCGACCGACACCTGCAGGTAATTGTGTGTTAAATTATTTCATTGTAATTCGTGTAAGTTTGAGTTACAAAATTATAGTGAAATAAATGGTTTTGCCCTTCGGGGATTTTTTCCTGAAATTTTGTGTCGCATGTTATATCTTATTTATGGTTTGACACACGCACACACGTATTTGCATGTTTAGGGGCTGAATTAATTTGGTTTAAAATAGACTAATTAAATAAGTGTGCCAAATTGGATATTTGCGAATTTAATCAATTATCACACAACGTCATATTTTACAAGAACCTCACAGTTCTTTGTTGATAGGCCGCATGTCTTATCTCAGCATCTTCCCTTGTTTCCTCAATTAAATCAAGATCAAGTCTTCTCTCATCCCGATTCCTCTGAGGGTCATACGTCTGAATTCTATGAGTGGGAAGCCCTATCTCTGTTGGGATGACAACCTCTGAACCATGGGCTAACATAAATGGAGTTTCCTCTGTGGACGTTCTAATTATAGTCCTGTAAGCCCAAATCACAGCATATACCTCTTTTATCCATCTTTCTTTGGCCTCTTCCAAATTATTTGTATCCTCTCCAGGATTGTTCGATTTGTGACCTCAGTCTGACCATTTGCCTAGGGGCGGCTGGGGGAAGAGAAGAATTGCTTGATCCTACTCTTTTACATTATTTTTTTAAGGAAACATTCTTGAATTGGGTTATATTATCTGAGATGAGGGTGTTTGGAAGGCTATACCTGCATATGATGTTATTCTAAGTGAACTGAAAGGTCTTCTGCTCAGTGATTATGATCATTGGCTCGGCTTCTACCCATTTAGAGAAATAATCAATCGCCACAATTAAGTACCGATAGTTATTTATAGCTCTTGGCAGGGGTCCTACCAAATCAATGTCCCATACTGCAAATGGGCAAGGGGAGCTGATAGAAGTCAGAGGTTGATGAGGCTGACGGGGATGGTGGAGAACCTCTGGCACTTATCACATCTCTTCACATATGCAGCTGCATCTTTACTCAAGGTCGGCCACCAGTACCCTTGAGTGATTATTCTCTTAGCTACGACCTTCCCCCAATGTGGCTTAAATAAGACCCCTCATGTACATCTTGTAAGATGTATGGAACCTATGAAGGATGAACACATCTGATAAGAGGAAGTAGGAATCCCTTTTTGTACAAGACATCTCCCATAATAGAGAATTTAACATCTTTGAACCTTAGCTTTCTCCTCTCTGGCTTTGACTCTGGCAATTCTCCCATTATGATGTATCTAATAAGAGGGTCCATCCATAAGGCCCCCATATTCAAATTTAAGCAAGTTCTAACAGCCTCTTCCTCTTTGATGGTTGGCTTAAGCAAAATCTCGACTGGTATTGTTCTCCTTATATCGGTTCTTGTTACTGAGGATAACTTCACGAGTGCATCAGCTCGGATATTGTCCAATCTACGTATCCTCTTTATATTTACCTCTTTGAAGCCTTCTATCATCGATCTTACCCTCTTCAGATATTTGGCCATCCTTTCATCTTTGGCTTCATAGACCCCCGGGATCTGGTTCACAACCAATCTTGAGTCATTGTAGACTAAGAGTTGGCCGACACTAAGGGATCTTGCTAAAGAAATACATGCTATCAATGCCTCATACTCTGACTCATTATTGGAGGCCTTAAAGCTGAATCTCAGCACATATTCAATCTCTGTACCATCTAGTGCTGACACTTTCAGTCCTGCTCCAATCCCGTTTTCACAGTTCGACCCATCAACAAAGAGGTTCTAGATGGTTTCATTTAAAAAGAAGTTTCCCTCTGTCAGAGTCCCTTATTTAAAGAGGTATCTCTCTTCTTCATTCTCAACTGTTGTTTGCCTGGCTGTACTTGTCTCATCCTCATTTGTTTCTCGATCGTCGTTCCTTTCCACTCTCTCATCTACACCTCCAAAATTGTTCTCAACCTCGGCCTCGACCCAAGTAAACTCGTCCATAAAATCTATGAGTGCTTGTACTTTGATGGAAACCCTGGGTTGATAAATAATATCATACTCTCCCAATTCAATTGCCCAGGTCATTAGCCTTCCTGACTTCTCTGGCTTATGGAGGACATGTCTGAGTGGGGAATCAGTGAGGATGACCATGGAATGAGCCTGGAAGTATGTATTTATTTTCCTAGAAGAATGTGTCAAGGCATAGGCTAACTTTTCCATCCTAGGATACTTCTTTTTTGACCCTTGGAGTGCCTTGCTATTAAAATACACTGGTCTCTGCACTTCATCCTCTTCTCTTACTATTGCAACACTAATGGCTGACTCTGAGACATATAAATACACATATAGCTTCTCACCCTGAATTGGTCGTGATAGGAGGAGTAGAGGGGATTCGAGTTAGGACTTCATCTCTTTAAAATCTTTATCACATTCCTCATTCCATTCGAAGGATTTTCTAAGAACTCTGAAAAATGGAAGAAACTTATCTATAGCTCTAGAGACAAACCTGTTAAGTGCAGCTACTCGTCTGGTCAGCCTCTGAATCTCTTTGATGGTTTTGGGTGTCTTTATTTCTAGCAAATCCATTATCTTCTCTTGATTAAATTCTAAACCTCTCTAGTTTACAATGAAACCCAAAAACTTTTCGTCTCCAACCCCAAAGACACACTTGGTTGGGTTGAGCTTCATTCTGTATTTGTCCATGGTATCAAAAGTTCTTTCAAGATCGGCCACATGAGTATTGTCCTTCAAACTCTTTATTAGCATGTCGTCCACATAAACCTCCATGGACTTGCCTATCTGATCCTCAAATATCTTATTTATAAGACGTTGGTATGTAGCCCCTGCGTTCTTCAGGCCGAAGGGCATGACCTTATAGGAATAGGTTCCCTTATCCAAAATGAAGGATGTCTTCTCTGAGTCAGCTGAATCCATGAAGATTTAATTGTACCCAGAATATGCATCCATGAAGCTCATGAGCTCATGACCTACTATGGCATCCACCATCTGATCTATACGAAGAAGAGTGAAGCTATCTTTAGGACAAGACTTATTCAACTCAGTAAAATCTACACACATTCTCCACTTCCCATTTATTTTTGGTACTATAACAACATTGGACAACCACTCTAGGTATATGACTTCTCTAATGAACTCGACCTCCTCAAGCTTTCGAACCTCATTTCTGATGACTTTGTACTTTTTTCTTGAGTAGATCCTTATTCTCTTCTTAATGGGCTTAGCATCATCTATAATGTTAAGTTTATGACACATGATCTCAAGGTCAATACCTAGCATATCTGCATGACTCCAAGCAAAGATACTCTATCTTTTCCTTAGCAGATTGATTAACTCCTCCTTGATCTCAGGTTTTAGGTCCTTGCCGATTTGGATGGTTTTTTTAGCTCATCCTCGTTGAGGATGATAGATTTTACCTCCTCTGTAGCCTCTCCCTTCTTGAGCTTTGTTTCATCTCTAGGATCATGAGTGTCAATGTTGTAAATGGTGGTTGCCTTTTTATGAGCCTCTCTCTCTTCTGCAGAGTTGAAGTAGCATTCACGTGCCGATATTTGGTCACCCTGAACTTCCCCTACTCCATAAAGAGTCGGGAATTTTATCATCTAGTGGACTATTGAAAGCACGACCTCAAATTCTTTGAGGTCCACTCGTCCCATTATGATGTTGTAGGCTGAGAAGACATATTTGTCCATCACAAAGAAGCTGATTTTTCTGGTTAACCTCTTAGGCCATTCATCTCCCATTCTCACATCCATTTCATACATTCTGAATGGATGGATTTTCTCTCCGCTGAACCCGATCAAGGGGTGATGATAAGGGACAAGCCTTGCTCGGCTGAAACCCAAACTCTTGAAACAGGGTAGAATATAACGTCTGCTGAACTCCCCCCATCAATAAGAATCCTCTGAACTTGACATACATGTACCCTTGTGGTGATGACTAGAGGGTCATCATGGGGATTTAAGATACCCTTGAAATCAAGTCACGAGAAGTCGACTATGAGTTTATTCATATCTACCTTCTTTATTTTATCAGGTTTGACCTCCGTTGAAGCCAAGTTCATAACCTCGGCTTTGGTCACCACTTTTGCCTCTACCACATGAGCCTTACGATAAGCTACCTCTCAGCCACCTCCTGCTAGTCCCCCACAGATAGTGTTCATACCAAAAGAGATAATGTTGACCCTCTTTATTGGGATATTGTCGTCCTTTAGTAGGAGGTCAAGGTCATCGTCGTCATCATCATCTGAGGCATCATCTTTCCCAGTGGGGGCACCTTCCCGGCATTTATCATTTCTTTTATTTCTAGGGTCGGCTCGACCATTCTTTGAAGATCTTGTATCCACATATTTCTCATCTTTCTAGACTTCAGTATTTCTTCAATCTCGTCCTTTAGGGCGAAACATTTTTCAGTTAGATGGTCATGATCTTGATGGAATTCGCGCCATAAATTCTTGTTTCTCTTATATGGAGGAGCCCTCAACTTCTCTGGCCATATCAGAGACCTGTCATTCTTTATCTCATTGAGGATGTGTTCACAACTCACAGTTAAAGGAGTATAGACTGAAAACTTATCATCGGTAGCCCTCTTCTTTCTATCATTTTTCTTTTGGAACTTCCCTCTGCTACTTCCATTCTCATCCTCATATTTCACAACCATTGCTTCCTGTACGTTCATTACCTTTCCAGTTATTGCCAACAGCTCAGCCATATACTTAGGAGGGTCTTCAGCAAGCTTCCAGAGTAGCTTTCCCTTCTGAAGTCCTCTAATGAGGGTTGCCGTAGCTATACTCTCTTTATAGGCCTTTACCTCTAACTTTTCCTTCCTGAACCTTGTGATATAGTCTCTGAGGCTTTCATTCTTCCCTTGATTTACATAAAGTAAATGGGTCATCTTTTTCTGAGGTCTTACATCAAAACATAAATTATGAATGAATCGCTCGGCCAACTGTCCAGAGTTTTTTATGGAATTTTTATGAAGAGAGGTAAACCACACATGTGCTGCCCCAATCAAAGTGCTCGAGAAAGCTCGGCACCTCATCTCATCAGGTATGGAATAGATGTTTGCTACAAACTAGTACATCTCAATATGGTGGGTTGGGTTGGTACATCCATCGTACTTGGGTGATACCACTGGAGGTTTGAATTTGCCCAGCCTTTCCACAAAAGTAGAACCCTCTGAGTACCCCCTCTACAAGAGGTCTCAACTTTTTATGAGATCTCCAATCTTATTTTCGAGCCTTTGGATTGAGTCATTCCAAGGCTTAGCAACGTCGGCCTGGACGAGGTTGTCCCCAGCTATCTCCAAAGGGTGAATCGAAGGTTCCCCAACGATAGCGCAATGTCATCTGTTGACCTCCCCCTGACCACCGTCTCGACCATGTGGGGGCCGGCCATGATGTAGCTGACGATCGTCACCCTCTATTCTGGAACCAGTAAGACTTCTTGACCTGGATAGCCTTTCCCTCGGGTCATTAACTAGGCCAAGCCTTTATAAGGCCGACCCTCTACTTAACCTATCAAAAGTCGAACCTCTTGGTTGTGCATCGTAATATCGTCTTTCACCCTGACCTCGGCTCTGCTGAATAGGTTACACAGTGTTATTTGAGATCTCAAGCGGCTCCCAACAGTCTGCTGGAGCATCTTTGGCCTCTATATCGTCATACCTATCCTTTGGGCAAGGGTTTCCTTGCTTCCCCAGGCATAAATGCCTAGGGCCACGAACATCCCTTCGTCGTCGAGGAGGAGATAGGTCTTTTCGTAGTGCCTGGTGTGGTCCACTAGCCTCATTTTGTCCTTGTGCAGCTGTTGGAGTGATCATCTCCGGTGAGACCCCAGGTGGTCTCAATATCATGTTCTGTCTTAGTTGGGCAAATTGCTCCTGCATTGCTTGTTGAGTAGCAATTAAGGACTTCAAGGCTGCCGCCACCTCAACCATCTCGGACTGGGGTGGTGCTTGGCTGAAACTTGGCCCTCCACCACCAGATGATGGAGGTGGTAACTCTAGTGAATATAAAAAGATTAAAGATCTTTTAATGCAAATATCTGAAAGCTTGAGGCCTTAAAGGACCTCTTTCAATGGTGAAACAACTCCACGTAAGGGGGAGGGCTGGTTCATCACCAGAGTCTCTGACGAGGTCAAGCAACAGAGGAGGAAGAGATGAATCCTCTCGTTCCCACATACGACGCCAAAATGATGATGTTGTATACAGCACCACCGTATGAGGTGTTGATAAGCTCAAGCTAGTAGCTATAATGGCATCACAAGAGGAGAAGAGGAGAAACACTTGTATTTAAGTGGTTTAGCCAATTTGGCCTACGTCCACTGTGAGTGTGTGAGTGGATTTCACTAGAACAAGGACACTGATGGCCTGTGATACAATCTCTCACTTTCTCTCTCTACTGTGTATTTCTGCAGAGCTCCCGCTAGGGTTGCAATTCTGGTCCCCTTTCTAGGTAGAAGAAGTCATGTATATATAGTGCTTAGGTGGTGTAGTGTACCCCCCAAGCATGCCATGAGCATGAGTGTGGCGATCGAACCACTCATGTGGACGCCTGGCGGTGACACATGCTGCTAATGATGACCAAATATTCCTTCACGTGAGGGGAATGAGTTGGTTATAACGGTTTAGTCCACGTGTTTCAAGTCTCTTATGTGCTTACATATGGTCGGACCTGTGATGTCATCCGTTGTAACCTCGGTCCAACCGAGTAAGATGTTAGTAAGCCTGAGGGTTGTCTTTGATCTGCCAATCGCAAGTATAACCTCGGCCTGATTGACCAACCGAGGTTAGATATTAAGCATAGATCAAGTGTCGATTGAAGTAGAGTACGATGGTGGCAGTCGCTTGAGTCCATGAGATGTGTCTGACCTCGGCTGATGGCCAACCAAGGTTGGTCATTGTGATGCCAGCCTTCTGAAGGACGAACTCTATGATGGCTATTGTGAGCTTCCTATTGACTCGGCTGTTATGTCAGTCGAGGTTGTTGACTACGAGTATGAGGGTACATATCGGGCATATCAGGCGTGTTTTGAATGATTTATTTATTTTATCTTCTTAACACATAGATGCATGTTTTAGGTTAAAAAGATAAAATTGGGTAAATCAATTTTTTTCACAACAAAACGATTTTAATTGGTGCAAAGTTTTATTGGGTTTAATTTGTTTAAAGTTTTGATCTATAAATTGAAAAATTGAAAAATCTAAAAATAGACTTTTTTTTTGTTTTTTCATACCTAGGGTACGAATAGGAGAGTACGTATATTAACCACATGGGTGACGGGGATCCAATTTTTTAGAATAAGTGGTCATTTATGGCCTAACCAAATTATTTGATTGAGAAGGTGGTGTAATGAACAATGTTTTATTTTAATTTTCTTGGACAAGTTGACTACTTTTGTGATCAATAACATCTTAATTTGTTTAATTTTTTATATTGATTAAATGCTTAGATTGAATGACTATGAATAAATTTTCTTAAATTATCAGCTAACAGTTCTTGTATGCAATATAACCTTCATTTAAACATATTTATATAGATGAATTGAGTTTTGAAGAACTCTTTAATGCATTTACCATAATACAAAGAGTGTATGGGAGAAAGTGATAGGGTATACAATATGAATGTAGTTTGGGTTCATGAAATTATTAAGTATACATATGGAAATATGATTAGTGACAAGATGTTATGTCCATGCACCCATTGTATAAACAACAATTTTAAGTCTTTGGAAGACGTTGAGATCTATTTTCTAAGGTGGGGTATGTCGCCAGACTATAAGATACATAAATTCTATGGGGATAATATTGTACCTTATGTTTTGGAATAATTACTAGAACATGGCTCGGTGGAAGTGGTGAAAGTTTTTCTGGCATGTCCTACTTTGAACGAACTAATTGATAATGCTTATGAGTCCGCGGTCATCGAAAACACCATCCTATGGATTCGGATAACATTCATTATGACCAATTTAATGAACAAGTTGATGCTTAATTACGTGAAGATTGGGAATACATTCAATTAAAATTCGATGCGACTAGAACTTTTATAAAAATTATAATGAACATCACTCAATATTGTATCATGATCAGTTTGCATTATTTTAAGAGTCATTATGATTTGTCAGGCAACAGAATAACCAAAATTCTTAATTGGTCTAAATAAATTCTCTTGAATGAGAAGAGGTTACTAAATAATTATCCGACCATAATGAAGAGATTTAAGGGTTTGGGTTTGAAGTACAAATCTATTCATGAATGCAAGTATGATTGTATATTGTATAACAATGAACACAAACTAAAGGATAAGTGTCCTTCATGCAATGAGATAGGATTTACGATACGTAAGAGTGGAAATAAAAAAATCACTAAATTTCGCAAGTGCTCATAAGTCCCACAGAAGGTATTGAAGTAATTTCTCCTCGGACCACGGCTAAAAAGATTTTTCACTGTACTGTGGAAAACATATGCCATGACATAGCACACTCGATATGAGGTGGGTTGTAATATTATCAGGCATCCCATTGATTTTATTAGAAGATAATTTTCTGACACGTGACATTCTGAATTTGCAAAGGAACTGTTCAATGTCTGTCTTGGATTATCAATTATTTAAGTACTAATTAAAGTTATTGTCGAGTTCCATCAACACTAGGAATGAGAAAAGAGTTCACATTATTATTCTTTTTTATACCTAGGTCAAAGTCTTCTAGGGATGATATTAATATTTTCTCAGCCCCGTAAATTAAAGAATTGGAAAACTTATGGGTTGAAGGTGTGAAAGTTAATATCATTGAAACTACTCATCAAATGTACATCGGGTTAACACTATAAAATTGTTAAGATAATGTTTGGGGTTGGTCATTATGATAAAACCGATACGTTCAATCAACGTGAAATTATAAGTTAATGGTTTTAGTCCTATTAAGTTGGGGTCAATATCGATTAACACGATAAAGTTGTTAAGATAACGATTTGGGATTGGTAATTTTAATACAATCAACATGATATCATGACATGAAATTATAAGTTAATGGGTTAGTACTATCAGGTTTGGGTCAACATCGAGTTAACACGATAAACTTTTTAAGATAGAGGTTTAGCTTTGATAATATTGATATAACCAACATGATAACACAAAATGATAGACATGTTAAGACCATAACTTTTAGCTTATAAATTATGTTCAGTACATTTTGTAATATTTGTAACTTTAGATAACGAATATTTGGTTGTTAGGATCATAATACTATTAATGTTTGGAAAATTTTGTAATATTTTTATCTCGAGTCAGGTGGACATGGACGTCGTTTTAAGCGAGAGTGAACATGCTTCAGAGATACGAAGGAACGCTTTAAGAATTTTAATATTATTAGTTTTGGATTCATGTAATTAATTTGATGGCTCGATAATTTTAATATTAGTGATTTTAAATTGATTTATTAGTTAGGTCTATAATTGAATTGTTTGACTTGTTTGAAACATGTACATATTTTTTGGAAACAAAAAAATCAAAATAATTTTTTTAGAATAAATTTATTATTGGTAACGGTCCAAAATCATGACTATAACCGTGACAATTTTTCATGGGTAAAAAAATAAGTAACGGTCATAAATCATGACCATTAAATATATGTTCAGGGTAAGGGGTCACGGTCATGAACCGTGACCACTGAATATATGCTCATGGCATGGGGTCACTGTCATGGTTATGGCCCATGACGAGTAATTACGATTATTTACTGTGATTAGGTCCCCAACTTCAGGTTAGGGATGGGACCGTGACTTTTCCAACTGGTCACAATTTTAGACCATGATCCTCAAAATGGTCACTATAGATTTTTCCGCGGTTATGGACCATGATGAATTTTATTTGTCACGATCCATGACCGTGATAAATTTTGGTAGTGTTAGTGCTCACAAAACACCATTGAAAACCCATTTGGTCTAAAGGTTTATCACCCCTATAAGCTGCACTCACCTCCATCACTTCCTCTGTGAAGATTGGTTTCACAAGACATTATTGGTAATAGTGTTGAACTTATTTCCATCCAACTTAATCCTTCACTCCTCCTAATTGTATAAATCCTCATGTAATGACACAATTTTCATCTTAATCTCCCCTTCTTACATCAACATTGCCTTGCTTACCTCTAACTTCACATTGTGATTGGGTCCTCAAAGTGAGTTAATGAAAATATGAGAAATCTTTGCATTCTTTCCCCTTCCCATCTCCATAGGAATCAAACATTTTATCTTCCTCCTATAACATCTTTCTTCCACCTCCCTTATAATTTCTTCTCCTCTCAATCATTCCTCCACAAATAAGTTCTTGAAACTTCTTTTTCATCAATTTCTATAATCTCCTCCACCCCCTCTCTATGCAAACACTGAAATTATAAAACAATTACTTATTCCACTTATTATGAATTTCCTTAAATGATAATCTTCCCAATGCTCCCCACCACACTATGACCATACCCTCACCTTGAGCTCTATCGTTAAAATCACTCTCGTTAAGTAAGGAGTATGAAACCTTATCACCCATGCTCAAATATATTAAGGGTATGGTTTGAATTCACTCTCATTAGATATTACGACATAACCCTAGAACTTATTCTTTCACTCTGTCAAAATTAAGAATATGTATGGTCTAGAAAAAGATCCTATTATTGGACCAAGTTAAAAAAAAATCATCCAAAATCCAATTAAGAGAAACTCGGACAACTTTCGCATAGGCTCATAAGTCCAATACCCCTGTTACATTCTAATGGAAATCAAACATTGAAATCTCATTCATTGCACCATGAAAATTCCATACATTTGCCAACTCTAGAAAAGTTATCCACATATTCAACAAGACCATACACACTTGAGATGAACCATGTAGACCCATCCTCTAGAAAGATAAAAGCACACAAAAGGTAGAATTACCCATGTTGATAATTAATCATCTCCACCACTCTAAGTTTGCATGTAATAATGACTCCACACTCATGCAGACATCACTACTCAATCCATATACTACCCTATAAAGACTAAGCTACCAAGTGTGACATGTGCTTAGTCTTGGTTTCTTACAGATGCATGATATTCAATCTATAGTTCCAAATAGAACTTGTTAGTGCTAAATCAAAAATCTTATTCTCAACTTTTTATACTTTAATGGTTATTTGTGGCATTAAGATTATTTGCAACACTAGGTATATACAATATAAATACAACTGAACACCATTATTCATAATTTTCACAAATTTAATTTATATTATAAAAGTTGTAAAAGTATGAAAATATGTATATGATCAAAATATTCATTTTATATGCTTGAGTTAATTATCTAAACAAAGTGCCTCCTTAGAAAAATTTGGAATAACTTCTCAATTTTAAAAAATAAAATTTAAAAAGTCATCATGCAATGTATCAATATATAAATACTAAAATGAAAACTCCTACTTTTTCATCTCGATTTAAGTGAAAAGGTAAAAGAAGTTTTAAATAACCCCACAAAATAGTATAAACTTTAGTACCAGATGATTATGTAGCAGAAAATTAAACATACCTATGACACCCCGTCTAATTAAATACCGGGTAGCTACTCCTTTATTAAATTAATAAAGAATATCAAGTTGGTTCAGTTTTAGCATCAGTGTCGAAAACATTTAATTAATTATTAGCCACCAAATATTTAAAAAGTGAGATGCCAAATTTTATTGATTAAATTAACTTACAACCAAGTAATGAATAACAAACCATTCGACATACATATAAACAACCTCATATAAATAATTAATGTAATAAAAAAACTGAATCTGGAGTAAACACTCCATTAGTAATACCAAAGAAAAATATAATCCCAATACAAAGCCTGAATAAACAAAACCAACATCTGATATAAATGAAAGCCTAAAATTGCTATCTCTCAATAAGAATGGGCAACATGCCCCAACTGATATGAATGACTCTGAAGGAAGAAATGATATATGTCGAGGCATCTAATATCGAGATCCTGTAACTTCCACAGCAGCTACAGCACGTCAATGGAATGAAACTCCTATGATTGGTGTCCCTGTGGCTGGGCACCTAAAATGTTTTTACAAAAGAAAATTGATTTAGAAGGAAAAGGGTCAGAGCCCGAGGTGAAAATATTTTAAAAACAGCAAGTGTTTAATTGCATTAAACAGTAAATACTATATACATGTTAGTCACGTGCTCTCACTTGAGACTCTCACCCCCCAACTATTGTGAATACCTAACGTATGCCCTTAACCCATCCTAGTTATGCTACTACCTAACTAGTCTGTATTAAATCTGTCTATAGGGATTACTACATTGATCCACCTGTATTACTTAATTAAGACATACTTATATTTCAAATACTCGTTATTTAAATCCATTATCTCATGTATTATTTAAGTTCCCACATCTTTAAGTCATTTAAATATCTTAGCCATTCTCATCTACTAAGCAACAGTGAATAATCAGAAGTATATATTTATATCACTCTCAGTGCATATATACACATATGGCACCCCTAGGTTAAGCTGCGGTGCACGTATACTCTCCTATAGAATCCCTGTACTTCACGTACATAAGGATCACGAGTTTCGAATCACTCAGGAACCGTATCAGTACAAAACACACATATTGGAGACTAATATAGTTCACATACCCATGGGTCACGCACATACCTACGCTCCCATGGTCAGCTGACTTATCAACTCATAAATAAGTCTTCACAATCCTATGTTCTTAAGGTACCAAATCTAAATCCCCCTGAAGGCACACAAGATAAGATTGTCCTCTTCCTATATAATCTTTTGTGATAGCAAGTATGGTGGGTATATCGTACACATAATAATCCATATACTAGGTAATCTCACAACCTAAGTAATCATCATTTCAATATAGGTATACTCCCATCCTATATTACAAGTCTCATAAGCAATATAGTTTCATCCCGATTATTTTACGTAATAATGTTTAGCGCGATAATTCTCGTCGTATAAATTCGAGTACTTGAACCTATCCCAAAAGATTACTAAGTCTCCCACTTGTCTCTAAGGTTAATTCAGTAATTTAAAGTCCCCTTACTAGTGTCTCTAACATCAAGTTATTGTTTAACCGAATTAAACTCAAGTTTCCATAATTTCCAACCGTAACACTCTCGTCGGACACTCGTAAGTTTATCATTTAATCCCAAACGAAGCTAATGTTCTCCAGGCCTTAAATACATCCCTACTGACCTTACCTAAGTCCCAATGTATTCAAATAATCCACACAAATTATTCTTAAAAGTTGGAATTTAGTTAAACCTTAAAAGGAAATTTTATCACAAATACAGGGGAGTCGATCGATCGACTCAAGAATGTCAATCGATCGACTATGAATATCGATCGATCGATCAACCAGTTACATCCCAGATTTTTTTTAGAGTTTTGGCCATCGTTTTGTCTCCAAATTTCATTACAAAGTCCTGTTCTCCAAAGTAAACATACTTGATGTTATAACAATCTAAACACGTGATTCCTAACGTTTTGGAATCATCAAATCATCACAAAAATTGCATACAACTTTAATTGTTCATCAAGTTTACATGGTTAAACCCTAGGATAAGTTCTCTCAATTTAAGATAGACAATTACTCAGATTTGATATGTGATCTTATCATTTAGGATCTGACTCAATTCTCTAATCTTCCCATAATTTATCTACATGTAAAACCTATCCATATTCAAGATTAAATTCTCCCAATTCATGAAATTATCAATATTTCAAGTTTAGTCTCCAATTCTAAACTACCATGGATAATATATTAACATAATCATAACAAGTAAATCACTTGCTTAGAAATAGAAGTTTCGATCCTTTGGGGAAGATGATATGGCGGTGATGTTCTCTTTTTGGTCACAGATTCGGTGGTGGTGGTGGTGCAAGGTGGTTATTTGGCCCTAGCAACCCTTCCTTTCTCTCTACTTCTCGCTCTCAGGTTTGTAGCAGCCAATAAACATAATTACCCTAAGGGTTGTATGATATAATAATCCTAAATTTCCTAGGTCACTATTCATCAAATAGTAAAATGACTAAAATACCCTCTCGGGTTACCGGTTTGGCCTGAAACTACCCCGGGACCCAAACTAAACCCCCGGATAGAATTTTCTGACTATATCGATACTTCTGGATACATTGGCGCACTCAAAATGACCATAAGGATTACATAAAAATAAACTAATTTATAATCCCTTAAATGGGTCCCGACACGACTGACACGCGCATCCCAACTTAATTTCCAAAACTGCCGTATTTTCCACTCGTGACAATTTTTAATATATTCAAAATCAGATATTACTATACTCGCTTAGTAATATTCAAGATAATTATAATAATCAAATACTAACTCTCGTCTTGCTAGTATCTAAATGCAGATTAATTTCCAGTTAATTTCCCATTTAATTCAATTAATCCTTTAATTAAAATCAGTAAAAATACGGGGTATTACAATACCTCCAGCCTTTGTTGTCCAATTTGAGTTTTGTAGAACCTCCTTAAGCACTCACAATCTTGACAATAGTCTTCTAGCCTATCTCCTATCTAAACTTGAATGTTCTGTTTGATGGGATATATAAGAATATTTATAGGGTAGGCTAGAGACCCTATCTCAACAAATCATCCATAGAGTGGTTATCGACAAACTCTATCCACTATTAGAGTCAATGTAAGAGTGGGTAGCTATCTCATTTATCACCTCATTTTAATTCAAAATAATAACTAATCATATGGGCCACATTAATAATTAAAAAATGTGTCTTACATTCGCCCACTTAGCCCACATAATATTACAAAGTGTATTAATAGATGATAAAGATATAATAGGGCCATAAAACTAAAATTCCCAAACCAATAGGTAATGGAACTTAATTACTCAAATAAAAACTCTCAAAATATGAATCATGGCAGTTATGTTTCGAAAATAACATTTCCTTCCATGCATCATTGTGTAATGATAATTTATAAGTGAGCACTTCAGGAGATTAATGAACAAGTCATTCTAGGTCCAATTTTAATAATACCCATGGACAAAACTTATGTTAAGTACTTTATGTGCACGAGTGAGATATATTCAAAACTTAGAAAAATATTGAAGTTATTTACAACATGATCATAAAAAAAAATTGAATTTAAAATGATCCAAGGATCCCCATATGATCCATGTGACTTTTATACAATTTAGCCGACAAACCTTTACTCATGGGATCGACTATCATTAACTCAGTGCTGATATGCTCAATAACATTTCACTCCTATTAATATGATCTCTTATAACCAACTACTTTATGGCTATATGTTTGCTTCAACTTCCACTTTGTTGTTCGTTGAGAAGAAAATTGCAGCTGAATTATCACAATAAATCTTTAGTGGCCTTTATATAGAACCAACAACCTTTATCCCTGTTATAAAATTCTTCAACCACAGTTCTTGTGTGGTAGCCTCATAGAAAGCAATGAATTCTGCATCCATGGTAGAGAAAGAAATTATGGATTACTTAGTACTTCTCCATGATATAGCTCCTCCAGCAAGAAGAAAAATGTATCCTGAAGTAAACTTTCTAGTGTCCACACATCAGCAAAATCTGGATCTGAATACCTAACCACTTCCAATTTATCAGACTGTTTATATGTAAGCTTGTAGTCATTTGTTCCTTGTAGATACGTCAATATTTTTTTATTTTTTGATAGAAAAAATTATCCACCTCTGTGGACCAATCAAAAACGGATATATGTCTTCCTACGTGGCAGAAATCCAAATCAGCAGATAGTAACTTGTAAGGTATGTCGACTAACGGGAAGAATGCAGGCCATCAAGAGCCACCATATGGAAAGTACAACCAAAGGACGTGTAGCACGTGGTTCAAGAAACCAACCATTAAATTCATTATGTACGGGTGTAAATGCTTAATGTATAAAGGCATTCCATCCCTTGACATTCCAACCCTTGATCTCCGGGTAACTGTAAATACATTGTATTCCTTTCATCAAAGGGAAGATATAACGGATTCTAGGATATTCTTATTGACAAGAGTATATATCTTTTTATAATCTCTGAAATTAATAACATAACAGTGGACGTAGGCTTTCTTACATAGCCAAACCACTTTAAAACCTAGTGTTTCTCTTATATTATCTCATTACAATTCTATATTTTATATGTGATTAGAAATATGGTTCTAGTCCATTTTTTGACATCAACAAGTAGCCTTCTAGTGCTCCAAACCTAGATCACTTTGGTCTCTTCCCAACATTCTTACCATATATTCGATATCAGGTCTTTAACATACTTGTGAGTACATTAGACTACCAATGACTGAAGCATATGTTATGCCTTGCATTTATTCTCATTACAAATTGTTATGGGGACATTGACTCAAACTGAACTTGTCTCCTTTAACAATGGGCGCTACTATGGATGCACAATCTCTCATTCTAAATCTCTCCAAAACCTTTCAATGTAGGCTTTCTGAGACAATCCCGATGTTCTTTGAGATCTATCTCTATCCCGAGAACAAATGAGGCTTCACCCATATCCTTTATTTCAACGTTTTGGATAAGAAACTTCTTTGTCTCATATAGCAAACCCAAGTCACTACTTGCAAGCAAATTTCATCCACATATAGGACCAAAAATATATATTTTCTCCCACTAACTTTAAGTTGTATACACTGATTAACAACATTCTCTATGAATCAATATAAGGTTATAATGTTGTGAAACTTAATATACCATTGACGAGAAGCCTGTTTAAGCCCATATATAGATTTATTCAACTTGCAAACCAAGTGACGTTTATTCTCATTAGTGAAACATTTTGGGTGCCTTATATATACCATTTCTTCTATATCCTCATTATGGAGTGATATTTTCACATCCATCTGATGAAGCTCTAAATAAAATTGAGCTGCCAAAGCCATAATTATTCTTAATGAATCCTTCTTTGAAACTGGAGAGAATGTTTCATGGTAATAAATGCCTTCCCTTTGGGTGAAACCTTTGGCCACAAGTTTGGCCTTATACCGTTCAGTGTTACCAACCGTGCCTCTTGTGGTCTTATAGACCCACTTACAGTCAATAGTTGAGTGTCCATTTCGTAACACGACGAGTTCCATACTTGATTTTTAGCCATAGATTCCATTTCTTCTTTCATGGCATCATTCCAAAATTTAGAGCTCCCTCCATTCATGGATTGTGAAAAGGATCTTGGACTATTGTTAGGCCCAATTTTTTAGATTGTGCTCTTATATGTGTACAACTTAATCACTAGAAATTGTTAGTCACCTTACTCTTAAAGATCTTCTTACCTTCGCTCCCTTATTTTAAAATATTTGAGTAATAGGTTATATATTGACATGTTCTTTATGGGGTGGTTCCACTTGAATTGGTTGTTCTTCGGAGAAACCTAGTTGATTCTCACCAAAAATAAACAATTCATTAGAATTTGTAGATGAATCAATAGTTTCCATTTGTTCCTCAAATCCTACCTTACGAGGAAACCCACTCCCGCTAAGTTTAAGATCTTTAAGAAATTTAGCATTTCTAGCTTCAACAGTTCTAGGTGTGTGAGAAGGATAATAAAATTTATAACCTTTGGAGTTCACAGCATAGCCAATAAAGAAACCACTTACTTTCCTTGGGTCTAATTTCTTTAAATTTGGATTGTAAATACTTACCTCAACGAGAAAGTCCCATATGTGAAAATGTCTTAAACTTGGTTTCCACCCATTCCAAATATCTAAAGGTCTTTTAGGAACAACTTTGGATGGAAACGAGTTGAAGATATACACATCGATCTTTAAGGCTTCACTCCACAAGTATAAGGGAAGATTTAAATTACTCACCGTTCTTTTTACCGTATCCATAAGTGTTTAGTTCCTCCTTTTATCTACACCATTTTGTTGAGGTGTGTCAGACATTATACATTGTGCAATAATGCCTTCTTCCTTAAGGAACCTAGCAAATGGACTTAGCATTTGCCATTTTCTGTGTACCTTCCATAATATTCCCCACCTCTATCTGACCTTACAATTTTTATTTTTATTTCTTTTTGTTTCTCTACTTCTACTTTATATGTCTTAAAGTCATCAAGTGCCTCTGCCTTTTCATAAAGAAGATAATCATGTATGGTCATCAATAAATGACATAAAATATCTTTGTCCATCCATACATGGAGTAAGAAATGGTCCACAAGTATCAGTATGTATGATCTCAAGTATTTTTGAACTCCTATCGGCACCCCTTTTGGACTTGTGGGTTTGCATTCCCTTAATGGAATCCACAAAAGTACCAAAAATAGTTAAATCAAGAGTTGTTAAGACCCCATCATTCACTTATCTTTTAATTCTACCAATGGAGATGTGCCCTAACCTCCTATGTCATCGTTTAAAGGAATGCTCATTAATAATAACACGTTTAATGCCAACGTCATCATCATGCGAATTAAAAGATTACATACTTAAGTGGGTTCCAAATCAAATTTATATAAATCATCAACCAAAAAAATAGTTCCTACAACTGTACCATCATTGAATAAACCAAAAATAGAGTTTTCAAAAACAAACTTAAATCCTAAAGGTTCTGGTCTTGAAATTAAAATCACATTTCTAGAAAATTATGGAATATAAACTGTATTTTCAATGTCCAAATAAAAACCAGATTTTAAAATAATCCGGAAGGTTCCCACAGCCTCCACATGTGAACGCCTTCGGTTTCCTGAATACACGCCTCATTCACTTTCCTACGGTTTCCATAGGTTTAGAAAGCCCTGCATGATATAGGCAATGTGAATTCTAGTACCAAGGTCAATCCACCATGTATTATTAGGAGCATCAACAAAATGAGATTCATGACACACAAAGGAGAAATGAGTGCCTTTCTTATCAAGCCATTTCTTGTATTTCACACAATCTTTCTTCATGTGCCCCTTTTCTTTGTAGAAGAAGCATGCATCCCTATTGCCATAACGCTTAATCGGCACATTTGGCATATTTTTGTTCTTCTGCACTTGAAGACCACCATTACCCTTATTAGAATTTCCCTTTACATGAGCCACCAGATGTACAGTTTCTAATCTCTCATGTTTTAATCTCTCTTCCTCTTGTACACACATGGTCAGTAGTTCATTGACAGAACATTTTTCCTTATGTGTATATGATATTTTACATGGAATATATTCATTAGGAAGAGAATTTAGTATGAAATGCACTAAAAATGACTCTGTTATCTCTATCTCCAGTGACTTAAGTTGAGCTTTAATGTCCCTCATTTTCATAATGTGCTCATGAACACTCCCAGAATTGTCATGTTTTGCACTTGAAAGTTTCTTCATTAAGGTGCTAAAAAGTGCCTTATCGGAACTCACAAACTGTTCTTCAACTAATTTCATGAATACTTTTGCCTCATCACAATTTATAATTGATCCCCTAATGCTCTTGCTGACATGAGACTTGATGAGAATTAAAATTAAATGATTAGTTCACTCCATCATTCATATGAAGCCTTCTCGATTAGCTTACTTGATTTCGTGGTAATGGGTGGTTCATCCAAACGACGTGTCAAATCAATATCCATGCACCCTAAAGTCAATAGAATCTTTTCTTTACAGTCAAAGAAATTGTCACCACACAATAATGGAATACGAGATGAATCACTAAAGAAAGTATGAACAACTATACAACCAAGAAAACAAACATTATATATTATTGAACTCAAGACCTTCTTGTGGGTAGAGGTTTCAAGATGTATAGAATTCACATAACTTAACGAATAAAACTAGTCATATAGATATTAAAAATAAATAAAATTCCATGCTTGTGGGTTTAGGATATATATATATATATATATATTGCAATTTTAGATGCCACTAAAAATCTAATTATAATTAATAACTTTAATGTGATTATGACAGCAAGCCACATACTATAATAACTCAAGATGATGTGGTTATTCTTAAGTTAATATTGAACTTAATCAAGGCATCAAATTTATATTACCAACTAAACTTTGTGTCGATTAATATTTTAACTCGATGAATAGATACATACAGTCATTTAAATAAATAAAGATGTAGAAAACAAACTATGAGCTAATATTTTAAGCCCTTTATGAGAATGTACACTGTGTGAAATAGTTAAATGAGATCATCATATTATGAACACATACAAACTTCATAGAAAAAAGCATTATCCTTTTACCATGTCCAACATACATTTGGGTGATGCACATGATTCCAAGAGTAATTAATGTGTCTCTTTATATAAGGTTAATAATTGTCATGGGTCAAAATTGTGTGATATATATGTGTGTGTGTGTGTACGCGCGCGTTATTACATAAAATAATATAAGAAAGTAAAATGTATCCTTGTATAATATATTTAAATATACCATTTACATCATGATACTCCATTAACATACATATGTGTAATATTTAACATGAGACTAAAACAAATAGATGGATAATATGTCAAAACCAAATGCCCAGAATCGTAAACATAAACGTTTCGTTTAATAGGTCCTCCACATGAGAATCAACCCTATGATTTGGATTTTGGACAAACGGTCTGTTTTACTATCGAAAATCAATTTGGAGGCCATCGGGCACCCTAGGGCCCCGTTTCTACCCTAATCAACTTCCTTAACTGAAAAAAATCTCAACTAATCTTCAAAGGGATCTGAATCCACTTTCCAATGGTCCAACTCGCATGTGAATCAGTCTTACGGTTCGGACGAACGATCCATTTTACTATCAAAAATTGATCTAGAGGCCACGGGGCACCCCTGGGCCCCATTTTAACACCAATCAACCTGCTCGCCCGAGTGAAATCTCAATGAATCTTTGAAGGGATCTAAATTCCCTTTCTAGCGGTCTTCCCTGTGCACAAATCGACCTTCCGGTTTTGACGAATGGTCTAATTTCCTCATAAAACTGATTCGGAGGCCACCGGGCCTTCCTAAACTCCGTTTGACTCCCGTAATCTCCTCAGCTCGAACGAGACTAAATTAATCTTTGAATTTATCCGAATACCCTTTCCAATGGTCTTCCCCATACGCTAATCAGCTTTACGGTACGAATGAACGACCAGTTTTACTTCGAAAGGTCACCGGGCGCTTATCAACCCCATTTGACCAAGGTCAACTCTTCAAATTAAACAAGACTGAATGAATCATCTAAGGGCTATGAATACCCTTTCCAACCGTCCGTCATGAGCACAAATTGGCCTTACAGTTCGGACAAATAATTCATTTTCCTCCGAGAATCTCTTGTCCAAAAGACCATCGGGTGCTCTCAAGCCCACTCGACCAAAGTTAGATCCTGAACTCGGGAGAGGCGCAATGGATTCTTAATGGGATTTAAATACCCTTTCCAATGGTATGACTTTGGACTTATGGATTGCATTTCACGACTTTTTTTTTAGAAATCTGCATGAGGTTGTCGAATGGAAAACCCATTTTCCTGCCTATCGACAGTGGGAATGGGGTTGCCTGCCCATAGGCAGGTCAAGTACAATGTAGATAGGCATCCCCTTGTCCCTATATAAGGATATCATGAACTTACTTCGAAAGGCACCTCAGAAACATCCCTCTCAGTGACCTCAGCAACATTCTCTCAAAATCAATGTGCTTTCTTTATTGAAATCTTTCCTACACATTCCATTTCTATCCCTTTCACACCCAATTTAGCAAAAATCCTTTCCCTGTCCTCCTACCACCTCCATACACTTGCAAGGTAAGCCTTTTCAACAATCAATATCAACATTCAAGTCTCCAAACACGGTCCAAACATTATTTTCTCTCTTTTAATTTCTTTATTTTTGCATTAGTTATCTAATCCTTACTTTCGCATTTCATCTTTGCTAATCCATACATATTAACAATCCCACTTTTTATTAGTAGTATTACACATAACATATTTCTATAAAAAAAATCAGAAAAAGAGGTTTTTCTCATAAACTCCAAACGGGATTCTTCACCAAATTTTCTTAAATAAAAACATCAATTTTCTACACACACACACATCTAAATAAAATCCTCGATTGTATTTATGGGATAAACCCCACCCTCCTATCATATGCGAACTACGTGTAATTTGATGCATTTTTAAGCTATGTAGGCGTCTTGGGTCAAAACCCGAGACTCAAGTCCTCTTTTCATTTTTTTTTATTCATATATTATTTCTATATATTATACTTGTGATTCTTATTCGCGCTTTATCTAACACATATTGTCATTTCACCATAACGATCGATATCTCGATAAGCGCACACATTATGTTTTTAATTACTATTTTTGGAACACTCTTATGGATGACCTCACTCTGCATTTCTCCATGGTGCGAGTCGAGTAATTCTATTCTCCATTTATAAATACACATGCACAAACTGCACATAATTTTTAAGGAGAATAATGATACATGACCGTGAGAGACCGAAAGGGTAGGATGGGTTTCTAACAACTTCCCACTCCATAGCTTAGCCCCTAAACCTTGGAACTAATTGGTTTCGCAAGCATTTGTATGTCTTTGATGTCGTTCTCTTGAGGCGACAATATTTGTTTTGCCTATTTTGTGCAAAATAGGTTGGCGACTCTATCTTTTTAAATCACCCCACATCAACGATGATCGAAGAGCTCCTAGAAAGGGTGTGAGACCTTATTCTTCTCTCCCTTCAACCACGCACATGAGCGCCAAAGTCACAAGGAAGAAGGAGAATCGGGGATGACCATAATGGCGACTCCACTTGCGATTGACCTATCATAAGAGGGCTAAACTCATGGGTTTTATCATTTTTCTGCATGTATGCATATGCACCTACTTGTATATTCCATTTTCTCCTTTGTTTATTTCTTGTATATATTTAACTCATGCTTATATCACCTATCACTCACTATTCATTTTCAATCACTTGTAAATATCTTCGATGTACTCCTCACACTATTTACACTTATACGTAGGATCACTTATATCCACATGTTTCACACACTACTTAGAATATCCATGCTTGGGTTTCACTAGCACACACCTCCACTTATCATACTTGTATATATCCATGCTCACTTGCACTTATCACATTCCACTTATAGTTGATCCATGCTTAGGTTCACTACCACACACTCACTTATAGATATTCACACATCACTCACATGCATCCATGCTTAGTATGATCTTCATGCTCTATGCTAGATTTACTTTTCATGATACTTGTACATTCTTCCCAATTAGTACAATATTTCTCATGCCGAATAAAATACTCTCTCTATAATATACTAATCAAGAATCGTGAATTTTTCACACTACATCACCAAGAGCATGGCTATTGACCAAAATTTTGTCTCGTGTTTGGGGGTCACTTTGTGATGGACGCTGGTCTAGCAGGTTGCAGTTAGACTAAGAAATATGAAATATAACTCTCACCATCAATTAGACTAGTACATTAGATGTATATCGAAAGGTTCTAACCGTATCGTACCACTTGATCGAACTCATGATGGGAGGTATATAGTAGGGAACTCGTTCCCATACATTGAGTATATCGAATTCTCTCTCATACGTACTATCCTCATGAGGTATATAGTGAGGCAATTTACGTAAACTCAAGTATATCAAATAGCTTGCCCACACATACCGATTTTGCTCAAAAGTAAGAAGTATATTGTGGAAGTCATGCCAATGGGAGAACCTTTCCAATAAACCAACCATTTCATAAACCTTATATAGGCGTTAGACCTAAGACATCATATTTAGCTTGCTGGTTACCACACGAAACTCTGTCGAAATTCTGGGTCGTCATGCCGCCCAAAATTTTGTGCAATTTCATCGTTTTTCAAAATAGGACCCTGTCCATGAGCCTGGAAACAAGTCAAACCATATCTTACCTATTTTTTAAACCCAATTTTCCTAGGCTCAGGTTATGTTCGACATTTCTTTTGCATTTGGGTAAACCTAATACAAGTGAAAACATAATAATAATAATAATAATAATAATAATAATAATAATAATAATAATAATAATAATAATAATAATAATAATAATAATAATAATAATAATAATAATAATAATAATAATAATAATAATAATAATAATAATAATAATAATAATCATGCTGAGACTTTTCTCTTCTTTTTTTCATCTTCTTTCTCAAAAAACTGAAATACCAAAAAGCATTTCTCCTCATTTTTACTAAAAGTGTCAAAAATATTTTTCCTCTTTTTCATTGAAATACCAAAAATATTTTTCCTCCTTTTCATTAAAATACCAAAAATGTCAAAAACATTTTCCCTCTTTTACAATAAAAACAATCCTTTTTTCAAAAATAAATTCGGATCATTTTCCTTCTCAGGTCGATCCAATACCTGATTCTTAGCATGGCTCTCTATTGGCTTTGGTCTTCCGTCAAACCACCGCGAAGCTTCCTAAGTTCCCCTACAGATTCCTTTGAGTTTGGAATCTACCTTCACCAGTCCTCAACGTGAAACATTGATCATGCACCGAACATACAGCCTGATCTGATGGTAGTCCTGGTCTAACTCAGTGCCAAGATTAACAACCTTCATATCAAGGTTGATGAGATGCAGTGAAATCGAGCCCAAATTCCCAAAGAACCCGAGGTTATCTATCCTCGGGCCATGGGTTCGCCCGCTCCCGATCCTATTTAAGTCTCAAAAAAATGTCAGCATGCTCCACGTGCCCCGTCTGCTAATGGGTCACCGCCAGCTCAGCTCCATGTGTCAAACCTTGCCCAGTTAGGGGCTAACTTGCCAGTTGCCATTGATCCCAAAGAGGAAGAACTGAATAAGGTCAAGAAATACCTCAAGCTGTTGTCGAAAAAGTTTAATCAAGATAAGATATTCGAGAACTACATGGACTACACTCACATATCTCCCTACCCTAAAGCAAGATTGTTAGAGAAATTTAAGATGTCATCCATCGAGAAGTTCGGGGGTAGCTTGCCCCTAATGGCTCACCTTCGCAACTATCACCGAGCCATAACTCTCCTTGGTGCCTCTGAAGAGATAATGGCCCAGATGTTCAACCAGACTTTGAAGGACAACGCTCTTTATTTTTTAATCCCTCGAGAAATCGAGAATTCGCAATTAAAAAGATGTTACCTGGGACATTATGTCATAGTAAAAGTACAACGAAGAACTAGAGGTTACACGTCATGATCTAAAGCTTCCTAAGAAGAACCCTAAATTGTCAGTAACTTCATATCAAGGTGGAGAGAAAAATTTGCCACCATGACCAATTGGCCATCCGAAGAAGAACAAGTCAACATAGTGAAGAAGAATTTTATGACCCATATCAGAGAAATTATGGGAGGTCAATATTGTCCACATTTTCGAGCCCTCCGGGAAGCGGGTGTGGATATTGAAGAAAGTGATACAATGACATAAGCCGAGCCTAAGAAAGTTTTTGGACAGCTCACCCCCAAAAAGTATGAGAAACCTATAAATGCCACAACCTCAACCATCAATAATATCTCCCAGCTTGCTACCTCTTGGGCGTCAGAAAGTTGTCCTAACCCTGCCAAATAAGAATACACAGATATCCATGCTTCCCTCTCTAAAGTTTACCAAGCTTTGTTAAGCCGAAATCTTATCAAACCTCTAGACCTTCGTCTATTTCCAAACCCACTTCCCCAAAAACTTTAAAACTGATGCCCACTGTGATTTTCACCAGTATGTCGACCATACTACTGATCATTGCTTCACCCTCCGAAATGTAATCCAGGGTATAATTGATCGGGGTATCATCGTCCCAACATCCAATCCTAAACCCAACACCACTTAAAACCCCTTCCACTACATAAAAATGCCATATTCCTAGAAAATGACCCAAAATTCGACTGATCTACCCAAATTATTCCCAGTAAAGCACCCATCATATCTATATTTACACCAAAAGTGCTTAAAGTTTGCCCATATTTTCTCTAACACCCTACCTGCTTTACTGATCGAGCTTTGTCACTCCTCACGAGGGATTGTATTGTCGTTCATACCCAGTCCGAAGGAAGAAATGTGGAGTTATCGGCTATTCTGAACCAGCTTATGGATTTTGGGCTAAAATTTCCCTCCGAAATGACCATAGGTTGTCAGAAGTTCAACATCTTATTCAAGGAAGCTCAAAAGTGGGATTGGGAGTTAGATAATTTGGTGGTACCCGTTGATGAAATCAGTTTGGATGATATAGTACAGATTATAGCAGACATGTTCTGACAGACTTGCGAAGTCTATAGTGTTTTCGATCTACTCACCACTTTAAAGCTTTAAGGTCGATTAGTCCCTTCACTCTCGCACCTACCCATTGAGTGGGAAAATTTATTAAAGGAGCCATTGGGGTCATGGCATGTATTAACTTCTCTTAGTAGGATGACATTGTTTCCACCGAATGGGGGGATGAATTCTACAACTCTAATGATGAACTAAGTCAGGAATAGGTCAGTCCAGTAATCAGCATGTGCGGAATGATATCGTTTGAGTACCTGTTGGGGAAAATCAGTAAAGTATCCATTCAACTAGAAATGAATGAAGACACATGTGTTTTATTCTTCCCTACCTCCGTAAACCACCTGACCAGATCAGGACGACAATACCAAGATCTGAATCCTCATCCATCAAGAACAAATAAGGGAAAGGGAGTTATCGAGGAACTGCCTATGCCAAAAAGGACCATCAAGGAAAATAACATCCTCAAACATCTCAAGAAGACACAAGCCAATATTACCTTATGAGGACTCTTTGTGTCTTCCCAATTACACCAAAATTCTCTAATAAAGCTTGTCACTAGGCCCATAGACCCTCCTTCCACCACTCTAGAAGAAGTTGTAAACCTAGTTGGATCCTTGACCACCACTAGACTCCTTTACTTCTCCAAAGAATAAATTCTGAAGGTTGACCCTGATCGCAACTATTCCCTCAATATCTCCATTGAAGTAATGGGAAATATATTCCCACTCTCACTCGTCGATAATGGATCCGCCCTCAATGTTTGCCCACTAAGAACCTTTAATTGCTTAGGGTTGAAAGTAAGTAACATGGCTCCTACTTATGCCGGAGTGTGTGCCTTTGATAATACACTCCGAGAGGTGATGGGATCCATAACACTCATAATAGGGGTTGGACCTATTAATCCCGTTACTGAGTTTCAAATTATTGACATACTCGTATGCTTCAACCTGCTTCTTGGTCGACTGTGGCTTTATAACATTCGAGGGGTATCCTCCTCCGTTCAAGTTGAAAATATTTGCCAAGGGGAAAGTCAGTACCATTTTAAGAGACGATGAAAGTACTGAATATACTGGTACAAATAATCCAGTACTAGATATACAGCATGGGATGAATAACATGCTTCTTTCTAGATTTAGGGTTGATTCACTTCCCCTTCCGAAGGGGATGATTTTAAAAACCGAGTCTATTCAGAGCACAACCCTCACGACAATGTCAACGTGATACAGATGCTCAAGAATATGCAGTTTATGCCCAAATTGGGGCTGAGGAGACATTAATAAGGGATACTAGAGCCCATAGTCCTAAAAAAAGCCTTTCCTTCATATGGCTTGGGTTATCAACCTTAATCAGAAGAACTCAGAATGCTCTGCCAACCACTATTGAAGAGAAGTTTATAATATGCCAAGACTATTTTGAGGGATTCCTTTAATAGAAGATTCATCAAAGAGGGTGAAGACTTCCCCTTATGTGGATTCCCTGAACCATGGTATGATCATGTGGGTAATATGAAGCTAAGAATGGAAACCTTCTTTCAAGACAACTACTCCGGGGCTGAAGACTATCGGCACCAAGTGCAACCTCTCACTCAGAAAGTTATGGCCGTTGTCGAGGTTTTTGAGAAAATTTATTTCGAAGACTCATTCAATCTGTAGACACTAGGGATGACACTTTGCATGATCCATTCAGACACTACATCATCAGACCCATCCACTCGGATTAAGGCTGCTGATGCACCTCTTATCAAATGGAGTGTTATACCAGTCCCACTTGCTGAAATGCAACCCAACCTTGTTGTTTACCCTATCTCTTCATCGATTGTTATTCTTCCCTTTTCTGATAATAATGTAATCGAGACCTCTTTTGACGAGGTTCTCAACGTTATCTTTTATAAAAGTGAAATAAATTAGGATTTTGAGTATCTTGTTGTGTTTTACATTAATCATCTTGATTTTAATCAAACTCTTAATGATGATGATTTTACAAATGAACAATTCTTAATTGGTCTTAATAAGTTTAATAACAAACAGCAGAACCGTGTTCAAATTAATGAGGATGAAACTGTTATTATCAATCTCGATTCTAGTAGCCAACAACACGATATTATGATAGGTTCCACCCTTGACAAGCATGAGCACGCGCAATTTGAAGAGCTACTGAAGGAGTTTGTGGACGTATTTGCATGGTCCTATGATGACATGACCAATATCGATCCCAAAATAGCCCAGTATGAGATTCCAACTCTCCTAGAATGCAAAACGATCAAACAGAAGCTGTGAAAGCTCTGTACCTAATAGTCATTCAAAGTCAAGGAAGGGGTAATCAAGCAACTGAATGTAGGTTTTATCTGGGTGATTAAACATCCCACGTGGCTAGCCAACATTGTACCCATACCAAAATCAGGAGGAAAAGTCCACATGTACGTCGACTACCAAGATTTGAACAAAGCATTTCCGAAGGACGATTACCCACTGCCAAACATCAACATGATTGTGGAAAACACATCCATCCATGCTCTTAAGTCATTCATCGATGAGTTTTTCGAATATAATCAGATCAAGATGCACCGTGCTTATCAAGAAAAAACTGCCTTCATCACCCCCTAGGGAACTTTTTTTACACAGTTATGCGATTCGGGCTACCTACCAAAGTGCTGCCACAATCATCTTGAATGATTTGATACACATGAAGGTCAATGTATACATAGACGACGTGATGATTAAGTCTAAGACTCGGGAAGGTCACGTTCCTCCCCTATGAAAGTTTTTCGAATGACTGCAGCGATACCAGATGCGGTTAAACCCACAAAAATATGTATTCGACATCACCAAAGGAAAGATTTTAGGATTCATGATTAGAAAAAATGGGAGTTAAAGCAGACCCTGCCAAATTGGAAGCCTTACTCGAAATGCCACCACCCTGAATGGAGAAAGAAGTCTAGAGATTCTTAGGAAAATTACAGTATATCAGTCGGTTTATCAGATAACTGACTTCTATTTACGAACCCATCTTTAAACTCCACCGAGAGGATTCTACCAAAGTTTGGAACGAAGCTTGTCAGGAAGCCTTCAACATAATCAAGAAATATCTTGCTCGACCTCAGGTACTTATGTCGCCACATCCTAGTCTCCCTCTACTCCTCTACTTAACTGTAACAGATATCGTAGCAGGGGCTTTCCTAGACAAATATATTGAAGAATCCCAAAAAAAGAGCCATTTACTACGCTAGTCAAAAATTGGTCTGGTACGAAGTCAACTACACTGCCTTGGAGAAAGCATGTTTTGCCCTAGTCCGGGTCACTCAAAAATTACAGCATTGCATGCTCACTTTTTCCATAAGACTTGTGTCTCGAATGGACCCCATGAAATACTTTCTTAAAAAACCTGCCTTATCTAGACTAATGTCCCGGTGGTTGATTCCTCTAGCTGAGTTCGATAGCGTGTGTCACACAGAATGCCATAAAAGGGAGAGTCATCTATGATTACCTTACTAACTACCCCATGGAAGAGTTTGATGTTTGGGTCTCTGAATTCCCGAACGAAGATATCTGCACCTCTCAAGAGGACCTCTGATGGAAAATATTCTTTGACGGTGCTACCAACAAGAGAGGATACGACATTAAGATACTCCTAATCACCCCTGATGACTCTCACACTCCCATTGCCATTAAGCTGGATTTTCCCCCCACCAACAATATGACCGAATACAAGGCATGCATTGTAGGCCTCAAAATTTCCCTCAAGAAAGGTATCAAATACCTAGATGTTTATGAGTACTCTTCCCTCATCATCGGTTAAGTCCTTAGAATATAGAAAATCAAGGACAAGAAGCTCTTACCCTTATACACCCACCTAGAAAAGCTGGCCTCCAAATTTCAAGATATCACCTTCCACTACTTGCCCCGTGCAAAGAACATCTTAGTTGATGCCCTTGCTACCCTAGCCTCCATGGTCGACATGCCCGAAGGAATAATGATGGCCTTTTTCCTAGTCCAAAAATAAGTTATGCCAACCCATTGCTACCACATTGAGCTCGTCATAGAGGAAGATTCCAATATGTCTGAGTGTTGGTACTATGGTATTTGGCGCATCCTCAAGCATGGTAGGTATCCCTAAGACACTAATAAGAAAGACCATGCAACCCTTTGCAAACTAGATGCCAGTACATCATCTACAACAAAGTATTGTTAAAGAGGAACTTTGATGGAATCCATTTGCACTGCATCGTATGGGATGTAATTAAAGAAATGATACAAAAGATCAATAGAAGGGAATGAGGCCCCCGCATGGATGGTCATATTCTTACTAAGAATATTATTCGTTAAGGGTATTATCGGACCACTATGGTTCAGGATTGCACTGCTTACATTTGGAGATGCCTCAAATACCAGTATTGTGATAATCTCCAGCACTTTCCTCCTTAACAATTATACAACATGACTTCTCCCTGGTCGTTCTCCACCTGGGGCATTGACATCATAGGGAAAGCACACCCAAAGATTCAAATTGGAATGAGTTCATCCTAATTGTCATTGATTACTTCACCTAATGGGTCGAAGTCGAGTCATATGCAGTCTTGAACGACAATAAGGTATCCAAGTTTATTCAAAAGAACATCATCTTTTGATATGGGGTTCCCTACAAGCTAGTATAAGATGATGGGTTACATTTTGAAGCCGAGATCACGGAATTAGTCAATGAGTAAGGGATTCAGAGACACATATATTCTCCCTACCAACCCCAAACCAATGGTTCAGTTAAGGACGCCAACAAAAATCTCAAAACCATCAATAACAAAATGCCCGAGATTTATCAAAACTAGGCCAATCGGATCCCTTACGCCCTTTGGGTCAACCGCACTTCTGTCAGGACATCTATTGGGGCTACCCCTACTCTTTAGTATATGACATGGAAGCATTCCTACCAGTTGAGTATGAGATACCTTCCTTACACATTATGCTTAAAATTAGAGTCAGTGAGGAAGATTGCTATCGGATCCGCTTTGACGAATTGTCACCCTTGAATAAAAAGAGGATAAAGGATCTATACCACATATAAGGGTACCATCACCAACTAGAGTGATAATGCAATAAAAGAGGCGAGGACTGTGGTGTCTGAGAAGGAGACTTTGACCTTCAAGAAATCATATAACCCATCTGGGACCCTAGGGGGAAATTCAATCCAAACTGCAGTGGCCCTTTAATAGTGAAGAAGATTTTCTCAGGAGGCATCCTTGTGCTCACTGACCTTGATGGAGAAAATATGGAACGTCCAGTCAACCTGGATCATCTCAAGAAATTTTACCCTTAGTTCAAAATCTCGACGCGCCACGGATCCTCTTATCTCCCTTCTATTCTAAAAAAATTCTTCATTTCCATTTACCCAAAACTACGTGGGGCCTAATCCTTTAAAAAACTTTTTGATTTCAAAATGCAACTCAAAACATTTTCAAAACCCCATAGGTACGTAGGGAACTCATATGCTTTACATGGACGCGATTCCCTTCCTTTTCATAAAATGATATTATTTTCTTATCTCCAAGAACGACAGTTCATTTTATTATTTACATGAACAAAAGGATTATGTATGCATTAGCAATTAGTATAGACAATTCAAACGTAAAACACATCAAGAGGCACAATAATATGATCAAAATCTTTTTTTTATTTTAAATAGGGGACTTTAGTACAAATTTTACGAAGTATAAGCTAAGGGAGTCAAAACAACCACCCTTTTCTAACCAAACTATACCTAAAACAAGCCTAGACTAAACTTCCTAAAATCATTCCCAAATACCAGAAACAAAAAGAAAAAACATACAAAAACATGTCAGTCACAAAAGATTCACAAGAAATAAACCTAGCTTCATAAATACCCTATTTATAGCTGTCGGAAGACCCAACACCATCATCATATACTCCCAGAGGCCCAGAAACTTCCCCTGGCTGGTTAGTATTGTGAAGGCTCTCCATAAAATTATATGCCCTGACCAGTCTAGATAAAACCACTACTCCCCCCTCCATGGTGTTAAAAAGGATAAACCACCTCTGACCGATCTCCTCCTATAATATCTTGGACACAACCCACTTCCACATCCATTTAAGATAATCCCCAAACACATTCCAGACCCTGCCTCTAGATTAAGATGGATGGGTTAACGGCCGACGATTCTCCCACAAAGAACCTAACCTCATTCATATGGATTCAGTTAAGTATTCCACAGGAAAGAAGTCCAGTGCCCGAGGAGGCATTGTTTCCTCCCATCGGACTTATCGCAGAAGCCTTTAGGGGAAATAGAATGAGGTATGCCAAAGGCCAACTAATCTAACGTATCGGTATTCTCCCAATTCTAGAATAGGCTTCAGCTCTCCCCACCATGGTAGTGACCAACAAAGGCATCGGGCTCTGTGCTTCATAAACTAATTTATCCATTTCTGTATAAATGGGTCAAAGATGATGAAGTATCTAGTAAAAAAATTTGGGATGTCTGCTAAGGGATACTCAGGGGGAACCGCCAAACAGAATCACTCAGCCAGCCATATAAACAACATCACTAGACTCCCTCATAAAAAATAAGAGCGACCTTCCTGCCAAGTGCTTAGACCATTCAGGGTCTCCACCAGTATCATCGCCATATAATTGCAACAATAAGGCATCCACATTGTAATGGCACCCAACTAAAGGTCCACTATTAGGTTCCCTGTCACAAGCAAAAGCCTCGTATTAGGGGCCCAAGGCAATAGCTCCGGCAAAGGCAACATCATCAAAACACTTAATAATCAATCCCAAGCAACTACTGAACATCTATGGAGTGGAACTATCCTCCCCTAAGTCAAGATAAAAAGAATGGGTAGTCCCACCATCTCTCTCCTAAAGCACAAAACACTACAGTAGAACGAAACATCTCATCCAAAGCAGCAACTCTAGTAAAACCCACATTAGTACAGTCTTTTCAACACACCAGATTCAACATAATCCAACGAAGGTGATAAGATCCACTTTACACTCTATACCCTCATCCACATACCAATCAAGCCACCAAGGCCTTCCTTTATTCAAAAAAATTCCAAAAAACTCCTTTTTCCTACTTTTTCTCAAAATAAATGCCTTCAAAAGGGAAGCTCTTTTTCAACCAAGCCACCGAGGCCATATTCTACTAAAACATATTCAAAATTTTCCAAAAACACACTTTTCATACTCTTTCTCAAAGAAACTCAACATTAAATTAACATGCACGTAGAGTAAGACACTAAATCAAGATAATCAAACAAAATATGCATTTCTTTTTGCCTTGTGGAGTCTCTTTTCAGGTATAAATGTTGTTACATCAATCATGCAACATGGTCAACGCCAAGCTCCTCCAATCACACTGACATATCTGCAAGAAAATCCCAAAGGGAAAGAATAAGAATTAGATGTCACCTCATTTGCCCCACAACCTTCTCTCCTAGGTACTAGATTACCCAAACTCGTGCGACTGCAATCTCTTCGTCTGCATCTACCTATTCCTTTACCCTAAGAAGCCCAGGAGTCCGTGCCACTTACAAAACATCAACCCCTACAACATGTCAATCGACATACCCCTGAAATTTTATAGAAAAAATGCAGAAAATGCCAGAAAAATCTCAAAATTCTTCGATAATTTCCTAAAAAAGCCAAACAAGTATTATAATATTTCTTCACTGAGAAAATCATTTTAAGCTCACATAATCCCCGATCGAATTAATATTACACTCTTATCCCTCAGTATAAAAACCTAGACATATTGCATAAAACGATGCATCCCTAAAGTCCACTACAATTCCCCAGCGAAATCCTAAAATCTCAAGTCTTCCCTAGCGGAACCCAAACCTCAAAAGAAATGCTTCCTCGAAAGGATTACATTATATCCTCCCAATTCCCCAGCGAAATTTCTAGACTAAACTTTCTCCCAAGAAAATCTATATCCCCTTAAGAGACATGACCCCCAATCAGTTGTCTTACCCCAGTAGAGTATCGAAATAACATAATACTCAACAAAATTGCAAGTAAAAAAGAATCCTCGGAGAGCAAAACTCCCCGTGTTATAACTTTAGATCCTCAAAATTGACCTTGTCCCGCAGAATCGGTCATTACCACTCTAAGTCCTCAAAATTAACCTCGGCCCGCAGAATCTATCATCATTACTTTAGATCCTCAGAATTGACCTCGACCCATAAAATTGGTCATCTCAACTATAGTCCGTAGAATTTACCTTGGCCCTCAAAATTAGTTGTCACAACTTTAGGTCCTTAGAATTAACCTCGACCCGTAGAATTGGTCTCCTCAACTTTAGGTCTTTAGAATTAACTTCGACCCTTAAAATCGGTTACCTCAACTTTAGGTCCTCAGAATTAACCTCGGCCCTCAGAATCGATTGTCACCATTTTAGGTCCTCAGAATTAACCTCGGTCCTCAGAATCAGCCTTCACAACTTTAGGTCCTCAGAATTAAAATCGTCCCTCAGAATCAATCGTCCAACTTTAGACCTATAGAATTGGTCTCCATAACTTTAGGTCCTCAGAATTGACGTCGTCCCTCAGAATCGATCGCCTTACCTTAGGTCCTCATAATTGACCTTAACCCTTAGAATCGATAGTCTAAATTTAGGTCCTCGAAATTAACCTCTCCCCAAAAAATTCATCATCACAACTTTAGGTCCTCAAAATTAACCTCGACCCTCAGATTCGTTCATCCTCAACTTTAAGTCCTTAGAATTGACCTCCCTCAGAATCGGTCCCCTCAACTGTAGGTCCTCATAACTAACCTTGACCCTCAAAATAGATCATCCCTATCATTACCTTAGGTCTTCAGAATCGACCTCGGCCTCGGCCCTCTGAACTAGTCAACCTCGTTCCTTTAGTCCACAGTATTGATCTTTTTATCAAACATACATGTGGTGTCTATTCGATGGCTTTCATTTGTTCCAAGGTCACTCGTTGAGGGAATCTATAAAAATCACATTCTAAGACCCTCCTAAGCACCTTCTTAGGTCCATAACACTTGTTCTTTCACCATAGAACCCTAGGTCATAGTTCGAGTACCAATCTAGAGTCCACCGGGGGGCCCCGGGCCCCGTTTGACTCCGATCAACTTTATTGTCTAAGTGGAAGCTCAATGAATATCCAAATGGCTCTAAATTCCCTTTCTAACGGTCTGCCCCATGTATGAATCGGCCTCATGATTCGGACGAACGATTCATTTTATAATAAAAAAATTGATTTGTAGGTCACCAGGCACCCCGGGCCTCGTTTTGACCCAAATTAACTTCCTCAACCGAGTTCAAGCTCAATGAATCGTAGAAGGGATATGAATCCCCTTTTCAATGGTCCTCCCCATGTGAATTGACCTTATGGTTTGATCAAATGATCCGTTTTACTGTCAAAAATCAATCTAAAAGCCACCGAGCACCCTCGAGCCCCATTTTGACCCCAATCAACTTCCTCGACCGAGAAGAAGCTCGATGAATATTTGAAGGGATCTGAATCCCCTTTCCAATTGTCTTTCCCATGCATAAATCACCCTTATAATTTGAATGAACGGTTTGTTTAACTATCAAAAATCGATCTAGATGTCGTCAGGCACCCCCGGGCTCAGTTTTGACCCCAATTAATTACCTCACCCAATAAAAATCTAAGTGTATCTGTGAAGGGCTCTGAATCCCCTTTCCAACAGTACAACCTATGCATAAATCAGCCTTATGATTTGGACGAACGATCCATTTTCCCCTGAAAACTAATCCGGAGGCCACCGAGTGCTCGCAGTTTCCATTTGACTCCCGTTATCTCTTTATCTCCAACGAGATAGAATTAATATTCAATGAGCTCTGAATATCCTTTCTAACGGTCTACCCCATGCATGAATTAGCCTTACGGTACAAACGAATGACTCGTTTTACTCCAAAAGGACACCGGGTGATTTCGGGCCCTGCTAACCGAGGTCCACTCTTCGAACTGAACGAGACTGAATGAATGTTCAAAATGCTCTGAATATCCTTTACGAAGGTTTATCCCATGCACAAATCGGACTTACAGTTCAGATGAACGATCTGTTTTACTCCAGGAATGTCCTGTCTAAAAGACCGTCGGGCGCTTTCGAGCCCTGCTTGACCAAAGATAACTCCTAAACCTGGGAGCGTCCCATAGATTCTTAAATATATCTAAATGCCCTTTCCAACGGTATGCCCCGTACGCGATTTGAACTTACGAATTACATTTTACGATCGTTATTTTGAGAATATACACGAGGTTGCCGAATGGCAAACCCATTTCCCTACCTATCGGTAGTGTGTTTGGCATTGCCTGCCAATAGGCAGGTCAAGTACAATTCCAATCGGTACACCCCTAACCCTATATAAGGAGAGAATGATCTCACTTCGAAAGGAACCTCAAAATCATCACTCTCGGTGATCTCAACAACGTTCTCCCAAAGTCTTCGTGGTTTCTCTAATGAAATCTTTCATCCACATTCCATTTCCATCCCTTTCACACCTAATTTAGCGAAAATCCTTTCCCTCTCCTCCTTCTACCTCCATCCACTTACAAGGAAAGCCCTTTTAACAGTCAAGATCAACATTCAAGTCTCCAAAGAAGGTCCAAACTGTAATACCCCGTAATTTTATGCTATATTAATTTGGGGATTTATTAAATTTAATGTGAATAAATTATTTAATAAAAATCCGAAAATTAATTATGTTATAATTATTAACGTGATGAGAGTTAGTAATTATGGGAAAATTTGTTGAATATTACTAATGAGCAAAGTAATATATAATAGTGGTCATATTAAATGTCACGAGTGAATAAAATGACATTTTTAGAAATTTGAGTCGGGACGCGCCCGTGTCGCGTCGGGACTAAATATTGATAAATAAAAGTAAATATTTTATAAGTTGTTCGTATGGTCATTTTGAGTGCGCCAACGCGTCCGGAAGGGTCGAGATAGTCAGAAAAGTATACCTGAGGGTTTGATTTGGGTCTCGGGGCGTTTTTAGGCCTAATTAGTACCCCTGGAGGGCATTTTAGTCATTTTGTATTTTTGGGTAATTAAACCCACGAAAATTAAAGGGGTTATATCAGATGTTTAGGTTATCTCCTAGGTTTAGATAACTCAAAACACTAGAACGGCCATTGGAGAGGAGAGGAGAGAGCTCTCAAGGCATTCCAAGGCTCAAAACTCACCCGTTTGCACCGCCGCCACCGCCAATGCGTAGATCGCTAGACGGGGAACGCAACCACACCAAATTCAACACCAAACCAGATTTCTGAAAATCCCAGGCAAGTGTTTATCTTTCTTATTTCGTTGATGCATCTTTCATATTGGTTTAGGAATGATTAGGATGATTTATATGGAAGAAAAACCCGATTTGAGTTAGGAAATTTCATGTAGTTATGGTTTGAATGAAAATTATGGAAACCCTTTGTCATGTAGAGAATTAAACCACGAATTATGATGTTTATAAGAAGGAATTTCTGGAAAATAATTGTTAGAACCATGTTTAAGAGATTTCTAGGGTTCTTGTTATTTATATAAATTTTTGGGGCTGTTAATCCATAATTAGTGATAGAAACCCACATGCTTTACTTAGGGAATTCTTAATATGATGATATGATATTAGTAGTATGAATTCTGGGTCGTTTGGGTATGAAAAATATGGAATTTTTTGAGGTTAGAAGATGAAATCCGTAACTGCAAAACTGCAGATTTCGCATACCTGCTTGATCGATCGATGGAGCCCAGAGCTTCGATCGATCGAAGGTTCGATCGATCGAGCCCCAGACCTCGATCGATCGACCCCTCCTGGCAGACTCCTATTTCCATTTTTAAATTAGTTAAATTCAAGTTAATGTGAAATAATTCTTGGACATCCTTAATAAAATGTTTTGGGAGATGTGGAAGACCAGTAGGACATATGAATAATGTTGGGGCCTTTAATGTGAGACGAGAATTGTATTTTTGGGATAATTACATAAGGAACGATGAAATCTTGTATTAAAGGGAGAGATTACGTAAAAATGATTACGACGAAAAATAGATGAATTCCTACTGAATTTATACTTGGGAGAATAGATTCCATGAGTGTTACGTAGTAAGTTGGGATAATGCCTCGAATTAAAGTTAAAGACGAATCGTTAAACGTGATAACTAATAATGAGATATGAGGATAAATGTCATAACTATGGGATTTGAGATATACCTAATATGGATATGGTAATATTAGTATAGTTTTATGATTGTGTATGCATATACTATCTATGTGTGAAAAACGTACCCACACTACTTGCTATCCCTGAGGTTTCCGCGCTGGGACGATCTTATCTCGTGTGCCTTATGGGGGATATTGACTCGTACCCTAGAAGATAGAAATCCTAGGTACAGGCTATCGAATCGGTAGTCACGGTCCTAAGAGACGTGAGGGTATGTACTGACCTCTTGGACTTGGAAACTATGCTTCGCCTCAATATTATTTGTGTATGTATTTATACAGTTCGAGAGTGATTCCGAACTTGTATTCCCTTTAGTGAGATTGATACGGGGATTGGATAGCAGAGTATGCCCGCACCATAATTTTTATGTGGGGTGCTGTTAGAATATATATATTATACGAGTATTTAATATATATATGAACTTCTGAAATATGGGAAACTGCCTACTGTGTTATGGTAAGTAAGACATGTATAATGACTCAAAATGGAAATACTTGTTTTGAGAAGTATAATATGATATTGAAAAACTTTATGAATCAATAAAGTTAAAATGAGCATTTTGTACTAAATGAAAGTATCCTTGGGGAAAGATAGTGTGATATATGATGAGATAAACCATTGGGAAGGTTAGTGCGATAGGAGTGCACATTAGAAGAGAGGTGAGAATTTCTCAAGAGAGTGTCGCACTAATATGTTGTTGCATTGGCATGTATCAATTTAAATACTTGCTAAACGAATTTTTAAATCATATACACTATCGGGCTCTGACTCGTTTCTATTCCTCTTTCTCTCTTATATATATATGTATATATTACAGGTGCCTAGCCACAGGGGCGTCTTGTTTAGGATCCCTTGGAAGGAACGTGCTGCAGCTTAGGTGGGAGTTGAAGGCCACTTGCTTAGACGATTTCATTTACTTGATTCCAGTTCTATTATTCTCCTTATTGGGCATGTGTCTCCCTTTCCACTATTTATCTATTTTATTGGGACATTTGTATTTCAGTTATTTCTAGTACTGTTACTTTGGGATTCATTCAACATGTATGTTTTACTTTAAGTTTTAAATGCTGGGATTTAGTTGTTGAATGTTTATATTAATTGGATTATATGTTCCGGGATTATTGTGGTGTGATTCTTTAAATAGTGAATTGTTGTAGATAATTAAGTCTTTATTTTCAAAATAAAATTTGGAAAGTAATGTTTAAAAATGGTTTTGACACTTAGCTTAATTAAATAGGGTGTTAAATTTGGAAAAGTTATTTTTACGACAGTGATGCTAAGAATGAACCAACTGTTCACCTTGATTTTAATTTAATAAAGGAGTGATCGCCCGGTATTAAATTAGGCGGGGTGTCACAGGTGGTATCAGAGTATCAGGTTCTAGTGTCCTTAGGATCTGTACGACTTATCTCGTTTCCAGCTTAGCGTCTTTCAATTAGAGCCCTAATATTAGGAATGTTGTATTCATCTTTATGCGTTGGAAATTCGTGCTTCTGCAATTTGTCAATGTGAATATTGAACTTATTCAGATTAAATTTTAATTTTCAGATGGCCCGTCAGGACGAACAAGCTAACGCCATTGGGGAAGTCAATGAGAAAGGACAACTCACACCTCAGGTGTCTCTAAAAGGGGTACCAATCGTCGAATTTGCGGGCATTGTGGCACAAGCAGTTACCTTTGCAGTCTTATAGTACCACGATCGCAACATGCAGCTTAGAGGAGTTAAAAGACCTATAGAGGCTGGTCAAATTCATGTGACTAAGGTTGACAAATGTGCGAAGGCACAGAAATTGCGACAACAAGCCACTCAAGATCGAGACAGTTCCAGAGGTAACAAAATATTTGTAAAGGGCCAAAAGTGTCGGGGCCAACAAAGTCAGGTTCAAAATGAAGTCACGAAGAGGTGTTTCAGTTATGGAATGGACGGTCACAAACGTCAATCTTGTTCTAATCAAACTGGGGAGAAACTACAACCCGACCTTCGAGGAATTTCAGGACTCTGCTATAAATGTGTACAGTCGGGTCACAAGTGGAGGGATTGTCCTCACCCTGACATAGTTTTTCCGCAAATTTCTCATCAAGGCCAGCAAGACCAGGGAAAAAAAAGCGAGACTAGTCAACAAAGTAGTGAATTGAGGCAGTTTCGAGGGAGGTGCTTCCAATGTGGCAGAAATGGCCATAGGCGTCAGGATTGCCCAGAGAGGAATGGGGCCCCACGGAATCAAAGTGCCAGTAACAAACCACAGAAGCCAGCTCCACCAGCCATTCCAACCGCCTCAGTTCAGCAGAGGCAGTTACAATATGGACGTGTCTGTAACGTCCATCAGATAGCAGCATCTCAGGCACCAACCGAGATAAGAGGTACGTTCCTTATACCTGGTGCTATGGTTTGAATTTTATTTGATACTGGGGCAACACACTATTCTATAGCTAACCATTTTGCGAAGGCCTTAGGGTTGTTAGCCACAGTAGAGAGCACAGTGACGTGTGTAGACTCACCACTGGGGAGTGGGTCGGTTATCTTCTTTATATGCCGGGGAGTGGGGGTAGATATTTGTAGTTTTGTATTACCTGAAGACATGTTAGTCTTAGATATGCATGAGCATGATGTTATTATCGGTATGGATTGGCTCGCAGCTTATAGAGCCATGATTGATTGCTTCGGTGGGAGCATTATTTTTGCCATTTCGGGGCAAGAGATGTTTGTAGTGGCGATGCCTCGCTCAGAGGGAGGTTCGAACGCTCATTTGTATTATATAGAGGAGGATGCCTCTAAGGAGGTTGTTATTCCTTTAGACTCGATCCCAGTCGTTCATGAGTATTCCGATGTATTCCAGGAGATACCAGGCCTACCCCCCAGTCGAGAGATAGACTTTGTCATAGATTTATTGCCAGATATGAGACCTATAGCACGCGCTCCATACCATATGGCTCCGGTGGAGATGCGAGAGTTATGAGATCAGATAGAGCAGCTGTTAGGTCAGGGCTTCATTCGTAGGAGTACCTCACCTTGGGGCGCTCCAGACTTATTTGTGAAGAAGAGAGATGGTTCACTGAGGTTATGTGTGGACTACCGGGAGTTGAACAAGGTCACGATACGGAATAAGTATCTGTTGCCTCGAATCGATGATCTGTTCTACCAGCTGAGGGGAGCAACTTTCTTTTCGAAGATAGATCTGAGGTCAGGGTACCATCAGCTACGTATTAGAGACCAGGATGTTTCAAAGACTGCCTTCTTGACGAGATATGGGTCTTACGAGTTCAGAGTGATGCCATTTGGTCTCACAAATGCTCCAGCCGTATTCATGGACTTAATGAACTGAGTATTCAGAGTGTTCTTGGATCAGTTTGTCATCGTCTTCATAGATGACATTTTGATATATTCACACTCCGAGGAGGAGCATACCGAGCACTTGAGGCAGGTTCTTCAGACTTTACGAGAGCATCAGTTGTATGCTAAGTACGAGAAGTGTGGATTCTGGTTGTGAGAAGTACAGTTCTTGGGACATGTTGTTTCTGAGCAGGGGATAGCAGATGACCCGAGTAAAGTGTCAGCGGTGAGGGAGTGGGGACAGCCCACGACACCGACGGAAGTGCGTAGTTTCTTGGGGTTAGCCGATTACTACAGGAGATTCATTCGGGGATTCTCCAAAATAGCGGGTCCATTGACGAATCTGACTCGCAAGGGGGTACCATATGTTTGGGATGACGCTTGTCAGTTGGCTTTCGACGAGCTGAAAGACAAGCTTACTTCAGCGCCAGTCCTTGCTTTACCAAAGTTGGGTGTGGATTACCTGGTTTACACCGATGCCTCTTTACGGGGACTTGGGGGAGTACTTCAGCAGGAAGAGAAGGCTATAGCTTTTGCCTCCCGTAAGTCTAAGCCGCATGAGAAGAATTACCCCACCCATGACCTGGAGTTAGCAGCGGTCGCCTTTGCATTGAGGATATGGAGACACTATTTATTGGGGGAGAAGTTCCGTTTGTTCACAGACCACAAATCCTTGCAGTACCTGTTCACTCAGTGAGAGTTTAATATGCGTCAGCGCAGATGGTTAGAGTTTGTGAAGGACTATCAGTTCGACATACAGTATCATTCGGGGAAGGCCAACGTAGTTGCTAATGCGTTGAGTCGTAGACCGGTAAATAAGGTAGCGGATGTCTGGAAAACGAAGTTGAAGGAGTTGGGTCACCAGGACGCAGTAGCCCGTTCCTTCATATCTGTTATGACAGTCACACTCGAGATTGTTACGAGGGTGATACAGGCACAGACCACAGACCCGTTTTACCAGGAGCAGATTGTACGACTTTTAGCTGAAGGTGCTGAGTCCTATTCTGTTAGTTCTGACGGGGGTTTGAGGTTTAATGGGAGATTGGTGGTTCCAGATGGGGAAAAATTGCATCATGCAGTGATGACCCAATCTCACGGGTCCCGATTTGCAGTGCATCCTAGAGGAGATAAGATGTACCAGGATATGAGGAGACAATACTGGTGGAGTGGGATAAAGAAGGACATTGCTGAGTTTGTGTCCAAGTGTTCTACCTGTCAGCTGGTGAAGGTGAACCATCAGAAACCGTCAGGGTTGCTTCAGCCATTGGAAGTACCTACGTGGAAGTTGGAGAGTATTTCCATGGATTTTATTACAGGGTTACCTACATCACAACGGGGCCACGACTCCATTTGGGTGATTGTAGACCGTTTGACTAAGGTGGCTCATTTTCTGCCGGTGCGGACAGATTATACCACTGGTCAGAATGCTCAGTTGTTCATTTTTGAGATTGTCAGATTACATGGGGTGCCCTTGAATATTGTGTCAGATAGAGATAAGATTTTCGTGTCACGTTTCTGGGAAAGCTTTCAGGAGGCTATGGGTACTGAGTTGAGGTTGAGTTCAGCTTATCACCCACAGACAGATGGACAGACAGAGCATACTAATCAGATGTTAGAGGATATGCTACGCATGTGTGTTATTGATTTTGGAGGAGGTTGGGAGCCACATCTTCCACTGGTAGAGTTTTCTTATAATAACTCTTATCAGTTCACGATTGGCATGGCTCCATTTGAGGTTTTGTATAGCAGGCCTTGTCGTTCCCCAACTTGTTAGCTTGAAGTGGGGGATAACAAGTTGTTAGGACCAGAGGTAATTCAGGAGACCTCTGCGAGGATTGAGATGATCAGGAGTCGCATTCGAGTAGCCCAAGACAGGCAGAAGAGCTACGCCGATGCGAAACGGTTCTTCAGGGAGTTCAACGTGGGGGACCAAGTGTTACTGCGGATGTCTCCTATGAAAGGAGTTATGAGGTTCGGGAAGAAGGGGAAGTTGGCTTCGAGGTACGTGGGACCATTTCCCATCATTGAGAGGATTGGGCCAGTTGCATACAGATTGGTACTGCCAGAACATTTACATCGCATTCACGATGTATTCCACATCTCGTCGTTGAGACGATATCTTCGGGATGATATGGCCCATACTCTCATCGCGATAGATGAAATCGATTTACAGCCTGATAGTTCTTACGAGGAGAGACCGGTGGCTATCCTAGACTATAGTGAGAGGAGATTGAGGTCGAAGATAGTCCCACTTGTGCGGGTCCAGTGGGAACATCATAATGTGGAGGAATCCACTTGGGAGCGTGAGGCAGATATGCGCGAGATATCCAGATTTGTTCTTACCAGGTATGCCTTATTTTTCGAATTTCGGGACGAAATTCCGTTATTAGGGGGGAAGTATGTAATACCCCGTATTTTTATGCTATATTAATTTGGGGATATATTAAATTTAAGGAGAGGGAATTATTTAATAAAAATTCGGAAATTAATTATGTTATAATTATTAACGTGATGAGAGTTAGTAATTATGGGAAAATTTGTTGGATATTACTAATGAGTAAAGTAATATATAATAGTGGTCATATTAAATGTCACGAGTGAATAAAATGACAATTTTAGAAATTTGAGTCGGGACGCGCCCGTGTCGCGTCGGGACTAAATATTGATAAATAAAAGTAAATATTTTATAAGTTGTTCATATGGTCGTTTTGAGAGCGCCAATGCGTCCAGAAGGGTCGAGATAGTCAGAAAAGTATACCCGGGGGCTTGATTTGGGTCTCGGGGCATTTTTAGGCACGGGAGGGCATTTTAGTCATTTTTTATTTTTGGGTAATTAAACCCACGAAAATTAAAGGGGTTATATCAGATGTTTAGGTTATCTCCTAGGGTTAGATAACTCAAAACACTAGAACGACCATTGGAGAGGAGAGGAGAGAGCTCTCAAGGCATTCCAAGGCTCAAAACTCACTCGTTTGCACCGCCGCCACCGCCAACGCGTAGATCACGAGACGGGGAACGCAACCACACCAAATTCAACACCAAACTAGATTTTTGAAAATCCCAGGCAAGTGTTTATCTTTCTTATTTTGATGATGCATCTTTCATATTGGTTTAGGAATGATTAGGATGATTTATATGGAAGAAAAACCCGATTTGAGTTAGGAAATTTCATGTAGTTATGGTTTGAATGAAAATTTTGAAAACCCTTTGTCATGTAGAGAATTAAACCACGAATTATGATGTTTATAAGAAGGAATTTCTGGAAAATAATTGTTAGAACCATGTTTAAGAGATTTTTAGGGTTCTTGTTAGTTATATAAATTTTTGGGGTTGTTAATCCATAATTAGTGATAGAAAACCACATGCTTTACTTAGGGAATTCCTAATATGATGATATGATATTAGTAATATGAATTCTGGTTCATTTGGGTATGAAAAATATGGAATTTGTTGAAGTTAGAAGATGAAACCCATAACTGCAAAACTGCAGATTTCGCATACCTGCTTGATCGATCGATGGAGCCCAGAGCTTCGATCTATCGAAGGTTCGATCGATCGAGCCCCAGACCTCAATCGATCGACCCCTCCTAGCAGACTCCTATTTCCCTTTTTAAATTAGTTAAATTCAAGTTAATGTGAAATAATTCTTGGACATCCTTAATAAAATGTTTTGGGAGATGTGTAAGACCAGTAGGACATATGAATAATGTTGGGGCCTTTAATGTGAGACGAGAATTGTATTTTTGGGATAATTACATAAGGAACGATGAAATCTTGTATTAAAGGGAGAGATTACGTAAAAATGATTACGACGGAAAATAGATGAATTCCTACTGAATTTATACTTGGGAGAATAGATTCCATGAGTGTTACGTAGTAAGTTGGGATAATACCTCGAATTAAAGTTAAAGACGAATCGTTAAACGTGATAACTAATAATGATATATGAGGATAAATGTCATAACTATGGGATTTGAGATATACCTAATATGGATATGGTAATATTATTATAGTTTTATGATTGTGTATGCATATACTATCTATGTGTGAAAAACGTACCCACGCTACTTGCTATCCCTGAGGTTTCCACGCTGGGACGATCTTATCTCGTGTGCCTTATGGGGGATATTGACTCGTACCCTAGAAGATAGAAATCCTAGGTACAGGCTATCGAATCGGTAGTCACGGTCCTAAGAGACGTGATGGTATGTACTGACCTCTTGAAATTGGAAACTATGCATCGCCTCAATATTGTTTGTGTATGTATTTAAACAGTTCGAGAGTGATTCCGAACTTGTATTCCCTTTAGTAAGATTGATACGGGGATTGGATAGCAGAGTATGCCCGCACCATAATTTTTATGTGGGGTGCTGTTAGAATATATATATTATACGAGTATTTAATATATATATGAACTTCTGAAATATGGGAAACTGCCTACTGTGTTATGGTAAGTAAGACATGTATAATGACTCAAATTGGAAATACTTGTTTTGAGAATTATAATATGATATTGAAAAACTTTATGAATCAATAAAGTTAAAATGAGCGTTTTGTACTAACTGAAAGTATCCTTTTAAACCATGATGTTGTTAAATCTTAAATCTTGAGAGTCACCTAAGATAAGTTAAATCCTTGGGGAAAGATAGTGTGATATATGATGAGATAAACCATTGGGAAGGTTAGTGCGATAGGAGTGCGCATTAGAAGAGAGGTGAGAATTTCTCAAGAGAGTGTCGCACTAATATGTTGTTGCATTGGCCTGTATCAATTTAAATACTTGCTAAACGAATTTTTAAATCATATACACTATCGGGCTCTGACCCGTTTCTATTCCTCTTTCTCTCTTGTATATATATGTATATATTACAGGTGCCCAGCCACAGGGGCGTCTTGTTTAGGATCCCTTGGAAGGAACGTGCTGCAGCTTAGGTGGGAGTTGCAGGCCACTTGCTTAGACGATTTCATTTACTTGATTCCACTTATATCATTCTCCATATTGGGCATGTGTCGCCCTTTCCACTATTTATCTGTTTTATTGGGACATTTGTATTTCAGTTATTTCTAGTACTGTTACTTTGGGATTCATTCAGCATGTATGTTTTACTTTAAGTTTTAAATCCTGGGATTTAGTTGTTGAATGTTTAAATTAATTGGATTATATGTTCCAGGATTATTGTGGTGTGATTCTTTAAATAGTGAATTGTTGTAGATAATTAAATCTTTATTTTAAAAATAAAATTTGGAAAGTAATGTTTAAAAATGGTTTTGACACTTAGCTTAATTAAATAGGGTGTTAAATTTGAAAAAGTTATTTTTACGACAGTGATGCTAAGAATGAACCAACTGTTCACCTTGATTTTAATTTAATAAAGGAGTGATCGCCCGGTATTTAATTAGGCGGGGTGTCACACAAACATTCTTCACCCTTTTTATTTCCTGCATTAGTTATCTAATCCTTACTTTAGCATTTCATCTTTGTCAATGCATATATATTAATAATACCACTTTTTATTAGTAGTATTACAAATAACATATTTTCTATACAAAATAAAAATAAGAAAAAGAGGGTTTGCTCATAAACTCCAAATGGGATTCTTCAGCACGTTTGTAAAACCTTATATGTGATAAAGATTCGAATAGATGCACAAATTTCAGTCACAAACTTATTTAATTAGAGTCAATTTATGAATCAAATTAATTCAGCCCTCAAAATCAACTAGCTACGTGTGTGCATGTGTCAAACCAACATAAATAAAATATGCGACACAAAGTTCAAGAAAAATCCCCTCAGGGAAAAACCTTTTTATTTCACTACAATTGTAAATCGTAACTTACGTGGTTACAATGAAATACAGTTATTTGACACACGAATACCCGCAGGCATCGGTCACCATCATCAGTAATGAATTACGCACAACAATCCACAAGAACTGCAATCATATCTCAACAAAGATTCACACGCAGTGAACCTCAATGACACGCGGCCATTTTATGCATAAATCTTCTCCACAAAAGTATGAACACCATCAAAGTGTGTTCTCGAACTCCAAAAAAAATTCACATGAATAATTGGGACTTTTGTGAATTGAAAACAAAAGAGATTTAACTCTAAAAGAAGAAGCCAAAAGGTTCTACTGATTTCACACTATTTGCAGAATGTAAAAAGGTACAGACTTCTTATGGAAAACGGAATTGAAAAGACCCTTTTATAAAAAACTTAAGGCGGTGGGTCGTTCGAGTGAGACACGGTGTCGTTTGATGTATCGCGCGACATGCAGTGTCGTTTGAACGACGTACGATGTCGTTAGAATGGTATGATTAAAATAATAATTTTTTTCTCGATTATCCTTTCAATAAATGCACCGCCTCAAACACTCCGAAAAATAATTTTTTTACGAAAAATATTTAAAGCTCCGCTCCAACACTTAGAAATATTTTGTGAAAAATATCCCAATATCCTAAGTGAATTATTAAGAGAATAAAAAACCCAACTTTACCAAATTTATTTCGAGGAGACTTGATTGTTGATGAATCTTGATATTCAGACCGTCTCATTGCGTATTTGATCTTGAACATCTTCGACGGTTGTAGCGGTATATGACATACTTAATTGTGACGAACTATGTCCTTACAAATCTCCCCCATATGTCTATGCAGGTACAAAATAAAAACATCCTAATTATCAATCTCAAAAAATGACATATACAAATCTACCCTCCCATAAACTCAAAAGTGGAAAGATAAAATGACAAGTCTTCAAACTTTGCTTCAATAATCAATTCTTCAAAACTTTGAGCTTTTCTCATTAGGGTTTGCAACATAATGATCTTCAATTGTACTGACACACATGAGACAAAGCAAATACCTCATGACGTATCGAGTTTGGAATGATATAAGCATAAACATGAAAGCATAATCAATTACCTCTCATACCTAAACTACCCCATAAAATCATAATTCGCTCTCCCCCTTTTTATTTGTCTGAAATAGACAAGGAAAAGAATAAATCTAATAAATCGAAACGGGGTATCACGATAAACAATGAAAACAAACTATTTTTCTTTTTTCAGATTTTTCATACAAAAGTGCAAAAAAAGATGTTACACAAATCACAAACCATGAATTTAGACTAAGATAATCAAATCATGGAAATGGAATGATTGGGTGTGAATAAATTCGATATGAAAATCGACTCAATCATGGCATGTGAGCACGATGCATACATGTACTCCTAACGAATGAACATCATAATAGTCCTTAGGTGTAACATTGTTGAATTTAGATGACATCGTCTTAATCGTATCAACAAATCAAAATATAAGTGATTTCCACACCAATAACGTCCAAAACTATGTAATTCTTTTTCATGACTTTTAAGGACGTGCAAACCATATTGAATTCCATCCAAACTCCCGAATTTAATGATAATGATTTTTATTTTTCTTATGCGAACTAAAACTTATTGGCCCATTTTTAGCATAATTTATTTTTATTGCCTTTCAATTTTATTTTTTTCGGGCTCTTTTAAACCTCATTGGACCCCGGATAATTTTCAATTCCTCAGTTTTTTAGGTTCATTTAAATGGTGGATTTATCACAAAGGGAAAAAAATAAGATACCTTTCCCAGCCCTTTTTCGTTTTTTAAAATAAATCACACAACTTCACAAATGGTTTATAACATTCACTACTTTCTTGGCAAGTAGTATCGCATTTGGTTAGTTGTATAGACATAATTAATATGTAAACACTCAACCAACATGTGATAGACAAGCACAAATGTTAAACAAATTCGTGCATGTGTGCAGTGAAGGACAAATGAGTCAAACATGTAGGTAGTAACACTATATATCATCTCAAAGACTCCAAACATTGTAAAGCACATGAATGACACAAAATATTGTCTCAAAACACTATCAAATAGTCACATGGATATGGAATGATGTTGTGACTCGGTCATCCTAAATCTCCATTCATACACGGTGTAAACAAAATACAAAACTTCTTTTGGATTTTTCAAATTTTCTCAACAAAGTAAAAATCTTTTTGTATTTTTCTATCACTGTTTAGAATCAACCCAGCAGTACCAAATAATATAACAATATGAACCAAAGGCCTGCAAACAAAAGAGACAGAATCTCCAGGGGTCGCTCGAACGATAAGGGCTTCTCGCGACATCAGAAGTCGCTCAAACGAAAACTCATGCCGTTTGAACGAAAAAAATCAAATTTTCACAGATTACCCAGAATGTCATGCAGTTTTGTACAGTTCTTGAAATGGGAAAACTGGTCCAAAACAGTGCTAAAATAGTAGAAAAATTAAAATAAATATACCTAAATGGAAAATATAAATACAAAATGATACATACTAACAATAGGCAAAAGTGTCATCATGTAAATCATCGTATGCTAATAAAAAGTCTAAACCTCATCCATTAGGTGTGGAGTAGTTTTTCCAAGATGGTGATATCTTTTAAAACAACTCTATCAAATCGTGTGAAGTCTTGACTAAAATTTTTACTTGATCCTGAATATGTGCAAACTCTCTATCATTATGTGCAAGCAAAGTATCATTGGTAGGTGCATGGGTGAGAACATGTGTAGAAGCAAATCGTGACACATAACTCAATTTAAATAAAAACTCCCTAAGGTGTCCTCTCTTTTTTCAATGGGAGCAAACATAAACAGGCCTAGGTACAGCTCTCTCAAAAACTATAGGATGTTCTCTCCTAACGGGTATGGGACGCCTGGTGGGTCAGGTCGATATCCATGTGAATCTCTCACTAAAGCGAGAACCGGCTCAGGCGCAACAAAAGAAGATGATGCACCATCATGACCTTTTCTTATACTCTCACCACTTCCCAAAATGGGATTGAGAACCATCTTTCCAACCTTCTTAGATGCATTCTCCAAAGTGACTTTAGCCTCCATGGCGTGCTTAAGATATTTCTCAAATTGTGACACACGAGCTATAAGTTCACACTTTTCTCTATTCACGATGATCAACTGCTCAATCAAACTAATATTCAACTTCTCAAGTTGACTCGTCGTAGCCTCAAAACCTCTCACACTCTCTAACTCTCTCTCCAAATTTCTCACCTTAAGACCTAACTCCTTATTCAATTTCTTAGTTTTTAAGGTCTCGATGTACAATTCTCTAAAATCAATCTGGAGCTCACTTTCATCTCCACTACTACACTCGATCTCAGACTCGCAATAATCACTCAAATCCTCCTCGGGGGTCTTACGTTCACAAGTGTCCTCATAGTCATGGGACAAACCAGGTGTGCTCCCGTGACCGGCTAAAAAGTTAATAAACTTTCCTTGTAAAGACTCATCCTCGGAATATTTCACATCTTCCTCACTATCACTCAGAATCGCTGGCATAGCAACTTTCTTGCCCTCTCTCCTATGTCTAGTGGGACACTCAAATGACTTATGCCCTCTCCGCTCACACTCAAAACATTTCAAATTTTTAGAATTTTCTTCACCCTCTTTCTCTTTCTCACCACTTTCTTTGGCCTTGTCTTTCTTTTTGTTTTTCGCCGAAAACTTTTTTTTTCGGAGAATTTTGTTTTGAAAACGGGAGAAACTTTTTGAAATTCTTTGCAAGCAGGGCCATGTCAAAATTAGACTCTTCCTCAGACTCGGACTCACAAAAACTCACTTTCTATTTCCTAACACTTGTGGACACTTCCTTTCCCTTCCTAGTTTGGGCTTTAAGAGTTTATCCCTCTATACTTAGGTTTGATAGTGTCGGGGAACATGTCAATTTCGTACGTCTGGAGGTCTCCTACCAACTCTTCTAGTTTCAGACGACTCAAATTTCCTAAGGTATTTAAACAGTGAGTTTTGGGATATAACGTATAGGCAGCGGTTTTAAAATCTTTTAAACCACTCGTGCATCAAGTATAGGCTCACCAAGATTAAAACTAGTGTTGAAAATATCACTCAAACGTGCATAAAACTTGTCAAAACATTCAGTCTCTAATATAGTGATCATCTCAAATTAAGTGGTCAAAATTTGAATATTAGACTCTTTGATCTTGTTAGTGTCTTCGTGGGTGAGTTGAAAAATATCGTACGCTTCTTTAGATGTGGTGCACGTCATAATATAACAGAACTCGTTAGGGGTGATGTGTTCGGAAATTACACTAAGACCTCATGAATTATAAGTGCTCCATCTAAACTCATCATTAGTCCAGTCAGACACAGATTTTAAATTCGTGACATTATCTATGGTGACAGTGGGAGGATTCCAACCTCTTTCACAAATGACCCAAACTCTTTCATCGATTGCTTTTAAATGGGATTTTATTCGGGCTTTCTAGTAAGCATAATTAGACCTATCAAAAATTGGCAACCGATTATATAAGTTTTCACTTGGAAACATTGCGATAATTTTAAAAATATGATTTTTCAAAAAAAATCAATATCACACAATTTTGTGAAAAATAGGAATACGCTATAAATTAGCATGACCTTCTCTCATACTAATTTGTAAAACCTTATGTGTGATAAAGATTCGAATATATTCGTAAATTCCAATCACAAATTTATTTAATTAGATTCAATTTATGAATCAAATTAATTCATCCCTCAAAATCAACTAGCTACGTGCGTGCATGTGTCAAACCAACATAAATAAAATATGCGACACAAAGTTCAGGAAAAATCCCCTCATGGAAAATACTTTTTATTTCACTATAATTATAAATCGCAACTTACACGGTTAGAATGAAATACAGTTATTGACACACGAATACCCGCAAGCATTAGTCGGCATCCTCAATAATGAATTACGCGCAGTAATCCACAAGAACTGCAGTCCTATCTCAGCAAAAATTCACACGCGTCTAACCTCAATGACACGCAATCATATGATGCATAAATCTTCTCCACAAAAGTATGAACACCAACAAAGTGTGTTCTCAAACTCCAAAAATAATTCACATGAATAATTGGGACTTTTGTGAATTGAAAACAAAAGAGATTAAACTCTAAAAGAAGAAGCCAAAAGGTTCTGCTGATTTCTCACTATTTGCATAATGTAAAAACGTACAGACTTCTTACGAAAAACAGAGTTGAAGAGACCTTTTATAAAAAATATAAGGCGATGGGTCGTTCGAGCAAGACACGATGTCGTTTGAGTGAGACACTATGTCGTTTGATGTTTCGCATGACATGTAAAGTCGTTTAAACGACGTACGATGACTGTAACAACCCGTATTTTCTGTGCATTTAATATTTAATTAATTCGGAAAAATTTTAAATTACTTGTGTGTCGTAATTTAATTGAATTAATTATAGTAATATTTATTTAAATATTAATCGGAGAGTGAATGGTTAATATTTAAGAAAATCTAATTACTAAGTGAATAGTAATAATTTAATTACGTCATAACGTGTATTAGTGACGTGGCATTTATTTATCTCAGTCGGGAGTCGGTATAGAATAATTTGGGTGTGAGATAAGGATTTTATAAATTAATTCAGATGTCAATTCTGAGTGAACGGTTGAGTTCGGATGGGCCGAGATAGTCATAAAAGTGTACTCGAGGGTGGTAAATGGGTCACGGGGCATTTTTGGGCATGATCGGGCCCACACGCGGGTAATTGGGCCATTTTAATTCAGCCCATAAGCCAAAAAATGGGATTAGTGTGTAAAACCTAAACCTAAGAGTGTTGAACGGCAGAAAAACACACATCAAAACCAAAGAGTTGGAGAGGGAACTAGATGGAGCAATTGGAGAATAAATTGGAGATCTTTTGGAGACAAATAAAGGAACAAAGTTAGGTGTTCATCATCAAGCCTGTCTCTACACCAACGGATCAGACTCTACGAACCCAAAGGAAATTGGTTAACTTGCTGTGATGTTCAATTTTGATACTCAATTCATATTTTTGTGATGTGTAAACCAAAATCCGTTTTGGGTATAAATGGGTATTCGGGTGAAATCGGCTTTTTGAGAAAGGGTATATCTTGATGAGATTTGGGGTGATATTAGTATGTTTCATGATTCTGTTGTATAGGAATATGAACCGTATGATCAAATCCATCAAGAATCGATATTTTATTTCTGATAATAGAGATGTAAAGTATTTGGGTGTTTGAAACCCGGGTAAAACCCGAATTTGGAAAACGTTAGAATTCGTGGAAATTTGTTATTGAATTAAGGCTTCTAGGTTGATTAGAACCTGTTTTCATATGTCAATATGGTTGATTATGATCGGAGATTACTATGGAAGAAATTAGAAGCTTGGTTGTGTTAACAATGACTAAAACAGAATCGTGGAGAAGAAAGGGACCTGATCGATCGATCGATCGATCGACTCCTGGGGTTGATCGATCGACCCTCCAAGATTTTTGGCAGTTCGCCTAGATTTTTATATAAAGGGGAAATAAAATCTAAATTTAATTCCTATGTTTTATTTAGTGACAAATAAATAGGAGGCACACATTCCTAACAATTTTGGGGAAAGAAATTGGGATTAGGGAGGATTTTTGTGGGGCACTTTATGGATCCATTTGAGGAATTAGATTCCAAAATAATTAGATACAGATCAAGTGAGCGAGTCCGGGTATATGGGTTGAGTGACACCAGGGTGCTAAATTATTTAATTTTGAGTCGGGATATAGACTCGGATAATACTTAATATCGGACCAAGTGAGCGAGCCCGGGTGTATGGATTGGGTAACACCAAGGTAATAAATTAATTAATGTGTGAATTAATTAAATTAGAGTCAAACTATAGACTCGAGAAAGTATTATATTAATTAATGTGTAAATTAATTAAATTAGAGTCGGACTATAGACTCGGGGAAAAATTATAGGCTAGTGCTACAGATTTTGTACACGGTAATGTCGGGAACCAATTATTATATATATCCGGTGTGGTGATAGTATATATATATTGTGTGTGCTATTAAATATCAGTGACTAGATATTTATTAAATTTATAAGCTCAAGTGCTACCAAGGGAGGTTGCGCCAAGTGGGTGAATCCCCTAGCTTGAGAAGTAGGGTGAGTATATCCCCAGGTCATAGAATTCGTTATATGGGTGAGGGGTTTATCTCACTTTGAGGGAAGGAATATGACCGCCTCCATTATGTTTATATTTTGGCCAAGTTAGTGAGAGATTCTAACTTGGGGTAACTAGGTTATGCAAGTACATCTAGTGGGATAGCACTTTAGAGAATACATCCGGTGAGTTATTACTCGGGAGGATGGGTTATATTTATATTCAACATATGTGTGAATGTTGTAAAGTGGTTCTACGTATATAATGGGATAAATAGTTATATACGAGTAATTAAATACATGAAGTGAATTGTAATAATTATATATGGGTTATATTCATATTCAACATATGTGTGATTGTTGTAAGATAACTTTACATATATAATGGGGTGAATAATTATATACGGGTAATTTAAATACATGGAGAAAATTGTATTATTTATATAACTAGTGAATGTTATATAGCTTTCAAGGAAAGATTATTTACTATGTTAAGGTGGTAAATAACTTATAAATCATGCATTGAATATACTCGGGATTGAGTATGGCGGTTGGCAAGAGTTATATCAAAAATCTAGTTTCGGGGTAGAAGACTAGGTGGGATATAAAGAAAGCGTTAGGTGTGCACATTAGTTGAGAGGTGAGTTTGTCCTCAAGGGAGTGCGACACTAACTTAAATATAAAGCGCATTCATGCATTTTATATTACTGCAAGTTAACCATTTGTTAAATGTTCTCAAAATGTTTTGGGTTCTAACCCTTGCTATAAAATTATTTCCAAAACCTTTTAGGTGTCCAGCCACAGGGACGCCATGCTTGATATTCTATTCCAGGAACACGTAGTTGTGGAACATGTGGATGATAGCAGGAGCTTGGATTAGACGCATCGTTCATTCTTTCCTAGAGTAGGAATCATCTATCAGTTTTAATTTTAGTTTTACTTAAGGCTTGTCGCCCAGACTTTTCAGTATAGTTTTCGGATTCATTTATTCAGTTATTGGACCATTGTTATTAGACTATTTACTTTTGTGGCCGACAGTTTATTCAGCAAGTAGTTATTTAATTATTCAGTTAATTTGATTCAGTTGTTGTGAATAGATCATTGTATATTTTTGCATGTTATTTCTTTTGTTTAAATAAAACGATAAAATTTGGCACCGGCTTTTTGGAATACTAGGTGGTTAGTAAGTTTTAAAAAGTTTTTCGACAACGATGCTAAGAATGAACCAACTGGGATTCCTGTTTTAATTTGATATAGGACTGATCACCTGGTATTTTATTAGGCGGGGTGTCACAGATGGTATCAGAGCGTCAGGTTCTAGTGTCCTTAGGATTTGTGCCGCTTTTCACGTTTCAGCTTAGCGTTCTTTGATGTAGAGCCTTATGATAGGATTATTCCTCTATGTATTCGACTTACGTTCTCTTGCTATCAAGTATAGTGATGTGATTCATACACGAGTTTAGTTGGGCTTTGTACACCGAACATTGTTTGGGATGACCAACAGGGTCATAGGAGGATTTCAGGAGGAGAGGCTCAATAGAAGACATGGGGTATTCTGAAAACGGTGATCGTGTTAGGAATCACCTTGATTGTTGTTCAGGCCGGTGGTGATAGAATAATCATCCGGGAGTGATAGTCTCCCAAAGCACTGTTGTAAATAACAGTGGTACAATTTCAGCCTCACCCAGCGTAGTCAGCAAGGGGTGGGGAAAGTGTGGAAGGAGCCTTTTGGAAGGGACATCTATAAGGATTAGAGTATCAGAGTAGCGTGATAAGTCAATGGGAGGAGATAACACGAAGACAATTGTATAGGGTGGTGTGCGGTGGCACCTAAGACTAAATTTTGAATGAAATTTTGGCCCAGTGGGGCGGCGTTGTAGTGGCAGGAGTCAGTCACCGAAACCATGGAGAAATACTATGAATAATAAGGAACTTAGGGTGTGGTTTGACCGCAAATCTTCGCATCAGCCGTTTAAACTGGTAAGCAAAGGAGATTTCTATACTTACTTCAGAAGGGTCGGGAAGTGGTCGGACATAAGGGAAAATTGAATTATGCAGCAAAATTCATACCCAACGAGATGGATGATAATGGACTCGTGGGTAATACACAAGCATGGATGGAGAACTCCGACTAGGATGACTGGTGCTATAGTCATCAAGGTAGTATGTTTTTCAATTGACATCAATGCTTCTGTTAGAAGGAAGCCAAGAGAGGTGGAGTATCTAACCAAAAGGCAAAATCGTATTTAGTAGTGCTAGTGAGGCACCACAAGGGGATACCCAGTAAAGGAACCCATCTATATGATTTATATCAGTTAAATTCCTACCAATTGACGGTGGATTTCATCTGGGTCAGCGAGGCCAGCAACGAGTCCCATAGGGCTAACAAAGCCAAAGGGACAACGAGGGTAACAATTTGGTTCAAGAATACCAAGTACGCAAGAGGAATAATCCCTACATGCCCATTGGGGCCAGAGGCAGGGTATTGACATAGAGAGGTGTCTTATGTGTGGAAAGTGGGACCACAATAATTAATTATGTCCACAGTGAGTAAGTGGATAGGAGTGGGATGCCCAACAGGGACAATAATTATGAATATTTAGTTCGGTTGGATGACAATATTATGCCCAGGAACCATTTGGGCCGTCGGTGTATAGGCGAAAGGAAGTATGAGTTTTATCCTCAGATAGATGGGGTGAATTTTGTGACACGATTGATCAGAGTATTCTTGTTAACACTATATTCACGCGGGAAACGAGTTTAATGGGTGTATTGTAGAATTACTACTATGTATATGTTTACCATGGGGTAATGGGACTCTCTTCTATTTTATCTGCAGGGGAGCACTTGTGAACACTAAGAGGATACATACGGTATGATATTAGCTCGTTTGAGAGTGACATGCGAGCATGATTTTATCCTGGGTACAGATTGGTTAGCGATGGGTAAGCGGTGGTGAGCGGTTACAGCAAGACTATCATATTCGCTATTCCAGGGCAGGATGTATATTTTATTTTTGCGATATTCTGCCTGAAAGAGGGTCGGTCACGCAACAAATTTTAGTGTGAAGTAGACTTCATAGGGTACAGTTGTCTAGTTCTATTGAATCCCAGTGCGTATGGACTTTTACTGATGTAATTCAGGGCATGGAGGACTAACCATAGGGCGGAGAGATTTAGCTTTTTAGTGACTTAGCGCTAAAAACTTAATGGTAGTGCGAGCGCAGCATTATATAACTCCTTTAGAGATGCAAGAGTCAAAAATTAGACATGTGAGTATAGGGACAGATTTTTGGGTGTCCCGGTTATATGCTCGGATCTACGAAAATCAATAAACGACAATGCTAGTGTTTAATGCACTGGGGAAAGTTCTTTTGGAATTTGTTGTCAAATGTTATGTGCATAAGCCCTAATAAATGTCGATAGTGGAAAGGCGTTATTGGATGATAGGACACCAATTTAAATGGAAATTATTGAATGTGTGGAGAAAACACTTTGAACTGAGACCTATTGCTCTAAAAGGCAAGTATAGCCCAGTAGTGCTGCGAAAGAAGCACTGAGAAAACTTTTGCCCCGCAAGTTAATGAGCGGGGCAACATCGAGAAGATTAAATTGCGATTTGGTTAAATATCGAATGTAATCATATGATATAGTGTGATCTGTGGGATAACCTTGGAAGAAAAATATTACATATGTGATGTCTGTGATGTTGTGCAAATATGCACGGGATTTAGGATGTATAGGCGGCTTGGTTAGTGTGATTTCAGAATTGTCTTAAATAAAGAAATGTGTAAATAAGCGTGCGGAATATATGCTTATGGGGCAGTCAGAAAATAAGTGGAAAAATGTAGTGAATAGAAGAACTACCTTCACCATAGGGAGAGGAAAGGCGGGGGAGGCCTATGAAATAAGATATCCCTAGGCAAGGGAGAAACCCACATTTTTGGAAAAATATAAAAAAATTATCACTTAGTTATATGCCTATAGTGGTTTTACGCATAGACAAGGTGTAGATTCCTACCTGACAAAAACTGCACAAGGAATGGAGATCTTGAGCATGGGAATTGGTGTTGAATGAGACATAGTGAATTTGTCTCCGAGTATACCATTTAAGGATGGAAAAGGGTTGATTTGAGGGTATCAACCGAGGACTTTTTGAAATTTTATGGTCCCAGTGATGGAATTAATGCTCAGGTTGGTAAGAATCTTGGAGGGGTCAAGGTTTCCATTAGGTGGCTAGACGGATTGACCTGAACACGAATTGTTATCTCGGAATGGGTTATACTATCGAGTAGTATACCCAACTTTACTATTATCGGGGAAGGAGTGAAACAAAATAAGGTGCCTCTCTTTATTTTCACTCGATGAGGTGAGTACTAAGTCTAAGAGGATGGAGTGTTTCATCAGAGGGATGACATGGAGAATCAAATAGGTGTTGACGGGGAACCCAACTTCCACCACGTATAATCAAATGGTGAACATTGCCCTAATACAATTCTAGGAAAATCATGAGTTTTAGAAGGTGAAAGAAGAAAATAGGGCAAACAAAGACACATTTAGACAAATGAGAAAGGTTAAAAGGGGTGTAGGGGAGCCTTACCATTCACAAGAGGACTAGCATCCAAATGGGTCAAAATATAGGGAGAAGGCCCATAAGAGGAATATGACGAGCAACATCGTTAATGCCACAGGCTCCAAAATCATCAAGGGCAATAGGTCGAATGTTATAAAGGTAAAGGAGATAGGGCAGACAATACGAAAAGTGTCAATGAAGGTTGTATGATGGCGCATGTTATACGTGTGGTGAGATAGGACACACAACTAGGAAGTGTCCCAAAGGTAATTGGGGATTTTAAGGACAGAGGGGGGGGGGGGGGGGAGGGAGAAGAGATTTCAAGCACCATAGAGTTAACTTTAATTGCTACCAAAACCACCAATGTAATACCCTGTATTTTATAGAAATTAAATAAATGGCTTAAATAATATTTAAACTGGAATTTTGCATTCTAATGAATTAAATACGTAATTTAATATATTAATAATTATATGTTAAAATTATATTTTTCATTTGTGGATTTGAAGTTGTGTAATTTGAATCACAAACTTGTTAACTTAATTTGGGCCTTGAGTGAATAATGGACTTATTGGGCTTGGACTTTACTTGCGTGGGCTAGAATATTCAATAATCGGTATAAAAGTATGAACACCCTAATGTTTGGACTAAGAGTGTATTAAAAAATATTTGAGGAATTTTTTGACATTTGATCCTTAAAGTAAATTAGAGATAATTAGATTTTCACCACAAATCTATTTAGATATATTATTTTTGAAATTATGATTAATTACGACAATACTTTCATATTTTCGTCAAACACTTAATAGAGTTAATAAATACTAACGGAGTGTGACGTGGCATCAAGTGTTCTAACGGCTGGACATACGAGTGTAAAAAAGCTTTCAAAAAAGAAAAAAAAGTGATGTGGCAAGAAAACTATAACCCATATTCGACAACCAAAAAGTGTAACCCATCTCCATCCTCAACTCCGACCATTCACCCAACCAACCCCCTCACTACCTCCTTAACCAACCACACATCTTACTCCACCACCAACTCAACCCATCATCAAAACCGAATCAACCTACACATGATGATTTTGAAACCCAGTTGATGAATTCGAAACCCCTAAAAAGTGAATCAGGAGCATTTTGAAATCCACAAAAACTCAGTCAGTCCTTGATTTCACCTCTGCTCAATTGATCATGGATTTATGGTCACTTCGTAGCCCAAGAAATGGACACCAAACCAACCAAAATAGAGATTGGAAATCTCTTCCTCATTTATTATCAGTTACAATTTACAAAAGAACACTATACTTTCATGTTGGTATTTCGGTGCTAATCAGGAACACTGTACTTTCGTTTTCATTTTAGTATTCAGGAACACTATACTTTCACATTAGAAAACAATATTGTATATTGAATTGAAAATTACTTCCTCATTTATTAGCAGTTTCAATTTTGGTATTCCGGTGGGATTTCCGGTGGATTTGGATTTTCGAAAATAGATAATTAAGGTAAAGGTCATGTTTCTTCCTATATTTGGATTTTTAGGACAATGCTTTTCAAGTTTATAAATCTAGTCCCAGTGGTACAATAGCATTTATAAATCTAGTTGTTATGATACAATACCTTTATTTTTTTGGTCCGCGGCAGCGGCACTATTTTTCACCTTTTTTCATTGTATTTTTAGTACATGGACTAAATATATAAAATTCTATGGAGTGTCCTATTTTTATACACTTTGAGCACTATGAGAACCTTTTCCCAAAACCCCCTTCCGAAAATGAGTGTGGGATTTCTGATGCATTTGGTTTTGTTTTTTTTTTTAATTTTTTTAGTTTTCGTCCCATTTCTAAAGTTTTCTTAGTCTCTCATTCCGTGTGTTTTTTAAATTGTTTTAAGTTTCATAAGAGTCTAAAATTTTCCTCAACTTTATGTAACCTCTCCCAATCACTCATGTCTCTTTTTGTAGAGAATGACAAGTGTAAAAATATAGGACCAATAAAAAAATAATGACATGGGATTAAATATACATACATTTAAAAAAGTAGGACTAAAGACTTGTAATCCCTTTTTATTTTTTAAAATTCAACGTGGCTGCCACGTCATTAACAAGGCGACACCTAAGAGGAATGTTAGTTCATTTTAGACGGTGTTAAGTGTTTGAAAACATAAGGAAAGTAAATTGTTATATGCATTAAAAAAAGTTTAGTAACCAAAATGAAAAATTAGGTAAAATTCGTTGCATATTTGCATAATTAATCGTAAAATTAACATATATTTCGCATGTTTAATATGAATTAGACCTTAATTAATCTAATTAATAATTGGGATAGTGTGAATTGGTATCAATCTCATGTTAGGGTTATATAATTAGAGAATTTAGATGATAATTTTATATATTTGTAGAAGTTTATAATAAATCCAATATTAGAATTGTATAATTTGGAAATTGACATAAGAACTGTGGGAGCCCATTCAGTATAGTCCATGAAAGTAGCAGACCAGTCTAGATGGATTAACACATTGCCCGACCTAAATTATGACTTAATTTCCACATGAGTATTTTGGATATATTAGAACACTTATGGATATAGTCAAATCAAGTACCAACAATCTCGAATGAGATATTCAGGTACTCCTTGATACATCCGCATGTTATTTTGAGTTCCTTATTCAACTCAAACTCTATCAGGATTCGCCTATAAATTGTACACCCTACCCGGGGCAAAGGGATGTAATCTAAAATCTTGAGAGACACTTAATATAAACAGTAACCTTTCTATGGACGTAGGCAAGTTTCCGAACCACTTATATCATTGTTGTATATGATCATTACTTTCTGATCTTTGTGATTGTTTTCATATATTTCTCTGTTGTGATATTTTTCTGTACTCACAATTGACACCGAATGTGGGAATCGATTTTTTTCCTGTGAAAATATTCATCAACAGAAAGCCCGTGATGGCTCACCATAGCAGCAGCATTCCCCAAGTTGGCGATGTTGGAGAAGACCCAATTCCTCCTAGGGTCAAGTCTAAGATTCGCCAGTATACAAACTCCAGGTTCCGCCAGGATAGGTTACCTTCTGAAGAAAGCCAGGGTCCACCTAGATCTACGCAGATCTCAAGGTTGGTCGACATCTATGAAGTAAGGCTTCACGAGCAAGAGGAGGTTGGACGCCTCCAGTAGAAGAAAATGCTCGCCAATAAAGGCGACTTGAAAGAGTGGAGAGAGATATCCAAAGAGCTACTGAAAAACGTTGTAATAGGACTCCTATTCCTTAGGCGAGCAGCACTCGCAGCCGAGGGAGGAGCTCCAGGCGTAACCAGAAAAGAACTGAACGTGACAGATCAAAGCGTGGACGATCAGATGGTGGCCAACCAGAAAAATGCCATAGAGGCAACGATCTACAAAATAAAAATATAAGGATTCTTGTCCGTAGGGAGATGAACCAATATCCAACCCACCGTGGAGCCAGATTCACTAGAGAGATAGCCAAAAGATCTCTCAACACTCAGATGAAATCTCATTTTTCAAGGGCGATCGAAGAGGAGGAGCCCCCAAAGATGTTCGATGTCCCCAGGTTCAAGATCTACGATGGGAAAACATACCCCATAGACCATGTTAGGTAATACCGACAAGCAATGACCTTATAGAACCCCAACGACACATTAATGTGCCAGATTTTCCCTTCTAGACTACACGATATAGCACATAAGTTATTTGAGAGGCTACTATGACACCCTTACTAATTAAATACCGGGTAGCTACTCTTTTATTTAGATTAATACAAAATGTCAAGTTGGTTCAGTTCATAGCATCACTGTCGAAAATATTTAATTAATTACTAACCACCTAATATTTAAAATAGTGAAGTGCCAAATTTTAATATTTAAATTAACCATCAATAAAAAATTTAAATCATCATCCAATAATCACATGAACAATCTCATAAGGTAATCAACGGAATGAAATAACTGACGTCAGGAGTAAACTCTCCAATAAAAGTAGCAATGTAAATAAACCTAATACAAATGTCTAAATGAATAAATAAATCCCAAGACTGAAATAAAATGAAGGTCTAAAACTGTTGTCTCTAAATAAGAGTGGGTAAGAGGCCCTAACTAGAATAAATGACTCTGAAAGAAGTAAGGATAGATGTGTAGGCGTCTAGTAATGAGATCCTGTAACTTCCACAACAGCTACAACACGTCAATGGAATGGAACTCCTATGCTTGGCGTCCCTGTGGCTGGGCACCTAAAATGTTTTTACAAAAATAGATTTGGAAGAAAATGGGTCAGAGCCCAAGGTGAAAATAGTTTAAAATATAGAAAGTGTTTAATTACATTAAACAGTAGATCTTATACACATGTTAGTTACGTGCTCTCACATGAGTTCCTCACCCCTCAACTAATGTGCACGCCTAATGTATACCATTAACCCATCCTAGTTATGGCACAAATTAACTAGTCCGTACTAACTCCTATCTTCATATTTTAATATAGGGTGTCTATTCATATTACCCAAGTATACCCTACGTAAGTCTTATATTTACGTTAATCAAATTGCTTATCTCAAGTGTTATATGAATTCTCACATTGTTAAGCCATTTAAATATCTTAATTATTTGCATCTACCAAGCAATCGTGAACTAGTCACAAGTACATATATATAAATCTCAGTACATATATACGAGTATGGCAACCCTTCGCTAAGCTGCGGTGCACGCATGCTCTGCTATCGAATCCCGGTACATCATGTATATAAGGATCACGCATTCCGAATCGCTCAGGATTCGTTTCAATAAAAGTAACATATATTGGAGGTGAACATAGTTCACATACCCATGGGTCACGCACATACCTACGCTCCCATGGTCAGCTGACTTATCAACTCATAGATAAGTCATTCACAGTCCTATGTCCATAAGGTGCCAATCTAAATCCCCCCGAAGTTACACAAAGATAAGATGGTCCTTTTCTGAAAATCAACCTCCCGTGATAGCAAGCATGGTAGGTATGTCATACACACAATAATCCATATACCAAGTGTTCACACAACTTAGATAATCATCATATTACTATAGGTATATTCCAGCCATATACCATAAGTCTTATACGTACTCTAATATCATCCCATTTATTTCACGCAATACGTTTAGCCGATAACTCTCTCGTCGTATAATTTCGAGTACTTACACCTGGCCCAAAAGGTTACTAAGTCTCCCACTTGTCCCTAAGGTTAATTCAGTAATTTAGGGTCCCTATTTCTTCCTCTAACCTTAAGTTATCACTTATATAAATTGAATTCATTTTCTCGCAACTTCTAATAGTAACTTACTCATCGAACACTCGTAAGTTTAGCACTAAGTCCCAAATCAATTATGATATGTTCCGGGATTCAAATACACCCCTGTTGGTCTTCCCTCTCAATATGTTCACATAGTCCCCACCAATGAATTTAAAGAGTCGGAATCGATTAAATCTTAAAAGGGAAAAATATCACAAGTGCAGGGGCGTCGATCGATTGACGGAAGAATATTGATCGATCGATCCAGTCGATCGATCGACCTATGAATGCCGATCGGTCGATCGAGCAGTTACAACCCAGATTTTTCTGCGTTTTTTGCATGGTTTAATCTCTAATTTTCATTACATGATGACATATTCTAAAGTAAACGTATTGGATGGTATAACAACCTAAATACATGATTCCTAACGTTCTAGAATTCTTAAATCATCATGAATCACCCTTTTCATGAAACAAATCATTTAATTATCATAAAAAACTTTATTTCTCTATTTTCTTCAAGAATATCATACAAATCAACATAAATTCATAATTATCTATGCATGGATCATGATTTCGTGACTAATATATTTCTAGAATTGAGTCTACATACAAATCCTACCCAGATTAATATTTGTCTCCAAATTTCACAAATTTTGAATATTATCAAGATTATTCTCAATTCCTAAACTATCATGGGTAACATATACACTAATTATTGCAAGTTAAACCACTTTCTTGGAAATAAAGATCCTGATCCTTTGAAGCAGATGGTATGGAAGTGATCCTCTCTTCCCGATCTACCCGGTGGTTGTGGCGGTGGTGCAAAAGCCTCTAAGTGGTGGTTCTCCTTTGGGAACTTCCTTCTCTTCCTCTCTAATGGTCGTTTATTATTTTTGGTTGTGAAAACCCTAGGAGACATAAGTGTTGGTTGTTATAATTACTCTAAAATTGGTGGGTTACTATTCCTCAAAAAGTCAAAATGACTAAAATACCCTCCCGGATTGCCGGTTAGGCCTAAAATGCCCCGGGACACAAACTAAACCCCTGGCTAGTGTTTTATGACTATCTTGACCCTTTCGGAGACGCTGGCACACTTAAAATGACCATACAGATGATATAAAGATAATTTACTTTTTAAATTCATTAAATTGGTTCCTAACACGACTAACACGCGCGTCCCAACTTAATTTCTGAAATTTCCATATTTATAACTCGCGATAATTTTAATTAATTCAATAATCATGTATTACCATATTCACTCAGTAATATTCAACATTATTATCATAATCAAATACTAAGTCTCGTCCCGCTAGTATTTAAATCCGTATTAATTTTCAATTAATTATCCCATTTAATTTAATTAATCCCAATAAATAAAATCAATTAAAAATACGGGGTGTTACAGCTACCTCACAGGGCGATCAGAAACTTTACAGCTCTGACAGAGGCCTTTACTGCTCATTTCATAACCAGCACCTCCCATCACAAGCGGATGGATGCACTGCTCATAAAGAAAAAGAAGCCACATGAGAACCTTTGAGATTAAGCTAAAAGGTATTGGGAAGTTTTCAATGACATCAAGGACTGATCAGAGCAGGTTGTCGTATCATCCTTTAAAATTGATCTGCCAACCACCTCTTTCTTGCGCCAGTCCCTTACTAAAAAGGAAGCCAACACCATTGACGACCTTATGGTCCATATTGAGAAATACGCTAAGGTAGAAGATGTGGTTCACTCTAACGACGGAGATAATGGTCGAGCAAAGGCGAACAAGGGAATAGAGAAGAATGATACCCAGAAGAAGGGAAGAAATAATGGGGGCAAGAATGGCTCTAAAAATTGAAACAAGGTCGATCCTTCCAAGGCATTCCAGGATGTTAACACAGTCTTCAAGGAACCCATTTATAAAGTCCTGAGCAAAATCAAAGATGAGCCATTTATCAAATGGCTTAAAAAGATGGGTGGTGACCTAACTAAAAGGAACAATACGCTGAGATGCGCATTCCATAAGGAGGGCGGTCACATAACCAAGAATTGCAAGGCTCTGAAGTCACATTTAGAGGAGTTGACCCAAGCAGGTCACCTCAACGAGTACATGAGAAAAGGTTGACAAGGTCACATCCAATGGCGATCAGAAGCCAGATAACATTCTCAATTAGGATAAATGACATGAATTCGCAGTCATCCATGGGGCATCAGATCGTAATCAGATCCAAGGGAATGTCGTTGGGATGGAACTCAAGAAGGTGACTGCCATTATGGAGGCTTTTCAGATCAACCCCATCAAAACCCAAGCTAGAAAATATCGACGACCAAAAGACATTAACTACAGAAAGCATAATGTGTCCACCGAGTAAGATTTGGTTAGGGTGGGAACCCCACATAATAATACATTAGTGATCACGCTCTGAATAGCTAATTGGGGTGTCAATAAGTTACTTGTAGACCAGGGGAGTTCGTTAGAAGTAATGTATCTGTAATTATTCCACAAACTGAAGATGAACATTATCGACCTCAAAGAGGCCACAGTTTCGTTGGTTGGCTTTACCGAAAGGATCACGATGCTGTTGGGGAAGATAATTCTCCCAGTCAGAGAAGGGAACACCTCAAAACTCATCGAGTTCTTAGTGGTGGACATCGGGTCCATGTACCACACTTTTTTGTACAGAGGCTGGCTCCATGCCATGAAGACCATACTATTTACCTACCACCAAAAGATGAAGTGCGTTACTGATCGAGGCATAGTCAAAATTTGTGGCGACTAGGTCACAACCAGGAAGTGCTTTATTACAATCATTCTCCCTAAGAAGGAAATGAAGAAGGAGGTAAAGGATGCTCAGGAGGAAGCCCTGGAGGGGGCTCTACCCTCCAAGTATCAATTATAGTATGACTGACCATGGGTGGAGGAGACCAAGGTCCACCCCGCAGACAATGTCATTGAGAACCTGGAATAAGTTGGAGCTTATGACAACTTACTAGAAAGGAAATTTCTGATTGAAACCACACTCTTCGATTAAGAGAATAAATAGTTAATTGCGTTCCTCAAGAGCAATCTGAACATTTAGACTAGTTGGTCGATGCTACAACAACTCACGAAAGGATGAGCTTCCTATACGCCTATTCGGGCAACCATCAGATCCCTCTGTTTAGACCCGATCAGGATAAAACTTCTTTTATTACCCCCATTGGGTTGTACAGTTACAAGTTTATGCCTTTTGCCTTGAAAAATGCTGGGGCAACATATCAAAGTTTGGTCATTAAGATGTTCAGTAAACAGATGGGAGACACGATGGAAGTCTACATCGATGGTATGCTAGTCAAAATAAAAAGCAAGAGCGACCACCTCACAAACTTATCCAGAACATTCTCCTCAGAAAATATTGAATGAAGCTTAATGCGGGTAAGTGTTCATTTGGTGTCCAGTCAGGAAAGTTTTTAATCTATTTAGTTAGTAAAAGTGGAATTGAGGCTAATCCCGATTAGATCGATGCTATCATTAGAGTCTAACCTCCTCAGATGTTGAGAGATATTCAAAAGCTCACTGCAATGCTTGCAACATTGAATCGCTTCATCTCCAATTCCTCATAACGCTACCGACCACTACACCAAAATTAGCGAATGGTCACGACCAAAATCCATGACCAAGATTGTCGGTCGCGAATGTGGGTTGTGACCATTTCGAACACGACCAATTTCGTGGGTCACGGCCCAAGTCCGTGACCAATTGGGGGGTCACGACAGATGGTCGCAGACTTGGGCCGTGACCCATACCGCGACATGAAAAAAATTGTCGCGTCAAAGTTCGTGAGCCCCAACCATGACGAAAAATGGTCGCGGTTAAAATTCATGACCCACACCGCGATAAAAAAAATTTGAAAAATTGGTCGCGGTCAAAGTCCGTAACCTGCACCGCGACGAACAAAATGGCCACGATCAAAGTCCGTGACCTATTTTTTTCGTCGCAGTTGGGGGTCATGGACTTTGGCCGCAACCATTTTTATGCGCAACAGAAAAAATAAAAATGGTCATGGACTTTGTTCATGACCATATTTCACTATAATAATAAAAAAATATGGGGTTTTTGGTTTAATATCCTAAAATGGGAGTCTCGTGACAGTGCGGCTGGTTACTACGTGTTACGTTGAACGCGCACGGGGTGTTACAAATATTTACTATTGGCAAAACAATAAAAAAAATTCACAAATTGCTAATCGGGAACGTTGTTGAAACTAATATACATACAAACTTCAAAATATTATAAGTCTTAATAGTTCACAGACCAGAAAATATTGGGGCGAATTTTCTCTGCTTTCTGAACATTCTAAACTCTGTTAATATAAAACCAGCATAATATAAAGCCAGCACAACTATAAAATTTAACAATCAAATTAAAAAAGCCTGCACGACTATAAAACTAAACAATAAAACTATTACAGCCCGCACGACCGTAACACATAAAAACATTATCCTAAATGTCGACAACATTATCTAAATTGTCTTCATGTTGTAAACCATTGCCTTCCTCATGTGTTCCACGTGGATAAAAGTAAACAGTACAATGATATCCTGCAAAAAATAGGATAAAAAAAGAAATGATATCAGTAACAAAGTAGTTTTAAAAAAAAATCCTATTCAATCTGAAAACTTGCATGTATGAGTTATAATTATTAGCATATCAATTCCTATGATTTACATTGGTCTTGTGCGAGGCATTTTTGCCTCTCACAAGGTCGATTGGGGTTGTTTCGGGTTTTCGCCCTCTAACGCCATGTTTTTAAGCTTAAGACTAGATATTTTCAAATTGTCGTTGTATTCTCAAACCGAAAGTCCCGTGGATGTGCAATCTATCCCCACGAGTTACATTGATCCCATGCGAGGTGTAGGTACCTCTCACGGGGCAGTCTGGGGGATGTTTCGAGGTTTCCCCCTCCAATGCCATGTTTTTAAGCCTAAGTCTAGATATTTTTAAAGTATCTCGTATTCCCCTTAATTATCCCGAACTCCTTCTAACATAATATCCACCCCTTGCATTTTGGATCTCATCGATGTGAAATCCCAACAACAACCCGTCGTAATTATTTGTATCACGTTTTGTTAGGGTTTATTATGAGAGAGTTTAAAGTATATGTGTATTATCCATCCAAGAAATCCAAGATTATATCCAACAACCAATAATTATCACGTTCTCTATCTATCATCTACGTGATAAAACACATACCAGAAGCAAACTCATATCCAGGAAGAATCCCACCAATCTCACCCAACAGTAAAATCAAAGTCATCACTGGACTCCTCCTCAGATACTCACAAGCCTCCTCCGCCTTCAATAGAATTGAGTAATTGATATTTAATTAGCAACTAGATTTTTAATTAGCATTGAGTACTGCAAAAAGTTCTTAATATTACATGCATTTTGAGATGACGCCAATATCTAACACCATGTATTAGAGAAACCAAAATATAAGAAATAAATTTGCAAAAAATAATGAAGGTTTAGGAGCCAACTTACATGAGAATAACTACTCCATCTCACCAATTTAACATCACCCCCAAGTTCTTCTAATCTTTGTTACTTTTTAGGATTTTAAATGGAACACTGTTAAAAGGGGAGCCACCTCAATGCAACAAGTGAAGTGTTATAGAGCTAACCTTAAGAAGCTCCTTGCAAATTTCTGAAGCCAATGATTCTGCTTTATCGATAAAGAATCTACGAAGACGAAAAATTGCCACAAATCACTAAAATCGCAACACAAATCCATCGTAAGTGACATCTATATACACACAAGAATTCATGACTATATACACTTTTTTTAGTTCAACTAAATTTAACAAAAATTGAAAATCATAGAATACATATTTCCTAATACCCTTTAACTTTATATTCTTCCTAAAATCAAAACCCTAAATATTCAACAAATGCAGAATTGATGTGCAAATAAGGAATTTTAACGAGTTTTAACAGTGGAAAAAAATTGGAATACGTTAAAGAAATTAACGAATTAGGTATTATGTCAAATAAGGGTTAAAAGGATAGAATATTTATGGAGTGGAACTAAATGTAAGAGAGATTGAAATTTGTAGAAAAGGTAGTTAGATCCAAACCTTAGAGGCGGTGAGATGTATATATTATTATACTTGAGATCTGGTGTTGACCAATACCCTCAAACTGCTCTCACCTCACAATCGAACTCCAAATGTAGTTCCACCGTCGCTAATTATAATGAGCTTGAAGCTCCTGCACATAAATAAACATGAGATAAATACAAAAGATCGATCGAATCATCACAAACAAAACTCAAACCCTAACCTTAACTGGAATATTACCATTTTAGTGTTGATCACCCATGATCGCTATGTTTTGAACTCCCTCCATTATCTCCGTCAACAATCACACGGATTTAACAATAAAACAGTTTAATTTTTCAAAAAATAAATAATAGTTTACATGCCAGAAAAGTATTGAAAAGATTTACCCAACAAGAAGAAGAAGATGAACGTTCTGGGGCTACTTTTTGAGAAACATTATTAGGCATCAACCAACCCGAAAAATTATACAATACACAAGAATAAATTATTAGGCATCAACCAACTCTAAAAATTAAACAATACATAAGAATAAATTATTAGGCACGAACCAACTCTAAAAATATATGGAAAAATAAAAGTATAAACCGTAAATCTAAATAAATAAAAAAATCTTAGAATCTATAAATCGTAAAAAAAAAACAGTTTAGAAATTGAAACAAATACCTAACTATTCTAGGACCACAATCAAAATATTTTTCCTAGAAATTAAAATATGAAAATTTATCATTATGTTTATAAAAATAAACATAATTTTATTATTTATCAAATTTATGACCTGTTTTAAAAGACATGTTTTAAACAAAGTCTTTAATTTTTGTTTGGCAGTGGCAGTGGCAGTGTTCAAAAGACCTATTTAAATAAGGTCCTTAAATTATAAATACCTGTACAGATATATAAATTTTATAGTTTATGTTCGTTTTTAATAAATTAAACCCAACAGATATGAACAATCCTACATAAAAAAATGACTGAAGATACTAAACCCAACAGAAATTAAACCCATCAGATATTCAACCCAAAGAAGAATTAAACCCAGGTTTGATTTATGTTTGATCAATCCTAAATCGTTTTGATTTAGGATTGTCCATATTTGTACAAAATTAAACCCAAAAATTAAACTCAGATATAAATCAAACATAAACCCAAAGCAGATATCAAACACAAACCTAGAGCAAATACTAAACCCTAACTATGTATCCATTGTATGTTAACCTAAATAAAATAAAAATCAATGATTTGAACACAACAAAGCTTGAAACCGAACAAAAATGGACCCTAACACTTACTATGCTTGTCGATTTTAAGAGCTCTCCAACACACCATGGCTTACCTTCTCTAACACATTTTTTTTAAAATCCCCTTTCATATACTGAAAATAGAACTAATAAGAGTTCTCCAACAAACCACGACTTACCTTCACCAATGAAAAAAAAAGGTTCCATCACCAACACTAACACCATCAATAACATCCACTCTATCTTCCCTTTACTGCATAAATACCTCATAATTTTTTATCTTATTAGCATCTAAATCAAACCGGTCGATACCTGTTAGATAGTCAGCGACGGGAGTGAGCAGATAGTAAGCGGTGGAGAGTAGAGCCGATGGTTAGCGATGGAAGTGAGAACATGGTCAGCGGAGGGGAAAATGAAGGTAGTATAGGAGAAATGAATAAGAGTCTAGGGATCGAAGGAAATGAAGGCAACGTCTTCTTTTTAAGATTGAAACTGGTCACGGTTCTCAGCAGTGACCCCCATCAAAACTCTTTAATGAAGCCATTGAATTTTATTAATTTGTAGATGGTCACGGCCCATAGCCATGACCCATGCCAAAAAATGGTCATGGTCCCTAGTCAGGACCCTCAGTGTGTGTGTTTTGTGCTTCGTCATGCCAATGGTCATGGTCCAAGTCCGTAATCCATCCGCGACTAGGCTCGGAGGGAATTTTAGCACGAATTCGATGCCAAGATGGTCATGACCTGGTCATGGCCTAAGTTTGTGACCCATAGTGGTCAGGGATTTGGATCGTGACCACTTTCAGAGCATCCATGACTCAGTGTGATAATGAGGTCACGCCAAAAATTGAGATGGTTAGGACCCAAGTCCATGACTAGATGGTCAAGGACTTGGGTCGTGACCAACTGGGTGTGACCATTCGTAGGATTTGGTGTATTAGGCCATTCTTTTAAATTCTAAAGAAAGATAAAAGCCTCATTTAAAATGATGAATATTCATAAGCTTTGGAAGAAATCAAATCCTACCTTAGCAAGACACCCCTGCTGGTGATTCCAAATGATGAAGACCCATTGTTTCTTTACCTGGAAGTATCAGACTATGCTGTAAGCTCCGCCCTAATGTATGAAAAAGAAGGAGGCCAATATTCGATTTACTATGCCAACAAGAGCCTCCTGGACACTAAACAACGATACCTTCCCCTGGAGAAGATCGCATATGCGCTCATGGTTGCCTCGAGGAAATTAAAGCATTACTTTGAAGCTCATTCAATAACCGTAATCACCTTCTATCCTCTCAAAGTTGTTCTGGGAAAAGTAGATCTCTCCGGACGACTCTCTAAGTGGTTGGTAGAGCTAAGAAGATTCTATATTCACTGCTAACTAAGAACGATGATTAAGGGACAGGTCTTAGTGTAGACACCCCATTCTAATACCCCCAACCTCACCTCCCTTCATTATTGCAAACCCAAGTCATAACTCGGGTACTGACCTAAAGGTTATTGGGAACTCCCATGCTCCGTTTGACCAAAAGTCAAACTCTTCATCTTGAATGAGACTGAATGAATCTTCGAAGGGCACTGAATCCCCTTTTTAACGGTCCATCCTGTGCGCGATTCTGACTTACCATGCGGATGAACGACTCATTTTCCCCCAAAACTCGATTAGGAGGTCACCGTATGCTCCCAAGCTCCGTTTGATCAAATTCAACCCTTCAACTATACCGAAACTGAATGAATCTTCTAAGGTTACTGAATTCCCTTTCCAATGGTCCATCCCGTGCACAATTCTGACTTATGGTACGGACGAACGATTTGTTTTACTCCGCAAGTCCACTGAACGCTTCTAGGCCCAGGTTGACCAAATTCCACTCCCCGAACCAGGTCAAACGCTTTGGAATGTCGAAGTATATCTCCTAACCTTTCTAACAGTCCACCCCATGCATGATTCTGACTTACCATGCGGATGAACGATCCGTTTGCATCTGATGATCCCCGTTCCAAAGGACCAGCGAACGCTTCTGAGCCACATTTAACCTAAAGTCAACTCCTGGACCCGAGAGAAGTCCAAAGGACTTTCGAAGGTCCTGAAATAAATTTCCAATTGTTCACCCCATGCACAATTCGGATCAATGGTTCTCTCTCTACGACCAATTTTTCGAAGGAACCTGAAAGAATCTGCCAAACGGCAGGTTCCAAACCCTGCCTATCGGTAGTGTGCCAAAACACACCTGCCGATTGGCAGGACCAGGGCTATGGTGATTAGTAATTCCATGGGCCTATTTAAATTAGGGCCTAACCTCATTCCAAGGGAGGAAAATCAGAGATCCATCACTCTCAGCAAGCTCAAAAAATCCGTTTCGAAGTCAGCGTGATTTGCACATCCAAATCCCTTTCCAACCTTCACCTTTCATCACCTTATTCATCAAACTTGGTGAATTAAGTACCCTCCATCATCACCCAAGTGCAAGGGCTTCTCTCTAACATCCAAGATCAAGCTTAAGATCTTCAAGAAGGTCCAACTTTCTCAACTCTCTCCTTAAATTCCCTTAAATTTGCATTAACTTATTTTATTACTTAGCACTTTTATTCTCTTATCTCACATATCCTAATATGATAGCATTTGAGGAAGTAGATGTTAAGCAGTTCCCTAGGGGGCAGATAATCACAATGATGCCTTAGCATCCCTTAGTTCAGCAATCGACTCCGAGCTAAGGAGAACTATCCAAATGGAGTTCCTTGCATAGCTAAGTATTGACCAGGTATTCCGCGTAAGTCATCCTTGCAAATGAGGCCCCCTGTTGGATGGATCCCATTATAAATTATCTACGGAGTTATGTACTTCCAGACGGCAAAAGGTCAGCCCACAAGATTATGGTCAAGGCTGCTCGCTTTTATCTCTCCCCATAAGGAAAGATCTATGATGAGTCATTTGCGGGTCCTTATCTCTAATGCGTCCACCCACATGACACCGATCAAGTACTTAGCGAACTTCATGTGGGAATTTATGGAATTCACGTATGAGGGAGATCTCTGGCCTTTTGAGTAGTCAAGGAGGGTTACTAGTGGCCTCATATGCAAAAGGACGCAAGCACTTACATTCGTAAGTGTGAAAAGTATCAGAAACACTCTCCTATGGTCCATCAGCTCACTAGAGACTTGAAATCTCTGACAAGCCCATGGTTCATTACTCAATGGGGCTTAGGTATAGTGGGACCACTACCTACCGCATATGGTAACCATAAGTATTTGCTAGTTGGAACATATTACTTCAACAAATGGGTAAAGGAAAAACCATTAGCAAACATTCGAGATTCTGACATAACTAGGTTCATCTGAAGGAACATTATAACACGCTTTGGGGTACCAAGGACTATCGTCCATAGTTCCACAAAGGGGGAGAATAGGAGAAAATAAAAATGTCGATACTATGGGAAAAGAGTCAAATATGGAGGTGGATCATTAGGCAAACAAGAGACTCGAAACCATTTTTTTCCACGTTCGCCACAGTATACGACGTCATTCTAGGGATCATAGGGTATTGCGTTATGCAAATGACCAGCTCCGATAATCAATAACTTGAAGCTAAACTTCGCCAAAATGCCCGACCCGAATCCCTTATGATGGGTAAAGTAAATAAAGAGAGGCTAGCAGAGTAACTTGGAGAAGTGCAAAGGAAAGAGGACACAAATGACAGGTATGTTGCAGCTTTAAAAGGGAGACATTAATGAGGAACCCATATGTGAGGATTCAACCACTCCCAAATCAAATCAACTCACAAGTTGATAAGGAACCCAACTAGCCAAACTGTTGTCTTGGTGAATATTTTCTTATATTGGCTAAGTTATTTGTTGTGAACCTGTTTTGAATTCTCAACATCTATCTCTTTTATTTTTTCATTTGGTTTTTGGCTTGTGGTGAATTTAAGAACTTAAAATCGCATAAATAACATAGGACTGGTATCAAGAGAATTTTTCTATTTGTTAGACAACATATTTATAGATAAATCTTGCTAGAAAAAAAGGACTATCGTCACTGACAATGGTACACAATTTGAAAGTAGTTTCTTTCAAAGCTTTTGTGATAAACATGGTATTAGTCACCACTTCAATTATGTGGCATATCCCAAAATCAATGGACATGCAGAATCATCAACAAAATTATGCTCGATGAACTGAGAAAACAATTAGAAAGAGACAAAGGTTCTTGGGTGGATGAACTCCCTCGTGTTCTATGGGCTTATGGTACTGCTCCCAGGAGCCCAACTGGGGAATCAACCTTTACGCTTGCCTACAGAATGGAAGTTATCATCCCTCTGGAATCAGTTCTCCCTACTATAGGAACCACCTTGGTCAACCAAGGCCTTAACGATGATACATTACCCACTAAACTGGACCTAGCAAAAAAGCAAAGAGAATTGGCCTGAATCAAGTTGGCCTCCTACCAACAATGACTGGCCAAGCAATACAATAAGAGGGTCAATTCGAGGAAGTTTTTGATATGGGACTATGTCCTAAGGAAAGTCCTTGGTAGTTTCGTAAATCCATCAAATCATAAACTGGGACCAAACTGGGAAAGACCCTGCAGGGTAATCAGAGACAATCTTCAAGGATCATATCACATGGAAACACTGGAGGTCAAGGAGATACCAAGTGCATGGAATGTAGCTGATCTTAAGAAGTTCTATTTTTAAATCTTCTTTATCTTTTATTAGAACATTTAGTTTAAGCAAAATTTCATTTTCGAACTTATATTGCTTATCAGACAATATTTAATGAATAAAGGCCAATTGTCCCCTTCACTTTCGAATTTTGCATTGGTTGCTGAACTCTTCTTGGTTACATCTCATTAGCACGTACCTTTTCCAAATGATAACTCCTTTAGACACGAAAAAATTACGATAAGTTATTTTTAATCAGGCAACTTAACATGATGATCAGGGAATTGCTACATCCCTCAGGCCCTTGTTACAAACACAAGGGACCTCATGGGTTGCCCCGTCAATCACAAAAGCCCTATGGAGGATCCTTAGGCAACAAAGACAACTTAGGTTGGTCACAAAAACCTTCTCGGGAGGATGGTCCACTTTCCAGGTGTATTCTCATCATCATCTTACTTAAGCCTAAGGAAGTATGATGACATAACCTAAAAGGTAAAGTAGATGGAATTACACTGCTTAGGAATATTGGACTGGGAGAATGTATAAACACAAAATAACATATTGCTAACATTATCTTTTAATGCCTTTTAGTCAGCTAAGAAGCTCAAAATTAAAACACCTGAAATAAAAAGGTGATCGATTAAGTGATTATGCATTGAATCAATATGAATGTTTAGTCAGCATAAGTTGAAAACATCAGATATTAGTAAATAACACTTTTTCATTAACTTAAATGGAAAGTTACATTTACACCAAAACCAAAATAAACAAAAAAATCTACGATGGCCCAAGATGGCAAAAAAGGTAATCTGCAACACGTGCTCTTTGACTATCATCTGGCTGAGGCATAAACTCTTCTCTAATATCTTCCAAGTAATGCTCTAAGAGCCGAATATGAATAACATCTATTGGGATCCACCGATCATCCCTTAAAAATGGATTGTGGCGATACGTCGGGCAGTGATCTGATATTTATACCACATGTTAGACTCCTTAGGCGTTATTAATTCTTAAAGGCACTAAGCCACCCTCGGGCAAAGGCAAGTGTAACAACCCAGATTTTTGAATGACTATTTTATATTATTTTGCCCGATGGGCCAATTTTATAAAATAAGGTATGTTGGAGTAAATATTATTTCCCGTAATATTATGGGATAATATTTACTATGTTTTGTCTATTTACCGTACGAGAAGGTAAATAGCATCATATTGTGCATTATCGCGTCGTTATATGTAAAACGACGGTTATGACTCATATTTAATTTGGAGTATAATTAATGAAATAAAATGAATATAGAACATAAAATTTGTTCACGTTATCCCGAATGCCAAAATACGGGGTGCGGTTGTTTTTAGAATAGTCAAGATAGTCGAAATAAGTGCCACGTTGTATTTTTGAGTTTCTGGCACTTTTGGGGTGTTATGACTCAATTAAGTGGTTACGAGTCATTTTAGTGGGGTATTAGCAATTTAAAGAGGGGAATTGTGTTTTATAACCCGTATAAGTTCCCTCACCCCTCTTACTTTCTCATTTTTCATGTTAGAAGCCAAGAGAGAGAGAGAGAAGAGAGAGTTGGGAGAAATGGAGAAAAAGGGGGAAAATGGAAGATTTGAGCCAGAATTCTTCTCTACCGGAGGAGGATCAGAGACTACAACCTCGAGGCAAGTTTCTTACTTGCTAGTATATGATTTTATGTTAATAAATTGTGTGATTGTTAAGTAAATGGAAAATTTGGAGAAAATGATAGGTTTTGTAAGATTTTGATGTTTTAACCTTGGATCTTGTTGTTGTTGTGATTTAAGTGATTACAAGGGTTTATTTTGGTGTATAATTGTAGGGGTTAGGTTGTGGGGTAATTAAAGTAAAGGAATTGTAAGAATAAAGGGTTTAGGTTTCGGATTTGGCTTTGAAGAAAAAGGAATTTTCGAGGACCTGATAGGTGCGGTCGACCGCGGTCCCAGGACCGGTCGACCGATTATGCCAAAACGAGCTTACCGCTTTCTTTGGTAGGCAAGATCTTTAAGGGGCGATTGGTCGCGGTCCCCTTACCGGTCGACCGATCCCCTGTTTTTCACTTTTATTTTTCTATAGTTTATTCTAGCTTCTTTATTTTATGATAGGAGCTTAGGATCCTTCCTTTGGGAAGTAATTAAGAGTCTTAGAGGGTTGTTTTGGGTAGACTAATGTCCTAGGCTATGATAGGATAATTGGGCTTACCCGAGGGTTAGTTTGTATAGGTTAATGCCTTAATGATATAGGAAGTTAACCAAAAGATAAATTGAAGATAAAATATAAATGTTGAGCCTTTTGGGAGACACTCCTTTATAGAGATTCACTTTGAGGGATTATGAAATTATATGAACTCTTGGAGGCTAGTTTGAAGTTAGTGGCACTTTGGGGTCGTAGGTCATTAATAAACCCGATTTAATAAATAAAGAATGTACATTATAAAATGTGGTACTAAATGAATAAGTACAAAGTGATTTGGAGAATGTAAAATTGCATATTTTTGAAAGGAAAAGTAATGGTTTTCATAAATGATAATTTATGGATTACACACCTCCCTAAATCGCTATCATAAGGGAAGTTGCGCACGTGTGGTGAAGCCCCCTGGCTAATGAATGCATGGTGGATATAGTCCCTAGGCCATATGGGCATTTTTATTACTGCGCTAGTTAGGAGATTCTAGGTGTGGTCTTGACTTTCCCGCAGGCAATATGGCCGCTTCCCGACGTTGGTAGGTTCCTAGGTTGTCTTGTATAGATAGGCCCTGGAAGATGATAGCCATTTAGGGGCGCGTCCAGTGGGGAAACCCGGAGGGACGGACTTAGATTATTAAAGCAATTCATGATAATGAATTGGATTTAATTACATTTCCTGGATGGAAGAAGGGAAATGGGATATATGTTACAAAAGTATTTTTATGCTAATAAAAATGACTTTTGATTTACACTTCCTGGATGGAAGAAAGGAAGTGGGGTTGTATGATAAAGGATAAAGCATTTTTATGTTAATAAAACTTGCTTTAAAAATGTATTCTTCCTGGATGGAAGAAAGGAAATAAAATTGGTAAAGAAATTGTATAAATGAGATTAATTGGTAAACATTTGATAAAATGTTGTACCATTTATATATATTCCTAAAGAAAGAATTAGGAATTCTGCTTTTAGATGGTGAATGGAATAAATTAAGTTTTCTTGAGTAGTTGTAGATCATATGCACACACATACATATATATATATTGATTACGTACTGAGGGTCTAATGGATCTCAACGATCAACCTTGCCTAAGTAGTAGTGTATCGGGGGGGTTCCTTGTTTGGATTTCGCTCTGCGAGACACCCCACGCACGAATAGGGAATAGTGTTGAGACTTGGGAGAAGTTAGCCCTTAGTATTTTGGGTTAACTAAATCATCTCATGGATATTGCGCTAGGTTGCTTTTAGATTGAGAGGTGAGAAATGTATTGTTAATTGTGAGAGAATTACGCACTTAACTATCATGCATTTTAGTCACATGGGAATCACATCAAACCGGGCCCTGACCCGTATATATTTCTTTGTTTCTATATATACTCTTTGCCGTACAGGTCTTCTTCCGCATGGACACCCGAATTTACATTTCCATTCCAATTGTCATGGAGCTACAACATATTGCGGATGTTGTAGGTTAATTGTATTAGATGCTTCTTTCTATTGTACTCTAGTTATGTTCAGTTATTTATTCGGGCGTGTTACCCAATGCATTGAACTCATTTATTATATTGTAAATATTGAAATGTAATACTTGGTGTAATTATTTGTTTTGGTCTGTTCTCCGACAGCTTATTCGGTGATTATTTATTATTACTGTCATTCTTTATTCATCGGTTTTTGATATCCACCATTTTTATAAATGGGATTGTCTAAGTGTTTTTCTTTTACTTGCAAATTCTTTTACATTGACAGTCCGTTTTCTAAAATGATTGGTGGTTATCTCGTACTATTATTTTAATCGACAGTGATGCTGGGAATGGACCATCTATGATTCCTGTGATTATTAGAGTATTGGGCTAGCCACCTAGTATTTTAGTAGGCGGGTTGTCACAGATGGTATCAGATCATTAGGTTCTAGAGTCCTTAGGAATCGGTGCGGATGTTCTACGTCTTCTGCGTTTTTCTCTATTTGATGTAGAGCCTTAAGATTAAGATCGTTGATTTCTCTTGTGAGATTTCATTCTCCTGCTATGGTATGAGAACCCCGAAGATCTTCTGCGCGTTCATGTGAAACTAGTTGGTAGCCAGATGAAGGGCGTAGAGGAAGGCCGTTGTGAAGGCATCATAGGACGGGATTACTATGAGCTGTAGGTTGTGGTCGGGGATAAGGGCTGCTTTGAAGGTCTCTCCCTTTGTAGCATTATTTTATATTGCTGTCGTGACTACTAAGTACAATGGAAACAGTTTTCCCAAGTACCGTTGTCGGTAGAGAGTGGTACTATGCTTGGGAATTCCAAGAAATGTCAATTCAAAATTGAGAGGTCCTTGACAAGGACCACATGTTGAAGTTCGGTTGGATAGAGGAAGAGTAATCTCATTTGGTGAGAGAATAAGGCCCAAAGTCTGGCCTAGAAATGGGTATAGAAGTGCCCAGGTGTGAGGTTTGGAGTAAAACCTTCCACCCATTGGAGTAAGGTTGAAGTGGTGGAATGGGTAGTCGCCATATTGTGATGGGGCAGGAAGCTTTTCCCATAGAGAGAGACTTTCAGTGAAAAGGATAGGCTCACAAGTAAGTGTTGCTAACACTTTTGGATAAGTAGTGTTCATGAGACCCCATCGGTGGACATCCACCCGGGGAAGACTCGTGGAGCTAAGGCCGAGGAGGCTGGTAGAATGTTCTCTTTGCTGAAGAAGTTAAGGGAACCATGCATTCTGATCTTGTCGATTGTAGAACAAGGGCAAGATTGGGGTTCCTAGTTGGGATATTGGTGGAAGTAGTTTGGTTTAGATGAGACTAGCATAATGTGTCGAGGAACCATTAGTGGTGGCCAAGGGATTGGCAAGTATGTGGCAGGAATTTCCACCGTAGACGAGGGTGGAGCATTTCCTTATGATAAGATGGAATAGTATCGTATTTACCATAGATTCGGGTGTGTGTATCGAGCTTGTGGTATTATGGATGTTAATATAGTGAATGTATTTATATAGCTTCCAAAATAGGGAAGTTTTGTGTTTTTCTTTCACTCGTTATGGGGCGAGTGAGGATCTGAGTGGTATATGCTACTTGTATTATATGTAATATATGAGTAGAGATATTCTTGGTTTAAGTTGGTGTAATGGAAGAGAATAAATCACAAGGCTATCCAATTCCTAGTTCTAGAGAAGGACTAGTTGTTCTATAATATCTCTCCTGGATACAGGTTGAGACTTTATAGAGGTAGTTTACGGTATGTAGATAGTTTCCTTTATTTCTATTTTATTTTGTTTTTGCTTGCTTGCTTGCTGTGTTGCCTTGCTTGTGTATGATGTTGCCTGATCTCCACAACCAACTAGTTAAGGGGATTGTGTGGAGGGGTTCCTTGTTTGGATTTCGCTTCGGCGAGACGCTCCACGCATGAACCTTAACGACGTTGGGAGTGGAGAAATGCGCATTTTCTTTTCTTTTCTTTTCTTTCTTTACTTTTCTGTTGGTTAAGATGATGGGTTGGAAAGGTTTAGCCAAGAATCACGTAAATGAGTGATTGAGGGCTAAGTTATAGTACGTGATATGAGCACTGTGATAGTTTTCCTCTGATCGATGTGGGGAAGACTATGATATGAAAGTCGAATTGAGACTTAGGGTTAGGCCTTAATGAGAGGGCCATCTATAAAAGATGTATGTATGTATATTGGGAAAAAAATGTTAGTGGCATTTTACAGAAAGTAAATGCCAGGTTAACAAAATTTTAAGTTGTTTGAGATGGTAGGACTTAGGAGTAGAAGAGCATTTGTGGAGTGACGAGTTAGGATTCTAGCGATCCCGATCACGTGTCTTATACCGTTACTTCTCGACGATCGACGATGCAAGGTAGTAGTGTAACGGGAGGGTTCCTTGTTTGGATTTTGTCTTGGCAAGACGTCCCACGCACGAAACTGAGCGAATGTCAGGAGTTGGGAAAGGTCTTGGACACTAGGGATATAATTAGGATAATACTTATACGCCTAGATTAGGATAGATAGATTGACTTTAGGATTTTTAGGACGTAATGCCCTTAAGGCATGTAGTATTGTTTTAGGAAGGTGGTAGGGAGTTGACTACAATAGGTTTGGGGGTTAACTCTAAGTGGGATTCGGTCCCTAGAACGAAGGAGTATGGGATCTTAAGTGATTCGAAACGATAGGCCTTAGAAGTTGGGGCCTTTTCTAGATAAAGCGTTATGTCGATAACCTATCTTTTAAGGAGTTGAAGTATGAGTTGACTTTTACTCCTACACTCGTGTTGTTATGATTGAAAGTGGATTTGACGAACGAATCTTTGCTAGAAACGAGAAGTATTAATGCTAGAGCATGAACCCATTGTTTATGCGTCTCACAGACTCGGACTCTGTGAGAAGTATTATCCCCCGCTTGATTTAGAGTTCGTAGCAGCAGTATTCGCCTTGAAGGGATTGAGGCACTACGTTCTGGGCAGAAAACTAGTCTTTTCATGAGCAACAGGTTGGAGTTCGTGAAGGACTATCAATTGGATATTCCCTTTCTGCTATAGAAATGCGAATAGGAGTAGTTAATGCGTCGAGTAGAACGTCAGAGAAATTTGTTATGGCATGGAATACCAAGTAGAATTAGTTTCACCGAGGGGACGCTTTAGCAAGGGCGTTCATATCCGTGATTAACCAACTCACCTACTAGTGTGAAGAGACTAGTGGTGGGACGAGGAAGGAGTGGAGTAGTAGCTTTTCGGAATCAAATTTTCGTAAGATGGTTTGGATCGATTCTTGCGAGGAGGGTACCGAAAGCGTGGCCTAGTGTACTTATTCCCTAGCAAGGGTATAACGTGATTCGGGAAGAAAGGCAAGGTATGCCGAGATGTGTAGGTATCTCCTTCCGTAGTAGAAAGGTAGGATCGTTAGTTCATGAGGAACGGTTTGGTGCTATATTAGAGCACGGAGAATGTAGACTGAGATCAAATAGTGATGACCTTAGTCCAAGTCCAAATAGGGGACACCGCCCTACCAAGGGGTTTGTTAGGAATGATAGAATGATAGTTTAGTAGTATACCTTTTATATGATTAAGGTTATACTGTATGCCTGAATTTTGAGGGCAAAATTCCCTTCTAAGGGGGGGAGTATGTAATAACCCAGATTTTTGAATGACTATTTTATATTATTTTGCCCGATGGGCCAATTTTATAAAATAAGGTATGTTGGAGTAAATATTGTCTCCCGTAATATTAAGGGATAATATTTACTATGTTTTGTCTATTTACCGTACGAGAAGGTAAATAGCATCATATTGTGTATTATCGCGTCGTTATATGTAAAATGACGGTTATGACTCATATTTAATTTGGAGTATAATTAATGAAATAAAATGAATATATAACATAAAATTTGTTCACATTATCCCGAATGCCAAAATAGGACTTTTAGGAGTGGTGACTAGTCCACTCATCCAGCATAAAGTTTTAGATGCTCAGTCGTGTGATCCTGAGTTCTCACATTACCGTGATCGTATTCAGCGCAGTGAGGTGTTCGATATTCTTATCATAGATAAGGGTGGTGGTATGCGGCATAAGGCCTAGTTGATTATCCTGATTATTGACGAGCTTCAGGATGAGGTGATGGAGGAGGCCCATCACTCGCACTTTAGCATACATTTCGGTTCTATAAAGAAGTATAAGGACCTATGCAGAGACTTCGGGTAGTCCAGTAGGAAGAGGGATGTGGAGATGTATGTAGCCAAGTGCTACACTTTCAAGCAAGTGAAATAAGAGCAAAAGTGGTTGATAGGGATATTGCAATCACAACCCCTGGCAGAGTGGAAGTAAGCGCACATCACGATAGACTTTATTACAGCTTTACCACTATCTGATCATGGTCACAATGCAGTATGGGTTATAGTGGATCAGGTCATGAAAACTGCATACTTCTTGTCGATTAAGGTTATGGACAGTGTGGCCAAGTTAGTGAGCCTTTATATCCAAGAGATAGACCAAATTTATGGAATGTATCTCTCGGTTGTCTCGAATAAGGATCCTCGACTCGTGTCCCAATTTTAGAAGAAGTTTTAGTAGGAATCGAGAAACGAGTTGAGCATGAGCACATCATATCACCCTGAGATAGATGGGCAATCGGAACGAGCTATCCAGATCTTAGAAGACATGTTCAGAACTTGTGCGCTTGATTTTTAAGGTAGTTGGGAGAAGAATATGCTTCTGACAGAGTTTTCCTACAACAACACATATCAGGAAAGTATTGAAATAGCTCTCTGTGAAGCTCTTTATGGGAGATTGTGACGCTCTCCAGTTTGCAGGGCAGAGGTGGGTGAGATGCATATCACCAATTCATTATTGATAAAAAAATGGCCGATAAAGTTCGGGTAATTTAATAGAGGCTCATGATAGCTCAGAGTCGATAGAAGACTATTTATCGATGGATACCTCCGGAGTTTGAGGTGGGTGACCATTTACTATTAAAGGTTAGAGATGGGATCGAAAGTCAGCAGTTCTAAAAAAGAGTAATCTTACCCTTCGATATATCGACCCTTTTGAGATCCTGGAATGGATTGGGGATGTATCATATTTCTTGGCGCTACCTCCGTAGTTGTCCCAAGCTCATAGTGTGTTTCACATTTCTATGTTGAAGATGTATCTTCATGATCCCCAGCACATCATCAACTGGAACCACATCGAGTTAGAGAAAGACATCAAATTTTCGATACGACCTGTGTCCATCTTGGAACATGAGAACATAATCTTATTTAACACGTTCATTCCTTTAGTGAAGGTTCTTTGGGAGTTCCAAGGTTTGGAAGGTGCAACTTGGGAGCGCGAGTCGGAGATGCGTGAGAAGCACCCAAAACTTTTTACTTAGCTTAGATGTTATGATTTGAGGGATGATATCTCCTAAAAGGGGGGAATGTAACACCCATTCTTGAGATTTGTAACTCATTCCCTGGGCAATTAACTTAATATAATGGAATGATGTTAAATTTGAACTATCCATGTGGGCTTCGTGTGATTTGAGTTGGGATTTGATAGATTAAAGTTAATATAATAAATTATGGTTGTCATTCAAAACAATGGTCACGTCGTTGTAATAAGAAAGGTCCTATCATTCAAACGAGGTTCGAACGACCATCTAACGATAAAGACCTGAACGATTTTCCATTATACTCTGAAATCTCGTTGCAATGCCCTCGTTCGAAGATGTGCATTATCGTTCGAATGAAGGGCAGTCTTCGCTTTGAATGAGTTAGTGTTTGACCCATTTACAGCCTACGTTTGACCCTTATTAGAACTCTCATTGGAACAAGAGATGATCTCATTCGAATGACGTCAAAGTCATTCGAATGACTAGACAAAAGTCTGAATTTTCTTTACCTTTTAATGTGTTGTTGCGACATGGATCGTTGGATTAGATGAGTTGTCATGATCTAAGCACCTCAGATCAAAATATGGGTCAATGGGAGGGGGGGGGGGGTTTAGACCATTGGTTAATATGTTAATTGTCCATAGGTTTAAATAGAGGTGAGAGGGGATGGAGAGACCATTCCCATCAGATTTTTGAGCTCTCTCTCTCTTTAAGCTTCATTCTTCCATTTTCAGACCATTTCCACCATCGTTAATGTTTTCCCTTCCATCCTAAGCCTTTTCCTAGCTATTCTAAGGCTAAATACACCCATTTCAAGCCTAGTTTGAGGAAACAATTATGTAAAAGAAGTCATTACTGAAGCTTTCTTGAAGAAGTTGGAGCTTTCTTGGAGCTTAAGAGTTTTTAAGAGCTTTCAATTCATTCCCTTTAGTTTCTCCTCATCAAATCCAAGGTAGGCTTTTCCACTAAATGTTTTCAAGATTAAAAGCTATTAGGATGCATGCTAGAAGGGTTTATTTTAGAAATAATATTTTCTATTATGTTTATTTAAAGTTTTCTCACAAAAAAATGAGATTTTTTAGAAAAATAAGTGTAAATGAATTTAGAAGAACAAATGCTTTTTTTAATCTTTAAATATGGGAAAGTAAGAACAAGATATATATATATATATGTTCATGATAAAATCATGTTTGGTTACATATTTAAGGATTTTTAGGCTTAAAATCCTCAAAAAAATGTGTAAAATATTGTAGTATATTGAAGAAGAACTTACAACAATGATATATGGAATCAAAATTGTGTTCCTTGATGAAATAAAGAAGTTAAAAATATTAGCCCTAAATATGTTGTAAATCATGATGAAATGAAGAATAAATGATATTTAATTCAATATATGTGTATGAGGGCAAGGTAGACATTTTAGAAAAATGATCTTTATGACATTACATATATTTCTTAATAGGAAATATAAAGAAATGGTATTTTCTTGAAGAAAAAGGATAATGTATGATTTTTAGACATAAATTCATGAAATATGGTTTTAAAATAACATAATGATTTGTGATGCCACAATGGGAAAAATGAATTTTTTTCACAAGATTTTGGTAAACGAAGGATAAAAAGGTAAATTTGGTCAAATTAGAGGGTCCTGGTGATTGGACTTCCTTATTTAACCTTATCATTCGATTTTGTGAAAAAATAGAATAAATGAATGAAATGGCATGGAAACGGTGAAAGTAAATGAATCATGTGGAGATTGGTAAAATGTTAAAACACATTAATATATACTTGGAGGAGATCGGGAAAGAATTAAGAAGGGCTCAGAGTCCCAGGGTGAAAGTCCCAAAATCATTGGCTAAAGCATATGGTAGCATAGTTGGCAATGTGGAGCCCATTAAAATATGCAGTTATTTGGAGGATTCCGAGAAAGGATAATGGAAATGAAAATAAATTTGGTTGTGCTTAAGGAATGTAAATAAGGCAACCTAATAAAAAGGGATACAATGTAGACTAAGGAATAAAATAATATTACATGGTCCCTAGATCCGGTAAAAGGGTGGCAGAAAATGGTTAAGTGTGAGTATGAGCACTTCGCTCGGGTACATAGCATAGAAGTTGCATAAATATGTATAGTATTTTTTTTTTATAGAAAATATGGTAAACTTTTTCAAATTTTTTAGAATACATGTTATATGTATAGTATTTTTTTATAGAAAACGTATAGATTAGTATTTCCTATCCTACTGAGCATTCACCACCCCTGCTTTTTATGCTAAAAAAACCCACCCCCAGTTACATCGAGTAGGGATGTTGACAAGGACGTCGGTAATGCTATTGTGGGCAACAGTCATCATTAGAAGCTCTGCCATTATAGTTAAAACTCGTCTTTCTTGAAACAATGGTCGCGAGATATTTTAGATCACTTTTATTCGGGTCTTGGACCAAGTATTGTAATAATACAGGGACACTCATGACTTATTTCGTATTTATTAAGCATTGTTGGATTCACCGGATTTTCATAAATTAACCTTGTTAATCGCCCTTACTATATAAAGTGGTCACTATTTTTTAAATCAAAATCATTAATTTAATCCTTGTAAAAATGTGCAACTAAAATATTGTTTTGACTAATAAAATTGGATCCCCCCCCCCCCCTTTTTAACTCCTTGACTCTGTGAGGGTTAACCCGACGATGGCCCGAACCCGGGTCAGGGGGTTACAAAAGATATGAGGAAAAAATATTCAAAAAAAAAATTCAACACTGTTAGAACTAAGGTATTATAGACGACATAGACAAACTTACAGACTTAGACTCCACTAAGTATCGTAGTTATGTTTCCTTCCTTATTGATAACAGAAAGCGATGAAGATCCAGCAATGCCCCGCCATAAGCTCCACTTACCTCGGTGTCCACCGATCAACCTTAGGAAAATCCTTTCCTATCTTCAATAACAATAAATGATAAAAATACCCTTGAACATAAGTAAATAATAAATCTACCTCGTATACCTTCTCCGATGATTGTAGTGATGATATCAACTCTTTATTCTTCTATTGATGCATTCGTTCACTAACTTGTCTTCAACTGAAGCTTTTTTTTAATATACATGAAGGTGTAGTGGGGTCACTATATATGCCAAACTATAAACATAATGATCAATCATAATTTTTTCTCTTACAAATTTCCTCCTTTGGCAATTTCGGAACAAAACACATAATCAAAAAATTAACCCCTAAGACAAGTTCAAATAATGTCCCTCCCAAACACGAAAAAGGAAAAGACACTTGTAACTTTGTCTATTCTAAAAATATTCATCGTGTAGTCCATGATATTATCAATGAGAAAACACCTACACACATGAAGTAAAGAAAACACCAAAAACTACAAACAATACTCGAACTCAATCAATGATGTAAATACCTAAAGACTTCTTAAGATCCTCAAATCTAAGGCTTTATAAAGGTTTAGTGAAAATATCAGACAATTGACATTCGGTACTTACGAAGCTCAAGGGAATGATATTCACCTTAACAAGATCACAAATAAAGTTAAATCCAAATGTGCTTTATACGATAATGTTGGACATGATTTTGAAAAATGTGGGTTACACTCGTATTATCGCAAGAAATAGTCATCGTGCTTTAATTAGTCCAGTAATCTTCCAACATTTGCTTCATCCATAAGAGTTGTGTGCAAAAACTCCTAACGACTATGCACTCGACCTCCGACGTGTACAAAAAAATGGAGTTTTGCTTCTTACTCAACTATGAGGCAAGAGCACTCCCAAAGTAAAAGCATCCACACAATGTGCTTTTATAACCATCAACATCTCTAGCCCAATCGACATTCGAATAACTAGACAAATGGTCATTGGTATCAAAATCATACCAAACGCTATAAGAAAGAGTGCCACCTACATATTTAATGAAACTTTTAAGTTCAAGAAAGTGAGACACTTTTAGGGACGCTTGGTATTGTGCACAAACTCCAATACTAAAGGAAACATTGGCATGGATAGCGATCAAGAAAAGGAGACTACCTATCATACTCCTATAAAGTGTTTTCCCTACGTTCTTACCTAAAGTGTCTTTGCTAAGATTTATAGAGGAACTCATTAGTGTGTAAGATTACTTAGCGGAGTCCACACCAAAATTTTACATTAGATCCATAGGATATTTAGATTGATATATAAATATCCCATCCTCAAGTTAAAGCAGTAGGAGAGATAGGAAGAAAGTAAGTTCACCAACCATGCTCATCTTACATTCTCTCTTCATCTCCTCCTCAAAAGTGTGAGCATGTTAGGAACACATGGATCCAAAGACCGTGTCTTCCACACAGACTTGGGAAACTAATATAGCACCACTCTCTCTCTTAATGAATAACGCCATATGAACTGCCCCTGTCTTGAAGGCACAATCTACGAGATAAGAAGTTAGCCTTTCGTACCAAGCACGAGGTGCTTTCTTCAAACAATATAAGGAATTATTCTGATAAAATATGTGTTAAAGGTGCTTTGGGTCCTCAATCCCCTTTTGTTATTCCATATAAACCTCCTTCTAAAGAATGACGTTGATAAAGGCACTGTTAACATCCATTTGGTATAACTTAAACCCATAGAAGACATGCTATGGAGAGTAGTAAGAGGATGAACTCAAGCCTAACAACAAGAGAGAATGTCTCATTAAAGTCAACACATTAAATTTGTTTATTACCTTGAGTGACCAACCTAGCCTTATTGTGAATGGTGGTACCATTATCATACATCTTATTTTCATAGACCCACCTCGTGCCAATCACATTAGTCTCACGAGGTTGGAGGACTAATTCCTAAACATTGTTGTTTCAAAATTGAAGAAAATTTTCTTACATAAAACCTATCCAATGCTCAACCTTGAGAGCTTCCTTCACATTCTTGGGCCCTACTATGGAAGTGTAGAAAAGGTAGATAACTACATTCTTTAATTGAGCCTGAGTTTTGACACCTAGTGTGGGATCACCAAGTATGGCGTTAGGGTCATGACTCTTTCGAACCGAAGAGGGAGGTTCCTCTTTCTTAAAAGTTGGGTCCACGGTGGTGGTGTTGGGAATAATGGGATCATTATCGGGGGTGCATTGTTCTCACATGCAAGATCATTATCAATAAACATAGTCGGTGCATCATCTTTAATCATGATGTTTATCGATTCCATAACATTAGAGCTTTTATAATTATACACCCTATAGGCTATACTGTTAAATGAATATCCTAAAAGTGTTCCCTCATCACTTATAGAGTTAAATTTTGCTAAGTTCTCTCTATCTCTAAAACTATATCAAGGACTACTAAAAGGTTGGGTTTCTTACATATTAATAACTCTTATAGAGTGTGAAGTGTGTATGGATGAACCCTATTTACCACGTGGCATGTAATGTTAACCACCTCCCCCCCAAATATTGCTAAGAATGTTCCTACCAAGGAGCATGAATCTTGCCATCTCTTGGATAGTACTGATTTTTCTCTTAATAATCCCATTTTCTTGAGGCGTGCCTACCCCCGAAAACACATATTTGATGCCTATACCATCACAATATGCACCAACAGCATTGTCGATACATTTTGTGCCATTGACACTTCTCAATTTATTAATAAGAATATTATGTTGATTTTGAAGTATACATTAATGCACTCACAAGCATCATAATTTTCCCTAATAAATCCAACAATGGAATATATCAAAAAGTCATTGACCATCACCAAAATGTACTTATTCTCACCAATACTCTATGTGCACATTTGACCCATACAATCCATGTGTATCAATTCTAACACGTGTGAGGTGGTAATAATATGCAACTTTCTATAAAGGCTCTTAATTTGTTTCCCTTATTGCCAAGGACCACAAACTGAGCAAATGGGTTTTTCAAGTGATGGTAAGTCATGAACTAGGTCTTTCCTAACTAACCTTGCAAGATCTCTAAAATTGATGTGACCTAGTCGTTGATTCCAACGATCCATGATGGTGACCTTAACACTACTGCACACTAAGGAGGAGTTGTTAATAATACCGCAGTAATTGTTAATAGTTCTCACGCCTTGTAGAAAATTTTTACCGGATCAATCATAAATGTTACATTCCGATCGATCAAACTTTACCGCAAAGTTAGCATTGCAAAATTATATTATGCTTATTAATTTAGACTTCAACCCTTCAACATAAAACACATTATCTATCTTAGGAAAGATGAAAATCTCTATGAAACCTCATCCTAAAATGCTAAACCTACTTATATCCCCAAAGGTGACTTTTCCTTCCTTACGATCCACAAGGTTTCTTAAAAGAGACTTGTCACCGATCATAATACCATTGGGAAGTAATTTAAGAGCAACGTGAACAATAAGGGATTTTTCGTCACTTTTATGTACCCAAGTGGTGGTAAACTTTTTCTTACCTTATTACTATTGTCATTAGTTATTGTGTTGGAAGTGTTCTCATAAGGTGTAGATATCCTTTAACATTCTGCTATTAAACATTTAGAAGTATTTATTAGAAATTCACCTTGCTCTCTAAGACTGGCTAGGTCAGTATAGTGGTGTGTGGGAGCATGTGTGCGATTAATTCTTCGTAGCTTATAGAAAAACTCCCTAAGATGACCTCTTCATTTTCAATGGTCACAAACATAGATTTATTTTGGTCGAACTTGGTTAAAATTCCAAGATAATTTCTCCTTGGTGGGTTAGGTGGAGGTTCCTAAGGTTTTATCACAAATTTGGTAAACCGTTCGGATGCGGTATTAGAATTGGATGCACATTCGTAACCTATGACTTGCCTTTCTTTTAAACCTAAAGCAGGACCTAGGAATTTCTTTTCAACTTCCTTGGATGTGTCCTCTAATGTGACTTTAACCTCCCAGCAACATTAGATATCTCTCTCGAGATGGGAAATTTGGGCTCCAAGTTTTTTAAGAATTTGCAATGATGCTTGAAGATCTCTCGTGAGACTAGCCACTTTTTCTATCAAGTCGGTCTTTACCCTACCCACCAAAATAAGTTTCGCACTCACAAAGTTTCTAAATGAGGCCTCACTCTTTCTCAAAACTTTCAACTTGTTCTCTAAAGAAAACACCCTAAGATTCAAATTTTTATTTCTCTTTTTAGTTTTTAACGACTTGGTGTAAAGTTTAAAGTAAGCAGATTAAAGATCATGTTCTCCCTAACTCAAATTCTCATCATCACCCTCAAACTTTTCAGAATAATTCGACTCGTTGCCGATGTTATCACGTATAAAAACATATATGCCTAATACATACTTGAAGTCCTAATGTGACTAGCTATGAATGCGATGAAGTTACGTCCCTACGGTGATTCATCCCCAAAATCCATCGATTCAACATCATTATCACTTAGATTGGCATTATAGGCAGCTTTGCCTTTGCCATGTCTCTTAAAAGTAGTGGGACACTCATGGGCATTACAAGCTTTCCCCCAACACTCATAATACCAATTCATCTTTTGTAGAATTTTAACCTTCAGATTTCTTCTGATCATTCTCATTAAAATTCTTACCGCTTTGAAATTTTTATTTTTCTCAAATTTTTTATTTTTCGATTTGGATAAAATTTGATTTTTGAATTTTAGAAACTTTTTGAATTTTTTAGCAAACAGGGCGAGATCATATTGATAAATTTCAGAATTGGGGTCAGAAACCTCCTATATTTTTATTTAGCTTTTAAAGCTATTCCTTTTTCTTTTTTCACTAGGGTTTCGGGGAACATGTCTAATTCGTAAGTTTGGAGATCACCTACGAGCTCTTTTAGCCTAATTGTGTCTAGAATTACCAAAAAGTTAAGAATGACTACTTTCGCATTAAAATGAGACGGGAGAGACCTCAAAATGTTCTTAACAACTCTCATTTTTGGAATTTGCTCACCAAGTTAAAATTGGAATTCATAATAATAGATACAGAAGCATAAAATTCATCAAATGTTTCAGTTTCAAGCATGTGTATAGTCATAAATTGTGTGGTGAGATTTTGAAGCTTAGAAGCTTTAACAACATTGGTACCCTCGTGTGTGATTTGACGGATATTTCAATCTTCTTTAGACGTGGTACATGTGACAAAATTCTTTGGGTGTGACAACACTAAAAATTTCATTCAAACCAGGAGAGTTAAAATTGCTCAATCTAAAGTCATCTTCAGTACAATTTGCGATTGGCTTGAGATTAATGACATTTTCATTAGTCACGGTAGAAGAAGTCCACCCCCTTTCAATGGCAAGCCAAACGCGCTCGTCGATTAATTTGAGAGATGATCTCATTTGAGCTTTCCAATAAGCATAATTAGAGCCATGAAATATAGGTTACATATCGTACGAATTCTACATATAACCACCGAGATTCATCTAAATAACTTGTAGAAACAAGCTCTGATACTAATTTAAAAAATATCGAGAGTGGTCCAGTTATATGGTCAAAGGTAGAATCCATATATTAGGGCCACATTTAATTTTAATACAATTTTATCTTGATTAATTAGATGAAACTAAGCGTGTAAGATATTGAATCTAAAAAAGAAAAAATAACCAAACAAGCACAATGTATGAGGAAAAAACCCTTTCGAAAAAAATCAATTTTTAGCACTGTTACAACTAAGGTATTACAGACGACATAGACAGACTTATAGACTTAAAATCCACTAAATATCACAGTTATGTCTCCTTTCTTTTTGATAGTAGAAAGCGATGAAGATCCGGTAATGCCCCACAATAAGCTTCACGTGCCTCGATGTCCAATGATGAACCTCGAAAAACTCCTTTCCTATCTTCAGTAGTAAAAAATTAACATCACATTGATTTGAACAAGAGATGTGTTCATCAAGGTTTGATAAGTGATTAAAAAATATCCAAGGGGTTTGGATTTAAAAAAAAAGTAGTTGATCACAAAATTGGTTAAAAAAGGCATGCAACTAAGTGCACGTTCGTATCTATTAAATATGGAGGAAAATCTTCAAGAGATAGACTTGAAAAGATTGCGTTTGAAACCAACTAAAAAATATTTTTATGATCGCTTGTTCTAATAAGGTACAACTTGTTCGAATAAAGATACACTTCTCATTCAAACAAACTTTTATCAAAACTTCCAATGAGAAACTATGGTGAGCCAAAATATGGTCCTTCGAAGTTCATTGGATCAAGTTTTAACGACCTTTGCAAAGTCGTTTAAACCTCTTCTAATGACATATATAACGAGAAACCAGGACATGCCAAAATAGTCTCGTTTGAAGTTCGTTGGAAGTTGTTCTAATGAGGTACAAAAACTCGTTTGAACGACATACCAGATTCCATTCTAACGACTTAGCGATTTTTTAAAAAAAATATTTAAAAACATTTTGGATTAAAAAAGTTTAAAAACACCTCAGAAAATAACTAAACACTAAATCTACCTCATATACCTTCTCCGATGATTGTGGTGGTGATATCAAATATTTATTCTTTGAGTGATGTGTTCAGTCACTAACTTGTCTTCTATTGAAGCTTTTTGAGAATATACAGGAAGGTCTAGTTAGGTAATAGAATATACCGAACTATAAACATAATGAGCAACAATAATTTTTTCTCTTACAAAACTCATAGTTTCTTTTGTTTCATTATGAGGGGCCTCTACTATTTTTCCCACTTGGAAAGAGCACGAACATTATTTGGGGTCTTTTTGATCTTGTGTAAGCCTCGAACAAGCTCCTGACTGTTTAATCTGCTTAATTTGTCAAAATTGGTATAACCTAGCTAGTTATGCTAAAAGGTCAGAATCATCAAGTCTAGTCAGATTGTAGGATTTAGAACTAGGAGTAACTATGTAGCAATTTTCCTTAGCTATGTTTCCTATTAAGATGCAGTGGCCACTTTGATAAAAAAAAATCACTCAGTTTTTGAAAAACTTACAGTAAGGTATGGATCACATAGTTGACTAATGCTGAGCAGATTAGCTTTCAGGATTTTAACTGAAAGAACATCCATTAGCATAGGCAAACTCTAATCATTGATTGTCCTATTAATAATAATTTGATCTGATTCATCATCCTCAAATATGAAATTTCCACCTAAGTATCGAATCATGTCATGCATGAGTTGGAAAGATGGGATTCATCTCCTGTCACGTGTTTGGAGCAACCAGAATTTAAGTAACAATCAACTGACGTTCTTTCAGCTTTAAGTGCAGATAAAAAGGCAACTTAATTGGGGTAATAGATCATCTTTTCTAACTCACACTAACATTTTTTTCCTTGGAGTTTGCTCAGGTTCAAGTCATTCTGCGTTGTGGTTTTCGTTTAGTTCAAGACTTATTTTTCTTTTTTCAAGATTTATTTTGTTTAAAGGTTTGACTTGGGAAAACATAATTCCTATGCTTAAATCGAGAATAATTTAAATTAGCATTAACAAGAGTGTTGATTCTCTTTTTGAAACAATCAATAAGATTATGTCCATAAACATCACATTGTGAACAACATTTTGCATAACTTAGATTGACTATATTGGTTAATCCATGAAAAATTAGTTTCACCATTTTGTCAAAATGATAATTAAATGCAATAAACTTTGATTTATTCTCAAATTACCTTGAGGAGCATTTATACTTGACATTTAATGCAGTCCCGTGCTTTGGAATATTGATAGGCAACGATACCCTTGAGAACGCTTGAGTAACTTTAGATTTTGGCAATGTATCAACATTTGTTGGTGTCGACTATTTTGAAACATTTTCAAAGGCATTGATAAAAGTATTTTCTTAGGGTTTAAAAGTATTTTTTGGAGACTCAACAAACACAAGGCCTCGTTTAACTTCTTTCTGAATTTTTCTAAGACTTAGAATTTGATCAAAAGTTTTTGAATTAGACTCAAAATCATGATATCTTTTAAAAATATGAGAAACTTGTTCCTGGGATTTTTCAAGCTCAACCAAGGTAGCTCGATATTTTAGTTCCAAAATTTGATTTGAGTTATAAATTTCTTTTATTTTGTTTTTAACATCAAGTTTTTCAGTCTCATGATTTTTGTACTAACTAGTTTATTCCTCGGCATTTTGCTTCACCATTTTATTTAAGACGTAAACCTTAAAGGATAGCTTATTGATCATTTTCTCAAATTTTTAAAGTTTCACAATACAATTCTTAACAATTAGGTTTGTCATCATTAGGGGTGTGTTCGGATGGATCGGAGTAGAAATGGCCTCTTCGGGAAAACAAATTTGATTTTTCGGAATTTTTTTACTGTCGATTCCAATTTCAATTTTTTCAAAAATCGAATTCGATAATTTTTCGAGAAATGGAAAATTCTAAAAGTATAAGAAAATTTTCTTTAATAAAATTTCTCGAATAAAAAAACTAACACAATGTTTTTTAGTAACTAAATCACAAAATGAATAAAAATTAACTTGAAATGCTAAGTTCTAGCATAGTTGTTAAGAACTTAAAGCATATAGCATTTTTTAGTGAGGTGTGGAGCTTTTATATCCTCTTAATTTAAAGATTTTTGATCTCCCAACTAATGTGTGACTTTAATTAGTGTTCACACTAAAGTACAAAATCGAAATATGCATTTAAAAAATCGTATCAACACTCTTTTGAAAAATTGGATCGAAGAAATTGGAAAATTGAAAATCCATGATAATTCGAAATTTCTAATTCGACTTTTTTGGAATATTTGGAAATCCGAAAATTGAAAATCGAAATTTAAAAAACCTGTTCCAAAATCGAATCAAAATTAGAAAAAAAAAATACCCCTAGTCATCATCATCATTTCTATTGCTAAATGTAGCATGTGTTACAGCGTCCCTTATATATTCAATTTTAAAAATCATGGAACTCACACACCTATTCAAATCGTCAATCATAATTCACTTTGACTCACGCACCTAACAACATCATTTGTATTCAAAACATCATACACCAAAGCATCATTACAAATCATATAATAATGTAAGAGTATGCATTTTACTTATGTGGTCTAATATGACTAGATTGTCTTATTCCATTGATCAAATATAATTTGAGTATTTTCCTTGAGTTCGTTTTGACGAAGCTTTATGCAAAATCATTCAATTAGACATACTCACCTTCATGCGTATCTTTTATACCACTATTAGGAAGGTAGACGGACACGTAGAATTACGCACATTTTATTCACACTTACTCTTTTTATAAAAAAATACTTGCATGTGTTAATATGGATCTTTGGACTTGTTTATAAATGAGGATTAAACTCTTTTTGAAAATCTAGAAATTTGCATTTTATAATGGCTATTGAGGACTGTTGTCGGACCTTCACCGTAACGAGTTTCTCATTATAACGATGTTGTCTCGCTGGCCATGCATTTGTCCAGAGTTTTCTTCTTTGGCTTTCCTTGTGCCTTCGCTGAAGGTTGTCACAACGAGATAAATGCTCGTTATAGCGATATTCTGGTGACATCTGTTATTCTAGTGCAAAAGTTACTTTTTGAACAAATTGTGCACATCTATCTTGGTACTCGTGAAAACTAAATATTTGACCATATATTTTGTACTTTGTACACTATGCCAATTCATCTAAGCGAAAACCTTACCAATTTGTCTCCTCAAGCTTCTCTTTCAATCTTGTGTGTATAAGTAAGTATTTTGAGCTTCATTTTTTTAGAGAGTGTGAAAGTGTGATTTTGTGATTTCTTTGTGGACAAAATATTTTTTGCAAAATTCTTTCTTTCCATAAGAATCATTTTAAGGACATAAAATATATAGATAAAAAAAACTTCTCTGATATTGAATCTTTTATTCTTCCAACTTTTAAAATCTTTTTTTTCTCTTCAATATATTCTTAAGATATTTTAATACTAAATACTTGTGAAATCTAAAAATATTTTGAAGTGAACTGGTTTTCTTTAAAATCTTTTTAAAACCTTGAAGAAATCTCTTTAAAATTTATTCCCGCTTTATTTTTAGATTTCATATATCTCAAAAATATATTTTTTGAGTTATCCCATTATTTTCACAGAAAATTTCACCTAAGGTCATCACACACCTAGAAAGTGGTACTACACTCATTGGAGGCATCACATCATTATTCCATTTTGGAACACATAATTTTTATCCAAACTCTAAAAGAATAAAATTTGCTTCAAACTTTACACAAAGACTTTATTTGGCATGAAGACTTTACGGTATTGGTTGCAGACCCAAAACGATCGCGCTTATGTAACGTTCTCGAGGTGTTGGTTCTCTCTACAGTAAATATGGTGGGAAAGAGTGTCTAGTAGGTCATAAGGTCTTGTAAAACTCTACAATAGTACATTTGTCATTCTGTCGTCCCGAGGTTTTTACCCATTGTGTATTTTTCCTTGTACACCTTGGTGTTGTGCTATATTATTTATCTTTTCGCATTTAAATTAAGTCACATAAATATTAAAGACAAAATTTGGCGCAATTTATTTGGTAAATAACTTTTCATATAGCCCTTAAGGCTTGTATTTGTTACCCTAACTTGTTCTTGAAAAGAAAACCTTACCATATCGTGATAAAAGATTTTAATTGGGTACCTTTCGTCCATCTCAATTTTAAGCACACGCACTCTCAACTAGTATTAGAGATAGATGTCTCTTTGTTAGGTGTTATCACCTAGGGATAGATCAAGTGTGTATTATTATGGACATTGGTTTGAATGACCAAATGCATAAAATGATGGAAATCAAGAAAGGCCATGCTTTACTCGAATTATCACTTCGTTCGACGTTTTGAATCACTTTGACACAAAATGTTTATTACTCTTGTTAGTGGTTGTGAAGATAGTGATCGGCGTTCTTTTCGTAATGCTCTTGTTACTCAAAGCAAGAGTTTATGAAAAAAAATTAGTGTTAAACTTTCCATGAGAGTTAAACATTTGGAAAATGACAAAATCCATCAAAGAAAACAAAGACCGTGAATCTTCCCGGTTGTCTATTGAAAGGGATATTTCGCTTGAAAAAATGAATGACCTTGGAGATTAGAAAACTAACTTTTTAATGAGTTTAGTTCTAATAAAGAACAAAATGACTTCTTTCAATATATCGATGTTGTTGCTCATTCCCTATATCCTAAAGTTAAAGCTTTAGATTTAAACTTTAATGACTTCTAAGAATTTATTGATGAATTAGTTAAAGATAAGAATTTGCCTTTATTTTAGGAAGAATGTGTGTCCATATTGAAAAAGGAGAGAGATGATTTAACTATCTTTGTGGACACTCTGAAAGTGGAATATCAAAATAGTCTTGATATAAGTTCCAAACTTTAAAGAAATGTGAAGATATATCTTTGGTACTAGAATCAAACTATTGTGAACTTCCAACAGGAAAGGATTTGAATGATAAGCATTTGACTTCAAATAATTTATCTACTTTTGATCATGATTTACACAACTTTCAAAAATAAAGAAACAATGTTAGGATGAACAATTTTAAAGAGACGCATATTATGCCTCCTCCTATTTGTAAAAATCATAAGTGTGGTGATAAAGGTCCCACTAAAGATTGTGTTTGCTCTTATTGTCATAAAAAGTCTCACCATAAAGATTTTTTTCTTTAAGTTGAAAAAGGTTCAACATGCGAATAAGGTTGGTCCCAATACTTCTTCTAATATGTCATATCCTCATGCTTATAATGTGATTATTGTAATTGGAAAGGACACTTGAGAGAATTTTATTATTTTATTAAACCAACCTCACACTTTTATAATTCTAGTAAGAATTAGAGATTTTGTCCGAATAATATGTTGGGAAAGCAACGTGAACATCCTAGGCATGTTCCTAGAAGAAAGGGAAAAATAATTTCTAATACATCCAAGATTCAACCTACTCCCAGTTCGCCTAATGCTAGACAAATATGAATTAGGAATGATCATTTAAATTTTATACATTTGGAAGCGACACCGAATCACTTGTTGATCCCCAGACTTCTACTTGTTATAAGGTTTTGCTATGAGCTTAGGACTTCTTAGAATGCGTATCTTGTTCCTTGACTCATTTTACCTTTTGATGCTTTATTTGCATAATTTTTTACAAATACTTTTTGTGATTGCGTGCTTATAGGACACCTTGATAAAATGCTATGAGTAATCCATTTGACTTATTTTCATCTGAGTTTTTTTTTATCTTGGTTGTGTTTATGACTATGAACTCTACATTTAGAATTCAAAATCTTTGAAAATCTATGGTTTTCGAGCTTAATTTATCATTAGTAAATTTCATAACTTGTCTTTCTTATACAACACTATATTTTGAGCATTATCTTATGAACTAAAGAACAAAACACTTTTGAGTAATGCTTTATAGAATTTTCAAAATGTATGTGAATTGAAAACAGTGTCATTTTAGCGTCTATATTTGTGAGATATATATATTCATGGTTGGTGATGTTGTTAGGGATTCAACTTTGATTGGATAATACTAGCTTTGAAAATTGGAAATAGTATTACATCATAGTAATGAATGCGTGAATATCATCACATACAAAATTTGTTTGAAAGCGATGTTTCAAGGATTTATATCCATATAAAAATTGAGAAATGTCAAGGATGTAAAATAAAAGTTTTAACTAAAGAATCGCTTAATGAGGAAGTAAAAAATGTCAGTTAAAGATTTTACTTTTTCAAGGAAAATAAATTTTATTTTAAGTTTAAAATTTCCACTTAAAACTTCTCTTTTGATATTTGTTTTGATTTCATCAAAAAAATGCTCATGTTCGTACACTCTTTTCCCTCACACGAGTTATCTCCTACATAGGGGTGGTAATTTTTGACACGACACGATAACCCGACACGAAGTTAGCGGGTTAGGGTTGACAATTTCTTGACACGAACCCGAATATGACACGACCCGCCAACACGAATAATAAACGGGTTGGGTTAGTGTCAAACACGTTTAACTCGAAAATGACACGAATAGACCCGTTTAACTCGTATCTTATGGAGATTATATTAGATAATTTATATATCTTGAGACATTCTATAAAATTCATGGAGAATTGAATGATAAATTATTTATGTGTTGCAAGAAGTTGAAATTAATTAAATTTAAGTTATTGTAGGTCTATGAGTGGTATGATTGGTTAAGAGAGAAGAAAAAAATTATTTTATATTTACTTAATGGGTTATACGGGTCAACCCGAACACGACACGATAATAAATAGGTCGGGTTAGTATTTGCTCATATGACACGATTAGTTAAATGGGTCGAGTTAGGATTGACTAATACTTAACACGAACCCGATATGACAAGACCGAACATGACACGACACACACGAATTGTCACCCCTACTCCTACATGCTCTTTTAGATTAACTTGGAACATGTTGTGAATCTTTCACTAAGCTTGTTTATTCTCTAGACAGCGTTCTTGGAAGAACCATTTAAACCTTGATTATGACAATTTATAAATGAAAATAAATTGAATTTTATTTTTCTAAGTGGATTGCGTGAGGCTAATCATGTTGCCTGATTTGGGAGTTAATCCTTGAGTCAAACACTCATTTGAGAGAACTGAGAATTCTCTGGCAAATAGCGTGGCTAGTGAAGGTCTCTCGCCGCAACAACAATCATCATCGCTCCAGCGAAGGTAACGACCAATGAAAAGGATCTCTGTAGCGACAGTGCATTTTAAAGCGTGTCATATCATTATTTCTATCACTTTTCATGAATATATCTTTCTCTACCCACTTCAAAAACCCTGACCAGTCCTACCCTATTTTTAATTATCTGCAAGGTTTTTGCACACTTCCTCCACTTCTTTTCTCTTCTAGAAATTATTTGGTAAGATTCTTATACTCTTTATCTTCTAGATCTGGAATTTATTTTTTAAATCTGGAATTTATTTTTGTATTCCTTTATAGGTTTACGGATGCTTTCTTTCTTTATACTTTTTAGAGTTACTCTTCGACTCTATTGAGGATTTTCGTATACTATTTCATGTTAATATGATTTACATTCACGAATTTGACTCATATATTGCATGTTTCCGAGTATTTCTTGCTGATTTTTGGTTTGGGATTTTTTTTTGTCAGACCATGCACAGGATCTCTGAGATACGAAGGTCTGGGGAAACCTCTTTCGATTCTAGGGACTCTTCTCCTCCCAGATTTTTTAACCCAACGGATTTCATTCATTTTGAGAATTTCCAACTCCACACTGTTCACTAACAAAGTACCATTGACTAGAATTATCTTTGAAATAATCATGTTGTTGGGTTAAGTATGTTTGAGTGAAGACATTAGTTGAGTATAGGGAACCGAGTCGTTGACAAATAACATTTGTATCCTGAACTCGTTCGAGAATTTTACACCATGTCTGTGATTTTTGAGTCCAACTGTACATCAGTTATCCATGGTATTTACCTCACCATCACTCCTACTTTTCTTGGGGAGATTTATGGGTTATCAACTGTTCTAAACTCTACCTACCCATATGTTCCTGGTATATCTTCCAGTATGGAGGAAATGGATGCAGTGATCACGGGAGGTGAAATCACTAAGGATCCCCTATGTGATATACCTCAAGGTAGTCTCACCGATTTCTATTATCTTCTCTTCATCCTTTTTTTGTAGCCATTACCCAGAAGTCACATCATCATACTGTCCCTACATTTACTTGTTAATTCTTACATGCCGTGGGAATTGGTGTTATTATGGATTTAGGGAAGCTAATTTTTTATTTGGTGATTAAGAGTATTAGAAGCACTGGTAATGGTAAATTTCTCGCTCTTTATTATAGGCATCTTATTAAGCATTTGCTACTTTCAAGAAATGCCCCTATTTTCTCAGGAAAGACGATAGAAAATTTTGGAAAAATGATCTCATTTTCTACAATTCTTGATGGGATAAAGAAATGATACAAGACACCTCCACCTCCTCGTCTAGAAAAACTGGAAGAGGTTCTCACATAAGGACTTAGTGCTGGAACTTCTCAACCACGACGTAGGACCACACCACCCTCATGCTCCACTAGCACCCTCGTTCCTGATGATCAGATCACGTTGAGTTTTGCTGGGGTTGCTTAATTATTACATCTTGTGATTTCCATTCAATTATCATTTCAGACCTCAGTCCTTAATTAGATAGATGACATGGGACATAATATTGTTAATCTTTAGTTTGAGTTATTTGTGTACTCAACAGGTGGGAGTACAATTTTGGTGAAGCTATTTTTCAGCCTCTTTGGACATCTCATGACATTTCTATGTCATCTTATATATGTGGGCTATGGTGTATCGCATCTTTATTATGCTTATCTATCTTATGCGATTCTTTAGCTCGTTATATTATGTGTTTTTATTTGGCACACGATAGATTATGTAGGATTAGCACTCACTCACTTACTTTATTTTCTACTATCCCATGGTATATACTTGTTGACTTGCACACATGCCTCATTATCTCAAGTTCATGGGGCACTTTGACTCATATTGGTGTTTCCATGCTTTAGATTGGTTATGTTAATTTGCTATATCTTTTATGGAGTTCTTATTAGATTCCTTGAAATGTATATTCTATCTTTATTTAATTTTGATTGAAATAACTCATTACATGATCATTCTTAGCACACTTGTTTAATTTTATGTTTCTTTATCGTTGTCAATTCCATGAAAAAGGGGTAGAAAGATTAAATTAAGGGGGAGTTCTGATAATGAATATATCTTGAATTATTTCACGATAAATTAAATGAACATGGAGTATATATCCAAGAAATGTAGTACATATATCAATATGGATTGTAGCACTAAGATATTGTCATTCCTATAACTTGTATACACACTTTACAATGATGACTCAACTCCGTATCTCATTCATTAATTTTTTTTATTTAAACGGTTCATTACATTGGTATTATATATATTTTTTGTTTAGAATGTATGACAACTTAATTGGTTGAAGATACCTCTGAAACTCTTATCTTTGAAGATTTATAGCATAGGTTTGTCTTATGCCTTTGGTCGACCTTGTGTCTATATGTCATAGGTTGCTAGACTTTTTTTATAATACTTGTAATCTTTATTTTTGTATTATTTTGTTATGGAATTGACAAAATGGGGTGATTGTAAGGTTATTCATTTTACTCATATACCCCAATAAAACTAGATTATCGCACTTCATTGACCAAATATACTTTGAGTCTTGTCCAAGAGGTCGTTCCGTAAAATCTTAATGCAAAATCATTCAAACGGACATATTCACCTTCATGCATACCTTTTATACCACTATTAGGAAGGTAAACGGACATGTAGACTCATTCACATTTTACTCACACTTGTCCTCTTTATAGAGAATATTTTTTATGCGTGTTTATGTGTAAATAGGGATCTTCGGACTTGTTTCTAAAATCAAATAAGACACATTTTTAAATCTGCAAATCTGCATTTTATAAAGGTTGTTGAGGTCTGTCGTCGGACCTTCATCACATCATGACTTTTTTTCGCTGCAACAATAGTGTCTTGCTGTCCGCGCCTTTCTCCATAGTCATTCTTCTTTGGCTTGCCTTGTGTCACCATAGAAGGTTAGCCACAACAAGAGAAAATATCAATTCAGCGACACTTCGGCATCAAGTGTCAGGCTAGTGCAAAAGTCACTTTTTAAACTAGATTGTCCACATATTTCTTAGTACTTGTTCAAACTAAACATTTAACCATATCTTTTCTACTTTTTACACTATGTCACTTCATGTAAGGCTACCTCTTACCTATTTTTCCCATCAAGCTTGTGTGTATAGTTAAGTATTTTGGGCTTCATTTTTTATAAAGTGTAAAAAATGATTTTGTGATTTCTTTGTAGACAAAATATTTTTTGCAAAATTCTTTCTTTCCACAAGAATCATTTACGGAGATAAAAATCATTAGATAAAAAAATTCTTTGGTGATGAATCTTGTATTCATTTAAGTTTTAAAATCTTATTTTTCTCTTCATAATATTATTCATATTTTTAAGTTTAAATAGTTGTGAAATTTAAAAAAAAGTGAACTTGTTTGCTTTAAAATAATTTTAAAACCTTCAATAAGTCTCTTTTTAATTTATTCTTGTGTTATTTTTAGATTTTATATATCTTAAAAATACATTTTGAGTTATGTCATTATTTTCAAAAACACTTTCACCTTAGGTTAGCATATGCTTAGAAAGTGGTACTACACTCATTGGAGGCTTCTCATCATTGTTCCATTTTAGAACACATGTTTTTTCTTCAGACTATAAAAGAATAAATTTTTCTTCAAACTTTCAACAAAAACTTTTGAGGACTTCACTGTATTGGTTGTGAACCAAAATCATTCACGGTTTTGTAGCGTTCGCAAATTATGGGTCCTCTCTACAGAGAATATGGCAAGAAAGAGTATATAGTCGGTTATAGCATCGTGATGGTTGTAAGTCTAAATCTTCTCGTTGTAAAACTCTACCATAGTACACTTGTCGTTTTATCGATTCGTGGTTTTTTTCTGTAGCGGATTTTTTCTTGTACACCTTGTTATTTTGCTATATTGTTCATCTATCTGCATTTAGATTAAGTCGCCTAAATATTGAGGATAAAGTTTAGTGTAATATATTTGGTAAATGATTTTTCACATAGACATTAAGGCTTGAATTTATTACCATAACGTGTACTTGAAAACAAAACCTTTACATATCTTGCTAAGAGCTCACATTATTACAAGCTACACTATCATCAGACAAACATGCATTAAAATCATTTTCGATTATTTTAGCATAAAAAGAAATGAAATATTCATTTGACTCTAAAGGTTCAGAATCATCATTTTCAGACTCGGAAGATTCATCCCACATTTTGGTCAAGTGTGCTTTAGGTGTGGTGTTTACTTTAGATTTGCATCTATTGGAAAAATTCCCTAACTTCCCATACTTATAACAAGTACCCTTAGAAAGATCTTGCTTGGGTCTGTGAATGTCGTTTTCTTGATTATTGGTGGGGGGTGGGGGCTAATTTTCTTTGATGCGGTCTTGGATGATGAGAGGTTTGACCATGAGATTTACTTTGTTTAGTAGCAAATGAGTTTCTAAATTTTATTATCTTTTTGAAGTGTTTTCTTAACACTGCAATCTCATTGTCTAACCTTTCTAGGTCCACATCAACATGGTCTAAGTCTAGGACTATATTAGGAAGGCTCAATTTAGACTTATTAACTTTCAAGGACACCAAATTTGACCCATGAGTTTTCTTAGAAATGGACAACATTGTTTTCTTATAGTCAAGCTCCACTTTTGTTGTCCCAAATTTACTACTTAAAAGTTTTAAGGTCAGTTTTGGATTGTCCATTTATTCTATTACGTATCTTCTTTAATCAAATTTTTCAGGAAAGGATCTTAAAATTTTCATAACAATATCCTTCCTATCATATGATATACTATTAGTATGTAATTTTGTGATAATATTAGTCAGTCTAATATAAAACCCGTCAAAGATCTCACTGTCTGACATCATTATGGTATTATATTGGTGTATAAGCATTTGTGTCTTTCCTGCCATAAAACGCATGTCACCTTTATAGGCAGTGACAAGCATATCCCAAACTTGTTTTGAGGTTGTGCAGAAAGAAATGCATTTAAATTTAGTTTAATTAATAGACATAAAGATTGAATTTCTTCCTCTATTATTATACTCAGATATTTCTTTTTCTTATTTAGTATACTCGCTTATAACTTTCTTCACCATCTCAGCACTACCTTCACGAGCAAGTTTCATTAGTGGGGTGTAAGCATTTTCAATCATATACAAAACATCGTCCCCCAATGTTCTTTGAATGAAGTATATCATTCGTACCTTTCAGTATGGAAAATTGCTTCTATTGAACACTGGTGGCATGTTTAGGTTTCAAGTTTTCTCTTCTATTTTTAACAAAATAATTTAGTAGGTTCCGGATCTAAAATGATTTGCAACCGCTCTGATACCACTTAAAAAATATAAAATATTAATTTTTAACAAAGTTAAAATATAATTAAGTCAAATCCGTGACCTACTTTGAGTAAACTCTTTTGTGTTAAAATAGAATAGATTTTATAAACATTATTTGTTCTGAATAAAAGTTTAATAACCTAAGTTAGGTTTTATATTCATAAGATCATTATTAAGGTTTTAATCAAGAACTTTTAGTCAAGTTTTAACTCATGATCTAGTATGAAATATTTAAAATAAATATAAGAAAAATACACAACACCAGATTTTACGTGATAAAACTCCAAAACTATGGGGAAATGTCCATGATGACCTGTACGTCACAACCAAAAGTAATCACTAAACAAACGATTTTTAGGTTACACAATACATCAAAATGGGAAGAATACATACCTAAATTGATATTCGACTTTGCCTATTCCTTTTTTATTTGCTGATGTAAAAGCAGTAAACCTTCAACTTCAAGTCGACTGAAGACAATATTCTCCAAATGTCAACCAACAACCAGTTTGTGATTTTATGTGTGAAATTGTATTGTGTAAGTGTAAGAGTCTAAATTACATTCATAAGCACAATACTCACACACCTTTAAGTACAAGCAAGTCCTAACCAAATTTAAAGATGCATAATATGTTACAAGGACTTGAATTAAAATCTTGTAAAAAAATTCCCAGGAATTTTTAGATGTAGAATTCCGAAAATCAGATATGTCCAAAAATACAAGATCTGAATTTATTTTGTTACTTTGAAAAAGATTTCAAAAGACTTAAAGTTATTTTAACACTATATACATTGAATTAAGTACCTTATGTTATAATTGAGAAATTTTATGGATTGAATCTCCAGTATTCTCTTATTTTTTAGCTTGTCAGGTTGTCTCTTGCAGCAGTTTGAAAGGTTAACCTATTCGGGAATCTCCGGATCTATGCTTATTTTGAAAACTAAAATTTAAAAACATATTTTACATCAACAAGACAGGTTAGATCTAAACGAGATAAGGCATGGATCTAATTAAGATAAGGCATACAATAATAAGATCCAAAAGAATATATGGTTTTAAAACTATTTTTACTTAAAATAGAATTTAAAATAGAATTTAAAGTTTTAAAAACTTTTATTCTGGAAAAAACCTAACACTAATGTGTAACACCCCGTGTTTTTATTAATTAATCTAATTAATTAATTGGAATATTCGAGAAAAAATAAAATTTTGGATTTAATGGTTTTTAGTAATTAAACCTGTTGGTTTTTATATTTGAGTAGTACATTTTCACCCGAAATTAAATAAGAGTTGTAATAGAATGTTAGAATGATTTTTAGTACGTTTTAACGAGCAGATATGTTTTTGTTGAGTTAATGAAATTTATTCTTAGTGTAAAGGCGTAGTTTTAAAGATTTTTGGGTAGTTTAAACGAGACAGTATGTCATTTGAACGACATGTGTCAGTCGTTCGAGCGACAGGTGAGGCGGTGGATTAATCAGAGTCCTAATTGTATTCTAACTCGTAAACTCTTTAAATACCAAAACTGATACGAGGCTGGAACTTTTAAAACCCTTTTCTCTCAAAATTTTCTCCAATAAGATTCTCCAAACATATTTCCTCTCATCTCCAACCCCTAGCCCCAACTTTTAACAAGTTTTAACTCTAGAATTGAAGATTCAATTGGTGTTTCCTCAAGAGGATCCAAGAACACTTCTTTGCTAATATTTCAAGAGGAATTCAGCCGTTTACTCAAATTTTGTATCCGACTAATTTCTGGCATGAATACTCTAATTCTTTCCTTTAGTATTATGCGTTTTAAGTGTGCCTAAATCCTTAATCACGTGTTTTTTATTATAATCAATTAGCAACATAATTAGAGAAAATGGACACTAAATTTTGGGGCTATTTTGATGAAACTTTTTAATATGATTTAATCCTTGAAACCCTTGGGTGCGTAAGTTAGATTATTGGGTTTATATGGTTTTGGGGGGTGTAGGTTCGCATGTAGAAGTTATGGGATTATTTATATGTTATGTGGGACGCTAACACACTTATAAATATTAGAGGATTTATAAAAGAGAACTATTTTTTCATAATGAATAATATCGCATTTTAAATAGATTAACAGTATTGAACGGAAATAATTATATTGAAAACAACGAATATATTATTAATGAAATTTAATTGAATTGTGATGCCATGTGTTGAATATGATTTGTGATATTGTGTGAATTTTTCATTCACTTTTGCCATCGTGAGGAAGAGGGGCTTTTGGTAGTATATTGCTCACCTTGATTGTAGGATGCTGGCTAGGTATGGGACTATTAGTGTAGATTCGTGCGGATTTCATATTTCGGGGTGGGCTGATTTTCAATGCTTTATCGTCGTCACGCTAGCCTAAGCATGAGAGTAGGACAATTAAATGTTGGAAATTCATCTTATACATAGGATAGGACGTATATGTACTTTGGAAACCCTTAGGTATTGGACTAATGGGCATTTTGAGGATCTCACGTCGAGAAAAAGGGCGGGGTAATTTGATAACTTAATAAATTGAGAAGATGAGAATTAATGCCTAGGATAATAACGGGTATTAAAATTGGTGGCGACATAATGTGTCAGGGACCGACGGTTTAGACGGGTCATCTTGGACGATTTATGTCGTGTCGTTTGTGGAACCTTGTCATATTACGGGATCGACAATTTAAACGGATCAGCTGGCTATTGACAAGGGGAAGTGTGGCACTTTGATGGATTACCACCCGTGGCGGGAGGACCACTATAATCATGATAAAAATTGAGGAAAACGATAAGTTGGGTTAATTTAATTAAATTAGCATCATGGGACTTGGGGATTTAAAATCATATTGGTGTGATTTTTGGAATGGGAATTTCTGAGGGTAGTTCATGATTTATATTTATCGCATTTAATTATCTCGTTTAAATTAAAATATTATATTGTGATATTTATCTCGTATAATGCTATTGTCTGGATTCATGAATCCTATTTGGAGGGAGTAGTGTGTATTCATACTCAGTGCTCTGACCTCGTGTGTTGACTAATTTTTCAGGATAAGTTTTGGATAAGCTGCATAGGATTATCGGAGTTTCTCGTTTAGAGGTGCAGCTGGAGTTTATTCATTTTATTGCTTTACTTAGTTAGACTTTGTTTTCAGTCATAATTCAATATGAGACTTCCTTTGGGTTTTTATTGGGCCATTCACTTCCAAAGTTGTTAGAGGATTTCAGTTGAATTATTCATAGTTGATTATTATTCAATTTTTAAATTAATCATTATTGGAGATTGGATCCATTCGAAGTTTTAGCATGTGATGGATCTTTTATTGCTCAGTTGTTATTATCATTTGTGATTGATTCAATTATTTATCTTGTGGATTGATTTATTTATATCTCATATCTGTCTCGTTCTAAGAACGATATTTTATTTAGTTTAGGCCCGGCTTAGTTTTAGTGGCGGCCGACGCTAGAATTAAGTGGGGTGTGACAGATGCTATCAGAGCATAGTCCTAAGTCTAGTAGGATATGAGTCCGCCTTATCTTTGATTCCTTTGGATGATTTGTACTCTTATTCATTCCAAATCTGATGTTGTGTTTTTCTTATCTTTTCAGATGGCGAACACAAGGAGAGCTAGGAGTAGGAGAGAGGAGTTCATTTCTGGTCCGATGACTCAGGAGAGGGAGAGGCAGATTATTTTGGATGCCGAGGAGTTAACGGCTATCATTCGTGAGGCCACGGTGATTGGTATTGATATGGGGAGATAGAGATGGGTGACTTTAGAGGTACATCGGTAGGGTACACCCGTTTTGGCTTGGGATAGGGTTAGAACCAGCTTTCTTAAGGGCAATCCTCCCACCTTCGCAGAGGGATCTGACCCACGGTTGCTCACTGATGGAGGAGGGACATAGAGAGACATTTGAGGATGGTGGACTACACGGATATGCAGAAGTAGATGTTAGCGACGTTTATGCTGACTAGGGATGCATTATAGTGGTGAGAGAGTGCGACCACGTCGGAGGACAGAGATCAGTTGGGTTATGCAGATTTTCTGATAAAGTTTAACAATAAGTACTTTCCGTATGTAATTAGGAACATGAAGAAGAGAGAATTTATGGACTTGGAGAAGGTTCAAAGTCGATTGTCGAGTATGAATAGGAGTTCACCAATTTATCTATGTTTGTACCAGAGGAGGTTAGCACCGAGGTGATGAAAATGGAGTGTTTCATTAAAGGATTGTCTTGGTCGATTAGGCAGATACTGTTAGGAAATCCAGCGTACACTACTTATGCTTAGGTGGTGGATTTCGTAATGTTACTATTGCAAGAGAAGTTCAATTATCAAAAGTTGGGAAAGTGACAAGAGTCAAATGGATAAGTTGGTTAGAATAAGGGTTGCAATAACCAAGCGTGGAAGAAACAAAGAACAAATCAGAAATAACAAGGACAATGAGAAGGAGAAGAGCGAGCAAATAGTAGACGCTACGAACCATTTAAGGGTGAATGCTTTATCTGTGGGAAAATAGGACATAAGGCGGCTAGGTGTTTCAAGAAAGAGGGCCAACAAGGACAAGCAGTTCAGGCACAATTGGGTCAAGTCACACAAGGACAATAAGGTCAAGGAGTACAGGGGAAGAAAGGACTGAGGCCTCAATTCCTAGCAGCAGCAGGTGTTCAGGGAGCACTAGCAGCACCGGCTGTATTAGGTGTTCAGGGGGCGCTAGCAGCACCGACAACGTCAGGTGGTTAGGGAGTGGCCATAGCACTAAATCAGACAGGTTATGGGAGGTATTATTTTCCTCAGCCTTAGGCAGAGAAAGATAGATTCCGTGGCTAGAGAGGTAACACAATACGCAATTATTTCCTTAGATACTTATATATATAGGTGATATATTATATTTTAGTTTTGAGAGATTTTCGTACGTGTAGGATTGGGTGTATGGGAGCTTAATCATTTAACCTCATCGCATATTCCACACATGTTCCATCTGGAGTTTTGATGATCAGTCCTTCTTCACAACCATCTTTATTAGAAGATCCATTTACATGAACAAACCATAATTACTTTCCTTCGTGCTTTTATCTAATGGTCTCAGTACTTTAAATACTATTAAGCTCTACGATAAAGTCAGCAACTTCTTGCCCCTTTGCATATGCTCTCGGATTGTAATGTAGATCGAACTCTCTAAGCTCAACCGACTATTTCATCAACTATCATGAGAGTTCTGTCTTGTGGATAACTTGTCTGAGTGGATAGTCGGTTATGATGACTACAGTGTGAGCTTGGAAGCATGGTCTCAGCATTCGAGTTGAGACGATGAGTGAAAATTCTAAGTTCTCAAGCATCAGTTACCTTGATTAGGATCCACTGAACACCCTGCTAACGTAGTATTCTTGCCGTTGAACCCCGCTATCATCTTTGATAAGATCTAAACTGATCGTCGTGGAATAGACGACTATGTAAAGATACAATTCTTCACCCAGGACTGGTTTTAAAAGGAGAAGAACCTCAGTCGGGTAGGTATTTAGATCTTGAAAAGATTGTTCACATTCGTCGATCCAAAAAATGGATTTTTCCAATGTTCTAGAGAAAGGGATTCAATTGTCAGTTCCCTTACTGACGAATATGTTCAATATTGTCACTCTCCCTATCGATGACTGCACTTATTTAATTATCTTTGGACTCCTCAAGTCTAGTAGTGCTCGAATTATTTTTAGGCTCGCCTCCATCCCCCTTCGGGGTAACCATGAAGCCCACGAATTTCCTCGACATAATGTTGAAGGCACATTTCTCTGGGCTCAACTTCATCTTAGATCGGTCTAGAATTTTATAGGTTTCCTCTAAATTGATGATATGTTCCTCCCTTTTAGATCTTTGACTAGGATGTCAGTAGCATAAACCTCCATTGTTATTCTTATTTTAAATATCCTATGATATGTATCCATGACGTTCTTTAATTCGAATGACTTCACTAGCAGTATGTCCCTTAGTGCATCACGAATGACGTTTTTCCTTCATTGGCCGGGTGCATTCGTATCTAGTTATATCCAGAGTAAGCATCCATGAAGGATATTAATTCATGCCCATCGGTGGCAAGTAATGCATCAATCTGCGAAAGTGAGTACGATTCTTTTGGAGAGTCATCATTATAGTCTAAATAATCTACACAGAGCCTCTATTTACCATTCGACTTCCTTACGATTGTGACATTTGATAGACTTTTGGGGTATTTAACATCGTGATAAACACCGCATCAATTAGCTTCCCCACCTCGATATGGGTCGCCTCATTCCTTTCATGAAAAAATGCCCTCTTCATTTATCGTAATGGCCGAATGGACGGTCAACCTTCAAATGATGAATCATTACCAATGCATCTATTTTAGGCATGTCCTCATGGATCCATGCAAACTTTTCATGGTTCTTATTAAAAAAATGAATTATTTCATCCTCTTGTTATTTAGCCATGATTCCACGTAAACTACCTTCTCTAGATAATTGTCTGGAAATAAATCGAGATCAAGTCTTCAACCAACGACCGCATAGTCACTTGTTCTCTCGAATTCAACCCATTTACATGAAATGATTCTTTCCTCTTTTTTAATGATGAAAAGCAGTAGTTTATCACACACTATTGGCTAACGCATCCTGTTTGGCATTGAGAAACGAAGGGTGAGGGATTTAATTAATGAAACCACATCAATCCGACACAAGGTGGTCCTCCCGATCAAAATGTTGAAAGATAAAGGCGATATGACTACTCAAAACTCCACCTGAAATGTTGCCTACTTGGGTATTCTCCCAATCATGAACGATAGCTCAATGGACACCTCTGGATACACTTATTCCCCCAGTCCGAAGAGTGGGCCTTTCACTATCCTTAAATGGGCTCTCTCTAGATTCATATGTTCAAAGCAGTAATAATAAATGGTGTTTGATGAATTCTTCCCATTGATCATAATCTTTTTTATCATCAAGTTTGATACTAACGCCTCAATTAGGAGGGGATAGTCATAGGGCATGTTCATATCCCTAGAGTTATTCACCTCAATACAAGTTAAATTTTGTCTTGAGATATCTGTTATTGGGCCTGTTCAACCACCTCAGCATCTTCGGGTCTTTTATAGTAGTCAGCACCCATCCTACGGTCATATCTAGAGGAGTAAACTTTTTAGTGTGTGCTTGGTTCCCCTTGTAATTTCCCTTAGGTGGAAATATTTGCATGTTCTGGTTGTCCCCCAATCTTCCGTTCTCAACCTATGATTGGGTTATCAATTGTTAATGGTGTTGTCACACCCCAAACCCAATATCGATACTAATCATTTCTTATTAGAATAACTAGATCATAATCTTGAGCCCATTGGAAATATAATTCATTTATTAAGATTTTCCTACATAATGTGCACAATGAACATAATATTATTCTTATTCCATATCGAAATCAATATCAGAGTCGTAATTAAGCAGGCATACAATAATGTGATTAACTATGCTCAACTCAATCCATGCTAACTCAATATATACAATATATGAGTGTATTAAAACCTCAGTGTGACAATGACAAAACCCCCATGTCTAATCCCCAAATCTTTTTAACGGTGCAACTCTCAAATCACTGACCATATGACATCCAAGATGGCACCTTACAACCCTGAAAATGTCAAAATATAAACCATAAGCATTAAGCTTAGTGAGGCACTCCTTCCCTGAAATGAAATAACAGTTCTATATCAAATCTGTGGATATTAATCCAACCAATCCTGTTATACAATGAATTAACAATTATATATATCAAATCTGTGGATATTAAATCCAACCAATAATGCCATATAATGAATTAACAGTTCTATATCAAATCTGTGGATATTAAATCCAACGAATCCTGCCATACAATGAATTAACAGTTATGTATCAAATCTGTGGATATTAAATCCAATTAATCTTTCCCGTTGGCAATAACAAATCCTGGACCATAAGGCCCAAATATATCTGTCCATTGGCAATGATAATTCTACCCATCGGCAATAGTATGTTTGCCCATTAGCAATAGTAATTCTGCCTATTGGCAATAAGAAGTCTGCCCATTGGCAATAGTGATTCTGCCCATTGGCAATAATAAGTTTGCCCATTGGCAATAATAAATCCTAGAACATAAGTTCTAACAAATCATTGGATCTTTGTCCAATTCCAATCCTGGATCATAAGATCCAAACAATCTTGGATATTTTAATATCCAAACAAATCCTGGATATTTTAATATCTAAACAAATCCTGAATACCGAAGTATTCAAACCAACCCTGGATCATGACACCCAAACAAATCCTGGATATTTTAATATCTAAACAAATCCTTAATACTGAAGTATTCAAACAAATCCGCTCTTAAAGCTATATTCATATTTATATATGAAACAAATCATAAGTACACTCACCTTGACAGTTTAACTGGCTTTTCCCTTGCCTTTATCCGGTACTTGTTCAATCAGATCTTCTTCCCTTCCTATCATTATTAAAATATTAGTATCATCATAAGAATATCAATAATCCAAAGAACGATTTAAACATAATCCAATTCATAAGCATCACATGATTCCATTCAAATCATTTATCACCAGTGAAGTTCCATTCAAATCCATGTTAATATATTTAACATATTCAAATCATATACCAAATATACATTCATTTATTCTTGGTAATTCAGTCCTTATCATATTAGGATTCCAATACAAAAGACGGTACATCATTTCAAGTCTCCTAGAGCAAGATATGCCCATTTCTGTACCATGTAACAAATCTGCCCTATAGGCTCTTTTATCATTCATTCAAATTCCAGGAATTTTCATAATTTTTATACATTATAAATTTCTATGATATTTCACCCAACATCATTAAACATATTTAAAAATAAAAAATTAAAGTTTCATAATTTTTAAGGTTGGTTTTCTATGTCAAGCAAAACATCGAACATATGGCGGGCATACTTTCAGCCTTAGGGTGATTTCATACCCGAACTTCAAACTCTCACCAAAGACTCATTTCTTGGTATTTTCACATGATTTCCGGATATGTCATACATATATGAGTCTAGTTTAATCTCCAATTATAATCAATCAATTCCAGTAAGTATAGAGAAATATATGGAAGTTTGAATAAACAAGATTCCTAAACAAAACAATCTAAGGGTTTACACATTCAAGTTTATTTAAGCTTGCATCTATCCATAAGCACATATCAAGACATGGAATTTCAGTAAACAAATGATTATTTCAATCATTTAAATAAGTAATAAAAAAAATAAACAAGATTTATGGATGGAAATACCTTAGGGGCTTTTTCATAATTTTTCTATCAATCTTTCTTCAATTTCTCCTCACACTTTCTTCCTAAACTTCAAAACTCTCTTTCTTTAAGCTTCAAATCTATCATGGATAAGTTTAGATGAATAAGGAGGTAATTATAAGGGTTTGAAGTAGGCCAAATCCACCACCCTTCTCAACCAATCAAAATATAACATGTGGCATTATATAAAACAAAATATCATTTAAGGCTAAATGACTACTTTACCCCCTGTTCGTAAAAAGATAATATCTTCCCACTCGGATGTCCGTTCGATGAACCATTTATTTTTTTATAAACCTAAATCATATATCTACAAATATCTAGTTTACACCTCAAGTTCATTGTTATGTCATAAAGGTCAAAACTAGCCTCCGACAGGAACATTCCTACCGAAAACTTTAAAATTTTACATTTGTAACTAATTCGATATTTCAACATTTATGAAGGTAGGATTAAACTAAACATAATTACTTAAATTATATATATACTAATAACATATTATCCATATCACATTAGCTAAACATGATTTATCATAATTATATTCGGGTTGTCACAATTCTCCCCTCGTTAGGAAATTTCGTCCCCGAAATTGACATACCTTGGTTGTCTGAATCAAAAAAATACGGATAACGCATCTTCGTGATATCCTCACTCTCCCATGTAGCTTCTTCCATGGAATGCCTTCTCCACATAACCTTCACAAGTGGGATCACTTTTGATCTCAATATTTGTTCTTTCCTATCGACGATTGCTAGTGGTTCTTCAACATAACTCAAATCTTCTTTCAATGCAATAGGTTGTTCCACCAATACATGTGAAGGATATGCTACATACTTTCTTAACATATAAACATGAAAAGCATCATGTAACTGAGCTAACTCTGGTGGTAACGCTAACTTGTAGTCAACCATCCCGACTTTTTTAAGAATTTCATAAGGTCCAATGTAGCGTGGACTTAATTTCCCTTTCTTTCCAAACCTCATAACTCCTTTCCATGGAGATATCCGAAGAAACACATAATCCACTTTCTGGAATTCCAAACCTTTTCGTTGTTTATCCGCATAACTTTTTGTCTGCTTTGAGCTGTTCTCATTCTATCTTAAATAATCTTCACTTTTTCAGTGGTGACTTCAATCAATTCTGGACCCTCTATCTTCCTTTCACTAACTTCACTCCAACATATCAGTGTACGACATCGTCTACCGTGCAATGCTTCATATGGAGCCATACCAATAGTAGATTGAAAATTATTGTTATATGCAAATTCTATCAAAGGCCAATATTCATCCCAATTACCTTTAAAATAAAGCAATCAAGCTCTAAGCATATCTTCCAAAATCTGTATTGTCCTTTCAGACTGCCCATCTGTCTGAGGATGAAAATCCGTACTAAACTTCAAGTTAGTACCCATAGAACACTGCAAGCTATCCCAAAATCTAGATGTAAAAGTAGGGTCCCTATTTGAAAATATAGATATCGTAGCTCCATGCAATCGAATAATCTCATTAACATACAATCTAGCATACCTATCAACTGTATACGTAGTCTTGACTACTAGAAAATGAGCTGACATGGTCAATCTGTCTACCACTACCCAAATCGAATTTGACCCCTTCTGAGATCGAGGAAGCCCAACTACGAAATCCATCGTTACATGATCCCATTTCCATTTCGGTATTGGCAATGGCTGAAGCAAACCCACAGGTTTCTGATGATCCACTTTCACTTGCTGACATATAAGGCATCTAGCAACAAAATCATCTATTTCTTTTTTTTATATTATTCCACCAATAATGCTCCTTTAAATCTCTATATATTTTAGTACTACCAGTATGTATAGTATAAATGGAATTATGAGCCTCGTCTAAAATTTTCACTTCCAATTCATCCACATTAGGCACACATAATCATTGATTATACAATAAAGTGCCACCGTTAACAATACAAGAATCATCAGACTTACCATCTCTGGCATCTTGTAATTTTTCTCAAGAAAAGGATCTTGACCTTGTAAATCACGAATACGAGTAGCTAACAATGACCTCATGCTTACATGAGCAAATAATCTGTCCCCGTCTACTAGCTGCAATTCCACTGCCATCAATCTCAAGTTCATAATGTGAGCAACTCTAGCACATCGAGTACAAGATAACCTGACCGAAGACTTTCTACTCAAAGCATCTACATTTTCCTTCCCTGGATACTAATGAATTGTACAATCATAATCCTTGATTAACTCCATCCACCGCCTCTGCCTAAAATTCAACTATTTCTGAGTAAACAGTTACTTAAGGCTTTGGTGGTCAGTAATTATTTCACATACCTCACCATATAAATAATGACACCATAATTTCAAAGCAAACACAATAGCAGCAAGTTCCAAATCATTTGTAGGATAATTACGTTCATGTGTACGCAATTGCCTAGAAGCATAAGCAATAACCTTACCATGCCGCATAAAAACACAACTCAACCCCTGGTGTGAAGCATCAGTACAAATAATAAAACTATCTCCACCATGTGGAATAGTAAGAACGGGTGTAGTTACCAACATCTTTTTGAATTCATCAAAAATATTTTCGCAATTAGAATTCCATTCAAACTTAACATCTTTCCGGGTCAGTTTAGTCATCGGCAAGAAAATCGAAGAAAATCCCTTAATAAACCTTCTATAATACCCAGCTAAACTCAGAAACTCCTCACCTCAGTCACATTATTGGGCCTCTTCCAATTTACAATACCTTATACCTTCTTGGGATCAACACATATACCATCTCCAGGAATAACATGGCCTAAAATATAACTTTTGATAGCCAAAATTCACATTTTCTAAACTTAGCATACAATTGCTTATCTTTCAACACATTCAAAATAGTTATGAGATGCTTTTCATGTTCAACCATATCACGTGAATAAATCAGAATATCATTAATAAAAACTATCACAAATGAATCAACAAAAGGATGCAGTACCCGGTTCATAAGATCCATAAATACAGCTGGAGCATTAGTCACCCCAAAAGGCATCACCAAAAACTCAAAATGACCATACCGAGTGCGAAAAGCAGTTTTAGAAATATCACTCTCCTTGACCCTTAACTGATGATAACCCGATCACAAGTCTATCTTTGAAAACACTTTAGCACCCTGTAACTGATCAAACAAATCATCTATACGAGGTAAAGGGTATTTGTTCTTAATCATAGCTTTATTCAGTTGCCTATAATCAATACACAAACGCATAGTACCATCTTTCTTCTTCACAAATAAAACTAGTGCACCCCATGGAGATACACTAGGTAGTATGAACCCCCTATCAAGTAAATCCTGCAACTGAATCTTGAGTTCTTTCAACTCAGCAGGTGCCATTCTATATGGGGCCATAGAAATAGGGGTCGTCCCCAGTGCCAATTCAATACTAAATTCAACTTCTCTCTCTGGGGGTAACCCCAACAACTCACTAGGAAACACTTCTGGAAAATCCCGTACAATAGGAACATCGACTAATTATAAAGCCCCTTTCCTAGTGTCAAGAACATATGTAATAAAACCCTCACAACCTTTACTCAATAATTTTCTCGTCTAAATAGCAGAAATAACGCAACTAGGAACGACTTTCCTTTCCCCCCTCACAATTCAAACTTTCCAGGCATTTTAAAAACAACTTCTTTGCGAAAACAATTTATAGATGCATGATGTTTAAATAACCAATCCATTCCTAGAATTATATCAAAATCAGAAATATCCAATAGAAGTAAATCTATAACTGTATCTTTAACCCCCACAGTCATAACACAATCATGAAAACATATTCAACTACAAACATATCCCCCATATGCATATAAATACCCAACCCCACATCTAAATGAGTACACGGTCTATTCAGGTATATAGCAAATGCATAGGACACAAAAGAATGTGTGGAACCAGAATTTATCAAAACATAAACACTTCTATCAGTAACAAAAAATGTACCTGTCACCACATCCGGGGTAATATGAGTTTCTTTCATTGTAAAAAATCGTCTACCTGGCCTGGAACTACTAGCTTGTCCCATGCCCCAGGTTTCATCTATAATAACCAAGTTATAACAACCAACACAAATAATTTATAATACTAAATTATTTGGTAGTACATAAACAATTCATAAATATCAAATCAACTCAATAACTTCCATCTAATCGTCACACACGTCCAGAATTAATAACCACGCTCTGATACCACTAATTGTCACACCCCAAACCCAATATCCATACTAATCATTTATTATTAGAATAACTAGATCATAATCTTAAGCCCATTGGAAATATAATTCATTTATCAATATTTTCCTACATAATGTGCACAATGAACAAAATATTATTCTTATTCCATATCGAAATCAATATCAGAGTCGTAATTAAGCAGGCATACAATAATGTGATTAACTATGCTCAACTCAATCCATGCTAACTCAATATATACAATATATGAGTGTATTAAAACCTCAGTGTGACAATGACAAAAAACCCCATGTCTAATCCCCAGCTCTTTTTAACGGTGCAACTCTCAAATCACTGACCATATGACATCCTAGCTGGCACCTTACAACCCTGAAAATGTCAAAATATAAACTATAAGCATTAAGCTTAGTGAGGTACTCCTTCCCTGAAATGAAATAACAATTCTATATCAAATATGTGGATATTAATCCAACCAATCCTACCATATAATGAATTAATAGTTATATATATCAAATCTGTGGATATTAAATCCAACCAATAATGCCATATAATGAATTAACAGTTCTATATCAAATCTGTGGATATTAAATCCAACAAATCCTGCCATACAATGAATTAACAGTTATGTATCAAATCTGTGGATATTAAATCCAATCAATCTTTCCCGTTGGCAATAACAAATCCTGGACCATAAGGCCCAAATATTTTTGTCCATTGGCAATGATAATTCTACCCATCAGCAATAGTATATTTGCCCATTGGCAATAGTAATTCTGCCTATTGGCAATAAGAAGTCTGCCCATTGGCAATAGTGATTCTGCCCATTGGCAATAATAAGTTTGCCCATTGGCAATAATAAATCCTGGAACATAAGTTCCAACAAATCATTGGATCTTTGTCCAATTCCAATACTATATCATAAGATCCAAAAAAATCCTAGATATTTTCGTATCCAAACAAATCCTGAATACCGAAGTATTCAAACCAATCCTGGATCATGAGACCCAAACAAATCCGGGATATTTTAATATCTAAACAAATCCTGAATACCGAAGTATTCAAACCAATCCTGGATCATGAGACCCAAAAAAATCCGGGATATTTTAATATCCAAATAAATCCTGAATACTGAAGTATTCAAACAAATCCGCTCTTAGAGCTATATTCATATTTATATATGAAACAAATCATAAGTACACTCACCTTGACAGTTTAACTGGCTTTTCCCTTGCCTTTATCCGGTACTTGTTCAATCAGATCTTCTTCCCTTCCTATCATTCTTAAAATATTAGTCTCATTATAATAATATCGATAATCCAAAGAATGATTTAAACATAATCCAATTCATAAGCATCACATGATTCCATTCAAATCATTTATCACCAGTGAAGTTCCATTCAAATCCATGTTAATACATTTAACATATCCAAATCATATACCAAATATACATTAATTTATTCTTGGTAATTCAGTCCTTATCATATTAGAATTCCAATACAAAAGACGGTACATCATTTCAAGTCTCCTAGAGCAAGATATGCCCATTTCTTTACCACATAACAAATCTGCCCTATAGGCTCTTTTATCGTTCATTCAAATTCCAGGAATTTTTATAATTATTATACATCATAAATTTCTATGGTATTTCACCCAACATAAGTAAACATATTTAAAAATAAAAAATTAAAGTTTCATAATTTTTAAGGTTGGTTTGCTATGTCAAGCAAAACATCGAACACATGGCGGGCATACTTTCACCTTTAGGGCGATTTCATACCCGAACTTCAAACTCACACCAAAGACTCATTTCTTGGTATTTTCACATGATTTCCGGATATGTCATACATATATGAGTCTAGGTTAATATCCAATTGGAATCAATCAATTACAGTAAGTATAGAGAAATATATGAAAGTTTGAATAAACAAGGTTCCTAAACAAAACAATCTCAAGGGTTTACACATTCAAGTTTACTTAAACTTGCATCTATCCATAAGCACATATCAAGACATGGAATTTCATTAAAAAAAATTATTATTTCAATCATTTAAATAAGTAATACAAAAAAAATAAACAAGATTTATGGATGGAAATACCTTAGGGGCTTTTTCATAATTTTTCTATGAATTTTTCTTCAATTTCTCCTCACACGTTCTTCCTAAACTTCAAAACTCTCTTTCTTTAAGTTCAAATCTCTCATGGCTGAGTTTAGATGAATAAGGAGGTAATTCTAAGGGTTTGAAGTCGTCCAAATCCACCACCCTTCCCAACCAATCAAAATATAACATGTGGCATTATATAAAATAAAATATCATTTAAGGCTAAATGACTACTTTACCCCCTGTTCGTAAAAAGACAATATCTTCCCACTCGGATGTCCGTTCGATGAAACATTTATTTTTTTATAAACCTAACTCATATATATACAAATATCTAGTTTACACCTCAAGTTCATTGTTATGTCATAAAGGTCAAAACTAGCCTCCGACAGGAACATTCCTACCGAAAACTTTAAAATTTCACATTTGTAACTAATTCGATATTTCAAAGTTTATGAAGGTAGGATTAAACTAAACATAATTACTTACATTATATATATACTAATAACATATTATCCATATCACATAAGCTAATCACGATTTATCATAATTATATTCGGGTTGTCACGGGTGTCTTCCACATGGATATGTTTATCCAACTTTTCATTAGTTTTTCCATGCTGGTGGTAGGTTATTCGACAATGAGTAGAAAGTGATGTTACTCAAAACACTATGTAATAATGTCGAGACATCCACTCTCTCATCTGGATGGTCGATTTGAAGCAACTCATCATTGAACCACTTTATATAATACCTGTGGATCCCGTCGTTAGTTTGGAGTACATTGAACAAGTGGTCGATGGGATTCCTATGAATCCTACTTCCAATAAATGTCTAACAAATAGTTCAAAGAGTTATCCAAAATAAGAAATGGAATTTAAAGGTAGTCGATTAAATTAGGTCCTCAGCAACCCTTTTAATTTTATGGTAAAGGCCCATCACCTAATTTGGCCTGGTCTAATTAAGAAGTCCATGTGTGCCTCATAGTGATCTATGTTGTCCCCGATATCTCATATTCCATCAATCGAATCTATCACTAGCATCTCGGAGTTTAGTGTAATTAGGCAGTCCATCACCTCCTGGTATAATGGAGATGTGCGTCCAACGTCTCTAGTGTTCGCAATGATTGGTTGGAGGTCAATCCCCCTGGCCACCGATGCCTTATGAATAGTGGATGAGAGGTCCAGTGGAGGTGGAGGAGGATAAGGACCTCGTTATCCAAGTTCATCTCCATAAGAGGGTCTTGAACCACCTATTGCTTTGATGCAAGTGTTGGGTTAGGTTTTAAGTGGTTTAATATTTTGGTGATTTGAGCTTGGAGGCTTATTGCTACTCCTTAGGGTTGTTAATGTCCCGAGCCACGTTGTTCTTATTTATGGCTTCTAGAAATAGTCATTCCCATAAATGGAACTAATTATGTTGGTGCATAAAATATAATCCAAAGACACAACACAATAATATAAAATGATAACTATTGAGAAATAAAAGAATAAACACGAGATATACGTGGTTCGGTCATATTTTCCTACATTTTAAATGATCAATTGTCCTTCAATTGGTAAAAAAATGTTCAGGTTTATACTTGGCTGATCAATCATAGAACTACTGATCGTTCGATTAAAAATAGGCAATACGTTCGGCCAATTCCTACGGTGATCCTGTTTAGACTTAACCTGATTAGAAAAAAAACCTCATCAGATATTTTAAGTGATTGCTTGCAACTTTAGGAAGTTGAACCAAGTATATAAAACTTTTTTTCCCAGATACTATTATTGTTATATACAAGAATAATATGGTTGACCAGTCAGACTTTTAGTGGTTGGAGATTCAATTTTTCTTCATTAGCATAGGAGTTTCTATTTTATTTCAGTATGCACTTGTATTCAGGAGTTATTTTGATCGTAGGTGGTTCTGATTGTAATTTTATTTCAGTTGAGACTATTGTACAAAGGAGATGCTTATAATGGATTCGGTTTTATTGGAATTTTATTTTATCTCAATTCAATTATTCATTATGTTGTTCTTTATCATTATTATATCATTGTGAGTTTTATTTATTGTCATATCCATTTATGTTGATGGTGAGAATAATATAAATTGTATAGCGCTCCCCTATCTTTAGAGGTTAGCCTATTCAACTACACGTGGGAAAATATGGGGTGTTACAATGTCTTCATTTGTGATTTGATCAGCGCTACCCGTGAAGACCAAATAAGGTTTAAAAGTATTCATGTCGTCTTGTGGATTGGATACCCCATTTAAGGGACCATACTTGGGATCTTATAGTTCAGAGGCACTGGATAGTCGGGGATATCCTATTTGAGCAGGAAGGGCCTTGATGTGTAATCTGCCTTTAGTTGACCCACAAATAGTATTACCTAGCACTGAAACAAAAGTTATAGAGGATGTTATCATTTGTTAAGGTGTTAATGGAGATGGCGGAACCCACCTTCTAGAGCACTAAATATATTGTCACATTGATCATGGGGCATGGATATGACACCCCATAAAGTCCATAAATAGAATGATCGAGTATAATTAAAAAATCATGCCAATAAAAAACATTTGGGAACATTCTCAGTACAACGAAATAAATAAAATGAAGTAAGTAAATGAAATACAATATAATCATATACTAAATCAAATAAAACATCTCTCATACCAATTATTTCCATAATTATCAAATTCAAATTTGGAATATAAAATCTCAACAGTAAAATATCCATTTTAGAATATCTGACTCGAGAAAAATCTAAAATACATTTAACTTCCTGAATTGACATATAAACCAATGCAAATATGCAAGGTTATAAAAGGCGTGAGGTGTGGTCGAGGCGTAGAGGTCAAGTTTCAAGCTTTAGGAGCTTAGGCGTGCCTAGGCGAAGCCTAAGTGAATAAAGGAGTTTTCCCTTTTTTTATTATTTTAATTATTATAAGGCTAGTAATATAATAAAATAATGCGTGCCTTCAATTTTGAAAATATATCCGTATGTTTGGTAGCCATCTTTCTCATATTCATGCTCCATAATCAATATATAAAATATATTTATCATTATTTAATAGACAATATACAAAATGTATTTTTAATAATTCAATAATCAGTATTACTAATCATTCAAAAATCGATAATCAATAATCGTTACAAATTGATTCAATATAAGAAATGTATTTTTCACCTTTCAACTTTCAAATCAAACATATAGACTTTTGGTCGAAAGTCGGTCGGCAATGTTAGTTTTTTTTTTGGACGAGAGGCAAAGAGGTTTGGGATACCATTTGTCTTTTCATTGTTTTGAATGAGATATTGGTCCATTTTTTAAAAAAGTCTTTAAGATATCGTTTCAGTAAAGCATTTTTGTTTTTAAAAAAAGTGCGCCTTAATCCTTTTACGAAGAATAAGGCGTAAAAGGCTTAGGGCGGGACATTTATCCCAAGCCTCAATCCTAGGCGCACCTTTTAAAATAGTGCAAATATGTAAAGGATCTACACTTCTCGACCCCTAGATCCTAGGAATAAATACATGAAACATGTGCTATAGAAACCCCTCCAACCAGTAGCTCAAATTTATATGAATCATTGTAACCAAGACCTATAGAATAACGATTCAACAACGGGGATTAAACCTAAAAAATTATACAAAGAGTAAGAATTTCACTGAAGTTGGATCACAATAATAATAATGCATCTTTCTCCAATTTTAAATATATTTTAAGTCATTTAAGTTACCCAACCCAAATAACTTAAATAAAACATGCAGGTCTATTGCCAAACCTAAATGTATCCCATGTGATATATGTTCAGTCTATTAATTAATTATTCTTTACTTCTTAATTCTTAAGTTCATCTGTTGTGTTAAGAATAATTTATTCTACTTTAATCTCTCACCTTAATAGTAACACATTAACTAATCATAATATCGATAACAGTCTCTGGTTATGATTTTGAAAGAGTATCTGAAGTCTACCAGTTTTAAATAATGTTATATAGTTGATTTAGTATATCTCTCTCTAGTATATATATTCATTACATTATTCCCGAGTTATAAGTTATGATTATACATCTATAGTATAAAACATAAACCGATACAACCATCTCAAGTACCTCAGCACAGAATCACATAATCCATAATATTTGTGAGTGTACACAACCCACATCAAATCTCATGAGCTATGACAAAGGTCTATCCTTATTACCTGCGGGGATCACTCGTGCGTATAAGGTATAGTTATAGGTCGTTTCAACCTTATACCCTTACAGGATCAGCAAAGGTGAAAATCACCATGCCTTCACACCAAACGTACGAGCCACATACCTAGGGTTGTATTAATGGATCCTCATGTTAGTTCCACTTGGGAGACGGTCACTTTTAACATGTAGGATCGGGATAAATTGGACCTTGGTAGAGCTCATCAAATGCCTGGGAATACTACGCGCGACCAACATCATACGCACCTCATCAAATAACTCTAAGTACATCCCCCATGAGTACACACACATAATGGTATGATTATGCATAAATCAAGATAACAAGTACGACCCTAGGTCAAGCAATTAAGTGACAAACCCTACTTATCTGGGTTACATATAATAACTACAAACCCTACTCAATTGGGATACATATAACGTCTCTTATTATTATTTAATACATGCGTTAACTATAAGATAACATTATCCCAAACTTCCAAGGATCTCCAAATATTGGCATCATCTCACACCTAAATTTTACGAGAATTATCTTAATATAATCACTACCCTATTCAATGGGTCATAAAAACATTCAAAACTAGCATGTGATCTACATAATCACTAAGCATGTATCGTTAGCATGTGATCTACACAATCACTAAGCATGTATTGTTCTCATAAAACATCTTGATACTTGATCATATATTCAACCTCCTCGATAAATTATATGAAAATTCCATTTACTCATGGGTTCCTAAAAGTTTTTCATGTTCTAGATTAATTCTCTTCGATTAATTAATAACTAACTGTAAGAGAAATATTTTGCAATTGCTCATAGCTTAGAAATTTTGGCATATCCCGTTACAAATCAAAGGTTACAGCTGCATTTGCCTCCATGATCATTTGAAGACGAGTTTCGTGTCTGAGATTCAAGCTATGGTAATCATCACAAACTTGTTATAGAGGTATAGGAACTTCTGGTTTTCATTTTACTTGAGTCAAATCCTTCTGGGATGTTCGCTTTATACTCAAGGCATTTTTTTGTAACAGGATATTTTGAAAATATATTTTTTTATTTTTAACTTCGTTAGAATGAGATTGTCATCTCGTTATAACAAGACTTGGTTCTCCTTAGAATGAGTATTTAATTCATAGAAATGAAATGGTAATTTCATTACATCGGACTTTTAATGAACATCAAACGAAAGGGTCTCTGTTTGATAGAACCAATCTCATTGGAAGCTTATTGTAAACATGATCAAACGAGATTAAACTTTATTCAAATGGGATTGAATTTTGTTAGAATGAAATCCATGTTCTCCTTCGAATGAGGTTTCATTTTCGTTCAAATGAAACCTCAGCCTCGAAACAGGTGTTTTATTATAAAAAGAATTCTTTTGGTTAGTTTCTCACAACTCTTTTGGTGAAAATCAATTGTAATACCTGCATCAAAAGTTTACTCTTTGTGTTACTAAAAAAGACTTTTTTTCCAAATTATACATTCCCTTATACGATTTGTTGAGTTTTATCAAGTCCAAGTTTTCAAATACTACGTCAAACCCTTATAGAGTTTACCTTATTACTGATTTGTGGAGTCGATGCTCTACGACTAAAGAAGAAAAGATTTTGATATCGTGAAGTTGATCGACAAATACCGAGGGAGGAGTTACTTCTTGTGGATGGTGCTGGACTATTTTGTATCTATTTGTTAAAGAATTGAAGACCTATGCATTACAATTAATGGATCTTTAAGTAGCCTATAAGTCATCGAGTCAGTCAAATTCATAACAGTGCTAAAATCTAGGTTTTTTCCGAAAGGGATTTTCCCTCAATTTATTCTTCTACTCTATTTGGGTTGTTTTGATTGTTTGAATGGATTGGATCATTTAAATTTGGACTTTATCTTGCTTGCACAACTTAATCAAATCAAGATAAAATTTGGATTAAAAATTCAATTTATGTGTGTGTAGTCTAATATACGGACTATCCATACGAACCCACTTTCTCAAATTTGTATCAAATTCGGTTACACTAAGTTTTTGTGTGATCTTCAAATCTGGGTTTCTATGGATAATTTGTATAATCAGCTACCTATTTTTTATGGGTCTAATTATGCTTGTTGAAAAGCTCGAATGAGGTTAGTTTTGAAAGCGATCTACAAGTGTGTTTGGCTTGTTTTTTAAAGAGGGTGAATACCACCAACTGTGACCAATGGAGATGTCATAGGTCCTAAACCCATCACCACTTAGACGGGGGATGAACTAAAATGGAGTAATTTTAACTCACGCGATTTAAGTACTATTTCTAGAACTGTCAACCCTGACGAGTTTCACTGCATCATGATGTACACCACGTCTAAGGAAGCAGGGGATATTCTCCAACTCACTTATGAGGGTAGCAACGTAGTAAAAGCTTCCAATATTCAAAACCTCTTCACACAGTTTGAGACCATTACCATGATAAAGACTGAGTCATTTTTATGCACGATTTTTTTATATCGTTAACTCTATTTTTAATTTGGGTGAGAAAATTTCTGAGACGCACAGTGTGAGAAATATTTTGAGATCCCTTCCGTCCCAATTTATTCCTAAGGTCACTATCTTTAATTCCTTGGGAATTTTGGAAACGCTTAGGTTAGAAGAACTCATAGGAGACATTCAAACTTATGAAATTGATATATTTTCCAAAACTGTTAAACATAAGAAAAAAGGAATTGCTTTAAAAGTTCAATCTAAAAAAAAGAGGAATTTTCTTTTGACTCCTAGTACGATTTTAATCTAGATGATCTTTCCCTTATTGAAAAATAAATAAAAAAATTCTCAACCTAAGAAAAGAAAATATTTCCAAAGAAACAAAAGTTTTGAGAAAGATAAAAAGTATAAATTGGACATGAATTTTTTTTAAAAGCGAGAGGAGAGTACCCGAAAAAAGATGAGAAGAGATGTTATGATTGCTATGGTAAGGGTCACAAAGCTCATGAGTGTGTTATGAGGTTAAAGAGACAAGTCAAAGGCAAAGCTGCCTTTAATGCCTTTCTTTATCATAACGATGTTGAGATGGTGGATTCTGGGGATGAATCATCGTATGGATGTAACTTCTTTGCATTCATGGCTAGTCATGTTAGCACATCGAGTACGCCTCACACCGATAAGGAAGTTACTAAACATGGTGACCTCGACTATGAGTCTAGTCATTCTGAAGAGAGAGGGGGAGATGACATTTTGAGTGAGGGAGATAGTGACCTTCAACGTGCTTACGTCGAGTCCTTTAAAATGATAAATGAAAACAAAAGTTTAGCGCTTAGGGTTTTAGGTTTAGAGACGGAGTTGTGAGAGTCGAGAGAGAGATCGAGACCTCGATGAGAGTATCTTTAGGTGAAAGAGTCATTTTAGTGGAAAGGGAAAATGGTGACTTTACTAACAAAGTGGCTAGTCTTATGAGAGATTCATTAAAGACTCGTGAGAAACTTGAAGCCCTTGTATCCCAACTCAAAAAAGATATCAAATGTTCTTGGGAGGTCAAGTTTAATGTAGATGATACATCGAAGAAGGTAGGAAAGATGTTCCTCGATCTCGCTTTAAGTTTTAGGTAGAGGCAGGAAATAGGTTATGATGGTTCATACACTTCCCCTGACGCGCTGGAACTAGTTCCTAAATTTTTGGTGGATCCATATAGGCCTCGACCTGAACCACCAATGAGAGTTCAACCCAAACGAGCGAACCAAGGTAGACCCAAAAAAGTCTATGTTTGCACATATTGAAAAAGGAGAGGCCACCTTAGGGAATTTGGCTACAACTTTTCTAGTCTTAGAGAGCAAGTTGAATCCTTAGTCGTGACTTCTCAATTCTTAATGGAAGAATTTCAAAGGATTTCTATTCCTCTTAAGAATGCTTCTAACACTATGGCTAGACTTAACAACGATAAGGGAAAATAAAAGGTTACCTCCACTTTGGTACCCAAACAAGATGAAAAAGCCCTTGTTGTTCATGTTTCTCTTAAGGTTCAAAATACTTCTCAATGGTATTTTGATAGTGGGTCCTCTAGGCACATGACTGGTGACAAGTTATATTTTACCGACCTTGCAGATCGCAAGTAACGAAAGTCACCTTTGGATATGGGAGTAGGTCTAGTATTTTAGGACGTAGTTATAGGGAGATACCGGGATTTCCTAAACTAGACAATGTGTTGTGCATGGAAGGGTTGAAAGCAAAATTAATTAACATTAGACAAATTTATGACGCAAACTTTACGGTAAAGTTCAACCGGTTCGATTGTAATGTAGATGATCAATTCGATGAACAATTATTCAAGGAGTGGGGACCGACGATAATTGTCAAGGGATCATTCCTAAATCCTCCTTTGTGTGCAATAATGCCACAGTCTCCTCTGTGGACCTTTTCCATCAAAGACTAGGTCATGTAAACTTTAGAGACATTGAGATATTAATGAAGAAGGACCTAGTTCGTGGCTTACCATCACTTGGAAAATTAAATTCCTTAGTTTGTGGTCCTCGCGAACAAGGAAAATAAATTCAAAGCCCTCATCAATAGTTGAATACCATTACCACTTCTCATGTGTTGGATTTGATACATATTGATCTTATGGGTCCTACTCGTATGGAGAGCTCTCATGGTGGTCGATGACTTTTCGAGATACTCCATCCTAAAATTTCTTAGAGAAAAGTTCAATACGATTGAGTTGCCAACAACCAAGTGTTGTGTCCTATAAAATCAACACGGTGTCACTATTAACCAGATGCGTAGTGACACTGACGTTAAATTTAAAGAAGCCAAAGAGGATAGCCATTGTGATGAAGTGGGCATTAAACACGAGTTTTTAATCGTTTGTACTCCTAAAAAGGGATAGTTGAGAGCAATAATCGGATGTTACAAGAGATGGCTAGATCCATGATTCTTGGGAGAAATGGGCCTAGATTGTTATGGGCAAAATCCATTAATACCGCATGCCATACGGTGAATCGGTTATATATTCATCTACATACGTTACACAAGCCATATGATTTATGTACAGGGGAAAAACTCAACCTATTGTATTTCCATATCTTTGGGAGTACTTGCTATATCTAGAAAGATATAGAGCACTTAGAAAAGTTCGACTCTCGAAGTGATGAGGGGATATTTTTAGGTTATTCATTATCAATTAGGGTTTATATGATGTATAACCTTGCAAGCTCTAAGGATATGGAGTCAATAAACATCACTATTAGAGACGACGAGCCACCGACATCTATTGACCATACCCCCAAGTGTGTGTACGATGTATCCCTAGATGAAATTACCATCGTTCTTCGTATTACCCCGATGGACCCCACTCTTGATTTAAAGGATCCACCCTCATAGGTTCAAAAGAGTCATGATTCTTCCGCTATACTTGGTGATCCCACACTAGATGTTAAGACTCGAGATCAACTTGAGAATGTGATTATCTACCATTACTATACCTCGAGCCCAAGAATGTGAAAAAATCACTCTAGTACGAGCATTGGATATCTTCTATGCAAGATGAGTTGCTTCCGTTTCATAAGAACTATGTCTAGTCCTCCGAACTAGTGAGACTAATGTGATTGGTACCAAGTGAGTTTACAAGAAAAAGATGATGACAATGGCACTATAGTTCACAATAAGTCTAGGTTGGTCTCACAAGGCTACACAGAGATTGAGGGTGAAAACTTTGACGAGACATTCTCTCATATTGCGAGGCTTGAGTCCGTCCGCTTACTACTCACCATACCATGTTATCTGCGCTTCAAGTTATATCAAATGTATGTCAAGAGTGCCTTTCTTAACAACATTCTATAGGAGGAAGTGTACGTAGAACAACTAAAAATATTGGAAGACCCAAAGAACTCGGGATATGTCTTTTATCTTAAGAAGGCACTATACGATTTGAAGAAAGCACCCCGTGATTGATATGAGAGGCTCACTTTTTATCTCTTAGCTCGTGGCTTCAATAGAGGGGGAATAGATAAGACGTTTGTGAGGAGAGAGAGTGGTGCAATATTGGTTTCCTAAGTCTATGTGGATGACATAGTATTTGAATCCACGTGCTCCCGACATGCTCACAAGTTTGAGGAGGAGATGAATATGCGAGTTTGAAATGAGCATACTTGGCGAGCTTATGCTCTTCTTAGGTATCCAGGTGGATTATCTAGAGGATGGTATATTCATATATCAATCCAAATATGCTAGGCACCTGGTGAAGAAGTTTGGTTTAGACTACATTAAGAACTCACGCACCCCTATGAGTACATAAACTAAGCTTAGCAAAGACATTTTAGGCAAGGACGTAGAGAAACTTTATAGGGGCATGATAGGTAGTCTTCTCTACTTAACTGCTAGTCATCCTGATATTGCCTTTAGCACTGGAGTTTGTGCATAATATCATGTGTCCCCAAAAGAGTCTCACTTGCTTGCACTTAAACGTATCATTAAGCACTTGAATGGAACTATTTCCTATGATATTTTGTATTTTTTGCAAACGATGACCATTTTTTCGCCTATTCGGATGCCGATTCGGCTGAAAATGTTGGTGGCTATAAATGCACCTCGGGTGGGTGTTTTAACTTTGGGAGTGCTCTTGTTTCTTGGTTGAGCAAGAAGAAAAACTTCATATCCTTATCCACGACAGAAGTAGAGTATATAGACGTAAGGAGTTATTACACGTAACTCTTATGTATGAAGCAAATGTTTAAAGATTACGGGATTTCCCAAGGCACAATGACTATTTCACATAATAATACGAGTGAAGTTCAAATATCCCATAATCTGATCCAACATTCCCGCACAAAGCATAATAGGATATGTGAGCATTTCATTCGTGATGTCGTTGAGGAGAAGGTCGTTTCCTTGAGCTTTATGAGCACCGAACGTCAATTAGTTGATATCTTCACAAAAACTTTAGATGCACTTAGATTCGAGAATCTTCGAAAGTCTTCGGGTGTTTGATCCGTTGATTGAGCTCGGGTACTTTGTCTAGTGTAGGGTGATTATCATGCTCATATCTTTTAGTGTTATCGCTAGATTGTATTTTTACATATTTATACTTTTCTTTTAGATATATTTGGAAAAATCCAAAAAGATTTTCTATTTTTAAGAAAAAGTTTAAAAAATTCCAAAATGATTTTATTTTGATAGATTTTTTGAAAAAGACAAAAAGATTTTTTCATTTTCGTTGTTCACTATATATTGATGTGCATTTAAATATTCGGATAACCTCTAATTCATTCCATTCATGTGACATTTATGGTGTTTTGAGACATGACTTTGTTTCTTTAATGTGCTTAATAATGTGTGGATAACATTTCGTTGTTCATTGACGATTACTTTCTTTATGCTAGACTCTTTATCACCTTTATTGCACACGTGAACAAATTTTATGAACATTGTACTTACTTGTCATATGTCAAATACGATGTTATCAACTCAATTATGCTTAATAACGAACCAAATGTACTAAAGATAAGTTGTGCTTGTAAGAACCACTGCTCGAATTTTGTTTCCCAAAAAGATTACTATATATTAGGCAATGGAAAGGGGTTACAAAAGAGCAAAATTCTCTTTGCATTAAAATCCATTATTTGCAAAAGGAGCCCAAAAGATTAACGGCACACAAAAACAGAAGTGCTAAGGCTAATTTTATATTGCATTGATGTTTCGCTACATATGAGCATCATGATAGCTTCAAAATTTATGAGTGAATTCTTATATTTGTGAGATTTTAAGGGTGTTGTAAGGTATAAGATTAATGGGTTTGCACAACGGCCTCTCTTGAAAAGCATTTAATAGTTTGGAGTTATTGACTTGAGAAGCATTTAAATTCATGTCTTGTTGCATAAGTCGAGTCAATTTCATTTGTGTTCAACATTTTTACACCTAAGGTTGAAATTGAGTTATTTATTTAGAAATATCTTCTTGACTTCGTGTGCATATGTTATGAAAACCTATGTTGATTATCCTATGGAAAATATTCACATAATTACATTATGTTTTCACGATTCGATTATTCTACTGTCATTCCATGGTGCTATCTTTTTTTGTATCGATATTTATCTATTATACGTCTACCTTTTATACTTTTGAAAATTTGATTTTTTTTTTAAATTATTGGTATTCTTCTTCGAAATCTTATTGTGTGTGCTTAATTGACTATCGTTGTGATGTTATTTCCTTTCAACTCATGTGATGCTTACTATTCATTATTAGTTTCTAAGTATTTATCCATTATGCACAAATGGGGGGGAAAATTTGAGGGGGAGTTTATTTTTCTTTAATCTCATACGCATTATGGTATTCATTTGTTTCATGCATGTAGGTTTCTTTTTCTTTGATGATGATCTCATGGACTGCACAAGAAGAAGAATTTTAGTTGAATGCAAAGTCTCGAATGTTGTTCCATTTTGGGGTTTGGGTGGACATTAGAATATTGTCTTAGGGTTTAATTATAATTTTTTTTTTGGTACGAGAATAGCCGGCGGGGAAGATTTGTAAGAGCAAGATTTTCTAACTACTCATAGCTTAGGAATTTTGGCGTATCACGTTACAAACAGTTTCTACAAATCGAAGACTACATCCGTATTTGCCTCTACGATCATTTGAAGACGACCTTCGGGTCCGAGATTCAAGCCATTAGAATTATCACAAAATTTTTATGGAAGTATATGGACTTGAAGTTTTTATTTTACTCGATCAAATCATTCTATGATGTTTTTTTATACTCGAGGTATTTTTTCGTAAAAAGTATTTTTTGCAAAATAATTTTTTTTAACTTCATTAGAATGAGATTGTCATCTCGTTAGAACGAGACTTGGTTCTTGTTCGAATGAGGATTTATTTCTTTGACACAAAATTGCAATTTCATTATATCGGAATTCTAACGAATATCTAAACAAGGTTCTTTGTTTGATAGATCCACTCTCGTTGGAAGCTTGTTGGAATGATGATCGAAAAAGATTAGCCTTTCATTCAAACGAGATTGAATCTCGCTACAGAGAAACTTAAGTTCTCATTCGAAGGAGGTTGTATTTTCATTCGAACGAAACTTCTGTCTCGAAAAACGTGTTTTCTTATAAAAAGGATTCTTTTGGTTAGTTTTCATAACTCTTTTAAGGAAAATCAAATGCAATACCAGCACCAAAAGTTTTCCTCTTTGTGTTACTCAAAAATACTTTTATTTTCCAAATCATACATTCCCTTATATGATTTGTTGAGTTTTGTCAAACCTAAGTTTGTAAATACTACATAAGACCCTTGTAGAGTTTACTCTATTGGTAATTTGTGGAGTCGAGGCTCTACGACTGGAGAAGAAAGGATTCTGATATCCTGAGGCTGATCTATAGATATCGAGGGAATAGTTCTTTCATGTGGACAGTGTTGGACTATACCGTATATATTGAAGAATTAAATACCTATGCATTATACTTAGTGGAGCTCTAAGTAGTCTGTAAGTCATCTAGTTTATCAAATTCTTAATAGTGCTAAAATCTAGGTTTTGTCCGAAAGGGATTCTTCATTAGTATCTTCTTTTGCTCTGTTTGGGCTAGTTTGATTGTTTTCTTGGATTAGATCATTTAAATTTGGACTTTATCTTGCATTCACACCTTAATCTAATCAAGATAAAATTTGGATTAAAAATTCAATTTTTGTGTGCTTAATCTGATATATGGACTATTCATACAAACTTGCTTTCTCACTAACCTTCAAAATTCAAAAAATTCAATTGAACCCAATACCTAACACATTAGATCGAAGCAACCTCATAATATTCACCTAGGATTTTCCATAAACCCTTCACAACCATCGCCACACAAACATCCAACAAACTAGACTTCCTACCATCACCGTGTTCATGGGCATAATCATTACCGTGTGCCTGGCTCCGCATGAGCGTAACTAATTAATCATGTGCATGGACTCTACAAATTTGAACGTCACAAAAGTCGAGTTTCTTCTTTCCCAAACCCAAATTTAAGAACCTACAAACCTTAGTCCACCATGGATGACCCAATATGAATTCCTACCACCTCAAGAACAACTTATTATGATCCTTCAACACATTTGGATCAAAATCCCTCTTATACTACAAGTTTTAGATGATTACAATGAGGATTTAAGCATTAATTTTAAAAACCTAAGCTCATAATTCTAACCATTTAGATAAGGAATAATGCACTAATCTCATATTATTAATCTTAAAATCCTAAGTTCATAGTTATATCCAATTCATCTCAAAATTTGGTTCAATTTCATATTAAAAAAAAGGCTTTATATATATCATTACTGTGATTAAGAACATATCAATTCCATTCAAATTTAAAGACTAGTTCATATGATTATCATTAAACTATCCTAATTCATCAGCATAGGGTTAAAGTTTAATTTACCAATTAAACTAATTACTAAAACTAACTTTTAGATTATTAAAAAGATATTACACAAGTTTTAATCTAGATTCAAATTATTACTACTATCATAACACAATCGCAATTAAATTCTTAATCAATGCAAACTTGCCTATGGACTTATTGACGAATCAAAGTCCCCAAGCCTCCCAATTTCTCTTCAACCTTGTGCCTCTTCTCTCAAGCTCTCTAAGGTTTATCCAATATCTAAACCTCAACCCAATGAGACTAAATAATATTCTTAATGGAAAAAAATTCTACCCAAGCTACATACCAACCCAATAGACTTAAATCCCAATATTTTAAGTAAAAAACAGGCGTTCTAAATGTCTCAAAAGTTAACCCAAAATATAACTTATTTTCATAAATTAATTATCTAATTCTCTCAGTTTGTAATCCGGTACGAGTCCATTAAGTTAAAATATAATTATTAATCTGTTACGTGTGACTCAAAATTATATGAAACTACTTCACGATTGGTTGGACCCAACACTAAGGGAATAATCTAGATAAGGAAACCCCCCAAGTCCTAGTCTCTAACCATTCCATAGTCGCCCATAATACTTCCCACTTAAAATATTTAATTAATGTATTACTTTATATTATGCCAATTTCCAAAATCTTTTAAATCACGTAACATATATACAATCACATAAGCAAATTTCATAACAACACATAAGAATATATTAAGTTACATACCATATGTCACGTGCGAATAATAACTCATCACAAGAAATTAATCAATTTAACAATTAATTTTTTACTAGAAAAAAATATGGGGTATTGCATTCATTCCCCTCTAAACATGGAATTTCTACCCCGAAATTCCAATTTTTTATATACCTACTCGAAAGTGTAACAATAGCTCGCCCGCATGGTATCCTGTAATATCCATTATTTTGAGGGCTTATTTAAGAATATTATATAAGATTTCGACAATAATTTTACATAAAAATATTTTTATTGATATTATATTTAAAAATAATGTATTTTAGTTTGAAATCGAATCAAACATTTAAAATTAAATTTAAATAGTTTTTGGACATTTTGTAATGGTTTTAATATGCAAAGTGGACAACTTTGAGTTAAAGGGCAATATGGTAATATGCATTAGCTTATGCTCTAAGCTAGGTTTTGAGAGAGATGCTTTATAAGGAATGTAAGGGATGATTTTAAGGAAAGGAAGATGAAAAATAAAGGCCAAAAATTAAATTCAAGGAGGCAAAAACAAGAGGAATGAGAAGATTCAATTTGGAGTGTTTTAGATCTTTTTTTAGTGATTTCGGATGAGATTTGAAACAAATTCAAAACATCTAACTGACCCAACTTTCGGTGTAGCATCCAAATCTGAAGTCAAATTAGTAATTCGGATAATGATTTGATGTGATTTTTCTGTTTGTATAAAATAGGCTTGTAATTGTGAATTTTGACTCTTGAGGTAGTTTCGTTCTCCAGTTGTTAATTTAGTGTACTACACCTATTCAACTTTGATTGTATAGTTATATCCATGATACGTATTCATTTTTAGGTATTATATGATCGAATATTATATTCGTTATTTCTGCCATTTTGTATGTGTTATTTTAATGCCATGTAGTTCGGGGTAACGAAACTAGTTGATTCTATGAGCATGTTGGATTATATAAATTGAGTAGAAAATATGTACATTTGATTTAGGAGAATTAAATATGATATATATTTGAATTAAAAGAATGATATTATGATGATTATTATTGGAGAATGGATAGGCATTCTTTAACCAAAACACTTGTTGGACAGGGTGTGCGGTCATCAATTATTTTTTTTATTATCAAAAGACTAGGCCATGTACCTCGATTGATGAGTATGCCAAGTGTTATTATGGCGATGATGCCAAATTATGATGGATCGTGTGTCCAAGTTATATTATTTATTTTTTGGCAATTGAATTATTCCGATGATAATTAACAGGATATTGGACGACAGTCATACCGTACTGTTGGAAGTGCGGCAATGATTTTTATATGGGGTCTTGGGTTATGTAATGCCCGTGGTGAGATCCTAGGTAATGATTATATTATTGAAATTTTACTTTGAGTGTTCATATTGCATACACTCTTATATATGTGTCACGCACATACGAGTATGTGTAGTTACACTTGGAGTATTTATACGAATTATTGAGTTTTTCGTTCACCCCTATAATTGTTGTATTTCAGGTTTGATGCGAGATCATATTTATGGAATTGTTGGGATTGTGATCGTATTAGAGGCTGTGGATATTTATTTTTTAAATTAAATATACCGCTTTATTTATTATAAATTATTTTGTAAACGTACATTTGAGATTTAATAAAATTGAGACATTATATTCAGTTGATTTATGTATTTATACTTTCGTAAAATTATTTAAGCCATTGGAAAATGCTTATGTTAATGATAATTTCTTTTTATAAGGCTTTAATTTATCTGTAGTTTTAGTAACACCTCTCGGGTGTTACAAAGTGGTATCAGAGCTTAGGTTATTCGTATTCTCGGCCTACAGATTATTAGTTCATTACGCTATCCATTGAGAGAGATTTTATATAAGTTGTCTCTTATTTGGGTGATGTCGAGCTTTCTGTTCTAATTTAATAGCAGAAAATTTTGAATGAATTTTGAGGATGAAATTAATTTTATAGATGGGAACAATGTAATACCCCGTTATTTTGAGAGTTTATTTAAGAATATTATATAAGATTTTGGTAATAATTTTAAATAAAAATACTTTATTGAAATTATATTTGAAAACAGTGTATTTTAGTTTGAAATAGAATCAAACATTTAAAACTAAATTTAAATATTTTTTAGACATTTTCTAATGGTTTAAATATATAAATTAGACAATTTTGAGTCAAAGGGCAACATGGTAATATGCATTAGCTTAGGCGCCAAGTTAGGTTTTGAGAGGGAGGCTTTATAAGGAATGTTAGGGATGATTTTAAGGAAAGGAGGATAAAAAATAAAGGGAGACAATTTGTGAAGAAATTAATTTTTAGTTTAAGCCCAAAAATCAATTTAATACAAGTCCTAGAAATTTGCCTAACAATAAATATTTAATTTTTGCAAATTAGGCCAAACCAAATTTTACCAAATTAAGGTTAATGACTTGAATTAAATTAATTGAATTATACCCAAACTAATTTAGCACCAAATTAAATAAGAGTAGTGAATTAAACCATATTTTATCTTTTAGTCCTCAGTATGCATTCTAGGTTATTTTTCAAGATAAAATAAATTCACAACACACTACGTCGCGATGTACGAGGAAAATCCACAACGGGAAAAACCTCGGACGACCCCTAGCCTTAAGTCCACTAAGTACGGAATTTTACAAATACAAGACAGATGACTAACACAACTCGACTCTACTCCCTTCAAGCCCCTTGCACGTCTTCTTGTATCAACCTCTGCTTAGCCGACAATCCCGAAATCCACCGGAACCTTGGAATCCATCAATGAAGCTTTTGGGAACAAACGTCAACCACACATAAAGCCTTTCACCATGTGAGAACGTCGCAGAAAAAATAAGTCTTCTTCTTTTAGGAATGTAGAAGCAAACCCAAACTTCTCTTCTTTGAGATGTAGAGAAAAACCCGGTGCCAAACACTCCAAGCAAAGATATATATGAAGAAACTTGGAATAAACAAAATATGGGTGTATAAACCTTGATTTTGTTCTAAGGATTAAAACATTTTAACAAAAATCAAGGGGACTTTTTTCTTGGAAGAATTTGCTCTAAAAAACTATCTTAGATGTGTGAAAAAGTTCGGTCCCGAAGTATATTTATTTGACAAAAATATAGTGGTACAAAAAGTGGGAAAATTGGATAAAACTATCAAAAACTGTTCCCGCCAATTTCGTTCGAACGACATTTCATTCGAATGACACTTCTAACGATAAGACAAAACGGAAAAACAATTCTCGTTTGAAATATCGTTCGAATGAATTTGGATCTCGTTCGAACGAGAATCAATTTCGTTCGGACGACCTTTCATGATTGTAGATTTTGTTTGAGAACAAAATCTTTAAAACTATGAATTCAAAAAAAGTTTAATAAAAAATACTAACACCCAAAATAAATTTTCAAGATCCTATTATATATTAAAGCATTCATACCTTTAGGAGACATTCGAATCGACATGTTGATGACGTGAAACTTGGCACGTTAATCGGTAAGGATATATTCTTCAATTTCTGACCGCTAGATCTTCAACATACACTTGTCATAGGCTTGAAAGGATACAACATGAACAATATCCTATGACTCAAATGTTTTTGACTGGAATTGAGCCAACACTACATAAGACTCAATTGGAAATTTGTATCCTTACAAATCTCCCCATTTGGCTATTCCGGGACAAAAACCAAACAAAAATCCTAAAGGGTCGTCAAGCTCAACTAGACTCAAAACATCCCACCCAAAATAAAAAATACAAGCTTGAATCGAAATCCAAGGATGATTATCTTTGCCGATGAAAGTTTTCGCTAGAATAATTTATGCACACTTAAACAAACGCATAAGGAATATCAAAATATTAAATGAATTTAAAATAAATACTCCCCCTTAATTAATTCCCCTTTATCAAATGTGATCTACCTAAGAAGGTCGCGACTCCTCCTAAGTTAAATCTCCTAAACTAAGATAAGATTATAATAGGATTAGATACCATTTCTCCCCATATCATATTTGGGTGATGCCGAACTTTTTGGTTAAATCTAATAGAAGATTTTTTTTTAGTAAATTTCAAGGATGAAATTCTTTTTGTAGGGGGAGAATATAATCTCTCGTTATTTTGAGGGCTTATTTAAGAATATTATATAAGACTTTGGTAATAATTTTATTGATATTATATTTGAAAATAGTGTATTTTAGTTTGAAATTGAATCAAAGATTCCAAACTAAATTTAAATGATTTTTGGATATTTGATTAAATATATATAGTAGATAATTTTGAGTTAGAGGGAAATGTGGTAATATGCATTAGATTAGGCTCCAAGCTAGGTTTTGAGAGAGAGTCTTTAAAAGAAATGTTAGGGATGATTTTAAGGAAAGAAATATGAAAAAAAAAAAGGCCAAGAACGAAATTAGAGGAAAAAATGAAAGGAATGAGAAGAGTCATTTTGAAGTGTTTTAGATCTTATTTTTAAGTGCTTCCAGATGAGATTCGGAAAAAAAATCAAAACAAATGCCTAACCCAATTTTTCGTGTAGAACCCAAATTTGATGTCAGATTGGAAATTCGGATAATGCTTGGATATGATTTTGTATGCGTTTAAAACAGGCATATAAGTGGGGATTTTGACTCTTGAGGTAGTTTCGTTCTCCCGTGGTTAATTTAGTGTGTTACACCTATTCAAACTTGATTGTATAGTTATATCCATGCTATGTTTTGTATTTATATGTATTATATGATTGTATACTATATTCTTTATTGCACCCATTTTGTATGCGTTATTTTCATGTGATGTAGTTCGAGGTAACAAAACTAGTTGATTTTACATGCAAGTTGGGTTATATAAATTGGGTTGAAAACATGTACATTTAATTTATGTAATTGAATCTGAAATTTATTTGAATTCCAAGAATAATATTATGATGATTATTATTGGAGAATGCATAGGCATTCCTTAGCCAAACCACCTACTAAATGGGGTGTGCTGTCGGCTACGATTTTATTTATTATCCAAATAATAGGCTATGTACCTCGATTGGCGAGTATGCCAAGTGTTATTATGAATGGTATGCCAATAATTTATGGTTATGATGGTTTACGTGCTCAAGTTTTGTTATTTATTTTGGGGGGCAATTGGATTGTTCAGAGGATATTTAACAGGATAATGGACAGAAGCTCATACTTTATTGTGGTAAGTGTGGGGGAATTTTTTATATGGGGTCTTGGGTTATGTAGTTCCCATGGTGAGATCCTAGATAATGATTATATTATTAAGATTTTAGTTTAACTGTTTATATGGCATACACTCTTGTATATGATGCATGCACACACGAGTATGTATAGTTGCACTTGGAGCTTTTATACAAACTATTGAGTTTTCCACTCACCCTCCATAGTTTGTCGTATTTCTGGTTTGATGCGAGATGGTATTTATGGCATCATTGGGATTGGGATCATCTTAAAGGCTCTAGATATTTATTTTCAAAATTAAAATGTACCGCTTTCTTTATTAAAAATTATTTTGTAAAAGGACATATGAGATTTAATTAAATTGAGTCATTCTATTCAGTTGATTTATGTATTTATACTTTCGTAAAATTATTTAAGTCGTTGGAAAATGTTTATGTTAATAGTAATTTCTTTTAATAAGACTTTAATTTATTCTTAGTTTTAGTAACATCTCTCAGGATGTTACATATCCTTACATTAATATACTAAACTTATTTGTTCTTAGACCTCACACACTAAGGTAACTATTGAAATGTCAACTTGTTCTTTGGGAATATCCTTCATTATGTGCCCCTGGAATACATCGTACACACGTTGGCAGTGTTTAGGTAAGGTTAATTGACACTGGCCTCACTCTATCGAAAATCGTGAAAAAGACCTTTGCATCTGGTTGCGAAATTCCCTTCAAATATTGAACTTCATAATTCCCTTATCCGAGGAGATCTTTAAAATCACCTGGTCTCACTCCTCAGACCCCAAATCACATTTTTTCTGACCTTCAAAGCTCTTTTGCCTGCTCTGGTAGTCTTCATACACTCTATTATGAATACCACCTCATCTGAGGTGTTCCGAACACATCCTAATAAGATCAATTTGCTAACTCTTATCTCTAAACAACTTGGTGAATCTAACTCAAATGACCTAGATGTACCCATTTCTCCTTTAGGACCCGGACCCTAGTACTCCACGAAAAAAATCAAAGGATCTAGTGTCCCACTTCTATGCTGGAATCACTAACAATTATAATTTTTCATATGTCTCTTGTGTACAACCTTTACTACTGAAAAAGGCACGCCTAAACACAAACTATGATACCAACTGCTTTATCTCACTACCTATACTGACTCCTCAACTTATTGTACATCCCATCATGTCAAGGAAGTAAAGTGAACCACAAAACACGCACCTCGACCAAAACTACCATTTGTAGCTTAGGACCCTCTAGCACAAATAATATCCCTTTTAAATGCAACCCTCTACTTTCATCAAGCAGAGTAAATGAACTCTTCTTAACACAATTTTAATACCCCACTTTAATTATAAAAAAACACTTAGGCCTGAACTACCCATAATGCAATATCGAGTGTAGCAGTCATTTCTGGTATGAATGTTTTCGCTTTAACACAATGTCTTTTCTAAACACAAAAAATAATAATTTCACATATAATCGAAATACTCTACATCTTGATGACATGAACACAACTCGAGCATTAGTCAACCCAATTGTCATGCCCTGGACATGAATGCTCCATATTGTGTAAAAAAAAGCCTTCGGTATATCATCCTCATAATTCCACAACTGGTGATAACTCGATCACAATTCAATCTTTATAACAAAGACACTTCCCTCAAATAATCTAACAAGTCATTGACATGTGGAAACGAACACTTGTTCCGCATCGTGACCTTGCCAGCTTCCGATGATACACACAAACTAAGTGAATCATACATCTTTTAATGAAGATGACTGGAACTGGAACTTCTCAAAAGTAACATACAAAACTCAAATAAATTCTTAAATCAAACTATGGTTCCAACTCCCATGACACACTACCATATCTATCGGAGTCAATCCACTAAGGTGACCTCCTAGCAGGCATAATGCAAGTGACAAAACTATGAGTAAAATTTGTCTTTGGTGTAGGTGGTAACTCGGTACCTCTTTAAACATAACTAGAAAATTTTGGATTATCGATAACATCTCTAAGAAACTGTAATCCTCTCTGATGTGTGTGCATCTACATATAGATGACTATATTCTAGCCCTTCTCCAAAGCCTAAGAAAAACCGTAAGAGACAACCCGTCCCCGAAAAAGGTAAATATAAAAGCCTAACTGAGGTAATTGAAATAAGGGTACTATATAGCTACTAACCAACGCTTTATAATAAAATCATAATACCACCAGTATAAATCAACAAAGTGGCTGAATACCAAGCCTACCAAATATACTGCTACATATCCACAATTACGACGTAAAGAATCACCCCTGCCCATTGGGGTATCCACATATAAAGAAAACTCAGTGATAATATTTTTATATATAAAATCATAGTAAATGCACCACTAATAAAATAACGAAAACCCCTCGGTGTCAACATAAGACTCGTGCATGTGAGAACTAAATATAATCATGACAATCGTCTGGTGTCACCTAATCAGACTAGTTTACCTAAGGCATCTACTAAATATGTTCTCTTACTCGCCACAAGTGTAATAATTTCCTCTAATGGAACTATTCAAAAGATGGCCCTACCCTTGCCCTGCTGACCTTAGATTTATGGTTGCATCTACTAAAATTTGCCTTGTCGACCCTATTCTCATTGGTCAACAACCATAATAACACTTATTTTTTGCTCCCCCCGTGCGATTCTTTCTGTTGGTGCAGGTCTCCACGACTCAGGACAATGTTACACCATCTCTAGTATTTCGAACCTAATCTAATACCAATATTATCAATCTTAGGAATTCTCTACTTCAGATAGTGGTGACGATTTCGATGATGTAGGAAGGCAACTTCCACCATCTAAGTACAAGTGGTGAAGGATGGATACCCAACAACACCCAATGAATCCCACAGGTAAGGTTTTTGCCAACACAAAATTTATTCTCATATTATTATTGATTATGAGAATAACCTTTTTGACTTCCATATTAATCTTTCCCGGTGCAGAAAGAGATAGATTATTGAACTTCCCCTCATACCGGCTACCACACAATCTCTTAATGAGATCTCGATAACTTTCTCCTCATGCTTTTATGAACGGTGAGTGTAAACACTTCCCCTCAAACTATGTGTTCACTCCCGATAGAAATCAACCTCATGCGTGAGATGTCTCATAAAGGAAATCCAAATAAGGTACCCTCCTGATACACTTTGATCTATTCAAAATTTTCTTCTGCTACAATGGTGTGAAACCCCCTAAGCAATTATAATTATAGAGAATACAAACCCTAAATGATATAGATCTAAAGTATCAAAGAATGAAACATGGAATAATGACTGACACACTCAAAATCCTCAAACACTAGAACCTAGAATGCTCTGATACTAATTGTGACACCTCGTAAAATCCATAAATAGCTTGATCGGGTCTAATAGAAAAATTAAGGGAATAAAAAAAATATTTGGTAATATTCTCATCATAAAGAAATAAATAAAATGCAGTAAGTAAATGCAACACAATATAATAAAATATCTTTGATACCGATCACTGCTATAATAATCAAATTCAACTCTGGAATATAAAAATCTCATCCGCACAATATTTATCTCGTAATTACAAGTACATCCTATATAATATCTTGCGGGGGAAATTCTAAAATTTGTACAACCGTTTAAACTGAAATATAAATAACTATAAAGATGTAAATGAGGTACACTGCTCGACACCTACATCTTAAGAATTAATACATGAAACATGTGCTTGAGAAACCTCTTTAACTATTAACTTAAGTCTATGGTAGTCACTGCAGCCAAGACCTATAGAAAAATAGTTAAACAACAAGGATTAAAACTAAAAAGTCTACAAAGACTAAGAATTTAACTAAAGTTGGGTGAATAAAACATATGGCTATACTCCCAAACCCAAATGTATCACATGTGACATATGTTTAATATGTGAATTAATTATTCTTTACTTTTTCATTCTTAAGTTCATCTCTTGTATTATGAACCGTTTATTCTATAGTAATATCCTAACTTAACAGCAACATGTTAGATCATCATAATATTGATAACAATCTCTAGTTATGATTCTAAAAGAGTATATAAAGTCTACTAGTATTAAATAACGTCATACATCTGATTTAGAATATACCTCTTTAATCTATGTTCATTACATTATTCCTGAGTCATAAGGTATAATTATACATCTATAGTATAAAACATAAATCGATACAACCATCTCTTACCGCAACACAGAGTCATATGATCCAAAATATCCTGGAGTGTATAACCCACATCAAATCTCCTGGACTATGCTCATGCTTGGGAATAAAAGAATGAAGGCCTATCCCTATTGCCTTCAGGGATCACTCGTGTGTACTAGGTATAGTTATAGGGAGTCGTAACCCTATAACCTCACAGAATCAACATGTGGGAAATCACTATGTCATCACACTAAACGTATGGGTCCTATACCCAAGGTTGTACGAGAAGATCTAACATACCCTAACCTAGTTACTTATAATTAAGTTTGAAAGTCAAAGTGAGTCAAACCATAATTGCATTAACCAAACCATAAACACAAGTATCCTTTTTGAGTTATCAACATGAATCCATAAAACTAAAAACTTTTCCCAATTTTAAAGTAATTACGCTTATTCAAACTTACTTAAAGGGTAAGTAGGCTTAAATTACCCCATTTATATTTGACCAAAATCATGGTTTTATGCATCCCTTGCTAACCCCGGCTGACCTCTTAGATTTGGCAGTGAATCACGTTACCTTGACCACTTAATGGATTTTTCCTTTGTCTTTATCTAACACTTGTTCAACTCGTTCCCCTTCCTAAGCACCCATGAATACGTAAGTTCGTTTATCTCTTGATTATCTTCCTCAATCCTTCACTAATTTACCCTAACCTCTCTTTCTTTCATGGAAACCCTTAAACCACTTGAAAGTCTGATATCAATGAAGAATAAAGGATATTTTAATGTCTTTAATTATAAATAAGGGTACATCCCTTTGGTCCAATCAAAATATAGCATGTGATGCCATATAAGACAAAATATCATTTAAAGCTAAATGACTACTTTACCCTATGTTCGTAAATAAACGATATCTTCTCACTCGAATGTCTATTTGATGCACCGTTTATTGTGTTACTAACCTAATTCATATATCTACAACTATATAGCTTTTAGATAAAGTCAACTGTTATATTATAATGGTCAAAACATTCCTATCGAAAACTTTAAATTTTTTTATTTGTAACTAATTCGATATTTCATAAGTTATGAAGGTAGGAACAGACTAAATATAATAACTTAATATTATATATACTAATAACACATTATCCATATCACATAAGATAATCATGATTTAAACATGATTTATCATAATTAGATCTGGGTTGTCACAACTTTCCCCCTTAGAAAATTTCTCCCCCGAAATTTAGTATGAATTTCACTTACCAAACAATTGGGGATACTATTTCCTCATGCCATCTTCCCTTTTTCAAGTTGCTTATTTAATTTCATGGATTATCCATAACACTTTAACTATGGTACTTACTTTATTCCCTAATACTTGCTTTATACAATCAAGAATTTCCACCGGTTCCTCGATGTACGACAAATCTTCTTTCATAATATCTTCAGATTCTTTATCATTTACATATAAGGATAATCGTCTAATGATTTTTTTATCAATGAAAACCAATTCCCAACTCATATATTACTTCATACCTTTATATACTTATGTCGAACATTCACACATAATAGATTATCAGTTGTATCATCATATATTCACAATGAGTGAACATTCTCAATAAACCTAGTATCATTCTTTACGTTTCTCCCTTCATTCTTATAGTCTATCCTTATCATCGCGTAATATTTCAAATCATAAATATCATATAACAAGACTAGCTTATTACACATCATATTTCCATCTTCCATTCAATACCAAATACATGTGTTTGATTTTAACTACTATCTCCATCATTTATGAATTTTAGGAGTATGTTAAATATCGTCCTTACAATTTATTAATCTAAATATAGCCTCACTACTTTTCATATATTGAAAATGAACAATCATTCACTAATGTTTATTCTTCACCAAGATTTCATATTCACTTTCATGTATATTGTGCACTCATGCACTCTGAACTCAATATAACTTCTCACTATATTTCTTTTCCAGTATCATTTGATTGTTCTTTAACTAAATATACAATGACCTTAACAAATCATTTATCAACCATAATAACTTTACAATCATAATCTTACCCCAACCTTTATTAACATGATAGTCTTACGCAACATCATTAATACACTCATCTTACCCATTTGGCAATATGGATGTTAAACGTAACATTACCACTTAAAATTTTTACCATACTTACCGACCCCATAATACTTCTCTAACTATTATATGTCGCATTTCTTTCAAATAATCTGTAAAAATACCTTAATGTATCACATTATGGTATCTCACATAGCACATTATCCTACGCATACTTCTTGGTGACTCCGTATAATGTCAATCATATTCATTGTATGTCATACTCTTAGTGATAACATGTACGTACAATGATAACTACAACTCAATATCCTCCCAAACTAGTTGTTGATATTCAAATCCAACTAGCATTTTTCTCATACTCATATATCATTCTTTATTCATCATGAGTTGAAGTTTTGATCTCATTTATTTGTTAATTGTGAAAATCTCATTTAGCCCTGATTATATTTCATCACAAAGTCGTCATAACCTTTCATACTTCATTTATATTTCACCATGGCCACATCCCATTAGGTTTTGTTGATATTGAGTAAAAGCATACATCCACCTCCTCTTTTCTTATTCAATAACTCCTATTCGGTTATCATATACACTAGATATCAATAATGTTACACTCTTCATTAGTAAATACATCTTCAATTCTCATAAATAATCCATACCTTTTATCCGATAAGAAATTTATTGCTATGATACACAACACATGTTCCTAAAAGGATTCCTTAATATTTTAAAATTACAACTCTTTAACACCTCATCTTAACTTTACTATTCATATAAGCATCCCAAAACATCACAAGAGTAATATCCACTGCATATACTCATACTATTAAAGAAGTACATCTTAACTCTCATTACTCTTTTCTTTTACTTATCATAATTTATTATGAACCCATGTTTGGATCAATTGTGATATATTAAATTCCAGACCATTTCACATATTAAATTTAAACATACACAACTACTAATCTTCTCATTTCTCCTTTACTATGCAAATCTTCATTTTATCTAATGATTTAAATCTCATCATAATCATGTAATAGTAATTCTCCTGACTTCTCATCCTTTAATAGAATGTGGGTTCATGTACCTCACTGTCCCATATAACTGAGGCAAGCACCAATCCATGGCTTAATAAGTGACATGACTCAAGTCCACATATACCGGTATAAGAAGACATCACTTCCAACACTTCACAATTCTTGTCAAGTCCACATATACCAGTATAAGAAGAGATTACTTCCAATACTTCACAATTTTCATATACCACATTTTTTCTTTAAAATTTTTACTTCAATAACATGTTTGTCCATACCACAAATAAAACAATTCAATGATTCATATTAAAATACATGTATTCTCTGTCATCCTCGAATAAACCTTAACATCTTATTTCCTTTCCAGCCATATCTTTACATTTCATATCTCGTACAACAATATATATGTATAGCTGACGTATCTTAGTTATTAAAGACAATTTAAAACTTAATAACAAATCCTTCATGTCCATGTCTCGGGAATCCAACATACTTATTTGTATCCTTTAAAATCAAATACTTATGACTCAAAATAATTTATATGTCCACCACCAAATCTAGGTACTTCTAAATCCAGAACCTCAAAAACTTAGGCTCTAATATCAAAAGTTGACACACCCCAACCCAGTTGCTTATAATTAAGTTTGAAAGTCAAAGTGAGTCAAATCATAATTGCCTTAACCAAACCAAGAAGACGAGTATTCTTTTTGAGTTATCAATAGGAATCCATAAAAATAAAAAATAAAATCACAATTTTAATGTAATTATGCTTATTAAAACTTACTTAAATGATAAGTAGGCTTAAATTATCCCATTTATATTTGACCAAAATTATGGTTTTCTGCATCCCTTGCTAACCCCACCCGACCTTCTAGATTTAGCAGTGACATCACGTTACCTTGGCCACTTAATGGGTTTTTTCTTTGTCTTTATTTGGCACTCGTTCAACTGGTTCCCCTTCATAAGCACCCTTGGATACGTAAGTTCGTTATCTCTCGATTATCTTCCTCAATCCTTCACTAATTCACCCTAACCTCTCTTTCTTTCATGAAAAACCTTAACCCACTTGAAATTATGATATCAATGAAGAATAAAGGGCATTTTAATGTCTTTAAGTTGGCATAAGGGTACATCCCTTTGGTCCAATCAATATATAACATGTGGTTCTATATAATATGAAATATAATTTAAAGCGAAATGACTACTTTACTCCATGTTCGTAAAAAGACGATATCTTCTCACTCGAATGTCTGTTTGATGCACCATTTGTTGTGTTACAAATCTAATTCATATATCTACATCTATATATTTTTTACCTCAAGTCAACTATTATATTACAATGGTTAAAACTAGTCTCCAACATGATCATTCCTACCGAAAACTTCAAAATTTTATGTTTATAACTAATTTGATATTTCATGAGTTATGAAGGTAGGATTAGACTAAACATAATAACTTAATATTATATACACTAATAACACATTATCCATATCACATAAGGTAAGCACGATTTAAACATGATTTATCACAATTATATCCGAGTTCTCACAAGATCCTTCCATTAGTCCCATTTGGGAGACGGGCACTTTCAGCATGTAGGATCGGGGTAAATAGGACCTAGGCATAGCCCGTCACATCACTGAAAATATCACGCGTGGTCAACGTCGTACACACCTAATCAAAACCCTCTAACTACGTCCCCCACGAGGACTCACACATCATGGTATGATTGTGAATAAATCAAGTAAACAAGTACGGACCTACGCAACTGGATCAAACAAAAAAGCCACAAACCCTACTCATATGGGTTTCATAAACCCTCAACAACCATCGCTACACAAACATCCAACAAACTAAAATCCATACCAACACCGTGCACACGGGGCAAATCACTTCCATGCGCATGGCTCCGTGCACATGTGGCTACTTAATTGTGCGCATGAATGATGCAAATTTGAACTTCACAAAAGTCAGGTATCTTCTTCCCCAAAACCCAAGTTACAAACCTACAAACCCTAGTTCACCACGGATGACCCAACGTGAGGTTATAACACCCATAGAACAACTTATTTTGATCCTTAAACACCTTTATATCAAAATCCAACATATACTACAAGTTTTAGATGATTAAAACAAGTATTTAAGCATTAATTTCATATTATGAATTTAAAAACCCAAGGCCCGTAATTTTACCAATTTAAACAAGGATTATGCACTAATCTCACATTATGAATCTTAAAACCGTATGTTCATAATTCAACCCAATTCATCTCAAAATTTTGTTCAATTACATATTAAACAAAAGAATTTTTATATATATCATTACTATGATTAACAACATATCAATTCCATTCAGATTTGAAGACTAATTCATAGGATTATCAGCAAACTATCCAAATTCATCAACATGGGGTTAAAGTTAAATTGACCAATTAAACTAATTACTAAAATTAAGTTTTGGACTATTAAAAATATATTACAAAAGTTTTAATCTAGATTCCAATGACTCTTACTATCATTATACAATTCTAATTAAATTCCTAATTGATATAAACTTACCTATGAACTGATTGACGAATTAAAGTTCCAAAACCTCCCAATTTCTCTTCAGCCTTGTGTGCCTCTTCTCTCAAGCTCTCTAGTGTCGCTTCAATGTCTAAAATGTGTTTTTTGATTTACCTAATTGAACTAATAATAAAGCTTCCCACGAAATTAGGCGTAAGCCTGACAAAAGCCTCAACCCAATGAGCCCCAATAATACTCCAAATGGACCGAAACTCTAACCAACCATACACTAACCCAATAAAATTAAATTTCACTCTTTTAAGTTAAAAACGGACATTCTAAAAGTAAAAAAAAAGTCAACCCAAAATTGAACAGATTTTAATAAATTAATTACCTCATTCTCTTAGTTTGTAAGTTGGCAGGAGTCCATTAAGTTAAGACTTAATTATTAATTTTTACATTATAAGAAACTACTTCACGATCGGGGGAACCTGACACCGAGAAAATAATCTAAGCAAGAAAAATCCCGACAGTCCTGACAATTCCATAGTTTTTCATATTACCGGTCACTTAAAACATTTAATTAATGTATTATAGTGTATTGTGCCAATTTTCAAAAGGTGTTAATTCACGTAACATATATACAATCACATATATGAATTTCATAACAACAAATAAGAATATAATAAGTGATATACCATATGTCACATGATAATAATAACTCGTCACAAGAAATTAATCAAATTAATAATTAATTTGTTACTACAAAAATACGGGGTCTTTTAAGGGGTGTTGGTGACGAAGGGACAAAATATAATTGATGAAATATCATTTGCTAAGGAAAAAATGGATAAATGAGCAAAGATGGTCAGTAAAATTTTATTTGTAGTCATATTGATTGTGTAAATTGTAAAAAAAAAAATAGTTATATATATACATATGCAACACATGTGGGAGTTTTTATACATGAGGACCCTTTATTAAAAATTCACAACCTTCTTACAAATTAGGATTCCTCATAAATAATGAGACTTTATTATGATTAATAGTAAAACTTAATGATAAGAGTAATCTTAGATAAAATCGAGATGTTGAGCCATTTTACATGGTCAAAATGTGTTAATTCATTATGTAAGAGTAATGTTATGAGTCCCAATTATATCCTCCAAATCATTTCTAAAATGAGTTGGGCATAACATAAACGTATTATACTGCGTCATTATTAGAGTAAAAAGTCCAACATTTAATGTTATCTCAACTCATCTGGGGATAATTTGAGACATTAATTGTGACTCATATAATTATTTATTATGTAATGGGACAAAACCAAGTGCGGGTATATGTTTGTACTTTAGGAGCAAGACTCATCGTTGCCCTTAGTCCACATAGTGGTAGAGTTCTTTTCCTATGTAACATCTACACTCAACAACTAGTTTTTTACTCAATACCTAGCTTTTATAAATCTATTTATTCTCCAATTTGAATCAAAATTAACTATTTATTTCTTTTTTTACTTAACACCCCGTAATAATGTCGTATTTTTACATAACCCCTTGAAAGATGAAAATTAGACATAATCACCCAAAACGTGACAAACGTTATTCCTCGTTAAAAAACTCAATTAATCGGTATTTTCACTTAATCCCATCTATATTTTGGACGAAAATGTCCTCCGATTATATCAAAATACGACATTATTACGAGAGGTTAAGTAAACGAAAACACTTTTTAAAATAAAAAATTTGACCCTTTCTAAATTATACAATAATTAAAACTATTTCAGCTGTTTTTTTAACTCTATGTGTTTTTTCAAACAGTGCATGTTTTAAAAAAAATATTTTAACCATTTTTTTTAATCTGTACATTAATTGAAACTATTTCAACTATTTTAAAAAAAATACATGTTTTTTTTAAGTACACATTTTTTTTAAAATTAAACTATTTTAACAGTTTTTTAAATTGTAGATGTTTTTAACTATTTTTATTTTTGTAAATTGTATATGTTTAAAAAAATACTTTTAACTATTTTTTAAAACACACATAATTTTAAATAAAAATTGCATTTAAAATAATAGAGTTAGTTTTTTTTCTTATAAATACCCACATAACATAAAATCACTTACACTTTAAAAAAATCTAAAAATAGTTTTAATTAATCTACAGTTAAAATAGCTACGCACAGTTTAAAATAAATAATTGAAAATATTTTTACTTAACTTACATTTTAAAAATATTATCAATATAGTTTTTAATATAAAACACATACAGTTTTTTTAAAATATTTTTAATTAGTGTATAGATTTTATATGAAAAAGTTAACAAAAAATATACATTTTATATAAAAATTGGGTGAAAAATGTGTATAGTCGTTTTAGAAAAAAAGAAGTTAAATATATTTTTTAAACACGTACAATTTAAAAAAAAACGGATAGTTTTTAGAAAAACGAGCACAATTAAAAAAACACACATAGAGTCTTTACTTTTAAAAAATGGGATTTTAGACTTAACCCTCGTATAAAAATACCATATCACCCTCACCTCCCCCCCCCCCCCCCCCCCCCCCCCCCACACACACACACTATTGTAGGGGATAATAAAATAAATATTAATAGAATTTTTTAATGGAGAGCAATATTTGTCTTTTTGTCAAGTTTTGTCAAAAGGCCCATTTTTTCACATTTACCAATCTTATCTTTATGTGTGTACCACCCCAACTTCATAAAATAGTTTTCAATGGGGTCAATATGAATCTCATCCCCCCAAACGATCTTCTACTTTGTAAGAGTTGATTGTATAATTCCGAGGACTGTGTCACCATAGTGACAATTCTGAAAAGCAGGAAATGAATATGTAAAGAATAATGCTGCTCTATCCGGTCGCTAATACATATTTAGTACAGGGTGTCTAGGTGAACAGCATTAATAAAGTAAAACAATACATCATTTACTTTATAAAAAAAAGAAAAAATATTAAGATTATTTGAAATGAGATAAAAATAATAAAAAAATAATTATTAGAATAATAATTTTATTTTTTTAATTACTTTTTTTTGTTTTTTAAAAAAATATTTTTAACTTATTTAGTCCCTTAAACACTCATTTACCGAATATTTTCTTCTTTTTACAGGTGCGCACCAGCGGTACCCATTATTTTTTAACTTAATTTTTTTTAATTAGCCCGGCACTATCTCTCGGGTTATCTAGTATTATTCTTTTGTTTGTTTTTTTAATTATTTTTAACTCATTTAGTCTCTCAAACACCCATGTACTCAATATTCTCTTCTTTTTAAAGCTCCGCACCAGCGGCGCTCCTTATTTTTACACTTAGTTTTTTAAAATTATTTTTAACTCATTTAATCCTTCAAACAACCATTTACCCCATATTCTCTTATTTTTAAAGGTCCGCGCCAACGGCACCCTTTATTTTTAAACTTGTTTTTTTTTAATTATTTTTAAATCATTTAGTCCATCAAACACCCATTTACCCAATATTTCCTTATTTTTAAAGGTTCGCGCCAACAACACTTTTTATTTTTAAACTTAATTTTTTATTTTACAATATTGAAAATAATTTTTTTATTTCTTAAAACTATTTAAAAATGTAAAAAAAAAGTTTTTTTTATTTATACTAAACTAACTTTTATTTTTTAAAACAGTTTTTCTCAAAAAAAAAAATTTGTTATATTAAAATAGTGTTTTTTAACAATATATTTTTTCTAATTTGTGAAAAATATTTTTTTCTATAAAACAATTTTTTTAAAATAAAAAAATTCAAAAACTCTTATTAAAACTAGACCATATTTTTCTAACAAGAAAAACTAACATGCAATAAAAAACTGCCACTTAGGAATGTGTACTAAGAGTGTACTAGGAGCGTGTAAGCCTAGCACTAGTCATATGTAAAATGCACATTGTTAATACACTACCACATCATCCTTCTATCTCGTCTAAAACTTGAAAATGTTATATCTTATATTTTATATGTGATGTGAGATTATTAGAAAACTTCAATTTTTGAAAAGCATTTGTTGAGATGTACCAAATAAAATCTATATTTAATATTTTATTTAAAAAATACTCTTTATACATATGTTTGTGATAGATTAGATTTCTTAAATTTTACACCTACGAAAGTTGAAAGTAAATATTTGAGTGTAAAATAAAGTAGTACATAATTTTAGTCCATTGAAAATGTTAAGGCCCCGTTTGGTTGTCTCAAAATTGTAAATTGACTCATTAATAAATTGATTCATTCATATATTGATCCATTAACTGTGTTTGGTTTCATTAATGAAGTGATTTATTAATTGCCCCATTTTAACTCATGTGTAAAATTTGAAATTGGATCATTTCACAAAAAACGTGAAATGCATTCATTTGAAATAGGAGTCACATAAAGTGTTTCACCTCTCTCTCTTTTCCCTCCGTTCCCCCATCCCCATTCCCATACCCCTCCCCCTCTTTTAATTTATTTTTATATTTTTTTGTCATAGAACCTTAACATTAATTTCAAATTACCAAATATTATGTCAAAATGGATTTAAACTCATTTCAAATCCACTCATTTACAATTCACTAATTCACAATGAATCAATTTATATAATTAAATAATTTGCATAACCAAACAAGGTTTTAAAGAATAAATTCTTGGACGGGGCTCATTTTTTTTCTTTTTCGAATCAGTATGAAGATGTGATCGCCCTACACTTTCTACCATTTAGATAGCACGTATGTTATCATTGTTATTACATTTTCATGAAGGGAGTAGCTATTGGCACTCAAAAGAATTCTTCTAACACTCCATTTTCTAACCAAATGTCAATTATACCCTTAAATTTACAAAATTTAAACTTCTACTTTTTTGCCTCCAATTAAAACAAATGTATTTGAAAAAGACTAAAAATTGGTATTTTTAATAAAAAAATATTTTTTTAAATAAAAAACTGTTTTAAATAAAAATCTGTTTTAATTTTTTTTTTTACTTTTCATAACTGTTTAAAAAAACATTTCAAAACTCTTTTGGCCAATGTAGTCCCTAAAATCTATTTATTTAATAATTATAAAACAGTTTTAATAAAATACAGTTTTAATAAATTAAAAAAAAATCTTTTATTAAAAAAAAGGGTTTTAATAAAATACAATTTTAATAAAAAAACAGTTTTAATTAAAAAAACAACCTTTTATTAAGAAAAATGTTTTATTAAAAATGTAAAACAGTCTTAAAAGTGTATTTTATTAAACATTTTTAAAACTGTTTCTATTAAAAATGTAAAACAGTTTTAAAATTGTATTTTTTAAATCAATTTTAAATTGTATTTTTTAAACTGTTTACAGTTTTAAATTGTTTTTATTAAAAATGTAAAACAGTTTTAAAATTGAATTTTTTAAAAACAGTTTTAAATTGTTTTTTTTTAAAAACTGTTTACAGTTTTAAATTGTTTTTATTAAAAATGCAAAACTGTTTTAAAACTGTATTTTTTTTTAAAACAGTTTACTGTTTTGCATTTTTAATAAAAATTAAACAATTTTTATTACAAACAGTTTTAATAAAATTCAATTTTATTAAAAATCGTTTTTTTCTTGATAAAAAACTGTTTGATAAACAAAAATCAGATCATGTTCATGTTAGATTTAAAAATAAGATTTAATATATTCACATTTATTTGGGTCGTGTTAGGTAAACAAATGAGAATCTATGTCTTATCGTGTTGTATTTTAATTAAACAGTGTTCGTGTTAGATAAAATAAAATATTAATATTTATTTTTTTGTTTTAAAATTCAAGAACCATTTAATCCATTTTTCTATTTATGGTTCCTTTTTAACATAATCTATTTATTAAAGTTTTTTTTTGGTTTATTTTATATTTTTAATTTGAGTCATGTTCGTGTTAGGTGAAAAAATAATATTTATGGCATGAAGTGTTTTAACTGGGTCGTGTTCATATCTTTTTTTTTTAAGTTTGTGGCATGTCGTATTGTTTCATGTCACTATTATTTGTGTTGCATTTGTGTTAGCCAAATAAAAAATGGATTTCATGTCGGACAGCATTTTTAGTTGATCGTTTTCGTGTTCGGTAAAAAAAATGATTTTGCATCGTATTGTTTTTATTTGGGTGGTGCTCGTTTTAGGTGAAGAATTTTTTTTTGTCACGTGTCGTGTCTCTTTTTAATTGAGTCGTGTTCTTGTTTATTTAAAAAAAATGATTTCGGGGTAAAAAAGACGTTTTTGCGTTTTTTAATAGTTCATTTTTTTTAAATTATATATTATTTTTTACACTCCTTGTTTTTTTTATAGTTCATTTTTTAAAATTAAGTATATAATTTTTGGGGTAAAAAAGAGGTTTATATCTTTTTGTGAGTGAGAAAAATGGAAAGAATTAATCATAAGGGTATAAGAGTCTTTAACTTTTATGTGAAAACAACGTGGAGTGTTAGAAGATTTTTTTAAGTGTGAATAACTATACCCTTTCATGAAATGATATAGTGATAGCTAGGGGTGTTCGCGGTCCGGTCCGGTTCGGTTTTAAGGTTTTTTTCGGATCGGACCGACTTGGTCGGTCCTCTAAAAAAATGGACCGAGACCGGACCGAAAATGTCGGTTAACCGACCCTAGTCGGTTCGGTTTTTTATAGGGTCGGTCCGGTCTAACCCGTCGGTCCTCACATTAATGAATTACATCATTTATAATAATAAAAATATACCCGAGTCTATTTTTTCCAAATATTAAAAACTAAAAAATATCGAAATTTACAATTAAAACAAAACTAGTATTGGATTAAACTATAATTTAAACTAGTCAAATATTAAAATTAATATTTTCACTATTTGTTTATCTTATATATATACATATGTATCTAAAAATATATTATTTTATATATAGTCGGTCCGGATCGGTCCTAACAGGGTTTTTGAATCTGTAAACCGTGGACCGGACTGACTAGGTCGGTCCTCCAAAAAAATAAACCGAGACCGGACCGATTAAGAAAACAAACCGAAAAAAAGTAGTCGGTTCGGCTCGGTTCGGTTCGGTCCAGTCGGTATTTTTAACACCCCTAGTGATAGCAGTTGACTTATGACCTCTCTTTGGTCACTTCCAAAAGAAACGGTTTATTAAAACACCAAATGGACCTCCGATCTAAGAGCAACTCTACTGGTGGAACAGCATGAAAGGCAAATTCACAACATTTTACCTTTCGTTTGGAGATAACTCCACAGTGGTGGAGAACCATCTTTTGGAGATTTGATTCCTACGAACTAATGTTGTTCGTAGGAAATATGTTTCATATTTCCTACGAACAACATTAGTTCGTAAGAAATGATACGGACAACTAAAGTTCGTCAGAACCCAAATATATAATAAAAAATAATTATTTATAATTGATACGAGTTCCTACGAACTTCATTTGTTTGTAAGAATTCTTACGAACCAATGAAGTTCGTAGGAACCCTTTGCAAATTCTCTTCCCAGTTTGTAACTTTGCAGAACCACTATAAATCAACGGACAGAATCTGTTGAATTAAGCCCACCACTGGAGTCGTCCTATTTTGTAAATTTACAAATTTGTTTGGCATTTTGCATCTCCATTGTGGATGCTCTAACCCAATTAGATTCGATGTTATGTGGTTGTTGATGTAAAAAATTAGATCGCTCTAATTATTCAATCACAGATAAATAAAATGAGACAAAGATTTTTAAAGTGGTTCAGCCTTATAAGAATGGCCTACGTCCACTGTTATGTTATTGCTGAGTGTTTGGGAATTCTCGATTACAAGTTCAATCCAGAAATTCCTCTCCCCTTGAATGAGGGTGATACAAAGTATTTATAGCCCTTAGGCTGTACATGAATGGGTCGATACATTAAATGAGAATACATATGAAAGGGTAATACATTTAATGCAGCGTGCGCGTCAAGATGATGAACATTCAATGAATAGTTGAACGGTTGACATTCTGGCAATTAATATTACGACCGAGGTGCAGCTCGGACCGCCTTAGTTGCTCAGGAGTTCCTCGGAGCGCTAGAGTACCTCGGAGTGTTACAGTTACTCGGTATATCCTCGTTGCTCGGGGAGAACATGAGTTGGTCGAGGAAATGAACTTCCTCGTTGTTATTGTGCCACGTAGATTGACAAGTGTCTTCGTCTGATTCGTCCACATCAGCATATTAATTTTGGTATCAACAGAAGCCCCCAATGTTTCATATTTCGAACTTTGAGGAGTATGGAACATTCTTTCTCGGTTTATGGCAATATTGAATGATCTTCCTGGGTTTTAGGAGCATCGTATTTAAATTTATTCCCAAATTCAACGAATCCGACTTTTTTCGAACTTTTAAGAGCGCTTCGATCTTAGTGCCCTTTTTGTCCTTTTAGCCGTCGGAAGTTCAATAGTTTCTTTTTTGTAATCATTTCATTCGCCGCTTCCCAAGGCAAAGTATTTAAACTTCTTAGGTAACCATACCGTCTTCTTCTTTTTCCAATTTCATGCATTCAAGCTTTCTATTTTCTCCTTCTCTGTTGTGCGTTCATCCTAGTTTTCGTTCGTTGTCAACATACTTCCTTTCTTCCTGTAAGATCTTCTTCCTTTCTTCTGTATCTTTTTTATTCAGTATGGTTTATATTGTGGAGTCTGTTGAGAAGTTTCGTTCCGATTTTTCCATTCCTTCTTGGGTAACTCTGGAGGTTCTTTCTGAGCCTTTAGATTATTTTCGATTGGCTGAGGGACATTGGTTCCCCAGTCTATTCATTGCTGAATGTGGATTTTCTTTTCCACCGAACCCATTGTGTCTTGAGTTTTGTCAGTATTTTGATCTTGTCCCTGCAAAAATAGCCCCCAATTCATGGAGAATAATTAATGGGGTGCACAAATTAAATCTAACTCATGGGACTCGTATAGGGATCCCTGAAATTATGTATTGCTATAAATGGGCCACTCTAGATAATATTTATTACTTAAAAACTAGGTTTCTGAATAGGGCTCTTGTAGTTAACCTCCTTGACTCAAATAGAGATTATTTTGAACATGGGTTGATTATTAAAAATTGGCAATATGCCCCTTTAGTTGGAGATGGAGTATACAACGGTCCCATATGCCCCCCATATGGCAATGGGATAGGTTTATTTTTCATTTCATTTTACTTATGAAGTTATGCTTTTATCATGTTTGACAAAATGTATGACTGATATTTCATTATGTGTTTGTTTGCAGTTGATAGTAAAAGAAAACTCCAAAAGAATCAGAGGTTAATATTAAGCATCTGAAACTTATCTGGGGTTTGCATAAGAACGTTGCAGACGAGCACATCAGGTCTGCATCATATCTGCTACAGTATAAGAGTTACACAACCTCTTATACTGCTCGCCCTGTTGAACCAGCTTCAACTCCAGAAGATTCTTCTTCAGATTCTCATCTTCCTTTAAGTCAAAGAATGGGCAAGAAAAGAGCTCCTCCTGCTCTCTTTGATGACATTACTTCTGTTGTTGGGGCTAAGAAAAGAAAAACTGATGTCCCAGAGGGGACTAAGAAGGTGGATGCTGCACCCTCCAAAGCTGCCGAGAAGCCCCCAGTGGCTCCGAGCAAGAAAGTTGCTCCTATGGAAGTGATTACTATCTCTCCGACCAAGAGTTCTTCCTTAGTTGAAGCTACCGAAGTCCCCTTGAGGAGATTGAGGAAATCATCCTCAATCAATTTGGCTAAAATTGTCTCTTCCCCACCATCTGGTGTTGTTGGTGTTCCAACCATCATTCCTCCGAGCTCTGCAGTGAGCTCGGTAAAAACTTGGATCATACCCGAGGTCCAAGGAATTGATGAAAAAATTTCTAGGGATATGCTGACATCCCTAGCTACTCGTCATCTTGCTTCGGTAAATTTCTCACATTCTGAATTTTCTTTCTTTCTCTGAATGCTTGCATTTTGTATTGACTTTACTGTTTTTCTCATCTTTCAGCTGGTGAACTGTTTCAATAATATTGTGAAAAAAGATGAAGCTATTAAAGCTTCAAGCTCCTCGTCAGGTGTAGAGGATGCTCTGCTGGGTTTGACCCAATCCTTGAAGGAATCTCGCCAACAGTATAGTGAGGATAAGGCTGTTTGGGAGAAAAAGTTGTCTGCAGTTGACGCCGAGAAGGTGAAGATGGCTGAAATCTCCAAGAGTTTGGAGGATAAAGTAAAAGGTTTAGAGGTCGAACATCAGAAGTATGATGTCAAGCTCAAGAACTTGGGAGAGCTTGAAGATAAGTTGAAGAAGGCAGAGGAAAAGTTGTCCGCCCTGCAAGATATCAAGGTCCAAAAGGAAGAATTGGATGTGAAGCTCTCCTCGGAGAAGTTAAAAAGAAAACTCGCCATTAAAAAATCCTTCAGCGCTGGCTGGGAAAAAGGATGGGATAAGGGGATTGCTGCGATGACATCCCAAGTCCAATATGGGAAGTTGAAATACTTTCGAGATGGCTGGGTAGCTGCCCTACAGGAATTGAAGGTCAAGGATGATTCTGATCTATTCCAGTTGCACCTCCCTGGTCCTCCTCCACCAATTGTGGAAGAAGAAGAAGATGAGTCTGCCTCTGATGAATCTTCTATGGCTATAGGTGATCAAGTCCCTGCCTCTCTTCCTGTTGCCAACGAGGACATTTCTTCCATGCCTCCTCCTTCTGACAAAATTTCAACTCCTGCAGATCAAGTTGCTGTTACCACCGAGCAACCAAGCTCCTAGTCCCAGCCTCCCGAGAAAGTCTTGGGAGACAAGGAAAAGGTGTGAAGTTGTTCGGTATCATTTCTATCTTTCAGTTTTTGTAATCAAACAATGTAATCCTTTTGTGATTTAATAAAATACATCTTCGTTCATCTCTGTTGTTGATGATTTGTTTTTGTTGATTGTTGTCTTTTTCTCATCCTTAGTTTGTTGCTAGAATGGAACTGATATCTACACATGATACAAAGCTGATGCAGCAATGTCACGAATATTATAAGGCTGGTCATACAGATCTTAGTACATCAGAAATAGCTGACATCCTTGGTCATGATGCCTCAGAACAAGCAATTGAAGCTTATCGGTACTTAAAGGATTTACTCGACCGAGCTGTGGCCAACAGTGTGGCTTACTATGAATTGATCGAGGAACTTCATTGTTCCTTAGAAGATCTCCAAGGTCAGCACAATGAATCAATGGCTTTGTTGCACAAGGATTATGAAAATAGATACCAACAACTTTCTTCTGAAACAGGCCATAAAAAGATCCTTGCTGGATACGACGTTAGGGAAAGAACTTTAAAAGGTGAAGTCGAGGCTTGCAGGCAGATTGCTGAGTTACTGGAACAAGAGAACAATAATTTGCAGAAAAAGCTGGCACAGTATGAATCTGCAGCGTCATCTTCCACTGCTTTAGTGCAAGTTACCGATGAAGGTTTCTCGTTCTTAGAAGTTGAGAATGCCAAATTAAGGCAAGAACTGGACAACTTAAGAAAATCTGTTATTCCTGTGACTGCTCGGGGACGAGGAAGAGGTTCTCGTGGGCGAGGAAGAGTTGTTCAAAATATTGCCGAGGAGCAAAGTTCTCTAGTCGCTGCTCGGAGTCGATAAAAAAATGTTAGCCGCAATGTTGAAGAAGCTCGTACTCAGTCGACGTTAGAAACCCAAGCATTCCAATTGAACGCAAAAGACCGAGCTCTGTCTGAAATATCCAAGAAAAATCTATCATTGGAGGATCAACTTACTGCGATGAAGACTGCTCTTGATAATAAGGATGTTTTTGCTAGGAGCCTTCACGAACAATTGGATAGATTAAACTTCCAATTCCATAAACAGCCCAGGGAATTTTGGATGGCAGGATACAATGAAGCCCTAGTTCATTTAGATGCTCGGATTGAACATGCCAATAATGAAGGTTATAAGCAGGGGTGGTTGAACGCCCTGGGTGTACTGAAATTAGAGCAAGGGCATTTCTTATGGGATTATCATGCTCCAGGGTTACTAGATTTGCCTGTGCCACCTTTCAAATTGGACATGGAATGGATCCCAGCTCGTTCCATTCCTCGGAGTTTAATTTCAAAATATCTCGGCGACTATAGTCTTCATTCTCAGACTGAATTATCTCGTCCAGAGGATCTCTTGGATACACCTTCTGTGATGAACGTCAGAATGCTCAGAGATGTTAATTTCATCAATTCTCCTCTTTGCTTAGAAGATCCTCCTGCCGGCGAGGAACCTGTTTCAAAAGCTAAAGGAAAGAAACCAATAGAATAGGTTTTTTAATGTAATAATTAGCACATATGTATAACTTGTAATACATTTTTATCTTAATGAAAGAATTTCATTTTCTTTTTGCAAATTTGTATTACGATTGTCTTGTGTTTATCAAACATTTTTACTTTTGTGTATCTGTTAAAAAGATAACAATATGATGCTGCTCATCAACCAACTTAGTAATCAAAATTACAAGTATCAATGCTGCTCAATCACTTAATAATAAAGTAATGAGTATAAAATGTTCAAAACATTTCCAACCAGCCAAGGTTGTTAAATTGTGTTTGTCGACCAACTGCAGTTTTATCCCCGACTAACCATACTTGGTAAACTTTTTTTTTTCTAAAATGCATCCGACTAACCATGGTCGATAATTTATCCTCGTCGACCAAGTATAATTGGTCACCGACCAACTATACTTGGTTCAGTTTGGAATTCTTTGTATTTTCTGGAATGATTTTACCTTCCGACCAACTTGTTGCCTTGTGAGAGCATATTTTTGGTTCTTTCGAACTATTTGTCCACTAGTTATCTTACCAACCTTAGTTGGTCACGCTAGTGTATGCCTTCTAACCAAAGGAGGATATTTTTTGGTTCTTTCGAACTATTTGTCCACTAGTTATCTTACCAACCTTAGTTGGTCACGCTAGTGTACGCCTCCTAACCAAAGGAGTATATTTTTTTTGGTTCTTTCGAACTTTTTGTCCACTAGTTATCTTACCAACCTTAGTTGGTCACGCTACTGTACGCCTCCTAACCAAAGGAGTATATTTTTTGGTTCTTTCGAACTTTTTGTCCACTAGTTATCTTACCAACCTTAGTTGGTCACGCTAGTGTACGCCTCCTAACCAAAGGAGTATATTTTTTTTTCTTTCGAACTTTTTGTCTTCTTTTTGCTGTCTGGTTTTTGCTGTCGAGCAGCGTAGTGTACAACACTAGTATTCCCCGAACAACTTTCAATAGAAAGAAAATGGTGAAACATCCTCATTTTATTCATAATGAAGGAACTGTTTTACATTTTACATTACTGATAATACTTGCGAAGGTGTTCAGCATTCCAAGCATTCTTGAATTCTTCTCCTTCTAGAGTTGCTATTCGGTAAGTTCCTGGTCGAACAACTTCTGTAACTCGGTAAGGCCCATGCCAGTTTGCCTCCAATTTATTGTGCTTCTGAATGACCTTATTTAGTATATAATCTCCTTCTTTTAAATCACATTTCTTCGCCCTTTTGTTGTAGAAAAGAGCTGTTCGTTGTTGATAAGCAGCATTCCTAATGGCTGCCTCTTCTCTGACCTCTTCGAGCATGTTCAAATCCAGTCTTCTCATCAAGTCGCTGACTGGGGAATTGAAATTCAGCACTCTGTGCGTTGGGAGACCTAACTCGGCAGGTATTACAGCCTCACTTCCAAATGCTAGCATATATGGTGATTCTCCAGTCGCTGCTCGGGGAGTTGTTCGGTAAGCCCACAATACTGATTGTAGCTCGTTAATCCAGTTAGCTTTAGCTTCACTTAACCTTTTCTTCAAACCATTTAGCAGTGTTCTATTCGTCACTTCAGTCTGTCCATTGCTTTGAGGATGGCCTGGTGCTGAATGGACCTTCAAAATGTTCGACTGATGACAATAAGCAGCAAATTCCTCGTTATCAAATTGGGTTCCATGGTCTGTGATGAAGGCATGAGGGAGACCATATCGACAGATGATATTCTTCCAAACGAACTGGTATACCTTCTCGTATGTCATGTCGATGAGGGGTTCAGCTTCTACCCACTTAGTAAAATAGTCTACTGCGACGACGAGGTACTTAAATCTTCCTCGGGTGATCGGCAATGGTCCCACCAAATCAATTCCCCACATGGCGAATGGCCAAGGGGAAGTTATGGGTGTCAACAATGCTTGTGGAGTTCGTCGGATAGAGGAAAAACGTTAGCACTTGTCACATTTCTTAACATAGGCTATACAATCAGCCCTCATTGTTGGCCAATAGTATCCTTGAGCCATTACCCTTTGTAAAAGCGTTCGACCTGCTACATGAGCTCCACAAGACCCTTCATGGATTTCTTCAATCAATTCTTTCACCTCGGAGGGATGTACACATCTCTGCAAACCTGCCATAATTCCTCGTCTATACAAAATACCATTAGTTAACACATACCGAGCAGCTTTATACTTCAGTTTCTTGGCAGCGAGCTTGTCCTCCGGCAGTCTTCCTTCTTCAATATATGCACTGATGGGATCCATCCAAGATGGTGCTAAATCAAGGGTAATTACATTCATTGTTAGGTCTTCATCTATGCTCCGACCTTCTAATATTTCAATCGGTATGGTTCTTCGCAACTCGGTACGAGTAGCTGATGCTAGTCGGGCCAGTGCTTCTGCTTGTACATTCTCCATCCTCGGTATTCTCACCAACCGAATGGCATCAAATTCTGTCAACAACTTCATCACCTTTGCGTGATATTTGATCATTAACTCTCCTTTAACCGCATATATTCCCGTCATCTGATTCACAATTAATTGAGAATCACTGAATACCATCACTTGTTGTGCTTCCATAACTTTTGCCAAGTTTAACCCCGCTATCATGGCCTCATACTCAGCTTCATTATTAGAGGCTTTGAATTGGAATCGTAAAGCATATTCCATGTCAATCTCATCTGGGGTGCTCAAAACAATTCCTGCGCCGCAACCTGCTGTGCAAGATGAGCCATCTACATATAATCTCCATATGGGTAATCCGTCTTCAAATTCCTTATCTGACAGGGTTCCTCGGTGAAATATTTGTTGCTTCTTTTCATCCTCCCCTAACACTTTTCGCTCCTCGTCGTTCATTTCTTCTCGCTCCTTTACCAACTGAAGCTGGTCTGAGTTTGAAGTCGATGATCCTTCTACATCCATAAGTCCTTTTACCAACTGGGGTTGGTCCGGATTTATGTCTGTTGATCCTGTAACATCCACAGGTTGGTCAGCGAGCAACTGTTGTTCCTCGGGGGTATCAGGGTATGTAAACTCTGCTATAAAATCTGCTACAGCTTGCCCTTTCAATGATGATCTGGGCTCATATACAATATCATATTCACCAAGTTCTATTGCCCAGTACATCAATCTTCCTGATTTTTCTGGCTTGTGAAGGGCTTGTCTCAATGGCATGTCGGTATACACAATGATGGTATGGGCCTGGAAATATGGCCTCATTCTTCTACTTGCTTTAATTAATGCCAATGCCAATTTTTCTAACTTTGGGTACCTGATCTCCGCACCTCGAAAAGCCTTACTTGTGTAATAAATTGGCTTCTGGACTCCATTCTCCAATCTAATCAATGCCGAGCTAACTGCATTTTCTGATACTGCTAGATACAAGTACAACATCTCTCCTGTTATTGGCCGAGACAATAATGGAGGTGCTCCCAAATACTTTTTCAAGTCTTGAAAGGCCTTCTCACATTCATCAGTCCACTCAAAAGTTTTTCGAAGTGTTTTGAAGAATGGGAGGCATTTGTCAGTTGCTCGAGATACAAATCTGTTGAGTGCTGCAACTCGTCCCGTAAGACTCTGCACTTCTTTCTTTGTTGTTGGAGATCGCAACCCTAAAAGAGCTTTGATCTTATCTGGATTTGCTTCAATGCCTCGCTGATTGACAATGTATCCGAGAAACATTCCTTCTCGTACTCCAAATGTGCACTTCGTCGGGTTGAGCTTCATCTGGTATTTATTCAATTGATCAAAGGTCTGAGCTAAGTCAACTAGATGATCTGTAGCTTTCTTGCTTTTTGTTAGCATATCATCGACATAGACTTCCATGTTGCAACTGATTTTTTCGGTGAAAACCTTGTTCATCTGCCGCTGGTATGTCGCTCCTGCATTTTTCAAACCAAAAGGCATAACATTATAGCAATAAGTTCCCCTAGGGGTAATAAAAGAAGTACTTTCCCTGTCTTCAGGTTTCATTTTGATTTGGTTGTAGCCAGAGTAAGCATCCATGAAGCTGAGCAGTTCATGTCCCGAGGTAGCATCCACCAGTTGGTCAATTCTGGGCAATGGAAAATGATCTTTTGGGCATGCCTTGTTGAGATCAGTGAAATCAACACACATTCTCCATTTATTGTTCTTCTTCTTTACCATCACCACGTTTGCCAGCCAGTCTGGATATTTCACATCTTCAATGAATTGGGCTTTCTGGAGCTTCTCGACCTCCTCTTGTATGGCTTGATTCTTCTCGAGGCTAAATACTCTTCTTCTCTGCTTTACAGGCTTGATTTCCTTATTCACATTGAGTTCATGACATAAGACATTTGGATCTATTCCTGGCATGTCCTCATGACTCCATGCGAAAGTTTTCTTCCTGTTTCTCAAGAACATTATCAACTCTTGTTTTATTGAAGCATCCAACGACGAACCTATCTAGGTTACTCGTTCAGGGTGCTCCTCGTCCAGAATAACATTTTCTGTAGATTCTACCACCTGTCCTTTCACAAGTTGGGATTCATCCCTGGGATCAAGAGTTTCAATTTCTGTACCTTCCTCTACCTGGTAGGTAATAGTCTTTTTCCTTGATTCTTCAAGCTCCTCTTGCTCGGCAGATGAATAATAGCATTCCCGAGCTACTTTTTGATCACCTTTCACAACTCCTACTCCGAAGTTTGTTGGGAATTTTAAGCATTGATGCAATGTATATGGAACTGCTTCGAACTTCTTCAAACCAACTCTTCCCATGATGATGTTGTAGGCTGACTGCACATTCTTATCCATCACAAAGAAGCGTATTCTTTCTGTTCGACAAGTGGGCCAAGTTCCAATGAATATGTCCAACTTGATCGTCCCAAGCGGAAAAACTTTCTCGCCAGCAAAACCCAGAAGGGGTCTGTGATAAGGTTCCAATTGAGATAATTTCAAATTCAAACTATCAAAACATGAATAATACATGATGTCTGCCGAACTACCATTGTCCACCAACACCCTTGAAATCACCACATATTTCATCCTCATTTTGATCACCAAGGGATCGTCGTGAGGGTAAAGAACACCTGCCAAATCGTTTTTTGAAAAACCAATAACTAGCTTATCTTTATTTACCTTCCTCGGACGATCATCCTCGGCAAGATTTATTCGTTGAATATATGAGCAGGCTTGAGCCTCTCCGAGATAGGCCTTTCTTTCTGCAGTAAGGTCTCCCCCACCAGCATCTCCTCCTGTTATAACATTACAATCAATTGACCCAAAACGTATGGAAAATACCTCTCGTTCAGGCTGCCTTGGATTTTTTGGAAGATCGGGGTCTTCATCTGGATCATCTTCATGATTTCTTTTCTTTTTCTCCTCCGCCCGATGAGGAGATCTGGAACGATCTCTAGTTCTATCATCATTCTTCCTTTCACCTCTGCGATCTACATACTTTGACAACTTTCCTCTTCGGATGAGCGTTTCAATCTCGTTCTGAAGGGCTATGCAATTTTTGGTCGTATGGCCATGATCTTTATGGAACTCGCAATATTTGGCCCTATTCCTCAGTTCAGGATTGGTCCTCAATTTATCTGGCCACTTGATTTCTTCGTTATTCTTGATTTCTTCTAAAACATGATTAATACCCATCTTCAATGGAGTATAGTTATCATATTTCTTCAGGACTTCCCATGACGTCCTATTATTCTTGGAATGCTTGTCACCACCATTACCTCTTTGCTCTTTCTTCTTAGATTTGTCAACCTCCACCTTGGTTTCTTTATCCATATTCTTCTTCGCAGCCATAGCCTCCTCGGCATTCATGATTTTGGCCGCTTTTGCCATCAACTCTGACATAGTTTTAGGTGGATCTTTGGCCAAAGTGTAGTATAATTTGTTAGGCAGCAGTCCACTCATCAAAGCAGTGATCGCTGTCTTTTCTTCGTAATCTATGACTTCCAGTTTCTCGTTATTGAAACGAGTTATGTAATCCCTAGTACTCTCACCTGATTTTTGTCTAACACTTAACAAGTGCGCTACTCGCTTTACTGGCTTTGCTCCAAAACAGAAATTGCCAATGAACAACTCGGCTAACTGAATAAAAGTCGAAATCTTACCCCGAGGAAGATTGTTGTACCATATCTGCGCAGACCCGGTAAGAGTTACCGAGAATGCTCTACATCTCATCTCGTCGGGGACGGCATATATGTCGGTAGTAGCTTGGTATTGTTCTATATGAAGAACATGATCTGTCTTTCCATCATACTTAGGGGTCACTACAGGTGCTTTGAATTTCGATGGTGTAGGAAAATTCACAATGGCCTGCACAAAAGGTGTCCCTTGAACAAAAGTTCTCTGTAAAGGATTCCTTTCTTTAACCATTTCTCCAAGTCTATCCTCCAATCGCTGAATGGAACCCTTCCATGCTTCATTTCCTTCCTCGGGCTGCTTAGTCCGAGCAATTGATTGTTCTGACGTAGCTTCCTGAGATCTATCTCGACGAGTAGCTGGTCTTGATTGTGCTGATCCTTCTCTCAAACCTGATGGTGGTCGAAAGCTTCTCGATGGGGCTCTAGGTGGACTCATATTTCTCCTTGGTCCTAATCGACTGAAAGGAGATGCCCTGCTTAATCTTTCCAGGGCGCTAGTTCTCTCCGGAGAGAGGGTGATATGTTGATCTGTATCCGTAGCCCGAATCGATGAAGTTCGCCCAGGTTGATAAGAAAAATCATCAGATTCTTCATGACGATATGAATCAGTACGCCTGGATCGCGATTGCCCACGATCACTACTTTGCCTTGAATGGGTAGGTGCACCGCCATGAAGAGTTTGAATGAGTTGCCTCATTGTTTCTTGCATGGCGGTTTGCCCTTCGGCCAGATTCGTCATAATTCCCGCCAGATCTGGAGGTGTAGATGGATTCGGAGGATTTCCAGTATTTCCAGCATTTCGATTACTGGATTCTGGATTATCTGCCATTGATGATAAATGATTTTTGGTGAAAGACGATAGCAACAGTCGTTTCCCACAGACGGCGCCAATCTGTTGATGTAAAAAATTAGATCGCTCTAATTATTCAATCACAGATAAATAAAATGAGACAAAGATTTTTAAAGTGGTTCAGCCTTATAAGAATAGCCTACGTCCACTGTTATGTTATTGCTGAGTGTTTGGGAATTCTCGATTACAAGTTCAATCCAGAAATTCCTCTCCCCTTGAATGAGGGTGATACAAAGTATTTATAGCCCTTAGGCTGTACATGAATGGGTCGATACACTAAATGAGAATACATATGAAAGGGTAATACATTTAATGCAGCGTGCGCGTCAAGATGATGAACATTCAATGAATAGTTGAACGGTTGACATTCTGGCAATTAATATTACGACCGAGGTGCAGCTCGGACCGCCTTAGTTGCTCGTTGCTCAGGAGTTCCTCGGAGCGCTAGAGTACCTCGGAGTGTTACAGTTCCTCGGTATATCCTCGTTGCTCGGGGAGAACATGAGTTGGTCGAGGAAATGAACTTCCTCGTTGTTATTGTGCCACGTAGATTGACAAGTGTCTTCGTCTGATTCGTCCACATCAGCATATTAATTTTGGTATCAACAGTGGTTTAGTTTTAGTCAAGGTTTTAAAAAATGAGGGGCGTGATCGAGGGGTGAATGTCAAGTTTTATGTTTTAGAAGTTTAGGGAGATTTTAGGCGTAAAAAAATGTGAAAAGACATTTAGACTTTTTTTAATATATTTAAATATTTTTAACTATAACAACGCTATTAAAAACATCAAAATTGTACATATATCAAAATATATCTGAATATATGTAAACTAAAATACTATTTTTTAAAATATGAAGGAAAAAAAAGAAAAAAAAAACGTATTTTTTTGGACAAGGGGAAGAGAGGTTTGGGACACCATTTGTCTTTTGATTGTTTTGAGTGAGTTTTTGGTTCGATTTTTAAAAAAAAAAATCTTTAAAAAATGATATTATTTCATTAAAGCATTTTTGTTTTAAAAAAAAGTGCGCCTTAAACTTTTGACCAAGAATAAAGCGTAAAAGACTTAAGACAAGACATTTCTTTTAAGCCTTACGCTTAATCGTCCCTAGACGAAACTTAGTAACACTTTTTAAAATACCGATTTTAGTCTTTAATCTTGCCCTTTCCATTCCTTTCCTTCGTCTTTGTCCTACTTTTATTCTCTATATAATGAATATTATTCTCATAGATAAAAAAATAAATATCTAAAGCCAATCAAAACTGAAAGCTTCAAGACCAAATATATTTGGAAGCTTCTTTATTATTTGGCAGTGGAGTCAAAAGAATTACGTAAACGTAGGTTGTTAGGTTACTTCACTATGGGACCACTAACAACGACTAAGCCAATAAAATGAAGCCAGTTCAATAAAAGACGGCGGTGAAAGCAACTCAATGGCGACATATTCTTGAGGATAGGTTGGTCCATTAATGCTTCAAACAATTCCAATTTATGGTGGTTGGATGACAAGAAGCCGACCTTATCAATGTAGATTATTTACCAAAAGACTAAACGACGAATCAAATGATAGCGCATTTGTTTCTTCCTGTATACTATACTATCTCTCTGGCAGTTCCTAAGTGGGTATAACTACTACTCGTTTCATATTTCAGTCTCCTCTCGGTTCCAGAGATAGATAAAAAGATGAAAATATCAGCTTATATCTTCTCATCAGAATAATAAACAAATAAATTTTTTGTTTTCATCGGCTTATTTTATCAACTCGCTTCACAAATTTATAATCAACAACCTATTCTATATTTTTTAAAGATATTTTAAATTCAAATTAAAAATGAATTGAATTTAAAAAAAAGTGTATTCAAGAAGTGTCTACAAAAATAATTCTTACAAAAAAATATAAATGGCTACAACTGTTGTTTTCCGGGTTTAAAAAATATTAAATTCACTAAATAAACAATAAGTAAAATTAAATAAGTAAACAAAATTACAATAAGTAGAAAGAAATCAGAGATCATACACTACGTGATTTAAATAATCACATGAAGAAATCTGATCGAGTCGAAAGTTGAACTATTTCTCCTTAAGACATAATACCCCCCACTACGGTGCTGGCGGCAAATTCGATGGGTGCCTGTCTCCCAGAATAAAACGGTCACCGACTGTTACAAGAAGCATTTCAGTGCGATAATCCCACAAACCAACAATTACGAATTTCTCTCAAACAAGACAAATGGAGAAAAGACAAGACTAGAGAATTCGAGTAGATTCTCTAATGTTTAAAATGGACTACAAAGTGTCCATTATATAGTTCGTGAAAGGGTGCAAGTTGTTGGCTTTTCCTAGCAAAGGATGTGACTGCTCGAACAGTCACATCGCTATGTTTAAATAGCGTTTTTAATTAGCAAATTAAAACGATAACGTCTTTAATTAACGAATTAAAACGACAACATTTTTAGTTAACGCATAATTAATTAATTAATACATAATTCATTCATTCATTTTGAAAAAATAAATTTTGGCCCAAAAATAAATTTTAAAGGCCAATTAAAATTTTGTCCAAATGCGACCCACGACCCGAACCCGGACCGGGAGATGGAGGGACGGCGGCGGGGCGCGTAAGTGTGGTCCTAAGGTCCACCCCCAACACTTGCATAGTATAGGTCATCTCCCCTTCAAAGAATTGGGATACCTCAAAGACATCCAAGTCTTAGTCCCATAAGTTGGGTATATCAACTTTAAGTTATCCCACTACTTCTCAATCTGGGAAAAACCCACTTAACTAAATTACACCAACTAACTTAAACTCAAGTGGGTCATTTCAAGTCCAAATTTCTCATTCATTATTTCGCTATTTTCAACAAATGAGTATACCAAATTAATGTCCTTACAACAAGGAACGCAATGGTACTAATACATGTCACTTTTAACACATGTTCCCCCATATAAAATTGACTCCAAAGTTTGACCAAATGAGTTGAATATTATATCAAAATATCCAATAATCCCCCATATGAATAAAATTTGGAAGAATCAAATGAATATAGATGCAAACAGAGAGATTTTTTTTTAAGAAAATCACTGCATCGAAAAAGATATCTTGTGGTTTTGAATCTTTCATAGTGAGCTACTATCGACCTTACGAGCCAGTCAATGAATGTAATGTCTTGAATTGATCGACCATTTGTGTAAACTGAGACAATAGTATCCACATAATGTCTTTTCAATCTTAATAGTTCTCATTGTTATGTCCATTTTGGCATTGAACACCTCTTGGTTTCATCACAATAAAAATGGTCATTTATGTCAGTCAAAAACTGACATAAATGACCATTTATGTTAGTTTTAGAATTTTTCAAAACCGACATATATAAAGTCCTGACATAAATGTTCGTAAAACTGACATAAATAAGATCACATTTATCTCAGTTTTTAAGAACACGCATAAAAACTACGGTATTCAACATGTTTTTAATCATAGTTTCATGAAAAACTGACATAAATAACATCACATTTATTTCAGTATTAGCAATTTTATGAGAGTTTTTTCAAAACTGACATAAATGTTTATATAATTTAAAAAAAAACATTACTCCATCAATAAACAACTATTATTTGAGGTTAAATCAGCCCTTGTAAATAGATAGTAATCAAGGTCATATATATCACGAATTTGATATATGCATCAAGATACTTATAGTAAAAAATATTGATGTGAACTACATCATATCCACAAACTAGCTAGTGTGTGAGCTACGTGATGATATCCAAAAACTAGCTAACGTCTAGTTATCTACGTGATAATATCCTAAAAATAGTGATGATGCATCACAATATTCAAAAACTAGCATTGCGAACTACATCATAAGATCCACAATACTCAAGCTAGGACGTGTCGAACGTAATACTCGATCAAGATTATTCTCAACGCTATTAAACCCAAAATGAGTAACCCTGCAATAAAATATAATCAACATAGTTTTCATCATAACACGTTCACCTTAATAAATTGTCATTACGACATAACAAAATATAGTTATTCGGAAGTACTTAATATATATAATCCATAATGAACTCAATGAACTCCATTTGAACTTCATTTGTCTCATTCAATATGTACTTTGCTTTATCGGGCAATCTTCTCGTCTAAAAAATTAAAGATATAATTGAATTTATTATTACGGTATATAATAGTTAATAACTAAATAATATTTTATATAATAGGAGAAAAAGAGAAAACATTGGTAACATACCTTTGTTTCAAAATGTATGGAAGGATCCTCCATTAAGTACTTCATGAACTTCAACACAAAATATTCGCAATGAAGATTATCATTTCCTTGCATTGGGCACTAGTTAACATAAAACACTATTACTAGACAAATAATAAAAGAGTATAAGTCGAGAAGATTTCTTATCCAACACAAACAATTATAAAAACTTTTAAAAAATTGGGTTGAGTTTCCTCTATTTACAGGACTATCCACCGTGTTTAAAAATATAAAATATACCAACAAAATTAATAGTTCATAACATATATATATATATATATATATATATATATATATATATATAGCTACAGTGAATTTGCCTTTAGTTACTTTGTTTTCTCGCATAATTTATAGGATAAATGACTTATATATTCCACCTTAAAGCCCATGATATGTTACCCCTACACATCAAACAGGAGCTTATGGTATGGGGTTTCGAACCGTTACTCAGTGATAGTTTTGTAATAATTGTTATTGATTATCTGGATGTTATATTCATAACTAAATTTTCCCCCGTCTATCTCGCTTTCCCTCACTGACATATCTAATAGGTGAAGGCTTATGTATTACCAGCGTGTCAAACATGTTGGATATCTCCTATGGAAAGAATGAATAATTAATTAATTTCTGCAAGGCACGTTCTCTGAACGCTATCTTTTAGGCAAAATTTCTCCCAATCCGATTGAGAAAGAACCGCGAGTACATTATGGGTTTAATTGAATCTACCTTCAGGATACAATGTAGTGTATGAACAATTATTTGATTCAAATTATGTACTGTTTTATCAAACCGAGAACACTCTAAATTTGTAATCTGATAATGCAAAAATATAGAGGACAAAGAGAGGAGAAATTATCAATTTTTGGTTTCAAAACAGATGCTTGGAACTCTTTTTATAGCCATTTCTATGACTGTTCTTTAATAGTCATAGCTTTTCATATAGCGTCTCAGTAGCCGTTGGATCGTGTCTATTTGGAATAGCTTCGATCTAACGGCTCAGATTAGGCGTCCTATCGTAAGTGAATGGACACCCCTACACTAAATGCTACGAGTTCATCTAACGGCTCAGATCAAGTCATTTCGGATTTTAAGCCTCTTGATCAGATCGTTTAATCACAACTGTTGCACATGCGAAGTGACAAGTGCGCGTCAAAGCGCGCAATGTGTCCTAAGTCACCCAATCGAACGACGCGTGTCGCTATTGGTGGTGGTTAAGCACCATCGCAATGCGTGGGATCAAAACCCCTTATTTGACTTGTCAACTAAGAAGCTTGGTTGTCATTTAGTTGATAAACTACCACTTTTGTGGTAATCTTCCAATGCGAGACAATATGGGATTTTGAACACTCCCATATCTTTCACACCCATTTGCTCATGTTTTTTCCTTTTAAAATAAAACTCAAACTATGTTTAAAATAAAACACCAATTAATATAATAAAATTAACAAATAAAGATTATATTATGTTATATTATATTAATGTTGAAATTTATCCAACAAAACATAGTTAAAATTATGTGTTCGACATAGTTAAAATAAGGAACCTCTACCTATTCCCATCTATGAGTTGAGGGTTCCTTCTAACATTAGTGGTCAAGATGAAGGTGCAATTACAGGGGCATACTCAGATTTCGATTTTGAACATTTTTCACAGGGCAATGTTACAACAACCGACACTAGTTTCTCCATTCGATTCTCTTGAGCTCTAAACTCATCGAGGTAATTTCGAATTTATGTTCCCTGAGTTTTTGAACCACGCTGCTAGTTAATAGTGGATGTTACTTCTTGATATCTTTGGCGGTCGTGCAAGTTTATGTCAATGTAATGTCTCATATCCTAATTAACTTTATTCGCTGTAAAACGAGCAGTTGTTTTTTACAAACATGTTTGTGATGAACATGAGAATATTTTTGAAAAATGCCGAGCTGTTAAGAAATTAGAGACACATTCCAGGTTAGAAAAATGATTTTTTACTAACAAATAACCCATCTATTTTTTAATGCTTCTCAGGTAATTATTACTGCAAGTTTGTGAGTTTTTTTGTAGCCTAAAACTCATTATAGTTTCTGATGAATAATCTGATTCTTCTACTTCTTATTCTTCTACTCAGATTCTGATTTTGAAGGTTTCGCACAGGCAAATATTGTTTGGAAACCCAAACAATGGACACCACAATGCCGATACCACCATCTCTCTCTCTTTCTCCCTCTCCTTGTAGGTTTGGAAAGCATGTTAATAACAGTGAATCCCACGATTTGTTAAAGCTATTGCTTGGTGGTATCAATGGAAGATATGGGTGATAATAATTTTACACCCATCAACTCTCCAAAAACCAATGGTGTGGTGTCCGATGAAAAGGAGATGAATGAATTAAATAAAAAAAGTTTGGAAGGATTATCTGGTGCAGAAAATTAAACCATCCCCGTACAAGGAAGACAAATGGGACAAGTCAACAGCTCAATGTGATGGTTATTGTTCTACAGAGGTCAGTTCTACGGATGATGATGAGGAGGAGTATGATGGGGATTTTTCGAATTAACCACTTCTTCTGATGATGTTTCAACTGAAACTAAAAGATAACAAGGCATATATGTCTCTTTGTTTTCTGAGTTTAAATACAATTTGTTTTAAATATTAAATTATAATATTTATTTGTATTATAATTAATGTATTAAAAGTAGTGGGAGGAATTAAACTGTTTATAACATGTTCATTGTATGCCTATAACCAATCTCCGGAAGGGATCAACCCATCTCCGAAATCCAGCAGCGTCCTATCATCCATGACCCTCATTTAAATCCACAAAACCCACGAATACATAACAACAACATACAGATTATATAACATCATCTATATGATAAAATTTACCTCAATACAACTCCAAGATGCGCTTTGCCTTTTCCCATCGATGTTCAATGCGTTAATCCCACTACATATAAAGAGAATTCAAAGACGTGTATTAGGAGATCACAATAATAATGTACTCGTAATGCATGTCAAACAAAATTGAAAATTATATTATACTCACATAGTGATATACATCTTATCTTTGTCACTCGGTACCGTATTCAATGAATCTAACCAATAAATAGTTCTTGTGGACAAATCAATGACAATAAATACCCAATGAAACCTGTGAAACGAATATTGTCATAATTATATATTATAGAATGTAAGGAATTAAATTGATTTAACTACATACATATCTTCGAGATTGTAAGGAATGAAACAAATTTGACTTTTTTTTGCATTCTCCAACCTTTTTTCAATAAGTTGAGTTAAACCAATTTTTTTTACCATTGAAAGGCTCGGGATTGAAGAATTGAAACCCTTCTAGGGAGCAATGAAACTTATCATACAAGAACCTAAAAAAGTAAGTAATTAAATTAGTCACTACGCATTTTAAATAACATGATTGAACTAAGTTATACCTTATGTATGCAACAATGCATCTTAAATAACATGATTGAATTAAGTTATACCTCATGTATGCAACAATGCTTGTTACATCAAAATGCTTAAATGCACAAAAGTCCAACAAATCTTTCTTAAAAATATAACATTTATCCTTATCTTCCCTAAACATCTCTTTCTCCAGTGGAATCGTTATTTGATTCATCTTCATTATCAATAAATTATGGGTGAAGGCGGTTATAAAATCGCAATAAACATTCTTTTTTTACTATATCACATCTTCTTTCACCGAAGACATCCTTATCATTATCATGGCATGTTTTTTCTCCAACTTTCGTTTCATTTTGCATTTAATCATTTGAAATGTCAAAAAGAAATGTAATTCATAGCATAAATAAATACTTATAGAAAAACACAAGAACTCATTGTTTACCTCAAATCCTAACAACACTAACTCTTTGGTCCAAACAACATATGACCCAATGACATCTTTCACAAAATACATTTCATTTGGAACGAATATTAAGAGGATGGCACTAGAAGAAATAACTTTAGAAATGGAAACTCGAACATTATTTTCTCCCAAAGCTATATTATGAATTTTTTCGTTCGGTCCATTCCTATCGAATATGATCCCCTCGGCAACGATGTTGGCTTTATTGCCAATATCCACCTACATTCTCTAACCTAAATTACGAAAAATAATCTCATTAAAATTCAGCAATGTATTAAAATTTAGTAATTTATTGGCCCTAACCAAGTAAAACTACATAAAATTCAGCACCTTACCGACCCAACCAAGTAAAACTACAAAGTTATCACCATCTAGAAAAGTGATCCCCTTACCTTTGAAGAAGACGCTTGTTTCGTACTTTTATCACCAGCTATTAAAGAAGGTTTCTTTCTTTTGACAGCAGTTACTAAATCAGGTAGTAACTTTTCACTATGTATTACACCACTATCTTTGAAGTATGCCAAAGAAACACAAAAACAAATTGCAATTACAACAAAAATCACTAAAACTTAATGGTATGTGCTTGTATAATTATATTTATATCATTATACCTTCGAAGAAAGTAATTGTGTTGAAATGTTTTCACCCGAACTTGAACGTTGTATATTTTCACTTTCACGCATGTATGAAGCAACTTTCTCAGCTCGGGGTGCGATTGTTGGGGTTGCGACAACCGACTCATTTCTTAACTTCAACTGAGCTTTCATATCTTTTAATCTTTTCTTCGCTACTCTTAATTTAAATTCTAACTCACTAATATGTCTCTTAGAACCACGCTTTGGAAGATTGAAGCACCTTATGGGAACAACTCCAAATCCCAGCCCCCGAACATTGCCCGCATGTTCGGGAGTACCCAATGTCATAGTGAGAACATCATTACTTCTTTCAGTGATTAAACTATTATCTATAACTTTTCTTTTCAATTTATCCTACAATTAAGTAGATTCAATCATTTAGAATGTCATCTAAATATTATCAGAATTACAAATCATACACTAAAAAAACACCAAATAAAGGAACTCGTTTTGTAATGAATCATCTCCATATTCACCATCTTTTTTACGACCTTTCAACCATAAGATACTCCTATAATCTTTATATTCCGAACCCCTCTTCTTTTTTTGGTATCAATTGTAAAAAAAAAATCATACTATTAAAGAATAATTTAAAGTTCAACTTCAAACCATCACAAATCTAATGAAAATATTCAAACTAAAACATACCAAATCTTCAGCAAGACCGACGTAACCCTTCTTGCTCATACGATGATTATATGTGACCTTGAATCGCTTTTCCCTTTGTGCCTCACTTGCAATCTTATAAATAAAAGAAACAAATTAGAAAAGAACAACAAAAAGTACCACACAAATCTTCAATTGTTTTTTCAATTATACCTCAAATCCATTGATTAGCATGCAGCAAATAAATTCAGTCCACTCTGGACTAATGAATTTCTCGTATTTTGGTGGAGGATGTTTGAGAAGCTCGCATTGGTGTCTCAATGGTTTAATCCAAAGTCTCGTGAGGTTTGTTTTGAATGCTCTCCAACTGTAACCCATAGAGGACAACACCATCCTCTTGCTGTTCGGATTAATATCAAATTTGATCTGGAAAAAAAATTGTTGAGTACATGTCTTAAAATCAGGGTAAAAATGCCTTATTAATGCCAAAGTATATATATATATATATATATATATATATATATATATATATATATATATATATATATATATATATATATATAATTAAAACATGATATGAGAGTATACTGTGTTGTTGATTCACCAAAATTGGTCACTAGAATATTCATACGAACAGAATGCATGCTCTAACCAAGTTGTCAAGCAAAATAACATTCATGGCGTACGCATCCATGAAGCCAACCAAGCCAGGTTTTGATAAAGTGTGTGTTGATTTGATTCGTGGTGCTAAAGACAACAAATCAAGGGTGAAAGGACCTGTTATATAGTGCTTATATAACAATATTGTTCTCTCTCTCTGTGTGTGTGTGTGTGTGTGTGTGTGTGTTTATGTGTGTGTGTGTGTGTGTGTGTATATATATATATATATGTTTTTTATTCACCAAAATTTGTCACTAGAACATTCATACAAACCGAATGCATGCTCTAACCAAGTTGTCAAGCAAAATAACAATCATGGCATACGCAACCATGAAGCCAACCAAGACAGGTTTCGATAAAGTGTGTGCTGATTTGATTATATATATATATATTTATGTGTGTGTGTGTATGTATGTATAACGGTATTGTAACACTGTTATATATATGACAGTGTTGTTATATATGTAAAACTGTTATACAACACTATAATATAACAGTGGTGTTATATATACGTGAGTGCTTATATAACACTGTTGTTATATTGAACAATGTTATATATAACAATACTATTATATATAACAACATTGTTATATAAACATCACAACAACGATGTTCATTCCACACCTCACAACCCACCCCCACCTCATCCCCACCCCCAAGTACCAAATGAGATATGATAAATTTGACTTAGATTAGCTGAAACGAATGTGAACTATGAAAATTCAAGTTGAGACTTCAAATTCTCAATAACCAATAAAAATGGATACATATAACAAAAATGCATATTTCGACTGGAAAACAGTTTAATTTTCACACATACATACAACAAAAATGCATCAAACAATATTTTTTTATATAACACACACACACACACACACATACACACACACACACAAATTATTCTTCAATTTGATTGGCCCTTTAAGCCAACTTGGATAAGTTATCGACAAAAAGCACTTCACCATCGAACCCCCATAACTTGATAATTCTTTTTTGCTAGTACTTATTGGTTGCCCAAGATCTTTATATACAACTCTTATCCGTTCTTCAATGCTCTTTGTTTTAGTTAATCTCTTTAGCTTCGCCACACCTCTACCTTTACTACTATACTGTGAAGGTTTCACCACGGGTTCGAGGTCAATGTCTTCCATATCAAATTGAAGCAATCGAACTATTGAAACACAAAAAAAGAGTGATAATGTAGATATCATTAATACAAGTAAGTCAAAAATACTCAAACAATAAAATTATTGAATGTACCACAAATTAAAATTCATCATTTCATTTTGTGTTAATTAAAATGTACAAGAGTACAATTGTCTAAATATTAAGTCAAAAATAATAAGTCATAGTCTATAGCAAATGTCACATAGCCCATATTCCATACATTCAATTTCTAATAATCAACTGTTGTAGGTTCCACACAAAAAATAAAAAAGTTGGACAACGTCACTAAACAAGCTTACATTTTAAGCAACTATAACTAATAATAAAGAACAATTCAAACATTAAGCATCATAACATCATCTAACACAATTATGTTGGTGTATTGTCCATCCATGTCCCCTAACAATCTTCACGCATATAAGTTTCAGAAGATTCCTCAACCACGTCAAAAGATTCAATAGTTGGCAAAACTTTAGTGAAAATATCATCCCCGAGACATCCATCATTGAGATCATCTTAATCATCTTAATCCCTTTGAGGAGTTGACAATACAATTGAATATATAGAATTCATTTGGTCTGAATATAGAAAACTTGTTTCGCTTGAGAGGCTAAGATGAAAGAATCGAATTTATGACCAACTCTATCAAGATCGACGGATGTAAACCCAACCTCATCTCTGTTAATTCCGCTTTTGTTGCCAACACAATCACACTTGAATAAAGGAATCTGAATTGAAAAATAGTCAAGTATCCATATATCCCTTATAACATCGTAGAAAATCATATCGGTACGAACATGATTGTTGTCCTTTGCACTATCTATTTGCAGCGTCTTAGCAACTAGTCTCACTCCACTATTTTGGGTTACTCGTGCATCATCATGATACTTTTTAGGTAACTAATATCGTTAATAACATATTAGTTAACTTTTATGACGTCTCGATGAGGTCCATGAGCAATCCATTTTAAGTCATCTGAGATATTGTTGTTTGAGAGTTCTTCTTCAAGCACAACCTATTAATATAAGAATTTTAGTTACTTACAAAATAAAATTCAAATTAACATATTAAAGTAATGGGATATTAAATAAAATAAAAAAATGGGTGATGTCTAATGAAAATCAAAGTGTTGGTTAAGTCAACATGTCCCTAAATTAATTATACCCTTTTACGTAACTAATGGCACTACACCAAAACTGGCGATTGGTCACAGCCAAAATCCCTGACCAAAGCTGTGGATCGCGGACTTGGGCCGTGAACATTTCTGACGTGACCATTTTCGTCCATTTTCGTGGGTCGCGGCCCAAGTCCGTGATCAAAAAATGGTCACGGCCGAGAGGGGTCACGGCAGATGGTCGCGGACTTGGGTCGTGACCCATACTGTGACGGGTCACGGCCCTAATCCGTGACCCACAACCGTGACAAATTGGTCGCGGCCAAAGTCCGCGACCCACGTTTGTGACAAAAAAAATAAAAGAAAAATGGTCGCGGCCCTTATCCGTGACCCACAACCGTGACAAATTGGTCGCGGCCCACGTCCGTGACAAAAAAAATAAAAAATAAATTGGTCGCGGCCCTAATCCGTGACCCACAACCGTGACAAATTGGTCGCAGCCAAAGTCCGCGACCCACAGCCGTGACAAAAAAAATAAAAAAAAATTGGTCACGGCCCTTATCCGTGACCCATAACCGTGACAAATGGGTCGCGGCCAAAGTTTGCGACCCACAACCGTGACAAAAAAATAAAAATAAAATGGCCGCGACCATTTTTATGTGCAACGAAAAAAATAAAAATGGTCATGGACAAAGTCCATGACCATATTTAACTATAATTTAAAAAATATATATATATTTTTTTTTGTCCAATCCTAAAATTGGGGGTCCTGTGAGTGCACCGTCGGTTGCTACGTGTAACGTACGAGGTGTTACAAATATTTATTATTGGCAAAACAATAAAAAAAAATCACAATGCGAATTGAGAACGTTGTTAATAAATAAATAAATATATAAGCTTTTAAATATTACACGTCTTAATAATCACAGACCAAAAAAAAATTGGGCAGAATTTCCTCTATTTTCTTGACATTCCAAAACCTGTAAATGAAAAACCTGCTTATTATAAAGCCCGCACGGCCATAAAATTCAACAATCAAATTATAAAAGCCCGCACGGCCATAAAACTAAACAATAAAAGCCCGCACGGTTGTAACACAAAAAACAAAATCCTGAATGTCCACAACATATAAACAATCTTCATGCTGTAGACCAATGCCTCCTTCGTTTGTTCCGCGTGCAAAAATCCTACAAATGATAGGATATATAAAAAAAATATCAGTAACCAAGTAGGTTCATAAAAAAATTAATCAAGCTCGAAAATTGCATATATGAGTTAAAATTATCGGTAAACCAAGTGGAAATATGCAAATTACCGTCGTATTCTCAAACCGGGAGACCCGCGGCTGCGGGGTCAGTTCCTACGAGTTACATTGGTCCCGTGGGAGGTGTTGGTGCCACCCACGGGGACGTTCGGGGGCTGTTTCCAGTTCTCATCCTTTAACGCCATATTTTTAAGCCTAAGTCTAGAAATATACAAATTACCGTCGTACTCTCAGACCGGGAGACCCGCGGCTGCGGGGTCAGTTCCTACGAGTTACATTGGTCCCGTGGGAGGTGTTGGTGCCACACAAGGGGCCGTTCGGCGGCTGTTTCAAGTTTTCACCCTCCAACGCCATGTTTTTAAGCCAAAGTCTAAAAATATGCAAATTATCGTCGTATTCTCAAACCGGGAGTCCCGCGGCTCCGTTGTTAGTTCCTACGAGTTACATTGGTCCCGTGGGAGGTGTTGGTGCAACCCACGGGGACGTTCGGGGGCTGTTTCTAGTTCTCACCCTCTAACGCAATGTTTTTAAGCCTAAGTCTAGAAATATGCAAATTACCATCGTACTCTCAAACCGGGAGACCCGCGGCTGCGGGGTCAGTTCCTATGAGTAACATTGGTCCCGTGGGAGTGTTGGTGCCACCCACGGGGCTGTTTTGGGTTCTCACCCTCTAACGCCATGTGTTTAATACCAAGTCTAAAAATATGCAAATTACCGTCGTACTCTCAAACCGGGAGACCCGCGGCTGCGGGTTCAGTTCCTACGAGTTACATTGGTCCCGTGGGAGGTGTTGGTGCCACCCACGGGGCCGTTCGGGGTCTGTTTCTAGTTCTCACCCTCTAACGCCATGTTTTTAAGCCTATGTCTAGGAATATGCAAATTATCATCGTATTCTCCAACCGAGAGACCCGCGGATGCGGGGTCAGTTCCTACGAGTTACATTGGTCCCGTGGGAGGTGTTGGTGCCACCGACGGGGATGTTCGGGGGCTTTTTCTAGTTCTCACACACTAACGCCATATTTTTAATCCAAAGTCTCTAATGATGCAAATTACCGTCGTACTCACAAAACGGGAGACCCGCGGCTGCGGGTCAGTTCCTACGAGTTACATTGGTCCCGTGGGAGGTGTTGGTGCCACCCACGGGGCCGTTAGGGGGCTGTTTCGAGTTCTCACCCTCTAACACCATGATTTTAAGCCTAAGTCTAAAAATATGCAAATTATCGTCGTATTCTCAAACCCGGAGTCCTTCACCTGCGGGGTCAGTTCCTACGAGTTACATCGGTCCCGTGGGAGGTGTTGGTGCCACCTACGGGGACATTTGGGGGTTGTTTCTAGTTCTCACCCTCTAACGAAATGTTTTTAAGCCTAAGTCTAGAAATATGCAAATTACCGTCGTACTCTCAAATCGGGAGACCCGCGGCTGCGGGGTCAGTTCCTACGAGTTACATTGGTCCAGTGGGAGGTGTTGGTTCCAGCCACGGGGACGTTCGGGGGCTGTTTCGAGTTCTCACCCTCTAACGCCATGTTTTTAATCCTAAGTCTAGAAATATGCAAATTACCGTCGTATTCTCAAACCGGGAGACCCGCGGCTGCGGGGTCAATTCCTACGTGTTGCATTGGTCCCGGGGGAGGTGTTGGTGCCACCCACGGGGCTGTTCGGGTGCTGTTTCGAGTTTTCACCCTCTAACGCCATGTTTTTAAGCCTAAGTCTAAAAACATACAAATTATTGTCTTATTCTCAAACCGGGAGTCCCGCGGCTCCTGGGTTAGTTCCTACGAGTTACATTGGTCCCGTGGGAGGTGTTTGTGCCACCCACGGGGACGTTCGGGGGCTGTTTCTAATTCTCACCCTCTAACGCCATGTTTTTAAGCCTAAGTTTAGAAATATGCAAATTATCGTCGTATTCTAAAATCGGGAGACCCGCGGATGCGGGGTCAGTTCCTACGAGTTACATTGGTCCCGTGGGAGGTGTTGGTGCCACCCACGGGGCCGTTCAGGGGCTAATTTGAGTTTTCACCCTCTAACGCCATGTTTTGCTTAAGTCTAGAAATATACAAATTACCGTGGAATTCTCAAACCGGGAGACCCGCGGCTGCGGGGGTAGTTCCTACGAGTTACATCGGTCCCGTGGGAGGTGTTGGTGCCATCCACAAGGACGTTCGGGGGCTGTTTCTAGTTCTCACCCTCTAACGCCATGTTTTTAAGCCTAAGTCTAGAAATATGCAAATTACTGTCATACTCTCAAGTCGGGAGACCCGCGGCTGCGGGGTCAGTTCCTACGAGTTACATTCATCCCGTGGGAGGTGTTAGTTCCAGCCACGGGGACGTTTGGGGGCTGTTTCTAGTTCTCACCCTCTAACGCCATGTTTTTAAGCCTAAGTCTAAAAATATGCAAATTACCATCGTACTCTCAAACCGAAAGACCCGCTGCTACAGGGTCAGTTACCACGAGTTACATTGGTCCCGTGGGAGGTGTTGGTGTCACCCACGGGGCCGTTCGGGAGCTGTTTCGAGTTTTCACCCTCTGACGCCATGTTTTTAAGCTTAAGTCTAGAAATATGCAAATTACCGTCGAACTCGCAAACCGGGAGACCCCCGGCTGCAGGGTCAGTTCCTTCGAGTTACATTGGTCCCGTGGGAGGTGTTGGTGCCACCCACGGGGACGTTCGGGGGCTGTTTCTTGTTCTCACCCTCTATTGCCATGTTTTTGAGCCTAAGTCTAGAAATATGCAAATTACCGTCGTACTCCCAAACCGGGAGTCCCGCGGCTGCGGGGTCAGTTCTTACGAGTTACATTGGTCCCGTGGGAGGTGTTGGTGCCACCCACGGCGCCGTTCGGGTGCTGTTTCGAGTTCTCACCCTCTAGCGCCATGTTTTTAAGCCTATGTCTAAAAATATGCAAATTATCGTCTTGTTCTCAAATCGGGAGTTTCGCGGCTACAGGGTCAGTTCGTACGAGTTATATTGGTCCCCTGGGAGGTGTTGGTGCCACCCACGGGGCCGTTCGAGGGCTGTTTAGAGTTTGCACCCTCTAGCGCCACCTTTTGCTTAAGTCTAGAAATATGCAAATTACCGTCGAATTCTCAAACCGGGAGACCCGCGGCTGCGGGGTCAGTTCCTACGAGTTACATTGGTCCCGTTGGAGGTATTGGTGCCACCCACGGGGACGTTCGGGGGCTGTTTCTAGTTCTCACCATCTAAAGCCATGTTTTTAAGCCTACGTCTAGAAATATGCAAATTAACGTCGTACTCTCAAACCGGGAGACCCGCAGCTGCGGGGTCAGTTCATACGAGTTATATTGGTCCCGTGGGAGGTGTTGGTGCCAGCCACGGGGCCGTTCGGGGGCTGTTTCGAGTTCTCACCCTCTAACGCCATGTTTTTAAGCCTAAGTCTACAAATATGCAAATTACCGTCGTATTCTCAAATCGGGAGACCTGCGGTTGCGGGGTCAGTTCCTACGAGTTACATTGGTCCTGTGGGAGGTGTTGGTGCCACCCACTGGGACGTTCGGGGGCTGTTTCTAATTCTCACCCTTTAACTCCATGTTTTTAAGCCTAAGTCCAGAAATATCGAAATTACCATCGTACTCTCAAACCGGGAGACCCGCGGTTGCGGGGTCAGTTCCTATGAGTTACATTTGTCCCGTGGGAGGTGTTGGTGCCACCCACGGGGCCGTTCGGGGGCTGTTTCGGGTTCTCACCCTCTAACGCCATGTATTTAAACCCAAGTCTAAAAATATGCAAATTACCGTCGTACTCTCAAACCGAGAGACCCGCGGCTGCGGGTTCAGTTCCTACGAGTAACATTGGTCCCGTGGGAGGTGTTGGTCCCACCCACGGGGCCGTTTCTAGTTCTCATCCTATAACGCCATGTTTTTAAGCCTATGTCTAGGAATATGTAAATTACCGTCGTATTCTCAAACCGAGAGACTCGGGGATGCGGGGTCATTTCCTACGAGTTATATTGGTCCCGTGGGAGGTGTTGGTGCCACCCACGGGGACGTTCGGGGGCTGTTTCTAGTTCTCACCCACTAACGCCATGTTTTTAAGCCGAAGTCTAGAAAGATGCAAATTACCGTCGTACTCAGAAACCGGGAGACCCGCGACTGTGGGGTCAGTTCCTACGAGTTACATTGGTCCCGTGGGAGGTGTTGTTGGCACCCACGGGGCCGTTCGGGGGCTGTTTCGAGTTCTCACCCTCTAACCCCATGTTTTTAAGCCTAAGTAAAAAAATATGCAAATTATCGTCGTATTCTCAAACCGGGAGTCCTGCGGCTTCGGGGTCAGTTCCTACGAGTTACATTAGTCTCGTGGGAGGTGTTGGTGCCACCCACGGGGCCGTTCGGGGGCTGTTTCGAGATTTCACACGCTAACGCCATGTTTTTAAGCATAAGTCTTGAAATATGCAAATTATCGTCAAACTCTCAAACCGGGAGACCAGCGGCTGTGGGGTCAGTTCCTACGAGTTATATTGGTCCCGTGGGAGGTGTTGGTGCCACCCACGGGGCCGTTCGGGGGCTGTTTTGAGTTTTCACCCTCTAACGCCATGTTTTGCTTAAGTCTAGAAATATGCAAATTACCGTCAAATTCTCAAACCGGGAGACCCGCGGCTGCGGGGTCAGTTCCTACGAGTTATATTGGTCCCGGGGGAGGTGTTGGTGCCACCCACGGGGACGTTTGGTGGGTTATTTCTAGTTCTCACCCTCTAACGCCATGTTTTTAAGTCTAAGTCTAGAAATATGCAAATTACCGTCGTACTCTCAAATCGGGAGACCCGCGGCTGCGAGGTCAGTTCCTACGAGTTACATTGGTCCCGTGGGAGGTGTTGGTGCCACCCACGGGGTCGTTCAGGGGTTGTTTTGAGTTCTCACCCTCTAACGCCATGTTTTTAAGCCTAAGTCTAGAAATATGCAAATTACCGTCGTATTCTCAAACCGGGAGACCCGCGGCTACGGGGTCAGTTCCTACAAGTTACATTGGTCCCGTGGGAGGTGTTGGTGCCACCCACAGGGGCGTTCGGGGGCTGTTTCTAGTTCTCACCCTATAACCCCATGTTTTTAAGTCTAAGTCTAGAAATATAAAAATTACCATCGTACTCTCAAACCGGGAAACCCACGACTGCGGGGTCAGTTCCTACGAGTTACATTGGTCCCGTGGGAGGTGTTGCTGCCACCCACGGGGTTGTTTGGGGGCTGTTTCTAGTTCTCACCCTCTAACGCCATGTTTTTAAGCCTAAGTCTAGAAATATGCAAATAGCCGTAGTATTCTCAAACCGGGAGACCCGTGGTTGCGGGGTCAGTTCCTACGAGTTAAATTTGGTCCCGTGGGAGATATTGGTGCCACCCACGGGGACGTTCGGGGGCCGTTTCTAGTTCTCACCCTATAACGCCATGTTTTTAAGCCTAAGTCAAGAAATATGTAAATTACCGTCGTAGTCTCAAACTGGGAGACCCGCGGCTGCAGGCTCAGTTCCTACGAGTTACTTTGGTACCGTAGGAACTGTTGGTTCCACCCACGGGGACGTTCGGGGGGTTGTTTCTAGTTCTCGCCCTCTAACGCCATGTTTTTAAGCCTATGTCTAGAAATATGCAAATTACCGTCGTACTCTCATACCGGGAGACCCGCAGCTACGGGGTCAGTTCCTACGAGTTACATTGGTCCCGTGGGAGGTGTTGGTGCCACCCACGGGGCCGTTCGGGGGCTGTTTCGAGTTCTCACCATCTAGCGCCATGTTTTTAAGCCTAAGTCTAAAAATATGCAAATTATCATCGTATTCTCAAACCGGGAGTCCCGAGGCTGATGGGTTAATTCCTACGAGTTACATTGGTCCCGTGGGAGGTGTTGGCGCCACCCACGGAGCCGTTCGGTGGCTGTTTCGAGTTTTCACCCTCTAACGCCATGTTTTGTTTAAGTCTAGAAATATGCAAATTACTGTCGAATTCTCAAACCGGGAGACCCGCGGCAGCGGGGTCAGTTCCTACGAGTTACATTGGTCCCGTGGGAGGTGTTGCTGCCACCCACGGGGTTGTTTGGGGGCTGTTTATTGTTCTCACCCTCTAACGCCATGTTTTTAAGCCTAAGTCTAGAAATATGCAAATTACCGTCAAATTCTCAAACCGGGTGACCCGCGGCTGCGGGGTCAGATCCAACGAGTTACATTGCCCGTGGGAGGTGTTGGTGCCACCCACGGGGCCGTTCGGGGGCTTTTTCGAGTTCTCACCATCTAGCGCCTTATTTTTAAGCCTAAGTCTAAAAATATGCAAATTATCGTGGTATTCTCAAACCGGGAGTCCCGCGGCTGCGGGGTCACTTCCTATGAGTTACATTGGTCCCGTGTGAGGTGTTGGTGCCACCCACGAGGCAGTTCGGGCGGTGTATCGAGTTTTATACCCTCTAACGCCATGTTTTGCTTAAGTCTAGAAATATGCAAATTACCGTCGAATTCTCAAACCGGGAGACCCGCGGCTGTGGGGTCAGTTCTTACGAGTTACATTGGTCCCGTGGGAGGTGTTGGTGCCACCCACGGGGCCGTTCAGGGGCTGTTTCGAGTTCTCACCCTCTAACGCCATGTTTTTAAGTCTAAGTCTAGAATATAACAATTACAATCGAACACTCAAACCGGGAGACCCGCGGCTACGGGGTCAGTTCCTACGAGTTACATTGGTCCCTTGGGAGGTGTTGGGGCCACCCACAGGGCCGTTCGGGGGCTGTTGGGGCTTTTTCTAGTTCTCACCCTCTAACGACATATTTTTAAGCCTAAGTCTAGAAATATGCAAATTACCGTCGAATTCTCAAACCGGGTGACCCGCGGCTGTGGGGTCAGTTCCAACGAGTTACATTGGTCCCGTGGGAGGTGTTGATGCCACCCACGGGGACGTACGGGGGCTGTTTCTTATTTTCACCCTGTAATGCCATGTTCAGCTTAAGTCTAGAAATATACAAATTATCGTCGTATTCTCAAACCGGGAGTCCCGCGACTGCGGGATCAGTTCCTACGAGTTACGTGGGTCCCGTGGGAGGTGTTGGTGCCACCCACGGGGCCGTTTGGGGGATGTTTCGAGTTTTCACCCTCTAACGCCATGTTTTTAAGCCTAAGTCTAGAAATATGCAAATTATGGTCGAACTCTCAAACCGGGAGACCCGCAGTTGCGGGGTCAGTTCTCACGAATTACATTGGTCCCATGGGAGGTGATGGTGCCACCCATGCGGACGTTCGGGGCTGTTTCTGGTTCTCACCCTCTAACGCCATGTTTTTAAGCCTAAGTCTAAAAATATGCAAATTACCGTCGTACTCTCAAATCGGGTGACCCACGGCTGCGGGGTCAATTCCAACGAGTTACATTGGTCCCGTGGGAGGTGTTGGTGCCACCCACGGGGACATTCGGGGGCTGTTTCGAGTTTTCACCCTCTAACGCCATATTTTGCTTAAGTCTAGAAATATGAAATTATCATCGTATTCTCAAACCGGGAATCCCGCGACAGCGGGGTCAGTTCCTACGAGTTACATTGGTCCCGTGGGAGGTGTTGGTGCCACCCACGGGGCCGTTCGAGGGCTGTTTCAAGTTCTCACCCTCTAACGCCAAGTTTTTAAGCCTAAGTCTAGAAATATGTAAATTACCGTCGAACTCTCAAACCGGGAGACCCGCGGCTTCGGGGTCAGTTCCTACGAGTTACATTGGTCCCGTGGGAGGTGTTTGCGCCACTCACGGGGCCGTTCGGGTGCTGTTTCGAGTTCTCACCTTCTAGCGCCATGTTTTTAAGCCTAACCCTAAAAATATGCAAATTATCATCGTATTCTCAAACCGGGAGTCCCGCGGCTGCGGGGTCAGTTCGTACGAGTTATATTAGTCCCGTGGGAGGTGTTGGTGCCACCCACGGGGTTGTTCGGGGGCTGTTTCGAGTTTTCACCCTCTAACGCCATGTTTCGCTTAAGTCTAGAAATAAGTAAATTACCGTTGAACTCTCAAACCGGGAGACCCGCGACTGCGGGGTCAGTTCCTACGAGTTACATTGGTCCCGTGGGAGGTGTTGGTGCCACCCACGGGGACGTTTGGGGCTGTTTCGAGTTTTCACCCTCTAACGCCATTTTTTCTTAAGTCTAGAAGTATGCAAATTATCGTCGTATTCTCAAACCAGGAGTCCCGCGGCTGCGAGGTCAGTTCCTACGAGTTACATTGGTCCCGTGGGAGGTGTTGGTGCCACCTACGGGGCCGTTCGGGGGGCTGTTTCGACTTTTCACCCTCTAACGCCACGTTTTGCTTAAGTCTAGAAATATGCAAATTCCCTTCGAATTCTCAAACCGGGATACCCGCGGTGCGGAGTCAGTTCCTACGAGTTACATTGGTCCCATTGGAGGTGGTGGTGCCACCCACGGGGACGTTCGAGGGCTGTTTCTAGTTCTCACCCTTTAAAGCCATGTTTTTAAGCCTAAGTCTAGAAATATGCAAATTACCATCGTACTCTCAAACCGGGAGACCAGCGGCTGCGGGGTCAGTTCCAACGAGTTACATTGGTCCCGTGGGAGCTGTTGGTGACACCCACGGGGACGTTCAGGGGTTGTTTCTAGTTCTCACCCTCTAACGCCATGTTTTTAAGCCTACGTCTAGAAATATGCAAATTACCGTCGTACTCTCAAACCGGGAGACCCGCGACTGCGGGGTCAGTTCCTACGAGTTACATTGGTCCCGTGGGAGGTGTTGGTTCCACACACGAAGCCGTTCGGGGGCTGTTTCGAGTTCTCATCCTCTAACCCCATGTTTTGCTTAAGTCTCAAAATGTACAAATTACCGTCAAATTCTCAAACCGGGAGACCTACGGCTGCGGGGTCAGTTCCTACGAGTTATATTGGTCCCCATGGGTGCCACCCACGGGGCCGTTCGGGGGATGTTTCGAGTTTTCACCCTCTAACGCCATGTGTTGCTTAAGTCTAGAAATATGCAAATTACCGTCGAATTCTCAAACCGGGAGACCCACGGCTGCGGGGTAAGTTCCTACGAGTTAAATTGGTCCCGTGGGAGGTGTTGGTGCCACCCACGGGGTCGTTCAGGGGCTGTTTTGAGTTTTTACCCTCTAACTCCATGTTTTGCTTAAGTCTACAAATATGCAAATTACCGTCGAATTCTCAAACCGGGAGACCCGTGGCTGCGGGGTCAGTTCTTACGAGTTACATTGGTCCCATGGGAGGTGTTGGTGCCACCCACGGGGCCATTCGGGGTTTCTTTCTAGTTTTCACCCTCTAACGCCATGTTTTGAAGCCTATGTGTAGAAATATGCAAATTACCGTCGTATTCTCAAACCGAGAGACCTGCGGCTGCGGGGTGAGTTCCTACGAGTTACATTGGTCCCGTGGGAGGTGTTGGTGCCACCCACGGGGACATTCGGGCGCTGTTTCTTGTTCTCACCCACTAATGCCATGTATTTAAGCCTAAGTGTAGAAAGATGCAAATTACCATCGTACTCTCAAATTGGGAGACCCGCGACTGCGGGGTCAGTTCCTACGAGTTACATTGGTCCCGTGGGAGGTGTTGGTGCCACCCACGGGGCCGGTCGGGGGATGTTTCGAGTTCGCACCCTCTAACCCCATGTTTTTAAGACTAAGTCTAAAAATATGCAAATTATCATCGTATTCTCAAACCGGGAGTCCTGCGGCTGCGGGGTCAGTTCCAACGAGTTATATTGGTCCCGTGGGAGGTGTTGGTGCCACCCACGGGGCCGTTCGGGGGCTGTTTTGAGTTTTTACCCTCTAACGCCATGTTTTGCTTAAGTCTAGAAATATGCAAATTACAGTCAAATTCTCAAACTGGGAGACCCACGGCTGCGGGGTCAGTTCTTACGAGCTACATTGGTCCCATGGGACGTGTTGGTGCCACCCACGGGGCCGTTCGGGGTTTGTTTCTAGTTTTCACCCTCTAACGCCATGTTTTGAAGCCTATGTGTAGAAATATGCAAATTACCGTCGTATTCTCAAACCGAGAGACCCGCGGCTGCGGGGTGAGTTCCTACGAGTTACATTGGTCCCGTGGGAGGTGTTGGTGCCACCCACGGGGACGTTCGGGGGCTGTTTCTTGTTCTCACACACTAATGCATTGTTTTTAAGCCTAAGTCTAGAAAGATGCAAATTACGATCGTACTCTCAAATCGAGAGACCCGCGACTGCGGGGTCAGTTCCTACGAGTTACATTGGTCCCGTGGGAGGTGTTGGTGCCACCCACGGGGCCGTTCGGGGGATGTTTCGAGTTTTCACCCTCTAACGCCATGTTTTGCTTAAGTCTAGAAATATGCATATTACCGCCGAATTCTCAAACCGGGAGACCCATGGCTGCGGGGTCAGTGCATACGAGTTACATTTGTCCCGTGGGTGGTGTTGGTGCCACCCACGGGGACGTTCGGGGGCTGTTTCGAGTTCTCACCCTCTAACGCCATGTTTTTAAGCCTAAGTCTAGAAATATACAAATTACCATCGTATTCACAAACCGGGAGGCCCGCGACTGCGGGGTCAGTTCATACGAGTTACATTGGTCTCGTGGGAGGTGTTGGTGCCACCCACAGGGCCGTTCGGGGTTTGTTTCTAGTTCTCACCCTCGAACACCATGTTTTTAAGCGTATGTCTAGAAATATGCAAATTACCGTCGAATTCTCAAACCGAGAGACCCACGGCAGCGGGGTCAGTTCCTACGAGTTACATTGTTCCCGTGGGAGGTGTTGGTGCCACCCACAGAGACGTTCGGGAGCTGTTTCTAGTTCTCACCCACTAACGTGATGTTTTTAAGCATAAGTCTAGAAAGATGCAAATTACCTTCATACTCTCAAACCGGGAAACCCGCGACTGCGGGGTCTGCTCCTTTGAGTTGCATTGGTCCCGTGGGAGGTGTTGGTGCCACCCATTAAGCCGTTCGGGGGCTGTTTAGAGTTCTCACCCTCTAACCCCATGTTTTGCTTAAGCCTCGAAATATACAAATTACAGTCAAATTCTTAAACCGGGCGACCCACGGCTGCGGGGTCAGTTCCTACGAGTTATATTGGTCCCGTGGGAGGTGTTGGTGCCACCCACGGGGCCGTTCGGGATATGTTTTGAGTTTTTACCCTCTAACGCCATATTTTGCTTAAGTCTAGACATATGAAAATTACCGTCGAATTCTCAAACCGAGAGACCCGCGGCTGCGGGGTCAGTTCTTACGAGTTACATTGGTCCCATGGGAGGTGTTGGTGCCACCCACGGGGCCGTTCGGGATTTGTTTCTAACGCCATTTTTGAAGCCTATGTGTAGAAATATGCAAATTACGGTCGTATTCTCAAACCGAGAGACCCGCAGCTGCGGGGTGAGTTCCTACGAGTTACATTGGTCCTGTGGGAGGTGTTGGTGCCACCCACGGGGACGTTCGGTGGCTGTTTCTTGTTCTCACCCACTAATGCCATGTTTTTAAGCCTAAGTCTTAAAATATGAAAATTATCGTCTTATTCTCAAACCGGGAGTCCCGCGGCTGCGGGGTCAGTTCCTACGAGTTACATTGGTCCCGTGGCAGGTGTTGGTGCCACCCACGGGGCCGTTCGGGTGCTGTTTCGAGTTTTCACCCTCTAACGCCATGTTTTTAAGAATAAGTCTTAAAATATGCAAATTATCATCGAACTCTCAAACCGGGAGACCAGCGGCAGTGGGGTCAGTTCCAACGAGTTACATTAGTCCCGTGGGAGCTGTTGGTGCCACCCACGGGGACGTTCGGAGGTTGTTTCAAGTTCTCACCCTCTAACGCCATGTTTTTAAGCCTACGTCTAGAAATATGAAAATTACTATCGTACTCTCTAATCGGGAGACCCGTGGCTACGGGGTCAGTTCCTACGAGTTACATTGGTCCCTGGGAGGTGTTGGTGCCACCCACGGGGCTGTTCGGGGGCTGTTTCGAGTTCTCACCATCTAGCGCCTTGTTTTTAACCCTAAGTCTAAAAATATGCAAATTATCGTCGTATTCTCAAACCGGGAGTCCAGCGGCTGCGAGGTCAGTTCCTATGAGTTACATTGGTCCCGTGGGAGGTGTTGGTGCCACCCACGGTGCCGTTCGGGGGATGTTTCGAGTTTTCACCCTCTAACGCCATGTTTTGCTTAAGTCTAGAAATATGAAAATTATCGTCGAATTCTCAAACCGGGAGACCCACGACTGCGGGGTCAGTTCCTAGGAGTTATATTGGTCCCGTGGGAGGTGTTGGTGCCTCCCACGGGGCCGTTCGGGGGCTGTTTTGAGTTTTCACCCTCTAACGCCACGTTTTGCTTAAGTCTAGAATTATGCAAATTACCGTCGAATTCTCAAACCCGGAGATTCGCGGCTGCGGGGTCAGTTCCTACGAGTTACATTGGTCCCGTGGGAGGTGTTGGTGCCACCCACGGGGACGTTTGGGGGATGTTTCTGGTTCTCACCCTCTAACGCCATATTTTTAAGCATAAGTCTAGAAATATACAAATTACAGTCGTACTCTCAAACCGGGAGTCCCGCGGCTGCGGGGTCAGTTCCTACGAGTTACATTGGTACCGTGGGAGGTGTTGGTGCCACCCATGGGGACGTTCGGGGGCTGTTTCTAGTTCTCACCCACTAACACCATGTTTTTAAGCCTAAGTCTAGAAAGATGCAAATTACCGTCGTACTCTCAAACCGGGAGACCCGCGACTGTGGGGTCAGTTCCTACGATTTACTTTGGTCCCGTGGGAGGTGTTGGTGCCACCCACGGGGCCGTTCGGGGGATGTTTCGAGTTCTCACCCTCTAACCCCATGTTTTTAAGTCTAAGTCTAAAAATATGAAAATTATCATCGTATACTCAAACCGGGAGTCTAGCGGCTGCGGGGTCAGTTCCTATGAGTTACATTGGTCCCGTGGGAGGTGTTGGTTCCACCCACGGGGCCGTTCGGGGGCTGTTTCGAGTTTTCACCCTCTAACGCCATGTTTTGCTTAAGTCTAGAAATATGCAAATTACCGTCGGATTCTCAAACCGGGAGACCCGCGGCTTAGGTTCATTTTTTACGAGTTACATTGGTCCCATGTGAGGTATTGGTGCCACCCACGGGTCCGTTCGGGGTTTGTTTCTAGTTCTCACCCTCTAACGCCATGTTTTTAAGCCTATGTATATAAATATGCAAATTACCGTCGTATTCTCAAACCGAGAGACCCGCGGCTACGGGGTTAGTTCCTACAGGTTACATTGGTCCCGTAGGAGGTGTTGGTGCCACCGATGGGGCCGTTAGGGTGCTGTTTCGATTTTTCACCATCTAACGCCATATTTTTAAGCCTAAGTCTTAAAATATGCAAATTATTGTCGAACTCTCAAACCGGGAGACCAGCGGCTGCGGGGTCAGTTCCAACGAGTTACATTGGTCCCGTGGGAGCTGTTGGTGACACCCACGGGGACGTTCAGGGGTTGTTTCTAGTTCTCACCCTCTAACGCCATGTTTTTAAGCCTACGTCTAGAAATATGCAAATTACCGTCGTACTCTCAAACCGGGAGACCCGTGGCTACAGGCTCAGTTCCAACGAGTAACATTGGTCCGGTGGGAGGTGTTGGTGCCACCCACGGGGCCGTTCGGGGGCTGTTTCGAGTTCTCACCATCTAGCGCCTTATTTTTAAGCCTAAGTATAAAAATATGGAAATTATCGTCGTATTCTCAAATCGGGAGTCCAGCGGATGCGGGGTCAGTTCCTATGAGTTACATTGGTCACGTGGGTGGTGTTGGTGCCACCCACGGGGCCGTTCGGGGGATGTTTTGAGTTTTCACCCTCTAACGCCATGTTTTGCTTAAGTCTAGAAATACGCAAATTACCGTCGAATTCTAAAAACCGGGAGACCCACGGCTGCGGGGTCAGTTCCTACGAGTTATATTGGTCCCGTGGGAGGTGTTGGTGCCACCCACGAGGCCATTCGAGGGCTGTTTTGAGTTTTCACCCTCTAACGCCATGTTTTGCTTAAGTCTAAAAATAGGCAAATTACCGTCGAATTCTCAAACCGGGAGACTCGCGGCTGCGGGGTAAGTTCCTACGAGTTACATTGGTTCCGTGGGAGGTGTTGGTGCCACCCACGGGGACATTTGGGGGATGTTTCTAGTTCTCACCCTCTAACGCCATGTTTTTAAGACTAAGTCTAGAAATGTACAATTTACGGTCGTACTCTCAAACCGGGAGTCCCGCGGCTGCGGGGTCAGTTCCTACGAGTTACATTGGTCCCGTGGGAGGTGTTGGTGCCACCCACGGGGACGTTCAAGGGCTATTTTTAGTTCTCACCCACTAACGCCATGTTTTTAAGCCTAAGTCTAGAAAGATGCAAATTACCATCGTACTCTAAAACCGGGAGACCCACGACTGCGGGTTCAGTTCCTACGAGTTACATTGGTCCCGTGGGAGGTGTTGGTGCCACCCACGGGGCCGTTCGGGTGATGTTTTGAGTTTTCACCCTCTAACGCCATGTTTTTAAGCCTAAGTTTTAAAATATGCAAATTATCATCTTATTCTCAAACCGGGAGTTCCGCGGCTATGGGGTCAGTTCCTACGCGTTACATTGGTCCCGTGGCAGGTGTTCGTGCCACCCATGGGGCCGTTCGGGTGCTGTTTTGAGTTTTCACCCTCTAACGCAATGTTTTTAAGCCTAAGTCTTAAAATATGCAAATTATCGTCAAACTCTAAAACCGGTAGACCAACAGCTGCGGGGTCAGTCCCAACGAGTTACATTAGTCCCATGGGAGCTGTTGGTGCCACCCACGGAGACGTTCGGAGGTCGTTTCTAGTTCTCACCCTCTAACGCCATGTTTTTAAGCCTACGTCTAAAAATATGCAAATTACCGTCGTACTCTCAAACCGGGAGACCCGTGTCTACGGGGTCAGTTCCTACGAGTTACATTGGTCCCTGGGAGGTGTTGGTGCCACCCACGGGGCCGTTCGGGGGCTGTTTCGAGTTCTCACCATCTAGCGCCTTATTTTTAACCCTAAGTCTAAAAATATGCAAATTATCGTCGTATTCTCAAACCGGGAGTCTAGCGGCTGCGAGGTCAGTTCCTATGTGTTACATTGGTCCCGTGGGTGGTGTTGGTGCCACCCACGGGGCCGTTCGAAGGATGTTTCGAGTTTTCAACCTCTAACGCCATGTTTTTAAGCCTAAGTGTTAAAATATGCAAATTATCGTCGTATTCTCAAACCGAGAGTCCCGCGGCTGCGGGGTCAGTTCCTACGAGTGACATTGGTACCGTGGGAGGTGTTGGTGCCACCCATGGGGACGTTCGGGGGCTGTTTTTAGTTCTCACCCACTAACGCCATGTTTTTTAGCCTAAGTCTAGAAATATGCAAATTACAGTCGTACTCTCAAATCGAGAGACCCGCGACTGCAGGGTCAGTTCCTATGAGTTACATTGGTCCCGTGGGAGGTGTTGGTGCCACCCACGGGGCCGTTCGGGGGCTATTTCGAGTTCTCACCCTCTAACCCCATGTTTTTAAGCCTAAGTCTAGAAAGATGCAAATTACCGTCGTACTCTCAAACCGGGGGACCCGCGATTGCAGGGTCAGTTCCTACGAGTTACATTGGTCCCGTGGGAGGTGTTAGTGCCACCCACGGGGCCGTTCGGGGGCTGTTTCGAGTTCTCACCCTCTAACCCACAGGTTTTTAAGCCTAAGTCTAAAAATATGCAAATTATCATCGTATTCTCAAATCAGGAGTCCAACGATTGTGGGGTCAGTTCCTACGAGTCACATTGGTCACGTGGGAGGTGTTGGTGCCACCCACGGGGCCGTTCGGGGGCTGTTTCGAGTTTTCACCCTTTAACGCCATTTTTTTCTTAAGTCTAGAAGTATGCAAATTATCGTCGTATTCTCAAACCGGGAGTCCCGCGGCTGCGGGGTCAGTTCCTACGAGTTACATTGGTCCCGTGGGAGGTGTTGGTGCCCCCCACGGGGCCGTTTGGGTGGTGCTGTTTCGAGTTTTCACCCTCTAATTCCATGTTTTTAAGCCTAAGTCTTAAAATATGCAAATTATCATCGTATTCTCAAACCGAGAGTCCCGCGGCTGCGGGGTCAGTTTCTACGAGTTACATTGGTCCCGTGGGAGGTGTTGGTGCCACCCACGGGGCCGTTTCGGGTGCTGTTTCGAGTTTTCACCCTCTAACGTCATGTTTTTATGCCTAAGTATTAAAATATGCAAATTATCATCGAACTCTCAAACCAGGAGACCAACGGCAGCGTGGTCAGGTCCAACGAGTTACATTGGTCCCGTGGGAGGTGTTGGTGCCACCCACGGGGCCGTTCGGGGGCTGTTTTGAGTTCTCACCATCTAGCGCCTTATTTTTAAGAATAAGTCTAAAAATATGCAAATTATCGTCGTATTCTCAAATCGGGAGGTCAGCGGCTGCGGGGTCAGTTCCTATGAGTTACATTGGTCCCCTGGGAGGTGTTGGTGCCACCCACGGGGCCGTTCTGGGTCTGTTTCGAGTTCTCACCCTCTAACCCCATGTTTTTATGCCTAAGTCTAGAAAGATGCAAATTACCGTCGTACTCTCAAACCGGGAGACCCGCGATTACAGGGTCAGTTCCTACGAGTTACATTGGTCCCGTGGGAGGTGTTGGTGCCACCCACGGGGCCGTTCGGGGGCTGTTTCGAGTTCTCACCCTCTAACCCCATGTTTTTAAGCCTAAGTCTAGAAGTATGAAAATTATCATCGTATTCTCAAACCAGGAGTCCCGCGGCTGCGAGGTCAGTTCCTACGAGTTACATTGGTCCCGTGGGAGGTGTTGGTGCCACCCACGGGGCCGTTCGGGTGGTGCTGTTTCGAGTTTTCACCCTCTAATGCCATGTTTTTAAGATTAAGTCTTAAAATATGCAAACTATCATCGTATTCTCAAATCGAGAGTCCCGCGGCTGCGGGTTCAGTTTCTACGACTTACATTGGTCCCGTGGGAGGTGTTGGTGCCACCCACGGGGCCGTTCGGGTGCTGTTTCGAGTTTTCACCCTCTAACGTTATGTTTTTAAGTCTAAGTATTAAAATATGCAAATTATCGTCGAACTCTCAAACCGGGAGACCAACGGCTGCGGGGTCAGTTCCAACGAGTTAAATTGGTCCCGTGGGAGGTGTTGGTGCCACCCACGGGGCCGTTCGGGGGCTGTTTCGAGTTCTCACCATCTAGCACCTTATTTTTAAGAATAAGTCTAAAAATATGTAAATTATCGTCGTATTCTCAAACCGGGAGTCCAGCGGCTGCGGGGTCAGTTCCTATGAGTTACATTGGTCCCCTGGGAGGTGTTGGTCCCACCCACGGGGCCGTTCGGGGGCTGTTTCGAGTTCTCACCATCTAGCGCCTTGTGTTTAAGCCTAAGTCTAAAAATATGAAAATTATCATCGTATTCTCAAACCGGGAGTCCAGCGGCTGCGGGTCCGTTCCTACGAGTTACATTGGTCCCGTGGGAGGTGTTGGTGCCACCCACGGGGCCGTTCGGGGGCTGTTTCGAGTTTTCACCCTCTAACGCCATGTTTTTCTTAAGTCTAGAAATATGCAAATTATCATCGTATTCTCAAACCGGGAGTCAGTTCCTACGAGTTACATTGGTCCCGTGGGAGGTATTGGTGCCACCCACGGGGCCGTTCGGGTGCTGTTTTGAGTTTTCATCCACTAATGCCATATTTTTAAGCCTAAGTCATAAAATATGCAAATTATCGTCTTATTCTCAAATTGGGAGTCCCGCGGCTACGGGGTTAGTTCCTACGAGTTACATTGGTCCCGTGGGAGGTGTTGGTGCCACCCACGGGGCCGTTCGGGTGCTGTTTCGAGTTTTTACCCTCTAACGCCATGTTTTTAAGCCTAAGTCTTAAAATATGAAAATTATCGTCTAACTCTCAAACCGGAAGACCAACGGCTGCGGGGTTAGTTCCAACGAGTTACATTGGTCCCGTGGGAGCTGTTGGTGCCACCCACGGGGACGTTCGGGGGTTGTTTCTAGTTCTCACCCTCTAACGCCTTGTTTTTACCCTCTAACGCCATATTTTTAAGCCTACGTCTAGAAATATGCAAATTACCGTCGTACTCTCAACCGGGAGACCCGTGACTACGGGGTCCGTTCCTACGAGTTACAATGGTCCCGTGGGAGGTGTTGGTGCCACCCACGGGGCCGTTGGGGGGATGTTTCGAGTTCTCACCATCTAGCGCCTTGTTTTTAAGCCTAAGTCTAAATATATGCAAATTATCGTCGTATTCTCAAATTGGGAGTCCAGCGGCTCCGGGGTCAGTTCCTATGAGTTACATTGGTCCCGTGGGAGGTGTTTGTGCCACCTATGGGGCCGTTCGGGGGATGTTTCGAGTTTTCACCCTCTAACGCCGAAATATGAAAATTACCGTCGAATTCTCAAACCGGGAGACCCACGGCTGCGGGGTGAGTTCCTACGAGTTACATTGGTTCCGTGGGAGGTGTTGGTGCCACCCACGGGGACGTTCGAGGGCTGTTTCTTGTTCTCACCCACTAATGCCCTATTTTTAAGCCTATGTCTAGAAAGATGCAAATTACGACCGTACACTCAAATCGAGAGACCCGCGACTGCGGGGTCAGTTCCTACGAGTTACATTGGTCCCGTGGGAGGTGTTGATGCCACCCACGGGGCCGTTCGGGGTATGTTTCGAGTTTTCACCCTCTAACGCCATGTTTTGCTTAAGTCTAGAAATATGCAAATTACCGCCAAATTCTCAAACCGGGAGACCCACGGCTGCGGGGTCAGTTCATACGAGTTACATTTGTCCCGTGGGAGGTGTTGGTGCCACCCACGGGGACGTTCGGGGGCTGTTTCGAGTTCTCACCCTCTAACGCCATGTTTTTAAGCCTAAGTAAAAAATATACAAATTACCGTCGTATTCTCAAACCGGGAGACCCGCGACTGCGGGGTCAGTTCATACGAGTTACATTTGTCTCGTGGGAGGTGTTGGTGCCACCCACGGGGCCGTTCGGGGTCTGTTTCTAGTTTTCACCCTCTAACGCCATGTTTTTAAGCGTATGTCTAGAAATATGCAAATTACCGTCGTATTCTCAAACCGAGAGACCCGCGGCTGCGCGGTCAGTTCCTACGAGTTTATATTGTTCCCGTGGGAGGTGTTGGTGCCACCCACGGAGACGTTCGGGGGCTGTTTCTAGTTCTCACCCATTAACGTGATGTTTTTAAGCATAAGTCTAGAAAGATGCAAATTACCTTCATACTCTCAAACCGCGACGGCGGGGTCAGCTCCTACGAGTTGCATTGGTCCCGTGGGAGGTGTTGGTGCCACCCACGGAGCCGTTCGGGGGCTGTTTCGAGTTCTCACCCTCTAACCCCATGTTTTGCTTAAGTCTCAAAATATACAAATTACTGTAAAATTCTTAAACCGGGCGACCCACGGCTGCGGGGTCAGTTCCTACAAGTTATATTGGTCCCGTGGGAGGTGTTGGTGCCACCCACGGGGCCGTTCGGGGGCTGTTTTGAGTTTTTACCCTCTAACGCCATGTTTTGCTTAAGTCTAGAAATATGCAAATTACCATCGAATGCTCAAACCGAGAGACCCGCGGCTGCGGGGTCAGTTCTTACGAGTTACATTGGTGCCATGGGAGGTGTTGGTGCCACCCACGGGGCCGTTCGGGGTTTGTTTCTAACGCCATTTTTGAAGCCTATGTGTAGAAATATGTAAATTACCGTCGTATTCTCAAACTGAGAGACCCGCGGCTGCGGGGTGAGTTCCTACGAGTTACATTGATCCCGTGGGAGGTGTTGGTGCCACCCACGGGGACGTTCGGTGGCTGTTTCTTGTTCTCACCCACTAATGCCACGTTTTTAAGCCTAAGTCTTCAAATTTGCAAATTATCGTCTTATTCTCAAACCGGGAGTCCCGCGGCTGCGGGGTCAGTTCCTACGAGTTACATTGGTCCCGTGGCAGGTGTTGGTGCCACCCACGGGGCCGTTCGGGTGCTGTTTCGAGTTTTCACCCTCTAACGCCATGTTTTTAAGCCTAAGTCTTAAAATATGCAAATTATCATCGAACTCTCAAACCGGGAGACCAGCGGCTGCGAGGTCAGTTCCAACGAGTTACATTAGTCCCGTGGGAGCTATTGGTGCCACCCACGGGGTCGTTCGGAGGTTGTTTCAAGTTCTCACCCTCTAACGCCAAGTTTTTAAGCCTACGTCCAGAAATATGCAAATTACCGTCATACTCTCAAATTGGGAGACCCGTGGCTACGGGGTCAGTTCCTACGAGTTACATTGGTCCCTGGGAGGGTGTTGGTGCCACCCACTGGGCCGTTCGGGGGCTCTTTCGAGTTCTCACCATCTAGCGCCTTGTTTTTAACCCTAAGTCTAAAAATATGCAAATTATCATCGTATTCTCAAACTGGGAGTCCAGCGGCTGCGGGGTCAGTTCCTATGAGTTACATTGGTCCCGTGGGAGGTGTTGGTGCCACCCACGGGGCCGTTCGGGGGATGTTTCGAGTTTTCACCCTCTAACGCCATATTTTGCTTAAGTCTAGAAATATGAAAATTATCATCGAATTCTCAAATCGGGAGACCCACGACTGCGGGGTCAGTTCCTACGAGTTATATTGGTCCCGTGGGAGGTGTTGGTGCCACCCACGGGGCCGTTCGGGGGCTGTTTTGAGTTTTCACCCTCTAACGCCACGTTTTGCTTAAGTCTAGAATTATGCAAATTACTGTCGAATTCTCAAACCGGGAGACTCGCGGCTGCGGGGTCAGTTCCTACGAGTTACATTGGTCCCGTGGGAGGTGTTGGTGCCACCCACGGAGCCGTTCGGGGGCTGTTTCGAGTTCTCACCCTCTAACCCCATGTTTTGCTTAAGTCTCAAAATATACAAATTACTGTAAAATTCTTAAACCGGGCGACCCACGGCTGCGGGGTCAGTTCCTACAAGTTATATTGGTCCCGTGGGAGGTGTTGGTGCCACCCACGGGGCCGTTCGGGGGCTGTTTTGAGTTTTTACCCTCTAACGCCATGTTTTGCTTAAGTCTAGAAATATGCAAATTACCATCGAATGCTCAAACCGAGAGACCCGCGGCTGCGGGGTCAGTTCTTACGAGTTACATTGGTGCCATGGGAGGTGTTGGTGCCACCCACGGGGCCGTTCGGGGTTTGTTTCTAACGCCATTTTTGAAGCCTATGTGTAGAAATATGTAAATTACCGTCGTATTCTCAAACTGAGAGACCCGCGGCTGCGGGGTGAGTTCCTACGAGTTACATTGATCCCGTGGGAGGTGTTGGTGCCACCCACGGGGACGTTCGGTGGCTGTTTCTTGTTCTCACCCACTAATGCCACGTTTTTAAGCCTAAGTCTTCAAATTTGCAAATTATCGTCTTATTCTCAAACCGGGAGTCCCGCGGCTGCGGGGTCAGTTCCTACGAGTTACATTGGTCCCGTGGCAGGTGTTGGTGCCACCCACGGGGCCGTTCGGGTGCTGTTTCGAGTTTTCACCCTCTAACGCCATGTTTTTAAGCCTAAGTCTTAAAATATGCAAATTATCATCGAACTCTCAAACCGGGAGACCAGCGGCTGCGAGGTCAGTTCCAACGAGTTACATTAGTCCCGTGGGAGCTATTGGTGCCACCCACGGGGTCGTTCGGAGGTTGTTTCAAGTTCTCACCCTCTAACGCCAAGTTTTTAAGCCTACGTCCAGAAATATGCAAATTACCGTCATACTCTCAAATTGGGAGACCCGTGGCTACGGGGTCAGTTCCTACGAGTTACATTGGTCCCTGGGAGGGTGTTGGTGCCACCCACTGGGCCGTTCGGGGGCTCTTTCGAGTTCTCACCATCTAGCGCCTTGTTTTTAACCCTAAGTCTAAAAATATGCAAATTATCGTCGTATTCTCAAACCGGGAGTCCAGCGGCTGCGAGGTCAGTTCCTATGAGTTACATTGGTCCCGTGGGAGGTGTTGGTGCCACCCACGGTGCCGTTCGGGGGATGTTTCGAGTTTTCACCCTCTAACGCCATGTTTTGCTTAAGTCTAGAAATATGAAAATTATCGTCGAATTCTCAAACCGGGAGACCCACGACTGCGGGGTCAGTTCCTAGGAGTTATATTGGTCCCGTGGGAGGTGTTGGTGCCTCCCACGGGGCCGTTCGGGGGCTGTTTTGAGTTTTCACCCTCTAACGCCACGTTTTGCTTAAGTCTAGAATTATGCAAATTACCGTCGAATTCTCAAACCCGGAGATTCGCGGCTGCGGGGTCAGTTCCTACGAGTTACATTGGTCCCGTGGGAGGTGTTGGTGCCACCCACGGGGACGTTTGGGGGATGTTTCTGGTTCTCACCCTCTAACGCCATATTTTTAAGCATAAGTCTAGAAATATACAAATTACAGTCGTACTCTCAAACCGGGAGTCCCGCGGCTGCGGGGTCAGTTCCTACGAGTTACATTGGTACCGTGGGAGGTGTTGGTGCCACCCATGGGGACGTTCGGGGGCTGTTTCTAGTTCTCACCCACTAACACCATGTTTTTAAGCCTAAGTCTAGAAAGATGCAAATTACCGTCGTACTCTCAAACCGGGAGACCCGCGACTGTGGGGTCAGTTCCTACGATTTACTTTGGTCCCGTGGGAGGTGTTGGTGCCACCCACGGGGCCGTTCGGGGGATGTTTCGAGTTCTCACCCTCTAACCCCATGTTTTTAAGTCTAAGTCTAAAAATATGAAAATTATCATCGTATACTCAAACCGGGAGTCTAGCGGCTGCGGGGTCAGTTCCTATGAGTTACATTGGTCCCGTGGGAGGTGTTGGTTCCACCCACGGGGCCGTTCGGGGGCTGTTTCGAGTTTTCACCCTCTAACGCCATGTTTTGCTTAAGTCTAGAAATATGCAAATTACCGTCGGATTCTCAAACCGGGAGACCCGCGGCTTAGGTTCATTTTTTACGAGTTACATTGGTCCCATGTGAGGTATTGGTGCCACCCACGGGTCCGTTCGGGGTTTGTTTCTAGTTCTCACCCTCTAACGCCATGTTTTTAAGCCTATGTATATAAATATGCAAATTACCGTCGTATTCTCAAACCGAGAGACCCGCGGCTACGGGGTTAGTTCCTACAGGTTACATTGGTCCCGTAGGAGGTGTTGGTGCCACCGATGGGGCCGTTAGGGTGCTGTTTCGATTTTTCACCATCTAACGCCATATTTTTAAGCCTAAGTCTTAAAATATGCAAATTATTGTCGAACTCTCAAACCGGGAGACCAGCGGCTGCGGGGTCAGTTCCAACGAGTTACATTGGTCCCGTGGGAGCTGTTGGTGACACCCACGGGGACGTTCAGGGGTTGTTTCTAGTTCTCACCCTCTAACGCCATGTTTTTAAGCCTACGTCTAGAAATATGCAAATTACCGTCGTACTCTCAAACCGGGAGACCCGTGGCTACAGGCTCAGTTCCAACGAGTAACATTGGTCCGGTGGGAGGTGTTGGTGCCACCCACGGGGCCGTTCGGGGGCTGTTTCGAGTTCTCACCATCTAGCGCCTTATTTTTAAGCCTAAGTATAAAAATATGGAAATTATCGTCGTATTCTCAAATCGGGAGTCCAGCGGATGCGGGGTCAGTTCCTATGAGTTACATTGGTCACGTGGGTGGTGTTGGTGCCACCCACGGGGCCGTTCGGGGGATGTTTTGAGTTTTCACCCTCTAACGCCATGTTTTGCTTAAGTCTAGAAATACGCAAATTACCGTCGAATTCTAAAAACCGGGAGACCCACGGCTGCGGGGTCAGTTCCTACGAGTTATATTGGTCCCGTGGGAGGTGTTGGTGCCACCCACGAGGCCATTCGAGGGCTGTTTTGAGTTTTCACCCTCTAACGCCATGTTTTGCTTAAGTCTAAAAATAGGCAAATTACCGTCGAATTCTCAAACCGGGAGACTCGCGGCTGCGGGGTAAGTTCCTACGAGTTACATTGGTTCCGTGGGAGGTGTTGGTGCCACCCACGGGGACATTTGGGGGATGTTTCTAGTTCTCACCCTCTAACGCCATGTTTTTAAGACTAAGTCTAGAAATGTACAATTTACGGTCGTACTCTCAAACCGGGAGTCCCGCGGCTGCGGGGTCAGTTCCTACGAGTTACATTGGTCCCGTGGGAGGTGTTGGTGCCACCCACGGGGACGTTCAAGGGCTATTTTTAGTTCTCACCCACTAACGCCATGTTTTTAAGCCTAAGTCTAGAAAGATGCAAATTACCATCGTACTCTAAAACCGGGAGACCCACGACTGCGGGTTCAGTTCCTACGAGTTACATTGGTCCCGTGGGAGGTGTTGGTGCCACCCACGGGGCCGTTCGGGTGATGTTTTGAGTTTTCACCCTCTAACGCCATGTTTTTAAGCCTAAGTTTTAAAATATGCAAATTATCATCTTATTCTCAAACCGGGAGTTCCGCGGCTATGGGGTCAGTTCCTACGCGTTACATTGGTCCCGTGGCAGGTGTTCGTGCCACCCATGGGGCCGTTCGGGTGCTGTTTTGAGTTTTCACCCTCTAACGCAATGTTTTTAAGCCTAAGTCTTAAAATATGCAAATTATCGTCAAACTCTAAAACCGGTAGACCAACAGCTGCGGGGTCAGTCCCAACGAGTTACATTAGTCCCATGGGAGCTGTTGGTGCCACCCACGGAGACGTTCGGAGGTCGTTTCTAGTTCTCACCCTCTAACGCCATGTTTTTAAGCCTACGTCTAAAAATATGCAAATTACCGTCGTACTCTCAAACCGGGAGACCCGTGTCTACGGGGTCAGTTCCTACGAGTTACATTGGTCCCTGGGAGGTGTTGGTGCCACCCACGGGGCCGTTCGGGGGCTGTTTCGAGTTCTCACCATCTAGCGCCTTATTTTTAACCCTAAGTCTAAAAATATGCAAATTATCGTCGTATTCTCAAACCGGGAGTCTAGCGGCTGCGAGGTCAGTTCCTATGTGTTACATTGGTCCCGTGGGTGGTGTTGGTGCCACCCACGGGGCCGTTCGAAGGATGTTTCGAGTTTTCAACCTCTAACGCCATGTTTTTAAGCCTAAGTGTTAAAATATGCAAATTATCGTCGTATTCTCAAACCGAGAGTCCCGCGGCTGCGGGGTCAGTTCCTACGAGTGACATTGGTACCGTGGGAGGTGTTGGTGCCACCCATGGGGACGTTCGGGGGCTGTTTTTAGTTCTCACCCACTAACGCCATGTTTTTTAGCCTAAGTCTAGAAATATGCAAATTACAGTCGTACTCTCAAATCGAGAGACCCGCGACTGCAGGGTCAGTTCCTATGAGTTACATTGGTCCCGTGGGAGGTGTTGGTGCCACCCACGGGGCCGTTCGGGGGCTATTTCGAGTTCTCACCCTCTAACCCCATGTTTTTAAGCCTAAGTCTAGAAAGATGCAAATTACCGTCGTACTCTCAAACCGGGGGACCCGCGATTGCAGGGTCAGTTCCTACGAGTTACATTGGTCCCGTGGGAGGTGTTAGTGCCACCCACGGGGCCGTTCGGGGGCTGTTTCGAGTTCTCACCCTCTAACCCACAGGTTTTTAAGCCTAAGTCTAAAAATATGCAAATTATCATCGTATTCTCAAATCAGGAGTCCAACGATTGTGGGGTCAGTTCCTACGAGTCACATTGGTCACGTGGGAGGTGTTGGTGCCACCCACGGGGCCGTTCGGGGGCTGTTTCGAGTTTTCACCCTTTAACGCCATTTTTTTCTTAAGTCTAGAAGTATGCAAATTATCGTCGTATTCTCAAACCGGGAGTCCCGCGGCTGCGGGGTCAGTTCCTACGAGTTACATTGGTCCCGTGGGAGGTGTTGGTGCCCCCCACGGGGCCGTTTGGGTGGTGCTGTTTCGAGTTTTCACCCTCTAATTCCATGTTTTTAAGCCTAAGTCTTAAAATATGCAAATTATCATCGTATTCTCAAACCGAGAGTCCCGCGGCTGCGGGGTCAGTTTCTACGAGTTACATTGGTCCCGTGGGAGGTGTTGGTGCCACCCACGGGGCCGTTTCGGGTGCTGTTTCGAGTTTTCACCCTCTAACGTCATGTTTTTATGCCTAAGTATTAAAATATGCAAATTATCATCGAACTCTCAAACCAGGAGACCAACGGCAGCGTGGTCAGGTCCAACGAGTTACATTGGTCCCGTGGGAGGTGTTGGTGCCACCCACGGGGCCGTTCGGGGGCTGTTTTGAGTTCTCACCATCTAGCGCCTTATTTTTAAGAATAAGTCTAAAAATATGCAAATTATCGTCGTATTCTCAAATCGGGAGGTCAGCGGCTGCGGGGTCAGTTCCTATGAGTTACATTGGTCCCCTGGGAGGTGTTGGTGCCACCCACGGGGCCGTTCTGGGTCTGTTTCGAGTTCTCACCCTCTAACCCCATGTTTTTATGCCTAAGTCTAGAAAGATGCAAATTACCGTCGTACTCTCAAACCGGGAGACCCGCGATTACAGGGTCAGTTCCTACGAGTTACATTGGTCCCGTGGGAGGTGTTGGTGCCACCCACGGGGCCGTTCGGGGGCTGTTTCGAGTTCTCACCCTCTAACCCCATGTTTTTAAGCCTAAGTCTAGAAGTATGAAAATTATCATCGTATTCTCAAACCAGGAGTCCCGCGGCTGCGAGGTCAGATCCTACGAGTTACATTGGTCCCGTGGGAGGTGTTGGTGCCACCCACGGGGCCGTTCGGGTGGTGCTGTTTCGAGTTTTCACCCTCTAATGCCATGTTTTTAAGATTAAGTCTTAAAATATGCAAACTATCATCGTATTCTCAAATCGAGAGTCCCGCGGCTGCGGGTTCAGTTTCTACGACTTACATTGGTCCCGTGGGAGGTGTTGGTGCCACCCACGGGGCCGTTCGGGTGCTGTTTCGAGTTTTCACCCTCTAACGTTATGTTTTTAAGTCTAAGTATTAAAATATGCAAATTATCGTCGAACTCTCAAACCGGGAGACCAACGGCTGCGGGGTCAGTTCCAACGAGTTAAATTGGTCCCGTGGGAGGTGTTGGTGCCACCCACGGGGCCGTTCGGGGGCTGTTTCGAGTTCTCACCATCTAGCACCTTATTTTTAAGAATAAGTCTAAAAATATGTAAATTATCGTCGTATTCTCAAACCGGGAGTCCAGCGGCTGCGGGGTCAGTTCCTATGAGTTACATTGGTCCCCTGGGAGGTGTTGGTCCCACCCACGGGGCCGTTCGGGGGCTGTTTCGAGTTCTCACCATCTAGCGCCTTGTGTTTAAGCCTAAGTCTAAAAATATGAAAATTATCATCGTATTCTCAAACCGGGAGTCCAGCGGCTGCGGGTCCGTTCCTACGAGTTACATTGGTCCCGTGGGAGGTGTTGGTGCCACCCACGGGGCCGTTCGGGGGCTGTTTCGAGTTTTCACCCTCTAACGCCATGTTTTTCTTAAGTCTAGAAATATGCAAATTATCATCGTATTCTCAAACCGGGAGTCAGTTCCTACGAGTTACATTGGTCCCGTGGGAGGTATTGGTGCCACCCACGGGGCCGTTCGGGTGCTGTTTTGAGTTTTCATCCACTAATGCCATATTTTTAAGCCTAAGTCATAAAATATGCAAATTATCGTCTTATTCTCAAATTGGGAGTCCCGCGGCTACGGGGTTAGTTCCTACGAGTTACATTGGTCCCGTGGGAGGTGTTGGTGCCACCCACGGGGCCGTTCGGGTGCTGTTTCGAGTTTTTACCCTCTAACGCCATGTTTTTAAGCCTAAGTCTTAAAATATGAAAATTATCGTCTAACTCTCAAACCGGAAGACCAACGGCTGCGGGGTTAGTTCCAACGAGTTACATTGGTCCCGTGGGAGCTGTTGGTGCCACCCACGGGGACGTTCGGGGGTTGTTTCTAGTTCTCACCCTCTAACGCCTTGTTTTTACCCTCTAACGCCATATTTTTAAGCCTACGTCTAGAAATATGCAAATTACCGTCGTACTCTCAACCGGGAGACCCGTGACTACGGGGTCCGTTCCTACGAGTTACAATGGTCCCGTGGGAGGTGTTGGTGCCACCCACGGGGCCGTTGGGGGGATGTTTCGAGTTCTCACCATCTAGCGCCTTGTTTTTAAGCCTAAGTCTAAATATATGCAAATTATCGTCGTATTCTCAAATTGGGAGTCCAGCGGCTCCGGGGTCAGTTCCTATGAGTTACATTGGTCCCGTGGGAGGTGTTTGTGCCACCTATGGGGCCGTTCGGGGGATGTTTCGAGTTTTCACCCTCTAACGCCGAAATATGAAAATTACCGTCGAATTCTCAAACCGGGAGACCCACGGCTGCGGGGTGAGTTCCTACGAGTTACATTGGTTCCGTGGGAGGTGTTGGTGCCACCCACGGGGACGTTCGAGGGCTGTTTCTTGTTCTCACCCACTAATGCCCTATTTTTAAGCCTATGTCTAGAAAGATGCAAATTACGACCGTACACTCAAATCGAGAGACCCGCGACTGCGGGGTCAGTTCCTACGAGTTACATTGGTCCCGTGGGAGGTGTTGATGCCACCCACGGGGCCGTTCGGGGTATGTTTCGAGTTTTCACCCTCTAACGCCATGTTTTGCTTAAGTCTAGAAATATGCAAATTACCGCCAAATTCTCAAACCGGGAGACCCACGGCTGCGGGGTCAGTTCATACGAGTTACATTTGTCCCGTGGGAGGTGTTGGTGCCACCCACGGGGACGTTCGGGGGCTGTTTCGAGTTCTCACCCTCTAACGCCATGTTTTTAAGCCTAAGTAAAAAATATACAAATTACCGTCGTATTCTCAAACCGGGAGACCCGCGACTGCGGGGTCAGTTCATACGAGTTACATTTGTCTCGTGGGAGGTGTTGGTGCCACCCACGGGGCCGTTCGGGGTCTGTTTCTAGTTTTCACCCTCTAACGCCATGTTTTTAAGCGTATGTCTAGAAATATGCAAATTACCGTCGTATTCTCAAACCGAGAGACCCGCGGCTGCGCGGTCAGTTCCTACGAGTTTATATTGTTCCCGTGGGAGGTGTTGGTGCCACCCACGGAGACGTTCGGGGGCTGTTTCTAGTTCTCACCCATTAACGTGATGTTTTTAAGCATAAGTCTAGAAAGATGCAAATTACCTTCATACTCTCAAACCGCGACGGCGGGGTCAGCTCCTACGAGTTGCATTGGTCCCGTGGGAGGTGTTGGTGCCACCCACGGAGCCGTTCGGGGGCTGTTTCGAGTTCTCACCCTCTAACCCCATGTTTTGCTTAAGTCTCAAAATATACAAATTACTGTAAAATTCTTAAACCGGGCGACCCACGGCTGCGGGGTCAGTTCCTACAAGTTATATTGGTCCCGTGGGAGGTGTTGGTGCCACCCACGGGGCCGTTCGGGGGCTGTTTTGAGTTTTTACCCTCTAACGCCATGTTTTGCTTAAGTCTAGAAATATGCAAATTACCATCGAATGCTCAAACCGAGAGACCCGCGGCTGCGGGGTCAGTTCTTACGAGTTACATTGGTGCCATGGGAGGTGTTGGTGCCACCCACGGGGCCGTTCGGGGTTTGTTTCTAACGCCATTTTTGAAGCCTATGTGTAGAAATATGTAAATTACCGTCGTATTCTCAAACTGAGAGACCCGCGGCTGCGGGGTGAGTTCCTACGAGTTACATTGATCCCGTGGGAGGTGTTGGTGCCACCCACGGGGACGTTCGGTGGCTGTTTCTTGTTCTCACCCACTAATGCCACGTTTTTAAGCCTAAGTCTTCAAATTTGCAAATTATCGTCTTATTCTCAAACCGGGAGTCCCGCGGCTGCGGGGTCAGTTCCTACGAGTTACATTGGTCCCGTGGCAGGTGTTGGTGCCACCCACGGGGCCGTTCGGGTGCTGTTTCGAGTTTTCACCCTCTAACGCCATGTTTTTAAGCCTAAGTCTTAAAATATGCAAATTATCATCGAACTCTCAAACCGGGAGACCAGCGGCTGCGAGGTCAGTTCCAACGAGTTACATTAGTCCCGTGGGAGCTATTGGTGCCACCCACGGGGTCGTTCGGAGGTTGTTTCAAGTTCTCACCCTCTAACGCCAAGTTTTTAAGCCTACGTCCAGAAATATGCAAATTACCGTCATACTCTCAAATTGGGAGACCCGTGGCTACGGGGTCAGTTCCTACGAGTTACATTGGTCCCTGGGAGGGTGTTGGTGCCACCCACTGGGCCGTTCGGGGGCTCTTTCGAGTTCTCACCATCTAGCGCCTTGTTTTTAACCCTAAGTCTAAAAATATGCAAATTATCATCGTATTCTCAAACTGGGAGTCCAGCGGCTGCGGGGTCAGTTCCTATGAGTTACATTGGTCCCGTGGGAGGTGTTGGTGCCACCCACGGGGCCGTTCGGGGGATGTTTCGAGTTTTCACCCTCTAACGCCATATTTTGCTTAAGTCTAGAAATATGAAAATTATCATCGAATTCTCAAATCGGGAGACCCACGACTGCGGGGTCAGTTCCTACGAGTTATATTGGTCCCGTGGGAGGTGTTGGTGCCACCCACGGGGCCGTTCGGGGGCTGTTTTGAGTTTTCACCCTCTAACGCCACGTTTTGCTTAAGTCTAGAATTATGCAAATTACTGTCGAATTCTCAAACCGGGAGACTCGCGGCTGCGGGGTCAGTTCCTACGAGTTACATTGGTCCCGTGGGAGGTGTTGGTGCCACCCACGGGGACGTTTGGGGGATGTTTCTGGTTCTCACCCTCTAACGCCATATTTTTAAGCATAAGTCTAGAAATATACAAATTACAGTCGTACTCTCAAACCGGGAGTCCCGCGGCTGCGGGGTCAGTTCCTACGAGTTACATTGGTACCGTGGGAGGTGTTGGTGCCACCCATGGGGACGTTCGGGGGCTGTTTCTAGTTCTCACCCACTAACGGCATGTTTTTAAACCTAAGTCTAGAAAGATGCAAATTACCGTCGAATTCTCAAACCGGGAGACCCGCGACTGTGGGGTCAGTTCCTATGATTTACTTTGGTCCCGTGGGAGGTGTTTGTGCCACCCATGGGGCCGTTCGGGGGATGTTTCGAGTTCTCACCCTCTAACCCCATGTTTTTAAGCCTAAGTCTAAAAATATGAAAATTATCATCGTATTCTCAAACCGGGAGTCCAGCGGCTGCGGGGTCAGTTCCTATGAGTTACATTGGTCCCTTGGGAGGTGTTGGTTCCACCCACGGGGCCGTTCGGGGGCTGTTTCGAGTTTTCACCTTCTAACGCCATGTTTTTCTTAACTCTAGAAATATGCAAATTATCATCGTATGCTCAAATCGGGAGTCCCGCGGCTGCGGGGTCAGTTCCTACGAGTTATATTGGTCCCGTGGGAGGTGTTGGTGCCACCCACGGAGCCGTTCGGCGGCTGTTTTGAGTTTTTACCTTCTAACGCCATGTTTTGCTTAAGTCTAGAAATATGCAAATTACCGTTGAATTCTCAAACCGGGAGACCCGCGGCTGCGGGGTCAGTTCTTACGAGTTACATTGGTCTCATGGGAGGTATTGGTGCCACCCATGGGTCCGTTCGGGGTTTGTTTCTAGTTCTCACCCTCTAACGCCATATTTTTAAGCCTATGTATAGAAATATGCAAATTACCGTCGTATTCTCAAACCGAGAGACCCGCGGCTATGGGGTTAGTTCCTACAGGTTACATTGGTCCCGTGGGAGGTGTTGGTGCCACCCATGGGGCCGTTTGGGTGCTGTTTCGATTTTTCACCCTCTGACGCCATGTTTTTAAGCCTAAGTCTAGAAATATACAAATTACCGTCGTATTCTCAAACCGGGAGACCCGCGGCTGCGGGGTTAGTTCCTACGAGTTACATTGGTCCTGTGGGAGGTGTTGGTGCCACCCACGGGGCCGTTCGGAGGCTGTTTTGAGTTCTCACCCTTTAACCCCATGTTTTTAAGCCTAAGTCTAAAAATATACAAATTATCGTCGTATTCTCAATCCGGGAGACCCGTTGCTATAGGGTCAGTTCCTACGAGTAACATTGGTCCGGTGGGAGGTGTTGGTGCCACCCACGAGGCCGTTCGGGGGCCGTTTCGAGTTCTCACCATCTAGCGCCTTATGTTTAAGCCTAAGTATAAAAATATGCAAATTATCGTCGTATTCTCAAATCGGGAGTCCAGCGGCTGCGGGGTCAGTTCCTATGAGTTACATTGGTCCCGTGGGAGGTGTTGGTGCCACCGACGGGGCCGTTCGGGGGATGTTTTTAGTTTTCACCCTCTAACGCCATGTTTTGCTTAAGTCTAGAAATACGCAAATTACCGTCGAATTCTAAAAACTGGGAGACCCACGGCTGCGGGGTCAGTTCCTACGAGTTATATTGGTCCCGTGGGAGGTGTTGGTGCCACCCACGAGGCCGTTCGAGGGCTGTTTTGAGTTTTCACCCTCTAACGCCATGTTTTGCTTAAGTCTAAAAATATGCAAATTACCGTCGAATTCTCAAACCGGGAGACTCGCGGCTGCGGGGTCAGTTCCTACGAGTTACATTGGTTCCGTGGGAGGTGTTGGTGCCACCCACGGGGACATTTGGGGGATGTTTCTAGTTCTCACCCTCTAACGCCATGTTTTTAAGCCTAAGTCTAAAAATATGAAAATTATCATCGTATTCTCAAACCGGGAGTCCAGCGGCTGTGGGGTCAGTTCCTATGAGTTACATTGGTCCATTGGGAGGTGTTGATTCCACCCACGGGGCCGTTCGGGGGCTGTTTCGAGTTTTCACTTTCTAACGCCATGTTTTTCTTAACTCTAGAAATATGCAAATTATCATCGTATGCTCAAATCGGGAGTCCCGCGGCTGCGGGGTCAGTTCCTACGAGTTATATTGGTCCCGTGGGAGGTGTTGGTGCCACCCACGGAGCCGTTCGGGGGCTGTTTTGAGTTTTTACCCTCTAACGCCATGTTTTGCTTAAGTCTAGAAATATGCAAATTACCGTTGAATTCTTAAACCGGGAGACCCGCGGCTGCGGGGTCAGTTCTTACGAGTTACATTGGTCCCATGGGAGGTATTGGTGCCACCCATGGGTCCGTTCGGGGTTTGTTTCTAGTTCTCACCCTCTAACGCCATATTTTTAAGCCTATGTATAGAAATATGCAAATTACCGTCGTATTCTCAAACCGAGAGACCCGCGGGTACGGGGTTAGTTCCTACAGGTTACATTGGTCCCGTGGGAGGTGTTGGTGCCACCCATGGGGCCATTCGGGTGCTGTTTCAATTTTTCACCTTCTAACGCCATGTTTTTAAGCCTAAGTCTTAAAATATGCAAATTATCGTCGAACTCTCAAACCGGGAGACTCGCGGCTGCGGGGTCAGTTCCTACCAGTTACATTGGTTCCGTGGGAGGTGTTGGTGCCACCCACGGGGACATTTGGGGGATGTTTCTAGTTCTCACCCTCTAACGCCATGTTTTTAAGTTTAAGTCTAGAAATATACAATTTACGGTCGTACTCTCAAACCGGGAGTCCCGCGGCTGCGGGGTCAGTTCCTACGAGTTACATTGGTCTCGTGGGAGGTGTTGGTGCCACCCACGGGGACGTTCGAGGGCTATATTTAGTTCTCACCCACTAACACCATGTTTTTAAGCCTAAGTCTAGAAAGATGCAAATTACCATCGTACTCTCAAACCGGGAGACCTGCGACTGCGGGTTCAGTTCCTACGAGTTATATTGGTCCCGTGGGAGGTGTTGGTGCCACCCACGGGGCCGTTCCTGTGCTGTTTTGAGTTTTCATCCACTAATGCCATATTTTTAAGCCTAAGTCTTAAAATAGGCAAATTATCGTCTTATTCTCAAATCGGGAGTCCCGCGGCTGCGGGGTTAGTTCCTACGAGTTACATTGGTCCCGTGGGAGGTGTTGGTGCCACCCACGGGGCCGTTCGGGTGCTGTTTCGAGTTTTCACCCTCTAACGCCATGTTTTTAAGCCTAAGTCTTAAAATATACAAATTATCGTCGAACTCTCAAACCGGAAGACCAACGGCTGCGGAGTCAGTTCCAACGAGTTACATTGGTCTCGTGGGAGCTGTTGGTGCCACCCACGGGGACGTTCGGGGGTTGTTTCTAGTTCTCACCCTCTAACGCCATATTTTTAAGCCTACGCCTAGAAATATGCAAATTACTGTCGTATTCTCAAACCGGGAGACCCGTGGCTACGGGGTCAGTTCCTACGAGTTACAATGGTCCCGTGGAAGGTGTTGGTGCCACACACGGGGAACGTTCGGGGGATGTTTCGAGTTCTCACCATCTAGCGCCTTGTTTTTAAGCATGTGTCTAAAAATATGCAAATTATCGTCGTATTCTCAAACCGGGAGTCCAGCGGCTGCGGGGTCAGTTCCTCCGAGTTATATTGGTCCCGTGGGAGGTGTTGGTGCCACCCATGGGGCCGTTTGGGGGCTATTTTGAGTTTTTACCCTCTAACGTCATATTTTTCTTAAGTCTAAAAATATGCAAATTACCGTCGAATTCTCAAATCGGGAGACCCACGGCTGCGGGGTCAGTTCTTACGAGTTACATTGCTCCCATGGGAGGTGTTGGTGCCACCCACGGGGCCGTTCGGGGGATGTTTCGAGTTTTCACCCTCTAACGCCATGTTTCGCTTAAGTCTAGAAATATGCAAATTACCGTCGAATCCTCAAATCGGGAGACCCACGGCTGCGGGGTCAGTTCTTACGAGTTACATTGGTCCCATGGGAGGTGTTGGTGCCACCCACGGGGCCGTTCGGGGTTTGTTTCTAGTTCTCACCCTCTAACGGCATATTTTTAAGCCTATGAATAGAAATATGCAAATTACCATCGTATTCTCAAACCGAGAGACCCGCGGCTGCGGGGTCAGTTCCTACGGGTTACATTGGTCCCGTGGGAGGTGTTGGTGCCACCCAAGGGGCCGTTCGAGCGCTGTTTCGAGTTTTCACCCTCTAACGCCATGTTTTTAAGCCTAAGTCTTAAAATATGCAAATTATCTTCGAACTCTCAAACCGTGACACCAGCGACTGCGGGGTCAGTTCCAACGAGTTACATGGGTCCCGTGGGAGCTCTTGGTGCCACCTACAGGGACGTTCGGGGGTTGTTTCTAGTTCTCATCCTCTAACACCATGTTTGTAAGCCTACGTCTAGAAATATGCAAATTTACCGTCGTACTCTCAAACTGGGAGACCCGTGGCTACTGGGTCAGTTCCTACGAGTTACATGGGAGGTGTTGGTGCCACCCACAGGGCCGTTCGGGGGCTGTTTCGAGTTCTCACCATCTAGCGCCATGTTTTTAAGCCTAAGTCTAAAAATATGCAAATTATCGTCGTATTCTCAAATCGGGAGTCCAGCGAATGTGGGGTCAGTTCCTACGTGTTACATTGGTCCCGGGGGAGGTGTTGGTGCCACCCACGGGGCCGTTCGGGGGCTGTTTCGAGTTTTCACCCTCTAACGCCATGTTTTTCTTAAGTCTAGAAATATGCAAATTATTGTCGTATTCTCAAACCGGGAGTCCCACGGCTGCGGGGTCAGTTCCTACGAGTTACATTGGTCCCGTGGGAGGTGTTGGTGCCACCCATGGGGCCGTTCGGGTGGTGCTGTTTCGAGTTTTCACCCTCTAACGCCATGTTTTTAAGCCTAAGTCTTAAAATATGCAAATTATCGTCGTATTCTCAAACCGAGAGTCCCGTGGCTACGGGGTCAGTTACTACGAGTTACATTGGTCTCGTGGGAGGTGTTGGTGCCACCCACGGGGCCGTTCGGGTGCTGTTTCGAGTTTTCACCCTTTAACGCCATGTTTTTAAGTCTAAGTCTTAAAATATGAAAATTATCGTCGAACTCTCAAACCTAGAGACCAACGGCTGCGGGGTCAGTTCCAACGAGTTACATTGGTCCCGTGGGAGCTGTTGGTGCCACCCACGGGGACGTTCGGGGGTTGTTTCTAGTTCTCACCCTCTAACGCCATGTTTTTAAGCCTACGTCAAGAAATATACAAATTACCGTCGTACTCTCAAACCGGGAGACCCGTGGCTACGGGGTCAGTTCCTACGAGTTACATTGGTCCCGTGGGAGCTGTTGGTGCCACCCACGGGGACGTTCGGGGTCTGTTTCTAGTTCTCACCCTCTAACGTCATGTTTTTAAGCGTATGTCTAGAAATATGCAAATCACCGTCGTATTCTCAAACCGAGAGACCCGCGGCTGCGGGATCAGTTCCTACGAGTTACATTGGTCCCGTGGGAGGTGTTGGTGCCACCCACGGGGACGTTTGGGGGCTGTTTCTAGTTCTCACCCACTAACGTGATGTTTTTAAGCGTAAGTCTAGAAAGATGCAAATTACCTTCAAACTCTCAAACCGTGAAACCCGCGACTACGGGGTCAGTTCCTACGAGTTACATTGGTCCCGTGGGAGGTGTTGGTTCCACACACGGAGCCGTTCGGGGGATGTTTCGAGTTCTCACCCTCTAACCCCATGTTTTGCTTAATCCTCAAAATATACAAATTACCATCAAATTCTCAAACCGGGAGACCCACGGCTGCGGGGTCAGTTCCTACGAGTTATATTGGTCCCGTGGGAGGTGTTGGTGCCACCCACGGGGCCGTTCGGGGGCTGTTTTGAGTTTTTACCCTCTAACTCCATGTTTTTCTTAAGTCTAGAAATATGAAAATTACCGTCGAAGTCTCAAACCGAGAGACCCGCGGCTGCGGGGTCAGTTCTTACGAGTTACATTGGTCCCATGGGAGGTGTTGGTGCCACCCACGGGGCCGTTCGGGGCTTCTTTCTAGTTTTCACCCTCTAACGCCATGTTTTGAAGCCTATGTGTAGAAATATGCAAATTACCTTCGTATTCTCAAACCGAGAGACCCGCGGCTACGGGGTGAGTTCCTACGAGTTACATTGGTCCCGTTTGAGGTGTTGGTTATACCCACGGGGACATTCGAGGGATGTTTCTTGTTCTCACCCACTAATGCCATGTTTTTAAGATTAAGTCTAGAAAGATGCAAATTACCGTCGTACTCTCAAATCGGGAGACCCGCGAATGTGGGGTCAGTTCCTACGAGTTACATTGGTCCCGTGGGAGGTGTTGGTGCCACCCACGGGGCCGTTCGTGGGAGGTTTCGAGTTCGCACCCTCTAACCCCATGTTTTTAAGCCTAAGTCTAAAAATATGCAAATTATCATCGTATTCTCAAATCGGGAGTCTTGCGGCTGCGGGGTCAGTTTCTACAAGTTATATTGGTCCCGTGGGAGGTGTTGGTGCCACCCACGGGGCCGTTCGGGGGCTGTCTTGAGTTTTTACCCTCTAACGCCATGTTTTGCTTAAGTCTAGAAATATACAAATTACCGTCGAATTCTCAAACCGGGAGACCCGCGGCTGCGGGGTCAGTTCTTACGTATTACATTGGTCCCATGGGACGTGTTGGTGCCAACCACGGGGCCGTTTGGGGTTTGTTTCTAGTTTTCATCCTCTAACGCCATGTTTTGAAGCCTATGTGTAGAAATATGCAAATTACCGTCGTATTCTCAAACCGAGAGACCCGCGGCTGCGGGGTGAGTTCCTACGAGTTATATTGGTCCCGTGGGAGGTGTTGGTGCCACCCACGGGGACGTTCGGGGGTTGTTTCTTGTTCTCAACCACTAATGCCCTGTTTTTAAGCCTAAGTCTAGAAAGAAGCAAATTACGGTCGTACTCTCAAATCGAGAGACCCGCGACTGCGGGGTCAGTTCCAACGAGTTACATTGGTCCCGTGGGAGGTGTTGCTGCCACCGACGGGGCCATTCGGGGGATGTTTTGAGCTTTCACCCTCTAACGTCATGTTTTACTTAAGTCTAGAAATATGCAAATTACCGCCGAATTCTCAAACCGGGAGACCCACGGCTGCGGGGTCAGTTGATACGAGTTACATTGGTCCCGTGGGAGGTGTTGTGCCACCCACGGGGACGTTCGGGGGCTGTTTCGAGTTCTCACCCTCTAACGCCATGTTTTTAAGCCTAAGTCTAGAAATATACAAATTACCGTCGTATTCTCAAACCGGGAGACCCGCGACTGTGGAGTCAGTTCATACGAGTTACATTGGTCCCGTGGGAGGTGTTGGTGCCACCCACGGGGCCGTTCGGGGTCTGTTTCTAGTTCTCACCCTCTAACGCCATGTTTTTAAGCGTATGTCTAGAAATATGCAAATTACCATCGTATTCTCAAACCGAGAGACCCGCGGCTGCGGGGTCAGTTCCTACGAGTTACATTGGTCCCGTGGGAGGTGTTGGTGCCACCCACGGAGACGTTCAGGGGCTGTTTCTAGTTCTCACCCACTAACGTGATGTTTTTAAGCATAAGTCTAGAAAGATGCAAATTACCTTCATACTCTCAAACCGGGAAACCCGCGACTGCGGGGTCTGTTCCTACGAGTTGCATTGGTCCCGTGGGAGGTGTTGGTGCCACCCACGGAGCCGTTTGGGGGCCGTTTCGTGTTCTCACCCTCTAACCCCATGTTTTACTTAGTCTCGAAATATACAAATTACAGTCAAATTCTCAAACCAGGCGACCCACGGCTGCGGGGTCAGTTCCTACGAGTTATATTGGTCCCGTGGGAGGAGTTGGTGCCACCCACGGGGCCGTTCGGGGGCAGTTTTGAGTTTTTACCCTCTAACGCCATGTTTTGCTTAAGTCTAGGAATATGAAAATTACCGTCGAATTCTCAAACCGGGAGACCCGCGGCTGCGGGGTCAGTTCTTACGAGTTACGGTTGTCCCATGGGAGGTGTTGGTGCCACCCACGGGGCCGTTCGGGGTTTGTTTGTAGTTTTCACCCTTTAACGCCATTTTTGAAGCCTATGTGTAGAAATATGCAGATTACCATCGTATTCTCAAACCGAGAGACCCACGGCTGCGGGGTGAGTTCCTACGAGTTACATTGGTCCCGTGGGAGGTGTTGGTGCCACCCACGGGGACGTTCGGGGGCTGTTTCTTGTTCTCACCCACTAATGCCATATTTTTAAGGCTAAGTCTAGAAAGATGCAAATTACCGTCGTACTCTCAAATCAGGAGACCCGCGGCTGCGGGGTCAGTTCCTACGAGTTACATTGGTCCCGTGGGAGGCGTTGGTGCCACCCACGGGGCCATTCGGGTGATGGTTCGAGTTTTCACCCTCTAACTCCATGTTTTGCTTAAGTCTAGAAATATGCAAATTACGGCCGAATTCTCAAATCGGGAGACCCACAGCTGCGGGGTCAGTTCATACGAGTTACATTCGTCCTGTGGGAGGGGTTGGTGCCACCCACGGGGACGTTCGGGGGCTGTTTCGAAATCTCACCCTCTAACGCCATGTTTTTATGCCTAAGTCTAGAAATATAGAAATTACCGTCGTATTCTCAAACCGGGAGACTCGCGACTGCGGGGTCAGTTCATACGAGTTACATTGGTCCCGTGGGAGGTGTTGGTGCCACCCACGGGGCCGTTCGGGGTCTGTTTCTAGTTCTCACCCTCTAACGCCATGTTTTTAAGCGTATGTCTAGAAATATATAAAATAAAGTCGTATTCTCAAACCGAGAGACCCACAGTTGCGGGGTCAGTTTCTACGAGTTACATTGGTCCCGATGGAGGTGTTGGTGCCACCCACGGGGACATTAGGGGGAGTTCTCACCCACTAATGTGATGTTTTTAAGCATAAGTCTAGAAAGATACAAATTACCTTCATACTCTCAAACCGGGAAGCCCGCGACTGCGGGGTCAGTTCCTACGAGTTAAATTTGTCCCGTGGGAGGTGTTGGTGCCACCCACGGGACCGTTCGGGGGCTGTTTCGAGTTTCACCCTCTAACGCCACATTTTTCTTAAGTCTAGAAATATGCACTTTACAGTCGAATTCTCAAACCGGGAGACCCGCGGCTGCGGGTTCAGTTCCTACGAGTTACATTGGTCCCGTTGGAGGTGTTGGTGCCACCCACGGGGTCATTCAGGGGCTGTTTCGAGTTCTCACTATCTAGCGCCATGTTTTTAAGCCTAAGTCTAAAAATATGCAAATTATCATCGTATTCTCAAACCGGGAGTCCCGCGGTTGTGGGGTCAGTTCCTACGAGTTACATTGGTCCCGTGGGAGGTGTTGATGCCACCCACGGGGCCGTTCGGGGGCTGTTTCGAGTTTCACCCTCTAACGTCACGTTTTGCTTAAGTCTAGAAATATGCAAATTACCGTCGAATTCTCAAACCGGGAGACCCGCGGCAGCGGGGTCAGTTCCTACGAGTTACATTAGTCCCGTTGGAGGTGTTGGTGCCACCCACGGGGACGTTCGAGGGCTATTTCTAGTTTTCACCCTTTAAAGCCATGTTTTTAAGTATAAGTCTAGAAATATAAAAATTACCGTCGTACTCTCAAACCGGGAGACCCGCGACTGCGGGGTCAGTTCATGCGAGTTACATTGGTCCCGTGGGAGGTGTTGGTGCCACCCACGGGGATGTTCGGGGGCTGTTTCGAGTTTTCACCCTCCAACGCCATATTTTTAAGCCTAAGTCGAGAAATATGCAAATTACCGTCGTATTCTCAAACTGGGAGATCCGCGGCTGCGGGGTCAGTTCCTACGAGTTACATTGGTCCCGTGGGAGGTGTTGGTGCCACACAAGGGGCCGTTCGGGGGCTGTTTTGAGTTTTCACCCTCTAACGCCATGTTTTTAAGCCTAAGTCTAAAAATATGCAAATAATCATCGTATTCTCAAACCAGGAGTCCCGCGGCTCCGTTGTTAGTTCCTACGAGTTACATTGGTCCCATGGGAGGTGTTAGTGCCACCCACGGGGTCGTTCGGGGGTTGTCTCTAGTTCTCACCTTCTAACGCCATGTTTTTAAGCCTAAGTCTAGAAAATATGAAAATTACCGTCGAATTCTCAAACCGGGAGACCAGCGACTGCGGGGTCAGTTCCTACGAGTTACATTTGTCCCGTGGGAGGTGTTGGTGCCACCCACGGGGACGTTTGGGGCCTGTTTCAAGTTTTCACACTCTAGCACCATGTTTTTAAGCCTAAGTCTAGAAATATGCAAATTATCGTCGTATTCTCATACCGAGAGTCTCGCGGCTACAGGGTCATAGCCTACGAGTTATATTGTTCCCGTGGGAGGTGTTGGTGCCACCCACGGGACTGTTCAGGGGTTGTTTCGGGTTCTCACCCTCTAACGCCTTGTGTTTAAGCCCAAGTCTAAAAATATGCAAAATATCATCGTATTCTCAAACCGGGAGTCCCGCGGCTGCGGGGTCAGTTCCTACGAGTTACATTGGTCTCGTGGGAGGTGTTGGTGCCACCCACGGGGCCGTTCGGGGGCTTTTTCGAGTTTTCACCCTCTAACGCCATGTTTTGCTTAAGTCTAGACATATGCAAATTATCATCGTATTCTAAAATCGGGACTCCCGCGGCTGCGGGGTCAGTTCCTACGAGTTACATTGGTCCCGTGGGAGGTGTTGGTGCCACCAACGGGGCCGTTCGGGGACTTTTTCGAGTTTTGAACCTCTAACGCCATGTTTTTTAGCCTAAGTCTAGAAATATGTAAATTACCGTTGAACTCTCAAACCGGGAGACCCGCGGCTACGGGGTTAGTTCCTATGAGATACATTGGTCCCGTGGGAGGTGTTGGTGCCACCCACGGGGCCGTTCGGGGGCTGTTTCTAGTTCTCACCCTCTAACGCCATGTTTTTTAACCTAAGTCTAGAAATATACAAATTACCGTCGTACTCGAAACCGGGAGAACCGCGCCTACCGGGTCAGTTCCTACGAGTTACAATGGTCCCGTGGGAGGTGTTGGTGCCACCCACGGGGCCGTTCAGGGGCTGTTTCGAGTTTTCACCCTCTAGCGCCATGTTTTTAAGCCTAAGTCTAGAAATATGTAAATTATCGTCGTATTCTCATACCGGGAGTCACGCGGCTGCAGGCTCATAGCCGACGAGTTATATTGGTCCCGTTGGAGGTGTTGGTGCCACCCATGGGGCAGTTCGGGGATTGTTTTTAATTTTTACCCTCTAATGCCATGTTTTGCTTAAGTCTAGAAATATACAAATTACCATGTTTTGCTTAATTTTTACCCTCTAAGAAAAATTGGTTCCATCAAAGACTGGAGGTCTGGTCAAGTTACCATATCTTTCGTTTTTCTCGTCCATAATTGATTTTGAGAAAACAGTTTCAGAAACTCAGGATCTTTTTGAAAAAAGTTCACCAAAAGCTCTGATACCAATTGAAATAGCGTTGCCAAAGCCGTTTATGAAAATAAACTATTTAAGCAACTTCGAAAGTTTGTTGAAGAAACTCTTTACTTAAATCAAAACGATTTGAACACAAGATGTGTTAACAAAAGTATGTACGAGATTAGGACAAGATTTGATAACAAGTTTTAATAAACAGTTTAAAATGTTTTAAACTCAGCACACTATTAGAAAGAGATGAGAACATGTAGAAATATCGATACTCAGAATTTTTAACGTGGTAAAACCTCAACCTTGAGGAAACATCCACGACTCCCTCTACGGAGTAAAACAAAAACAATCACTAAAACAAATATATGAGTTACAACCTATTTAACTAACATGCACACAAAAACAAATCTATACAAGTTCAGGATTGTACCCTCTGGCGTCCTTAACTTTTCTGCAGATCTTGTTTGTTGATGTAGTTGTCTCAGTTTGTCAACTCTTCTTTGTTTCAGCACTTTACGTCGACTTATTTTTCACCAAATCTTATAGCCAACACTTTGAGTGTTTGTAGTGTGAAGATGTTTGTGAATGGTGTTCTAAAACACATGCATGCACACACACACACTTATTAGTTACAGACGATCCTAACAAATCACATATAAAGTCTATATGCAGTGTATTTGTTATTTTTCTTTCTTACAAAACCATGAACCTTTTTGACCTTTCAATATAACCCAGATTCCACGAAGATCTTGCTTAAGAAATCGGTCAAGACCTTTCTCAATCACTTTTAAAAATATTATGTGGATTGAGAACCCTCCAAGTGCGAATCCCACTAGATCAGGTTAGGTTTTGTAAAAACAGAAATAGAAAAACATCTATTGTTGATTCTGAAGTAAGAAAATGTTTTATCAGAAAACAATCAACAACGAAATTCTCAAGATGAGAAATAAATGCAACTAAGTGTTCTATGACATGAAAAACTTCAGATCTATGATTTCTATTGAAAGAGAAACAAGATCTGAGTCTATGTCTAAGTTGGAAATAAGATTTATGAACACAAGGATTTCAGCAACCCAGAAATCACTCAACTCTAACTCTCATAACTCAAGAAACACTAAGGATGGTGTTTATCTGGTTATGGTGTTTATGGAGAGGTAAGTGGTTTAGGTTTAGAGGTATTTGGACGAAGTTAGGGTTTCTAACTAGGGTTTGATTTCTCTCTCTAACTTCTCTCTTCTCTCTTCTCTCTCCTCTCTCTATTCTCTGAGACTTTTCAAAATGGCAAAAGCTTTCGAAAGCTGAGATGAGGGGCCTTTAAATAGGAAGAGAAGAAGATTCCAGAGCTTCGTTCAAAATCAAGGGCTGTGATTGAGTCAAGCTCCTTTGACTACAATCTAAGGGTTCACAGCAGGCGGTGGATTAAACAGGCTGTGATTGGTTAAGGGGTTTACACTGGGATTCACTCAAAAGACATGCAGGCCATCGATAAGGGTTGATCTAAGGGTTGAAAGCACGCGATGGTTTGTCTCAGTAAAGAAACACAGTTCAGGCCAATCAGAGGACAGCAGGTGTAGGCCTGGGAATGAATGTAAACGCGCGTCCCAAAATAATTACAAAGCCAACCCTAAAGTCTCTAGCGCTTTCGGTTTCTACCCAGAGTAACTTTAGGCTAATAAACACAACAATCCATATTTATACATTAACCCCAAAACCTTTTAAATCAAGTTTTAATTAAATAAAACCTTGTTTAAAATATGTTTTAAATTCCCAAAAAATTATTAAAAATCAAATTGAGGGATTTAAACACACTCACAACATTAATACACATAGAGGTGCAATATGAAATGCAAGAATGAAATTCTAAGTGTGTGAGTGATGGCTATAGTCTCAGGATCATCACAAGATGAATAGAAGAAGAAGCAACCCAATCTCTGAAGCTCTTTGGTTTCTAGGATGGACACTATTTTGTCACTATTTCCAAACTAGATGAGCTCTTATACAGTCTAGACTCAAGTGAGTCAAAAGCATAAGGGCTTCAATCTCCTCATTTGGAAATATGAGACAAAATCTCCTTTGAGTCATCTCGACTCGTAGGGCGACAACAAATAAGAAAAACTTATTCCTATAAAGGTTCTATCTACCCAAATCCTAGAAAGCAAAAATTACATAACTCAACTATATACAGTTTTAACATCCTATTATTACAATGAAGAATGACTGTACAAGAAGAATACCTGCAAAGAATTACTAAGATCAAGCTTTTTAGTATATGCAGTAGACTCAAATTTCTCCCCCATTTTGTCTCAAATGGACAAAGGGAAAGAACTTGGCAAATATAACAGATATTTACTCAACACAAATCATACCAATAGATTTACGTAAAGAAATGAATCTATTATAATCAAGAGGTTTGGTAAATAAATCTGCAAGTTGTAGATCAGTAGAAAGATAATTGATTTCTAATTCCTTGGTTTCAACTAATTCACGAATAAAATGATGTCTTATTTTAATGTGCTTAGTTCGCGAGTGTTGAACTGGGTTCTTAGAAATGCTAATCGCACTTTGATTATCACAATAGAGATGAAGTGTGGGTTCTAAAATACCATAATCACTTAGCATTTGTTTAAGCCACAACAATTGGGCACAACAGCTACCGGCGGCTATGTATTCAGATTCAGCAGTCGAGAGAGATGTGCAGTTCTGTTTTTTACTACTCCATCCTACCAAGTTATTACCAATATAACAACATGCGCCTGAAGTGCTTTTACTATCATCAGTACACCCAGCCCAATCAGCATCAGTGTACCCAATAATAGTGCTAGGTGTGTCATTCGTGTACCAAATTCCTAAATTTAGAGTGCCTTTAACTTATTTAGTTATGCGTTTAACAGCATTTAAATGGCTCTCCTTGGGGTTGTTTGATAACGCGCACAAACACAAACAGCATACATGATATCAGGACGCGAGGCAGTCAGATAGAGTAATGTGCCGATCATACTACGATATAAGGTAGAGTCTACAGATTTTCCATTATCATCTTTAGATAATTTCTCTGTAGTACTCATAGGCGTTTTAGCACTTTTAGCACTCTCGAGGCCAAATTTTTTAACTATCTCTAATGCGTACTTAGTCTGCGAAAGAAACAAGCCATCTGGTTGTTGTTTGACTTGGAGACCTAGGAAGAACTGTAACTCCCCCATAAGGGACATCTGAAATTCCTTACCCATAATTTCAGCAAAAGATTTTACTTCTGAGGTAGAAGTGGATCCAAATATGATATCGTCTACATAGACTTGAGCGATAGTAATGTGTTTGCCAAAATGTTTGACAAATAAGGTTTGGTCATTTCCACCTCTTTTGAAACCTTTGTCCAGCAGAAAACTGGACAGGCGATCATACCAAGCTCTAGGAGCTTGCTTAAGACCATATAAAGCCTTTTTCAACCGAAATACATGATTAGGATAATTAGGGTCAATGAACCCTTTAGGTTGTTCTACATAGGTTTCCTCGGCAAGTATTCCATTAAGAAACGCAGATTTAACATCCATTTGATATAATGTAAAATGCATATGACAAGCTATAGCAAGAAGCAGACGAACTGATTCTAAACGAGTAACAGGAGAAAACGTCTCATTAAAATCAAGTCCTTCTATTTGGGAGTAACCTTGAGCAACTAGTTTAGCTTTATTTCTAATTATCATCCCATTTTCATCAGTTTTATTTTTGAAAATCCAACGAGTACCAATAACCTTTTTGTGATCAGGACGTGGAACAAGAAACCAAACATCATGAATGACAAATTGTAAAAGTTCATCCTGCATAGCAGAAATCCAGTGACAGTCATTCAATGCCTCATTTACATTCTTTGGTTCCAAGAGAGAAACAAAGCATGCATAGAGAGCATAATTTCTAAGTTGGGATCTTGTACGTACTGGTTCACTAGGGTTACCAACTATGTTGTTTATGGGATGATCTTTAGAAACCCAGTTAGGTACTTCAGGTGACTCAATAGGTAATGAATTATCTATTTCAGAAGATTCATTTTCTAAAATATTTGATGATTCTTCTTCTATAGTTAATTCACTAGTCTTGCTTTCTACAGTAGTGTCACTAACAATTACATTTATGGATTCCATTAAGGTCTTAGTGCGAAGATTATACACTCGATAAGCTCTACTGTTAGGTGAATAACCTAAGAATATGGCTTTATCTCCTCTACTCTCAAATTTAGATAAGTGTTCCCTATCTTTACAAACATAGCAGGTACTACCAAAGGTTCTAAGGTACTTAAGATTAGGCTTTTTATTGTACCAAAGTTCATAAGAGGTTTGTTTCGAATTCTTTCTAAGATAGACCCTATTAATAAGATGGCAAGCTGTACGAATAGATTCTACCCAAAAATACTTAGGTAAGTTCTTAGCATGGAGCATGACACGTGCCATCTCTTGAAGAGTTCGATTCTTTCTCTCAGCTATTCCATTTTGTTGAGGGGTCTTAGGAGCACTGAACTCATGTTTGTAACCATTATAGTCACAATATTCTACAATACCAGTGTCTTTGAATTCACCACCTCTATCACTTCGGATTCTATTCACTTGAGTGTCTTTCTCATTCTCAATCCGTAAAAGAATCATTAAAAAGGTTTGAAAAGTATCGGATTTTTGTTTTAAGAAAGCTACCCAAGTGAATCTGGTGAAGTCATCAACCATAACTAGAATATAACTGTGTCCAAAAAGACTAACAGTTTGAGAAGGACCCATTAGGTCCATATGGATGAGTTCTAAGGGATTAGAGGTAAGGATATCTTTAACCCTTTTATGAGGTGCTTTAACAATTTTTCCTTCTTGACAGGGACCACAGACAATGTTATGAATAGGTTTAATTTTTGGTATTCCTCTAACTATCTGTTGAGAAGACAATTTACTCAAATTTTTGTAATTAATGTGACCCATTCTGTTATGCCATATCTCGTTGTCATCCATTCTGGCAACATTACAGATTTCAGAACTAGACATGACAGTATAACAATTGTCAGGGGTCCTGAATCCTGTAATTAAGCATTCTCCCTTTTCATTTAAAATCTTGCAATTGTTCTTTGAAAAGGTAACAGTGTAGTTTGAGTCACAAAATTGCGAAATGCTAAGTAAATTAGCCTTAAGACCTTTAACTAAGAGAACATTTTCAAGAAGAGGAAGTCCTTTTTCTTTAAGGGTTCCTTTGCCTATGATCTGGGATGATATACCATCACCAAAAACAACTTTTCCACCATCAAAATGGGTTTTATTTAAAAGTTTTGTATCATCACCTGTCATATGCTTGGAACATCCAGAATCCAAGTACCAACCAGAAGATGTAAGTTCAGCTTTTAAGGCAGAAATAACAATATTACACTTCACCTGGGGTACTAGATCATCTTTTCTAACCCAAATTGCTCTGGTTTTCTGTTTGCGCTGATTTGCTCTTATTTGATAAAATTTGCGAGCAGTAGATTTTTGTTGAAAAACATTTTGCGCATGATTTTGGGTAAAATTAGATACCTGAGCATTTGATTTAGAAAAGTTTCTGGGAATCCTTCTAGTAAATGTCCTTTTAGGTTTAGTCTTTCTATTCCTATAGTTAGAGTTTTTGTCTGGTGGCCTGGGAAGGACATAATTGTTACGACTCCTCCTAGAATAGTTAAAGTTATGATACATAGGAGTGTTGTAGATAGGCTTAATCAGTCTCGTAGCATAGCAATTATCGAAAGAGTGACCATATATATCACAATAGGAGCAATAAAGATTGCTCAAAATAGGGTTTTCCTTAGAAAAGTTTCTAAACAAAGGTTTAGAGAGATTTTGAGGTTGAATTTTATTCCTAGGTAGCACAGATTTGAAGGCAGGTTCACTTTTCCTAATTGGGGGGCAGACATATTTGCCCTTTGGTAAACTTTCATGCTTAGAGCAACTTGTGTCTCCAATGTTAGTGTTTTGATGATCAAACTCAGTTTTTAGAGAATGAAAGTCTGGACATGTTTCAATAGGTCTTTTGCCTCCTGACACAAATTTGATAGGTTCAACATGTTTAGTTTGTGTCTTCAAATTGGGGCAAAACCCTATTCCAGTTCTATCATCAGAATTGGTTTTAGATTCAGCAACGAATTCCTCAAAACATTTAGAATTGTTTTCAAATTTGGTAAATTTTTTGAAAACAGTTGCTGTCTTTTCTTTTGTTTGTTCCAATTCTAATAATGTTCCTTTGTATTTTTTCTCCAGAATTTCATTAGCTTCAGTTAAAGTTTTCAGTTTTTCATCAAACACTTTGACTTCACTTTCATGAGACATGCATTGAGTAGTATACTCTTCAGCATTCAGTTTTACCATTAGGCTTAGATCCTCTAGCTTTTTGGTAAGATCTTTCACAATCTTTTCTAGTCTAGTGCTTTTCTTAAGAGTCTTAGCATATAGAGTGTGAATGTCTGGGAGATCATCATTGTCTGAGTCACTAAGTGAAATGTGTGAAGTGTCCCCTAAGGTTTCATTTCTTATACTCACGCACCCATTGACATCAGCAGTATCGATTCCCCTTTGACTCACACACCCCGAAGAAGAAGTATTAATATTCTCAGTAAGTAAAGCATCTAAACCAGTTAAAGTATGATTCAAAGCAACAGAACCAGAATTACTGAACTCATCCTCACTATCAAGCATAGGCATATCATCATTATATATGATTTTGGCAAAGAAGGATAAAAAAGGATCAAAACCATCAGATGTCTCAGGTTCCTCATTTTCAGAATCACTTGAGTCATCCCAGGTTTTGCAGATATTGGCTCTAGAGTGTTTGTTTTGGGCATTTAAATTAACTCTACAGTCTTGAGCAATGTGTCCTAGTTTACCACATCTATAGCATTCAGTCTTCTTGAGGTCTCTGTGAGGTCTTGTGTTGTCCTTGTTCTGTTTGTCATGAGGTTTCTCATGGGGCTTGTGATTTGAAGGAGTAGAATAATTAGACTTGCCCTGTCTATTTGCAACACTGTTTCTAAATTTAACAATTTTCTTAAATTGTTTTGTCATTAGGGCAATGTGATTATCTAGACTTTCTAAGTCACAGTCCTCATCAGAATCATTACTAGGGGTGTTTAACTCAGGCTTAATCATCTTAGAGGTAAAGCTAAGATTGGAATTGGTATGTTTCCTATTAGTGTGGGTCAATTGTTTCTTAAAATCTAATTCCATTTCCACAGTTCTTAATTTGCTACTGAGTAATTCAGGAGTAAGATTTGTATCACACATCTCCTCAATAGCATATCTTTTATTGTCAAATTTCTGTGGTAATGATCTCAGAATTTTAGAGACAATTTCTTGTCTATCATAAGTTATACCATTGGCATGAAGTTTAGTGACAATATCAGTAAGGTTCATATAGAAATCATCGAAAGACTCAGATTCAGACATGATTAAGGTATTATACTGTTGGATTAACATCTGAGTCTTAGCAGCTTTTACCCTAGAGTCTCCTTCATGGGCAGTAATCAAGGTATCCCATGCTTCCTTGGAAGTGGTACAGGATGAGATTCTCTTGAACTCATGTTCGTTAATAGACATAAATATAGCGTTCTTGCCTTTGTTATTATTTCGAGAAACATGTTTCTCTTCTTGAGTAAACTCACTCAATATTTTCTTAATCCTTTCATTGCTTCCATCAGTGGCTGGTTTAGTTGGATAAGAGTATCCATTTTCAATAATATCCCAGACATCATCTCCCAGAGTGCCTTGAATGAAAGCAATCATTCTTACTTTCCAGTAAGAAAAATTGGTTCCATCAAAGACTGGAGGTCTGGTCAAGTTACCATATCTTTCGTTTTTCTCGTCCATAATTGATTTTGAGAAAACAGTTTCAGAAACTCAGGATCTTTTTGAAAAAAGTTCACCAAAAGCTCTGATACCAATTGAAATAGCGTTGCCAAAGCCGTTTATGAAAATAAACTATTTAAGCAACTCCGAAAGTTTGTTGAAGAAACTCTTTACTTAAATCAAAACGATTTGAACACAAGATGTGTTAACAAAAGTATGTACGAGATTAGGACAAGATTTGATAACAAGTTTTAATAAACAGTTTAAAATGTTTTAAACTCAGCACACTATTAGAAAGAGATGAGAAGATGTAGAAATATCGATACTCAGAATTTTTAACGTGGTAAAACCTCAACCTTGAGGAAACATCCACGACTCCCTCTACGGAGTAAAACAAAAACAATCACTAAAACAAATATATGAGTTACAACCTATTTAACTAACATGCACACAAAAACAAATCTATACAAGTTCAGGATTGTACCCTCTGGCGTCCTTAACTTTTCTGCAGATCTTGTTTGTTGATGTAGTTGTCTCAGTTTGTCAACTCTTCTTTGTTTCAGCACTTTACGTCGACTTATTTTTCACCAAATCTTATAGCCAACACTTTGAGTGTTTGTAGTGTGAAGATGTTTGTGAATGGTGTTCTAAAACACATGCATGCACACACACACACTTATTAGTTACAGACGATCCTAACAAATCACATATAAAGTCTATATGCAGTGTATTTGTTATTTTTCTTTCTTACAAAACCATGAACCTTTTTGACCTTTCAATATAACCCAGATTCCACGGAGATCTTGCTTAAGAAATCGGTCAAGACCTTTCTCAATCACTTTTGAAAATATTATGTGGATTGAGAACCCTCCAAGTGCGAATCCCACTAGATCAGGTTAGGTTTTGTAAAAACAGAAATAGAAAAACATCTATTGTTGATTCTGAAGTAAGAAAATGTTTTATCAGAAAACAATCAACAACGAAATTCTCAAGATGAGAAATAAATGCAACTAAGTGTTCTGTGACATGAAAAACTTCAGATCTATGATTTCTATTGAAAGAGAAACAAGATCTGAGTCTATGTCTAAGTTGGAAATAAGATTTATGAACACAAGGATTTCAGCAACCCAGAAATCACTCAACTCGAACTCTCATAACTCAAGGAACACTAAGGATGGTGTTTATCTGGTTATGGTGTTTATGGAGAGGTAAGTGGTTTAGGTTTAGAGGTATTTGGACGAAGTTAGGGTTTCTAACTAGGGTTTGATTTCTCTGTCTAACTTCTCTCTTCTCTCTTCTCTCTCCTCTCTCTATTCTCTGAGACTTTTCAAAATGGCAAAAGCTTTCGAAAGCTGAGATGAGGGGCCTTTAAATAGGAAGAGAAGAAGATTCCAGAGCTTCGTTCAAAATCAAGGGTTGTGATTGAGTCAAGCTCCTTTGACTACAATCTAAGGGTTCACAGCAGGCGGTGGATTAAACAGGCTGTGATTGGTTAAAGGGTTTACACTGGGATTCACTCAAAAGACATGCAGGCCATCGATAAGGGTTGATCTAAGGGTTGAAAGCACGCGATGGTTTGTCTCAGTAAAGAAACACAGTTCAGGCCAATCAGAGGACAACAGGTGTAGGCCTGGGAATGAATGTAAACGCGCGTCCCAAAATAATTACAAAGCCAACCCTAAAGTCTCTAGCGCTTTCGGTTTCTACCCAGAGTAACTTTAGGCTAATAAACACAACAATCCATATTTATACATTAACCCCAAAACCTTTTAAATCAAGTTTTAATTAAATAAAACCTTGTTTAAAATATGTTTTAAATTCCCAAAAAATTATTAAAAATCAAATTGAGGTATTTAAACACACTCACAACATTAATACACATAGAGGTGCAATATGAAATGCAAGAATGAAATTCTAAGTGTGTGAGTGATGGCTATAGTCTCAGGATCATCACAAGATGAATAGAAGAAGAAGCAACCCAATCTCTGAAGCTCTTTGGTTTCTAGGATGGACACTATTTTGTCACTATTTCCAAACTAGATGAGCTCTTATACAGTCTAGACTCAAGTGAGTCAAAAGCATAAGGGCTTCATTACATTGGTCCCGTGGGAGGTGTCGGTGCCACCCACGGGGCCGTTCGGGGTTTGTTTCTATTTCTCACCCCCTAACGCATGTTTTAAAGACTATGTCTTAAAATATGCAAATTATCGTCGAACTCTCAAACCGGGAGACCAGCGGCTACGGGGTCAGTTCCAACGAGTTACATTGGTACCGTGGGAGCTATTAGTGCCACCCACGGGGACGTTCGGGGGTTGTTTCTAGTTCTCAGCCTCTAACGCCATGTTTTTAAGCCTACGTCTGGAAATATGCAAATTACCGTCGTACTCTCAAATTGGGAGACCCGTGGCTACGAGATGAGTTCCTACGAGTTACATTGGTCCCGTGGGAGGTGTTGGTGCCACCCACGGGGGGCTATTTCCAGTTCTCACCTTCTAGCGCCTTGTTTTTAAGCCTAAGTCTAAAAATATGCAAATTATCGTCATATTCTCAAACCGGGAGTCCAGAAGCTGCGGGGTCAGTTCCTATGAGTTACATTAGTCCCGTGGGAGGTGTTGGTGCCACCCACGGGGCCGTTCGGGGGATGTTTCGAGTTTTCACCCTCTAACGCCATGTGTTGCTTAAGTCTAGAAATATGCAAATTACCGTCGAATTCTCAAACCGGGAGACCCACGGCTGCGGGGTTAGTTCCTACGAGTTATATTGGTTCCGTGGGAGGTGTTGGTACCACCCACGGGGACGTTCGAGGGATGTTTTGAGTTTTCACCCTCTAACGCCATGTTTTGCTTAAGTCTAGAAATATGCAAATTACCGTCGAATTCTCAAACCGGGAGACCCACGGCTGCAGGGTCAGTTCCTACGAGTTACATTGGTCCCGTGGGAGGTGTTGGTGCCACCCACGGGGCCGTTCGGGTGCTGTTTCTAGTTCTCCCCCACTAACGCCATGTTTTTAAGCCTAAGTCTAGAAAGATGCAAATTACCGTCGTACTCTCAAATCGGGAGACCCGCGACGGCGGGGTCAGTTCCTACGAGTTAAATTGATCCCGTGGGAGGTGTTGGTGCCACCCACGGGGCCGTTCGGGGGCTGTTTCGAGTTGTCACCCTCTAACCCCATGTTTTTAAGCCTAAGTCTAAAAATATGAAAATTATCGTCGTATTATCAAATCGGGAGTCCAGAGACAGTGGGGTCAGTTCCTACGAGTTACATTGGTCCCGTGGGAGGTGTTGGTGGCACCCACGGATCCGTTAGGGGGCTGTTTTGAGTTTTCACCCTCTAACGCCATGTTTTTCTTAAGTCTAGAAATATACAAATTATCGCCGTATTCTCAAACCGGGAGTCCCGCGGCTGCGGGGTCAGTTCCTACGAGTTACATTGGTCCCGTGGGAGGTGTTGGTGCCACCCACGGGGCCGTTAGGGTGGTGCTGTTTCGAGTTTTCACCCTCTAGCGCCATGTTTTAAGCCTAAGTCTTAAAATATGCAAATTATCGTCGTATTCTCAAACCGAGAGTCCCACGGCTGCGGGGTCAGTTCCTACGAGTTACATTGGTCCCGTGGGAGGTGTTGGTGCCACCCACGGGGCCGTTCGGGTGCTGTTTCGAGTTTTCACCCTCTAACGCCATGTTTTTAAGTCTAAGTCTTAAGATATGCAAATTATCGTCGTACTCTCAAACCGGGAGACCAACGGCTGCGGGGTGAGTTCGAACTAGTTACATTGGTCCCGTGGGAGCTGTTGGTGCCACCCACAGGGACGTTCGGGGGCTGTTTCTAGTTCTCACCCTCTAACGCCATGTTTTTAAACCTACGTTTAGAAATATACAAATTACCGTCGTACTCTCAAATCGGGAGACCCGTGGCTACGGGGTCAGTTCCTACGGGTTACATTTGTCCCGTGGGAGGTGTTGGTGCCACCCACGGGGCCGGTCGGGGGCTGTTTCGAGTTCTAACCATCTAGCGCCTTGTTTTTAAGCCTAATTCTAAAAATACAAAAATTATCATCGTATTCTCAAACCGGGAGTCCAGCGACTGTGGGGTTAGTTCCTATGAGGTACATTGGTCCCGTGGGAGGTGTTGGTGCCACCCACGGGGCCGTTCGGGGGCTGTTTCGAGTTTTCACCCTCTAACGCCATGTTTTTCTTAAGTCTATAAATATGCAAATTATCATCGTATTCTCAAATCGGGAGTCCCGCGGCTGCGGGGTCAGTTCCTATGAGTTACATTGGTCCCGTGGGAGGTGTTGGTGCCACGCACGGGGCCCTTCGGGTGCTGTTTTGAGTTTTCTCCCTCTAACGCCATGTTTTTAAGCCTAAGTCTTAAAATATGAAAATTATCGTCTTATTCTCAAATCGGGAGTCCCGCGGCTGCGGGGTCAGTTCCTACGAGTTATATTGGTCCCGTGGGATGTGTTGGTGCCACCCACGGGGCCGTTCGGGGGCTGTTTTGAGTTTTTACCCTCTAACGCCATATTTTGCTTATGTCTAGAAATATGCGAATTACCATCGAATTCTCAAACCGGGAGACCCGCGACTACGGGGTCAGTTCCTACGAGTTACATTGGTCCCATGGGAGGTGTTGGTGCCACCCACGGGGCCGATCTGGGTTTATTTCTAGTTCTCACCCTCTAACGCCATGTTTTTAAGCCTATGTATAGAAATTTAGAAATTTTCGTCGTATTCTCAAACCGAGAGACCCACGACTGCGGGGTCAGTTCCTATGGGTTACATTGGTCCCGTGGGAGGTGTTGGTGCCACCCATGGGTCCGTTCGGGTGCTGTTTCGTGTTTTCACCCTCTAACGCCATGTTTTTAAGCCTAAGTCTTAAAATATGCAAATTATCGTCGAACTCTCAAACCGGGAGACCAGCGGCTGCGGGGTCAGTTCCAATGAGTTACATTGGTCTCGTGGGAGCTGTTGGTGCCACCCACGGGGACGTTCGGGGGTTGTTTCAAGTTCTCATCCTCTAACGCCATGTTTTTAAGCCTATGTCTAGAAATATGCAAATTACCGTCGTACTCTCAAACCGGGAGATCCGCGGCTACGGGGTCCGTTCCTACGAGTTACATTGGTCCCGTGGGAGGTGTTGGTGCCACCCACGGGGCCTTTCGGGGGCTGTTTTGAGTTCTCACCATCTAGCACCTTGTTTTTAAGCCTAAGTCGAAAAATATGCAAATTATCATCGTATTCTCAAACCGGGAGTCAAGCGGCTGCGGGGTCAGTTCCTATGAGTTACATTGGTCCCGTGGGAGGTGTTGGTGCCACCCACAGGGCCGTTCGTGGGATGTTTCGAGTTTTCACCCTCTAACGCCATGTTTTGCTTAAGTCTAGAAATATGCAAATTATCGTCGAATTCTCAAACCGGGAGACCCACGGCTGCGGGGTCAGTTCCTATGACTTATATTGGTCCCGTGGGATGTGTTGGTGCCACCCACGGGGCCGTTCGAGGGCTGTTTTGAGGCTTTACCCTCTAACGCCATGTTTTGCTTATGTCTAGAAATATGCAAATTATCGTTGAATTCTCAAACCGGGAGACCCGCGGCTACGGGATCAGTTTTTACGAGTTACATTGGTCCCATGGGAGGTGTTGGTGCCACCCACGGGGCCGTTCGGGGTTTGTTTCTAGTTCTCACCCTCTAACGCCATATTTTTAAGCCTATGTATAGAAATTTGCAAATTACCGTCGTATTCTCAAACCGAGAGACCCGCGGCTGCGAGCTCAGTTCCTACGGGTTAAATTGGTCCCGTGGGAGGTGTTGGTGCCACCCATGGGGCCGTTCGGGTGCTGTTTTGAGTTTTCACCCTCTAACGCCATGTTTTTAAGCCTAAGTCTTAAAATATGTAAATTATCGTCGAACTCTCAAACCGGGAGACCAGCGGCCGCGGGGTCAGTTCCAACGAGTTACATTGGTCCCGTGAGAGCTGTTGGTGCCACCCACGGGGACGTTCGAGGGTTGTTTCTAGTTCTCACCCTCTAACGCCATGTTTTTAAGCCTATGTATAGAAATTTGCAAATTACCGTCGTATTCGCAAACCGAGAGACCCGCGGCTGCGGGGTCAGTTCCTACGGGTAGCATTGGTCCCGTGGGAGGTGTTGGTGCCACCCACGGGGCCTTTCGGGGGCTGTTTCAAGTTCTCATCATCTAGCACCTTGTTTTTAAGCCTAAGTCTAAAAATATGCAAATTATCGTCGTATTCTCAAACCGGGAGTACAGCGGCTGTGGGGTCAGTTCCTATGAGTTACATTGGTCCGGTGGGAGGTGTTGGTGCCACCCACGGGGCCGTTCGGGGGATGTTTCGAGTTTTCACCCTCTAACGCCATGTTTTGCTTAAGTATAGAAATATACAAATTACCGTCGAATTCTAAAAACCGAGAGACCCACGACTGCGGGGTCACTTCCTACGAGTTATATTGGTCCAGTGGGAGGTGTTGGTGCCACCCACGGGGCAGTTCGAGGGCGGTTTTCAGTTTTCACCCACTAACGCCATGTTTTGCTTAAGTCTTGAAATATGAAAATTACCGTTGAATTCTCAAACCGGGAGACTCGCGGCTGTGGGGTCAGTTCCTACGAGTTACATTGGTTCCATGGGAGGTGTTGGTGCCACCCACAGGGACGTTTGGGGGATGTTTCTAGTTCTCACCCTCTAACGCCATGTTTTTAAGCCTAAGTTAAGAAATATACAAATTACGGTTGTACTCTCAAACTGGGAGTCCCGCGGCTGCGGCGTGAGTTCCTACGAGTTACATTGGTCTCGTGGGAGGTGTTGGTGCCACCCACGGGCACGTTCGGGGGCTGTTTCTAGTTCTCACCCACTAACGCCATGTTTTTTAGCCTAAGTCTAGAAAGATGCAAATTAACGTCGTACTCTCCAACCGGGAGACCCGCGACTGCGGGGTCAGTTCCTACGAGTTACATTGGTCCCGTGGGAGGTGTTTGTGCCACCCACAGGGCCGTTCGGGTGCTATTTCGAGTTTTCACCCTCTAACGCCATGTTTTTAAGCCTAAGTCTTAAAATATGCAATTTATCGTCTTATTCTCAAACCGGGAGTCCTGCGGCTGCGGGGTCAGTTCCTACGAGTTACATTGGTCCTGTGGGAGGTGTTGGTGCCACCCACGGGGCCGTTCGGGGGTTATTTCGAGTTTCACCCTCTAGCGCCACGTTTTGTTTAAGTCTAGAAATATGCAAATTACCGTCGAATTCTCAAACCGGGAGATCCGCGGCTGCGGGGTCAGATCCTACGAGTTACATTGGTCCCATTGGAGGTGTTGGTGCCACCCACGGGGTCGTTCAGGGGCTGTTTCGTGTTCTCACCATCTAGCGCCATGTTTTTAAGCCTAAGTCTAAAAATATGTAAATTATCGTCGTATTCTCAAACCGGGAGTCCCGCGGCTATGGGGTCAGTTCCTACGAGTTACATTGGTCCCGTGGGAGGTGTTGGTGCCACCCACGGGGGCGTTCGGGGGATGTTTTGAGTTTTCACCCTCTAACGCCATGTTTTGCTTAAGTCTAGAAATATGCAAGTTACCGCCGAATTCTCAAACAGGGAGACCCACGGCTGCGGGGTCAGTTCCTACGAGTTATATTGGTCCCGTGGGAGGTGTTGGTGCCACCCACGGGGTCGTTCGGGGCTGTTTTGAGTTTTCACCCTCTAACGCCATGTTTTGCTTAAGTCTAGCAATATGCAAATTACCGTCGAATTCTCAAATCGGGAGAGCCGCGGATGCGGTATCAGTTCCTACGAGTTACATTGGTCCCGTGGGAGGTGTTGGTCCCACCCACGGGGCCATTCGGGGTTTATTTCTAGTTCTCACCCTCTAACGCCGTGTTTTTAAGCGTATGTCTAGAAATATGCAAATTACCGTCATATTCTCAAACCAAGAGACCAGCGGCTGTGGGGTCAGTTCCTATGAGTTACATTGGTCCCGTGGGAGGTGTTGGCGCCACCCACGGGGCCGTTCGGGGGCTGTTTTGAGTTTTTACCCTCTAAGGCCATGTTTTGCTTAAGTCTAGAAATATGCAAATTACCGTCGAATTCTCAAACTGGGAGACCCGCGGCTGTGGGGTCAGTTCTTACGAGTTACATTGGTCCCATGGGAGGTGTTGGTGCCACCCACGGGGCCGTTCGGGGTTTGTCTCTAGTTTTAACCCTCTAACGCCATGTTTTTAAGCCTATGTGTAGAAATACGAAAATTATCGTCGTATTCTCAAAATGAGAGACCCGCGGCTGCGGGCTGAGTTCCTACGAGTTACATTGGTCCCGTGGGAGGTGTTGGTTCCACCCATGGGGACGTTCGGGGGCTGTTTCTTGTTCTCACCCATTAATGCCAAGTTTTTAAGCCTAAGTCTAGAAATATGCAAATTACCGTCGTACTCTCAAATCGGGAGACCCGCGACTGCGGGGTCAGTTCCTACGAGTTACATTGGTCCCGTGGGAGGTGTTGGTGCCACCCACGGGGCCGTTCGGGGGATGTTTCGAGTTCTCACCCTCTAACCCCATGTTTTTATGCCTAAGTCTAAAAATATGCAAATTATCATCGTATTCTCAAACCGGGAGTCCCGCGGCTGCGGGGTCAGTTCCTACGAGTTACATTGGTCCCGTTGGTGGTGTTGGTGCCACCCACGGGGCCGTTCGGGTGCTGTTTCGAGTTTTCATCCTCTAACGCCATGTTTTTAAGCCTAAGTCTTAAAATATGAAAATTATCGTCGAACTCTAAAACCGGGAGACCAGCGGCTGTGGGGTCAGTTCCAACGAGTTACATTAGTCCCGTGGGAGCTGTTGGTGCCACCCACGGGGACGTTCGGGGGTTGTTTCTAGTTCTGACACTCTAACGCCATGTTTTTAAGCCTACGTCTAGAAATATGCAAATTACTGTCGTACTCTCAAACTGGGAGACCCGTGGCTACGGGGTCAGTTCCTACGAGTTACATTGGTCCCTGGGAGGTGTTGGTGCCACCCACGGGGCCGTTCGGGGGCTGTTTCGAGTACTCACCATCTTGCGCCTTGTTTTTAACCCTAAGTCTAAAAATATGTAAATTATCATCGTATTTTCAAACCGGGAGTCCAGCGGCTGCGGGGTCAGTTCCTATGAGTTACATTGGTCCCGTGGGAGGCGTTGGTGCCACCCACGGGGCCGTTCGGGGGATGTTTCGAGGTTTCACCCTCTAACGCCATGTTTTGCTTAAGACTAGAAATATGAAAATTACCATCGAATTATCAAACCGGGAGACCCACGGCTGCGGGGTCAGTTCCTACGAGTTATATTGGTCCCGTGGGAGGTGTTGGTGCCACCCACGGGGCCGTTCGGGGGCTGTTTTGAGTTTTCGCCCTCTAATGCCACATTTTTCTTAAGTCTAGAAATATGCAAATTACCGTCGAATTCTCAAACCGGGAGACTCGCGGCTGCGGGGTCAGTTCCTACGAGTTACATTGGTCCCGTGGGTGGTGTTGGTGCCACCGACGGGGATGTTTGGGGGATGCTTCTACTTCTCACCCTCTAACGCCATGTTTTTAAGCATAAGTCTAGAAATATACAAATTACGGCGGTACTCTCAAACCGGGAGTCCCGCGGCTGCGGGGGCAGTTCCTACGAGTTACATTGGAACCGTGGGAGGTGTTGGTGCCACCGATGGGGACGTTCGGGGGCTGTTTCTAGTTCTCACCCACTAACGCCATGTTTTTAAGCCTAAGTCTAGAAAGATACAAATTATCGTCGTACTCTCAGACCGGGAGACCCGCGACTGCAGGGTCAGTTCCTACGAGTTAAATTGGTTCCGTGGGAGGTGTGGGTGCCACCCACGGGGCCGTTCGGGGGCTGTTTCGAGTTCTCAACCTCTAACCCCATGTTTTTAAGCCTAAGTCTAAAAATATGCAAATTATCGTCGTATTCTCAAATCGGGAGTCCAGCGACTGTGGGGTCACTTCCTACGAGTTACATTGGCCCCATGGGAGGTGTTGGTGCCACCCACGGGGCTGTTCGGTGGCTGTTTCGAGTTTTTATCCTCTAACGCCATGTTTTTCTTAAGTCTAGAAATATTCAAATTATCGTCGTATTCTCAAACCGGGAGTCCCGCGGTTCGAGGGTCAGTTCCTACGAGTTACATTGGTCCCGTGGGAGGTGTTGGTGCCACCCACGGGGCCGTTCGGGTGGTTCTGTTTCGAGTATTCACCCTCTAACGCCATGTTTTTAAGCCTAAGTCTTAAAATATGCAAATTATCGTCGTATTCTCAAACCGAGAGTCCCGCGGCTGCGGGGTCAGTTCCTATGAGTTACATTGGTCCCGTGGGAGGTGTTGGTGCCACCCACGGGGCCGTTCGGGTGTTGTTTCGAGTTTTCACCCTCTAACGCCATGTTTTTAAGTCTAAGTCTTAAAATATGCAAATTATCGTCGAACTCTCAAACCGGAAGACCAACGGCTGCGGGGTCAGTTCCAACGAGTTACATTGGTCCCGTGGGAGCTGTTGGTGCCACTCACGGGGACGTTCGAGGGTTGTTTCTAGTTCTCACCCTCTAACGCCATGTTTTTAAGCCTACGTCTAGACATTTGCAAATTACCGTCGTACTCTCAAACCGGGAGACCCGTGGCTACGGGGTCCGTTCCTACGAGTTACATTGGTCCCGTGGAAGGTGTTGGTGCCACCCACGGGGCCTTTCGGGGGCTGTTTCGAGTTCTCACCATCTAGCACCTTCTTTTTAAGCCTAAGTCTAAAAATATGCAAATTATTGTCGTATTCTCAAACCGGGAGTCCAGCGGATGCGGGGTCAGTTCCTATGAGTTACATTGGTCCCGTGGTAGGTATTGGTGCCACCCACGGGGCCGTTCGGGGGATGTTTCGAGTTCTCACCATCTAGCGCCTTGTTTTTAAGCCTAAGTCTTAAAATATGCAAATTATCGTCGAACTCTCAAACCGGAAGACCAACGGCTGCGGGGTCAGTTCCAACGAGTTACATTGGTCCCGTGGGAGCTGTTGGTGCCACCCACGGGGACGTTCGAGGGTTGTTCCTAGTTCTCACCCTCTAACGCCATGTTTCTAAGCCTACGTCTAGTAATATGCAAATTACCATCGTACTCTCAAACCGGGAGACCCGTGGCTACGGGGTCAGTTCCTACGAGTTACATTGGTCCCGTGGGAGGTGTTGGTGCCACCAACGGGGCCGTTCGGGGTTTGTTTCTAGTTCTCACCCTCTAACGCCATATTGTTAAGCTTATGTATAGAAATATGCAAATTATTATCGTATTCTCAAACCGAGAGACCCGCGGCTGCGGGGTCAGTTCCTACGGGTTAAATTGGTCCCGTGGGAGGTGTTGGTGCCACCCATGGGGCCGTTCGGGTGCTGTTTCGAGTTTTCACCCTCTAACGCCATGTTTTTAAGCCTAAGTATTAAAATATGTAAATTATCGTCGAACTCTCAAACCGGAAGACCAGCGGCTGCGGGGTCAGTTCCAACGAGTTACATTGGTCCCGTGAGAGCTGTTGGTGCCACCCACGGGGACGTTCGGTGTTTGTTTCTAGTTCTCACCCTCTAACGCCATGTTTTTAAGCCTACGTCTAGAAATATGCAAATTACCGTCGTACTCTTAAACTGGGAGACCCGTGGCTACGGGGTCAGTTCCTACGAGTTACATTGGTCCCTGGGAGGTGTTGGTGCCACCCACGGGGCCGTTCGGGGGTTGTTTCGAGTACTCACCATCTAGCGCCTTGTTTTTAAACCTAAGTCTAAAAATATGTAAATTATCATCATATTCTCAAATCGGGAGTCCACCGGCTGCGGGGTCAGTTCCTATGAGTTACATTGGTCCCGTGGGAGGTGTTGGTGCCACCCTCGGGGCCGTTCGGGGGATGTTTCGACCTTTCACCCTCTAACGCCATGTTTTGCTTAAGTCTAGAAATATGAAAATTAACATCGAATTATCAAACTGGGAGACCCACGGCTGCGGGGTCAGTTCCTACGAGTTATATTAGTCCCGTGGGAGGTGTTGGTGCCACCCACGGGGCCGTTCGGGGGCTGTTTTGAGTTTTCACCCTCTAACGCCACGTTTTTCTTAAGTCTAGAAATATGCAAATTACCGTCGAATGCTCAAACCGGGAGACTCGCGGCTGCGGGGTCAGTTCCTACGAGTTACATTGGTCCCGTGGGAGGTGTTGGTGCCAGCCACGGGGACGTTTGGGGGATGTTTCTACTTCTCACCCTCTAACGCCATGTTTTTAAGCATAAGTCTAGAAATATACAAATTACGGCCGTACTCTCAAACCGGGAGTCCCGCGGCTGCGGGGGCAGTTCCTACGAGTTACATTGGTACCGGGGGAGGTGTTGGTGCCACCCAAGGAGACATTCGGGGGCTGTTTTTAGTTCTCACCCACTAACGCCATGTTTTTAAGCCTAAGTCTAGAAAGATGCAAATTATCGTCGTACTCTCAAATTGGGAGACCCGCGACTGCAGGGTCAGTTCCTACGAGTTAAATTGGTCCTGTGGGAGCTGTTGGTGCTACCCACGGGGCCGTTCGAGTGGTTCTGTTTCGAGTTTTCACCCTCTAACGCCATGTTTTTAAGACTAAGTCTTAAAATATGCAAATTATCGTCGTATTCTCAAACCGAGAGTCCCGTGGCTGCGGGGTCAGTTCCTACGAGTTACATTGGTCCCGTGGGAGGTGTTGGTACCACCCACGGGGCCGTTCGGGTGTTGTTTCGAGTTTTCACCCTCTAACACCATGTTTTTAAGTTTAAGTCTTAAAATATGCAAATTATCGTCGAACTCTCAAACCGGGAGACCAACGGCTGCGGGGTCAGTTCCAACGAGTAACATTGGTCCCGTGGGAGGTGTTGGTGCCACCCACGGGGACGTTCAGGGGGTTGTTTCTAGTTCTCACCCTCTAACGCCATGTTTTTAAGCCTACGTCTAGATATATGTAAATTACCGTGGTACTCTCAAACCGGGAGACCCGTGGCTACGGGGTCCGTTCCTACGAGTTACATTGGTCCCGTGGGATGTGTTGGTGCCACCCACGGAGCCGTTCGGGGGTTGTTTCGAGTTCTCAACATCTAACGCCTTGTTTTTAAGCCTAAGTATAAAAATATGCAAATTATCGTCGTATTCTCAAACCGGGAGTCCAGCGGCTGCGGGGTCAGTTCCTATGAGTTACATTGGTCCCCTGGGAGGTGTTGGTGCCACCCACGGGGCCGTTGGTGGATGTTTCGAGTTTTCACCCTCTAACGCCATGTTTTGCTTAAGTCTAGAAATATGCAAATTACCTTCGAATTCTCAAATCGGGAGACCCACGGCTACGGGATCAGTTCCTACGAGTTAAATTTGTTCCGTGGGAGGTGCTGGTGCCACCCACGGGGCCGTTCGGAGGCTGTTTTGAGTTTTCACCCTCTAACGCCATGTTTTGCTTAAGTCTAGAAATATGCAAATTACCGTCGAGTTCTCAAACCGGGAGACCCGCGGTTGTGGTGTCAGTTCCTACGAGTTTCATTGGTCCCGTGGGAGGTGTTGATGCCACCCACGGGGCCGTTCGGGGTTTGTATCTAGTTCTCACCCTCTAACCCCATGTTGTTAAGCCTATGTCTAGAAATATGCATATTATCGTCGTATTCTCAAACCGAGAGACCCGCGGCTGCGGGGCCAGTTCCAACGAGTTACATTGGTCCCGTGGGAGGTGTTGGTGCCACCCACGGGGACGTACGGGGGCTGTTTCCAGTTCTCACCCTCTAACGCCATGTTTTGCTTAAGTCTAGAAATATACAAATTATCGTCGAATTCTCAAACCGGGAGTCCCGCGACTGTGGGGTCAGTTCCTACGAGTTACATTGGTCCCGTGGGAGGTGTTGGTGCCACCCACGGGGGCGTTCGGGGGATGTTTTGAGTTTTCACCCTCTAACGCCATGTTTTGCTTAAGTCTAGAATTATGCAAGTTACCGCCGAATTCTCAAACAGGGAGACCCACGGCTGCGGGGTCAGTTCCTACGAGTTATATTGGTCCCGTGGGAGGTGTTGGTGCCACCCACGGGGTCATTCGGGGGCTGTTTTGCGTTTGCACCCTCTATCACCATGTTTTGCTTAAGTCTAGCAATATGCAAATTACCGTCGAATTCTCAAATCGGGAGAGCCGCGGCTGCGGTGTCAGTTCCTACGAGTTACATTGGTCCCGTGGGAGGTGTTGGTCCCACCCACGGGGCCATTCGGGGTTTATTTCTAGTTCTCACCCTCTAACGCCGTATTTTTAAGCGTATGTCAAGAAATATGCAAATTACCGTCGTATTCTCAAACCGAGAGACCCGCGGCTGCGAGGTCAGTTCCTACGAGTTACATTGGTCCCTTGGGAGGTGTTGGTGCCACCCACGGGGACGTTCGGGGGCTGTTTCTAGCTCTCACCCTCTAACCCCATATTTTGCTTAAGTCTCGAAATATACAAATTACCGTCAAATTATCAAACCGGGAGACCCACGGCTGCGGGGTCAAATCCTACGAGTTATATTGGTCCCGTGGGAGGTGTTGGTGCCACCCACGGGGCCGTTCGGGGGCTGTTTTGAGTTTTTACCATCTAACGCCATGTTTTGCTTAAGTTTAGAAATATGCAAATTACCGTCGAATTCTCAAACCGGGAGATCCGCGGCTGTGGGGTCAGTTGTTACGAGTTACATTGGTCCCATGGGAGGTGATGGTGCCACCCACGGGGCCGTTCGGGGTTTGTCTCTGGTTTTAACCCTCTAACGCCATGTTTTTAAGCCTATGTGTAGAAATACGAAAATTATCGTCGTATTCTCAAAATGAGAGACCCGCGGCTGCGGGGCGAGTTCCTACGAGTTACATTGGTCCCGTGGGAGGTGTTGGTTCCACCCATGGGGACGTTCGGGGACTGTTTCTTGTTCTCACCCATTAATGCCAAGTTTTTAATCCTAAGTCTAGAAATATAAAAACTACCGTCGTACTCTCAAATCGGGAGACCCGCGACTGCGGGGTCAGTTCCTACGAGTTACATTGGTCCCGTGGGAGGTGTTGGTGCCACCCACGGGGCCGTTCGGGTGATGTTTCGAGTTCTCACCCTCTAACCCCATGTTTTTATGCCTAAGTCTAAAAATATGCAAATTATCATCGTATTCTCAAACCGGGAGTCCTGCGGCTGCCGGGTCAGTTCCTACGAGTTACATTGGTCTAGTGGGAGGTGTTGGTGCCACCCACGGGGCCGTTCGGGGGCTGTTTCGAGTTTCACCCTCTAGCGCCACGTTTTGCTTAAGTCTAGAAATATGCAAATTACCGTCGAATTCTCAAACCGGGAGACCCCCGGCTGCGGGGTCAGTTCCTACGAGTTACATTGGTCCCGTTGGAGGTGTTGGTGCCACCCACGGGGGCGTTCGGGGGATGTTTTGAGTTTTCAGCCTCTAACGCCATGTTTTGCTTAAGTCTAGAAATATGCAAGTTACCGCCGAATTCTCAAACAGGGAGACCCACGGCTGCGGGGTCAGTTCCTACGAGTTATATTGGTCCCGTGGGAGGTGTTGGTGCCACCCACGGGGCTGTTCGGGGGCTGTTTTGAGTTTTCACCCTCTAACGCCATGTTTTGCTTAAGTCTAGCAATACGCAAATTACCGTCGAATTATCAAATCGGGAGAGCCGCGGCTGCGGTGTCAGTTCCTACGAGTTACATTGGTCCCGTGGGAGGTGTTGGTCCCACCCACGGGGCCATTCGGGGTTTATTTCTAGTTCTCACCCTCTAACGCCGTGTTTTTAAGCGTATGTCAAGAAAAATGCAAATTACCGTCGTATTCTCAAACCGAGAGACCCGCGGCTACGAGGTCAGTTCCTAGGAGTTACATTGGTCCCGTGGGAGGTGTTGGCGCCACCCACGGGGACGTTCGGGGGCTGTTTCTAGTTCTCACCCTCTAACCCCATATTTTGCTTAAGTCTCGAAATATACATATTACAGTCAAATTATCAAACCGGGAGACCCACGGCTGCGGGGTCAAATCCTACGAGTTATATTGGTCCCGTGGGAGGTGTTGGTGCCACCCACGGGGCCGTTCGGGGGCTGTTTTGAGTTTTTACCCTCTAACGCCATGTTTTGCTTAAGTCTAGAAATATGCAAATTACCGTCGAATTCTCAAACCGGGAGACCCGCGGCTGTGGGGACAGTTCTTACGAGTTACATTGGTCCCATGGGAGGTGTTGGTGCCACCCACGGGGCCGTTCGGGGTTTGTCTCTAGTTTTAACCCTCTAACGCCTTGTTTTTAAGCCTATGTGTAGAAATACAAAAATTATCGTCGTATTCTCAAAATGAGAGACCCGCGGCTGCGGGGTGAGTTCCTACGAGTTACATTGGTCCCGTGGGAGGTGTTGGTTCCACCCAAGGGGACGTTCGGGGGCTGTTTCTTGTTCTCACCCATTAATGTCAAGTTTTTAAGCCTAAGTCTAGAAATATACAAATTACCGTCGTACTCTCAAATCGGGAGACCCGCGACTGCGGGGTCAGTTCCTACGAGTTATATTGGTCCCGTGGGAGGTGTTGGTGCCACCCACGGGGCCGTTCGGGGGATGTTTCGAGTTCTCACCCTCTAACCCCATGTTTTTATGCCTAAGTCTAAAAATATGCAAATTATCATCGTATTCTCAAACCGGGAGTCCTGCGGCTGCGGGGTCAGTTCCTACGAGTTACATTGGTCCCGTGGGAGGTGTTGGTGCCACCCACGGAGCCGTTCGGGGGTTATTTCGAGTTTCACCCTCTAGCGCCACGTTTTGCTTAAGTCTAGAAATATGCAAATTACCGTCGAATTCTCAAACCGGGAGATCCGCGGCTGCGGGGTCAGATCCTACGAGTTACATTGGTCCCATTGGAGGTGTTGGTGCCACCCACGGGGTCGTTCAGGGGCTGTTTCGTGTTCTCACCATCTAGCGCCATGTTTTTAAGCCTAAGTCTAAAAATATGCAAATTATCGTCGTATTCTCAAACCGGGAGTCCCGCGGCTATGGGGTCAGTTCCTACGAGTTACATTGGTCCCGTGGGAGGTGTTGGTACCACCCACGGGGGCGTTCGGGGGATGTTTTGAGTTTTCACCCTCTAACGCCATGCTTTGCTTAAGTCTATAAATATGCAAGTTACCGCCGAATTCTCAAACAGGGAGACCCACGGCTGCGGGGTCAGTTCCTACGAGTTATATTGGTCCCGTGGGAGGTGTTGGTGCCACCCACGGGGTCGTTCGGGGGCTGTTTTGAGTTTTCACCCTCTAACGCCATGTTTTGCTTAAGTCTAGCAATATGCAAATTACCGTCGAATTCTCAAATCGGGAGTGCCGCGGCTGCGGTATCAGTTCCTACGAGTTACATTGGTCCCGTGGGAGGTGTTGGTCCCACCCACGGGGCCATTCGGGGTTTATTTCTAGTTCTCACCCTCTAACGCCGTGTTTTTAAGCGTATGTCTAGAAATATGCAAATTACCGTCGTATTCTCAAACCGAGAGACCCGCGGCTGCGAGGTCAGTTCCTACGAGTTACATTGGTCCCTTGGGAGGTGTTGGTGCCACCCACGGGGACGTTCGGGGGCTGTTTCTAGCTCTCACCCTCTAACCCCATATTTTGCTTAAGTCTCGAAATATACAAATTACCGTCGAATTCTCAAACCGGGAGTCCCACGGTTGCGGGGTCAAATACTACGAGTTATATTGGTCCCGTGGGAGGTGTTGGTGCCACCCACGGGGCCGTTCGGGGGCTGTTTTGAGTTTTTACCCTCTAACGCCATGTTTTGCTTAAGTCTAGAAATACGCAAATTACCGTCGAATTCTCAAACCGGGAGACCCGCGGCTGTGGGGTCAGTTCTTACGAGTTACATTGGTCCCATGGGATTTGTTGGTGCCACCCACGGGGCCGTTCGGGGTTTGTCTCTAGTTTTAACCCTCTAACGCCATGTTTTTATGCCTATGTGTAGAAATACGAAAATTATCGTCGTATTCTCAAAATGAGAGACCCGCGGCTGCGGGGTGAGTTCCTAAGAGTTACATTGGTCCCGTGGGAGGTGTTGGTGCCACCCACGGGGCCGTTCGGGGGTTGTTTCGAGTTTCACCCTCTAGCGCCACGTTTTGCTTAAGTCTTGAAATATGCAAATTACCGTCGAATTCTCAAACCGGGAGACCCGCGGCTGCGGGGTCAGTTCCTACGAGTTACATTGGTCCCGTTGGAGGCGTTGGTGCCACCCACGGGGTCGTTCAGGGGCTGTTTCGTGTTCTCACCATCTAGCGCCATGTTTTTAAGCCTAAGTCTAAAAATATGCAAATTATCGTCGTATTCTCAAACCGGGAGTTCCGCGGCCGTGGGGTCAGTTCCTACGAGTTACATTGGTCCCGTGGGAGGTGTTGGTGCCACCCGCGGGGCCGTTCGGGGGCTATTTCGAGTTTCACCCTCTAACGCCACGTTTTGCTTAAGTCTAGAAATATGCAAATTACCGTCGAATTCTCAAACCGGGAGACTCGCGGCTGCGGGTTCAGTTCCTACGAGTTACATTGGTTCCGGGAAGGTGTTGGTGCCACTCACGGGGACGTTTGGGGGATGTTTCTAGTTCTCACCCTCTAATGCCATGTTTTTAAGCCTAAGTCAAGAAATATACAAATTATGGTCGTACTCTCAAACCGGGAGTCCCACGGCTACGGGGTCAGTTCCTACGAGTTACATTGGTCCCGTGGGAGGTGTTAGTGCCAGCCACGGGGACATTCGGGGGCTATTTCTAGTTCTCACCCACTAACGCCATGTTTTTAAGTCTATGTCTAGAAAGATGCAAATTACCGTCGTACTCTCAAACCGGGAGACCCGCGACTGCGGGGTCAGTTCCTACGAGTTACATTGTTCCCGTGGGAGGTGTTGGTGCCACCCACGGGGCCGTTCGGGTGCTGTTTTGAATTTCACCCTCTAACGCCATGTTTTTTTTGCCTAAGTCTTAAAATATGCAAATTATCGTCTGATTCTCAAACCGGGAGTCCTGCGGCTGCGTTGTCAGTTCCTACGAGTTACATTGGTCCCATGGGAGGTGTTGGTGCCAGCCACGGGGCCGTTCGGGTGCTGTTTCGAGTTTTCACCCTCTAACGCCATGTTTTTAAGCCTAAGTCTTAAAATATGCAAATTATCGTCGAACTCTCAAACCGGGAGACCGGCGGCTGCGGGGTCAGTTCCAACGAGTCACATTAGTCCCGTGGGGGGTTGTTTCTAGTTCTCACCCTCTAACGCCTTGTTTTTAAGCGTACGTCTAGCAATATGCAAATTACCGTCGAATTCTCAAATCGGGAGAGCCGCGGCTGCGGTGTCAGTTCCTACGAGTTACATTGGTCCCGTGGGAGGTGTTGGTCCCACCCACGGGGCCATTCGGGGTTTATTTCTAGTTCTCACCCTCTAACGCCGTATTTTTAAGCGTATGTCTAGAAATATGCAAATTACCGTCGTATTCTCAAACCGAGAGACCCGCGGCTGCGAGGTCAGTTCCTACGAGTTACATTGGTCCCTTGGGAGGTGTTGGTGCCACCCACGGGGACGTTCGGGGGCTGTTTCTAGCTCTCACCCTCTAACCCCAAATTTTGCTTAAGTCTCGAAATATACAAATTACCGTCAAATTCTCAAACCGAGAGACCCACGGCTGCGGGGTCCGCTCCTACGAGTTATATTGGTCCCGTGGGAGGTGTTGGTGCCACCCACGGGGACGTTTAGGGGATGTTTCTAGTTCTCATCCTCTAACGCCATGTTTTTAAGCATAAGTCTAGAAATATACAAATTACGGTCGTACTCTCAAACCGGGAGTCCCGCGGCTGCGGGGTCAGTTCCTACGAGTTACATTGGTTCCATGGGAGGTGTTGGTGCCACCCATGGGGACGTTCGGAGGATGTTGCTAGTTCTCACCCACTAACGCCATGTTTTTAAGCCTAAGTCTAGAAAGATGCAAATTACCGTCGTACTCTCAAACCGGGAGACCCACGACTGCAGGGTCAGTTCCAACGAGTTACATTGGTCCCGTGGGAGGTGTTGGTGCCACCCACGGGGCCGTTCGGGGGCTGTTTCGAGTTCTCACCCTCTAACCCCATGTTTTTTTAGCCTAAGTCTAAAAATATGCAAAATATCGTCGTATTCTCAAATCGGGAGTCCAACGACTGTGGGGTCAGTTCCTACGAGTTACATTGGTCCCATGGGAGGTGTTGGTGCCACCCACAGGGCCGTTCGGCGGTTGTTTCGTATTTTCACCCTCTAACGCCATATTTTTTTTAAAACTAGAAATATGCAAATTATCGTCGTATTCTCAAACCGGGAGTCCCGCGATTGCAGGGTCAATTCCTACGAGTTACATTGGTCCCGTGGGAGGTGTTGGTGCGACCCACGGGGCCGTTCGGGGGCTGTTTCGAGTTCTCAACCTCTAACCCCATGTTTTTATGCCCAAGTCTAAAAATATGCAAATTATCGTCGTATTCTCAAATCGAGAGTCCAGCGACTGTGGGGTCAGTTCCGAAGAGTTACATTGGTCCCGTGGGAGGTGTTGGTGCCACCCACGGGGCCGTTCGGGTGGTGCTGTTTCGAGTTTTTACCCTCTAACGCCATGTTTTTAAGCCTAAGTCTTAATATATGCAAATTATCGTCGTATTCTCAAACCGAGAGTCCCGCGGCTGCGGGGTCAGTTCTTACGAGTTACATTGGTCCCGTGGGAGGTGTTGGTGCCACCCACGGGGCCGTTCGGGTGTTGTTTCGAGGTTTTACCTTCTAACGCCATGTTTTTAAGTCTAAGTCTTAAAATATGCAAACTATCATCGAACTCTCAAACCGGGAGACCAACGGCTGCGGGGTCAGTTCCAACGAGTTACATTGGTCCCGTGGGAGCTGTTGGTGCCACCCACGGGGACGTTCGGGGGTTGTTTCTAGTTCTCACCCTCTAACGCCATGTTTTTATGCCTACGTCTAGAAATATGCAAATTACCGTCGTACTCTCAAACCGGGAGACCCGTGGTTACGGGGTCAGTTCCTACGAGTTACATTGGTCCCGTGGGAGGTGTTGGTGCCACCCACGGGGCCGTTCGGGGGATGTTTCGAGTTCTCACTATTTAACGCTTTGTTTTTAAGCCTAAGTCTTAAAATATGCAAATTATCGTCGTATTATCAAACCGGGAGTCCAGGGGCTGCGGGGTCAGTTCCTATGAGTTACATTGGTCCCCTGGGAGGTGTTAGTGCCACCCACGGGGCCGTTGGGGGATGTTTCAAGTTTTCACCCTCAAACACCATGTTTTGATTAAGTCTAGAATTATGCAAATTACTGTCGAATTCTCAAACCGGAAGACCCACGGCTGCGGGGTTAGTTCCTACGAGTTAAATTTGTCCCATGGGAGGTGTTGGTGCCACCCACGGGGCTATTCGGAGGATGTTTTGAGTTTTCACCCTCTAACGCCATATTTTGCTTTAGTCTAGAAATATGCAAATTACCGTCGAATTCTCGAACAGGGAGACTCGTGGCTGCGGGGTCAGTTCCTACGAGTTACATAGGTCCCGTGGGAGGTGTTGGTGCCACCCACGGGGCCGTTCGGGGGCTGTTTCGAGTTCTCACTATCTAACGCCTTGTTTTTAAGCCTAAGTCTTAAAATATGCAAATTATCGTCGTATTCTCAAACCGGGAGTCCAGCGGCTGCGGGATCAGTTCCTATGAGTTACATTGGTCCCCTGGGAGGTGTTGGTGCCACCCACGGGGGCCGTTGGGGGATGTTTCGAGTTTTCACCCTCTAACACCATGTTTTGATTAAGTCTAGAATTATGCAAATTACTGTCGAATTCTCAAACCGGAAGACCCACGGCTGCGGGGTTAGTTCCTACGAGTTAAATTTGTCCCGTGGGAGGTGTTGGTGCCACCCACGGGGCCGTTCGGAGGCTGTTTTGAGTTTTCACCCTCTAACGCCATGTTTTGCTTTAGTCTAAAAATATGCAAATTACCGTCGAATTCTCGAACAAGGAGACTCGCGGCTGTGGGGTCAGTTCCTACGAGTTACATTGGTCCCGTGGGAGGTGTTGGTGCCACCCACGGGGCCGTTCGGGGGCTGTTTCGAGTTCTCACTATCTAACGCCTTGTTTTTAAGCCTAAGTCTAAAAATATGCAAATTATCATCGTATTCTCAAACCGGGAGTCCAGCGGCTACGGGGTCAGTTCCTACGAGTTACATTGGTCCCCTGGGAGGTGTTGGTGCCACCCACGGGGCCGTTGGGGGATGTTTCGAGTTTTCACCCTCTAACACCATGTTTTGCTTAAGTCTAGAATTATGCAAATTACTGTCGAATTCTCAAACCGGAAGACCCACGGCTGCGGGGTTAGTTCCTACGAGTTAAATTTGTCCCGTGGGAGGTGTTGGTGCCACCCACGGGGCCGTTCGGAGGCTGTTTTGAGTTTTCACCCTCTAACGCCTTGTTTTGCTTAAGTCTAAAAATATGCAAATTACCGTCGAATTCTCAAATCGGGAGACCCGCGGCTGTGGGGTCAGTTCCTACGAGTTACATTGGTCCCGTGGGAGGTGTTGATGCCACCCACGGGGCCGTTCGGGGTTTGTTTCTAGTTCTCACCCTCTAACGCCATGTTTTTAAGCCTATGTCTAGAAATATGCAAATTACCGTCGTATTCTCAAACCGAGAGACCCGCGGCTGCGGGGCCAGTTCCAACGAGTTACATTGGTCCCGTGGGAGGTGTTGGCGCCACCCACGGGGATGTACGGGGGTTGTTTCGAGTTCTCACCCTCAAACGCCATGTTTTGCTGAAGTTTAGAAATATACAAATTATCGTCGTATTCTCAAACCGGGAGTCCCGCGACTGTGGGGTCACTTCCTACGAGTTACATTGGTCCCGTGGGAGGTGTTGGTGCCACCCACGGTGCCGTTCGGGGGATGTTTTGAGTTTTCACCCTCTAACGCCATGTTTTTCTTAAGTTTAGAAATCTGCAAGTTACTGCCGAATTCTCAAACCGGGAGTCCCACGGGTGCGGGGTCAGTTCCAACGAGTTACATTGGTCCCGTGGGAGGTGTTTGTGCCACCCACGGAGCCGTTCGGGGGCTGTTTCGAGTTCTCACCCTTTAACCCCATGTTTTGCTTAAGTCTCGAAATATACAAATTACCATTAAATTATCAAACCGGGAGACCCACGGTTGCGGGTCAGTTCCTACGAGTTATATTGGTCCCGTGGGAGGTGTGGGTGCCACCCACGGAGCCGTTCGGGGTCTGTTTTTAGTTTTAACCCTCTAACGCAATGTTTTGAAGCCTTTGTGTAGAAATATGCAAATTACCGTCGTATTCTCAAACCGACAGACCCACGGCTGCGGGGTGAGTTCCTACGAGTTACATTGTACCCGTGGGAGTTGTTGGTGCCACCCACGGGGACGTTCGGGGGCTGTTTCTTGTTCTCACCCATTAATGCCATGTTTTTAAGCCTAAGTCTAGAAAGATGCAAATTACCGTCGTACTCTCAAATCGGGAGACCCGCGACTGAGGGGTCAGTTCCTACGAGTTACATTGGTCCCGTGGGAGGTGTTGGTGCCACCCACGGGGCCGTTCGGGGGATGTTTCGAGTTCTCACCCTCTAACCCCATGTTTTTAAGCCTAAGTCTAAAAATATGCAAATTATCATCGAATTCTCAAATCGGGAGTCCTGCGGCTGCGGGGTCAGTTCCTACGAGTTACATTAGTCCCGTGAGAGGTGTTGGTGCCACCCACGGTGCCGTTCGGGTGCTGTTTCGAGTTTCACCCTCAAACGCCACGTTTTGCTTAAGTCTAGAAATATGAAAATTACCGTCAAATTCTCAAACTGGGAGACCCGCGACTGCGGGGTCAGTTCTTACGAGTTACATTGGTCCCGTTGGAGGTGTTGGTGCCACCACGGGGTCGTTCAGGGGCTGTTTCGAGTTCTCACCATCTAGCGCCATGTTTTTAAGCCTAAGTCTAAAAATATGTAAATTATCGTCGTATTCTCAAACCGGGAGTCCCGCGGCTGTGGGGTCAGTTCCTACGAGTTTCATTGGTCCCGTGGGAGGTGTTGGTGCCACCCACGGGGCCGTTCGGGAGCTGTTTCGAGTTTCACCCTCTAACGCCACGTTTTGCTTAAGTCTAGAAATATGCAAATTATCGTCGAATTCACAAACCGGGAGACCCGCGGCTATGGGGTCAGTTCCTACGAGTTACGTTGGTCCCGTTGGAGGTGTTCGTGCCACCCACGGGGACGTTCGAGGTCTGTTTCTAGTTCTCACCCTTTAAAGCCATGTTTTTAAGCCTAAGTTTAGAAATATGCAAATTACCGTCGTACTCTAAAACCGGGAGAACCGCGACTGCGGGGTCAGTTCCTACGAGTTACATTTGTCCCGTGGGAGGTGTTGGTGCCACCCACGGGGTCGTTCAGGGGCTGTTTCGAGTTCTCACCATCTAGCGCCATGTTTTTAAGCCTAAGTCTAAAAATATGAAAATTATCGTCGTATTCTCAAACCGGGAGTCCCGCGGCTGTGGGGTCAGTTCCTACGAGTTACATTGGTCCCGTGGGAGGTGTTGGTGCCACCCACGGGGCCGTTCGGGGGCTGTTTCGAGTTTCACCCTCTAACGCTACGTTTTGCTTAAGTCTAGAAATATGCAAATTACCATCGAATTCTCAAACTGGGAGACCCGCGGCTGTGGGGTCAGTTCCTACGAGTTACATTGGTCCCGTGGGAGGTGTTGGTGCCACACACTGGGTCGTTTGGGGGCTGTTTCTAGTTCTCACCCTCTAACGTCATGTTTTTAAGCCTAAGTCTAAAAATATTCAAATTACGGTCGAATTCTCAAACCGGGAGACCCGCGACTGCGGGTTCAGTTCCTACGAGTTACACTAGTCCCGTGGGAGCTGGTGGTGCCACCCACGGGGCCGTTTGGGGGCTGTTTCGAGTTTTCACCCTCTAGCGCCATGTTTTTAAGCCTAAGTCTAGAAATATGCAAATTATCGTCGTATTCTCATCCCGGGAGTCCCGCGCTTGCAGGGTTATATCCTACGAGTTATATTGTTTCCGTGGGAGGTGTTGGTGCCACCCAGGGTGCCGTTCGGGGGCTGTTTCGGGTTCTCACCCTCTAACGACATGTGTTTAAGCCCAACTCTAAATATATGCAAATTATCGTCGTATTGACAAACCGAGAGACCCGCGGCTGCGGGGTCAGTTTCTACGAGTTACATTGGTCCCGTGGGCGGTGTTGGTGCCACCCGCGGGGCCGTTCGGAGGCTGTTTCGAGTTTTCACCATCTAACGCCATGTTTTGCTTAAGTCTAGAAATATGAAAATTACCGTCGAATTCTCAAACCGGGAGACCCGCGGCTGCGGGGTCAGTTCCTACGAGTTACATTGGTCCCGTGGGAGGTGTTGGTGCCACCCACAGGGCTGTTCGGGTGCTGTTTCGAGTTTTCACCCTCTAACGCCATGTTTTTAACCCTAAGTCTTAAAATATGCAAATTATCTTTGTATTCTCAAACCGGGAGTCCCGCGGCTCCGTTATTAGTTCCTACGAGTTATATTGGTCCCGTGGGAGGTGTTGGTGCCACCCACGGGGACGTTCGGGGGCTATTTCTAGTTCTCACCCTCTAACGTAATGTTTTTAAGCCTAAGTCTAGAAATATGCAAATTACCATCGTACTCACAAATCGGGAGACCCGCGGTTGTGGGGTCAGTTCCTACAAGTTACATTTGTCCCGTGGGAGGTGTTGGTGCCACCCACGGGGCCTTTCGGGGGATGTTTCGAGTTTTCACCCTTTAACGCCATGTGTTGCTTAATTCTAGAAATATGCAAATTACCGTCGAATTCTCAAACCGGGAGACCCACGGCTGCGGGGTCAGTTCCTACGAGTTATATTGGTCCCGTGGTAGGTGTTGGTTCCACCCACGGGGCCGTTCGAGGGCTGTTTTGAGTTTTCACCCTCGAACGCCATGTTTTGCTTAAGTCTAGAAATATGCAAATTACCGTCGAATTCTCGAACCGGGAGACCCGCGGCTGCGGGGTCAGTTCCTACGAGTTACATTAGTCCCATGGGAGGTGTTGGTGCCACCCACGGGGACGTTTGGGGGCTGTTTCTAGTTCTCACCCTCTAACGCCATGTTTTTAAGTCTAAGTCTGAAAATATACAAATTATCATCGTATTCTCAAACCGGGAGTCCTGCGGCTGCGGGGTCAGTTCCTACGAGTTACATTGGTCCCGTGGGAGGTGTTGGTGCCACCCACCAGGACGTTCGGGGGCTGTTTCGATTTTTCACACGCTAACGCCATATTTTTAAGCCTAAGTCTGTAAATATGCAAATTACCGTCGTACTCTCAAACCGGGAGACCCGCGGCTGCGGGGTCAGTTCTTACGAGTTACATTGGTCCTGTGGTAGGTGTTGGTTGCACCCATGGGGCCGTTCGGGGGCTGTTTCGAGTTCTCGCCCTCTAACCCCATGTTTTTAAGCCTAAGTCTAAAAATATACAAATTATTGTCGTATTCTAAAACAGGGACCCTTGCGGCTGCGGGGTCAGTTCCTACGAGTTACATTGGTCCCGTGGGAGGTGTTGGTGCCACCCACCGGGCTGTTCGGGGGCTATTTCGAGTTTTCACACGCTAACGCCATGTTTTTAAGCTTAAGTCTTGAAATATGCAAATTATCGTCGAACTCTCAAACTGGGAGACCAGCGGCTGCGGGGTCAGTTTCTACGAGTTATATTGGTCCCATAGGAAGTGTTGGTGCCACCCACGGGGACGTTCGGGGGCTGTTTTGAGTTTTCACCATCTAACGCCATGTTATTCTTAAGTCTAGCAAAATGTAAATTACCGTCGAATTCTCAAACCAGGAGACCCGCGGCTACGAGGTCAGTTCCTACGAGTTACATTGGTCCCGTGGGAGGTGTTGGTGCCACCCACGGGGACGTTTGGGGGGTTGTTTCTAGTTCTCACCCTCTAACGCCATGTTTTTAAGCCTAAGTCTAGAAATATATAAATTACCGTCGTACTCTAAAATTGGGAGACCCGCGGCTGCGGGATCAGTTCCTACGAGTTACATTGGTCCCGTGGGAGGTGTTGGTGCCACCCACGGGGACGTTCGGGGGCTGTTTCGAGTTCTCACTCTCTAACGCCATATTTTTAAGCCTAAGTCTAGAAATATGCAAATTACCGTCGTATTCTCAAATCGAGAGACCCGCGGCTACGGGGTCAGTTCCTACGAGTTATATTGGTCCCGTGGGAGGTGTTGGTGCCACCCACGGAGCCGTTCAAAGGCTGTTGAGTTTTCACCCTCTAACGCCATGTTTTGCTTTAGTCTAGAAATATGCAAATTACCGTCGAATTCTCGAACCGGAAGACTCACGGCTGCGGGGTCAGTTCCTACGAGTTACATTGGTCCCGTGGGAGGTGTTGGTGCCACCCACGGGGACGTTTGGGGGCTGTTTCTAGTTCTCACTCTCTAACGCCATGTTTTTAAGCCTAAGTCTAGAAATATACAAATTACGGTCATACTCTCAAACCGGGAGTCCCGCGGCTGCGGAGTCAGTTCCTACGAGTTACATTGGTCCCGTGGGAGGTGTTGGTGCCACCCACGGGGATGTTCGGGGGCTGTTTTTAGTTCTCACCCACTAACGCCATGTTTTTAAGCCTAAGTCTAGAAAGATGAAAATTATCGTCGTACTCTCAAATCGGGAGACCCGCGACGGCGGGGTCAGTTCCTATGAGTTACATTGGTCCCGTGGGAAGTGTTGGTGCCACCTACGGGGCCGTTCGGGGGCTGTTTTGAGTTCTCACCCTCTAGCTCCATGTTTTTAAGCCTAAGTCTAAAAATATACAAATTATCGTCGTATTCTCAAATCGGGAGTCCTGCGGCTACGGGGTCTGTTCCTAAGAGTTACATTGGTCCCGTGGGAGGTGTTGGTTCCACCCACGGGACCGTTCGTGGGCTGTTTCGAGTTGTCACCATCTAATGCCCATGTTTTTCTTAAGTCTAGAAATATGCAAATTATCGTCATATTCTCAAACCGGGAGTCCCGCAGCTGCGGGGTCTGCTCCTACGAGTTACATTAATCCCGTGGAAGGTGTTGGTGCCATCCACGGGACCGTTCGGGTGCTATTTCGAGTTTTCACCCTCTAACGCCATGTTTTTAAGCCTAAGTCTTAAAATATGCAAATTATCATCGTATTCTCAAACCGGGAGTCCCGCGTCTCCGTTGTAAGTTCCTATGAGTTACATTTGTCCCGTGGGAGGTGTTGGTGCCACCCACGGGGACGTTCGGGGCTATTTCTAGCTCTCACCCTCTAACGTAATGTTTTTAAGCCTAAGTCTAGAAATATGCAAATTACCGTCGTACTCACAAACCGGGAGACCCGCAGTTGTGGGGTCATTTCCTACGAGTTACATTGATCCCGTGGGAGGTGTTGGTGCCACCCACGGGGCCGTTCGGGGGCTGTGTCGGGTTCTCCCCCTCTAACGCCATGTGTTTAAACCCAAGTCTAAAAATATGCAAATTACCGTCGTACTCTCAAACCGGGAGACCCGCGGCTGCGGGTTCAGTTACTACTAGTTACATTGGTCCCGTGGGAGGTGTTGGTGCCACCCACGGGGCCGTTCGGGGTCTATTTCTAGTTCTCACCCTCTAACGCCATATTTTTAAGCCTATGTCTAGGAATATGCAAACTACCAGCGTATTCTCAAACCGAGAGACCCGCGGCTGCGGGGTCAGTTCCTACGAGTTACATTGGTCCCGTACGAGGTGTTGGTGCCACCCACGGGGACGTTCGGGGGCCGTTTCTAGTTCTTACCGACTAACGCCATGTTTTTAAGCCTAAGTCTAGAAATATGAAAATAGCCATCATATTCTCAAACCGGGAGACCCTTGGCTGCGGGGCCAGTTCCTACGAGTTACATTGGTCCCGTGGGAGATTTTGGTGCCACCCACGGGGATGTTCCGGGGCTGTTTCTACTTCTCACCCTCTAACCCCATGTTTTTAAGCCTAAGTCTAGAAATATGAAAATTACCATCGTACTCTCAAACCGGGAGACCCGCGGCTGCGGGTTCAGTTCCTACGAGTTACATTGGTCCCGTGGGAAGTGTTGGTGCCACCCACGGGGACCGTTCGGGGTCTATTTCTAGTTCTCACCCTCTGACGCCATGTTTGCAAGCCTATGTGTCGAAATATTCAAATTATCGTCATATTCTCAAACCGAGAGACCCGCGACTGCGGGGTCAGTTCCTACGAGTTACATTAGTCCCGTAGGAGCTGTTGGTGCCACCCACGGGTGCGTTCAGGGTCGTTTCTAGTTCTCACCCTCTAACGCCAAGTTTTTAAGCCTACGTTTAGAAATATGCAAATTACCGTCGTACTCTCAAACCGGAAGACCCGCGGCTACGGGGTCAGTTCCTACGAGTTACATTGGTCCCGTGGGAGGTGTTGGTGCCATCCACGGGCCGTTCGGGGGCTGTTTCGAGTTCTCACCATCTAGCACCATGTTTTTAAGCATAAGTCTAGAAATATGCAAATTACGGTCAAATTCTCAAACCGGAGTCCGCGGCTGCGGGGTCACTTCCTATGAGTACATTAGTCCCGATGGAGGTGTTGGTTCTACCCACGAGGCCGTTCGGGGGATGTTTCGAGTTTTCACCCTCTAACGCCATGTTTTGCTTAAGTTTAGAAATATGCAAATTACCGTCGAATTCTCAAACCGGGAGACCCGCGGCTGCGGGGTCAGTTCCTACGATTTACATTGGTCCCGTGGGAGGTGTTGGTGCCACCCACGGGGCCGTTCGGGGGCTATTTAGAGTTCTCACCCTCTAAAGCCATGTTTTTAAGCCTAAGTCTAGAATATGCCAATTACCATCGAACTCTCAAACCGGGAGACCCGCGGCTACGGGGTGAGTTCCTACGAGTTACTTTGGTCCCGTGGGAGGTGTTGGTGCCACCCACGGGGCCGTTCGGGGACTGTTTCTAGTTCTTACCCTCTAATGACATATTTTTAAGCCTAAGTCTAGAAATATGCAAATTACCGTCGAATTCTCAAATCGGGCGACCCGCGGCTGCGGGGTCAGTTCCAAAGAGTTACATTGGTCCCGTCGGAGGTGTTGGTGCCACCCACGGGGACGTACGGGGGTTGTTTCAAGTTCTCACCATGTAACGCCATGTTCTGCTTAAGTCTAGAAATATACAAATTATTGTCGTATTCTCAAACCGGGAGTCCCGCGATTGCGGGGTCAGTTCCTACGAGTTACATTGGTCCCGTGGGAGGTGTTGGTGCCACCCACGGGGCCGTTCGGGGGCTGTTTCGAGTTTTCAGCCTCTCACGCCATGTTTTTAAGCCTAAGTCTTGAAATATGTAAATTATCATCTTATTCTCATACCGGGAGTCCCGCGGCTGCAGGGTCATATCCTACTAGTTATATTGTTCCCGTGGGAGGTGTGGTGCCACCCACGGGGCTGTTTCGGGTTCTCACCCTCTAACGCCATGTGTTTAAGCCCAAGTCTAAAAATATGCAAATTATAGTCGTATTCTCAAACCGGGTGTCCCGCGGATGCGGGGTCAGTTCCTACGAGTTACATTGGTCCCGTGGATGTGTTGGTGCCACCCACGGGGCCGTTCAGGGGATGTTTCGAGTTTTCACCCTCTAACGCCATGTTTTGCTTAAGTCTAGACATATGCAAATTATCGTCGTATTCTAAAACCAGGAGTCCGCGGCTGCGGGGTCTGTTCCTACGAGTTACATTAGTCCCGTGGGAGGTGTTGGTGCCACCCACGGGGCCGTTCGGGGGCTGTTTCGAGTTTTCAACCTCTAACGCCAAGTTTTGAACTCTCAAAACGGGAGACCCGCGGCTGCGGGGTTAGTTCTATGGGTTACATTGGTCCCGTGGGAGGTGTTGGTTCCACCCACGGGGCCGTTCGGGGCTGTTTCTAGTTCTCACCCTATAACGCGATGTTTTTAAACCTAAGTCTAAAAATATGCAATTTACCGTCGTACTCGCAAACCGGGAGACCCGCGCCTATCGGGTCAGTTCCTATGAGTTACATTGGTCCCATGGGAGGTGTTGGTGCCACCCACGAGGCCGTTCGGGGGATGTTTCGAGGCTTCACCCTCTAGCGCCTTATTTTTAAGCCTAAGTCTAAAAATATGCAAATTATCGTCGTATTCTCAAATCGGGAGTCCAGCGGCTGCGGGGTCAGTTCCTATGAGTTACATTGGTCCCGTGGGAGGTGTTGGTGCCACCCACGGGGCCGTTCGTGGGATGTTTCGAGTTTTCACCCTCTAACGCCATGTTTTGCTCAACTCTAGAAATATGCAAATTATCCTCGAATTCTCAAACCGGGGGACCCACGACTGCGGGATCAGTTCCTACGAGTTATATTGGTCCCGTGGGAGGTGTTGGTGCCACCCACGGGGCCGTTCGGGGGCTGTTTTGAGTTTTCACCCTCTAACGCCAAGTTTTGCTTAAGTCTAGAAATATGCAAAAAACCCGTCGAATTCTCAAATCGGGAGACTCGCGGCTGCGGGGTCAGTTCCTACGAGTTATATTGGTCCCGTGGGAGGTGTTGGTGCCACCCACGGGGACGTTTGGGGAATGTTTCTAGTTCTCACCCTCTAACGCCATGTTTTTAAGCCTAAGTCTACAAATATACAAATTACGGTCGTACTCTCAAACCGGGAGTCCCGCAACTGCGGGGCAGTTCCTACGAGTTACATTGGTCCCGTGGGAGGTGTTGGTGCCACCCATTGGGACGTTCGGGGGCTGTTTGTAGTTCTCACCCACTAACGCCATGTTTTTAAGCCTAAGTCTAGAAAGATGCAAATAACTGTCGTACTCTCAAACCGGGAGACCCACGGCTGCGGAGTCAGTTCCTACGAGTTACATTGGTCCCGTGGGAGGTGTTGGTGCCACCCACAGGGACGTTCGGGGGTTGTTTCCAGTTCTCACCCTCTAACGCCATGTTTTTAAGCCTACGTCTAGAAATATGCAAATTATCGCCGAACTCTCAAACCGGGAGACCCGTGGCTACGGGGTCAGTTCCTACGAGTTACATTGGTCACGTGGGAGGTGTTGGTGCCACCCACGGGGCCGTTCGGGGACTGCTTCGAGTTCTCACCATCTAGCACCTTGTTTTTAACCCTAAGTCTAAAAATATGCAAATTATCGTCGTATTCTAAAACCGGGAGTCCTGCGGCTGGGGGGTCAGTTCCTATGAGTTACATTGGTCCCGTGTAGGATTTGGTGCCAACCACGGGGCCGTTCGGGAGATGTTTCGAGTTTTTAACCTCTAACGCCATGTTTTGCCTAAGTCTAGAAATATGAAAATTACTGTCGAATTCTCAAACCGGGAGACCCACGGCTGTGGGGTCAGTTCCTACGAGTTATATTGGTCCCGTGGGAGGTGTTGGTGCCACCCACGGGGCCGTTCGGGTGCTGTTTCGAGTTTTCACCCTCTAACGCCAGGTTTTTCAGCCTAAGTCTTAAAATATGCAAATTATCGTCGAACTCTCAAACCGGGAGACCAGCGGCTGCGGGGTCAATTCCAACGAGTTACATTGGTCCCGTGGGAGCTGTTGGTGCCACCCACGGGGACGTTTGAGGGTTATTTCTAGTTCTCACCCTCTAACGCCATGTTTTTAAGCCTACGTCTAGAAATATGCAAATTATCGCGTACTCTCAAACTGGGATACCCGTGGCTACGGGGTCAGTTCCTACGATTTACATTGGTCCCGTGGGAGGTGTTGGTGCCACCCACGGGGCCGTTCGGGAGCTGTTTCGAGTTCTCACCATCTAGCGCCTCGTTTTTAAGCCTATGTATAAAAATATTTAAATTATCATCGTATTCTCAAACCGGGAGTCCAGCGGCTGCGTGGTCCGTTCCTACGAGTTACATTGGTCCCGTGGAAGGTGTTGGTGCCACCCACGGGGCCGTTCGGGGGATGTTTCGAGTTTTCACCCTCTAACGCCATGTTTTGCTTAAGTCTAGAAATATGAAAATTCCAGTAGAATTCTCAAAGCGGGAGATCCACGGCTGCGGGGTCAGTTCCTACATGTTATATTGGTCCCGTGGGAGGTGTTGGTGCCACTCACGGGGCCGTTCGGGGGCTGTTTTGAGTTTTCACCCTCTAACGCCATGTTTTGCTTAAGTCTTGAAATATGCAAATTACCGTCGAATTCTCAAATCGGGAGACTCGTGGCTGCGGGGTCAGTTCCTACGAGTTACATTGGTTCCGTGAGAGGTGTTGGTGCCACCCACGGGGACGTTTGGGGGATGTTTCTAGTTCTCACCCTCTAACGCCATGTTTTTAAGCCTAAGTCTAGAAATATACAAATTACGGTCTTACTCTCAAACCGGGAGTCCCGCGGCTGCGGGGTTAGTTCCTACGAGTTACATTGGTCCCGTGGGAGGCGTTGGTGCCACCCACGGGGCCGTTCGGGGGCTATTTCGAGTTTTCAACCACGCCATGTTTTTAAGCCTAAGTCTAGAAATATACAAATTACCGTCGAACGCTCAAACTGGGAGACCCGCGGCTACGGGGTCAGTTCCTACGAGTTACATTGGTCCCGTGGGAGGTGTTGGTGCCACCCACGGGGCATTTGGGGGCTGTTTCTAGTTCTCACCCTCCAACGCCATGCTTTTAGGCCTAAGTCAAGAAATATGCAAATTACGGACGTGCTCCCAAACCGGGAGACCCGCGGCTACGGGGTCAGTTCCTATGAGGTACATTGGTCCCGTGGGAGGTGTTGGTGCCACCCACGGGGACGTTCGGGGGCTGTTTCGAGTTCTCACCCTCTAGCGCCATGTTTTTAAGCCTAAGTCTAAAAATATGCAAATTATCGTCGTATTCTCAAACCGGGAGTCCCGCGGCTGCGGGATCAGTTCCTACGAGTTACATTGGTCCCGTGGGAGGTGATGGTGCCACCCACGGGGCCGTTCGGGTGCTGTTTTGAGTTCTCTCCCTCTAACGCCATATTTTTAAGCCTAAGTCTTAAAATATGCAAATTATCGTCGAACTCTCAAAACGGGAGACCAGCGGCTGCGGGGTCAGTTCCAACGAGTTACATTAGTCCCGTGGGAGCTGTTGGTGCCACCCACGGGGACGTTTAGGGGTTGTTTCCAGTTCTCACCCCCTAACGCCATGTTTTTAAGCCTACGTCTAGAAATATGCAAATTACCATCGAACTCTCAAATCGGGAGACCCGTGGCTACGGGGTCAGTTCCTACGAGTTACATTGGTCACGTGGGAGGTGTTGGTGCCACCCACGGGGCCGTTCGGGGACGGTTTCGAGTTCTCACCATCTAGCGCCTTGTTTTTAACCCTAAGTCTAAAAATATGCAAATTATCGTCGTATTCTCAAACCGGGAGTCCAGCGGCTGCGGGGTCAGTTCATATGAGTTACATTTGGTCCCGTGGGAGGATTTGGTGCCAACCACGGGGCCGTTCGGGAGATGTTTCGAGTTTTTAACCTCTAACGCCATGTTTTGCTTAAGTCTAGAAATATGAAAATTACTGTCGAATTCTCAAACCGGGAGACCCACGGCTGTGGGGTCAGTTCCTACGAGTTATATTGGTCCCGTGGGAGGTGTTGGTGCCACCCACGGGGCCGTTCGGGGGCTGTTTTGAGTTTTCACACTCTAACACCACGTTTTGCTTAAGTCTAAAAATATGGAAATTATCATTGTATTCTAAAACCGGGAGTCCTGTGGATGCGGGGTCAGTTCCTACGAGGTACATTGGTCCCGTGGGAGGTGTTGGTGCCACCCACGGGGCCGTTCGGGTGCTGTTTTGAGTTTTCACCCTCTAACACCATGTTTTTAAGCCTAAGTCTTAAAATATGCAAATTATCATCTTATTCTCAAACCGGGAGTCCCGCGGTTGCGGTGGCAGTTCCTGCGGGTTACATTGGTCCCGTGGGAGGTGTTGGTGCCACCCACGGGGCCGTTCGGGTGCTGTTTCGAGTTTTCACCCTCTAACGCCATGTTTTTCAGCCTAAGTCTTAAAATATGCAAATTATCGTCGAACTCTAAAACCGGGAGACCAGCGGCTGCGGGGTCAGTTCCAACGAGTTACATTGGTCCCGTGGGAGCTGTTGGTGCCACCCACGGGGACGTTCGGGGGTTATTTCTAGTTCTCACCCTCTAACGCCATGTTTTTAAGCCAACGTCTAGAAATATGCAAATTACCGTCGTACTCTCAAACCGGGATACCTGTGGCTACGGGGTCAGTTCCTACGAGTTACATTGGTCCCGTGGGAGGTGTTGGTGACACCCACGGGGTCGTTCGGGGGCTGTTTCGAGTTCTCACCATCTAGCGCCTTGTTTTTAAGCCTAAGTATAAAAACATGAAAATTATCATTGTATTCTCAAACCGGAAGTCCAGCGGCTGCGTGGTCAGTTCCTATGAGTTACATTGGTCCCGTGGAAGGTGTTGGTGCCACCCACGGGGCCGTTCGGGGGATGTTTCGAGTTTTCACTCTCTAACGCCATGTTTTGCTTAAGTCTAGAAATATGCAAATTACAGTAGAATTCTCAAAGCTGGAGATCCACAGCTGCGGGGTCAGTTCCTACGTGTTATATTGGTCCCGTGGGAGGTGTTGGTGCCACTCACGGGGCCGTTCGGGGGCTGTTTTGAGCTTTCACCCTCTAACGCCATGTTTTGCTTAAGTCTTGAAATATGCAAATTACCGTCGAATTCTCAAACCGGGAGACTCGTGGCTGCGGGGTCAGTTCCTACGAGTTACATTGGTTCCGTGAGAGGTGTTGGTGCCACCCACGGGGACGTTTGGGGGATTTTCTAGTTATCACCCTCTAACGCCATGTTTTTAAGCCTAAGTCTAGAAATATACAAATTACGGTCTTACTCTCAAACCGGGAGTCCCGCGGCTGCGGGGTCAGTTCCTATGAGTTACATTGGTCCCGTGGGAGGTGCTTGTGCCACCCACGGAGCCGTTCGGGGCTGGTTTCGAGTTCTCACCCTCTAACGCCATGTTTTTAAGCCTAAGTCTTAAAATATGCAAATTATCATCTTATTCTCAAACCGAGAGTCCCGCGGCTGCGTGGTCAGTTCCTACGATTTACATTTTTCCCGTGGGATGTGTTGGTGTCACCCGAAGGGCCGTTCGGGTGCTGTTTCGAGTTTTCACCATCTAACGCCATGTTTTTAAACCTAAGTCTTAAATATGCAAATTATCGTCGAACTCTCAAAATGGGAGACCAGCGGCTGCGGGGTCAGTTCCAACGAGTTACAATAGTCCCGTGGGTGCTGTTGGTGCCACCCACAGGGACGTTCGGGGGTTGTTTCCAGTTCTCACCCTCTAACGCCATGTTTTTAAGCCTACGTCTAGAAATAAGCAAATTACCATCGAACTCTCAAACCGGGAGACCCGTGGCTACGGGGTCAGTTCCTACGAGTTACATTGGTCCCGTGGGAGGTGTTGGTGCCACCCACGGGGACGTTCGGGGACTGTTTCGAGTTCTCACCATCTAGCGCCTTGTTTTTAACCCTAAGTCTAAAAATATGCAAATTATCGTCGTATTCTCAAACCGGGAGTCTAGCGGCTGCGGGGTCAGTTCCTATGAGTTACATTGGTCCCGTGGGAGTTGTTGGTGCCAACCACGGGGCCGTTCGGGAGATGTTTCGAGTTTTTAACCTCTAACGCCATGTTTTTTCTTAAGTCTAGAAATATGAAAATTACCATCGAATTCTCAAACCGGGAGACACACGGCTGTGGGGTCAGTTCCTACGAGTTATATTGGTCCCGTGGGAGGTGTTGGTGCCACCCACGGGGCCGTTCGGGGGCTGTTTTGAGATTTCACACTCTGACGCCACGTTTTGCTTAAGTCTAGAAATATACAAATTACCGTCGAATTCTCAAACCGGGAGACTCGCGGCTGCGGGCTTAGTTCCTACAACTTACATTGGTCCCGTGGGAGGTGTTGGTGCCACCCACGGGGCCGTTTGGGGGATGTTTCTAGTTCTCACCCTCTAACTCCATGTTTTTAAGTCTAAGTATAGAAATATAGAAATTACGGTCGTACTCTCAAACCGGGAGTCCCGCGGCTGCGGGGTCAGTTCCTACGAGTTACATTGGTACCGTGGGAGGTGTTGGTGCCACCCATGGGGATGTTCGGGGGCTGTTTCTAGTTCTCACCCACTAACGCCATGTTTTTAAGCCTAAGTCTAGAAAGACGCAAATTACCGTCGTACTCTCAAACCGGGAGACCCGCGACTGCAGGGTCAGTTCCTACGAGTTACATTGGTCCCGTGGGAGGTGTTGGTTCCACCCACGGGGCCGTTCGGGGGCTGTTTTGAGTTCTCACCCTCTAACCCCATGTTTTTAAGCCTAAGTCTAAAAATATGTAAATTATCGTCGTATTCTCAAATCGGGAGTCCAGCGACTGCGGGGTTAGTTCCTACGAGTTACATTCGTCCCGTGGGGGGTGTTGGTGCCACTCACGGGGCCGTTCAGGGGATGTTTGGAGTTTTCACCCTCTAGCGCCATGTTTTTCTTAAGTCTATAAATATGCAAATTATCGTCGTATTCTTAGACCGGGAGTCCCGCGGCAGCGGGGTCAGTTCCTACGAGTTACATTAGTCCCGTGGGAGGTGTTGGTGCCACCCACGGGGCCGTTTGTGGGGCTGTTTCGAGTTCTCACCCTCTAACCCCATGTTTTTAAGCCTATGTATAGAAATTTGCAAATTACCGTCGTATTATCAAACTGAGAGACCCGCGGCTGCGGGGTCAGTTCCTACGGGTTACATTGTTCCCGTGGGAGGTGTTGGTGCCACCCATTGGCCGTTCGGGTGCTGTTTCGAGTATTCACCCTCTAACGCCATGTTTTTAAGCCTAAGGCTTAAAATACGCAAATTATCGTCGAACTCTCAAACCGGGAGACCAACGGCTGTGGGGTCAGTTCCAACGAGTTGCATTGGTCCCGTGGGAGCATTTGGTGCCTCCGACGGGGACGTTCGGGGGTTGTTTCTAGTTCTCACCCTCTAACACCATGTTTTTAAGCCTGCATCTAGAAATATGCAAATTACCATCGTACTCTCAAACCGGGAGACCCGTGGCTACGGGGTCAGTTCCTACGAGTTACATTGGTCCCGTGGCAGGTGTTGGTGCCACCACTGGGCCGTTCGAGGGCTGTTTTGAGTTTTCACCCTCTAACGCCATGTTTTGCTTGAATCTAGAAATATGAAAATTACCGTTGAATTCTCAAACCGAGAGAGCTGCGGCTGTGGGGTCAGTTCCTACGAGTTATATTGGTCCCGTGGGAGGTGTTGGTCCCACCCACGGGGCCGTTCGGGGTTTGTTTCTGGCTATCACCCACTAACGCCATGTTTTTAAGCCTTTGTCTAGAAATATGCAAATTACCGTCGTATTCTCAAACTGAGAGTCCCGCGGCTACGGGGTCAGTTCCTACGAGTTACATTGGTCCCGTGGGAGGTGTTGCTGCCACCCATGGGGACGTTCGGGGGCTGTTTCTAGTTCTCACCCACTAACGCCATGTTTTTAAGCGTAAGTCTAGAAATATGCAAATTACCGTCATACTCTCAAACCGGGAGACCCGCGACTGCAGGGTCAGTTATTATGAGTTACATTGGTCCCGTGGGAGGTGTTGGTGCCACCCACGGGGCCGTTCGGGGGCTGTTTCGAGTTCTCACCCTCTAACCCCATGTTTTGCTTAAGTCTCGAAATATACAAATTACCGTCGAATTCTCAAACCGGGAGACCCACGGCTGTGGGGTCAGTTCCTACGAGTTACATTGGTCCCGTGGGAGGTGTTGGTGCCACCCACGGGGACGTTTGGGGGTTTGTTTCTAGTTCTCACCCTCTAACGTCATGTTTTTAAGCCTAAGTCTAGAAATATACAAATTATCGTCGTACTCTCAAATCCAAAGACCCGCGGCTGCGGGGTCAGTTCCTACGAGTTACATTGGTCCCGTGGGAGGTGTTGGTGCAATCCACGGGGCCGTTCGGGATATGTTTCGAGTTTTTAACCTCTAACGCCATGTTTTGCTTATGTCTAGAAATATGAAAATTACCGTCAAATTCTCAAACCGGGAGACCCACGGCTGTGGGGTCAGTTCCTACGAGTTATATTGGTCCCGTGGGAGGTGTTGATGCCACCCACGTGGCCGTTCGGGGGCTGTTTTGAGTTTTCACCGTCTAACGCCACGTTTTGCTTAAGTCTAAAAATATGCAAATTACCGTCGAATTCTCAAACCAGGAGACTCGCGGCTGCAGGGTCAGTTCCTATAACTTACATTGGTCCCGTGGGAGGTGTTGGTGCCACCCACGGGGCCGTTTGGGGGATGTTTCTAGTTCTCACCCTCTAACGCCATGTTTTTAAGCCTGAGTATAGAAATATAGAAATTACGGTCGTACTCTCAAACCGGGAGACTCGCGACTGCAGGGTCAGTTCCTACGAGTTACATTGGTCCCGTGGGAGGTGTTGGTGCCACCCACGGGGCCGTTCGGGGGCTGTTTCGAATTCTCACCCTCTAACCCCATGTTTTTAAGCCTAAGTCTAAAAATATGCAAATTATCGTCGTATTCTCAAATCGGGAGTCCAGCGACTGCGGGGTCAGTTCCTACGAGTTACATTCGTCCCGTGGGAGGTGTTGGTGCCACCCACGGGGGCCGTTCGGGGGCTGTTTCGAGTTCTCACCCTCTAACCCCATGTTTTTATGCCTATGTATAGAAATTTGCAAATTACCGTCGTATTCTCAAACCGAGAGACCCGCGGCTGCGGGGACAGTTTCTAAGGGTTACATTGGTCCCGTGGGAGGTGTTGGTGCCACCCATGGGCCGTTCGGGTGCTGTTTCGAGTTTTCACACTCTAACGCCATGTTTTTAAGCCTAAGGCTTAAAATATGCAAATTATCGTCGAACTCTCAAATCGGGAGACCAACGGTTGGGGGTCAGTTCCAACGAGTTGCATTGGTCCCGTGGGAGCTGTTGGTGCCTCCCACGGGGACGTTCGGGGGTTGTTTCTAGTTCTCACCCTCTAACGCCATGTTTTTAAGCCTACGTCTAGAAATATGCAAATTACTGTCGTACTCTCAAACCGGGAGACCCGTGGCTACGGGGTCAGTTCCTATGAGTTACATTGGTCCCGTGGGAGGTGTTGATGCAACCACGGTGCCATTCGGGGGCTGTTTTGAGTTTTCACCCTCTAACGCCATGTTTTGCTTAAGTCTAGAAATATGCAAATTACCGTCGTATTCTCAAACCGAGAGTCCCGCGGCTACGGGGTCAGTTCCTACGAGTTACATTGGTCCCGTGGGAGGTGTTGGTGCCACTCACGGGGACGTTCGGGGGCTGTTTCTAGTTCTCACCCACTAACGCCATGTTTTTAAGCGTAAGTCTAGAAATATGCGAATTACCGTCATACTCTCAAACCGGGAGACCCGCGACTGCGGGGTCAGTTCCTACGAGTTACATTGGTCCCGTGGGAGGTGTTGGTGCCACCCACGGGGCCGTTCGGGGGCTGTTTCGAGTTCTCACCCTCTAACCCCCTGTTTTGCTTAAGTCGCAAAATATACAAATTACCGTCGAATTCACAAACCGGGAGACTCACGGCTGTGGGGTCAGTTCCAACGAGTTGCATTGGTCCCGAGGGAGGTGTTGGTGCCACCCACGGTGGCGTTTGGGCGGTTGTTTCTAGTTCTCACCCTCTAACGTCAAGTTTTTAAGCCTAAGTCTAGAAATATACAAATTATCGTCGTACTCTCAAATCCATAGACCCGCGGCTTCAGGGTCAGTTCCTACGAGTTACATTGGTCCCGTGGGAGGTGTTGGTGCCACCCACGGGGACGTTCGGGGGCTCTTTCGAGTTCTCACCCTCTAACGCCATGTTTTTAAGCCTAAGTCTAGAAATATGCAAATTACCATCGTATTCTCAAACTGGGAGACCCGCGGTTGCGGGTTCAGTTCCCACGAGTTACATTGGTCCCGTGGGAGGTGTTGGTGATGTTTTGAGTTCTCACCCTCTAACCCCATGTTTTTAAGCCTAAGTCTAATAATATGCAAATTATCATCGTATTCTCAAACCGGGAGTCCTGCGGCTGCGGGGTCAGTTCCTAGGAGATACATTGGTCCCGTGGGAGGTGTTGCTGTCACCCACGGGGCCGTTCGGGGGCTGTTTCGAGTTTCACCGTATAACTCCACGTTTTGCTTAAGTCTAGAAATATGTAAATTATCGTTGAATTCTCAAACCGGGAGACCCGCGGCTGCGGGGTCAATTCCTACGATTTACATTGGTCCCGTTGGAGGTGTTGGTGCCACCCACGGGGGTCGTTCTGGGGCTGTTTCGAGTTCTCACCATCTAGCGCCATCTTTTTGAGCCTATGTAAAAAAAAATGAAAATTATTGTCGTATTCTGAAACCGGGAGTCCCGCGGCTGTGGGGTCAGTTCCTACGAGTTACATTGGTCACGTGGGAGGTGTTGGTGCCACCCACGGGGTCGTTCGGGGGCTGTTTCGAGTTCTCACCCTCTAACCCCATGTTTTTAAGCCTAAGTCTAAAAATATGCAAATTATCTTCGTATTCTCAAATCGGGAGTCCAGCGACTGCGGGGTCAGTTCCTACGAGTTACATTCGTCCCGTGGGAGGTGTTGGTGCCACCCACGGGGCCGTTCGGGGGCTGTTTCGAGTTTTCACCCTCTAACGCCATGTTTTTCTTAAGTCTAAAAATATGCAAATTATCATCGTTTTCTCAAACCGGGAGTCCCGCGGCAGCGGGGTCAGCTCCTACGACTTACATTAGTCCAGTGGGAGGTGTTGGTGCCACCCACGAGGCCGTTCGGGTGCTGTTTCGAGCCCTCTAACGCCATGTTTTTAAGGCTAAGTCTTAAAATATGCAAATTATCGTCGTATTCTCAAACCGAGAGTCCCACGGCAGCGGGGTCAGTTCCTACGAGTTACATTGGTCCCGTGGGAAGTGTTGGTGCCACACACGGGGCCTTTCGGGTGTTGTTTCGTGTTTTCACCCTCTAACGCCATGTTTTTAAGCCTAAGGCTTAAAATATGCAAATTATAGTCGAACTCTCAAACTGGGAGACCAACGGCTGCGGGGTCAGTTCCAACGAGTTGCATTGGTCCCGTGGGAGCTGCGAGTGCCACCCACGGGGACGTTCGGGGGTTGTTTCTAGTTCTCACCCTCTAACGCCATGTTTTTAAGCCTAAGTCTAGAAAGATGCAAATTATCGTCGTATTCTCAAACCGGGAGTCCAACGGCGGCGGGGTCAGTTCCTATGAGTTACATTGGTCCCGTGGGAGGTGTTGGTGCCACCCACGGGGCCGTTCGGGGGAAGTTTTGAGTTTTCACCCTCTAACGTCATGTTTTGCTTAAGTCTAGAAATATGCAAATTACCGTCGAATTCTCAAACCGGGAGACCCATGGTTGCGGGGTCAGTTCCTACGAGTTATATTGGCCCCGTGGGAGGTGTTGGTGCCACCCACGAGGCTGTTTGGGGGATGTTTTGAGTTTTCACCCTCTAACGCCATGTTTTGCTTAAGTCTAGAAATATGCAAATTACCGTCGAATTCTCAAACCGGGAGACCCGCGGCTGCGGGGTTAGTTCCTACGAGTTACATTGTTCCCGTGGGAGGTGTTGGTGGCCGTTCGGGGTTTGTTTCTAGTTCTCACCCTCTAACGCCATGCTTTTAAGCCTATGTCTAGAAATATGCAAATTACCATTGTATTCTCAAACCGAGAGACCCACGGCTGCGGGGTCAGTTCCTAAGAGTTACATTGGTCCCGTGGGAGGTGTTGGTGCCACCCACGGGGCCGTTCGGGGGCTGTTTCGTGTTCTCACCCTCTAACCCCGTGTTTTTAAGCCTAAGACTGAAAATATACAAATTATCGTTGTATTCTCAAACCGGGAGTCCTGCGGCTACGGGGTCAGTTTCTACGAGTTACATTGGTCACGTGGGAGGTGGTGCTGCCACCCACGGGGCCGTTCGGGGGCTGTTTCAAGTTTTCACCCTCTAACGCGATGTCTTTCATAAGTCTAGAAATATGCAAATTATCGTCGTATTCTCAAACCGGGAGTCCCGCAGCTGTGGGGTCAGTTCCTACGAGTTACATTGGTCCCGTGGGAGGTGTTGGTGCCATCCACGGGGCCGTTCGGATGCTATTTCGAGGTTTCACCCTCTAACGCCATGTTTTTAAGCCTAAGTCTTAAAATATGCAAATTATTGTCGAACTCTCAGATCGGGAGACCAGCGGCTGCGGGGTCAGTTCCTACGAGTTACATTGGTCCTGTGGGAGGTGTTGGTGCCACCTACGGGGACTTTCGGGGGCTGTTTCTAGTTCCCACCCACTAACACCATATTTTTAAGCCTAAGTCTAGAAAGATGCAAATTACCATCGTACTCTCAAACTGGGAGACCCGCGACTGCATGGGTTAGTTCCTATGAGTTACATTGGTCCCGTGGGGGATGTTGGTGCAACCCACGGGGCCGTTCGGGGCTGTTTCGAGTTCTCACCCTCTAACCCCATATTTTTAAGCCTAAGTCTAAAAATGTGAAAATTATCATCGTATTCTCAAATCGGGAGTCCAGCGGCTGCGGGGTCAGTTCCTAAGAGTTACATTGGTCCCGTGGGAGGTGTTGGTTCCACCCACGGGGCCGTTCGGGGGCTGTTTCGAGTTTTCACCCACTAAAGCCATGTTTTTCTTAAGTCTAGAAATATGCAAATTATCATTGTATTCTCAAACCGGGAGTCCCGCGGCTTCGGGGTCAGTTCCTACGAGTTACATTGGTCCCGTGGGAGATGTTGGTGCCAACCACGGGGCCGTTCGGGTGCTGTTTTGAGTTTTCACCCTCTAACGCCATGTTTTTAAGCCTAAGTCTAAAAATATGCAAATTATCATCGTATTCTCAAACCGGGAGTCCCGTGGCTACGGGGTCAGTTCCTACAAGTTACATTGGTCCCGTGGGAGGTGTTGGTGCCACCCACGGGGCCGTTCGAGTGCTGTTTCGAGTTTTCACCCTCTTACGAAATGTTTTTAACCCTAAGTCTTAAAATATGCAAATTATCGTCGAACTCTCAAACCGGGAGACCTGCGGTTGCGGGGTTAGTTCCAACGAGTTACATTGGTCCCGTGGGAGCTGTTGTTGCCACCCACGGGGACGTTCGGGGGTTGTTTCTAGTTCTCCCCCTCTAACGCCATGTTTTTAAGACTATGTCCAGAAATATGAAAATTACCGTCGTATTCTCAAACCGAGAGACCCACGGCTTCGGGGTCAATTCCTACGAGTTACATTGGTCCCGTGGGAGGTGTTGGTGCCACCCACGGGAACGTTCGGGGGCTGTTTCTAGTTCTCACCTACTAACGCCCTGTTTTTAAGCCTAAGTCTAGATAGATGCAAATTACCATTGTACTCTCAAACCGAGAGACCCGCGACTGCGGGGTCAGTTCCTACGAGTTACATTCGTCCCGTGGGAGGTGTTGGTGCCACCCACGGGGCCGTTCGGGGGATGTTTCGAGTTCTCACCCTCTAACCCCATGTTTTTAAGCCTATGTCTAAAAATATGCAAATTATCGTCGTATTCTCAAACCAGGGGTCCTGCGGTTGCGTGGTCAGTTCCTATGAGTTACATTGGTCCCGTGGGAGGTGTTGGTGCCACCCACGGGGATGTTCGGGGGCTGTTTCTAGTTCTCACCCACTAACGCCATGTTTTAAGCCTAAGTCTAGAAAGTTGCAAATTACCGTCGTACTCTCAAACCGGGAGACCCGCGACTGCGGGGTCAGTTCCTACGAGTTACACTGGAACCGTGGGAGGTGTTAGTGCCACCCACGGGGCCGTTCGGGGGCCGTTTCGAGTTCTCGCCCTCTAACTCCATGTTTTTAAGCCTAAGTCTAAAAATATGCAAATTATCATCGTATTCTCAAATCGGGAGTCCTACGGCTGCGGGGTCAGTTCCTATGAGTTACATTGGTCCCATGGGAGGTGTTGGTGCCACCCACGGGGCCGTTCGGGGGCTATTGTGAGTTTTCACCCTCTAACGCCTTGTTTTTCTTAAGTCTAGAAATATGCAAATTATCATCGTAATCTCAAACCGGGAATCCCGCAGCTGCAGGGTCAGCTCCTACGAGTTACACTAGTTCCGTTGGAGGTGTTGGTGCCACCCATGGTGCCGTTCGGGTGTTGTTTCGAGTTTTCTCCCTCTAACGCCATGATTTTAAGCCTAAGTCTTAAAATATGCAAATTATCATCGTATTCTCGAACAGGGAGTCCCGCAGCTGCGGAGTCAGTTCCTATGAGTTACATTGGTCCCGTGGGAGTTGTTGGTGCCACCCACGGGGCCGTTCGGGTGCTGTTTTGAGTTTTCACCCTCTAACTCCATGTTTTTAAGCCTAAGTCTTAAAATATCCAAATTATCGTCGAACTCTCAAACCGGGAGACCAACGGCTGCGGGGTCAGTTCCAACGAGTTACGTTGGTCCCGTGGGAGCTAGTGGTGCCACCCACGAGGATGTTCGGGGGTTATTTCTAGTTCTCACCCTCTAACGCCATGTTTTTAAGCCTACGTCTAGAAATATGCAAATTACCGTAGTACTCTCAAACTGGGAGACCCGTGGCTACGGGTTCAGTTCCTACGAGTTACATTGGTCCCGTGGGACGTGTTGGTGCCACCCACGGGGCCGTTCGGGGGCTGTTTCGAGTTCTCACCATCTAGTGCCTTGTTGTTAAGCCTAAGTCTAAAAAAATGCAAATTATCGTCGTATTCTCAAACCGGGAGTCTAGCGGCTGCGGGGTCAGTTCCTATGAGTTACATTGGTCCCGTGGGAGGTGTTGGTGCCACCCACGGGGCCGTTCGGGGGATGTTTCGAGTTTTCACCCTCTAACGTCATGTTTTGCTTAAGTCTAGAAATATACAAATTACCGTCGAATTCTCAAACCGGGAGACCCATGGCTGTGGGGTCAGTTCCTACGAGTTATATTGGTCCCGTGGGAGGTGTTGGTGCCACCCACGGGGCCGTTCGGGAGCAGTTTAGAGTTTTCACCCTCTAACGCCATGTTTTGCTTAAGTCTAGAAATATGCAAATTACCGTCGAATTCTCAAACCGGGAGACCCGCGGCTGTGGGGTCAGTTCCTACGAGTTACAATGGTCCCGTGGGAGGTGTTGGTGCCACCCACGGGGCTGTTTGGGTGCTATTTCTTGGTTTCACCCTCTAACGCCATATTTTTAAGCCTAAGTCTTAAAATATGCAAATTATCATCGAACTCTCAAATCGGGAGACCAGCGGCTGCGAGGTCAGTTCCACCGAGTTACATTGGTCCCGTGGGTGGCATTCGGGGGATGTTTCGAGTTTTCACCCTCTAACCCCACGTTCTTAAGCCTAAGTCTAAAAATATGCAAATTATCATCATATTCTCAAACCGGGAGTCATGCGGCTGCGGGGTCAATTCCTACGAGTTACATTGGTCCCGTGGGAGGTGTTGGTGACACCCACGGGGCCGTTCGGGGGCTGTTTCGAGTTTTCACCCTCTACCACCATGTTTTTCTCAAGTCTAGAAATATGCAAATTATCGTCGTATTCTCAAACCGGGAGTCCCGCGGCTGCGGAGTCAGTTCCTACGAGTTACATTGGTCCCGTGGGAGGTGTTGGTGCCACCCACGGGGTCGTTCGGTTGTTGTTTCGAGTTTTCACCCTCTAACGCCATGTTTTTAAGCCTAAGTCCTAAAATATGCAAATTATTGTCATATTCTCAAACCGGGAGTCCCGTGGCTGTGGGGTTAGTTCCTACGAGTTACATTGGTCCCGTGGGAGGTGTTGGTGCCACCCCCGGGGCCGTTCGGGGGCTGTTTCGAGTTTTCACCCTCTAACGCCACGTTTTGCTTAAGTCTAGAAATATGCAAATTCCCTTCGAATTCTCAAACCGGGAGACCCGCGGTGCGGAGTCAGTTCCTACGAGTTACATTGGTCCCGTTGGAGGTGTTGGTGCCACCCACGGGGACGTTCGGGGGTTGTTTCCAGTTCTCATCCTTTAACGCCATGTTCTTAAGCATAAGTCTAGAAATATGCAAATTACCATCGTACTCTCAAACCGGGAGACCCGGGGCTACAGGGTGTTTTCCTACGAGTTACAATAGTCCCGTGGGAGGTGTTGGTGCCACCCACGGGGCCGTTCGGGGGCTGTTTCGAGTTCTCACCATCTAGCGCCTTCTTTTTAAGCGTAAGTCTAAAAATATGCAAATTATCATCGTATTCTCAAACCGGGAGTCCAGCAGCTGCGGGGTCAGTTCCTATGAGTTACGTGCGTCCCGTGGGAGGTGTTGGTGCCACCCACGGGGACGTTTGGGGGCAGTTTCGAGTTCTCACCCTTTAGAGCCATGTTTTTAAGCCTAAGTCTGGAAATACAGAAATTACCGTCGTACTCTCAAACCGGGAGACCCGCGACTGCGGGGTCAGTTCCTATGAGTTACATTGGTCCCGTGGGAGGTGTTGGTGCCAGCCACGGGGCCGTTCGGGAGCTATTTCGAGTTTTCAGCCTCTAGCGCCATGTTTTTAAGCCTAAGGCTAGAAATATGCAAATTAACGTCGTATTCTCATACCGAGAGTCCCGCGGCAGCAGGGTCATATCCTACGAGTTATATTGGTCCGGTGGGAGGTGTTGGTGTCACCCACGGGGCCGTTCGGGGGCTATTTCGGGTTCTCACCCTCTAACGCCATGTGTTTAAGCCCAAGTCTAAAAATATGCAAATTATCATCGTATTCTCAAACCGAGAGTCCTGCGGCTGTGGGGTCAGTTCCTACGAGTTACACTAGTCCCATGGGAGGTGTTGGTGTCACTCACGGGGCCGTTCGGGGGCTGTTTCGAGTTTTCACCCTCTAACGCCTTCTTTTGCTTAAGTCTAGACATATGCAAATTATCGTCGTATTCTAAAACCGGGTGTCCCGCGACTGCAGGGTGAGTTCCTACAAGTTACATTAGTCCCGTGGGAGGTGTTGGTGCCACCCACGGGGCCGTTCGGGGGCTGTTTCGAGTTTTCACCCTCTAACCCCATGTTTTTAAGCCTAAGTCAAGAAATATGCAAATTACCATCGAACTCTCAAATCGGGAGACCCACGGCTGCGGGGTCAGTTCCTACGAGTTACATTGGTCCCGTGGGAGGTGTTGGTGCCACCCACGGGGCCGTTCGGGGGCTGTTTCTTGTTCTCACCCTCTAACGCCATGTTTTTAAGCCTAAGTCTAGAAATATGAAAATTATCGTCGTACTCGAAAACCGGGAGACCCGCGCCTGCCGGGTCAGTTCCTATGAGTTACATTGGTCCCGTGGGAGGTGTTGGTGCCACCAACGAGGCCGTTCGGGGGCTGTTTCGAGTTTTCACCCTCTAGCGCCATGTTTTTAAGCCTAAGTCTAGAAATACGCAAATTATCGTCGTATTATCATACCCGGAGTCCCGCGGCTGCATGGTCATATCCTACGAGTTATATTGGTCCCGTGGGAGGTGTTGGTGCCACCCACGGGGCCGTTCGGGGGCTATTTTGAGTTTTCACCCTCTAACGCCATGTTTTACTTAAGTCTATAAATATGCAAATTACTATCGAAATCTCAAACAAGGAGACCCGCGGCTGCGGGGTCAGTTCCTACGAGTTACATTGGTCCCGTGGGAGGTGTTGGTGCCACCCACGGGGACGTTTGGGGGTTGTTTCTAGTTATCACCCTAAAACGTCATGTTTTTAAGCCTAAGTCTAGAAATATACAAATTATCGTCGTACTCTCAAATCGATAGACCCGCGGTTGCGGGGTCAGTTTCTACGAGTTACATTGGTCCCGTGGGAGGTGTTGGTGCCACCCACGGGGACGTTCAGGGGCTGTTTCGAGTTCTCACCCTCTAACACCATGTTTTTAAGCCTAAGTCTAGAAATATACAAATTATCGTCGAACTCTCAAACCGGGAGACCAGCGACTGCGGGGTCAGTTCCAACGAGTTACATTGGTCCCGTGGGAGCTGTTGGTGCCACCCACGAGGATGTTCGGGGGGTTGTTTCTAGTTCTCACCCTCTAACGCCATGTTTTTAAGCCTACGTCTAGAAATATACAAATTACCGTAGTACTCTCAAACTGGGAGACCCGTGGTACGGGTTCAGTTCCTACGAGTTACATTGGTCCCGTGGGACGTGTTGGTGCCACCCACGAGGCCGTTCGGGGGCTGTTTCGAGTTCTCACCATCTAGTGCCTTGTTGTTAAGCCTAAGTCTAAAAATATGCAAATTATCATCGTATTCTCAAACCGGGAGTCCAGCGGCTGCGGGGTCAGTTCCTATGAGTTACATTGGTCCCGTGGGAGGTGTTGGTGCCACCCACGGGGCCGTTCGGGGGATGTTTCGAGTTTTCACCTCTAACGTCATGTTTTGCTTAAGTCTAGAAATATACAAATTACCGTCGAATTCTCAAACCGGGAGACCCATGGCTGCGGGGTCAGTTCCTACGAGTTATATTGGTCCCGTGGGAGGTGTTGGTACCACCCACGAGGCCCTTCGGGAGCTGTTTAGAGTTTTCACCCTCTAACGCCATGTTTTGCTTAAGTCTAGAAATATGCAAATTATCGTCGTCTTCTCAAACCGGGAGACCCGCGGCTGTGGGGTCAGTTCCTACGAGTTACATTGGTCCCGTGGGAGGTGTTGGTGCCACCCACGGGGCCGTTTGGGTGCTATTTCTTGGTTTCACCCTCTAACGCCATGTTTTTAAGCCTAAGTCTTAAAATATGCAAATTATCGTCGAACTCTCAAATCGGGAGACTGGCGGCTGCGAGGTCAGTTCTACCGAGTTACATTGGTCCCGTGGGAGCTTTTGGTGCCACCCACGGGGACGTTCTAGGGTTGTTTCTAGTTCTCACCCTCTAACGCCATGTTTTTAAGCCTACGTTTAGAAATATGCAAATTATCGTCGTACTCTCAAATCGGGAGACCCGTGGCTACGGGTTCAGTTCCTACGAGTTACATTGGTCCCGTGGGAGGTGTTGGTGCCACCCAAGGGGCCGATCGGGGGCTGTTTCGAGTTCTCACCATCTAGCACCTTTTTTTTAAGCCTAAGTCTAAAAATATGCAAATTATCGTCGTATTCTCAAACCAGGAGTCCAGCGACAGCGGGGTCAGTTCCTATGAGTTACATTGGTCCCGTGGGAGGTGTTGGTGCCACCCACGGGGCCATTCGGGGGATGTTTCGAGTTTTCACCCTCTAACGCCATGTTTTGCTTAAGTATAGAAATATACAAATTACCGTCAAATTATCAATCCGGGAGACCCGCGACTGCGGGGTCAGTTCCTACGAGTTATATTGGTCCCGTGGGAGGTGTTGCTGCCACCGACGGGGCCGTTCGGGGGTTGTTTGAGTTTTCACCCTCTAACGCCATGTTTTGCTTAAGTCTAGAAATATGTAAATTATCGTCGTATACTCAAACAGGGAGTCCAGCGGCTACGTGGTCAGTTCCTATGAGTTACATTGGTCCCGTGAGAGGTGTTGGTGCCACCCACGGGGCCGTTTGGCGGCTATTTTGAGTTCTCACCAGCCAATGCCATATTTTTATGCCAAAGTCTAGAAATATGCAAATTACCGTCACACTCGCAAACCGGGAGACCCGCACCTGTCGGGTCAGTTCATACGAGTTACATTGGTCCCGTGGGAGGTGCTGGTGCCACCCACGGGGCCGTTAGGGGGCTGTTTCGAGTTCTCACCCTCTAACCCCATGTTCTTAAGCCAAAGTCTAAAAATATGCAAATTATCATCATATTCTCAAACCGGGAGTCCTGCGGCAGCGGGGTCAGCTCCTACGAGTTACATTGGTCCCGTGGGAGGTGTTGGTGCCACCCACGGGGCCGTTCGGGGGCTGTTTCGAGTTTTCACCCTCTACCGCCATGTTTTTCTCAAGTCTAGAAATATGCAAATTATCGTCGTATTCTCAAACCGGGAGTCCCGTGGCTGCGGAGTCAGTTTCTACGAGTTACATTGGTCCCGTGGGAGGTGTTGGTGCCACCCACGGGGTTGTTCGGTTGCTGTTTCGAGTTTTCACCCTCTAATGCCATGTTTTTAAGCCTAAGTCCTAAAATATGCAAATTATTGTCATATTCTCAAACCGGGAGTCCCGCGGCTGTGGGATCAGTTCCTACGAGTTACATTGGTCCCGTGGGAGGTGTTGGTGCCACCCCTGGGGCCGTTCGGGGGCTGTTTTGAGTTTTCACCCTCTAACGCCACGTTTTGCTTAAGTCTAGAAATATGCAAATTCCCTTCGAATTCTCAAACCGGGAGACCCGCGGTGCGGAGTCAGTTCCTACGAGTTACATTGGTCCCGTTGGAGGTGTTGGTGCCACCCACGGGCACGTTCGGGGGCTGTTTCCAGTTCTCATCCTTTAACGCCATGTTCTTAAGAATAAGTCTAGAAATATGCAAATTACCATCGTACTCTCAAACCGGGAGACCCGGGGCTACGGGGTGTTTTCTTACGAGTTACATTAGTCCCGTGGGAGGTGTTGGTGCCACCCACGGGGCCGTTAGGGGGCTGTTTCGAGTTCTCACCATCTAGCGCCTTGTTTTTAAGCCTAAGTCTAAAAATATGAAAATTATCATCGTATTCTCAAACCGGGAGTCCAGCAGCTGCGGGGTCAGTTCCTATGAGTTACGTTCGTCCCGTGGGAGGTGTTGGTGCCACCCACGGGGACGTTCGGGGGCAGTTTCGAGTTCTCACCCTTTAAAGCCATGTTTTTAAGCCTAAGTCTGGAAATACAGAAATTACCGTCGTACTCTCAAACCGGGAGACCCGCGACTGCGGGGTCAGTTCCTACGAGTTACATTGGTCCCGTGGGAGGTGTTGGTGCCAACCACGGGGCCGTTCGGGGGCTATTTCGAGTTTTCAGCCTCTAGCGTCATGTTTTTAAGCCTAAGTCTAGAAATATGCAAATTAGCGTCGTATTCTCATACCGAGAGTCCCGCGGCAGCAGGGTCATATCCTACGGGTTATATTGGTCCGGTGGGAGGTGTTTGTGTCACCCACGGGGCCGTTCGGGGGCTATTTCGGGTTCTCACCCTCTAACGCCATGTGTTTAAGCCCAAGTCTAAAAATATGCAAATTATCATCGTATTCTCAAACCGAGAGTCCTGCGGCTGTGGGGTCAGTTCCTACGAGTTACACTAGTCCCATGGGAGGTGTTGGTGTCACTCACGGGGCCGTTCGGGGGCTGTTTCGAGTTTTCACCCTCTAACGCCATCTTTTGCTTAAGTCTAGACATATGCAAATTATCGTCGTATTCTAAAACCGGGTGTCCCGTGGCTGCAGGGTGAGTTCCTACAAGTTACATTAGTCCCGTGGGAGGTGTTGGTGCCACCCACGGGGCCGTTCGGGGGCTGTTTCGAGTTTTCACCCTCTAACCCCATGTTTTTAAGCCTAAGTCAAGAAATATGCAAATTACCATCGAACTCTCAAATCGGGAGACCCACGGCTGCGGGGTCAGTTCCTACGAGTTACATTGGTCCCGTGGGAGGTGTTGGTGCCACCCATGGGGCCGTTCGGGGGCTGTTTCTTGTTCTCACCCTCTAACGCCATGTTTTTAAGCCTAAATCTAGAAATATGCAAATTACCGTCGTACTCGCAAACCGGGAGACCCGCGCCTGCCGGGTCAGTTCCTATGAGTTACATTGGTCCCGTGGGAGGTGTTGGTGCCACCCACGGTGCCGTTCGGGGGTTGTTTCTAGTTCTCACCCTCGAACACCATGTTTTTAAGCCTAAGTCTAAAAATATGCAAATTACCGTCGTATTCTCAAATCGGGAGACCCGCGACTGCGGGGTCAGTTCTTTCGAGTTACATTGGTCCGTTGGGAGGTGTTCGTGCCACCCACGGGGGCGTTCAGGGGTTGTTTCTAGTTCTCACCCTCTAACGCCATGTTTTTAAGCCTAAGTCTAGAAAGATGCAAATTATTGTCGTATTCTCAAACCGGGAGTCCTGCGGCTGCGGGGTCAGTTCCTACGAGTTACATTGGTCCCGTGGGAGGTGTTGGTGCCACCCACAGGGCCGTTCGGGTGCTGTTTCGAGTTTTCACCCTCTAACGCCATGTTTTTAAGCCTAAGTCTTTAAATATCCAAATTAGCGTCGAACTCTCAAACCGGGAGACCAACGGCTGCGGGGTCAGTTCCAACGAGTTACGTTGGTCCCGTGGGAGCTAGTGGTGCCACCCACGAGAACGTTCGGGGGTTGTTTCGAGTTCTCACCCTCTAACGCATGTTTTTAAGCCAACATCTAAAAATATGCAAATTGTCATCGTATTCTCAAATCGGGAGACCCGTGGTTGCGGGGTCAGTTCCTACGAGTTACATTGGTCCCGTGGGAGGTGTTGGTGCCACCCACGGGGCCGTTCGGGGGCTGTATCGAGTTTTCACCCTCTAACGCCATGTTTTACTTAAGTCTAGAAATACGCAAATTACCGTCGTATTCTCAAACCGGGAGTCCCGCGGCTGCGGGGGTCAGTTCCTACGAGTTACATTGGTCCTGTGGGAGGTGTTGGTTCCACCAACGGGGCCGTTCGGGTGCTGTTTCGAGTTTTCACCCTCTAACGCCATGTTTTTAAGCCTAAGTCTTAAAATATGCAAATTATCGTCGAACTCTCAAACCGGGAGACCAACGGCTGCGGGGTCAGTTCCAACGAGTCACATTGGTCCCGTGGGATCTATTGGTGCCACCCACGGGGACGTTCGTGGGTTGTTTCAAGTTCTCACCCTCTAACGCCATGTTTTAAAGCGTACGTCTAAAAATATGCAAATTATCGTCGTATTCTAAAATCGGGAGTCCCGCGGCTGCGGGGTCAGTTCCTACGAGTTACGTTGGTCCCGTGGGAGGCATTGGTGCCACCCACGGGGCCCTTCGGGGGCTGTTTCGAGTTTTCACCCTCTAACGTCATGTTGTTAAGCCTAAATCTAGAAATATGCAAATTACCGTCGAACTCTCTAACCGGGAGACCCGCGGTTGCAGGATCAGTTACTATGAGTTACATTGGTCCCGTGGGAGGTGTTGGTGCCAACCGCGGGGCCGTTCGGGGGCTGTTTCTAGTTCTCACCCTCTAACGCCATGTTTTTAAGCCTAAGTCTAGAAATATGCAAATTACAGTCGTACTCGCAAACCGGGAGACCCGCGTTTATCGGGTCACATCCTACGAGTTACGTTGGTCCCGTGGGAGGTGTTGGTGCCACCCACGGGGCCGTTCAGGGGCTATTTCGGGTTCTCACCCTCTAACGCCATGTGTTTAAGCCCAAGTCTAAAAATATGCAAATTATCATCGTATTCTCAAACCGAGAGTCCTGCGGCTGTGGGGTCAGTTCCTACGAGTTACACTAGTCCCATGGGAGGTGTTGGTGTCACTCACGGGGCCGTTCGGGGGCTGTTTCGAGTTTCACCCTCTAACGCCATCTTTTGCTTAAGTCTAGAAATATGCAAATTATCGTCGTATTCTAAAACCGGGTGTCCCGTGGCTGCGGGGTCAGTTCCTACGAGTTACATTGGTTCCGTGGGAGGTGTTGGTGCCACCCACGGGGACGTTTGGGGGTTGTTTCTAGTTCTCACCCTCTAACGTCATGTTTTTAAGTCTAAGTCTAGAAATATGAAAATTATCATCGTACTCTCAAATCGGGAGACCCGCGGCTACGGGGTCAGTTCCTACGAGTTACATTGGTCCCGTGGGAGGTGTTGGTGCCACCAGTGGGGACGTTCGGGGGCTGTTTCGAGTTCTCACCCTCTAACGCCATGTTTTTAAGCCTAAGTCTAGAAATATGCAAATTACCGTCGTACTCGCAAACCGGGAGACCCGCACCTGCCGGGTCAGTTCCTATGAGTTACATTGGTCCCGTGGGAGGTGTTGGTGCCACCCACGGTGCCGTTCGGGGGTTGTTTCTAGTTCTCACCCTCTAACACCATGTTTTTAAGCCTAAGTCTAAAAATATGCAAATTACCGTCGTATTCTCAAATCGGGAGACCCGCGACTGCGGGGTCAGTTCTTTCGAGTTACATTGGTCCGTTGGGAGGTGTTCGTGCCACCCACGGGGGCGTTCAGGGGTTGTTTCTAGTTCTCACCCTCTAACGCCATGTTTTTAAGCCTAAGTCTAGAAAGATGCAAATTATTGTCGTATTCTCAAACCGGGAGTCCTGCGGCTGCGGGGTCAGTTCCTACGAGTTACATTGGTCCCGTGGGAGGTGTTGGTGCCACCCACAGGGCCGTTCGGGTGCTGTTTCGAGTTTTCACCCTCTAACGCCATGTTTTTAAGCCTAAGTCTTTAAATATCCAAATTAGCATCGAACTCTCAAACCGGGAGACCAACGGCTGCGGGGTCAGTTCCAACGAGTTACGTTGGTCCCGTGGGAGCTAGTGGTGCCACCCACGAGAACGTTCGGGGGTTGTTTCGAGTTCTCACCCTCTAACGCATGTTTTTAAGCCAACATCTAAAAATATGCAAATTGTCATCGTATTCTCAAATCGGGAGACCCGTGGTTGCGGGGTCAGTTCCTACGAGTTACATTGGTCCCATGGGAGGTGTTGGTGCCACCCACGGGGCCGTTCGGGGGCTGTATCGAGTTTTCACCCTCTAACGCCATGTTTTACTTAAGTCTAGAAATACGCAAATTACCGTCGTATTCTCAAATCGGGAGTCCCGCGGCTGCAAGGTCAGTTCCTACGAGTTACATTGGTCCTGTGGGAGGTGTTGGTTCCACCAACGGGGCCGTTCGGGTGCTGTTTCGAGTTTTCACCCTCTAACGCCATGTTTTTAAGCCTAAGTCTTAAAATATGCAAATTATCGTCGAACTCTCAAACCGGGAGACCAACGGCTGCGGGGTCAGTTCCAACGAGTCACATTGGTCCCGTGGGATCTATTGGTGCCACCCACGGGGACGTTCGGGGGTTGTTTCAAGTTCTCACCCTCTAACGCCATGTTTTAAAGCGTACGTCTAAAAATATGCAAATTATCGTCGTATTCTAAAATCGGGAGTCCCGCGGCTGCGGGGTCAGTTCCTACGAGTTACGTTGGTCCCGTGGGAGGCATTGGTGCCACCCACGGGGCCCTTCGGGGGCTGTTTCGAGTTTTCACCCTCTAACGTCATGTTGTTAAGCCTAAATCTAGAAATATGCAAATTACCGTCGAACTCTCTAACCGGGAGACCCGCGGTTGCGGGGTCAGTTACTATGAGTTACATTGGTCCCGTGGGAGGTGTTGGTGCCAACCGCGGGGCCGTTCGGGGGCTGTTTCTAGTTCTCACCCTCTAACGCCATGTTTTTAAGCCTAAGTCTAGAAATATGCAAATTACAGTCGTACTCGCAAACCGGGAGACCCGCGTTTATCGGGTCACATCCTACGAGTTACGTTGGTCCCGTGGGAGGTGTTGGTGCCACCCACGGGGCCGTTCGGGAGCTGTTTTGAGTTTTCACCCTCTAGCGCCATGTTTTTAAGCCTAAGCCTGGAAATATGCAAATTATCATCGTATTCTCATATCGGGAGTCCCGCGACTGCAGGGTCATATCCTACGAGTTATAATTGTCCCGTGGGAGGTGTTGGTGCCACCCACGGGGCCGTTCGGGAGCTGTTTTGAGTTTTCACCCTCTAACGCCATGTTTTTCTTAAGTCTAGAAATATGCAAATTACCGTCGAATTCTCAAACCGGGAGACCCGCGGCTGCGGGGTCAGTTCCTACGAGTTACATTGGTTCCGTGGGAGGTGTTGGTGCCACCCACGGGGACGTTTGGGGGTTGTTTCTAGTTCTCACCCTCTAACGTCATGTTTTTAAGCCTAAGTCTAGAAATATGCAAATTATCATCGTACTCTCAAATCGGGAGACCCGCGGCTACGGGGTCAGTTCCTACGAGTTACATTGGTCCCGTGGGAGGTGTTGGTGCCACCAGTGGGGACGTTCGGGGGCTGTTTCGAGTTCTCACCCTCTAACGCCATGTTTTTAATCCTAAGTCTAGAAATATGCAAATTACCATCGTATTCTCAAACTGGGAGACCCGCGGCTACCGGGTCAGTTCCTTCAAGTTGTATTGGTCCCGTGGGAGGTGTTGGTGCCACCCACGGGGGCGTTCGGGGGCTGTTTCTAGTTTTCACCCTCTAACGCCATGTTTTGCTTAAGTCTCGAAATATGCAAATTATCGTCGTATTCTCAAACCGGGAGTCCCGCGGCTGCGGAGTCAGTTCCTACGAGTTACATTGGTCCCGTGGGAGGTGTTGGTGCCACCTACGGGGTCGTTCGGTTGCTGTTTCGAGTTTTCACCCTCTAACGCCATGTTTTTAAGCCTAAGTCTTAAAATATGCAAATTATCGTCGTATTCCCAAACCGGGAGTCCCGCGGTTGTGGGGTCAATTCCTATGAGTTACATTGGTCCCGTGGGAGGTGTTGGTGCCACCCACGGGGCCGTTCGGGGGCTATTTCGAGTTTTCACCCTCTAACGCCACGTTTTGCTTAAGTCTAGATATATGTAAATTCCCTTCGAATTCTCAAACCGGGAGACCCGCACTGCGGAGTCAGTTCCTACGAGTTACATTGGTCCCGTTGGAGGTGTTGGTGCCACCCACGGGGACGTTCGGGGGCTGTTTCTAGTTCTCATCCTTTAACGCCATGTTCTTAATCGTAAGTCTAGAAATATGCAAATTACCGTCGTACTCTCAAACCGGGAGACCCGGGGCTACGGGTTGAGTTCCTACGAGTTACATTAGTCCCGTGGGAGGTGTTGGTGCCACCCACGGGGCCGTTCGGGGGCTGTTTCGTGTTCTCACCCTCTAACCCCATGTTCTTAAGCCTAAGTCTAAAAATATGCAAATTATCATCATATTCTCAAACCGGGAGTCCTGCGGCTGCGGGGTCAGCTCTTACGAGTTACATTGGTCCCGTGGGAGGTGTTGGTGCCACCCACGGGGCCGTTCGGGGGCTGTTTCGAGTTTTCACCCTCTACCGCCATGTTTTTCTCAAGTCTAGAAATATGCAAATTATCGTCGTATTCTCAAACCGGGAGTCCCGCGGCTGCGGAGTCAGTTTCTACGAGTTACATTGGTCCCGTGGGAGGTGTTGGTGCCACCCACGGGGTCGTTCGGTTGTTGTTTCGAGTTTTCACCCTCTAACGCCATGTTTTTAAGCCTAAGTCCTAAAATATGCAAATTATTGTCATATTCTCAAACCGGGAGTCCCGCGGCTGTGGGATCAGTTCCTACGAGTTACATTGGTCCCGTGGGAGGTGTTGGTGCCACCCGCGGGGCCGTTCGGGGGCTGTTTTGAGTTTTCACCCTCTAACGCCACGTTTTGCTTAAGTCTAGAAATATGCAAATTCCCTTCGAATTCTCAAACCGGGAGACCCGCGGTGCGGAGTCAGTTCCTACGAGTTACATTGGTCCCGTTGGAGGTGTTGGTGCCACCAACGGGGACGTTCGGGGGCTGTTTCCAGTTCTCATCCTTTAACGCCATGTTCTTAAGCATAAGTCTAGAAATATACAAATTACCATCGTACTCTCAAACCGGGAGACCCGGGGCTACGGGGTGTTTTCTTACGAGTTACATTAGTCCCGTGGGAGGTGTTGGTGCCACCCACGGGGCCGTTAGGGGGCTGTTTCGAGTTCTCACCATCTAGCGCCTTGTTTTTAAGCCTAAGTCTAAAAATATGCAAATTATCATCGTATTCTCAAACCGGGAGTCCAGCAGCTGCGGGGTCAGTTCCTATGAGTTACGTTCGTCCCGTGGGAGGTGTTGGTGCCACCCACGGGGACGTTCGGGGGCAGTTTCGAGTTCTCACCCTTTAAAGCCATGTTTTTAAGCCTAAGTCTGGAAATACAGAAATTACCGTCGTACTCTCAAACCGGGAGACCCGCGACTGCGGGGTCAGTTCCTAAGAGTTACATTGGTCCCGTGGGAGGTGTTGGTGCCAACCACGGGGCCGTTCGGGGGCTATTTCGAGTTTTAAGCGTCTAGCGCCATGTTTTTTAGCCTAAGTTTAGAAATATGCAAATTAGCATCGTATTCTCATACCGAGAGTCCCGCGGCAGCAGGGTCATATCCTACGAGTTATATTGGTCCGGTGGGAGGTGTTGGTGTCACCCATGGGGCCGTTCGGGGGCTATTTCGGGTTCTCACCCTCTAACGCCATGTGTTTAAGCCCAAGTCTAAAAATATGCAAATTATCATCGTATTGTCAAACCGAGAGTCCTGCGGCTGTGGGGTCAGTTCCTACGAGTTACACTAGTCCCATGGGAGGTGTTGGTGTCACTCACGGGGCCGTTCGGGGGCTGTTTCGAGTTTTCACCCTCTAACGCCATCTTTTGCTTAAGTCTAGACATATGCAAATTATCGTCGTATTCTAAAACCGGGTGTCCCGCGGCTGCAGGGTGAGTTCCTAAAAGTTACATTAGTCCCGTGGGAGGTGTTGGTGCCAACCACGGGGCCGTTCGGGGGCTGTTTCGAGTTTTCACCCTCTAACCCCATGTTTTTAAGCCTAAGTCAAGAAATATGCAAATTACCATCGAACTCTCAAATCGGGAGACCCACGGTTGCGGGGTCAGTTCCTACGAGTTACATTGGTCCTGTGGGAGGTGTTGGTGCCACCCACGGGGCCGTTCGGGGGCTGTTTCTTGTTCTCACCCTCTAACGCCATGTTTTTAAGCCTAAGTCTAGAAATATGCAAATTACCGTCGTACTCGTAAACCGGGAGACCCGCGCCTGCCGGGTCAGTTCCTATGAGTTACATTGGTCCCGTGGGAGGTGTTGGTGCCACCCACGGGGCCGTTCGGGGGCTGTTTCGAGTTTTCACCCTCTAGCGCCATGTTTTTAAGCCTAAGTCTAGAAATACGCAAATTATCGTCGTATTCTCATACCGGGAGTCCCGCGGCTGCATGGTCATATCCTACGAGTTATATTGGTCCCGTGGGAGGTGTTGGTGCCACCCACGAGGCCGTTCGGGGGCTGTTTTGAGTTTTCACCCTCTAACGCCATGTTTTGCTTAAGTCTATAAATATGCAAATTACCATCGAAATCTCAAACCGGGAGACCCGCGGCTGCGGGGTCAGTTCCTACGAGTTACATTGGTCCCGTGGGAGGTGTTGGTGCCACCCACGGGGACGTTTGGGGGTTGTTTCTAGTTCTCACCCTAAAACGTCATGTTTTTAAGCCTAAGTCTAGAAATATACAAATTATCGTCGTACTCTCAAATCGATAGACCCGCGGCTGCGGGATCAGTTTCTACGAGTTACATTGGTCCCGTGGGAGGTGTGGGTGCCACCCACGGGGACGTTCAGGGGCTGTTTCGAGTTCTCACCCTCTAACACCATGTTTTTAAGCCTAAGTCTAAAAATATGCAAATTACCGCCGTATTCTCAAATCGGGAGACCCGCGACTGCGGGGTCAGTTCTTTCGAGTTACATTGGTCCGTTGGGAGGTGTTTGTGCCACCGACTGGGGCGTTCGGGGGTTGTTTCTAGTTCTCACCCTCTAACGCCATGTTTTTAAGCCTAAGTCTAGAAAGATGCAAATTATTGTCGTATTCTCAAACCGGGAGTCCTGCGGCTGCGGGGTCAGTTCCTACGAGTTACATTGGTCCCGTGGGAGGTGTTGATGCCACCCACAGGGTCGTTCGGGTGCTGTTTCGAGTTTTCACCCTCTAACGCCATGTTTTTAAGCCTAAGTCTTAAAATATCCAAATTAGCGTCGAACTCTCAAACCGGGGGACCAACGGCTGCGGGGTCAGTTCCAACGAGTTACGTTGGTCCCGTGGGAGCTAGTGGTGCCACCCACGAGAACGTTCGGGGGTTGTTTCGAGTTCTCACCCTCTAACGCATGTTTTTAAGCCAACATCTAGAAATATGCAAATTGTCATCGTATTCTCAAATCGGGAGACCCGTGGTTGCGGGGTCAGTTCCTACGAGTTACATTGGTCCCGTGAGAGGTGTTGGTGCCACCCACGGGGCCGTTCGGGGGCTGTTTCGAGTTTTCACCCTCTAACGCCATGTTTTTCTTAAGTCTAGAAATACGCAAATTACCGTCGTATTCTCAAACCGGGAGTCCCGCGGCTGCGGGGTCAGTTCCTACGAGTTACATTGGTCCTGTGGGAGGTGTTGGTTCCACCAACGGGGCCGTTCGGGTGCTGTTTCGAGTTTTCACCCTCTAACGCCATGTTTTTAAGCCTAAGTCTTAAAATATGAAAATTATCGTCGAACTCTCAAACCGGGAGACCAACGGCTGCGGGGTCAGTTCCAACGAGTTACATTGGTCCCGTGGGATCTATTGGTGCCACCCACGGGGACGTTCGGGGGTTGATTCTAGTTCTCACCCTCTAACGCCATGTTTTAAAGCCTACGTCTAAAAATATGCAAATTATGGTCGTATTCTAAAATCGGGAGTCCCGCGGCTGCGGGGTCAGTTCCTATGAGTTACGTTGGTCCCGTGGGAGGCGTTGGTGCCACCCACGGGGCCGTTCGGGGGCTGTTTCGAGTTTTCACCCTCTAACGTCATGTTGTTAAGCCTAAATCTAGAAATATGCAAATTACCGTCGAACTCTCTAACCGGGAGACCCGCGGTTGCGGGGTCAGTTACTACGAGTTACATTGGTCCCGTGGGAGGTGTTGGTGCCAACCACGGGGCCGTTCGGGGGCTATTTCTAGTTCTCACCCTCTAACGCCATGTTTTTAAGCCTAAGTCTAGAAATATGCAAATTACAGTCGTACTCGCAAACCGGGAGACCCGCGTTTATCGAGTCACATCCTACGAGTTACGTTGGTCCCGTGGGAGGTGTTGGTGCCACCCACGGGGCCGTTCGGGAGCTGTTTTGAGTTTTCACCCTCTAGCGCCATGTTTTTAAGCCTAAGTCTGGAAATACGCAAATTATCATCGTATTCTCATATCGGGAGTCCCGCGACTGCAGGGTCATATCCTACGAGTTATAATTGTCCCGTGGGAGGTGTTGGTGCCACCCACGGGGCCGTTCGGGAGCTGTTTTGAGTTTTCACCCTCTAACGCCATGTTTTTTTTAAGTCTAGAAATATGCAAATTACCGTCGAATTCTCAAACCGGGAGACCCGCGGCTGCGGGGTCAGTTCCTACGAGTTACATTGGTTCCGTGGGAGGTGTTGGTGCCACCCACGGGGACGTTTGGGGGTTGTTTCTAGTTCTCACCCTCTAACGTCATGTTTTTAAGCCTAAGTCTAGAAATATGCAAATTATCATCATACTCTCAAATCGGGAGACCCGCGGCTGCGGGGTCAGTTCCTACGAGTTACATTGGTCCCGTGGGAGGTGTTGGTGCCACCAGTGGGGACGTTCGGGGGCTGTTTCGAGTTCTCACCCTCTAACGCCATGTTTTTAATCCTAAGTCTAGCAATATGAAAATTACCATCGTATTGTCAAACTGGGAGACCCGCGGCTGCCAAGTCAGTTCCTTCAAGTTGTATTGGTCCCGTGGGAGGTGTTGGTGCCACCCACGGGGGCGTTCGGGGGCTGTTTCTAGTTTTCACCCTCTAACGCCATGTTTTGCTTAAGTCTCGAAATATGCAAATTATCGTCGTATTCTCAAACCGGGAGTCCCGCGGCTGCGGAGTCAGTTCCTACGAGTTACATTGGTCCCGTGGGAGGTGTTGGTGCCACCTACGGGGTCGTTCGGTTGCTGTTTCGAGTTTTCACCCTCTAACGCCATGTTTTTAAGCCTAAGTCTTAAAATATGCAAATTATCGTCGTATTCTCAAACCGGGAGTCCCGCGGCTGTGGGGTCAATTCCTACGAGTTACATTGGTCCCGTGGGAGGTGTTGGTGCCACCCACGGGGCCGTTCGGGGGCTATTTCGAGTTTTCACCCTCTAACGCCACGTTTTGCTTAAGTCTAGAAATATGTAAATTCCCTTCGAATTCTCAAACCGGGAGACCCGCGCTGCGGAGTCAGTTCCTACGAGTTACATTGGTCTCGTTGGAGGTGTTGGTGCCACCCACGGGGACGTTCGGGGGCTGTTTCTAGTTCTCATCCTTTAACGCCATGTTCTTAAGCGTAAGTCTAGAAATATGCAAATTACCATCGTACTCTCAAACCGGGAGACCCGGGGCTACGGGTTGAGTTCCTACGAGTTACATTAGTCCCGTGGGAGGTGTTGGTGCCACCCACGGGGCCGTTCGGGGGCTGTTTCGAGTTCTCACCATCGAGCGCCTTGTTTTTAAGCCTAAGTATAAAAATATGCAAATTATCGTCGTATTCTCAAACCGGGAGTCCAGCAGCTGCTGGATCAGTTCCTATGAGTTACATTCGTCCCGTGGGAGGTGTTGGTGCCACCCACGGGGACGTTCGGGGGCAGTTTCGAGTTCTCACCCTTTAAAGCCATGTTTTTAAGCCTAAGTCTGGAAATACAGAAATTACCGTCGTACTCTCAAACCGGGAGACCCGCGACTGCGGGGTCAGTTCCTACGAGTTACATTGGTCCCGTGGGAGGTGTTGGTGCCAACCACGAGGCCGTTCGGGGGCTATTTCGAGTTTTTAGCCTCTAGCGCCATGTTTTTAAGCCTAAGTCTAGAAATATGCAAATTAGCGTCGTATTCTCATACCGAGAGTCCCGCGGCAGCAGGGTCATATCCTACGAGTTATATTGGTTCCGTGGGAGGTGTTGGTGTCACCCACGGGGCCGTTCGGGGGCTGTTTCGAGTTTTCTCCCTCTAACGCCATGTGTTTAAGCCCAAGTCTGAAAATATGCAAATTATCATCGTATTCTCAAACCGAGAGTCTTGCGGCTATGGGGTCAGTTCCTACGAACTACACTGGTCCCGTGGGAGGTGTTGGTGTCACCCACGGGGCTGTTCGGGGGCTGTTTCGAGTTTTCACCCTCTAACGCCATCTTTTGCATAAGTCTAGACATATGCAAATTATCGTCATATTCTAAAATCGGGTGTCCCGCGGCTGCAGGGTCAGTTCCTACGAGTTACATTAGTCCCGTGGGAGGTGTTGGTGCCACCCACGGGGCCGTTCGGGGGCTGTTTCGAATTTTCATCCTCTAACGCCATGTTTTTAAGCCTAAGTTTAGAAATATGCAAATTATCATCGAACTCTCAAATCGGGAGACCCACGGCTGCGGGGTCAGTTCCTACGAGTTACATTGGTCCCGTGGGAGGTGTTGGTGCCACCCACGGGGCCGTTCGGGGGCTGTTTCTAGTTCTCACCCTCTAACGCCATGTTTTTAAGCCTAAGTCAAGAAATATGCAAATTACCGTCGTTCTCGCACACCGGGAGACCCGCGCCTGCAGGGTCAGTTCCTATGAGTTACATTGGTCCCGTGGGAGGTGTTGGTGCCACCCACGGGGCCGTTCAGGGGCTGTTTCGAGTTTTCACCCTCTTGCACCATGTTTTTAAACCTAAGTCTAGAAATAAGCAAATTATCATTGTATTCTCATACCGGGAGTCCCGTGGCTGCAGGGTCATATCCTACGAGTTATATTGGTCCCGTGGGAGGTGTTGGTGCCACCCACGGGGCCGTTCGGGGGCTGTTTTGAGTTTTCACCCTTTAACGCCATGTTTTGCTTAAGTCTGGAAATATGCAAATTACCATCGAATTCTCAAACCGGGAGACCCGCGGCTGCGGGGTCAGTTCCTACGAGTTACATTGGTCCCGTGGGAGGTGTTGGTGCCACCCACGGGGACGTTTGGGGGTTGTTTCTAGTTCTCACCCTCTAACGTCATGTTTTTAAGCCTAAGTCTAGAAATATATAAATTATCGTCGTACTCTCAAATCGATTGGCCCGTGGCCGCGGGGTCAGTTTCTACGAGTTACATTGGTCCCGTGGGAGGTGTTGGTGCCACCCACGGGGACGTTCGGGGCTGTTTCGAGTTCTCACCCTCTAACACCATGTTTTTAAGCCTAAGTCGAGAAATATGCAAATTACCATCGTATTCTCAAACCGGGAGACCCGCGACTGCGGGGTCAGTTCCTTCGAGTTACATTGGTCCGTTGGGAGGTGTTGGTGCCACCCACGGGCGCGTTCGGGGGTTGTTTCTAGTTCTCACCCTCTAGCACCATGTTTTTAAGCCTAAGTCTAGAAAGATGCAAATTATTGTCGTATTCTCAAACCGGGAGTCCTGCGGCTGGGGGGTCAGTTCCTACGAGTTACATTAGTCCCGTGGGAGGTGTTGGTGCCGCCCACAGGGCCATTCGGATGCTGTTTCGAGTTTTCACCCTCTAACTCCATGTTTTTAAGCCTAAGTCTTAAAATATCCAAATTATCGTCGAACTCTCAAACCGGGAGACCAACGGCTGCGGGGTCAGTTCCAACGAGTTACGTTGGTCCCGTGGGAGCTAGTGGTGGCACCCACGTGGACGTTCAGGGGTTGTTTCAAGTTCTCACCCTCTAACGCATGTTTTTAAGCCTACATCTAGACATATGCAAATTGTCATCGTATTCTCAAATCGGGAGTCTCGCGGCTGCGGGGTCAGTTCCTATGAGTTACATTGGTCCCGTGGGAGGTGTTGGTGCCACCCACGGGGACGTTCGGGGGCTATTTCGAGTTTTCACCCTCTAACGCCATGTTTTTCTTAAGTCTAGAAATATACAAATTACCGTCGTATTCTCAAACCGGGAGTCCCGCGGCTGCGGGGTCAGTTCCTATGAGTTACATTGGTCCTGTGGGAGGTTGGTTCCACCAACGGGGCCGTTCGGGTGCTGTTTGGAGTTTTCACCCTCTAACGCCATGTTTTTAAGCCTAAGTCTTAAAATATGCAAATTATCATCGAACTCTCAAACCGGGAGACCAACGGCTGCGGGGTCAGTTCCAACGAGTTACATTGGTACCGTGGGAGCTATTGGTGCCAGCCACGGGGACGTTCGGGGGTTGTTTCAAGTTCTCACCCTGTAACGCCATGTTTTAAAGCCTACGTCTAAAAATATGCAAATTATCATCGTATTCTAAAATCGGGAGTCCCACGGCTGCGGGGTCAGTTCCTACGAGTTACGTTGGTCCCGTGGGAGGTGTTGGTGCCACCCACGGGACCGTTCGGGGGCTGTTTCGAGTTTTCACCCTCTAATGTCTTTTTTTTAAGCCTAAATCTATAAATATACAAATTACCGTCGAACTCTCAAATCGGGAGACCCGCGGATGCGGGGTCAGTTACTACGAGTTACACTGGTCCCGTGGGAGGTCTGGTGCCAACCACGGGGCCGTTCGGGGGCAGTTTCTAGTTCTCACCCTCTAACGCCATGTTTTTAAGCCTAAGTCTAGAAATATGCAAATTACCGTCGTACTCGCAAACCGGGAGACCCGCGTTTATCGGGTCACATCCTACGAGTTACATTGGTCCCGTGGGAGGTGTTCGTGCCACCCACGGCGCCGTTCGAGGGATGTTTCGAGTTTTCACCGTCTAGCGCCATGTTTTTAAGCCTAAGTCTGGAAATACGCAATTTATCATCGTATTCTCATACCGGGAGTCCCGCGACTGCAGGGTCATATCCTACGGGTTATAATTGTCCCGTGGGAGGTGTTGGTGCCACCCACCGGGTCTTTCGGGAGATGTTTTGAGTTTTCACCCTCTAACGTCATGTTTTGCTTAAGTCTAGAAATATGCAAATTACCGTTGAATTCTCAAACCGGGAGACCCGCGGCTGTGGGGTCAGTTCCTACGAGTTACATTGGTCCCGTGGGAGGTGTTGGTACCACCCACGGGGACGTTTGGGGGTTGTTTCTAGTTCTCACCCTCTAACGTCATGTTTTTAAGCCTAAGTCTAGAAATATGCAAATTATCATCGTACTCTCAAATCGGGAGACCCGCGGCTGCGGGGTCAGTTCCTACGAGTTACATTGGTCCCGTGGGAGGTGTTGGAGCCACCAGCGGGGACGTTCGGGGGCTGTTTCAAGTTCTCACCCTCTAACGCCATGCTTTTAATCCTAAGTCTAGAAATATGCAAATTACCATCGTATTCTCAAACCGGGAGACCCGCGGCTGCCGGGTCAGTTCCTTCAAGTTATATTGGTCCCGTGGGTGGTGTTGGTGCCACCCACGGGAGCGTTCGAGGGCTGTTTCTAGTTCACACCCTCTAACGCCATGTTTTTATGCCTATGTCTAGAAATATGTAAATTACCGTCGTATTCTCAAACCGAGAGACCCGCGGCTGCGGGCTCAGTTCCTACGAGTTACATTGGTCCTATGGGAGGTGTTGGTGCCACCCACGGGGACGTTCGGGGGCTGTTTCTTACTCTCACCCACTAACGCCATGTTTTTAAGCCTAAGCCTAGAAAGATGCAAATTACCGTCGTACTCTCAAACCGGAAGACCCGTGACTGTGGGGCCCGTTCCTACAAGTTACATTGGTCACGTGGGAGGTGTTGGTGCCACCCACGGGGCCATTCGGGGGCTGTTTCGAGTTCTCACCCTCTAACCCCATGTTTTTAAGCCTAAGTCTAAAAATATGCAAATTATCGTCGTATTCTCAAATCGGGAGTCCTGCGGCTGCGGGGCCAGTTCCTACGAGTTACATTGGTCCCGTGGTAGGTGTTGGTGCCACCCACAGGGCCTTTCGAGGGATGTTTTGAGTTTTCACCTTCTAACGCCATGTTTTTGTTAAGTCTAGAAATATGCAAATTATCATCGTATTCTCAAACCGGGAGTCCCGCGGCTGAGGGGTCAGTTACTACGAGTTACATTGGTCCCGTGGGAGGTGTTGGTGCCACCCACGGGGCCGTTCGGGTGCTGTTTTGAGTTCTCTCCCTCTAACGCCATGTTTTTAAGCCTAAGTCTTAAAATATGCAAATTATCGTCGAACTCTCAAACCGGGAGACCAACGGCTGCGGGGTCAGTTCCAACGAGTTACATTGGTCCCGTGGGAGCTATTGGTGCCACCCACGGGGACGTTCGGGGGTTGTTTCAAGTTCTCACCCTCTAACGCCATGTTTTAAAGCCTACGTCTAAAAATATGCAAATTATCATCGTATTCTAAAATCGGGAGTCCCGCGGCTGCGGGGTCAGTTCCTACGAGTTACGTTGGTCCCGTGGGAGGCGTTGGTGCCACCCACGGGGCCATTCGGGGGCTGTTTCGAGTTTTCACCATCTAGGGCCCTGTTTTTAAGCCTAAGTCCAAAAATATGCAAATTATCATCGTATTCTCAAACCGGGAGTCCTGCGGCTGCGGGGTCAGTTTCTATGAGTTACATTTGTCCCGTGGGAGGTGTTGGTGCCACCCACGGGGCCGTTCGGGGGAGGTTTCAAGTTTTCTCCCTCTAACGCCGTGTTTTGCTTAAGTCTAGAAATATGCAAATTACCGTTAAATTCTCAAACCGGGAGACCCACGGCTGCGGGGTCAGTTCCTACGAGTTATATTGGTCCGGTGGGAGGTGTTGGTGCCACCCACGGGGCCGTTAGGGGGCTGTTTTGAGTTTTCACCCTCTAACGCCATGTTTTGCTTAAGTCTAGAAATATTCAAATTACCGTCGAATTCTCAAACCGGGAGACCCGCGACGGCGGGGTCAGTTCCTATAATTTACATTGGTCCCGTGGGAGGTGTTGGTGCCACCCACGGGGCCGTTCGGGGTTTGTTTCTAGTTCTCACCCACTAACGCCATGTTTTTAAGCCTAAGTCTAGAAAGATGCAAATTACCGTCGTACTCTCAAACCGGGTGGCCCGCGACTACGGGGTCAGTTCCTACGAGTTACATTGGTCCCGTGGGAGGTGTTGGTGCCAACCATGGGGCCGTTCGGGGCCTGTTTGGAGTTATCACCCTCTAACCCCATGTTTTGCTTAAGTCTAGAAATATACAAATTATCGTCGTATTCTCAAATCGTGAGTCCCGCGGCTGCGGGGTCAGTTCCTACGAGTTACATTGGTCCCGTGGGAGTAGTTGGGGGCAGCCACAGGGCCGTTCGGGGGCTGTTTCGAGGTTTCACCCTCTAACACCTTGTTTTTAAGCCTAAGTCTTAAAATATGCAAATTATCGTAGAACTCTCAAATCGGGAGACCAGCGGCTGCGGGGTCAGTTCCAACGAGTTACATCGGTCCCGTGGGAGCTGTTGGTGCCACCCACGGGGACGTTCGGGGGATGTTTCTAGTTCTCACCCTCAAACGCCATGTTTTTAAGCCTACGTCTAGAAATATGCAAATTACCGTCGTACTCTCAAACCGGGAGACCCGTGATTACGGGTCAGTTCCTATGAGTTACATTGGTCTCATGGGAGGTGTTGGTTCCACCCACGGGGCCGTTCGGAGGCTATTTCGAGTTCTCACCATCTAATGCCATATTTTTAAGCCTAAGTCTAGAAATATGCGAATTACCGTCATACTCGCAAACCGGGAGACCCGGGCCTGCCGGGTCAGTTCATACGAGTTACATTGGTCTTGTGGGAGGTGTTGGTACCACCCACGGGGCCGTTCGGGGGCAGTTTTGAGTTTTCACCCTCTAGCGCCATGTTTTTAATCCTAAGTCTAGAAATACTCAAATTATCATCGTATTCTCAAACCGGGAGTCTCGCGGCTGTGGGGTCAGTTCCTATGAGTTACATAAGTCCCGTGGGAGGTGTTGGTGCCACCCACGGGGCCGTTCGAGGGCTGTTTTGAGTTTTCTCCCTCTAACGCCATGTTTTTAAGGCTAAGCCTAGAAATATGCAAATTACCGTCGAACTCTCAAACTGGGAGACCCGCGGCTGCAGGGTCAGTTCCTACGAGTTACATTGGTCTCGTGGGAGGTGTTGGTGCCACCCACGGGGGCGTTTGGGGGCTATTTCTAGTTCTCACCCTCTAACGCCATGTTTTTAAGCCTAAGTCTAGAAATATGCAAATTACGGTCGTGCTCTCAAACCGGGAGACCCGCGGCTACGGGGTCAGTTCCTATGAGGTACATTGGTCCCGTGGGAGGTGTTGGTGCCACCCACGGGGCCGTTCGGGGGCTGTTTCGAGTGCTCACCCTCTAGCGCCATGTTTTAAAGCCTAAGTCTAAAAATATGCAAGTTATCGTCGGATTCTCAAACCGGGAGTCCCGCGGCTGCGGGGTCAGTTCCTACGAGTTACATTGGTCCCGTGAGAGGTGTTGGTGCCACCCAAGGGGCCGTTCGGGGGCTATTTTGAGTTTTCACCCTCTAACGCCATGTTTTTAAGCCTAAGTCTAGAAATATGCAAATAACCATCGAACTCTCAAATCGGGAGACCCTCGGCTGCGGGGTCAGTTCCTACGAGTTACATTGACCCCGTGGGAGGTGTTGGTGCCACCCACGGGGCCGTTCGAGGAGCTGTTTCTAGTTCTCACCCTCTAATGCCGTGTTTTTAAGCATAAGTCTAGAAATATGCAAATTACCATCGTACTTGAAAAACCGGGAGACCCGCGCCTGCCGGGTCAGTTCATACGAGTTACTTTGGTCCCGTGGGAGGTGTTAGTGCCACCCCGGGGCCGTTCGGTGGCTGTTTCAAGTTTTTACCCTCTAGCGCCCTGTTTTTAAGCCTAAGTCTAGAAATACACAAATTATCATCGTATTCTCATACCGGTAGTCCCGTGGCTACTGGGACAGTTCCTACGAGTTACATTGGTCCCGTGGGAGGTGTTGGTGCCACCCACGGGGCCGTTCGGGGGCTGTTTCGAGTTTTCACCCTCTAACGCCATGTTTTTAAGCCTAAGTCTAGAAATATACAAATTACCGTCGAACTCTCAAACCGGGAGACCCGCGGCTGCGGGGTCAGTTCCAATGAGTTACATTGGTCCCGTGGGAGGTGTTGGTGCCACCCATGGGGGCGTTTGGGGGCTGTTTCTAGTTCTCACCCTCTAACGCCATGTTTTTAAGCCTAAGTCAAGAAATATGCTAATTACGATCGTGCTCCCAAACCGGGAGACCCGCGGCTACGGGGTCAGTTCCTATGAGGTACATAGGTCCCGTGGGAGGTGTTAGTGCCACCCACGGGGCCGTTCGGGGGCTGTTTCGAGTTCTCACCCTCTAGCGTCGTGTTTTTAAGCCTAAGTCTAATAATATACAAATTATCGTCGTATTCTCAAACTGGGAGTCCCGCAGCTGCGGGGTCAGTTCCTACGAGTTACATTGGTCCCGTGGGAGGTGTTGGTGCCACCCACGGGGCCGTTCGGGGGCTGTTTTGAGTTTTCACCCTCTAACTCCATGTTTTTAAGCCTAAGTCTAGAAATATGCAAATTACCGTCGAACTTTCCAACAGGGAGACCCACGGCTGCGGGGTCAGTTCCTACGAGTTACATTGGCCCCGTGGGAGGTGTTGGTGCCACCCACGGTGCCGTTTGGGGGTTGTTTCTAGTTCTCACCCTCTAACGTCATATTTTTAAGCCTAAGTCTAGAAATATGCAAATTACCATCGTACTTGCAAACCGGGAGACCCGCGCCTGCCGGGTCAGTTCATACGAGTTACTTTGGACCCGTGGGAGGTGTTGGTACCACCCACGGGGCCGTTCGGGGGCTGTTTCGAGTTTTCACCCTCTAGCGCCCTGTTTTTAAGCCTAAGTCTCAAAATACGCAAATTATCATCGTATTCTCATACCGGGAGTCCCGCGGCTGCAGGGTCATATCCTACGAGTTATATTGGTCCCGTGGGAGGTGTTGGTGCCACCCACGGGGCCGTTCGGGGGCTGTTTGGAGTTCTCACCCTCTAACCCCATGTTTTGCTTAAGTCTAGAAATATACAAATTATCGTCGTATTCTCAAATCGTGATTCCCGCGGCTGCGGGGTCAGTTCCTACGAGTTACATTGGTCCCGTGGGAGGAGTTGGGGGCACCCACAGGGCCGTTCGGGGGCTGTTTCGAGGTTTCACCCTCTAACACCTTGTTTTTAAGCCCAAGTCTTAAAATATGCAAATTATCGTAGAACTCTCAAATCGGGAGACCAGCGGCTGCGGGGTCAGTTCCAACGAGTTACATCGGTCCCGTGGGAGCTGTTGGTGCCACCCACGGGGACGTTCGGGGGATGTTTCTAGTTCTCACCCTCAAACGCCATGTTTTTAAGCCTACGTCTAGAAATATGCAAATTACCATCGTACTCTCAAACCGGGAGACCCGTGGTTACGGGTCAGTTCCTATGAGTTACATTGGTCTCATGGGAGGTGTTGGTTCCACCCACGGGGCCGTTCGGCGGCTATTTCGAGTTCTCACCATCTAATGCCATATTTTTAAGCCTAAGTCTAGAAATATGTGAATTACCGTCATACTCGCAAACCGGGAGACCCGGGCCTGCCGGGTCAGTTCATACGAGTTACATTGGTCTTGTGGGAGGTGCTGGTGCCACCCACGGGGCCGTTCGGGGGCTGTTTTGAGTTTTCACCCTCTAGCGCCATGTTTTTAATCCTAAGTCTAGAAATACTCAAATTATCATCGTATTCTCAAACCGGGAGTCCCGCGGCTGTGGGGTCAGTTCCTATGAGATACATAAGTCCCGTGGGAGGTGTTGGTGCCACCCACGGGGCTGTTCGGGGGCTGTTTTCAGTTTTCTCCCTCTAACGCCATGTTTTTAAGGCTAAGTCTAGAAATATGCAAATTACCGTCGAACTCTCAAACTGGGAGACCCGCGGCTGCAGGGTCAGTTCCTACGAGTTACATTGGTCTCGTGGGAGGTGTTGGTGCCACCCACGGGGGCGTTTGGGGGCTATTTCTAGTTCTCACCCTCTAACGCCATGTTTTTAAGCCTAAGTCTAGAAATATGCAAATTACGGTCGTGCTCTCAAACCGGGAGACCCGCAGCTACGGGGTCAGTTCCTATGAGGTACATTGGTCCCGTGGGAGGTGTTGGTGCCACCCACGGGGCCGTTCGGGGGCTGTTTCGAGTTCTCACCCTCTAGCGCCATGTTTTTAAGCCTAAGTCTAAAAATATGCAAGTTGTCGTCGTATTCTCATACCGGGAGTCCCGCGGCTGCAGGGTCATATCGTACGAGTAATATTCATCCCGTGGGAGGTGTTGGTGCCACCCACGTGGCCGTTCGGGGGCTGTTTTGAGTTTTCACTCTCTAACGCCATGTTTTACTTAAGTCTAGAAATATGCAAATTACCGTCGAATTTTCAAACTGGGAAACCTGTGGCTGCGGGGTCAGTTCCTACGAGTTACATTGGTCCCGCGGGAGGTGTTGGTGCCACCCACGGGGCAGTTCGGGGGCTGTTTCTAGTTCTCACCCTTTAATGCCATGTTTTTAAGCCTAAGTCTAGAAATATGCAAATTACCGTCATACTCGCAAACCGGGAGACCCGCGCCTGCCGGGACAGTTCATACGAGTTACATTGGTCCCGTGGGAGGTGTTGGTGCCACCCACGGGGCCGTTCGGGGGTTGTTTCGATTTTTCACCCTCTAGCGCCATGTTTTTAAGCCTAAGTCTAGAAATACACAAATTATCATCGTATTCTCATACCGGTAGTCCCGTGGCTACGGGGTCAGTTCCTACGAGTTACATTGGTCCCGTGGGAGGTGTTGGTGCCACCCACGGGGCCGTTCGGGGGCTGTTTCGAGTTTTCACCCTCTAACGCCATGTTTTTAAGCCTAAGTCTAGAAATATACAAATTACCATCGAACTCTCAAACCGGGAGACCGGCGGCTGCGGGGTCAGTTCCAACGAGTTACATTGGTCCCGTGGGAGGTGTTGGTGCCACCCATGGGGGCGTTTGGGTGCTGTTTCTAGTTCTCACCCTCTAACGCCATGTTTTTAAGCCTAAGTCAAGAAATATGCTAATTACGATTGTGCTGCCAAACCGGGAGACCCGCGGCTACGGGGTCAGTTCCTATGAGGTACATTGGTCCCGTGGGAGGTGTTAGTGCCACCCACGAGGCCGTTCGGGGGCTGTTTCGAGTTCTCACCCTCTAGCGCCGTGTTTTTAAGCCTAAGTCTAAAAATATACAAATTATCGTCGTATTCTCAAACCGGAAGTCCCGCAGCTGCGGCGTCAGTTCATACGAGTTACATTGGTCCCGTGGGAGGTGTTGGTGCCACCCACGGGGCCGTTCGGGGGTTGTTTCGATTTTTCACCCTCTAGCGCCATGTTTTTAGGCCTAAGTCTAGAAATACACAAATTATCATCGTATTCTCATACCGGTAGTCCCGTGGCTGCGGGGTCAGTTCCTACGAGTTACATTGGCCCCGTGGGAGGTGTTGGTGCCATCCACGGGGCCGTTTGGGGGCTGTTTCTGGTTCTCACCCTCTAACGTCATATTTTTAAGCCTAAGTCTAGAAATATGCAAATTACCATCGTACTTGCAAACCGGGAGACCCGCGCCTGCCGGGTCAGTTCATACGAGTTACTTTGGACCCGTGGGAGGTGTTGGTGCCACCCACGGGGCCATTCGGGGGCGGTTTCGAGTTTTCACCCTCTAGCGCCCTGTTTTTAAGCCTAAATCTCAAAATACGCAAATTATCATCGTATTCTCATACCGGTAGTCCCGCGGCTGCAGGGTCATATCGTACGAGTTATATTCGTCCCGTGGGAGGTGTTGGTGCCACCCACGTGGCCGTTCGGGGGCAGTTTTGAGTTTTCACCCTCTAACGCCATGTTTTACTTAAGTCTAGAAATATGCAAATTACCGTCGAATTCTCAAACCGGGAGACTCGCGACTGCGGGGATAGCTCCTACGAGTTACATTGGTCCCGTGGGAGGTATTGGTGCCACCCACGGGGGAGTTTGGGGGCTGTTTCTATTTCTCACCCTCTAACGCCATGTTTTTAAGCCTAAGTCTAGAAATATGCAAATTACGGTCGTACTCTCAAACCGGGAGACCCGCGGCTACGGGTCACTTCCTACGAGGTATATTGGTCCCGTGGGAAGTGTTGGTGCCACCCACGGGGCCGTTCGGGAGCTGTTTCGAGTTCTCACCCTCTAGCGCCATGTTTTTAAGCCTAAGTCTAGAAATACGCAAATTATCATCGTATTCTCATACCGGTAGTCCCGCGGCTGCGGGGTCAGTTCCTACGAGTTACATTGGTCCCGTGGGAGGTGTTGGTGCCACCAACGGGGCCGTTCGGGGGCTATTTCGAGTTTTCACCCTCTAACGCCATGTTTTTAAGCCTAAGTCTAGAAATATACAAATTACCGTCGAACGCTCAAACCGGGAGACCCGCGGCTACGGGGTCAGTTCCTACGAGTTACATTGGTCCCGTGGGAGGTGTTGGTGCCACCCACGGGGGCATTTGGGGGCTGTTTCTAGTTCTCACCCTCCAACGCCATGTTTTTAAGCCTAAGTCAAGAAATATGCAAATTACGGACGTGCTCCCAAACCGGGAGACCCGCGGCTACGGGGTCAGTTCCTATGAGGTACATTGGTCCCGTGGGAGGTGTTGGTGCCACCCACGGGGACGTTCGGGGGCTGTTTCGAGTTCTCACCCTCTAGCGCCATGTTTTTAAGCCTAAGTCTAAAAATATGCAAATTATCGTCGTATTCTCAAACCGGGAGTCCCGCGGCTACGGGATCAGTTCCTACGAGTTACATTGGTCCCGTGGGAGGTGATGGTGCCACCCACGGGGCCGTTCGGGTGCTGTTTTGAGTTCTCTCCCTCTAACGCCATGTTTTTAAGCCTAAGTCTTAAAATATGCAAATTATCGTCGAACTCTCAAACCGGGAGACCAACGGCTGCGGGGTCAGTTCCAACGAGTTACATTGGTCCCGTGGGAGCTATTGGTGCCACCCACGGGGACGTTCGGGGGTTGTTTCAAGTTCTCACCCTCTAACGCCATGTTTTAAAGCCTACGTCTAAAAATATGCAAATTATCATCGTATTCTAAAATCGGGAGTCCCGCTGCTGCGGGGTCAGTTCCTACGAGTTACGTTGGTCCCGTGGGAGGCGTTGGTGCCACCCACGGGGCCGTTCGGGGGCTGTTTCGAGTTTTCACCATCTAGGGCCCTGTTTTTAAGCCTAAGTCCAAAAATATGCAAATTATCATCGTATTCTCAAACCGGGAGTCCTGCGGCTGCGGGGTCAGTTTCTATGAGTTACATTTGTCCCGTGGGAGGTGTTGGCGCCACCCACGGGGCCGTTCGGGGGAGGTTTCAAGTTTTCTCCCTCTAACGCCATGTTTTGCTTAAGTCTAGAAATATGCAAATTACCGTCAAATTCTCAAACCGGGAGACCCACGGCTGCGGGGTCAGTTCCTACGAGTTATATTGGTCCGGTGGGAGGTGTTGGTGCCACCCACGGGGCCGTTAGGGGGCTGTTTTGAGTTTTCACCCTCTAACGCCATGTTTTGCTTAAGTTTAGAAATATTCAAATTACCGTCGAATTCTCAAACCGGGAGACCCGCGACGGCGGGGTCAGTTCCTATAATTTACATTGGTCCCGTGGGAGGTGTTGGTGCCACCCACGGGGCCGTTCGGGGTTTGTTTCTAGTTCTCACCCACTAACGCCATGTTTTTAAGCCTAAGTCTAGAAAGATGCAAATTACCATCGTACTCTCAAACCGGGTGGCCCGCGACTACGGGGTCAGTTCCTACGAGTTACATTGGTCCCGTGGGAGGTGTTGGTGCCAACCATGGGGCCGTTCGGGGCCTGTTTGGAGTTATCACCCTCTAACCCCATGTTTTGCTTAAGTCTAGAAATATACAAATTATCATCGTATTCTCAAATCGTGAGTCCCGCGGCTGCGGGGTCAGTTCCTACGAGTTACATTGGTCCCGTGGGAGGAGTTGGGGGCACCCACAGGGCCGTTCGGGGGCTGTTTCGAGGTTTCACCCTCTAACACCTTGTTTTTAAGCCTAAGTCTTAAAATATGCAAATTATCGTAGAACTCTCAAATCGGGAGACCAGCGGCTGCGGGGTCAGTTCCAACGAGTTACATCGGTCCCATGGGAGCTGTTGGTGCCACCCACGGGGACGTTCGGGGGATGTTTCTAGTTCTCACCCTCAAACGCCATGTTTTTAAGCCTACGTCTAGAAATATGCAAATTACCGTCGTACTCTCAAACCGGGAGACCCGTGGTTACGGGTCAGTTCCTATGAGTTACATTGGTCTCATGGGAGGTGTTGGTTCCACCCACGGGGCCGTTCGGAGGCTATTTCGAGTTCTCACCATCTAATGCCATATTTTTAAGCCTAAGTCTAGAAATATGCGAATTACCGTCATACTCGCAAACCGGGAGACCCGGGCCTGCCGGGTCAGTTCATACGAGTTACATTGGTCTTGTGGGAGGTGTTGGTGCCACCCACGGGGCCGTTCGGGGGCTGTTTTGAGTTTTCACCCTCTAGCGCCATGTTTTTAATCCTAAGTCTAGAAATACTCAAATTATCATCGTATTCTCAAACCGGGAGTCTCGCGGCTGTGGGGTCAGTTCCTATGAGTTACATAAGTCCCGTGGGAGGTGTTGGTGCCACCCACGGGGCCGTTCGAGGGCTGTTTTGAGTTTTCTCCCTCTAACGCCATGTTTTTAAGGCTAAGCCTAGAAATATGCAAATTACCGTCGAACTCTCAAACTGGGAGACCCGCGGCTGCAGGGTCAGTTCCTACGAGTTACATTGGTCTCGTGGGAGGTGTTGGTGCCACCCACGGGGGCGTTTGGGGGCTATTTCTAGTTCTCACCCTCTAACGCCATGTTTTTAAGCCTAAGTCTAGAAATATGCAAATTACGGTCGTGCTCTCAAACCGGGAGACCCGCGGCTACGGGGTCAGTTCCTATGAAGTACATTGGTCCCGTGGGAGGTGTTGGTGCCACCCACGGGGCCGTTCGGGGGCTGTTTCGAGTGCTCACCCTCTAGCGCCATGTTTTAAAGCCTAAGTCTAAAAATATGCAAGTTATCGTCGGATTCTCAAACCGGGAGTCCCGCGGCTGCGGGGTCAGTTCCTACGAGTTACATTGGTCCCGTGAGAGGTGTTGGTGCCACCCACGGGGCCGTTCGGGGGCTATTTTGAGTTTTCACCCTCTAACGCCATGTTTTTAAGCCTAAGTCTAGAAATATGCAAATAACCATCGAACTCTCAAACCGGGAGACCCTCGGCTGCGGGGTCAGTTCCTACGAGTTACATTGACCCCGTGGGAGGTGTTGGTGCTACCCACGGGGCCGTTCGAGGAGCTGTTTCTAGTTCTCTCCCTCTAATGCCGTGTTTTTAAGCATAAGTCTAGAAATATGCAAATTACCATCGTACTTGAAAAACCGGGAGACCCGCGCCTGCCGGGTCAGTTCATACGAGTTACTTTGGTCCCGTGGGAGGTGTTGGTGCCACCCCGGGGCCGTTCGGTGGCTGTTTCGAGTTTTTACCCTCTAGCGCCCTGTTTTTAAGCCTAAGTCTCGAAATACGCAAATTGTCGTCGTATTCTCATACCGGGAGTCCCGCGGCTGCAGGGTCATATCCTACGAGTTATATTCGTCCCGTGGGAGGTGTTGGTGCCACCCACGTGGCCGTTCGGGGGCTGTTTTGAGTTTTCACTCTCTAACGCCATGTTTTACTTAAGTCTAAAAATATACAAATTACCGTCGAATTTTCAAACTGGGAAACCCGTGGCTGCGGGGTCAGTTCCTACGAGTTACATTGGTCCCGCGGGAGGTGTTGGTGCCACCCACGGGGCCGTTCGGGGGTTGTTTCTGATTTTCACCCTCTAGCGCCATGTTTTTAAGCCTAAGTCTAGAAATACACAAATTATCATCGTATTCTCATACCGGTAGTCCCGTGGCTGCGGGGTCAGTTCCTATGAGTTACATTGGTCCCGTGGGAGGTGTTGGTCCCACCCACGGGGCCGTTCGGGGGCTGTTTCGAGTTTTCACCCTCTAACGCCATGTTTTTAAGCCTAAGTCTAGAAATATACAAATTACCGTCGAACTCTCAAACCGGGAGACCCGCGGCTGCGGGGTCAGTTCCAATGAGTTACATTGGTCCCGTGGGAGGTGTTGGTGCCACCCATGGGGGCGTTTGGGGGCTGTTTCTAGTTCTCACCCTCTAACGCCATGTTTTTAAGCCTAAGTCAAGAAATATGCTAATTACGATCGTGCTCCCAAACCGGGAGACCCGCGGCTACGGGGTCAGTTCCTATGAGGTACATTGGTCCCGTGGGAGGTGTTAGTGCCACCCACGGGGCCGTTCGGGGGCTGTTTCGAGTTCTCACCCTCTAGCGCCGTGTTTTTAAGCCTAAGTCTAAAAATATACAAATTATCGTCGTATTCTCAAACCGGGAGTCCCGCAGCTGCGGGGTCAGTTCCTACGAGTTACATTGGTCCCGTGGGAGGTGTTGGTGCCACCCACGGGGCCGTTCGGGGGCTGTTTTGAGTTTTCACCCTCTAACTCCATGTTTTTAAGCCTAAGTCTAGAAATATGCAAATTACCGTCGAACTTTCCAACCGGGAGACCCGCGACTGCGGGGTCAGTTCCTACGAGTTACATTGGCCCCGTGGGAGGTGTTGGTGCCACCCACGGTGCCGTTTGGGGGTTGTTTCTAGTTCTCACCCTCCAACGCCATGTTTTTAAGCCTAAGTCAAGAAATATGCAAATTACGGACGTGCTCCCAAACCGGGAGACCCGCGGCTACGGGGTCAGTTCCTATGAGGTACATTGGTCCCGTGGGAGGTGTTGGTGCCACCCACGGGGACGTTCGGGGGCTGTTTCGAGTTTTCACCCTCTAGCGCCCTTTTTTTAAGCCTAAGTCTCAAAATACGCAAATTATCGTCGTATTCTCATACCGGGAGTCCCGCGGCTGCAGGGTCATATCCTACGAGTTATATTGGTCCCGTGGGAGGTGTTGGTGCCACCCACGGGGCCGTTCGGGGGCTGTTTGGAGTTCTCACCCTCTAACCCCATGTTTTTCTTAAGTCTAGAAATATACAAATTATCGTCGTATTCTCAAATCGTGAGTCCCGCGGCTGCGGGGTCAGTTCCTACGAGTTACATTGGTCCCGTGGGAGGAGTTGGGGGCACCCACAGGGCCGTTCGGGGGCTGTTTCGAGGTTTCACCCTCTAACACCTTGTTTTTAAGCCCAAGTCTTAAAATATGCAAATTATCGTAGAACTCTCAAATCGGGAGACCAGCGGCTGCAGGGTCAGTTCCAACGAGTTACATCGGTCCCGTGGGAGCTGTTGGTGCCACCCACGGGGACGTTCGGGGGATGTTTCTAGTTCTCACCCTCAAACGCCATGTTTTTAAGCCCACGTCTAGAAATATGCAAATTACCGTCGTACTCTCAAACCGGGAGACCCGTGGTTACGGGTCAGTTCCTATGAGTTACATTGGTCTCATGGGAGGTGTTGGTTCCACCCACGGGGCCGTTCGGCGGCTATTTCGAGTTCTCACCATCTAATGCCATATTTTTAAGCCTAAGTCTAAAAATATGCGAATTACCGTCATACTCACAAACCGGGAGACCCGGGCCTGCCGGGTCAGTTCATACGAGTTACATTGGTCTTGTGGGAGGTGTTGGTGCCACCCACGGGGCCGTTCGGGGGCTGTTTTGAGTTTTCACCCTCTAGCGCCATGTTTTTAATCCTAAGTCTAGAAATACTCAAATTATCATCGTATTCTCAAACCGGGAGTCCCGCGGCTGTGGGGTCAGTTCCTATGAGTTACATAAGTCCCGTGGGAGGTGTTGGTGCCACCCACGGGGCCGTTCGGGGGCTGTTTTCAGTTTTCACCCTCTAACGCCATGTTTTTAAGGCTAAGTCTAGAAATATGCAAATTACCGTCGAACTCTCAAACTGGGAGACCCGCGGCTGCAGGGTCAGTTCCTACGAGTTACATTGGTCTCGTGGGAGGTGTTGGTGCCACCCACGGGGGCGTTTGGGGGCTATTTCTAGTTCTCACCCTCTAACGCCATGTTTTTAAGCCTAACTCTAGAAATATGCAAATTACGGTCGTGCTCTCAAACCGGGAGACCCGCAGCTACGGGGTCAGTTCCTATGAGGTACATTGGTCCCGTGGGAGGTGTTGGTGCCACCCACGGGGCCGTTCGGGGGCTGTTTCGAGTTCTCACCCTCTAGCGCCATGTTTTTAAGCCTAAGTCTAAAAATATGCAAGTTATCGTCGGATTCTCAAACCGGGAGTCCCGCGGCTGCGGGGTCAGTTCCTACGAGTTACATTGGTCCCGTGAGAGGTGTTGGTGCCACCCACGGGGCCGTTCGGGGGCTATTTTGAGTTTTCACCCTCTAACGCCATGTTTTTAAGCCTAAGTCTAGAAATATGCAAATAACCATCGAACTCTCAAACCGGGAGACCCTCGGCTGCGGGGTCAATTCCTACGAGTTACATTGACCCCGTGGGAGGCGTTGGTGCCACCCACGGGGCCGTTCGAGGAGCTGTTTCTAGTTCTCACCCTCTAATGCCGTGTTTTTAAGCCTAAGTCTAGAAATATGCAAATTACCATCGTACTTGAAAAACCGGGAGACCCGCGCCTGCCGGGCCAATTCATACGAGTTACTTTGGTCCCGTGGGAGGTGTTGGTGCCACCCCGGGGCCGTTCGGTGGCTGTTTCGAGTTTTTACCCTCTAGCGCCCTATTTTTAAGCCTAAGTCTCGAAATACGCAAATTGTCGTCGTATTCTCATACCGGGAGTCCCGCGGCTGCAGGGTCATATCGTACGAGTTATATTCGTCCCGTGGGAGGTGTTGGTGCCACCCACGTGGCCGTTCGGGGGCTGTTTTGAGTTTTCACTCTCTAACGCCATGTTTTACTTAAGTCTAGAAATATGCAAATTACCGTCGAATTTTCAAACTGGGAAACCCGTGGCTGCGGGGTCAGTTCCTACGAGTTACATTGGTCCCGCGGGAGGTGTTGGTGCCACCCACGGGGCAGTTCGGGGGTTGTTTCTAGTTCTCACCCTTTAATGCCATGTTTTTAAGCCTAAGTCTAGAAATATGCAAATTACCGTCGTACTCGCAAACCGGGAGACCCGCGCCTGCCGGGTCAGTTCATACGAGTTACATTGGTCCCGTGGGAGGTGTTGGTGCCACCCACGGGGCCGTTCGGGGGTTGTTTCGATTTTTCACCCTCTAGCGCCATGTTTTTAAGCCTAAGTCTAGAAATACACAAATTATCATCGTATTCTCATACCGGTAGTCCCGTGGCTACGGGGTCAGTTCCTACAAGTTACATTGGTCCCGTGGGAGGTGTTGGTGCCACCCACGGGGCCGTTCGGGGGCTGTTTCGAGTTTTCACCCTCTAACGCCATGTTTTTAAGCCTAAGTCTAGAAATATACAAATTACCATCGAACTCTCAAACCGGGAGACCCGCGGCTGCGGGGTCAGTTCCAACGAGTTACATTGGTCCCGTGGGAGGTGTTGGTGCCACCTATGGGGGCGTTTGGGTGCTGTTTCTAGTTCTCACCCTCTAACGCCATGTTTTTAAGCCTAAGTCAAGAAATATGCTAATTACGATCGTGCTCCCAAACTGGGAGACCCGCGGCTACGGGGTCAGTTCCTATGAGGTACATTGGTCCCGTGGGAGGTGTTAGTGCCACCCACGGGGCCGTTCGGGGGCTGTTTCGAGTTCTCACCCTCTAGCGCCGTGTTTTTAAGCCTAAGTCTAAAAATATACAAATTATCGTCGTATTCTCAAACCGGAAGTCCCGCAGCTGCGGGGTCAGTTCCTACGAGTAACATTGGTCCTGTGGGAGGTGTTGGTGCATCCCACGGGGCCGTTCGGGGGCTCTTTTGAGTTTTCACCCTCTAACTCCATGTTTTTAAGCCTAAGTCTAGAAATATGCAAATTACCGTCGAACTTTCCAACCGGGAGACCCGCAGCTGCGGGGTCAGTTCCTACGAGTTACATTGGCCCCGTGGGAGGTGTTGGTGCCATCCACGGGGCCGTTTGGGGGCTGTTTCTAGTTCTCACCCTCTAACGTCATATTTTTAAGCCTAAGTCTAGAAATATGCAAATTATCATCGTACTTGCAAACCGGGAGACACGCGCCTGCCGGGTCAGTTCATACGAGTTACTTTGGACCCGTGGGAGGTGTTGGTGCCACCCACGGGGCCGTTCGGGGGCTGTTTCGAGTTTTCACCCTCTAGCGCCCTGTTTTTAAGCCTAAGTCTCAAAATACGCAAATTATCGTCGTATTCTCATACCGGGAGTCCCGCGGCTGCAGGGTCATATCCTACGAGTTATATTGGTCCCGTGGGAGGTGTTGGTGCCACCCACGGGGCCGTTTGGGGGCTGTTTTGAGTTTTCACCCTCTAACGCCATGTTTTGCTTAGGTCTAGAAATATGCAAATTACCGTTGAATTCTCAAACCGGGAGACCCGCAGTTGCGGGGTCAGTTCCTCCAAGTTACATTGGTCCCGTGGGAGGTGTTGGTGCCACCCACGGGGACGTTTGGGGGTTATTTCTAGTTCTCACCCTCTAACGTCATGTTTTTAAGCCTAAGTCTAGAAATATGCAAATTATCGCCGTACTCTCAAACCGAGAGACCCGCGGCTGCGGGGTAAGTTCCTACGAGTTACATTGGTCCCGTGGGAGGTGTTGGTGCCACCCCCGGGGCCGTTCGGGGGCTGTTCCTAGTTCTCATCCTCTAATGCCATGTTTTTATGCCTAAGTCTAGAAATATGCAAATTATCGTCGTACTCGCAAACCGGGAGACCCGCGCCTGCCGGGTCAGTTCATACGAGTTACATTGGTCCCGTGGGAGGTGTTGGTGCCACCCACGGGGCCGTTCGGGGGCTGTTTCGAGTTTTCACCCTCTAGCGCCATGTTTTTATGCCTAAGTCTAGAAATATGCAAATTATCGTCGTATTCTCATACCGGGAGTCTCGCGGCTGCAGGGTCATATCCTACGAGTTATATTGGTCCCGTGGGAGGTGTTGGTGCCACCCACGGTGCCGTTCGGAGGCAGTTTTGAGTTTTCACCCTCTAACGCCATGTTTTACTTAAGTCTAGAAATATGCAAATTACCGTCGAATTCTCAAACCGGGAGACTCGCGACTGCGGGGATAGCTCCTACGAGTTACATTGGTCCCGTGGGAGGTATTGGTGCCACCCACGGGGGAGTTTGGGGGCTGTTTCTATTTCTCACCCTCTAACGCCATGTTTTTAAGCCTAAGTCTAGAAATATGCAAATTACGGTCGTACTCTCAAACCGGGAGACCCGCGGCTACGGGGTCACTTCCTACGAGGTATATTGGTCCCGTGGGAAGTGTTGGTGCCACCCACGGGGCCGTTCGGGAGCTGTTTCGAGTTCTCACCCTCTAGCGCCATGTTTTTAAGCCTAAGTCTAGAAATACGCAAATTATCATCGTATTCTCATACCGGTAGTCCCGCGGCTGCGGGGTCAGTTCCTACGAGTTACATTGGTCCCGTGGGAGGTGTTGGTGCCACCCACGGGGCCGTTCGGGGGCTATTTCGAGTTTTCACCCTCTAACGCCATGTTTTTAAGCCTAAGTCTAGAAATATACAAATTACCGTCGAACGCTCAAACCGGGAGACCCGCGGCTACGGGGTCAGTTCCTACGAGTTACATTGGTCCCGTGGGAGGTATTGGTGCCACCCACGGGGGCATTTGGGGGCTGTTTCTAGTTCTCACCCTCCAACGCCATGTTTTTAAGCCTAAGTCAAGAAATATGCAAATTACGGACGTGCTCCCAAACCGGGAGACCCGCGGCTACGGGGTCAGTTCCTATGAGGTACATTGGTCCCGTGGGAGGTGTTGGTGCCACCCACGGGGACGTTCGGGGGCTGTTTCGAGTTCTCACCCTCTAGCGCCATGTTTTTAAGCCTAAGTCTAAAAATATGCAAATTATCGTCGTATTCTCAAACCGGGAGTCCCGCGGCTACGGGATCAGTTCCTACGAGTTACATTGGTCCCGTGGGAGGTGATGGTGCCACCCACGGGGCCGTTCGGGTGCTGTTTTGAGTTCTCTCCCTCTAACGCCATGTTTTTAAGCCTAAGTCTTAAAATATGCAAATTATCGTCGAACTCTCAAACCGGGAGACCAACGGCTGCGGGGTCAGTTCCAACGAGTTACATTGGTCCCGTGGGAGCTATTGGTGCCACCCACGGGGACGTTCTGGGGTTGTTTCAAGTTCTCACCCTCTAACGCCATGTTTTAAAGCCTACGTCTAAAAATATGAAAATTATCATCGTATTCTAAAATCGGGAGTCCCGCGGCTGCGGGGTCAGTTCCTACGAGTTACGTTGGTCCCGTGGGAGGCGTTGGTGCCACCCACGGGGCCGTTCGGGGGCTGTTTCGAGTTTTCACCATCTAGGGCCTTGTTTTTAAGCCTAAGTCCAAAAATATGCAAATTATCATCGTATTCTCAAACCGGGAGTCCTGCGGCTGCGGGGTCAGTTTCTATGAGTTACATTTGTCCCGTGGGAGGTGTTGGTGCCACCCACGGGCCGTTCGGGGGAGGTTTCAAGTTTTCTCCCTCTAACGCCATGTTTTGCTTAAGTCTAGAAATATGCAAATTACCGTCAAATTCTCAAACCGGGAGACCCACGGCTGCGGGGTCAGTTCCTACGAGTTATATTGGCCCGGTAGGAGGTGTTGGTGCCACCCACGGGGCCGTTAGGGGGCTGTTTTGAGTTTTCACCCTCTAACGCCATGTTTTGCTTAAGTCTAGAAATATTCAAATTACCGTCGAATTCTCAAACCGGGAGACCCGTGACGGTGGGGTCAGTTCCTATAATTTACATTGGTCCCGTGGGAGGTGTTGGTGCCACCCACGGGGCCGTTCGGGGTTTGTTTCTAGTTCTCAGCCACTAACGCCATATTTTTAAGCCTAAGTCTAGAAAGATGCAAATTACCATCGTACTCTCAAACCGGGTGGCCCGCGACTACGGGGTCAGTTCCTACGAGTTACATTGGTCCCGTGGGAGGTGTTGGTGCCACCCACGGGGCCGTTCGGGGGCTGTTTCGAGTTTTCACCCTCTAACGCCATGTTTTTAAGCCTAAGTCTAGAAATATACAAATTACCGTCGAACTCTCAAACCGGGAGACCCGCGGCTGCGGGGTCAGTTCCAATGAGTTACATTGGTCCCGTGGGAGGTGTTGGTGCCACCCATGGGGGCGTTTGGGGGCTGTTTCTAGTTCTCACCCTCTAACGCCATGTTTTTAAGCCTAAGTCAAGAAATATGCTAATTACGATCGTGCTCCCAAACCGGGAGACCCGCGGCTACGGGGTCAGTTCCTATGAGGTACATTGGTCCCGTGGGAGGTGTTAGTGCCACCCACGGGGCCGTTCGGGGGCTGTTTCGAGTTCTCACCCTCTAGCGCCGTGTTTTTAAGCCTAAGTCTAAAAATATACAAATTATCGTCGTATTCTCAAACCGGGAGTCCCGCAGCTGCGGGGTCAGTTCCTACGAGTTACATTGGTCCCGTGGGAGGTGTTGGTGCCACCCACGGGGCCGTTCGGGGGCTGTTTTGAGTTTTCACCCTCTAACTCCATGTTTTTAAGCCTAAGTCTAGAAATATGCAAATTACCGTCGAACTTTCCAACCGGGAGACCCGCGGCTGCGGGGTCTGTTCCTACGAGTTACATTGGCCCCGTGGGAGGTGTTGGTTCCACCCACGGTGCCGTTTGGGGGTTGTTTCTAGTTCTCACCCTCTAACGTCATATTTTTAAGCCTAAGTCTAGAAATATGCAAATTACCATCGTACTTGCAAACCGGGAGACCCGCGCCTGTCGGGTCAGTTCATACGAGTTACTTTGGACCCGTGGGAGGTGTTGGTACCACCCACGGGGCCGTTCGGGGGATGTTTCGAGTTTTCACCCTCTAGCGCCCTGTTTTTAAGCCTAAGTCTCAAAATACGCAAATTATCGTCGTATTCTCATACCGGGAGTCCCGCGGCTGCAGGGTCATATCCTACGAGTTATATTGGTCCCGTGGGAGGTGTTGGTGCCACCCACGGGGCCGTTCGGGGGCTGTTTGGAGTTCTCACCCTCTAACCCCATGTTTTTCTTAAGTCTAGAAATATACAAATTATCGTCGTATTCTCAAATCGTGAGTCCCGCGGCTGCGGGGTCAGTTCCTACGAGTTACATTGGTCCCGTGGGAGGAGTTGGGGGCACCCACAGGGCCGTTCGGGGGCTGTTTCGAGGTTTCACCCTCTAACACCTTGTTTTTAAGCCTAAGTCTTAAAATATGCAAATTATCATAGAACTCTCAAATCGGGAGACCAGCGGCTGCGGGGTCAGTTCCAACGAGTTACATCGGTCCCGTGGGAGCTGTTGGTGCCACCCACGGGGACGTTCGGGGGATGTTTCTAGTTCTCACCCTCAAACGCCATGTTTTTAAGCCTACGTCTAGAAATATGCAAATTACCGTCGTACTCTCAAACCGGGAGACCCGTGGTTACGGGTCAGTTCCTATGAGTTACATTGGTCTCATGGGAGGTGTTGGTTCCACCCACGGGGCCGTTCGGCGGCTATTTCGAGTTCTCACCATCTAATGCCATATTTTTAAGCCTAAGTTTAGAAATATGCGAATTACCATCATACTCGCAAACCGGGAGACCCGGGCCTGCCGGGTCAGTTCATACGAGTTACATTGGTCTTGTGGGAGGTGTTGGTGCCACCCACGGGGCCGTTCGGGGGCTGTTTTGAGTTTTCACCCTCTAGCGCCATGTTTTTAATCCTAAGTCTAGAAATACTCAAATTATCATCGTATTCTCAAACCGGGAGTCCCGCGGCTGTGGGGTCAGTTCCTATGAGTTACATAAGTCCCGTGGGAGGTGTTGGTGCCACCCACGGGGCCGTTCGGGGGCTGTTTTGAGTTTTCTCCCTCTAACGCCATGTTTTTAAGGCTAAATCTTGAAATATGCAAATTACCGTCGAACTCTCAAACTGGGAGACCCGCGGCTGCAGGGTCAGTTCCTACGAGTTACATTGGTCTCGTGGGAGGTGTTGGTGCCACCCACGGGGGCGTTTGGGGGCTATTTCTAGTTCTCACCCTCTAACGCCATGCTTTTAAGCCTAAGTCTAGAAATATGCAAATTACGGTCGTGCTCTCAAACCGGGAGACCCGCAGCTACGGGGTCAGTTCCTATGAGGTACATTGGTCCCGTGGGAGGTGTTGGTGCCACCCATGGGGCCGTTCGGGGGCTGTTTCGAGTGCTCACCCTCTAGCGCCGTGTTTTTAAGCCTAAGTCTAAAAATATGCAAGTTATCGTCGGATTCTCAAATCGGGAGTCCCGCGGCTGCGGGGTCAGTTCCAACGAGTTACATTGGTCCCGTGAGAGGTGTTGGTGCCACCCACGGGGCCGTTTGGGGGCTATTTTGAGTTTTCACCCTCTAACGCCATGTTTTTAAGCCTAAGTCTAGAAATATGCAAATAACCATCGAACTCTCAAACCGGGAGACCCTCGGCTGCGGGGTCAGTTCCTACGAGTTACATTGACCCCGTGGGAGGTGTTGGTGCCACCCACGGGGCCGTTCGAGGAGCTGTTTCTAGTTCTCACCCTCTAATGCCGTGTTTTTAAGCCTAAGTCTAGAAATATGGAAATTACCATCGTACTTGAAAAACCGGGAGACCCGCGCCTGCCGGGTCAATTCATACGAGTTACTTTGGTCCCGTGGGAGGTGTTGGTGCCACCCCGGGGCCGTTCGGTGGCTGTTTCGAGTTTTTACCCTCTAGCGCCCTGTTTTTAAGCCTAAGTCTCGAAATACGCAAATTGTCGTCGTATTCTCATACCGGGAGTCCCGCGGCTGCAGGGTCATATCGTACGAGTAATATTCATCCCGTGGGAGGTGTTGGTGCCACCCACGTGGCCGTTCGGGGGCTGTTTTGAGTTTTCACTCTCTAACGCCATGTTTTACTTAAGTCTAGAAATATGCAAATTACCGTCGAATTTTCAAACTGGGAAACCCGTGGCTGCGGGGTCAGTTCCTACGAGTTACATTGGTCCCGCGGGAGGTGTTGGTGCCACCCACGGGGCAGTTCGGGGGTTGTTTCTAGTTCTCACCCTTTAATGCCATGTTTTTAAGCCTAAGTCTAGAAATATGCAAATTACCGTCGTACTCGCAAACCGAGAGACCCGCGCCTGCCGGGTCAGTTCATACGAGTTACATTGGTCCCGTGGGAGGTGTTGGTGCCACCCACGGGGCCGTTCGGGGGTTGTTTCGATTTTTCACCCTCTAGCGCCATGTTTTAAAGCCTAAGTCTAGAAATACACAAATTATCATCGTATTCTCATACCGGTAGTCCCGTGGCTACGGGGTCAGTTCCTACGAGTTACATTGGTCCCGTGGGAGGTGTTGGTGCCACCCACGGGGCCGTTCGGGGGCTGTTTCGAGTTTTCACCCTCTAACGCCATGTTTTTAAGCCTAAGTCTAGAAATATACAAATTACCATCGAACTCTCAAACTGGGAGACCCGCGGCTGCGGGGTCAGTTCCAACGAGTTACATTGGTCCCGTGGGAGGTGTTGGTGCCACCCATGGGGGCGTTTGGGTGCTGTTTCTAGTTCTCACCCTCTAACGCCATGTTTTTAAGCCTAAGTCAAGAAATATGCTAATTACGATCGTGCTCCCAAACCGGGAGACCCGCGGCTACGGGGTCAGTTCCTATGAGGTACATTGGTCCCGTGGGAGGTGTTAGTGCCACCCACGGGGCCGTTCGGGGGCTGTTTCGAGTTCTCACCCTCTAGCGCCGTGTTTTTAAGCCTAAGTCTAAAAATATACAAATTATCGTCGTATTCTCAAACCGGAAGTCCCGCAGCTGCGGGGTCAGTTCCTACGAGTTACATTGGTCCCGTGGGAGGTGTTGGTGCCACCCACGGGGCCGTTCGGGGGCTGTTTTGAGTTTTCACCCTCTAACTCCATGTTTTTAAGCCTAAGTCTAGAAATATGCAAATTACCGTCGAACTTTCCAACCGGGAGACCCGCAGCTGCGGGGTCAGTTCCTACGAGTTACATTGGCCCCGTGGGAGGTGTTGGTGCCACCCACGGGGCCGTTTGGGGGTTTTTTCTAGTTCTCACCCTCTAACGTCATATTTTTAAGCCTAAGTCTAGAAATATGCAAATTACCATCGTACTTGCAAACCGGGAGACCCGCGCCTGCCGGGTCAGTTCATACGAGTTACTTTGGACCCGTGGGAGGTGTTGGTTCCACCCACGGGACCGTTCGGGGGCTGTTTCGAGTTTTCACCCTCTAGCGCCCTGTTTTTAAGCCTAAGTCTCAAAATACGCAAATTATCGTCGTATTCTCATACCGGGAGTCCCGCGGCTGCAGGGTCATATCCTACGAGTTATATTGGTCCCGTGGGAGGTGTTGGTGCCACCCACGGGGCCGTTTGGGGGCTGTTTTGAGTTTTCACCCTCTAACGCCATGTTTTGCTTAGGTCTAGAAATATGCAAATTACCGTTGAATTCTCAAACCGGGAGACCCGCAGTTGCGGGGTCAGTTCCTACGAGTTACATTGGTCCCGTGGGAGGTGTTGGTGCCACCCACGGGGCCGTTCGGGGGCTGTTTCGAGTTTTCACCCTCTAACGCCATGTTTTTAAGCCTAAGTCTAGAAATATACAAATTACCATCGAACTCTCAAACCGGGAGACCCGCGGCTGCGGGGTCAGTTCCAACGAGTTACATTGGTCCCGTGGGAGGTGTTGGTGCCACCCATGGGGGCGTTTGGGTGCTGTTTCTAGTTCTCACCCTGTAACGCCATGTTTTTAAGCCTAAGTCAAGAAATATGCTAATTACGATCGTGCTCCCAAACCGGGAGACCCGCGGCTACGGGGTCAGTTCCTATGAGGTACATTGGTCCCGTGGGAGGTGTTAGTGCCACCCACGGGGCCGTTCGGGGGCTGTTTCGAGTTCTCACCCTCTAGCGCCGTGTTTTTAAGCCTAAGTCTAAAAATATACAAATTATCGTCGTATTCTCAAACCGGAAGTCCCGCAGCTACGGGGTCAGTTCCTACGAGTTACATTGGTCCCGTGGGAGGTGTTGGTGCCACCCACGGGGCCGTTCGGGGGCTGTTTTGAGTTTTCACCCTCTAACTCCATGGTTTTAAGCCTAAGTCTAGAAATATGCAAATTACCGTCGAACTTTCCAACCGGGAGACCCGCAGCTGCGGGGTCAGTTCCTACGAGTTACATTGGTCCCGTGGGAGGTGTTGGTGCCACCCACGGGGCCGTTTGGGGGTTGTTTCTAGTTCTCACCCTCTAACGTCATATTTTTAAGCCTAAGTCTAGAAATATGCAAATTACCATCGTACTTGCAAACCGGGAGACCCGCGCCTGCCGGGTCAGTTCATACGAGTTACTTTGGACCCGTGGGAGGTGTTGGTGCCACCCACGGGGCCGTTCGGGGGCTGTTTCGAGTTTTCACCCTCTAGCGCCCTGTTTTTAAGCCTAAGTCTCAAAATACGCAAATTATCGTCGTATTCTCATACCGGGAGTCCCGCGGCTGCAGGGTCATATCCTACGAGTTATATTGGTCCCGTGGGAGGTGTTGGTGCCACCCACGGGGCCGTTTGTGGGCTGTTTTGAGTTTTCACCCTCTAACGCCATGTTTTGCTTAGGTCTAGAAATATGCAAATTACTGTTGAATTCTCAAACCGGGAGACCCGCAGTTGCGGGGTCAGTTCCTCCAAGTTACATTGGTCCCGTGGGAGGTGTTGGTGCCACCCACGGGGACGTTTGGGGGTTATTTCTAGTTCTCACCCTCTAATGTCATGTTTTTAAGCCTAAGTCTAGAAATATGCAAATTATCGCCGTACTCTCAAACCGAGAGACCCGCGGCTGCGGGGTAAGTTCCTACGAGTTACATTGGTCCCGTGGGAGGTGTTGGTGCCACCCCCGGGGCCGTTCGGGGGCTGTTCCTAGTTCTCACCCTCTAATGCCATGTTTTTATGCCTAAGTCTAGAAATATGCAAATTATCGTCGTACTCGCAAACCGGGAGACCCGCGCCTGCCGGGTCAGTTCATACGAGTTACATTGGTCCCGTGGGAGGTGTTGGTGTTACCCACGGGGCCGTTCGGGGGTTGTTCCGAGTTTTCACCTTCTAGCGCCATGTTTTTATGCCTAAGTCTAGAAATATGCAAATTATCGTCGTATTCTCATACCGGGAGTCTCGCGGCTGCAGGGTCATATCCTACGAGTTATATTGGTCCCGTGGGAGGTGTTGGTGCCGCCCAGGGTGCCGTTCGGGGGCAGTTTTGAGTTTTCACCCTCTAACGCCATGTTTTACTTAAGTCTAGAAATATGCAAATTACCGTCGAATTCTCAAACCGGGAGACTCGCGACTGCGGGGATAGTTCCTACGAGTTACATTGGTCCCGTGGGAGGTATTGGTGCCACCCACGGGGGAGTTTGGGGGCTGTTTCTATTTCTCACCCTCTAACGCCATGTTTTTAAGCCTAAGTCTAGAAATATGCAAATTACGGTCGTACTCTCAAACCGGGAGACCCGCGGCTACGGGGTCACTTCCTACGAGGTATATTGGTCCCGTGGGAAGTGTTGGTGCCACCCACGGGGCCGTTCGGGAGCTGTTTCGAGTTCTCACCCTCTAGCGCCATGTTTTTAAGCCTAAGTCTAGAAATACACAAATTATCATCGTATTCTCATACCGGTAGTCCCGCGGCTGCGGGGTCAGTTCCTACTAGTTACATTGGTCCCGTGGGAGGTGTTGGTGCCACCCACGGGGCCGTTCGGGGGCTATTTCGAGTTTTCACCCTCTAACGCCATGTTTTTAAGCCTAAGTCTAGAAATATACAAATTACCGTCGAACGCTCAAATCGGGAAACCCGCGGCTACGGGGTCAGTTCCTACGAGTTACATTGGTCCCGTGGGAGGTGTTGGTGCCACCCACGGGGGCATTTGGGGGCTGTTTCTAGTTCTCACCCTCCAACGACATGTTTTTAAGCCTAAGTCTAGAAATATGCAAATTACGGTCGTGCTCTCAAACCGGGAGACCCGCAGCTACGGGGTCAGTTCCTATGAGGTACATTGGTCCCGTGGGAGGTGTTGGTGCCACCCACGGGGCCGTTCGGGGGCTGTTTCGAGTTCTCACCCTCTAGCGCCATGTTTTTAAGCCTAAGTCTAAAAATATGCAAGTTATCGTCGGATTCTCAAACCGAGAGTCCCGCGGCTGCGGGGTCAGTTCCTACGAGTTACATTGGTCCCGTGAGAAGTGTTGGTGCCACCCACGGGGACGTTCGGGGGCTATTTTGAGTTTTCACCCTCTAACGCCATGTTTTTAAGCCTAAGTCTAGAAATATGCAAATAACCATCGAACTCTCAAACCGGGAGACCCTCGGCTGCGGGGTCAGTTCCTACGAGTTACATTGACCCCGTGGGAGGTGTTGGTGCCACCCACGGGGCCGTTCGAGGAGCTGTTTCTAGTTCTCACCCTCTAATGCCGTGTTTTTAAGCCTAAGTCTAGAAATATGCAAATTACCATCGTACTTGAAAAACCGGGAGACCCGCGCCTGCCGGGTCAATTCATACGAGTTACTTTGGTCCCGTGGGAGGTGTTGGTGCCACCCCGGGGCCGTTCGGTGGCTGTTTCGAGTTTTTACCCTCTAGCGCCCTGTTTTTAAGCCTAAGTCTCGAAATACGCAAATTGTCGTCGTATTCTCATACCGGGAGTCCCGCGGCTGCAGGGTCATATCGTACGAGTAATATTCGTCCCGTGGGAGGTGTTGGTGCCACCCACGTGGCCGTTCGGGGGCTGTTTTGAGTTTTCACTCTCTAACGCCATGTTTTACTTAAGTCTAGAAATATGAAAAATACCGTCGAATTTTCAAACTGGGAAACCCGTGGCTGCGGGGTCAGTTCCTACGAGTTACATTGGTCCCGCGGGAGGTGTTGGTGCCACCCACGGGGCAGTTCGGGGGCTGTTTCTAGTTCTCACCCTTTAATGCCATGTTTTTAAGCCTAAGTCTAGAAATATGCAAATTACCGTCGTACTCGCAAACCGGGAGACCCGCGCCTGCCGGGTCAGTTCATACGAGTTACATTGGTCCCGTGGGAGGTGTTGGTGCCACCCACGGGGCCGTTCGGGGGTTGTTTCAATTTTTCAGCCTCTAGCGCCATGTTTTTAAGCCTAAGTCTAGAAATACACAAATTATCATCGTATTCTCATACCGGTAGTCCCGTGGCTACGGGGTCAGTTCCTACGAGTTACATTGGTCCCGTGGGAGGTGTTGGTGCCACCCACGGGGCCGTTCGGGGGCTGTTTCGAGTTTTCACCCTCTAACGCCATGTTTTTAAGCCTAAGTCTAGAAATATACAAATTACCATCGAACTCTCAAACCGGGAGACCCGCGGCTGCGGGGTCAGTTCCAACGAGTTACATTGGTCCCGTGGGAGGTGTTGGTGCCACCCATGGGGGCGTTTGGGTGCTGTTTCTAGTTCTCACCCTCTAACGCCATGTTTTTAAGCCTAAGTCAAGAAATATGCTAATTACGATCGTGCTCCCAAACCGGGAGACCCGCGGCTACGGGGTCAGTTCCTATGAGGTACATTGGTCCCGTGGGAGGTGTTAGTGCCACCCACGGGGCCGTTCGGGGGCTGTTTCGAGTTCTCACCCTCTAGCGCCGTGTTTTTAAGCCTAAGTCTAAAAATATACAAATTATCATCGTATTCTCAAACCGGAAGTCCCGCAGCTACGGGGTCAGTTCCTACGAGTTACATTGGTCCCGTGGGAGGTGTTGGTGCCACCCACGGGGCCGTTCGGGGGCTGTTTTGAGTTTTCACCCTCTAACTCCATGGTTTTAAGCCTAAGTCTAGAAATATGCAAATTACCGTCGAACTTTCCAACCGGGAGACCCGCAGCTGCGGGGTCAGTTCCTACGAGTTACATTGGCCGCGTGGGAGGTGTTGGTGCCACCCACGGGGCCGTTTGGGGGTTGTTTCTAGTTCTCACCCTCTAACGTCATATTTTTAAGCCTAAGTCTACAAATATGCAAATTACCATCGTACTTGCAAACCGGGAGACCCGCGCCTGCCGGGTCAGTTCATACGAGTTACTTTGGACCCGTGGGAGGTGTTGGTGCCACCCACGGGGCCGTTCGGGGGCTGTTTCGAGTTTTCACCCTCTAGCGCCCTGTTTTTAAGCCTAAGTCTCAAAATACGCAAATTATCATCGTATTCTCATATCGGGAGTCCCGCGGCTGCAGGGTCATATCCTACGAGTTATATTGGTCCCGTGGGAGGTGTTGGTGCCACCCACGGGGCCGTTTGGGGGCTGTTTTGAGTTTTCGCCCTCTAACGCCATGTTTTGCTTAGGTCTAGAAATATGCAAATTACCGTTGAATTCTCAAACCGGGAGACCCGCAGTTGCGGGGTCAGTTCCTCCAAGTTACATTGGTCCCGTGGGAGGTGTTGGTGCCACCCACGGGGACGTTTGGGGGTTATTTCTAGTTCTCACCCTCTAACGTCATGTTTTTAAGCCTAAGTCTAGAAATATGCAAATTATCGCCGTACTCTCAAACCGAGAGACCCGCGGCTGCGGGGTAAGTTCCTACGAGTTACATTGGTCCCGTGGGAGGTGTTGGTGCCACCCCCGGGGCCGTTCGGGGGCTGTTCCAAGTTCTCACCCTCTAATGCCATGTTTTTATGCCTAAGTCTAGAAATATGCAAATTATCGTCGTACTCGCAAACCGGGAGACCCGCGCCTGCCGGGTCAGTTCATACGAGTTACATTGGTCCCGTGGGAGGTGTTGGTGCCACCCACGGGGCCGTTCGGGGGCTGTTTCGAGTTTTCACCCTCTAGCGCCATGTTTTTATGCCTAAGTCTAGAAATATGCAAATTATCGTCGTATTCTCATACCGGGAGTCTCGCGGCTGCAGGGTCATATCCTACGAGTTATATTGGTCCCGTGGGAGGTGTTGGTGCCGCCCACGGTGCCGTTCGGGGGCAGTTTTGAGTTTTCACCCTCTAACGCCATGTTTTACTTAAGTCTAGAAATATGCAAATTACCGTCGAATTCTCAAACCGGGAGACTCGCGACTGCGGGGATAGTTCCTACGAGTTACATTGGTCCCGTGGGAGGTATTGGTGCCACCCACGGGGGAGTTTGGGGGCTGTTTCTATTTCTCACCCTCTAACGCCATGTTTTTAAGCCTAAGTCTAGAAATATGCAAATTACGGTCGTACTCTCAAACCGGGAGACCCCCGGCTACGGGGTCACTTCCTACGAGGTATATTGGTCCCGTGGGAAGTGTTGGTGCCACCCACGGGGCCGTTCGGGAGCTGTTTCGAGTTCTCACCCTCTAGCGCCATGTTTTTAAGCCTAAGTCTAGAAATACGCAAATTATCATCGTATTCTCATACCGGTAGTCCCGCGGCTGCGGGGTCAGTTTCTATGAGTTACATTGGTCCCGTGGGAGGTGTTGGTGCCACCCACGGGCCGTTCGTGGGCTATTTCGAGTTTTCAACCTCTAACGCCATGTTTTTAAGCCTAAGTCTAGAAATATACAAATTACCGTCGAACGCTCAAACCGGGAGACCCGCGGCTACGGGGTCAGTTCCTACGAGTTACATTGGTCCCGTGGGAGGTGTTGGTGCCACCCACGGGGGCATTTGGGGGCTGTTTCTAGTTCTCACCCTCCAACGCCATATTTTTAAGCCTAAGTCAAGAAATATGCAAATTACGGACGTGCTCCCAAACCGGGAGACCCGCGGCTACGGGGTCAGTTCCTATGAGGTACATTGGTCCCGTGGGAGGTGTTGGTGCCACCCACGGGGACGTTCGGGGGCTGTTTCGAGTTCTCACCCTCTAGCGCCATGCTTTTAAGCCTAAGTCTAAAAATATGCAAATTATCGTCGTATTCTCAAACCGGGAGTCCCGCGGCTGCGGGATCAGTTCCTACGAGTTACATTGGTCCCGTGGGACGTGATGGTGCCACCCACGGGGCCGTTCGGGCGCTGTTTTGAATTTTCACCCTCTAACGCCATGTTTTTAAGCCTAAGTCTAGCAATATGCAAATTACTGTCGAACTCTCAAACCGGGAGACCCGCGGCTGCAGGGTCAGTTCCTACGAGTTACATTGGCCCCGTGGGAGGTGTCGGTGCCACCCACAGGGCCATTCGAGCAGGTGTTTCTAGTTCTCACCCTCTAATGCCACGTTTTTAAACCTAAGTCTAGAAAATGAAAATTACCGTCGTACTTGCAAATCGGGAGACCCGCGCCTACCGGGTCGGTTCATACGAATTACATTGGTCCCGTGGGAGGTGCTGGTGCCACCCACGGGGCCGTTCGGGGGCTGTTTCGAGTTCTCAACCTCTAACCCCATGTTCTTAAGCCTAAGTCTAAAAATATGCAAATTATCATCATATTCTCAAACCGGGAGTCATGCGGCTGCGGGGTCAGCTCCTACGAGTTACATTGGTCCCGTGGGAGGTGTTGGTGCCACCCACGGGGCCGTTCGGGGGCTGTTTCGAGTTTTCACCCTCTACCGCCGTGTTTTTCTAAAGTCTAGAAATATGCAAATTATCATCGTATTCTCAAACCGGGAGTCCCGCGGCTGCGGAGTCAGTTCCTACGAGTTACATTGGTCCCGTGGGAGGTGTTGGTGCCACCCACGGGGTCGTTCGGTTGCTGTTTCGAGTTTTCACCCTCTAAAGCCATGTTTTTAAGCCTAAGTCCTAAAATATGCAAATTATTGTCATATTCTCAAACCGGGAGTCCCGCGGTTGTGGGATCAGTTCCTACGAGTTACATTGGTCCCCTGGGAGGTGTTGGTGCCACCTCCGGGGCCGTTCGGGGGCTGTTTTGAGTTTTCACCCTCTAACGCCACGTTTTGCTTAAGTCTAGAAATATGCAAATTCCCTTCGAATTCTCAAACCGGGAGACCCGCGGTGCGGAGTCAGTTCCTACGAGTTACATTGGTCCCGTTGGAGGTGTTGGTGCCACCCACGGGGACATTCGGGGGCTGTTTCCAGTTCTCATCCTTTAACGCCATGTTCTTAAGCATAAGTCTAGAAATATGCAAATTACCATCGTACTCTCAAACCGGGAGACCCGGGCCTACGGGGTGTTTTCTTACGAGTTACATTAGTCCCGTGGGAGGTGTTGGTGCCACCCACGGGGCCGTTCGGGGGCTGTTTCGAGTTCTCACCATCTAGCGCCTTGTTTTTAAGCCTAAGTCTAAAAATATGCAAATTATCATCGTATTCTCAAACCGGGAGTCCAGCAGCTACGGGGTCAGTTCCTATGAGTTACGTTCGTCCCGTGGGAGGTGTTGGTGCCACCCACGGGGACGTTCGGGGGCAGTTTCGAGTTCTCACCCTTTAAAGCCATGTTTTTAAGCCTAAGTCTGGAAATACAGAAATTACCGTCGTACTCTCAAACCGGGAGACCCGCGACTGCGGGGTCAGTTCCTACGAGTTACATTGGTCCCGTGGGAGGTGTTGGTGCCAACCACGGGGCCGTTCGGGGGCTATTTCGAGTTTTCAGCCTCTAGCGTCATGTTTTTAAGCCTAAGTCTAGAAATATGCAAATTAGCGTCGTATTCTCATACCGAGAGTCCCGCGGCAGTAGGGTCATATCCTACGAGTTATATTGGTCCGGTGGGAGGTGTTGGTGTCACCCACGGGGCCGTTCGGGGGCTGTTTCGGGTTCTCACCCTCTAACGCCATGTGTTTAAGCCCAAGTCTAAAAATATGCAAATTATCATCGTATTCTCAAACCGAGAGTCCTGCGACTGTGGGGTCAGTTCCTACGAGTTACACTAGTCCCATGGGAGGTGTTGGTGTCACTCACGGGGCCGTTCGGGGGCTGTTTCGAGTTTTCACCCTCTAACGCCATCTTTTGCTTAAGTCTAGACATATGCAAATTATCGTCGTATTCTAAAACCGGGTGTCCCGCGGCTGCAGGGTGAGTTCCTACAAGTTACTTTAGTCCCGTGGGAGGTGTTGGTGCCACCCACGGGGCCGTTCGGGGGCTGTTTCGAGTTTTCACCCTCTAACCCCATGTTTTTAAGCCTAAGTCAAGAAATATGCAAATTACCATCGAACTCTCAAATCGGGAGACCCACGGCTGCGGGGTCAGTTCCTACGAGTTACATTGGTCCCGTGGGAGGTGTTGGTGCCACCCACGGGGCCGTTCGGGGGCTGTTTCTTGTTCTCACCCTCTAACGCCATGTTTTTAAGACTAAGTCTAGAAATATGCAAATTACCGTCGTACTCGCAAACCGGGAGACCCGCGCTTGCCGGGTCAGTTCCTATGAGTTACATTGGTCCCGTGGGAGGTGTTGGTGCCACCCACGGGGCCGTTCGGGGGCTGTTTCGAGTTTTCACCCTCTAGCGCCATGTTTTTAAGCCTAAGTCTAGAAATACGCAAATTATCATCGTATTCTCATACCGGGAGTCCCGCGGCTGCATGGTCATATCCTACGAGTTATATTGGTCCCATGGGAGGTGTTGGTGCCACCCACGGGTCCGTTCGGGGGCTGTTTTGAGTTTTCACCCTCTAACGCCATGTTTTGCTTAAGTCTATAAATATGCAAATTACCATCGAAATCTCAAACCGGGAGACCCGCGGCTGCGGGATCAGTTCCTACGAGTTACATTGGTCCCGTGGGAGGTGTTGGTGCCACCCACGGGGACGTTTGGGGGTTTTCTCACCCTAAAACGTCATGTTTTTAAGCCTAAGTCTAGAAATATACAAATTATCGTCGTACTCTCAAATCGATAGACCCGCGGCTGCGGGGTCAGTTTCTACGAGTTACATTGGTCCCGTGGGAGGTGTGGGTGCCACCCACGGGGACGTTCAGGGGCTGTTTCGAGTTCTCACCCTCTAACACCATGTTTTTAAGCCTAAGTCAAGAAATATGCAAATTACCATCGTATTCTCAAATCGGGAGACCCGCGACTGCGGGGTCAGTTCTTTCGAGTTAAATTGGTCCGTTGGGAGGTGTTCGTGCCACCCACGGGGGCGTTCGGGGGTTGTTTCTAGTTCTCACCCTCTAACGCCATGTTTTTAAGCCTAAGTCTAGAAAGATGTAAATTATTGTCGTATTCTCAAACCGGGAGTCCTGCGGCTGCGGGGTCAGTTCCTACGAGTTACATTGGTCCCGTGGGAGGTGTTGGTGCCACCCATAGGGCCGTTCGGGTGCTGTTTCGAGTTTTCACCCTCTAACGCCATGTTTTTAAGCCTAAGTCTTAAAATATCCAAATTAGCGTCGAACTCTCAAACCGGGAGACCAACGGCTGCGGGGTCAGTTCCAACGAGTTACGTTGGTCCCGTGGGAGCTAGTGGTGCCACCCACGAGAACGTTCGGGGGTTGTTTCGAGTTCTCACCCTCTAACGCATGTTTTTAAGCCTACATCTAGAAATATGCAAATTGTCATCGTATTCTCAAATCGGGAGACCCGTGGTTGCGGGGTCAGTTCCTACGAGTTACATTGGTCTCGTGGGAGGTGTTGGTGCCACCCACGGGGCCGTTCGGGGGCTGTTTCGAGTTTTCACCCTCTAACGCCATGTTTTTCTTAAGTCTAGAAATACGTAAATTACCGTCGTATTCTAAAATCGGGAGACCCGCGGCTGCGGGGTCAGTGCCTACGATTTACATTGGTCCCGTGGGAGCAGTTGGTGCCACCCACGGGGCCGTTCGGGTGTTGTTTTGAGTTTTCACCCTCTAACGCCATGTTTTTAAGCCTAAGTCTTAAAATATGCAAATTATCGTCGAACTCTCAAACCGGGAGACCAACGGCTGCGGGGTCAGTTCCAACGATTTACATTGGTCCCGTGGGATCTATTGGTGCCACCCACGGGGACGTTCGGGGGTTGTTTCAAGTTCTCACCCTCTAACGCCATGTTTTAAAGCCTACGTCTAAAAATATGCAAATTATCGTCGTATTCTAAAATCGGGAGTCCCGCGGCTGCGGGGTCAGTTCCTACGAGTTACGTTGGTCCCGTGGGAGGCGTTGGTGCCACCCACGGGGCCGTTCGGGGGCTGTTTCGAGTTTTCACCCTCTAACGTCATGTTGTTAAGCCTAAATCTAGAAATATGAAAATTACCGTCGAACTCTCTAACCGGGAGACCCGCGGTTGCGGGGTCAGTTACTACGAGTTACATTGGTCCCGTGGGAGGTGTTGGTGCCAACCACGGGGCCGTTCGGGGGCTGTTTCTAGTTCTCACCCTCTAACGCCATGTTTTTAAGCCTAAGTCTAGAAATATGCAAATTACAGTCGTACTCGCAAACCGGGAGACCCCCGTATATCGGGTCACATCCTACGAGTTACGTTGGTCCCGTGGGAGGTGTTGGTGCCACCCACGGGGCCGTTCGGGAGCTGTTTTGAGTTTTCACCCTCTAGCGCCATGTTTTTAAGCCTAAGTCTGGAAATACGCAAATTATCATCGTATCCTCATATCGGGAGTCCCGCGACTGCAGGGTCATATCCTACGAGTTATAATTGTCCCGTGGGAGGTGTTGGTGCCACCCACGGGGCCGTTCGGGAGCTGTTTTGAGTTTTCACCCTCTAACGCCATGTTTTTCTTAAGTCTAGAAATATGCAAATTACCGTCGAATTCTCAAATCGGGAGACCCGCGGCTGCGGGGTCAGTTCCTACGAGTTACATTGGTTCCGTGGGAGGTGTTGGTGCCACCCACGGGGACGTTTGGGGGTTGTTTCTAGTTCTCACCCTCTAACGTCATATTTTTAAGCCTAAGTCTAGAAATATGCAAATTATCATCGTACTCTCAAATCGGTAGACCCGCGGCTGCGGGGTCAGTTCCTACGAGTTACATTGGTCCCGTGGAAGGTGTTGGTGCAACCAGTGGGGACGTTCGGGGGCTGTTTCGAGTTCTCACCCTCTAACGCCATGTTTTTAATCCGAAGTCTAGAAATATGCAAATTACCATCGTATTCTCAAACTGGGAGACCCGCGGCTGCCGGGTCAGTTCCTTCAAGTTGTATTGGTCCCGTGGGAGGTGTTGGTGCCACCCACGGGGGTGTTCGGGGGCTGTTTCTAGTTTTCACCCTCTAACGCCATGTTTTGCTTAAGTCTCGAAATATGCAAATTATCGTCGTATTCTCAAATCGGGAGTCCCGCGGCTGCGGAGTCAGTTCCTACGAGTTACATTGGTCCCGTGGGAGGTGTTGGTGCCACCTACGGGGTCGTTCGGTTGATGTTTCGAGTTTGCACCCTCTAATGCCATGTTTTTAAGCCTAAGTCTTAAAATATGCAAATAATCGTCGTATTCTCAAACCGGGAGTCCCGCGGCTGTGGGGTCAATTCCTACGAGTTACATTGGTCCCGTGGGAGGTGTTGGTGCCACCCACGGGGCCGTTCGGGGGCTATTTCGAGTTTTCACCCTCTAACGCCACGTTTTGCTTAAGTCTAGAAATATGTAAATTCCCTTCGAATTCTTAAACCGGGAGACCCGCGCTGCGGAGTCAGTTCCTACGAGTTACATTGGTCCCGTTGGAGGTGTTGGTGCCACCCACGGGGACGTTCGGGGGCTGTTTCTAGTTCTCATCCTTTAACGCCATGTTCTTAAGCGTAAGTCTAGAAATATGTAAATTACCGTCGTACTCTCAAACTGGGAGACCCGGGGCTACGGGTTGAGTTCCTACGAGTTATATTAGTCCCGTGGGAGGTGTTGGTGCCACCCACGGGGCCGTTCGGGGGCTGTTTTGAGTTCTCACCATCTAGCGCCTTGTTTTTAAGCCTAAGTATAAAAATATGCAAATTATCGTCGTATTCTCAAACCGGGAGTCCAGCAGCTGCGGGGTCAGTTCCTATGAGTTACATTCGTCCCGTGGGAGGTGTTGGTGCCACCCACGGGGACGTTCGGGGGAAGTTTCGAGTTCTCACCCTTTAAAGCCATGTTTTTAAGCCTAAGTCTGGAAATACAGAAATTACCGTCGTACTCTCAAACCGGGAGACCTGCGACTGCGGGGTCAGTTCCTACGAGGTACATTGGTCCCGTGGGAGGTGTTGGTGCCAACCACGAGGCCATTCGGGGGCTATTTCGAGTTTTTAGCCTCTAGCGCCATGTTTTTAAGCCTAAGTCTAGAAATATGCAAATTAGCGTCGTATTCTCATACCGAGAGTCCCGCGGCAGCAGGGTCATATCCTACTAGTTATATTGGTCCCGTGGGAGGTGTTGGTGTCAACCACGGGGCCGTTCGGGGGTTGATTCGAGTTTTCTCCCTCTAACGCCATGTGTTTAAGCCCAAGTCTGAAAATATGCAAATTATCATCGTATTCTCAAACCGAGAGTCCTGCGGCTGTGGGGTCAGTTCCTACGAACTACACTGGTCCCGTGGGAGGTGTTGGTGCCACCCACGGGGCCGTTCGGGGACTGTTTCGAATTTTCACCCTCTAACGCCATGTTTTTAAGCCTAAGTCTAGAAATATGCAAATTATCATCGAACTCTCAAATCGGGAGACCCACGGCTGCGGGGTCAGTTCGTACGAGTTACATTGGTCCCGTGGGAGGTGTTGGTGCCACCCACGGGGCCGTTCGGGGGCTGTTTCTAGTTCTCACCCTCTAACGCCATGTTTTTAAGCCTAAGTCAAGAAATATGCAAATTACCGTCGTTCTCGCACACCGGGAGACCCGCGGCTGCGGGGTCAGTTCCTATGAGTTACATTGGTCCCGTGGGAGGTGTTGGTGCCACCCACGGGGCCGTTCAGGGGCTGTTTCGAGTTTTCACCCTCTTGCGCCATGTTTTTAAGCCTAAGTCTAGAAATAAGCAAATTATCGTCGTATTCTCCTACCGGGAGTCCCGCGGCTGCAGGGTCATATCCTACGAGTTATATTGGTCCCGTGGGAGGTGTTGGTGCCACCCACGGGGCCGTTCGGGGGCTGTTTTGAGTTTTCACCCTCTAACGCCATGTTTTGCTTAAGTCTGGAAATATGCAAATTACCATCGAATTCTCAAACCGGGAGACCCGCGGCTGCGGGGATAGTTCCTACGAGTTACATTGGTCCCGTGGGAGGTGTTGGTGCCACCCACGGGGACGTTTGGGGGTTGTTTCTAGTTCTCACCCTCTAACGTCATGTTTTTAAGCCTAAGTCTAGAAATATACAAATTATCATCGTACTCTCAAATAGATTGGCCCGCGGCTGCGGGGTCTGTTTCTACGAGTTACATTGGTCCCGTGGGAGGTGTTGGTGCCACCCACGGGGACGTTCGGGGCTGTTTCGAGTTCTCACCCTCTAACACCATGTTTTTAAGCCTAAGTCTAGAAATATGCAAATTACCATCGTATTCTCAAACCGGGAGACCCGCGACTGCGGGGTGAGTTCCTTCGAGTTACATTGGTCCGTTGGGAGGTGTTGGTGTCACCCACGGGGGCGTTTGGGGGTTGTTTCTAGTTCTCACCCTCTAACGCCATGTTTTTAAGCCTGAGTCTAGAAAGATGCAAATTATCATCGTATTCTCAAACCGGGAGTCCTGCGGCTGCGGGGTCAGTTCCTACGAGTTACATTGGTCCCGTGGGATTGGTCCCGCCCACAGGGCCGTTCGGGTGCTATTTTGAGTTTTCACCCTCTAACTCCATGCCTTTAAGCCTAAGTCTTAAAATATCCAAATTATCGTCGAACTCTCAAACCGGGAGACCAACGGCTGCGGGGTCAGTTCCAACGAGTTATGTTGGTCCCGTGGGAGCTAGTGGTGCCACCCACGGGGACGTTCAGGGGTTGTTTCGAGTTCTCACCCTCTAACGCATGTTTTTAAGCCTACATCTAGAAATATGCAAATTGTCATCATATTCTCAAATCGGGAGTCTCGCGGCTGCGGGGTCAGTTCCTACGAGTTACATTGGTCCCGTGGGAGGTGTTGGTGCCACCCACGGGGACGTTCGGGGGCTGTTTCGAGTTTTCACCCTCTAACGCCATGTTTTTCTTAAGTCTAGAAATATACAAATTACCGTCGTATTCTCAAACCGGGAGTCCCGCGGCTGCGGGGTCAGTTCCTATGAGTTACATTGGTCTTGTGGGAGGTTGGTTCCACCAACGGGGTCGTTCGGGTGCTGTTTGGAGTTTTCACCCTCTAACGCCATGTTTTTAAGCCTAAGTCTTAAAATATGCAAATTATCATCGAACTCTCAAACCGGGAGACCAACGGCTGCGGGGTCAGTTCCAACGAGTTACATTGGTCCCGTGGGAGGCGTTGGTGCCACCCACGGGGCCGTTCGGGGGCTGTTTCGAGTTTTCACCCTCTAATGTCATATTTTTAAGCCTAAATCTATAAATATACAAATTTCCGTCGAACTCTCAAACCGGGAGACCCGCGGATGCGGGGTCAGTTACTACGAGTTACACTGGTCCCGAGGGAGGTGTTGGTGCCAACCACGGGGCCTTTCGGGGGCAGTTTCTAGTTCTCACCCTCTAACGCCATGTTTTTAAGCCTAAGTCTAGAAATATGCAAATTACCGTCGTACTCGCAAACCGGGAGACCCGGGTTTATCGGGTCACATCCTACGAGTTACATTGGTCCCGTGGGAGGTGTTGGTGCCACCCACGGCGCCGTTCGAGGGATGTTTCGAGTTTTCACCGTCTAGCGCCATGTTTTTAAGCCTAAGTCTGGAAATACGCAATTTATCATCGTATTCTCATACCGGGAGTCCCGCGACTGCAGGGTCATATCCTACGGGTTATAATTGTCCCGTGGGAGGTGTTGGTGCCACCCACCGGGTCTTTCGGGAGATGTTTTGAGTTTTCACCCTCTAACGTCATGTTTTGCTTAAGTCTAGAAATATGCAAATTACCGTTGAATTCTCAAACCGGGAGACCCGCGGCTGCGGGGTCAGTTCCTACGAGTTACATTGGTCCCGTGGGAGGTGTTGGTGCCACCCACGGGGACGTTTGGGGGTTGTTTCTAGTTCTCACCCTCTAACGTCATGTTTTTAAGCCTAAGTCTAGAAATATGCAAATTATCGTCGTACTCTCAAATCGGGAGACCCGCGGCTGCGGGGTCAGTTCCTACGAGTTACATTGGTCCCGTGGGAGGTGTTGGAGCCACCAGCGGGGACGTTCGGGGGCTGTTTCAAGTTCTCACCCTCTAACGCCATGTTTTTAATCCTAAGTCTAGAAATATGCAAATTACCATCGTATTCTCAAACCGGGAGACCCGCGGCTGCCGGGTCAGTTCCTTCAAGTTATATTGGTCCCGTGGGTGGTGTTGGTGCCACCCACGGGAGCGTTCGAGGGCTATTTCTAGTTCACACCCTCTAACGCCATGTTTTTATGCCTATGTCTAGAAATATGTAAATTACTGTCGTATTCTCAAACCGAGAGACCCGCGGCTGCGGGCTCAGTTCCTACGAGTTACATTGGTCCTGTGGGAGGTGTTGGTGCCACCCACGGGGACGTTCGGGGGTTGTTTCTAGCTCTCACACACTAACGCCATGTTTTTAAGCCTAAGCCTAGAAAGATGAAAATTACCGTCGTACTCTCAAACCGGGAGACCCGTGACTGCGGGGTCAGTTCCTACAAGTTACATTGGTCACGTGGGAGGTGTTGGTGCCACCCACGGGGCCATTCGGGGGCTGTTTCGAGTTCTCACCCTCTAACCCCATGTTTTTAAGCCTAAGTCTAAAAATATGCAAATTATCGTCGTATTCTCAAATCGGGAGTCCTGCGGCTGCTGGGCCAGTTCCTACGAGTTACATTGGTCCCGTGGGAGGTGTTGGTGCCACCCGCAGGGCCTTTCGAGGGCTGTTTCGAGGTTTCACCTTCTAACGCCATGTTTTTGTTAAGTCTAGAAATATGCAAATTATCATCGTATTCTCAAACCGGGAGTCCCGCGGCTGCGGGGTCAGTGCCTACGAGTTACATTGGTCCCGTGGGAGGTGTTGGTGCCACCCACGGGGCCGTTCGGGTGCTGTTTTGAGTTCTCTCCCTCTAACGCCATGTTTTTAAGCCTAAGTCTTAAAATATGCAAATTATTGTCGAACTCTCAAACCGGGAGACCAACGGCTGCGGGGTCAGTTCCAACGAGTTACATTGGTCCCGTGGGAGCTATTGGTGCCACCCACGGGGACGTTCGGGGGTTGTTTCTAGTTCTCACCCTCTAACGCCATATTTTTAAGCCTACGTCTAGAAATATGCAAATTACCGTCATACTCTCAAATCGGGAGACCCGTGGCTACGGAGTCAGTTCCTACGAGTTACATGGGTCCCGTGGGTGGTGTTGGTGCCACCCACGGGGCCGTTCGGAGGCTGTTTCGAGTTCTCACCATCTAGGGCCTTGTTTTTAAGCCTAAGTCCAAAAATATGCAAATTATCATCGTATTCTCAAACCGGGAGTCCTGCGGCTGCGGGGTCAGTTTCTATGAGTTACATTTGTCCCGTGGGAGGTGTTGGTGCCACCCACGGGGCCGTTCGGGGAATGTTTCAATTTTTCTCCCTCTAACGCCATGTTTTGCTTAAGTCTAGAAATATGCAAATTACCGTCAAATTCTCAAACCGGGAGACCCACGGCTGCGGGGTCAGTTCCTACGAGTTATATTGGTCCGGTGGGAGGTGTTGGTGCCACCCACGGGGCCGTTAGGGGGCTGTTTTGAGTTTTCACCCTCTAACGCCATGTTTTGCTTAAGTCTAGAAATATTCAAATTACCGTCGAATTCTCAAACCGGGAGACCCGCGACGGCGGGGTCAGTTCCTATGATTTACATTGGTCCCGTGGGAGGTGTTGGTGCCACCCACGGGGCCGTTCGGGGTTTGTTTTTAGTTCTCACCCACTAACGCCATGTTTTTAAGCCTAAGTCTAGAAAGACGCAAATTACCATCGTACTCTCAAACCGGGTTGCCCGCGATTGCGGGGTCAGTTCTTACGAGTTACATTGGTCCCGTGGGAGGTGTTGGTGCCACCTACGGGGCCGTTCGGGGGCTGTTTGGAGTTCTCACCCTCTAACCCCATGTTTTGCTTAAGTCTAGAAATATACAAATTATCGTCGTATTCTCAAATCGTGAGTCCCGCGGTTGCGGGGTCAGTTCCTACGAGTTACATTGGTCCCGTGGGAGGAGTTGGGGGCACCCACAGGGCCGTTCGGGGGCTGTTTCGAGGTTTCACCCTCTAACACCTTGTTTTTAAGCCTAAGTCTTAAAATATGCAAATTATCGTAGAACTCTCAAATCGGGAGACCAGCGGCTGCGGGGTCAGTTCCAACGAGTTACATCGGTCCCGTGGGAGCTGTTGGTGCCACCCACGGGGACGTTCGGGGGATGTTTCTAGTTCTCACCCTCAAACGCCATGTTTTTAAGCCTACGTCTAGAAATATGCAAATTACCGTCGTACTCTCAAACCGGGAGACCCGTGGTTACGGGTCAGTTCCTATCAGTTACATTGGTCTCATGGGAGGTGTTGGTTCCACCCACGGGGCCGTTCGGCGGCTATTTCGAGTTCTCACCATCTAATGCCATATTTTTAAGCCTAAGTCTAGAAATATGCGAATTACCATCCTACTCGCAAACCGGGAGACCCGGGCCTGCCGGGTCAGTTCATACGAGTTACATTGGTCTTGTGGGAGGTGTTGGTGCCACCCACGGGGCCGTTCGGGGGCTGTTTTGAGTTTTCACCCTCTAGCGCCATGTTTTTAATCCTAAGTCTAGAAATACTCAAATTATCATCGTATTCTCAAACCGGGAGTCCCGCGGCTGTGGGGTCAGTTCCTATGAGTTACATAAGTCCCGTGGGAGGTGTTGGTGCCACCCACGGGGCCGTTCGGGGGCTGTTTTCAGTTTTATCCCTCTAACGCCATGTTTTTAAGGCTAAGTCTAGAAATATGCAAATTACCGTCGAACTCTCAAACTGGGAGACCCGCGGCTGCAGGGTCAGTTCCTACGAGTTACATTGGTCTCGTGGGAGGTGTTGGTGCCACCCACGGGGGCGTTTGGGGGCTATTTCTAGTTCTCACCCTCTAACGCCATGTTTTTAAGCCTAAGTCTAGAAATATGCAAATTACGGTCGTGCTCTCAAACCGGGAGACCCGCGGCTACGGGGTCAGTTCCTATGAGGTACATTGGTCCCGTGGGAGGTGTTGGTGCCACCCACGGGGCCGTTCGGGGGTTGTTTTGAGTTCTCACCCTCTAGCGCCATGTTTTTAAGCCTAAGTCTAAAAATATGCAAGTTATCGTCGTATTCTCAAACCGGGAGTCCCGCGGCTGCGGGGTCAGTTCCTACGAGTTACATTGGTCCCGTGAGAGGTGTTGGTGCCACCCACGAGGCCGTTCGGGGGCTATTTTGAGTTTTCACCCTCTAACGCCATGTTTTTAAGCCTAAGTCTAAAAATATGCAAATAACCGTCGAACTCTCAAACCGGGAGACCCTCGGCTGCGAGGTCAGTTCCTACGAGTTACATTGACCCCGTGGGAGGTGTTGGTGCCACCCACGGGGCCGTTCGAGGAGATGTTTCTAGTTCTCACCCTCTAATGCCGTGTTTTTAAGCATAAGTCTAGAAATATGCAAATTACCATCGTACTTGAAAAACCGGGAGACCCACGCCTGCCGGGTCAGTTCATACGAGTTACTTTGGTCCCGTGGGAGGTGTTGGTGCCACCCCCGGGGCCTTTCGGTGGCTGTTTTGAGTTTTTACCCTCTAGCGCCCTGTTTTTAAGCCTAAGTCTCGAAATACGCAAATTGTCGTCGTATTCTCATACCGGGAGTCCCGCGGCTGCAGGGTCATATCCTACGAGTTATATTCATCCCGTGGGAGGTGTTGGTGCCACCCACGTGGCCGTTCGGGGGCTGTTTTGAGTTTTCACTCTCTAACGCCATGTTTTACTTAAGTCTAGAAATATGCAAATTACTGTCGAATTTTCAAACTGGGAAACCCGTGGCTGCGGGGTCAGTTCCTACGATTTACATTGGTCCCGCGGGAGGTGTTGGTGCCACCCACGGGGCAGTTCGGGGGCTGTTTCTAGTTCTCACCCTTTAATGCCATGTTTTTAAGCCTAAGTCTAGAAATATGCAAATTACCGTCGTACTCGCAAACCGGGAGACCCGCGCCTGCCGGGTCAGTTCATACGAGTTACATTGGTCCCGTGGGAGGTGTTGGTGCCACCCACGGGGCCGTTAGGGGGCTGTTTCGATTTTTCACCCTCTAGCGCCATGTTTTTAAGCCTAAGTCTAGAAATACACAAATTATCATCGTATTCTCATACCGGTAGTCCCGTGGCTGCGGGGTCAGTTCCTACGAGTTACATGGGTCCCGTGGGAAGTGTTGGTGCCACCCACGGGGCCGTTCGGGGGTTGTTTCGAGTTTTCACCCTCTAACGCCATGTTTTTAAGCCTAAGTCTATAAATATACAAATTACCATCGAACTCTCAAACCGGGAGACCCGCGGCTGCGGGGTCAGTTCCAACGAGTTACATTGGTCCCGTGGGAGGTGTTGGTGCCACCCATGGGGGCGTTTGGGGGCTGTTTCTAGTTCCCACCGTCTAACGCCATGTTTTTAAGCCTAAGTCAAGAAATATGCTAATTACGATCGTGCTCCCAAACCGGGAGACCCGCGGCTGCGGGGTCAGTTCCTACGAGTTACATTGGTCCCGTGGGAGGTGTTGGAGCCACCAGCGGGGACGTTCGGGGGCTGTTTCAAGTTCTCACCCTCTAACTCCATGTTTTTAATCCTAAGTCTAGAAATATGCAAATTACCATCGTATTCTCAAACCGGGAGACCCGCGGCTGCCGGGTCAGTTCCTTCAAGTTATATTGGTCCCGTGGGTGGTGTTGGTGCCACCCACGGGAGCGTTCGAGGGCTATTTCTAGTTCACACCCTCTAACGCCATGTTTTTATGCCTATGTCTAGAAATATGTAAATTACCGTCGTATTCTCAAACCGAGAGACCCGCGGCTGCGGGCTCAGTTTCTACGAGTTACATTGGTCCTGTGGGAGGTGTTGGTGCCACCCACGGGGACGTTCGGGGGCTGTTTCTAGCTCTCACACACTAACGCCATGTTTTTAAGCCTAAGCCTACAAGGATGCAAATTACCGTCGTACTCTCAAACCGGGAGACCCGTGACTGCGGGGTCAGTTCCTACAAGTTACATTGGTCACGTGGGAGGTGTTGGTGCCACCCACGGGGCCATTCGGGGGCTGTTTCGAGTTCTCACCCTCTAACCCCATGTTTTTAAGCCTAAGTCTGAAAATATGCAAATTATCGTCGTATTCTCAAATCGGGAGTCCTGCGGCTGCGGGGCCAGTTCCTACGAGTTACATTGGTCCCGTGGGAGGTGTTGGTGCCACCCACAGGGCCTTTCGAGGGCTGTTTCGAGGTTTCACCTTCTAACGCCATGTTTTTGTTAAGTCTAGAAATATGCAAATTATCATCGTATTCTCAAACCGGGAGTCCCGCGGCTGAGGGGTCAGTTTCTATGAGTTACATTTGTCCCGTGGGAGGTGTTGGTGCCACCCACGGGGCCGTTCGGGGGATGTTTCAAGTTTTCTCCCTCTAACGCCATGTTTTGCTTAAGTCTAGAAATATGCAAATTACCGTCAAATTCTCAAATCGGGAGACCCACGGCTGCGGGGTCAGTTCCTACGAGTTATATTGGTCCGGTGGGAGGTGTTGGTGCCACCCACGGGGCCGTTAGGGGGCTGTTTTGAGTTTTCACCCTCTAACGCCATGTTTTGCTTAAGTCTAGAAATATTCAAATTACCGTCGAATTCTCAAACCGGGAGACCCGCGACGGCGGGGTCAGTTCCTATGATTTACATTGGTCCCGTGGGAGGTGTTGGTGCCACCCACGGGGCCGTTCGGGGTTTGTTTCTAGTTCTCACCCACTAACGCCATGTTTTTAAGCCTAAGTCTAGAAAGATGCAAATTACCATCGTACTCTCAAACCGGGTGGCCCGCGATTGCGGGGTCAGTTCCTACGAGTTACATTGGTCCCGTGGGAGGTGTTGGTGCCACCCACGGGGCCGTTCGGGGGATGTTTGGAGTTCTCACCCTCTAACCCCATGTTTTGCTTAAGTCTAGAAATATACAAATTATCGTCGTATTCTCAAATCGTGAGTCCCGCGGTTGCGGGGTCAGTTCCTACGAGTTACATTGGTCCCGTGGGAGGAGTTGGGGGCACCCACAGGGCCCTTCGGGGGCTGTTTCGAGGTTTCACCCTCTAACACCTTGTTTTTAAGCCTAAGTCTTAAAATATGCAAATTATCGTAGAACTCTCAAATCGGGAGACCAGCGGCTGCGGGGTCAGTTCCAACGAGTTACATCGGTCCCGTGGGAGCTGTTGGTGCCACCCACGGGGACGTTCGGGGGATGTTTCTAGTTCTCACCCTCAAACGTCATGTTTTTAAGCCTACGTCTAGAAATATGCAAATTACCGTCGTACTCTCAAACCGGGAGACCCGTGGTTACGGGTCAGTTCCTATGAGTTACATTGGTCTCATGGGAGGTGTTGGTTCCACCCACGGGGCCGTTCAGCGGCTATTTCGAGTTCTCGCCATCTAATGCCATATTTTTAAGCCTAAGTCAAGAAATATGCGAATTACCATCATACTCGCAAACCGGGAGACCCGGGCCTGCCGGGTCAGTTCATACGAGTTACATTGGTCTTGTGGGAGGTGTTGGTGCCACCCACGGGGCCGTTCGGGGGCTGTTTTGAGTTTTCACCCTCTAGCGCATGTTTTTAATCCTAAGTCTAGAAATACTCAAATTATCATCGTATTCTCAAACCGGGAGTCCCGCGGGTGTGGGGTCAATTCCTATGAGTTACATAAGTCCCGTGGGAGGTGTTGGTGCCACCCACGGGGCCGTTCGGGGGCTGTTTTGAGTTTTCTCCCTCTAACGCCATGTTTATAAGGCTAAGTCTAGAAATATGCAAATTACCGTCGAACTCTTAAACTGGGAGACCCGCGGCTGCAGGGTCAGTTCCTACGAGTTACATTGGTCTCGTGGGAGGTGTTGGTGCCACCCACGGGGGCGTTTGGGGGCTATTTCTAGTTCTCACCCTCTAACGCCATGTTTTTAAGCCTAAGTCTAGAAATATACAAATTACGGTCGTGCTCTCAAACCGGGAGACCCGCGGCTACGGGGTCAGTTCCTATGAGGTACATTGGTCCCGTGGGAGGTGTTGGTGCCACCCACGGGGCCGTTCGGGGGCTGTTTCGAGTTCTCACCCTCTAGCGCCATGTTTTTAAGCCTAAGTCTAAAAATATGCAAGTTATCGTCGTATTCTCAAACCGGGAGTCCCGCGGCTGCGGGGTCAGTTCCTACGAGTTACATTGGTCCCGTGAGAGGTGTTGGTGCCACCCACGGGGCCGTTCGGGGGCTATTTGGAGTTTTCACCCTCTAACGCCATGTTTTTAAGCCTAAGTCTAAAAATATACAAATAACCGTCGAACTCTCAAACCGGGAGACCTTCGGCTGCGGGGTCAGTTCCTACGAGTTACATTGACCCCGTGGGAGGTGTTGGTGCCACCCACGGGGCCGTTCGAGGAGCTGTTTCTAGTTCTCACCCTCTAATGCCGTGTTTTTAAGCATAAGTCTAGAAATATGCAAATTACCATCGTACTTGAAAAACCGGGAGACCCACGCCTGCCGGGTCAATTCATACGAGTTACTTTGGTCCCGTGGGAGGTGTTGGTGCCACCCCCGGGGCCGTTCGGTGGCTGTTTCGAGTTTTTACCCTCTAGCGCCCTGTTTTTAAGCCTAAGTCTCGAAATACGCAAATTGTCATCGTATTCTCATATCGGGAGTCCCGCGGCTGCAGGGTCATATCCTACGAGTTATATTCGTCCCGTGGGAGGTGTTGGTGCCACCCACGTGGCCGTTCGGGGGCTGTTTTGAGTTTTCACTCTCTAACGCCATGTTTTACTTAAGTCTAGAAATATGCAAATTACCGTCGAATTTTCAAACTGGGAAACCCGTGGCTGCAGGGTCAGTTCCTACGAGTTACATTGGTCCCACGGGAGGTGTTGGTGCCACCCACGGGGCAGTTCGGGGGCTGTTTCTAGTTCTCACCCTTTAATGCCATGTTTTTAAGCCTAAGTCTAGAAATATGCAAATTACCGTCGTACTCGCAAACCGGGAGAGCCGCGCCTCCGGGTCAGATCATACGAGTTACATTGGTCCCGTGGGAGGTGTTGGTGCCACCCACGGGGCCGTTCGGGGGCTGTTTCGATTTTTCACCCTCTAGCGCCATGTTTTTAAGCCTAAGTCTAGAAATACACAAATTATCATCGTATTCTCATACCAGTAGTCCCGTGGCTGCGGGGTCAGTTCCTACGAGTTACATTGGCCCCGTGGGAGGTGTTGGTGCCACCCACGGGGCCGTTTGGTGGCTGTTTTGAGTTTTCACCCTCTAACGCCATGTTTTTAAGCCTAAGTCTATAAATATACAAATTACCGTCGAACTCTCAAACCGGGAGACCCGCGGCTGCGGGGTCTGTTCCAACGAGTTACATTGGTCCCGTGGGAGGTGTTGGTGCCACCCATGGGGGCGTTTGGGGGCTGTTTCTAGTTCCCACCCTCTAACGCCATGTTTTTAAGCCTAAGTCAAGAAATATGCTAATTACGATCATGCTCCCAAACCGGGAGACCCGCGGCTATGGGGTCAGTTCCTATGAGGTACATTGGTCCCGTGGGAGGTGTTGGTGCCACCCACGGGGCCGTTCGGGGGCTGTTTCGAGTTCTCACCCTCTAGCGCCGTGTTTTTAAGCCTAAGTCTAAAAATATACAAATTATCGTCGTATTCTCAAACCGGGTGTCCCGCAGCTGCGGGGCCAGTTCCTACGAGTTACATTGGTCCCGTGGGAGGTGTTGGTGCCACCCACGGGGCCGTTCGGGGGCTGTTTTGAGTTTTCACCCTCTAACTCCATGTTTTTAAGCCTAAGTCTAAAAATATGCAAGTTATCGTCGTATTCTCAAACCGAGAGTCCCACGGCTGCAGGGTCAGTTCCTACGAGTTACATTGGTCTCGTGAGAGGTGTTGGTGCCACCCACGGGGCCGTTCGGGGGCTATTTTGAGTTTTCACCCTCTAACGCCATGTTTTTAAGCCTAAGTCTAAAAATATGCAAATAACCGTCGAACTCTCAAACCGGGAGACCCTCGGCTGCGGGGTCAGTTCCTACGAGTTACATTGACTCCGTGGGAGGTGTTGGTGCCTCCCACGGGGCCGTTCGAGGAGCTGTTTCTAGTTCTCACCCTCTAATGTCGTGTTTTTAAGCATAAGTCTAGAAATATGCAAATTACCATCGTACTTGAAAAACCGGGAGACCCGCGCCTGCCGGGTCAGTTCATACGAGTTACTTTGGTCCCGTGGGAGGTGTTGGTGCCACCCCCGGGGCCGTTCGGTGGCTGTTTCGAGTTTTTACCCTCTAGCGCCCTGTTTTTAAGCCTAAGTCTCGAAATACGCAAATTGTGGTCGTATTCTCATACCGGGAGTCCCGCGGCTGCAGGGTCATATCCTACAAGTTATATTCGTCCCGTGGGAGGTGTTGGTGCCACCCACGTGGCCGTTCGGGGGCTGTTTTGAGTTTTCACTCTCTAACGCCATGTTTTACTTAAGTCTAGAAATATGCAAATTACCGTCGAATTTTCAAACTGGGAAACCCGTGGTTGCGGGGTCAGTTCCTACGAGTTACATTGGTCCCGCGGGAGGTGTTGGTGCCACCCACGGGGCAGTTCGGGTGCTGTTTCTAGTTCTCACCCTTTAATGCCATGTTTTTAAGCCTAAGTCTAGAAATATGCAAATTACCGTCGTACTCGCAAACCGGGAGAGCCGCGCCTGTCGGGTCAGTTCATACGAGTTACATTGGTCCCGTGGGAGGTGTTGGTGCCACCCACGGGGCCGTTCGGGGGCTGTTTCGATTTTTCACCCTCTAGCGCCATGTTTTTAAGCCTAAGTCTAGAAATACACAAATTATCATCGTATTCTCATACCGGTAGTCCCGTGGCTGCGGGGTCAGTTCCTACGAGTTACATTGGTCCCGTGGGAGGTGTTGGTGCCACCCACGGGGCCGTTCGGGGGCTGTTTCGAATTTTCACCCTCTAACGCCATGTTTTTAAGCCTAAGTCTATAAATATAAGAATTACCGTCGAACTCCCAAACCGGGAGACCCGCGGCTGCGGGGTCAGTTCCAACGAGTTACATTGGTCCGGTGGGAGGTATTGGTGCCACCCATGGGGGCGTTTGGGGGCTGTTTCTAGTTCCCACCCTCTAACGCCATGTTTTTAAGACTAAGTCAAGAAATATGCTAATTACGATCGTGCTCCCAAACCGGGAGACCCGCGGCTACGGGGTCTGTTCCTATGAGGTACATTGGTCCCGTGGGAGGTGTTGGTGCCACCCACGGGGCCGTTCGGGGGCTGTTTCGAGTTCTCACCCTCTAGCGCCGTGTTTTTAAGCCTAAGTCTAAAAATATACAAATTATCGTCGTATTCTCAAACCGGGAGTCCCGCAGCTGTGGGGTCAGTTCCTACGAGTTACATTGGTCCCGTGGGAGGTGTTGGTGCCACCCACGGGGCCGTTCGGGGGCTGTTTTGAGTTTTCACCCTCTAACTCCATGTTTTTAAGCCTAAGTCTAGAAATATGCAAATTACCGTCGAACTTTCCAACCGGGAGACCCGCGGCTGCGGGGTCAGTTCCTACGAGTTACATTGGCCCCATGGGAGGTGTTGGTGCCACCCACGGGGCCGTTTGGGGGTTGTTTCTAGTTCTCACCCTCTAACGTCATATTTTTAAGCCTAAGTCTAGAAATATGCTAATTACCATCGTACTTGCAAACCGGGAGACCCGCGCCTGCCGGGTCAGTTCATACGAGTTACTTTGGACCCGTGGGAGGTGTTGGTGCCACCCACGGGGCCGTTCGGGGGCTGTTTCGAGTTTTCACCTTCTACCGCCCTGTTTTTAAGCCTAAGTCTCAAAATACGCAAATTATCGTCGTATTCTCATACCGGGAGTCCCGCGGCTGCAGGGTCATATCCTACGAGTTATATTGGTCCCGTGGGAGGTGTTGGTGCCACCCACGGGGCCGTTTGGGGGCTGTTTTGAGTTTTCACCCTCTAACGCCATGTTTTGCTTAGGTCTAGAAATATGCAAATTACCGTTGAATTCTCAAACCGGGAGACCCGCAGTTGCGGGGTCAGTTCCTCCGAGTTACATTGGTCCCGTGGGAGGTGTTGGTGCCACCCACGCGGACGTTTGGGGGTTATTTCTAGTTCTCACCCTCTAACGTCATGTTTTTAAGCCTAAGTCTAGAAATATGCAAATTATCGCCGTACTCTCAAACCGAGAGACCCGCGGCTGCGGGGTCAGTTCCTACGAGTTACATTGGTCCCGTGGGAGGTGTTGGTGCCACCCACGGGGCCGTTCGGGGGCTGTTTCTAGTTCTCACCCTCTAATGCCATGTTTTTAAGCCTAAGTCTAGAAATACACAAATTATCATCGTATTCTCATACCGGTTGTCCCGTGGCTGCGGGGTCAGTTCCTACGAGTTACATTGGTCCCGTGGGAGGTGTTGGTGCCACACACGGGGCCGTTCGGGGGCTGTTTCGAGTTTTCACCCTCTAACGCCATGTTTTTAAGCCTAAGTCTAGAAATATAAAAATTAGCGTCGAACTCTCAAACCGGGAGACCCGCGGCTGCGGGGTCAGTTCCAACGAGTTACATTGGTCCCGTGGGAGGTGTTGGTGCCACCCATGGGGGCGTTTGGGGGCTGTTTCTAGTTCTCACCCTCTAACACCATGTTTTTAAGCCTAAGTCAAGAAATATGCTAATTACGATCGTGCTCCCAAACCGAGAGACCCGCGGCTACGGGGTCAGTTCCTATGAGGTACATTGGTCCCGTGGGAGGTGTTGGTGCCACCCACGGGGCCGTTCGGGGGCTGTTTCGAGTTCTCACCCTCTAGCGCCGTGTTTTTAAGCCTAAGTCTAAAAATATACAAATTATCGTCGTATTCTCAAACCGGGAGTCCCGCAGCTGCGGGGTCAGTTCCTACGAGTTATATTGGTCCCGTGGGAGGTGTTGGTGCCACCCACGGGGCCGTTCGGGGGCTGTTTTGAGTTTTCACCCTCTAACTCCATGTTTTTAAGCCTAAGTCTAGAAATATGCAAATTACCGTCGAACTTTCCAACCGGGAGACCCGCGGCTGGGGGGTCAGTTCCTACGAGTTACATTGGCCCCATGGGAGGTGTTGGTGCCACCCACGGGGCCGTTTGGGGGTTGTTTCTAGTTCTCACCCTCTAACGTCATATTTTTAAGCCTAAGTCTAGAAATATGCAAATTACCATCGTACTTGCAAACCGGGAGACCCGCGCCTGCCGGGTCAGTTCATACGAGTTACTTTGGACCCGTGGGAGGTGTTGGTGCCACCCACGGGGCCGTTCGGGGGCTGTTTCGAGTTTTCACCCTCTAGCGCCCTGTTTTTAAGCCTAAGTCTCAAAATATGCAAATTATCGTCGTATTCTCATACCGGGAGTCCCGCGGCTGCAGGGTCATATCCTACGAGTTATATTGGTCCCGTGGGAGGTGTTGGTGCCACCCACGGGGCCGTTTGGGAGCTGTTTTGAGTTTTCACCCTCTAACGCCATGTTTTGCTTAGGTCTAGAAATATGCAAATTACAGTTGAATTCTCAAACCGGGAGACCCGCAGTTGCGGGGTCAGTTCCTTCGAGTTACATTGGTCCCGTGGGAGGTGTTGGTGCCACCCACGGGGACGTTTGGGGGTTATTTCTAGTTCTCACCCTCAAACGTCATGTTTTTAAGCCTAAGTCTAGAAATATGCAAATTATCGCCGTACTCTCAAACCGAGAGACCCGCGGCTGTGGGGTGAGTTCCTACGAGTTACATTGGTCCCGTGGGAGGTGTTGGTGCCACCCACGGGGCCGTTCGGGGGTTGTTTCTAGTTCTCACCCTCTAATGCCATGTTTTTAAGCCTAAGTCTAGAAATATGCAAATTATCGTCGTACTCGCAAACCGGGAGACCCGCGCCTGCCGGGTCAGTTCATACGAGTTACATTGGTCCCGTGGGAGGTGTTGGTGCCACCCACGGGGCCGTTCGGGGGCTGTTTCGAGTTTTCACCCTCTAGCGCCATGTTTTTATGCCTAAGTCTAGAAATACGCAAATTATCGTCGTATTCTCATACCAGGAGTCCCGCGGCTGCAGGGTCATATCCTACGAGTTATATTGGTCCCGTGGGAGGTGTTGGTGCCGCCCACGGGGGCAGTTTTGAGTTTTCACCCTCTAACGCCATGTTTTACTTAAGTCTAACAATATGCAAATTACCGTCGAATTCTCAAACCGGGAGACTCGCGACTGCGGGGATAGTTCCTACGAGTTACATTGGTCCCGTGGGAGGTATTGGTGCCACCCACGGGGGAGTTTGGGGGCTGTTTCTATTTCTCACCCTCTAACTCCATGTTTTTAAGCCTAAGTCTAGAAATATGCAAATTACGGTCGTACTCTCAAACCGGGAGACCCGCGGCTACGGGGTCACTTCCTACGAGGTACATTGGTCCCGTGGGAAGTGTTGGTGTCACCCACGGGGCCGTTCGGGAGCTGTTTCGAGTTCTCACCCTCTAGCGCCATATTTTTAAGCCTAAGTCTAGAAATACACAAATTATCATCGTATTCTCATACCGGTAGTCCCGCGGCTGCAGGGTCAGTTCCTACGAGTTACATTGGTCCCGTGGGAGGTGTTGGTGCCACCCACGGGGCCGTTCGGGGGTTATTTCGAGTTTTCACCCTCTAACGCCATGTTTTTAAGCCTAAGTCTAGAAATATGCAAATTACCGTCGAACGCTCAAACAGGGAGACCCGCGGCTGCGGGGTCAGTTCCTACGAGTTACATTCGTCCCGTGGGAGGTGTTGGTGCCACCCACGGGGGCATTTGGGGGCTGTTTCTAGTTCTCACCCTCCAACGCCATGTTTTTAAGCCTAAGTCAAGAAATATGCAAATTACGGACGTGCTCCCAAACCGGGAGAGCCGCGGCTACGGGGTCAGTTCTTATGAGGTACATTGGTCCCGTGGGAGGTGTTGGTGCCACCCACGGGGACGTTCGGGGGCTGTTTTGAGTTCTCACCCTCTAGCGCCATGTTTTTAAGCCTAAGTCTAAAAATATGGAAATTATCGTCGTATTCTCAAACCGGGAGTCCCGCGGCTGCGGGATCAGTTCCTTCGAGTTACATTGGTCCCGTGGGAGGTGTTGGTGCCACCCACGGGGCCGTTCGGGCGTTGTTTTGAATTTTCACCCTCTAACGCCATGTTTTTAAGGCTAAGTCTAGCAATATGCAAATTATTGTCGAACTCTCAAACCGGGAGACCCGCGGCTGCAGGGTCAGTTCCTACGAGTTACATTGGCCCCGTGGGAGGTGTTGGTGCCACCCACGGGGCCGTTCGAGCAGCTGTTTCTAGTTCTCACCCTCTAATGCCATGTTTTTAAGCCTAAGTCTAGAAAATGCAAATTACCGTCGTACTTGCAAACCGGGAGACCCGCGCCTGCCGGGTCAGTTCATACGAGTTACATTGGTCCCGTGGGAGGTGTTGGTGCCACCCGCGGGGCCGTTCGGGGGCTGTTTCGAGTTTTCACCCTCTAGCGCCCTGTATTTAAGCCTAAGTCTCAAAATACGCAAATTATCGTCGTATTCTCATACCGGGAGTCCCGCGGCTGCAGGGTCATATCCTACGAGTTATATTGGTCCCGTGGGAGGTGTTTGTGCCACCCACGGGGCCGTTTGGGGGCGATTTTGAGTTTTCACCCTCTAACGCCATGTTTTGCTTAGGTCTAGAAATATGCAAATTACCGTCGAATACTCAAACCGGGAAACCCACGGCTGCAGGGTCAGTTCCTCCGAGTTACATTGGTCCCGTGGGAGGTGTTGGTGCCACCCACGGGGACGTTTGGGGGTTGTTTCTAGTTCTCACCCTCTAACGTCATGTTTTTAAGCCTAAGTCTAGAAATATGCAAATTATCGCCGTACTCTCAAACCGAGAGACCCGCGGCTGCGGGGTCAGTTCCTATGAGTTACATTGGTCCCGTGGGAGGTGTTGGTGCCACCCACGGGGCCAATCGGGGGCTGTTTCTAGTTCTCACCCTCTAATGCCATGTTTTTAAGCCTAAGTCTAGAAATATGAAAATTACCGTCGTACTCATAAACCGGGAGACCCGCGCTTGCCGGGTCAGTTCATACGAGTTACATTGGTCCCGTGGGAGGTGTTGGTGCCACCCACGGGGCCGTTCGGGGGCTGTTTCGAGTTTTCACCCACTAGCGCCATGTTTTTAAGACTAAGTCTAGAAATACGTAAATTATCGTCGTACTCTCATACCGGGAGTCCCGCGGCTGCAGGGTCATATCCTACGAGTTATATTGGTCCCGTGGGAGGTGTTGGTGCCACCCACGGGGCCGTTTCGGGGGCTGTTTTGAGGTTTCACCCTCTAACGCCATGTTTTACTTAAGTCTAGAAATATGCAAATTACCGTCGAATTCTCAAATCGGGAGACTCGCGGCTGCGGGGACAGTTCCTAAGAGTCACATTGGTCCCATGGGAGGTGTTGGTGCCACCCACGGGGGCGTTTGGGGGCTGTTTCTATTTCTCACCCTCTAACGCCATGTTTTTAAGCCTAAGTCTAGAAATATGCATATTACGGTCGTACTCTCAACTCGGGAGACCCGCGGCTACGGGGTCAGTTCCTACGTGGTACATTGGTCCCGTGGGAGGTATTGGTGCCACCCACGGGGCCGTTCGGGGGCTGTTTCGAGTTCTCACCCTCTAGCGCCATGTTTTTATACCTAAGTCTAAAAATATGCAAATTATCATCGTATTCTCAAACCGGGAGTCCCGCGGCTCTGGAGTCAGTTCCTATGAGTTACAAAAGTCCCGTGGGAGGTGTTGGTGCCACCCACGGGGCCGTTCGGGGGCTGTTTTGAGTTTTCTCCCTCTAACGCCATGTTTTTAAGCCTAATTCTAGAAATATGCAAATTAGCGTCGAACTCTTAAATCGGGAGACCCGCGGCTGCGGTGTCAGTTCCTACGAGTTACATTGGTCCCGTGGGAGGTGTTGGTGCCACCCACGGGGCCGTTCGGGGGCTGTTTTGAGTTTTCACCCTCTAACTCCATGTTTTTAAGCCTAAGTCTAGAAATATGCAAATTATCGTCGTACTCACAAACCGGGAGACCCGCGCCTGCCGGGTCAGTTCATACGAGTTACATTGGTCCCGTGGGAGGTGTTGATGCCACCCACGGGGCCGTTCGGGGGCTGTTTTGAGTTTTCACCCTCTGGCGCCATTTTTTTAAGCCTAAGTCTAAAAATACGCAAATTATCGTCGTATTCTCATACCGGGAGTCCCGCGGCTGCAGGGTTATATCCTTCGAGTTATATTGGTCCCGTGGGAGGTGTTGGTGCCACCCACGGGGCCGTTCGGGGGCTGTTTTGAGTTTTCACCCTCTAACGCCATGTTTTGCTTAAGTCTAGAAATATGCAAATTACCGTCGAATTCTCAAACAGGGAGACCCGTGGCTGCGGGGTCCGTTCTTAAGAGTTACATTGGTCCCGTGGGAGGTATTGGTGCCACCCACGGGGCCGTTCGGGGGCTGTTTCGAGTTCTCACCCTCTAGCGCCATGTTTTTATACCTAAGTCTAAAAATATGCTAATTATCATCGTATTCTCAAACCGGGAGTCCCGCGGCTCTGGAGTCAGTTCCTATGAGTTACATAAGTCCCGTGGGAGGTGTTGGTGCCACCCACGGGGCCGTTCGGGGGCTGTTTTGAGTTTTCTCCCTCTAACGCCATGTTTTTAAGCCTAATTCTAGAAATATGCAAATTAGCGTCGAACTCTTAAATCGGGAGACCCGCGACTGCGGGGTCAGTTCCTACGAGTTACATTGGTCCCGTGGGAGGTTTTGGTGCCACCCACGGGGCTGTTTGAGGGCTATTTCTAGTTCTCACCCTCTAAGGCCATGTTTTTAAGCCTAAGTCTAGAAATATGCAAATTATCGTCGTACTCACAAACCGGGAGACCCGCGCCTGCCGGGTCAGTTCATACGAGTTACATTGGTCCCGTGGGAGGTGTTGATGCCACCCACGGGGCCGTTCGGGGGCTGTTTCGAGTTTTCACCCTCTGGCGCCATTTTTTAAGCCTAAGTCTAGAAATACGCAAATTATCGTCTTATTCTCATACCGGGAGTCCCGCGGCTGCAGGGTTATATCCTTCGAGTTCTATTGGTCCCGTGGGAGGTGTTGGTGCCACCCACGGGGCCGTTCGGGGGCTGTTTTGAGTTTTCACCCTCTAACGCCATGTTTTGCTTAAGTCTAGAAATATGCAAATTACCGTCGAATTCTCAAACAGGGAGACCCGTGGCTGCGGGGTCAGTTCTTAAGAGTTACATTGGTCCCGTGGGAGGTGTTGGTGCCACCCACAGGGACGTTTGGGGGTTGTTTCTAATTCTCACCCTCTAACGTCATGTTTTTAAGCCTAAGTCTAGAAATATGCAAATTATCGTCGTACTCTAAAACCGGGAGACCCGCGACTGAGGGGTCCATTCCTACGAGTTACATTGGTCCCATGGGAGGTGTTGGTGCCACCCACGGGGCCGTTCGGGGGCTGTTTCGAGTTGTCACCCTCTAACCCCATGTTTTTAAGCATAAGTCTAAAAATATGGAAATTATCATCGTATTCTCAAACCCGGAGTCCTGCGGCTGCGGGGTCAGTTCCTACGAGTTACATTGGTCCCATGGGAGGTGTTGGTGCCACCCACGGGGCCGTTCGGGGGCTGTTTCGAGTTTTCACCCTCTAACGCCATGTTTTTCTTAAGTCTAGAAATATGCAAATTATCATCGTATTCTCAAACCGGGAGTCCCGCGGCTGCAGGGTCAGTTCCCATCGAGTTACATTTTCCCATGGGAGGTGTTGGTGCCACCCACTGGGCCGTTCGGGTGCTGTTTCGAGTTTTCACCCTCTAACGCCATGTTTTTAAGCCTAAGTCTAAAAATATGCAAATTATCGTCGAACTCTCAAACCGGGAGACCAGCGGCTGTGGGGTAAGTTCCAACGAGTAACATTGGTCCCGTGGGAGCTATTGGTGCCACCCACGGGGACGTTCGGGGGTTGTTTCTAGTTCTCACCCTCTAACGCCATGTTTTTAAGCCTACGTCTAGAAATATGCAAATTACCGTCGTAATCTCAAATTGGGAGACCCGTGGCTACGGGGTCAGTTCCTACTAGTTACATTGGTCCCGTGGGAGGTGTTGATGCCACCCACGGGGCCGTTCGGGGGTTGTTTCGAGTTTTCACCATCTAGCGCCTTGTTTTTAAGCCTAAGTCTAAAAATATGAAAATTATAGTTGTATTCTCAAACCGGGATTCCAGCGACTGCGGGGTTAGTTCCTATGAGTTACATTGGTCCCGTGGGAGGTGTTGGTGCCACCCACGGGGCCGTTCGTGGGATGTTTCGAGTTTTCACTCTCTAACGCCATGTTTTGCTTAAGTCTAGAAATATGCAAATTACCATCGAATTCTCAAACCGGGAGACCCACGGCTGCGGGGTCAGTTCCTACGAGTTATATTGGTCCTGTGGGAGGTGTTGGAGCCACCCACGGGGCCGTTCGGGGGTTGTTTTGAGTTTTCACCCTCTAACGCCATGTTTTGCTTAAGTCTAAAAATATGTAAATTACCGTCGAATTCTCAAAACGGGAGACCCGCGGCTGCAGGGTCAGTTCCTACGAGTTACATGGCCCGTGGGAGGTGTTGGTGCCACCGACGGTGCCGTTCGGGGTTTGTTTCAAGTTCTCACCCTCTAACGGCATGTTTTTAAGCCTATGTCTAGAAATATGCAAATTACCGTCGTTTTCTCAAATCGAGAGACCCGCGGCTGCGGGGTCTGTTCCTATGAGTCACACTGGTCCCGTGGGAGGTGTTGGTGCCACCCAAGGGGACGTTCGGGGGTTGTTTCTAGTTCTCACCCACTAACGCCATGTTTTTAAGCCTAAGCCTAGAAATATGCAAATTGTCGTCGTATTCTCATACCGGGAGTCCCGCGGCTGCAGGGTCATATCCTACGACTGATATTGGTCCCGTGGGAGGTGTTGGTGCCACCCACGGAGCTGTTCGCGGGCTGTTTCGGTTTCTCACCCTCTAACGCCATGTGTTTAAGCCCAAGTCTAAAAATATGCAAATTATCATCGTATTCTCAAACCGTGAGTCCCGCGGCCGTGGGGTCAGTTCCTACGAGTTACATTGGTCCTGTGGGAGGTGCTGGTGCCACCCACGGGGCCGTTCAGGGGATATTTCGAGTTTTCACCCTCTAACGCCATGTTTTTCTTAAGTCTAGAAATATGAAAATTATCGTCGTATTCTCAAACCAGGAGTCCCGCGGCTGCGGGGTCAGTTCCTACGAGTTACATTGGTCCCGTGGGAGGAGTTGGTTCCACCCACAGGGCCGTTCGGGTGCTGTTTCGAGGTTTCACCCTCTAACACCTTGTTTTTACGTCTAAGTCTTAAAATATGCAAATTATGGTCGAACTCTCAAATCGGGAGACCAGCGGCTGCAGGGTCAGTTCCAACAAGTTACATCGGTCCCGTGGGAGCTGTTGGTGCCACCCACGGGGACGTTCGGGGGTTGTTTCTAGTTTTCACCCTCTAGCGCCCTGTTTTTAAGCCTAAGTCTCGAAATACGCAAATTATCGTCGTATTCTCATACCGGGAGTCCCGCGGCTGCAGGGTCATATCCCACGAGTTATATTGGTCCCGTGGGAGGTGTTGGTGCCACCCACGGGGCCGTTCGGGGGCTATTTCGAGTTCTCACCATCTAGCGCCATGTTTTGCTTAAGTGTAGAAATATACAAATTATCGTCGAATTCTCAAAACGGGAGACCCGCGGATGTGGGGTCAGTTCCTACGAGTTACATTGGTCCCGTGGGAGGTGTTGGTGCCACCCACTGGGGCGTTTGGGGGCTGTTTCCAGTTCTCACCATCTAACGCCATATTTTGAAGCCTAAGTCTAGAAATATGAAAATTACGGTCGTACTCTCAAACCGGGAGACCCGCGGCTACGGGGTCAGTTCCTACGAGGTACATTGGTCCTGTGGGAGGTGTTGGTGCCACCCACGGGGCCATTCGGGGGCTGTTCTAGTTCTCACCCTTTATAGCCATATTTTTAAGCCTAAGTCTAGAAATATGCAAATTACCATTGTCCTGTCAAACCGGGAGACCCGCGGCTGCGGAGTCAGTTCCTACGATTTACATTGGTCCCGTGGGAGGTGTTGGTGCCACCCACGGGGACGTTCGGGGGCTATTTCGAGTTTTCACCCTCTAGCGCCATATTTTTAAGCCTAAGTCTAGAAATATGCAAATTATCGTCGTATTATCATACTGGGAGTCCCGCAGCTGCAGGGTCATATCCTACGAGTTATATTGGTCCCGTGGGAGGTGTTGGTGCCACCCACGGGGCCGTTCGGGGGCTGTTTCGGTTTCTCACCCTCTAACGCCATGTGTTTCAGCCCAAGTCTAAAATATGCAAATTATCATCATATTCTCAAACCGGGAGTCCCAAGGTTGTGGGGTCAGTTCCTACGAGTTACATTGGTCCCGTGGGAGGTGTTGGTGCCACCCACGGGGCCGTTCGGGGGCTGTTTCGAGTTCTCACCCTCTAACGCCATGTTTTTAAGCCTAAGTCTAGAAATATGAAAATTACCGTCCAATTCTCAAACTGGGAGACCCGAGGCTACGGGGTCAGTTCCTACGAGTTACATTGGTCCCGTTGGAGGTGTTGGTGCCACCCACGGGGACGTTCGGGGGCTGTTTCTAGTTCTCACCCTTTAAAACCATATTATTAAGCCTAAGTCTAAAAATATGAAAATTACCATCGTACTCTCAAATCGGGAGACCCGCGGCTACGGGGTCAGTTCCTACGATTTTCATTGGTCCCGTGGGAGGTGTTGGTGCCACCCACAAGGCCGTTCGGTGGCTATTTTGAGTTTTCACCCTCTACCGCCATGTTTTTAAGCGTAAGCCTAGAAATATGCAAATTATCGTCGTATTCTCATACCGGGAGTCCCGCGGCTGCAGGGTCATATCCTACGACTGATATTGGTCCCGTGGGAGGTGTTGGTGCCACCCACGGAGCTGTTCGGGGGCTGTTTCGGTTTCTCACCCTCTAACGCCATGTGTTTATGCCCAAGTCTAAAAATATGCAAATTATCATCGTATTCTCAAACCGTGAGTCCCGCGACCGTGGGGTCAGTTCCTACGAGTTACATTGGTCCCGTGGGAGGTGTTGATGCCACCCAGTGGGGCCGTTCGGGGGCTGTTTCGAGTTTTCACCCTCTAACGCCATGTTTTGCTTAAGTCTAGACATATGCAAATTATCATTGTATTCTAAAATCGGGAGTCCCGTCGCTGCGAGATCAGTTTCTACGAGATACATTGGTCCCTTGGGAGGTGTTGGTGCCACCCACGGGGCCGTTCGGGGGCTGTTTCGAGTTTTCACCCTCTAACGCCATGTTTTTAAGCCTATGTCTAGAAATATGCAAATTACCATCGTACTCGCAAACCGGGAGACCGGCGCCAGCCGGGTCAATTCCTACAAGTTACATTGGTCCCATGGGAGGTGTTGGTGCCACCCACGGGGCCGTTCGGGGGCTGTTTCGAGTTTTCACCCTCTAGCGCCATGTTTTTAAGCCTAAGTCTATAAATATTTAAATTATCGTCGTATTCTCATACCGGGAGTCCTGCGACTGCAGGGTCATATCCTACGAGTTATATTGGGCCCATGGGAGGTGTTGGTGCCACCCACGGGGCCGTTCGGGGGCTGGTTTGAGTTTTCAACCTCTAACGCCATGTTTTGCTTAAGTCTAGAAATATGCAAATTACCGTTGAATTCTCAAACCGGGAGACCCGCGGCTGCGGGGTCAGTTTCTACGAGTTACATTGGTCCCGTGGGAGGTGTTGGTGCCACCCACGGGGGCGTTTGGGGGCTGTTTCTCGTTCTCACCCTCTAATGCCATGTTTTTAAGCCTAAGTCTAGAAATATGCAAATTATTGTCGTACTCTCAAATCGGGAGACCCGCGGCAACGGGATCAGTTCCTACGAGTTATATTGGTCCCGTGGGAGGTGTTGGTGCCACCCACAGGGGCGTTCGGGGGCTGTTTTTAGTTCTCCCCGTCTAACGCCATGTTTGTAAACCTAAGTCTAGAAATATTCAAATTACCATCGTACTCTCAAACCGGCAGACCCGCGGTTGCGGGGTCAGTTCCTACGAGTTACATTGGTCCCGTGGGAGGTGTTGGTGCCACCGGCGGGGCCGTTCGAGGGCTGTTTCGATTTGTCATCCTTTAACGCCATGTGTTTAAGCCCAAGTCTAAAAATATGCAAATTATCATCGTATTCTCAAACAGGGAGTCCCGCGGATGTGGGGTCAGTTCCTACGAGTTACATTTGTCCCGTGGGAGGTGTTGGATTCCACCCACGGGGCCGTTCGGGGGCTGTCTCGAGTTTTCATCCTCTAACGCCATGTTTTTAAGCCTAAGTATATAAATATGCAAATTACCGTCGTACTCTCAAACCGGGAGACTCGCGCCTTCCGGGTCAGTTCCTACGAGTTACATTGGTCCCATGGGAGGTGTTGGTGCCACCCACGGGGCCGTTCGGGGGCTGTTTCGAGTTTTCACCCTCTAGCGCCATGTTTTTAAGCCTTAGTCTAGAAATATGCAAATTATCGTCGTATTCTCATACCGGGAGTCCTGCGGCTAAAGGGTCATATCCTACGAGTTATACTGGTCCCGTGGGAGGTGTTGGTGCCACCCACGGGGCCGTTCGGGAGCTGTTTTGAGTTTTCAAGCTCAAACGCCATGTTTTGCTTAAGTCTAGAAATATGCAAATTACCGTCGAATTCTCAAACCGGGAGATCCGCGGCTGCGGGGTCCGTTCCTACGAGTTACATTGGTCCCGTGGGAGGTGTTGGTACCACCCACGGGGGCGTTTGGGGGATATTTCTAGTTCTCACCCTCTAACGCCATGTTTTTAAGCCTAAGTCTAGAAATATGCAAATTACGATCGTACTCTCAAACCGGGAGACCCGCGGCTACGGGGTCAGTTCCTACGAGGTACATTGTTCCCGTGGGAGGTGTTGGAGCCATACACGGGGCCGTTCGAGGGTTGTTTTGACTTCTCTACCTCTAGTGCCATGTTTTTAAGCCTACGTCTTGAAATATGCAAATTACCGTCGTACTCTCAAACCGGGAGACCCGCGGCTACGGGGTCAGTTCCTATGAGTTACATTGCTCCCGTGGGAGGGTTTGGAGCCACCCACGGGCCGTTCGGGGGTTGTTTCGAGTTTCACCTTCTAACGCCATGTTTTTAAGCCAAAGTCCTGAAATAAACAAATTATCGTCGAACTCTCAAATCGGGAGGCCAACGGCAGCGGGGTCAGTTCCTACGAGTTACATTGGTCCCGTGGGAGCTGTGGGTGCCACCCACAGGGACGTTCGGGGGTTGTTTCTAGTTCTCACCCTCTAACGCCATGTTTTTAAGCCTACGTCTAGAAATATGCAAATTATCGTCTTACTCTCAAACCGGGAGACCGGCGACTACGGGGTCAGTTCCTACGAGTTACATTGGTCCCGTGGGAGGTGTTGGTGCCACCCACGGTGCCGTTCGGGGGCTGTTTCGAGTTTTCACCCTCTAACGCCATGTTTTGCTTAAGTCTAAAAATATGCAAATTACCATCGTACTCTCAAATTGAGAGACCCGCGGCTGCGGGGTCAGTTCCTACGATTTACATTGGTCCCGTGGGAGGTGTTGGTGCCACCCACTGGGCCGTTCGGGTGCTATTTCGAGTTTTCACCCTCTAGCACCATGTTTTTAAGCCTAAGTCTAGAAATATGCAAATTACCATCGTACTCTCAAACCCAGACACCTGCGGCTGCGGGGTCAGTTCCTACAAGTTACATTGGTCCCATGGGAGGTGTTGGGTGCCACCCACGGGGCCGTTCGGGGGTTGTTTCTAGTTCTCACCCTCTAACGCCATGTTTTTAATCCTAAGTCTAGAAATATGCAAATTACCATCGTACTCTCAAACCGAGAGACCTGCGGCTGCGGGGTCAGTTCCTACGAGTTACATTGGTCCCGTGGGAGGTGTTGGTGCCACCCACGGGGCGTTCGGGGGCTGTTTCTAGTTCTCACCCTCTAACGCCATGTTTTGTTTAAGTCTAGACATATGCAAATTATCGTCGTATTCTAAAACTGGGAGATCCGCGGCTGTGGGGTCAGTTCCTACGAGTTACATTGGTCCCGTGGGAGGTGTTGGTGCCACCCACGAGGGTGTTTGGGGGGCTGTTTCTAGTTCTCACCCTCTAACTCCATGTTTTTAAGCCCAAGTCTAGAAATATGAAAATTACGGTCGTACTCTCAAACCGGGAGACCCGCAGCTACGGGGTCAGTTCCTACGAGGTACATTGGTCCCATGGGAGGTGTTGGTGCCACCCACGGGAACGTTCGGGGGCCGTTTCTTGTTCTCACCCTCTAACGCCATGTTTTTAAGTCTAAGTTTGGAAATATGCAAATTTCTGTCGTATTCTCAAGCCGGGAGTCCCGCGGCTGCAGGGTCAGTTCCTAAGAGTTACATTGGTCCCGTGGGAGATGTTGGTGCCACCCACGGGGCCGTTAGGATGTTGTTTCTAGTTCTCACCCTCTAACGCCATATTTTTAAGCGTAAGTCTAAAAATATGAAAATTACCTTCGTATTCTCAAACCGGGAGTCTTGCGATTGCGGGATCAGTTCCTACGAGTTACATTGGTCCCGTGGGAGGTGTTGGTGCCACCCACGAGTCCGTTCGGTGGCAGTTTCGAGTTTTCACCCTCTAACGCCATGTTTTAAGCTTAAGTCTAGAAATATGCAAATTACCTCATTAGGATATTTCACTATTTGAATAAAATATATCATAGGAGAGTACAATCTCAATCTAACAAAATATATCATTTAACTTGTACCCAAAATATATCATTTAACAAAATATATCATTTAAATTCTTGGCCATGGTCAATAAGGAAGTTAGTGGTCAGGAATTTCTATGAGTATCAATGCAACTGTATTTATTTTGTCTAAGAAAGTATATTTACAATGTGAAATGACGTTCACCTGTAATCAATGCATGCAACTATAATGTCTCTTTCTGCCAACTGTTATCCTAAAAGAGAACCCCAAGCTGTATACCTACATTACCAAAGAATACAGAGACCTCAGTGGAAATTACCTCAATATGAATACCTGAATAGTGTGATATGAGTCATCAACAACAATTTGATAACATCATTCCACGAATACAAAATGTAAAATTGAAAAATAAATGAAAACCAATCCAAGTAGGCAATATGTAAACCTCGATCCGCTTGCTTTCAATATGTAAACAAATCCATAGAGAATGCATATATGCTGATGCATATATGTTTGCATATATGAAGATGCATATGTGCATATATGCTTCATATATGCCGCATATAGGCGCTTATATGCCGCATATATATGCGCATATATGCCGCATAAATGCAGCTGCATATATGCGCATATACGCATATATGCAGATATATGCTGCATATATGCATATGCATATATGCTGTTGGATTTTTAAAACCATACATATAACGTGTTTTTATATAACATGAACAAATGAATATCAATCCACGTTGTCTAATTTAATAAAATAAAAGGCAAATTTATATCTATACCGGGAGTTGTCTGACCCGAGATGCTGGCAACAGATGTCGTTCCAGGATAGGTGCAAAACATTGGAAATAGACCTATTAGTTAACGTACGCTTTCTTAAGCTTAAGTCTAGATATTATCAAATTATCAATGTATTCTCAAACCGGGAGTCCCGCGATCGTGCGGTCAATTCCTACGAGTTACATTGGTCCCGTGCGAGCTGTTGGTGCCACTCACGGGGCCGTTCGGGGGCTGTTTCGAGTTTTCACCCACTAACGCCATGTTTTTAAGCCTAAGTCTAGAAATATACAAATTACCATCGTACTCTCAAACCGGGAGACCCGCTGCTGCGGGGTCAGTTCCTACGAGTTACATTGGTCCCGTGGGATGTGTTGGTGCCACCCACGGAGCCGTTCGGGGGCTGTTTCGAGTTCTCACCTCTAACGCCATGTTTTTAAGCCTAAGTCTAGAAATATACAAATTACCATCATACTCTCAAACCGGGAGACCCGCGGTTGTGAGGTCAGTTCCTACGAGTTACATTGGTCCCGTGGGAGGTGTTGGTGCCACCCACGGGGACGTTAGGAGGCTGTTTCTAGTTCTCACCCTCTAACGCCATGTTTTTAAGCCTAAGTTTAGAAATATGCAAATTACCGTGGTACTTTCGAACCAGGAGACCCGCGGCTGCGAGGTTAGTTCCTACGAGTTACATTGGTCCCGTGGGAGGTGTCTGTGCCACCCACGGGGACGTTCGGAGGTTGTTTCTAGTTCTCACCCTCTAACGCCATGTTTTTAAGCCTAAGTCTAGAAATATTCAAATTACAATCGTACTTTCAAAATGGGAGACCCGCGGCTGCGGGTTCATTTCCTACGAGTTACATTGGTCCCGTGGGAGGTGTTGGTGCCACCAACGGGGTCGTTCGGGGGATGTTTCTAGTTCTCACCCTCTAACGCCATATTTTTAAGCTAAAGTCTAGAAATATGCACATTACCGTCGTATTCTCAAACCGGGTTACCCGCGGCTGCACGGTCAGTTCCTACGAGTTACATTGGTCCCCTGGGAGGTGTTGGTACCACCCACGGGGCCGTTCGGAGGCTGTTTCGAGTTCTCATCCTCTAGCGCCATGTTTTTAAGCCCAAGTCTAAAAATATGCAAATTATCATCGTATTCTCAAATCGGGAGTCCCGCGGCTGCGGGGTCAGTTCCAACGAGTTACTTTGGTCCCGTGAGAGGTGTTGGTGCCACCCACGGGAACGTTCGGGGGCTTTTTCGAGTTTTCACCCTCTAACGCCATGTTTTTCTTAAGTCTATAAATATGCAAATTACAGTCGAATTCTCAAACCGGGATACCCGCGGTAGCGGGGTCAGTTCCTACGAGTTACATTGGTCCCGTGGGAGGTGTTGGTGCCACCCACGGGGATGTTCGGGGACTATTTCTAGTTCTCACCCTCTAACGCCATGTTTTTAAGCCTAAGTCTAGAAATATGAAAAATTACCGTCGTACTCTCAAACCGGGAGACCCGCGGCTGCGGGGTCAGTTCCTACGAGTTACATTGGTCCCATGGGAGGTGTTGGTGCCACCCACGGGGCCGTTTGGGTGATGTTTCGAGTTTTCACCCTCTAACGCCATGTTTTTAAGACTAAGTCTAGAAATATACAAATTACCGTCGTACTCTCAAACCGGGAGACTCGTGGCTGCGGGGGCAGTTCCTACGAGTTACATTGGTCCCATGGGAGGTGTTGGGTGCCACCCACGAGGACGTTTGGGGGTTGTTTCTAGTTCTCACCCTCTAACGCCATGTTTTTAAGCCTAAGTCTTGAAATATGCAAATTTCCGTCGTACTCTCAAACCGAGAGACATGCGACTGCGGGGTCAGTTCCTACGAGTTACATTGGTCCCGTGGGAGGTGTTGGTGCCACCCACGGGGACGTTAGGGGGATGTTTCTAGTTCTCACCCTCTAACGCCATGTTTTTAAGCCTAAGTCTAGAAATATTCAAATTATCGTCATATTCTCAAACCGGGAGACCCGCGGCTTCGGGGTCAATTCCTACGAGTTACATTGGTCCCGTGGGAGGTGTTGGTGCCACCCACGGGGACGTTAGGGGGTTGTTTCTAGTTCTCACCCTCTAACGCCATGTTTTTAAGCCTAAGTCTAGAAATATTCAAATTATCGTCGTATTCTCAAATCGGGAGACCCGCGGCTTCGAGGTCAATTCCTACGAGTTACATTGGTCCCGTGGGAGGTGTTTGTGCCACCCACGGGGCCGTTCGGGGCTGTTTCTAGTTCTCACCCTCTAATGCCCTGTTTTGAAGCCAAAGTCCAGAAATATGAAAATTACCGACGTACTCTCAATTCAGGAGACCCGCGGCAACGGGGTCAGTTCCTACCAGTTACACTGGTCCCGTGAAAGGTGTTGGTGCCACCCACGGGGACGTTCGGGGGGTTGTTTGTAGTTCTCACCCTCTAACGCCATGTTTTAAAGCCTAAGTCTAGAAATATGCAAATTACTGTCGTACTCTCAAACCGAGTGACCCGCGGCTGCGGGGTCAGTTCCTACGAGTCACATTCGTCCCGTGGGATGTATTGGTGCCACCCACGGGGCAGTTCGGGGGATATTTCCAGTTCTCACCCTCTAACGCCATGTTTTTAAGCCTAAGTCTAGAAATATGCAAATTACCGTTGTACTCTCAAACCGGGAGACCCGCGACTGCGGGGTCAGTTCCTACGAGTTACATTGGTCCCGTGGGAGGTGTTGGTGCCACCCACGGGGCCGTTCGGGGGCTGTATCGAGTTTTCACCCTCTAACGCCATGTTTTTAAGCCTAAGTCTAAAAATATGTAAATTACCGTTGTACTCTCAAACCGGGAGACCCGCGGCTGCGAGGTCAATTCCTACGAGTTACATGGGTCTTGTGGGAGGTGTTGGTGCCACCCACGGGGACGTTCGGGGGCTGTTTCAAGTTCTCACCCTCTAACGCCAACTTTTGCTTAAGTCTAGAAATATGCAAATTACCGTCGTATTCTCAAACCGGGAGACCCGCGGCTGCGGGGTCAGTTCCTACAAGTTACATTGGTCCCGTGGGAGGTGTTCTTACCACCCACGGGGATGTTCAGGGGCTGTTTCTAGTTCTCACCCTCTAACGGCATGTTTTTAAGACTAAGTCTAGAAATATACAAATTACCGTCGTACTCTAAAACTCGGAGACCCGCGGCTACGGGGTCAGTTCCTACGAGTTTCATTGTTCCCGTGGGAGGTGTTGGTGCCACCCACGGGGCCGTTCAGGTGCTGTTTCTAGTTCTCACTCTCGAACGCCATGTTTTTAAGCCTAAGTCTAGAAATATGCAAATTACCGTCGTACTCTCAACCCGGGAGACTCGTGGCTGCGGGGTCAGTTCCTATGAGTTATATTGGTCCAGTGGGAGGTGTTGGGTGCCACCCACGGGGATGTTCGGGGGTTGTTTCTACTTCTCACCCTCTAACGGCATGTTCTTAATCCTAAGTCTAGAAATATGCAAATTACCGTCGTACTCTCAAACCGGGAGACCTGCGGCTACGGGGTCAGTTCCTACGAGTTACATTGATCCCATGGGAGGTGTTGGTGGCACCCAAGGGGACGTTCGGGGGCTGTTTCTAGTTCTCACCCTCTAACGCCATATTTTTAAGCCTAAGTCAAGAAATATGCAAATTACCGTCGTATTCTCAAACTGGGAGACCCGCGGCTGCGGGGTCAGTTCCTACGAGTTAGATTGGTCCCGTGGGATGTGTTGGTGCTACCCACGGGGCCTTCGGGGGATGTTTCTAGTTCTCACCCTCTAACGCCATGTTTTTAAGCCTAAGTCTAGAAATTTTCAAATTACCGTCGTACTCTCAAATCGGGAGACTTGTGGCTGCGGGGTCAGTTCCTACGAGTTACATTGGTCCCGTGGGAGGTGTTGGGTGCCACCCACGGGGACGTTCGCGGGCTGTTTCTAGTTCTCACCCTCTAAGGCCATGTTTTTAAGCCTAAGTCTAGAAGTATGAAAATTACCATCGTACTCTCAAACCGGGAGACCCGCGGCTGCGGGGTCAGTTCCTACGAGTTACATTGGTCCCGTGGGAGGTGTTGGTGACACCCACGGGGACGTTCGGGTGCTATTTGTAGTTCTCACCCTCCAACGCCATGTTTTTAAGCCTAAGTCTAGAAATATACAAATTACAGTAGTATTCTCAAACCGGGAGACCCGCGGCTACGGGGTCAATTCCTACGAGTTACATTGGTCCCGGGGAGGTGTTAGTGCCACCCACGGGGCCGTTCGGGGTCTGTTTCTAGTTCTCACCCTCTAATGCCATGTTTGTGAGCCTAAGTCTAGAATTATGCAAATTACCTGTTACTTTCAATCCGGGAGACCCGTGGCTGCGGGGTCAGTTCCTACCAGTTACACTGGTCCCGTGGGAGGTGTTGGTGCCACCCACGGGGCCTTCAGGGGCTATTTCTAGTTCTCACCCTCTAACGCCATGTTTTTAAGCCTAAGTCTAAAAATATGCAAATTTCCGTCGTACTCTCAAACCGGGAGACTCGTGGCTGCGAGGTCAGTTCCTTCGAGTTACATTGGTCCCGTGGGACGTGTTGGGTGCCACCCTTGGGGACGTTTGGGGGTTGTTTCTTGTTCTCACCCTCTAACGCCATGTTTTTAAGCCTAAGTCTAGAAATATGCAAATTACCGTCGTACTCTCAACCCGGGAGACTCGTGGCTGCGGGGTCAGTTCCTATGAGTTATATTGGTCCAGTGGGAGGTGTTGGGTGCCACCCACGGGGATGTTCGGGGGTTGTTTCTACTTCTCACCCTCTAACGGCATGTTCTTAATCCTAAGTCTAGAAATATGCAAATTACCGTCGTACTCTCAAACCGGGAGACCTGCGGCTACGGGGTCAGTTCCTACGAGTTACATTGATCCCATGGGAGGTGTTGGTGGCACCCAAGGGGACGTTCGGGGGCTGTTTCTAGTTCTCACCCTCTAACGCCATATTTTTAAGCCTAAGTCAAGAAATATGCAAATTACCGTCGTATTCTCAAACTGGGAGACCCGCGGCTGCGGGGTCAGTTCCTACGAGTTAGATTGGTCCCGTGGGATGTGTTGGTGCTACCCACGGGGCCTTCGGGGGATGTTTCTAGTTCTCACCCTCTAACGCCATGTTTTTAAGCCTAAGTCTAGAAATTTTCAAATTACCGTCGTACTCTCAAATCGGGAGACTTGTGGCTGCGGGGTCAGTTCCTACGAGTTACATTGGTCCCGTGGGAGGTGTTGGGTGCCACCCACGGGGACGTTCGCGGGCTGTTTCTAGTTCTCACCCTCTAAGGCCATGTTTTTAAGCCTAAGTCTAGAAGTATGAAAATTACCATCGTACTCTCAAACCGGGAGACCCGCGGCTGCGGGGTCAGTTCCTACGAGTTACATTGGTCCCGTGGGAGGTGTTGGTGACACCCACGGGGACGTTCGGGTGCTATTTGTAGTTCTCACCCTCCAACGCCATGTTTTTAAGCCTAAGTCTAGAAATATACAAATTACAGTAGTATTCTCAAACCGGGAGACCCGCGGCTACGGGGTCAATTCCTACGAGTTACATTGGTCCCGGGGAGGTGTTAGTGCCACCCACGGGGCCGTTCGGGGTCTGTTTCTAGTTCTCACCCTCTAATGCCATGTTTGTGAGCCTAAGTCTAGAATTATGCAAATTACCTGTTACTTTCAATCCGGGAGACCCGTGGCTGCGGGGTCAGTTCCTACCAGTTACACTGGTCCCGTGGGAGGTGTTGGTGCCACCCACGGGGCCTTCAGGGGCTATTTCTAGTTCTCACCCTCTAACGCCATGTTTTTAAGCCTAAGTCTAAAAATATGCAAATTTCCGTCGTACTCTCAAACCGGGAGACTCGTGGCTGCGAGGTCAGTTCCTTCGAGTTACATTGGTCCCGTGGGACGTGTTGGGTGCCACCCTTGGGGACGTTTGGGGGTTGTTTCTTGTTCTCACCCTCTAACGCCATGTTTTTAAGCCTAAGTCTAGAAATATGCAAATTACCGTCGTACACTCAAACTGGGAGACCTGCGGCTGCGGGGTCAGTTCCTATGAGTTACGTTGGTCCCGTGGGAGGTGTTGGTGCCACCCACAGGGACGTTCGGGGGTTGTTTCTAGTTCTCACCCTCTAACGCCATGTTTTTAAGCCTAAGTCTAGAAATATGAAAATTACCGTCTTATTCTCAAACCGGGAGACCCGCGCCTTCGGGGTCAATTCCTACGAGTTACATTGGTCCCGTGGGAGGTGTTGGTACCACCCACGGGGCCGTTCGGGGGCTGTTTCTAGTTCTCACCCTCGAATGCCCTGTTTTGAAGCCTAAGTCCAGAAATATGAAAATTACCGACGTACTCTCAATTCGGGAGACCCGCGGCTACGGAGTCAGTTCCTACCAGTTACACTGGTCCCGTGGAAGGTGTTGGTGCCACCCACGGGGACGTTCGGGGGGTTGTTTCTAGTTCTCACCCTCTAAAGCCATGTTTTAAAGCCTAAGTCTAGAAATATGCAAATTACTGTCGTACTCTCAAACCGAGTGACCCGCGGCTGTGGGGTCAGTTCCTACGAGTTACATTCGTCCCGTGGGATGTATTGGTGCCACCCACGGGGCCGTTTGGGGGATATTTCCAGTTCTCAGCCTCTAACGCCATGTTTTTAAGCCTAAGTCTAGAAATATGCAAGTTACCGTTGTACTCTCAAACCGGGAGACCCGCGCCTGCGGGTTCAGTTCCTACGAGTTACATTGGTCCCGTGGGAGGTGTTGGTGCCACCCACGGGGCCGTTCAGGGGTTGTATCGTGTTTTCACCCTCGAACGCCATGTTTTTAAGCCTAGGTCTAAAAATATGTAAATTACCGTTGTACTCTCAAACCGGGAGACCCGCGGCTGCGGGGTCAATTCCTACGAGTTACATGGGTCTAGTGGGAGGTGTTGGTGCCACCCACGGGGACGTTCGGGGGCTGTTTCTAGTTCTCACCCTCTAACGCCAACTTTTGCTTAAGTCTAGAAATATGCAAATTATCGTCGTATTCTCAAATCGGGAGACCCGCGGCTGCGGGGTCAGTTCCTACAAGTTACATTGGTCCCGTGGGAGGTGTTCTTACCACCCACGGGGATGTTCAGAGGCAGTTTCTAGTTCTCACCCTCTAACGGCATGTTTTTAAGCCTAAGTCTAGAAATATCCAAATTACCGTCGTACTCTAAAACTCGGAGACCCGCGGCTACGGGGTCAGTTCCTACGAGTTACATTATTCCCGTGGGAGGTGTTGGTGCCACCCACGGGGCCGTTCGGGGGCTGTTTCTAGTTCTCACTCTCTAACGCCATGTTTTTAAGCCTAAGTCTAGAAATATGCAAATTACCGTCGTACTCTCAACCCGAGAGACTCGTGGCTGAGGGGTCAGTTCCTATGAGTTATATTGGTCCAGTGGGAGGTGTTGGGTGCCACCCACGGGGATGTTCGGGGGTTGTTTCTACTTCTCACCCTCTAACGGCATGTTCTTAAGCCTAAGTCTAGAAATATGCAAATTACCGTCGTACTCTCAAACCGGGAGACCTGCGGCTACGGGGTCAGTTCCTACGAGTTACATTGATCCCATGGGAGGTGTTGGTGGCACCCAAGGGGACGTTCGGGGGCTGTTTCTAGTTCTCACCCTCTAACGCCATGTTTTTATGCCTAAGTCAAGAAATATGCAAATTACCTTCGTATTCTCAAACTGGGAGACCCGCGGCTGCGGGGTCAGTTCCTACGAGTTAGATTGGTCCCGTGGGAGGTGTTGGTGCTACCCACGGGGCCTTCGGGGGATGTTTCTAGTTCTCACCCTCTAACGCCATGTTTTTAAGTCTAAGTCTTGAAATTTTCAAATTACCGTCGTACTCTCAAATCGGGAGACTTGTGGCTGCAGGCTCAGTTCCTACGAGTTACATTGGTCCCGTGGGAGGTGTTGGGTGCCACCCACGGGGACGTTCGGGGGCTGTTTCTAGTTCTCACCCTCTAACGCCATGTTTTTAAGCCTAAGTCTAGAAGTATGAAAATTACCATCGCACTCTCAAACCGGGAGACCCGCGGCTGCGGGGTCAGTTCCCACGAGTTACATTGGTCCCGTGGGAGGTGTTGGTGACACCCATGGGGACGTTCGGGGGCTGTTTCTAGTTCTCACCCTCCAACGCCATGTTTTTAAGCCTAAGTCTAGACATATGCAAATTACCGTAGTACTCTCAAACCGGGAGACCCGCGGCTGCGGGGTCAATTAGTACAAGTTACATTGGTCCCGGGGAGGTGTTAGTGCCACCCACGGGGCCGTTCGGGGTCTGTTTCTAGTTCTCACCCTCTAATGCCATGTTTGTAAGCCTAAGTCTAGAATTATGCAAATTACCTGTTACTTTCAATCCGGGAGACCCGCGGCTGCGGGCTCAGTTCCTACCAGTTACACTGGTCCCGTGGGAGGTGTTGGTGCCACCCACGGCGCCTTCGGGGGCTATTTCTAGTTCTCACCATCTAACGCCATGTTTTTAAGCCTAAGTCTAGAAATATGCAAATTACCGTCGTACTCTCAAACTGGGAGACTCGTGGCTGCGAGGTCAGTTCCTTCGAGTTACATTGGTCCCGTGGGACGTGTTAGGTGCCACCCTTGGGGACGTTCGGGGGCTGTTTCTTGTTCTCACCCTCTAACGCCATGTTTTTAAGCCTAAGTCTAGAAATATGCAAATTACCGTCGTACTCTCAAACCGGGAGACCTGCGGCTGCGGGGTCAGTTCCTATGAGTTACGTTGGTCCTGTGGTAGGTGTTGGTGCCACCCACAGGGACGTTCGGGGGCTGTTTCTAGTTCTCACCCTCTAACGCCATGTTTTTAAGCCTAAGTCTAGAAATATGCAAATTACCGTCTTATTCTCAAACCGGGAGACCCGCGGCTGCTGGGTCAATTCCTACGAGTTACATTGGTCCCGTGGGAGGTGTTGGTGCCACCCACGGGGCCGTTCAGGGGCTGTTTCTAGTTCTCACCCTCTAACGCCATGTTTTTAAGCCTAAGTCTAGAAATATGCAAATTACCATCGTACTCTCAATTCGAGAGACCCGCGGCTGCGGGGTCAGTGCCTACCAGTTACACTGGTCCCGTGGGAGGTGTTGGTGCCACCCACGGGGACGTTCGATGGTTGTTTCTAGTTCTCACCCTCTAACGCCATGTTTTTAAGCCTAAGTCTTGAAATATGCAAATTACCGTCGTACTCTCTAACCGGGAGACCCGCGGTTGCGGGGTCAGTTCCTACGAATTACATTGGTCCCGTGGGATGTATTGGTGCCACCCATGGGGCCGTTCGGGGGCTATTTCTAGTTCTCACCCTCTAACGCCATGTTTTTAAGCCTAAGTCTAGAAATATGCAAATTACTGTCGTACTCTCAAACCGAGAGACCCGCGGCTGTGGGGTCAGTTCCTACGAGTTACATTCGTCCCGTGGGATGTATTGGTGCCACCCACGGGGCCGTTTGGGGGATATTTCCAGTTCTCACACTCTAACGCCATGTTTTTAAGCCTAAGTCTAGAAATATGCAAGTTACCGTTGTACTCTCAAACCGGGAGACCCGCGACTGCGGGGTCAGTTCCTACGAGTTACATTGGTCCCGTGGGAGGTGTTGGTGCCACCCACGGGGCCGTTCAGGGGTTGTATCGTGTTTTCACCCTCGAACGCCATGTTTTTAAGCCTAGGTCTAAAAATATGTAAATTACCGTTGTACTCTCAAACCGGGAGACCCGCGGCTGCGGGGTCAATTCCTACGAGTTACATGGGTCTAGTGGGAGGTGTTGGTGCCACCCACGGGGACGTTCGGGGGCTGTTTCTAGTTCTCACCCTCTAACGCCAACTTTTGCTTAAGTCTAGAAATATGCAAATTATCGTCGTATTCTCAAACCGGGAGACCCGCGGCTGCGGGGTCAGTTCCTACAAGTTACATTGGTCCCGTGGGAGGTGTTCTTACCACCCACGGGGATGTTCAGAGGCTGTTTCTAGTTCTCACCCTCTAACGGCATGTTTTTAAGCCTAAGTCTAGAAATATCCAAATTACCGTCGTACTCTAAAACTCGGAGACCCGCGGCTACGGGGTCAGTTCCTACGAGTTACATTATTCCCGTGGGAGGTGTTGGTGCCACCCACGGGGCCGTTCGGGGGCTGTTTCTAGTTCTCACTCTCTAACGCCATGTTTTTAAGCCTAAGTCTAGAAATATGCAAATTACCGTCGTACTCTCAACCCGAGAGACTCGTGGCTGCGGGGTCAGTTCCTATGAGTTATATTGGTCCAGTGGGAGGTGTTGGGTGCCACCCACGGGGACGTTCGGGGGCTGTTTCTAGATCTCACCCACTAACGCCATGTTTTTATGCCTAAGTCTAGAAATATGCAAATTACCGTCGTACTCTCAAACCGGGAGACCCCCGACTGAGGGGTCAGTTCCTACGAGTTACATTGGTCCCATTGGAGGTGTTGGTGCCACCAACGGGGTCGTTCGGCGGCTGTTTCGAGTTGTCACCCTCTAACCCCATGTTTCAATGGCAGTTTCGAGTTTTCACTCTCTAACGCCATGTTTTTTAGCTTAAGTCTAGAAATATGCAAATTACCTCTTTAGGATATTTTACTATTTGAATAAAATATATCATAGGAGGGTACAATCTCAATCTAACAAAATATATCATTTAACTTGTACCCAAAATATATCATTTAACAAAATATATCGTTTAAATTATTGTCCATGGTCAATAAGGAAGTTAGTGGTCAGGAATTTCTGTGAGTATCAATGCAACTGTATTTATTTTGTCTAAGAAAGTATATTAACAATGTGAAATGACGTTCACCTATAATCAATGCATGCCACTATAATGTCTCTTTCGGCCAACTGCTATCCTAAAAGAGAACCCCAAGCTGTATACCTACATTACCAAAGAATACAGAGACCTCAATGGAAATTACCTCAATAGGAATACCAGTATAGTGTGATATGAGTCATCAACAACAATTTGATAACATCATTCCACGAATACAAAATGTAAAATTGAAAAATAAATGAAAACCAATCCAAGTAGGACATATGTAAACCTCGATCCGCTTGCTTTCAATATGTAAACCAATCCATAGAGAATGCATATATGCTGATGCATATATGTTTGCATATATGCAGATGCATATGTGCATATATGCCGCATATATGCAGCTGCATATATGCGCATATATGTATATATGCAGATATATGCTGCATATATGCATATGCATATATGCTGTCGGATTTTTAAAACCATACATATAACGTGTTTTTATAAAACATGAACAAATGAATATCGATCCACGTTGTCTAATTTAATAAAATAAAATGCAAATTTATATCTATTGCGGGAGTTGTCTGACCTGATATGCTGGCAACAGTTGTCGTTCCCGGATAGGTGCAAAACATTGGAAATATACCTATTAGTTAACGTACGCTTTCTTAAGCTTAAGTCTAGATATTATCAAATTATTAATGTATTCTCAAACCGAGAGTCCCGCGATCGTGCGGTCAATTCCTACGAGTTGCATTGGTCCCGTGCGAGCTGTTGGTGCCACTCACGGGGCCGTTAGGGGGATGTTTCGAGTTCTCACCCTCTAGCGCCATGTTTTTAAGCCTAAGTCTAAAAATATGCAAATTATCATCGTATTCTCAAACCGAGAGTCCCGCGGCTGCGGGGCAGTTCCTACGAGTTACATTGGTCCCGTGGGAGGTGTTGGCGCCACCCACGGGGCCGTTCGGGGGCTGTTTTGAGTTTTCACCCTCTAACGCCATGTTTTTAAGCCTAAGTCTAGAAATATTCAAATTAACATCAAACTCTCAAACCGGAAGACCCGCGGCTGCGGGGTCAGTTCCTACGAGTTACATTGGTCCCGTGGGAGGTGTTGGTGCCACCCACGGGGCCGTTCGAGGAGATGTTTCTAGTTCTCACCCTCTAATGCCATGTTTTTAAGCCTAAGTCTAGAAATATGAAAATTACAGTCGTACTCGCAAACCAAGAGACCCGCGCCTTCCGGGTCAGTTCATACGAGTTACATTGGTCCCGTGGGAGGTGTGGGTTTCACCCACGGGGCCGTTCGGGGGCTGTTTCGAGTTTTCACCCTCTAGCACCATGCTTTTAAGCCCAAGTCTCGAAATACGCAAATTATCATCGTATTCTCATACCTGGAGTCCCGCGGCTGTGGGGTCATATCCTACGAGTTATATTGGTCCCGTGGGAGGTGTTGGTGCCACCCACGGGGCGGTTCGGAGGCTGTTTCGAGTTTTCACCCTCTAACGCTATGTTTTGCTTAAGTCTAAACTTATGCAAATTATCATCATATTCTAAAATCGGGAGTTCCGCGGCTGTGTGATCAGTTTCTACCAGTTACATTGGTCCCGTGGGAGGTGTTGGTGCCACCCACGGGGCAGTTCGGGGGCTGATTCGAGTTTTCACCCTCTAACGCCATGTTTTTTAGCCTAAGTCTAGAAATATGCAAATTACCATCGTACTCGCAAACCGGGAGACCCGCGCCTGCCGGGTCTGTTCCTATGGGTTACATTGGTCCCGAGGGAGGTGTTGGTGCCACCCACGGGGCCGTTCGGGGGCTGTTTCTAGTTCTCACCCTCTAATGCCATGTTTTTCAGCCTAAGTCTAGAAATATGCAAATTACCATCGTACTCGCAAACCGGGAGACCCTCGCCTGCCGGGTCTATTCATACGAGTTATATTGGTCCCGTGGGAGGTGTTGGTGCCACCCACGGGGCCGTTCGGGGGCTATTTCGAGTTTTCAGCCTCTAGCGCCATGTTTTTAAGCCTAAGTCTAAAAATACGCAAAATATCATCGTATTCTCATACCGGGAGTCCCGCGGCTGCAGGGTCCTATCCTACGAGTTATATTGGTCCCGTGGGAGGTGTTGGTGCCGCCCACGGGGCCGTTCGGGGGCAGTTTCGAGTTTTCACCCTCTAACGCCACGTTTTGCTTAAGTCTAGAAATATGCAAATTACCGTCGAATTCTCAAACCGGGAGACCCGCGGCTGCGGGGTCAGTTCCTACGAGTTACATTGGTCCCGTGGGAGGTGTTGGTGCTACCCACGGGGGTGTTTGGTGGCTGTTTCTAGTTCTCACTCTCTAACACCGTGATTTTAAGCCTAAGTATACAAATATGCAAATTACGGTCGTACTGTCAAACCGGGAGACCCGCAGTTACGGGTTCAGTTCCTACGAGGTACATTGGTCCCGTGGGAGGTGTTGGTGACACCCACGGGGCCGTTCGGGGCCTGTTTCGAGTTCTCACCCTCTAGCGCCTTGTTTTTAAGCCTAAGTCTAAAAATATGCAAATTATCATCGTATTCTCAAACCGGGAGTCCCGCGGCTGCGGGGTCAGTTCCTACGAGTTACTTAAGTCCCGTGGGAGGTGTTGGTGCCACCCATGGGGCCGTTCGGGGACTGTTTTTAGTTTTCACCCTCTAACGCCATGTTTTTAAGCCTAAGTCTATAAATATGCAAATTACCGTCGTACTCGCAAACCGGGAGACTCGCGCCTCCCGGGTCAGTTCATACGAGTTACATTGGTCCCGTGGGAGGTGTTGATGCCACCCACGGGGCCGTTCGGGGGCTGTTTCGAGTTTTCACCCTCTAGCGCCATGTTTGTAAGCTTAAGTCTAGAAATACGCAACTATCATCGTATTCTCATACCGGGAGTCCCGCCGCTGCAGGGTCATATCCTACGAGTTATATTGGTCCCGTGGGGGGTGTTGGTGCCACCCATGGGGCCGTTCGGGGGCTGTTTTGAGTTCTCACCCTCTAACGCCATGTTTTGCTTAAGTCTAAAAATATGCAAATTACCGTCGAATTCTCAAACAGGGAGACCCGCGGCTGCGGGGTCAGTTCCTACGAGTTACATTGGTCCCGTGGGAGGTGTTGGTGCCACCCACGGGGACGTTTGGGGGTTGTTTCTAGTTCCCACCCTCTAACGTCATATTTTTAAGCCTAAGTCTAGAAATATGCAAATTATCATCGTATTCTCAAACCGGGAGTCCTGTGGCTGCGGGGTCAGTTCCTACGAGTTACATTGGTCCCATGGGAGGTGTTGGTGCCACCCACGGAGCCGTTCGGGGATGTTTCGAGTTTTCACCCTCTAACGCCATGTTTTTCTTAAGCCTAGAAATATGCAAATTATCGTCATATTCTCAAATCGGGAGTCCCATGGCTGCGGGGTCAGTTCCCATCGAGTTATATTTTTCCCGTGGGAGGTGTTGGTGCCACCCACTGGGCCGTTCGGGTGCTATTTCGAGTTTTCACCCTCTAACGCCATGTTTTTAAGCCTAAGTCTAGAAAGATGCAAATTATCGTCGAACTCTCAAACCGAGAGACCAGCGGCTGCGGGGTCAGTTCCAACGAGTAACATTGGTCCCGTGGGAGCTATTGGTGCCACCCACGGGTACGTTCGGGGGAAGTTTCGAGTTTTCACCCTCTAACGTCATGTTTTGCTTAAGTCTAGAAATATGCAAATTACCGTCGAATTCTCAAACCGGGAGACCCCTGGCTACGGGGTCAGTTCCCACGAGTTACATTGGTCCCGTGGGAGATGTTGGTGCCATCCACGGGGACCTTCGGGGGTTGTTTCTAGTTCTCACCCTCTAACACCATATTTTTAAGCCTACGTCTAGAAATAAGCAAATTACCGTCGTACTCTCAAACCGGGAGACTCGTGGCTACGGGGTTAGTTCCTATGAGTTACATTGGTCCCGTGGGAGGTGTTGGTGCCACCCACGGGGCCGTTCGGGGTCTGTTTCGAGTTCTCACCATCTAGCGCCATATTTTGCTTAAGTCTTGAAATATCAAATTACCGTCGAATTCTCAAAATGGGAGACCCTCGGCTGCGGGGTCAGTTCCTACGAGTTACATTGGTCCCGTGGGAGGTGTTGGTGCCACCCACGGGGGCGTTTGGGGGCTGTTTCTAGTTCTCACCATCTAACGCCATGTTTTTACGCCTAAGTCTAGAAATATGCAAATTATCGTCGTACTCTCAAATCGGGAGACTCGCGGCTGCGGGGTCAATTCCTACGAGTTACATTGGTCCCGTGGGAGGTGTTGGTGCCACCCACGGGGACGTTCGGGGGCTGTTTCTAGTTCTCACCCACTAACGCCATGTTTTTAAGCCTAAGTCTAGAAAGATGCAAATTACCGTCGTACTCTCAAATCGGGAGACCCGCGACTGCGGGGTCAGTTCCTACGAGAAACATTGGTCCCATGGGAGGTGTTGGTTCCACCCACGGGGCCGTTCGGGGGCTGTTTCGAGTTCTCACCCTCTAACCCCATGTTTTTAAGCCTAAGTCTAAAAATATCCAAATTATCGTCGTATTCTCAAACCGGGAGTCCTACGACAGCGGGGTCAGTTCCTACGAGTTACATTGGTCCCGTGGGAGTGCTGGTGCCACCCACGGGGCCGTTCGGGGGTTGTTTCGAGTTTTCACCCTCTAACGCCAGGTTTTTCTTAAGTCTAGAAATATGCAAATTAGCGTCGTATTCTCAAACCGGGAGTCCCGCAGCTGCGGGGTCAGTTCCTACGAGTTACATTGGTCCCTTGGGAGGAGTTGGTTCCACCCACAGGGCCGTTCGGGTGTTGTTTCGAGGTTTCACCCTCTAACACCTTGTTTTTAAGCCTAAGTCTTAAAATATGCAAATTATCGTCGAACTCTCAAATCGGGAGACCAGCGGCTGCGGGGTCAGTTCCAACGAGTTACATCGGTCCCGTGGGAGATGTTGGTGCCACCCACGGGGACCTTCGGGGGTTGTTTCTAGTTCTCACCCTCTAACACCATATTTTTAAGCCTACGTCTAGAAATAAGCAAATTACCGTCGTACTCTCAAACCGGGAGACTCGTGGCTACGGGCTTAGTTCCTATGAGTTACATTGGTCCCGTGGGAGGTGTTGGTGCCACCCACGGGGCCGTTCGGGGTCTGTTTCGAGTTCTCACCATCTAGCGCCATATTTTGCTTAAGTCTTGAAATATCAAATTACCGTCGAATTCTCAAAATGGGAGACCCGCGGCTGCGGGGTCAGTTCCTACGAGTTACATTGGTCCCGTGGGAGGTGTTGGTGCCACCCACGGGGGCGTTTGGGGGCTGTTTCTAGTTCTCACCATCTAACGCCATGTTTTTAAGCCTAAGTCTAGAAATATGCAAATTACGGTCGTACTCTCAAACCGGGAGACCCGCGGCTACGGGGTCAGTTCCTACGAGGAACATTGGTCCTGTGGGAGGTGTTGGTGCCACCCACGGGGCCGTTCGGGGGCTGTTTCTAGTTCTCACCCTTTAAAGCCATATTTTTAAGCCTAAGTCTAGAAATATCCAAATTACCATTGTACTCTCAAATCGGGAGACCCGCAGCTGCGGGGTCAGTTCCTACGATTTACATTGGTCCCGTTGGAGGTGTTGGTGCCACCCAGTTCGGGGGCTATTTCGAGTTTTCACCCTCTAACGCCATGTGTTTAAGCCCAAGTCTAAAAATATGCAAATTATCATCGTATTCTCAAACCGGGAGTCCCGGGGCTGTGGGGTCAGTTCCTATGAGTTACGTTGGTCCCGTGGGAGGTGTTGGGGCCACCCACGGGGCCGTTCGGGGGCTGTTTCGAGTTCTCACCCTCTAGCTCCATGTTTTTAAGCCTAAGTCTAAAAATATGCAAATTATCGTCGTATTCTCAAACCGGAAGTCCCGCGGCTGCGGGGTCAGTTCCTACGAGTTACATTGGTCCCGTGGGAGGTGTTGGTGCCACCCACGGGGCCGTTCGGGGGCACTTTCGAGTTTTCACCCTCTAACGCCACGTTTTTCTTAAGTCTAGAAATATGCAAATTACCGTCGAATTTTCAAACTGGGAGACCCGCGGCTGCGGGGTCAGTTCCTACGTGTTACATTGGTCCCGTTGGAGGTGTTGGTGCCACCCACGGGGACGTTCGGGGGCTGTTTCTAGTTCTCACCCTTTAAAGCCATATTTTTATGCCTAAGTCTAGAAATATAAAAATTACCGTCGTACTCTCAAACCGGGAGACCTGCGGCTGCGGGGTCAGTTCCTACGATTTACATTGGTCCCGTGGGAGGTGTTGGTGCCACCCACGGGGCCGTTCGGGGTCTGTTTCGTGTTCTCACCATCTAGCGCCATGTTTTGCTTAAGTCTTGAAATATGCATATTACCGTCGAATTCTCAAAACTGGAGACCCGTGGCTGTGGTGTCAGTTCCTACAAATTACATTGGTCCCGTGGGAGGTGTTGGTGCCACCCACGGGGGCGTTTGGGGGCTGTTTCTAGTTCTCACCATCTAACGCCATGTTTTTAAGCCTAAGTCTAAAAATATGCAAATTACGGTCGTACTCTCAAACCGGGAGACCCGCGGCTAGGGGGTCAGTTCCAACGAGGTACATTGGTCCTGTGGGAGGTGTTGGTTCCACCCACGGGGCCGTTCGGGGGCTGTTTCTTGTTCTCACCCTTTAAAGCCATATTTTTAAGCCTAAGTCTAGAAATATGCAAATTACCGTCGTACTCTCAAATCGGGAGACCCGCGGCTGCGGGGTCAGATCCTACGATTTACATTGGTCCCGTGGGAGGTGTTGGTGCCAGCCACGGGGCCGTTCGGGGGCTATTTCGAGTTTTCACCCTCTAGCGCCATGTTTTTAAGCCTATGTCTAGCAATATGCAAATTATCGTCGTATTCTCATACCGGGAGTCCCGCGGCTACAGGGTCATATCCTACGAGTTATATTGGTCCCGTGGGAGGTGTTGGTGTCACCCACGGGGCCGTTCGGGGCTGTTTCGATTTCTCACCCTGTAACGCCATGTGTTTAAGCCCAAGTCTAAAAATATACAAATTATCATCGTATTATCAAACCGGGAGTCCCGGGGCTGTGGGGTCAGTTCCTACGAGTTACGTTGGTCCCGTGGGAGGTGTTGGTGCCACCCACGGGGCCGTTCGGGGGATGTTTTGAGTTCTCACCCTCTAGCTCCATGTTTTTAAGCCTAAGTCTAAAAACATGCAAATTATCGTCGTATTCTCAAACCGGAAGTCCCGCGACTGCGGGGTCAGTTCCTACGAGTTACATTGGTCCCGTGGGAGGTGTTGGTGCAACCCACGGGGCCGTTCGGGGGAACTTTCGAGTTTTCACCCTCTAACGCCACGTTTTGCTTAAGTCTAGATATATGCAAATTACCGTCGAATTCTCAAACTGGGAGACCCGCGGCTGCGGGGTCAGTTCCTACGAGTTAATTGGTCCCATTGGAGGTGCTGGTGCCACCCACGGGGACGTTCGGGGGCTGTTTCTAGTTCTCACCCTTTAAAGCCATATTTTTAAGCCTAAGTCTAGAAATATGCAAATTACCGTCGTACTCTCAAACCGGGAGACCCGCGACTGCGGGGTCAGTTCCTACGATTTACATTGGTCCCGTGGGAGGTGTTGGTGCCACCCATGGGGGCGTTTGGGGGTTGTTTCTAGTTCTCACCCTCTAACGCCATGTTTTTCAGCCTAAGTCTAGAAATATGCAAATTATCATCATACTCTCAAATCGGTAGACCCGCCGCTGCGGGGTCAGTTCCTACGAGTTACATTAGTCCCGTGGGAGGTGTTGGTGCCACTCACGGGAACGTTCGGGGGCTGTTTCGAGTTCTCACCCTCTTACGCCATGTTTTTAAGCCTAAGTCTAGAAATATGCAAATTCCCGTCATATTCTCAAACCGAGAGACCCGCGGCTGCGGGGTCTGTTCCTACGAGTTATATTGGTCCGGTGGGAGGTGTTGGTGCCACCCACGGGGGCGTTCGGGGGCTGTTTCTAGTTCTCGCCCTCTAACGCCATGTTTTTCAGGCTAAGTCTAGAAATATACAAATTACCATCATACTCTCAAACCGGCAGACCCGCGGTTGCGGGGTCAGCTCCTACGAGTTACATTGGTCCCGTGGGAGGTGATGGTGCCACCGACGGGGCCGTTCGGGGGCTGTTTCGGTTTCTCACCCTATAACGCCATGTGTTTAAGCCCAATTCTAAAAATATGCAAATTATCATCGTATTCTCAAACAGGGATTTCCGCGGCTATGGGGTCAGTTCCTACGAGTTACATTGGTCCCGTGGGAGGTGTTGGTGCCACCCACGGGGCCGTTCGGGGGCTGTTTCGAGTTTTCACCCTCTAACGCCATGTTTTGCTTAAGTCTAGACATATGCAAATTATCGTCGTATTCTAAAACCGGGAGTCCCGCGGCTGGGGGGTCAGTTCCTACGAGTTACATTAGTCCCGTGGGAGGTGTTGGTGCCACCCACGGGGCCGTTCGGGGGCTGTCTCGAGTTTTCATCCTCTAAGGCCATGTTTTTAAGCCTAAGTCTAAAAATATGCAAATTACCGTCGTACTCGAAAACCGGGAGTCCCGCGACTGCAAGGTCATATCCTACGAGTTATATTGGTCTCGTGTGAGGTGTTGGTGCCACCCACGGGGCCGTTCGGGGGCACTTTCGAGTTTTCACCCTCTAACGCCACGTTTTGCTTAAGTCTAGAAATATGCAAAATTACCGTCGAATTTTCAAACTGGGAGATCCGCGGCTGCGGGGTCAGTTCCTACGAGTTACATTGGTCCCGTTGGAGGTGTTGGAGCCACCCACGGGGACGTTCGGTGGCTGTTTCTAGTTCTCACCCTTTAAAGCCATATTTTTAAGCCTAAGTCTAGAAATATGCAAATTAACGTCGTACTCTCAAACCGGGAGACCCGCGGCTGCGGAGTCAGTACCTACGATTTACATTGGTCCCGTGGGAGATGTTGGTGCCACCCACGGGGCCGTTCGGGGTCTGTTTCGTGTTCTCACCATCTAGCTCCATAGTTTTCTAAAGTCTTGAAATATGCAAATTACCGTCGAATTCTCAAAACGGGAGACCCGCGGCTGAGGGGTCAGTTCCTACGAGTTACATTGGTCCCGTGGGAGATGTTGGTGCCACCCACGGGGGCATTTGGGGGCTGTTTCTAGTTCTCACCATCTAATGCCATGTTTTTAAGCCTAAGTCTAGAAATTGCAAATTACGGTCGTAATCTCAAACCGGGAGACCCGCGGCTACGGGGTCAGTTCCTACGAGGTACATTGGTCCTGTGGGAGGTGTTGGTGCCAACCACGTGGCCGTTCGGGGGCTGTTTCTAGTTCTCACGCTTTAAAGCCATGTTTTTAAGCCTAAGTCTAGAAATATGCAAATTACCGTCGTACTCTCAAACCGGGAGACCCGCGGCTGCGGGGTCAGTTCCTACGATTTACATTGGTCCCATGGGAGGTGTTGGTGCCACCCACGGGTCCGTTCGGGGGTATTTCGAGTTTTCACCCTCTAGCGCCATGTTTTTAAGCCTAAGTCTAGAAATATGCAAATTATCGTCGTATTCTCATACCGGGAGTCCCGCAGCTGCAGGGTCATAACCTACGAGTTATATTGGTCAGGTGGGAGGTTTTGGTGCCACCCACGGGGCTGTTCGGGGGATGTTTCGGTTTCTCACCCTCTAACGCCATGTGTTTAAGCCCAAGTCTAAAAATATGCAAATTATCATCGTATTCTGAAATCGGGAGTCCCGCGGCTGTGGGGTCAGTGACTACAAGTTACATTGGTCTCGTGGGAGGTGTTGGTGCCCCCCACGGGGCCGTTCGGGGGCTGTTTGAGTTTTCAACCTCTAACGCGATGTTTTGCTTAAGTCAAGAAATATGCAAATTACCGTTGAATTCTCAAACCGAGAGACCCGCGGCTGCGGGGTCAGTTCCTACGAGTTACATTGGTCACGTGGGAGGTGTTGGTGCCACCCACGGGGGCGTTTGGGGGTTGTTTCTAGTTCTCACCCTTAAACGCCATGTTTTTAAGCCTAAGTCTAGAAATATGCAAATTATCGTCGTACTCTCAAATCGGGAGACCCGCGGCTGCGGGGTCAGTTCCTACGAGTTACATTGGTCCCGTGGGAGGTGTTGGTGCCACCCACGGGAACGTTCGGGGGCTGTTTCGAGTTCTCACCCTCTAACGCCATGTTTTTAAGCCTAAGTCTAGAAATATGCAAATTACCGTGGTATTCGCAAACCGGGAGATCCGCGGCTGCGGGGTCAGTTCCAACGAGTTATATTGGTCCCGTGGGAGGTGTTGGTGCCACCCACGGGGGCGTTCGGGGGCTGTTTCTAGTTCTCACCGTCTAACGCCATGTTTTTAAGCATAAGTCTAGAAATATACAAATTACCATCGTACTCTCAAACCGGCAGACCCGCGGTTGCGGGGTCAACTCCTACGAGTTACATTGGTCCCGTGGGAGGTGTTGGGGCCACCGATAGGGCCGTTCGGAGGATGTTTCGGTTTCTCACCCTCTAACGCCATGTGTATAAGCCCAAGTCTAAAAATATACAAATTATCATCGTATTCTCAAACAGGGAGTTCCGCTGCTGTGGGGTCACTTCCTACGAGTTACATTGGTCCCGTGGGAGGTGTTGGTGCCACCCACGAAGCCGTTCGAGGGCTGTTTCGAGTTTTCACCCTCTAACGCCATGTTTTGCTTAAGTCTAGACATATGCAAATTATCGTCGTATTCTAAAACTGGGAGTCCCGCGGCTGCGGGGTCAGTTCCTACGAGTTACATTAGTCCCGTAGGAGGTGTTGGTGCCACCCACGGGGTCGTTTGGGGGCTGTCTCGAGTTTTCGTCCTCTAACGCCATGTTTTTAAGCTTAAGTCTAGAAATATGCAAATTACCATCTTACTCGTAAACCGGGAGACTCGCGCCTGCCGGGTCAGTTCCTACGAGTTACATTGGTCCCATGGGAGGTGTTGGTGCCAACCACGGGGCCGTTCGGGGGATGTTTCAAGTTTTCACCCTCTAGCGCATGTTTTTAAGCCTAAGTCTAGAAATACGAAAATTATCATCATATTCTCATACCGAGAGTCCCGCAGCTAAAGGGTCATATCCTACGAGTTATACTGGTCCCGTGGGAGGTGTTGGTGCCATCTACGGGGCCGTTCGGGGGCTGTTTTGAGTTTTCACCCTCTAACGCCATGTTTTGCTTAAGTCTAGAAAGATGGAAATTACCGTTGTACTCTCAAACCGGGAGACCCGCGACTGCGGGGTTAGTTCCTACGAGTTACATTGGTCACGTGGGAGGAGTTGGTTCGACCCATAGGGCCGCTCGGGTGCTGTTTCGAGGTTTCACCCTCTAACACCATGTTTTTAAGCCTAAGTCTTAAAATATGCAAATTATCGTCAAATTATCAAATCGGGAGACCAGCGGCTGCGGGGTCAGTTCCAACGAGTTACATCGGTCCCGTGGGAGCTGTTGGTGCCACCCATGGGGACGTTCGGGTGTTGTTTGTAGTTCTCACCCTCTAACGCCATGTTTTTAAGCCTACGTCTAGAAATATGCAAATTACCGTCGTACTCTCAAACCGGGAGACCCGTGGCTACGGGGTCAGTTCCTATGAGTTACATTGGTCCCGTGGGAGGTGTTGGTGCCACCCACGAGGCCGTTCGGGGTCTGTTTCGAGTTCTCACCATCTAGCGCCATGTTTTGCTTAAGTCTTGAAATAAGAAAATTACTGTCGAATACTAAAAACGGAAGACCCGCGGCTGCGGGGTCAGTTCCTACGAGTTACATTGGTGGTCCCGTGGGAGGTGTTGGTACCACCCACGGGGGCGTTTGGGGGATGTTTCTAGTTCTCACCATCTAACGCCATGTTTTTAAGCCTAAGTCTAGAAATATGCAAATTACGGTCGTACTCTCAAACCGGGAGACCCGCGGCTACGAGGTCAGTTCCTACGAGGTACATTGGTCCTGTGGGAGGTGTTGGTGCCACCCACGGGGTCGTTCGGGGGCTGTTTCTAGTTCTCACCCTTTAAAGCCATATTTTGAAGCCTAATTCTAGAAATATGTAAATTACCGTCTTACTCTCAAACCGGGAGACCCGCAGCTGCGGGCTCAGTTCCTACGATTTACATTGGTCCCGTGGGAGGTGTTGGTGCCACCTACGGGGCCGTTCGGGGGCTATTTCGAGTTTTCACCCTCTAGCGCCATGTTTTTAAGCCTAAGTCTAGAAATATGCAAATTATCATCGTATTCTCATACCGGGAGTCCCGCGGCTGCAGGGTCATATCCTACGAGTTATATTGGTCCCGTGGGAGGTGTTGGTGCCACCCACGGGGCCGTTTGGGGACTGTTTCGGTTTCTCACCCTCTAACGCCATGTGTTTAAGCCCAAGTCTAAAAATATGCAAATTATCATCGTATTCTCAAACCGGGAGTCCCGGGGCTGTGGGGTGAGTTCCTACGAGTTACATTGGTCCCGTCGGAGGTGATGGTGCCACCCACGGGGCCGTTCGGGGGATTTTTCGAGTTCTCACCCTCTAGCTCCATGTTTTTAAGCCTAAGTCTAAAAATATGCAAATTGTCGTCGTATTCTCAAATCGGAAGTCCCGCGGCTGCGGGGTCAGTTCCTACGAGTTACATTGGTCCCGTGGGAGGTGTTGGTGCCACCCACGGGGCCGTTCGGGGGCACTTTCGAGTTTTCACCCTCTAACGCCACGTTTTGTTTAAGTCTAGAAATATACAAATTACCGTCGAATTCTCAAACTGGGAGACCCGCGACTGCGGGGTCAGTTCCTACGAGTTACATTGGTCCCGTTGGAGGTGTTGGTGCCACCCACGGGGACGTTCGGGGGATGTTTCCAGTTCTCACCCTTTAAAGCCATATTTTTAAGCCTAAGTCTAGAAATATTCAAATTACCGTCGTACTCTCAAACCGGGAGACCCGCGGCTGCGGGGTCAGTTCGTACGATTTACATTGGTCCCGTGGGAGGTGTTGGTTCCACCCACGGGGCCGTTCGGGTTCTGTTTCTTGTTCTCACCATCTAGCGCCATGTTTTGCTTAAGTCTTGAAATATGCATATTACCGTCGAATTCTCAAAACGGGAGACTCGCGGCTGCGGGGTCAGTTCCTACAAATTACATTGGTCCCGTGGGTGGTGTTGGTGCCACCCACGGGGGCGTTTGGGGGCTGTTTCTAGTTCTCACCATCTAACGCCATGTTTTTAAGCCTAAGTCTAGAAATATGCAAATTACGGTCGTACTCTCAAACCGGGAGACCCGCGGCTAAGGGGTCAGTTCCTACAAGGTACATTGGTCCTGTGGGAGGTGTTGGTACCACCCACGGGGCCGTTCGGGGGCTGTTTCTAGTTCTCACCCTTTAAAGTCATATTTTTAATCCTAAGTCTAGAAATATGCAAATTACCGTCGTACTCTCAAATCGGGAGACCCGCGGCTGCGGGGTCAGATCCTACGATTTACATTGGTCCCGTGGGAGGTGTTGGTGCCACCCACGCGGCCGTTCGGGGGTTATTTCGAGTTTTCACCCTCTAGCACCATGTTTTTAAGCCTAAGTCTAGAAATATGCAAATTATCGTCATATTCTCATAACGGGAGTCCCGCGGCTGCAGGGTCATATCCTACGAGTTATATTGGTCCCGTGGGAGGTGTTGGTGCCACCCACTGGGCCGTTCGAGGGCTGTTTCGATTTCTCACCCTCTAACGCCATGTGTTTAATCCCAAGTCTAAAAATATGCAAATTATCATCGCATTCGAAAACCGGGAGTCCCGGGCTGTGGGGTTAGTTCCTACGAGTTACATTGGTCCCGTGGGAGGTGTTGGTGCCACCCACGGGGCCGTTCGGGGGATATTTCGAGTTCTCACCCTCTAGCTCCATGTTTTTAAGCCTAACTCTAAAAATATGCAAATTATCGTCGTATTCCCAAACCGGAAGTCCCCCGGCTGCGGGGTCAGTTCCTACGAGTAACATTGGTCCCGTGGGAGGTGTTGGTACAACCCACGAGGCCGTTCGGGGGCACTTTCGAGTTTTCACCCTCTAACGCCACGTTTGGCTTAAGTCTAGATATATGCAAATTACCGTCGAATTCTCAAACTGGGAGACCCGCGGCTGCGGGGTCAGTTCCTACGAGTTACATTGGTCCCATTGGAGGTGTTGGTGCCACCCACGGGGACGTTCGGGGGCTGTTTCTAGTTCTCACCCTTTAAAGCCATATTTTTAATCCTAAGTCTAGACATATTCAAATTACCGTCGTACTCTCAAACCGGGAGACCCGCGGCTGCGGGGTCAGTTCCTACGATTTACATTAGTCCCGTGGGAGGTGTTGGTGCCACCCACGGGGGCGTTTGGGGGTTGTTTCTAGTTCTCACCCTCTAACGCCATGTTTTTAAGCCTAAGTCTAGAAATATGCAAATTATCGTCGTACTCTCAAATCGGGAGACCCGCCGCTGCGGGGTCAGTTCCTATGAGTTACATTAGTCCCGTGGGAGGTGTTGGTGCCACCCACGGGAACGTTCGGGGGCTGTTTTGAGTTCTCACCCACTAACGCCATGTTTTTAAGCCTAAGTCTAGAAATATGCAAATTATCGTCGTATTCTCAAACCGGGAGACCCGCGGCTGCGGGGTCAGTTCCTACGAGTTATATTGGTCCCGTGGGAGGTGTTGGTGCCACCCACGGGGGTGTTCGGGGGCTGTTTCTAGTTCTCACCCTCTAACGTCGTGTTTTTAAGCCTAAGTCTAGAAATATACAAATTACCATCATACTCTCAAACCGGCAGACCCGCGGTTGCGGGGTTAGCTCCTACGAGTTACATTGGTCCCGTGGGAGGTGATGGTGCCACAGACGGGGACATTCGGGGGCTGTTTCGGTTTCTCACCCTATAACGCCATGTGTTTAAGCCCAAGTTTAAAAATATGCAAATTATCATCGTATTCTCAAACAGGGAGTTCCGCGGCTGTGGGGTTAGTTCCTACAAGTTACATTGGTCCCGTGGGAGGTGTTGGTGCCACCCACGGGGCCGTTGGAGGGTTGTTTCGAGTTTTAACCCTCTAACGCCATGTTTTGCTTAAGTCTAGACATATGCAAATTATCTTCGTATTCTAAAACCCATGAGTCCCGCGGCTGGGGGGGTCAGTTCCTACGAGTTACATTAGTCCCGTGGGAGGTGTTGGTGCCACCCACGGGGCCGTTCGGGGGCTGTCTCGAGTTTTCATCCTCTAAGGCCATGTTTTTAAGCCTAAGTCTAGAAATATGCAAATTACTGTCGTACTCAAAAACCGGGAATCCCGCGGCTGCAAGGTCATATCCTATGACTTATATTGGTCTCGTGGGAGGTGTTGGTGCCACCCACGGGGCCGTTCGGGGGCACTTTCGAGTTTTCACCCACTAACGCCATGTTTTGCTTAAGTCTAGAAATATGCAAATTACCGTAGAATTCTCAAACTGGGAGACCCACGGCTGCGGGGTCAGTTCCTACAAGTTACATTGGTCCCGTTGGAGGTGTTGGAGCCACCCACGGGGACGTTCGGGGGCTGTTTCTCGTTCTCACCCTTTAAAGCCATATTTTTAAGCCTAAATCTAGAAATATGCAAATTAACGTTGTACTCTCAAACCGGGAGACCCGCGGCTGCGGGGTCAGTTCCTACGATTTACATTGGTCCCGTGGGAGGTGTTGGTGCCACCCACGGGGCCGTTCGGGGTCTGTTTCGTGTTCTCACCATCTAGCTCCATGTTTTTCTTAAGTCTTGAAATATGCAAATTACCATCGAATTCTCAAAACGGGAGACCCGCGGCTGCGGGGTCAGTTCCTACGAGTTATATTGGTCCCGTGGGAGGTGTTGGTACCACCCACGGGGGCGTTTGGGGTATGTTTCTGGTTCTCACCATCTAACGCCATGTTTTTAAGCCTAAGTCTAGAAATATGCAAATTACGGTCGTACTCTCAAACCGGGAGACCCGCGGCTACGGGTGAGTTCCTACGAGGTACATTGGTCCTGTGGGAGGTGTTGGTGCCACCCACGGGGCCGTTCGGGGGCTGTTTCTAGTTCTCACCCTTTAAAGCCATGTTTTTAAGCCTAAGTCTAGAAATATGCAAATTACCGTCGTACTCTCAAACCGGGAGACCCACGGCTGCGGGGTCAGTTCCTACGATTTACATTGGTCCCGTGGGAGGTGTTGGTGCCACCCACGGGTCCGTTCGGGGGCTATTTCGAGTTTTCACCCTCTAGCGCCATGTTTTTAAGCCTAAGTCTAGAAATATACAAATTATCGTCGTATTCTCATACCGGGAGTCCCGCGGCTGCAGGGTCACATCGTACGAGTTATATTGGTCCCGTGGGAGGTGTTGGTGCCACCCACGGGCCGTTTGGGGACTGTTTCGGTTTCTCACCCTCTAACGCCATGTGTTTAAGCCCAAGTCTAAAAATATGCAAATTATCATCGTATTCTCAAACCGGGAGTCCCGGGGCTGTGGGGTGAGTTCCTACGAGTTACATTGGTCCCGTCGGAGGTGATGGTGCCACCCACGGGGCCGTTCGGGGGATGTTTCAAGTTCTCACCCTCTAGCTCCATGTTTTTAAGCCTAAGTCTAAAAATATGCAAATTATCGTCGTATTCTCAAATCGGAAGTCCCGCGGCTGCGGGGTCAGTTCCTACGAGTTACATTGGTCCCGTGGGAGGTGTTGGTGCCACCCACGGGGCCGTTCGGGGACACTTTCGAGTTTTCACCCTCTAACGCCACGTTTTGGTTAAGTCTAGAAATATACAAATTACCGTCGAATTCTCAAACTGGGAAACCCGCGGCTGCGGGGTCAGTTCCTACGAGTTACATTGGTCCCGTTGGAGGTGTTGGTGCCACCCACGGGGACGTTCGGGGGCTGTTTCCAGTTCTCACCCTTTAAAGCCATATTTTTAAGCCTAAGTCTAGAAATATTCAAATTACCTTCGTACTCTCAAACCGGGAGACCCGCGGCTGCGGGGTCAGTTCGTACGATTTACATTGGTCCCGTGGGAGGTGTTGGTTCCACCCACGGGGCCGTTCGGGTTCTGTTTCTTGTTCTCACCATCTAGCGCCATGTTTTGCTTAAGTCTTGAAATATGCATATTACCGTCGAATTCTCAAAACGGGAGACTCGCGGCTGCGGGGTCAGTTCCTACAAATTACATTGGTCCCGTGGGTGGTGTTGGTGCCACCCACGGGGGCGTTTGGGGGTTGTTTCTAGTTCTCACCATCTAACGCCATGTTTTTAAGCCTAAGTCTAAAAATATGCAAATTACGGTCGTACTCTCAAATCGGGAGACCCGCGGCTAAGGGGTCAGTTCCTACGAGGTACATTGGTCCTGTGGGAGGTGTTGGTTCCACCCACGGGGCCGTTCGGGGGCTGTTTCTAGTTCTCACCCTTTAAAGTCATATTTTTAATCCTAAGTCTAGAAATATGCAAATTACCGTCGTACTCTCAAATCGGGAGACCCGCGGCTGCGGGGTCAGATCCTACGATTTACATTGGTCCCGTGGGAGGTGTTGGTGCCACCCACGGGGCCGTTCGGGGGCTATTTCGAGTTTTCACCCTCTAGCGCCATGTTTTTAAGCCTAAGTCTAGCAATATGCAAATTATCGTCATATTCTCATACCGGGAGTCCCGCGGCTGCAGGGTCATATCCTACGAGTTATATTGGTCCCGTGGGAGGTGTTGGTGCCACCCACGGGGCCGTTCGAGGGCTGTTTCGATTTCTCACCCTCTAACGCCATGTGTTTAATCCCAAGTCTAAAAATATGCAAATTATCATCGTATTCTCAAACCGGGAGTCCCGGGGCTGTGGGGTCAGTTCCTACGAGTTACGTTGGTCCCGTGGGAGGTGTTGGTGCCACCCACGAGGCCGTTCGGGGGCACTTTCGAGTTTTCACCCTCTAACGCCACATTTGGCTTAAGTCTAGATATATGCAAATTATCGTCGAATTCTCAAACTGGGAGACCCGCGGCTGCGGGGTCAGTTCCTACGAGTTACATTGGTCCTATTGGAGGTGTTGGTGCCACCCACGGGGACGTTCGGGGGCTGTTTCTAGTTCTCACCCTTTAAAGCCATATTTTTAAGCCTAAGTCTAGAAATATGCAAATTATTGCCGTACTCTCAAACCGGGAGACCCGCGGCTGCGGGGTCAGTTCCTACGATTTACATTAGTCCCGTGGGAGGTGTTGGTGCCACCCACGGGGGCGTTTGGGGGTTGTTTCTAGTTCTCACCCTCTAACGCCATGTTTTTAAGCCTAAGTCTAGAAATATGCAAATTATCGTCGTACTCTCAAATCGGGAGACCCGCCGCTGCGGGGTCAGTTCCTATGAGTTACATTAGTCCCGTGGGAGGTGTTGGTGCCACCCACGGGAACGTTCGGGGGCTGTTTCGAGTTCTCACCCTCTAACGCCATGTTTTTAAGCCTAAGTCTAGAAATATGTTAATTACCGTCGTATTCTCAAACCGGGAGACCCGCGGCTGCGGGGTCAGTTCCTACGAGTTATATTGGTCCCGTGGGAGGTGTTGGTGCCACCCACGGGGGTGTTCGGGGGCTGTTTCTAGTTCTCACCCTCTAACGCCGTGTTTTTAAGCCTAAGTCTAGAAATATACAAATTACCATCATACTCTCAAACCGGCAGACCCGCGGTTGCGGGGTGAGCTCCTACGAGTTACATTGGTCCCGTGGGAGGTGATGGTGCCACAGACGGGGACGTTCGGGGGCTGTTTCGGTTTCTCACCCTATAGCGCCATGTGTTTAAGCCCAAGTTTAAAAATATGCAAATTATCATCATATTCTCAAACAGGGAGTTCCGCGGCTGTGGGGTCAGTTCCTACAAGTTACATTGGTCCCGTGGGAGGTGTTGGTGCCACCCACGGGGCCGTTGGAGGGCTGTTTCGAGTTTTAACCCTCTAACGCCATGTTTTGCTTAAGTCTAGACATATGCAAATTATCGTCGTATTCTAAAACCCATGAGTCCCACGGCTGGGGGGGTCAGTTCCTACGAGTTACATTAGTCCCGTGGGAGGTGTTGGTGCCACCCACGGGGCCGTTCGGGGGCTGTCTCGAGTTTTCAACCTCTAAGGCCATGTTTTTAAGCCTAAGTCTAGAAATATGCAATATACCGTCGTACTCGAAAACCGGGAAACCCGCGGCTGCAAGGTCATATCCTACGACTTATATTGGTCTCGTGGGAGGTGTTGGTGCCACCCACGGGGCCGTTCGGGGGCACTTTCGAGTTTTCACCCTCTAACGCCACGTTTTGCTTAAGTCTAGAAATATGCAAATTACCGTCGAATTCTCAAACTGGGAGACCCACGGCTGCGGGGTCAGTTCCTACAAGTTACATTGGTCCCGTTGGAGGTGTTGGAGCCACCCACGGGGACGTTCGGGGGCTGTTTCTAGTTCTCACCCTTTAAAGCCATATTTTTAAGCCTAAGTCTAGAAATATGCAAATTAACGTCGTACTCTCAAACCGGGAGACCCGCGGCTGCGGGGTCAGTTCCTACGATTTACATTGGTCCCGTGGGAGGTGTTGGTGCCACCCACGGGGCCGTTCGGGGTCTGTTTCGTGTTCTCACCATCTAGCTCCATGTTTTTCTTAAGTCTTGAAATATGCAAATTACCATCGAATTCTCAAAACGGGAGACCCGCGGATGCGGGGTCAGTTCCTACGAGTTATATTGGTCCCGTGGGAGGTGTTGGTACCACCCACGGGGGCGTTTGGGGGATGTTTCTGGTTCTCACCATCTAACGCCATGTTTTTAAGCCTAAGTCTAGAAATATGCAAATTACGGTCGTACTCTCAAACCGGGAGACCCGCGGCTACGGGTGAGTTCCTACGAGGTACATTGGTCCTGTGGGAGGTGTTGGTGCCACCCACGGGGCCGTTCGGGGGCTGTTTCTAGTTCTCACCCTTTAAAGCCATGTTTTTAAGCCTAAGTCTAGAAATATGCAAATTACCGTCGTACTCTCAAACCGGGAGACCCGCGGCTGCGGGGTCAGTTCCTACGATTTACATTGGTCCCGTGGGAGGTGTTGGTGCCACCCACGGGGCCGTTCGGGGTCTGTTTCGTGTTCTCACCATCTAGCTCCATGTTTTTCTTAAGTCTTGAAATATGCAAATTACCATCGAATTCTCAAAACGGGAGACCCGCGGCTGCGGGGTCAGTTCCTACGAGTTATATTGGTCCCGTGGGAGGTGTTGGTACCACCCACGGGGGCGTTTGGGGTATGTTTCTGGTTCTCACCATCTAACGCCATGTTTTTAAGCCTAAGTCTAGAAATATGCAAATTACGGTCGTACTCTCAAACCGGGAGACCCGCGGCTACGGGTGAGTTCCTACGAGGTACATTGGTCCTGTGGGAGGTGTTGGTGCCACCCACGGGGCCGTTCGGGGGCTGTTTCTAGTTCTCACCCTTTAAAGCCATGTTTTTAAGCCTAAGTCTAGAAATATGCAAATTACCGTCGTACTCTCAAACCGGGAGACCCGCGGCTGCGGGGTCAGTTCCTACGATTTACATTGGTCCCGTGGGAGGTGTTGGTGCCACCCACGGGTCCGTTCGGGGGCTATTTCGAGTTTTCACCCTCTAGCGCCATGTTTTTAAGCCTAAGTCTAGAAATATGCAAATTATCATCGTATTCTCATACCGGGAGTCCCGCGGCTGCAGGGTCACATCGTACGAGTTATATTGGTCCCGTGGGAGGTGTTGGTGCCACCCACGGGGCCGTTTGGGGACTGTTTCGGTTTCTCACCCTCTAACGCCATGTGTTTAAGCCCGAGTCTAAAAATATGCAAATTATCATCGTATTCTCAAACCGGGAGTCCCGGGGCTGTGAGGTGAGTTCCTACGAGTTACATTGGTCCCGTCGGAGGTGATGGTGCCACCCACGGGGCCGTTCGGGGGATGTTTCGAGTTCTCACCCTCTAGCTCCATGTTTTTAAGCCTAAGTCTAAAAATATGCAAATTGTCGTCGTATTCTCAAATCGGAAGTCCCGCGGCTGCGGGGTCAGTTCCTACGAGTTACATTGGTCCCGTGGGAGGTGTTGGTGCCACCCACGGGGCCGTTCGGGGGCACTTTCGAGTTTTCACCCTCTAACGCCACGTTTTGGTTAAGTCTAGAAATATACAAATTACCGTCGAATTCTCAAACTGGGAAACCCGTGGCTGCGGGGTCAGTTCCTACGAGTTACATTGGTCCCGTTGGAGGTGTTGGTGCCACCCACGGGGACGTTCGGGGGCTGTTTCCAGTTCTCACCCTTTAAAGCCATATTTTTAAGCCTAAGTCTAGAATTATTCAAATTACCGTCGTACTCTCAAACCGGGAGACCCGCGGCTGCGGGGTCAGTTCGTACGATTTACATTGGTCCCGTGGGAGGTGTTGGTTCCACCCACGGGGCCGTTCGGGTTCTGTTTCTTGTTCTCACCATCTAGCGCCATGTTTTGCTTAAGTCTTGAAATATGCATATTACCGTCGAATTCTCAAAACGGGAGACTCGCGGCTGCGGGGTCAGTTCTTACAAATTACATTGGTCCCGTGGGTGGTGTTGGTGCCACCCACGGGGGCGTTTGGGGGCTGTCTCTAGTTCTCACCATCTAACGCCATGTTTTTAAGCCTAAGTCTAGAAATATGCAAATTACGGTCGTACTCTCAAACCGGGAGACCCGCGGCTAAGGGGTCAGTTCCTGCGAGGTACATTGGTCCTGTGGGAGGTGTTGGTTCCACCCACGGGGCCGTTCTGGGGCTGTTTCTAGTTCTCACCCTTTAAAGTCATATTTTTAATCCTAAGTATAGAAATATGCAAATTACCGTCGTACTCTCAAATCGGGAGACCCGCGGCTGCGGGGTCAGATCCTACGATTTACATTGGTCCCGTGGGAGGTGTTGGTGCCACCCACGGGGCCGTTCGGTGGCTATTTCGAGTTTTCACCCTCTAGCGCCATGTTTTTAAGCCTAAGTCTAGCAATATGCAAATTATCGTCATATTCTCATACCGGGAGTCCCGCGGCTGCAGGGTCATATCCTACGAGTTATATTGGTCCCGTGGGAGGTGTTGGTGCCACCCACGGGGCCGTTCGAGGGCTGTTTCGATTTCTCACCCTCTAACGCCATGTGTTTAATCCCAAGTCTAAAAATATGTAAATTATCATCGTATTCTCAAACCGGGAGTCCCGGGGCTGTGGGGTCATATCCTACGAGTTACATTGGTCCCGTCGGAGGTGATGGTGCCACCCACGGGGCCGTTCGGGGGATGTTTCAAGTTCTCACCCTCTAGCTCCATGTTTTTAAGCCTAAGTCTAAAAATATGCAAATTATCGTCGTATTCTCAAATCGGAAGTCCCGCGGCTGCGGGGTCAGTTCCTACGAGTTACATTGGTCCCGTGGGAGGTGTTGGTGCCACCCACGGGGCCGTTCGGGGACACTTTCGAGTTTTCACCCTCTAACGCCACGTTTTGGTTAAGTCTAGAAATATACAAATTACCGTCGAATTCTCAAACTGGGAAACCCGCGGCTGCGGGGTCAGTTCCTACGAGTTACATTGGTCCCGTTGGAGGTGTTGGTGCCACCCACGGGGACGTTCGGGGGCTGTTTCCAGTTCTCACCCTTTAAAGCCATATTTTTAAGCCTAAGTCTAGAAATATTCAAATTACCTTCGTACTCTCAAACCGGGAGACCCGCGGCTGCGGGGTCAGTTCGTACGATTTACATTGGTCCCGTGGGAGGTGTTGGTTCCACCCACGGGGCCGTTCGGGTTCTGTTTCTTGTTCTCACCATCTAGCGCCATGTTTTGCTTAAGTCTTGAAATATGCATATTACCGTCGAATTCTCAAAACGGGAGACTCGCGGCTGCGGGGTCAGTTCCTACAAATTACATTGGTCCCGTGGGTGGTGTTGGTGCCACCCACGGGGGCGTTTGGGGGTTGTTTCTAGTTCTCACCATCTAACGCCATGTTTTTAAGCCTAAGTCTAGAAATATGCAAATTACGGTCGTACTCTCAAATCGGGAGACCCGCGGCTAAGGGGTCAGTTCCTACGAGGTACATTGGTCCTGTGGGAGGTGTTGGTTCCACCCACGGGGCCGTTCGGGGGCTGTTTCTAGTTCTCACCCTTTAAAGTCATATTTTTAATCCTAAGTCTAGAAATATGCAAATTACCGTCGTACTCTCAAATCGGGAGACCCGCGGCTGCGGGGTCAGATCCTACGATTTACATTGGTCCCGTGGGAGGTGTTGGTGCCACCCACGGGGCCGTTCGGGGGCTATTTCGAGTTTTCACCCTCTAGCGCCATGTTTTTAAGCCTAAGTCTAGCAATATGCAAATTATCGTCATATTCTCATACCGGGAGTCCCGCGGCTGCAGGGTCATATCCTACGAGTTATATTGGTCCCGTGGGAGGTGTTGGTGCCACCCACGGGGCCGTTCGAGGGCTGTTTCGATTTCTCACCCTCTAACGCCATGTGTTTAATCCCAAGTCTAAAAATATGCAAATTATCATCGTATTCTCAAACCGGGAGTCCCGGGGCTGTGGGGTCAGTTCCTACGAGTTACGTTGGTCCCGTGGGAGGTGTTGGTGCCACCCACGAGGCCGTTCGGGGGCACTTTCGAGTTTTCACCCTCTAACGCCACATTTGGCTTAAGTCTAGATATATGCAAATTATCGTCGAATTCTCAAACTGGGAGACCCGCGGCTGCGGGGTCAGTTCCTACGAGTTACATTGGTCCTATTGGAGGTGTTGGTGCCACCCACGGGGACGTTCGGGGGCTGTTTCTAGTTCTCACCCTTTAAAGCCATATTTTTAAGCCTAAGTCTAGAAATATGCAAATTATTGTCGTACTCTCAAACCGGGAGACCCGCGGCTGCGGGGTCAGTTCCTACGATTTACATTAGTCCCGTGGGAGGTGTTGGTGCCACCCACGGGGGCGTTTGGGGGTTGTTTCTAGTTCTCACCCTCTAACGCCATGTTTTTAAGCCTAAGTCTAGAAATATGCAAATTATCGTCGTACTCTCAAATCGGGAGACCCGCCGCTGCGGGGTCAGTTCCTATGAGTTACATTAGTCCCGTGGGAGGTGTTGGTGCCACCCACGGGAACGTTCGGGGGCTGTTTCGAGTTCTCACCCTCTAACGCCATGTTTTTAAGCCTAAGTCTAGAAATATGTTAATTACCGTCGTATTCTCAAACCGGGAGACCCGCGGCTGCGGGGTCAGTTCCTACGAGTTATATTGGTCCCGTGGGAGGTGTTGGTGCCACCCACGGGGGTGTTCGGGGGCTGTTTCTAGTTCTCACCCTCTAACGCCGTGTTTTTAAGCCTAAGTCTAGAAATATACAAATTACCATCATACTCTCAAACCGGCAGACCCGCGGTTGCGGGGTGAGCTCCTACGAGTTACATTGGTCCCGTGGGAGGTGATGGTGCCACAGACGGGGACGTTCGGGGGCTGTTTCGGTTTCTCACCCTATAGCGCCATGTGTTTAAGCCCAAGTTTAAAAATATGCAAATTATCATCATATTCTCAAACAGGGAGTTCCGCGGCTGTGGGGTCAGTTCCTACAAGTTACATTGGTCCCGTGGGAGGTGTTGGTGCCACCCACGGGGCCGTTGGAGGGCTGTTTCGAGTTTTAACCCTCTAACGCCATGTTTTGCTTAAGTCTAGACATATGCAAATTATCGTCGTATTCTAAAACCCATGAGTCCCACGGCTGGGGGGGTCAGTTCCTACGAGTTACATTAGTCCCGTGGGAGGTGTTGGTGCCACCCACGGGGCCGTTCGGGGGCTGTCTCGAGTTTTCAACCTCTAAGGCCATGTTTTTAAGCCTAAGTCTAGAAATATGCAATATACCGTCGTACTCGAAAACCGGGAAACCCGCGGCTGCAAGGTCATATCCTACGACTTATATTGGTCTCGTGGGAGGTGTTGGTGCCACCCACGGGGCCGTTCGGGGGCACTTTCGAGTTTTCACCCTCTAACGCCACGTTTTGCTTAAGTCTAGAAATATGCAAATTACCGTCGAATTCTCAAACTGGGAGACCCACGGCTGCGGGGTCAGTTCCTACAAGTTACATTGGTCCCGTTGGAGGTGTTGGAGCCACCCACGGGGACGTTCGGGGGCTGTTTCTAGTTCTCACCCTTTAAAGCCATATTTTTAAGCCTAAGTCTAGAAATATGCAAATTAACGTCGTACTCTCAAACCGGGAGACCCGCGGCTGCGGGGTCAGTTCCTACGATTTACATTGGTCCCGTGGGAGGTGTTGGTGCCACCCACGGGGCCGTTCGGGGTCTGTTTCGTGTTCTCACCATCTAGCTCCATGTTTTTCTTAAGTCTTGAAATATGCAAATTACCATCGAATTCTCAAAACAGGAGACCCGCGGATGCGGGGTCAGTTCCTACGAGTTATATTGGTCCCGTGGGAGGTGTTGGTACCACCCACGGGGGCGTTTGGGGGATGTTTCTGGTTCTCACCATCTAACGCCATGTTTTTAAGCCTAAGTCTAGAAATATGCAAATTACGGTCGTACTCTCAAACCGGGAGACCCGCGGCTACGGGTGAGTTCCTACGAGGTACATTGGTCCTGTGGGAGGTGTTGGTGCCACCCACGGGGCCGTTCGGGGGCTGTTTCTAGTTCTCACCCTTTAAAGCCATGTTTTTAAGCCTAAGTCTAGAAATATGCAAATTACCGTCGTACTCTCAAACCGGGAGACCCGCGGCTGCGGGGTCAGTTCCTACGATTTACATTGGTCCCGTGGGAGGTGTTGGTGCCACACACGGGGCCGTTCGGGGTCTGTTTCGTGTTCTCACCATCTAGCTCCATGTTTTTCTTAAGTCTTGAAATATGCAAATTACCATCGAATTCTCAAAACGGGAGACCCGCGGCTGCGGGGTCAGTTCCTACGAGTTATATTGGTCCCGTGGGAGGTGTTGGTACCACCCACGGGGGCGTTTGGGGTATGTTTCTGGTTCTCACCATCTAACGCCATGTTTTTAAGCCTAAGTCTAGAAATATGCAAATTACGGTCGTACTCTCAAACCGGGAGACCCGCGGCTACGGGTGAGTTCCTACGAGGTACATTGGTCCTGTGGGAGGTGTTGGTGCCACCCACGGGGCCGTTCGGGGGCTGTTTCTAGTTCTCACCCTTTAAAGCCATGTTTTTAAGCCTAAGTCTAGAAATATGCAAATTACCGTCGTACTCTCAAACCGGGAGACCCGCGGCTGCGGGGTCAGTTCCTACGATTTACATTGGTCCCGTGGGAGGTGTTGGTGCCACCCACGGGTCCGTTCGGGGGCTATTTCGAGTTTTCACCCTCTAGCGCCATGTTTTTAAGCCTAAGTCTAGAAATATGCAAATTATCATCGTATTCTCATACCGGGAGTCCCGCGGCTGCAGGGTCACATCGTACGAGTTATATTGGTCCCGTGGGAGGTGTTGGTGCCACCCACGGGGCCGTTTGGGGACTGTTTCGGTTTCTCACCCTCTAACGCCATGTGTTTAAGCCCGAGTCTAAAAATATGCAAATTATCATCGTATTCTCAAACCGGGAGTCCCGGGGCTGTGAGGTGAGTTCCTACGAGTTACATTGGTCCCGTCGGAGGTGATGGTGCCACCCACGGGGCCGTTCGGGGGATGTTTCGAGTTCTCACCCTCTAGCTCCATGTTTTTAAGCCTAAGTCTAAAAATATGCAAATTGTCATCGTATTCTCAAATCGGAAGTCCCGCGGCTGCGGGGTCAGTTCCTACGAGTTACATTGGTCCCGTGGGAGGTGTTGGTGCCACCCACGGGGCCGTTCGGGGGCACTTTCGAGTTTTCACCCTCTAACGCCACGTTTTGGTTAAGTCTAGAAATATACAAATTACCGTCGAATTCTCAAACTGGGAAACCCGTGGCTGCGGGGTCAGTTCCTACGAGTTACATTGGTCCCGTTGGAGGTGTTGGTGCCACCCACGGGGACGTTCGGGGGCTGTTTCCAGTTCTCACCCTTTAAAGCCATATTTTTAAGCCTAAGTCTAGAAATATTCAAATTACCGTCGTACTCTCAAACCGGGAGACCCGCGGCTGCGGGGTCAGTTCCTACGATTTACATTGGTCCCGTGGGAGGTGTTGGTTCCACCCACGGGGCCGTTCGGGTTCTGTTTCTTGTTCTCACCATCTAGCGCCATGTTTTGCTTAAGTCTTGAAATATGCATATTACCGTCGAATTCTCAAAACGGGAGACTCGCGGCTGCGGGGTCAGTTCCTACAAATTACATTGGTCCCGTGGGTGGTGTTGGTGCCACCCACGGGGGCGTTTGGGGGCTGTCTCTAGTTCTCACCATCTAACGCCATGTTTTTAAGCCTAAGTCTAGAAATATGCAAATTACGGTCGTACTCTCAAACCGGGAGACCCGCGGCTAAGGGGTCAGTTCCTGCGAGGTACATTGGTCCTGTGGGAGGTGTTGGTTCCACCCACGGGGCCGTTCTGGGGCTGTTTCTAGTTCTCACCCTTTAAAGTCATATTTTTAATCCTAAGTATAGAAATATGCAAATTACCGTCGTACTCTCAAATCGGGAGACCCGCGGCTGCGGGGTCAGATCCTACGATTTACATTGGTCCCGTGGGAGGTGTTGGTGCCACCCACGGGGCCGTTCGGTGGCTATTTCGAGTTTTCACCCTCTAGCGCCATGTTTTTAAGCCTAAGTCTAGCAATATGCAAATTATCGTCATATTCTCATACCGGGAGTCCCGCGGCTGCAGGGTCATATCCTACGAGTTATATTGGTCCCGTGGGAGGTGTTGGTGCCACCCACGGGGCCGTTCGAGGGCTGTTTCGATTTCTCACCCTCTAACGCCATGTGTTTAATCCCAAGTCTAAAAATATGTAAATTATCATCGTATTCTCAAACCGGGAGTCCCGGGGCTGTGGGGTCAGTTCCTACGAGTTACGTTGGTCCCGTGGGAGGTGTTGGTGCCACCCACGAGGCCGTTCGGGGGCACTTTCGAGTTTTCACCCTCTAACGCCACGTTTGGCTTAAGTCTAGATATATGCAAATTACCGTCGAATTCTCAAACTGGGAGACCCGCGGCTGCGGGGTCAGTTCCTACGAGTTACATTGGTCCCATTGGAGGTGTTGGTGCCACCCACGGGGACGTTCGGGGGCTGTTTCTAGTTCTCACCCTTTAAAGCCATATTTTTAAGCCTAAGTCTAGAAATATGCAAATTACCGTCGTACTCTCAAACCGGGAGACCCGCGGGTGCGGGGTCAGTTCCTACGATTTACATTAGTCCCGTGGGAGGTGTTGGTGCCACCCACGGGGGCGTTTGGGGGTTGTTTCTAGTTCTCACCCTCTAACGCCATGTTTTTAAGCCTAAGTCTAGAAATATGCAAATTATCGTCGTACTCTCAAATCGGGAGACCCGCCGCTGCGGGGTCAGTTCCTATGAGTTACATTAGTCCCGTGGGAGGTGTTGGTGCCACCCACGGGAACATTCGGGGGCTGTTTCGAGTTCTCACCCTCTAACGCCATGTTTTTAAGCCTAAGTTTAGAAATATGTTAATTACCGTCGTATTCTCAAACCGGGAGACCCGCGGCTGCGGGGTCAGTTCCTACGAGTTATATTGGTCCCGTGGGAGGTGTTGGTGCCACCCACGGGGGTGTTCGGGGGCTGTTTCTAGTTCTCACCCTCTAACGCCGTATTTTTAGGCCTAAGTCTAGAAATATACAAATTAGCATCATACTCTCAAACCGGCAGACCCGCGGTTGCGGGGTGAGCTCCTACGAGTTACATTGGTCCCGTGGGAGGTGATGGTGCCACAGACGGGGACGTTCGGGGGCTGTTTCGGTTTCTCACCCTATAACGCCATGTTTTTAAGCCCAAGTTTAAAAATATGCAAATTATCATCGTATTCTCAAACAGGGAGTTCCGCGGCTGTGGGGTCAGTTCCTACAAGTTACATTGGTCCCGTGGGAGGTGTTGGTGCCACCCACGGGGCCGTTGGAGGGCTGTTTCGAGTTTTCACCCTCTAACGCCATGTTTTGCTTAAGTCTAGACATATGCAAATTATCGTCGTATTCTAAAACCGGGAGTCCCGCGGCTGGGGGGTCAGTTCCTACGAGTTACATTAGTCCCGTGGGAGGTGTTGGTGCCACCTACGGGGCCGTTCGGGGGCTGTCTCGAGTTTTCATCCTCTAAGGCCATGTTTTTAAGCCTAAGTCTAGAAATATGCAAATTACCGTCGTACTCAAAAACCGGGAATCCCGCGGCTGCAAGGTCATATCCTACGACTTATATTGGTCTCGTGGGAGGTGTTGGAGCCACCCACGGGGCCGTTCGGGGGCACTTTCGAGTTTTCACCCTCTAACGCCACGTTTTGCTTAAGTCTAGAAATATGCAAATTACCGTCGAATTCTCAAACTGGGAGACCCACGGCTGCGGGGTCAGTTCCTACGAGTTACATTGGTCTTGTTGGAGGTGTTGGAGCCACCCACGGGGACGTTCGGGGGCTGCTTCTAGTTCTCACCCTTTAAAGCCATATTTTTAAGCCTAAGTCTAGAAATATTCAAATTACCGTCTTATTCTCAAACCGGGAGACCCGCGGCTGCGGGGTCATTTCCTTCGATTTACATTGGTCCCGTGGGAGGTGTTGGTGCCACCCACGGGGCCGTTCGGGGTCTGTTTCGTGTTCTCACCATCTAGCTCCATGTTTTTCTTAAGTCTTGAAATATGCGAATTACCGTCGAATTCTCAAAACGGGAGACCCGCGGCTGCGGGGTCAGTTCCTACGAGTTATATTGGTCCCGTGGGAGGTGTTGTTGCCACCCACGGGGGCGTTTGGGGGATGTTTCTGGTTCTCACCATCTAACGCCATGTTTTTAAGCCTAAGTCTAGAAATATGCAAATTACGGTCGTACTCTCAAACCGGGAGACCCGCGGCTACGGGTGAGTTCCTACGAGGTACATTGGTCCTATGGGAGGGGTTGGTGCCACCCACGGGGCCGTTCGGGGGCTGTTTCTAGTTCTCACCCTTTAAAGCCATGTTTTTAAGCCTAAGTCTATAAATATGCAAATTACCGTCGTACTCTCAAACCGGGAGACCCGCGGCTGCGGGGTCAGTTCCTACGATTTACATTGGTCCCGTGGGAGGTGTTGGTGCCACCCACGGGTCCGTTCGTGGGTATTTCGAGTTTTCACCCTCTAGCGCCATGTTTTTAAGCCTAAAGTCTAGAAATATGCAAATTATCGTCGTTTTCTCATACCGGGAGTCCCGCGGCTGCAGGGTCACATCGTACGAGTTATATTGGTCCCGTGGGAGGTGTTGGTGCCACCCACGGGCCCGTTCGGGGGCTGTTTCGGTTTCTCAACCTCTAACGCCATGTGTTTAAGCCCAAGTCTAAAAATATGCAAATTATCATCGTATTCTCAAACTGGGAGTCCCGGGGCTGTGGGGTCAGTTCCTACGAGTTTCGTTGGTCCCGTGTGAGGTGTTGGTGCCACCCAGGGGGCCGTTCGGGGGCTGTTTCGAGTTCTCACCCTTTAAAGCCATGTTTTTAAGCCTAAGTCTAGAAATATGTAAATTACCGTCTTACTCTCAAACCGGGAGACCCGCAGCTGCGGGCTAAGTTTCTACGATTTACATTGGTCCCGTGGGAGGTGTTGGTGCCACCCGCGGGGCCGTTCGGGGCCTATTTCGAGTTTTCACCCTCTAGCGCCATGTTTTTAAGCCTAAGTCTAGAAATATACAAATTATCGTCGTATTCTCATACCGGGAGTCCCGCGGCTGCAGGGTCATATCCTACGAGTTATATTGGTCCCGTGGGAGGTGTTGGTGCCACCCACGGGGCCGTTTGGGGACTGTTTCGGTTTCTCACCCTCTAACGCCATGTGTTTAAGCCCAAGTCTAAAAATATGCAAATTATCATCGTATTCTCAAACCGGGAGTCCCAGGGCTGTGGGGTGAGTTCCTACGAGTTACATTGGTCCCGTCGGAGGTGATGGTGCCACCCACGGGGCCGTTCGGGGGATGTTTCGAGTTCTCACCCTCTAGCGCCTTGTTTTTAAGCCTAAGTCTAAAAATATGCAAATTATCGTCGTATTCTCAAACCGGAAGTTCCGCGGCTGCGGGGTCAGTTCCTACGAGTTACATTGGTCCCGTGGGAGGTGTTGGTGCCACCCACGGGGCCTTTCGGGGCCACTTTCGAGTTTTCACCCTCTAACGCCACGTTTTTCTTATGTCTAGAAATATGCAAATTACCGTCGAATTCTCAAACTGGGAGACCCGCGGCTGCGGGGTCAGTTCCTACGAGTTACATTGGTCCCGTTGGAGGTGTTGGTGCCACCCACGGGGACGTTCGTGGGCTGTTTCTAGTTCTCACACTTTAAAGCCATATTTTTAGGCCTAAGTCTAAAAATATGCAAATTACCGTCGTACTCTCAAACCGGGAGACCCGCGGCAGCGGGGTCAGTTCCTACGATTTACATTGGTCCCGTGGGAGGTGTTGGTGCCACCCACGGGGCCGTTCGGTGGCTATTTCGAGTTTTCACCCTCTAGCGCCATGTTTTTAAGCCTAAGTCTAGAAATATGCAAATTATCGTCGTATTCTCATACCGGGAGTCCTGCGGCTGTAGGGTCATATCCTACGAGTTATATTGGTCCCGTGGGAGGTGTTGGTGCCACCCACAGGGCCGTTCGGGGGCTGTTTCAGTCTCTCACCCTCTAACGCAATGTGTTTAAACCCAAGTCTAAAAATATGCAAATTATCATCGTATTCTCAAACCGGGAGTCCCGGGGCTGTGGGGTCAGTTCCTACGAGTTACATTGGTCCCGTGGGAGATGTTGGTGCCACCCACGGGGCCGTTCGGGGGATGTTTCGAGTTCTCACCCTCTAGCTCCATGTGTTTAAGCCTAAGTCTAAAAATATGCAAATTATCGTCGTATTCTCAAACCGGAAGTCCCGCGACTGCGGGGTCAGTTCCTACGAGTTACATTGGTCCCGTGGGAGGTGTTGGTGCCACCCACGGGGATGTTCGGGGGCACTTTCGAGGTTTCACCCTCTAATGCCACGTTTTGCTTAAGTCTAGAAATATGTAAATTAACGTCGAATTCTCAAACTGGGAGACCCGCGGTTGCGGGGTCAGTTCCTACGAGTTACATTGGTCCCGTTGGAGGTGTTGGTGCCACCCACGGGGACATTCGGGGGCTGTTTCTAGTTCTCACCCTTTAAAGCCATATTTTTAAGCCTAAGTCTAGAAATATTCAAATTACTGTCGTACTCTCAAACCGGGAGACCCGCGGCTGCGGGGTCAGTTCCTACGATTTAAATTGGTCCCGTGGGAGGTGTTGGTTCCACCCACGGGGCCGTTCGGGGTCTGTTTCGTGTTCTCACCATCTAGCCCAATGTTTTGCTTAAGTCTTGAAATATGCATATTACCGTCGAATTCTCAAAACGGGAGACTCGCGGCTGCGGGGTCAGTTCCTACAAATTACATTGGTCCCGTGGGTGGTGTTGGTGCCACCCACGGGGGCGTTTGGGGGCTGTTTCTAGTTCTCACCATCTAACGCCATGTTTTTAAGCCTAAGTTTAGAAATATGCAAATTACGGTCATACTCTCAAACCGGGAGACCCGCGCGCTAAGGGGTCAGTTCCTACGAGGTACATTGGTCCTGTGGGAGGTGTTGGTTCCACCCACGGGGCCGTTCGGGGGCTGTTTCTAGTTCTCACCCTTTAAAGCCATATTTTTAATCCTAAGTCTAGAAATATACAAATTACCGTCGTACTCTCAAATCGGGAGACCCGCGGCTGCGGGGTCAGATCCTACGATTTACATTGGTCCCGTGGGAGGTGTTGGTGCCACCCACGGGGCCGTTCAGGGGCTATTTCGAGTTTTCACACTCTAGCGCCATGTTTTTAAGCCTAAGTCTAGCAATATGCAAATTATCGTCGTATTCTCATACCGAGAGTCCCGCTGCTGCAGGGTCATATCCTACGAGTTATATTGGTCCCGTGGTAGGTGTTGGTGCCACCCCCGGGGCCGTTCGAGGGCTGTTTCGATTTCTCACCCTCTAACGCCATGTGTTTAATCCCAAGTCTAAAAATATGCAAATTATCATCGTATTCTCAAACTGGGAGTCCCGGGGCTGTGGGGTCAGTTCCTACGAGTTACTTTGGTCCCGTGGGAGGTGTTGGTGCCACCCACGGGGCCGTTCGGGGGATATTTTGAGTTTTCACCCTCTAGCTCCATGTTTTTAAGCCTAAGTCTAAAAGTATGCAAATTATCGTCGTATTCTCAAACTGGGAGACCCGCGGCTGCGGGGTCAGTTCCTACGAGTTACATTGGTCCCATTGGTCCTGTGTGAGGTGTTGGTGCCACCCACGGGGACGTTCGGGGGCTGTTTCTAGTTCTCACCCTTTAAAGCCATATTTTTAAGCCTAAGTCTAGAAATATGCAAATTACCGTCGTACTCTCAAATCGGGAGACCCGCGGCTACGGGGTCAGTTCCTACGATTTACATTAGTCCCGTGGGAGGTGTTGGTGCCACCCACGGGGGCGTTTGGGGGTTGTTTCTAGTTCTCACCCTCTAACGCCATGTTTTTAAGCCTAAGTCTAGAAATATGAAAATTATCGTCGTACTCTCAAATCGGGAGACCCGCCGCTGCGGGGTCAGTTCCTATGAGTTACATTAGTCCCGTGGGAGGTGTTGGTGCCACCCACGGGAACGTTCGGTGGCTGTTTCGAGTTCTCACCCTCTAACGCCATGTTTTTAAGCCTAAGTCTAGAAATATGCAAATTACCGTCGTATTCTCAAACCAGGAGACCCGCGCCTGCGGGGTCAGTTCCTACGAGTTATATTGGTCCCGTGGGAGGTGTTGGTGCCACCCACGGGGGTGTTCGGGTATTTGTTTCCAGTTCTCACCCTCTAACGCCGTGTTTTTAAGCCTAAGTCTAGAAATACACAAATTACCATCATACTCTCAAACTGCCAGACCCGCGGTTGCGGGGTCAGCTCCTACGAGTTACATTCGTCCCGTGGGAGGTGATGGTGCCACAAACGGGGACGTTCGGGGGTTGTTTCGGTTTCTCACCCTATAACGCCATGTGTTTAAGCCCAAGTTTAAAAATATGCAAATTATCATTGTATTCTCAAACAGGGAGTTCCGCGGCTATGGGGTCAGTTCCTACGAGTTACATTGGTCCCGTGGGGGGTGTTGGTGCCACCCACGGGGCCGTTCGAGGGCTGTTTCGAGTTTTCACCCTCTAACGCCATGTTTTGCTTAAGTCTAGACATATAAAAATTATCGTCGTATTCTAAACCGGGAGTCCCGCGGCTAGGGGGTCAGTTCCTACGAGTTACATTAGTCCCGTGGGAGGTGTTGGTGCCACCCACGGGAACGTTCGGGGGCACTTTCGAGTTTTCACCCTCTAACGCCACGTTTTGCTTAAGTCTGGAAATATGCAAATTACCGTCAAATTCTCAAACTGGGAGACCCACGGCTGCGGGGTCAGTTCCTACGAGTTACATTGGTCCCGTTGGAGGTGTTGGAGCCACCCAAGGGGACGTTCGGGGGCTGTTTCTAGTTCTCACCCTTTAAAGCCATATTTTTAAGCCTAAGTCTAGAAATACGCAAATTAACGTCGTACTCTCAAACCGGGAGACCCGCGGCTGCGGGGTCATTTCCTACGATTTACATTGGTCCCGTGGGAGGTGTTGGTGCCACCCACGGGGCCGTTCGGGGTCTGTTTCGTGTTCTCACCATCTAGCTCCATGTTTTTCTTAAGTCTTAAAATATGCGAATAACCGTCGAATTCTCAAAACGGGAGACCCGCGGCTGCGCGGTCAGTTCCTACGAGTTATATTGGTCCCGTGGGAGGTGTTGGTGCCACCCACGGGGGCGTTTGGGGGATGTTTCTGGTTTTCACCATCTAACGCCATGTTTTTAAGCCTAAGTCCAGAAATATGCAAATTACGGTCGTACTCTCAAACCGGGAGACCCGCGGCTACGGGGTCAGTTCCTACGAGGTACATTGGTCCTGTGGGAGGTGTTGGTGCCACTCACGGGGCCGTTCGGGGGCTGTTTCTAGTTCTCACCCTTTAAAGCCATGTTTTTAAGCCTAAGTCTAGAAATATGAAAATTACCATTGTACTCTCAAACCGGGAGACCCGCGGCTGCGGGGTCAGTTCCTACGATTTACATTGGTCCCGTGGGAGGTGTTGGTGTGACCCACGGGTCCGTTCGGGGGCTATTTCGAGTTTTCACCCTCTAGCGCCATGTTTTTAAGCCTAAGTCTAGAAATATGCAAATTATCGTCGTATTCTCATACCGGGAGTCCCGCGGCTGCAGGGTCACATCGTACGAGTTATATTGGTCCCGTGGGAGGTGTTGGTGCCACCCACGGGGCCGTTCGGGGGATGTTTCGGTTTCTCACCCTCTAACGCCATGTGTTTAAGCCCAAGCCTAAAAATATGCAAATTATCATCGTATTCTCAAACCGGGAGTCCCGGGGCTGTGGGGTCAGTTCCTACGAGTTTCGTTGGTCCCGTGGGAGGTGTTGGTGCCACCCACGGGGCCGTTCGGGGGCTGTTTCGAGTTCTCACCCTCTAGCTCCATATTTTTAAGCCTAAGTCTAAAAATATGCAAATTATCATCATATTCTCAAACCGGAAGTCTCGCGGCTGCGGGGTCAGTTCCTACGAGTTACATTGGTCTCGTGGGAGGTGTTGATGCCACCCACGGGGCCATTCGGGGGCACTTTTGAGTTTTCACCCTCTAATGCCACGTTTTGCTTAAGTCTAGAAAAATGCAAATTACCGTCGAATTCTAAAACTGGGAGACCCGCGGCTGCGGGGTCAGTTCCTTCGAGTTACATTGGTCCCGTGGGAGGTGTTGGTGCCACCCACGGGGGCGTTTGGGGGCTCTTTCTAGTTCTCACCCTCTAAGGCCATGTTTTTAAGCCTAAGTCTAGAAATATGTAAATTATCGTCGTACTCTCAAATCGGGAGACCCGCGGCTGCGGGGTCAGTTCCTACGAGTTACATTAGTCCCGTGGGAGGTGTTGGTGCCACCCACGGGAACGTTCGGGGGCTGTTTCGAGTTCTCACCCTCTAACGCCATATTTTTAAGCCTAAGTCTAGAAATATGCAAATTACCGTCGTATTCGCAAAACGGGAGACCCGCGGCTGCGGGGTCAGTTCGTACGAGTTATATTGGTCCCGTGGGAGGTGTTGGTTCCACCCACGGGGGCGTTCGGGGGCTGTTTCTAGTTCTCACCGTCTAACGCCATGTTTTTAAGCATAAGTCTATAAATATACAAATTGCCATCGTACTCTCAAACCGGCAGACCCGCGGTTGCGGGGTCAGCTCCTACGAGTTACATTGGTCCCGTGGGAGGTGTTGGGGCCACCGACGGGGCCGTTCGGGGGCTGTTTCGGTTTCTCACCCTCTAACGCCATGTGTTTAAGCCCAAGTCTAAAAATATGCAAATTATCATCGTATTCTCAAACAGGGAGTTCCGTGACTGTGGGGTCAGTTCCTACGAGTTACATTGGTCCCGTGGGAGGTGTTGGTGCCACCCACGGGGACGTTGGAGGGCTGTTTCGAGTTTTCACCCTCTAACGCCATGTTTTGCTTAAGTCTAAACATATGCAAATTATCGTCGTATTCTAAAACCGGGAGTCCCGCGGCTGCGGGGTCAGTTCCTACGAGTTACATTGGTCCCGTGGGAGGTGTTGGTGCCACCCACGGGGGCGTTTGGGGGCTGTTTCTAGTTCTCACCATCTAACGCCATGTTTTTAAGCCTAAGTATAGAAATATGCAAATTACCATTGTACTCGCAAACCGGGAGACCCGCGGCTACGGGGTCAGTTCCTACGAGGTACATTGGTCCTGTGTGAGGTGTTGGTGCCACCCACGGGGCCGTTCGGGGGCTGTTTCGAGTTCTCACCCTTTAAAGCCATATTTTTAAGCCTAAGTCTAGAAATATGCAAATTACCATCGTACTCTCAAACCGGGAGACCCGCGGCTGCGGGGTCAGTTCCTACGATTTACATTGGTCCCGTGGGAGGTGTTGGTGCCACCCACGGGGCTGTTCGGTGGCTATTTCGAGTTTTCACCCTCTAGCGCCATGTTTTTAATCCTAAGTCTAGATATATGCAAATTATCGTCGTATTCTCATACCGGGAGACCCGCGGCTGCAGGGTCATATCCTACGAGTTATAATGATCCCGTGGGAGGTGTTGGTGCCACCCACGGGGCCGTTCGGGGGCTGTTTCGGTTTCTCACCCTCTAACGCCATGTGTTTTACCCCAAGTCTAAAAATATGCAAATTATCATGGTATTCTCAAACCGAGAGTTCCGGGGCTGTGGGGTGAGTTCTTACGAGTTACATTGGTCCCGTGGGAGGTGTTGGTGCCACCCACGGGGCCGTTCGGGGGCTGTTTCGAGTTCTCACCCTCTAGCGCCATGTTTTTAACCCTATGTCTAAAAATATGCACATTATCGTCGTATTCTCAAACCGGAAGTCCCGCGGCTGCGGGGTCAGTTCCTACGAGTTACATTGGTCCCGTGGGAGGTGTTGGTGCCACCCACGGGGCCGTTCGGGGGCACTTTCGAGTTTTCACCCTCTAGCGCCATGTTTTTAAGCCTAAGTCTAGAAATATGCAAATTATCATCGTATTCTCATACCGGGAGTCCCGCGGCCGCAGGGTCATAACCTATGAGTTATATTGGTCCCATGGGAGGTTTTGGTGCCACCCACGGGACTGTTCGGGGGCTGTTTCAGTTTCTCACCCTCTAACGCCATGTGTTTAAGCCCAAGTCTAAAAATATGCAAAATATCATCGTATTCTCAAACCGGGTATCCCGCGGCAGTGTGGTCAGTTCCTACAAGTTACATTGGTCCCGTGGGAGCTGTTGGTGCCCCCCACGGGGCCGTTCGGGGGCACTTTCGAGTTTTCACCCTCTAACGCCACGTTTTTCTTAAGTCTAGAAATATGCAAATTACCGTCGAATTCTCAAACTGGGAGACCTGCGGCTGCGGGGTCTGTTCCTACGAGTTACATTGGTCCCGTTGGAGGTGTTGGTGCCACCCACGGGGCCGTTCGGGGGCTGTTTCGAGTTTTCACCCCCTAACGCCATGTTTTTAAGCCTAAGTCTAGAAAAATATGCAAATTACCATCGTACTCTCAAACCGAAAGACCCGCGCCTGCCGGGTCAGTTCCTACAAGTTACATTGGTACCATGGGAGGTGTTGGTGCCACCCACGGGGCCGTTCGGGGGCTGTTTCGAGTTTTCACCCTCTAGCGCCATGTTTTTAAGCCTATGTCTAGAAATATGCAAATTATCGTTGTATTCTCATACCGGGAGTCCCACGGCTGCAGGGTCATATCCTACGAGTTATATTGGGCCCATGGGAGGTGTTGGTGCCACCCACGGGGCCGTTCGGGGGTTGGTTTGAGTTTTCAACCTCTAATGCCATGTTTTGCTTAAGTCTAGAAATATGCAAATTACCGTTGAATTCTCAAACCGGGAGACCCGCGGCAGCGGGGTCAGTTCCTACGAGTTACATTGGTCCCGTGGGAGGTGTTGGTGCCACCCACGGGGGCGTTTGGGGGCTGTTTCTAGTTCTCACCCTCTAACGCCATGTTTTTAAGCCTAAGTCTAGAAATATGCAAATTATCGTCGTACTCTCAAATCGGGAGACCCGCGGCAGCGGGGTCAGTTCCTACGACTTACATTGTTCCCGTGGGAGGTGTTGGTGCCACCCACGGGAACGTTCGGGGGCTGTTTCGAGTTCTCACCCTCTAACGCCATGTTTTTAAGCCTAAGTCTAGAAATATGCAAATTACCGTCGTATTCGCAAACTGGGAGACCCGCGGCTGCAGGGTCAGTTCCTACGAGTTATATTGGTCCGGTGGGAGGTGTTGGTGCCACCCACGAGGCCGTTCGGGGGCTGTTTCGAGTTTTCACCCTCTAACGCCATGTTTTGCTTAAGTCTAGACGTATGCAAATTATCGTCGTATTCTAAAACTGGGAGTCCCGCGGCTACGGGGTCAGTTCCTACGAGTTACATTAGTCCCGTGGGAGGTGTTGGTGCCACCCACGGTGCTGTTAAGGGGTTGTCTCGAGTTTTCATCCTCTAACGCCATGTTTTTAAGCCTAAGTCTAGAAATATTCAAATTACGATCTTACTCTCAAACCGGGAGACTCGCGCCTGCCGGGTCAGTTCCTACGAGTTACATTGGTCCCATGGGAGTTGTTGGTGCCACCCACGGGCTGTTCGGGGGCTGTTTCAAGTTTTCAACCTCTAGCGCCATGTTTTTAAGCCTAAGTCTAGAAATACAAAAATTATCATCGTATTCTCATACCGAGAGTCCCGCGGCTAAAGGGTCATATCCTACGAGTTATACTGGTCCCGTGGGAGGTGTTGGTGCTACCTACTGGGCCGTTCGGGGGCTGTTTTGACTTTTCACCCTCTAACGCCATGTTTTGCTTAAGTATAGAAAGATGCAAATTATCGTCGTACTCTCAAACCGGGAGACCCGCGACTGCGGGGTCAGTTCCTACGAGTAACATTGGTCCTGTGGGAGGAGTTGGTGCCGCCCACGGGGCCGTTTGGGCGCTGTTTCGAGTTCTCACCCTCAAAACCCCATGTTTTTAAGCCTAAGTCTAAAAATATGCAAATTATCGTCTTATTCTCAAACCGGGAGTCCTGCGGCTGCGAGGTTAGTTCCTACGAGTTACATTGGTCCCGTGGGAGGATTTGGTTCGACCCACAGCGCCGTTCGGGTGCTGTTTCGAGGTTTCACCCTCTAACACCTTATTTTTAAGCCTAAGTCTTAAAATATGCAAATTATCGTCGAATTCTCAAATCGGGAGACCAGCGGCTGCGGGGTCAGTTCCAACGAGTTACATCGGTCCCGTTGGAGCTGTTGGTGCCACCCACGGGGACGTTCGGGGGTAGTTTCTAGTTCTCACCCTCTAACGCCATGTTTTTAAGCATACGTCTAGAAATATGCAAATTACCATCGTATTCGCAAAACGGGAGACCCTTGGCTACGAGGTCAGTTCCTATGAGTTACATTGGTCCCGTGGGAGGTGTTGGTGCCACCCACGGGGCCGTTCGGGGTCTGTTTCGAGTTTTCACCATCTAGCGCCATATTTTGCTTAAATCTTGAAATATGCAAATGACTGTCGAATTCTCAAAACGGGAGACCCGCGGCTACGGGGTCAGTTCCTACGAGTTACATTGGTCCCGTGGGAGGTGTTGGTGCCACCCACGGGGGTGTTTGGGGGATGTTTCTAGTTCTCACCATCTAACGACATGTTTTTAAGCCTAAGTCTAGAAATTTGAAAATTACGGTCGTACTCTCAAACCGGGAGACCCGCGGCTACGAGGTCAGTTCCTACGAGGTACATTGGTCCTGTGGGAGGTGTTGGTGCCACCCACGGGGCCGTTCGGGGGCTGTTTCTAGCTCTCACCCATTAAAGCCATATTTTTAAGCCTAAGTCTAGAAATATGTAAATTACCGTCGTATTCTCAAATCGGAAGTCTCGCGGCTGCGGGGTCAGTTCCTACGAGTTACATTGGTCCCGTGGGAGGTGTTGGTGCCACCCACGGGGCCGTTCGGGGGCACTTTCGAGTTTTCACCCTCTAATGCCACATTTTGCTTAAGTCTAGAAATATGCATATTACCGTCGAATTCTCAAACTGGGAGACCTGCGGCTGTGGGGTCAGTTCCTACGAGTTACATTGGTCCCGTTGGAGGTGTTGGTGCCACCCACGGGGACGTTCGGGGGCTGTTTCTAGTTCTCACCCTTTAAAGCCATATTTTTAAGCCTAAGTCTAGAAATATGCAAATTACCGTCGTACTCTCAAACCGGGAGACCCGCGGTAGCGGGGTCAGTTCCTACGATTTACATTGGTCCCGTGGGAGGTGTTGGTGCCACCCACGGGGCCGTTCGGTGGATATTTCGAGTTTTCAGCCTCTAGCGCCATGTTTTTAAGCCTAAGTCTAGAAATATGCAAATTATCGTCGTATTCTCATACCGGGAGTCCCGCGGCTGTAGGGTCATATCCTACGAGTTATATTGTTCCCGTGGGAGGTGTTGGTGCCACCCACGGGGCCGTTCGGGGGCTGTTTCGGTTTCTCACCCTCTAACGCGATGTGTTTAAGCCCAAATCTAAAAATATGCAAATTATCATCGTATTCTAAAACTGGGAGTCCCGAGGCTGTGGGGTGAGTTCCTACGAGTTACATTGGTCCCGTGGGAGGTGTTGGTGCCACCCACGGGGCCGTTTGGGGGCTGTTTCGAGTTCTCACACTCTAGCGCCATGTTTATAAGCCTACGTCAAAAAATATGCACATTATCGTCGTATTCTCAAACTGGAAGTCCCGCGGCTGCGGGGTCAGTTCCTACGAGTTACATTGGTCCCGTGGGAGGTGTTGGTGCCATCCACGGATCCGTTCGGGGGCTGTTTCGAGTTTTCACCCGCTAACGCCATGTTTTAAGCCTAAGTCTAGAAATATGCAAATTACCATCGTACTCACAAACCGGGAGACTCGCGCCTGCCGGGTCAGTTCCTACAAGTTACATTGGTACCATGTGAGGTGTTGGTGCCACTCACGGGGTCGTTCGGGGGCTATTTTGACTTTTCACCCTCGAGCGCTATGTTTTTAAGCCTAAGTCTAGAAATATGCAAATTATCATCGTATTCTCATACCGGGAGTCCCACGGCTGCAGGGTCATAACCTACGAGTTATATTGGGCCCATGGGAGGTGTTGGTGCCACCCACGGGACCGTTTTTGGGGCTGGTTTGAGTTTTCAACCTCTAACGCCATGTTTTGCTTAAGTCTAGAAATATGCAAATTACCGTTGAATTCTCAAACCGGTAGACTCGCGGCTGCGGGGTCAGTTCCTACGAGTTACGTTGGTCCCGTGGGAGGTGTTGGTGCCACCCACGGGGGCGTTTGGGGGTTGTTTCTAGTTCTCACCCTCTAACGCCATGTTTTTAAGCCTAAGTCTAGAAATATGCAAATTATTGTCGTACTCTCAAATCGGGAGACCCGCGGCTGCGGGGTCAGTTCCTACGAGTTACATTGGTCCCGTGGGAGGTGTTGGTGCCACCCACGGGAACGTTCGGCGGCTGTTTCGAGTTCTCACCCTCTAACGCCATGTTTTTAAGCCTAAGTCTAGAAATATGCAAATTACCATCGTATTCGCAAACCGGGAGACCCGCGGCTGCGCGGTCAGTCCCTACGAGTTATAACGGTCCCGTGGGAGGTGTTGGTGCCACCAACGGGGGTGTTGGGGGTTGTTTCTAGTTCTCACCCTCTAACGCCATGTTTTTAAGCCTAAGTCTAGAAATATGCAAATTATCGTCGTACTCTCAAATCGGGAGACTCGCGGCTGCGGGGTCAATTCCTACGAGTTATATTGGTCCCGTGGGAGGTGTTCGTGCCACCCACGGGGGCGTTCGGGGGCTGTTTCTAGTTCTCACCGTCTAACGCCATGTTTTTAAGCCTAAGTCTAGAAATATACAAATTACCATCGTACTCTCAAACCGGCAGACCCGCGGTTACGGGGTCAGCTCCTACAAGTTACATTGGTCCCTTGGGAGGTGTTGGTGCCATCGAAGGGGCCGTTCGGGGGCTGTTTCGGTTTCTCACCCTCTAACGCCATGTGTTTAAGCCCAAGTCTAAAAATATGAAAATTATCATCGTATTCTCAAATAGGGAGTTTCGCGACTGTGGGGTCAGTTCCTACGAGTTACATTGGTCCCGTGGGAGGTGTTGGTGCCACCCATTGGGGCGTTTGGGGGTTGTTTCTAGTTCTCACCCTCTAACGCCATGTTTTTAAGCCTAAGTCTAGAAATATGCAAATTATCATCGTACTCTCAAATCGGGAGACCCGCGGCTGCGGAGTCAGTTCCTACGAGTTACATTGGTCCCGTGGGAGGTGTTGGTGCCACCCACGGGAACGTTCGGGGGATGTTTCGAGTTCTCACCCACTAACGCCATGTTTTTAAGCCTAAGTCTAGGAATATGCAAAGTACCGTCGTATTCGCAAACCGGGAGACCCGTGGCTGCGGGGACAGTTCCTACGAGTTATATTGGTCCCGTGGGAGGTGTTGGTGCCACCCACGGGGGCGTTTGGGGGCTGTTTCTAGTTCTCACCCTCTAACGCCATGTTTTTAAGCCTAAGTCTAGAAATATGCAAATTACTGTCGTATTCTCAAACCGGCAGACCCGCGGCTTCGGATTCAATTCCTACGAGTTACATTGGTCCCGTGGGAGGTGTTGGTGCCACCCACGGGGCCGTTCGGGGGTTGTTTCTAGTTCTCACCCTCTAACGCCATGTTTTTAAGCCTTAGTCTAGAAATATGAAAATTACCGTCGTACTCTCAATTCGGGAGACCCGCGGCTACGGGGTCAGTTCCTACCAGTTACACTGGTCCCGTGGGAGGTGTTGGTGCCACCCACGGGGACGTTCGGGGGTTGTTTCTAGTTCTCACCCTATAACGCCATGTTTTTAAGCCTAAGTCTAGAAATATGCAAATTACCGTCGTACTCTCAAACCGGGAGACCCGCGGTTGCGGGGTCAATTCCTACAGGTTACATGGGTCCCGTGGGAGGTGTTGGTGCCACCCACGGGGCCGTTCGGGGGCTGTTTCTAGTTCTTACCCTCTAACGCCATGTTTTTAAGCCTAAGTCTAGAAATATGCAAATTATCATCGTATTCTCAAACCAGGAGACCCGCGGCTTCGGGGTCAATTCCTACGAGTTACATTGGTCCCGTGGGAGGTGTTGGTGCCACCCACGGGGCCGTTCGGGGGCTGTTTCTAGTTCTTACCCTCTAACGCCATGTTTTTAAGACTAAGCCTAGAAATATGAAAATTACCGTTGTACTCTCAATTCGGGAGACCCGCGGCTACGGGGTCTGTTCCTACCAGTTACACTGGTCCCGTGGGAGGTGTTGGTGCCACCCACGGGGACGTTTGGGGGTTGTTTCTAGTTCTCACCCTCTAACGCCATCTTTTTCAGCCTAAGTCTAGAAATATGCAAATTACCGTCGTACTCTCAATTCGGGAAACCCGCGGCTACGGGGTGAGTTCCTACCAGTTGCACTGGTCCCGTGGGAGGTGTTGGTGCCACCCACGGGGACGTTTGGGGGTTGTTTCTAGTTCTCACCCTCTAACGCCATGTTTTTAAGCCTATGTCTAGAAATATGTAAATTACCGTCGTACTCTCAAACCGGGAGACCCGCGGCTGCGGGGTCAGTTCCTACAAGTTACATTGGTCCCGTGGGATGTATTGGTGCCACCCACGGGGCCGTGCGGGGGCTATTTCTAGTTCTCACCCTCTAACGCCATGTTTTTAAGCCTAAGTCTAGAAATATGCAAATTACCGTTGTACTCTCAAACCGGGAGACCCGCGACTGCGGGGTCAGTTCCTACGAGTTACATTGGTCCCATGGGAGGTGTTGGTGCCACCCACGGGGCCGTTCGGGGGCTGTTTCTAGTTCTCACCCTCTAACGCCATATTTTGCTTAAGTCTAGAAATATGCAAATTACCGTCGTATTCTCAAACCGGGAGACCCGCGGCTGTGGGGTCAGTTCCTACAAGTTACATTAGTCCCGTGGGAGGTGTTCTTACCACCCACGGGGATGTTAAAGGGCTGTTTCTAGTTCTCACCCTCTAACGCCATGTTGTTAAGTCTAAGTCTAGAAATATACAAATTACCGTCGTACTCTCAAACTAGGAGACCCGCGGCTACAGGGTCAGTTCCTACGAGTTACATTGATCCCGTGGGAGGTGTTGGTGCCTCCCACGGGGACGTTCGGGGGCTGTTTCTAGTTCTCACCTTCTAACGCCATGTTTTTAAGAATAAGTCAAGAAATATGCAAATTACCGTCGTATTCTCAAACCGGGAGACCCGCGGCTGCGGGGTCAGTTCCTACGAGTTACATTGGTCCCGTGGGAGGTGTAGGTGCCACCCACGGGGACGTTCGGGGGCTATTTCTAGTTCTCACCCTATAACGCCATGTTTTTAAGCCTAAGTCTAGAAATATGCAAATTACCGTCGTACTCTCAACCCGGGAGACCCGCGGCTGCGAGTTCAATTCCTACGAGTTATATTGGTCCCGTGGGAGGTGTTAGTGCCACCCACGAGGACGTTCGGAGGTTGTTTCTAGTCACCCTCTAACGCCATGTTTTTAAGCCTAAGTCATGTAATATGCAAATTACCGTCGTATTCGCAAACCGGGAGAACCGCGGCTGCGGGTTCATTTCCTACGAGTTACATTGGTCCCGTGGGAGGTGTTGGTGCCACCAACGGGGCCGTTCGGGGGATGTTTCTAGTTCTCACCCTCTAACGCCATGTTTTTAAGCCGAAGTCTAGAAATATGCACATTACCGTCGTATTCTCAAATCGTGTGACCCGCGGCTACAGGGTCAGTTCCTACAAGTTACATTGGTCCCGTGGGAGGTGTTGGTGCCACCCACGGGGCCGTTCGGAGGTTGTTTCGAGTTCTCACCCTCTAGCGCCATGTTTTTAAGCCTAAGTCTAAAAATATGCAAATTATCCTCGTATTCTCAAACCGGGAGTCCCGCGGCTGAGGGGTCAGTTCCTACGAGTAACATTGGTCCCGTGAGAGGTGTTGGTGCCATCCACGGGAACGTTCGGGGGATTTTTCGAGATTTCACCCTCTAACGCCATGTTTTTCTTAAGTCTAGAAATATGCAAATTACAGTTGAATTCTTAAACCGGGAGACCCGCGGCAGCGGGGTTAATTCCTACGAGTTACATTGGTCCCGTGGGAGGTGTTGGTGCCACCCACGGGGATGTTCAGGGACTGTTTCTAGTTCTCACCCTCTAACGCCATGTTTTTAAGCCTAAGTCTAGAAATATGTAAAATTACCGTCGTACTCTCAAACCGGGAGACCCGCGGCTGCGGGGTCAGTTCCTACAAGTTACATTGGTCCCGTGGGAGGTGTTGGGTGCCACCCACGGGGCCGTTCGGGGGTTGTTTCTAGTTCTCACCCTCTAACGCCATGTTTTTAAGCCTAAGTCTAGAAATATGCAAATTACCGTCGTATTCTCAAATCGGGAGACCCGATGCTTCGGGGTCAATTCCTACGAGTTACATTGGTCCCGTGGGAAGTGTTGGTGCCACCCACGGGGCCGTTCGGGGGCTGTTTCTAGTTCTCACCCTCTAACGCCATGTTTTTAAGCCTAAGTCTAGAAATATCCAAATTACCGTTGTACTCTCAAACCGGGAGACCCGCGACTGCGGGGTCAGTTCCTACGAGTTACATTGGTCCCGTGGGAGGTGTTGGTACCACCCACGGGGCCGTTCGGGGGCTATTTCTAGTTCTCACCCTCTAACGCCATGTTTTTAAGCCTAAGTCTAGAAATATGTAAATTACCGTTGAACTCTCAAATCGGGAGACCCGCGACCGCGGGGGCAGTTCCTACCAGTTACACTGATTCCGTGGGAGGTGTTGGTGCCACCCACGGGGACGTTCGGGGGTTGTTTTTAGTTCTCACCCTCTAACGCCATGTTTTTTAGCCTATGTCTAGAAATATGCAAACTACCGTCGTACTCTCAAATCAGGAGACTCGTGGCTGTGGGGTCAGTTCCTACGAGTTACATTGGTCCCGTGGGAGGTGTTGGGTGCCACCCACGGGGATGTTTGGGGGTTGTTTCTAGTTCTCACCCTCTAACGCCATGTTTTTAAGCCTAAGTCTAGAAATATGCAAATTACCATCGTACTCTCAAACCGAGAGACCTGCAGCTGCGGGGTCAGTTCCTACGAGTTACATTGGTCCCATGGGAGGTGTTGGTGCCACCCACGGGGACGTTCTTGGGTTGTTTCTAGTTCTCATTCCCTAACGCCATGTTTTTAAACCTAAGTCTAGAAAAATGCAAATTACCGTCGTATTCTCAAATCGGGAGACCCGATGCTTCGGGGTCAATTCCTACGAGTTACATTGGTCCCGTGGGAGGTGTTGGTGCCCCCCACGGGGCCGTTCGGGGGCTGTTTCTAGTTCTCACCCTCTAACGCCATGTTTTTAAGCCTAAGTCTAGAAATATGCAAATTAACGATGTACTCTCAAACCGGGAGACCCGCGACTGCGGGGTCAGTTCCTACGAGTTACATTGGTCCCGTGGGAGGTGTTGGTGCCACCCACGGGGCCGTTCGGGGGCTATTTCTAGTTCTCACCCTCTAACGCCATGTTTTTAAGCCTAACCTAAAATATGCAAATTACCGTTGTATCCTCAAACCGGGAGACCCGCGACTGCGGGATCAGTTCCTACCAGTTACACTGGTTCCGTGGGAGGTATTGGTGCCACCCACGGGGACGTTCGGGGGTTGTTTCTAGTTCTCACCCTCTAACGCCATCTTTTTTTGCCTAAGTGTAGAAATACACAAATTACCGTCGTACTCTCAATTCGGGAGACCCGCGGCTACGGGGTCAGTTCCTACCAGTTACACTGGTCCCGTGGGAGGTGTTGGTGCCACCCACGGGGACGTTCGGGGGTTATTTCTAGTTCTCACCCTCTAACGCCATGTTTTTAAGCCTAAGTCCAGAAATATGCAAATTAACGTTGTACTCTCAAACCGGGAGACCCGCGACTGCGGGGTCAGTTCCTATGAGTTACATTGGTCCCGTGGGAGGTGTTGGTGCCACCCACGAGGCCGTTCGGGGGCTGTTTCGAGTTTTCACCCTCTAACGCCATGTTTTTAAGCCTAAGTCTAGAAATATGCAAATTACCGTTGTACTCTCAAACCGGGAGACCCGCGACTGTGGGGTCAGTTGCTACGAGTTACATTGGTCCCGTGGGAGGTCTTGGTGCCACCCACGGGGCCGTTCGGGGGCTGTTTCGAGTTTTCACCCTCTAACGCCATGTTTTTAAGCCTAAGTCTAAAAATAAGCAAATTACCGTCGTACTCTCAAACTGGGAGACCCGCGGCTGCGGGGTCAGTTTCTACGAGTTACATTGGTCCCGTGGGATGTATTGGTGCCACCCACGGGGCCGTGCGGGAGCTATTTCTTGTTCTCACCCTCTAACGCCATGTTTTTAATCCTAAGTCTAGAAATATGCAAATTACCATTGTACTCTCAAACCGGGAGACCCGCGACTGCGGGCTCAGTTCCTACGAGTTACATTGGTCCCGTGGGAGGTGTTGGTGCCACCCACGGGGCCGTTTGGGGGCTGTTTCGAGTTTTCACCCTCTAACGCCATGTTTTTAAGCCTAAGTCTAAAAATATGTAAATTACCATTGTACTCTCAAATCGGGAGACCCATGGCTGCGGGGTCAATTCCTACGAGTTACATTGGTCCCGTGGGTGGTGTTGGTGCCACCCACGGGGACGTTCGGGCGCTGTTTCTAGTTCTCACCCTCTAACGCCATGTTTTTAATCCTAAGTCTAGAAATATACAAATTACCGTTGTACTCTCAAACCGGGAGACCCGCGACTGCGGGGTCAGTTCCTACGAGTTACATTGGTCCCGTGGGAGGTGTTGGTGCCACCCACGAGGCCGTTCGGGGGCTGTTTCTAGTTCCCAACCTCTAACGCCATGTTTTTAAGCCTAAGTCTAGAAATATGCAAATTACCGTCGTACTCTGAAACCGGGAGACTCGTGGCTGCGGTGTCAGTTCCTACAAGTTACATTGGTCCCGTGGGAGGTGTTGGGTGCCACCCACGGGGACGTTTGGGGGTTGTTTCTAGTTCTCACCCTCTAACGCCATGTTTTTAAGCCTAAGTCCAGAAATATGCAAATTAACGTTGTACTCTCAAACCGGGAGACCCGCGACTGCGGGGTCAGTTCCTATGAGTTACATTGGTCCCGTGGGAGGTGTTGGTGCCACCCACGGGGCCGTTCAGGGGCTGTTTCGAGTTTTCACCCTCTAACGCCATGTTTTTAAGCCTAAGTCTAAAAATATGTGAATTACCATTGTACTCTCAAATCGGGAGACCCATGGCTGCGGGGTCAATTCCCACGAGTTACATTGGTCCCGTGGGTGGTGTTGGTGCCACCCACGGGGACGTTCAGGGGCTGTTTCTAGTTCTCACCCTCTAACGCCATGTTTTTAAGCCTAAGTCTAGAAATATGCAAATTACAGTCGTATTCTCAAAACGGGAGACCCGCAGCTGCGGGGCCATTTTTACGTGTTACATTGGTCCCGTGGGAGGTGTTGGTGCCACCCACGAGGCCGTTCGGGGGCTGTTTCTAGTTCTCACCCTCTAACGCCATGTTTTTAAGCCTAAGTCTAGAAATATGCAAATTACCGTCGTACTCTGAAACCGGGAGACTCGTGGCTGCGGGGTCAATTCCTACGAGTTACATTGGTCCCGTGGGAGGTGTTGGTGCCACCCACGGGGACGTTCAGTGGCTGTTTCTAGTTCTCACCCTCTAACGCCATGTTTTTAAGCCTAAGTCTAAAAATATGCAAATTACCGTCGTACTCTCAAACTGGGAGACCCGCGGCTGCGGGGTCAGTTCCTACGAGTTACATTGGTCCCGTGGGATGTATTGGTGCCACCCACGGGGCCGTGCTGGAGCTATTTCTAGTTCTCACCCTCTAACGCCATGTTTTTAATCCTAAGTCTAGAAATATGCAAATTGCCATTGTAGTCTCAAACCGGGAGACCCGCGACTGCGGGCTCAGTTCCTACGAGTTACATTGGTCCCGTGGGAGGTGTTGGTGCCACCCACGGGGCCGTTCTTGGTCTGTTTCTAGTTCTCACCCTCTAACGCCATGTTTTTAAGCCTAAGTCTTGAAATATGCAAATTACCATTGTATTCTCAAACCGGGAGACCCGTGGCTTCGGGGTTAATTCCTATGAGTTACATTGGTCCCGTGGGAGGTGTTGGTGCCACCCACGGGGCCGTTCGGGGGCTATTTCTAGTTCTCACCCTCTAACGCCATGTTTTTAAGCCTAAGTCTAGAAATATGCAAATTACCATCGTACTCTCAATTCGGGAGACCCGCGGCTACGGGGTCAGTTCCTACCAGTTACACTGGTCCCGTGGGAGGTGTTGGTGCCACCCACGGGGACGTTCGGGGGTTATTTCTAGTTCTCACCCTCTAACGCCATGTTTTTAAGCCTAAGTCTAGAAATATGCAAATTACCGTTGTACTCTCAAACTGGGAGACCCGTGACTGCGGGGTCAGTTCCTACGAGTTACATTGGTCCCGTGGGAGGTGTTGGTGCCACCCACGGAGCCGTTCGGGGGCTGTTTCGAGTTTTCACCCTCTAACGCCATGTTTTTAAGCCTAAGTCTAAAAATATGTAAATTACCATTGTACTCTCAAATCGGGAGACCCGCGGCTGCGGGGTCAGTTCCTACGAGTTACATGGGTCCCGTGGGAGGTGTTGGTTCCACCCACGGGGACGTTCGGTGGCTGTTTCTAGTTCTCACCCTCTAACGCCATGTTTTTAAGCCTAAGTCTAGAAATATACAAATTACCGTCGTACTCTCAAACCGAGGGACCTGCGGCTGCGGGGTCAGTTCCTACGAGTTACATTTGTCCCGTGGGAGGTGTTGGTGCCACCCACGGGGACGTTCTTGGTCTGTTTCTAGTTCTCACCCTCTAACGCCATGTTTTTAAGCCTAAGTCTTGAAATATGCAAATTACCGTTGTATTCTCAAACCGGGAGACCCGTGGCTTCGGGGTTAATTCCTACGAGTTACATTGGTCCCGTGGGAGGTGTTGGTGCCACCCACGGGGCCGTTCGGGGTCTATTTCTAGTTCTCACCCTCAAACGCCATGTTTTTAAGCCTAAGTCTAGAAATATGCAAATTACCGTCGTACTCTCAATTCGGGAGACCCGCGGCTACGGGGTCAGTTCCTACCAGTTACACTGGTCCCGTGGGAGGTGTTGGTGCCACCCACGGGGACGTTCGGGGGTTATTTCTAGTTCTCACCCTCTAACGCCATGTTTTTAAGCCTAAGTCTAGAAATATGCAAATTACCGTCGTACTCTCAAACCGGGAGACTCGCGGCTGCGGGGTCAGTTCCTATGAGTTACATTAGTCCCGTGGGATGTATTGGTACCACCCACGGGGCCGTACGGGGGCTATTTCTAGTTCCCACCCTCTAACGCCATGTTTTTAAGCCTAAGTCTATAAATATGCAAATTACCGTTGTACTCTCAAACTGGGAGACCCGTGGCTTAGGGGTTAATTCCTACGAGTTACATTGGTCCCGTGGGATGTGTTGGTTCCACCCACAGGGCCGTTCGGGGGCTATTTCTAGTTCTCACCCTCTAACGCCATGTTTTTAAGCCTAAGTCTAGAAATATGAAAATTACCGTCGTACTCTCAATTCGGGAGACCCGCGGCTACGGGGTCAGTTCCTACCAGGTACACTGGTCCCGTGGGAGGTGTTGGTGCCACCCACGGGGACGTTCGGGGGCTGTTTCTAGTTCTCACCCTCTAACGCCATGTTTTTAAGCCTAAGTCTAGAAATATGAAAATTACAGTCGTATTCTCAAAACGGGAGACCCGCGGCTGCGGGGCCGTTTTTACAAATTACATTGGTCCCGTGGGAGGTGTTGGTGCCACCCACGAGGCCGTTCGGGGGCTGTTTCTAGTTCCCAACCTCTAACGCCATGTTTTTAAGCCTAAGTCTAGAAATATGCAAATTACCGTCGTACTCTCAAACCGTGAGACTCGTGGCTGCGGGGTCAGTTCCTACGAGTTACATTGGTCCCGAGGGAGGTGTTGGTGCCATCCACGGCGACGTTCTTGGTCTGTTTCTAGTTCTCACCCTCTAACACCATGTTTTTAAGCCTAAGTCTTAAAATATGCAAATTACCGTCGTATTCTCAAACCGGGAGACCCGTGGCTTCGGGGTTAATTCCTACGAGTTACATTGGTCCCGTGGGAGGTGTTGGTGCCACCCATGGGGCCGTTCGGGGGCTATTTCTAGTTCTCACCCTCTAACGCCATGTTTTTAAGCCTAAGTCTAGAAATATGCAAATTACCGTCGTACTCTCAATTCGGGAGACCCGCGGCTACGGGGTCAGTTCCTACCAGTTACACTGGTCCCGTGGGAGGTGTTGGTGCCACCCACGGGGACGTTCGGGGGTTATTTCTAGTTCTCACCCTCTAACGCCATGTTTTTAAGCCTAAGTCTAGAAATATGCAAATTACCGTCGTACTCTCAAACCGGGTGACTCGCGGCTACGGGGTCAGTTCCTACGAGTTACATTAGTCCCGTGGGATGTATTGGTACCACCCACGGGGCTGTACGGGGGCTATTTCTAGTTCCCACCCACTAACGCCATGTTTTTAAGCCTAAGTCTAGAAATATGCAAATTACAGTCGTATTCTCAAAACGGGAGACCCGCGGCTGCGGGGCCGTTTTTACGAGTTACATTGGTCCCGTGGGAGGTGTTGGTGCCACCCACGAGGCCGTTCGGGGGTTGTTTCGAGTTCTCACCCTCTAACGCCATGTTTTTAAGCCTAAGTCTAGAAATATGCAAATTACCGTCGTACTCTCAAACCGGGAGACTCGCGGCTGCGGGGACAGTTCCTATGAGTTACATTGGTCCCGTGGGAGGTGTTGGGTGCCACCCACGGGGACGTTCGGGGGCTGTTTCAAGTTCTCACCCTCTAACGCCATGTTTTTAAGCCTAAGTCTAGAAATATACAAATTACCGTCGTACTCTCAAACCGAGGGACCTGCGGCTGCGGGGTCAGTTCCTACGAGTTACATTGGTCCCGTGGGAGGTGTTGGTGCCACCCACGGGGACGTTCTCGGTCTGTTTCTAGTTCTCACCCTCTAACGCCATGTTTTTAAGCCTAAGTCTTGAAATATGAAAATTACCGTCGTATTCTCAAACCGGGAGACCCGTGGCTTTGGGGTTAATTCCTACGAGTTACATTGGTCCCGTGGGATGTGTTGGTTCCACCCACAGGGCCGTTCGGGGGCTATTTTTAGTTCTCACCCTCTAACGCCATGTTTTTAAGCCTAAGTCTAGAAATATGAAAATTATCATCGTACTCTCAATTCGGGAGACCCGTGTCTACGGGGTGAGTTCCTACCAGTTACACTGGTCACGTGGGAGGTGTTGGTGCCACCCATGGGGACGTTCGGGGGTTGTTTCTAGTTCTCACCCTCTAACGCCATGTTTTTAAGCCTAAGTCTAGAAATATGCAAATTACCGTCGTATTCTCAAACCGGGAGTCCCGTGGCTTCGGGGTTAATTCCTACGAGTTACATTGGTCCCGTGGGAGGTGTTGGTGCCACCCACGGGGCCGTTCGGGGGCTGTTTTTAGTTCTCACCCTCTAACGCCATGTTTTTATGCCAAAGTCTAGAAATATGAAAGTTACAGTCGTACTCTCAATTCGGGAGACCCGCGGCTACGGGGTCAGTTCCTACCAGTTACACTGGTCCCGTGAGAGGTGTTGGTTCCACCCACAGGGACGTTCGGGGGTTGTTTCTAGTTCTCACCTTCTAAGGCCATGTTTTTCAGCGTAAGTCTATAAATATGCAAATTACCATCGTACTCTCAATGCTCGAGACCCGCGGCTACGGGGTCAGTTCCCACCAGTTACACTGGTCCCGTGGGAGGTGTTGGTGCCACCCACGGGGATGTTCGGGGGTTTTTTCTAGTTCTCACCCTCTAACGCCATGTTTTTAAGCCTAAGTCTAGAAATATGCAAGTTACCGTTGTACTCTCAAACCGGGAGACTCGCGACTGCGGGGTCAGTTCCTACGAGTTACATTGGTCCCGTGGGAGGTGTTGGTGCCACCCACGAGGCCGTTCGGGGGCTGTTTCGAGTTTTCACCCTCTAACGCCATGTTTTTAAGCCTAAGTCTAAAAATATGTAAACTACCATTGTACTCTCAAACCGGGAGACCCGCGGTTGCGGGGTCAATTCCTACGAGTTACATGGGTCCCGTGGGAGGTGTTGGTGCCACCCACGGGGCCGTTCGGGGGCTGTTTCTAGTTCTCACCCTCTAACGCCATGTTTTGCTTAAGTCTAGAAATATGCAAATTACCGTCGTATTCTCAAACAGGGAGACCCGCGGCTGCGGGGTCAGTTCCTACAAGTTACATTGGTCCCTTGGGAGGTGTTCTTACCACCCACGGGGATGTTCAGGGGTTGTTTCTAGTTCTTACCCTCTAACGCCATGTTTTTAATCCTAAGTCTAGAAATATACAAATTATCGTCGTACTCTGAAACTTGGAGACCCGCGGCTACGGGGTCAGTTCCTACGAGTTACAATGATCCCGTGGGAGGTGTTGGTGCCACCCACGGGGACGTTCGGGGGCTGTTTCTAGTTCTCACCCTCTAACGCCATGTTTTTAAGCCTAAGTCTTGAGATATGCAAATTACCTGTTACTCTCCATCTAGGAGACCCGCGGCTGCGGGGTCAGTTCCTATCAGTTACACAGGTCCCGTGGGAGGTGTTGGTGCCAACCACGGGGCCTTCGGGGGTTGTTTCTAGTTCTCACCCTCTAACGCCATGTTTTTAAGCCTCAGTCTAGAAATATGCAAATTACCGTCGTACTCTCAAGCCGGTAGACTCGTGGTTGCGGGGTCAGTTCCTACGAGTTACATTGGTCCCGTGGGACGTGTTGGGTGCCACCCACGGGGACGTTCGGGGGCTGTTTCTAGTTCTCACCCTCTAACGCCATGTTTTTAAGCCTAAGTCTAGAAATATGCAAATTACCGTTGTACTCTCAAACTGGGAGACCTGCGGCTGTGGGGTCAGTTCCTACGAGTTACATTGGTCCCGTGGGAGGTGTTGGTGCCACCCACAGGGACGTTCGAGGGCTGTTTCTAGTTCGCACCCTCTAACGCCATGTTTTTAAGCCTAAGTCTAGAAATATGCAAATTACCATCTTATTCTCAAACCGGGAGACCCGCGGCTGCGGGGTCAATTCCTACGAGTTACATTGGTCCCGTCGGAAGTGTTGGTGCCACCCACGGGGCCGTTCGGGGGTTGTTTCTAGTTCTCACCCTCTAACGCCATGTTTTTAAGCCTAAGTCTAGAAATATGTAAATTACCGTCGTACTCTCAATCCGGGAGACCCGCGGCTGCGGGGTCAGTTCCTACCAGTTACACTGGTCCCGTGGGAGGTGTTGGTGCCACCCACGGGGACGTTCGGGGGTTGTTTCTAGTTCTCACCCTCTAACGCCATGTTTTTAAGCCTAAGTCTAGAAATATGAAAATTACCGTCGTACTCTCAAACCAGGAGACCCGCGGCTGCGGGGTCAGTTCTTGCGAGTTACATTGGTCCCGTGGGATGTATTGGTGCCACCCATGGGGCCGTTCGGGGGCTATTTCTAGTTCTCACCCTCTAACGCCATGTTTTTAAGCCTAAGTCTAGAAATATGCAAATTACCATCGTACTCTCAAACCGAGAGACCCGCGACTGTGGGGTCAGTTCCTATGAGTTACAGTGATCCCGTGGGAGGTTTTGGTGCCACCCACGGGGCCGTTCGGGGGCTGTTTCAAGTTTTCACCCTCTAACGCCATGTTTTTAAGCCAAAGTCTAGATATATGAAAATTACCGTTGTACTCTCAAACCGAGAGACCCGCGGCTGTGGGGTCAATTCCTATGAGTTACATGGGTCCAGTGGGAGGTGTTGGTGCCACCTACGGGGACGTTCGGGGGCTGTTTCTAGTTCTCACCCTCTAACGCCATGATTTTAAGTCTAAGTCTAGAAATATACAAATTACCGTTGTATTCTCAAACCGAGAGTCCCGCGGCTACGGGGTCAGTTCCTACCAGTTACATTGGTCCCGTGGGAAGTGTTGGTGCCACCCACGGGGCCGTTAGGGGATTGTTTCTAGTTCTCACCCTCTAACGCCATATTTTTAAGCGTAAGTCTAGAAATATAAAAATTACCTTCGTATTCTCAAACCGGGAGTGCCTCGATTGAGGGGTCAATTCCTACGAGTTACATTGGTCCCGTGGGAGGTGTGGGTGCCACCCACGGGTCCGTTCAGTGGAATTTTCGAGTTTTCACCCTTTAACGCCATGTTTTTTAGCTTAAGTCTAGAAATATGCAAATTACCTCATTAGGATATTTCACTATTTGAATAAAATATATCATAGGAGGGTACAATCTCAATGTAACAAAATATATCATTTAACTTGTACCCAAAATATATCATTTAACAAAATATATCGTTTAAATTATTGGCCATGGTCAGTAAGGACGTTAGTGGACAGGAATTTCTATGAGTATCAATGCAACTGTATTTATTTTGTCTAAGAAAGTATATTTACAATGTGAAGTGACGTTCACCTGTAATCAATGCATGCCACTATAATGTCTCATTCTGCCAACTGCTATCCTAAAAGAGAACCCCAAGTTGTACACCTACATTACCAAAGAATACAGAGACCTTAATGGAAATTACCTCAATAGGAATACCTGAATAGTGTGATATGAGTCATCAACAACAATTTGATAACATCATTCCACGAATACAAAATGTAAAATTGAAAAATAAATGAAAACCAATCCAAGTAGGTCATATGTAAACCTCGATCCGCTTGCTTTCAATATGTAAACCAATCCATAGAGAATGCATGTATGCTGATGCATATATGTTTGCATATATGCAGTTGCATATGTGCATATATGCCGCATATATGCAGCTGCATATATGCGTATATATGCATATATGCATATGCATATATGTTGTCGGATTTTTAAAACCATACATAAACGTGTTTTTATAAAACATGAACAAATGAATATCGATCCACGTTGTCTAATTTAATAAAATAAAATGCAAATTTATATCTATTGCGGGAGTTATCTGACCCGAGATGCTGGCAACAGATGTCGTTCCCGGATAGGTGCAAAACATTGGAAATATACCCATTAGTTAACGTACGCTTTCTTAAGCTTAAGTCTAGATATTATCAAATTATTAATGTATTCTCAAACCGAGAGTCCCGCGATCGTGCGGTCAATTCCTATGAGTTACATTGGTCCCGTGCGAGCTGTTGGTGCCACTCACGGGGCCGTTCGGGGGCTGTTTCGAGTTTTCACCCATTAACGCCATGTTTTTAAGCCTAAGACTAGAAATATGCAAATTATCGTCGTATTCTCAAACCGGGGGTCCCGTGATCGCGCGGTCAGTTCTTACGAGTTACATTGGTCCCGTGGGAGGTGTTGGTGCCACCCACGGGGCCTCACGCGGGTTGTTTCGGGTTTTCGCCCTCTAAAGCCAAACGATAGAGATAAATAAATGAAAACATATCTATTCTAAACAAAAGAACCGATAAATCACCTACCATTTGCACAAATATCAAGACATTACACTTAAAAGTAGATGAAATTCATAAATTAATGTAAAGTGCTAATATAATGTCAATATCATAATAGGATACAAATAAGATTGATGAGGATAAAATAATATTTTGATACTCAATCTTCCTCTAAATCAACTAAAAGATCCTTCAAATTAGGGTTTTCATCAAGAGCTGACTGGAACTCTTTTGGAGCCTTTAATGCGTCTACTTCATTAGTCATACCCTTTGGTGCATGCACAACAATAGACCAATTGCCATCGTTTATGCACTTCGAGTAGAATACCTTCTTTACATTCTGAAAGGCACAAATAAAAGGCTCGTCAACTATGCGGTCTTTAGTCTTCAGCTTTGATAAATCTACCATAATAAGTTTGGAGTCGGGATCATCTTTGCAAGCATTCGTTGTATCCTCCACCTTTACCCAATCACAATAGAATACGATTTCTGTGAAATCCAAGTAATCAAGTTCTAGGATTTGTTGAATTATCCCACAATAGGTTAGCACCGTATTCTTTGGATTTTTATCACTTTTTCGAGCGATATAGATGGTCAATGCAGAAATTGATATTCCACTGTTTTGCGTCAAAAGCTTTTCCACATATGGATATGAGATGAAATCAAAACCGTTGGTGCGGAATTTCTTAAACTCTTTCGCACGAAAACTAGGACCTTTTGCTAGGCGTGCAAGTCTGGAAGAGACATCACCTCTTTTTAGAAGCTACATTTATTAATGAATTTTTATTAGGGCATGTTTTTACCACACGTGAATAAATAACCGCACACATAAGATGTGAAAAGTACCTCTTTTGACACCCATGCCCTAAAGTCAGTTGTCGTCCAATTTCTCCATTGATTTTGGATAATTTCGTTCTCGTACTTCCTACCGAAAAATTATAGAGTTTAGATCATAAAATAAAAAATACATATAATCAAAGAAGAAGAATTCAGTAGATACTCACTCTCTCCAGTCTTGGACTTCATCTTGCGATTCGAAGACATGACAAGTTGCTTGCTTGTATTGTAGGTTTGTGAGTTTCACCTCTTTAGGGTTCCCGAATGATAATTCGTCCTCAAACTCATCAGGTTACTCTATCACTCGTTCTCCATGAGGATTAAACCTCCTCACCTCTTGTTCTGGCATATGTTCCCTAGCGTATAGCGATGATTCCACCGTTATGCATTCTTCATCAATTGACCCTCCAATATATCGTGTAGTCTTTACATAATCTTTGAAGGTTTTCATCAAGTGCTCAAAAGGATACATCCAACGATACCTCACGGGACCACATAATAAAGCTTCATCGCATAAATGTACAAGCAGGTGGATAATGATATCGAAGAATGGCGGAGGAAAATATTTCTCTAATACACAAACTGCCTCGGCTAAAGTTGATTTCGCAGATTTAATGTGCCTTCTGTTTACCACTTTTGTACAAAGTAGGGTAAAACACAAACTGAGTTGAATAATTGCCCGACGGAGATCTTTGTGTTCAGAGAAGCAATGCCGAAATAACAACGGGATTAATTGGATGATTACGTGCCAGTCATGAGACTTGCACTGTTTCAAGTCATTTTCTTGGTAGCTTACTACCCTATGTAAATTACCAGAATAACCGGTTGGAGTCTTCAAGTTGAACAACGTGTCTAAGAGGATCTTCTTCTCACTAGTAGTCAAAGTGAAAGTAGTCGGGGGGATATAAATTCTTCCTGTCGTTGGATCATTTTTTAACCACAGTCTCTTCTTTATTTTCATATCCTGTAGATCTCGGCGGGCACGCTCTCCATCTTTGGAATGAGATCCACCCAGACATGTTCCTATCAAATGTTCTGCAACATTCTTCTCTGTGTGCATCACATCAATTATATGCCTTACACGATAATCTTTCCAATACGACAAATCAAAAAATATTGATCGCCTGGACCATGGGTTCGCTTTACTAGGGTCGTTCGGATCCTCCCTAGCTTTATGCTTCAGGTTTACAAACTGGGGATGTTTGCCTACGTACCTATTCCCCGCAGTCGCAGCCACCGCCTTCTCCTCAATTTGCTGACCAGAAAGTCGAATAGGTGCCATTCTGCGCTCGTGATCGACAGGCAAAAAGTTAGACTTGTCGTTCCTAAAAGGGTGACTAGTCGACAGAAATCTATGATGACCCGTGTAACTCAACTTACCACTATGTTTTAACCAACAGGCTTCAGTTTCCGCCCCACATTTGGGACATCCATAATAACCATGAACATTACAACCGGACAAGGTCCCATAAGCATGAAGATCGTGGATCGCCCACATCACCATTGCTTTAAGTGTGAACTCTTCACCCTTATGAGAATCGAACGTCGTCACGCCTTTATCCCACAACTCTTTAAGTTCTTCGATTAATGGTGCTAAGAATATATCAATATCATCATTGGGAGCTTTCGACTCGGGTATCAACAAAGATAACAATGTGAACTCCTTTCTCATGCATAAGGTCGGAGGAAGACTTAAAGGCGCCATAAAAACTGACCAATAACTCTGACTAGTACTTAAATTACCGAAAGGGTTAAACCCATCGGTTGAGATTGCAAGATGAATGTTGCGCGGTTCCTTTGCAAATTCATGGAGTTGTGCATTTGAAATTTTCCAGATGAGTGAATCAACAGGATGACGCATCAAATTCCACCCACCTCGCATCGAGCATGCCATGTCATGGCCTCCGCTATCCACGATACAGTTAAAAACATTTTAACCATGGCCCAAGTGGAAAATACTTCAAAACCTTTTTTGGGACTTGCGAGCACTTGCGATTTTTTGCATGTTTGTCATTTCCATTCTCATAAACCATATATCTAGGCTCACTGCATACAGGACATTCATCCTTCTCTTCGTGCTCGTTCCGGTACAATATGCAATCATACTTGCAAGCATGAATACATTTGTATTTCAAACCTAAACCCTTCAAACTCTTCTTCATGGTAGGATAATTGTCTGGTAACATGTTCTCTTTTGGGAGAATTTCTTTAACCCACTTAAGAATTCCGGTTACGCAGTTTCTAGACAAACCAAATTGACTCTTCAAATTATGCAAACCAATCATTGCATATAATACCGAGTGATCTTCATCGCAATCTTTATACAAATGTCTAGCCGCATCGGCTTTCAACCATATGTATTCCCAATCTCCTAGTAGTTCAGCATCAATTTGTTCATTTACTTGGTCATAATGTGCATTATTTGTATCCATAGGTTGGTGGTTTTGTTGGTTGTGGAGTCCGTAAGCATCATCAATTAAGTCGGTCAATGGACGATGTGTTGGTGAATCATGTACCACTTCTACTCCTTGAGGTTCCGTTACAAGGTCGGGCGTCGGTAATTCTTTTGGAACATAAGGTACAACTTTTTCACCATGGTATGTCCATATTATATAGTCTTGACAGATTCCCCACTTTAGTAAATGCAACTCAACAACTTCCAATGACTTATATTTTACGTTAATACAATGAGTGCGCGGACACGGAATCTTCTCACTTTTAATATTTTTGGAAGCGTATTTAACAAATTCATAAACGCCCTTTACATGATTATTTGATATCCGGTTAGTCTCTCCCATCCACTCTTTGTATTGTGGGAAATCCATGTAATAATCTTCAAATTTCAGTCTTGTGGTAATAGGTTAAAAAATAATATTATAACTGAAACAAAAAGAATATTCTTACGACTGAAATAAAAAAAAAATATCATTCCAAACGAAACAAAACTAATATTCTTACGACTGAAACAAAAAAAATATCATTCCAGCTGAAGCAAAACCAATATTCTTAAAACTAAAATAAAAAAAAATTGTTACAACTGAAATGAAAGAAAATATTATTAAATCTTGGCCAACAGATAAAGTGGACAAGTAGTATAAGATTTTGCATAATTCCTCAATTCCATCCCATCCCCGCTGTTAACGTACACAGGTACATCTCCACAGCCGTTGTATATTTCATCGACCATTATTTTAGCCTCACCCTTCTCCAAAGGTTGGTGATGTACTAGAGTTCTAGGAACCCTGGAGATGAGTATGCACACGCCAACAAACCTTGAATTGCTCATGTCCTTGATATAGTACTCTTCGATAAAGTCACCGTGAGTTGTTGACGATGATCCGAGCCCCGTGATTGGCGGACGTGTAGGGGAGGGGAATGTTGGAGGATGAGGCATTTGAGAGGGGAATGTTGCAGGGGCAGGATGTGTGAAACCTTGAGTAGGAGTAGGGTAAGGGTAAACTTGAGGAGGCATTGGGGGCCTATAACTTTAAAAAAGGTTCACAAGTTTCCCAATTTGATTCGTCAATAATCCCAGGGAATTTTTAATCTCATAGATATCCCCATCGGTCTTCAACATACACAGATACAATTCTTGACCGAAGAAATCTCGTCCACAAGAGGTGCAATGTGTTGAAGTTTTGTTTTTGGCATATGTGAGCCAACACCTCTCGTCCTCCCCCTTTTGTCCTTTCCAAAGGTCTTAGTCAGGGCATTATTTTCAAGGTCAAAGTCATCAGTAGGGCTCGAATCGGATTGACTGTTGATGGCCTCTATTGATTCCAGTGTCTTAGCTAAGGGCAGCGGGAATTTATTATCTTTATCCCGTCGAGCATGAAGGAATAAGTTGGACCGATTTGGGTTTTTACCGGCATCTGGACCATCTTTTGTCCTACTCTCACATTCATTCTTCAAATCCTCGTATGATTTGGATCCCAGCCTATGGATATCAGTTTTTTGTGCCCTATTTTTTTTATTTTGATCCCTCTGGACCAACCTTTTTTCCTTCGCCTCATTCTCCAAAAACTTATTCCACTGATCCAACGGCATTTCAACATTGGAGGCACTCTCTCTTTCAAAGCCAAAATATCTGAGCTCGCTGCCTCTTTCGGGAAATGTTTCTTTCGAAGGTTTCTCCTGTATGTCCTCAATCCTTCAGCAACCCGAGATAGAACCTTATTCTTCAAACGGTCAAGAAATGAGAAATGCTTGCAAAGTTGGTCATGTATGTCATCTTTGACAGCTTGATCAACAAGGTTCCAATTGTCTGGTCCACCGACTCCCACGTTTATTTTTCCCAACGACAAACATCGGGCTTTAAAGTTTAGCACATCATTCCTATCACCCATCCGGTTATTCCCGAGAAGGGAGAAGCCAATAGGCTTCTTTTCATTTGAGCGGGAGGCATCAGGAGTGTTTGATGGGGGCGTTAAATCAACGGGAGTGGTGGATTGGGGCGTAGGAGCACTTGGAGTTGGACTTGGTGAGGAGTGAACCATTGGTGGAGTTGTGAATTGCTCAGCCATTGGTGTTGAGAATCCGGGTTCTGCACGAGATGGTGAACCTCGTTGTGGTGTCACCTCGGCACTTGGTACCCTTGGGTTGTTTCCTCTCGACATTATCTACAAAAATTTAAAAATATAAGTGACTAAATAATTATAGTAATATGAAAGTATAACTAATTAATCAAGCTTAATTAGTTATATATATACATATATATATATATAGATAGATAGATATCTTTTCAAAGTAAGACTTTAGAATAAGTTCAATGTGTCTGATCTCCATCCATTCGGTATTAGTTTTTAAGAACCTATGAATTTTTGCACATGGCCAACTAGAAGGAAGGGTATCTATGATTGATGTGTAGATGTCAGTGACATGATCTCGGAATCCCCTATTTCTCAACTTATTGGCAAGATTCAATTTTACGTGCATGTGGCGCGAGACATCACAGTCTATGTCAATATCAACGCTCTCTGTACGCAGTTGTATCCATAACGGGGGGATTTTTTTTTTTGCCTTCTCCAACAACATAACCAAGGTCAGGGCTATGTCGGGATTATGTGTGTGAAATATATTTTGTATAACGTCATCCCAGTTTTCTGGTAGAGAAAATAGAATACGATTGAACAAGTAATCTTGCTGGATATCAAATCCACGATTTACAAGATAGTTAAATTGTTCGATCTTTTTATTTCCATACCTATAAATAGGAGTACCCTATATATGACGCACACTAATAAAAGAGTTATGTGTGCGGTCTAATTTCAACCTCTCCCACTCTTGTTGACAGTAATTATCACCGTGCCTCATTTTTCCTGAGAAAAGTATACGAGGGCATGAATACGAGTCCTGCTATTAAGGTTTAGGTTTGAAAGTTAATCTAGGGTTTATTGGCATAATTTATACATACACACACATACAATCTACGGTTTATTGACATAATCTATACATACACACACATACTATTTAGGGTTTACTAAACCATAATATTTTTTTTGCCATAAATCTATACATACACACACATAACAATATATACATACACACACATATAATCTATACATACATACACACACATACAATATAGGGTTTATTGATAAAAAAAATAATTTATTTGTTCATAGTTACACACATAAACATACATATACACATAAATCTATACACAATTTATTTGTTGGCCCAAGTCCGCGACCCACTGGGTATGATAAAAAATGCACATTAATCGCAAGATATGTGATATACTTTTTCATAGGTGATCGAGTGGAAAAACCGAGCGTCCGTGTAATACGCTAGTCATTGTTATCGGCTTCCAACCTCAATACAAAAAAAACCTAAACTTTTAACTACACTTTTATGGAGTATAGTAGTAAGTCTGGGTATCGAATCCACAGGGAATGTTTTATAGAATTTAATTGATTTATTACTTCTAAAATAAAAATGAAAAAGATGATGATTGGGAAAATTTCTATTAAAAAATTACTTAAGAAAAACAAACTGAAAAGTGAAAAAGAAATTAAATCTGACAAATGGGAGAAAATAGGGTAGGGTACAATCCCTCAATCCTTAACAAATTATCCTTTAGAATACTAGAATTATAAATCAAAATTCTTGATTAAATCCAGTCCTTATCATCACTAAGCATTACATATATGAGGTTCAAGACCGCATCATATGAAATCAAAGATCAATATAAGGCGGTGAACGACAAATTATACATACAAAGCATTCTTAAACATCCCAAGTACCTAGGGCAAGAGAGATTAAAAGATATGACAATGCATATATAATTTTCATTCACGATTCAACCAATATTTTCATTTATTTTCTAATTTTCCATACAAATAATTTGTATTAGGATTGAGTTCATGTACCCCAACCCTTGAGAATTTAGCTACTCATGATTGGATTAAAAAAAACAAATTCATACACAACATTAAAGATCTACAAGACATTATAAATAAATTGCAAATAATAAAACAAGAGAATGGAAATGAGATTACTTGAATTCAGCAACAAGAACGGAATTGGGATTCAGAAATTCTTACAAAATAGGATTCATGAAAACTCTTGAAGGAATAGAAAATTTGCTCTCAAAATCTAACCCTAAAATTCAATCTAGCACTTCTAACCTACTCCTAACCTAGCCTCTCTCTAGCAACTCCCCTTCAAATGATGTAGGTCATGGGCTTTTATAGCACAAAATCTCGAAATTGACAACCAATAGTGCTTGTGGAACAAGTTTTCCAAGAGTTGCACTGCATTAAATGCATAATTAATGACAGAAATCCGCACATCTAGACTCTTCATTATCCCGCAACTTCAAAACATCGTAACTTCTTCACCGTAGCTCGGATTGAGGTGCCGTTTTTTCCAGTATTCTTGTAATTTAGAGCTCTTCAACTTTCTAGTTGGCCCCACCTCCGGACTAAGGCTGAAAAATTACGAAAATGCCCTTCAACTCTCCATTTCTTGGTTTCTTTCACTGTTTTGAGTTCTCCTTCGCACTAACTTGCGTGAAGTACATGTAAAACACATGATAAATACACAAAACAAGAAATACTTGCCAAAAAAGGTTAGTAGAATACATTTGAGACAAATCCAAGCTACTTACACTGCACGGGATCATAAAAATACTGAAATTAAGGGGATAAATGTGAAGAATATGTGCCTAAACAATAGGCAAATCAAGAGCACACCCAACAAATTTAATAACATGTACATTTATCGACACTAGTATCAATTCAATAAATTCAACATAGTATCCAACAACCAAGCCAACAATATCTCACTATAGTAATGTGCACACGTGTTTTCGACTCGTATGTCAAAAAAAATCATTTAATTATATTTTCTCAAAAATAAAACAAGACAAGCATATTTCGTCAAAAAAAATACACACATATACAATCTAGGGTTTATTGACATAATCTATACATACACACACATACGATCTATGGTTTATTGACATAATCTATACATACACACAAATACTATTTAAGGTTTACTAAACCCTAATATTTTTTTTGACATAAATCTACACATACAATCTATACATACACACATACAAACATAAATCTACACATACATACACAAAAATTAGGGCTTCAGATAGAAATCACAAAATCTAAATGAATCAATACATACCAATTGAAATCGATTAGCCAAATTCAAATCCAACTGAAATCCAACCGAAATTGCAGGAGCTCGAAATCGCACGAACCCTAACAGCAAACGAAGTCGCACGTAATAAATGAGAAGCTGGGAATATTTCTTTTTAAGACCAAACTATAGTCACGGCCTAGAGCCCTGACCCCATGTGCGCGACCCATTAATGACCATGAGGAGACTGGCGATTTCGACCTGGTCACGGCCTAGAGCCGTGACCCATGCGCGCGACGCATTACTGACTTGGACAATGGCGATTTCGATCTGGTCACGGCCTAGGGCCGTGACCCATGCGTGCGACGCTTTTCCAACAGCCTTGGTGTATGAATGACGTATGGTCACGGCCCATAGCCGTGACCCATACCAATAAATGGTCACGACCCTCAGCCGTGACCCTTAATGTGTGTGTTTTCTGCTTCGTCACGCCTTTGGTCACGGCCCAAGTCCGTGACCCATCAACGACCAGTTTGGAGGGAATGTAGGCACCAAGCTGGTCACGACCTGGTCACGGCTAAAGTCCGTGACCCACTTTGGAGGGAATTTTGGCACCAAACTGGTCACGACCTAGCCACGGCCAAAGTCCGTGACCCACTGTGGTCAGGTATTTAGTCCGTGACCACTTCCAGAGCATGGATAATTTAATGTGGTAATAAAATTGGTCACGCCAAATATTGAGTGGGTCACGGCCCAAGTCCGCGACCAGCTGGTCGCGGATTTGGTCTGTGACCCACTAGGCATGACCATTCACAGGATTTGGTGTAGTGTGGATAAACGTGCGGTTGTGCTCATCTTCAAGCCAATTTTTATTTTACCCTTTTTGAGGATGGGTTTCTTTCAAGTACTGTTCAGGCTCCCTAGCAAGGTACTAATGAGTAACACAATAATAGTTATTAATATATATAGAGATAAGTATGTGAGGAACTAACTTCATATTAATGGAAAGTTAGGAAAGTCATACTCTATATAAGGTTAAACATCATTCATGTTATGTAACACATGAAGATGTGCCTGCTTCAAGGACATGCGATCAACTTCAATGACATCTGAACCACATATCGGTTTATTATTATCCTTACTCACCGGAATTCTAATTGAATATAATTCTGATAAGAACTCGGAACAAAACTCAATAGTTTCTTTTGTTATGTAACATTGAGCAATACAACCTTTTGGGCAATTGCGATTTATCACATAACCCTTTAATACTTTTATGAACCTAACACATTAAAAAAAAAATTGATACACTTATTTACTTATACTAATATGTGATAGTAAAGTGGATTGACCTAACATTTCAATTGGGTACATCCGTCGAAAGGAAATAGGACAGCAAAGTTTGACCTCCTTCACAAGATGCACCATTAAATGCACCATAATGTCAAAGAAGGATGATGGAAAGTGTTTTATAGCAAACATAATGTGATCACAATTTCATTTTGAATTTCTTTTAGTTATTTCAAGTCCACTACTTTATAACAAAGGGCATTGAAGAAAAAGTATACTCTCATGATCTCATATCTCACATGTTTTGGCAACACTAATTGAATTGTAATCGGAAGAAGTTAATGCATTAGAATATGGAAATCATGAGACTTTAATCCATATAATTTCATATATTCCATAGAGACATGGCTTCCAAAATTAGACCCATTCGGGACCTTAAGGTCATGCAAAGTTTGGCAAAACATTTTTCTTTCCTCTCTCGATAACGTATAACATGCTGGCGGTAGGTATGTCCCTTTTTCATTAACCTGTGGTGCTAACTCACTTCTTAAGCCCATTTCTTCAAGGTTGAGTCGACACTTCACTCCGTCTTTCATTTTTCTTGGAATATTAAGCAAGGTTCCAATGATTCTATCGCAAACATTCTTTTCAATGTGCATGACATCTAAGTTATGTCAAATAGGCAAATCCTTCCAATAAGGAAGTTCAAAAAATATCGATTTCTTCTTCTAAAAATTTTCAGCCCCATCGTTACTAGGACCGCCTTTTTCAACCCCATTAGTTATCCTCCTCAGTCTCTTACGCTTTAATGATTTCTTCAAATTTATCGCCCTCGCCTTTTTTACCTTCTTTCCCCATGAAACCTTAAGTCTCCCAATTTTTGTCAGGAGAGCCTTGGAACTCTTGCTCACCGTTAAAAACCTTATCCTGGCTTCAAAATGGATGGTTTTGTGGAAGGTATCTCCTATGTCCCATATAAATTCACTTGCCATAGTGTCGGAATCTGGTGGAATACATTTTTTCACTACATATTGGACAAGCATTATAGCCCTGAACAACACTTCCAGATAAATATCCACATATTAGAAAATCATTAATTGTCCATAATAGTATTGCTCGCAAAGTAAAAGATTCTTGTTGAAAGGTGTCGTAGGCTTTAACTCCTTCATGCCACAAGGTATTCAGATATTCAATTAATGGAGCCAAATAAACATTTATATGATTTCCCCTTTATTTTAGACCCGATATCATCATAGTCAACATTGTAAACTTTCTCTTCATACACAATTCCGGTTCAAAGTTATATGTGTTCAACATGACCGGCCAATAATTGTACCTACTACTAAGGGAACTATGAGGATTAATTTCGTCCGTTGATACTGCTAATCAAAGATTTCTTGGTTCTACTGCAAAATCGGGCCACTTTTCATCAACTAATTTCCAGGTTGGTGAGTCTTCTAGGTGACGTAACAAACCATCAATAATTCTATCATCCGTATGCAATGTCAGAGACTTAGCGATCTCTGCATATTGAAACCACCTTTTAAATCTTGAAATGGGTGAAAAGTACCATAACACTTTCATAGGAACACCTTGTTTTGCCTCATCCCTTTTTTATTCTTTCAAATTCTTCTTATGTTTGAACCAGGATGTTCCACAAGTGGGGATTTCAACAGCTTCTTTATACTCTATTCTATAGAGTATACAATCATTAGGGCATGCGTGTATCTTTTGAAACTCTATTCCAAATACCGATAGGCAACGTTTTGCCTAATTATTGGACGAAGGCAATACATTGTAATTCAGAAGCATATCGGCAACGATTGACAGCATATTTGAAAAGCATTTATCGGACATCCCACTCTTCTCTTTAAGATTGAATAGCTTAACGATAGCGGATAATTTTGTATACTTTTTACATCTTTCATACAATCGCTTCTCCGCATCTACAAGAAACTTCTGAAAAATTTCTATATTTCCTGGAAGTCTTCTTTTATAGCCATCACCATGTCAATCAACTCTTCAACATCCTCCATGGTATCCATATTAGGATCGTCATAGATAGGATCACCCATATTAACATCCAATAGTGTTTCACGATGATCCTCCTCGTCGTGCCATTTCCATACATTATAATTCTGATCGATACCTGAACTATACAAATGTTTTCTGATTTCTTTAACACCCATTTTTAATATATTCTCACGTTGATTACAGGGGCATCATATGAAGTTTTCATCCAAGGAGGCATTTTGAGAAACTCCAAGGAGATTATCAACACCTTCTATGTATTCTTTTGATAATCTGTCCTTTCTCATCCAATACCTGTCCATTCTAGCCTAAGTATATATACCACCACGAGTGAGATATAAGCAATAAAAGATATGTAATTATTAAACATAATGCAATATTATATGAAAAAATACATTCACACCATTTGAAAATATCGTACAAAGTATAATATCCCTCTAAAACTATCACAACAACTACCAAAGACACCAACACCTAATAGTAATACGACTCAATCAACCATAACTAACCAACTCAAGAACACTAACACAACACCCAAATAGTATAAAACCCAAACCAATTCCAATCATTGAATAACTTCAATTCATAAAATTATAATACATATTATACTATGATGTTATATATACTATGATGTTATATATACTATGATGTTATATATAATATGTAAAACAACAGTCGTTGTTATACATATTATACATAATAGCAACAACCATTAACGATTATATACCTATAATATAATGAAGCAATTAATGAAAGCACATAGTATAAGCATGGGACAAGAACATATGAAGCAATGCGAAAAACTAATGAAAGCACACAAGTGAGGCATTAGGGAGTATATGGTATCCATACTAAAACAAGACAATGAAACTTCAAAAGAAAACATTAACATATCGCAACACACCCTACGGTACTGAAATCATTGAGACAATCAAACACTAACATAAAGTTGGAGCTAAAGAAAATTCGATGACCATCATATGGTACTAAAATCTTTGTAAACTTTCCAAATAAGTTTCATCTTCCTGAAATCAAATGTCTCTTTTAATCGTGGAAATTGATGAATCAATTAATTTACAGTAATTTTTAATGAATGATCAGTTACAATGCAATACAAGATATACTTGGATCGATATCACACTTTGTTAAACAATTAAGAGTAGGGAGATATATACATTACACTTTTATATAATCTAACATAAATTGTATACCATTTATCTCATCTTTGCTAAAAATGTTAAAAAAGATGAAATCGTCGGTCCAAATGTGTAATCACAAAACACTGGATCACAAAACACAATAGTCATTGAGTGTATAAGAATATTGAAGAATTCATATAATGATTTTTTTAATAGACACTTGTTTGATCATATTTTAAAAAATAGGAATTTCATAAAGAACACCACATAATTTGATAATATAGTACCACAAACATGCATTGACCCCATTTCAAATGAGAATCAAATGAGAAAAATTTAACCAAGTACTAACTAATAATAAAATGCCATTTAAACATTTCAATGGAATCCAAAAAAAAAATCAACTCATAATTCCACCCTGATACACACACATACACATACACACTGAAATTAATTGCAATCTAGAACATCACACACTGAAATTAATTACAATCTAAAACACTAAACATTGAACATCAAGGTTGATACACACACAGTGATGGATCCAGGATTTTAATCCATGAGGGGCAGAACTGTAAGGTTGAATTTGTTTTCATGACTCAGGGAAAACATTATATAACATGTTAAAATTAACCAGTCCGACTCGAAAGAAACCCGAATATGACAGGTCTGACTCGAAACAAACCCTAATATTATAGGTCACAAGTGCGATACTTCACCATTACATATTAGGAACTAACAATCTTAACCAAAATTTAAGTACTAAGCACTAAATAAATTGACCCTACATTTCTTAATATCTAAATATTATACATTAAGCATAACATTTTGCATTACATAAAAAACTAGGTATTTTACATTTAACTTAAATATTTTAAGTCAACCGGGACAATTCATGTTTAGTCCCTTGGAGCTAAGTATATTTTACATTTAGTCCACCTTATTTTTTAATTTGCAAAAACTCCGTTGTCTACCTTTTTGATAATTTTTTTAAAGTTTACAATAAGTGAAAAAAAATGTTTGTCAGTGTTTTATGCGGCGAGGGATCTTTTGGAACAAAATAAAAAGTTTGGACTATATATTAATTAAAAAATTATCGACGGACTTTTCTTCGAATGACCCTACTTTTTTTTGTAACAACTCATTAACCAAAATTATTAAACATTGAACATATAAATTGTGAAGCAAATAAAATTATGCTTGAAACTAATGACATTCAACTATTTCTTTAATATCTGTATTTTTAAAAGAAAATGACCATATATAAATGGAATTTATATTATATACAATTCTTTAAAGAATATTATTGTTAACAGTTATAATAAATCTAAACAGATAAAGGCCTGAATAATGCTTGGAACAAACATAACTATTTACTAATGTAAATAAAAAATAGTTGGTAAAGCAACATACCCAAACCGAAGTAGAAAACGGGAGAAGAGGGAAGGCATCCTAGCGGCAAGTCTGAAAAGAGACGGGAGAGAAATAGAAGCGGGAGCGGCACAAAATGAAAAGGAAGAGAAATTGATTAGGTTTTCAAACAGAAATATTAAAAACACATATACAAAAATCAAGAACAAATTGTATATACACAACCCCCCCCCCCCCCCCCCCCCCACACACACACACAAATCAAGAACAAATTGCATAACATAAATTGCATATACAAAATCACACACACACAAATACATATACACAAATAGAATAAAGAAATCGCAATCTAGACAAAAAATTCTTACAAATCCATATATATATACAAATTTGGCCAATCCATATATCAACATAAATTCAAATCCAAAAATAATAGAAAAAAGAAGAACAAATAAAACATAAATTAGAACTCAATCAAGAAGACATAGAAATTTAAGACAAATCGTGAGCTTTTTGTACCTGTGTGATGGTGCCTCGTCGGCGCTGGAGGTGGAACTCTATAGAGGGAATAAAGAAAGAGAGCCGTACGTGCGAGCGAGCGAGAGAGAGAGAGAGTTGTGCGAGAGAGAGAGAGTATTGTACGAGTTGTAGAGAGAGATAGATCTAGATGTGAGAGAGCCGGGAAACTATTTTGAGAAGCGAATTTTGGAGCGGGAATGGAAAAAAAAAAGCCCCGCTTCTTTTTTCCATTTATCTCAGTTTTTACTCGAAGGCTAAAATAATTAAGGCATATTTATGTCATCTATATATAAAAATGAGATAAATGGTTTTTTTTTATCTCAATTTTACTTAAATTAAAATAAAAATTTACCTTCAAAGCCAAATTGACATAAATGAATATCATTTATGTCAATTTATAATTGTTTGACATAACATCAATTTTTAAACTGACATAAATGATGTTGTAAGGACATATTTTACATAGTCCGTTTACATTAAAGTATGTCGTATATAGTTATACCCATCGAAAAAAGTTCAAATCACAATCATGCATCAAGACAGATCTGAATATCAACATTCTTCAACAGACAAACCTCTGCGAGATAGATTTTGGTGAGGTTGTGGTTAAGTTCCTTAATGGTTCATTTAAAGCGTTAGGATAATTTTTCTAAAATATTTTTAAACATCTGAAGCATCAATTTTCGTCAAAAGAATTTTTTCTAAGTGTTGAGGTGGAGTTTTGATAAAGTTTATTTTTGGTTAATGACATTCAAATGACATGATAAAGTCTTTCAAATGACCGCTTCAAGCGATGGGCTATGTCGCGTGAAGGCTCGTTTAAAGATCGCTTGAAGTATTTTATTAAACGAGATCACACTATTTTAATTTTTGAAATTCGTTTGATATGTTACGAGATGTCACTTCAAACAACATTTAAAGTCGTTCGAGCGACATAAGGATATCGTTTGAGCGAGATCACCGACTCAAGTTTTTTATAAATATCCTGTTAAATGAGTCATTTTTTTTAAGAAGACTTGAGTTTTTCGGATACATGAAAACTACAAACTGCAGAATTATTTTTTCTTCTTCATTTAGGGTTTAAAACTTTGTTTTATTATTTCATAAAAATGCCAATAGTTTAGTGAATTATTTTGGAACCCAAGATACGATCTTGTGGAAGTTTCTCGTGTAAAGAGGATAAATCTATGGCTGACGACGGGGTGTCATTGGGAGTGCTTGCGGTTGTTCCTGGCTGAAGATAGAGCTGCGTGCTCTTGTGGGCTCGCTGCGATTAATCCATTGCTCATTCTAGACTGAGGTCTATATGAGTGTTTGTGGATATTCGTTGTAGATTTCATTGTGTATGTAACTTGCGATTTACTGTAAGGACATTTTATGTCCATCATTAATATGTATGTCATACGCCGATACACCGTTGAAGAAATTTAAAGATCGCTTATACATCAACGAATCCGAATGTCAAAGAATTCAAGGAAGGAATCAAAATTTTGGACAACCGGACCGATCCTCCTATTTTAAAAAGGAACCGATCCGCTCTGGACCAATCCGCCCATTTGGAAAAAGAACCGGTCTGACCTCGGACCGATCCGCCCTCTACCCGGATCGATCTGCCTTGCTCTTGAACCAGTAGACCCCGGATCGAATGCGAACCAAAAAGACCACTTTCAAAAATGAACTGGTTCCACCTCGGACCGATCCGCATCCTTATCGGACGTTCCGCCTGGGACAAAATCGTGAAGATCGTGTTTCAGTTATTTCGGCCCGGTTTTTCTTTTATAAACCAACTTCGGGCATTTGTTTTCTAAGACTTATATAGACAATTTTCAGAGTCCTAAAACTTTAAGTCTTCAACCTTTTGAGTCCCAAGACTCTTGTTTGATTCACACCACATGGCCAAACCCTTGTGAATCACTTTGCAACCCAAGAACACATTTTTGTGTCTGTTCATACCCTTGTGGAGAAGACCGACCTTCTTCTTCATTGCTGCCATCCTGGAAAGGGAAACTTCCAGCCGCCGACTACAGATCCAACGCCTGCGGGTAATTCTGTGTCACTATATTTTCATTGCAATCCGAGAAATTGTATATTGCAATATTATAATGAAAATAAATGGTTTTACCCCTTTGGAGGATTTTTCCTCAAATATGTATTTGAATGTTCTTGAATGTTTAGGACTTAACTGATAAAATTGAGTTTAATTAAATAATATTTCTATTTGAACGCACGCACATTCTTTCAAATTGGTATCAGAGCGAATTACACAACTTTACCGTGTAATCTTCCGCAAAATTTTTCTAAGATATCAATTTTCAGAAAAAATGATTTTTGAAAACGAGTGTGTTCATAATGGAGAAATTATATAATAAAATGCCAGTTTTTTACGAGACAAACTATGCATATTGGAAAGCCCGCATGAGATCTGCATTAAAAGCCATTGATGAACGTGTCTGGATTTTGGTTGAAAGAGGGTGGACTCATCCCTACGTCACTGTTGAAAATGTGACTAATTTAAAACCTGTCACCTCATGGACTGAAGAAGAATTTAAATGGTCATCATTCAATTCTAAAGGATTAAGTGCCATTTCCAGATCCGTCGCTCCTGACGAGTTCCGACGTATAATGACGTGCACCACGTCAAAAGAGGCATGGGATGTTTTGCAACTTACCCATGAAGGTACGAATGATGTGAAAGAGTCTAAACTTCAAAATTTAACAACTCAATTTGAGATCATCACCATGCATGAAACTGAATGCTTTGATGATTTTTATGCTAGGCTTTCAGACATTGTTAACACTAGCTTTAATCTTGGTGAACATATTCCTAATGCTAGAGTTGTTAAACAGATTCTTCATTCTCTGCCTAAGCATTTTATCCCTAAAGTCACGTGCTAAATTCTATGGGTAATTTAAATACGCTAAAATTGGAAGAACTTGTAGGAGACTTGCAAACATATGAAATTGATATGTTTCCTAAAACTGCTAAGCCTAAAGATAAGGGAATTGCACTTAATGCCCAAGAAGGAAATAGTGAGAAGTCGTCAAGAAAGAGGGTAGAGTCAACTAGAAAAAAGAGAGACAGATTCGTCTGATTCTGAGTGTGATTTTGACTTGGATGATTTTCTTCTTTTTGCTTAAAATTTCAAGAGAATTCTCAAATTCAAGAAAAATGGTAATTTTAAAGATAAAAAGAAGTTTGAGAAAAATAAGTTTGAAAAGAAAAATGAAAAAGTTTTTAAATATCCTCCTAAGAAAGAAAGTGAGAGGTGTTTTGAGTGCGACGGTAGGGGTCATAGAGCCTTTGAGTGTGCCACACGTCTGAACAGAGAGAATGGGAAAGTTATCCTCAATGCTACCCTTAGCGACGACAGTGAGGTCGAGTCGGTGGACTCGAGAGATGAGTCATCGCATGAATGTAACATCACCGCATTCATGGCTAGTCATGTGAGCGCTTCTAGTTATCCTCACGACGATGAGGATGATGCATTACAGGGACACCTCGACAGTGAGATCGATGTGAGTGAGGGGGAGGATGACACAAGTGAGAGAGAGAGTGATATTCAACGCGCCTACGCTGAGTTATATTCTGAGTCATTTAGAACTAGAAAGCGTAGCAAAGCGTTAGTTCTTAAGATCACTGGTTTAGAGGAAGATTTAAGAAAATCAAGAGAGAGAGAGAGAGTCCTCCACTTGCACCACCCTGAGAGAGAGAGAGTCTGCCTATGTTGTGAATTAAAGTTTGTTTAGAGAGAGAGAGAGTTGTTTTGAGAAAGAGAGAGGGGACTTGACTAAATAAGTGGTTAGTCTTTCGAGTGAGCTTCATTCCTCCATGGAGACTCGAAAGAAACTTGAAGCCCTTGTTGCCCAGCTTACTCATGATATGGAGAGAGCACGGGAAGTCAAGGTACAAATTGAGGACTGATTTGGGAAAATGGGAAAGATGCTCCTCGACCCCGCTTTAGGTTTTGGTGATAGGAAAGGAATTGGTTATGATGGTGCCTCCTCGTCCCAAATTGCACCTGGACCATTCCCTGAATCTACTACTACTCCTTATGGTCATTGCCAAAATCCACGAAGGAAAGTTAGACCAAGAAAAGCAAACCAAGGTCCATTTAATCATGTGTTCTTTTATACATATTGCAAAAGAAGAGGCCACCTGAGGGAGTTTTGCTATAGTTTTGGTCGGACACGACCTACTTCTGCTCCACCACGTCATACTGATGAGTTTGCTAGTCTGAGAAAGTGTGTTGAGTTTTTAGCTGCCACATCACAGAGGTTGATGGAGGAATTCCGACGGATGTCTTTGCCGTCAGTGAATGCTTCTCACATTCCAGCGAAAACCAACAACAACAAGGGTAAACAAAAGGTTACCACTTCTTGGGTGCCTAATAAAGATAAGAAAGCCCTAGTTGTTCATGTTGCTCTCAAGGCACATAATACCTCACAGTGGTATTTTGATAGTGGGTGTTCCAGACACATGACAGGTGATGTCTCATTTTTTACCTACCTAGAGGAATATAAGGAAGATAGAGTCACCTTTGGAGATGGGAGCAAGTCTAGCATTCTAGGACGAGGTACTGTAGGGTTACCAGGTTTTCCTAAGCTAGAGAATGTTTTGTACGTCAAAGGTTTGAAAGCAAACCTTCTCAGCATTAGCCAGCTGTGCGACGCTGACTTAGCAGTAAAATTTGACCGGGACGCGTGTAATGTCTACAATCAAGCCGGTAAACTTTTAGTGCAAGGGGTGAGGATTGAGGATAATTGCTATGGGACTGTGACCACTTCCTCACTTGTCTGCAACAGCGCCACAATCACTCCTATGGATTTTTGGCACCAACGTCTAGGTCAAGTGAACATGAGAGACTTGACTCGTTTAGCCAAAAAGGACCTAGTACGTGGCTTACCATCTCTTGAAAAGTTAACTTCCATGGTTTGTGGACCCTGTCAGTTGGGAATGAAAATTCGGAGCCCTTATAGGACGTTACATTCTATTACCACCTCCCGAGTACCTGAGCTAATTCACATGGATCTTATGGGTCCTACTCGTACTAAGAGTTTGGGTGGTAAGAGGTATATCCTCGTGATGGTAGACAATTTCTCCAGATATTCTATTGTAGGTTTTCTGGGGGAGAAATCCGATGCGGTTGAGTTTATAACGACCAAGTGCCGTGTCCTACAAAATCAACACGGAGTCACTATTAATAGGATCCGTAGTGACAACGGCACAGAATTTAAGGATGCAAAGATAGATCTGTATTGTGATAGCCTTGGGATCAAACATGAGTTTTCTGCTGTGAAGACTCCTCAGCAAAATGGGATTATTGAGAGAAATAATAGGACGATCCAGGAAATGGCTAGATCTATGCTTCTAGATCGTAATGTTTCTAGGAGATTTTGGGCAGAGGGAGTGTCTACTGCATGCCACATGGTGAATAGGGTTTATCTACGTTCACACACACTTAAGACGCCAAATGAATTGTGGACTGGCAAGAAACCTAACTTTGCATATTTCGTGTTTTTGGGAGTAAATGCTAATCCTTCGGGATAGAGAGCAAGTAGGAAAATTTGACTCCCGAAGCGTCGAGGGAATATTGTTAGGATATTCATCGAATAGTAGAGCATACCGGGTTTTTAACCTGAAGAGATCTAAGGTTATGGAATCAACAAACGTCACCATGCAAGATGACGAACCTCCGATGATTAATGATCCTAACCTTCAGTGTGCGGATGAGGACTTTTTTGGTAGTGACTTACTTATCCCTCACCCACACTTAGTGGACCCTACTCCTGTGCTAGGGGACACTCCTGCTTGGGTTCCCAAGAGTTATGACCCTTCTGCCATTGTTGGTGATCCCACTCTAGTGGTTAAGACTCGTGCTCAACTAGAGAACGTCGTTAGCCACTTTTTCTACACGTCCAAAGTCGAGCCCAAGAATCACAAAGAAGAACTCAAGGATGAACACTGGATATCTTCTATGCAGGATGAGTTGCTTCAGTTTAAAAAGAATAATGTTTGGGAACTTGTCCCCCGACCTAGTGATACTAATGTGATAGGTACCAGGTGGATATTCAAGAATAAAATGGATAAAAATGGTACCATAATCAGAAACAAGGCTAGGTTGGTCGCTCAAGGCTACACACAGATAGAGGGTGTTGACTTTGGGGAGGCATTTGCTCCTGTTACAAGGCTTGAGTCCGTCCGTCTACTACTCACCATCGCATGTCATATGCGCTTCAAGTTATATCAGATGGATGTCAAGAGTGCCTTTCTGAATGGCATTCTACAGGAGGAGGTTTATGTGGAACAACCAAAAGGGTTTGACGTGTATTATCTGAGGAAAGCCTTGTATGGTTTGAAGCAATCACCTCGTGCTTGGTACGAAAGGCTTACTTCATATCTCTTAGCCCGTGGCTTCAAGAGAGGGGGTGATATGACGTTGTTCGTCAGGAGAGATGACGGTGATGTTTTGGTTGCCCAAGTCTATGTGGACGACATAGTCTTTGGATCCACGTGCTCCCAGCATGCTCACCACTTTGAGGAGGAGATAAAAAGTGAGTTTGAGATGAGAATGGTAGGTGAGCTTACTTTCTTCCTTGGTCTCCAAGTTCGTCAGCTAGAGGATGGGATGTTCATCTCCCAATCCAAGTATATGCGAGGCCTGTTGAAGAAATTTGGTTTAGACTCCGCTAAGCATGCACGTACACCTATGTGTACCACTACCAAGCTTAGTAAGGACACTTCAAGCAAGGACGTAGAGCAAACCTTGTATCGAAGTATGATAGCCAGTCTTCTCTACTTGACTGCCAGTCGTCCCGACATAGCCTTTAGTGTTGGAGTATGTGCGTGATATCAGGCGTACCCGAAAGAGTCACACTTACTCGCTCTAAAAAGTATTATCAAATATGTGAGTGGGACTCTCTCTTATGGTATTTGGTATTCCTTTGATACCAATGACCATTTGTCCGCCTATTCGGATGCCGATTGGGCCGGGTATGTACATGGTTATAGGAGAACTTCTGGTGGGTGTTTCTATTTTGGTTCTGCTCTTGTCTCCTGGTTGATCAAGAAGAAAAACTCTTTCTCTTTGTCCACTTGAGAGGCTGAGTACATCACTGTCGGGAGTTGTTACACGCAACTCTTGTGGATGAAGCAGATGCTGGAGGATTATGGGATTTCACAGGACACCATAACCATTTCCTATGATAACACGAGCGCGATTCATTGAGGAGAAAGTCGTATCCCTGAGAAAGTCGTATCTCTTTGTCCCATAATCCAGTCCAGCATTCGCGCACACAGCACATCAGGATACGCGAACACTTTATACGTCAGTTAGTTGAGGAGAAAGTCGTATCCCTGAGTTTTGTCCCCACCGACCATCAGTTAGCTGATATTTTCACGAAACCTTTAGATGCCCTTAGATTCAAGAGTCTTAGGAAGTCATTGGGGATTTGCACAGTTGACTGAGGTGTTGGCCCATGTCTAGCATAGTTAGCATTGTCTTTTTCATATCATCTAATGCCTATTGCTAGATTGTATCATATGTTTTGTTTTATCTTGTTTTGCTTTTTATTTTTTTGAATAATCCAAAAAGATTTTCTTTTTCTAAAATTTTAGAAAAGCTCAAAAAGATTTTATTTTGCTAAATTTTTGAAAAATCCAAAAAGATTTTTTATTTTAATTGCACCATTTATGGATGAGCATTTAAGATAGACGAGTCACAATTTCATTTCATTTATCCATGTGACTGTTTGACAGAGATTTGAGACGCTACATCATTTCATCCATGTGCTTTACATTGATTGGAGTCTTTGAGATGTGATTTGTGATATCTTTCTACATGTTTGACTCCGATCTCCTTTACTGCACACATCCACAGCTATATTTGATTATTGTACTTATCTATCACATAATGGCTTGAGTGTTTCCATCTCAATTCTGTCTATACAACATACAATATGCGATAAAACTTGACAAGATTGGAATGCATATAAAAACCATTTTGGTGAGACAGTGTGTTTAATTAAGAACGGGGAGGGGTTGGGAAAGGTAATTATCTATTCTTTGCGCAAAAGCCACCGTTCAGAAGGACCTAAAAAATGGAGGATTTTTATTATCCGAGGTCCAAAGAGGGTAAAAGAGCTCGAAAATAGTTAAAGGCAATAAAAAGCAATACATGCCAAATATGGGCCATTAGGGTTTCACCATCAATTCTCCAAAGTTCGAGAATTTAGATTACCTCTATTCAAAATATAAATTTGAGGGAGTTTGGTTGGAGAATTTAAACGGGTTTTCACTTCCTTGAAAGTCCTGAAAAAGTATGAAATCGTTTTGGACGTTATTGGTATGGAAATCACTTTGAGCTTTGATTTGTTGATTTGATTGAGTCAATGTCTCTTATTTCCATTTTTTTTACACCAAAGGAAGCATTTGAGTTCATTCACTAGAAGTATTCGATATTCATCGTGCTCATATGTCATGTTTGTAGGCATTAATTTTCTTATCGAATTTGATCACACCCATTCATTTACGCTATCATCGACTTGGTTGTTTTGTGTTCGTTCATGGTGTGATTTTTGTTTGTTTTGTCAAAAAAAATTGAAAAATAAAAAATAGTAGTTCGTTCATTGTGACACCCCGGGCTTTCTTGCGTAATTTATTCTTATTTTTGTCTATTTGGGGACCTCATAAAAAGGGGGAGAAAGAATTATTCATTATGGGGGAGTTTTGATTTGAGTTTTTTGAAATTTGATAAAATTCATCATAATTTGGTATCTATGTGTATCTCATTTCAAACTCGATATGTCACTGGTATTGTGCTTTGTCTCATGTGTGTAGGTACTTTTGTGATGTTCTCTGAATTGCACACCCTGATGAGAAACGCATTGAGATTCCTAAAGACTTGAAGAGCAAACGATGAAGTCTTTTTCATTTATATCGTTCCAGTTTTGGGTTCATGGAAGGGTAGATTTGTATAGGCATTTTGATATTTGATATTTCGGATGTTTGTTTTTATGTATGTACCGGCATAGACATAGGGGGATATTTGTAAGGACATTTTATGTCCATCATTAATATATATGTCATACGCCGTTACACCGTTGAAGAAATTTAAAGATCGCTTCTACATCAACGAATCCGAATGTCAAAGAATTCAAGGAAGGAATCAAAATTTTGGACAGCCGGACCGATTCGCCTGTTTTAAAAAGGAACCGATCCGCTCCGAACCGATTCGCCCATTTGGAAAAAGAACCGGTCTGCCCCCGGATCGATCCGTCCTCTACCCGGATCGATCCGCCTTGCTCTTGAACCAGTAGACCCCGGATCGAATGCGAACCGAAGAGACCACTTTAAAAAATAAATCGGTCCGACCTCGAACCGATCTGTATCCTTACCGGACCGAAGAGACCTCTTCAACCTTTTGAGTCCCAAGACTCTTGTTAGGTTCACACCACATGGCCAAACCCTTGTGAATCACTTTGCAACCCAAGAACACATTTTTGTGTCTGTTCATACCCTTGTGGAGAAGACCGACCTTCTTCTTCATTGCTGCCATCTTGGAAAGGGAAACTTCCAGCCGCCGACTACAGATCCGACTCCTGCGGGTAATTCTGTGTCACTGTATTTTCATTGCAATTCGAGAAATTATATATTGCAATATTATAATGAAAATAAATGGTTTTACCCCTTTGGGGGATTTTTCCTCAAATATGTGTCTGAATGTTCTTGCATGTTTAGGACTTAACTGATAAAACTGAGTTGAATTAAATAATTTTTCTATTTGAACGCACGCGCATTCTTTCATTTACCTCTTTACAGTGAAATAAAAGATTTTACTCGAATGAACTTTTTTCTGAAATCTGTGGGTCAACAATTTATATGTATTTTGTGATGACTTGATTTTAACCACCTAGATGCAAGTGTTAGGGTTTATTTAATTTGGATAAAAAAAATTGACAATTAATTAAATAAGTTTAAAATTGGAAATTTATGAATTCACACACAGTCGATATCACATAAGCATTTTCAAATTGGTATCAAAGCCTGTTGTATTAAGTTATTGTGTATGATCTTTTTTTCGATTTTTTTTTTTGAGATATTGATATTTTTGAAAAATCTGATTTTGAGATTTCGCAATGTTTCCCAATGAAAACTTATATAATTGGTTGCCAGTTTTTGAAGGGTTTAATTATGCCTATTGGAAATCCCGCGTGAGATCTCATTTAAAAGCAATCGATTAGCGAGTTTGTGTTGTTTATGAAAGAGGGTGGACTTCTCCCACTGTCACCGATAATAAAGTCACGAATCTCAAGTCTGTGACTGACTGGACTGAGGATGAATTTAAATGGAGTACTTTTAATTCTCAAGGGCTAATTGCAATTTCTAGAGCCATCACACCTAACGAGTTTCGACGTATGATGATGTGCACTACGTCAAAAGAATCATGGGATGTTTTACAACTTACCCATAAAGGCATGAATGCGGTCAAAGAGTCTTAATTGCAAATTTTAACTACTCAATTTGAAGCGATTATCATGCTTGAATCTGAGTGTTTTGATGACTTTTATGCACATTTGTGTGACATTATCAATATTAGTTTCAATCTTGGTGAGCACATTCCTGATGCACGAGTGGTTAAAAATATTTTAAGATCGATGCCTAAATGTTTTGTCCCGAAAGTGACTATTTTTAATTCCTTAAAAAAATTTAAGCAATCTTAAGCTAGAAGAACTGGTAGGAGACCTCCAGACATATGAAATTGACATGTTTCCCGACATTATCAAGCCTAAGGATAGAGGAATAGCACTTAGAGCCAAGTCTAGTAAGAGTGAGGAAGTGTCCAAGACAGAGAAGAAAAAAAGGTGAGATCTTGTGATTCCGAGTCTGTGGGCGAGTTTGATTTTGATGATGTGTCCATGCTTATGAAAATTTTTAAAAAAGTTCTCATATATTCCAAAGAAAATTCTTCCAATAAAGAGTTTTTGAGAAAAATAAAAAGAAAGAAGAGGCCAAAGAGAGTGGTGAGAAAGAGAAAGAGAATAAGAAAAATAGAGATGTTTTGAGTGAGAGGGCAAGGGGTATAGGGCGTTTGAGTGTCCCACTAGGCTAAAGAGAAAGGTAAAGAATATTGTCATGCCATCCACTCTTAGCAATAATGAGGAAGAGGTGAAGGGTTCTGGGGATGAGTCTTTACATGGGATGCCTATCGCCTTTTTAGTTAGTCACGTGAGCACACCTAGTTTGTCCCACGAAGATGAGGATAATTGTTCACGTGAGAGCCCCGATGACGATTTAAGTGTTGCTAGCGAGTGTGAGAGTGAGTGCACTAGTGAAGGTGAAAATGAGATCCAAATTGAGTTTAGAGATTTGTACAATGAGACCTTAAAAACAAAGAAGTTGAATAAGGGTTTAGGTCTTAGGGTGTCAGATTTGGAGAGAGAGATAAATATTTTGAGGGGATTTGAGGCATCAGTGAGTCAACTCGAGAAGGTGAAGGTTACTTTGAGTGAGCATTTGATCATTGTAGGTTGGAAAAATAGTGAACCTGAATCTCGTGTGGTCCATTTAGAGAGAGATATCGAATGATCCCGGGAGGTAAAGGTAATTATAGAGGATACATATAAGAAGGTAGGAAAGATGATCCTCGATCCCACTTTGGGTAATGTTGAGAGATTAGGACTAGGTCATGACGGTGTGTCCACTTCCCATATTACACCCGAGCCGATTCTCGAGTTTGTGATTCATCCATATGTCTCTCAACCCATACCACCTAGGAGTTCGTAACCCTATAGGAGAGCGCATCCTAGAAGATTTAGGAAAGGTGTTCCTAGGGTCGTGTATGTTTTCGCCCATTGTAAAAATAGAGGACACCTTAGGGAATTTTGTTTTAAATTGAGTAGTGTGTCTCATAGAGTTTTTCCACGTGTTACCACACACGCACCCACACGTGATGCTCTGGATGATTACAAGAGAGAGTTTGAACATATTAAGGAGCAAGTAAAGTTTTTCGTCAAGACATCACATGACTTGATGGATGTTTTTCATAGGATATCATCACCTTTGGAAAACTCCACCGCACCTAATGGTTGAGGTTTAGACTTGTTTTCTAGCAAAGGATGATTTTCATTATGATATTTTATGCATATTGTTAGTGTGTACTACTTTTGCATTTATATTTTTCATTTTTGATATATTTTTTCAAAAAAAAATAGTTTTTGAAATTTTTTGGAAAAATACAAAAAAAAAATTGAGAAAAAATTTGAAAAATAAAAAAAGATTTTTATTTTGATAATTTTTTTGGAAAATGTCAAAAAGCGTTTTGTATTTTGTTTACACCTTTTATGGATGGACATTTAGGATGACCAAAGTCACAACATCATTCCATACCCATGTGACTATTTGATAGTGTTTTGATATGGTACATCATTTCATCCATGTGATTTATAATGTTTATATTCATTAAGATGAGAATTTAGATTATTTTCTACATGTTTGACTCACGATTTTTTTTAATGCACACTTGCACAGATTTGTTTGATTATTGTACTTATCTATCACATGTTGATCGAAGTGTTTTCATCTAAATCCCGCCTTTAAAATGAACCAAATGCGATAAAACTTGACAATGAAAGAGTGCATATAAGAGCCATTGCCCGTGAGGAATTTCTTTAATATGAAAAAATGATGAGTGTACGCGGGAAAGGACTGTGAGTGAATAATAATTACGTCGTGAAAGCCACCATTTAAAAGAGCTCGAGAAAACTTAAGGCAATAAAAATAATCATTTGCCAAAAATGGGGCCAATAGGATTTCTCTAAGTTGACTTGAAAAAGAAATGTATATTTGAGGGAGTTTGGTTTGAAATAAATCAACGGGTTTGCACATCCTGATAAATTCTTGAAAAATAATAAATAGTTTTAGACATTATTGGTGTGGAAATCATTTTAGACTTTGATTTGTTGATTTGATTAAGTCAATGTCATTTGAATTCAAGAATTTTTACACCTAAGGATGATTCTGAAGTTCATTCATTAGGAGTATCCTATTAATCGTGCACATTTGTTATGTATGTTTGAGTTGATTTACCTATTGAATATATTCACACTCACTCATTCCGTTTCCATGATTTAGTTATCTTACTGTAAATTCATGGTGTGTGATGTTTTCTTTTGTACATTTGATTTTGTTGAAAATTTTGAAAAATCAAAAAAGTTGGTGAATGCTTTCAAGTTTATCCTTGATGATCGTAGTTGATTTCCTTTTATCATCATGTCACTCCATACTTATTTTTATTTATTCTTTTCTTTGTCTATTTCGGACAAACAAAGAGGGGGAGAACAAAATATGATTTAATGGGGGAGTTTGTGTGTAGATACAAAAGTTGAAGATCAATATTTTACCCTGATAATGACAAAGAAACGTTTTCAATTTGAACATGTTGAAGATTTTTGAAGAAAGTTTAAAGACTTGCATTTTTAGTACCTTTTCAATTTTGGGTTCATGGGAGGGTATTAGATTTGTATAGGATATTTGATTTAATAATTCGGATGTTTTTATTTTATACCGGCATAAACATAGGGGGAGATTTGTAAGGTCATATTTTACATAATCCGTTTACATTACAGTATGTCATATACCGCTACAACCGTTAAAGAAAGTTCAAAGCTCAATCATGCAACAAGACGGATCTAGATATTAACATTCTTCAATAGACAAGCCTCTACGAGATAGATTTTGGTAAGGTTATGTTTAAGTTCCTTAATGGTCCATTTAATGTGTTGGGATAATTTTTCTAAGCATCTAAGACGTCATTTTTCGTCAAACGAATTTTTTCTAAGTGTTCAGGCAAAGTTATGATAAAGTTTATTTTTCATTAATGTTGTCCAAACGACATGTCGATGTCATTCAAACGACATGACAAATTCGTTCAAATGACAGCTTCAAGTGACAGACTATGTCTCGCAGCTCGTTTGAAGCTCGCTTGAAGCATTATATCAAACGACATCACACTGTTTTACTTTTATAAACTAGTTTGATATGTCGCGAGATGTCACTTTAAATGACATTTAAATTCGTTCGAGCGAAATAAGGATCTCGTTCGAGCGAGATCACCGACTCAAGATTTTTATAAATAGCGTGTTAAATGAGTCATTTTTTCTCAAGAAGAACTGAGTTTTTCAGATACATGAAAACTTCTAACTGCAAAATTATTTTTTCTTCTTCATTTAGGGTTTAAAAATTTATTTTTTTAATTCACAAAAATCCCAATAATTTAGTGAATTATTTGGGAACCCAAGATACGATCTTGTTGAAGTTTCTCTTGTAGATAGGGTAAATCTATGGCTGACGACTGTGTGTCATTGGGAGTGCTTGCGAGTGTTCCTGGATAAAGATAGAGTTATGTGCTCTTATGGGTTAGTTGCGATTAATCCATTGCTTATTCTAGACTGAGGTCTATGTGAGTGTCTGCGGATATTTATTGTAGATTTCATTGTGTATATAAGTTGTGATTTACCTCTTCATAGTGAAATAAAAGGTTTTACCCGAAAGGATTTTTTTCCTGAAATTTGTGTCTCAGCAATTTATATTTATTTTGTGATGTCTTGATTTTACCCACCTAGATGCATGTGTTAGGGTTTATTTAATTTGGATAAAAAAATGACAATTAATTAAATAAGTTTAAAATTGGAAATTTGCGAATCCACATACAATCAATATCACATAAGCATTTTCAAATTGGTATCAGAGCCTGCTGCAGTAAGTCATTGTGTTTGATCTTTTCTCCGCAATTTTTTTTGTGATATTTATTTTTTTTTAAATCTGATTTTGAGATTTCACAATGTTTTCGAATGAAAACTTATATAATCGGTTGCTAATTTTTGACGGGTTTAATTATGACTATTGGAAAGCCCGTATGAAATCTTATTTAAAAGCAATCGATGAGCAAGTTTGAGTTGTTTATGAAAGATGGTGGACTCCTCCCACTGTCACCGCTTATAATGTCACGAATCTTAAGTCTATGACTAACTGGACTCAGGATGAATTTAAATGGAGTACTTTTAATTATCAAGGGCTAAGTGCAATTGCTGGAGCCGTCACCCCTAAAAAGTTTGACGTATCATGATGTGCATTATGTCAAAATAATCATGGGATGTTTTACAACTTACCCATGAAGGAACGAATGCGACCAAGGAGTCTAAATTACAAATTTTAACTACTCAATTTGAAATGCTTGAATCTGAGTGTTTTGATGACTTTTATGCACGTTTATCTGACATTGTCAACAATAGTTTTAATCTTAGTGAGCATATTCGTGCTGCACGACTTGTTAAAAATATTTTGAGATTATTACATAAACGTTTTGTCCCCAGAGTGACTATTTTGAATTCCTTAGGAAAAGTGAGCAATCTTAAGTTAGAAGAACTAGTAGGAGGCCTCCAGACATATGAAATTGACATGTTTCCTAACACTGTCAGGCCTAAGGATAGAGGGATAGAACTTAGAGCCAAGTCTAGGAACAGTAAGGAAGTGTCCAATATAAAGAAGATACAATGTTATTGAAGTTTCTCTTGTAGATAGGGTAAATCAATGGATGATGACTGCCTGTCATTGGGAGTGCTTGTAGGTGTTTCGAGCTGAAGATAGAGTTATATGTTCTTGTGGTTTCGTTGCGATCAATCCATTATTGATTCTAGAATGAGTTCTATGTGAGTGTCTAGGGATATTCATTGTAAATTTTATTGTGTATGTAAGTTGCGATTTACCTCTTGATAGTGAAATAAAAGTTTTTACCCGAAAGGATTTTTTTCCTGAAATCTGTGTGTCAGCAATTTATATTTAATTTGTGATGACTTGATTTTACCTACCTATATGCATGTGTTAGGGTTGATTTAATTTGGATAAAAAACTGACAATTAATTAAATAAGTTTAAATTTGGAAATTTGTGAATCCACATACAATCGATTCACATAAGCATTCTCAAATGTTTTTTCTTCTAGTGTTTCATTAGCGTGGTAGAGAAATAGCCTTCGTTATTCTCATTGAAGCAGTCCCTACTCACTCACATAGGTGATTTCTATAAAGAGTATCGAGCTAATACCCCACTTGACCTATGCATTCAAGATATAAATATCATTAAAAACATAATATATCCTTATACACACAATAGTTTGTGCACTGACTCATCTTCGAAATGGGAGGAAGCCATTAAAGTATTACTTCTCAGTGCGAACTTAGTCATCATGATTAGATTGTCCCTTTGAACCTATTTCTTGGGATCTCCAGTTATTTAGATTGGGTTTTCATTAAGATAACTATTTAGCACTTAACAAACTTTAGGCCCATTCCACGTAATGAACTTGCAACTTGCTCTCCAAGTATACCTTTAGTTAGTGGATCCATAATATTTTCATTTGACTTTATATCATCAACAAAAATAATTTCATTTGAGAGAAATTGTCTAAACGGTTTGGTGTCAACAACGTATATGTCATGACTTTTATAGTTAGTATTTTCAAACTTAACAATTATTAATTGACTGCCATAATGCATTATGATAAGTGGCACATGCTTTGGCCAAATTTGAATATCCTTTAAGAAGTTTCTAAGCTATTCAACTTCTTCCCTGGATTTGTCTAAAGCAATAAATTCAGATTACGTAGTGGATCTTATAATGAACATTTTCTTCAAGGATTTTCAATATACGGGTGCACCTCAAAGATAAAATACATATCCACTTGTGGATTTTGAATCATTTGAATCGAATATCCAATTTTCATCACTATAGCCTTCAAGTATAACTAGATATCATTCGTATTGCAACCCATTCTTCAAAGAGTATCAAATGTACCGAAGAAATCTTATCAAGGCTTTCCAATGATCTTTTGCGAGATTAGTTATATATCGACTAAGCTTACTAATAGAGTATGATGTATCCGATCGAGTACAATTATATCAAACTTCCAATTATATGAGAACACTCTGATTGAGATATACTTTAACCTTTATTTCTAAAGGGGTGATGACTTGAATCTGCGGGTGTCCTCACTGGAGTTTGATCATATTTATTATACTTTTGAAGTATCTTCTCAATGTAATGTGATTGAGATAAGTTAATTCCTTGAGGGGTTCTAATGATTTTAATTCCTAGAATTACATCAACTAGTCCAAACTCCTTCATTTCAAATCTACTAATCAACATTTGTTTAGTAGAATTAGTAACGTTATAACTATTATCAATTATTAGCATATCGTCTACATATAGACAAATAATCACACGTCCTGCTTGAGTGTTCTTGACATAAACTTTGTCATGCTCATTTATTTTGAAACCAATTGACTTCATGACATTGTCAAATTTTTTTGTGCCATTGTTTAGGTAATTGTTTCAACTCATATAGTGACTTCACAAGTTTACGTACTTTCCTGTCATTGCCAGGAGACTTAAACCTTCTGGTTGTTCCATATACATTTCTTCATCTAATTAACAATTTAAAAATGTCGTTTTGAAATCCATTTGGTGTATTTCCAATTTATCTATTATCGCAATTATACTTATCATTTTTATGGATCTAATCCTTGTAATGGGAAAATAAGCATCGAAATAATCTATTCCCTCCTTTTGCTTATATCCTTTAGTTACAAGTATAGACTTATATTTATCAATGGTTCCATCATATTTCATTTTTCATTTGAAGATCCATTTATACCCTAATGCTTTTGTCCCAGGTGGTAGGTCCACCAATTCTAGTGTATGATTTATCATAATAGATTCAATTTCACTATTAATAGCTTCTTTTCAATATGAAGCTTCCGGAGTGAATAAAGCTTCATTTACTATTTGAGTTTCACTTTCTAATATATACATTAGAATGGTTCGAAAGATTTTGAGGTTCATTATTTGTAACATCAAACATTCATTTTTTAGAATTTGTTTCTTATGCTTTTTTACAGGGAAATATATTTTCAAAGAATGATGCATTCCTAGATTCTATAATTGTATTTTCATGAATTTCTAGGAATGTCAAACTTATGCACAAGGAACCGATATGCACTACTGTTGTTTGCATAACCAATTAATGTGTAATCAATAGTTTTGGGATAGTTTTCACCTTTTTTGGTTCAGGAACTAGTATTTTTGCAAGACACCCCCACACTTTTAACTATTTTTAGGAAGGCTTGCGCTCTTTTCACAATTCATAGGGTATCTTATTCGTTTTCTTATGAATTTAACTTGTTGAGAATGCAGTTAGCTGAAAGCAATGCCCCCCCCCCCCCCCCATGTTTTGGGATAAACCCGAACTTATTAACATTGCATTCATAATTTCTTTTAAAGTTCAGTTTTTTCTTTCCGCAATCCCGTTAGATTGAGGAGAATAAGGAGCAGTAGTTTGGTGAATAATGTCATTCTCTAAATATAGTTCCTTAAAATGAGATTCGTATTCACGACATCTATCGCTTCATAATTCTTTAATCTTTTTACCAAGTTGATTCTCAACTTCTATCTTCAATTTATTTATCTTTACATCTTAATAAGTAAACATAACAGTATCTAGTGCAATCATTCACAAAGGTAATAAATTACTTTTTCCCATCCCTAGTTTGAACAAATTTCAAATCACATATATCGATGTGAACTAATTCTAATGGTTCACTGTTTTTATTAATTTAATGAAATGGTGACTTAGTTAATTTAGCTTCTACGCACGTTTCACATTTACAATTTGAGTTAATATTAAATTTTGAAATTAATCCTAAAACAATTAATTTACTCAAACTACGATAATTAAAATGTCCTAATCTACCATGCCACAAATTCATAGACTCGAGCATATAAGCAGAAGATGTCATATTATTAACATAGCTATATTTAGGTATAACAGTCATGACGTTTATTTTGAACATCCCATCACACATATATCCTTTCCCTACATACATTACATCCCTACTAAGCACAAATTTGTCTCCAACAAAGGCAAGCTTAAACCATTTCTTGCTTAGCATGGAATCGAAGATAATGTTCTTCCTAATGTCGAGCACATGTAATCATCATTGAGCGTGAGTTTTTTCCCCAAAGTCATTTTCATCAAGACTTTTCCTTGACCTTCAACCTTTGAGGTGGAGGAGTTTCCCATGAATAATTGTTCTCCATTTGTAATTGGATGGTAGGTCGTGAACATACTTTTGTTGGAACACACATGGCGTGTAACACCATTATCAACCCACTACGCTTTGGTGCTACCTACGAAATTTACTTTAGATACAACTGCAGAGAGAGTCAGTTAGAAACATCATCAGACTATGTGTCAAATTCTTTCATATTGGTTTGTGGTGGTTTCTTCTTGAAGTTCTCTTGCTTTTTTGGCTTACAACAATCCTTGGCCCTATTACCTTCTTTGTTGCAATTAAAACATTTTCCTTTGAACTTATTAGCACCGCCTTGTTAACTTGTTCATTTACAATTTTACTTTTCATATTTACAACTATCTTCTTATTTTCTTAACCGAACAATTAAATCTTCAAGTCCCATTTCATTTCGTTTATGCTTCAAATAATTTTTGAAATCTTTCCAAGAAGGGGTTAATTTTTCAACTACCGCAACAACTTGAAACATTTCATTTATGACCATATTTTTAGCAATTATTTCATGAAAAATTAATTGAAAATCTTGGACTTGACTTATGACAGTCTTTGAATCCACCATTTTAAACTCGAAAAATCTACCGACCATGAATTTTTTCATGCCGGCATCCTCGATATTATATTTTTTATCCAAAGACTCCCACAACAATTTAGCAATTTTGATTGGACTATACCCATTACAAAATGTATTCTCTAATCCCTTAAGGATATTGTTGATGTAAAAATTAGATCACTCTAATAATTCAATCACAGATAAATAAATGAGACAAAGAATTTTAAAGTGGTTCAGTCATATAAAAATGGCGTACGTTTACTGTTTTGGTATTGCTGTTTGTATGGGAATTCTCGATTACAAGTTATCTCAAGAAATTTCGGTCTGGGGGTCCTTTTCCAATGAGGATTGTACAATGTATTTATAGCCCTGAGGCTGTAATGTGAAAGGGTACTACATTAAATGATATACATATGAAAGGGTAATACATTTAATGTCCTCTTTCCGTGTGCGTCTGAATGATAAGCATTTAATGAATCAGTTGAACTGTTGGTTATCCAGCTATTAATGCTTTGTTCGAGATGCAGCTCGGACCGACTGAGTTTCTCGGACCGCCTAAGCTTCTTGGTATTTAAGAGTTCCTCGGAGAGGTTTGTTCCTCGGAGCGTATGAGTTCCTTGGAGTAAGCAGTGTTCCTCGGGGAACTAGTCTTCCTCGTTGTAGTCTTGTTCCTCGGAGCGAGTGGGTTTCTCGGAAGTGTTTGTAGTTTCCATGTGTCTTCATAGTATTGGTCCATGTCAGTAGATTAAATTTGGTATCAACAGAAGCCCCCAATGTTTCATAGTTCGTGAGGATTATGGAACATTCTTTCTTGGAATATGGTAGCTTTAAACAGTCTTCCTGATTTTTAGGAGCATTTCCCTTGTATTTATTTCTCCTTCCCAATTCGTAGAATCATGCTTTTTTGGACTTTTCTGCGTGCTTCGATTCCCGCGTCGCTTTTTGTCTTTTTAGCCGCTGTTGTTCGCTTTGATTCTCGCGCCAATATTTAATGCCCTTTTAGCCGCCGGTAACGTAATCATCATTTTTTGTAATCATTACTTCACCATTTCCCAAGGCAATGTATTTAAACTTCACAGACACTCCCATCGTCTTCTACCTTTTCAAATTTTATCTTCTAGTTTTTCATTGTCTTCTACTCTCTTGTGCGTTCATCTCTTCCGTCGTTCGTTGTCAACAACTTCAGTCTTTTTCTATAAGATCTTCTTCCTTCTTCTTCATTTCTTTATTCACCATGGTTTACCTTGTTGAGTCTCTTGAGAAGTTTCGTTCTGATTTCTCCATCCCCTCTTGGGTTGTCTTGGAAAAACTTTTTGAGCCTTCTGATTATTTTAATTTGGCTAAGGGACATTGGTTCCCCAGTCTCTTTTTTGCTGAATGTGGATTTTCTTTTCCACCCAATTCCTTGTGTCTGGAATTCTGTCAGTATTTCGATGTTGTTCCTGCACGAATAGCCCCCAACACATGGAGAATAGTTAATGGGGTGCATAGGTTAAATCAAGTGCATGGAACTCGTATAGGAATCCCAGAAATCACGTTCTGCTATAGATGAACAGTCAATGAATATATTTATTATTTAAAAACTAGATTTTTAAACAGAGCCTTAGTAGTTAATCTCCCTGATGCCAATAGGGATTATTTTGAACATGGGGTTGTCATAAAAAATTAGCAACATCCTCCCTTGACTGGAGATGAGGTTTACCAGGGTCCCAGATGCCCTCCTTATGGCAATGGGATAGGTTATTTTTATTTCATTTTATTTTGAAATTATTCTTCTTTTTTGTTTGATAAAATGTGCCACTGATAACAATGTTTATTTATTTGCAGTTGATAGCAAGAGAAAGTGCCCCAAAGAGGTAGATGTCAACATAAGGCATTTGAAACTTATCTGGAGTATGCATCAAAGTGTTGCCGACGAGCACATTAGATCAGCTTCGTATCTGCTCCAGTACAAGAGCTACACCACTTCCTTCACTGCTCGTCCAGTGATTAGTGAATCAGAGCCAGTTCCAGCTTCAACAAGCTCATCGCCTGAATCCCATATTCCTTTAAGTGAAAGGATGAAGAAAAGAAGAATTCCTTCTCTGTTTGAGAAAACTGCCTCCGGTTCTGGGGAGGTAAAAAGGATTAAGATTGATGTCCCAAGGGAGGGGACAAAGAAGACTGATGCATCTCCTCCAGCTGCTCCTGCTAAAGTCGCCGAGAAGCCCGCAGTGGCTCCGAGCAGGTCTGTTGCTCCTGGAGAGGTGATTGTGATATCACCGACCAAGGGTTCTTCCTTGGTTGAATCTGTACCTGTTCCCCCGAGGAGGCTGAAGAAAAGCTCCTCGGTTAATTTGGTTGACACCACTACTCAGCCCCCAGCTGTTGGGACTGTAGTTCCCACTTTTGTTCCTCCGAGCTCTGCCATGAGCTCGGTGAAGTCCCGGACCATTCCCGAGGTCCAAGGTAATGAATATAATCTTACTCGGGACATGGTTACTTCTTTGGCTGCTCGTCATCTTGCTTCAGTAAGTCTCTTTACTTTCAATTTTTCATATTTCCTTTGTCATTTCTGTTTCTAACTTGCTTTCTGTTTCTGTTCACAGTTGACGAGCTGCTTTAATATAATACTGAAGAAGGATGAGGCAATTAAAGCTTCATGCTCCTTGTCCAGCGTGGAGGGAGCTTTGGAGGAAGCTAAAAAATCTCTGGCAGATTCTCACCAGACATATGCCACTAATAAGACTGTCTGGGAGAAGAAGCTTGCCTCCACCGAGCGGGATAAAGCTCGAGCTGTTGAAGCCTCCAAAGAGTTGGAGAAGAAAAATAATGCCTTGGAGAAGGCAAATAAAGAGCTCGAAGAGAAGCTCAAAGCTGCTGGAGAGCTGGAAAATAAACTCAAGGATGCCGAGGAGGATTTGGTCAAACTTCAGGAAGTAGGTCGACAGAAGGAGGAGGCAGAAAATAAATTGAAGGCTGCTGAGAACCTGTTGTCCGAGAAGCTTGTCTTGGAGAAGACCAAGAGGAAAGCTGCTGTGAAGAAGTCCTTCAGCTCTGGCTGGGACAAGGGGTGGAACAAGGGGTAAGCTGCCATGGTATCTCAAGTGGACTATGGCAGTCTAAAGTATTTTAGGGATGGATGGGTTGCTGCCCTTCAGGAAATGAAGGTCGACGAATCATCCGAGATTTTCCAACGACATATCCCTGGTCCCCCTCCTACTCCAGAACAATTAGAAGAGGACGAATCTACCTCTGAGGAGTCTTCAATGGTGATGGGAGATCACCCCCCAACCAACCAATATGCTGCCGAGCAAGTCGTTTCTTCTTTCGAGCAACAGCGGGTGCTCTCCGAACAACCCACATTTCCCTCCGAGCAACCTGCTTCCTCTTCCCAACCTCCCGAGAAGGTTTTGGGAGATAAGGAAAAGGTGTAGTGTTGTTCGGACTTATCTTTATATTTTTCTTCTTTTGTCAAATGTAATCCAGAACTTGTAACTCTGAATTTTATGATCTAATAAAACTTGAATTTTCTTGCCTATTGTTGTTTATCTTTCATTCATACTCTGCTTGCTCTTCTTATTGATGATTGCTTTTCTTTCTGTGCTAGTTTTTGGCCAGGATGGATCTGCTATCTGCCCATGATACAAAGTTGCTGCAATAGTGCAATGAGTACTTTAAGGCTGGTCACACAGACTTGAGTGCTACGCAAGTTACCGACATCCTTGGCCAGGATGCTTCAGAACAGGCAGTGGAAGCATATCAGTACCTGAAGTGTCTGCTTGATCGAGCGGTGGCCAATAATGTGGCTTACTACGAAATGATCGAGGATCTCCAAGGTACCCTTGAAGACCTTCAGCTTCAATATAAAGAATCCACTGCCTTGTTGCATGAGAGTTATGAGAAAAAGTACAAGCTGATCGTTGCTGACAAGGGCTACGAGAAGCTTTTTGCCGGGTATGATGTAAGGGAGAGAACTTTGAAGGGTGAGGTCGAGGAGTGCAGACAGATTGCCAAGCTGCTGGAGCAAGAGAACAACAACTTGCAAAAAGAGCTATCACAATTGAAGTCTGCAGCTTCTTCTTCAACAGCCCTAATCCCAGTGACTGACGAGGGATTTTCATTCTTAGAGGTTGAGAATGCCAAGTTGAGGAACGAGTTGGAGACTTTGAAGAATTCTGGCACTTCTACTTCTTCTCGTGGTCGAGCAAGAGCTCCTCGGGGACGAGGAAGAGCAGCTCGGGTGCTTGTCGAGGAGCAGAGAACTCAGTCTGCGTTAGAGAACCAAGCTTTCCAATTAATGGCGAAGAACCAGGCTTTGTCAGACATGTCAAAGAAGATTAGGGACTTGGAAAAACAGCTCTCTGCGCAGAAGTCAGTCTTGGAGAATAAGGAGCTTTTCATTAAGAATCTCCATGAGCAGCTAGAAAGGCTAACATATCAATTCCACAAATAGCCCAGGGAGTTCTGGATGGCTGGATACAACGAAGCATTATTCCACTTGGATGATCGTATCCAGAATGCCAACAATGAGGGCTACAAATAAGGCTGGCTGAATGCCTTAGGTGTGTTGAAGCTCGAACAAGGCCATTATTTGTGGGACTACTATGATCCCGGGTTGCTCGACTTGCATGTGCCACCATATAATTTGGAGATGGAGTGGATCCCTGCTCGGGCCATTCCTCGGAGCTTAATTTCAAAGTATCTCGGTAACTACAATTTACATTCTCAGATCGAAGTATCTCGTCCCGAGCATATTTTAGATCGACCTTCTGTGATGAACGTCAGGATGCTGAAGGATTTGAACTTTATGAATTCTCCTCAGTCTTTAAATGATCCGCCTGCTGGCGAGGAACCTGTGTCAAAAGCTGAGGGGAAGAGACCAGTAGAATAGGAAATTTTTATGTAACAGTTAGTATACATGTCAATGTAACTGTAATTTCATTATCATTGTAATTTATTTTGAATTCAATGAAAGACTTTCATTTTTGTTTGCAAATCTCAATTGCTATTATCTTGTAGTTATCAAACACTTTACATTTATGCATATCTGTTAAAAATAACAATATTGTGATGTTCGTCGACCAATTCAGTAAAAAAGTTCCAAGTTTCAATAATATTGCTCGATCACTTAATAATAAAGTCACGAGTATCAACCAATCAAGGTTGTTAAATTATGCTTGTCGACCAACTACGGTCAGTGAGAGTTTATCCCCGACTAACCATACTTGGTAAATTTTTGTCTTTTTCATAAAATGTGTCCGACCAACCAAGGTAGATAAATTCTCCTCGTCGACCAACTACAGTTAGCGGGTTTTTATCCCCGACCAACCATACTTGGTACAGTTTGGAATCTTTCGTTTCCTAGCCAAACAGGTTGGCATTTTTAGGAATATTTCTCCTCGTCGACCAACTACAGTTAGTGGGTTTTTATCCCCGACCAACCATACTTGGTACAGTTTGGAATATTTCGTTTCCTAGCCAAACAGGTTGGCATTTTTAGGAATATTTCTCCTCGTCGACCAACTACAGTTAGTGGGTTTTTATCCCCGACCAACCATACTTGGTACAGTTTGGAATATTTCATTTCCTAGCCAAACAGGTTGGCATTTTTAGGAATATTTCTCCTCGTCGACCAACTACAGTTAGTGGGTTTTTATCCCCAACCAACCATACTTGGTACAGTTTGGAATATTTCGTTGAGTAGTCTGCCGAGCTTTGCCGAGTAGTGCGTAGCACTAGTATTCCCCGAAAAATTTTCAATAAAAGGAGAGACTTTGGCAGAATATCTTCATTTTATTCATACTGATGGAACTGTGTTACATATACATCACTGATAATACTTGCGCAGATGCTTTGCGTTCCATGCATTCTTAAACTCCTCGCCTTCTAAAGTGGCTATTCGATAAGTTCCTGGTCGAACAACTTCTGTCACTTGGTATGGTCCATGCCAGTTTGCCTCCAGTTTGTTATGCTTTTGAATTACTTTCTTTAGCACATAGTCTCCTTCTTTCAGGTCGCACTTCTTCACCCTCTTGTTGTAGAACAAAGCTGTTCGATGCTGGTAAGCAGCATTTCTAATGGCTGCTTCTTCTCTGACTTCCTCGAGCATGTCTAAATCCAGTCTTCTCATTAAGTCGCTGACAGGGGAATTGAAATTCAGTACCCTGTGTGTTGGGAGGCCCAACTCGGCAGGTATGACAGCTTCACTTCCAAACGCCAGCATGTATGGTGATTCTCCAGTTGCTACTCGGGGAGTAGTTCGGTAAGCCCAGAGTACTGATTGTAACTCGTTGATCCAGGTTGCTTTCGCATCATCCAATCTTTTCTTCAAACCGTTCAGCAACGTTCTGTTTGTCACTTCAGTTTGTCCATTGCTTTGAGGATGGCCTGGTACTAAGTGGACCTTCAAAATATTTGATTGATGACAATAGGCGGCAAACTCCTCGTTATCAAATTGTGTCCCATGGTCTGTAATGAAGGCATGAGGGAGACCATATCGGCAAATGATGTTCTTCCAAACAAATTGGTACACCTTCTTGTACGTCATATCAATGAGTGGCTCAGCTTCTACCCACTTAGTAAAGTAATCCACTGCGACGACGAGGTACTTGAACCTTCCTCGGGTCGTTAGCAGTGGTCCAACCAAATCAATTCCCCACATGGCAAATGGCCAAGGGGAAGTTATGGGTGTCAACAATGCTTATGGAGTTCTTCGGATGGAGGAAAAGCGCTGGCATTTATCACACTTCTTAGCATAGGCAATACAATCAGCCCTCATCGTCGGCCAGTAGTATCCCTGCATCATCATCCTTTGCAAAAGCGTCTGACCTGCTACATGTTCTCCACAAGACCCTTCATGGATTTCTTCAATTGATTCTTTTACCTCGGAGGGATGTACGCATCTCTGCAAACCTGCCATAATTCCTCATCTATATAAAACACCATTAGTTAATACATATCGAGCAGCTTTAAACTTCAATTTCTTGGCTGCGAGCTTGTCAATTGGTAATTCTCCCTCCTCGATATACGCCCTGATGGGATCCATCCAAGATGGACCTAAATTAAGGGTGATAAAGTTTATCGTCAGATATTCATCTATACTCCGACCATCTAACACTTCAATTGGGATTGTTCGTCGTAGCTCGGTGCGAGTTGCTGATGCTAGTCGAGCTAGGACGTCTGCTCTCGCATTCTCCATTCTTGGTATTCTGACCAGCTGAATAGCGGCAAATTCTGACACCAGCTCCTTTTCCTTTGCAAGATATTTGATCATTAATTCTCCTCTAACTGCATATACTCCCATCATTTGGTTTACAATCAGTTGAGAGTCACTGAAGATCATAACTTGCCGCGCCTCCATAACTTTTGCCAAATTAAGCCCTGCAATCATGGCCTCATATCCAGCCTCATTGTTGGAAGCTTTGAATTGGAAATGCAAGGCGTATTCCATGTCGACCTCGTCCGGAGTGCTCAAAACTATCCCCGCTCCACATCCTGCATTGCAATATGAGCCATCTACATATAGCCTCCATAGAGGTAACTCGTCTTCAAATTTCGAATCAGTCAGAGTTCCTTGGTGAAATATTTGCTGCTTCTTTTCATCCTCCCAGGATTTTTCTCGCTCCTCGTCGATCATTTTTTCTTGCCTTTTTACCAACCGGAGTTGGTCTAGGCTCGAATTTAATGATTTTCTAACATCCACTTGCCCTTTTACCAACCGGAGTTGGTCTGAGCTAGTGTTTGTCGATCCTGTAACATCCACAGGTTGATCAGCGAGCAACTTTTGCTCCTCGGGGGTATCAGGATAGGTGAACTCTGCTATGAAATCTGCTACAGCCTGCCCTTTTAGTGATGATCTGGGTTCATAAATTATATCATATTCACCGAGTTCTATTGCCCAGTACATCAATCTTCCTGATTTTTCTGGATTATGAAGGGCTTGTCTCAATGGCACATCAGTATATACTATTATAGTATGAGCCTGGAAGTATGGCCTCATTCTCCTACTCGCCTCAATCAGCGCCAGTGCTAATTTCTCCAGCCTTGGATATCTGATCTCTGCTCCTCGAAAAGCCTTACTTGTGTAGTAAATTGGCTTTTGTACTCCATTCTCCACTCTGATCAACGCCGAGCTAACTGCATTTTCGGACACTGCTAGGTACAGGTACAATTTTTCTCCCATCACTGGCCTGGACAACAGTGGAGGTGCTCCCAAGTATTTCTTCAAGTCTTGAAAAGCCTTCTCACATTCATCATTCCACTCAAAAGTCTTTCTGAGTGTCTTAAAAAATGGGAGACATCTATCAGTTGCTCACGACACAAATCTGTTGAGTGTCGCTACTCGACCTGTGAGACTCTGTACTTCCTTCTTCGTCGTTGGAGATCGCAGCCCTAATAGAGCTTTGATCTTTTCAGGATTTTCTTCAATGCCTTGTTGATTGACAATGTACCCGAGGAACATGCCCTCTCGTACTCCAAATATGCACTTCGTCGGGTTCATCTTCATTTGATATTTACGTAGTTGATCTAAAGTCTGACTTAAGTCAACTAGATGATCGGCAGCTTTCTTGCTTTTTGTCAGCATGTCGTTAACATAGACTTCCATATTGTCACTGATTTGTTCAGCAAAGACCTTGTTCGTCAGCCTCAGATATGTCGCACCTGCATTTTTCAAACCAAAAGGCATAACATTATAACAATAAGTTCCCCTAGGGGTAATGAAAGAAGTACTTTCCCTGTCTTCAGGTTTCATTTTAATCTGATTGTAACCAGAGTAAGCATCCATGAAGCTTAGCAACTCATGTCCCGAGGTAGCATCCACCAGTTGGTCAATTCGGGGCAGTGGAAAGTGATCCTTTGGGCATGCTTTGTTGAGGTCGGTGAAGTCTTCACACATCCTCCACTTGTTATTCTTCTTCTTTACCATCACCACATTAGCTAACCAATCTGGATATTTAACATCTTCAATGAAACAAGCTTTCTTGAGCTTCTCGACTTCCTCCTGTATAGCTTGATTCTTCTCGGGACTGAATACTCTTCTTCTCTGCTTCACAGGCTTGATTTCCTTATTCACATTGAGCTCGTGACATAAGAAGTTTGGGTCTATCCCAGGCATATCTTCATGACTCCACGCAAAAGTTTGTCTTCTGCTTTTAAGGAAAGTTATCAATTCTTATTTTAATGAGGCTTCCAACGATGAACCTATTTGAGTAGTTCGTTCAGGGTGCTCGTCGTCCAGAATGATGTTTTCAGTAGCTTCCACCACTTGACCCTTCACGAGTTGCGACTCATCTCGAGGATCCAATGTTTCAATTTCTGCACCTTCATCCACTTGATAAGTAGTGGTCTTTTTCTTTGATTCTTCCAGTTCTTCTTGCTCGGCGGATGAATAATAGCATTCCCGAGCTACTTTCTGATCACCTTTCACAACTCCTACTCCAAAGTTTGTTGGAAATTTTAGGCATTGATGCACTGTAGATGGTACAGCCTTGAACTTCTTCAATCCTACTCTTCCCATGATGATATTGTATGATGATTGGACATTCTTATCCATCACGAAGAAACGTATTCTTTCTGTTCGACAAGCAGGCCACGTACCAATGAATATATCCAACTTGATCGTCCCAAGTGGAAATACTTTCTCGCCAGCAAAATCGATGAGGGGTCTGTGGTAAGGCTCCAGTTGAGATAGCTTTAGATTTAAACTATCGAAACACGAGTAGAACATGATGTCTGCCGAGCTACCATTGTCGACCAGCACTCTTGAAATCATAGCCTCCTTCATCCTCATTTTGATCACCAGCGGGTCATCATGAGGATATAGAACACCTGCAAGGTCGTTCTTTGAGAACCCAATGACCAACTTCTCCTTGTTCACCTTTCTCGGGAGATCTTCCTCAGCTAAATTTATTCGCTGAATTCGAGAAAGCTTGAGCCTCACCGAGGTAAGCTTTTCTTTCTGCAGTAAGGTCTCATCCTCCTGCATCTCCCCCTATAATAACATTACAATCAAATGACCCAAAGCGTATTGAAAATACCTCTCGTTCTGGCTGCCTTGGTTTCTTGGGAAGATCGGGGTCATCCTCTAGATCAACTTCATGGTTTCTCTTCTTGTTCTCCTCTGCTCGACGAGGAGATCCAGATCTCTATTTAGTTCGGTCATTGTTTCTTCTTTCGCCTCCCCGATCAACATACTTTGCTAGCTTTCCTCGTCGGATGAGTGTTTCAATCTCATTCTGAAGATCTATGCAATTTTTAGTCATATGGCCATGATCCTTGTGGAACTCGCAATAGTTTTCCCTATTCCTCATGTCAGGGTCTGCCTTCATTTTCTTTGGCCAGTTTAACTCTTCGGTGTTCTTAATTTCTTCCAGGACGTGGTCGATATTTACCTTCAAAGGTGTGTAATTATCAAATTTCCTCAAGACCTCCCATGACGACCTATTTTTGGATTGTTTGTCACCACCATTGTTCTTATGTTCTTTCTTCTTAGCTTTATCACCTTCCACCTTGGTTTCTTTGGCGTCCATATTCTTCTTTGCAGACATAGCCTCCTCGGCATTCATAATCTTGGACGCTTTTCCCATCAGGTCCGAAATGGTTCGAGGTGGATCTTTGGCCAAAGTATAGTACAACTTGTTTGGTAGCAGTCCACTCATCAAAGCGGTAATCGCTGTCTTCTCCTCATAATCAATGACTTCGAGTTTCTCATTACTAAAACGAGTTATATAATCTCTGATACTCTCCCCAGCTTTTTGTCTAACACTTAACAAATGTGCTACTCGCTTAACTGGCTTTGCTCCAAAGCAGAAATTCCCAATGAATAACTCGGCAAGTTGAAGAAAAGTTGAAATCTTACCCCGAGGAAGATTATTATACCATATCTGAGCAGATCCGGTAAGAGTTCCCGAGAATGCCCTGCATCTCATCTTGTCTAGGACAGCATAGATGTCAGCAGCAGCTTGATATTATTCTATATGAAGGATAGGGTCAGTCTTCCCATAATACTTGGGAGTCATAACAGGTGCTTTGAACTTTGATGGTGTTGGAAAATTAACAATGTCCTGGACAAAAGGTGTTCCTCGAACAAAGGTTCATTGTAGAGGGTTCTTGGACTTAGCTATTTGCCCTAATCTATCCTCCAACCTCTGAATAGAGCCTTTCCATGCATCATTTCCTTCCTCGGGCCTATTGGTTCGAGCAACTGATTGCGTTGAAGTGTCTTCCTGGGATTTATCTCGACGAGCAGCTGGTCGGTCATAAGATCCATCTTGACGAGCAGCTGGTCGCGACTGGGAAGATCCTTCCCTTAAATCTGATGGTCGTCGAAAGCTCCTCGATGCTGCATTAAGAGGACTTTTCTTCCTCCTAGGGCCTAAACGGTCGAAAGGAGAAGCCCTACTTAACCTTTCCAATGCGCTGGTCCTTTCTGGGGAGAGGGTGACATGTTGTTCAGTATCTGTGGCTCATACTGACGAAGTTCGTCCAGGTTGATAAGAAAAATCTTTAGATTCATCATCGCGATACGAATCAGTACGCCTAGAACTCGAAGAAGGCGCACAGGTATTTCTTTGAATGCTTCGTGGTCCGGAATGGGCTGATGCACCGCCATGGAGGGTTTGGATAAGTTGTCGCATTGTTTCTTGCATGACGGTCTGGCCCTGAGCCAGATTTTCCATTATTCCAGTCAGATCTGGAATAATTGGTGGAGCAGATGGATTTGGAGGGGTTCCAGCGTTTCGATTGCTAGATTCAGGAATACCAGCCATTGGTAATGGATTGTTTTTTATGAGAAAACGATTTTACCAGTCGTTTCCCACAGACGGCGCCAATCTGTTGATGTAAAAAATTAGATCACTCTAATAATTCAATCACAGATAAATAAATGAGACAAAGAATTTTAAAGTGGTTCAGCCTTATAAGAATGGCCTACGTCCATTGTTTTGGTATTGTTGTTTGTATGGGAATTCTCGATTACAAGTTATCTCAAGAAATTCCGGTATGGGGGTCCTTTTCCAATGAGGATTGTACAATGTATTTATATCCCTGAGGCTGTAATGTGAAAGGGTACTACATTAAATGATATACATATGAAAGGGTAATACATTTAATGCCCTCTTTCCGTGTGCATCTGAATGATAAGCATTTAATGAATCAGTTGAACTGTTGGTTATCCAGCTATTCTTTGTTCGAGATGCAGCTCGGACCGACTGAGTTTCTCAGACCACCTAAGCTTCTTGGTATTTAAGAGTTCCTGGGAGAGGTTTGTTCCTCGGAGCGTATGAGTTCCTTGGAGTAAGCAGTGTTCCTCGGGGAACTAGTCTTCCTCGTTGTAGCCTTGTTCCTCGGAGCGAGTGGGTTCCTCGGAAGTGTTTGTAGTTGCCATGTGTCTTCATAGGATTGGTCCATGTCAGTAGATTAAATTTGGTATCAACAGATATAGTTTTTGCAAATAAAATCCGAGTGCTTCCATGCTTCTACGACTAGTAAAGTTGTCTTATCCATTTCATTTTCATTAACTACGGGAGCATCCTCATTGATAAACCTCACAAGATTAATGGTGGTTAAATATAACAACATATTTTGTTGCGAACGTTTGAAATCAGTAATATACTTAACAGCTCATGCACATTGTTACGATTTGAGAAAAATTCGGCAGCATATCCCCGTAGTTCTCCAAGTACACGATGTAGATTGGCAAGTGTGAGTATTATTTCAATTGATCAATTGAAATAATAGTCAAACTTGTCAATCTAGTATGTACCCAGAGAACATTAGGATACGACTGCAGAACTTCCTCCAAAAGTAACAACTTTAAGCCACTAAGAATATTATTATACAGAAATTATGCAGTCCCAAACTGTCCAAACGGGACAATTCTAGAGATCTCATTAAAGGGGTAATGACACTCGAACGGGTTTAAGGGATATTGAATGCGTACGCATAAGAACTATAAGGCTAGTATCTATGCGCACTATATGTAATTTCAAGTATGTTTCATTTAATTATCATACTATATATAGATTGTTCGTTATACAAAGTAAATTTCAAAAAAAGTTGAAAAATCCCACCCCCATATGGGCAATAATCCAGTGGTCAGTGTTCTAAAAAACGCGCCTAGGCGCGAGGCTTTTTAGATACGCCAAGTTTTGGCCCTAGGCGTGGATCAAGGCGTGGTCAACGATGGTCAACGTTTTTTGGGGCAAGGCGTGAAAAAACGTGCGTTTTTTGGGGGTAAGGCGTGAAAAAACGCGAGTTTTTTAGAAGTAAGGCGTGAAAAGACGAAATTTTTTTGTTTTTTTTTTTTGTATTTTAAAAAAATAGTATTTTAATTTACAAATATTTAAACATATTTTTAAGGTATGTACCAATTTAGTATTTTAAATAGCCTTGTCATAGTCAAAAAATATTAAAATAAATTAAAAAATGCCTAAACGCCTTTTTACGCCAAGGCCCGCCTAGGCTTCTAAGGCTTAAGGCTTGGCCTCTACGCCTTGGTCACGCCCCGCGTTTTTTAGAACCTTGCCAGTGGTCATGCCACTTTTAAAATTAAACAACCTAACATCGATCCACTATAATCCAACCGCAATGGCAACAACAAATGTGTATCCCGTACTCCTTCTAATTCATCTACTCAATCAATTCTTTTCATCAATTAAACTAACAATTAAAGTATACAATTATTAATTTACTAATTTACAATGAGGGAAAATCCTACTTGCATATGAAATGGGCACTAATTATTAATTTACAAAAAAATTAACAACCAATCAATATTAAATCAATCAATTCTTTTACACGGGACACTACAATATGAGGGGCAATATCTAATAAACCAATATAAAATTAATTAAAACACACACACGCGCACATATACACCCCCTACCCCTACCCCCCACTGCCCCTGCCCACCACACGCACACATGCACATATATTCACACACGCACACACACACACACACACACACATACACATATATATATATATACACACACACACACACACACACACATGCACATACCCCCTCCCCTCCCCCCAGCCTTGTTGCCTCCCCCCCCCCCCACACACACACACATACACCCCACACACACACGCATATTTACACACATATATACACACACGTACATATATACATACACATATACATAAATGGGAGAGAAATAAAGAGAAAACATACCAAAGTTGTAGAGAGAGAGAGAGAGAGAGAGAGAGCAGCCGCTAGAGAGAGAAAGAGAAATGGAGGAACAAATTCGATGGGAAAAAAAGAAGGGGGAGGTTTTTTTTACTAACGGAATTATCACGGACGTGTCACGGTCATTGACCGTGAAAAGTCTTTGTTACTGACTTGTCATGATCAATGATCGTCACAAAAAAATGCGTGTTTTTAGCCTGGCCGCTAAAAAGGTGACAATTTTGCCATTTTGGTGTAGTGCCTTCCAGATAGATCCTGCCAAAAGCCAAGCTAGCAAACGCAAGTGACCAGAACATATAGATTTAACCAAGCATATAGTGTTTACAAATGAAAATTTAGTTAGGGTAAGAACTCCACACCATGATGCATAAGTAATCAATCTTAGGATTGCAAACTGAGATGTGGACAAGTTACTGGTGGACCATTGCAGCTCCTGGGAGGTGATGTACCTAGAAATCTTCCACAAGCTTAAACTAAAGATGTCGGAATTGAAATAAGTGATTGTCCCTTTGGTCAGATTTATAGGAAAAATGACAATGCCATTGGTGAAGGTAGTCCCGCCTGTGAGGGCATGGAATATGTTGACGCTTATTGAGTTTCTAGTGGTCGACATCGATTCACCTTATCATGCCATCCTTGATAGAGGGTGACTTTATACTATGAGAGTTGTCCCATCAACTTATCATCGGAAACTCAAGTGCATCACAGATCAAGGCATAATAGAGATCAGAGGCGACCAAGCCATTGGTCGGAAATGCTACATCGCCGCCATCAAATCAAAGTGGGAGAAAAATAAAGACCAAGAAGTCCTTCCAAAGACATCCCAAGATGGGGCTACTCATTCTAAATAGAAACCAAGGCACGACCGACAAGGGGTGGAGGTGACCAGGATCCACCCCGATGACAGGGTCATAGAAAATTTGAAGGAGGTAGTGTTTGACTAAAGTCGATTAAAGAGGAAGTTCATGATCGACACCACATTATCCAACCGTGATGGGAGGGAGATGATCACCTTCCTGAAATAAAACTTAGATGTTTTTTGCATGGGATCCGTATGATATACCGCAAATTGATCTCGCAGTCACTTGCCATTAACTTCACGTAGATTTGACGTTCAAGATGATCATATAAAAAGCACACCGCACCGCCCTAAAAAACGCAAGGGTGGTAGAAAATGAGGTAGGAAAACATCTAAAGGCAAGGTCCATAAGAGAAGTTCAATTACAAAAGTGTCTCTCAAATCCAGTAGTGGTCCGTAAAAGAAATGACAGTTAGAGAGTCTGTATAGACTTTACCGATCTCAACAGGGCCTATCCGAAGGATAGTTTCCCCCTACCAAAGATAGACGAACCGGTCGACGCCACTCCAACCAATGAATGAATGAGTTTTCTGAATGCTTACTCGTGGTATTACCAGATTCCTTTGTTCGACCTCGACCAAGAAAAGACTCCGTTCATAATACTATTGGGTTTGTACTGTTACAAGGTCATGCTTTTCGACCTTAAGAACACTGGAGCCACGTACAAGAGACTAGTCACAAAGATGTTCAAGCAATAAATGGGGGAAATGATAGAAGTGTACATCGATGAGATGATCGTCAAGAGTAAGAGAAAAAATGACCATGTCAAAGACTTAGCCAACACCTTCAAAATTATTAGACATTATTGGATAACGCTCAATGCGTGAAAGTGTCAAGTCAGTGAAGTTCCAAGGCTATCTGGTCAACAAGAGAGGAATTAAAAAAAAATGATCAAATAAAGGCGAGCAATAGCATTCCTCCATCGAAGACACTGCGAGAAATCAAAAAGATCATTAGGATGCTCACAGCACTCGGTCGCTTTATTTTAAAGTCATCCGAGCGTTACATGTCATTTTTTCAACTACTTAAGAAGGAAAAGGGCCTCACCTTGAAGGATGAATGTTAAAAGGCTCTCTGAGAGATCAAATCCTACCTGATTAAAACCCCACTGTTGGTAATTCCTGATTAAGGGAACCCTCTCTACCTCTAACTTACAGTCACAAGCTATGAGGTTAGCTCATCCTTGTTTTATGAAAAAGAGGCAAAATAGTTCCCCATTTGCTATCCCAGCAAAACGCTCTTGAACGCCGAGCAGGGTTACTTACCACTGGAAAAATTGTCTTGTACGCTGGTAATATCTTTTCGAAAGGTGAAATATTACTCGGAATCCCATTCCATCACAGTTATCACATCCTTACCTCTTAAAACTATTTTTCACAAAGTCGACCAGTCTGGACGCATTTCTAAGTGGTCTATAGAGCTCTGGATATTTGATATACACTACCAACCAAGAATAATAATCAAGGGGTAGGTGTTAGCTGACTTCATAGCAGAATTCGTGGGTGAAGGGACCCCTACCGACCAATAAGTGGTTGACCAATTGAAAGATCATGAGATGGTTCAATCTTAAAAGTGGATATTGTATGTGGATGGCACCTCTAATTTTAAACGAAAGGGATTAAGAGTTATTCTTATAACACCAAAAAAGATGCCATGATCGAACAAGGAATCGGGTTAGGCTTAGAAGCCTCGAACAATGAAGCCGAGTACGAAGCATTTATAGTTAAATTGCGTAAGGCAGACTTATTGGGGGCAAACCACCTCAAAGTTTATTGTAACTCAATGATGGTATCCAACCAAGTTAGTGGAGACTTCAACATTTAGAATGCACGGATGGCAACATATCTACAAGTGGTTTATGAGATGATATAGAAGTTTGAGGAAGTTCACATTCAATAGTTCCCCCGGGGGCAAAACAGTCATGCAAATACTTTAGCAGCCCTTAGCTCAATAATAGATTCCAATCTCAGGAAAACAATAGAAGTGGACTTCCTTGTCAAGCCTAGCATTAAAAAGTTATTGAACTCTGAGCACATTATTTCCATTGAGAATGGTCCAAGTTGGATGGATCCAATCATTGCCTATCTATAGAATGATACACTGTAAACTGACAAAAAATAGGCTCATCAAATCAAGGTGAAAGTTGCTCACTTCTACCTAGGACCTAGGGAAAAACTTTACAGAAGATCTTTTACAACCCTCTACCTCTAATGCGTACACCCAAAAGATGTCGACCAAATTCTCTATTAACTTCACGATGGAATCTGTGGGAGTCATGCAGGAGGAAGGTCTCAGGCATTTGGAGAAATCAAAGAGGCTACTCGAAACCATATATGCAGAATGATGCAAATATTTATGCTCAAAAGTGTGAAAAGTGCTAAAACTTCTCCCCCCATGCTTCATTAATCGGGGAGCGACCTAAGGCTTTTTACCAACCCGTGGCCTTTGTATAATGGGTCTAGATATTTTAGGGTCACTCCCTATTGCGCTAGGAAATTTCAAGTACTTGTTAGCCGGTATAGATTATTTCACTAAATGGATTGAGGCAGAACCATTGGCGAACATTAGAGATGACGACATGATCAGGTTTATTTGGATAACATTATAACTCGCTTTTGGGTGCTCAAAATAGTCATAACAATAGTGACTTATAATTTGAGAGTGGGCCTTTTTAAGGTTTCTATGACAATCATGGAATTAAACACCACTTTAGTTCTGTGGCATACCCCCAAAATAATGGCCAAGCATAGGCTTTTAACACGACGATGCTCAATGGCTTGAAGAAGAGGCTGGAAAGAGCAAAGTTTGATTAGGTGGACGAGCTCCCCCATGTCCTCTAGGCATATCGAACCATGCCGAGAAGACCTACCAGGAAATTACACCCTTACCTCTGGGATGGAAGCTGTGATTCAACTTGAAGTTGGTCTGTCAACCATGAGGACTAACATTATCGAGCAAGGACTGAACGACGAAGCCCTTTGCACTGAACTTGACTTAGAAGAAAAATGGATGGAACAAGCCATGATTCAAGCTTGATTTCTAGCAATAAGAGTTGGCAATACAATACAATAGAGGGGTCAATCCGATGGAATTTCAGGTTGGTGATTACATCCTTAAAAACATCCTCAACAACACCAAAAGGTCATTGGATGGAAAGTAAGGACCCAACTGGGAAGGTCCGTTCAAAGATATCAGGTATGACTTGTAAGGAGCCTATCACTTGGAAATAATGGAGGGCATGGAGATACCCTGAGCATGGAGTGTGACCAACCTCAAGAAGTTTTATTTTTAGTCTTATTTTCAACATATATAGTTCTTGCAAATTTTCATTTCAAAACTTATGTTGCTCGCAGTTCATATTCAAGTTACTAATAAAGACCCTGGTTATTTGATCAATTACTTATCTATTGAATTGCTTTACATTGTTCCAAAGCAATAGACTCATACTTGGCATTAATTTTCAAATGTCGATCATACTTTAGCTTAATTACAATATCAACCTTACTTATTATAATAAAACTAAAGGTCTTCAGGTCTTTATCAATACAAACACAAATGACCTCATGACTTGCCCAGGCAAGGAAAAGCCTTACGGGGGATCCCCAGGCATTAGACTAAGGGTCTGTTTGGCAATTCAATTCCAAGGCTTGGAATTGGAATTGAAAGGCTAATTTCAATTCCGTGGAATTCAAATTGGCCTTCCAATTCCAATTCTAAGCCTTGGAATTGGATTGCCAAACGGACCCTAACTCAACTTGGTTGAATGAAATCCTGTAGATTTCTGTTGAAGTTTGTTTTAGGCGTAAAGTAGTGTGACAACATGACTTAAAAGATAAGATAACACAAATATAACACATGCTTAGCATAAAGGAATGAAAAAATACACGATATTGGTAGTAAGCAGTGTTATAAAAGGCACGCCTAGGTTTAAGGCTTGGGAGAAATGCCCCACCTTAAGCCTTTTATGCCTTATTCTCGGTAAAAGGCTTAAGGCGCAATTATTTTAAAAAGAAAAACGCTTTAGTGAAATGATATGGCCTTTTAAAGATTTTTTTTAAAGAACCGGACAAATATCTCGTTTAAAATAATTCAAACACAAATGGTATCCCAAGCCTCTCTGTCTCTCGTAAAAAAAACATAACATTGCCGACCAACTTCTGACCAAAAGTCTATATGTTTCATTTGAAAATTAAAAGGTGAAAAATACATCTCTTATATTGAATCATTTTGTATTGATTATTAAATATCGATTATTGAATGATTTTTTAAATTGAGTATTGAATTATGAAAAATACATTTTGTATATTGCTTATTAAATATTGAGAAATACATTTTATGTATTGATTATGGAGCATGCATATGAGAAAGATGGATATCAAACATATGAATATATTTTCAAAATTCAAGGTACGTATTATTTTATTATATTATTAGGCTTAGAATAATAAAAATAACGCCTAGGCTCCCAAGGCTTGAGGCTTAACCTCTATGCCTCGACCATGCCTCACGCCTTTGATAACCTTGGTATTAAGTTAACTATAATGTAACATTTAGTTATAAGTTACAAAAAGTGCCAATTATAAAAGATCATTAAAAACAGTACAAACTACAACTGTATATGGTCGACGAGCAAGAAATTATGCAATCGGCCTTCTTCGGCTGTCATTGGGATCTGGTCGGTACTCATCATCACTGTTGTGAGCCTCCATATAACTCTTAACGAACTGAAGAGGTATGGCATCCAAACACACCCACTTCTCGTTGCTACCAATGGGAGGGTGCCTATACATCGGATAATCAACTTGGTACATATACCAAAGCTGAGAGTCTTGGGGCTCTTTCACAACTTTTAGGATGTTTAGTCAACCATGCTTATAGATCGCACTTTTGTCCTCCTCCAGCCTGACTGAAGAATTTTCCCCAACCTTCATCGTAGCTTCCGATTAGGCCGTTCGAGGATCGATCCTAAACAGGTATCGAAGCTTCTTCACATCATGGCTAAGTCCCATCACCATGATATGAGCTCTTCGGCTACTATCTTCTGTATTCGTGAGCTTCTTCCTGAGCTCATCGTTCTCAGACTAGAGAAGGAGGGACCGTCGCCAATATCCTTTGCCACAACGAGCTGAGCTTTTAAGTTGTTCACCTCCTCTTTCATTAGGGCTTCAACATACCCTACGTCCTTCAAGTTGTCCTTCAACTTCGCAACCAAGGCTAATCGATCTTTGTAGGCACTAGTCATATTCTTAAGTGACTTGCGAATAACCATAAATGCTCGGTGTACCTGAGCACCGACATTCCGACCAAGAAGGACGTTTAAATAACCAAATAATGACTAATCGTCCTCGGCAACAAACTACACAAGAAAAGGAAAAAGTTTAGCAAAGATAGTCGAACAACGTTGCAAATAAAGAGAAGTATTTTTCATTAATAAATTCCAAAACAGGCAAAGCCCTTACAAACAGAAAAGTAAGAAACAGTATAAGAAATACAAGTATTAATCTAAGCACTCTTATTTCTTTAACTTCTTCTCAACTTCTGTAGCTTTGTCTTTGAACTCCACATCCTCAGTCTGGTAGGATGGGATGCTGGAAGTAGCCTCCTCTTCAACCCTTGGTGGAGATCCAGGCTTTTGCTCATTGAAAAGGTTGAATTCAGTTGGGACATTAGTCCCCACCAAGGCTGCGTCCCAACCTTTCTTGAAGCTGGTTTTACGAATGTACGCTAACTCACGTTTAACACCTTCATACGCTTCATTGAATCCTTTATCAAAATTGTCCTCCTTGGATGTAGGTAATTCCTTCACCAATTGGCCAACCGAGATTGCTCGACCTTCAGTTGAGTATTCTCAACCTTTAGCCGGTTGACCTCGATCTTCAACACATTTATGACATTGCTAGTAGACTTTTTCTCAGTATCATATACCTTTTGTTCGTTGGCCATGACCTCTTGTGATTTTCTCAGAGCCTCGCTAATATCATTATTGATCTTGGACTAGTCCAAACTACCATCCAAGAGTTGAACAAAATTTGTCACAAACTCCAAACAGAGAAACAACGCAAGTATTAGAAGATTATATCTCAGAATAGCAAAAAAAAAAATTAAAGAATGAAGGAGAGAGAGAAACTCCTTACCAGTGACAGATTTTGAGAAGCGCGATATGAAAGTTGCTCAGGGAGAGTAATTTGAGTTGCTCACGATTAGCTGTGAAGTTAACCCCCCTAAAGAGACCGTAAGCCAGTAGGGATTCCTGGCTACAGACATGGTTTGTGAAGTCCTCACAGGAGGAGGGAGATCCCCTTTTTTGGAAGGCTGAGGAGCCAAGGGGTCCTTATCCTTCTTGTTTTTCTCCCGAATGACCAACTCCGGGTTAGTGGATATGGGGCCTTTAATCTCAGTTCTCTTCAATGACTTTGTATTCGTAGAGGAGGCCCCAACCTCCACGTCACCATCATCGATTAGCAAAACTCCCTTCCTAGATGCCATGGAATCCTCCATGTCAACAAGTATGGAATCAACGTTAAGGTATTCGAAGGAAGATGAGACATGTTTCCTCATCCGACAGAGAAAGGCCAGGGATGTCCCTCGTATTTTTACACATACTAAGTTTATTATGAAATTATGGAAATTGGGATTAATTAATTTAAGAGAGAAAATTTATTTTATAATTAATCCGACTTTATGGTAATAATTACTAGCGTGACGAGAGTTAGTAGTTATCGAAAATAATTATGTTAAAATCATGTTGATTAATAACTATGTTGAACATTACGTAGTGAGTAACGTAATAGATGGTTTCGAAAATAATAATATGGTCGGGGATGAGATACACGGTAGTTAAGATATAATTATTCAGGAAATGCGTATGAGTCGGGTCACTTTTATATATTTGGGGATTAAAAAGGTAAAATATTTTTATATAACTCGAACAACTATTTTGAGTGTGCCAGTGTGCCCGGAAAGGTCGAAATAGTCAGAAAACACTACTCAGATGTTATATTTGGAGTCCGGAGCATTTTAGCCCAAAATGACACCCCGGAGGGGTATTTAGGTCTTTTGATATTTTTGGGAATTTAAATGGACGAAAATTAGGAATTACAATAAAGGTTGTACGTGGGTTAGAGGTTACTGCCAATTTCAACTTACATGAGAGAGAGAGAGAGAGAGGAAGAAGACCTCCATTGGAGAACTAAGCTAAGAACTCAAGGTTTCCCACCAAGAATTACACCAAAGTGTAGATCGCGATGAGAGGATAAGCTACATACCCATTTTAGTCTGAGAATCACAAATCCATTCCAAGGCAAGTGTTTATCTTGCTCCTCTTTTAGCATATATTATTTCCTGTTGATTTAGATTAATGAAATGAAATTGTTGTAATGAAAACTAGGGCTTAATTAGACTGATTTGTAAAGAAATCTCATGAATTAGAGATAGGTTGGCACGTAGAAGAACTTTCCTTTTTAGAACTGTTAATATTGGTAATTAAATGTTTAAATCATGAAATTAATTGGGGGGGGGGGGTGTTGAAGGATTAAAAGTTTATGGGTTCATATCAAAGAGGTTTATAAGATATTGAGTAATTTGTTGGATTCCTTTGATTCTATAAGGATTTAAACTCTAATTTGTGTTAGGAAGTGCCCTATGGCAATTTAGAATAGTTTAGAAACAATTACATTAGGATTGGATTGAGTTTAGAATGAGATTGGCGAATGAATATTGGAGAAAAAATGAGTCTGGGGAAAAACAGGGACAGTTCAGATATCTCGTTCGAAGACCTGCTCAGGTCGTTCGAATGAGCCTTCTAACGAGATTTCCAACGACCCTTCTAATGAGTTGCTGAGTTCGTTCGAAGTTGGAACTTCGTTCGAACGACCTCGTTCACTCGAGAATTCCTTGACTTCTAACGAGATTCCAGAATGGGTTTTTAGGGTCCGTTCGAGTTAAAAATCATCCTAGGTTTATCCAAGCGAGTGTATTAACCTACGTGAGTAATAGGTGACTTAAAATCTAGAGTCTTAGGGAATTAAGGGTGTAATGATCTTCGAGGTATTAAACTTCTGTAGAAACATAGGAGAGAATGTAAGTCCTAGAGAGGTTATATATAAATGGATATAGTGGAAAGTTATGACGTTAATATTACTTACGTATTATGGTATTTCTATTGAATTGTATAAGTTGTGTGCATGCTTATTACTTGGAATACTATATGTATGACATACCCAGCTATTGGCTATCGAACGGAGGTTAGCGCGTCGTGGACGACCATATCTTGTGTGATTTCGGGGGATTTTGAGTCGTACCACTATAGCATGGAACCTAGGTACGGGCTATCTGTGAGAACGATAGTGGTAACAGTCGTATGGGTGTGTAGGTGTGTGAGTAGCCCATCGTCTTGGGACTATGTTCGCCTCCAATATGTGTATATGTTTTATTGGTTCCTGAGAGATTGAACCTATTGTCCTTCATGCGTGAGCGTTTGCAATGGGACTAGATAGCCGAGTATGCCTAGCAACCATGGGTGCAGTATATATATATATATATATATATATATATATATTAGTATGTATACATAGTGAGATTTTATATGTATACTGAGTTCATATTCTATGTTTCATGTTGGCAACTTTATTAATGTCTATACTTATTGGTCACTAGTTGAGAATTAAGAATGCTATGAGAATGAGTTAAGACATCTTTCAACCTATTCCCAAATAATAGAAATATATGTCTTCGGGTTATTAAGATATTTTAACCAGTATAGTGATTATACTACGTATAGTCAGGCAGAGTATTAGGACTAGTATGAGTAATTAGGCTCGTTAGGCGTTCACATTATATGAGAGGTGAGCTTCTCAAGTGAGTATGCTAAGTTAACATGAACAATATTTGTGCTAATTAATCCAATTTAAGAACTTGTTATATTTAAACTGTTTTCTACTCGAGCTCTGACCTGTTTTTCTGTAAATCTCTTCTCTTGTCATACAATTTTAGGTGCTCAGCCACAGGGACACCATGCTTAGGAGATTCCATTCATTTGTCGAGCTGTAGCTGCTGTGGAAGATACATGATGTTGCTAGTAGACGTTTCTAAGTCTATTTCTCCTCAGATATCAGTTATTTATTTCAGTTTGACATGTCATCCCTCCTATTTTACAGTAAGAGATTTATAGTTTTTTATTCTATCATTAGACTTTGATTTCATGTTATTGGATTATTCTATGGGATTTTGACTGAAAGTGTTTACTCCAGTTCATTATTTAAATTCAGGTAGTTCTTTATTTATTGTTATTGTGATGTATGGTGATGATTAAATATTTTTCTTTACATATGATGGTTAATAACAAGATAAAATTTTGACATCAACCTTTTTAAATATTAGGTGAATCTAAACCAATCGGATATTCTGATTTAATTATATAACAGACTGATCACCCGGTATTAAATTAGGCGGGGTGTCACACAGTGAAGCTTCCAGTATTATTCTTATAATCCAAAAGAAATTAGTCCCAGTAATCCAGCCCTCTTGATTTGGGCAAGAGAGGGCTCTTTCTTCTTCAAATGAGCTGCTAAGATCCAAGAAAGAGAAATTATATCTCTAAAGACAATTCGGTATATGAAAAAAAAAATACATTGTTGATACCAAATTTAGTCAGTTGACATGGACCAATCATATGAAGACACGTGTTAATCTACGTAGCAAATACAAATACTTTCAACGAACAACATACTTTCACCGAGCTACTCAGACATTCCGAGCTACTTAAGCCTACCAAGCAACTTAGGCGGTCCGAGCTACTTAGCGTGCAGAGCATCCAATTAAGAAAACCAAAAGGCGACTACGCATTAAATGCGCATTATTATTGTACATATGTATATGTCTACCAGATAACAGCGCATTACCTTTTCATATATACAACCTTAAGGCTATAAATACATTTTAACCTCCTCATAAGATGAGGACTTTGGATCTCATAGGGAACCTACCATCGAGATTCAAGGCAAAAAATCAGCAATACAAGAACAGTGGACGTAGGCCATTTTTAGAAGGCTGAACCACTTTGGAAATCCTTTGTCTTATTTATTCTTTTTTATCTGTGATTGATTAATTAGATATAATCTAGTTTTTTACATCAATAGATTGGCGTCGTCTGTGGAAAACGACTATACTTAGCATTTTTCACCAAACAACTAATCATCTATGGCTGAGATTCCTGAATCCAGTAATCAAAACACTGGGGTCCCTCAAAAACCCTCTACTCCACCGAATATTCAAGATTTGGCTGGCATAATGACTAATTTAGCCCAAGGTCAAACGACCATGCAAGAAATCATGCGTCAACTTATACAAACTGTTCGAGATGGAGTGGAGGCTCAATCAGGACAACGAAGTGCTCAGAGAAATACCCATCTGCCATCTTCAAGAACTAGACGAATGCTATTCCCGGAGGTCTCTAAATCTAGACAGACTAGCTCATATCGTACTGATAGGACTAGTGGTCCTTCGTATCAACCTGGACAGACTTCATCAGTACGAGCTACAGATTCTCAACGAAATGTCACTCTAACTCCAGAACTGACCAGTGCTCTGGAAAGGTTGAGTAGAGTCTCTCCTTTTGATCGATTGGGCCCCAAGAGGAATAAAAATCCTCCTAGGATCGTGTTGAGCAACTCTCAACATCCATCCAATCTAAGGGAAGGCTCTTCCCAATCACGCCCACCAGCCCGTAATGAAAAGTCCCAAGAAGAAAACTCAATGCGATCCGTTGCTCGAACAAATAGGCCCGATGTGGGAAATGATGCATGGAAAGGCTCTATTCAAAGGTTGGAATATAGGTTAGGGGAAATGTCAAAGACCAAGAATCCTCTACAAAGAACTTTTATCCAAGGGACACCATTCGTGTAGGCAATTGTGGATTTTTCCACACCATCAAAATGCAAAGCTCCTATGGTGACACCTAAATATGATGGAGAAACTGATCCTGTCCTCCAGATAGAGCAATACCAAGCTACTGTTGATATCTATGAGATTTCAGATGAGATGAGATGCAGGGCTTTTTCGGGAACTCTCATCGGGTCAGCTCAGATATGGTACAATAACCTTCCTCGGGGGAAGATTGCAACTTTCCTTCAACTGGCTGAGCTTTTTATAGGGAATTTCTATTTTGGAGTGAAGCCAGTTAAAAGAGTAGCACACTTAGTGAGCGTTAGACAGAAGACAGAAGAATGTACCAGGGACTATAGTACTCGTTTCAATAACGAGAAATTGGAGGTAATTGATTACGAAGAGAAGATAACAATTACTGCTCTGATGAGCGGACTATTACCAGACAAGTTGTACTACACTTAGGCCAAAGATCCGCCTAGGACCATGGCAGAACTGATGGCAAAGGAAACCAAGATAATGAACGCTGAGGAAGCCATGGATGTGAAGAAGAATACAGATACTAAGGAGACCAAGGTTTAGCCTAGTAAAACTGAGAAGAAGGATCAGAAGAACAATGGTGGAAACAAGTAGTCGAAAGGTAAGCAAACGCTGGAGCAGATGAGGAAGTATGGAAATTATACTCCCTTGAAGGTAGATATAAATCACATTCTGGAGGAGATCAAGAACATCGAGGAGCTAGCTTGGCCATAAAAAATAAAGGCAGATCCTGATAAAAGGGACAAGTCCAAATATTGCAAATTCCACAAAGACCATGGTCACACGACCAAACGTTGCATAGCTCTCCAGAACGAAATTGAAACACTTATCAAGCGAGAAAAACTAACTAAGTACGTTGATCGCCAAAATGGTGGAAAAACCAGCAACAGAGGAAGGCCAAGATCTAAGTCTCCTCATTGAGCAAAAGAAGACAAGAAAAGAGATCATGAAGATGATCCAGAAGATGACCCCGATCTCCCCAAAAGTCCAAGACAGCCAAAGCGTGAGGTATTTTCAATCAATTTTGGATCATTTGAATGTAATGTCATTACAGGTGGAGATGCAGGAGGTGGAGATCTCACTGCGGAGAGGAAAGCTTGCCTCAATGAGGCCCAAGCTTGCTCTTACATACAACGCATAAATTTGGCTGAAGACGATCACCCGAGGAAGGTGAATAGGGATAAAATGGTCATCGAATTTTCTAAAAATGACCTGGCAGGTGTATTATATCCTTATGACTACCCATTGGTGATCAAGATGAGAATGAAGGAGGTGGTGATTTCACGGGTACTGGTGGATAATGGTAGCTCTGCAGATATCATGTTCTACCCATGCTTTGACAGCTTGAATTTAAAGTTAGCTCAGTTGGAGCCATATCATAGGCCCCTCCTCGGTTTTACTGGTGAAAAGGTTTTTCCCCTTGGGACGATCAAGTTGGACATTCTTATTGGTACATGGCCTGCTTGCCGAACAGAAAGAGTACACTTTTTCGTAATGGATAAAAATGTCTAATCATCCTACAACATCATCATGGGGAGGGTTGGTCTGAAGAAGTTTGAGGCAGTACCATCTACTGAACATCAATGTTTAAAGTTCCCAACCAATTTCGGAGTGGGAGTTATGAAAAGCGACCAGAAAGTAGCTCGGGAATGCTACTATTTATCTGCTAAACAGGAAGAACGAAAAGAATCCAGGAAGAAGACTACTTCATATTAAGTGGATGAAACAGAAGATACATAGATTTAAACATTAGATCCTAGAGACGAGTCTCATCTCGTGAAGGTCCAGGTTATGGAAGCTACCAAAAATATCATTCTGGATGATGAACACCCAGAGCGAACAACCCAAATTGGTGCGTCATTGGATGTATCGATAAAACATGAACTGGTAGCATTTTTAAGGCATAGAAAATAAACTTTTGCATGGAGTCATTAAGATATGCCAGGGATAGACCCGAGTTTCCTGTGCCACGAGCTCAATGTTAACAAGGAAGTTAAGACAGTGAAGTAGTGAAGAAGAATGTTCAGTCCTGAAAAGAACCAAGCTATACAGGAAGAGGTAGAGAAACTACAGAAAGCCTTTTTTATTGAGGACGTTAAATATCTAGATTGGCTAGCAAATGTGATGATGATAAAGAAGAAAAACAACAAGTGGAGGATGTGTGTGGACTTCACTAATCTTAATAAAGCCTGCCCAAAGGATCATTTTCCTTTGCCTCGAATCGATCAGCTGGTGGATGCTACCTCGGGGCATGAATTGTTGAGTTTCATGGATGCTTACTCTGGTTACAACTAGATTAAAATGAAACCTGAGGACAGGTAAAGTACCTATTTTATCACCCCAAGGGGAACTTATTGCTATAATGTTATGCCTTTCGAACTTAAAAATACTGGTGCAACATATCAGAGGCTGATGAATAAGGTGTTTACAGAACAAATTAGTCATAATATGGAGGTTTATATCGACGATATGCTGACGAAAAGTAAGAAAGTTGTTGATCATTTAGTTGACCTAGGTCAGACTTTTGATCAACTAGAGAAATATCAAATGAAGTTGAATCCCACCAAATGCATATTTGGAGTACGAGAAGGTATGTTTCTCGGGTATATTGTTAAACAACGAGGTATTGAGACGAACCCTGAAAAGATCAAGGCCTTATTGGAGATACGATCTCCAGCTACAAAAAAGGAGGTGCAAAGTCTCACATGACGAGTTACAGAACTTAACAGATTTGTGTCACGAGCAACAGACAGATGCCTCCCATTCTTCAAAACACTTCAAAAAACTTTTGAGTGGAATGATGAATGCGAGGAGGCCTTTCAAGAGTTGAAGAAATATCTGGGGACACCTCCATTGTTATCTAGACTAGTGATGGGAGAAAGGCTATACTTGTATTTGGCGGTTTCAAATAACGCGATTAGCTCAGCATTGATAAGAGTGGAGGATGGAGTGCAGAAACCAGTCTATTACACCAGCAAGGCCTTTCGAGGAGCAGAGATCAGATATCCAAGACTGGAGAAGTTAACACTAGAATTAATCGAAGCAAGCACAAGGATGAGACCATACTTCCAAGCCCATACTATAGTAGTGTATACTGATATGCCATTAAGGCAAGCTCTGCATAAATCGGAGAAATCAGGAAGATTGATGTACTGGACAGTAGAACTTGGGAATATAACATAGTTTATGAGCTCAGGTCATCACTTAAGAGGCAGGCAGTAGCGGATTTTATCGCAGAGTTTACTTACTCTGATGTATCCGAAGAGCAGGAGTTTAATACAGACCAACCCATGGATATTACGGGATCATCGAAGATAACACCCGACCAACTTCCATCCGTGGATAACCAAGAGAAGATAATCAACGAGCAGCGAGAAGTGTCGGGGGAAGATAAAAGTAAGTATCAAATATTCCATCGAGGAACCCTATCTGACCAAGAGTTTGATAATGGAGTATGTGTATGGAATATATATGTGGATGGCTCTTCGTGTGCCACAGGCAGTGGAGAAGGAATAGTTTTAAACAATTCTGATGGAATTGATATGGAGTATGCTCTACGTTTCCAATTTAAGGCTTCCAATAATGAAGATGAATATGAAGCTATGATTGGAGGTTTAAGTTTGGCTAAAACCATAAAGGCAGAGCAGGTTGTTGTATTCAGTGACTCACAATTAATCATAAATCAAATTCTTGGGTTGTACGCAGCAAAGGGAGAACTAATGGTCAAGTATCATGTAAAAGTTATACAAGTTGTCTCGACTTTTACCGCAGTTCAGTTGATCAGAATACCAAGATCGGAGAATGCAAGAGCCGACGCCCTAGCTCGATTGGCATCAGCAACATGCACCGAGCTACGAAGAACAATCCTAATAGAAATCCTGGTAGATCATAGCTTAGACGAAGATTTGATGATGAACTTCATTTCCCTCGACTTGGGACCATCTTGGATGGATCCCATCAGGGCCTATATCAAAGAGGGGGCTTTGCCAACTGATAAACTCGCAGCCAAGAAACTGAAGTTTAAAGCTGCTCATTACGTATTGGCCAGTGGAATTTTGTATAGAAGATGCGTTATAACAGGACTATAGAGATGTGTCCATCCCTCCGAAGTTAAAGACTTGATTGAAGAGGTTCATGAAGGGTCTTGTGGGGGCCATGTAGCAGGTCGAACACTTTTGCATAGAATAATAACACAGGAGTATTACTGGCCAACGATGAGAAATGACTGTGCAGCGTACACTAAGAAATGCGATAAATACCAACGTTTCTCTTCCATCCGAAGAACTCCCTAAGCATTATTAACACCCATTACGTCCCCCTGGCCATTCGCCATGTGGGGGATAGACTTGGTCGGGCCACTTTCAATGACCAAAGGGAGATTCAAATACCTCGTAGTTACTGTGGATTACTTTACCAAATGGGTGGAAGCTGAACCTCTCATTGACATGACGTATGAAAAGGTCTATCAATTTATTTAGAAGAGTATTATTTGCAGATATGGTCTCCCACACGCATTCATTACTGACCATGGAATCTAATTTGACAACGAGGAATTCACTGCATATTGCCATCAATCCAATGTACAGAAGATCCACTTTGCGCCAGGCCATCCCCAGAGCAACGGGAAAACTGAAGTGATAAACATAACCCTACTGAATGGTCTAAAAAAAGGCTGGATGGTGCAAAAGGAAATTGGATTAACGAGCTACACTCTGTATTGTGGACTTATCACACTACACCGCGAACAACAACTGGGGAGTCTCCATACATGTTGACATTCGGGAGTGAGGCTGCCATACCTGCTGAATTGGGTCTACCCACACACAGGGTGCTTAATTTCAATTCTCCCATAAGCGACTTGATGAGGAATATAGACCTGGATATGCTCGAAGAAGTTAGGTAAGAAGCAGCAATCAAAAATGCTGCATACCAACAACGAACAACCTTGTTCTACAACAAAATGGTGAAGAAGTGTGATTTGAAAGTAGGGGATTATGTGCTGAAGAAAGTGATCCAAAAGCATAACAAACTGGAGGCCAACTGGCATGGACCTTACAGAGTAACTGAAGTTGTTCGTCCTAGGACATATAGAATTGAAACTTTGGAGGGAGAAGAATTCAAGAACGCATAGAATGCAGAGCATCTGTGCAAGTACTATCAGTAATTAAAATCCATATGTAACACAGTTCTTTCAATATGAATAAAGTGATGTTTCGCCCATATTTCCTCTTTTATTGATTTTTTTCGGAATATTAGTGCTACACACTACACAAACACAAATTCAGAGCAGTAACCACCAACTCCGGTTGGTCGGCAATTCAGTAACCACCAACTCTGGTTGGCCGGTAATTCAGTAACCACCAACTCCGGTTGGTTGGCAATTTAACACCCACCAACTCCAGTTGGCCGGTAATTCATCAACCACCAACTCCGGTTGGTCGGTAATTTAACACCACCAACTCCGATTGGTCGGCAATTTAATAACCATCAACTCCGGTTGGTTGGTAAATAAAAATGATACAGTGCAAAAGCCTGTTTGATCACGGGTGATCTCAAGGGACATCCCAAACTAGGCAAGAAAATGGGTGACCTCCTGAGGCATCTACTGTCTAGGCAATAAGATAATCCTGGCAAGATTACTACAACTAAGCATGAACATGGGATGAAAATCATTCCATTTCTTAGGCCCAAAGAGTGACAAGTCACTATAATCAGACGATAAATGGGACAAGTTCCATTGTCTAAAAACAAAACATGACATTTCGTCCTTCTCTCTCTCTCTCTCTATTATATATATATATATATATATATTCACCAACAAATAACAAAGACATTCTACAAAATATTTCCAAGGAAATGAAATTGTAAAAGAAACTAAACATTTCTTTATTAAAATTGAGCAGATTACATACGATATGAAATTTGATACAAATGTCCTATTCTATGGGTTTCTTTCCCTCTACTTTTGAAATAGGTTCCACCACAGCTGGAGGATCATCTAATGCATAAGGGGAGTTTATAAAGTTCATATCTCGCATTATTCTGATATTAATTATGGATGGTCGATCAAGCAAGTGCTCTGGACGAGATATCTCAAAATTTGAATGAAGACTATAATTATCGAGATACTTGGAGATCAAAATTTGAGAAATAAAACGGGCTGAAATCCAGCTAAGGTCAAGTTTGAAGGGAGGCACATGTAAATCAAGAACTCCAGGTTCATAATAATCCCATAAGAAATGACCTTGCTCCAGTTTCAGAACACATAAGGCATTCAATCATCCCTGCTTATATCCTTCGTTGTTCGACTGTTGCAAACGAGCATCAAGATAATACAGAGCTTCATTATACCCAGCCATCCAAAATTCACTAGGTTGCTTGTGAAATTGATAATTCAATCTATCAAGTTGCTCATGGAGCTTTTTCACCAGAATTTCTTTACTTTCCAATGCAGAACTCTGATTGAAGAGTTGGTCAGTGAAACTCTAAATTTTTTTAGACATTTCTGCTAAAGCTTGATTCTTCGTCGTCAATTGAACGACTTGATTTTCTAAGGCCAATTGAGTTCTTGTCTCATCAATATTAACCCGACCAACCCTTGCTCGTCCACGGGAAGAAGATATTGCTCTGTCACGAGCAGGTGTGGAAAGCTCGGTTCGTTTCAAAGTCTCTAACTCTTCTTGTAAGCTAGCATTTTCTATTTCTAAAAAGGAAAAACCATCATCATTAATTGGGACCAAGGCTCCCGAAGAAGAGGAGGCAGCATATTTGAGTTATTTTATTTCCTTTTGCAACGTGATATTCTCTTGCTCTAGCAGCCTGGAAATATGTCTATGCTCTTCAATCTCAAGCTTTAACACACTTTCCTTTTTCTCATGGGCTGAAATGTACTTGTCATATCCCCTGTCAGCACTCAATTATTGGTACTTTTTCTCATAACCTTGATGCAAAAGTGTAGTGGATTCTTTGTACTGCTGATGAAGTTCCTCGATCGTTCCTTGAAGATCTTCAATCATTTCGTAATAAGCCACATTGTTGGCTACAGCATGATCAAGTAGGCACTTTAAGTACTGGTAAGCATCAATTGCTCGTTCAGAGGCCTTTGATCCGAGGATGTCAATTATTTGGGCCTCAGTAAAGTCTGCATGACCAGCTTTGAAATAATCATTGCACTTCTTCATCAACTCTGTATCATTAGCTAATAAGAGTTCCATCCTAGCCATAAACTAGCAAAGAGAAAATGAAACAAAAAATCAACAATGATGCGAACAAAGCAAGTAAGAGAGAAATTCCAGATGAACAACAAAGGTTCATTCTTTATTCATCACAACAAAGGAAAACACATTTTAGGGTTACATCCAAGAAACAACGCAATAAAAGACCCGAACAACTTTAAACCTTCTCCTTATTTCCTACGACTACTTCGGATAGTTAGGATGAAGGGGTTGGTTGCTCGGGGAGCAATGGCAGTTGCTCGGCATATGTGCTAGCTTATTGGACTTTCTAGGAGGGTTGGATAACAGTGACAATAGGGACCTGCTCTCCTATCATCATAGAAGACTCATCTGATGCATCTTCATCTTCTTCTTCTTCTCTAGGAAAGGGAGGAGGTCCAGGAGTATGCTCCTGGAACAACTCAGAATTTTCAGCAACCTTCAATTTCTTCAAAGCCACTATCTATCCATCCCTAAAATACTTAACACTGCATACTCAATCTGAGAAGACATTACAGCCAGGCCCTTATTCCAACCCATGTCCCAACCAGCACTAAAAGATTTCCTAACAACAACTTTCCTTTTTTCTCTCTCCGAGTAAGTCTTTTTCCTAAGGAGATCTTCGACATCATTCAGTTTTTCTTCTACCTCTGTCTTACGTCGTTCAGCATCTTGAAGCTTGGTGATATTTTCCTCGGAAGATTTGAGCTTGACCTCAAGCTCCTCTTTACGTTGTTCAGCATCCTTTAATTTCTTCTCCAACTCTTTGGAGACAGTCACAACTTGATCTCAATTTATTTCAACAGACTTGAATTGTTTCTCCCATGCATTTTTGTCTTCCTCATACTTCCGACGAGATTCCTTCAAAGATTGAATTAATCCAGCAAAAACTTCTTCTATCCCACCCGAGGAGGTAGAAGCCCTTATGGCTTCATCTTTCTTCAAAATACTATTGAAACACGTCACGAACTGAAAAAAGAAAGAAGTTTAATTCAATATATGAATATAGTACTAGAAGATAAAAGACTCAGGCTAACGATACTTTCTGGAATTCCCAAATGAGTTCCATGAAGTTGATTCGACCTATATACGCCATTAACTACCCTCCATGTATTTGGAGCTACTCTTACAGGTACAATATTGAAATATTAGCAAAACTCCAAACACAGGGGATTTGACGGGAAAGAAATGCCACACTCAGCTACAAAAAGAGTTGGGAACTAGTGTCCTTCAGCCAAATAAAATAAATCAGAAGGACAAGGAGGTTCTTACAAAATAACCCAAGAAGGGATTGAAAAATCAGATCGAAATTTATCCAACGATTGAACAAGATAAACCATGGTGAATAAAGTAAATAAAGAAGAGGGAAGAAAATCTTACAGAAGAAAGAGAGATCGGTTGACAATGAATGATGGAAAGAACGAAGGCACAAGATAGAGAGAAAATTAAGAGTTCAGAAATACAGATTTGAAAAGTAGAAGACGATAGGATTTCTGTCGCACTTAAATACTTTACCTCGGGAATAGATAAAAGCAATGATTACAAGGAAAGATGTTTGTGTTTCCGACGGCTAAAAGAAGAAAATGGCACAAATATCGAAGTGATTATGAAAAATTCAAAATATTTATGAAGTTTGATATTATGCACTCAAAAGGAATTATATACAATGAAAATTTTCCTAATCTGTGAAGACCGGTAATTCGGGCAGCTTTCAAGCAAAATGTTTCACACTCTTCTTCAACCTCAACTGTGAAACATTGGGGGTTTCTGTTGATACCAAATTTAGTCAGCTGACGTGAACCAATCATATGAAGACACGTGTCAATCTACGTAGCAAATACAAATACTTTCAACCAACATCATACTTTCACCGAGCTACTCAGACGCTCCGAGCTACTTAAGCCTACCGAGCAACTTAGGCGGTCCGAGCTACTTAGCGTGCAGAGCATCCAATCAAGAAAACCAAAAGGCGACTACGCATTAAATGCGCATTATTATTGTACAGATGTATATGTCTACCAGATAACAGCGCATTACCTTTTCATATGTACAGCCTCAAGGCTATACATACATTGTAACCTGCTGATAAGATGAGGACTTTGGATCTTATAGTGAACCTACCATCGAGATTCAAGGCAAATAATTAGCAATACAAGAATAGTGGACGTAAGCCATCGTAAAAAATTCAAAATATTTATGAAGTTTGATATTATGCGCTCAAAAGGAATTATATACAATGAAAATTTTCCTAATCTGTAAAGACCAGTAATCCGGGCAGCTTTCAAGCAAAATGTTCCACACTCTTCTTCAACCTCAACTGTGAAACATTGGGGGCTTCTGTTGATATCAAATTTAGTCAGCTGACGTGAACCAATCATATGAAGACACGTGTCAATCTACGTAGCAAATACAAACACTTTCAACGAATAGCATACCTTCACTAACTACTCAGACGCTCCGAGCTACTTAATCCTACCGAGCAACTTAGGTGGTCCGAGCTACTTAGCGTGCAGAGCATCCAATCAAGAAAACCAAAAGGCGACTACGCATTAAATGCGCATTATTATTGTACAGATGTATATGTCTACCAGATAACAACGCATTACATTTTCATATGTACAACCTCAAGGCTATAAATACATTATAACCTCCTCATAAGATGAGGACTTTGGATCTTATAGGGAACCTTCCATCGAGATTCAAGGCAAATAATCAACAATACAAGAACAGTGGACGTAGGCCATTTTTAGAATGCTGAACCACTTTAAAAATCATTTTGTCTTATTTATTCGTTTTTATCTATGATTGATTAATTAGATATAATCTAATTTTTTACATCAACATACATAAAAAGCAAGTTTTAACCTATGTCACCACCCAAGTTGGGCAGAGAAACTCTTCGCCCTCAGGGACAGACGGATGTTGCTAATTCCTAGACATAAAACCCTGATCCCAATATCCCTTATTGGAATCAGGAAGGTTTACTACGAGCACCCTGTTGGCCTTCCTTGCCTTTAGCTATGCGAGACCATCGTTTATGTGAGACCAAGAGTAACAGTACGTAATCTTTTGGATATACAAATTGGTCCCATACAACTCATTAATCTTGTGCTCCCCATTAACAATACGTCAAGTATTGGGGGTACACTGAGCTGGGATGACCCAAAAATATTCATAAAATTCTAAAAAAATGGGCTTAGGGGAAAGGTTAGTCCTTTCTGAACTACAACTAAAGTATGGATTTAATGACCCCCATCAACTGCAATAGCGTTTTTGGGCATGGGGCACATTCAATTGTGACCCAAGAAGGAATGGAGTATATTTTTCTAAACTCGTCTAAGTTTTTTTCATGAAGAATGTTCACCATTTTAATAGAAAAAGGAGAAGAACGGAAGAAGTATGTAATAGAAGCTAGCAGAAGAGAATTACGAGGAATCAAAAGCGAAAAGAAGCTAGATAAGAACTTACAGAAGCAAGTGAGGCAAATAGGAGATCCAAGAGTCTTTTTTAACAAGAAACGAAGAGCAAAATGATGGGTTCAAAGTTTGAAACAGGGTGACGTTTGAAATGTGTGAAAACAATCATAAGGAATGAGGCTCAAGAATAGATTTTGACGGTTCATATTTCTAGTAATGACCAGCTTACCCCCATCGATTTCTAACTAATTACGAAAATATCCGACCAGCGGTCTTCAACAACATTTGGATCAATCTTTTAGGCCTGTGAGAAATTTAAAATTCTTTGGTCCAACTCTAGCCCAATTTTGGCCAAGAATTTTAGGAGCAATTATGGGCTCCAAACCATAAAAGCCCAATTTCGACTGGTCCGAGCAGGACCAACAGGATTGCCACGCCACCTTGATCCGGCCTAGACATAAATAGATTAAAATAAATGCTTATCACGTGGATAAATACAAGCACTTGTCAGTTGGATATCGATAAATTTAGTTGGTTACCAATAATCTCGGATGAGATAATCAGGAGTCACTACATGAGCCAATAAAAACTAGGGAGAGTTTTTTGAGCGACTCAACCGCTTTACACTGCTATAAATATAACTCTCACCCTAAGGTCAAGGGGGATGTAATTTTCGAACTTTGAGAGATATTAGTAAGAACTCAAAAATCTCTCCATAAACGTAGACAATTGCAAAACTACGTATTTTTTTTGTGTGGTGGATAATTTTATATTCTTTCTATTACTTGCTTTCTAGAGATTATTTATTGTGCTTAATTGCACTCACCAGTAGCATATCTCAAATTTTTCTTACAATCACGTCACTTTGTAAAAACAATTGTACACATATGATTGCACATTTAGCATTATTATGTTTTTCTTTCTCATTCTCTAATGCTCAATTGTCATGTCAATTTATGAAGGTTGTATATATACATTATTCACAATAATAATAATAATAATAATAATAATAATAATATGTGGTACCTAACACACAAAGTTGTTCAACAAGGTCTTAGAGAAGATTGTAGACTATCTTATCGTCATTGTTTTTTTAGCCTTTTACCCTTTCCTTCTATAGTGAAACCTAACATTTGGGATTAATGGAGTGAATTCAGCAAGCCATACTTCGAATTGCATAAATGGTTATGTTGCCGTGTTTTCCTTTCTCATTTCTCATTTTGACGCCTCTCACTCGCACGCGTATATATGTATATGTAGTAATACGCGTGCAGATATGTACACATTTATGAAATTGGAAGCATCTTGCAGCACAGCTGTCATTCAAATGAATTTAGTCTTTGTCACGAGTAGCTTCAAAGAAACGTTAAGAAGTTAAGAAAAGAAGAGCGACCCAAACGAAATAAAACAAAAATAAAAGCCAGCATCAGCAATTTATGCCGAATTTCCATTAATAAAATGTTAGGGCAAGTTGCATTGCATGCATTTAGTGATTGCCTGAACACGTGGACGGATTGTTTCCATACTCTTCACGTCATGATAACTCTCTTGGATGCAAAGTCAGATATATTATATAGACACACAAACACATATACCTTTGTAAAATATATGTAAAATTATTGGCAGGAATTTTAATTATTATAGACCACAATCGGCCCATAGGTATTCCACGTGTCCAACTCTAAGGGTGATTCAGTAACTTTTTAGAATGGACCATTTCAACTTAATGGAGAGAGGACGAATTCCTTATAAGTTATAATGACATAAAACAACGTTGAAATCTCAACTAAATAATAGAAAATGCACAAAATAATGTGAATTATATCGATATTTTATAGACATAAGTATAGGTATACACTTAATATTGTTTTAAATATTTTACAACCCTCATCTTTATATATTAACATTACAGTCACTTCTTCTATTAGTTTAACATTGTACACTGGCTACCCATATGATGAGAGAAAAATCTTCATATTTTAATAAAAAGGTTATACGCATAAAGACCTTTTCTCGCCAGAACTGTAATTGGAATACTTAAAATTAGGCTCGAAACGAAAAAAATTATGTCTTGAGTTCGAAACCGTTCAAATATATCATACTTTAAGTAGCGGCGGATCCAGGATTTTTGGTTAGGAGGGGCGAAAGTCTCGAGTGGTGCTGGGGGTTCGGGGGTGGGAGCCCCCGAGACAAATTTTTTTGAGATTAATACAAGTTTTATACAAATTTTTGATTAAAAAACAGTGTAGGTAAGATCTCAGGAGGGACCTCCTTTAAAAATTACACCCCTAAAAAAAAATTACACATTTTACATACCTAAAATTTTTTATTTTTTTTATCTCGGGGGGCCTCCGCCCCTCCTGGCACCCCCTAGATCCACCCCTGGTTTTAAGCAATACATGTATTAGGGAGATTCTGAGCATATCTTCTATTTAGCTCTTATGAAAAGAAGGAATGACACGTTCGTGGCTCAAAAATATTTTCTTCGACGAAAGATTTATAGTGAAAGGACGAACAATCACACTTAATAGAAAAGATAGACGTTTTAAAATAACTCTCCGACTAAAATTTTATGGTGACCAAAACACTTTACGTGTTAGAGCCTTATGAGGTGAAGCAGTTGAGAAATCTGACCTGCCAAAAACAACGCTCATTTTCACAGTTACATAAATGCCCTCAACTAAAACTAAAGGCATCATGCAATAGAATCAAAGAAACCCTCTCTCTCTCTCTCCATATATATACACTCCCGTTGACAAGGCAGAAGCCAAAATAGTGTGGAAAACACAATTAACATGGATGATTCTCATTCTCTCTCCAAAAGAAGTACATATCTCTCCCTCTTCCTCCTCGTCCAAACATTCTATGTCTATTCTGGTAACGCACAGTTTAAGGTAACCACAGTTCCATTCAGCAAAGGCTTTTCCCCACTCTTCGGCGCCGATGGAAATCTCATAATATCATCTGATGATAAAAGCGTCAATCTCCACCTCAACCAATACACAGGCATGCAATCACTTTTAACTCCAACTCCTTTTTTTTTTCTCTCTTACAAACTGACACATGTTTTTAAGCAAAATATGCCTATATATATTCTTCGTTAAAACAAGATACATATACATACACACACATTTCTGCAGTAGTTGTAAATTATAACCTTTTTATCTTGCTGCGCGTTTAAGTTGATCAGAGCTTAGTCGTATCTATACATCTATTCAGATAGATACGTGTGTATATGTACTATTAGCGTAAAAAACAATTGTGTGCCACTCTTGTGAAGTTTTCATGGCTTGTTATGGTTCAAATTTTAACTTACATCACTGATATTAATAATAAAATCGAGGAAACTGGTTCCAAATTTAATGGACTGGTGTCAAAATGATAGAAAAATCCACCACCTCTAGATTTTTCAAAAAGATCCATAATTTATTATGAATGTAAAAAATCTAGTGAAATCAACTTTTCCAAACCATCCCAAATTTTGGATGATTGTGGAAAATCTTATGAAGATGGGTACTTTTTTGTGGAAAGAAACGGGAGCCAACAGGAAATATGACGTTTTCTTGATTTTAATAGTTAGGCTTTGTATGGTGTTGGGACGAAAGTTTACAATTATGAGGCAGTTGCAGTTAAATCTTGCACACTAAGATATCATAATTCAATACTTCCATTTTTATTTGAGGATAATTGTAGCGATTTAAGGAATTTACAGTATTAAAATCTATTTGAATAATAAGTACAAGCAAAGTGACAAAGTTGTTGAAGTTCAAAGGAACAAAGTGTAATTTACGCATACGACTCTTATCCTTTTCTTATTTTATTTTTGTTTGGGCATCAAACTACTTTTATTCACTCAAACTTTATCTTTTCATAACAACATTTGCTATTATTTATAATTTCAGACAAATCTAATTGTTATAATTATCTTCTGTATCTAGGTGCTGGGTTTAGGTCATCTGATCCTTACAGTCATGGATTCTTTAGTGCCAAAATAAAATTACCGTCTGATTACACCGCAGGCGTCGTTGTTGCGTTCTATGTAAGTAATCTTTATACATCTTTATTATTTTTCCTATTTTCCCTTTTTTCAATTCATATTTATATATTTTAGGATGTACAGACATCAAATGGAGATATATTCGAGAAAACTCATGACGAATTGGACTTTGAGTTTTTGGGAAATATTAAAGGGAAAAGGTGGCGATTTCAAACGAACCTTTATGGGAATGGGAGCACTAGTAGAGGGAGGGAAGAAAGATACTTGCTGTGGTTTGACCCCTCCAAGGAGTTTCACCGGTATAGCATACTATGGACCACCGAGAAAATCATGTGAGTTTACTTTAATTACCACCTACTTTTATTGAATAATTCAACGTGAATTTTGAAATTTGACCATTTCATTAATTTGATCATGTTTAGAATTAAATTCGAAGAATAACATTTTGGTCAAAGTCCAAAATGAGGGCTTAAAAGTAAGACAAATCAATGGGAGATTACACACATACATAAATACATACATATGCATATATATATTATATAATTAAAAAAAATTCAAGGATAATGAACTTTATTATTAACTATAAACAAAGTTTCATTATGACCTACTGGCTAAGTTAAGTAAAATATAAAAGGGTGGTTGGTAAAATTGTTGGTTGTTTAAAATGAATCCAATATATATTTATTCTCACTTAATCGGTGGATACTCGGTATAAACCCACATGTTCGTTATGTAATATCTACTCTTCAAATCATAATAGAGTTTGCCTTTGATACACCATCCATATGTTCACATGATAGGATATAATTCATTTAATTTGAAAGGAATATATAAATTTCGTAAAATATATCCTGTTTATTGTTATTCCACATGTCCCAACAACGCACTATTGGCTGAGGATGAATCTGACTCAATCCTTAAGTTACGCCACCCCTTTTTAAAAGTTTGTCTCAATTGTAAGGATCACAACATGAAAAGGTGTGTAAAAGTCAAGTCTTTGACAAAACATCCTCTTTACAAATCCTCTAGGGAATATGAAAATGCTGTTGCACCTGGATTCCTCCTGGAAACCCATTTGTATTAACTGGACTAATTGAGGTGCTTTCTATGCCCGCCGTTAACGTCAAGAGCTTGCAAAATCTTTGACAACTCCCCATAGAGCTTGAAAAGCCTTTGTATATAAAATTTTGTAACTAAACAACAAATGTTAACTATTTCCAAACATATTGAAGTGTATTAGCGGTAAAAAAGTATTATATCTTTTATAATGAACAAGACCTATTAATATTTTTACATATTTATTTTATGCAGATTTTACATAGATGAGGTTCCAATCAGGGAGATAATACGCAATGACGCAATGGCCGGTGACTACCCTTCAAAACCCATGTCATTGTATGCCACAATATGGGATGCTTCCACATGGGCCACGGCCGGTGGCAAATATAAGGTGAATTACAAATATGCTCCTTTTGTAGCCAAATTTACCGATCTTGTCCTCCATGGGTGTGTTGTGGATCCTATAGAAGAGGTTATCAACACTGGTTGTACTGTAAATTATAATCAGCAACTCGAGAGTGTCGATTATGCTAACGTAACGCCAAAGCAGCGTTCGGCTATGAGGAAGTTCAGGCAAAAATATATGTATTACTCGTATTGTTATGACACGTGGAGGTACACTATGCCACCACCAGAATGTGTCATTGATCCGTTACTAAGACAGCGGTTCAAGGAGTCCGGAAGGATAAAGTTTGAGGAAAGACAACGTCGACATTCGAAGAGACGAAACTCGGTTTCAAGCGTAAGGAAGTATAGAAACGAGGATGATGCATGATATTGTTGTGAGTTGTGGGTGGTATATTGGTGATTTTTTCATTTGTCCATGTGTTTATAGAGGCGTTTGTTGTGATTGACATTGGGATATATACTAGAGTTCTTACAAAATATTGTGTCGTCAATAAAATGATATCATGTATATATTAATGTGGAGATGTCAAGAAATAAGCATGCGCAAATTTGAGTTACGAGTGTTAGGAGCTGTGTATATGTTAAAATGTTTACGATTTAAGTTGTATCATCAACCACAACGGTGCAGTAGCAATAGTACCTTGTACATCTTTTGCTGCTTCATTTTCTCTTATTTTGGACATTGGAACGTCTTCTCTTGTTAGTCTCTAATATTACTGCAAGAAAATGACTTTTAAAATTGACTTTATCGGTCATTAAAATTAACAATTTTCCTAAAAAATGTCATTAAATATTAATTAGCATTATTTTATATTACCTTTTATTTTAAACTGCCGTGAAAAGTATACATTCCATGACAGTTTCTTGTGCTAACCGCCCCAAAAGGATAATTTCATGTATAATGTACGTCTCTTGGCCTTTTAATTTTGTACCTTATGATGTGAATGAAGAATTAAGGATTATTTTTAGTATTTTTAGTATTTTTTTGTATTTTTGTTATTTTTAGTCTTTCTTTTATTTTTAATAATTCATTGTATTTTCCTTTATTGTTAGTAATTAGAAGAATAAAGGTTATTAGCTCTTAGGGACATAAATGTAAATAGATTATTAGTTTAGAGGTCAAGCAACCTCCTTCCTATAAATACTCTTATGTAGCGTCATTTGAGGCATTCTTCCAGTTTGAGATATTGATATTTGAGAGAGTTTAGAGAGATTTATCTTTTCTTGCTCCCATTTGATGTCATTTACGTCAATTGGTATCAGAGCCTAGTCTGTTCCACCGATTGTTATTGTGATGGTTGTTATTGTTATTGTTGTTATTATTATTGTAAAAAAATAAAAACTCGTAAACAAAGTCAATGTGGGTCCAAAAAAAGATGAACACCTCCACGAAAAATCCTTACAATCAAATCTTAGGGGCCCTCAACCGGTTGACGACCCGAATGGATAGTATTATCGACGCTCCTCTCCCTCCACTACCACCCAAATTGCCATTACACCACGACCCTTTCCTCATTCAAATTTTGACGTATCTCCCCCCCAAAGACACCTCGAGCTACCCACCACCATTAACTCTAACCCTAACCCTAGCCCTCCAAACCCCTCTACCTACGCTTCCGTAACCTATTTCATACCTCTACTCCATGAAAATCAAAACCCTAACCCTATTTCACCCACCACGGCATCAAGAGCCACCATAACCAACGCCCAACCACTTTTGATCACGATCGGAGGACATTCCCTTGGCCAAAATAGCCCAAACTGCTGTCGAGACAGTAGAGATTATCACCGACCAACACAGTTACCCTCTTTCGACCAAAAACACTTCCATTTCAAGGCCGACCACCCTCCAACACATCGAAAATCAGCTCCAACCCGCCGGATACCTCCTCCGAAGCTGCACGGTCCAAAATCCATTTATAACGAACCCGATTCAGCCCCTGGTTGCGCTCGATCAGCCCACTGACTTGGGCCGAGAGCTTCACCACTTGGACAACCCTACCGAGGGCTTCCCATCACCTCTAATTCATTCCGACCTCTTTCCGGCATTGAAAATCCCCAGCCAACAGTTCGGGCAACCTTCTGCTGCTTTTTCGGTCCCGATAATGGCTTGTCTACACTCGGAAGTAGTCCCGCTCCTCCTTCCAGCACAACAGACTTCAAGAACTTCCCTTACAGGTTCGAACAAGTGAAATACAAGGTTGGTTGGCCTTCCTGACATCTCGCCGATGATCCACGCTCTGATCCGGAGCTCTGACTATCCACTCACCACTGTCGAAGGTTGTTCAGGGCAGCTACGGCAAACCCACTCTTCTCCAATACAAAACACCTCAATTCGGGTGCAATCTAGGCCTCTCACGCTTCAAGAACAACAAAAATTCAGGAAATTGTTCCCCCACTCAAGAACATGTGTTTCTTTACCATGACCCATCCAAGATCCGTCCGAAAGTATACAAGAACCCTCCCCCCACAAATTCAATTACATTTCAGCCCATTTCGCCCCAATCCCATAAAGAACAAATTCAAGAACTATGGTTTGGCACCAAAACCTTATTTTTTGGCCTTGGGGGTAGATAAATTTTGATGATTTGATGTGTGGTATGAGGAAGAAGATGATAATTGATGCAATAATTGAAGAATCTTCCTCAATTTTTAAGACATTATATTTTGGCCCCTAAAATTTTGTCTCTTCCACAATTTTGAGAATTTTTATATTCGACCTCAATTTTAAAGTTCGAGGACGAACTTTTTCGAAGGCGGAGAGAATGATGTGAATGAAGAATCAGGGGTTATTTTTGTTATTTTTAGGATTTTATTATATTTTTTTGTCTTTCTTTTATTTTTAGTATTTTGTTGTCTTTTTTAATTTTGTTAGTATTTATAAGAAGGAAGGTTAATATTGGCTCTTAGGAACATAAATGTAATTAGATTCTTAGCTTAGACACCAAGCAACCTCCTTCCTATAAATACTCATATGTAGCCTCATTTGAGGTATTTTTTCATTTTGATATATTGAGATTTGAGAAAGTTTAGAGATATTTATTTTTTCTTGCTCCCATTTGCGTCATTTACGGCACTTTATATGATAGATTTTTTATCCTGCGAAAACTTTCCCTGCCCAATTGTCATCCCGAGCGAGTTGAGGAGAGAAATGAAAAAAATGAATGAAAGAACATAATTTCTCTTTCTCCTAACCCTATCCCAAATTCAAGCCCTGTCTCCTAAAAGGAAGGTATTTCATAGTACATCTTTGGCTGATTGTTGTCTTGGTCTCTCTCTCTCTCTCTCTCTCTCTCTCTCTCTCTCACACACACACACACACACACACACACGATTTTCATGGAATCAATTTAAGACTTAACAAAGTAAAAAATTTGTTTATTTCTTTAATGTTTCGCCACTCAACCTTGCAACCCGATACCTTGCGGCGACCATCGGTATCTCTGTGTCTCTTCATTCTCTCTTTATCTTTTTCTTTATATATTTTTAATGGTAGATATGTATATTGCTTATGGTGTTTAGAAATTTAAGTTGATTTATTTTATTTCTTGTTAGATCTATGTTTGTATTTTGGTTTAAGAGAGATTCGAGTTTTGATTTCTTCTTTAAAGATTATTGATCTTATTTAACAGTGATTTAGGTTCTTCTCACAGATCAAACTCACCAATATATATATATATATATATATATATATATATATATATATATATATATATATATATATATATATATATATATATATACAGAGAGAGAGAGAGAGAGGTTCTCATGCATACTCCACTTTGCATACCATTGGTACGAACCATTTTTTATAAAATAGTAAAAAAATATTTTGTGGCTAATTTTTAGTATGGATTTTAAACATTTCAATAACCATAAAAAAAATCAGCTCAAAATGAATTTTTTTTCTATTTTTTAAATATCTATCAAACTTGAAGTTTGATAGATATTTTTAAAATTGCAAAAAAATCATTTTGAGGTCATTTTTTTATGGTCTTACTGAAATGTTTAAAAACTATAAAAAAAAAAATTAGCCAATTTTTTTTTACTATATTAAAAAAATGGTCCGGACCGAGGGTATGCAAACTGGGCATGCATGAGATCCTTTTTATATGTGTGTCTATGTGTGTGTATATATATATTTTTGTGCGTTTATGATTTAATGAATTTGATTCATTTTGTTAGTTACAACAACTTTAATTTGAGAAAAATTTCAAGAAAAAGCTTCAATCTGATATGCAAACTGAAAAGAGTAAATTATTTTACATTTAATTTTCATGTTCACTATCAATTGTATGACTGGGGATCAGAAAATTCTCACTCTGATGTACATCAAACATCCCCTCTATGTATTTTCATGAGTATTGCCTTAAAGATCATTGAAATCGTGAAATTCTTAATAATTTCTATGTATGCTCTATATTATTTTCTGTGATAAGTTCGTGGGCATTTCTCGGGTAAATTTATGGTCTAGAGTATGAATGTCAATGATTTTTAATTTACAATATGGATTGTTTCCACGAAGATGGTTATTTAGCTTCATTTTTTTATGATAATAAAAATGTAAGTATAAATTTCTTAAGAGAGGTTACCTATTGGCTTAATAAGAGACTTTTTGAGTTACTCAAACATAATTTAGTTATTTATCATAGATCTAACACATTTTGGGTAAGCTTCCCTATGTAGTTGCTTGATTGGTGACAATATGGACATGGACTTGAAGAATGACCTTGATGAAGGAAAACTAAGGTTACGTTCTAGCATTTACCTTCCATTATGAAATCAATTACAATGGTTGTTTTAATTAAAGGTAACATTATATATATATTAATTGGGACATTGTAATGATTTGTTTAAGAACTATAGTTCTTCGTTGTTTATCATTACATGTAGGGCAAAATTTGATTTCATGAATGATTCTTAACTTGGTGACCGTGTATGTTCTTATGTATATATAACAATTTTTATTTGTGTGGATATGGATGATATGGATAATACACACCTTGGTTTTATTTTTTATATATACAATCTCATTCTAAATTTTATTGGTTGAATTTTATTTGATCCACTTTCATTAATTACTTTGAATATTTTATCAACCCAAAGCTATTACGTTTTATTTTTAATATCTTAGTGTATTATGTTTAATATCCATGCTAAATAAATTCTTATTTTATAATGAGTGCATAGTTAATTGAATAGAGGGGCAGTAGGGCTTTCTAAATCTATTTTTTTTCCTTTTATGTTTTCTGTAGGTAAATAGCTATATGTTCTTTGATTGCTATTTTTTAACATAGTATATATTCTGATTGTGACAACCCACCTATATTAATACCGGGTGGCCAATCCACTACTAAAATATAATGTGAATCTCAATATGGACCATTCTCAGAATCACTATCGCAATAATAATATAACATAAGAATACGAGTAATCTATATAATTGCAATAGCTGAACTAAACATCATGCATAAATAAATAATAAGAGTGAACCAAATAGACCATCGGTCACCAAATAATATCCACAATTTAAATTGAAAAATAATAAAATTCAAAAGTATAAGTCTCACAAAATAAAAAAGTCAGCAGTAAGACAAATATCTAAGGGAAACATGCCCAAAAGTAAAAGGAATGACCGATTCTATCTTGAATGGAAATAAATGAAACGTCTAAGCAAGGATCCATAGCTACCATCGACAAGAACGGATCCATCCTTGCTATCATGGATGCTACTGTTGCGCACCTGAGGTGTAAAAAGGAAAGCAACGAAATATAGGAATATGAGGGTTAGAGTAGGTAGAGTAAAATATTTTTGCAAGTAAATAATTATTCCAAATCATTTAAAATCGTAGTGTTTTACTTTCAAGATTATTCGGTCATACTCACTTGACATAAACCTCACCTCTCAACTATAGTGCGCACCTAATGGGTTCATTTTAATAATCCTAATTAAACTACATGAACTAACTAGGATAGACAACTGCTATTTATGCCCAACCCCACTAATATTGTCTATTAGTTAAGTCTATTACTGATGATACTAAAACATCACCACTAGTATGAGGTGTTGATAAGCTCAATCTAGCAATAACAATGGCAGCACAAGAGTAGATATATGGTAGAGGGAGGTGAGGAGAAGAGGAGAAACACTAGTATATAAGTGGTTCAGCCAATCTGGCCTACGTTCACTATGAGTGTGTGTGATTTTCGTACGCGATCGCATGTTCAAGGGCAATTTAGTCATTTCACAGATTGGGCACCTAGCCCAACATCTACACGGAAGTTGTAGCCCCCCTCGCAAGCTTCGCGTGGCCATAAACGGTGCACAATTCCGATTCAGAACGAAGAAGTTACGGGGATTTCAGCGGACGTTTAAAATTTTTATAACTCGGTAATCTTTTGTTGCATTGTATATACTTACACCGAGTAATCTTTGTACCTTTCGTCATTTGTGAGTGTATACACTATTCTTTTCTCATTAAAAATGTTGAATTCGTTGGTAATCTCACTATTTTTTCATTTGATCGTTCTTTAATTGAGTTCATACTCTAAATGTGTTACTTGATCATGATTTTCATACATTGTTTTGACTCGAGAATTGCGTAAACTTTGTGAAATGATCGTAGGCATTCTTTGTTATATCACCCATATTAGCCTTGACCTCACCCTTATATGTTTACCCTCGTTAACCCCTTTGAGCCTAAATAATAGCCTTTCGTTTCATAACCCCAATCCCATAACCAACTCTAAATTGGAGTTTTAAACCATACATACACTTTCCATACCCCTCCAAGGTAGGAGAAGATATGCATATATAGTACTTGGGGGGTGAAGTGTCCCCCCCCCCCCCAGAATGTAATGAGCATGTATATGAATGTAATGAGCATGTATATGAGGATCGAACCAGTGTCCTGTTGACACCTGGCTGATCTCATGTAGATAATGATGACTAAATATTCCCTCACGTGAGGGGAATGATTTAGTTATAACTGCCTAGCCCACGTGTTCCAAGTCTTTCATGTGTTTGCGTATGCTCGGACCTGTGACATTACCTGTTGTTCCCTCGTCCTGATCGAGTACGAGGTTGGGGAAGTCCGATAGTGTTGTTTTTTCCTATCAACAATCAAAATGATCTCGGCCTGGAAGACTGGCTGAGGTTAGGCATGAGGTAGGATGCAACGTCAGCTGAGGCCAAGTATGATGTTGACCATAGCTTGATCCCATAAGATGCTGTTGACCTCAGCTGCTGGCCGGGCCGAGGTTGGTCAATGAGGAGCAGACCTTCCAGGAGATGACCTTCTCGATGGCTATTGTTAGCTTCCTGTTAACCCGACAGTGAGACAGACTGAGGTTAGTAACCCTGAGTACGAGGGTACACTTTGGGCATATCAATCACACCTAGCCCTTGGTCTTCTATATGAGTAGGTGACTGAGGGTTACGAGAGTTAGGTCAATGAAGGGACGTTTTGATGTCTTGGGGTTTGGAGTGGTTCCTTAGACACATGTCATTTACTGAAGTGGCTAGCATTTTTCCCAAGATATGCAGCTCTCACGACATCTTTTAGACTTTCTAGGGCAATGATGAATGCCTCGATACTCGCACCTCATCATTGCAAGGATATTTAAACCCTTTTATCTTTTCATTTTCTTTATTCTTCTTTATCTCTCCCGCCTTTAGCCCTTATGCAACTTTTATCCTCAAAACCTACAAGATTTGCTGCAACTAAAGGTTCTAGCTTCTAGTTTCTTCTTCCTTTCTTCGAATTCTTTCGGGTATTATTTTTTAACTTTAAACTTTTCATTTCTGGGCATTATTCGTCTTTTTCGGTGAGGGTTTCCACCACTGCTAGGTGGTTGTTGGGATAGGGTTGTAGTGTTTAGGTAGTATTGGAGCCATATCAGGCTACTCGAGGTGGTTTTAGCCACAAACTTCCCTCTTTTAGGCTTTCGGTGACCTTCCAATCATCTTCTACGGTGACCTAGCTTAGGGTGTTATTGGTGTTCTTATTTGAAACCCTTCAACTTCTAACCTTTGATCTTTAGTTTAGGTAGCATAAGTTGTGTACCTGTTTGTAATTTTTCCCTCAAGTGTCGTGGTGTCCACCATATGCTCAGACCTTTGTATAAGCTTGCTGAAGAGTTTCCATCTTTACATGAGAAGACCTTTGAAAATATTAGGCAGATAGAGTTAGCCTAGGATGAGGCTCGTAGGGCTGAGGCCTTTCCCCTCAGAATAATTTTTCCTCCACCCTTGAAGGTCATATACCCTGAGTCTACTGAACCTGCTGAAGTTCCTGAGATTCCTGAGCCAATGTCTGAGTCATCTTCTTCAGACCCTATGTCTATCTCGGAGGCTGCTGAGTCTGTCGACTCTTTCCAAGAGGCTATGGACTGCTCTCCCAAGGGAAGTGCAGTCTCTGAGGAAGCAGAGGTTTCTGACCATTCCACTTCCCACTAAGAGGCTATCACCTCTCGTAGGTCTTCTTCCGTTGAAATCTTAGGGCCCAGTGTGGCAATTCCCCCTCCCATTGACGTCATTCCTCTGTCGACTGCTACTAACGCTGAGTTTGTGAAGAGGTTTCCTATTAGTGCCCCCTCTGAGGCTCAGACTCAGAATGTTGATGATAATGATGATGATGAAGGTAGTGAACTTGAAACTTCTAAGGTTGATGGTCCTGAGACTTTTGTCATTGAATATGACCTTCTCGTCTTCAGACATCTGTTTGCCATTCAATCATCCGTTACCTTAAGGAAACCCTTAAAGGAGGAGAGGGCCTTTGACGGCCAAGAGGGAGAGCTCTGCGTCTATGACTAGATGTTCAGATTCGGCTTTCGTCTCCCAATTCACTCCACTATTCGAGTTGTTCTTTCTTATATCAACCTCGCTCCTTCTCAGCTTTCCCCCAATGCCTGGAGGGTCTTGGTTGGGGCTATCTTACTCTGGACGGGGGTTCACCATACCGACCTTCCAGTTAGGTTATTCTTAGCTTGTTACATACCCTCATCCACTAAATATCACCCTGGCTACTATCACTTTGTAGCCAGGAAGTTTGAGAAGAAGATGTTGTTGGTGACTCAGACCTCTAACCACAACTGGAAGCCTCGGTACTTCTTTGCCTCAGGGGCTTGGGAGTTTGGTCCTAATGAGGCTTGTGGAACATCTGTTCCAAGGACTCCCCTAAGGTGGGCCAATGTCTCTTTCTCGGCCAAAACAAACCCTGGATTGAGCCAAGATAACCGTAAGAATGTTGAGGATCTTCGTAGTCAGAGTGAAGATGGTAACCTCATCAAATACCAACATTTGATGACCCCTTACGATTTATCTCAGACGGGTCTTGTGTGTAGCCCTTTGGCCGAGCTTCGTAAGTACTCCAGAACAACATATTTTTACACGAAGTCCAGTCTCGTACTTTTCATATGTCTGATTTTTTAACTCCAATGTTTTCCTTTGTAGTGAGACCAGAAGGAGTTTCTGCATATCTTTAGAATATGTCTTCTCCCAGTATCACTAAACTGCTAGAGAAGCATGGTGGCAAGACTATACCCCCTGCTCAAACAAAGAAGGGGAAGGCCCTTGCTGATGCATCTAAGAAGAGGAAGGTGTGACACCCCACCTAATTAAATACCGGGTGATCAGTCCTTTATTAAATTATAACCAAGGTGAACGATTGGTTCATTCTTAGCATCACTATCGCAAAAATAGATTTTTCCAATTAAACACCCTAAATAATTAAACTAAATGATAAAACCATTTTTAGACTTCAATTTCCAAATTTAATTTAAATCCAATATTTAAAACCTTACATAATCCATGGTTTAAAAATCACACAACAATCTTAATGGAAAATATAATCCAAGCAATTTAAACATTCAACTAAATAAGTCCAACATTAAAACTTAAAGGAAAAACATCCTGACAATAACCATTCCAAAATGTAAATACTGAATATAAACAAATAACAATCTCTGATAAAAACAACTAAATAATGGAAAAGGGCGACACATGCCCAACTGGATAAAATAGAGCTAGAAGTGTAATCAATAATGCGATCGTCTAAACAAGAGGCCTACAACTCCCACCTAAGTTGCAGCACGTTCCATCCAAAGGACCCTATGCAAGACGCCCCTGTGGCTGGGTACCTATAATATATACATATATATACAAGAGAGAAGAAAAAATAGGAAACGGGTCAGATCCCGATTGTAAAACAGTTTAAAATTCATTTTAGCAAGTATTTAAAATGCTTACCGGCTAATGCAACAATCATATTAGTACGACACTTCCTTGAGAAATTCTCACCTCTCTTCTAATGTGCACACCTATCGCACGAATACTCCAAACAGTTTAACTTATCTTAAGTTACTCATAAGATTTCATGCCGATAATTTCTAATGTTAAGAAAGTTAATTTTATTTAAAAACAAAGTTCTCACATAACCCTCATCTGATTATAAAGTTTCCCAGTAACGTATCATACTTTTCAAACACTTATTCCCAAGTTGAAATAATTATTCATTTCTCACTTACCATAGTCACAGTAGATAGTTCCCAAATTCCAAGTTTAAATGTATATATCAAATACTTATATAATATATATATTCTACGGCACCCCACATAAAATTTATGGTGCGGGCATACTCTACTATCCAGTCCCCATATCACTCGTACTAAGGGGAAATACTAGTTCGGAATCACTCTCGAACTGTATTAGCACAAAACACATACAAATTGGGGCGAAGCATAGTTCCAAGTCACTAAGCGGTCAGCACATACCCTCACGTCTCTTAGGACCATCTGACTATTGATCCGATAGCATGTACCAAGGATTCCTATGTACTAGGGTACGAGTCAATATCCCCCATAAAGGTCCCATCGAGATAAGAGTGTCCCAGCGCAGTAACCTCAGGGATAGCAAGTAGCGCGGGCATGATTTTTACACGTATATAGTATATACATAAACACAATCATATATGTATACTACTATTCCCATTTTAAATTTAGGTACACCCACAACCCATACTTATGATAATTATTCTCATTGCACATTACTAGATTATCCCGTATAACGGTTTGTCTCTTTTATTCTTATTTATGGGATTATTCCAACTTATTACGTAACATTCGTGAATTCCTATCTCCCCAAGTGTAATTTCAGTAGGTACTCATTTATTTTTACAACGTAACTTCCTCACGAGTATCACCCTTTAAACACACGTTCCCATTGTTTCTTAAGTGTAAAATACCTTTGTTAAGGATTAAATCTCGTCTTAGATTAAGGGTTCCATTTTTATAAAGTCCTACTGGTCTTCTTTACCTCCCAAAATATTCTAATAATAATGTCCAAGAATTTCCATTCATTTAAGTTATGACCACATATTTAAAAAGAAATTTGAGTTTTCCAGGAGGGGTCAATCGATCGATGGCAGGTGCTCGATCGATCGATACTCCTGGTTCGATCGATCGATCAAGTAGGTATGGCGAATCTGCAGATTTTCCAGTTACTGGTTTCCTCTTCCAAAATCATCCAAAACAGTATATTTGACTTGCAAACTCCCAACAATTTATACTACCAGTGTTATATTCTCAAATAAAGGGTATTTTACGTAAGGCATGCGAATTTTCATCATGAATAACGAATTAAATGGGAAATAATCCATAAAAATATCAAGAACCCTAATATTTTCTTTGTTTAGTTTCTTCTCATTATTTTACCAGATTTCATACTCCTAATTTACTGTAATTTTCGTGGTTCAGTCTCTACATGTGAGTTTGATTTCCAGAATACATCTATTACCCATATATCATGCAATTCAAGTCTCCAAAATAGGTTTTTCTTTCACAAAAACTAGTCCTAAACAATCCTAGGCTAATATTATTGAAGCATTAACTGAAATAGAGTAAGATAGATACTTGCCTGGGAATTCTTGGTTCATATTTGTGGAAAGATTGGTGTGGTTTTGATCCTCGTTGCGCGATCTAAAGTTTGGCGGCGACGGCGGTGCAAATGGCGGAGTTCTTGGCCTAGAACTCCTTGGGAAGCTTCTCCTCTTCCTCTCCAATGTCCGTCTTTAGTTTATGGATGTTCTAACCCTAGAAGTTGACTCCTATCATCTGATATACTCTTAAAAATTTCGTGGGTTTTCATGCCCAAAAATGTAAAATGTCCAAAACGTCATCCCGGGATGTTAATTAGGCCTAAAAACGCCCTGAGACCCAAACTAAACTCCCGGGTACATTATTTTATCTATCTCGACCCTACCTGATACATTGGCGCACTCAAAATGACCATACGGGTGACTTATAATTTATGCACTTTTAATCGTCCGAATTTAATCCCGACGCGACACAAGTGCGTCCCGATAAATTTCCAAAATTATCAATTTAAATTCCCGTGATAATTTTACTAAATTTAAATACATCTCTTACTTTACTCATAAAGTAGATTACAACAAAATTCCAATAATTACTAACTCTCGTCACGCTAGTAAGTATTTAAATGATTTTTCGGATTAATATTAAATTAATATCTCTAATTAAATTTAATAAATCCCCAAAATTAAAAGTCATAAAAATACGGGGTATTACATACTTCCCCCCTATTAACGGAATTTCGTCCCGAAATTCGAAAAAAATAAGGTGTACCTTGCAAGAATAGCTCTGGGTACTTCTCACGCATGTCTGCCTCACGCTCCCAAGTGGATTCCTCCACATTATGATGTTCCCACTGGACCCGGACAAGTGGGACTACCTTTAATCTCAATCTCCTTTCGTTATGGTCTAGGATAGTCACTGTTCTCTCCTCATAAGATCTATAGGGTTGTAAGTCAATCTCCTCAATCGCGATGTGGGTGTGGGCCATGTCATCCCTAAGGTATCGTCTCAACGACGAGATGTGGAATACATCGTGAATGCGATGTAAGTGCTCTGACAGTCCCAATCTGTATGCTACCGGCCCAATCCTCTCGATAACGGGAAATGGTCCCACGTACCTCGGGGCCAATTTCCCTTTCTTTTCGAACCTCATCACTCCTTTCATAGGAGATACATGTAGTAATACTTGGTCCCCCACATTAAATTCTCGGAAGAACCGTTTTGCATCGGTGTAGCTTGTCTACCTGTCCTGGGCTACCCGAATGCGACTCCTGATAAGTAACTTGTTATCCCCCACCTCTAGCCAACAAGTTGGGGAATGACAAGGCCTGCCATACAATGCCTCAAACGTAGCCATGCCAATCGTGAACTGATAAGAGTTATTATAAGCAAACTCTACAAGTGGGAGGTATGGCTCCCAACCTCCCCCAAAATCAAGGACACACATGCATAGCATATCCTCCAACATCTGATTTGTACGCTCTGTCTGTCCATCTGTCTGTGGGTGATAGGCTAAACTCAACCTCAACTCAGTACCAATGGCCTCCTGAAAACTCTCCCAGAAACGCGATACGAAAATTTTATCTCTATCTGACACAATATCCAGGGGCACCCCATGTAATCTAACAATCTCAATAATGAACAACTGAGCATACTGGTCCGTGGTATAGTCTGTCTGTACTGGAAAAAAATGAGCCACCTTGGTCAAACGGTTCACAATCACCCAGATGGAGTCGTGGCCCCGCTGTGATGTAAGCAACCCAGTAATAAAATCCATGGAAATACTCTCCCACTTCCACGTGGGTATTTCCAACGGCTGAAGCAACCCCGACGGTTTCTGGTGGTCCACCTTTACCAGCTGGCAAGTAGAATATTTACTCAGCAATGTCCTTTTTCATCCCACTCCACCAGTATTATCGCCTCATATCCTGGTACATCTTATCTCCCCCAGGATGCACTGCAAATTGGGACCCGTGAGACTGGGTCATTATTGCATGACGTAAGTCTGCTCCTTCGGGAACCACCAATCTCCCATTAAACTTCAAACCCCCATCGAAACTAACAGAATAGGACTCAACACCCTCAGCTAAAAGTTGTACATTCTGCTCCTGGCAAAATGGGTCTGCTGTCTGTGCCTGTATTACCTTCGTAATAATCTCGGGTGTCACTGTCATGGAAGATATGAAGGAACGGGCTACATTATCTTGGTGACCCAACTCTTTCCACTTTGCTTTCCAAATGTCCGCTACATCGTCAATCGGCCTATGGCTCAACGCATCAGCAACTACGTTAGCCTTCCCCGGATGGTACTGTATGTAGAACCGATAGTCTTTCACAAACTCTAACCACTTGCGCTGACACATATTTAGCTCTCGCTGAGTGAACAGGTACTGCAGTGACTTATGGTTTGTGAACAAGCGGAATTTCTCCCCCAATAAATAGTGTCTCCATATCCTCAAAGCAAAGACGACCGCTGCTAACTCTAGGTCGTGTGTGGGGTAATTCCTCTTGTGCGGCTTAAGCTTGCGGGAGGCGAAAGCTATAGCCTTCTCTTCCTGCTGAAGTACTCCTCTAAGTCCCCGTAAGGAGGCGTCGGTGTAAACCAGATATTCCACGCCCGGCTTGGGTAAAGAAAGGACTGGTGCCGAAGTCAGCATGTCTTTCAGCTCATCGAAAGCCAATTGACAAGTATCGTCCCAGACATATGGTACCCCCTTGCGAGTCAGGTTTGTCAATGGACCCACTATCTTGGAGAACCCTCGAATGAATCTCCTGTAGTACCCGACTAACCCCAAGAAACTACACACTTCCATCGGTGTCGTGGGCTGTCCCCACTCCCTCACCGCTGACACCTTACTCGGGTCAACCGCTATCCCCTGTTCAGAAACAACATGCCTCAAGAACTGTACTTCCCATAACCAGAACCCGCACTTCTTGTACTTAGCATATAGCTGATGCTCTCGTAGAGTCTGAAGAACCTTCCTTAAGTGCTCAGCATGCTCTTCCTCAGTGTGTGAATATATCAGGATGTCATCTATGAAGACGACAACAAACTGATCCAAGAACTCTCTGAACACTCGGTTTATCAAGTCCATGAATACGGCTGGAGCATTTGTGAGTCCAAATGGCATCACTCTGAACTCATAGGACCCATATCTCGTCAAGAAAGCAGTCTTCGAAACATCCTGCTCCCTAATACGTATCTGATGGTATCCTGACCTCAAATCTATCTTCGAAAAGAAAGTTTCTCCCCTCAGCTGGTCGAATAGATCATCGATTCAAAGCAACGGATATTTGTTCTGTATCCTGACTTTGTTCAGCTCCCGGTAGTCCACACATAGTCTCAGTGAACCATCTCTCTTTTTCATAAACAACACTGGAGCGCCCCAAGGTGAGGTACTCCTACGAATGAAGCCTTGACCTAACAGTTGCTCTATCTGATCTCTTAACTCCCGCATGTCCTCCGGAGCCATACGATATGGAGCGTGTGCTATCCGTCGAGTATTCGATAATAAATCTATGATAAAATCTATCTCTCGACTGGGGGGTAGGCCTGGTATCTCCTGAAATACATCAGAATACTCACGAACAACTGAGATCGAGTCTAAGGGAATCACGACCTCCTTAGAGGTATCCTCCTCTATGTAATACAAATGAGAGGTAGAGCCTCCTTCTGGGTGAGGCATCGACACTAAAAACATCTCTTGCCCTGGAATGGCAAAGACAATACTCCCACCGAAACAATTTATCATGGCTCTGTTGCTGCGAGCCAATCCATACCAATAATGACGTCGTGCTCATGCATATCTAAGACTAACATATCTGCAGGTAAGATTAAGCTACCAATATCTACTCCCATACCCCGACATATAAAGAAGATTAACGATCCATTTCCCAGTGGTGAGTTTACACATGTTACAGTGTTCTCTGCTCTGGATAATAACCCTAAGGCCTTCGCAAACTGAGTAGCTATAAAATAGTGTGTCGCCCCAGTATCAAATAAAACCCGACCCATAGTACCATGGATAGGAAACGTACCCTAAATCGCGGGTGGCGCCTGTGGAGCTGCTGCCTGGTGGACGTTATAGACACGTTCGTACTGTAACTGCCCCTGCTGCACTGGAGCTGCTGGAATAGCTGGTAGGGCTGGTGCTTGGAGGGCGGCTGGAAAAAGTGGCCTCTGTGGCTCATTACGGGCACCCTGCTGCTGTGGGGCCCTATCTCCCTCTTGACAATCCTGGCGCCTGTGGCCATTTTTACCACACTCGAAGCATCGGCCCCTGAAATTTCCTCCCCTCTGTCCCTACTGATTACGACCCTGCTGACCGTTATGACCCCGCCATTGGCCCTGCTGGCCCTGCTACTGACCCTGCGGCTGACGATGTTGGCCCTGCTAGCCCTGCTGATTAGGCTGGACCTGCTGACCCTGCCTAAATCCCCCAAATCCCTGCCTGGTGTCACCTGATCGGAACCGCTTGGCTGGGTCCCCCTGATGGGAACTCTGCTCATGCTGACGAGTCTTCCCCTGAGACGTCGGTGCTCCACTAGCACCACTACACCCTATCCAGCCCTGCTGGCTAGGCTCTTCTCGCTTGCTTCCCTGTAGATGGAAGCGGTGATCCTGGCAGTGTAACAAAGCAGCATTGAGTACGTCCGTGTAGGTACTCAGTGACAGGTTTCCTATGAGGTGCTGACGGATCCTCCAAGCCAACCCGTCCACAAACAACAGTATCTTCTTTCCCTCAGTGGGTGCCTTATCTGGCACTATAGTGAGAAGTCTAGTGAACTCCTCTTCGTACTCGGCAACAGTCGAATTCTCCTATTTTAGACTCAATAACTTCCTCCTCATCTCAGTCTGCACAACGGATGGGAAGTATTTTCTATCAAACCGCATCCAAAATGACTGAATAGTGATAATATCCATCTCCTCCAAGGTGGTAGTGGATTCCCACCAATGCAAAGCGACCCCCACCAGCTTAAAGGAAGCCAACAGCTGTTTCTGCACGTCCGTGCACTCGTACATGCGCAGATGCCTCTGGATATCTTTCTTCCATTGGCTGGCTACTATAATATCCGAACTGCCCGTAAACTCTGGGGGATGCGCCTTCTGGAAGGCATCCCTAACTCGCTCCCATGCAGATGGAAGTTGTGTCGGTACTGGCGCCACTGCCTGAATCTGGGGTGGAGCCTGCTGCACTACCGCTAGCGCGACATTCACTGTCTGAGCAACGATAGTGGCTACCTCGGTTTTGTTCATCGTTCCCTGAGCCGAAGCTACAGGCTGCTCAGCTTGGGCACGCCTATCCTTAGGTGCGCGCCTTGGAGGCATCTGAAACATAAACAAATTTATTAGTCTACAGTTATTATCAAATCTCAAATAGCTGAAGACGTAATCGTAAAAGCAAGAATACAACAATCCTAAAATAGGGCTCTGTAGCAAGAACGCTAAGCTAAAAGCGAAGTACGCCGTACAAATCCTAAAGGACACTAGAACCTGAAGCTCTGATACCACCTGTGACACCCCGCCTAATTAAATACCGGGTGATCAGTCCTTTATTAAATTATAACCAAGGTGAACGATTGGTTCATTCTTAGCATCACTGTCGCAAAAATAGATTTTTCCAATTAAACACCCTAAATAATTAAACTAAGTGACAAAACCATTTTTAGACTTCAATTTCCAAATTTAATTTAAATCCAATATTTAAAACCTTACATAATCCATGGTTTAAAAATCACACAACAATCTTACTAGAAAATATAATCCAAGCAATTTAAACATTCAACAAAATAAGTCCAACATTAAAACTTAAAGGAAAAACATCCTGACAATAACCATTCCAAAATGTAAATACTGGAACTAAACAAATAACAATCTCTGATAAAAACAACTGAATGATGGAAAAGGGCGACACATGCCCAAATGGATAAAATAGAGCTAGAAGTGGAATTAATAATGAGGTCGTCTAAACAAGAGGCCTGCAACTCCCACCTAGGCCTGTTAATGGGTCGGGTCTGGACCCGGACCCGATCCATATAATAGGGTCTGAGCATATTTTTTTGGACCCGAGACCTAAAGACCCGTTTATTAAACGGGCTGGGTCTGGATCTTATACAAGACCCGAACCCGAAGACCCGACCCGAATTGTACATTATTAATTTTTAAATATATATATATATATATATATATATATACTATAAATTTATATATATTTATAAATATATCTTATCAATATAACATGTAAGTGTTATATATAAAAATATATATTTATATATATAATAAATATAAGTAATATATGTTTTATTTATACTAATAATATTCTATAATACATTACAAAATATTTTAATTTAAGATTAAAAAATAAATAAGGGGGATAAAATAAAATAAATATAAAAGAAATGTATATATTTGGCTAGACCCGGCCCGAACCTGAAACCCGAAGACCCGAACGGATCTGGGGCTGGATTGTAAACCCGATGAAGACCCGGACCCGAACCCGAACCCGATGAAGACCCGATTACACGAATTTGGATCTGTCAAAATTCGACCCGTCTCCGACCCATCTCCGACCCGTTGACAGGCCTACTCCTACCTAAGCTGCAGCACGTTCCATTTAAAGGACCCTATGCAAGACGCCCCTGTGGCTGGGCACCTGTAATATATACATATATATACAAGAGAGAAGAGAAAATAGGAAACATGTCAGAGACCGATTGTAAAACAGTTTAAAATTCAGTTTAGCAAGTATTTAAAATGCTTACCGACTAATGCAACAATCATATTAGTACGACACTCCCTTGAGAAATTATCACCTCTCTTCTAATGTGCACACCTATCGCACTAATACTCCAAACAGTTTAACTTATCTTAAGTTACTCATAAGATTGCATGCCGACAATTTCTAATGTTAAGAAAGTTAATTTTATTTAAAAACAAAGTTCTCACATAACCCTCATTTGATTATAAAGTTTCCCAGTAACATATCATATTTTCAAACACTTATTCCCAAGTTGAAATAATTATTCATTTCTCACTTACCATAGTCATAGTAGATAGTTCCCAAATTCCAAGTTTAAATATATATATAAAATACTTATATATAATATATATTCTACGACACCCCACATAAAATTTATGGTGCGGGCATACTCTACTATCCAGTCCCCATATCACTCGTACTAAGGGGAAATACTAGTTCGAAATCACTCTCGAGCTGTATTAGCACAAAACACATACAAATTGAGGCGAAGCATAGTTCCAAGTCACTAAGAGATCAATGCATACCCTCACGTCTCTTAGGACCGTCTGGCTATCGATCCGATGGCCTGTACCAAGGATTCCTATATTCTAGGGTACGAGTCAATATCCCCCATAAAGGTCCCATCGAGATAAGATTGTCCCAACGCAGTAACCTCAGGGATAGCAAGTAGCGCGGGCATGATTTTTACACGTATATAGTATATACATAAACACAATCATATATGTATATTACTATTCCCATTTCAAATTTAGGTACACCCACAACCCATACTTATGATAATTATTCTCATTGCACATTACTAGATTATCCCGTATACCGATTTGTCTCTTTTATTCTTATTTATGGGATTATTCCAACTTACTACGTAACATTCGTGAATTCCTATCTCCCCAAGTGTAATTTCAGTAGGTACTCATTTATTTTACAACGTAACTTCCTCACGAGTCTCACACTTTAAACACACGTTCCCATTGTTTCTTAAGTGTAAAATACCTTTGTTAATGATTAAATCTCGTCTTAGATTAAGGGTTCCATTTTTATAAAGTCCTACTGGTTTTCTTTACCTCCCAAAATATTCTAATAATAATTTCCAAGAATTTCCATTCATTTAAGTTGGGACCATCTATTTAAAAAGAAATTTGAGTTTTCCAAGAGGGGTCGATCAATCGATGGCAGGTGCTCGATCGATCGATGCGTTGATCAATCGATAGTCCTGGTTCGATCGATCGATCAAGTAGGTATGGCGAATCTGCAGATTTTCCAGTTACGAGTTTCCTTTTCTAAAATAATCCAAAACAGTATATTTGACTTCCAAACTCCCAACAATCTATACTACCAGTGTTATATTCTCAAATAAAGGGTATTCTACGTAAGGCATGCGAATTTTTATCAGAAATAACGAATTAAATGGGGAATAATCCATAAAAATATCAAGAACCCGAATATTTTCTTTGTTTAGTTTCTTCTCATTCTTTTACCAGATTTCATACTCCTAATTTACTGTCATTTTCGTGGTTCAGTCTCTACATGTGAGTTTGATTTCCAGAATACATCTATTACCCATATATCACTCAATTCAAGTCTCCAAAATAGGTTTTTCTTTCACAAAAACTAGTCCTACACAATCCTAGGCTAATGTTATTGAAGCATTAACTGAAATAGAGAAAAATAGATACTTGCCTGGGAATTCTTGGTTCAGATTTGTGGAGAGATTGGTGTGGTTTTGATCCTCGTTGCGCGATCTAAAGTTTGGCGGCGACGGCGGTGCAAACGGCGGAGTTCTTGGCCTAGAACTCCTTGGGAAGCTTCTCCTCTTCCTCTCCAATGGCCGTCTTTAGTTTATGGATGTTCTAACCCTAGAAGATGACTCCTATCATCTGATGTACTCTTAAAAATTTCGTGGGTTTTCATGCCCAAAAATGTAAAATGTCCAAAACTCCCTCTCGGGATGTTAATTAGGCCTAAAAACACCCTGAGACCCAAACTAAACCCTCGGGTACATTATTTTGACTATCTCGACCCTTCCAGACACATTGGCGCGCTCAAAATGACCATAGGGTTGACTTATAATTTATTCACTTTTAATGGTCAGAATTTAATCCCGACACGATACAAGCGCATCCCGATAAATTTCTAAAATTATCAATTCAAATTCTCGTGATAATTTTACTAAATTTAAATACATCTCTTACTTTACTCATAAAGTAACTTACAACAAAATTCCAATAATTACTAACTCTCGTGACGCTAGTAAGTATTTAAATGATTTTTTGGATTAATATTAAATTAATATCTCTAATTAAATTTAATAAATCTCCAAAATTAAAAGTCATAAAAATATGGGGTATTACAGAAGGCACCTGCAGACCCTTCCCGCATAAGACCTGGCAAGGCTCAACATACTGAGCGTGGTATCCCTATATCGTCATATGATGCTTTAGCTGCTCGACTTTCTCAGTTAATGATTGGTGACAGCGTCATTGGCAACAACATCCGAGCTTCTGATGCCCTCAGCAACGCAATGATCGAGGATGATAAAAACTTTCTTCATTCAATGGATGTCCCTCTGCTGTCAGAGTTTCCAGTCCATAGGGCGGTTCAAGTATTTATTTTATATTTTTCTCAAGTTTTACCTCTTATATCAGCTATTCATTATTACTGATGTGTCTGACTCTACTTTCTATAGAGTGCTCTCTCTCTTCATCGTATGGATGATTATACTCTGAAGAAGCTGCCACTGATTCAGAAAGGAAGGGATGTTGAGAAGCTTGAGGAGGATCTGAAGAAGCAGATTGATGACTTGAAGAAATATCTGAAGGAAAGAGATGGTGAGATCTCCCGCATGAAAGTTGATCATACTAATTCTCTGAAGGCAAATGATGATAGCCTTCAGTCAAAGGTTGATGTGGCTGTTAAGGCTGCCCTCAAAGATGCTTTAGAGATAATCATCAAAGAATATCAAACCTCTAATGAGTTTGTTAGCTTCAACCTTGAGTACCTAGAGAGGGGCATCAAGGTAACCAACCGATGGGCTGCCATGAAACAAAAAAGTTCTGACAGTCTGTCGATCGATGACTTTATTGACCTCGACTTTAGAAATGCTCAGCTTGCAAAGGCCTTACAGGAGGTTGAAGAGGGTGGCTCAGCTGAGATGAGATAACTTGAGGTGACTGATATCGAGGATGGTGGACATCAGGATGACGAGGTTAAAGTTACTGATCAAGCCCCAGCACTAATCAACCCTGCTACTGGTGGGTCGGCTAAAGCCTGAGTGTTTGAGTGTCTGAGTGTCTCACCATCATGTTATTTTTGTGAAGCTTTTGTGTAACCCCTTTTACTTGAAGAATTGTAACCTCTTTCCTTAGACTTATGTAGCACTTTCAGTTGAATGAATGCAATTCCATTCCTTTCACTTGTGTTGCTTTCCTTTATTTGTCATATTGATAATTCACCAAACAAATGATGTTAAAAAGGTCTGAGGTCACCAAGTTAATGATGTTTCACCTCATAATTCACCAAATTAATGGTTTTAAAGGTCTTAAGTCACCAAGTTAATGATGTTAAAGGGTCTGAGGACACCAAGTTAATGATGTTTCACCTCATAATTCACCAAATTAATGATGTTAAATGGTTTGAGGTCACCAAGTTCGTGATGTTTCACCTCATGTTTCACCAAATTAATGATGTTAAAGGTCTAAGGTCACCAAGTTAATGATGTTTCACCTCATGTTTCACCAAATTAATGATGTTAAAGGTCTGAGGTTATCAAGTTAATGATGTTTTACCTCATAATTCACCAAATTAATGATGTTAAAAGGTCCGACGTCACCAAGTTAATGATATTTTACCTCATAACTCACCAAATTAATGATGTTAAAGGTCTTAGGTCACCAAGTTAATGATGTTTCACCTCATATTTCACCAAGTTAATGATGTTAAAGGGTCTGAGGTCACCAGGTTAATGATGTTTCACCTCATATTTTACCAAATTAATGATGTTAAAGGGTCTGAGGTCACCAGGTTAATGATGTTTCACCTCATGTTTCACTAAATTAATGATGTTAAAAGGTCTGAGGTCACCAGGTTAATGATGTTTCACCTCATATTTTATCAAATTAATGATGTTAAAGGGTCTGAGGTCACCAGGTTAATTATGTTTCACCTCATGTTTCACCAAATTAATGATGTTAAAAGGTTTGAGGTCACCAAGTTAAAGTTAATGGTGTTTCACCTCATGTTTCACCAAATTAATGATGTTAAAGGTCTGAGGTCACCAGGTTAATGATATTAAATACATATATACATTGTAACAAAAATATCAACACAACATTGCTATTTTTTCATTAACACCCTTTGTATAAATTAATACATGTATTACAAAAGGATAAGAACAATTGGAACATCATAAGTAGTATTTCTTTAAGTGATCGACATTCCAAGGATTGGAGAAAGGTTCTCCTTCAAGATTTTCTAGCCGATAGGTACTTGGCACAACCTCATCAATGACCCTATAAGGACCATGCCAGTTGGGATGGAGCTGATTGGTTTTCTGCCATGTTTTCTTGAGGATTAGGTCTCCCACAGCTATTGGCCTCGACTTTACCCTCTGATTATAGAACCTCGCAGTTCTCTGCTGATAGGATGCTTGTGTTATCTCTGCATCTTTTCTTCTTTCATCAATCAAATCAAAATCAAGTCTTCTCTCTTCCCCATTCCTCTGAGGGTCATATGTCTGAACTTTATGAGTGGATAGCCCTATCTCTGTTGGGATAACAACCTCTGAGCCGTGGGCTAGCATGAATGGAGTTTCCTCTGTGGGTGTCCTCACTATCGTCCTGTAAGCCCAAATCACGACATATACTTCCTCTATCCATCTTTATTTGGCCTCTTCCAACCTCTTTTTTATCCCATCAAGGATTATTCAATTTGTGACCTCAGTCTGGCCATTTTCATGGGGTCGGCTAGGAGAAGAAAAGAACTGCTTGATGCCTACTCTTTCGCAGTATTTTTCCAAGGAAACATTCTTGAATTTGGTTCCATTGTCTGAGATGAGGGTATTTGGAAGATCACACCGACATATGATGTTCTTCTAGATGAACTGGAAGGTATTCCGCTCAATGATTGTGATCATTGGCTCGGCTTTTACCCATTTATAGAAATAATCAATTGCCACTATTAAGAACCGATAGTTGTTTACATCTCTTGGCAAGGGTCCTACCAAATCAATGCCCCATATTGCAAATGGCTAAGGGGAACTTATAAAAGTAAGAGGTTATTGAGGCTGATGAGGAATGGTGGAGAACCTCTGACACTTATCACATCTCTTCACATACGTAGCAGCGTCCTTGTCCAAGGTCGGCCACCAGTATCCCTGAGTAATTATTCTCTTAGCCAATGGCCTCCCTCCTATGTGGCTTGAACAAGAGCCCTCATGCACATCGTGAAAAATATGTGGAACCTCTGAAGGATGGACACATCTGAGGAGAGGGATCAGTAATCCCTTTTAATATAAGACATCACCTACAATAGAGAATTTTACAACTCTGAACCTTAGCTTCTTCCTTTCCAGCTTTGACTCTGGTAATAGTCCCTTTCTGATATATTTGATAAGAGGGTCCATCCATGAGGTCCCCAAACTCATATTTATGAAAGTTTTAGCAACCTCTTCCTCTTCGATAGTCGGCTTGGTCAGAATCTCGACTAGCACTGTTCTCCTTATGTCTATTTTTATTACTATGGCCAACCTCGCGAGTGCATCAACTCGGCTGTTGTCTAGATAAGGTATCCTCTTCATCTTTACTTCCTTGAAGCTTTCTAGCATCGTTCTCACTCTCTTCAGGTATATGTCCATCCTTTCATCTTTGGCCTCATACACCCCCAGGATTTGGTTCACAACTAACCTTGAGTCACTGTGGACTAGGAGTTGGCTGACATTGAGGGCTTTAGCCAAAAAGAGGCCAACTATTAATGCCTCGTACTCTGACTCATTGTTGGAATATTTAAAGTTGAACCTCAGTTCATATTCAATATCTGTACCATCTGGTGCCGACACTATTAGCCCTGCTTCACTTTTGCTTTCACAGGATGACCCATCAATGAAGAGGTTCTAGATAATTTCATTTGAAGAGAAGTTTAGCCTTGCTAGGGTCCCCTGTTTGAAGAGGTATCTCTCTTCTTAGTTCTCAACTGGTCTTTATCTGACAGTACTTATCTCGGCCTCGTCTGAAGTTCGATGGATGTTTCTTTTTACTGACTCATCTGTAGCCTCTTGATTCTTCTCAACCTCGGCCTCATCCTAGGTAAACTCGGCCATAAAATCTGTGAGTTCCTATCCCCTGGGTTGATAAACAATATCGTACTCCCCTAACTCGATTGCACAGGTCATTAGCCTTCCTGGCTTCTCAGGCTTATGGAGGACCTGTCTTAGTGGGGAATCAGTGAGGAAGACCATGGAGTGGGCCTAGAAGTATGGCTTCATTTTCCTAGAAACATGTATCAAAGCATAGGCTAACTTTTCAATCCAAGGGTACTTATGCTCAAACCCTTAGAGTGTTTGCCTGTTAAAGTACACTAATCTCTGTACTCCATCCTCTTCTCTTACTATTGCAGCACTGATGGCTGACTCTGAGATAGCTAAGTATACATATAGCTTCTCACCCTAAATTGGTCGAGATAGAAGTAGGGGGAACTGAGATAGGACTTCATCTCTTTAAATGCTATGCCACATTCCGCATTACATTCGAAGGCCTTTCTAAGAAGTTTGAAAAGAGGAAGATATTTATCTGTAGCTCTAGATACGAACCAAGTGTAGCCACTCGTCCGGTCAGCCTATGGATGCCTTTGATGGTTATGGGTGTCTTCATTTCTAGCAAAGCCTTGATCTTCTAAGGGTTATCCTCTATTCCCCTTTGATTAACGATGAAGCCCCAAAACTTTCCTGCTCCTACCCCAAAGACACATTTGGTTACTTTGAGCTTCATTATATATTTGTCCATGGTGTCAAAAGTTCTTTCAAGGTCATCCACATGAGTGTCGGCCTTCAGACTCTTCATCAGAATGTCATCCACGTAAACTTCCATGGACTTGCCTATTTGATCTTCGAACATATTATTTATAAGACATTAGTATGTAGCCCCTACATTCTTTAGGTCGAAGGGTATGACCTTGTAGTAATAGGTCCCCTTGTATGTAATGAAGGTCGTCTTCTTTGAGTCAACTGAGTTCATAAAGATCTGATTATACCCGAAATATGCATCTATGAAGCTCATGAGATCATATCCCATTGTGGCATCCACCATCTGATCTATACGAGGTAGGGGAAAATAATCCTTTAGGCAAGACTTATTTAAGTCGGTGAAGTCTACACACATCCTCTATTTCCCATTACTTTTGGGTACTATGATAACGTTAGATAACCACTCAGGGTATATAACTTCTCTGATGAACTTAACTTCTTTAATCTTTCAAACCTCCTCTCCGATGACTTTATATTTCTCTCTTAAGTATATTCTTATTCTTTGCCTAATGGACTTGGCATCCTCTACAACATTGAGTTTATGACACATTATCTCAGGATTAATACCTGGCATGTGTGCATGGCTCTAGGTAAAGATACTTTGTCTCTTTTTTAACAGATTCACTAGTTACTCTTTGATTTTAGGCTTTAGGGCTTTACCGACTTGGATGGTTTTTTTGGCTCGCCTTATTAAGGACGATGGATTCTACCTCATTCACGGCCTCTTCCTTCTTGAGTTTGTTTTCATCTCTAAGATCAAAGGTAGCAATGTTGTACGTGGTTATTTCCCTCTAATTAGCCTCTCTCTCTTAGACAGAGTTGAAGTAGCATTCTCGCGCCGATGTTTGGTCACCTTGCACTTCCCCTACTCCATAGAGAGTCGGGAATTTTAGCATCTAGTGGACCGTTGAAGGCACAGCCTCAAATTACTTGAGGGATACTCATCCCATGATGAGGTTATAGGCCGAGAAGACATTTTAATTCATCATAAAAAATTGATTTTTTTGATCAACCTCTTAGGCCACTCATATCCCATTCTTATATCCATTTCATACATTCCCAATGGATGGACCTTCTCCCCGCTGAAGCTAATCAAAGGGTGATGGTAAGGGACAAGGATTTATCGGCTGAGACCCAAGCTTTTGAAATAGGGCCAAAACATAACATCTGCAGAGCTGCCCCCATCTACAAGGATCCTCTGAACTTCTCATCCATCATTAGGAGCTAAGATATCTTTGAAATCAAGTTGAGAGAAGCCGACTACGAGGGTATCCATATCTACCTCCTTCCTCTTTTGATGTTTAACCTCTGTAGAAGACAAGTTCACCACCTCGGCCTTAGTAACCGCTTTGTCCTCTGCCATATGATCCTTGCGATCAGCTACCTCTGAGACACCCCTGCTAGTCCTCCACAGATAGTATTCACACCAAAAGAGATCATACCGACCCTCTTTATTGGGATATTGTCTTCCTTTGGTGGGAGATCGGGTTCATCGTCATCATCATCTGAGGCATCAGCTCTTCTGCCCGGGGTATCTTCCCGGCATTTATCATTTCTTTTCTTCTTAGGATCGTCTCTTCCTCCCTTAGAAGCTCTACCATCCACATACTTTTCGAGCCTTCTAGACTTCAATATTTTTTCAATCTCATCCTTCAGAACGAAGCACTTCTCAGTCAAATGGCCATGATCTTGATGGAACTCGCACCATAAGTTCTCGTTTCTCTTATGTGGAGGAGCTTTTATCCTCTCTGATCATCTCAGAGATCTATCATTCTTTATTTCGCTGAGGATGTGCTCACAACTTATAGTCAAAGGAGTGTAGTCTGAGAATTTATCATCTACAGATCTTTCCTTACCGTCTTTATTTTTCTTCTAAAATTTGCCTCCACTATTGCTCCCTCTTTTATCCACAAATTTTGTAGCCATAGCTTCCTCTGCGTTCATGACCTTTCCAGCTGTTACCAATAACTCGGCCATTAACTTGGGGGGGGGTCTTCGGCTAGTTTTCATAAGAGCTTTCCCTTCAGCAGACCCCCAATGAGAGCTGTCATGGCTATGCTCTCTTCCTAATCTTCTACCTCCAACTTTTCCTTGTTGAACCTCACGATGTAATCTCTGAGGTTTTCATTCTTCCCCTGCTTGACATACAACATATGGGTTGTCTTCTTTTGAGGTCTTATCCCAAAACAGAAGTTGTGAATGAACCTTTCGGCCAGACCTTTGAAACTCTCAATTGAATTTTCAGGAAGAGAAGTGAACCAGATATGCGCAGCCCTGGTCAAATTGCTTGAAGAAGCTCGGCACCTCATCTCATCCAGGATGGAATAGATGTCAGCTACAGACTGATACATCTCAATGTGATGGACTGAGTTGGTACTTCCATCGTACTTGGGAGACACCATTGGAGGTTTAAATTTGGTAGGTGTTAGGAAGTTGACAATCTTTACCACAAATGGAGAACCCTCAGAGTATCCCCTCTGCTATGGGTCTCGGCTTTTCAAGAGATCTCCAATTTTGTGTTTCCATCCTTTGAATAGAGTCGTTCCATAGTTTAGCAACATCGGCCTGACCGAGGTTATCCTCAGCCACCTCCAAGGGATGGACTGGGGGTTCCCCAGCTACTGCACAACGTCGGCTGTTGACCTCCCCCTGACCACAATCTCGGCCATATGGGGATGACAATCACCTCCTTCTCTTCTAGATCAAGCAAGACTTCTTGATCTAGATAGTCTCTCCCTCAGGTCATTAACTGGGCCGAGCCTTTCAAAGGCCGACCCTATACTTAAGTGATCAAAAGCTGATCCTCTTTGGCATGCATCACAATCCCGTCTCTCATACTGACCTCGGCTCTGCTGGATAGGATGTACAGTGTTATTCGAGACCTTATACGACTCTCAATAGTCTGTCGGAGCATCCTCTGCCTCAATGTCATCGTACCTATGCTCAGGGAAAGGGTTTCCTTGCCTCCCCAGGCATAAACGCCTAGGGTCAACAACATCCCTCCTCCGCTGAGGAGTAGGTAGGTCCTCTCGTGGTGCCTAGGGTGGTCCCCTAGCCTCATAATGTGGTTGATCAGCTGCCGGAGTTGTCATCTCCGGTGAGACCCTAAGTGGTATCATTATTATGTTCTGGCTTAGCTGGGCAAATTGCTCCTACATCGCTTGTTGAGTTATAGCTAAGGACTTCAAGGCTGTTGCCACCTCAGCCATTTCAGATTGGGGTGGTGCTTGACTGGAGCTAGGACCTCAAACACCAGATGGTGGAGGTGGTAACTCTGGTGCCATGGAAAAAGACTAGAGAGCTTGTAAATGGAAACACTAGAGAGCTTGATACCTTTGAGGATCTCTTTCAATGGTGAAACAACTCCAAGCAATGGGGGAGGACCGGTGCACCACAAGAGTCGCCGATAAGTCCAAGCTTCAAGAAGGAAGAGATATATCTTCTCGTTCCCAGAGGCGAAGCCAAGATGATGACACTGAAAGAAACACCACCAGTATAAGGTGTTGATAAGCTCAATCTAGCAATAACAATGGCAGCACAAGAGTAGATATATGGTAGAGGGAGGTGAGGAGAAGAGGAGAAACACTAGTATATAAGTGGTTCAGCCAATCTGGCCTACATCCATTTTGAGTTTGTGTGATTTTCACTATAATGATGGCACTAATGGTCTGTGATACAATCTCTCACTTTCTCTCTCTACTATGTATTAAAACAGTGCTTTCGCTAGGGTTACAATTATGGATCCCCCTCCAAGGTAGGAGAAGATATGCATATATAGTACTTGGGGGGTAGTGCCCCCCCCCCCCCCCCCCCAAGCATGTAATGAGCATGTATATGAGAATTGAACTAGTGTCATGTTGACACCTGACTGATCTCATGTAGATAATGATGACTAAATGTTCCCTCACGTGAGGGGAATTATTTAGTTATAACTGCCTAGCCCACGTGTTCCAAGTCTTTCATGTGTTTGCGTATGCTCGGACCGGTGAGATTACCTGTTGTTCCCTCGGTCTAGCCGAGTACGAGGTTAGGGATGTCCAATAGTGTTGTTTTGTCCTATCAGCAATCAGAATGATCTCGGCCTGAAAGACTGGCCGAGGTTAGGCATGACGTAGGATGCAACGTCGGATAAGGTTGCATACGATTTTAACAATAGCTTGATCCCATAAGATGCTGTTGACCTCGGCTGCTGGCCAACCGAGGTTGGTCAATGAGGAACGGACCTTCTAGGAGACAACCTTCTCGATGGATATTGTAAGCAACCTGTCAACCCGGCTGTGAGACAGGCCGAGGTTAGTGACCCTGAGTACGAGGGTATACTTTGGGCATATCAATTACCTTCACTAGGTATGCATTTATAAATAATATTTTAGATACAGGCATTAGGGATAACTTTTAAGCTATCCTTTTAAAAACGTATAAGGGACGGCAAAATTTGGATGTCCTTTATAATAACTCTAAAAGGACAACATTTTTTTCGTCCTTTATACCATAAGATACATAGTTTTAGGGATAGTATAAAATGTGATGTCCTTTATAATAATTGTAAAAGGACAGGACAATGCCGTCCCTTAAAATATGTATAATTTGTTGTATTTATAGAAAAGACTTTAAGTTTTTATTTATAAATGACATATAGTTTTTTAAACTAAAAATGAATAAAAACATGTATAATTTTTTTATATATAACAACTGAGATTTTTTTGAGGTTTTTATTTATAAAAAATAGTTTTAAAGTAAAAAAATGTTTTCAAAATTTCAAAATTATTTTTAATATAAATAAAAAACTTTTTGGTTATAAAATATTTTTAACATTTTATTTATAGAAGAAACTACAAGTTTTGTATCTATAAACGACAAACAGTTTTTTAAACTAAAAAATAAAAATATGTATAATTTTTTGTACATAAAATACGTAAAGTTATTTTGAAGTTTTTATTTATAAAAAACAACTTTTATATAATAAAAACATTTAAAAGTAATAGACAAATTTTCATTATGAAAAAAACAACCTTTTATAATAATTTTAAGATAAAATATTGAATTTATGATATATACTAATTTTTATAATTATTCACCCTGGTTTGGTTGAGTGGTAAGGGGAGATTCGAAATGACCATAAGTCACGAGTTCGAAACACTCCAGCGGATATCAACCTTAATTTAAGTGGGACATGTGTTAGGGTGACTATGACACAGTTTCCCTCCTATTTAGCTCGAATGGAAGATTCCAAAAAATTCGTTTGTATGAAGTTTTGGAATTAAAAAAATAAAATAAAAATGATCATTATATTTATTTATGGTACATGAATTGTGTCCTATTTATTTATTTACATGAATTGTGTCCTACTAAAAACTCAAAAAGGACGGCAAAATAATGTCCTTTAAAATAGAACTAAAAAAAGACGGCATAAAACAACAAAAAAATAGCCTCCAAAACCCAAACCCCACTCATTTCCCCTCCCCAAAATGCCCGCTCATTTTTCTCTTACTCTCCGCCCCACTCCCCCCCCCCCTCCCCCCCCCCCCCCCCCCCGCCGCCGGCCTCTCTTCCTATCCGCCCCACTCCCCCCGCCATTGGTCCCTACTACTTAAAACCAACCCCCACCCGCCACTGCTAGTCGCTGGCATCTTCTCCTCTCGTCTCCTCCGGTGGCCCTCTGATCTCCTCTTCTCTTCGCCAGACCGTATATGGCCATCTGCTCCTCTTCATGGATCTACTCATCCCATAGGTATCAATCGGATATATATATAACTATTTTTTTGCGATTTATATATACATATATATAGATCTAAACTTTTATAGATATATACGATTTATAGATGCATATATGAATAGGCTCAGGTCAAAGAAGAGAGTTTCTCCTCTGCACTGTGAAATACGATTTAGAGCTTCTCCTCCGCACTGTGAAATACGATTTCTCCAAACAATAAGAGAGTTTCTCCTTCGCACTCTGAAATACGATATCTCCAAGCAGTAAAAAGATTTTCTCCTCCGCACTGTATAATCGGGTCAACCATTGGTCAAAGAAGCAGTCAAAAACTGATACTGTGATCAATCCCTTTGTTTCCCTCTCTCGACCCTAAGCAGTGAAAATGGTCCGGTATTTGGTAGAATTTGAATGGATTTTTTTTTTCAATCTTTATTGTAGTTATTTGTAATGTTTAGTTGTAAGCAATTTGATCTTTGCTTGCTATTCTTGTATAATAGTAATAATATTTATTCTCCATGTAATTATTGAACTGCTGTTCTCATTGGGAGCATGGAATTTGTACACTAAATTTGGAATAGGAATTAGAGAAAAACTCGTTAAAAATATTTCCAGGTGTGATTGCAAACTCTTATCGAGTAAAAACTTGCGTATAAATTTACAAAATTGAAACCAAGGGGGTTTGGTAGAGCGGAAGGGGCTCTTCCAACCTTAACCAAGGTCGGGGGTTCGACTCCCGCCTTGGGCATGGAGAAGCTTTAAATCTCTTGGCCAGCTGTCCCACCCATCGAGGTGCCTACAAATCAGCGATCGGGGATTAGTCGAGGTGCGCGTATAGCTGGCCCGGACACCCCGTGGTATTAACCAAAAAAAAAAATTTACAAAATTGCTTATACATCACAAAAGTCTTTTTGGTGCGATTTTGCGTATAATTGTTTTTGGCGAGATTTACTTGGATTGAATCCGATCCAATCCAATCGAAATGATTAATTATGAATAATCTGCCTAGTTGAAACCAACTGAAAATGACTGTCCTTAGTGTGTAATTTGGCAAATTCTTTAAGAAAGGTGGTTGAGAAGAACAAGCAGATGACCTCGAGTAAGAAAAAAATGACAAATGTGAGTGAGTACGATGATGAGTGTATATCTTTCGATGACGGGGAAGCGCTTAGTTTGCATGCTAGATATGATGCCCGTAATGAGTGTATTGGTCCTCAAATAGACAAGTATTTTATGTTAAAAAGTGCACTTAAATTTGATTTTATCTGGAATATTGAGGTTAAACTCTAAAAACACATACTCTTGAAAATTATTATGAATGTCATCACTAATTATCTATTATATATTATTTTTCACGTTCCATTAATGGCCAATGTTAGATGATCACATCGTTCTTCCACACCCATGGATGGGGTGGATGCATCCTATGTGATGTTTGATATTTCATCACATTCTCCCACACCCACAATTGAGGCAGTTGTAACCCCTACAGAGTTTGATACCTCTTTGCATTCTTTCGCACTGACCATTGGGGCAGCAACAACCCCCATGACATTTAATACTTCGTTTCAGGTGTCCCGACTCGTACACTTTGTTTCTAACAACGTAGGTAATGGATATTTACAACATGTTCACTTAATTTAATCTTGTCAATATTTATAATATGTTCACTCAATTTAAATTTTGTTCTCAGCTCTTACCAAGAAACGTGTAATGGGGCCTACAGCACGAAAAATAACAGAGAAAGTTGTGCATCGATATGGAAAGCTTAAAGTTGAGGTCCCATTTAGTGATGAAGCACCAGTGGTAATACATGCTCCTATACTTACACAACAACTTGGCATAGAGATCATAAATGTTGCCCCACTTTAAAACGTCTATTGTTGGGATGAAATTGATCCCTCAATAAAGGAGTCAATAATTCTGAGAGTCTGAATATTTTTCAATACATTATAAATTCATTTAATATCATCTTTATATAATATTTATTAATGATTGATACTACTATTGCTGGACAATTTTGATCTCGAGGATTATGATGATGACAAGGGTGTTAGATTTCCTATTAATAAGAAGTGTCAGAGCAGATACCGTGATTGAAAGATCAAGAAACGTGCACATTATTCACAACTAGTGGAGGATGGAGATGATCCCAACAGAAAACCATATCCGGGGGTTAAGCCAGAGGGATGGGATCACATGATTGATGTCACTTGGACTGGTAAGGCTTTTTTGCTAACCTTTATTATTTAAGACTGATAACTTTCAGCATATAATTTTTACATTTTTTCTTCAATGTGAATATTGTACTATCATCGCAATATTTATAAATTATGATTTGTATTATCTTTCCTATTTATGTTTTAAGGACTGGTTAAACCAAAATAAAAAAGCGCGTGGGCATTTGCCTCAGAATCATGCATGAGGATCACGATCATTTGTAGCCGCAATGTCAATCCAGGTGATGCATTTATTAATTTCTAAATTATTATGTAGTTATAATATTCTTGACATTGTGCATATTAGACATGTTTCACAAGCTTCATCAACTAGTATGATTATATTCTTACATGCATTAATTTTGAATTCAAGAGCATGAAACCGATGTTAAACCTGGCATCGCGGAGTTCTTAAAGACATCTTATTGGAGTAAGAGAAAGGATGATTGGATGAATGATAAGTGCAAGGAGATACACGTATGTTTCAAATGTTTCCCCCCTTTATCCTTTTTGGTATTTTATAAGACAAACCTTCTTATTTAAGTATTCTTGTCTTTATATTGTTTGTTTACCTAACATTAGTTTAATGAAAAAAATAGTTTACCTCATATATACATTTTTTTACTTAAAAAAAAAAGGTAGGACGAGTTTCTAAAGCTAGATGCGTGATTAAAGGAGCCCGACGCAGTTTAGATGTCACAGGAGGAGATAACAATTGAGGTGCTTGGGAAGAAGTCGTGATATTTGAAAATGCAACTGAAGTCTGGTTAGTCTCAAATTCTCTTTAAATATTGGAGCATTAAATGGCAAAATGACCTAAAATAGCGGCAAAAAGTAGCTGAACGTAAAAATACTTAGTTTATGAGCTTATTTAGTTAAATTGGTGGAAGGGATTTGTTGGTGGTTTGGTTGTGGAATTTGGTGATGTTGTTGAGTTTATTTTAAATGTAACAATTTAGATTTAATGAATAAACAAAGGAAGCTTTGCCGAATTTTTCTAAATTTAATAAACGTTCTAAATGATTAAAAACATGTCGTTATAGGGTGAAAACTCAAAATACCCCCCAAACGACACCGTAAAAGGCACGAACACCTCGCACGACACCAGTGTAAGACATAGGAACTGACTAGGGGTGTAAACGGGTCGGGTCTGGATCGGGTCTGGTCGGACGCCCCCTTTGAGTGGAACAAAGCATGCCAATGTGCTTTTGATAAATTGAAAAGCATGCTTGTTTTCTCTCCCATCATGCAAGCTATAGATTGTTCCCTTCCATTCGAGCTCATATGTGATGCGAGTGACTACTCTATAAGGGCTATTTTAGGCCAGAGAAAGGATAAGAAAACTCATGTCATCTACTACGCTAGCCGGACTTTAACCGAACAATAACTCAATTACTCCACCACGGAGAAAGAATTTTCAGCGGTAGTGTTTGCCCTAGACAAATTTCTCTTGTACCTCATTGGTTCACCCATCACATGCTTTACCGATCATATGGCGTTGAAATATCTCCTTGCTAAGAAAGATGATAATCCGCACCTCATAAGGTGGATCCTACTCCTATAAGATTATAATCTCTCCATTAAAGATAAAAATAGGGTAGAAAACGTCGTTGCTGATTATTTGTCCCGACTAATTCTGACGTGCCTAGTAATCCAATACCCATAAAAGAGTATTTATCGGATGAGAAAATATTTGCCACTTCTTCTCTCCCCTGGTTTGCGGACATAGTTAACTACTTTTTCATGGGAGCCATCCCTCCCGATTAGACACCGCAAGAGAAGAAGAAATTCATTTCTTGGTCACACATGTTTTTTTATGACAATCCATTCCTTTTTAAATATTGCGCGAACTAAATCATTCGAAGTTGCGTACCGAATGATGAGACTCATAGCGTCATCCATTTTTTTCATACGGAAGCGTGTGGAGGCCATTTTTCCACGAATAAGACAACCACTAAGATTCTCCAAATCGGTCTATATTGGCCCACGATCTTTCGAAATGTGAATTCTTATTGTAAATCTTGCGATAAGTATCAAAGGACGGGATCTATCCCCCGACGAGACATGATGCCAATAACCCCTATTCTCGTCATCGAAATATTTGATTATCGGGGTATTGACTTCATGGTCCCTTTCCCCCCGTCCTTTGGCTTCTTATACATCCTCGTTGCGATAGACTACGTGTCTAAATGGGTAACGGCCATAGCTACCAAAACGAATGACAATAAAGTGGTGATCAAGTTCTTGGAAAAACACATACTCTCTCGCTTCGGTGCTCCGAAGGCAATAATTAGTGATAATGTTAAGCATTTTTGCAATAGGCCATTTCAAAGCTTATGAAAAAGTATGGATTTGTTCACAAGGTGGGAACAACTTATCACCCTCAAACGAGTGGGCAAGCCGAGATAGCGAATCATGAAATCAAAAACATTATAAAAAAAACCATCGATCCTAATCGAAAAGATTGGTCCCTTAAATTGAACGATGTGCCATGGGCTTATAGAACCGCATACAAGAACCCCCTCAGGATGTCCACATTTCACTTTATCTATGGCAAGCCATTCCATCTCCTCATGGAGCTGGAGCACAAAGCTTATTGGGCAATAAAGAGGTTGAATTATAGTTTGGATAAAGCCAGTGAAGCTCACATGCTTCAATTGAACGAGTTGGAAGAGATGCGTAATGATGCGTACGAGAATGCTAAGATGTTCAAAGAACGGATGAAACTTGCACATGATAAGATGATCTGATGCAAAGAGTTTTATTTGGGGCAAAAGGTGCTTCTCAATAACTCTAGGCTACATATGTTTCCCCTAAAATTGCGATCGAGATGGACTGGCCCATTCATTGTGAGAAATGTATTCCCCCACGGAGTTGTGGAATTGGAAGATACAAAGGGGGGAGATACATTCAAAGTTAACGGACAACGCCTAAAGCCATATTTAGAGGCTTGCGTGGAAGAAGCCAACACTATTTAGTTATTGGACCCCGTTTATGGGGTTGAGTGAGCTATAACGGGGAGGTCAACGCACCCCCGATGCATATGGGGTGATTCTTGTGTATATTAGTTAGAGTTAGGTTAGGATCATTAGGATTCCGTAGGTGCAAGTTGTGAGAGGATATGAGTTCAAACACACGGTTTGAGAGGGCATAGAGAGCTTAGAGGGAGTTCATTTTTAGGAAGAGTTGCGAAAGTGTTCGAAAAATCGAAGCGAAAGAGTCCACGCATAGAAGAGGACAGGAGAGCTTTATAGCACAACCGGACCGGTTCGCCCCTTTTAAGGACTGGATCGGTTCGGTAGGGAAAATATGAATTAAAAAAAAGGGGGAACCAGACCGGTTCACCCTTTGCAGAACTTTGTTACTTTCCTAGTTACGTCCCCCCAATGTCTTCCTTTACCTCCAATTCCGAATTCCCTCCATTCTTCCCCCCTTTTCCTTCCATTCTTCTCCCCTTTTACCTCCATTCTTCACCCATTTTCCCTCCAAATACCTCCCCCACCCCTCCACACACCACCTATAAATACACCCCATATCCCACCCATTTCTCCATACACTATCCACAACCCTCTCTTACTTTCACACTCTCTCTCATCTTTCCAGCAACACCAAGTTATTTCCCATGGCAAGCAGGGCTCTCCCCGCTAAATACACCTCCATTGAAATCCTCCCCGATGGTAACGGGGAGTTTCGTTCATGAATTGAGCGCATATAGTGCGAGCGTTTTTTCATCCCTTCTCACAAACTCCACATTGAGAGACAAGTAAAATGGAACAAGTTACCTCCCTCTATCACGAGCCTTTTCATTCCAAGGGGTGGTGCCATTTCTTCAACGAGCCCCATGAAGTGGTGTGGGCGAATGAAGTGCGTCCTTTTTATGGCTCTCTTGTCTACACGGGAGAGTTTGAAGCCCAAGCTTATGTTGACAAATCCCCTTTTCATTAGAGATTCTTGATTAAGGGTGAAAAGTAACGTGTGTCAAACGCTGATCGCTGTTTTCTATTCACCGCCTTAATACAAAAACCTAAACTATGACTACACTCTTTTAAGGGAGTATAGCGGCTAGTCCGGGTATCGAATCCACAAAGACGAGTTGCTAGAATTTAAATGGTTTATTACTTCTCAATAAAAGTGTAAAAGATATTTTTCTAACTAAAAAGAAATAAAAGATAAACTAGGCACGAGTGTATTTAAACTAAAATTAACAAAGCGAATAAAAACTATAGGATGCGACTAATATTCCTCAAATCGAGTTAACGTGTATAAATGGTTACATGGGACTGCGAATTATTAGGATTGCATCTCGTTTCGTCAATTAATTAAATTAAGAGTTGTCACACCCCTAAATTCGCATAAAAGACTAATAAGATTTTGGCATCAACAAATATCCCGAAAATTACGCACGCAAGGTCGTAAACACGGCGCATACATGATATACACCGTTAAATTTCCTAGGCGTAAAAACTAGGACAACGCACTCGAAATAAATACGTAAATCTCCATCACCAAAGCGAAGCAACAAATCAACCCTACGTGAGTTCCATTAATCGCACCCTAATTTAAATTAGCCCCAACGCATATTAAATGACATAAATAAATTAACTAATTAATTAAAGCACACTACTAATTAATTTAGCAACTAAAATTATTTTGGCATGAAAATTAATTAAGCATGAAAAATAAAGCAAATACAACTTAGAGAAGACAATGAATAGTAACACTTACATTAATGGGGGAATTACACAAAGTGGTAGGAGAGGGGAAACACTCCACAAAAATCCCCAAATGAGCTCTCAAAACTAACTAAAAAAATGAAGATATTATATGTGTCCCCTAAAAATAAACACCAAATATGGTATTTATACTAAGTTACAAAAAAGAAATAAAAGAAAAGGAAAAAGAAATAAAAAAGGGATAAGGTTCTAATTATGGAACAAAAGAAAAAGGAAAAAGAAAATAAAAAATAGAAAAGTGGCAACAGATATTTCGATCAAAAACAGATCACCGGTCGACCGGGTGTGGTGACCGGTCGACCGCGGAACAGGGGAGATCAACACTGTCTCAGACCAAAGGCAAAAATCGAATTACCGGTCGACCGCCGGAGCGTGGCCGGTCGACCGGCTGCGCTGCAACTCCAATTCAGCTCCCAAATTCGCACAGCCACACCCATCTCCAAAAATGGCCAAAAAAGCTCCGTGTCCATTAATAGTGACAAACACCAAATCAAGACCCATTTCCAAAAAATGCCAACAAAACCCAACTCCATATATGCCCAAAACCATTCTTGGAAGCCAAAACCGAGACCAACAACTCTTCCACCATTAAAATGCCAAAACCCACTTCAAAGCTCCACATTCTCCATAGCCATAAATGGCCAAAATCCAAGCTCCAAAAAATGGCCAAAGAGACTCATTTGCGTGTGTGGTCCCAAATCAAGCTCCAATTTTGGACGAAAGGATCGAATGTTGGTTGAACCCAAAATCCGAGCAAAACCCGAGCCTAGGCCCAAATCGCCATCTTCATTTGCTGAAAAAACGTTTTTGGGACATAGATGGAATTAATGGATTTGTTATTAAAGAAGAAAAGGGACATGGATGGAATTATTTAAATTGTTAATTAATACTTATAATTCTTTCCGATTAAAGATCCGTGTTTTCTTCGTTCGGACTCCGATTCGAGCACCGTTCGCGGCCACGCGAAGCTTGGCCCGAGGGCTACAACTTTCGTGAATGCTTCGGGCAAAAATCCCAAAGTGTAAAATTACGAAAATGCCCCTGAACGTGCGAATCGCGACGAAACTTAATCAGAACGTGCCCAAACTTCATACTAAGCACTTTAACACCTATAAGTGCTCAATTATACCCCAAATAACATTTTAGCATATAAAACGGAGATTGTCTGATTAACGAGCATAATTATAGGCATTAAAGTACCCGATGGGGCTTAAAATGCATAAGTTCGAGGGTAATTAAATGCAATATTCGATACGAATCAATTCTTTCTCAAAATTTAGAAGCCATGAGGATGTCGAGCCCTGAACGGTATGACTACCCCACTAATGTCGCCCCTGTTCCCAAAAGTACGTGCATAGCCTGCCTTACACCGGATGAAAATTGGGTTCGGGAGACATTTTCGGTGGGAAGTCTTAATGATAAAGCCCCCATCACTTACCACATCGTTTGCGCCAACATCCTACAAACTTCCAATGAATCCGCGATGCTCCCTCGCCAAGACACCCTTATCTACCACCTTTTCGATCCTGACACCACGATCCATCTTGCCCGAACATTCTACACCGATATTCTTTATGCGGCCTTGGATCAAAAGGGTAAAGCCCCCCTCCCATATCCCCGCCTAATAACCCCAATCCTCATCGATACTAGTATTGACCCCCCCCCCCCCCCTGAGCATTTCCCTATCTTTCAAAGCCTATTGGGCAGGAATCCTGCACAAGGAGTGCAAAATAAAGGGAGGTGATAAGAGCAGCGAGGGTGGATGATGATGATGACGATGAGTATGAGGATGAGGCCTAGGATGTTGAGATGGCCGAGGGCGCGAAAGAGAAATATGACGAAGAGGCTGATTCAGATTACGCGTCGCTGGGTGCGGAGCTCGATCGTCACATTTCTGCGTGGAAACGCGCTTTGACGGGTTCATCAATGAATATCGTGTTGACCGCCAAGCGGACCGTCAAGTGTACTAGCGCAATACCAACATGATGCATCGCCTCCAAGCTAAAGTTTTTTGCCTTCATATGGGTGTGCCACCACCAACATACTTTTACAACCCATATGACCCCAATGCCCTCGGCCCGTCAAACACACCCCTCAGTAGCCCAGTGTTTATGTGGTTATTTGTAATATGTAGTTCTTCAACTTTTGGGTACTTAATTGCTTGTAATTTTTTGTTGTTGATGAAGAACTATGTAATTTCTATCCTTTTCTTTCCTGTACTCGGCCACTATTAATACAATGTTTCATTTTATCCTTTGTTTATTTTTTATGCACTCTCCTTTAATTTTAGATTTTAGTCCTTTTTCATAGGGACTTTGCAAAAGTCTAAGTTAGGGGGGGGGGGGGGGGTACGCATGCGCTTCAAAATTTACAAAGTTCAAAATGCCCCCAAACAAAAAAAAAATAGAAAATTTCCAAAAAAATTGAGAATTTTCCAAAAAGCCAAAAATATTTTTCTTTAAAATAAAAAAATGAAATTTAAAAGCTTCAAAAATGTTGCAATTTTTTTAAGTCTCAAATTTGTAAAATTTCAAGTGCACAAAGCCGAAATTGACTAAAGATGGAAATTGAAAGAGAATGGACGACTTTACGAATAAGTGTGGAGATTAACTAACCCGGTGATATTTCGAGTCTATCACTTTTTGCGAGAAATTAAATCAATCCGAGTTAATGGTTAACTCAAAGTTCAATTTAGCGTTTAAATAAGTCGTTGATGATCTCTATACCTTTGTTTTGAACGATTACGAGAAACGTGTGAGATATTGTCTTGAAAAGCGCGCTAACATATCTCTAAACTAAATTAATCTCGAGACGCATATGGTAATGTGATTAGTAATTCGAATAATGAAGTAGGCCCTTGTTTGTTTACCCAAAAATATTAGCCATAAAAAGATGTGAAAAAGTATCCCTCTGCAACCCCATTTGAGCCTAATAAAATTTCTCAATTTCTTTTGTAACTCGAAAAACCCAAATAGCCCGTTCAGAAATTAAGTCCAAATGGTGCAATAAAAAGGGGCAAGAAAAATAAAAGAAAAATGCTCAATAAAAATAACAGGAAAAGAAAAAATAGAAACAAAATAGAAAATGAGCAGAAGTCCGAAAAAGCACTAATGGACATCATAAGAAAATTTCCCAATTTCGAATTTCCCAACTATTTTAAATTTTACCCAATGCACCTTATAACCCAAGAAAAGTCATAACCGAGTCCGAATAACGAAATTAGTTACTGCCTGGAGAGCTAAGACATGAAAAGATAAATGGAGAGATTAATTGGTGTGAATAAGAGATGATGTTTCCCATTTTCCAAATAATCATATTACGATGAAGAGATCTTTTCACCACATGAAAATTCCGCCTTTCAAATTTATGTGTGTGACATTGTGTCCATTACATTTACTCTTATAAATTATGCATACCGAGAGAAATAGTCACATTTCGAGTGATTCGTTTATGAGAGTATCCCGTGAGCATTTGAATCAAAGAGAATTTTTGGAAAGTAACGTAATGATCAATCAGTGAAAATTTGCGATTTAATTTTTGTCTTTGCACACACACATGACAAATTGAGACTCGCGAATATGAATTTATGGTGACCATTTTCGGGGAGTTTAAACTGTACAAGTTTTAAGTCTTTTGATTTTTCTTTGAGTCAAAAATTAATTTTGTGGGTATGTTCAAGGCAAACCCTCACGAGAAACAACTCATCCCACTAGGTTAATCTAGGGTTTAACGGCTTGTTGAATATGCCAAATGTAATGGCTTGCTGCGAAAAAGGTATTCTATCCCAATAAGACGTTTGATAAGAGTTTGACCATGTTTTGATTATTTTACATTGCTCAGACCGATCAAAGTTATAACTTATGGGGGTTTGATTAGGCATAAATTCTTCGTATTTATCCCCGTAATTTAGAGTCTTTTAACACTTCGTGCTATATAATTCGAGTTAATTTATCTCATATCATTGCTACTGGATTTTCTAACGAGTACACCGAGTTTCGTGTATTTCTCATCCATCTCGTAGGTATTTAGTGCATGTGAAGAAAGAAAGAAATCGGAAGAGAAAAGAAGAAAAGTCAAAGGGCAAAAAGAGTCATTTTGCGTATGGAATTCGGATGAGAAGCCTAAAGAAGAGTTGAAGACCTTGAGTTTATAAGCACATAGGAAGAAACGAAATCCAAATTCAAGTCCCGAATTAATAGTTATGAAGCTTCGAAATTGAGAGAAAATCACAAGAAAGAAAAAGATGTTTTGAATAAACCGAATCGAACCCATGAAGAGGAAAATGAAACGGTCTGGTGTTGGGTCAATCTTTTGTAAATGTCGAATCGAATCGATCCTGAGAAAAAAAGAATCAGCCCGATGGTGCAAAATCTTTTTTATAAAGCAAACCAAACCGATATCGCTGGACCGGATCGGTTCGACTGATGAAATTCAGAATTATCTTCTTTAAAAATTAGAGTTGTGCATGGATCAAACTCTTGTAAGAACGGAGTCTTTTTATTTGAACATGTTCTCGGAATTAAAGGAGTTCCTTTTTGCATAGTTTTAGACAGAGAGAAAGAAGTTAAGAACCTTAGGAGCTCAAGTTTACAACCTTATGATTTTCAATTTCAGATTTCTGTATTAAATTTTGTTTCTTCTCTTCTTTAGTGTTTGAATTTATTAATTTGTGTATGGTTTGTTTGTTTCCAAAAGTTTTTAGATTCTCTTTCTTATATAGGTACAATTTCATGATGGTTTTGATTACATGCACAGTAGAAAACATCGTTTTAATTCATTGCACCATGTTAGGCTAGATTTTTAAGGGTTGGGATGCATGAACCCAACCCGATGTGGTTTGTATGAATATAAAATTAGTTCCTTGAATTAAATAATGATTGAATAGTGTTGTGTAGTAATCAAAACCATCGTAGGACTTTTAACCTCTTTTTTCCTAGGTAACCGGGGTGTTTAAGAGTGCGACGCGCTTGTTAGCTATTTTGATACCACTTTATTCTTACTCTTGATTATGTATGATGCGGTCTAGTACCCTCATTTATGTAATGCTTGAGATTAATAAAGACTGGGTTTAATCAATTATCTAATTCACAACTTCTTTTATATCCGGTAAACGTAAACATACTAGTGTTCGGGGAATTGTATTCCAACGTATTGTTTTCATTCATATTTATTTAATCCCAGTAGTTTTAATTCTACTCAGGTAGTTCAGTTAATACGTTAATTTAAAATTTCATTTAGTTAGTAGGAATCAAACTCTAAATCAATCATCTTTTCGTTATTTTTCTGAGTCAGTTTAAGAGTAGTCATCTTTCCTATTATCGTCATGAGAGATCATCCTATTTCCCTGAGGATTCGACCCCATATTACTGGGTTTATTACTTATGCGACCGGTTTGCACTTGAACCGTAATTAACATGAACTAGAGATATATTTCCAGCTGAGTCACTCTAACGGTATGTGCTAGTAAGCCATGTCCCTTCTGCGATACTTCTTCAATGACAACACATGGAACATGTCATGAATCTTCTGTAAATGCTTTGGCAAGGCGAACCTATATGCAACAAGTTCAATCCTCTCGATAATGGGAAAAGGCACCGTATACCTAGGTGTTAAATTCACCTTATTTTCGAACCGCATCACTCCTTTCATAGGAGATAACCACAATCACACTTGATGACCCATGTCAAGCTTAACAAATCTTCGATTCGCATCTGCGTAACATTTCTGCCTATCCTAAGCTACCCGAATATCCCTGACCTCTAACTAACAATATGGCGAACAACAAGGTCTCCTATATAAAGCCTCAAACAGTTTCATGCCAATAGTTAATTAGTATACGTTGTTGTATACAAACTCTACGAAAGGCAAATATTGCTCCCAGCTTCCCTTAATATCTAGGATACCATCCTCAGCATATCCTCTAACATTTGATTCACCCTTTTCGTCTGTCCATCAGTTTAGAGGTGATAAGTCGTGCTCAAATGCAACTCTGCCCCATTGCCTCCTAAAAGCTATTCTAGAAGCGGGACACAAAAATCTTATCCTGATTTGAAATAATATTGAGTGGCACCCCGTGCAATCTCACTATCCCCACTATAAATAACTGCGCATACTACCGAGTCGTGTAATCCACCAGAACTGGCAAGAAATTGGCTACTTTTCTCAATCAATCCATAATGACGCATGTGGAATCATGACCCCGCTATGATGTAGGTAACCCTGCGATGGAGTCCATCAAAGTACTCTCTTATTTCCACACCGAAATCTCTAACGGCTATAGAACCCCGACTGGTCTCTGATGATCGAATTTTACCATCTGACATGTGGTGCATTTGGAGAGAAACTCTGTTATGTCCCACTTTATCCCGGCCCACCAATAGTGTCGCCTCATATCCTGGTACATCTTATCCCCTCCAAGATGCATAAAAAACCATGACCCATGCGCATCCTGCATAACTACGTGTCGTAGCTCCTCATCATCTGGAACAACCAACCTTCCATTGAAGTATAAGGAACCCTTAAAACTGACTGAGTAAGACTCCGCTCCACCCGATAATAATTGTTGAATCTTCTCCTGGCAAGAAGGACCCTCTTCTTATGCCTTCATAACCCTCAAAATTATCTCGGCTGTGATAGTCATCACTCATAAATATACTTAGACTACCTCATCCTTCTGACGAAGCTCTACCCACTTCATCTTCCACATTACTACTAAATGCCCTTCTGGTATACGGCTCAATGTATCTGCCACTATGTTTGCCTTTCCTGGATAATATTGGATGCCAAACTGGTAATTCTTTATGAATTCAAGCCACCTACACTGCCTTATATTCAACTCCTTCAATGTGAAAAGATACTGAAGTAACTTGTGGTATGCGAATAACCAAAACTTCTCTCCCAAAAAATAGTGCCTCTAAATTCTCAAGGTAAAAATGATTGCTGCTAACTCCAAGTCTTGAGTGGGATAAATCTTCTCATAGGGCTTAAGCTTGTGAGATGCATAAGCTATGGCCCGCTTCTCCTGCTTAGAACTCCCCCAAATTCTTATACGGACGCATCAGTAAAAATATGGTACTCTTCTCCCCCTAGGCAATGCGAGTACTGGTGCTGAATCAGCTTGTCCTTTAGCCCATTGAAAGACAAATGACCGTGGTCATCCCACACAAAAGGTTCTCCCTCATGAGTGAAATTCATTAAGGGACCCGTAATCTTCAAAAATCCTTTAATGAGCCGACAGTAGTACCCTACTAATCCTAAAAATCTACATACCTCCGTTGGTGTCATGGGATGACCCCACTCCCTCCCCGTTAATGTCTTACTCATATCTATATAAATCCCTCTCTCAGAGACAATATGAAATAACAACTACACCTCCCATAACCAGAATGCATATTTCTCGAACTTGACATACAACTGGTGGATTAGTAAAGTCTGAAGAATCATATGCAAGTGTTCTAAGTGCTCGCCCTCTATTTGAGAATAAATTAAGATTTTATCTATGAAAAAAATGACAAACTGATCCAAGAAATCCATGGACACCATATTCATGAGATTTATGAAGATAATGGTGCATTGGTTAGTCCAAATGGCATAATCCTGAACTCATACGACTCGTATCTCGACAAAAATGAAGTCTTAGGGACATTCTCCTCCCTGATACATAACTGATGGTACCCCGACCTCAAATCAATTTTAGAAAAGTAGGCTACTTGTGAGAACCCGAATATAATTATGATAAATCATGTTTAAATCATGATTAGCTTATGTGATATGAATAATATGTTATTAGTATATATATAATGTAAGTAATTATGTTTAGTTTGATCCTACCTTCATAAAACATGAAATATCGAATTAGTTACAAATGTGAAATTTTAAAGTTTTCAGTAGGAATGTTCCTGTTGGAGGCTAGTTTTGACCTTTATGACATAACAATGAACTTGAGATGTAAACTAGATATTTGTAGATATATGAGTTAGGTTTATAACAAAACAAACGGTTCATCGAACGGACATCCGAGTGGGAAGATATTGTCTTTTTATGAACAGGGGTAAAGTAGTTATTTAGCCTTAAATGATATTTTGTTTTATATAATGCCACATGTTATATTTTGATTGGTTGGGAAGGGTGGTGGGTTTTGCCGACGTCAAAACCTTAGAATTACCTCCTTATTCATCTAAACTCAGCCATGAGATATTTGAAGCTTAAAGAAAGAGAGTTTTGAAGTTTAGGAAGAAAGTGTGAGGAGAAATTGAAGAAAAATTATGTAAGCCCCTAAGGTATTTCCATCCATAAATCTTGTTTATTTTTTTCCTATTACTTATTTAAATGATTGAAATAATCATTTGTTTACTGAAATTCCATGTCTTGATATGTACTTATGGATAGATGCAAGTTTAAGTAAACTTGAATGTGTAAACCCTTGACATTGTTTTGTTTAGGAACCTTGTTTATTCAAACTTCCATATATTTCTCTATACTTACTGGAATTGATTGATTACAACTGGAGATTAACCAGGACTCATATATGTATCACATATCCGAAAATCATGTGAAAATACCAAGAAATGAGTCTTTGGTGAGAATTTGAAGTTCGGGTATGAAATCTTCCCTAAGCATGAAAGTATGCCCGCCATGTGTTCGATCTTTTGCTTGACATAGCAAAAGAACCTTAAAAATTATGAAACTTTAATTTTGTATTGTTCAATATGTTTACTGATGTTGGGTAAAATATCATAGAAATTGATGATGTATAAAAATTATGAAAATTCCTGGAAATTGAATGAACTATAAAAGAGCCTATAGGGAAGATTTGTTATGTGGTAAAGAAATGGTCATATCTTGCTCTAGGAGACTTGAAATGATGTACCATATTTTGTATTGGAATAATAATATGATAAGGATTGAATTAACAAGAATAAATGAATAAATGTTTTGTCTATGATTTGGATATGACAATTATATTAACATGAATTTGGATGAAACTTCATTTGTGACAAATGATTTGAATAGAATCATGTGATGCTTATGGATTGAATTATGTTTAAATCATTCTTTGGATTATTGATATTATTATGATGATACTAATATTTTAAGAATGATAGGAAGGGAAGAAGATCTGATTGAACAAGTACCGGATAAAGGCAAGGGAAAAGCCAGTTAAACTGTCAAGGTGAGTGTACTTACGATTTGTTTCATATATAAATATGAATATAGCTCTAAGAGCAGGATTTGTTTGAATACTTTGGTATTCAGGATTTGTTTGGATATTAAAATATCCAGGATTTATTTGGGTCTCATGATCCAGGATTTGTTTGGATATTAAAATATCCAGGATTTGTTTGGGTCTTATGATCCAGGATTTGTTATTGCCAATGGGCAGAATTATTTGGATCTTATGATCCAGGATTTGTTATTGCCAATGCGCAGAATTATTTGGATCTTATGATCCATGATTTGTTATTGCCAATGGGCAGGATTGTTCGAATTTTATATCTACATATTCGATATAGAATTGTTATTTCATTGTAGGGAAGGAGTACCTCAGCAAGCTTAATGCTTACGGTTTATATTTTAACAATTTCAGGTTTGTATGCTGCCAGCTAGAATACCATACGGCCGGTATCTTTGAGAGTTGCACCGTTGGAAAGAGGTGGGGTTTAAATATGGGGGTTTTATCATTGTCACACTGAAGATTTTAATATACTCACACATTGTATATATTGCGTTAGTATGGATTGAGTTGATGATTGTGAAATTTTATCATAGTTAATCATACTATTATATGTCCGATTAATTATGACTCTGATATTGATTTCATTATGGTATAATAATAATATTATGTTCATTATACACAGTGTGTAGAAAAATATTGATAAATGAAGTATATTTTCCAATGGGATCAAGATTATGATCCAATTATTTCAATAACAAATGATTAGTATGGATATTGGGTTTGGGGTGTGACAGTTAGTGGTATCAGAGCATGGTTATTAATTCTGGACGTGTGTGACGGTTAGATGGCAGTATTGAGTTGATTGATATTGATGAATTGTTTATTTACTAACCGATAGTTTACTATTATAAACTGTTTATATTGGTTGTTCGAACATTGTTGTATTACAGATAATTCCATATGGAACCTGGGAATAGACAACCTAGAGAAGAGGGAGCAACTTCTCGTACAGATAATACTGAAGTCGAACAAAGTGTTGCTGGAAGGGCTAGAGTGCAGGAGCAGCCTACAGAGATGCAAATAATGGCACAGGAAATATTGAGGATAGAAGAACAACAGGAAAGAAATATGGCACAAATGGTAGAACAACAGGCTAGATATCTAGAATCAAAGACTGTGGCCAGGATTGAGAAAGAGGTAAGGAAAGAAATGAAAGATTCCATGCATGAGAAGTTTTTGAAGTTGAATCCTCCAGAATATTCAGGGTCAGTTGAACCTACAAAAGCTGAGATGTGGGTCAGAGATCTAGAAACTATCTTTGCAGTTATAAAGGTTCCAGATAACCAGAAAGTGAATCTAGCTGTGTTTAAGCTCAAAGGAGAGGCGAAAGATTGGTGGGAAGCCAACAACCATTTGGTGCCTAAGATGGAAGGTACTGATGTTATTACTTGGGCTGAATTTATTAAAGCTTTGTATGTTAAGTATTTCCCTAAGGTATATAGGAGGGAGAAGCTGAGGGAGTTTATAAATTTAACCCAAGGGAATATGTCTGTGAGGGAGTATGATGCTAAATTTACTGCCTTGTCTAGATTTGCTACTAAGTATGTGCAGGATGAGGAAGATAAATGTAGTAAGTTTCAAGATGGACTAATTTGGCCTATTCAAAATAGAGAGGCCACTTATGAGTTAGAAGATTATGCTTCTCTGGTAACTAAAGCCACGATAGCAGAAATGCAAATGAACTAAAGGGTGGCGAGTAGAGAGAGTTTTAAGAAGAGTAGATTCGACGTATCTCACTCTAAGGGAGGTGAGGGTGGAAGTGTCAATATGGAACCTCATAAATTTCAGAGAGGTGGTGGAGATAGTGGTAGAGGTCAGGGGAGATTAAGCAGAGATACTAGGGGTGGAGGATCTTTTGGTTCAGCCAGAAAGTCAGGGAGAGGTGAGGCCCCAATAGGAGGTATTACATGTTTCTTTTGTAAAGAGGAAGGGCATTATAAATCTGAGTGTCCTAAGCTTAAGGGATTGAATGCTACAATTGTCATCAAGTGGACCATATTAAGAATAATTGTCCGTAATTGGCACAGACTCCAGCAGCACATAGTGAAGTAGCAAGAGGAATGTTATCTCTAGGCAGTGCAGTGAAAAGTATGGGCAGAGGACAAGCTAGTAGTTCCAGGCCAGGTGGAGGATTTTTTACAATGAAAGAAGCTCAGATTACTCTAGATGTGGTGACAGGTACACTTTTTGTTACTGATAGAAGTGCTTATGTTCTGATTGATCATGATTCCACACATTCTTTTGTGTCATATGCATTTTTCATATATCTGAATAGAACATGTACTCATTTAGAGGTGGGGTTGGGTATTTCCATGCCTATAGGGGATATGATTGTAGTTGAATATCTTTTTCGTGATTGTGTTTTGACTGTGGGGGTTAGAGATACAGTTATAGACTTACTTCCATTGGGTATCTCTGATTTTGACATAATTTTGGGAATGGATTGGTTATCCAAATATCATGCATCCATGGATTGTTTCCGTAAGGAAGTTATTTTTAAATTACCTGCTGAGTCTGAATTTAACTTTGTGGGGAAGAGGATAATTGTTCCCTATTCAGGCAAGGAAATTATTGAGTAAGGGTTGTGAGGGTTTTATTGCATATGTTCTTGACACTGTGAAGGGGGCTTTACAATTAGTTGATGTTCCTATATTACTAGATTTTCCAGAAGTGTTTCCTTGCGAATTGCCTGGATTACCTCCAGAGAGAGAAGTTGAATTTAGTATTGAATTAGCACTGGGGACAACACCTATTTCTATGGCACCGTATAGAATGGCACCTACTGAGTTGAAAGAACTCAATATTCAGTTACAGGACTTACTTGATAGGGGATTCATATAGTCTAGTGTATCTCCATGGGGTGCACCAGTTTTATTTGTGAAGGAGAAAGATGGTACCATGCGTTTGTGTATTGGCTATAGGCAACTGAATAAAGCTACAATTAAGAACAAATATCCTTTACCTCGTATAGATGATTTGTTTGATCAGTTACATGGTGCTAAAGTATTTTCAAAGATAGACTTGCGATCGGGTTATCATCAGTTGAGGGTGAAGGGGAGTGATATTTCTAAAACTGCTTTTCGTACTCGGTATGGTCATTTTGAATTTCTAGTGATGCCTTTTGGGGTGACTAATGCTGCAATTGTATTTATGGATCTTATGAACCGGGTACTGCATCCTTTCGTTGATTCATTTGTGATAGTTTTTATTTATGATATTCTGATTTATTCACGGGATATGGTTGAACATGAAAAGCATCTCCGAACTATTTTGAATGTGTTGAAAGATAAGCAATTGTATTATAAGTTTAGCAAATGTGAATTTTGGCTATCAAAAGTTGTATTTTTAGGCCATGTTATTTCTGAAGATGGTATATATGTTGATCCCAAGAAGGTGGAAGCTATTGTAAAATGGGAGAGGCCCAATAATATCACTGAGGTGAGAAGTTTTTTAGGTTTAGCTGGGTATTATAGAAGGTTTATTAAGGGATTTTCTTCAATTGCCTTGCCAATGACTAAATTGACCCTGAAAGATATTAAGTTTGAATGGAATTCTGATTGTAAAAATGGTTTTGAAGAATTGAAGAAGAGATTGGTAACTGCACCTGTTCGTACTATTCCACAAGGTGGAGATGATTTTGTTATTTATACCGATGCTTCACATCAGGGGTTGGGTTGTGTTTTTATGCAGCATGTTAAAGTTATTGCTTATGCTTCTAAGCAGTTGCGTACACATAAACGTAATTATCCTACACATGATTTGTAACTTGCTGCTATTGTGTTTGCTTTGAAATTATGGCGTCATTATCTATATGGTGAGTTATGTGAAATTTTTATTGACCATCAAAGACTTAAGTATTTATTTACTCAAAAGGAGTTGAATTTGAGGCAGAGGTGATGGATGGAGTTAATTAAAGACTATGATTGTACAACTCACTACCACCCAGGGAAGGCAAATGTAGTTGCAGATGCTCTGAGTAGAAAGGCTTCGGGCAGGTTATCTTGTATTCAGTGTGCTAGAGTTTCCGACATCATGGAGTTGAGATTGATGGGAGTAGAATTGAAGCTAGCCGATGGGGACAGGTTCTTTGCTCATGTAAGTGTGAGGCCTTTGTTAGCTACCCGTATTCGTGATTTGCAAAGTCAAGATCCTTTTCTTGAGAAGAAACGACAAGATGTCCGAGATGGTAAGTCTAAAGATTTTTGTATTGTGAATGATGGCACTTTATTGTATAAGCAGGGATTATGCGTGCCTAATGTGTCTGGATTGAAAGAGAAAATTTTAGATGAGGCTCATAATTCCATTTATAATATGCATCCTGGTAGTACTAAAATGTATAGGTATTTAAAGGAGCATTATTGGTGGAATAATATGAAAAAGGAAATAGATGATTTTGTTGCTAGGTGCCTTATATGTCAGCAAGTGAAAGTGGAGCATCAGAAGCCTACTAGTCTACTTCAGCCATTGCCAATACCGGAATGGAAATAGGATCATGTAACGATGGATTTTTTAGCTGGGCTTCCTCGATCTCAGAAGGGGTCAAATTCGATTTGGGTAGTGGTGGACAGATTGACCAAGTTGCTCATTTTCCGGTAGTAAAGACTACATATACAGTTGATAGGTATGCTAGACTATATGTTAATGAAATTATTCGATTGCATGAAGCAACGATATCTATTATTTCAGATAGAGACCCTACTTTTACATCCAGATTTTGAGATAGCTTGCAGTGTGCTATGGGTACTAACTTGAAGTTTAGTACGGCTTTTCATCCTCAGACAGATGGGCAGTCTGAAAGGACAATACAGATTTTGGAAGATATGCTTAGAGCTTGTGTGCTTGATTTCAAAGGTAATTGGGATGAATATTTGCCTTTGATAGAAGTTGCATATAACAATAGTTTTCAATCTACTATTGGTATGGCTCCATATGAAGCATTGTACGGTAAACAATGTCGTACACCGATATGTTGGGGTGAAGTTGGTGAAAGGAAGATAGAGGGTCCAAAATTGATTAAAGTCACCACTGAAAAAGTGAAGATTATTCAAGATAGAATGAGAACAACTCAAAGCAGAAAAAAAAGTTATGCGGATAAACGACGAAAAGATTTGGAATTCCATAAAGGGGATTATGTGTTTCTTCGAATATCTCCATGGAAAGGAGTTATGAGATTTGGAAAGAAAGGGAAATTAAGTCCACGCTATATTAGACCTTATGAAATTCTTGAAAAAGTCGGGATGGTTGCCTACAAGTTAGCGTTACCACCAGAGTTAGCTCGCTTACATGATGTTTTTCATGTTTCTATGTTAAGAAAGTATGTAGTAGATCCTTCACATGTATTGGTGGAACAACCTGTTGCGTTGAAAGAAGATTTGAGCTATGTGGAAGAACCACTTGCAATCGTCAATAGGAAAGAACAAATATTGAGATAAAAAGTGATCCCACTTATGAAGGTTATGTGGAGAAGGCATTCCATGGAAGAAGCTACATGGTAGAGTGAGGATATCATGAAGATGCGTTATCCATATTTGTTTGATTCAGACAACCAAGGTATGTCAATTTTGGGGACGAAATTTCCTAACGGGGGGAGAATTGTGGCAACCCGAATATAATTATGATAAATCATGTTTAAATCATGATTAGCTTATGTGATATGAATAATATGTTATTAGTATATATATAATGTAAGTAATTATGTTTAGTTTAATCCTACCTTCATAAAATATGAAATATCGAATTAGTTACAAATGTGAAATTTTAAAGTTTTCAGTAGGAATGTTCCTGTTGGAGGCTAGTTTTGACCTTTATGACATAACAATGAACTTGAGGTGTAAACTAGATATTTGTAGATATATGAGTTAGGTTTATAACAAAACAAACGGTTCATCGAACGTACATCCGAGTGGGAAGATATTGTCTTTTTACAAACAGGGGGTAAAGTAGTCATTTAGCCTTAAATGATATTTTGTTTTATATAATGCCACATGTTATATTTTATTTGGTTGGGAAGGGTGGTGGATTTTGCCAACGTCAAAACCTTAAAATTACCTCCTTATTCATCTAAACTCAGCCATGAGATATTTGAAGCTTAAAGAAAGAGAATTTTGAAATTTAGGAAGAAAGTGTGAGGAGAAATTGAAGAAAAATTATGTAAAGCCCCTAAGGTATTTCCATCCATAAATCTTGTTTATTTTTTTTGTATTACTTATTTAACTGATTGAAATAATCATTTGTTTACTGAAATTCCATGTCTTGATATTTACTTATGGATAGATGCAAGTTTAAGTAAACTTGAATGTGTAAACCCTTGACATTGTTTTGTTTAGGAACCTTGTTTATTCAAACTTCCATATATTTCTCTATACTTACCGAAATTGATTGATTCAAATTGGATATTAATATGGACTCATATATGTATCACATATCCTAAAATCATGTGAAAATACCAAGAAATGAGTCTTTGGTGAGAATTTGAAGTTCGGATATGAAATCTGCCCTAAGCATGAAAGTATGCCCGCCATGTGTTCGATGTTTTGCTTGATACAACAAACGAACCTTAAAAATTATGAAACTTTAATTTTGTTTTGTTCAATATGTTTACTGATGTTGGGTAAAGGATCATAGAAATTTATGATGTATAAAAATTATGAAAATTCCTGGAAATTGAATGAACGATAAAAGAGCCTATAGGGCAGATATGTTATGTGGTAAAGAAATGGGCATATCTTGCTCTAGGAGACTTGAAATGATGTACCGTCTTTTGTATTGGAATAATAATATGATAAGGATTGAATTAACAAGAATAAATGAATATATGTTTGGTCTATGATTTGGATATGACAATTATATTAACATGAATTTGGATGAAACTTCATTTGTGACAAATGATTTGAATAGAATCATGTGATGCTTATAGATTGAATTATGTTTAAATCATTCCTTATATTATTGATATTCTTATGATGATACTAATATTTTAAGAATGATAGGAAGGGAAGAAGATCTAATTGAACATGTACCGGATAAAGGCAAGGGAAAAGCCAGTTAAACTGTCAAGGTGAGTGTACTTATGATTTGTTTCATATATAAATATGAATATAGCTCTAAGAGCAGGATTTGTTTGAATACTTCGGTATTCAGGATTTGTTTGGATATTAAAATATCCAGGATTTGTTTGGGTCTCATGATCCAGGATTGGTTTCAATACTTCGGTATTCAGGATTTGTTTGGATATTAAATATCCAGGATTTGTTCGGGTTTTATGATCCATGATTTGTTATTGCCAATGGGCAGAATTATTTGGATCTTATGATCCATGATTTGTTATTGCCAATGGGCGGGATTGTTCGGATCTTATATCTACATATTCGATATAGAATTGTTAATTCATTGTCGGGAAGGAGTACCTCACTAAGCTTAACGCTTACGGCTTATATTTTAACAATTTCAGGTTTGTATGCTGCCAACTAGAATACCATATGACCGGTAACTTAAAACAGTTGCACCGTTGGAAAGAGCTGGGGTTTAAATATGGGGATTTTATCATTGTCACACTGAAGATTTTAATATACGCACACATTGTATATATTGCGTTAGTATGGATTGAGTTGATGATTGTGAAATTTTATCATAGTTAATCATAGTATTATATGTCCGGTTAATTATGACTCTGAAATTGATTTCATTATGGTATAATAATAATATTATGTTCATTATACACAGTGTGTAGAAAAATATTGATAAATGAAGTATATTTTCCAATGGGATCAAGATTATGATCCAATTATTCCGATAACAAATGATTTGTATGGATATTGGGTTTGGGGTGTGACACTACTCTTCTCAGATTAATAAACAAGTCATTGATACGTGACAACAGATACTTAATTCGGACCATGACCTAATTTTTTACTCCCGATAATCTATACACAACCATAAAGACCCATCCTACTTCTTTATAAACAGAACTTGGGTACCCTAAGGTGAAGTACTCATATGAATAAAAACCTACACAATAACTGGTGAATTTGATCCCATAACTTAAGTATCTCTAAAGGACCCATACGATACGACACTCGTATTATCGGCCTAGTCCCTCGTGCTATATCGATCACAAATTCAATCTCCCAACTCAGCAATAACCCCAGTATCTCTTGAAACACATGAGCATAATCCCTAATAACAGGGATCAAATCCAATGAGATGACTATACCATCGGAAGTCTCCTTATCAATATATTACAAATGTGTGCTCGACCCTCCCTAGGAATGAGGCAACACCATAAGAAACCTGCCGTGACCTGGTATAAAGAACACAATAATCCTACTGTAACAGTCCACCCTTTCTTAATACGTCACTAACCAGTCCATATCCAAAATAACTTCATACTAATCCAAGTCTAATATGATCATATTCGCTACTAAGCATAATGTCCTTATGTCCACACATATCCCCTTCCAGATAGAATGAATGAGAGTCCCACCACCTAAAGGTGAATCTACAGTCATGATGATATCCGTGGTTAAATTCACCAAACCTATCACACATGCAAACCTAATATTGACAAATGAATGTGACGCTCCCGTATTAAATAAACCCCCCCCATATGCCCATGGATAAGAAACATACCATCAATCGTTGGCAGCACTGGCGATAAAATTAGTTCTTAGAGATGAAGAGATGCCCAAATTTTTCCTGCCCCTGCCCCTGTGGAGGTGGTAACGCTGTAACTACTGGTGGGGCTTAAAGATGCTACCTTTGCTAGGCACCCTACTCCTGAACCCTAGCCCTGTTCGGTAATACAGGCTGTATGTGGCCCTGCTCTCCACACATGAAGCATCTGCAAATAAAATTTATCGACCTCTAGCCCTATCGGCTCTGACGAGGCAGCCCCTGCCTTTGGCGTAGGTTTCCCTGATATCCTTGGCCCTATTGTCCACTTGCTCGATTTTTATGGACCTGTTGGCCCTGAGGGATGTGCTTCTTGCCCTGATGTCCCCACTGAGGGATCTGCTTCATTTTGACTTTACTGTTGTTGTGGCACCCCATTGGCACCACTGCCCCCGGTCTTGCCCGACTTTCTAGGCTCTCTGGACCTATTTGCTCCCCTCTGGTGGAAGTGATGATCTTGATAGTGAAGAAATTCACCATTTACATCCTCAGTGTAGGTTCATAAACTTAAGAACCCTCTTCTTTTTCGAATTTACCTCGTGTGGCACAAAATTTTCCTAGCACATAGACTTTTCTTCATATTTGTCCACAGTCCGGCCTCCTGCGAAAGGTTAAGAAACCTCCTCCTTATTTCCATCTAAACTGCTGGCAAAAAGTACTTGCAGTCGAATCGCACACAAAACTCCTGGAGAGTCATACTATCTCTCTCGTCTGCTATGGTGATGACTCCCACCCCTGAAGTGCTACTCCCAAAAGCTTAAAAGTAGACAATATATGCTTTTGAGTGTCGCTACACTCAATCATGTGTAAGTTCCTTTGGATGTATTTCTTTCATTGGCTAGCAATAACCACATCCACACTCCCTTAAAACTCTGGCAGATGGCCTTTTTAAAAGGCCGCTTCGACTCTCTCCCATACAAATAGCATTGGGTGAGCCTGAATAACTGGTGCCACTGGCAGTTGTGCTTGTGCATGGGAAAAATATTATGTTAAAGAATCATCATGTCATTCACCGCCTATGCAATAATGGTGGAAACCTCTGTAGCGGACATCATCCCCTCAGTGTCCTGCGGCTTTGAATGAGCCTATTCCCGTATGGCCTTCCCAACGACACATGCTAGTTATCCTCTCCTGTTGTTTGGCATCTAAAACCAAATCGAATTTGTATGAGATAAACTTCAATCATAATTAATAGCAAAAGACGTAAATACGCAATAAGAAACAACAGTCCAAAATAAAGTGATCTACATCAATATAAACGCAACCCTGAAAATGTAGCAAGTCCGTACAGATACTAAGGACACTAGAGCCTAATGCTCGGATACCAGGTGTGACGACCCACCTATTTTAATACTAGGTGGCCAATCCTCTACTAAAATATAATAGGAATCTCACTGTTAATCATTCTCAGCATCATTGTCACAATAATAATATAACATAAAGAATACGAATAATCCATACAACCACGATAATTGAACTAAACATCATGCATAAATAAATAATAAGGGATCTAATAGACCATCGGTCACCAAATAACATCAACAATGTAAACTTAATTGAATACGAAATTATAAGTCTGACAAAATATAAAAGTTTGTAGTAAGATAAATATGATCATCAAAGGGAAACCCACCCAATAGTAAAAGGAATAACTGGTCCTATCCAGAACAGAAATAAATGAAATGTCCAAGCAAGGATTCACAACTAACATCGATAAGAACGAATATATCCTTGTTGTTCTGGCTACTACTGCTGCGCACCTAAGGTGTAAAAAGGAAAACAAGGAAAGATAAGAATATACGGGTCAGAGCCCGTAGAGTAAAATGTTTTTGTACGTAAATAATTGTTCTAAACCATTTAAAATCGTACTGTATTACTTTCAAGATTAACCGGTCACACTCACTGGAGATAAACCTCACCTCTTAACTACAGTATGGGCCTAAGTGGTTCATTTTAATTATCCTAATTAAACTACCCAGTCTAACTAGGATACCCAACTATTATTTAATACCAACCCCATTAATACTCTCTATTATTTAAGTCTACTATTTTCATTAAGTATACATTTATAAATAGTATTTTAGTGACACACTTGTTATAATAAAATAATCACGTGATAAACATACATAGTAACACCCGTGCTATAAATAGATATTCACATAGTACATATAAGCATACACATATATATAACTCTCACTATATATGTATAACTATATCCCCAGAGCTTGGAACTCACGAATACATTCCTCGTGTGTTATCCGGCTCCATGAATCGCGCCTCACACCCAGCCACGAGGTCGAAATCTCACTACTTATCTCAAAAGAATACATATACAATGTAGGCGGTCATGGACTACATTCGTTGGTCAAAACCATACCACATTATGCCTAACCAAACTCGAAACTAACATTTATCCTCACGCATGAATAGTGGTTATGCAACGGTGCTATAACGTGGGAAATCAACCCAGCACCTGTTGGTCAATGCTAGGGTGGGCTTCCCACTACTTTTTTACCTCCTACGATAGCACCCTCGAGTAGGTATGTTCAAATAAAACAAGTAGCATGCACACAAAATATATGTACATGTCCCTTTACTATGTATATATAATAACTACTGAACTCGTACACATATCCCACCATGCACATTTCATTTGAAACCCGAAGTCCATCCAACTTCCCATTTTATTTATTTAACTTGTCCTTTATTAAATTCCCACAAATAAGTTGCAATATAAATCTATTTTAAATTAAATATCCACTCACTTGGATAACCTCCCAAATATTCCCTTGAGTTTATAAAAATACCCGAAACATTTCCCCGATTCAAACCTACCCAAACCCACGGGTCGTTCGAACGAAAAACTGTGACACCTCGCCTAATTAATTATCGGGTGATTAGTCCTTTATTAAATTAAATCAAAGTGCCCGGTTGGTTCATTCTTAGCATCACTGTAAAAAAAAAAAATTCTTTATTAATCACCAAATAAAAAATCAAGCTAAGTGTCAAAGCATTTAATTTTATAGATTAAGTCCTACTGTTATGATTTAATATAGTAAACCATTTTTTTGACACAGATAGTAGTAAGGAATATCAAACAATCCAAGTGGAATAAACAGGCTAGATTAATCAATCCAAATAAAATATCCCAAATCGAAGGGCAAAGAAATAATTAAGATAATCCCAATTAAAACTGAATGCTGAAATAATAAAGAGTACAAGTCTCTCTGAACTAAATAAAACGGGAAATGGGAGACACATGCCCCATCTAAAATGACTAAGTAAAGAGCTGAGATGACAAGGATGAAGTTGTCTAAATGAAAATACCTGCAACTCCCACACTAGCTGTAGCACGTCAACAGTCCAAAGATCTAAGTCTGATGCCCCTGTGGTTGGGCACCTATATATATATATTTATATACAAGAGAAAGAAGAGATGACAAGAAACGGGTCAGAGCCCGAGTGTAAGATAGCTTTAAAATAGTTTAGCAAATATTTAAAATACTTACCAGTTGATATGACACAAATGTTAGTGCCTCGACACTCATTTGGGAATTTTCACCTCTCAACTAGTGTGCATGCCTAACGTACTACTGAACTAGTCTATATAAAGATAACCCAGTTAACTAGTCTAACCCAATTTCCCCTCACCAATCCTGATTCAAGTGATCGCATGACTATAGTTTATATCTGATAACCTTTTCTTATGAATTTATCAAGCCAGCTATGTTCATCTCAATACAGTCTTAAGTTCTCAACCACTTAATTCATTTAATATAAATGATTCAATTTCATCTACTTAGAAGCACAGTAGATTAATCACAGGTATATATATTTGTCACTCATAATATATATAATAATAGGGCACCCCATATAAATCTATGGTGCTGGCATACTCTACTATCAAGTCCCAGTATCTCTCGTACATAAGGGAGATACTAGTTCAGAATCACTCTAGAACTGTATTAACACAAAACATACATATTGGAGGCGAAGCATAGTTCTCAATCACTAAGAGGTCAGCACATACCCTCACGTCTCTTAGAACCATCTAACTATCATTCTCAGATAGCCTGTACCAAGGATCCTATGTTCAAGGGTACAAGTCAATATCCCCCATAAAGGTCACGTCGAGATAAGACTGCCCCGACGTGAAAACCTCCGTAATAACAAGTAGAGCGGTTATGATTACACACAGATGTTCACATACTACATATATACATACACTCATATACATATATTTACATTATTCAGATTGGTACACCCACGACCCATAACATATTCTAACCATACGTGGCACATAGTGCCCAAGTCCTACGTAATTAATTCATTCTTTTATTTTCTCAATTACCGCAAGTTCTTTGGTACGTCTCGATCCTCAAAGTGTATAATTTTAATAAATATCAAATCAGAAGGTGTACCCTCTCTACGCTACCAGTCTACAACATCATTGGCTTGCATAATCCCCAATTTATCACACACGCAATCATAACCCATTCTATACCCTCATAACCTTACGGTTCAATTCCATATGAAATTGTACTTCCTGGACCTTGTCCATAACCCTACTGGTCCCTCTCAAGTCCCATTATAATGTTTAAATTATGTTTAAGGGTCCTTATAAATTTAGGTTGGATTAACATTTAAAAAGTAAAAAAGAGTCAAATTCTAGAAGGAGTCGATCGATCGACATTCAAGGTCGATTGATCGATCGATCAGTTATTTGCCCAGAAATTCTGCAACTCATGACTACGAGTTTCTTTTATTTAATCATCAAAACCTCCATTAAAATGTCCCAAACTCCCAACCAAACATTACGAACATTACATAAACAGGTGTGGATGATTTCTAACGTAAAACATCCATTAATTCTCCAAGAATCATCATTAAATGGGTATAATTCATAATTTGGCTCTAACCCTAGTTTACCATATTAATTCAAGAATCCACATGATATTTCCAGATTTTCTTCTCTAATAATCGTTCAAATTCGTGATAAATACTCTATATATGATAAGAACATCAGCCTAACATGATTTCCATTCAAACAAATACATTCTAGTCTTCCAATTATATTAAATCTACATAAAAACTTATAATTTCCATTCCTACTCTAACATGGATGAAATATCAACTCAAGAACAGTAAGATAGATACTTTTATGGAAATCAAAGGTCTAATCTGACAAATTTGAGTGGTATAGGAACTATCCTCTTCTTTCGATATGCGCGTTGGTGGTGGAATTGGTGGGAATGGTGTAGGATTGATGGTTCTCCCCCTGGAAACCTTCTATATTCTCCCTTCCTTAACCTCTCAACAACTCAAGTGTTTCTAACCCTCGAGGACTCAAAATTCCATCAGATATAACCCTTCAATTTTCGTCATTAATTAAGGCCTAAAATTAAAAATTACCAAAATGCCCTCCCGGGTAGCCGGTTAGGATTAAAAACGTCCCGAGACCAAAACTAAATCCCCGGGTATACTTTTCTAACAATCTCGATCCTTTCGAACACAATGGCGCACTCAAAATGATCATACGGGAAACTTAGAATTAATATTCATTTTATTTCCTTAAATTAGTCTCGACACGACTGACACGCGTGTTCCGACTTAATTTCTATAACTGTCGTATTATTCACTTGCGAAGATTTTAATAAATTCAATCTCATGTATTACTTTACTCATTAAGTAATATTTAACATAATTCTTATCAATAATTACTAACTCTCGTCACGCTAGTAAATATTCAATTTAAAAATTCAGATTAATATTAAGTTAATTTATCCCCATTTAATTTAATTAATCCCAAAATTGAAGGCCATAAAAATACGGGGTATTACAAAAATCAACCTCATTCGAAAGAAAAAGGGAACCTCGTTCAAACAGTGTTCGAACGAGATTATAGTGAACAGACCTTAAGCACTTTTCTTAGGTGAAATTCACCCCCAACCTCCCAACTTCGTTTCTAGAGTTCTCTATACACAAATTCCCATAATTTTGGTTCACTGGTCAACCAAAAAACACAATCCCATCTCTATATATAAATCTAACATAGAAATCATCATGAATTCAAGATTTAAAACTCATATACCATGTTAATCATCAAATATCTTATCTTTCGTCTAAGTTATCCCCCTTCATTAAGAAACAAATAATTTTATCTTTATTCACAAGTATTGTAGGTACCCAGAATTTAGGACCATGGGCCTGGACGAGTAGCCCAGTTCTGGCAGCCCAAAATACAGGCCCTCTATCTTTCATATTGACCCGGTCTCTCCCCACGATCCCATGAAGAGAAGTTATAGGGGAGCACAATCCCATGAAGGGAAAGGATAGGGAAGATGGCTAATATGAAGGAACCCACCATCTCCACTAACTAGCATACACATGTATAAATTAAACCCTAGGTCCGGGGCAAAGGACAAGTTGTATTCTCTGTACCTATTCTTCAGAATATAGAGAAATAATACTGACTGCACCATCGTGGACGTAGGCACATCTTTGCTGAACCATGTACACCTGTTGTTGTGTGATTGGCATTTTATTTATTATTTCTTGGTTATTACCTCTTTCATATTTATTTGTGTTGCATAATAATTGTCACCACAATTGGCGCCGTCTGTGGGAACCGTTCATCTTTCCCTGAGAAGAGCCCACGCCAAGAAAAAATCTAAGATGTCTGGTCACAGCAGCAACGCTCCTCAAGCAGGAGATATTCAGGAGCCACCTACTCCTCGCAGGATTAGGTCTGAAGTCCGACGTTCAGATCAAGGGGCTCGCTTAGAAAGGCCAGCCTTAGAAGAAAGTCAAGGACCAACAAGTTCCACGCAGATATCCAGATTGATCGATGCTTACGAGGCAAGGCTCCATGAGCAGAGGGAGTCTTCTCGCAGATATGAGGCTGAGAATGCTCGCTTGAAAAGAAGACTGGAAAAACTGGAGAAGGAACTACGTCCTGATACCAAGAGACGCCCCTATCGCACTCCTAGCCCTCAGGCGAGCAAATCTCGCAGCCGAGGAAGGTGCCCTAGGCGGAAATATCAAGGGGATGAAGGTGGCGACTCAGAAGACGACCTTCGCGAACAACTAAGAAAAGCTCGCCGCTACCAGAGCCCTGCTCGCAGCGACGACAACATACGGAACCTGGTCCGCAGAGAAATGGACCAACATCCAGCTCACCGCGGCGCCAGGTCGACCAGAGAACTCACCAGGAGAGCCCTCAAGGCCTAGATGAAATCACCCTTCACGAGGGAAATTGAAGAGGAAGAGCCAAAAAGTTTGCCATTCCAAGGTTCAAGATTTACGACGGGAAGACTGATCCCATTGATCATGTCAGGAAGTACCGGCAGGCCATAACCCTCTGGAATCACCGAGATGCACTGATGTGCCGTATTTTCCCCTCGAGCCTCTATGACGTGGCCCCAAAATGGTTCGAGAAACTCCCTCACCGATCCATCAGAAATTTCAAATCCCTAGCCGAGCTCTTTGCGGCCAGGTTCATCACCAGCAGCTCCCATCCCAAAAGGATGGATGCTCTATTAACAATGAAGAAAACGCCTCAGGAGACACTCCGAGACTACGCGAAGAGGTACTGGGAGTTATTCAACGAGGTCGAGGACTGCGCAGAAGAAGTGGCAGTGGCTTCATTCAAAATTGGGCTACCTAGCTCTTCCCTCCTTTACCAGTCCTTGACAAAGAAGGAATCTACGACCATTGACGACCTGATGGCCCGGATTGAGAAATACGCAAAGGTGGAAGATGTCACCCGCCTTAATGTAGGAGAAAACGGTCGAGCCAAGCTCACTACCAAGGGAAGTGAGAAAGTTGAGAACCAGAAAAAAGGAGGAAAGAGTGGGGGCAAGAATGGCTCCAAAAACGGAGGGAACCCTGACGTTACAAGATCGTTCCAGGCGGTCAACACCGTCTTTAAAGAACCAATTTACAAAATTCTCGCGAAGATGAAGGATGAGCCGTTCATCAAATGGCCCAAAAAAATGGGAGGAGACCCCTCGAAAAGAAACAATGCGTTAAGATGCACTTTCCACAAAGAGGGAGGGCATAAGACCAAGCACTGCAAGGATCTTAAGTCCCACCTTGAGGAGTTGGCCCAGTCCGGACATTTGAATGACTTTGTGGAAAAGAAGGTAGAGAGAGTGACTGCCCACAAAGAGGCGAAACCCGACAACGTATTGGAAGATGACGCCGGACACGAATTCGCAGTAATCCATGGAGTATCTGATGTTAAGGAAATCCAGGGTAACTCAGCTCGAATGGAGGTAAAGAAACTGACAGCGGTAATGCAAGCTTTTCAGATTGATCCAGCAAAATCACAGTTAGGAAAACGTCGGCGAGCAGAGGACATCAACTACAACAAGAATATTATTTTCACGGATGAAGATCTTGTGGGAGTAAGGACCCCACATCATGATGCCTTAGTCATTACACTCAGGATAGCCAACTTTGACATCGACAGGCTGCTCGTCGATCAAGGAAGCTCATCCGAAGTAATGTACATCGACCTGTTATGGAAATTGAAGTTGAACATCGCCGACCTAAAGGGAACCACTGTCCCTCTGGTCGGCTTCGCTAGGAAGATGACCATGCCTCTGGGTAAAATAATACTGCCAGTGCGCGCTGAAAATGTTTCCAAGATGATCGAATTGTTGGTGGTCAACATCGATTCACCGTATCAAGCCATCCTCGGCAGGGGATGGCTTCATGCAATGAAGGCAGTCTCCTCGACCTACCACCAGAAACTCAAATATGTCACCGAGCGGGGAGTAATGGAGATACATGGCGACCAGGCGATGGCAAGGAAGTGCTTCATAGCGGCCATCCGACCAAAGCCAGAGAAAAGAGCCTTTCAAACCAGCGAGAAAGCGGAGGAAGGTGCGATTCCTTCCAAATAGCAACTAAAATATGGAAGGCCTGGAGTGTAAGAGACCAGGCTCCTCCCCTCCGAGCGTGTCGTCGAGGACCTGGTAGAAGTGACGGCTAAAGAAGGCGACAACAACAGAGTCTTCCTGATCGAAACCTCACTCACTGACCAAGAGCAAAAGGATTTGTCAACCTTACTCAGAAGCAACATAGATGTTTTCCCTTGGGAACCCTATGAGCTGCCAGGAATCGATCCCAATATGGTCTGCCATCAGTTGCACGTCGATCCCATATTCAAGCCGATAGCGCAGAAGGCACGACGAACTGCTCCCGAGAAGGCCAGAGCAATAGAAAAAGAAGTCAAAAAACTGTTGGATGCAGGGTCCATACGGGAAGTGCAATTCCCCAAATGGTTATCCAACCCAGTGGTAGTTCCGAAAAGCAACGGGAAGTGGAGAGTTTGCATAGACTTCACTGACCTCAACAAAGCCTGCCCCAAGGATAACTTCCCTCTTCCAAAAATAGACCAACTAGTAGACGCCACCGCAGCTCACGAACGAATGAGTTTCCTGGACGCATACCCAGGATATCACCAGATTCCCCTGTATGCCCCAGATCAGGACAAAACGGCGTTTATCACGACGGTTGGTTTATACTGTTACAAGGTCATGCCTTTTGGGCTAAAAAATGCAGGGGCAACCTATCAGCGGCTAGTAACTAGAATGTTCAAGAATCAAATGGGAGACACAATGGAGGTCTACATCGACGACATGCTCGTCAAGAGCAAGGAGAAGGAAAATCACCTCTCAGACCTGTCAAGTACCTTCGAAATCCGCAGGAAACACCGAATGAAACTCAACGCGAGCAAGTGTTCCTTCGGTGTCCAGTCAGGAAAGTTTCTGGGGTATTTGGTCAGCAAGCGAGGAATAGAGGCGAATCCGGACCAGATTGATGCAATCAAAAGAGTGAAACCTCCTCGCACAGTCCGAGATGTACAGAAGCTCATTGGAATGCTCGCTGCTCTAAATCGTTTCATTTCTAAATCCTCCGAGAGATGCAAGCCCTTCTTCCAACTCTTAAAAGGCAGCAAAACAGTAGAACGGACCCCAGGTTGCTCACGAGCATTAGACGAGCTCAAGTCCTACCTAAGCTCTCCACCACTGCTTGTCATACCACAGCAAATGGACTCTTTGTACCTCTACCTCTCTGTATCCAGTCATACTGTCAGCTCAGCGCTAATGTGTGAAGTTACAGGAATCCAACATCCAGTCTATTACATGAGAAAAACCTTATTAGATGCCGAGCAGCGCTACCTACCATTGGAAAAGCTCGCATTTGCCCTAGTAATGGCCTCGAGGAAATTGAAGCATTAGTTCGAAGCTCATACGATCATCGTCCTCACATCACACCCCCTCAAGGCTGTCCTAAGGAAGGCGGATTTATCGGGCAGACTGTCTAAATGGTCAGTCGAGCTCGGCCGATTTGACATCCAATTTCAACCAAGGACAGCTATCAAGGGTCAAATCCTTGCTTATTTGATAGCTGAATTCATAGGCGAAGAACCCTTCGACCAATCTAAGCCAACAGAACAGAACAACCAGGATACAGGGGAAAGCTGGAAACTATTCGTTGATGGAGCATCCAACTCAAAGGGGGCAGGGGTAGGAATTGTTCTCATCACTCCAGAAAATACAGTCCTTGAGCAAGGAATCAGGCTGGGATTTGCAGCCTCCAACAACGAAGCAGAATACGAATCCTTAATAGCAGGTCTCCAAAAGGCACAAACTCTGGGAGCAAAGCATTTGCAGGTATTCAGAGATTCGCAACTAGTTTCCAATCAGATAAGTGGAGACTATAACGTGAAGGATGAGAGAATGGCAACCTACCTCTCCTTGGTAAAAAACTTAATGACGAGCTTTGAAGAGATCAACATCAAACAGTTTCCCAGGGGGCAAAACAGCCACGCTGACGCCTTAGCAGCCCTAAGCTCGACAGTTGATTCTAACCTTAAAAGGATCATCCCTATTGATTTCCTTAGTTGCCCCAGCATTTACCCCAACTGTGAGCTGACAAAAGCAAAACCAATACTCCAATTGGAATCAGCCCCGCTGGATGGATCCCTTGAAATACTATTTAAATAACGGAATGCTCCCAGAGGACAAGAGAACTGTCCACTAGATAAGTGTCAAAGCTGCTCGCTTTCACTTATCCACAGGAGGCGACTTGTATAAAAGATCTTTCTCCTGCCCCTACCTTAGGTGCGTCCACCCAGGAGATGTCAAAGCCGTGCTTCACGAGCTTCACGAAGGAATCTGTGGAAGTCATGTCGGAGGAAGGTCTCTAGCCTTCCGAGCAATGAAGGAAGGTTATTGGTGGCCATACATGTAAAAGGACTCCGCAGTATATGTCCGCAAATGCCTAAAATGCCAACTTCACGCTCCCATGGTCCACCAGCCCTCCAGCGAATTAAAATCCCTGACCAGTCCCTGGCCCTTCGCCCAGTGGGGAATGGACATCGTGGGACCACTGCCCACCGCTGCCGGCAATCGCAAATACCTGTTGGTTGCAACTGATTACTTTACCAAGTGGATCGAGGCGGAACCACTGGCGAACATCCGAAATGCTGACATGATGGGGTTCATATGGAGAAATATAATCACTCGATTCGGAATCCCCAGAACCATCATCACTGACAATGGAACACAGTTCGAGAGTGGCCCTTTTCAGGACTTCTGCGACAAACACGGGATCAGGCACCACTTCAGCTCGGTGGCCTACCCTCAAAGAAACGGACAAGCTGAAGCTTCCAACAAGACAGTGATCGCTGGATTGAAGAAGCGGTTAGAGCGAGCCAAAGGCGCCTGGACAACCGAGCTATCGCATATCCTATGGGCATACAGAACGACTCCTAGGCGAGCCACAGGAGAAACGCCATTCTCACTAGCATATGGTATGGAGGCGGTTATCCCACTAGAAGCAGGATTGCCTACAATGAGATCCGACTTTGTCGAGCAAGGCGAGAGCGATCAGGCTTTGCTCGCTGAACTCGACCTGGCCGACGAGCGCAGGGAACTTTCCCTAGTAAAACTAGCAAGCTATCAGTAACAGCTCGCGAAGCACTACAGCAAAAGGGTCAACCCGAGGAAATTCAAAGCTGGGGACTATGTTCTAAGAAAGGTCCTGGGCAACACAGTGAAGCCATCAGACGGTAAACTGGGACCGAACTGGGAAGGACCTTATAAGATAATTAGAGACGACCTGCGAGGTGCCTATCATTTGAAAACGATGGAGGGCAGAGAGATACCACGAGCATGGAACGCAGCTAATCTCAAAAAATTCTATTTTTAAGAGTTCTATTGTTAGATCTTTTTATTGTACTCATTATGTGAAAGTACAGTTCATTTCTCAATTCACCAATGAAAATCTCTCAGTTGATCACTCTCTAACTAGTAACAATTATATCTTATTACACATCCTTTCCAAATCACAGGCATAATGGATGACATAGCAGGGGAACACCCCTCCTCAGATCATCGTCATGAAGCACGACAGACCTCTTAGCATTGCCCATGGAAATATATGAAGCCCTACAGAGTATTCTTAGGCATCAAACCTACTTTGGTTAAACAAAATCCTGACCGGATGAAGACATCCAATACCAGGTGTGTCCTCGCCAATTGCCCTACTTAGGCCTAAGGGAGTGTGACGACACGACCTAAAAGGTAAAGGGAGGGAACAATGGTATTCTTATACTAGACGGGGCGGACACTCACATGAAAAAATCAAAAAGGATTGTAAAGCTGCAAAGATATAAAAGGATTGAATGAACACGTTTAGTCGGCAAAATCGCCCAACACTCGAACTTTTCATTAATCTTTTATATTTACAAACAATGATAGTACATGTTTAGTCGGCGAAGCTCGCCCAAAGTATTTACAATTATTGAAAACAAAATCTCAAGGAGGTGGAAGCCTCCGAGCAAGATAATCAGCAACTTTATCTCTCCTTCCATCATCAGGAGCAGGGGCGAGCTCCTCCACGACCTCATTTGCGTCCAATTCCAATAATCGCCGGGGAATAGCATCAATGGGGATCCATCAATCATCCCGCCTGAATGGATTGGGCATCAGAGTAGAGGAGGACATCTCGTGTCGATACCACAGCGTCGAGTTCCTCGGGACCTGCAGCTCTTTGAGGGCACTCAACCACCCCCTGATGAAGGATAGCTCCTCGAACTCTGATAGTCTCATCGGAGCTTCCAGCCAGCCTTGATCGTAGCCATCGGACCACACTTATCGAGGACCGTTCTTGAACAAATGCCGTAGATGGGTGACGTCCCTCTGGAGCCCAGCAGCAGTCACATAAGCTCGCCGAACATCATCGCACAGATCCTCTATTTCCCTCTCATGATGTTTCTCAGCTTCCCTATTCCTACCCCTGGCACACCTACCAGCACGCGGGAGGGGAGGCCGAGAAGATCGCGATGAATAAGTGCCTTGTAGGACTGCCGAAACGATGCTCGACGAATGCTCCTTAAGCCTTAGGACTTCCCTCCTCAAGTCTTCATTCTCCTGCTGCAGGAACTCCCCAACCTGGTTAATCTAGGTGGCCTCCAGCAACCTTGATCTCAGTGCACTGACTTCTTCTTGCACTGAAGCACCGATTTCTTCCATCTCCTGGAGCCTGTCCTTCAACTTTGCCACTAGCTCGGACTGATCCTTATATTTCTGGTTCCTTGACCTAGCAAACCTGCAAAGTCTAGCAAAGGCCTGGCGAACTGTAGGGCTTGCATTAGGACCGAGAGTCCTACCTAGTTGGGAGGTAACAGGAATATAGTCATCCACATCAACCAACTATAAGTAAAAGAAAGAGAAAAGAAAGAGATCAGCATAAACAAAAATGAAGTCTTTTCATTAATAAGGAATGAGGTTACATCAGATTGAAAAAGAAAAAATTACAAAGCAGCCCTATCAATTAGAAACCTCGGGTGGCCCAGAGGTGGATGGTCCCTTGTCCATATCAGCATCAGCAGGGGCATTACCCTCTGGAGAGGTGTCCTCTGTCCTCTCGACCAAAGGAGCGTCAGTAGAAGTCACCTGAGAGACAGGATCAGTGCCTTCAGCAGTTGGGGCTGGGTCCTCATCTACAACTGGCTTTGGCCCTGGATCGTGCTCGTCAAAGAGTGGGGATTCAACGTCCACCCCAGCAGCCACGAGAGCCTTATTCCACCATTTCTTGAAGTTCAGACGGCTGATATAGCCTATCTGAACCTCAGCGTCCTCATACGCAGCAGCCCAGCCAGAGTTGTACGAGTCTTCCTTAAGGGTGGATGCCTGGGCTTTCTCCGCCTCCAGTTGCTTGGCCAGAACCCTGTTCTTCTATGAAAGGTCTAGCTTGCTCGAGCACACCAGGTCATAAGCCTTCCTCAGCTCGCTAAGCTCCCTGACCGCATCATCTCTCTCGCGGGCAGAATTAACAAGAGCCAGGTCAGATGAAACTCGAGCTGCATCAGCAGCCTTCAGGTCGGCCTCCAGCTGAGAACCCCTAGCTACTAGAGCAGATTTTTGCTATTCCAGCTCAACATTCCTTCTCACCAGCTCGTCGCGAGAGCGATAAAGCATGGCGAAGTCGGTCACAAACTGCAAAGAACAAGGGAGGGATCAAGAAGAAGAAACCATCAAAACTTGTTAAAAGAAATTGAGAATTAGAAGAGAACTTTACCAAGGCAGACACTGGGACTAGGGCTTGACCAGTTTTGGTCCTCAAATCCATCTTCCTCCTCTCTTCCTCTTTTTCTCTTTTCCTTCTCTTTCTCTCCTCCACTTTCTTCTTCTCTTCCACCTTCTTCCTCTCCTCTCTCTTCTTCCTCTCTTGCTCTTGAGAAGAAGGCCGAGAACCAGTAGCTATGGCCCCAGAGGCAGTCTTCGGTTTCTTGGACCTCTGTGCAAGGAGCACGTCATCATCATCATCGTCATCTTTGATCAAATTCTTCCTAGGAGGCATCTCTTCACCAGAACTGATGGAAGTGCTCGACGATTCTTGAGCTTCAGAATTCTCCTCAGAATTAGAAGAACTGCTACCGACAGAGCTCCCTCCACCAAGATTACCGACAGGCTCACTTTCAGAGCTCCTCTCCTCTTCGTCCAATTGGATTAGCTCGACAGTAGTATCTTCGAGAGAAGCAAACTCTGGAACACAATCCACAGGTCGTGCTAGAAAGCTGGAACCCACGTTCTTATACTCTAACAAGAAAACGACAGATCTGGGATGCTCGTCGTCACCCAAGGGCTCTCTGATGTTCCAAGCTTTAACCAACTCAGAAATTCGGACCTCGCTGAGAGCAGGTTCCACGTTCTTTGACCTCACTGTAAAAGAAAACGCAGAAAGGGGTTAGAAAATTCATAAGTCAGTAGAGTTTGAAGCAACAGTACCAATATCTACCTATATATTCTTCCCCATAAAAGGGAACAGTGAATCTTTCAGATCTTGACCCTTCAGATTGGGGAGAGAACTGCCAATTCCTAACAAGAAAACCTTCCTGCCAGTAGTCCTTATGGGAATCAGGTAGATTTACTATCAATACCCTATCAGGGCTCCTAGCTTTGAGGTACAGGACACCTGAACTAGTTCGAGAGAAGGAGTAACAAAAGCAGACCTCGGAAAGACCTAACCTTGTGTCGTACAATTGATTTATCCTATGCACGCCATTAACTATTTTCCATACATTGGGCGAACATTTTGCAGGTACAATACCAAAATAGCTAAAGAAATGCAGAAACAGATCATTAGGGGGAAAGGTAAGTCCCCCCTGGGGGAGCAACAAAACGTGAATCCAATGTGCATCGTCTATATCCCTAACGTTCCTAGGAGGCGAGGCACAACACTCAATCTCTACCCACTCAGGAATGTTGTAGAATTTTCTAAACTCCGTGACTGACCTATTTCCAATCTTCGCCATTGGAAAAATACAAGAAAAACTACAAACCAAAGAGAAAATGCAAAGAGCACGAGCAACTTACAAGATAGAAGATCAGGTCAAATGGCGAAGAAACAACGAGAGTAGAGATCGAAAGCAGAAGGTACAAAGCGTAAGAGTTCTCAGAAGATAGAAGATTGCTGGAAAAGCTGAAGCAACGAAGAGAAATGTGCCTTATCCCGACAAGCCTTCAATTCTAATCATAGCGCACGGATAGCGAAGCGGGTGCCGCCAAAGCAACTTCACAGTTTTCAAAGAATCATAAATCAACCATAATGGCCGATCATTTAAATTCATTGGACCCATACACATGGCCCAACAAATTTAGGGGCAATTGTAGGTACCCAAAATTTAGGACCATGGGCCTGGACGAGTAGCCCAGTTCTGGCGGCCCAAAATCCAGGCCCTCTATCTTTCATATTGACCCGGTCTCTCCCCACGATCCCATGAAGAGAAGTTATAGGGGAGCACAATCCCATGAAGGGAAAGGATAGGGAAGATGGCTAATATGAAGGAACCCATCATCTCCACTAACTAGCATACACATGTATAGATTAAACCCTAGGTCCGGGGCAAAGGACAAGTTGTATTCTCTGTATCTTTTCTTCAGAATATAGAGAAATAATACTGACTGCACCATCGTGGACGTAGGCACATCTTTGCTGAGCCACGTACACCTGTTGTTGTGTGATTGGCATTTTATTTATTCTTTCTTGGTTATTACCTCTTTCATATTTATTTGTGTTGCATAATAATTGTCACCACAAGTATAATCACTCGTAACTTATATTTATTCAAGAATCAACTTTTATAAATAGGTATCTTTATCCAATCATCTATTTTAATTTCTCATCATCAATTCCCTAATATCTAACATGAATAAAAAAAGTAAATAAGTACTAATTTAAAATGTGATATAAAGAAAGTATTTACATGCCTTTATGGATTACCTATCTGTAGTTCTTTAATTCGGGTTAAAACTCTTCTTTAAGATCCTTCCATCTTGCCTCTTTTCTCTTCTCTAGGGTTCTTTTCTCTCAACCTCTTATTTGGAAAGTGAATGGTGGGTTGTCATCTACCTTCTCAAACCCTAATAAGTCTCTTCCCAAAAATCTAATATCGTTTTTTCCTTTAATTATTAATATAAAATGATGTTCCTACTCTTATACATGTCCTTCTGTGTCTAAAAAGTCTCCAAACCCGAATACATCACACGGGTACCTATTCTGGAATATTTCGAACCTTTTCTTATCATCGATGCACTCAAAAAGATCATCTGAGTTATCCAACTTATGCTAACTTTTAGTTAATTGAGTCTGACACTTGTGTACCCTATGCGTCTCCCATAAATTATAATGATCCGTCAATGTAACATCCTATCAACTTATCACTAATTTGTTTGTCGCTAACGCTCATACGTAACATATAATAAATTATATAACTATTTACTTATCACATACAGGTGGATAATAATTCTAATAAATATTTATCATTTATCTTGATAATTAATATTTTCTAAAATTCAATTTAATTTTCTCCCAATTAAATTAATAAAATAAATCAATTAATTATTACCAAAATTACTGGGTATTAGACTAATTAATTGAGTTAAGATTATTCTTGTTAGGGGTTCGTGTTGAGATGAATATCCATAGAAGATATGGCATAACCTGGGATTGCCAAATTTGTATAATTGTCTGTAATACAATGTTTTTGTTCCCAACTATAATTTAATTTATCAAAATTTTGAAGTTGAGGCTGTAACAGTTATAGATGCGACATTTTCCTAATTTTAGCACCCGTCGAATGTGATTTGTAAATAAGTACTAATTTTTCATTGAGTTTTTCATTTGATTACATTGGTTCATATGAATTCTTAGCCAAGTGGTTCATTTGATATAGTTTATAATAGGCTTAACAAAACAAAGTTGTTTAAATTGAATAAACAATTTGTTTTGACCCTTACTTTGATAATATTTTTATTTTGGGTTCTTTAATAGGTTTTGTTCCAAATTCTCTACTGCGATTATAACTATCTAATACTATTGCATATTTAGAAATTAATTTCTTGCTTTTGTTTTTGTTTTTATTATAATTAGTTATTGTCTGCTATAGATTATTGAGCTGCTGTTATATATTATCTCTCATTTAAAGAAATTAAAGATTGTTATTGTAGTGTAGGTAAGGTAAACAAATCGTTTTAATTTTGTGATACTTTTTGGGTGTATAAATATAATGGTTATCGGATAAGGGTCATGAAATTGAGCAAAATAATAATTTTGTAGAATTATATTTTTTTTGTTAATATTGTCATGGTGAGGACGTGGTATGATGATGTTAAATTATATATGTTCTTTTTAATTAATGGATTGAAGGCAATGCCATGATCCGTGAATATGATAATTATCGCATGTAAGTAAATTTCTTAATTTATGAGAGACTATTCATAAAGACATGGTGATCTAACGACATACATTGATGGAGGTTTTTGCGTTGTCTATACAGTGGATGAATGCTCTAAAATGTTTGGAAACGATGGATGAATGCTATAAAATTTTTTGAACTTTTTCAAATAAAAAAATATTTACAATAAAATATTTCAGCCTTTAATTTTTACGTGAAAAATTATCACCATCGTGCCATCGGAACGAGTAACCCTTAGGGCTCGTTTGGTTCGAGATTTGGAAAGGAAATTTAGGATTCCTGGAATTTAGAACTCCCGTCATTTAGAATTGCAATGTTTGGTTGGAGATTTAAGGGGGAACTTAGAATTCCTGAAATTTAGAATTCCCACGAAATTGGAATTCTCCTTTCCCCTCTAAAATGGGGGTAATCCTATATTCCCGGACATATTAACTTACTTTTGTGGTGAGATAAAAATATCATCTCACATAAACTCGTACGTACACTCTCTCTCATACACACACACACACACGTACACTCTCTCTCACAATTACAAACACACACTCTCTCTCACACACATACACATTCTCTCTCACACACACATACATACACACACTCTCCTTCTCTCCCACTCTCACTCACACACACAAACACTCTCTCTCACACATATACACATACACACTCTCTCTCCCTCTCTCTCTATCACACACACACACACATAAGTACATTTACATTTACACGCACACTCTTTCTCTCTCTCTCTCACACACACACACACACACACACACACTCTTTCTCTCTCTCTCTATCACACACACATACACACACACACACACACACACACACACACACACACACACACACACACACACACACACACACAATCTCTCTCTCACACACGTACACTTACACACACATACATACACACACACACTCACTCACCATACACTCACGCGCACACACTCAAATCAAGTAGAATGGTATTTTAGTTAAATGATATTTATTCCTAATTTGGAAAAATAATTTTAGATGCCGGGAAAAAATAATTTCTGCTTGAACCAAATAATGGAAAGGAATTCAAAATTCCAAGAGCTTAGAATACCTGGAATTATGGATTCCAATTCCCTTGCCAAACCTCGAATCAAACGAGCCCTTAGTCTGTATATTGCATTCTTTGTCTATGGAATATTGTGACACATTGACCAATCACAAGTATCGTTCCCCTACTCCATCCAAATTAACCTTTTTAAAAAAAAGATTGGCCTCTTATGAGTTTTATGTGTTGAGTTACGATTTTCATATTCTTAATTTATTTGTTGAAATTTCCACCAGCATTATTTTTAAATGTGGTGAGAACTAGTGTTTTCAATGATGCTCTCAAGAGTATGTACAATGCTGAGAAACATGGAAAACGTTAGGTTATGGTGAGGCCTTCCTCAAAAGTTATCATCATGTTTCTTATTGTTATGTAGCAGAAGCATGGTATGTACCCGTTTAAGTGTCTACTAAATTTATATCACTTGTTCTATATTAGTTTACATAACCGTTCTTAGTCGTTTAATCAAGTATGCTACCACTTTGATTTTTCTATGCAGGATACATTGAAGAGATCGAGTATGTTGAGGACCACAGGTTTGGGAAAATTGTGGATGAACTAAACAGAAGGTTGAATAAATGTGGGATCTTTATTTGTAATTCCAACAAGTTAATCATGGTTTTTATAGACACCATCTGATTTCTTCCACTACATTGATTCTAATTACCTGTTGATATGAGAGTTTTCCATAGGGGTTTTGAATATCCTTCCCACATTCTGACTCTTTCTTCAAATAGATAGCTTACAAAATAATTGAAATGCATTGTTACCTTCATTTTATTTGATTTATAAACTTCTCTTATAAATCAAACTTTAGCAGTTAGTTTCACCAAACTGGAACCGTCTATTATTAAAAAATAAAAGAAAGTAAATAAAACATTTGACTTTTGTAATGACAATACACTACTAGACAATCTTATAATTGATATTATTAATTTAATTGTGATGGTCTAAGCACATCTACTTGTTTAAATAAATGCTACAAGGATGGTATGTTCATCCTCCTTTTGAGCTATTCTCATAAATGAACTTCTTCAATGTTATACCCACCTTCTTAGCAACTATATTACTACTACTTCTCACAACCTTTTTAGCTCTAATACTAAAAATATTCACTGGAAAATCACTCAGAGACCCGAAATATCCATTGGTGGATGAAATTGTTTTGTTCTTCTCTTCTACTTCAACAGACTCCGTGACTACCTAACAAAAGTTGCTAAAAGACACTACACTTTTTAGCTCTTCACTCCCGAAAAAAGCGAAATATATACAACTGAGTCGCGAAATATCGAACACATACTCAATAATAATTTTATAATATTTCAAAAAAAGTGAGATATATATAATAATTTTATGATACTTTGAAAACCGTGTACGTGATTACTAAATCAATACTCAAGGAACTAAAAAAGTTTATACTTAAGCATGATATTGTATATACCACCAATAATTGCATTAATGAAATCATGAAACAACATTTAAACATGTAAGTGTTAATCCAACTGACATTCAAATTATTATGTACGTGTTTTACACTACTCGGTGTTAATAAATGCTCTGTAATCAGTGATCTTAGAAGTAGAAAATTAGTAGAGAATTTCAGTCTTAGGAATTTCATAAATTTGTAGCCTTTTGTTTTCTCTATTTAAATACTTTTTATCATAAGAGTTGGCTTCCTCTATTTTTATTACTTTGCTCGTTACTTTCCAACAACACAAACAATTATTCTTTTCACCCGTTACTATTTTAATTGCTTTGATAAGCTCCTCTTCGCATGTTACCTCTGGAAAGAAAATCTGACATTATATATACACGTAGCACATATGGGTTTGAGGATAACTGTAATACCCCGTAATTCTGCATAATTAGGTAAATACGTTTTATTTAAATTTCATGAGTGGAGTAATTTAATGTGATAAAATACGTTTTATTTAAATTACGTGAGAAGAGTAATTTAATATGATATAATGTTAATAAAGAATAATATGACGATTAAAAAAATATACTAAACATGAGTAGTAAATTTTTAATGTTGAGATGTACGGTCTAATGATTATATGAACGTACCTGAGTTATCTCAAGCGAGTGTCATGTGTAGACAAAAATTGAAGATGAGATTAGAAAAATATTTTTAGAGACTCAAACGATAATTTAGAGTCCACAGATGATTCCGAATGGGTCGAATTAGTCAAAATAGTGTACCCGTGGGTACTAGTTAAGTGCCGGGTCATTTTCGGGCTAAACCGGGACCATTCGAGGGCATTTTGGTCTCTTTACATTTATGGGTAAGTAGATCTACGAATTTTGAAACCCTAAATCAGATTATAAGAGTTGAGGCTAGGGTTATAAAGAAAGAAAATACACCATAGCCATTAGAGAAGAGAGAGAGGCAATTTCCTGAGGCAAAAAAAGGAAGGAGGGGGAATTCTAAGGAGATTTCACCACAAATTTGTTGCGTAGGAGGATTGAAGGATCAAAATCATTAACCATCATCAACAACCACGAAATCAGACCCTACAAATCATAAGGCAGGTGGTTATTTGCAAAATAAATTGAGTTATAATACCCATATTTCAGCTTTATAAAGAACATGGGTTTTATGATATTTTTTGGGAAAAAAACAATTCATTATGATCCATGATTGGCAGGGATTGCATGTAGGACGTTTTTGGATCTCCAAATATTCTGATATCATAGAAAACTAGATGATTGAATCAAACTAAAAATCTGGAATTATGATGAAAGATGTAAAGAATGTGTTTTTAGGGTTCTTGAATATTAGTAAGATTTTTAGTAAATTTGGCCAAGATTTATAATGATTTTGTTGTATTAAATCGTTTGTAATCATCCCAGAACATGTAGGAATGATTAGAAATCGTTGGTTGCAAATATGCTGGATTATCATGAAAGATAGATAGATAAAAATGGTGAAACCCGCATGAAGAAGAAGAACTGGGTCAGTCATTGCTTGATCGATCGATCGACCCTTGAATGTCGATCGATCGAGCAGTCGATCGATCGACCAAATCCCATCGATCGATCGACTCTGGCTGGACTTTAGAGAATTTTGTGAATAAATTTCCTTTTAATTACCGTTGCATAATGGAAACCTTAGTGATGACATTTTACCTATGAGGAGACTTCATAAATACCAGTAGGTGTACCGTTAGATTTCTTCATAAATGATTGAGTGGGAATTTTGGAGAAACGGATCGACGGGAGAACGATCGATTGAGCCGTATGTTGGGATTGTGAGAATTTAGCTACGGAAAGAGTGAGAGTAAATTCCAGAAAAATACCAGTAGATTAAAGTTAACTTAACTACTGAATTAAGGGAGGGGTAACTAAGGCCCTTAGAGTTGCGTGAATACTCGAATAAATGCAATAGTGGAATGAATTGTAAATTAATGAGTACGGTGAATATAAGTAAAATATATTACGTACGGTCATAATTTGATAGGTCGGGTGTGTACCTACTAAATTGTATAAAAGTTTTGGGTTAATATAATTTTACCTAAATTAATTATGTTAGGGTCGATGAGACATTCCGAACTAACATAAAGTTATTATATGTTTGGGGTCGATGTAAAATGCCGAACCAAACCTTAAACTGGTGTCACAATGAAAGAGTCCCGAACCAGAATATGTGTATGTATATATTTTTAAATAGTTGGGGTCGATGGATCATTCCGAACCAACTCTCACTTGGGGTCGATGAATCATTCCGAACCAAGAGTCCTTTATGTTTGGTAAAATGATATATTAGTGATAACTGATATTAAATACATGATTGTGTGATAAAATGTATTCTATGTGCATAATCTACTGATTGAGAATAGTAGATAATGAAATGAATTGTAAATATCTTAGTAATAATTTATAGCGTGATGCAATTATTACAAGAATAAGGATAACGAGTAGTAAATAAGTTACCTACGCTTATGGGTAGTATAACTATATGAACTAAGTATCCTCGTTAGACATGCACTACAGAAGAGAGGTGAGGAAGTTCAAGGGAGTTGTTGCAAACCTTAATATGTGTAATCAATAACTCAATTGTGATAACTGCTTGCAAAATATTTTCAAATGTTTTGAGTGTTGACTCTTGCTATGTAAATTTTTTAAAAACCTTTTTGGTGCCCAACCACAGGGACACCCAGCATGATTTCATTCCAAGGATTTGGGAGCTACAGCACGTGTGGATGTTGCAGGGATTGTTTAGACACTTCCCCTTTTTCAGTTCTAGTACATGATCTCAGTTTCAGTATTCGTAGTTGGGACATGTTGTCCTATATTTACTCTTACAGTTATTCTAATTCTGGATTTTGAGTCGTCTTGTATTGGCCGTGGTTTTCAGTAAGACTTTATCTGCATTCAGTTATTTATGCAACTGTTTTAAATATTACTAGAATTACATTGTGTTTGTTTGGATTATTTGTTTTACTTAAAGAAGATAAAATTTGGCACTCGCTTATTTTCACTTAGGTGGTTAGTAAATTAAAAAAAAAATCTTTCGACAGTGATGCTAAGAATGAACCATTTAAGAAACCTGTTTAAATTAAAATAAGGCTTGATCACCCAAGGTTTAATTAAGTGGGGTGTCACAGATGGTATCAGAGCATTAGGTTCTAGTGTCCATAGGATCTATACGGATTACTGCGTTTCAGCGTAACGTTTGGTTGCATTAGAGCCCTACTATTAGGACTGTTGATTCAATATCCGCTTTTGCGATATCATACATTTGCTCTTAAATTTTGTATAAACTGTGTACTTATACAACTTGAATCTTATTTCAGATGCCACCAAGGAGACAGCGAGCGGAGAGGACTGAAGCCAGAGATGAGGTGAGGGAGGCTCATCAGGAGCCACAGGTGCCGATACCACCACCCCCAGCCGAGTTAATTTCCACTACTCAGATTGTAGTGATAGTGTCTCAGGCAGTCGAGACAGCCATGAGGGCCATGGAAACCCATTTTTCTCAGCCCCAGGCGCCTCCTCCCGTGGTACCTGTAATTCAGGCTCCAGCAGGACCATCTAATTGGCAACGAGTCAGAGAGACATTTTAGAATGGACACCCACCCGAGTTTCAGGGTAGTACCGATGTAGTGGAGGCGTGCAACTGGAAGAAAAATATCCAGCACCACTTGTGCATGCTAGAGTGCACCGAGGTACATAAACAAATGCTAGACACTTTTCGTCTGTCAGGAGCAGCCTTACAGTGGTGGGAGTCAGTTACCACCACCGAGGAAAGGGACACTATGGGAATTTCTGAGTTTTGGGTGTGGTTTGACCGCAAATATTTCCCTCCAGCAGTAGAGTCAGAGATGAGGAAGAAATTCAGCGAAGTGGTTCAGGGTGATCGCTCAGTTGCTGACTATGAGGAGGATTTTACCCGCTTGGCTAACTTTGTGCCAAACGAGGTGAGCGATGAGGAGAGAAAGAAGTTAAAATTTATGGATGGCTTGACCTGGAGAATCAGGCAACACTTGATCGACAATCCGACATTAGTGACTTATACAGATGTCGTCAATGCCTCTCTACTACACTGTTAGGACCACCAATTTTATGCAAGGGAAAATAGGAGAGGTGAACCTAGCCAACCGGGCAAAGTAGTTGGAAGTAGCGACAGTAGCACACCACAGCAGCAAACAGTAGGCCAGTTAGGGCAGGATTCCCGACAGGGGAACTCTACCAAAAAGTTTAAGCATGGGAGGCATCGCTTTGACAGACAAGGCCAGCAGGGTCCCCAACAACAAGTTCCTCAGGACCGATAGGGCCAAGGGAACCAAAATGGAGGACAACAAGGCCAAGGTCGACAGGGCCAACGTCAGGGCCAAGGGCAGAGACAGTTTCAGGGTCAGTGTTTCACTTGTGGCCAGCAGGGTCACAAGAGTAGAAATTATCCACAGCCAGATAGGGCACAGCAACAGGGTGTCCAACAGGGACAACAGTCTTCGTTATCCCCAGCAGTAGTACAAGCCCAACATCCAGGACAGATACAGTACAGACGTGTGTTCAACGTCCGTTATATTCCATTTCAGCCAGCACCTCCAGTACCGCCGACAGTTACGGGTATGTTTCCTATTCATGGACTTGAGGGTAGTATTTTGTTTGACATGGGGGTGACGCATTCATTTATTTCCACTAGATTTGCACGGGCAGCCGGTCTATTAGCAACAGCTGACACTCATCTTATATACTTGGAGTCACCGATGGGTAGTGGGTCCCTTATACACTCGATTTGTAAGGGTGTGGACATTATGGTCGGGAGATTGAGTCTAGAGGCGGACCTCCTAGTGCTAAATATGGAGGGATATGACGTCATCCTAGGCATGGATTGGTTGGCGCATAATAGGGCAATGGTATATTGTTGTGAGAGGACTATCGTGTTCTCCATCCCAGGACAAGAGATGTTCCTTGTGGCAATGCCACTCCCCGAGTGAGGATCGCGAACTCATTTATATTATATTGAGGAGGAGACCTCACATGGAGTTTTCGTTTCTCTGGACTCAATCCCAGTTGTGAGGGATTTTGAGGATGTCTTTCAGGAGATACCAGGGTTACCACCCAGCAGGGAGATAGAGTTCGTTATTGACCTAGCACCGGGGACGAGGCCGATTGCCAGAGCACCGTATCACATGGCTCCTTCGGAGATGCGAGAACTGAGAGAACAAATTCAGCAGCTATTAGGACAGGGTTTCATAAGACGGAGTACATCGCCATGGGGTGTGCCGGTGTTATTTGTAAAGAAATGGGATGGTTCACTTTGTCTGTGTGTAGATTACAGAGAGCTGAACAAAGTGACTATACGTAATAAGTATCCGTTACCGAGGATTGACGACTTGTTTGATCAGTTGAGAGGGGCTACATACTTCTTAAAGATCGATTTGAGGTCAAGTTACCACCAATTGCGCATTCTTGAAGAGGATGTACCCAAGACCGCTTTCCTGTCGCGATATGGGTCATACGAGTTCAGAGTGATGCCGTTTGGGATAACTAATGCGCCGACAGTATTCATGGATCTCATGAATAGGGTATTCAGGGAGTTTTTGGATCAGTTTGTGATTGTATTAATAGACGACATTTTGATTTACTCTCACACGGAGGAGGAACACGCTAAACATTTACGAATGGTTCTACAGACATTACGGGACCATCAGTTGTACGCCAAATTTGAGAAGTGTGGATTTTGGCTTCGGGAGGTTCAGTTCCTAGGCCACGTTGTATCTAGCAGAGGCATTACTGTTGACCCGAGTAAGGTATCGGTTGTGAGGGAGTGGGGACAGCCCACGACACCGACCGAAATTTGCAGTTTCTTAGGATTGGCTAGTTATTATCGTCCCTTCATCAAGGGGTTCTAAAAAATTGCCGAACCTTTGACGAACTTGACTCGTAAGGTTGTGCCCTTCGTATGGAGTGACAGCTGTCAATTAGAATTTGATGAATTAAAGGACAAGTTGACATCAGCACCCGTTCTTGCCTTGCCTAGGAGCGGAGTGGAGTACCAATTCTATAGTGATGCATCCTTACAAGGGCTTGGGGGTGTGTTGCAGCAGGAAGAGAAGGCTATAGCTTATGCGTCCCGAAAGCTTAAGCCACATGAGAAGAATTACTCCACCCATGACCTCGAGTTGGCAGCAGTCGTTTTTGCATTGAGGATATGGAGACACTATCTTCTGGGCGAACAGTTCACTCTATTCATGGATCATAAGTCACTATAGTATCTGTTCACTCAGAAGGATCTGAATATGAGGCAAAGGAGGTGGCTAGAATTCGTGAAGGACTACCAATTTTATATACAATATCATCCTGGTAAGGCTAACGTGGTGGCAGATGCATTAAGCAGAAGACCTACCGGGGAGTTGGTAGAAATTTAGAAGGCGAAATGGAGTGAACTTCGACACGAGGATGAGATAGCTAGAGCGTACATGGCAGTTCTAGCTATCACTCCTGAGAGTGTCATGCGGATAGTGAGGGCACAGGTCGAAGACCCATTTTGTCAGGACAAAGTACGACAGTTACTGATCGAGGGGGCATAGTCTTACTCCATCAGCTAAGAGGGTGGACTACGGTTCAATGGTAGGCTGATAGTACCCGAAGATGATGATTTGAGGCATGCCGTTATGACGGAGTTACACGGATCAAGATTTTTGGTACATCTAGGTGGGGACAAAATGTACCAGGATATGCGACGATTATATTGGTGGTCAGGTATGAAACGAGATATTACAGAATTTGTCTCAAAGTGTGTTACATGTCAGCTCGTAAAAGTTGACCATCAGAGGCCTTCAAGGATGCTACAACCACTGGATATTCCCGTGTGGAAGTGGGAGAGTATCTCGATGGATTTTATTACTGGATTACCAACATCACAGAAGGATCACGATTCTATACGGGTAATAGTGGATCGGCGGACTAAAGTGGCTCATTTCTTACCGGTTCGTACGGATTAAGATACGATGCGGTATGCGCAGCTATTCATTTCGGAGATCGTTAAGCTGCACGGAGTTCCTATTAATATTGTGTCAGATCGAGACAAGATATTTGTGTCACACTTTTGGCAGAGCTTTTAGGAAGCCATGGGCACCGACTTACGGTTGAGTACGTCGTATCACCCACAGACGGACGGTCAGACCGAAAGGGTAAACCAGATGTTGGAGGATATACTGAGGATGTGTGTCCTAGATTTTGGGGGAGGTTGGGAGCCATACCTTCCTTTGGTGGAGTTCTCATATAATAACTCTTACCAATTCATTATCGGCATGACTCCATTCGAGGCACTTTATTGGAGGCCTTGTCGTTCGCCCGCCTGTTGGTTAGAGGTGGGGGACAACAAACTTTTGGGGCCAGAGATGATACAGGAGACTTCCTCTAAAATAGAGTTGATTCGGGGACGTATTCAAATAGCTCAGGATAGGCAGAAGAGTTATGCTGACGCCGGTAGGATACATGTGGAACTAGATGTGGGCGACGAGGTGTTAATTCGGGTATCTCCTATGAAAGGGATTATGAGGTTCGGCAAGAAGGGGAAATTAGCAACGAGATATGTGGGGTCGTTTCCTATTATTGAGAGGGTGGGACCGGTAGCTTACAGATTGGGACTCCCCGAGCATCTTCAGCGAATACACGATGTATTCCATGTGGCATCGCTGAAGAAATACAAGAGGACTGAGAGAGCCTTCTCGCACATTCCACTGGAGGAGATCGATTTGTAGCCAGATGTCTCGTATGAAGAGAGACCCGTGACTATTCTGGACTATAGTGAGCGTAAACTACGATCCAAGGTGGTACCCTTAGTATGAGTACAGTGGGGACATCACAATATAAATGAGTCTACTTGGGAACGGGAGGAGGATATGCGAGAACAATATCCAGAATTATTCATAGCAGGTATTTTCTAATTTCGAGGACGAAATTCCTTTTGTAAGGGGGGAAGTATGTAATACCCCGTAATTCTGCATAATTAGAAAAATACGTTTTATTTAAATTTCGTGAGTGGAGTAATCTAATGTGATAAAATACTTTTTATTTAAATTACGCGAGAAGAGTAATTTAATGTGATATAATGTTAATAAAGATTAATATGACGATTAAAAAAATTTACTAAACGTGAGTAGTAAATTTTTAATGTTGAGATGTACGGTCTAATGATTATATGAACGTACCTGAGTTATCTCAACCGAGTGTCACGCGTAGACAAAAATTGAAGATGAGATTAAAAAAATATTTTAAGAGACTCAAACGATAATTTAGAGTCCACAGATGATTCCGAAGGAGTCGAATTAGTCAAAATAGTGTACCCGAGGGTACTAGTTAAGTGCCGGGTCATTTTCGGGCTAAACCGGGACCATTCGAGGGCATTTTGGTCTCTTTATATTTATGGGTAAGTAGATCTATGAATTTTGAAACCCTAAATCAGATTATAAGAGTTGAGGCTAGGGTTATAAAGAAAGAAAATACACCATAGCCATTAGAGAAGAGAGAGAGGCAATTTCCTGAGGCAAAAAAAGAAAGGAGGGGGAATTCTAAGGAGATTTCACCACAAATTTGTTGCGAAGGAGGATTGAAGGATCAAAATCATCAACCATCATCAACAACCACGAAATCAGACCCTACAAATCATAAGGCAAGTGGTTATTTGCAAAATATATTGAGTTATAATACCCATATTTCAGCTTTATAAAGAACATGGTTTTTATGATATTTTTTGGGAGAAAAATAATTAATTATGATCCATGATTGGCAGGGATTGCATGTAGGACATTTTTGGATCTCCAAATATTCTGATATCATAGAAAACTAGATGATTGAATCAAACTAAAAATCTGGAATTATGATGAAAGATGTAAAGAATGTGTTTTTAGGGTTCTTTAATATTAGTAAGATTTTTAGTAAATTTGGCCAAGATTTATAATGATTTTGTTGTATTAAATCGTTTGTAATCATCCCAGAACATGTAGGAATGATTAGAAATCGTTGGTTGCAAATATGCTGGATTATCATGAAAGATAGATAGATAAAAATGGTGAAACCCGCATGAAGAAGAAGAACTGGATCTGTCAAGGGTCGATCGATCGAGCAGCCGATCGATCGACCAAATTCCATCAATCGATCGACCCTGGCTGGACTTTAGAGAATTTTGTGAATAAATTTTCTTTTAATTACCGTTGCTTAATGGGAACCTTAGTGATGATATTTTACCTATGAGGAGACTTCATATATACCAGTAGGTGTACCGTTAGATTTCTTCATAAATGATTGAGTGGGAATTTTGGAGAAACGGACCGACGGGAGAACGATCGATTGAGCCGTATGTTGGGATTGTGAGAATTTAGCTACGGAAAGAGTGAGAGTAAATTCCGAAAAAATACCAGTAGATTAAAGTTAAGTTAACTACTGAATTAAGGGAGGGGTAACTAGGGCCCTTAGAGTTGCGTGAATACTCAAATAAATGCAATAGTGGAATGAATTGTAAATTAATGAGTACGGTGAATATAAGTAAAATATATTTCGTACGGGCATAATTTGATAGGTCGGGTGTGTACCTACTAAATTGTATAAAAATTTTGGGTTAAGAGAATTTTACCTAAATTAATTATGTTAGGGTCGATGAGATATTCCGAACTAACATAAAGTTATTATACGTCCGGGGTCGATGTAAAATGCCAAACCAAACCTTAAACTGGTGTTGCGATGAAAGAGTCCCAAACCAGAATATGTGTATGTATATATTTTTAAATAGTTGGGGTCGATGGATCATTCCGAACCAACTCTCACTTGGGGTCGATGAATCATTCCGAATCAAGAGTCCTTTATGTGTGGTAAAAGGATATATTAGTGATAACTGATATTAAATACATGATTGTGTGATAAAATGTATTCTATGTGCATAATCTATAGATTGAGAATAGTAGATAATGAGATGAATTGTAAATATCTTAGTAATAATTTATAGCGTGATGTAATTATTACAAGAATAAGGATAACAAGTAGTAAATAAGTTACCTACGCTTATGAGTAGTATAACTAGGTGAACTAAGTATCCTTGTTAGACATGCACTAAAGAAGAGAGGTGAGGAAGTTCAAGGGAGATGTTGCAAACCTTAATATGTGTAATCAATAACTCATTTGTGATAACTGCTTGCAAAATATTTTCAAATGTTTTGAGTACTGACTCTTGCTATATAAATTTTTTAAAAACCTTTTAGGTGTCCAATCACAGGGACACCCAACATGATTTCATTCCAGGGATTTGGGAGCTACAACACGTGTGGATGTTGCAGGGATTGTTTAGACGCTTCCTCTTTTTCAGTTCCAGTACAGGATCTCAATTTTAGTATTCGTAGTTGGGACTTGTTGTCCTGTATTTACTCTTACAGTTATTCTGCTTCTAGATTTTGAGTTGTCTTTTATTGGCCGTGGTTTTCGACAAGACTTTATCTGCATTTAGTTATTTATGCAACTGTTTTAAATATTACTAGAATTACATTGTGTTTGTTTGGATTATTTGTTCTACTTAAAGAAGATAAAATTTGACACTCGCTTATTTTCACTTAGGTGGTTAGTAAATTAAAAAAAAAATCTTTCGGCAGTGATGATAAGAATGAACCATTTAAGAAATCTGTTTAAATTAAAATAAGGCTTGATCACCCAAGGTTTAATTAGGGGGGGTGTCACAATTACCTTATTTGCGGAATCTAAACCTCTGTCGAACACCGAGAAATATGATACGCACTCTTGTTCTTCCTCCGTGTACGCTTTGCGACTCATGAATGTCTGGTACGCTACGAGAGTTGCCCCTTTGATCTTCACGATCACAAATCCAAGGTTCTTGGATGATCAACAAAGAGAGAGAGAGACCCACGAAATTTTGAAGAGAAAGAAAGTGCAGGAGGGGAGAGAAAATCAGATCAATACCAAATTGATCGTGTATTGATGCACACCTATATTTGACTCTCCTAATAGATATATACATTAGAAAAACATAAGAGTCCTAAACCAACTAAAGTTGGACTCTAATTATCTAATATATTTATCTAATATAATAAAGAATTATCCGATCAAAAATGGATAATTCATATTTATCGTGGACGGATATCGGATTCGGGTAAAAACCCGACCCATATATTTACACCTGCCAAAAGTTTACATATGTTTATTTTACCATTTTTAATCCACATATTTTCATATTTTAATCAAGATTTTTATAAACTATCAACCTTCTTGGTGCAACATTTTCCCTCCCCATTGTGGAATGCGTCCACCAGTCCTGTTTAGTTCCAGTTCGTAATCACATTGTATGGCTCATCAGTGATTTCAACTTCAATAATGTACCCACCGTTATTTATCAGGAAGATGTTGGAAAATTGGAACTTAAATGGGTATTTAAAGCTGTTCAGATTTTTCTGGACAGATTTTTGAGCAACTTTGAGCTCAAATTTAGGTGGGACCCACACTACGAAAATTGTGGGACCATATACGAACGCGTTCACCTCCGCAAGGAGATTAACGTAGTATATTCATATGTCCAATTTCAATAAGTTATGAATGATAATCATGTCCCCAAAGTGACTCACAAAGCAATGAAAGTTAATGAATTGGGTGTGTTTTAACTCTTGTCCCACATTGGAAGAGTAGTGGAATTTTGATGAGTTAATAACACCCCTAGTATGGACTAAGGCTTGGATGCCTTGGGGGTATCCCAACTCTTTGAAGGGGAGATGACCTAAGCTATGCTCGGGTTGACTTTCGGTCAAAAGTCCACACGCGCGCGCGCGTCCGTCCGGCGGGCTCGGCTCGGTTCGGGCTTGGGCTTGGACTTATAAAAATTCTTAAATTTTTGGGCCGAATTTAATTAACTTTCTGGGCTTTAATTAATTAATTACGGAATTAATTAATCTTTAATTAACTGATAATCAGTTAATTCCAAGAGTCAGCAGTTAACCAAATTAACTGCTTTGACAGTTAATTTCGGTTTTGACTGTTCCCAACAGTCAAGACATTTACTATAAATAAAATGTTTCCCCCTCAGTTTTTAACTACTGAAAAATTAAACTCTCCAAAATTCCGAAATTGCTACTGCATTATTTCCTCTGCCCAGAAAATTCTTTTCTTCATTTTCTGCATTGCATGTTCTTGCTTGTGTTGAGTACAAAACACAGAAATTGTGTTCGCTGGGATTAATCATTGCTGTGCTGCTTGATTAAATTCGAAAATCCGTTCTATCTTGGGAGGCAATTATTCATTAAACTCAAGCACGTTGGAGGAATAATTTTGTCTTAAGGAGACTGTTCAACAGGGCTCGGATTTCTTTCTAATTATTATTATTTCTGCAAATTCTAGTAAGTATTTCATTTCTATAATTCTGTTTCTATTCTGTCATTGTTCATAATTCTGTACAATTGTTATTTATAAATAGTAGACATAACAGAAGATGCTGGTCATTTTTCTCACATCGTATCATTGTTGACACATCCTGGGTCGTCACTTGTGGATCGAACTCTTTTCATCAATTTCTTAACCAATAAATCAATATTTATTGTTATCTCTTCCGGGGCATAAGCTCTAAAAACGCTTACGGAACTTTGCGACTCGTAGTTTTGATCCACCTACCGTGACAAGCTTCACTGCCTTGTTTCGAAAAGTTATTGTTGCTTCCACTGCAGTTTCTAGTCCCATTTTATTTTCTTATCTGTGACAAGAAATTCACCAGGTGAATTTGTGAATTTATGTTAGCCAATGTCTGCGTGTAGGCTCTCTTTTATTTTTAATTCCTGTTGGGAATTTCTATGCTATCAACATATTGCCTTGCTTAAACAAAACTAAATTCAACATAGTTATATGTGCTAAAAACTAAATGTAACTTCATTGTCTTGTTTAGATAAAGGAGTTGACTGTGAAGATATCATATTAAACTCAAGAGTTCAATGAACTTCAACATGAGTTGATTGAGTTCGTTTAGGCTTATATTAAATGATTTTGAGCTTTAGGACGTCGACACTATTTTGAAAGATAATTTATTTCTTACATGTTTCCTTGGATGGCCTACTAACACATTAGTTAACAACTATTTGTATATATGAAAATACAGACTTATAGCCTAAATGTTCTAATGGAATATATGGCCATGTTAGTTTCTATAAATTAGTTTACTACTATTTTTTGTTTTTGAAATGCAAAATTGATGAAAGTATATATAAAATAATATTTCTCATTGTGTAACTGTTGTGTCTTGCCGTAATATTATTTGTCAGTGTCGGATACGACGCCATTGACTCGTTTACCTTTACAATTCAAATAAATGTTGAACTTCTTGTTAAATTCTATATTCATAACCCCATGTTATCTAAGTAGGGGTTCTTTGATGCAATAATGTCCAAGTGACCAGTGTTTGTCCTTCATTTTAAAAATCCTAGTGGACCACAAGTAGAAAATATACCTGTTTGGATAAACCTATATAAATTATATGGTTTCACCAGGTCAATTTCTGGAATCAAAATATCCATAGATAAACCTTTTTAGTTATTCTGTATTGGAACTAGTCAGAGGGTATGTTTAGATTGGTTAATTTTGCAGTGGCTCCACACGTGAGTTTTGTTGCTGCTATGTTCTTAGGCGTGGCTTGGTTTGTACTTGGTTTGAACGCGTGGTTTTATTGTGTTGATAAGAGATGCTGATGGGATATACATTAATTACTTTTGTATTGTTTTGTTGGACTGATCTCATTATTTTGTTAGACATATCTCACATATGGCATTCTTTCTTTGTTTTTGAATCTGTAAAGGCTATTAACAATCAATTTCTGGTATCAAAATTATCCATCGAGTTTTTTTTCATGTGCTTTACATTACTCAATGGAAACATTGGTTAGAGGGTATATCGTTTTAGTTATTCTGTATTGAAACTGGTCAAATTCAAATGTGAAGTGTATTAGGAAACATAAAATTATATGTTTTTTCTCTCCTTTCTTTGTTCTCTGCATTTAAGTTTTGTTATATTTGAGACGATAGAGTTTTATTCTGGGTTTGGTTGGTTGCCGACTTTGTCAGTGTGCTGGTTTTCCTGGATTTGTCTATTTCATGGTTGCTCCACAGGTGAGTTTTGTTGCTACTATGTTCTTATTCGTGGTTTGTTTTGTACTTGGTCTGAACGCGTGGATTTATTGTGCCGCTGATTGGTGTTATGAACAGTTCACCCACACATATTATGCCCTCCGTATATACTCAAGATATGGTATCCTACCAAAAAATATATATATCTCTATAATATAGACAACGGTTTTATAAATAGTAATTTATACATGATAAATATGTATGATATTTTATGTGTTGAATGCTTGCATATATATACATGTATACATACATATATACATTATTATTTTATTAAAATATTTTTTATTTTTCTTTAAGTTTTTTAAAAGTTTTTCTTTTTAAAAAGACGAGTTATTATGAGCTGGGTTTTATCACGGGGGAAAATTTATCGCCGTGCCCTCGGGCACGGACATCAGCTAGTGTATATATATAGGGAGAGGTTCTAAAGTGACCAAAATGATGGACTTTTTAATGGACCTTAACAAAAAATACATAATAACACATTAATTTTAATTCCTATAGTGTAATTGGTCCGCGCCAGCGACACCCGAGACCCCACCTTCACCCCACTACCTCCCCCCCTCCCCCCAACCACCCAACCACCACCATCACCATAGCAGTCCTTATGGCAGCGCTTATGACAGCAGCGCTGCCATAGGGGTGGGGGTGAGTGGATGGGGGGCGGTTCGGGGGGTTGGGGATCAATCGACATGCGTGTTTGGTGCCGCTGGCGAGGACCAGTTACACTATAGAAATTAAAATTAATGTGTTATTATGTATTTTTTGTTAAGGTCCATTAAAAAGTCCATTCTTTTTGTCTACTAGAGAACCTCTCCCCCTATATATATATACTAGCGGAATGCCCGTGCCTGAAGGCACGACGAAATATTCGAAAGCACATAATTACAAAACGGTGAAAATTTTCGAAGAACATAATTGCAAAACGGCAAAAAAAGAGTAATTTATAACAATTGGTCATAATCTCCTTTGTTTATAAACTATTCCCCCCGCTTAACAAACAACAAATAGTTCAACAACATTCAAATAATCTTAAATTCATCAAACAAATTCACATATAATATAAAATATACAATATTCATCAAATAAATTCTCATTGTGTCTCAAAAAAACAAAGTGTCAAAATTTTTAAAAAATTGGACAGAATCTCCTTTGTTTATTGGACTATCCACCCTTCTCAAGGGATATAACAACAAATCTAATAATATAAAAAAAACAAATTCTCCTAACAAAAGCTTCAATGAAACAAACATCTTAAATAAATAAATATATATATCCGTGGAAGCCCCATAGCAGCTCCGTGGCAGCCCTGTAGCATCCATGTAGTAGTTATTACCATATCAGCCCTGTATTAGCCCCGTAGCAGTTGCTACCATAGCATCCCCATAGAAGTCCCGTAGCACCCCAATAAAAGTCCCGTAGTAGCCCAATAAAAATCCCATTTGATTGGTCTTGGATTAAAACCTGAAATGAAAAGAAAAAAATTAAGTTCGTTCCCAAAAACAGTGTACGTTAGCAATTCAACTTTCGAATGGCATGGACGTACCTGCTGCTGCTGCCCCCACCCCCACCCCACCTATCACCCCCTCTCCTGCCACCCCTCATCCCCCGCACATCACCCCCTACCTGCTCCCCCCCCACCTATCACCCCCTCTCCTGCCACCCCAACCCATCACCACTCATCCCCCGCGCATCACCCCTTATCTACTCCCCCCCCCCCCCCCTCACACACACACCTGCTGCCCCCCACCCCACCCCACTTGTTGTTGCCCCCACCCCCTACCTACTGCTGCCCCCCCCCACCCCCCCCTACCTGCTGCTGCTGCCCCCACCCCCTAGCTGCTGTTGCTGCCCCCCACCCCCACCCGCTACCTGCTGCTGCCCCCCACCCCACCCCACTTGCGATTAAATCCGAGGTACAAAATGCAACAAATTCAGGAATCCCCTGTTCATGAATAAACTTGAAATAAATAAAAAAAAGAAAAGTTTTATACCTTTTGCAAAGGAACACCTAATCTGATTTTGAAGCTAAATCTCCCAACACACTGATTTTGGTGCGTACTTTTCAAAAAATCAGTACTGCCTAAAAAGACTAAATAAAAAAGAAAAGGTGTATACCTGTTTGGGAGTTTCAACTATAATGAAGTGATCTGCAAAAGAAAAAATATATAACAACAAATAAATAACAACAATCTCGTTACCAAGTAAATTAATCCAACAACTTTAGCAATGATCTTGTTAACAATACATGTAAATAGTCTAAAACAAAATGAATAAACTTAAAATATGTATGAGTGAGTGTGTGAGATGTGTGAGTGAGGGGGAGGGAGGGAGGAGGGGGAGGGAGGAGGGAGGAGGGAGGAGGGGGGAGGGCTGGAGACAGGAGAGGGATTCGGAGAGGGAGAGGCAGCCGGCGTGTGTGCGTGTGTGGGTTTGTGCATGTGTGAGATGTGTGCGTGAGTGGGGGAGGAGGAGGATGGGCATAATAGTAATCAATTCAATCAAAAGAAAGGAAAAACAATACATGCAGGGGTGAGATCAGAAAATCCTACCTGCGAAAAAAGTGTACACTATATATACAATAGTCCTAGGCGCCTTAAAATTCCTATACGTTGAAGCTGGCGCAGTGGAATAAATACATAACAAACCTAAAGAAAAAAAAACCAGACCCAACGCCACAACAAATTCCCCCAAACCTAAAGAAAAAAACCCGACCCACCACCGCAACAAATTCCCCCAACACGTGTGCGAAATTTTTTCAAACTTGGATCCAATTTTTTTCTTATCGAAATCATCAAAATTGTCTTTGTTATCCCTCAATCATCCACTTTTTAGGTTTTTAGTACGTGGGGAAACATTTTAATGTGATGGAAAACCTTGATTACAGATGAATAAACGAATGAAAATACATCAATAAAAAGAAATCAACACAAATCTTAAATTAATGGATCACCACTAAAAGCCTGTCAGGAACTTGTTTCCACTTTCTTAGCGTGAGTTTCTCAACAACCCGGTTTACGACACACAAACACGCAAGCATATCGTCAACAAACTAACAAATAAAAAATTAATTAATGAAATAACAATAAGCAACAAATATATAAAACAACAATAAACAATAAACCACCCCCCCAAAAAAATCCCCAAATCGCACCATCCCCAAATCTTACAAACTTAAAATTTCTCAAGCATCATTTTTCTTATATAAAACAACAATAAAAAATAAACTACAAAAAACAAAATCAGATACCCAAATCGCATCATCCCCAAATCGCACAAACTGAAAATTTTCGGACCCTAAAAAAAATCAAATCCTGTCTTATATAAAACAACAATAAACAATAAACTATGACAAACAGACACGTAAGCATATCGCCAACAAACTAAGAAATAAAAAATTAATTAATGAAATAACAAAAAACAACAATAAACCCAAAAAAAAAAAAAAATCCCCAAATCGCATCATCCCCAAATCTTACAAACTTAAAATTTCTCAAGCATCATTTTTCTTATATAAAACAACAACAAAAAATAAACTACAAAAAAAAAATCAGATACCCAAATCGCATCATCCCCAAAGCGCACAAATTGAAAATTTCCGGACCCTAAAAAAAATAAAATCCTGTCTTATATAAAACAACAATAAACAATAAACTATGACAAACAAACACGTAAGCACATCGTCAACAAACTAAGAAAAAAAAATTAATTAATGAAATAACAATAAACAACAAATATATAAAACAACAATAAACAATAAACCCCAAAAAAAATCAAATCCCCAAATCTTACAAACTTAAAATTTCTCAAGCATCATTTTTCTTATATAAAACAACAATAAAAAATAAAGTACAAAAAACAAAATCAGATACCCAAATCGCAGAATATGCCCCAATACTTTACACCCCTCAAACCTAAAATCTACAAATCGACCCACAATAAAAATGAAAAGAGTGTACCTTCTTTAGGTTTTGAAAGTATAATCAGTTATTCAGGTCTTGATTTCGTATTACCCAAAAACATTAAATCTGCCAAAAAAAAAATCATTGCATTACATCTACAAAAAAGACATTAGATTCAAACAACAAATTGATTTGTAAAGAAAGATGTTACATCTAAAAAAAAAATAATAAATCTAAAAATCTATAAATCGACCCATAATAAAAATGAAAAGAGTGTACCTTCTTAAAGTTTTGAAAGTATAATCAGTTATTCAAGTCTTGATTTTGTATTACAATAAATCTGCCAAAAAAAATCATTACATCTTTAGTATTCTCCAAAAAAAAAAAATCATTGACATTATATCTGCAAAAAAACATTATATTCAAACAACAAATTGATTTAGTATTCTCCAAAATCATTAAATCTGAAAAAAAAACATTAGATTCAAGCAACAAATCTTTAGTATTCTCCCAAAAAAAAATCATTGACATTAAATCTGCAAAAAAACATTAGATTCAAAAAATAAATTGATTTAGTATTCTCCAAAATCATTAAATCTGAAAAAAAACATTAGATTCAAACAACAAATCTTTAGTATTCTCCAAATAAAAAAATCATTGACATTATATCTTCAAAAAAAACATTAGATTCAAACAACAAATTGATTTAGTATTCTCCAAAATCTGGAAAAAAAACATTAGATTCAACCAATAAATCTTTAGTATTCTCAAAAAAAAAAAAAACCATTGACATTATATCTGCAAAAAAACATTAGATTCAAACAACAAATTGATTTAGTATTCTCCAAAATCATTAAATCTGGAAAAAAAACATTAGATTCAAACAACAAATTGCATTAGATCTGTAAAGAAACATGTTAGATCTCCCCCCCCCCCCAAAAAAAAATTAGATCTGTGCGTTATTTAGTGTGTGCGTGTGAGGCAAATGGGGCGGGGAGGCGGAGTGAGGAAGAGGGGGCGGAGTGAGGCAGAGGGGGCGGGGAGGGGAAGGGGAAAGGCGGAGTGCCTTGCGTGTGTACCTGTGTGCGTGAGGGAGCGGGGAGGGGGACAGGCGGAGTGAGGCGGAGTGCCTGTGTGCCTAGGGTTTGTGTGAGTGTGATTGTGTGCGTGTGTGCGCGAGTTAGATGATGAGAGATACTACCTGAAGGAGGAAGGCTTGGACGTGGAGGTGGAGGCCGGCAGTAGAGGGCGACGACAGAGGCTGGCGGCGAGGTTTAGGGTTAGGGGATGTGTCGAAGAGAGAGAGAGAGGAAATGTGTTTGTGAAATGAGGGAGACGGGAATTGGTTGGGGGGGGGGGGGGTAAAGAGCTTTTCTCCCATTTTCCACCTCATAATTTGTATAATCCTACGTGGCACAATCTCACACCATTAGATCGTCCAAAAAAATGCAATCTCAACCGTTGATTTTTTGAAACAGTAAAACACCCCCGTCTCATATATATATAACTAAAGATAAGTTGAACAATTAGGAATTTTGAGTTGAACCATTTTTATATGTTTTTGTAAATTTTAATATGGTTTCTCTGATCACTTATATCGAGGTATTTTTCTCTTCTCTTCTCTCTCTCTCTCTCTCTCTCTCTCTCTCTCTCTCTCTCTCTCTCTCTCTCTCTCTCTCTCTTCTCCCTTGATTTTTTTTTATTAATATATGTTTCTATTTTGCGGTTGTTTAAAGCAGTTTATGTTTGAAATTGATTGGGACTTTATGCATTCGAAATTGTTTCTAACTATACATATATATTTTTAGGCCTCTTTAACTGCATATTATAAATTATCACTACAAGAAAAATACCTTTTTATGACGCTCGAAAAAATAATTTAAAGACATTTATTACAAAAATATCATTTAAAGGTTAAAGTTATTATTAATGTGACATTTTCAATATAAAGCGTCATTTTATACATATTAGTATAATTTTTCATGACACTTAAAATATAAAAATCACATTTGATTATAGATATTATGACCTTTTTTAAGAGGTTTTAACATATGTGTACATATTATGACCTTTTTTTTCATCCCAAAATTTAGAAGCGGGGTTTTTGCCCCCTAATTTTTTTCTCGTTCTTTTGGAGTACTCCCGCACTCAGCCATCTCTCTCACTCAACGTCTCCTTCTTCTCTCTCTCTTTCTTCCTCTCTCTCACGATGTGTAGTTTTCTCTCTCTCTCTCTCTTCCTCTCTCTCACGATGTGTAATTTTCTCTCTCTCTCTCTCTCTCTCTCTCTCTCTCTCTCTCTCTCTCTCACTCACTCACACACACACACACACACACACACACACGCGACTCTCCCTCTCTCTCACGCATCTTGTCTCATCTCTCACTTTTCTACCTTCCATGTTGGCCAGATATTACACGTAACATTCAAACCAGAGTTATATATATACACACCGTTGACCTTACTCTTGTTTTTATTTATATTTCTCTTGTTGTAAATATATATTTGCTCATTTTTTCCACCTATGGAACTACTCGGTTCTTGATTTTGATTACCCTTCATCTTTATATTTCAACAATGTGAAATTTATAGGGTTTAGATTGATCAACAATGTTAATTTTATCAGATCGATTTCTTTTGCTTTTTAACAGATAGATATTAACAGTTATATATATGTTGATGTTAAAATCTTACAGTTATATGAATTGTGTCAATCAGGCACATAATCAATATTTCAAATTAGAGGGGGCTAAGTAGCTCAGTGGTTGGATTGAGGGCAAAAAGGTCAGACATAACTGATATTTGTTAGTTTTTGTTCAATTTTATTTTACATGTGTGTTTGTATGTTGGATTGAAGACTAACAAAAGCGTTTGACTACAGACTTTTATTACCAGAAAAATAAAATAAAAAAATAGAGTAATTTGAAAAAAAAAAGATTAATATTTTGAGTTTATGGATAATAGAATCCAAATAATAAAGAGGAATGATTCAAAGACCAACAAAAAAGACTCGAGTGAAAATTTTACGTTATTTTCTACTTTAAATAGACCCACACGCCTATCAAGATAGGCTTTTCACATTATATCAGTTTGTAATTTTAAGCGTTTCTCTAGCACTTCTCTATCACAAAGGGTGAATTTAAATATATGTATATATAGTAAAGGCATGTATCGGCATTATAGTCGTTGTAGTCTTCTCGAATGCATGCTTTGTTTTATTTTTATTTGGGCTTTTTTTGACTTGATCCTTACTCTTTAATACGCTATTTGACTTAACCCTCTTTACTAATCCCTTTAATTTAACCTCCAATTTTTTAACACCATTAGGCATTTTCTTGGAAAGATCAAATTGTGCGCGGTAATAAGCTTTGAGATATTTGAGAATGTAAATTAAATGGTACTTTTATCTTAAAAGTTTGAGGAGCTATGTCTAATAATGCATTCATGATTTTTTAACGAATTTAGGTTGCCATCTAAAAAAATGGGTATTAAATTAAAGGGATTAATAAAGTGAGGGTTAAGTTAAATAATTAAGTGAAAAAAATCATATTTTAAAAGAAATGATTGCTTTTACAATTTTTAGAGTAATATTTGCTATTATAATTTTTAGAGTGATATTTGTAATTAAATATATTTAGAATCCCAAAATAGTGCACAAAAATTCATATTCACTTTGTAAGAAAATGAGTCCAATTATAAGTACGTTTTGTGGACTTTCTTTTTCATTAATTATTTTGATTCATCCTTTATTAAAAAGAATATGGTATAAACTTTAAAATGAAAGAATCATGGGTACTTAATCAATGATTCATCAATACAATGCGAACCATTTGAAATTCTTGGGGGTGGCCATGGTCCCTCTTGGCCATGCCTTAGTTTCGTCACTGCTGTCAATTGTATTTTAGGTATTGGTAACTGATTTGGTTAGATTGATTTTGTTTTGTTTTTTAATAAATGCATACTAACAAATACATATTATATAGACAAAAGAAATACAAAAGAAATACAAAATAAATTAACAGATACATATTATATACATAAATACATTATCTTTATTTTTCAATTTTTTATCTTTGTGTTCAACTACAGACTGTTGGGTGATAAGTCAAAATGTCAGTCTCTTTATACACTCTCGAATTAAAACCTATGTATATATAAAATGTGCATTTGAGCTGTCAATTTATCAGTAGTTGGATTAAGTTAATCAATCTAGTATGTGAGTTCATTATTAGGAAGTTAAATTTTTAGTATTTTAGGAGAATTTATATTTTTTAAATATTGATTGGAACCCGGAATTTCCTTATGTCTTTTGGTGGCGTTTAGGAAAAATAGTGATTTTGATTCATTTTGTACGACATCGATGTATCGTGTCTGCAGATGTTAGTGTAGTGCACAAAAGAGTCAGACCTTAACTATGCTCACCAGATATTCATTGTGTCTTTTATTAAAATCACCACAATAACTTTACATTTGGTTACAATTGTCATACTATTACTTAATTTTTTAATATTTAAACATTAGCCTGATACGAGTTTGATACTTGCACATATTCTTCTTCTTAACTTCTTTTGTTATCTTCTGAAATCCACTGTTGTGTGCTAGTGCTTATGAGTGTCCTTGTGATTATGAGAGATGTGTAATCATACACACACATAAAAGTGATGTCTTAATTAGTTATGTGCTCTTGTGATATATATAGGCTTAAGAGAGTTGTAGTGGTGTGTTTAGGTGACAACTTTAGAAGCTCCATTAACTTTGTTTGATTCATTTGTGGTTAAGTTAGATCTTAAACTCTTGTTGGTGCATTATATGCCATTTTTTCATCTATTCTTCTCCTTTGACAAAGACCAACAACTTACCATTTGTTGTTGTTGGCAAATGATTAGAGTAGTTGTAAAAAATGTCCCAATTATCCAAATAATGGAATCCCAGAGGTTCAAGAGGTGCGCTAATTTCAGAGATTGGCATATGCATGTCTGTTTTGTAGTGATACTTAACAAATGTGTGCTCCAAATGCATAATAGACATGTTTCTATTGATGTTATATACAACTCCTTTCAAATCTTCATCATTATGGAACCTTGTAGTATGTATAGTTAATACACCACAAAGATACCAAAAACTGTTGATTGAACCACTTAAGACACAAGATGTGGATTAATAATGATGGAAAATAATAAAATGTACAAAATAAAGAAATCAAGACGTAAATGCACAACGATCGTTATGTCATTCGGCAAATCAAGCCTACATATATGAACAACCATATTCTTTTACATGAAGACTGTAGCGGCGTAAGTGACACGTGGCGGATTACAAGAGTGCACACAACTCTCAACCCCTAATCTCACTCGAGCGTAATAAAGCTCTAATACAGAGAACACTCACACTTGATGATCTTTTAAATAATAGGGACTCCTCAACACTAGATGTTCTTGATGTGTTCCATATAGTTTAGCACTTGGTGACCCAATGTTGTCTCCTCTTGTTTAACTGTGATTTTCTTCCCTAAATATGTGTCAAGATATACCCCCTATATATGTAATGTCAATCAAGGAAATAGGATTTCTGATGGCCGCTATTCATGACGATAGGAAGGAATAGAGTGAGACCTTTCACCAATATATCTACTGCAGCTCTTAAAATAATTATAATGTCCCTACATTCTCGGATTTATGAAGGAACGGGATAAGTGACGACCTTCAGATATTTTTATTTTAGCTACTGAGCCACAACTACACGTGTTTGATTCTTTTATATGAGCTACAGGATTCTATGCTTATTTGATATAGAATGAATGCCTTTCAATTACATATAGAAAACGAATATAACTTACCCCATTAAGATCTTTTTAAAGATATGCAAAAGTGACCTCTGCACTACCCTTTCGCCTTGTGGTGTATTAACTATACATACTGCAGGGAGCCACGATGACGAAGATTTGATAGGAATTGTCTATAACATCAATGAAAACAGGTCTATTATGCATTTGGAATTGCCGAATCACATCTATTTGGATTGTATTGATGTTAATGTTATAGATGTTAAATAAGGTTGTCATAGAAGTCCAAATAGATTTGTTTCTTCTCTCTAATGCATACAACACATATAGACTAATAACTGTTTCAATTTTTATTGTATACAACAACTATAGAGTAATAATTATTGTATACAATAATTTTTATATATGTTTCTGCAATATCAGTCCTTCAAATCATTTTCTATAGATGTTATTTCAAGAGATGTTATTGCAATATCTATAGATGTTGCTACAATATCAGTCCATCAATTCTGTTGCTACAATATCTATAGATGATATTTCTATAGATGTTGCTACTGTATCTAAGTTATTTATATAGATGTTGGTCCAAAATCAATTCTTGAAATATGTTTCTGCTCTCTGATGCTTCTTTGTTTGGATTCTATTGATGTTAATGATATAGATGTTAACTAAGGATGTTATATTTATCCAAATAGATTTGTTTCTTATCTCCAATGCATGCAACACCTATAAAGTAATAGTTATTCCAATTTTTACTATATACAATAACTCTAGACTAATTGTTATTTCAATTGTGTAACAACCCGTGTAATTTTGGGTTATTTTAATTAATTTTTGGAAAATGGAGGAAAATAAAGTTTTTGATAAAATTATTTTTATTGCTCAAATATGTTGGTTATTATTTTTAAAGGCGAGAATTTCAAACGGTTTCGAAAATGGAGTTAAAACGGATTTTAAAATGATTTTAAAATGTTTTTAACTCTTGGAGTTGTTTTGACTTCTTTGCCTTATTTAAAGGAGTCTTTTGGATTCCAACTCTTCATTTCTTTGCATTATAAAATGAAGTCGCGGGCAACCCTTTTAACCTACTTTTGGGCACAAATTTTGGCAGCAAATATATTTTATATTCCTCTTCTTTTTATATACACATTGACCCTTGAGATTTGTGAGTTCCAACCTTAGATTAGAGGTGTTCTTGGGGTTATTTTGTTGGAGGTTCTTGGAGGAGCTTTTGTAGATCTTTTGAGTTGATCTTGAGGATGTGATCGTTGGTTTCTCATCATGGTTTGAGGTATGAGGTTTTACACAATATGCTCCTTAAATCTCGCGAGTGTCATTCTCTTTGAATTCTAGTTTAATTGAAGAACTCATATTTGAATTGATAAATTCATTGAAATCTGGAAAATAATTATTGAAATTATTTTGATTCATGTGGTATGATTCATGTTGTTGAGCACGTTGTCATGAGATTTTAATATAGCACGGATGTTGGGCACCCGCCAAAATTCTTGTTTCCCGGGCTATAGCTTGATAAAGCATATACGGATGTGGTGAGGCCTGGTGACCCGGTTAAAGTGTTGTTGAGAAATTTATTGATAAAATTCTATTGAGATTTGCATTTGATTTGAATATTCGTACTCGTGTTGTTACGCTTTATTCATCGCTAAAATATATTTGTTGAGCATCTTTCTTGTCGTATTGTGTACTTCCCCATATTTTCTTTTAGTGCCAGGTTAGCTTGATTTTAGCGAGGATTGTTTGGGAAAGATTTGTATTATTTTTATGTATAGATCTTTGGAGATTTGTATTTTTATTCGAGTTAGATAGTTATAATTTTAATTCGAGAGACTTGTTGTAATTGAAGAGATTGAGATTAGTGGATTTATATTATTGTGGGTTTATTTAGATGCTCTATACCTTGTCACTTGTGGATTTAGATTTATTTTATCGCATTAGCGCTCTGTTCGCTCTCCCCGGGCGGGCGGGGTGTTACAAATTATTATTGCATACAACAATTGGAGTACAATTAATGTCTATGATGTTGGAAATAATGTAGAGTTTAGTTTGCAATTTGAACAAGGAAATATGCATATAATAAATTCTTTGTTTAGGATTATAGTTAGGCGGAGCGAGGGGTAATTCATTTTAAATTATAATTGCAAGTCAAACCAATTTCCTTGAAGTAAATCTGTGAGTAATTTGTTTTAATGAAACTATTTGTTGTGATAGTGTAGGTATTTTACAAGATAGTATTTCTTTGGATATGATCGAATGTGTGAATATCCTTTGGTACATATGTTGCCCTATAATAAACTAATGTGTATACATATTTGTTTCGGTCTATTTGGACTGATAAACTAAAATGTGAAACCATCACGAACTGATAAATTTAGGAGGTAAATATGTTTGATTTTATCTTTCTTCTCCTATCGTGCTATTGTTGTAAGTACTTACTATGTCACTGTGATTTTTCACGTATATATTGAATTTCATATTATTTAGATTGATTTTGGGGGATAATTTTAAGGGCATATCCATTGATTTTGAGGTCTTTTATTCTTTCCCTAATTTATCTTGCTTTTGGCTAACACTACCTGAGTGAGGCTATCGTCACAAATACATTTTACTTTATCAGTCCAAATAGATACTATTGAGACTACAAATAAAAATGAAGGTATGAAGATGATGATTGAAGATGAAATGGTGATCATATCAAATACATAAGAGACAAGGATTTTTAGAGTGGTTCGGCTATGAATAAAGCCTACGTCCACTGTTATTTTATTCTCAGGGGTTTACAATAACATAATATATTGTAGAGAGAGAGAGAGGTGTGTAGAGAATTGCTTTCTGTCCATATTCCCCCTTTTGGCTAAGGGGATGTATGTATTTATATTGATGGGAGTTAAAGAGATACAATGTCTTTATACATTCAGACATTTATATCTATATACAATGAATCTAACTGTTGGTCTTCTAGGATGGTCAATCTTCCTTGAGTTGCTTGGTATGCCATGTGTTGGTTGGTATGCCGACCAACTCTCCTTGGGTGCCGACTAACTCTCCTCGGGTGCCGAATAACTCTCCTCGGGTGCCAAACAAGTATAAATATTATCATGTAGGATGACAAGTGTCCTTTTCTGATTAGTCCTCGTAGATGGAGAATTTTTCTGTCAACAAAAGCCCCCAATGCTCCCTGCTTGATGGTTCACTGAAAGGATGGAGTGTTTATTCTGCAGTATTGCTCAGTGCTCGTGAAATTCTTGATTTGTCTTCTTGATTTGTTCAACAGAAAGTGTATTATCTCCCGGACGACATATGATGCAGGCTGATCGATGGTTGCTAATCTTTCTTTTGAGGAACTCTGTTCATCAAGCGAACGCGTGCTATGTATCACCCCTGGGAATTTGGATGCATCCATGCCATATTATGCAACTTGTAGCTTGTCATAAACTTCAAGGATATTGATTGGTTTGCTAGTCGACCAACTGCCTCCTGTGCCGAGCAACTGAGTGCTAACTTCACATGCTTGATTTTTCTGATTTATGCTCCTCTGAATACTTTGTCGAGTAACATACTAGCTTTTGAACCCAACTCTTCAATCTGATTAGTACCAAGCTAGTGGTGGACTTTGAAATATTTTCATACAACTTCTTCTACAATATTGGTCGGGACAGTAGTAGTAAAGATCTCAGTGATGTAGATGCTGAATCTGACTCCTGAATGTGCATAATAACTCCTGAATATGCCTCCTGAACTTCAATATGCCTCCTGAACTTCAATATCAAAACTAATTCCTGAGCAAGAAAAATAACTCCTGAATGATGATTGGTCGGGGGCCCGACCATGTAAGTTTGTGGAGTTGAATTTGATGCTCGACTGCATGATGTTATAAGAATGTGCCACCGAATGAACAACTATATCTGTAATAGAATCCCCCAAGTGTGGAATATGAACTTTGAATGATTTCTTGGCCTTGAAGTATGTTGGTCTTGCTAGAAAAATAAGGCCGAAGAAATGTTCCCTGAAATGATTCCCTAAGATCTTTGCATGTTTGCATTTTTATTTTCTTGGAAATACTTTGTAAGATGCTTTCCCTGTTGTTTTGTTGATGAATATACATATGTAGAAGGGTAAATTGTCCTGTTTTGCATAAATATAAATTGGTTTAGAAAATTTATTTTAAAATAAAGTTTTGGAGTATATTTTATATAGCTTTAAAAATTTATTTTATTAGAGGAGTGTGAGTTAAGAAATAGTAAGGGGTAAATTTGTCATTTAACACCATGGTGTTAACTTTGTCAAAATGAGAAGACTAAAGGAATTTTCAATTTTTAATTCTGGTAACTCTTGTGTCTCAACTTCCTCTGACCAAGGCTAAGATGTCGCCGACCAACAAAATGGCCCAAATAATAGTCGAGCACTGCTGCCGACCTGTTTAACTTTTGGTACAAAAAAAATATCTCCGATCAATAATTTCCTTGGTGCCAGAAGAAATCGTCACTCCCGACCAGTGATGGGAGGTCGAGAATCACCCAACCTGTTTGTCATTTTTGTTCTATACTTGCCACCGACCAGTTTTATGAGGTCGGGAAGCCTATGACCTGTGCAAATTCGGCACTGACCTTTTGTAGAGGAGCTTCTGACCTGATTTGTTCATCGTACAAGAATCGTCGACCAAGAAACAGATGGTCTCCGACCAATAAATGATGCCGCCGACCAAGTTTAACCACAATACCAATAACAGACCAAGGTTCAGATAATCGTCGACCAGTAAATAAAAGATCGAAAAGTTCTTCTGGAAGTGTGATACATGTCTCTGATCAACAAAAAGGAGATGCTGACTAACAAAAATGACCTTTAGAATACATGCTACTGACCAAGAAGCAAGTGGTAATGACCAACAGAGTAATTTCGTCGACCAGGAAAATGATCTGGCCGACTAGCAATAAATTATCAATAGATGATTGTCGATTAACATTAGATGAAGGAAGAAGCTTCCAATCTTGTGCGAGAAAACCTGGTAGAAACGCCGACCAACCTTACGGGTTATGTCCATTCAATGTTGGATGCCTCCGACTTATACAACACATGACGCTGACCAAAACTCTGTAGCTGGTAGCCGCTGCCCAAGAATGGATAGTGTCACAATCTACCGACCTGTGATATGTTTTGTCGGCCAATTATTTTCTACGCTCACAGTAGTCGCCAACCACCATGAGTTGTTCGGGTAAGAATATCTTCCAATAAGGACGGGTAACAAGCCGGAGAGGTCCATGGTACTACTTGCGTTTCAGATGAGTAACATCCAGATAGGTTTTACTATCCGATTTTCACATTCAGTTTGAATTCATGGTTCCTTTTCAACTAAATCAATTTGATAAGATCTGAGACAGATAAAATTTAAATAATCTAAATCTGATGACAAATATGCATATTGATGTTGCTGAATAACGAATTTTGAAGAGATTTCCATCTCCTATTTGTGCTCAGGACCTCCAATTTAAGGCAATTTCTTTGGATTGGGAGATAAAACGTTGTTTTCGTATTTTTCAGTTCTAGAGAGAAATGGAAATTCAAAGAGTCACCGTCTCAAAATCAACAATGAATATTTTCAACAATTTGACACAGTTGTGCAGATTTATAGATAAAAATTATATAGTTCCTTAACATAAACGTTGCTATTATCATCCGTTTTAGACATTTATTCTTAGTCAAAAATATCAGATATGGAAACTAAAATATCAGATCTAATTCATGGAACAGAAAAAGTTTTGATGTTCAGAGAAATCTTTCGATTGAAACTGTCTTTTCATATTATGAGATTCAGATACATGCTGGGTTTGAATAAATTGATTTAACCGATGCTTTAAACATGTATATCCACAAAATTTTGAGAATCCCTATATTTTAGGATTCGTAAAAAACTTATAAAATTTTTAAATCTACTGTTTTACATATTCCCAAAGTAAGAATAATAAATGAATTCATTCATATAAAAATTATGATTAAATCAGAAGATGTATCTTCAGCATATAATTGAATTGATCTCTAAGTTTATGGATATAAACGTATGAGAATCATGATTTGAACAAAAAGATGTGTGCATATAATTAGTTATACATAGAGAAAATAAAAACTTAGCTTTTGATGGAGAACAATGTTTGTAACACGTTCCCACAGACGGCGTCAATCTGTTGATAACTAGAAATAACATCTATGTTATCTTATCGGCATCAACAACAGATAAAAATGAAGGTATGAAGATAATGATTGAAGATGAAATGGTGATCATATCAAACACATAAGAGGCAAGGATTTTTAGAGTGGTTCGGCTATGAATAAAGCCTACATCCACTGTTATTTTATTCCTAGGGGTTTACAATAACACAATATGTTGTAGAGAGAGAGAGGTGTGTAGAGAATTTCTTTCTGCCCAGATTCCCCCTTTTGGCTAAGGGGATGCATGTATTTATATTGATGGGAGTTAAAGAGATACAATGTCTTCATACATTCAGACATTTATATCTATATACAATGAATCTAACTGTTGGTCTTCTAGGATGGTCGATCTTCCTTGAGTTGCTTAGTATGCCATGTGTTGGTTGGTATGTCGACCAACTCTCCTTGGGTGCCGACTCACTCTCCTCGGCTGCTGACTAACTCTCCTTGAGTGCCGAACAAGTATAAATATTGCCACATAGGAAGACAGGTGTCCTTTTTTGACTGGTCCTCGTAGATGGAGAATTTTTGTTTCAACGGATACAAAGGATCTTAACATATTTGACTACCCTCTATTAAAATAATGAAACATATATGTTTCTTCACTTCAATACATACAACAACTATAGGCTGTAATATCAGTCCAAACAGATCTGTTTCTGCTACACTTATCTATGTAACTATATAAAATTGTTGCTTGAAATTAGCACCAAAATGTGTGAGAGTGACACGTGGCATCTTAATTTAATGTAAGTTATTTGTTGAACATCTATGTTGTTTCATATTTGGCTCCCTACATTTTCACCCTAACTCTTCTACATTTAATTCTACATTTAATGTCAGTTAAGTTAACATGGTTAGCTATTCCATTATCAGAACTCAAATTCGGTTATCCTTCTTATCTCACGTCTTTGGATAAACGAGCCTAGTCATCTACAATGCATTCTCACTTCAATCTTTTAAGAGGTACTATATAGTAATAACACTGTTTTCCCCATTCATTGGTTGTTTTTTATAGTAGAAGTTTATTTGTTTTACTTTAATTATATTTTTGTTGGCAAAACATTTGTTGGTTTCATTCAAATATCTCAGGAATCAATTGAAAGGTACATTGTTTTTCCCCTCATTCCATGTATTCTGCATATGTTTATTATTTGATCTCAAAATGATTATATTTGTTTCAAATGTGATTGCATAATAATCATATTATACATACATTTGATTTAGTTTTCGAAATTTTGACATTACATGCTTCGTAAAATAGTAAAGCAAATAAGTATTGATTGCTATTGGATAGTAATAATATTTTAAATAGATTTTATAATTTTTTTTGTTTGCACATTAGGTGTTTGTTAAAATGTTAAAGAAGATAATTATTGATTGTTATTCGCAATTTACTTGATAGTTGTTCTCCAATTGAATATATTTGTTTGAAATGTGATTGCATAGTATTCATATTTTACACACGTTTTTTCTTTTTCTTTCAATTAGAAATAGTACCACATGCATGTATACCTCTGTCAATGATATGCTATGAATTTGGATATGACAGAGCATATAATTTATTAGTTGAATACTTGAAAAGAGCCTATAATATTTTCCATTTCTTTTGGGAAAATATGATCATTTCGATACATGTATACCTCTGTCAATGATCTGCTCTGTCAAGTATGAATCAAGGATATGCTATGTCAGAAAAAGATATGAAATATGGTTTGTCAGTGATATGCTCTGTTATAATCTTGGTTAACATGTTTCGAATGTGTTTTTTAAGTTGTACGTCGAAGTCATACCTGTTTTATACTTCGAATGTTTCACCCAAAAATTAACTGAAATATGTTCTTCACTCGACTGATTCATGTATACCAAAATTCTTTTGGAGTCGTGTTTTAATATTCTCCAATAAGTTCCCCATGAATTATTCCAATATTCCTCATAACCGTTGGACCCATAAACAAGTATTAAAATTGCGTGGTCTATATCAAGTTTGTTGAAATCTAGGACTAAACATGTTACCATGAATTTACGTAGGGTGAGAATTTTATTTTATTGAAAGTTGATGGATACCCTATATGTGGATCAAATTATTGTTTTATATCAGAATGAACCTCGAGTCTAATTAGTATTACAGTAATTCCGTGGGATGGATCGTCAAATTAGTATCGGGATTTCTTCCCTTAAAACTCCACACTTACGTATGGTTACTTAGAATTAAAGTTGGTCCAGTTCGTAAATGTTAGTCCTAGGATATTGATCTTGATATGTAGAAAAACATAGGAGCATCTAGACATGAAAGTAGTAAATATATGGCTGACCTTTTTGCAGCCGGTAACCGTTGTGCACAATGATTTCTCTAGCAGTACATGTTGCGCTTTTAGGTCGTTAATGATATCCATTAGGATTTTCTAATGAGTTATGTTTGGAGTTGAAATAACTAATATAACTGATAAACATTGCAACATAATGGATTTAACACGGGCTTTTCCAAGTCCATTGAAAACCTTTCTAAAACATTTTTCATGTAGCTAGCTTAAGAGATGAACATCTTGCTCTTTGTTCAGTCAATCAAAATCTTTATTGCAAGTATCTTTCTTACACCCCTAGATCTTTCATTACAAACTCATTACTCAGTTGAATTTTCAACTTCTGAAGTTCAAAGGTTTAGAATTATCTATATCTTTATCTACTGTAAGGGCATAAGAGATAATCTCAGCAAATCCATACCATTCCAAAAAACACCAGAACAATCAACCTTGAAATCAAAAGGGAATTTCTTCATATCCATCCACTTATTTGATAAAGAATCTAAATTTTAATAGGATCTGAGGGCTTATCCCATGATCCGAGGGTTCTGATAATTTTGAAATCAGTTTCTTATTCAAATTCATATCATGCGACACTTTTGTTTAGTCTTAATGTTATTTGTTTAATAGCATTGATAATTAAAAAATATGTTTGGTTATTTAAGGATAGAGAGAAAGGTTCAATTTCAATTTTATATTTTTATGTTTTCCACTTTTATTATTCTAATTGTCATGTTATTTCAATTTATGATTCTTAATTCATTTGCCAACAATGAATTTGTTCATTTCCCATTATCTTACTTTTCTAATACATATAAATAAACAGTTTAGAAATATTCGGCCACGCATCGCGTGGCCTGCATGCAAGTAAGTTAATATATATGCATCTTAATTAATTAGTTAGCTAAGTCAATTCAAATAAGGAAATAGCATCTCACACAATTTGATTTATTATTATGGAAATCGAGTCTTCTTGAAATATTAAAACACATTAAAGAAAATACTAGTGTGTGCGTAATCATATGTCGTGTATACATTATAAAATTCCATTAAATTAGAAACTTGGTGATCTGTTTCTTAGAAACTTGCATGTTTAGTATACTGAACACATATTTTTGCTGTTCTGTTTATCCTTTTTATCAACTACCTGTTCTTTTTTCTTTTTAATGCTATTTTCTTGTTTATGCTTTTGTTTTTACTAGGTTTTGTTTTATCTGTTTTGTATGCTCTTTCAAACTTTACTAAATTTTAATATTCATTTTTCTATGAATGAAAATTGCAAACGAATATCAGTCAGCATATGCGGAATACCAATTGCATCAGTTGCCGCTCCGATTGAAACCTCGGCCTTAATACATGTCTTCTGAACAAGACCATTCACAAGCATCATGATTGCCATGCAATATAACATGACCAACATTTCCTCTTAATGAAAAGCATCGTCAGTTTTGTCATTTTGAAAGAAAAGATATTTTTGCTGAACTTCAATATTGGAAGCTATAATTTCAATCACTACAGGTAAACATCCTTTCCTTCTCCAAGTCGGTATTCTTCTGAGAGTTGGAATCTTCACTTAAGGTGAATTTGGATTGATTAATGTGATTTGAGTATACATTTAAAAAAATCTTCTATTTTTATTTTTATTTTTTTATCATATCTCCACATCTTGATGTTCCAAAAGGTGGCATATAAAATTATAGTGCAGGTGAAAAGTCAAGTATCAAAAGGTTAACAAAAAATAAGTTAATCGATTACTTAACAAAATGTTAAATTTTGTAGACGGGTGTGAATCCCAGCAAATGGAAGCACTTTCTCATGACAACCGCGGTGGCCTCACATAGCAAGAGTCTACTTGGTTCTTATGCTGACCCAACAACCTGATAGTTGGAGTAGAATCTCGTGAAGTCCTCTGATAAGCCGTATAGATATTCACACAACACATTTGGTAAAAGATTGGCACAAGCCTCTTCAATAATCTCTGAAAACTGGAGAAAATGAAGCCCTAATCCACGGTCATCCGGATGATCCAACTCTATTATCACTTCCTTCTTCAAGTCATCTATGTCTTTACCAGATTTCCTGATGATTGAACAAGTGTGACCATGTGCATACAACAAATATACAACAATATTTCCCTTATCACTAAGCATCTGATAAAAATTAAATGTGTAATTGGTCAATCTGTTGTTCTTCAAGTCAGCATACTTAACAACCCCATATCCCATTGTTTCTGTAGTTTGATCAAGCTCCTTTGTAGTCCACTCAGTACCCTTACCTCGTTCAACAAGAGACGCTTTACAACAAGTCTTGTCTTTATCAAGTAAATCAACCAATTAAACAACTTCAGTACTGCGAGTCCGAAATTGCTTTCCATCATCACCAAGAACGAGATGGCTAGCTCTAGGATATGCATTATCTTCAGCAGGAAGCTAACATGCGCATTTGGCGGCAGTGAATACCATATCGAAGTGGTCATGCTGGCCAACATCAGTAACATATATTATCCACTCATCTTTTTCTTCATTAAGTCGGTACCATAAAGCTGCAAGATCTGTTGAAGCATAGTTGAACCCTCCGTCCCTCTTCACAACAATAAGAGGTATATTTTTCCCTTCAATAAAGATCACTTGAGCACCTTCACTTTATTTAATCAATCCTTTCTTACTTAACAACTCCAAAGCCCTAGGAATATATGTTCTCATTCTTAGTTAAAGGAGAGTTTTTTAGAGTAATGGATAACCAACTAAAAATAAATATTAACGCATCTATGTTCTCATCCGGTTAACAAAATAAAGATTATGTTACTTTTTTTCCCTCCTTTCCTTCTTTTCTTTCTTTATGCTGTTATAAGAGCATATGTTATAAAGACTCCACTATATATAGTTCGAAAACATCACTAAAAGTACCATCTGGGGTATTTGCAACAAAATGTACAGTTCCGGGGCAGGGGTCAAGATTTTTATTTAATATTTTTGTTTGGTTCTTTTCAAACTGCGGCTTATATCTGTGACAAAATTGTCACATCTTATATCCGTTACAAAACCCTGGGATTATAGATATACTGCTTGCATAATTTGAAATTCCGTCCATTGATTTCTAAGCGTATTAAAAAAAGGTCGTACCTAATGCACAAATTTCATGTCAAACGAGCACAAATTCTTTTCGTACTACTAAACTTTTAAATACCTGTTGAAAAATTGATGCAAGTACATACGATACTTTTACATCAGTAACTACTCAAGCTAAGAATTTTCATAACCTTTTATACCAGTAAATGTTCCTATTTATATCCTATATATTCTTAAATCAATTCTTTTCCATGTGAAGGAATTTGAGTCATTTGGAATTTTGTTTTTATCGATAAGCTTCGGTGAGCAAGGTACATGGAAGTAAATACTGTTGCGGAATGAAATGTATAATTTTTTTATTTTTATATTATGACGTATGTTTGATCCTTTATAAAGTCTTCCTAAGTTGAGTTTTGAAGTTGAATTTCTCTAATAGCCACTATTATAATGCTTTTCCTCAAGTTTTATGATCGTTTTACCATTTGATCATTATGGATGTCGAATTTTTGAATGGGTGTTTGCACGCTAAGTAACTTATAAGTCTGCTTTTAAAAAAAAAAATTTAACCAATTATCTTTTATGATTGCCTGTCTGATACCCAATATTAAGACAAATGCATAATGTGGCTATATTCGACACCTACTTTATAATAATTAGCGATGCTAATTTGGCAAGTGTTGCCAATGAAATATATTGCATTATCGATGTCAAGCTTGCGTTCAACTTATCTTTTTTTTGGATCAGTTTGATGCAACCTCACCACCATGACTAGTAATACTGCTGCCACTTGAATGGGTAGAACTCTGGCGAGGCTGCTGGATATTTGAACCAACTGAAACACTGGACATGTTTACTAAAGAAGACATTCTCATTAAAATGGGGTTAAAGTTGGATCCCAAAATAAGTTTAGGCCTCAACTCCGCTGACGAGGATGATGAGGCTAAATCAATAATTGAAGATACCCCAGAGTAAGAACCAACATGCATATTAGTAAGAGAGAATGCAGATGGACCATATGCAAATGATATAAGATAGGTTAACGTAGAAATTAGTTCAGGTTCAATACTAAAAGTTTATACAATGGATGATTTCTACTAGGTAGTTACTTTTTTTTATTCATTTATGTAAATAGATTAATACTACCTGTTTTGGTATTCTACACTTCAATATTGAATTACCCCAAAATCATTATATTGTCTTGAATCAAATTGATCACTGCATTTCGTTTTAGCGTAATACATTCAAGTTGTTATAACTATCAAATTTTTTACATCCATTTTACCAGCTCAAGTCATGATAACGAGGATGGTACCAACAAACTTAGACAATGATCTCCATTTATGCATATTGCACAAGAATCAAGCACTCAACCTTCGGAAATGCAAACTATAGAGGAGGGAGACAACATAAGAACGTCGAAAAGACTCAAATCAGCAAGGTAACATTTCTATATATTATGTTACTTACACAAATCAACATTATAAAAAGCCTCAAATCGACAAGGTAATATTTAATACATTTTGTTACTTACACAAATAAACATTATATTCTAACAAAATCTCTCTACATTTAAACATTAAATATCGTTATTTTGCATGAACAAAGGAATGGATATCAATGAGGGAGGGAAATGGTTATTTTGCCTAAGTAGTGAATAGGGCGGCGGAAATCGGGTGGTGGATGTGGTATCCAATCTAGAATACTGGGGTCCCCAAACTCAGAGGAGGACGAGAAGTAATGTGAACAGAGTGTAGAAAGGGTGTGGTGAGAGGGCGTATGGTGTGAAAGTGGGAGTAAGGAGTCATTAGGAGTCTCCCTAGGTGGTTGAGGGTTCCTGGGTAAGTGAATGTACTATGGGGGTCGGGATATAAACCGGGATGAGGGTTTTGGGTAAAAGTGGAGGGGTTAACTGTTGTGGGTGGGTGAAATGAGCCCGGAGGGTGCGAATAAGTGGTCGGATGGGAGTATAGGGTGGGTGGAGACCCGAAAATGGGTGGGGGTCACTATGTGGGTCGAGGGGAGGTTGAAAGGAGGTGGACGACCACCAAAAAGGGGGTGGAATTGGGCAGGGGTAAGATAGGGAGTAGTCCAGGTTTGGTGGGGGGGTCGGGGGCTGTTTTTGGAAGTCAGAGGGGTGCGGGTGAGGGTGACGAGTGGGCTGGTGGTGGTTTGGGGCAGTTTATTTAGTGTACGGAGGTTTTCCAGGGGGTTGTGGTAGGGGTTGCCCTCGGAGGCTGGGTGGAGTAGTAGGGGTGGAACAAGGGCTGTTCGGGGGCTGAAGCAGGGTCGCGGGGGGAGGGGGGAGGGGGGGCGAGGTTGGCGGTGATGGTGGGGTTTAATTTGTCCATTGGGGACTTTTGGTGGCTGGACAATAGGGGGATGGGTTGGGTTGGGTTCGGGGTAGCCTCAGGTACTGATTGTAAGGGTGGTGGCTAAGTTTTGGGATTTATTTTCAGTTGGGACAGCAGATGTGGGTGGTTTGATGGCGGAGAGAAGTTGTGCCATTTGATGCTTCAAATCCTCCATCTCGACTTGTTATTTTTTTGCCCATTCTTCGAATTGATCTTTCAAATCTTGGTTGGCCTCTTCGTGCTATTTGGATTTCTTGGGAGCCATTGCGAGTAGTGTACGATTTGATAAAAATAAACACCGATACACTACACCAATGTTGGAGCAACACCTGCTCTGCTACCAATTTGACATAAACTACACGCCAATGGCTTAAAAGCAACAACAAACCCTAACTTTAGAGAGAGAACCAAATGATATCTTATATTTCAAATCGGAGGAACGTCTTCAAATGAAGACTACATGGGTATTTAAAGGGAAGAGTAACTTAGACTCCAAACTAAGGCACTAATTACAAAAATGCCATTGCTACTCATAGCCTTTAGATACTAAAACAAAACAAGGGAGAATGGTTTTATAAAAATAATAAAAAATAACAAAAGAAATTAAAATACTAATGTGCCCAAAAATATATCAAAAAATGACAATTATGCCCTAGATTCACATCAAGACTCATGGTTAAAGTAAAAATAATATTGAAGCATGAAAACATAAGATAAGAGAAAAATGATATGAAAAGAGACATAAATTCCTCACACAGGATCAAAGAAAGTTGTGGAAACAACCTGAGTAGTCACGTGACTCACGGGTTTGAGATTTGATCAAAATTTGAAAATTTTAAGTGTTAAAACTTGAAAATTGGACTTTGAGGACGAAAATGCGAAACAACAATGAAATATTACGAAAAGAGGCAAACACACCTCATACATGATTAGAGTAACTTGTACAAACAACCCGTGTAGTTATGAGACTCATGGATTCAGACGTAGTTCTAAATTTCAAATTTCTAAGTATAAAATTTAAGAGTTGGGGTGGACCGTGAAAACGCAAGATAAGAAAATAATGACCCGAAAAAAGATGCGCACACCTCACAAGGGACTAATGTAAGATTATTGTTAGGCTCTGCGAGTCATGTGAGATTATTATTATATTTTTTTTAACTCGGACATGAGTCTGTTTAACCTTTATGTTGATGAACTTAATTTTTTTTTATCTTATATATGTTGAATCGGTGGAAGGAATTTATTGTTGGTTTAGTTGTGGCTTCTGTTGTTGTTGAGTTTATTTTAATGTTAAAACAGGTTGGATTTCACGAATAAACAAGGGAAACTTGATCGAAGTTTTCTGAAATTAATAAGTGTTATAAATTGATTAAGTTGAATAGGCACGCATTTGAAAATTGGGTATTGGTGGACGAAAAAGTAAAACATCTAATAAACATACCAGAAAGCGAATATACATGCATTTTTTGCCCAATTTTTTAAAAACTGTTTACAATTATTTATGTCATATAAAAAATCTTTTCGACTTAAATTATGCACGCCTTAATACTTTGAAAAAATGGGAATTCCTATGTTGTGTTTTACATTGCACTAGAGATTTATATATGATGTTTTAAACTTATGCAGGGCATCTACTTAGAGGCATGTGAAAGGTTTATCGCTGTTAGACAACGTGGAAGTGAACGTAAGCGGGAAGAGGACTTCGACGCATTGTTGCCTAAAATTATGAAGCGATTATTACTACAGAGGAACACTTAATTTTGATAGACAAATTTAATTTATTTTATGTGTTGGCTCGATTTGATTTCACGTAGTTTTGTTTGATGTGAGATAAAAAAAATGTTGGTGGGAGCATTGTTGTATTTCTTCGCTGAATGTTATAATCTATAATGTACCAATTGTAACATTGAATGTGGAATAAATGATTCTATGCATTTTGGTTTGTGTTTAGATTTATTTGTCAAGTATGACATTAATATTAGTTATTTTTTTTTTATTGTATGTTTAATTTATGACCATTTATATTAAACCTTCACGTGACGAAATTTTTATGACCTTTTTAAAATTTTGAAAACTGTTTATCATGACACTTTTTAAATCAAATATGACATCTTATAGAGTATATTATGACAATTTTTTGTAGCAAATATGACATTTTTGAAAAAAACTCATATATAACTGTTACTTAATATGACACTTTTAATGAGTACCAATTATGACACCCAAACTTATGACGCTTTTTATTTAAAGATAAAGCGTCATAAAATGTTTTTTATGACACTTAAAAAGGTCATAAAAATGCCTTTTTCTTGTAGTGTATTACCTCATTCTTTACTTTTATTATTATCATCATTGTTGATTATGTGACTTAAAGTTTTGAACTTTTGCAGATGCATCTACAAAGAGTCATGTAAAGGTGTATCGTGGTTGAACAACACGGTCATGAACGTAAGTGGGAAAAGCACTTTTGCACATTCTTGTCTAACGATGAAGCGATTATTACTATGGAGGAATATTTAATTTTAATAGGAGAATGAAATTTGATTGAGATGTTATCTCAATATGATTTAGTGTAGTTTCGTTTGATATGAGACGAAAAACATATTGGTTGGAGTATTGTTTGATCTCTTGGCTAAATGACATAATTTACAATGTATCTACTATAATATTGAAAGTGGAATAAATGATTATACATCTTTTGATTTGTGTTTTAGATTGTTTATCAACCATAATTTGAATATTTTTTTAAATTATATGTTTTATTTATGACAGTTTATGTTAAACCTTCATGATATGAAATATTTTGCATGACAATTTTTAATATATAAAAATAATTTGTCGTGACAGTTTTTAAAATCATGCATGACAGTTTTTGGATCATATATCACAGTTTTTAATGCATAAAAAGGTTTATCATCACAGTTTTTATATTATATATGACAGTTTTTTCAACAAACTGTAATATTTTATTGGATTATTTTGTGGTTTAATGATGGTTTGAAAAAAACAGTCATATATAATACCCATATAACATCACAGTTTTTACTTGTAAAAATCTTGATACCAAAACTTATGACTGATTTTACCTATAAAAAATGCCATAAGAGGCTTTTTATGACTTCTTTAATTTTCATAAACACTTTTTTTTCTTGTAGTGAATGTTGGTCTGAGTAATGGAATAAATATTCTTGGTAGTGTTGATAACTTTGAATTTTGTGTGTATTCGTTGTTTGAAAGCCAAGTTAATCAAAACCTCCATTACCTACAAAAATATAACAATCTAAAGTGTAGCAGTAAGTAACGGTATCAATCCATATCTAGGGGGTAAAGCAAGGGGAAAACAATTGTAATTCACTTTTATTTTCTTTTAGGGATTTTTACTTTTTCTATATTTTTTATGCTTTTTCAATATTAAAACAATTTGGGTGATTTTGTGAAATAACACTACTAAATCAAAGATATAAAGAACTAACTAAAAAGTGACTAAAAATGAATAACAAAATCTAACACTAAAATAAGAGATCAAGTGAGGTAAATAAATGTGAGAGGAGTCAAGGAGTGAAACTACACCACAAATTTTAGCTATTCTGACTAATTAATTTAATTATTTGAATTCTCCCAAATTAATATCAAAATTACAAATCAACTCTCGTTGCAAATATAATTTTAATAGTAATCTTTTAGAAAATTAAGTTTAACCCCCCGACAACTCTAGAAAATAGATCAACACTCCTTTTAATTAATCACCAACTAGGATTGATTCATCAAAATGTATGTAAATCTTAGATAATAAATTTAGAGTTGAAATTAAAGTAATAATACCACAATTGAGAAACCCATATCTCTAGTTCGAATCTAAAATGAGTATTATAACTAGAATTTTGATTTTCTTTCGAAAATCATTTACCCTCTTTCGAGGCGTAAATTTAAGGGTGATGGATCAAAATTAATATTCAAAGGAAATTTTCAATTAATCAAACTAATTAAATCAAAATAACATCAAATAAGGGTTCACCCCACCCCTTGAAAGGGGAATTAGCCTAACATCATATTAAACATGATAATCAAATAAACTAGGCAATTAGAATAAAAGTAGAGAAGAGAACAATCAAACCAAATCTTTTTGAGTGTAATTGAACTCCAATCCTTGAATTTGCACATCATCCGTTCACTTTGAGCATCCAAATGATTTTTAATAATAAAAACACACTCAATTGAATATCTCACAAATTTATCATTCACTAGTCTCTAATAAAAAATATGAAAAAAACTATTTACAAAATATTTCCCTAATTTATTTTCTACTCTAAACTATCTCTCTAACTCTCTCTAGAATTCTCTTCAAATGACCTTAGTCTTATTTTATAGTGTGGCACATGGAGCCAGGGGTATAAATGGGAGGACAAAGGTGTGCATGTGGTTTGGGTGTGTCATGTGAGAAGGAATAAAAATCAGATTGATCATGAGGTTATTTTTGAAAAAAAGGATAAGTGGTTAGTTAGGGGTAATTTAGGAATAAAGGGTAAATGGGGATAAAACACATGTGGTTCTTTAGTTGTTAAATTTGTCTTGGTTTAGTTTGGCTTTATGCAGGTGAAAAATCGTGTATGGCTTGGGTTAGAAATGGTTTTGTCGGTTTGGTTATGCCATGGCGGTTTGTATTGGAGTCGGGTTGCCGCGGGTTAGGCTAGAAGGGCTGGTCGGTGGTAGGTTCGAAGTATGGCAGGTGATGATGGGTTGCAATTTCTGGTTGGTCTGGATAGGGGTTAAGGTTTCGGGTTCGAGTTGCTGAAGGGGTACGGGTTCGAGCAGGTGGGTTGGCTGGAATGGGGGTGTCGGGCCAATACTGAGTTTGTTTGCTGTACCAGTGAGTTTGGGCGAGTTCAGGTTGGATGAGGTGATAACGTGATTGGTTTTTCAAGTGGGTTTATGGAAATGATTATAGAGGTTGGGTTTTGAGCTTTGTTGGCTATGGAGGAGAGAGAGGGTGTGTGGGTTGGATGTTGAAGATAGGTTTTGGTGGGATTGTGTGTGTGAGGGTGTTTGGGGTTAGGGTGTGTGTGAGTGAGTTGATTTGGGTGATAGTGTGTGTATTTAATTTAGACACTTAAAAAATAAAATATCACTAAAAACATAAAATTAATATAACTAAAAAATAAAATCTAACTAAAAAAATAAATATAAAAATATTAAAACTTAAGAAAATAAAATACTAAGTTATTAAAAACTAAAATAATAAAACAAAAGAAATAAAAACAAAAAATGAAAACTAAAGTCCTAAAAAAAGTGTAAAATCTATTAAAACTAAAAATAAACTCCTAGAAACTAATCTTAATAGAATAAGACAAAATAAAATAAAATAAAAACTAAAAACTAATCAAAATCAAAATCAAAATCAAAATAAAACTACACTAAATAAAAAGAAATAGAAAAATAGAAAATAAAATCTAGAAAATTCTAAATAAATCTGAAATAAATCCTAAAAATAAAACGACTCAAACTAAAAATCTAAGAAAAATCTTAAAAGCACAAACCAAACATACGGTCTCAGGTGAAGGTTTGGGAAGGTCGGGGCTAGGCTAGGGTTACGGGACAAGGTATTAGATCCATTCTTGATGCAATTTGCCTTGAAATAACACTTTTGACACCGCAAGATACAATTGACCTACAAAATAAACATTAGCGCGCATAAGACCCAAATTGACAAGAATTAGCAACTAAAAGATGTCTATTCGGAGTATAAAATGTACACTTTTGGGTGCTTATCACACCACTCCCAAAAAGAGCGTTACTAGTCCTCGCGCAATAAGATAGAGAGAAAGATAAGAAATTAAAAGTGTACCACTTTCGCGGGCACTTGCGATTGCACTTAGCATGTGCAAAAAGCCTTGAACCCTATAGGTTGCCCTACAGGACGAGTTGTGTCTCGTGAGGGTTTGCATTGAATTTACCCACAAAATTCTTTATTTAAAATAATTTATTGAAAGACAATCAATCTCTTATTAGACATAGAATAATCGCACAATCCATCATAAGATAAATATTTTGGGAAATACATGCTAGAAATACAGAAAAAGGTTAGCTAAGTAAATACTCAAGGCACATACTTCCTAAAACTTAACGTGTGTAGTGTGAATTAGTCAAAACGGGTCGAGTATCACAAGGGTAATTTCTAGATTGCCTTTTTGTAATCAACGCTTCAACTTCAAAATCTCACTGGATGTATCTCTCTCAAACGAACTCTCGAGATTTAGGTTAGTGTATCGCTCTTGTGTGTGAGGAGGTGAGTAAATATAAGAAAGTTTCAACGTCTCGCAAACATATAAGAAAGAATGAACATTTAGAAAGAGAATGATCTCATGAAAGGAATCTAATCACTAGAGTGAGGACATCGAGTTATTCACCATGTTGACTTTCATTTGCCCGAACACCTAGGAGAACATGGATGATAATGGTTGAGTGGGAAATGAAATGAGAAGGATAGGATATGAGGTAGGATGGTGATGGATGCGATAGAAGAGTGCTCTATACATGAAGAACAATTGTCTTTATTTCAGAAATAGCTAACTATCTACTCTCCTTTTCTTTTCTTTTCTCTTTTCTCTTTTTTTTTCAAATTTTCTCTTTCTTTTGCTATTTTGCTATTTTTCTATTTTTTTTTATACTCTTAACATGGAAGACATTTTTGAAAAACACTCTTTTTTAAAAAGAAATTGATGGATGATATATAAATGGAGTGGGGAATGTATAGGGATAGTGAGGGGAATATATGTGAATATGGAATAATATGGGAAAGTAATGGGTGAAGTGGATGAGTGAAAACCTAGTGATTGGGACAAATTTCAAGGCACACGTTTCTTACAACTCGCAAGTGATGTCATTCTCAGTGATCAAGCCAAAATTTTTATGAAAAATAATGAGATCATACAATGATTTAAGTGCGGACCCAAAAGAAGTTGAATCAACTTATGACTCAGAGATTGTGTAAAACTCTCTGAAAGGTGAAAGGCATGAATCTCACAAGCTAGAGTTTCAACTAGTGATGCTTAAGGTTTTCTTGAGAATTATAATACTCTTAAACTCTAATCGTAGTGACGTGATACGTGCGCAAATTTTTGTCGAGTCTAGAAATTCATGGTGCAAAATTCCTTGATACGTATTACATAAGCTATTCAGAAAAAATAAATCATCTAGCTTGATTCCTAGATTTAAAAGATGGATGATAGAAAATTCACGCCAATGAGTGAGATGAAAGAAACTGAATGAAAATATTAAAAATCAGGTTTAAAATTCAAAAATTTTCAAAAGAGGCACGATTTGATAAAATTCCCTACCCCCAAACAAAAAGGAACATCGTCCTCGATGTTAAGTAAAATGATTTTTAAAATTGAGAGCATAAGGTGGAAAGAGAATACCAGGATCAACCGCTAAAGAAGTGGACAGATAAAGCCAAGAATAAACCTGAATAAATTATTAGAAAAAAAATGTGTACGAGTCTATATACATTTAAAGCATAGGGTGATGTAATTCACCACCCCCAAACAGGATGAGACTCATACATGAAACGACGGGCTGCCTTCCGGTAGCGCTAAGTTTAATTTCTTCATCCAGACCGATGGAATCTCACCCTAAAGCTAAGATATAGGAAAGCACAGGCTGGTAGAAAAATTGGGTGATGAGAATTACCCCTAAAAAAGACTGAAGCGTCAGTCTTGTTGGATAAAGGCTAAAAGGGTCAATGCACTTGTATAGAAAAGTGCATCACACGATGCAAAGCATCGGTGCCACAGGGTGGGTATTAAGGTAAGGGTGATAAATGCATGGGTGAGTAAGCATCATTCATGAGCCTTATTGAGCCGGAAGATGAGAGCAACAAGGGCCCTGTAAGAATGGTGCTCAAGTTGGATGGGAAGGCGAAAGGGTTTGGTAAGTGGGATGTGGCGGGGTTCATAGAAATCACATGACCATTCTATGAATGGGCGATGATAATGGTCGCACCGTGACACGTTAGGGAGCCGTCGATGGGAAAAATCAACACCACAAGAGGGTGGCGGGCATGGAATAACAAGCTCGGTGTCACGGAAGTGGAGAGTAGCACCATAAATACTCTCATGGGCGGGGGATGGTTTTAGGTGAGGATCTAAAAATGTAGATGGAAATATTAAAGGTGTAAAATCAAGATCTAAATGAGGTGGTGGGGTAAAAGGGACAATGGGTGGGTCGGGTGGGATAAATGGTGGAGGAAGATGATCCAACTCAAGAGTAGGGGACATACACTTGTCGAGAGGAGTAAAGTAATACTCACTAGAGAGTGTGGTATCTAAAGATGGAGTGGTCAACTTCTGGACAAGACTATCACCAAGTAATGTGGTGGGTGGTTCAAACGAGGCACTAAAATCGAATATAGGGGAATCATTAAAAATATTAGGCTCAAAGGGAGCCATGCATGGTGGGACAGGATCCATATCCAGAGAGGTAGAAACTATCTCGGATTCAATCTCGAGAAAATGGCGAGTACTCATAGCCGGAGCTAACCTAGGAGAAATTGGTTCCTCGGGAACACACTCAGTGGGATCAATAGGTCTAGACTCAGGCATTATTTTGGATTCAGCAGAAAAGGGACAGTGAACCTCAAAGTGGGGTTCATTTAGATTTTGAGAGAGTAGATCAGTCTCACTAATGAAAGGTAAGTCAACACAATTGTCAACTTGAGGCCCAGACCATGGAATGTACTCAACTTTGAGGTTCTCGGGAGGATAGGGTTGGTCATACTCAAAATCGGTGGCACAAGACGACACATCATCACTCCACGTGGGGGCAACAATGGGTTGACTTGGGGTGAAGTCCGACTCTCAGTCACACTCAATTTCATTTAATGGTTGCTCAAGCCGTTGGAGGGCTTCATTTTGAATTTGAGTGGCTTACTCTTGCTCGATGATAAATTTTTGTAAGATACTTTCGAGAGCGGATGTGGATGGTGGTGGGGGTGGAGTGACGGGTGGTGGTGGTGGTTGAGGTGGACACAACTCGCTATTATTATGACTATACGGAGAATACTCAAATGAAGTGTATGGAGTGGGGCCAAGTTCACCATACACGAAAGGATCGCCTTCATGATGGACAAATGGTTGATATTCAGTAGGTGAATAGTGAGGGAACTGATCGGGAATGGGTGCACAAGTTTTCCATGACGACTGTTGGAAGGTGTATGGATCCGTAACATCGGTTTGTAATTCTTATTGCGTGGAAGGGTGATCAAGCCTCCACGAATAACTTGGGTACTCACACAACTCGTAATTGGATATATCAAGATAATAGGCCGAGGTGGGTTCCTAAATAGTGTCATATGGATACACATGTTCCATGGTGGGTTCGAATGGATATGAAAAGTACGGGCACTCATGGGACATATGATCGACATATGAACAATAGGTGCATGAGAAAGTGTGCGACATGTCGACACTTGACAACGAGAGTGATGAAATAGGAGGTGCGTGCATAGATGGTGCAAGAGTATCGACGGTACTCATGAGAGAGCTGAGACCACTAAGGATATCATAAAGAGACGGTTCAGGAGCATTCTCACACGTGTCGCGTGAAAATGGAAAATGACCAAAGTAGTCCCATAAGGGACGTTCGTCGGCCACGTGGAGAGAGATATTTTTTGAATTTTTTAAATTCTTTCAAAAGGAAAGAAAATATTTTTGGATTTTTAGAGAAAAGAAAGAAGAAAATGTTTTTGGATTTTTTTTATAAAAATAAAGAAAGAAAATATTTTTGGATTTTTTTTGGAAGAAAAGAGCGGGAAAAATCGGTGGACTCTTGAATTAGACGAACTCACTAAAACTGACTACCGAAAAATTGAATGGAATTGGACACACACAAGTCAAGGAGAATTCCTAACTAGCGCATAACCAATTTTTATCTTTAAATTTAGTGAAAGGGGTAGTCAAATTTTAATTAATTCCGCGTGCAATAAAAATTCACGGAATTTTCTCAGTGATCGCCTTTGCAAAAATATTCTCCTATTGGTATACCTAGTTGATTAATTTTAAATTTAATGATGGCTAGGGTTGCACACAATTAGTAAGCGAGTGAGTCGGGTGATGAAATCCCTTCTCATGAAGGACCAGGTGTAGGTCTTAGAAATTTAATTCATCACATTATTCAAAAATAAAAGCGAGAATAAAATCACACAAGAGCACATAATCACACACAAGAATTGACTCGCTAACAGGAGAGGCGCAAGGGTTCAAGAAATGTACCTCCAACGGTTTTTACACCGCGGGGTGCTGAAAAATTTGAGTCGATTGGAGGAAGATCACGCCTATCTCAGTTTGCCCCGGGTGTCCTACCGACACAAGGTAGAGAGGCCTCTTTTTCTCGCCTTGGACGCCCTCTCTCTACCTTGTCCGATTTTCCTATCACGCTTATGTTCTTTTCATTAAAAATTTAAAATAAAAAATAAAAAATAAAATAAATGGTGTCTCTATGCACCATAATACAAGCAAGGAGTAAAAATCATATTACAAGCCTTCTAAAATAAAGAAAAATGGTACGAAAAAACAACAAAGTGAGAAAGGTAAATGAAATATAAAGTGTTGTAATCTTATGTTAGGGTTTTAATTTTAAAACCATGTGTAAACACTTTATTTTGATTGATAAAAGATTGTTTTATTCATTTTGAAATGAGAATCAAGTTGGTATGAATGCTTTATATTTGGTTAAATACATTGCTTCATATAAATGTCAATTGATAGATCTTAGTAGGAATTATGGTGAGTCAGCTTTGGGCGGATCACGAGGAGATTGGAATTGCGGTTCTAGAATTATTAAAAGTTTTCACTACCTAGCTAGGAAATTGACATCATATCATAATCGATGCGATGTAATTTAAGTAGTTTATCTCAAACTATGGGAACCTATATGACGGTTCAATATCTTGTGCAGTAATTTGACAGAGGATTATGAGCGATACATTCCAGGAATGTATTGAACAGGACCACCCGTGAGATTTGAGTCTAAAGGTTGTCTTTATTAGACGTAAGCAATCTCACACCATTTGCAAATGGTGCGTCATCCCGAGAATTATGAGGATTGAAATAATTATATAATTTTTGCTTTGATTGTTATGGGTGCAATTCGATTTTAGATTGAATCAAATGATACCCACATATTTGATGACAATTATGTGAGTAGGTTTGAGATCTTAATTTGGAGGAATTCGCGTATAGGGATACCTTAGATTGTGATACCCCTTAATAGACTTATAAGATTTATTTTCGCCAGTAAAATTGATTAGTGGATTATTTTATAAGCCAGTGGAATAGCTAAATAAGTTAAGTATGAGAATCAAGGAATTGATTACATGTTGGTTAAAGTTAATTAGCTACAAATTGATTTGACCGAGCAGGGATCAGAAACTTGATATGGGGAATCACATTATATACCAATATCAACTTTGAAAATAAGACCTCATTATATTCGTTTAATTTTTTAGATAATTAAATTTGAGTGTAGTCATAATTATTTAGTGAAATTAATTACGATTAAATAAAGACAGAAAATAAATATGGGATTTATTATTTAGGATTTTCGAGTACTTATTTGGAAGACAATTTAATTATTTGTCTTGGGCCCCTAGTATAGTCCATTTACCCAAGTAGTTAGGCCTAAATTCTCAAGGAACCCAGTATACCCCAAGCCCACCTCTTAAACTAGTGTATATTAGTTTAGGTTAAGTTTACAAGAGTTAATATTCATTATTTAGGTTTGAGAATGGTGAGAGAAAATATTGTTCACATTTTTATGATGGAGCCTAGAGAGAGAGGACCATATCTCACTCAAAATGAAGAGTTTTATCTCAAAATATGTAATACCTCGTATTTTTATGTTCATTAATTTAAATTGTAATATTTTTATCTGTTTCCTACATTGACATATGATGTCACTATTTAAATTCTACACATGTTATTATATGTTATAATATTCGAAATTAAAATCGGACTTAATACATGGTAATTCATGAATTAAATATTTGAAAGCGACTGTGTATTATGGGCGACTATAGAATGGTCAAGAATTTAGATAAAGGGTTTTCTTGTTTGATTACCCCCTCGGTGTTAGTTTCTTATAATGTCGTGTCATGCTAAATTAATAAATACTTATATAATTTATTTTGGATTCGTATTAGATAAAATATTTATTTGATTTGACTTGTAATTTGGGTTGACTTTTAGAACATTTAGAATGTACGTTTGTGATTTAAAGTAATGAGTTTTAAGTCCTATAAGTTGGCATATAGATTGGGTAGTGTTTTGGACCAATTGGGTTAGTATTTGGGATCATTCGATTGAGGCCCATATGGGGCCCAAGACCAATTTTTGGTTAATTAAGTTGAGGGGTCATTAGACTTAACCTAATTCACTTTCGAGGGTAGTGAGAGGAACCCTAAGGCTAGAGAGAGGAGACACTAAAATGAGAGGAAGCTTTGGAGACCTTTTAACTTGGATGCAACCCAATTTCTTAAGGAAAATGTACTTAGCCTAAATATTTAAATTAGAATTTGTGTTATAATGATAATTGCTCAATTGATTTTGTTAATTTTATGTTTAAGAATTTGATTTTTATTAATAAAACCTTAATTTAGAAATTTGACTAATCTAGAAATTTAACCCTTAACCCATTGTTAATGTGTAGGGAATATTATTATTGAACCTCTTGAATTGGAGTAGGATTTGAATGAATCTCATTAGATTTGTAATCATACTCATGAGCAATAAAAATCCCCCTATTTATAACTCTTTATTTGGAAATTAATCCCAAAATTTCATGTTTGATTGATTTGAAACTCATAGATATAGGTTAATAATGTTAGTAGGTAATGTAAATATGAAGGAGGTTTGGAATTAGTGCCTTTGGAGGATTAGAATAGGTAATTTTTATCATTAATGGAAGATTTTGGAGACTTGGGGAAGATGACTATGTTGATCTCGTTCTAGTGAGACGAGTATCTCATTTGAATGGGATTTAAGTCTTCATTCGAACGAGTTTATAACTAAATAAAAAGAGGAAGTGTTTTTTATTCGAACAATTGAAGCATGTCGTTGTTACGACCAGTTAGATGTCATTTTAACGAGAATAAGTATGTCGTTTGAATGAGTTTGGAAGTATTTGGAAATTTAATTCGTAATTAAAGGAGGTTAATTAACTTAATAATTCAGGTTAATGTCTTAGTAATAATTGAGAATTTTTTATTGTCATTACGAGTTCTTATGTGTAATCATACCATGTGTGAGTGTTCGTGGGTGACGCACTAGGAGGTATTTTGATGGGGTGCATATGATGTTGATCGCGTGGGTACCCTAGTGATAGAGACGGGCTTTACCCTGATCTTATTACTGACGAACCTGTATCCCGAGGGGTGATACATGGGAGAGATCTATCATATAACCTTGGGGGTGGAAGTCCTGCGTTATGACGGGAATGCTTAGTGATTATGCTTTGTCAATGGACTTTGATGTTATAGGTTCGGAAAGGCCTATAAGTATACCTAGTGATCCCCGAATGCGATAAGTATAGTCCTCCGTATATTTTATGTGCATACTCAAGAGTAGTTGTACTTATCGGGGATCATACTTAATGATATTAGACTTGTGATTGTATTATTCTTATTTTGTATTATACTTGATATGTATACATTAGCATATATTATGGAACCCTTTTATTAAAAATCAATTGAAAAGAATGATAATTAAATATTGGTGTCACTTGGGATTGGGATTGGGAATTAGACGCATGTGATATTTAGGGTTGTTTAGGTTAGGATAACTTAACTACAACTGAAATATGCGTAGTTATTTATTGTATCCCAAATTCAGTTAAATATTTATTCTTTATATACTTGTTGTTTACGTCGTTAATGATTATATTTTCCAGAACCTAGGTAACTGTTTATGCCTCAACTCTGATCCATCTACATGCTCTCTTCTTTAGTTACTACTCATACAGGATGTGGGTGTCGATCCCGTGTGCTCACTCTTTTATTACGATTTACATTTCATTTGTGTCGGGTTTTATATTAGTTTCTATTTATTTGGAAAGTTGAATTTATGTTAAGACAGTAGTACTTTCATTGTTGGATTTTGATATCATGGAGTTTTTTGTCTAAAAGGTTTATCTTGGTCTACTCTTATGGTTGTATTCAGTTATTATCTTTATACAATTTGTTTTATTTATGTAATGCTTAGAGTGATATTCAATTTTTTTAAACTCTAGTATTATTTATTTTAAACATGGTCAATCTAATTTAAATTTTATAGGGTGTCTTAAAAGGTGCCCACACACCTACCAATCTTAGGGAGGGTAATATTCTAGAAGATCTGAGCATTAGAGTAGGTTTTGGGAAGATTTGGGAGTACCAAAAGAAGGAAGCCCTAAACTTGCATCAAACGCTCTTCTCCCCGTCGGATTGTAATCGGATCCACGATGGTATTGTATTCGAAACCCTAGACTCATTTTTTCAGGTCTAGTTTTTTGTTCATTCTTTCTATTACATAATCATTAGAAGATTCTAGGGCTGAAATTTTTATTCCACATGTATAGAACCCAATAACTTATTTATTATTTAAAAACATATTCAGAATAACTCAAATTTTGTAAATAATTAAGTAGTATAAATTTTTTAATAGTGTCAATGTCATAGCTCAATCGTTGTTTGTTATTTTTTAACAAATGTCTTAGATTTCAAAAGAGCACTCGAAGGCGCTAAAGGTGGTATGCATTTTCTTACTTTTGATAAACATATCGTTTTTGTAAACTTCCATAGTATTGTTGAGTTTCTCATTGAAAATCTTTATCACAGGACTTTTATAGGTCTATCCTACATTCTTTAACCTCAATAGCATGACTGTGTAACAATATATTCCAAGGGTTGTGATGAATCATGTTTTCTCCTAATTTGGACCAAACAAAGGAATCTAGTGATATATAAAATATGAGTCCAAAAAACTCACCTGGTCATATCTAGCAGTGGTGTTCGCTAGCCTGCCAATTTTGAGGAGGGGAAATTTATCATTGGGGTAAGCCTTGTTTAGATTCGTGAAATTAAGACAAACTCTCCACTTTTAATTGTTCTTCTTTTCAACTATTTATTTGACAACCATTCAAGGAATCAAACTTTTTTGATAAACCTCGCCTCTATGAGTTTTTACTTCTTCTTTAATGACCTCGTCGTTCTATTATTTTGTTCAAGAGGCCTTTTGTTAGAATAGGGGATAGGTTAGATCCACATGTAACTTACTGAATCGTAAGGTTGTCATGCAAATATATCTTGGTCATTCCTCAAGGACGCATCCAGTTACTCCTTCTCTTTAACTAAAAGAAAGCTTCAATTAAAAAACTTATATTTGGGGTGACCGACATCAAAATATACGTCTTCCAATTGCTCAATGACCCAAATTTGATGGTGTTACTCTAGTATCCTCTATTCCAAATCACTCGTGGTTTGGTATATATTTTGTGGGGTATACATTCCCATCAGAGTTTGCATCATCTATCTTTTTTTTTCTATTATACGTTCAAATTGATATAGGTGATAAATCATTACCGAGAAGAGGCCGAATATCCCATAATCTCCCTTATTCCCCAATCAATAATGCATTTGAGATCTTGGTGGTAGGTGGATGATATAACCTTCATAACATAAAGCTAACTGATAAGCACCCAAAACTGTACAATTTATACCTCGAATAGACGTACTTTAGTTGCTAATTCTCGACAATATGGGTCTTATGCGCTTAATTGTTCATTATGCAGGTTTAATTATAGTTGCGGTGTCAAAAGCTATATTTCGGAGCAATTTGCAGTTAAAATGGAGTTAATTCCCTCTCCCGTACCCTAACCCGAGCCTAAACGTAGCCCAAACTTACCCCAAGCCTATGTGTGTTTTGTTTGTGTCTTTTTATTATTTTTTTAGATTTTTAGTTTGAGTCATTTTTATTTTAGATTTATTTTGTATTTTCTAGATTTTACTTTCTATTTTTATTCTATTAGTGTAATTTTATTTTATTTTGATTTTTATTAGTTTTTAGTTTTATTAGGATTAGTTTTAGTATTTTATTTTTAGTTTATTAGATTTTATATTTTCATTTAGATTTTTCATTTTTTATTTCTTTTGTTTTATTATTTTAGTTTTTTATAGCTTAGGATTTTATTTTTTTTAGTTTTAATATTTTTTATTTTTAGTTTGTGTTATTTTTTAATTAGATTTTATTTTTATTTTTATTTTAATTTTAGTTGAGTCTTTGTTATTTTAGGGGTCACAAATTAAACACACGCATCCTACACCCTAAGCCACCCACACCATTTCCTACACCTCACCACACATTATTCATCATAACCCATCTTCAATCTCCATCCCCAACAAACCACTCTCTCTCCTCCATAACCACATTCCACCAAACCTCCATTAACCCTTATCTCCTACTCCATTAAAACTCCGACCCGACACCTGCCCCTGCCGCAGCCCTCCTCAACCTTTCCAAACCCGGAACCCCCAGCCGAAAAACCACCCGGCGGTGACCCTACTCCAGCATTGCAACTCAGCGCCAGCGCCAGCGACGGCTAACCCAGCTCGCCGACCTCACCCTCTACCCAGGTTTGATGCCACTCCGACCCGTCACCCTGTTCCCTCCTGCCGGTGGACATCCACCGCCAAAACCATGAACCCAGCATTCCCGGCCAGCTCCCAAGCTCCGATCCGGCGCCGGTGTCATCTGCCTCACAAACCCGCGACGCCTATGAAAATTCGGCGCCCCTTTCGGCGCTGTTCTCGCAACCCTTACAACCCCAAGCCAATCCCCGACCCTCGTCATACTCCCTCAACGCCAACCGACCCCTCTCTCTCTTCGCCTGCTCGCCCCTATGCCCCTCCGCCGGCGAGCCACCATCCCAACCTTGACCGACCCATACCCATTTTAACAAGTCCAAAACTATCTACTACCCAAACCCATTTCCCCTCTTCTCCAAAAGCCACGACCTGCCAATACCAAAGCCAAATAAGCCAAAACCAACTAATACCCACATGTTATAAAACCCATGTGCCACTTAACCCCTTTTTAGCCCTTTTACCCAAAATACCCCCAACTACTCTTTTACCCCAAACCCCCAAAATACCCATAAACAAATGAGATTTTTTTATTCTCTCCACCACCTGACCTCACACCTCATGTGCACACACCCCATTTTCATGCACATTAAATCTTTCCAAAAATACCCCTTAGCCCCATGTGTGCCATGCATCTACTATAAAAGAAGACTTAAGACCTCATTTGAAAGGAGACTCATCATCAAGTAGAGAGAGAAAATTCTAGAGAAAAGTGAGACACCCCGACTAATTAAATACCGGGTAGCTACTCCTTTAGTAAATCAATACAAAATTCCAAGTTGGTTCAGTTAATAGCATCACTGTCGAAAACATTTAATGATTACTAACCACCTAGTATTTAAAAAGTGCGTTGTCAAATTTTAAATTAAATCTGATTAACATGCAATAAATGAATTTATGAAAGAATAACATAACCATTATCAATAAAGTCTCAATAGTGTAACCAACAAGTAATAACGAGTCTGGAGGAAATACTCCTCACAACAATCCCACAATTACAATAATAAAACAAGTCTGAATCCTGAATTAATTACATGCCAAAAGTCTGAATAACTGAAATCTGAAATGTAAAGTGTCTCTAAAAGAAATGGGAGACATGCCCTAAAAATGATGAATCTGAATATGGAATCAAGACAAGAAAAGGAGGCGTCTACTATCAAGGCCCTGTAACTTCCACAACAGCTACAGCTCGTCACCTGTATAGAAATCCTATGCATGGTGTCCTTGTGGCTGGGCACCTAAAATGGTTTTTACAAAAAAGATAGATTTGAAAGCAAACGGGTCAGAGCCCGAATGTGGAGAGTATTTTAAAAACAGCAATTGCTTTAATAACATTTAAAACAATGAATGCAAGATACATGTTAGGACGTTCTCTCACATGAAATACTCACCTCTCGTCTAACTGTGCACTCCTAACGTTCCTGTACCCATTCATGTGTTATTTATATCTAACTAAACCATCATAAGTTCTAACCCAACTACTCGATTCACAATATGAATTCCCAATGTTATCACTTAAATAGATAGCTTTACTTAAACTCGGATTCTCAATCATTAGTATTACCGTTTACTGGAGGTTATCCCCTTATTTATCTCCTCAAGGAGTTACTATAAATTATTCTCATAATTAAACATATCAATTCTTTTTCATTTAATCGTATATTTTTCACATCATAAATATACAATATAAGCACCCCGAGGCTAAGCTGCGGTGCACACATACTCTTCTATCCATCCCGGTACATCACGTATATAAGGATTATAAATTTCGAATCTCTCAGGAATTGTTAGAATAAGCACAACACACAAAAGTGGAGGCGAACATAATTCAACATATCCATGGGTCACGTACATACCTACGCTCCATAGTCAGCTGACTTAATAACTCACAATTAAGTCATTCCCTTGAACTATGTCCTCTAGGTACCACTCTAAATCCGGGCACACAAGGATTAGATGGCCCTAAGCGAACGTAACCTCCCGTGATAGCAAGTATGGTAGGTATGTCATACACATAAATCATATACTAAGCATTCACACATCTTAGATGTCTTACTATTAATAAAGGTATATTCTACATCCCTATACCATTATTTCAATTTTATGCATTTTTAAGTCTTCCGATAATATATAAGGTAGACGGTCGACACATCTCACGTCATCGCTTCTTGTACTTAAAACCCATCTCAAAGGGATTACTAAGTCTCCTATTATTCCCACATATAACATCATTATTCTTAGGGTTCTTACTTCTGACCCAAACCTCATTTCACCAAATTATTAAAATTTACTCTTTTGAACTCTAACATTATCTCACTCATCAAATTTCATTAGATTTTAGAATAATTCCTCAATTTGAATTCTAATTAAGGTCCAAATTTTATAACCATACCTACTGGTCTTCCTTAAGTCTAAGGATATTCATAAAGTCTCCAATAATAATTTCTAAGGGTTAACATCATTAAAATTTAACTAGGAAAATTTTACTCTTTCTGGGAAGGTCGATCGATCGACCTTGAACCTCGATCGATCGATGGTGGTCGATCGATCGACTGATGAATGTCGATCGATCGATCGCACCAGGTAAGCTACGGACTGCTTCGTTTTGCAGTCCTCAAATCGTTCCAAACCTCCATTATAAGGCGTGAAACTCTAATATAACGTTATAATATCATCATACAACCATCCTACAACATTGTTAACGTTCTAAAACCAATAATTCATCAACCAAGGACTTTATTTGCATCAAAACTTCATCAAGAACTCTAGTTTTCTATTTCTTTCAAGAACATTAATAAACCGCTTCTTAAATCCGTTTTTAGATCATCAAGGGTTATGTTTTGAATTCATAATTTCGTCCAGAATGTTTCTACATGCAATTCCTAACATAGTTCATAGTTTTAATCTTCAAATTCATGGGTCTATATCAATCTTCCAAGATAAATTCGATAATTTCCCTAAACATGGAAAAGCATAACGTTGAATCAATTGTAATTAAATCACTTGCCTCTAATCTTTCTCTGAATTTGATGTTGAATCTTGAAGGTTGAATTGTTCTCTCTCTCTCTGTAGAATTCTCTTTTCCCTCTCTCTCTACAAGTTCTTCTCTAAAGATGATGACAATGGAGGTTTAGAGGTTGCCTTAGTAACTTCTTTTCTATTTCTTCCAATAACTCCCGTAGCCCATTAAGTCATTTAGTGTAGTTAAAGGGTTTAGTGGATAAAGAATAAGTCAGATTTTATTTCTAATTTTCGTGGGTTTTAATTCCCAAATTTCCGAAATTACCAAAATGCCCTTTTAAGTTACCGATATGGCCCAATAATGCCCCGGGACCCAAACTTAACCGCCGGCTAGTGTTTTATGACTATTTCGACCCTTTCAGACACGTTGGCGCACTCAAAATGACCATACGGTTAATAAAAATAAAATTCACTTTTTACTTAAATTAAATATTTTCTTGACGCGACTGTCACGCGCGTCCCCACAAAATTTCCCAAATTGCCGTATTTCTATCTCACGACTAATTCAATATTTCCAATATTCATATATTGCCATATATACACATTATAATCAAATACCAACTCACATCTCGTTAGTATTTTATCCAGATTAATTCTCAATTAATTCACATTTAATTTTATTAATCCCATAAATAAATATTGATAAAAATGCGGGGTATTACATACTTCCCCCTTAATAACAGAATTTCGTCCCGAAGTTCGAAACTAAAATGTACCTGGTAAAAATAAATCTGGATAACGTTCGCGCATCTCATCCTTGTGCTCCCATGTGGACTCCTCGACATTATGATGTCGCCACTAAACACGCACTAACGGAACTATCTTTGACCACAGTTTCCGCTCACTTCGGTCCAAAATAGCAATCGGCCCCTCCTCGTAGGAGCTATCGGGCTGGAGATCGATGTCCTCCAAAGTAATGTGAGAATGAGCCAAATCATCTCTAAGATATTTCCTTAGCGAGGAAATATGTAACACATCATGAATCCTGTGCAAATGCTCCGGTAACCCAAGTCTATACGCAACAGACCCAATCTGCTCGATGATAGGAAATGGTCCCACATATCTCGGTGCGAACTTCCTCTTCTTCCCAAATCGCATAATCCCCTTCATAGGAGATACTCTGAGTAAAACCTGGTCCCCCACTTGGAACTCCCTGAAGAATCTCTTCGCATCAGCATAGCTCTTCTGCCGATCCTGAGCTACCCGAATGCGACTCCGTGTCAATTCTATCCTTGCCGAAGCATCCTGAATCACTTCCGGCACAAGTAGTTTATTGTCCCCCACCTACAACCAACATGCTGGGGAACGACAAGGTCTACCGTACAACGCCTCAAATGGAGCCATACCAATGGTGAACTGGTAGGAGTTGTTGTAAGCAAACTCCACCAGTGGAAGATACTGTTCCCATCCACCCCCGAAGTCAATGATGCACATCCGTAGCATGTCCTCCAACATCTAATTTGTAAGCTCGGTTTGCCCATCGGTCTGCGGATGATAAACCGTACTCAACCGTAATTTTGTGCCCATGGCCTCCTGAAAACTCTCCTAAAACCGTGAAAAATATATCTTGTCTCTGTCAGACACAATATTTAGGGGCACACCGTGAAGTCTCACTATTTCTGCAATAAAAAGATGGGCATACTGTCCCGTAGTGTAGTCGGTCCTTACGGGTAGAAAATGAGCGACTTTGGTCAACCTGTCCATAATTACCCAAATGGAATCGTGACCTCTCTGTGACGTAGGCATCCCCGTGATAAAGTCCATGGAGATGCTCTTCCACATCCACATAGGGACCTCTAATGGCTGTAGAAGTCCTGCCGGTCTCTGATGGTCCATTTTTACCAGCTGACAAGTGGCACATTTAGAAACAAACACGGCAATATCTCTCTTCATCACGCTCCACCAATACTGTCGTCTCATGTCCTGGTACATTTTGTCCCCACCGGGATGTACCGCGAACCGTGAGCCGTGTGACTCTGCCATCACCTCGTGTCGCAATTCCTCCCCTTTCGGAACTACCAGTCTCCCATTGAACCGTAATCCCCCATCTGAGCTAACGGTATAGGACTCGGCTCCCTCTGTTAATAATCTAACTATCTGCTCCTGACAGAATGAGTCATCTACTTGTGCCTTTACTACTCTCGTGACAATCTGCGGTGTAACAGTCATCACCGACATGAATGATCGGGCCACTGCATCCTGGTGTCCCAACTCCTTCCACTTTGTCATCCACACCCCTGCCACTTCATCTACTGGCCTACGGCTCAACGCGTCTGCTACCACGTTGGCCTTCCCCGGGTGATATTGGATATCAAACTGATAGTCCTTCACCAACTCAAGCCACCTCCGTTGCCGCATATTCAACTCATTCTGCGTGAATAGGTACTGTAGGGACTTGTGTTCTGTGAACAATCGAAACTTCTCCCCCAAAAGGTAATGTCTCCAAATCCGAAGGGCGAATACAACTTCCGCTAACTCCAAATCATGAGTGGGGTAATTCTTCTCGTGAGGCTTAAGATTACGGGAAGCGTAAGCTATGGCCTGACTCTCCTGCTGCAATACACCTCCAAGTCCTTGTAAGGACACATCGGTGTAAACTAGATACTCAACTCCCGGTCTCGGCAATGCTAACACAGGTGCTGAGGTCAACTTGTCCTTCAACTCATCGAATGCCAACTGACAGGCATCACTCCAAATGAATGGCACACCTTTACGAGTCAGATGTGTCAAAGGACCCGCTATTTTTGAGAAACCCCGAATAAACCTCCTGTAGTATCCTGCTAAGCCTAAGAAACTACGGATCTCAGTCGGTGTCGTGGGCTGTCCCCACTCCCTCACCGCGGATACCTTCCTCGGATCAACAGATATTCCCGGGTCGGAAATAATATGCCCCAAAAACTGAACCTCCTTCAGCCAAAACCCGCACTTCTCATACTTTGCATACAGCTCGTTCTGACGTAGCGTCTGCAAAACCTGCCTCAAATGCTCGGCGTGCTCCTCCTCTGTCAGGAAGTAAACCAGAATATCATCAATGCAGACAATAACGAACTGATCTAGGAACTCTCTGAACACCCTATTCATCAAGTCCATAAACACGACTGGATCATTGGTCAAACCAAAAGGCTTAACCCGAAACTCGTAGGAACCATATCTCGTTAAGAAAGCAGGCTTCGAGACGTCCTCTTCCCTGATACGCAACTGATGGTATCCCGATCGCAAATCAATCTTTGAGAAGAAAGAATCCCCTCTCAACTGGTCGAATAAGTCATCGATTCGGGGCAACGAATACTTATTCCGTATCGTGACCTTATTCAACTCCCGGTAATCCACATACAACCTCAACGATCCATCCCTCTTCTTAACGAACAATACAGGGGCACACCACGACGAAGTACTCCTCCGAATAAACCCCTGACCCAACAACTGCTCAATCTGATCCCGTAACTCTCTCATCTCAGCTGGATCCATACGATAAGGTGCGCGGGTAATAGGCCGAGTGCCCGGCGTTAAATCAATCACAAAATCTATCTCCCTACTCGGAGGTAGTCCAGGTATATCCTGAAATACATTGGCGAACTCACTAACAACGGGTATCGAATCAAGTGGTATCACCACTTCCTTAGAGGTCTCCTCCTCTATGTAGTACAAATGAGTGGACGATCCTCCCTCAGAGCGAGGCGTCGCCACTAAAAACATCTCCTGCCCGGGAATGGCAAAGATAATACTCTTACTAAAACATCCAATCATGGCTCGGTACACAACTAGCCAATCCATACAATTATGGCATCATACTAGGTCATCTCTAACACTAACATATCAGCGAGTAAAGTAAACCTCCCGATCTATATACCCACACCTCTACACATAAGCGAAATCATGGAACCCTTACTCAACGGTGAGTCTACACAAGTAGAAGTGCTCTCTGCGGTGTCTAATAACCCAATAGTGCGTGAAAAGCTCATAGCAATAAAACAGTGTGTAACCCCCGTGTCAAATAAAATGCGCCCCAGAGTCCCCTGAATAGAGAACATACCCTCAATGGTTGGTGGGTCCTGTGGGGCTGCAACCTGTTGGAGCTGATACACTCTCCCATACTGAAGCTGTCCCTACTGAACTGGGACTGCTGGAATGGGTGGTAATGCTGCCATCTGCGGTGGTGCTGGGAGGGCGGCGGGAAACATAGGCCTCTGCGGCTCGTGTCGAGCACCCTGCTGCTGCTACTGTGGGGCCCTACCCTTATCAGGACAATCCTGACGTTTTTGGCCAATCTTACCACAAATGAAACACTTCCCCTAGAAGTTTTCCCCTCGCTGTCCTTGCTGCCCTCGGCCCTGGTGGCCGTTACCATTCCTCCCCTGGCCCTGCTGGCCCGACCAAAACTGCTGTTGACCATTCTGACCCTGCTGGCCCTGATGGCCGTTCGGACCCTGATGGCCCTGCCTAAAACCTCCCTGTCCGTGCCTGAAACCCCCTGATCGGAATCTCTTATGATCCCCCTGCTGGGAACCCTGATCACTCTGCCTATACTGACCCTTAGCTGATTGTGCCCCGCTGGCACCATTTCCCCCTGTCCTACCCTGATGGTTGGACTCTTCTGATCGCTTCCTCTCTGTCAAGTGAAAGCGATGATCCTGGAAATGAAGTAGTGCAGTGTTAACCACATCAAAATAAGTGGCCAACGATAGATTCCCCAACAAGTACTGACGGATCCTCCAAGCCAATCCATCTATAAACTTCTGAATCTTTTTCTCTTCTGTCGGTATCTTATCCGGTACAATGTTCAGCAAATTTGTGAATTCGGCCTCATACTCGGCCACAGTCTTACCCTCCTGTCTAAGGCTCCTCAACTTCCTCCTCATTTCCGTGTGAACAGCTGACGGAAAATATTTGCGGTCGAACCGCACCCAGAACTCCTGTATAGTGAGAGTATCTCTCTCCTCTGCGATGGTAATAGACTCCCACCACTGCAATGCAACTCCCACTAGCTTAAAAGTAGCTAGTATCTGCCTCTGAACATCGGTGCACTCATACATTCTCAAGTGCCTCTAAATATCTTTCCTCCACTGACTAGATACCACAACATTGGAGCTACCTGCGAACTCCGGAGGGTGTGCTTTTCGAAAAGCATCACGAACGCGTTCCCAAGCAGACGGGAATGCATGTGCCTGAACTGGCGTGGCTACAGGCACCTGGGTTGGTGCCTGCTGTACAACGGCGAGAGCGGCACTTACCGCTTGGGCTACAATGGCTGCAACCTCGACGACATTCATGGTGCCCTGTACTGGAGCTGGCTGTGGCTCGGGCTGTGCATTCCTAGGAACTCATGGTGCACGTCATGGAGGCATCTAAAATAAGAGTAAAGTTTATAAGTTCGCAGTTATAAAATTCAAATATCTGAAGAGCGAAGCATACATAAAAGAATACAACAGTCCTAAAATATAGGGCTCTATATCAAAGAAAGCTCAGTGGTAACATAATAAGCCGTACAGATCCTAAAGGACACTAGAACCTGATGCTCTGATACCACCTGAGACACCCCGACTAATTAAATACCAGGTAGCTACTCCTTTATTAAATCAATACAAAATGCCAAGTTGGTCCAGTTAATAGCATCACTGTCGAAAACATTTAATGATTACTAACCACCTAGTATTTAAAAAGTGAGTTGTCAAATTTTAAATTAAATCTGATTAACATTCAATAAATGAATTTATGAAAGAATAACATAACCATTCTCAATAAAGTCTCAATAGTGTAACCAACAAGTAATAAAGAGTCTGGAGGAAATACTCCTCACAACAATCCCACAATTACAACAATAAAACAAGTCTGAATCCTGAATTAATTACATGCCAAAAGTCTGAATAACTGAAATCTGAAATGTAAAGTGTCTCTAAAAGAAATGGGCGACATGCCCTACAAATGATGAATCTGAATATGGAATCAAGACAAGAAAAGGAGGCGTCTACTATCAAGGCCCTATAACTTCCACAACAGCTACAGCTCGTCACCTGTATAGAAATCCTATGCATGGTGTCCTTGTGGCTGGGCACCTAAAATGGTTTTTACAAAAAAGATAGATTTGAAAGCAAACGGGTTAGAGCCCGAATGTGGAGAGTATTTTAAAAACAGCAAGTGCTTTAATAACATTTAAAACAATGAATGCAAGATACATGTTAGGACGTGCTCTCACATGAAATACTCACCTCTCGTCTAACTGTGCACTCCTAACGTTCCTGTAACCATTCATGTGTTATTTATATCTAACTAAACCATCATAAGTTCTAACCCAACTACTCGATTCACAATATGAATTCCCAATGTTATCACTTAAATAGATAGCTTTACTTAAACTCGAATTCTCAATCATTAGTATTACCGTTTACTGGAGGTTATCCCCTTATTTATCTCCTCAAGGAGTTACTATAAATTATTCTCATAATTAAACATATCAATTCTTTTTCATTTAATCGTATATTTTTCACATCATAAATATACAATATAAGCACCCCGAGGCTATGCTGCGGTGCACACATACTCTGCTATCCATCCCGGTACATCACGTATATAAGGATCACAAATTCCGAATCTCTCAGGAATTGTTAGAATAAGCACAACACACAAAAGTGGAGGCGAACATAATTCAACATATCCATGGGTCACGTACATACCTACGCTCCATAGTCAGCTGACTTAATGACTCACAATTAAGTCATTCCCTTGAACTATGTCCTCTAGGTACCACTCTAAATCCGAGCACACAAGGATTGGATGGCCCTAAGCGAACGTAACCTTCCGTGATAGTAAGTATGGTAGGTATGTCATACACATAAATCATATACTAAGCATCCACACATCTTAGATGTCTTACTATTAATAAAGGTATATTCTACATCCCTATACCATTATTTCAATTTTATGCATTTTTAAGTCTTCCGATAATATATAAGGTAGACGGTCGACACATCTCACGTCATCGCTTCTTGTACTTAAAACCCATCTCAAAGGGATTATTAAGTCTCCTATTATTCCCACATATAACATCATTATTCTTAGGGTTCTTACTTCTGACCCAAACCTCATTTCACCAAATTATTCGAATTTACTCTTTTAACTCTAACATTATTCACTCATCGGATTTCATTAGATTTTAGAATAATTCCTCAATTTGAATTCTAATTAAGGTCCAAATTTTATAACCATACCTACTGGTCTTCCTTAAGTCTAAGGATATTCATAAAGTCTCCAATAATAATTTCTAAGGGTTAACATCATTAAAATTTAACTAGGAAAATTTTACTCTTTCTGGGAAGGTCGATTGATCGACCTTGAACCTCGATCGATCGATGGTGGTCGATCGATCGACTGATGAATGTCGATCGATCGATCGCACCAGGTAGGCTACGGACTGCTTCGTTTTGTAGTCCTCAAATCGTTCCAAACCTCCATTATAAGGCATGAAACTCTAATATAACGTTATAATATCATCATACAACCATCCTACAACATTGTTAACGTTCTAAAACCAATAATTCATCAACCAAGGACTTTATTTGGATCAAAACTTCATCAAGAACTCTAGTTTTCTATTTCTTTCAAGAACATTAATAAACCTCTTCTTAAATCCGTTTTTAGATCATCAAGGGTTATGTTTTGAATTCATAATTTCGTCCAGAATGTTTCTACATGCAATTCCTAACATAGTTCATAGTTTTAATCTTCAAATTCATGGGTCTATATCAATCTTCCAAGATAAATTTGATAATTTCCCTAAACGTGGAAAAGCATAACATTGAATCAATTGTAATTAAATCACTTGCCTCTAATCTTTCTCTGAATTTGATGTTGAATCTTGAAGGTTGAATTGTTCTCTCTCTCTCTGCAGAATTCTCTTTTCCCTCTCTCTCTACAAGTTCTTCTCTAAAGATGATGACAATGGAAGTTTAGAGGTTGCCTTAGGAACTTCTTTTCTATTTCTTCCAATAACTCCCGTAGCCCATTAAGTCATTTAGTGTAGTTAGTGGGTTTAGTGGATAAAGAATAAGTCAGATTTTATTTCTAATTTTCGTGGGTTTTAATTCCCAAATTTCCGAAATTACCAAAATGCCCTTTTAAGTTACCGGTATGGCCCAATAATGCCCCGGGACCCAAACTTAACCCCCGGCTAGTGTTTTATGACTATTTAGACCCTTTCGGACACGTTGGCGCACTCAAAATGACCATACGGTTAATAAAAATAAAATTCACTTTTTACTTAAATTAAATATTTTCTTGACGCGACTGTCACGCGTGTCCCCACATAATTTCCCAAATTGCCATATTTCTATCTCACGATTAATTCAATATTTCCAATATTTATATATTGCCATATATACACATTATAATCAAATACCAACTCACATCTCGTTAGTATTTTATCCGGATTAATTCTCAATTAATTCACATTTAATTTAATTAATCCCATAAATAAATATCGATAAAAATGCGGGGTATTACAAAAAGTAGAGAGTTAGGTTAGAATAAATTAGGTAGAAATATTTGTAAATAGTTTATTTTCATTTTTTTTTAGATATTTGTGAGTGATAAATGTGTGAAATTCAATTGAGTTGATTATTGAGTTTATTATTATTGGATGCTCATATTGGATGGATTGTGTTTAATTTCAAAGGAATAGAAGTTCAATTTCACTTTAAGAGATTAGAAGTTGATTGCTTTCTTCTCTTCTCATTTATTTTATGCCTTTGATTATTAATTTGTCATATTTCATATCATGTTAGGCTAAAACCCCTTTCAAGGGGTGGGGGGAAACCCTTATTTGATGTTATTTTATTTTAATTAGTTTGATTACTTGAAAAGTCCCTTTGAATGTTAATTTTAACCCCTCACCCTTAAATTTACGCTTCGAGAGAGGGTAAATGATTTTCGAGAGAAAATCGAAATTCTAATTATAATACCCATTTTAGATTCGAACTAGAGATAGGGGTTTCTTAAGTGGGGTATTATAACATGAATTTCAACTCTAAAATTATTTTCTAAGATTTAGATGAATTTTAATCGATCGATCCTAGCAGGTGATTAATTAAAAGGAGTGTAGATCTACTTTCCTAGAGTTGTTGGGGGGTGTTAAACTCAATTTTCTAAAAAAATATTATTATAATTACACTTTCAACGAGAGTTGGTTTGTAATTTTGATATTAAATTGGGAGAATTCAAATAATTAAATTAATTAATTAGAATAACTAAAATTTGTGGTGTAATCCCACTCCTTGATTGTTCTCACAATTATTTACCTCACTATATCTCTTATTTTAGTGTTAGACTTTGTTTTCATTTTAGTCATTTTCTAGTTAGTTGTTTTCATTTTAGTTTAGTTTTATTTCACCCCACCTCACCCTATTGTTTTAATATTGAAAAAGCTAAAAAAAATTAGAAAAGTGAAAAAGAACAAAAAGAAAATAAAAACTGAATTACAATTGAATTTGTCTCTAGCTTACCCCCTTGAAAGTGGATTGATACCCTTACTTACCTCTTCACTTGAGTTGTTATATTTTGAGGATTTTGACTAACTTGGCTTTCAATAACGACATACGTAAAAGTGACGTTATCAAATGGTGCCGTTGCCGGGGAGATGAAAAGTCAAGTTATCACTAACCTCTCCCAATGATGTCATGGAATGATGAGTCACTATTAACCAGTAAGAACTCAACCATCTTTGATATTCCTCCTCCTTGGATTGACATGACCATATTTCCTAAAGGTATCATCATCCTTCATGGGAATTCGGCTAATGGGGAGGTGGCCTATTTAAGGTCTTCCATGTGTAGATTAAATTTATTGAATAACTTTAAGTACATGACTTCGAACGAGCTACCATGATTTGCTAAGAACTTGTAGATGTCCCAATTTTCTATGCAGAATGGGATGACTAAGGCATCAGAAGGGATATCACCCTTACCAAATACTTTGTTTATAAATATTGTGTGCTTGGTGTGGTCAACCACTTCTAAAAAATAGTGTTTTCCCATTGCTGACTTAAAGCAGCTGGTTTAAATTACTTCAATTATGTCTACTAATTTGTTCATCTCCATTCGAATTTTATTATGCAGTTTGGACTAGATGCATTGTAAGGACATGTTTTACACTCCCTAGGTTTTGTTGTATTTGCTTTATTCAGAAACAAACTCTTTATGTTATTATAACTTTGTATCGATCATATTGAGTTGTAAAGAGTACAACATAGAATACAAAAAGATAAATCACCATGACATATATTATCAAACCGTACCAGAATTTTCAAACATAAGACTATCTGAGGTTTGGTAAGGTTTTTAAGTTTTGTTAAGAAATGAGCTAATAAAGGTATATGGATTGCGAAACACCAAATTTTAATTTCTAATTATTTACCCAAATGAGATATTAATCCAATTTTAGTTAAACACCTTTTAAACAAACATTGTGTAAATTATTAACCAATTTTATCTTTCCCTAAGCATGCATCCAGGTGATTTTAATGAATAAAATAAAGATAAATCCACAACTCCACGATGTAGGAGGAAAACCCATAACACGAGAACCTCGGACAGGCTAGCCTAAGTAAATACACTATGATATAGGCTTTATACAAGGATGTATTAGACTTACCCCCAAAATCGATGCCTTTATGCACTTTTTGCAACTTGAACCTTCTTCACATTCACTATTAGACCCCTTCCAATGGCCTTCACAATGCAGGCGCCTCTCGCGTCTCAGTATCCAGTGATCTTCTTGCTTTGGCTAGTCTAACATCACTGCAACAAACACATAGTCCACTCAATGAAGCAAACTCAACAATACTAAAGAGTAAATTTCATCTTGTTACTCCAACTTTAGACCTTAAACTAGAATATTATGTAGAAACTTGGATTTCAAACATAGTGTGGCCATCCCGGGCTGCGGCGTTCGGTTCCGGGTAAGGAGGGATCCCTCGAAATAGGAAAACTGCGCCGCGATCTCGCACCCCTCCTTGAAAGGTTTCTTTGGCCATCGTCGGTGTGGGGTAAATGTAAAGAGATGGAGTCTCCGGGCTATTTTGCACAAAAAAGGCAAAAAATCATACTGCCACGTCGAGAGAGTGGCATCCAAGACAAACTGATGCATACGAAACCAATACATCGGAGGTTCATGGGATAAGTTTCGAAATGGGAAGGTTTTAGGCACCCGTCCCGCCCTCTCGGTCTCTTATGGACTAATGTTAATATTTTCCTTTATATCCCCGTGAAGTGTGTGTACGTGTTTACATAATGGAGAGTGGAATCGTTCATCTCATATCATGAACAAGGTAGAGTGAATTCATCCATAGGAATGTTCCCCAAATAATATATATATATATATATATATATATATATATATGGTTTGTGCGTTTATCGCGATATTGATCGTTATTAGGAAACGACAATATGAGTTGGAATAAATGCAAATAAGCATGATATATATGTATTGAAAAGTATGATAATTATGAAAATGAGGAATTTTGAAGAAAGTAGAAAAATTAAAAATTAGAAAATTGGACTCGAGTCTCGGATTTTAATTCGAGACGCCTATGTAGACTATAAAGGCATCAAAGTTAACGTATTTTGAACGTGGAATAGGGGTGGGGTTTATCCCATATATTCAAACGGAATATTATTATATGAGTATGTGTAGAAAACGTGTTTTTGGTTTTGGAAAAAAGTGTGATGGATAATTTTGTTCAGAATTTACGGGTATAACCCTCTTTTATTTGTTTTGAATTTATTTTTTTATAGAAAATAGAGTATGTAAAATATACTAATAAAAGTGTAGATGTTAATGTGTATGGACTAAAGTAAGAACTAGATTATGAATCTTCTGTAATTTATGCAAAAATAAGGAATTAAAAAAGAGGGAGAAGGAATTGGACCTCCTTTGGAGCTTGATCTTTGATTCTTGGATGAACTCCCTTGAGTGTGGATGAAAGTTGATGAGAGAGAAGGATATTTTGTCAAATTGTGTATGAAAAGGATGAGAATTTAGTCTTAAATGCAACTTCTCATATGGAACTTCGTTGATTTTGAGAGAATGTTGCTCAGGTCACTGATGTTGATGGATTGCTTTTCTGTTTGTTAATGATATGGGAGTGAGGTCATGGCCTATATTTATAGGGCTAAGGTGGGTACCGATCGGACTACCACAGGGTGTGCCTATCGATAGGTAATCCTTAACACTGTGCCGATTGGCAGGGTTCAGGAACAACCAATTAGCAGTCTCGTACATAATTTTCTAGAAAAATGACAGTAGTGCACAAACCATTAATCCAAATCGTGCATGGGATATACTGTTAGAAAGGTACTACATAAACCTTCAAGAGTCCTTTGGACCGCTCCCGATCCAGGGGTTGACTTTGGATCAAATGTGTCTTGGAAGCGCTTGTCAGACGAAAATAGATCGTTCATCCGCATGGTAAGTCATAATCGTGCATGAGGCGGATTGTTGGAAAGGTTATAAGATGTAATTTGACATTCCAGAGATTTTTCTCGGTTGGTAAAGTTGACCTTGGTCAATCGAGGCCCAAAAGCACTCGGTGGCCTCTCAGAGTAAAATGAATCGTTCGTCCGTACCATAGATCAGAATCGTGCACGGGGTGGATTGTTGGAAAGGGTATTTAGTGCCCTTTGGAGATTCATTTAGTCTTATAAGTGCTGAAGAGTTGACTTCAGTCAAATAGAGTTTGGGAGCGCTCGGTGGCCTCTAGATCAATTTTTTAGGGGGAAATGGATCATTCGTCTGAACGGTCATGTTGTTTCATGCATGGGATAAACCATTGGGAAGGGGTTTTAGGGCCCTTCAAAGATTCAAAGAGCTTTCGCTCTGTCAGTGAAGTTGACTGGGGTCAACTTGGGGCCCAGGAGAAATCGGTGGACTCAAAATCGATTTTTGATAGAAAAATGGTATGTTCATCATAATCGTTATGCCGATTCATGCATAAGGTGGACCGTTAGAAAGAATATTCAGAGCCCTTCGAAGATTTAAAGATATTTTGATCTGACGATAGAGTTAACCGGAGTCAAATGGGCCCAGGGGTGCCTAATGGCCTCTTGATAGGCACTCGGAGTGCGACCTAGGGTTTACAGTGGAATGGGTAAGTTATAGGGACCTAAGGGGAGACTTAAGGGGTCTTAGAATGTGGTGTCTATAGATCCCCTCGACGGGTGATCTTGGAACAAGTAATAGCCGTCAAATAGACACCACATGATATAGAAAGGTCGGTTCTGTGGACATAAAGGATGTGGATAACCGATTCAGAGGGTCGGGGTCAATTTTGACCTAGAAGAGGTGAGGACCGAGGGATAAGGTAAATTCTAACTTGAAAAAGGTGACGACCGAGGCCCAAGGTCAATTCTTACCTCAAAGAGGTAACGATTGAGGGTCGAGATCAATTCTGACCTGAAAGAGGTGACAACCGAGGGTCGAGGTCAATTCTGACCCAAAAGAGGTGAGAACCGAGGGCTGAGGTCAACTTTGACCTAAAAGAGGTGACGACCTAGGGCCGAGGTCAATTCTGACCTGAAAGAGGTGACCACCTAGGTTCGAGCTCAATTCTGACCTAAAAGTGGTGATGACTGTGGGCCAAGGTCATTTCTGACCTAAAGGAGGTGACGATCGAGGGCCGAGATCAATTCTGACCTAAAGGAGGTAATGATCGAGGGTCGAGGTCAACTCTATCCTAAAAGAGGTGACGACCTAGGGCCAAGGTCAATTTTGACCTAAAAAGGGTGATGAACCAGGGCCGAGGTCAATTCTGACCTAAAAGAGGTGATGACTAAGGGTCGAGGTTAATTCTGACCTAAAAGGGGTGACGATCGAGGTTCGAGGTCAACTCTAACTTAAAAAAGATGATGACCGAGGGTCCGAGGTCAATTCTGAACTCAAAGAGGTTTATTTTTTCTTCAAAAAATATGGGGACTCCATTGGGGATGTATCATATTTCTTTGGGGATTTGGGGATGCATTGGATTTTAGGTTTCGCTGGGGAAGAGGAAATGATTCGAGGATTTTTAGCTGGAGAATTTTTGGAATTTTGGGGAGTCTTCTGGAGATGTTGTTGGGGAGAATTGATCTCTGGAATTCCGCAGGGGATGTAAAAGAAAGTTTTTCTTGGTTAAAAAGGTTCTAAAATGAATTTGGAAATTTTAGAAATTTTTCAAGAATTGTCTGGTATTTTTTGGGCCTTTTGTACGAAATTTTAAAGGGGGCGTCGATCGGCACATATGGAAGGGTGCCAAATGACAGTGGAACTGTCTTTTGGGGTACCTCGAGCAGGTGAAGGTTCAGTGTCGTTCAGTGGGTGGCAGGGAGATGCTGATCGGCATGCCCCTTAGCCTCCTATAAAAAGGGGGCGGGTTCTCCTAATTTTTCACAACTTTTTGACTTCCTTTTTTCTAATATTAACTTCTACAAATCGTTTTAGTGTTCGAAATGGCTAATTTCTCAAGAAGCGCTACTCATATGGCACGGCTTAATGCCGACGATTGGGTAGGGTTGGAGAGGAGGGATAGGGTGCCTCTAGCCCTAGGCAACAAGAACTCATTTAACTCATTTGAGCAGGTAGCGGATGATTAAAATCTCTTGCATGACCCTTCGCATCATCGCTCTTCTAGGGTGGTGAGCCCTAGAGGCTATGTAAGTATTAAATGACCTTTGCCATTCTTTTCCTTTTTTCTTGACGAGATTGCCTTATTTTTTGAATTTGATAATGGTTTTCTTTTTCTTTGATAGTCTGATGTGTCCATGTCAACTATACGTGCCCGGGGTTCTGCAAGGCTTCGGGATGTTTGGAATCACCTTCCTCCTATGGTGCGCTAGATGGTGTGCTCAGCTGGCGTCGGGAGGCTTGTGCTTGTTTTAGATGAGACACCCTGCTCCACTGCTATTCTCTTTGCTTTAGGATAGAGGTGGTGGGACACTACCCACACCTTCCATTTCGGCTCTGAGGAGATGACGGTAACTCCCATCGATGTGCAACAGTTGTTGGGGCTGTACTGCGAGGGTGCTCAGATTGAGGTGGACAGGACGCTGAGGGTGACTCAAAAATCCGTGATTTTGGCTTTAGGTGATGTGGATAGGGTGTTTTTTGGAGATTCTCTCCATTTGTCTTTGTTGAGGGAGATTTTTCTGAGGAGGAGGATCGATGAGAGTGATGGGTAGCAGGTGCGTCAGATGGATTGCTTATTTATCTTGTTGGTTTTGGGTGATTTTCTGGTGGTGATGTGTGGCGACGTCATTCACTTGTGGGTTTTTCCTTTTTTTGAGGATGTTTTCGAACATTCATTTTTATGATTGGGAGGGGGGCTGAATTTGGCGACCCTTTATTATTCTTTTGATGCATTTAGCCGGTATTGTCGATAAACTTTTACTGGAGGCACGTATCTTCTTGAGGTATTCTTTATTTTTTGCATTTTTCTTTCGTGCGCTTCTTTTTTATTTCTTGAATGTTGATCTTCATCCTTTGCAGACATGGTTCTATGAGGTGATTGGGTTAAACATCCAACTGATTTCTTTGAAGGATGACTCCGTCGGGGACTTCTGTCGGATGTACTGGTGGCGGAGGTCCAACCGACAATTGAAGACGACTCTCTCTTGAGATGGTGTGTCAGGTCTTGAATGGCCTAACGAACGAGCGAGTGAGACTTATTTTTATTTAAGACTGTTCTTTTCCTTTGATGATCTTTTATCGATATTGACCTTTGCCCTTACTGGGGATTACAGGTGACCTTTTATCCCTAGTGGACAGCCATTCAGCACACCAGGGTGACTGGGGGACATGCGCAGATGCGGCATCTGCTGGCACATGAGTTCGACTATTCCTGGTATCTTATGGAGAGGGTAGTCCGACAAATTATGGAGGGTGATATTGCGGTGCCGCTGGTGAGGCCTCTAATGTTCATAAGGCGCGTACGAGAGATGTCAGAGGATGCTTGGGTGGCTTCGATGATGGGGGAGTCATACTCTCTGTACACGGACATAGTGGTGATGTACAACTATATGGGCTTTGTTTTGAGTTGGATGATGCCTCCCAGTATATATGATGTTATGCCTCCCCTTGGGTGGGCTCGAGTCGGTAGGTGGGGTCCTCTCACAGCGCAGGTGGTGCGTCCACATTAGCGGCGACAGCGACGACGTCAAGGCATTTTTTGTGTGGATGCATTGCCCCGACTACAACATTCGGTGAGTTGATGGGGGGTCGATACGTTTACAACATCGCCCTCATGCGATGGACCGGGAGGATTTAGGCTTGATGGAGGAGGTCCTTCGACATGGTTTATTTCTTTGTGTCTCTTTGTCTTTCGATTTCTTGATTTCTTTCTTTTTCATCATACTTGACTGATTTGATCTTTTCCATTTTCCTTTGCAGCATATCAGTGTCTCCACCACTTGGTTGAAGGAAATCAGGGACTGAATATCTTCGACGACTTCCCATATTTGTGAGGTGGTTCCAGTCCCTTCTTTCTTGGTGTCAGTTGCCTCATTCGGGGAAGAGTTGAGCTCTGGAAGTGGTGGCACATCGTCTCACCGAAGAGGAAAGAGGGCGCGCCATAGGGATGGGGGTTCTTAGAGAGAGAGAGAGAGAGGAAAAAAATTAGGTTCGGGTTGAGTCCCATTGTTTTTCTAGTTTTTTCTTTTCCTACAAAATATCAATGCAATACAGAAAAATATATGCAAATGAAAAATGATGTGTTTGTTAATTTTCTTTGTTTAGTTATTCATCCACATAATCTTTTTACTTTGTTGCTGAGACCGTAAAAATAATTCCAAAAATTAACTTAAGAAGTATTTAATTTAAGATGAGATAAGTAAAGGCATAAGTATGAAGGAATTCCGAATTTCCTTTAGATAAAAATTATTTTTGTTAGGTTTTTTATTTTGACAAAAAAGGGATTTTTTCCAAAATAGGGGGTTACTGATCGGCATGACCCTTACCCTGCCGATCGGCATATCAGTCCAATCCAATCAACTAAGGCTTTGATTGCACGTGTTTGGTACTTTATAGGGTGAGTATCCTTCTAATTTCTGTAGGTATATTTGTCTTGGTTTGCTGATTTTTGGGTATAAATAGGGGTGTAGATGGGGCTTGTCTCCTCAAACCTTTATTTCCTTTCTTTCTCACATTGTGATTTGCTTATTATCTCTTAGTCTTGCAAGATGTCTCTCCCTGGTGGCATTGAGTTTGCCAACTACCTTAAAGCCTTAGAGGCGATGTGTTCGTATAATGTTGATTATGAGGCTTTCCACATGTGTTGGGTCTCTCTGTGGAGTAACCGACCCATAGAATGGAACTTGTTGATGGCGGCTATCGAGTTTTGGTATCCCGAGGATCATGTCTTTTTCTTCGAATTGGATGAGATTTGTCCTACCTATGAAGAATTTTCTACCATGCTGGTAATAAATCCCAGTGTTGCTGCAAATTTTCCTGAGTTTTCCCGTTCTCTCAGTGAATTACTGGTTGGACTTCTTCACATCTCGCCTTTGGTAGCCAGGACATTGGTTACGGAGGGCGACGGTGTTACGATCTGTGCATTCGTAGGACGTGGACGATGATATATATGCTTGGGCCATCATCCTAGGCCTTGTTTCGAAAGTTCTATTAGTGACTGGGGAGACGCTAGTGGACCCCCAACTGGCAGCTATCATTTTTTAGATATCTTACCATCGTAATCCTGCAACAGTGATACTGACGAAGACCTTGAATGTCTTGGATGCCTGGTGGGAGGGTCATTCTAACTTTCTAAGAGGGAGCCCCGTGATGCTATTTATGTGGTTTCCTGAGAGATTCTGCATGGTGGTCCCACCTGAGTAACCCTTGCCGACGGTTCCAAAATTCTTCTCGCGATATTTCATCAGCGTAGGCTTGGACATTGAGAGTTATGAGAACTGGTTCGTAAAGCATGGGGCTTTAGGCTTGCGCTGGTCCGTGCCTTGGTGGGGGGAGCTGCTTCCCATTTTGGAGCTCATAGAGTATCAATATGTCCGATTGGTTAGCCTTAGGCATACCTCTTTCTATTTTCCCTGGCGGCTTCTGCGCCAATATGGTTGGGAGGAAATCGTGTCACCGCGGGCACTGTATTTATTTACTGTGGAGGACTTGATGGAGCGTATGCGCATGCGGCTAAGCTCTTCGTGGGAGAATCATCGTCCGTCGACCCGTCCCTCCCAATCTGTTGGGAGAGTCTAGCATGTCTCGGGGGACTATATAAAATGGTTGTTGAGGAGAGTAATTTCCAAGATGCTGGTTGTGGAGACTGGTCAAAGGTGGTTTTCCTTTTTTTATTCTTTAGAGGGAGGTATTATAGTCTTCCCGTGGCTGGTTCGGGCTTATCACTCAATGGAGCGTCAATGGTATTCCCTCTAGTCAGGGGAGGTTTGGGGACCCCAGGATATAGGAGATGGAGGTAGTTCTTCTGGCAGCTGTGAGAAAAATTTATAAAGCTTTTGTATGGTGTTTGATTCTGATTCTGGTTGTTTTAGTTACTTATGAATAGTGGAATTTATTTTTGTTTTGTTTTAGGAAAGTAGGTGTAGGATGGCGAGGGAAGTCATTTGACTCCTTACACCGATGTAATTATACCAAAATTTTCAAATAATGAAATAAATAATCTTTTGATCATATAGCTGAGCCTATTGATGACTTTTGCATTTGAATTATCTATACCAATCGCTAAGGCATATATAATCCTTTTGTTCACGTACATGTTAAAATGAACTGTCATTCCATGTAAAGGGATGAGCTCCCTACGTACCTCTGAGGGTTTTGAAAATATTTTGAAATTCATTTTTGAAAATGTTATTAGAGGATCAGGCCCACATAGTTCTGGGTAGGGGAAATGAGGAGTTTTTTTAGAATAGAAAAGAGACGAGTCGTAGCGCATTGAGATTTCAGACTAGGGGTAGAATTTATTGAGACGGTCCAGGTTGACTGGACGCGCCATTTCTTCTCCATCGATGTCGGTGAGAATAACGGTGCCGCTTGATAGGATCTTCTTTACGATGTATGGGCCTCTCCAATTGGGCTTGAATTTCCCTCTGGGGTCCAGATGGGCTCTACTATTTCTTTGAGGCCTAAGTCCTCTTCTCAGCACCGCGTTCCTTAACTTTTTATTGAATTATTGCATTATAAGGCGATGACACCCTTGTATGTGATATAGAGACTACAGCATCCTTTCGTCGAAGAGGGACAGCTCGTGAAGAAGACTTTGGTGCCAGTCCTCCTCGTTGACTTTATTTTCTAGCATGACATGTAGTGAAGGGATTTCCATCTCCACGGGTAGTACTACTTCCATATCATAGATTAGAGAGTAAGGGGTAGCCCCGGTAGAGTTTCGAACTGAAGTGCGGTAACACCAGAGGGCGTAAGGGATCCTGTCGGCCCAATCTTAACAACTCTCAATCATTTTGCTGATGATGGCTTTGAGATTATTATTGGCTACCAAGACTGCTTCGTTGGTTTGAGGTCGATATAGAGAGGATTTGTGTCTTTGAGTCCCATACTCGTAAACCACTTCTATAACTTCTGCCTCGAAATATAACCCATTGTTTAATACTAACTCTTGTGGGACCCAATATCGATGGATGATGTTTTTCTTGATGAACTTGGCCACTTTCTTGGCATTCAAAACTGTGTATGACTCAACTTCGACCCAATTGGTGAAGTAGTCAATGGCGACCCGGATGCACTCATGCCCATTGGATGCTTTCGGTGTAACTTTCCCTATGATGTCAATGACCCATGTAGAGAATGGAAAAGGAGAAGTCATGTTATACAATTCTCGCGGAGGAAAATTTTTTAGGTTGGAGAAATGTTGGCATTTGAGGCATCTTCGAATGTAGGCTGTGCAATCCTGAACTATAGTAGTCCAGTACTAACCATGTTGAATGATCTTTTTGGCGAGCATATGGTCGTTCAAGTGGGGTTCGCATTCCTTTTTATGGATCTTCTGCATCATTTCTTCAATGTCAGCCTCTGTGATGCAGTGCAAATGGGTTCCATCGAAGTTTCTCTTAAATATTGATTTATCACTAATAATATACTGGGAAGCTAGTCGGTGGAGAGTTTCTCAGTCTTTCTTGTCAGATCCTTGGGGATACCTACCATATTTGAGGAGGCACCAAATATCGTAGTACGAGTAGTCGACTATCTCAGGATCTTCTTCCGTGCTGAGCTCAATATGGTAGTCCTGGGTTGGTTTGTCTTGTTTCTAGATAAGGAAAGGGGCCATGGTTATTCCTTCAGGCATGTGAATCATGGAGGCTAAGGTAGCCAGGGCATCAGCTAGGTTATTCTTTTCTCGGGGTAGGTAATGGAAGGTGATTTCTTAGAATTGGGAAGCTAACTCTTCAAAGTAGGCATGGAAGGGTAAGAGTTTATCATCCTTGACTTTCCATTTCCTGAGTACTTGACTGATGATGAGGGTTGAATCCCCGTAGACATTGAGGTATTAAATTCCTTTCTTGAGGGCAACTTTGAGGCCTACTATGCATGCCTTGTATTCAGTCATGTTGTTAGTGCAAGGGAAATCCAATTTGATGGAAATGGGAGTGTGTGAGTTATCAAGGGCGATTAGGAGGATCCCAATGCCATACCATTTCTTGTTGGAAGCGCCGTTAAAGAACATTTGCCATCGAAGGTCTTTTTGGGAGGTAGAAAGGATATTTTTATCCGGGAACTCATAAATCCAGACATCGACTTCCTCCATAGGGTAGTCAGTAAGGTAGTTAGAGATGAATCTTCCTTTTATGGCTTTTTGTGTGACATAGGTAATATCAAATTCAGATAGAAGCATCAACTAATGGGAAATTCAGCTGGAAAGGGCTGGCTTCTCGAGTAGGTACTTGATTGGACCCATTTGGGATACAAGTCTGATGGGGAAGGAGATTATGTAGTTCCGTAACTTTTGAGTAACCCAAACAAAAGCAACACGTGCTTTTTCCAAGCGGTGTTGTTAACTTTCTAACCGACCAATTTTTAACTGGCATAGTAGATAGCTTTCTCTTTGTGAGTTTCTTTAATGTACTAGGCTAGCAAAGCCCCAGTTGCAGTATCGGTCACGATTAGGTATAGGAGTAAGGGAATACTAGGCTGCGGCGGCATGAGCACCGAAGGTTGAGTTAGGTATTGCTTAATTCGGTCGAAGGATTTTTGGAAATCTTTGTTCTAGACTTTAAATGAATCCTTTCAAAGGAGTTTGAAGATGGTTTCACATATGGAAGTTAATTGGCTGATGAACCGACTGATGTACTGTAATTTCCCAAGGAATCCTCGAACTTCCTTTTCATCTCAAGTATGGCTTTCAACTTGGCAGGATCTGCTCTTATCCCCTTTTTACTAACCATGATTCCCAAGAGTTTTCCTTTAGTAATGCCGAAGACACATTTCTGTGGATTAAACCACATCTGGTATTGTCACAGTCATTCAAACAACTTCTGGAGAGCGGGAACATGACCTTCCTTAGTCTTGGACTTGATAATCATGTCATATAAATAGACCTCAACTTCATTCTGTATCAGATCATGCAGAATGGTTGTGGCAACCTTTTGATGGGTATACCCTACATTTTTTTTAGACCAAATGGCATGAAAGAGTAGCAGAAAGTTCCTCAAGAGGTAATGCATGCGGTTTTCTCTTGGCGATCAGGGTGCATCTTGATCTTGTTATGTCTGAAAAACCCATCAACGAATGACTTGAGAACGTGAATGACTATATTGTCCACAATTATATCGATTTTGGGTAGCGGGTAATCATCCTTCGAACATGCCTTGTTTAAGTCTTAGTAGTCGACACACATGCAAACCTTCCTTCCTGATTTCGATATGGGTATGATATTAACTAGCCATGTGGGATATTCAATTACACGAATGAAGCCCACGTTCAATTTCTTGACTACTTCTTTAACTTTGAGTGACCATTCGGTGCAGATCTTTCATTGTTTCTATTTGACTAGTTTGCATTCCAGGAGATTTGAAATCTCATGATGTGCTATCTTAGGGACGATGTCGGGCATATCGTCATAGGACCATGCGAAGACATCCATGAATTCCTTTAGTAGTTCTTCGAGTTGTGCATGCTCATGCTCATTAAGGGTTATCCCTATCTTAATCTCGCGTATTTGGCTACTAGAACCGAGATTAATAACAACAGTTTTATCTTCATTAACATGAACATGGTTATGTGGTTTGTTATTAACCTTATTTAGATCAGTTAACAATTTTTCATTTGCATCATCATCAAGAGTTTGATTAGAATCAAGATAATTAATGTAAGCACAACAAGATACTCAAACTCTTCTTTTATTTCATTGATAGGAAAAATTAAGAACCTCATCAAAGGAGGTCTCGATTACATCACAATCAGGGGAAATAACTAAAGGGGAAAGGGGATAAAAATTTGGGTTAGGTTGGACATTAATAGGTGTCATAGGTTTATAATGCCAGTTGAGAAGAGGGGCACCATCATCTTTGATGAGGTGGGATGGATTCGACAATGTAGCCCCTGAGTGGATCATGCAGAGTGTTATCCCCAGTGTCTGTAAATTGAAAGAATACTCGGAGTCACTGCCCTCAGAATCTTTGGTATCAGTTATAGTCTCTCCAGTGAGTGGTTGTACACAGTGCTGGGAACTCTCGGCCCATGAGTATCCGTCTTGAAAGTAAATTTCCATTCCTAGTTCCATCCTCTTGTTTACATGGTCATACCAAGGTTCAGGGAAGCTGAAGAAGGGGAAATCTTCGCCCTTTCTAATGAACCTTCCATTTAGGGAATCTCTCGAGACAGTTCTAGGTCATTCTAACCTCCTCTTTAGTTGAGGTTGATCGATCAATCTGAGTTTCTTCTTTTGACAATTTATAGCCCAAGACACAGGGAGGAAAGGCCTCCTTTAACACAATAGGTTTAGTTATCCCTTCCTATCTTTGCCCCAACCCCAGTCTGGGCATGAAGTGCATGTTTTTGAACATTTGGATCACATTGAAATTTCTATGGGGGTCATATTCAGGACAAACCCTATCTTTGAAGTCCTACCTTATTGGGAGTAGAAGCGGTTCAACTTGAAATCCTGATAGCAGCACATCGTTTACCCCGTATTATATCTCAAGTACCATATTACTGGTGCTTGCATTCTCGTCCTTTTTATTGTCTCCTAAGATAGTGATAACTTTTTCGTTGGTGAAGAACTTCAATTTCTGATGAAGTGAAGAAGATACCCCTTTAATGCTATGGAGCCATAATCATCAAAGTAGTAGATTGAAACGACTAGGATGTCGATGACTTAGAATTTCATAATGGGGTTGATAGGGCTAACCCCTATTGTATGCTTGATAGATCCCATTACTCCTAAATGGGTGTTATCGTAGGCACGTACGGCAGTAGAAGTTGGAGAAAGATCGCTCACCTTCTATCCCAAATAGTTTAGAGTTCTTAACAGGCACACATTCAGAGCTGATCCATTGTTAATGAGAGAGAGGTGGACGATTTTTGCTATAACTTCAACGAGATATTAAGAGCATGATTATGGTTGGGACCAGTCTTGGGGATTTTTTCTTCTGAAAAGGAGAGCATTCGAGTAGAGTTCACAGATCTAACTAGGTTCATTACTCCTACTAGTGTGGTTGAGGGAGGAACTGTGGGTCCTGTGAGTAGCTTGATTAGGGAATTTCGATGTAGTTGGGAAGACATAAAAAGTCCCCATAGAGTGATGTTAGCTTGGGTTTTCTTCAATTGATCAAGGACCTTACATTCTTCAAGGGTCATTTCTGGAATAGGGAGGTTCTTAACACCTTTCCCTTTATCTCTTGTTGATGGTTGTAAGCTTGGAATTTGGTAATGTCTTCCCGACCTGGTCATGTGGTTCACAGAAGAGGGGAAAAACAAAAATCATGTTTCTTCATCGATATCAAGTTGTTCATCCACCTTTTTGATCCCTCCTAGTAGCTCCTCGAATGATATCATCCCTCATATATTGGCTATCAGACTAGTCTTCTCTAAATCTGGATCTTCATTTGAATTTTTGAAATCATCCCCCCATCCGATGGCAATGATATTGTCTTTCCATACAAAGTCAATGCACTCCATAACTTCAACGTCCTCTTCGTATAATTCTTCCCATTCGGTAGGGAGATACAGAATTGAAGGTACTAGGCACCCTTGTAATTTTAAAACATGGAAAACCTCGGATACACTACAAATATCACCAATCTGTCAAAATAAATCTGCCATGATATGGACCATGTCATCTAGATTGACTTCATCGGTTAACACTACCCAATTGTCTGACTCTCAGGCCCATTTTTGAGCTTCTAAGAACAACCCACTAAATCTCTAACAGTCAATGGTCATATTTTAGCTCAAACTCTAGGAGTTGGTCCAGCACTTCTGATAATTCCAAATATATACCTCCAAGACGGGTGCAAACAACGATGCATGCTCTAATGAGGAGAAATATGGCTTGATCAGAAAATTTGGTAGGGTGTAAGAGGAAATATGGGCACATTTGGAGAGGTTTAGGAGAATATATGGTTATGACTGGTGATTTACTTGGCATGATGAGGGTGGATGGGTCAAATTTTGGGTCTTCTTCTAGGAAGATGGCATTTGCATGATTCGGGAGTGGATTATGAGTAGTGTTTGGTTTAGGATTAGATGGTGGGGAGATGATAGCTCGGTCAATCAGGCTTTGGATCATATTTCGAATATGGAAATATTGGTCGTTGGTATGGCCAACAGTTTGGTGAAAGTCATAATGGGCATCAGGTGAAAAACGTTGCTAATGCCGTTTAATACAAGATTAAACTGTATAAGCAACTCCGAGATGTTTGTTGAAGAAACCCTTTTATTTTGAAAATAAAAATTATAAACAACAAGATGTGTTTACAAAAAACTTATGTACGAGAGTAATCAAGACTTTGTAATCAGTTTTTAAAACTAAGACAGTTTCAAAATTCAGCACACTATAGAATGAGATGAGGTGATGAAGATAATCAGAACACACAGTTTTTAACGTGGTAAAACCTCTCCCAATAGAGGAAACATCCACGGTGACTTGTAAGTCACGAAAGTAAAAATCCACTAACACAAATAGCAGTTACAAATAATACAACATACATGCACACAAATCAACCTATTCTAAGTTTAGGGATATACCCCACTTGGTGTCCTTCTAACTTCTCATAGATCTGATTGTTGATGATGTTCTTCCAGTTTGATAACTTCCTTTTCTTTATCTTCCTTGCGTCGACTCAATAATCTTTGATCTTATTCACAACACTTCTAGTGTAGTAGTGTGTTAAGTGTTTGTGATGTGATTCCTATCAACATGCATGAACTCACACACACTTAGTTTTATAGACAGTTCTAGAAAATTACATATAAAGACTATATGCTGTGATTTTCTTTTCTTTCTTTCTTACAGAACTTGAAACCTTTCTGACCTTTAAATATAACCCAGATTCCACGGATATCTTGCTTCAAAATCGGTCAAGATCTTAATCAATCTCTGTTTTAAAAATATTTTTGAGATTGAAAATCTCCAAGTGTGAATCTAACTAGGTCAAGGTTAAGTTTCGTAAGAATAGAAACCATAAAACATTTTTAAAACTAAATCAGTAAGGATTTTCTTAAATCGAGAAAGAAACATGCAGATCTAGTGAAATGTAACATGCAGAGTGTAGATTTACAATTTCTATGAAGAAGAAATACAGATCTTCACACGAATGTTTAAGTTGGTAATAAGATCACTGATTAAGAGGTTACAGCTTCAATATGAACAACAAAGAAACACCACTCTCTCACAAACACTCAAGGTTGTGTTTGGGGTTGTGTGTATACGAAGGTTTTAATCAGATTTGAAGTGTTTAGGGTTAGGGTTAGGGTTTGGCTAACACAGTTTTTCCTTTCTCTCTCTTCTCTCTTTTCTTTTCTCTCTTCTCTCTCACTTCTCTCTTCTCTCTATTTTTTTTCTCTCAGAAATGACGACTGCCAAAAGTCTTGAAAGGTTGAGAATTAGAGGGCTTTTATAGGAGTGGAGGAAGATTCTGGATAGTCGAAGGCAATCAAGGGCCAAGATTAAGTCTTCCTAATGTTGACTTGATCTAAGGGTTATAAGAAGGCGGTGGTTAAGTCGAATGTGATTGGCTCACAGGATAGCACAAGGATAGGTTTAAAAGACATGCAGGCCATCGATAAGGATTGATCCAACGATCAGCAAACCACCAGGCAACCCTCTCACATAACAAACACAAATAGGTGCATCAGGAAGGTGACAAGTGTTGGCATATAAGTGGCTTACAAACGCGCGTCAAAGTTAATTACAGGCAGCACCCTGAAGTCTCTAGCGCATTTACATTCTACCCAATCAAACATTCTAATGAAAAATGAATTTTTCAAAATAGCAAATTAACCCCACAAATTTTATAATCACACTTTTATTAAGAAAACATTATTTAAAAAAATGTTTAAAAATTCCCAAAAATTATTAAAACAACATTTTAAGGGGAATTTAACACACAATCAATTTTAAGCAATATATACACATGTATGCACTTCTAATGTGTGTAGTGTGATTCGATTTATACCTTCTTGGATTATTGAAGAGGATTAGAGAGATTAATTCTGAGGCTCCTTGGATTCTAGGTTAGACAACCAATTTTGTCACTATTTCCAAATTAGTTGAGCACTTATATAATATAGACTTAAGCAAGTCAAAGGTATAAGGTGCTTCAATCTCCCCCTTTGGAAATATGAGACAAAATCTCCTTTGAGTTAGCTTAAACTCTTAGGGAACCAAAAACAATAAAACCTAGTCCTGTACAAAGATACTATCTACCCATTTCCTAGAAAGTCAAAAATTACATAACTCAACTATTTAAAAAATTTGTACACTAGAAATGGTAGACAATCAGTAGAAGAGATTCCTGTAAATATGCACACTAAGATCAAGCCGTTTAGATGAAATGTGAACAAAACATTGAACCCGTAAGACTCAAATTTCTCCCCCATTTTGTCTCAAATGGACAAAGGGTAAAAATTAAGGTCTTCAGAGTTAAATTAGCACATACCATACCTATAGAATTACGTAAATACAGAAATCTGTTATAGTCTAATGGTTTAGTGAACATGTCTGCAAGTTGCAGATCAGTAGGCAGGTAATGGATTTCTAACTCCTTAGTTTCAACAAGTTCGCGTATAAAATGATGTCTTATTTTAATATGCTTAGTTCGCGAGTATTGAACCGGGTTTTTAGATATGTTAATAGCGCTTTGATTGTCACAATACAATTGTAACTGATCTTATTTAATCCCATAGTCGCTTAACATTTGTTTTATCTATAACAATTGAGCACAGCAACTTCCAGCTGCTATATATTCGGACTCAGCCGTAGATAAAGATGTGAAATTCTATTTTTTGCTACTCCAACCAACTAAATTATTGCAGACATAATAACAGGCACCTGATGTACTTTTACTGTCATCAGTACATTCGGCCCAATCAGCATCAGTATACCCTATGATGGTGCTACAGGTATCATTAGTGTACCTAAGTCCAAGATTAAGAGTGCCCTTTATGTACTTGATTATACGTTTTACACACGATAAATGGCTCTCTTTAGGGTTATTCTGGTAACGAGCACACAAACATACAGCATACATTATATCTGGTCATGAGGCAGTTAGATAGAGTAGGCTACTAATCATACTACGATAAAGTGTGGAATCAACTGACTTTCCATTTTCATCTTTACATAATTTAACAGTAGTACTCATAGGCGTTTTGGCAACTTTAGCATTATCTAAACCAAATTTCTTAACAAGATCTAAGGCATACTTAGTTTGAGAGACAAATAGTCCATCAGAATTCTGTTTCACTTGAAATCCTAAGAAAAGTTGTAGCTCCCACATAAGGGACATGTGAAACTCCTTATGCATAATAGCAGAAAAAGATTTAACTTCAGATGTTGAAGTGGACCCAAAAATGATGTCGTCTACATAGACTTGGGCTATAATAATGTTTTTGTCAAAATGTTTGACAAAGAGGGTCTGGTCATTTCCTCCTCTCTTAAAACCCTTATCCAACAAAAAGTTGGAAATGCGTTCATACTAAGCTCGAGAAGCTTGTTTTAAGCCATACAAAGCCTTTTTTAGACGAAAGAAATGTTAGGGTATTTAGGGTCAATGAACCCTTTGGGTTGTTCTACATACGTTTCTTCGGGCAGAATTCCATTGAGGAAGGCAGACTTGACATCCATTTGATAAAGTGTAAATTTTAAGTGTCACGCTATGGCGAAAAGGAGTTGAACAGATTCAAGACGAGTGACAGGGGCAAATGTCTCGCTAAAATCTATTCCTTCTATTTGTGAGTAACCTTGAGCAACTAGTCTAGCTTTGTTTCTAAGGATTACCCCATTTTCATCAGATTTGTTCTTAAAGATCCAACGTGTGCCAATGACATTTTTGTTTTGTGGCCGCGGTACAAGATACTAGACATCGTGAATGACAAATTGTAAACGTTCTTCCTGCATAGCAGAAATCCAGTGTGTGTCATTCAATGCTTCATTAACATTTTTCGGTTCCACAAGGGAGACGAAACATGCATAATTAGCATAATTTTTTAACAGGGATCTAGTACGAACTGTCTCATTAGGATTACCGACCACGTTGTCAATGGGATGATCTTTAGAGACCCAGCCAGGTACTTCTGGACTCTCAATAGGTAATGAGTCATCTATTTCTGGTGAATCAGTTTTGAAATCATTTTCAGATTAAACCACAATAGGTGATTCAAATATCTTATTTTCGACAATAGTATCGCTTAGAATTACATTTATCGATTCCATAAGGGCCTTAGTACGCAGATTGTATATACGATAAGCATGACTGTTTGGAGAGTATTCAAAGAAGATGGCTTTATCACCACGCGTTTCGAATTTAGACAGATGTTCTCTGTCTTTACAGACATAACACTCACTTTCGAAAGTTCTTAGATATTTCAGATTAGGCTTCTTACCGTACCACAACTCATAAGGGGTTTGTTTAGTGTTCTTCCTAAGGTAAACCCTATTAATGATATGACACGCAGTTCTAATAGATTCTACCCAGAAGTATTTAGGTAGAGATTTGGCATGAAACATGACACGTGCCATCTCTTGAAGAGTTCGGTTTTTCCTTTCAGTAATACCATTCTGCTGAGGAGTCTTAGGGTCACTGAATTCGTGTTTGTAACTGTTGTAGTCATAATATTCAACTATTCCTGTGTCTATGAACTCTCCCCCTCTATCGCTACGAATGCGATTGACTTGTGTGTCCTTCTCATTTTCAATTCTTAGTAAAATTTTCAAAAAATTCTGAAACGTGTCAGATTTTTGTTTTAAGAAGGCAACCCAGGTGAATCATGTGAAATCATCAACCATGACAAGGATATAACTGTGTCCACAAAGACTAACTGTTCTAGAGGGACCAATAAGGTCCATATGGATGAGATCTAGAGGTGAGAATGTCTTTAACTTTTTTATGCGAAGTCTTAACTATTTTTCCTTCCTGGCAATGACCACATACAACACTGGAAATAGGTTTAATTTTAGGAATTCCTCTAACAATCTCTTGACTAGACAATCTACCAAGGATATCATAACTTAGGTGACCCATACGATTATGCCAGATTTCATTGTCATCCATTCTGATAATGTTACAGGTTTCAGAACCAGTCTTGACAATATAACAATTGTCAGGTGTTCTAAATCCGATAATAATGCATTTACCTTTATCATTTAGAATTTTACAATTGTTCTTTGAAAAGGTAACTCTATGGTCAGAGTCACAAAATTGTGATATACTTAGGAGGTTGGCTTTAAGGCCTTTAACTAAAAGTACATTTTCGAGAGTAGGCATTCCCTCTTCTTTTAGGGTTACTTTACCTATGATCTGGGATGAAACTCCATCACCAAAGACTACTTTGCCTCCAGCAAATCTGGTTTTGTTTAAGAGTTTGGTTTCATCTCCTGTCATATGTTTGGAGCATCCTGAATCTAAGTACCAACCAGATGAAGTGTGTTCAGCTTTTAAAGCAGTGATAACAATGTTACACTTCATTTAGGGTAAAAGATCATCTTTTCTAACCCAAATAGCTCTAGTTTTAATTTTGTGCAAGTTTGCCCGAGTTTGATAAAATTTTCGAGAAACAGCTTTTTGTCGAAAAAAATTTGGAGCAACAAACTGATTATTGTGGAAAATTTGAGCTTTTGGTTTAGGAAAGTTTCTGGGAGCCTTTCTCTTAAATGAACTCTTAGTTTTGGTCTTTCTATTACTGTAGTTAGAGTTCTTGTCAGGTTGTCTTGGAAGGACATAATGGTTACGATTTTGCCTAGAATAGTTAACGTTCTTGTAGACAGAAGAGTTGTACACAGGGGTGTTTAGACGCCTAGCATAACAACCTTCAAAATAATGACCATAAATGTCACAGTAGGAGCAATATTGATTGCTTGAGGGATGAACTTCCTTAGGAAAACTTCTAAAGATGGGTTTAACAGCATTCTGTTCAGAAGTACTATTCCTAGGAGGGATGGTTTTAAAGGTAGATTCAGCCTTTCTGATCAAAGGACAGACGTATTTAGTCTTAAGTGTAGTGTCAGCCTTAGAATTACTAGACTCTCCAATGTCTTTCTATTGTTGCTTTTGATCAAATTCCTTTTTAATAAAATGAAAATCTGGACATGTTTCAATTGGTCTTTTGCCCCCAGAAACAAACTTAATAGGTTCAAGATTTGTAGTTTGTTGTTTGTTCTTAGGGAAAAATCCAATACCGGTTCTATCATCAGAATTGGTCTTGGAGTCAACAACAAAGTCAGTAAAACAATTTGAATTGTTTTCAAACTTAGAATTTTTTTTGAAAACACTGTCTTTGTTTTTGCTTCCTCCAGTTCTAATAATGTTCCCTTGTATTTCATTTCCAGGGTTTCATTAGTTTTAGTCAACTCTTTTAATTTTTGATAAAAAGTTTCAATTTTGGATTGATGAGACAAACACTGGTTAGTGTATTCTCCAGCATTCAGCTTCACAATAAGACTTAGATCATCTAATTTCTTAGTCAGGTCTCTAACAGTCTTCTCTAGTCTAGTGCCTTTTTTGAGAGTTTTAGCATACAAAGTATGAATATCTGGGAGGTCATCTGTGTCTGAGTCGCTAAGTGAAGTGTGTGTAGTGGCCCCTAATGATTCAGTTTTAGTACACACGCACCCATTTACATCGTCGTTATCGAGATCACCTTGACTCACACACACGGAGCTAGAACTAGCAACATTTTCAGATAATAAAGCATCTAGGCCAGTCAAAGCAGTATTCACACAAGCAGGAGTGTGAGCATCATTATCACACACATGCATATCATCATTGTAAATGATCTTAGCATAAAAGGACATGCAAGGGTCAAGTACATTTGATGACTCAAGTTCCTCTTCATCAGAGTCACTCGAATCATCCCAAGTTTTACAGTCATTGGCTCTATTGTGTGTGTTGGTTTTATTCAGATTAACTCTGCAATCGTGAGCAATGTGACCTAGTTTCCCACATCTAAAACATTCAATCTTTTTAAGGTCTCTGTTAGATTTGAAGTTGTTGTCCTTAGAATGTTTGTCAAGGCCTCTCTCATGAGGTTTGGGATTAGACACAGTAGGATAATTAGGCTTGCCTTGTTTAGATGCCTGTTTGTTTCTAAATTTAACAATTTTCTTAAATTATTTAGACATTAAGGCAATCTGATTATCTAGTTTGTCTATATCACACTCCTCATCAGAGTCACAATTGGTCGGATTAGTCTCATGCTTAGATATTTTAGAGGAAAAACTCAAGTTAGAGTTTGGATGTTTTCTTTGAGACTGATTTAATTGTTTCTTAAAATCTAATTCCATTTCCACAGCCCTAAGTTTGCTACTGAGTAACTCAGGGGTAAGGTTTTGATCACTCATTTCCTCAATAGCATACCTCTTGCTGTCAAACTTTTGTGGTAATGATCTTAGAATTTTAGAGACAATCTCATTCCTATCATATGTAATACCATTAGCATGCAACTTAGTAACTATATCAGTTAAGTTCATGTAAAAGTCATCAAAAGACTCAGAGTCAGACATAATTAAAGAGTTGTACTACTAGGTAAGCATTTGAGTTTTAGCAGCTTTAACTCTCGAGTCTCCTTCATGGGCAGTGATTAATGTGTCCCAATCTTCCTTAGAAGTGGCACAAGATGAGATTCTCTTGAACTCATACTCATTAATAGAAATAAAAATGGCATTCTTGCCTTTATTGTTATTTCGAGAAATAGTTTTCTCCTCTTGGGTAAACTCACTTAAGATTTTCTTTACCCTCTCATCACTTCCTTCAGTGGCTGGTTTAGTAGGATAAGTGTATCCATTTTCAATAATGTCCCAGACATCATCTCCTAAAGTCCCTTGGATGAAGGCAACCATTCTTACTTTCCAGTAAGCAAAGTTGTTTCCATCAAAGAGTGGAGGTCTGGACAGATTACCAAACCTTTCATTCTTCTCGTCCATAGTTAGGTTTTTCAGAAAACGATTTCAGAAACACAAGATCTTTTTGCAATAAAAGTTTACAGGGCTCTGATACCAATTGAAAAACGTTGCTAATGCCGTTTAGTACAAGATTAAACTTTATAAGCAACTCCGAGATGTTTGTTGAAGAAACCCTTTTCTTTTGAAAATAAAAATTATAAACAACAAGATGTGTTTACAAAAACTTATGTACGAGAGTAATCAAGACTTTGTAATCAGTTTTTAAAACTAAGACAGTTTCAAAATTCAGCACACTATAGAATGAGGTGAGGTGAGGTGATGAAGATAATCAGAACACACAGTTTTTAACGTGGTAAAACCTCTCCCAATAGAGGAAACATCCACGGTGACTTCTAAGTCACGAAAGTAAAAATCCACTAACACAAATAGCAATTACAAACAATACAACATACATGCACACAAATCAACCTATTCTAAGTTTAGGAATATACCCCACTTGGTGTCCTTCTAACTTCTCATAGATCTGATTGTTGATGATGTTCTTCCAGTTTGATAACTTCCTTTGCTTTAGCTTCCTTGCGTCGACTCAATAATCTTTGATCTTATTCACAACACTTCCAGTGTAGTAGTGTGTTAAGTGTTTTTGATGTGATTCCTATCAACATGCATGAACTCACACACACTTAGTTTTATAGATAGTCCTAGAAAATTACATATAAAGACTATATGCTGTGATTTTCTTTTCTTTCTTTCTTACAGAACTTGAAACCTTTTTTACCTTTAAATATAACCCAGATTCCACGGATATCTTGCTTCAAAATCGGTCAAGATCTTAATCAATCTATGTTTTAAAAATATTTTTGAGATTGAAAATCTCCAAGTGTGAATCCAACTAGGTCAAGGTTATGTTTCGTAAGAAAAGAAACCATAAAACATTTTTAAAACTAAATCAGTAAGGATTTTCTTAAATCGAGAAAGAAACATGCAGATCTAGTGAAATGTAACATGCAGAGTGTAGATCTACCATTTCTATGAAGAAGAAATACAGATCTTCACACGAATGTTTAAGTTGGTAATAACATCACTGATTAAGAGGTTACAGCTTCAATATGAACAACCAAGAAACACCACTCTCTCATAAACACTCAAGGTTGTGTTTGGGGTTGTGTGTATACGAAGGTTTTAATCAGATTTGAAGTGTTTAGGGTTAGGTTTGGGTTTGGCTAACATAGTTTTTCGTTTCTCTCTCTTCTCTCTTTTCTTTTCTCTCTTCTCTCTCACTTCTCTCTATTTTTTTTTCTCTCAGAAATGACGACTGCCAAAAGTCTTGAAAGGTTGAGAATTAGAGGGCTTTTATAGGAGTGGAGGAAGATTCTGGATAGTCGAAGGCAATCAAGGGCCGAGATTAAGTCTTCCTAATGTTGACTTGATCTAAGGGTTATAAGAAGGCGGTGGTTAAGTCGAATGTGATTGGCTCACAGGATAGCACAAGGATAGGTTTAAAAGACATGCAGGCCATCGATAAGGATTGATCCAACGATCAGCAAACCACCAGGCAACCCTCTCACATAACAAACACAAATAGGTGCATCAGGAAGGTGACAAGTGTTGGCATATAAGTGGCTTACAAACGCGCGTCAAAGTTAATTACAGGCAGCACCCTGAAGTCTCTAGCGCATTTACATTCTACCCAATCAAACATTCCAATGAAAAATGAATTTTTCAAAATAGCAAATTAACCCCACAAATTTTATAATCACACTTTTATTAAGAAAACATTATTTAAAAAAATGTTTAAAAATGTTTAAAAATTCCCAAAAATTATTAAAACAACATTTTAAGGGGAATTTAACACACAATCAATTTTAAGCAATATATACACATGTATGCACTTCTAATGTGTGTAGTGTGATTCAATTTATACCTTCTTGGATTATTGAAGAGGATTAGAGAGATTATTTCTGAGGCTCTTTGGATTCTAGGTTAGACAACCAATTTTGTCACTATTTCCAAATTAGTTGAGCACTTATACAATATAGACTTAAGCAAGTCAAAGGTATAAGGTGCTTCATCAGGTTTGAAGTTTTTCAAAAGTGGATTTGGTAACAGACGGGGGTCCAATGATTTGATCAGGTTTCATCTCAAGAAGGCCTTGTAGACTTTGGAGAGAGGAGCGTGAAGCTCAGTATATTCCTTTCGAACTAGGTTTGGGCGACTTTTTAGTGCCCATGAAGTGCAAAGTTGAGAGATGTTGTTAATGGTGGAAACCGTGGTACAATCAGGCTTTTCAAAATTTTTAGGAGCAAACTTTCCATAGGTTTTCTTCGGTTCAACTTTTGTCTAGGTAAAACCTTCTTTGATTTCCACTCCTACTTCTCGAAGGGCTCGAAAGTGAGGGTAATACTATCTTCCCATTATTTCTCAAACATGGGATAAAAAGTTCTTCTTCATAATGCTGATTTGCTCTTCGCCGGAAGGCCGATTGGTCATGGTAGATGATTTTTCTCTCCATCTTGCTCTGAAGTTATTAACTGATTCCCCATGGTGCTGCTTAAGTAGCTCTAAGTCACGGCGGGTAACCTCTAGCTCCTCGTTATACTAGTACCGCGATATGAACTCGCAGGTAACACCTTCCCAACTGCGAATTCTAGACTCCTCAAGGGATAGGAACCAACGGAGAGCACTATCTTTCAAAGGTTTCTGGAATATCTGGGCCATTATTTCTTCAGAATCCCCTAGGAGAGTCATGGCTCAGTGATAGCTATGGATATAAACGATCGGATCCCACTACCTTCGAACTTCTCGATATTGGACATCTTAAATTTCTCCGGTAACCTGGCTTTAGAATTGGGAGACATGTGGGTGTAGTCCATTTAGTTCCCAGAGATTCTAACTTGTTCAAATTTCTTGGTTAACATCTTGAGGTCTTCCTTGACCTTGTTCAGTTCTTCTTCTTTTGGGTTAACAGTTATGGGTAAGTTAGCCTGTGGATGGGCAAGATTTGGCATGGGAAGTTAGATTGGAGGCAGCCCATTATCAGGAGGAGAAAGTGGAGCATGCTGGTATTCTTCAAGAACCCAAATAGGCCCGGGTGCATGCGGACTCACGACGCGAGGGAAAATGTCCTCAAGTTCTTCGGGGATAGGGACTCAATTTCTTTGCATCTCATGGACCTCGGTTTGAAGGTTGTCAATTTTGGCAGTGAGCTATCTAGAACCGTTAACAAATTCGGCTATACATTCGACACTTGATCCGTGTTCTTCATGGAAAATGGGTGAATCTCGGACTCGAAGGAAGTAAGGGGACTGACAGATCTTCAGGGCAGTTCGACTGAAGACCAAAGCCAATAGGGAGCCAGGCTAAGGGTATGTAGTCAACCTGAGAAGGGGGGAAATTGGGATTTATTTTCAAAAAAGAAAAAATGAAATTTGTTATTTTTGGAAAAGCAAAAAAATGTTTTTGACATTTTTCTTTTTTTTTTTTTAAAAGATGAGGACAAAATGTTATTTTGAGGGAAAAGGAGGAAGGATGTTTTTGGTATTTTTGATAAAAGAGGAAAAATGTTTTTGGACACTCTTTTAGAAAAAAGGGAGGGAAGAAAGACGAGAGACGAGAGACGAGAGACGAGAGACGAGAGACGAGTCTCAACATGATTATTATTATGTTTAATAGGTTTTCACTTGTATTAAGTTTGCCTAAATGCAAAAAGAAATGTCAAACGGGACCCAAGTCTGGAAAAATCTGGGTTTGCAACATATGTAAAACTATGGTTGGACTTGTAACCAGGCTCACGAGTAGGGTCCCATTTTAAAAATTGTGCAAAAATTTAGGCGGCATGCCGACTTATCATTTCAACAGTGCTTTGGGTAGAAATCGGTAATCTAATATGTGTGTCCTAGGCTTGACACATATATGTGGGTATGCATTGGTTGGGTTAATTGGAAGGTGTTTTCCCCTTTAGCATGACTTTCACGATATACATCTTGCTTTTGAGGGTAATCAGTACGTGTGGATAAGCCATTTGATATACCTAAGTATACGTGAATTGACTCACTATATACCTCTTGGGGATGGTACGTGTGAGAGAGAATTCGATATACTCGATGTACGTGAATGAGTTCCCTGCAATATACCTCCCGCCATGACTTCGGTTAAGTGGTACGATGTGGGGGGAGCCGTTCGATATACGTCGAAGGTACTTGGCCAATGGAAGGTGAGAGTCATATCGCATAGGCTAACTGTGATCTGTCAGACTAGTGACCATTACGAAGTGACTCTCCAGTTACGGGACAAAATTTATTCCATATCAATGCTCTTTGGTCATGTTGTGTGAATCATGAATGATTCTTTTATTAGTATCTTATGGAAAGAGTATCTTTCTTGATTATGCCCGTCCGAGAACAAGGTATATGTACAAATAGTAAAGCTACACTAAGCATGGATAAGTGATATATGAGTGATGTGTAATTATCTACAAGTGAGTGTGTGATAAGTGATCATGGATATATACAAGTGGAGGTGTGTGTTAGTGACACATAAGCATGGATTTCTGAGTGATGTGTGCAACATGTGGATATATGTGATCCTAGGTGCATGTGGTGTGAAGTGTACATGGAAGATTTCTACAAGTGCGTGAATAGTAGCATAAGCATGATGTACATATGTACAGGGAATAATAAGGGGAACATGAAAATAGGGGGATATACAAGAAAATAAAACACCCATGCAAACAAAGTCCAGACCTCTTAAATTTTTCGCAGCGGAGTCACCACTGTGGCCATCCCGGGGTGCGACGTTCGGTTATGAGGGAATCAAGGATCCCTCAAAAAAGGAAAATAGGAACACCCATGCAAACAAAGTCGTACCCCTCCTTGGAAGGCTGCTTCGGTCGTCGTCGATGTGGGGTAAATGTAAAGAGATGGAGTCGTCAACCTATTTTGCACAAAACAGGTAAAAGAACATGCTTCCACGTCGAGAGAGTGACATCCGGGACAAAGTGATGCATATGAAACCAATAGATTGGAGGTATGGGGGCTAAGTTACGAAATAGGAAGGTGTTAGGAACCCATCCCGCCCTTTCGATCTCTCATGGGCTAATGTTAATATTTTTCTTTATATCCCCGTGAAGTGTGTGTACATGTTTACATAATGGAGATCAAAATAGTTCAACTCATACAATGTACAAGGTAGAGTGAATTCATCCATAGGAATATTCCCAAAATAATATATATATATATATATATATATAAAAGTATGATAATTATGGAAATGAGGAATTTTTAGGAAATTGAAAAATTGGACTCGACTCTCGAATTTTAATCCGAGACACCTACGTAGTCTATAACGGCATTAAAGTCCACATAGTTCAAATGTCGCATAGGGGTGGGGTTTATCCCATAGATTCAAACGGAATTTTATTATATGTGTATGTGCAGAAAATTTATTTTTGGTTTTGAAAAAAAATGTGATGGACAATTTCGTTTGGAATTTACGGGTATAACCCTCTTTGATTTGTTTTTTTTTTTTTTTTGTAGAAAATAGAGTGTGTGAAATATACTAATAAAAGTGTAGATATTAATGTGTATGGACTAAAGTAAGAACCAAATTATGAATCTAATGTAATTTATGCAAAAACAAGGAATTAAAAGAGAGGGAGAAGAAATTGGACCTCCTTTGGAGCTTGACCTTTGATCTTTGGATGAACTCCCTTGAGTGTGGATGATTGTTGATGAGAGAGAAGGAGATTTTTCCAAATTTGGTATGAAAAGGATGGGAATTTAGGCTTGAATGGAACTTCTCATATGGAACATCACTGATTTCGAGAGAATGTTGTTGAGATCACTGATGTTGATGGATTGCTTGTCTGTTTGTTGTTGATCTGGGAGTGAGGTCATGGCCTCTATTTTAGGGATAAGGTGGGTGCCGATTGGACTACCCTAGGGTGTGCCTATCAGCAGGTAACCCTTGACACTATGCCGATTGGCAGGGTTTAGGACTTGTTAATTGACAGTCTCGTGTAGACTTTTTTTGAAAAATAATCGTAGCACGCAAACCGTTGATCCGAATTGCGTACGGGACATACCATTAGAAAGGTACTTCAAGGACCTTAAATAGACCTTTGTAATGATCCCGGGTCTAGGAGTTTACTTTGGGTCAAATGTGTCTTAAAAGCACACGTGGGTCCTTTGGACGGGAGATCATCCGAGGGAAATGTATCGTTCGTCCGCATGGTAAGTCAAGATCGCGCACGGGGCAGATCGTTGGAAAGGTTAGGAGACGTACTTTGACATTCCAAAGAGTTTATCACATTTTGGAAAGTTTACCTTGGTCAATCGGGGCCCAGAAGCACCCGATGACCTCTCGGAGTAAAATGGATCGTTCGTCAGTACCGTAGGTCAGAATCGCGTACGGGGTAGACTGTTGGAAATGGTATTTAGTTCTCTTGGGATATTCATTCAGTTTCATTCGATCTGAAGAGTTTACTTTGGTCAAATAGAGTCCGGGAGCACCCAGTGGCCTTTGGATCGATTTTTTAGGGGAAAACTGATCATTCGTCCAAACACTTATGATGTTTTATGCATGGGGCGGACCGTTGGAAAGGGGTTTCAGGGCCCTTCAAAGATTGAAAGATATTTCTCTCTGTCAGTGAAGTTGACTGGGCTCAACTCAGGGATCGGAAGCGCCCGGTGGCCTCCAAATCAATTTTCATCAGCAAAATGGTCTGTTCGTTCGAACCGTTATGCCGATTCACACATGGGGCAGACCGTTAGAAAGGGTATTCAGTGCCCTTCGAAGATTCAAAGAGTTTTCTCTCTGACAATAGAGTTTATCGGAGTCAAACGAGACCCAGGGGCACCTAATAGCCTCTAGATAGGTACTCGAAGTGCGACCTAGGGTTTTTCATGGAATGGGGAAGTGCTAGGGACCTGAGGGGAGACTTAAGGGGTCTGAGAATGTGGGGCTTTTAAGGATTTTTTTTCTCTTAGAAATTTCTTTTTGAAACGTTTATCTTAGAAGAAACTTTGGTGTGACCTTAATTTATAGAAAAATAGTAAAAGATGGCAGCACAAATCCCAAAACAAATCATCGAAAAAAACTCAAACTTGTTAAAATGACAATTGGTACCTCATTTGAATGGAAATTCAAGTCCTTCGAACGATCTTGGGATGTCGTTCGAACGACATCCCAAATCTCGTTTGAATGAGCTTCCAGCATACTTCGCACAAATGTTTTTGCTTAGGCATGAAATTCTCGTTTGAATGTCATTTGAATAAAGTGATCAAACTCGTTTGAATGAAAACCACATGGCATTTGAACGGAACCACTATACTCATTTGAACTAAATGAAAACCTCATTTGAATGAGATATATAAACTCATTTGAATGAAGTAAGAAACTTGTTCAAACGAAAATAAAAAATCTTTTTCTTTGAACATATTTTTTGAAAATGACCCATTAAATATTAAAAACAAAACACCCAAAACGAATTCCACGTATCAATGTAATACACTATTATACCTTTTTTGAGATCCCGTGGAAGAAGACAAAATTTGTCATGGAAATTAATTTCCCTTTAACTTTATTGCTACGGTCTGCAACATGCATCATAGGCTTGAAGGATAAACTGAACACAATTCTAACATATGACTCAAACATTTTTGTATAAGAAAATTAATGCGACTCTTACAATGTTTTTACAATAAACATTGACATGTTGAAAGTTTTTCCTTAAAAATCTCCCACTTTGTCTATTCCATAAGTAAAAACCTATTTAGCTATCAAGTTCTCTAAGGCTCAATCCCCAACCCCTAAAGAAAAAAAGTAAAAAATGACATTTGATCGACTCTGTCTCTTGAGTAGCTTTGCTTTTGGAAAACTTTGTCGTATCGTTGCTTAAACCTGCACACTTAACACACCTTTCAAATGCAAAGAGAATAAGAAATATAGAATCCACACAAGTAAAAAATAATCTTCCTCCTTTGTTAAACATCTCCCCTTAGGTTAGACTTGTCCCATTTTTTATCGGGAATAGACAAAGGTAAATATGCATAATATGAAACAACTTAACCGCCTCGATGTGACAAAAATGATCATAAATAAAACAAGCATATCATTCGATGTGATGTTAAATGAAAATGATAAGAAAACTTGGCAACACAAGCACAAATAATCTAAAACAATTAAACATATGATACCAATATGATACAAATTTGAGGCATATGATACCAATGTAAACATTGATGACTAACACGGATTAAACAAAATGTGAATATTCAATCCAAAATGTACCACGCATATATAAAGGCATATATAATATATAACAAGAACGCACATAAATATATAGGTATAACACACCACAAGACACACAAAAACATAGTTTTCCACAGTAGTATGGTATAAGTGTGTATAAACCAAATGTGGTATGGACTGAAGAGGTATGAATTATAAAACAAAATAAATATGTCCCAAACACTCAAGATAGTCTAAGGAATCTAGTTTGATCGCATTAATTTATCAAACTTATATTTAACCCCATTTAATAAAAAGAGTGAACTCAACATGGACAAATGGACTAAATGCACACAAGCCTAGAAAATATTGATGATTCTCAAATCAATAGCTTCAAAAATTAAAGAGAAACTACAATCATTTCACAAATCCATTAATCTTAAACTTACAACACCCTAAAAAATAAACATATTTTATTTTTTTTCTCTTTTTCTCTATTTGAAGATATCACACATTCATGATCAATCTTTAAACTTTGGCCTTGGTAAATCTTTTCTTTTCTTTTGAATTTATTTTCTTTTTCAAATCTCTTGCCAATGGTCTCCATTCACACAAAGGATATTTACTCCCTTCATAGATATTTCCATGCACTACACATTTTTTTGTCACTGTTATGGACCTTAAAAAAATGATTTGTCATAGTCAATGGCCCTGACAAGTATGGGGTGATAAAGCCCTGTGTCACGATCATTGACCATGACAACTAGCCTTTGTCACGAACCTTTTTACACTAAGAAAATCTTTTAAAAAATGGGTGTAACCAAGACTTATCACAATCAATGAACATGATAATGTAATCATTGTCACAGTCATGTCACGATACTTAATCGTGATAACTCTTGGTATTTTCATGGTCTTATCACAGTCCTTGACCGTGACAAGTCACAACTTACCCGTTCACATGGATGACTTTTGCTCGTGTGCACGATAGGGAGGTAGTGCTGAAATGTATGGCGTTCATGCGCATGCTCCAAAATTAGGGTTGTGCGATTGGTCCATTATTTTTTACACAGTTATATCACGGTCCTTAACTGTGATAAAAAATTTTTGTCACGGTCAAGAAGAGTGACAAAACTGCAGAACAAGAAAAAGAATTTGTTAGGCAGTAGCTATTGCCCAACAGTAAACCTATTTTAAATAAGTAATGTTTTTTTAAACTAACATCAACACAATCCACAATATGATACACATAGTAATGAAATCAAAACCAAAATACACCAATTCCATATATCAAATGAAATAAATATTTCAAGTTAATTCCTTAAAAATTTAAAATATACCAATTTCAAACACACCAATTCCTATAAAAACTTAATAAGGCTTGAGGGGAAAATTCAACTAAAGGATGTACGCCAAAATTCAACTAAAGGATGTATGCCTCCAACGTTCCGTGAATATGTCAGACACTGTCTTGATGGTATAACAACAATACCTCATCATCTTTCCCCACCATAATCTCAGTGACCTAGACTCGAGACTCAAAATCTTACAGTGGACGATTGTTCACCATGGTACCAGGAGTCATTCTCATGTCCTTAACTCCCTTGGCAATAGGGGAGCCTCTACACATGTTGAGCATATAGTCTGTGTTTCCACTGGTTTAAATAAAGACACGATAATTGTGTTAAGGGTAGAGTAAATGTTGTATAGGGATGATGAGTCGACTGAAGTTGGCGAGGGGGATAGAGTAGTGGTACCCTCACCCACATTCTCCTTGACCTTTGTTTTACACTTCCCCTTCCCCTTCCCCTTCCTCTTCCCTTTATCGGTGATGGTGTGTTTGACCTATTCGAACATGTGGTTTATCATTTAATTGAGGCTTTCAAATTTGGAGTCCGTGTCTGATTTGTACGTCTCGAACTTGAAGGACAATTTATTGTTACTGAAAACCATTCCCATCAACTTCGACTTTCCTATCTGGGAGTATACACCCTGATTACGACCTTTTCTATCTTATCTCAGTGCACCCGTACTCTACGATGCCTTGTCGAAATCACTCTGAAAGTTGTTCACCAACTTTATGCTCTCATGAAATAATAAAAAAAAACATGTTATTAATTTGAAAAAGAATATCAATAAACAGTCTAAAATTGACATTATAATTTTAATTATAACTTACTATGGTCTCGAATACCTGCAGATTAGTAGGCTCACCCTTCTTCATTTGGATCTGGATATAGGAGTCGATCATATGTCTCTTTCCCCTCGGGCCACTCCCAGACCCCTGCAAAATGCGACCAAATTAAAGCAAAGTGAGACAAAACTAAATTATTTTATTTACGACTAAATAAAATGTAATTTAAATACTTACCATCTTATGCCCCACCTCCGTGTAAGATGTCTACCTAGAGTAGTGCACATCCACCTTCTTTGACTAGTTAATCTTCTTCGATCCACGGGAGGAAAATTATCTCTCAAATTCCTCGTTTTCCAAAAATCTTTGCCAGTTGACCAACGTGATTGGATCCTTCTTCGATATGGTATACTTATAAGTAAGCATAGACTCTCAAACCTTTTCGAAATAATGGGCACACAGATTCTTCTTCCATGTCTTTCATTTCCTGCTTACACCTGCCAATGCAGTGTCCTGTGCTTCCAGAGGCAAGTTGAATTATTGTTGTCCACCAAATATATAATATAATAAATTTAGTGACATAACATTAAAAACATAATAATAAAATCTTATATGAAAGTCAAATATATAAATATCAAGATTTTCATACCTTTAAGGCCACGCCCCCCGAATGGCCATCTTCAGCTCCGAGGGCATGATACTCCAATCTTCATACTCATGATTAATTACTGATTTTAATAAATATAACGCCCTCATCTATAGATTAATATTGTTTCTAACTACACTCCCATACTTACCGAACCTGATGGCCTTGTTGTTAGAATATCCCTCGTCACCCCACTTTTTCCCGAGGCCTAATGAAGTCATATTCTGCAAAAAAAAGGGCTTTAATATACCATAAATCAAATAAAATTCTCAAGTTCGGGATATAAGAATTTAAATGACACAAAACTATTCCACCCACTTGTTTTCATTTGTGAATCACACGAAAATACTCAGTCGAGATATAAGAATTAAATGAAAATGAAAATAATCACATGATTATTTTAATATAACAAACAACATTAGAGTTAACGAACAATAAATTAATGTTTGATACTCTTTACAACTACATATTAAAAATTGGAATCCTCAATACATTTTAAAATCCAAATAACTCTATTCAAGTAAAGTATCCAAAAATTATTTCAAGTTCGGGTTGTCATCCAAAATGGATTTATATTCGGTAGGGGCAGCGACGCCATCTACGCTACTGGGTAGAAGCTTTGGCGTATGTAAGATGACTGACCAAGTTTGTTGTGTATATAGTTCGAGTAAAACACTTGATTAAAATTTTCACATGCATAAACAAGGGCTTATCATTCATGTTCTCCTCGCTCTTCATCTTGCACAAGTCTACCAGTATCAAATTGGTACCCGAATTGACTTTGCAAGAATTTCTGTCCTTAACTCTTACCCAATCACAGTAAAACACGACCTCTTTGATATATATATATATATATATATATGTTCTAATTTAAAAATATTTTGAATTACACCATAGTATGGAATTTATGCTTCAACAAGTTTTTTGTCCTTGGCACTCACCCTGATATATGTAAGAGCCTTATACAAAATGACATTATTTTGTAACAATGTATTTTTCTCATACAACCTCGACAAGAATAAATAATCATTCATTCGATACTTCTTATACTCGTGTGCATAAAATTGGATCCAGTGGCGAGATGAGAAGCCTTAGTGCGATATTACCATTCTTCACCAAATCAATTATAGATTACATAAGTGATGTGATAAGTTTTAAAGATTTAATTATTTATCATTTAATAAGGGATGTTTGACATAATAATTACCTCCTATGACACACAAGGTCTAAATTCATATTCTGAATATGAAATCATCTTTCATTTTTGTTGTTCCTGGACGTATTATATTTTTAACATTGAATTACAACACGAAATCACACTCTCCATTCATTAACAACTTCATGGGTTCCAAACATATAATGGAATTATCAGTTTAATTCATTTTCCAGTGAATTCACCACCCTCATCGATGAACTCATCTCCATTACCTCTAATATTATGGTCTACTATATATATTCCCTGGAGAACACGTCTGCCTCATCTGTAATGTATTCCACAGCTATAATACCCTATCCCAGTATTCAATTAAAATTTGTATAAAGACGACACTAGTGAGCCTGAGGTAGTAGTGAAACCACCCACCGCAACACCATTTCCTCAAAGGTTGATTCCTTCACATAAAAGAAACCCACGTGATGACGTGCTAGACGTATTGAAGCAAGTAAGTCTGAATTTACTGTTCCTCGATGCCATTAAGCAAATTCCAGCTTATGCAAAGGTCATCAAAGAATTGTTGACGGTAAAGAGAAAGATGAAGGTAAAGAAGAATATCTTTCTAGCACAGAACGTGAGCTCCATTTTACTCAATGATCTCCCGCCTAAATTCAAAGATCCCGTTGCACCCACCATTTCCTGCATCATTGGAGAAAATAAAATCTAAAAGGCCTTACTAGATTTGGGAGCAAGTGTAAATATCCTCCCTTACTCCATTTATAGGCAACTTGACTTGGGAGACCTCAAGCCCACAAAGGTCACTCTCCAACTAGCGGATCGAACCATGAAGATTCTACGAGGAATAATTGAGGACGTGATTGTCCAAGTTGACACCTTCTACTTCCCGGTAGATTTTCTCATTTGGGACACGGAGCCCTCCTTTACCTCAAGCAACCATGTTCCCATCATCCTTGGGAGCCCATTCTTAGCTACGACTAACGCAATCATCAATACTCGGAATGGGCTAATGCAACTCACTTTTAGGAACATGACTTTAGAGACCAACATCTTCCATATCACCCAATAGACAGGGGAAGAAGAAGATCTTCACGCGGTGAGTTTCATAGATGAGATCGTAGAGGAATACAGTGAGGAGAATTATTGTGGAGACGCCTTAGGATCCTCTTTAGTGTCAAATCACAGGAATAAAAGGTCTCACAAGAGAGAGACGTTAGGGGTGTGCCCTATTTCATCAAGTAATAGTGGTAGTTGTGACGATGAGAGAAAAGTGGGGGAGAGTGTAGTGACCGCAATAGAGAGAGAGAGAGAGAGAGAGAGAGAGAGAGAGAGAGAGAGAGAGAGAGGTTAGAAGAGAGAAAAATGGTGGAGTTAGAGATCGATCAAGTAAGAGAGAACGTAGGCACTACTCGACAGAGAGATCTAGGGGACATGAGCATGGAAGAATTTGAAAGAGAATTCGGCCCGGTGGATGAGAGCCTTACTGTTGAAGTCCAATCCCTATTGGACTCTTGTAGTCACTTAGACGAAAGTGAATTGAAAGAAAAAATTGATGAATTCCTTCGTTGTGACCATCTACCCACACCACTAGAGGCCCCGAAGGCGAGTGAGGAGAAAAGTTGTGTTTCATCCGACTTAGAGCCCGACCCATGCATCTTAAAAATTGAAAGAAACCTAGGTGTTCCCTCCGAATCAGCGCACGCAGACCATGCTTTGAGTCTGCATCACGAGGATCCCTTTCCAATTAGTCACGACGAGTCTCCCGGTCTATCCTTTATCTATGGGCGAGGTCCCAGCTTGTTCCGATTGTTGGAATATAATCCTAGGACGGGAGTGACAAGGAGAGCATCGAACCCCGTAAGTGGGGTCGGGTGAGTTTGTGGAGAGATGAGAGGTCGTCGCACCCCCGACGCGTATGGGGTGGTTGTTGTTGTATTATTGAGTCATGAGCTAGGGTCATTTAGTGTCTTTATGCATTTTAAATATTTGTTTATTTTATTTTTCCGCACTTTTCATTCGCTTTGAGTTAGATTTTAGTCCTTTTTACTTGAGGACAATGCAAAAGTCTAAGTTAGGGGGGGTCACAAGTGCGTATTTCTAAAACTTCACAGATTTTCAAAAATGCCCAGAAATCTCCAAAAAAAAAATCATAAAATTTTGAAAAACCCAAAAATATTTTTGTTCAAAATAAATAAAAATTAGAATTCAAAATTTTTCAAAAATATCATTAAAAGTCGGATTGAAGTCTCAAGTTGTAAAAATTCAACATACACAAAGCCAAAATTGACCAAAGATGGAAATTGAGCGAAAATTGACGACTTAACGAATAAGTGTAGAGATTAACAAACCCGGTGAGATTCGAGCCTATCACTTTTTGCGAGTTTTTAAATCAATCCGAGTTAATTATTAACTCAAAGTTCTTTTCAGCGCCTAAAAAGTCGTTAAGGATCTCAATCCTTTCATTTTGGTCGGTTATGAAAACGTGTGTGATATTGCTTTGAAAAACGTGCCAAAAATTGATCTCTAAACTTAAATTTATCTCGAAACGCATATGGTAACGCAGTTGATATTTTGAACAATGAAGTAGGCCCTCATTTGTCACCTAAAAATATTGGCCAGAAAAAGTAGCGAAAAACCCCTTTTGTAACCCAATTTGAGCCAAACAAATTGTCCTTTTCGTTTGATAACCCGAAAAACTCAAATAGCTCGGAATTGTGAAAGATTGAAAAAAAAATTCAGAATTTAAGTCCGAAAAGTGAATAAAAAGGGGCAAAAAAAAATAGAAGAATGCTCGACAAAAAATAGCAAGAAAAGAAAAGAAGTGAAAAAAAATAGAAAAAGAAGAAGGAAATGAGCAAAAGCCCGGAAAAGAAATAACGGACATCATAAGCAAAATTTTCCAATTCTGAAATTCTCAACCTTTTCCATATTACCCAATATATCTTTAACCCGAAAAAGTTCTAACTGAGTCCAAATTGCGAAATTGGTTACCGCGCGGAGAGATAAGATACCAAAAGATAATAAAAGAGATTGAATGGTGAGAATAAGAGGCAATGTTCCCGTTTTTCAAACAGTATTCCATTGATGAGATCCAATCACTATAAAATTTTCGTCTTTCTACTTGTATGTGTGACTTTGCGTCCATTACATTTACTCTTTTATCACGCATACCGAGAGAATAGCCATAATCCGAGAGATTCATTTGTGAGAGCATTCCATGAGATTTTGAAAGCAAAATGAACTTTCAGGTAAGTTATGTAATGATCAATCTGTGGAAATTGGCGGTTATATTTTCGGCTTTGCACACACACACACACACTACGATTTGAGACTTGTAAACATGACTTGATGATGACTATTTTCTGGGAAAGTTTTAATTGTACAATTTTTGCATATTTTGAATTTTCTTTGAGTCGAATTTTGTGGGTATATTCTCTGCAAACCCTCACGAGACACAACTCGTCCTACTAGGGTGACCTAGGGGTTTAAAGTCTTGTTGCATACGCTAAATGCAATCGCTTGCCCGCGAAAAAGGTATTTTATCCCAATAAAATGTGATTTTCAAGAGTTAAGCCTTGTTAGGATTCTTTTACATTGCTCGGGATGCGCAAAGTTCTAAGTTAGGGGGATTTGATTAGGCATAAATTCTTCACATTTATCCCCTTAATTTCGGTATTTTTATGATCTCATGCGGTGTAAATAGATTGGATTTGACTTATAAGTATGATACTAACCCTTTTTGGCAAGTATTTCATATTTTGTGTATCTCTTAAGTGATCAACAGGTATTTCATGCAAGTTAATGCTAAAGAGAACTCAAAACAGTGAAAGAAAACCAAGAAACGGGGAGTAAAGGGCATTTTCATAATTTTGCATCCTTATTCTGGAGGTGGGGCCAACTTGAAAGTTGAATATCTTTCAAATACAAGAACACTGGAAAAAACAGCACCTCAATTGGAGTCCCGGTGTGAAAGTTATGAGCAGTCAAAGATAGAAGAAAAAGTCAAATAAGAGAGGACCGAACCGCCCAGAAATTAAAAGAACCGGTCCGCCCTGGGACCGATCCGCCCATACCCCGGACCGGTCCGCTCTGCCAAACTCCAGAAGACCCCGGATCACAAGCAAACCAAAGAAGGTAAAAATAAAAAGAACCGGTCCGCCCCCGGACCGGTCTGCCAAGAAATTAAAAGAACCGGTCCACCCTGGGACCGGTCCGGGGGAGGAGGGGGACCGGTCCGGCTGTCGCAGTTTTAATTTTCTAATTTTTCTCTAATGGAGAGTCCTAGTGCTATTAAAACTCTTGGAGTCTTGTAGGGTATATAAACCCATTTTATTATCATTCTTAGCACGAAGATTTTAGGGAAAATAATAGATTTTTTCTTTCTTTTCCAGCAAACCCGAGTTTAGATATAATTTCCAGTTTTAATTCCAAGATTGAAGCTTTATTTCAGAATTTTTTTGATTACAAGTTGTATTAATTGCTGTAATTACTGCTTGGCTGAGATTAGTGAGTTACTTCCTCTTGTCAATTCCATTATACATCAATTTACAAGTTTGCTTTAGATTAATCATGAATTTCTGCATATCAAACACTGTTTTCATTACTTTCAACATGCTAGGCTAGATTTTCTAAGGCCGGGATACATGAACCCAGCTTGATGTGTTAGTTGCATGTGTATAACATTAATCCTCTTAATTTAGTGATTGATTATGACCGTATTGCGTAGGAACATAACAATTGTAGGTCTTTATATCTCGTTTGCCTCTGGGTAACCGTGATGATTTAGAATGCAATTCGAGTGTCACTATTGCGATACCGATTTACTCGTCCTCAGATTAAGTATGACGCGGGCTTAAACCTCGTATACGTAATGCTTGGGAGTACTAAATTCCGTGTCAAATCAATCAGTTAAATTTACTATTAGTATTATAACTGCAATACACTAGGGTTGAGGGATTGTATTCTCGTCCTGTTTTTATCATACATAGTTTAAAGTTCAAACCAGTTTTCATTTATATTCTAGGTAATTTAGTATAATTGCATCTTTTCATAATTTCATAATTGCATTTAGTTGTAATCAATTTTCAAAACCAAATCATTTTTCCTTTTTTTTTAGAGTCAGAGTTAGGATTCTTTCGTCTTTTCCCGTCGTCACAACTCCATTGTCCTTCTTCCCTGAGGATCGATACCCGACTTACTGGGATTATTACTTGAGCGACAGGCTTGAAATTGAGCCTAGAGAATATGCATTTCTGAGACACATTTTCAATCGCGTCACTTTGCGATTAAGCCACCGTTTAAATTGGACCTAGAAAATTGAGGAATTTTATTATCCGAGGTCCAAAGAGGTTTAAAAGAGCTCGAAAAAATTTCAAGGCCATAAAAAGAAATTCATGCCAATTATGGGCCAATTAGTTTTTTGCACCAATTCTCCAAAGTTTGAGAATTTAGTTTATACACTTGTAGAAGAAAATATATATGAGGGAGCTTGGATGGAGAATTAAAACGGGTTTGCACGTCCTTGAAAATCTTGAAAAAACGTTAAATAGTTTTGGACGTTATTGGTGTGGAAATCACTTTGACTTTGATTTGTTGATTTGCATAAGATGATGTCATCTAAATTCAATAATTTTTAAACCTAAGGATACTTTTGATGTTCATTCGTTAGGAGTACACATATTCATCGTGCACATATGATTGATTGAGTTTATTTACGTATCGAATGTGTTCACACCCTTACATTTGATTTTAATGACTTGGTTGTTTGAGTTTAAATTCATGGTGTGATTTTTTGTATCTTATTTTTTCTTTAAAAAAATTGAAAAATAAAAAATAGTTGTGAAAATTTTGAGATAATCCTTTTCATGCGCATTAATTGATACATATTTGCTATGCATTTTATCGTGGCACTCCATGTTTTGATTGTTTCTTCTTATCTGCCTATTTGGAGACATCATAAAAAGGGGGAGAAAGAATTATCATGTCATGGGGGAGTTTTTTCATTATGGGGGAGATTTGATTTATTACTGGTTTATGTTTATATCATTTCAAACTCGATGCGTCATGAAGGTTTTTGCTTTATCTCATATGTGTAGGTACAAAGATTGAAGATCGTTATCTTGCACACTCTGATGAGAAAAGATTTGAGATTTGATGAAGACCTTTTGAAGAACAGTTTGAGATCTTGCAAATTTATTCAATGGGGGGGGGGGGGGGGGGGTAGATTTGTATGGACATTTTGGTATTTGATAATTCAGATGTTTTTATGTATGTACCGTCATAAACATAGGGAGAGATTTGTAAGGACCTTATTTTATAAGTCCGTTATCAATTTAATATGTCATATAACGCTACACCGTCGAAGAGCATTCAAGAACATTCATGCATCAAAGACGGATACGAATATCAAGGTTCTTCATCAAATAGACTCTGAAAAGTTTAATTTGGTAAGGTTTTGTTTTAAATACCTTTACTTTTTTCTACTTAGAGCTTTGGGATATTTTTACAAAAATATTTTCAAGTGTTGGAGAGGACTTTTTCGTCAAAATTTGAGTATGAGTATTTTTTCTAAGTGCTGGAGCGGATTTTAAAATAATATTTTTTGGCGACCAGGTCGTTCAAGCGAGATCAGCATATCGTTCGAGCTAGATTTTTATGTCGCGCTATGTCATTTGAATGACACGCATCCTTCGTTCGAGCGATGCATGATTCTCATTCGAACGAGCTCGAATACCGAGGTGGCGCATTTTGTATAAATACCCATTAAATGGTTTCATTTTCAATAAGAAGTTCCAGCGTTTTGAAAGACAGTAAACTGCGAAAGTGCAGAATCCTTTTGACTTCTTCTTTTAGGGTTTAATCCCTTTTTGTTTTCAATTCACAAAAATCCCATATACTTTGGTGAATTGTTTTGGTGTTCAAGAACACCCTTTGCTTTTGTTTACCTTTATGGGGAGAACTCTACAACCGGAGAGCTATGTGCTATTGTGGAGGGAGTACTTATAAAGTTCACACTTGTGGAGAAGCCGTTTTCTTCTTCACTGCTGACCATTTGGAGTTCTTGCGAGAGATTCCAGTCGACGACATTTCTACCCGTTTCTTTAAAGGTTTGATGAAGACACCGTGGATTACACTTGTGGGCGATTATCAGGTTGTATGTAAGTCAATGGTCTTGTGAATTCTTCAAAGTTCTAGAAATAAAAGGTTTTGCCCTTCGGGGATTTTTCCTGAATATTTGTGTCACATGCTTTATTTATTTATGGGTTTACACACGCACACACATAGTTACATGTTTAGGGACTGAGTTACTTTGGTTTAAAAATAGGCTCCAATTAAGTAAGGTTTACTTGGAAACTTGAGAATTAATTTAAATCGGTATCACACACCACGTTTACATGTTTTACAATACTTAATTTCCAAACCTTTCAAACCGTTCTTCATACTCAGATAGTTATTTGGAAACGTATTTTCTTTGGGGAGGAAACCCTTTACCCAATTCAGAATTACAGTAATGATATTGACAAACAAATCAAAATAGCTCTTCAAACTATGAAAACCAACCATGGAATGCTAAGATTTTTTTTATTTTTCCTGTAGTTAGGGTACAATGGTTAGGTCAATTTCACTTTCAAACTTTGGTAGTCATCGTCAAAATTTATCCCAACACCGTCATGAGTACTAGAACCTCCACTACAAGATTCATTTTTTTTCTTATTAGAGTCCTCATTGTCTTCCTCCACATGAACTCTATAAGCATAGTCTATTAGACCATCTAACATATAATGCTCTATATGGGGATCCTCATATCCTTCCACCGTTGTCCTTCTTGACGATTGTAGCGGAGGTTGTTCGGGGATAAAAGAATAATGTATTTTTCCATGCACAACCCATACCCGGTAATCGTCTTGCATACCCCATCTAAGTGGATGTAATTCAGTTATTTTCCACTCAAATATTTTCCCATTTCTATAGTGTGCTCAAGGTTAGGAGAACTCTTCATCCTCGAGATACCTCTTTGTGAATTTTACAAATTATTAGCACCTCCACAGTACACGTCCCCGAGTCTATTTATCTCACCTTCCCACTCTTTGTGTAAATGATATCCCATAACAACTAGTAGGAATCGTTACCTACCATGTGTGAAACTAACCCCGTTTGTAATTGAATCATTAGTTAACTTAGACACCACTGCAATCTAATTAACAACCTATCCTTTTTAAATAATAATATTGAAACACTATTAGATTGAAATCCTAAGACGCATATATATATACCAAATTAGTTTTAATTATACTTTACAACCTAATCGATTCCAATTTTCCATACATAGGTTGAAACCTTAAGCCGTGTATATTTATAACCTAATCGAATCCAATTTTCAAAACCTAGGTTGAAACGCTAAGCCGATTATACATACAAAAATGATTTTAATTATACTTTATATCCTAATCGAATCCAATTTTCAAAATATAGATTGAAACCTTAACAAATGTATACATACCAAATTGGTTTTAAGAATAATTTATAATCTAATCGAATCCAATTTTCAGAATGTAAGTTGAAACCCTAAGACACGTATACATACCAAATTTGTTTTAATTATACTTTTTAACCTAATTGAATCCAATTTTTAGAACGTAGGTTAAAGCCCTAAGCCCCGCATACATACCAAATTGGAAATTATTTTAAAATGTACATTGTGTTCTTGATTAAATTTTTAAATAAACTCACAAATTATTTTTAAATAAATTCTTCACATTATATATATAAATTATAAATACGTAATCCTAAAATTCTTCATATTTTTAAATAAACTCAAAAATTATATTTTTAGCCAAAATGATTACATTTTGAACAAATAAACACATATATTCAAACCCAAATAAATATTAAATTCAAACAGTTCAAACCATCAAGCCTAGGTTTTGAACAAGTTATTTTCTAACATTACCAAGCTAAATGTAAATACAACTATTTTACAATAAACAAACACATATATTCAAGTCCAAACTGATATTAAAGTCAAATTGTTCAAACCTAGGTTTTGCACAAGTTATTTTCTAACAATATCTAAGTCATACACGTAAATACAACTATTTTATAACAAACACATATATTAAACAATATATTAAAGTCAAATTGTGTAAATCGTAGCTTTGGTTGAAAAAATGGTGGGTTTTTTACTTAGGAGAGAGATGCCGCCTAATTGATTGGGGGGGGGGGGGGCGGGGGGTGTTCAGCCAGGGGTGTTTTTAGAGCTAGAATCACGATTTATCACAATAACAATCAAAGAACGTGACAAAAAATTTATCCAGTGGCATATTTTTTTGTCACTGTCAAGAACCGTGACAACATCTGGCTTTAAAAAGTGGCGTTTTTCCCCAAATGGTGTAGTGATTGCACACTCTTATTTTTCAATCCTAAGAGAAAAATCGCCACAATGTGTCTTACATATAAAAATCCTGCATACATATAGATATGTATATGACAAGATTGATAGGAGAACACCTCACTTTGATCATGTAACATAAATAGTTAAAATTCTAAAGAGCTTATGCAACTGAGTGCGAAGGCATATAATTAGATGAATCCATTAACAAAACCAAATTCGAACAACTACATATAAGAATAACCAAAACTTTGTAAACCATAATCAAATGTTCTAGCCATATGGAATAAATGAAATTCAAACACACCAATATGCCACACAAAACTTGCAAAACTACCAACACAAGAAAAAACTAAAAAATCTTTTGGAGTTTTTAAAAAATTATTAAAACTGACTCAAAAGACAAATAAAATATTTTTGTATTTTTTCAATATAGACTCAAAAATTAAATAATTAAAATACAAAAAACACAAACACTATACAACTAGTCATAACATATATCATAAAGAGCAAAAACTACTGTATTAAAAAACATGCAAACATAATTACTCATAAGATACAACATGTGATGAATCATGCAAAAACATGTTAAAATCAACAAGTATAGTATTCAATGCCTCCAAATCCTATTTCCTAACCCAAATAGATGAAAATTGAACGTCTTGGGTTTTGGAAACCATGGTGACACGTGACTTAGACTTAATAGAATCTTTTCTAAGATCATAACAAAAGTGACTAAGGTGGCCTTTCCTACCACAATTTGTTCATATGTAAACATGAAGAAATTTACCCTTGAGTTGACCTTTTCTAACGCCCTTGGCAATGATTGACTCTTTCAAAATCGTGGTCTTGGATTTAGGAGCGGAAGCATTGGGATCATTAAATCCTAGAGCTATCCTCTCATTTTTTTATTTAGACGATACCTAAAATCTTATCCAACTTCTCCAACCTAGATTCCAAATCAAATTTGACATGACATGAGTCTATCGATTCACTTCTTAACTTCAAAATCATCGACTTAAGCAAATACTTGGACTCATAATACTTTAGGGACTATTTTTTCAAATTTTCACACAATCCACGATGGTTATCTCTCTCTTCCTCAATGTATGCGAGATTCTCCCTAAGAGTTTTCTCACGTTCCTTCAAATCTTCAATTAATTTAGCATCATTATTTCCTGTAGCACACTCTTTTATTTCGAACTTAAAGTTATAATTTTTCAACTTTGATGACTCGATATGCAACTCAAGGAAGGAAATTTAAAGCTCAATTGTCTCATATTCCCTCAATTTTTTTCTTCCTCATCATCACAAGCATAGGAGTCATATGACTATACCTCGTAACTGCATTGTATTTGATTATCTTCAATGTCGAAAGATTTGTCATGTAAAATAACATGACTAGTTGTGAAAGCGGTGTAGTTATGCGCCATAGGCAAATTACATTCCCCTTCCGACTCACTATCACTAAGGGTATCATTTTATGCCTTGGGCTTCTTTCCTTGCTGCCTTAATCTATTAGGAGAATCATGCGAATAATGCTCAAACCCTTGGCATTCATAACACTTGTACTGATCATCCACTTTCTTAGGGTTATCCATCTTATTCCTATCATGGTCATTAGAAAAGTTCTTCAATTTCTTATTAAAGTTCTTATCTTATCTAAGCTTAATAAATTTAGTGAACTTTTTAGTAAACCTAATAATATCTTTAGGATCTAAATCGCCCTCATTATCCGAATCCGACACATCCTCTTTTCATGTTTTTAAAGAGACAGTTTTCTCTTTATTCTCTTCCTTTTTTTGGAGGACAGACGTTCATATAATAGGTTTAGAGATCACCTATGATTTCTTGGACTCTCATAGTTTCAACACTACTAAGAGAATCTAGGATTGTGACCTTGGTTATAAATCTTTCAGGCAACCACCTTAAGATTTTTCACACCACTCTTAGTTTAGGGATAGGCTCACCTTAGTTAAGTAATAGAGTTAATAATATCTGACAAATTGGCCCAAAAATCATCAAAAGACTAATGATATAACATGTTAATCTTTTCAAGTTTCGTTGTCAGATTCAATAACTTAGAAACCCTAATCGTATCACCTGATGTGTGAATTTTAAAATTTCCCGAGCATCTTTCGTGTACTCGCATATCACAATTCTCTTAAAGTCTTCAGTGGTGACAACATAAAAAATAACATTCAATCACTTGTAATTAAACGTCGATGCCTATTTTTTAGACTTTTTCCAAGTGGAATACGCATTAAGCAAACCATTTTCAATACGAGGAGACCACTCTTGTTCCACGGAGTTCCAAACTTTCTCATCGATAGACTTTAAGAAAAACCTCATTCGGACCTTCCAATAAGGGTAGTTTGAGCCATAAAACATATGAGGTTAGGTAATGGAACTCCCCTCTCAATTAAATCAATCTAAAATCCTAAACTCATAAAAATGGAATCTTCATCATAAAAATTGAATCTACATCATAACTTAGTGAAATCTCAGAAGCACGCTAGTAGGGATATATGGACTACCAAATACCAAATTTTAAATTTCCAATTACTTAACCAAATGAGAAATTAATCCAATTTTAGTTAAGCACCTTTCAAACAAATGTTTTGTAAACTATTAATCAATTTTATCTTGCCCTAAGCATGCATCTAAGTGATTTTCAAGAATAAAATAAAGAACAATCCACAACGTCGTGATGTAGGAGGAAAACTCACAATGGGAAAAACCTCGAATGGCATACCAAAAGAAAATCCTCTATGATATAGGTATCATAGAAGGACAAGATAGATTTACTCACACACTGAACACCTTCAAGCCTTGATGCATTCTTCTCACATTTAACCTTGTTCACAGCCGCCATTGAACGCCTTCCAATGGCCTTCACAATGTAAGTGCAATCTTCTTGATTTTACTAGTTTGCCATCGTTGCAATAAACATGTAATCCACCCTATGAAACAAACTCGATAATAATGAAGAGTAAAACTGATCTTGGTGCTCAAACTTGGCATCTCAAACTAGCATATTATGCAAAAACTTGGATCTCAAACAAAAGCTATAAAGTAGGGTTTTTACGGCTTAGGTTTTGCTCTTGGAAATCTATTTTCAAAACCCTTCTATCAAAAAATAACTTTGTTGTGCCCTTAATTTATAAAAAATAGTAAAAGATAGCAGCACAAATCCTAAGGCAACTCTTTCGAGTAATAACTCAAGTCGTTAAAATGACATCCCAAATCTCGTTTGAATGAGATTTCGACGAACTTCACGCGAAACTTTCTATCTATGCAAAAACTTCTCCTTTGAAGGTCATTTAAACAAACTGCCCAAACTCGTTTGAACAAAAACCATAGTTATTAGAACGAAATATAGAAACTCATTTGAACAAAATAAGAAACTCGTTCGAATGAAAATAAAAGATTTTTTTTAATTAAAACTCTTTTTCAAAAAAATTCCTTATTAACTTTTAAAAACAAAAACACCCAAAATGAAATCCATGGATCAAAGAAATACACCATTCATACCTTTTTTAAGATCCCATGAATGAAGACGAAACTCGGTACGAAAACTGATATCACTTTAACTTCATCGCTCTGGTCTTCAACATGCATCATAGGTATGAAGGAAAAACTTAACACAATCCTAACCTATGATTCAAGAAGTTTTTTTCAAACAATATAAAGTCAATATTACAATTTCTTTACAATAAACACTGACACATTGAATTTTTTTCCCTTGAATTGTATTTCCTTTTATTTATATTTTAAGGAATTGACATGGAAAAACTTGGTTTTCAAAAGAATGGAAAAGGTTTTCAAAATATGTTTTATTTTATAAGAATTATAAATAAATAAGGATCTCGTTCAAACAAGATTCCTTCAATCGAAAGGTGTTTTGATAAAGGTCATTATTTTTCAAACATTGAACCTCGTATGATAAGCTATTTCAAAAGAGAGAACCTTGAAGGAAGTAGGTTTCATACGAGGGCCCCAATTTTCATACAAGGGAATTCATAAGATAAAAACTTAGATCCAGAGGACCTCGATCAAAAGTGACCTTATTCGAGTGAGGGAAACCAGTTTGATCGAGGGTCGTATTTTTGGGAAATAATTTTTAGTCAAGTTCTTAGACTTCTAAAGTATAAGTAACTTTATAAACACGTATTTTTACGAACCTTAGTTTTAATTAACCCTTTTTTAGTTTTGAGAGTGTGAACCTGTCAACTTCCATGCTTTCATGATAGACTATAGGTTACAATCCTCTTATAATCTTCTACATGAGTAGAGGATTGCATGAGAAATTTCTTAGGTGATTAGCGCATTCAAAATGCGTGGGCAGATCATCATCAATCAAATATCAATGGATATCTAAGCCTTGTACACTTTGTAGTTAGTTCCCAGACTGGAGCGACTATTGTTAGTACGGATATAGGCAAAGGATCAGAGCGAAAGAGAGAGGCATTTTGGTTTATCTCATGAGGATTTTCATTTTGAATACTTAGGCACATACCTAGTGGACTTGTGTGGTTTGGGGAGATATTGTTTTTTTGTTAGGGTTTCCACCATGAATCCTTGTAATCTTTTATGATTTCTTTATTTATGTACTTATGTCGATAATCACTTGCGTGCTAATTTAACATATTTATTTATTCGATAAAATTAAAATTTGCTCAAATTAAATAGGATTTAATTTGTTTTGACGTTGTAATTAATTGAACGTAGATCCTTAGGCATTTACTTATTTCAAAATTATGTCAGAAATGGATTTTACTATGGATCTCGGGTGCTTGTCTATGGTGAGTGAGTCGATTCTACGTCCTTCTTTATTTGATGATTACTATGAAGCATCTAATTATAGGTACAATAATTCACAAAATCATTGAACATTAAGAAGATAAATTTGAATTTTTCGAAAAGAATTTGAGAAAGAAAATTTGATTTTGAAATAAGAGAATGAGTTTTTAAAATATATTGTAAGTCAAAGAACTAATATTCATAAATAACTCATTAAAACGAAAATGGAATTTATTGTGTTATAAAAGTCCAAGATAAAGGTTGTGTCTAGGGTTATTGTTTCTAAAAAGTGAGTTAGAAACTCAAAGAACGTAAAAGTTAACTTAAAGATGAAAGTGTCAACTGCTACACTCAAGCTTAAGAAAACACATAAAAACATCCTTAGAGATCTAGACAGGGGTAACCTTCCTCATGTTTACATATGAACGTTTTTGTCATAGGAAAGATAACCTTAGATATTTATGTTTTGATATTAGAAAAGTTACTATGATGCCTAGAAATAATCATTTCACTAGATGATTGGGGTTGAATTACATATCTCAAAGGATTAGGACCCTCGTTAGAAAATTCGATGATGTGACTAAATCTATGGAGTTTGTGGGTCCGAACAATAAGGTTTAGACACCTCATGTGCCTAGAATCCAACAAATCACCAAACATCGTGTTCCCATTGTTATATCTATTTGGGTTAGAAAATTAAACTTGATTGTTCAATCTGTCAGTAGGCGTGATGTTTCTCAATTTATTCCCTTAGATGCTCATAGTTCTGAACCTCTAATAGGTATGGAATTTCCTCCTCATATGTAAGTTGTTTGTTTAGCTCCATAGACAAAGTGTGACTATTGTTGATTATTTTCCTAGTCTTGGTGTGAATTATATTATAGTCATAGAATTTTTTATAATCTGTAATTATTTATATCCTTGATCAGATGTGTATCATTTTCTTTCATATGTTTTTGAAAAATAAGAAAATTCACAAAAAGATTTTTGCTTAATCCTTTTAACATTTTGTTTTGGTTTTATAAATAAAACACATAAAATTATTTTTAATTTCTTTTGAGTCATTCAGGAATAAACAAAAAGGTTTTTATTTTGAGACATATTTTTAAAAAATACAGAAACTTTTGTGTTTTGTTATTTTTTGTGGACAACTAGTGTTAGGGTGATTGAGTTTTTGTGGAACACATCTTGCTACCTATTTTCCTATTCTTGGATTAGATTCTTAGGAAGGTAGTGTGACCCTCTGTATGTCATGTTTAATCATTCCTTCAGAGATCTCTTAGAACTGAAAAATAATGCCACTTAAGTCGTTTAAAAGATTAAAACACTTTAAATGGCTCCGAACATTTTGTTTAAGAAACTCCTTTTTACAATACAAATTATTAACACAAGATGTGTCTGAAAAATTTTATGAACGAGACATTTCAGTTATAGGTAACCAAGTTTTGAAAACCAAAACTAAGACAATTCTAAATCATAACACAATTAGAAGGGGATGAGAGGAAGACGAAACACGCAAGTACACATGTATTTTAACATGGTAAAACCCCACCCAATTGGGAAAACATCCACGGAAGTGTCTACACCTCAAAAACAAAAATCCACTAAAACTGAGTTAACATGTTACAAACTATTTAACAAACTAAATACACAATCAGATCTATTCTAAGTCAAAAATTTATACCAGCTTCATTTGGTAGTTCTAACTTCTCTAAAGGCTATGATGTTGTAGTTGTTCTCCCAGCTTTTTACCTCATCCTCCTTTTTATCTTTATGTTGACTCTAAGGTAAAAAATCTCTCCATGGACATTGTTTTAGTGTTTTTAGTGTGAAAAGGGTATTGTGGTGTTGTGCCTAACACATGCATGAACACACACACACACACACACACACACACACACACACACTTAGACAGATAAACAATCCTACAAATTAAAGATTTTGTCTAAGATGAGTTTAGGATTCTGAATCACAATTTGTTTAAAACTTAGACTTCTGATTTTTCTTGATAAATCGAGTGACAACCTTGCTATCAAAAAATCCAAGGTCCTATAAACTTTATTTTTATTTACATACACTTCTATTTCACAAAATGTGATATACAAACTTGAAAGTGTAAACGTCTCAAGATCTTTAACTATTTTGAAGTCTATTTTTCTCAAAACTAGAAACAAAATATGGATTTGTTGGTAACAAGTTTAAAAAGAACATTTAAGTATTAAAATACCAACAAAGAAATATTTTTTGAAAAAGAAATCAACCTACGAATATCTAAGTGAATTATATCAAAACAGAAATCAGATCTACGTTTTCTATAAAGAGGAAAACAAGATCCAAATAAGTGACAAGTTGGAAAAGAGATTTAAAACCAGAAAGGAATGAATCTTCGAACAGGAACAGCCCTCAAACTCTTAAAGGAAAATTTCTGAGAAAACTTTGTCAAAGTTTGGATGGTTTTCTTAATTTCTCTCTCTCTCTCTCTCTCTCTCTCGATCTGAGACTCACCAAAGAGTTCCAAAATGTTAAACCCATGTCCTTTATTTATACTAGACGATGGAAGGGTCTGAAATCTCTACTTAAAATAACGACTGAGATTAAGTCTAGCCAAACGAAGTAAATCCAAGGGTTGTAAAGGCACCACACTTAAACGCTTCCTTATTGGTTAAAAAGGATAAGGTTTGGATTAAGTAAAACAACATGCAAAACATCGATTAGATTAATCCAACGGCTGTTAAGAATTCTGAGTTATGTAAGAGGCAATAAACACAATCTTGACCGTTGTAAAGCAAACACGTGTAGGGCTCAGATGATAACTAAAATGCGTGTTTTTATTGTTTGAAAATTTTCGATTTCTACCACATAAGTTCTTGCCGCTTTCGGTTTCTACACAACAAACTTTTTAAGAATAAAATGATATTACAAATAGGGCCAAAACATTTTCAAACAGTATTTTTAATTGTTTTAAAAAATTTTAAAAATCCTAAAAATTGTTTAAAAATCCCAAAAAATAATAGAAAATTATTTTAAGGGGAATTAAAACTCACACACTTAAAATATAATGAATGCAACATAAAATATGCAGTCCTAGGTGCAGTGTTGGTATACTACCTTTGAGACCATTAGAGGAAAATTAGTGTAGTGTTTGTGGTTCTTTAGTAGACTAGGTTATGACTCTAATTTTGTCACTATTTCCAAACTAGATGAACACCTATATAGTCTAGACTCAAGTGAGTAAAAAATACAGAGTGTTTCAATCTCCCCCTTTGAAAATATGAGACAAAGTCTCCTTTGAGTCCTCGAGGACTCGTAGGGATACTAAAAAAATAAGAAAATCCCATTCCTATACAAAATTCTATCTACCCCATATTCTAGAAAAAGAAAATTACATTACTCAACTAAATACAAACGTATACCCTAACAATATTCTAATAAAAAAGAGGTACTGATTTCCTAAAAATAAGACAACTAAGATCAACAATTTTAGTTGAAGTAATCAAAATAATGTCCAAGTGGACTCAAATTTCTCCTCCTTTTTGTCTCAAATGGACAAAGGGTGGGTATAAATATTTAGAAGCAAATAAAGAGGTATATATCAACGCATAAACATCAACGAGTCACATCAAGGATCTCCTACATAAAATAGATATAGGATGTGTCTTTTGTCATTTTTGAAACATCCGTACCCAATATCCCTAAAGATCAATTATTAGCATAAGTATGACCAGATGATATTTTTTGTGATGACAAACATTTATTCAAGAAATTTCATTCCAATAGATTTCCTTAAAGATTCAAATCTTAAATTATCTAGAGGCTTTGTAAATAAATCAGCTAATTGAAGATCGGTAGGAAAATTGATAATTTCCAATTCCTTAAATTCTACTAATTAACGAAGAAAGTCATATCGAATCTTAATGTGTTTTGTGTGAGAGTATTGCACGGGGTTTTTGGAAATATTAATTGCACTTTGATTATCACAATAGATTTGCAACTTATCTTCAATTATGCCATAGTCTTTTAACATTATTTTATCCAAAGTAATTGCGAACAACGACTTCTTGCTGCAATGTATTATGATTCAGCAGTGGATAACGATGTACAATTCTATTTTTTACTAGACCAGCCTACCAAATTATTTCCTATATAATAATAGGCTCCTAACGTACTATTATTGTCATCGAAACACCCAACCCAATCAACATCATTGTAACCAATTACAGAAGTGGATGTGTCATTTGTGTACCAAATACCTAAGTTAAGATTTCCTTTAACATATTTTATGATTCGATTAACGCACGACAAATGACTCTCTTTAGGTGCATTATGATATCTTGCCCATACACAAACAACATACATAATGTCAGGGAATGAGGCAGTTAGGTATAATAAGCTTCCTATCATGCTATGATAAGAGTGGGATCAATGTATTTCCCATGTTCATCCTTAGACAGTTTTACCGAGGTAGTTATGGGTGTCCTAGCTACTTTTGTATATTCTAGACCGAATTTCTTAACCATCTTTAAAGCATATTTTGATTGCGAGATGAATAATCCTTCTAAATTTATTTTGACCTGAAGTCATAAAAAGAATTATAACTCCCCCATAAGAGACATTTGAAATTCTCCATGCATCACATTGGAGAAATTTTCAACTTCGATTATGGATGTAGATCCAAAGATTATATCATCTACGTAGACTTGGGCTATAACTACTATTTTGTCAAAATTCTTGAAAAATAAAGTTGGATCATTACCGCCTCTCCTAAAACCTTTATTCAATAAAAACGCCGACAACCGTTCATACCAAGCACGGGGTGCTTGTTTTAAACTATATAGAGCCTTTTTCAATAGAAAGATGTGATTCGAATGGTGAGGGTCAATTTGGGTTATTCTACATAGATTTCCTCGATTAAAATTCCATTAAGGAATGCAGATTTGACATCCATTTAATAGAGAGTGAATTAAAAATGACAAGCTATTGCCAAGGGTTACTGGTGCAAAAGTTTCCTCGAAATATATCCCTTCAATCTGAGAATAGCCTTGGGCAATTAGTCTAGACTTATTTCTAAAGACCATCCCAGTCTCATCTATTTTATTTTTAAAAACCCAACGTGTGCCAATAACCTTTTTATGTTTAGGCCTGGGTACAAGATACTAAATTTTATGAGTGATAAATTGAAGAAGTTACTCCTGTATAGCACTAATCCACAAGGAGTCATTTAGGGCTTCATTTACATTATTTTGTTCTACAAGAGACACAAAACATGCATAATGAGAAAAATTACGTAACTGGGATCTTGTACGTACAAGCTATGTGGGGTTACCAACCACGATGTCTAAGGGGTGATCTTTAGAAACCCAATTAGTAACTTCGGTCATCTCAGGTGGTAAAGTATCATCTATCTCTGGAGAGTCAAAGTTCAAAATATTTTCACTCTTCCACGATAGTTGGTACTCAAATAGTTTTAACGACAAACGAAAATATGGGCTTTGAAATAATAATATGTATATCGATTTTATGAGAACCTAATGGCTTTTCAAAATAGTATCGTTATATTACTCCATTTAGTACACTCTGATTATAAAATATATATGCATACAAACAGTATATCTATTTAAACAAAGCTTAATACAAACACTAACCTTTATTACAAGCATAACAAGGCTAGAACTAATTTAACACACATATAGCACAAAACTTAATTAAACAAGGTAAATATATATTTTTAAAGTAACACATGTCAAAAATAAAGTAACACATATACTACCCTTTTTGGATGATATGGCTCTGATACCAATAACAAAGTATAAGGATTCTACGGATGATTGTATGTGAATTGTATGTCACTGAAAATGTTAGGTGGGTTAGGTAGGGTTAGGTATGTGATAATTATGGAGGATGGGGAGACATAATGAAAGTAAGACTTTTATTACAAAGAAGATGAGAGAAGATGTACGAGATGAGGAATTTTAAGATGATCTACAAAATGAGTTTGACTGTCCATTTTATAAGCGTCGGACGCCAAACTACATAGAATATAGAAAGATAAAAGATAAGAAAAATGAAAAACACGTTTCTTTTCTTTTAAATAAATTTTAATAAAGTAAAGTCTTCAATAATGTAGGTAGATTCGTTTATTTTTAGACGCTTCTGTCGCCTTCCTTTTGTCTTTTCTTGGGCCACGTGTCGTGTGCTAGATAATTTGTACAGTCGTGCATTGTGGTCCAAAAATATGGGATTATGCTTCCATTGCATTGGCTATGTTAGCTCCTCCAATGGAGTCAAAGGACATGATGTCCATTGGACTTTGATTATAAGGATGGAGCTGTGCGAACTCGTATTCCTCAGCATTACGTAGCATTTCATAAGGAATGTCAAGTTTGTTTTTGTCCTTTAAATTTTCAAGAAATTCTTTCACCTCGGCTTTTTGCTCAAGTGAAGTAACATAATTGATTGGTAAATTTGGGATGAAAAGTCTTCTCCCATCAGTTACCATGAATTTTATTTCTTATTCTGAATAAAAATACTTAGCCATGTTGGAGATATTGATCAAGTTTTTTTACCAATAAAATTATGTATCCATATGTTCTAATATAACGACTGTTCATCATAATGTTTTGGTTAATTTCTTCCCATTCATACTCCCCAATGGCTCTAAGGTGCCATATCTGGTAGGGCTGGTAGAATCTTTCTCTAGCTCGCCATCTAATATTACTTGAAATGTGGAAAGTCAAGTATTCAGTATATTTATATCTAGATATTACATGATGAATCATGGTTTTGATCATCATTGGTAATTTTGAAAAAAAATATGGTAAAGAAATTGAGAAAAATAAGTTTGTTTACTAATCCCCATTCAATTGGTTCAATATCTTAATTGTCTTCCGTGAAGAAGTGCAGTTTTGGCACATCATCATATAGATTGAGACCACTAGAAAATTGGATTAAAAGATTTTTTATCCTTTGTTCCAGGTCTTCCACTTTTTGAAAAACTTCAATTTGAAATAATGGTCTTGGAAGAAGTTGTTTTGCCTTTTCAAATAAACAAATTCTTCGAATTGTATTGAAAACTTTATCAGAATAGTCATTTTCCAACAGTTCTGCTACTACTAGAAAAATATTGATTTTTTCAAGAGAAAAATCCTCATTTTCATAGTTAAATTGTTTTAAAACTTAAAGACTGAGAGATTTTAATTGATCTTGAACTGCTATTTGTTCAGCAATTTTTCAACAAGGGTGCTCATGTTTTTTATGAAATCTTTTCTTTTTTCTATAAGATGGGATTTCCAAGCTTTATTCAAGGGTTCATACAACTCATATGGGATTCTTGGGTTGTAGAAGTCAGATCCTTTAGTGTTAAGAATGCTTTCTTTTATCTGAAGTCATGAAACTAAATTAGGGGTGACAACTGTTTCATCCCATTTTTCCATGCTATTATAGCTTCTTGGATATGTTTATATTTTTGGTGGCATGCTCCTGGATAGCCATTTATTTGGCTTTGGTACTGGACCCAACTGTGGTAAATTCCTGGATGGCGTCCACTAAATACGACGTACACAAATCTTGGTTTGGATTGTGCAGTAAACGATGATGCAGTGTTTTGGGTCTCTGTTTTTTTAGCAATTGTTACACATTCTCCTTTGTCTTTCTTCCCTTTTATTAGGATCTTCCATCCTGAAACAAAAATATAAATTTTGGTTGTTAGCCCACTTGTTTAGTGGTCTTCTACAAAATTCTTGCTAAGATAGTGTGCAAGAAAATTGTTAGTACTTTTTAAATGTTCAACTTCAAAAGTACAAAGAACAATTTGATTATACCATTTTAATCTCCTACCTTCTAATATATTTATTTTATTCATAAGGAAGTCTTTTACCGATTTATTGTCAGTTCTGAAAATAAAATCTTCTGGTGCTAAGAAGATATGAAATTTTTTAATAGCAAGTTTTATTGCTAATAATTCTTTTTCAAAAATAATGTAATTAAGTTCATTAGGCTTAAATTTACCTGAATTATAACAACATATTAATTCATGTTTTTGAATATTTTTTAGTGTAGCGTTTTTCTTACAACGAATACTAAGGGTATTGGAATTGGTTTTATTCCAATGTTATGTTGGAATTTCTTTGAGGACGCTTCCCCAGCATTGGTCTGAAGCATCAGTTTCAAGAATTAATTTATCTCCTTGTTGAGAAAAATAAACTTTGGGGAAATTTGTAATAATATCTTGTTTTATTGTTCTTACTACCATGGTATCTTTTGTATTCCATGTAAATATATCATCCTTCTTGAGTTTTTCAAGGAGAGGTAATTCCTTTTGTGATAACCCTTGTATGAAGTTTCTTCCATAATTAAGGATTTCCAAAAAACTTTGTAGTTGTTTTTTATCTAAAATTTCTTCATTAAAATCTTTTATTTTAGAGATTATGTGATCTTGTAATCGTAATCCATCTTGATTAAGAATTATGCCAAGCAAATTAATTTTTATTTTTTCAATATTAATTTTCTTTGGTGATAAAATAATTCCATGGGTTTGAACTTTTCCACATAAATTTTTTAGATGTTTTTTATGATCTTCAATAATTTTTGAAAATACAAGAATGTCATCTATATAAACAACACAATAATCTTTAAGGTCTTTAAAAGATATTGTCCATCCATCTCTGGAATACTTGTGAATCTGTGTTTAGTCCAAAAGGCATTACAGTCCATTAATAATGTCCTCTAGGGGTACTAAAGGTTGTCAATGATTTTGATTCCCCAGTTAGTTTTAATTCCCAAAATCCAGATTTACAATCGAATTTACTATAGATATTTTTACCTTTAGTTTGATTGAATAATACATCTTTTCTTGGAATGAAGTAACCATCAAATTCTAATTGTTCATTTAACCTTTTATAATTTATTACCATCCTAGGTTTTCCTCTTGTGATTTCATTATGTTTTCTTACCATGAAGACAGAGCTAGAATGAGGGCTTATTATTTCTTCAATAAGTTTTGCTTCTAATAGTTCTTTGATTTGGTTATCAAATTCATTTATATCTTGTCTAGTGTAAATCATGGATTTGACTCTTATGATAATATTGGGATCTCTTAGTTTGAGATTACAATATCTTAGGATTTTATCTCATAATTTTAGATTTTCTTCCAAGGCTTTAATTATTGGGGTCATATCTCATTTTTTGTAGGAGAAAAATCTTTTTCGCATTTATATTTATGTTGTTGAAGTAAAGGAATTTCTACTAATTCTTTGTTTAAGGTTAAATTAATTGTTCCAGAATTAACATTCTTTGGTAAATATTCTGAAATAAAGTTATTTACTCAAATGAAATCGCCATGCATTTCTGGAAAACATAATTTTTTGTAATAATAAATTTCTTTTCATTAAACGAGATGGATGCTTTTTTAGCTTTTAAAAAAATAAAATTTTGTGTTCCACTGATGCCTGTTACAGCAATGGAGTTTTTCATTTTTATCCACTTTTCTGGTGGTAAAGCATTAGACCTACAAGAACATATTGTTTCTCTTGTATCTATAAGGGTGCATAGGTGATTCGTCACTTTTATTGTATTTTATACCCAGTTAATTTGTGCATTTTAGCATTCTCGTGCATGTATTTTTCGGTTCTTATACTCATTTATTGAGTAACCCCTGAATTCATCATATATACTTTGTATGTGTCTTTATTGAGCTTTTATAGGTCTCGGGAATGTATATTGGGAAGTTTGGTTTTGATCTGGAGAAGTTCCATAGACACTTGCATAGTTGGGGGCATTTTGGTAATTCCATCTTTGGGATTTTTATCCCGATTTCTTCACAAAGGTTGTAGACCTTCTCCTCATCTTCGCGTGGCCTCCGACGGTGCTTGAATCTGAACTCGAACGAAGAAGTTACGGAAATTTTGGTGGAACATAGGAAAAATAAAACCAATGCAACCAAGCTATATTTTGTTTGCAGGACCGAATAGATTCGGACCTTCCGAATCGATTCAGTTGTCACTAGTGCAACATCTTCCCTTTAGCGAATCGATTTGGCCCTGCCGAATCGATTCGGTTTTGCTGATTTTTTTAGTTTTTCTCCTTATTACTAGTTTGCCATTTTGGTTGGATTTTGGGGATATATCCCATGTTTTTCCTCCTTTTTATATAGACTACTTTTGTTAGATATTTGGATATATAGAAAAAACTTTCTTCTCTCTCCTAGGTCAAGTTCATTTATGGTTTTTATTAACGTGTAAAGCTTTGATTACTAGTTGCATTGTGGTTATTAATGCAAGAAAGGTTCATTTACTTCTTCTCTACTTGTTCTACTAGCTTTAATTTGCATTTAATTCCATCTCTTGTATTAGTTTGTGTTTAAACTAGATAACTAGCTTAATTATGTTGCTAACTAGCATATGTAGTTTAGTTTCAATTATGAGTAGCTAGACTTATGATTAGGGATCATAATCCCACCTTGTATGCTTGAACTTCATATTTAGGGTTTGGTTTATAATTGTTCTAATGGAACTTCATGTGTTGATATTGGAGTATCATAGTTTCTTAACTTCTCTTGTTATGCAAGGGTTAGTGTTTGAAGCTTTACTACAAACCCAACCCATGTAGCAATAACTAACTAACCCCTAATCCTCCATTGATGAGTTTAGTCTCTACATAGTTGATGTTTAGACTTAATTAGTTATGCTCGATTATAATTCATTTCAACCAAGCCCTATAATCCCCTTCTTTATGAATCCGAGGTGGGAGAATGATTCATCAATAGCATGTTAGTTTAGAGATTACTCTCAATCACTTTTCCAAACTATTAAATCATCTTTTACACTTTAATTTTTATGACGTTTAGAGAATCCCTTTAAACTAATCCTATTCTCTTAGGAGTGTTTCAATCCATGTGGATCACGATTCCGTACTAACCGGATATTACTTGTTGAGATAGATTTGCACTTGAATCATAAGCTTTATTTAGAGCGCACCAAGTTTTTGGCATCATTGACGGGGATTGGCAACAATTTTAGGGTTAAGAAATTCTCTTTACACTATCGTTCCCTATGGTCACCGTGACATCACGATTTCCAAAAATCAATCCAAAATTCTGTAAATGCAAGACGCGAGTAGTAGAAATTTAAATCCTATTCGTGAACCCTCATCGTCTAGTGAACCCTCGGATTATTGGATGCCTTTACCATCTATTTCTCGTTCTTGTTCGGTCGCGTCTTTTTCTTATACTTGGGCCCACTCCGATCCCATGACCATGGCTGACAATGTTGGTGAGCACGGTAGTCAGGGGGTTGCACCCGAACCCTTGTATAGGCCGATGCGAGATTACTTGCAACCCGAGAGGACCACCTCTCCATCTTGTATCCTCTTTCCATATAATGCCGCGTAATTTTATTTTCGTAATGGAATGATTCAATTACTTCCTACTTTCCACGACATAGAAAGTGAACAACCGTACCTTCATATTAGAGAGTTTGAGGAGGTGAGCGCTACTTTTAGCGATCAGAACTGTCCTCTGGATGTCACATGACTCAAACTCTTCCCATTTTCCTTGAAGGACAAAGACAAAACTTGGCTTTGGTCCTTGGATCCTAATTCCATCGGGAGTTGGCGCGAAATGCAAGCGCAGTTTTTGAAGAAATTTTTCCCAACTCATCGTACCAACTCTTTAAAGGGGCAATTCCATACATTCGTTCAAACCGAAGGTGAATCATTCGAGCAGTGTTGGGAGATATTTAATGAGCTACTTCATAAATGCCCACATCACAGTCTCAAAAGGTGGAGATTAATCTCATTTTCCCCAATGGGCTTACACTTAATGCAAAACAAATGTTGGAGACAATGTGCTCTGGTGATTTCTTTGGTTTAAATCCCGATGATGCGTGGGCACATTTCAAATATTGTTCCGAGACCACCCAAGCGTGGGATACCTCGGATCCGAACAAAACAAATTCGCGACCTTCGATTCTGTCCTCTTCTAGCCCTGGTATGTATCACCTCACTGACGAGGATGAGATGAAAATGAGATTAGATAAATTATCTAAGAAAGTTGAGGAGCTCGGCTCTAAGGGTCGAGATCCCGTTGTTCAAATTCAATCCGTAATTGAGGAGTTGTGTGCGAATTGTGACATTAATGCTCATTCGACCCAAGAGTGTCCCACTATTTCTGCTTACAAAGTGATCCTCCATGACCAAGCGAACGCTATGGGAGTTTTTAGAAGATCCCAAAGCGTTCCTGACCAAGGGTTTAATCCATCTTGGGTTAACAAACTCGATTACCATTATCAACAATCTCATCCTCCTCTGTCTTGGAATTACCAGCAACCGTACAACCAACATCCTCCTCCTCAAGTTTTAATGCAAGGTCCCCCACCGGGACCACCCCCACCAGTTATATCTCCTTACGCGCACCCGAACAAGAGAATCCTTGAAGAAGTTTTTCAATCTTTTACGACTTCCCAACAAGCCACAAATGCCAGGCTTGAAAGAGAAATTTCCAAGTTGGCTGCAGCTTTGAGTGTTTAAGAAAAGGGAAAGTTCCCTTCGCAACCCATTAGGCTCATTGGGCAAAATAGTGTGAATTTCGATGTTTCTACTCCCTCTTGCACTCAAGGTAGGTCTATGGAACAAGCTAATTCCGTCACCACTCTTAGGAGCGGGAAGGTGATTGAAAATCCAGTTCCACCTTCCCCGAAAGAATCCGACGATATCACAATAACTCCCCGAGAGAGTGAAGTGACTCCTAAAAAGAGAAGAGATAAGTCGTCGACTAAGGAGCCAAAAATTTCTGTCCCTTTTCCATTTCCCGCACCCTACCCCCAAAGGCTCCTTCCCATAGTTAAACCCAATAAAGATGAAGAAATCATGGCGACATTTAAACAAGTAAAAATTAATCTCCCTCTCCTTGACGCAATTAAGCAAATTCCTTCTTATGGTAAGTTTTTGAAATATTTGTGCACCTTTAAGAGAAATCATGTTTCTAAAAAAAAGGTGGAGTTGACTGAACAGGTTAGTTCCATTTTCCAACACAACACGATTCCAAAATTTAAGGACCCACGGTGTCCAACTGTTTCATGTGTGATTGGAAACTTCGCCATTAATCGCGCTCTTCTTGATCTAGGAGCTAGTGTGAACCTCTTGCCGTATTCGGTTTATCTTCAATTGGGCCTAGGAGAACTTAGCCTAACAAAAACTGGAATTCAATTGGCCGACGGCTCCACCAAAATTCCACGGGGCATCTTGGAAGATATCCTCGTCCAGATAGACACCTTTGTGTTCCCGGTCGACTTTATCATTCTTGATACCCATCCAGTTTTAAGCCCTAACAATAAATCTCCCATCATCTAAGGACGACCATTACTCATGACCGCTAATGCTTCGATAAATTATAGGAATGGTGAGATGAACTTGTCTTTTGGAAATATGACATTAGATGTCAATATTTTCAATGTGTCGCACCTCTCGAGTGACGAGGATGAGTGTGTTAAGGAAGTGAGCTTTGTTGGAGTGGTGTTTGTGGATGACGATGTAAATGCGAGAGATAAAATTGAATGGGGTGTGTTAGATGTGTGTTTTGACATTCTAGGAGAGGTTGGCGTACATGAAAACCATGAAATAGGGGATGAATTAGGGAATTTTGATTTCACTCCGATTGATGACTCTATCATATCCGAAATTGACATCTACATGTCATCAATCTAGTGTAAGGAGAGTTGCTCGGAGGAAAACAGGGTAGATGATGTATCTATTGATTTGTGCACCGAGCCACCGATCCATCACTTTAATAACCCATGGCCCCGTCTTTCAAATATTAATCCGATTTCCAAAACTAAACACGGGTCAAGTGGTCGGGGTTGTTCATTTTTAATAGGTATCATATCTTCCGATATAGAACACGATATAAATGTTAAATGGTTGAACTTTAGTTGGCACAAAGTCGGAAGAATGGGAAGAATAGGAGTTCACATAGTAAATTACGTCCTAATAATATCTGCAGATTTACCACCGGACATTGTACGCAGCAGCCCCGATAGCAGAGTTGATTAAGTTCGGTAAATTCTCAACTTTGGTGTTGAGCATCCCGTGGCATGTGTGGGGTGCAATATTTTTGTCCCGGACCCTTTGCATATCTTAATCACCATCTTTAGGGTCCAAAAATCTACTTATTAGAAGCCTAATCCTTTTATCCAAGTGTGAATGGTGAAACAACAAATGTAGAAAATGTTTTTTTCCTCTTACGAATCGATTGGGACCATCCGAATCGATTCGGTTTGAGACAGATAACAGGTCCTTGTCTGGCGAATCAATCCGATCCCTCCGAATCAATTCGCCTGTCAATAGTAAAAAAAAAGTATAACCAAATCGAATCGATTCGGTCCCTCCGAATCGATTCGCCCAGAGACAGTGAGCTTATTCGAGGATAGCGAATCGATTTGGTCCCTCCGAATCGATCCGATTGTCCATCCTTTCAAATACTTCCCCCGTTCATACAACCTCATTTTTTCTCCCTTACTCTTCCATCTCCCTTAAGAGCCATCCTTCCTACTCATTTCCCCAATCTTCTCGCTATAGTTTTTCTCTCCATTTCTCTCAGTAATCTCGCTCAAGGTAAAAACTCCAATCTTTCTATGTTAATTTCAATATGAAATTTGTGTTCATTCTATTCAAACTTGGAGAGTTATGTGTGTATGTCCATATTTGCATAATGTGTATCTGATTCATGAACTGTCCACTTTTCATTACTGATTTCCATCACTATCCAGCAAATACAACCTATTTATTGTTGATTAATGTGTTGTGTTGTATTTGTTGGGGGCTTTCATGAATCAAAATCATTTTCTCCATATTTTGAACAGGTTGCACGCCATATGTTCGATAAAATGCTTAAATGAGGAGTTGATTCCCAATTGTTCCATTTTTGTGCCTCTTATCGAACATTGACATAGATTCTACCTTGTTTGAGAGTGATGTATGTCGGATACGCTGATCCGATCATTTTCTTCTGACATGCACCACTCATTCCTTTTCGATCATATTTCACGCTAAATTGATTTTATGCATTACACTAATTGGGTATGTATCGAATTGATTTCTCTTGTAGGTTCATATGGCTCAAAAACCCACCACCAATGATGTTACAGACCGAAATGGGTTTGAAACATTTAGATCCAAGGCTGAGAGAGACTGGTATAGGGAAAATTTTCCATCCACTCGGGCAACTGCTATAGAACGCCCACTGAAGCTTACTGACTTTCCCAACAAGGTTAGGTGAAACTTTCAAAAATTCCATTGGGAGGCCCACCTCGAAATGGAGGGTGATGTGAATGAGGAGCATGTCCCCCGTTTCTATGCATCGCTTGTCTCAATTGGAGGCGGGATGCATGAGGCTTTTGTTAGGGGGAGGAAAATTCTGATTTCCAAGAAAATTATGTCAGTACTGTTGGGAGGTGATGACAATCCTGATGAGTATGCATATCCGTCACGTGGCCCTCTTTCGTTGATTCCCAACGATGTTTTGATTGCGATTCTAGCGCCCGAACACGTTTGGGCCGGGGAAACATTTCTGACAAAGCTCATGCCTGATTCTCACCGACTTATCCACCTAGTCGCCATGAATTCAATCATTCCTACCCAAACAAAATCAGTCCTGCGATCAAAGCAAGCCCATTTCCTCTACTATCTCCTAGACACCAACACTATTATAAGCCTGCCTTCCTTGGTGCTTCAACACATGTTGAACGTCGCTTATTGCGAGAAGGGATCAACTACTCTCCCTTATGTTCGGCTTGTGTCTAGGATATACAGAGATGCTTGTTGTGAGGTGATCACCTCCGACAAGGGTGCGAGACTGCCCTCTCCGCTTGGCGATGAAGCTATCAAGAGGACTTTATGAAAAGATTATTAGGATAGGAAAAAGTGATGGATGAGTGATCAAATGGCTGCTAGGAACCATTTTGATTTCGATGACCCACTTCCGAATGCAATGTAGGGACCGATTGCAGTTCAGCACCCGCTTGGCCCCTTTAGAGAATTGGGAGCGATGATGGATGCAATGCAAGGGGATTTCGCTATTTTCAGGAAAAACCATGAGCGAAGCTTTTCTGAGTTTAGGGGTGCTTACGAGCGCGATATTTCGATGATTGCTAGGGCACAATTGGACCTATTTGCGCATCTACGCGGGGGCAAGGCTACTATACCTCCTTACTTTTATGACCTATACCCCCCACGTAACCCCAATGAGCCTGGTCCTTCTCACCGTCGCCCTGACCTTCCCTAGGAAATGATGCTGCTGCTGTTTCATTTTGTCCTCTTGTAACTATTGACTTTTAAACTATTTTGGGTTGTTTTATATTAGGTTTTTGATAAACATTTATGTATATGTGGTAATTGATAAATGTCAATATTGTATTTTCTCATTTTGTTTTTTCTCCCACATATATGCATCCCGGAATTATTAATGAAACAAATTCCTTAGTTTCATCTTCTTAATTATCCTTATAAATATCTCTCATCTGTATATATTGTTGTCATGATACTAACATGTAAACGGAATGCCGTTGCGCGTTTCTCGAGTTACTCCTTACGGGGTAACTATTTTCTAACCCCTTTTCCCTTTTTATCCCTACTAACACTGGGATAATGTTTCATTCAAGTTAGGGGGTATGGATTACATTTTTTATACCGGTTATCATGTTAGTATTTATTTATTTATTTATTAAAAAAAAACTTTTTCTCTCTCATATCTACTATGATTACTTATATGATCGGCTTATCCTATTGTATAGCTATGAAGCATGCTTCGAGTTATTGATTTATTAGCCTTTAGCCCGTTATTATTTTCATTGTGAATAGCCTCATAAAATTAAACTGTGAATCTTTGAGCATATACACAAATAATTATTTATGATTTGGTTTAAAGTGTTTCAAATTCGTTATTTTAAGGCGCATGCTATACCCTTACAAAAGTGAAAATTGAGACTTATCGTCATTTGTGAGTGTATACATCCACTCTATCTATTTCTTTTCAATGAAATCATTGTCAGTCTCATTTTCTTTTCATTTGATTGCATATTAATTGATTTATCACTTGAACATGATTTTTAATGATGTTGAGTCCCGCGAATCACATGAAACTTTAGGAAAGGATTATAGGCCCTCGTTGTTGTTTTAACCCATATGACCTTGACATTACCATTAAATGTTTTCCCTAGTCAACCCCTTTGAGCCTTATTATTCCTTTTGTTTCGTCCCCAAATCCCTTGTCTAACTCCACATTGGAGTCCTAAACCCTTATTTACTCCTCTCGTATTTTGAATATTGAGTATTCTCGGGATTAAATGATGTTGTTTATATGGATTGGAATCAAGCTATGAGTGGTCTAAAAAAAGAAAAGAAAAGAAATATAGAGTAAAATGGGTCCTAGTTGATTCCCATTTCACCATGTGCATGAAAATCAAAGTCTCACTCTCATGAATACCTTGCTTTTGCAATTTGATTTCGATTCCTAAATTTCCCATTAAATCCATTATCCCGCGCGTTATTCCTGAATCTCCCTTGATGCTACACACATTCCTTTCTTTTCCTAACCCTAACCTAGCCTAAATTCTATACCCTAAAAGTCCTATTTGATCCTAGGGTGATGTGATTCAAAGGTCAAACATTGGCGATAATCTGTCTAAATGCTTTTCTCTTGGTTAATATGCGATATCCTTTCATGAGATTGTATTTTTAAATTTTATATTGCGTTATTCATTGATGACATGTGCATGGCCTAGTTTCCCTTTACAATTACTCTTTATGCCCGCATGTCCCGAGTGTGTTACATCCCATTTCTGAGTGTTTCATTTGTTGAGTGTAACAACCGGAGAGAACTTGAGTATGCATGCCTTAGCATTTATATGGGTTTTGAAAGTTTTACCAAATCTAAATTACCACATGTGTCCGCTTATTTCGCATTTCCATGGTTTTGATTTTTATTTGAAGTTATTTGTTTAATGCCGATAATTGTCGCCTTTAGTGTGAGCTTTGTTCACTTTGTTGATAAATTGTGCTTGTTAGACTCTTGTTGAGCTACACATTGGTTTTTGATGTATCATAGTATGAGTTGATTTGATGTTTGTGGGTGTCATCCCTGAAAACCCTCACGAGACCTCACTCGTCCCCTAGGACCACCTAGGGGTTTAACGGCTTATTGCATACGCTAAATGCAATCGATCGCCCGCGAAAGTGGCATTTTGCTTCCATGTACATATATCTTCTATTTTGGTTTTGTTGATGTCCCTTGTTTCTTCATACTTCATTGCTTGGGACTAGCAATGTATAAGTTAGGGGGTGTGATTCGTCACTTTTATTGTATTTTATACGCCGTTAATTTGTACACTCTAGCATTTCCGTGCATGTATTTTCCGGTTCTTATACTCATTTATTGAGTAACCCCTGAATTCATCATATATACTTTGTATGTGTCTTTATTGAGCATTTATAGGTCTCAGGAATGCATATTAGGAAGTTTGGTTTTGATCCGGAGAAGTTTCGTAGACACTTACACAGTCGGGGGAATTTTGGTAATTCCATCTTTGGGATTTTTATCCCAATTTCTTCATGAAGGTTGTATACCTTATCCTCATCTTTGTGTGGCCTCAGACGGTGCTTGAATCTGATCTCAAACGAAGAAGTTATGGAAATTTTGGTGGAACATGGGAAAAATAAAACCAATGCAACCAAGCCATATTTTGTTTGCAGGCCCGAATCGATTCGGACCTTCAGAATCAATTCAGTTATCACCAGTGCAGTATCTTCCCTCTAGCGAATCGATTCGACCCTGACAAATCGATTCGGTTTTGCTAATTTTTTGAGTTTTTCTCCTTATTACTAGTTTGCCATTTTGGTTGGATTTTGGGGATATATCCCTTGTTTTTCCTCCTTTGTATATAGATTACTTTTGTTAGATATTTGGATATATAGAAAACACTTTCTTCTCTCTCCTAGGTCAAGTTCATTTATGGTTTTTATCCACTTGTAAAGCTTTGATTACTAGTTGACTTGTGGTTATTAATGCAAGAAAGGTTCATTTACTTCTTCTCTACTTGTTCTACTATCTTTAATTTGCATTTAATTCCATCTATTCTATTGGTTTGTGTTTAAACTAGATAACTAGATATATTATGTTGTTAGCTAGTATGTGTAGTTTAGTTTCAATTATGAGTAGCTAGACTTATGATTGGGGATCATAATCCCACCTTGTATGCTTGAACTTCATAGTTAGGGTTTGGTTTATAATTGTTCTAATGGAACTTCATGTGTTGATATTGGAGTATCATAGTTTCTTAACTTCTCTTGTCATGCAAGGGTTAGTGTTTGAAGCTTTACTACAAACCCAACCCATCTAGCAATAACTAATTATCCCCTAATCCTCCATTGATGAGTTTAGTCTCTATATGGTTGATGTTCGGACTTAATTAGTTATGCTCGATTATAATTAATTTTAGCGAAGCCCTATAATCCCCTTCTTTGTGAATCCGAGGTGGGAGAATGATCCTCAATCCCTTTAAAATCTTAAACTCAAGCTTATCTTAGTTACTTCCATAGTTCCGTAATTATTAATTAATTATTTGTTCATCAACAGAATGTTAGTTTAGAGATTACTCTCAATCACTTTTCCAAACTATTAAATCATCTTTTACACTTTAACTTTTGTGACGTTTAGAGAATCCCTTTAACCTAATCATATTCTCTTAGGAGTGTTTCAATTCCTGTGGATCACGATTCCGCACTTATCGGATATTACTTGTTGCGATAGATTTGCACTTGAATCATAAGCTTTATTTAGAGCACACCAATAGGCTATAAGGTTTATATCCAGCAAAATTAAAATATCCTAATACATACTTGTATCTTTTCTTTCCATGGATTGGAGAAAAGATAATTTCTTTTTTTCCTAGTTGTAAGTGATAAATTTGACTTGATTTTATATTATCTTTTTTTAGATAATTTGTGCCATGTAATATTGATACCTATATGTTTTTCATGGAAATAGGTTGTTTACTATTACTAGATTCTCCTTTTAAAAGGTTTTTTCCTTTTAATTTTTTTTCAATCATTTTCAGGAAAATCCATTTTCCATTCAGAATTTTTATTTTTAAAATAAATGTTATTTCCTAAAATTTGAAGTTCAACATTGTTCTGTTGTTTTTCAGGTGGTTTATTAGTAATTTGAGGTAATATCCATTGTTTTGGTACCTACAAGTCTCTCCAATTGATCAATATTTGTTCGATTGTGAAATCAAATGGTCTAGGTTTGAATATTTTGATTATATTTCTATCTACAGAGTTTGCACTTTTTTGTGGTAGAGTGGTCAATCATGAATTATTTTCGAATGTATTGATATATTTTTAGAGGTATCATTCATACCTATTCCTTTGGTTTGGATTTTTATTTTTACTGAATACTCAATATTTGGATCATCAATGGAAATAAAGAATTTTAGTTTTATGTTAAACCAAATAACACCATTAACCAAGTTAGATTGTACTCCTCTTATGATTGCATTCATAGGGTTATTGAATATTTTATCTAAGACTAATATTGCAACAGGAGTGTCCATTCCTTGTCTAAATAAAGATGTGATACATATTTGAATTAATGTAATATGTATATATTTTATTTTTGGATGTTTTTTCTTCCATCTTTTGATCTTTTTTAAATCAAAAATTGTAATTTCTATTATTTCATCATCAGTTGATCCAGCAGTATTATTCCCATTATTTACGACAACTCAAATTCTTGGGTCTAACACAGGGAAGCCATATTATTGCGGATTATAAGAAGGACTTCACTAACCTCTCATCATTTGCATCATAATATGTGGATACTAAGGAGAATAAGATGGAATGTTTCATCTGAGGGTTGATATTGCAGATTAAACAAATACTTTTGGGAAAACCGACCTTCACAATTTATTCAGAATTTTGGGATAGAAGAGGTCTAATGGAGATTAGTTTATCTAGACTCACAGGACAGATGGACGTAGCATGGGAGATTCTTCTCGGACATAAAGTAATAGCAGTCTAAGGGGACTAAGAGTGTGGATCATCCTTTGAAGAGGCATAGAGGTTATGATGATCGTAACCATCTGGGCCAAGGTCAGCAATATTATCAGGGCCAGAGATAGCAAGGTAGAGACCAATAGGGCCACTAGAAGGGAAAACACCAACGCATGATGTAACCTAGCAATTATTTTGCATGTGGAGAGGTGGGTAATACAACTAAGAGCTTCCCTTAGGGAAATCATACGATCGGGGACAAAAAGGACAACAGGGGTACCTCGAACCATAAGGATAGTATTAGTAGTTTTCATACCCACCATTTATTATAGTCCCAGTAGTACTAACACCACTGACTCAGCCTTAGAGGAAGTAGAAGTTACAGTATGGGCATGTGTATCACGCTGCACCTAGAGATACTCAGGAACTAGCTCAGGTCATAAAGGGTATGTTTCCTATCCATGGTCATATTATATGTATTTTATTTTATATTATTTCATCGCATTGATTTGTAAGTTGAGCCTTTTCTTAGTCGCTCGGGATCTTGGAGTTAACATTAAACACATTATTGCATATTAATTCAGCGTTTTGTTAGGGTTCTCCTATTTGTTCCATGTGTAAAGGGATATGTTTGGATATTAGAAGGCTACATTTTGTAGCCGACTTCTTTATATTAGATATGTTTGAGTACAAAGTTATCCTGGGGATGGATTGATTATTTATTTATTATGCATGTGTGAACTATTTTTATAATTGCACCACCTTTTCATTCTGGGGATGGAGATGTACTTATTTGCGATGTCGTGTTTTGATGGATGACTGATCACGCATTTGTATTATATTGAGGAGGACACACATGATGGAGTAAATGTGTCTTTGGACTTTATTACTGTAGTTAGCTAGTTTCTTAAAATCTTTTAAAAAATTTTGGGGTTCCACCGAGTAGGTAGATCGAGTTTGTAATTTATTCAACCTTAAGCACTAGACTGATAGCCTGAGCAGAATACCATATGGATGTATTAGAGATGAGAGATCTGAGAGAGCAGATTTCCCAGTTATTTAAACAGGGTTTCATTCGGAGGACTACTTTACCATGAGGAGCTCATGTCCTCTTTATGAAGAGGAAGGACATATCGTTAAGGTTTAGCATGGATTATTGGGAGTTGAATAAGGTCACCGTGTGGAACAAGTTGTGACACCCCGACTAATTAAATACCGGGTAGCTACTCCTTTATTAAATTAATTCAAAATGCCAAGTTGGTCCAGTTAATAGCATCACTGTCGAAAACATTTTAATGATTACTAACCACCTAGTATTTAAAAAGTAAGTTGCCAAATTTTAATTTAAGTCTGATTAACATGCAACAAGTGTAATGAAGAATAATAACACCATTCACCATAACGAAGTAAATAGAATAACCATCACATAATGTAAATAAAGTCTGGAGGAAAACTCCTCACTACAAATCCCACAACTGAAATAAGCAATGAAAAATACTGAATACTAAATCAATACATGACAAAGTCTGAAAACTGAAATGGAAAGATGTCTCTAATAGAAATGGGCAACATGCCCTACAACTGATAGAATACTGAATACGGAATCCAAATGATAGAAGCGTCTAAAAGCAATTCCTTGTAGCATCCACAAACAGCTACAGCTCATCACCTGAATGAGTATCCTATGCATGGTGTCCTTGTGGCTGGGCACCTAAAATGGTTTTACAAGAAAAAATAGATTTGAAAGCAAACGGGTCAGAGCCCAAATGTGGAGATATTTTTAAAACCTGCAAGTGCTTTAAAAACATTTAAAACATTAAATGTAAAGTACATGTTAGGACGTGCACTCACATGATATTCTCACCTCTCGTCTAACTGTGCACTCCTAACGTAAGTACCCATTAAAACGACACAAACCACTAGCTAAGTGACATCATATCTAGCTAGACTGTCATAGATCCTACCCTTATTATTCGGTTCCATTAACATTATAACGATCTCCGTTAAATAGGTGCTTAACGTAAATTCCGGTTCTCATATAAAAGTAATACAAATCGTTATAGATTAGCCCTCTATGTTATTCCATAGTTACACACAATACCATATTAAAGTTCCCAGTTTATTAAGCGTATATTTTCCACAACAAAAATATACAATATAAGCACCCCGAGACTATGCTGTGGTGCACACATACTCTGCTATCCATCCCGGTACATCACGTACATAAGGATCACATATTCCGAATCTCTCTGGAATAGTTCACAAATAACAACATCACAAATAATGGAGGCGAACACAGTCACATCACATGGCTCTCGTACATACCTACGCTCCCACGATCAGCGGACTTATTAACATCCCAATAAGTCTTTCTCTGACCTATGTTCATCGAGGTAACCAGTCTAAATCCGGGCAACACAAGGATTAGAGGGCCCTAAACGAACGCAAACCTCCCGTGATAGCAAGTATGGCAGGTATCTCATACACATAAATCATATACCAATACTAAGTAAACACACGTCTTAGTAATCCCGTAGTTTAATAGTAGTACTATTCTCATTCTAGTACCAATATATAATTTACACACTTTATACGATTCCGGTTTATAATTATACGCGCCATAATTTATTCTCACGTCGTAGTAGACACTCACGTCTTAACCCAAACGATCCATTGATTTAAATCACTCGTATATAATTTACTCCTCATAATAACCCAAAAGTCCCAAATCTATCAATACATCACCAAAGGAATGTTATCTCTACCCTCAAACAAGTTTACGGGACTCCCAAAATCAAAACAAGCCAAAAAGGCCTAAACTTCCAGCTCGTTAGAAGTCTCGTTCGAACGAGATTCCAGTTCGTTCGAACGAACTGTACCTTCTAACGACATCTCGTTCGAACGAATGTATCGAACGAAATACAGTTCGTTCGAACGAAGGTATCGAACGAAGTATCCCCTCGTTAGAAGCGACTGGTCAACTCGTTAGAAGCTCGTTCGAACGAGCTCGTTCGAACGACCTGGGAAGGTCTTCTAACGAGGGACCAGTTTGGGCCCAGAATTTCTTAGTTATGTTTTTCATCAATTTTGACTCCTCAAATCTCCTCTAAACTTCGTCCCAACAATGTTTAAAGGTCTCTAATCACTCCTAAACATAACAAGGTTATAAACTAACGTATTTTACTGAGTTAATTCATCCCAATCATCATTAAATCATCAAGTCTCATCACTTTCCCCCAATTATTCAAGAGCACAAACCCTAAAATTTTAATTCATGAATTAACCCAATAAAAATCCGTTTTAATTTCACCCAATCACTAATATCCTCAGTATAATCATCTACCTATCATTCTACACGCAATTCTCCTCAAGATTTCAAGTTCTAAGTTCCAAAATACATGGGTTTTCATATTACACCAAGAACAAATCAATTTTATTAAATTCCTATACATGGAAAGAGCATTCTCTGAAATTAAATGATATTAAACTACTTGCCTCGATTGTCTCTGAATTTGGTGTTGATTTTGTAAAGGTTTTCTGCAGAATTCCTTCTCCTTCTCTCCCTCTCTAAGCTTTCTTCTCCAAAGGTGGCTATGGTGGCTAGGGTTTTCTTTGGGAAAGTTGGAAACCTAAATGATAACCTCCGTAGCTTATTGGGTCATTAAGGGTTGGTTAGTGGGTTTAGTGGGTCTATTCCCAATCAGATTTACTTCTCTAATTTTCGTCATTTTTAATTCCTAAAAATACGAAATTACCAAAATACCCTTTATATTGCCGGTATGGCCTAAAAATACCCCGGAACCCAAACTACACCTCCGGCTAGTGTTTTCTGACTATCTCGAACCTTCCGGACGCGTTGGTTCACTCAAAATGACCATATTGTTTAAAGAATTTAAATTCACTTTTATAAATAAAATAATTATATCCCGACGTGACTGTCACACGCGTCCCAATAAAATGACCAAATTGTTGTATATCAATCTCACGATAAATTTCATAATTCAATATTCATATAACATCATATATATTCAATATAGTCAAATACCAACTCACAACTCGCTAGTATTTTACCCGGATTAATTTCCAAATAATTCACATTTAATTAATTAATCCCAAAAATAAATATAGCCAAAAGTACGGGGTATTACATACTTCCCCCCTAATAACTGAATTTCGTCCCGAAATTCGAAACTAGAAAGTACCTGCTAAAAATAACTCTGGATAACATTCGCGCATCTCATCCTCGCGCTCCCATGTGGACTCCTCGACATTGTGATGTCGCCACTGAACACGCACTAACGGGACTATCTTTGACCGCAGTTTCCTCTCGCTTCGGTCCAAAATAGCAATCGGCCCCTCCTCGTAGGAGCTATTCGGCTGGAGATCGATGTCCTCCACGGCAATGTGAGAATGATCCAAATTATCTCTAAGGTGTTTCCTCAGCGAGGAAATATGGAACACATCGTTAATCCGATGCAAATGCTCCGGTAACCCAAGTCTATACGCAACCGGTCCGATCCTCTCAATAATAGGAAACGACCCCACATACCTTGGTGCCAACTTCCCCTTCTTCCCGAAATGTATAATCCCCTTCATAGGAGACACTCTGAGCAAAACTTGGTCCACCACTTGGAAATCCCCAAAAAATCTCTTCGCATCAGCATAACTCTTTTGCCTGTCTTGAGCTACCCGAATGCGACTCTGAATTAACTCAATTCTTGCCGAAGTATCCTGAATCACTTCTGGCCCAAGTAGTTTGTTGTCCCCCACTTCTAACCAACATGTTGGGGAACGACAAGGCCTACCGTACAATGCCTCAAACGGAGCCATGCCAATAGTGAACTGGTAGGAGTTATTATAAGCAAACTCTACCAGTGGAAGGTATTGCTCCCATCCACCTCCAAAGTCAATAATGCACATGTGAAGCATGTCCTCCAACATCTGATTTGTGCGCTCGGTCTGTCCATCGGTCTGTGGATGATAAGCCGTACTCAACCACAATTCCGTGCCCATTGCCTCCTGGAAACTCTCCCAAAACCTCGATACAAATATCTTGTCTCTGTCAGACACGATATTTAGGGGCACACCGTGAAGTCTCACAACCTCTGAAATGAAGAGCTGGGCATACGGTCCCGTAGTGTAGTCAGTCCTTACGGGTAAAAAGTGAGCGACTTTGGACAACCTGTCCATAATTACCCAAACGGAGTCGTGACCCCTCTGCGACGTAGGCAACCCCATGATAAAGTCCATGGATATGCTCTCCCACATCCACACCGGGACCTCCAACGGCTGTAGCAATCCTGTCGGTCTCTGATGATCCACTTTTACAAGCTGACAAGTGGCGCATTTCGAAACAAACTCAGCGATATCTCTCTTCATACCGCTCCACCAATACTGGCGTCTCATGTCTTGGTACATTTTGTCCCCTCCGGGATGTACCGCGAACCGTGAGCGGTGCGACTCTTCCATCACCTCATGTAGCAATCTCTCCCCTTCTGGAACTAACAATCTTCCATTGAAGCGTAATCCCCCGTCTGAGCTGACGGTATAGGACTCGGCTCCCTCTGCTAGTAATCGAACTATCTGCTCCTGACAGAACGAGTCATTAGCCTGTGCTCGTACTACCTTTGTGACAATCTGCGGTGTAACAGTCATCACAGACATGAAAGATCGGGCCACTGCATCCTGGTGTCCCAATTCCTTCCACTTTGCCTTCCACACCTCTGCCACCTCATCTGCTGGCCTGCTCAACGCGTCTGCTACCACGTTAGCCTTACCTGGGTGATACTGGATATCAAACTGGTAGTCTTTCACAAATTCAAGCCACCTACGCTGCCGCATATTCAACTCCTTCTACGTGAACAGGTACTGTAGGGACTTGTGGTCCGTGAACAGTTGGAACTTCTCCCCCAAAAGATAGTGCCTCCAAATCCGTCGGGCAAATACCACTGCCGCCAACTCCAAATCATGCGTGGGGTAATTCTTCTCATGAGTCTTAAACTTACGGGAAGCATAAGTTATGGCCTGTATCTCCTGCTGTAATACACCTCCAAGTCCTTGCAAAGACGCGTCGGTGTAAACCAAATACTCAACTCCCGGTCTCAGCAATACTAACACAGGTGCTGAGGTCAATTTGTCCTTCAATTCATCGAATGCCAACTGACAGGCATCACTCCAGATGTAAGGCACACCCTTACGAGTCAGATGTGTCAAAGGACCTGCTATCTCAGAGAAACCCCGAATAAACCTCCTGTAGTATCCTGATAGACCCAAGAAACTACGAATCTCCGTTGGTGTCGTGGGTTGTCCCCACTCCCTCACCGCGGATACTTTCCCCGGATCAACAGATATCCCCCGGTCGAAAATAATGTGTCCCAAAAACTAGACCTCCTTCAGCCAAAACCCGCACTTCTCATATTTTGCATACAACTCGTTCTGACGGAGTGTCTGCAAAACTTGTCTCAAATGCTCGGCGTGCTCCTCCTCTGTGTGGGAGTAAACCAGAATATCATCGATGAAGACAATGAAAAACTGATCTAGGAAATCCCTGAACACTCTGTTCATCAAGTCCATAAACACAGCTGGAGCGTTGGTCAACCCAAAAGGCATAACCCGAAACTCGTAAGAACCATATCTCGACAAGAACGCAGTCTTCGAGACATCCTCCTCCCTGATACGCAACTGATGGTATCCCGATCTCAAATCAATCTTTGAGAAGAAAGAATCTCCTCTCAACTGGTCGAATAAGTCATCGATTCGAGGCAACGGATACTTATTCCGTATCGTGACCTTATTCAACTCCCGGTAGTCCACACACAATCTCAGTGAACCATCCCTCTTCTTCACAAATAAGACTGGAGCGCCCCAAGGTGAGGTACTTCTGTGAATAAAGCCCTGACCTAACAGCTGCTCTATCTGATCTCGTAGCTCTCGCATCTCTGCTGGAGCCATACGGTACGGTGCGCGTGCTATAGGTCTCGTATCTGGTAATAGGTCTATAACAAAGTCTATCTCTCGACTAGGGGGTAGGCCTGGTATCTCCTGAAACACATCCGAATACTCCCTGACAACAGGAATAGAATCTAAAGGAATTACAACCTCCTTAGAGGTATCCTCCTCTATGTAATACAGATGAGCGGTCGATCCTCCCTCTGGGCGAGGCATCGCCACTACGAACATCTCTTGCCCCAGAATGGCAAAAACAATGCTCCCGCTGAAGCAATCAATCATGGCCCTATAAGCTACGAGCCAATCCATACCAATAATCACATCGTGAACATGCATATCTAATACCAACATATCTGCAGGTAATACCAGACTACCAATCCCTACTCCCACTCCCCGGCATATGAAGAATATAAGTGACCCACTCCCCAATAGTGAGTCGACACACGTCACTGTGCTCTCTGCCGTAGCTAACAATCCTAAAGCCTTCGTGAAATGTGTAGCTATAAAACAATGTGTAGCCCCCGTATCAAACAATACCCGACCCATAGTGCCATGGATAGGAAATGTACCCTCAATCGCGGACGGTGCCTGTGGAACTGCAGCCTGGTGGACGTTGTAGACACGTCCATACTGTAGCTACCCCTGCTGAACTGGGACTGCTGGAATGGGTGGCAATGCTTCCATCTGTGGCGGTGCGGGGAGAGCGGCGGGAAACATAGGCCTCTGTGGCTCCTGGCGAGCACCCTGCTGCTGCTGCTATGGGGCCCTGCCCCTATCAGGACAATCCTGTCGTTTATGGCCAGTATTGCCATAAAAAAAAACACTTCCCTGGGAAGTTCCCTCCTCTCTGCCCCTGCTGTCCCCGGCCCTAGTGGCCGTTACCGTTACTCCCTTGGCCCTGCTGGCCCTGGTGAAACTGCTGCCCATTCTGCCCCTATTGGCCCTGATGGCTGTTTGGACCCTGATGGCCCTGACGGAAACCTCCTTGTCCCTGTCTGTAGTTCCCTGATCAGAACCTCTTCTGATCCCCCTGCTGCGAACCCTGCTCACCCTGTCTCTGCCCCTGAACAGATTGTGCCCCACCGGCACCATGTCCTCTAATCCTTCCCTGATGGCTAGGCTCTCCCGACCTCTTACCCTCAGCCATATGAAAGCGGTGGTCCTGGCAGTGTAACAAAGCAGCGTTAACCACATCAGAATACGTGGCCAACGAAAGGTTCCCTAATATATGCTGACGGATCCTCCAAGTCAACCCGTCGGTGAATTTCTCAATCTTCTTCTTCTCTGTCGGTATCTCATCTGGAACGATATTCAACAGATTCGTGAACTCGGCCTCATACCCGGCCACAGTCTTACCCTCCTACTTCAGACTCATCAATTTCCTCCTCATTTCCGTATGAACAGCTGACGGAAAGTACTTGCGGTCGAACCGCACCCAGAAGTCCTGAATAGTGAGAGTATCCCTCTCCTCTACGGTGGTAATAGACTCCCACCACTGCAGTGCAGATCCAACTAGCTTGAAAGTAGCTAGCACCTGCTTCTGAACATCCGTGCACTCATACATCCTCAAGTGCCTCTGCATATCCTTCCTCCACTGGCTCGAGACTACCACATCTGAGCTACCTGCAAACTCTGGCGGATGCGCTTTCTGAAAAGCGTCACGTACACGCTCCCAAGAAGACGAGAATGCATTTTCCTGTACTGGCGCGACAATCGGCGCCTGAGGTGGTGCCTGCTGAACAACGGCAATTGCGACATTTACCGCTTGGGCTACTATAGCTGCAACCTCAGTGGTGTTCATCATGCCCTGAACTGGAGCGGGCTGGGGTTCGGGCGTTGCATCCCTGGGAACTCGTCGTGCACGCATCTGAAATAAGAACAAAGTTTATAAGTTCACTGTTATAAACTTAAAATAGCTGAAGAAGGAAGCTTACACAAAAGAGTACAACAGTCCTAAAATATAGGGCTCTATATCAAAGAAACTTGGCGGAAACATAATAAGCCGTCAGATCCTAAGGACACTAGAACCTGATGCTCTGATACCACCTGTGGCACCCCGACTAATTAAATACCGGGTAGCTACTCCTTTATTAAATTAATTCAAAATTCCAAGTTGGTCCAGTTAATAGCATCACTGTCGAAAACATTTTAATGATTACTAACCACCTAGTATTTAAAAAGTAAGTTGCCAAATTTTAATTTAAGTCTGATTAACATGCAACAAGTGTAATGAAGAATAATAATACCATTCACCATAACGAAGTAAATAGAATAACCATCACATAATGTAAATAAAGTCTGGAGAAAAACTCCTCACTACAAATCCCACAACTGAAATAAGCAATGAAAAATACTGAATACTAAATCAATACATGACAAAGTCTGAAAACTGAAATGGAAAGATGTCTCTAATAGAAATGGGCAACATGCCCTACAACTGATAGAATACTGAATACGGAATCCAAATGATAGAAGCGTCTAAAAGCAATTCCCTGTAGCTTCCACAAACAGCTACAGCTCGTCACCTGAATGAGTATCCTATGCATGGTGTCCTTGTGGCTGGGCACCTAAAATGGTTTTACAAGAAAAAATAGATTTGAAAGCAAACGGGTCAGAGCCCGAATGTGGAGATATTTTTAAAACATGCAAGTGCTTTAAAAACATTTAAAACATTAAATGTAAAGTACATGTTAGGACGTGCACTCACATGATATTCTCACCTCTCGTCTAACTGTGCACTCCTAACGTAAGTACCCATTAAAACGACACAAACCACTAGCTAAGTGACATCATATCTAGCTAGACTGTCATAGATCCTACCCTTATTACTCGGTTCCATTAACATTATAACGATCTCAGTTAAATTGGTTCTTAACGTAAATTCCGGTTCTCATATAAAAGTAATACAAATCGTTATAGATTAGCCCTCTATGTTATTCCATAGTTACACACAATACCATATTAAAGTTCCCAGTTTATTAAGCGTATATTTTCCACAACATAAATATACAATATAAGCACCCCGAGACTAAGCTGTGGTGCACACATACTCTGCTATCCATCCTGGTACATCACGTACATAAGGATCACATATTCCGAATCTTTCAGGAATAGTTCATAGATAACAACATCACAAATAATGGAGGCGAACACAGTCACATCACATGGGTCACGTACATACCTACGCTCCCACGATCAGCGGACTTATTAACATCCCAATAAGTCTTTCTCTGACCTATGCTCATCGAGGTAACCAGTCTAAATCCGAGCAACACAAGGATTAGAGGGCCCTAAGCGAACACAAACCTCCCGTGATAGCAAGTATGGTAGGTATGTCATACACATAAATCATATACCAATACTAAGTAAACACACGTCTTAGTAATCCCGTAGTTTAATAGTAGTACTATTCTCATTCTAGTACCAATATATAATTTACACACTTTATACGATTCCGGTTCATAATTATACGCGCCATAATTTATTCTCACGTCATAGTAGACACTCACGTCTCAACCCAAACGATCCATTGATTTAAATCACTCGTATATAATTTACTCCTCATAATAACCCAAAAGTCCCAAATCTATCAATACATCACCAAAGGAATGTTATCTCTACCCTCGAACAAGTTTACGGGACTCCCAAAATCAAAACAAGCCAAAAAGGCCTAAACTGCCAGCTTGTTAGAAGTCTCGTTCGAATGAGGCTGTTCGAACGAGATTCCAGTTCGTTCGAACGAACTGTACCTTCTAACGACATCTCGTTCGAATGAATGTATCGAACGAAGGTATCGAACGAAGTATCCCCTCGTTAAAAGCGACTGGTCAACTCGTTAGAAGCTCGTTCGAACGAGCTCATTCGAACGACCTGGGAAGGTCTTCTAATGAGGGACCAGTTTCGGCCCAGAATTTCTTAGTTACGGTTTTCATCAATTTTTACTCCTCAAATCTCCTCTAAACTTCGTCCCAACAATGTTTAAAGGTCTCTAATCACTCCTAAACATAACAAGGTTATAAACTAACGTATTTTACTGCGTTAATTCATCCCAATCATCATTAAATCATCAAGTCTCATCACTTTCCCCCAATTATTCAAGAACACAAACCCTAAAATTTTAATTCATGAATTAACCCAATAAAAATCCGTTTTAATTTCACCCAATCACTAATATCCTCAATATAATCATCTACCTATCATTCTACATGCAATTCCCCTCAAGATTTCAAGTTCTAAGTTCCAAAATACATGGGTTTTCATATTACACCAAGAACAAATCAATTTTATTAAATTCCTATACATGGAAAGAGCATTCTCTGAAATTAAATGATATTAAACTACTTGCCTCGATTGTCTCTGAATTTGGTGTTGATTTTGTAAAGGTTTTCTGCAGAATTCCTTCTCCTTCTCTCCCTCTCTAAGCTTTCTTCTCCAAAGGTGTCTATGGTGGCTAGGGTTTTCTTTGGGAAAGTTGGAAACCTAAATGATAACCTCCGTAGCTTATTGGGTCATTAAGGGTTGGTTAGTGGGTTTAGTGGGTCTATTCCCAATCAGATTTACTTCTCTAATTTTCGTCATTTTTAATTCCTAAAAATACGAAATTACCAAAATACCCTTTATATTGCCGGTATGGCATAAAAATACCCCGGAACCCAAACTACACCTCCGGCTAGTGTTTTCAGACTATCTCGACCCTTCCGGACGCGTTGGCGCACTCAAAACGACTATACGATTTAAAGAATTTAAATTCACTTTTATAAATAAAATAATTATATCCCGACGCGACTGTCACACGCGTCCCAATAAAATGACCAAATTGCCGTATATCAATCTCGCGACAAATTTCATAATTCAATATTCATATAACATCATATATATTCAATATAGTCAAATACCAACTCACAACTCGCTAGTATTTTACCCGGATTAATTTCCAAATAATTCACATTTAATTAATTAATCCCAAAAATAAATATAGCCAAAAGTACGGGGAATTACACAAGTATCTATTACCACATATTGATGACTTATTCCGCCAGCTGATGGGTGTCTTATACTAATCGAAGATTGATTTGAGGTTAAGGTATCACTAGTAGAGGACTCAGTATTAGAATGACTCAAAAATGGTGTTCTTAACGCGATTTGGATCTTATGAGTTTATAGTTATGACATTTGGGCTTACTAATGCACCAGCTATGTTCATGTACTTTATTAATTGAGTTTTCAAAGAGTGGTCATTGTGTTCATAGATGATATCCTGGTTTATTCTCGAACTATAGGAAAGCATGCTTATCACTTGCGATTTGTCTTACACATGCTACAAAACCACCAATTTCATGCTAAGTTCGAGAAGTGTGGATTCTGGTTATGAGAGGTACAATTTTGAGGTCACATTTATGACCTAAAGGTGGATATCAGTGAACACGAGTAAGGTGTCAAAAGTGTTAGTGTGGGGAAATCCCACGATACCTATGGAGGTGCGCTATTTTATAGGATTGGTAGGGTACTATCATCGGTTCATTCAGGTCTTCTCAAAGATAGTCGAGCCTTTGACAAACTTGACGAATAAGGGGTACTATTTGTTTGGGATGAGTTTTTCCAAAAGGCTTTTGATGATTTGAAGGTTAATTTTACTTTAGCTCTAGTGCGTTTTACCTCATAGTGAGGTAGACTTTATGATTTATATTGATACCTCATTATAGGGACTTGGGGGTGTATTGATTCAGGAGGAGAGTCCTATATCTTATTATCCCCTAAATCTTAAGCCTCGTGAAGGGAATTACCCCTCACATGATTTGGATCTGGAGACAATTATTTTTTCACTTTGAGTGTGGAAGCACTACTTATTGGGGAGAGATTTTATTTGTTTACAGACCACAAAAGCTTGTAGTATCTGTTCACACAGAGGGAGTCGAACATAAGACAACATAAATGGTTATAGTGTGTGAAGAACTATTGATTGAATATTTAATATCACCCAGGAAAGACGAACATAGTGGCAGATGCAATGAGTCACAGATCGATAGTTACATTATTGACAATTTAGAAGTCAAAGTGGGGTTCTCTTCCCACAACAGATTATTTAGGGCATTACTTTATGGTAGTTATTACCATAATACTTGAGATCATTATTAGGTTGTGAAGGCATAAGTTGGAGACCCTTCACTTCAGTAAAAGTTATATTATATTGGATCGGGTGGGGTTTATGATTCTACAGTAGATTAGTTGTACCCAACGATGAGGAGCTAGGTCAAGTCATGTTGACTGAGGTGTATGGGTTGTAATTTTTCATACACCCTGGTGGGAATAAGATATATACCATTATGAGGTGCCAGTATTAGTGGGAAAGCATAAAGAAGGATATTATTGTATTTGTGTCCATGTACTTTTTTTCAGATGATAAAGGTGGATCATTAGAGACCAGCAGGTGCTCTACAGCCTCTTCAAATTCTGGTATGGAAATGGGAGAGAATTTACATGGATTTTATTACTGGGTTGCTTACATCACAGTGGGGACATGAATCCATTTGGGTGATCGTTGACTATTTCACTAAGGTAGATCACTTTATACCAGTTCAGACGAACTTCTCCCTGTAGTAGTACGTCAGGCTTTTCATACCTAAGATTGTGAGATTTTATGATGTACCACTTAATATCATATTTGATAGGGACAAGGAATTTATATCCCCTTTTTTTAGGAATTTCTAGTAGGATATGGGGATTGATTTATGATTAAGTACCTCTTATCACCAACAAACTAATAGACAGACAAAACAGGTGAAGTAGATGCTGGAGGATATGCTACAAGCATGCATTCTAGACTTTAAGGGTAGTTGGGAGTAATACTTACCATTAGTGGAATTTTTTTACAACAACAATTACTAGCAAACGATTGCATGGCACCATTTAAGGCCCTATATAGAGGCCTTGTCGTTCTCCCATTTATTATATGTAGGTGGGGGATTACAAGAATCTTGGACCTATGTTTATTTAGGAAATCTTATAGAAGGCGGAGCTTATCAAAGAGAGGATGAGAACTACCCATAATAGGCAAAAAAAAGTCATTCGAATTTTGGGGGAGGCACCTAGAGTTTTTAGTTAAGGATCACGTGTTACTTAAGGTGTCTCCCATAAAGGAGTGATGTTGTTTGGGAAGAAGTGAAAGTTTTCTTCATGATATGTAGAACCATTCACCATCATTAATTGGAATGGACCAATTGTGTATATCTTAGCCTTGCCGAATCATTTGCAGTATGTGCACAATATATTTCATGTCTCTACGTTGAATAAATTCCTTAAGGGCGACTTGTTATATTAAAAAATAATCTTGGTGAGATCATTTTGAGTTATACTTGAGTTATGAGGAGAAGATAGTTACTATCTTGGAATGAAGGGAGCATATTCTTTGCTCCAAGATTATTATGTTGGTGTGTCTAGTAGGGATACCACAATGAGGCAGAGACAATGTGGAAGAGGATGGTGATATTGAAGAAAAATATTTGGAACTCTTTTCGTGAGGTACGTATCTATTTCCAAGATCGGAATTCCTTTATTATAGGGGAGACTGTAGTAACCCGAATTTTATGGGATTTATCTATAATTTATCAATTGGGTAATAAATTAATAAATGGGAATAATTATAACTTGTGTGGGATGATGCTGCTGCTGCTGCTGCTGCTGATGATGATGATGATGATAATAATAATAATAATAATAATAATAATAACAACAACAACAACAACAACAACAACAACAACAACAACGACAACAATAATAATAATAATAATAATAATAATAATAATAATAATAATAATAATAATAATAATAATAATAATAATAATAATAAATTTATTATTTAGATAACAATTAAATTTTTAATGTTATGTGATTTTGTGCCACATGTTATAAAATAAATAATTGATGATATTAATTACATGAGAATTTACTATGGGTGGTTACTAGTAAAATAATTAAGTAAGTATTTTATTTTACATTGTGAGCAATTATCATGTGTTATGTGGTATTATTGTTTAGACCGAACTTTAGAATGATATTTATAATGCTTTGGATTGGGCTAATTGGGTAGGTATACCATTGGGCTAAGTTTGGACTATTTCGGGTAGTGGTTTAGGCTCATATGGAGGCCCAAAATTATGCTTTTTAAGGACATGTGAAATTAAGGTTATTTAAGAGGTGTTAACCTTCATTAATTAATTACTTTAAACACAAAAAACAAACTCTATCTGCCTAAGTGTGTTGGGAGCCCTAAGGAAGACCTTTGGAGAGGAACTTAGAGATTAGGAGAGGAATTAAGCTAAAAGCTTCAGCCATAATTAATAAGAAATAAATAACTGCCTTTACCATGGTTTAATATGTAACTTGTTGGTGTTTTGAATGTCATATTGAATCTATTTGAGTTTATACATATGCTAGCTTTGAATTAGTGCAATCGGGGGTTGTAACTTATTTATTAGGAAGGTTATAAATGGGAAAACCAAATATGATGCATTAAAGGGTTGTACCTTAGTCAAAATCATGTTTTGATTCTTAGAAATGGTTTAGATTCATATCAAATCTTTGTAGTACAAATGAATTGTATGTTTTAAATAGACTTTATTGATTTAAGAGGACTTGTATTGATCACAACCCAAAATCATTATGAACCATAACTACCTTAATATTTTAGCCTTAATAATGATCATAGATTGTAAGAATCATGTTTAGAATCAGTTAGGGATAATGTTTTTATGTGTTTTAGGGCCGTTTTAAGGTTAGAATAACTTTTGGGGATGATATGGGGAGCAAATGATCGATTTGGATAAGTTTTGGGTGATTTTAAGGTTTTCAGGCCCAACAATCCCTACTTGGGCTATTAATAAGAGTCGTGTACACGAATGTAAAATAGTCACATGCACACTGATTTTGGCAGAAGGTTCAGGACACTGATGTCGTGCGCACGGCTATATATTAGCCTCATGGTCACATATGTTGTTAAAAAGTTAAGGTGTGATATAATAGTTTAAGGTTTGGTTTTTCATTTAAGATGCCACTTAAGGATTTAATTGGTGCACATAGGGGTATAATTGTACGAATATATTATAAGAATCCCAATCGAGAGATAAATAACTTATTATGGGATGCATAAATCTAATAGGTAAATTAGGGAGGTATAACTTACGGGTTTAACACAATCGGGAGGAAATGACCATCTTAGTATATATGTATGGATGTTATGTGTGTGTTTATGTGTGTCTGTGTATATGTGTGTGTGTGAGTGTGTGTGTGTGTGTGTGTGTACGATTATTTTTTAACATACCATATTCTTCTCTCGGGGAATCTATCGATTGGGGCTTTGATTTAAATGGATGTGAAACCCCGCCTAATAAAATACCGGGTGATCAGTCCTATACCAAATTAAAACAGGAATCCCAGTTGGATCATCATTAGCATCACTGTCGAAAACTTTTTAAAACTTACTAACCACCTAGTATTCCAAAAACTGGTGCCAATTTTAACTTTTTAATTAAACAAAACAATACATGCGGAATTAAAATATAAACCATTCACACAACTGAATGAAAGTAAATAGAATAATAATTACACAACTTGCCGAATAAATCACCGGCCACCAATTAAATAATCCATTACAAATATTCAACACCTGAATGAATTACACCCGAAAACTGTACCGAGAAGTCTGGGCTACAAGCCCTGAATAAAACTGAGACTGATACAAGATTCCTACTCTAGGAATGAACGAATGATGCGTCTAATTCAAACTCCTACTAGCATCCACGTGTGACGCAGCTCCGTGTACCTGGAATAGAATATCAATCCTGGCGTCCCTGTGGCTGGACACCTAAAAGGTTTTGAAAATAGTTTTATAGCAAGGGTTAGAACCCAAAACATTTTGAAAATATTTATCAAGTGAATTAACCGCAGTAATTTAAAATGCATGAATGCGCTTCATATTTAAGTTAGTGTCACACTCCCTTGTGGACATTCTCACCCCTCCACTATTGTGCACACCTACCGGTTACCTTAACCCCACCTAGTTGTACTACCCCGTCCAACTAGTCCTGGTATAACCTTCCCTTGCCATACTACTCTAACCCGAGTATAATGATTCTTGAATTATAAGTTATTTCACAATTAACTTAATTAATAGCATATAACCGTGTCACAAGTTATATAAAGTACGTACATCACACACTGCATTATTTCCACCAATGATTAACTTAATTAATTTCTCATTAATTAACTGCATATAACTGTAACTCGAGTTATATAAGGTAAATACATCACACACTGTATTATCACCTACATATAATATTTATTACCATATTATACGTACCTTTACTAACATCCACACATATATAATACGTGTATCCATCATTCCGAGTAAACCCTCACCGGATGATTCCCTCTAGAATGCTATCTCACTAGGTGTGCTCACAAAACCTAGTTTCCCCAAGTTAGAATTGCTCACCAACTTGGACCAAAATATAAACGAAGTGGAGGCGGTCATATTCCTTCCTGAAAGTGAGATAATCTCCTCACCCATGTACCGGACGCTATGACCTGGGGATATACTCGCCCTACTCCTCAAGCTAAGGGATTCACCCACATCGCGCAACCTCCCTTGATAGCATTAGAGTATTTAAATTGAATAAATATCTAGTCACTGATATTTACTATCACACACAATATATACACATATATATATATACTATCACTACCCGTATATATATATTATGAACCTCGGTTTTACTGTGTACTCAAAATCCCATACACTGTCTGTAATTCCCGAACACTGCCTGTAATTTAATGTCACTCACAATACATACACGTATATAGATCTACTATCACTACACCATATATATATATATATATTAATAACCCCGGCTTTACCATGTACTGAACATCCCATACACTGCCTGTAATTTCCTGAGTCTGTGGCCCGACTCAATGTATTTAATTTTCTTACTTAATAACTTATCCTCTTCCCGAGTCTATGGTCCGACTCTAATATAATTAATTATCACATTAATTAATAAGTACCCTTCACGAGTCTACAATCCGATTCTGATTAAACTAATTATCCCACCCATTAATTTAATCATACCCGAGTCTATAAACCGACTTTAATTAAATTAATTAACACCCTTATTAATTTAATCCTACCCGAGTCTACAAACCGACTCTAATTAAATTAATTAATACACTTATTAATTTAATACTACCCGAGTCTACAATCCGACTCTTATTAAATTAATTATCACTCTTATTAATTTAATATTACCCGAGTCTACAATCCGACTCTTATTAAATTAATTATCACTCTTATTAATTTAATATTACCCGAGTCTACAATCCGACTCTAACTAAATTAATTAACGCATTTATTAATTTAATAACTTGGTATCACCCAACCATTATCCCCGGACTCTCTCACTTGGCCCGTACCTCAACATTTCCCGAGTCAATGTTCCGACTCCAAACTAATTACTTTCTCTCGATAATTAATTTAATGCCTTGATGTCACTTAACCAACATACCCGGACTCGCTCACTTGGTCCAATTTACATCTCATAATTTCTTTCCCACATTTTTCTCCCACAATGTGTCACACATTTATTTCCATAATTTCCCAATTATATTTACCTATAATTACCAACATACCCGGGCTCACCCACTTGGTCCATAATTAATTATTCACCCGAGTCTATATCCCGACTCAAAATTATTTAGTTTATCTCCAAACTTAATTCACTACCTTGGGGTCGCATGACAAATATACCCGGATTCACTCACTTTATCCGTACCTCACTATTTTTGGAATAAAATCTCTCAAATTCATCCATTAAATGTCCCACATAAATTCATCCTAGTCCCAATTACTTTCTCCCATAATTGCTAGGAATATTTGTTTCACAATTATTTATCACGAATAATTGTATGGAAAATTAATTTATAATTAATTCCCCCTTATATCTCACCCAGGCCGAACTGCCCAGAATATCCCATCGTCGATCGATCGATGCCCCCGATCGATCGATCGATCCCTTCGTGCCAGCGCTCCTTCCTCGCTGAATTCCCCATTAACGAAATTTCAAGGTTTCCAAACCATAGTTTAAACCTCTAATTACATCATCCCATCATCTACACATGGTTAATCCACATCCTATTCATCATAGAGACCATTAAGATAATCAACTTCTCTACTTATCTCATAATTTTCGAAATGGGTCTTTCTCCATAAAATTCAATTATCTGTTTTAAATCCCAAATTCCATATTCAATTTCCACTCTTTTATGATCTGGATTTCTCGTTCAAATCATGTATACATATTCAGATATCAATCACCCATCTAAATCTTACTTTGAATCTCATTCAAGTGTTTCAAAAACAAAAACCCCATTTTGTACCCATTTACACCCAAAAACGAATTTTGGTTTACACATCACTATGATATGAATTGATTATCATGCTTTAAGAATCAAAACAGTTAACCACTTGCCTCAAAGTGTTTGTAGTGTCTGATCCGTTGTTACTGTCCCTCAATTTGGCTCCAAAACCTCCAATTTGTTCTTGATTTGCTTTCCCCCAAATCCCCTCTCAAACCCTAGGTTTAGAGTTATGTTGGCTGCCATTCTTTAATCTCCCAATGAGGTTAATAACCCTCCATCCCGTTTTTAGCCTAATGGGCTTAATTAAAGTGGCCCAACTCACCCCGTGTGGGCCCGGCTATTCCCACAATTATCCCGAGACCCAATTACTACCCCCGGGTACTCTTTTCTGACTATTTTGACCCATCTGGACTCAACCGCGCACTCAGAATTGGCATTCGAATTAATTTATAAAAAATCCTTATCTCACACCGAATTTAGTCTATACCGACTCCCGGCTGAGATAAATGCATACCCCGTCATTAATACCCGAAACGACGTAATTAAATTATTACTATTCACTTAGTAAAAAAATTTCCCTGAACATTAACCATTCACTCCTCGATTAATATTTAAATATATATATTGCCATAATTAATTCAATTAAAATTGCAACACACAAGTAATTTAAAATTCCCGAATTAATTAAATATTAAATGCACAAAAATATGGGGTGTTATAATGGATTTGGAACGTATTTTTCTCTCAAGGAATCTATCAATTGGGGCTTTAATTTAAATTTATTTGGAACTCGGTACTGCATTTCTACATGATAGCATGTTGTGTGGAGCTCGATATATATGTTATATCAAGCGATCAGTTAGTCACCGCCTCATGATGACGAGATACGGATGACTTGATCCACCGGGTAGATTTTGGATATGGGACCAGTTGATGGAGTGACTATGTGGTGATCCCCTATTCTTTTGTACATGCCTATTTAAATTCATTAGGTGATGGACTCGTATGGGTTTACCGATAAAGGCATGATAAGGTCCCTGAAGTTTGATGCCTTCATGTGGTTCTCATGAGACATGTAATAAATTATGATGTAATTAAATTATGGACATTTTAAAAAGGACCTTATGTCACATTTTGTGATATTTTATGAGATCAGGTGTATCTTGTTATTTTGTTTACAAAAGTGGGGGTTCGAAGTAGTTATATCCTTCGCATATATGCTAGCGGCATTCCGACGATGTACTTGTAAGTGTATGCGACTGTTTATTAGTTATGCCTTGGGTTGGGACACTCTTGATAGACTATTTCAGTTATGATTTAAGGGTGAGGTATATTTTCATATGAATGTCGACAGGTAGGCATGATTACGTAAATAAGTCACACGATTTTACTGCATCGATATAGTAAGTATTTCTTGTAACTTTTTGGGCTCTGACATAAAACATTTAAGTGTGAGATATATTTTCATATGAGTGTTAATATGCCCTATCTTCGACATGTCGAACTGGCCAAATCGATATGTGAGAAATTAGCGAATCATTACAACTTGTTGATCTCTGCCCTTGAAGAAGAAGAAGAAGAAGAAGAAGAAGAAGAAGAAGAAGAAGAGGAACAACAACAACAATAACAACAACAACAACAAGATCAGGCACTTTTTAAGGGGCTAGCTTGGCCCATCAGGCAGGTCATCATGTGAAATTCATAATTTACCTGTTAGGTTTGTTAGACCGTATTTCTGAGTCTTGTGAGGGGATAGGCATTAACATTAGTAGGCTACATTTCGTAAAAAAATTATTGGTTTTAGACACCGATGCATATGATCTTATTTTCGGGATTGACTAGTTTTGCACTTATGGGGCTTAAATTTATTGCTTGGGTAGGGCTATTATTTTTTAAATACCGGGCTAGGAGATATATGTGGTTGTTATGCTTAGACCAATATGCAGCACTACTACCCAATTATATTTTATTAATGAGGAGATGATTGTCACCTCAAATATGAGCTCAATAGTTTAGCAGTTTTCCTACCTTTTTAATTAAATCCTAGGTCTACCACTAAGACAAGAGATTGACTTTTTTATAGACTAAGCACCAGTCATAAAGCTGATAGCCAAAGCATCATATCGTATGGACACTATGGATGTAAATGAGGTTAGAAAGAAGATTAAATAATTTCTACATCAAGGGTTCATTCTTCAAAGTGCTTCACATTGGAGTGCACTAATTTTTTTGTGAAGACGAAGGATAGGTCGTTGAGGTTGTGCATTAACTATTGAGAATTGAATAAGTTGATGATAAAAAATAAGTACCCAATATCAAGGATAGATGATTTTTTTGACCAGTTAGAGTGTCTTTTTTTTTCAAAGATTAACGTGTGATATGTTTATCACCTGTTGGGGGTATGAAAAGATGATGTATCTAATACTACCATTATGACTTAGTATGGGTCTTATGATTTCAGAGTGATGCCATTTGGGTTGATAATGCTCCATTAGTATTCATAGATTTGATAAACTAGGCATTACGATTATACTTAGACTAGTTCATCATAGTCTTTATTGATGATATTATGATCTATTCGGGAAAACAGGGGAGGATCATTCCACACATTTGAGGATTGTGTTACAGATGTTAAGGGATCACAAGCTTTTCATAAAGTTTTCTAAGTGAGAATTCTTGAAAAAGGAAGTTAAATATTTGGCACATGTTGTTTTAGAGAAGGGGTTATCAATGGATCCTATTAAAGTGTCAACTATTTTAGATGGGTATAGGCCCATGACACATACCGAGGTTCGCAAATTTTTGGGTTTGGTCGGTTATTACAATAAATTCACATATGGGTTCTTAATATAAAGGGGTCAATAACCAGGTTAACAAATAAGGGAGTGTCCTTTATATGGAGTGAGAAGTATTAGCATGTGTTCGACACTCTCAATGAGAAATTAAAACTATCCTTTAATTATTCCCTTACCTAGGAGTGGAGTGGAGTACATGGTTTACACCAGTGCTTCTCTACAGTGATTACATGGGGTGTTGATGTAGGAGGATAGGTCGACTTCATATTCATCTCGGAAGTTAAAGTCGCATGACGTTCACTATCTGACACATGACTTGGAGTTGGCAGTTGTTGTGTTTGTATTACACACATGGTGACATTATATTTGGTGTAAGAAGTTGAGAATATTTAGCGATCACAAGAGTTTGTAATATATGTGTTCACATATCAAGATTTGAATATATAGCGATGAAGGTGGTTTGAATTTATAAATAATTATAAATTTATTGTCCAGTACCATCCATGGAAACCTAATGTAATAGTGGATGCATTGAATCGATACCCAATGGCAGCTTATGATCCCTACAATTAGTGTATTGAGGTTCGGTGTAAAGGAATGGTCAGTTGATAAGGTATTTTATGAGGATACTCTCTGTGACATTCGAGAATGTAGTATGGGTGGTCAAAATGCAATTTAGGGACATGGCTTGCAAGGAAAAGGTGGCAGAACTCCTCACTACCGGTGTACCTTAGTGGGATTCGATGGTGGATTTTGGTATAAGGGTAGTTTGGTTGTACCCTCAAATGAGGAGTTAAGGCGAACCGTTATGTAGGAGGCTCATGGTTCACAGTTTGCGATACATCCTGGTGGGGATAAAATGTACAAATATATGAAGAGATAGTATTGGTGGGTGGGCATGAAGAGAGATACGAAAGATTTTGTACCCAGATGTAGTATGTGCCAGATGGTGAAGATGGATCATCAAAAGTAGTTTCTACACTTAATCCCTTACCCATTACCAAGTGGAAGTGAGATAATATCTTGATAGATTTCATTATGGGGTTGCCTTTGACGCCTCTCTAGCATGTTTCTATTTGGGAGATAGTAGACCAACTTATGAAGGTAGTGTATTATTTCTAGTTCGTATATATTTTTCAATAGAGTATCTTACGATATTATACGTCTCAGAAATTATACGATTACATGGGAGGCCTTTATCAATTGTTTCATATTGGGGCCTACTTTTGTGGCTCATTATTGGGAGAGTTTCCAGGAGGTGATGCACCTTAGTACATTTTATCACCCTCATATTGATGGACGAATAGGAGGGTAAATCAAATTTTACACGATATATTGAGAGTATGTGTGTTGGACTTCAAAGACGTAAGAACAATTTTTCTAATATTGTTCATAGTATAGGCTTTTTATGTTTTAGGTTAGTTTCGCGTATCCCATTACAAATTTCCATGCGCCATCAAGAGGAACCAAACTCGAGAATCTCCAAGTTTAAATACTTCCCGACATCCCGTAAAGGTAAAAGTATTTTGGAGTTTAAATTAATGTAACAACCCGCTCTCCGAAATAAGGGGTGGCCAGCCCGATACCTCGATATCACGGAATCATGAATGGATTATCATCCTCAGCATCATAAAAATAATTAGGTATATAGGCAAGCCACTCCATAAATCAGAAAGCAGGTTGTCAATTTTTTTTTTATTTAAAAGAAAGTTTTAAAAAAATAAATTAAACAACCCAAATCTGACAAAAGTGGAATATCCATAGAACACGTAAATAATTAACCAAAACAATATACAGTAAAAGAACCGAATAATCTGTCGGTCCACAGTTACATCACAATGTTATATATGATACATATTACATCCATTAAAAATTACAATTTATGGGCCACTAGCCTGAATGTAAGACCCGATTATAACTAGATTCCAAAAATGAGGGCGTCTAACAACATCATGTAATCGTCCGCAAGGTCATACAACTCGTCAAAATCATAAGAATGGAAATTCATAGAGGGCGCCCTTGCGGAGGAGCACCTGAGCGGATACCACAATATGCACAACATAGAAAGATGAACGGGTCAGGGCCCGATTTATATATGATTCCCAGAAGAGTAAGAAACATGATAGATATGGACAATAAATCAATAAATAATGTGAATGAAAATCTAACAACCTAACCATAAAATGTGTTAATGCAATTATATGTTTCTAACAATTATAGAATTTGACAAAAGAAGTTAAATTAAATCTCATTTCTTCCCATACCTAAAATTTTCCATTCCTTAGCAGGAATATAATTACCATACCATATCTTATGGAAATTTACATACCTCAAGTCCCACTTGAGTTAGAAAGGTTATATTCATATACATATAACGTTTCTAAGATCGCCCCTCCGAGTTTCCCCACTGGGTGCGCCCCTAAATGACTATCATCCTCCAAGGCCTATCTATACAAGACAACCTGGTCACCTAACGCACGTTGGGAAGTGGCCATATGCCTGTGAGTGAGTCATAACCACACCCGGAATTACTTCACTAGCGCAAAAAAATATACACAAAACCCGCATATGGCCGAGGACTATAGTCAGCCTGCATTCAATATTCAAGGGACATCACCTCATGCGCGAGCTTCCCTTATGATAGCATTTAGAGAGGTGTGTTTAAGTAATTTAACAATTACCAATTTATCCCATTTTCATTATCATGAATCTCATGTATTTCATTTACTTGAAACATTTATCTTTGAATATTTCTTATTCAATTTCATCATATCATTATGCCCCAAAGCATTTTCTAAACCATTTCTCGAATTCTCATAAGACCCAAGGTTTTATATTCCACCAAAGGGCTTCTAACATCTCCCCATATGGGCTTAGAACTCAAACCTTAACTAATTACCCAAAAGAGAAGTGATACCTAAGCATCACTTCAAATACCCCTGAATTAACCCCAAGTGATCCCATTCAACTATAGGGTAACGACCAAACTCGACTAAATCTCTAAGTTTACTTCATGCAAGAAGGCCCTATACCCTATGAAAAAGGAAAACCTAGGAAATGAGAAATAAAAAAAAAAAGTTTAAGAGTGAAAAACAGGGGACCGGTCGACCGGTCCTAAGGCCGCGGTCGACCGCGTCTCAAATCTTTTGCCTTCGTAGGAAAGCAGAAAGTCCAGGAAGAGGGGGCCGATCGACCGGTCACAGACCGCGGTCGACCGCACGCCAAAATCAGGCCTTAGTGAGAAAGAAGTGTGCCCTCCCCCGAAGGCCCGGTCAATCGGTCCTGGATACGCGGTCGACCGGTCATAGCAGACCCCAAAAACCCTTATTCTTCAACAACAAGTCTCCACACCATATTTTGCTACCAAAAGATTTTAATTGCTTCCAACACTCAAAATCTATACCAATAACAATTTAAATCAACCTCCAAGGAGTTAAAACCCCTAAATCCAATAAAAAGCCCTAATATCCATAAACCATTCATAACCATAACTATCAATGCAAATTACTCTACTTAAACCATACACTAGCAAGTAGAAAACTTGCCTCAAGGTTGTAACTTCAGATTTGGTAAGGATTGTAGGCAAGATTAACACCCAAGCTTCAATCTCTCTTTCTCTCCTTAAGTTTCTTCTTCTTCTCTCTAGGTTTACCAATTTAATTAGAGGAATAGTAACTTAGGCAAGACATATATCGTGGCTTAGGCTCAAAAATCCAGCTTAAGTGATTAATACATGATAAATCAATACGCAACTACTTATTTAAGTTACAACCAGTCAAAAGTGCCCAAAACCTCAAAATACAACATGGCCCACAATTTGACTATCTCGCACCTCCCGGAACTAACCGTACCCTCCAAATTGGCATTTGGAAATTTTATAGTTCAATTTAGGTTCCGGTTCCATTTTAAGCCCAATGTCATCTTAAATTCTTAGAACATAATAAAACATAACATAGCAAAATTCACCTCTACATACGGTAAATATGCAACATCATAGTAGATATTAACTTATCTTTCTTAAATTAATACCTACTCCACAAATCAACATCTTTAATTAATCACTATAATTAGCAGATTAAATATAAAATAGAATGTCAAAGGCGAGGGTTGTTACAATTAATTTACAGAATTATTTTTAGAATGTTTATTTTTATCAAAAACGAACATGAGTTTTTTATTTTGAAAATAACTTTTTTTATTTTTAAATCTCGTTCAAACGAGATTGTCATCTCGATAGAAGATTCATTCAGAATGTTTTCTAACATGCTTCGATCGAGGGAGTAATATTTTAGGTCATTTAAAGGCCTTTTGAAGCCTATGCAAACGAGATTTATTCTTCATTCAAACGAGATGCATTTATCATTCGAACGATCCTTGAATTTTGTTCAAACGAGTCCACCGCCATAAAATCTGTGAACGTCCTATAAATGCATGTTTTGTGTTCTATTTTTCTAAGACTTTTTCCAGATTCGTTTATGCATATCGTTTGCGAAAGTTCTTCATTCTTTTATGTTCCAAAACACTTTTTAATTGACAACGTACATCCTAAAACTCTTTCTTGTGAATTTATTTAAACCCTAAAAAGTTTTGTATCCTTTCATAAACCTTTGTGGGCAAGACGGCTAACTTGTGATACCCAAGGTAACTCACTGCTAAAGATGAAGGTTGAGGCTGAAGGAGGACTGAGGTCTTATGATTCTTGGGGGGGACATAGTTGTTATTTAGAGATTTACGAATATTAGTGCATTATACTTGTGGCGGTTATCAAGTAGTTTGTAAGTCGACGTAATATTTCTAAAGTGTTGAATAAAAGTTTTTCCCGAAAGGGTTTTTTTCTACAACTTTACCTTTGTTGAATGCTTAGTTTGATTTATGTTTTGAATCACAGAGTTGCATATTCTAGGGATAAATGAATAAAATTTGGTGTGGATTGTCATTTGAATTAAATAAGTTAACATTGTTAAATAATTTCACACTTGAAAATTAAAACCTTTGTTGAGCACATTTGTTTTAGTATTCTTATAGTGGTGTCAAAGCATTCTTACTGCTTTCTGAAAAGAAAGTTAGGAAATGCATTTGTCATTAGTGGAGTTATCCTATAATAATATCTACTATAAGTGGATATGTATCGAACCTTATGAGGCCTTGTATGGGAGATCATATTGATTATGAATATGTCGGTTGAACCCATGTGAGAGTAGATTAAAGGGACCTGAATCTATTCAAGACATGACTTAGAATATTAAGATTGTTTGGTAATAAATTAAAATCGCCCAATACTGATGGAAGAGTCCTACATAGTTAAAGAGGAATACTATGAAGTTTGAGGTGGAAGATCAAGTACTTCTTAAAGTTTCCACTATGACATGGGTGATGCGCTTTAGGAAGAAGGGGAAGATAACGTCGCATTTTATTGGGCATTTTTTATGATCACCGATAGAGTATGGAGTGTCTAATGTCATTTATCACTTCTAAATCATCTTCATTGTGTACATAGCATGTTCCATGTATCCATGATCCAAATATTTTTATGTGATGCTGATGTTATCAGCATATTGATTCAGGTGAGATTGAGATAGATCCAGATGCATCTTACTATGAAACACCAGTGGGTATCATTGATTGGAGATTTTAAAAGTTGTGTTATAATAAGATACATTTTGTACATGTTCAGCGGAACCACCATAGTGAGGTGGAGTCCACTTGGGAACGTGAGGATATGATATGACAATAGAATCCACACTTATTTTGTGACAGGTATATTTTTGTGAATTCCAATGATGGAATTATTTTTGTTATGAGGGGAGATTATAATGACCTATAATTTTAATAAATTAAAAAATTAATTATAAAATAATGGGAAATGGATTAATCAAATTAAAACAAAAAAATCATTTAATCATATTGAATTAATCTCTTGTTATTATTTTAAATTTAATTAGAACACATTCACATCATAATCAAGTTGTCGTTATATTAATAGAGCATATAAATGGGCTAACTATGAAAGTTGGATTGTCATTATGCTAATGAACTAATGTTAATTTGGCTAATTAGATAATTGGACTACAAAATTCAGGTTGAAATATTGATCTAAGCCTAAGGTTATCATTGTCCTTTGGTAATTACTTATTGGGAAAGATTAGGTAAAACTAATATATAATTAGTTGTGGTGAATTAAATGTCATGTGATAATTATATATTAATCATTTTCAGGGGAATTATAATAAAAAAAGGTTAATATCTGGAATGGGCCACAACCACGTCTTTGGCAGTCGCAACCACATGTGTGTTAGACCGCGGGGTGGCTTTGGTTGGTTTCCTTATAAACCTATTTTTCTCAAGAAATTCAACATTTTTAAACTATTCACAACCATTACACCTTCCTATCCTTAAAAAAAAGCCTCGTGATTTTCTCCACTGTCCCTACAAAAAAAAAATTAAACACCCTCAAATAAATAATATCTTACACAATTCGAAGAACAAAAATTCGTAGTTTTAAAGAACTTCAGAAAAGAAGATTTTTTTAAGAACTCTTTGGGATTCTTTTCAAATGAGAAATTTTCTAAGGCAAAATTCTACACTTTGCAGTATTTTCGTCCTAAACTTTAATTAATGGATTCTCCTTAAGGCATGTTAATAAACTACTCTTCCACTTTTATAAATGTAAATAGTAATTTTCACTCAAACTAAATTTCGTACTTAAAATCAAGTATAGATAATTGTCTTGACATATATATTATATCGAACCATTTAATTAATTAAATATAAATTTATGAATATGATTTAGTAAAAGTGAAAAGGCATAAGGGATGGTCCAAACACTAAAAAGTCTTTTTATTTTTAAATTTTAAATTTAAGGAAAAAAAACTTTAAAGTAATTAACCCAACAAAAACTTGTGCACCAATTTTAAACCAATTTGTAGCAAAAAATCGATTTACCCAATTTTATCTTATCAACCTAAAAACATGCATCTAGGTGATTAGAATATAAAACAAGAAAAACAATCGTATAACACGCCGACGTATGAGAAAAACCCAAAAAGGGAAAAACCTCGGATGTCACAGCCAAACAGATCACTATGATAAGGTTTTACAAAAGACAGACAGTAGACTTAAACAATGACTCGTCGCCCATGTAAGATTTGATTCTCTTCTATCTTCGACCTCTCCTCCATTGTGCATCACAGGAGTCCACCCATGCAAGCTGCATAATATATGAGTCAACACACATCTTTGTATCCATCGATGAGGCTCAACAACCGTCTATGGAGTCGGAATACGAAATCCCCGCCTTTTCACCACAACACTGAAAACATAAAACGGAGTCCACCACAAAAAAAAAATCGCTATTTAGATGATGAGAAAAACAAGTTGTAATTCCCACACAAGAAGATCTCAAAGAATAAGAAATATGAAACTTGGATCTTTAAACGATTTGGGTGAAACTAGGGTTTGGGGATTTTTATATAAAGAATGGCAAACACTTTTCGCTAAAAGTCCTTAGAAAATCTGATGCCATCACTCCTATTTATAGAAAACATAAATTTTGAGGCATCGGGATTCATTCGAATGAAAAACTAGGGTTAGTTCAAACAAAAATCTTATCTCGTTCATACGAACTCTGCACTCATTCAAATGAACAAGCAATCTCATTGAAACGAGCTTCGAACGATCTTCTAACTAGTAGGCTATTTTTAGATAGAGAAAACCCCGTTGGATGTTCATTTGAAGTCCATTCTAATGAAGTTATTGATTCGTTCCAACGAAAACTAAACCTTAATGGAACAAAACTCTCATCTCATTCCAACGAAGTTCAATACTCGTTCGAACGAACTAAAATTAAAATATATTTTTATCCAAAAAAAAAATTTAAACATAGTTCCAAAAATTTTGTATAAAAACAAGTCACCCAAAATTAAATTTCCAAGGATCATAATCATATTCTTCCATAGCTGAGAGATCCTCAGAAATGCGAAGACAAATGTGGCACTAAATACGTCACGATGCGTAATCTCTGAAGCTTTGCCTCTATGTCTTCATCAAACATGTCATAGGCTTACGAGTTAAACAATACAAATCCAAACATATGACTCAAATTATTTTGCCTGGAATTAAGCCAATACATATAAATTGACTTAATTGGAATTTTATCCTTACAAAAAGTTCTTTAGATAAAATTTGTATAAATGATTTAGTTTATGTAGAATCCATTTTAAAAATCCTTGCACGAAATTAAGGACACCAAGTTTAATCCCCCTTTAATTTGATTCGTGGACTAAAATGTTTACAAACATTATTAAGAAAACTATGTATTTGAACATAAAAATTTATCTTATTATTACTCGTGATTCATGAATCTTGTAAACAAATTTAACTGCATGCTATTTGACAAAATATGATGTTGTTAGTTTGGAAGAAAAATATTTTATAATTGCTCATAGTTTAGATATTTTTTCGTATCCCATTATAACCTGAAGAAACTACATCCACATATGCTTCCACGTTCATTGAAGACAAGTTAGTGACCGAACAACATTTTGACGTTCGAGACGTTGAAACCATCACGACACTATATGGAGGTATATGTTTTTTAGGTGTTTGAATTAACTTATTAAAATTTATTTAGGGATGTTTACTTTAGGCATTTTTTTACAAAAGGAATTTCAATAAGATTTTTTTTTTTCAGTTCATTAGAACAAATTGGGCTTATTGTTCTAAAGAGAACTTGTTCCCAGTATAACAAGGTTTTCCTCGTTGGAACGAAGTACTTAATTCGTTGGAAAGAACTTCTAACGTGCTTCAAATTGGGTCTCTATTTAACATAGTCGCGCTCATTGGAAGTCCGTTGGAAGCTCGTTAGAACGAACTAGGAAGTTTGTTCGAATGAGTGTGGATCTCGTTAGAATGAAACTGATTTTTCGTTCAAAGGAACTACGTTGCCTCGAAAAATGTGTTTTCTATAAATAGACTCTTTTTGGATTGTTTTTCGTAAGACTTTGGGCAACAAAAAAAATTGTATACCCGCTCTAAAAAATTTCCTCTTTTTGTTTCATGGAATCAAGACTTTGTTTTCCAAATCACTCATTCCTATAATGATTTGTTGAGTTTGTGAAACCCTAGTTCCATACACCATATCAAACCCTTATAAAGTGTTCTCTATATCTTACATTTGTGCATTTTTGGAGTTACGACTCTATTACTGAAAAATAAAGGATTCCACATCCTGAGGCTGATCGGTGGATACCGAGGGAAGAGCTATTTCCTATGGGTGGTGTTGGACTTCATCACGTTTTGTTGAAGATTTAAAGATCTACACCAATTTATCATTATTGAATCTTTAAGTAGTCTGTAAGTCGATTCGTTTTTGTCAAACTCCTAAACACCGCTGATATAAAACGATTTTGCCCGAAAGGGATTTTTCCTCGATTCTTCTTCTATTTAGTTTATTTTGGAATGATTGCTTGGTTTGGAATATTTAGCATAGACTTTATCTTGCATGCACATATAATTCTAAAAAAGATAAAATTTGGCAAAAAATGGAACTTTGTGTGTGTGTAATCTAAAATACAAGTAAATCCAAATAACTCCCGTATTTTCATAGTTTGTTAGCTATCTCCTTGCCTTTACCATTTGAAGTTTTTATACTTAGTTAATATCCTTGTGTAGTGATAATGTGATTCCATATGAAAACCCATGTATCTCCCATATTATCCCATGTTACGTTATTCTTAAAAAAATAGGAAAACTCCGAAATTTATTAAATTAATGAATACTCTATGTTTCATAAGTTCTTAGATAATAGAATCGTATTTAACTCAAAACTTTTATAAGTCAATTAGCTGGCGTGTTACTAAACTTATAGATAAAAGCCTTGGCGAAATGAATTAGCAATAAAATAATTAAAGAATAATGGTAGTGGAATTAAGAAGATTAAAGAAATATAGGCTTGAGATAAATTTCATAATAAGAAGAATATGCAATGATAAATGGAAAACATATATTCACGTTAGAATTAATATTTTAAGTTATGTCGAGAGTGGATATTATTATTGTTTGTGCATGACCCGATGTTAAGGGTCATGGTTAATTGTTTATTTTTATTATGGGCGATTATCGGTTGGTTTGGTTGATATTTGGCATATACCAATAGCATAAAAAAAATTACGTACATTCAGTTTTGGCAGTTTTGGTTTTTTATTTTTCACAAACCCTAACCAATACCAAACCATTTGGTAATTTTAGTTTTTGGGGCGGTATTTTTAGTTTCATTATTCTTAGTTTTTTCCTCATTTTATTTTTTATTGATTATTTTTCAGGTATTTTAGATCTTTAAAGTAAATATGCATAAATTAATAAATAAACTTAATATATGTTACACACCAAACACTTAAACTATCTAATAACCTGGGTCTAGACCCCGATCCCTCGTATAAGAAATGAAAAGAGTTCATCTTGGAGACAAAATAAATGAATTAACATGTATTCTTAAATAAAAAAACGTAAACATTTTCTATGAATACACATACCTTAAATTTTTGGTATTAAATTTTGTAATAAATGAGCCAAACTAATGATATAAATTTAAAAATATAATATAAACATTTCCATATTAAATTGGTATTTAGGACGGTTGTTCCAATATTTAATTTTGATATTGTAATTTTGTTAAATTAGTTATGTGTAAATGAAAACCAACCACGGTTTTCAGTAATTTCGATTTTGGTAATTTCATTTTGCGATAATGAAAAGTAGTAAACAAAAATCATAATTTTCCAGACCAAAATGGTACGGTGCGGTATAAAATTGTACTATAACCACCCTTAATTCTAATGGGCTGTTCATGGAGTGTATATGATGGAGGTTGGTTTTATTTAATTTTTTGATGATGTGACTTATGAAGCACACTATATAGTTGACTCACTTGAGTCTATACTATATAGGAGCCTCAACTAGTTTGGAAAGATAGACAAAATTGAGTCCCTCCTTCAATGCATCATTGCAACTTCAAGTCATCATCAGCAAAGATCAAAGTCAAATAGGTAGAAAACCAACACACTCAAAATTTCGGATTATATATTTCATTTCATATTTGATTGGTGTGTGTTGAATTAAATTAAATTGAAGTTTATATAATTTTTAGGAATTTTGAAACAATTAAACCCTATTTTTAAAATAATTAAATTAAGGGTTTTAAATTTTTTGGGGATCAAATTCATATGTTAAAAGTTCTTAAAAGTTATCTTGGATAGAATCCAAAACCATCATAAACCTTTGTGGAAAAAAATAGGATTTTAAAAATATTAAAAAACACGTGTTCTTTATTCGAACTGAGGCTGGCACATTATGGGATCAAATTGGCTAGAAGTGTGTTTCTTCATACTCACAACATTTGCATTACATCACAACCGTTCGATCTAGATTAATCTATTGCTTGCATGCTTTCTTTAACAATCCTTGTGATGATAGAAAGGACCAATAGGAGAGTATATTTGTGTGGTTCCTTCTTAGCCCTTAGATTAAGAATTCGAACTGTCTACTTGATCTTATCCCTTCATTTGGGATAGCCGTCCAGATCCTTCCATTCCTCCTATATAAGGAGCCTTCGTCTAAGCCATTTAAAGTTTATTGTAGAGTTTGAAAATTGAGAGAAAAAGAGAAAGAAGAGAGAGGGGGGGAGAGAGAAGAGAAAAAAATAAACATAGAGAGAAACATTATTTTCTTACAAAAACTCTTCCAAATTTTTTCCATAAAAGAGATTTGAGAGTTAGGGTTTCTTATTTCCTCTTAGTCTAAACCTCTCTTTTAATAACCTTGTAATTTTATATCTCGTTTATTATTAGAAACTTGTAGATCTAAATCAGTGACACATTCACACATAGATTTATAGGTTTCTTTGGTTTCTTGTGTGGAGAAATCATTATCTCGTATTGGATTCTGTTTATTTAAAGTTGTAATAATATTTTTGTTCCAACATCTCTCATATTTTTGACGTAGCGGAAATCAAAACTTGCATGCCTCGGATCTAATAATTTTTCATCTTGAAAAATTGTGTATAGAAATAAGTTCTAAGGGTCAGTGTTTTAATGATCCATCAAGAAATCAGATCCTGAAATATGTTTGTAAAAAGAACAAGTCAAAATCTCAGAGGTGTGAAAAATAACTCTCATTCTTAGATATGTTGTAAATTCATAGGAATCGTATGTACTTAAGTGTGTGTGAGTACGTGCATGGAATTTAGGAACATCACTCACTACACATTCACCCACGAACTCAAAAGTGTGTTGTTTCTTGAGAGATTCTAACTATTGAGCAGACGTAGTGTAAAACGGAGAAAGGAAGCAGAGCAATGAATGGAGAAAGGACAAATCAGAGCCTTAAAGAAGTCAGAAAGAATACCCTTGGAGTGTAGGTATATTTTTGGACTTAGAATAAGATATATTTATATAATCTATGGTATGCTTGGAACTGTAACTATTTTTAGTGGATTTTGTTTTTGTGGTGTAGAGACCATTGTGGATGCTTCCCCAGTTGGGTGGGGTTTCACCACGTAAAAAATTACAGTCTCTTTTGTGTTCTTTTTAATTCTCCATTGCTGCAATCTACTACATTGACTTAGGTTTATTAAAAAAACCTATTTCTAAGAAACTTAACTAATTTTTTCAAACAAACTGTTTTAACACATCTTGTGTTCTTGTTAAGATCTTTATGAGAATTTCTTCAAAAAGTATTTCGAAACTCATTAAACCTTTTTAACCTTTGTTAAAATAACATTGTGAGGTTTTTCAATTGGTATCAGAGAAGAATACTTTTCATAACTTTTGATCCTGTACTTTAAAATTGTTCTAAAAATCTTTTATGGATGAAAAATTTGAGCATCTTAAAAATTTGTCCAGACCTCCCCTCTTTGATGGAACCAATTCTCCATAATGTAAAGTAAGGATGATTTCTTTCATCTAAGGGACATTGGGAGTTGATGTCTGGGAAGCCATTGAAAATGGATATTCTCAACCAACTAAGCCTCTTACAGAAGGTAGTACTGAAAGGATTAAAAAGCTCCTCGGTGAGTTAACAAAGGAAGAAAAATATGCCTCCTTAAGTAATAATAAAGGAAAAATGATATATTTATGTCTGTTAATGAGCACGAGTTCAAACGCATATTTATCTACTCTACTTTAAAGGAATCCTAAGACACGTTAGTCACTGCTCATGAAGGTGATGAACGTGTTAAGACAGCCAAAACACATATGTTAATACAACAGTACAACACATTGCTTATGTATGAGACTGAGACTTTTGATGAATTTTTACTAGGTTGACTAGAATTATTACAAAACTGCATGCAAATGGTATCATGTATAATAGGAAAGAAATAGTGTCAAAAAATTTAAGGTCACTTTTCCTTAAGTTTGATAACAAAAGGTAGGAAATTGAGGAGACATATGATCCATTTTTCACACTTGAACTCCTCAGTAGAAAACTTAGGACTGTAGAAATGGAACTTGAATTTAATATGCATCTTTTTAATAATCAGAAAAGACAGTCTAGTTCTAATGTAGTTTTTTAGTCTAAAATGACCTCACCTCAGTTAGTCCTAACAAATATAGACATGGACTTTGATGAACACTGAGATTTAGAGAGTCTAGATAAACAGATAGCCCTTATGTCTAAACAATTTAAGAAAATCTTAAAGTTTAGAAACACAGTTGCTTCTAACACAAGGGAAGACTGGATATTGAAACAACTCTAATAATAGACCTCATGAGAGAAACCATAATAAATATAACACTGAGAACAATAATAAACTTGAAAAATACTCTAAGAATACTCAATGCTTTAGATGTGGTAAAAAGGGTCATCTAGCTTCTAATTGTAGGGTTAAACTGAATAACTCAGCTAAATCCAACTTCAGTAAGACTTGGGATGGTTCAAGTGACTCTGAAGAATATGAGCCTAAATCTTCCAACTCCTTTGATCCTTGCATGTCCTTCTTTGCAAAAATCATCTATTGTGACGATATGTCTGCAAATAATATTGAACTTGATGCTATTATGCCTACTACTGTTATGTGTGATGATGTTTTGCCAACTTCTAATTTATGTGCTCGTTGTTTAGATTAATACACATGGTGTTGATATTATTAGTAATAACTCTTTGACGATGTTTTTGAGTTAAAGTGTACGTACTAATGACGAATTGAATGGGTGAGTGAGTTTAACAAATAAAGTGCTAGGGGACAACTCACACACTGCACATAATGAGTCCGATAATGATGATCTCCCTAACATTTATACACTCTACACTAAGACTCTTAGTAAGAGAACTAAACTAGAAAAAAAACAAGATTCCTTAATCCTATTGGTGAAACAGAACGCAAAGGACTATACAAATTAATGTCTGGCCTATGAACTGAAAACTAAAAAAATTATTGAAAACATCAAAGAGATTTCTAAATCAAATGAGGTATTGGAAAAGAAATATAAGGCTACTTTGATAGAATTAGAATAATCATAACAAAAAGTTTCAACTATCTTCAAGAAATTTTCTAAATTTGAAAACAAATCCAATTGTTTTGAAGACTATGTTGCATCAAGTAAAACCAACTCTAAAGACAAAAGTGGTTTAGGATTTGATGAGAAAATTAAGTCACAAACCAAAACAATTCAACATGTTCAATTTGTTTCCTCTGGAAAAAACCAAATGACATATATCCTGATTTTCATGCCTTAAAGAAAGATTTTGAAAATAAGCAAAAAAGGTCAAATAATCTAGTGGAAAATTTTCCTAAGCCAACTGTTGAACCTAATGCTAAGTATGTTTGGCCTCCTAATAAGCAAGGAGATTCCTCATTCAAACCTATTGCAGTTAGACATAAGACCAAAGTCCAATAAATGGATAAACCTCATTCCAAAGGTTTTCAAAATGTCAACAAACTGTCTAGCCACTAATATTGTTCCTATTGTGATGTTTATAGACACTGTCTCGCATAATGTTTTTAAAAACGACTATATAAACATGTCTATATTTCACCAGTTTACAAAAACTTTAACTATTCTTAGCAGAGCAGGAATAATTATATACTTCCTAAACATCCCAATAAAAACTCTAATTATAGGAATAGGAATAAAAGATCTCGTGCTGAGAAAAAATCTAAGAGAAAGAGTCCTAAATCTATTTCTAAACCAAAATCTCATAAACATTTTAAAACCAGAGCTACTTGGGTTAGAAAGGATGATATAATACCCTAGTTGAAGTGACATTGTTATTAGTTCTTTAAAAGATAAAAACACTACATTTGGTTGGTACTTAGACTCTAGATGATCCAAGCATATGATTGGAGATGATACTTAATTAATAGACAAGACAAACTTCTTAGGAGGGAATGTTTTTGTTTGGGGACGGAGTATCAGCTCCGATCATAGGCAAAGGAACACTCCAAGAAAAATGACTCCCCACTCTCAAAGATGTCCTATTAGTAAAAGGTATTAAGGCTAATTTGTTGAGCATATCTCAATTTTATGACTCCAATCACACTATAACATTCTCAAAAAATAAATGCAGAATTTTAAATGAGAATGGTGATTATATCCTTACAGGTCACAGGACCTCAGATAACTGTTATATAATAAATTCGAGAAATAAAACCTGTAGGTTAGCCTGATTGGATGACGATGAAATCTGGCATAATCATTTGGGTCACATTAATTATGATAATCTTGGCAAAATTGAGCTCGTAGGATATAGTTGGAGGTTTACCAAAGACAAAACCAATTTTGAATGTTGTTTGTGGGCCATGCTAAGAAGGAAAAAGGATTAAGTATGCTCACAAGAAAGTTAAAGAAATTTTAACAACCAAATCTCTAGAGCTAATCCACATGGATCTTATGGGTCCTTCGCGAACTGTGAGCATCTGTGGTAATAGTTACATTTTAGTCGTTATGGATGATTTTACTGAATTCACTTAGGAAGCATTTTTAAAACAAAAATTTGATACATTCTGAGAATTTTTTAAAATCCTTTTAGGAATCGAGAACGGAAATCATACCCATGTTATTTGAATACGTAGCGATGGAGGAGGTGAATTTAAAGACACAAGTATAACACAATATTGTAATTATAATGGTTATTAACATGAGTTCAGTGCTCCCAAAACACCCCCAACATAGTGGTGTTGCCGAGCGTAAAAAATACACAATCTAAAAAATGGCCAGGGTAATGATACATGCTAAGAACTTGCTAAAATACTTATGGGTTGAGGCAATTCAAACAGCATGTAATATCATTAACTGGGTCTATCTTTGAAAAAATACCAAACAAACCTCCTATGAACTTTGGTATGGAAAAAGCCCAATCTGAAATTTTTTTGAACTTTTGGGAGTACTTGCTATGTTTGCAAAGATAGAGAATACTTGTATAAGTTTGAAACTTGAGGCGCAATATTTTTGGGCTACTCCCCTAAAAATAGGGCTTATCGCATTTATAATTTGAGTACCAAAGTAATCATGGAATCGATAAATATGATAGTGCATGACACTAATGTCGAGAATAAAGAACCAGGACCAAATATCGTGGAAGAGTCTGAAATTTTTTTTACTTATGACTCTCTACATATAATTGAGCCTTTACCAACTGAGAACCCTGAAGTACCTAACTGGTTTCTAAAGAACATGCCATAAATAATGTTGTTCGTAACCCTAATGAGCGAGTGCGTAAAAAATCCCAATTACGTAATGTTGCCTATTTTGCGTGCTTTATTTCTTAAGTAGAACCAAATGTGAATGAGTCACTTAATGAATCATTTTTTATAGGTGATATGAAGGAAGAACTCATCCAATTTAAAAGTCATGATATTTGGAACTTGTGCCTAGAAAAGACAATAAAAGGGTTATTGGCACTCGTTGAATTTTTAAATATAAAACAGAGGAATCTGGGATGATAGTTAGAAATAAATCTAGATCAGTTGCCCAGGGTTACTCTCAAGTTAAACGAATAGATTTTGAGGGACCTTTGCCCAAATCACTCGCCTTGAGTCTGTTCGCTTACTCTTAGCCATTGCGTGACAATTCCAATTCAACTTTTATCAAATGGATGTTGAAATCAACATTTTTAAATGGTATTTTAATGGAGGAGATCTATGTTGAACAATTGATAGGCTTTATTGATCCTCATAACCCAAACTATGTGTATAGATTGAAAAATGCATTATACAGTTTAAAGCAAGTCCCTCGGGCCTGGTACGAAAGCCTATCGACATTTTTAATCAATAAAGGTTTTCGATATGGCGATAATGACCAGACATCAATTGTTAAACATTTTAACAAATAGGCATTAATAGCTTAGGTTTATGTTGATGAATTTATATTTGGATCCACTTCCCCGTCTGAAGTTAAAGAGTTTTCAAAAATTATGCACGGGGAATTCCAAATGTCACTTATGGGGGAGCTTCAATATTTTTTAGGTCTTCAAGTTAAGCAAAAAGATGAGGGGTTATTCATATCGTATTCTAAATACGCAATCGAGTTAGTGAAAAAATTTAGCTAGATAATGCTAAAGTTGCTAGGAATCCCATGAATACATTTACGAAACTATCTAAAGATGAGATTAGGTAACCAGTAGATCCTACACTTTATAGAAGTATGATAGGCAGTTTATTATACCTAAGAGCTTCTCATCCCGATATCATGTATGTTGTGTGTGTTTACGCTCGTTACCAAAGTACTACTAAGTAAAGTCACCTTATCTACGTTAAACGAATAATTAAATATGTTAAGGGAATAATAAACCTAGGGATATGGTACACGAAAGATACCACAAGCATAATTGTAGGATACACCAATGCTGACTGGGCCAGCTACTCAGATGACAGCAAAAGCATTTATGGTGCTTGTTATTACATAGGTAACAACTAAGTAGGGCGCAACAGTAAAAACCAAAACTGCATATCACTTTCCACAGCCGAACCAGAATATATAGATGCAGGAAGTTGTTGTGCTCAATTATTATGCATTAAGCAAATGCTTAGTGATTATGGAATTAATGAAGAAAGGATAAATCTATATTGCGATAATAAAAGTTCAATTAATATCTCTAAAAACCCTATTCAACATTCATGTACTAAACATATTAAAATTAGACATCATTTAGTACGTGAACTTGTTGAGTCAAAGGAAATAGAGATTAACTATTTACCCACTAAACATCAACTAGCTGACTTGTTCAATAAACCTTTGGATAATTTATGTTTTGAATCTTTAAGAAAATCCATCAGTATGATTATTTTTGAATATATATATATATATATATATATATATATATATATATATATATATATATATATATATAGAGAGAGAGAGAGAGAGCGGTTCTCATGCATACCCCAGTTTGCATACCGCTGGCGCGGACCAATTTTGATAAAATAGTAAAAAAAATATTTTTGATGTAATTTTTTTTTATAGTTTCTAAACATTTCAATAGGACCATAAAAAAAAATTCAACTCAAAATGATTTTTTTTGATATTTTAAAAAAATCGGTCAAACTTTGTCAGTTTTTAACAACTTAAAAACAACTTAAAACTGACAAAGTTTGACCGATTTTTTTAAAATATCAAAAAAAATCATTTTGAGTTGAATTTTTTTTTATGGTCCTATTGAAATGTTTAGAAACTATAAAAAAAAAATCAGCCCGAAATTATTTTTTTTACTATTTTAAAAAAATGGTCCGCACGGAGGGTATGCAAACTGGGTATGCATGAGATCCTTTCTGTATATATATATATATATATATATATATATCACCTATAATATCCTCCAGTTACTTTCACGCTTTGAATTGGTCTTTGAGGATATAGGGCATGACCATTTGATAAATGACAAAAAACACCTCCTATCGCTATTTTATGTAGAAGACCCTTGAGGTGACTCGTTGATTAATTTAGTTTAATATAATACTTATTATGTTCACTTTATATTTTTACCCTTCGTCCATTTGAGACAAAATGGGGGAGAGGTATTTGTGTCTATTTGAACACTTATTATAAAATTTTGACTAATTCTTGATCTTTGCCATAAGTATCTGTTTTGTTTTTCAGGAATCAGTACCATCAGATATATTTAGGGTATTGGTATGTTCATAATTGAGTTATGTACTTTTTGATTTTCTAAGAAATAGGGTAGTTAGTATTTTTGTATGAGAATAAGGTTTTTTTTTTGTATCCCTACGAGTCCTAGATGACTTAAAGGAAATTTTGTCTCTCATTTTCGAAGGGAGAGAATGAATCACACTATATAGTTGACCCACTTGAGTCTGTACTACATAGGAACCTCACCTAGTTTGATAAGATAGATAAATTTGAGTTCCTCCTTCAATTCATCATTGCAACTTCAAGTACATGAACATCATCAATAAAGATCAAAGTCAAACAGGTAGAAAACCAATACACTCAACACTTATGATTGCATATATCATTTCATATTTGAATGGTGTGTGTTGAATTTTGTTAAAATGATTTTTTTATAATTTTTTGGAATTTTAAAACAATTAAAACCTATTTTTTAAATAATTAAATTAAGGGTTTTAAATTGTTTGGGGATAAAATTCATATTTTGAAAGTTCCTAAAAGTTAACTTGGGTAGAATCCAAAACAAGCATAAACCTTTGTGGTAAGAAATGGAATTTTAAAAAGATTAAAAACACGCATTTTTGGTTCGAACTGAGGCTGGCACATGGTGGGATCAGATTGGCTAGAAGTGTGTTTCTTCATACTCACAACATTTGCATTACATCACAACCGTTCGATCTATCTTAATCAATGGCTTGCATGTGTTCTTTAACAATCCTTGTGATGATATAAAGGACCAATAAGAGAGTGTATTTGTGCCATTCCTCCTCAGCCCTTAGATTAAGAATTCGAACTGTCTAATTGATCTCATCCATTCATTTGGGATAGCCTTTTAGATCCTTCCATTCCTCCTATATAAGGAGCCTTTGTCTTAGCCATTTTAAGTTTGTTTTAGAGTTAGAAAATTGATAGAAAAAAAATAAAAGAGAGAGATAGAGGGGGAAAGAGGGGGAAAGATATAAAAGAGAAAAATTATTTTCTTACAAAAACTCTTCCAAATTTTTTCTAGAAAATAGATTTGAGAGTTAGGGTTTTTTAGTCCTCTTAGTCTAAACCTCTCTTTCAGCAACCTCACAATTTTAGATCTCGTTTCTTTTTAGAAATTTATAGATCTAAATCAGTAATACATTCACACTTAGATTTATAAGTTTTTTTGGTTTCTTGTGTTGAGAAATCATTTTCTCATATTGGATTCTTTTTATGTAAAGTTGTAATAATATTTTTTATCCAACGTCTATCATATTTTCTACATAGCTGAAATCATGACTTGAATGTCTCATATCTGATAATTTTTCATCTTGAAAAATTGTGTATATAAATAAGTTATAAGGATCAGTCATTTTAAAAATCCGTCAAGAAATCAGATCCTGAAATATTTTTGTGAAATGAAGAAGTCTAAATTTTATAGGTGTGAAAAATAATTCTCATTCTTTGATCTGTTGTAAATTCATAGTAATCGTATGTACTTAAGTGTGTGTGAGTACATGCATGGCATTTAGGAACATCTCTCACTACGCCTTCACCCATTAACTCAAAAAATGTGTTGTTGGTTGAGAGATTCTGACTATTGAGTCGACGTGGTGAAAAATAGAGAAAGGAAGCAAAGTAAGGAACATAGAAAGGACAAATTCAGAGCCTTAAAGAAGTAAGAAAAAAGTACCGTGGAGTGCAGGTATATGTCTGGACTTAGAATATGATCTATTTTTATGATTTGTTGTATGCTTGTAACATAACCACTTTTAGTGGATTTTGTTTTTGTGGTGTAGAGACCACCATGGATGTTTCTCCAATTGGATGGGGTTTTACCACTTAAAAAATTACAATCTCTTTTGTATGCCTTTTAATTCTCCATTGCTTCAATCTACTACATAGACTTAGGTTTATTCGAAAATATTTCCAAGAAACTTAACTAATTTGTTCAAACAAACTGTTTTCACACATCTTGTGTTCTTGTTTAGATTTTTATAAGAAAATCTTCAAAAAGTATATTGGAACTCATTAAACCTTTTTAACTTTTGTTAAAATAACATAATGAGGTTTTTCAGTGGGTGCTACGGTTGAGGTGGGATATTGCAGATGGTAAAACCCTACTTAGATCATTTTAAAGTGAATAAAGCCAAGCAACACATCATAAGGTATGCATGGTTCGATAATGTGCCTAAGTCTACGAGGTATTTCTCTCTCTTTATATTTAATAGTTCTTAACAACAAGAATTACATGAACCTTTTCCTAGGGGTGAGGTTAAATTTATAGGGAAAGACAAGAGAATGAGTTATTTGGAACTCTAGAACTTTTGGATGAAGTTGTGGTTTGATGAAACAAATTCAGGCTCGATATACTCGCCGATGAGATCCTTTTTTCTCTTATCTTCTGAATTTGATAATCTATCAGTACTGTTGGACAGGTGTTAGTATTTTGATTAGGTCGGATAAATCGTATAATTCCCCCATAATTGCCCCCAATGCTTTGTAGTCTGAGAGAGGTGAAGAGGTTTGATAGCCAGTGAAATTTGATTGTCGTAGGTAGTGATGTTTAATCGCCTATCGAAGATGGGATAGGAGAGTGTCAACACTTATAGTTTTTTAAATGAAAATCAACTTTCTTGTGCCCATTGAGTTTGGAGGGCATGCTCTTAATTTGGATAGGCCTTTTGGGGGTACGCTTAATAATCTACACACTAAGGGAACCAAGAGACGAAACGCATCTACCAGTAATCACCTAGGGTTTCCTTCCAAATGATTAAAAGCTTTAGAAATTGGACCAAACCATTCCATGACTTCTCCTACTACGACTTTGCACATTTACTTTTGCACTTATTCAAAAGAACGTATGGATAACCCGCCTATTTTAATCACGGGTGATCATCCCTTTACTAAAATAAATAAGAATCTCATTTGGTTCATTCTTAGCATCACTGTCGAAAACTTTTTAAATTACTAACCACCTAAGTTAAAATAATCCAGTGCAAAATTTTATCTTTCATTAACATACAGTAATGTGCAAAAAATAAAAATAATCGAAACCATTCATGCAATAACTATAGTCTAGAACATCGCAGGATAAATAAATAAATAAGTAAATATTGAATAAACCACCGGCTTCAAATACAACATCCAAATCATAAATATAACTGAAATGAAATGAATCTAAATACAGAGTCTGAAACTGAAAAGAATAAATCATACTAAAAGTCTAAACTGAACGGGCAACATGCCCAACTGAGATAACTGAATATGAATCCTAGATCATAAATGAAATGACTGAAACGTTTACTCAAGTCATGCATGCCTCCATAAGTGTTGTAGCTGTGCATCCCTATAATGAATCATCTTGTCTGGCATCCCTATGGTTAGACTTCTAAAAGTTATAAAAATAGACTTGATACGGGTGAGAGCCCAAAACCTTTGGAAAAATATTTAACAAGTATTTAAAATGAAATAAGAGCAATTATTATACATATGTTACTTTTGCGAATACTCCGTTGAGTTCATCACCTCTCAACTAGAGTGCACACCTAACGTCTTCCCATTTAACCCACCTAGATATGCTACCCATCCTAACTAGTTCCAATAAGAATCTATTTAGCCACTAATATGCTTAGCTCAACCGTACTGCCCATACGATATGCTACCATAAAAATCATAATCAATATATTTACTGAATATTATTTTTGGACTATTAATTAAGTTTCTCTTACTTAAGTTTCTTTAGATTTATACTATATATATCTTCTACTACCACACAAGAGTAGAACAAATCACATGTGTATGTATATATATCATACTATATGTATATATAACAATAGCATCCCTAGAATGAGAACCATGATGCATGCATACTCTGCTATTGAGTCCTTGTACCTCACATACCACATCGAGGACTACCAGTTTGAAATCTCCCTCGAACCATGAATCAAGTAAACACATTATGGAGGCGAACATAATCATAAGCCTTCGGGTTACACACATACCTAATGCACCTAAATGACCGGTCACACTATCATATACACAAATAGTGCTCAACCCTAAGTCCTATGTTTTGGGGAACACATCTGGACCTCACTGGCATCGCCAAGGTAGGATTGACCATCATGCGTAACCTCCCATGATAGGAGGTAGTGTATGTATGAATACACACATAAAATGCACATAATAGGTATAAATATAAAAAGTACATTTATCGTATGTCCCGAATACCCAACATACGAATGACTCACACCTCATATTGTTTTCTTACTTTCCTGAGTATCACTCTCTACCCGAAGGGTCCTAGTTATCCCTTAAGTAATTTGAGTACTTAATACATTACTAACCTAATGGTATAAATTTGGGGTTATCGTCTCGCTTCCCGTAACTCAATTTAAACTCTTGATACTTAACACAATCGTCTTATTTCGTCAGTCCAAATCTCATTTTACCCTCATTAAGACTAAGCCGAGCTTTAACTATAGGTCTACTGATATTATCCAAGTCCTTATATAGTTAATAAACCATTATCAAAGTCCTCCATCACTATCAATAATGAATACAATGAAAATAAATAGATATCCCATTTCCAACTTTCATCGATCGATCGATAAAAAAGATCGATCGATCGATCGACACTTGCAGACCAGCTTCATTAAACGAGATTAAATTCTCACTTTATTCATATAAACCCTAGATTTACTAAGTCAATGATGAACTCAATCTCTCAACTAGGTGATAACTCTGGTATCTCCTGGAACACATCCACGAACTCCCTCACCATTGGAATGATATCCAAAGTGATAACCACCTCCAGTGAGGTCTCCTCCTCAATATAGTACAGGTGTGTGCTTGACCCTCCCTTGGGAAGAGGCATCGCCATAAAGAACATCTCTTATCCTGGAATAGAAAACACAATGGTCCTCCCTAGGCAGTCCACCATTACCTTGTACCTAACTAACCAGTCCATGCCCAAGATGACATCATAACCCTCAATATCTAACACTAGAAGGTCGGCGAATAAACATAGTCTCCCAACATCAATATCTACACCCCTACAAATTGAGTGTGTAAGGAACCCACTGCCCAAAAGTCACTCTACACACATAATGAGACTGACGCATGTCTCTAATAGATCAGCTACGCGTGCAAATCTGGTGGCTATAAATAAGTACGACGCCCCTATATCAAACAAAATCCTACCCTTATGCCTGTGTATAGGAAATGTACCCTAAATTATTAGTGGTGCATGCACTGCCTGCGATGAGACTGCATCCCAGACATTATAAACACGTATATACTATAACTGAACTTACTACTGTGGGGCTGGTGGAATTGGTGCTAGAGGGGGTAACCGGGCATGTTGCCCCTATTAGGTGTCCTGATGTGGTACTCTACCCTACTGTGGGCAGTCTCTCTTCTTGTGACCCGTCTGCCCATAAGTAAAGCAATGACCCAAAAATCCTCCCTGCCTCTGATCCTGATGACCCTGTCAAGTTTGTCCCTAATGCTACCCTGCTAGCCTCCCCCATTGTTCCCTTGGCCCTGGTAGACCTAACAAACATGCTGCTAATGTTGTTCAAGACCCTGCTGGCCTTACCTAAATCCACTACCCTCTAGTCGGTAACCCCCCAATCTGAATCTCTTGGTCGAATCCTCCTATCGGGAATCCTTCCCCTAGTGCCTACTCATCTACTACTGAAGGTCCCCACTAGCACCGTTCCCTCCGACTTTGACTAACTGGCTAGTCTCACCCCCTCTCTTGCTTCCCTTTAGATGGAAGTGATAATCCTGATAGTAAAGAAGTGTTGCATTGACGACCTCAGTATGAGTCTTCAATGCTGGGTAACTAATCAAGAGTTTCCTGATCCTCCAGGAGAGTCCATCTATGAACTTCCATAGTTGTTTTTCCTCGTTCACCTCGTCGGTCACAAAATTAGTCAGACGGGTAAACTCCTCCTCATGCTCTGCTAGAGAATGGTCACCCTGAACCACCTCATTAAACTTCTTTCGCATCTCCGTCTCAATAGCCGGTGGGAAGTACTTGCGATCAAACCACACCCAGAACTCAGTAATAGGCATGGCATATCTCTCCTCAGAAGTGGGAATATACTCCCACAAGCTTAAACGTGGCTAATATCTGCATTTGAGTGTCACTACACTAAACTATATGAAGGTGGCGCTGAATTTTTTTTCTTCCACTAACATGCAAGGATGACATCGAAACTACCCTAAAACTCTGGTGGGTGGTCTTTCTGAGAAGCCTTCATCACTCTCTGTTAATTAAACGGCCCCGGATGGGCCTAGACAATCAACGTCATTAGATGCTGTGGCTGGGACTGAGGAAAATGAATTGCCATGGCAGTCATAACAACATTAACTTCCTGAGCAACAATAGAGGCCACATAAGTGATCATCATCATCTTGTGTTGGCTGTGGCTATGATCCTTGCATGTTAGATTAGGGTGGCATATGAAATTTGATCGAATTGTATGAGTTCACAGTCAATACAAAAATAATACAAGAGGAACGAAATCTTGAATACGTAAATATGAATACAACAGTCCTAATAATAAGGCTCTATATCAAATAATGCTACACTAAAATCGTAGTAATTTGCATAGATCCAATGGACACAAAAAATTGATGCTCTGATACCATCTCTGATACCCCACCTATTTTAATCACGGGAGATCAGTCTTTTACTAAAATAAACAGGAATCTCATCTGGTTCATTCTTAGCATATCTGTCAAAAACTTTTTAAATTACCAACTACCTAAGTGAAAATAATCCAGTGCCAAATTTTATCTTTCATTAACGTACAGTAATATGCAAAAAATAAAAATAATCTATACCATTGACACAATAACTGAAGTCTTGAATATCGTGGGATAAATAAATGTCTAATAGACCATCGGTTCCAAATCCAACATCCAAATCATAAATCTAACTGAAATGAAATGAATCCAAATACAGAGTTTGAAACTGAAACGAATAAATCAAACTAAAATTCTAAACTGAACGAGCAACATTCCCAACTGAGATAACTGAATATGAATCCAAACTAAGAATGAAATGACATAAGCTTCTACTCAAGTCCTGCAAGCCTCCACAAGTGTTACAGCTACGCATACCTGGAATGAATCATCATGTCTGGCGTCCCCATGGTTGGACACCTAAAAGTTTTAAAAATAGATTTGATATGGTTCAGAGACCAAAACCTTTGAAAAATACTTAGCAAGTATTTAAAATGCAATAAGAGCAGTTATTATACACGTATTAATTTCGTGCACAATCCTTTGAGTTCCTCACCTCTAAACTAAAGTGCACACTTAATATCTTCCTATTTGACCCACCTAGATATGCTACTCAGCCTAACTAGTCCCAATAAGCATCAACTTAGCCACTAATATGCCTATCTCACTCGTACTACCCATACGCTACCGTAAAATCATAATCAGTGTATTTACTGAACATTATTTTTGAACTATTAATTAAGCTTATCTTATTTTAGTTTCTTAAAATATACACTATTTATATCTTCTACTACTACACAAGAGTAGAACAAATCACACGTATATATATATATATATATATATATATATATATATATATATATATATATATATATATATATATATATATATATATATATATATCATGTTATAGGACAAATCACACATGTATGTATATATATCACGCTATCGATATATACAACTACAACATCCCTAGAATAAGAACCACGATGCCTGCGTACTCTGCTATCGAGTCCATATACCTCACATACCACATCGAGGACTACCAGTTCGAAATCTCCCTCGAACCATGAATCAAGTAAACACATAATGGAGGTGAACATAGTCTTAACCCTTTAGGCTACGCACATACCTAACGCACCCAAATGACCGATCACACTATCATACACACAAATAGTGATCATCCCCAAGTCCTATGTTCCGGGGCACACATCCGAACCTCGCTAGCATAGCCAAGGTGGGATTTTCTATGGCGTGTAACCTCCCGTGATAGCAGGCAAAGTAGGTATGTTTACACACATAAAATGCACATAATAGGTATACACAAAAACCTATAAATATAACTAGTGCATTTCTCGTATGTCCCGAATACCCAACATACTAATAATTCACACCTCATATTATTTTCTTATTTTCCACAATATCACTCACTACCCAAAGAGTCTTAGCTATCCCTTAAGTAATTTTAACAGTTAACATCACTAACCAACTGGCATAAATTTTGGGTTATCATCTATGCTTCCTGTAACCCGCTTTTAAATTATCGATACTTCACATAATTATTTCATTTTGTCGGTCCAAATCTCATTTTACCCTCATTAAGACTAAGTCGATCTTTAATTATTGGTAAATGATATTCTCCAAGTCCTCATATAGTTAATAAACCATTACCAAAGGACCCCGTCATTATTGGAAAAGAATACTATGTAAATAAACAAAGATCCCATTTCCAGCTTTTATCGATCAATTGACGATCAATTGATCGATGCATCGATCGATCAACACCTGCAAACCAGCTTCTCGAAACTCGTGTTTCTACCATATTTACACAACCAAACCTCCATGGAACTCATCCAAACACCCACCTAAATTAACCAGACTTCATATAGAAATGTTTAAATAATTTCTAACGTAATATATCCTCAAATTATCACGGAAGTTTCATTAAATTAGATCAAATTCTCACTTTATTCATATAAACACTAGATTTACTTTTCATCCATGTTTATCTTCAAGAACCCATATTTTTCTCATTATTTTAAACCCGAATATCATATTTCATGTTACATTATTAGGAGGTTGATTTCTAAGATGATGTTACAACAAATCATGATTCGAATCTCTACATAAAATCATGTTTTCATGAAATATTAACCCTACACTATCATTGGTAATATAAGTACTCAAAAGAATTGCAAGTTTGAGCAATTTCCTTAGGGTTGAGTTGTCTAATTTTTGTTTCTAGATGATGCATGCATCTTCTCCTTGCTCCAATTTTGATTCCGGCATCGACAGTGGTGAAAAATGGTGTAGGTCTTCTTAAGAATCCTTCTCACATCCTCTCTTATGGCCTCTCTTCTCTCCCAAGTATTGTAACCCTATCCTTCCCACTCAAGTGGTTGATATTTGTAAGAACATAAATTTATAAATGTCCAGGGTAGAATCTAGGAATTTTTTATTTTTCCTAGATCACAGTTTGTATGTCTGATACCAATACATTCTGCACGTCAACACAACCATCCACGACGGCCTTGATCTGAATCCATGCATCCATCATCTTCACACGTGCATCATGCTACATGCGACGTGTTGCTCAACTCCTTCCCACCACTCCACTACGCAATATTGGAAAAATGATTTATTAGATTTGTTTATTTTTGCATAAATATTTGGGAATTTTTTAGGAAATATTTTTTAAAGTCTGAAATGTTTTTTATCAAAAGTAGAATTTTTTCTAAGTGTTGAAGCGGAGTGCCTTGGTCGACGAGCTCATTCAAACGAGTTCACACTGTCGTTCGAGTGAGATAAGCATCTCGTGCAATGTCGTTTGAACGACACGTGTCCTTCGATCGAGCGAGATGCCTATCTCGTTCGAATGACGCCGCCGCCTCAATTTTTTTATAAATATCTGGTCATTTTCTACATATTTTCCAAGTCTTTTTCACACACGATTTCTGCGATTAACAGTCCAGAAAACAGACTTCACTTGTTAAGGTTTTATGCCTTCTTTACTCACATAAACTCTCTCATATATGTATGTGAATCATTAAACCTTCAAGAGGATCATTTTTACTCATCTGGAGTAATTTTTGGAGAAGTCGTTCCCTTCTTTATTGTTGCCCACCTGGAGTTCTTGCGGGAGATTCCATCCGACGACATCGAAATCGACACCTAAGGGTGTTTCGTATGTCACTCTTATTTTCATTGTAATCTGTGTAACCGTTTCTTAAAAATTATAGTGAAAATAAAAAGGTTTTGTCCCTTTGGGGGATTTTTCCTCATTCGTGTTTTTGTTTGTGATTGACTATTCTTGCATGATCATATTGATTTCAATCACACCTAGATGCATGTTTTAGGATTTAATTGAAAAACTGAGATTTAATTAAATAATTTCTTTATTTGAACAAAAGTGCACTCTTCAAATTGGTATTAGAGCCAATTACACAATTATACCGTGTAATTTTTCGCAAAATTTTTCTAAGATATCAATTTTTTGAAAAAGGGCGTGTTTAATATGGAGAAATTATATAATAAAATGCTAGTTTTTTACGGGACAAATTATTCTTACTGGAAAGCCCGCATGAAATCTGCTTTAAAAGCCATTGATGAAAGAGTTTGGATTTTGGTTGAAAGAGGGTGGACACCTCCCTGCATTACTGTTGATAATGTGACTAATTTAAAATCTGTGACTGCATAAACTGAAGAAGAATTTAAATGGTCATCTTTTAATTCTAAGGGTTTAAGTGTTATTTCTATATCCGTCACACCTGACGAGTTCCAACGGATAATGACGTGTACCATGTCAAAAGAGGCATGGGATGTTTTACAATTTACCCATGAAGGAACTAATGCTGTGAAAAAGTCTAAACTGCAAAATTTAACAACTCAATTTGAAACAATCACCATGCTTGAGACTGAATGTTTTGATGAATTTTATGCTAGGTTATCTGATATTGTAAACACTAACTTTAATCTTGGTGAACACATTCCTAATACTAGAGTTGTTAAAAAGATTCTAAGATCATTGCCTAAGCATTTTATCCCTAAAGTCACTGTGCTAAATTCTATGGGTAATTTAAACACGCTTAAATTGGAGGAACTTGTAAGAGACTTACAAACGTACGAAATTGATATGCTTCCTAAATCTGTCAAGCCTAAAGATAAGAGAATTACACTTAATGCCCAGGATAAAAAAAAAGTGAGGGGTCGGCAAGAAAGTGAGTTGAGTCATCTAGAAAAAGGGAGATAGAAACGTCAGATTCTAAGTGTGACTTTGATTTAGATGATTTGGCACTGTTTGCTAAAAATTTCAAGAAAAATGGAAATTTCAAAGATAAAAAGAATTTTGAGAAAAATAAGAAAAATGAAAAAGATTTTAAAGACCCTCCTAAGAAAGACAGTGAGAGATGCTATGAGTGCGACCGTAAGGGTCATAGAGCTTTTGAGTGTGCTACTAGGCTGAACAGACTTGCAAAAAAAAAGGGCAAAGTTGTCCTTAATGCTACCCTTAGTGACGACAGTGAGGTCGAGTCGGTAGACTCTGGAGACGATTCACCGCATTCATGGCTAGTCATGTGAGTACCTCTAGTGCTCCTCACGACGATGAGGATGCTACTTCGCAGGGACACCTCGACAGTGAGGGCGATGTGAGTAAGGGGAGGATGATGAAAGTGAGAGCAAGAGGAATCTTTAACGCGCCTACGCTGAGTTATATAATGAGTCATTTAAAACCAAAAAGAGTAACAAAGCGTTAGTTCTTAGGATCACCGCTTTAGAGGAAGATTTAGAAGAAGCGAAAGAAAGAGAGTCGTCCACCTGCACTACCTTGAGGGAGAGAGAGAGAGAGTTTGCCTGTGTTGAGAAAGAAAGTTTGTTTAAAGAGAGAGAGTTATTTTGAGAAAGAGAAAGGGGACTTGACTAAATAAGTGGCTAGTCTTACGAGTGAGATCCATTCCTCCCTGGAGACTCGGAAGAAACTCGAAGCCCTTGTAGCCCAACTTACTCATGATCTTGAGAGAGAACAGGAAGTCAAGGTTCAAATCGAGGAAAAATATGGTAAAGATGCTCCTCGATCCCGCTTTAGGTTTTGGTGATAGGTAGGGAATAGATTTTGATGCTCCACATCCCAAATTGCATCTGGACCAGTTCCTGAGTTTACTACGACTCCATATGGCCACTATCAAAAATCACGAAGGAGAGTTTGACCAAGAAAAGCAAACCAAGGACCGCCTAAGACTGTGTTCTTTTGTACGTACTACAAAAGAAAAGGCCACCTCGGGGAGTTTTGCTATAGTTTGGGTTGGACACGGCATACTACTGCTCCACCACATCGTACTAATGATTTTTCCAGTCTGAGAGAGCATGCTGAGTTTTTAGCTGCCACATCACAGAGTTTGATGGAGGAATTTTGATGGATGTCTTTATCGTCAGTGAATGCTTCCCGCATCCCGGCTAAAACCAACAACAACAAGGGTAAACAAAAGGTTACCACTTCTTGGGTACCTAAGAAATAAGAAAAGGCCCTTGTTGTTCATGTCTCCCTCAAAGCACACAATACCTCACAGTGGTATTTTGATAGTGGGTTCTCCAGACATATAACAGGTGATGTCTCATTTTTTACCTACCTAGAGGATTATCAGGAAGGTAGAGTCACCTTTGGAGATGGGAGGAAGTCTGGCATCGTAGGACGAGGTATAGTAGAGTTACTAGGATTTCCTAAGCTAGAGAATTTTTTGTACATTAAAGGTTTGGAAGTAAACCTTCCCAGCATTAGCCAGCTGTGCGACACTGACTTTGTCATAAAGTTTGACCACGACGCGTGTAATGTCTGTAATCAAGCTGGTAAACTTTTAGTTCAAGGGGTGAGGACAGAAGATAATTTCTATGGGACTGTACCCAAATCTTCACTTGTCTATAACAGCACCACGATCACTCCTATGGATTTATGGCACTAACATCTAGGTCATGTGAATGTTAGAGATTTGAAACGATTAGCTAAAAAGGACCTAGTACGTGGCTTACCATCACTTGGAAAGACAACTTCCACGGTCCCTGTTAGTTGGGAAAGAAAATTTGTAGCCCCCATAAGAAGTTGTATTCCATTACCACCTCCCGTGTGCTTGAGTTGATTCACATGGATCTTATGCGTCCTACTCGTACTGAGAGTTTGGGTGGTAAGAGGTATATCCTCGTGATGGTGGATAATTTCTCTAGATATTCGATTATAGGTTTTCTGAGAGAGAAATCCGATGTTGTAGAGTTTTCAATGACCAAGTGTCGTGTCCTGCAAATTCAACACGGAGTCACTATTAACAGGATACGTAGTGACAATATCATGGAATTTAATGAAGCAAAGGTAGATCTTTACTGTGATAGCCTACGAATCAAACATGAGTTTTCTGAAGTGAAGACTCCTAAAAAAAATGGGATTGTTAAGAGAAAGAACAGGATGATTCAGGAAATGGCTAGATCTATGCTTCTAGGTTGTAAAGTTGCTAGGCGATTTTGGGCAGAGGCGGTGTCTACCGCTTACCACATGGTGAATAGGGTTTACCTGGGTCCACACACACTTAAGACGCCTTATGAATTGTGGACTAGCAAGAAACCCAACCTTGCATATTTTTGTGGCTTTAGGAGTAAATGCTACATCATACGAGATAGAGAGAAATTAGGAAAGTTTGACTCCCGGAGCGATGAGGGAATATTGCTAGGATATTCATCAAATAGTAGAGCGTACTGGGTTTTTAACCTGAAGATCTCTAAGGTTATGGAATCAATAAACATCACCATGCAAGATGACAAACCTCTGGCGTTTGTTGATCCTAGCCTTCAGTGTGAGGATGAGGACTTTTCTAGAAACGATTTACTTGTCCCTCACCCACACCCTGTGGACCCTACTCCTCTGTTAGGGGACACACCTACTTGGGTTCGTAAGAGTCATGGTCCTTCTGCCATTATTGGTGATCCCACTTTAGTGGTCAAGACGTGTCCTCAGCTAGAGAATGTTGTTATCTATATCTGCTACACATTAAAAGTCGAGCCCAAAAATCACAAAGAAGCACTCAAGGATGAACACTAGATATCTGCTATACAGGATGAGTTGCTTCAGTTTAAAAAGAACAATGTCTGGGAACTTGTCCCCCGACCTAGTGAGACTAATGTGATAGGTACTAGGTGGATTTTCAAAAATAAAATGGATGAAAATGGTACCATAATCAGAAACAAGACTAGGTTGGTCACTCAAGGCTACACACAGATGGAGGGTGTAGACTCTGGGGAGACATTTGCTCCTGTTGCGAGGCCTGAGTCCATCCGCTTACTACTCGCCATCGCATGGCATCTGCGCTTCAAGTTATATCAGATGGATGTCAAGAGTGCCTTTCTAAATGACATTCTACAGGAGGAGGTTTACGTGGAACAACCAAAAGGGTTTGAAGACCCTAAGTACCCAGAGCATGTCTACTATCTGAGGAAAGCCTTGTATGGTTTGAAGCAAGCACCCCGTGCTTGGTATGAGAGGCTTACTCCCTATCTCTTATCTCATGGCTTCAAGAGAGGGGGAATTGATATGACGTTATTCATCAGGAGAGATGACATTGCTATTTTGGTTGCCTGGGTCTATGTGGATGACATAGTTTTTGGATCCACGTGGTCCCAGTATGGTTACCACTTTGAGGAGGAGATGAAAAGTGATTTTGAGATAAGCATGGTAGGTGAGCTTACTTTCTTCATTGGTCTCCAGGTTCTTCAGTTAAAGGATGGGATGTTCATCTCTCAATCCAAGTATGCTAGATACCTAGTGAAGAAATTTGGTTTAGACTCTGCTAAGCATGCACGTACACCTATAAGTACTTTTATTAAGCTTAGTAAGGACACTTCAGGCAAGGACGTAGAGCAAAGTTTGTATCGAAGTATGATATGTAGTCTTCTCTACTTGACTGCCAGTCGTCCCGACATAAAATTTAGTGTTGGAGTATGTGCGTGATATCAAGCGTCCCCGAAAGAGTCACACTTACTGGCTCTAAAACGTATTATCAAATACGTGAGTGGGACTCTCTCCTACGGTATGTGGTGTTCCTTTGATATCGATGCCCGTTTGTCCGCCTATTCGGATGCCGATTGGGTCGGGGATGTAGATGGTTATAGGAGCACTTTTGGTTCTGCTCTTATCTCCTGGCTGAGCAAAAATTGAAACTCCATCTCTTTATTCACTGCGGAGGCGGAGTACATCGCCGTTGGGAGTTGTTGCACGCAACTCTTGTGGATGAAGCAAATGTTGGAGGATTATGGGATTTCACAAGACACCATGACAATTTCCTGTGATAAGATGATTGCGATACACATATCCCACAATCCAGTCGAATATTCACTCACAAAGCACATCAGGATACGCGAGCACTTTATACGACAATTAGTTGAGGAGAAAGTTGTATCCCTGAGTTTCGTACCCACTGACCTTCAATTAGTCGATATTTTCAAGAAACCTTTAGATGGCCTTAGATTCGAGAGTCTTAGGAAGTCTTTAGGGATTTGCACAGTTGACTGAGGGGTGGTCCGTGTCTAGGATAGGATACATTGTCATGATCATATCATATTATTCCTATTGCTAGTGTGTATCATTTGTATTCTTTTTTTTGCTTTTTCTATTTTTTGAAAAATCCAAAAAGATTTTCTTTTTATAAAAATTTTAGAAAAGCACAAAAAGATTTTTGTATTTTGTTTACACCTTTTATGGATGAGCATTTAAGATAGCCAAGTCACAACCTTCATTTTATTTTTCCTTGTGACTGTTTGATAGTGATTTGAGACGCTAGATCATTGCATCCATGTGCTTTACATTGTTTGGAGTCTTTGAGATGTGATTAGTGATATCTTTCTACATTTTTGGCTCCTTATCTCCTTTATTAAACACATGCACGATTTTATTTTATTATTGTACTTATCTATCACATATTGGCTTGAGTGTTTCCATCTCAATTCTGTCTATATAACGAACCATATGCGATAAAACTTAACAAGATTGGAATGCATGTAAAGAAAGAAAAAATGTTTGGTGAGATTGTGTGGTATTTTTTAAAACTGTGAAGGGCTACGAAAGGTTCTTCTCTATCCTTTGCGATTAAGTCACCGTTTAAATTGGACCTAAAACAATGAGAAATTTTATTATCCGGGGTCCACAGAGGTTAAAAGAGCTCGAAAAAATTTAAAGGCAATAAAAAGCAATTCATGCTAATTATGGGCCATTTAGGTTTCACCATCAATTCTCCAAAGTTTGAGAATTTAGATCACCTCTATTCAAAATATAAATCCGTTGGAGTTTAGTTGGAGAATTTAAATGGGTTTGCACTTCCTTGAAAGTCCTGATAAAGTATTAAATCACTTTGGATATTATTGGTGTGGAAATCACTTTGATCTTTGATTTTCTTATTTGATTGAGGCAATGTCTCATATTTCCATCTTTTTACACCTAAGGAAGATGTTGAGTTCATTCGTTAAAAGTATCCGAGATTCATCATGCACATATGTCATATTTGTATGCATTGATTTTCCTATCGAATTTGATCACACCCATTCATTTACGCTAACATCGACTTGGTTATTTTTGTGTTCTTTCATGGTGTGATTCCTTGTTTTATAGTTTGTATGAAAAATTTTGAAAATTTCAAAAATTAGAAAGTTTTTTTTACCTTGTGACATTTTCCATATTTATGCTTCTCATATCTGTCTATTTGGGGACATCATAAAAAGGGGGAGAATTAATTAGGGGGGAGAATTGTTTGGTTGATTTATCAATGATTTGCTTAAGCTTAATTGATCTTCGATTTTTGCATATCATTATATTTCAAACTGTTGCTTGTCATGGGTATCTACTTTATCTCATGTGTGTAGGTACAACATTGATTGTTATTGGATTGCACACCCTGATGAGAAAATCTTTGAGAGTTTCTGAAGATTTGAAGATGTTGAAGTTTGATTGAAGATATGTCATTTATTATTCTCAGTTTGAGGGTTTAATGGGGATATTATCTTGTATGTCATTTGATTGCATAATTCGGATTTTTTATGTATGTAGTGGCATAGACATAGGGGGAGATTTGTAAGGACATAATTTTATAAATATCTTGGGTAGAATGTAGGAATTTTTTGTTTTTCCTAGATCACAGTTTGTATGTCGGATACCGATACATTCGGCACGTCAACACAATCATCCACGACGGTCTTGATCTGAATCCATGCATCCATCATCTTCACAATTGCATCATGCTACATGCGATGTGCTTCTCAACTCGTTCCCACTACTCCACTATGCAATATTGGTAAAATGATTTATTGGAGTTGTTTATTTTTGCATAAATATTTGGAAATTTTTTAGAAAATATTTTTTGAAGTCTAAAATATTTTTTATCAAAAGAATAAATTTTTCTAAGTGTAGAAGCGGAGTGCCTCGGTCGACGAGCTCATTCAAATGAGTTCACACTGTCATTCCAGCGAGATAAGCATCTCGCACGATGTCGTTCGAACGACACGTGTCCTTAGTTCGAGCAATATGCCTATCTCGTTCGAATGCTACCGCCGCCTTGATTTTTGTATAAATATCTGGTCACTTTCTACACGTTTTCCAAGTCTTTTTCACACACGATTTCTGTGATTAACATCCAGAAAACAGACTTCACTTTTTAAGGTTTTATGCCTTCTTTATTCACATAAACTCTCCCATCTATGTATGTGAATCGGTAAACTTCAAGAGGATCGTTTTTACTCATCTGGAGTAATTTGTGGAGAAGTCGTTCTCTTCTTAATTGCTGCCCACCTGGAGTTCTTGCGGGAGATTCCAGCCGACGACATCGAAATCGACACCTGAGGGTATTTCGTATGTCACTCTTATTTTCATTGTAATCTGTGTAACCATTTCTTACAAATTATAGTGAAAATAAAAAGATTTTGCCCTTTTGGGGGATTTTTCCTCATTTGTGTGTTTTGTTTGTGATTGACTGTTCTTGCATGATCATATTGATTTTAATCACACCTAGATTCATATTTTATGATTTAATTGAAAAAATGAGATTTAATTAAATAATTTCTTTGTTTAAACAAAAGCTGACTCTTCAATATTAAATTGTAAAATTCAGAGTTTTGACAACCCTAAACTCCCAAATGAACAAAACACCCTTACATAGTGTCGGGTTGGTCTAAAAATGCCCCAAAACCCAACTAATATGCTTGGGTACTCTATTCCTCCAATTTTGATCCATTCAGAATCAACCCTAACCTCAAAATTTCCGTCTGAATCACTCTACATCAATTTCCTATCTTGACCTTAACATAGCCTACACACGACTTTCGATTGAGATATAACATAGTCTCGTCGATATTACTCACTACGACGTATAATAATGATCACTTGCTATTTACTACACACTTGGTAAATTTATTCCATAAATATTAATCATAATCTCTCAATCGATCGATTTTAATTAAAATACTATATTTTATTTTAATTAAATTACTGCACACGTGTAATTTAAAAAAATACTCGAATTAATTGAATTATAAATGCTTAAAAATAGAGGGTGTTACACCATCTTCTTAGAAACTGTAATTTTCTTCATTAATTTTCCTGGTAATTTTCTTCAAATGATCATCTTCCCTTTTCGGCTTCTTGATATTTTCCATCATTTTTCTTCTTTAACTTAAGAAAATGATATATGCGGGAATAAGAAGTCCATACGAGAGTTTAGGAAGATATTCTCCATCCCCGGATGGGTCATGGTAAAGTGTGCGGAAGAACTTGAAGATTGTTACAACATAAAATGGGGACACAGGTTGCACAATCAATCCACTGCTGAGAGTAGTGTCATTTTTCCCCAAAACCAATTATTTTGAGAGTTTTGTGAATACTTTAGGGTGGTGCCTACTTAATGAACCCCCAACACATGGAGGATTGTGAATAAGGCTCACGAAATCAATGAGTTATATCAAACTCAAATCGAGATCCGAGAGATTAGGTATTGTTATACTTGGGTAAAAACTAATGACAACACTTTTTACTTGAAGGCGAGAACAACATATATAGTACTTGTTGGAAATCTTCCTAACACCAATAATGGTTATTAAAGACATGGATTTATTAAAAAACAGTGGGATCATACACTAATTCCTAAGGTTAATGAACTCTATAGAGGCTTTAGGTTCCCTAGAAGGGGACACAAAATAGTTAATTATTTCCTTTTGGTTGCATTTTGTTTTTATCGACCAAGTTTCACATGGATTTGTTTTAACATCCATTTTATATTTGTTATGTGCAAAAGCTTCCAAGAAAAAGGATCCTGACTCTTCTCACGTTAAATTTTCCAAACTAGTTAGAGTTTGGACTTTGAGGAGGCATTTGTCTACGTGTGGCGTGCATCCCAAATTTGCATCCTTATTTCCTAAATACACCAATACCATCACCTATTTCAATCCTAGACATATGGATAGAATTATTGAGATATTAGCCCCTTCAAGTAGTGATGGGTCTTTGGGTGAGTCCATTTCGTCCTTCTTTGGGTTTATGAATGTTGTTGTTATCCTTGTTGTGCTCCTCACCAACTCGGAAGAAGAGATGGCCCCAAGGAGAAATATTGGCACTTTATTAGATGAGTTCGGCCACCCTACTTCCCCAAAAGTCAAATCTTCTAAAATAAAGGATATTGGGGTTCCATCCAGCCTTGTTGACTTGTCATATTATCCCAATATAAATCAAGCTCAAAATAAGAGTAAGACCGATGATGGTCCTTCTGTTGCTGCCACTGTTCCTAATAAAAAGGTCGATGCCCACATCAAAATGAAGGGTTACCAACTAGTGTCTATGGCCAAGAACCTTGACTTGGTCCCCTCATTGCCGAGGGACATTCTGGACATGGATAAGGATCAAGTCAAAAGGATGACCACCGACCATCTAGTTTCTCATGTTTCCCAGGTGTTATCTCTGGTAAGCCTTTGTACTTTGGTCAAATTTTTAATGTGGTAATTTCTTACGGTACTAATTTATGATCATCCTCTTATTTGAAATTCATGGCGGACTACGTTAATATCCTCGATAGAAGGGATGATAAGGCCAAGGCTAAAAATTACCTTGAGCACATTCTGATGAAGTCTTAGGACTCTAACAAGGCCGTAAGAAGGAAACCAAAAGGAGATGACAGAGCTAGAGTTTAAGAACGACCAGTTGAAGAAGGTCATCGAGGAGAATGCTCAAGTCCTGTTTGATTCTTTAGGATCCAAGGACAAGACCTATGAGAAAGGTTTTGACGAGGCCTTTAGTCAAGCCAAGAATAATGGCTTATATCCATAAGTCCAACTTGAAGAAAGGTCAGGATTTAGACTTGGACAAGAATAAGGTCCCCCTAAATCTGACCTTTATAGAGATTATGACCTAGGATCTCCACCAAAGGACGAGGCAGAGGGAGAGGCCTCAGATAGTGGTCAGGCAAAGGATGGTCCCGAGCAAGAGAAAGAGGATGTCAACCTCAACAAGGGTTCAACCAATCAAGACCAGGTTAAGGAGAAAAAGGAACAAGATAATTAGATTTAGTTTAGGTTTACTTATTTTTTATTTTCCTTTATTTTGATAGATATGTTGTAAGGCTTTCCCCATCCTTTGACTTTTAATGAAAACTTCCATTTTTTTCTTGTCATTATTTATCTAATTATTGACTACTTGCGAGTTCTTTAATTTTTTCTCTTCTTTCGGAATACCTTTTCTTTGATCTTTATAGTATGATAATAACTTGGAATTAATAACAATATCCCATAAAAGTGAAGCTTAAGATTTGATAGTTGGTCGGGAATCTTTTAGCCAAGCTCGTGAATTATTTGTGTTTGTTCGACAAGCACTTCGAAAAAGGGCGAGTGCCTATGGCGAGCATGTTAGAAAGGTTGCTTCGCTAAGAGCCAAAGTCAAAGATGTTGTAGACATTTCTGAACTTTTAGACAGGGAGAATAATAGTCCGAGGGAGAATCTCAATCAAGACGATAGAGCCCACAAAGAAGACTAGGTGACTAATAACAATCTTTACAATAAAATAATAAGGTTGAGGTACTAATTCCTCCATGGCCATCGCGAAGTTTGGGCGTCGGTCTATGATGGACGTTGGATAAATGACTTACTGCACTTGGATGAAGCCAAGCATATTGCCTACAAGAATGGATGGATCAATGCCCCGGAGCTAATGAAAGTGCCTAGGAACTCCCAATTCTGGCGTTGGTAAGGGGTAAATTATCCATTTATGCAGCACCCTCCTCTAGGAGTGAGGAATCATAGATCCCAGCCGACACCATCCCCATCCAATTGATAAATAACTATGTTCTCGACCATGATAATGATGATGAGTTATGACCTAATCCAAATGATGATGGTCTCCAGGCTAGAGTGGCTAAAGAGTTGGATCATCAAAGATGAAATGATGGTGAAATATATATATTTTGTAATGTGTCAATCTATCCACTTTGTAAATATTGTTTTACTATGAATGAAATTAATTCCATATTTCACATTTTCCCATGTTTTCTGTCGAGTATGCATTTATTATTCGCCTTACCTTTTAAAAAATTTCGTTACGGAATTTTAGGCCTTGGACAAACTATGGAAAAAATGTACTTGGTTGCAGGTCCATCCACTCATTCAGGATATTAGCCTGACAAGGTCGGGACACTTAGTGCCTATGGATCCCCCATAGGTTTTTATTTTATTTTATTTTATTTTATGGAAAATTCTTGATGATTTCGTGTTTATTAGTGATGAAAATATGTGACCTTAAGATTTGATTAAATGTAATCTTACTAAGGCATTCAAACTGTTGATCAGAGTTCAATGTGGTATCTGAACCAACAATCAAAAATTGATCGGATAAACTCCGAGAAAATACAAAGATAATGTTGATATAATGATAACTTGAAGATAAACAAAGTTGGCCTGCAAATTGGAACAATGAGAAAGTTAATTGCATTAATTGAACTTTAAATTATTCGCTAAATAGAAATCTAAAATTTAAGCAAAGCTAAAAATAAAATTTCCTAAGATGATGGCATTCCAACCCTAAAAAATATACCTTCCCCCCATTATTTTTAAATGGTAGGATCCTTGGAAGTTATCTCTAATAATCTTGTAGAGTCCCTTCGAGTTAGGACCTAATTTTCCATTCGATGTATTTTTTACACTGTCGATCATTTTTTTAGGGACAGTGTCTCTGACCCGGAACCTCCTTGGATTCACACTTTTATTGTATTTCTTTGCCAACTATTGTTGGTAAGAATCCAGTTTAATCAACAGGCTGAGCTCAGTCCTTATGATTTCTTCATTAACTCTTTGGTCGGCAACAGTCGTCTTAATGGTTGGCAAGTGATTAGGCAGTAATTCTTCCAAAATGCTTCCCTAATTTAGTATCTTTTAGCATCCAGAATAATGCAATTGCTCTTGAATTATCTCGTTTCCATGCTACTGACCCTTCTACATAGTATTACGAGTTTTGTACTTTTTCCAAGCCATTTATAGGTATTTATTGCTAAGGGAAAAAAGGAGAAAGTCAAAGAAAAAGAATCAGTCAAAGAAGAAAAGTCAGAAGGGCAAGAGTGTAATTTCCATCGAAAATCCGGAAGAAGACCCAACATGAAAGTTGAAGATCTCAATTCAACGAATGCATAGGTAGAAATGGCATCCAATTCTGATTCCTGGGAAGAAGTTACGGGGTTCTAAAGATGCAAGATATTGAGGAGAAATTGAAGATAATTTAAAGACCAAATGCGGACCTATCCGTTTTCCAAAATAATAGGACCGATTTGGACCCTCAAAACCTACTGGCCAAAATCACATAGCTGAACGATCATATTTCTATTAAAAAGGATCGATCCAGATTTCTATCACTAACTAGAAAAATTGGCATAGCGGATCGATCCTATTTCCCAGAAAAAAGGATCGATACGGATTTGAATGAGGACTGATCTGCCACTGCAGGCCCGGACCGGTCCGTCGAGGATAAACTTGATTTTCTTGTTCCAATTTTAGAGTTTGATTCAACTACAACTCTGGATTTTTCATGATGTATTTAACCTCTAGTTATTGTTAGACAAGGGAGTTCGATTTTTAGTTCTCTAGGTAGGAGTAGAGGGTTTTTGTAGGAAAAACCCTAGTTTTTCAATAAGAAGTTTAGCTGTAAGGATTGCAATTAATTGTCTTCAATATAATTAATGTTCTTCCTTTAAAGTTGAAATAGTTAATTAGTTTAATTGCTAGTTCGATTCTTCGCTTCTCTTTTCATCTAGTTTCTATTAATTATGATGTTTTCTTCTTCTCAGCCCATGCTTCCTTTTAATTTAACTATGGCCGGCTAAGTTTTTAAGGGTTAGGGTGCATGAACCCCACCCGATGTAATTCACAATAATGGGAAATATACTTTTGAATTAAAATCTTAGATGAATCGTATGGCATGACGGTTGCAATCGTCGTAGGACTTTTGATCTCGTTTGCTCTAGGTAATCGTGATGCTTAAGAGTGCGATGCGCATATTGGTTAATGCGACGCCGCTTTACTCCTCCTTTGATTACATATTGTGCGGGCTACAATCCCTCATATATGTAATGCTTGGGAGTACTAAATACCGGATTCTTTTAAAATTCTAATTTTGAATCTAGTATCCTACGAAGTGAATTGCTAGGGTGTGGGGGATTATAACCCGACCTATTGTTCTTATTTCATAGTTAATTCGTAAAACCATTTGTGATCAGCTTTTCGTTTAATTAGTGTAGTTGCATTTTGTTCATTCTTAGTTTCATTAGTTAATTATTTTCAAATTTTCCTCTAGTTGTAGTTGTATACCCCAAATCATCTTTTCTTTCTTTCTAGAGTCAAAGCTAGGTTACCCTCGTCTTCCCAACGTTGTCAAGACTCCGTTCGTCATTTTTCCCTGAGGATAGATTACCCGACTTATCGGATTATTACTTGAGCGACAGGCTTGAACTTGAGCCTAGATAGCACGCACTCAGATACACATTTTTGGTCGCGTTAAGTTTTTGGCATCGTTGCTGGGGAATTAGGTAAACTTAGGTTAGATCGATTCAATCTAAAGCGTAGACCAAAAATTCAAAAAAAATCAATATATATATATATATATATATATATATATATATAATCATTATTTCTCAAAAGCCTTCAATGTCAAATCCTGAACATACTCAAACTCCTCAAAATACTCCAACCAATATCCACGAAAATCCGATTGTTGAGTATAACTCTGAAAGCCCCCACACACCTCGCGTTCCATAATTTTGGGTTCCACTTCTTACTCTTGAGCACTCTATCGGTAGTTACACCCTCAGTCAACCCTCGAGTCACACATCTAGGACACCGAATGAGTATTTCGAGTCATTTGAAGAGAGCGCGAGTGCAATGTCTGATGCAACGAGTTTTGGCACTGAAGAGGGAAATCTACCCTATCGTCCCATGAAAGATTTACTCTTTCCTGAGCGGACTGTCACCCCTAGTTGCATTTTACTCATGTATAATTCCGATCAGTTCCACTTCTGCAATGGGATGATACATATTCTCCCATCTTTCCATGGAATGGACTCGAATAAACCATACCTGCATATAAGAGAGTTCGAAGAGGCATGAGACAGATTTAGTGACCAAGTTTGCACGCAGGATGTCGTTCGCCTACAGTTTTTTCCTTTTTCCTTAAAGGATAAAGCCAAGACTTGGCTATGGTCTCTACCCCTGAACTCCGTGATTTCCTAGAGGGATCTGCAATCCAAGTTTATCTCAAAATTCTACCCACAACACAAGACCACCTCTGCCAAAACTCAAATCCAAAGTTTTTGACAACAAGATAACAAGCCTTTTGACAAGTATTGGGAACGTTTCTAAGAGTTAGTAAGTACATGCCCCCATCATGGCTTTGAAAAATTCCTTCTAATCTCTTGCTTCCATAATGGGTTGACATTGGCTTCCAAACAGCTTGTCCAAACAATGTGTGAAAGACCTTTTTGGGATTTAGACTCCAGCGATGCCGAAGCCCATCTTAAGTATGTCTCAGATACTACTCAAGGATGGGGACACATCTGATCCTAATACCCAATCTCAGCCTAGATAAGCATCTATCCCTCTGACTACATCCGGTATATACCATTTGGATAGTAATACCTTAATAGACCATCGATTCGATCAGTTTCAGAGTGCTATGAAAGATTGGTTTGATGGCCGGTTGAGAGATATCTCCAGATCTAGTTGTGTTTCGAAAGAAAAGGTGTGTGCTATCTATGAGGTAGGCCATTCCACAAAGGCATGTCCAATGATTTTTGCCTACAAGTTCATGCACACCGAGAAGGTGGATGCCATAAGAGGATTTAAGGGAAATTTTAACACCTCGCATGGGAATTTGTATAACCCTTCATGGAGAAATCACCCTGTTTAATTAAGAACAACCAGAAGTTGCGATGAATCCACATTCACAGATTGTCCCACCTCCACCACCTCCTCAATTTTAACAAGCACCGCCTCCTCTAACTCGGTATATTACTCCACCACGGAGGAATATCGAGGATACCATAAATCAGTTTATAAACTCTCAAACTGCAACAAATGCTAGATACGATCGCATGTTCGCTGACATGAATGCGAACATCTCCAAGTTGCAATCCTCGTTGAGTATCCAAGAGAATGGAAAGTTTCCTGCCCGGGGCCAAAGACCTCCCCAAGGTCAAACTAGTGTTATCTCCGCATCTACTGAACATCAGGAGCAGTGCCAAGTAGTAACCAATCTTCGTAGTGGGCGAGTTGGTATTTTTCACCTCCCCCATGCGACGCATGAAAAGACAAGGAGAATTTTCCCGACACGAAAGAGGTTAAAAATATCCCCTTGAATGAGAGTGAAAAGGAATACACTAGTGAGTCTGAGGTAGTTGTAAAGCCACCCTCCGCTGTGCCATTTCGTCAAAGATTGGTTCCTTCCCACAAAGGTACCATAAGTGATGAAGTGCTTAAAACCATGAGATTGAACTTACCTTTCCTTGATGCAATAAAGCAAATTCCAGCTTATGCAAAAGTCATTAAAGATTTATTGACTGTCAAGAGGAGGATGAAGGTAAAGAAAAATGTGTTTCTATCCAATAATGTGAGCTCCATTCTTCTTAACGATCTCCCACCTAAATATAAAGATCCCGGTGCACCCACCATTTCCTGCACCATTGGATAAAATAAAATTTAGAGAGCCTTACTCGACCTGGGGAGCGAGTGTTAATATCCTCCCCTATTCAATTTATCGATAGCTTGATCTAGGTGATCATAAGCCCATGAGTATCACTCTCCAATTAGTGGATCGAACCGTGAAGATACCGATGGGTATAGTTGAGGACGTGATAGTCCAAGTGGATACTTTCTACTTCCCAATAGATTTTGTCATTTGGGACATGGATCCCTCCTTCGCCTCGAAAAATCATGTTCCCATCATCCTTGGATGCCCATTCTTAGCTACGGCTAATGCACTGATCAATACTCGAAATGGGCAGATGCAACTCACTTTGGGGAATATGACTTTAGAAATAAACATCTTCAACATAGCCCAATAAGCAAGGGAAAAAGATGATCTTTACGCGGTGAGCTTAATTAATGAGATCATAGAAGGGCACATTGAGGAAAACTACTGTGTAGATGCCTTATAAGCTTGCCTAGTGTCTAGTCATCAGAGCGAGGGAGCTTACACTGATTTTGAGAGAGAGATTGAGGAGTTGAGAGACTTACTCGATGAGAGAGCATCGGACGAGGACGCGAGAGATATTAGTTGGATTTCTCAATTCAAAGAGTTACCTCCGAGGGAGGCATGCATGGTGCCCTCTATCGATGCATTCCTAACTCTCGAGTTGAAGAAACTACCCTCCAACGTTAAATATGCTTTCCTAGGTGAAAGTGAGACTTTTCCTATTATTTTCTCCTCTAGCTTAGATGAAGAGAAGGAGGGTAAGCTTTTAAAGATTTTGAGGAAGAAACAAAGTGATTTTAGTTGGTGTATAGCTGATCTAAAGGGGATAAGCCCTCTAATTTGCACTCACAAAAATCACATCGAAGAGGATGTCAAGCCCTCGAGAGAAATGCAAAGAAGGCTAAACCCCACTATGAAAGAGGTAGTGAGGGTAGAAATCATAAAATTGGTTGATGCCGGGATTATCTACCCAATCTCGGATAGCAAGTAGGTGAGACCCATTCAAGTCGTTGCGAAGAATTCGGGCATGAAAGTGATTGAAAATGCCAAGGGAGAGTTAGTTCCCCAACGTACCACTAATGGGTGGTACGTTTGCATTGATTACCGAAAACTCAATGTCGAAACTAGGAAAGACCATTTCCCCTTGCCATTTATCTATCAAATGCTTAAAAGAGTAGCGGGTCATCCTTATTATTGCTTCCTAGATGGTTATTCCGGATATAACCAGATTGAGATAGACGTACTCGATCAAGAGAAGATAACCTTCACTTGTCCCTTTGGCATATTTGCCTACAAATGTATGTCATTTGGCTTGTGTAATGCACCCGCGACCTTTCAAAGGTGCATCTTGAGCTTATTCAGTGACATGGTTAAGAGAAGGCTGGAGGTGTTTATGGATTACTTTAGTGTTTTTGGCACCTCTTTTGATCTATGTCTAGCCAATCTTGAAAAAGTACTAGCCCGATGTGTGGAAAAGAACTTAGTGTTGAATTGGGAGAAATGCCATTTCATGGTAACCGAGGGCATAGTTCATGGCCATATAGTGTCATCCAAATGGATCGAGGTTGATAGAGCAAAATTCGATGTCATAGCTGACCTACCCTAACCTAAATTGCTAAAGGACGTGCACTCTTTCTTGGGCCACGAGGGGTTTTATAGAAGGTCCATTAAGGACTTTAGCGCATCGTTAGACCCTTAAGCAACCTTCTTATGAAGAAAAACCCATTCGAGTGGAATGAAGCATGTCAAAGTGATTTTTAAAAATTAAAAAGAATTCTTGTGTTCGCTCCCATCACGCAAGCTCCGGATTGGTCCTTACCATTCGAGCTTATGTGTGATGCTAGCGATTATGCGATAGGAGATGTTTTGGGCCAAAAGAAAGATAAAAAGGCTCATGTCATCTACTACGCTAGTCGGACTCTTATCGAACCACAACTCAACTATTCCACCATGAAAAAGGAATTGCTAGCAGTAGTCTTCGCTCTTGACAAGTTTTGGTCCTATCTTATCAGTTCCCCCATCACTTGTTTCACCGACCACGCGACTTTAAAATATCTCGTTGCAAAGAAATAAGCAAAGCCACGCCTCATAAGGTGGATCCTACTCTTACAAGGGTTCAATTTATCCATTAGAGATAAAAAGGAAGTAGAAAACTTCGTAGCCGATCATCTACCATGACTCTCATCCAACATACCTAGCGATCCTACATCCATAGACGAGTACGTCCCGGATGAGCAGCTCTTTGCCACCTCTTCTTTGCCCTGGTTTGCGAATATAGTGAACTATCTTATTACTGGAGTCATCCCTCCAGAGTGGACACCGCATGATAAGAAGAGGTTTATAAATTGGTCGCGCATGTTTTTCTACAATGATTCACTCATGTTTAAATATTGCACTGACTAAATCATCCGAAGATGCGTACCGGATGACGAAATTCCTAAAGTCATCCAATTATGTCATTCGGAAGCATGTGGAGGCCACTTTTTCGTGAAAAAGACAGCTGCTAAAATTCTCAAAAGAGGTTTGTATTGGCCCACAATGTTTCATGATGTAAATAATTATTGAAAATCTCACGACAGGTGTCAATGGATGGGGGCGATTACCCGACGAGACATGATGCCATTAACCTCGATTCTCATCATTGAGGTTTTCAATTGTTGGGGTATTAACTTCATAGGCCCTTTTCCCCCGTCCATTGGATACCAATACATCATAGTCAACTAGACTATGTTTTTAAATGGATGGAAGCTATAGCTACCCAGACTAATGACAATAAAGTGGTGATAAGATTCCTGTAGAAACGCATACTTTCTCGATTCAGTGCACCAAAAGCGATAATCAGTGATAATGGCACGCATTTTTGTAACAAGCCGTTTGAGAAGATTATGAGAAATTATGGTTTCGTTCACAAGGTTAGAACTTCCTATCACCCACAAACGAATGGGCAGGCCAAGTTGGCAAATCGTGAGATCAAAAACATACTAGAAAAGACCGTTAATTCTGACCGAAAAGATTAGTCCCTTCGATTGAACGATTCGCTATAGGCCTACCGTACCGTATACAAGAACCCACTTGGAATGTCCCTAATCCGCTTTGTGTATGGAAAGCCTTGTCATCTTCCCGTTGAGTTGGAGCACAAAGTGTATTGGGCTATTAAGATGGTAAATTATGATATGGATAAAGTCGGTGAAGCTCACAAACTTCAACTGAATGAGTTGGAAGAGACACGCAATGATGCGTATGAGAATGCCAAGATTTTAAAAGAAAGGATAAAACTTGCGCATGATAAGATTATTCGACGGAAAGAGTTTCAACCTGGACAAAAGGTACTCCTCTATAACTCCGGCTTCATCTATTTTCGGATAAATTAGGGTCCCATTGGACTAGGCTATTCGTTATTAAGACCGTGTTTCCCCACGGAACTGTGGAGCTGGATGATCCAAAAGGGGGGAACACGTTCAAAGTCAATGGACAATGCCTAAAGCCATATGTAGAGGCGTGCATAGAAGATATTGACACCATTTGGTTGTCGGATCCCATTTACGGGATAAAGTGAGCTGAATTTGAGAGGTCGTCGCACCCCCGGCGTGTATGGGGTGAAATCTTGTGTACCATAGTTGTGATTAAGTTACGATCATTAGAGTCTTTGGTTTGCATTTTGAGAAGTTAAGGGTAAGAGCTAAGCACAAATTCTGAAGAGCATTACTGTTGTTGGAGGATTCTGGAAAAAAAAGGAACACGAATCGATCCGCACCTCGGCACGCGGACCGGTCCGTATGGGATTAATTTAAAAATAAAAAAATGGGACACGGACCGATCCGCCCCTGGGCACGCGGACCGGTTCGATTCCTGTAACTCTACAACTCCCTTCGTTGCCCCAATCCATTCATCTCCCTCCATTTCATCTCTTCCCTCTTCCCAACCCTATTTCCCTCCCAAAAACACACCCTTTTCCCTCCCAAGCCCTTCCCTCCAAAAACCTATCACTTCCCCCTGCCCACCTATAAATAAAACCCTCTTCAACCCTATTTCACCACACCTTTCATTTACCCACACTCTCTACCTCTCTATTCCACCCTCTATTCCAACCAAAATAACCCTTCATGGCCAAGCAACCACCCCCAGAAAAATACAACTCTATAGTCATTGCTGAAAATAGGCAGCTTCCATTCTGTTCCTACGAGGAGCAACGTTGGTGCCACTGCTTCTTCAGTCACGCCCGCAAGCTGCACATTCAGAGGCAAGTTCTGTGGGAGGAGCTGCCCACCAATGTCACTACCCTCTTCATATCAAAGGGGTGGTGTCGTTTCCTCAATGAGCTGTTCGATGTCGTCTGGGTCAATGAGGTGCATTCCTTTTATGGGTCCCTCATGCGCACCAGTAATTTTCAAGTCGAGGCATACGTTGACCAAGCCCCCATCCCGTTCTCACTTGGCATCCTCACTAACAAGCTGACGGAGAAGGATGTCCCTCACCCATCCCCATTCCAATACCCCAACAATAGCCCACCCCTAGATAAAGATGTTTGCATTGCCCGTATCACCCCTGGACAACAGTGGCTTCGAGGACCTTTTCCCGTCGGCCAACTAGATGATAAAATGCGCATCACCTTCCAAATCATTTGCGCCAACATTCTACAAATTTTAAACAATTCCATCATGCTCCCTCGTCAAGCCACCCTTATCTACCACCTTTATGATCCACACTCCACTATCCACTTGGCCCGCACAATATACCGAGACATTTTCCATGACGCCGCGGATGAAAAAGGCGCTGCCCCGCTCCCTTATGCCCGAATCATCTTATTTCTTCTCGCCGACGCTGGCATTCAACCTCCAATCGGATTTCCACATCTGCCAAATCCTTTTGGACAGCTTACCCGAACCAAAAGTGCATCTCAAAGGGATATTAACCAAGCCTGACAAGCCATCGCTGATCGTGATGATAGCGATGAGAAGGAGTCTGCTGACGAGTCCTCGAACGATGAGGTGGCAGCGGATGACGTGAGCATGGCCGAGGGCGAGGAGTCCGAATACGTGGAAGAGGAGGATCCTGACTATGAGTTTTCGGGAAGCCATATTGATGCGCGCATCTCTGTGCTTGAAACACAACTTTCGGGGTTCATAGCGCGCTACGATGCTAATAGGGAGGAGGAGCAATGCGCTTATAGGCGCGACACGAGCATGATGAAGAAGCTTCAAGCTCAAATTTTTTAAATGTCCTTCAATGCCCCTCCCCCGTCCTACTTGTATGACTCGTATGACCCTAGCGCACCCGGTAGCTGTAACCCTCCACCCCAGTGATATGTTTGATTGGTGCTTGTGTTGGTTCTCTTATTTTTTGTTTTTATGTTTGTATGTTTTTTCACTTTTGATGTACCACAGTTATTATAAATAAAAATCCACATTTTCTTCATGAGTTGTATTATTTTTCGCACTCTTATTTTGCCTTATTTAGATTCTAGTCCTTTTGATTGGAGACAATGCAAAAGTCTAAGTTAGGGGGGGGTGACAAGTGTGTATTTCCAAAACTTTACAAATTTTCAAACATGCCAAAAAAAATTAGAAAACTTCAAAATTTCCAAAAACATTTGAAAAACCTAGAAAAACCCAAAATATTTTTCTACAAAAAAATTGGAACTTAAATTTTTCAAAAATATCATTAAAATTCGGTTTAAAGTCTCAAATTGTAAAAACATAGTACACAAAGCCAAAATTGACCAAAGATGGAAATTGAGAGAAAATTGACAACTTAACGAATAAGTGTGGAGATTAATCAACCCGGTGAGAATTCGAGCCTGTCACTTTTTGTGAGTTTATAAATCCATCCGAGTTAATTGTTAACTCAAAGTTCTAATTTAGAGTCTAAAAAGTCATTGAGGATGTCAATACCTTTGTTTTGGTCGGTTATGGGAAATGTGTGTAATGTTGCCTTGAAAAACGCATTAAATGTATATCTAAACTAAAACAATCTCGAAAAGCATATGGTAACGCAATTAGTAATTTGGACAATGAAGTAGGCCCTCGTTTGTCACCTAAAAATGTTGGCCAGAAAAAGTACCCCTTTTTGCAACCCGTTTTGAGCCGAATTTTTTTTCCTTTCGTTTGACAACCCAAAAACACCCAAATGGTCCGGAATTGAGAAAGTTGGAAAAGTCAAAATTTAAGTCCGAAAAGTGCAACAAAAAGGGGCAAAAGAATAAAAATGCTCAACAAAAATAATAAGAAAAGAAAAGCCTGAAAAAAATATAAATAAAATGAGCAAAACCCGAAAAAACACTAATGGACATCTTAAGAATAGTTTTCAATTCCAACTTTCCCAAACCCATTTCCTTGTACCCATTGCACCTTAAAACCTGAAAAAGTCCTAATCGAGTCTAAATTGCGAAGTTGTTTACCGTGTGGAGAGCTAAAACACAAAAAGATAATAAAAGCAATTAAAGGTGTGAATTAGCAGCGATGTTGCCGTTTCCCTATAACCGTAATCCGATGATGAGATCCATTTACCATATATTTCCATCTTTCTATTTGTGTGAGTGAACTTGGTTCCAATGCATTTACTCTTTATATCACGCACACTGAGAGAAATAGCCACACTTTTGAGAGATTCGTTTGTGAGAGAACTCCATGAGAATTTGAATCAAAATGAATTTTCGGATAAGTAACGTAATGGTTAATCAATGGAATTTCGAGGTTAAATTTTTGGCTTCGCATACACACATTATGATTTGAGGCTCTTGAACATGAATTGATGTTGACTATTTTCTAGAAAAGTTTGAATTATACAAGTTTTGATTACTTTGAGTTTTCTTTGAGTCGAATTTTATGGGTATATTCACTACAAACCCTCACGAGACACAACTCGTCCTACTAGGGTGACCTAGGGGTTTAAAGGCTTGTTGCATACGCTAAACGCAAGCACTTTCCCGCGAAAGTGGTATTCTATCCTAATAATTTGTTAATCACGAGTGAGTTTTAGTTAAATCCTTTTACATTGCTCGGGATGTGCAAAGTGCTAAGTTAGGGGGGTTTGATCTGGCATTAATTCTTTTAAAATTACTCCATAATTTTGTATCTTTTAGCATCCAAAATAATGCACTTGCTCTTGAATTATCTCGTTTCCATGCTACTAGCCCTTCTACATAGTATTGCGAGTTTTGTGCTTTTTCCAAGTCATTTACAGGTATTTATTGCTAAGGAAAGAAAGGAGAAAGTCAAAGCAAAAGAATAAGTCAAAGAAGAAAAGTCAGAAGGGCATGAGCGTAATTTTCATCTGAAATCCGGAAGAAGACATGAAATTTGAAGATCTAAATTCAACGAATGCATAGGAAGAAATGGCGTCCAATTCCGAGTTCCTCGGAAGAAGTTACAGGGTTCTAAAGATGCGAGATATTGAAGAGAAATTGAAAAGAATTTAAAGACCAAATGCAGACTTATCCGTTTTCCAAAATAATAGGACCGATTCGGACCCTCAAAACCTACTGGCCAAAATCACATAGCGGACCGATCCTATTTCTAGAAAAAAAGGATCGATCCGGATGTCTATCACTCACTGGAAAAATTGGCACAGCAGACCAATCCTATTTCCCAGAAAAAAGGATCGATCCGTATTTTAATGAGGGCCGATCCACCACTGAAGGCCCGGATCGGTCCGCCGAGGATAAACTTGATTTTATTGTTCCGATTTTAGAGTTTGATTCAGCTACAACTCTAGATTTTCGTGATGTATTTAACCTCTATTTATTGTTAGACAAGGGAGTTCGATTTTTAGTTCTCTAGGTAGGAGTTGAGGGTTTTTGTAGGAAAAACCCTAATTTTTCAATAAGAAGTTCAGCTATAAGGATTGCAATTAATTGTCTTCAATACAAGTAATGTTTTTCCTTTAACGTTGCAATAGTTAATTAGTTTAAATACTGGTTCGATTCTGCACTTCTCTTTTCATCTAGTTTCTATTAATTATGATGTTTTCTTCTTCTCAATCCATGATTTCTTTTAATTTAACTATGTCCGGCTAAATTTTTAAGGGTTGGGGTGCATGAACCCCACCCGATGTAATTCACGATAATGGAAAATAGACTTTTGAATTAAAATCTTAGTTAAATCATGTGGCATGACTGTTGCAACCGTCGAAGGACTTTTGATCTCGTTTTCCCTAGGTAACCGGGATGCTTAAATGTGCGATGCATGTATTGGTTAATGCGACACACTTAACTCCTCCTTTGATTACATATTGTGCGGGCTATGATCCCTCATATATGTAATGCTTGGGAGTACTAAAGATCGGGTTCATTTAAAATTCTAATTCTGAATCTAGTATCCTACGAAGTGAATTGGTAGGGTATGGGGGATTGTAACCCGACCTATTGTTCTCATTTTGATAGTTAATTCGTAAAACCATTTGTCATCAGCTTTTCATTTAATTAGTGTAGTTGCATTTTGTTCATTCTTAGTTTCATTAGTTAATTATTTTCAAATTTTCATCTAGTTGTAGTTGTTTCGTACCCCAAATCATCTTTTCTTTCTTTTTAGAGTCAAAGCTAGGTTACCCTCGTCTTTCCAACGTTTTCATGACCCCGTTCGTCCTTTTTCCATGAGGATCGATTACCCGACTTATCGAATTATTACTTGAGCGACAGGCTTGCACTTGAGCCTAGATAGCACGCACTCAGATACACATTTGTAGTCGCATCACCAAGCTAGCCTCCAAAGGGAATATGGATTATATCCAATGAGCTGAACCAAAGGAAATTCCCTTGCTCGACCTCCTGGGTATTGTTCAGCATGCCCAGAGGACATTGGGAAGCTCATTCACCCAAGCGCCCTTGGATTTTTCCATCCTCTTTTTAATTCCGTCAAACACTATTTTATTGGAAGCCGCAGACTACCGTTGCTTTGAGGGTAGGCTACTAAACTATAGTGGTGTTTGATTTTGTGGCCACTGCAAAATTCCTGAAATGGTCCACTCTCAAATTCAATCCCATTGTTGGTGATAATGGTTCTCGGCATGCCAAAATGGGTCATGATACTTCGCCGAAAAAATCTAATTATATCGGTGTCCCTTATATTCTCCATAGGGTTCAACCTCTGTCTATTTGGTGAAATCGTACGTGATGAATATGAGATACTTTTGATTCCCTAGTGTTGGAAGTAGGGGACCCACAATGTCCATTCCTCATTAAGCGAAAGGCCATCGACTAGTCAAAGACTTCTGACTATTGGTCGTCTGGTGAAGCATGGACAAGAATTCTTGACACTTTTTACACTTTTTAACCTACGATGTAACGTCCTTCTATATATAGGGCTACTAATAGACCTCTTTGATGGATCTGAATACCAAAGATCTCCTCGCAGCATGACTTTCATATATCTCATCGTGTAGTTCGTACAGAACATGTAGATATTGGAGTTATGGACCCATGAAAGATAACCTATAGAGTTTTCCTTTTGGTGATAGGTAGAACTGAATATATTTTACCCTGATCTGATGGCCCTGCTTCTTTTCTATTGGTAGAACATCATTTTTCAGATACTTCACTATCGGGTCTTTCCAACTGGGAGTTATTTACATGATGTGGACTTTTTTGGTGACCTTAGGGCTCACAATGCTAAGTTGGGCAAGTTATTCCACCTCTATTATTTTTTTGAGGTCAGAATAAACATTTGAGACCAGGGTAGCCAAAGTGTCTGCATGACTTTTATTCTTTCAGGGGAACTGCTGAATATGGACTTTTTTGAACTAGATGACTAGTAACTGGATGACCTGAACGTATGCTGACATATGTTTGTGTCTTATATTATAGTCTCCTAACACTTGATTAGATACCAGCCTTGAGTCATAAAATACGTCAAGGTGAGTTATACCGGGAGATAAGGCTTTCTTTAATCCCGTGATGAGAGCTTCATATTTTATCTTTATTGTTAGATGCTTAAAATCCAAGTCCAATCCCTTTCTCGATTATGGCTTGTTCTAGAGTAACTAGAATGATTCTGACTCCCTCTCCCTTTAAGTTGGAGGCCCCATCAATATAGTCCGTCCATTTATTGAGTTGGTCGAACTCTTTATTAGTTGTTTAGGCGACAAGTTTCTTATCGTCAGGCTCCTATCCCCAAGTGAACTCAGTGATGAAATATGCTAATACCTGACCTTTTATTATAATCATTGGTTGAGAGTGGATGTCAAGCCTTTCGAGTTATATTAACCACTTGGACATCCATCCAGATAGATTGTCCTTTCTAAGGACTACCTTGAGCAAAAAATTGGTGATGACTGTGACTAAGTGGGCTTGGAAGTAGTGTTGTGACTTCCATGAAGCAATAAAGAGAGAGTAAGATAGATTTTCCAATGGAAAGTAGCATTTCTCGACGTTTAGTAGCGTCTTATTAACATAATATATCGGGGTTTGGTGCCTATGTTTTTCATGCATCAACGTCAAGCTAACTGCGAGGTCGAACATCGTGAGATACATATAAACTGGATCTCTTAGATTTTGGACCACAATTAGAGGTGGTCGGCTTAGATATTACTTGATTTCATCAAGCTCCTTTGAGCATTCCTTATTCCAAGTCGGTCCTTTCTCTTTCTTAAATAGTGGAGAGAATGGTTGTCATTTATCTAAGTATTTGGAAATGAAGCGATTGAGTGTTGTCAGTATGTCGGTTAACTTCTAAACATCCCTACCTATTTTTGGGGTGAAACGTTGTTGATTACTTTGATTTAGTTAGGGTTTGATTTGATCTCCCTCTGGCAGACCAGGTAGTCTAGGAACTTCCCGAATTATACTCCAAAGGAACATTTGGTAATGTTGAGATTCATCCTATAACACCTCGGGACCTTAAAAGTCTTTGCAAGATCCCATAGGTGGTCAATTTTATACTTGCACTTAATAAGCATATCATCGATATAGACCTCCATAGTGTTTTCTAGATAATGCTTAAACATATCAGTGTCCAACCATTGGTAAGTCTCTCCTACATTCATGATCCCAAATGGTTTGATTGTGTAGTAGTATAATCCAAGAGTGGAAATTAACGAGGTCTTTTCCAAGTCAGGGCTAAATAGAGGAATCTGATGGTACCCTGAGTATGCATTCAGGAAACCCATGCGTTCATGGTTGTCTATGGAGTCAACTAATTGGTCGATCATTGGTAAAGGAAAATTGTCTTTGGGACAAGCTTTGTTGAGGTCGGTGAAGTTTATACAGACTCTCCACTTTCCATTATTCTTCTTAATGACCACTGGGTTCGAGAGATATTTGGGTAATTAAACTTTTATAAAGGACCATTCCTCCAGAAGTTTCCCCACTTCTTCTTCCACAGCCTTTGCCTTGTCTGGGGATCTTCGGCACGCCTTTTATGATTAAAGGGAATGATGGGCCCATATGAAATAGATGGCATATGACTTTGGGATCAATCCCAAGCATATCAAAAGGCTTCCAAGTAAATACCTCTTAATTCTCTTTAAGTAAATAGATCAATTCTTATTTTTTGTGATCTACGTGTGAGATACCGATCAGAAATTTCTTATCTGGTTGTAAATCGTTGAACATTAATTCTTGTAATAGTTTCATGACTCTGTCTACAAGGGTCACACTTGTTTCTTCCACCCATAATTTTTCATACTTTTATTACTACTTAGATAAAGTAGTCCCGCCCTTGGTCAGATGATCCACGACCACCTTTTATTATTTTTCTTCTGTATAGGTTTAATAGTAGTAATGAAGCTTTATCGAGCAACAATCTAGTTTCCCCCTATTTCCATTATCCCCCGGTTGGTGATGCATTTGATCTTCTGGTGATAAGTGGAAAGGACGTCCTTCATGGCATGAACCATCCTCTTCTGAGGATAGTGTTGTAAGAAGAATCAAAGTCCACAACTAGGAACTCGATTAACTTCAAGATATTCCCAGTTTGTACAGGAAAAATCACCTTCCCTATTCATATTATCATTTTTCCATCCAATCCGACCAGAGGAATGGTTGGTTCCTTTAAATCCACCATCTTAAGATTAAGGTTACTAAATAACTTCTAATATATAACTTCTAAGGATCTTCCCTGGTCAACTTATAGCTTATCCACACCCATGTTGTAAATCCTCATTGTGTTACTAACGCGTCATTATGCAGACTTTTGACTTCGATTAAATCTTCCTCAAAAAAGACTATATGTTAATTATAGTCGATATCTTCTAGACGTCGGCGTTTCACTGCTGGATTTTTATAAAGGTCGATCGAGAAACCCTCCATCACTATAATGACTTTATTCAGTTCCATCCGAAGACCATTGCCTTAGATCTGATTCGGACTTGATCCTCCATGGATGATTATCAACTCGTGTCTGGTATCATCATTATCTAGGAAATTATCAATCTATAGTAGGCTTTAAACATTTTTTCTTCACCTAGCCATCTAGGTGGTCGGTCCAGGCCAACTCTTTTATATGTAACTTAAGAGCCTTACCGTTCTTTATCTTGTGTCCATGCTCTTTGTAATAGGTGCATCTCAGAGTGGTGTTCCTCTTTGATGGATATTTTATTATCTTACTCGATCACTTGAGGAATTATTAATCTTTTATCTTATTCATGATCTTATAAATGGGCTCTTTAAAAACAATGTTGATCGTCTGTTAAGTTTATGTAGGTTCCGCCTTGTCATTATTTTTGGATCCTACTTTATGTTCCTTCCCCTTTATTGGGGATATTCTCTTTGTCACCATTTTTGTCCGTCTATGATAGGTTATTTTCATGATGGGTACCAGTAACCACATCTTTGACCTTGTCATATTTCTTTATTCCAGGCATGATATCATCAACAGTGCTGGCTTCTTTTTTGGTGAGACATAGAGTTGTTCGGCAGAACAATCTTGAATGAAGCCATAGAAACCTTCCCAACGCTGTCCTCCACTTCATTGTCAGTTTATAAGTACCTCTGAGCTTATTTTTATAAGGTCTCATTTAGTTTCTTCTGCATAATGAGGAAGTAATCCATTATCTTCGGATGAGCACTACTAGTGATAAATCTAGAAGTAAAAGATTTTGTGTGCTATTAGAAGCTATTAATCGACCTATGTGGGAGATTTTTGAACCACTTTGGGGCAATATCCTCCATATTGAAGGGGAATATACGAAACATGAGAACTTTATTTTTATTCCAGATGGTCATGGACTGCCAGTACCGACAAACATGATTGATGGGACCAGTCTTCCCATTATAGATCTTGAAGTTAGGTGTGGTGAAATTTTTAGGCGACTCTAGTTCCACAATTTATCTTGAGAATGGAGGCCTCATCTGACTTATAGGGTCCCTACTGTCAAAACCAATGATGGATTTTACCCCTGATGAGCGGGGTACTCTTTCATATCTCTATGGATGAGGTCACGAAGATCCTTCTTAAGATGTCCTCCTCCCTAGTTGCTTTTCTCTAACGGACTCCTATGCCTGGAGTGCTCCTTATCACATCACAAACTCCTTCCTCGACTGTGATTCTTTATCGCATGAGGGTTAGGTGTAAGGAAAAATTTCTAATCGAGTCAATCTGTTTGTAATTGGATTAATTCGGACAAAACATTTAAGTTATAGGTTAGGATTAATGTTGTCGATCTTGTAAGACTTTGACATGTTTGATGAAGATGTAGCGGGTAGGCTTCAAAGATGGATATACATCATGTCATGTTTTGTGTCAAGTTTGTCTTCATGTATACCGAGGAGCTCATAATTTATGGATGCATTTTGAATATGGTCCTTGGACATTTGTAAGGGTGTTTATTTTGAACCAAATTTATTGGAACTATTTTTCAAATTATTTTTTGAAGAAAAATATTTCTTGTTATTTATTTCGTTAGAACGAGTTTTAGACCTCGTTAAAATGATATGTCATTTTCATTCAAATGAGTTTAAGACTTCATTAGAACGAATAAAGGAACTTCGTTAGAACGTACATCTAATGAACTTCAAATGTGCACTCTCAGTTTAATAGTGGGGGACATATTGGAAGCTTGTGGGAACGTCGTTAGAACAAATATGCCTATTCGTTCGATCGAGTCTAAGTATCTTAGAATAAAAACAAGCATTTTATTCAAATGAACCCCATGATTTCATTTGAATTAAACCCGCTGCCTTGAAATTCGTGCTTTATCTATTTAAGGCATGTTAGACTCTAATTTTTTAAGAACTTTTGGCGAAAACCGAATTCCAACCTCTTTACCAAAGTTCCAAAACCATAGTTTCACCCTTTGAGTTTAAATATCCAAGTTTACATATTCATATGCTTTTAGATCTTTCGTTTGGTAACCAAAGTTTTTTTCTCAACATCTTGAGTTGAGAAGGTGTTTCGTGCGGTGGACTCTGTACTGGTTTGTTGTGTCGTGGTGGGTGGAGGAGAGGTTGAAGATAGAAGAGCATCAAGGCTTGTGAAGGAGACAATTCATTGAGTAATTCTACTGTCTAATCTTTGTAAAACCTTATCATAATGATCTGGTTGGCTGGTTCATCCGAGGTTTTTCCCTTTGTGGTTTTCTTCGTACATCGGTGCGTTGTGGATGATTTATTTACTTTATCTGCTTCTCGCCTAGATGCATGCTTTAGGTTAAAAAGATAAAATTGGTTAATAGTTTTTTCACAACAAACGGTTTAATTTGGTGAACAAGTTTTATTGAGTTATTCTATTTAAAAGTTTTATTTATTAAAATTGAAAAATATAAAAATAAACTTTTTGTTTGTGAACATTCTAGTCTAAGCACATATTAGACCTTCTCATATTGGTATCATTGCCAGAGAACTTAGTTATTTTGTTTTGATCATGTGTTGTTAGGCATGAATTTTTATGGATTTGATGGTATTAGAACCCCGATGTTTGATGAGTTGAACTACGCATACTAGAAAATGGGAATGAAATCAGCACGTAAAGCTATAGATGAGCGGCTATGGCAAGAAGTTTTAAATGGTTAGTCCCCACCTACAACTTTAGTTGGAGAGAATAGGATACCTAAAATCATAGAATCATGGAGTGAGGCTAAGCATAGGTTATCAAAATTATAACTCGTGTTGTTTAAACGCTCTATTTTATTCTATCACCTCGGAGGAGCTCTTCCGTATTATGACATGCAAAATATATAAAGAGGATTAGGGAATACTCCAACTCACCATGAAGGAACTAGTGTTGTTAAGTCTTCTAAACTTCAAAACCTCATCACTCAGTTTGAAGCCATTAAGATGTTAGAGAGTGAGACATTTGATGAGTTCTATGCTAGACTTCCCAACATAGTTAACTCGCCGTTTAACTTGGGAGAGAAGATAACTGAAAACCGAATAATTAAGAAAATCTTAAAGTCATTGCCTTTAATTCAAAAGTGATGATTTTGAATACCTTGGGTACTTTAGATTAAACGAAACTAGAAGAGCATGTAGGTGACTTGAAACTTATGAGTTTGACATGTTATCCTCCAAGAATGATAATAAAAGGATAAGGGCATTGCTTGAAAGATCAAAAGGAGGAAACACCTATTTTGGATGATGAGTCTGACATCGAGTCCAAAGATATGGCCATGTTAGCAAAGAAATTCAAGAAATTTCTCAAATTCCAAAATCGATCAAAAGATGTGAAAAAGTTTTAAGTAAAGCATATATAAGAAGGCCAATCACTTTCCTAAGGACCATAATGAGAACTTTAAGATGGATGAGTAGAAAATTTATTTTGGTTGTGAGGGTTATGGCCATAGGGTAGTTGAGTGCCCTACTAAACTAAGGAATAAGGGAAAGAAATCGAAAACGTACAATGATGCCCTTAATGATAGTTATCCAAAAGAGGGACCCAATTCCCCAATTGAACGCAACTACATCGTGTTCATGGCTAGTCATGTGAACTTTGATGATAAATCTTCCTATGAAGATATTTCTTTGCATGACACTTTCGAGGCCATTGTTTGTGATTCCCAGGTGAGTGATGGTCAAGAGAGTGGTTAAGAGAATGATGACTAAGAAGAGGAGGATGAGTAGAGTGAACTCCAAGTTGTCTTCCGTGAGTTGTAGCGACAACTTTGAAAGTAAATTAGGATAACTTTAAGTCAGAAGCTATATTAAAAGAATTTGTCGTAAGAAATGATAATAGTGTTTTGATTGAGGATCTTAGGGCACGTGAGAGGACTCTTGGAGAGAAGCTAGGGTATGTTAAGGGTGAGAGAGATAGCCTTTGTGGTTAGATAGAGGTTATAAAGAAAGAGATTTTTGAGTTTGAGGAGTCTAGGCATTTACTTGAGTATCGAATAGTTGAGCTTCAAGAGAGATTAAAAGACTTAAGTTGTGTCAAATTTGATTTAGAATCTAGGACGAAAATTTTGGATAAGATGTTATGCACCATCCATATCAAGATGACAAGTGTGGAATTGTCTTTAATGATCAATATTCTTCCGTTACCTAATCCAATATTATTCATTTGAAATAGTCTACCATTTTTAGGAATATCGGTAAAGTTAAACCCATAGGTAACACCCCTCGTCTTGTCTACACTTGCACACATTTCATTAAAAAAGGTCATCTTAGGAGTTTTTGATATGATCTTAAAAACAGTCCTATAAAGTTTAAGAACAGATTCATTGAGGTTACCAATACCCTTAAGTGTCATATTAAATTTGATTTGGAGGCTTTACATATTAGACTTGTTGATTATCGTTTGCTTACTCATGATACTTCTCATGCTAAATCTAATGGTTGATTGTGTTCGCATGCTTGCATACACTAGCTTTTGTTCTTCATAATATATATGTTTGATAGTTGTTTGTTGTCTGAGTCTTTTATACTTTTATTTTTCATTTATCGAGTCAAATTACAAAAATACAAAAAGATTTTGTTTGTCTTTCAAGTTACTTTTTTTTAAATTGGTATTTTTCTTTTGAAAAATTTTAAAAATTCAAAAATATTTCTGGTCTTTGTGTAATTTATTTTTACACATTCAGTGTGGCATATCGGTGTGTTTGAATCCAATTCATTCCTTGCTTTACATGTGACTAGGACATTTGGTTATGATTTTCCATGCTTAGATCGTTCTTAATCATGCTTTCATGGAGTTATTTCGATTTTGATTTTCTTTATGGATTCAACTTTGTATATGCCTCCACACACACATGCATGATTTTTTTAGCGTTAACTTCACTGTTATATTTGACCTTTGTGAGATGTTCTCCCATCAATCTTGTCATCTATATATTTTGTGACTATGGAAAAATTTTGCATGTAAGAACCGTTGTCCGTGAGAATGTTTGGCTTTATTAAAAAAATATGAGGGTACACGAAAAAAGGCTACAAAATGAACAAATCTCCTTTGCGGTAAAGTCACCATTGGCAAGATCCTAGAGAAAAATATTAAAGGCAATAAAAATAGAAAAATTATCAAGGTCAACATGTTTAGTTTGTTTGATTTTCAAAAGTGAGAGCTTCAAAAGAATTGAGAGAAAATAAAATAAGTTATATGTTTATCTTTTGAGGGTGTTATAGATGAAGATCAACGAGTTTTCACAGTAAATCCTAGTTATGCATATCATGTCATGATGCTATTGATATGTAGAATCATCAATATTATAGGCTTATGTGCATTGTGCATGTTTGTTCATAAAGTTCATTTTGTCTTGTCACTTGAGGCTAAATCTTAGTTTGATAAAGTTTTGTAGTTAATTATAAATTCTTGAATATATTTGAGTGTTTAGGTCATAACTCATTTGGATATAGTTCACATCAATGCATTCCATCCCACATGTTTAGACATATCGATAATATGCTAGTGCGCAAAGCTTATATGTCTATGTCGAGTTTTTGTGATTGTTTATACCTATATATATGTGTGGGATTGTCATTGGTATATTTTTCATATTTATATATACGGTATCCTTTTTGAGTCTTTGCGGTTTGCATTTAGTCTATGTTTGCCATATACATTATCTTTGGATTTTATTTGGCATGCTATATGATCATATTGGTATTTCTCATTTGGTGTATTGAAATTTCATATCTCAAATTGGTGACTTCACATTGGTATCATACTTCATTGATTATTCATATTGGTATCTTTTTTCATCAATATTGATATTGTTTGATCATTGTTTGCATTATTTATGCTTTCGTTTCCTTGTTGTGTTTTTTTCACTTCACACCGATGTGTCCTTCCTCTATACTTCTCTTAGTATCGTATGTTCACACATTTAGGGGGAGATTTGGTTTATAGGGAAGAAATATTTTTATGCATTCTAGCTTTGTATATTGCAGAAAAAAATGGTATAGTTCCTTTCATAATTAGGACATCTTTATATTAAGGGGGGATGTTTTACCTAGGTTGAGATTATTTTAGACATTGTTAGAAGTTTATTCTTAGGAAAATTTTATACTTATTATATACTCTTTGCATTTAAAGGTGTGTTTAAGTGTGCAGGTTTACAACATGCGAAAACGTTTTCAAGCAAGCAAAGTTACTCAACGTATGCGTACATCAAGCGTACTTTTTCCTCTTGGGTTTAGGATTAAGTCCTTTTAGAGAGCTTGACGGACCACAGGATTCTTATTTTTGTTTTTTCTCGGAATAGTCAAAGGGGGAGATTTGTAAGGGCGAATATCCAGTTTAGTCAATTTATTGGTAATTGGCTTAATTCCAAACAAGACATTTGAGTCATAGATTAGGCTTTGTATTTTTGATCTCGTAAGCCTTTGACATATTTAATGAAGAAGTAGTGGCCATGCTTCAAATATGAATATAGATCGTGTTGTGTTTCGTGCCAAGTTTGTCTTAATGAATATCAAGGATCTCGTAAGAATGGATGCATTTTGAATATAGTCCTTAGATATTTTTAAGGGTGTTTGTTTTGAACAAAATTGGTTAGAACTATTTTTTAAATTATTTTTTGAAGAAAAATAATTTTTTTTTGTTTATTTTGCTAGAATGAGTTTTAGACCTCGTTCAAACGAAATGTCATTCTCGTTCGAATGAGTATAATACAACTAATGAACTTCAAAAGGTCACTCTCTGGTTAAAAGTGGGGTACACATTAGAAGCTCGTGGAAACCTCGTTATAATGAATATGCATGTGCGTTCGAACGAGTCTGGGTCTCGTTAGAACGAAACTAGCATTTCATTCTGACGAACCCCATGATTTTGTTCAAATGAACGCTCCACCTTGAAATTCATATTTTCTCTATTTAAGGCGTGTTGGACTCAAATTATTTAAGAACTTTTGATGAAAATTAAATTCCTACCTGTTTACCAATGTTCCAAAATCCTAGTTTCACCCTTTGAGTTTAAAGATCCAAGTTTACATATTCATATGCTTTGAGATATTTCGTTTGGGCACCAAAGTTTATTTCTCACAAACTTTAGTTGAGAACGTGTTTCATGTGGGGGACTCCGTACTAGTTTTTTGTGTTGCGGTGAAGAAGCGGTGTTCTGTGTTTCGATTCTATAGATGATTGTTGAACCTCATTAGTGGATACCGAGGTATGCGTGGATTCGTGCATTGTGGCATCTTACATGGGTGGACTCCTACGTTGCACTGTGGAGGAGATGTTAAATATAGAAGCGCATCAAGGCTTACGAGGGATATGAGTCATTGAGTAAGTCTATTGTCTAGTCTTTATAAAACCTTATCATAGTGATCTGTTTGGCTAGGCCGACCGAGGTCTTTCCCTTTGTGATTTTACTCATACATCAGCGCGTTATGGATGATTTTGTTATTTTATCTGCGTATCACCTAGATGCGTGTTTTAGGTTAAAAGATAAAATTGGTTAAATCATTTTTTCTCAACAAACGTTTAATTTGGTGGACAAGTTTTAATGGGTTATTCTGTTTAAACGTTTTATTCATTAAAATTAAAAAATATAAAAATAGACTTTTTATATGCGACCATTCTTACCTACGCACATATCGGACCTTCTCACTAGGTGTTCCAGTATGACAATTGCGCTTGTCCCCATGGAACTCTTGCTCATCCTTTCCAGACGGTGTTGTAAGCGTGAGTTTTCTTCCTATTGGAGGCATGTGGTGTCCTCCTGATCGCGAAGTAGTCGTTCATAGGTATCAACACATAAGATCTGAATAAATCTCAATCTATCAATGTTCTCTATAGTTAGTTCTTCATGTGGATAATAGCACAAGTTAGGGGTATTGGGACTCATGTTGGGTTTAACCTTGGACCTGACTATAGGCGCTAGGATTCCATTGTGTTCAACCTGTCGTTTGTCATTAAATGGCGGAGGTTCACTGCGTGGGTGAGATATGGATGCTTGTTAGCTTTAATTGGCTATCAAAAGGAACTCTTTCCCATAAATGGTACCAATTAATGGTGGAAAACCCTGATTGGATTATTTTCAAGCAAATAAAGTCAAGCAATAAATTAAGATCCCACAACATAAGGTATATATGGTTTGGCAAGGTGACTACATCCACGGGGTGTTTCTCTCTCTCTTTGTACTGATTAATTCATAATAACATGACTTATATTCCCCTTTTCTCAGGGGAGAGGGTTGCATTTATAGGGAACAGAAAGAAAATGAGTCATCTCAGACTCTTGGATGCATTTGTGATTTGATTAAACAGATCGAGGCTCAAGATACTCCTTGATCGGATCCCCTTTTGCTCTTATCTTCTAGATTTAATCATCTATCAGGACTGTCGAACTAGTTTCAATTTTTTTATCAAATTGGATAAATCATGTAATTCCCCCACATATATTATTTTTGTTTTGGTAATAGATAATGAGTTACCTTTGCGTTTTTGTGATCATGTATTTGGGGGTGTATATGGTCGAGGTAGGATATTATCACAATGGGGATTTATTTAATTATTCGATTTTACATAACATGTGTTTAGTGACCTCGATGGGGACTGGGGGCAACACATGACCAACGTTATTTAATTAGAGATGTTTATTAAATTATGTAATTTAATGATAAATTAATGAATAGTGATGAATGTTTATAGGATGGTAATTGCATAGGATAATAATTGTGAATTTTTTATTTGCTTATATACTTTCTTTGGGTGGTGTATCTTTGTTAGCTTGGGTGGGCCTGACTAATCACTGTTGAACTCACATTTCAGGTGCTCATCGTTGTCTCACTTAGCTTTCCTGTTTTTGATCACCGAGTTCTTGTAGTCTCACCACTTGTCAGGGGATGTAGGTGACTGCCGCTATAACCATTTTAGTTGAAAGATTTTAGCATTATTTACTTCATTTTTGAGTTGGAGCATGTATCCGGATTTACTTTTTTATGGATGGAGACCGTGATATTTTATTGTCTCTTATGATGTTAGGGGATTAATTTTATGTTTTATTGTTGGGATATTATAGAGACAGATTATGGTTTATTTATTATTAGATGGTTGCAATTCACTCCTTTTTATGTGTCTTTGCGATTTATATTATCGCACTCCATTGCGATTTATAGTTACAACTAGGGGTTTCTTGTTTCGAATCCTAGTCATCATCATTAAAGTGGATTAAAATGCATGTTTTCCACTACCTTATATGGTTTCGTATAACAATGTTTGGAATAATGTACTATAACACCACATGTGTAACATGTGTCATGATGTGGGGAATATTATTTCTTTTCCCAACTTCCTAGACCCGATTCAAACCTAAGAAAATATGATTTTGGTTTGACTTTTGTACAAATATCTTTTTCCATGACTTGGAAAAATTCCTAATGAGGAATGTCAAATCATCCTCACTACCATAGATGGAGTAACCTTATGATATTTCTCCTTACAATATATATTATTATCTTTTATAGGTTCTCCGAGATGATAATTCCAAATCCCCTCATTAGTTTGAAGTGAGACTACTAACTCTTTTGCTTTCAAGAGTAACTTAAGTACAACTTGAACTTCTAAAAAGCCATCAATCTTGTCGTGGAACTTAAAGGTAAAAGACCCAATGATATTATCAATTACAATATCAGCTTCGATTTGTTTTCTTAAAGCAAAATCCAAATTAATTATGTCGTTTAGTTGATCATAGAATTCATAAAAAAATCCTTCATGGTAAGGAGTTTGAAACGAGTCGTTAGTCATTAAAGATTCTCATTATTTATGGTGGAGATACCTTCATATGTTATTATAAAACTTCCCATGCCTCCTTTAACATAGTACACATTGAAATATGTTGGAACTCAGTAACGGTGACATAACCAAATAATGTATTTATTTCTTTTGCAATCATAACACTTTTTCTTATGTTGTTATCATCCCAACTAGATATTATTTTCGTGACTAAAGCATTGCAAAAATAGTAATCGGCGGATTCTAACTTGTCAAAAACTATTTCGGATTAAATCATAATCTCATATTATATGTGCCATCACATGAACCTTCTAATTTGAATAGTTGTTATCATCCAAAGTTAGAGGTCGAAGAAAGGAACCATCGCTTATCTCTCACAAAGTATCTACTCTAGGGAAAATCTAAAAATAATGATATTCTCTCTATATCATTTGAGAGTGTGAGACCTCAAGTGTAACTATCCAATTAAAAATGAATTACTAATTTTAAAAGATAATTTTCTTTTCAAAACAACAAAGGGAATAAAGCATCCAAAAGGTCTATGCGATAAAATATTTTATCAATATTAGAATATAATCAATTTATTTTTTATTAAGAAGTGTTATTCTAAAAATGCGAATCGGTAAGACAATTCGCACAACACCGAATGTATGAGGAAAAATTACTAGTGGGAAAAATTAGGGGGCTAAATGAATGATAATTGTACTATAGTAGGCATTTACACAAATAAAAACTGACTTACAATCACACATTGCACTAACTTCCTATCAACTATTTCATACCATATTCTCCAAGGAGAGTGCCAATAATTCAAGTACACTACACAAATACGACCAATTTTGGTCTGCAACTAATGTATTCAAATATTTTGCCAATAAAACCTTATTTGAAGTGTAAGAGCACTTCGTTTCCATGGAAATGGAACCACCTAGTAACAACCGACTACATAATGTGTGAGGATATCCTATAGTTAAAAAATATGCAATGAAAGGTTTGGTTTCTCTAGAAAACTCACAAAGTGTTTTTAAGGGTTTTTGAAATTAGAACATATTCAAGAATAAAACTAAATGAACCAAAAAAACTTATAGAAGACAATGAAAATATTAAAGTACTTTATATCTTGAAAGCTAAGATATTTTCTCTTTTAGTAATTCACTTATCACCTCTTATTTGGAGCAATGGAGAAACTCTTGACTATATAGACAGGTGCATAGAGACAAGTGGGAAACACTCAAGGGTTAGAAAATCCATAGGTCAAGACAAGATCAATGTGGATGATTAACCCTAATTTTATCTTGGCACAACTACCAAAGAAATATTTTGGAAATATATTTTAAAAGTAACAAATTTGAAGGTTGGAGATGCTTCGAGGACTCCAAAAAGGCTTCAATTATATGATGACTCAGTGACACAAGGTTGTGCTACAAGAAATATATTTTCACAGGTTCTTCCAAGATATCACGAATGGCAAAGGAGACTTTTCTTGGACGTGAATTACTTCTTCATTGAGGCAAACAATTAGCGAAAAAGGTAGCAAAAAGAAATAGAGTTTGCCAGTTTCGCAAAGTATTACATAACTTATAAATTTCTTGTCCAACATATGACCAAGTAATATTTAGGTGCATTTTAAACAAAGGATTTATATAGGTATACTATAGCATAATATATTTGGCAAATATTTAAAAAGCACAAAGTTAAATTAAATCATTATTCAATTTAGTAAAATATTTTACCAAGGGGTGAATCTATATCCTCTAGTAAATATACATTTATCCTAAGTGATTATCTCGAGATAATGCCAAGAATGAACCGTTATGAATTTAATGAAGCATTTTGAAGACCTCTTGGACTAGAATTAAAGTTTATTTTATCAAACAAAATGGGATAATACAAGTGACATGGGGTACATGAATATACATATAATCTTACATAATCATTTAGGTACACTACGTGTACCATATCCTTCAAATACCTAATACCACTAATCATACTTAGAGACTCTCTTGCAACCTCGTCTTAATCATAAGTAGGGCATCCATAATCTTTATATAAGATGTTCTGGTGATGAATTTATCCAAGAACAAGTGGATCAACTACTCAACTCTTATTGTTGATCTAATAGGAAGCTTATCAAACCACTTCATGATAATATCTCTGGAATCGGAAGAGAACATGGCACATTGGTCCCTTATTATTTTTTCATAGGGCCATAACTTGGAGATATTGATAATATGCACTATGGGATTTGTCTTTCCATCTTAAACCTTGAAGAGCGTAACAATAAAATTATTCAATAGGTCTATTTCTTCTAAAGTTCAAACCAAAAGGATATCTCATTTAATTAACCAAGGCCCTCCATGATAATTCTTTGGTTGTGTGAGTTCTAACGTGAAAAAATAAACCATTAAGATCCTTTTAGAAAAAGATGTGGATTTTATCACTATTATGTGTAATAGCCCGCATGTCCTAGTATTCAGGCTGATCAAGTCCATATATTAGGACATGTAAATTTTTATAATTAAAATACCATTCTTCTCATGTGACAGAAATATGAGATAATTTAAATATTTTCCAGTAATAAAATGAGATGATATAATGAAAACTAATAAAATCCGTCTACCATTAAAACTAATAATTTAATAATATCAAACAATGGAATAATTATCAATACAAAGAAATATCATCCAAATATCTTCAATAAAACTCAAAGAAACTATGGAATCAAAACATTCCACCAAATCCAACTAATTATCTCATAAATAAAACAATAAAAAAATATTACTAATACAAAAAATACAACTCCAACTGCACTCCTATTGTAGACACCCTATTCTAGAACACCTACAATTCACCATAGGGTCCAAACAAAGTCCCTTTAATCCCGGACCACCGTTCCTTATCTAACCTATAATCCAAGAAAATAACGCGCTCCTCAAGCCCATTTGATTTTTTTAAACTCTTGAACCGAGTAATCCCCAATCGAAAAATCATATATCTCTAAATCCTCTTTACAATGGTCCTAGTGGTGAGAGAATTAAACTTTTAATTCACGAGTTATAGCCAAAAAAATTATCCATTCCTATATGTAGGACACCTCACTTGCCTATAAGTAGACCAGGCTTACTTCATTATTTAAGGTTCTTCATTTAAGGTTCTTCTATATAAATAAACCAGCAAGTATCTGTGGTGAGTCTAGACTCTGTTAGCCAGCAAGTATCTGTGGGTGAAATTATCCTTTCTTTATTTAAGGTTCTTCTATATAAATAAACCCTTTCCCCATTTGCATAGGACCTCAATTTTAGTGCAGTATCCATTCCGAATTTATCATCCATCACTTTCACCACATTCTCTCATGCACTCTCTTACATTACCTTACTCCGCCATCATCATCCATACATCAAAATTCAGCCAATAAAGTGCTAAATGTAGAATTCAAAAGTACTTGAAGGTGCAAAACCCTTTATGTTTTACTAGTACCATAAAATCTATTTTTCATATTATAGTGTTAATATCTCATTTCCAATTGTTACACAAGCATTGATTATTAACCATATATTTTTCTCATGTTAGGGAGTATATTTGTGATGAGTTACCAATTCTATGGGGAATGGCTAATGTAAGCAATAAGCTCCCACATTCCATTGATCAAGTACCCTCGACATATATCAAACGATTCACTCGCATCGTACCCCTTGACCGAACTCATGGTAGCAGGTATATAGCATGAACTCATTTATGTATATTTATTATATAGAATTCTCTCTTGCACATATCGTCGCCACAAGTTATATAATGAGTCAATTCACATACTCTCGAGTATATCGAATAATTTCTCCCCACGTACCGATGAATGATTACCCTAATATGCAAAAGGTATATTATTGAAGTCATGCCAAAGGACGGAACATTTATAATAAACTCCCATGCAAAATTTATCATATAGATGTTTATCCTAGGACATTCATAGCTAGATTTGTGGTCCTAACGCAAAACTCAACAAAAATTTTGAGACATCTTTTTGCCCGATTTTACTTTTCTGCCTATTTCTAAAACATGACCCTATCCATGAATCTGGAAAGAAGTTAAATTGTGTCTTGTACTATGCACCCTATTTTCTTTCAAACTCGGGTCATATTCGAAATTTCACTTACACGCTAGGCAGAACACAATAAAAGTGGAACCTAATAATAACTACATTGAGGAGATTTTCTCCCCTTTTTATTTTTTAAAAATACAAAAATATTTTTTCCAAAAATAAATCACTTCCCTCTCAGGTGTGATCTCATTTCTCTTAGCTTGGCCTGGATCCCTACTGGTTAGGATCCATCATCCAATAGTCTCGGAGTTCTATTTTATCCTCACTCTCACATTCTTCATAAGAGATGGAAAGGTCATATCGCTGCTACCTCATAAAGAACCCTAATCAAGAATTCAGTCATCAGCTAGGTTTGATGACTATGCTAGTCCATCTCAGTGCTAAGATCTACAGCTTGCAATTAGACATCATTAAATTTCAAAGGAAAAAGGCTCAAACTCAAGAGATTCTCGAGCTAGAAGTTTTGTTTAATCATAATGTCATTTTCCCTACTATCATGGGTCAAGTAATTCTTGAGACTATGTGGGACCCTGAAGAATTCCATTATGATCAACATTTTGAAATGCCTTCGTATTTCCCATCAGTCAACGGGCCTCCACCTACTCATTTATATATGACAAGCCTTGCTCAACTAGCCTGGGGCTAACTTGCCTATGCATGTTTTAGTGGATCCTAAAGATAAAGAACTTAGTAAGGTGAAAAAATAACTCAACATCCATGATCATAAATTTGACTAAGTGAAACTCTTTGGGAACTATGTGGATTATACCCATATGTCCATCCCCTAAAGCTCGTCTTCCAAAGAATTTTAAAATATTTAACATCAAGAAGTTTGGGCGGGAGAGGACATCATATTGTACATTTACGCAACTATCATCGGACCATGAGTTTGTTAGGTGCAACTAAAACAAATCATATCTCAAATATTTCAATCGAACCTCAAAGAAAGTGCCATTATCCAGTTCATGTCTCTAGAAGAATATCATATTTAAATTTATAAGGACGTAGTCCATGAATGCATGGATCAGTATAAGTACAATGAAAAATAGGTGGAGAAAAAGCTGAAACTATGACCAATCGTATGTTAGAGGAAGATCATGTCAGCATTGTGAAGAATAATTTCTTGTCATACATCATAAATAACATGCGTAGTCAATAATATCCTCATTTCAGAGAATTCTGGGAAGTTAGGGTAGAAATCAAAGAAAGTGTCTTTAGTAAGAATGTGAAAGTGGAGTCAGAGAAGAAGAAGTCATCTAACCAATTCACTCCCCAAAATTTTGAGAAACCAAGTATTGCCATCAATAGCATACCCTACAATCCAACCACTTCATGGGCACTAGAATCCCTCACTTATATTATCAAAAGAGATTCGAGCTCCATGCCCCCTATCCAAAGTTTATCTAGACCTTCTCTCCCACAATCTCATCAAGATATTAGACCTTAGTCCATTACCCATTCCATTTCCCAGGTATTTCAAGCAGGATGCCTACTGTAATTTTAATCAAACCGCTGAGAACACTGATGAATACTTTCATCACCTTAAGAATGTTGCACAATGGCTTATTAACAAAGGCATCACCACCCCTCATACTGGACTAAAACCAAACACAAACCAAAATCCTTTATCTCTACACCAAATTGGTGTGAATGCCATACTGATTGTTAAAGAATCATATTTTGATCCCTTAACCAAAATCAATCACATAAATAACCATTTTCCACTCCTTCCTTTAAATAATTCCCTAACTTCCCTCCAAACATTCCTAGCCAATCTGCTCCATCCTAAAACTTCTTATGACCAGTCCCTTGCCTTGATGACTAGATATTTTATAGTAGTCCGCACTAAATTTGATACATAGAGCATCGATTTTACAACCATCCTAAAAGAACTAAAAGAATTCAAAATCATTTTTTTGTTAAAATTGACTCTTAAAGGAGATGAATATCTAATGATACACAACCTCTACATAGACGCCCAAAATTGGACCCATCACTGCTATAAGTAGTTTCTAATTCCATAAGAATTCATCCTAGATAACAGAATCTAAGTTTTGATGGAATAAATTCTAAATAAAGGAAAGATTTTCAAATATCCCAATCTTCTTATTGCAATGAAACTCAAAGAATATTTGGTCCCATTTCATAATCACTTCTCTATAGGATGGGAAGACTTGTATTTTTAAGATCTCGAGGTTATTGAATGTATATACTTTTCAAGGAACAATCAGATAGCATCCCCCGGATGGGGTGATGACTTCAGCGATTTGCATGAACCAAAAAATGAACTCGATAATGAAGTTGTCGATATACCTACCTCGTTTGTGGGGTAATCTCTTTTGAGAAAATATGGATTGAAATTAATGATGTCGTTGGAGCCCCATAGTGGATGAAGAGATGAGATTACTCTTTTATCCCTAACTTATTAATCATATTACTCAATTGGGAAACACTACAAGGATCCAGTTCCTCCTACAGACTGTATACCCACAGACAAGCGAAAAAGAGTTATTAACGAAACACTGATGCCTGAAATGACAATAGAAAAAAGTAAGATTATGCTCAACAAATGTAAAATTATAATGTTATTTATGTCTTCTCAACACCATAAAAAATCTCTCAACAAACTTCCCATGCAAGCCATGGTTCCTTCCCCTATAGCTCTCGATGAAGTTATCCATATAGTTAGTATCCCAACCATTAAGAGACTCATCTCCTTTGCTGATAAATAAACCTCCAAGTTTGTTCCTTGTAGACACCCCAACCTGATACCCCCTTAAGAACCTCCTTAGGTCCCAAACACTCTGCATACCTCTATAAACCCTAAGTCATACTCTAAGTACTGATTTGGAGGCCATTAGTCACTTATGGGCCTTATTTGACTCTGGTCAACTCTCCAACCTGAGTAAAGCTCAATGAAATTTTAAAGGGCTCTACATCCCATTTCTAACGGTTTGTACTTTGTCCAAATCGGCCTCACGGTTCCCACGAACGATCCATTTTACTCTTAGTATTGATCTGGAGGCCACCAAACTCTCTCAATCCCCATTTGACTTTGGTCAACTCTTAAACTTGAGTGAAGCTCAATGAAACTTTGAAGGGATCTAAATACTCTTTCCAACGGTCCATGTCATGCGCGAATCGGCCTCAGGATTTGAACGAACGATCCAATTTACTCCAAAAGGCCCCCAGGTGCTTCTGGGTTGATCTTGATCAACTCTTCAAATCGAGTGAAGCTCAATGAAATCTTTAATGGATCTAAATTCCCTTTTTAGTGGTTTACACTGTGAGAAAATCGACCTCATAGTTTGCACGAACGACCCATTTTACCCAGAAAACCCTTTATTCAAAGACCATCAGGCGCTTCTAAGTCCCGTTTAACTTCGGTCAACTCCTGGACCCAAAATTAGCTCAATAAAATTTTTAAGGGCTCAAAACTCCCTTTCTAACAGCCCCAGTTGTGCACGATTTGGACTTACGATTTGCATTTCATGCCCATTTTTTCAAAAAGGTATGTACCAGAATGCCTGTAGGCACCCCAAACACCGTCCCTAAAGGCAATTTGTACTTTTCTAAGGACATTTTTGTCCGTTATCAATTTAAATGTCGTATATCACTACACCATTGAAGAAGTTCAAGATGACATTCACATCAAGACGGATTTAAATAATATAGGTTCTTCAACAAACAGTCTCCGTAAGGATAACTTTGCTAAGGTTACGTTTTAGAGTACCTCAATAATGCACATAGAGTATTGGGATTGTTTTTCATAAAATATTTTCTAAGTGTTGGAGCGGAGTTTTAACTGTTTTTATTAAAAAAAAATTAATTCATTATATCTAAAGATTTTGTTCTCGGACTCCTTTCCGTAGAAAAATCATAACTACTTCAAAAAAAATCAAAAAAATACGAAACTAGAGGTCACGCATTCGTATCGAAATTATCTATAATCATGGCCTGAAATCTCATTTTATAGGTCGTTCGAATGACACCGTATGTCATTCAAAATATAGTGTGTCGCGCGAAGTATTTCTGTTGTTCAAATGACAGTGTATTTCATTGAAGCGACATGTTGTTTCGTTTGAGCGACCCACCGCCTTAAGTATTTTATAAATAGGCTTCTCAAATTTAGAGACCTGACGTTGTTATTCTGCACAAAACTGCAAAAACAGCAAATTTAGGTTTTCTCCTTTTAGGGTCTTTAACCCTTTTTGTTTACAATTCACAAACAAATCCCAATCTTTATGTGAGTTGTTTTGGAACCCAAAGAACAACCGTGTTATTGTTCATCATTTGTGGGGAGATCTCTACAACGGAAAGCTGTATGCTATTGTGGAGGGATTCGCTACGAAGTTTATGACTGCGTGTCATTAGGGATCTTTTGTGTGTTGATTCTTTGCGAAAAACTGCGCGTCTGGACTACGTGTCCTTATAGTATAGATGCATGTGGACCATTGTTGATTTCAAGCCGATGCTTTGAAGGTTTGACGAAGACACATTGCGTTATAGTTGGAGGTGATTATCAAGTTTTATGTAAGTCAACGGTCTTGTAAACTTGTCAAAGTTCTAGAAATAAAGGTTTTGCCCTTCGGGAATTTTTCCTGAATTTTTTGTCGCATGCTTATTTGATTTGTTTTGACACGTAGTTGCATATTTTAGGGATGAACTAAAATTGGTTTAAAATTAGGGAATTTGGGAAAACCATCGAGGCAATTAGTATTTTGTATTTACAAATGGGTGTCAGAGCCTGTCGTACTAATTTACTGTGTAGATTTTGTAGTGCAATTTTTTGGTGGTTATCTTTGTTCATCACTCATGTGCTTTGTTTTTCTCTCGAAGTATTCTCCTTTGAATTTGAAGTTTGTTGAAAATATTGAATTTCTTGAAAATCGTTTGAAAAATGTTTTGAAACTTTTTGAAAACTACTCAAAATCACAGAGATTTCCTTCATGAGAAACTTGTGGACTTGGATCGTGATCTTAGAAAATTAGAATTGACTAAAAAGGAGAGTGATGATAGAGTCCTATTTTTAGAAAAATAACTGAAGGACTTTAAAAATTCTAGGGTGCCCGTTTGTGTCCTTGAGGAAAATAACTTAGTTATTGATTTTACATCGGGTGAATAGACTCTTAGGAATAAGTTTGTTTTAATTGAGGATGAGCGAGAAAAACTTTTAGTTCTGATTAAAAATTTGAAAAAAGAATTCCTAATTTTGGAAGAGTCTAATTCTTTGCTTGAGTCAAAAATTTTGGAGTTGAAAAATTATTTAAAAGACTCGAGTAGTTTGTGTAGTAGTGGTAATGGATCATCGTGTTAAAATGGTTCCATTACTAAAGCCAAGACCATCATTTGTTTTAGAGGGTCAACCATTCTCAAATATGTTAAAACAGGTCAACCCATAGGTGTCGTTCAACCCGTTTACATTTGTTCACATTCTGGTAGAAAAGGGCACCTTAGGCGTTTCTGTTTTGATCTTCAAAGAGTTCCTAAGAAGTCTAAGTCTAGTATTTCATTGGATCCAAAAATCCTGTGTTGACGTGTCACATCCATTTAGGTTAGAAAATCACTTTTGGATACGTCAGGCTTTAGACGTGTTGATTCTCATATGCTTGCACATGATTTGTCACTTGCTATTTCATATCGTTAATTGCTTGCATGATTTTTGGCATACACTAGTTGTGCTTTCATGATATATATTTTCTAGTGTGTTGACATGTCTTTTTTGTATTAGTTTTTTGTTTTTGAAAAATTTTGGAAAAATACAAAAGATTTTATTTTGATAAAATTTGAAAAATCCAAAAAGATTTTTGTATTTTGTTTAGCACCATATATGAATTGACATTTAGGATGACCGAGTCACAATTTCATTTCATTTATCCATGTGACTATGTGATAGTGTTTTAAGACAAAAAGTCATGTCATTCGTTTCCTTTATAATGTTTGGAGTCATTAAGTTATTACCTACATGATTGACTAATTATTTCCTTTTATGCACACGAGCACGAATATGTTTGAATATTGTTCTTGTCGAATCACATGTTGGTTACGTGTTTTTATCTCAATTATGTCTATTAAAATGAACCAAATGCGATAAAATAAGATAATAAAAGGTATGCATGTTTTAAACCATTTGCCCTGAGTTTCTGTGTATTTTAAAAATGGTGAAGGGCTACGAAAGGTACACTTCTATCCTTCGTGATTAAGCCACCATTTAATTGGACCTAAAACATTGAGGTATTTTAATTATCCGGCGTCCAAAGAGGTTTAAAAGAACCCGAAAAAATTTAAAGGCAATAAAAAAGAAATTTATGCCAAAAGGGGGCCATTAGGTTTATTCACTAATTCTACAATGTTTGAGAATTTATATCACCTCAAGAAGAAAATATATATGAGTGAGTTTAGTTGGAGAATTAAAACGGCTTTGCACGTCCTTAAAAAGTCTTGAAAAAGTGTTAATAAGTTTTTAGACGTTATTGGTGTGAAAATCCGGTAGGCTTTGATTTGTTGATTTTGATTTAAGGCGATGTCATCTAAATTCAACACTTTTATACCTAAGGACGATTTTGATGATCATTCGTTAGGAATACACAATATGCATCGTGCACATATGATGTGGCTGAGTTTTATTTCCTTTCGAATCTGTTCACACCCATTCATACCGTTTCCACAATTTGGTTATCTTAGTATGAATTCATGGTGTGTGTTTGTAATAATTTTGTATAAAAAATTAAAAAATCAAAAGCAGTTTGTGAAATTTTTTTAGCATATCTTGCATTGAGCACGTTTTTCATATTTGTTTGCCTTATTTATCGTGACACCTCGATTTGATTTATTTGGTTTATTTTATTTCTTGTCTATTTCAGTCAAATAAAAGGGGGAGAACGAATTATGATATTATGGAGGACTTTAAGTATGGGGGAGATTTGATTGTGCTTACATGTTTTTCTTTTATATAATTTCAAACTCGATACGTCACGAGGTTTTTGCTTTGTCAAATGTGTGTAGGTACAATTGAAGATTTTTGGATTGCACACCCTTATGATGAAAAAGAAATTTTGAAGTTTGTTGAAGATTGAAAAAGTTTGAAGACTTATCATTTACCTTTTCAGTTTTGGGTTCATGCGAGGGTAGATTTGTATAGGTCATGTTTTGATTGATAATTCAGATGATTTTATTTTGTACTGGCATAAACATAGGGGGAGATTTGTAAGGACATTTTTGTTTGTTATCAATTTATATGTCGTATACCGCTACACTGTCGAAGAAGTTCAAGATCACATTCACATCAAGACGGATCCGAATAATCAAGGTTCTTCAACAAACAGTCTCCATAAGTTAACTTCGGTATGGTTACGTTTTAGAGTACCTTAATAATACACTTAGAGTATTGGGATTATTTTTCAAAAAATATTTTCTAAGTGTTGGAGCGGAGCTTTAAATTTTTTTATTAAATTTTTTTTGAATTCATTCTATCTAAAGATTTTGTTCTCAGACTCCTTTCCATAGAAAAATCATAACAAATTCAAAAAAATCAGAAAAATACGAAACTGGCGGCCATGCGTTTGTATCTAAATTATCTACAATCATGGCCTAAAATCTCGTTTGATAGGTCATTCGAATGACACCGTATATCGTTCAAATGGTAGTGTGTCGCATGAAGTATATATGTAGTTCAAATGACATGTTGTTTCGTTTAAGCGACCCACCTCCTTAAGTCTTTCAAAAATAGGATTTTCAACCCCATTTTTTATTAAGAGACCTGACGTTTTTATTCTGCACAAAACTGCGAAAGCAGCAAACCTAGGTTTTCTCCTTTGAGGGTCTTTAACCCTTTTTGTTTAGAATTCACAAATAAATCCCAATCTTTATTGAGTTATTTTGGAACCCAAAGAACATCCGTGCTATTGTTCATCTTTTGTGGGGAGATCTCCATAACCGAGAGCTGCGTGCTATTGTGGAGGGAGTCGCTACAAAGTTTTTGACTGCGTGTCATTGGAGATCTTCTGCTTGTTGATTCTTTGTTGAAGACTGCATGTCTGGATTGCGTGTCCTTATGGTATAGCTGCGTGTCAACCATTGTTGATTTCTAGCCGATGCTTTGAAGGTATGACGAAGACATCGTGCGTTACACTTGTGGGCGATTATCAGGTTGTATGGGAGTCAATGGTGCTGTAAACTTGTCAAAGTTCTAGAAATAAAGGCTTTGCCCTTCGAGGATTTTTCCTGAATTTTGTTTCGCATGCTTACTTGATTTGTTTTGACACCTATTTGCATATTTTAGGGATGAACTACAATTGGTTTAAAATTAGGGAATTTGTGAAAACCATCGAGGCAATTAATATTTTGCATTTACAAACTAGTATCAGAGCCTGTTGCACTAATTTACTGTGTAGATTCTGTAGTTCAATTTTGTGGTGGTTATCTTTGTTCATCACTCATGTGCTTTTTTTTCTGTCGATGGATTCTCCTTTGAATTTGAAGTTCGCCGAAAATATTGAATTTCTTGAGAATCGTTTGAAAAATATTTTGGAACTTTTGCAAACTACTCACAATCACAGAGATTTCCTTTGTGAGAAACTTGTGGACTTGGACCATGATCTTAAAAAATTAGAATTGTCCAAAAAGGAGAGTAATGATAGAGTCCTATTTTTAGAAATATAATTGAAGTACTTGAAAAATTCTAGGGTTTTCGTTTGTGTCGTTGAGGAAAATAGCTTAATTATTGATTTTACGGCACGTGAAGAGACTCTTAGGGATAAGTTTGTTTTAATTGAGGATGAGCGAGATGAACTTTTAGTTCTGATTGAAAATTTGAAAAAAGAATCCATAATTTTGGAATAGTCTAATTCTTTCCTTGAGTCAAAAATTTTGGAGTTAAAAAATGATTTAAAAGACTCGAGTAGTTTGTGTAGTAGTCGTAATGGCTCATCGTGTTCAAATTCTTCCATTACTAAAGCCAAGACCATTATTTGTTTTAAAGGGTTAACCATTCTCAAAGACGTTAGAAAAGGTCAATCCATAGGTGTTGTTCAACCCGTTTACATTTGTTCACATTGTGGTAGGAAAGGGCACCTTAGGAGTTTCTGTTTTGATCTTCAAAGAGGTCCTAGGAAGTCTAAGTCTAGTATTTTATTGGTTCCCAAAACCCCGTGTTGACATGTCACATTCGTTTGGGTTAGGAAATCACTTTTGGATATGCTAGACTTTAGACGTGTTGATTATCACATTCTTGTACATGATTCGCCACTTGCTATTTCATATTGTAAATTGCTTGCATGATTCTTGTCATACACTAGTTGTGGTTTCATGAAATATATTTGCTAGTGTGTTAACATGTCTTTTTTGAATTAGTTTTTTGTTTTTGAAAAATTTTGGAAAACTACAAAAGATTTTATTTTGTTAAAATTTTAAAAATCCTAAAAGATTTTTGTATTTTGTTTAGCACCATATATGAATTGGCATTTAGGATGATCGAGTCATAATTTCATTCCATTTATCCATGTGACTATTTGATAGTGTTTTAAGATAATAACTCATGTAATTAATCTGATTTATAATGTTTGGAGTCATTAAGAGGTAATTAAGGGTTGTTACCTACATGATTGACTCATTATTTCCTTTCATACAAACAAACATGAATTTGTTTGAATACTGTTCTAGTCGAATCACATGTTGGTTACGTGTTTCCATCTCAATTCTGTCTATTAAAACGAACCAAATGTTATAAAACAAGATAATAAAAGGTGTGCATGTTTTAAACCGTTTGCCGTGAGTTTCGGTGTATTTTAAAAATGATGAAGGGCTATGAAAGGTACACATCTATCCTTCGTGATTAAGTCACCATTTAATTGGACCTAAAAAGTTGAGTTATTTTAATTATCCGAGGTCCAAAAAGGTTTAAAAGAGCACAAAAAAAATTTAAGGCAATAAAAAATAAATTTAAGCCAAAAGGGGGCCATTAGGTTTATTCACCAATTCTCCAATATTTGAGAATTTAGATCACCTCAAAAAAAATATATATGAGTGGGTTTGGTTGGAGAATTAAAACGGATTTTCACATCCTTAAAAAGTCTTTCAAAAGTGTTAATAAGTTCGTAGACGTTATTGGTGTGAAAATCATGTAGACTTTGATTTGCTGATTTTGATTTAAGGCGGTGTCATCTAAATTCAACACTTTTACACCTAAGGAGGATTTTGATGCTCTTTCGTTAGGAATACACAATATGCATCGTGCATATATGATGTGGTTGAGTTTTATTTCCTATCGAATCTGTTCACACCCATTCATACCGTTTCCATGATTTGGTTATCATAGTATGAATTCATACTGTGTGTTTGTAACACTTTAGTATAAAAAATTAAAAAATTAAAAATTGTTTGTGAAATTTTTTTAGCATATCTTTCATTGAGCACATTTTTCATATTTATTTGCCTTGTTTATCATGACACCTCGATTTGATTTATTTGATTCATTTTATTCCTTGTCTATTTCGGACAAATAAAAAGGGGGAGAATGAATTATGATATCATGGGGGACTTTAAGTATGAGGAGATCTTATTATGCTTACATGTTTTATGTTTATATCATTTCAAACTCGATACGTCACGAGGTTTTTGCTTTGTCTCATGTGTGTAGGTACAATTGAAGATTTTTGGATTGCATACCCTTATGATGACAAAGAATGTTTGAAGTTTGTTGAAGATTGAAAATTTTTTAAGACTTGTCATTTACCTTTTCAATTTTGGGTTCATGGGAGGGTAGATTTGTATAGGTCATATTTTGATTGATAATTCGGATGTTTTTATTTTGTACCGGCATATACATAGGGAGAGATTTGTAAGGATATTTTTGCCCGTTATCAATTTATATGTCGTATACCGCTACACCGTCGAAGAATTCAATATCACATTCACATCAAGACGGATCCGAATAATCTAGGTTCTTCAACAAACAGTCTCCGTAAGTTAACTTTGGTAAGGTTACGTTTTAGAGTACCTTCATAATGCACTTAAGAGTATTGGGATTATTTTTCATAAAATATCTTCTAGGTGTTGGAGCGGAGCTTTAAATGTTATTATTAATTTTTTTTTGTATTCATTCTATCTAAAGATTTTGTTCACGCAGTCCTTTCCGTAAAAAATTATAACTAATTCAAAAAAATCAAAAAATACGCAATTGGCAGTCACGCGTTCGTATCGAAATTATTTACAATCATGGCCTAAAATCTCATTTGATAGATCGTTCAAATGACAGCGTGTCACGTGAAGTATATCTGTCGTTCAAACGACAGTGTATTTCGTTCAAACGACATGTTGTTTCGCTTGAGCGACCCACCGCCTTCAGTATTTTATTGAGAGACCTGACATTTTAATTCTGCACAAAACTACAAAAACAACAAATCTAGGATTTCTCCTTTTAGGGTCTTTAACCCTTTTTGTTTAGAATTCACAAATAAATCCCAACCTTTATGTGAGTTTTTTTGGAACCCAAAGAACAACCATGCTATTGTTCATCCTTTATGGGGAGATATCTTCAACCAAGAACTGCATGCTATTATGGAGGGAGTCGCTATGAAGTTTATGACTGCGTGTCATTGGGGATCTTCTGCGTGTTGATTATTTGCTGAAGACTGCATGTATTGACTGCGTGTCCTTGTGGTATAGCTGCGTGTCAACCATTGTTGATTTCTAGCCGGTGCTTTGAAGGTTTGACGAAGACACCGTGTGTTACACTTGTAGGCGATTATCAGGTTCTATGTAAGTCAATGGTCTTGTAAACTTGTCAAAGTTCTAGAAATAAAGATTTTTCCCTTCGGGGATTTTTCCTGAATTTTGTTTCGCATGCTTACTTGATTTATTTTGACACGTAGTTGCATATTTTAGGCATGAACTAAAATTGGTCTAAAATTAGGGAATTTGTGAAAACCATCGTGGCAATTAATATTTTTCTTTTACAAATTGGTATCAGAGCCTGTTGCACTTGTTTACTGTGTAGATTCTGTAGTGCAATTTTGTGGTGGTTATCTTTGTTCGTCACTCATGTGCTTTTTTTTCCCCTCAATGGATTCTCCTTTGAATTTTAAATTTGTCAAAAATATTGAATTTCTTGAAAATCATTTGAAAAATGTTTTGGAACTTTTGCAAATTGCTCAAAATCACAGAGATTTCTTTCGTGAGAAACTTGTGGACTTGGACCGTGATCTTAGAAAATTAGAATTTTCCAAAAAGGAGAGTGATGATAGAGTCCTATTTTTAGAAAAAGAATTGAAGGACTTTAAAAATTCTACGGTTCCCGTTTGTGTCGTTGAGGAAAATAGCTTAATTATTGATTTTACGGCACATGAAGAGACTCTTAGGGGTAAGTTTGTGAAGGCCCCCGATTTTTAATTTTCTGAATTAAAATATTATTTCCTTTTATATATAAATCAAGATGCGGAAGCGTAAAGAAGTGTGATGGTTCACAAACAAACGAATTACCAAATTTCAATTTTCTTAAACAAATTAAAATTAAACCGAGTGAAATTAAATTAACGCATTAAAATCATTTTCCCTTAAACCAAGTTAACTACACATTGCCCAAATTAAACACGTAGAGATTAAATTAAACAAGTTTTTATCTTTTTACCTAAGCATGTGATCTAGGTGATTTTGCAAAAGGTAAAATAAATAATTAATCCACTACGCCGCGATGTACGAGGAAAAACCCTCAACGGGAAACAACCTCGGACGGCCCTAGCCACAAATCCACTAAGTATGAAATTTACAAATACAAGACAGAAAGGCTTACAACACACGACTCGATCCCTCTCAAGCCCCGACGCTTCTTCTTGTAGATACCTATTCCTAGCAGATAACCTTGGAACTCCACCGTGGTCAAAAAATCCACCGATCGGACTTTATATAGTCACCGTCACCCGATCAAGGAGCCTTTCTCCAAGTGGGTAATGCTGCAACAACCTCTTCTTCTTTCTTTATGGGATATAGAAGAAAACCCGAAACTTCTCTTTGAACGGAAGAGATGAACCCGGTGCCAATCTCCAAGCAAGATATATGAATATGGGAACTTGGAAGAAACTAATTTGGGGTGTAAACTAGAGTGGTGTATATTTTTTTCTTTGATAAAAACTCACTCAAAACATGATCTTTCTCCCTCTTTGATTTTACTCTCAAAACACTCTCTAGGAGTTAGTATGATATGAAAAAGACCTATATTCAAAAGTGATTCCCGCACATAGTTATGCTGTGAAAAGTTGGTTAAGAAACAAGTGGGAAAGTGGGTGAAAAACTGCTTAAAACTGCCAAAAATTGTTCCCGCCTAGCATCTCGTTCGAACGACATTTCGTTCGAATGACATTCTCGTTCGAACGAGTCTTCTAACGAAGTTTCAGTATGAACTCGTTAGAAACTCATTGGAAATCTCGTAAGAACGTCAATCTCGTTCGAACGACATTTCGAACGAAGTTCCAGTATGCCTTAATGGGAAGTCGTTGGAAATCTCGTTCGAACGACATCTGGTTCGAACGACAATCTCGTTCGAACGACATCTCGAACGAGCTTCCAGAAACTTTATAAACTTATTTTAAAGTTTTAATTAATTCTTTATGAAAATAAAACACAGTTTTAATTAAACCTAACACCCAATTAAACTTGTTCCAAGCTCCTATATATATATAATTGCATTCATACCTTGGGAGCATGGAACTATGGTTGATGGCGTATAAACGAGGCACGAAACCGGCATGATGATGAAGCTTTATACTCTTTGCCTCTACGTCTTCAACAAACTTTTCATAGGCTTGAGAATATTACAATTAAATACAATCCTATGAATAAATGTTTTTGTCCGAAATTGAGCCAAAAACTATATATGGACTCAATTGGAAATTTGTGTCCTTACAGTTTGTTTTAAATGAGGATAAGGGATTTAAACTTTTAGTTTTGATTAAAAATTTTGAAAAAAGAATCCCTAATTTTGGAAGAGTCTAATTCTTTGCTTGAGTCAAAAATTTTGGAGTTGAAAAATGATTTAAAAGACTCGAGTAGTTTGTGTGGTAGTGGTACTGGCTCATCGTGTTCAAATGCCTCCATTACTAAAGCCAAGATCATTATTTGTTTTAGAGGGTCATCCATTCTCAAAGACAATGGAAAAGGTCAACCCATTGGTGTCGTTCCCCCGTTTACATTTGTTCAGATTCTGGTAATAAAGGGCACCTTAGGCGTTTCCGTTTTGATCTTCAAAGAGGTCCTAGGAAGTCTAAGTCTAGTATTTAATTGGTTCCCAAAACCCCAGGTTGACGTGTCACATCCGTTTCAGTTAGGAAATCACTTTTGGATACGCTAGACTTTAGACGTGTTGATTCTCACATTCTTGCACATGATTCGTAACTTCCTATTTCATATCGTTAATTGCTTGCATGATTTTTGTCATACCATAGTTGTGGTTTCATGATATTTATTTTCTAGTGTGTTGACAAGTCTTTTCCTTATTAGTTTTTTGTTTTTGAAAAATTTTGGTGAAATCCAAAAGATTTTATTTTGAAAAAATTTTAAAAATCCAAAAAGATTTTTGTATTTTGTTTAGCGCCTTATATGAGTTGACATTTAGGATGACCCTGTCACAATTTCATTCCATTTATCCATGTGACTATTTGATAGTGTTTTAAGACAATAAGTCATGTCAGTCAGCTGCTTTATAATGTTTGGAGTTATTAATATGTAATTAAATGTTATTACCTACATGATTGACTCATTAATTCCTTTGATGCATTCGAGCACTAATTTGTTTGAATATTGTTCTTGTCGAATCACATGTAGGTTACGTGTGCATGTTTTAAACCATTTGTCATGAGTTTCTGTGTATTTTAAAAATGGTGAAGATCTATGAAAGGTACACATCTATCATTCGTGATTAAGCCACCATTTAATTGGACCTAACAAGTTGAGGTATATTAATTATCCGGGGTTCAAACAGGTGTAAAAGAACCCAAAAAAATTTAAAGGTAATAACAAAGAAATTTATGCAAAAAAGGGGCCAACAGGTTTATTCACCAACTCTCCAATGTTTGAGAATTTAGATCACCTCAAGAAGAAAATATATATGAGGGAGTTTGGTTGGAGAAATAAAACGGCTTTACACGTCCTTAAAAAGTCTTGAAAAAGCGTTAATAAGTTTTTAGACGTTATTGGTGTGAAAATCATTTAGACTTTGATTTGTTGATTTTGATTTAAGGTGATGTCATCTAAATTCAACACTTCACCTAAGGACGATTTTGATGCTCATTCGTTAGGAATACACAATATGCAATGTGCACATATGATGTGGTTGAGTTTTATTTCCTATCAAATCTCTTCACACCCATTCATATCTTTTCCACGATTTGGTTATCATTGTATGAATTCATGGTGTGTGTTTGTAACACTTTTGTAAAAAAAATCAAAAATTAAAAATAGTTTGTGAAGTTTTTTTAGCATATCCTGCATTGAGCACGTTTGTCATATTTATTTGCCTTGTTTATCGTGACACCTCGATTTGATTTATTTGGTTTATTCTATTCCTTTTCTATTTTGGACAAATAAAAAGGAGATAATGAATTATGATATTATGGGGGAGTTTAAGTATGGGGAAGATTTGATTATGATTACATGTTTTATGTTTATATCATTTCAAACTCGATACGTCATGAGGTTTTTTCTTCATCTCATGTGTGTAGGTACAATTAAAGATTCTTTTATTGCACACCCTTATGATGACAAAGAATTTTTGAAGCTTGTTGAAGATTGAAAAAGTTTGAAGACTTGTCATTTACCTTTTCACTTTGGCTTCATGGGAGGGTAGATTTGTATAGGTTATATTTTGATTGATAATTCGGATGTTTTTATTTTGTACCGGCATAGACATAGGGGGGATTTATAAGGACATTTTTGTCCATTATCGATTTATATGTCCTATATCGCTACACCGTCAAAGAAGTTCAAGATCACATTCACATCAAGACGGATCCGAATAATCAAGGTTTTTCAACAAACAGTCTCCGTAAGTAAACTTTGGTAAGTTTACGTTTTAGAGAACCTTAATCATGCACTTAGAGTATTGGGATTATTTTTCATAAAATATTTTCTAGGTGTTGGAGCGGAGCTTTAAATTTTCTTTTAATTCATTTTATCTATAGATTTTGTTCTCGGACTCCTTTCCGTAGAAAAATCATAACTAATTCAAAAAAATTAGAAAAATACGAAGCTGGCGACCACGTGTTCGTATTGAAATTATCTACAATCATGACCTGAAATCTCGTTTGTTAGGTTGTTCAAATGACACCGTATATTGTTCAAACGACAATATGTCGCGCGAAGTATATTTGTTGTTCAAACGACAGTGTATTTTGTTCAAACGACATGTTGTTTCGTTTGAGCGACGCACCGCCTTAAGTATTTTATAAATAGGCTTTCCAACTCCATTTTTTATTGAGAGACCTGAAGTTTTTACTCTGCACAAAACTGTAAAAACATCAGATCTAGGTTTTCTCCTTTTAGGTTCTTTAACCCTTTTTGTTTACAATTCACAAAAAAATCCCAACATTTATGTTAGTTGTTTTGGAACCCAAAGAACAACCGTGCTATTCTTCATCCTTTATGAGGAGATCTCTACAACCGAGAGTTACGTGTTATTGTGGAGTAGGCCTATAAACGGATCGGATTCGGATCGAATTAGACAAATCCAAATCCATATCCGTTTATATTAAATGAATTCGGATCCGATCCGTTTATTAATCGGATCGGATTAAGAAAATCCAAATCCTTATTCGTTTACGTTAAACGGATTCGGATCCAATTCGATTATCCGTTAATGTTAAACTCGATTTGCAATATTTTTATTTTCAACTCTTATTTAATAAATTTATTTTGCAAATGTTCCAAAAAAATACATAATGAAATAAAGAACTATTATAATATATATTTAAAATATTATTAAATACAATATATATTGATTAAAAATATATTATATACAATTTACATATATATTAAAAATATTAATCGGATCGGATTATTAACGGATCGGAGTATATGAATCCAAATCAGCTCCATTTAACAAACGGATAATCGAATAATTGGGTAATCGGATAATCGAATTTTGGGCATAATCCATATCCGCTTAAACGGATCGGATTCGGATTCAGATAAAATTCGATCCATTGACAGGGCTATTGTAGAGGGAGTCGCTACGAAGTTTATGACTTCGTATCATTGGGGATCTTATGCTTGTTGATTCTTTACTGAAGACTGTGTGTATGGACTGCGTGTCCATGTGGTATAGCTGTGTGTGAATCATTGTTAATTTCTAGTCGATGCTTAGAAGGTTTTACGATGACACCGGGCGTTACACTTGTGGGCGATTATCAAGTTGCATGTAAGTCAATGGTCTTGTAAACTTATCAAAGTTCTAGAAATAAAGGGTTTGCCCTTCAGGAATTTTTCCTGAATTTTGTTTCGCATGCTTACTTGATTTGTTTTGACACTTAGTTGCATATTTTAGGGATGAAATAAAATTGATTTAAAATAAGGGAATTTGTGAAAACCATCGAGGCAATTAATATTTTACATTTACAAATTGGTATCAGAGCCTGTTGCACGAATTTACTATGTAGATTCCATAGTGAAATTTTTTGGTGGTTATCTTTGTTCATCACTCATGCATTTTTTTTCTCTCGATGGATTCTCCTTTGAAATTGAAGTTGCCAAAAATATAGTATTTCTTAAAAATCGTTTGAAAAATGTTTTGGAACTTTTGCAAACTACTCAAAATTACAGAGATTTCCTTCATGAAAAACTTGTAGAACACAAAGAACAACCGTCCTATAGTTCAAGAAATTTTTTTTTTGAGAGACCTGAATTTTTTATTCAGCACAAAACTGTGAAAACAACAAATCTAGGTTTTCTCCTTTTAGGGTCTTTAACCCTTTTTGTTTACAATTCACAAATAAATCCCAATTTTTATGTGAGTTATTTTGGAACCCAAAGAACAATCGTGCTATTGTTCATCCTTTGTGGGGAGATCTCTACAATCGAGAGCTGCGTGCTATTGTGGAGGGAGTCTCTATGAAGTTTACGACTGCATGTCATTGGGGATCTTCTGCGTGTCGATTCTTAGCTGAAGACTGTGTGTCTGGACTATGTGTCCTTATAGTATAGCTGCGTGTGAATCATTGTTTATTTATAGCCGATGCTTTAAAGGTTTAACGAAGACACCGTGCGTTACACTTGTGGACGATTATCAGGTTGTATGTAAGTCAATGGTCTTGTAAACTTGTCAAATTTCTAGAAATGAAGGTTTTGCCCTTCGGAGATTTTTTCTTGAATTTTGTGTCACGTGCTTACTTGATTTGTTTTGACACGTGATTGCATATTTTAGGGATGAACTAAAATTGTTTTAAAATTAGGGAATTTGTGAAAACCATCGAGGCAATTAATATTTTACATTTACAAATTGGTATCAAAGCCTGTTGGACTAATTTAGAATGTAGATTCTGCAGTGCAATTTTGTGGTGGTTATCTCTTTTCGTCACTCATGTGCTTTTTTTTCTCTCGATGGATTCTCCTTTTAATTTAAAGTTTGCCAAATATATTGAATTTCTTGAAAATCGTTTGAAAAATGTTTTGGAACTTTTGCAAATTACTCAAAATCACAGAGATTTCTTTCGTGAGGAACTTGTGGACTTGGACCGTGATCTTAAAAAATTAGAATTGTCCAAAAAGGAGAGTAATGATAAAGTCCTATTATTAGAAAAGGAATTGAAGGATTTTAAAAATTCTACGGTTCCCATTTGTGTCGTTGAGGAAAATAGCTTAATTATTGATATTACGGCACGTGAAGAGACTCTTGGGGGTAAGTTTGTTGTAATTGAGGATGAGGGTGATAAACTTTTAGTTCTGATTGAAAATTTGAAAAAGGAATCCCTAATTTTGGAAGAGTCTAATTCTTTTCTTGAGTAAAAAGTTTTATAGTTAAAAATAATTTAAAATACTCGAGTTGTTTGTGTAGTAGTGGTAATGGTTCGTCGTGTTCAAATTCTTCCATTACTAAAACCAGGACCATTATTTATTTTATAGGGTCAACCATTCTCAATGACATTAGAAAAGGTCAACCCATAGGTGAAGTTCCACACGTTTGCTTTTGTTCACATTGTGGTAGGAAAGGGCACCTTAGGCCTTTCAGTTTCGATCTTCAAAGAGGTCTTAGGAAGTCTAAGACTAGTATTTTATTGGTTCCCAAATCCCCGTGTTGACGTGTCACATCCGTTTGGGTTCGAAAATCACTTTTGGATATGCAAGACTTTAGATGTGTTGATTCTCACATGCTTGCACATGATTCGTCACTTGTTATTTCATATCGTTCATTGCTTGCATAATTTTTGTCATACACTAGTTGTGGTTTCATGATATATATTTGCAAGTGTGTTGACATGTCTTTCTTGTATTATTTTTTATTTTTGAAAAATTTTGGAAAAATACAAAAGATTTTATTTTGATAAAATTTGAAGAATCCAAAAAGATTTTTGTATTTTGTTTAGCACCATATATGAATTGACATTTAGGATGATCGAGTCATAATTTCATTCCATTTATCCATGTGACTATTTGATAGTGTTTTAAGACAATAAGTCATGTCATTCATCTGCTCTATAATGTTTGGAGTCATTAAGATGTAATTAAGTATTATTACCTATATGATTGACTCATTATATCCTTAGATGAACAAGAGCACGAATTTTTTTTAGTATTGTTCTTATCGAATCACATGTTAGTTATGTGTTTTCATCTCAATCCTATCTATTAGAACGAACCAAATGCGATAAAACAAGATAATAAAAGGAGTGCATATTTTAAACCGTTTGCCTTGAGTTTCTTCATATTTTAAAAATGATAAAGGGCTACGAAAGGTACACATCTATCCTTCGTGATTAAGCCACCATTTAATTGGACCTAAAAACTTGAGGTATTTTAATTATCTGGGGTCCAAAGAGGTTTAAAAGAGCCCGAAAAAATTTAAAGGCAATAAAAAAGAAATTTACCCCCAAAAGGGGACATTAGGTTTATTCACTAATTCTCCAATGTTTGAGAATTTAGATCACCTCAAAAATAAAATATATATGAGGGAGTTTGGTTCGAGAATTAAAACGGCTTTGCGCGTCCTTAAAAAGTCTTGAAAAGGCGTTAATAAGTTTTTAGACATTATTAGTGTGGAAATCACGTAGACTTCGATTTGTTGACTTTGATTTCAGGCGATGTCATCTAAATTCAACACTTTTACACCTAATGACGATTTTGATGGTCATTCGTTAGGAATACACAATATGCATCATGCACATATGATGTCATTGAGTTTTATTTCCTATCGAATCTGTTCACACCCATTCATACCGTTTCCATAATTTGGTTATCTTAGTGTGAATTCAAGGTGTGTGTTTGTAACACTTTTGTATAAAAAATTTAAAAAAAATGGTTTATGAAGTTTTTTTAGCATATCTTGCACTGAGCACATTTTTCATATATATTTGCCTTATTCATCGTGACACATCGATTTGATTTATTTGATTTATGGTGGAGTTTAAGCTTGGGGGAGGTTTGATTATGCTTACATGTTTTATGTTTATATAATTTCAAACTCGATACGTTACGAGGTTTTTGTTTTGTCTCATGTGTGTAAGTACAATTGAAGATTTTTGGATTGCACGCCCTTATGATGACAAAGAATTTTTGTAGTTTGTTGAAGATTGAAAAAGTTTGAAAACTTGTCATTTACCTTTTCAGTTTTGGGTTCATGGGAGGGTAGATTTGTATTGGTCATATTTTGATTGATAATTCGAATGTTTTTATTTTGTACCGACATAAACATAGGGGGAGATTTGTAAGGACATTTTTTGTCCGTTATCAATTTATATGTCGTATACCGCTACACCGTCAAAGAAGTTCAAGATTAGATTATCATCAAGACGGATTCGAATAATTAAGGTTCTTCAACAAACAGTCTTCGTAAGTTAACTTTGGTAAGGTTACGTTTTAGAGTACCTTAATAATTGATAAGCACCCAAAACTGTACATTTTATACCCCGAATAGACGTACTTTAGTTGCTAATTCTCGACAATACGGGTCTTATGCACTTAATTATTCAATATGCAGGTTTAATTGCAGTTGAGGTGTCAAAATCTATATTTCAAGGCAATTTGCATTAAAATGGAGCTAAATCCCTCCCCCGTAACCTTACCCGAGCCTAAACCTACCCCAAACCCTGTGTGTGTTTTGTTTGTGTCCTTTTATTATTTTTTAGATTTTTAGTTTGAGTCATTTTTTTTTAGATTTATTTAGTATTTTCTAGGTTTTATTTTCTATTTTATTTTATTTTGATTTTTATTAGCTTTTAGTTTAGTCTTATTTTATTATGATTAGTTTTAGTAGTTTATTTTTAGTTTATTAGATTTTATATTTTTTAGGACTTTAGTTTTCATTTAGATTTTAAGTTTTTATTTCTTTTGTTTTATTTTAGTTTTTATAAGCCTAGGATTTTATTTTTTTATTTTTTATTATTTTTTTTATTTTTAATAAGATTTTATTTTTTTATTTTAGTTTTTAGTTTTATTAATTTTAGTTGAGTCTTTAAGGGTCACAACTTAAACACACACACCCTAAAACCTACACACTCACATACACCCCATTCAAACACTCACCCACACCCACATTCCCATACACTCACACACACCCTACTACCTCCCTCTCATCTTCTCCAACAAACTTCCCACCACTTTCTCTCTCCTCTCTCTTACTCCATTAACAACATGCCCATAACCAAAACATTAAACCTCACAAGATTCATCTTCCATACCAACAACCAGCCCGATTCAGAAACCTACCAACCAACAAATCCATACCTGGACCTACACGAGTTATTCCCCATCGGATCTTCCCTACAACCCAATCAACCCCCCGACCTTTTCGCCGGCGCTGTCCCTCTTCGAAGCATTCACCACCTGCAAAAGCCGACCCGACGGCGCTCGCCCATCTCCGTCGACGATCACTCCGACCCCTCTCTCTCTCACCTTTCGACGATACCACCGTCGTCCAGCGACCCCTGCTCCGGCCACCAACACCCCTGCCCGGATACATCCTCAACCCGAGCTCCAACATCGAAGACCCATTTTCATCCAAACCATTTCAAACAAAACTTCCATACCCGATTTTGGTAGCTGCCAAATAAAAACCAAAACAAATAAAACCAAATACCCACATGCCAATTAAACCAATTTACCCCTTTATTCCCTTTTTTCCCATAAGAACCCCAACTAACCTCTTTTAACCTTTACCCAAAATACCTCATAAACCAAATCTATTTTTTATCACCATTACCTCATTTCCCCCACCTTCCCACATGACCTCACCATAACCACATGCTCCTTTCTAATTCCTAAATTAACCTCACCTTTATTCCAAAACCTCTCCCCATTTTATCCTACACCATTAAACCTTCCCAAAATACCCTAGCTCCATGGCACCTACTATTTAAAGGAAGAGAGAGCCTTTTATCAAAGGGGGGAAGACTGTAGAGAGAAAGACTAGACTAGAAAAATAGAGAAAATTAGAGAGAAAAAAATATTGTAGAGAGGAGAATTAAATTGTACTTCAATTTTGTTAGTGTTTGTACATAATTGAGAGAAGCTTGGATTTAATGCAAGTGCAATTTCTTTTCTCCCCCATTTTGGTTTGAATTTCTTCTCTCCATCCTTTTAATTTCATTTAGTAAATTTTATTAGAGTGTTATTAAGTGAATTATGACTATGGTTGGCTAATCACTCCATTCAAGGAGTGAAATGAAGCCCCATATATTCAATTGAATGTATTGATTAATCTAGGTTACTTTGTTCCATTTAGTTGATTTTTCTTTTCATTCCTACTTGAGTTTATGCATTGAGAAATGGTAAACTATCTTTGAGAAAGAATTAAAATCTAATATACTCTTAATTTGTGGATTCATTCTATCTCTAGTTTACCATTATTGTAATCGAATCTTTGAACACCTTGTCAAAAAGTATGGTGTTACCCACAAGGTTGGTCTCTCTTACCATCCACAGACGAGTGGTCAAGTTGAGGTCTCCAACCGCGAGATCAAGAAAATTCTTGAAAAAATCGTCAATCCTAATAGTAAAGATTGGTCCTTACGCTTGAACGACGCATTGTGGTCATATCGTACTGCTTACAAGACTCCAATTGGCATGTCTTCTTATCGATTGGTCTTTGGCAAGCCTTGTCACCTTCCAGTAGAGCTTGAACGTCATGCTTATTGGGTCGTCAAAGCCCTTAATTTCGATATTGATGAGGCGGGTGTCCATAGGAAGTTGCAGCTTAATGAATTGGAGGAAATCAGAAATGATTCTTATGATTTGTCCAAGAAGTATAAGGACAAGATGAAGTGGATCCATGACCAAAGCATCATGCGCAAATAATTCCACCCTGGTCAAAAAGTTTTGTTGTATAATTCTCGGTTGCATCTCTTTCCTGGGAAGTTAAAAACCCGGTGGTCTGGGCCCTTCATTATTGAGTCAGTTACTCCTTATGGTTCCATCACCGTGCAAAATCCCAAGGATGGTAGCCTCTTTAAAGTTAATGGTCAACGCTTGAAGCCCTTCTTGGAGCTAGGCTCCACTCACATATAACAGATTGACCTTGTTGACCCCATTTATGAAGACTGACCGTTCAGTGTTGTTTGGGGGTGATTCTTATCCCCCGACTTTTCTGCCACCCCCGTTCTCTCCTCGTTTATCATCTCTTTTTGGGTGAGTTCCCATCAGTCTAGCTGAAGACATTAAACTTAGCGCTACCGGGAGGCAGCTCGCATCTCTTGTACTAGTCTGATCTTGTTTGGGGGTGGTATTTTCACATCACCCTATGTTTTGACATGTTATAGACTCGTACACATTTTTTTTCTCTGGTTTATTCTTGGCTTCATCTATCCACTTCATTAGCAGTTCATTCTGGTAATCTCTTTCCTACCTTATGCTCTCAATTTTAAAAATCATATTACTTAACATCTAGGACGATGTTCCTTTTTGTTTGGGGGTGGGCAATTTTATCAAAATCGTGCCTCTTTTGAAAAATTTTGATTTTTGAACCTGATTTTTAAAATTTCGTGCAATTTCTTTCATCTTAATCAATGATGTGAATTTTTAATCATCCATCCTTTTAAGTCTAGGAATCAAGCTAGAGGATTTATATTTTTTCTAAATAGCTTATGTAATATGTGTCAAGGTATTTTGTACTATGAATTTCTAGACTCAACAAAATTTGCGCACTTATCACGTCACTACGGTTAGAGTTGACGAGTACTATAATTCTCACGAGAACCTTAAGGATCCTAGTAGAGACTTTATCTTGTGAGATTTGTGTCTTTCACCCTTTTCGAGAGTTTTACGCAATCTCCGAGTCACAAGTTGATTCAAATTCTTTGGGTCTGCACTTTAATTGTTGTATGATCTCATTATTCTTCAAATTTTGGCTCGATCACTGAGAATGACATCTTTTTCGAGTTGTAAGAAATGCGTGTCTTGAAAGTTGTTCAGAAAACTAGATTTTCGTCCATACACCTTCCACTTTTCCATATATCATCCCCATTACATTCCTATATTCTTCCATATTTCATATATATTCCCCTCACCATCCATATACATTCCCCACTCATTTCATATATCACCCATCATTTTGAGAAAAAGAGCGTTGATTCCAAATGTTAAATGTCTTCATTATTGGTTTGAAAAGTGAGAGAAAAACAAAAAAGAAAAAAGAGAAAAACATAAAAATAGCGAAAAGAAAAGAAACGAAAAAGAAAAGAAAAAAGAGAAAAAGAAAAGAAAATTCGAAAAAAAAAATAGAGAAAAGAAAAGAAAGAGAGTTTGTAGTAGTAAAAAAGACATTTGTGCCTAAAGTGTATACACTCTTCTCAATCTTATCGTATCCATCACTCATCACTCATCCATTATCCATCATATCACTATCCTACTACCTCATCTCATCCATCCTACCTATCATATCCTTCTCATCCCATTTCATTTGCCTTCACCCATAAAAATCCATGTTTTTCCCTAGGTGTTCGTGCAAATGAAAGTCGACGTGGTGAATAACTCGACATTCTCACTATAGTGATTAACATTCTTTCATGAGATCATTTTTCTTTCTAATTGTTCGTTCTTTCTTATGTGTGTGAGAGACATTTGAACTTGCTTACATTTACTCACCTCCTCACACGCAGGAGCGATACACAGACCCATATCTCGAGAGTTCCTTTGAGAGAGATATATTCGTGAGATTTTACGTTGAAGCGTTGATTTCGACAAGGAAATCTAGGAGTTACTCTTATGATACTCGACCCGTTTTGACTTATTCACACCACACACGTTGAGTTCTAGGGAGGACGTGCCTTGAGTATTTACTTAGCTAAACTTTTTACACATTCTATCTTGTATTTATCAAAATTATTTCTCATGTGATGGATTGTGCGACTATTCTATGTCTAATAAGAGATTGACTGCCTTTCAATAATGTTTTGCAAATAAGAATTTTGTGGGTATATTCCCTGCAAACCCTCACGAGACACAACTCGTCCTGTAATGCAACCTATAGGTTTAAAGGCTTGTTGCACATGCTAAGTGCAATCGCAAGTGCCTGCGAAAGTGGTACATTTTCGGCTACTTATCTTTCTCTTTCTCTCTATCTTATTGCTCGAGGACTAGCAACGCTCTGTTTGGGGGTGGTGTGATAAGCACCCAAAACTTTACATTTTATACCCCGAATAGACGTACTTTAGTTGCTAATTCTCAACAATACGGATCTTATGCGCTTAATTGTTCAATATGCAGGATTAATTGCAGTTGCGGTGTCAAAAGTTATATTTCAAGGCAATTTGCATTAAAATGGAGATAAATCCCTCCCCCGTAACCTTACCCGAGCCTAAACCTACCCCAAACCCTGTGTGTGTTTTGTTTGTGTCCTTTTATTATTTTTTAGATTTTTAGTTTGAGTCATTTTTATTTTAGATTTATTTAGTATTTTCTAGATTTTATTTTCTATTTTTCTATTTTATTTTATTTTGATTTTTTTTAGCTTTTAGTTTATTCTTATTTTATTAGGATTAGTTTTGGTAGTTTATTTTTAGTTTATTAGATTTTATATTTTTTAGGACTTTAGTTTTCATTTAGATTTTAAGTTTTTATTTCTTTTGTTTTATTTTAGTTTTTATAAGCCTAGGATTTTATTTTTTAGTTTTAATATTTTTTGATTTTTTATTGTTTGTTTTATTTTTAATTATATTTTAGTTTTTAGTTTTATTAATTTTAGTTGAGTCTTTAAGGATCACAACTTAAACACATACACCCTAAAACCTACACATTCACATACACCCCATTCAAACACTCACCCACACCCACATTCCCATACACTCACACACACCCTACTACCTCCCTCTCATCTTCTCCAACAAACTTCCCACCACTTTCTCTCTCCTCTCTCTTACTCCATTAACAACATGCCCATAACCAAAACATTAAACCTCACAAGATTCATCTTCCATACCAACAATCAACCCGATTCCAAAACCTACCAATCAACAAATCCATACCTGGACCTACCCGAGCTGTTCCCCGTCGGATCTTGCCTACAAACCAGTCAACCCCCCGACCTTGCCGCTGGGGCTTTCCCTCTTTGGCGTACTCCAGTCCGATCGCGCACCCCTGGACCACCTGCAAAAGCCAACCCAGCGGCGCTCGCCCATCTCCGCCAGCGACCACTCCAACCCCTCTCACTCTCACCTTTCGGCGATACCACCGTCGTCCAGCGACCCCTGCTCCGGCCACCAGCACCCCTACCCGGATACATCCTCAACCCGACCTTACACCCGAGCTCCAACATCAAAGACCCATTTTCATCCAAACCATTTCAAACAAAACTTCCATACCCGATTTTGGTAGCTGCCAAATAAAAACCAAAACAAATAAAACCAAATACCCACATGCCAATTATACCCATTTACCCCTTTATTCCATTTTTACCCATAATAACCCCAACTAACCTCTTTTAACCTTTACCCAAAATACCCTCATAAACCAAATCTGTTTTTTATCACCATTACCTCATTTCCCCCACCTTCCAACATGACCTCACCATAACCACATGCTCCCTTATAATTCCTAAATTACCCTCACCTTTATTCCAAAACCTCTCCCCATTTTATCCTACACCATTAAACCTTCCCAAAATACCCTAGCTCCATGGCACCTACTATTTAAAGGAAGAGAGAGCCATTTATCAAAGGGGGGAAGACTGGAGAGAGAAAGACTAGGCTAGAAAAATAGAGAAAATTAGAGAGAAAAAAATATTGTAGAGAGGAGAATTAAATTGTACTTCAATTTTGTTAGTTTTTGTACACAATTGAGAGAAGCTTGGATTTAATGCAAGTGCAATTTCTTTTCTCCCCCATTTTGGTTTGAATTTCTTCTCTCCATCCTTTTAATTTCATTTAGTAAATTTTATTAGAGTGTTATTAAGTGAATTATGACTATGGTTGGCTAATCACTCCATTCAAGGAGTGAAATGAAGCCCCATATATTCAATTGAACGTATTGATTAATCTAGGTTAGTTTTTTCCATTTAGTTGATTTTTCTTTTCATTCCTACTTGAGTTTATGCATTGAGAAATGGTAAACTATCCTGGAGAAAGGATGAAAATCTAATATACTCTTAATTTGTGGATTCAAACTAGAGATTTAATGACCCACTAATTAGAGTATATTACATTTTATATTACTCATACATTAAAATTTTGTTGGATTTATGATTTATTATATGAATCTACTCTAGCGAGTGATTAATGTAATATTTCTAAATCAATTATTCAATAGAGTTGTGGGAATGAAAATTAGATTAACTAAATTTATATTAGTTTGTTTTGTCAAGTGATGAGAATTAATTGATAAGATAAAGTAATATTTGGAAAATTAGTAAACTAGAATAATCAACACATTTAATTGATATTGTGGTGGTGAAGTTTCATTCCTTGAATATTTCTCAAATTTAAGTTCATGTCACTTTTATTACTTAGTCCTTATCTAGCACAATTTCTAGTTAGTTGTTTTTATCCCACATTTAATTTAGTTTAGTTTAAAATCATCACCTCACCATTTGTTTTAATATTTGAAAAAGTTTGAAAAAATTAGAAAAAGTAAAAAAGCCCAAAAATAAATAGAAAGTGAAATACAATTTTGTTCCCTTTGATTTACAACCTTGAAAGTGGATTGATACCCTTATTTACCACTACACTTGAGATTGTATTATTTTGTAGGTATTATAAGGTTTTGACTAACTTGGATTCTCTTACGACATTACAAAAAAGCGAAGTTATCAATAATGCACATAGAGTGTTGGGATTATTTTTCATAAAATATTTTCAATGTGTTGGAGCGGAGCTTTAAATGTTTTATTAAATTTTTTTTAAATTCGTTTTATCTAAAGATTTTGTTCTGGGACTCCTTTCCGTAGAAAAATCATATTTAATTCAAAAAAATACGAAACTGGCGGCCACGCGTTCGTATCGAAATTATCTACAATCATGGCCTGAAATCTCGTTTGATAGGTCGTGCGAATGACACTGTATATCGTTCAAATGATAGCGTGTCGCGTGAAGTATATCTATCGTTCAAACGATAGTGTATTTCGTTCAAACGACATGTTGTTTCGTTTCAGCGACCCACCGTCCTATGTATTTTATAAATAGGCTTTTCAACTCCATTTTTTATTGAGAGACTTGACGTTTTTATTCTGCTCAAAACTACGAAAACAGCAGATCTAGGTTTTCTCCTTTTAGGGTCTTTAACCCTTTTTGTTTACAATTCACAAATAAATCCCAATCTTTATGTTCGTTGTTTTGCAACCCAAAGAACAACCGTGCTATTGTTCATCCTTTGTGGAGAGATCTCTACAACCGAGAGGTGCGTGCTATTGTGGAGGGAGTTGCTATGAAGTTTATGACAGCCTGTAATTGGGGATCTTCTGCATTTTGATTCTTTACGGAAGATTGTGTGTCTGGACTGCATGTCCTTGTGGTATAGTTGCGTGTCAACCATTATTGATTTCTAGCCGATGCTTTGAAGGTTTGACGAAGACACCGTGCGTTACATTTGTGGGCGATTATCAGGTTGTATGTAAGTTAATGGTCTTGTAAACTTGTCAAAATTCTAGAAATAAAGGTTTTGCCCTTTGGAGATTTTTCATGAATTTTGTGTCCCACACTTACTTGATTTGTTTCGACACGTAGTTGAATATTTTATGGATGAATTAAAATTGATTTAAAATTAGGGAATTTTTGAAAACCATCGAAGCATTTAATATTTTTTATTTACAAATTGGTATCAGAGCCTGTTGCACTAATTTACTGTGTAGATTCTGCAGTGTAATTTTGTGGTGGTTATCTTTGTTCATCACTCATGTACTTTTTTTTCTCTCGAATGATTTTCCTTTGAATTTGAAGTTGGCCAAAAATATTGAATTTCTCAAAAATATTTTGAAACATTTGCAAACTACTGAAAATCACAGAGATTTCCTTCGTGAGAAACTTCTGGACTTGGACCGTGATCTTAGAACATTAGAATTGTCCAAAAAAGCGAGTTGTGATAGAGTCCTATTTTTAGAAAAAGAATTGAAGGACTTTAAAAATTCTAGGGTGCCCGTTTGTGTTGTTGAGGAAATAGCTTAATTATTGATTTTACGGCACATGAAGTGACTCTTAGGAATAAGTTTGTTTTAATTGAGGATGAGCGAGATAAACTTTTAGTTCTTATTGAAAATTTGAAAATATAATCCCTAATTTCGGAAGATTCTAATTCTTTTCTTGAGTAAAAAATTTGGAGTTAAAAAATTATTTAAAAGACTCAAGTAGTTTGCGAAGTAGTGGTAATGGTTCGTCGTGTTCAAATGGTTCCATTACTAAAGCCAAAACCATTTTTGTCACTTGCTATTTCATATCGTTAATTGCTTGTATGATTTTTGTCATACACTAGTTGTGGTTTCATGATATATATTTACTAGTGTGTTGACATGTCTTTTTTGTATTAGTTTTTTATTTTTGAAAAATATAAAAGATTTTATTTTGAACAAATTTTAAAAATCCAAAAAGATTTTTGTATTTTGTTTAGCACCATATATAAATTGACATTTAGGATGACCGAGTCACAATTTCATTCCATTTATCCATGTGACTATTTGATAGTGTTTTAAGGCAATAAGTCATGTCATTCATCTGCTTGATATTATTGGAGTCATTAAGATGTAATTAAGTGTTATTACTTACATGATTGACTCATTATTTCCTTTGATGCACATGAGCACGAATTTGATTGAATATTGTTCTTGTCGAATCATATGTTGGTTACGTGTTTTAATTTCAATTATGTCTATTAAAACGAACCAAATGCGATAAAACAAAATAATAAAAGGTGTGCCTGTTTTAAACCGTTTGCCGTGAGTTTCTGTGTATTTTAAAAACGGTGAAGGGCTACGAAAGGTCCACATATATTCTTCGTGATTAAGCCACCATTTAATTGCATCAAAAAAATGAGGTATTTTAATTATCCGGGGTCCAAAGAGGTTTAAAAGAGCCCGAAAAAATGCAAAGGCAATAAAAAATAAATTTATGCCAAAAGGGGGGCATTAGGTTTATTCACCAATTCTCCAATATTTTAGAATTTAGATCACCTCAAAAGGAAAATATATATGAGTGAGTTTGGTTGGAGAATTAAAATAGCTTTGCGCGTCCTTAAAAAGTCTTTGAAAAGCGTTAATAAGTTTTTAGACGTTATTGGTGTGAAAATCCTATACACTTTTATTTGTTGATTTCGATTTAAGTCGATGTCATCAAAATTCAATACTTTTACACCTAAGGACGATTTTGATGCTCATTCGTTAGGAATATACAATATGCATCGTGCACATATGATGTGGTTGAGTTTTATTTCCTATAGAATCTGTTCACACTTATTCATACCATTTCCACGATTTGGTTATCTTAGTATGAATTCATGGTGTGTGTTCGTAACACTTTTGCATAAAAAATTAAAAAATCAAAAATAGTTTGTGGAGTTATTTTTAGCATATCTAGCATTGAGCACGTTTGTCAAATTTATTTGCCCCATTTATCGTGACACCTCGATTTGATTTATTTGGTTTATTCTATTCCTTATCTATTTCGAACAAATAAAAAGGGGTAGAATGAATTATGATATTATGGTGGAGTTTAAGTATGGGGAGGTTTAATTATGCTTACATGTTTTATGTTTATATCATTTCAAACTCAATACGTCACAAGTTTTTTGATTTGTCTCATGTGTGTAGGTACAATTGAAGATTTTTGGATTGCACACCCATATGATGACAAAGAATTTTTGTAGTTTGTTAAAGATTGAAAAAGTTTGAAGACTTGTCATATACCTTTTCAGTTTTGGGTTCATGGGAGGGTAGATTTGTATAGGTCATATTTTGATTGATAATTCGATTGTTTTTATTTTGTACCGGCATAGACATAGGGGGATATTTGTAGAAATATTTTTGTTCGTTATCAATTTATATGTCGTATACCGCTACACCGTCGAAGAAGTTCAAGATCACATTCACATCAAGACGGATCCGAATAATCAAGGTTCTTCAATAAACAGTCTCTGTAAGTTAACTTTGGTAAGGTTACTTTTTAGAGTACCTTGATAATGCACTTAGAGTGTTGGGAATATTTTTCATAAAATATTTTCTAAGTGTTGGAGCGGAGCTTTAAATGTTTTTATTAAAAATTTTTAATTCATTCTATCTAAAGATTTTGTTCTAGGACTCCTTTCCGTAGAAAAATCATAACCGATTCAAAAAAATAAGAAAAATACATTGGCGACCACGCATTCGTATCGAAATTATCTACAATCATGGCCTGAAATCTCCTTTGATAGGTCGTTCGAATGACACCGTATATCGTTCAGACGACAGCCTATCACACAAAGTATATATGTCGTTCACACGATAGTGTATTTCGTTCAAATGACATGTTGTTTGGTTTGAGATACCCACCGCCTTAATTATTTTATAAATAGGCTTTTCAACTCCATTTTTATTGTGAGACCTGACGTTTTTGTTCTGCACAAAACTGCGAAAATAGTAGATCTAGGTTTTCTCCTTTTAGGGTCTTTAACCCTTTTTGTTTACAATTCACAAATAAATCCCAATCTTTATGTGAGTTGTTTTGGAACCCAAAGAACAATCGTGCTATTGTTCATCCTTTTGTCGGGAGATCTATACAACCAAGAGCTGCATACTATTGTGGAGGGATTAGCTACGAAGTTTATGACTGCGTGTCATTGGGGATCTTTTGCGTGTTGATTCTTTGTTGAAGACTGTGTGTCTGGACTACGTGTCCTTGTGGTATAGCTGCGTGGGAACTATTGCTGATTTCTAGCAGATGCTTTGAAGGTTTGACGAAGACACCGTGTGTTACACTTGTGGACGATTATCAGGTTGTATGTAAGTCAATGGTCTTGTAAACTTTTCAAAGTTCTAAAAATAAAGATTTTTCCCTCCGAGAATTTTTCTTGATTTTTTTGTCGCATGCTTACTTGATTTGTTTTGACACGTAGTTGCATATTTTAGGGATGAACTAAAATTGGTTTAAAATTTGGAAATTTGTGAAAACCATCGCGGCAATTAATATTTTGCATTTACAAATTGGTATTAGAGCCTGTTGCACTAATTTAGTATGAAGATTCTATAGTGCAATTTTGTGGTGGTTATCTTTGTTCATCACTCATGTGCTTTGTTTTTCTCTCAATGGATTGTCCTTTGAATTTGAAGTTTGTCGAAAATATTGAATTTTTTGAAAATCATTTTTAAAATGCTTTTGAACTTTTGCAAACTACTCAAAATCATAGAGATTTCCTTCGTGAGAAACTTGTGGACTTGAATCGTGATCTTAAATATTTGAATTGTCCAAAAAGTAGAGTGACGATAGAGTCCTACTTTTAGAAAAAAAATTGAAGGACTAAAAAAATTCTAGGGTTCCCGTTTGTGTCGTTGAGGAAAATAGCTTAATTATTGATTTTATGGCACGTGAAGAGACTCTTCGGGATAAGTTTGTTTTAATTTAGGATGAGCGAGATAAACTTTTAGTTCTAATTGAAAATTTGAGAAAAGAATCCCTAATTTTGGAAGAGTCTAATTCTTTGCTTTAGAAAAATGATTTAAAAGACTCGAGTAGTTTGTGTAGTAGTGGTAATGGCTCGTCGTGTTCAAATGGTTCCATTACAAAAGACAAGACCATTATTTGTTTTAGAGGATCAGCTATTCTCAAAGACGTTAGAAAAGGTCAAGTCGTACATGTCGTTCCACCCATTTACATTCGTTCACATTGTGGTAGGAAAGGGCACCTTAGGTGTTTTTGATTTGATCTTCAAAGAGGTACTAGGAAGTCTAAGTCTAGTATTTTATTGATTCCCAAAACCCCAAGTGGACGTGTCACATCCGTTTGGTTTAGGAAATCACTTTTGGGTAAGCTAGACTTTAGACGTGTTGATTTCCACATGCTTGCACATGATTCGTCACTTGCTATTTCCTATCGTTAGTTGCTTGCACAATTTTTGTCATACACTAGTTGTGGTTTCATGATATATATTTTCTAGTGTGTTGACATGTCTTTTTTGTATTAGTTTTTTGTTTTTGAAAAATTTTGGAAAAATATAAAAGATTTTATTTTGATAAAATCTGAAAAATTCAAAAAGATTTTTGTATTTTGTTTAGCACCATATATGAATTGACATTTAGGATGACCGAGTCACAATTTCATTCCATTTATCCATGTGACTATTTGATAGTGTTTTAAGACAATAAGTCATGTCATTCATCTTCTTTATATTATTGGAGTCATTAAGATGTAATTAAGTGTTATTACTTACATGATTGACTCATTATTTCCTTTGATGCACATGAGCACGAATTTGATTGAATATTGTTCTTGTCGAATCATATGTTGGTTACGTGTTTTTATCTCAATTATGTCTATTAAAATAAACCAAATGCGATAAAATAAGATAATAAAAGATATGCATGTTTTAAACCATTTGCCCTGAGTTTCTGTGTATTTTAAAAATGGTGAAGGGCTACGAAAGGTACACTTCTATCCTTAGTGATTAAGCCACCATTTAATTGGACCTAAAACATTGAGGTATTTTAATTATCCGGCGTCCAAAGAGGTTTAAAAGAACCGAAAAAAATTTAAAGGCAATAAAAAAAGAAATTTATGCCAAAAATGGGCCATTAGATTTATTCATCAATTCTCCAATGTTTGAGAACTTAGATAACCTCAAAAATAAAATATATATGAGGGAGTTTGGTTGGAGAATTAAAACGGCTTTGCACATCCTTAAAAATTCTTGAAAAAGAGTTAATAAGTTTTTAGACGTTATTGGTGTGAAAACCATGTAAACTTCGATTTGTTGATTTTGATTTAAGGCGATGTCATCTAAATTCAACACTTTTACACCTAAGGACGATTTTGATGGTCATTCGTTATGAATAAACAATATGCATCATGAACATATGATCTGGTTGAGTTTTATTTCCTATCGAATATGTTTACACCCATTCATACCGTTTCCACGACTTGGTTATCTTAGTATGAATTCATGGTGTGTGTTTGTAACACTTTTCTATAAAAAATTAAAAAATCAAAAATAGTTTTTGAAGTTTTTTTATCATATCTTGCATTGAGAACGTTTGTCATATTTATTTGCCCTGTTTATCGTGACACCTCGATTTGATTTATTTGGTTTATTCTATTCCTTATCTATTTCGGACAAATAAAAAGGGGGAGAATGAATTATGATATTATGAGGGACTTTAAGCATGGGGGAGATTTGATTATGGTTACATGTTTTATGTTTATATCATTTCAAACTCGATACGTCAGGAGATTTTTGCTTTGTCTCATATGTGTAGGTACAATTGAAGATTTTTTAATTGCACACCCTTATGATGACAAAGAATTTTCGTAGTTTGCTGAAGATTGAAAGAGTTTGAAGACCTGTCATTTATCTTTTCAGTTTTGGGTGCATGGGAGGGTAGATTTGTATAGGTCATATTTTGATTGATAATTCAGATGTTTTTATTTTGTAACGGCATAGACATAGGGGGAGATTTGTAAGGACATTTTTGTCCGTTATCAATTTATATCTCGTATACCGCTACACCGTTAAAGAAGTTCAAGATCACATTCACATCAAGACGGATCCGAATAATCAAGGTTCTTCAACAAACAGTCATGGTAAGTTAACTTTGGTAAGGTTACACTTTAGAGTACCTTAATAATGCACTTAGAGTATTAGGATTATTTTTCATAAAATATTTTTGGGATAATTCAAAGCTAGTCCCATTTATTGGGTCAAAGATGCAACAAATCCCATTGACTTTTTTTTAATGCATTAAGTCCTTTTTCATTTTAGACAAATATACCCTCACATGTACCCATTTTAAACCCACTTACTCTATCTCTAAAAATAAACACATAATCTCACCCTCTTTCTCTCTCTTACAAACCCACTTCCACCCCCACCCCCACTCCCACCCCACCCCACCGGAGACTCACCGAAAATAGCCCACCGAAAAATCTCATCGGAGGTCGCCGGAATTTCCGCCGGAGTGTTTCTCTCTCATTGTTTCTCTCTCTCTCTTTGTATATTTCTTTATTTTTTTACTACCGTGCCAGCGGCACCATCACCCGAGCTGGAGAAAATGAATTTTTGCCAGAAAAAATGGAGGTTTTACAAAAACAGATAAATTTATCTGTTTCGATTTTTCGTCAAAAAATATCGAATATGGGTGTTTTTTGATAAATCTCAACGAGTAGATTTCAAATATATAAATTTTATGAATTTTGGATTTGTGGATTTGAAGTTATAGACTTTTAAAGATTTGGTGGGTTTTTTTTTTAAAACGACGTTAAAGAGTTGTTGTGGTGATTTTGAGGGTGTATTTGTCATTTTAATGTGTTGAGTTGGAAAAATAGGACCTTTGACACCATTGACTCAGTCAAAGGATCTCTTGCATCATTGAACAAGTGAATGGGACTTCAAAATAATTACCCCAATATTTTTTAAGTGTTGGAGCGGAGCTTTAAATGTTTTTATTAAAAAAAATTTGAATTCATTCTATTTAAAGATTTTGTTCTCGGACTTCTTTTCATAGAAAAGTCATAACTAATTCTAAAAAAATCAGAAAAATACGAAACTAGCGGCCACGCATTTGTATCAAAATTATCTGCAATCATGGCCTGAAATCTCATTTGATAGGTCGTTCGAATGACACCGTATATCATTCAAATGACAGCGTGTCGCGTGAAGTATATCTTTCGTTCAAACGACAGTGTATTTCGTTCAAACGACATGTTGTTTCGTTTGAGATACCCATCGCCTTAAGTATTTTATAAATAGGCTTTTCAACTCCATTTTTTATTGTGAGACCTGACGTTTTTGTTCTGTACAAAACTGCGAAAATAAAAGATCTAGGTTTTCTCCTTTTAGGGTCTTTAACCCTTTTTGTTTACAATTCACAAATAAATCCCAATATTTATGTGAGTTGTTTTGGAACGCAAAGAACAATCGTGCTATTGTTCATCCTTTTGTCGGGAGATCTCTACAACCAAGAGCTTCATACTATTGTGGAAGGAGTCGCTACGAAGTTTATGACTGCGTGTCATTGGGGATCTTCTGCATGTTGATTCTTTGTTGAAGACTGCGTGTCTGGACTGCGTGTCCTTGTGGTATAGCTGAGTGGGAACCATTGCTGATTTCTAGCAGATGCTTTGAAGGTTTGACGAAGACACCGTGTGTTACACTTGTGGACGATTATCAGGTTGTATGTAAGTCAATGGTCTTGTAAACTTGTCAAAGTTCTAAAAATAAAGGTTTTTCCCTTCGGGAATTTTTCCTGATTTTTTTGTCGCATGCTTACTTGATTTGTTTTGACACATAGTTGCATATTTTAGGGATGAACTAAAATTGATTTAAAATTAGGGAATTTTTAAATACCACCGAGGAAGTTAATATTTTGCATTTACATCTTTCCATTCCCATAAGACAGTCACTATGCCGATGGGCAGGCTAGAGGGTCTCTTTCAACATTATATAAAGATCCCATTATATAATGCTGAGGAAGGTTCCCTTTAGCAGTCAGCAAACGTTCTCTCGAAATCTGGGTGCCGTCATTGCCAAAAAAGACTACTTTCCTAAGTTCTCCCACCTCACTTTCCTACCATTTTTATTATTTACCTCATCCTATTATACCACCAAAAAAATAAGCCAACATATCTCCCATATTCAGTAATAATAGTCTTCTAGGAGGTCCACCCTTATCTCTTTACTAGTTTATTCACTTGGTGTTAGTATTCACTTTATTCTCATTTTGTGATATGTTTAAGTCTGGTCTCACTTTCTCACATCAACTAATGTCCACTTCTAATTATTAGTATTTCACACAACTTATTTTCATAAAAACTCAAAAAAGACAAAAATAGGTTTTACTTGTAAATTCCAAAAGTAAGACTTCCTCATTTTGTCACACTTTCAAACTTAAACGTATTTTTCTTAAGAACATTCAAAGACGAGTCTTAAGTATGGGTTTATGAGTTGAACCCCACCCCTATGATATATTCAAATTATGTGGACTTTGATTCCCCTTGGGCTACGTAGGCATCCCGGGCCAATCCTGGGACTCGAGTCCTCCGGTTCCATTTTTATGCCTTTTCTATTATATTATATCTGTTTTGTGAGCCTTGAACTCCTATTTATTTGTGTCTCATCTGACATGTACGTACGTTCCTCCATAGTGACTCGTGACTCGACAAACACTCACATCACATGTTTATGATTATTTTTGGGTACACTCATATGGATGAGTCTACTCCGTCCCTTCCATGATGTGAGTCGAAGGATAACCTTCATCCATTATTTACATTAAACACATGTACACACACATCATGCTTTGGAGAAAGCAGACAAAATCAACATAGCCTATGAGAGACCAAAAGGGCGGAATGGGTTCCTAACACCTTTCCATTTTGCAACTTAGTCACTTGACCTTCAAATCACCTAGTTTCGTATTCACTCATATAAACTTGATGCCTTTCTCTTAAGGCATTTCCTATTTTGAGCAAAATATATTGGCGACCCCTTTCCTTCGTGTTATCCCCTTTTGATGACAGACAGTTTTATATCTAAGGTAGCCCACCAGTGAGAGTGGGGGAAATAGGATCTTCATATTCTCGAATCACCCATTCAAGCATAGGCAGGGGAAGAAAGAGGTGGCATTTCCTTTCCCGTCCCGATTTTGGGGCCCTGCCCTTGCCGAAGGAATCCGACCCAGATGGCCACAGTAGCGATTCTGCTAGAGAACTTTCTAAAGGACTAGACTTTATTTTCTCATGGGTGTTACTTCTTTACTCTCCTACTTTTCTATATTTGTATATATACCTCCACTTATATGTTCTTTTTATTCCTATTCTTACTTCTTGTATAAATATGTCATCATGCTTATCTCTACCATGCTCTATACTCATGTATATATCACTTTTTACTCACTTGTGCATGCTTACCATGTTTCACATTATGCTCACATGTATAAATTCTCCATGCTCACTTCACACACGCACACTCATATATAGTCTCACTTTTATTTACTTGCTTCACATGCCACTAATAGGTTATCCATGCTTAACTTCACTAGTACACACCCTCACGTGTATAACTCCATGCTCACTAACACATCTCGCACACCACTTGTAGATTATCCATTCTTAGTCTCACTAATACACACTTCCACATTTATCTCACTTGTATATAGTCCCATGATTTTTCACTCACACTATTCCCATGTCACTCTCTCACTTTGTACATATATCTCACTCACTTGTATATTCACAAGCTTCACACTCAATCACCATGCTTTATATAGTCTTTGTGCTCATGCTAGCTTTACTTTTCATGATTATACCTCTTATCTCATGCTATTTGTATATTCTCCCTCATAGTGGTACTACTCCCTTCACTTAGCATATAAAAAATCTCCATAACATATTGATCAAGACTCGTGCATTTTTGCACACTACATCACCTGAGCATGGCAATATTGACCAAAATTTTGTCCCGTACTGGGGGGTCACTTTGTAATGAGTGCCAGTCCTACGGGGCGTGGTTAACCTAAGTTGACAACACACTATATGGTTCACTTACTTGAGTCTATGCCATATAGCAGTTCCAACTAGTTTGGATATGTTGACAACATGTTTTTAGATTTTGAGCTCTTCTCCATGGTATTAAGAAGACACCAATCAGCATCACGCAACCTACAAGTCTGCGATAAGCCTAAAGGGAAGTTAAACAACACACTATAGTACACAATTACATGCATTGCATTGTGTGGGTGGGTGGGTGTTAAAATACTTTTAAATATTTTTTGTGGAATTTTTAAACATTTTAAAATAATTTTTGAACTTTTATAAATTAGGTTTTAAAATGTTTTGGGCTAAAAGTTAAATTATCATTTCCCTTAAAAAAAATCGTGGGTAAAAACCAAAACCGGCACGTATATTTTCAGGAGTAAAGTTAGAATTTTTAAAAAGTCTAAAACATGTGTTTTTTTTAAAGTATGTGAGTGACAAGTGGTGCATTCTGGTTGGTTGATTGTGTGTTTCTTTACTCTTACATAACTAAGATTTAAAATTAACTGTTAGATCAAAACTAATCAATGGTCTGTATGTCGTCTAAGCTAATCCATGTATAAACCAAATGGACCAATGAGAGAATGGAGTTGTACAATGCGTTATGGAGCGTTAGATTAAAATGATTCAATAAGATTCAATCTCAACCCTTGATTTCCTTCGAACGTCCAAAACCTTCTCAATCTAGTATAAATATGACTCCTTGCCATACCATTTGAAGACTTTTAACAGTAGTCTAAATAGAGAATATACATACATACATATATATATATATATATATATATATATATATATAGAGAGAGAGAGAGAGAGAGAGAGAGAGAGAGAGAGAGAAGAAAAAGAAAGAGAGAGAACAGAGAAATGTCTATGAGACTTGAGTGTTTTCCAAAACCAAAAATATTTTTGTATAAAATTGCTTTTGAAAACCAGAGTTTTGAGTGATAAAATCTTAGGTTGTTTTTAAGGTTTTCACGTTTGGTTTTCTTTCAAACACTCTGATAACATCATCTCTCTTAGAGGCAACCTCTCACTATTGGACTCATATTTCTTTCTAAAAATTGTGAGAAAAACACTTGAGATACATTTTCACGATTATTTAGGTGTTTCTAGTTTTCTCTTGTTGGATCTGGTTGTGTAACTCTTCATATGTTTTGATCCAACCTTTCTTGTTTCCAAAATCAAGAAAAAAAAGTATTTTTGCAATGTATAATTGTTTTAATTTGAAAACCTTTTTGAAATAAATTTTACTGTTTGTAAAAAAAATTTCATATATAAATAATCTTTTGTTTAGATCTATTTTTGAGAGATCTAATTTCATATCTGAAAAGTGTTTTCAAAATAAATTTTAAGTCTGATTTCTTGAAGTTTGAACGTGTTCATCTCATATAGATCTCTTGTAATTAATAGTATTGGTTTGTATAATCTTAAGAGAGACGTGGGACTGCATAAAACATTTAGTCACTTCACAGTCACTAAAATCTCACACACGAACAGGTAAAAATGTGCTATCTCTTTGAGAGATCTAGTTTGACTGAGTCACTAAAATGAGGAGCGGGGAGTTAAAGTAAGGAACGACCAGGAGGATCAAAGGCATCAGAATCAGATATCATGGAGGAGGTGCTCAGTAGGCATACATTCTGAACTTTAGCTTTAGGATCTCGAGTGTTTTGATTCATGTGCTTGTAATTTCTTGTAAAAAGTTTTATAGTGGAATTGGTTGTAGCGTAGAAGTCACTGTGGAGGTTTCCCCTAATTTAAAGTTTTACTACGTAAAAAATACATGTGTTAATTTAATGCTTTATGTTCTTGACTCTTACATTCTTGGGATCTGATTTAAAGACTTAATAAGGTTTTTATTTTAAAACCTGGTTACCAAGCTATGAAAATTTGATTCCGTTTAACATTTTACACATCTTGTGTAAGTTTAATCAAAAGGAGTTTCCTAAAAGAGTTTATTCTGAGTTTACATAAAATTTAACTTTTGTTAATAACTTAGTGAACCATTTTCATAAGCGATACTATTCTCATCTTCCATTGGCCTCGTACCTTCGACAGATATTGAATGGTTACTCTCGCATCATACCGCTGGACAGAACTCACGACAAGAGGTATATAGCAGCAAAATCATTCACGTACAATGTGTATATCAAATTCGCTCTCACACATACCATACCCACGAGCTATATCATGAGGTAACTAACGTACACTAAGCTATATCATATGGCTTTTCCACACGTGTCGATTAATGATTGTCTATCTAAGCAAGAGATATATTGTGAACGTCATGCCAAAAGGGGGAAACCTTTCACTAACCCACAAAATGCATAAACATCATATAGTTGCCTGCCTTAGGACACTAATATCTAGATTGTTGGTTACAATGTGAAACTCTACTAAAATTCTAGGTCCCCGTACCGCCCAAATTTTCGTGCTATTAGGCCCATTTTTAAAACAGGACCCTGTATGTGAGCCTGAAAACAAGTCAAATCATGTCTTACATCTTATACCCTATCGTTTTCCTAGGATTGAATCCTGTTTAACATTTTTCTTGCATTTAGGAAAACAAAATACAAGTGAAACCCAATAATAATAATAATAATAATAATAATAATAATAATAATAATAATAATAATAATAATAATAATAATAATAATAATAATAATGCCGAGGATTTCCCTCTTCCCTTCTTTTTAAAAATGAAAAAATACCAAAAACACATATTCCTTTTTTCAAAAAGAAAAATACCAAAAATACTCCTTTTTTCCTCCAAAAATAAACCAATATCGTTTTCCCTCTCAGGTTGATCGCATACCCAGATTTTGACCTGGCTCCCTATTTGCTTCGATCTTCCTTCAAACCACCTCGAAGTTCTACCACTTCCTCTGTTGCTTCCACCGAATTTGAGATCTATCTACGCAAGTTATTCATAGAGAACACAGACTAAGATCCAAATGTTAAACCATATTTGATGGCCATCCTATCTCAGCTCAGTGCCAAAATTGACAAGCATCAGGCTGATGTCCAAGATATACAATGACATCGAGCTCAAACTCCCGTGGCCCATGAACCCAAAATCCTCTTTCCTCGTGCCATGGGTCCATCTATGCCTAAACCAGTTTGAATCCCGTAAGAGTATCAACATACCTCGTGTTCCCCCTATAAATGGGCCACTACCATCTCAGCTACCAATTCCAAACGTCACCCAGCTAGGGGCTAATCGCCTATGCCTGTTGACCCCAAGGAAGAAAAACTGAGCAATATTAAGGAAGATCTCAAACTATTGTTAAAGAAATTTTACCAAATCAAAATACCATGGAATTACATGGACTACACCCACAGGTCTCCCTATCCTAAAGCCATATTACCAGAGAAGTTTAAGATGCCAGACATCAAGAGATTCAAAAGTAGTTGACCCATAATTGTGCATCTACGGAGCTACCACAAAGCTATTATCCTCCTTGGGGCTTCAAAGGAGATAATAGTCCAAATGTTTCAACAAATCCTAAAATAGAGTGCCCTCAAGTGGTTCCTGTCCCTCGAGGAATCCAGAATCTGTAGTTGGGAGGACGTGGCCAGAGAGATCCTGTCACAGTATAAGTACAATGAGAAATTTAAAGTTACACGCAGATACCTAGAGCTACTTAAATAGAACTCTGGGTATTAATCAATAGTTTCATCGAAAGATGGAGAGAAAAAGTTGCCATTATGACCAATAGGCCATCAAAAGAAAAGAAAGTGAGTATAATGAAGAAGAATTTCCATCCCCATATCTGAGCATCGATAGGAGGACAATACTACCCGCACTTCAGATCCCTCCAGGAGGCTGGTGTGGACATTAAAGAAGAGGTTGCTAATCATTAGGTGGAGACTACCCCAAAAAGTTTGACTGGGAAATTTGGATCAAAGAAGTATGACAAACTATCCAGCACCTCAGCATTTATAATCAACAACATATCCCAACCTGCCACTTCTTGGTCACCTGAAAGTCTCCCCAACCCTACCAAAAAAGGATATATTGAACTCCATACTCCCTAGTTAAAAGTCTGCCAACCCCTGCTAGGCTGAAACCTCATCAAGCCACTCGAACCCCGACCATTTCCAAATCCCCTTCCTAAGAACTTCAAATATAATGCTCACTGAGACTTTCACCAAATTGCAGGCAACACCATTGACTAATGTTTTCACCTCAAAAATGTGATACAAGGTCGCATAGATCGGGGCATCATCACTCCACTATCTAACCCTAAACCTAACACCACCCATAACCCTCTCCAGCACATAGAACTAGGGTGAACACCAGCTTCCCAGAAGACAACCCAAAGTTTGACCCCTTTACCTAAATCGTGCCTATTAAAATACTCAGCATATCTACAATGTCACACAAACTCCACAAGGTTTGGCCATTTTCATTCTTACATCCCCCGAGATTCACTGATTAAGCACTATCACTCCTCACATGAGCTTGTATTTTCGTGTACACCTGATCAGCAGGGGAGGCAAGGAATTGCTCGCAATTCTGGATCAACTTCAAAGGTTTGGACTAAAACTGCCCACAGAGATGACCATTGACTGTGAAAGGTTCAGTGGCCTGTTTATGGAATCCCAAAAGTGGGCTCAAGAATCAGATAAATGGTTGGTACTCGTAGAAGAGATCATTTTGGATGATGTCATGTAGACCATGTCGGATGTGTTTCCCCAAAAAGGTGACATATGCAGCATCCCTGAGTTGCTCACGGTCTTAAAACTCTAGGGCATCTGGTCTTTTCACTCCCTCAATTCCCCGTTGAGTGGGAAGAGTTGTAAAATGAAGCTCAAGAGGTTATTGAGTGCATAGACTACTTTTGGAAGAAGGATATTATCACCACAGGATGGGGTGACGATTTTGAAAGCTCCAACAGTAAATCAGAGGGCAAAGACTTCCCCTTTTGTGGATTTTCTTAACCATGGTATTACCCTGATGATAAAAACATGATGCCAGGGATGGAGATTTACTTCCAACATGACAATACCTTGAGCTAGTAATGGAAACATGAGGCAGAGCCTCCAACTGATAAGACCATTGAAAATGATGAAAACTCTGAGGGAAGCGACATCGAGGAGCCAACCTGCATACACTGGGGTTGAGTCTCTGCCTGATTTGACAAGAGGCTACACCATCGGACCTGTTTGCAAAGATCGTTACTACTAAAGCACCCATCCTTAACTGGCATGTCATTCTGGTGCAGCCTGCTCAAGCCCATCTAAACCCTACTATCTACCCTCTTCAAGAAATCCCCGAACTTGTTATTGTTTCTCTTATTTCTGACATCATTGTAAACGAGGCCTCTTTTGATAAGGTTCTCAATATTGTATTCCTTAAGAATGAAATAAATGAGGATTTTGAGTATCTTGCAGTGCTTTATATTAATTTCATATATTCTAATAAAAAATTTAATGATGATGTAGTAAATGAACAATTCTTAACTAATCTCAATAAATAAAATAATAAACAACATAACCGCGTTTAAACAAACGATTATGAGACTGTTATGATTAATCTCATTCAAGTATCCATCTGCGCGAGTTTAGGATAGAGTCTACTCTCAATAGTCATGAGCGACCACAATTTGAAGAGCATCTGAAAGAGTACGTGGACGTCTTGGCATGGTCCTACGATAACATGCCTGATATTAATCGAGAGATAACTCAGCACGAGATTCCCATATTCCCAGAGAGAAAACCCATCAAACAGAAACAGAGGAAGCTCTGAACATAGTGGTCCCTTAAAGTCAAGGAAGAAGTGGTAAAATAGTTTAACGTAGGCTTCATTTGCGTAGTCGAATACCCTACATGGCTTGTAAACATCATCCTCGTGTTGAAATCGAGAGGGAAACTTTGCATGTGCATTGACTATTGCGATCTAAATAAGGAATCCTCAAAGGATGATTACCATTAGCCTAATATTGACATGATCATATATAACATAGCCACCCAGGCTCTCAAGTCATCTGTCGATGGATTTTCCAATTACAACCAGATTAAAATCCACCCTGACTACTATGACAAAATTGGCTTTATCACCCCATGGGGAACCTTTTGCTACACAGTCATGCCATTAAGGTTCAAAAATGTTGCGGTTACCCACCAAAGGGCCGCCAAAACCATTCTGCATGACCTCATCTATAAAAAAAGTCAAAGTCTATGTTGACGACATGATCATTAAGTCTAAGACTTGGGAAGGTCACATCCCCGCCCTGAGGAAATTCTTCGAGCAACGGCGACAGTATTAGATGTGGCTCAACCCATAGAAATGTGTCTTCGATGTCACTAAAGGAAAACTCCTTGGATTCATAGTCAGTGAGAAAAGGACTAAAGCATATCCCGACAAACTAAAATCCATACTCGAGATGACACCACCCTGGAATCAAAAAAAAGTATGAGGATTCCTGGGTAAGTTGCAATACATCAGTCGGTTGATCATCTAACTGACATCTATCTGCGAGGCCATTTTTAAACTTCTGTGGAAGAACTCAACCAAAGTTTAGAATGATCCATGCCAAGAAGCCCTAGACCAGATCAACCGATACCTCACCCGACCTCTGGTGCTCATGCCTCCATAGTCAAGTCTTCCCCTCCTCCTATATTTGACTTCCACCGGTAGGGCTTTACTGGCCCAATACATTAACGAATCCAACAAGAAGAGAATGATATACTATGTTAGTCAAAAGTTGGTTGGGAATGAAATCAACTACACTTCCTTGGAGAATGAATTTATCGTTTTGGTATGGGTCACGCAAAAACTATGGCACTACATGCTTGCATTCCTAATCAGAATAGTATCTCGAATAGATCATATAAAATACCTGCTAAAGCAACCCGCTATGTCAAGTCGAATGGCCCACTAGTTGATATTTCTAGCTTAGTTTGACATTATATCATCAGATAAAAATCCATGAGGGAGAGGGCCATATCTAATTACCTTGTCGATCATCCCATGGAAGGAATAGAAGTTTGGGCCTCCGAATTTCTAGACGAAGACATCCTTTGTACCTCTCAGGAGGACCTGAGGTGGTAGATGTTCTTCGACAGAGATGCCAACAAGAAAGGGTATGGCATATGGATACTCATGATCGCTCTTAAAGACTTTCACACCCTTATTTCTATCAATACAGACTTACCTTGCACCAATAATATGATATAATATGAGGCATGCACCGTAGGTCTTAAGATATCCCTCAAGAAAAGGATCAAGCACGTGTATGTCTATGGGGACTCTACTCTCATTGTCGAATAAATTCTCAGGAAATAGAAACTTAAAGACGAGAAGTTCCTACCCTTCCACACCTAACTAGAAGATCTTGCCTCCTAATTTAAAAATATCACCTTCTATTACCTCCCTCGCTCAAAGAATAGCCTAGCCGATACACTAGAAACATTGGCCTCCATGGTTGACATGCCTGAGGGAATAATAATCCCCCCGTCCTAGTTCAGAAAAAAGCTGCTCCCACCCACTATTACCACATCGATATCACCACCGAAGAAGATATAAACAAGGCATGGTTATGGTACTATGACATTTATCACCTTCTCAAACATAGTAGGTATCCCCGAGATGTGGCCAAGAAAGACCATGCGACCCTTCGTAAATAGGTTGCTCAGTACATATCTGTGACAAAGTGCTTTTCAAGAGAAATTTTGATGGAACCCATTTGCACTTCATAGAAGGGGATGGAATTGAAGAAATGATGCAGAAAATCCAAAATGGGAATGCGGGTCCCACATGGACATTCACATGCTTACTAAGGAAATCATCCTTTAAAGGTACTATTGGACCACTATTATCCAATATTGTACTGCCTATGTTCAAAGATACCTCAAAATGCCAACAGTTTGACAACCCTCAATACTTGCCTCCGAGAGAATTGTACAATATGACCTCTCCCTAGATATTATCTACTTGGGTCATGGACATCGTGGGGAAGGTCACTCCTAAAGCTTTAAACAGGTACGAATTCATCGTTGTCACCATTAACTTCTTCATGGAATGGGTCAAAGCTGAGTCAAATGTGGTACTGAATGCAAAGAAAGTGTCCAAGTTCATAAGAAAGAATATTATTTTCCGCTATGGAGTTCCCCATGAGTTGGTATCAAAAAATGGACTCCACTACGAGGCTAAGGTCAAAAAATTAGTCGATGAATATGGAATTCAAGACGAGTATGGAATTTAAAGGAATAAGTCTTCCCCCTACCAACCCCAAACCAATGGCGCTATCAAGGCTGCCAATAAGAGCCTCAAAACCATAATTAGCAAGATGATTAAAAGTTGTAGATATTAGGATGACTGGACCCTATATTCCCTCTAGGGCTACCGTACCTCTATCAGAACACCCTATGGGGCTACCCCCTGCTCTCTGGTATACCGCATCGAGGCGGTTCTCCCCATCGAACTAGAAGTGTTTTCTCTATATGTCATGCTCAAAAGCAAGATCAGTGAGGAAGACTATAATTATAGCCATTATCATGATCTCTCACTCTTAGATGAAAATAGACTAGAAGCTCTATACGACATACAAGGGTACCATCATCGGATCACACGATCACTCAATAAGAAAGCCAAGGATCGCACGGCCCAATAAGGAGATCTTTCACTCAAATAAATTATTGAACCCATCTAGGATTAAAGGGGAAAGTTCAAGCCTAATTGCAATAGCCCCTACATTGTGAAGAAAATATTGTCAGGAGGCGCTGCTATGCTCACAGATCTTGACGGAGAAGAAATGGCGTATCCAGTCAACCTGGACCGTATAAAAAAGTTCTACCCTTAATTCAAACTCTCATTGTGCTACAACGCTTATCATCCCATTTCTATTCAAGAAAAATATCTTTATTTCCCTCTACTCATAACTATATGGGACCTGATCCTCCTAAAACACCATTATTTTTAATGAATCGCACAAATTTTCAAAACCTATAGAGGTATGTTGGCAACCCATAAAATACATGTGGACACGGTCCTTTCCTTTTTATGAAATGTTATTATTTTATTCCCCCGAGAAAGGTGGTCCATCTCATAATTTAAATGAACAAAAGTATTATGTATGCGTTAGTGATTGGCATAGACAGTTCAAATACAAAATTCATCAAAAAACACAATAAAATATGTCAAAATCACTTTTCTTTCATTATCAATATGGTTATTACATGAAGTATCACCGATGGGAGTCAAACAAACCACTCCCTTCCAAACCCTCATATAACCGACCAGTCCCTATCATTAAACCTGCATCACAAGAAAATACAAAAACATACCAAACACCCGCATAAAACCAAAACACTTGCCCAAACACAAATTCCCCACAAACACAAAATTAGCTTCTTTAAAAAAATTCTCAACTACCTGATGGTCCCACCTCATTATCATTACCTGCCCCTGGAGACCCCCTGGTGTCCTACTCTTAATTATTGCTCTGCGTGCACTCCATGCAACGGTAGGCCTCAATAAGCTTTGACGAAACCATAACACCTTCGTCCATGGTATCAAACATGATAAGAAATCTTTGTTTAGTCTCCTCCATCAAAATATTTCCAACCACTCATTTCCATAACCATTTCAAATAATCCCCGAATACAAACCAAGACTCTCCCAAGAATTGTTATGTCCGGGTAGATGGTCGATGGTGATGCCATAAGGGCCCCAGTATCATCCTCAAGGACTTGGCCAAGTCCTCAGTCGAAAAGAAATTGGTTATGCGGGGAGGAACAATTTTCTCCCATCAAACTTGGTGCAGAAGCTGCCAGGAAAAATAAAAAGAAGTTTGGTGAATACCCACTAACTACACATACCAGTATTCCCCCAATTATAAAATGGGATGAAAGTCCCCCACCATGGTACAGACCAACGAAGGCATCGGGCCCCGTGCTCCATAATCTAGCTAACCCAATTCTCCGTCGAAAGTCCTAAGCTGAAGAAGGACCTAGTAAAGAAATTAGTTTTGCCCGACAGAGGGTACTCAGGAGGGGTTGTTAGGCGCAGTCTCTAAGAAAGTCACATGACAGGGCTCCCCTGTAAAAATCCAGTGCAACCTTACTTTCAGGCATCCAATTTGTTCAAAGTTTTAGCTAACTCCACCATCACAGTACTACAGTGGTAGGATAACCACGCCACTATTGTGGACACCCGAGGGTCGACTGTTATGTCTCCCGCCACTAACAACAACCTACCAATCAAACCCAGCGCTACAACTCCGATAAAGCCATTGTCAGCAAAATCCCTCAAACACACCGAATTCATGACTAATGGGAGGATAATATTTCCTCTATGAACTAGGGACCGAGCATCTGAGGGGGAGATGTGAAGCAATTTCGCCAGCATCGTACACCTTGTGTATAACCAAAAAACATGGTCTTTAGGGTACCATAATTGTACCGCTGCTTCTAGAAGGTTCCAATATATGGAATGATTAGGCCAAAAAGAGACCTGGCACAAACCAAAATCTTCGTAGTTAATGTTGTAGAGGCACATTGCCTCTAAACCCTCGAGGTAGGTAAAAAAGGCCTTAAACACTGGAAGATTCATTTGCATAGAAGAGAAGAAGAAAGCTACGAAGGAGAGAAAGTGGAATGTGGTGAAAAAACAGTTCCAAAAGCCCCTTTTTATACTAAAAAAATCCACAAGAAAACAAGTCATTCAAAACACCACCGGTTTCCCTGATCCCAAAGTACCCAAAGTACACCGAAAGTGCAAACAAAGCTAAGGGAGTAATTTGAACTTAACCCTTATGTCAATAGTCTGGCTAAGGGGTATATCGATCAGCAACCCCCCCTTTTTAGGAAATTTCTTATTTCCTCTTTTACACATATCAATTTCAAAAATAAACCTTTGCGTTAAAAAAATCAATCTACGGGTTGATACTTTTTGAGAAGAAAATTCTTATTTTCTTCTTTGTACCTAATTCCTGAAATAAACATTTTCCTTTTTCTTCGAGTCTCTTTTTCATTTTATCTCTATTTTTGCAAAACCTCAACGACAAATTAAAGAGCATATAGAATAAGTCATTAAATCAAGATAACACCAAAAAGAGAATTCATTTCTTATATATATTTTGTTTGGGATTATTACATTTCTTGCAGGTATAATGAAGAAAAGAGAGAAAAAAATACATCGGGACGCAGCCTGAATCCCTCATAACCTCTCAAACCCAACCTTCAACCCCGTGAAGAATTATAAGCCCTCCACTTCTAGAGCGTTTGACGTGGCCAAAGGCACGGATCAGGCACTAACTGAATTCATCACATAGGCTGACATCAACGCCATCCATTCCTTGATATCCCTCATCCAGGTGGTCAACATATAGACAGTCTTCAAGAAAAAGGAACAAACACCAAAAGTGAGTGAGTCAGTATAAAGAAAACTAAGGCAGGGAATGGGAAATGGGAAAAAGGAAGAAAGGATTATACCTCACCTCGGAGAGCATCCTTAGAAAGACTCACCAACCCTTTCACTATTGCACGAGGATGGTGAAGCCCCGACACCACGTCCCCACTACTCAGTCAAAAATTTTAAGAGGGAGTGTAGATTTGAACAAACAGAACCTCCCCTGCTATCGCATCGCACCTCCTCTGAATCTATGAGCCGATGTCATCGGTATGCTGGTACCTCTCTTTGATACAATCGCAGGTGGAGGCATATTCTCTAGGTCATATATGCATGTTGGCATCAACAAACTGGTAGGAAAGTCCAAATAGTCATAACTCATCATCGTATCTGTGTAGTACGTATAGGGCTCGACCTCCATTGTCGCTGCCCTTGCCTCATCCGTCATCTCCTTCACCCGCCTCATGTACTCCGAGGGAATTGATGGAAAGAACCCCACCTCTCCATTTATAATCCTTCACACTACCCTTTCCTCGAGGTACCAGACATACTCGAACTCGTGCGCCAATAACCGCTTCATCTGTGCGTGCATACCCATAGCCCATACGACCCATGAAGGTAGACTCTAAGGGTAGAAGGTCACTTGTCTCCCCAATAAAAATTCAATAATCGACCCAGAAGAAAAACATTCTAAAAATTCAAAAAAAGAAAAGGATCAAAAGCCTTACCTGATTACTCATCAGGGCGTTCAGCGCCGCCTGCACATCCTTTAAAGAAAGGGATTGGTTTAAATACCTCTTCGACTTCCTCCACCTGTACATACTACAGAAGTCTCCCAGCTCACTCGCCTTTAAGGATGACAACCCCATATTGTGACCAATCACCTCATAAAACCACATCTGTAAAAGGCAACACCAAGAATCAAATAAATAAAGCAAAAAGACTACAAGAAAATAAAGAGGAAATTGAACTTAAAGTTCCCTCCAAAAGATACATGGGTACGGTAAAAGTCTATCACCGTCAGAGACTAAAGTCGTCCAAAGAATCATAAAGGGACAATAAAGTAAATCTCCCCTAGTCATACAGATGGATGTCTGAGATGATCCTTAAATATGGTAAAAACCAAATATGGATGATGTCGCCGCTCGTCGCCATCGCAAAGCCCCCAGCAAAAGAAGAATAAATAAGCCAGATGCCAGTGTCACTTTCTACCCTTTTGTTGCATTAATCTGCCTAGATAGAAAGTCTCTTTTAGCACAGATATACAGATAGAATCCCCCGACAAGATTATTTTGGCATCCCCCAAGGCAACCCACATCTCCGCCTCTATAACTCGCAGAGTACGATCCACCATAATTTACTGACCAACACAATCCATCCCCGTTAACTGTTGGACATTCAAGGGAGTAACTGTCATCTCCCGGATTCCCAAGTGAAATGTGTGGGTCGTGTCCCACCACCTTTCGCCTAACGTGCGTAACACCGCTGTAGAGAGCGGTATCTCATCCAATGCACTCGTCAACATACCAAACCCGGTAGACGACACAGTCCATCGTATAGCCCCAAGAAATCAATCCCAGATGTCCTTAATCCCAATCATCCCCTGGGATTGGATACTCAAAGAGGCTATATCAACCTGTGAACAGACAAGAAAACCCTTCATTATCCCAAAAGTAAGAAGGAAAAAAAGGTGAAAAACCAAAGGATAAGCACTTACATAACCATTAGGGTTCTTCACCCTCGTCGAATGATGATGCTAAGGCTCGCGAGGCAAAATCCTCTAGTTAGTCACCGACTCAAAGAAGTCATAGGCATTATCATTACCCAATGTTAACGGCACCACAGCCCGTTATTCCAAACTTGCTCAATCATCGATAGACACCCATTCATTATTATTATTATTATTACTGCTAGAAGCACCCGCCATTTGAGATCTTATGAAGAAGTGGACTCAAAAATGACTTTTAGAGAGAGAAAGTAAGAGACTCAGTCACTTGATTGTGTGGAAAATGAAGAAGGCCACCCCCTTTTTATAGGAGGCTAAAGGGCATGTCGATCGGCAGACCCTTAGTCCTGCCTATCGACGGTGATCTTTCCCCTTCCTTGAGAAGCTCGGAAGTCCATGCCCTATGCCGATAGGCACCTCCCCAAACCTTCCTATCGTAAATACCCTCAAAATTTCATCTCATAAATGCTGGAAAATCCTAAAATTTCCCAAAAAATTCATAAAATTTCCTAAAAAAATCCCCGCTAAGTCAAAAAATCATTTCTCTAAGGAAAGCAACTTTTTGATCACCAATAGATAATAATCCCTCATTATTACCCAATAGAATCAGCGACACTCACTCTCAGTATCAACATATTCCCCAACAAAATCAATAATCTAAGGTGCGCCTGAACCAAAGAACTCTACACTATCCCAAGTCGAGCCATAATTCGAAAAACTCCCTGTAAAAAATATCTTTAGGTCCTCAGAATCAACCTTGGCCTACGAAATTGGCCATATCACTCTTTAGGTCTGTGGAATCGACCTTGACCTATAGAATTGGTCATCTCACCCTTTAGGTTCATAGAATCGACCTATACGTGCTGAATTTGTCATCTCATTCCTTAGGTTCATAGAATCGACCTTGACCAGCTGAATTGGTCCATCCCAATCTTTAGGTCAGCAGAATCAACCTTGACCTGTTGAATTGGTCATCTCACTACTTAGTTAAGCTAAATAGATTGACCCACTGAATTAGTATTACTAATCTTTAGATATGTAGAATCAATCTTGATCCATTTAATTGGTCATCTCACATCTTTAGGTCCGCAAAATTGACCTTGACCCACTAAATTGGCCATCCCACTCTTTAGGTCTGCAGAATCGACCTCGACCTGTAGAATTGGTCATCTCACTCCTTGGGTTTGTATAATTGACTTTGACCTGCATAATTGGTCATCTCAATCATTAGGACCATAGAATCTACCTCGACCCATTGAATCACTTATTTCACTCTTTAGCTTCGCAGAATCAACCTTGACCCTCCTAATCGATCACTTTTACCCCTTAAGTCCATAGAATTGACCTCAATTATCTTCTCAAACATCGATGAGGTATTTATCTTTTGATAACCTTCGCTTGTTCCAAGCTCACTCATCAAGGGTCTCTATAGGCACCCCATCCTATTACCCCGAAGAACCTCCTTGGGTCCCTAACATTACTCATACCTCTGTAAACCCTAAGTCATACTTCAAGTACCGATCTGGAGGCCAGCGGTCACTTTTAGGCCCCGTTTGACTCTAATCAACATATCAACCTGATCAAAACATATTAAACCTTGAAGGACTCTTAATCCCCTTTTTAACGGTTCATACCGTGCACGAATTGGACTCACGATTCGCATGAATGATCCCTTTTACTTCGAGTACTAATTTGGAGCCATTGGGCACTTTTGGGATCCATTAGACTTCTTAACTGAGAGAATCTCAATGAAACTTTGAAGGTCTCTGAATCCCCTTTCCAAAGGCTCATGTTGTGCGCAAATCGACCTCACGGTTTGCACGAAAGAGTCGTTTTACTTCGAAAGGCCACTGGGTGCTTCTGGGCCCCGTTCGACCTTGATTAATTTTTTAAACAGAGAGAATCTCAATTAAATCTCGAAGGTATCTAGATTCCCTTTTCAACGGTCCATGCCATGCACAAATCGGACTGACGATTCGCACGAACGACCCATTTTACTCCAAAAAGCCCTATCCATAGACCATCGGGCGCTTTCGATCCCCGTTTAAATTGGTCAACTCTCGGAGCCAATAATAGCTCAATGGATTCTTTAAGGGCTCTGAGTTTTTTCCAATGGTCTCGATCGTGCAACATTTGAACTTGCAGTTTGCATTTTATGCCCATTTTTTTCTGAAAAAGTCTGTTACGGACTGCCTACAAGCGCCCCAGCCCCTACCTATCGACAGGGTGTACTTTCCTTAACCTAAAAGGTAGGCACTATGCTAATGGGTAGGCTAAGTTCCATGCCAATCGGCACCCCCCGACACTAAAGTGCACTATATAAAGAGCCCATGACCTTACTCTAACATAGGTCCCTTTCAGTAGTCAGCAAACATTCTCTTAAAATTAGAGTGTCATCATTGACAAAATAAACCCTATTTTCCTGCATTCTCCCACCTCACTTTCCTACCATTTTTAATCATTTACCTCATCCTATTGTACCACTCTTATACCAATATAAAAATCAGCCTACATATCTCCAAAATTCAGCAAAAAAACTCTTCTATGAGGTCCACCCTTATCTCTTTTCTAGTTTATTCACTTTGTGTTACTATTCATTTTATTCTCATTTTGTGATATCTTTCAATCTTGTCTCATTTTCTCACATCAAATAATATCCACTTTTATTATTAGTACACAAAACTTATTTTCATAAAAACCCAATAAAGACAAAATGAGGGTTTACTTGTAAATTCCAAAAGTAAGACTTCCTTATTTTCTCTCACTTGAACACATTTTTCTCAAAATCATTAAAAGAGGAGTCTTAAATCTGAATTTATGGGTTGAACCCCACCCCTATGATATATTCAAACTACGTGGACTTTGATACCACTCGGGCTATGTAGGCTTCCCGAACCAATCCTGGGATTCGAGTCCCCCTTTCCATTTTATGCCTTTTACATTCTGTTATATCTATTTTGTGTTTATTGAACTCCTATATACTTGTTCTCGTTCAACATGCATGTTTTCTCCTCCATAGCGACTCGTGATTCTACGAACACTCACATCATATGTTTATGATTATTTTTAGGTACACTCCTATGGATGAGTTCGCTTCGTCCCTTCCATGATGTGAGTCGTAGGATTCCCTTCTCTCATTATTTATATTACACATATATACACACACATCACGCTTTGGAGAAAGAGGAGAAAATCAATATAGTCCATAAGAGATCGAAAGGGCGGAATGAGTGCCTAACACCTTCCCATTCCGTAACTTAGTCCCTGAACCTTCGAATCACCTGATTTTATATGCACCAGTATGAACTTAATGTCATTCTCTCGAGGCGACCACATTGTTTTACCTATTTTGAGAAAAATAGGTTGGCAATTCCATTCCTTCATGTTATTCCATTTAGACGAATTTTATACCCGAGGCAACCTGCGAAGTCGCCAATGCAAATAGACAAAAGAAGACCTTCATATCCTCGAATCACCCATACACGCATAGGCAGGGGAAGGAGGATATTTCCTCTCCCATCCCAATTTTGGGGCTAACCCATGCTAGAGGAATCTGACCAGGAACGCCACAGTCCCGACCATAATTAGGCTTTCAATATCTCATTTGATGTGTTCCATTAGTATTAGTTAATAGGGTTTTTCTCTGAAAGTTTATCGACTTCGAATGCTTCGATGCCTGGGGATGCAAGTTAGTGACCTTATTCCCACATCTTCTAGTGTACGCGCCTATTATATTACTCGTCGAGAGCGATCAATTTGTCTTACACTAGGATTTGTCACAATTTTCCCTTAAGTTAACTTTTAAGTGATTGTTATTATGGCTTGTTTCAACCTGATGTTTGGTCACTCATAGCTTCACAATAATCGAGGTCTTACTTCCTCTTCTTTATCAAATGCTCAAATTCTTTGCAAATAATCAAATCATCATGATTATTGGAAACGATGATAATTAAGATGTTATCGGCACCAACAATCAAGTCTTAAATTCAGCATAGTACCAATGATGTGTTGCTTTTTGGTTTTAAAGTTGACCCACTCCCTCTACTGGTAGGGGATAATTTCAAAGAAAGGGTAAGACCCAAAACATAACCCACATGGAAATCTCAATGTGATCTATATGTTCAAGAAGATGCACTTTATTCCACGAATGGGGTTCTGTCGTAGACAATAAGAGTTAACTACATCGGTCGTTCTAAAGACTATGTATCTGTCTTATTGCTTGGGGTGATGATGCTAGAAAGCATCCTTAAAGATTCAACCTATTTGGTAATCTTAATTAACAATGGTGAATATAAGAATGGGAGAAAAATAGCATAAGAGATGAGAGATGAAGGAAAGATAAGTATTTAAGTGGTTCTTCCTTAGCCTACATCCACTATGCAAAGTATTGGAGTATTTTCACTATCAAGAAGGGCTAGAAACCATTGAAGATAAGTACAAGCTTTCTCTCTCTCTCTCTCTCTCTCTCTCTCTCTCTCTCTCTCTACAAGATTATTAAGTATGGTTTAAATGAATCTCAATCTCTGTAAAAGGAGATATTGAGTGACTTTTATAGTCTCAGGGGCAGTATCACCCCCATTATGTAGTCTATGCGTGAATGGATGAGTAACCAATGATTTTGTGACACCTGTAGAGAGAGATGCATGAGACATGATGAGAAAACATCCCCGCCATCCTGGTTGATTTTACATAACGATTTTGATAGGATATGTCAATAATACCCTTGTCATGTTTTCCATGTGTGCACATGATGTTTGAAGTTATGGTTCTCGGTTGGTCGAGACCTGGTGATGGTCTGATCTTATAAATGGATCCGAGATTAGACTGGTCCAATTCTTAACTTGTATGGTTGATAATAAGTACTCGGCCTCATGGTACTATCCGAGGCCAACACTCCACTGTTGGAGAGGCCAAAAATGTATATGAACTACTGTAAGTCAGACATTGTGCTTGCTTATTAGTGAAAACTGTCTTATAATAGGGTGGTATCAGAGGTCAAGACAACCTTGATACGGGACTAGTCATGATAACTATAGTGGGATGATGGCTTTGAAAGCGTGTATGAGGGGAGACACCATTGCAGTGGGTGTTGTGTAGACGAGACCAAACTTATGTATATCATGGGGTAGCAACCTTCATTAGTAAAAATCATAGCTCTCTGCCAACCATACAAGAAGAGGACATTGAAGGGAAAGAATGTTATTTCTAGGGACGCCTTAAACGGTCTCTTTATTAAGGCAGACAAAGATTCTCCCTACTGCAGTTTCCCTGCATCATGGTATAATTTAGTTGAAAAGAAGGTAAAACTAGGATTTGAGATAAAGTTAATTAACTGGCCATCAAATCAATTAATTCAAGATCACTGAAAGCACCCAAAGCACCAACATTTTTAAATCCTTTAACCTTGTTAAACTGGGGATGGGTGTTCGCATACTCTGCCTGACTCTAAAGTATGAGATCCCACTGAAAAGATATTTCCTACTTACAAGACTTTGTGCAACTAGTGGAGCATCTCTACTAGTCTAGCCCTATCAAAAAATAAACTTAATCTTTACCAACTTGAGACTAAACCCATTCCTAATTTGCTTAGGGTCCGTTTGGTTGGCATAATTTGCCTAGGCAAATGCCAAAAAGTTGGCAAATATGAAAATTTGCCCACATTTTGGATGTTTGGTTGCATAATTTGCCTAGGCATTATTTGCCAATGTACAACACCTCCTATGCACAATCTGTGGGCAAATTTTGCTTACCTATTTAAGTGGAAAATATTTGCTCACAAATTTGCCAACTTCTTAAACGGTTTTAATGTTTTAAAAAATAATTTAAAAAGTGTTTTAAATAATTAAAAAACAGTTATGAATATTTAAAAATTGTTTTGTAATGTTTCAAAAACTGTTTTTAATATTATAAAAAAATATTGAGAAAATGTTTACAATTTTTTTAAAAAACCGTATTAACAAAATATTGTAAAAACTGTTTTTAACATTTTTAAAAACTGTTGTGAATATATTATAAAAACAGTTTTAAAGTTTTAAAAAATAATTTTAAAGACTGTTTTAAATATTTAAAAAAACTGTTATAAATATTCAAAAACTGTTTTGTAATGTTTTGAAAACTGCTTTTAATATTATAAAAAATTGTTAAGAGAATGTTTTACAAATATTTTGAAAAACCGTAATATAAAAATATTGTAAAACAGTTTTCAACATTTTAAAAACCGTTTTGGATATATTATAAAAACTGTTTTAAAGTTTTAAAAAATATTTTTTAAAACTGTTTTAAAGAGTTTAAAAAAACTGTTGTGAATGTTTAAAATTTGTTTTGTAATATTTTAAAAACTGTTTTTGATATTATAAAAAATTGTTAAGAGAATGTTTTACAAATATTTTGAAAAACCGCAATATAAAAATATTGTAAAACAGTTTTTAACATTTTTAAAAACTATTTTGGATATATTATAAAAACTGTTTTAAAGTTTTAAAAAACATTTTTTAAAACTGTTTTAAAGAGTTTAAAAAAACTGTTGTGAATGTTTAAAATTTGTTTTGTAATATTTTAAAAACTATTTTTGATATTATAAAAAATTGTTAAGAGAATGTTTTACAAATTTTTTGAAAAAACGTAATATGAAAATGTTGTAAAAATAGTTTTTAACAATTTTAAAAACTGTTTTGAATATAATATAAAAACAGTTTTAAAGTTTAAAAACAAAATTAAAAATTATTTTAAATAGCTAAAAAAAACTGTTGTGAATATTTAAAAATTATTTTGTAATATTTTGAAAATTGATTTTCATATTATAAAAAATTGTTAAGAAAACGTTTTACAATTTTTTTTAAAAACTGTAATATAAAAATATTGCAAAAACTATTTTTAACATTTTTGAATATAATATAAAAAAAAATTTAAATAAATTAATTGGATTGACTTTAATTTCGCCTAATGTTGTTTGATAGCGTCATCTGAATTTGCCTAAGTAAAATATGCCTAGGGAAATTTTGCCTAGGAAAATTTTGCCTAGGCAAATTTTCCCATGCCCACGCTTTTGCCCACTAACAACCAAAAGGACCCTTATTTCTAATGTTGATGTAAACAAGGCCTCATTTGAGGAGGTTCTCTCTATTTTTCCAAATAATAATATCAATCAAATAAACATGGATTTTAAGTATCTTTATGTACCTTATACTAATTACATTGATTTTATTAATTAAATAATTGATGAAGATGATTAAATGAATGAACCATTCTTAACTGATCTCAATAAAAATTACCGCATTAAGACTAATGATGAAGAAGTTATTATCATTAATCTTGGTTCTAATAGTAATCCACGTGAGATCAAGATAGGATCAACTCCCAATGAGAAAGAACAATCACAATTCAAAGTGATTATGAAGGAGTTTGTGGATGTCTTCGCATGATCTTATAACGACATGCCTGACATTGGTCCCAAAATTGTGCAACACGAGATCCCTACATGCGATGAATGCAAGAACGCGAAGCAAAAGTTGAGAAAAATTCGACCCAAATGTTACCTCAAGGTCAAAGATGAAGTGGTCAAATAATTGAACATGAGTTTTATTCACATGGTTAAAAACCCAACTTGGACCACCAACATAGTCCCTGTGCCGAAATCTGGAGGGAAAATCCTTATGTGTGTCAACTGTCGAAATTTGAACAAATCCTACCCAAAGGACGAATATCCTCTATCCAACATCGATATGATCATCAACAACACTACCAATCATGCTCTCAAATCATTCATCGAAGTATTCCTTGGGTATAATCAGATTAAGATGTACCCAAATCATCAAGAGAAAACCGATTTCACTATCATGTAGAACCTTTTGTTACACCGTCATACCTTTTGGTCTTAAGAATGTTAGGGCTACCTATAAAAGGGCAAGCACAACCACCATATATGATCTTATCCATAAGTAAGTTAAATTCTAAGTTGATGGCATGATCATTAAATCCAAAACTCGAGAAGGTCACATCCATGCCTTGAGTAAATTCTTTAAACGGTTGTGACAATATCAAATACGCCTCAACTCATAAAAATGCTTCTTTGGTGTCAACAAAGTAAAACTCCTAGGGTTTATGGTTAGTGAAAAGGGGATTGAATCAAAACCTTCCAAGATCAAAGCAATCTTCGACATGCCACTATCTCGAGCTGAAAAAGAAGTGTGTGGTTTCTTAGAAAATATCCAATACATCAGTAGATTCATCAACCAACTTAGTTGAAGATGTGTTTAAGCTCCTACAAAATGATCCACCCAAGGTATGGAATGACTCATGTCAATAGTCCGTCGAGAAAATCGAGTTGCACCTTATCCATCTACTAGTTCTCATGCCACCGTAATATGGCTTACCTTTCCTTCTATACATAATCGTCATTGATATTATTGATGGGAATATGTTAGCCTAACACATTTAAGAGTCAAGTAAGGAAAGGGCATTTACTATGTTAGTTATAAGTTCTCAGGATATGAAGTGAAATACATTGTAATAGAAAAGGTACGTATTGCCTGAGTTTGGGTGACACAACATGATTGCATTCCCCAATAAATTGGTGTCCCAAATGGATCCTGTGAAGTATCTACTAGAGAAACAGACTTTATCAATTGGCACGACCCAATGGTTTCTTCTACTGGTCAAATTTGACATTATCTACATCATGCAAAAGGACATAAAAGGAAGAGTTATATTTGATTACCTAGCAGACCCCCTCATGGAAGAAGTTGATATATAGATCTCAGGATTTTTGGATGAGGAGAATATTTGCATTACTACCGAAGAACTCTTGTGGAAGTTATTATTTGGTGGGGTCTCCAGCAAGAAGGGATATGTCATTGGGATACTTTTGATCTCACTTAGCGATTCGTACACTCCCATCCCCATCAAGCTAGACTTACCTTAAACTAATAAAGTGAAAAAATACGAGCCATAAACCATTGGTCCTAAAGTTGCTCTCAAAAGAGGAATTCAATACCTTTATGTCTACGAAGATTCGACTCTCATCATAGGATAGGTCCCCCAAAAATGGAAAGTTAAATATAAAAGGCTCCTACTCTTCACTACACTAAAAAGGCCAAATTGTCACTCTTCAGTCGGCCATCCTTGTCACGGTCATTGACCATGATAAGTTTGTGATAAAGGCTTGTCACGGACAATGACCGTGGCAAGTCCATGACAATTATAGTTGTCACGGACTTGCCACCGTCACTGACCGTGATAAAAACGTGCGTGGTTTTTTATCTCGAACCTATCACGGTCATTGGTCGTGACAGGTCCGTGACAATTTTCTCAGTAAAACAAATCCTCATTTTTTCCCTCCGTTTTGGTTTCCCTCCCTCTTTCTCTCTCTAAGTGGTTGCTCTCTCTCTCTCTACGATTTTAGGTTACTTTATATCTCTTTCCTTTGTATATATGTGTGTGTATATATGTGCAAGTGGGTGGGTGGGTGTGGGTGTGTGCACATGGTGGAGAGAGGGGGGAGCGGGAAGTGGGGAGTGGTGGAAGGGCAGGGGTGTATGTGTGTGTGCGCGCGCAGGTGGTGAGAGAGAGAGAGAGAGAGTGTGTGTGTGTGTGTATGTGTGTGTGTGTGTGTGTGTGTGTGTGTGCAGGGGTGTGTTTATGTGCGTGTGTGTGGTGGGGGGAAGGGGGGCAGTGGAGGGTGGGTGGATCAGGGGTGTGGTGGGGCAGGGGGGTTCAGGCATGGGGGTGGGGGGCCAGGGAGGTGAGTGGGTATATATTCTTATTTAGGTTTGAAATTGGTTAAAAATTGTTTGTATATTGTTTGACATCATAAATATTGTTTGTATATTCTTATTTAGGTTTGAAATTGGTTAGAAATTGCTTGACAATACAAATATTGTATGTATATTCTTATTTAGGTTTGAAATTGGTTAAAAATTGTTAATATTGAATTAATTGAGTAGATGAATTAGAGGGAGAACGGGATACATATTTGTTGGTTTGTTGTTGTTCTTGGAGTATATTGGACGGATGTGGTTGGATATGGAAGTTGGTTGTTTAATTTTTTTAAAGTACTTAATTTAATTCACACTAATATATCCTCAAATAATTATATTGTCTTAATTTGTTGGGTCGGTTACTTTTGGAAGTGGCACGACCACTGGATTATTGTCAAAATTGGGGGGGGGGGGGAGTTTTCAATTTTTTCCTAAAATTACTTTGTGTCACGACCCGTTAAAGAGTGGCACGACCACAAACTTCGACATAATTAAATGAAACATACTTGAAATTACATATAGTGCGCATAGATACTAGCCTTCTAGTTCTTATGCGTATGCATTCAATAGCCCTTAGACCCGTTCAAGAGTCATTACCCCTGTAATGAGATCTCTCGAATTGTCCCGTTTGGACAGTTTGGGACTGCATAATTTACGTATAATAATATTCTTAGTGGCTTAAAGTTGTTACTTTTGGAGGAAGTTCTGCAGTCGTATCCTAATGCTCTCTGGGTACATACTAGATTGGCAAGTGTGAGTGTTATTTCAATTGATAAATTGAAAGAACACTCACACTTGCCAATCTACATCGTGTACTTCGAGAACTATAGGGATATGCTGCCAAATTTTTCTCAAATCATAACAATGTTCATGAGTTGTTAAGTATATTATAGAAATATGCGGTCTTGAATGGGATAGGACCACTCACCCTTTAGAGGAGATGGAAGAAATAGGAATTAATATTATAAATTGAATTTGAATATTCAAAATTTAAAAATCGAATATAAATAAGACATAATTAAATGAAACATACTATAAATATAAGTTTTGTTTATACTAATCCACGAATATACGCTTCTTACCTTTAATAGGTGATTGTTTGTAGTCGTTGTGATGGGATATCCTAAATACAAAGAGTGAATGGGTGAGATAAATAGATTGGGGGATGTGTTTCGCAGAGGTGCTACTGAATTTGTGAAATACGCAAAGAGATGTCATAATAATGAAGAGTTTCTGTGTCCGTGTGCTAGGTGTGATAATAGTAAGGTGTTTGAGTGGGAAATAGTTGAACTATATTTGTTAATATAGGGTATGCAAGATAATTATCGATTTTGGAGTTTTCACGGGGAATTAAAAGTTCCTTTTTTCCCCGAGAAATCTTCACAACAACCTTAAACAAGTAGGATTAATGTAGAAGGGGATGACGTAGATCATAATATGTTAGAGAATATAGTTGATGACGCATACGGAGTTCATGAAGTGGAAGAGAATGAGGTCACTGACGATGTACAAGGTTTAGGTTCTCATGAAGATATCAGGATAAACCTTGACGATGACTACTAAAGTTTAAAATTTAAGGCGACCCAACTGTTATACACTAGCTGTGAGAAAGATCAAACAACTTTACATGCCATGGTTAATTTGCACAGTTTGAAGACCCAATACGAATTGTCTGGAAATAGCGTGACAGGAATTCTGAATTGGGTGAAGGGTTACTATTCAAGGAGAATACGCTTCCAAATAGCTATCATGTTATGAAGAACAGTTTGAAAGGTTTTGGAATGAATTATAAATCGATTCATGCTTGTGTGTATGACTGCATACTATACTGAAAGGAGTATGAAAAACTCGATCGGTGTCCGGCATGCGATGAACCTAGATATGTCAAATCTACTGGCAAGGAAGGCACAAGCTCAAAAGTTCCTTAGAAAGTGTTAAAATATTTTCTCGTTGGGCCTAGATTAAAGAATTTTCTCACAATATCATGGATAGCGGAGGCAATGACTTGGTATGCTAGGGCATAAGTAGAGGATAATATCATGCGTCATCCTATTGATTCTACAGCTTGGAGGAGGAGGAGTTATGAGTATCTTGATTTTGCTCGAGAACAGCGTAACATTCGTTTGGCTATATCAAAAAATGGTTTCAATACATTTGGAAATCTAAGCACCAATTAGAGTGTATGGTCAGTGATCCTAGCCCCACTCAACCTCCCTCCTTCACAGTGTATGAGACCTGAATTTTTGATGTTGTCTTTATTGATACCTAGGCCAAAGGCACCAAGTGATGACATCGACGTCTACTTGGCTCCTTTGGTAGAAGAATTAAATGAGTTGTGGGAAGAGGGTGTGCAAGCATTTGATTCTTTTAGAAAAAAAGACTTTACGATGAAAGCTATGTTGATGTGGGCAATTCATGATTTTCTAACTTATGGGATATTATCCGATTGTGTAGTACATGATTATTTGGGGGGTCCTATTTATGGAGAGGAGGCTGAATCTCTTCATCTCCCCGCTAGCTCAAAAAATGTATATCATTTCCATAGGAGTTTTTTACCCCCTGCTCATAGTTTCAGATTTGAGAAAGGTTCTAATTTTCTATCGGGCGGGGTTGAACATAGGCTACCACCGAGAAAACTTTCAAGTTCAGAAATTTAAAGTAAATCTTCTGATTATGGCCCTAATAATCCAGGTAAGAATCCTAAATTTATGAATGTCAAGCATAAAAAGACCCCAACTGGGAATGAAACTCAGATAAGAAAGGCATAGTCTAGGCAGTCAATTTTATTTGGCTTGCCTTATCGGTGGATGTATCCGTTTAAAAGATTGATGAAAGTTTTCAAAGATTATGTCAAGAATACATGATACATTGCAGGATCAATTGCAGAGGAATACATCACTGTGGAGTAATCAATCTATACTCGGGAATATATGCCTGACTCGATCAGCATTGATCATATTGATGAGTTCATCGATGAGGGAGGTCATGTGATGGGCAAACGAGTGAAATTAGTGAGCGTGCAACAAGAACAAGCAACTCATTATCTATTTGGCACACATAAAGATGCCGAAGAATGGAAAAAGTAAGTTTAAATTATTTTAAGTTTTACATTATTTTAGATTATTTTATACATGATTAATTTTGTAATACGTTCATCACATTAATTTTATGCAGAAAATATGAAGCCTATGAGAACAATAAAAGACAAAAAATAATGGCACGATCAGACAGTGAATTTAGGTTGTGATTGTCACACGAGGTAATTATAATGAAAATCGATGTTAAATAACGTTACATTACAATAAAACATTACAACTAACCTAATTAATTTATCTATATTCCCAACTCTTAAAGACGGGTGATGCGACATCAAGGCTTTCTTGTCTAGCACTGGACCCTTGTTCATGGCACAAGAGTACAAAAAGTGTCAATTGAACGGTTAAATATTCGACGCAAGGGTGTACGAGGAAAGTACAAATGTACATAACTCGGGCATTTCAAATAGGCTCTTACTTTCTTTCGAGCGAGCGCAAAAGATAAAAACCTTGTTGAAGCTAAAATGACTTCCTATGGTGTAATTCAAAATATATTTGAATTGAACTATGTAAGCTTCAAAGAGGTTGTATTTTACTGTGATTGGGTGAGAGTTGAGGATAAAAGTGCTTGTAAAGTTGATCCTAGTACCAATTTAATTATGGTTGACTTGTCCAAGTTGAAGAGCAATGAACACGTGAGCGATGAGCCGTTTGTTTTTGCATTCCAAAAGGAAAACCAAGTGTTTTACTCGGAGTATATCAACAACGATCCGTGGTCAATCTTCCTACATGATCCAAAGCGTCTACCCAGTAATGTGGATGACTTGGCTGCTCCTACCGAATATTTATCCATTTTTTTATGATAACCCGAATTTGAAACAATTTTTCAATTTGTGATAAGTATTCCAATTATCGGATAATAGTTTAATGATTTAATTCATTTGTACTTTATCATTTTCTCTCTTTCTCTCTTTCCTTTGTATGTGTGTGTGTGTGTACAGGTGTGCGGGGGGAGTTTTTCAACTTTTTTCTAAAATTACTTCATGTCACGACCCATTCAAGAGTGTCACAACCACAGAAAGTGTTTGTATGTCTTCTTCAAGTTTGTGTGTGTGTATGCAGGTGTGTTTGTATTCTTCTAATTCATTTGAATTTGTACTAATAACAATAATTTTTACAGAAAATGTCTCCTTCAGGGATTAAGGTAAGGATTATAATGATAATAATGATGATGGTGTATTCTTCTGGGCTCGGCGGTAGCGGAGGCGACAAGGGCTCCTCGGCCCCTAGGCTCTCCAAATGGGACAAATTGGTAATGGCCATTGAGAACAAGATGGTCATCTTAACTAGATCCCTCGAGCTGGGGAATACGATGATCGGCCCAGGGTACACTAGTTGGAGGGAGGTGCCAAATGAGTACAAGTTAGTTATTTGGGCGGCTCTACAGGTAATGGTTTATATTTATATTGAAATTAATATATATATTTATATCTATTCGCAACTAACATTGTATTTGTTTGACAGGAACAATTGCCCCCAGAACTCTGCTATTCTGTGTTGGAGCAGTTGAGAGAGCAACACAAGACATGGAAGAAAAATTTGCTGCCCGGTACTTTGGGAAGACCCAAGACTCCATTCCTAGAATGTGTGAGTCCGTCCCACCGAAGGAGCCTATCTCATTGGCATAATGGCAAAAGTTCATTGACAATGAGATCGAGGAGCAACAATTAGCATATCGCCAATCGGGAGGGAAAGTCGGGCAAATAAGACGAATGTGCACTACTCCGGTGAACATCTTACACCGAGGTGGAGCACGAGATGATGGTAAGTTTTTATTTTTCTATAATTATAGAAATATGTTATTCTGCATTATTTTACTTTGCGTTACTTACTAATTTTGCATTATTTTATTTCAGGGGACGGAGAGTGGCAATGAGGTAGGCCACATAGGCTCGATGCCTATGTGGCAATTCGGACGAAGATGGGTAAGGATAAGGAGGTGTCCCCAAGCGTCGTGGCAACGATTGTAAGCAATCTAACAGTTTGATTTTTGTTAATTACGTTATAATTTTTTTATTTACATATTTAACTAATCGTGTGCTTTTTGTAATTTCAAGCAAAGTTTAAGGAAGTGCATGAGTCACAGTCTGATGCCAACAAGGCATCTTTGTCCACAAACACACTTAGCCAAGTGCTTGGCCCTGATCGTAAGAGGAGGACAAGGGGGTGAGCTTACGGGTGGGAAAATCTAGGATCATCGGAATGGAGACGAGCAACACCGGGTTGGCTCGTCAGGTGGACACGCATGACTCGAAGCTATCAAGGTTAGAGGCGACGGTCCTAGATATGTACGCATTCATGGAGCGTTTGTTGGGTGAAAATGGCAAGAAGAAGGTGGTGGAGGAGGAAGTGGAGGAGGACAAGATAAGGACATCGCTGCTTCATCGTCGAGATGCGCGAACTCACCAATTGGTGATCCAGTCCCCTACTTGGCTCCCATCGAGCAACTTATGTCAATAATTGGTTGGTCGAGTGTATTTTTACTCGACGTATTTGATGGATTGTGGATAGGGAGGGGGTTAAGGGACCCGGATACCATCCTGGGTATGCCAGTTCATGGATGTAACCTTCAAGACATCAAGGCCAAGGTTCTCGTCATGCATGTGATAACCGAGAAGGAGAACTCCCCATTGTGGTTGCACGAACAATGCGGCATGACGCATATTGAGGGATGTCTCAATGTGTATATCGTGTGGCCTTCCTTCCTCCTCAAACCTACCCCAGACTCTACAGCGTGACATTATTTGTATTTATTTTTATTTGGACACTGGGATTATATTTCAATTGTTTTGAGTTGTTATATTTTCATTTGGATATGAATTGTATTATTATTTTATTTGGATATGGAATCATATATGGAATGATTTGGTGGATTATTTCTATTTTATTTGCATATATGTTATTTGAATAGGTTCAATTTTGCTATATCAGGTACAAATATACTACTGGGCAGTGGCAGTGGCCAAACTGCCCAGCATCATTTTTTTAAAATTCTGCCCAGAATTATCACGGTTAATGACCGTGATAAGTTCGTGACAAATAAAACTTGTCATGATCATTGACCGTGACAGTTTTTTAAGGTTTGTCACTGGTTTGTCACGGTCTTTAACAATGACAAACCTTGTCAAGGTCAAAGACCATGCAAGTCTAATGAACTTATCACGATTAATGACCGTGATAAGTCTGTGACAACAAAAGTTATCAGCCCCTGAATTGTCACGGTCATTGACCTTGAAAATTTGGACTTGTCATAGTCAATGACCATGATAATCCGACAGATTTGGTGTAGTGCTTCCATACTCATCTTGAAGAGATCGCCTCAAAATTCAAATACGTCACTTTCCATTATCTCTTTCTTTCCAGAGATAGCTTCACTGATATGCTAGCGACACTAATATACATGGTTGATATGCCTGATGGAATAACAATTCCCCCTTGAAAGTGCAAAAAGTGTCTAAGCCAACCTATTGCTACCACATATAACTCCTTATAGAAAAAAATTCTGACAAGGTCGGGCTATGGTATTAAGATGTTTGGTTCCTTCTCAAGTATAGGTCATGACCTCAAGAGGCTAATAAGAAAGATTCCATAACTCTCTAGAAACTCGCAGCCCAAGACATCATTTGTGACAAAACTATATTCAAGAGGAATTTTGATAGTAACCACTTACAGTACATAGAAGGGAATAGCATTGAAGATATCATGTAGAAAATCCAGAGTGGGGAATATGGACCCCACAATAATGGGCACATGGTAGCTAAGAATGCCATTAGAAATGGCACGATTGGACTACCATGGTTTAGGACTACATATCATACATCAAAAGATCTCGCAAATGTTAGCAATTTATTAATTTCCAATAATTATCTCCCCACAAGTTATACAACATGACTTCACCATGGACTTTCTCATCTAGGGGCGGGCATTAAAATCATTGGGAAAGTCACTCCCCAATCATATAATGGGAATGAATTTATCTTGGTTATTATTGATTACTTCCCCAAATGGGTCGAAGTTGAGTCATACGTCAGGTTGAATGTCTAGAAAGTGTCTAAGTTCATCCGAAAGAATATTATCTATTGCTATGCCCTTCATGATCTCGTATTGGATAATGGTCTCTTCTCAAAGATAAAACCATAGAAGCGGTAGAGGAATATGGAATTCATAGACACATGTCCTCAACATACAGACCACAAACTATTAGGGTTTTTTACACCACAAATAAAAGCCTTAAATCCATCATCATTAAGATGACCGAAAGTTTCCAAGATTGGGTTGACATAATCCCTTATGCCCTTTGGGGCTACCGCACGTCTATCAGAATGCCCACTAGGTCAAATCCATATTACCTAGTCTATGGTATGGAAGCATTCCTACCTTTTTATGAAGAAACTGTGGGGTGGTCCCTATGTGTGTGTTTCAAATCAAACCAATTTTTACCAAAAATTATCCAACTTTTAATTTGCACCAAACCAAGTTGTGAAAACCCAATTCTTACTTTAAACCAATTTTATCATGATTAATCCTAACCATGCATCTAGTGATTAAAGCAAGTAAAGTAAAGTAAAGAATACTCATGACGCCGGATGTACGAGGAAAAAACCTAAATCGAGAAAACAACCTCGGACGGCCCAAGCCAGACAATCACTATGAACAAAGATTTTACAAAGACAGATTAGCCTTACTCAATGACTCGATCCCCACGGGTCTTAATGCTCCTTCTGATCTTCTACTGTTCTTTAATAGTGCCCACGCAGAAATTCCGTCTTTCATGATACCTGTCCATAACACACGCGTCCACATAAGTCTCGGTGTCCACCGAATGGCTTTGATTCATCTACGATGTCGAACAAGAAGTCCTTATATTTTCTTCACTGCAAAACCCTGATGTTCAATGGTAGAACAAACCTTCTTGGTGCAGCAAGATCACATAAACCTATTAGAATGATAACTCGGATCTTTGCAAACTCTAAGGATGTGTTTAAGCTTTTTAAACCTTAGTAAACATGTGCAAACACGTACTGGAATGTAAATGTTTTTCTCTAGAAAGCACACTTATTTAATTCTGACACAAATATGCTTTAAATAGGAATTAAGTGCCGCCTCAAAAAATGTGTCATTCGAATGACAGAGACACGTCGTTCACGCGACATAGGTATCTCGTTCGAACGAGATCTTATATCGTTTGAACGACGCTGCGTCGGTTTGACTTTTTTGACTTTTTGTTTAAAACGTCTCTTCCAAAAGAGATCTAAATTAGTAAAACTCTATTTCGAGCTTATCAGAATAAAACGTTGTGTAAACATTTAAAACACTTTTAAAAATATTTTAAAATATTTTTCTTTATAAAAATACATCCTTATCTTTTATAAAAACAATTCCGAGCACCACTAATTATATACATTCATACATGTGTGATCTCGGAATGCAATTAACTTTGAAGACGAATAAACTTGCATCGATTTAAACTTCGGCATGATTAATTCTTTGAAGCTTTGCCGTAACGTCTTCAATTTCTTCCAATACGTCATAGACCAAGTGGGATCGTGACAAAATAAAAAACTCCCTATGAGATATTACAAACACAGTTTCGTTCACGAAATTAAGTCAAAACAATACAGGAACTCAATTGGAAATTTATGTCCTTACATTCTAACTCTAGATACCTTACCTAAGAGTCATGCTCGGAAAATAAGTGGAAGAACTCAATTACCATCAAAATCGACCCAAGGAATTGGTATTCTTAGATTAAAAGATATTCAAGGCTCTATATCACATGCAAGGGTATGACCATCGCATTGCACGATCATTCTATAAAAAATTCAGATATCGTGGTGTGCAAGAAGGTGACCTCACTCGCAAAGAAATCGTGGAATCCATATAGGACCTTCAGGGAAAATTCAATCCCAATTAGAGTGGTACATACTATGTAAATAAGAACTTATAAGGTGGTGTCACTATACTAACTGAAATTAATCGAAAGAGATGGAACGTCTAGTAAACCTAAATAATCTCTAGAAGTTTTATTCTTGATCTGACTCACCTCATGATATGAACCATTCACCTTTCTTCTATTCTGAAAAAATCAAAATGAAATCTCTGTGGCACACTTTATTAGAACTATATAGGACCTGATCCTCTCAAAACATTTTAACACCACAACTCGTTTTCATCCCCGCAGAGATATGTAGGAAATATATAAAGTTACTTTGGGTGTGATCCTTTCTTTTTCACCAAATGATTTTCTTTTCAGTCATCAAGAGGCACAAGTATCTCTTGTCATTTTAATTTAACAAAAGGACTATGTGTTCCTTAGCGATCAATAAAGATAATTCAAACATAAATTATTCTTCCACAAATACACAACAACATAAAAATACAAAATTAACATTTGTTTCATAAAAACGTGTTTTATTCAAATTACAACTGAACATCATAATTACCAACACTTATTTTGCAAAGACCAATAACCAAACCCAAACTCACGAATACGCCAGACCTACACCAGGCCCAAACTCACAATTACACCTACACCAACATCCTAAGCCTACACCAAACTTTTACCAAAAATCAAACCTACTAAACCAAATCCTTATAAAAATCGACATCAGCTACTAGAAGGACTCATTATGTCATTATCATCACCATCATTACCTTCGAAAGGTCCCCAATAATCTTCATTCTGGTTTTGTGCTCGCACATGCCCGATGCGATAATAGATTCTAGAAAGCTTATCGGGAACCACTACACCCACATCAACTACCCCATCCACAACAAGCCATAGTTGAAAAGATTCATCTATGCATATCTTCAATACCATGTCCCTCTATAGCCATTTCAGATAACCTGCTGACACCATTAAATGGTTGGATATCGAACAGGCCTACGGGATTGATAAAAAATCCCCCGAGACATCCTTAATGACTCAATTAGGTCATTTACAGGAAATAAGTTATTTATATTAGGAGAGATGATTTTCTATTTGGATTTCGCTTCGGCGAGACGTCCCACGCACGAAACGTAGTGTTGTGTTGAAAATCGGGGGAAGTTTAGTCCTTAGCACTTGATGCTAATAACTCATATATATATATATATATGATTACATGCCAAATGAGAGCATAACTAGAATATATGAAATTCTAGTAAAAGAAAATGTTGATATATTGTGATTATGTTAAACTGTCCCCACTTGATGCAAGAGTCTCCATGAGAGATAGAATAAAGTCTGACGAAAGCCTATAGGCCAAGTTTATCGATAATTATCCAACTACAACACGAGTATGAACTCACCCCACCATAGCACGGACCTACACAAGGAACTGGCTCCATTATCCATTAACGAGTCAAACTAGTCATTTATATATCCACCAAATTCCACACGGGATCCGCTAAAAATGTTATTAATATTAGATGATGTAAAAGGAGGGGTTATAGTCAAGCGGGGCCTCTCTACTAGCCACATCTACAATATCACAGGACTTCCGTACAAAATGGAAGAAGGGTCTATCTTTCATGCATCAAGGACATTTAATGTATCCTCCATAATGGTAGCAGCAGGATTACTATGACAACCAATCCACAGAACTACGGTGGAAACTTGGGTATATGCACTCATACCACCTATCACTAAAAGTAAGTTAGTGGTCAAGCCTAGCACTACACCTCGGCTTTACCCTACAAATCAAGCATCGTGATGGTGTATTAACTCAAGAACCATTGGGAGGTAAATTTCTTTCCCTATGAACCAACGATCGGTCAGTGAAAGGAGAAATAAGCAACAATTGGCCGAGGAACCCCCTCTAAAATTTCGTTACAAAAATACCCCAAAAATATCAAAACTCCAAAAGATCACAATGAATCCAAAAATCCATAAAAGCTCAATATCCATAAAAAAAATGCATATATGTCATAAAACTAATCAAAATCCAATACTACACAAGCATTTGAAAATCGTCCAAAATATCAAAACTTCTCAAAAAAATCTAAAATATATTTAGAATATTCCCATATCATCACTCAACCCTTTTACTCTCTTTAGGTCCTCAGAATAGACCCTGGACCTCAAAATTATGCCATGATCTTCGTTTTAGGTTTTTAGAATAGACCATAGCCCTTAGAATTAGGCTACGACCCTTTTTTTACCACATACATTTAGGTCCTCAGAATATACCTTGGCCTTTAAAATGAGGTCACGATACCCGTATTGATCGCATACATTTAGATCCTCGGAATAGACATTGGCCCTCAAAATTAGGTTGCGATCCCTGAATTAATTGCATATATTTAGGTCCTCATAATTAGGTCACGATCCTCGTATTGGTCGTATACACTTAGGTCCTCAGAATAAACCTTAGCCCTCAAAATTAGGTCAAGATCCCTGTATAAATTGTATATTTAGGTCCTTGAAATAGACCTTGTTTCTCAGAATTAGGCTTAAATCCTCATATTGGTTATATACATTTAGGACCTCATAATAGGTCGTAATCCCTGTATTAAACGCATACATTTAGGACCTTAGAATAGACCTTGGCCTTCACAATCAAGACATTACCCTCATACATACTACTTTAGCCCTTGGAATCAGGCCACATTCATCATTTACATAATCTCTAAGCCCTCCAAATTAGGTCGCAATACCTATTATATACTCTAAGCCCTCAAAATCAGGTTAAAACCTTATCATACACTACCCAGGTTCTCAAATTCACACCTCAACCCTCAGAATCAAGCCACTACCTTCAAAATTGTCATAGCTCGCCTTAGGCACTCAATAAAGCCCCAATCCTCTACAGGAACCAATCCCGACTAGAGTTTCGACACATAGGGCCTCAATATTCACAATCGCTATCGAGTGTCTATCTTTCAATAAGCTTTCTCTTATCCTAATCTCGCCCATCGAGATGTTCTGTAGATTCCTTATCCTAGAACCCCTACACTCCATCATTGGTCCAAATAAAGTTCCTTCAATTTCAAAACTCGGGTCATCCTCCAAACACTAAGTAGACAGCAAAAATGCTCTCCATGAGCCCGTTTGCCTTTGGTCATCCCCTGAACCCAATAATCCCCCGTTATAAAATCATATATCTCTAAATACTCTTTCCAATGGTCCCGTACACGCATGAATAGTACTTATAGTTCACAAGTTATGGCCAAAAAGTCATTTGTGTCTGCCTTTAGGTAGGAAATCCCACTTGCCTATAGGCAAACTAGGCTTACTTCATCAGCAAGTCAGGTCAATCTATCGGCAGGCGTCCAACAAATCCCTAGGGGAACATTTGTCCATTCTTCATTTAGGGTTTTTCTATATAAGATAACCCTTACCCCATTTGCACATAACCTAGATTTTAGTGCAGTTTCCATTCTGAATTTGGCATACATCACTATCACCATATTCTCTCATACATTTCCTTACATAACCTTACTCCACCTCCAACCACCACTCCACCAACATAATCCATACATCAAAATTTATCGGACAAATTACTCAAAACACAATTCAAAAGTTCTTGAAGGTCCAAAATGCTTTATGTTTCCCATCAATGATATTTTGCATATTTTAGTGTTCTTATCTCATTTCTAGTTGTTACATTCAATTTATGTCACTAATCCTACCCATTTTTAATATATATATATATATATATATATATATATATATATATATATATATATATATATATATATATATATATATATATTCGAGTCTATTTTCATAAACAAAAAACCAAAAGGAGGGGGGATTAAACCATAATTCCCAAATTAGAGTGTTCTCGGATTCTTTATGCTTTCACCACATTTCACCTACTTTTCATAAATTAAAAGAGATACCCTAAATTTGGATTATGGATTAGACCTCAACCTTGTTCATATTGTGAATTAAGTGGACTTTGATGCAGTTTTGTCTACATAGGCATCTCGAAGCTATTTTGGGATTTAAGTCGGTTTTACTTATTCTATTTAATACATTTTCATTTATTATCATCTCACTCTTTTAACTAGTATATTTAATTAATGTAATTAGTTTAATTTCATTTATCATCTTTTTTTATCGGTCCCATATATGCATATTCACTTTTTTATAGTGAAAACATGATTTCAGAGCTTCGCTCATATTTTAGCCATTTTTTTGCATTTACCTCATGTTTAGTTAATCTATCTCCTAAGGAAGATTAATTCCCATATTTCCTATCATTAGGATATAATGACCTCCTTACTCACACACTTTCACATTCATGTATATATTCACTTTGTTTAATAAGCACACATGGCACGTTTTACAATATACACATATTCATCCATTTAGGAGAATGAGAACATTTTGTATAGCCCATCATAGAACGAAAGGGTAGAGTGGGTTCCCAACATCTTCCCACTACATATCATAGTCTCCAATTCCATTTCTCACTTGGTTTCGCATGCACTAGTTGTCTTTTAGCTATATCGTCAAAGGTGGATCCTTTTTTTCATATTTGAAGTAAAATAGGCTAGTGTCACTGATCTCTACACATTAACACACCTAACATCATCGATGACGGTCATTTATATCCTTTTATCCACACCGCACATTTTATGCTGGAGAACCACTATCTCCTAGAGAGCACACGCGAACCTGATGAGGGTTCGGGATGTCCATACATTCTACTCTAATCCAAGCAGCTACAACAATCCTAAACTAAAATGTTAGTCCACATCGATGGTCAAGGCCCACCACAAGAATATTAGCTATATGATCCCAAGTAGGATTACATGAACTCAAACAGATATTCTAGATAAAGTAAATGTCACAATATAGTCTTTTAATTAATGGTATAATGTAAATTGTCTTAATTTTATATAAAAAAAATCTTTAAGGTGGGAATATTGTAATATCCCAAAAATTTTATTAGCGATTTTTAGTTCTCGAAAAAAATAAGATATTAATAGATGTTGTTTGTTGTAATATTTAATAAATGAATATTTCAAACAAAAATTGTCAAACCAAAGTATTTAAATATAAAATGTGTAGAAAAAATAGATATTTTGTTATAAAAAAGGGGCATATACCAAATAGTCCCTCAAATATTTTTTAATACAGGTTTAGTCCAAGCCTCCAAAAAGTCCTTTTTCATACCGCTGGCGCGAATCTTTACAAGTAAGAGAATAAGGGACTTTTTGGTACAAAATAAAAGGCTTTGACTAAATGTGTATTAAAAAATGTTTGAGGGACTTTTTGGTATTTGACCTTATAAAAAATACTTAACTGCAATTTCATTTCATTAAAAAAAGTTTTTTTCATTTTCAAGCTCACTCCAATATTCATGCATGTGTGTGGATTAATTTAACTACAAAAGTAAAGCTACACACCCTTTTTAATTTGCATTGACATCCTCATTTAATGGAAAAACAAAATATGAGTTCATCCCTTATATAAATTATTCACCAGATTATAGGTGATAAGTTAAATGGATTTATTCACAAAATAGTTAAGAGACTCCCACCAATTATAAACATGCTTTTTTAGTTCACCAGATTATAGGTGATAAGTTAAATGAATTTATTCACAAAATAGTTAAGAGACTCCCACCAATTATAAACATGCATTTTTAGTCATTGACCTTTTCAAATTTACGATAACTACGAAAGTATAGTTTAAATATGATTTTTAGGTTGCCAAGTAAAGAATAATATGGTAGTATCTTATAATACATAGCACAAATGGGTTATGGAGTAAAACCCGTTTTGAACTTAGTTCTTAAATAATATTAAAAATTTCTGTAAACCCACTAACCTAATACCTCACAATTATTTATTAGGTGGTTGAGTTAATATAGGAAACATGTGAAGTTAGTGGGGATCTAAGTGCAAGGGGTTGTCATGCCGTGAGGGAATATAAAACGTGAGCATTTTGGTGATAGTTGTATGTACATCACACCACTGTTGAGGAAAATATCAAAAATAAAATCTATTGGATGCGTAGACGTAAGGAGATTCATAATTGAACCCTAAAAACTATCATATACTCTATATATGCTATGGGAATAAACGTGTAAGTAAAGGTAAAACCAAAGCGTGGTCCTAGATCTTGAGAGTTAGAGGGGAGTTCTAGTTTTCTACGTGCTGATCTTTGAAAATAATTTGTACTCTCTTTAGGCTTTGGGTATAATGTGAATTTTGTTCCTGGCTTTTAAATGGAAAACAGTAAAAGAAGTGGAGTTAGGGGATACCGGATTCCTAATGGGACTACGGGTTACACATGTCAAATGGGATAGGGATAATTTATTTTGGGAGATGAGGAGTTAGTGGTCATTATTTGGGAGGACATAACAGCTAGTACTAAAAAAGGTAGACATGGAAGAAGCCCAACTAGTTCAGCAACAGGCAATTACCATATCATCTTGGGATAAAGTGAAGGTAAATTTTAAAAAGGGTAGTCCACCCACGTTCATAGGGATATCTGACCCAATTTTAGCGCACCAATGAAGGAGAGACATGGAGAGACACCATAGGATGGTGAATTTCACTAAGGTGCAGAAGTAGATGTTGGTTACTTTTAGGCTAATAGATAATGCTTTATATTGGTAGGAGAGTGTGTCCACCATCGAGGATAGAGAATGTATGATTTATAGAGACTTTTTGTGAAGTTCAATGAAAATTATATTATGTATGCAATTAGTTCCACAAAGAAGAAGGATTTTTTTCACTTTAGAGCAGGGTTCACGTACCGTTATTGAGTATGAGAAAAATTTTACAAATAAATCTATGTTTTCACCAGAAGAGGTTAACACTAAGAAGAAGAAGAAGAAGAAGAAGAAGAATAGTTACTTCATTAATGGGTTGACTTGGTCAATTAAGGAAGTTGTGATGGGGAATCCGACTTGCACTACATATGCTCAAGTGGTGGATGTCACACTTATACTTTGGCAGGAGTGTGTGAATTATTAAAAGAAATTAGGGAAGAGGATTGAGACAAGTGGTTAGGATGGGACTAAGATGGGAGGAGGTAATGCTATGGATTATAAGGGTTGGAATTACCAACAAGCACATCGACCTTTGAAGTAGCCCCGAGTAGGGCATGTTTAGTAATAGACCCTGGGGTCCCACGAATTCCTTAGGGACAGAGTCAAAGACTGCAACAAGGATAGTTATTATTGGGTAGGTGGATAGGGCCTTTCATAGACATTCTTTCATGTGGAGATGTAGGACATCGAGCTACAAAGGTCGTCATGTCCAGGGACTTCCAATATCGGGAGCACAAGTTGTTGTTGCACCACCAGTAACACACGTGTGTCAGCCTTAAAGAGAACCTGGAAGTGGATAATTTAGTTCGTGCCATATGTTATTTTATATATTGTTACGTTTTAAATATATGTAATATGATATTGTGGTGTATGTATACAGTGTTATTTGATGTACAGGCCAACCGGCAAAATACAACATTCTTTAATCTAATACTTAGAGTAACTACACAACATATTATTACGTATCTTAGTCATTAGGGTATCACTTATTTAATTATTTCATTGCCATTTTATTCCATGTTAATGTCTCAATTTGAATACATAAATTGCAATAACAACATGCGTAGAGAAAATCCATGATATATAACCCAACGATCTTGTGTATAAACCGAAAACGCAAAAATTTGGTGTGCTAATGTCCTAGAGGGGGTGAATAGGACAAACTCAGAATTCATTTCCAATTTATAATTTGATTTATTAAACACTTTGTAATAACAATTTATTTGCACAATAAAATTAAAACTCACACTCACTTAGGCAAATTATTAAGCACTTAACCTTAAAATGATTCCAGTTTTAGTTCTAGTAAAGTCTAATGAAATCATTCAAATTCAGTTAAAAAAAATCTTTGATTTCAATTTCAATTAAATAGGATGAGAATCTACACCTAGATCTAATTAAAACCACATTTAAATTAATTGATTAGGTGAGATCTAGCCAAATTCGTTCAATTTAATTGAAATTATGTGAGATCTAAACATATATAAACCAAAATAAATTGTAGATCTGAAATTATGTGAGGTTGTGCATTGTTATCAAAAGTAAATATGAGAATAAGCACATCACCAAGATATATGTGGAAAAAACCCACCTATGGGGCAAAAACCTCGGGACGTTACAACTAATCCACTAGAAAATTGAAGACTTTCACAATGGATCACACAGTTACCTAGTTTGAGTTCTCATTTACAATCTCTTATAATCCTCCAATCCTCTAAACTCCACTAAATCTAGTGAATCTAAACCAAAACTCCTCTAAAGCTTGTAGAGAGAGAAGAATCCACGTCTAATTAGCTGCCATATATCCCCTTTGGATAATTCCACTCCTTAGATATTCATCATGTTGAGCTCTCAAGTGAAGATCTTTAATGGTAAATGATGAAGGGTAGATTTTCTAAGGTTTTTTTGGTGAATCATTCAAAAATATATCATAAAATGAATCGATAAAATGAGGTAAAATCAAATCACATCTAGGGTTTCTGTATTGATAAAAATAATCTCTAGGATCTGAAAATTTTCCAAAAGGAAACAAGATTTATGAGCTGAATATGGAGCCAAAATGCCATATATAGTTAAAAATTCAGTTTCACACCCCCAGCAAAGTATGTGCACACTGAGGCCTTTTTGTCGTGCACACGATCATCAAAACTGATTAAAAATAATCATACTAGTCAAATCTATGTGCATGCCTAAACATCTTCCGTGCACGCTCTTTTTGCACATGTTTGAAAAATATGATATTCTGATGATAAAAATAAGTGCATAAAATGTGGAAAAAATATATGGGGGATCCTAAAGTGCATCATGGGTCATATACCATATTCGAAAAAGTACAAAACTCCAGTGGAGTCTTTGAGTCAATGAAATAATGCAATGCAAGTCGGTTCAAACATGGATAAAGTCATATATGGAACTCAAGCATCTAGACACACAAAAAATGCCAAGTATATGTTCCCGGACTAAAATAAAATGTCCTATACGTTCAACAAATAAAATATTTTGACACGGAATAAGCCAAGAAACACATTTGTTTCATCTTCATTCTCCCGCTTTGATTATTTTGTGAAAAAATCCCAAAAGCCCAAAATAGATTCAAATCTCACCAAATACAACAAAGTCACTATAATCAATTTGCATTCCCCACAATCCTAAAAAGGACAACATTGAATTTTTTTTTTTTTTGTTATCAAAGAGGGACGGAACCCCCACACGTTAAAAAACAAAATAATATGCTCCTTGATGAGATACCTACAAAACCCAAATAGCACCAAGCATGTAACATCAATGTGACAGTAAATCTTCCCTCCATAGGAATTATCCCTGAATGAATGCTCTATTATAGATAATATTTACTCTCATTTTTTTCCACGAATAGACAAAGGTGGAAAAGATAATACTAGGATAAGGGAAACCATAAAGCTCAAAAGATGCAAGAGATAAAACAAATATAGCAAAGATAAGAATATGATAATCAATCACACGGAGGATATATACAATATATATCTCCCCCTAAATTACATACAGGATAACCACAAAAACAAATCACAAGATATAAATGGTAAAGATATACACTCAATGATAAAGCAATAATGACCACATGATATCTATAGATAAACCACACAAGAAAAACATTCTACTATTAAAGAATATGTATCATGAAATTTAAAAGGTGTAGCATGGCAATACATGCAAAAATAAATAACATCACAAATAAAGAGATACAAACTACTCCTAAAACAAATATCTCTCCACCAAAAGCAAATAACTTACCCCCTAAAGCAAATATCACTCCCTAAATCTACACATGAAAAGAGAGAATCATGTAAAGCATGAAGAAACAAACAATATGAATCATGTGAAACACGATGGGAGTAGGAGTATCATGAAGAGATACATCAAATACATGTGAGAAAGAATATGGAACATATGACAAGCATGATAATTTATGATAAAAAAACACATATGTCCCAAAGAAAAAAACAAACATTGGTTGAAATAAATGAAGATCAAATGTCTCAAATCACATAATCTCACAAAAGATAATCATCATGATAAAGCACCAAAATCTAGCCAAAATAAACACAAAAGTATCACAAAGGACATAAAATCTACAAGGAGCTAAAACATGTTTAAGGGAGAATTAGCGAGTTACTATCATTACAAGTGCAAACACAACTGATTAATCTAAATGGATGACATATGGATCCTACCGAGACCTAGAAGTGAGTCAAATATACAACTCTCAATCTAAGTACACAAAGATATGATATGGATACTAAAAAAAATGGTAATATAAAAATCAAAATACTTAGGGCATAAAAAGAAAAAAAACACTAGAGGATAAAATTCCAAGAATCACACATAAATCTATAAGAACAAACACTATCATCTACGAAGTCACATAAAGTAACTAAAGAACCAGAGAGAGGATGATTAGAGGTACAGATTCTAAAGTAATAGGTATAAACACATGAGAGATATCAAAAGAAACACATAGACCAAAAGAAACTACAATATACCAAAATAGAGGATCATGTGCACGGAGGAAAACACAGTTGTGCAAACGGGTGTTCTGCATGAAGATACAAAATGAATTTGCGTGAAAAGAATGAGGCAAAAACCACACTATCTTCAATAAAGAATAATCCAGCCTTATTACTCATATGAAAAACTTCTCCCCTTTTATCTCAACTCATCAAATACACTCCCTTGCTCAAATAAAACTCAACACAACTGTAATACCTCGTAATTTTAATGACTTTTAATATGACAGAAATTAAAAGTTAATTGGCCAAATCAATATGGATTAATTAGAATTAATTATGAAAAATTAATTATGATTAATCCAGATTGAATATTACTAGAGATTAAACTAATATATGATTTTGAATATTACTTAGTGATATAAAGTAATATGTGGATATGATGATTTTTAATATTGCCGTTAATAAATAATACAACACAAATGGAAATTAAGTCGGGATGCGCTTATGAGATTTGTCAGGACTAAAGTTGGGAAATAAAATTAGATTTATTTTTAAGTCATTCGGATGATCATTTCGAGTACGTCGTTGAGTCCGAAAGGGTCGAAATAGGTAGACAAGTTTACCCAGGGGTTTGATTTGGGTCTCGGGTCAATTGGAAGATGATAGGATACCCCGAAGGGGCATTTTAGTCACTTTGCTTGGGAGATGAATAGTACCTACATTTTTTGTCTTTTAGCTAACCTTGGAGACTTATTATATATGTGATTTTAGATTGTACGTAATGTTTATTTCATCAAAACACAAAGTGAGGTCTTTTGAGAGAGAATGAAAATACTTAAAGAGAAAATGAAAGGTTATCTAGAGGAGAGGAAGAGTTGCTTGGAAAGGGAGAGTCACCTAGGCCAAACTAAGGGGACAACCACCATTTCTATACCTTGCACCACCACCGGATTACCATAAAAAAAAGGAAGAGAAGGTGACAAACACTTGTCTTCTCCAAAGGTTCCGACCTACACATAAGGCAGGTGTTATTCTGGCTTTATTTTGGAGTTTATATTATCCATGTTAGAATAGGATTTTCTTTTGGATTGATGAACTTATGAATTTGGGATTAAAAATGATTGATAAATCAAGTTTAATGGATAGGAAAATTCATGTAGTTGGAGATTTATACATGTAGAGGCTATGAACATAAAAATGAATAGGTTTTACATGTAGAGGATTTATTTATTTATTGAAGATATGAAAATGATGATAGGTATTCATGCAGATGAATCCTACTCATGTTGAATATGGAAATTTGATGATTTATATATGAAATTATAGTTCTAAATTCTAGGTTTTTAAGAAGTATAAAAATGGAGAATTTAGATCAATTGAAATGTTAAAGATTTAACGGGTTTGATGATAATACCCTTGTGAACATATGGATTTGATGTTGCTTTTATGTGAAAATCACCCTTGAAGATGTTATAACACTGTTAGAATATCTACATTTTGGGTAGAATATAATCTAGGAGGTTTTGGGTGTAAGAACATAAAGAAAAATGCAAAAAACGGAGCTTGAAGACGAATTGGATTAACGTTGATCTCGTTCAAATGAGAAATGTTGTCGTTCGAACGAGATGCCATCTCGTTTGAACAAAAATTGTGGACTTCTAACGAGATTTTAGAAAGTCCTAGTTTTAGCCTAGAAAATTTTAGAAATTGGTAATCTGCCCCACAGTAAGATTTGATTAATTTTGGTTCATTAACAAAGAGTGAGAAGCTTGGGTTAATGTAGGAAAATTAAATATTGAATTAAGGATAGAAAATTATGTGTGTGATGACCACATAATAAAATACGATGAATGATATTTGAATAATTTTGGTACAATAACAAGGAGTGAGAGACTTGGGTTAATGTTGGAAAATTATATGAAATTGGGGAAAAAAATTATGTGAGAGATATCTATATAATATAAATATAATTAAGAGATGAATAATCGTCATGGTCAAGTACGGGTAATATCGGTGATATATACGGGTACTTGGGATTATGTCAGTGATAACTACATAACAAATATATGATAATAATCGTGATTAACAAGTACAGGTGGTATTTCAGAAATACGACAGGTACTTGGGGTAGGATAAAATCCTAATATGATATTGGTCGAGTGTGTATTGAATTTTATATGGGTTGATGTGTATACCTATTGATTGTTGATTTATGTGTATGACATACCTAGCCTACTTGTTATCGATAGGAGGATTGCTCGTAGAGGACAGTCATATCCCGATGAGCCTTAGGGAGGATTTTTGACTTATTGCCTCAGAACATAGGACTTAGGTTGGATTGCCACGTGTGAAAATAATGGTATTGAACGGTCGTTTGGGTGCATAGGTATGTGCGTATTCCAAAGGCTTAGGACTATGTTCGCCTACAATATTTGAGTTTGTTATTTATAGTTCGAGGGATATACCTAACCGACAATCCTTTGTACAATGACGAGATGTACCCGGACATAATAGCAGAGCATGCATACACAGCAGCTGAGTCTCAAGGTGCAGTAATGTATATATACAATAGAGTGAATGTCTATATATATATATATATATATATATATATATATATATATATATATATATACTTGTGATATATTTTACATCTTGCGTCGCAGCTGAGCCTAGGGACGCCATATTAGTGTCTATATATTATAATGTGAAAATGTATATACACATGGGTTATTATCTACTATGTGAATTAACTAGACATGAAAGATAATGAAATCTGAAATGAATTAAGTAAGTGAATACTTAATTATATTGAATTGAGAAAGGGCTTATCCATGATAAAGAGAAATTGGATATATGTGTGTCACCTGTATTGCGAGAGAAATACATGGGAAAGATATGGGCTATGATTAGTTGGAACATATATGAACTATTTAGCTTGGGAACTATAACTAGTATGACTTAGAGGTACGTTAGGTGTGAACTCTAGATGAGAGGTGAGAATCTCAAGAGAGAGTTCGATAAATCTAACATGTATGTAATAATTGTTGAATATAGAATTTATTCACTTGCTATTTTTTAAAATATTTTCACATCGGGCTCTGACCCGTTTTCTTGCATATTCTCTTCTCTCTTATTTCTCCTATATCAGGTGTCTAGCCGCAGGGACGCCAGCCATTGAGGATTGAGATTTTTGGCGAGATATGGATGCTATGGAGTTTTGGACTTTGTTTAGACGCTTCCATATTCATTGATTCATACTTTGTTGTTGATATTTCATTAAGGGCATGTCGCCCAAAGGATTCTAGTATTTCCATCTCAGACGGTTTATTTACTTGTATCAAAGTTGATTACATTTGGTTTGCGTTGGATTATTGTATTGAGATTTTAAGCTCGACAGTTTTATTCCAGTTGCATTTAATTCAGTTTTGACATTACTCAGTTGTTATTCATTGTGTGCATGGGTTGTGTTAAATGTTTTACATTTTAAAAGTGGAATTTTTAATTAAATTAAAATTGGAAATTTTTTTAACACCTGTTTAATTAAGTATTAGGTGACTATGTTTTCGATAGTGATGCTAAGAATGATCCAACAGTTTATTCTGTTTTAATTTGGTACGAAAGTGATCACCCGGTATTTAATTAAGCGAGGTGTTATAGGTGGTATCAGAGTAATAGGTTCTAGAGTCTTTTAGGATCTGTACGGCTTATTACGTTTTAGCATAACGTTCTTTGATATAGAGCCTTATCATAGGGATTGTTGTATTCCTCTTTGTATTGTGACTTATGTTATCCTGCGAGAGTCATTAGTAGGACAGCAGGAGGAGTACTCAAACGAAGACTTAGAAGATTTTTGAAATGGTGATTGAGATAGAACCCACCATATTTATTGTTCAGGCTGAGGATAATAAATAAGACGTTCGGGACCTGTACTTTCCTAAGCACTGTCACAACTGACGTTTATGTCATTCCAGAATCACCAGCATGGCTGAAATGGGAGGGAGTCAAACGAGCCTTTGAAGTAGACTATCCGTAGAAATGTTATAAATGTAGAGACTTTGTGTTTAACCGATGGATGGAAAATATCCAGATCTTTGGCATATAACAGAGTGTTGATTACCTGAAATAAAAGTTGGGGTAAAATTTTCTTGGCTCGCAGAAGCAGTGTTGTAATAGTGAAAGTCAATCATCATGTTTGAAAGGTAAAATATTATGCTAATATAAGGATCTTAAGTAAGGTCTTACTACAAGTTCCTTCATCTATTGTTCAGAAGGTGATGTGAACGACATTTTGAACTTTGTACATGAAGAGGTAGGTACGATAAAGAAAAGAGCCCTTAACTGGGCGATGGACTCACAAGAGGAGTTGTCAACACTTAAGGGAATTTATGTTTGGACGCTCAATGTTAATGGTGACAATGTCATGTTTTGACAATGAAGATATAAATGCTTCTATGTGAAGGGAGAAAAGAGTTAAAGGATCTAGCTAAGGAATAAGACTGAACGTAACGGTGTTAGTGAAGCACCATGGGGGCGACCCATCAGGGGACCATTTTAAACGATTCAGATGGTTGAATTCCTACCAGGAGATTGTGAATTCATTCAGGGTTGTTGAAGCTAGCAATATGTTCCTTAGGGCCAGTAAAACTAAGGGAACAATTAAGGTGGCCATCGAAGTTGAAGCTACCGGAGTCCGAGAGAAGGACAACCCTAATATATGGTCTGTATGGCATATAATAGAGAATTTTATGACGAGGTATTATCTGTGGAGAGTAAGACCACATGCATTGAATTTTACCTGAAGCAATAAAAAGGGACAAGAGTCTGATGCCTATCAGGGGCAATGATTAAAATAGTTTTGGTTCAATTCGGACAAGCGTGTTATATATGGGAACCATTTGAGTGGCCAGGGCAATTGGTAAGTAAGGATACATTGGTTATCCCCAGGATAATGAGGTATTATTTATGTGACACGAGCGAGTCACGGTATTTTTATTAGTACTATATTTACGTCTGAGCCAAGTTTAGTGGTTATACCGATGCCATTATGGGTATTTGTATTTTTTGTGGTTTAACGGGATTAATATTAGTTCTCATCCATAGGGGGTGGGTGTAGATAGTAAGAATATTTTTACTGAGATTACTCGTTTTAGTGGGGGTAGAGCGCATTGTTATATCACTCCTTTAGAGACATGGGAGTTGATATTTATATTTATATGTTTGGGGATCAAGATTTTGAGTGTCTAGGTTATGTACCTTGAGTCTACAAATCTCGATGACTGACAATGTTAGGTAGTAGTGTATTAGGGGGGTTCCTTATTTGGATTTCGCTTACTAGACATCCCACGTATAAAACCCAGCAAATGTTGGGAGTTGAGAGAGGTGTAGGGAGATAGGGCAATAGCTAGAACTTTAGTTGTTCCTCATTTTGTGAGTGGAGAAAATCCCTTGAGTGTACGACTTGAGGCTAATGGAGTCGGTCAGCATTTATGCAGTGATGCATGGAATGGAGGGTGTATGGGCGTCCTGGTTAGTTTGATTTTCATATTGTTCGAGATAGAAGGACGTGGGAATGAATGTGCAAAATATATGCCTGCGGGGCAATTATAAACAAAGTTAGAATGGTAGAATGGATTAAACGTCTAGTGGGAAAGACAAAAATCCAAGTTTATAAGTGTTATGAGAGTAACACACCAAAGATGGGTTGAAAGACTATGAGAAGCCATTTAAAAAGGATATCTCTTGTGAAGAGAAAAATCCAACTATTGTGGAAAATAGAGATGAGTCCTACTCAGTCAAATATTGAGAGTGTCTTGAGAATAAATAAAATTGTTATTGCCTAATAGGTAAAAAGGGGTCCAGAAGTGCGCATTGTGGAGAAAAGGCACGGGTCGAGACTTTTAATATACCCAAGAAAAGAAGGGGAGTGTAAAGTATCACTTAATGTGAGATGTTATAAGTGGAAATTGGTGTTAAGCGAGACATAGTGAATCTATCTTTGGGAGTACCATTAAGATGGGAATATGTAGATTCAAGAAGATCAACCAGAAATTTCATATCAAAATGACGATTACAAAGATGAAATGGGCAGCCGAGCCAGTATGCCGCCCAGTATCCTATAGAGATTTATTTTTAGGAATCAATGGGGATCACTTTTGATCCAGGCAAATCATGTCACTTAAGGTCGATGAGTAGGCAGGAGATGATTATTAACTAGTGGATCGGGATTAAAAGAGACATTGTTGAGTTCATCTCTAAGTGTGACACTTTTCAGTTAGTGAAAGTGGGTCATCAGAAGCCAACATGGTTTTTTCATCCATTAGAGATCCCGATGTGGAAATGGGAAAACATTTCCATGGACTCCATCATAGGATTACCTACTACGCAGAGAGGTCACGATTCTATATGAGTGAGTGTAGATCGGTTGACTAAGGTAGCTCACTTTTTGCCAGTTTGGACTGATTATGCTACAGCACAGAACGCCCAGGTTGTTATAGCCGAGATAGTGAGGTTACATGGGGTACCGCTTAATATTGTATCCGATCGGGATAAGATTTTTGTATCATGATTTTGGGAGAGATTTCACGAGGCCTTGTGTACCGAGGTGCGATTGAGTACGACATATCACCCGCAGAATGATGGGAAGACGGAGCATACTAACCAAATGTTAGAGGATATATTGCGTATGTGTATCCTAGATTTTTGGGGAAGGTTGCGACCAGTACCTTCCACTTGTATAATTTACGTATAATAACTCCTATCATTATGCCTTGTCATTCTCTTACATGTTGGTTAGAGGTGGGGATAACAAGCTACTTGGACCAGAGGTGATTTCAGGACATGTCTTCCAGAATTGATATGATTCATAGTCATATTCGGGTAGCCCAGGACAGACAGAATAGCTACGCCGGTGCGAATCGGTTCTTTCAAAAATACAGTGTGGGGGACCTGATATTATTGTGGAAATATCCTATGAAGGGGATAATACGATTTAGGAAAAAAAGAAATTGGCGTCGCGATATGTAGGACCATTTCCTATTATTGAGAAGGTTGGATTGGTTGCTTATAGACCGAGATTGCCTGAACACTTGCATAGGATATATGACGTGTTCCATTATTCTTCGCTGAGGCGATATCTCCGAGATGACTTGGCTCACACTCATGTTGCATTAGAGGAGATCGATTTGCAGACAGATAGTTGTTATAAGGAGAGACCAGTAGCGATCTTGGACCATAGTGAGAGATGGTTGAGATCGAAAGTAGTTCCGTTGGTGCATGCCAAGTGGGAGTACCATAATCTTGAGGAGTCTACTAGGGAACGCAAGGATGAGATGCGCGATAGATACCCGGAGTTATTTTTACCAGGTATGCCTTATTTTTTAATTTTCAAGACGAAATTATGTTATAAGGGGGAAGTATGTAATAACCCGTAATTTTAATGACTTTAATATGAGATAAATTAAAAGTTAATGGGACAAATCAATGGGGATTAATTGTAATTAATCCAAATTGAATATTACTAGAGATTAAAGTAATATATGATTACTTAGTGATATAAATTATTATGTGGATATAATGATTTTTAATATTTTCGTGAATAAATAATACGGCATAAATGGAAATTAAGTCGGGACGCGCTTAGGAGTCGTGTCAGGACTAAAGTTTGGAAATAAAATTAGATTTATTTTTAAGTCATTCAGATTATCATTTCGAGCGCGTCGTTAAGTCTGGAAGGGTTGAAATAGGCAGAAAAATTTACCCAGGGGTTTGATTTGGATCTCGGGTCAATTAGAAGATGATAGGACACCCCGAATGGGCATTTTAGTCACTTTGCTTGGGAGACAAATAGTACCTACATTTTTTTGTCTTTTATCTATCCTTGGAGACTTATTATATATGTGAGTTTAGATTGTAAGTAATGTTCATTTCATCAAAACAGAAAGTGAGGTCTTTTGAGAGAGAATGAAAAGACTTAGAGAGAAAATGAAAGGTTATCTAGAGGAGAGGAAGAGTTGCCTGGAAAGGAAGAGTCACCTAGGGCAAACTAAGGGGACAACCACTATCTCTACACCTTACAATACCGCCGCATTTCCACCGGAAAAAGGAAGAGGAGGTGCCAAACACTTGTCTTCTCCAAAGGTTTGAACCTATAAATAAGGCAAGTGTAATTCTTGCTCTATTTTTGTGCTTATATTATCCATGTTAGAATATGATTTTCTTTTGGATTGATGAACTTATGAATTTGGGATTAAAAATGATTGATAAATCAAGTTTAATGGATAGGCAAATTCATTTAATTGGAGATTGATACATGTAAAGGCTACGAACATGAAAATGGATAGGTTTTACATGTAGAGGATTTATTTGTTTATTGAAGATATGAAAATGATGATAGGTATTGCATGTAGATGAATCCTTCACGTGTTTAATATGAAAATTAGATGATTTAGATATGAAATGATAGTTCTAAATTATGGGTTTTTAAGAAGTATAAAAATGGAGAATTTAGATAAATTGAATATTTAAGAATTTAATGGGTTTGATGATAATACCCTTATGAACATATGGATTTGATGTTGCTTTTATTTGAAAATCACCCTTGAACATGTTATAACATTGTTAGAATATCTAGGCTTTAGGTAGAATATAATCCAAGAGGGTTTGGGTGGAAAATATGAAGAAAAATGCAGAAAACTGAGGTTGAAGACGAACTGGAATAACATTGATCTCGTTCGAACGAGACATGTTGTCGTTCGCACGAGATGCCATATTGTTTGAACAAGAATTCTGGACTTCTAATGAGATTTAAGAAAGTCCTAGTTTTAACCCAGAAAAGTTTGGAAATTGGTAATTTGGCCCATGGTAAGATTTGATTAATTTTGGTTCATTAACAAATAGTGAAAAACTTGGGTTAATGTTGGGAAATTAAATATTGAATTAAGGATAGAAAATTATGTGAGTGATAACCACATAATAAAATATGATGAATGATATTTGAATAATTTTGATACATTAATAAGGAGTGAGAGACTTAGGTTATTGTTGGAAAATTATATGGAACTGAGGAATAAAATTATGTGAGAGATATCTACATAATAAAAGTACGATTAAGAGATGAATAATCATCATGGTCAGGTACGGGTAATATTGGTGATATATGTAAAGGTACTTAGGATTATGTGAGTGATACCTAAATAACAAATATACGATGATAATCGTGATTAATAAGTACGGGTGGTATTCGAGAAATACGACGGGTACTTGGGGTAGGATGAAATCCCAATATGATATTGGTCGAGTGCGTACCGAATTTTATATAGGTTGATGTGTATACCTATTGATTGTTGATTTATGTGTATGACATACCTAACCTACTTGTTATCGACAGGAGGTTTGTTTGTAGAGGACAGTCATATCCTGATGAGCCTTAGGGGGGATTTTTGACTTTTTGCCTCAGAACATAGGACTTATGTTGGATTGCCATGTGTGAAAATAATGGTATTGAACGGTCGTTTGGGTGTGTAGGTATGTGTGTATCCCAAAGGCTTAGGACTATGTTCACCTCTAATATTTGTGTTTGTTATTTATAGTTCGAGGGATATACCGAATTGATAGTCCTTTGTACAGTGACGAGATGTACCCGGACATAATAGCAGAGTATTCATGCACCGTAGCTGAGTCTCAGGGTGCAGTAATGTATATATATAATATAGTGAATGTATATATATATATACTTATGATATATTTTACATCTTGAATCGCAGCTGAGCCTAGGGACACCATATTAGTGTATATATATTATAATGTGAAAATGTATATATACATGGGTTATTATCTACTATGTGAATTAAGTAGACATGAAAGATTATGAAATCTGAAATGAATTAAGTAAGTGAATACTTAATTATATTGAATTAAGAAAGGGCTTATCCATGATAAAGAGAAATTGGATATATGTGTGTCACCTGTATTGCGAGAGAAATACGCGGGAAAGATATGGGCTATGATTAGTTGGCACTGATATAAACTATTTAGCATGGGAACTATAACTAGTATGACTTAAAGGTATGTTAGGTGTGGACTCTAGATGAGAGGTGAGAATCTCAAGAGAGAGTCCGATAAATCTAACATGTATGTAATAATTGTTGAATATAGAATTTATTCACTTGCTATTTTTTTAAATATTTTTACATCGGACTCTGACCCGTTTTCTTGCATATTCTCTTCTCTCTTATTTCTCCTATATCAGGTGTCTAGCCGCAGGGACGCCAATCATAGAGGATTAAGATTTTTGACGAGCTATGGATGCTATGGAGTTTTGGACTTTGTTTAGACACTTTCATATTCATTGATTCATACTCTGTAGTTGATCTTTCATTAAGGGAATTTCGCCCAGAGGATTACAGTATTTCCATCTCAATCAGTTTATTTACTTGTATCGGAGTTGATTACATTTGGTTTGCGTTGGATTGTTGTATTGACATTGCCTCCTTTTTAAAAACTTTCCTTTTTTAAAAAAATTTATTTCACCCTAAATCTCCTATTTTTACGCAAGTGATGAGGAACATAAGGTAAGTTTCTCCAAAGACCAGCTCCATATGGTTTAAAAATCATGTTTCTCCTAAAAGTGTTTTACTTCGGAAAATCCATATCACAATTAATTATTAATTCTTAAACTTTAGTCACAAGCACATTCAAATCATGTTCTAAATAATCAAATGAATCAAAGGGGTCAAAGTCATGTGAAAGTAAACCAACTTGATAATTCCTAAGCATAAGATAAAAATCTCTAAGGTTTCTGAATATATGACAATTAGTGCACTCATAAGGTCCATGGTGAACTTCCTAAGGATGAGATTTAGGAATGATTCACGCCTTTTGTTGATTACTAAATAACTTGTCAAATTATTTTCTCAAATGATCATTTTTATGACAAAACGTGCAAATGTAGGTATGGTAAGGTCTTTTTAACTTTTCTTGATCATTTTTGTTTTTAACACTTGAAAATGTGAAAAAAAATAACTTTAAATGTATGAAGTGTCCAAATGTGATTTTGATAAGATAATTACTTCGCATGAAATCCAGTTATTCTCATTAAAGAAAGTTAAAATTGATCTTGAAGATCATTAAAATAAACTTGATAAAAATTCTTTTTTAAATGACTCGAGTTAAAAATGACAAGTAAGTTTTAGGCTTTGATAAATTTGTGTCTTCTTCTTCTCAATCTAACACAACTTTTGTGAAAATTGTTTCAACGTATGAACCAATAATAATGGTTCAATCCTCTTTGAGTCTGAATGGAAAAATTAAGATTTGAGAAAAAAATGTGTTTGTTTCCCCAAGTGTTTTCATCAAAAAGGGAAATAATCACTCAAACTTTTCAAAAACACTTTTACTTTGAATTTTTAGATTTTTCAAATATTCATTTTCCTCTTTAAAAGTGTCCATATATTTTTTCAAAACATGGGTCAAGTTCAATAGCTCAAAAAAAAAATTCCAGCATATTTCACCTTTTTTCTTAAGGCATATCTTTGAATGAAAAGTTGGATAGAATCATCAAGTTTCTCAATATTAAGTAAGATTTTTCATTTTCAACTAACTTGAGTTTAGATGCCAATTTATCATTATTTTTTTGCAATTTAAAACACTTTTTCACGAGTTTATGATGTTACGAACTTAAAATTGCATCATGTTCATCAACAAAAAAATGACCATTCACATGAGAACTTAAACTACCAACAGAGGAGTTCTTATGAGAATAAGAATTGTGATTCTCATCCTTTTTGGAAATCAATAACTTTGATTTATTGTTTATCATAAAAGTCCTTTCATGTGAAGTTCTAGGAAAATTCTATCAAATTCCACTCATAAGATAATCACATATGCTAAGATCCATTAAGTGAGGCACAAAATCACAAAATAGCCCACAAAGATCAAACGCGTGATGTTAAACCTAAAATGAGCAATCGTGCTTTGATACCAATTAAAAATGCAGAAATTTAGAGAGTTAATGTCGTATAGAAGGTAAATAGGACAAACTCATAATTCATTGCCAGTTTAAAATTTACTTGTTTAAATACTTTGTAACAACAATTGATTTGCATAATAAAATTCAAACTCACACTCACATAGGCCAATTATCAAACACATGAATTAAAATTATTAGATCCAATTTTATTTCATGCAAAGTGTAATGAAATCATTCAAAATCAATTCAAAAACCTTTGAGTTCAATTGCAACTAGATAAGATGATAAATCTATACCTAGATCCAATTAGATATGAATTCAAGTTAATTTGTGATTAGGTGATATCTAGCTAAATTAGTTCAATTCAATTTGCAGTTATGCGAGATCTAAACATCTAGCAACCTAAATCAATTGTAGATCTGAGCTTATGCGAGTTTGTGTGTTGTGAATAAAAGTAAATTCGTGAATAATCACAACACCAAGATACACGAGGAAAAAACTCACCTAGGGGAAAAAACCTCGGGACGCTATAACTAATCCACTCAAAAAATGATGACTTTTATAGTACATCAGACATTAGCTAGCTTGAGTTTCAATTTACAAGCTCTTATAAAACTCCAATCCTCTAAACTCTACCTGATCTAGTAACTCTCAAATAAACTCATTCAAAGCTTGTAGAGAGAGAATAATCCACTTTTAATTAGCTTTCACACATCCACTTTGGAGAATTGCACTCCAACTCCTCATATCTTCCTCTTGTTGACCTCTAAATTGAATATCTTTATTGGTAAATGATGAACGATAGGTTTTCTAAGGTTTCTTTGAGGAATCACTAAAAATCGCTCACGAAATGTTTCAATAAATTGAGGTAAAATCAAATATCATCTAGGGTTTTTAGAGAAAGAAAGATAAGATCTTAGATTTGAAATTTTATTCAAAAAGAATAAAGAGTTATAATTTTAAAATGGAGCCAAAGTTCCTTTTATAGTGGAAACTTTATTTTTCTCATTCCGAGCGAAGTTCGTGCACATGGCCACCTTTTCGTCGTGCGCAAGGTCATAAAAATGACCCGAATGAGCTTACTGGTCAAATTCGTGAGCATGCCTAAAAAGCTAACGTGCGCACAATTGACTTTTGCCCCCTTGTACATGCCTGATAGCGTAAAATTACCAAAATACTATTTGAAGGATTTTTCGAAGTAAATGATTATCAATGGCTCCTTTTGCATATGTTTGAAAAATGTGACATTTTGATGATAAGAATGTGCATAAAATGTGGGGAAAATATGTAGTGATATCCTAAAGTGCTTCATGGGTCATATACCATATCAAAAAGGTCTGGAAATCCACTGGAGTCTCTGAGTCGATAAAGCAATGCAATGCATGCTGACTCGGACACGAATATATACATGTATGGAACTCAAAAATCTAGACACGCAAAAAAATAACAATGATATGTTCGCGGACTAGAATAAAAATTCATATAAGTAAAACAAATAAAATATTTTGACGCAAAATAATCCAAGAAATAAATCTGGACATATTTATAAACCAATCACTTATTCCCCTAGGCTAAATTACATTTGTCAATAATAGATAAGTCCGCCAACATTTAATTATCTACATGAAGGACATATTCTTTTATTTTAAAATCAATTAAGAAAATTTCATGTAAATTACATAAATTCCATAATTCAATTCTTAAGTCCAAATTATTATATTACAATGATTTACATAAATTGTTATATTAGTTTATAAGGGATTTAATCAATCTAAAGCATTTACCAAGATAAGCATGTGAATTGTGGGCTATATTAACTATAAACAATATGTTCAATTCTAAGACCATATTTAATATCCTTTTCTATTTAATAATAATTAACGTAATATAAGTTTCCATACCTAATTCATAATCTAAATTACGATAATTAAATTATGGATACATAATTAAAACTTCCAAAATCGTGCAATATTATAAGTATTGAACAACTTTCCTAATCTTTTACAAAAATAGAACTAATTAGGTTTCTCTTTCCCAAGATTTTACTAAAATTCTAATACTAATTTTCCTTCCCTCTAACAACTCTTCAATACACACCTACTGAATACGAGATTAAATTCTCTACAAGTCTTAACTAAGTGCACAATAATGCTCAAAATACCTCTAAGTCCCTATGATTTCCACCTAAACTTCTAAATAAATCTTCATTAAATAAACATTCATTTTACTCACTTAATTAGCACAAAAATTCATATAAATTAAACTTTAATCATTTAGTGTCATTTCATCATATCATATATATTATTTTAATTAATTCTCATAAATAATTATTTAACTTCATTAGTCAAGATTACGGGGTATTACATCATGGTCTTCTCCCCTTCTTGGGGGCCTAATACTAGATACAGAGGATCTCTTTTTTATGGTAAGGTAAACCTTCCTCATGTGTTTCTCTCTTGGTGCGAAAGGATCTACTATTTCCTTAATTACGAGTCTAATGCCTAAGGTTTAAGAATCATTATGACCTCCCAATGCTTGTGTTTTACTCAATGTATATCACATTTGATCCTTTTTAGATAATGTTAGAGGTGATTGTCCCCAACGTCTTCAAATGACCCTCTTTTATTTTTTCAAACGTTCAACCTATGCATCGAATATACAAAAAAATATGGTTGGGATAATGATGTCATATCACTGATGAGACTAGTCATTCCAAAGATGTTAATCTATTACAGAAAAAAGGGATAGCAGACTTGATACACCGGGGTAGTAGTGATACATATATATTCTTTTAGATATTATGTGAAATTTGGTTTTCCATGTAGGTGTTGGTCATGGATCCAATTCTTACACTTGAAACCTAGAAAATGATTTTTAAGAGAGTTGATTTCCCACAATCGATGTCAATTGTACATGGTAAACATCAAAATACTAGGCGTAACAATCACATAAACCAAAAAGAAAGTGCAAGAGTAATAAAAATGAGCCATTTACATATAATTCTTGATATAAACGGTTCGGTAATATGGATACATCCATGGGACTATGATGGGCAAGTTTTTTATTATTCAAAGGGGATAAATGAAAAGATTACATCTGATATATGTTTGCCCCATTAATTTTTCACATCTTCATTTAGGTTGAAGAGCCGTCACTTATAGGAAATTACAAGTGCGATAGCTACAATAAAAGTCTCATTTATTGTTATCTCATGTGATAAGCTATCACACTAGGATATTTATTTGATTTCCACCTCATTTTATATTTTCACATTCCCGTGTAACTTGTGCATGAAGTTAATTGGTGATGAGGGGGGTTGACCAGTCAATAACATAAAATTTGGGATCCCTCATAAATATTTACACACCTCATAGTGGATATCATTACTCTCTGGAACGTTGTCATTTAGTGTAGCCATACTCTATTTGATATACCTAGGGAACTGTGTATCCTATTATAACTCGATAATGGTTACGTTCTCACACTACTAATACAATAAATAAAAAATAAATAAAAGAAAAAATTTCAATAAATATTTTCAATTTCGTACACAATAATGTTGAATTTAAACATATTTGGTTGATATTTATTTATTTTATCGGTCTTAGATTTGACTCTAAGATATGGAATAGAGTCATACAAAAGTTATAAATTTCTTATGGCATGTATAAGTATTTCGTGTCCTTAATTCCCTCTAGATGTGTGATGAATGAAAACTTCCACAACTAAATTTATCATGATATGGTCATGAGAGTGAAATTAAATGCACCCCACCACCCGTAACATCCGTATAAAAATAGTCCATCAAAAGGATAAGAAAATATTTCATTTATTCCACTGCACACCAAGAGAAGACGATTATAGTTGAGTTGGTGTTTTATTTACCAAACTTCCTTAATCGAACTTTATTATCATAGTGAAATAAGTGAAAATTTTAAGGAGCCAAATATACACATTCTCCCCATCATTGCTAAATTCTAAGTAATGATATATGGTATACATAATGCATAACCTCTTATGTGGATGGATATAATAGTCATCACCTATCAATTTTTGCATCCTCCTTACAAAATAACTTGGTGGGATTTAATGAACTTAAAGGACCGCCAATAAGACCTACCCATATTACCCAATGAATACATGTATCAAAAACACTTATGCGCCTCTTCATCTTAATCACTATTCGATCAACATATATCTCGTTGGTTTCATATACACATAAGCCATCCAAAGTCACCTACCCAAAACTAAAATATAAAGAGTTGATGGGGTGTCACTAATATCTTGGTACACCATTTAAGAGAGTAAATATATATAGGATAGACAAAAAAGAAAAAAAGAAGTGAGTAACCACTCTCTTTATCGTAAACCTTCAACATTCGAGCACGCACAATTCAGTTGTCATCAATCACCATAGTCACCTTTCTCATATAATTATACTTATTGTTTCACATATCAAATTGATCTACAATCACACTACCACCATGACAGAGTTACTTGACACAGAGTCCTAAGATGTCGTATTTATGCCCATAAACATCCTCCCACACACCAAACACGGAGATGTGAGATCAGTAAAAGTAATTGTATACTCATGTACCCAAAACATTATATTTTCATATTCCATTTTACAAAATATAATTCAAATCATTATCCTTGAAATCCTTTAAACAACTCATTTCATAAAGCCACATTCACCATAAATCTTAATCAAATCTCAACCTCGCATCATACATGATCACACTCGTTGGAATGCCACTTAGGTAAACACCTTTGTTATACTCAAAATTAAGTTTTTCAAAATTAGAAAATCATTATTTTGTGCATATTTGTAGACATGGGTTTGATATTATTTCAAGTATATGCTCATATAAGAAATTTCTAAAATGAACATTGTATTAATATATCATGTTTATTTTTCAAGGTTAAAAACATAGCTTTTTTCCCTTACCAAAAATTTTGATAATACTCGTGACTTGGCCGCGTAGTAAAAAAGGATCTTAGCATCCGAGAAGTCTCTTTGCAGATCCTAAAAACTGCCATTTTTTCCCATAATTCTCATACGTTCTACGCAACCTCCCTCCACGAGGAAGGTTCACATCAACAAATGTATCTATTGTGTCTATAACATTGCTTTACGGGCATAAATATTTTTAAAAGGTCTTTAATTTTTATTTTGGGAATTCGTGTTAGACTTTGTTGGGGCCATATCTTTCCTTGTTTGAGCACTTTAATGTGAGGTTTTGGTGATGATGTTACCCTCCCCACTTGTGGTTCACCACACATGTTGATAAACTTCATATATGTGGAGAGATTTGCCTCATTCTCATCATCTTTGTAGAAACTATAGAAAGAAAAAATATTTAGAGATTTTATTAAAGTGAAATACACATTTGTTCGAGAGGATTGTTAAGAAGAAATAAGTCATTTGAGTTTAAATACATAGTGTTATCATTCACTTATTTATTTGAATTTGGTATTTTTTATTTCAAACTTTGATCATAAGTCCTATTGAAGCTTAAAAGACTTATACCTTTACTCTTGAACAAATATATTTATAGTTTTGTATTGAGAGACTTATGTGAAATATCTCAAAAATATGTTTATGAGATTTCAGTAAGCCAAAGTATTTTTCAATACTTTCAAAACCTTTAGGAAAACTCACATACTAGATAGTGATATTTCAGAATTTGGTGGATTCTCAACAAATCTCATATTCAAATTCAAGATGAGATTTTGATTTTGTGGCGAAGATTATAAGACATTGGTCAAATCCAAAATTGGTCGTTGTTTTGTAGCGTACTCTAGTTAGTGGCGCCTTTTTACGAAAAATATGGTGAAATAAGTGGATAGTTATTTAGCATATTCTCTGATTGTAAGTCGTTAGTTTATAGTTGTAAAACTCTACCATAGTTAATTTATCGTTCATTTCAGATCGAGGTTTTTTTTCGTTAGTGAATTTTTTCATTGTATGACTTGGTGTTGTGTAATTGTTTTACCTATTCCACAATTATATTAATCACCTAATATTGAAGATAAATTAGGTGTAATCTAATTTGTAAAGCATATTGTCACATAGACATAGGTTGTCTATTTGTGTCCTACGGGAATTAAAAGAAAATATTGTCTTGACATTATCCCTAAAATTATTTGAAGTTATGAACTCTTAATTATTGCAAATAGCACGTACATTTTTAGAAAATACCTTTATCCATTCTATAAAAGGAATCATAAATATGATAATATTTCTTCATATTGTCATAAAAAGTACACCTTAAATATTTTTGTTTCAAGTTGAAAAAAGTTCAACTTTATAAAATGATTATTCTTAATAATCATGTGCATGTTTGTAGACCTAAAATATTTATGTGTGACCGGTGTCACAAGATTGGACATTTAAGAAACTTTTGTTGTTTGCTCAATACAACCTTCTATTTTCATAATGCTAGGGAAAATAGGAGCTTTGTTGGGAATAATCGGAATGAAAGGCAAGTAAAACATGTTTGATATGTTTGCAATACAAAGGGCAAAGATATTGAAAAACTGCCCAATGTCTTATCTAAACGTGAGACGCCTCGTGTGATCCATGTATGGGTCAGGAAGGATACTATGAAAATGACATATATATAAATCAAAAGGAATTCTAACTTGGTCCCCTCAACCTATACTATATAGAGGGGTTTCTCGATACACCTAGAACTTGCAGAATGCTCATCTTATTCCTCGGCTCATCTTATTCATTTTATTCATGATGTTATCAACTTTGCCTATATTTTTTAGATAAAGTGGTTGTTTATGTGCGTGTAGATTATTTGGATCGTATGCTAAATAATGTATGATCTCTTGCATATAATATTGTATATTAGTTTTGTTTATGTCTATATACTCTCGAATTTGAAATTTAAAGCTTGAACGTATCAAAATTGTAAAACCTTGATTAATGTAGAATATATGCTATAACTCGATGCACTTAGAACCACACGACATTCCTGAGCAATTAATAGATCAAAAGATTAAAGGAAAGCAATTCGATTCATGCTTTATAGTGTCTCAAAATTGTTGTGATTTAAAAAATGTGTGTCATTTTTGCCTTGTGCATGTAAGAATTTGTCATGGTTGTTGTTGAAAAGTTTAATGAAAATATATTCAAGATATTAAGTGTTGAGGTGGTTAGGAGTAGAACATGTGGATAATGGTAAGCTTACCTTTAAAAATAATTTCTCTATCTTTTTGTAAAGTATTAGAGTCGCCACTTGTAAAATTGTTTAAAAAAGTGATGTCTCAAAGATTTCTATATATCTAAAATTTTGTAGCACCAAGGATATTGGACCGAAAAGATTTCATTCAAAAAAATACTTATTTGAGGAAATAAAAAGTGTGAGTTGAAAATTTATATTTTCAAGGAAAATGAAACGTTTTCATGACAAACATAATTGTAAATTTTTCAAAAGATTGTTTTTCACTGAACTTTAGTTTTGATTTCAAAAAAGTCGAGAGATGTGATGGTTCCCGAAATTTCTTTAGGTTTTAATTTCTTTAAAAATTAACTTTCACTTCTTAACAAAACTTCAATTCAAGTTCAAATTAACACAAGTCAAACTAAACATGAATTTTTCCAAAATAAACATTTTCTTAAACTAGCACAATCCAAATTAATTAACACCAATTAAACTAATTTTGTGGTCAAATCACTTTTATATTTTTAACCTAACCATGCATCCAGTTGTGAATTGTAAGATAAAATAACAACCACAACGCCGCGATGTATAAGGAAAACCCACAACAGGAAAAATCTCGCACGGTTCAACCACAAGTCCACTAAGTACGGAACAACAAAAGAACACGACAAAATACTTACACAGTGATTTGACTCCCTCATAAGCCTTGACTCTCTTCATTCCTTCAACCTCTGCCTAGTGACATCATAGGAGTCCACCTACGTCTCGGAGTCCACTGATGGGGAACAGCTCTTGTCATGCATAGGTAGTCCACTATATGTACACTAATGAATATGGAATCCTCCGTAAGAAACAATCCTCAATGATGTAGAGAATGATAAACCCGGTGCCAAAACTTGATCTCAAACATATATCATATAGAAGCTATGATCATAAAACAATTTGGGTGTAAACATGTGTTTTGTTTTGAAAGTTAAACCATGAGTTTAGGACAAAAACACTCTTAGACTTTTCTAAAGGGTTCTCACATTTAGAAGATGTAAAAGTCTATGATAAAAATGCAATCCCACACTACATAAATGGTTGGACAAAAGTAGTGGGGAGTTAAGAGGAAAAACTGATTCAAAAATTATTGTATAATAAAAACTTCTTCGGTCGTTCAAACGAAAACCAATCTTATTCGAATGACATAGCCATCTCGTTCGAATAAGATAAGAACGAGACTTCTAACGAGAAGTCAACACAAACTAAAAAGAGACATCATTAGAAGTGGTTCGAACAAACACCAAATCTCATTCGAACGACCTGGGAAAAATTAAAATATTTTTCTTGAAAAAAATATAAAGTCATTTTAACTAGCCTAGTAAAAGTTCTGACGCCCAATAATAAATTCCCAAGGCTCAAGATACTATAAACATTCATACCTGAGAGATTCTTGGAATGTTGATCACGAAAATAAGGCACAAAACATGGCATAAGATGTGATCTATTTTGACTTGGCCGTTACGTCTTCAATAAAAATACCATAGGCTTGAACGGTCACAGACATAACTTGTATCCTATGAGGCAAAGAGTTTTGTCTGGAATTAAACCAACACAAACAAATTGATAAATTGGAATTTTGTCCTTACAAATCTCCCTCTTTGTCTATTTCGAGACAAAACCAAAAATAAAATACCTATGCGACATCAGGCTCATCTAAAAGACTAAATCCCAACCCAAAAGAAAAAATACAGATGCTTGACTGACACATATTCTAATAAGCTTTGCTTTCATTAAAAACTTGTCGTATGAATCTAAACATGCACACTTAAACATGCCATAAAATGCATATACAATATAACAATATAAATTGCATAAAAAAATCCTCCCCCTTTGTCTAAAAATATCTACATAAGAAAGGACATCTCCCCCTAATTAAAACCTCCCCTAATTGAAAAGAGTAGATACCATTTCTCCCTTTTTTTGTTCGGGAATAGACATAGATTAAGATGCATAAATTAATTAATTTCTCCATTTTTAAAACCAATTCTCCCCCTAAATGAAATAAGAAATACGCATAAAGGAAAAGCAATTATATCATGCAATGGTATATAGTGATACCGGTAGAACGAAGCAATTTGGTGACACAGGAACAACTAATCCACACAAGAGAAATAGAAACCAACTAAGATGAGAGAGCAAAATTGTACCAACTAAAATGTACTAAGATAAGCATAGGATATCAATAAAAAAATTGCAACAATATAGATACCTATATAAACCAATAGCACACAAGGACTAAATGAAAAGGCAAAGACTCAAAGACAAATGATACCAAATATATAAATATGAAAAATATATCAATGAAGCATAAGCACATATATATAGGAATAAACACCACACAAGACACTAAACACGATAAGCTTTCCACACTGATATGTCATAAATGTGTCTAAATAAATATGTGGTAAACGGAGTGAAGGGATGTGAATTAAAGACAAAAAAATTATAACCTAATCACTTAAACATGTTAAAGGAGTTATATTTGATAACAAAATTTTATCAACATAGATTCAGTCTCATGTGACAAAATAAAGTGAACTCAGAGAACAAACAAGTACAATGGACACAATCCTAGAATTTTGATGATTCTATATATCAATAGAGTCATGACAAAAAAACATAATTGGGATTCACTATGCAAACCCGTTGATCTTCAATTAAACACACTCAAAAGATAAACATATTACATATATTCTTTTCTTTTTTTCTCAATTCTTTTGAAAGATCAAATAAACTAAACTATGTATGCCTTTGACAATTTTTCTATTTTTATTGCCTTTAATCTTTTCATTAGGCTCTTTCCAACTCCAGCTTTCCCGCAAAGGAGATTTTTTCCTTTCATTGCCTTTCTCGTGAACACTCATCTATTTTCAGTATAATTCAAATTAATCTCACGGGCAACGGTTCTTACATGCACAAATCCCTCGTAGTCACAAAACATGTAGATGACAAAATTGATAGGAGAATATATCACAAAGCTCAAATATACATGTGAATTTAACATTCAAAAGAGCTCGTGCATGTGTGTGAGGAGGCATTATTAAAGAGAATCCATTCAGAAAATCAAAGTCGGACTATTCCATGCAAGCATGATAAAGAACACTTTAAAAATCAAAATTCATAACCAAAAGTTGTAGCCAAATGGATACAGGGGATGATATAGGATTCAAACGCATCGATATGCCACATAAAATGTGTAAAACTAAAATACACACAAAAATCTTTTTAGTTTTCAGTGTTTAAAAAATTTAAAACAAAGATAACTCAAAGGGCAAACAAAATCTTTTTTGTATTTTTCAACAAGACTCAATAAATGCAAAAATAAAATACAAAAGATACACTTGTCATGATTCTAGCATAACATATATGATAGAGAATAGACTAGAATATGACTAACCAACATACAACTAGAAATAATATATCATGAAGTAGAACTAATGTATGTAAACAAAGCTAACACAATCTAGCATGGGAAGTGTCGTGTTCAAGCAAATGAGAATCATAAAGTCTATCATGTCAACTCTCCAAATCAGATCTCTTAACCCACATAGATGTAACGTGATGCTCTCGAGATTTGTTGACCTTGGTGTCTCTACCCTTGGACTTTCTATGACCATTTCTAAGATCGAAGCAAAACCTCATAATGTTACCCTTCCGACCACAATATGTTCAAGATAAGGCACGGTGAGAGGTGTTACCTAAGGGTTGACTTTTTTTAGTGTTCCTAGACGATTCTCTCAAAATCATGGTTTTGGATTTATTAATGGAAACACTTTAAGTATCAAAACCAATATCATAATTGTCATCTTTGATTTGGACAGTGCCGAAAATTTTATCCAATTTTTCTGACCTGCACTCCAAATATAATTTGACCTGACTCGAGTCTTCAAATATCTCTTCAACCTCCCCCATCCTAGACTCAAGAGGACTTCTAATCTTTTCAAACTCAATAATATCTTTCTATAAAGTCTCCATTAAACCTCAAAGATAATCTCTCTCACCTTTAACATACCCTAGCTTCTTTCGAAGAGTCCTCTCATGTGCCCTGATATTTTCAATTAAAACACTCTCATTATTTCCTATGACACGTTCTCTCATCCTAGCTTCCAACTTTATGTTTGCCTTTTCTTAATTTAATGATTTCGTATACAACTCACAGAAGGCAACTCGGAGTTCACTAACTTTCTCCTCCTCTTCTTTATTTTCACTCTCTTATCCACTCTTTTTACCATCAAATACTTGGGATTCATGGACAATTGCCTCAAAAGTGTCATACAAAGAAATATTTTCGTGGTTAGATTTGTCATTAATGCTCACATGACTGTAACACCCCGTAAAAAATACGAGGAGCTACTACGAGGAAAACTAAACTAAATCCTCAATAATTAGTATAGAGAATCTATATTCCACAAAATAAATATAATGAATCCAAACTTTACACTTCCAAAATAACTGCAATTAAATTTCACTCGAAAATAATACTAAGCTCTCCAAATAAAATTACACTGCCAAGCTATACAAAAATAAAATCCTCCAAATGACGTGCTCTAAAATCTCTAAAATTCGTAGCGTCCAAATCCATGTTAACCTGCCACTAAAAGAAAATACAGGGAAGTAGACAATATGACAAGAATAGATGCAGAAAACAATAATGATGAATAAGCTGTAACAATACGAACCTGAATTCAAATTCGATACGACATCCGAGCATTATACCAATTTTATTTCTCAATAACACATCAATAGGTCACCAGGACTCACCTCACCTCACCTAAGCTTCGTAAAGCGCCATCCTGGGTATTGGACTATTGGCATATTGGCGGGTGACAATTCTCCGTGCCATATAAAAATTTCATGACACCATGCCCATCAACAAATACAATATCTCAATCGAATCAATATTTTAGATTTCAATAAACGTCATGATATCAACAATATGAGTACAAATAAATGAGGAATGAAATGACTACTTTCGAGAGATTCAAGGAGCATATTATATAAACCCAGTACCTTAAAATCATTACTAGAAACTCATAAGATTCTGCCTCAAAATTTTAATCATACCACTGCGTTCCTCTCGCAAAAATAATAAAAAAACTCGTCTAGACCAGACTCGAGAAAACACAAAATAAGCCTTCAAATCATGGGTTGAATATTGAATAAAATTAGGGCTAAGGTTTATAGATAGAGGGATATGAAAATGGAAGAGGATAATGATTTTTTAGAAGGCTAAAATATGTTTTAAAAGTCCTAAACTCGTTACCTTATGTTTATATACCACAAAGAATTAGAGTCTTAATCAGATATAAACACTAAAAAAATTCCAGATGATCGGACCATTGGAATTGGCTAAAATTTGGAGGTGTACTAGCCGAAGGCGAGAGGAATTTGCAAAAAAAAATTTAGATCGGTTGGACTATTGAATATTTTTATTTATTTATTTTTTAGGTCATATCCTACCCCAATTTTTATACAAAAAGTTATAATTTCCAAATTTTAATCCCAATTTAAATTCCGCTTAAAATCTTATTTTTATATTTAAAAACCAACATTTTTACATACTAAAATCCCAAAATTTTATTTTTTTAAATCCAAGTTAATTTAATTAAAATCGGTTTAAAAATCACTGGTTGTTACATACTTCCCCACTAGCATAAGAATTTCGTCCTCGAAATTCGACGAAGCCTAACGCTCAAGACAAAATATGGTGAATAAATGCTTACCCATAGAAACTAATATTAGGCGCATATACACCCAATCTTACCTGCATGTTTTCTCATGCACTCTCTCATGAATCACTACTCGATTCTATCTCTCAAAGATCATCACAACACTAAAGTCCTAGAATCAGTTCTACACATCGTCACATCAAGATTACTAACCCTAACCTCGATGCATACCACGTCCTAAAAAAAAACTCCCTATCTCCAACAAAACACATCTAACCCGCATGCTAGACCCAAATCCAAAGACTCGGTATACCTAAGCTCTGATACCATATGTAACACCCACGTAAAACACGAGGCGCTACTACGATTTATACTAAACTAAATCCTTAGCAATTAGTATAGAGCATCTATATTCCACAAAATAAATATATTGAATCCAAAATTTACACTTCCAAAATAATTATAATTGAATTTCACTCTAAAATAATACTACGCTCTCCAAATAAAATTGCATTGCCAAGCTATACAAAAATAAAATCCTCCAAACACCATGCTCTAAAATCCTCTAAAATCCATAGCGTTCAAATACACGTTAACATGTCACTAAAATAAAAATACGGGGAAGTACACAATATGATAAGAATAGATGCTCAAAATAGTAACGGTGAATAAAATTCAACAATACGAATTTGAATTTAAGTCCAATGCGACATCCGAGCATTATACCAATTTAATTTCTCAATAACACATTAATAGGTCACCAGAGTGCCATATAAAAATTCATGACACCATGCCCATAAAAAAATACAATATCTCAATCGAATCAGTATTTTAGATTCCAATAAACGTCATGATATCATCAATATGAGTATAAATAAATGAGGAACAAAACGGCTACTCTCGAGAGATTCAATGAGTATATTGTGTAAACCCCGTACCTTAAAATCATCACTAGAAACTCATAAGATTCTGCCTCAAAATTCTGATCATATCACTGCGTTCCTCTCGTGAAAACAATAAAAAGCTCGTTCTAGCCCAAACTCAAAAAAACGTCAAATAAGCCTTCAAATCATGGATTGAATATTAAATAAAATTAGGGCTAGGGTTTATAGATAGAGAGAGATGAAAATGAAGGAGTCTACTGATTTTTTAGAAGACTAAAATGTGTTTTAAAAGTCCTAAACTTGTCACTTTATGTTTATATACCAAAAGGAATTAGAGTCCTAATCATATACAAATACTAAAAAAATATTTCGGACCGTCGAAATTGGCTGAAATTTGGAGATATGGTAGATGAAGGCGAGAGGAAGCTGCACAAAAAAATTCAACTCGATCGGACAGTCAAATATTTTTATTTATTTATATTTTTGGGTCGGATCCTCCCACTACAAATTTTCATCCCAATTTAAATTCCACTTAAACCCTTCTTTTTATATATAAAAAATAACATGTTTACATATCAAAATTAAATAGATCCCAATTTTTTTTTAAAATTCGAGTTAATTTAATTAAAATCGGTTTGAAAATCACTGATTATTACATACTAGCCATGAGCGGGATGAAATTGCGTTCAATGGGGGAATTGGGTCCTTCTTCTGGTTCACTATCACTAAGGGTGGCATTATATGCAATTGATTTCTTGACCACCTTCCTTAGTTTAGTGGGACACTCGACTGCCCTGTGGCCATAACCCTCACAGCTAAAACATCTATTTAACTCGTCCCTCTTAAGATCATCATTACGATTTTTAGGGAGTTTCTCAGCTTTGTTATACTTAGACTTCTCAAATTTCTTATAATCATTTTTAAATTTCTCTTTATTAAACTTAATAAATTTTCAAAACTTCTTATCAAACATTGTCATAAGTTTGTAAGCCACCTACAAGCTCTTCAAGTTTCATAGAGTTTTAAGTGACTAGAGAATTTAAAATGGTCACTTTTTGGATTAAACTTTTGGGTAATAACCTCAAAGTTTTCTTTATGACACGGTTGCCGGGTATCCTCTCTTCCAAGTTAAAAGACGAATTCATAATATCAGACAATCAAATAAATAACTCATCAAAATTTTCACTCTCATCCATTTTAATGGTTTTAAATTGAGTGATGAGGTTTTGGGGCTGGAAAGCCTTAATAGCACCTATACCTTCATGGGTGAGCTAGAGTGTGTTCCAAGCCTCTTTATATGTTTCACATGTCATAATACGGCGAAACTCCTTCAATCTAACTGCACAAATAAGAGCATTTAAACCACGTGAATTATAATTTGTTAACTTATTCTCATCCTCACTCAACCTTTCTACGGGTTTAGGGTAGCGAACTTCTCCTACAAGACACGTTCGGGGGGACCACCCTCTAACAACCACTTACTAAACCCACTCAACTAACAGCTTAAGTGGTGACCTCATATGCGTTTTCCATTAAGCATAGTTTGAACCATAAAAAATAGGAAACCTAAAAAATGACAAATTTTCCACATTTAAACCTAAAGGATCTAACATGATAATTTAGTGAACTTGCTATGATACCAATTTGAAAAGTCGACCAATGTGATGGTTCCCAAAAATTCTATAATTTTTAATTTCTTTAAAAATTAATGTTTACTTCTTAAACAAAACTTCAATCCAAGTTCAAATCAACACAAATAAAACTAATTAAGAATTTTGCCAAAATGAACTCTTTGTTAAACTAGCACAACCCAAATTAATAAAGCACCAATTAAGTTAATTTTATGGTTAAATAAATTTTATCTTTTTAACATAAGCATGCATCTAGGTGTGAATTTCAAGATAAAATAAAAACCATAATGCCACGAGGTACGAGAAAAACCCATAACGGAAAAAATTTCAGACGACCCAGCCACAATTCCACTAAATATAGAATTATAAAAGGACACGATAAAATACTTACACAATGACATGACGCCCTCGCAAGCCTTGACGTTTTTCATTCCTTCAACATCTACCTAGTGACAACATAGGATTCCACCTAAGTTTCGGAGTCTGCCGATGTGACACTAATACCGTCACGCATAACACGGAATCCTCTACAAGAAACCATCCTCAATGATATAGAGAGTGATAAACCTGATGGCAAAACTTGGAATCAAACATATATCATGTAAAAGCTTGGATCATAAAATAATTTGGGTGCAAACATGTGTTTTGTTTAGAAAGTTAAACCATAAGTTTAGAACAAAAATACTTCTAGAATTTCTAAATGTTTCTCACACTTAGAAGATAGAAAAGTATATGATAAAGATGCAATCCATCACTACATAAATGGTTGGGAAAAAGTAGTGGGGAGTTAAGAGAAATTAGTGCTTTAAAAACTATTTTTTGACAAAAACTACTCCGGTCAGTCAAACGAAAATAAGTCTCGTTCGAACCAGATAAGAACGAGACTTCTAACTAGAAGTAAGCACAAACTAAAAAGACACTTCGTTAGAAAACGTTTGAATGAACACCAAATCTCATCCGAACGACCTAGGAAAAATTAAATATTTTTTTTAAAATATAAAGTAATTTTAAACTAGCTTAGCGAACATTCTAACACCCAATAATATATTTTCAAGGCTCAACATAATATAAACATTCATACCTGAGAGATCCTTGGAATGTTGATGATGAAAACGAGGCACGAAAGCGTAAGATGTGATCTCTCTTGACTTATCCGCTAGGTCTTCAACAAAAATGTCATAGGCTTGAAAGGTCATAAGAATAACTTTTATCCTATGACTAAAAGATTTTTGTCCCAAATTAAGACAGGATATACAAATTCACTCAATTGAAAATTTGCCCTTACAATTTTATCACTCAATGCTAAAATATATTCACTTTTTTCTTCCCGAGAGTTATATTCATTGCACCATATGTTATCAAACTTAAATATTCATTAAGTCTTCATAAGCTTATTCATTTTTCAATTTAGTGTATGCGGTATAACCTGAAATATTGAGTAGGATGTTAAACGAGTATATTTAGATTATTAATTAATGTATTGGAGTCAATGGACCTTATTTCACATGCTTACATTGCATTTTGGGTGTTTTTCTCTTGCTTGGAAAATAATTTTTTGGCTTCATTCGCAACCCACAAAAAAGGCTTTGCGTCAAAAAACCATTCGTGTCCGTGAAGGTATAACTTCACATTAACAAATGCGCAATTTAAATCGTGACTAAACCCTTTCACTTTATTTTTCGTTTCATCTTTTTGTCTTCACATTGTGAATATGAAAAACCGCAATTGTAGTCTTTATAGCTCCATCCAAACACACTTTACCTAATTTCTCCATGAATCTTCATTTAATAACCTTGGTAAGTTCATTTTTAACCATTATTGATCCTTTTGCTTAGGTTTTATTAAGATTTGGAAGATTGGGTTTTTTATTTGTATTTTGGTTAAAATTTAATCTATGAAAGAAATAATGCATTTCTAAGAGTTTAAATTGGTCGTTAGAGTAGTTCTCAAGCTATTAGGTTGAACTAAACCCATTTTCATGTTAAAAAATCTATTTATTTGGAATGTTTTAGTTAATGATACACAATTGGGGTGTATATTTGTTTGAGACTCTTCCCAATTTTTAGGATTTGATTCTTTTCTTTAGTTTAACTCTTGATCAGTAAAATGTGATAATGATTATCCCTTGTGGTTCTTGTTTAATTTTAAGTTGACACGACTTATCCTAAAGAGATCACGTAATGGAGTTGTCCTATCCTCTTTATCCATTTTTTCTCTATAACTTATTGATAATTATACTGAAGAGAAATTTTAAACCAGGTTTAAGGAACAAGTTATGTTGTTTGAGAGGACCATCTATTGGAACACCATTCATGCAAATATGCCTATTATTTATGATGAATTTTTGCGATGAAAATGGCTATGGGTGTGTTCGCATGGGGATGACAAAGAGGTGGTACACCCAAACTTCGTGAGATATATTTTATACAAATGCATCTTTCAATAACTCTCATAGCTCATACTTTACTAAAAATATGAGAGGTATAAATCTTGAAATGTCAAAACATGTCATTCGAGAGCATTAATAGCTGCCCCATGTAGCCTAACTCCCCACATGAGGTAAAGATGCACCTCCATAGATGAAGTTTGTAGTGACTTAACCAGTGGACTATGGGCTTTCTACAATGAAAAATTCCCTCCAACAAAAGAACCAGACCAACACCTTCAACTCATCAATATGATTGTGGTGGATAACATTTATAAAAATTCCCACCATACCACCCTCTCATATAACTCTGGTCAATATCTACTCACCACCGATGTTGATGTGCGTATGGATGTGGCAAATGACATTTACATCAGGATTAGAAAGTTCGTTAGAATACGAGGGAGGAAAATTCCATCATTATCGTATGGATGGTACATTTTCTGACTACTGTAGAGTCAAAACATACTTTTGATCCCCGATCAGCACTCGGAAGAGATAGCCATTAATTTAACATTTTAGATATATGAGAGTGGTCGAATAGTGCATCAGAGACTCAATCGAGAAATAGGGATGTTGTAGAGGAAGGAGGTGGAGGTTATGATTGAGAACATTCCTCTACTCACAAATAAGCTTTCTGAGTTTTATACCATTAGCACTCCTTGGAGATCCTATGATTATGGCTTTGCATCTGCATTATCTTCTTGGAAATGACCTTCGACTAAGACTTACATTTACCCACTGACCATCTCGACTACCTGTATAATCGAGTTGTGGGCCTTTTGTGCCCAGAGTTGACTGCTCAAACTCAGTCGACTCAGCATGTCAATGAATTTTTTCAAAAGAATGAATGTCATCTTTTTGGCCTCATAAGGATCATACCCAATCTTAATAGTGAGTTATGATCATTTCTCATAATGTATGAGAAGAGGAATGGCAATGAGAATGAGGAGGAGTGATGAGAGGTGGTGGTGGTGTATATTGGTTGTGGAGATTTTTTTATTATGCATGTATCCTTTGAGATATTTGTGGATGTTTGTTGTTTTTATTGGTTGTTTAGACTGAGTTATTATTAGATTATTGGTTTGCATTGGTTATATAATGTAACCTGTTTATTTGGTTTATCTTATGATTGATACATTAAGGGTCGTCTCTTTTTTACTGTATTTTTTTTATCTTTAATGATATTGTTATTTGGTAAGCTTATTTTGATTATCTTTTACGCCTTACATCATTTTAGCGCGTATATCCATTTAGTTGAGATGTCTTGCATATTTATATATGTTTGATGTATTGCATTGCATTTCTTCATGATATATTCCTCTTTAATCAACTTTACATAAAAATTCTCATTAATTCTCTCTCATTTGTCAATTCGGGACAAAAGAGGGAGAAGGTTAAATTAAATGGAATTTTAATTTAATGATACTATGACACATATTATATAAACATCAGTTAGGGAACTTATATACACAGAATAAGTGAAGTTAAATGCACTATTATGATATTTTAGGATGAATGCATCCTAGACTTCTGTATATACTTTACGTGACTAGATGATTTCATTGGTATGTAAATATCTGTCTCTTTCATCTCATCACATCAAGTTTAATTGTCTTTATATACATTGGTATTATGATCCTACTTGCTAGTGTACGGCATATTAATAATATAAAGTGATCACTTTGATTGTTCGATTCTTATTAATGAGATAACAGGTTGTTAGGTTGATGTTTGACTTTAGCGGGATTTATCTTATGTCATAGGTTGTTAATTTTTTTTACTTTGCTTTTAATATTTGTTTTATATGTTTTTCTACATAAACACAGGGGAGATTGTAAGATTATTTTTATACTCATGTGCCCCTAAAAAATTTGATTGTCGTATTCTGTTAAAAAATGTACTTTGAGCCTCGTATCCTTGAGGTCATTCCGAGAAAGTGTTTCACAAAATCATATTCACCAAAAAGCTTCATTAATTATCAATCCAGTATCATACCTGATCACACTCATTGGAATGCCACTTGGGTTCTGAGTTGGTAAATTTGCACTTTTTTCATACTTAAAATTAAGTTTTTCACAATTGTAAAATTAAATTTTGTGTGTTGATATGGGTTTAGTATAAGTGATATAAGTAGGCAAGTATATCTATGGCAATAAAAATCTTCTTGGAGACCTCAACTTGAATATGTGATCCTCACAAGACCTTAGACCCAGTGGTAAGGATGTGTGAAAATAATAGACAAAGATATAAAGTGGTCCAGAACCTTTTTGAGTAGTCTACATCCATTATGAATAATATTTCTCTTAGTATTTAGATTATAAATGAGAATATCAAAGTAAAATATTTCATGGTATTTGGACAAGAAAATCTAAGGTTCTTATAGTCTTTATCACAAGTATAAGGGCCTTTTGAGAGTTATTAATAGACTCCCCAAGGGAATTCCTCAAACGATTTAGGACTCGATAGAAGACACACAATATGGAGGGATGGAGGTGATCAAATCCTCGTATGACAGTTCTACATAAGTGGAAAATAAATGGAAACTAGGAAAATAAGAGTTTATTAGTTGCCTTGATAGAATATCAGATGATTGGGAGATTTAAAGATGCCTGAAACCCTTCATGATTTTCCAACATATAGTCAATCCTTTGGGAAGAATACGAGTGGACTACAACGATATGAGCAGTGTGGCCCTAAGGTTTGGTTACTACACTAGCACGATGGAGTGTTGGTGAAAGGGTTGCAAATGGGGTAGTTGGTCTTAGCATTAAATGTGAATTAGATCATTCAATGCCAATGGAAGTAGGTGGTGGAACTAGGTAAAAGAACATTTGTACTTTTCACCTACCCACCAAACAAGATATGAAGGTTCTATTGAGCGTATGAGGTGCCCAAGGGGGAAATGGTCACTTTGGGATATCCTGACCCCATTCCATTAGTAAGGAAGGGGATTTTACCGTTAATGAAGATGATCGAGTATTAGTGGAGATCAATCTCTCTTAAGCGAAGGTCGATTGGGAATATCTGAGACCTGATGTCATTACCCGACCCAAGAATAGTAGGAAACGAGTGTCTTAACATTCCACAAAGGCGTTAAATATCCTGGCCTTAAAATTTTCCTGTAAAATAATTACAGCAAAAAATGCATTCACTTGGTTATGAGTTGTAACTAGATAAAAAGGTAACACGTCATCAGAGCTTATAAAACATACTTCTTTTTCTCATAGATAACAAAATATTATAACAAGTCGTGATAGAATCACTTAAAGAAAAATAAATTATCTAACATCTCATTCTACACTAGCCTTTATATACAAAACAAATCTCAAAATATAATGTTTTATTAAATCTTCACATATCCATCTTCCTATCTAACTATAACCTGAAAAATGTTTATTTATACAACATCAGCTAAAAGCTTAATGAGATTTAATCTCCAGACATTCCAAGGTTTTTCAAAAAATAAATATCTATTCAAGTAAGAAAGTAAGGCATATACATATATCAATAAGAACTTATAGTAATATATTTATAAATGAATGATTGTATATATAAATGAATAGCTCAGAATAGAACGAATGCAACAAATCAAATGCAATATATTTTTCTTTCAATCATATCATTTTAATGGCCAAGTACACTATAATACCTTGTTCTTCTATTGTATTATTACTCGGTAGTTGAGGATCAGTCGAACTAGTTCGTTACAACGCCTTATTTAGGGCACACCAGCGATAACCCAACTGGCAAGGTCAGTCAGTAAGAGAGTTACCTTAGGCCAAATCTTATAATTTTACTTCTAATATTCGGTACAATCTCATTTTTAATACTCATTTCAATCAGTATGTCTATATGGGAGATATAAAGATATCAAAAATAAATAATAAATCGGTATCGAATGCATTTTAAGAATAAAAATAGTTCAAAAAAGACATGTAGTTTGCAGAATGTCGTATAATTGAAATGCATAACAAATGGCATAGAGTACTCACCTAAATTAGAGGTTCGAAAATACATATATTGAGTCTTGGATCACACATACATTTAACAAATACAATACAGGTTTAATTACATATTCTAAATAAAATCCAATTTATATATTACATTTTAATCCTATAATAACTTATTTTAAAGGATTAATAAAAACCATTCTCTCAACATTTAAAATTCATTGATCATAATTGAAGAATTAAATTCATAGTTCTTCCAAATCCGTCGGTTCACAGGAGAGATGGTATTCATAGCACCACTTAAATACCAGCTCCTCAAGACATAATATTTTCAGATATATTCCGAATAGAGATGGAGGGTCACAAGGGCACCACTTAAATACTATATCATCCAGACATAATTTCAACAGGCCTGACATTGGAATTACTTAATTGCATTTCATAATAACAAAAATCATTTCAAAAGTCCATATGCAATTTTAAACAAGTTCAATTTTGAAAATATGTAAATTCAATCTTAAATGTAATTTATCTATTACGTGTTTAGAAATAATAAGCAATTTCTTCCCCCAAAAGACTATAAATTCATTAGTGAAGATCCATTTTTGAAACTCAATAATTCATTATGAAAAGAGTTATATGTTTTAATTTCAAATAATTCAATTTAGAAAGCACAACAATTTTATGTTCACTAAAATGGATCTTTAATTTTTTACCAACTTTTCTACTTAATATAGCTAAAAACAATAATTTAAAACTATAAAGATGCATTATAACATTAATTAAAAAATACCTTAAGATGAATATCCCTAAGAACTTCAAGAACTTATTCTTAAACTTTTCCACACTTTCTCTCAGTATTCCTTTATATAATTCTCAAAGAATTGGTGTGAGTTTCAATTAATTTCTAAAACTCCTATTTATAGGTTTCAAAAGACATTACGATGGTGATACATGTCTAGCTGACTAGGCTTTTACATTGGTCAATCAATGCCAAGGTGTTTCGTAACGAAGTGGTCTTGTAGTATTATTTTCACCAAAATGTTGCAAGTGTTCTAAGATTTCTCTATATGGACGACATGTGTAAGTTGGACGTGTCAAAATGAGGCATGAAGTGGACAGGTGTTAAGCATGAGGTGGAATAATGGAAAGGGTATAAGGGGCATTTTACACAAGAATGGTATTTTGGTAATTCCACAATATATATTTCCAATATTTCTTAGAGGTACTTAAAATATTTAATTTAAAAAACAAAACTTTTTATTTTTCATGTTGGTCCCTGAAACTTTTTTTATTAGAATAAAGTCCCAACAGTTTGGTAAAATTGCATTTTCCACCCTAGAATTTATCATCTTCCTAAAACACAAACTCAATACGAACTCTGGGTTTTAAAATAAATTTTGAGTGTCAATTTAATCTCTAATATAATATAATCCAATGTTAAAACTCTATATATTAGGATTAAGGTTTAATTGTAGTCTTTAAAATCAAAATATAATTTATTGGGACGTATTACAAAGCTTGTAGGGAATTAACATTATAGTCTAATACGTGGGTATGTTTAACAAAAATGAGGGGATGATTACCATAAAGTTCACAACATTACATGAGAATCCTAACAAATATATATTTATAAAAAAAATTCATAACCATAAATACTTACCACACAAAATATATAAATATATATAGGCATATAAAAGTCGGATTATTATATCCTACCCTCCTTATAAAAGTTTGGTCCACAAACTTGATCTATGGTAATGTTTAAATTTGCACTAACATCTTTCTTCCATCTAATCTTTGTACCAGATAAAAATACCTTTATTTGTATGACACGGTCTTGATAAAATTTCTATCCATATTGACTTAAAATTTAACTTTTAACTTTATTCCACAGGTTATAGCAAACTCTTCTTAGAATCTAGACCCACATCATTACAGTCATACTGATCCTGAAGTTTTGTGAAGTCAAATCAGCCCACAAATATACTATTTCGCTCGATTGTCTAAAGAATTAGAAATCTTAATGGGGAGGAAATGGTATAAATGAATTAACCAATATACTATAACATAAATGGAATCTTCACTATGAATACTTAGGTAAACTTACCACAAAATATGTGGAAATATTCTTCTATTTTTATTATGTTTTAGGTAGATGTCTAAAATCGTCCTTGTAGTTTCTAGTAATAAGATTTCAGTTGTTGAAAAATCAAACAAATAAATATAAACTATGTCATCTCTCTCTTTATGTAGTTTCACCAGAACACTTCTTGAAGGTCCTTACACATCTTTGTATAGCTGGAATGAAAGATGAATTTAGTAAATCGACCACCTTCTAATATTTAACTATAAAGTCGGATACTGCTTGGAACACACATCCTATTTCTTTATCTTAACACGCCATCTTAGACTAGAAATTTAGTTGTGTTCTTTTAATCACTTAATCTTGTAGCAAAGGTGGGTTATCTACTTGTAAAATCTTAATCATTTATATGTTATATTTATAGTAATTCCATATTCACTATGAACACCAACTTTTACCTCCATACTTCTTACATCTTTTTACAATGATTCCTGATGGTAACTGTAACAACCCGTCCTTTTGGAGACAATTAGATTCCATAATTGGGTATAAATTGGAATTTGGAGGAATTTCTCGGAATAGTGATTTTTTGGGGATTTTTAAGGATTGGATGATTTTCGATGGGTGTTGTATTTACTTTTGGGATTAAGTAAATGAATTGGAGTATTTTAATAATATGTCGTCGTTGGGTAAAGCAACAAAAGATGATATTCTAATGGGAATACCGCATTTATTTGTTTTGGGTTGAAATAGTGATTTGTGGTCAAGTACCTCGGATGGAAATTTTGATTGCGTCGTGAGTATCGAAATGGCCGAGATAGTCAGAAAAGAGTGTCGATTGTCGAAATTGAGTTTCGGGGAATTTTAGAGTTAAAAGGGCTCGGAATAGAGTAAACGAGTCGCTTTTGAGTTTTTAGGGGTATAAACCATTTTCTCCTTATATAAGGAGGGAGAGGGGGAGAAAAGAGAAAGAAAAGAGAGAAGAGAGAGAGGAAGGAAGAAAGAGGAGAGAAAAGGGAGATCTCGGTCCAACCTCCGCCGGAATCGACTCGGGATCGTTGGATTTTATTCACGAGGCAAGTGTTTACATGCTTTATTTACTTTTGAGCATAAATCTCATATCGTAGTTTGGTAAAAACAAACCCTAAAGATTTTGAGTAGGGTTTTCATGGATAAAACGGGTTTTCGGGAGTTAAAACGAATAAATCCCAACAATATTTCAATTCGAGGAATTTAGAAATTAATTGAAATTTATTGGTGATTTCGGGTTCTAGGACATTTAGAACCCTTATTATATGTGTAGATGTTGTTGGTTGAGGTTGTAGGATGTTGGGAGAGGCAACAAAAGCTTTGGGGAAGCTTTAATGGCCGAAAACAGCTTCTCGGAGAAGAAGCTGTCCAGCATGATCGATTGATCGACTGGCAGTGGTCGATCGATCGACCCTGCTGAAAGCTAGGCAATTATCCTAGGGTTAATTGGATGGGATAAATTCAAATTCGTATTGATTCGAGGTTATTTATGAGATAACTTAAGGGATCTTTTAGGAGTATATAGTCCTCTTATTGAGGAAAATTTAGGAGGGAAAAGTGAGGGTTTTAAATGTATAACCCTTAAGCTATATTTTCGAGGAAAATAAAATAATTGTAGAATTTGAAGGTTTAGGGTTCCTAAGTTAGGGTGGGGACCTCTAGGTGATTATATGGACGAGATGTAGTCCTTGGGTTCACGGAAATGAAATCCATGACCAACTAAATTTAAGTTGTTCGGGGAAGGATAATCCCCAGGGATATTTCAGTGGGCATTTAGGCCTATATAATTATACGTGTAGGAAACATAATTATAATCGATTGTGGATTGAGTATATCCTATTAGATAATTAGGATAAATTGGGAATATAGATATATATTCACTTATTGTGGAGTGTTATAATTGGAGATATCCAATAAATCCTTATATGATAATAAGGTAATTATTATTTATAAAAGTGAAGAAATACTTTGGGTATAGTATCATGCATATATGAATGCATGATTATGATTCTTTGAGAGAATATTTGGGATTATCGGTCATCGTTAGATGTGATTGGCAATTATGGTCATTTATATATATTCGAGGAGGAATATATAGTATGTATACTATGTGATTAAAGTATATATCAAATGTGACTATGTGAATAAGAAATGTACCTTGTAAAGTGGGTACTTAATCATTGAGTAAAAATGGTTTTATGAATGTAAAAATGAATGTTTTCAAAATGGAAAAGAAATGATTTTCATAAATGATAATTTATGTATATACACCTCTCTAAATCTCTATCATAAGGGAAGTTGTGCACGTAAGGTGAAGCCCCCTGGCTAATGAATGCAGGGTGGATATAGTCCTAGGCCATATGAGTGATTATTGTATGTTTTCTGCGATGGTGAGGTAATTCTGGGTGTGGTTATGACTCTCTCGCAGACATATTGTCGCTTCCCGACGTTTCGTTAGGATCCCAGGTTGTCTTGGTGATAGGCCCTAGAAGATGATAGCCATTTAGGGGCGCGCACAGTGGGAAAACCCGGACGGGCGATCTTAGAACGCGTTATATGATATGTAATATAACTATTTTCAATAATGTGGGACATTATTGGTGTTAAAGAAATTTATGACAATAAATTGGCTTTAAATACATTTCCTGGAAGGAAGAAGGGAAATGGGATAAATGAATTGGTTTTATAAACATTATGGAAGAAGAAAAATGGGAATATATGATATGAAAAAGTATTTTTATGATAATAAAATTGGCTTTTAAATACATTTCCTAGATAGAAGAAAGGAAATGGAAAGTTTTGAGATAAAAATGAAATTTAATTGGTAAACATGTTGTAAATGAATTCTCATTCCGGGAGATATATCCGGAAGTGTAACATGATAAGTATATAATAGATGAGTATGTATATAATTGAGTATTGAGGGTCTAATGGATCTCGACGATTGACCTTGCCACGTAGTAGTGTATCGGGGGGGTTCCTTGTTTGGATTTCGCTCTGCGAGACACCCCACGCACGAACATGGCATAGTGTTGAGACTGGGGAGAAGTTTAGCCCTTCGTACTTGAAATACCTAGGGTTATTAAAAGATGGGTGGCAGGTTAGTAGGAAGCATAGCTTGACTAGGATGTTTAGAGGGATGCGTTAGGTGTGCGCTGTTAGAAGAGGGGTGAGGGGTATCTCATGGGAGTGTGATACCAAATTTAAATATGAGATAAAATATTTTTATGAAAATTAGGCATTTATGCACTTGCTAAATATTTTCAGAACTTGGGATCTAACCCGTTTATCTACTTTTCCCTCTCTTGCTATATATATATAAATATTATATAGGTGTCCAGACACGGGGACGCCTGGATGACACTTCCTTCGAGTCAGACGTCGGCTGAAGCAGCTGTGGATGCATGCAAGTTCTCGATAGACGTTTCTATCCTTGTAATCTAGATAGGAGGTATTGTCTAAACATTCGGGCCAATGGCCCAATTGCATTTATTTATTCTTTACCGCCTTTTAGTGCGGCATTCAATTCGGTTGTATCATATTTGAACCGAATGTTCGGTTATTTTATTTCATTTCAGTTTCATTTACATAAACTGTGTGGATGTTCTGACTTTATAGTTGTTTAAAAAGAGTAGTTAAGTAAAATTTTGACGCCAGCCTAATAGATTATTAGCAATTAAATTAGTTTTCGACAGTGATGCTAAGAATGATCCATATGCGACTCTTGTTTTAATTTGATATAGGAGTGATCGCCCAGTATTTTATTAGGCGGGGTGTCACAGATGGTATCAGAGCATCAGGTTCTTGTGTCCTTAGTAATCTGTGCGGACGTACTACGCTTTCAGCGTTGCTCTCGATTTGATATAGAGCCTCGGGATTAGGATTGTTGATTTCTCTTGTGAGATTTTGTCCTCCTGCTATAGTATGAGATTATGAAAATCTTTTGCGCCCTCGTTCTAGGTTCGTGTGCCGATCGAGGAAGGGCGACCAAGGAGGGTTGTTATGAGGACAGCAGGAGGCGGGGCTTAGCTGGGGTGACTGCTAGAAGTTGGGGGACTAGGACCACCGTAGAGGTCACTCCCCTTATAGCGATTGTCAAGGATTGGTGAAACTACTACTAAAGTATAGTAGTTATGAGTACCACAGGACCGCCGTAGTAGAGAGTGGTACTAAAGTTGAATTTCCCGGTGACGATAAGGGTTCGAAAGGGATCTTACGGATAGTTTTAACCATGAGTCCCCATGATTCAGCAGGAATGAGAAGAATGGAGTTTTTGAATTTTTCACGTAAGGTTTGGTCAGAGGCCAACAGTGGATAAAGAGTGAAATTAAGAAGTATAAGTGGCATGGCTAGATAAGTTGAGGTGTTCGTTAGCCCTAGACTTGTGTGTGTAATTTGAGTTTTATGGTGATCTCGATAACATTATATAATGTAGGCCTGTGTGTTTTCCACGATAGCGGAATTTTATTTTCCTTCATTCGCCATAAAGGCCGGTGTTGATATTTTAAATATATATATATGGCTTATAATACTCGTCCTATATGTCTATACGAGTATAATAATATGGCGAGTATGAAATTTTATGGTATATTCGGAGCGATAGCAGGCTAAAGATGGCAAGACTATCGTGTCCGCAGTTCCAAGGTGGAATGGGCTATTGTTGCGATATCTCACCAGGGTACAGGTTGAGTTCACCTTTATTGTTATGGGTCAATGGAACTTCGATGAGTAGATGTATCATTATCATGATGTGAGTACGTGGTGACCTTATAGATATGATTTATGGCCCGCAGGATTTATTGTTGAGCTGTGAGTTTAAGCTCATTATTGATTGCGCAAGGACTTAGAGTTAGTACGAGCGCTTGGTGGTATGGCTCCTAGATAGATATGGGAGTTCAGATCACATTATGTTAAAAGAAGGGATAGGATTATCCCGGTAGTATGTTCGAATATAACGAACCCCCATAACCGAAAAAGTTAAGTAGTAGTGTGTGGAGGGGTTCCTTGTTTGGGTTTCGCTTTGCGAGACGCTCCACGCATGAACCTTAACGGCGTCAGGAGTGGAGAGATGTTATAGGATGCAAGGATGTTGGTTTTGTTGGTAAGTCATATAGAGTGAATGAAACACTATAGACTATGAGCCATGTGATGATGGTATGCTTATGGAAATGTTGTGCTCTGGAAAAGCACTAAAGTGGTCCTCTCACCACAAGTGGGTGGGTGGAGTAGGACTTAGAGAAATTGATTCGAGGATTATAGCCAGGCCTTAATGAAAAGGCAAATTTTGAGGAAGTATATTTTGGGTCTGATAATCGTAATGCTTTTACAGAGAGTTGGCACTTCGATTAGTTAGATTTTCCTTTTCGCTTAGGTGGGAGGATGTGACACCTCGCCCAATTAAATATCGGGTGATCAGTCCTTTATAAAATTTTAAACAGAATGTTCGGTTGGTTCATTCTTAGCACCACTGTCGAAAACGCAATAACTTATTTAATCACCTAATATAATTAAGCTAAGTGTCAAAATATGTTTTTTTATTTATTTATTATAACCATTTAATTATCAAACCAAGTAATTTAATATGAAACATCCATGCACAATTAATTAATGCAAATACTGCATCAGAATCACATGCTGAAATAATAAGACTGGATAAACATCCCACTTCAAAACTCTAAACCAAAACAACAGTAGCCAACAATCCAAATGAAAGTAAACGAGAAATAGAGTAAACAAAATCTCTAAAACTGTCTAAGGAAGGAGCGACACATGCCCTAAAGAAATGTCATAATGAATTGGAATGAAATAGTCGAAGCATCTAAACAAAGTCTTGTAGCTCCCACATCAGCTACAGCATACCACGCAATCCGAAACTCTAAGCCTGATGTCCCTGCGGCTGAGCACCTGATATAATACATATATATAGCAGGAGGGAGAGAAGATGCAAGAAACGGGTTAGAGCCCGATGTGTAAAAATATTTGTTCAAGCAAGTATTTAAAATTTGAAGTAAAGCAAGTATCAAGTACATGTTAGTTCGAACTCTCTCTTGAGATTCTCACCCCTCTTCTAATGTGCACGCCTAACACGCATCTAAATTTTCTCCTTAGCTATACCTCCCAATATAACTAGTCTGAATCCATCCTAATAGTATTTACCCTTACTATGAGTACGCCCGTATCGCCCATACCATACGTTAACCAATTAGCCTATATCGAAAAGCTAATTAATACATTTTCCGTTTCCATAATAAGTCAAATATTCGATTAGAATTTTCTAAACAAATTTCCATGCCCACATTCATTAATATTCCCACTAGATTAATTTACAATTCTCATACATATATACATATAGTCACTTCTTCCCTATATATATATATATATATATATATATATATATATATAACATGATACTTCACCCCCGGGCTATATCCCATTAGTGCACCTAGTCTACATACTGTACCACCGGGTTATCACCCTTTAGTACACTTATTTTAATAATCTTGTACCCCCGGGTTATCACCCATTAGTACATTTACAATATGCTTTTGTACCCCCGGGTTATCACCCATTAGTACACTTATAATAATAAGATTTTCACACCCCGGGTTATCACCCATTAGTGCTTTTAATAGTAATAATACATAATAGGTATACGCACATCCTATTATAATAGATAGGCATTTCCCCTCACCTACATATATGCTTCTCTAACGCATATTGATTTCAACATTCCTCACTAGTTATTTGGATTATTATCCCTCTCGAAATCTCTACGGTGTGTTCTCTCCGCACCGAGTTTATTAAAGTATTTAGTTCCCCATACTTCTTTCGAAATCCTGCCTTACATAAGTTTATTATTTGGAAAATATTTCTCTCATTTCTGAACTGATAACTCGAAACTGGGTCCTAAAAGAAATTTTCAAAATTCCACTCTGTCGCTCGAACGAGGTGGCAAGTCGTTTGAACGACTGCCACATGTCGCTCGAACCACATCGCGCGAGATAGCAATCTCGCTCGAACGACTTCGAGCGACTTAGCGCGAGAATTCGCTGTTCGTCCCCTACCTTTGTTTTTCAACGTTTTCCACCATTTTTAACCTCGAACCTTCTCAATCAACACCCCAAACTCCAAATAAATAGTTCTACATTAAACCCCGTCAATAACACATGATTTCTAAAATCCTAGGATCATCAATTTATTACGAATTGTTCATAAAATGTGAAATCCCCAATTTAATTTTATCGAAACCCTAGTTCTTCCAATACATGTTCAAGAAGCCATTATTTCCAGATTTGTTCTATATATCAATTCCTTAAAATGTTATTTCCAGTCTTCATACATTAAGGGTTTCAATCTAATATATCACAAAACTTATTTCTACATTCAAGTTCATCAATTTCACCATTTTGATAACCTATAACATAATCCTAACAACCCTACACTAACATAAATCAAATTAATACCGAAATACAGCAAGTTATACACACTTGCCTTGAGTGAGTAGTCTTATTTCTGGATGTTGTTGGTATAGGTGTGTTCCCCTCGTCCCGATCTACACGGTGGTGGTGGTGGTTGTGCACGGTGATGTCGATTTAGCCCTCTTCTCTTGGCAAAGGTTTTCCCTCACACTTCCTATGGTCGTTCTTGCTTTCTCCAGCTTTCTAACCCTAATGCAAATGTTTTGGATGATAAATTAAGTCCTAATTTTCGTCCATTAATTAGGCCTAAAAATCCAATTTACCATAATGCCCTTTTGGGGTGACGGTTAGGTCTAAAATTGCCCCGGGACCCAAACTAAACACATGAGTATACTATTTCGACTATCTCTACCCTTCCGGACTCAACGGTACACTCGAAATCATCATACGAGTTACTAAAAATAATTGATATATTTATTCCACTAATTTAGTCCCGACACGACTCACACGCGCGTCTGACTTAATTTACTAAACTGTCGTATTATTATCTCTCGACAATTTATCAAAGTGTATAGTTACATATTACATATCGCATAGTAATATTGAACTAATAAGTATTAACCCTTAGCACGCTAGTTGATATTTATTTTTTATTGGATCCGGATTAATTAACAATTTAATTCTTCACATTTAAATTTAATTAATCCCGTTATAATAAATAATCCCTTAATTATTTAAATCATCAAAAATGTGGGGTATTACATACTTCCCCCCTAACAAAGGAATTTCGTCCCGAAATTTGGAAAAATAAGGCATAACTGGTATGAATAAGTCTGGATATTTCTCACGCATATCTGCCTCACGCTCCCAAGTAGACTCTTCCACATTGTGATGTTGTCACTGCACCCGAACAAGTGGAACTACCTTTGATCTTAGCCTCCTCTCACTATAATCTAGAATAGCTACCGGTCTCTCCTCATATGAACTATCTGGCTGTAGTTCAATCTCCTCAATTGCAATGTGAGTGTGTGCTAACTCATCTCGAAAGTATCGCCTCAGTGACGAAATGTGGAACACATCATGGATACGATGCAAGTGCTCCAGTAATCCCAATCTGTATGACATTGGTCCGACCCTCTCTATAAAAGGAAATGGTCCCACATATCTCGGAGCCAACTTCCCTTTCTTCCCAAATTTCATTACCTCCTTCATCGGAGATACTCTCAACAAAACCTGGTCTCCCACTGCGAACTCACGGAAGAACCTTTTTGCATCGGCGTAGCTTTTCTGCCTGTTCTGGGCTACCCGTATGCGATTTCGAATCATTTTGATCCTGCTCTACGTATCCTGAATTACTTCTGGCCCGAGTAGCTTGTTGTCTCCTACCTCTAGCCAACAAACTGGGGAACGACAAGGTCTACCATACAATGCTTCGAACGAGGCCATGCCAATCGTAAAATGATAGGAGTTGTTATAAGCAAACTCTACCAGTGGAAGATACTGTTCCCAAGCTCCCTCGAAATCATGGATACACATGCGTAACATGTCCTTGAGCATCTGATTAGTGCGTTCAGTCTGCCCATCAATCTGCGGGTGATACATTGTACTCAATCGCAACTCGGTACCCATAGCTTCCTGGAAGCTTTCCCAAAAATGAGATACAAATGTCTTGTCTCTATCTGACACGATGTTAAGAGGTACACCATGCAGTCTCACTATCTCTGCAATAAATAACTGAGCATACTCTCCCGCAGTGTAGTTTGTCCTAACGGGAAAGAAGTGGGCTACCTTCGTCAACCGATCTACCATAACCCATATAGAATCATGCCCCCTCTGCGAAGTGGGCAACCCGATGATAAAATCCATAGAAATGCCCTCCCATTTCTAGGTAGGAATCTCCAATGGCTGGAGTAAACCTGGTGGTCTCTGATGGTCCACTTTCACTAGCTGACAAGTGGAACACTTGGATACGAACTCTGCGATATCCTTTTTCATCCCGCTTCACCAATACTGTCGCCCCATATCCTGGTACATTTTGTCCCCACCGAGATGTACCGCAAATCGATACCCATGCGACTCCGTCATTACTACATATTTAAGGTCCTCCCCCTCTGGAACAAGAGCCTCCCATTGAAGCGCAACCCACCCTCAGAACTTACTTAATAAGACTCGGCTCCCCCGGCCAAAAGCTGCCTAACCCGATCTTGACAGCACGAATCCACTGCCAGCGCCTGTACTATTTGAGTAATGATCTGAGGTGTAACTATCATCGCCGACATGAATGACCGGGCCACAGTATCCTTATGTCCCAATTCCTTCCATTTAGCTTTCCACACCTCGGTCGTCTCATCGATCGGCCTGCGGCTCAATGCATCAGCAACCACATTAGCCTTCCCCGGGTGATAGTGTATTTCGAACTGGTAATCCTTTACAAACTCAAGCCACCGGTGTTGACGCATATTTAACTCCTTCTGCGTGAACAAGTACTGTAGTGACTTGTGGTCTGTAAATAAGAAAAATTGTTCCCCCAACAAGTAATGCCTCCAAATTCTAAGCACAAACACAACTGTTGCCAGCTCTAAGTCGTGGGTGGGGTAATTCTTTTCATGAGGCTTAAGCTTTCGGGAAGCAAAAGCTATGGCCTTCTCCTCTTGATGGAATACTCCCCCAAGCCCCTGTAATGATGTGTCCGTATAGACCAGGTATTCCACTCTCACTCTGGGAAGTGATAGAACGGGTGTTGAAGTTAACTTGTCCTTCAGCTCATCAAATGCCAACTGACATGCATCGTCCCAAACAAACGGTACGCCCTTTCGAGTCAAATTTGTCATCGGAACCGCAATCTTAGAGAATCCCCGAATAAACCATCTGTAGTATCCGTCCAATCCTAGAAAACTCCGCACCTTCGTCGGTGTCATGGGCTGTCCCCACTCCCTCACCGCTGACACCTTACTAGGGTCTACAGATACCCCTTTTTCTGACACAATGTGTCCCAAAAACTGTACCTCCCGCTGCCAAAACTCGTACTTCTCATATTTGGCATACAACTCATGCTCTCGTAGGGTTTGTAAGACCATACGTAAATGCTCGGCATGTTCTTCTTCAGTGCGGGAATAAATGAGGATGTCATTTATGAAGACGATGATGAACTGATCTAGGAACTCTCTGAATACTTTGTTCATTAAGTCCATGAATACTGTTGGGGCATTGGTTAGACCAAATGGCATAACCCTGAATTTGTACGATCCATACCTCGTCATAAAGGCAGTCTTGGCCACGTCCTACTCCCTGATGCGTAGCTGATGGTACCCGAATCTCAAATCTATCTTCGAGAATTGGGCCGCTCCTCTCAGCTGATCAAACAGGTCATCGATCCGAGGCAACGGATACTTATTATGTATCGTGACTTTGTTAAGCTCCCGATAATCAATACAAAGCCGTAGGGGCCCATCCCTTTTCTTTACAAACAGAACTGGGGCACCCCAAGGCGAGGTACTCCTACGGATGAAGCCCTGTCCCAATAACTGTTCTATTTGATCCCGTAACTCCCTCATCTCTGTCGGAGCCATACGGTAAGGTGCACGTGCTATCGGATGAGTGCCTGGTGCTAAGTCTATCATAAACTCGATCTCCCTACTCGGAGGCAACCACGGTGTATCCTGAAATACATCAGCAAACTCGCAGATGACCGGAATCGAATCAAGTGGAACCACGACTACAGAGGTCTCATCCTCTATATAAAATAAGTGGGTGGACGACCCTCCCTCCGAGCGGGGCATCACCACCAAGAAAATCCTAGCCCGGAATTGTGAACACTATACTCCTACTGAAGCAATCAATCATGGGCCTATACTCGACTAACCAATCCATACCAATAATGGCATCGTACTCGAACATATCTAATACTAGCATATCAGCCGGTAAGATTAAACTACCAATCTCTATGCCTACTCTCGGCATATAAAGAAAATTAATGACCCATTACCCAGTGGTGAGTCTACACAAGTCACTGTACTCTCTGTCGTGCTTAACAACCCAGTGGCCTTCGCAAAGCTAGTGGCTATAAAAGATTGTGATGCCCCCGTGTCAAATAAGATGCGACCTAAAGTGCCATGGATAGAAAACTTACCCTCCACTAAGGGAGATGCCTGCGAAACTGCGACCTAGTGGACGTTATAGACACGTCCATACTGCAACTGCCCCTGCTGCATCAGAACTGCGGGTAAAGCTGGAACTGGAGCCGGCGCTGGTAGGGCGGCGGGAAAAATGGGTCTCTGGGGCTCCTGGTGAGCACCCTGCTGTCAAGGAACTCTGTCCCTACCCAGGCACTCTTGTTTCTTATGGCCAGTCTTGCCACAAGTATAACGTTTCCCAATGAAGTTTCCTCCTTTCTGCCCCTAGTAGCCTCAGCCCAGTTGGCCGTTATCACCTCTACCTTGGCCCTGCTGGCCCTGTTGTCCTCCATGCAGTTGACCCTGCTACTGATTTTGTGGCTGGCCCTGGTGGCCCTGTCTCTAACCCCCATGACCATCCCTAAACCCTCTAGAACGAAACCTCTTAGCAGACTCCCCTTGTTGGGAACCCTGCCTCTGACTCTGCTCAACTGGTAATCCACTGGAATTACCTCCCCCTGTCTTTCCCAACTGGTTGGGATCTCCCCCTCACTTGCTTCCCTTACCATGAAAGAGATTTTCCTGATAATGCAATAAGGATGCATTCAGAACGTCGGTATATGAGTGTAGAGAAAGGTTACCCAATAATGTTGTCATATCTTCCGAGTCAAGACATCCATGAACATCTGAATGTGCTTCTCCTCAGTAGACACCTCCTCCGGTACCATGTTTGTCAAGCGTGTAAACTCTTCCTCGTATTCCGCAACGATTGGGTGAGGTCTAAAAGTCTCCGTCTCATCTCAGTCTTGACGGCGGAAGGAAAATACTTGCGGTCAAATCGCACCCAGAAATCGTTGATAGTCATCACATCTCGCTCCTCGATAGTAGTAGTAGTGGATTCCCACCACTGTAAGGTTGGCCCTCTCAGCTTGAAGGTAGCCAAAACCTGCCTTTGAACCTCTGTGCACTCATACATGCGAAGATGCCGCTGTATGTCCTTCTTCCACTGACTCGCGGTAACCACAACGGAACTGCCCAAGAACTCAGGGGGACAAGCCCTCTAAAAGGACTCTCTAACTCTCTCCCACGCAGTGGGAAACGAATGGACTGGAACTGGTGCTACTGCCTAAACCTGAGGTGGGGCCTGTTGTACCACCGCTAAAGCTGTATTTACCACTTGTGCAACGATCGCGGCAACTTCTGTTGCGTTCATTGCCCCCTGTGCCTGTATGGCCGGCTGTTCTGGTTGGGCCTACCGGTCTCTTGGTGCACGTCGAGGAGGCATCTGAGACGAGAAAGAATATTATTAGTCCACAGTTATTTCAAAATCTCAAATAGCTGAAGACGTAACCGCAAAATATAAGATCACAACAGTCCTAAAAATAAGACTCTATATCAAAGGACGCAAAGCTGAAGACATAGTAAGACGTACAGATCCCAATGGACACTAGAACCTGATGCTCTGATACCACCTGTGACACCCCGCCTAATTAAATATTGGGTGATTAGTCCTTTATAAAATTTAAAACAGAATGTTCGGTTGGTTCATTCTTAGCACCACTGTCGAAAACGCAAAACTTATTTAATCACCTAATATAATTAAGCTAAGTGTCAAAATATTTTTTTTATTTATTTATTATAACCATTTAATTATCAAACCAAGTAATTTAATATGAAACATCCATGCACAATTAATTAATACAAATACTGCATTAGAATCACATGCTGAAATAAATAAGACTGGATAAACATCCCAGTTCAAAACTCTAAACCAAAACAACAGTAGCCAACAATCCAAATGAAAGTAAACGAGAAATAGAGTAAACAAAATCTCTAAAACTGTCAAAGGAAGGAGCGACACATGCCCTAAAGAAATGTCATAATGAATAGGAATGAAATAGTCGAAGCGTCTAAACAAACTCCTGTAGCTCCCACATCAGCTACAGCATACCACGCAATCCGAAACTCTAAGCCTGATGTCCCTGCGGCTGAGCACCTGATATAATACATATATATAGCAAGAGGGAGAGAAGATGCAAGAAATGGGTCAGAGCCCGATGTGTAAAAATATTTGTTTAAGTAAGTATTTAAAATTTGAAGTAAAGCAAGTATCAAGTACATCTTAGTTTGAACTCTCTCTTGAGATTCTCACCCCTCTTCTAATGTGCACGCCTAACACGCATCTAAATTTTCTCCTTAGCTATACCTCCCAATATAACTAGTCTAAATCCATCCTAATAGTATTTACCCTTACTATGAGTACGCCCGTATCGCCCATACAATACGTTAACTAATTAGCCTATATCGAAAACCTAATTAATACCTTTTCCGTTTCCATAATAAGTCAAATATTCGATTTGAATTTTCTTAACAAATTTCCATGCCCACATTCATTAACATTCCCACTAGATTAATTTACAATTCTCATACATATATACATATAGTCACTTCTTCCCTATATATATATATATATAACATGATACTTCACCCCCGGGATATATCCCATTAGTGCACCTAGTCAACATACTGTACCCCCGGGTTATCACCCTTTAGTACACTTATTTAGAGAATCTTGTACCCCCGGGTTATTACCCACTAGTACACTTACAATATGCTTTTGTACCCCCGGGTTATCACCCATTAGTACACTTATAATAATAAGATTTTCACACCCTCGGGTTATTACCCATTAGTGCTTTTAATAGTAATAATACATAATAGGTATACACACATCCTATTATAATAGATAGGTATTTCCCCTCACCTACATATATTCTTCTCCAACGCATATTGATTTCAACATTCCTCACTAGTTATTTGGATTATTATCCCTCTCGAAATCTCTACGGTGTGTTCTCTCCGTACCGAGTTTATTAAAGTATTTAGTTCCCCATACTTCTTTCGAAATCCTGCCTTACATAAGTTTACTGTTTGGAAAATATTTCTCTCATTTATGAACTGATAACTCGAAACTGGGTCCTAAAAGAAATTTTCAAAATTCCACTCTGTCGCTCGAACGAGGTGGCAAGTCGTTTGAACGACTGCCACATGTCGCTCGAACGACTTCGCGCGAGATAGCAATCTCTCTCGAACGACTTCGAGCGACTTCGCGCGAGAATTCGCTATTCGTCCCCTACCTTGGTTTTTCAACGTCTTTCACCATTTTTAACCTCAAACCTTCTCAATCAACAGCCCAAACTCCAAATAAATAGTTCTACATTGAACCCCATCAATAACACATGATTTTTAACATCCTAGGATCATCAATTTATTACGAATCGTTCATAAAATGTGAAATCCCCAATTTAATTTTATCAAAACCCTAGTTCTTCCAATACATGTTCATGAAGCAATTATTTCCAGATTTGTTCGACATATCAATTCCTTAAAACGTGATTTCCAGTCTTCATATATTAAGGGTTTCAATCTAATATATCACAAAACTTATTTCTACATTCAAGTTCATCAATTTCACCATTTTGATAACCTATAACGTAATCATAACAACCCTACACTAACATGAATCAAATTAATACCGAAATATAGCAAGTTATAAACACTTTCCTTGAGTGAGTAGTCTCATTTTTGTATGTTGTTGGTATAGGTGTCTTCCCCTCGTCCCGATCTACACGGTGGTGGTGGTGGTTGTGCACGGTGATGTCGATTTACCCCTCTTCTCTTGGCAAAGGTTTTCCCTCACACTTCATATGGCCGTTCTTGCTTTCTCCAGCTTTCTAACCCTAATGCAAATGTTTTGGATGATAAATTAAGTCCTAATATTCGTCCATTAATTAGGCCTAAAATCCAATTTACCATAATGCCCTTTTGGGGTGCCGGTTAGGTCTAAAATTGCCCCGAGACCCAAACTAAACACCTGAGTATACTATTTCGACTATCTCGACCCTTCCGGACTCAACGGTACACTCGAAATCATCATACGAGTTACTAAAAATAATTGATATATTTATTCCACCAATTTAGTCCCGACACGACTCACACACGCGTTTGACTTAATTACTAAACTGTCTTATTATTATCTCTCGACAATTTATCAAAGTGTATAAATCCATATTACATATCGCACAGTAATATTAAACTAATAAGTATTAACCCTTAGCACGCTAGTTGATATTTATTTTTTATTGGATCCGGATTAATTAACAATTTAATTCTTCACATTTAAATTTAATTAATCCCGTTGTAATAAATAATCCCTTAATTATTTAAATCATCAAAAATGTGGGGTATTACAGAGGATAGAATAGTAGAAATGCGTTCGTAGGTTAGTGAGGTGGGATTTAGGACGTCCCGCTGGTGTGCCTTAGGTCATTATATCTCGATGAATGACAATGCGAGGGAGTAGTGTAACGGGAGGGTGTGCCTTAGGTCTCTATATCTCGATGTCTGGATTTCGCTTTGCGATACGTCCCACGTATGAAACCGAGAAAATGTCAAAAGTTGAGAGAGGCCTTAGGCACTAGGGATATACTTAGGATTATACTTGTTTCGTGTAGGTAGGGTAACGCTTAGACCGTAGCATTATTAGGATGTAAGTTCAACAGAGTTAGTGGCACCAATGTATGGACAATTGAATTTCACGGGTTGGGAGGACCTATGTGTGAGTATTACACCGAAGAAAGGAGACCCTTATTTAGATAGAGTGTTACGTGTCGAGTGTTTACAATGGTTGTGCAGATGTGAACGAGTTAGAAAGGTGTATGGGCACCTTAGTGAGTTAGTTTTATATACTGCCTGGAATAAAAGGGGCGTAATATATAAAGTTGAAGATTATGCCGTGAGGCACTAGAAATGATGGGTGAAATGTGACGCTATTGGAGTCACTTTTCGACCGTGATAGTCGTATAGTGTGCGGTTGGGAACCATTGGGTTAGTATCGTTCCCCTTGAGGTATTAGGATTTGGAGCGATTCTAGGATTGGTGGTGTAGGTTATATCCGAATTTGGAGGACGAAATTCCGTTGTAAGGGGGGGAGTATGAAACAACCCGTCCTTTTGGAGACAATTAGATTCCATAATTAGGTATAAATTGGAATTTGGAGGAATTTCTCGGAATAGTAACTTTTTGGGGATTTTTAAGGATAGGATTATTTTCAATGGGTGTTGTATTTACTTTTGGAATTAAGTAAATGAATTTGAGTATTTTAATAATATGTCACCGTTGGATAAAGCGACAGAAGATGATATTCTAATGGGAATACCACATTTATTTATTTTGGGTTGAAATAGTGATTTGCAGTCAAGTACATCAGATGGAAATTTCGAATGCGCCGTGAGTCTCGGAATGGCCGAGATAGTCGGAAAAGAGTGTCTGATTGTCAAAATTGAGTTTCGGGGAATTTTAGAGTTAAAAGGGCTCGTAATCGAGTAAACGAGTCGTTTTTGGGTTTTTAGGGGTATAAACCCTTTTTCTCCTTATATAAGGAGGGAGAGGGGGATAAAAGAGAAAGAAAAGAGAGAAGAGAGAGAGGAAGGAAGAAAGAGGAGAGAAAAGGGACATCTCAGGCCAAACTCCGCCGAACTCGACTCGGGATCCTCGGATTTTATCCATGAGGCAAGTGTTTACTTGCTTTATTTACTTTTGAGCATAAATCTCATATTGTAGTTTGGTAAAAACAAACCCTAAAGATTTTGGGTTGGGTTTTCGTGGATAAAACGGGTTTTCGGGAGTTAAAACGAATAAACCCCGATAATATTTCAATTCGAGAAATTTATAAATTAATTGAAATTAATTTGTGATTTCGGGTTCTAGGATGTTTAAAACCCTTATTATATGTGTAGATGTTGTTGATTGAGGTTGTAGGATGTCGGGAGAGGAGACAAAATCATGGGGGAAGCTTTAATGGCCGAAAATAGCTTCTCGGAGAAGAAGCTGTCCGGCATGATCGATCGATCGACTGGCAGTGGTCGATTGATCGAAGCCTCGATCGATCAATGACCAGGGGTCGTTCGATCGACCCTGCTGAAATCTAGGCAATTATCCTAGGGTTAATTGGATGGGATAAATTCAAATTCGTATTGATTCGAGGTTATTTATGAGATAACTTAAGGGATCTTTTAGGAGTTTATAATCCTCCAATTGAGGAAAATTTAAGAGGGCAAAGTGAGGGTTTTAAATGTATAACCCTTAAGCTATATTTTAGAGGAAAATAAAATAATTGTAGAATTTAAAGGTTTAGGGTTCCTAAGTTAGGGTGGGGACCTTTAGGTGATTATATGGACGAGATGTAGTCCTTAGGTTCACGGAAATGAAATCCATGACCCACTAAATTTATGTTGTTCAGAGAAGGATAATCCCCGGGGATATTTCAGTGGGCATTTAGGCCTATATAATTATGCGTGTAGGAAACATAATTATAATCGATTGTGGATTGAGTATATCCTATGAGATAATTAGGATAAATTGGGAATATATATATATATATATATATATATATATATATATATATATATATATATATTCACTTAGTGTGGAGTGTTATAATTGGAGATATCCAATAAATCCTTGGATGAGAATAAGGTAATTATGATTTATAAAAGTGAGGAAATACTTTGGGTGTAGTATCATGCATATATGAATGCATGATTATGATTCTTTGAGAGAATCTTTGGGATTATCGGTCATCGTTAGATGTGATTGGCAATTATGGCCATTTATATATATTCGAGGAGGAATATATAGTATGTATACTATGTGGTTAAAGTATATATAAAATGTGACTATGTGAATAAGAAATATACCTTATAAAGTGGGTACTTAATCGTTGAGTATTAATGGTTTTATGAATGTAAAAGTGAATGTTTTCAAAATGGAAAAGAAATGATTTTCATAAATGATAATTTATGTATACACACCTCTCTAAATCGCTATCATAAGGGAAGTTGCGCACGCGAGGTGAAACCCCTGGCTAATGAATGCATGGTGGATATAGTCCTAGGCCATATGAGCGATTATTGTATGTTTTCTGCGATAGTGAGGTAATTCTGGGTGTGGTTATGACTCTCCCGCAGGTATATGGCCGCTTCCCGACGTTTCATTAGGATCCCAGGTTGTCTTGGTGATAGGCCCTGGAAGATGATAGCCATTTAGGGGCGCGCACAGTAGGAACGGGCGGTCTTAAAATGCGTTATATGATATGTAATATAATTATTTTCAATAATGTGGGATATTATTGGTGTTAAAGCAATTTATGATAATAAATTGGCTTTAAATACATTTCCTGGATGGAAGAAGGGAAATGGGATAAATGAATTAGTTTTATAAACATTTCCTGGATGGAAGAAGGGAAATGGGAATATATGATATGAAAAAGCATTTTTATGATAATAAAATTGGCTTTTAAATACATTTCCTGGATAGAAGAAAGGAAATGGAAAGTTTTGAGATAAAAATAAAATTGAATTGGTAAACATGTTGTAAATGAATTCTTATTCCGGGAGATATATCCTGAAGTGTAACATGATAAGTATATAATAGAGGAGTATGTATATAATTGAGTACTGGGGGTCTAATGGATCCCGACGATTGACCTTGCCGCATAGTAGTGTATCGTGGGGGTTCCTTGTTTGGATTTCGCTCTGCGAGACACCCCACACACGAACATGGCATAGTGTTGAGACTGGGGATAAGTTTATCACTTCGTACTTAAAATACCTAGGGTTATTAAAAGATGGATGACAGGTTAGTAGGCAGTGTAGCTTGACTAGGATGTTTAGAGGGATGCATTAGGTGTGCACTGTTAGAAGAGAGGTGAGGGGTATCTCATGGAAGTGCGATACCAAATTTAAATATGAGATAAAATATTTTTATAAAAATAAGGCATTTATACACTTGCTAAATATTTTCAAAACTCGGGCTCTAACCCGTTTATCTACTTTTCCCTCTCTTGCTATATATATATATATATATATATATATATATATATATATATATATATATATAGGTGTCCAGATACAGGGACGCCTGGATGACACTTCCTTCGAGTCAGACGTCGACTGCAGTAGCTGTGGATGCATGCAGGTTCTCGATAGACGCTTCTATCCTTGTAATCTAGGTAGGAGGTACTGTATAAACACTCGTGACAATGTCCCAATTGAATTTATTTATTCTTTACCGCCTTTTAGTGCGGCATTCGATTTGGTTGTATCATATTTGAATCGAGTGTTCGGTTATTTTATTTCGTTTCAGTTTCATTTACATAAACTTTGTGAATGTTCTGACTTTATAGTTGTTTAAAAAGAGGAGTTAAGTAAAATTTTGACGCCAGCCTAATAGGTTATTAGTAATTAAATTAGTTTTCGGTAGTGATGTTAAGAATGATCCATATGCGACTCCTGTTTTAATTTGATATAGGAGTGATCGCCCAGTATTTGATTAGGCGGGGTGTCACAGTAACCATGCTAATTTTTTCCTAAAATTCTTTTCTAACGGGGGTACTAATATGTTAGCTTTACAAGGATCATAATGAATATTCCACTCATAATCCTTTATCAAATTTGACAATATCCATTGCCTTGTGTTCAATTCTTTTTTAACATGTACTTTATACTATTATGATCCATATAAAAATAGAAAGTCATCGAAAAAGAATAATACCTCTAAATTTTGTGACCAAAACTAACCATAACTAATTCTAGGTCATTGGTGAGGTAATTATGCTCGTATGATTTTAACTTCCTTGAAGATAAGTACATTTATTCTATCCCAAATTAACCCACATCAAAAAATAAATTTTAGATATATCAATATAAATTACCAATCCTCCCTCTCTAAAAGTAATAGTTAAAAGTAAGGAAACTACTAACTAATTCTTATATTCCTAAGACTTACTCTCAATTTACATAGAGCACTCATTGTTCAGCTTATTTAATTCGTATATAATTTCTCTGGGTTTTTTAATGCTTACCATGTCCTTGAACACACTAGTCCAAATACTACTTAAAAATTATGTTCACCATATTTAGGATAGAGGTTGTTGAAATAGTTAGACTAAATCAGGGGCGAAGGGAGATGGAGGCATGCGAGGGCTCAAGCCCCATGGTTTTCATAAAAAAAAATTGTATGTAATGAAATATTAGGGGTAAAAACTGAAATTTTTAAAATGTAGATTAAAAAGATATAAATAATGAAACCTTAAACTTAAATACTTATTTTTTCTATATAAGTAACTCGATACCCATTTTTTCGCTTCTCCTCTTTTCTTCTCCACACAAACTGCAAGAACCGGGAATTTTCCAACACTAATTTACCTATGACCATGATTAAAACCCTCATAAAGTGTGTGAAATCAAAAGTATTCTATAGAAGAAAGAAGATACATTTAAAAACCTACATTTTTATTATAACTTAGATCCCTTAAAGTTTTATTAAATTATAAAAGAGCCCCTGAAAGTTTCAAAGTAAAATACTTGAGGTATATTTAACCCGTAAACCCCAACTTCATATCAAATTAATCCTTTAAACCTTTATTAACATAAAATTATAATTTTAAACCTGAAATTTTTTTAAAATTATCAAAATACCCCTATACTTTACAAAAATATACTTTTAAGGCTATAAAAGTAAATATACACACAATTAAGTACGAAACCTAAAAACTTCTTGATTTACACTTCAACCCCTATCCACATTATGCTACACCTCAGCACAAGAGGTTAAAACCCATATGATACCACCATGAAACCATGTGAACCACCTTTAACCATGAACAAAACTTCACCTAAATTGATAAAAATCCACCTCCCATGAGCTCCACTCTAATCCTCTCATAAAGTAGTATAAATACCCCACTATCCTAGCAATAAAAACGCACCTACAGTTCAGTTCCAAATCTCAAAAATTCTTCCAAATCAGGTACCTTATCATTTTATGCTTCATTCTTAATTCTTTCAATTCTATTAGTTTTCCACATAGTTAATATAGTTAGAACAACGAAAATATGCAAGCTTTTACAAGTAAAATAACATAAAATAGCAAAAATAGGTAGAGACACCGTTAAAGTTGCTTGAGCTTTAACGGTGGATCTTGATATAATGCATCAAAATATGATTTGAATTAATATATAACTTCATTATAACCTAAGGTTCTCGGGTGTAATTTTTAAGAGTAATAAATGTTCATGTAGAGTTCAAATCGATCAAAAGTGTCTTTTGAACTCAAAAACTGAAAATTCGAAATTCTCCATTAACTATCCATCTTAATCTTTGAAACCAAAACCAAACTACTCTAACACATAGCAGAAACCAATCCAAATTCATAAGATACCTTGCCATACTCTAGAAATCCATGAAGATCAAGTCAAATTTCCAGAAGAAAAAAATACAGTTTTGGAACTTGAGTTATACTGAATATCAATCCACAAAACTTATATATTTGGATTCCTCATGAAAAATCAAGTTAAGTTTGTTAAGGAGTCATCTCAAATGGTATAGCAACGAAGGACAAAACCTTAGTCAAAAATTGAAACCCTGAAAAGTCAAAATCGAGAGGTTGAAGATGAAGACTTTTTTCAGAAACCTTGACCACGGGCGTGAAGGCGCGTGGCCAATCATGAATTTTTTAGTTTTTTCCTCAAAATTTTTATTAAATTTTTCTGGTTAAAATGGTATAAGGTAAGCCCATGATTGGATATTCCTAGCTCAAGTTATGCAAAAACAACGTTTTAACTTAAGAAAACTTTTCCAAAATTACAAATTAACCCTCTCGACTTTTTCAACTTATGAATTTGATCCCGAAACTTTGTATATACATACTTCAATATATTTTAAGACAAAAACTCTCACCAAAGTTAAATAATGAGCCTAAGTTCAGCATTTTAAAGTCCCAAGATAATTACAAATAAGCCCCAAAAACTTTAAAAGAGGCAGTTTTAATACAAAACTGACTGATTAAATCCCACATACTTATATACCCACATATTGTATACAGAAGATCAAACCCCAGTTCTTCTAAACATCCCAGTGTGATAGCAAGCGAACTGAATACCAAGAAAGTAGGTTTTTCCTACCTTTTCAATAGTATTTTTTGCGTATTTGGAATAATGCTATTGATATAACTATATGATAGCCCCTATTTACTCTTAGTATATGCATGTTATTATACTATCATACTACATATTTTGTTAACCATCAGCAGTATTTGAATTTATCACCGGTATTTTAACTTAACTAAAGAATCAATTTTAACCCTTCTCACCTAATAACTAGTAGCATGTTTCACATTGATTCAATTACCCTAGCACTTTGTGTTATTTTTACTATAAGCATCAGCATTAACTAGGAAGTAGACTGACGTGTTATCCCACAAAAAATTTTGCTTGTCATGATTGAGAGCCGTGATTTTTGTTACATACGTATAAGTGTCACTTTAGTTGTGTCCATAACAGGTTACTTTCTCCCAAAAGTTTTGGGTTCATTATTATTATAGTTTTACTGATGTCTTAACTACTTCTATGCCCTTTAGTGAACTAGGAAGTATGGGATTATTAGTTCAAAACTCCTTGACTTTCTTTATATGATCCTAAATAAGCTAGTAGTGAACCGTATTTCTTAAACGGATAAACTGATAAGTATGGGAATAGCAACTTATTATTATCAACATTTTAAACATTGATTCTACACACACTCCAACTCTTATTAATATCTATATATTTGTTATAGAACTGGTAGAACCTGCTTAGCATATTTGTGTTAATTCCTTCCTTCTCCTGATGCGCCAGGAGAAAGTGGATAGTATCTCTTCCCTACTAGAGACAAAAATCGGGCACCTGTTTGTGTATGTGATCGTATGGGCAGAGATTAAGCCAGATGGGAGCAAGGAATGACGCTTTTCAATTTTCTATATTATCGTGTGTACTAAAAACATGTAACTCACCCCTGTAGTGGTTCAACCCTATGTAAACCTATTGATATTGAATAAAGTTATGTTATTCTGCCTTAGCTTTGATTCATTGGTTTATGTGTACTTCTTGTTCATTCATACCAAAAAGCAGGGTGTGACAAACACTCATTCTCAGTCCCAGAAATTACGACACAACACAAGTTCACAACCTCTTTTCTTTGTTCTACTCAGGTAAGAAAATTATTTATTTCTCTTTGTATAAATATTATTCATCTCATTAAAACTATTTTTATGATTTTATTTTCTAGGGGTTTAATTTTTGTATCAATCAAAATTTGTTTATCCTCTATTAGAGATCCCTCCTTCCATTTTGACATATATATCTTCTCTCTCTTCCTCTCTATTTCCCTTACCTTTAATTTTAGGGTTAATATTGAGAAAAAATTTAGGAGTGAATTTTAAGGTAATTTTAAATTACATTGTCATAGTTTTTTTAAGCAATGGAGAATTTTATATTAAAATGTTGTAGGTGTTAATAAAAATATAGGCGTAAGAAATCATTTTAAAAGTGTTCGAGGGAATATGTGAAAATAATCAAAACTTTCATCTAACATGCATTGAACTAAAAATATTGATGTTAAAATGTGGGATCTATTTTAGGGTTATAATGTTAACGTTTGCTAGAGTTTGCTTTATCGTTGTTGTTGGTTTATATTTTAGGATTAATTTTAGGGGATAATTAGGGATACGTGTTTCTCTTTCCATTAGATTATATAAATTGCGTTATTTTTTGGTAAAAACTCAAAAAAAGGGCTCGGGGGCTCCCACCCCCGAAAATCGCCGATAATTTAGCCCCCACTCTTGAGAATTCCTAACTCCGTCCCTAGTCCAAATAGAATCAGTGGGAATGCATAACTACCATACCTAGTATAAAAACTTAACTTCCAACTATCATCTTTCTCATTCTCAATTGATGATATCCTAACCTAACATCGATCTTAGGTAGAAATGGTGAACCTTGTAGTTGGTTTAAACAAACTATTTATATGAGGGAAATGGCACTATACATAATAGTTACCTTATTTTGTTCTTGATAATCCATACAAAATCTCATCGTCCCGTCCTTAATTTATCTAAGACTAGATCACTCCACGGTGATATACTTGGTTTGATAAAACCCTTATCCAAAAGATCATATAACTGAACTTTTAACTCACTTACCTTAAATGGTTCTATATAAAAAAAAATTGTTCAGAAATTGCTCCATTTTCGTGAATGAGGTCAATAATAAATTATATTTTCCAATTGAGATGTAAATTGAGTGAATCTAGTCGACTACTGAATAAAGTAAACTTTTTAAAAAACAAAGTCTATCATAACAAGGTATTATACTACCAAGTTCACTATAACTATCGAATGTCTCTAACTATCAAGTTAGTATTCTAAGGTAAAGATGCTTCTAAGGATATAATATCTAGTAGGTTATCGAATTAGTTGATGAACTCCTATTATACTCATCTAATGTAATTATTCATATATATTATAATAATGTGTATTATCTTTAATAGGCAAACAAATATAATCTTAAATTTAAGTGTACCAATCCATGTAATTATGCAGTAAACAAATTAGCTTAATATAAAAAAAATATACTACTTCAATAAGTGAAGGAAAAAGTTAACCAATTATCTTGAACTAGCTAATGAATTCTTTAAAGCTATCTACCAATTATCTCTCGCCATAATGAATTCTTTAAAGTTAACCAATTATCTCTCACCATAATACCATTTATCTTCTTATCTACTTAAAAATCAATAATGCTTATATTAATCACAAGGAAAGTATATAATATGACAAGAGTATATTATAAAATAGATAACAATAGTTCAAGAAATGATAGTAGGATCAACTTTAAGAAAGTCATGTAAATGAAGAAATGTTCGAACTAGTTCATCACAACGCCTTATATAGCGTACGCCAGCGATAACCCAACCGAGAAGGTCAGTGAGTAAGAGAGTTACCTTAGGCCGAATCTTATAATCTTATTTCAAATATTCAATAAAATCTCATTTTCAATACTCATTTCCAAAATTCATCGGTATCAGGTGAATTTTGAGAATAGAATTATTTCACAAAATACATGTAGTTTTCATAATCTCATATAATTTAAATGCGCAAGAAATGGCATAAAGTTCTTACCTCAAACAAAGGTAAAAAAAACATATATTGAGTCTTGGATCACACATTAATCTACAAAATACAATACAGGTTTTATTACATATTTTAAACAAAGTTCAGTTTATATATTGTATTTTAATCCTATAATAACTTGCTTTAAAGGACTACTAAATACGATTTTCTTAGCATTTAAAATTCATTGATCGCAATTGAAGAAGTCAATTCATAGTTCTTCCTATTTAGTCGGTTCCCAGTAGAGATAGTGGTTCATAGGGGAGACACTTAAATAATGTAGAGGGGGTTCCAAGCCCAAAGAGGATTAGCAAGACAAGCACGATACAAATGAAATACCAAAATGGTTGCTCGCAGAATACATGGTTGCTCGAGGGACTCCCCACAAAGATCCAGCCTATTAGAGGAATATAAAAAAACGCACTTTATAATAGGGATAATGATGTATTTATATTGAGTTTTCCCTATAAATACCAAGTTTAATCTTGTAATGTTTATGAGCTTGATCGCTACCCTCGAGGGACCATGTCTGGCAGGGCATGGAAGAGCTCACATGCTCTATCGAACAACCCCATCTTGTGTATCTTGCAAGCATTTGGTTTGGAGGATTGGGAGTAAGGCAACATTGGAAATACCAACACCTTTAGAATACTTAGGCAAAACCTTTGGTTTATACAAACACACACCTGAGATACCATTTATAGAGAAAACCGCCTCGAGGTACCCCAATAAAAGTAGCAACCCCCTCGAGGGACCTCAGTCCAAATAACAGCTCAAAACTTAATCTCTATCCATTACCTAAACTTCATAGGTTGCTCGAGCAAGTAGTCAGCCGAACAACCTTCTCCCCAAACAACCTCCCTTTCCAGGTGATGTGACAACACACATTTTTGCAGGTTACTGTTTACCAACTTATTGACATCACAATGTCTAACATTTAGGAACTCGATAAACTAACACTCAAGTGAAAATATTCCTAAGATGGTAAGCTCGTAACTGGAACATCACGCCCTAATTAATGCTACCATAACTCTGAGAGCCCAAACAATGTTCCCATCAAAATATCATATCTAGTGCATGTAATGCCATATCTTTGGCATTTATTGGAGGGCATTGTTGGCATTAAATGGTGTCAGACGCATTTAATGTAAGCAAGGTCACACGAGTGACCTTACTTCCCATATAAATACTCCAAAGTTTTATTATTCTATATCACATTTTTCTAAGCCTACAATCGCTGCCAAAATACTACAAGGCCCGAGAGTTTTACTATAAGAACATTAATTGTGTGACCACCCTCATTTACTCCCTTAACATCATTATTAAAAGCTCACTTGTGTTTAAGGTTATTGCATTTCCTTTATTGCACTAAAGGTGTTTGTTCCTTCTCCCTCCAATCAAGTCAACTGTGGGATCCCTTCAACTTATTACATTCTCATAGCATTTATGTTGTAAGAACACATTTAATGCAGGAGTTTTGGATATTGAACGCCTTTACCTCTCACCTACATTTATTGTCACTAGTAGTTATTCTTTGGCATTAATATTCATCTTGATAAGGGTTACGCCTCACTTGATACCAACCGTATCACAAGAAACCACATCTTACATTTGGTGACTCTGCTAGGGAGGTATTCTCATTTGAGAGATGGATAACAGAAATGTGGCCAAAAATATTGACTTTGATACTATGCAATGTGGAGAAGAGGGAGATCTTACTGTTTTGCAGGACGGAGGAGTTTCTCATAACACGGTAGTCGCGCCGAACACTACTTATATTTTAAGCCCAGGTAGTGGAACTCCAATCACGTCACCATTCATGGTGCCAACAGTGGCGGCTCGTACATAGTATAGCCCTCATCCCCTAGTATGGAGGAAATGAAGAAAGAGCTCTTGAAGATGATGAAAGCTTCTAAAGATGGAAGTGAAGCTTTCTCGATGTACGATGACTTTCGCACTCCATATCCAGAGGAGTACAATAACGAACCCTACCCAGAAGGGTATATTCCACCTACCTTCGAAAAGTATACAGGAAAATGAGTGAATCCCAAAGAGCATATCAAAAGGTTTGTTGAGCACCTGGGGCGCTATTACAGTAATAAAAAGCTAAGGTTGAGAGAGTTTTCGAAATCTTAAATCGAGAAGTCTTACACATGGTATTCCTATTTGGCGTCGGGCATTGTGGCCACTTGGGAGGACCTCCACGTCCAGTTCGTACAAAAATTCTTCTTGGCGAAAGATGAATTTACACTTACGCAACTGGCACGGGAGAAATAGAAAAGAGGCAAGGATGTTGTTGTATACATCCGAAGGTTTCGTGAGCACTCTCTAGATGTGAGAGAGGAAACATGAGAAAATAAACTTTTGCAAGCATGTACGGAGGGTTTGCTACCCGAATATATATATATATATATATATATATATATATATATATATATATATATATATATATATATATATATATATATATATATATCACTTGATAAATGAAACTTGAGAAGGTAAGTTCGAAGCCTTCCTAAAAGCTATGAGGAACGTTACTTTGGTTGTAAAACCATTGCCAACACCCTCAGCCCTACTCAGTCTGCTACTAAAGCCACCAGGTGGCTTAGGGAGAGGGCTACCCCCTCGCGTTAACTACGTTGATGGTGAAAAAAGAAGGTAGGGAGATGGACATCACGGAGGAAGATGAAGAGATAAAGATAATATAAAGGAAGTTTGATAACAAAGATGATCCCCAAAAGTTACCTTGTGCAATTGAGCAGACTATTGAGACTTATGACCTCATGGTCCGTGATAAAATGTGTTGGGCTATTGAGGGTGAGATGGCACCCCTCACGTGAGAAGATAGGGAGAACCTAAAATTCTGCACAATCCACAAAAGGGTGGGGCACCTAACCAGTAAGTGCTTCATGCTGCGAAGGCTGATTGATAAACATGCCAAGAGGGGGACATCCAGTTGCCACAAACAGATATAAATAACAATCATTTCCCAACCTATGGGGCAAACATAGCTTGCGCATTTAATGACGAGGAAGAATGATTGAGAGAACAAGATTGGATGAACGAGGTGGATTTTGAGGAATCCCTTGACGAATGTCTATTCCAGATGTCTCAATTGACGTTAAAAGACGAAGTAGTAGACGAATTGAGTCCGATCGATGATTTGAGCAAGCAGTTGGAAGCTCGCTCTCTAGGGGCAGTGAACAATGTGATAGCATATTATAAGTCCCCATTCTGAGATGTAGAGTAGATTTACGAGCTAGAAGAAGAAAAAGTGGATCCATGGGTGAAATGTGTCGCTGTTACACAATAACAAAAGTTTGGTTGGTTTTATGACCAAGTGGGGCTGCCCGAGAACTCTTGTTTGGAGGGCATGCGAGCGATCTTAGAGATTGCTAAGAAAAACATGGCTCCAAACTTACGATGGAGGGGGATAATGGCTAAGTTAGTGAGGAAATTCCTCTCGGAGGTTACATTCCAAGAGGCTGATAGGTCAATCAGGTATCCCCACAATCGGTTGCTCTATGTGATGGAAAGCATTAATGAGTGCAGTTTCAATCGTGTTTCGATGGACAACAGATCCTACATCAATATCATAACCATAGATTCTTTTTATGCCTGCAACATATTTGAGATAAGGATTGTACAAAATCCTTTGCCAATCTATGGGTACGACAATCACTCCTCCAAGTCGATTGGCTATGTTAATGTGGGAATCAATATGGGAAATATTACTTCTTATATTAAGTTCCATTTAATGGACTATGAATTGTCCTATCAGCTTCTCGTAGGAAGGGTATGGATTCACAACCACGGGTTGGGGCCTTCCACTTATCATCAATGTACCAAGGCAAACATCAAGGGGATGAGGTAGTCAATCGAGCATCCAGGAAGCCTTTTGCACGAGAGGGACCACACTTGGTGGATGCTTCTTTTTATACAGAGTCGGATAAGGAGTCTATGCTTACTCAATATACTAGGGGAATTAATATTCCTAGCACTAGAGAAAAGGTGCACGCATCAGCTCTCCCAGTGGTGGATTTTGAGGAATAGGAGATTTTTGCGAGGAAATTAGGCCCCCAGCCTATCTAGATAGCTGCGTGATCGAATGACGCCCCGTATTAACCCTATTGAGCACCAAGTTCAACAATAAAGTGTGCTTAGCAGATTTTCATCGAGAGAGTTGGAGGAAAATAGCCGCAAGAGGACTCACCGAGAGGAGAACACTTGATAATGCAAAAGGATGGTTCAAGCCAATGGTAAGATCATCAACAAACTATGAACGTGTGGGCGGGCAGCCAAAGGCCTTGAGGATAAGGTTGACACGGTTTATAAATGTTTTTAGTGGATAATTTGGATCATTATTTGGTAATTGACAACTCTAATACTCAAAAATTTGTGCAGGAGGTAGAAAAAGAGCCATAATTCATGAAGGACAGGCCGAGACCCAAATACAAGAGTTAGAACATATAGACTTGGCCGAAGTAGGTGATGATCCTAGGCCCGTGTTTATATCGAAAGACCTTGAGGTTTTAACTATGGGGACTCTAGTTAATCTGTTATGAGAGTTCAAAGATGTCTTAGTGTGGAAGTACTCTGAGATGTTAGGGGTAGACAAAGAGGTGAGTTGCCACAAGCTAAATGTGATGCCATTCACGATACCAGTAAAGCAAGCCACTAGAACGTATAAGGCATAATTGAACTTAAAAATAAAGGAGGAGGTTCATAGGTTGCTCGCTGCGGGTTTTATTGTGCCTATCCAACCTCCTATTTGGATATCCAGCATTGTGCCGGTGGGAAAGAAAGACAAGAACCAAATTAGGATCTGTGTAGATTTTAGGGATTTGAACTGAGACTGGCTAAAATATGAGTTCCCAATGCCTTCCATTGATATCTTGATAGATGTAACAACGAGGTACGCAATGTATAGCTTAATGGATGGCTATATGGGATGCAACCATATCAAAATGGACACAAATGACACTGAGAAGATTGCCTTATGTACCCGGTTAGGTAACTTCATATATACGGTTTGTTCTTTTGGACTAAAAAATACAGATGACACTTTCAAAGGACCATGATGGCCATATTTTATGATCTTTTCCATAAATTTATGTAGTTTTATATTGATAATTTGGTAATCAAGTCCAAAAAGGAGGCTGCGCACCTGACAGATCAGAGGAGGGTGTTCGTAAAGTGCCGAAAGTACAAGTTAAAGATGAACCCCATCAAATGCGCATTTGGGGTTATAAGTGGAAAGTTCCTGGGGTTCGTTGTAAATAGGCAATGATTGCAAATTGACCTTGACAAAGAAGAAGGGTATCCTCAACATTCCAAGGCCTAAGTCGGCGATACAGTTGAAAAGCTTCATGGAAAAGGTTTCCTACCTGAGGAGATTTGTGTTTGGGCTCGCTGAGGTCATCCATCCGATGATGGAGCTACTGTGAGCAAAGACGAAGTTTGTATGGGAGCAATCACACCAGGTTTCTCTAGACCAACTAAAATAAATTCTAACATCCCTGCAAATAATGATACCCTCCGGGCAGGTATTTCTTTACAACTCTATCTCACATCTATTGGGAGATCAATTGGGGCATTATTAACACAGGAGGTAGAGAGTGTGGAGAAACTCGTATATTAATTGAGTAGGATTATACATGGGTAGGAGGCCAGGTATACTAGCATTGAAAGTCATTATTAAACTCGCATATTTGTTGCATATAAACTTAAGCATTACATGTTGTCTTTTACGGTCCTCATCGTAGCTAAATGTGACCCAATAAAGTTTTTACTTGCTAGAACTGTGCTAATAGGTAGGACAACCGATGGTTTCTCATACTTTCATAATACAACCTCAAGTGTGTGGTTCCTCGAGCCATCAAGAGCTAAACGTATGCAGATTTATTGGCTATCTTCCCATCACTTTAAGTCGCCAATTGAAGAGCTATCGGGGGACAATCTACAGGCCAATTACTTGGTGGATAGCTTAGAGGAATGGATCATGGAGTTCAATTTTTCCTCGGTGAAAAAAAAGGTGCGGCATGAGTCTTTTTGAGATCAGAAATAGAGGAAGTTTGGTTATCCTTTAAGTTGGACTACAGTTGTTCGAACAATGAAGTTGAGCATGAAGCCTTGGTGATAAGATTGCTAGAAGCTTTGCGAAGAGAGATCCAAGTATTTAAAATAAAAAGGAATTCTAACATAGTGGTGGAACAAAGGAATGGTGAGTATTATCTAAAGCACGTGAGTTTGGCACCCTACTGAACAATTATACAGAGGCTGCTCGGACAGTTTTATTTGGTAAAGATCAAAAGACAACCGAGAACTATGAATAAACATGTTGACGCCTATGCCATGATTGCCCAAAAATTACCTTTTAAGGAGACTTAATGGGCATTAGAATCACTAAGAGGACAACTCCCTCGACCGTGATTGAAATATTACCCACAAACGATAGCAATGATTGGAGGGGTAAATAAGGAGGCAATTGGAAACGGGGGAAGGACCAATGAATTATATTTCACCACCTGAGGCAATTTTTACTATAAAAATAAAGGGGGTTGGCTATCCAGGTGTGTGCACCCCGAGGAAGGTAAGAGAATGTGTGTAAAATTACATGACGAAAGTTACGAGACCACAAAAATCCTTTTGTATAGAAATATCCAAAAAGTAGGTTACTTTTGGCCTACGATGAGGTAGGATGCCACGATGTTGGAAAGAGATTGTGGGAAATTCCTAAGATATTATCATGCTAGTGAATTTAACTTCATAGATCAGCCATCAAATTGGAGGCAGTCGTATATGGATATGTTTATGGATGGGGTTGGGCACCCAAACAAAGATGATGCCATAAGACTAAAACAACGAGTTACTAGATACTACTTCTAAGAAAGGAAATTATATCTAAGGGGTTATCATGACAGGCCACTAATATGCATCAGATTGGAGTAAGTGGAGTAAGTACTAAAGTAAGCTCACGAGTCGAGCCACATTGGGGGAGAAAAACTCTACGATCAGCTTATGACTCAGGGGTATTTTTGGCCCAGTATGGAGAAAGGCGCAGTGGAGTTTATTGGAAAATGCAAGGCATGCCAACTCCGCGGGAATATGATTCATGTCACCTCGGTGGACTTACACTCCCTCTCCACTCCTTTCCCATTCCGCACTTGGGCATTCAATCTGGTGGGCATAATCAATCCCTCCTTGAGGGGTAAGATCTTAATACTGGTGGCCATGAAGTGTTTCACTAAATGGGCAGAGGCCATACCGTTAAAGAAAGCCACATCATGGGAGGTGGTATAATTTATGAAGGAGTATATCATCTGTCGATTTGGTATCCTGAAGGTATTTTTATCAGATAATAGCACCCCATTTGTGAATAATGAGGTCAGCCTGCTCACAAAAAGATACTCCATCATTCAGCATAAGTCAATAGTGGCGTACCTAAAGTGTAATGCACAGGCAGAAGCTACCCAGAAGACCTTGGTAAATATCCTCTCCAAGATGTTAGAAGACTTTACAGGAACTTCGGATGACAAAGCACTAGAAGTTTCGTGGGCCTACAAAATAACGAAGAGGAAACCAACAGGCTACACTCAATTTTCCTTAGTTCTGGGGGCTAAAACAATCCTCCAAGTGGAGCTAGAGGTGCCCTTTGCACGATAAAACTTGTAAAGTGCAATGCTCCTACACAGCAAGAATGTGCCACTAGAGGCACTTAAAGAACATAGAGATAATGCCAAGAGACACTTCGAGATGTATAGAAAGCAATTGTCCAGGTCTTACGATCAACTAGTAAAGCCAAGGAAGTTACAAGAAGGAGATCTGGATCTAAAATCATGTACAAGACACATATGGGGTCTCTCATCACCTAAGTTTGATGTGAATTGGCAGGGGCCATATGTGGTTAGAAAGGCGCACGACTGAGGTTATTCTGAGATATCAAAGGTAGAAGATTACGTCACCTTCAAGATAAATAACAAATGGCTTAAAATTTATAATTTTTAGAAGCACTTGACATGACTAGGTACCTTTAATGTTTTTTCTCACCCGCATGTATTTTAGCATATCTTGAAGTTGGTAGAGAGGTTATTCTCACAACTTAGGAAACAAGGCATAAAAATTCTGCTTATATAATACGAGGATATTGGGTCACAAAATAAAGCAATACAATATTTTTTTTCTATGGCATAAAACTAAGTAGAATACATAGAAAATATAGGAAATACCCTTGTTATATTGATTCCAAGTTCAAATATTCACATTCCAAAAGGAGGAACTACCGCCTCGGGTTACATATAAAAAAAGAACAAGGAATCAAAGACAAATAGCAGTAAAAGTGCTCTAAACACTGAGGGTCCTCTATGAGAAACATCAAGTCAGAAGAATTTAATAACCTATAATGATGGTTGGGCAACATAGAGTCTAAAGATGATTACTCACTGATAAGTTCATCCATATCCATTTGGTGACGAGTCATCACTCGGTGTAGTTGATCTAACTTGGCTTTAGCAGCAGCTAGGGCCTCCCGGATGGCATCTATCTCTTCCTTAGCTTTAGTAATTTTTTTGCTCATACTTACCACTTCTTCAACTATCGCAGCCTGCGAGCGGTTAGCGATTTGAAGCTTGGAATAAAATGCGGACAAGTTCGTATTCTTGAAGGACTTAAGCAAATCAGTTAACCACCTCATAGAAAACCCGTCACCCACCAAAACATTAATTTTCCCCAATAACTCCTTAATCTTGGTTGGACTCAAAGAGGGCAAAGAAGTGTGCAGAGCGTCACTCAAAATAGTAGTAAATACAAGCAACTTGCAAGCCATCATAATGGGTAACACTCGGACGTAGCGAGACGTGAGGTAGAAGGATGGCATTCTAGTAAGCTTTTGATCAACTCCCTGTGTGGCGTCATCAAAATATGGGGGAAATTTACCAAGGTATGACTCACAACTTCAGTGGGGGAAATTTCAAGAGGATGTACGCTAAACGCACTGTCACTTGCAAAAGGGAAAGCAGTATTGGAGGACCTATCACCCTCTTGCAGAATGAGAGTAGTATCTTACACAACCTTTTCAATATTTTGATTAACAAGGGGCAAAATATCCTGCCCCACCAGATCCCCATCTGCTAAGTCACCTCCAACAACTACCACGGTGGAAGCCTCTGGAGGCACTTGTTTAACAATAATGGTGGGCTCCTCCAAAATAACTGGTCAATTTACCTCAACCTGAAAGAAGAAACAAGGAAATCGAGGTTAGAAAAAGGTAATAATAGGAATTATTGAAGCCCTAGTGTGCCCATAGGACCTTTATGTCTGCTTTTAAAGGCACACTTTTGGTCACTTAAAAAGTCCTAACTTTCCTAAAGGACCTAAATGGTTCCTCAACTAGGTAGTTTGGGCATTATTCAAGCCCTAGTGTTCCCAGAGGACCTTTATGGTTACTTGCAGAGGCACACTTGTGGTCACTTAAAAAAGTCCCAACTTACCTAAAGGACCTAAATGGTTGCTTTACTAGGTAGGTTGGGCATTCTTCAAGCCCCAGTGTGCGTAGAGGACCTTTATGGTTACTTGAAAAGGCACACTTGTGGTCGCTTAAAAAAGTCCCAACTTACCTTAGATATATAAATGGTTGCTTGACTAGGTAGGTTGGTCATTCTTCAAGCCATAATGTTCCTAGAGGACCTTTATGGTTACTTGTAAAGTCACAATTGTGGTCTCTTAAAAAAGTCCCAATTTCCCTAAAGAACCTAAATGGCTGCTCGACTAGGTAGGTTGGGCATTCTTCAAGCCCCAGTGTGCCCAAAGGACCTTTATGGTTACCTGCAAAGGCATACTTGTAGCCACTTAAAAAAGTCCCATCTTACCTAAAAGACCCAAATAGTTGCTCGACCAGGTGAGTTGGGCATTGGCACAATAGTACTTAACACAAACAAATAGATAAAGGCATACCTCTTTGGGAGGAACTTCAATTGTGTTGCCTTTTTAGTAGCTACTCGACCTGCTGCTCTAATTGTACCCGCCTTTATAATTTGATCACCACCCCCTCCTTTGGGGCAGATGTCTTACCTTCTGAAATAGTAGGGCCAAACAACCCCACCAAAACGTGATTATTATTGGTGGGCTTGGAGGGAATTTCCACAATATCCCTACAAGTATTCAAGGAAACCTCCTCAACAGGAACAGCCTGTGAGCACAAAGAAATAAAAGAAGTAATCTTAGTCCTTGCAAAATAGTGGCATAAATTTATATGAAAGTTCACTGATAAATAATAAATAACCAAAGTTTGTCTCACCTCAGCAGTGGTTATTTCCTCGGGAATAAAAGACGAGGGAATTGGCCTCGAGACTAGGGGAATACGTTCCTCCGGGGTGGAGATAATGAATGCAGATCATGGGGAGATTGGTGAGAAGAGTGTTAGGGAGTCTGGTGTGAAGAATGTTATTGTGTTTGTTAGGAGGAGTGTTGTTGTTTTTATTGGGAAGAATGATGAATGTTGGGTGTTTCTTGTTCCTCGTGTTGATCATATTCATCAATGATGTCATCAAGTATAGTATTGTCAACTGAGGGAAGCTGATTTCTCAGTCGAATACATTCGATGTATCCTCCTTGAAGGACGGACCAACTGAGCATATTCTTCCTCATCATCATCACCATCTTCTTCTTCTTCCTCTCCACTTCATCAACCTGTGCAAACTCATCGTTATCTTCTTCTTGCTCCTCAACAATTGGGGTAACCCTTATGCTAGCCTTAGTTCGCTTTTGACCACTTACACTTACAGGGGGAGTAAAATAAATGACCCTTGTTGCCATCTTCTGGGCCAAAGCTACCTTGGATACCAAGGATTCTTAGTATCACTGCATCAATACCATCATAAGTAAGGAAGAGCACTCACTTATTACTTTGGGGTCAGTTATGGACTTAGGGGGGATACTTAGGGGAGGATTGATGAGGGGAACTGGGGAGAACATGTTTCTTCTTATTTGAGGGGGCCTTCTTCTTTGGCTTAACAACTACAACACTTGAGCCACAAAGGGGTGTCGCCTCTCTAATATTATCTTGGATGGGGGCAAGCAAATCTATAGCCTCCTTAGCATGTTGGGTGGTAGAGACCCTTTTTCTTTAAAATGGCCTCGTTGATTGGCAATAAAGTAGGTAGCTCAGGAGGCACGTTATAACATCAATGAAAGAATAATAAGACTCCCTAGATTGTTTATGTTTATGATTCTAGGTAAGGATGCGATGAACCTTTATAGCATGCTTTTAGGGAGAAGACCATCGGGGGCATAAAAGGGGAACCGGGCATAAATAAAGTCAGTTAAAAGGACATGATTGGCATAATTTGATACATCAAACCTACCAAGGGACCTCGCCAAAGTATTTTTCACTCTGTCAAGCCAGGTATATAAAGAGCCTAGCATCAGAGCAGCTAGAGGGACTTTCACTCTGAAAGCTAATCGAATGATAAGATTTATAAGATTTCTCCTTGGGAAGTCGTGGGGTTTTCTGGGCAAGTAGATTCTTGATAAAATGACCCAGATATAGACGGCAGGCTCAACACTACTCCCAAAACCCTCTCTAGTGGGAGGCATCTCAAACACACACTTACCCTTAGGGGTTTTCTTAGCAACCACTCGAGATTGGACGCCGAATTTATCGTCCATGTATAAAAATACCTAATGATTTATGAGAAGTTGCACTTGTTATATGTCTTCACATATTTTTTCATGACTTGGCTTAGTTCCTTGCGCGCAATGGCTTCATCTCCTGAGATAGCCTCTTCAGAGAAAGTGTCTGTACCAGCAGCCTCTAGACCCAGCAGCTCGCACACATCCCCTAAGGTAATGGAAAATTTACCCCAGCCGATTGTGAAAGTGTGAGTCCGGTAACTCCACCGAGAAACCAATGTCCTCAAGGTGATATTATTTCTGGCCAAAGTAAAATCCCCAAACCACACCGATGAGGATAAACTGTCTAAGGAAAACTCCTTGGCATACTTGCCATGGATGTACTCAGTCCAGGATACCAAACCTTCACAGGAGACACCAACAGCCTCAAATTCAAGATTTAACTAGGGATAATCCCCAATGGTGGAACCAGATATGTACGCCCAGTTTTCAATGACATCGTCTTCACCTACAGGAAGGTTAGCGTCGGAACCTGGAAATTGGTTTGACACAACCCAAAACTGGTCCCCACTCCCAAAATAAGAGGCACGACGGTATTTCCCCCACTGGATTTGATGATCAACAGTGTTGGGGGAAAGCTCTCTCTTAGGGGAAGTCTTTTTTGGTGCCATTTGCAGAAGGAGAGAGAAAATAGATGAAGATGGAAAGTTTGGGGGATGAGTTTATCTTCAGAAATGGTTGTTTGCTCTCTCTCTAGTCAAGAAATGCAAAACCGTAATGGTAAAAAAGAGGTAAACGGTGAAAGGAATTTATATTAGGGGCAAGTTTAAAAAAATAATAAACGTTGCAGATAGGCAGGTGCGCATGGAATAGAGGCAATGATTATGAATGACGCACTAACGTCTGAGCTGCCTCACGTGTAATACACGCGCGCCCTTTAATTTATCACGTGTGTGGTTGGGGAGGCGTATGTCAGTTTGGTTTAAATCAAGAGATATGGCAATGATAACAAAAGTGTTAAAAAAATTTAAAAATATGAAAAGGCATGCAGACGTTTCAATGGACGGCTTACACACTTGGGAAAGAAAAACAGGCTTACACACTTGGGAAAGCAAAACATTTTGGGGGGAAACAAAAAAATCATTATAATTCCCCAAGTAAATATATTTACACCTAAATGTAACATAATAAAACTCTAAGACCAAGATTTATACGGTCATTCAAGTTCAAAAAAGTTTTAAGGTCCCTCGCGTAAGCAAAAATAATTATCGTCTATCTCTATATATTCAATGCCTATTTGTTCAAAATAACATATATTTATAGGTTGCTTAAAGAGAGGGTATTTTGTACAAATATTTCTTCACAAGTAAACAAATATCTTTACAAATGGGCAAATGTAGAGTGGGTCCAAGCCCAAAGAGGATTAGAAAGACAAGCACAGTACAAATGAAAGACCAAAGATGGTTGCTTGCAGAATACATGGTTGCTCGAGGGACTCTCCACAAAGACCCAGACTGTTAGAGGAATATAGAAACCGCACTTTGTAATGGGGATAATGATCTATTTATATTGAGTTTTGTCTTATAAATACCAAGTCTAATCTTGTATTGTTTATGAGGTTGATCGGTACCCTCGAGGGACTATATCTCGCAGGGCATGGGAGAGCTCACATGCTCTATCGAACAATCTCATCTTGGGTATCTCGCAGGGATTTAGTTTGGAGGATTGGGAGCAAGGAAACGTTGAAAATACCAACCCCTTTAGAGTACTTAGGCAAAACCTTTGGTTTATATAAGCACATACCCAAGATACCATTCACAAAGGAAACCCCTCGAGGCACCCCAGCAAAAGTAGCAACCCCTCGAAGGACCTCAGTCCAAACAACAACCCAAAACTTAATCTACATTCATTACCTAAACTTCATAGGTTGCTCGAGCAAGTCGTCAGCTGAGCGACCTTCTCCCCGAACAATCTCCCTTTTCCAAGTGATGTGATAACACGCCTTTTTGAAGGTTACTGTTTACCAACTTATTGACATCACAGTGTCTGACATTTAGGAACTCGATAAACTAGCACTCAAGTGAAAATATTCCTAGGATGGTAATTTCGTAACTGGAACATCACGTCCTAATTAATGCTACCACAACTCTGAGAGCCCAAATAGTGTTCCCGTCAAAATATCATATCCGGTGCATTTAATCCCATGTCTTTGGCATTTATTGGAGGGCATTGTTGGCATTAAATGGTGTCAAACGCATTTAATGTAAGTAAGGTCACGCGAGTGACCTTACTTACCATACAAATACTCTAAAGTTCTATTATTCCAGATCACATTTTTCTAACCTACAATCGCTCCCAAAATACTACCAGACATGAGAATTTTACTGTGAGAACATTTATTATGTGACCACCCTCATTTACTGCCTTAACACTATTATTGAGCACTCACTTGTGTTTAAGGTTACTGCCCTTCCTTTATTGCACTAAAGGTGCTTGTTCCTTCTCCCTCTAATAAAGTCGACCATGGGATCCCTTCTATTTATTACATTCTCATAACATATATGTTGTAAGAACACATTTACTATAAGAGTTTTGGATATTGAACGTGTGGACCTCTCACCTACATCTACTGTCACTAGTAGTTCTTCTTTGGAACTAATCTTCATCTTGATAAGGGGTTATGCCTCACTTGATACTAATCGTATCTCAAGAACCCACATCTTACAAATACCAACTTCTCTAGATATAATATTTTTGAATTCAATGCCGTGGAGATTAAGGTTCATAAGATAACCACTTAAATACCATCTCATCTAGATATCATTTGAACGGACCTGACATTGGAGTTACTTAATTGGATTCCACAATAACAAAAATCATTTCAAAATCCCATATACAATTTTAAACAATTTCAATTTTGAAAATAAGTAAATTCTATCTTAAATATAATTTATCTATTACGTGTTTAGAAATAATAACCAATATTAATTTTCTTATCCAAAAAATCATTAGTGAAAATCCCTTTTTGAAACTCAATAATTCATTATGAAATGAGTTTTACGTTTTAGTTTCGTAAAACAATTCGATTTAGAAAACACTAAAATTTTATGTTCACTAAAGTGGATCTTTAGTATTTTTACCAACATTTCTAATTACTATAGCTATAAAACAATAATGTAAAACTATAAATATGCATTATAATATTAGTAGAAGATTACCTTAAGATGAATATCCCTAAGAACTTTAAGAACTTCTTAAAATTTCCCACACTTTCTCTCACTACTTCTTTTTATAATTCTAAAGGAATTATTGTGAGTTTCAATTGATTTCCAAAGCTCCTATTTTTAGGTTTATAAAACATTACGGTGGTGACATGTGTCTAGATGAATTGGCTTTTACATTAATGAGTAAACGTTGAGGTGTCGCGTAACGGGGTGGTCTTGGAGTATTATTTTCACCAAAAAGTTACGAGTGTTATATGACTTCTCTATATAGACGGCACATATAAGTTGGAGGTGTCATAATGAAGAACAAGGTGTCAAGCATGAGGTGGAAAGGTGTTAAGCACGAGGTGGAATAATGGTAAGGGTATATGGGGTATTTTACACATGAAGGGTATTTTGGTAATTTCACACTATATATTTTCAATATTTATTAGAGGTCCTTGAAAATATTTTATTTACGAAAAATTACTTCTTTATTTTTTATTTTGGTCCCTGAAACTTTCTTTGTTAGAACAAAGACCCTAAAGTTTGGTAAAATTGCATTTTCTTACCCCAAAACTTATCATCTTCCTAAAACTCAAACTCAATACGAACTCTAGGTTTTAAAATAAATTTTGACTATCAATTTAATCTCTAATATAATATAAGTCAATGTTAAAACTATATATATTAGGAGTAAGGTGTAGTTGTAGTCTCTAGAAATAAAGATATAGTTTATTGGGATGTATTTCTAAGATTGTAGTGAATTAACTTCATAGTCTATAATGTAGGTATGCTTAATATATATAAGGGAATCATTACCGTAAAGTTCTCAACATTACGTGAGAAACCAAACAAATATATGTTTATTAAAAAATTATGTAACAATAAATACTTACCAAGTATCATTTTATCATGTGCTAGGAAACACAAAATATATAAGTATAATTAGGCATACAAAAGTCGGGTTAGTACACATGATGACTTTCATCCCAGTTAGGTCGAGCTTAATCTTCAAGGTCTGAGCATAGATCTGTGTGCTTGGTCATTTAGAGAGTGTTGAATTGTCCTTTAACCCATTTGGGGTTACCTACAAAGGTATCAATGCTCATGATCATAGGCTATGCAACAGAGGTCTCTGGTGAACCATAAGACCTCATTCCCAACATGGAGGAGCGGAGAAGGTAAAGAAACCTTTGAAGTTCTTCAAGTGGTTGAATGCGGTATCATCTTATATGTTCTTATAAACATATTTTGAGGATTATAATTGTATAAATATATCATGTGTATTTTTTTTATTAAGGTTCAAAACTTATATATCTTTTCTCTCTTACAAAAAATAATGGGAACACTCACGACTTGGTTGTGTTCGTGAAAAGGCAATTCACTTTTGTGAAGTCTCTTAGCAGGTCGTAAACACTACCAAGCTTTTCCCTAAAATTCACATATGTTTTATGCGACCTCCCTCCCCACTCTAGGTTTGAGTCGACAAAAGTACATATCATGTCTATGATATTTCTACGCGGGCTGTGCATTATGTTTGAAAAGTAAATCTTTTAATATCTTTCACTTTTATTTTGGGATTTCGTGAAATACTTATTGAAACCATATTTTTTCTTATTTATACACTTTAGTATGAGATTTTGGTTATGAGGTCACCCTCCCCACTCGTGCTACTTGTAGTTCACCACACATGTGGAGAACCTTCATATGTGTCGATGGGGGTACCACATTCTCATCATCTTTGTCAAACTATCTAGATACCAAAAATATTGAGAGATTTTATAAGAGTGAAATGTCATTTGATCAAGAGTTTTTTTTAATAAGAAATAAGTTTTTGAGTTTAAATACTCTAAAGATTAAAATCATTGTACTATTTTTCACTTCCCTCTTTGAATTTTTTAGATGTCTATTTCAAAACTATGATCATAAGTTCCATTAGATCACAAAACACCTCTGACTTTATTATTGAAAAACTATATATATTTGTTATTGATAAACTTTTGTGAATATCTCAAAAATACACTACGAGGTTTAAGTAAGACAAAATATATTTCAATACTTTTAAAACCTTTAGAAAAACTCACATTCTAGACAGTGGTATAAAATCATTTAGTGGTTTCTCAATAAAGTTCATCTTCAGGTTCAAAAAGGAGATTTTTATTTGATGGAAAAGATTTTACCACATTAGTAGAGGCTAAAAGTGGTTGTGGTTGTGTAGCGTACTCCAGTTGTTGGTGCCTTCTATGAAAGATGTGGTGCGAAAGAGTGAATAGTTAATTGGTAGATTATGTGATTGTAAGTAATTAGTTTATATTTGTAAAACTCCACCATAGTTCATTTGTTTTTCATTCTAGACCAAGGTTTTTTCCGTTAGTGGGTTTTTCCTCTTATGACTTGGTATTGCATGATTGTTTTACCAATTCTTCATTTAAATTAATCATCTAATATTGAACAAAAAATTATGCATGGTCGAATTTGTAGAACATTTTATCACTTTGATATAGGTTTTCTTATTTTTGCCCAAAAGGAATTAAAAGAAATATATTGCATTATTACAACTATAATTTTAATTTGGGTACCTTTTCTCCATCTCGTATTCGAGTACATGCTGTAATACCCCGCATTTTTATCGATATTTATTTATGGGATTAATTTAATTAAATGTGAATTAATTGAGAATTAACCCGGATAAAATACTAACAAGATGTGAGTTGGTATTTGATTATAATGTGTATATATGGCAATATATGAATATTAAAAATATTGAATTTGTCGTGAGATAGAAATACGGCAATTTGGGAAGTTTTGTTTGGACGCGTGTGATAGTCGCGTCAGAAATGTAATTATTTGAATTAAAAAGTAAATTTTATTTTCATCAACCGTATGGTCATTTTGAGTGTGCCAACGAGTCCGAAACGGTCGAAATAGTCAGAAAACACTAGCTGGGGGTTAAGTTTGGGTCCCAGGGCATTATTGGGCCATACCGGTAACTTAAAAGGGCATTTTGGTAATTTCAGAATTTTGGGAATTAAAACCCACGAAAATTAGAAGTTAAAAATTTGATTTATTCTTTACCCACTAAACCCACTAACAACACTAAATGACTTAATGGGTTACGGGAGTTATTGGAAAAAGTTTCAAGAGTTTCCTAAGGCAACCTCTAAACCACCATTGTCATCTTGGAGAAAAACTGGTAGATAGAGAGGAAGGAGAATTCTGCAGAGAGAGAGATCAACCTTCATCAATTCAACATCAAATTCAGAGAAAGATCAGAGGCAAGTGGTTTAATTACGTTAATTTCAAGCGAATGTTTCTTCCATGCTTAGAATTTAAATTAATTACATTACATTGGGAGTTTGATGAAAACCCATGAAATTGGAGATAGAAATTCAAGTTATGTTATAGGGATTGCATGTAGAATGTTATTGGGTGATTATACTAAACAAAATACAACTTTTCATGATGTAAAAACGGATGTAGTTATGGATATCGATGACTTTAAATTATAGGGTTCATACTCATAAGGTTTGGGGAAAACTTTGGGAGATTTAATAATTAGGTGTTGTATAGGAAGATTTGATCCCATGAAAGTGCTAGATTACGACCTAAGAATGTTTAGGAATGTTGAGGAACCTTAAAATATTGTTGGACTAATGTTTGGGTGAGTTTTGAGAAGAGAAAGTTGGAGGAAAAACGAATTTAGAAATTCTGGGCTCGAAACTGTCACCTTGTTAGAAGGCCTGCCCAGGTCGTTCTTACGAACTCGTTCGAACGAGCTTCTAACGAGTTGACAGTTTGACTTCTAACGAGTTGAATGTTCGTTCGATGCCTTCCGTTCGAACGAGATCTCGTTAGATGGCCACTTCGTTCGAACGAACTCTCGTTCGAACGACCTCGTTCGAACGAGACTTCTAACGAGTTGACAGATTGGCCTTTTTGGCCTGGTTAGATTTCTAGTGTCCCGTAACCTTGGTTAATAGTAGAGATAACCTTACCTTGATGACTAATTGATATAGTTGGGATATTCGGGATATATTGGGGAGTAAAATATAGAAGAATGATTTGAACTAAATGGTAATTGTGGGTTAGGACGCGAATAACTAATTACGACGTGAGGATAATGGATGATGTGTATATATAAACCGGGGACACGTGTATTGGTATAAGAATGAGAAGTATACCACTAATAAATTATGGAAATTACTAAGATGTGTGCATGCTTAGTATATGTATATGATTTTATGTGTATGACATACCTACCATACTTGCTATCACGGGAGGTTTACGTCTGCTTAGGGCCATCTAATCCTTGTGTGCCCGGATTTAGATTGGTACCTTAAGAACATAATGCTAGAATGACTTATTTGTGAGTTAATAAGTCAGCTGACTATGGAGCGTAGGTATGTACGTGACCCATGGATATGTTGAATTATGTTCGCCTCCTTTTTTGTGCGTTGTGCTTATTCTAACAATTCCTGAGAGATTCGGAATTTGTAATCCTTATGTACGTGATGTACCGGGATGGATAGCAGAGTATGTGTGCACCGCAGCTTAGCCTCGGGGTGCTTGTATCGTATATTTATGATGTGAATAATATACGGTTAAATAAAAAGGAATTATTATGTTTAATTGCGAGAATAATTTATAGTAACTCCTTGAGGAGTTAAAAGGGGATAACATGCCGTAAATTGTAATGTTAACAAGTGAGAATACGAGTTTAATTAAAGCTACCTGTTTAAGTGATAATATTGGGAATTAATATTGTGAATCGAGTGGAAAGGTTAGAACTTATGTCGGTTTAGTTAGATATGAGAAACACTTGTATGGGTACGGTACGTTAGGAGTGCACAAATAGCCGAGAGATGAGTATTTCATGTGAGAGTACGTCCTAACATGTACTTTGCATTCATTATTTTAATGTTATTAAAACACTTGCTGTTTTTAAAATACTCTCCACTATCGGGCTCTGACCCGTATGCTTTCAAATCTATTTTTTGTAAAAACCTTTTAGGTGCCCAGCCACAAGGACACCATGCATAGGATTCCAATTCAGGTGACGAGCTGTAGATGTTGTGGAAGTTACAGGGCCTTGCTAGTAGACGCTTCTTTTGTCTTGACTCCACATTCAGTTTTAATATTTGTAGGGAATGTCGCCCATTTCCTTTAGAGACATTTTATATTTCAGTTATTCAGACTTGGGTTTGTAATTAATTCAGGATGCAGACTTGTTTCATTTATTTCTATATTGGGATTGTTGTGAGGAGTATTTCCTCTAGACTCATTTTTACTTGTTGATTTACTATAGTTGAACTTTATTGTGAATGGTTATCTTATCCTTTACATTTCACTTATTGCATGTTAATCAGATTAAATTTAAAATTTGGCAACTCACTTTTTAAATACTAGGTGGTTAGTAATCATTAAAAATGTTTTCGACAGTGATGCTATTAACTGGACCAACTTGGCATTTTGTATTGATTTAATAAAGGAGTAGCTACCCGGTATTTAATTAGTCGGGGTGTCACACATGCATTCTCACAGTGCATCATTACCATCTTCTCCACCTAACACCCCTATCAAAACCTTCGCCCCCTATCCTCTCTTACTCCCCTATCTCACGTCCCCATTGTCAATCCCTACTCAACCCCTTCTTCATAATCGACTTCTACACCAATATATGGATATTCTCTTTCTCCCTGCACCGCAACCACTTCTCCCCACAACTAAACCATCTCAGAACATAATCTCCCTGCCAAAATCTTCCCTCAATACATCACCATTGAATAAAAACCTAATCTTAATCCTAAATCAAACCCATTTGATAATAATAACATTAATATTGGATTTCCCATATTTATGTTTGCGTATATGTGTACAATTGAGGAGAATATATGGTACTTGAAATTGGAGTTGGTGATGACGATGGGGAGGTTGCACAAGAACCCGATGGTTGGGTAGATTACATTTGGGATGTATGTGTGCGTTCAAGAGCTAGGGTTTGAGAATGTGCCTAAGGTTTATTTGTTTAAGGGGGTAATGAGGTTAGTGATTAGGCATAAATTCTTCACATTTATTCCCTTAATTTTGGTATTTTTATGATCCCGTGCGGTGTAAATAGCTTGAATTTGTCTCATATTTATGACACTAACCATTTTTGGTAAGTATTTCGTATCTTGTGTAGCTCTTAGGTGTTTTATAGGTATTTCGTGCAAGTTAGTGCCTAAGAGAACTCAAAACAGTGAAAGAAAACTAAGAAATGGGGGGTTCAAGGGTATTTTTTTAATTTTATAGACATATTTTGGTGGTGGGGACAACTGGAAAGTTCAAGAGCTTTCAATTACAAGAACACTGGAAAAAACGGCACCTCAATCCGAGCTACGATGAAGAAGTTATGCCCATTTGAAGTTGAGAAAGAAATTCAAGAAGAAACTGTTAAAGATGGAACCGAACCGAAGTTGAGGAAAAAATAACTGGTTCCCCCATTTGTCACGCTCCAGATCTGTTACAAAAGTAGTCACGCTTTCTAAGTGTGACAAATTGCCATATACGAGATTTTTATTTTGTGCTTATCTTTTAGCCAAAAGAGTTTTATGTTTTGGGGACTCTTATAAACGACCTCTACACTATATATTTAGTCATTAGGACTCTTTTTATGAAGATTTCATTTATGTAAAAGCTCAATAACAAGTAGGAACATCTAGGAGAAGAATTTACATATTTTGCACCATTAATTCATGAGCTTTTCCGATTTTTCTTCAATCTTTGATTTCTTCTTGCATGTTCTTGTTCTTCAATCTTGGTAACTTTTATTTCCAGCACTTTTATTATTATTTCTCATGTTAGGATAGGTTTTTAAAGGTTGGGATGCATGAACCCAACCCGATGTGGTAGTTGCATGTGTATAAAATTAGTCCTCTAAATTTAATGATTTATTACGATCGTATTGCGTAGAAACGTGACAATTGTAGATCTTTGGGTATCGTTTGCTTCAGGGTAACCGGGATGCTTCAGAATGCAATTCGAGTGTAACTATCTCAATGTCGATTTACTCGTCCTCTGATTAAGTATGGTGCGGTCTTGAACCTCATATACGTAATGCTTTGGAGTACTAAATTCTGGGTCTAATTAATCACTTAAATTTATGATTAGTTTTATACCATCAATACTCTAGGGTAGGGGGATTATGTCTCTACCTTAATTTTCCAATTAGTTTTAGTTAACTTCTTTATTTTTACTTTTTCCTTTCTCACTCAATCATCATCTTTTACACTTTATTTTTTGAAGTAATAAATCAATTAAAATCTATCAAACATTCCCTGTGGATTCGATACCCAGATTCGCTACTATACTCCACATGAGTGTAGTTAAAGTTTAGTTTTTTTGTATTGTGATTGGAAGCCGATAACAACGACTAGCATACTTGCACGAACGCTCGGTTTCCACCTCGATCAGTTAGTAATAATCAGGTGTTGGAGCATAAGGGGTTATTTTCTAAGAAGCCTGAGGTGGTGGCAACGACTCGGGTTAGGGATGACTTTCGCAGGATCGTGTTATAAGGTTCTTATTGCCGACATAAAATTACGTGATTGCTCTCAATTATGTATGCTTTTAATCAAAACTTTGTATATTTGTTACATATTATACTGTGCATAATGTATGTTTTAATTCTAAATGAAATGGATGTGGTTTGCTTAAACCTATTTTGTTCTGATTAGTGAATATAGATAATTCAACCATTTTCCCCTTATTATAATTTACTAAACTATTTTACATTAGAGTCCTTTAGAAAATAATATCAATGTAAAATTGGAATGGACTCTAATTAAGTATATTTTTAAAATAGCATTCAGTGGGGACTTGCCTCTTAATGGTGAATGGTGAATTTTAACTATTCTTGATGGAAACAAACTATAATTATTACCTCTAAATATTGAACGGACCCCAATTTTTATTTAAGAGGTAAAACAAACACTCCCTTTCTCTCATAAAGTAAATAAAAATTATAGAAAATTACAAAACAATCCAATTTTGCCACATTATTTCCCAGAAAACCAACCTCCAAAAAGATTTTTTCAACTCAATCCAAATTTTTTAAATATTTTCCAATTTGATCCAAAAATAAGAATTTATACGAGTAGTTAGTTAGTGAAACTTTACAAAGAATGAAATAGCGTTCCAAATAGCTCATACATCAAGGATCAATTTGGTACATTCTTTTGCAGTTATTTTTGTGGGTAATAACATGTTGTGCTAGTATCATTTTGACAATATCCATAACAAATGTTTGAAGTTATGAACTCTTAATTATTTAAAATAATACGTAATTTTTTAGATACCTTTAGGCTTTGTATATGGAGCACAAGTACAAAAAATTATAATTTAAATTCTTGAATAACGAAAGTGTTGTCAAAATTTTGAATACATTGAATATATATATTTACACATTGAAGCTTGGAAAAATCTTTTTGGGGTGATGATCTGATAACCAACCCATCTTAGTGAGGTGCTCAAGTTTTTATGCTTAATTTATTTTTATACACAAAGGTCAAGATTTAATACCTCAAGATTAACTAACAAAATAATTGGTCCTTAAGATTTACTATCAAGCACTCTTTAATCCAAAATTAAAGTTGATGGACATTGGGTTACTCCCATACAAGCCTATAACTATCAAACTTGCCTTTTGGATATGAATCTGAAGTCTCTATCTACGTTAGGATGATTCTGAATCCAGAGATGTTCTTTTCCTCTCTTCACCAAGGTTCTTCTCTAATTTCTTATATTTTTCTCTTCTCTTAAACTCTCTCTAACTCACAATTATGCAGAGATTGAAAAATGGGTTGTCAATTACCTCCCTAATCCTTATATACTCCCTAATTACACCCTAATCCTATTTTCCCATTAACTCCTAGGTGTAAAAAGAGTACCATACCCTTATACAGGTCATGTTATGTCTAAAAAGCCCTCGAAACCCAATCATAACACCTGGGTACCCATTCTGGACTATGTCGACCAATTTCAGATCATCGGTGCATTCAATAAGATCATCCGAGTCACCTTACTAAAAATATTCCACCATCTGATTAACCGGACCCGATACGTGCGTAGATTACACGTCGCCTAAAACATATATAAATCCGCCAATGCAACTCTCTATTAACATAACATAATAAATCGTTGCTTTTCACTCATACGCGACATATCATAAATCACGTCTCTATTTACTTATCGCACGCTAGTAAATAATAATAATAATAATAATAATAATAATAATAATAATAATAATAATAATAATAATAATAATATTAATTAAAAAAATATTAATCCTTATCTCGCTAATTAATATTTATCGAAATCAATTTAATATCTCCAATTAAATTAATAAGTCCATGCACATGTAGAAATTAAGTACTCATAAAAGTACAAGCTATTACATTCTTCCCCACTAATAATGGAATTTAATCCTCAAAATTCGAACGTACTTGCCACAAAGATCTTTGGATACTTTTCCTGTGTGTCATCCTTATGCTCCCATGTCGATTCGGTGACATGTGGTGCCTCTACTATACACGCACTAAAGGTGCCACCTTTTACTGAAGCTTCTGCTCGCTACAACCTAAAATGAAAATAAGTCTCTCCTCATAAAAAATATCTAGTTGTAAGTCAATCTCCTCCAATGTTATATGCCGATAAGCCACATCATCCCTAAGATACCTCCTCAATGACGACATGCGAAACATGTCGTGAATCCACTGTAAATGTTACGGTAAGGCGACCCTATATACAAATGGCCCTACCCTCTCGATCATGGAAAAAGAACCCACAAACCTCGATGCTAACTTCACCTTCTTTTCAAATCGCATCACTCTCTTCATGGGAGATACCCGCAGTAACACCTAATCACCCACGTCAACTCCAAAAATTTTTGGTTCACATCAACTTAACTCTTTTGCCAGTCCCAAGTTACCCAAATACGATTCCTGATTAACTCAATCCTTGTCGACATATCCTAAATCACTTTCGGTCCGAGAAGCTTGTTATTACCCACCTCTAACTAACAAGAGGGAGAACAAAAAGGTCTCCCATACAAAGCCTCAAATGGCTCCATGCCAATATTGAACCGGTACGAGTTATTATACAAATTCTACCAATGGTAAATACTACTCCCAGCTACCCTTAAAATCCAGAATATACATCTTCAGCATATCCTCTAATATTTGATTCACCCTCTTCGTCTGCCCATCGATTTGCGGGTGATAAGCCATGCTCAAACGCAACTCCATCCACACCGCCTCCTGAAAACTTTGCTAGAAGTTGGACATAAAGATCTTATCTCGATCCAAAATAATATTGTGAGGCACCCTCTGCAATCCCACTATATCTATAATGAATAGTTGGACATACTGCCCTGTCATATAATCCACCCGAACTGGTAAGAAATGCACCACCTTGGTCATCCAATCCCTAACAACCCAGATGAAATCATGACCCTTATTGTGACATCGATAACCCCATAATGAATTCCATCGATATACTCTCCCATCTCCACACTGGAATCTTTAATGGTTGCAAGACCACGGCTGGTCTCCTATGTTTAACCTTCATCATCTGATAAGTGGTGCACCTGGAGACAAATTCTGTTATGTCCCACTTTACACCGACCCACCAATATTACCTCCTCATATCCTTGTACGTCTTATCCCCTTTGAGATGCAGCGAGAATCATGATCCAGGCGCCACCTCTATAACTGTGCGTCATAAATCCTTATTGACGCGACGCATAATAAGTATGCTACGTGTGTACCTACATTTCAAGTGCAAGTCGATCACTAAAGTAAAAATTCGGTAAGTCGAGGTTGAATCCTCATGGAATAGGATGATGAATCGCGACGACAACTACAAGGAAGGATTCTAAAATCTAGGTATCGACTCTTAAAAAATTAAGAAAAGGTGATGATTTCTGTGAGAATTTTCCACTTAATTAAATAAACATAACTATCAAGTGCAATATTAATTAAGGGAAAGCAAAAACTGGAATTTTGATTTTAGAAAACTATTTGAGAAAAATGGAGTCAGGATCCAATCCCTCGAATCGTCGGTGTTTTCGTTAAATATCAAATTTTCAATAATTTTATATGTAATTAGAAGAAAACATCAATTTCATCAAAGCAATAAATATATGAGAATTTTATTCCGCAAGATATTTAGTCAAGAATTAATTTGACGTGAATGACGAGATTGTCGACACGCGTTTTATATCCTCAAACACTCTGGTTGCTGACGACAAACGGAGTTAGGACACCTATAATATTAGTCCCAATAAAATATCAAGCCTAATAATTATATATATATATATATACAGGCCGGCTCTAATGCGGACTTAACTTGCGGATGGATTTTTTCGTATTTTTTTAAAAATAGCAATAAAACGTTTTTCGACTTGATTTTTTTCTGTGGTATTTAAACATTTCAGGGGACCCCTATAAAAAAATCAACTCAAAATGAATTATTTTGCTATTTTTAAAAAATCGGTCAAACATATGTCAGTTTTTAAAGCTCTTTAAAACTGACATATGTTTGACCGTTTAAAACTGACAAATGTTTGACCCATTTTTTAAAAATATTAAAACATTTCATTTTGATCTGACTTTTTTTACATGGGTCCCCTAAAATATTTAAATACCAAAAAAAAAATTCAAGTCGAAATTTATTTTTTTGCTATTTTTAAAAAATACACAAAAATCCATTCGCAAGTTGCGTCCACATTAGAGCCTGACTGTGTATATATATATATATATATATATATATATATATATATATATATATATATATATATATATATACACACACACATATACATACATATGTATATATACATATGTGTATATCTATATAATAATGGGTAAGGGTCTTTTTACTGTTTCATAAGTTTTTAAGACATTTCATGGTGAGGATGAATGCCAACATGACTAGAAATCAAGAGCGGAGATTAACTTCAGTGTTTCCCCTCTTTTCTGTGGCAAAATTGGAAATACCCCTTAAACCTTTTGAAGACAACTCGTTGTCTGACAAAACCCACTGCCCCACACGTTAATTATGACACCCATTACCTTGAGCCCTTACCCCATATCCTTTACCCACATGTTACATTAATGTTTTCTATAGTTATTTTTCGCCCATATCTCTCACATTTTCTCCCTCTTACACTCAGACAATAGAACTAGCCGCGGTTCATTCAGAACACTTCTTGCTCAAATCTCAACTACAAAGGTCCCCAAGTTTGGAGCCTAAACAAAAGCATTGTTCTTTTTCGCGTAAACCTCTCTCTCCCTCTCAGTGTATTCATGTGTTTTGTGGTGTGTATTTTGATTTTGGTTTCAAATCACATTTCAGATCTGAAGTGTATTTTGTATTCACGTTTGTGTATTCAGATCACATTTGGGTATTCACGTTTCAGATCTGAAGTGTATTTTGGTATGGGAAAGGAGGTGTGCAACTGGGTTTGGGCGTATGATGAGAGAGAGAGGGAGGTTCCGACCTCAGTGGGGCATATGCCATGTTCACCGGTAAGGATGCCAACAGAGCTCTGGCCATGTCTGTAACGTCTCTTATCTTTTGTTGATGTTTGTTATAACATGATTCATTGAATGCTTAACATAAATACATGGTTAGAGGTTGTGTTGAGCTTTTGACTCTATACTAATTTTCTTCTTAATATAAACTTCATAATCATTTAACGCTGCCATATTTCATTTTTATGTTTTGTCACTTCAGCTTTTTCTTTACGATTGTTTTAAATCTTGGGGGGGTGAATGAAGGCAGTAGATTAAATCTTTAACATATAGTGGGGTTTTATATCTAGCTCTGTTTTTATGTTTTTATCCCATAAATTCTTTTTTATTCTCATTTAATTTTGTGATAGTGTGTTGGATGAGTATAGTGATATCAGGATTTAAGGACTTCACTATTGAATTTTTTTTATATGTCTGCATAGATCTTTATTTTTGTTTTATGGATTTTTTATAAAGTGAATACGTCTCTGTTTTTTTTTCATTTTGAAAATAGCATAGCTAAAGTTACTGAATGTATTCAGTATTCCTAATCTTTCATGGATTCAACATATGTACAACTGAAGTTATTGAATGTATTCAGTATTCCTAAGTTTTTTTATGGTTTTAACTTTTATAAGCAGGAAGTTTACAATCTAAGGCTTTGACAATTTTCTTTTAAGGATCTGAAACTAAAATATATATGCCAAGGGCAAATATTGTACATATGAAAAAGACCCAAAAACAGATTAAGTCTTCTTACTTAGAAAAATAAAACCTGAAACACCTTGATTATGATGTATTATAACTATCACCAGAGTGCTGGGTTTGATTTTCCCGTCTTGATATTTTTCCAACCCATGCTGGGTTTGATTGTGTTTGGATCTTGGGTTTGATTTCATATTCGGAGTATCTTTTCATCTCTTAAATATCTTTATAGTGGTTGTTTACTTACACTTATTTGCATTGGATGGAAATAAATACTTACAATTTACATTTTTTTACATGTTAACAGGTTTTGTATCCCCTTGCCTTGGATCGAAAAGAAGGTAGGTTACCCTCACGATTTTTAGTTTACTAGACTTTTTGAAGTTGACCTATTATTTCATTTTCAGTGTTATCAAAGATGTTCTTCCCTAGGTGTATCAAATTAAGTGATTTGGCTGCTTCATCATTTAAATAGAATTGACCTCTGAAGTGTCTATCAAAGATGTTCTTCCCTAGGTGTATCAAGATTTTCACAATTGTAGTGTGTATAATGACAATTTATGAGTAGGCCTTTCATGTGATTTACAGATGGTGTCCATTTGTTTTAATCCATGAATGTTAAACATTCTTGGTTTGGAAATATGATGTATCTACCATATTTATGGTTCAAGAAATTTTCACTGTTATTTTTATTTAATGAAGATTCACCACTGTCACAAAAAATGAAAGTTTCACTACCTGAGTGGTATATATCCAAAAGATTATTGTTCTTCAAATCACCCATTCCTCATGGTGAAGAACTACCTGCTTTAATATTCGTGATGTGGATTGGGACAAAAAAAAAGATATGGCCGAGTAGATAATCTCGACACACCGAAATCTTCATGTTATATATTCAAAAAATGGTACAAATGGTCTAATATTTTATGACTAAGGTACAAAACCCTTAATATTGTGCGTTTTAGTAGGTAAGTCAACCTACATATTGCATTTAATAACCTTATAGGGTAATAGTTAGCCGAGTAGCATTTTTAAAATGATTAGAAATTTTTTGATGGGGCCACACATGCATATTAATATGCACATAAATATTTATTATATTATATTTGTTTTAAAGGGAGAAAAAACCTTGCGTGTATACAATACTGAGAGATTCCTTTTCTAAAATGAGCTTCTAGATAAGTAAAGATTTACTGGTGACTTGACCAAAAGCCGGTGCAAGCTACTACTGACGGCCCCTCCATGACTGTACTTTTTGCATTATCAATGTATATAATATACTACTGTTTCATAAAAATTATAATAGAACTTTTATTTAATTATCGCTTTAAATAATTTTTTAATAATCGTATTATAAAAAGGTTAAAAAGGGGTTTAATATTTTTCAAAACATTTAATAAAAAATACAAATACAAACAGTTTTTAAGAAACACTTTATAAAATGTTATAAACAAAATGTTTCATAAAAAATGTTGTTTTATTCATAAAAGATATTTTAGAATTTTTTTCTAATACTTTTTATTTATTAAAAACTCGAACTTTTATAAAAAAAAATAGAATATTGTCGTATATATTTTTTTATTCAACATTTTGTGGAATGTATAGTTGGTGATATTCCTTATTACATACTTTTTTTAAAAATTAAGGTACGTGTTAAGTGTATGTTATAAATTGATTAGCGAATCCTAAAGTGGGGACTATGAAGAGTTCATTTGATGGTACATGTCAATTTACTTGCTCAATCATCTAGGTATCCATTATAACATTTCTATATATTATTGTTTTAGAAATTCACTGAGATTCTTAGAATAATTAGATCAGGATTTGTTTGTATAATTCACTTGATTCTTAGTTTGGGCTGTAATTGGTACATGGTAGATCAATGATGGATTAAACACGATTAATAATCATATGAACATATGAAAATTTGACTAATTTTTTAAAATTGTTTATAATTATGTGTTGGAGAATAAATTTTTGACTTAATAGGTTCGTACCACGATATATGTATGTATATATTTAAACATGGTGTATGTGTATATATGTAAAAAGAACTTACAATTTTTTTTCTTTTTTTTCAAACTAATAGGTTCGTACCATAGGTTATTTCAAAAATTATTTATCTGTTGCGAACTAAATAAGATTTATGGTCCTATCAACGATGGACACTTTCGAAAATTAGCATCTATTAAATAATTTTGAAAAAAATATTCCTCCTTCAAAAAAATTGACCACGATTGATATTTTGGAAAATTATACAGTAATACAAAACTTTTATGACTTGACCGCACAATTCATACCTCGAAAAATTGTGGTCGTTCCTTCAAGCACGTGCACGACTTTGGAAATTATGACCAATTTTTTTAAATTACATTTTGTTTCGTTGGGGAACTAAATTTTTTCCGTTTTTCAATTACGTACGTTGGAAATTTTCGCCATTTTGCGATTACGTACTGTGGGTACCCGAAAATCAGAACTATGGGCCTGGACGAGTAGCCCAGTCCTGGCGGCCCAAAGTCCAGGCCCCTCATCTTTTATATTGATTCGGTCTCCCCCCACGATCCCATGAAGGGAAGTTATAGGGGAGATGGAAAACATGGAGGAACCCATCACCTCCACTCATCTACATGTACATGTATATATTAAACCCTAGGTCCGGGGCTAAAGGACAAGTTGTATTCTCTGTAATCACTCTCCGGAGTATATAGAAATAATATCGGCTGCACCACCGTGGACGTAGGCACATCTTTGCTGAACCACGTACATCCTTTGTTGTGTGATTGGCATCTTGTATTCCTTGTTCTTTTCTTGATAATTATTTCTCTCATATTTATTTTTGTTGCATAATAATTGCTTCTACAATTGGCGCCGTCTGTGGGAACGTTCATCTTTCCCTGAGAATAGCCCACGTCAAGAAAGGAGTTTAAGATGTCTGACCACAGCAGCAATGCTCCCCAATCAGGAGATATTCAAGAGCCACCTGCTCCTCGCAGGATTAGGTCTGAAGTCCGACGTTCAGATCAGAGAGCTCGCCTGGAAAGACCAGCCTCAAAAGAAAGTCAGGGACCAGCGAGGTCCACGCAGATATCCAGGTTGATTGATGCGTACGAGGTAAGGCTCCACGAGAAGAGGGAGTCTTCTCGCAGATACGAGGCTGAGAATGCTCGCTTGAAAAGAAGGCTGGAAAGACTAGAGAGGGAGCTTCGTCCTGATAACAGGAGACGCCCATATCGCACTCCTAGCCCTCAGGCGAGCAAGTCTCGCATCCGAGGAAGGAGCCCTAGGCGAGAATCTCAAAGGGACGGAGGAGGCGAGTCAGACGACGACCTCCGCGAACAACTGTGAAGAGCTCGCCGCTACCAGAGCCCTACTCACAGTGACAAAAACATACGAAACATGGTCCGCAGGGAAATGGAACAGCATCCCGCTCACCACGGAACAAGATCAACTAGAGAGCTCGCGAGGCGAGCTCTCAAAACCCAGATGAAGTCACCTTTCACAAGAGAAATTGAGGAGGAGGAAGCTCCCAAGAAATTTTCCATTCCAAGGTTCAAGATTTAAGATGGAAAGACTGATCCCATCGATCACGTCAAGCAATACCGACAGGCCATGACCCTCTGGAGTCACCGAGATACCCTGATGTGCCGTATTTTCCCCTCGAGCCTTCATGATGTAGCACAGAAGTGGTTCAAAAGGCTCCCCCACCGGTCGATCAAGAATTTCAAATCCCTAGCCGAACTTTTTACGGCCCGATTCATCACCAGTAGCTCCCATCCCAAAAGGATGGATGCTCTACTAACAATGAAGAAAATGCCTCAGGAGACCCTCCGAGAATACGCGAAGAGGTACTGGGAGTTATTCAATGAGATCGAGGACTGCGCGGAGGAAGTGGCAGTGGCCTACTTCAAAATTGGGCTCCCTAGTTCTTCCCTCCTCTACCAATCCCCGACGAAAAAGGAAGCTATGACTATTGACGACCTAATGGCCCGAATCGAGAAATACGCAAAGGTGGAAGATGTCACCCCCCTAATACAGGAGAAAACGGTCGAGCTAAGCTCACTACCAAGGTAGGTGAGAAAACTGAGAACCAGAGGAAATGAGGAAAGAACGGAGGCAAAAATGGCTCCAAGAACGGAGGGAACCAGGACGCGTCGAACGCATTCCAGGCGGTCAACACCGTCTTCAAAGAACCAATTTACAAGGTTCTCGCGAAGATCACGGATGAGCCATTCATCAAGTGGCCCAGAAAGATAGGAGGAGATCCCTCGAAGAGGAACAATGCGTTAAGATGCGCTTTTCACAAAGAGGGAGGACACAAGACCGAGCACTGCAAAGCTCTTAAGTCTCACCTCGAAGAGTTGGCCCAGTCCGGGCATTTGAATGACTTTGTGGAAAAAAGGGCAGAGAAAGTGACTGCCAACAGAGAGGTGAGACCCGACAACATTCTGGAGGATGATGCTGGACACGAGTTCGCAGTAATTCACGGAGTATCTGATGTCAGTAGATACAAGGGAACTCAGCTCGAATGGAGATGAAAAAACTTACAGCGGTAATGCAGGCTTTTCAAATCGATCCAGCAAAGTCACAGTCAGGAAAGCGTCGACGAGCAGAGGACGTCAACTATAACAAGCATATTATTTTCACGGATGAAGATTTGATGGGAGTAAGGACCCCACATCATGATGCCCTGGTCATTACACTCAGGATAGCCAACTTTGACATCGACAAGCTGCTCGTCGATCAAGGAAGCTCATACGAAGTAATGTACCTCGACCTATTCAGGAAATTGAAGTTGAGCGTCGCCGACCTAAAGGAAGCTACTGTTCCTTTGGTCGGCTTCACTGGAAAAATGACCATGCCCCTAGGCAAGATAGTGCTGCCAGTTCGTGCCGGGAACGTCTCCAAGATGATTGAGTTTTTGGTAGTTGACATCGAATCACCATACCAGGCCATCCTCGACAGAGGATGTCTTCATGCAATGAAGGCGGTCTCCTCGACCTACCATCAGAAACTCAAGTATGTAACCGAGCGAGGAGTAATGGAGATCCACGGCGACCAATCAATGGTGAGGAAGTGCTTCATAGCAGCCATCCGACCAAAGCCAGAGAAGAAGGCTGGTCAACCAGCCGAGAAAGTTGAAGAGGGTGTGATACCTTCAAAATAGCAATTAAAGTATGGAAGACCTGGAGTAGAGGAGACCAGGCTCCTCCCCTCCGAGCGTGTCATCAAGGACCTGGTAGAAGTTATAGCCGAAATTGATGACAGTAGCAGAGTCTTCTTGATTGGAGCATCTCTCACTGACCAAGAACAGAAGGAGTTAACGACCTTTCTAAGGCAAAACGTAGATGTTTTCCCATGGGAACCATACAAGTTGCCTGGCATTGATCCTGATATGGTATGTCATCAGCTGCACGTCGACCCCACATTCAAGCCAGTCGCACAGAAGGCACGAAGAACTGCACTTGAAAAGGCTAAAACGGTCGAAAAGAAAGTCAAAAAATAGTTAGATGCAGGATCCATACGGGAAGTGCAATTCCCCAAGTGGTTGTCCAACCCAGTAGTAGTTTCGAAGAATAATGGGAAATGGAGAGTTTGCATCGACTTCACTGACCTCAACAAAGCATGCCCTAAGGATAGTTTCCCCCTCCCAAAGATAGACCAACAGGTAGATGTCACTGTAGCTCACGAGCGAATGAGTTTCCTGGACGCATACTCAGGATATCATCAGATCCCCTTGTATGCCCCAGACCAGGACAAAACGGCGTTCATCACGATAGTTGGGCTATATTGCTACAAGGTCATGCCATTTGGGCTCAAAAATGCGGGGGCAACCTATCAGCGGCTGGTCAAAAAAATGTTCAAGGATCAAATGGGAGACACAATGGAGGTCTACATCGATGACATGCTCGTTAAGAGCAAGAAGAAGGAAAATCACCTCTCAGACTTGTCAAAGACCTTCGAAATCCTCAGGAAGTACCGAATGAATCTTAATGCGAGCAAGTGTTCCTTCGGTGTCCAGTCAGAAAAATTTCTTGGATACTTGGTCAGTAAGAGAGGCATAAAATCTAATCCAGACCAGATCAATGCAATTAACTGTAATACCTCGCATTTTTATCATATTTATTTATGGGATTAATTAGATTAAGTGTGAATTAATTGAGAATTAATCCGGATAAAATACTAACGAGATGTGAGTTGGTATTTGATTATAATGTGTATATATGGCAATATATGAATATTGAAAATATTGAAATTGTCGCGAGGCTGAAATACGGCAATTTGGAAAATTTAATTGGAACGCGTGTGTCAGTCGCGTCGAGAATGAATTTATGAGATTTAAAAATATTTTTTTTTTATCAAATAGTCATTTTGAGTGCGCCAACATGTCCAAAAGGGCCGAGATAGTCAGAAAATACTAGTCGGGGGTTTAGTTTGGGCCCCGGGGCATTTTTAGGCCAAACCGGCAACCCAAAAGGGTAGTTTGGTAATTTCGGAAATTTGGAAATTAAAACCCACGAAAATCAGACTTTAATTACAACTTATCATTAAACCCAGTAACCCATTTCCAACCTCAATCTAAGTAGTGGGCTACGGTAGAAGTTAAGAAACTATTTCTAACTTGCCAAAAACCAACCCCCACCTCAATTGTCATCTTGTGAGAAGAGCTTGTAGAAAGTGAGAGAGAGGAATTCAACCATCTTCAACCAACAACAAATCTGGAACATAAGGCAAGTGATTTAGTTACAATTAATTCCATGAATGTGTTCTTCCATGTTTAGGTAATTATCGAATTTTGTCTTGGAAGATTGATATAGACCCATGAATTTGAGGATTAAAACTATAAACTATGTTAGGAATTGCATGTAGACATATTCTGGATGAATTATGAATTCAAAATATAACCCTTGATGATCTAAAAATGGATTTAAGAAGAGATTTAATAATGTTCTTGAAAGAAATAGAAAACTAGGGTTCTTGATGAAGTTTTGATCCAAATAAAGCCCTTGGTTGATGAATTATTGGTTTTAGAACGTTAACAATGTTGTAGGATGGTTGTATGATGATATTATAACGTTAAATTAGAGTTTCATGCATTATAATGGATTTTTGGGACGAGTTGAGGACTGCAAAACGAAGCAGTCCATAGCCTACCTGGTGCGATCGATCGATCGACATTCATCAATCGATCGATCGACCACCATCGGTCGATCGAGGTTCAAGGTCGATCGATCGACCTTCCCAGAATGAGTAAAATTTTCCTAGTTAAATTTTAATGATGTTAACCCTTAGAAAATTATTATTGGAGACTTTATGAATATCCTTAGACTTAAGGAAGACCAGTAGGTATGGTTATAAAATTTGGACCTTAATTAGAATTCAATTTGAGGAATTATTCTAAAAGCTAATGAAATTCGATGAGTGAGATAATATTAGGGTTAAAAGAGTAAATTTGAATAAATTGATGAAATGAGGCTTGGGGCAGAAGTAAGGACCTTAAGAATAATGATGTTATGTGTGGGAATAATAGGAAACTTAATAACCCCTTTGAGATAGGTTTTAAGTACAAGAATCTATGGCGTGAGATGTGTCGACAGTCTACATTATATATTATCGGAAGACTTAAAATGTATAAAATTGGAATAATGGTATAAGGATGTATAAAATACCTTTATTAATATTGAGATATCTAAGATGTGTGCATACTTAGTATATGTATATGATTTTTTATGTGTATGACATACCTACCATACTTGCTATCACGGGAGGTTTACGTTCGCTTAGGGCCATCTAATCCTTGTGTGCCCGGATTTAGAGTGGTACCTAGAGGACATAGTTCAAGGGAATGACTTAATTGTGAGTTATTAAGCCAGCTGACTATGGAGCGTAGGTATGTACGTGACCATAGATATGTTGAATTATGTTCGCCTCCATTTTTGTGTGTATGGTGTTTATTCAAACAATTCCTGAGAGATTCGGAATTTGTAATCCTTATGTACGTGATGTACCGGGATGGATAGCAGAGTATGTGTGCACCACAGCTTAGCCTTGGGGTGCTTGTATTGTATATTTATGATGTGAATAATATACGATTAAATGAAAAGGAATTTGTTATGTTTAAATTGCGAGAATAATTTATAGTGACTCCTCGAGAAGTTAAAAAGGGATAACATGCCGTGAATTGTAATGTTAACAATTGAGAATCCGAGTTTAAGTAAAGCTATTTATTTAAGTGATAACATTGGGAATTCATATTGTGAATCGAGTAGTTGGGTTAGAACTTATGACGGTTTAGTTAGATATAACTAACACATGAATGGGTACAGGAACGTTAGGAGTGCACAGTTAGACGAGAAGTGAGTATTTCATATGAGAGCACGTCCTAACATGTATTTTGCATTCATTGTTTTAAATGTTATTAAAGCACTTGCTGTTTTTAAAATACTCTCCACTTTCGGGCTCTGACCCGTTTGCTTTCAAATCTATTTTTGTAAAAACCTTTTTAGGTGCCCAGTCACATGGACACCATGCATAAGATCTCTATTCAGGTGACGAGTTGTAGCTGTTGTGGAAGTTATAGGGCTTTGATATTAGACGCCTCATTTTCCAGTCTTGACTCCATATTCAGTTTCATCATTTGTAGGGCATGTCGCCCATTTCTATTAGAGACTTTTTATATTTCAGTTATTCAGACTTTGATTTGTAATTAATTCAGGATGCAGACTTGTTTCATCTATTTCCATATTGAGATTGTTGTGAGGAGTATTTCCTCCAGACTTATTATTATTTGTTGGTTACTTTATTGAGACCTTATGGTGTTTGGTGATGTCATTCTTTTACATTTCATTTATCGCATGTTAATCAGATTTAATTTAAAATTTGACAACTTACTTTTTAAATATTAGGTCGTTAGAAATCATTAAAATGTTTTCGACAGTGATGCTATTAACTGAACCAACTTGGCATTTTGTATTAATTTATAAAAGGAGTAGCTACCCGGTATTTAATTAGTCGGGTGTCACATTAACAGGGTACAACCCCCTCGAACAGTCCGGGACGTGCAGAAGCTCACTAGAATGCTCGCTGCCTTAAATCGCTTCATTTCCAAATCCTCCGAGAAGTGCAAGCCTTTTTTCCAGCTTTTAAAAGGGAGTAAACCAATAGAATGGAGCCCAGACTGCTCGCGAGCTCTGGACGAGCTCAAGTCCTACTTAAGATCTCCACCGCTGCTTGTCATACCACAACAAACGGATTCTTTGTACCTGTACCTCTCGGTATCCAATCACACTGTCAGCTCGTCATTAATAAGAGAGGTTGCAGGAATCCAACACCCCGTTTACTACACGAGCAAGACCTTATTAGACGCCGAGCAAAGGTACCTGCCATTGGAGAAGCTTGCCTTTGCACTGGTAATAGCCTCGAGGAAGCTGAAGCATTATTTCGAAGCCCATACTATCATCGTCCTTACATCTCATCCCCTTAAGGCTGTCCTAAGGAAAGCGGATTTGTCGGGCAGATTGTCTAAGTGGTCAACCGAGCTCGGTCGGTTTGACATCCAATTTCAACCAAGGACAGCTATCAAGGGTCAGATCCTTGCTGATTTCATAGCCGAATTCACAGGCGAAGAACTCCCCGACCAACCTCAACCAACAAAGCAAAAGAAGAACCAAACAACAGTGGAAACATGGAAACTATTCGTTGATGGAGCCTCCAACTCAAAGGGGGAAGGCGTAGGCATTGTTCTCATCACCCCAGAAAACACCATCCTTGAGTAAGGAATCAGGCTTGGATTTGCAGCCTCCAACAACGAAGCAGAGTACGAAGCCCTAATAGCCGATCTCCAAAACGCGCAAACTCTGGGAGCAAAACGTTTACAGGTGTTCGACGATTCTCAACTAGTCTCCAATCAGATAAGTGGAGATTACAACGCGAAGGATGAAAGAATGGTAGCCTACCTCTCCCTGGTGAGAAAACTAATGACGAGCTTTGAGGAGATTAACATCCAGCAGTTTCCCGGAGGGCAAAACAGTCATGCCGACGCCTTAGCAGCCCTAAGCTCGGCAGTTAATTCTAGCCTTAAAAGGGTCATTCCCATCGATTTCCTCATTTGTCCAAGCATTAACCATAACAGCAAGCTCCTAAACATGGAACAAATACTTCAGGTGGGATCAGCCCCCAGCTGGATGGACCTCTTAAAAGATTATTTAAAGGAGGGCACGCTCCCAGAGGACAAGAAAACTGCCCACCAGATAAGAGTCAAAGCTGCTCGCTTTCACTTATCCACAGGAGGCGACTTGTATATGAAGTCCTTCTCCGGTCCCTACCTTAGATGCGTCCACCCAGGCGATATCGAGCAAGTGCTGCGCGAGCTTCACCAAGGAATCTGTGGGAGTCATGTCGGAGGAAGGTCTTTATCCTTTCGAGCAATGAAGGAAGGCTATTGGTGGCCATATATGCAAAATGACTCCGCAGTATATGTCCGCAAATGCCTGAAATGCCAACTTCATGCTCCTATGGTCCACCAACCCGCCAGTGACCTAAAATCCCTGACCAGCCCATGGCCCTTCGCCCAATGGGGAATGGACATCGTGGGACACTCCCCACCGCTGCCGGCAATCGCAAATACCTGTTGGTTGCAACTGACTACTTCACCAAATGGATCGAGGCAGAACCATTGGAAAACATTCGAGATTCTGATATGATAAGGTTCATATGCAGGAATATAATCACTCGATTCGGAATCCCCATAACCATCATCACTGATAATGGGACACAATTCGAAAGTGGCCCCTTTCAGGACTTCTGTAACGAACACGGGATCAGGCACAACTTTAGTTCGGTGGCCTACCCTCAGAGCAATGGGCAAGCAGAAACTTCCAACAAAACTGTGATCGATGGATTGAAGAAGCGATTAGAGCGAGCCAAAGGCGTATAGGCAACCGAGCTACCCCATATCCTATGGGCATACCGAACAACTCTTCGGCGAGCAACAGAAGAAACCCCATTTTCGCTAACATATATCATGGAAGCAGTCATCCCACTAGAAGCGGATTTGCCAACAATGAGATCCGACCTTGTCGACCAAGGCCAGAATGATGAGGTATTGCTCGTTGAACTCGACCTCACCGACGAACGTAGAGAACTTGCCCTAGTAAAGCTCACGAGCTATCAGCAACAGCTCGTAAAGCACTACCACAAAAGGGTTAACCTGAGAAGATTCCAAGTTGGGGACTATGTTCTAAGGAAAGTCCTGGGCAACACAGTAAAGTCATCAGACGGCAAGCTAGGCCCAAACTGGGAAGGACCCTTTAAAGTAACTAAAGACGACCTGCAAGGTGCTTATCATTTGGAAATGATGGAGGGCAGAGAGATACCACGAGCATGGAACGCAGCTAATCTCAAGAAATTCTATTTTTAGATTCTCGAGAAATTCTATTGTTGAATCTTTTTCTTGTATTTGTTATGTGAAAGGACAGTTCATTTCCCTTATTACTAATGAAATCAGTAACAATTGCATTTTATCACACATCTTTTCCAAATCACAGGCACGATGGTCGATATAGCAGGGGAATACGCCTCCTCATGTCATCGTCATGAAACACGAGAGACCTCCTAGCATTGCCCCTGGCAATATATAAAGCCTTACAGAGGATTCTTAGGCAACGCGACCAGATTTTATACTGGCCATCAAACCTACTTTGGTTGATCAAAATCCTGATCGGATGAAGACATCCAATAACAGGTGTGTCCTCGCCAATTGCCCTAGTTAGGCCTAAGGGAGTGTGACGACACAACCTAAAAGGTAAAATGGGGCATAATGGTATTTTGGTATTATACTGGACTGGGGGGACACTTGCATGACAAAACAAAAAGGATTATGAAGCAGCAAGAATATAAAAAGATTGGATTAACACGTTTAGTCAGCAAAATTGCCCAAAACACTAACTTTTCATTAATCTCTTATATTTACAACAATGATAATACATGTTTAGTCGGCGAAGCTCGCCCAAAGCATTTACATTATCAAAAGGCAAAAAAAAAAGAGACAAGAATAATAACTTGCAAAATCTCAAGAAGGTGGAAGCCTCCGAACAAGATAATCTGCCACTCTAGCTCTTCGTCCGTCATCAGGAGCAAGGACTAGCTCTTCCACAACCTCATCTGCGTCCAACTCCAGTAGTTGCCGAGGAATAGCATCAATGGGGATCCATCGATCATCCCTCCTGGATGGGTTGGGCATCAGAGTGGAGGAGGACATCTCTTGATGATACCATAACACCGAGTTCCTCGGGACCTGAAGCTCTTTCAAGGCACTTAACCATCCTCTGATGAAAGAAAGTTCCTCGAACTCAGATAGTCTTGTTGGAGCATCTAGCCAGCCTTGATTATAACCGTCAGTCCACGCTTGTCGAGGACCTTTCTTGAATAAATGGCGCAATCGGTTAACGTCCATTTAAAGCCCAACATCAATTACATATGCTCGCCGGACATCATCGCGGAGCTCTTCCATCTCCTTATCACGTTGTTCTTCTACTTCCATGTTCCTGCCCCTAGTGCTCCTACCAGCTCGCGGGAGGGGAGGACGAGTGGAACCTCGCGGCATAGGAGGAGTATATCCAGCTCGCGACGATGAGAAGCCTTGTAGAACCGCTGAAACATTGCTCGGCGCATGCTCTCTAAGTTGTAGGACTTCCCTCCTCAAGTTTTCATTCTCCTGCTGTAGGAACTCCCCAACTTGGTTGATCTCTGTGGCCTCGAGTAACCTTGCTCTCAGTACATTGACTTCCTCTTGCACTGAGGCACCAATGCCTTCCATCTCCTGGAGCCTGTCCTTCAGCTTAGCCACTAGCTCGGACTGCTCCTTATACTTTTGATTCCTTGACCTAAGAGATTTGCAAAGCCTAACAAAGGCCTGACGAACCTGAGGACTGGCATTGGGACCAAGAGTCCTGCCCAATTGAGATGTGGCAGGAATATACTCTTCTACATCAGTCAACTACAAGACATAAAAGGGAAATGGAAAGAAAAATCAATCAATGCACTGGAAAAAGAAGCCTTTTCATTTCATTGATAAAAGTCAAGTACATCGAGCAAAAATTGGAAAAATTACAAGCAGAAGTACAAAAATAGTCCTAAAAGAAGATTAGCTAGCAACCTCAGGCTGCCCAGAGGTGGCTGGCTGCTTCCCCTTGTCAGCAGCATCAGAGGCATCCCTCTCTATAGGGATGCCCTCATTCGCCTGGGCAGGACCAACATCGGCAGGAATTGTCTGAGAGGCAAGATCAGCACCCTCGATGGCTGGGGCAGGGGCTTCTTCGTCCACAGTTGGCCTCGGACCCGGGTCATGCTCGTCGAACAGAGGAGATTCAGCATCAACACCAGCAACTAAGAGGGCCTTGTTCCAGCCCTTCTTGAAATTCAAACGACTGATGTAGCCTATCTGAACTTCGGCGTCTTCATAAGCAGCAGTCCACCCGGAGTTGTATGAATCCTCCTTGACGGTGGCTACCTGGGACTCTTTCTCCTTTAACTGCTCGTTCAGAGCCTTGTTCTCCTCCACGACACCCAGCTTGCTCGAGCAGACTAGGTCATAGGCCTGCCTCAGCTCGCTCAGCTCCTTAACCGCCGCATCCCTCTCTCGATTAAAATTGATGAGGGCCAGATCAGAGTAAGCTCGGGCGGCGTCAGCAGTCTTTAAATCAGCCTCCAGTTGAGAACCCCTGACTTCCAGAGCGGACTTCTGCTGCTCCAGCTCTCCATTCCTTCTCACCAACTCATCGCGATAACGGTAGAGCACGGCAAAGTCAGTCACAAACTGCCAAAAATAAAGAAGAGGTCAAGAAGGAGAAACAACTAAAACTTGTTAAAGAATTGAAAAATGGAGAGGATCTTACCAAGGCTAGCCTCTGGCTAGCTTGTAGGGCCAATTGATCAGACCCCAGCGCCCTCTGGCGATCTGCAGGAAGAACTGCCCTCTCGAGCAGCGCAGGTGCCAGCTGAGGAGAAATGGCAACTGAGGCTCCCTCGGGCAAAGCAGACACCGGGACCAAGGCTTGCCCAGCCTTCATCCTCGACTCCATCTTTCTCCTCTCTTCCTCTCTTTCCTTCTCCATTATCTTCCTCTCCTCCATCCTCTTCTTTTCCTCCACCTTCTTTCTTTCCTCCTCCTTTTCTCTCTCTCTCTCTCTCTTCTTCCTCTCTTGCTCCTGAGTAGAAGACCGAGAACCAGTAGCCACGGCCCCTGAAGTGGACTTTTATTTCTTTGACCTTTGTGCAAGAAGCATGTGGTCCTCATCATCATCATCTCTAATCAAGTTCTTCCTTGGAGGCATATCTTCACCTGAACTGCTGGAAGAGCTCGACGATCCTCGAACTTCAGAATCCTCCTCCAAGTCAGAGGAACTGCTACTGTTAGAGCTCCCTTCACCCAAATTACTCGCAGCTCCTGCAGGCTCACTTTCAGAGCTGCTCTCCTCTTCGTCCAACTCGATAGGCTCAGCAGTAGTCTTTTCGAAGGAATCGAACTCTGGTACACTATCCACAGACCGTGCTATGAAGCTGGAGCCAACGTTCTTATACTCAAGCAAAAAGGCAGCAGACCTGGGATGCTCGCCGTCACCCAAGGGCTCCCTGATATTCCAAGCTTTCACCAACTCCGAGATACGAACCTCGTTGAGAGCAGGCTCCAAATTCTTTAACCTCGCTGCGCAAGAAAAAGCAAAGAGGGGTTAGAAAAGTCACAAATCAACAAAAGTTGAAACAACAGTACAATGTCTACCTATATATTCATCCCCGTAGAAAGGAACAGAGAACCTCTCAGACCTCGACCCTTCAAACTGGGGAGGGAACTGCCAATTCCTAACGAGGAAACCCTCTTGCCAGTAGTCCTTATGGGAATCAGGTAAGTTTACTACCAATACCCTATCAGGACTCCTAGCTTTGAGGTATAAGACACCTGAACTAGTTCGAGAAAAGGAATAACAGAAATAGATCTCGACAAGTCCTAACCTAGTACCATACAACTGATTTATTCTATGGACGCCATTTACTATTTTCCACACATTGGGCGAACATTGTGCGGGAACTATATTGAAATAGACAAAGAAATGCAGAAACAAATCATTAGGAGGGAAAATGAGTCCCCTCTGGGAAAGTAGCAGAACATGGATCCAGTGGGCATCCTTTATATCCCTAACGTTCCTAGGAGGGGAGGCACAACATTCAATATCTACCCACTCAGGAATGCTATAGAACTTCCTGAATTCAGAGATTGACCTATTTCCAATCTTCGCCATTGAAAAACTCAAGAAAATCTACAAACCAGAGAGAGTGCAAAAAAAAAGGCACGAGAAACTTACAAAACAGAAGATCGGTTCAAGTGATGAAGAAGCACGAGCTCAAGACGACTAAGAAGCAATGTGAATGGGGATTACGAGAATAAGGTACGAGGCGCTAGAGTTCTCAGAAGAAGAAAGAGTACTAGAAGGGTTGAAGCGACGGAAGAAAAAGTGGCTATCCCAACAAGCCTTCAATTCTAATCATAGCGCACAAAGAACGAAGCGGGTGCCGTTAAAAGCAACTTCACAGTTTTTAAAGAATCGCAAATCAGCCATAATGGCTGATCATTTAAATCCATTGAACCCATAGACATGGCCCAACAAATTTAGGGGCAATTGTGGGTACCCGAAAATCATAACTATGGGCCTGGACGAGTAGCCCAGTCCTGGCGGTCCAAAGTCCAGGCCCCTCATCTTTTATATTGATCCGGTCTCCCCCCACGATCCCATGAAGGGAAGTTATAGGGGAGATGGAAAATATGGAGGAACCCATCACCTCCACTCATCTACATGTACATGTATATATTAAACCCTAGGTCCGAGGCTAAAGGACAAGTTGTATTCTCTGTAATCACTCTCCGGAGTATATAGAAATAATATCGGCTGCACCACCGTGGACGTAGGCACATCTTTGCTGAACCACGTACATCCTTTGTTGTGTGATTGGCATCTTGTATTCCTTGTTCTTTTCTTGATAATTGTTTCTCTCATATTTATTTGTGTTGCATAATAATTGCTTCTACACGTACGTTTTGAAAATTTTCGTCGTGCCTTCAGGCACGGGCATACCCTAGTGTGTATATATATATATATATATATATATATATATATATATAATTTTCTCCAATCATATATCCAACTCCTCATCTACCTAGGTTGGATTCATGTACCCTAACCCTCTAATATTTTAGCCGGACATGTTTAAGTTAACTATGCATGCATTAATGATGTTTCATGAAGACATGAAGGTTGAATAATAAAAATAAAGCATGTAAATAATATTACCAAAAGTGTAGAGAAGGAAGAACATGCACAAACCAAGCCTTGGAATAAAACCGAAAAAATACTAGCTCTTGATTGGTATTTGCATGCATGAAAAGTAAAATAATTTCTCCTTAATATCCCTCTACTTTTCTAGCCTTCTAATGAATCATAATCAGTCTATAAGACTCTTAATAACTACTTTTATCCTTAATATCCTACTTATCCAACTAGTGATACAAACATCCTTATGTGCCATTGACATTGCGCTCCTTGTCTTTGCTAGTCTTAAATCATATAATAGTTCGATACGTTACATTTTCACCCATGTAATGTATAACGTACTGAACCAAAGTCCTAGAGCCCAAATATCTGTCAACTCCCGACACTTATTAAGCCTCACGCGTGGGATGTCTCGTAAGTGAAATTCAAACAAGGAACCCTCCTAATACACTATCGCTTAGCTCTATCAGTTATCGAGATATGTTGGCCCAAGATACAGTACTGGAACATCCCAAGGATATATACTCCTATGGAACAAAACCCTATCCCAAAAGCCACTAAATATGATCTCTCAACTCTCGCATCTTTAAAGGAGTCATACTATATGATACTCGCACTAGCGTCCTAGTTACCAGTGCTAAGTCGGTCACAAACTCAATCTCTCTACTCAATGATAACCTTGATATCTCCTGAATCACATCAGTAAAGTCCCTAACCACAGGGATCGAATATAACGAGACAACTATACTCTTTGAAGTCTCATCCTCGATATAATACAATTACGTGCTCAACCCTCCCTTCAAATGAGACATCACACAAGAAATATATCCTTCCCTAGAATAGCAAGCACGATAGTCTTACAGTACTAGTCCACCATCGCTCTAGACATCGTTAACCAATCCATACCCAGGATAACATCATACTCGTATATCTTTAAAACTAGCAGATTCGGTAATTATCTAACCTCCTAATGTCCATAAGCACTCCCCCGCGGATGGAACAAATGAGAGCATCACTACCCAACGGTGAATTTACAGTCATAATAATATCTAACGTTGTGTCAATCAAACCCGTATCATGCACGAAGATAATACAAATAAAAGAATGTGACGCACACGTGTTAAACAAAACTCGCCCTATGTGCCGCCTATGGATAGAAAATATACCCTCAATTGCTACCGGCGCTGGTGACAACACTGGTCCACAATCGTTATACACATGCCCAAACTATAATTGCCCCGTGGAGGTGACAATGCTGAAACTACTGATGGGGCTGGAAGCTGCGGTAGCTGTTTCCTAACTGGGTATCCTACTGCTATCCCTTAGCCCTATTTGGGCATGCACGTCGCTTTTAGCCCTGCTACCCACATATGAAACATCTCCATGTAAAATTTGCCTACCTCTAGATTTGTTGGCCCTAACGAGACTGCCGTGTCTCTAGTCCTACTAGCCTTGATAATGGCCATATCGATTTCGTTCGGTTGTCGATTTGGTGAACAAATAACAAATTTGTGAAGAAGGTAAGAAAGGGACGACTGAATAAACTCACTAGTTACATATTCTCTTTGATTCAACAGCGGGTGAGCAATTAATCTTTGATTACCTTTTATTATTCATCAGTTTAGTCTTGAATCTTGTATTTTGTTTGAATCCCGAGTTGTATGGAGAGATGGGAGAACTGTGTGAGAGAGTTGAGAGAATCTCTAGCGGAGTGAAAGAGTTAGAACTTGAACATATGTTATATATATATATATTTGTAAGTTTTTACAAGTTGGTTCAGTTTGGGTGCTTTTAGTTTTCTTAAACTTTAAACTGCCAGTTGAAACGGGCATGGAAAAGTCTGTCAATTTTGTGTCGGTTCGACGCGGTTCGAATCGATTTGTCGCGCCATCAGTTTTTTTACACAACCCTAGTAACAATGGTTTACGTTACAGTACTAAATGTACTTTATGATTAACATTCTAACTTCTAAAACTTTGAATCTAAAATTGAAAATCATCCCAAACTTCAGGTTTAAATTTGTATTTTTATCTTTTTTAATTAAAACAATCTCGAAAGTTAGGGTCCGTTTGGTTGCCCACTTTTGTCATGAAAATTGATAAATAGAGGATTTGTCAACATTTTGGTCCGTTTGGTTGCATAATTTGGCATGGCAAAATTTTTCATGGGTACCCATGTTTTACCATCATTTGTCCACTTTTTATGGGCAAATTTTGCTTATCTCTTTGGTTGAGAAATTTTGTTCAACAAATTTGTCAACTTTTAATGAATATTTTTTCTCCCTTTTTTATGTTATTCTCAAATGTATTCTAGTGTTTTAATAATTATTTTAGAAAAAATGTTTAAAATATTTTAATAAACTATTTAAAAAAACAATTTTATAAAATATTTTTAAAAAATATTTTAAATATTTCAAAAAAAACTTTTTAAAACATGTTTTAAAAAAGGTATTAAAACTATTTTTAAAAATTATCTACAGACTATTTTTAAAACTATTTTTAAACAATTTTCAAAACAGTTTTTAAAAATTGTTTAAAGCCTATTTTTAGAAAATAGTTTTTAACAACTGCTTTCAAATACTGTTTTGAAAACTGTCTTTTTATTTTTTACGAATTGTTTAGAAACTGTTTTTTGAAAACTGTTTCTAAAAATTTGCTTTTAAAATTATTTAATACATTGTTTTAAACACTTAAATACTATTTTAAAAAATGCTTTATATTTTTTCATAACCGTTAAAATTATTTAAATGTTTCAAAAAATGTATTAATTTACTTTTTTGGTCAAATCTATTTATTTTAGTCAAATATATTTATGTTAGTCAATTTTTTATTTGTTTTTGAAATAATTATTTTAGTTTTTGACTCATTGAATTGACTTTAATTTTGACTCATTATGCTGTTTTGACCGTACAAAGCAGGCAAACCTAACATTAACCTATGAAAATTTTGTCATGACAATTTTTGTCATAAAAATTTTTGCCTACTTAACTATTTGTTCACTTCACAACCAAACGGCCGCTTATAGATTTACTATTGAACTTTAGTTATTGACAAACTGAGAAAATAAGTACAGTAAACACATAAAAAAGAGTAATTTTATACCACTCACCAATTTAAATTAAATATATAGGTTTTTACGGTCTAGTCCTTGGACTAACAATTTTGGACAAAAAAAACGGTGAACCAAATTATAAACGATTAGGTCCAACATATAAATACCCCCAATTTAAAAAAATCATAAACCTAATCGACTATTGGAGTTTTCTCTGCAACTAACGACTATTCTCCGAAATCGAAAATAACATCAATCTTATGCTTTGATCGTCTGTCCTATAATCGATTACAGTGTTCTTAATCGATTCTACCTGTATCACTTGGCTCTATCATTTGTAAGTTTATCTTTATCAGCAGTTGATTTTTCTATTTTCGATCGATTACAATAAGTATATGTCCTTTGTTTTGATTCAAGAGACTCATTGTAATATTCATTCATGTGATTGAATAGCTTTTTATATGTTATATATGTATATGTTTTTAATTTGGGTTTTTTATGCATTTATGTTTGGATTCTTAATAAATAAGTTATATTTATCAATATTTGTAATTGTTAGTTGAATGTGCTGAATGGATATTATTGATGTTTCATTCTAATTTTAAGAGTCCTTGGTTTTGATTTGGTATTGAATCACTTATTGATATAGGTCCGCGCCAGCGAAAATAACCAGTTCGATATCAGTTTTCAAAGTACACGCAGTGTTTATAAAGGACACGTGATTGATTATTTGATAATATGTGTGTGCTTTATTGCTTCATGCATAGGTTTTTAAAAAGTGCCTGTAAGTTTATATTAATTATAAATAAATATTTTGATATTTCATGCATTAAATTATTGCACACATTTTCAGAATTGTTGACCTTTTGCAGGACATTATGGTAAGTAGTGTAATAGCAAGGTGTTGTTATTTGGATAATATGGCTTGTATTGAAATATTTGAAGATAGCTCATTAGATTTCATATGCAATGAGTTGTGTATTAGGTTTACTAATTTGAGAAGTGAGAGTTTTTCATTGAGGTATTCATTTGGTGATGAATGTCGGTTCATGTTGGTTTGTGATAACAATGTTTGTTGTATGTTGCGGTACCACTTGATCGTGAAATCTAATTTCATTTGGATATATGCCATTGATTCATTACCATTTCCATGTAATGCATGTCGTGAACGGGTTGACTGCTCTAATCGAATTTTTGAAGGGGTTGACTGCAGTAATACAAGTTCTGAGAGGGTTGACAGTGGTGATACAAATACACAGAGGTTAGAGTCTTTATCATCAGGCACTAAAAATGATTTTAATAGTTTCATTGAAAATGACTTTTATCTTGGAGGTGTGGAGTCAAGTAAGTCGAAAGTCTATCTTTCGAATGATTGGAAGACTTATATAAGTCATGAGCAGTAGTGCTTTGAAGGAGGTGTAGTGGAATTTCGGGATAAATTGAGAAAGTATGCCGTTCAGGTTGGGTTCAAGTATGTGTATTTGAAGAATGATAAAACTCGAGTGACGGCTGAATGCTCTAAAAAGACTACTGAGAATTACATGTGGAGAATTCATGCTTCATTATCTACCATAAATGGATACTTTTACATACGTGCAATGAATAATGAGCATACATGTAGAGGTGTCTTTCGTAGTCCGTCAGCCAAAATGATAGCCTCCAAGTTGGTTTCAACATTGGTAGCTGATGATCTTAGAGATAACCCACTATTGAGACCAATTGATGTAGTTGGAGATATGAAGAAGAATTATGGCCTTGATATAGCTTATCAACATGCATGGCGTGCGAAAGAGATGGTTGCTGTTGATATACTTGGTGATGAAAAGGTTTCTTATGCATTAATGAATAATTATCGTGACCTTCTATTGCAGTATAATCCTGGGTCGCATTGCATCCTTGACGTGGAACATGAGAGTAAAAAATTCAAGAGAATATTTGTAATGTTTAGAGGATGTATTTATGGATTTCAATACTGCACACCTATTTTATTTCTTGATGGTGCCTTTTTGAAGAGCCGTTATCGTGGAACAATACTATCAGCTACTGCAAGGAATGGGAACAATGGTAAATTAATTTTAAATATTTTATTTTGTGTATTGCATTGAAATTTTGTTTGTTCCATTCCATATCATCAAAATACAAGCATAAAAATATAAAATACCTTTGAAGGTCTTTGTTTTAGTTCACGTGTACTTTTCATTTTTCTGCGTGTATTGTCATGATATGTCTTATTATGTGTAATACTAAGTAAAGTACACGCATAGTGCATGTAAAGTACACGTGAATGTTTTTGTTAATGTCACGTGTACTTTTCATTTTTATGCATGTACTTTGATGATGATGATTTTATGTGTAGTAATAAGTAAAGTACACGCATTTTACATGTCAAGTACACGTGAATGTTTTTGTTAATTTCACGTGTACTTTTCATTTTTATGCGTGCACTTTGATGATGATGTTATGTTGAATACAAACTAAAGTACACGCATTTTACATGTCAAGTACACGTGAATGTTTTTCTTAATTTCACGTGTACTTTTCATTTTTATGCGTGTACTTTGATGATAGGTGTTGTTATTTATAAATAATAAAGCACAGTACATGTTAAAAATGTAAAGTACCTTTGAATGTTTTTGTTTAGTTCACCTGTACTTTACATTTTTATGCGTGTATGTTGATGTTAGTCTTGTTAATAATAAAGCCAAGCAAAAGATTGGAAAGTAAACGTGCATGTCTTTTTATCTTTATCATGTGTACGGTACATTTTTATGTTTTGTCTTGTTATTTACAAACAATTTAAATTAAACACAATATATTTCCCAAGTGTTTTAGGGTCTGCGCCAGCAGCATCAATATACAAAGTGTTGTACATGGATATGTTATTTATTTTAATTTTAATATATTTTTATATTTCAGGACTTTTTCATGTAGCATATGCTGTTGTTGATTCCGAAACCGAAGATAACTGGATGTGGTTTCTAATCAATTAGCATAGTGCAGTAGTTGAGCAATATCGAAACATAACATTTATATCAGATCGAAACAATGGATTACTTGAAGGTGTTACGAGGGTCTTCCCGTTGTCTGCACATTCCTACTGTATACATCATTTACAAGGGAATATAAAAAAGAAAATTCGTGGGAATTGTGCTGGATTTCGAAAGAAAATTGTTAAAGATTTTTTGTCTTGTGCATATGCTGTCTCAATAGATGTATTTCACAAGAATATTGAAGCATTGAAGAAGGAAGGAGGAGCTGTTATTGCCATTTCATTGATAGTGTTTGCCTCCCGAGAATTGGTCCTGTGCATATTTTCCTGGTAAACGGTATGGTGACATGGCATCTAGTGTTGCGGAGTCATTCAATTCATGGATATTGGAGGAAAGGCATTTAACAGTAATGAATATGCTTGATAAATTGAGAGTGAAGATTATGAATTTCAATGCAAACAAACTTGTCGAGTCTGACACTTGGACAAATGAGCTATGTCCTTTTTTTCAAAAGTTATTGAATGAAAATTGGAATAAAAGACGACATTGGACTATTAGTCTCTCAAGTCAAAATGTATTTGAAGTTCATTCAGAAGTGCGAGCAACAGTTGACTTAGGAGAAAAGGACTTGTTCTTGTAAGAGTTGACAGATTAGATGTTTTCATGTTCTCATGCTGTTTGTGTTGTGTGGAGGAAAGGGACCAGTATTTATGATTATATTGAGGAGTACTATAAGGTATCTTTCTACAGAAAATCATACTCGATACCTATAGTTCCTGTTCCTGATTTGATTTCCTTATTTATTCCTATTCCTGAAAATCCATCTATCCTTCCACCAATGACTAAGAGATCGACAGCCAGGCCAAGAAATAAGAGAATAAAGTCTTCTGGTGAGATCACAGTAAGGGAAGTTACTTGCTCGAGGTGTAGTAAAACGGGTCATTACAGGTCTACTTGTAAGGAACCCATTTGATTATTTTTAAAATTGTTGAATTCATTCATTTTAACCATTTGATTGAATAAATTAATTAATAAACCATTTGTTTCACATAAATGAATGTAATTTATTTTTAAGTCTCATTCTTTAGTTTGTTTTTTGTGTTGCTGTACACATATTTTTTATAAAACATACATGATCATTATTCCTTGTGTTCACGTGTACTTTACCTTTGTATACGCATGTTATGTACAGTACACGCGCATTTTGATGTCCAAAGAAAATTTAGGTATTTTAGCAATAGTCCCATTTGTGAAGGTTTTGTTTATCCTAATCCCATTTGAATTTTATATTCATAATTAGTCCCATTTAGCAGTTGTGGATGGTTACAACTGCATTCCGAGAAAAATGTGGACTGCTATATGGGGTGTGATTGTATTATTGTTCAGAGGCATTTTAATTTCCACATTCATTGAATAGGACTAACAACAACAAATGATATATCTAGGATCGGAGGCAAGATGATGATCAAAACTGGGACTAAATGCCAAAGTCCCCAAGAAATTTTATCAATGTGTGTCCTTGATTAAATATACATGTACTTTATTAAGTACACGTATATTAATAAAGTACACGCATTTAAAAATGGATTTGGTCAGTTCAATATGCGTGTACTTTATAAAAGCATGCGTGTACTTTACTTAATGTACATGCATGAAGTACACGCATAATATAAATATAATACGCGTGTAATTGATGAAATGTGCGTGTACTTTATTAAGTACACGCATTGATAATTAAAGTACACACATTTAAATATAATTGTACATGCATGTTTTAGCAAAGTACACGCATATTGATATGACAAAAATCTAATTCAATATACATGTACTTTATGTATTCTGCATGTAATTTTATCAAGTAGACATATATAAATGCATGTACTATTTGGAAAATAGTTTTGGACATTACAATGTGCTTGTACTTTATAAAAGACATTTGGGTCACTCATATTCTTAAACTCCTATGGGTATTATGGTCCGCGCCAGCGACATTATTATACAAGTATTTCAATAGGCGTGTACTTTATAGACTATGCGTGTACTTTATAAAGTACACGTGTAATATATAGAGTACACGCATTTATATATATTTTTTTACATGAAATGTTATTAATGTTTAAATTTTTAACAATACACGTGATCATGTTGATAAGGGTTCACGTGTACTTTACTATATTGGGTGTATGACATAACTCAGAACACATTCATGAAAGAAATAATTTTTTTATTAAAAATAAAAAAATAAAGTACAATTTTTTCAAATAAAGAAAGATGAAAAAACTAAACAAGGCTTCTAGTAGGGATGTTTGTCAAAGGCATCCAGGGTGTCAGGGAGAGAGTCAATTAAATTCGACCAGTGTCGAATTTCTTCTTCTATGACAGCTACAATGCCTTCATGGAGAGCCTTCTTCTCCTTCAGCTTTGCGATTTTCATGGGAACTTCTTGTGTATAGAAAGACATGAGTTCTTCATGTGTTTGAGGAGGGTCCTCATCCACATCAAATAAATCTATGGGATTGGGTGGAAGTCCAGAATAGCCTTCCCTCACATATGTTTGAACCTGCTCAAAGGCAGTTTCATATGAGGAAATATTTTCCTCAATTTGCCTTATTTTTTTTTATTTCTTTCATCTCTCTCAAGAGTTTCTCGCAAGTTTTCTGGTGGAATAGCCATTATGTTATCTTTACCCTAGATGTAATGGTTAAGAAAGGAAAAAATATTACTCTTTTATAGGAAAAGTGAAAGTTATTTATTTCTTGACCAGAAGTAGTTGGGAAGTGAGTAGTTGAACTTAATAAATTGATTTTGGTTATTGTGTCCTTAATGAATTCTTCAAAGTAGTTTTCAATTAAAATAATAAATAATTATTATATTAACCAGTGCGTGTACTTTAGTAAAAATACGTGTACTTTGAAGAATTCATTGGTGTACTTAGTAATTATCACTTGTATTTTTCATGAAAACTGCTTGTACATTGTTTCATAACAATCAAATGCATTGTTTGTCTAAACCTTACGTGGATTAATGTCCGCGCCAGAGGGAAAAACCCATTTTTGTGTAATAAATATTGTAAACAATAACCAATAGAACACAAAACAAATTACAAATATATGTTTTGAATTTGAATCACAATTTATAGAAGTTTTTTCTCCTTTCGGGGGAAGAAATATTTTGACAGAAGAATTTCTCCGAGTACATATGCTCTTTGTTTTAGCATGTCAGGGTCTTGAAATAATTTTTGCATTTCCTTGTTTCTGCTTATTTGTTCAATGTAGTACATGGACAACACCCCACAGTCAATCCTAAAATTATAATAAAACAAATATACAAATTAGTATGATGTGATGAAATTTTTTGAAAGGATACAAATTAGTAATTTTTAGAAATGAAGTTTTGCTTACCCATTATATTGTTTAGGGCATTCATGATCTCTTATTAGATCAAATTTGAGATCACTTTCCAGCAAGAAATCTACGGTCCTTCTTTCTTTCTTTGTCAATGGATCATCATCCAATGTAAACTCATTTGGTGTACCTTCATCAAACTTCCTCTGAATTTTGAAACCATTATTTTTCATTGTTTCTGCTTCAGTCTTCAATAGGCACAGTATTTTTTGGAAGACAGAAAATTGTTAAGAAGACAAATATTTAGTGTATACAAATAAAAGAGTATATGAAGATTAAAGAGTGAAAAGTACACGCATAATATAAAAATACACGCATATTTTATTTTTTCATATCACATGTATTTTAAAATATGATGCGTGTACTTTGCCTAATGAGTTAAAAGTACACGCATAATATTAAAGTACACACATATTTTATTTTAAAATATCACGTGTATTTTAAAATATAATGTGTGTACTTTGCCTAATGAGTTAAAAGTACACGCATAATATTAAAGTACATGCATATTTTATTTTTATTTATCACGTCCATTTTAAAATATGATGCGTGTATTTTTTCTAAAGAGTTAAAAGTACACGCATAATATTAAAGTACACGTAACTTGTATTGGTTCATTTCACGTGTATTTTAAAATATGATGTGTGTACTTTGATAATCTGGGTAATTATGTACAACTAATACAAAGTACACGCATTATATAATGCACGTGTACACGTGTATAATATAAGTACAAGTAACAATACTAATTAAGTTTAGGCACTAACCAATTTTTTGCATCATCGAAGAATGTTGTGTTTTTTTCCTTGTCGTTCGGTCGAAGGGAATCCATGTGGACCACTTTATTTTCTTTTTTGTATATCACAAGTAATGTGAAATGTCCTACACTATGTCTTAGTACAATGAACAAATTATTACAAGTGCATAAGTATTCAAATAAATCTCTGTATAACTCTCCCTTCTTATTGACTCCATTTGTGCTACAAGCTTCTACCTGAATAAAAATTATAGACATAGTGTTAATAAAAAAAACTAAAATTTTGTTTCTCAAAACTTTCGGTTTAATTGTACTTACCCAACAATAATCAGAAAAAGTGTGTGAGTAGGAGAGCCCTTCCTCTGACAATTTTAACATCAATACTTCACTAAAGGCAAGTATTATCTGTTTCACACAATATAAAATTGTGAGAAAATAATAATGTTGAAATTTAATGGATGTCTAATATTTGGACTACATACTTGGCTTGAAATTTCTTGATTGTTGAGGACTTCAAGTAAATCTTCCCATGGGACATACGAAACCAGCCCTTGGAAAATAAATTCCCTGCATTTTATATAATCAATAAGAATTGTATAATAATAATAACCTTATTCTTTTGCACCAAAAAATATATAAATTAGCGAAGTGATAAATCATAAAACAATAAACTTTACCCTGGCTCAGCAATTTTAATAAACTCTTCAATCTTTTTCTTCGAAGCTTCATCGAGATATTTGTATGCTTCGATTGCTTCAAGCTTGACTTGAGTTTCCTTCATTTGTTCAGCTATTGTTAGACGGCATTTTTTCAGCTTTGACTCTTTTTGTTTCTTAATTGGTTCATGCTTTTCGGTTTCGCCATCAGCTTTTCTTTTCTTCTGCCCTCTAGTAAGAGGTCCTTTTGTTTTGGATATTTTGGGGCTGCGCTGAACTTTCTTTGAGGCCAGTTCAATCTTCAAACTCGAAATTTCGTCCATGAGTTGTTTATTAATGTTTTTCTGATATATTTAACAAGGAATGTTGGATTGTAAGCATTTTTTGAAACAATGATTCATTTTCTCTTACGTGTATTTTATATAATACACGCGTGTATTTTATAAAGTACACGCGTGTATTTTATAATATACACGCGTGTATTATAAAATACGTGTACTTTATAAATTTTATAATATACATAAAATTTATAATAAAATTAAGAAAGTTTAGCGTGTACTATATATCTATTGTATTTCATAGATACCTGGTCAGTTTTTTTCAATTCTGATTCTTCAAGCATTTTCTTTAACTCCGAAATTTCGTCATTAAGGATTTTATTATTATTTTCATGTAATACAAAAAAAATGTTACATTATAAACAATGCATTATTTTTAATAAAATAATGCATGTACTCTGCATTATATCTAATATCAAATAAAACTGCATTAAAAATACTATGAAATAAAACTGCGTGTACTTTGGGAAAACTGCGTGTACTTTGGGAAAAATGCGTGTACTTTGGAAAACTGCGTGTACTTTAAACGTATACTTTAGGAAAACTGCGTGTACTCTGCATTCAAAAGTACCTGTTGAGTTCTTTTTCACTCTGACTCCTCAAGATTCTGCCTCAATGTCATCTTTTCTATGTCAGCATCTTTCCATTGTTGCAATGTATCATCATACTTTTTTTTGAGATCTTCATTAGCCAGAGACAGATATCCATTCTTTTGTTCCAAAATTCGTGTTGATTTCGCCTGTTTTTTCAATGATTCATCCAATTCTTTAATTCTATTTGAGTCACTCATTGTGACTTGATCAAGCTATGCTTTTTAAAGAATTGTTTAACTCAACTAGTTGGGAATTTTCTACCTCCAACTTATTTAATAACTCTTTTTCCTTCAAAAGGTTGGAATTCTACACCTTTAACTTCTTCATTTCCTCATGGGCTTCAAAAAGTGAATCACGATCTATCTGACTCTGTACATTTAAAATGGCAGTCTCAACCTCCAAAGAGGTCACCTTCTCAATTGCACCGTTAATGTCTTCAGCTGCTTTAAATAGTTGGTTATTTTTTTCCAACAATTCCCTTTTCAAAACAGCAATTTGTTCCTCCAAATTAACCTTTGGTTGATCTTTTCCCTTATTTTTCTTTGGAGTCACAATGTTTTTAAGGGGAATATTCCAACCATGTGAAAACTCATTGTCATTAATATCTTCAGCAACTTTTTTTGATGATGAATCAGCATGTATAGGACTTTCTGTAGATATGTTCAAAGAGTAACTTGGCCCTTCAAACTGAGATTCCTTTTGTACAGGACAATCCTTACAAGCTGGTTTATTTGTAGCCTGCTTCAAAGTTGCTGTTGCGATGTCATTCTTCACAAACCATTGTTTCAAAGACGACAACTTCCACTTCAGGAATTTTGGAGTATTTTCTTTATATTCGTCAACAGGAGAAATAATTTCAAATTTCTCACATGCCCAATACTGTGATCATACAAAAAACAAAATGAATTTAATACTTGAATTACCTAGGGATTCATAATGGAAAGTACAAGAGATTTATTCAAAATACACGCAAAATTAAACGTGTACTTTACAAATTTTACAATTGTATATTGAAAGTACACGTTACCATTTCAAATTACACTTATACTTTGTCAATATAAGTTCACATGTACTTTCTAAAGTACATTTATAATATTGACGGAAGATATAACAAGAGTATTTTGAGAGTACACTGGTTATATTTGTAAAACAAAGTACACGTGTACTTTGTAAAATACAAGTGTACTTTCACATGATATAAGACGTGATTTTCAAAATACACGTGATTAAGACGTGTATTTTCAAAATACACGTGATATAAGATGTGTATTTTCAAAATACACGTTAAATATCAAGTGTATTTTGAAAGAACAAGAGAAAACATCACATGTATTTTGAAAATACACGTAATATTTTCAAAGTACAGGTAAGTATTGGTATGTAAATTTTGAAATATCAGGAATATCAAGTGTATTTTAAAAATACACGTGAAAATAAATGTGTACTTTCAAAATACACGTGAATTTATCACGTGTATTTTGAAAATACACGTTAAAATAAACGTGTATTTTCAACATACACGTGAAAATATCACGTGTATTTTGAAAATACACGTGAGTATTGGTATGTAAATTTTGAAATATCAAAATGTTTTTTTGCTCACCAGTAGGAAAATGACACATCCAGTAACTGTGCTAGGTTTTGAACTTGCTGATTTGTCAAGTGAATGTATGAGAAACTCTTGCACAGCAGATGCCCAATCATATTTATTCATTTCCTCAATATTTTCAATGTATTTCAACCAAAATTCTCCAAGGGTGAAGTTTGAGTTGGAGAAAAATAACGTGTTCAAGAAGTGGAGACACACAATTTTAACAAAATCAGCAATTCTTTCATCTGTCCAATTCAACTGATTTCTTCAAACCATTCAAAATTTCTGACTTTCCTATTCTTTTTGAGAAGTATCGTGCTTGTAATCCAGATTTTAAGCAGTATTCGGTAGCTTTTTCAGTTCTATTGATATTAAACCCTCAATCAGGGGTATGCCAAATATTTCACTTATATCTATTGGCATTATTGGAATACTACTCTTCATACGGAAACTTTTGGTTTCCGTATTCTACAGCTCGATAATTGATAAAATATTTTTATCCGTCTTCTTGTGGTCCACTTATACTACTTTCTTGTTGTAGTAGGCATTGAAAAGCTCCCAAAATGGAGTCTTCTTAAGAAGTTTAATATGGCTATTGTTTATTTTATCTTTAATATGATGCAAATCATGGAGAAAGCTAACAATATTTGACCGATATTGGTCATTCTTCTTTGCAGGACGTTTAGCTTTCAATGCCACACTAGAACTGGAACTGGAACTGGAACTGGAACTGGATGAACTATCATCAGAACTGCTCTTTTTTTGTTTCTTTCCTCTTCTTGCCTTCATCTTCATCCCCATTATATTGATCTATAAACAAAATTTAAATTACTAACCTATAATGATATGTACAAAAAATAAAATACATGCGAATTAGAATAAAACATAGAGTAAAACAATAAAATACAAGCGTATTTAACAAAAGTACATGCAATATTCTCACAAACAATTTATACAAGTCTCATCAAAATACATGCTAAATGCGATAATATATATCGTCAGTTTCATGGTAATACCTAACAGAGGTTGTTCGACAAGTCAAAAACCAAGATTCTCTACTCCTAACATATTCAGTAAAGAAGTGATACAATAGCTGAATGCTAAAAGCTCCAACATTATCAAAACCTCTTAAGCAATACTGCTCAATTCGTTTAGCTAAATCCTTCGCTTTCAATTCAGTTACTTGAAGCTGTTGCACATCAAAAGTGCAGTAAATGTCTTTATAGTAGTAGTAGAAACCAATTAACCTTTTAGCTCTATCATTGATGCGAAGGAGAAAATGAATTTCGTCATCATTAGTACTATTCACTGTCAATGTGAAAGGTTTTGTATTGTTAAGATCTTCGAACGTGCAAGCAGCAGTTTTGTAGTTGAAAATGCTTGATCGTACAATTCCTAAACAATAACACAACAATACAAAATAGTACACTCATAATACACATTAGTACATGGACATTGGATTGAACAAATTGAATTTCAATGTGCGTGTACTTTCTGAATTTTTTGCCTGTACTTTTAACAAAATACACGCAAAAAATGAAAAAGTACACGCAATAAAACTAATTATTACCTAATAACATATCATTCAAATGCAGGTGGCTATTGGACAAAAAACACTCCTAAATATTAACAAAATAATAATACTTCTTAAAAACTCATGGAATATCATTCAAATGCCGCTGGCGCGGACCAAAATAACATAGGATTGATCAAATATGGATTTGAAATTAATATTTTATAGAGTACACGTATAAAACATAAAAGTACACGCATAATGAATTGAGAAATACAATTTTAATGTGCGTGTACTCTGTGTATTTTGCGTGTACTTTTAAAAAGTATACGCAAAATACACATAGTACACGCAACACAGGGCTTGTACATGTACATATTCTGTAGGGTACACGTATAAAACATAAAAGTAAACGCATAATGAATTGAGAAATTCATTTTCAATATGTATTTTGCGTGTACTTTACACGCATAATGAATTGAGAAATACAATTTCAATGTGCGTGTACTCTGTGTATTTTACGTGTATTTTAATAAAATACACGTAAAATACACATAGTACACGCAACACAGGGCTTGTACATGTACATATTCTATAGAGTACACGTATAAAACATAAAAGTAAACGCATAATGAATTGAGAAATTCATTTTCAATGTGCGTGTACTCTGTTTATTTTGCATGTACTTTTAAAAAGTACACGCAAAATACACATAGTACACGCAACACAGAGCTTGTACATGTACATATTCCAATCATGTATTCCTAGTCCTTGATAAATCCTCGATAAATGATGTATACAAGAGGAAAAATACAATGATGAAAGACATATATCTAACATGCAAAAAGTGTGTTTTGCAATTAAAATGAGGAAAACAAATATATGATGAAATACATTTTATGAAAAAGAAGAATGTGATTTCATCTGTCCATATGTCTACAAATTTATACATATGAGAACACAAAATATACAAGGACAAAAAGATGATAAGAGAATGTATACATACTTGTTAGTGCTGTTTGGAAGAATTTGATTTAGAATGTAAAATGTAAAACTTCAACGATTAGGGTTTGAAAGAAGAGCGCTAGTGTTTTGATTGAATAGAGTTAGGGTTTTGATCGAAGAGAGTTAGGGTTTTGATCGAACAGAGTTTCTAGAGCTTCGATCAGGAATATTTATATATTGTTGTTGATCAAAATTTGATTGAGAAATAGATTCGTTTTGGGGTTTTGATCGAAGAGATGGTACGATTAAGGTTTTGATTCAAGAGAGAATACAGTGTTTTTGACGCTTCGATTTCTGAATAGTGCGTGTTTGTTTTAATTTCGGGATATTTATATGTTGAACCTAATCGTTTAAAATTTGTTGAGCGTGATTTTTTTGTCCAAAATTACTAGTCCAAGGACTAAACCGTTAAACCCCTTAAATATAACCGTCTGAACTCAACTTGTTTTTCAGTAAGCACAAAGTAAAGACAGAGAGTTGCATTTTATTTGTGTTTGGTTGAAAGCGCGGTGAATAAAGTTTTCCAAAGAACAAAGGAAAGTGAAGTGAGTAACCAAAGTATGGCTCCCTCCCCCGTCCGGGCAGTATAATTGAGATATCCATCCCCGCCGGATCAGCATCTGAAAGTGATGAGTGAGTTTTTGGAGCTAGAGTCCCAAGACGGGGTCCGCATGCCGTGGAATGTCCTCCCGGGCACAAAACAGGAATCCTTAGAATGCATGATTCCCATCTCCGCCATCTACACCCCTCTCAAACCCCTCCCCGCCCTCCCCGTCCTCCCCTACCCCCCTCTCCGCTGCCCTCACTGTCATTCCCTCCTCAACCCTTTCTCCCTCGTCGACTTCTCCACTCACATCTGGATCTGCTCCTTCTGCCTCCACCGCAACCCCTTCCCCTCCAACTATCACTCCATTTCCCAACTCAACCTCCCCGCCGAACTCTTCCCCCAATACACCACCATCGAATATATAACAAGCAATACCAATATTATTGTATCTCCTATTTTTATGTTTGTTGTCGACACTTGCATAATTGAGGAGGAAATGGGCTATTTGAAATCGGAGTTGGCCAGGGCGCTGGGGATGCTGCCCGACAACTCCTTGGTCGGCTTGGTTACGTTTGGGACGTATGTTTCTGTTCATGAGCTAGGGTTTGGGCTGCTGCCCAAGCTCTATGTCTTTAAGGGGGGGAAGGACCTCACCAAGGATCAGGTGTTGGACCAGATGGGCTTGTTTGCCACCAAGACCAGGGTCGTGGCAGGGCCCGGGGTTAGGGAGGGCCTTTCCAAGGAGAGTGTTGCCAGGTTCTTGTTGCCGGCTTCCCAGTGCGAGTTTGCTCTCAATTCTGTATGATTCTAATCTCAATTGCCTTCCCTATGGATCTTGTTTGTTTAAACTTACTTGTTTCAGAGGGGTTCCAAATGACCGGACATAAATGATCGATTGGGTACATTCTTTGGAGGTGGACTTTTTCCCCCCAAAAACACGTGCCAGGATTGTTTTGACATTAGCCCCCAAAATCGTTTGAAGTTATGAACTCTTCAATACGACATATTTTCGATAATACCTTTAGCCTCTGTATGTGGAGCATGAGTAAAAAGAAAAATTCTATAATTTAAAATTGTTGAATAACAAAAAAGCTATCAAAATTTCCAATATATGCAATATATATTTACACATGGAAGATTTCAAAAATCTTTTGGGGGAGATGATCGGATGACCAACCCATCTTAGCGAGGCACTCACGTTTGTAGGCTGAATATATTTGTACACAAACATGTTAAGATTGATTAATTAACAAGATCATGGGTCCTCAAGATTGACTAGCAAGATTGAGCACTCCATCCAAAATTGAAGTTGAGGACGTTGCAAATCATTGTGGAACATAAATCTTTCGTAGGAGGAAGATAAGAAACTCATGGGGCCGCAATCAGGCTGCAATTAGGCAGAGAGAGAGTGGTTGTGTTAGTTTCAAACTTTTTCTTTAATTTGTAAATTGGAATGGGCTTTTTGTTTCTTTGAAACTGTGATCATGCAGCGAAGGCCATTTTTAATAACATTTAGGGGTACGGGCAGCTTCTTGGTATTATTGGTCCAGAGGAGGAACAAGAAAGGATGTTTCATGGATATCACGAGGAAAGTGGGAGCTCTAATAAAGTGTTTTTTCCAATAGGATACATCATTTTTTTTTGTTAGGTTGGGGGGTTAAGAAACCTATTATATGAAACGATCAATAGCGGAAAGAGGACGGATCATGCCGCATATTCAATAAATTCTCAAATATCTCAAATTGCAGTTGACACAATAGAGTGGACATAGATCTGTGCATAGTTTGAATCCATGTAATATGGATTGGAGGGGCATGGAGTAGCGTGTGTGAGGGAGGTCACACATGATAGTTGAGAACTTGAGATTGAATCCAAAATGCAATGTCAAAGATGTTCGAGCAGAGTTTTTTTTTTACACTTGAACCATGTTGATTAAAGCTTTTTCTTTTGCGATAATGTTGTGGAATCTCATGCATTTGGTGGCTTTTCCACTCTATTCTTGGAGAGACTTTTCATGATCAATTTACACCATGGTTGAAAGGGGTAATTCAGGGTTAGAGAAGGTGGTGGGGTTGACATGGAGGGGATTAGTCTTCATTTATAGATAAAAGAGTGTTGAAGTCATTAAAAAGTTGTGCGGAGGAATCGAAGATCGTATAATGAGAAGGTGAATTCCAATCCATGGTTCTGCTTATATTAAGGTCAAAGGGGAATTTCAGGCTTTCTATGGCCAAGGTGGTTATTGATTGGAAGACCATCGAATCCATTAAAGAATCATCAATGGAGATTTTGAGTTGAAAGTGACATGTAAGAAATTCACACAAGAAGCGAGGGTGAGAAAGGAAGGCGAGATTTGAGGAGAAATTGTGGTGGATTGTCTACTACATTTAAGTGATTTACAAATTGCGCTCAAATAGGCTAAAATTTAGGTCATAAAAGGCTTAAATTTGGGTTGCAGAGCTACACTTTTAACAAGATTTAGCATTCCAAATGTCCTTGTAAAAAGATGAAATTTATAAGGGAGGTAGACCATTTCAATAAAAAAAATAATTCCGCTAACATTGTTTCGTTGAAAGATTGAGAGAAAAGAAGGCCCTTGAGTTGCCAACTCGAGGATATGCACAAGCTATCTTATTTACCATTTGAAGTTAACTTTGAAACATGCCAGTTTGATAAAGTGAAGGATTTAATCTTCATAGAACTCTCGGGTAAACAATTTATTGAGTAGGAATTTGGGGTGGGCAACCCTAGAGATCCAACCTAACCTCTTTGCCGACCTCATCTCTACTGCTCTGGACACATCGATCGAGACACATTTGGAGGACAACAACACCACCGTCATCTCTAGCCGCATGGTAGTTACTGTGATTGTCGTTGGAGAAGTCGTTACATGGAGAACACGCCCTTCTCATGCAGAAGGACGGTAGTTGGAGGACGTGTGTTGATAGCTGCTCCATCAACAAGATTGCTGTGTAATATCGGTTTTCAATAGTGTAATATCGGCTTTCAATAGTCCACTTGGAGAACATGTTTGATGAATTACATGGGGCTCGCATGTTCTCCAAGGTAGACATGTAAAGTGGGTACCACCAAATTCGTATGAGATTCCAAGAAGAGTGAAAGACTTCCTTGAAGACAAATGATGGTCCTTATGAGTGGATAATCATGCCCCTTCAAACCTTCATGAGGGTGATGACTTAAACCTCGCACCTTTTTTAGGCCAGTTTTGTTAATATGTAATCTTATGACATACGAATTTATAGTAATTCTCAAGAAGAGCATTATGGGCATCACCGTCAAAACCATTCCAAGTTACATCGTTGAACCTGATTTCCTTAAGTTGGACATATGCGATCTTTGTAGGGGATGTACTAACGAAGGTGTAGTCCACGCATTAAAAGGAACCGGTTAGAATTTTTGGTGGCTGGATAGCTTAAAGGGTTTCTTATATAAGTCACTTTGTAACTGATATAAGTAGCTTGTATAATTTGTTATCATTCTTGTTACTTGAGTGGACTGCTGTTGCTCATTTTCTTTGTAAATGTTTCATTTGTGTTAAATAAAAGTTGTTTGTTTCGGATAAAAAAAGGAGCATTTGACGCACGTCACCAAGTCCTTGATCTCCTACGTACCCATTGCTTCTACCTCCGTTTTCGAAAGTGTTCGCTCATGGGAGCCCAACTTGTTGAGGTTTGTGCTGTCCGCTGATGGAGTTCAGGGTGATGAGTACAAGGTACATCCCCACCTCAGTTTATCCGGTGCGCAATTTTTGTGGACAAGCAGCTTCCACACATTCATCTCAGGGTTTAGTGCCATCACGGTACCCATTACGGCACGAGCATTTTGAACACCAACTAACAGTGGAATGACGAGGTAGGCGAGCTATTAAGGATCATCAAGGAGCATATGATTTTCCCTCCTTGATTTCTCCTAGCTATTTGAAGTGTCTTGTGATGCATGTAAGATGTGGTTTGGAGTCATTTTGAGCGTGAACGACCGAAGGTTATTTACCCAATTTAGAGGATGAGCGTGAATGATGGGAATAAGAGTTTATTTTAGTATTTTTGCTTTTACTGTAATTTTCCTCTATTTTAGAGCTTTATTAGTTTCCAAGTATGTTTGGGACTAATATGTCATTGTTTAGTTAGTAGTTGCCCCTTTTAGTCATTTTGAGTAATAGCTTGATTTGCAAGCTAACTCTTCCTATATATAGGCCACTTGGCCCTCATTTGTACTTAAACTTGAATATTGAGAATAGAGAAGAGAGAGAAGAAGAAACCCATTTAATTTCTTTTAGTTGTTGTGTAGTGTAGATGTTGTGTAGCTAGTTGTTGTGTAGTTAACTTCTTCTTTTTACGTTTCCGTACCCAAATTCACATCAAATTGGTATCAGAGCCGCGTTTGTTCTTGGCGCGAGGATGATTATCAAATACGAGTCAAGTTCCGGATGGGACCACTCCGACTTCATTCTACGTACAATAAGTTCCACTATCGAAACCCTAGAAACCCTAACCCTAGAAACCCAAGATTCAAGAAACCCTAATATCCCACAACCTCAATTCGTTGATACTCCTTCCGAATCTGCCCAAACCCTACCCATCTCAAAATTCCACCACCCAAATACCCAAATCTCTTTTTCCTACCCGGATTTTCAAGATTGTATTGCCCATGACCAAGAACCAATGTTTTTCACCCCCGACCAATTCAAGATTCATCAGGATCTATCCAAGAAGCATTCCTCCACAAACCCTAACCAATTTCCACAAAAAAAATTAATTCCAACCAAGTTGTGAACCGTAATTTTTCAAGAACAAATCCTAACCCTAATAGACATTCAATTCAACCCCGGCAACCTCCCATCACATCTCAAACCCTAATCAAACTTTTCCCCCACCCGGACCTCTTCCACACACTAATCCCCAACCACTTTCTGAAAATTACAATTCGGCCCCTGCATTTTCTAATAATTACAAATCTGCCCCAAATCTATCAAGGTCCTACGATTTAATCCCTCCCCCACCCGAAGAATACATCTCTTCCAAATTATTGTGGGATGGTACCAATTTCGATGAGGTTAGTTGAGCCATCATCAAGAAACTCCATAGTCTTCAAGATTCTTGAGCCGAGACGGATTCATATCTCTCTCAAAAGCTTTACACATTGGCATATAGTGCTTATTCTATTGGACAGTATGAGATGTATCATCAACACCTACATAGATGTCGGGCCGAGTATTATGAGATGGAGATGGCACGTGAACAATGGATACGTGCACAAGCGAGGTATTTGGTCCCATATTTGGAGTACTTGTCTACCGTTGCCCCTCCTACTACATCTGATGTCATTCCAGCGCACACCAATGATATTATCTCTTCGGATATGCTTCACGAGGATGTCTCCGAGGTTGTTGAGACCCCGACGATGCTTGTTAGTGACTCCGAGTTCCTACCTTGTGATTTTATTCCCATATTCGAGGAGGATGGATGGATCACTCGTACTCGATATAGGGATTTGGAGACATTTGAGATTATGGACTTCATTCCTATCTTTGGGGTAGAAGATGAGGGGTACTTCCTATGTGATTTTTTCGATTTATTTGTTGAAAATGGTTGGGAGACTCGCACTCATTATCGCGAGGTGGAAATATTTGATTTAATGGATTTTTTTCCCCATTTTTGGCCACGATGATGAACTTTGTGATGATGGTTTTGTGGTTGTTTCCTATGAGGAGTATATGTTGCGCAAGGAGATCACAATTGGTGTGGGATTTGTGGATTCTTTTTGGGTTCCTTATGAGGAGTGCTCCACGACTCTTTTACACGATTTGATGCTAAGGAGGTTCATCTCGAGCATTTTGGATGAAATATGGCATCGATGGCCCTTTCCGCGTCAATCTTGTGTCCGCTCTTCATTTGGACGGATTAGAGGCCGACTTCCTATTCATCGGCCATGGCATAGATTTGTGATTTCTCTTCGAGGCTATTTTGCGAGTCATTATGCGGGACGCTTTAAAGGACGACTTCCCTTTCAAGTAGGGGAGCCCATGGATGTTGCCCTCACACATTTTTGTCGCTCGGGACGAGCTCCCTCAAGTAGGGGAGAATGATGGGAATGAGAGTTTATTTTAGTATTTTTGCTTTTATTGTAATTTTCCTTTATTAGTTTTCAAGTATGTTTGGGACTAATATGTCATTTTTTAGTTAGTAGTTACGCCTTTTAGTCATTTTGGGTAATAGTTTGATTAACAATCTAACTATTCCTATAAATAGGCCACCTGGCCCTCATTTGTACTTAACCTTGAATATTGAGAATAGAGAAGAGAGAGAAGAAGAAACCCATTTAATTTCTTTTAGTTGTTGTTGTTGTATAGTGTAGATGTTGTGTAGCTAGGTGTTGTGTAGTTAACTTCTTCTTTTTACGCTTCCGCACCCAAATTCACATCAGTGATGACCAGTTGGTTTCTTTAGCTAGAAGCTTTGAGTCTCGTTCTAAACTTTTTGGCCAACAACGTGCATTTATGTGTAGTAGTTCACGCCATTCTCCATTGGCACGATGATCCCATTCATTAGGAGTTTGTTATCAAATCCGTCCACTTTTTTTGTAAATAGCCATTTGCTTCGTAAAAAGATCAGTGACACATAATGGCCCAAATACAGCGTGCGCCTTCCATCTTTAGTAATGCCCGGGCTAAAATCAGGTTGCCGATGCACTGAGTCGTTAAACTCACGCCGTTGTAGATTTCCGGTTGAGTTTTGGATTAATAAGGTTCGAGTTTTATACGATTCAGAAGCTCACTTTGTATAGATTGTGGAGGATTGCATCGAGATGGGTTCGTTTTACGGGGTACAACCTCCTCTGCATGAAAAGATCATCATTGAGGTTCGGTGGGTTTGCAAGCCATATGGGAGTTGCTTGCATGATGTCACTCTTATGTTGTAGTGTAATATCAACGCCTTCATCCGAAGGTGTTATGTTTGTTGGATAGCGAAAGACCAACACTCCAACGCCTATCTATACATCTCACTTCCTATTCACGAGGCTGTAGGATATTCCATGGATTTCATTGTCGTTCTCCAATGGACAACCAAGGGGCATAATTCCATTTATGTTGTAGTGGATCGTGTCTTCAAGATGGCTTACTATATATCCTGTAGCATGACAAAAAATGCGTCACAAGTTGCCACTTTGCATATTCGTGAGATGTTAGTTTGCGGTTGGTGTTCCGCACAGTAGTGATAGTGGCTTAGATGTGTGCTTTATGGGCCAATTCTGGTGCACCCGTTGGCGGCTCCTTCGCTGCGCCATCCAATTTTCCATGGCCTTCCACTCACATATAGACAAAGGTTAACCGCAATATTGGTGATGTCCTTTGATGCCTCGCCTCAGATGGCCCGAGGAGTTGGACGCCATTGCCCATATGGAGTTTACGTTCAGTCTTTCTCCCTTTCAGTTGATCTCATGGTTCAAAGTCTAGGCCGATATCGTGACGATATGACCGAGTTGACTAGGTATCGGTACCCACCGATCCGATTCCGAGTTACGAGTTGAGTTTTAGATCATTGATGTGAATTGACCCTATATCGGTGATTTCTCGGTAGTATAGACTCATATTGGTGATATCGCGGTAGAAACAACCCATATAGATGATGTCGCGGTAGAACTGGCCCATATCGGTAATATGTCGATCGAGATGGTATAAGTCACTGAGCATCAATCTCTCTATCTCAACTTCTAAATCACTCAATTGAGCCTCGATTTTGCATCCATGTCACGATCAAAGCAATCGCTTTTCAATTCGGAGCAGGGTATATGATGTTTCGTGGTTGCAAATCATTTTTTTGTTTGTTGAATCTCTCAATTCTTTTCTTGTAGTATTACTAAAGTGGTTATCTCCCATTTAACCTTGTTTTTGTATTTACTTAATTTGTATTAAAATGTATCATTATTTATCATTCCTTAAAGTGTATGATTATTTACTTTATATATATCCTTAATTAGTAATAGGTACTATTATAACCTTTACGAAGAATATATTACTAAAAATATATTGATTTAGACAATGTTATGCATACTAAATGATGATTCAGTATAAACAATTAGGCAATGTTATGCGTACTAAATGATGATTTTGTACTTGTCTAATTGAGCCATATTATTATTCTTATTTTTCTAAACTCATCTGTATTTTTTTCAAATTTTTTTTGTTCTCTAAATAGTGTATAGTGTGTATCGCCTGATTCTGATACCGAGTTAAAAATTGAGCGTCCGAGTCATAGATCGATACTACGACTTTGAACCATGGGTGATCTCTTGGACTAGCCCATATATTAGGTTGAGTTGCCTCCCACGACACCGACAAGCCCTTGTGCTTTAGATTTTGCGACCCGCATGACCCTTTTCCACTTTGATGTTCAACTTCGATAAGTATCGTGTGGACCCTAATCAACAAGATCATATTGCAGTCTAGGGATTTGGTTATGGTTTTGACGTAAATGAACGTCAATGGGAAATAAGATGACTCTCTCTAATAAATCTCAAAATGATAGAATGCCCAAAATGAGGCTACAATGTGAGTATTTATAGGGGGGAAAGTAGCTTAGGGTCTAAGCAAAAGATTATACAAATATACACCTAAGAGCCTTTGCTATTCCCACCTCTAAATACTAAGCAAAAAGGAAATACAATGACATAACAAAATAAAAGAAAATAACAAAAAGAAAACAAAAATACTTTAAGACCCAAAAATGACAAAAATGCCCATGATCCACATCATTCTCCCCTCCTTTGAAAATAGTTCGTTCTCGAACTCAAAGAGGAAGACCCTCGGTGTCGCCCTCCAAGATGGTGATAAGAGTATGCTGTGGTGCAGCCTCCTCTGTCTCATCCAAGTACTCAGGTCCTCCAGAAGCAAGTAGAGCTCGGCGCCGTGGCAAGGAACAGTCTGAAGCCCGGTGTCCAACCACTCCACAATTGTAGCACTTGAAGGTCACCGGGTGGGAAGATGAAGGAGGTGGCGCAGTAGTAGCCGGTGTCGTTGACGAAGTGGCAAGAGCAGGAGTACTGGATGGGGCCGATGGATCAGGAGTAGTAATGGGGCGCGCATGAGCAAGGGAGTGGTCTGATGGAAGACCTCCACCTTTGTGGCGTACTCTACCGCCTTCGCAAATGTGGTAATGTCACGCAAAGCAAGGTCTGGATGTAGTGGCTAATCCTCTGCTCCACTATCTCTCCCAGTCGAGCGCGAGTACACAAAATCTGAAACCGCTCCGTATAGTCCAAAATAGAGGAGTCCTGTTTGAGGGCTTGGACATGGAGAAAGAGATCTCGCTCATATGTAGCGAAAACAAAAGTAGCCATCATCTCGGTACGTAACTCTGTCCACGATTGAATGGGTGGCTGTCCTTCTATGGTCCTGCACTGCTCTAAATCGTGCCACCACACACTAACATAACCCTGGAATTTGGTCGCCGCCAAAAGGGCACAACGCCGACCGCTCAATCGCATGTACTCAAAGATGCGCTCCATTGTAGCGAGCCAGCCGATCACCGCGTCCGGCTGAAGATGACCATCAAACATCGGTACATTTACTCGGATCTCTTTCTGCATGATTCGAGAAAGCATTTGTAAGGCCATGCGGGCAATGAAATCGCCTCCCTGAAAGGCTAAGTCATCCGCGCCAATCTCGTCATCGTCTAGCGGAGGATCCTCAATCGGAACCCTACGGTGCTGCCTCTGAGGTGGTGGACGAATAGGAGCTGCAGCAGGAGGTGGAACCTCAAGTGGCGTTGGAGGCGGTATATATTATGGTATTATAGTCCCAGAATGAGGAGGCGGTAATGCTGAAATCATGGACTGTCTCATGGGGCACTGATCCATCTGGTGTCCCTTTTGATTGCAAAGAAAACAGTGCTGCTCAGAAATAGGCACATAAGGGGTGACCTTTGGACTCAAAGAGTCGAAAGGTGACACGTCCGTGCACCACCCCGTCGGGGGAGGGGGCTCAAACTCTGGGAGGGACCGAGGTCGAGGGGAAAGGGGTCCATCATGATGTGGGTAACCGAGCCAATCCCGCACTCGCTTAAAGGTATATTAGCGGGAGCAAAATGTGCTGAACGGGCATCCCAAACTGAGTGAGGGTGGGTAACGTGTCCCCGATGTCTAGGAGGGGGAAGAGATATATGTAGGAGGGGTGGGGGCGGAAGCGTGGTGAATAAGGTATGGGGGTGGAGGTGGGGGGTCAATAGAGGTAGGTAGGGCTGGGGGAATGGAGGGAAAATAATGGGGATGGTACGACTCGTGATGCCTTTGGGGTGGTGACGGTGATGTTTAGATACATGGTGAAGGTGTGGGTCGTAGTGGGAGGTGAAAAGGGTGGGATTTAGGGTTTGTGGAGGCAAATGGGCGGGGAGGAGGACTAGGGGTGGTGGAAGGTGGGGAGATGGCGGCTGATGGTCAAGTAAATTTGGGTCGGGTGGTGGAGGAGGGGTGTTATATGGTTGGAGGCTAGGGTTCAAGGCTTGGGTGGTTGAGTTTAGGGACGGGTTTGTGCAACTCGCGGCCGGGACCCAAGGGCGACGGTGGCTTGGCCAACCGACCTCTGTCGGCCTCGTAAAGGAGGCCGCCGGGGGGGGGGGGGGCACTTGGGTTAGGGTTTAGATCGGTCAGCCCTGGTTGATTTCGAGCGGCACTAGGGTGAAACCCTAGGGTTTCAGTGCTGCCAGCTAGGCCTGGGTGGATTCCGACAGTCGAGGATGAGTTTCGGCCAGGGCCGTGTAGAGCGACAGTGGTTCTGGGATGTCCGCCTGGTGCGGGCTGGGGTCCGACCCTCTCGGGGGGTGTTATAGGTACTGTTCGGCGCTGATCCACTGCTCGAATGATTGTCTGGTGGTTGGCCGCCTCTGGCCACCACTGGGTCGGTGGTTGTCGGGCTAGGGTTTGTTGGAGCATTTTTTTTTGTGGCAGGGGTGTGGAATGAGTAGAGGTAGATATGTGGGGGTTAGGGTTTTGAGCGGGAGTGGGGACAGTGTGAGGGAAGAGCATCCATCCGAGCCACAATACAGTTCAAAACCTCATCAAATCGGTCATTGCGAGCCTCCACGGGGGCGTATCTTCTCTTAGGACCCATTTGTTGTTGTTCACGATTTTTTTGTGTTTTTCTACAACAACAACAACAATAACGGTGGAGCCAACGAGACTCTGATATCGATTGACGTAAATGAACATCAAATGGGAAATAAGATGAAGATAACTCTCGTCTCAACTCTCTCTAATAAATCTCAAAATGATAGAATGCCCCAAATAAGGCTAGAATGTGAGTTTTTATAGGGGGAACGTAAGCAAAAGATTTTAGTTACAAATATATACCCCTAAGAGCCTTTGCTATTCCCATCTCGAAATACTAAGCAAAAAGGAAATACTATAAGACCCAAAAAGAAAATAACAAAATTAAAGAAAATAACAAAAAGAAAACAAAAATACTATAAGACCCAAAAATGACAAAAATGCCCACGATCCACATCAGGTTTATCTCTGGAAGGAGGGAGTTGAGGGAGAGATGTGAGAGGAAGGGGCATAAGCTATAAATGAGGCGTTTCGGCCTGTTCCTCATTCTATGTTGCCATGGAGCAAACACGTACGAGTTTGGCATTCCCTTAAATTTTCAAGTCCAAAGCACTTTTAATGTTGTGTACTTGTCGCCATTCTGGGGACATCATATACCTCCCATACCATATGTTTCCATGCTGACTTGGTCGAGAGCATGCCGTCCTACATCACATTGATCCCGATTTCTATGCTCGATTCTCTTCATAAACAATAGGGGCGTAAAACGAACTGATATGGAGCGGATACCATACTATACATTACCCATATTCGTTTACAAGTGCACTATTCGTGTCGGTATCCGTATCCGCTCGGATAGTAAACACAACTATCCTTATCTGTATCCTTTCGGATTTTCTGGATTCAGATAATATTTGTATCCGTTTATATTATTAAAAATACACATTGAGCTTATCAAGCATTGATTTGAAAAGTCGCTAAATCTTAACAAAAAAATACACAAAATTCTAAATAAGATTAATTATTTTATTAAAGATGACTAGAGAAATACAAAATCACATTTTAGGACGCTTAAAAACAAATGCTAACATTTAATGTGTACTAAGTGACCCTTTGTTGACTTTATAAAGGGTCATATAGGGTCAATGTGAGTTTGAGAAATCATATTAGTGAACACATAAAGGAAGAAAGATTGAGTCCCAACTACATTACGTTGGCAAATTCACTATATATTAGTCGTCATGATATGTCAACCGAATGAGACAAATGTAATATAGAGACATAGTGTGTAAGATGGTATTGAAGATAGAAGTCGAAGCGATACAATTTTTTTTGTTTTGTTTATACATTAAATAATTAATGGTTTAAATTATTTGCAAAAAACTATCCAGACAATTAAATTACAAATATATATATACAGAAAGTCTCCTGTAAGGACTCCTTATACTGCAGACCCCGGTACATACCATTTTTTTAAAATAGTAAAAAAATGATTTTTTTGATAAAACATTATGGATATGATGTTGACGGTTAGACGATCATCTCCAATTTTTTTCATCAAAAAATTCAATAAAAAAGCCGTTGAGATGATGTGATATGTAAAAAAATGATATAAATATTCATTTTCAACCGTTGAAATGTTGGGTCGGCGCCAGCCGCTTTATTGGTTGAATTTTTTAATGGAACTTCATGGATATGATCTTCTCACTGTTGAGATCATATCCATGAAGTTTCATAAAAAAATTCAATCAAAAAGCGGGTGAGATGATCGCCAACATTTCAACGGTCGAAAATGCATATTTATACCATTTTTTTATATATCACCTCATATCAATGGTTTTTTTATTGAATTTTTTGATGAAAAAAATTGGAGATGATCTTCTCACTGTGGAGATCATATCCGTTGAAGTTTCATCAAAAAATTCATTTTTTCACTATTTTAAAACAATGGTATGTACCGGGGTCTGCACTATAAGGAGTCCTTATAAGAGGGGGCCTATATATATATATATAATTAAAATAATATATACCATATAATATTATGAATACGGATATCCAGAACAAATATCCGTAAATACGGATAGTCCTCTTCGCATACGGATTATCCGTGATGGATACCTTAGTATCCGTATCCGTTTTTCCTGCATATTTAAAAGTGGTATCTGAATCCGCTCTTACAGATTTCTATTTGGATAAAATATCTGCAAAAAATGGATTTGAATATTGGATGGATTCGGATTTTCGAATATCCATTTAGACCCCTAATACACAACTCCCTCTCAAGAATGATTCAAGAGCATAATTATCCTTATATTTTCTTTTGCTTGTATGAGGGAATATTATTATTTGTTTAGCTTTTTGCTTAGTATATACTGAGCCTTTTCTCTTGTATTGATTATTACATTTTGAGAATATGAATGAGAAATAGAGAAAATTCACAGTTCCACTAATTCACATTACATTTATCTAACCCAAACAACGTACCAACGGTGCATCCAGGAATACCACATAATTGCAGCAGCCCAGAAAATCCATGTCATCCCAGAGGGCCTCTTGCACCATCCCTGTGGGCCTCTTGTCATTCCACCAACTTGCACCAAATTATTATTGATAAGAGAGAATTCAATTCCTTGAAATTCCTTCTATGATGAAGCCCATAGAGATGCAAATATTTGGTTCTTTCCCTCGAACATTCTTTATCTACTTCCCCTAAAATATTCTTTCACTAATTCCCTTCTAAACACACCCATGTTTTATTGGTAATGCTGTATAACTGTACCTAGCTCAAAGAAAATCTCAGTTTCAAATAAATTTAAACAAAAGACAATGAAGCACAGTGTGATCAAATTCTTCCCCTTTTGCAAAAACAACACCTAGAGAGAGAGACATTCATTTGGCCTTTTTTTGTTAGAACTTGTAGTAAGTATTGAGTTTCTTATGAGCGACCAACCATTCAACAATTTGTGCTTTTGAAGGAACCCCGCTTTTGCAAATCATTTTGTTAAAAGTCCAAAGAAGAATAAAGAGGGGGAATTAACCAACAACTAAAAAAAGGATTTACAAGAGAATTAATCCGAAAATTATCAACTACACCTATTTGTCTGAAACCCCATAATTGAGAGGATATCCATCTACATAAGAGAAACAAAGTTAAGAAATTCTCTATCATTAAGATTTTTGTTAAAACAAACAATTTTTGTTATCTTTCTGCTTTTGGTTTAGGGTTACAACCTGCGGATTCCACCAACTCTGAATCAGAAAACCCTCATATTCACCTAAAAATCATTTACAGCCTCAACTTCCATCAAATAACAATTAGAATGTGGAGGAAACAATCAAGAAGATGGATTATATATGTTCTCTGAATTACTTTTGCACGTCCTCTTCTTGTTTCCTTAAATTTATATTTATATCTTTTTTGGCTGTAATACAGTCAGTTTGTCATGGATTGAAAAAACACGTTCCTTAATTCATGCCAAAGCTTCTATGAATTAGAAGCTCAATACTGTGGATTGATATTTTGCTGTTATTACTATTATTCTATTAATAAGGTACTGGAGGAACTTCAGAAAGATCCTTGGCCTGTTCCAGCAGATCAACGAGCAGCAAGGTGCACCGGCACGGCTTTGAGTGTGTCTGCTCATTTGCTGGGAGCGTGTGTTCCAGGTTCTGGGGCTAGAATTATGGCATTTTTAGGTGGTCCATCAACGGAAGGGCCAGGCTCTGTAAGTTTCTCTTATCCAATTGTTGATTTTTTTCTTCTCTATTGTATGAAGTCCAACGGTCACTTATAATATTTATTTCTTATTCCATTATCATTTTTTAATTGTAAGGAAAAAGCAGTCACCATATTGCTCAACTTATTTCTAGTTCCAGCTTTGCAATATTTCTTTCTTTCTCATGTCTTTTGTGGATTAAAATCTTTCAATGTATATCTTTTATGGGGTAGGCTGGAATGAGGAGAAGGGTACACTGTCTTTGTATTTTTGCGGTGTTTCCTCTCCTTTAGTTGGTATGTTTGGAGTTGTGCGATGTCATTAGCTATGTCTTTAGTACGTCTTTCTATAGTGTTGGTGAATTATATTTGTGGTGGAGATAGCAAAGGGACGACATTACAGAGGTGTGCTGTGCGAGTAATATATTGTTTGTATGTTTGTGAAAGAAAAAAAAATCTTCGAGGTGAGGATGATGTGCAATTCTTACGGGGAAGTGAGATTTTTGGTTCTCTTTGGGCTTCTGTTAGAGAACATTTTTTAGACTTTCCTCTTTATTTCATCATTGGCAGTTTGATGGGTTTTGTGAGATTAATGCTAATGGAACGCCGGTCCTCCAATTTGATGTTATGTAGTCTTTTTTCTTTTATTAATAAATTTATTTCTTACATACGAAAAAAAAATCAATAAATATTGAATAAGGTTATATTATCCTCCGATGAAAAGACAAATATTTTCCAAATGAGGATACCGAATTTTTGTCTATCCCTTTCATGGTGTGACTTGTGCTGAAGGGGAGGAAGAGTGTGGACCATGTGATCGTCGAGTGCCAATTATACCCGATAAGTATTTCTTACCAGAAAAGAAAAAGGATCATGAAGTATTACATGCAGAATACAGATGCAGTTGGTTTTGAATTTATGTCTAATTATCTTTCAATGTCTGAATTTTTTCTGGTAGAATTATAGTTCAGGGAATTTAATTTTGTTGTTGGGAGTATTTTTGAAGAGTTATATTATATTTTGCAGATTGTGTCAAAAAATTTGTCTGAACCTATTCGTTCGCACAAGGACCTTGATAAAGATTCTGTTCCCCATTACCATAAATCTGTGAAGTTCTATGAAGGACTTTCAAAGCAGCTTGTACATCAAGGACACGTGCTTGATGTCTTTGCTTGTGCGCTTGACCAGGTAATATTTTGCTTTATACCTTCCTATTCAGCTTGCGCCTTCTATACAACTATGTTTCTAGAGGTCTTACAGTATCAAGTTTATCCTAATCCGTGTGCATATGATTGTTGAGAGGTGGGAGGGAGTGGGAGGGTTAGAACTTAGAGGGAGATGCGAGAGATACCTTGTTCCACTTACGCCCTACCCAAGTTGCTCTGTGGTTGGCTAATGAAAACATTTTGTTCTTTTATTTTTGGTTGGCCAGCTTGGTGGTGCAGAATCAGAACAGAAATGAAGAAATGAGAAACAAGATAACTAAAGCTACAACTAAGATTAATCTGAAAATAGAGTTAAATGTCAATCATGAAAATAAGTTCCCCTTCTCCAACAAAAGACGTACTAATTTATAGACCTAACAAAAGATAAGAAGTTGAGATAAAATAGGACACTAATAATTATCTCCAACAAACTCTCAATAAACCTAATAACATAAATAAGTAAATAAAATAACAAAAATAAAAATATTTTTTTCTTCCACGTCCCTTCCGTGCTTAAATTTTAAATCCCGGCCCTTGATCCCCATCACTTGTCTTTTGATTATAGCTGTGATTGACGTTCTATGATTGAGCTCGGTGTGGTCAATCCATGTTACTTGTAAACATGTAGATAATATTTCGGCGTTCATTTTTTTTTAATCATTTACTATTGTTATTACTACGATCATCTAAGGAACTGAGGAATAAACTATTTAACGTAGCGGAAAACGTGAAAATAAAAGAAGTATCCTTGAATCCACAAGGCCCACACTTAAAAGAGCGGAAAACTCAGTTTATAATTGAAGATGAGATGATTTGAAACACTTACAAGCTACAAAACACACAATTATTAAAATTCTAACCCATTTACTAAAGGGGAAACACACTTTTGGCATCCCAGGTGGCATAAAAGATAACAGCTTATAAATATAATGACATAAAAGGGAAACACACTTTGGACAGTTTTAGGGAAAGAAGGAACAAAAGGAATACAAGGGATGTGGAATACAAAAGGGATCCCAGTGGTTGCTGGATATTGTACATATGGGCAGTTAATATGAGACTATTCATGTATACAGTTAATGTTCACATGTACGCTAATTTTACCTTTTCAGCCTCCCCGACTTGTGGCGATCCTGTGTAACCATATACTCATGTGCTAGTATATCTACATGAGTCTCCCCTTCTTGAAAAGAACTCATCCACGAGTTCACGAATCTGGGGTATAATACACATGTATGTCCGCCACATTGAAGGTAGAAGAAATGGACATGTCAACAAGTAAATCAATCACGTAGGCATTGTCATTGATTTTCTGCAGAATTTGATATGACCCATATTTCTAGACTTCAGTTTGTTGTATGTCTCCACTAAAAACCTCTATTTCCTCAAATTCGCCATAATAAGGTCGCCTTCTTCAAAGATTTTCTTTCTCCGTTTCTTGTCAGCGGCAGCCTTCTACTTGGCGTAAGTCTCCTCTAGATGCTTCTTGATACCTTCTTGAATGGCTTTAACGTGCTCAACCATTTTCTCAGCAACAACATTCTTCTCTGGTAATTTTGGTAATGATACCAAATCCAAAGGCACCTTTGGAGGACAACAATACACAATAGCAAACGAAGATTTTCCCGTGGACTGGTTAACCATGCAATTGTAAGCGAACTTTGCATGGGTAAGAGCAAGATCCTACTTCTTTGATATCTCTCTAGAAATTCAGCAAACGAATCAGATTTCCAAGGATCCTGTTTACCACCTCCGATTGGCCGTCAGTTTGGGAGTGATTGGTGCTCATGAAATTAAGAGATCTGCTGAATCTCTTCTATAAAGTTGGCCAAAAGTGGGAAAAGAACTTGGTGTCACGATTTGAGGTAATGGACTCTGGGACGCCATGTAAACGAACCACCAGCTTAAAGAATAGATTGGCCATGTGGAATGCATCGTTTGTCTTCCTATAAGAAATAAAATGGGCCATCTTGGAAAATCGATCAATCACCACAAAAACAGAGTCTGCTCCTTGTTGCGTACTTTGCAACTCTAGAATAAAATCCATGGATAAATCCTCCCAGTGGTGTGTAAAGGCCAGTATTTTGTGATTGGCCTTTGCTAATTTGGCAGTTTGTGCACCGTCGTACGTGGTTCTCCACATTTCTTTTGAGTTGTGGCTAGTAGTACCACTCTTTTACCACCTCGCGCGTCTTATCTCTTCCCAAGTGACCGCCTAATCCTCCCCCATGTAATTCACGTGCCACTTGCTCTCTCAAAGAGCTTCGAGTGATACACAACTGGTTTCCTCTAACAAGGAATCCTTCTTGCATATGCAACCCCTTAAAGGTTTGTCCCTGTTTACAAATTGTTCATGCTTGACCAAAATCTTTGTCAGTCTCGTACTGTTCCTTCAAATACTCGAATCCTGTGATTTTAACTTTTATAGTTATCAAACGGGTTGCTCTATGGCTCAGTGCATCTGCCACCTTATTTTGCTGACCCGATTTGTGTTTCAGCGAGAAGGTGAATCGTTGGATATAAGACACCCATCGCACGTGCATCCTATTAACGTTGTTTTGATTGTTAATGGATTTCAGCGCATGGTAATCAGTAAAAAACACAAACTCTCGCTGGATAAGATAATGCTCTCATGTATGCAAAGCTTGCACTAAGGCATAGAATTCCAGCTCATAAGTAGTCCACTTCCTGCGCGCCTCACTCAGTTTCTCTCTGTAAAATGCCATTGGCTTCCCTTCCAGTGACAAAACTGCTCGTACTCCCACAATTGAAGCATCACACTCCACCTGGAACAACTTCTCAAAATCTGGAAGAGCCAATACTAGTGCTGTCAAGGTAAGACTTATTTCAGCTTCCTCTCCCCATTGAAACTTCCCTCTTTTCATGCATTCGGTGATGGGGGCCACAACGCTACTGAAGTTTTTGATGGACCTTCGGTAAAACGTAGCTAGGCCATGAAAACTGCATACTTCACTCACATTTTTTGGCGTGGGCCACTCCCGAATGGCTTTCACTTTCTCTGCGTGTACTCGAATACCATCACCACTAATCACAAAGCCCAAGAACAATAGGCTCAAGGTAGTAAAATTGCACTTTTTCAGGTTAATGTACAACTTATTTCCTGATAAGCTGGTAGTACCTTCCTCAAGTGTAGAAGCTGGTAGTACCTCCTCCCTCAAGTGCAGAAGCTGGTAGCACCTCCCTCAAAGCAAAAGCTATTTTGCTTCTCTCTTACTATAAACCAGAATATCGTCGAAACGGTTTTAGTACCTGATTCATTAACCGCATGGAAGTGCTAGGTGCATTGGATAATCTTAATGGCATAACTAGCCACTCGTACATTCCTTCCTTTGTTTTGAACCCTGTTTTCCACTCATCCCCAGGGCGGATTCAAATCTGATGGTATCCGCTCATAAGGTCCACTTTGGTAAAAACTTGTGCTCCTGCCAACATGTCCAACATGTCCAACATATCCTTTAACCGTGAAATGGAAAATCGGTATCTAATGGTAATCCGGTTGATTGTACGACTGTCTATACACATTCGTCAATTGCATGTCTTGGGCACTAGTTAGGTCGAAACTGCACATGGGCTCATACTTTCCCGTAGTAATCCCTTTTGCAGCAACTCCTCTACTTGTTTGTAATACCCCGTACTTTTGGCTATATTTATTTTTGGGATTTATTAATTAAATGCGTATTAATTGGAAATTAATCCGGGTTATAAATACTAACGAGATGCGAGTTGGTATTTGATTATGTGCATACATGTTTTGATATATGTATTTGGTATTATAAAAGTTGTCGTGAGATTTATATACGGCATTTTAGAAATTTTGTTGAGACGCGTGGGACCGCCGCGTCACGGTGTAATAATTTGATTATAAAAAGTGAATTTAAAATCTATAAACCGTATGGTCGTTTTGAGTGCGCCAACGCGTCCGGAAGGGTCGAGATAGTCAGAAAACACTAGCCGGGGGTGTAGTTTGGATTCCGGGGTATTTTTAGGCCATACCGGCAACTTAAAGGGTATTTTGGTAATTTTACTTTTTGAGGAATTAAAAGTGACGAAAATTGGGAGTTTTAATCTGATGTGGATTTAACCCACTAAGCCCATTAACCAAACCATATTAACCTAGAAGGCTACGTAGGTTATTAGAAGAGTTTTCTAATTTTCCCAAAGAAAACCCTAGCCACCTTAAGCCACCATTGAAGAAGGAGCTTGGAAGAGAGGAAATTCTGCAGAAAAACTCCATCAAACCTACACCAAAATCAGAAATCGAACCAAGGCAAGTGACTTTATTCCATTTAATTTCAGAGAATGTCTTTTCCATGTTAGAAATTGAAGAATATCAATTGTTCTTGAAAGATAATGAAAACCCATGTTAATTGAACTTAGAACTTGAAATCTTGAGGAGGATTTGCATGTAGAATGATAGGTAGATGTTCTTACTGATGATATTTATGATTGGGTGAAATTTAAAACGGATTTATTGGGTTAATTCATGATTCAAAAGTTAGGGTTCATGTTCTTGAAATAATTGGGGAAAAAGTGTAGAGATTTATATTTTGATTGATGTTAGAGAGATTTAATCCTTGAAAACATGTTAGGAGATGACTTGAATATGTTTAGGATGAATTAAAGACCCTAAAACGTTGTTGGGATGAACTTTGGAAGAGATTAGAAGTGATAAAAATGGATGAAAACGAATTGGGGAAAAATCTGGGCCGAAACTGGTCAGTCGTTAGAAGCAATCCCCAGGTCGTTCGAACGAACTCGTTCGAACGAGCTTCTAACGAGTTGATCAGTCGCTGCTAACGAGAAGGGATTTCGTTCGATATCTCGTTCGAACGAGATATCGTTAGAAGGTACAGTTCGTTCGAACGAACTGGAATCTCGTTCGAACAGCCTCGTTCGAACGAGACTTCTAACGAGTTGACAGAGGAATCTCGTTCGAACAGTCTCGTTCGAACGTGACTTCTAACGAGTTGACAGTTTGGTCCTTTTTGGACTGTTTTGATTTTTGGAGTCCCGTAAACTTGTTCGAGGATATAGATAACCTTCCTTTGATGATGTAAGGATAGAATTGGGACTTTTGGGTTATTAAGAGGAGTAAACTATATACGCGAGTTATATTAAATGGACGGTTTGGGTTGAGACGTGAGTGTCTACTACGACGTGAGAATGAATTATGGCGCGTATAATTATAAATCGGAATAGTATAAATTGTGATAATTATAAGTTAGCACGAGAATGCGATATGTACTACGATTAAACTACGGGATTACTAAGACGTGTGTTTACTTAGTATTGATATATGATTTGTGTGTATGACATACCTACCATACTTGCTGTCACGGGAGGTTTGCGTTCGCTTAGGGCCCTCTAATCCTTGTGTTGCCCGAATTTAGACTGGTACCTCGATGAACATAGGTCATAGAAAGACTTATTGGAATATTAATAAGTCCGCTGATCGTGGGAGCGTAGGTATGTGCGCCATGTGATGTGACTGTGTTCGCCTCCATTATTTGTGATGTTGTTATTTGTGAACTATTCCTGAGAGATTCGGAATATGTAATCCTTATGTACGTGATGTACCGGGATGGATAGCAGAGTATGTGTGCACCACAGCTTAGTTCTCGGGGTGCTTATATTGTATATTTATGATGTGAATAATATACACTTAATTAATGGGAACCTTCATGTTAATGTTGTGAATATAATTACGGTATTGTTTCGAGAAATATAACGAGTTAACTGATAGTGATATATATTGCATATTGAGCATCTGAGTTTGCGTTAAACCCCTATTTAATTACGAGCGTTATAATGTTAATAGAACCGAGTAATAAGGGTAGGACCTATGGCAGTCTAACTAGATATGATGGTACTTAGCTAGTGATTTGTGTCGTTATAGATGGGTACTTACGTTAGGAGTGCACAGTTAGAAGAGAGGTGAGAATATCATGTGAGTGCACGTCCTAACATGTACTTTGCATTTAATGTTTTAAATGTTTTTAAAATAACTCCACAATTCGGGCTCTGACCCGTTTGCTTTTCAAATCTTTTTCTTGTAAAACCATTTTAGGTGCCCAGCCACAAGGACACCAAGCATAGGATACTCATTCAGGTGACGAGCTGTAGCTGTTTGTGGAAGCTACAGGGATTTGCTTGTAGACGCTTCTATCTTTTGGATTCCAGAGTCACTATCTATCAGTTGTAGGGCATGTTGCCCATTTCTATTTAGAGACATCTTTTACATTTCAGTTTTGTTTCAGACTTTGGCATGTATTATTTCAGTATTCAGTTTAGTTGTTTCAGTTGTGGATTTGTAGTGAGGAGTTTTCCTCCAGATTTTATTTACATTATGTGATGGTTATTCGTTTTACTTCAGTATGGTGAATGGTGTTACTTATTTCTTCATTACACTTGTTGCATGTTAATAAGACTTTAATTAAAATTTGGCAACTTACTTTTTAAATACTAGGTGGTTAGAAATAATAAAAATGTTTTCGACAGTGATGCTATTAACTGAGCCAACTTGGCATTTTGAATTAATTTAATAAAGGAGTAGCTACCCGGTATTTAATTAGTCGGGGTGTCACATTGTTCTTGCAGAATTTGGCCTTCCCTGGAATTCATCCTGTAATGGGGTCGGTTTGGCACCCTGTCATCATGTCATTGTGGTGCTGAACATCCCTTATGGGTGGAAGACTATTAGGATGTCTTCCGGTACTAAATTATCGAATCGCTTTAATAGAGGTTGTATGGCTCTTGATTTAGTAACAGGAGGTTGCTCGACCACTCCTCCATTAAGCAAAACAACAAACACTTCAAGAGCTGTCTCATTTCGTCCAGAAATTTTTGCAGTTGATCAGCATAACATAATTGGATTTCCTTTGGCCAGGGTAGCCTTGGGGAATTCCTCCTCTTTTAATGGTCCAAGAACGATCTTCTGACCATTCTTGTATAGAATATAAACATTGTCTCTACCACGGTGAATGATATCGACATCAAACTGCCAGGGCCTCCCAATGATCATGTGACAAGCATCCATATCAATCACATCACATCATATCTCTTCTATATAGACCTTCCCAATCGAGAATGGGACAAGACAGGTTTCAGTCACTCGCATTGAGGAATCGATGCTCACTATGTCACTATGAATGATAACGTCACATACCTTTCGATTGACAGTGCAACGTGTACAAAACACGTTATGACGTTGTGAATGATCCTCTTTTTTGGGTGTGTACATCCTCCTCCTTACTATTAAAGAATGGGACAACAACTCGCCGTCATCCCCATCAATCACCTCATCGTCCTCATAAGTGGGGTCAAAATCAACTTCTTTATTCCCGTCTTCTTCGTGTGCAACCAAATTCACAGTGGATTGTTTTGGACAAACGTTGGATTTATGGCCTTGCTTTCCACACCAATAACACTTGCTTAGGCCTGGACGTTCATATGTATTTTCTCGTGCGGTAGGGCCTGCGGGTATTGCAACAATTGCCCTTGATGGACCCATTCCAGTGTCTCGTCCTATTGCACGAAGAGAAATTACAGTGGTTTGTTTTCTTTTGTCCCGTGTAAGACGTAGGGTACGGGCCACGAGACCCAGTTTTTGCTCTTTCCAGTAATGACTCTTCTCTCTTAGCTGGTGTGACAATGTCGGACAATTTGAAACGGTTGTAGTGCCACCTTTTCTTCAATATCCCATCGTAACCCTCCTTTTAAAGCGGGCAACTTTACTAAACTCGGATTCCACCAGGTTGTTACGAGACGATAACCAATAAAACTTTTCAGCATATTCAGGAACTGTTCCGGGTAGAAATCGGGCTTTCAGCAACTTTATTATCTTGACCCACGTACGGACTGGTTCCTTACCCTGACGTGCGCGGGCAGTTTGCACCTAATCCCACCACGCAGATGCGTCGCCTTTCAATTTGTACGCGACCAATTTGACTTGCTTCTCTTCCTTGATTTTCATATAATCAAAGAAACGTTCAACTTCAGTAATCCAATTCAGGAATTCCTCAATATGAAGATGACCCTGAAAAGTTGGTAGGTCAATCTTCATACGAAAATCCTTGGAATCATCTTGCTCCCATGGACCTCGATTGTTTCCGAACATTGGTACGACACGATTGTTTCCAAACACTAGTACAACACGGTTGTTACCGAAACCGATGTTTCCCTCAGAGACTGGCTGCCTAATTGGGATGTTTGGATTGCAGTTACCGGTAGGATGTCCATGATTACCGTTGTTGGGCATCCTATCGTTCTCGCGGTTAAGCTCCACCACTGTCATTCTTGCTAGGATTTGCCGCATGGTTTCATGCAAATCGCTCGAGGTTTGATTTACGTTGGTTTGGAATTCGGTAAATTCAGCCCTCAAAAGAGCTACTCCATTACGATCACCGTCGTTGAAGGTGTTGCTTTCATCACGTGAACCGAGCATCGAAACAAAGGCGAATCTTCGGATTCGGAACCTTGCTCTGAAACGTAGCGGAAAATGTGAAAATAAAAGAACTATCCTTAAATCCACAAGACACTTAAAAAGAGGAAAACTCAAAGTTTATAATTGAAGATGAGATGATTTGAAACACTTACAAGCTTGCTCTTATATAGTGAGCTACAAAAGACACAATTATTAAAATTCTAACCCATTTACTAAAGGGGAAACACACTTCGGGCATCCTAGGGGCATAAAAGATAACAACTTATTAATATAATGACATAAAAGGGAATCCTTAGTAAAAGGGAAATACACTTCAGACAGAAGATCCTAGGGTTTGCTGGATACCGTACATATGAACAGTACATATGAGACGATACACACGACTGTTCATATACAGTACTGTTCACATATACGCTGATTTTACGTTTTCATCCTCCCCGACTTACGGCGATCCTGTGTAATTATATACTCATGTGCTAGTTGTTCTACATCACTATTCTTTGACTGTTTATTAATTTCTAGGTGGGGGTTGCAGAACTTAAAGTCGCAGTTCAAAGATCTGGAGGGCTTGTTGTGCTTGCGGAAAGCTTTGGCCATTCAGTTTTTAAAGATTCTCTGAAACAGGTTTTCCAGTGTGGTGACTTGGACCTTGGACTATCTTCAAAGTAAGTTTTAGTGTTATGGTATCAAATCTTAAGGATTGAAGTTGAATGTTATTGTAATTTGAAGGATTGTGAAACAATGTCCAACTGTGCTGCTTTTTTGCTTTGGAAGACTAATGAGAATCATATGAATTCTCTTGGTTCTTTATCCTTAGAACCTTCATTTGCATCCAATCAGCGTGTATAAATTTTGCTCGCAACATATTTTGCTCTTTCATTATTATGACAATTAAACAATATTAATATTGTAATTTAGGATATTTTCATTCACTGTTTTCAAAACCTAGAAATGAATTCGATGAGCATCTCTGTTCTATGAGTCAACGATCCCAAGGTTTAATCCTCGTTTATACTATTACTATAGCAGTGCTAATGGTGTTTCTGGTGGTAACACTGTCAGGGGGTGATTTTCCGGGTCACCTCTATTGACTGATGGTTCTACTATTTATATTTAATAAAATTTGTTCTTTTTTGATAAAAAAATAAAATAAAAGCTGATTTTCAGTGCCAATGAATAATATTTTTGCTTATTTTGACCTTTGGGTCATGGCAAGTTTCCGGTTCTGTTTGGTGGATTGCCTAGAAAGAGCAGAATAGACTAAATCTCAAAGGAAAATAACTCACAGAGTATTTTGCTTAAGTTGAAACTAGTGATTTTGAGTTCTTTCAAACCTTTGGCTCACGTAGAAAGGTTATAATTCTATGTTTTTTTTTATTGACTTTTCCAGTGACATGAGTTCTAGGTTGGTCTTCTACTTTTGGTGATGTGGTGGTGGTGGGTGGGCTGAGGTGTTCGTTTTAGTAGCCCCTCTTCTTGTTAGTGCATGTGCTTCTACAATTCAAGGCTTATGAATACCTGGATGCAATTTTAAAAGATATGGAGGCCCGCGTTTTCATGTGTGTGATGCCCGTAATGGCAATTCAGATCACCCTAAACTAGTTTGCATTGCATTGTAGAACAATTGGCCGGTTCAATAGTGTGTGTATATATATATATATATATATATATATATATATAGAGAGAGAGAGAGAGAGAGAGAGAGAGAGAGAGAGAGAGAGAGAGAGGGGTTGATAGGCTTGTTGGGTCATCATTGCTTTACTAATTTGACTGGCTGCTCCTGTTCGATTCTGATAATAGCGTTCGAGGAAACCACAACATTTTTATCAACAATACATTGGCAAGTAGTGGACCAATAGGGATACTTGTAAATTATTTTAGATGTTAAGGACCTCAAAGATGCCTAAATGAATTGTTAGCTCAATCCCTCAGTCCGTTGAAGATTTTTAAAATTCTAGCATTTTTTAAGTTACTATCATTTTTGTAAGGAATTTTGATTATTTACCAGAAATAAGTATATGGTAGTATTCACGTTACCCTCTTATTTTGGACAATTAGCAAATATATAATTTTTTAAAGAACATTATGAAATATGCCGTTGTCAACTTCTCACATGCTCTTTTGACAGAGTAAATTATTACGTTTTCATTGTTGAGTTATCAAGGTTTAGCATTTGATAAAAATCCAAAGCTCAATTTGATGTACATAATATGGGGTATTTTTTACTTTTCCGCTTTTGTCACACTTTTGACCTATTTTTAATGCTTAAATGTTTTTGATAATGTAGTGGACTCTAGAAGTTACCAATAGTGTTGTCATGAAGCATGCCACACATAGGTGATATCACCTCACTATTGCTTGCACCTTCGAGAATAGGTCAACACAATCTAAGGTATATTCCCTCTCTATTGGGCTATAAATGTACGCTTTCCCCAATGAGATTCAATACTTTTTGAGAGTTTGTGCTAGTGTTGTTATTCTTTTTTCTTGGTGCCATTGACGTATGTGATGTCAATTGCTATGCGAGTGTGTAAACCCAAAATCGTCACTCCGCCAATGGTTCCAAGGAAGAGATCTTAGCCAAGCCTAGAGAAGCGCACCGCCCAACTGGAAGCCTCTTTGGAAACCCTACATGGGAAACTGCTCTTTTAGCTCTTTTACTACTGCCGCTAATGTGCGACCCTCTATTATAAAACCCTCAATTAGGGGATGGTGGTTCCGCTAGAGTTTTATACCCAAATTAGGTCGATGCTAGCTGGAGCATCATGAGGAGGAGCCACTGCCTTGCACACTCGAGGACTCCTGATATTATCGACGTGAGGGTCACAATCCCAAAATGCATATACTGCTTGAGTAGGAGCTAGACCTCCCACCATTGACTTCTCGACCCCCAACAACGCTGCGCAAGTCAATAATTTTCACATCCAAGAAGCGGCGGAAGCCACCAGGCCATCACATCCACCTTGGAAAGGGCCACCACTAAGGACTGATAACCCTCCACGCCGAGCTGTCGAAGGTCCCATATGATTCACGATCCACCATCTAAGCCCACGGAGACCAACATTATCTCAGTCGCGACGAAGATCGCAACCTCCGGGATTTGATCGCACCACCTTCCCCCAAGTGTCTGGTTCTTTTCTGGTGATTTTGAAGGCACATAGTATGATTACGAGCCATTGAGAACGTGGAGGTAAGCTAATTTATAAACCTTACCCTCACTGTCAATTAGTTATCGATGAATTGCTATCTTTGGTGAGCCCAGTGACGGCCTTACGCCCCTAATAAACTTGTTCGTCCCTATAAGGCAACAAACATGTTTATTTGTTGCAAACATGTCACCTCATGATGGATTGGCCTTAATGAGCTTGATCCCCGCTATCGAGGCAACCTTGTCCACTTAGTCCCGTTGATATACCATCCGAAGAAGATACGGATGATGAACCCGAACAAGAGATGTGCCATCCAGATCACTTAAGCTCCATTCTCTGGCTCTTAGAGAAGTCGTTACGTGGAGATATTCGGGTTGATGTACCAACTTTTGATGGCCACCTTGACCCGAATGTGTTCGTTGATTAGTTGACACCATTAAAAAGGTCTTCGAATACAAGGGAATGATGGGGGTTGATTAGTCACATATATTGCATTTATTGCCCCTATAATTTCGCATTCTAGCATTCCAACGTGCGTTAATTGTTAGAGCTTTTATACTGGATAACCTCTATTTTAATTGTATATATTGTGTACTAGGTTTGTTAGAGCTTTTATATGTGTTGGAAACGATTTTGGGGCATTTTGGTAATTTCAGCATTTGGGCTTCGGGTCCGAACTATTAACGGAAGTTGTAGTTCTTCGAGTTAGATTTGCGTAGCCGCCAACAGTGCATCATTTCGAGTCGTAACGAAGAAGTTACGACAATTCCTGTTCAATGCTCCAAGGAAGAAATGAGTTTCAAAGGAAGAGGCATGCACCCAGGCCCGAATCGATTTGCATCCAAAGGCGAAATGATACGCCCTATAACTTTTGTTTTCCTTTGTTTTACAAGTTCGCCATTTTGATCTTGGTATTTATATATTTTTTCCACTCTTTATTGAGATAATGAAATTTTGACCTAGTTTTTTGAAAGAAATTGTTCTTATTTAGCTCTCTTCTCTCACCTAGGGTTTGATAAGAACTTTTACTTTCTCTATCTTCCATCATTAATTAGGTACCATATTGTTGATTAAAAGCTATTGCAAACTTTTTATCTTTTGCTTCGTGGTTTGTAAAGACTTGGAGTGCGTTTGTCGAAGAAGGTTGTGATCAGCACCCACTTTTATGGCTTGGTATCTCTTGTAGTTTCTTTCTTTCATTATATATGCTTTGTTTGCCATGAGTAGCTAAGTTATATAGGTTGGGGATCTCAAATCCATCATAAATGATTAAGCTTCAAAGCTAGGGTTATGGTTTGAGTCAATTTAATTGAAAATTGTGTATTGATTTTGGAATATCATAGCTTTTAACTCCCCGTGTCATGCAATGGTAGTGTTTAAATCTTTAGTACAACCTCAAACCGGCTGTCACCATAACCACTTGAAACGTTAATCTTTTATTGTTGTGTTTGCAGTCTACGTGTTTAATATTTGGTCTCAAATGGATATGATCAATTAAATGTGAATTGAACCATATACCTTAATTCATTTTGTTAGTCCAAGGTGGGGAGTGATCCCTAATATCTATTCTCCATTAAATTTAACCGTTTAGTTCACCCTTTTCACTAATTGTTGTTTTTAAGCAAAAGTCACTAGTTACATACTTGTTGAAATAGGATTTATATCCAATCAATTAAATCATCTTTTACACTTTCTTTGTGACGTATAGTAACATCATACAACCCCAAAATTGTTCTTTGTAAGTATCCAATCCCCGAGGAAGTCGATCCCGGACTTCCTAAGGAATCCATTGTGCGGGGCTCGTGGCCACTAAATTCCAAGGATTAGTCAAAGTATGGCGGAATGACCTTGTTTAATCTAGGGAGCAACAAGGCCTTCTACCCAATAAATCTTGGGGTTTCTATATACTAAGTTGATTCCAGATTTTGAGATGTTAGGAGTTCTTTCAAAAACTTTTGTTTTCGTCTTGGGGTTGGTAATTCTAAAAGCGGGAGCAAAAATAACACATTGCTTTTGAGAAGTGCAATTTTAGTTCTATTTTGGTTGAAATGGAACAATAGAATCCTCAATCGACTATTTGAAGAATAAGAAATAATCTGGTGGGAGAGAATAAAATATTTATAGCGTCTTTTTACCTATTTTCATCGAAATATTTTACGAATTTTCCTCTCTTATATTATCTATAAAAAAAGGTCGCTTCGTGCTGTTTTGTACCTTTTTTATTATATATATTGGGGAATTCATTGTCCTCGAATGCTTTGCACTCTATACAAGTATCAATAACTTATGTTTCTTATGCAAAAATACAAAAAAATGTAAACAATTACATAGTTTTGCAAGCGATTCATAAGCTTGTTTTAGACATTATTCAGTTGTTGTAACCTATAATATAGTTTTGTTTGTTACCTAACTCGTGTTATTGTGTGAAATCTGATGTGCGATTTTTCAAAATTCATGCAGTGGTATATTTGAGGTAAACTGCTCAAAGGATATCAAAATTCAGGGTATTATTGGTCCCTGCGCGTCGCTTGAAAAGGTTAATTAATGCAAAGATTTTGAAGGATTTCTCATTGCTATTGGCTTTATGTCAGATATTTACTAGTTGGTGGCTTTTTACAGAAAGGTCCTTTATGTTCTGAAACAATTATTGGTCAGGGGAGTACCAACACTTGGAAGATGTGTGGCCTTGACAAAGCTACTTCTCTATGCTTAATATTTGAAATTGTGAAAAAGGAGATCCCAGATGCTACTGGTCAATCAGCAAACAATCAATTCTACTTCCAATTTTTAACACAGTATGAACTCCTATCTTACGTTTTTGACAAATTAGTTATTAGCTTAATATCCCTATGGAGCTTTTCTGACTTGCTACAGATTTTGTTATGCAGTTATCAACATAGCAGTGGACAAATGAGACTTCGTGCCACTACCCTTTCTAGAAGATGGGTAGCTGGACCTGGAAGCACACAGGCAATCATTCTCATTTATATTTATTAAAATATTCTTTTGTATGATGTATATATGCATGACACGTGCGAAGAGATGGATCGAAAAATATCATTTTTAGTTGTTTTTAATTTTGTTGCTTTATTATTAGTGTAATAATTATATATTCATTTGGAAAATTCTTGACTAGGTTAGTTAGGTTGTCATGGCTTAGGTTTTTAGGCCCATGACATCACCCCTTACATCATACTTAGCTTGCCCACCAAGTAATGGGGGCCAAATAATACCAATGTAAGCTCTCATTTTGGGGGAACCAATTATTATGAATGAATGAGTATGTGTGAGTGTTATCTTTGTTATTTCCTCTTTTAGCATGTGTATATATTTTGCTGTGTGTACATCAAATTGGTATCGGAGCAATTTTTGCTCTTGGTTTGTGTTCATACTAGTTGGTGTATGGAGCCAAGGTCCGAGATATGGCCAAACACAGTTGCGTTTATGATCGAAACCCCTAAAATTAATCATCTCTCTGATTGGGAATTGCTACAGATGTTGGATTCAAGTTTACAGCCGCAGGATGCCGTTTCGTTGAAGAATGGGTATTGTATTTCATCTAGCCACACAACCATTACCTCCTTTTGCCTACGAATTCCTCTATTCGTCAAATGATGACCACAATTTTGAAATAGAGGATGAATATTCAGGTGATTCCAAAGAAGAAGATGATTCCATATTTGGATAGGAAGAAAATGAAGATTTAGAGGACATCAACCTCTTCCATATTTTCCTTGGCCTCCGACTATGCCGTTCCAAATGGCGAGGCACCACTATAGCCTCATAGCCTAACTATGGACGATTTGGATGCTGAGATGGTTAACAATAAGATAAATGGCGAGAAATTGGAGATATTTTTTAAGACGGACAAGGTCGGTGGTGGCGAGACCCCCTAAATCATCGTAACCCTGACTTCTGTTCACGATGGAGTGCGAGGAGGGACAACGACCTCGAGGCAAGGCGGGAGGAAGAGGCCTTGAGGCTTATGCCTTTGGGTATATGGTTGAGGTTTACACCTCATAAGGCTGAGACTTGTGTCTTGGTGCGTTCCGCCTTGAGGCGGTTGAAGCTTACACCTCACTAATTGTATGGTCAAAGTGGGTCAAATGTTAAAAAAAAGTCAACGTGAAAAAAATAACAGGAGACTAAAGTTATTTAGTGTAAGACCTAAACCTATCGCACCACATAAACATCCCTCACTCTTTTGCAAGTCCTAACTGGAGACCAAATTTCTTTCTTCCACCGGAGATCAAATTTCCTTCTTCCGGTCTCAATCAACTGGTAATTTATCTTTCTTCTTCCTTTTCAACATTTAAGACTTCTTATTGATATCTCTATTTTTTCGTGTTTTTCTTAGTTTTTGAAAGTCGGGGTCTTCTTTTTTATTCCATTGATGATCCTTCAAGCAATGATGATGGGGATGGGGACATAGCATATTATCCATTTTCTCGGTCATTGGATACCAATGATTTACTACTTATTATATAGTGATGATTTGATGATCCATTGCTAGATACATCGTATTTGGTTATGGTTTGGTGATGGTGATGATGACTATCTTGGGAATATGATTTTAATTATGAGTTTCTTTTGTCTTAACGGTAGAATATGTATTATGATGATGATATGATGGTGTTATTATTTATATTGTGTTATGGGATCGACTTTACACATTTTATTTTCATGATAGATATGATACATACTCTGTTCCTTACATAATTATTATTTTTATATCATTCTTAGTGATTTTTTGGAAAACATCGAGGCTTACGCCTCGGTCCGCCTCGAGTCTTACGCCTCGCCTCACAAAGACAAAACGCCTAAACTTCGCCTCGCGCCTTTTAAAACATTGAATGTCAACACCATCTACATGGCCTCCAACCCTGTTTTTCATGCCGGCACCAAACACATTGAGCTGAACTATCACTTCATTCAAGAACGTCTCCTAGCCTTCATCGAGTTCACTTTGTCCCCTCTCCGGATCAACTTGCGGATATTTTTACCAAAGGGCTCCTCAAGCATCGTTTGACTCTGCTAAGGTCAAACCTCGTCTCTCTAGGGCAATCGAGTTTGCGGGGAGTGTTAAAGCTCCTTGAAACAAGTTCCTTAAAACATGCTCCTGAAACATGTTCCGTAAAACATACCATACTTTATGGAAATTATTAGTGTAATTATTTTAATATCTTAGGCTTAGTTTTAGGCATAAATCATGCTTGTATGTTCCCTTTATACACATTATTAGAGCTATATATATATAGGCCTCCAATTGGAGAAGAATAACAAGGAAATTCAATTCTCTTCGGTGCTCTCGTCTCTTCTCATTTCGCACAACTAGGGTTTAGATTCGGCCTCTCTTTCTTAAACTAGGCCTTAGATCTTTCTTCTTTAAGTGATATGGACCGTGAAGAAGAAAAGAAAAGGAAGAAAAGTAATAGAAGGAAAGTTACATGTACAAAAGATAATGATCAGTGGTCGTAGAACGTCACGTGACTTTGCTACTAGCATTTGAATAATTAGCTGTCAAAAGTTAGCTGTAAAAGCTAGCCGGTAACCCTCTTTAAAGACTAAATGTAGCTGTAAAAGCTAGCTGGTAGCCCTCTTTAAAGACTAAATGTAGCTGTAAAAACTAGTTGGCAACCCTCTTCTAGCATTTGATAATTTTATCTTTTATACTCAAAAAATAAAAAAATTCAAAATAGTTAAAATATGAAAAGGATTTACAATAAATACTACAAAATTAGAGTATATATATATATATATACACAGTCAGGCTCTCCAACACACCTTGTATGAACATACCTATTTTTTTAAAATAGTAAAAGAAATTATTTTTCGATCGAATTTTGTATACACGATCTCCATAATGAGGAGATTGTCTACAAAAATAATCATCAAAATATTCAAACTGGAAATGGGTGAAATGAAAAGTGGGTATATATGAGCATTTTCGTTTGTTCAAATTTTTGCCATCATCTCATCCACTTCGGGGTTGAATTTTTTGATGATTTATTTTGTAGATGATCTCCTTACTATGTAGATTATGTCTATCAAGTTTGGTTAAAAATACATTTTTTTTACTATTTTAAAAAAATGGGTAGTCTGACTGTGTGTGTGTGTGTGTGTGTGTATATATATATATATAATATTATACGTATCTCAACATGTCGTATCCTAGTTTTTGAAAAAAATGCGAATCACGTGTCGTGTCCCAAATTACGCGTCGAGTCCGTGCTTCATAGTATAAAAACAACATTCGCCCTTGGTGCGTAGTGTGTGAGTTTATGGTTGTAGCTTGTGTACGTATTTTGATGGAGTCATCAATTCGCGGAAAGTACTCATGATCAATCTGATTTGATTTTGTAGTTTTCTCGATTTTGGAAGAATTTAAGCAAGGGACCGGGTGGACAACTTGCGGTGATATGGAGGTCATCACCGACCCATTCGACGAGTCCCATTGCCTTAGCTGGCTATGCCAATCCAAGTGACAAAAAATTCTGGCCACCGTCACTAGTTGCAAACCCTTACCTTCTCAGACATAGGGCCCTCGGGACTGGTTCTCACCACTTTCTTGACACCCAGGGTGCCAATGGAACTTACGTAAGAGAGACACCAACACCCCACAATGCTCACACTTCCCTTTCCGGGTTGACCCACAAAGATGTTTTGAAGGAACATAACATGTACGCTACTATGCTCGGTAGGTGATAAGCTAGGGGTTGGCTTAGTTGGGACACTGATTCACTATTCACCGGGGAACATTATTTGGATCATCTAAAGTGTGCATATATAACACCCAAACACAAATTATTAATTTTTCATTTATTTAAGTTATGTTTTTTGTATTAAGCACTTCTTAATATTTCTGTACCTAGGTTTTTGTCGCTGTGCTCGGGATGGAACAAATTGAGAGAACTTTATAACATATATTTTCTTATCTTGTTTTTCTTTTTTTATTGTCCTATTTTCTTTAAAAGAAAAGTGGATTTCAATATTTGATACGTAAAGTACCCTAAAGGGTGTACACGACATCTAGAACGCGGTACTCAGGGGAAGAGAATACGGGGAAGAGAATACGTGGAAAACTAATCATGTTCTCCGTCGCCACAATTGCAAATTCGTTGGTACTTGACGCCATAGCTGGAGGTGTTTGTTTGGTGGACAAGGTTGCATAAAGAATCAACAGTGGGAGACTGTTCGGTTGTGGTAAGTGATCTGTGGAGATGTCCCCTGTACCTCACCTATCAAGGACGTTTAGTATTTTATGGTCCAGCAAACATTCTGGACAAAATTTATGGACCTTTGTTTGGTTGTGGGTTTAGAAGAATATAAGGTAATTGCTGTCCAAAATTTCCCCCATTATATTTGGGCCTAACATATCATTTGGCACACCTTGGGTTCTTGTTTGTTTCAGATTTCCAAATTGTGGACTTTATTGGGCTTGAAAATTATGGGTTTATCCTATATTTTCAATCGATGAGCAACTTGATTTTTGGGCACAAACATTTTTGTTGAACTCAAGTTGGCCAAAATTGAGTGCCCAAATTAGTTACTAGCATTTATTCGTTTGGCATAAGCACACCCTTTTTTCACAGAAAGGTTTTATGGTAGTGGACAACACACTCAAGAAGGGAGTGAAGAAAGAAGAGTACTCCACCATCGCAAAGGAAGCAATGGTGTTTGCAAGAAGGGCACACACCCGAGAGTATAAAGCTTCACTCAATAATAATTCGACTTACTATAAATCAAAGGAGTTACATAGATATCTATATGACCAATAGAAAGCCTCATGCTGTTAGTAGTACTAACTTTTCTTTTTTGGAATATGAGGATAAAACAGGAAAAATTAAAGATATTTTAATTAAGGAGAATCCAAACTTGTACTACAAGAAAAAAAAAGGAAAAAACTTTTTGGCGATTTCTGGCAAGAAAAAAGGAAGAAGGAGAACCCAAACCTGACAATTTTTTTCGTTGGTTATTTGGCGTTTAAGACACAAAGTTGGGTGTATCTTCCTTCGTTTGGAAGAGCAGGAAGGGTTCTTATTATGCTAGATTTGACTGAGAGTTCTGGATATTTTTTAATCTTTTTCATGGGAACTTTTAATTACAACAAGAATCCACTGCGATAGTGGGGAGGATGGTACTTTTTAGGAGTTTATGGTTATGCTATATGAAATTCTGTTTACTCACTTTAAATTGAGTATCCGTTTCCCTCCTTCCTACTGGGATTGGAAATCTTGTATTTTACATATTCATACGATTTGAGTCCTTGGATTTTCGAAATAGTGTAAAAAGTTCTTCGAATTCTATATGACTCGGACTTGTTCTAAAACGTCAAAGTATTTCAAATTGTTTTTGACACGGACAAAGTCAGGAAAACCTCAGATTTTTTATTTTATTTGATTAACCCTCGGACATATAATTGTTCTGAATCGAATCTCTTACGAAACTTGTGAACTGTTCGAATGCCTCAATCAAGAGGACATTTTGTTGTAAGAAACGTTTAAAGGAAGCTAATGTAAACTACATCAGTAAACTAAATGAATACTAAAAGGCAAAGACAAGAAATCAAATGCTTTGAAATTTGAAGTGCAGTAAAATAAAGTGCGAGATAAGTGAAGTGAAGTGAAAATTAAGAGTTAGTAAATTAAAGTGTGAAGAAAGAATGTGAACCACAGTTACTTAAGTGACTTTAAAATAACTTCTATTGAAAGATCTAGTACAAAGGAACTAGACTAATCCTAACCTTCACTGCCGTCGAAGCTTGTGGAAGGGAAATTAAACTTCTTCTTGAAACTGGAAAAGAAAGGTCAATTTTAAAATATTTGGATCAATAAAAGACATATATTTGGGTTAGCCATGAACCCTTCCTCTTCTCCTCAATGGTAATATGCTTTAGTTGTTCGTCATGTGTCTGGTAAATTCGAATTTCCCTTCTAAACCACATTCTTGGAATGCTAACTGCCTCCATCACATGACCTTGCGCTGTTGTTCTAACCTGTTTAAATATCTTGGGGATTAATCAAGCTCCCCACTAAGTAATTTTTATTTCTTTTATCCTGGGAAAATAGAGGTCGTACCTTGATGCGATAGCAAGGGCCTTCACCCAGGCTACGGTTGGTCTCGGGTTCAAGACATGGGAGCAACCTCCCCATATATTGGGGGTAAGGCCAGCCGACATCCGCCTCTCCCAGACACTGGGTACGACTTTTTTTTATCTTGGGAAAATGCTACATTGTATCATCGATTGGATGTTTTTAAATGGTGTAAACAGATCTGGAGGGTCAGAGGTTTAATCCTTTTGGGACATCTCTCATAATATCTCCCGGTGCGATTAGAGTGGGGTTATTAATTAATTGCTCTCAGAGGAATGGAGACCGCAAGTTATCAATTGCAATAACAATCCACTCTATATTGGGGAGGATCATGATTTTCAGGACTTCATGGTGAAATGGGGGATTTCTGGAAGAGATTAATTAGGTTATATGAATTTCGTGGCCCTAGACGCTGTATTGGGGTTGGTGGGAATTTTATTGATGTCAGGTTATTGAGGGAAAAAAAGAAGAGACATGAGAAAACTATAAGGATCTCAAAATCCTAAACCACTGTCATTGTTTGTCATGTGCATCATGATTACTTGAGTGGGGCTTAAAGCATGTGGATGGCCTCGCTCTATATGATATAATTAATCCAATGTATTACATCAACTGAAAAGCTAAAAAAGTAAAAAATACAATAAGCTACATTAAATGTAGAGAAAGATGGCCAACAATACCTTGAATTTATTGTTTATCTTTTTGTTCAAACTTCAAAATGGAACCCCTATGGATATTTATGTGTGAGAAGTGATGGAGTATATGTGTGAGAAGTAGGGGTGGCAATTCGGGTTAGTCGTGTCATTTTCGGGTCGCGTTGATTTTGATTTGATTATAAGTTTTGGGTACTCTTAAATCTATACAAGCTAATCGTGTCATGTTCGAGTCATGTTCGGGTTATTACTGTAAACGGGTTATCGTGTCAAAAATTTCCAGAGAAGTGATGGAGTATAAGTGGACTTATGTGTGAGAAGTGATGGAGTATAAGTGGACATAATGTTCAGGTGGAATGTTTTCACTATACCAGCGTAAAATGGGGATAACAAAGAAATATATTTTCTTTATTAGTTTTGACAGTTCCTGTTGTAACACTCCAATGTCCTGGAGGGTTACTTTTTCAATTCATCAAGGGACAATGAACAGACGTTTAATCCATATGAATATTTTGAGCCAATTTCTAAAGTTCTAGTTTAGTGTATCAGAAGTACTTTCCATCTTTTATTTTCACTTAGAGGCATGACCTAATTTTTGTGGTATGCTAAAAAATTGTTTCTTCATATCTTAATTGTCATGTGGTTGACAGTAAAGTTGTCAAATTGCTTTAAATTTTATAGGATCTTATTGCTGGTTTTGACCAAGAAGCAGCTGCTGTAGTCATGGCTCGACAAGTTTCTTTCAAAATGGAAACTGAGGTACCGTTTCTCTTTCAGTACATTGAGATGCTTCAGTATAATATTGTGTGAGAATGTTTATTCATGTTATTGCATTTGAAACTTCTATGTTAATGGTAAGGGGCGGATTTGTTAGACTCATAATACACTATGGTCTAGAGTTCGAAACCTCCCAACGGATACCAGATTTGAAGCGGGGCATGTGTTGGGGTGGCTCTGGCACAGTGTTCCCTTGTTTAGCTCACATGAGGGAGTCCAAAGGGCTCGTTTATGTGGAGGTTCAGGGTCATCAAAAAAAATTAAAGGTTTTAATGACTGAACAGATCTTGTTAAAAGTCTAGGTCTTTTTTTTAATTTTTTATATGAATCTTACCACACCATTGCATACCATGAATGATAACGCCAATAGTTAATGAATGATTGGGAGTTTTCAGCAACTATTTTTCTTGTTTTGGAATTTTTTTGGTCCATGTTCATACACTTCTTTTGTTGGTGTAGTTTTTCCTGTTATATCTGTTTTATTGTGCAAGTCAAGAGGATCGCTTATCCTTCTCGCCTGGTATATTTGTTCAATTATCAATAAATTTTTCTTTCCTCTAAAAAAAAATGAAGTTTTTTTTTTCTTTTGCCTTTAAGATTTCCACAATTACCCAGCTTTGAGTTTGGTATTTTTTACTAATTGTCTTTTGAGTTTGGCACCTTTTCCGTTAGGGGTCTCTTAGACTTACTAGTCACCCGTGAATTTTAAAAAAAAAAAAAAAATCAGAAAATACAACAAAAAGGGAAAAAAACAGAAAAATAGAAGGAAAGAAAATTAAAAAATAAATACCTCAAAATCCACCATCATCTTACCCAGCACTACCTACCCCCCCCCCCCCCCCCCCCCCCCCCCCACCCAACACACACACAACCCCAACACACATATATCTTACCCTCCACCACCAAATCTCCATCCATACTACATCGCCATCGCCATCGCCATCACCACCCCCATCAACGAGGACGGAACCCTCTTTCTCCATCCCCCAACCCACCCATCACCCCAAACCCTCTGCCATATCCAAACAGCAAACCTTTGCGATAATTAAACCAAACCCCCAATCCCTCTCTGCCACAACCCCAAATCTCTTCTCTGAATCAAATCGACTAGGGTTTCAAATTGGTAGCGGTGGTTGTTTGGAGAGGAAGTGGTGATTCAAAACGATTTGGGTTTCGAATTGGCGACGGTGGTGCTTCAAATCAGTTAGGGGTGGCGAGGTTCGGTGGTGATATTTAATGTGTGTTTGTGTGTGAGATTTTTGTGGCGGAGGATAGATGGGGGTTTGGTGGGGATCGGCTGTGCGTGTATTGGGTGAGGGTGGAGGAGAGCTGGGGAAAGACGATGAGGGTGATTGTGGTGTGGGTGGGTGGGTGGGGGAGGGTTGACCGTGTGTGTTTTGGGGGGGGGGGAGTTGGGGAAAGACAATGGGGGTGGTTGGGTTGTGGGTGGATGGGGGCTTCATATGATTGGATTTTTTTTAATATTTTTTACTTATTTTTTGGCTTTTTATTATTTTTCTATTTTTTTGTTATTTCTAATTTTTTTCTTTTTTTAAAAAATATTTTCTTTTTTAATAGGTAACGTGCCTTGCACAAAATCGTTAAGTCTACCTGACCCTTAACGAAAAAAGGTACCAAACTCAAAGTCAATTAGTATAAGGTGCCAGACTCAGAAACGACTAATTATGGACGTATTAAAGTAAAAAAACCCAAAAATGAATGATCAAATGATGCGTAGATGCAGTTCGGGATAAGTACAAATTGAAGATTTCATATGGGACGATGTTCACTGTAAAATTTATTTTCAAGTTTTAGATTAAATATCTTTTCTTGTTATATAATTTTTAAAATAGTGGCGGATTTTATGTATTTATGCTTTATATAATCAAAGGGATTTTTCTTGAATGTGTTGTATGTGAGCTGCAATTATGGTCAGTGGGGTTTTATTTTGGGTCAAATGTTATTTGGATTTTCTATAATGTTATAGCAATATTTGAAAAGGTGAATGCGAGGCGTAAGCCTCAAGACATTGAAGGTGTACGCCTTTTGTGCATTGAATTTTTTAATTAAAAATATATTAAAAATTGTAAAAATGTGTATTAAAATGATTTTTGAGTAATTAACATCCATATCTATCTATCCAATCATCCATCAAATCCTAGAAACTCATGAACAACCATTATATAGTAGGACATTTTAGTATTCCTTAAAGATCCCAATAAAGAAAAAAAGCAAAAGTGACAAGCCACAAGATATTGTAATTGTTGATGCAAAAATCTAGACTATGCCTAATTAATTGATCACAAATAATTTAAGTAAAACAAATAAGACAAGTGAGATTTTTAAAGTGGTTCGACTCAAGAGAATAGTCTACGTCCACTGTTATGTATTGCTGAATTGCCTTGACTTGTTTACCTCCCCCTGCCATGAGGGGATTACAATGTATTTATAGCCCATGGGGCTGTCAAAAGTCATAATATGAAAGGATGGAATGCCTTTATTAATTAGGCATTTACATCTGTACATGATAAGAATTGGTTGTAAATCTGTTGGCGTTTCATTAGCCAAATCGATTAAACTTCCTGCTGAGTTGGTCGTTATTCCCAGTTGGTTGGTCTTCTGAGTTGGTCGGGCTTCCTAGTATGTCAGTCGCTTCACGCTGAGATGGATTTGTGCCATATTGGATGACATATGCTGATTTGTAATTGGTCCACGTAAGCTAACTAATTTTGGTATCAACAGAAGCCCCCAATGTTTCATACTTGAAGTTGATGTAAAAATGTGGAACATTATACTTTAAAAGTTGCTCGGGCCTTCCCTTTGTTGTTGAAACAGTAGCAGATCTCCTACACTTGTAGAAAATTTTCAATCAGTTAACAACTTTGAGCACGAATGACAATTCTGTAAATATTTCAAATATTTTAGCGCGAATGGTATTTTTGTAAATACTCCCAATATTAGCTTAGCGAGTGTTCCAGGGGTATATTGGTATTTCCCCCATTATACGCCATAAACTCAATCGTCGTTCTCTTTAATCATTACTTTTCCCTTTTTACGAGGCAACCTATAAAAGGGCGGCAAAACTCTATCATTTTCCACCTTTTCATTTTCGACGCTGTTGCTGTAATTTTCAAACTCTTCTTGCGATCGTCTTTTCTGTTCACCATTCTTGCTGAATCCTTAAGCTTTTGTAAGAACTCTTCTCTTTTCTTCTTTGTTTCATCATCATGGTTTATTCTGTAGAGTCACTTGATAAGTTTAGAACTGATTTTGAGATTCCGTCATGGGTTGTGTTGGAACACCCTTCATTTTCTTCTGATTTATTTTCTCTTGCTGACGGCCACTGGTTCCCTTCCATCTTTATTGCCGAATGTGGCTTCACTTTTCCTCCCAATCCCGTGTTTGGAATTTTGTCAGTATTTCGATGTTGTCCCAGCTAGGGTAGCTCCCAATACTTGGAGAATGGTGAATGGGGTCTTTAGGTTGAATCAAATTCATGGAACCCATCTAGGGATTCCAGAGATAATGTTTTGTTACAAGTGGGTAACTAGTGACACCACTTTTTATCTGAAAACTAGGGCAGCCAACAAGGCTTTAGTAGTCAATCTCCCTGACTCTAATAGGGATCACTTTGAACATGGGGTAGTTTTGAAAAACTGGCAACATGCCCCATTAAATGATGGTGCTGAGTATCTAGGTGTCCTCTTTATGGCAATGGAATAGGTTGTTTTGCTTTTGATAATATTGCCTTGTTTGTGTTTGATAAAATGCCACACTAACTGTTATTATAAATTTGATTGCAGCTGACCGGAAGAGGAAGTGCCCCAAAGAGAGAGGTAAATTTGAAGGAACTGAAATTCATTTAGGACCTCCACCTGAACATTAACGAGGAGCACATCAGATCTGCTTCTTATCTTCTTCAATACAAGAATACCATCTCGTCTTTCATTGCCCGACCTACAATTCCTCCCTCTCTGGTAATCGACTTAAAAGCCTCTCCTTCTTTTAGCGGTGATTCACACGTTCCTCTTTCTGAAATCATGAAGAAAAGGAGGTTTCCTGACCTTCTTGGTGCTGCCCCCACTGATGCTCAGAAACCTGCTGAGGGGACCAAAAAGAGGAAAGGAGGATGCTCCTGCTGAAAGGGCCAAGAAAAAGAAGGAGGATGCTCCTGTTGAAGGGGCCAAAAAGAAGCTGGAGGAGGTCAGAAAGGAGCCCCCCCAGCCCCCCAAGATGATGTACTTCCTTTGAGAAGACTTAGGAGAGGGCTTGCAGAGAAGCAAGCCGAACAAAGAACTGATACCAACCAATAGTCCTTGGTTGAATTACCTTCTTCTGATGCTGGCCCTCCAGCATTTATTACTCCCGATTTGGCTAGGAAATTGATATGGTCTGGAACTCTTCCAGATCATAGGGGAGTTGAGGCCCTGTTGCCTAGGGGGAAAGTTTCTGACTTGGCTGCCCAGAGTCTTGCATCTGTAAGACTTTCTCCTCTTTGTGATTCTGTTTATCTTCGAAAACTTTATATACTAACTTGATCTTCTCTTTGTTGCAGTTTTTGGTGCATTTTAATAACTTTTTGGAGAAAGACGATGCTAATCGGGCCTCTTTTTCAAATGATGTGGGGGAAGCCCTTGCTAGCTTGAAAAAGTCTTTGATTGACTCCCAACAAGCCTTTGAGTCTGATATAAAAATTTGGGAGAATAAGATTAAAGCTGGTGAAGAAGCTCAGCAGAAGGCTGATAATAATGCCCTTGAAGCTGAGCGCAGTGCAAAGGAAGCTGAAAGCAAGGTGAAGGCTGCTGAGGGCAAAGAAGAGGAAGCTAAACGTAGGTTTAAGGCTGCTATGGGTAAGGAAGAGGAAACTGAATGCAGGGTACAGACTGCTAAAGAACTTACCACCCAGCTGCGTGAAAGCCTTTGTCCCAAGGAAATCTGCTGTGAAGGAGTCCTTCAGTGCTGGTTGGGACAAAGGCTGGAACAAGGCTATCTCTGCTGCCTCTGCTTAAATTGAGTATGCAAAACAAAAATACTTCAGAGATGGATGGGTTGCTGCTCTCAAAGAGTTGAACACCCCTGAAGACTCTGAACTTTTTCAGAGATATACCCACGGTCCCCCTCCGGTTATGGAGGATGAAGTTGAAGATGAAGCTGGTTCTGGGGAATCCTCTGTGATGGTGTTAGACCAACCCCGAACTACTGTTGACTCTTCTCTTCCTCCTTCCGAGCAACCTCAACCCCTAACTCCTTCTGCCGAGCAAGATGGGAAGAGTAGAGACGATAAAGAGAAGGTGTAATGTTGTTCGGCATTTTCTCTTGTTACTTTTTCCTTTCTTTTGCTTTGACTTCACTGTACTTGAACTTCCCATTATTAATAAAAGTGATTTTTTGTTCATTCTTGCCTCTTTGTTAATTGTGTCTGCTTTCCAGTCTTGTTGTTGATTTGTATTCATTTCTCCTTGCTAGTTTATTGCAAGGATGGAACTGTTGTCTTCCCATGATACCGAGCTACTGAAGAAGTGCAATGCCTTTTTCAAAGCTGGTCATATGGAGTTGACCGAGGAAGAAATAATGAATGTGCTCGGTGATGATGCTTCAGAGCAGGCTAAGGAAGCTTATCAATACTTGAAGTACTTACTTGATCGGGCAGTAGCAAATAACGTTGCTTATTATGAAATGATAGAAGAACTTCAAGAGCAGCATAAGGAATCCACTGCCCTTTTGCATGACAGTTATGAACTGAAGTATAAAAGCTTGAGCACTGATCGGGGGTTTGACAAATTCATTTCTGCTTATAATAAAAAGGAAGCTTTGCTCAAATTTGAAATTGAAGAGACAAGAACCATTGCTAAGCTCCTGGAGGACGAGAATAACAACTTAAGGGATGAATTGAAACTTATGAAGTCCACTTTTGGAGCTGTTGTTGCTACTACTGATGAGGGGTACTCCTTTTTAGAGGCAGAGAATGCTACATTGAGGGATGAATTGGAAGCACTGAAGAAGACTAATTCTACTTCCTCTTCCCGAGTAAGAAATAGACCTGGCCGAGGTACTCAAGAGGAAGCTACGACCCAACAAACCTTGGCTAACCAAGCTGCGCAGTTGAAGGCCAAAAATCAAGCTATTGCCGAGATGTCCCAAAAGATCCAGACTATAACCGAGCAACTTTCTACCCAGACGTCTCAGCTGCAAGTCAAAGACAGCGTGCTGAAAAAGTTGCTCCATCAATTTGAGAGACTGACCTTCCAATTTCGTAAGTACCCTAGAGAGTTCTGGATGGAAGGGTATAATGAAGCCCTGGGGGCACTTTGATGCTAGATTTCAGCAGGCCAATAGTGAAGGATACAAGTGGGGCTGGTTGAATGCTCTTACAGTGATGAAGGTCGAACAGAACAACAAGTTGTGGGACTGGTATGATCTCGGAGTTCTTGATCTCCAAGATCTGCCCTTCAGATTGGATGTCGCTGGATTCCGATTCGTTCCATTCCCCAATGCCTGATTACAAAATATCTGGGAGATTATGGTTTGCACGATGAGCTGGAAATTGCCCGACCTCGTCATTTGCTTGATCGGCCTAGTGTTCGCAACAGAAGAATGCGTCAGGACTTTAACTTTATTAATTCCCCTTATACTATAGATGATCCTCCAGCTGGCATGGATTCTGTTTCTAAGGTTGAGGGAAAACATCCTGCAGAATAGGCTTTTGTATTTGGTTTCTGCATTGTTAGTAATGAAAAGCAATTATCATTGTAATCATTTTGTGAATGAAAAGTTTGAATCCACTTTTTTGTTAATCTTAGGAATATAAATGGATAAACTTTTAGTTAATCTTCGTGTTTAATCAACAATTTGTCAATCTATAGTTTTTCACCGGTTCTATTGATACTTTTAGGATTTTCCTAATTGTTATATCAATTACCAATGCATCACCATGGTTCTACTAATGTGCCTAAATTTTTAGACAGTTGCATTAGTTACCTTAGTTCCAAGGCGTGAGTGGAACTTTTGTCCATCTTTTAGCCCAGTTTAGATGATCTTTTTGTCATTCGGGTCTTCAATAACCAAGCATTTAAGACTTGTAATTTAGCCTTGCATGGTTTTTATGTGTTGACGACCAACGTTGTTGGTGGTTGCTGATGCCGACCAACAATTAGTTGGTGGTTGCTGATGCCGACCAACATTTAGTTGGTGATAACGAATCTGTAATGCAGTTTAATGTAGTGCATAACACTAGTACTTCGAAAAAAATCAACAATTTGGGGAAACCATCATTTCATTAATTCTGAAATAACCGAGTACATTTTGGTTACATTACTGCTAATATTTCCTTAAGTGCTCTGCATTCCAAGGGTTCTTGAATTCTTCACCCTCCAAAGTTTCAATTCTGTATGTGCCTGGTCGTAGGCCTGTCAACGGGTTGGAGACGGGTCGGGTTTAGGGAGATCCAAATCCGTGTAATCGGGTCTTCATCGGGTTCGGGTTCGAGTTCGAATTTTCATCGGGTCTACAATATTGGACCTAGACCCGGATCTGCTCGGGTCTCGGGTTCGGGTTCGGGTTTGGCCAAATATTTACATTTATTTTATTTTTATTTTATTTTATCCCCTTTATTTTTTAATCTTAAATTAAAATATTTTGTAATGTATTACAGAATATTATTAGTATAAATAAAACATATATTACTTACATTTATTATATACATAAATATATATTTTTATATATAATATTTACATGTTATGTTGATAAGATATATTTATAAATATATATTTTTATATATAATATTTACATGTTATGTTGATAAGATATATTTATAAATATATATAAATTTATAGTATATATATATATATATATTTAAAAAATAATAATGTACAATTCGGGTCGGGTCCGGGTATTGTATAAGATCCAGACCCTACCCATTTAATAAACAGGTCTTCGGGTTTTCGGGTCTTCGGGTCTCGGGTCCAAAAAAAATGCTCAGAGCCTATTATATAGATCGGGTTCGGGTCGGGTCGGGTCCAGACCCGACCCATTGACAGGCCTACCTGGTCGGATAACTGCTGTAATACGATAAGGCTATGCCAGTTGGCTTCAAGTTTATTATTCTTTTGAATCACTTTCTTTAGTACATAATCCCCTTCTTTCAAGTTACTCTGTTTTACCCTTTTGTTGTAGAACAGTGCAGTCCGTTGTTGATAGGCCGCAATTCTCAGGGCTGTATCTTCACGTACCTCCTCCAACATGTCTAAGTCCAACCGTCTCATCAAATCACTGACTGGGGAATTGAAATCAAGGACTCTATGAGTGGGCAAACCTACCTTTGCAGGGATCACAACTTCAGTTCCGAATGCTAACATGTAGGGCGTTTCTCCTGTAACTGTTCGGTAAGCCCATAAAACGGAATGCAACTCGTTAATCCAATTACCTTTGCCATCGTCCAACCTTTTCTTCAGTCCATTCAACAAAGTTCTATTCGTTACCTCTGTTTGGCCATTGCTTTAAGGATGGCCTGGAGCAGAGTGGAGCTTTTGGATATTTGATTGGGCACAATATGCAACAAACTCATCATTGTCGAATTGCGTGCTATGATCGGTGATAAAAGCATGAGATAAACCATACCTACATATGATATTCTTCCAAATGAACTGATAGACTCTCTCATAGGCCATGTCTATTAAGGGCTCAGCTTCCACCTGGTTAGTAAAGTAATCAACAACTACAACCAGGTACTTAAATCTTCCTCGGGTGGTCGACAACGGCCCGACCAAGTCAATCCTCCACATAGCGAACGGCCAGGGTGAAGTGATTGGTGTTAACATAGCTTGTGGAGTTCTTCGTATGCTGGAAAACCTCTGGCACTTGTCACATTTTCTGGCAAAAGCTGCGCAATCTACTCGCATAGTTGGCCAGTAGTACCCCTGTGTGCTAATCCTCTGCAGCAAAGTTCTTCCTGCTAAACGAGCTCCGCAAGAGTCCCTCATGAACCTCTTCAATCAGATCTTTTACTTCAGCTGGGTGGACACATCGTTGTAGACTAGCAGTTAACCCTCTTCTGTACAGAACACCATTATCTAACACGTATCTTGCAGCCTTGTACTTCAATTTCTTTGTTGCAAGTAGGTCGGCTGGCAGAATTCCATCCTCAATATAAGCTCTGATGGGATCCATCCAAGATGGCCCCATGTCTACCGCAATAAAGTTTACCATCAAATCTTCGTCAATACTCCTATTAGCAAGCAACTCAATAGGAATGGTTCTTCGTAGCTCGGTTCGGGTTGCTGAAGCTAACCGAGCAAGTGCATCAGCTTGAGCGTTCTCCAATCTTGGAATCCTAACCATCCGAACAGCTAACAAAGTAGTTATAACTTCCAAAGCCTTAGCCAAATTTCTTGACATCAACTCTCCTTTAGCTGCATATAGGTTCAACATTTGATTTACCACTAACTGTGAATCACTGTATACCACAATCTGCTTGGCATTCAATGACTTCGCTTGGCTTAATCCCACAATCACAATTTCATATTCAGCCTCGTTGTTAGATGCTTGAAATTGGAATTGTAGAGCGTACTCTATGTCTATTCCATCTTGCGTATTGAGGATAATTCCTGCTCCACAAGCAGCTGCGCAAGATGATCCATCAACATATAAGCTCCATATGGGGATATTGCTGTCAAAACTCTTGGTTCGTCAAAATCCCTTGATGAAAAATCTTGTCTTTCGCCCCCTCATACGTTTTCTTCATCTCCTGAATTCTGCTAGAAGATTTCGGTTGGTCGTTGGTGGTTTCTTTTGCCATTTCTTTTGTTTGGAGTTGGTCGGGGACATCTCCAGTAGGTCTGCTATCACTTGGTTGTTGACTCGGCGAGAGTTACTTATTACTCGGGAACCTCTGGGTAAGTGAATTCTGCAATAAAGTCTGCTACAACTTGGCCCTTTAAAGAAGACCTTTGTTCATATATAATGTTATATTCCCCCAACTCCGCAGCCCAATACATTAGTCTTCCAGATTTCTCTGGCTTATGCAAAGCTTGTCTTAGTGGCATATCAGTGTATACTACTATAGTATGGGCTTGAAACTATGGTTTCATCCGTCTGCTAGCCTCAATTAAGGCCAATGCCAATTTCTCCAACTTGGGATACCTGATCTCCACTCCTCGAAAGGCTTTACTGGTGTAATAGACAGGCTTCTGCACCCCATTCTCTTCTCTAATCAATGCAGAGCTAACGGTTGACTCAGAAACAGCCAGATACAAATACAACTTTTCTCCCATTACTGGTCGGGAGAGTAGGGGAGGGGATCCCAAGTACTTAAACTCCAGAAAAGATTTTTCGCATTCATCGTTCCATTTAAAGGTCTTTCTGAGCAACTTAAAGAATGGTAAGCATCTGTCCGTTGCTCGGGACATAAATCTGTTGAGGGCCGCTACACGTCCAGCCTTTGAACTTCCTTCTTACAGGTCGGGGACTGCATTTCCATCAGTGCCTTAATCTTATCTGTATTTGTTTCAATGCCCCTTTGATTTACTATATACCCGAGGAACATTCCTTCCTGTACTCTAAAAATGCATTTGGTTGGGTTCAGCTTCATCTGGTATTTCTTCAGCTGATCAAATGTCTGGCTAAGGTCGGTAATATGGTCTGTAGCTTTCTTGCCCTTTGTCAGCATATCGTCGACATATACTTCCATGTTCTTGCCTATCTGCTCCGCAAATACGTTATTCACCAATCGTTGATAAGTCGCACTTGCATTTTTAAGACCAAATGGCATAACATTATAACAATAAGTTCCTCGGGGGGTGATAAAGGAAGTACTTTCTCTATCCTCCGGCTTCATTTTGATTGTTATAACCAGAATATGCATCCATAAAACTCAACAGCTTATGCCCCGTAGTAGCATCCACCAGTTAATCAATTTGGGGTAAAAGAAAGTGATCTTTTGGACACGCCTTATTCAAATTAGTAAAATCTACACACATCCTCCATTTATTGTTTTTCTTCTTGACCATAACTACGTTGGCCTCAATGAAAGAAGCCTTTTGAAACTTCTCCACCTCCTCTTATATGGCCTGGTTCTTTTCCGGATTGAAAACTCTTCTTCGCTACTTTACCGGCTTGATCTCCTTATTAACATTGAGCTCGTGACACAAGATGTTTGGATCTATACCGGGCATATTCTCATGGCTCCATGCAAACACCTGCTTCCTCTGTCTCAAGAATGCTATTAACTCCTTTTTAAGGACTGGATCCAATGACGTTCCTATTTGAGTTGTTCGCTCTGGCTTATCATCGTCCAGAACAATGCTCTCCGTTGCCTCCATTACTTGGCCTTTCACTAGCTCTGTCTCATCTCTTGGGTCTAAGGTTTCAATCTTAGACTCACTGTTGGGCTCAGACATATCCACTTGATAAGTGGTTGTTTTCCTCTTCACCTCATCCATGCCTTCTTGTTCGGCAGACGAGTAGTAGCATTCCCGAGCTACTTTCTGATCTCCTTTCACTACTCCAAGCCCAAAGTTGGTCGGGAACTTCAAACATTGATGAACGGTGGAAGGTACAACTTCAAACTTCTTCAATCCTACTCTTCCCATGATTATGTTGTAAGCCGAATAAACATTTTTGTCCATTACGAAGAACCGCACCTTCTCTGTCCTGCTCGCCGGTCAGGTCCCGATCAACATATCTAGCTTGATTGTTCCCATTGAGAATACTTTCTCACCAGAGAATCCATTAAGTGGCCTATGATAAGGCTCCGACTGGCTGAGTTTTAAATCTAGACTGTCAAAACAGGAGTAAAACATAATGTCTGCCGAACTGCCGTTATCCACCAGCACTCTTGAAACTATTATATCTTTCATCCTCATTTTGATGTCTAAAGGATCATCATGAGGATATAGAACTCCAGATAAATCACTCTTAGAGAAGCCAATTACTAGCTTGTCTTTGTTGACCTTCCTCGGTGAGGTTGATTCCCTGGATATAGGAACAAGCTTGAGCCTCATTGAGGTAAACCTTCCTTTCAGCTGTATGGTCTCCACCCCCTGCATCCCCACCTGTGGTCATATGACAGTCAAAAGATCATCATCGTGGTTCCTCTTCTTTTCCTCTCTAGGTTTACAAGGAGACTTAGATCTCTGCCGACCTCTGCCACCAGTTCTTCCGCCAGCTTGCCGATCAACAAATCTATACAGTTTTCCTCTCCGGATGAGTGCTTCTATCTCGTTTTGGAGAGCAATGCATCGATTGGTCGTATGGCCATGATCTTTGTGAAATTAGCAGTACTTGGACTTATCCCTCTTATCAGGGGAGGCCTTTAGCTTTTCATGCCAATTCAGATCGTTATTGTGCTTGATTTCCTCCAAAACATGATGTATATCTACATTCAAGGGAGTATAATTGGTATATTTTCTGAGCCGATCTAGACCCTCCTTGGCTTTTGAATTCTTGCTCCCATTGTTGTTCTTGTGCTCCTTTTTGTCCGACTTACCTTCAGTCTTGGCTTCTACCTTTGCATCCGAACTCTTCTTGGCTGCCATAGCTTCCTCGGCATTCATAATCTGCCTTGGCCATTAATTCAGCCATCGTTTTCGGGGGATCTTTGGCCAAAGTATAATACAGTTTATCTGGTAGCAGGCCACTCATGAGGGCTATGATCGCATGCTTTTTCTTGTAATCAATAACTTCTAATTTCTCGTTGTTAAAACGAGTAATATAATCCCGGGTACTCTCTCCTACCTTCTGTCTCACACTAAGCAAGTGAGCTACTCGCTTTACTGGTTTGGCCCCAAAGCAGAAATTTCCAATGAACAGCTTGGCGAGTTGCTTGAAGTTAGAAATCAGCCCCCGAGGAAGACTGTTATACCAGATTTGAGCAGATCCGGTGATTGTCTCTGAGAATGCCCTGCACCTCATCTCATCAGGAACAACATAGATATCAGCTGCAGCTTGATATTGTTCTATATTAAGAATTGGATCAGTTTTCCCATCATACTTGGGAGTAACTACAGGAGCTTTGAACTTGGCTGGTGTGGGGAAATCCACAATAGCTTGCACGAAAGGAGATCCTTTGACAGAACTTCTTTGGAGAGGGTTCTTAGCTTTAGCCATTTCTCCCAGTTTATCCTCCAAACGTTGAATAGAACCCTTCCAAGCGTCATTTCCAGCGCCCGACCTATTGGTGGCAGCTCTTTCGTTCCGAGCAACTGATCGTGCTGAGCTTTCTTCTTATGATCCTTCCCTTTGATTGGAACGAACGGTTTGTCTGGCATCTGGTCGAGATTGGGCTGAACCTTCTCTTAAGTCAGTTGGTCATCGAGTATTCCTCGACGCAACCCAAGGGAAATTTCTATTTCCTCTTGGTCCCAAACGATCAAAAGGAGAGGCTCTACTCAACATTTCTAAAGCACTCAATCTTTCTGGAGTAAGAGATGGCCCCTCATGAGAATCTCGAATCCTCATGGAAGAAGTTCCTCCAGGACGATAAGATAGATCTCTAGAAGTTCTAGAATAATTGGGTCCAGTATGCCTTGATGGCGGTGGAGGCATGTTTCTTTGACTTGATTGCGCTGGAACACCAGTTTGCAAGGTTAGGGCCAATTGTCTCATCGTGGCTTGCATCGCCTCTTAACCTCTAGCTAGACTGGTTAGAATTCTAGTCAAGTCATTGCTACTGGGAGGGACTGAGGGATTAGGCGGAATCCCATCGTTTCTCATGCTTGATTTCTCATGCTTGATTCAGTGTTATCAGCCATATATTATGAATAAGTGAAAACGTTTAGCAATACGTTCCCACAGACGATGCCAATCTGTTGATGCAAAAAACTAGATTAGGCCTAATTAATTGATCACAGATAATTTAAGTAAAACAAATAAGACAAGTGGGATTTTTAAAGTGGTTCGGCTCAATAGAATACCCTACGTCCACTGTTATGTATTTGCTGAATTGCCTTAAACTTGTTTTCCTCCCCCTGCCATGAGGGGATTACAATGTATTTATAGCCCATGGGGCTGTCAAAAGTCATAATATGAAAGGATGGAATGCCTTTATTAATTAGGCATTTACATCTACATGATAAGAATTGGATTTCGCTTGCGAGACACCCCACGCATGAAACTAATAACCGTTGGGAGTCGAAATAAGATAGGTCTTTAGGATTTGAGTTTATAACCTTTGCTATTATAATGAAAGTTGTACGATAGGGTGTATGGGCGCCCTGGATGATTGGATTGTAGTAGTTTTCATAATTGTGAAACAGTAAGTAGTTGTGACTTCAGGATTTATTTGTTTAATAAGTGAGGATCATTTTTCCCAAACTTTGTCACGAGGATGGTATAGGGAAGATTGGGTATAATTTAAATTTGATTCAGTTGGAACTATATGGTGAGACTTAGTGTAACATCGATGGGGATTTTCGTTAATGTACTGTATGGGCGGTACTACTTAGATTTCTTGCGATGTGAGATTTATACTCGGAGTTGACCTTATCAGTATGGTTCATTTTTCTGAATTTCGGGACGAAATTCTGTTATAAGGGGGGAAGTATGTAATACCCCGTAATTTTAATGACTTTTAAAATGGGTTATATTTTAAATTAATGGATTAATTGGATCTTATTATAAATTAACTCATTTGGGTTTTATCCGAATTGTGGATATTAAAATGGATGATTCTGAATATTACTTAAAGATATTTAGGTAATATATGAATGTGATGTCATTTATATGACGGTATGATATAAATTCGGTAATTTGAATTTTTAGTCAGACGCGGTATGGGACGTGTCGGGACTAATTTATTAAATTAAAAAGGAAATTTATTTTCTATCGACCTTATAGTCATTTCGACTGCGTCGTTGCGTCCGGAAGGTTCGAAATAGTCAGAAAAGTCTATTTGGATGTTAATTTTGAGTCTCGGGTCATTTGGAAATGAAAAGACAACCTAAAAGGGCATTTCGGTTATTTTTACAAGGGGGATGAATAGTGATTTCGGGTTTTGTCTTATTATAAGTATTTGGAGATTAGTGTATGTAGGTTCATTTCATCTCTTCTACACAAAATTTAAAAGTCATCTTCTTAGAGAGAGTGGAAGGTTGCTTGGAAAGAAAAAGAAGTTTGCTTGGGAAGGAGGAGAACCAAAGGTCAAAGGTCACCACCACCATCACCACCTGTGTTATTCAACTCCAAAGGATCAGATCTTCATTAGAGGCAAGTGTTTGATATTTGCAATTTAAGTTCGTATATTGTCCATGTTAGGATAGTTATAAAAAGAGATGATTTTCATGCTTGGAAGATGAAAGGATATAGTTGTTAATGGATTTTTGGAATCTAAAAATATATAGGAATTAAACTCATGTTGTAGGTAGTTAGTAATCCAATAAATATTCATCAATCTGTGGAAGAAATTCTGAAAATAATTTAGTGTTCTTGAAGATAATATGTTGATAATTTTCTGGAAAAAGAGGCAAAAACGAGTGGAATGAGAAGAGCCAATTTGGAATGTTTAGATTTTCTTTTTGAGTGCATTTGGATGAGATTTAAGAAAAACTCAAAACACATACCTGACTCAATTTTTTGTGTAGAATCCAAATCTGAAGTCGGATTGATGATTTGAATAATTTTTGGATCTGATTTTTCTGAGTATTTAAAATATGAGAATTCATGATGTTGTTTCTTTTTAATGTTGGTTCTTATCCCAAAACTTTTGTAGATCTTCGGTGATTATTAATTGGATATTATGGGACTTAGAGAAGATCAGTAAGCCCTAGTTAAGATTTGAATTAATTTGATTGGGATTTAATTGATTAGAATTATGATAATTAAAGTTAAAGAGATTTCGGTTGCTAGATTCATGTGTTGGATTCTAATCTGTTTGTACGAGGATTAAGGATAGTTCAAGTAGGGGAGATTTAATATAACACCTGGGTAGCCTTAGGGTTACAATTTAAACATCAAGGACTGAGTTTAAGCTCATTATTGATTTCGCAAGGGCTGAGTGTAGTACAAGAGCATAGTGGTATGGCTCCTGGATAGAGATGGGAGTTTAGAACACATTTGGTTGAAAGAGGGGATGAGGTTATTCCGATCGCATATTTGAAGTTGCCGAACCTCCTCGATCGACAAAGTTAAGTAGTAGTGTATTGGAGGGGTTCCTTGTTTGGATTTCGCTTTGCGAGACGCTCCGCTCATGAACCTTAACGACGTCGGGAGTGGAGAGATGTTATAGGATGCGAGGATAATTAAATTATGAAGTAAAGATATGACATTTTAATACGTGGGATTTAAAGAGATATAATGCTACGTAAGGGAATAATCTAAGGTTAATGTGAGTACCTTGTTGTTAGTATACTATAGGTATGATAATACCTATTTGATTGATTAATGATTATGTGTATGACATACCTAGCTTACTTGCTATCGGTGGGAGGTTTGCGCGTGAGGGCAGTCATATCCTGATGAATCCATGGGATCTTTGATTTGTCGCTCGAGAACATAGGTCTATAAAAGACTTATCGGGGAGTTGATAAGTCCGCTGACTATGGGTACGTAGGTATGTGCGTGACCCATGGGTATGAGAACTATGTTCGCCTCCAATGATTGTGTTGTTGTTAATGGTTCGAGGTATCCTCACCGAACTTTTTGTCCCCTTTTCGGCGACCAACGATATTGGGACATGATAGCAGAGTAATGCATTGCACCGCAGCTGTGACTCGGGGTGCCGTATTATATATGAATATATATATATAATGGATTAAATGAATGAATGGATATTTATTATGGTTAAATCTATCTACGGTGATAATTGTAGATAACGGTGAATAGAGAAAGATAATTGAATTAAGTTAATGAATGTTTATTGAAAAACTTAATTCATATTAATGAGAAATGATTCATGTTAATGAGAAACGATGAGAAATGTAAATGAATAATAATGTGACGTATGGTATGGGACATACGGGGATGGGGACTAGAAAAGAGGAACCATTAACTAGGAGGTTAATAGGAAACGTTAAGTGTGCACTCTAGTTGAGAGGTGAGAATGGCAAGTGAGAGTTGGGTCTAACATGTACATAATAAATGCTTTATTGCACTTGTTAAATACTTGCTGTTTTAAAAATCATTTTCACAATCGGGCTCTGACCCGTTTCCTTGCATATTTTCTTTTCTATTGTATCTTCTATATCAGGTGTCCAGCAACAGGGACGCCAACCTTAGTGGATTATGATAGGTATGGATTTATGGAGTTTTGCTTAGACGCCTATCATCATTTGATTCACAGTATTCTCTTAGTAGGGCATGTCGCCCAAAGGATTCAGTTATCTTCTTCTATCGGGGACAAATACTATTGTATTCGGGTCTTTTTAATACAGTTAATATTGTTGGAATTTCTGTAATGGATTAATATTATTTGGGAATGTTTATTCCAATTGCATCTAAATTCTTTTGTGTTATCTAATTGGTTATCAGTGTTGTAGAATAAAATGTGTTGTGTTATTCTTAAACTGGAAATGGATTTTGTTAAATTAAAATTTGAAAAGTTTTTAACACCAGCTTAATTGAGTATTGGGTGAGTTGTATGTGTTTTCGACAGTGATGCTAAGAATGAGCCAACTGTATATTCTGTTTTAATTTGGTATGGGACTGGCCACCCGGTATTTAATTAGGCGCGGCGTTTCATTAGCCAAATCGATTAAACTTCCCGTTGAGTTGGTCGGTATTCCCAGTTGGTTGGTCTTCTGAGTTGGTCGGGCTTCTTAGTAGGTCGGTCGCTTCACGCTGAGATGGATTTGTGCCACATTGGATGACATATGCTGATTTGTAATTGCTCCACGTAAGCAGACTAATTTTGGTATCAACAGTAATGAATATGGGTCTCATCAGGTTGTCTACACATTATACAAATACTATGGTGTCGTATATGATATCCATTTTTTTGCGAACGGTATGCAGGCTGAATTTGATCCTATAAGATGGCTGGATAAATCATTAATACATATATGTTCACGGTTTGGTGACTACCAGAAGGAGAGCCCATCTTCTTTTAGCTTATCTCCACGATTTTCAATAGTTCCTCAGTTCATCTTTCATTTACGTCGTTCTCAATTTGTCCAGGTATATATATTTGTCATTTGTCTTTTGTGGGTTGTACAATCATATATACTGTGCAGTAAATTTCATCTTCTTGAGCTTTAAATTTGATATTTTCTTCTTCTTCTTCTTCCTTTTTTTTGTGCGCGCGTCTTTAGGTTTTCAACAACAGCCCAGATGAGACGGCATATTTTAGAATGATCCTGAACCGGGAGAATGTTGCTAATACAGTTGTTATGATTCAACCTTCGTTGATCTCTTACTCTTATCATTCTGGACCCGAACCGGCACTCCTTGATGTGGCTGCCATTGCTGCTGATAGGATCCTTCTTCTGGATTCTTATTTTACCATTGTTGTATTTCATGGATCAACAATTGCTCAGTGGCGAAAGGCTGGATACCACAATCAGCCTGAACACGAGGTATGTTTATTTGGAAGCTAAACTTACAACTGATAATAATAGTGTAACCCTCTTCTCTATTGTACGAGTTTGCCATTGCTCTTTTGTTAAAAAGGCAAAAAACCCCTAAATTATTGCAGTTACCCCTCTTGTGTTGCAAACATCCCCCTAAACTTTGAAAATTGCAAATACCACCTTATGTATGGCTAAAGACTTTTTATAGTGACATATATAAGAGGAACTTTGCAATTAATGGGAATAATAAGTTCATTTTTTTTCTTTTTCAAAATTAATATTTTAGGGAGGTATTAGTGTGATAGTTCATGGGTTTTGTGACACCCCGCCTATTTTAACCACGGGTGATCAGTCCTTCATTAAAATAAACATAAATCCCATCTGGTTCATTCTTAGCATCACTGTCGAAAAACTTTTTAATTACTAATCACCTATGTTAAATTGAGCGTGTGTCAAATTTTATCTTCATTAATAATAACATTCGGAAATTAAATACAATGACCAAACCATCCCAAACAAAAATAATACTATGAATCCATCACAAGATAAATAACCAAATAAATAATACCAAATAAGCCATCCATTCTCAATACAAAATCCAACTTTGCGTCAATGAAATAAAACTGAATCCAATAATACATAGTCTGATACAACTGAATAAATGAAATAGTTGAAGGGCGACATGCCCAAACGAAATAATTGAAACTGAGTCCTACTTTAGGAAGAAATTGAGTCCTACTCAAGGAATGGAGCAATTGAAGCGTCTAATCCAAATCCTACAAGCATCCACAAGTGCTGCAGCTACGAATCCCTGAAACAGATCATTAAGCTTGGCGTCTCTATGGCTGGTCACCTCAAAAAGGTTTTCGAAAAAATGGACAAAAAGAGCTCGAGAAAACCTTTTTAAATTATTTAGCAAGCATTTAAATCACAGTTTAAAAGCAGTTATTGATTACACATGTTAGTTTGCGCACACTCCCTTGAGTTTCTCACCTCTCATCTAATGTGCACACCTAAAGTCTCATACGTATCCCACCTAGTTATGCTGCCCTGCCGAACTAGACCTCATAAGTATCTAACTAACCACTATCAGGTTTAGCCCACTTGTACTGCCCATACAGTACGCTACAGTATATCTTTCATTATAATTAAGTTCTTTATTGAGTTTCTCTTTAACTCCCTCGTACCACCCATACAGTACGCTATTAATTAACTAATAATTAACATGTCTCGTATGTTAATATTAACCATAATTAACATTTCACGTATGTTATCATTAAACCATTTCATTAAGTTGCTCTACTTAAATCATCTTTTAGGTATACACTAACTTTACTACCATCACACACTAAGTAGATTACCTCATAATTAAATCACTTCTAGATATACGCCATCTATAACTACTTCCATACACAAGTAGGGTAAATACACATGTATATATATATATATATTACATTAATACATATACATAACTTTAGTCCGGCTAAGAACCCCGGTGCGAGTCTGCATACTTTGCTATCAAGTCCATGTACCTCTCGTACCCAATCAAGGACTATCAGTTCCATGGTTCAAAGACTCGACCGAGTTAACTCGGAATCGGCAGCCATCGATACGAAACTGAGTCACGTTACGAATAAAAGTATATATCGGGCGATATAGCCCCAACTCGCCGATAAATGTGCCGATACAAGTTAGAAGAACGAAATATCGGTCGTTACGGCTTTGTCTCGGCCGATATGATGTAAAAAACAAAAAAAGATGAAGTAAAAATATACCACGGTTTGTGTTGAACATACCTTTTGGCCGGAGATTTGCCCGGAGAAGACAAATGACAGTCACGGGTGTGGGTTTGCTATAAATCTTCAGATCAGCTATAAATCTTTGCTATAAATCTTCAGATCAGCTAGAAATATTTGTAGTTTCATTCATTCTCTCTTATTCTTTTTTTTTTCTGTCGGCAGCAGCTCTTCTTTTCTGTCGGCAGCATCTGCGGCGGTGTGTGGGTTTGCGGTGGTGTGTGGGTTTGAGGTGCTAGGGTTTTTTCTCCACTTCGTTCTCTCTTTTTGTTTTTAAGAAGTGGCTTGCGTGTGTTATAACATTACAAAATGTTATTCTAAAGAAAAATGTTACAAGATGTTACCAAGTGTTAAAATGTTATAAAAATGTTATTTTTTTAAAAAGTTATAAAATATTACAAAAAAATATTATAAAAATATTACAATTTTTTTTTATAAAACTATTATTTTTTTTAAATGTTATAAAAATGTTACAAAAAAATGTTATAAAACTGTTAAATGTTATCAATGTTTTAAAAAGCGCGCTATTGCAAACGCAATAGCGCGCTATTACCTTTTGCGATTGAAAAACGCCACGCTATTGGCACTGCTAAACAAGATGCTCATTTTGCGTGCGCTATTGGGCGCTATTTTGCGCGAAAGTGTGCTATTGGAGCGCAATTGGAGCTTTGGAAAAAAAAAAAGAAAACGATGCCATTTTGAAAAAAGGAAAATGCAAGATGTGTTTAACCCAACCCTTAACCCTTCAAAAAACTTACCGGTTGTTAAACTTATGGACTGTTAACACCTTTTTTTTTTTTATTTCTCAGTATACTTTTTTTTTAGTTAACTTTTTTTGTTTGGGAGCTTTAAAAACTTACTTTTTTTGGAACTTTTTTTCAGTAACTCACTTTTTTTATTCATATTTCAGCAACTTTTTTTCAAATCTCAAATAATGTAATTTTTTTAATAAATTCAGTAGAAAATGTATATTTTTTAATAAATTTCAGTGTAAAATGTTTTCTATTTTTTATTTTTCAGATTAAAAAATGGCACACAAAAAAGATTATGGATGGAAGCATGCATATGAAAAAGATTATCAGTTTAAAATGCTACTTATTTATAAAATTTCAGCTTAAAATGTTATTTGTTTTATAATTTTGATTTTAAACTGTAATTTGTCTTTATAATTTCAGTTAGAATGTTAATATTTTATAATTTTATGTTTAAAATGTTAAATCTTTTGTAATTTTCAGTTTAAATGATACTTGTTTACAAAAGTGGAGCTTAAAATGTTTTTTTTTTTATTAATTTTCAGCCCAAATAGTCATTTGTTCTATAATTTTCAAATTAAAATGTTAATTATTTTACAAATATCAGCTTAAAATGTTATTTTATATGTTTTTCTAATAAAAAAACTGAAATGCACGAATTGCTTGCGCGATGCCCGACGCGATTTGCGCGACGCGACCCCGGAGCCAAAACGCGACACCTTGCGCGACCGCGATTAAAAACATTGAATGTTATAAAAATGTTATTTTTTTTAAATGTTATAAAACTATAAAAATGTTATTTTTAAAATGTTATAAAATGTTATCAAAAAAATATTATAAAAATATATTTTTTAAATGTTATAAAAATGTTACAAAAAAATATTATAAAACTATAAAAATGTTATTTTTTTTAAATACGGTGGGTCTTCAACTGATAGTTCTGGGTATAGAGATTTTGGATATTATTATCACGGTAGTCAACCGGGAGACCACCAACCACAATTTTCAAATTATGGAGTCAGTCATCCCAACCCTCAGAGCAGTAATATGATTCATATTTCTTTCCTTACCCTACTGGAAGAAATTACCCCTATTCAAATTCGTATGATCGATATCGCAACTAAATAGGAAGATGAAAATGACGAAACATTATAATCATTTCTATTTATCTTCCATGTAAATTTTTATCAAGTTCTAAGTCCCATTTGATTGTTTTTCAATATTAGTATTGGTTTACTATGCAATATTGAATCTGACAACTCTGTCGCGCTTTAGTATAACCAATTATACAATGCAATGCATATTGAATGATGGATTTGAATGTATCTCATTGGTCCACTTTGTTAATCTTATTTTTTTAAAATTTTCTACATTTTTTTCGGAATTTTTTGCGCTCTCTAAATAGTGTTTCTTTGAGTATCGTCCGATACCGCGACCGAGTTGAAAATCGAGTGTCCGATACAGTGACCGATACCGAGACTTTGAACCATGATCAGTTCGGATGCCACCCTCAAACCATGAATCAAACAACATACAGTGGAGGCAAACATAGTTCTAAGCCTTTGGACTACGCACATACCTACACACCCAAATGACCTGTCACACTATCATACACACAAATAGTGATCAACCCTAAGTTCTATGTTCTAGGGCACATGTCTAAAATCCCCCCAATGGGCTCATTGGGATAAGACTGTCCACGACGCGGAACCTCCTGTGATAGCAGACAGCGTAGGTATGTTCACACACATAAGAAAACACATAATAGGCATACACACCACCTATCCATATGTCGCATATAAGCATACACACAAATTATAAATATAATCCGTATAGGTATACACTCAACCTATAGATATAATCCATATAGGTATACACTCAACTCATAAATATAATCCGTACGTAATATATGTCTCTCGAATACTCAACGTACTATCGATTCACAATTATAACATCTTATCGCATTTTCCCGAGTATTATTCCCTACCCGAAGGGCCCTAGTTACCCCTTAAGTTATTTCAGTAGTTAATTCACTCATACACACTACTGGTCTACATCATAGGTTCACTCATACTCTTCTTGAATCTGTTCTCATTCCCTCAAATTCATTATTTTACAATTCATGTCCAATTGGTATTCGCCTTAATTCTCTCGTTATGGCTAAGCCTTAACCCCACATTAGGCCTACTGTAATTTAATATATCCCTCACTATAGTTTAGAGATGTCCCAAAAGTTCCCCCGTTAATCATTCACAAATTCAGGGCTTAAACAAGGAAAATTGGGCAATTATGGTTAACCGAATTGAGTCATAAATTTCTGACAGATTAAACATCCTGTAGTAAAATTTCGATTTCTCCCTTTACAGAACTCCAAATGACCTCATTCAAAGCTCATTGAAAAGCTAAGACATAGACCTTTCCAGACATCTATGGCTCCCACTCTAATTTTAAGCCCAATTGAAATGGCATACGTTTAAAGTCACGTAAAAAATTCTGGCAGATTACTATGCTGACAGAGACACCCTATAATAAAACGTCGATTGCTCCCTCTACAAAACTCCAAATGACCTGATTCAAAGCTCATTGGAAAGCTAAGACATAGACCTTTCCAGACATCTATGGCTCGCACTCTAATTCTAAGCACAATTGAAATGGCATACGTTTAAAGCCACGTAAAAAATTCTATCAGATTGACATCTTACGTTCATCAATTAAACCATAAGTCATTCAAGATTTATGTTCTTCAACCAAGAACACATCAAGATTCCATCTTAATCATCACATATATTCTAATTTCATTTTATCTTCACATAGGGATTCATTCTACATGCAATCCTGCAACTTATTATGAGTTTTATTCATCTAAATCCCAAGAGCACAATTGAAATCATGAGATTGAAAGGTATTATAACTTCTTCAAAAACATGCAAGATAAACACTTGCCTGGAATTTGTATGTCTGATTTGTGCAAAAAAGTGGTGGAGTTGTCTTCCCCTCCTTCCGATCTAAACTCTGGTGGTGGTGGTGGTGGTGGAAAAATGGTGTGGGGAGCCTTGAAATTCTTCACTTTCCTCCTCTAATGGCCTCTCTCAGTTTTTATAACTCCTAACCCTAACACCCTCAACCCACATGCTGATATAAACCTATTAAATTTGTAAGTCCCTTTACTCTAAAAAGTCAAAAGACCAAAATATCTTTTTGGGGTGCCGGTTGCCTAAAAATGTTCCGGGACCCAATCCAAACCCCTGTGTACACTTTTCTGACTATCTCCACCCTTTCGGACACACTGGTGTACTCGAAATGACCATTTGAATGATCCATAAATAAATCACATTTTATTTCATAAATTTAAGTTTCGGCACGACTGACACGCGCGTCCCGACTAAATTACTGTAACTGCCGTATTTCTCACTCACGACAATCATAATGTATTCATACTAATTTATTACTCGTTCTCTAAGTAATACTCAATATAATTCATACAAATAAATATCATCCCTTATCGCGCTAATTAATATTTATTTTAATCCGGATTAATTTCCTATTTTAATTCAATTAATCCCCATATAAAAATCATTAAAAATTACGGGGTGTTACAAGTTTCTTGCAATGTACCCTTGTTCATTTGATGGCTACACATGACTGATTCAGTGAAGCCATTGGCCAATTAAAGAATGAGAGTGGGACCTTTCGTTGCCCATTTACTATCTGAGGTAGTCAAGTGACATTGCAAAGCACCTGTGCTATTTTCAATTTGAGTTCTTTGAGGTTCTTTTTAACCACATGATAAGGATTTGGACTATTTTTAATTTAGCTACTATTTTTTAAGACAGAAAATGCTTTAATACGCGAAACCCGACAAGTATTTTCTTCATGTTGTAGCATGAATCTGCTGGCCTGTAACCATTTATCAATTTATCTTTAACAGCTTATTATTTTGGTCATTTTTATTCCTTTTGTTTCCAATTCCAGAGTGCCTTCTTTGATCAACTTTTTTTTTTCAACGTAAGTTCTTGCAGCAACATAACTGTTGCACGGTCTCTCTAGACACATTTTATCTGTAATGTAGAAATGCTTCGTCTCATAAATATAGTTCGTCTATTCCATTTTTGAAATCTCATCTTGGTACAAGTGAGTAGAAAAGTTTTTATTGTCAATATTACCTCCATACGAAGATCACTGAAGCTACTGCGTTTATCAAAGTTTCTGTCCAGTGCCACAGAGGCCTTGACGGCTCTGTCAATTTCTAGATTTCCTTCTTCATAGTTTCCTACTTTTAATCAGGAATTACTTGCCAGAAGTTTCATGATTAGTTTATGTTTCTTAATAGTCTTAGGTTTCTAATTGTTTTGGATTTATATTTGACAATTTTTGCTCTACTAGTTGTAAATGAGAGCCTCTAAAGCTGATTAGAGGCAGAACGTATTATGAACAAGAAAAACTTAGAAAAGTACAAAACTAATTGTACGGATTTCCTCAACATGATTTAATTTTTTGGGCATCCCGAAAATGGAAGTGGAACTCTAAGATTGGGACAAATGTAGTAATATATATATTTGTATATTTTTAACAAGAAAAACCTACTCTCGTCTCAGGTGTTTGCCCAGTTGCTGCAAGCTCCTCGAGATGATGCTGATGCAATAATAAAGGAAAGGTTTCCAGTACCTCGTTTAGTCATTTGTGATCAGCACGGATCCCAGGTTATTAATTCAATTTACTTGCTAATGTGTTAGAAGCAAATAATGCGACATTAACTGACGTGAATTGTATTTTGGGCTTTATCTTATATTTGTTATAGAAATTTTCATTGGTAATATTTTTATTGTTTGTTGTAGTTATTTGGTCTAGTAAGGGCTAGTTTATGTATTATGTAATAAGAATATGCTAGACCATGCGATATCATGGTAGGGGCCATCTTCTAGTGATGTCACCCATTACATCACATGGATTCTAGCGTTTCCTAGTGAGCAAGTAAAGAGCCTCTAGATGCTTCCTCTTATCCTACAAATACTTTACTCCCCATATGGAGTAAATCAATCTTTTTATAGATATTTTGAGTATTACTATTCTTGTTTTTGACGAATTAAAGAGAGATATTGGGCCCTTGGCCTCTAAATTATGTTGTTTGTAAAAATCGTAAACAAAGCAACAACGGCGCCAAAGAGAGACTTAAGCTAAGCGTCATACCACTCGATTGGAGGAACTCGTTGCCATCCTCGCTGAAAAAGTCGAGTGTCTTCTCTGCCGATACCTACCACCATGCCACACTTCTGCCACCACCTCCGCCGCTGCTCCATTCACTCAATTGGAGAAAAGACTTACCCTCCTCATTGGAAAGGTCGACTATCTTCTCAGCCTATACCCACCACCATTCCATGCTTCAGCCTCCACCCCCGCTATTCCATCCCCTCCGTTCACCTGACCACCACCACGAAACCCTAACCCCACCAAAACTAAACTCAGAGAAAGAAGAAAAAAGAGGGGCTGAAATCCAGCCCTAGGATTTGATTGAAAAGAGAGAAGAAAGTAGAGGAGAAAATGAGTAAAATATGGGCTGAATTGGCCATCCCTGTCGTCGATATAACTCCGGCAACTTTCATATGGCTTCGGCAATGAAGAGCGACATCAGATCTGACCGTTGATGGCCACGGAGGATGGATCTAGGGTTCTGTAACCTTAAACCTGTCTTGACCCAAGCGGCTTTGTGTTTTCTCGAAATTGGGGATGGTACAAAAAAGGATGAAGAAGAGAGAGTCGAACAGAGAATAGATCGAGGGAGAAGGGATCAAAAGCAGAAATCGAGAAAGAAAAGAAAAAGAAGTGACGAACAGAGTAGGCAGGAGAGAAAAGATCGAGAGAGGAGGGGGTGATTCAAACCTTCTAGAGCTCGCCACCGCTGGCGAGGTCACTTCAGGCATCCTTGATCGGAGAGGAAGGACTGACAATGGTAATGCAGTGGCTATCGTTTGCAATGGAAACCCTGATGACTTGTTGGGCTGGAGAATTGCGCTGCTTGGGTCTGAAAGTATGCTTCCTCCTGAGGCCATTGGCCAGTGGTAGGGTGTTGGGCCTATATGAGTTAAAAGAAAGAGCATCCCAGTGTGAAACAACCCACGTACCTTTGTTCAGTTCAGGCCCATATTTGAGACATGTCATAGAAGACCTTTTATATATAGAGAGAGGGCCTGCATACTTCCAGAATTTACACATGACCCTGAATTTTAGAAGCTTGAGGACGAGCTTGGGTTTAAGTGGGGAGTGTGATGTGGATTATATTTTGGGCATTTTCTTATTTTTGTTATTTATCATTTTTCATTGTTAGTTGTAGTTATGGTCTAGTAAGGACAAGTTTAGGTATGTAATAAGAATATGCTAGACCATGTGATATTATGGCGGGGACCATCCTTTAGTGATGTCACCCATGACATCACATGGATGCTAAATTATTCCTTTAAGAGATATTTTGAGTATTACTACTCTTGTTTTAAGTTTAATTTCTTTATGTGCCATTGACACCTTTTACGTCATTAATGTATTTGGAGAAATAGGACGAGGGAAACGAAAAGTCAATAAGCCAAAGCGTAGAAAATTGTCTGTTTATAGATAAATGCCTTTGGGTTTCACTTTTTTGCGGCAATCTTCATTGTTAGATGTAAGTGACCATTTGGAAGTTCATCGAGTTAGCTTCAAAAAGGTTGACTGGACTGGATCATATATATGAATATATATTTTTGAGTATATGAATACTATTTCAGCTGTGCCTTTGAAAAGTTCATTAAGTAGCATTTATCATGGCCAATATAAGGTTGGTTTGATGAAATAGATAAGGGATGGTAAGTGGTCTCCAGCAGCCTAACTTGCTCATTTCTAAACGACTACTTTATTTACAATCTAGGGCTCATCTCTTCCAGAGGTTGAGCCACTTGATTCATACTGCTTCTGATAGGGGTAGGGGTAGGGGGGTGGGGGTAATGGGAAGGAAACACGGGCCTATGAAACCAATGATGAGCCTATATTATAGTAACGTAATAACATAATTAAATAATCAGGCTTTATAAGTGCTTTCTTTGTTAACTGATGCTTTTCTCCTGTCTGGGCTAAGAACATCTACATTGGTTTAGTCAAAAGTTGAAGGTTGTTTAAATTAACAATGTCGGTCCAGAAATATTCTTCAATTGTATAATTAAAACTTAGCTATCCTTCACCACCAACAAAAGTAGAGCCTCATTATTATTCAAAATAACAACCTTTCTCAATAATAAAAATATTGGACCCACCATCTTTTAGCTAAAAGATAATAGCGGAGAATCGTTTTAAGTTGGAAAAAACATTCCCCCCTTCATCTTTTTTACTCTTTTCTCTTTATTGGTGAGAATGTCAAATATGCCATTTTTGTGTGTGGGTCCCAAGTTTTTGTAATTATTGACAAAGAATAACCGTTCTAAATTTTTGGGTTGTTAATTTAACAACCCACCAAGTGAACGTTCAAAGCCGGTGTTTGACAGCTTTGGATTGTTCAGTTTTGCTTCTACCGTTGAAGATAGTCCAAGTAAATAATATTGTTTGGTATTGTTAGGTTGGAATTGTCAAAATAAGAGATGAATTCACATTGATCTGAAAAGCGTTTTTGGAATTTTTGTAGGCTCGTTTTCTTCTGGCAAAATTGAATCCCTCTGCTACATACAACAACTCTGATGGTCCTCCTGTTCCTGGAGGGGATGTCATCCTTACAGATGATGTCAGCTTTGAGGTTTTCTTGGATCATCTTCAGCGGTTGGCAGTTCAATAGAATTCTTTTTGGATCGTTTTCAGAGGTTAGCAGTTGATAGAATACAGCATGATCTTCTCCCTTTTTTGTAAGATTTACTATCTGAATTGGTTGTACAGTAATTCATATGGCCATTTCCATTCTTAATCTGTCTCAATTTGTCCTAGTTATTAAAAAAACTTGTAATGCTTCTATAAAAAAATGAAAAATAATAATTCAGAGATATATATATTGATTGAGAGTTCATTCGATACAAAGAAATTGTCATGTACTTTTTTGTTTATTTTTGCCTAACCCAAGGAAACCTTTTTTGTTTATTTTGGTGTGATCGACTCCATCTTGCTTGTTACGTCACTGATTAGACAACATAATACAACCCTCCAGCCCTGACGACGGTAGGGTTTGTCTTGTATGATTAGATTATTTTGGAAACAATACTAAAGGACTAATTAGAGGCATTGCTAGCTAACTAGATAGCATCTTCAAACATGTTATCTATTAACTCAAATATTAGTGTTTTTAATTATTGCTTACCTCATTTTACTACTAATACTTGAACTGATTTCCTTAGCACGTTTGTATGAGAACTGATTCAAATACACTTGTATTGATGTTTCAAACTTAAGATTTACTGTTGCATCTGTCTTACAAGATCAGTAAAACTTTAGGCCCTTTTTTATGTTTGTGTAGGTGTCAAAGAATTAAGATGAGCAGAACTACTGTTTTATGGCTGACCTGTAGCTTTCCACACATCACATGTGATGATGTGAGTACATGAAAATTCATATATTGATTGGAATTCAAGTGCGGGAGGCATAATTTAAGTGCCAAGAAGGCTACAATGATATTTCACTAACATGTGTGATGCTTAAGTTATATCTTTCTCAAGTAAAAATGGCATATTTCTGTATTACATAAAAATTTAGTTGTTCTGGTCTTTGTAAATAATAATTGTAAGGGGAAAATGCAAAATTAACCCTGAAGTTTGGGGTGATTTTTAATTTTAGACCCAATGTTTTAAAAGTTGCAATGTTAATTCGGAAATTTTGATTTTATTCAATTTTAACCCTCTGTTAACTGCCCGTTAAAAGACTTAACGGAATGATGACTAGATAGGCCATGTGGTAGCCTGTGTGGCAAATTAACTAGTAAATGAGTGACGTGTCTAAAACAAAATTAAATTATTTAAAAAAAATACTTAACCAACTCGTAAAAATTCTGAAAATTAAAAACTTGTTTTTCTAAAAGAAATCAGTCGATTATAACTAATTAAATTAATATCTTATTTAGAAAAAAAATAATAAAATCAATATTCTACACCCCCTTGCCCCCCCTCTCTACAATCTTTCACATCCCCACCCTCCCTCATGTCTCTCCACTCCCACTGTAACAAAGATCCCCAGCTTCACGTCTCCCCCTCCCACCGTCTCTAACACCGGCTCACCCCACCGCCCCCTCCCCCTCCCCTATTCACCTCTCCTTTAATACCCCCAATAGATTAATTCCTAACCTTAACCCCAATCCTTTAATCACGTCATTGCTGGCTACACGAGAACCATTGCCGGCGAAATTGAAGTGCGTATACATAGATTTTTGTATATATACACTTCGATTTGTGTATATATATACACACAAATCTTTATATATACACAAATGGATTTAAGATTTGTTCTTATTTCTCTCCCTCTGTTCCCAAACCTCGTCGACACTTTCTCCAAAACCCCGCTGATGAATCAGTGAGATGAAATTTTCAAGGGGCAGTTTTATCCAAAACGTCCACACAAGGTTATTAATTACTAAATCTCAGGTTTATTTTTATTGGGGTGGTGGTTTGATGAACTATTACTGGGTGGTGACAGTGTTTGTTTTTTATTGGCAATTGCGGTAAGTCGATGGTGCTGGATTGGGTTATTTGTTTGCAGTGGTGGATGTGTGTCGAAAGGGTTGGTGGATGCCGGTGAAGGTGGTGGCGGTGGATGCCGGTGGGGGTGGTGGATGCGGGTTGGTGCTGGTGGATGTCGGTTGGTGTTGGTGGCTGTAAGCTAATATATATATAATGAGAATCAGGGTCATTATCGTCTTTTATCATTTGTTTAGTCATTTTTAGTATTTATTTTATTTTTATTTATTGTATTTTTCCTTTTATTTTTGTATTTAGTGGAAGGAAGGTTAATTGACATTTAAGTACATAATTGTAATTAGATATTTAGCTTAGAGGCCAAACAACTTCCTTCCTATAAATACCCTTTTGTAGTCTCATTTGAGGCATTCTTCCATTTTATGAGATTTGATTAGAGCGAGTTTGAGAGAGAATTATCTTTTCTTGCTCCCATTTGATGCCATTTACGTCAATTGGTATCAGAGCCTCGTCGCTCCACCGGTTGTTGTTATTGTTGTTGTTGTAAAACAAAAACTCGTAAACAACGTCAAGGTGGGTCCAAGAAAGATGAACACCTCCACACCGAGCAAATCATGAAAACCCTCGATCAATTGAAGGTTCAAATGGATGAGATGAATGCGCGAATTCCATCACCGGCAACCACCACGGACCGCCCTCACACCACCCCAGTAATACCTCAAAACCCTAACCCTAATTCTCCAAGATCAATCCATTCTACACCTTTACCCAAAAAAAAACCTAGTTTCACAAACCCTAACCCCAATAACAACCAAGAAAAACTCACCACCGAAGATGGCGCCCCTCCACCACCACCCCTTAGCCGGAACGCAAAAAAAATTTCCAAAACACTCCCTCCGACCCAAACTGCCCCTAAACACCCACAAAAAAATATGTCCGAACCATTGAAAGACTCCACCGCCCCTTCCCCTGCTCCGAAACCCTTCGAACTGTCACAAACCCACACCGGATATAACCTGGGCAACTTGTATCCCCAAAATCAAGGCTGGACAACCCAAAATAAAGATCGGACTGCCCAGCTACAACTGCCCACTGCCCTGAGTATGCCCGGATATTTACTCTCCACTTTGCATCCAATCGGTACCTCCCATGATGGAAATGCACTCCCCGACTCTCGCCGAGATGATTCGTGACATCCGGCATGCCAAACGGTCAAATTCAACCCAAATTCAGCCTCCGGTAACATTTCCCATTCTAAATGAACCCTACACATCTTAACCCCAATCTTGAACCCCAAACCCTAAAATTTCTACTCTCCCACATTCCTAATAATTTCACCCCCCAAAATTCATCACCACCCCCTATACCCCCTCATCCACCACCAAACATATCAACACACCACCATTTGCCCTCTCCACACCTTCCCCCACCCCGAATTCTTGTCCCCACCAACTCCCCACCACCATATCCACCCAATTATCCCACTCCACCCCCACATGACTATTCCTTGCCCCTTATCTCCATTTACCCTCGTCACCGCCCACAAAAACATATTGAACACCCCCAAATACCCTCTATACCCCCCGCTCCACCCGTCCACCCCCCATCCCATTCCACTTTCCCCACGCTTTCGCCCCCACCTATTCTACACACCTCTCCACCAACCGCTCACCCTCTCTATGTCCCACATCATCCACCCCCACGGGATCCCGTTGATTCCCATGAGCGGGTACGAGAGTGGATTACCCTACCTCCCCATGATGGCCCACCTTCACCCCGACCCCATTCCGTCCAGAATTTGAGCCACCCCCTCCTACAGAGTGGCGCACCGATGTTTCTCCTTTTGACTCTCTGGGTCCAAAGGTTACTCCATATGTCCCTCTCTCAGAGCGCCATTATTTTTTATGCTATCAGAAGAGACATCAGATAAACCACTGCCCCTACCGCCAGTTGTTGGTCCCAGCTCCATCTCCTTCTCCCCCACGAGAGACTCTTCCAACTCATACCACTCCTCCTGCAGCCTCAGTTGCCCCACCAGCTGTTGACCCTCCTCATCCACCGCCTGGGAGGCGCCCACCGCACGCCTTACTTCCCGATCCTCCGCCAGGCGATGATGATCTCGATGAGGATACCATGGCCCTTCAGGGTGGTGATGCCATCACACAGTTGGCACTTCAGTTACTTTCACGGAGTATGCACGGTGACATTATAGTGGATGTCCCGATGTTCGACAGTCATTTACAGGCTGATGCCGTTGTGGATTGACTTGCCGCCATGGAGCGGATATTTGAGTACAAACGACTGAAAGGTCGCCGGTGAGTCTTGCCCGTGACTACTAAATTTCACGGATACGCCAGTGTTTGGTGGAATGACGTGGAGCAACGCCGTGTTCTTGAGGGTCAGCCTCCTATGTAGACTTGGGCGGAGCTTCGGGCTAGTTGATTTCAGCTTTTGTCCCCGCCACTTATGAGCATGGCTTATTCTTGCGAGTTCAGTTTCTTCGCCAGGACACCACAGTTTTGGACTAAACTGAGCGCTTCCAGCTTCTTTGTACTCGTGCCCGCCTCGGTGAGAGCGAGGAACAGAGGATCAACCAGTATATTCACAGCCTTTAGAGCTATATCCAGCGCGACCTTGCTTTACGTGACGTCGCCTCCTTTGCTAAGGCGGTGGAGTACGCCACTAAAGTTGAAATTTTTCATTAGTCTGCTCCTCCACGTGGTCGCTCCATGCCAGCCCCTCCAGCACCACCAGTGACTTCTGCTCCTACTGTGACTCCCTCCACTGCAGCTACTCCTACTCCCACGGTTCCTCCTCCTGCACCAGCTCATCCGGTTACCTTCAAATGCTACAACTGTGGGATGATGGGTCATCGAGCCTCAGATTGCTTCCTCCCCCGCCATCGCGCTCTCCTAGCTTCAGGGACCCTGATTACTTGGAGGAGGCACCGGAGGTCCCACCCCAGCCAACTCTCATTACTATCCTTGATGGTGACACTGAAGGCCTTCCTCTCTGAGTTTGAGGACGAACTCTTTCAAGGGGGGAGAGTGATGAGAATTAGGGCCATTATCGTCTTTTATCATTTTTTTAGTCATTTTTAGTATTTCTTTTATTTTTAGTATTCATTGTATTTTTCCTTTTATTTTGTATTTAGAGGAAGGTTAATTGGCATTAGATACTTAACTTAGATGCCAAGCAACCTCCTTCCTATAAATACCCTTTTGTAGCCTCATTTGAGGCATTCTTCCATTTTATGAGATTTGATTAGAGAGAGTTTGAGAGAGAATTATCTTTTCTTGCTCCCATTTTATGTCATTTACGTCTCTCTCTCTCTCTCTCTATATATATATATATATATATATATATATATATATAGGGAGAGGTTCACAAGTGAACCTAAAAGATGAACTTTTTAATGAACCTTAACAAAAAATACTTAACAATTAATTAATTTTAATTCTTATGTTGTAATTGGTCCGCGCCAGCGGCAACGGACACGTGTGTTGATTGATCCCCAACACCCCCACCCCACCCCCATGGCAGCCCTGCTGTCATAAGGGCTGCTATAAGGGCTGCCATGGTGATGGTGGTGGTTGGGGTGGGGGTGGGGGTGGGGTACCGGGGGGGTGAGGGAGTTGGGATCGATCGACACGCATGTTCGTTGCCGCTGGCGCGGACCAATTACAACATAGAAATTAAAAGTAATGAGTTGTTAGGTGTTATTTTGTTAAGGTTCATTAAAAAGTTCATCTTTTAGGTTCACTTGTGAACCTCTCCCTATATATATATATATATATATATATATATATATATATATATAGAGAGAGAGAGAGAGAGAGAGAGCGGTTCTCATGCATACCCCAGTTTGCATACCGCTGGCGCGGACCAATTTTGATAAAATAGTAAAAAAAATATTTTTGATGTAATTTTTTTTTTATAGTTTCTAAACATTTCAATAGGACCATAAAAAAAAATTCAACTCAAAATGAATTTTTTTGCTATTTTAAAAAAATCGGTCAAACTTTGTCAGTTTTTAACAACTTAAAAACAACTTAAAAACTGACAAAGTTTGACCGATTTTTTTAAAATAGCAAAAAAAATCATTTTGAGTTGAATTTTTTTTTATGGTCCTATTGAAATGTTTAGAAACTATAAAAAAAAAATCAGCCCGAAATTATTTTTTTTACTATTTTAAAAAAATGGTCCGCACGGAGGGTATGCAAACTGGGTATGCATGAGATCCTTTCTGTATATATATATATATATATATATATATATATATATAGTTCATTTATTTAATTTCTTCATGTATTAATTTCATAGAGGCAATTTATTAATTTGTGAATTTTTAAACACACGTCACTCGTTTATTGGTTAATTTGGTAAATTTTGACGCATAGGCTGCCACATGGGCTATCTAGTCACCATTCCGTTAAGTCTCTCAACAGATAGTTGACAGAGTTTTAAATGTGAATAAAATCAAAACTTCTGAGTTAACATTGCAACTTTTAAAACATCGGGTCTAAAATTGAAAATCATCCCAAACTTCATTGTTAATTTTCCATTTTCCCCCAATTGTAATATTAAAACTCAATTGGGATTGTTTGTGAAAATTATCATGGCATTGCAACATAACATTCATAATAGTATTATGAAAAGAAACCAAATTGTTGTAAACTAGTACTCCAAACAATATAGAACTCTTCTACACTGGCCAACATATGGTTCTTATAAATAGAGCTAGATAAGTTTTCTTACTATATGAACATCAATTCACGGAATTATTCAAGTTTCCAATTTATTCTATATTTAGATTGCTCAGCAATGGCTGAAGCCTGTAAAAACAAACCCATTGTTTGTAGCAACGCTATCAACATTCATATTACTTCAAAAAGAAAAAGGTTGATTGAAAGTCATCGACTAATCCCTTTAGAATGCATCATCATGTCATATGCCTTTGTTACTCGCAACAAAACCCTTGTACCAGCTCATGAACTTTGCTATAAATTCTGGAAGACAAATCGGGGTTATGTTATAATTATCATGAATATACAAGAAAATAGAAACATGATAATTTTCTTTGATGATTGTTTACCTTCAATCCTCATATAATGCTGGACGTTTTTTTTCACTGGATCATTATGTTGTCTACTCGCATCCTCGTTTCGATTGCGTGTAGAAGCAAAATGCTTCTCACAATCATCATCCCTCTGGTTAGAAAAAGAAAACAGAAAAGAAAGTTAACTGATTAGGTTACCACCTACAACTGTTTCAGGAAATGACATTACGCTAGTTCATACATTGTATTCCTCGTACAAACTGTCGATTTGCATATATAATTTATCGTCCAGATGCTTCTTTAGTTCCACTACGAGGGTCTGCATGCATAGAATTGATCAATAAATGCTCAAATATTTAGGTTCTGCATAAAGGGCTTGGAAGCACTTACTCTGAAAATGAATTCGGGAGATACATTGTGCTCTATGAGTTTTTGAAGCTTTCCACGGATGTTATATAGCCTGTTAAGACAAATGAAACATTGTGTCTTAAATCTGATGTTAGAAAGCCTGAAATCGGAGGTCTGTGATTTCGTAAAAAGTCTTGAAAATTACAACTTAAACCATTGTCAAAAATATTGCAGGGGTTTGACTTACTGTTTTGGGCTTTGCTCTTCTATTACATTTTTGGCAATTTTTTCAATTTCGTCTTCCCATCCAGTCAAGATTACTTCATCTTCCTTCAAGGAAGAACTGCATTTACATCATTATAAAAACAAGTATTTAGATAGGAGGAAGTATTAAGAAAATGTTTGAGCAAGGTTTTGTATTTAGTTTATGAAATGTTTATATATATATATATATATATATATATAATGTTTGTTTCCCTGTGTATATATTACCTTATATTGTTTATATATATACTATATGTATTTACTGTCCATTGTGTATACATGCATATAAAAACATATCCTTATATAAACAGAATGTATATGTGGGCTGATATACTGGAACTATAATTCTTATGTTGTTCCATTTGTAGTTCGTGGATCGTTTTAGTTCTTATTGTCATTGAAACAGTACTTTTTAAAAATATATTCTTGATATAAAAATAAATATATAATATTCAGCGTGTCTGTATTCTAAATTTGTAAAAAATGCCTTCTTTGTGTCTCATATCCATGAGTTTCTGAAGTGCAATATACTTTGTGAGAGTTTTCTGTGAGAATATTACTTAGATTGGCAGGTAGCCTCAAAGGAGCGTATGGCTTGTCGTAGGTTGTTCTTGGAGTTGTTCGCAATTCTCTCCGCCAAGTGGTGTGGCAAATTTATGCCTTCATGTTTTGCTATGAGTTTTAACACTTCAACAATCTGAAGAAGAAACCAAAACTATCAAAAAAAGAAAGAAAAACTTAAAGGTGATAGTGGAGGTAAGATACTATACTTGTTGTAAAGTCAATAGTTGTGAAAGTATGACCTCTTCATTAGAAGGTGGAAGGAGTTGAACAACGGTGCAAAGTGACTTAATTGGCTGAAGCCTTGAGACGTCGTTGCAGCAAAAGAAGAACTTATTACACCCTTTATACCTTTCTAATATCCATCGTATATATAATAGGGCATCTGTAGATAGCTTGTCTGCCTCATATAGAATTATAGCTGTGAAATTTCATATACGAAGTAAACATATTGTTATATCGTTTAACATTTTCCTAGGTAAAATTATTTGATGTAGACACCTCGAAAATTGACATAATTTGACTGATGTGCCTTTGTAATTTTCCGTCACTGAATGGTTAAGATTTTGTCATTAAAGGCAACATTTCAGTGATGAGAAGGTAAAAATTCTAAAAGATTGAAAAAGACACCTAAGTTTAAATACAGCAGATAGTTGAATGTACCCATAGTCAAAATTACCCTAAAATGAGTGATACCTCGACAGTTTTCTTGGCTGCAGCGCACACCTTTGTTGGATAACCTGTGGTTTGTTTCCTTGATGAGTTCAACTATGACATGCTTCTCATACCCTTTTAGTTCAGAGAGATTAACTTCTACGTGTTGAGATGATTCCTTCACATTTACTTGGATACTGCTTACTGCTTCCCCCTGTAACTCGCAATAGTAAGCATTTTGGACATAACTGCATTCATTTTGATTGCAAAAGGAGGGGGGAACCTGGTTATTTTCCTCTTGAGAAAGTAATAATATTAGTTTTTAATTTGTTTCAAGCCCGGTTATGTAATTTTTTATATTGATTTCTTCATTTGCATGAAATTCATGATTGATTGATTGGGCACTATGTTATTTTAATCATGTGCGGTGATTTGAATTAAATCATCTGCTTTTCTTTTGAAATCTTCCTGTTTGAGGGCATTGTACAATACACTATTGTACAATGCAATTATTGTTTGTGCATGTGCGTGTGTGAGGGGGTGGGGGAGGCATAATAAAATCAATGTGGTGGATATTCAAAGAAAACTTGTGTTTGTAACCTTCTGGGAAGTCTGGCTAACAATTATAGATGAATTCCTAACTAAAAGAATAATAATTTTTTAAAAAAATTTATTATTATTATGTTGATTCATTACTAATTCTAGGTTTTAGGCTTCAATACATTTTAATTGAAAAATTAGACTTCGCCCAAAAATGGTATAATATTTGTCAACTTCAATTGGCAGGTGGCAATTTAAATAAAAAAATTACCCCCCCCCAAAAAAAAAAAAAAATAAATATTAAAAACAATAAAAAAACATTTAAACTAAAATCAATTCAATAATCTAGAAAATTAAACTCCATTACCCATTTCATCTAAAACCTACCGCCGACCACCCATTTCAACCAAACACCAGGACCCATTTCGTCCAAACACCTCCTGCACCACAGTCAACCACCCATTTCGTCCCAGCGCCTTGCAAATATCACAGCAAACTAAATGGCAAGATACTGATCTGAAATCGCAAACAACCCAGCATCGATTAGATCTGAATCTTTGTTTTGATTTTGAAATCTCAACCAACCCAAATTGGATTTGTGTTGTGGTTTTGATTTTCTGTTTTCAAATCAAATCAATGTGGTGAAATCCGTTTGTTGTGAAATCGATTTGTGATTTTATGTTTTCATCTCAAAATCGATATGTTAAATGGTTTTGAATGGTTTAAGATGATTTTGAAAGGATTTGTTGAATGGTTGCAATGGGGGTGCCTGGTAGTGAGGGGGTGGTAGCGGAAGTGGGCTTGCCCCAGATGGGGCTGTCAATGGTGGTGTACATGTGTGTGCGCTTGAGAGAGAGAGAGTTTTAAAATTTAGAATACATTTTCTTTTTTCTTTTTTTAACGTTTTGGGATTTTTAATTTTTTTAATAAAGAATTTGGCCCAAGGTTATGTTCCACCATATATTTGGATTTATAAGACACTAGTTTTCATGTTTATAAATATAGTCCCTATGGTATAATAACATTTATTTCTGTGGTTCCTTTAGAGATTGAAGTATACAAAACATGTAAATTGTTATTTGTTTTAGGTAAAAAGATATTTATATCCTTACTCATATCCATTTATAACTCACTTACTTTCATTTTAAAAATAAACACATAACCTCACTCTCATCCTAATCCACCCACCGGAATCCTTGCTTGAACAGAAATTGCCGGAATCGCCGGAATCCTCATCGGAAATCGTCAAATTTCTCGCCGGAGACAGTCGGAATTCTTGCTGGATTGTTTCTCTCTCGGTCGTTTCTTTCTCTTCGTTTATTTCTTTTCTTTTCCTTGTTCGCACCAGCGGCACCATTGTTAGAGCTGGAGAATAAGGTTTTTCACAGGAAGAAATAGAGTTTTCGTCGGGAAAAATTGAGATTTTAGTGAAATAGTAAATTTATCCGTTTTGATTTTTTTATCAAAAAATATCGAATATGAGTGTTGTTTGATAGATATTGACAAGTAGATTTCAAATATATAAATTTTGTGAATTTTGAATTTGTAGATTTGAAATTGTGGACTTTTAAAGATTTGACGTTTTTTTTTGTATGAGTTGTCAAATGGTATATTAGTCATATTAGTAGTCTTTTTAATACACGGATTAAATTTATAAAATTGTATGGTTTGTCCTATTATTACATACTTTTGGGCTGAGTTGGACCTTTTCCCAAAAGTCCATTTTTTAATTTAACATGCCACGTGAGAGTTAAAGTTGACAGATTTTCTAATGGTGTTGGGGAATGTCTATTTTTTCAATTAAAATGTATTGAAATCTAAAGACGAGAATTGATAATGTATTAAAGTAAAGAACACCCTCAATTTATTTATCCATTAGGGTGTGTTTGATTGCAAACATAGAAAATGCATGAAAAATAGTTCATTTGGATGAGAAATTGGAAAATGAATAGAAAAATATATAAGTTTTTTTGTCTTACTTTTTTTTTTTATTTTCCATGGAAATCAATTATTTGGTGGGTGAATAAGAAATATTTTTTACAAAAATGAGGTTTGAGATGGAACACTTATGTGAATGAGTGTTGTTCTTGTACGAAGTATTCATAATTAAGGTACTACAAAAGCAAAACATTAGTCAAAACAACTATTTTTCATATCAATTAAACGCACCCTTAGAGAAAGGTGCGACTACATGTAAAAATCGAATGATTGAGAAAAAAATTAATTACATGTTTTATCTGCGTGTGTGGAGAACGAGAGAGCTGGGAGAAAAGGGTATAAACAGTGAAAAAAATATTGTAAAAAATATTGTAGAGTAGAATCTCTCCACACTTAAAGAAGATAGGGGTCTATCATCTGTGGAGCAATGACTCCCATCCTAGGGAGCAGAGTCAGGTCAATTTATAAGCAAAAGTAGGTAGTGTCAGAGGCGGATCCAGGAATTTATTTTGGGTGAGACACAAACCATTGCTCGGGGCGGGAGCCCCCGAAATTTTTTTTGGGTTAAAAATTTTTAGTGGTACAATTTTGAATTTTTTTTGGGTGGAGCACAACTCTAAATTTGCAAATTTTCTAAGGGTAAAATCTTTTCATAACTCTGAAAAAAAAATTTAAGTGAATGTTTTAATGTTTTTTGAAAGACGTGAAATTAAAAAAATAGAAGTATAAATAACAAAAACAAACATATATATATTCAGCAAATAAATATAACATCCTAATAAGATTGTAAGAAAAATAGCCCTAATTGAAACCCTAAATTAAGATTACAAAAAATAATGTCAAACTAGGGTGGAGAATTGATGGAATGAAATTATACTGCAAGAATCGTCAAAACAAAAAATTATAGAGAGATAGAGGAAATAGAGTTTACCTCCAATGAAAGATTTTTAGGATAACTTTTGTTAGTTTCGATCAGATCAGTAGCAAAGATGAGACAAAAGAAATAAGTGGATCAACTTTAAAAGCAAATGTGGTCTTTGTAGAAAAAGAGAATGGGCCTAAATACAGTCAACAAGTGGGTTAGTTTTAAAAGTTGGGCCAATTTTAAAAGGTATAGAAATTTAAAAGGCGGGACACTTAGAAAAAAAATAAAAAATAAATATAATTTTATTGAAAATCTGATTGGGGGTGGGGCACTTGCCCTCCCTACCTACCACATGCCTCCGCCCCTGGGTAGGGTAGTCAAATTCTTAATCAAAACGCATCTATCAATGTAGTTATAAATGGAGATTGAGTTTATTTTACTTTCTCTAACACAAGTGAGAAATTAAAGATGATGTGATACGCAAAATTGCCGAGAATGCATTCTATAACGTCTATGAAAAACAAAACTAAAATGAACAACGCATAATATATGTACACATGATAAGTATAAAATGTCGTACTCAGTGTATAAGGCTCTCGCTTAACTACAGGATTTGGGAGCGGTAGATGTCGACTGACCTTACTCCCGTATATGGAGAGACTGCTCCCATATCTCGAGCCCGAGACCAATCGTAGCTTGAGCAAGGGCACTTGTACTATTTCATAAGATCTTGTAGTATCATTCTATTCTTCAGCTTAAGCAATTATTCTAAACTAGGTTCAATCAATCAACCGTCATTTTGACAACACAGAAAGAAGCAGAAACTTGGATATTTTCTAAAAATCATATGATCAACAGTCAGTGCAAAAAAGTCGCATTAATTATTAAAGAGCTCTAGGAATTTACCTTCAAGTCAAATTCCTTGCATTTGTCTCTTGCCTGGGGAACATAATCAAAGGTAACCAGCATCAATTATTATAGAATGTTAGGAAATGATAAGGTATGTTTGGACATCCAAAAACTCAGCCGATTAATGCCCTCTTTCTGCGCTGATTTTAAAGATGTCAAATTTTATTCTACACACTTCTGTATCTAATTTGTATGATTTATTGGATTATGCCGTCGAATATAATCATTATTTATCCAACCTATCACTAACTGGATGCCAAATATGTATTTACATAAAATTTATTGTTACCTCAACTTTGTCCGCTCCAAAAGCTTCACGAAGCACAGCCCAAATCATTGTTCTCTTTCCCACCCCAGGAAATCCTTCGAATATGAAATGACCACAATTTTTTGCTTTTGCCTGCAAGATTATTCAGGAAAGTGATTGACATTTTATTATTCTCCATTATTTTTGATATCCATAGTCGTTAAATATTGAATTGTAGGTGAATCAGAAGCATATAAATCGTAGTGCATAATTAGATTCCTTCCAACTAAATTTGTGTAACAATTCATTCTAATAGGTTTGATAAAAAAACTTGTGAGTTCCTTATAATTAGCTTCCAAGGAATATACCCAAGGCAACTTGATACCCGGACATAACTGAATCACTAGTGAATTCACAATTCACTAGAATTCATATTCATTTTGATTGTGTACACGATTTGATCGAATCACAAGGACTATGTTTTAGGTTCAAGTAAAATAGTGAAAATGACAATGATAAAAATAGTTACTATCTTACAAGATCCTGCAGTTCAATTGCTTTATTTCGATTGCAGATGAAATCTTTTAAAGCATCGGGCCGATACTTATCTGCCCAAATGAATTTTCTTTCGTTCTCACTCTCACTTGTTTCCTTTGCATTTAGCACCACCTTTTTGGCAGGTAATGTTTGTGGTGATGATGTTGACATTTTGGTTGATGGAGGCGGCGGCAATGATGGTTCTGATACTCTCTCCCTCAAAGACTTCTTCTCCTTGTTTAATATGTCAGCACTATTGCTTTCCATGAAACTGAATGTTGTGGTAACATCTTTCCTCTCGAAATAGGCAAGACAAATCAGAACGTTCATGGTGGGGCCTTTTATGGACTAGAAAACAAGAACATTTACTCCAGTCTTGCATCTTAACAATGAAACTCGACCGAGAGCTCGAGCTAACCATACTGCCTGCATGACTCTCTTGTCCAGGACTCGAGACAAAGGGAATTCTCTCTCGGTTGATAATACGGGTAAAGTCTGTGAGCCCTTTATAATAAGGACTGCTACTAGGATACATTTTATCCTCTAGAGCCGCATTTCTTCTATCAAATTCCTCGAGTTGTTCCTTGGTTAAATCTGCACCCTTGTTTTTTCTTTCTTGAGAAGTCTGATTGGAAGTAGATATGTTGGAATGAGGGTGAAAATGATGTGTTTCAGGGATGTTTGGTTCAGACAAGGAATGTAGGATTGGAGGCCTTGGCAATCTCTCGGGGCTTGACACCAACACAAATGGGAGTCTCTCTCTATTAATAACAAGGGAGAAATCCGTCAGCCCTTTGTAATAAGGACTACTAGTAGAGTACCTTTTGTCACCAAGGATTGCATTTCTATTGAGTTCCTCGATACGTTCTTGGATTAAATCCGAATTCGTCTTTCTTGCTATGACGTCCTCAGGCCAAGAAGTTCTCAATGAGGTGGCGGATCGTGATTGGTCGGAAGGAGGTACGTTTGGGCGTGGAAAAGAGAAATGAGTTTCGGGGATGTTGGGTTCGGACAATGAGCTTAGGATCTGTGGGTTTGGGGCTCTTTCGGCAATCAACACTGGCACGAGTCTTTCTCGGTTGATAATGAGGGAGAAATCTGTGAGCCCTTTGTAGTAAGGACTACTACTAGAGTAACTCTTGTATTCTAGGATTGCATTTCTTCTATCGAGTTCCTCGAAATCATATTGAAGTAAATCAGTCTTTTTCTCTGTTATGATGTTGTCGACATTTTGGGGACTAGAAGTTTCCGGTAAGGTGACCGGATGGTGGGGAGGAGGCACAATATGAGTTTCTGGGTTTGGATTGGAGAAGGAAAGTGGACTTGGTGGGGTCGACATTGAAGAATTTGGCAGAAATTTTGTAAGTGAAGGGGTGGAAACCAAATATGAAGGGTTGAGGTGAGTGTGACGTGATGTTGAAAGAATGGATGTTTTTGTTGGGTTGTGGGAAATCAATTAAATATAGCGAGGATAACTAAGAAGAAGTCCATGAGAGGCGTTAGCAGCAATATAATTTGTTTGTTAGCTTAGCAGGCTCACTACATGGCACATTTGTCTTTTCTTTGTGGGTTGGGGCTGTTGGCTGATCGGGAGTGGCTAATGTTTCATTCCCTCAAACAACTTCGTACCTCCCATATGGGTCGGCATAGATTTCTTTTTATTTTCGCCGGACTAAACATTTTATTAAATCAGTGTAATGACTGCATACAAGTCTCATCTTTGACTTCTTAGCGTTAATGCCCAGAACCATACATATCAAAATTAAGGGCATTGTAAATCAAAGATGGGTGTGTAGCTAGAGATGCCAAAATATCAACTACACTCTTAGCTTCCTGTTAGCAAAACGATATCCATACAGAATACATGCTCAAAATTATTTACTAGATCAAGGCAGACTGAGTAGCTTTTGGAGGTACTAGGGCTGGTTTTCGATCGATTTGATTGGTAAATAGAGCATACCACTACTACATCAACTTTGAAATCATCAAACCAAAATTACCACTTTTACCAGTCAGTCAATCCATAAGCCAAAATCAAATCATATGGTACATCGGTAAAGTCATTTTTTTGCGATAAAGTCGTTTTTTCGGAAAATACGATAGATTTCGTTAAATTTCTCATTACGGTAAATTTGGTACTATTCGGTACATAATGGTAATTTTTTGTACCATTTAGCTAAATCTTTTTATATGCATAATTAAAAAAAACAGAAAATAACCTATATAATTGTGCTGTCTCCATAACTATATATAAACATTAAATTTCAAAATAAACATCACAAATTGTAATTTAAGTTACACTATGGTCCAAATAACTCGAATAAATATCAACCTGAGTCGTTATATTAAACAACAAACCAAAATGAAAATGTTTCACGTTCTTCGTTCTTCCTCTCCCCCACTTCTTCATCTACAAAAGAAAATATGAACATCAACATATTGCTAAAAAAAAAAAAAAAATTAGTCAAAACTTCATGTGTACAAAAAATAATTACAAAAAAAAGTATAAAACCGAATACAAAATAGAGTGAATAACTTACACCCATTCAAAACTTAAAATTGCCTAACAACTTGCACTCATTCAAAACATAACGTAGGTTGTTGCCTAACAACTTGCACTCATCCATAAGGATTTTAAAGTACATGAGGCGAATTATGCACCTTAGACAGTGATGTTTCCATGCGTTAAAGTACATGAGGTTTAAGAGTACTTTAAGAAGCATGTCATTCCAAGAGTACTTTAAGAGGTGAATTACCTCATCCACAAGCATGTCATTCCAAGAGTACATTAATTTCGGTATCTCATTTCGGTACGGTACAGTCGGTAAATGGATTTTTAAAATATTAAAATAAAAACAAATCACAAAAAATTCGATAATTTCGATTTCGGCAAGTAAAAAAATGTAAACCATTACCACTGATTTTCGGTACAAAATGATACGGTATGAGTTTTTATTGTACCACGGATACTCCTAGGAGGTACCGACCGGAAGAATGGCCTCTGCAATACATAGAGTAGGTGGAGATAAATCAGTATGAATATTGCTCATCCCTTTAAATCTAAGAATTAATCAATTTTAATCGCCAACATTCAACTATATCATTATTGGCACTCCCTATAACTTTAGCAAAATCCCGCAATTACACTCGCTATATTTTTTAATAAAACTCTGCATGAATTGCCCGGTGTAATTTGATGGGCGCCATTTGCAATGAAGTCTAGTTTTGCTAACATTTATGGTTGTGTTGTTTTGCGAATTACCTATCTGTTGCTTACTTAAATCATTGGAAACATTTTTCTTTATCAATTACGGTTGAATCAGTTCATTTACAAACACGACAACGTTCCTGCCAAATTCTCCATAAAGTGTAAATTTTTTAAGGAAGGTTTTGATCCTGCCAAATTCTCCATTTTTACTTCCTTTTCATCGATCTCTTGATATGTTTTGAAAAGAGAACGATCTTTGCAGATATGAAAAGTTGCGTCGATATTTAACCACCATCCACCTTCATTATCCGTAGAATTTGCTTCACATACTAGTGTAATAAGTTCTTCAACATTGTTGGTTTCCTTTGCCACTTGTTTTCCCTCAAATGTCTTCTTTGTAAGTCGACATTCTCGGGCAAAGTGACTCGGTTTGTCACAGAAGTAGCATTTACCTTTCTTCTTTTTATTTGCACCTTGTTTCTTGAAATTTATCATTCTTTGCTTTGAGTTTGGAATTTTAGGCACTTTTGGATGTTTGATCCTCAACCATATTTACCTTGGAATGATTATCACTTTGATCATCCTTCTTTTCACGAATACGAGAATCTTCTTCAATACGAAGATTGTGAATAAGGGATTCAACTGTGTATGTCTTTTCGTCATGATTAATTTCTTCTTAAAGCTATTCCAAGCGGAAGGAAGTTTAGAAACAACCACCCCCACCTGAAATTCATCTTGAAGGTTTATTCCGACGACTTTAAGATCACCGACTATTTGTTGGAGTTCATGGGCTTGTGCAACGACATATATATCATTTGTCATTTTGTAATTCAAATAGTTAGAAATAAGAAACTTACGGTTATTCGCCTCCTCATTTTGATATTTATTCTCCAATTCCTTTCATAATTCCTTTGCCGTAGGAATCATCCGCTGTGCACTATAGACAGTTTAAGATAATGCATTAAGAATGTGTCCTCGACACGTGAATTCATCTTCTTTCCTCTTCACACGTTTTTGCTTGATATGTTCAATGTCGTGTGGGTTCGAGAATAGGTTCAAGCCCGTCATCAAGAATATATGTCAGTTTAAGAGATGTGAGAAAGAACATGATTTTCTCTTGCCAACGGGTGAAATTTTCGCCATCAAAACGATCCAGTCGAACCAAATCTTGACTCATAACTTGGATGGATTGTGCTATTGTTCCTTCCATTTTTTCCAGGAGAAATATTGCCTGAAACTGTTGGAAATTTATGGAGGAATTATAATAATTATGAATCCAAGTTACTGTAAGGCACATTCTAGGAACGCTGTCTTTTAGGCAATATTTCTCCCATTTTGGATGGAAACCGCGAGTACACAATGAAGTAGAAATTTTCCTTTCAGGATACAATGCAGTGATGTTCTTGTTTGATTCAAATTATGTACAGTTTGATCCAACCAAGAACACTCTGAAATGTTAATCTGCTAATGCCAGAAGGTAGAGGACGGAGATAGGAGAACAAAGCAATTTTCGGTGTCCAAAACAAAGGCCTGTAATTTTTTTAGCCATTTTAGTGGCTGTTTATGAACAGTCACCTCCTTTCAGGTGTGTGATTCAGCAATCATTGGATCAAGTTTTTGCGAAATTCCTTTGATCGCACGGTCTAGATTTGATGTCTCATTGTAATGGACCCACCCATGTAGAAGTGCCAAGTGCTCCATCAAAGCGCCCTAAGTCGCTCAATCACCCATTCGCACGCCGCGCGATTGCACGAATGCACGCCGCATGTCGCGATTGGTGGTGCTTTGTACCACCGCAAAGCACCATAGTATCGCCTCTTTGACTAGAAGACTAATAGTCTTCTTTTATCTTTTAGTTATATACCATTTCACTTTCTTGTAATGTTTTTATATGGAAGATCAAAACCCTACTCACCTCATGTACATCCATTTTGCTTTAACTTTCTCTCTCTACTAGAATACCCAATATAAAAACTCAATAAGTAAAAACCCACTTACACAATATTAATACTAAATTATATTATAAAATCAAACTCAATAATGTAATTTAATTAATAAATTATATTTTTGAAATTCCAACAAATGATGAATGATATAACATATTTGGGAAAATTTACATGGCATTGACATGTAAGACGTGTCATGAAGAATTACCATTTCAAGGAGGACGAGTGAATAAGAAAGGACTCGACCTTGGGCAGAATTACCTCATCCATAAACCACCTAGATCATAGGCCTCAACTAGAGTCCAACACTTGGGGGAATGGGCTTAGTTAGACTCATATGACTACAACCTCATCTTGTCAATCCAAACGATGTCAAGATCGCAGAGTTTACCCTTGACATTGTACCACATCAAATTAGGCAACTTTATCACACATGCTCATATGACGACCACGTTCAACCTCATCCAACTTGTATAAATATTACCCTTCATCAACTCATTTCGGAACAACTCATTCATCCCTCAGGCGAAGCCTTGACAAATGTCTCTCTCTCTCTAATTTTGTTTAGCGGGTATCATCTACAGGCGTCTCCAACCAAAAACACTATAGAATCCTGGTCTTTACTAAAGAACATTAATAAGTCATGCTCTCCATATATACCCAGGTTCGTGTATTCATAATCTGATAATTTTAATTGAGGATATAAACACATAAATGTCTATACTTTGTTTTCAATATGGATTTAATAACTATAAAAAAATCCCTTTTTAAATCTTTAAAAATTTAAAAATATTTATTTATTTATTTAGAATCTCATGTTAATTCCATTTACAATTTATAAATATTTTTAATAACTATAAAAAAATCCCAATTTTTTAATGCTCGAAAAATTACTATGAGTTTGTGGTAGCTATTAACTGCAATACTAAAAATATGTTGATATTTTAACATAACATTTTTTGAACAACCTAGTTTGCTGGGATTTTTGTGATGGGAATTTTTATGGTTCTTGTTAACTATCACGAGACATAAAGTAGCAACTTCAATCAAAATGGTATAAAATATGTAGTATTTATATACTAAAATGATTTACTGAACTCCACGAAACCAATAATATTTTTCTCGTATTTTTTTGACTTATTATATAAAAGTTATGAAATTTCAAACGTTTTAAATAATAAACTAATTAAATTAGTTAAAAATAATGTAAACCTTTTAAACTCATGTTACCGTTGGGTTAACCAAAACCAATTCTCTTTCTCTGACATCGTATCCTCCCGATGGCAATCCCTTTGTCATCGCACCCTCCCGCCGACAATCCTCTATGGCAACTCTCACCTGTCTCTCTCTCTCTGTCTCTCTCCCACGTTGTTAGGTAGCGCTTCCTCCTGCTCATTCCTTTCTCCATTTTTTTTATTTTTCTTCCCTCTCTCATAACTATTTCTCTCTTTACATCCCAACAACCACTATAGATGATGCCTCTCCTTTCCTACGCGATAATCAGGAGTTACCATACGGGACAATAACAAGCCAAGAGGGTTCCTTAAGCAACTTAACTGCTTTACTTTACGAGACTATAAGTACAACCCTCACCCCAGGTCTAAGGGATGCTGTATGTAATACCTCGTACTTTTATAGATATTTAAATTACATAAGTGGGCGTAATTTGATAATTAGAGGAATTTTTATGAATAGTAATTTTGGGATTAATGAGTGTTAGATTATTACCGATGTGTGTTACATTTACTTTTAGGACTAAGTAAATGAGTTGGAATATTTTTATGTCATGTCTCAGTGGGGTAAAGCGACGGGTAATATTTCACTTTGAAGAAAAATGCGTGTTAAGAAGTGTTTGGTCTGAATAGTGAATTTTAGTTAAGTGACTTGAATGGAGATTTAGAACGCACGGTTGATTTTGGAATCACCGAGATAGTCAGAATAGAGTATTCGGGGGTAATGTTTAGGTTCCGGGGATTTTTGAACTAGTAGGGACTCGCAATTGAGTAGACGAGTCATTTTTGGGTTTATAAGGGACAAGCCCTTATTTCTCTAATATAAGTCACGAGAGAGAGGACTAGAAAAGAGAGAAAAGAAAGAAGAGAAGAAAGGAAGGAAAAAGAAGAGAGAAAAGTGGATTCCAGGCCAAACTCCGCGGGATTCGACTCGAGGTCGTCAAATTTCATCCACGAGGCAAGTGTTTACTTGCTTTATTCATTTGAGTGTGTATATCTCATATTCTAGTTGGTAAACTAGATAGTTTTGGGTTAGAACCCTTAAAATAAATTTGGGAAATTTTGATTTTGAAATCACATATAGATGTGTTGTTAACTCTTGATGATTTATAGTGATAAACCCATATTAATGATGTGTATAAATGATTAGAAATGGGTTAAATGATAAGTTAGAGTTTTAATGGCTTTAGGGTGTAAATCCAAGAGAAATGGTTTAATACCACAAATTAATTGAGGTGTTGGTTAAAAATCATGGTTAAGATGATTATAGTGTTGATGGTTGAGATTAGAAATCATATAAATGGAGGTTTGGATATTATTTGAGATTTTTGGAGAAGATGAAATCGCCCAAACAGTTCCCTCCGAACAGGGCGAATCGATTCGCATAAGGGGACCTGTAAGACTATCTCATGCCGAATCGATTCGGATTAAGACCGAATCGATTCGCCTTTGAGGGCCTGTTTGCATAACCTTTTTCAAATTGATTCGGATTTTGACAGAATCGATTCGTTGGTCCGAATCGATTCTGCAAACAGTATGGACCTAATGAATTTGAATTTGAATTTGACAGTTTTCTTCCCTGTGTATGGGGAGTTAAATCACAATTTGGAGATTTTGCGGGGGATTATAAATGTAATATTAGGAATCCTAGATATTGTAATTAAGGGTGAGTAGACCTTGGATCAGTTAAGGGGTACAATCCGGGGTATGGACCTAGTGAATGGTTAGGACGTGTAACATTCGAGAGAGGTCTTCTGTTGTCAATTTTATCAAATACCGCAAGTTCACGGGCTATTATAGAATAGCGAGTGTAAGTACGGGTCGAACCTACAATGATTTATTAATTTTTTTCATTAAAAATAATTGTGACTGTCCAACTAGACGAAATGGGTCTAGAAATGAGATGTGATAATTAAATTAAGCAAACACAAACAAAAAGTAGGACTAAGAGAGATATAATCAAGGGAGCGTGAAAACTAGGACGGTGGATCCATTCATCACATTCAACTAATATTATGTAATAATTTAAACTTGTTAGTCTCGATTTTATAACTCAAATTAAACCGACTCTCTTCGTATTTAATTCGGAGGATAACACGGTTAAGTTCCCAATAAAATATAACGTCTTTAAATTAAGACGGCTAAAATCCCTATTCCCTTAAAAGTTCACTTTTAGATTTCAAAGTATAGTCTTTAAGCATGAACTATCAAAACAATCGAGTGCAATGTGACACCCCACCTAATTAATTACCGGGTGATCAGTCCTTAATTAATGAATTTCAGAATATCAAGTTGGTTCAGATAAAGCATCACTGTCGAAAACTCAAATTTTAATTTAACAAAAACTAACCACCTAATATATAAAAGGGTTGGTGTCAAAATTTTATTTTGTTATTAACCTTCAACATCAAAGTAAATTTATAAAGTCATCATCATACATCACAATAGAATAAGGAAAACTAACTAAAGATAAATAAGGAACTGGAGCAAACACATCCAGTCAAATCCCGTACAATAATCCAAATCACCTTAAGACACTTTTTAACACGAATTAAAGGTCAAATCCTTATAAAATCAATCGGAATTAAACAATCTCTTAAACTTCCAATAATTCTCTTAAATATGAACCCAGAATTTTAATTGTCCAAAACTCTTATTATAATACGTGAATAAGACATAAAATTCCTAGATTTTATTAGTCTAATCAAGGGCAAGACCTCTACATGCATACCCATCTCCAATTCATAAGTTTTCTTCATCATTTAGTCTAATTAAACCTAAGTTTTCATTTTACCAAATTTATATCATTAAACCTAAATTAACAGGAACAATATATGCTAAAATAAGAGAAAGATAAACACTTGCCTCGAAATGAACTTCTGGTTCTCGGACCAAAATTGGTATGGGAACTATCTTCTTGACACGATCTACGCGCCGGTGTAATTTTTGGAGTGTAAGCTTGAGTTCTTGGCTTAGGGCTCCAATGGAGTCTTCTTCTTCCTTGGGTCTCTCTCTATTTTCTCTCTTTCTCATGTAAGATGAAAACAGATAGACCACTAACCCTCAATGCTTTTAATTAAACTCAATTTTCGTCCATTCAATTACCCAAAAAATCCCAAAAGACCAAAATACCCCTCCGGGGTGTCGTTTTGGGCTAAAATATCCCGGACTTCAATTTAAATACCCGAGTAGTGTTTTCTGACTATTTCGACCCTTCCGAACACTGTGGCGCACTCAAAATAGTCATTCGAGTTATATATAAATATTTTACCTTTTTAATCCCGAAATACATACCAGTGACGCGACTCATATGCATCCCAAATATTTATAACATAACTGCCGTGTATCTCATCCCTGACCATAATATTATTTCAATAACTACTAACTCTCATCACGCTAGTAATTATTATCATAAAATTGGATTAATTACGATTTAAATTTTCTCCCTTTAATTTAATTAATCCCCATTTTCCATAATTTCATAAACATAAATATGCGTAAAAATACGGGGTATTACACGCTTCTCCCCTAATAACAGAATTTCGTCCTGAAATTCGAAAAAGAATATATATACCTGACAAGAATAACTCTGGATAACGTTAACGCATGTCATCCTCGCGCTCCCAGGTTGATTCCTCAACATTATGGTGTCACCACTGAACACGGACTAGTGGTACTATTTTCGACCTCAACTTCCTATCGCTACGGTCTAGTATGTAAATCGACCCCTCCTCATAGGAGCTATCAGGCTGTAAGTCTATCTCCTCCAACGTAATGTGGGTGTGGGCCAAATCATCTCGAAGAAATCTCCTCAGCGAAGAGATATGGAACACGTCATGGACTCTATGCAAGTGCTCCGGTAACCCAAGTCTATAAGCAACTGGACCAATCCTCTCGATAATGGGGAATGGCCCTACATACCTAGGTGTCAACTTTCCATTCTTCCCAAAATGCATAACTCCCTTTATAGGGGACACCCGAAGTAACATCTGATCCCCAATGCTTAACTCTCAAAAATACCGTTTGGCGTGAGCGTAGCTCTTCTGTCGATCCTGAGCAACCCAAATATGGCTCCGTATCAACTCTATCCTCGCTGAAGTATCCTGAATCACCTACGAACCCAGTAACTTGTTGTCCCCCACCTCTAGCCAACATGCTGGGGAACGACAAGGTTTGCCGTATAGTGCCTCGAATGGAGCTATACCGATAGTAAACTGATAAGAGTTGCTATAGGCAAACTCCATCAGTGGAAGGTACTGCTCCCAGCCTTCGCCAAAATCAATGATGCACATACGTAACATGTCCTCCAACATTTGATTCGTCCACTCGGTCTGGCCATCCGTTTGCGGGTGATAGGCTGTGCTCAGTCGCAACTCCGTACCCATCGCCTCCTAAAAACTCTTCCAAAATCGAGACACAAACACCTTATCTCTGTCAGACACTATACTGAGAGGCACTCTGTCGAGTCTCACTATCTCTACTATGAATATCTGGGCATACTATCCCATGGTGTGGCCTGTCCTAGCTGGCAGAAAGTGGGCTACCTTGGTCAGCTGATCCACTATCACCCATATTGAATCGTGACCCCTCTGTGATGTAGGTAATCCCGTGATGAAGTCCATGGAAATGCTCTCCCATTTCCACATAGGAACCTCTAATGGCTATAGAAATCCCCCGGTCTCTGATGGTCCACCTTTACAAACTGACAAATGGCATATTTTGAGACGAACTCGACAATATCCTTCTTCATCCCGCTCCACCAATATCGTCTACGCATATCCTGGTACATCTTATCCCCACCGGGATATACCACAAATCATGAACTATGCGACTCTGTCATCACCTCGTGTCGCAAGTCTTTCCCCTCAGGAACCACCAATATCCCATTGAAACGTAAACCTCCATTTGAGCCCACGGTATAAGCCTCGACCCCCTCTGTTAGAAGTTGCACTTCTTGACTCTGGCAGAATGGATCAGTTGTCTGGGCCTATACTACTCTCGTAATAATCTGGAGCGTAACAGTCATCACAGACATGAAAGATCGAGCCACCACATCCTGGTGTCCTAACTCCTTCCATTTCGATTTCCACACCTCGGCCACCTCACCGACTGGCCTACGGCTCAATGCGTCTGCTACCACGTTAGCCTTCCCTGGGTGGTATTAAATATAAAATTGATAAAAATTCGTAAACTCAAGCCACCGAAGTTGACGCATATTTAACCCCTTCTGTGTAAAGAGGTACTGTAGTGACTTGTGGTCCGTGAATAAACGAAATTTCTCCTCTAGGAGGTAATGTCTCCAAATCCGAAGTGCAAACACGATCGCTGCTAGCTCCAAATCGTGGGTGGGGTAATTCCTCTCGTGAGGCTTAAGTTTATGTGAAGCATAAGCTATAGCCTGATCCTCCTGCTGAAGTACACCTCCAAGTCCTAATAAGGACGCATCAGTGTAGACTAGATACTCCACTCTCGGCCTGGATAATGCTAACACTAGTGCTGAGGTTAACTTATCTTTCAACTCATCGAACTCTAACTGACAGGTGTCACTCCAGATGAACGACACCCATTTGCGAGTCAGGTGTGTCAATGGACTCGCTATCTTTGAAAACCCTCGAATAAACCTCATGTAGTATCCGGCTAAGCCCAAGAAACTGCGTATCTCAATTGGTGTCGTGGCCTGTCCCCATTCCCTCACCGCTGACACCTTCCCCAGATCCACGGATATCCCTCTGTCGGAGAAGATATGCCCCCAAAACTGAACTTCCTTCAGCCAAAACCCATATTTCTCGTATTTTGCGTACAACTCATGCTGGGGCATGATCCTCCTCAGTCTGCGAGTAAACCAAAATGTCATTTATGAATACGATGAAGAACTGGTCTAGGAACTCTCTGAACACCCTGTTCATCAAGTCCATGAACACGGCTGGGGCGTTGTTTAGCCTGAAAGGCATAACCCTGAATTCATAGGAACCATATCTCTTCAAGAAGGCAGTCTTCGACACGTCCTGCTCCATGATACGTAACTGATGGTATCCCGATCTAAAATCAATCTTCGAAAAGAAAGCCGCTCCTCTCAACTGGTCGAATAGGTCATCGATTCGAGGCAACGAATATTTGTTCCGTATCATGACTTTATTCAACTCTCGATAATCAACACATAACCTCAACTATCCATCCCTCTTCTTAACGAACAGTACGAGAGCACCCCATGATGAAGTACTCCTACGGATAAACCCCTGCCCCAACAACTGCTCAATCTGGTCACGTAACTCCCTCATCTCTGCTGGAGCCATACGATAAGGTGCGCGATCTATCGGTCGAGTACCTGGCGCTAAATCAATGACGAAGTCTATCTCTCTACTCGGTGGTAACCCCGAAATCTCCTGAAATACATCGATAAACTCTCGAACTACAAGAATCGGATCAAGCGGTACCACAACCTCCGTAGAGGTCTCCTCCTCTATATAGTATAAATGAGTGGACCATCCTCCCTCAGAGCAAGGCATCGCCACCAGGAACATCTCCTGTCCGGGTATGGAAAAAACTATACTCTTACTAAAACAATCAATCATGGCCCTATACCTGACAAGCCAATCCATACCTACAATCGCATTATACTCGTACATGTCTAATATGAGCATGTCAGTGGGTAAGATAAACCTCCCAATCTCTATACCCACTCCCCAACAAATAAAAGAAATAAAGAAAACCCTACTCAACGACGAATCCACACAAGTGACCGTACTCTCTACTGTATCAAATAATCTCGTAGTACGTGAAAACTCCATGGCAATAAAATAGTGTGTGGCTCCCGTGTCAAATAAAATGCGCCCCAAAGTCCTTGGATAAAAAATATATCCTCAATCGCTGGCGGTTCCTGCGGGACTGCGGCCTGGTGAAGATTATAGACTCGTCTATACTGAAGCTTCCCTTGTTGAACTGGGGCTGCTGGAATGGGTGGAGCTGCTGCCATCTGTGGAGGTGCTGGGAGAGCTGCGGAAAATAACGGTCTTTGGGGCTCCTGACGAGCACCCTACTACTGCTGCTGCTGGCCTCTACCCTTATGAGGGCAGTCCTGGCATTTGTGGCCAGTGTTTCCACACGTGAAACATCTCCCTGGGAAGGGTCTTCCCCTCTGTCCCCGACCCTGATGGCCATTACTGCCCCTCCTTTGGCCATTCTGGCCCTGATGTTCATGTTGACCCTGTTGGCCATGTCGAAAGCCTCCCTGCCCATGTCTAAAACCTTCTGACCTGAACCTCTTAGGATCCCCCTGCTGGGAACCCCGATCACTGTGCCTATGCTGACCCTGAACTGCCTGTGCCCCATCGACACCATTTCCTTCTGTCCGGCGCTACTGGCTGGACTCTCCTACTCGCTTAACCTCGGTCATATGAAAACGGTGGTCCTAGCAGTGGAGTAGTGCTGCATTAACCACGTAAGAATATGTGGCCAAATAAAGATTGCCTATCAAATGCTAGCGGATCCTCCATGTCAACCCATCCATAAAACGCTGAATCTTCTTCTCCTAAGTCGGGATTTCATCTGGTACGATATTCAAAAGATTGATAAACTCTGCCTCATATTCCTCCACTGTCTTTCCCTCCTGATTCAAGTTTACCAATTTCCATCTCATCTCTATCTGGACGGCCGATAGAAAATAGTTGCGATCGAACCGCACCCAGAAGTCTCGAATAGTGAGGGTGTCTCTCTCCTCAGCGGTGGTAATAGACTCCCACCATTGCAGTGCTGCTCCCACTAACTTGAACGTGGCCAGCATCTGATTCTTCACCTCCGTGCACTCATGCATTCTCAAATGCCTCTGGATATCCTTCTTCCATTGGCTCGCTACTATCACACCGAAACTCCCTGTAAACTCCAGAGGATGCGCCTTATGGAAGGCATCCCTAACACGTTCCCAAGCAGACGGGAAGGCCTGGGCCTGAACTGGATCCACTACCGGTGCCTGAGGTGGTGCCTGCTGCACAACTGCCAATGCCGCATTTACTTCCTGAGCTACAATGGCGGCAACTTCAGTGGCATTCATCATGCCCTGAGCTGGTGCAGGCTGACGTTCGGGTTGAGCATCCCTGGGAACTCTCTGTGCACGTCTAGGAGGCATCTGAAAGTAAAGAAAAGTTTCATAAGTCTACAGTTATTATCTCAAAGTAGCTGAAGAACGTAAAATGCATAAAAAGTACAACAATCCTAAAATATAGGGCTCTATATCAAAGGACGCTACGCGAAAATACAATAAGCCGTACAGATTCTAAGGACACTATAACCTGATGCTCTGATACCACCTGTGACTCCCCACCTAATTAATTACAGGGTGTTCAGTCCTTCATTAATTAATTTCATAATATCAAGTTGGTTTAGATAATGCATCACTGTCGAAAACTCAAATTTTAATTTAACAAAAACTAACCACATAATATATAAAAAGGTTGGTGTCAAAATTTTATCTTGTTATTAACCATCAACATCAAAGTGAATTTATAAAGTCATCATCATACATCACAATAGCATAAGGAAAACTAACTGAAGATAAATAAGGAACTGGAGCAAACGCATGCAGTCAAATCCCATACAATAATCCAAAGACATGAAATTAAAGTCTAATGATGAAATAAAACTGTAACACCCCGTATTTTTGTGCATTTAATATTTAATTAATTCGGGAATTTTAAATTACTTGTGTGTTGTAATTTTAATTGAATTAATTATGGCAATATATATATTTAAATATTAATCGGGGAGTGAATGGTTAATGTTTAGGGAAATTTATTTACTAAGTGAATAGTAATAATTTAATTACGTCGTTTCGGGTATTAATGACGGGGTATGCATTTATCACAGCCGGGAGTCGGTATAGACTAAATGGGGTGTGAGATAAGGATTTTTATAAATTAATTCGGATGTCAATTCTGACTGCGCGGTTGAGTCCGGATGGGTCGAGATAGTCAGAAAAGAGTACCCGGGGGTAGTAATTGGGTCTCGGGGTATTTTTGGGCATAGCCGGGCCCACACGGAGTGAGTTGGGCACTTTAATTAAGCCCATTAGGTGAAAAACGGGATTAAGGGTTTTTAACCTAATGGGGAGATTAGGAAAAGGAGCAGCCAACATTATTCTAACCTAGGGTTTGAGAGGGAGATTGGGGGAAAACAATCAAAAGGCAAATTGGAGGTTATTGGAGCCAAATTAAGGGATGTCGACGACGGATCAGACCCTACGAACAATTCCAGGCAAGTGGTTAACTCTTTTTACTTCTAAATTGTGATATCCAATTCATATTTTAGTGATGTGTATACTAAAATTCGTTTTGGGTGTAAATGGGTACAAAATGGGGTTTTTGTTTATGGGACACTTGAATGAGATTCAAAGTAACATTTAGATAGGTGATTGATATCTGAATATGTATATATGATTTGAATGAGAAATCCAGAACATAAAAGAGTAGAAATTAAATCTGGAAATTGGATTGTAAAACAGATAATTGAATTGTTGTGGAGAAAGACCCATTTCGAAAATCATGAGATAAGTAGATAAATTGATTATCCTAAGGTCCCTTGATGTGTAGGATGTGGAATAACTATGTTTATGTGGTGGGATAATGTGATTTGAGGTTTAGACTTCGGATTAAAAACCTTAATTTTCGTTAATGGTGAAATTCAGCAAGGAAGGAGAGCTGGAACGAAGGGATCGATCGATCGATCGGGGGGCATCGATCGATCGACGATGGTTAATTCTGGGCAGTTCGACCTGTGTGTGAGATAAGGGGGAAATTAATTATATATTAATTTTCATACATTAATTAGTGTTATATAATTATGAAATACATATTCCTAGTAATTACGGGGAATAGTAATTGGAACTAGGAGCAATTTATGTGGGGAAACTCTATGGAGGAAATTGAGGGATGTTATTCCAAAATAGGGAGATACGGATCAAGTGAGTGAGTCCGGGTATATTGGCTAAGCGACGCCAAGGTAGTGAATTAAAGTTGGAGATAAACTAATTAATTTAGAGTCGAAATATAGACTCGGGAACATATTAAGTTGCGGGCCAAGTGAGCGAGTTCGGGTAAAATGGTTGTGCGACACCAAGTATTAAATTAATTAATGAGCAATTAATTAAAGTAGAGTCGGACTATGGACTCGGGAAAGTGGTAAATTAATTAATGTGCAATTAATTAGCTAGAGTTGGGCTGTAGGCTCGGGAAGGAAATAAATTTAATTAGTGTGTAAATTAATTTAAATAGAGTCGGACCACAGACTCGGATTGGTATTAAATTGATAATTGTGCTAATTATATAATTAGAGTCGGATTGTAGACTCGGGAAGGTATTAAATTAATAGGTGGGTAATTAATTTAATTAGAGTCGGATGGTAGACTCAGGGAGGTAATAAGTTAATTTAGGTGATATTAAATTAAATAAGGGTCGAGGTATAGACTCGGGCTATCATTATAGAAATTAATTGGGTGAAATTAATTAAATGAAAGTCGGACCATAGACTTGGATTGGTATTAATTAATTAAGTGTGTAAATTAATTAACACAGAGTCGGACCATAGACTCGGGGAAAGTATTACATTAATTAATGTGGGAATTAATTAAATTAGAGTCAGACCATAGACTCGGGATAATAATAATATAATAAGTGAGAAAACTTATCTGGTCGAGTCAGGCGAGAGACTCGGGATTTCAGGCTAGTGTTACGGGTTGTGAGTACACGGTAAAGCCGGGGTTTATTTTATATATATATACGGTGTAGTGATAGTATATATATATATGTGTATATATTGTGTGTGCTACTAAATATCAATGATTAGATATTTATTAAATTATATTCTCTAGTGCTATCAAGGGAGGTTGCGCGATGTGGGTGAATCCCCTAGCTTGAGGAGTAGGGTGAGTATATCCCCAGGTCATAGCGTCCGTTATATGGGTGGAGGGCTTATCTCACTTTCAGGGAAGGAATATGACCGCCTCCACTTCGTTTTGTTTTGAACCAGGTTGGTGAGCGAATCCAACTTGGGTAACTAGGTAAAGTGAGCACACCTAGTGAGATGGCACTTGAGAGGGAATCATCCAGTGAGGATATACTCGGAAGGATGGGTACACGTATTATATATGTGTGGATGTTTTAGTAAGATAAATATAATATGATAGTGAATATTATATGTAGGTAATAATACAGCGTGTGATGTAATTATTTTATATAACTCGGGTAACAGTTATATGCTGTTAATTAATGAGAAATTAATTAAGTTAAACATTTTTGGGAATAATACAGTGTGTGACATATTTAAGTGATATAACTTGTGTTACGGTTATAGGCTATTAATTAAGAAGGAATTAAATAAGTTGATTAGTGAGATAACTTATAATTCGGAAATAATAATACTCGGGTTAGAGTAGTATGGCAAGGGGAGGTTACACCAGGACTAGTTGGACGGGGTAGTACAACTAGGTGGGGTTAAGGTAACCGTTAGGTGTGCACATTAGTGGAGGGGTGAGAATGTCCACAAGAGAGTGCGACACTAACTTTAATATGAAGAGCATTCATGCATTTTAAATTACTGCAGTTAATTCGCTTGCTAAATATTTTCAAAATGTTTTGGGTTCTAACCCCTTGCTATAAAACTATTTTTCCAAAACTTTTTAGGTGTCCAGCCACAGGGACGCCAGGATTGATATTCTATTCCAGGGACACGGAGCTGCGGCATATGTGGATGCTAGCAGGAGTTTGGATTAGACGCATCATTCATTCATTCCTAGAGTAGGAATCTTGTATTAGTCTCAGTTTTATTTAGGGCTTGTCGCCCAGACTTCTCGGTACAGTTTTCAGGTGTAATTCATACAGGTGTTGAATTATTGTATTGGATTATTTATTTGGTGGCCGGTGATTTAGTCGGCAAGTTGTGTATATATGATTCAGTTTATTTTCATTTAGTTGTGTGAATGGTTTATATTTTTTCCGCATGTATTGTTTTGTTTAATTAAAAAGTTAAAATTGGCACCAGTTTTTGGAATACTAGGTGGTTAGTAAGTTTTAAAAAAGTTTTCGACAGTGATGCTAAGGATGATCCAACTGGGATTCCTGTTTTAATTTGGTATAGGACTGATCACCCGGTATTTTATTAGGCGGGGTGTCACAAAAACAACTCTAAATCTCTGAATGTAAATAGGATCGACGACATGTCCAACTGAAATAGAAGACTGATAGATAAGGAGAAATAAACTCACAAACGTCTACTAGCAATATCCTGTAGCCTCTACAGCAGGTACAACTCGACAAACGAATAGAATCTTCTAAGTCTGGTGTCCATGTGGCTGAGTACCTAAAATAATAGAACAAGAGAAGAGATTTGCAGAAAAAAAACGGGTCAGAGCCCGAGTAGAAAACAGTTTAAATATAGCAAGTGCTTAAATTGACTTAATTATCACATATATTATCCATGTTCACTTAGCGTACTCACTTGATATGCTCACCTCTCATCTAATGTGCACACCTAGCGACTCTAACTACCCATACTAGTCTTGTCACTCTACCTGACTTTATGTAGGATAATCGTTATGCAGGATACAATAATTAATAACCCGTAACCAATATATTATTATTATTTAGGATTAGGTTCAAGGATGTTATAACTCATTCTTATAGTATTCTATATTCCCAACTGGTGACCTAATAAGTATATGCTATAATAAAGTAGCCAACAAGAAACACATAATAGGAACTCCGTATACACATAAAATCTCACTATGTATACATACAAATATATCAATACAACACCCATGGTTAAGAAACCCCTGGTGATAGGCATACTCGACTATCTAGTCCCATTGCAACGCTCACGCATAAAGGACAACAGGTTCAATCTCTCAAGAACCAATGAAGCATATACACATATTGGAGGCGAACATAGTCCCAAGCCGATGGGCTACGCACATACCTACGCACCCATACGATCGTCATCACTATCATTCTCACATATAGCCCGTATCTAGGTTCCATGCTCTAGTGGTACGACTCAAAATCTCCCGAAGGCACATAAGATATGGTCGTCCACAACGCGTTAACCCCCGTTCGATAGCCAGTAGCTAGGTATGTCATACACATAATATTCCAAGTAATAAGCATGCACACAACATATATACATTAATAGGAAATCACATAACCCAAATACTATAATCCGTAAGTACTATTAACACCATTACTCTCCTCGATACCCGTATATATATCGCCTCTCTAGGACTTACATCCCCTCCTAGGTTTCCACACAAATTCAATACCCCTAGTACCATTACCCCTTAATTCCTTAACACCTTGGAAATTTAGGCCACCCGTTACTCATGAAGGTTAATACACTTGTATAGATAACCCTAGGAAGATTTCCTACCCAAACAAACCCTAAAAACCCATTCTGGAATTTCGTTAGAAGTTCCAGGATTCTCGTTCGAACGAGTTCGTTACTCGTTCGAACGAAGTTACCACTTCGAACGAACTCACAAACTCATTAGAAAGGTCGTTGGAAATCTCGTTAGAATTCTCGTTCAAACGAGGTCGTTCGAACGACCTGGGCAGGTCTTCTAACAAAAATTCCGGACAGACCCAGTTCTTCCCCAACTTCGTTTTTTCTCAACTTTTAATCCTAAAAAACATATGAATGCTCAACCCAATCCAAATCAAATGTTTCTACACTAATCCCAATCACCTTAAGACACTTTTTAACACGAATTAAAGGTCAAATCCTTATAAAATCAATCGGAATTAAACAATCTCTTAAACTTCCAATAATTCTCTTAAATATGAACCCATAATTTTAATTGTCCCAAACTCTTATTATAATACGTGAATACGACATAACATTCCCAGATTTTATTAGTCTAATCAATGGCAAGACCTCTACATTCATACCCATCTCCAATTCATAAGTTTTCTTCATCATTTAGTCTAATTAAACCTAAGTTTTCATTTTACCAAATTTATATCATCAAACCTAAATTAACAGGAACAATATATGCTAAAAGAGGAGCAAGATAAACACTTTCATCGAAATGAACTTCTGGTTCTCGGACTAAAATTGGTATGTGAACGATCCTCTTGACACGATCTACGCGCCGGTGTAATTTTTGGAGTGTAAGCTTGAGTTCTTGGCTTAGGGCTCCAATGGAGTCTTCTTCTTCCTTGGGTCTCTCTCTTTTCTCTCTTTCTCACGTAAGATGAAAATTGACAGACCACTAACCCTCAATGCTTTTAATTAAACTCAATGTTCGTCCATTTAATTATCCAAAAAATCCCAAAAGACCAAAATACCCCTCCAGGGTGTTATTTTGGGCTAAAATATCCCGGACTCCAATTTAAATACCCAAGTAGTGTTTTCTGACTATTTTGACCCTTCCGAACACTCTGGCACACTCAAAATAGTCATCCGAGTTATATAAAAATAATTTACCTTTTTAACCCCCAAATACATACTAGTGACGCGACTCATACGCGTCGCAAATATTTATAACATAAATGCCGTCTATCTCATCCCTGGCCATAATATTATTTCAATAACTACTAACTCTCATCACGCTAGTAATTATTACCATAAAATTGAATTAATTATAATTTAAATTTTCTCCCTTTAATTTAATTAATCCCCATTTTCCATAATTTCAAAAAAATAAATATGCGTAAAAATACGAGATATTACATGCAAGCATAATCCATCAAAAAGTACTCACACTTAAAAATAAAAATATGATTTTTTCTCAAACAAAGTCGAAGGTTTAAAATACACTCTCGTGTCGTTTTAAATGGGAATACCTAATTTTTAATACCTTTAGTACATATCGAGAACAAAGACGAATTTAAATCACGCATAATATTAATCAAATATGATAAATTTCACCTAATCCTAGTAAAGAAATTATGCTAGCATAATTGAAGACATCATAAAATTGCAAGAATGAATATGAATTTAGTTAATAAAACAACTTACAAATGATGTGTCTTACAATTGATGTTGACAAAACTTCTCCCATAAAATAATTCTTGACCCTCAATAAAAATATAATCTCAAAATAAAACTACCAACAATTGTTCTAAAGTGTCTCTCTCTAAAATTCTACACACCAAATAATGAGCCAAAGGGATCTATTTATAGGCTTAGGGTGAGGCATTAGGGTTTTGGTGGAACTCTTCAACTTCCCCCTTCTTGAAAATTCTTATTTTTTCTTGCTGAACACATATGCCAAATTTCGACCAAATCGGAGAATACGAATTTCTGACTTTTAGTGCAAAAATAGTTTTTTTCGAACGACCGTAAAAATAAGCTTTTTCGTGTCTTTTTCGAGTTGATCATCAATTTACACCGAATTCTATCATTACCTGTAAAAATTTCATTAGGCAACTTTTTTTCACAAATTAGGACAAGAATATTATAAAATTATTAAAGAAACAATTTTTGACTTAGAATTGCCGTTTTGAATCAAAATTCAATTATTCTTGCATTTTTTCCTTTTATATTAAAATGGTCCTAAGAATTTGTTAAATAAAATAAAATGGGACTACCACTACACCAAAAACAGCATTTTGGCACACTCTGATATTAAAAATTTAGCACAGTTTTAAATTGTGCCAGATTCTGGCACGGTTTCATGACAATCTGGCACACTTTAAAACAGTGCCAAAATCTGGCACTGTTTTTAAGTGTGCCAAACTTAGGTACACTTAATTAAAATATAAATACTAATTTTTTTTTGACATTTCATTTGGAGTCATCTAAAATTTCATCCCCTTCACTCTCCCACTCACACAAAAAGTCTACGGAAGTATGGAGATTACTGAACCCCTTCACTCTAAACCCATTTACGTTCTCACTCTCACTCTCACCAAAAACCAGAAAACCCTACCCATTTCGTAGCTCACTCTTGCTCCGTCCCCTGCCTCCCTTGATTCTCTCCCCCTCACTGTTGCAAAGACAATCCCTCCGTTCCTCTCCCGCCCGGAGACCGTAACCTACCAGAAAACGCTGAGGCCACAATGGACTTACTCAGTAACGAAGTCAGGTATCTCAAGATTGCTTATGACGGTTTGCAACAACTCGTAGCTGATTTCCTTCAATCTTCTTCACCCAAAGCAAAAACCGGTTATTGAGGTTGGTTTCTTACCTGTAACCGGAGCAACGGGTGAAGATGAAGATGATGAAAAATGGGTGGAAATTAAGGAGTGGCTAGATAAGCAGGAGATAAAACCAGTAGTGTATGTAGCATTCGGGAGTGAGACAAAATCGAGTCAAAACCAACTCACTGAGTTAGCTCATGGGTTAGAGCTATCAAAGTTAACCTCTTCTCTCCTCTCGTCGTCTCCGCTAGTCCCTACCTTCCTTTTGATTCAAATCCGACTGATTTGATTAGGTATGTTATTTTTTTAATAAATCTGATATGAAATTATTTTTAGTTGTTAATTTTAAAGTTTAATAGTTTTTAGTTGTTAGTTGAAGTTAGCTTGGTTGAATTTTTTAGTTGATGAATTTTTTAGTTGAAATTAGTTTAGTTGCTGAATTTTTATAGTTATTGTTATTGTTGCTGAATTTTTTAGTTTTTGTTATTATTGTTGAAATTAATATGCTGAAATTAGTTGCTGAAATTTTTTAGTTTTTGTTATTGTTGCTGAATTTTTTATTTTCGTTATTATTGCTGAAATTAGTATGCTAATGTGGCTAAGGTTATATTTGCAATTGTTTTTGGTTAATTTGACTAATTTGAATGTTTTGGGGAGAAGTTATTTTTTACAGAATGAATGCTATGGTTGTAGAAGTGCTAATTTTTGTATGTTTGATGATATCAAAATTGCTCATTCTAGACAGAATGTTATTGTTGTGTAATGGATTGAAAGTTTTTTTAGATGAAATTTTGTGGTCGTAGAATTATTGAAATACATTAGGTTGGATTGGATTGGATTGCGTTTGATAAAATGGTGTATGGATTGGACTGAATCTGAATCCAATCCAATCCAATTTTGATTAAAAATAGGCAAAAGTCATATAGCCATTTTAGGATTTCCCTTTTTTTATTTATTTTTCAATAAATCAACCTTGAATGTCATGCTTATGTCAATCATATGCTACAGACTGGCAAAATGTTTGCTGGGGGTGTGATTACACAAAAATATTGTATATTAATAGTCCTTCATATCTAGGTTTAAATATCTCTAAGTTATTAATTCTCGCAATTTAGATTCATTTGACTAATAAGTATTGATAATTTCCATTGTAGTGTTTTTGTTGTTTAAAGCATGTTTTTGCAGCAAATTCATTGTAAGCACACCACATTAGTCATATGTAAGGTGCGTGAGTTGGTGAACTGGTGATGGCCTTGGCGTATCTCAAAGTTATCCCTCAAATCGAGCATTTTCTTGTTCCGAAAGAGGTCAAATTGAGTTAGACCAAGCCAAATGATTGAAGACCAAGTCTAAGCAGCAGGGGGAATTGCTGTTGTCATCTTCGTTTTGTATGTGTATGTATTTATCTCTGTGCATATATAATGTTTACTTAAAATATGCAGTGATGAGCCTGGGGGCTTAACAATTTGATGCATGGGTACAAGAGGGAGTCTCTTGGCACTAGAGTACTTAAAGCCATATAATAAAACATATAAAAAAAGTGAAAATAAAATCTATAAAAACTAGGGAGGTTTATTTTAGTAGTGCCACCCCCTCTCCTCTTTAGTCTAATGCAAGAATTTGTATTGCACATATTTGGTATTAGTTGGAAATATTTTTCATACCACTTTTTTTTTGCAGAAAAACAAAGAGTCCTTGCAAATATGCCTCTTAGGGGTATGCCATCAAGGATGATCTCATCAAATCAATCCATGTAAGTTAATTTAATTAAGATATGTCTTTGTTTTTGTTTTTGTTTTTCTTCTTTTGAGTTGTCTTCCACGTTGAATAGGAATAGACATTTGTATCTATTCCATTTAAAACTATAATATGAGTTTCCCTGAAAATTTGATTCGGAAGATGGTTGTGTTGGAGATAAATTCTTTGCCACATATTATTCAATTGCGTCAAACAATTATAACTTGATGAATATGGCTATCGTTGACAATTCCTATTTAGGTGGATTATTTAAATGTATTTCAGTTAACATTAGTTGAAAATTGAAAATGTAAAAACAACCCACGGTTTGTGACGGGCCTATCAGTTTGTGAATATGTCACGGGCCCGTCAGAGACTTACTTTATGAGCTTATTTAGTTAAATTGGTGGAAGGGATTTGCTGGTGGTTTGGTTTTGGAATTTGCAGTTGCTGTTGAGTTTATTTTAAATGTTAAAACATGTTGAATTTAACGAATAAATAAATAAAACTATGTCAAAATTTTCTAAAATCAATAAACGTTCTAAATTGATTAAAAACATACCTCGCACGGGACCCATGTAACTTTTAGGAACTGACCGCGTAGTCCCGGGTCTCTCGGTCTGAGATTATGTCGATAATTTGCAAAAATCACACTTTGACTTAAAAAGAAGCCGTTAAAGGGTGAAAATCCAACCCGTCCCCCAAACGACCCCTTAGGAGGCACGAACACCTCGCACGGGACCAATGTAACTTGTAGGAACTGACCGCGTAGTCCCGGGTCTCCCGATTGGAGAGTATGATGATAATTTGCAAAAATCACACTTTGACTTAAAAACAAGCCGTTAAAGGGTGAAAACCCAAACTAGCCCCCAAACGACCCCGTAGGAGGCACGAACACCTCGCGTGGGACCAATGTAACTTATAGGAACTTACCGCGTAGTCCCGAGTCTCCCGGTCTGAGAGTATGATCATAATTTGCAAAAATCACACTTTGACTTGAAAACAAGCCGTTAAAGGGTGAAAACCCAAACCAACCCCCAAACGACCCCGTAGGAGGCACGAACACCTCGCGCGGGACCAATGTAACTTGTAGGAACTGACCGTGTAGTCCCGGGTCTCCCGGTCTGAGAGTATGACGATAATTTGAAAAAATCACACTTAGAGTTAAAAACATGCCGTTAAAGGGTGAAAACCCAAACCATCCCCCAAACGACCCCGTAGGAGGCACGAACTCCTCGCACGGGACCCATGTAACTTATAGGAACTAACCGTGTAGTCCCGGGTCTCTCAGTTTGAGAGTCTGACGATAATTTGCAAAAATCACACTTAAAGTTAAAAACATGCCGTTAAAGGGTGAAAACCCAAACCAGCCCCCAAACCACCCCGTAGGAGGCACGAACACCTCGCACGGGACCAATGTAACTTGTAGGAACTGACCGCGTAGTCCCGGGTCTCTCGGTTTGAGAGTGTGACGATAATTTGCAAAAATCACACTTAGAGTTAAAAACATGCCGTTAAAGGGTGAAAACCCAAACCATCCCCCAAACGACCCCCTAGGAGGCACGAACACCTCGCACGGGACACATTGCCATTTTGGAACACCTGATTCTGGCACAGTTCAAAACCATGCCAGATTTGATCTGGCACAGTTTTAAACCGTGCCAGATTCCTGTTTTTGGTGTAGTGTACCAATGTATAAATTTGGGTATAAAATTTACAAATTAATGCACTCATCAAATACCCTCAAACCTAAACTTTGTTAGTCCTCGAGCAAAACTAAAATTTTAAAATCTAACTCACTTTCGTAGGAATCACGATTTCACTTAGCATGTGCAACAAGTTGTTAAACCCCTAGGTTACCCTAGTGGACGAGTTTTGTCTCGTGAGGGTTTGCAGTGAATATACCCACTAAATTCAAAAACTTGACTCAGTACAAAAGACACAAAAGTAATATAACCGAGTTTGAATGCTAACTTTATAAATATAGTGGAACTTCACTACTCAATCCCAACTTATCGAGTGTGTGTGCATAGCCAATATAACCGTCCATTTCAAAAGATTTGATCGTTACATTTCTTATCCGAAAGTTTGTTTTGATTTCAAATTCTCACTGGATGCTCTCACAATTGAACACTAAAAAATGAGTAATTTTCTGTTGGTATATGTGAATAAAAGAGTAAATTTAGATGAACAAATATCACATATACAAGATCAAAAATGGATTTTTATATAATGGATGAATATGATCTCATGAACAGGAAATCAATTACTTGTTGAAAACGTTGAATTGCACAATAGATCCTATTCATCTTCTCTCTACACTATAACTAACTTCCCTTGAGATCGATTAGGACTTTCTTTGGTTGTATTGTAGGCTCGGATTTTTCCTAGAAAGAATGGTTTTGGAGTTCGAAATTTTCTGAGAATATTGAGGTTTTTTTTGGTAATATGACTTTTAGGCATTTTTCTTTCGACCTCCATTTTTTTTTCTTTTTTTTCAAACTCATTTTTTTTTCTCTTTCTTTCTTCTTCCTTTTTTTTAATTTTCTTTTCACACATTATTTTTGCAACCTCCTTTTTTTAAGCCTTTTTCCTACCGTAATTTTACCCTAATATTCTAAAAAAATGGGTATGGCTTCATTTTATGGGTTATAAACTCCCAGTTGGAGTTAGGCAGGATAGTGGGCTTTCAACAAAAGGCTTATCTTCTTTTTGGCTCAAATGGGCTTGCAATGTAATAATGTGAAAAGGTTGGAGTTTGGGCCTAATTTTTGGGCTTTCAAACGATGGCCTAATCTCATTCTCAAGTTTCATTAAATTGATTTGTGTCTCAAGAGGACTTACTAAGACTTCTAGTGCTTGAGATTCACATTTTGACTTTTTATTTTCAGTAATCGAACAAAACACAGAATTTGAGATCATCAACGAATTTATCACTGAAGGAAAGTTTGAATTATTTTAACTCGAATTGATTTAAATCTCTCGAAAATGATGAATGACAGTTAAAAATCTCCACATTTATTCGTTAAGCATATTAACTTTCGGCTCGATATCCATTTTCGATCATATTATATGGTTGTTCCTAAGTTGAGAGATCCATGAATTAATTATATATTAAGAAATCGTTTCAAAACTCAATTATAATGAAAATCTTTTTGGATTTTTGGATGTTTTCTGATTTTTTTTTGTTTTAAAAAAATACCATCCTTACCCCCAAACCTAATGTTTACATTGTCCTCAATGTACGCTCAAACTAGAAATTTGGACAAAGTAAATAAATTAAAGAAGTAAAAGGACGATATTACCCCTGAATTTCCACTTGCGTTACCAACTTCCAACCAATCTCACATTCCTTTCATCATAAATCAAAAGTTCGAACAATTGAGAGTCAACCCAATCGACAAAGTATACACATGAAGGCACATAATGAATGTGGTGAATGAAATTAACGAGATGAGCAATCACATTATAAAAGAGATGGTCAGCCTCGCAGAGACTATCATAATGAAATTCCGAATGACACGCTAATCCTAGGTTTCCTGCAAACTCGAGAATGAATAAATCGAGCTCTAAATCGGATGATTCTCTACTCATGTCCTCGATCGCATCCAAAGACTCAAATGACACAGGTGGACGTGGTGGAAAAGGATAATGCAGTATGACAAAACATGTGTCACCTGGTGGAAATGTTCGAATGATCTTTTCAATCTCATCACTAATAGATAAGACCTCACGTGCCAATATACTTTCAAAGGGATCAAGCTTGTTTTCACAGAGAAGGAATTGATTTATCCTATCATCCTAGTCACTCTCATCTGAATGACAAAAAATTTCAATAAATAGTGGACGTTAACAGTAAGCTCCTCATCAACAGGACCAAATTCTTTATCAAAATCTTCAATACTCATATTTAGAGACATATCAGGTGGCCAAGCATGTAGATCGGGTGTGTCACTATCCCGTGGGGTAGTGACACCCTTCACTTCTTGAACATACATGACTTCAGTCTCTCCATCATCAGACGATGGCCTCTCTAAATTAAACACATTCAAATCCATGGTCATATTTCCAAAGGACAGGTTCAGTTACCCACTACAACATCGAATGACAACATCGGAGGTGGCCAAAAAGGGTCGACCGAGGATGATCGAGATTTGTGCGGCTGAGCGTGTTGCGTGTCTAAAACCACAAAGTCTATCGGAAAAATAAGCTCTCTCACTTTAATCAATACATCTTTTATAACACCTTTAGGCACCTTAATGGATCGGTCGGCTAAGGATAAGGTCATCCTAGTGAGCTTTAATTCCCCCAAACCTAGTTTCTCATACACAGTGTACGACAGAAGGTTCACGCTTGCTCCTAAGTCTAAGAGGGCTTTCTCGAAGTGATGCTTCCCTATCTCAATAGAGATCGTCGGCGTCCCAAGATCCTTGTACTTGATGGGAGTTCGATAAGAAATGATCGAGTTTGCTTGCTCGGCGAGAAAAGCTTTCTTGGGTACGTTGGTGCTTCTCTTGAAGGTACAAAAGTCCTTCAGGAATTTGGCGTAGGATGGGACTTGTTGTATAGCGTCAAGCAATGGGATATTTATTTGTATTTACTTGAATACTTCCAACATCTTATCAACTTACGCCATTTTCTTTTGGGGCACCAATCGCTGGGGAAATGTAGCTTTTGGAACATAGGTCTCTACAGATGGCTCGGAAGATGATGGTGGAAAGGAAGTTGGGTCTAAGGGTGGATCTTGCTTTTCCTTACGTTTCTCAGATTCACTCTCGGTGGGTGGTGAGACATTCTTTTCGATTTCCCTACCAGACCTAAGCGTGATGATTTCTTTGACATCCTCATGGGTTTGTGATGAACGGACATTATCTTTCACAAAATATTGGCCTTTAGGTATGTTACCTTTAGGATTGGGCTCAGGTTGACTCGAGAATGTTCCCTTGTTTCTCTCAGTCAATGTGTTCGCTAATTAGCTCACTTGAACCTCGAGTTTGGCTATGGATTGAGTGTTCACATACAAGCTCTTTTGGGTGGATTAGAGGATACTTTGAGTTGACTGCTGGAATTGGAGGGTACATTGAGTGAGCAAATTCATCGTATCCTCTAAAGCTTGGATCTTTTGGGATGAAGGATATGATGGTTTGGGGGCATTCTTTTGGAAACCCGGGGGTGGGTTACAAGAAGGTTGACCTCCACTTTCTTGGTATTGACCCTTGGAAAATGAAAAATTGGGGTGGTCTAGCCACCCCGGATTGTACGCATTGGAATATGGGTCATACTTTTGGCCTATTTTGGTAAAAGGCATTGGCTTGCTCGGTACGTGCCTTGTGGGTCGGAAGGGCGGGATAATTTTCAAATCAGTGGTCGAATGCATCGCAAAGTATACACATAGGGGAACCTATATGTTGAACGACCACAGGTGCGGTTCTATTTCCCTCTTTGCTCGTCTCTAAAGCCTCTAAACACTGGGCCAATGTGGCCACTTTGGCATTTAAATCATAACTTTATTCGACTTGGTGAGCAAAACCCTCATTGGACGTGGTGGACCTAGATTCTCTATTGGGTGCCCATCGCTGGGACTTTTTTGCTACGACTTCTTGGAATAACCACACGTCAACCTCACTTTTTTCAGTAAAATCACCATTACATAACGACTCGAGCATAGTTCGAGTATTACAATCGAACCCCTCATACAAAATTTGGACTTGGCATCCCATCTCAATCCCATGGTGCGGGCATTGCAGTAGCGAGTCCTTGAATCGCTCTAAATACATACACAAGGCTTCTCCCTCATTTTGGCAAAATGTGTTGATGGCATGACGTATCGATGCCGTCTTTTGGTTGGGGAAGAGCTTTTGTAAAAATGCAACAGTCATTTGATTTCATGTGGTTATGGATTCGGGTTCTAAGGAGTTAAACCAACTCTTCGCTTTATCCTTTAATGAGAACGGGAACAACTTAAGTTTACAAATCTCGTCGGTGAGTCGTTGGTACTTAATGGTCCCACAAATTTCTTCAAACTCATGCACATGGAGGTAGGGATCCTCTTTTTCAGTGCCATGAAACATGGGCAACAATTGGATTGTTCCCAAATGGAATTGAAAATTATTTACGGTGTGCGCGGGTAGACGTATACACGAAGGTTGACTAGACCTTGTCGGATAAAGGTAATCTTTAAGGGCGCGCGGTGCTAACTCGTCTCTCATTTTGGTGAAAATCAAAAATTGACCTACGTAAGTATCGGGAATGCTAGACTCCACACTCGACAAACGACCGGTATGATCTCGAAACCAACTTCGCATACACTGAGCTCACTCGGAATTTTCTCTCTTTTTTTTATATGAAAAAAATTTGACTCAAGCCACGTAATTCCTAACTAACACTCAGCAAATTCAATTATCTAATTTAGGTGAGGGGAATTGTAATTTTAATTTTACAATCTAGTTTTCCTGAGATTAATCGACGACAACAGGGGTCTTCGAATTAATCTCCCTAATTAGGCAGATCCTACTCTTTGACAAGGGAGAATTTAAAAGACGACCAACTACGGTTATCGCTTCAAAACCCGTTTTTTCTTCCAGCTAGGTGGTCGGTACGAAGACACATTAAAAACCTCTAATCCTAGACAAGGTGAAACGGGATCGATTTGACAAGTTCGCATTGGAGTAGCTTTTAATTCTAGCCTCGATAAGAGGTTTCCTATGTGCTATGTGATATCCTAAGACCAATGTTTACTTGATTTTAAATTAAACGTGATGGCTCCGGATATGCAAATGCTGGGTTAATTAGTGATTTTCGGGCCAATGAAGGGTGACGAATTCCCCGCCTTACCTTTCACACGGGTTCTGCTCTTAAGTCAATTTATGCACATGATAAATTAAATGCGAAATTAAATCACTTAGGAGCACACAAAAACGTACCTCCGACGTGAACTTTTTACGGTCACTTTTTTACGCCGGGCGAAAGTTTTAATTGGTGTCGATCGGAGGGAAATTCCGCCTATGTTTCAGTAGTCTCCGAGAGTTCCTTGTACTCGTGGCAAGATTACACAATTTTTTTCTTCACTTCGCTTACCATTGCACATTTTTTCGAATATTTCTTCACTTCTTTTTTCTTTTTTTTTTTGAATGTGCCACTGAGGAAAAAAAACACAAAATACACTACACCAAACGTAATGTGCGACACAAAAATAATAATAAAGAAAAGAAAAGAAAAAAATAAACACGCGACGCGCACATGTGGTGTATTTACTACAAAAAAAAACAACTAATCTCACGTAGCGATTTTTTTTATTTTTTTTACGGACCACCTACTAAAAAAAACGATTTCAAAAATTTCCAAAAAAATTAAATTAAAATTTTTTTTGCGAGTTTTTTCAAATTTTTATGTGTTTTTGTGATAAACTAGCGCTAAAAATACTATTTATTAAAAAAAAAAACTTAAAGCTGATTTTTTTTACTAAAAAAAACATTAATATTAGTGGTTGATTTTTTTTTATAGATTTTTTTATGAAACTTTTACTAACAAAAATGCGAAAAGTAAAAAAAAATTAGTTCGAAAGTCACAACTTCTTTTAAAAAAAAATCGAACAAATCTCCGGCAACGGCGCCAAAAACTTGTTGTCAATTTTATCAAATACCGCAAGTGCACGGGTATTATAGAATAGCGAGTGTAAGTAGGGGTCGAACCCATAAAGATTTATCAATTTTTTCGTTAAAAATAATTGTGACTGTGCAACTAGACGAAATGGGTCTAGAAATGAGATGTGATAATTAAACTAAGCAAACACAAACAAAAAGTCGGACTAAGAGAGATATAATCAAGGGAGCGTGAAAACTAGGACGTTGGATCCATTCATCACATTCAACTAATATTATGTAATAATTAAAACTCGTTAGTCCCGATTTTATAACTCAAATTAAATCGACTCTCGTCGTATTTAATTCGGAGGATAACACGGTTGAGTTCCCAATAAAATTTAACGTCTCTAAATTAAGAAGTCTAAAATCCCTATTCCCTTAAAAGTTCACTTTTAGATTTCAAAGTATAGTCTTTAAGAATGGACTATCAAAACAATCGAGTGCAAGCATAATCCATCAAAAAGTACTCACGCTTAAAAATAAAAATATAATTTTTTCTCAAACAAAGTCGAAGGTTTAAAACATACTCTCGTGTCGTTTTAAATGAAAATCGAATTTTTAAGACCTTTAGCACATATCGGGAACAAAGACGAATTTAAATCACACATAATATTAATCAAACATGATAAATTTCACCTAGTCTTAGTGAAGAAATTATGCTAGCATAATGGAAGACATCATAAAATTGCAAGAATGAATATGAATTTTCATTAATAAAACAACTTACAAATGATGTGTCTTACAATTAATGTTGACAAAACTTCTCCCACAAAATAATTCTTGGCCCTCAATAAAAATATACTCTCAAAATAAAACTACCAACAATTGTTCTAAAGTGACTCTCTCTAAAATTCTACACACCAAATAATGAGCCAAAGGGTTCTATTTATAGGCTTAGGGTGAGGCATTAGGGTTTTGGTCGAACTCTTCAACTTCCACCTTTTTCAATTTCCCCCACTCGAAAAGTCTTCTTTTTTCTTGCTGAAAACGCATGCGAAATTTCGTCCAAATCGGAGAATACAAATTTCCGACTTTTAGTGTAAAAAAATATTTTTTCGAACGACCATAAAAATCAGTTTTTTCGCGCATTTTTCGAGTTGATCATCAATTTGCACCAAATTCCGTCATTACCTGCAAAAATTTCACTATGCAACATTTTTCACAAATTAGCACAAGATTATTATAAAATTATTGAAGCACCTATTTTTGACTTAGAATTTTCGTTTTGAATCAAATTTCAATTATTCTTGCATTTTTTTTCCTTTTATAATAAAATGGTCCTAAGAATTTATTAAATAAAATAAAATGGGACTAACAATGTATAAATTTGGGTATAAAATATACAAATTAATGCACTCATCATCTTCGGTAAGTGTGTATAAAGATATTTATGCGGCTAGAATAAATACGGGCCGATTGCATTCGAGAGAATCCTAGGATGTGATTAAGATGGAAGTTAGGATATGGGCTAAAGAGAATTGAGCGGTTATCCTATACGTCTATTGAAGACTATTATTATAGGTGATGCAATACCTATAGAACCCAAATAAGTCGATAGTATACTTATTTGATTAGTACGAATTGGTATATTCAGGAGTCTATATAAATCGTTAAAATTGATCAAGGTGTGAGTATATATTAAGTATGAGAATACTTATATATAATTTCAAATGGGAACATTCGGGGTTATTGTCTATTGCTATAAGAGTTTGACAATTATAGCCATATATATTGAGAAGTGATATATATTATATACGAGAGTTTTTACTGTATATATATATATATATATATATATATATATATATATGATACCGAAATAAATATATCTGTGTGTGATTGGTATATTTGTACTTTAGAGGCTAGTTCCACAGGCTTCCCCGGGCATAGGGATGGACGACCAGATTATATATTTGCTCTAGTGCTATGCATGTAGGTTGCGCCATGTGGGTGAATCCCCAGGCTGGAGGAGCAGGGAGAGTATATCCCGAGGTCATATCGTCCTACATACGAGTGCGATGTTTGTATTCCACTTTCAGGTGGGAACATAACCGCCTCCACCATTGTGTATTTTTACCATGACCATGAGTGAGTCTGGCTTGGTATTGTTGTTGAATGAGTAAACCCGGATGCAGATAGGCACTATGAGACTGCATCCTCGAGTTATAGCTCGGTGGGATGGTTATTATACTTATGATTGTAATAGGTATAATTATACTTGTTGTGTATAATATATTACTTGTATATGAAGATGAGATATCATATAATTGAGGCTTGTGTAAAGAGTAAAATGAATAAGGTTCTATTCTCATTCTGGGAGATTTTATTCGGATTTAAATTGTGATTCGTATATTAAAGTGATAACTATATATGTACGGGATTTTATTTACTAAAGTAAATGGTATTTTAAACTAGTGAGAGTTTTGGAATATGAACGGTATATATATTTATATATATAACGAGGACTGTATATGTATCTAATCGAGGATAATATCAAATAGAGCTTAATTGATAGCTCACGGTATAGCATATATTATATCACATCGGGGAAGGGGTAGTTATGAGAATTCTGAGGATGGGTGAAAGAGATTAGTTAGGCCGGGTAGCTTAACTAGGATATTTAAAATGTAGGTGTGCACTGTTAGAAGAGGGGCGAGTTGTATTTCATGAGAGTGTGATACCAATTTAAATATGAGATATTTCATATGTTAAAATATGGCATTTATGCACTAAATAAATATTTTCAAACTCGGGCTCTGACCCGTTTCTCTATTTTTCCCTCTCTTGCTATATATGTATATATTAGGTGTCAAGACACAGGGATGCCTGGATGATGATTGTTTCGAGTTAGACGTTTGCTGCAGTAGCTGTGTTTTATTGTAGACGCTTTTATCCTTGTAATCTAGATAAGAAGCATTGTAGTAACATTCGGGCCGATAGCCCAACTGTATTCATTTATTCTTTTACCGCCTTTTTGCGCGGCATTCGATTTGGTTGTATTATGTTAAATTGAGTGTTTGGTTATTTTTATTTCATTTCAGTTTCGTATATATAAACTGTGTGAATGTTTTACTTGGATGGTTTGGTTAAAAAGACTAGTTAAATAAAATTTTGACGCCAGCCTAATAGGCTATTAGTAATTAAATTGGTTTTTGACAGTGATGCTAAGAATGAACCATATGAGACTCATGTTTTAATTTGGTATGGGATTGATCACCCGGTATTTTATTAGGAGGGGTGTCATAGATGGTATCAGAGCATCAGGTTCTAGTGTCCTTAGGAATCTGTGCGGACATACTATGCTTTTAGCATTGCTTTCTATTTGATATAGAGCCTTATGATTCGGATTGTTGGTTCCTATTGTGAGATTTCGTTCTCTTGCCATTAGGTAAGATTATAGTAAATCTTTTGCGCTCCTTCGAGATTCGTGTGCTAATCGATGAAGGGCGACCAGGGAAGGACGTTATGAGGGTAGCTGGAGGCGTGGCTGAGTTGGTGTTGTTAGTTGAAGTCGGGGACGAGGGCCTAGTCGAGGTCACTCCCTTTGTAGAATTTTTATGAATCGCTACAACAACTACTAGGATATAGTAGTTATATTTATTTATGTACCGCTATAGTATAGAGAGTGGTGCTAAACTTGAATTACTCAGTGAAGTAAATTGGGAAAAAGTTTGACAGGGTCCTTGATAAGGACCATACGTTGAAGTTAAGTCATGCGGAGGTAATGTAGCTTTATTCAATGGAAGTATAAGTCTCAGAAGCTTTGGCTTAGAGCAGGGTATTAAAATGCCCAAATGTGAAAATTTAAAGAATTTTTTTTCCCTCGTTGGAGCAATGTCGAAATGGTGGGGACGGTAGTCACCATATTTAGGGGAGCATGATGTTTTGCTCATAGAGGAATCTTACGGATGATTTTAACCGCGAATTCCTTTGATTTATCAGAAATGAAGAAAAAGCAGTTTCTCAATTATCCACTTGAGGATCGGTCAGAGGCCAACTGTGGATAAATAGTGATATGGAGAAGTGAACCATGTACCGAAGTAAGGTAGGTACAATGAAGAAAGTGTCCTTCAGTGGAATGATAGGCTCACTAGTAAGTGTTGCTAACACTTATGGAGAAGTTATGTTCGTGAGACCCCACAGGTGGACATCCACCCGGGAAATTCATTGAGACAGGTTAGTTGAGACTGGTAGCATGTTTACTTTAGTAGGAGGAGCTGAGGGAACTATAAAGGTGATTATCAGGATCAAGGCTATAGAGCCCAAGGTGCTGATAGCCTTTACATGGCCAGGGTGGCCAGCGAGGGGGAATCTGGTGAGGTGGGGTGTAGAACTACACAGTTAGTCCTTTCCCGGTAGGAGTTAAAGGACGAGAGTAGGGTGCCTGTATGGGGAAATGATCAATGTAGTTTTTGGTTCAGTTAAGATAAGTATGCTACGTCTGGGAGCATTTGGAGAGAAGCCAGGGTGAGTGGCAAAGTTATTGTTATGAGTTTCACCACGGATGAAAGAGGTATATTTTGTGTGGCTAGATTGAGTCACAGTATTTTGTTAGCCCTAGATTCATGTGTGATTCGAGTTTTATTGAAGTATCGGTAATATTATATAAGGTATACCTATATGTTTTTCCATGATAGCGGGGTTTTATTTTTCTTCATTCTCTGTAAAAGCAGGTGTTGATATTTTGAATTTATATCTGGTTTGTACTGCTCATTTTGTATGTGTGTTAAACGAGTATGGTATTATTGTAAGTGTAATGTATTTGTGGATGATCGAAGCGATAGCAGACTAATGATTGTAAGACTATCGTATTTGTGGTTCCAGGGTGGAACTAGTTGTTTTTGCGAGATCTCACCTAGATACGGGTTGAGCTCGCCATTTATTATGTGTTTAGATGGAACTTCGATGAGTAGATGTTTCACTAGCATGAATTTAGTACATGAGGATGTTATAGATATGGTCTGAGGTAAGCATGATTTATTATTTTATATGTTTTACGCTGACATATCTCCATGACCGATAAAGTTAAGTAGTAGTGTATTGGAGGGGTTCCTTGTTTGGATTTCACTTTGTGAGACACTCCACGCATGAACCTTAACGACGTTGGGGGTGGAGAGATGTTATTGTATACTAGGATGTTGGTTTTGATGGTAAATTAGTTGAGGGGGTCATGTGACGATTAAAGGATAATGGAAGTGGAAGTGCTGTGGAAAAGAACGTTAATGTTTTTCACACGGAAAGTAAGCGGGTGAGGTAAGGTTAAGGGAATTGTTTCGAGGCTCATGGCCATGTCGTGGCTAGGAGGCAAATTCTGAGGTAACACATTTGTGTATGATGAATGTAAAACTTGTGTAGAGCGTAGGCGCCCCGATTAGTTAGACTTTCCATTTCGAAAGATGGAAGGACATAGTAGTAGAAGTACGTTAGGAGGTTAGCGAGGTAGGATTTAGAACGTCCTGATAGTGTACCTTAGGCCATTATATCTCGATAACCGACGATGCGAGGAAGTAATGTAAAATGAGGTTTCCTTGTTTGGATTTCGCTTTGCGAGATGTCCCACACATGAAACCGAGAAAATGTCTGAAGTTGAGAGAGGCCTTGGGAACTAGGGATAGTACTCATTTTACGTGTGTAGGAAAACACATCGATCTAAGGGTTATTAGGAAGTAAGGCCAGTGAGGTGTGTGGCGCTATTTTAGGAAGATTGTAGTGAGTTAACCACGGGAAGATTGGTGGGTTAACCTTGAGAAGGATTAGATTTCCAAGTATATGAAGAATTGAATCTCGAGTAATTTGGGTTGAGAGTACCTAGGCATTAGCACCAGGACGAGGAAGTGAGGCCCAAATCTAAAGAGAGTGTTACGTATGTGACATTTGCAATAGTCACGCAGTTATGCATGGGTTATAGGGTGTGTGGGCACCTTGGTAAGTTGGTTTTATATACCATCGGAGATAGAATGGGCATAGTATATAAGCTGAAGATTATTCTTTAGGGCTGTTATAAATGGAATTGGAGTGTTGGATGGAATATCGTATGAGGTACTCAATAATCCAATAATATAGGTGCAAAAAGAGCTAGCACCCCTTAGATGAGATGGAAGGCTGACGGGAGTAGTCGAGCGCTAGTATAGTTTCCATTTGGGAGAAAATCTATGCTATGATGTATTCAAACAGACACTGAGAGTGGCGGCTTTTTGATGGGATCAGTACGTTAAAGCTGGGATCGTAGGCTCATTTTCTTTTAAGGAGGCTATAGAAGCACTAGGTGAGACATGTCGTTGTTAGAGTTAACCTTACGACCGAGGTAGTGTGTTAGCATGTAGATACTTAGTTAAGCTTGTGGTTAAGCTAGTGCCTTAGAGTATAAGCCATGAAATAGGTGGGTACCGTGAACGGGTATATGGAAGGATACCATTGGGTTAGTACCATTCGACTTTTGTGTACTAGGATGTAGTGTGATTAACGATCCTAGGTTAGTGGTACAGGTCGTATCCGAATTTTGAGGACGAAATTTCATTGTAGGGGGGAATATGTAATACCCTGTACTTTTATAGATATTTAAATCACATAAGTGGGAGTAATTCGATAATTAGAGGAATTTCTATGAATAGTAATTTTGGGATTAATGAGTGTTAGATTATTACCGATGTGTGTTACATTTACTTTTAGGACTAAGTAAATGAGCTCGAATATTTTTATGTCATGTCTTAGTGGGGTAAAATGACGGGTAATATTTCACTTTGAAGAAAAACGCGTGTTAAGAATTGTTTGGTCCGAATAGTGAATTTTAGTTAAGTGACTCAGATGGGGATTTCGAGGACACGATTAGTTTCAAAATGTCCGAGATAGTCAGAATAGAGTATCCGAAGGTAATGTTTAGGTTCTGGGGATTTTTGGACTAGTAGGGACTTGCAATTGAGGAAGCGAGTCATTTTTGGGTTTATAAGGGACAAGCCCTTATTTCTCTAATATAAGTCACGAGATAGAGGAAGAGAAAAGAGAGAAAAGAAAGAAGAGAAGAAAGGAAGGAAAAGGAAGAGAGAAAAGTGGATTCCAGGCCAAACTCCGCGGGATTCAACTCGAGGTCGTCAGATTTCATCCACGAGGTAAGTGTTTACTTGCTTTATTCATTTGAGTGTGTATATCTCATATTCTAGTTGGTAAACTAGATGATTTTGGGTTAGAACCCTTAAAATAAATTTGGGAAATTTGATTTTGAAATCACATATAGATGTGTTGTTAACTCTTGATGATTTATAGTGATAAACCCATATCAATGATGCGTATGAATGATTAGAAATAATAAGTTAGGGTTAGGATGTAAATCCAAGAGAAATGGTTTAATACCAGAAATTAATTGAGGTGTTGGTTAGAAATCAGGGTTAGGATGATTATAGTGTTGTTGGTTGAGATTAGAAACCATATAAATGGAGGTTGGGATGTTATTCGGGATTTTTGGAGAAGATGAAATCGTCCAAACAGTGCCCTCTGAACAGGGGGAATCGATTCGGGTCTAGAGCGAATCGATTCCCAAACGGGGACCTGTAAGGCTGTCTCAGGACGAATCGATTTGGATTGAGACCGAATTGATTCACCTTTGAGAACCTGTTTGTAGAACCTTTTCCGAATCGATTCGCTGGTCCGGATCGATTCACCCTTGTTGAATTTGACAGTTTTCTTCCCTTAAGTGTATGGGGAGTTAAATCACAATTTGGAGATTTTGTGGGGGATTCTAAATGTAATATTAGGAATCCTAGATATCGGAATTGAGGGTGAGTAGACCTTGGATCAGTTAAGGGGTACAATCCGGTGTATGGACGTAGTGAATGGTTAGGACGTGCAACATTCGAGAGAGGTCTTCGGTAAGTGTGTATAGAGATATTTATGTGGTTAGAATAAACACGACCCGATTGCATTCGAGAGAATCCTAGGATGTGATTAGGATGGAAGTTAGGATATGGGCTAAAGAGAATTGAGCGGTTATCCTATATGTCTATTGACAACTATTATTATAGGTGATGCGATACCTATAAAACCCAAATAAGTCGATAGTATACTTATTTGATTTGTACGAATCGGTATATTCGGGATTCTATATAAACCCTTAAAAGTGATCAAGGTGCGAGTGTATATTAAGTATGAGAATACTTATATGTTATTTAAAATGGGAACATTCGGGGTTATTGGCTATTGCTGTAAGAGTTTGGCAATTATAGCCATATATATTGAGAAGTGATATATATTATATACGGGAGTTGTTACTGTATATATATATATATATATATATATATATATATATATATATATGATATGATATCGAAATAAATATATCTGTGTGTGATTGGTATATTTGTACTTTAGAGGCTAGTTCCATAGGCTTCCCCGGGCATAGGGATGGATAGCCAGATTATATATTTTTTCTAGTGCTATCTAGGGAGGTTGCGCGATGTGGGTGAATCCCCTGGCTTGAGGAGAAGGGAGAGTATATCCCGAGGTCATATCGTCCTACATACGAGTGCAATGTTTGTATTCCACTTTCAGGAGGGAACACGACCGCCTCCACCGTTGTGTATTTTTACCATGACCATGAGTGAGTCTGGCTTGGTACCGTGGTTGAGTGAGTAAAGCCGGATGCATATAGGAACTATGAGACTGCATCCTCGAGTTATAGCTCGGTGGGATGGTTATTATACTTATGATTGTAATAGGTATAATTATACTTGTTGTGTATGGTATATTGGTTGTACATGAAGACGAGATATCATATAATTGAGGCTTGTGTAAAGAGTAAAATGAATAAGGTTCTATTCTCATTCTGGGAGATTTTATTCGGATTTAAATTGTGATTCGTATATTAAAGTGAGAACTATATATGTACGGAATTTTATATACTAAAGTAAATGGTATTTTAAACTAGTGAGAGTTTTGGAATTTGAACGTTATATATATTTATATATATAACGAGGACTGTATATGTATCTAATCGAGGATAATATCAAATAGAGCTTAATTGATAGCTCACGGTATAGCATATATTATATCATGTCGGGCAAGTGGTAGTTATGAGAATTCTGAGGATGGGTGAAAGAGATTAGTTAGGACGGGTAGCTTAACTAGGATATTTAAAATGTAGATGTGCACTGTTAGAAGAGGGGTGAGGTGTATTTCATGAGAGTGCGATACCAATTTAAATATGAGATATTTCATATGTTAAAATATGGCATTTATGCACTAGATAAATATTTTTAAACTCGGGCTCTGACCCGTTTCTCTATTTTTCCCTCTCTTGCTATATATGTATATATATTAGGTGTCAAGACACAGGGATGCCTGGATGATGATTGTTTCGAGTTAGACGTTTGCTGCAGTAGCTGTGGATACATGCAGGTTTATTGTAGACGCTTTTATCCTTGTAATCTAGATAAGAAGCATTGTAGTAACATTCGGGCCGATAACCCAACTGTATTCATTTATTCTTTTACCGCCTTTTCGTGCGGCATTCGATTTGGTTGTATTATGTTAAATTGAGTGTTCGGCTATTTTTATTTCATTTCAGTTTCGTATATATAAACTGTGTGAATGTTTTACTTGGATGGTTTGGTTAAAAAGACTAGTTAAATAAAATTTTGATGCCAGCCTAATAGGTTATTAGTAATTAAATTGGTTTTTGACAGTGATGCTAAGAATGAACCATATGAGACTCATGTTTAATTTGGTATAGGATTAATCACCCGGTATTTTATTAGTTAGGGTGGGATAGTGTAATTTTCAAACTTTAAGAGACATTAATAAAAATTTATTGAGCTCTTCGTGGACGTAGGCAATTTTTTAAACCGCGTATATTTGTGTGTTGTGTGGTATTTACATATTCCTTCGTCACTTACTTTCTGGAAGTCATTAATTATGATTAATTGCACTCATAATTGGTGTCGTTTGTGGAAAATGATTTCTTTTTCTACGAACGCAACCCATATAAGGAATAACTACAAATGTCTCGCCGTCCTAACACTGCACCCTAACCTGCGAGCTGACCTAGCTCCTTTGAGGGTCAGATATGAAATTCTCCAAGATGGGAATTTGAGATTCCGTCCAGAAGAGAAGCACTCCGAGGAGAGCTACCGCTAGCCTAAATAAACCTAGATCTCACTGCTGGTCGATGCATATGATGCACGACTTCAATAGCAGGAAGAGGCAACTTGCCTCTAAATCGAGGTTAATTATCACCTTCAACGATGATTGGAAAATATGGAGAGAGAACTCCGCCAGGAGAACAGAAAGGGTCGTGGTCGGACCCCTAGACCTTACGTGAGCAAAACTCGCAGTGGAGGAAGGATCACTGTCCATGACTATGAGCGTTCGAAATATGGAAGTCACCTAGTCAGAAGGCACTGAGAAGAAAAGTGTCACAAGGATGATATAAAGTACTTGGTCGGAAGAGAAATGGACCAGCACCCAACACATTGAGGGGATAGATCCACAAAGGCCATGGAGAGAAGATTTCTAATCAGGCAAATGAAGTCTCCTTTCTCAATATCCATTGAGGAAGAGGAACCCTCAAAGAACTCACGACCCTGAAGTTTAAAATTTATGATGGTAAGACATACCCCATAGATAATTTTCGACAGTACAGGCAGGCCATGACCTTATAGAGTCACACCAATGCTTTCATGTGCCGTATATTCCCTTCCATCTTAGGCGATGTTGCCCAGAAATGGTTTACGAGGCTACCTCACAGGTCAATCAATAGCTTCAAGGCTCTCACGGAGGCCTTTACTTCTCGCTTCATAACTAACAACTCATATTTGAAGAGGATGGACTCTATACTCACGATGAGAAAAAAGCCACATGAGAGACTTTTAATAAGGTGGAAGATTGCTCAGAGCAGGTCCTTGTAGCATTTTTCAAGATCTTCTTGCCCCTACCTACATGCTCCAGCAGCCCCTCACTAAAAAGGAAGTGGACACCACCGAGGACCTAATGTCACGAATAGAGAAGTACACCAAAGCGGAGGACGTGGTTCATACCAGCCAGATAAAAACTTATCGCGCTAAGGCGAATAAAGGCAATGATAAGGACAATCCCCCCAAAAGGGGAATAAGAATCAAAACTGAGCCAAGAATGGGGGTAAGGCTGATTCATCCAAAGCTTTTTAGTCCATCTACACTATTTATAAAGAGCCAATTTACAAAATTCTGAGGAAAATAAAGGACTAATAGTTCCAAAGTGGCCCAAGATGATGGGAGAAGATTCGACCAAGAGGAATAGCATATTTTGGTATGCTTTCCACAGAGAGTATGAGCACAAGACGGAGAACTGCAAGGTGTTGAAATCTCACCTTGAGGAGTTGGACCAAGTTGGGCACTGGAATGAGTATATAAAGAAGAAGTCTGACCAGGTTATCACTAACGGCGACCAAAAACTGGATAATGTACTGAACGATGAGGCATGATATAAGTTTGCTGTGATATATGGGGCTTCTGACCTCAAACAGATGCAAGGAAATGTAGTTCGAATGGAACTTAAGAAGGTCACAACCGTGGCGGAGGCCTTCCAGATAGATCCTGCCAAGAGCCAAGATGGAAAGCGCAAGCAACGGTAGAACGTGGATTATAATAAACATATTTTGTTTACGGAGGAAGATTTAATCGGGTTCAGAATCCCACACGTAATCACTCTCAAGATAAAAAATTGGGATGTGGACAAGTTATTAGTAAATTATAGGATTTCCTCAGAGGTGATATACCTGGAAGTCTTTCACAAGATTAAACTCAATATGTCAGACTTGAAGGAGGCGACTGTCCCATTGTTCAGCTTCACAGGAAAGATGACCATGCCGCAGGGAAGGTAGTCCTTCTAGTAATGGCATTAAACATTTCAAAGATCATAGAGTTTCTGGTATTTGACATTGATTTACCTTATCACGCTATTCTTGAAAGAGGATGGCTTCTTGCCATGATGGCTGTCCCTTCGACCTACCGCCAAGAACTCAAATACATCACAGACCGAGGTATAATGGAGATCAAAGGTGACCAAGCCATTGTTAAAAAATGCTACATCATCACCATTAGACTCGAGCAAGAGAAAAAGAAATAAAAAAAGGTCCTTACAAAGACGTCCCCGGATGGGACTACTCCTTCGAAATAGCAACTAAGGCACAACTGACCAGAGATGGAGGAAACCAGGATCCACCCCACTGACAGGGTCATAGAAAAGATGGAGGAGGTAGTTTTTTATGAAAGCTGACTAAAGAGGAAGTTTATAATTGGTAAAACATTGACCGACCACAAAATAAGAGATTTAACCTCCCTTCTAAAGGAAAGCCTGGACGTTTTTGCATCGGAGCTATACGATATGCCATGGGTTAATTATGCAGTCACTTATCACCATTTTCATGCAGATTCTGCATCAAGATGCTCGTAACAAAAGCTCGTCAAACATCCCAAGAAAAGGCAAAGGCGGTGGAAAAAGAGGCGGGGAAACTTCTGGAGGCAAGGTCCATCAGAGAAGTTTAATTTTTGATGTGAATCTCAAATCTAGTAGTAGTTCATAAAAGCAACGGTAGATGGAGGGTAGGCTTTATTAATCTCAACAGATCTTGCCCTAAGGATAGTTTCCCCCTCCCGAAGATAGACTTTACTGATCTTAAAGTTATTCTTTGTAAAACTGACCTTTCTAGACGCATGTTAAAATTGTTGGTAGAAAGTGGGAGATTCAACATTAACTTTCAACCAAAAATAGTAGTCAGGGGACAGATATTGGCCAACTTCAAGGTAGCCTCCCTATCGACCAACAGATGGCTGAACAGTTAAAAGACCGAAAACAGGTTCAATATGAGAGTTGTAGACTATATATGGATAGCACCTCTAATTCCAAGGGTACAGGGGTAGGGATTGTGTTTATAACACCGGAGAATACAATGTTCGAGTAAGGATCGGATTAATATTCAAAGACTCCAACAATGAATCCGAATACGAAGCACTTATAGTTATACTGCTTAAGGCTCATTTACTGAGGGCAAATTAACTCGAAGTGTATTGTGACTCCAAGTTGGTGTCCAACCAAGTCAGTGGAGATTTCAATGCCAAGGATGAGATGATGGTAACATACCTCGTAGTAGTGCATGAGCTGATATCAAAGTTCGAGGAAGTCCACATTCAATAATTCCTCTGAGGGCACAACAGTCATGTAGGCGCTTTGGCAGCCCTAAGCTCAGTAGTATATTCCTATCTCAGGTGAACAATTGAAGTGGAGTTCCTCGCCAAGCCTAGAAATAAAAAAGTTACGACTTTTAAGCATGTTCTTTCCATCAAAAAGGTCCAAGTTGGATGGATCCAATCATCGCCTACTTGAACAATGATTCACTGCCAACTGATAAAAAGAAATCCCATCAAGTCAGGGTGAAAGCTACTCGCTTCTACTTAGGACCCAAGGAAAATCTCTAAGGATATCTTTCACAAGCCCCTACCTCCAGTGCGTACATCCAAGTTGACTAAGTTCTCTACGAGCTTCACAGTGGAACTCATGGGATCCACATGGGAGGTAAGTCTCTAGTGTTCCAAGTAATCAAATAAGGCTACCGTTGACCGTATATGCAAAATGATGCAAGTATTTATGCTCAAAAGTGCCAAAAATTCTCCCTCACACTTCACCAATAGGCTAGGGAGATGAGACCTCCGACTAGTCCATGGCCGTTTGCACAATGGGGGTTGGATATCGTAGGACTACTCCCTACTGCACCAAAAAATCGCAAGTACTTATTGGTCGATACATATTATATCACTAAGTGGATTGATGAAGAATCATTGGTGAGCATTAGAGATGCCGACATCACAAGGTTCATCTGAAGGAACATTATAACTCATTTTGAGGTACTCAGGACAGTCACAACAGATAATGGCATGCAATTTAAGAGTGGGACTTTTCAAAGCTTCTGCAACAAGCACGGAATCAGGCACCACTTCAACTCTGTGGCATACCCCTAAAGTAATGGCCAAGCAGAGGCCTCCAAAAATATTATTCTCGATGTCTTAAAGATGAGGCTGGAAAGAGCAAAGGGTGATTAGGTGGATGAGCTCCCTCATGTACTTTGAGCATATTTCACCACACTGAGAAGACCTATCAGGGAAACACCTTTTGACCTTACCTACGGAATGAAAGCCATGATTCCACTTGAAGCTAGCCTGCCGACCATGAGGACAAACATTATCGATCAATGGCTGAACGAAGAAGAACTTCACTCTGAACTTGACCTAGCAGAAGAACGAAGGGAGCAATCCATGATCACTATGGATTCCTATCAGTAATAGTTGGAAAAATAATATAACAAAGCGATCAATCTAAGGAAATTTTAGGTCGAGGAATATATCCTTAGGAAAGTCCTCATCATCGCTAAAAGGTTATTGGACGACAAGTTAGAGCCTAACTGGGAAGGTCCGTTCAAAGTGATTAGGGACGATTTACAAGGAGAAGATACCCCGATCATGGAACGCGATCAACCTCAAGAAGTTTTATTTCCAGCATATTTAGTTTTTGCAAATTTTCATTTTAAAACTTATATTGCTTGAATTTCACTTTCAAGTTATTAATAAAGGCCTTGGTTATGTGCTCATTACTTAGATATTCAATTTCTTTACATTGTTCCAAAGTAACAGGATTACGATTGACATTAATTCTCAAACGGCGATCAGGCGTTAGCTTAATTACAATGGCAACCTCGATTACTACAATTAAACTTAAAGTCTTTAGGTCTTTGTCGTTGTTAACACAAACGACCTCATGAATTTCTCAAGCAAGCAAAAGCCCTACGGGATATCCTTAAGCAGTAAACCAACTCTGCTTGGTCGAATAAAATCCTAAACGAGTGGATTGCCCTTACATCAGGTGCATTTTTATCATAGACTGTTCTAGGCCTAAGGTGTGTGACATCACGACCTAAAAGGTAAGATAAGATAAATATAATACACTCTTGGTATAAAGAAATGGAAAAATGTTCGAAATTGATATTAAGTTAACTATAATATAATGTTCAGTTACGAGTTACAAAAAAAGAATAACAAATTACAAAAACCATTACAACTTTTTATGATCGTCGAGCTAAACATTCTGCGATTGGCCTCCTATGAGTGGTATTTAGATTTGGTCGGTACTCATCGTCACTGTCATGAGCCTCCAGGTATCTCTTAGTGAGCTGAAGAGGTATGACATCCAATGGAACCCATTTCTCATCGCGACCAAAGGAAGGATATCTATATACTGGATAGTTAACTTGGTACATGTACCAAAGCTGAGAGACTTGGGGCTCTTTCACAACCTTTAGGGCGTTCAACAAATCATGCTTATAGATCACATTTTTAGCCTCCTACAGCTTGACTGGAGCATCTGCGCAACCCTTATCATAGCATGCCGACCAGGCCACCCAATGACCCATCATGAATAAATAGCGAAGCTTTTTCACATCTCGACTGAGTCCCATCACCATTACATGGGCTCTTCAATTGTTTTCCTCAGTATCGACGAGCTTTGTTTTTTATCTCATCATTCTCAAACTGAATTAAGGAACCGACCTCTCCCGTATCCTTCTCTTCAACAAGTTGGGCCTTCAAACCGTTTATCTCCTCTTACATCAAGGAACCCATATATCACAAGTATTTTTTATCTTCCTTCAACTTGGCCACTAAGACTGACTAGAACATGTAGGCCTTAGTAATCTTTTTCAAAGCCTTATGGATGGTCAAAATTGCTTGACGAGCCCGAGCATTTGCCAGCTGACTAAGCAAGTCATCTAGGTTGCCAGTAAATGAGGGAATTTCCTCGTTTGTAGGCTACAGGAATAACACTAACGCAAAGTGCTAAATTTAGCAAAGGCATCCAAACAGTATAACAGTTAAAAGTAACGTTCTTTCATTAATATACCACAAAATGGAGAAGGCCCTTACAAATAAAAGAAGGTAAAGTACAAAGAATAGAAGTCATAATCTAAAGTGCACTTATTCCTTCACCTGTTTCTCAACATCAACAACCTTGCTCTGGGTCACCACATCCCTATTCTGGTGGATTGGGACACTGGTAGTAGCCTCTTCTTCCACCTTTGAAGGAAAACCAGGTTTGTGCTTGCCAAAGAGATCGAAGTCAGTGGGGACCTTGGTCCTTACCAAGGTTACGTCCCAGTCATTTTTGAAGATGTATTTGTAAATGTACGCTAGTTGGAGTTTGGCATCCTCATAGGCCTCAGTGAATCCCTTATCAAAACTAGGCTCCTTGGCCACGGGAGCCTCAACCACCTCCTTAGATAACCAAGATCGCTCGTCCTTCAACTGGGAGATCTCAACCATGAGCTTACCGTTATCGATCTTCAACGCATCCACAGCGGCACTGGTGGGTTTCTACTCGCTCTCACAGGTCTTATTGTGTTAGAGTGGAATGATCCGATGCCACTTTGTTAGCGCGTATGAAACATGCCCGACAAGGATGCCCACAATAAAAAAATGTATTTTTGTATTTTTCAAATTTTAAAGATTGAACCTTTAAATCAAATTAGCCCAAATAAACTTAGCACCGATTTTAAATCATTTATTGTGGAAAACTAATTTAACCAATTTTATCTTTTACCCCAAAGTATGCATCCAAGGTGATAGCTGATAAAATAAATAAATCACATCATAAGACGTCGATGTACGAGGAAACCATAAAGGGAAAAAGCCTTGGGCGACATAGCCAATAGATCACTATGATATGGTTTTACAAAGCATAGACAGTTGACTTACACAACGATTTGATCCCCCATAGGCCTGGACACTCTTTTATCTTCAACCACTTCTCCATAATGCAACGTAGGAGTCCACCCATGCAAGCTGCCACAACACATGAGTCTACGAGCACCTCGGTATCCACCAATGAGGCTCAGCAATCGTGAAACACCACAATCAGCACGTATGGAGTCCACCACACGTAAACACATTCTCTCAAGATAAGAGAAACAAACTTGGTGCCTAAATAAGATCTCCAAGCATATGAATTATGAATCTTGGATCTTGAAATCTAAAGGGTGAAACTCAAGGCTTGGAGCTTTTGTAAACAAATGCAAAAATGTTTTTTGCCAAAATTTCTTAAAATTTCCGAGTCCACAACAGCTTATATAGGAAAACATGAATTTCGAGGTGGTGAATTTGTTCGAACAAAAACCAATCTCGTTCGAACGAGAATCACATCTCATTTGAACAAAAAAATAACTTTGTTAGAACGAGATTGCGTTCTCTTTTGAACCAGCTTCAAATGAGCTTGTAACGAATTCCAACAGTATGGCATCATTTAATATTCGTTTGAACTCTGCTTGGAAGAAAAAGCCAATGTCGTTCTAATGACTTATAAGTTCGTTCGAACGAAAATTCCATTTCGTTCTAAAGACCTTATATTTCGTTCTAACGAAACTAAACTCGAAAAAATATTTTCTTGAATAATATTAAAAAATATGCCAAACATTTTTTAAAAATAAAACGTAACACCATTAATAAAAATTCTAAGGACTCAAAATTAATACGCATTCATGCCTGCTAGATTCTCGATAAATGTGAAAACAAACATGTCACTAAAACACGGCATGAAATATTCAATCTTTGAAGCTTTACCGGTACGTCTTCATCAAACATCGTCATAGGCTTATGGGATCACGAAGACAAATTCTATCCTATGACTCAAACGTTTTGTCTGGAATTAAGCCAATTATATACAAATTGTCTCGATTGAAAATTTGTCCTTATAAATCTCCCCCTTTAGTTATTCTAGGACAAAATAAAAAAAACCCGATGGGCTGTCAATCTCTCTTATAAGACTCATTCCCCAACCTAAATGGAAAAAGAGTATAGACGCTCGACAGACAGACAAACATGAGTCGCTTTTCTTTGCTGGAAAATTTTGGCGCATTAATCTCAACCTGTAATGCTGCACACTTAAATACACCCTCAAATGCAAAGAGAATATAATAAGTATAAACCCGAAAATGAATAAACATCTAACAATGTAAAATTAATCTCAACCTAGGTAAAACGTTTCCCCGTAAGCTAAAGATACTAAACATGCAAAGGAAAGATACCATTTCTCCACCTTTTGTTCAGAATTAGACAAAGCAAGATAACATAACATAATTACTCCCCCAAACCAAATCTACCCGTAAATGCGATCATAAGATACTAAAATGAGAAAATTTGATACCAAAATTTTAAACATAGGGAGAAAGGAATAAAGTATGCAACAGTGTAAAATGTAACAAACGCACAACATGGCAAGTCAAGCACAAATAATCCAAATGATCAGGCCTATGATAAATATGGACTGAATGTAAATAGTAAAGACTCAAAGACATAATACGATATATAATATACGCAAAATATACAAAAGAAAATCCGGGACACATATATAGGTATAAACGACCACAAAACTTGACACAAAACACATAAGCTTTACACGTTAGCATAATATTGATGTGTCTAAACATGTGGGATGGAATGAATGGGCATGAACGAAATACAAATGGATTATGACCCAAACACTAAAATATATTCAAGAAGTTTTAATTGATCGTAAAACTTTATCAAACTAAGATTTAGCCTCAAGTAACAAGATAAAGTTAACTTTAATGAACCAATAAGTACAATGCAACAAACTTATAATATTAATGATTCTACAAATAATGAGCATAACCAGGATTCATTGTGCAGACGCATTGATCTTCAACTAAACTCACTCAAAAGATAAACATATATAATATTTTCTATTCTTTTCTTTTATCAATTATTTTGAAGTTATTTCTTTTGAATGATCAATCATTAAACTAAGTTGGCCCATTTTTGACAATTTTTCTATTTTTATTGCCTTTAATCTCTTATTAGGCTCTTGCCAACGGTGACTTTCTTGCAAAGGAGATTTGCTCATTTCGTAGCCCTTTTCCGTGCATACTCATATTTTTTTTCAACACTAATCAAACATTCTCACGTGAAACGATTCCTACATGTACAAATCCCTCATAGTAAAAAAACATGTAGATGACAAACTTGATGGGAGAACATCTAACTAAACTCAAATGTACATGATAAGTTAACCGTTCAAAGAGCTCGTGTATGTGTGTGCGGAGGCATATATACAGTCAAATCCATAAAGCTAATTAAGTTTGAAATAACTCCATGCAAGCATGATTAAGAAAAATCTAAGTATCTACAATCATAATCCAATGTCCAAGCCACATGAAAAATACGAAGTGAATTGGATTCAAGCACACCAGTATGTCATACCAAATGTGTAAATTAAAATACACATAAATCAAAAGTCTTTTTGAGTTTTTCTAAACTTTTAAACAAAAATACGAGTTTTTCCAATTTTTGAAAACAAACTCTAACTCAAAAGAAAAATAAAATCTTTTTGTATTTTTCATTATGACTTAATAAAAGAAATATATAATATAAAGATACACATGTCGTAACACGAGCAAAACATACGATGAAGCGCAACTAGAGTATGACAAATAAAAAAATGCAAACAACCACCCATAAGATATATCATGTGAAGTGTCATGAGCATGGATGTGAAAATTAAGCAGACGAACATTTAAAGCCTCTAAAATAGATTTACTAACCCAAATATACGTATACTTAACGCATCAAGTTTTGAGAACCAAAGGGACACTAGACTTAAACTTCCAAAGGTCTTTTCTAAGATCATAGCAAAAATGCCTAAGGTGTCCTTTCCTACCACAGTGTGTGCACGTGTAAATATGATGAGGAACGGGACCTTCGAGTTGACCTTTTCTAACGCCCTAGGATGTGATTGACCCTCTAAAATAAATAATGGTCTTGGCTTTGGCGACAAAAAGCATTAGAATTATGGGAGCTAGTACCATTACTACTAAAACTACTAGAGTCTTTTAAATTATCTTTTAACTTCAAGATTTTAAACTCAAGCAAAGAATTAGACTCCTCAAGTTTTAGGGACTCCTTCATATTTTCAATCATTCCTAGAAAGTTATCTCGCTCTTCCTCAATGCAAGAAAATTTTTCCCTACGAGTCTTCTCACGTGATTTCAAATCTGAAATTAATTTATCGTTATCCTTAATGGCATGTACACTAATCCTAGAACTTTCAAAGTCCTGCAATACTTTCTTTGAAAATTGAACTCTATCATCACTCTCTTTCTTGCACGCTTCTAAATTTTTTAAAATCACAGTCCATGTCTACAAGCTTGTCACAAAAGAAATCTCTTTGAGATGTGATAAGTTTGTGACAAGTTTATCTTTGTCACAGACTTGTCACGATCCAAGTCTGTAACAATTATGGATATCATTTAAAAAAAATTGTTGGGCAGTATGCCACTGTCATTGCCCATCAGTCTATTTTAACCTATTACAGCACCTGTTAATATATATATATATATATATATATATATATAAGATTTAAATACGTACAACATTCATTCAATCATTATATCAAATAAGAAACAATAAATAACATTAAATATTCAAATTGTCACTCATAATCATAATATAAACAAATAGTTATCAAATTATTACAAAAAGTTCTTCATTTGTCATCACTTCGAAGAAGGAAGGTAGGCCATACTATATAGGAATTGAGACAATCCCAATATTATTAACGCCTTACTGCTCAGTCAACCATAAGGGTTCATTCTCTTTTCCCACAATCACTTCCGTGACGAGGATCCATACCTCATGCGATTGCAACAGACAATAATGCACTATAGCACCAGGGTGCGTATCTAGGTCCTTCAACCCCCTAGCTATTGTATGGCCATCCCGTGTGTCTATTATATACACAGTAGGCCCATCAATAGTTGAAACTGGCCTTGGGACGATGGTAGGGGCGACGAACATGTCATATAAGGGGGGAGGGGTATCGATGAGTATGGGGGTGAAGAAGATGGATCAGTGGTCCCCTTAGCCACCACTTTATCATCACATTCCCCAATCTTGATCCCTTAAAATCAACCCTTGATATAGTCAAACATTTTATGCACTGTCCGCTCCAAATTTTCTAACTTCTCGCCGTGGTTGGTCGACAACTCATCCTCCTTGCGAGCCAGCCCAGTGTTTCTCGACACAATCCCGACGAGCTTCAACTTCCCTACCCTAGAGCTCATTGTAATACCCCGTAATTTTATGGCTTTTAATTATGAGATTAATTAAATGAAATTGCTTTTAATTATGGGATTAATTAAATTAAATTAATTTGGGATAATTAATTGGAAATTAATTCGGATTTAAATAACTAGCGAGACGAGATTTAGTATTTAACAATGATGATAATGTTGAATATTGCTGAGTGATTATTGAATTTATTAAAATTATCGCGAGTCATAAATACGATAATTTGGAAAAAATAAGTTGGGACGCGCGTGTCAGTCGCGTTAGAAATTAATTTAATTAGATATAAAAAGTAAATTATAATTTTATCAACCGTATGGTCGTTTTGAGTGCGCCAAACGTGTCCGGAGGGGTCGAGATAGTCAGAAAACACTAGCCGAGGATTTAGTTTGGGTCCCGGGGTATTTTTAGGCCAAACCGTCAACCCGGGAGGGTATTTTGGTCATTTTAAAATTTAAGAAAATAAGACCCACGAATTTTAAAGTGTATTTAATTATTATTGGGAAGGCCATTAGGTCCATTATCAGCCAAAAACAAAGAGTGGGCTACGTGAGTTAGATGAGAAGTTGCAGGAGGTTTACAAACCCTAGCCACCACCAACCACCACCAAATCTTGACGGAATTGTGACCAGAAAAAATGAAAGAACCAACCCTCGGACACCATCAATAATTCTGAACATCAAACTTAAGGCAAGTGATTTAATTTCATTAGTTTTCAGCGAATATATCTTCCATGTTAATGTAGAAATTGATTTTGGTCTTGAAAGGTGATAAAAACCCATGAAATTTGAGGTAGAACTATAAATCTTGGATAGGAATTGCATGTAGATTAGTAATGGACGAAATTCAGTAACCAAAATATAACCCTTGATGAATTAATAACGGATTTAAGAAGAGAAATATCATGATTCTTGAAGAAAATAGAAAACTAGGATTTTTATGAAGATTGGATCCATGTAAGGTTAATTGTTGATGATGTAATGGATTTGGAACGTTAAAAGTATTGCATTTAGGTAGTATAATGATCCTACATCCCTATTTAAGAATTTCATACCTTGTAATGGAGTTTTGGGACAAATCTGGGACTGAAAAACGAAGCAGTCCGAAGCCTTATCTGGTGCGATTGATCGATCGACATTCATAGGTCGATCGATCGACCACCATCGATCGATCGACATCCAAGGTCGATCGATCGACCTTCCCAGAAATTGTGATATTTTCCCTTTATTGAACTTTATAAATTTTGACCCTAGAGAATTATTGGTGGGGACCTTGTGAACACTAGTAAATTTAAGGAAGACCAGTAGACCTGTATATGAGAACCGGATTGTTATTAGAATTAAATTTTGGAGTTATGTTAGACCTAATAAGGTTCAACGAGTGAGGTACTATTAAAAACTGCGATTAAATGAGTTAAATCTATATAGTTGGTAATATAAGGTTAGTGGCATAAATATGGACAGTAAGAGTATTGGGTTAAAATGCGAGAATAATAGGAGACTTAGTAACCTTTATGAGTTAGGTTTTAAGTACTTGAAACTATGACGTGAGATATGTCGGTGGACTATATTGTATAACTATCCGATAGTATAACAATGTACTAATTGGAATAATGGTATAAGGAGTGAGAACATACCTTTAATAATATTATAAATTATCTAAGTTGTGTGAATGCTTAGTAAATGGATTTATATGTGTATGACATACCTACCATACTTGCTATCACGGGAGGTCGGCTTTCGAACAGGGCCATCTAATCCTTGTGTGCCTACGGGGGGATTTAGATTGGTACCTTAAGGACATAGGGCTGTGAATGACTTATTTGCGAGTTGATAAGTCAGCTGACTATGGGAGCGTATGTATGTGCGTGACCCATGGGTGTGAATTATGTTCGCCTCCAATATGTGTGATTTTTCTTATTGAAACGGTTGCTGAGAGATTCGAAATACATTGTCCTTATGTACTGTGACACCCCGCCTAATAAAATACCAGGTGATCAGTCCTATACCAAATTAAAACAGGAATCCCAGTTTGTTCATCCTTAGCATCACTGTCGAAAACTTTTTAAAACTTACTAACCACCTAGTATTCCAAAAGCGGGTGCCAAATTTTAACTTTTTAATTAAACAAAATAGTACATGCAGAAATAAATATAACCATTCACACAACTAAATAAAACTCAACTGAATAATTAATTACACAACTTACCGAATAAACCATCGGCCACCAAAGTGAAATAATCCAATACAAATATTCAACACCGGAATAAAACAAATCTGAAAACTGAACTGAAAGTCTGGGCGGCATGACCTAAATAAAACTATAACTGAAACATGATTCCTACTCTAGGAATAAATGAATGATGCGTCTAATCGAAACTCCTGCTAGCATCCACAAATGACACAACTCCGTGTCCCTGGAATAGAATATCAATCCTGGCATCCCTGTGGCTGGACACCTAAAAGGTTTTGAAAATAGTTTTATAGCAAGGGTTAGAACCCAAAACATTTTGAAAATATTTAGCAAGTGAATTAACTGCAGTAATTTAAAATGCATGAATGCGGTTCATATTTAAGTTAGTGTCGCACTCCCTCGTGGACATTATCACCCCTCCACTATTGTACACACCTAACGGTTACCTTGACCCCCTCCTAGTTGTACTACCCCATCCAACTAGTCCTGGTATAACCTCCCCTTGCCATACTACTCTAACCTGAGTATAATGATTCTTGAATTATAAGTTATCTCACAATTAACTTAATTAATTCCTTCTTAAATAGTAGCATATAACCGTGTCACAAGTTATATAAAGAAAATACATCACACACTGTATTATTACCCGTATATAATATTGAATACCATTATATACGTACCTTTACTAAAACATCCACACATATAACATACGTATATCCATCCCTTCGAGTATACCCTCCCTGGATGATTCCCTCTAAAGTGCTATCTCACTAGGTGTGCTCACATAACCTAGTTACCCAAGTTGGAATCGCTCACTAACCTGGCCCAAAACATAAACGAAGTGGAGGCGGTCATATTCCTTCCCTGAAAGTGAGATAATCCCCTAACCCATATACCGGACGATATGACCTGGGGATATACTCACCCTACTCCTCAAGCTAGGGGATTCACCCACATCGCGCAACCTCCCTTGATAATACTAGAGCATATAAATTAAATAAATATCTAATCACTGATATTTAATAGCACACACAATATATACACACATCTATATATATACTATCACTACATCGTATATATATAATATAAACCCCGGCTTTACCGTGTACTCAAAAACCCGTAAACACTAGCCTGTAATTTCCCGAGTCTTTGGCCCGACTCAACTTAATTAATTTTCTCACTTAATAATTTCCATCTTTCCCAGTCTGTGGTCCGACTCTAAATAGTAATACTCTACACAATAATTAATATGAAATTTTCCCGAGTCTATGATTCGACCCTTATTTAATTAATTTACACATTAATTAATTAACACAAATTCGAGTCTGTAGTCCGACCCTCATTTAATTAATTTACACATTAATTAATTAACACAAATCCGAGTCTGTGGTCCGACTCTAATATAATAAATTCACACCTCAATTAATACTATTTTCCCCGAGTCTATGGTCCGACTCTAATTAAATTAATTAACACACCTATTAATTTAATACCTTCCCGAGTCTATTTTCCGACTCTAATTAAATTAATTAACACACCTATTAATTTAATACCTTCCCGAGTCTATCGTCCGACTCTAATTAAATTAATTAACACACCTATTAATTTAATACCGATCCGAGTCTATCGTCCAACTCTAATTAAATTAATTAACACACTTATTAATTTAATACCGATCCGTGTCTGTCGTCCAACTCCCAGTTAATTAATTTACACATTAATTAAATCATACTAAACTGAGTCTGTGGTACGACTCTCATTTAATTAATTTACACATTAATTAATTTATACCAATCCGAGTCTATGGTCCGACTCTCATTTAATTAATTTACACATTAATTAATAAATACCCTTCCCGAGTTTACAATCCGACTCTAAATTAATTAATTACAACACCAATTAATTTAATACTTTTCCGAATCTACCTTCCGACTCTACTTTCGTTAATTAACACATCCATTAATTTAATAACTTGGTGTCACTCAACCATTATCCCCGGACTTGCTCACTTGGCCCATAACTTAATATTTCCCAAGTCTATGTTCCGACTCCGAATTAATTTACTCTCTCAATAATTAATTTAATACTTTGGTGTCACTTAATCAACATAACCGGACTCGCTCACTTGGTCCATTTTTACATCTCAGAATTTCATTCCCACATATTCGCCCACAATGAGTCACACATTCATCTCCATCAAATCTCCCAATTATATTTACCTATAATTATCAACATACCCGGACTCGCCCACTTGGTCCATAATTAAATATTTCACCTCAATTCCTTTAATAATGTAGCGTCACCCAAATACAATGCCCGAATATTATTCCTCGGCCCAATATCAATACTTATGAATTATTTTCCCAAATTCGTTCATCTCATGACATACCGTTCACACCCTCCTAAACCCAATTATATCACCCTATAATTGTTAAGGGAAATATATGCCACATATGAATTTGTCACTAAATAAAAGTAAGGGATTAAATCTTTAATAAAATTCTCTTTATATAAAAACTGGCCGAACTGCTAAGTTTCTGGGACCGTCGATCGATCGATCCCCCTGGGTCGATCGATCGATCGAACATGTGATCGTTTTTCCCGACTTGCTGTTTCAGCCATTAACGAACCCTCAAGCTTTTGTTTCTTCCCAAAACTTTGCCCAAAACACAACCAACATATTCTCCACACAAGAAAAGGTTCTAAACACCATAGAAACCTTAGTCCATTAACAATTTGTCCAAAACCCTAAGTATATCCGATTCGGGTTTTTCACCTGGGTCTCGTTCTACCGAATTCGACCCTATTGTATTAAGTCCATTTAAGCACTAATACATATTGTAATTCACTCTACAATTTAATCTTAACAATCCCAAATCATAACTTATCATCCACTGAGTAATTAAATTTGCCCATTACTCTAAATTCATAAAAACCCAATTCTAATTTTTGGTTACAGACCCAAAACGAATTTTCATATACACACACTACTATATGAATTGATTATCACCACTTTAGGAATCACAACAGTTAACCACTTGCCTGGAATTGTTCGTAGAGTCTGATCCGTTGGTGTAGTCCTTTAATTTGGCTCCAAGATCCCCAAATTGGCCCTTGATTTTCCTTTCCCTAAATTCCCTCTCAAACTCTAGGTTGAGAGTTATGTTGACTGCCATTCCCTATTCTCTCAATTAGGTTAGAAACCCTTAATCCCATTTTTGGCCATCTGGGCCTAATTAAAATGGCCTAACTCACCCCGTGTGGGCCCGACTATGCCCAAAAATACCCTGAGACCCAATTACTACCCCCGGGTGCTCTTTTCTGACTATCTCAACCCATCCGGATGCAACCGCCCACTCAGAATTGCCATCCGAAATACTTTTTGACATTTCAAAATTTCGACCTCAAAATGCGACACACGAGATTTTGAACCATTAAACTTAAAAGTCGCCAATTATAAATAATTTGGCTCACTCAAATAAATTCTTCAACTCATGAATTTAAGTCTTTCCAATTTAAATGTTTTTATAACTCCCAAAAATAATTGAATATTTAATCCTCAAAATTACGGGGTGTTACATGTACGTGATGTATCGGGATTCGATAGCAGAGTATGTGTGCACCGCAGCTTAGCCTAGGGGTGCCCAAATTGTATAAATATGTTGAAATTAATATATTGGTGATTATAACAAACTCCTTGTTAATGTGTGTGAATGTTTGTGACATTTTGAGTAAAATTAGAAATGAGAATTTCCTATAAGAATTAATATAAATTAATCTGAGAAATGAAAAGTTATATTCACATCTGTTAGATTGGAATGTCTTGAACAAACCCCTATATTATCATATGAGGACAGGTTGCGGTATAGACTAGTTAGTTAGCGGCATAACTAGAAGGGGTTATAGATATACGTTAGGCGTGCACATTAGTTGAGAGGTGAGAACTCATGTGAGAGCACGAAACTAACATGTACTTAATATTCATTGTTTAATGTAATTGAACACTTGCTATATTTTAAATTGTTTTCACATTGGGCTTTGAACCGTTTACTTTCAAATCTATTTTCTTGAAAAACCTTTTATGTGTCCAGTCACAGGGACGCCAAGCTTAGGAGTTCCATTTCAGTGACATGCTGTAGCTATTGTGAAAGTTACAGGATCTTGATGATAGACACCTCCACTTTCTATATTGATTCCACTTCAGACTTAATCAGTTGTTAGGGCGTGTCGCCCCATTTCTTTTAGAGACAGTTTTATCATACTCAGTTTCATTTCAGTTTTGGAGTTAAATTCATTTACTATTCAGACGTTGTATTTGGTTTTATTTAGTATTTGGAACTATTCTGAGGAGTGTTACTCCAGACTCATTTATTATTCCATTTATACTCTGTTGTGACTGTGATGTAATTGTGTTATCATTAGTTAATAAATATTTGATGGATTGCATGTTAATTTAATTTAATAAAATTTGACAACTCACTTTTTAAATATTAGGTGGCCAGTAATTGTTTAAAAAAAATGTTTTCGACAGTGATGCTACGAACTGAACCAACTTGACATTTTATATTAATTTGAATAAAGGAGTAGCTATCCGGTATTTAATTAGTCAGGGTGTCACACTCATCTTCTCTAGTACGGCCCTTGTGATCTCGCCTTAACACTTGGTTGAGTGTGTCCATAGCAAGAGATGCCTTGTCGGCTTCACTCTGGGAGTTCTGCACTTCCTTCAGCCTTTCTTGAAACAACAAAAATGTAGACAATTAGCTAAATTAATACAAAAATATGTGATTATAGATTTTTATTTTTATAACGTAATTAATACTTTAACTTACAATATTGGAGGCCATGTTCGGATTGACCTCCCGATCCTTCCCCTTTTTCGTTCGAATTTTCACACAGGCATTGAGCCTATGTGGCTTACCCCCAGGGACACTTCCCGTTTCCTGACATAAAATAATGCAAAATTAGTACATAATTATGACCAAATAGAATAAAATAAAATTAAAATGAAAGAAAATTAAAATCTTACCATCATATGAACTGCCTCGGCGTAAGACATACACCTGAAGTAGTGCACGTCCACCTTCTTGATCCGATTTTCCCTCCGACGAGTGGATAGTTGCCTCTGCGAGATCTCACTATTGATAAGCTGTTGCCAGCTTATCAATGTGATTAGCTCCTTCGAGGGTACCGTGTCGTTAAGTCGCCAGATTGACTGCCGGTCCCGACCAAAGTATCGTGCATGCATGTGTTTCTTCCATATTTTATTATGATCTCTTAATTATTCCAACACAGAGTCTCGTAAATGTGGGGGCAAGCGGAATTGTTGCTGTAAAAAAAATACCAAACAAAAAGAAAGTGATTTAGTAGTATTTAAAGTATAAAATATATAAAATACTAATATTAATACAAAACAATAAGAAAATGAGAAAGTACCTGTAATGCGGCCCATATGCCTATCTTAAGCTCGTAGGGCACATTCTTCTAATCCGTGTACCCGGGCCCAACAATCGTCTTTAGCAACTCCAGGGACTTAACTTGTAAGGCCATCTTGTTCTCCACTATTGTCCCAAATTTGCCCCACTTTGGGGGCCTAGTGCTAGACGAGCCTTCCTCGCCCCCGCTTCCCCGACGTCCTGAAGTAGACATTTCCTGAAAAAATTATTATTATTATTAGAAACATATATATGAAAAAATTATCAAATCCAAATGAATAAAATCATTAAATTGATTAAAATCTACATGAATTAAGGTACTAGAAGAATACAAGTAAACGACATTATAAGAATACAAATCCATATCCTAAACCAAACTTAACCTTATTTCAAATAATTGGAATACTTATTACAAATTTAAAATTATTTCAAATTTCGATCATGTCACGGACTATGAATTAATGCTTAAACTTATTAAGATAGAAATTAACATATTTAATAACCAACCCACCAATTTTGATTCAAATCCATCGGAACTGATCAAATCCAGATGAATAAAAGCATTAAATTGTTGTTCGATATTAATAAAGCACTAGAAGAATACAAGTTAATGACATTATAAGAATAAAAATCCATATCATAAACTGAACTAAGCATTGTTTTAAATAAACTGAATACTTATTACAAATCTAAAAATTGTTTCAAATTCGGATTATCATCTAAAATGGATTGATATTTGGTAGGAGAAACTAAGTCATCCACACTACTGGTTAGACGATTTGGCTCATGTAGAACGATTGACCATGACTCGTTATTGATATACTCCGAGTATAACACTTGCTGGACCTTTTAAAAAGCATAAACAAACACCTCATCGCTCACGTGCTCGCTGCTCTTCAACATGGACAAGTCAACCATGATCAAATCGGTATAGGATTAACTTTACAAGAATTTTTATGCTCAACTCTTACCCAATCACAGTAAGACACAACCCCTTCGAAGCTTATATAGTCCAATTCAAATATATTTTGAATGACACCACAATAAGTCATTTCAGCTTCAACGAGATTTTTAACTTTTGTGCTCCCTCAAAACTTAGTAAGAGCCTTGCATGAAAGGCTCGAGTTCTGTACATTTATATTTTTCTAGTACACCCTTGCACCGAATACATAACTGTTCATTCGATAATTTTTGTACTCGTGTGCCACGAACAAGGGTCTGGTGAGTAGACGAGCAAGCCTTGTTGTCGCATCATCCGTCTTTAAGAGTGGAGATTATAGATTAATTAACTAGCTCAGTTTTAAAGCTTTCTTATAATATGTTATTTAATAATATACATTTTCATTATAATTACCTCGCGTGACACCCACAACCTAAATTCGCAGTCTGATTGTGCCATCGTTCTTCGTTTTTTATTGTTCCCACACGCATCATATTTTCTGTATTGATTGTGATGAACGTATTACGAAATTAATAATGTATAAAAATTAAAATAATATAAAAGTTAAAATAATATAAATGTAATACCCCATATTTTTACGGCATTTAATTATGGGATTAATTAAATTAAATTGGGATAAATTAATTTGATATTAATCCGAATTTTAAAATAGATATTTACTAGCGTGACGTGAGCTAGTAATTACTGGTGAGAATTATGTTGAATATTACTTATTGAGTAACGTATTATATGAGATCAAATTTATTAAAATTATAGCGAGTGAATTATACAACAGTTATAGAAATTAAGTCGGGACACACGTATCGATTGCGTCGGGACTAAAGTAATGGGATAAAAAATAAATTAATCACAAGTCGCCCATATGGTCATTTCGAGTGTGCCAATGTGTCCAGAAGAGTCGAGATAGTCAGAAAAGTGTACCCGGGGGTTTAGTTTGGGTATCGAGACGTTTTTAGGCCTAACCGGCAACCCATGAGGGCATTTTAGTAACTTTCCATTTTAGGCCTTAATTATGGACGAAAGTTGAAGGGCTATATCTCATGGGAGTGAGAGTCCTTGAGGGTTAGAAACTTGGAGTTGTAGACATTTTAAGGAAGAGGGAAGAGATAAGAGAGAAGGCTTCCAGGGAGGAGAGCCACCAACCCAACACCACTCTCACCAATTCCACCACCAAAGCGTAGATCAGGGAATGAGGAGCGGGTTCATACCCATCATCATCAACAATTCAGGCTTCCATTTCTAAGGCAAGTATCTAACTTTCTGTTATTTAGTTGATATCACCTCCATGCTAGTGTAGGAGAGAATTATTTATGTTTTCATGAAAATTAAATGATGTCTGGGAAAATTATGTTGAATTTCATAATATAAACCATGTTAGGATGACTCCCTTGTTGTATGTAGGTTGGTGAACACGAAATTTGGATGCCCAGTAGAGATAGAAATATGAATATCAATGGAGTTCTTGTGAAATAAAATAAACTATGGTTAAAGGATAAATTCTTGAATTAATTCGTTTGATGACGGTTCTTGATGAATTAATGAAAGTTTTGCATTAGAAAGCATCTATACGTGCTTATATAATGTTCCTAATATTTGGTTGGGAGTTTGGGAATTGTTAATGGGGATTTGGAGAAGTTAAATAGAATAAACCCATAGGTAAAGAAATGTAGAATCTGGGCAAGAACTGTGATAAAACATTGGTTTTCGCCGCGGTGCGAGCGTCACCTGCACGCCGGTCGTTTGTTATTCGGCTCACCAACTCTATACAAAAACCTAAACTATGACTACACTTTTTTAAAGGAGTATAGCGGCCAGTCCGGGTATCGAATCCACAAAGACAAGATGCTAGAATTTAATCGGTTTAATACTTCTAAAATAAAAGTGTAAAAGATAATTATAAACAAAAAGGAAAAGATAAATAAAGGAAAAGATTATACTAGGCGAGTGTATTTAAACTAAATTAACAAAGAGAATAAAAACTATAGGTTGCGTCGAATATCCCTCACCCCGAGTTAATTAGTATAAAATGGTTACATGGGTCGACGAGTTATTAAGATTGAGTCTCGTTTCGCCACTTAATTAAATCAAGAGTTGTTACACCCCTAAATTCGCATAAAAACCTAATAGGATTTTGGCGTCAATAAATACCTTGAAAATTACGCACGCAAGGTCGTAAGTACGGAGCATACATGATATACCCCGTCAAATCTCCTAGGCATAATAACTAGGACAACCCACTCGAAATAGACCCGTAAAACTCCATCACCAATGAAAAACAGCACGTCAACCCGTAGGTGAGTTCAATCCGACACAACCTAGACTAAATTAGCTAGAAAGCATAGTAAATGACATATATTAAAAGAAAGAAAGTAAACCTAATTATGATACAATAAATAGCAAGAAATAAATATTAACTAGGCATGGAAATGAAAGGAATCAAGTAAAGAAAGTATTAAACAAATGAACGAGACAAATAAAATGAAGCTTATATACATAAAAATGGGTAAAACACCCAAAGGAAATGGAGAAGGGACAAATCTCCCTACAAACCCTAAACCTAATGTAAAATGTAAGATAATGAAAATAGAAACCAAAATTGGTTTATATAGTAAGTTACAAAAGAAAGAAAGGAAAAAGAAAAGAAAAGGAGAAAGTGCAAAATATCTGGTGATCGCGGTCGACCGCACCTTCAAGCCAAAGCCCACTGTCTCCTTTCCATGGAAAAACTCCAAACCGCAGTCGAGCGGGCCTTTAACCGCGGTTGACCGGTACTCTGTTTCTCAGCCTTGTTTGTTCTTCACATGGGAGAAAAAGTCCATTACAGAAATGGCTATAACTTCATCGTCCGGACTTTAAACGACGCGTCGTTTGAGGCCACGCGATGCTAACTCAGCGAACTACGCATCCGTGAAAATTCCATGAGATGGAGATGACATGTAAATTGACTAAAATGCTCTTGAAGTAGAGTCCGACGATGGAACTTCTTCGAAATGAAACGGTTCCTCACTTTTAGCGTTCTAATACCTACAAAAGCACAATTAACCCCTACAAAGCATGTATATATCCAAATCCAAGGTTGTTTGGTTAATGAGCATAAATATAGGCATTAAGGACCGTAAAAGTGCTAGAATTCATAAAGATATAGGGCAGAAATATGCAATATTTATGTCGTATCAAACTGCTCGATCGATCAATCGACTTAAGAATGTCGATCGATCGACTCCTCCTGGAAACTGAAACTTTATCCCCCTTTTATGTTAATCCGATTCAAATGTGTGAGGAGCCTTAGTCATAATTTAAATATCATAATGGGAAATGGGAAGGACCAGTAGGGTATAAGTAAGGGCCGAATAATGCGACTTTATATGAGATCTAACCGTGGGATTTTGGGGGGTATAAATTGGAATGGAAACCATGTGTACATTAAATTAAGTTTTGAGAGAATCAAGAAGGACTTAGATCAGTAGGGTAGTGAGTGTACTCCTACTGATATTATATCTAATCAAGATGAAACACTTCGAGAGACGAGAAGTACTTAGGACGTGGAGGTAATTGAGAATAAAAAGGAAGGGTTTAATTATACGTGAGTCTCGGGCGTTATGTGCCACGTATGATTAGAATATTATCATGGGTCGTGGGCGTACCCAAATGAACAATGTGAATATATATATATATATATATATATATATATATATATATATATATATATATATATATGTAATATGTGAATATATGTGTATAATCATACTCGCGCTACTTGCTATCACAGGGGTTTCCGCGTCGGGATAGTCTTATCTCGATTGGACCTTTATGGGAGATATTGACTCGTACCCTAGAACATAGTGTCCTTGGTACAGGCTATCTGAGAATGATAGTCAGACGGTCCTAATAGACGTGAGGGTATGTGCTGACCTCTTAGTGACTTGGAACTATGCTTCGCCTCCAATATGTGTGTTTTATGTTAATGCGGTTCGAGAGTGGATCCGAACTAGTATTCCCCTCTTGACGAGTGATACGGAGACTTGATAGCAGAGTATGCCATAACTATAGATTTATGTGGGGTTCCCTATTAGTATATATATTATGATATATATATATATATATATATATATATATATATATACACTTGTGATTAATCTACTATGATTATAAGTAGATGAAAATTGAATAATTAATATTAAATGAATGAAGTGGTTGAGAACTTAAGTTGGTATTGAGATGAACATAACTGGCTTAGTATTCATAAGAAAATGTTATCAGATATAAACTATAATTATGCGATTACTCAAAATAGAATTTGTGGAAGGGAAATTGGGTTAGACTAGTGAAGTGGGTTAACTTTATCTATATTAGTTCAGTAGTACGTTAGGCGTGCACACTAGTTGAGGGGTGAGAATTCCCAAGTGAGTGTCGAGGTACTAACATGTATGTAATATCAACTGGTAAGCATTTTAAATACTTGCTAAACTATTTTTAAAGTTGTTTTACACTCGGGCTCTGACCCGTATCCTATCATCTATTCTTTCTCTTGTATATATATATATATATATATATATATGTATTACAGGTTCCCAACCACAGGGGCGTCAGGCTTAGACTTTTGGACTGTTGACGTGCTACAGCTAGTGTAGGATTTGTAGGTCCTTGTAGTAGATGACTTCATCCTTGTCCTCTAAGTCTTCTATTTAGTCATTATTAGGTAGGGCACGTGTCGCCCATTTCCAGTTATATTTAGCTCAGAGATATTTGTACACTTTATTTATTTTAGTATTCCATTTTAGTTGGAATTTCTTTTGAATATTACTTTGTCCTGCGACGTGGGATATTTTGTTTGCTTGATCTATCTAGCATGTTTACTTCACTTGGATGGTTTGGTTTTAAAATTATATTTGTGTTCATGAAAATGGTTTCGTATATTAAATTATAATTGGGGAACTTAATCTTTAAAATTAATTATTTTGACACAGTTTAATTATTTATTAGGTGATTAATAAAGAAAATTATTTTTCAACAGTGATGCTAAGAATGAAACAACCAGACACTTTGATTTAATTTAATAAATGACTGATCACTCGGTATTTAATTAGGCGAGGTGTCACAATAAACTTACTTTTTCCATTCTTCGACATCTTCATGTGTGTCAAATAGATAACTAGCTACTTGTTCATGATGTAAACTCATTAATTTCATTCGCGTGCCCATAGCTTGACCACCCTCATCGATGAACTCATCACTGTTATCCACGCTGCTTGGTTCAGGCATATATTCCCGAGTGTAGATTGATGACTTTATGGTGATGTATTCCTCTGCAATTGATCCTTCAATACATCGTGTATTCTTGACATAATCTTTTGAAATTTTCATCAACCTTTCAAACGGGTACATCCACCGATATCTATCTAGGCCGCAAAGGAGTGCCTCGTCGCATAAGTGTACTAAAAAGTGAACACTTGCGTAAAAAATGATGGGGAAAGTACTTCTCTAACACATAAATTTCTATGGCAATGGCTACTTTTGTAGCCACTATGTGATTTCGATTGACTACCTTCTCACATAAAAGTGTGAAGAAGATGCTAATTTGCATACTGCCCCTCCACAAATCCTTGTGCTTGGAGAAATAGTGCTTAAACAACAGATGAACCAATTGCACGATCACATGACAATCATGTGACTTGCACTTATGTAAATCATGAGTAACATAATTCATAATCTTTTGCAAGTTGGATGAATAATTAAATGGAACCTTCAAATTATATATTGTGTTTAAAAGCACCTTCCTTTCTTCACTCGTCAAAGTAGATGCACCAAGGGGAATTATTATCCTTGCCCTAATATCTTCTTTTAACCATAGTTGTGGCTTAAGTTTCAATGATTTAAGTTTTTTTTGTGCATTTTCTCCATCCTTCGAATGACCACCCTGCTTTGTACATAGTTATGTTTCATTTCGCATTATTAATTGTTTAACAAAAAGCTTTAAAATTTATAGTATGTTTCATTTATGCCTTATTTATATTCAGTGGAATCATAACCCTAAATGTTAAAAATGCCAAGGGCCAACCAACTTAATGGCCATCTAAATTTTCAAATCCACCAGTCAGCAACAATTCAAGAATTCCAAACAACAATTCAAATAATAATGCCAAATATTAGAAATGCCTAGGGCCAACCAACTCAATGGCCATCTAAATGTTCAAATTCACCAATCAACAACAATTCAAATATCCCAATAATGAAAAATATTCAATAAATGAGAAACATCTTAGCACAATAAGGTGACATCATTTTTAAATTAGAACAATAAATAATAAATTAGCACAATAAATGAATAATAAATTAACACATTAAATTACAAAAATTAAATAAGTGCATGTGTTTGTGTGTATGGGTTTGAAATCATTTTTAAGGTTTCAAATTAATTCATTTGCAGAAATCTTTCTAGGTTTTTTTAGGGGTTTTCCTTTTAGGGTTGTCATTTGAAATCATTTTAGGTTTTCTTAGGGTGTGTATGTGTGGTGTGGTGTGTGTTTATATGTATGTGTGTGGTGCAATGTGGTGTGAAGAGCGAGAGAGAGAGAGAGAGTTCGTTCTTGGAAAAAAGGAGGGAGAGAGAGTTCGTCGTCGCTGCCAAAGTAGAGAGTGAGAGTGTTAGGGTAAACCAAAATGAGGACTGCAAGCAAATCAAATTAAAAAACTTATCACGATCCTGTCACAAACTTTGACCGTGACAACTTTCTAGGTTGTCACAGTCAAAGTCCGTGACAGGATCGTGACAAGTTTGTCATCACGATCATTGATCATATTCAGACGAGTTTGTCATGTTGGTCGGGTATAGAGTGACAAAAATTCAATCATGGTGTAGTGGAGTTTGAACAGTTAGCAAAAGTTCCATAGCAGCTTTAAAGCAAAAAAAATTCTTTTTCCAGAACTTAATTCTTTTAGCAAACTTCAAATTCAGACGAGATAAATTTTGGCTATGGCTATCCATCGAGAAAAAAAAAATCAAATCAACACAAGAGTGAAAAATAGACAACCACCCTAAATAGCACTAAACAAGTATCTACACGATATATTAGTGCAACTTGCTCTGATAGCACTTATTAGAGTGGAATGATCCAATACCACTTTGTTAGTGTGTATGAGACACGCCCGACAAGGATGGTCACAATATAAAAATTCTATTTTTATATTTTTCAAATTTTGAAGATTGAACCTTTAAATCAAATTAGCCCAAATAAACTTAGCACCGATTTTAAATCTTTTCTTGTGGAAGACTAATTTGCCCAATTTTATCTTTTACCCTAAACCATGCATCTAAGGTGATAGCAAATAAAATAAATAAATCACACCATAAGATGCCGATGTACGAGGAATCTACAAAGGGAAAAAAACCCTCGGACGGTCCAGCCAACATATCACTATGATATGATTTTACAAAGCATGACAGTAGACTTACACAATGACTTGATCACCCACAAGTCCCTTTTATCTTCAATCACTCATCCACAGTGAAACGTAGGAGTTCACCCATTCAAGCTTCCATAATATACGAGTCCACAAGCGTCTCGATATCAACCGATGAGGTTCAGCTATCGTCAAACACCGCAATCAACAAGTACAAAGTCCATCGCACGAAAACACATTCTCTTAAGATGAAAGAAACAAGCTTGGTACCCTAATAAGATATCAAAGCATATGAATTCTGAATCTTGGATCTTAAAACATAAAGGGTGATACTCAGGTCTTGGAACTTTTGTAAACAGATACATAAACGTTTTTTGCCAAAAGTTCTTAAAATTTCTGAGTCTACAACACCTTAAATAGGGAAACATGAATTTTGAGGTGGCGAATTCATTCGAATGAAAACTAAGCTCGTTCGAACGAGAATCTCATCTCGTTTGAACGAAAAACCAACTTCATTCGAACGAGATTGTATTCTCATTTGAACCAACTTCAAATGTACTTCTAATGAATTCCAACAGTGTGACATCATTTGATGTTTATTTGAACCCTGATTCGAACAAAAAGCCAATGTCGTTCTAATGACTTATAAGTTTGTTCGAATGAAAATTCTATTTCATTCTAACGACCTTATATTTCGTTCTAACGAAACTAAACCTAGAAATATATTTTCTTGAAAAATATAAAAAAAATGTTCCAAACGTTATTTTTTTTAAATAAAACGTAAAACTCCAAGGAATCATAATTAATATGCATTCATTCCTGCGAGATTCTTGGTAAATATGAAGACAAACTTGGCACGGTAAAGACGACATGAGATGTCCAATCTTTGAAGCTTGGCCGCTTTGTCTTCATCAAACTCGTCATAGGCTTATTGGATCACGAAGACAAAGTCTGTCCTGTGACTCGAGCGTTTTTTTACAGAATTATGCTAATTACATACAAATTGACTCGATTGAAATTTGTCCTTATATGTTGACATTGGTTTAGGCCTCCTGTGATTTTATCAGAGCTTCTCTAAGCTCATCATTGATCTTGGGCTGGTCCTGGAGACCATCTAAGAGTGGGAGAAACTCTGCCATAAACTGTAAAATAGAAGTAAAGAAAGTATTAGATGAGTTCATAGCAATAAAAAATGAAAGGAAAAAGAAAAAGAATAAGTTCCTCACCAATGACAGAGTTTGGAAAGTGTGAACTGATAGTTGCTCGGGGGTAAGCAGCTTGAGTTGCTCGCGATCGACCGCAAGAACAACTCCCTTCAACAGGCCATGGGCCAAGTGGGTATTATTAGCGACATACATGGCTTGGGATACCTAACATGAGGGTGAGGACATCACCCCTTTCGGAGAGTTGGAGGCCATAGGAGTTTTGTCCTTCTTATTCTCCCTGAGGTTCAATTCCTGGTTGTGAGCCTTAGAGCCTTCAGCCTCAGTCCTCTTCAAGGACTTGGTATTTAGGGAGGAGGGGCTACCCTCCACGTCATCATCTTAAATCAACAACACTCACTTTTTGGGCGCCATTGAATCTTCCTTGTCAGCAAGGGTGAAGGTGATGTTAAGTGATTCGAAGGAGGTGGAGATAGAAGCCTCTTTATCAAGTAGGGAGAGGTCTAGGATGTCATCCACTAGGTGAGTAGTAAAGTTGCCAGTAATATTCTTTTATTCCATGGGAAATGAGGCAGACCATGGATGCTCACCTCCAGCAAAAAACTCTCTAACTTTCCAAGCCTTCAGTAATTCGACCCTGTTGATATGGGACGAAAAGGGCTCTGTCTTCTTCGAACGAGCTGCTCAGAAATAAAAAAGGAGAAATATCATCAGTAAAAATAGTTCACAATATAAAACCAAATAAAGTAAAGTATATAAAGAGCAACTTTTAACCTATATCGCACCCCAAGTTAGGCATATGAACCTAGCATTTTCTTCTCCCTCAGGGAGAGGTGGATGTTGTCAATTTTAGGCGATGAAGCCCTAATCCCAGTATCCTTCATTGGAATTAGGAAGGTTTACAACCAAAAACCCTTTTGGCTTTTCTTGTTGTTAGGTATGTGAGGTTATCAGTAGGGTGAGACCAAGAGTAACAATGCTTTATCTCTTTGATACCAAGGTTGGTTCCATATAGCTCATTGATGCTATTAACCCCTTTGAAGATACTCCACATATTGGGGGAAAATTGAGCTGGGACTGCCCCAAAATATTCGTAGAACTCTAAAAAAATGGGGTTGGGGAAAAAGTTAGTCCCTCCTAAACCACAACTAAGGTGTGAATCTAGTGCCCCCATCAACTGCAATAACGTTTCTGGGAATGGGGGCACATTCGATTGTAACCCACTAGGGGATGGAGAAGGTTTTCCTAAAATCTTCTAATTTTTTTCCTATAAAGGGTGTTTTCCATAAGAACATCAAGAGAAGATAGAAGAAGAAAGTTATGAAGAATAAGATACAAGAAGGAAAATAAAAGAACTTACATGGAAAATGAATGCAAACAAGAAGCTTTGGAGTCTTTTTGCGCAAGGAAGAAGGAGCAAAATGACTTATCAAAGTATTGAAGCAAGTGACGTTTGAATTCTGTGCAAAACAATCATATGGAACAAAGCACGAAGTGGGTTTTTGGCGGTTCACTTTTCTCTTAATGACCAGCGTACCCTCACTAGTTTTCATTTATTTATGAAAATGCCCGACCAATTGTAACACCCCGCCTAATTAAATATCGGGTGGCCAGTCCCATACCAAATTAAAACAGAATATACAGTTGGCTCATTCTTAGCATCACTGTCGAAAACATTTACAACTCACCCAATACCCAATTAAGCTGGTGTTAAAAACTTTCCAAATTTAAATTTCAACAAAACCATTTTTAGTTTAAGAATAACACTACACATTTTACACTATAACACTGATAACACAATAAATAACTCAAAAGAATTTAAATGCAATTGGAATAAACATTCCCGAATAATATAAATCCTTTACAATAATCCCAACAATGTTTAATGTATTAAAAAGTCCCGAATACAATAGTATTTGACCTCGATAGAAAAGATAACTGAAAATCCTTTGGGCGACATGCCCTAACTAAGAATACTGTGAATCAAATGAAGATAGGCGTTTAAGCAAAACTCCATAAATCCATAGCATGTCATAATCCGCTAAAGTTGGTGTCCCTGTTGCTGGACAGCTGATATAGAGATACAATAGAAGAGAAAATATGCAAGGAAACGGGTCAGAGCCCGAATGTGTAGATGATTTTTAAAACAGCAAGTATTTAACAAGTACAATAAAGCTTTTATTATGTACATGTTAGATCCAACTCTCACTTGCTATTCTCACCTCTCAACTAGAGTGCACACTTAACGTTTCCTATTAACCTCCTAGTTAATGGTTCCTCTTTTCTAGTCTCCATATTATAATTCCATTCCCATATCATAATCCTCGTATGTCCCATACCATACGTCTCATTATTATTCATTTACATTTCTCATTTATATGAATCGTTTCTCATTAACATGAATCATTACTCATTAATATGAATCTTTTCTCATTAACATGAGTTAAGCTTTTCAATTCTATAAGCATAAACATTCATTAACTTAATTCCATTATCTTTCTCTATTCACCGTTATCTACAATTATCACCGTAGATAGATTTAACCACAATATATATCCATTCAATCATTTAATCCATTATATATATATATTCATATATAATACGGCACCCCGAGTCATAGCTGCGGTGCAATGCATTACTCTGCTATCATGTCCCATCATCGCAGGTCGCCGAATAGGGGACTAAAGGTTCGATAAGATTCCATGAACCACAAACAACAACAAACAAATTGGAGGCTAACATAGTTCTCGTATCCATGGGTCACGCACATACCTACGTACCCACAGTCAGAGGACTTATCAAATCCCCGATAAGTCTTTCATAGACCTATGTTCTCGAGCGACAAATCAAAGATCCCATGGATTCATCAGGATATGACTGCCCTCACGCGCAAACCTCCCACCGATAGTAAGTAAGCCAGGTATGTCATACACATAAATCATCAATCAATCAAATAGGTTTTATTATACCTATAATATAATATCAATAAGGTAATTATCACTACCCTAAGATATTTCCCATACGTAGCATTTTATCTCTTTTAAATCCCACGTATTAACATATCATATCTTTACTTCATAGTTTAATTATCCTCGCATCCTATAACATCTCTCCACTCCCGACGTCGTTAAGGTTCATGCGTGGAGCGTCTCGCAAAGCGAAATCCAAACAAGGAACCCCTCCAATACACTACTACTTAACTTTGTCGATCGAGGAGGTCCGAAAACTTAAATTATGCGATCGGGATAACCTCATACCCTCTTTCATTCAAATGTGTTCTAAACTCCCATCTCACAAGATTCAAATAGTATTTTCCTCATCTTATATTCAGTAAGAAATCAATAATATCCTACTGGTCCATAACATTATTTCTCCCGAACTACTACGAGTTTAGTTCTCCTTTTAATTAAGGTTAAAACCGATAGTTTCAAATCTCTTATAAACACATCTTCCTTCACTTTGGATTAAACCCTCTTGTAAACTTAAGGATACCCAGGTGTTATATTAAATCACCCCTACTGGTCCTATCTTTAATCCCCATACATCTCCATTTAGAATTTAACAAATGAATCTAGCAACCGAAATTCCATTCGATATAATTTTCATCATTTTAATCACTTGAATCCAAATCAAATTAATTCAAATCTTATCAAGGGTTTACTGATATTTTCTAAGTCTCATAATATCCAAATAATAATCACCAAAGATCCACAAAAGTTTTGGGATTAGAATCAACATTTAAAAAGAAACAACTTTACATAATCTGGGGAGGTCGATCGATCGAAGGAAGGGGTTGATCGATCGATCCCTCAGGTCCAAGCCTGGTTTTTCCGCATTTCAGCAACTACGGGTTTCACCATTTTTACTCATTCAAACCTTCATATTAACCTCCAAAATGAGTTAAAATTATTACTACATGATATGCCAACATATATGAACTATTTCCAGTACACTAAACATCCTAGAATCATCAAGGGATTGGATTAAAAAGCATGTTTATCTCCTTATTTCTAGAAAATCATCAACATATTAACTTCAAGAACACTACAATGGTTTTTCAGATTTTTCTTCAACATATTCATGATCATTTCGTGGATTAATATCATCCTACAATATAAGTTTACTTCCCATATTATTTCAGTTTCTATAAATCCATATAACAACTCCATTATGTCTTCCAAACAAGAAAATCATCTCTTTTCAATAATTTTCTAACATGGACAATATACGAACTTAAGTTGCAATTATCAAACACTTGCCTTAACTGAAGGTCTGATCCTTTGGTGTAGTATATCTCAGTTGGTTGTCCCTTCTCCGGTCAAACTCCGGTGGTGGTTGGTGGTGGTGAACCTTGGTTCTTGTTCTTCTCCTTCCCAAGTGGGCTTTTCCCTTCCCAAGCACTCTTACCCTCTCTCTAGGAAGATGGCTGCTCTAATTTGTGAAGAGGAGATGGATAACCCACATACACTTAATCTACCAATACTTATAATAGGCCAAAATCCGAATTCACTATTCATCCCCCTTAGAAAAATGACCAAAATGCCCTTTCGGGTTGTCTATTCATTTCCAAATGACCCGAGACTCAAAATTAACATCCAAATAGACTTTTCAGACTATTCCAAACCTTCCGGACGCAACGGCACAGTCGAAATGACTATAAGGTCGATAGAAAATAAATTTCCTTTTTAATTTAATAAACTAGTCCCGACACGTCCCATACCGCGTCTGACTAAAAAAATATAAATTATCGAATTTATATCATACAGTCATATCAATGACATCACATTCATATATTACCTAAATATCTTTAAGTAATATTCAGAATCATCCATTTTAATATCCACCGTCCGGATAAAACCCGAATGAATTAATTAATAATAAAATCCAATTAATCCATTAATTTAAAATATAACCCATTTTAAAAGTCATTTAAAATTACGGGGTATTACACCAATACATTTATACAAGATTTGGATCAATTTGATGGGCTTCCAACAGATTTAAAATTCTCTGTCTCAATACTTGGAATTTTAGGGACAATTATGGGGTCCAAACCATAATTAAGCCCAATTTCGGCAAGTCTGAGCAGCCCAGTAAGCCACCATGCTGACTCAGCCCAGTCCACTAATGAAGAGATTAGCTCAAGCATTTATCACGTGGATAAATTAGAAACATTTATCATTTAGTTGTTGATAAGCTCAGATTGGTTACCTACAGTATCAAACGAGATAATCAGTGACCTCTTCATTAACGTAGGCAATTTGTCGAACCATATATATATATGTGTGTTGTGTGGCATTTATATATTCTTTCAGTACATGCTTTCTAAAATTCATTAATTGTGATTGATTGTACTCACAGTTGTGGGGCTGAAGCCTATATTTACTAAAGGTTTTTAGGGCTTTTATCTTCTCAAAGGTTTTTATTGATATCATTAGTTCTACCAAATGGTCATTTAGTTGGGTATCTATAAGGGGTTTTAGGTAGAGGATCTAACAAGCGTATATCGTGTGGGATGAAAAACTAGTATAATTATATAATGTTCTCTCAATGAGCATTGCCCACGTGTCATGCATGTATCAAGCCCAACCCTTTATCTTTTCCATACATTATTTTCTTCCATAAGATATAAACATTCCCCTAATTTAGTTCCCATATCTCCTCTGCGAATACTCCTTCCAACTTTTAATTTAACTATTTTTTTAATGGTACTATGGTAAAAAACTGGAACCAGTAGAAAAGTGTATACTTATTTCATTAAGTATAAAAATAAAAATCTGTAATACTCATTTACTCTAACACTAATTATTTTTTTCATTTCCTCTCACCTTTTTCTCTAACCATTCACATTCATGTATTTTGAAAAGGAATCATAACATTTTGTGCATGTCATATCATACTTTATTATTTTTTTAAATCACATTTCACTTGCTCATTGTTCAATATAATAGTTTATAAATCACATTTTGTCTAAATTTGGAAAAAGGTCTTCTTAATATTGAGTGTCTTTTTTTACTATTGTATTGTAATTTGAGATAAATATTTGTGAATTACTAGTTTATTTGCAATGCGTTATTTTTTTAATAATCATAATAATATAGTGTCTTAAAGTTGGGTTCATAGTTTAAAAAAATATCTCTTTTATTTTATTTTATGTAATGAAAAATGTGGACTACTACTTTTATACATTTTGTTGTATCGTTTGGTAAAAATGTTATAAATAAGTTGAAGAAAATCGTATGTGAACCATTCAAATTTTTTGAAGAGTATCTCAGTGATTTTTCATTTTATTTGTATATAAAATTTGTTGGATGATATATATGGATTTGAATTTTATTTGTTATTTGTTCAATAGTCGAATATCGTGCGGGTTGCATACTAGTACTATGGAGAATCAAGTGGCAAGAATTTCCTTTATAAGGGAGTTTAAATCTATTAACTCACTTTAAATAAGGGTTAACATAACAGTCAATACTAATTGATTGGAACCTTAATGAGTAATTAATATGTTTTATAATTTATTTTAGATATTTTTCCTCACCTCACATAACAAATTAAAATATCCATAATTAATGGCCGAAGCTCTTAGCTTTCAAAATATAGATAAGTAATTGGACATATCTTCTTCAATTTACATTCCTCTATTTGTAAAATAAAAAATAAACTTAGGTGGTTTTCTTTTAAATTTAAGAGGTTCCCAAAGTTGTTTGAATTTTCAAAATATTAAGAGGTTAGCTATAAAATTCAGATTTTAGATTGAGTCTCTGAGTCTACACAATGAATCTAAATTAAGACTAAATACATTCATTAAAAATTAACATATTTTTATCATTCAAGTTTCATACTTCACTTATGATTTTTAATAATAAAAAATGGGAGGCATCAAGAGCAATCCATATTTTACTTCATAATACCACCATCTTAAAATAATTCCATAATACCACCAAGTGGTACTCAAGTATTTAAAGTTCAAAAATTTCACTTTCAACTTTTCCTACTCTCTAAACTTCTCTATACCAATAAATCTCTAAACCTCTTAACCTTTTAACTTCTAAACCTCAAAAAATACAAAGATCAACATTACAAAACTCAAATTTTAACCTTTCGATCATTAAGCTACACAAAATCTCAATGGTACTCACTAAATGTACCTTTACTCTAGGGTTTAGAATATTCATTAGTGTTAAACTTTTAATTTATACATATTTACTACAAGTTTTATGGAATGAGACGTGTTAATAACTTATAAACGATTGAAAATAAGAAAAAATAACGTAGAATTATTTTAATAAACCCTATAACAAGTCATGAGTGTTTAAAAAAAAATAACTTCGTACATTGTACCTTCGCTACCCCCGATCCCGAATTAACCCCATATTTCATTATCTATGCACCTAGCTAATTATTTTTAAAAAATGAATTCACACTTCATACGATATAGTTACCCTGAGTATATGGCTTTCATTCGGTATAATTCTCTTGAATGAGACTTTTTCAGCAAATATTTTTATATGCATTCCATTCGTTATAATCACTCCGGATATATACATTCCATTCGACATAACCACCCTGAATGAACATTTAAAAAAAAAATAACTTTGATTTAGGATAATCACGCCGAAAATCATCATTTTCTTCGGGCGCCTGATGACGAACAACTGTAAAACTCCATTTTAGGAGTTAAGTTGTTCAACGTTTAAATTATAAAAAAAACTGTATATGTTCTGTAAACAATACTTTAAGCAGATTATTATGACTATTTTCATTATTTTTATGAGGCATAACCATTATTAATACCTTTTAAACCGGTTTAAGAGAGAAAATGGTTTGAGAAGTTTGTGTAGGGTTTGAATGGGAGAATGAGTTTAGAGAAAATTGGTTTGAGAGAGAATAGTTTGAGAGGGAAAATGGTGGTGGCTCCAATTTGAATAATATATATCATGTGATGACCCTTGGGAAAAAATCGAAAAAAAGTCTTGTGGTATGATGGATCAATTAATAGGGTGTCCTTAGCGCCACCCTAAAACAAATGCAACTTACACATTACACCCCACTAATATTAGAACTATGAGAAAATATTATGCATTTAGGATGTCAAGTATTCGTGTCCAACAATAATATAAACATGACACATTTATACATGTAAAAATATTATTTTTAGGGATAATTAAACGTGCATCCTAATTAAGTCATGTGAGTGACTTAAACTCCATCACATGCGTGGACTTAATCCTAAGTCATGTTTTTTGGTTTTATTGTTACGGGAAGTCCTTTTTATCGTTACGGAGCCTAGAATTTGAAATTTGTTTACTGTTTTGCCCCTTTCAAACTTCGATTCAGAGCGGTTTTGGTAGTTTTTGTGTGATCAATATTTTTTTCTTAGAAATCGAAGATTATTCAAGGAATTGGAAGTCCTTTTTTCAAATTGAAGCTATATTCATTGTCGGATTGTTAAAATCGATTCAAGGTATGGAGTGTTTCCATGATCAACTTGTTATGTTTGAAATCGAAGATAATTGAATCTTATTAAAATCCGTTTTATTTAATTTGAATCCACATTTTGTATCTGCTTTAGTAATTACTACAATTCAAAGTTATTTTTTAGAAATTGGAGGCAGATCGTGTGTCGATTTGTGATAATTGAGTCAATGTTATGCAAGTTTATGTCAATTTTATGGTTTTATTCATTTTGATTGTATATTTAGGTTAATAAGACGTAATTGATGTTTTTTTTTTGAAAGCATTATGTTTTTCAATTTTTTTATTTGCAATTGCGTTGTTGATATGATGCAATTGTCTTTATTTTTTTGTTCTATTATTTTTGTGAATTATGTATTGAAACCTTTTACTAAATTGCAATATCATTTTGTGATTGAATTTGAAGGAGACAGATAAATTTGAGCTTCTCTGTTCATATTTATTTTTTAATAAGATTTGTGTAATGTAATGAATTTATCTGATTTGATCTATTTGCCATATGAAACCATTATCACATAACAATGTGAATTTATCTGTTTGAAAGTCCACATATGAGGAGGTTTTTATTTACAGTTTTTGTAGTTTAGATGCTGAAATTTTTAAATATGAATTAAATCAGATTCATTTTGTAGTTCATATGTGATGATATAGTATTTTTATTGTTTTGTAGATGTTATGGATTTTCTCATGTTGTTGATGTTCAAATTTGGAGAGAAAAGTTGTTTGATGGCGTGTGGGAGGAATACACGATTTGACGATTTGATTGATCATATATGCACAAAATAGAAGGGGTTATCTGCTGTAATTGTTGGTTTGAGTTATAATCTGCCCGGACACTCGTTTTGTGTATTGGATGGTGAGTTGGATTTTAAAAATTTGATGTTTTATTGTGAGTCTCATTCAGTTTGAAGTATTAATGTTTCTGTGTCAAGTAAGATAATGGTTGAAGGGTATGATAACTTGTCGAGTGGTAGTGGTAATGGTAGTGATGTTCAATCCTATGTTGAGAGTGAGGCAGATTATGAAGTCAGTTGGATCCATTCTTTTTCCAAACATGGAGAGAAGGTTTTGATGTCTGCTGGTTGGTCGAAAGGTTTGTGTCATGTTGGTCAAATTTTTGAAGGAGGTGTTATTGAATTTCGGAGAGTCTTGTGTATGTTTTCAATTGATATTGGGTTTAAGTTTCGTTATGTAAAGAATGTCACTGTTAGGATAACGGCTGAATGTTTTTACAAGGCTAGTACTGAGTGTGGATGGTATGTTCACGGTCGTATAGAGAAGGGAAATTCATTTTTTTATGTAAGGTATCTTCTAAATGAACATACGTGTGGCTCTTCATACAAGACAACGAAACATCCAAGGATTAATTCGGAACTTGTAGCATCTCTTATTGTTGAAGAGATTAAAGAACGTCCCCTTACGCGGCCCGTGGATATCATTTACCACGTGAAAAAAAATTATGGATTGATTATCCATTATCATCTTGCATGGTGGGCTGTTGAGAGAGCTAGGCAACAAATATATAGTGACCAATCAGCATCATTTGATAGGCTTCGATGGTATAGGGAAGCGTTATTGAGTTCTAATCCAGGTAGCATATTTGAGATTGATTATGATAATAATTCGGGACGCTTTAAAAAGTTTTTTGTGTCATTCCATGCATGCATTGAAGGATTTAAGTTTTGTCGTCCTCTATTGTTTCTTAATGGCACATTTTTGAAATCCCGATATAAAAGAATTCTTCTTGTGGCTACAGGAAAGAACGGAAATCAAGGTATACACTATTTTGTTTTGTTCATAGTAAATTTATCTGTTTCAATTTATGTTCTTGTTATAAATTTCGTAATTTTTTTATTCAGGAATGTTTCCATTGGCATTTGCTATTGTTGATTCTGAAACAGAAGAAAATTGGGAATGGTTTTTATAGAAGTTATCACATATTACATCTTCATGTGTTATTAGTTTTATATCAGATAGGAATAAAGGACTTCTGAAATCGGTTCCGAAAGTTTTTTCGAATTGTTTCCACTTCTATTGTTTGCAACACTTGAAGAACAACCATAGAGACCATTTGTCCAGTTTGTTTTCAAAGCCTGTGAGGGAAAATGTTGTGAACATGTTTCGGAATTGTGCATATGAATCAAATCAATTCAAATTTAACCAAAAACTATATTTGTTACTTAAAGAAGGATCCGATCCAATTCGGAAGTTCTTGCAGACTTTGTAGAGGGAAAATTGGACGAGTTCGTATTTTGAAGGTCGGAAATATGGTGAAATGTATTTGAATGTTGTGGAGTCGTTTAATTAATGGATCCGTGAAGGTCGTCATTTGCCGATAATGGAGTTGGTTGATTATATTAGAGGGCACATTATGAAGATGATGGCTGACCGTAGGGAGATCGCTAATCGATGGAATGGATGCTTATGTCCTGAAATTGACAATCGAATTGATAATTTGTTAAAAGAAGGTAGGAGTTGGAGAGTTACTAAAGCATCTGAATTTGTCTTTGAGGTTCATTCGAAGGACATTGTTATGGTTGATCTATTGAAAAGAACTTGTTCCTATTATGAATACCAAGTGAATGGATTTTTGTGTGCTCATGCTGCTGTTGCTATTCAAAAGTCAGGGATGGATTTGAATAGGTTCATTGATAAGTTTTTCAGCAAGGAATATTTTGTTCAATCTTATAGGGAAGTGATTTATCTTGTTCCTACATTTGAAAGGGATGACGAATCTGATACAGAAATAATCATTAGTCCACCTAGTGCGAAGCGGATGGCTGGGAGGCCAAGAAAGAGAAGAATTGCTTCTCGTGGTGAAGAAAAGAGAAAATTTAAGTGTGGCACTTGTCGAAAAATAGGACATAACAGAAAAATTTGTCTGAGAAATTTGTAGATAGGGAGAGTTTTATATTACCTTTATTAAATTTTGTGTAGTTGATTGGATTATATATGTTTTCATATTTTGAAATGTGAATAATAGGATGTTACTGTTTTCTTATATTGGTTTTATATGCTTGTTTGGTTTGTTTAACTGTATATTAAATTTCAAAAATTTAATATGTAGATTTATTAGCTGAGTATGCAGATTACAGAAACATATTTTGTTGTTATATAAAATGTTATTTTACATATTTTTGCAAGTAAATTGTTTTCTGTCTTTTAGTTAGTGTGTTGTGTTTGTTGGCATCAAATTGAAATTTTCTCTTCAATATACGCCTAGTTGTTTACTATAACAAATAAAAAAGTGTTCAAATGCGAAAAAACAACATAGTTTGCAAAAGAAAATGTGTAAATTATTAGGCTTCCTAGATACGAACAACTTCGTTTTTTCTTGTACCTCACGTTCCAGCTTCCCCATGTGTCTGTCCTTGCTTTGCAACTTTGGCATGTTCATTTGTTGATTCTAATCATGTTAGTCAGTTCAGATTCAAGGCTAAAGGGTTATAATATAGTTATTCACTTTTGAAGGTTTCTGATGGGTTTGTTCAGATGGTGGTTTAGGTTGTGGCTGTTGACAGTAGGAGGTGGTGGATGTTCATGGCAGTGAAGGTGCTTGACATGGAGTAAAGGTCCTTTAGTCATTGCGACATGTGGAAATGATAATGGTGATTGAGAGAGGAGGATGGTAACTGAATTGAATTATCTTGGCTAATTTTATTATGAATATATTTAGGTTGATTTGGTGTTAAAATTTGAATTTTTTGGAGGTTTTTTTAGGGTTTTGAAATTTGATTTGAGGTTTATTTTTGCAGATTTTTGGTATACAACATCAAGTACTATTACTATTTTTGCTAGACATAACCAAGTACAGTTATTATTAATACCCAAAAACTTCTTTTCAAATTTTTAATTTTCAATGTCAAATTCATTTAGCTTATTTCAATTATTTAAATGAATTTGACATTGAAAATTAAAAATTTGAAAAGTAAAAATTTGAAAAGGAGATATTGGGTAGAAATAGTACTTGGTGATGTCTTTACATTCACAAAATAGGTTAAATATCTTTTCAGTTCTACTAGACATTTTATTTTAACCTTAAAATGAAGTGCTGATAAGGGAAAATATTTTTGAGATGGATCCTTCTCCTCAGCATAGAAAAGACATACATGAAAGTAGATATAAGGTCAACACTGACTTGGCTCAAGAGTAAATTCAATGGCTGCAAAAGTCCAACACTAAATGGATTAAATAAGGAGATCAAAATTACAATGCATTTCAGTCTGCTGTCAATGCCAATCAGGCTGTTGTAGCAATTCATAGATTAATTATATGAATTGCTATATCATAGAATTCTAAAGATGTTTAAAGCACTTTTGTAGAGCACTTTTAAGAAACATGGGAGGCAGAAACAACATGAATAAGTGAAATTTATCAGTGTGACTTTAATACAGTAAATTTATCGGTATGAGTTTAATAGAGTGAGTTTATGTCAACTAGATTAGGAATAAGTGATCATCAGATGGAAATGAAACAATCGTTGAATTGTAACAATGTTCATTTTTATAGTGAACCCCAATTATGAACGTGTTGCAATTTTGTGAAATTGGCAAAATATAAATATCAAATAATGGGAATATTTCATTTTAATTTGTTTGTGTAGTACCTTTGGAGTACAAAATATTATTTTACTCAAATAAGTTGTACTAACATTCAGAATAACTATTCAATATTAATCTTCAAACACATTCAAAATGATAATCTTCATTTAACATAGCTTGTGGAAATATGACAAAATTTGTTGATGCTAACAAACTTACAATGCAACATTCCATCTTCAATACAAAACAGTTATAGTAGTATTTATACTAAAGCTAATACATTCATTTATGTCGTATTTTGATTGATAGTAAGCAAGAAGAAAATGCTCCATATTTTTTTTGTTTTTGACAATCTCCATTGAGCAAAATTTTTTTTTTGGTATCCGGACATTTTTAAGTGTATCTTAACTAATTCACGTTCGCAATTCGTGACTTTTATTGGCCAAATATTATTTTAAGACTCTCCAGTGACCTCCTACCAGTGGGATAAGAGACTTGTTCATTGAGAAAATCATCTTGTTTTGAGATACCATCCTTTCAAAATATCAAGAATTGAAAGAGTCATGAGCTTCGCTGAACCATCGACCCTTACAACCCTACATGCACATGATGCTAATCTCCAACAACTCTCATTCTCAATCCTCCACAAACTCGAATCTTGCAAATCCATAAAACAAATCAAACAAATCCACTCCCTCATCATCAAAACAAACCCACCCCTCCAAACCCACCAACTCATTTACACCAAAATCATTTCTTTTACCATCTCTACTATATCACCATCCACAGACCTCAATTACCTCCACACTCTTTTCACACACTTATCCAACCCAAATATTACTCTCTACAACACCATTATTAAATCCCTCTCAACCCATGAAAACATTAACATCTCTTTAACTGCATTCTTCTTTTATTCCCAATTGCTCTCAAAAGGTTTATTTCCTAATAACTACACTTACCCTTTTCTTCTCAAGGCTTGTGCACACTCTTGTGCCTTGAGAAAAGGGGAACAGGTTCATGCACATGTTATTAAAAATGGGTTTGTATCAGATTTGTATGTTGTCAACACATTGATGAGATTGTATGCTGTTTGTGGTGGTATGGGTGAAGTTAGGAAGGTGTTTGATAAAAGTCCTCAATGGGACTTGGTTTCTTGGACCACTTTGATACAAGGTTATGTCAAGATGGGGTATTGGAAGGAAGGGGTGGGAGTGTTTTTTGAGATGTGTGAGGGAAATTTTAGGCCTGATGAAAGGACAATGGTGGTTGTGATTTCTGCGTGTGCGAAATTGGGAGATTTGAGTTTGGGTAGTAGGATACACGCGTATATGCATGATCATAATGTGAATTTTGATGTATTTGTCGGAAATGCATTGGTTGATATGTATTTGAAATGTGGTGACGCTAATTTTTCTCGAGAGGTGTTTGATGAGATGCCTGTCAAAAATGTGGTTTCTTGGAATTCTATAATATTAGGACTGTCCCAACAAGGGGAATACAAAGAAGCTTTGAATTTGTTTCGGGAGATGCAGAGTCGAGGCATCAAACCGGATAATGTCACGTTAGTTGGTGTGCTTAACTCATGTGCTAATTTAGGAGTACTCGAATTGGGCAAGTGGGTGCATGCGTATGTTGATAGAAATCGCTTGGAAGCCGATGGGGTTTTAGGAAACGCGCTTATAGATATGTACGCAAAGTGTGGAAGTATTGATGAAGCAGTTAGAGTGTTTGAAGGGATGAAGTCTAGAGATGTGTATACATATACAACCATGATTTTTGGGTTAGCCATAAATGGGCAAGGAGAGAGTGCATTAGACATCTTCTATGAGATGCCCCAAATGGGCATAAAACCGGATAACGTGGCATACATTGGTGTCCTCATGGCGTGTAGCCACGCCGGACTTGTAGAAGAAGGCCTTGAGCATTTTGTCAACTTGTCAGCTTTACTTAAACCTCAGCTTGAGCATTATGCATGTGTGGTTGACCTTTTGGGTCGAGCAGGGTTGATAAGCGAGGCAAAACAGTTCATTGAGAATATGCCAATTGAGCCCGATGCTTTTGTTTGGGGAGCATTGTTGGGAGCTTGCAGGATATATGGAAAAGTTGAGCTTGGGAGAAGTGTGATGGAAAAACTTGTTAAGATGGAGTCCGAGAGAGATGGTGCTCGTATACTCATGTCAAATATATATTCATCTTTGAATAGATGGGGAGAAGCTTTGAAGTTGAAGAAGGAAATGAAAGAGAGGAAAATGAAGGAGAGCCCTGGGTGCAGCTCAATTGAAGTGGATGGTGTGGTTTATGAATTTCGGAAAGGAGATAAGGCACACCCAAAAGCTAAAGAGATTTACTTGCTGCTAGATGAAATGAGTAGTCACTTAGAGGATAGTGGGGAATTAACATAGTGGTGGAATTGGCTCATGCTACCCGGCCAGAGGATCTGCCATATAATTTTTGTCTCAGTATAAGCTTTGGTGAAACAAAACGACATATTTTTAGACAATTAAACATATTTTAAAGGAACAAAACAATTATGAATAATTATAATAATAGTAGGGCTTGGTGCCATGGCTCTGCAACTCGCCATAAACTGGCTTTACTTGAAAATTTCCGAACTTCTGAGTGTCAACTCCGTGATTTGGAGGCGGGGTTTCTACGGAGTATTCACATGAAGGAAGAAGTGTATTTGGCAAACATCCACTCCAAGTAAAATTGGCTGGTAATTTATGAAAACTTTAAAAAATTCATTTCATGAAGTGTCTGGTGTTTTTCCACAACCATAATGAGAAAAAGAACGAAAAGGTTGTCAATTGTTTGCACCTTTCCGCTAATGCAATGGCACGTTAAACTTCACAGGCTCTTAATACACTATATACTGTACTATGTCAAATTAAAAGACAAGCTGTGTGTTTCACTCTGTAATATAATATGGTGAAAACTTAAACGAATTACATTTAAATGAATTTTGGTATGTACCATACATATAAAATGCGTACCTTAAATTACATTCCAGTGAAAAATGTCAAAAACTTCTTCTGGGTATGTTCGTTTTGCTCATACTCAACTCTTTTGATTCTATTAAAACGAACTCACATTATTTAGAGTCATTACTACTCTTGAGACTCCCCCAATACGGATTTAATTAATTTAATAATCAAATAAAGATTTCTGAATTTTTGCATTATTTTTTTTGGTAGCATACCATGAGGTGTGCGAGCGAGCTTGCGCGCACCTCGATTAATCCCCATTCGTGGTTCGTGGCGTCCGCTGACCAAACATTATTTTGACAGGGTCGGGATCGAACTGAGGACCAAACTCAATCCACCCTTAAGACTGTCCCAGTAACATTCTTATATTACTGGGCAAGGAGCTTGGTTGAATTTTTGCATTACTCAATCTAAGTTAATATACATGAGTATTTTTCATTAAAGAAATAATTATAAATGTTTAGGGGATGTTTGGTTTGCAACTATAATTCTGTTTTCTCTGTTTAAACACAATTCTGATAATAATTTTCGTTTGGCAACTGGTTTTTAAATACAGAATTATAATATTTCTGTGTTATAATCAAGTTTTTTAGAAAACAGGTTTAGGGTGTTTTATAACTTCTGTTTTTTATTTTTCTACTTAGAATTATTCATTCTTAATATTTTAACGCAGTTATACCTTAATATATAATATACATACATAATACATTACTATGTGTGTAATTCTTATAAATAAAAAAATATATATGTAGATGTACACAAAATTACGTATGGAATAATATAAAGTTAAATAATATTATCAATGGATACATGATACTTATATATAGTTTTATTCATGTATTATTAATGTATGAAATAATATAAAATATACATATAGTACATAGGTATTAAAAAATATTATCAATTTATGTATGTATATAATTTTATAGTGAATTATACATGCAATATCATTATATACTTTAAAATACATGATATTAAATGTACGTGTATATAATTTAGTATGTATGTATGTATGTATGTATGTATGTATGTATGTATGTATGTATGTATGTATGTATATGTGTATACATTCATGTATGAAAGTTATATATATATATATATATAGAAAGTCTCCTGTAAGAACTCCTTATGGTGCAGACCTCGGTACATACCATTTTTTTAAAATAGTAAAAAAATGAATTTTTTGATGAAACTTCATGGATATGCTCTTCATGGTATGTACCGAAGACTGCACCATAAGGAGTCCTTACAGGAGATGGCCTCTTTCTCTCTCTCTCTCTCTCTCTCTCTCTATATATATATATATATATATATATATATATATATATATATATATATATATATATATATATATATATATATATATGTATGTATGTATGTATGTAAACTCCCCAACATACCTCATTGAATGTAGCTAAAAATACATGATATTAAATGTACATGTATATAATTTATGATGTATGTATGCATGTATATATGTATACATTCACGTATCTTGTATGTATGAAAGTTTTATGTATGTTTATATATACACACATACACACACACATATGTACGATATAAATATACATGTTTGCCAATTTTGTTAAATTTTTAAAAAACTGTATTTAAAAACAAGTTTACAAAACGCACACCAATAATTATAAACACAAAAAAATGAATTTTAAAACTGTATTTAAAAACAGCGTTTAAATCGAGTTTTCTGAATAGAGAACCAAACAGGCGCTTATAATATTTTCTAGAAATTGCAAATTGTAGGTCCCCAAAATATAGTTTTTGCTTTCGCGGAATTAAGTTAAAGATGAATGCAAATCAACTTTCTCTTTTTGAAAACTCTTTTTCAATTTTATCAAACGAAGTTGTGACACAAATTAACTTAACCAGATTTTATCTTGATTAATACTAAACATGCATCTAGTGATTAAAGCAAGTAACGTTAACTAAAGATACTCACAATGCCGGATGTACGAGGCAAAACCCAAATCATGAAAAAACCTCGGACGGCCCAAGCCAGACAATCATGAACAATGATTTTACAAAGACAGATTAGCCTTACACACAGACTCGATCCCCACGGGTCTTGACACTCCTTCTAATCTTCTACCGTTCTTCAATAGTGCCCATGCAGAAATTTCATCTTCCATGATGCTTGTCCACAACACTCTACTCCACGAATGTCTCGGTGTCCACAGATACGGCCTTGTGTCGTCTACGATGTTGAACACAAAAGTAACCTTCTTTGCTTATCCACCGCAAAACCAGAAATGTTCAAGTGTTGAACAAATCCAACTTGTTGTAACAAATACCACATAAATATGGTAATGATAGCTCGGATCTTTGCAAACGCTAAGGATGTGTTTAAGCCTTTTAAGCCTTAGAAAACATGTGCAGAAAAACGTACTGTTTGAAAAGTGAATTCATTCTACATGCACATCGAGAAAAGGAGTAGGACCTGACTTAAATATAATTTTTAAGTCGGTGTAAATCTCGTTCGAGTGAGATGCCATGTCGTTCGAACGATAGTGGATCTCGTTCGAACAACATCTAAAGTCGTTTGAACGACATCGTCAGATAGAGTTCCAAACTGTTCTAACTTTAAAAGTGTTTTATATAAAACCAACTCTAATCCAACACAAATCCGTCCTTTATTTGATGTGTAAACATTTAAAAAATAAATAAAATAACATCCTTATTTTATAAAATGAATTCCGAGTTTTATTAACATTATGCACTCATACTTGTAGATAGGGAGAGTTTTATATTACCTTTATTAAATTTTGTGTAGTTGATTCGATTATATATGTTTTCATATTTTGAAATGTGAATAATAGGATGCTACTGTTTTCTTATATTGGTTTTATATGCTTGTTTGGTTTGTTTAACTGTATATTAAATTTCAAAAATTTAATATGTAGATTTATTAGCTGAGTATGTAGATTACAGAAACATATTTTGTTATTATATAAAATGTTATTTTACATATTTTTGCAAGTAAATTGTTTTCTGTCTTTTAGTTAGTGTGTTGTGTTTGTTGACATCAAATTGAAATTTTCTCTTCAATATAAGCCTAGTTGTTTACTATAACAAATAAAAAAGTGTTCAAATGCGAAAAAACAATATAGTTTGCAAAAGAAAATCTGTAAATTATTAGGCTTCCTAGATACGAACAACTTCGTTTTTTCTTGTACCTCACGTTCCAGCTTCCCCATGTGTCTGTCCTTGCTTTGCAACTTTGGCATGTTCATTTGTTGATGCTAATCATGTTAGTCAGTTCAGATTCAAGGCTAAAGGGTTACAATATAGTTATTCACTTTTGAAGGTTTCTGATGGGTTTGTTCAGGTAGTGGTTTAGGTTGTGGCTGTTGACAGTAGGAGGTGGTGGATGTTCATGGCAGTGAAGGTGCTTGACATGGAGTAAAGGTCCTTTAGTCATTGCGACATGTGGAAATGATAATGGTGATTGAGAGAGGAGGATGGTAGCTGAATTGAATTATCTTGGCTAATTTTATTATGAATATATTTAGGTTGATTTGGTGTTGAAATTTGTAATTTTTGGAGGTTTTTTTAGGGTTTTGAAATTTGATTTGAGGTTTATTTTTGCAGATTTTTGGTATACAACATCAAGTACTATTACTATTTTTGCTAGACATAACCAAGTACAGTTATTATTAATACCCAAAATCTTCTTTTCAAATTTTTAATTTTCAATGTCAAATTCATTTAGCTTATTTCAATTATTTAAATGAATTTGACATTGAAAATTAAAAATTTGAAAAGAAGATATTGGGTAGAAATAGTACTTGGTGATGTCTTTACATTCACAAAATAGGTTAAATATCTTTTCAGTTCTACTAGACATTTTATTTTAACCTTAAAATGAAGTGCTGATAAGGGAAAATATTTTTGAGATGGATCCTTCTCCTCAGCATAGAAAAGACATACATGAAAGTAGATATAAGGTCAACACTGACTTGGATCAAGAGTAAATTCAATGGCAGCAGAAGTCCAACACTAAATGGATTAAATAAGGAGATCAAAATTACAATGTATTTCAGTCTGCTGTCAATGCCAATCAGGCTGTTGTAGCAATTCATAGATTAATTATATGAATTGCTATGTCATAGAATTCTAAAGATGTTTAAAGCACTTTTGTAGAGCACTTTTAAGAAACATGGGAGGCAGAAACAACATGAATAAGTGAAATTTATCAGTGTGACTTTAATACAGTAAACATGGGAGTCAATTGTTTGCACCTTTCCGCTAATGCAATGGCACGTTAAACTTCACAGGCTCTTAATACACTATATACTGTACTATGTCAAATTAAAAGACAAGCTGTGTGTTTCACTCTGTGATATAATATGGTGAAAACTTAAACGAATTACATTTAAATGAATTTTGGTATGTACCATACATATAAAATGCGTACCTTAAATTACATTCCAGTGAAAAATGTCAAAAACTTCTTCTGGGTATGTTCGTTTTGCTCATACTCAACTCTTTTGATTCTATTAAAACGAACTCACATTATTTAGAGTCATTACTACTCTTGAGACTCCCCCAATACGGATTTAATTAATTTAATAATCAAATAAAGATTTCTGAATTTTTGCATTATTTTTTTTGGTAGCATACCATGAGGTGTGCGAGCGAGCTTGCGCGCACCTCGATTAATCCCCATTCGTGGTTCGTGGCCTCCGTTGATCAAACATTATTTTGACAGTGTCGGGAATCGAACTGTTGACCAAACTCAATCCACTCTCAAGACTGTCCGAATAGCAGTCTTATATTACTGGGCAAGAAGCTGGTTGAATTTTTGCATTACTATATCTACGATAATATACTTGAGTATTTATCATTAAAGAAATAATTATAAATGTTTATAATCTTTTCTAGAAATTGCAAATTGTAGGTCCCCAAAATATAACTTTTGCTTTTGCGGAATTAAGTTAAGGATGAATGCAAATCAACTTTCTCTTTTTGAAAACTCTTTTCAATTTTATCAAACTAAATTGTGACACAAATTAACTTAACTGGATTTTATCTTGATTAATCCTAAACATACATCTAGTAATTAAAGCAAGTAAAGTTAAGTAAAGATACTCACAACTCCGGATGTACGAGGCAAAACCCAAATCAGAAAAAAATCTCGGAAGACCCAAGCCAGACAATCACTATGAATAATGATTTTACAAAGACAGATTAGCCTTACACACATACTCGATCCCCACGGGTCTTGACGCTCCTTCTGATCTTCTACCGTTCTTCAATAGTGCCCACGCAGAAATTTCGTCTTCCACGATGCTTGTCCACAACACTATACTCCACGAATGTCTCGGTGTCCACCGATACGGCCTTGTGTCGTCTAAGATGTTGAACACAAAAGTAACCTTCTTCGCTAATCCACCGCAAAACCAGCAATGTTCAAGTGTTGAACAAATCCAACTTGGTGCAACAAATATCACATAAACATATGGTAATTATAGCTCGGATCTTTGCAAACGCTAAGGATGTGTTTAAGCCTTTTAAGCCTTAGAAAACATGTGCCGAAAAACGTACTGTTTGAAAAGTGAATTCATTCTACATGCACATCGAGAAAAGGAGTAGGACCTGACTTAAATATAATTTTTAAGTCGATGTAAATCTCGTTCGAGTGAGATGCCATGTCGTTCGAACGATAGTGGATCTCGTTCGAACGACATCTAAAGTCGTTTGAACGACATCGTCAGATAGAGTTCCAAACTGTTCCAACTTTAAAAGAGTTTTATATAAAACCAACTCTAATCCAACACAAATCCGTCCTTTATTTGATGTGTAAACATTTAAAAAATAAATAAAATAACATCCTTATTTTATAAAATGAATTCCGAGTTTTATTAACATTATGCACTCATACTTGTGTGATCTCGGAATGCAATTAAACCTTGAAGACGTAAAATTGCACCAATTAAACTTCGACATGATTAAATATTTGTAGCTTTGCGGTAACGTCTTCAATCATTATTTGATATGTCATAGACTCGTGGGATCAGACAATAAAAAATTATCTATGACTCAAACATATTTTGTTCCGAGAATAAGTCAAAACTATATTAAGACTCAATTGGAAATTTGGTCCTTACAAATCTCCCCCTTTGACTATTCCGGGACAAAATCAACAGTGAAATGCCTAAGTCGGGCCGTCAAGCCGTATGAAGCCTAAAACTCATCCCATAAAACCCAAAATGAAAAATACATCATTAGTAGAGGATAAAATTCTTCAACAATGGACCAGCAAGCATGAAACTGTCTCGAATGTCTGAATGTGATATAAACTTGAAATATTGAATCTTCTTTAATCATACCTACACACATGAAACAGACAAATACCCAGTGAAGTATGGAGGAACAAATGATATAAGTTAATATGAATACCAATATGTAAACATGACAAAAAACTCCCTCTACATCACAGACATCTCTCCCCCTTGCTATCTCAAATAGACAATCCGGTGAAAAGATAAACAAAACTAGCATGTGATATACCAATATGATTTCTTGAACTGCATAAATAAAAACCAATACCAAAAATACAAATCATTAAGCAGTAGGGTACTGAAATAGAACACAACTAGAAAAAGTCAAAAGCACGTCGTTTGAACGAAAGATGACGTCGCTCTAACGAAAGATAGTGTCGTTAGAACGACATATCCAAACTTTCAGTCTCCCCAGAAAGTTAAATAGTGTTGCCCAGTGAACAGATAATATAGAGATTCTAACAGAAAGAGACTCAAAACTGCGAAATAGTAGCAAAACCAAAAAAAAAATATGAGTAACATGCTAACATAGTATCGATGTGCCTAAACATGAACATGGAATTTATGTGCGTGAACTAAAACAAAGGAATCATTATTTCAACACATCGAAACGATCAAGAAGCTCTAATAAATAGCAATCTATCATCAAACTTTATTATATCCATATATGACAATTAAAGTGTGAACTTAATGAACTAAACAAACATCATGCACATGAATACGGAATTTCGACGATTCTACAAACAATAACGTCATGACACGAATTTTCAACTATAAGATTCTTTGTGCAAACCCGTTTAAATTTTTAAATCCATCCAAACTCCCTAAAAAATATATCATATTTTTCTTTGGAATGAAATAAACTAATTTGGCCCATTTTCGACATATGATTCTTTTTATTGTCTTCTGAATTTTTTGGGCTCTTTTAAAAGGTGGTTTTCACGACGAGCCAATTTTACACTCTCGCGGCCCTTTCCCGTACACTCATCATATTTTAAATAAAAAAACTCACGGATAAACGGTTATTACATGCACACCTCCTCCTTATGTCTACTTACGCATAGATGACAAAATTGAGATAAGAACATCTCACTAAGTTCAAATATACAATAGTAGTCAAACATCCATATAAAGTCATGCATGTGTGCAAAGATGACATATATATAAAGTCAAATCAAAACATATATCAACTTCGAAACATCTCCGTAATACAATGGTTAAGATCAATATAAGCATCGATTGTAATGACCAAATGTCCTAGCCACATAGATAATGGAAGGAAGGGGGTCCAAGCACACCAATATGCCATATCAAACATGTTATCTCAAAAATAAAAAATAAAACTGAAAAACTTTTTGGCCTTTTCAAAATATTTTGACTCAAATAAAAACAAAATCTTTTTGTGTTTTTTTTTTCAAAAAACTTTCAAAGCAAAAATCTTTTTGAATTTTTTTAAATAAAATGAAAACAATAATACAAAATGATAAACATGGTAGTATACTCAACCTTTATATTTAGCATGGAAAGAATCAAGTGCAACCAAATGAGAACCATGAAGTTTTATTCCTAAAGCTACCAAATCTGACTTCCTTACCCAAGTAGGTGCGTAACGACGCATGGGGGTGGGGGGAATCGGGGCAACTTTATTCCTAAACTTCCTAAACTTTCGAGGAGCATTTCTAAGGTCATAGAAAAACTTTCTAAGGTGACCTTTCCTATCACAAAACGTGCAAGTGTAGCGATGGTATGGAAAGTGACCTACATGTGGACCTTTTCTAACTTTCTTACGTGGCTCTCTCACATGTGCGGGGGGAATGGTAACAACACGATCATCAAAACCAATACCTCCCCTATCGCTCTTAATTTGGACAGTGCCTAGCATCCTATCCAACTTCTCACTTCTAGCCTCCAAGTCAAACTGAACTCTAGACGACTCTCTTTAACTCTCCTCCAACTCCTTAATCCTAGACTCGAGTAGACGTGTAGACTCCTCAAACTCTAGAACCTCCTTTTTCAAAGCCTCCATCATTCTCGATGTACTCTAGCTTCTCCTTAATCTTCTTCTCCCGTTCCCTAAGATCCTCAATCAACACATCATTATTTTCTACGGCACACTCTTTTAACTTAGCTTGCAATTTCGAGTTAGCCTTTTTCACCTTTACTGTCTCCTTAAACAACTCTCGAAATTAAACTCTCCTACGTAGATCTCCTCATCCTCGCTCTCATCACCCTCACCCTCTCGTGAAGCACTCTTAACAGCCTCGGAAGTGTCATGCACATGAGTATCCTCGTGGGAAGATATATCTTCGTCGCTCACATGACATGCCATAAACGCAACAAGGTTATGCTCAATGGGGGAATCCTCTCCCTCTTCTGTTCACTATCACTTAAGGTGACATTGTATGCTATCGGTTTATTTCCCTCTTTCTTAAGTCTAGTGGGACACTTAGCTACTTTGTAACCATACCACTCACACCCGAAACACCTATCACACTCATCTCTCTTAGGTTTCTCACTCTTATCCTTAGGTGTGGAGTTTCCCTTGTTCTTGAATTTCTCAAACGTTTTGGCATCTTTTGGTTGCTTATGAATTTGAAAAAACTTCCTAAACTTTCTTGCCAACAAGATGACATCCTCAAAGTCGGAATCGGAGTAGCCATTCGAAACTTTAGTCTCCTCCTTAAGGGGTTTCATAGAAATGCCCTTTTCTTTATTAGGCACTTTCTTGGAGGTAAACATATCAAGTTCATAGGTTTGTAAGTCACCTACGATCTCTTCTAGTTTCGACGAGCCAATCATACTAAGGGAATTCATAACGGTCACTTTAGCATCAAACCTACTTGGCAACGATCGCAGAATTTTCTTAATCACTCGGTTATCAAAAATCTTCCCACCTAGGTTAAACGCCGAATTAACAATAGTGGACAACCTAGTGTAAAATTCATCAAATGTCTCACTCTCTAACATATTAATCGTCTCAAACTGTGTAGTGAGATTTTGCAACTTAGACGCCCTAACCGTGCTCGTGCCCTCGTGAGTGAGTGCTAGTGTATCCCAAGCTTCTTTCGAAGTTTCAGTAGCCATGTTACGATTATACTCTTCAGATGTGACATGTGAGGAAATAACGTGCAGCCGTTTAGAGTTATATTATGCAAGCCTATGTTTAGTCTCAGTCCATGACTCAACGGGTTTCAAACTAGTGATCTCACCCTCTCGTGTGACAGGTGGTGTCCAACCTTTTTCAACAACTAACCAGACATGCTCATCAATGGATTTTAAAGAATTTTTTATTCACATTATCCAATAAGCATAGTTGGTGCCATAAAAAACAAGAGTGCGAAAACTATCATAATTTCCAAAATTCATCCTTACAAGCAACAGGGATCAAACACAATAAAAAAGTATTTCTAGCTCTGATACCAATTTGTAGGTCCCCAAAATATAACTTTTGCTTTTGCGGCATTAAGTTAAGGATGAATGCAAATCAACTTTCTCTTTTTGAAAACTCTTTTTCAATTTTATCAAACCAAGTTGTGACACAAATTAACTTAACCAGATTTTATCTTGATTAATCCTAAACATGCATCTAGTGATTAAAGCAAGTAAAGATACTCACAACGTCGGATGTACGAGGAAAATCCCAAATCGGGAAAAAACCTCGGACCGCCCAAGCCAGACAATCACTATGAACAATGGTTTCACAAAGACAGATTAACCTTACACACAGACTCGATCCCCATGGGTCCTGATTCTCCTTCTGATCTTCTACCGTTCTTTAATAGTGCCCATGCAGAAATTTTATCTTCCACGATGCTTGTCCACAACACTCTAATCCACGAATGTCTCGATGTCCACCGATACGACCTTGTGTCGTCTACGATGTTGAACATAAAAGTAACCTTCTTCGCTTCTCCACTGCAAAACCAGCAATATTCAAGTGTTAAACAAACCCAACTTGGTGCAACAAAGATCACATAAACATATGGTAATGATAGCTCGGATCTTTGCAAACTCTAAGGATGTGTTTAAGCCTTTGAAGCCTTAGAAAACATGTGTAGAAAAACGTACTGTTTGAAAAGTGAATTCGTTCTGCACGCACACTGAGAAAAGGACTAGGACGTGACTTAAATATAATTTTTAAGTCGATGCAAATCTTGTTCGAGCAAGATGCCACGTCGTTCGGACGACAGTGGATCTCGTTCGAACGACATCTAAAGTCGTTTGAACGACGTCATCAGATAGAGTATCAAAGTATAAAACCAACTCAAATCCAACACAAATCCGTCATTTATCTGATGTGTAAATATTTAAATATTTTAGAAAATATTTAAAAAAAAATAACATCCTTATTTTATAAAATGAATTCCGAGTTTCACTAACATTATGCATTCATACCTGTGTGATCTCGGAATGCAATTAAACCTTGAAGAAGCGAAATTGCACCAATTAAACTTCGACATGATTAAATCTTTGTAGCTTTGTCGCAACGTCTTCAATCATTCTTTGATATGTCATATACTCGTGGGATCAGACAATGAAAAAGTATCTATGACTCAAACATGTTTTGTTTCGAGAATAAGTCAAAACTATATTAAGACTCAATTAGAAATTTGGTCCTTACACAAATAAAAGAATCAAGGTATTTACATTGCTTGCTTCTTTTACGTATCTCTTTGTTAAAAGTTGAGTGTTTAATATAATACATTAAAGTGGGATAAACCAATCTCAATGTATTAAAGTATCCCTAGTCACTAGGGAGGATGTAAGACCAAAGCAAGGCGGATTAGGTGAGAAAATAATAGGTAGTAAAAGTTAGTACAAAAATGTAATATATATTATTATTGTCCTCCTTTAATATTCCCTCTAATGGTAACCAAAAATTCAGGCTCGACATAATATAAGAGAAAAAAATAATGTTATCATATTTGTGGGCACATCTTATAAAAAGTTTATGAATCCGCCCATGACTAGTGCTTGTCTGTTTATATTTTGCCGTAAAATAGTATGTAATGGGTATGACGTAAAGGTGAATATACAATTAGGGTTGTAAACAACTATTCACAAATCCGTCGAGTATGAACAGAATCAGACAACATGTTTAAATATATCGGAGAAAACGAATACAAACACACACACACACACACACACACACACACACACACACACACACACACACACACACATATATATATATATATATATATATATATATATATATAAGATAGGTGATGTGGATGGTGAAATATATGTATGATATTTTTAACTTTATATGTATGATATTTCATGTGTTTTTATGTGTTTTATGCATGATATTTTATGTATGCATGTACATACATAAAATATCATGCTAAAAGTAGTATATATAGAGAGTTGTGCTATGCGTACAAAACAACTCCAGAAAGTCTTCCCCAAAAGTAAAATTTTTTGTGCCCTGGTGGGACCCCATACCACAATGCAATATTTAATAGGTAGGTGAGAGAATATGTGGAATCCACATCAGATTTGGGGGAATTTTTTGTACTCATAGCATTATTCATATATATATATATATTATTATATATACTATACTATTATACTACTAATATACTATTATACTATTATTTTTTAAATATGTGCTATTAAATTATTTTTTTTAATTAAATTAATTTCTAAAATTTTAAAAAAATATTGTTTAATTTTTTTTTTTTTTTAATGGTGTTTTTTTATTAAAAGGGCGGGTTATTATGGGATGAATTTTATCACGAGGGAAAATTTATCGTCATGCCCTCGGCACGGGCATCCGCTAGTATATATATATATATATATGTAGAGTATCTATATATACGAAAGTTCGTTGTCTCGAATACATGTATCCAAAGAAAATTTAAATTTAATTTTTTTTCTTGTTAATGCATCCATATTTATCCTTTTTTTGAATTTGGTACCTTTCACTAATTTTATTTCAATTTTAATTATTTTTCGCCATTAAATATCATTACATATTACTTTGTGAGGTGAAATTTTCACATTTAGCGAAGAAAAATGTACCTAGTTCAAATAAAAGTAGTGAAACATACCAAACTCAAAACATGATAATTATGGACCTTTTAAAGTTAAAAAAAAATCTATAATTTTATTCTTAAAGAGATAACTTTTATGCATCCATTGATTTTGTAATGAAAAATATCTATACAATTGATTTAACATGATCTTAGCCACTTAATTTGAATCTAGCTGAAACCAATCTCAGTAAACTTAACTAAAAAAAAATTGAAACTCACATAATTTAAAAAGGGTTTTAGTTGTTTATGAATATGAATTAGGAATTACGGTGTAGTCTTAGACCTTATCGTATTATAACTTCAACACATATGTGTCTCATCTCCTCAACTCTCCTTTAATAAGTTTAAGGTTAGACATTGCCTTGGGAAACATCCATGAAGATGAAACAACTCTCTCTCTTTCTCTTTCTCCTTTTTCTTCTTCCAAACTATATAGCTCTTTGTTAGCAACCTTAATGGGATAAAAATTAGCGCACAAACACACACAACGTATGGAACAATTCTCCATATGGAAGCTCAACCAGGGCTCAATTTGGAGTTGGTCCTTGGTCAGCCCATTCCAGTTGGGAGAGATTTTCATTTAGATTTGACTCTGGCGCCACCGATGGTGGATGACCGACCGACCCAACCATTAGTAGGAAGATAACAAGCACCTGTAGTTGCAGATGTAATTTCGGAAAGGGGGGGGGGGGGGAGAACTCGATAGCATCGTACATGACCCCATCCACAAGGAGAATTCTCCGTGGAACAGCAGGCTGCATTAAACGATCGAGCCATCTCCCACCTTTCCCAAAAAGAAAAAAATATCATGCAATCCCTTTACCCCCAGGATCAATGGAAAAACTCGAGGTCTATCCGAGAGTGGATCTTTGTCGTAAAGGGAGATGGTGAAATCGACCTCGATAAACTGAAAAAATCCTTTTTGATTTGGAAAAAAGAAGAAGGAATAACTATTGGGCTCACGAACTGGCACTAAGAAAACGACATTGGAATTTGTCAAAATCCGGATAGAGCCTGGGGGGAAAGGTGGGGTAGGGGAGAGGCGAGGTGGAATATAACGTTTTCATGGTCCAACGTTATATATATATATATAAAGAGCTAGATAGTTTGGAAGAAAAAAAAGAGAGAGAGAAAGAGAGAGAGTTGTTTCATCTTCATGGATGTTTCTCAAGGCAAGGTCTAACTTTAGACATATTAAAGGAGAGTAGAGCCCACACACACACACAACACACACACACACACACACACACACACACACACATATATATATATATATTGTAGGTGGTTATATACTTCAGGTAATGATGTTCAATACACACAAGTCAAACAAGAATGAATTTGATAGAAAGTAATGAAATCATACACACAACACGTACTTCAGCAACGTGCCTACATCCACGGGGTGCTAGGGTTTATTCTTTCTTTTTTTAGAGAACTAGTCGACAGAGTTGTAGTATTGCTCGACATTACAATATTGCATGCTCCAGTCATAAGGGTCGAGTTTACATTTATAGAGAAGCTCAGGAGAGTCCTAAGCCCTGTTAATAGTTGTCCATAAGAGTTCGAAGTTATCTTTTATCTTAATCGTCCGTTACAAGTGATTGACTTGAAGGAGTCTTTTCTGGCCTGGACTCTTAATCAATTATAGGCCCACATGACCTGAGCGTTTTTGCCAATACACACACACACACACACACACACACACACACACACACACTGATAATGTACCTTAATAAAATCATTAAAAATACCTAAAATAATTAGAAACTGAGTTGGTTAAGCCGACGCATTTTGAAATGATGTACGACGTTCTTTTTTCCATATAGTGAACTAAAAAATTTCAGATATTTGTTGAGGAACACGTATAATGGGGTTGTGATAAATCGAAAATATAGTAAGATTATTGCAATATATGTTAATAAATAATGTAAAGGATATCAACCCGGTGGATTCATATAAGGATACTCTTGTATGTATTATTTAGGCATATTCAAATTTGGATAGTGCACTTTTAAATCGTTACACATAAGATAGTATGAAATTCTCTTTGTATTCGTATGTTACCAACCCCATCTACGAATTGGTAAGATATAACGATTATAAATTTATAATAAACAAAGAAGGGAATCAAATATGAAAACTCATATGCAGGCATGTCTGGTTAGTTAATTAATATAAAAGTTAATTATACCTTTAAAATAAGTCCTAATCAAATTCCATTTGAAGATTAGTTCATTACGAAAAAAAATGTTTTTCTGTTTGGTTGTTTTAGTTTTGAAAATGAAAGATGTATCAAGATTTTGCTTTATTTTGAGTCATTTAAAAAAAATAAAAAGATATTATGTTTTGAAAAAATTGCAAAATCACAAAAATAGATATGTTTTAAATTTTTTGTATAGCTAGTGTTAAGACGATAAAATTTTGTGGAACTCACCATGCTATCTAATTCTATATTATGGGATTAGTTTCTTAAGAAGGTAGTGGGATGTGCATGTTTTTCTTCATCATTTTATGAAGTTCTCCGAAAACGACTCATATTGACTATGTTGTGGTCATTGCCATACTGCAAACACGTATACGAGTTGACGATGGTGTATTTTCGATTTTGATCCGATAAATTTGCTTGCATTTGTTTTCACTCAAACAGGTCGTATTTTTTCGCTAGTTTTTTTAGGTGTGCATGCAAGAATTATTGCTTGTGAGTTTAAATAAAAATGATAAGAGAAACATTGGTAAGAGATATCTTAAGATGTCGATAGCTACCATTGACAAGAAACTTATATTTATGTGCCAATGAGAAGAAAAATGAATTATCTATACAAATGCATAATCCTAAGGAATAAAAATGAAATATCTAAAAAGCATGTGTTTGGGGAAGATATAAGTTGAAGACCAATGGGTTTACAAATTTTTGTCTAGTATGTGATTTGTTTTTGCCTTATTGAACTGTTAACGCAAGTTGTTAAAATTTAGGTCTTATTCAGCATGAACATTTGTAAAACTAACCACTTTTCAATATGATTAACTTCTAAATTATTTTCAACTATGGGTTGGATTAAATGTTCGTGCATAAAATATCTCGGGTACATCTAACTTTTTTCGATATCTAGTTCACTCCTATTCCCATGAGATAATTTGTGTGGGTTTAATAGATTTAATGTTATCCTGCATTAAGTAACCCACTTATATTTGAATTGGTTTTGTTTATTCGATTATGTTGAGATATGGATTACTTTTGTACTTAACTGATACGTGATTATGAATGTCCGTATTTCCATGTTGTATAAATATTACTTATCTCAATTGAGCACATGTCTTCACATAGTATTATTCACATGCTTAGATTTAATTGATTTGTGGTATATGTTGTCGATTTCTTTCCTTTGTCTACAAAAAAGGAGAGAAAATTTTGGATTGGGTGGAGGTGGTAGTATTTGTTAAGGGAGTAGTATTTCTTTCCTTATGGAATCCACAATATTTGGATATATCGCTCTTGTTAGGAGGCACCCTTAACTTCTCAGGCCATAGCAGATCCTTATTGTGCTTAATTTCTTCTAGGATATAATGAATGCTAACACTCAATGGAGTGTAGCACTACACCCAATCCTGGGAATGGTCACGTCCAGTTGGTCACGGCCCAAGTCCGCGACCAAATAGTCGTGGACTTGGGGGCCGTGACCATGTCAATTTTTGGCGTGACCATATTCATTACCACACTGAATCATGGGTGCTCTGAAAGTGGTCACGAACCAAATCCCAGACCAATGTGGGTCACGGATTTGGGCCGTGACCAGGGCGTGACCATGTTGGTGCCAAATTCGCTCCAAAATTCCCTCCAGGCTTGGTCGCGGATGGGTCACGGACTTGGATCATGACCATAGGCATGACGAAGCACAAAACATATACATATGGGGTCACGGCTGGGGAACGTGACCAATTCTGGGTGTGGGTCACGGCTATGGGCCGTGACCATCCCTCAATTGAATATATGTTGCTTGTCGCCCATGGGTGTCACGGCTTTAGGCCGTGACCATTCATCAATCAGGTTGCAGCTCTAAGGAAGTAATGGGTTGCGATGGTGGGTCACAGCTGTAGGCCGTGACCATGTCATTCCTAAAAAGGCGACTCATTTTCATTTGTTTCATTTGTCCACCTCATTTTCATTTTCAGTAGACCCGCTTCTCTCTCTCTCTCTCTCTCTCTCTCTCTCTCTCTCTCTCTCGTGAAACACGGGTGTTGGTTTGGTTGATGGGTCAGGGTTCCTAGCCGAAGGTTATGGCTGGATTTCTGGGTATGGTTTGTGGAGGTAAAAATGGGTCCGGTTTGGTAGAAGAATATGGATCGAGGGTTAACCAAATATGGATCGAGGGTTAAGCTTTGAGTTCGCCGGAGTTAGGATTCGGGTCTACTGCCTTTTTAATTTCTAACTTTGTTTAATAATTTTTGTGTTTAGGAGTATTGTCCCCAACATCAGGAAGTACGACAAAAATTTCGTTAATGGAGCTCCGCTCAAGTAAGAGGATCTTTGTGACACCCCGCTTAAAATAATAACGGGTGGCCAGCCCTATACTAAATTAAATCAGGGATCTCAGGTGGATCATTCTCAGCATCAACTGACGATACAAAAAAAAACTTAGCTAACTACCCAAAACTAAAATAAGCGGGTGCCAAACATTTTAAAACCTGCAATAAACATCATGCCAGCTACAAACAAAACTACTGAACATGATAAAAAGGGGGTACACACGTAACATGAAAAGAGGAAGTACTCATATAAAACAAAATAAGTACAATAAAAGAAATATTCCCGAATATGCTGTCGGGTAACAGATAATACAATAATCCAGACGAGAGAAGTATGAAAATGCTAAAAGTAACTCTTGGGTACAAGCCCGATACACTAAAATGAATCCTATCTAGATTTACAAATGGTAGGAGGCGACTACAACAAATTCCCGCAATAGTCCGCGTCTGCTACGGCTCTGAGACTGGATGGAAAGGCATCATTGACACCCTTGTGGTGGGACACCTGTAGAGTACAAAATATATATATAGCAAGAGATAATAAACGGGTCAGGTCCCGAGGTGTGAAATTAATTGCAGCAAGTGTATTAACAAAGCATAATAAATTATAAATGCAATATTTCATAATTATAGTGGAGTTGCACTCTCGTGGAACCCCAAACTCACCCCTTAACTAAAGCGCGCACCTAAACGCATCCCTGAACCTTAATTATATTGCCCGACATAATCTAGGGACAATCTACCTAATTGTACGCATAGCCTATACCCGCGCAACCCACCATCCTAACATAACCCCAAAATCCTATTCATTCTAACCCCACCCCTACAAAACATCCGGACTTATCTAATAACGTAAAAATTATGTATACACATATATATCTTAGTAGGGTTTATCGGTTCTAATTATTAGCTTAATCCTGGTATTAGTCTTAGCACGTCACACATTACCATTTGTTTTCATATAAAGAATTTATTCTCCAAACAACATACATCCTAGTACTAAGGACAAAACTTCTCTCCACTCCCAACATTGCACTACGTTTCGTGTGTGGGGCATCTCGCAAAGCGAAATCCAGAAAAGGAATCCCCCGATACACTACTCCTTGACAATGTTGATCGTTGAGATCCATTGTGCCCTCAACCCACAACCTATAACTCCAACTACTTGCTAGGAACAACTATCTCCAAGTATTTGAGTAAGGCATCACCTAGAATCCTTAGGGTCAATATAACATTATCTAGTTATAAAACACAATCATTCAATCCTATGACCATGTGCACATATCACACATAATGCACACTTTGACATACTCATAAAGTATATGGTTATAGGATACAAATCTACTGCACAATGCTATCATCTTCCAGGAATTACTCACTTTATCCCGGGTTACCATACATCGGACTATTATCACGCCACCATGGTAATAAAACAAAACACAACGTATGGGAAGCGGTCATAGTTCCGAACCGGAAGTGAGAACGAATCATACCCAAGACTTCTCACCCCAAAATGAAATCACACAATAAATAATGGACGACTATGACCTGGGGACTATAAGCACCCTGCTCCTCAAGCCAGGGCCTCACCTACATCGCGTAACCTCCCATGATAGCATGTGCTGGGTATGCCCACACTATAAGTATATATATATCATTCACTCTCTATATATTCATACATATGATCACATTATATATAGGGGAAAGTACTCTTAGGTCCATCACAAACAAATTTTAAACACTTAAGGAATTTTGACAAATTTTAAACACTTAGGTCCACTAATTCTCTTCTTGTAGAAGTTCACGCCAATGGCATAACAAGTGGACCTAATAGTAAATTGTCCTTAAATGTTTAAAAATTATTACCAAGGGACCTAATTATAAATTACCCTTATATATATACAAACCATCACACATGGTATATACATTCACGTCATATATATACACATATAGACATATCTATATAAATATGTACACCTATACATACTATCTCCCGTCCGTATAAATTAAATTAATAAAATTGGCAATAGGTGTATATAGTCCTCATTATACTAGCCGCCATTAAGCATACTATCCTAATTCGTTTTATATTGTCGTCCCTCACTTGAAACATATTCATCCATTATCCTTATGATATGAATAGTCTCGTAATCGACTCAATATTAGGGATATTGTCTCATAACTGACTATACCTAACAATCCTCTTACCCATTACACTTATACTCGGATGTACACCGATACACTATAGTTTTCCCAGATATAGTTACTCACATAACTAATAGTTGGTAAGTCTCAGTATCAATCCTAAATTCATTTTGTGATCCCATCATGTATTGGAACACCCATCGTTAATCACACATAGATAGGTAGTAACTGCCCCGACTACAATTATAACACAATCATATTCTAGTCGATAGTATAATCCAATCATTCTCAATTCATGCTACTGTTTAGTTGCTCCTATGAACCCTTAGCATTTCTGCGTTTACGATTTATTCCTTAAGTTAAACATTACTAAGGATACACGACCTCTCTCTCTTATTGGTTCCCAATCATATTTAAATGAAATCCCGTCACTAGGAGGATTCGACGCAGAAATCGGCCTAACACTTTCACGCCATACCTTCACAACTTCCTCGAATAATCCTCAACCTTGCACCATAGATTAACTCACTCATTAATCTCTAAATAGGACTCCCATCTCTAATGAGATTCTCCACTACATCGATGCGACAAACTCCAATACATAAGTATGTATATCCCCAACCTCAGTCGATATGTACCCACAATCAAATCATGAGAGAAACCCTAAATAAATCTCCAAGACGTACTTCTCGTACAATATTAGGAGGTTCCAAATCGATAAACCTAATCGAAACGGAGTAAAACTCATTATAGAAAAATTTCTCAAAACAACCCTGTTTCCGAATCGATTCGGCTTGGCCTGAATCGATTTGGTTCCAAAGGGGAATCGATTCACCCCTTTTGCGAATTGATTCGGTTCAAAGGAACTGTGAGTCTGTCTTAAGCCGAATCGATTTAGTGTTGGGTCCGAATCGATTTGGTCACATAGACCTCAAACTTTTGCCTAAGCCAAATCGATTCGCTTAAGGGGGCGAATCGATTCGGGTCTGCAGAACTTTAAGGTTTCTTCTTCTGTACAAAACCCACGAATTATAAACCCTAAAACCATCAATTCTAACCCTCAAACCTTAATCAAATCATGATTATAATCATATACATCAACTTGACTATGATCCCAACCATCACTACACCTTCAAAACCCATATACAAACATCAAATACAAGATTTAGTCCACAAAATCTAGGTTTTGGCATTGTAACCCAAAATCCATTTCTTTTATCCACTAAACATGAAATAAAATACACACATAAATTATTTAGCAAGATTAATCACTTGCCTCAAAGTGGTATAGGTTGAATCTTCCTCGAAATCGCGAATTTTGGCCGGAATTCCCAAGCTCTAAGCTTTTCTCCTCTTCTCTCCCTTCTTCCTCTTCTTTCTATCTCTCTAGCGCTTTCTCTCCCTCTCTCTTAATCTCAAGAATGAGATTTTAATCTCCCAAAGGCTTTATAAGCCTAATATCCCAAAACACCCACTTTAAATGATAATACACTATTTAAATGACTAGTTTATTTCAATTAGAGTCAAACTAACTTAAAGTATTTCGGAGCCGAAATAAAACCCAAAGACAGTCATTTTGACTATCTCGACCCATTTCAAATCAACCGCGCACTCAGAATCGTCATCCGAAATACTTTATAACCTCCTAAAATTTTGACCTCAATTGCTAAATTTTAAAATTCTCTGCTTTAAAATTCTCCCAAATAAATTTAGATTCCCAGTCCCAAAATCACGGGTTATTACAAACTTCCTCCCTTACAATAATTTCGTCCCCGAAATTAGGATAAGCCTAGGACTCTGAACCTCAGCTAGTTCCTACGCCGCCTACCCTCAAGATCCTTATATCTATTTCTCCCACTACTCACTGTGAATTACTTCATTTAGAAATCGAATAAGTTAACTAGGGCACCCATACACCCTGTACCAGTTACATAAACATGACTCAACTCCACTTGCCTCAAATCGTAATATAACTCTCAACAAATAAATCTATAATTGTGTACTAAGTATATAAAATTTTGAAATTTCCAATGATTGAACTTTTCTCAATTCCTGACATTCGCTACTTTCATGCGGGGGAGGTCTCGTAAACGAAATCCAAACAAGGAACCCTCCGAATACACTACTGTGTAGCTCTGTCGGGAATTGAGATCAGTTGAATCTGGACTAAGGTTTTCGAAAAGATTTTCGAATCATGGACATTGCCCGAAGGCTTATATAATAATATAATATAAAATAGTTTCATGTCTTTCGACACACCAATCAAACACATTATGTTCAAGACAAAAAGGTCCCAACAAATGCAATACTCTCCCAACACCTAGTTCTAAAAACTTATACATCTATGAGCTAAATTCCCCACTCAACAATGATCCCGCTAAACCCTGAATTTCCTCAGTGATAAAAACCCCTTTTCATCACCCCAAAGCATTGACACATGATAAGCCCCTCTATAAATGGAACACTACAATTACCTGTACCTAGCCTAACCATAAAGTGATAACCTTATCACCACTACTCAACAAGCCTTAACAGTTCGTACTTTCGAAAATAAAAAGAACAACTCTCACTAGTCCAACGTAGGACGATCTTTTATCCCAAAAGACGTCCTCCAAGTGACACACTTTCTCACTCCTCCCTCCAAGGGAATTCTATGCACACTATGGTTATAGCGGCTAACCACTCATTAAACCTTACATGCGACGATCCCAATACCGCGTAAAGCATGACCTAAGCCCAAATAAGGGTATTCTACATTATACCTCCTTATTCGAACTGCTTCACTTCATCCATGGCTACCTGTTCAAATTCCTTTACTTCTTCCAGGACAATCCTCCTTCCTAAGGCCTATTTCTCCACAAAAGAATCATCTCCCCGAAAATCCTTCCTAACCATCCTGAAGGACAAAGCGCTATTGCGACCCCCGACAAACCTGCCTAATACCCTATCGCGGTGATGATCTTGCTCCGCTGGTATCAACTCCTTTAGTCCTACTTGATGAACTCGAGTCTCCAAATTTCTTACTCCCTTCTTAAATGAAGAAGACACTCCTAACAATGTGACAACGCCACACACCTCACATTAGTAAAAGTCAGCAACACCGAGTTCCTCAACAAATGCTGACAAATTCATCAATCTAGACCTCCCAAGAACTTCACTATTTGCTTCTTCTTCATATGTACCTCGTCGAGCACAAAGTTCGCCAATCGAGTAGAGTCTCCTTTGTACTCAACCACCATTCGATCACCTCGAGTCACATTCACTAGTCTCCCTCTTATTTTCATCTGAACTGCGGAAGGAAAACACTTCGAGAGAAAGTGTAGCCAAACATCTGTTATGGGTATTGCATCTCTATGCACACAACCCTCCAAAGGTGCCTTTGTATCCTTGTTCCACTGACTTGCAACTATTGCCTCAGTTTTCCACGAAAAGTCTGGAGGAGGTCTTTTCCTAAAGTCTCTCGTACTCTTTCCCACACAGATGGCCCTGGGTGATCCTGAGCCATCAGAACTGCAGGATGATGTGCCATCACAACAATGGCAGCATCCACCGCTCGTGCCACAACATTGGCAGGTTTGTTTGCTGTCACAGTCCCTATAAGAATTTTGGGGTTCCATATTCTTAGCCCCTCTCCTTGCCCTTCCTAGACGACTTCTACTCGGTGACGTCTAAGACTGGAGCAACCGTAGCAGAACGCCGTTCAAGTGATTGCACATCGCAAAGGAAATATAAATGTAGTGAATACAACAATCCTAATAATAGGGCTCTACATCAAGAACGCTAACGGAAGAACACAGAAAACCTGCACAGATCCTAAAGACACTAGAACCTGATGCTCTGATACTATCTGTGACACCCCGCTTAAAATAATAATGGGTGGCCAGCCCTATACTAAATTAAATTAGGGATCTCATGTGCATCATTCTCAACATCAACTGACGATACAAAAAAAAACTTAGCTAACTACCCAAAACTAAAATTAGCGGGTGCCAAAAATTTTAAAACCTACAACAAACATCATGCCAGCTACAAACAAAACTACTGAACATGATAAAAAGGGGGTACACACGTAACATGAAAAGAGGAAGTACTCATATAAAACGAAATAAGTACAATAAAAGTAATATACCCGAATATGCCGTCGGGTAACAGATAATACAACAATCCAGAAGAGAGAAGTATGCAAATGCTAAAAGTAACTCTTGGGTACAAACTCGATACACTAAAATGAATCCTATCTAGATTTACAAATGGTAGAAGGCGATTATAACAAATTCCCGCAACAATCCGCGTCTGCTACGGCTCCGAGACTGGATGGAAAGGCATCATTGGCGCCCTTGCGGTGGGACACCTATAGAGTACAAAATATATATATAGCAAGAGATAATAAACGGGTCAGGTCCCGAGGTGTGAAATTAATTGCAGCAAGTGTATTAACAAAGCATAATAAATTATAAATGCAATATTCATAATTATAGTGGAGTCGCACTCTCGTGGAACCCCAAACTCACCCCTCAACTAAAGCGCGCACCTAAACGCATCCTTGAACCTTAATTATATTGCCCAACATAATCTAGGGACAATCTACCCAATTGTACCCGTAGCCTATACCCGCGCAACCCACCATCCTAAAATAACCCCAAAATCTTATTCATTCTAACCCCACCCCTACAAAACATCTGGACTTATCTAATAACGTAAAAATTATATATACACATATATATCTTACTAGGGTTTATCGGTTCTAATTATTAGCTCAATCATATTATTAGTCTTAGCATGTCACACATTGCCATTTGTTTTCATATAAAGAATTTATTCTCCAAACAACATACATCCTAGTACTAAGGACAAAACTTCTCTCCACTCCCAACATTGCACTACGTTTCAAGCGTGGAGCATCTCGCGAAGCGAAATCCAGACAAGGAACCCCCCCGATACACTACTCCTTGACAATGTTGATCGTTGAGATCCATTGTGCCCTCAACCCACAACCTATAACTCCAGCTACTTGCTTGGAACAACTATCTCCAAGTATTTGAGTAAGGCATCACCTAGAATCCTTAGGGTCAATATAATATTATATAGTTATAAAACACAATCATTCAATCCTATGACCATGTGCACATATCACACATAATGCACACTTTGACATACTCATAACGTATATGGTTATAGGATACAAATCTACTGCACAATGCTATCATCTTCCAGGAATTACTCACTTTATCCTTGGTTAGCATACACCGGACTATTATCACACCACCATGGTAATAAAACAAAACACAATGTATGGGAAGCGGTCATAGTTCCAAACCGGAAATGAGAACGAATCAGTAATACCCCGTATTTTTATGGCTTTTAAATTTGGGAATTTATTAAATTTAAATTGAGATATTAATTTAATATTAATCCAAAAAATTATTTAAATACTTACTAGCATGATGAGAGTTAGTAATTATTGGAATTTTGTTGTAAGTTACTTTATGGGAAAAGTAAGTGGTGTAATTGAATTTAGTAAAATTATCACGAGAATGTAATTTGATAATTTTGGAAATTTATCGGGACGCGCTTGTATCGTGTCGGGATTAAATTCGAATTATGAAAAGTGAATAAATTATAAGTCACCCGTATTATCATTTTGAGTGCGTCAATGCGTCCAGAAGGGTCGAGATAGTCAAAATAATGTACCCGGGAGTTTAGTTTGGGTCTCGGGGTGTTTATAGGTCTAATTAACATCCCGGGAGGGCGTTTTAGACATTTTAAATTTTTGGGCATAAAAACCCAAGAAATTCCTAAGAGTATATCAAATAATAGGAGTTGTCTTCTAGGGTGAGAACAACTAGAAACCTAAGACGGCTATTGGAAGGGAAGAGGAGAAGCTCTCCAAGGAGTTCAAGGCCAAGAACTCCACCGTTTGCATCGCCGTCGCCGCCAAACTTTGGATCGCGCAACAAGGATCGCAACCACACCAATCTTGTCCACTAATCTGAACCAAGAATTCCCGGGCAAGTATCTATCTTGCTCTTTTTCAGTTAATGCTTCAATAATATTAGTCTAGGGTTGATTAGGACTAGTTCTTCTGAAAGAAAACTTGTATGGGAGACTCTAATTTGCATGTTGTAGAGATAAAAAGATGTATTCTGGAAATATAAACCACATGTAAAGGTTGAACCATGAAATTCATTGAGTTAGGAGTAGAAAATATGGAAAAATAATGGGAAGAACTAAGTTAAAGGAATTATTAGGGTTCTTGTAATTTTCTGGATTTTAAACCGTTTAATCCGTTATAATTGATGAAAACTCGCATGCCTTACATAGAATAATCATTATTTGGGAATATAACACTTGTGGTGTAATTTACTGGAAGTTTAGATATCACATATGATGATTTGAATGATTTTGGTATAGCATTCCCGTATCTGGAAATTCTGCAGTTTCGCCATACCTGTTTGATCGATCGATCGACCCAAGAGCATCAATCGATCGACGCATCGATCGATCGAGCACCTGCCTTCGATCGATCGAGCCTTCCTGGAAAACTCAAATTCTCTTTTAAATAGGTTGTTCCAATTTAAATGAATAAAATTCTTGGACATTATGGTTAGAGTATTTTGGGATATAAGGAAGACCAGTAGGACTTTATAAAAATGGAATCTTTAATGTAAAACGAGATTAACATTTAAGGGAGGTGTTACACTTAAGGAACAATGGGAACGTGTGTCTAAAGAGTGAGACTCGTAAGGAAGTTACGTCGTAAAGTAAAAGAGTACCTACTGAAATTACACTTAGGGGAATAGGATTTCACTAGTGTTGCGAAGAAGGTTTGGAATAATTCCATTTAATAAGAATAAGAGACGAACCGTTATACAGAATAATCTAGTAATGTGCAATAAGAATAAATATCATAAGTATGGGTCTTAGGTGTACCTAAATTTGAAATGGGAATAGTAGTATACATATATGACTGTGTTTGTGTATATACTATATACGTGTGGAATCATGCCCGCGCTACTTGCTATCACTGAGGTTACCGGGCTGGGACAGTCTTATCTCGATGGGACCTTTATGGGGGGATATTGACTTGTACCCTAGAACATAGGAATCCTTGGAATAGGCTATCGGATCGATAGTCAGACGGTCCTAAGAGACGTGAGGGTATGTACTGACCTCTTAGTGACTTGAAACTATGCTTCGCCTAAAATTGAATGTGTTTTGTGTTAATACAGTTCGATAGTGATTCCGAACTAGTATTCCCTTAGTACGAGTGATACGGGGACTTGATAGCAGAGTATGCCGGCACCATAAATTTATGTGGGGTGCCGATAGTATATATATATATATATATATAATTATTTCAACTTGAATATAGGTGTTTGAAAAGTTTGAAGTAATACTGAGAAACTTTATAATTAAATGAGGTTATGTGAGAACTTTGCTTTTAAAATTAATTTCCTTAACACTAGAAAGTGTCGGCATGAAACCTTGGGAGTAACTTAAGATAAGCTAAACAATTGGGATTAGTAGTGCGGTAGGTGTGCACATTAGAAGAGAGGTGAGAATTTCTCAAGAGAGTGCCGCATACTAATATGATGGTTGCATTAGCCGGTAAGCATTTTAAATACTTGCTAAACTAAATTTTAAACTGTTTTACAATCGAGCTCTGACCCGTTTCCTATTTTCTCTTCTCTCTTGTATATATATGTAAATATTACAGGTGCCCAGTCACAGGGACGTCTTGCATAGGATCCTTTGGAAGGAACGTGCTGCTGCTTAGGTGGAAGTTGCAGGCCTCTTGATTAGATTACCTCATTATTGATTCCACTTCTAGTTTATTTTATCCAGTTGGGCATGTGTCGCCCTATTTTCATTATTCACTTGGTTTTCCCTGAGATTGTGATTCGTTTATTTCCAGTATTTATACTTTGAGATTTTTACTGTCAGGATGTTTTTCCTTTAACATTTTAACTGTTGGTTTTATTTAGTTGAATGCTTAAATTGTTTGATTTATATATTCCAGTCTAATTGTTGTGTGGAAATTTTAAACATGGATTATGAAAGGTTTTAAATATTGGTTTTAAATTAAATTTAGAAATTGATGTCTAAAAATGGTTTTGTCATTTAGCTTAATTAATTATGATGTTTAATTTAAAAAGTTATTTTTACGATAGTGATGCTAAGAATGAACCAACCGTTCACCTTGGTTATGATTTAATAAAGGACTGATCACCCGGTATTTAATTATGCGGGGTGTCACAGGTGGTATCAGAGCATCAGTTTCTAGTGTCCTTAGGATCTGTACGGCTTATTTCGCTTTCAGCTTAGCATTCTTGTTATAGAGCCCTATTTTTAGGATTGTTATATTCTTACTTTTACGATTACGTCTTCAGCTATTTGAGATTTGATAATAACTGTAGACTAATAAAAATTTCTTAACATTTCAAATGCCTCTGAGACGCGCACCCAGGGATAGGCGTGCCCAAGCCGAGTAGCCAGCCGCACCGGCTCAGGGAACGATGAACGCCACAGAGGTAGCCACTATCGTTGCTCAGGCGGTGAAAGCCACGCTAGCGGTAGTGCAGCAGGCCCCACCCCAGGTTCAGGCAGTGGCGCCAGTATCGGCACAACTTCCTTCTGCATGGGAGAGAGTTAGGGATGCCTTCCAGAAGGCGCATCCCCCAGAGTTTGCTGGTAGTCCGGATATCATTATAGCTAGCCAATAGAAGAAAGATATCCAAAGGCATCTGTGCATGTACGAGTGCACGGACGTGCAGAAACAACTATTGGCTTTCTTCAAGCTAGTAGGGACCGCTTTGCATTGGTGGGAATCCACCACCACCCTGGAGGAGAGGGATATTATCACTATTCAGTCATTTTGGGCACGGTTTGATAGCAAATACTTTCCATCCGTCGTGCAGACTGAGATGAGGCGGAAGTTACTGAATTTGAAACAGGAAAATTCGACTATTGCTGAGTATGAAGAGGAGTTCACAAGACTTCTCACTATAGTGCCAGACGAGGCACCCACTGAGAGAAGAAAATACTATTGTTTGTGGACGGGTTGGCTTGGAGGATCCGTCAGCACCTCATAGGCAATCTGTCATTAAGTACCTACACGGACGTACTCAATGCTGATTTGTTACACTGTCAGGATCACCGCTTCCACCTACAAGGAAGCAAGCGAGCAGGAGAGTCTAGCCAACAGGGCAGGACAGGGGGTAGTGGTGCTAGTAGGGCACCGACATCTCAGGGCAGACTTGTCAGCATGAGCAGAGTTCCCATCAGGGGGACCCTGCCAAGCGATTCTGATCAGGTGACTCCAGGCAGGGATTTGGGGGATTCAGGCAGGGCTAACAAGGCCAGTCTAATCAGTAGGGCCAATATCGTCAGTCGCAGGGTCCGCAGCAGGGCCATCAGGGCCAACAACATTTTTCAACAGGGTCAACAGGTCCAATGGCGGGGTGGTAATGGCTAGCAGGGCCGTAATCAGCAGGGACAGAGGGGAGGGAATTTCAAGGGCCAATGCTTCGGGTGTGGTAAAAATGGCCATAGGCGCCATGATTGTCCAGAGGGGGATAGGGCCCCATAGCAGCAGGGTGCCCATAATGAGCCACATAGGCCACTTTTTCCAGCCGCCCTCCCAGCACCAGTTCAGGCACCAGCCTTACCAGCCATTCCAGCAGCTCCAGTACAGCAGGGGCAGTTACAGTACGGACGTGTCTATAACGTCTACCAGGCAGCAACTCCTCAGGCACCACCCGCAATTGAGGGTATGTTTCCTATCCATGGTACTATGGTTTGGGTTTTATTTGATACTGGGGCAACACACTGTTTTATAGCTACTCATTTTGCGAAGGCCTTAGGGTTATTAGCCATAGCAGAGAGCACTATGACATGTGTGGACTCACAACTGGGAAATGGATCATTAATTTTCTTTATATGTCGGGGTGTGGGAGTAGAGATTGGTAGCTTAATTCTACCAGCAGACATGTTAGTCTTAGATATGCATGAGCACGACGTTATTATTGGTATGGATTGGGTCGCAGCATACAGAGCCATGATAGATTGTTTCGGTGGGAGTATTGTCTTTGCCATTCCGGGTCAGGAGATGTTTGTGGTGGCGATGCCTCGCCCAGAGGGGGGCTCTACCGCTCACTTGTATTACATAGAGGAGAATACCTCTAAGGAGGTCGTGATTCCCTTAAACTCGATCCCAGTTGTTCGTGAGTATTCTGATGTATTTCACGAGACCTACCCCCCAATCGAGAGATAGATTTTGTCATAGATTTGTTACCGGATACCCGACCGATAGCATGCACTCCATACCGTATGGCTCCGGTGGAAATGCGAGAGTTACGAGATCAGATAGAGAAGCTGTTAGGTCAGGGCTTCATTCGTAGGAGTACCTCACCTTGGGCCGCTCCAGTGTTATTTGTGAAAAAGAGAGATGGTTCACTAAGACTATGTGTAGACTATCAGGAGCTGAACAAGGTCACGATATGGAATAAATATCCGTTGCCTCGAATCGATGATCTTTTCGACCAGCTGAGGGGAGCAACCTTCTTTTCGAAGATAGATTTGAGGTCAGGATACCATCAGCTACGTATTAGGGAGCAAGATGTTTCGAAGACTGTTTTCTTGACGAGATATGGGTCCTATGAGTTCCGAGTGATGCCATTTGGACTCACAAATGCTCCAGTCGTATTCATGGACTTGATGAACCGAATATTCAGAGAGTTCTTGGATCAGTTTGTTATCGTCTGCATATATGACATCCTTATATATTCACACACTGAGGAAGAACATGTTGAGCACTTGAGGCAAGTTCTTCAGACTCTACGAGAGCATCAGTTGTATACTAAGTACGAGAAGTGCGGATTCTGGTTACGGGAAGTGCAATTCTTGGGACATGTTGTTTCTGAACTGGGGATAGCAGTTGACCCGAGTAAAGTGTAAGCGGTGAGGGAGTGGGGACAACCCACGACACCGACGTAGGTGCGTAGTTTCTTGGGGTTAGCCGGGTACTACAGGAGATTCATTCGAGGGTTCTCCAAGATAGCGGGTCCATTGACGAACCTGACGCGCAAGGGGGTACCACATGTTTGGGACGATACTTGTCAATTGGCTTTTGATGAGCTGAAAGACAAGCTGAACTCGGCACCAGTCCTTGCTTTACACAAGACGGGCGTGGAATATCTGGTTTACACCAACGCCTCCTTACGGGGACTCAGGGGAGTACTTCAGCAAGAAGAGAAGGCTATAGCTTTTGCCTCCCGCAAGCTTAAGACGCACAAGAGGAATTACCCCACCCACGACCTAGAGTTGGCAGCGGTCGTCTTTGCATTGAGGATATGGAGACACTATTTATTAGGGGAGAAATTCCGCTTGTTCACAAACCACAAGTCACTGAAGTACCTATTCACTCAGCGAGAGCTGAATATGCGTCAGCGCAGGTGGTTAGAGTTTGTGAAAGACTATCAGTTCGACATACAGTACCATCCAAGGAAGGCCAACGTAGTTGCTGATGCGTTGAGCCGTAGACCGGAAGATGATGTAGCGGACGTTTGAAAAGCAAAGTGGAAAGAGTTGGGTCACCAGGATGCAGTAGCCCGTTCCTTCATATTTGTCATGACAGTGACACCCGAGATTGTTACGAAGGTAATACAGGCACAAATAGCAGACTCATTTTTCCAGGAGCAAATTGTCAGGTTTTAGCCGAGGGTGACGAGTCCTATTCAATTAGTTCCGATGGAGGTTTGAGGTATAATGGGAGATTGGTGGTCCCAGAAGGAGCAGACTTACGTCATGCAGTGATGACCCAGTCTCACAGATCCCGATTTGCGGTGCATCCTGGAGGAGATAAGATGTACCAGGATATGAGGCGACAATACTGGTGGAGTGGGATGAAGAAGGACATTGCTGAGTTCGTGTCCAAGTGTTCTACTTGCCAGATGGTAAAAGTGGACCACCAGAAACCGTCGGGGTTGCTTCAGCCGTTGGAAATACCCACGTGGAAGTGGGAGAGTATTTCCATGTATTTCATTACGGGGTTGCCTACATCACAGCGGGGCCATGACTCCATCTGGGTGATTGTGGACCGTTTGACCAAGGTGGCTCATTTTCTGCCAGTAAGGACAGACTATACCACGAGCCAGTATGCTTAGTTGTTCATTGCTGAGATTATTAGGCTACATGGGGTGCCCTTGGATATTGTGTCAGATAGAGACAAGATTTCCGTGTTGCGTTTCTGGGAGAGCTTTCAGGAGGCCATGGGTACAGAGTTGAGGTTGAGTTCAGCTTATCACCCACAGACAGATGGACAAACAGAGTGTACCAATCAGATGTTGGAAGATATACTATGCATGTGTGTCCTTGATTTTGGAGGTGGTTGGGAGCCACATCTTCCACTGGTGGAGTTTGCTTATAATAACTCTTATCAGTTCACGATTGGCATGGCTCCATTTGAGGCATTGTACGGCAGGCCTTGTCGTTCCCCAACTTGTTAGCTAGAGGTGGGGGACAATAGTTGCTCGGACCAGAGGTAATTCAGGAGACCTTCGCTAGGATTGAGATTATTAGGATTCGCATTCGGGTAGCCCAGGACAGGCAGAAAAGCTACGCCGATGCAAAACGGTTCTTCCGAGAATTTAATGTGGGGGACCAAGTATTACTACGTGTATCTTCTATAAAAGGAGTGATGAGGTTTGGGAAAAAAGGGAAACTGGCCCCGAGGTACGTGGGATCATTTCCCATTGTCGAGAGGATTGGGCCGGTAGCATACAGATTGGGACTACCAGAGCATTTACACCGCATTCACGATGTATTCCACATCTCGTCTTTGAGACGATACCTTCGGGATGACATGGCCCATGCCCACATTGCGATTGAGGAGATTGACTTATAGCCTGACAGCTCTTACGAGGAGAGACCAGTAGCTATTCTAGATCATAGCGAAAGGAGATTGAGGTCGAAAGTAGTCCCACTTGTACGGGTCCAATGGGAGCATCGTAATGTGGAGGAATCCACTTGGGAGCGTGAGGCCGACATGCGTGAAAAGTACCCGGAGTTATTCTTACTAGGTATGCCTTATTTTCTGAATTTCGGGACGAAATTCCTTTATTAGGGGGGAAGTATGTAATACCCCGTATTTTTATGGCTTTTAAATTTGGGAATTTATTAAATTTAAATTGAGATATTAATTTAATATTAATCCGAAAAATTATTTAAATACTTACTAGCGTGATGAGAGTTAGTAATTATTGGAATTTTGTTGTAAGTTACTTTATGGGTAAAGTAAGTGGTGTAATTGAATTTAGTAAAATTATCACGAGAATATAATTTGATAATTTTGGAAATTTATCGGGACGCGCTTCTGTCGTGTCGAGATTAAATTCGAATTATGAAAAGTGAATAAATTATAAGTCACCCGTATGGTCATTTTGAGTGCGTCAATGCGTTCGGAAGGACCGAGATAGTTAAAATAATGTACCCGGGAGTTTAGTTTAGGTCTCGGGGCGTTTATAGGCCTAATTAACATCCCGGGAGGGCGTTTTAGACATTTTAAATTTTTGGGCATGAAAACCCACGAAATTCCTAATAGTATATCAGATAATAGGATTTGTCTTCTAGGGTTAGAACAACTAGAAACCTAAGACGACCATTGGAAGGGATGAGGAGAAGCTCTCCAAGGAGTTCAACGCCAAGAACTCCACCATTTTCATCGCCGTCGCCGCCAAACTTTGGATCGCGCAACAAGGATCGCAACCACACTAATCTTGTACACTAATCTGAACCAAGAATTCCCAGGCAAGTATCTATCTTGCTCTTTTTCAGTTAATGCTTCAATAATATTAGTCTAGGGTTGATTAGGACTAGTTCTTGTGAAAGAAAGCTTGTATGGGAGACTCTAATTTGCATGTTGGAGAGATAAAATGATGTATTCTGGAAATATAAACCACGTGTAAAGGTTGAACCACGAAATTCATTGAGTTAGGAGTAGAAAATATGGAAAAAGAATGGGAAGAACTAAGTTAAAGGAATTATTAGGGTTCTCGTAATTTTCTGGATTTTAAACCGTTTAATCTGTTATAATTGATGAAAACTCGCATGCCTTACGTAGAATAATCATTATTTGGGAATATAACACTTGTAATGCAATTTGCTGGAAGTTTGGATATCAAACATGATGATTTGAATGATTTTGGTATAGCATTCTCGTATCTGGAAATTCTGTAGTTTCGCCATACCTGTTTGATCGATCGACCCAAGAGCATCGATCGATCGACGCATCGATCGATCGAGCATCTGCCTTCGATCGATCGAGCACCTGCCTTCGATCGCTCGAGCCTTCTTGGAAAACTCAAATTCTCTTTTAAATTGGTTGTTCCAATTTAAATGAATAAAATTCTTGGACATTATGGTTAGAGTATTTGGGGATATAAAGAAGACCAGTAGGACTTTATAAAAATGGAATCTTTAATGTAAAACGAGATTAACATTTAAAGGAGGTGTTACACTTAAGGAACAATGGGAACGTGTGTCTAAAGAGTGAGACTCGTAAGGAAGTTCCGTCATAAAGTAAAAGAGTACCTCCTGAAATTACACTTAGGGGAATAGGATTTCACTAGTGTTGCGAAGAAGGTTTGGAATAATTTCATTTAATAAGAATAAGAGACGAACCGTTATACGGAATAATCTAGTAAGGTGCAATAAGAATAAATATTATAAGTATGGGTCTTGGGTGTACCTAAATTTGAAATGGGAATAGTAGTATACATATATGACTGTGTTTGTGTATATACTATATACGTGTGGAATCATGCCCGCGCTACTTGCTATCACTGAGATTACCGGGCTGGGACAGTCTTATCTCGATGGAACCTTTATGGGGGATATTGACTTGTACCCTAGAACATAGGAATCCTTAGTACAGGCTATCAGATCGATAGTTAGACGGTCCTAAGAGACGTGAGGGTATGTGCTAACCTCTTAGTGACTTGAAACTATGCTTTGCCTAAAATTGTATGTGTTTTGTGTTAATACAGTTCGAGAGTGATTCTGAACTATTATTCCCTTAGTAGAGTGATATGGGGACTTGATAGCAGAGTATGCCGGCACCATAAATTTATGTGGGGTGTCGATAGTATATATATATATATATATATATATATATATATATATAAACTTGAAATTGGGAACTATCTACTGTGACTAAATATAAGTAAATAAAAGTTGAAAGAAATACTGAGAAAATTTATAATTAAATGAGGTTATGTGAGAACTTTGCTTTTAAAATTAATTTCCTTAACACTAGAAATTGTCGGCATGAAACCTTGTGAGTAACTTAAAATAAGCTAAAGAGTTGGGATTAGTAGTGCGGTAGGTGTGCACATTAGAAGAGATGTGAGAATTTCTCAAGAGAGTTCCGCATACTAATATGATGGTTGCATTAGCCGGTAAGCATTTTAAATACTTGCTAAACTAAATTTTAAACTATTTTACAATCGGGCTCTGACCCGTTTCCTACTTTCTCTTCTCTCTTGTATATATATGTATATATTACAGGTGCCCAGCCACAGGGGCGTCTTTCATAGGATCCTTTGGAAGGAACGTGTTGCAGCTTAGGTGGGAGTTGCAGGCCTCTTGATTAGACGACCTCATTATTGATTCCACTTCTGGTTTATTTTATCCAGTTGGGCATGTGTCGCCCTATTTCCATTATTCAGTTGGTTTTGCCTGAGATTGTGATTCGTTTATTTCCAGTATTTACACTTTGGGATTTTGATTGTCAGAATGTTTTTCCTTTAATGTTTTAACTGCAGGTTTTATTTAGTTGAATGCCTAAATTGCTTGATTTATATATTCCAGTCTAATTGTTGTGTGGAAATTTTAAACATGGATTAAGAAAGGTTTTAAATATTGGTTTTAAATTAAATTTAGAAATTGATGTCTAAAAATAGTTTTGTCATTTAGCTTAATTAATTAGGATGTTTAATTTAAAAAGTTATTTTTGCGACAGTGATGCTAAGAATGAACCAATTGTTCACCTTGGTTATAATTTAATAAAGGGCTGATCACCCGGTATTTAATTAGGCGGGGTGTCACAGAATCATACCCAAGACTTCTCACCCCAAAATGAAATCACATAATAAATAATGGACGACTATGACCTGGGGACTATACGCACCCTACTCCTCAAGTCAGGGCCTCACCCACATCGCGTAACCTCCCATGATAGCATGTGCTGGGTATGCCCACACCATAAGTCTATATATATCATTCACTCTATATATATACATACATATGATCACATCATATATATATACAAACCATCACACACGGTATATACATTCACGTCATATATACACACATATAGACATATCTATATAAATATGTACACCTATACATACTATCTCCCGTCTGTATAAATGAAATTAATAAATTCGGCAATAGGTGTATATAGTCCTCATTATACTAGCCGCCATTAAGCATACTATCCTAATTCATTTTATATTATGGTCCCTCACTTGAAGCATATTCATCCATTACCTTTATGATATGAATAGTCTCGCAATCAACTGAATATTAGGGATATTTTCTTATAACCGACTATACCGAACAATCCTCTAACCCATTACACCTATACTCGGATGTACACCGATACACTATAGTTATCCCGGGTATAGTTACTCACATAACTAATAGTCGGTAAGTCTCAGTATCAATCCTAAATTCATTTTGTGATCCCATCATGTATTGGAACACCCATCGTTAATCACACATAGATAGGTAGTAACTGCCCCGACTACAATTATAACACAATCCTATTCTAGTCGATAGTATAATCCAATCATTCTTAATTCAGCCTACTGTTCAGTTGCTTCTATGAACCCTTAACATTTGTGCGTTTATGATTTATTCCTTAAGTTAAACATTACTAAGGATATGCGACCTCTCTCCCTTATTGGTCCCCAATCATATCTAAATAGAATCCCATCACTAGGAGGATTCGACGCAGAAGTCGACCTAACACTTTCATGCCATACCATCACAACTTCCTCGAACAATCCTCAACCTTGCATCATAGATTAACTCACCTCTAATCTCTAAATAGGACTCCCATCTCTAATGAGATTCCCCACTATATCGATGTGACAAACTCCAATACATAAGTATGTATATTCCCAACCTCAGTTGATATGTCCCCACAATTAAATCATGAGAGAAACCCCCAATAAATCTCCAAGACGTACTTCTCGTACAATATTAGGATGTTCCAAATCGAGAAACCCAATCGAAATGGAGTAAAACTCATTCTAGAAAAAATTCTCAAAATAGCCCTGTTTCCGAATCGATTCGGCCTGACCCGAATCGATTCGGTTCCAAAGGCGAATCGATTCGCCCCTTTTGCGAATCGATTCGATCCAAAGGACCTGTGAGTCTGTCTTAAGCCGAATCGATTCGGAGTTGGGTCAGAATCGATTCGGTCACATAGACCTGACACTTTTGCCGAAGCCGAATCGATTCGCTTAAGGGGGTGAATTGTTTCGGGTCTGTAGAACTTTGAAGGTTTCTTCTTCTGTAGAAAACCCACGAATTATAAACCCTAAAACCATAAATTCTAACCCTCAAACCTTCATCAAATCAGATTATAATCATATACATCATCTCAACTATGATCACAACCATCACTACACCTTCAAAACCCATATACAAACATCAAATACAAGATTTAGCCTACAAAATCTAGGTTTTAACATAGTAACCCAAAATCCATTTCTTTTATCCACAAAACATGAAATAAAATACACACATAAATTATTTAGAAAGATTAATCACTTGCCTCAAAGTGGTAGAGGTTGAATCTTCCTCGAAATTGCGGATTTTGTCTGGAATTCCCAAGCTCTAACCTTTTCTCCTCTTCTCTCTATTCTTCCTCTTCTCTCCCTCTCTCTTAATCTCAAGAATGAGATTTTAATCTCCCAAAGGATTTATAAGCCTAATCTCCCAAAACACCCACTTTAAATGATAATACACTCTTTAAATGACTCGTTTACTCCAATTTGAGTCAAACTAACTTAAATTATTTCGGAGACGAAATAAAACCCAAGGACAGTCATTTTGACTATCTCGACCCATCCGGAATCAATCGCGCACTCAGAATCATCATCCGAAATACTTTATAACCTCCTTAAATTTTGACCTCAATTGCCAAATTTTAAAATTCTTCGATTTAAATAATTTTTTTCTCCCAAATAAATTTAAATTCTCAGTCCCAAAATCACGGGGTATTACAATCTCATCCCGCTTGTTTTTCACAAGTATTATGAAGGTAATTTTTTATTCTCAATATTTTTTTTAGTGAAGTTTATTATCTGAAGTTCAATATTTACCTAACTTTACTTGTAAGAACTATTGAAGTCTTTTTTATTTATATATTATGCAAATGCAGTGTTTTCCACCAAAGTTGAGATTAGTGGCTTTGTTATTGGAGATGTAGTAACACGCAGATTTAGAAAGATCCAATCAATTATTTGTAGGATAAAAGATTTATGATATTGATGATACTCAAGTTTTGTGTTGAAATAGATTCTGAAATTTACTAGCTCTCCTTTTTGTCAGTTCGTGATTGAACTGGGACAGCAGGGACTGCCATGGGTTTAGCGGGTTGTAGTCATGAGGGTATTAAAAATGGATGGGAAATGAGTATTGTTTGGTTGGAAATGGACGGGAAATGAGTATTAAAAATGGAGTTTAGAGCTTTATCTTTGGCTATGGTGAAATGAGAGAGAATGTAAAAAAAAGATGCGATTTTCATTTTAGGTCGACCATAGTTTCTCTCTCTTGTCAAAAGCTGATGGCTTCTCTCTCTCTATCATCAAAGATGAAGGTATGTTGACAATATGGGTGGTTTTCTTCCATTTGGGTGGTTTCGATTTATTTGTGTTATTTCGATTTAAGTATGTTGTTTCGATTTAAGTATTGGTAATATTTTCCCTCATAATCCTGTATGTTGTTTCAATCTAAGTATTGGCAATATTTATAATAATATTTATTTGATTCTCTCTCAAGCCAATATTTGTGTGTTTATTTTGTTTCAGGGTTGATTCAAGGTTTTGCAATATCGATAAGGTAATCTGAGTTTGAACATCAGATTTTACGTGTATCTCATACATAACCCTAAGGTAAGGTATTTTAATGTTTTTTCTTTCAAATAATCATTTTTTGTTTCAAATATGAGATTTCTCATATTAACATTCTCAACCCACCTTTTATGGTTATATTATGTGAGTAATATGGTGACTAAAGGTGGAGGCAATACGATACATTACATGTTTTGGGTTGTTCTTGATTACTATTGTTCTGAATTAGTTATTTGCAGTATGTGCTTTAGTATTGTCACGTATCAATGATTTTGATTCTTGACTTTCTGAAATTAAATGGTTTGTATCCCAATTTTTTATGTTTTCACTCTAGTTTCAGTAAGTTAAGTTGAAGTTTGTAAGGACACAAGTCTCTGATTGAGTCTTAATGTAGTGTTGTATCAATTCCGGACAAAAACGTTCGAGTCATAGGATAGAGTTCTTGACTATCCTTCAAACCTATGATATGCTGAAGTTGAAGATGCCGGTTTACGTGTGCCTCGTTTCACGTCATCAACTTAGTTCTAATCACTCCTAAGGTATGAATGCATTACATATATATATAGGAGCTTGGAACATTCTTTTAGTGGGTGTAATTTTAGTTTAAACTGAAGTTTATTTTCAGAAGGTTATTTTAGAACTTTGAATAAAAAGTTTTGGGACTTAAAATGAATTTTGACCATTCTGTCACTTCGTTCGATATTGTCGTTCGAACGAGTTTGCCAACGACTTTTTCCTTTTGTCCTCTGGAACTTCGTTAGAAGGGTCGTTTGAACGAGATTTCGTTCGCACGAGATTTCCGGCGGAAAAACTTTTTAGCAGTTTTTGACAGTTTTTCTCCACTATCTCACTCTTTTTTTCGCACTAACTTTTCCAGAAATAATATGTGCGGGAACCAACATTGAAAAATCAACTTTTGACATTCTCTAAATACACTTGAGAGAACGATTTTTAGAGAGAAGAATTCTTAGTTCAAAGGTTCATTATTTTTAGCGTTTTTATGTATCCATGAATTAATCTCTACAAAAACACTTATACCCATAGTTTGTTTATTCCAAGTTTCTTCATATATATCTTTGCTTGGAGTGTTTGGCACCAGGTTTTTCTCTACACCTCAAAGAAGAGAAGGTTGGGTTTACTTCTACATCCCTAAAAGAAGAAGAATTATTTTTGCTGCGGCGTTCTCACATGGTGAAAGGCACCATGTGTGGTTGACGGTTGTCCAAAAGCTTCATTGGTGGATTCCAAGGTTCCGGTGGATTCCGGGATTGTCGACTAAGCAGAGGTTGGTACAAGAAGATGGGTCAAGAGCTTGAATGGAGTCGAGTCGAGTTAAGTCATTTGTCTTGTACTTGTAAAATTTCGTACTTAGTGGACTTAAGGCTAGGGTCGTCCGATGTTTTTTTTCGTTGTGGGTTTTTCCTCGTACATCGCGGCGTAGTGGTTGAGAATTTATTTTATCTTGCAAATCACCTAGAACGCATGCTTAGGATTAAAAGATAAAATATGGTTTAATTCACATCTCTTGTTTAATTTGGTGCATGTTTAATATTTGGGTAATGTTTAACTTAATTTAATTCAAGTCTAAATAATGTAATTTGATAAAATTTGGTTTAGCCTAATTTGCAAATTGATTTATTTAATGTTTGGCAAATTTCTAGGACTTGGGTTAAATTAATTTGGTTTAAGTGAATTTCAAGTGTGTATGTGTGGTCATCATAATTCACTTATTTAGGCTTAATTTTAATTTTGCTTTTAAAAATTAAAATTTGTGTTTAATTTAATTGTTCATCTTTTTAAGAAAAGAAAATCAAATAAAATTTGAAAAATTAGTTTGTTGTGTTGAACAATCTTTATTCCGCATTTAAAAGGAAATTGATATTGGAAGATTTTAAAATTGGGGGACTATCCCGTTTTCAAAGTTAAATGGTTTGCATCCCAACTTTTGGCATTGTGTTGTTTGCTGGTGATAATTAACATGGTTTGACACTACACCAAAATACTAATTTTGTGACTACCTTATTGTGAGTGCTAATGGGGGTGACAAACTTATCACTCCCGGGAGCAGTCACAAAATTATTTGTAACTGCCTTTAGGAGTGATAAAATCTTTGGGTAATAAAAATTTGAGTCAATTGTTTGGTCATTGCTAAGAACACTCACAAATCTTACCATATAATTAATTTGCGACTGCTATAAGTAGTCACAAATTTATAGCTGCCACAAAGAGTCATAAATTTATTAGTAGGCTTAAGTTATGACTCTTATGAGCAGTCACAAAATTGTAACTGCTATGAGGAGTCATAAATTTTGGCCTAAGACTTAATTTGTGACTCTTATTAGCAGTCACAAATTTGTGACCGCTCATAGCAGTCACAAATTTGTGACCGCTCATGGCAGTCACAAATTTTAGCCTAATACTTAATTTGTGACCGTTTTTAAGGGTCACAAATTTTTTTGCCAAAAAGTTTAATTTCCCTCCTCTTTCCTCTCTCTTCTTCAAGCTCCCACCCCCCCTCTATTTCCTTCTCTTTGCGCGCTCTCTCTCTCTTTACAAAGGTAAATTTCTCTATTTAATATATTTTCTTAATGTTGATTTTTTTTGAAGGTTTTGTGTATTATCGTAGCCTAAACCAAATAAAAATACATCCATAAATGTTTTGTGTATTATCGTACCCTAAACAAAATAAAAACCCTAGGTAACTCATCCATATATGTTTTGTGTTGAAATTTTGCCAAAGGTCTCAATACATCCTTTAGTTCATTCTCGTTTTTTCAATCTTGCATTTTTGTACTTACAGTTTCGAGGACTAACAGTTGTTCATTTTGTGTTTGTGACTTGTTTGATTCAATTAGGTTGAATTTTTAGCAGCTAAATGTATGTTTTTGTTAACAAGTTTTCCAGTTGTTCATTTCAAATGTGTTTATTTTACATTAACATGTGCTTGTAATAATTATTATTGTTTATCACTTTGGTTTTGTGTTTTGGTTGAATTAGGTATAGAATGTCGTAATAATCAATTTAGTGCCACCAAAGATGAGCGTACTATTGCCAATGGTATGTACGTACTATTTTCTTAAATTTTAACATTTAACAATGTTACATATTTCATTAGTTTTTGTATATATTATTTGTAGTGGTGATAGGTGGTTGAGGGTGAGCCAATTGAAAACCAGGATTGTCAATTGGTTGTTGTAATAGAGCTTTTAGATTAAGCTACAAGAATATTTGTTTACTGTTTGTGTGAATTTTAGTCAGAATTATTGATATTTGTTTACTAGTTTGTGTGAATTTGTTTATCAGTACTACGCGCCGGGAAAAAATTAAGATTATAAAATTAAGAAAGATTGGATTTTACTATAGAGAATTGTGATGTGTTTATTATGATATCGATTAAGGAGTAAGTCTAAATGGTCCATTTTACAAAGAAGACATGAGAGGAGAAATTAGACATAGCCTATGTAGCACGGACATGGGTGTCGTGTCCGACACGACACGGACACGTCGACACAGCAAATCTAAAAAAATTAGGACACAACACGACGGGGACACAACATCAAATAAATATTTTTTATAATTATTTTTATATAAAAAAAATATAAAAGATCACATTAATACTAATCTTATACTAAGAACAACATTAAACAATTCATTTTAAATTCATATAAGCATTAAGATATTAAATCCATTCTAAACATTAAACACCACATTGATATTAAATCCCATAACAATCGAAATGCGAAGAAACATAACATTAGTCTTAAATCCATTCATAACATCAAACTTTGATCCAAACTAGTAAAAAACAACCAAAATGCATATAAAACCAATTCTAAACATTAAACAAAAAAGAACTTTGAACTCCAATGTTCCTCACTCCTCATCATCTTCAACATCTTCATTGCACTCTCCTAAAAATATTTCATCCAACTCTGGCTCATCAAGTGATAGATTTGCAACCTCCAATATCTCGGCAGCTTCAACCTCAAATGAATCGAATGTATCCCCACCCACATTCCACATCTTGCTATCTCCTTCCTTGTATTGCTTAATTTTCCTCGATAGAAGTCGAAGATTACTATGCACAAACACCAAGTCTTCGCCGCGTTTTGGAGTCAACTTGTTTCTCTTCACAGTAATAAAAGAATAAGTGCTCCAATTTCTCTCTGAACATGATGAAGAACAAGGTTGGCCAAGGCTTGAAGCTTTGGTGTAGAAAATCCATGGAGAACCCACCACAAACTAGGATCAAGTACTCCTCCTTCATTTATTGAATCAAACTCATTAAACTCGTCAAAAAGAGATGAGAACTTCGTAAATTTAATGTTGACCATTTGACGTTCGGATGCATTTAGAAAGAATATCATCAAACACTTCTCTCTTTCGCTTATGATTTCCACATCCTTATTGGGCTCAACACGATTTGCACCTCCACTGAGCCATTGTTGGCTATAATACCTAAGGGAAAAAAACAATTTTTAACTAAAAAATTAAAATTAAAAGTCAAATAACTAATTGAAGGAAATTAGGAACTAGTTAATGAGTTACCTAGGGTTCAATGAGTGTGCTACCCAGTGAAGGGGTGCCTTGCTTTTTCCCTACCTATTAACCAAAATGGTATGAATAACTTCATAAAACGATGACTCCCCATGTTCTTCCTTCCTCTCATGCCGATATACAACGATTTTGACTTTTTCAATCATGCTATCCCACAAATCATACACCAAGTGAAGACATGGTTGGTCCGTATCGGCAAGCCTTAGAATGTCATAAATAGGCTCAGTAAAACGAAGGATATAGTCGACTTTATCCCACCATATGTCACTCAATACTTTCTCCTTCATAAATTGGGCTTTCCCAACATCATCATCCTTATACAAATTCCACCTCCCATTAATGACCAATTTGGTACAGGAAGAGATCGGTATATATGAAGATGGGTCAGAGGAGACGGTTTCAAAACTAGAATCTAATAGCTTGTTTGGATAAGTTTTTATTCTTTGCAACATTACTCAGCCTTATATAGTTCGAGTTTGCGAGTTGTGTAGAGTGCTTGGTCCATATATTCTGAAATTTAAAGCATTTCGGCTTTAAATCCAATGAGATGTTTGCAGAGAGCAACATTAGAGCATGATCAGAAGCTGTTCTGTTTAAATGATGTATAGATGAGTTCAAAAAATTATCAGCCCACTTTTGATTAAATAAACATCGATCCAGTCTAGCCAAAATAACCCTATCTTCATCTCTATTGTTACACCAAGTGAACTTAGATCCTTTATAACCCATATCCATGAGGCCATAGTCATCAACGGCTTGAAGAAACTCACCTGTAGAATGAATGTCAACAACATTTCCTCCTACTTTTTCTGATTGAGATGCTACAACATTAAAATCTCCCATGACAATATGAGGATGAGCTTGACAACGATTTGAGATATCAACAAGATCATCCCAAAGAACCCTCCTCTCTTCTTTAGAACATTTAACATAAACTAAAGTTAAATATAAATCCAAAATGAATCTTTGATGAACTATGTTAACTGTAATTTGTTGCTCAGACACATCCACCATATTAATGGAGACCTCAAACCTCCAAAATAACCATATTATCCCATTTTCATTAGCACAACAATTATCAAAACCCCATTTCAATTTATAATAATTGATTTTCAGAGGATCCACTTTTGGCTCAATAACAGCTATAATAGGCACTTTATGAATTCTCATTAATCTCTTAATTCTCCTGGACGATGATTTCTTTGCAGCCCCTCTAATATTCCACACAATCAAATTTAATATTTAGAATTATTGGAATGGGATTGAGTGATACCTTTAGAGGATGATCTTGTTCTTCTCCTGAGCAACGGGTCAATGAAAGCAGGTTCTAATGGTTTCTTAACCATAATGTCTTTTTTCTTTTTGATTTGCTCCAACCTTTTATAAGCTTGAATCTTCTTTTATAGCTTTTTACTGTATTCCATAAGATCTTCCAATAAAGGAACTTCTAAAAATTCATCTTTATCCCCATCAGTAGAATACATATAGTCAGCAGCCTTGTTAGACTCATTGTCTGGGATATTTGCCCCTCTAGGGGATAGAGAATAGGTGTCAATAATAACAACTTCTTTGGTAGCTAGGTCTTCATTATGAATTCTTAGAAAATGCTCATTAATTTGTTTGTAAATTCTTTTATTCAGTTGAGGTCTTGGTTTTTGGTACTGCTTCTTTTGAAGGATTTCACCATCCATATCTATGTCTGCTTCATTGACTGACTTAGGAATTTGGTTAGTCTCCTTGCTATATTGATCCACTATTTTGCACAGGTTTCCAGTTTTACCACTCTCCTCTTGATATACTTTATTCTCTTTACAGGTGTGATGATCCTCTTTCCTTTCGTTTGTTAGCACCTCAGAGTTGACATTTGCAGCACAATTGGTATTTTCCTCATTGCAGAGGTCTTGGTAGAAATTTTCTTCCTTATTACATAGGTCTTGATTAATTTCCTCTATCTTAGTATTATTCTCCTCAGCAGGCAGTAATTGCTTAGGTCTGAATAGCTTTTCACCATATTGAACCTTATCACCTATGTTGACTTTACTGATCTGCTGCAGACTCTGTTTGCCTTTATCAGTTTCGTGGAGAACAATGGGATTTAAGGACCCTGATTTAGGCTGCCTTTGTTAGATGTTGGACAGTATCAGATATCTTGTATTTAATTGGAAGATGTTGGACAGTATCAGATTGCTTCACATGCTTGATAACTGATTGCCAACTGATAAATGATTGTATTTATATTTGTATCACATGCTTCACATGCTTGATAACTGATTGATTGGTAACTGATAACTGCTTGATAACTGATTCACAAGTAAATTGTATTTGCATCACAGTTATCAATTTGATTCACATACGAATTCACATATTATCTTTATATCAGATATCAATTTTGGACAGTATCAGATAACTGATTGACAACTGATTGTATTTGATAACTGATTGTTGTATTCACAAATGTTGAATACAATATTGATTCATAGATGTGTCATATCAATTTACTTGAATAATTCACTTGATTGTGTCATATTAATATTGTATTCACATATGTTGTATTTAGTTGAACAATTCACTTGATTCACTTGTTTATTGATTCACTTGTATTCAGATATCAGAGTTGTATAACTTATTTATTGATTCAATTGATTCACTTGATTCAATCTTGATTTATTGATTCATTTGATTCACAAAACAGAGTTGAATAACTGATCAATTTTGATGTTTCTTAGGGATGGCCCAAAACAGAGTTAACATTCCATTCCGCGCTCCAAAACATATTGCTCCGATCAACATCGGGACACCTGCTTCTCACGTTGTCCATAATCATCATCTTTTTCATCCAAACCTCTGTCCTCGTTCTCTAATTCTTAAACTTGACTGTCACTGTCTTTGCAGTTTTGGTACGTATGATTAGGAGGGTAAGAACGAATACTTAAGTGATTGAATCACCATGATAATTAGATTGATTTGATTTATGATATTCGTTTTTTTCTTTCTCACTGATTTTGTTATTTTTCAGTAATGAATCAATACTTTCATCCACTGGAACATGCCCATAGGTCCTGAATTTGTGGTCTTCTCTACTTTGTCTTTTCTGAAGACTCAATAGTTTGCAGGAGTTTTGGACTCATCTCTGACACTGAACTAAATGGAGATATTCAATTAGTATCAATAATGTTTGGTTGTGTTTATGGAGAGGAATATAGACAAGTAGTTGAAAATTTGATCATTTTATTAAATTCTTAGTATGTTATGAATCTTGTACATTCTAAAGTATATGCTTATGCTGGTTCATGTGCTTGATTCCCAATCTTTAAATCACATTTAAGTTTTATTTCCCAGTTGGGGGCCCAAAACAGCCTATGCACACACACACATTTACACACACCATAAAATGCTAAATAATTATCGAGAGCCATGAATATGAATTTATTTTTCCTTATTAAGAATCATCTACATATATACTCAATCCATATGGTTCCTTTCTAACAGGGAGGATCTAGAAAAATTCTTTACGGGCATGCTTGCAGTATTCACGGGGACATTACTAGGCGATGATCTCTCACGGGTGTACACACGTGGATATGTTCAGTGCTCACTGCCATGCCCCCCTTGCCTCAGCCCCTTCCAGGGTGCATATTAGAGTTGTTGTTGACACATTTAGACCGTAAGTTATCTACCTCTTTTTTAGATTTACGCTGTCTCTTTATTTTTAATATTGGAGAATTTTATTTTAGTTTGAATTACATGTTTGATTTAGAAGTTAATTACATGTTTCATTTATTGTGATTCATGTATTAATAAGTTGTATTCACGTTACGGGGTGCATGTGGTATGACTAATGTTTTTATTAGTATGGGTTGAAGGGACTGATTTAAGTCATTGAAGTTGATCTTTTTTTATAATGTTGTTATGAAACTTATATGTTCTTACCAATAAGGGTCAAGCATTCTAGGTACTTTATAAACCATATTAGGTACTTTTATAAACCATATCAGGGACTCGGTGAAAAAACTCGTGCTGATATTGAAGAAAAACAAACAGATATAGTTGCACCAATTAATGAAATCGTTGATGGCGATATTTCTGTTGTCTTTGTTTTAGAGGATGTCAAGTTGGACTTTAGTACAAATAACTGAAACTTTTTAACAGGTACGGTTAAGAGTTATTGTTCTTTAGTACGCGACTATACTCTGTTTTATACTGTTTTTTATGATCTGAGTTGAGAGTTGTTGCTTAGGTTTTTTACTTTTTAACAGGAATGGTGAAGAAGTATGCTCCAAAATTCTATTAACAGGTATGGTTAGTACTCTATCCAATTTTTTCCCTGTGTTTCCCTATATTTGTCTATTAGTTATTGACGTCAACATAATTTTTTGAATGTAAATTATTCATAGTTTAACCATAACTTTTTTATTTTTTGATTTCATGTACTTGAACCTCCCCGTTGTTGGGGAAGGCACATTGACTTCGAGATATTAAAGGGTGATTAAGAAAGAACCAGAGCACTTGAAGGTGTCGATTAGTTATGTAAAGTTTGAATCATCTTATATGGAAGAAGAATCTCTTCGTGAACAGAAGCTGCAATTCCTTGAGTGTGCCGGAAGGATTTTTGATAGTGCAATTAACTACTTCAGAACAAATGCTACTGATCTAAACGAGGGAAGAGATATGCTACATAAGGAGTGGCTACATTCGAGAGAAGTTTTTGAGAACTCGGAGATATGAATTTAGTTTGAGTGAAGCAGCCGATGTTACATGATCATGACATTTCATATCATCGAAGTGTTGTGTCGTTATTTTTTTTAGTTTATTTTTTATTCTAGGTTCATTTTGTACTTGGCGCCCAAGAAGGGTTTGTTTGATGTTAAATTAAGTTTAAACAAGTTTTATGTGCACCGAATATTTGGATTCTCAGAAATATAAATGAAATGTTGTCGAATTTTTTAGACTTGTTATCATGATATTTATTTTACTTCCATTATTTTATCATTTTGTAAAAATATAAAGATATTTGTAATAGTTCTTATCACATTTAACAAATTCAATTTTTTAACTACTAATAGCAGTCACAAATTTGTCATTCCTATTAATTTTGTAACTGCTAACAGCAGTCACGAATATAAGATTCGTAACTGCTGTCAGCAGTCACGAATATAATATTCGTGACTGCTGATAGCAGTTACCAATAGCAGTTACAAATTGGGGTCACCAGTCATCACCCCATAGGGGTTATAAAAATTTGTGACTGCTGTTAGGAGTTACAAATTTTCTTTTGTCACCCCCTAAATTATGACGGTAAATAGCAGTTATAAAGGTTATTTGTGAGAGCTAACAGCACTCACAAATCTCCCATTTTGGTGTAGTGTGATTTTAATATAGGAAAACGTTTACTGGCTTTCTTTTCAGTCTAAATGTCGATTGTAATATGTATTGGAGTTATTGGAAACCCAACTTGACCATGTAATAGTATATTTATCTCACCAACACCTCTCACGGGACCAATGTAATACGTAGGAACTGACCGCGCGATCACGGGACTCCCGGTTTGAGAATACGAATATAATTTGAAAATATAAGGACTTAGGCTTGAAAACAAGGCGTTAGAGGGCGAAAACTCGAAATAGCCCCCGTACGGTCTTGTGAGAGGCACGAACACCTCACGGGACCAATGTAACTCGTATGAACTCACTCACCGCGCGATCACGGGACTCCCGATTTTAGAATACGGCGATAATTTGAAAAAATGAGGACTTAAGCTTAAAATCAAGGTGTTAGAGGGTGAAAACATGAAACAACCCCCGTACTGTCCCGTGAGAGGCACCAACACCTCTCACGGGACTAATCTAACACGTAGGAACTGATCGCGCGATCACGGGACTCTCAGATTGCGAATATGACAATAATTTCAAAAAATGAGGACTTAAGCTTAAAATCAGGACGTTAGAGGGTGAAAACATGAAACAGCCCCCGTACTGTCCCGTGAGAGGCACCAACACCTCTCATGAGACCAATGTAACATATAGGAGCTGATCGCACGATCATGGGACTCCCGATTTGAGAATACGATGATAATTTGAAAATTTGAGAATTAAGCTTAAAAATAAGGCGTTAGAGGGTGAAAACATGAAACAGCCCCTGTACGGTCCCGTGAGAGGTACCAACACTTCTAACGGGACCAATGTAACTCGTAGGAACTGATTGCGCAATCACGGGACTCCCGATTTGTAAATAGGACGAAAATTTGAAAATATGAGGACTTAAACTTAAAAATAAGGGGTTAGAGGGTGAAAATAAGAAACAACCCCCGTGCGGTCCCATGAGAGGCACCAACACCTCTCACGGGACCAATGTAACACGTAAGAACTAACCGCGTGATCACGGGAATCCCAATTTGAGAATACGATGATAATTTGAAAATATGAGGACTTAAGCTTAAAAACAAGGTGTTAGAGGGCGAAAATTCGAAACATCCCCCGTACGGTCCCGTGAGTGGCACCAACACCTCTCAGGGGACCAATGTAACTCGTAGGAACTGATCACGCGATCATGGAACTCCTGGTTTGAGAATACGACAATAATTTCAAAATATGAGGACTTGAGCGTTAAAACAAGGCGTTAGAGTGTGAAAACACGAAACAACCCTCGTGCGGTCCCATGAAAGGCACTAATACCTCTCACGGGACAAATGTAACACATAGGAAATGACCGCGCGATCACGAGACACCTAGTTTCACAATACGAAGATAATTTGAAAATATGAGGACTTAAGCTTAAAAACAAGGTGTTAGAGGCGAAAACTCGAAACAGCTCCCGTACAGTCCCATGAGAGGCACCAACACCTCTCAAATGATTAATGTAACTCGTAGGAACTGACCGTGCTATCACGGGACTCCCGGTTTGAGAATACGACGAGAGTTTAAAAATATGAGGACTTAAGCTTAAAAAAAGGCGTTAGAGGGTGAAAAAAATGAAATAGCCCCCGTGAGAGACACTAAGACCTCTCATGGGACCAATGTAACACGTATGAACTGACCGCGCGATCATTGGACTCTCGGTTTAAGAATACGGCGATTATTTAAAAATATGAGGATTTAAACTTGAAAACAAGGTGTTAGAGGGTGAAAACTCAAAAGCCCCCATACGGTCCCGTAAGAGGCACCAACGCCTCTCACGGGACCAATGTAACTCGTAGGAACTAATTGTGCGATCACAGGACTCCTGATTTGAGAACACGATGATAATTTGAAAATATGAGGACTTAGGCTTAAAAATAAAGCATTAAAGGGTGAAAACTCGAAACAGCCCCCGTACGGTCCCGTGAGAGGCACCAATACTTCTCACGGGACCAATGTAACTCGTAGGAACTGACTGCGCGATCACGGGACTCCCAGTTTGCGAACATGACGATAATTTGAAATATGAGGACTTAGGCTTAAAAACAAGACGTTAGAGGATGAAAACTCGAAACAGCCCCCGTACGGTCCCGTGAGAGGCACTAACACCTCTCACGGGACCAATGTAACTCGTAGGAACTGATCGCGCAATCACGGGACTTCCGGTTTGAGAATACGATGATAATTTAAAAATATGAGGACTTAAGCGTTAAAACAAGGCGTTAGAGTGTGAAAACACGAAACCGCCCCCGTGAGAGGCATTAACACCTCTCACGGTACCAATGTAACATGAATGAACTGACCGCGCGATCACAAGATTCCCAGTTTGAGAATTTGAAAAAATTGAAAATAAGGCGTTAGAGGACGAAAACTCGAAACATCCCGCATACGGTCCTGTGAGAGTCACCAACACCTCTCAGGGGATCAATGTAACTAGTAGCAACTGACCGCGTGATCACGGGACTCACGATTTGAGAATACAAATGTAATTTGAAAAAATGAGGACTTAAGCTTGAAAACTAGGCGTTAAAGGACGAAAACTCGAAAGAGCCCCCGTACGGTCCTGTTAGAGGCAACAACACCTCTCACAAGACTAATGTAACTCGTATGAACTGACTGCATGATCACGGGACTCCCAATTTTAGAATACGACGATAATTTAAAAATATGAGCACCTAAGCTTAAAATCATGGCGTTAGAGGGTAAAAACATGAAACAGCCCCCGTACTGTCCCGTGAGAGGCAGCAGCACCTCTCACGGGACCAATGTAACAAGTAGGAACTGACCGCGCGATCACGGGACTCCCGGTTTGAGAATACGATGATAATTTCAAAATATAAGGACTTAAGCTTAAAAATAAGGCGTTAGAGGGTGAAAACCCGAAACAGCCCCCGAACGATCTTCTGAGAGACACCAACACCTTTCACGAGACCAATGTAACATGTAGGAACTGACCGCGTAATCTCGGGACTCCCGATTTAAGAATACGAAGATAATTTCAAAATATGAGGACTTAAGCTTAAAAATAAGGCGTTAGGGTGAAAACACGAAACAACGCCCGTACGATCCCGTGGGAGGCACCAACACCTCTCACGGGATCAATGTAACATGTAGGAACTGACCGTGCGATCAGGGGACTCCTGATTTGAGAATACGTCGATAATTTGAAAATATGAGGGCTTAAGCTTAAAAACAACTCGTTTGAGGGTGAAAACACGAAATAACCCTCGTACAGTCCCGTGAGAGGCACCAACAACTCTCACGGTGTAACTCGTAGGAACTCACCGGAGATCACGGGAATCCCGATTTTAGAATATGACAATAATTTGAAAATATGAGGACTTAAGCTTAAAAATAAGGTGTTAGAGGGCGAAAACTTGAAACAGCCCCCGTGCGGTCCCATGAGGGCACCAACACCTCTCAGGGGACCAATGTAACTCGTAGGAACTGACCGCGCGATCACAGGACTCTCGGTTTGAGAATACGATGATAATTTGAAAATATGAGGACTTAAGCGTTAAAACAAGGCGTTAGAGTGTGAAAACACGAAACAACCCTCGTACGGTACCGTGAGAGGCACTAACACCTCTCACGGGACCAATGTAACACGTAGGAACTGACCGCACGAAAACGGGACTTTCAGTTTGAGAATACGAAGATAATTTGAAAATATGAGGAATTAAGCTTAAAAACAAGGGGTTAGAGGGCGAAAACTCGAAATAGCCCCCGTACGGTCTTGTGAGAGGCACAAACACCTCTAAGGGGACCAATGTAACACGTACGAAATAACCGCGCGATCACGGGACTCCCGATTTGAGAATACAATGATAATTTAAAAATATGAGGACTTAAGCGTTAAAACAAGGCGTTAGTGTGAAAACACGAAACATCGCCCGTACGGTCCCATGAGAGGTACCAACACCTCTCACGGGACCAATGTAACACGTAAGAACTGATCGTGCGATCACGGGACTCCCGGTTTGAGAATACGAAAGATAATTTCAAAATATGAGAACTTAAGCTTAAAAATAAGGCGTTAGAGTGTAAAAACACGAAACAGCCCCCGTACGATCACGTGAGAGACACCAACACCTCTCAGGAGACCAATGTAACATGTAGGAACTGATTGCGCGATCACGGTGTCGATAATTTGAAAATATGAAAACTTAAGCTTAAAAACAAGGCGTTAGAGCGTTAAAACACGAAATAGCCCCCGTACGGTCCCGTGAGAGGCACCAACATCTCTCACGTGAATAATGTAACTCGTAGGAACTAACCGCGCGATCACGGGACTCCCGATTTGAGAACACGACGATAATCTGAAAATATGAGGACTTAAGCTTAAAAACAAGGCGTTAGAGGGCGAAATCTTGAAACAACCCCCGTACGGTCCCGTGAGAGGCACCAACTCCTCTCAGGGGACTAATGTAACTAGTAGGAACTGACCGCGCTATCACGAGTCTCCCGGTTTGAGAATGGGATGACAATTTGAAAATATGAGGACTTAAGCTAAAAAATAAGGCGTTAGAGGGTGAAAACACAAAACAGCCTCCATACGGTTCTGTGAGAGGCACCAACACCTCTCACGGGACCAATGTAACATGTAGGAACTGACCGCGCGATCACGGGATTCCCGGTTTGAGAATACGAATATAATTTGAAAATATGAGGGCTTAGGCTTGAAAACAAGACGTTAGAGGGCGAAAACTCGAAAGAGCCCCCGTACGGTCCTATGAGAGGCACGAACACCTCTAACGGGACCAATGTAATTCGTATGAACTGACCGCACGATCACGGGACTCCTGGTTTTAAAATATGACGAAAATTTGAAAATATGAGGACTTAAGCTTAAAATCAAGGCGTTAGAGGGAGAAAATATGAAACAACCCTCGTACTGTCCCGTGAGAGGCATTAACACCTCTCACGGGACCAATGTAACACGTAGGAACTGACCGCGCGATCACGGGACTCCCGATTTGAGAATACGACGATAATTTCAAAATAGGAGGACTTAAGCATAAAAACAAGGCGTTAGTGGATGAAAACCCGAAACTGCCACCGAACGGTCCTGTGAGAGTCACCAACACCTCTCACGGGACCAATGTAACACGTACGAATTAACCACACGATCACGGGACTCCCGGTTTGAGAATACGACGATAATTTAAAAATATGAGGACTTAAGCGTTAAAACAAGGCGTTAGGGTGTGAAAACCCAAAACAACCCTCGTCCGATCCCGTGAGTGGCACTAACACCTCTCACGGGACCAATGTAACACATTGGAACTGATCGCGCAATCAAGGGACTCCCGGTTTGCGAATACGAAGATAATTTAAAAATATGAGGACTTAGGCCTCAAAACAAGGCATTAGAGGGCGAAAATTCGAAACAGCCCCTGTACGGTCCTGTGAGAGGCACTAACACCTCACACAGGACCAATGTAACTTGTACGAACTGACCGCGCGATCACTAGACCCCCGATTTGAGAATATGACGATAATTTGCATATTTCTAGACTTAGGCATAAAAACATGGTGTTACTGGGTGAAAACCCAAAATAGTCCCGAACGGCTCCATGAGTGGCACCAACACCTCGTACGGGACCAATGTAACTCGTAGGAACTGATCGCACGATCACGGGACTTCCAGTTCGAGAATACGACGATAATTTGCATATTTCTAGACTTAGGCATAAAAACATGGTGTTACTGGGTGAATACCCAAAACAGCCATCGAACGGCACCGTGAGTGGCACCAACACCTCGCACAGGACCAATGTAACTCGTAGAAACTGATCGCATGATCACGGGACTTCCAGTTTGAGAATACGAGGATAATTTGCATATTTCTAGACTTAGGCATAAATACATGGTATTAGTGGGTGAAAACCCGAAACAGCCCCCGAACGGTCCTGTGAGTGGCACCAACACCTCGCATGAGACCGCGATCACGGGACTGCCAGTTTGAGAATACAACGATAATTTGCATATTTCTAGACTTAGGCATAAAAACATAGCGTTAGTGGGTGAAAACTCAAAACAGCGCCCGAACGGCCCCGTGAGTGGCACCAATACCTCGCATGGGACCAATGTAACTCGAGGAACTGACCGCGCGATCACGGGACTCCCGATTTGAGAATGTGACGATAATTTGCATATTTATAGACTTAGGCATAAAAACATGGTGTTAGTGGGTGAAAACCCGAAACATCCCCCGAACGGCCCCGTGAGTGGCACCAACACCTCGCACGGGACCAATGTAACTCGTAGGAACTGACCGCGCGATCAAGAAACTCCCGATTTGAGAATACGACGATAATTTAAAAATATCAGGACTTAGGCAAAACATGGCGTTGGTGGGTGAATACCCGAAACAGCCCCCGAGCGGCCCCGTGAGTGGCGCCAACACCTCGCACGGGACCAATGTAAATCGCAGGAACTGACCACGCGATCACGGGACTCTCGGTTTGAGAATACGACTATAATTTGCATATTTCTAGACTTAGGCATAAAAACATGGCGTTAGTGGGTGAAAACTCGAAACAGCCCCGTGAGTGGCGTCAACACCTCACACGTGACCAATGTAACTCGAAGGAACTTACCGCGCGATCACGGGACTCCCGGTTTGAGAATACGATGATAATTTGCATATTTTTAGACTTAGGCTAAAAACATGGCGTTAGTTGGTGAAAACTCGAAACAACCCCCGAACGGCCCCGTGAGTGGCACCAACACCTCGTACGGGACTAATGTAACTCGTAGGAACTGACCGCGCGATCATGGGACTCCCGATTTGAGAATACGAAGATAATTTAAAAATATCACGACTTAAGCAAAACATGGCGTTAATGGGTAAAAATTCGAAATAGCCCCCGAACGGCCCCGTGAGTGGCATCAACACCTCGCACGGGACAAATGTAACTCGTAGGAACTGACCGCGTGATCACGGGACTCCCGATTTGAGATTATGACGATAATTGCATATTTCTAGACTTAGGCATAAAAACATTGATATATTGATAATTATAACTCATATATGCAATTTTTTAGCTTGAATAAATTTTTTGTAAAACTACATGGTTACTGATATCATTTTTTTTTGTATCCTATCATTTATAGGATTTTTGCATGTGGAACAAATGAAGAAGGCAATTGTTTACAACATGAAGATTGTTTATATAATGTTGTGGGCATTCAGGATTAAGTTTTTTATGTGTTACAGTCGTGCGAGTTTTATTGTTTAGTTTTATGGTCGTGCGGGTTTTATAATTTGATTATTAAATTTTATGGTCGTGCGGGCTTTATAATAAGCAGGTTTTATATTTACACGGTTTGAAATGTCCAGAAAATAGAGGAAACTCTGTCCAATTTTTTTTTGTCTATGAATTATTAAGACGTGTAATATTTTTAAATTTGTATATATATTTGTTTATTAACAACGTTCCCGATTCGCAATTTGTGATTTTTTTTATTGTTTTACTAATAATAAATATTTGTAACACCTCGTACGTGTCCAACGTTACATCTAGCAACCGATCGTGCAGTCACAGGACCCCCGATTTTAGGATTGGACCAAAAAAGGACATTTTTTTTAAAATTATAGTTAAATATGGTCATGGACTTTGTCCATGACCATTTTTATTTTTTCCGTCGCGGCATAAAAATGGTCGCGGCCATAGTCCATGACCCCCAACCGTGACGAAAAATGGTCGAGGCCAAAGTCCGCGACCATTTTTTTCCGTCACGGCATGGGTCACGGACTTTGGCCGTAACCAATTTTGTCACGGCCAAAGTCCGCGACCAATTTTTTCCTTTTTTTTGCGTCGCAGTGTGGGTCACGAACTTTTACCGCGACCAATTTTTGTCACGGTTGTGGGTCACGGACTTGGACTTTTTTCTTTTTTCTTTTTTTTTTCGTCGCAGTGTGGGTCATGGACGAAGGCCGAGACCATTTTTCCCCCGTCGTGGTATGGGTCACGGCCCAAGTCTGCGACCATCTGCCATAACCCACTGCTGGTCGTGACCATTTTTTTTATCACGGACTTGGACCGCGACCCACGAAATTGGTCGTGCCCGAAATGGCCACGACCCAAGTCCGCGATCCACAGTCTTGGTCAGGGATTTTGGCCGTGACCAATCGCCAGTTTTGGTGTAGTGTAGTTCCATACTTTTTGAGATTGTCTTCTTTCTTCGACTTCTGCTCCTTCTGCTCATTTTGCTCTTTCTTCTCAAGCTTCGTGTCAGGCTTCGTGGTTGGAGTCTGTTTTGCGTCCATAACTCCTCATCATTCATTATTTTTGCTACCTTTGCCATGAGTTTAGCTATAGTTTTGGGAGGATCTTTAGCCAAAGAATAATATAGTATCTCGGGAAGCAAGCCACTCATAAGAGCAGTGATGGTTGTTTTCTCCTCATAATTAATCACCTCCAACTTTTCATTATTAAAACACGTAATGTATTCCATGGTACTTTCCCCCACTTGTTGCTTTACACTTAGAATATGAGCTACTCTTTTCACTAGCTTAGCTCCAAAACATAAATTGCTAATGAATAACTCGACAAGATGATTAAAGGTGGCAATTAGTCCTCGGGGCAAGTTATTATACCATATTTGGGTTGAACCCGTAATGGTAATTAAAAATGCTTTGCACCTTATTTCATCAGGGACTGAATAAATATCTGGTGCAACTTGATATTGCTCGATATGGAGAACTGAATCAGTTTTATCGTCATATTTGGGAGTGACCACAGGAGCTTTAAATTTTGATGGAGTAGGAAAATCTACAATTGCTTGAACAAAAGGGGATCCTTTAACAGAACTCCGCTGCAGAGGATTCTTTGTTTTCGCCATTTCACCCAACCGATCTTTTGACCTCTTAATTGATCCTTTCCACAATGGATTGCCTGCCTCATATTTATGCGAAGCAGCTCGGTTGTTCCCACCATGTGTCTGCACTGAACTCTCTTCTTGAGAGGTCTGCTCAGCACGTACAAATCGTCGAACGCTTGATCTTGATTTGATTGAGGCCTCATGTTGATCGACTGGATATTGAGTGTTCCTGGATAACGCCCTAGGAGGATTTCTAGTTGCTCGGGGTCCCAAACGATCAAAGGGTGATGCTCTTCTTAGCCTTTCCAAGACACTTGGCCTTTCAAGAGAAAAAATATGGATATCATAAGGTTCTATGGACCTGAGCGATGAACTTGCTCCTGGACGATAAGAGGTGTCTCGTGAAGACGTGGAATAACTATGTCTGATGGATCTTGGAGGTGGAGGCGACATTTCTCTTCAGGACGAGGGAGCCACTTATAGTGACTGAGCTAATTGACTCACCGTTTCTTGCATGGCTTCTTATCCTCTGGCAATACTAGCCAGGATTCTAGTTAGGTCTGTTGCCATAGGCGGAGCAGACGGCACATGCGAATTGCCTTTATTTTGAGACTGGACTCAGGGTCAGTCATCGTACTTCGAACAAGAGTATGTAAGAGTGAGAACGGGAATTAAAAACACGTTCTCACAGACGGCGTCAATTTGTTGATGTAAAATATTAGACTTGATCTAATTTTTATGATCACAGATAAAACGTATAAGTGCAATTGTAAATAAAAGCAAGAAAGTAAGTGAGTTTTTAAAGTGGTTCGGCTATGTTAGAAAGCCTACGTCCATTGTTTTTATAATAATTTCAGAGACTACACAAAACTAGGTATCTTGCCCTAGAATCCGTTCTACCTAGTCCTTGATGAAAGGGATACAATGTATTTACAATAACCCGAAGGTCAAGGGTTGGAATGTCAAGGGATGGAATGCTTTTATATAATTAAGCATTTACATCCTTACATAATAAATGTAACGGTTAGTTGTATAAACCACGTGTAATATGACCCTTGGTATGATGACGCTTTGTTGTCTCGTTGGTCGTTCTTCTTTGTGTTGGTCGGCATTCCTTATATTGGTCGAAATTCCTTGTTAGGCTATTATCAGCTGACTAGGATTAAGGCCACATAGGAGGACAAGTGTTCATTTCTAATTAGTCCACGTAAGTAGATAATTTTTGGCATCAACACTTGGCACGATGAAAAGTCACCATGAAAAAGGGGTTGACACGATGGAGAGTCATCGTGAGAGTGCAAATCCATTTTTTTTTTTGCCTTTTTGAGCTTATTCGGTGAGAAGCCGCCGAATGTGTACAGACGGCGATTTTCGATGGATTTATGGCTTTTGGTGGTTGTTTGGGTATATTGGGGCTTTAGATTTATATTTTTTGTGGTGGTTTGAAGTGCTTTAGTGTTGGTTTGATGTTTTTGGTGGTTTGGGATTTTGAGAGAAGATAAAAGTTTAGTGGTGGTGGTGATAGTAGGTGGTGATGATAATGGGTGGTGGTGGAGTTGGGTTTAGGGGAGAAAAGGTTAGTTTAATGCATTGGTTGATGCCCTGGCGGGCCCCAAAACAATAAGATATAAGTTTTTAATGCAGTGTGTCCACGAAGTGAGTCTCCCTAGCATTTTTAAAAAAAAAAACTAGCATCCTAACATAAGCTTTCAAGATCAAGCTAGGTCAAACCAATATCAGATCTTTGAATATGATGATAAATGAATAACCAACAAACTAGTGAACAAAATTTGACAATAAAATAATACTGTTTCTTCCAAAACAATTCAGCTATGGCAATTCATATCTTCAAAATACATCCCATGCTATAAAGTGATAAATAAGCAAGAATAGACATGGCATTGATGTCAAATTTCTCTAAAGGTCCTTAAGTTGCGTATAGTAGATTGAAGAATATTTTGAGAAATACTATTGACAGCAAATGGCATTACTAAAACAGATGAAGATTTCTCTTTTAGTGATATAAAATTCATATAATCATAGTTCGTCTACATGCCATGAAGCAATAGCATACAAGACTCGAGCTCAAAACATCTTTCAAAAATATAAACAATCACAGACCAAGTGGGAAGCAAAGAGAAACCTTTAGGGCCCGTTTGGCAACCCAATTCCAAGACTTGGAATTGGAATTGAAAGGTCAATTTGAATTCCACGGAATTGAAATTGGTCTTCCAATTCTAATTCCAAGCCTTGGAATTAGGTTGACAAACGGACTCTTAGTAAAATTATTCACTGAATATATTTTGGGATTTCTCCTTTGTTTAAGAGGGAAAGAGAGTACTCAGCAGCATCAATAAGATCATCAATGTTGTGGAGAGATCTCTCCTCAGAAGCCAGCATGAAGATGGCACGCACCTCCGCTTTCTTGGCCAGCCTTGCTGCCAAGTTCAGCGGCAAATCCGGAGAGTTAAGACTCCGCAATAATTGGCGATATAGAGAGAGAACCCGTCCTCTGTTTCTACTCAAATCCTCCGCTGTTGCCCATATCAAACCTTTTGCCATTTCTCAACACTACACCAATCAGACGAAACAAGCTCAGTTGATGCTTGTGCAATAAACATACTCATACCACAAGTATACAAGGCTTTCTCACTTGAGAATAATTCAATTCTACAAGATACGTTCACCATCTTACTATTTGAAAGTCAAACTTTTATAGAAATACTAACTTCATACTAGGGTATGTATGATGCAAATAAACCATGAACTCTTATTTAAATCTTTGAACAATAGTTAATTCCTACCAAATCAGGATTGATATCTTATCACCATTTTAGGCAACTCAAAATATAACAAATCTAGGCAAAAGGGTGTTATTCACCACAACTGGGATTTAAGTGAAAAAACTCTTGTGGACATTTTATCGAATAGTTTGAGGTGTTGTTTTGAAGTACGCTCAAATATCCGTTTGGGAGGTATTGATTTTTTTTTAGTTCCATGGAGACCAATAATATAGCTAAATATTTGTACATTCATAATTACACAGGTTTTTGTATAATCAGAATAATAAAAGAAGAGAAATATTACCTTATTTTGTTAGCAATTAATGTTGGCAACAGAATCACAAAATGAAATGGTTCAGAGTTGAAATACTAAAAGACCTGGCCTTCATGTCGACAGCAACTAGTGTGTAGATTGGAAAGCACCGATGCACCTCGTGTCACCATCTATTATTCAAGGAGCATATATCAAAGGGACATATACCAAATAGTCACTCGGACATTTTTTAATATGTCTTTAGTTCAAACTTTTTTATTTTGCCTCAAAAAGTCCTTTGCCACATATTTTGGAGAGGGAGTGCCGCTGGCGCGGACCTCTAAAAATAAGAGGTTATTGAGTGCTTGAGGGACTAAATGGGTTAAACTAAAAATATGTGTCCTTTTTAAAAAATATATATTTATAGTAGGGACTATTTAATAATTGACCCTATATCAAATAGTTTTTTGAATTTTTTTTAATATACATATAGTTCAAACTTTTTTATTTTACAGTAAAGACTTTTTGGTATAAAATAAAACATTTGAACTAAATGTGTATTAAAAAATGTTTGAGGGACTTTTTGGTATTTTATCCTTAATTAAAATCATCTTTCAAACGCCAAAAAAAGACCATTCGACTATTTTGTTCAAATTGCTCCAATGTCATTTTGATCCCCCAAATTTATCAAATTTATTAAAGTATATTTAAAATTTTATTATTTATTTTATATTAATTAAAATATTTATTTTGTTGATAAGAAACTTCTTAATTATTTTATTTGTACATAAAATATTTTGTTACATATAAAAATTCATAATTTCTTTTGTACATGTAAATATTTGCCATATATAAATGACTCTTAGTATTCGTTCACATAAATATTTTTTTCTTATATATAATTCCTCACATAATCATTTGTCTAATAATTTTTGTTATGATCAAAATTCTTCTAGTTAACATATATATATATATATATATATATATATAGAGAGAGAGAGAGAGAGAGAGCATTAAAAAATGAACATTAAGAAAAGATACCTAACAACCAATTAATTTTAATTCATATATTGTAATTGGTCCGCGCCAGTAACAATGGACACGCGTGTTAATCGAATATTTTTTTTACACTCCCACCCCTCACCTTTCATTAACACCACCGTACAACCACCATCCTTATATCCACCAAACCGTTACCCGCTACATCCTAAACCACCCAGCAACCCAAAACCCCTTACTCGACCCCACAAACTCCGACTCGAACTCCTTCCAACTAGGCCTGTAAACGGATCGGATTCGGACCGGATTAGGTAAATCTAAATCCATATCCATTTATGTTAAACGGATTCAGATCCTATCCGTTTATTAATCGGATCAGATCAGGCAAATCCATATTCGTTTATATTAAACGGATTCGGATCCAATCTGATTATCCGTTTATTTTAAACTTCATTTGCAACATTTTTATTTTCAACTCTTATCTCATAAATTTATTTTGCAAATGTTCCAAAAAAAAATAGATAATGAAATAAATAACTATTATAATATATATTTAAAATATTATTAAATATAATATATATTAATTATATATATATATATATATATCGGATCGGAGTATACGAATCCAAATCCGCTCCATTTAATAAACGAGTAATCGGGTAATTGGATAATCGAATTTTAGGCATGATCCATATCCGCTTAAATGGATCGGATTTTAGGCAGACCAATTACAATATGTAAAAATTAAAATTAATGGGTTGTTTTGTATTTTTTATTAAAGTTCATTAAAATGTTCATCTTTAATGTTCACTTCTGAACCCCACCCCCTCTCTCTCTCTCTCTCTCTCTCTCTCTCTCTCTCTCTCTCTCTATATATATATATATATATATATATATATATATATATATATATATATATATATATAGTACTGCTTTTGTGCGGACTGTCTTGCATTTTAACAATGCAAACTGGACATGTGTCACCTGACGGTGAGCCTAGAAAAGAGAGAGAGCGAGCCTTTAATTTAACCGATAATTTTTTGTTTCACCTCCAGGTGACATATGTCCAGTCTCCACTATTAAAATGAGGGATAGTCCGCATAAGAGCATATATATATATATATACATAATGTCTCTTGTAAGGACTCCTTATGGTACAGTCCCGGTACATACTATTTTTTAAAATAGTAAAAAAATGAATTTTTTTTATGAAACTTTATGAATATGATATCCATGGTGAGAAGATCATCTCCAAATTTTTTCGTCAAAAAATTTAATAAAAAAACCGTTGAGATGAGGTGATATGTAACAAAATGGTATAAATATGTATTTTCAATCGTTGAAATGTTAAGTCGGCGCCAGCCGCTTTATTGGTTGAATCTTTTGATGAAATTTCATGAATATGGTCTTCTCACTATCGACATCATATCCATAAAGTTTCATAAAAAAATTCAATTAATAAGTGAGTGAGATGATCACCAACATTCAACGGTCGAAAATGTTTATTTATACCATTTTTTTACACATCATCTCATCTTAACGGGTTTTTTATTAAATGTTTTAACGAAAAAAATTGGAGATGATCTTCTCACTGTGGAGATCATATCCATGAAGTTTCATAAAAAAAATCATTTTTTTACTATTTAAAAAAAATGATATGTACCGGGGTCTGCAACATAAGGAGTCCTTACAGGAGAGTGCCTTTCTCTCTCTCTCTCTCTCTCTCTCTCTCTCTCTCTAGAGAGAGAGAGAGGGAGGTTCACAAGAACATTTTAATAAACCTTAACAAAAAAACACCAAACAACCAATTAATTTTAATTCGTATATTGTAATTGGTTTGCGCTAGAGGCAACGGATGCGCGTGTGACATGTATTTTTTTTTTTAATACACACACCTTACCTCCACCCTCACCCCAGCCCATAAGGATTTTGGATGTTGATTATGACATTTGGAGGGCAACAGGGTGAGGGTTAGGGGCTACCCTTGTAGATGGGGTGGGTGGGGGTGTAAAAAAAATATTCGATCGACATGCGTATCCGTTGTCGCTAGTGCGGATTAATTACAACATATGAATTAAAATTCATGGGTTGTTAAGTATTTTTTGTTTAGGGTCATTTTTTAGGTGATCTCTCTCTCTCTCTCTCTCTCTCTATATATATATATATATATATATACAGTCCTGCTCTTGTGCGGACTAGTCCGCATTTTAAGAATGCGGATCGGACATGTGTCACCTGGCGGTGAGCCCAGAAAAGAGAGAGAGTGTGCCTATAATTTAGGCGATAATTTCTAGGCGCACCGTTAGGTGACACATGTCCGGTCCGCATTCTTAAAATGCTAATAAGGCTCCTGTGCGGACTAGTCCGCATTTTAAGAATGCGAACCGGACATGTGTCACCTAACGGTGCGCCTAGAAATTATCGCCTAAATTATAGGCACACTCTCTCTCTTTTCTGGGCTCACCGCCAGGTGACACATGTCCGGTCCGCATTCTTAAAATGCGGACTAGTCCGCACAAGAGCAGGACTGTATATATATATATATATATATATTGTGTGTGTGTGTGTGTGTGTGACACCCCTCCTAATAAAATATCGGGTGTCAGTCCTATATCAAATTAAACAGGAATCTCATTTGGTTCATTCTTACCATCACTGTCGTACATTCATTAATTACTAACCTCCTAGTCTTTCGTTAAGCTGATGTCAAATATTATCTTTATTAAATCAACCCAATAACTTATTGTTGATGTAAAAAATTAGATCATATCTAATTATTCAATCACAGATAAATAAATGAGACAAAGAATTTTTAAAGTGGTTCAGCCTTATAAAAATGGCCTACGTCCACTGTTATGGTATTGCTGTTTGTATGGGAATTCTCGATTACAAGTTATCTGAAGAAATTTCGGTCCCTTTACAATGAGGATTGTACAATGTATTTATAGCCCCGGGGCTGTAATGTGAAAGGGTAATACATTAAATGATGTACATATGAAAGGGTGATACATTCAATGCTCCTTAAGCATATGCGTCTGAATGATAAGCATTTAATGAACAGTCAAACTGTTGGTTATCCCGCTATTAATGCTTTGTTCGAGGTGCAGTTCGGACCGCCTGAGTTGCTCGGACCGCCTAAGCTTCTCGGTGCTCAAGGGTTCCTCGCAGAGTTCTCGTTCCTCGGAGCGTACGAGTTCCTCGGGGAATCAGTGTTCCTCGTTGTAGTATGGTTCCTTGGAGTGTGTGTGTCGCGCCCCGACTTAATTTTGTTAAACTCATCCTTTTAATTAGAGATAAATTGGCTTAAACAACGCTTTAATTTAAATCTCTAAGGAAAATAACATAAGATTTTTTTTTCCTAAAGGTATGTGTAGATGAAAACATAACTGCCTTTACTTATAACTAATAAGTACTACATAATTTTACATAACCAAGATCCTTAGTTTAATAATTACACAAAAGAAATCCTGATATTCAAACCATACTAAATATCCGTCACTCCCCCGTTTTAAGGTCCTAACTTGGCAGTGAACTCCAAATCATAAGCATACCTGAAACAAAACATTACTGGAGTGTAAGCTATAAAGGCTTAGTAAATGACCACATACCACACATATAACCAATTTGAATAACCATTTTTATTTTGTTCTAATGCTATAACCCAACAGGAATTGTGAAACTCTTGCAAGCCTGGACCCGCCACAGTCCAATTAACCCACTATAGTTATTAGGGACCACACAAAATAGTCGAATGGTCTTTTTGGTATAAAATAAAACGTTTGAACTAAATGTGTATTAAAAAATGTTTGAGGGACTTTTTGGTATTTTATCCTTAATTAAAATCATCTTTCAAACGCCAAAAAAAAGACCATTCGACTATTTTGTTCAAATTGCTCCAATGTCATTTTGATCCCCCAAATTTATCAAATTTATTAAAGTATATTTAAAATTATATTATTTATTTTATATTAATTAAAATATTTATTTTGATGATAACAAACTTCTTAATTATTTTATTTGTACATAAAATATTTTGTTACATATAAAAATTCATAATTTCTTTTGTACATGTAAATATTTGCCATATATAAATGACTCTTAGTATTCGTTCACATAAATATTTTTTTCTTATATATAATTCCTCACATAATCATTTGTCTAATAATTTTTGTTATGATCAAAATTCTTCTAGTTAACACACACACACACACACACACACACACACACACACATATATATATATATATATATATAGAGAGAGAGAGAGAGAGAACATTAAAAAATGAACATTAAGAAAAGATACCTAACAACCAATTAATTTTAATTCCTATATTGTAATTGGTCCGCGCCAGTGACAACGGACACGCATGTTAATCGAATATTTTTTTTACACTCCCACTCCTCACCTTTCATTAACACCATCGTACAACCACCATCCTTATATCCACCAAACCGTTATCCGCTACATCCTAAACCACCCAGCAACCCAAAACCCCTTACTCGACCCCACAAACTCCGACTCGAACTCCTTCCAACTAGGCCTGTAAACGGATCGGATTCGGACCGGATCAGGCAAATATAAATCCATATCCATTTATGTTAAACGAATTCAGATCCTATCCGTTTATTAATCGGATCAGATCAGGCAAATCCAAATCCATATCCGTTTATATTAAACGGATTCGGATCCGATTATCCGTTTATATTAAACTTCATTTGCAACATTTTTATTTTCAACTCTTATCTCATAAATTTATTTTGCAAATGTTCCAAAAAAAATAAATAATGAAATAAAGAACTATTATAATATATATTTAAAATATTATTAAATATAATATATATTAATTATAATATATATATATATCGGATCGGAGTATACGAATCCAAATCCCCTCCATTTAATAAACGAGTAATCGGGTAATTGGATAATCGGATTTTAGGCATGATCCATATCCGCTTAAATGGATCGGATTTTAGGCAGACCAATTACAATATGTAAAAATTAAAATTAATGGGTTGTTTTGTATTTTTTGTTAAAGTTCATTAAAATATTCATCTTTAATGTTCACTTCTGAACCTCTCTCTCTCTCTCTCTCTCTATATATATATATATATATATATATATATATATATATATATATATTGTGGGTACCCAGAAATTAGTGCTATAGGCCTGGACGAGTAGCCCATCCCTAGCGGCCCAAAGTCCAGGCCCCTCATCTTTTGTATTGATCCAATTTCCCCACGATCCCATGAAGGGAAGTTATAGGGGAGCACGATCCCATGAAGGGAAGTTATAGGAAAGATGGCTAATATGGAGGAACCCATCATCTCCACTAACGAACATACACATATATAAATTAAACCCTAGGTCCGGGGCAAAGGACAAGTTGTATTCTCTGTACTCATTCTCCGGAATATTGAGAAATAATACTGACTGCACCACCGTGGACGTAGGCACATCTTTGCTGAACCACGTACATCCGTTGTTGTGTGATTGGCGTTTTACTTTCTTTGTTCTTTCTTGGTCATTACTTCTCTCATACTTATTTGTGTTGCACAATCATTGTCTCCACAATTGGCGCTGTCTGTGAGAACCGTTCATCTTTCCCTGAGAAGAGCCCACGCCAAGAAAAGAATCTAAGATGTCTGGTCACAGCAGCAACGCTCCTCAAGCAGGAGATATTCAAGAGCCACCTGCTCCTCGAAGGATTAGATCTGAAGTCCGACGTTCAGATCGTGAGGCTCGCTTGGAAAGGCCAGCCTCAGAAGATGGTCAAGGACCAGCAAGGTCCACGCAGATATCCAGATTGATTGATGCATACGAGGCAAGGCTCCACGAGTAGAGGGAGTCTTCTCGCAGATACGAGGCTAAGAATGCTCGCTTGAAAAGAAGACTGGAAAGATTGGAGAAGGAACTACGTCCTGATACCAGGAGACACCCCTATCACACTCCTAGCCCTCAGGCGAGCAAATCTCGCAGCCGAGGAAGGAGCCCTAGGCGGAAATATCAAGGGGTCGAAGGTGGCGAATCAGACGACGACCTCCGCGAACAACTAAGAAGAGTTCGCCGCTACCAGAGCCCTGCTCGCAGCGACGAAAACATACGGAACCTGGTCCGCAGAGAAATGGACCAACATCCAGCTCACCGCGGCACCGGGTCGACCAGAGAACTCGCCAGGAGAGCCCTCAAGACCCAGATGAAGTCACCCTTCACAAGGGAAATTGAAGAGGAAGAGGCTCCCAAGAAATTTTCCATTCCAAGGTTCAAAATTTACGACGGGAAGACTGATCCCATTGATCATGTCAGGCAGTACCGGCAGGCCATGACCCTCTGGAATCACCGGGATGCACTGATGTGCCATATTTTCCCCTCGAGCCTCCATGACGTGGCCCAGAAATGGTTCGAAAAACTCCCTCACCGATCCATCAGAAATTTCAAATCCCTGGCCGAGCTCTTTACGGCCCGGTTCATCACCAGCAGCTCCCATCCCAAAAGGATGGATGCTCTATTAACCATGAAGAAAATGCCTCAAGAAACACTCCGAGACTATGCGAAGAGGTACTGGGAGGTATTCAACGAGATCAAGGACTGTGCGGAAGAGGTGGCAGTGGCTTCCTTCAAAATTGGGTTACCTAGCGCTTCCCTCCTTTACCAGTCCTTGACGAAGAAGGAAGCTATGACCATTGATGACCTGATGGCCCGGATTGAGAAATACGCAAAGGTGGAAGATGTCATCCACCTTAATGTAGGAGAAAACGGTCGAGCCAAGCTCACTACCAAGGGAAGTGAGAAAGTTGAGAACCAGAAGAAAGGAGGAAAGAGTGGAGGCAAGAATGGCTCCCGAAACGGAGGGAACCCTGACGTAACAAAATCGTTCCAGGCGGTCAACACCGTCTTCAAAGAGCCAATTTACAAAATTCTCGTGAAGATCAAGGATGAGCCGTTCGTGAAATGGCCCCGGAAAATGGGAGGAGACCCCTCGAAAAGAAATAATGCATTAAGATGCGCTTTCCACAAAGAGGGAGGGCATAAGACCGAGCACTGCAAGGCTCTTAAGTCCCACCTCGAGGAGTTGGCCCAGTTTGGACATTTGAATGACTTTGTGGAAAAGAAGGTAGAGAAAGTGGCTGCCCACAGAGAGGCGAAACCCGACAACGTGCTGGAGGATGATGCCGGACATGAATTCGCAGTAATCCACGGAGTATCTGACGTCAAGAAAATACAAGGGAACTCAGCTCGAATGGAGGTAAAGAAACTGACAGCGGTAATGCAAGCTTTTCAGATTGATCCAGCAAAATCACAGTCAGGAAAACGTCGGCGAGCAGAGGTCATCAACTACAACAAGCATATTGTTTTCACGGATGAAGACCTAGTGGGAGTAAGGACCCCACATCATGATGCCTTGGTCATTACACTCAGGATAGCCAACTTTGACATCGACAGGCTGCTCGTCGATCAAGGAAGCTCATCCGAAGTAATGTACATCGACCTGTTCAGGAAATTAAAGTTGAGCGTCGCCGACCTAAAGGGAGCTACTGTCCCTCTGGTCGGCTTCGCTGGAAAAATGACCATGCCCCTGGGCAAAATAGTACTGCCAGTGCGCGCTGGAAATGTTTCCAAGATGATCGAGTTTTTGGTGGTCGACATTGATTCACCGTATTAAGCCATCCTCGGCAGGGGATGGCTTCATGCGATAAAGGCAGTCTCCTCGACCTACCATCAGAAGGTCAAATATGTTACCGAGCGAGGAGTAATGGAGATACACTGTGATCAGGTGATGGCAAGGAAGTGCTTCATAGCGGCCATCCGACCAAAGCCAGAGAAAAAAGCCGATCAACCCAGCGAGAAAGTGGAGGAAGGTGAAATTCCTTCCAAATAGCAATTAAAATATGAAAGGCCTGGAGTGGAAGAGACCAGGCTCCTCCCCTCCGAGCGTGTCGTCGAGGACCTGGTAGAAGTGGCGGCTAGGGAAGGCGACAATAGCAGAGTCTTCCTGATCGGAGCGTCACTCACCGACCAAGAGCAAAAGGAGTTGTCAACCTTACTCAGAAGCAACATAGATGTTTTCGCTTGGGAACCTTATGAGCTGCCAGGAATCGATCCTAATATGGTCTGCCACCAGTTGCACGCCGATCCTATATTCAAGCCGATAACGCAGAAGGCACGGCGAACTGCTCCCGAGAAGGCAAGAGCAATAGAAAAAGAAGTCAAAAAACTGCTGGATGCAGGATCCATACGGGAAGTGCAATTTCCCAAATGGTTATCCAACCCAGTGGTAGTTCCGAAAAGCAACGGAAAGTGGAGAGTTTTCATAGACTTCACTGACCTCAACAAATCCTCATTGATTTCATAGCTGAGTTCACAGGCGAAGAACCCTCCGACCAGCCTAAGCCAACAGAGAAAAACAACCAATCTACAGTGGAAAGCTGGAAACTATTCGTTGATGGAGCCTCCAACTCAAAGGGGGCAGGGGTAGGAATTGTTCTCATCACTCCAGAAAACACAGTCCTTGAGCAAGGAATCAGGATGGGATTTACAGCCTCCAACAAGGAAGCAGAATACGAAGCCCTAATAGCAGGTCTCCAAAAAGCGCAAACTCTGGGAGCAAAGCATTTGCAGGTATTCGGCGATTCGCAACTAGTTTCCAACCAGATAAGTGGAGATTATAACGCAAAGGATGAAAGAATGGCAGCCTACCTCTCTTTGGTGAAAAACTTAATAATGAGCTTTGAAGAGATCAACATCCAGCAATTTCCCAGGGGGTAAAACAGCCACGCTGACGCGTTAGCAGCCCTGAGTTCGGCAGTTGATTCTAGCCTTAAAAGGGTTATCCCTATCGATTTCTTCAGTTGCCCAAGCCTTTACCCCAACTGCGAGCTGCCAAACGCGAAACCAATACTCCAATTGGAATCATCCCCCAGCTGGATGGATCCCTTGAAGGACTATTTGAAGGAAGGAACGCTTCCAGAGGACAAGAGAACTGCCCACCAGATAAGGGTCAAAGATGCTCGCTTTCACTTATCCACAGGAGGCGACTTGTATAAAAGACCTTTCTCCGGTCCCTACCTTAGATGCGTCCACCCAGGCGATGTCAAGGCAGTGCTTCACGAGCTTCATGAAGGAATCTGTGGAAGTCATGTCGGAGGAAGGTCTCTAGCCTTCCGAGCAATGAAGGAAGGCTATTGGTGGCCATACATGCAAAAGGACTCCGTAGTATATGTCCGCAAATGCCTAAAATGCCAACTTCACGCTCCTATGGTCCATTAGCCCACCAGCGAATTAAAATCCCTGACCAGCCCCTGGCCTTTCGCCCAATGGGGAATGGACATCGTGGGACCACTGCCCACCGCTGCCGACAATCGCAAATACCTGTTAGTTGCAACTGACTACTTTACCAAGTGGATCGGGGCAGAACCACTGGCGAACATCCGAGATGCTGACATGATAAGGTTCGTATGGAGGAATATAATCACTCGATTCGGAATCCCCAGAACCATCATCACTGACAATGGAACACAGTTCGAGAGTGGCCCTTTTCATGACTTCTGCAACGAACACGAAATCAGGCACCACTTCAGCTCGGTGGCCTACCCTCAAAGCAACGGACAAGCTGAAGCTTCTAACAAAATAGTGATCGCTGTATTGAAGAAGCGATTAGAGCGAGCTAAAGGCGCATGGACAACCGAGCTATCGCATATCCTATGGGCATACAGAACGACTCCTAAGCGAGCAACAGGAGAAACGCCATTCTCACTAACATATGGTATGGAGGCAATCATCCCACTAGAGGCGGGATTGCTAACAATGAGATCCGACCTTGTCGAACAAGGCCAGAACGATGAGTCTTTGCCCGCTGAACTCGGCCTAGCCGACGAGCGTAGGGAACTTGCCCTAGTGAAACTAGCGAGCTATCAACAACAGCTCGCGAAGCACTACAGCAGAAGGGTCAACCCGAGGAGATTCAAAGTTGGGGACTATGTTCTAAGAAAGGTCCTGGGCAACACAGTGAAGCCATCCGACGGTAAGCTGGGCCGAAACTGGGAAGGACCTTATAAGATAATTAGAGATGACCTGCAAAGTGCCTATCATTTGGAAACGATGGAGGGCAGGGAGATACCACGAGCATGGAACGCAGCTAATCTCAAGAAATTCTATTTTTAGGAATTCTATTATTAAATCTTTTATTGTATCCGTTATGTGAAAGGACAGTTCATTTCCCATTTCACTAATGAAAATCTCTCAGTTGATCACTCTCTAATTAGTAACAGTTATATTTTATTACACATCCCTTCCAAATCACAGGCATAATGGTCGACATAGAAGGGGAACACCCCTCCTTAGGTCATCGTCATGAAGCACGACAGACCTCTTAGCATTGCCCCTGGCAATATATGAAGCCCTACAGAGTATTCTTAGGCATCAAACCTACTTTGGTTAAATAAAATCCTGATCGGATGAAGACATCCAATACCAGGTGTGTCCTCGCCAATTGCCCTACTTAGGCCTAAGGGAGTGTGACGACACAACCTAAAAGGTAAAGTGAGGGCACAATGGTATTCTTGCATTATACTGGACTGGGGGGACACTCGCATGACAAAATAAAAAAGATTATGAAGCAGTGAAAATATTAAAAGATTGGATGAACACGTTTAGTCATCAAAATTGCCCAAAACGCGAACTTTTCATTAATCCTTTATATTTACAAACAATGATAATACAGGTTTAGTCGGCGAAGCTCGCCCAAAGCATTTACATTATCAAAAAGAAAAAGAATAACAAAATCTCAAGGAGGTGGAAGCCTCCGAGCAAGATAATCAGCAACTTTAGCTCTTCTTCCATCATCAGGAGCGGGGGCTAGCTCTTCCACGACCTCATTTGCGTCCAACTCCAATAGTTTCCGGGGAATAGCATCAATGGGGATCCATCGATCATCCCTCCTGAATGGATTGGGCATCAGAGTGGAGGAGGACATCTCGTGTCGATACCATAACATCGAGTTCCTCGGAGCCTGCAGCTCTCTCAGGGCACTCAACCACCCTCTGATGAAAGAAAGTTCTTCAAACTCTGATAGTCTCATGGGAGCATCCAACCAGCCCTGATCGTAGCCATCATACTACACTTGGCGAGGGCCCTTCTTGAATAGATGCCGCAGTCGGGAAATGTCCCTCTGGAGCCCAGCAGTAATTACATAAGCTCGCCGAATATCATCGCGCAGCTCCCCAATCTCCCTATCACGCTGTTCGACGGCTTCCCTGTTCCTACCCCTGGCACTCCTGCCAGCACGCAGGAGGGGAGGCCGAGCAGCTCGCGATGAAGAAGAGCCTTGCAGGACTGAAAAAACGGTGCTCGGCGAATGCTCCTTAAGCTTTAGGACCTCCCTCCTCAAGTCTTCATTCTCCTGCTGCAGGAACTCCCCAACCTGGTTAATCTCGATGGCCTCCAGTAACTTTGATCTCAGTGCACTGACTTCTTCTTGTACTGAGGCACCGATTTCTTCCATCCCCTGGAGCCTGTCCTTCAGCTTGGCCACCAGCTCGGACTGATCCTTATATTTTTGGTTCCTTGACTTAGCAAACTTGCAAAGTCTAGCAAAGGCCTGGCGAACAGCAGGTTTTGCATTAGGACCAAGAGTCCTACCCAGTTGGGAGGTAGCAGGAATATAGTCATCAACATCAACCAACTACAAGTAAAAGAAAGAAAGAGGAGAGAAAGAGATCAGCATAAACAAAAATGAAGTCTTTTCATTAATAAGGAACGAGGTTACATCAGATTGAAAAAGAAAAAATTACAAAGCAGCCCTATCAATTAGCCACCTCGGGTGGCCCAGAGGTGGATGGTACCTTGTCCTTATCAGCATCAGCAGGGTCATTACCCTCTGCAGGGGTGTCCTCTGTCCTCTCAACCAAAGGAGCGTCAGCAGGAGTCACCTGAGAGACATGATTAGTGCCTTCAGCAGTTGGGGCAGGGTCCTCATCTACGACTGACCTCGGCCCTGGATCGTGCTCGTCAAAGAGTGGGGACGCAACGTCCACCCCAGCAGCCACGAGAGCCTTATTCCACCCTTTCTTGAAGTTCAGATGGCTGATATAGCCTATATGAACTTCAGCGTCCTCATACGCAGCAGCCCATCCAGAGTTGTACGAGTCCTCCTTAAGGGTAGCTACCTGGGCTTTCTCCGCCTCCAGTTGCTCGGCTAGAACCCTGTTCTTCTCTGCAAGGTCCAGTTTGCTTGTACACACCAGATCATAAGCCTTCCTCAGCTCGCCCAGCTCCCTGACAGCATCATCTCTCTTGCAAGCAGAATTGACAAGGGCCAGGTCAGACGAAACTCGAGCTGTATCAGCAGCCTTCAGGTCGGCCTCCAGCTGAGAGCCCCTGGCTTCCAGAGTAGATTTTTGCTGTTCCAGCTCACCATTCCTCCTCACCACGTCGCGAGAGCGATAGAGCACAGCGAAGTCGGTCACAAACTACAAAGAATAAAGAAGAAATCAAGGAGAAGAAACCATCAAGACTTGTTAAAAGAAATTGAGAATTAGAAGATAACTTTACCAAGGCAAGCCTCTGGCTAGCTTGCAGAGCCAGTTGATCGGACCCCAACGCCCTCTGGCGATCTGTAGAAAGGACTGCTCTCTCGAGCAGCGCAGGGGCTAGCTGAGGAGAAATGGCCACCGAAGCCCCCTCAGGCAAGGCAGATACTGGGACCAGGGCTTGACCTATTTTGGTCCTCGATTCCATCTTCCTCCTCTCCTCCTCCTTTTCTCTCTCCCTTCTCTTTCTCTCCTCCACTTTCTTCTTCTCCTCCACCTTCCTCCTCTCCTCCTCCTTTTTCCTCTCCCTCTCTCTCACCTGCTCCTCCTATCTCCTCTTCTTCTCTTGCTCTTAAGAAGAAGGCCGAGAACCAGTAGCTATGACCCCAGATGCAGACTTTAGTTTCTTGGACCTCTGTGCAAGGAGCACATCATCATCATCGTCATCATCTCTGATCAAATTCTTCCTGGGAGGCATCTCTTCACCAGAACTGTTGGAAGTTCTCGACGATCCTTGAGCTTCAGAATTCTCCTCAGAATTAGAAGAACCACTACTGACAGAGCTCCCTCCACCAAGATTACCGACAGGCTCACTTTCAGAGCTCCTCTCATCTTCGTCCAACTGGATTAGCTCGGCAGTAGTCTCTTCGAAGGAAGCAAACTCTGGAACACTGTCCACAGGTCGTGCTATGAAGCTAGAGCCTACGTTCTTATACTCTAACAAGAAAGCGGCAGATTTGGGATGCTCGCCATTACCCAAAGGTTCTCTGATGTTCCAAGCTTTAACCAACTCAGAAATTCGGACCTCTCTAAGAGCAGGCTCCAAGTTCCGTGACCTCGCTGTAAAAGAAAACGCAGAAAGGAGTTAGAAAAGTCATAAGTCAGCAGAGATTGAAGCAACAGTATAAATATCTACCTATATATTCTTCCCTATAAAAGGGAACAGTGAATCTTTCAAACCTTGACCCTTCAGATTGGGGAGAGAACTGCCAATTCCTAACAAGAAAACCTTCCTGCCAGTAGTCCTTATGGGAATCAGGTAGATTTACTACCAATACCCTATCAGGGCTCCTAGCTTTGAGGTACAGGACACCTGAACTAGTTCGAGAAACGGAGTAACAAAAGCAGACCTCGGCAAGCCCTAACCTTGTGCCATACAATTAATTTATCATATGCACGCCGTTCACTATTTTCCATACATTGGGCGAACATTGTGCAGGTACAATACTAAAATAGCTAAAGAAATGCAAAAACAGATCATTAGGGGGAAAAGTAAGTCCCCTCTGGGTAAGAAACAAAGCATGAATCCAGTGTGCATCCTCTATATCCCTAACGTTCCTAGGAGGCGAGGCACAACACTCAATCTCTACCCACTCAGGAATGTTGTAGAATTTTCTAAATTCCGAGATTGACCTATTTCCAATCTTCGCCATTGGAAAATACAAGAAAATCTAAAAACCAAAGAGAAAATGCAAAGGGCACGAGAAACTTACAAGACAGAAGAGCAGGTCAAATGACGAAGAAGCAACGAGAATGGAGATCGAAAGTAGAAGGTACGAAGCGCAAGAGTTCTCAGAAGATAGAAGAGTGCTGGAAAAGCTGAAACGACGAAAAGAAATGAGCCTTATTCCAACAAACCTTCAAAATCTAATCATATCACACAGTAAGCGAAGCGGCTGCCGCCAGAAATCGACTCTACAGCGCCCAAGGAATTGCAACACGGCTATTACGGCTAATCATTTAAATCTGTTGGGCTCACATACATGGCACAACAAATTTAGGGGCAATTGTGGGTACCCGGAAATTAGTGCTATAGGCCTGGACGAGTAGCCCAGCCCTAGCGGCCCAAAGTCCAGGCCCCTCATCTTTTGTATTGATCCAATTTCCCCACGATCCCATGAAGGGAAGTTATAGGGGAGCACGATCCCATGAAGGGAAGTTATAGGAAAGATGGCTAATATGGAGGAACCCATCATCTCCACTAACGAACATACACATATATAAATTAAACCCTAGGCCCGGGGCAAAGGACAAGTTGTATTCTCTGTACTCATTCTCCGAAATATTGAGAAATAATACTGATTGCACCACCGTGGACGTAGGCACATCTTTGCTGAACCACGTGCATCCGTTGTTGTGTGATTGTCATTTTACTTTCTTTGTTCTTTCTTGGTCATTACTTCTCTCATATTTATTTGTGTTGCACAATCAATGTCTCCACACACACACACACACATATATATATATATATATATATATATATAGATAGTACTGCTCTTGTACGGACTGTCTTGCATTTTAACAATGTAAACTGGACATGTGTCACCTGACGGTGAGCCTAGAAAAGAGAGAGAGCGAGCCTTTAATTTAACCAATAATTTTTTGTTTCACCGCCAGGTGACACATGTCCAGTTTGCACTGTTAAAATGAGGGATAGTCCGCATAAGAGCATATATATATATATATATATATATATATATACACATAATGTCTCCTGTAAGGACTCCTTATGGTGCATTCCCGGTACATACTATTTTTTTAAAATAGTAAAAAAATGAATTTTTTTATGAAACTTTATGAATATGATCTCCATGGTGAGAAGATCATCTCCAATTTTTTTCGTCAAAAAATTCAATAAAAAAACCGTTGAGATGAGGTGATATGTAAAAAAATGATATAAATATGTATTTTCAACCGTTGAAATGTTAAGTCGGTGCCAGCCGCTTTATTGATTGAATCTTTTGATGAAACTTCATGAATATGATCTTCTCACTATCGACATCATATCCATAAAGTTTCATAAAAAAATTCAATTAATAAGTGGGTGAGATGATCACTAACATTCAACGGTTGAAAATATTTATTTATACCATTTTGTTACATATCATCTCATCTCAACAGGTTTTTTATTAAATTTTTTGACGAAACAAATTGGAGATGATCTTCTCACTGTGGAGATCATATCCATGAAGTTTCATCAAAAAACTCATTTTTTTTACTATTTTTAAAAAATGATATGTACCGGGGTCTGCAACATAAGGAGTCCTTATAGGAGAGTGCCTTTCTCTCTCTCTCTCTCTCTCTCTCTAGAGAGAGAGAGAGAGAGAGAGAGAGAGAGAGAGAGAGAGGGAGATTCACAAGAACATTTTAATAAACCTTAACAAAAAAACACCAAATAACCAATTAATTTTAATTCGTATATTGTAATTGGTTTGCGCTAGAGGCAACGGATGCGCGTGTGACATGTATTTTTTTTAATACACACACCTTACCTCCACCCCCACCCCATATGGATTTTGGATGTTTGTTATGACATTTGGAGGGCGACAGGGTGAGGGTTAGGGGCTACCCTTGTAGGTGGGGTGGGTGGGGGTGTAAAAAAAATATTCGATCGACATGCGTATCCGTTGTCGCTAGTGCGGATTAATTACAACATATGAATTAAAATTCATGGGTTGTTAAGTGTTTTTTGTTTAGGGTCATTTTTTAGGTGACCTCTCTCTCTCTCTCTCTATATATATATATATATAATGCTCATGTGCGGACTAGTCCGCATTTTAAGAATGCGGACCGAACATGTGTCACCTAATGGTGCGCCTAGAAATTATCACCTAAATTATAGGCACACTCTCTCTCTTTTCTGGGCTCACCGTCAGGTGACACATGTCCGGTCCGCATTCTTAAAATGCGGACTAGTCCGCACAAGAGCAGGACTGTATATATATATATATATATATATATATATATATATATATATATATATTTTTTTTTTGTGTGTGTGTGTGTGGACACCCCTCTTAATAAAATACCGAGTGTCAGTCCTATATCAAATTAAATAGGAATCTCATTTGGTTCATTCTTAGCATCACTGTCGTACATTCATTAATTACTAACCACCTAGTCTTTCGTTAAGCTGATGTCAAATATTATCTTTATTAAATCAACCCAATAACTTATTAAAACAACAAATAAACCAAAACAAGAATGAAACTAATACATGCCACAAAATAAGTACAATAGTCTGTCGAACAACGTCGACTACAAGCCATCCACAAATACGAATATAAAAGTATCTCAATACATGCCAAGACCGAATATAAAAGTACCAGTCTAAAAGTACAACTGACAAGATCCCTATCTAAGATAGAATGAGATAAACGACTACATCAAGGAAACCACCGCACTCCAAATAGTTGCTGTCATGTACCTTGAACGAAGGAGTCAACCATGTTACCCTTGTGGGAGGACACCTAAAAGATTTTTGAAATGATTTTATTGCAAGGGTTAGAACCCAAAACATTTGAAAATATTTAGCAACTGAATTTAAATGCAAGAAGTAAATATGCAAATGCTCTTCATGTTGAGTTTACCTCACCCCTCAACTCATGTGCACGCCTAACGGATTAAACCTAATGTTCCTAGCCACTTCTCTCGTAACTAGCCTTTTCCAAGTACTATACTAATTACCCCACTAATACACCCCAAGTGAGTATAGTATTTTACTTATTAAGTTATTATGCACATTAAATTACAAAAAAAATATCATTTCCCATTTAATACCATATAACCGTTTCACAAGTTATATAATTAATACGATTTTTCATCATATACTAACCGGTATATACTTATACCATATATACGAAATCATACTACAACATTCACACGTATATGTCGTAGATATGTATATAACTATTCCCCCGAGTAGGCACTTATCGTGTATTCTCTAGATGCTATCATAACTGGGTATTCTCATCCACTCGAAACCCTAATATGGTTAGCTCCCCATTTCAGAACAAAACATACAATCATTGTAGAGGCGACCATATTTTTCCACGGTAGTGAATTGGAATTAGGCACCATTTGTCTCACTCCTGAGCCCGTACGCTATGGCCCGGGGACTATACTCGCCTTGCTCCTCAAGCCAGGGGATTCACCCACATCGCGTAACCTCCTATGATAGCATTTATTAGTATGGCTTTACTATATATATAATTCACACAAAATATATATATATATATATAACTCATATATGTACTACACACCGACATATATAGAAATCCAGGCTATTGGAGTATTATGCCCATACCGAAGCCTAAAATATTCAAGTCTACACCCCGACTTCCTTATTGTTTTTATTTACACATTAATTTTCCTTATCTTAATGTAACCCCTTTTTAAGTATAACCGGAGTCCCCATCTCTCAGCCCGAAGTTAAATGTTTCTAGTCCACTTTTTGATTGAATTTTTTTTATAAAACTTCATGGATATGATCTCGATAATGAGAAGATCATATTCATGAAGTTTCATAAAAGAATTCAATCAATAAAGCGGCGGCGCCGTCCCAACATTTCAACGGTTGAAAATGCATATTTATACCATTTTTTACGTATCACCTCATCTCAACGGTTTTTTTATTGAATTTTTTGACGAAAAAAATTGAAGATGATCTTCTAAGCATGGAGATCATATCCATGAAGTTTCATCAAAAAAATTATTTTTTTATTTTTTTACTATTTTAAAAAAATGGTATGTACCGGGATCTGCACCATAAGAAGTCCTTATAAGAGATTTTATATATATATATATATATATATATATATATATATATATATATATATATATATATATATATATATCCTCACAACATAACTGCCCCTCTAAAAATATATTTTTTCTTCTTTCCCACCAAAAGAGGATTGCATTCAGAGGTCCAGATATTGTTCAGGTAACGACCATAAAAAAAATTCCGTTTTATTTCTTTTTTTAGGTTGCCTTCATATTAATATACATACACATAAACTTAAAATCAAATCTCATAACATTTACACACACACAAACTCATATTCGTCAAAATGTCTGGAAGGGGAAAGGGAAAGGGAGGAGCAGGCCTGCCATCCGATGCCTTACGTGGAGGGGAAGAGTTAAGAGGATCAGCGGAGCACGCCGTTACCTACACCGAGCACGCTAAGAGGAAGACTATCATGGACATTGATGTCGTCAAGAGGCAAGGCAAGACCCTTTATGGATTTGGGGGTTGATTTTGTGATTTGTAATTGTACATGGCGTAGTTTGTTAGGGCTATGCTTGAATGTATTGTCATCTCTCTTGGATATTTAATGAAATCTATTAGTTGATTTCTAAAAAAAGAAATCATTGCGTTATGGGTTTTAGATAAACTAATCTGTATGCAATGGTATAAAATGTAGAGAGAGAACATGAACAACATCAGAACCTTAAACATACTTGGTTAAAGTTCTTATTACCTACTTTTGTGTTGATGCATTTTATTTATTTTTAGTAGAAAAGTGACTTAGAAGTTCTTTTCTCGGAGCAGAAAAGTGAGATTTTTACCTTATGTGTATGTTTTGTTTGTAGTGTTATTTTTGCTTTAAGAACTCCGTTCTTTATAAAAATGACATTAATGATGGGTCTCACTGTTAAGTTTGATATATAAAGTTCTTTAGTTATGTGGTTTCAGATATTCTCGAAATTTCATTGTGTTATGGGTTTTAGATAAAGGTTGGGCCCACACCCTTAGCATCTTTCCCCACAACCTTTTCAAATTCTTAAATTACAAAGACAAAATATCCTTTTTTCATTTCATTAAAATATAATATAATTTTAAAACGTAACATTATTTTAGGTAAGATAAAATTTACACTTTGAGATAAAATATAATTTTATTATTATTATTTTAAAATTTTACTTTAACATATTACTAGTTTTTTTAATTAGACTATAGAACATTTTATGAATTTATTAGACTTGTTATATATTTCGGTGAAAATGTTATTTGGTGATATTTAAACCATTTTTAAACCCAAAAAAAGTTTACAATGAAAAATATTTGCTTTTTGACAAAAACAATATCGAATTACTTTTTTTTGAAAATAAAACTGTTTTTAACGAAAAAACCTTTTTTTAACAAAATAAAAACAGTTTAAAACAAAATAAACAGTTTAAAAAAACATTTTTAAATAAAACAAATCAGTTTTTAACATTTTTGTTAAAAAATGTTTTTTTTCACTAAAGTATTTTTATTTTTCTAAAAAGATTTTTTAAAATAATTTTATTCTTTGAAAAGTGATTTTTTAAGATATTGTTTATTTTTTATAAAGTGTTTTTATTTTGTTAAAAATTGTTTTGTTTTATTACAAATTGCTAAAAACTCTTTTTTGTTTCTTATAAACAAGTTTTAATTTGTTAAAAAAAGTTTTTTCATTAAATCTATCTTTATTTTGTTAAAAATTATTTTATATTCAAAAACTGTTTTTTTTTTGTTAAAAGGCTATTTTTTTCATTATAAGCTTTTTTTTATGTTAAAAACGGTTTAAATGCCATCAAATATCATTTTTCGTGAAAGCAGTTTCATATTTAGAGACAAAATATGTAGTACAGTCTAATAAATTTATGAAGCATACTATAGTCTAATTAAAAAATTTAATAATATGTTAAAGTAAAAGATCATAATAATAATAATAATAATAATAATAATAATAATAATAATAATAATAATATTTTTTTTATTTTACCTATGTTTCAAAATTATATTATATTCTAATTAAATGAAAAAGGGTATTTTTGTCTTTGTATTTTAAATATTTGAAAAGGGTGTGGGGGAGGATGTTAAGAGTGCGGGAATAGCCACATCCTAGATAAACTAATCTGTGTGCAATGCTACAAAATGAACATCATCACATCACTAAACATACTTCGTTAAAGTTCTTTATTGCCTATTTTTTTGTTGAGGTTTAACTAATCAAGTTCACAAGTTTAAAATTATTTTGGGTATTATCAACTTTTGAATCTTACACTCTCAAAACACATTTTATTTCTAGAGAGACTATATTTTTCAGAGAATTTACAAGGCGATACAGACTTTTTTATATTTTTTAGTACATCTATTGTTATTTGGACTCTTTTTTAGTTTGTATAATTTTATGAGTCAAAGGTATTCTGGGAGACTTTTTTTTTTATGCTTTTTCAATGCATCTATTATTATTTGTAGGCTTTTTTAGTTTGTATGAATTTATGAGTCAATCTAACCCAATTGTTTCAAATGGGTTTTCTCATCAGTTACTTTCTTGCTCCATTACTTTAGATTACCAGAATTGTGGATAGTTTTTTGTCACTATTTTATAGGTTACATTTTTATACTCTTTGGCACAAGTCTACTTATTTCTTTTACTTCTTTTTCTTTGGAAGAATGATGGTTAACACGTGTATGAATGTACTAAAATTCAAGGATAAAAATAATCTCAAGCTCTAATGTTGTAATTTAAGAATGTTGCAAATATGCATTGTCATCAACCGGGAGTTTGTTTAGTTTTGGGTTCATTTTTCTTTTTAACTTTTGCGATCTTTAACTAGACACTCCATGTTTGGTTTCATTAGTTTTAATGTTGTGTGGGTGTGGCAATGTCTTTCTATATGGTGGGGCTACTGCACTTGGTTACATGAATGCTATATTTTGACTAATTTTGGTGGAATGTAAACTTATATTTAAAATAATTCATTACAGTAATCGGTAGTAACGGATGAACATGACACTACACGCCACATTAGAAAAAATTAGGAGATCCAATAATTTTTCTTATTTTACCAAAACTAAAGGGTTATAATGGTTATTAATGATTCATGTCCCAATCCGTTAACTATTGTCTTATATCAGTTTGGTGTAGATTTAATTTCGAACTAGTAAGGGTCCACACATTAAGATAATTTCTTGTTAGTTCGTATCATGTTATTGGGTCGTGCTTTCTTTTTAATCTAATCACTATTGCGAAATCCCTAGAACGATTTTTCAACCATGCTTGGATGTAATCACTATGAGGAAATATTTGGATCGTTTTTTCAACCGTGCCATCGGCACAGGTACACCCTAGTATATATATGCACACGGTTCGAGTTGGTTCGATTTCACTACTAAACCAGAACCAATACCGAGGTGGTCCGGTTCCAAGATTTTGGAACCGAAACCGGAACCGATTTTTGTTAGAACCGAACCAAACCGAACCGATGGTTATTGGGTTGGTTTGGATAGTTCCCGATTCTATTCACTTTTATCATATTTTAATATTTAACCAATCCTTTCCAACATTATTCAAATATAGTTTTCAAATATATTCCTATCATATTATTCAAATATAGTTTTCAAATGGATTCCTATTCTTTTATCATATTTTAATATTTAGTCTCACATCACACTTAAAAAACAACAAAAAGTTCACATTACACTTGAAAAAACATAGATGGTTCACATTACACTTGAAAAAATAGCATAGGTAGATAATTCACATCACATTTATAAAAAATAGCATTAAAAATAGCACTAAATAACGTTACAAAACAACACTAAAAGTCCTTAAAAAAATACTAAGTCCTTAAAAAACAACACCATTTTAGTAAAAAAACAACAACATGACAGCATGCAAAACGACATCCAAACAACTCCCAAATAGCTCCTAAACAGCACCATTTCATTACAAATAAAATTAACATAAAATATGCACACCTAAAAACAAATATTTAATGAAAAATGAGTTAAAAACAACACCATTTACCTTAATACGGAGGATTTGAGAACACATTAACAAGATCGGGATCTTCTATAATGATTGAAATAAAGCAGAAATATATAACGAGAACATTTAATAACAAAAAAAATATTGAATAAGAATGTTTAATAACAAATAATGTTAACTTACCGGACTCAAGATCACTCATCTCCTCCAATCTCATCTCAACATCTATAGGAATTGGTGATGAACGTAACAAATCTTGGGCACATATTAAGCACTCACAAATTCTATGAGTTAATGAACTTTGAAATTGATCAAGTACACGTCCACCCGTGCTAAAAGCCGATTTCGAAGCAACCGTGGATACCATAATAACCAAAACATCTCTTGCAACTAAAGAGAGAATCGGATACATAGTGGAATTGAGTTTCCATCAACTTAAAATATCAAAATTAGACACATCCTTTTCCACTTCTTCTAAATATCTATCAACCTCGGATTTTGCATCAACATTTTCTTCTTTCTCTAATTGTTGAATAAATTTCGATTAAAGAGATCTCATTTCATCGTCTTCCACAACTTCACCAAATTGATCAACCGTCATTTCATTTGAACTTTTAGTTTGAGTTAATCTTATTGAGTGGGAACCCATACTTTGATCATGAACGAACATTCTAGTCAAAAGGTCTCTAATTCGCATATCCAAATCATTAACCTTTTCAAAGTGATACATTTTTTAGTAATAAAATTTCACATATTTCAACTTGTAACGAGGATCTAACACCACCGCAATCAATAACATCATATTAATTTTATCAATGTTCCCCCAATACTTATCAAAATTTTCCTTCATCTTGATTGCCATTATACTCAAAGTCAAATCACCATTCTTGCTCCATTGGGACAAAATTGCTGCAATTTTACAAATATCATGAAAATAATTATTGGCGATAACATACAAAGACCTTGAAAAAAGTTTAGTAATATCATAAAAAACTTTCAAAAACTTTGCCAAAACCCTTGCATTTTTTCAACCTTTATTAATAGGAGCACCTTCCTTAAGATCGGAAACAAAACTTGTTTCATGATCATCCACCATCCTTTCAAATGCCCTTTGAAACTTAATATATATAACTACACACACACACACACACACACACACTAAAGTATGGGTTTTACATTATCCTATATCTACTCCATGAAACCTGTTGACTTTTGCTTTACTCGAATACATTGTCTTAGTTGTTGGATTTTTTTTAACCTATGCTCCTCTATGTCCTCATTTTCAAAAAGCAAGATCGCTGCCTTTTGTGCTTTCACCGAAATGGTTTAAAAAGACATATGGCTATGTCGTCTCTCTCTCGATTTTAATATATATACATTTTCCACTAACTCCATTCTTTCGCATGATAGATTCTGACGAACATTTTCTATTAAACTTTATTACCACTGACATTTTTTAACAAGGTCCTAAGCTACAATCCTAACCTATTATATTCGTCAAAAAGAACAAAAAAATAACAGGTAATGACCTATGTGCAAGTTCATTTAGAACCTATAGCTTAAGGACGGAACCTACTAAAATTAAAAATGGAAATCTAATGGGTAAAAGTTAAAACTTCCTACTGTGTACATACATATAGGTGATTATTAAATCATGTAATTTGTTAAAACCAAGGCTCCTTGGTTTTATCTCTGGGCAGTGTCAATGTTTAACCCAACGTCTTTTAGAAAAAAAAACGATTACTTTTTCATATTTATGTTTACAACGATAAAATTCTTTTTGAGCCATTATTTCACCATGCCTCTCTCCTCCTGACTGACTCCCATGTTTTGAGGGCTTAACCTATTTTTTTAATTACGCGTCAGAACAAAGCACGTGGGTAGAGAATGCCTCCATTCTTAAAAAACAACTGTAATCCTTTTTAAATTGCAGGATCGAGTAGTCGTGGCAATTGAGCGTTGTTATAGTCATTCATTACAAAATAAGTTATCTGAATATACCTTGTGTATTTACAGGAGGAACCAGTGGAACAAGAGTAGCAGGTATTTTATATAAATTCCAAAAGGAGAATAAGAGCAGATAATATTTTGTGAGATGTTGTACTTGTTGACTTTCTCCAAGAACATCAAGTGCATGACACTCATACAGGACCACTCATCATACATTGCGCTTTTTTGGGGGTGTATTATCACACCTAGATGTAACACCCTACCTAATAGGATACCGGGCGATCACTCCTGTACCAAATTAAAATAGGAGTCGCATATGGTTCATTCTCAGCATCACAGTCGAAAACCAAACTAATTACTAATAACCTATTAGGTTGGGGTTAAAATTTTATTTAACTAATCTTTTTAAACAATTTAATCAATTTAAAACATTCACACGGTATATATATATATATGGAACATAATAACCGAACACTCGATTTAACAATTATACAGCCCCATTGAATTCCGCCCTAAAAAGGCGGTAAAAGAATAAATAAATGCAGTTCGGTTATCAGCCCAAAATTTTATACAATACCTCATATCTAGATTACAAGGATAGAAGTGTCTATAGAAAAACCTGCATGCATCCACAGCTGCTGTAGCAGACGTCTGACTCAATGGAATTGTCATCCGGGCGTTCCTGTATCTGGACACCTATATATATATATATATATATATATATATATATATAACAAAAGAGAAGAAAAGTAAATAAACGGGTCAGAGCCTGAGTTGTGAAAATATTTTGCAAGTGCATAAATTCTTTATTTAAAAATATGATTTATCTCATATTTAAGTTGGTATCGCACTCCCATGAGATACCCCTCACCCATCCTCTAATAGTGCACACCTAACGCATCCATTTAAAACCCCTAGTTAAGCTACCCCGCCTAACTACTCTATCTCACCTGACCTCTAGAAACCTTAAAACTCGAGTACTAAGGGCTAAACTTCTCCCCATTCTCAACACTGCACTAGGTTCGTACGTGGGGTGTCTCGCAAAGCGAAATCCAGATAAGGAACCCCCTGATACACTACTACTTGGCAGTGTCAATCGTCGAGATCCATTAGGCCCTCAATACAAAACGTATATATATAAATACTCATATAATAATATACATATATATATACTCACTCTCATATTCATATCACAATATACATCCGGATAAAATCTCTCGGACTGAGCTTTACGCTATATTCATTTTAATAGTACTCATCCGGATAGAATCTCCCGGACTGAGATTCAATCTATACTCATTTTATCTTTATACTCTAGCAAATATATATATATATATATTCTTTCTCTCATACACAAGTAGTGTACTAAACACACAAGTACAATAACCATCCCAACGAGCTATAACTCGAGGATGCGGTCTCATAGTGCCGATCCAACCCCGGGTTTACTCACTGTACCACGGTACCATGCCAGACTTACTCAATGGTCTTGGGAAAATATACACAACGGTGGAGGCGCTCATGTTCCCACTGCAAGTGGAGTACACACACCACACTCGAACGCGAGACGAGATGACCTGGGGATATACCCACCATGCTCCTCAAGCCAGGGGATTCACCCACATCGCGCAACCTCCCTAGATCGCACTAGAGAAAATATATAATATGGTTGTTCCAACCCTACGCCAAAGGAAAGCCCGTGAAAATCAGCCTCTAAAATACACATATACCAATCACACACAGATATATATGTATTCGTATCATATATTATATATATTGTATTCCTTGAATGTATATCTGGCTATACTTGCCAATCTCATAATAATATTTAAGTATTCACCTATTTAAATACTCATCCCATAAACATTCTCTTACACAAATTATACCTCGCACCTTGATCACTTTTCGGGATTTACACACTCTCCGAATATCCCAAATTCCATCCTAGTCACCTCATAGGATTTACTCAATTATAGTCGGTATATAATTACAACATAGAGTCGCCTGTTGAAATATTTCCTTGGGTGTCACTCGTCCCGACCCCCTGAATAAATAAGTCCAGAATTTTATTTAATTAATCCAAAGTATACTTGTCACTCCAATAATAATTTAGAAATCCTTAGTCTATTTTTTTTTGGGGAACCCCCAATTGTCTAATTCCTCAATTTATTTATTTTCGTCCAAACCATTCCTTTTGCGACACACATTTTTACACTCTCCAAATCCCAATTGTAACTCCCTCAATTGATTAGGAATACATTCCCCTAGGTGAATATTTATTTCCTCGAATAAATAAGATAAAAACCATAAATGTGGGAATTTATCCCATTTAAATTAACTAAGCCGAAATTACCAAAATAACTGTTTGATCGATCGATCGACCCTTGGCCATCGATCGATCGATCAAACAGGGCAGCTTCTTCTTCGCCCCTGTTTCAACCATTAACAAGACTCCAAGATTTTTACTCCTTCTTCCAACCTTATTTAACAACAACCAACTAATTATACACAAGGGAAATAGGTTCTAAACATCCTAGAACCAAGAATTAACAACTAAATTCAATTAATTCCTAAGTTCCTTAAATCGATTATTGTTCGGGGTTTACTCGTTAATCTCCCGAAAACCTGTTTTGATTCACGAAAACCCAACCCAAAATCTTTAGCGTTTGTTATTACCAATTATGATATGAGATTTATGCCCAAAATAAATAAAGCAAGTAAACACTTGCCTCGTGCATAAGATCCGACGACCTCGAGTCGAATCCCGCGGAGTTTAGTCCGAAAATCCTTTTTCTCTCCTCTTTTTTCCTCTTCCTTTCTTCTCTTCTTCTTTGCTCTCTTTTTCTTTATTTCTCCCACTCTTTCGTGCCTTATATAGGAGAGAATAAGGGTTTATCCCTTATTAAACCCAAGAATGACTCGCTTACTCAATTACGAGTCCCTATTAACCCAAAAATTCCCGGAACCTAAACATTACCCCCGGATACTCTATTCTGACTATCTCGGACATTCCGAAACCAACCGCACACTCGAAATATCCATCCGAGGTACTTGAACACAATCCACTAATTAAAACCAATGCATCACAATGCGGGTTTTCCAATTAAAATATTATCCTTTGTCGCATTACCCAGATGCGACATGTAATTAAAATAATCCGACTTATTTACTTAATCCCAAAAGTAAATGTAACATCTAAAATAATCTAACCCTCATAAACTCCAAAAATTATTATTCTGAGACATTTCCTCAAACCTCCAAATTACACCCATTTATGAAATTTAATTATGCCCAAAAGTGCGGCGTGTTACATACTCCCCCCTTATAATGGAATTTCGTCCTCGAAATTCGCATATAACCTACACCATCATCCTAGGATTGCTAATTTCATTACGTCCTAGTACCCCAAAGTCAAAAGTTACTAACACGATGGTCACCTACCATTTTCCACCTATCTCAAGGCGTATGCTCTAGCACACTAGCTTAACTCCAAGCTTTTCAAAATTTCTTCATGTTAACGCACTAACTCGGTCGTAAAGTTAACTCTAACAATGACGCGTCCCATCTAGTGCTTCTATAACCACCTATACAAAGAACGAGGCTATAACCATCGCTTTAACATTTCGGAAAGTCGATACTCTCGCTAACAGTCTAAGCGTCCGCTCGTCTACAGCAGGATAATTGATCTCCCTAAAAAATGAAATTTCACTATGGAAATTTCACTACTTCCGACAGTCTTCTCGCTTATCTTAGGTGCACAAACTCTTGTTGCACCTATATAATTGGATTATTACGGGCCTCCTATGACGTTACATCCAACAAATTTCAATCTCACTTATAACTCCTTACGGCATAAACTTCAGTGTTATATACCATACCCCTTTTAATTCCTGGCGGTGTATAATAAATTGACTTGCTAAGGTGCCCATACACCTTCCTACCTATGCACATCTGCACATCCATAATGAAAGTCTGACACATAACACTCTCTCTAAACAATGGGCCTCATTGCCTTGACCTTGTACTAACATCTGGGTTTTCCTAACCCGAATACTTCAACTCCAATCTTTCCTATAACTGGAAATGCAATCTTTCATAAAGTCAACCCACCAATCTTCTTGTGGTTAACTCACATCTCCTTACATCGACGCCACTAATCCTTCTTACATAAATTTCTAATAATCCTAAGATCGATGTGTTTCCAACACATGTGAAACTAGTACTATCCTAAGTATCCCTAGTGCCCAAGGCCTCTCTCAAGTTCTGACATTTGCTTGGTTTCATGCGTGGGACGTCTCGCAAAGCAAAATCCAAATAAAGAACCCTCCCATTATATTACTTCCTCTCATTATCGTACATCGAGATATAACGACCCGAGGCACACCAGTGGGACGTCCTAAATCCTACCTTGCTAAACTACTAACACTCTTTTACCGCTATAACCTTCTATCTTAGCAAAATAGAAAGTCTAACTAATCTGGGCGCCTACTCCCTACCAAGATGTTACGATCATCTTACCTAAAAGATACTTCCTCTAAATTAGCCTTCTATTCAAGGCGTGGCTATAAGCCTTAAATCAATATCCTTTACCTCGTCTTACCCACATACTTGTGGTGAGAGAACCATTTCAGTTCTTTTTCATAGCACTTTTATCTCCATAAGCATACACTCATCACATGGCTATCAGTCCATAGTGTTTCCTCTACACTAGGTAACTTATCATTAAAACCAATATCCTTGCATCTCATAATATCTCCCCACTCCCGACGTTGTTAAGGTTCATGCGCGGAGCGTCTCGCAAGAGAAATCCAAACAAGGAATCCCTCTAATACACTACTACTTAACTTTGTTAGTCGCAGAGGTCCGTAAGTTTCAAATATGCTATTGGGATAATCCCATCCCACCAATTTTACAAAATATGGTCAGAACTCCTATTTCTTTCCAGGAGTTACACCACTAAGCGCTCGTACTAACACTAAGTCCTTTGCGCTACTATCAATGAGCTTAAACTCATAGTTTATCAGTAGGTTCTGCATACCTTAAACCACATTTATAAGGTTGCCACACACTCAAAGAATAAAAATGAAACGTCTACTCATCGAGGTTCCATCTAAACATAATATAAAGGCGAGCTCAATCTGTATTCAGATGAGATATCGAAACAACAACTCGTTCCATCCTGGAATCGCGGATACAATAGTCTTGCCATCCTTAGCCTGCTATTGCTCCGATACTACAATAACATTATTCTTACAATAGTCCTGTACTCGTATAACACATATAAAACGAGTAGTACAAACCAAATACAAATTAAAAATAGAATTCCGCTACCTCGGAAATACATATATATATATATATACTATATAATGTTATCGATACCGCCACAGAGCTCGAACTACACACACGAATCTAGGGTTAGCAAAATACCGCAACTCTACATAGTCACACCAATTATATCTCCTCCATCTGAGGTGAAACTTATAACAAAAACCTCGCCAATCTCCCTAGCTACTCCAAATGGTCCTTGGACATGGTACACTTGTCCTAACTGAACCAAAATTTTCTTAACTCAATGCCTCATCCAAGCAACCCACTCTTGTCCTTTTTCTCCTACCGGTAAAGGATGAACCGTGTGGCTCAACACTCCACATCACCTTATTTCCATCTCTGGCCTTCCTGACCATGTAAAAGTTAGTAGTATTATCATATTCTATAGACTCGATCTTAACAATCACCTTCATAGTCCCCTTAACCTCTTCGTTAGAAGGAGACTCCACTACCGGCTTTAACAATCCTATTTCAATGAATTTCTCGGGTGGATGCCCACCAATGGGGTCTCCTGAACATACTTTCTCTATAAGTGTTAGCAACACTTACTAGTGAGCCTATCATTCCTCTGAAGGGACCTCTCTTCATTGTACCTACCTTAATTTGGTACTAAGTTCACTTATTCCTATAATTCTTTATTCACTGTCGGCTTCTGACCGTTCCTATGTGAATAATCCAAAAACTGCATTCCCTCCATTTCTGACAGACCAAAGGAACTAACGTGTATATCCACCCGTAAGATCCTTCTATGGGCCAAAATATCTTTCTCCCCCATATATGGTGACAATAACTTTCACCATTTCAACCTTGCTCTTACGAGTGAAAATTTTTCCTCAAATTTTCATATCTGGGTATATCTCATAACTTGCTCTAAGCTAAAGCTTCCGAGCCTTCTACTTCCACTGAGTAAAGCTACACTAACTTCGTATAATATAACTCTAGGGTATGGTCCTTATTGAAGACCTCTTGAACCTTTTTCCAACTCAACTTCACCGGGTAATTTAACTTTAGCACCACTTTCTACTATAGCGGTACTTGGATACTCACAACTACTATACTTTAGTAGTCGTTGCAACAATCCTCGACAATGCCACAAAAGGAGTGACCTCTGTTGCGGTCCTCATCACGGCCTTACTTAGTCGCCCTTCCTCGATCAGCACATGAACCTCAAACGAGCGCACAAAAGAATAACTACAATCTTTCCTAATAGCGGGATAACGAAATCTCACAAGAGGAATCAACAATCCTAATCCTAAGGCTTTATATCAAATCGAGAGCAACACAAAAAGTGTAGTACGTTCGCACATATTCCTAAGGACACTAGAATATGATGTTCTGATACCATCTGTAACACCCCGCCTAATAGGATACCGGGCGATCACTCCTATACCAAATTAAAACAAGAGTCGCATATAGTTCATTCTTAGCATCACTGTCGAAAACAAAATTAATTACTAATAACCTATTAGGCTTGCGTTAAAATTTTATTTAACTAATATTTTTAAACAATTTAATCAATTTAAAACATTCACACGGTATATATAAATGGGACATAATAACCTAACACTCGGTTTAACAATTATACAACCCCATTGAATTCAGCACTAAAAAGGCGGTAAAGAATAAATTAATGCAGTTGGGTTATCAACCCAAACTTTTATACAATACCTCCTATCTAGATTACAAGGATAGAAGCGTCTATAGAAAAACCTGCATGCATCCACAACTGCTGCAGCTGACGTCTGACTCGAAGGTATTGTCATCCAGGCATCCCTGTGTCTGGACACCAATATATATATATATATATATATATATAGCAAAAGAGAAGAAAACTAGATAAACGGGTCAGAGCCCGAGTTGTGAAAATATTTTACAAGTGCATAAATGCTTTATTTAAAAATATGATTTATCTTATATTTAAGTTGGTATCGCACTCTCATGAGATATCCCTCACCCATCCTCTAATAGTGCACACCTAACGCATCCATTTAAAACCCCTAGTTAAGCTACCCCGCCTAACTACTCTATCTCACCTGACCTCTAGAAACCTCGAAACCCGAGTACTAAGGGCTAAACTTCCCCCCATTCTCAACACTGCACTACGTTCGTGCGTGGGGTGTCTCGCGAAGCAAAATCCATACAAGGAACCCCTCCAATACACTACTACTTGGCAGTGTCAATCGTCGAGATCCATTAGGCCCTCAATACAAAACGTATATATATATATATATATATATATACTCACTCTCAAATTCATATCACAATATACATCCGGATAAAATCTCCCGGACTGAGATTTACTCTATATTCATTTTAATACTACACATCCGGATAGAATCTCCCGGACTGAGATTTAATCTATACTCATTTTATCTCTATACTCTAGCAGAGATACACATATATATTCTTGCTCTCATACATAAGTAGTGTACTAAACATACAAGTACAATAACCATCTCAACGAGCTATAACTCGAGGATGCGGTCTCATAGTGCCGATCCAACTCTGGGTTTACTCACTGTACCACGGTACCAAGCCAGACTTACTTAATGGTCTTGGTAAAATATACATAATGGTGGAGGCGATCATGTTCCCTCTGCAAGTGGAGTACACACATCGTACTCGAACGCGGGACGAGATAACCTGGGGATATACTCACCCTGCTCCACAAGCCAGGGGATTCACCCACATCGCGCAACCTCCCTGGATCGCACTAGAGAAAATATATAATCTGGCTATTCCAACCCTACGCCAAAGGAAAGACCGTGGAAATCAGCCTCTAAAATACACATATACCAATCACACATAGATATATATGTATTCGTATCATATATTATATATATTTCATTCACATCGTATATATATATCTCTATATATTTTTCTCATTCCTCGAATGTATATCTGGCTATACTTGCCAATCTCATGATAATATTTTAGTATTCACCTACTTAAATACTAATCCCATAAACATTCTCTTACACAATTATACCTCGCACCTTGATCACTTTTCGGGATTTACACACTCTCCGAATATCCCAAATTCCATCTTAGTCACCTCATAAGATTTACTCAATTATAGTCGTCATATAATTACATTTTCTACACACACAATTTTCTATAAAGAATCTCCCGCTGAAATATTTCCTCGGGTGTCACTCATCCCGACCCCCTGAATAAATAAGTCCAGAATTTTACTTAATTAACCCAAAGTATACATCTCACTCCAATAATAATTTAGAAGTCCTCACTCTATTTTTTTTCTGGAACCCCCAATTGTCTAATTCCTCAATTTATTTATTTTCGTCCAAACCAATCGTCTTGCGACACACATTTTAACACTCTCCAAATCCCAATTGTAACTTCCTCAATTGATTAGCAATACATTCCCCTAGGTGAATATTTATTTCCTCGAATAAATAAGCTAAAAACCATAAATTGTGGGAATTTATCCCATTTAAATTAACAAAGCCGAAATTGCCAAAATAACTGTTTGATCGATCGATCGATCGACCCTTGGCCATCTATCGATCGATCAAACAGGGAAGCTTCTTCTTCGCCCCTATTTCGTCCATTAACAAGCCTCCAAGCTTTTTACTCCTTCTTCCAACCTTATTTAACAACAACCAACTAATATACACAAGGCAAATAGGTTCTAAACATCCTAGAACCAAGAATTTACAACTAAATTCAATTAATTCCTAAGTTCCTTAAATCGATTATTATTCGGGGTTTACTCGTTAATCTCCCGAAAACCCGTTTTGATTCATGAAAACCCAACCCAAAATATTTAGGTTTTTTTTATTACCAATTATGATATGAGATTTATGTGACACCCCGCCTAATAAAATACCGGGCGATCACTCCTGTACGAAATTAAAGCAGGAGTCGTATATGGATCATTCTTAGCATCACTGTCGAAAACCAAATTAATTACTAATAACCTATTTGGCTGGGGTCAAAATTTTATTTAACTAATCTTTTAAACAAATTAAATTAATTAAAACATTCACACAGTTTAAGAATAAATAAAATGGAAAAGAGATGAACTAACCGAACACTCGGTTCAAATATAATACAACCAAATCGAATGCCGCACTAAAAGGCGGTGCAAGAATAAGTAAATACAATTGGACTTTTGGCCCTAAAGTTACTACAATGCTTCCTATCTAGATCACAAGAATATAAGTGTCTAAAAATAAACCTGCATGCATCCACAACTGCTGCAGCAAGCGTCTGACTCAAAGGAATCGTCATCCAGGCGTCCCTGTGTCTGGAAACCTAACTATATATATATATATATATATATATATATATATATATATAGCAAAAGAGAGGAAAAGTAGATAAACGGGTCAGAGCTCGAGTTGTGAAAATATTTTGCAAGTGCATAAATACTTTATTTAAAAAAAATATATTTTATCTCATATTTAAATTGGTATCACACTCCCATGAGATAACCCTCACCTCTCTTCTAATAGTGCACACCTAGCGCATCCCTCTAAACATTCTAGTTAAGTTACGCTACATAACTAATTTGTTACCCCCAAACTTTAGAAATCCTAAGAAAACCAAGTACAAAGGGCTTAACTTCTCCCCATTCTCAATGTTATGCCATGTTCGTGCATGGGGTGTTTCACGAAGCGAAATCCAAACAAGGAACACCCCCGATACACTACTACTTGGCAAGGTCGATCGTCGAGATCCATTAAACCCTCAGTACACAACATATATATATATATATACACACACACACTCATATAAGAAAAACCCAAAACTAGAGCACTAAGGGTTAAACTTCTCCCGAGTCTCAACACTAGGCCATGTTCATGCGTGGGGTGTCTCGCGAAGCGAAATCCAAACAAGGAACCCCTCCGATACACTACTACTTGGCAAGGTCGATCGTCGAGATCCATTAGACCATCAGTACTCAACTTATATATATATACTCATATAAATAAATATATATATAACCTGCTCATTCATAATACATATCACAATTTAAGTCCGGATACGATCTCCCGGAATGAGAATTAAATATTTTTCCTTTTATCTCTTTACTCTAACAGAGATATATAATATCTTGTTCTCATGCACAAGTAATATACTATACACACCAGTATAATAACCATCCCAACGAGCTATAACTCAAGGATGCGGTCTCTATGCTATCATCTACCAGGGAATCACTCACGTATCATCCTGGGTACCAACGGTCGGAATCTCACACCGCCTTGGTAAAAGCCAAATCACAACGTATGGGAAGCGATCATAGTTCCTCCCCGAAAGTGAGATGAAACATACCCACCACGTCTCACCCCTAATAAAAATCACACAATATAAAATGGACGCTATGACCTAGGGACTATATGATCCTTGCTCCTCAAGCCAGGGGCCTCACCCACATCGTGCAACTTCCCATGATAGCATAGAAGGGGTATGCTTCACATAAATATATATACTATACACACATAGATATATATACATTTCCATATCATATAATATATATACTTTAATCACATAGTATATATATATTCCACATTGTTCCTCAAAGATGCATATAAATGGTCGTGATTGCCAATCACACATAACGATGACCAATAATCCCAAAGTGTTTTCACTCGTAATAACATTTAAGTACTCACACACTTACAATAAGAAACCCAAAAGTATTCTCTATACACACTAGTCGAAGGCCTCTCTCGAACGTTGTTTGACCCGAACCTTCACTAAGTCCATACCCCGGATTGTACTCTAAACTAACCCAAGGTTCTCTATTTCATTCCAAGGTTTACTCACCCTCGATACCATCATCTAGGAGTCCTAATATTATAGATAGACTTCCGCATAATTTTCTCCAATTGAAATTTAACTCCTCATAAACTCAAAGAAGGAAAACTACCAATTTCAACAAAGGCGAATCGATTCTCCCCAAATTAGAATCGATTCGGACCAGCGAATCGATTAGGTTTCCATCCGAATCGATTTGGAAAGTGTTCGACAAGCAGGTCCTCAAAGGCGAATCGATTCGGTCTTAATCCGAATCGATTCGGTCTGAGACAGCTTGACAAATCTTCCTATGCAAATCAATTTGGTCCAAATCCGAATCGATTCGGCCTGTCCGGAGTAGAAAGTTTGACCATTTAGCTTAAATCTCCAAAACCCAAAAATCATCCCAATCTCCATTTGAATTTTAACTTGGATTTATTTATACGAACCCAAAGTTTCTATATCTCCTCAAGTCCTTTAGATGTCCTAACACTCTATTTGGGGACCCCTAATATTTATTTCCAAATAATTCTAGCCTTAATTTCTGACTAACGATTTCGAACTCGGACAGTCTTCCGTAGAAAAATCACTATAAATTAAAAAAAATCAGAAAAATACGCGGTTGGTGCCCACGCGACCGTAACGAAAAGATCTACAAATTTTATTTTTGATCAAGAGCCGAATCGATTCGCTTCCTAGCCGAATCAATTCATAAGTGACGCTATCACTATTCACCTTCTTCTCCAAAATCCCAAACCTCCATTAATACACCTCCAAGCTTTTTATTTTCTCTCCCATCATCATCCAACCTCAAACAACCATATATACACACACATAAAAAGGGTTGTAATCATCCTAGAACCCATAACCAACAACTAATTTCAATTAATTCCTAAATTTCTCAAATTGGATATTATTCGAGTTTTATCCGTTTAAACTTCCGAAAAACCCGTTTAATTCACGAAAATCCCAATCCCAAAACCATATAGTTTTTTATTACCAATTATGATATGAGATTTATGCTCAAAATAAATAAATCAAGTAAACACTTTCCTGGAGGATAAAATTTGACGACCCCGAGTCGAATCCCGTGGAGTTTGGCTCGAAAATCCTTTTTCTCTCCTCTTTCTTCCTTCTATGCATCTCTTCTTCCTTTCTCTCCTTTTTCTTTCCTTTCTCCCACTCTCCCGTGCCTTTTATAAAGAGAAATAAGGGTTTATCTCTTTTAAACCCAAAAATGACTCGTTTACGCAATTACGAGTTCCTTTTAATCCAAAAATTCCTGAAACTCAATTACGACCCCCTGATACTCTATTCTGACTATTTCGGCCATTCCGAGACCAACCGCGCACTCGAAATCTCCATTCGAGGTACTTGACTGCAAATCACTAATTTAACCCCACACAACTTAATGCGGTATTCCCATTAAAATATTATCCTCTGTCGATTTACCCAGCTGCGACATATAATTAAAATACTCCGACTTATTTACTAAATCAAAAAAGTAAATATAACACATAACCTAATCCTTGAAAACTCCAAAAATTACTATTCACCATAACCTCTTAATTTTCCAAATTACACTTACTTATGAATTTTAATTATCCCCAAAAGTGCGGGGTGTTACAATTTATGCTCAAAATAAATAAAGCAAGTAAACACTTACCTCGTGGATAAAATCCAACGACCCCGAGTCGAATCCCGCAGAGTTTGGCCCGAAAATCTTTTTTCTCTTGTCTTTTCTCCTCTTCATTTCTTCTCTTCTTCTTTTCTCTCCTTTTCTTTCTTTCTCCCACTCTTTCGTGCCTTATATAGGAGAGAATAAGGGGTTATCCCTTATTAAACCCAAAAATGACTCGTTTACTCAATTACGAGTCCCTATTAACCCAAAATTTCTCGAAACCTAAACATTATCCCAGGATACTCTATTCTGACTATCTCGGCCATTCCGAAACCAACCACACACTCAAAATCTCCATCCTAGGTACTTGACCGTAATCCACTAATTAAACCCAATGCATCATAATGCGGGGTTTCCAATTAAAATATTATCCTTTGTCGCTTTACCCAGCTGCGATATGTACTTAAAATAATCCAACTTATTTACTTAATCCCAAAAGTAAATGTAACACACATCTAAAATCATCTAACCCTCATAAACTCCAAAAATTATTATTCAGAGAAATTTCCTCAAACCTCCAAATTACACCCATTTATGAAATTTTTTTATCCCCAAAAGTGTGGGGTGTTACACTAGACTTCTTATCAGAGTATGATAATATAAAGTAAAGTAAAGCTAACTCCTTTCTCTCCAACGAATATATTTTCTTTAGTGCCTACAAAAAGCAGACCAAGAGAAAAATAGACACGCTTATGAGATTTACAAAAGCATAGAAGCATTCAAGAACTTACTCAGCGTCTACAAGAAGAAAATGCATATATCCATTATTTTTGAAGTCTTGTTGAAAGAGAGACACACTCAGATTTAAAGTTATATTATTATTGAGTTGTCATCCTACAAAAATTTCTACACACATCTGAATATTATTAAAGTTCTTTTATAAGCTTTCGGTTGTATTTTGTTGCTCGGTTTAGCTACACGATTTATAAGCGGTGATTTGATTCGGCCCTTAACGTATCATGGTAGTGGAACTCAAGAAGACACGATCAACTTGAAAAGTGAATGTAGGCTCACTATTTTTTATCCGAACTACTATAAGTTTTGTACAGTTCTTTATTACTTTGATTGTGCTTTTCTTTTAGTCATTTTATTTATTCTGAAATTTACATATATTTCCTAAAAACATATCATTAATTAATTATTTTTTCCAAAATAAAATGAATTTATTTATATTAAAAGAAGTTAAAAAGTTCGTAAAAATTCAATTCATCCCCCTCTTGGGTATTTTTCAAGGTAACAATTGGTATCAGAGCAAGGGATTTATTTATTTTTCTTCTGATTTAACAATCTAAGAGTTAAAAATTATGGCAAAATTTTCTAACCCTACGATTAATGAAGGTCAATCCATAAATAGGCCTCCTTTATTTTTAAAAAATAATTATAGTTATTAGAAAAACATAATGAAATTTTTTATTCAATCAAATGATTATGAATCTTGGAGGCTCATCTTAAATGGACTCAATATTCCTATGAAAATTGTTGAAAATAATTATGTTCCCCAAAAAGAAAGTGAATATAATGAATTGGACATTAAAATGATTTAAGTTAATGCTAAAGCTATGAATATTTTACATTGTGCCTTATATGTAAATGAATATAATATAATCTGTTGCTATGAATCGACAAAAGAAATTTGGAATAGATTAGAAATCACCCATGAAGGAACTAGTTGTGACAACCCGCTCACCAAAATATGGGGTGGCCAGCCTGATACTCCAATATAACAGGAATCATGGATGGAATCATTCTCAGCATCACAACAATATAAAAAGTATACAGGATAACCACTCAATATTTCAGAAAAATGGGTTGCTAAAAATTTTGATTTTAAAGTTAAAGAAAGAATTTAAACAACCCAATTTAAAAGAAAGTGGAAACCCCGAAGAAATTATATTACATACACCTCAAATATACAATAAGGGACCGAAAATGCTGTCGGTCAACAGACTCCTACAACAATATTAAACAAGTTCAGTAAATTACATAATACATTACATTAGACAATTATAAAAGCTTGGGCCTTACGCCCGAGTAAATGACCCGATCATAACTAGTGTACAAGAATGAAAACGTCTATACCAAGTATCCCATAATATCCGCAAAGTATCACGGCTCCCTAAAGACATAAGAATGGGAGAATCAGAACGGGCGTCCTTGCGGCGGAGCACCTGAGCGGATGAGATTCATGCACGACAAGAAATATGAACGGGTCACGACCTGATTTTATATGATCACCAGATGAATAAAAAGTATGACAGTTATGAACAGTAAATCGAGACTAAAAGAAATAAGAATCTACCTACACAATTTAAAGCATGGGCTAAGACGATATAATTAATCAAAGGTTTAGTTCAATTATGCAGGAAACTAAGGATGATTAACATTAATTAAAAGCTTCCATCATGAACACTGTTTCATTTCGTAGTTCCATTCCTTATCAGGAAAATATAATTACAATTATAAGCTCTTTGTGGCATTCCATTCATTAACAGGAATATAATCATCATCATATGCTCTTTATGGCATTTATCATACATCAAGTCCCACATGATTAAGAATTGTTATATTCATATACATATAACGATTCTAAGACCGCCCTTCCGAGTTTCTCCACTGGGCTTGCCCCTAAATGACTATCATCTTCCAGGGCCTATGAAACAAGACAATCTGGGCACCAATAACGCAAGACGTCGGGAAGCGGCCATATGTCTGCGGGAGAGTCAAGACCACACCTGGAATCTCCTCACCAGCGCAGAAAATATAACATAATCTCTCATATGGCCTAGGACTATATCCACCCTGCATTCATTAGCCATGGGGCATCACCATACGCGCGAACTTCCCTTACGATACATTTAGAGAGGTGTGTTTAAGTAAATTATCATGTACCATATTCATGATTAAGTAAATTATCATTTACCATCATCATTACCATTTTCATTTCATTTCCGTTTTCCATTTTTCATATGTAGGTTTCATTTTGTTCAAAACCACAATCATTTACATTTTAGTAAATACCTCATATTTTATCCGGAGCCACACATAACTTGTATCGTCATCGTAACCTCAATAAATGAGTAAACTTTCAATTTATTCTCCCAAGATTCGTTTGTGGTGTTATGGTGAACCATCAAGACTAATATAGCTCAATTGAGCTTCTAAAGTCTCCTAAATATAACACTACAACTCCTAGTATCATAATAATCAACTAAAAGAAAAGAATGCCCTAACATCAATTGGCATACCCCGGAACAACCCCATATAAATCATTTCTATTCTAGGGTAGTTACCCAACTCATCTAGGACTCTAGAACTCTAAATTTATTTCATACAAGAAGGTTCCTAGGCCCTAAATCTAAAGAAAATGAATTAGAATTGAGTTAGAAAAATAACTCAAAAAATAACCTGATTCCGAATCAATTCGCCCGAGGGCCAAATCGATTCGCCCCAGGCAGCGAATCGATTCGCCCAAAAGAGAATCGATTCGGATGACAAAATCAATATTCTGCAGTTGGCCGAATCGATTCGTCCCTAATCCGAATTGATTCGGGTTTTGCAGACCTGTAAGATGACCCCTTAGCGAATCGATTCGCCCTAGGGCCGAATCGATTCGCCCCTGCGAATTTGCCAAGAATGGGTCACGGGTTATAAACCCTAGTTTTCCCCAAAACTCAAATCTCTTCCATTTTTACACACATCCAACAACATTAAACTACCCCAAATTATCCTACATGATTATTAACTACTGAAACCCACAATTTCATCATCATAAACTAAGATTAGGGTTAAAACACCATAAATTCCATTTTTGATCCATAAATGTTAATACACAATTATCACACAATTTACTCATCTTAAATCATATATTAGCAAGTAGAAAACTTTCCTTGAAGTATAAATCTCATATTTTTTTTTGGTAGAAGCAATCCCAATCTTCAATCTCCAAATCTCTCTTCTTTCTCCTCTTTTCTCTTCCTCTCTCTTCCTTTATTTTTCTCTCTATATTTAAGACATATAATAGGGAAATTAAGGGATTTAGAAGACCAAAATCGGGGCTTAAGTCTAAAGTTCCCAACTTAAATTGTTAATACCACATTAAAATGACTCCCAAATACGCTTTTAAGTTAAAACCAGTCAAAAGTGCCCGAAACGTAAAAATACAATATGGCACTTATTTTGACTGTCTCGCACATTCCGGGACGAACTACGCCCTTTAAAATGGCATCCGATAATTTTTATAAATTATTTCGAGTTCCGGTTTCATTTAAACCATAATGTCATTTAAAACACATGACACTATAAAACACGCAACATGATGATATTTACTTACACATACAGTAAATATGCAACAATCTAATAAATGTTAACTTTCAACTCATTCAATTAATATTTACTCCATTTTCCATATTTTATATAATTACCTTATGCAGTAAATTAGTACAAAATTAGCCTCCTAAAAGCGAGGGTTGTTACATACTCCCCCCCTAATGAGGGAATTTTTCCCTCAAAATTTAGGCGTACCCTAATCACATAAATGGTATACTATTCCAAACTATAATTATATCACTCTAAACAAACCCCTCATTATTGTGGCGTCCTAAATGGACTCGGACTAAGGTCATCACTATCGATCTCAGTTTACATTTTTCGTGCTCTAACATGGCCCAAAGCGTTCCTCGCATACTATCGACCCTACCTTCCTATGATGAAAGACGATACCCACATGTCTCAGGACAAAATGTCATACTCCCTGAATCCCGTTACATCCCACTTCGGGGATACCTACACCAACAATAAATGGCTTAACCCCAACACTTCTCAACTTCTCTTCGCATAGTCGTAGCCCTTCAAAGTATACGGCCCAATAAGCCCAATCATCAAATAAATGTTTCGGAACCACTCCAAGTCCAAGGAACATATCGTTCGCTGGTCCCATCCAACGAGTATGCGAATTTCTAAACCGGATACCCAAGGCCACTCACGGTGCCATACCTTAGAAAATGGTCCGAATTATTGTACGATAAATTTCCATCCACACGAGCTACTGCTCCTATCTATCCATTTAACCTAAGGCGCACCCTCAAGATATGCCCTTCTACATTAGGTTAACTTCCTCCATTCATTCATCCACTCTAGGGTGGTAAGATATACACCATTTCCATACAGTTCCCATCACTTCCTGGAAACTTTACTAAACCTTCGACACGAATATCTAGTATCGGTCCACCACCAGTTTGATAGGCACTTCATATAGTTCTACCATTCCTTCATAAAGGGAGGGGTGTACTTTTCTACATATAGTCCGCCCATAATGGTAAAAAAAGCAACAATTTGGTCAAACGATCAGCAATTTTCTCAAATGGGACCATGACCAGTTCGGTGTCGGCAATTCGATAAAGACGTCTATGAATATACCCTTCTTCGTTCCACCACTACTCTACTTCACACGAGTAGATGAAATAGTCAGTCACATACATGAATGCTCTTGCTACAAAGTCTTCCTAGTCATGCTCGTTCTATTTGGCTTTCCATGCCATCACTAATTTTCCAACGGGTTTTCTACTTGACGTATCTACTACCCCAATCGCATTCCCTTAACGAAAAGGGAACATACAATAGATAATTCTTTTATGAACCTCAAACACACATTATGTTCCTCCCACAACATATTGCAACTACTTGTTGCTCGCGAGAAAGACCAAATTTCCTGCCCAGGAAGTAGTGCCTCCATTTCTTTAAGGCGACTACTACCGTAATGAATTCTAAATCAAGCATGGAATAATACTTCCCACAAAGTTTAAGTTTGTGATATGCATAAATAATGGGTCCATGCTCTATTATTATTACTCCCCATTCCTGCAAAGACTTATTCGTTAAATCCACCCTCGAGCTTAACAACATGGGCTCAAGAGTAAAAGTCAACTCATCCTTTTAACTCCCAAAAGTTAGGTTACCATTGTAACACTCTATCTTAGAGAGGCCTCGTCTCCTTTGGCCCAACTTTCTGAATCACTCGAAATTTCACATTTCTTGTTTCTAGGGACTTAATCCCTCTTAGGGTTAACCCACAACCTATTCGTGGTCAACTCCCTACCGTCTTCCTAAATCAACGTCACATGTTCTAAAGACCTTACGTCCTAATAATCCTAAAATCGATATATATATCCTAGTCGAGTCGTATACGTATAATACTAAGTATATCCCTAGTGCCCAAGACCTTTCTCAACTTCCGACATTCGCTCGGTTTCATGTGTGGGACGTCTCGCCAAAGCGAATTCCAGACAAGGAACCCTCCCGTTACACTACTACCTCGCATTGTCGGTCATCAAGATATAACGGTCTAAGACACATGATCAGGACCGAAAAAAATTCTAACTCTCAAACCTACTAATAAGATTCTACTTCTATGTCTTACCATTTAAATAATTGAGGATTTCAACAAATCGGACGTTTACTTTCAGTAAAGTTCACAAATATTTATCCCACTATATACACATCTTTCTAAATGTCCTTATCATCAAGGCATAACTATAAGTCTCACTTTGACTTCATATTTCAGTCTCCCTCACATTGATCAGAGGAGAGAACTATATTCAGTGCTTCTATGTCGCACTTTAATATCCCTTAATCACTCAATCGCGTGATTCTTGGCTAAACCTTCCAACCCAACTTGTAACAACAAAGTAAAATAAATTAAAAGAAGAAAAATAGCATCTCTCCACTCCCAACGTCGTTAAGCGTTCATGCGCGGAGTGTCTCGCAAAGCGAAATCCAAACAAGGAACCCCTCCGACACATGCCTACTTAACTTGTTGGTCGTGGAGATAAGGCATAACAAACACAAACAAAGTAACCAAATTATAAAACACTTAAGCAGGATAACACAGCAAGTAACGAAAATCTCCTACTTACCTCAAACCACCCCTATAAGGTCTCAACCTGTATCCAAGAGAGATATTATAGGACGACTCGTTCCATCCTGAAACTAAAAGTAGGATATCCTCATAATTTAATCTCTTGCTATCACCTCGAACAAACCAGAATATCTTTACTAGCATAATACACATAATACAAATAGCACATAACACACATAATACTAAAAATATCATCACTCGCTTTATAACGAGTGAAGGAAAATATGAAACTTCCCTACCACGGAAGTCATATAGTTACCCTTACTATAATAGCGTCGATACTACCCGAAGCTCGATATACACACCCGAATCTAGAGTAAACATAATACTACCCTATCTTATCATGAGGAATGCACCACCCACTACTAAGGTGGAATTCCCACCAACATTCTTTCCGATCACCCCGGTCAATCCTAATGGTTCTCAGACACCGTACTCGAGTCTTATCCGAACCAATGTTACCTCCATAAACTCCCCAACTAGGAACCTTATCCTTGCCTTTGTTCTCCAATCAACAGAATAAAAAAGAGTGGTTCTACATTCCATGTCATAGCTATGTTCCATCCCTAGCTGCCAAACAATTGCCCACGCAATCCCTTTCACTTTCTCAATAAAAGGGAACACGCTACCAGCCTCCCCTTCTTTAGTTCAATGAAACCTCCCCGGGCGGATATCCACCAATGGGGTTTCATGAACACTATTCCTTCAGAAGTGTTAACGACACTTATTCTGGAGCCTATCATTCCACTGAAGGGCTCTTTCTTCCTTATACCAACCTTATTTTAGTGTACGGCCTCCCTTACCGTATAACTCTTTATTCACTATCGGCCACCGACCGAACCTCGTGGGAACATTTGAGAATCCATCTTCTCCTCAGTCCAGTTACCCCAGAGAAACCCGTTGTTGAAAATGTCCATCGGGTTTCTCCATGGGCAAAACTTCCTGCACCCATAAATATGGTGACTACGTTCCCACCATTTAAACACTACTCCTACGGGTGAAGGATTTTCCTCCATCCTTTTCATCTAGGTACTTCTATACCCTTCTCTAGGACAAAACTCCTGGACCTTATACTCCTACCGAATGAGGATGCATCTCCTCCATCTTACTTCAACGGGTGGCCCTTATCATGGTCTCTTCTAGACTTCGATTTAACATCGCTTGGAATCCCAAGCTTAGTACCACTCTCTACTTCTAGCGGTACTTGGAAAATTATATCCACTGTAATCAGTAGTCGCAGTATCAAGACAAGAAAGTTCTACAAAAGGGAGCGACCTCCAAAGCGGTCCTTACCCCCGACCATATCTTACAGTTCCCAGTAATCCCATCTCGTGACGCCTTCACAACAACCTTCCCGGGCGCCCTTCTTCAATCGACCTACTAATCTCACACGAACGCGCAACAGATTCTATGGTTTTTACCTCGTGGAAGGAGAACAAAAATCTCACAAGAGAAATCAACGATCTTAATCCTAAGGCTCTATATCCAACCAAAAGCAACGCTGAAAACGTAAAGCGTCCACACCGATTCCTAAGGACTCTAGAACCTGATGCTCTGATACCATCTGTGATAACCCGCTCACCAAAATATGGGGTGGCCAGCTCGATACTCCAATATAACAGGAATCATGGATGGAATCATTCTCAGCATCGCAACAATATAAAAAGTATACAAGATAACCACTCAATATTTCAGAAAAATGGGTTGCTAAAAATTTTGGTTTTAAAGTTAAAGAAATAATTTAAACAACCCAATTTAAAAGAAAATGGAAACCCCGAAGAAATTATATTAAATACACCTCAAATATACAATAAGGGACCGAAAATGCTGTCGGTCAACAGACTCCTACAATAATATTAAACAAGTTCACTAAATTACATAATACATTACATTAGACAATTACAAAAGCTTGGGCCTCACGCCCGAGTAAATGACCCAATCATAACTAGAGTACAAGAATGAAAACGTCTATACCAAGTATCCCGTAATATTCGCAAAGTATCACGGCTCCCTAAAGACATCGGAATGGGAGAATCAGAACGGGGTCTTTACGGCGGAGCACCTGAGCAGATGAGATTCATGAACGACAAGAAATATGAACGGGGCACGGCCTGATTTTATATCATCACCAGATGAATAAAAAGTATGACAGTTATGAACAGTAAATCGAGACTAAAAGAAATAAGAATCTACCTACACAATTTAAAGCATGGGCTAAGACGATATAATTAATCAAAGGTTTAGTTCAGTTATGCAGGAAACTAAGGATGATTAACATTAATTAAAAGCTTCCATCATGAACACTGTTTCATTTCGTAGTTCCATTCCTTATCAGGAAAATATAATTACAATTATAAGCTCTTTGTGTCTTTTATCTCAATCATATGCTCTTTGTGGCATTCCATTCATTAACATGAATATAATCATCATCATATGCTCTTTATGGCATTTATCATACATCAAGTCCCACTTGATTAAGAATTGTTATATTCATATACATATAACGATTCTAAGACCTCCCCTCCGAGTTTCTCCACTGGGCTCGCCCCTAAATGACTATCATCTTCCAGGGCCTATCAAACAAGACAACCTGGGCACCAATAACGCAAGGCGTCGGGAAGAGGCCATATGCCTGCGGGAGAGTCAAGACCACACCCGAAATCTCCTCACCAGCGTAGAAAACATAACATAATCGCTCATGTGTCCTAGGACTATATCCACCCTGCATTCATTAGCTAGGGGGCATCACCATGCGCGCGAACTTCCCTTATGATAGCATTTAGAGAGGTGTGTTTAAGTAAATTATCATTTACCATATTTATGATTAAGTAAATTATCATTTACCATCATCATTACCATTTTCATTTTATTTCCGATTTCCGTTTTTCATATGTAGGTTTCATTTTGTTCAAAACCACAATCATTTACATTTTAGTAAATACCTCATATTTTATCCGTAGCCACACGTAACTTGTATCGTTATCGTAACCTCAATAAATGAGTAAACTTTCAATTTATTCTCCCAAGATTCATTTGTGGTGTTATGGTGAACCATTAAGACTAATATAGCTCAATTGAGCTTCTAAAGTCTCCCAAATATAACACTACAACTCCTAGTCTCATAATAATCAACTAAAAGAAAAGAATTCCCTAACATCAATTGGCATACCCCGGAACAACCCCATATAAATCATTTCTATTCTAGGGTAGTTACCCAACTCATCTAGGACTCTAGAAATCTAAATTTACTTCATACAAGAAGGTTCCTAGGCCCTAAACCTAAAGAAAATGAATTAGAATTGAGTTAGAAAAATGACTCAAAAACAGCCTGATTCCGAATTAATTCGCCCAAGGGCCGAATCGATTCGCCCCAGGCAGCGAATCGATTCGCCCAAAAGCGAATCGATTCGGATGACAAAATCAATATTCTGCAGTTGGATGAATCGATTCGGCCCTAACCCGAATCGATTCGGGTTTTGCAGACCTGTAAGCTAACCCCTTAGCGAATCGATTCGCCCTAGGGCCGAATCGATTCGGCCCTGCGAATTTGCCAAGAACTGGTTATGGGTTATAAACCCTAGTTTTCCCCAAAACTCAAATCTCTTCCATTTTTACACACATCCAACAACATTAAACTACCCCAAATCATCCTACATGATTATTAACTACTGAAACCCACAATTTCATCATCATAAACTAAGATTAGGGTTAAAACACCATAAATTCCATTTTTGATCCATAAATGTTAATACACAACTATCACACAGTTTACTCATCTTAAATCATATATTAGCAAGTAGAAAACTTGCCTTGAAGTATAAATCTCAGATTTTCTCTTGGTAAAAGCAATCCCAATCTTCAATCTCCAAATCTCTCTTCTTTCTCCTATTTTCTCTTCCTCTCTCTTTCTCTCTATGTTTAAGACATATAATAGGGAAATTAAGGGATTTAGAAGACCAAAATCGGGGCTTAAGTCTAAAGTTCCCAACTTAAATTGTTAATACCACATTAAAATGACTCCCAGATACGGTTTTAAGTTAAAACCAGTCAAAAGTGCCCGAAACGTAAAAATACAATATGGCACTTATTTTGACTTTCTCGCACATTCCGGGACTAACTACGCCTTCTAAAATGGCATCCGATAATTTTTATAAATTATTTCGAGTTCCGGTTTCATTTAAACCATAATGTCATTTAAAACACATGACACTATAAAACACGCAGCATGATGATATTTACTTACACATACAGTAAATATGCAGCAATCTAATAAATGTTAACTTTCAACTCATTCAATTAATATTTACTCCATTTCCCACATTTTATATAATTACCTTATGCAGTAAATTAGTACAAAATTAGCCTCCTAAAAGCGAGGGTTGTTACACTAGTTAAGTTAAAGAAGATAAGATTAGTATGTTTGTTCGCAGTTATGAATTATTTAAAATGAAACCGAAGCAATTTATTCAGGATATGTTCACTAGATTTACTGATATTATTAATGGTTTAAAGTCTTTTGGAAAATCTTATAATAACAATGAAAATGTGAGAAACTTGCAATCAAATAAGCTAATGGTGAAAGACCCATAAGTCTTGATGAGATTCTAGGCTCGCTTATTACTCATGAGATGGAGTTGAATGAATTTGAAGACAAAGTGCAAACCAAAGCAAGTAAAACTCGTGCTTTTAAATCTTTAATTAGAGATGATGAAGTTGATGATGAAAAAAACTGAGGATGATGAAATTGATTTTTTGACCACAAGTTTCAAAAAAATCATTGCTAAAAGAAAAGGAGCAAATAGAGGGAGAATTAAGAGATTCTTCTAAAAAAAGTACAATGAAGAAAGATCTTCTACGAAATTCGAGCCAAGGTGCTACAATTGCAATGAAATTGGTCACATTAAACTAAACTGTCCAAAGTGTAAAGATAACAATGAAGACAAAATAAAAAGAAGAGATAAAAGAAAAAAGAGTTAAGGAAAGAAAGACATGAATGCCACTACATGGAGTGAATCTTCTTGTAGCAACTTCAAAAATTATTCAAGTGACGATGCGATGACTAACTTTTGTCTCATGGCAAAAGAAGAAGAGGTACACTCTAACTATGATTCTGTAGTGATGTTGATGAGGATTTAGTAAATGATTATGACAAATTACAAAATGCCTTTTATGAATTATATTGTAATTTGAATGAACTTAAAAAGAAATATAACACTCTTAAAAGGAGTCATTCATCTTTTTCTAAACAGTATGACTCCTTTTCAAAACACATTGATGATTTAAAACTAGCATATAATTCCACGAAAGATGAACTTAAAATTTTGAAAAAGGACAAACTATTTGTATTTCCAATTCTTTTGAATCTGAAAATTTTGAATTAAAAAGAAAAGTTGAAGACCTACCACACATCTTAAATTTTTTTATGAATATGAGAGATAACTTAGATAAACTTATGGGTAACCAAAGATGGATGTATGATAAAGTCGGAGTAGGATATCACCTTAACACAACTAAGATTTTTTTTTAACAATTATGGAAGTACTAAACACGTTAATTCTCTTTGCTCTTACTGTGGTAGACATACCCATTTCTCAGAATACTGTCACTATAGAAAAATGATATTTAACAAAGTAGTTCAGATTCCTAAAGGAACTACTATGTTTGCTAACCTTAGCAGATCCAACAGCTTTTGGGTACCAAAAGAAAAGTTATTCAAATGTGATGTGTAGGTATGGTTGAGATCTTACTCACACAAGTCTAAGTGGTTCCTTGATAGTGTATGTTCAAGTCATATGACCAAAGATAAAAGAAAATTCCAGAGTCTTATTGCCAGATATGGTGGAAATGTCACATTTGGGTACAACTTCAAAGGAAAGATTATTGGAGTGGGTAAGATTGGTAAGAAACATTCCCCTTGCATTAATAATGTTTTATTACTTGATGGCTTGAAATATAATTTAATTAGCATCAGTCAACTATGTGATAAAGGATACGAAGTTATGTTTAAATCGGATCATTGTCTTGTTAATAATACTAAAGATGATAGTGTATTACTTGTTGCATCTAAACACAATAATGTGTACACTTTTGATATTGATGATTTAGTTCAACAAACTATTAAATGTTTAGCCACATTAAATAAAACTAGTTGGTTATGTCATAAAATATTAGGACATGCTAATATGGAATTAATTTATACTTTATTTAAAAATTATTTAGTAACAGGCTTGCCTAAGACTAATTTTGTAAAGGGTAAAATTTGTGATGCATGTTAACTTGGTAAACAAACTAAAATATCATTTGAAAGAAAAAAAGGATATCACTATATGTAGACCTTTGGAATTTTTACATATGGACTTATTTGGACCTAATAATATAGCTAGTTTGGGTGGAAAATATTATGCTTTTGTTATTATTGATGATTATTCTAGATTTACTTGGTTGTTTTTTCTTGAACTTAAAAGTGAAACTCACCTTGTTTTTTCAAAGTTTTATAGAAAAGTTCAAAATAAAAAAGATTGCACTGTTACATTTGTTAGAAGTTATAGAAATAGAGGAATTAATAATAAGGATGTTGAAAGTTTTTGTGATGAAAATAATCTTGAACATAACTTTTAAACACCTAAAACACCCCCAACAAAATGGTGTATTTGAAAGGAAAAATAGATCACTTCAAGAAATGACGAGAATAATGGCTATATACTGAGGCTTTCATGGGCTCTGCATTGACCTAGCTTATCACGGGTTCACCATTGACCTTGGCTCACCATTGACTGGCTATAATATTTGATTTGTGTTCTTATATCTTAAACACTTTTACAATGATTTTTCTCCATAATGAGTAAATGTAAAACATTGAAATACAATACAATCTTCTCTATTTTTGGATTCACCAATATGAGCTCTCTTGGAATATTGTTAAGGTTGGAACCTTTTTATGGTTTGGGGGGTTTTGTTCTTGTGAAGAAATGATAAATTTCTCTCTCTTCTTTTGGGTTTCAAATGGGTATTTTAGTTTGTAAGGATTTGTTTCTTTGAATAAATCTTTTGAAATGGGTGGAATTTTTCTCCTTAAAATGCATTCTTTACAAACTTGGCTTGAATTGGTTTTTGGATTTCAATCTTATCTTGGAATATGGGAGTTTTAATCTCTAAGCACAAATAATATTTTGGGTATTTTGGTTCAAGAGAGATTTTGGGTTTAAATTTATAACTTTACTATTTTGAAATGGGTACTGATTTCTCTCTCTAGAAATCTTAATGGTTTGATGTTGTTGTTTTTTTCTTGGAACAAATGATATTTGTCTTGAATATTTAGCTCACATGGATATTGGGCTTGAAATTTGGCTAAAGAGAGTTTGGATCTTGAAACTTTAGTTCAAATGGGTTTTACGCTTGAAATTTTTCTTCAATGGAGTTTTTGTAATACCCCGACTCTTAAATAAGCAATTATGTGTTAATCTTGTATTGTGCGTGGGCTATGCACAAATATTTTACGTGAATAAAGTGGTTAAATAGACTTGCGTGGGCAATATAAGAGCTGAATATGTGATTGAACTTAATTCATGGTGTTTGAATGGGAAGAAATTAACATTTTAATGTTAGGCGAAATGGATAATTGTCTAATTGGATTAATTATGTGGTTTGAAGATTAAGGTGTTAAAGAACCAAAATTAATATTAATGAATTAGTTATATTTGTAAATTGCGTGGAACCTTTAAATTTTATACTTAACTAGTTAACCATTTATGCATGATATAAATTAGGTTTATGGATTTAATAATGTTATTTAGAGTTAAAGTACAGATAATTGAAATACAAATATAAAGGCTTTTGGTAGGCATTTAGCTGGCTTGGATTGGAACCGTGGGGTACAAGCATACACAACTTTGACTTTAGGCATGCAAACTCTTAATAAGGGTGTAGATATTAAGTATGAAAACACTAATAATATTCTGCCTAAAATCTAGAAATATGTACATAATCATCCTATTGATATAATTTTAGGTGAACCCACTAGTGGTATATAACTAGATAATCTATTAAAAATATGTGAAATAACTTGGCTTTTATTTCTCAAACTAAACTTAAAGATATAAATTAAGCCAAAAATAATAAATTTCGATTAATGGATGTGCCAGAAGAATTGACACAATTTAAAAAAATAATGTTTGAACTTTAGTACCTAAAGCTAAAAATAATACAATTATTGGAACAAGATGGGTTTTTAAAAATAAAAAGGATGGATCCGGAATAATTATTAAAAATAAATCTAGATTAGTAGCACAAGGATACAATCAAGAAGAAGGAATTGATTATGAATAAACATATGCTCCCGTCACTAGATTAGAAGTTATTCACATGTTATAAATATTTTGCCTATTCCAAATGGATGTTTGCCTTTTTAAATGGTTATATTTTCAAAGAAATTTTTGTCGAACAATCTTCTGGTTTTGAAAATCATGGATTTTCAAATTATATATATATATATATATATATATATATATATATATATATATATATATATATATATATAAATTGAATAAAGCATTATATGGATTTAAATAAGCACCTAGATCATGGTATGAAAGATTAAGTGGATTGTTATTGCAAACTAATTTTGTTAAGGAAATATGGATACTACTCTATTTATTTAATTTCATGAAGAAATATGTTTATTCTTCAAATCTATGTGGATGATATTATTTTGGCTCTCCTAGTGAGAACTTGTGTAGAGTTTTTTCTAGCTTTATGCAAAAATAATTTGAAATGAGTATGATGGGTGAACTAAATTTCTTTTTAGCATTACAAATTAAACAAAATAAAATGATATTTTCGTCAACCAATCGAAATATATTAAAGATCTTCCTAAGAAATATGAATTGGATAATGCTACGATTCTTGGAACCCCTATGAGTACATCTCTTAAACTTGACAAAGATGAAAATGAAAAATCTGTAGATATGACTTTATATCGCGGTATGAGCGGTAGCTTACTTTGTTTGATAGTTAGTAAGCCGTATATTATGTTTAGTGTTTGCTTATGTGCACATTTTCAATCTAATCCGAAAGAATCTCATTTGTGTGCTGTTAAACGTATTTGTAGATATCTTCTTGGTACAATGGACTTAGAACTATGGTATCCTCGATTCACCTCATTTGATTTAATTAGTTACACGGATACTGATTTTGTTGGATGCACAATTGATAGAAAAAGCACTAGTGGCACATGTAATTTTCTTGGACACTCTCGAGTATCATGTTCGAGTAAGAAATAAAATTCCGTTGCATTGTCTATGACCGAAGCCAAATATATTATTGCAAGTCATTGTTGTTCTCAAACTTCATATATGAAACAATAATTGGAAGATTTCAAAATCTTAGTGAATAATATTCCTATCATGTGTGATAATACAAGTGCAATTTGTTTAGCCAAAAATCCTATTCAACACTCTAGAACAAAGCATATTGAAATTAAACATCATTTTCTTAGAGATCAAATTTAAAAAGGGGATATCAAACTTGAATTTGTCAGAACAGAAAATCAGCTAGCGAATATTTTCACAAAACCCCTTCAAGAAAATAGCTTTTGTAAATTTAAACGAGAATTAGGAATGGCTAGATTATGTGACTTATAATTAAAAATATCTTTTGTCCTTTTGTGGGTGTCATGTATTGCACACTTGATACCACTCGTCTACAAATACGTATACGCATATGCACACTTTACACTTACTCCCTTCTCACTGTAATTTTTCTTCTCCATGGTCAAAATCAACTATAAAATAGTTTGGGTTGGAAGACAACCCAAAATTTACACTTTATGGCATTATAATTGTGAATATCAAACCAAAGGCATGAGTAATGAAACGTTTAAAAATTATCTTTTGGTTCATGAGGCACTCAATGCTATCTCTAAATCTTTGCCACACACTCCGTGGTTTAATTCCCCCTCGTGACCTTATTTTATTTCGCCCGGTATAATTTTTTATTCACCTACATCTTTCGGCCCCTCATGTAAAATCGGGTTTATATCCTCACTAAATAATGAAGATAATGATGTTGTCAAAGTCACTTTAGAAGAAAAAGGAAAAAAAATACTATTGCAGGCAGTGCAAAAGATTTTTGGTCTATGGTCAACGATCTGAAAATTAAAATTGCTATCTTTTGTATCTTGTACTCACTCCTCTATAAATAAATCTTGAATTCATGTACTTTCACTACTTATGATATCTCTGATAGGTTGCATCATTTGATAGGGGGAGATTTCATTTACTATTATGGACCTTTTTGAGTATGTCAAAGGAGAGGAAAGTTATCTCATTTTATTTTAAAAAGAAATATATTCAATCTAGTTTTTATTATTTATCATCATAAAAAAAGGGGGAGATTGTAAAAGCATATTTGAAATTAGATTATTTGTTTTATTTTAAATAAACTATTTATTTTGATGATAACAAACTTCTTAATTATTTTTTTGTTCATAAAATATTATGTTACATATAAAAATCCATAATTTCATTTGTATATATAAATACTTGCTGATTAGGCATAAATTCTCCCTAATTTATCCCTTAATTTAGTTACTTTTAGCACCTCGAGCAATGTAATCAATTTGACTTTATCTCATAATCTTGCTACTGACTTATCCTAACAAGTACGCCGAGTTTCTGGTATTTCGTATGAGTTTTGCAGGTATTTGATGTCAAGAAACGAAAGAAGGAAACCGAAAGAATCAAGAAAGATAAGAAGGAAAGTCAAGAGGGCAAAAGCGTAATTTTTATCCGGAATTCGGATGAGGTACCTAAAGAGAAGTTGAAGAGATATCATTCATGAGCACATAGGAAGAAACAACACCTTAATCGGAGTCCCGAAACAAAAGATATGAGCAGTCAAAAATGAGAAAAAAAGTCAAACAGACAGACCGGTCCGCCACTGCCCCGAACCGGTCCGCTGTGCAAACCTCCAGAAGACCCCAGATCGAAAGAAAAGAGAAGGAGGGTGAAAAATAAAAGAACCGATCCGCTTTGGAGGCAGACCGGTCCGCCTAAGGCCCGGACCGGTTCGGCCATCGAGTTTTGCAAATCTTATCTTCTCCTCAAAAGAATCCTAGTGCAGCTGAAACTCCGAAATTCTTGTAGGGTATAAAAACCCATTTTATTATCATTTATTTACACGGTGATTTAGGGAGAATTTTAGAGTTTTTCCTTTCTTTCCAGCAAACCCTAGTTTAGAGATATTTTACAGTTTTAATTCCAAAAGTTGAAGATTATTGAGAAGTTATTTGATTACAAGTTTTATTAATTTGCTGCTGTTACTTCTTAAGTGAGATTAGTGAGTTATTTCTTCTTTTCAATTCTATTCTACATCATTCTACTAATTTTCCATAGTTTAATCATGTTTTTCTGCAAATCAAACACTGTTTTCATTACTTTCAGCATGTTAGGCTAGATTTTCTAAGGCCGGGATACATGAACCCAGCCTGATGTGTTAGTTGCACGTGTATAACATTAATCCTCTGAATTTAGTGATTGATTGCGACCGTATTGCGTAGTTCCACAACAATTGTAGATCTTTATATCTCGTTTGCCTCTGGGTAACCGGGATGATTTAGAATGCAATTCGAGTGTCACTGTCGCGATACCGATTTACTCGTCCTCAGATTAAGTATGACGCGGGCTTGAACCTCGTATACGTAATGCTTGGGAGTACTAAATTCTGGGTCAAATTAATTAGTTAAATTTACGATTAGTATTATAATTGCAATACACTAGGGTTGGGGTATTGTATTCCCGTCCTGTTTTTCTCATTCATAGTTTAAAGTTTTAAACCAGTTTTCATTAGCAATTTAGGTAATTTAGTGTAATTTCATCTTTTTATAATTCCATAATTGCATTTAGTTTAATCATTCCCACAACCAAATCAATTTTCCTTTTTCTTTTTAGAGTCAAAGTTAGGATTCCTTCGTCTTCTCCCGTCGTTACAACGTCGTTGTCCTTTTTCCTTGAGGATCGATACCCGACTTATCGGATTATTACTTGAGCGACAGGCTTGCACTTGAGCCTAGAGTGAACGCATTCATGAGACACATTTTCAGTCGCGTCAAGTTTTTGGCGCCGTTGTCGGGGAATTAGGTAGACTTAGGATTAGATCGAGTCATTCTAAAGCTTTGACCAAAAATTTCCAAAAATCCAAAAACACAAAAAATTTCAAAAAGCACAAAAAGATTCACCACCATCTCTCACAAGCTTTTAATGCAAAATTCCACTCCCACACCCCATAATACTCCAACCAGCATTCATGAAAATCAAATAGTTGAGTATAACCCCGATAGCCCCCACACTCCAAACGCTCCACAGTTCTGGATCCCATTTCCCACACCGTCACACTCAATCTCCAATAACACTCTGTTTTCCTTCTTAGGACACACCTCCGAGCACACTTCGAGCACACCTAGTGAGAGCACCGAGTTGTTAAGTGAGAGTGAGATGTCACAACACAATAATGCACCTGTCGGTGAGGAAGAGGCCCCATACTTCCCGCTGAGAGAATTCTTATATCCCGAGCGCACTGTCACTCCGGGATGCATTATACTCTCGTATAATGCCGGGTAAGTTCGCTTTAAAAATGGGATGATCCAGATGTTACCACATTACCACGGTATGGACTCCGAAAAGCCATATCTCCACATTAGGGAATTTGAGGATGTGTGCGACACTCTCAATGATCAAACTTGCACACAAAAGGTGATCCGCCTCAAACTCTTCCCTTTCTCGCTCAAAGATAAAGCTAAGACCTGGCTATGGTCTTTACCTCCAAGTTCGATTCCATCTTGGAACGAGTTGCAATCGAGATTTCTCAAGAAATTCTTCTGACCACATCGAACAATCTCCATAAAGGCTCAAATTCAAGTATTCAGGCAATATGAAAATGTGCCATTTCATCGATGTTACGAGCACTTCAATGAGTTAGTTACTTCATGCCCCCATAATGGATTTGATGCACCGCAAATCATCTCTTTTCTCTATAATGGGCTGAATCTTAACTCCAAGCAACTTGTTGAAACCATGGGAAGTGGTCCCTTTGTCGATTTAGACGCCCACGATGCTGAGCTTCACCTGAGGTATGTCGCCGAGACTACCCAATCCTGGGATACATCTGACCCCAATGCTCAAAATCAAAATCGTCAAGTGACCACCAATCCATCGGCGTCCGGTTTATTTCATGTAGAAAAGAGTTCTATAGCGGACAGTCGGATCGATATACTTGAGAAAGAAGTGCGAGACCTACGTGGGATATGTGGAAGAGGACCAACTGGATCCATACCAAACCCTGTTGAAAAGGTGTGTGCAATTTGTGAGGCGGGTCATTCAACTGAGGAATGCCCGACTATTCCCGCCTACAAAGTGATGCTTCAGGAGAAAGTTAGTGGTATAGGAGGTTTTAAGGGTAATTTTGGTGCACTGCACGAAAATTCTTACAACCCTTCATGGAAAAACCATCCCAGTTTTAGCTACGGGCAACAACATGCTGCGATGAACCCTACATCCCATGTTGCCCCTCCACCACAACACTTTCAACAATCCCCACACATGCAAGGACATGTGCAAGCACCACCACTTCCAGGAGCATATATCCCGCCACTGCGGAGAACTCTCGAGGATACCATGAATCAATTTATCACTAGCCAAACTGCAACCAATGATAAATACGGTCGTCTGATTAGCGACATAAATGCGAGTCTATCACAGATACAATCCTCATTGAGTGTCCAAGAGAAGGGCAAGTTTCCTGCCCAAGGCCAAAGACCTCCCCAAGGTCAAACTAGTGTTAGCTCCACCTCTACTGAACATCAGGAGCAATGTCAAGCTGTGACCACTCTTCGTAGTGGGAGAGTCGTTGATTTATCACCTCCCCCACACGACACAACGAAAAACAAGGAGATTTCGCCCGGCATGAAAAAGGCCGAAGATGTCCCCTTAAATGAGAGTGAAAAAGAAGACACTAGTGATCCCGAGGTAGTAGTGAAACCACCCTCCGCGGCACCGTTTCCTCAAACGTTGATTCTTTCCCACAAAGGAAACCCACGTGAAGACGTGCTAGAAGTGCTAAAACAATTCAAGCTGAATTTACCTTTCCTCGATGCCATTAAACAAATTCCAGCTTATGGAAAAGTCATCAAAGACTTGTTGACGGTAAAGAGGAAGATGAAGGTAAAGAAGAATGTCTTTATAGCCCAGAACGTGAGGTCCATTCTACTAAACGATCTCCCACCTAAATTCAAAGATCTTGGTGCACCCACCATTTTTTGCATCATTGGAGAAAACAAAATTGAGAAGGCCTTACTTGATTTGGGAGCAAGTGTGAATATTCTCCCTTACTCCATCTATAGGCAACTTGACTTGGGCGACCTCAAGTCCACAAAGGTCACTCTCCAATTAGCGGATCGAACTGTGAAGATCCCAAGAGGTATAGTCGAGGACGTGATCATCCAAGTTGACACTTTCTACTTCCCGATAGATTTTGTCATTTGGGACACGGAGCCCTCCTTCAACTCGAGCATTCATGTTCCCATCATCCTTGGGCGCCCTTTCTTAGCTACGTCTAACGCAATCATCAATACTAGGAATGGGCGAATGGAACTCACCTTTGGAAACATGACCTTGGAAACCAACATCTTCCACATAGCCCAATATACGGGGGAGGAAGATGATCTTCACGCGGTGAGCTTCATAGATGAGATAGTAGAGGAATAATTTAAGGAGAATTATTGCGGAGATGCCTTAGGGTCCTGTCTAGTGTCGAGCCATGAGAGTGAGGGGACGTACACCGACTTCGAGAGGGAGGTTAGGGAGTTGAGAGAATTACTCGATGAGAGAGCGTCGGACGAGGACGCGAGAGAGGTTAATTGGGTTTCGAGATTCGAGGAGTTACCACCAAGGGATACACGCATGGTTTCCTCTAGCGAAAAATTTCGAATCCTCAAATTGAAGAAACTCCCCTCCCATATTAAATATGTATACCTAGGAGAGGATGAGACATTTCCTGTTGTTGTCTCCTCTAGCTTACAGGACGAGCAGGAGGGTAAACTGTTAAAATTTTTGAGGAAACACCAAAGTACTTTCGGTTGGTGCATTGCTGACTTGAAAGGGATAAGTCCTTTGATTTGCACTCATAAGATCCATCTCAAAGAGGATGTCAAGCCCTCAAGAGAAATGAAAAGAAGGCTTAATCCCAACATGAAAGAAGTAGTAAGAATCGAGATTATCAAGTTATTGGATGCTGGGTTATCTACCCAATCTCGGATAGCAAGTGGGTGAGCCCCATTCAAGTCGTCCCGAAGAATTCGGGCATGACAGTGATTGAGAATGCTAAGGGAGAGCTAGTTCCCCAACATACCACCACCGGGTGGCGCGTTTGCATTGATTACCGAAAACTCAATGCGGGAACTAGGAAAGATCATTTCCCCTTACCATTTATCGATCAAATGCTTGAGAGAGTAGCGGGCCACCCTTACTATTGCTTCCTTGATGGTTATTCTCGATATAACCAAATTGAGGTAGGTGTACTTGACCAGGAGAATGAAAAACGTTGCTAATGCCGTTTAATACAAGATTAAACTGTATAAGCAACTCCGAGATGTTTGTTGAAGAAACCCTTTTCTTTTGAAAATAAAAATTATAAACAACAAGATGTGTTTACAAAAACTTATGTACGAGAGTAATCAAGACTTTGTAATCAGTTTTAAAACTAAGACAGTTTCAAAAATTCAGCACACTATAGAATGAGATGAGGTGATGAAGATAATCAGAACACACAGTTTTTAACGTGGTAAAACCTCTCCCAATAGAGGAAACATCCACGGTGACTTCTAAGTCACAAAAGTAAAAATCCACTAACAACAAATAACAGTTACAAACAATACAACATACATGCACACAAATCAACCTATTCTAAGTTTAGGAATATACCCCACTTGGTGTCCTTCTAACTTCTCATAGATCTGATTGTTGAAGATGTTCTTCCAGTTTGATAACTTCCCTTTGCTTTAGCTTCCTTGCATCGACTCAATAATCTTTGATCTTATTCACAACACTTCCAGTGTAGTAGTGTGTTAAGTGTTTGTGATGTGATTCCTATCAACATGCATGAACTCACACACACTTAGTTTTACAGATAGTCCTAGAAAATTACATATAAAGACTATATGCTATAATTTTCTTTTCTTTCTTTCTTACAGAACTTGAAACCTTTTTTACCTTTAAATATAACCCAGATTCCACGGATATCTTGCTTCTAAATCGGTCAAGATCTTAATCAATCTCTGTTTTAAAAATATTTTTGAGATTGAAAATCTCCAAGTGTGAATCCAACTAGGTCAAGGTTAAGTTTCATAAGAATAGAAACCATAAAACATTTTTAAAAATTAATCAGTAAGGATTTTCTTAAATCGAGAAAGAAACATGCAGATCTAGTGAAATGTAACATGCAGAGTGTAGATCTACAATTTCTATGAAGAAGAAATACAGATCTTCACACGAATGTTTAAGTTGGTAATAAGATCACTGATTAAGAGGTTACAGCTTCAATATGAACAACCAAGAAACACCACTCTCTCACAAACACTCAAGGTTGTGTTTGGGGTTGTGTGTATACGAAGGCTTGAATCAGATTTGAAGTGTTTAGGGTTAGGGTTAGGGTTTGGCTAACACAATTTTTCCTTTCTCTCTCTTCTCTCTCTTCTTTTCTCTCTTCTCTCTCACTTCTCTCTATTTTTTTCTCTCAGAAATGATGACTGCCAAAAGTCTTGAAAGGTTGAGAATTAGAGGGCTTTTATAGGAGTGGAGGAAGATTCTGGAGAGTCGAAGGGAATCAAGGGCTGAGATTAAGTCTTCCTAATGTTGACTTGATCTAAGGGTTATAAAAAGGCGGTGGTTAAGTCGAATGTGATTGGTTCACATGATAACACAAGGATAGGTTTAAAACACATGCAGGCCATCGATAAGGATTGATCCAACGACCAGCAAACCACCAGGCAACCCTCTCACATAACAAACACAAACAGATACAATAGAAACGTGACAAGTGTTGGCATATAAGTGGCTTACAAACGCGCGTCAAAGTTAATTACAGGCTGCACCCTGAAGTCTCTAGCGCATTTACATTCTACGCAATCAAACATTCCAATGAAAAATGAATTTTTCAAAATAGCAAATTAACCCCACAAATTTTATAATCACACTTTTATTAATGAAAACATTATTTAAAAAATGTTTAAAAATTCCCAAAAAATTATTAAAACAACATTTTAAGGGGAATTTAACACATAATCAATTTTAAGCAAAATATACACATGTTATGCACTTCTGATGTGTGTAGTGTGATTCAATTTATACCTTCTTGGATTATTGAAGAGGATTAGAGAGATTAATTCTGAGGCTCTTTGGATGCTAGGTTAGACAACCAATTTTGTCACTATTTCCAAATTAGTTGAGCACTTATACAATATAGACTTAAGCAAGTCAAAGGTATAAGGTGCTTCAGAGAAAACAACTTTCACTTGCCCTTTTGGTACGTTTGCCTACAAACGTATGCCATTCGGCTTGTGTAATGCATCAGCAACCTTCCAAAGGTGCATGTTGAGCTTATTTAGCGACATGGTCGAGAGAGGACTCGAAGTGTTCATGGACGATTTCAGCGTTTTTGGCACCTCTTTCGATCATTGTCTAGAAAAATTGGAGAAAGTACTTGCCCGGTGTGTGGAAAAGAACTTAGTGTTGAATTGGGAGAAATGCCACTTCATGGTCACCGGGGGAATAGTTCTTGGCCACATAGTATCATATAAGGGGATAGAAGTCTCTAGGGCCAAAATCGATGTCATAGCTGATCTTCCCCCACCAAAATCGTTTAAGGACGTGCGCTCTTTCTTGGGCCACACGGGGTTTTATCGAAGATTCATTAAGGACTTTAGCGCCATCGCTAGACCCTTAAGCAATCTACTCATGAAGGACACCCCATTCGAGTGGACGAAAGCATGCCAAAGCTCTTTTGAAAAACTGAAAACCGTACTTGTGTTCGCTCCCATCATGCAAGTTCCGGATTGGTCTTTGCCATTCGAACTTATGTGTGAAGCTAGAGATTATGCGATAGGGGCTATTTTGGGCCAAAGGAAAGATAAGCAAGCTCATGTCATCTACTACGCTAGTCGGACTCTTACCGGACCACAACTTAACTACTCTATCACGGAGAAAGAGTTGCTAGCGGTAGTCTTTGCCCTTGATAAATTCCGGTCATATCTTATCGGTTCTCCCATTACTTGCTTCACCAACCACGCGGCTTTAAAATAATTGCTCGCGAAGAAAGATGCAAAGCCGCGCCTCATAAGGTGGATCCTACTCCTACAAGAGTTCAATATCTCCATTAAAGATAAGAAATGAGTAGATAATGTCGTTGCCGGCCACTTGTCGCGGCTTTCGTCTGACGTACCTAGTGATCCCATACCCATAGACGAATACTTCCCAAATGAGCAAGTTTTTGCTGCCTCTTCTTTGCCCTGATTTGCGGACATAGTGAACTACCTTGTCACGGGAGCCGTTCCTCCTGACTAGACACCGTAAGATAAGAAGAGGTTTCTTACTTGGTCGCACATGTTTTTTTATGACGATCCATTCCTTTTTAAATATTGCGCTGACCAAATCATCCGACGATGTGTACCGGATGACGAGATCCCGAAAGTCATCCAGTTTTGTCATTCGAAAGCTTGTGGAAGCCACTTTTCGACGAAAAAGACGGCCGCTAAAATTTTGCAAAGCGGCCTCTACTGGCCCACAATATTCCGAGATGTAAATGATGATTGCAAATCTTGCAATAGTTGCCAACGGATGGGAGCCATTACTCGACGAGACATGATGCCTCTTACCCCCATAATCGTCATTGAGATCTTCGACTGTTGGGGTATTGACTTCATGGGTCCCTTCCTTCCGTCCTTTGGTTTCCTATACATCCTTATCGCGGTAGATTACATTTCTAAATGGGTGGAAGCTATAGCTACCAAGACAAATGACAACAAAGTGGTGATAAAATTACTGCAGGAACACATACATTCCCGTTTCGGTGCACCGAAAGCGATAATCAGCGATAATGGCACGCACTTTTGCAATAGGCCATTCGAGAAGATAATGAGAAAGTATGGTGTCATTCACAAGGTTGGAACGACTTATCACCCGCAAACGATTGGGCAAGCCGAACTAGCAAATTGGGAAATCAAGAACATTCTTGAAAAGACCATCAATCCTACTCGGAAAGATTGGTCACTTAGATTGAACGATTCGCTGTGGGCCTATCGTACCGCATATAAAAATCAACTCGGCATGTCCCCCTTCCGCTTTGTGTATGGCAAACCTTGCCATCTTCCCGTTGAATTAGAGCACAAGGCGTATTGGGCGATTAAGCAATTGAATTATGCCATGGATAAATCCGGTGAAGCCCGCAAGCTTCAATTGAATGAGTTAGAAGAACTACGCAATGATGCGTATGAGAATGCTAAAATTTCAAAAGAAATGATGAAACTCGCATACGATAACATCATTCGACGCAAAGAGTTTCTTCCTGGGCAAAAAGTTCTTCTATATAACTCTCGGCTTCATCTCTTTCCGGGCAAGTTGCGGTCACGATGGTCTGACCCGTTCGTTGTGAAGAATGTTTTCCCTCACGGAGCTGTTGAATTAGACGATTTAATAGGGGGAAATACATTCAAAGTGAATGGACAATGCCTAAATCCATATCTAGAGGCGTGTGCGGAATAAGTCGACACCGTTTGGTTATCGGACCCCGTTTACGGGGTAGAGTGAGCTGTTACAGCGAGATCGTCGCAACCCCCGACGCGTATGGGGTGAGAGTCGTGTGTGTAGAGAGAGTCGTGTGTGTAGTGAGTGTCGATAGGATTAGGGTACATTCGGGAAAGAGCATTCGCATGTTTTGGGAAAATTGAGTCAAATTGGTATCGAGAGGTTTTGGACCATAATTGATCGGGAGTATGTTGTGAAAGTGAAGGTTTTCGGAGAAGAGCGGTCGAAAGCAAATTCAGGAAGAATCCAGCCCAAAAACCCAAGGCCAGACCGGTTCCGTTATTTTAGGGCCGGACCGGTTCCTTTAATTTTGAAGTGAACCGGTACGCTAGTCGGATTTGCCTGAATTTAAAAGGGCCGGACCGATCCGCCCCTACCCTGGACCGGTTCGCCTTCTGCAGTCCTGTTTTTAACCCTTCCCAAGATTCACCCCCTACTCCCCAATCCCCCTTCTTCCCTCCAATTCGTCTTTCCAACTCCCAACCCATCCCTTTCCCTCCCAAATTCACCCTCTTTTCCCTCCAAACCTTTTCCTTCCAAATCCAACCCTACCCACACCCCTTCACTTATAAATACACCCCCATACCCTCCCTTCCTCTCCACACCTTCAACCAAACTCCTCTCTTCTCCCTCCCTAGTTTTCAAAGCAAAAATATCTCTTGTCCTCATGGCCCAACGCGCAACCCCCACCAAGTATGACTCCACCGACATCCACCCCTCCGGCCATGGAGAATTCCTCTCCCGCCAAGAGGAATGATGGTGCCATCATTTTTTTTGGTTTGGACCGCAAACTCCATATGGAGCGCGCTGTCCAATGGACCGGGTTGCCCAACTCCGTCACCGCCCTCTTCATGGCTCGGGGGTGGTGCCGATTCCTCAACGAACCCTATGAAGTGGTTTGGGCAACTGAAGTTCGATCTTTTTATGGAACTCTTGTTCGGACAGGCCAATTCGAGGCCCAAGCTTACGTGGACGGGAATGTCATCCCATTTTCCTTGGCTCTTCTCACGGCCAAGTTGGTCGACTACGACGTCCTAGACATTCAAGAATTCACCTATCCACGCAACGTCCCCCCGGTCGTCAAGGAAGTTATCATGGCCCGCATTGCACCGGATGTGGCGTGGACGGGGCAAACCGTCGCCGTTGGACGCCTTAACGAGAAGGCGCGCCTCACTTTTCAGATTGTGTGTGCTAACATATTGCAAACGTCCAACGATTCCGCCATGCGACCCCGGCAGGCCACTTTGACCTACCATCTTTTTGACCCACACACATCCATCCACCTGGCCCGCACCTTATACGCCGATATCATCAACGCCTCCATGGATGAGAAAGGTGATGCCCCATTGCCCTATGCCTGGTTGATCACTTCTATCCTCAAGGATGCTGGCATAGTAGCGCCGCTCGATCATACTCGAATTCCCGATCCTTTTGGACAAGGGACCTGCACAAAGAGCGCAAAACAGCTAGCTATCCTATGGGCATGGCATGGAGATGATAGTGAAAAAGAGGCTGCCTCGAGCGAAAGTGACGAGGAAGAAGAGGCAGCCGGTGCGGATGTCGAAATGGGCGACGTTGGTCCGGACGAAGAGTCGGCGGACGAAGAGGACGACCCGGATTTTGAGTGGGCGGGTAGGGACCTCTCGAACCGAATGGCGGCGCTGGAGACGAACTTCGAAAACTTTTTGACCGATTATCGTCGCGATACGAACTTGATACTCCACTTCCAATCGGACATATATCGCCGCCAAGGGGATCCTAATGAGCCACTGCCACCCTATTTCTATTACCCCTATGGACCCGATGCGCCCGATTCTTCCCATCCCCCGCCCCAGTGAAGCTTGATGTGGTCCTGACAGTTTTTATTTGTTTTTCCCTATTCACATGTTTGTATGCTTTTCCTGTAGTTGTACCACAGTTCTGTTTGTGATAAAATCTGTATTTTTTTCCATTTGTTTGCTTTATTTATCGCACTTATTATTTTACCTTGTTTAGATTTTAGTCCTTTTTGCTTGAGGACAATGCAAAAGTCTAAGTTAGGGGGTCACAAGTGCGTAATTCTAAAATTTCACAAATTTTCAAAAATGCCCAGAAATTTTAAAAAAAATCATAAAACTTTGAAAAATCCAAAAATATTTTTCTTCAAAATAAATAAAAATTGGAATTCAAAATTTTCAAAAATATCATTAAAGTCGGTTTAAAGTCTCAAGTTGTAAAATTCAACATACACAAAGTCGAAATTGACTAAAGATGGAAATTGAGCGAAAATTGACGACTTAACGAATAAGTGTGAAGATTAACAAACCCGGTGAGATTCGAGCCTATCATTTTTTGCGAGTTTTTAAATCAATCCGAGTTAATTGTTAACTCAAAGTTCTTTTCAGCGCCTAAAAAAGTCGTTGAGGATCTCAATCCTTTCATTTTGATCGGTTATGAAAAACGTGTGTGATTTTGCTTTGAAAAAACGTGCCAAAAGTGATCTCTAAACTTAAATTCATCTCGAAACGCATATGGTAACGCAATTGGCATTTTGGACAATGAAGTAGGCTCTCGTTTGACACCCAAAAATATTGGCCAGAAAAAGTAGCAAAAAAATTTACCCCTTTTGTAACCCAAATTGAGCCGAATAATTTTTCCCTTTCGTTTGACAACCCGAAAATCCAAATAGCTCGGAATTGCGAAAAATGGAAAAATTCAGAATTTAGTCCAAAAAGTGCATAAAAAGGGGCAAGAAAAAATAGATATGCTCAACAAAAATAGTGAGAAAAGAAAAGAAGTGAAAAATAGAAAAATATAGAAAAAGAAGAAAAAATGAGCAAAAGCCCGGAAAAAGCACAAATGGAAATCATAAATGACTTTTCCAATTCCAATCCTTCCGACTGTTTTCATTTTACCCCATACACCTTAAAACCCGAAAAAGTCCTAACCGAGTCTAAATTGCGATATTGGTTACCGCGTGAAGAGGTAATACACCAAAAGATAATGAAGGAGATTAAATGCGCGAAAAAGAGGCGATGTTCCCGTTTTTAAAATCGTAATCCGTTGATGAGATCATTTTACTATAAAATTTCCGTCTTTCTACTTATGTGCGTGACTTTGCGTCCATTATATTTACTCTTTATATCACGCATACCGAGAGAATAGCCACATTTCGAGTGATTCGTTTGAGAGAGCATTCCGTGAGATTTTGAAATCAAAACGAATTTTCGGATAAGTAACGTAATGGTCAATCGGTGGAAATCGGCGGTTATATTTCTGGCTTCGCACACACGCACTACGGTTTGAGACTTGTAAATATGACTTGATGATGACTATTTTATGAAAAAGTTTGAATTGTACAACTTTTAGGTATTTTGAATTTTTTTTAGTCGAATTTTGTGGGTATATTCACTGCAAACCCTCACGAGACTCAACTCGTCTTACTAGGGTAACCTAGGGGTTTAAAGGCTTGTTGCATATGCTAAATGAAATCGCTTGCCCGCGAAAAAGGTATTCTATCCTAATAAAATGTTTTTCAAGAGTTATGCCGTGCTAGGATTCTTTTACATTGCTCGGGACGCGCAAAGTTCTAAGTTAGGGGGATTTGATTAGGCATAAATTCTCCCTAATTTATCCCTTAATTTAGTTACTTTTAGCACTTCGAACAACGTAATCGATTTGACTTTATCTCATAATCTTGCTATTAACTTATCCTAACAAGTACGTCGAGTTTCTGGTATTTCGTATAAACTTTGCAGGTATTTGATGTCAAGAAACGAAAGAAGAAAACCGGAAGAATCAAGAAAGATAAGAAGGAAAGTCAAGAGGGCAAAGGCGTAATTTTTATCCTGAATTCGGATGAGGTACCTAAAGAGAAGTTCAAGAGATCTCATTCATGAGCACATAGGAAGAAACGACACCTCAATCGGAGTCCCGGAACAAAAGATATGAGCAGTCAAAGATGAGAAAAAAAAGTCAAACAGGCAGACCGGTCTGCCACTGCCCCGGACCGATCCGCTGTGCAAACCTCCAGAAGACCCCGGATCAAAAGAAAACTGAAGGAGGGTGAAAAATAAAAGAATCGGTCAGCCCCGGACCGGTCCGCCTGAAAATAAAAAGAACCGATCCACTTTGGAGGCAGACCGGTCCGCCTAAGGCCCGGACCAGTCCGGCCATCGAGTTTTGCAAATCTTATCTTCTCCTCAAAAGAATCCTAGTGCAGCTGAAACTCCGAAATTCTTGTAGGGTATAAAAACCCATTTTATTATCATTTATTTACACGGAGATTTAAGGAGAATTTTAGAGTTTTTCCTTTCTTTCCAGCAAACCCTAGTTTAGAGATATTTAAAGTTTTAATTCCAAAAGTTGAAGATTATTGAGAAGTTCTTTGATTACAAGTTTTATTAATTTGCTGTTTTTACTGATTAAGTGAGATTAGTGAGTTATTTCTTCTTTTCAATTCTTTTCTACATCATTCTACTAATTTTCCATAGTTTAATCATGTTTTTCTGCAAATCAAACACTGTTTTCATTACTTTCAGCATGTCAGGCTAGATTTTCTAAGGCCGGGATACATGAACCCAGCCCGATGTGTTAGTTGCACGTGTATAACATTAATCCTCTGAATTTAGTGATTGATTGCGACCGTATTGCGTAGTTCCACAACAATTGTAGATCTTTATATCTCGTTTGCCTCTGGGTAACCGGGATGATTTAGAATGCAATTCGAGTGTCACTGTCGCGATACCGATTTACTCGTCCTCAGATTAAGTATGACGCGGGCTTGAACCTCGTATACGTAATGCTTGGGAGTACTAAATTCTGGGTCAAATTAATCAGTTAAATTTACGATTAGTATTATAATTGCAATACACTAGGGTTGGGGTATTGTATTCCCGTCCTGTTTTTCTCATTCATAGTTTAAAGTTTTAAACCAGTTTTCATTAGCAATTTAGGTAATTTAGTGTAATTTCATCTTTTTATAATTCCATAATTGCATTTAGTTTAATCATTCCCACAACCAAATCAATTTTTCTTTTTCTTTTTAGAGTCAAAGTTAGGATTCATTCGTCTTCTCCCGTCGTTACAACTTCGTTGTCCTTTTTCCCTGAGGATCGATACTCGACTTATCGGATTATTACATGAGCGACAGGCTTGCACTTGAGCCTAGAGTGAACGCATTCATGAGACACATTTTCAGTCGCGTCACTTGCTACATATAAATGACTGTCAGTATTCGTCCAAATAAATATTTTTTTCGTATATATAATTCCTCACATATTCATTTGTCTCATATTTTTGCTTATGATAAAAATTCTTTATGTTATCATACGTGTATATATATATATATATATATATATATATATATATATATACAACACCATATACTTCATCTGTTTTTTTTTCTATACCTATATATTGTATTCTAATCACTCACATTAACATAAATTACTGAACCTAACATATTTTCTTTTATTTTTCAGGCCTAAAACCATTTCTAACAACATGATATACCCCCCCCCCCCCCGCCCCCCCCCCCCCCCCCCCCAAAGTATGGATTTTGCTTTATCTCATATATCCTCCATTAAACTTACTGACTTTTGCTTTACTCGAATACATTATCTTAGTTGTTGGATTTTTTTAACCTATGCTTCTCTGTGTCCTCATTTTCAAAAAACAAGATGACCGCCTTTTTGTGTTTTCACTGAATTTGTTTAAAAAGCCATATGGCTATGTCGTCTCTCTCTCTCTCTCTCTCTCTCTCTCTCTCTCTCTCTCTTTTTATATATATACATTTTCAACTAACTCCATTCTTCCTCATGACAAATTCTGATGACCATTTTCTTTTAAACTATATCTCCAATGACATTTTCTTAGCGAGGTTCTAAGCTACAATCCTAACCTATTATATTCGTCTAAAAGAACAAAAAAACAACAGGTAATGGCCTATGTACAAGTTTGGTCAGTACCTCCTATAGATAATGAACGAAACCTACTAAAATCAGAAATGGAAATCTAATGGGTAAAAGCTAAAACTCCCTACTGTGTACATCCATATAGCTAATTATTGAACCATGTCATTTGTTTAAACCAAGTCTCCTTGATTTTATCTTTAGGCAGTGCCAATGTTAAACCAAACGTCCTTTAAAAAATGATTACTTTTTCTTATTATATATGTACAAGGACACAATTCTTTTTGAACCATTACTTCACCATGGCTTTCACTCCTTACTAACTCCCTCATTTTGAGGGCTTATCCTCTTTTTTATTTTGTGTCAGAATAAAGCACGTGGGTTAAGAATGTCTCTATTCTTTAAAACCAACTGCTATCGTTTTTAAATTGCAGGATCAAGTAGTCGTGGTAATGGAACCTTATTAGCATCCTTCATTACAAAACAAGTTATGCGAATATGCCTTGTGTATTTATAACAGGAGCCAATGGAACAAGAACAAAGGGTATTTTACATAAATGCGAAAAGTGAAAGAAGTGCGAATAATATTTTATGGGATGTTGTCCCTGTTGATTTTCTCCAAGAACATCAAGTGCAACACACTCATGCAGGATAACTCATCAGACATTGCTCTTTTTTTGGCTTTTATTATCACACCTAGACTTCTTATCAGAGTACTTTATTATAGATTAGACTCAAGCTAACTCCTTCCGCTCCAACAGATATATTTTTTTAGGTGCCTACAAAAAGCAGACTAAGAAAAAATAAACACGCTTCTGAGATTTACGAAAGGCAGAAAAGCATTCAATAACTTACTCAGAATCTATAAGAAGAAAAAGCATATACTCATAATTTGTGAAGTCTTATTGAAAGAGAGACAGACTCAGATTTAAAAAGTTAGAGTCCTTCTATTTTAACTGAATTTTTGACATAATTTTTGACCGAAAATACACGTTGCGGCGTGTTATTGATTTATTCTCTGATGCCACTGGCATGGACCCCACAAAAGAACCAATAGAAACCCTCCACCTCATTCGGTAATTCTACTTTCGGTAAAAAATTCAGTCCCACTATCATTTTCCAAAAAGTTATTATTATTGAGTTGTCATCCTATAAAAATTACTACACACTTCTGAATATTGTTGAAGCTCGGCTATAATCTTCCGGTTGTAATTTGTAGCTCGGTTCAATTACATGATTTGTACATGGTGATTTGATCCCACCCTCAACGGATCACAGTAGTGGTACTCAAGAAGACATGGTCAACTTGAAGAGTGGAGGTAGGTCACCATTTTTTAGCCGAACCATTATAAGTCTTGTGAATTTCTTTATTACTTATTTATTGGCTTTATTGTGCTTAACTTTTAGTCAGTTTATTTATTCCAAAATTTTCATATATTTCCTAAAAACAAATAAATTATTTAATTTTGTAATTAAATAATATTTCCAATATAAAATTAATTTATTTATTTTAAAAGAAGTTAAAAAGTTTGTAAAGCCCAATTCACCCCCCTCTTGGGTATTTTTCTGGGCAACAAAATGCTCTAAGGCTAACCGCATTGGACACCTTCTCGTCCGGTGAAAGTTTGATTGACGCGTGTCCCTGTTCCCGCGGCATTTGAATTGTCATAAGAACAACATTCATTTTACAATGGCTAATTTTAACAAATTGTATAAATGTTCCCTAAATATGACATTTTAACCATCAATTTCATCATCAATCTTGTTCTTAAATTTACAAACAATTTCTACACCTCTTATCCTTTTGGATTTCAATAGAGACAACAAGAGCATCTTAAAGATATCGAATTTTAAGAAGCCCCCGTAGCTAAATTAAGGGAAGCCACTAGAAGAAACAATGGCTAAATTAAGGGAAGCCACTAGAAGAAACAAAAAATTCAGAGGATGAAAATGCCCTTGGGTTACTAAATTTAAGAACTCCATTCATAAAAGAATAAGAATATGAAAAAATCTTCCCTACATCTTTAACAAAAAGAATGAGTACACAGTATTATCCCGCAGGTTTGCTCAACACATGGTTTAACACCATTGATCGGGTCATGAGTCAATTTTATATTATCATTGGTTATTTCATTGGCTCGGTTGGTTTGTGTGTTTTGATTATGTGCGAGAATGACATGTAAGGTTATGGCCTTGCCAACCAATTGATTATCTTAGCATTGCAATAATCAAACGATTGTATACCATTAGATGCTTCAATTAAGAAGACCTTTCTCTAATTATGAATACTTTTCAGTGAGTGATAAATAAGTTTGTAACCTAAATTAACTAGAAATTAATGAAGCAAATTTAAAATGCAAAAAATAAATAAAAGAAAGTTCGAAATAATTAAAATAGGGAAGTAAGATAAATAAACATTAAAGAAAAATAGTTTAGATTAAGGAATGAAAAGCAAGTTACACTAAAAAATATAAAGACAATATAAATGTAAAGTAAAAGTAACTTTTCATAAAACGTGAAGAGAATTACAATAAATCTACCTTACATCCTTCAAAGAGGAATGAAAACTATAAAGAAAAGTAAAGTAAGGAAAAAGAAAAAAAGGTTTAAATGAGTAAATGTAGTTTTTTATTAAGTGCGCCATCTTTTCCTTCGTTCTTAAGTTTCTTATTTATATAAATATTTTCCATGCAATTGATGTTGTAATTATTAAGTGGTTACCCATTTGAATGTCCCGCCTAGTTTCACTCACACCCTTAAAACTGTCACTTAAGTAGGTACCTCACATAAAAAGTCTTGGTAAGTGTCAATTGCTTGTGCATCCATTTGTTTTAATTTGGCACTTTATAACTCTCGACTATCCTAATCGGTTTGTATTTCCATGTGGTGACATTCTGTTAGCCGGTAATAATATGGTGTAAACATACCCCCTACACTAATTTTTTTTTGAGGAAAATTAATTAGTGGACTGTTGATATTCGCACGTCATGTTACCACGTTTAGTCATGATTATTCTATTGGCAACACTGCTCAAGTATACCTCTTTGGAGATGAAAGGATTTTCATCATTAATACTTTCAGTCTCTTAGTCTCTTTGCCCGAGATCCTGTCTTTTATCCTTTCATCTTCTTCTCGTTCTAAAAAATAGAATGCAATGGAAATGACAATGGTGATAAAAACACTTGGCAGCTTAGCTCATCTTCTTCCCCAAAACCAGATGATAATAATGTAAACCCTTAGGTCACTTATCTTTCTACCTTAAACCATCTCTATGATAATTAGTGGGCTAATATTGGTGCTTAGGATTATGTTGACGCCTCTGAGAGTGCTCCCATTTTAGACTCTACTTCCCTTCCTCCACGTATTTTGGGTGGATTTTGTGTTGTTGATGTAAAAAATATTGGTCAATCTTCAAAGGTTTTGCAGGATCCTCTTACAGATTATAACATGCCATATTAATTTAGACTCTTCAAATGTCAAAATTATTTCTTTTACTGAATCTATTGAGTCTCAAGTTGAAGATGTGGAAGTTATGGATGAAGTCAAGGGTGTTGAGGCCTATAATGAATATATAACTGAGGCTGAAGAAGATGAACCCAGTATCCAAATGCATGTTGATTCTAATGACCAAAGGCATCATCCTACATTAGTGCATAACATATCTTTACCAACCTATAAGTGTTGGGCTTACCCTCATTTTATACCGTTCTCCCTTTAAATATTTTCCATAACTGACCTATCCCACTTTCACTAATGATCTTAGGATACCTTATTCTTTGCAAAGCCCAGTAAACTCTTTTTTTTTTCTTTTCGTGCCAATGCAAGTGAATACTTGAACCATTTGTCTGCCTAGCATTGTGCCACTTACAAGGTTCATTAGCATTATTAGTTATTCCCACCACACTTTTTTATAACCCTTATACCATTTCATCTCTAATAGTATGTCAACATCTCTTATTCTCTCTGAAGATAACTTAGATTGGGGTGCCTTCGAAGCTTTGGTGACTAAATCCATCTTTTATGTTTCCCCTCTTTGTTATTTGATTTTTTTATCCATGTATGTTGAATAGGGACTCAATCCGTGATTTAGAGGAGTATGATCAACATGGCTTGGATATTTGTCATCCTTCATTGCCTTACCCTTCCATTGCCAGTAGAGTTGGCAGAGTTTCAAAAGTTCTTTATGACTTCTCACATCTCCTCCTTATGTCTTGTTGATAGGTCATGCTCAAAATAACTTTATTTGGGCCTACCTAATCATTCAAACCTTTGAAGACTCTTCTCTAACTCCTAAGCTCAAATCACATTTTTCTTCATGGTTTATCCTTCTTTTATTAGGATATTAAGGAAAAATATTTTTGTGTTCGAACATTATGATGCTCGAGTACCCTTCAAATGGTACTTTTGAGCTATATAAAGTCGTGTCTTAGCTTCTCTTCTTTTGTATCATTTACATTTTCTCTCCAAGTAAATTTTTAATTCTCTACTCCACTTTCTATCTATTCCTAACACTTTCATCATCACTAGCTTCCACCTCTGAAATCCTAGATATTTCCATTCAGTTTGATAGAAACATTGACGAGTTTATGACCGATAACACCATTGTTATTGGGGATATTATTTGACCCATTCAACTTCCATATGAGTTTTTTCCTTTAACATGGGTCCCCTTGTTTGGAATGATCTTCCTTCAAATCTCTCTATTTTCTATCCCCAGTTCAGGGAGCAAACTATTCTTATTGAACGTTGTAGGAAGGTAGTGAGACTGGGGTCTATGAATAACTGGAAAGGGTGAGACGTGACCCACTCCAATGGACACTGCCTGCAAGGTCTTCAAGGCCTTCTGGTACAACTTCTCAAGAAAACTTCTCCTTCTGGTAACAATGGAACTCAAGCTTCAACTCACTCCTGCAAGAAGATGAACTTTCACAGCAAAAATAGTAATTTTCTCAAGGGAAACACCTGAGATTGATGGCTGTCAGTGGAGAGTGAAGGAACAAGGCACTCAGGACTAAGAGAGTGAGAAGGGAGAGAATATTAGGTAGGTTTAGTGTGGTTTTGGAAGAGTAACAGTGCAATTTCAATTGTTTTTTTATTGACCTTGCCCAGAGGTCTATTTATACTAGGGCATTAGGGCTGAGTTGGCATTTTTTGGGCGCCAAAATTGAGAGGGTTGGTGGGGAATAATGTCTGAAGTGTACCATTTGTCCCTACATACAGGCAGCCCTGCCTGTCCCCTTCTGCAGGCGCCACCTGGTGCCGACCAAAGTCAAAAAGCACATATATCCCCTAATGAAGACAAGATATCAGATTTGGTAATTATCTTTTGAAACGGTAACTTGTGGTGCAATTTTGTAAATCTTGAGAGAGGAGGCCTTAAGGACCCCTCTCTTCTAAAATTATTATTTTTCTTGAGAGGGTCCTCGAAGACCCCCTCTTCTGGAAAAGTCATTTTTTTATAAAGAGTTTATTTCTTGTGAGTAGCCAGCTGTTTGGCTGCTCACTTCACTTGTGACCAAGTGTGAAGTGTGTGTAGTCTTGAGTGATTTCTGGGTCTTCCTACTAGTATTCTCTCAATCCTATAGTGCTAAGTGGTTGAGCTTGCTCAACATACCTTGTCCCTCAGCCGCCAAGCCAAAACTCCCAGGAGGTCCCAACTAGCCTGCTTGAGCCATGCTTGCTCAACTAGGCAACCTGTACAAGAAAGCAAAGTGTTAATACTGTTGTTCTTTTAAAGAATGACGTTTCATAATGAGGAGTTGCTCGTGGTAGCCACTCCCTCATCCTGGACACCCTGGGTGGGTTCCTTATCAATATGAGTTTCTGCCGGAACCCTTGCGATGACACTTCTCGGATAACATTTCTGCAGTGACCCTTTGGGGGGAGCTTCTCAAACGTTATTTCTGCGATGACCCCTACGGCGGCACCCCTCGAATGACATTTTTGCGGTGTACCTTCTCAATCTTGGACTTCTGCAGTGGCCCTTGTGGGGAACCTCTCGAATGTCATTTCTGCAGTGGCCCTTGCAGTGGCAGTGACTCTTGCAGTGGCACTTCTCAATCTTGGACTTCTGCGGTGGCCCTTGCGTGGCACCTCGTTGCAGTGGCAGTGACCCTTCCAGTGGCACTTATCAATCTTGAAATTCTGCGGTGGCCCTTGCGGGGCACCTCTCGAATGTCATTGCTATAGTGACCCTTGCAGTGGCACTTCTCAATCTTGGACTTTTGCGGTGGCCCTTGCGGGGACCTCTTGAATGTCATTGCTGCAGTGACCCTTGTAGTGGCACTTCACGAATGCATTTCTGCAGTGACCCTAGGTGGAGTGGCGTAGGTGGGGTCCTCTCAATATCTTCAAAAAAAGTATTTTAATTAATTTTTTTATGTAGACACCCTTCTACATTAGCCCCTCGTGTAAAGTCTATTGTGTTGAGTAGACCAAATGGATTTGTACGCCATAAATTCGGTTTTTTTTAGGGACCCTAGGGTTCCTTCATCATTCCTCTTAGGTCATTAAATGTTCTGTCACTTCATCCTAAGTTTTGTAGATTAGTCCACTTATAGTGGACCTCCTTATCTGGGTATCAACTTGAGAGGAGGGGTTACTTGCGGTGAGCCCCTCGTTCTTGGCCTTATTCTATGCCCTTCTACTTTGTTTTGAGGGGTTGCTCATGGTGAGACCCTCGTTCTTGGCCTTTTTTGTGTGTCCTTCTATCTTGGGTAGAGGGGTTGCTCAAAGTGAGCCCCTCGCCCTTGGCCTTCTTATGTGACCTTCTATCTTGGGCGGAGGGGTTGCTCGCAGTGAGCCCTTCGCCCCTGGTCTTCTTTTGTGGCCTTCTATCTTGGGAGAAGGGGTTACTCGCGGTGAGCCCCTTGCCCTTGGCCTTCTTCTGTGGCCTTTCATCTTGGGTAGAGGGATTGCTCGCAGTGAGACCCTTGCACTTGGCCTTCTTTCTTGGGTAGAGGGTTTGCTCGCGATGAGCCCCTCACATTTGACCTTCTTCTGTGACCTTATTTCTTGGGCAAACGGATTACTCGCGATGATCCCCTCGCTATTGTCCTTCTTCTGTGGCCTTCTATCTTGGGCGGAGGGGTTACTCACGGTGGGACCCTCGGCCTTGGCCTTCTTCTGTGGCCTTTTATCTTGGGCGAAGAGGTTACTCGCGGTGAGTCCCTCACCCTTGGCCTTCTTCTATGGCCTTTCATTTTAGGCGGAGGGGTTACTCGCGATGAGCCCCTCGCCATTAGCCTTCTTTTGTGGCCTTCTTTCTTGGGCAGAGGGATTTCTCGCGGTGAGTCCCTCGCTTTTGGCCTTCTTCTGTGGCCTTCTATCTTAGGCGGAGGGGTTACTCGCAGTGGTCTCCTCGCCCTTAGCCTTCTTATGTGGTCTTTTATCTTGGGCGGAGGGGTTACTCACAGTGAGCCCCTTGCCCTTGGCCTTCTTCTGTGGCCTTTCATCTTGGGTGAAGGGGTTACTCACGGTGGGCCCCTCGCCCTTGGCCTTCTTCTGTGGCCTTCTATATTGGGCGGAGGGGTTACTCGCGGTGAGCCCCTCGCTCATGGCCTTCTTCTGTGGCCTTCTATCTTGGGCAGAGGGGTTACTCACGATGAGCCCTCGCCCTGAGTCTTTTTCTGTAGCATCAAGTTTGGGAAGAGGGGTCACTCAAAGTCGATCCCCTCATCCTAGGCTATATTTTGTCAAACTTGCAATCTTGGGCTGGTGGAGCCACTCTAATTGGGTCTCCACACTCCAAGCTATTTTATTATTTGTTCACTTGCGTAAGGACTTCTCAATATTAGCCCCCTCTTGCAGAAGTGTCTTGTAATGTCGAGAGACTTGTGCATGAAATTATCATACCTTTTATTTATACTTGGCAGTTGCTCAAGACTATGAGCTCTCCGATGCCCTTGGAGCCTTAGGTGCTAAATTGTCGCCCCTTATATTTATACTTGACACTTGCTCAAGACTGCGAGCGCTCCGATGCCCTTGGAGCCTTAGGTGCTCAACTGGCGCACCTTATATTTATACTTGGCACTTGCTCAAGACTGTGAGTGCTCCGGTGCCCTTGGAGCCTTAGGTGATCATCTGGGGCACCTTATGTTTATACTTGCCACTTTCTCAAGACTATGAGCGCTCCGATGTCGTTGGAGCCTTTGGTGCTCAACTGGCGCACCTTATATTTATACTTGGCAGTTGCTCGATATCATGAGCTCTCCGTTGCCCTTGGATACTGAGGTACTAAACTGTCATACCTTATATTTATACTTGGCAGTTGCTCGATATGATGAGCGCTCCGTTGCCCTTGGAGACTGAGATACTAAACTATCATACCTTATATTTATACTTGGCACTTGATCAAGACTATGAGCGCTCCGGTGCCCTTGGAGCCTTAAGTACTGTGAGTAGCTCTACTTTCTGTGAGAACCTCGGGATTGAACTGCCTCGTAGTCTGTGGGGTACTTGCATATGATCTGGGCAAGTTATCATTCTAGAGTTACCCCTCTAACTGTGGAGGTACTTGCATATAGGATGAGAGAGTTAAAACTTTGAAGCTGCCCCTTTAACTGCGGGGTACTTGCATATAACTGAGCAAGTTAAAAAATTTTGAAGTTGCCCCTCTAGCTGTGGGGTACTTGCATATAAATGAGCAAGTTAAATTTTTTTAAAGTTTCCCCTCTAACTGTGGGGTACTTGCATATAACTGAGCAAGTTAAAATTTGGAAGCTGCACGTCTAGTTACGGGGTACTTGCATACAACTGAGCAAGTTAAAATTTTGAAGTTGCCCCTCTAACTGCGGGGTACTTGCATATAACTGAGCAAGTTAAAATTTTGAAGTTGCCCCTTTAACTGTGGGGTACTTGCATATAACTGAGCAAGTTTAAATATTTTGAAGTTTCCCCTCTAACTGTGGGGGTACTTGTCCTACGCCTATTCTTTTAGGACTTTTCTTTATAGAATATAAGTTAGAGGGAGGGGTAAGACCACCTCGACATTTTTTTTCAACATTTGAATCAAAACATAACTTAGAGGGGGGGGGGGGGGTGAGCCCCCTCAACATTTTTTCATTTTTTTTTATTTAAGCATAACTTCGAGGGAGGGGTGAGACCCCCTCAGACATTTTGTTTCAACATTTGAAACCAAAACATAACTTAGAGGGGGGGGGGGGTGATCCCCCTTAACATTTTTTCAACATTTGAACCAAAACATAACTTAGAGGGGGGTGAGCCCCCTCAACATTTTTCCATTTTTTATTCAAAGATAACTTAGACGGAAGGGGTGAGCCCCCCTCGACATTTTTTAAACATTTGAACCCAAAACACAACTTAGAAGGGGGGTGAGCCCTCTCAACATTTTTTTCTTTTTTTGATTCAAGCATAACTTAGAGGGAGGGGTGAGCCCCCCTCGACATTTTTTCAAAAGTTGTTACGATTTCAGTGGGCAAGTTATGACAGGACTAATACTTTCAAATTTTTTTTTTGAAAGGATAGAACTTGGAGTTTCCCCAAGAAAGATCTCTTGCCCTTTGGGTCGAGCAACGAGTAAGAAATATGCCAACTTAATCTTCATTTCGAGCAAGGAAAAAATGCCTTGATAAAAGATAAATGGTTCCTCGTTAACACCATCTTAAACATGTGCCACAGGCTAAACTACTTATCTTATCATATCTCCTTTGTTAAAAGACAAACACGTGAGGGTTATATTCGAGCAACCCTTTACTTTTTTTTAACAATAAGTGGGGCGAGACCCAGCCACATAAATAGGCGGTCAAGACTTTATACTTGTAGAGGATGTGGATCCCCGGATTTTAAACTCTTTTAAAATTATAATATTTCCTTTTTATGAAACAGATATGCGGAAGCGTAAAAGGTGATGGTTCAGCATAAATACCGAATTTTAATTTCTATTTCAAATTAAAATTAAACCCAAGTGAAAATTAATTAAACACACACAAATATTAATTTCACTTAAACCAATTAATTAATCCGAGTCCTAGAATTTGCCTAAGTCATATTTATCAATATTACCAAATTAGACCAAACCACTTTTAACACATTAGATTAATGACTTGAATTAACTACATTTAGTTCAAATAATTATGTAGTACCAAATTAAACTTGAGTAGTGATTAAAACCCAATTTTATCTTGAATTACCTAAGCATGCGTTCTAGGTGAGTATAGCAAGATAAAATAAACAATGAAACCACTACGCCGCGATGTACGAGGAAAAACCCACAACAGGAAACAACCTCGGACGGCCCTAGCCTCAAATCCACTAAGTATGGAATTTACAATTACAAGACAGATGACTTACTTCCTCAACTCGAACCCTCTCAAGCCTTGACGCGTCTTCTTGTAACCACCTCTTCCTAGCGGATAACCACGGAGCTCCACCGCGATCTTGGACTCACCAATCGGACAATAGGTACACCGTCAATCACACGTGGTGTCTTTTACCACATGAGAATGCCGCAGTAAAACGAACTCTTCTTCTTTAAGGAATGTAGAAGAAAACTAAACAATCTCTTCAATTCGGTGTAGAGACAAACCCAGTGCCAAACTCCAAGCAAGATGTATATATATGAACTTGGATAAATAAAACTATGGGTGAAAACTAGAGTGATAAATTATTTTCTCCTTGAAAATTAACACTCAAAACTTGATCTTTTTCTCTTTATAATTTTGCTCTCAAAACACTCTCTAAGAGTTAGAAGAATATGAAAAAGATCCATTAGAAAAATGGCTTCCCGCACATAGATATTCAAAAAAAATTAGTGGGGTAAAACTAATTGGGAAAGTGGGCAAAACTGCCAAAAAACTGCAAAAAAACTATTCCCGCCAAATCTCGTTCGAACGAGTCTTCTAACGAAGTTCCAGTATGAACTCGTTAGAATCTCGTTAGAACGACCATCTCGTTCGAACGACATTTCGAATGAAGTTCCAGTATGCCATAATGGGAAGCCGTTGGCAATCTCGTTCGAACGACTTGTGGTTCGAACGACAATCTCGTTCGAACGACACTTCAAACGAACTCACAGAATGTTCAAAAATTCTTTTTAAGCCCAGAAACTTTTATATACTTTATACATAAGTTTTAATGGAGAACATCTGAAAACAAAACACAGTTTTTTTTAAACCTAACACCCAATATAAACTGTTCCAAGCTCCTATATATATATGTAATGCATTCATACCTTGGAAGCATGGAACCACTATTGATGACGTAGAAACGAGGCACTTAAACTCGGCATTTTGATGAAGCTTTATACACTTGGCCGCTACGTCTTCAACAAATACGTCATAGGCTTGAAAGATAATCAATATACTTTATCCTATGACTCAAACGTTTTTGTCCGGAATTGAACCAAAACTACAAAGGACTCAATTGGAAATTTGTGTCCTTACAAATCTCCCCCTTTGGCTATTCCGGGACAAAAACTATATAAAAATCCTAAAGAGCCGCCAAGCTCTACTAGACTAATAAAAAGTCCCACCCAAAATAAAATTACAATGCTTGACTCAAACAACCCAAAGGATCAATATCTTTGCCGATGTTGAATGTTGCCAGTTTGAAGTATTCCTGCACACTTAAGCAAACTATCAAATGCATAGGGAATATCAAAATATTTATCAAAATATTAAATGCACTTAAATAATTACTCCCCCTAACTTAATTCTCCCCTTTATCAAACAAATGACTTAAGATAAATCTCGCCCAAGCTAAGATATCCAAACTAAGATATCATTCTCCTTCTTTTTGTTCAGGAATAGACAAAGGCTAAAGAATCAAAACATGTAATTGTGCATATAGTGATGAGAACGTTAAAGCATATGGGCAACGAAAGTTAAACTAATCCAAACAATAACATCGGATACCAACTAGGATGCAATAAAATGATACCAATATGATATATAAATTATTAAGCATGGATATCAACAAAGAATGCAATAATATGGATACCAAGTAGGAATTAAAGCATATATGGATTAGAAATCCAATCAAAGACTAAACAAAAATATCAAATATATGTATACATAATATATACCAAAGAGACTCAAGTACACATATATAGATATAAACACACAAATGACACACACAAAATATAATAGGAGTCTTTTACTCTCGTATAGCAAAAATGTGTCATATGGAAACGGAAGTGTTGGGGTGTGAACTAGTAACGATTAAATTTAGACCCAATCACTTAAAACATGTTCACGGAGTTCTCAATTGATTGCAAACTTCATCACATTTGAATATAACCTCATGTGATAATATAAATTGAACTCAATGAACAAACATGCACAATGCATACAAGCCTAGCATATTGATGATTCTATAAACCAATAAAGTCATGACATGTAATACGCAACTAGGATAAACGGACATTGTGCAAACCGTTGATATACCATCCAATCTCCCTCAATAAGCATTTATATTAATTTTGAATGAATATATCAATCGAACATAGGCCTTGGCAAATTATTTCTCTTTTTAATGCCATATTTTCTGTTTTTAGGCCTTTGGACCATGTATTTATTTTAGGTCCATTTCAAACGGTGGCTTACAATCGCAAAGGATCACTAAGTCCTTTCGGAGCCCTTCCCCGTGCACATTTATATTTATCATGTTTTCATTTTTCACCCAAATCTCACGTGCAACGGATTTTGATATGCACTAGTCCTCCTAGGTCACAAATATGTAGATGACAAGATTGGTAGGAGAACACCTCACGAAGCTCAAATATAACATGTGACATTAAAATTTCAAAAGAGCTCGTGCATGTGTGAATAGAGGCATATAAAAAATAGAATCCATTTAACCAACACAAAATCCAACTACTCCATAAAAATATGGTAAAGAACATTTTAAGGATTGGCAATCTAAACCAAAAGTTCTAGCCACATGGGAGCGTTAAAGGAGGGATTCAAACACAAGTATATGCCACTTAAAGTGTGTCAAACAAAAATACACACAAAATAAAATCTTTTTGAGTTTTTTGAATTTTTTTTTTAACCAAAAATAAAAAATATACTAAAAAAGGATAAACAGAAATCATTTGTATTTTTCATTTAATGCAAACAAAATGAAGAAATAAAATACAAAAGATAAACAAAAATCATTGTTCTAACATGTGATTAAGCATGGGGCATAAATGTAACACCCCGCCTAATTAAATACCGGGCGATCACTCCTTTATTAAATTAAAATCAAGGTGAACAGTTGGATCATTCTTAGCATCACTGTCGTGAAAATAATTTTTCCAATTTAAACACCCTAAATAATTAAGCTAAGTGTCAAAACCATTTTAGACATTACTTTCCAAATTTTATTTATAAAAACCAACATTTAAAACTTTACAAAATTCTTAAAGTTAAAGAATCACACAACAATTAACCTGGTAGATATAATCCAAATAATCTAAACATTCAACAACTAGATTCCAACATTTAAACTTAAAGGAAAAACATCCTGACAACAATAAATCCCAAAGTGAGAATACTGGGAATAAATGGATCACAATGTCAAATAAAACAACTGAATAATGGAAATAAACAAGTCACAATATCCCATAGACAACTGAAAAATGGAAAAAGGGCGACACATGCCCAACTAAATAAATGGAACTAGGAGTGGAATCAACAAATGAAGTCATCTAAGCAAGAGGCCTGCAACTCCCACCTAAGCTGCAGCGCGTTCCTTCCAAAGTATCCTATGCAAGACGCCCCTGTGGCTGGGCACCTGTAATATATACAAGAGAGAAAAGAAAATGGAAACGGGTCAGAGCCCGATTGTAAAAACGATTTAAAATTTGTTTAGTAAGTATTTAAAATGTTTACTGGCCAATGCAACAACATATTAGTGCGACACTCCCTTGAGAAATTCTCACCTCTCTGCTAATGTGCAGGCCTATCGCACTAACCTTCCCAACAGTATAACTTATCTTATCTTAGGTTGCTCGTAAGATTTAATACTGATAAATTCAATTGTTTGAGAGGCTAATTTCTTTTAACAACAAAGTTCTCATTTAAACCTTATTTACTCATAAAGTTTCTAAGTATCATGTTATACTTTTCAAACACATGTTCCCCAATCGAAAATAATAATTCATTTTCTTACTTACCATAAACACAGTAGGTAGTTCCCAAATTTCCATAATTAAATATATATATTAAATACTCACATAATATATATATTTTAACGGCACCCCACATAATAATTATGGTGCGGGCATACTCTGCTATCCAATCCTCGTATCACTCGTACTAAGGGAAATACAAGATACACAAATAATATTGAGGCGAAGCATAGATTCCAAGTCTCTAAGAGGTCAGTACATACCCTCACGTCTCTTAGGACCGTCTAACCATCGATCAGATAGCCTGTACCAAGGATATCTATTTTCTAGGGTACGAGCCAATATCCCCCATAAAGGCACATCGAGATAAGACTGTCCCAGCACGGTAACCTCAGGGATAGCAAGTAGCGCGGGCATGATTTTCACACGTATACAGTATATGCAAAAACATAGTCATATAAATATACTACTATTACCATATCTCTTTAGGTACCTTTCATCACCCATAATTATAACATTTATCCTTATTTCTCAATCTTTTGATATCACGTATAACGGTTCGCCTCTTACTTTAATTGAGGGATTAATCCAACTTACTACGTAACACTCATGGACTCTATTCTCCCTAGTTTAGAATTCAGTAGGTACTCATCTATTTTTCCAACGTAACTATCTTACGCATCTCTCCTTTTAATACACAACCGTATCGTCCCTTATGTGTAAACAACCCAAAAATATAAATCTTGTCTTAGATTAAAGGTCTCATAGTTATTAATAAGTCCTACTGGTCTCCTTTACCTTCCAAAATATTTTAATAAGGATGTCCAAAGATTTTTACTCATTTAATTTGAATTTAACTATTTAAAAGGAGAAATATGAGTCTGCCAGGAGGGGTCGATCGATAGATGTCAGGAGCTCGATCGATCGATGCGTCGATCGATCGACACCCCTGGTTCGATCGATCGATCAAACAGGTATGGAGAATTCTGCAGATTAACAGTTACGGGTTCTATCATCCAACATCAACCAAATTCAGATTTTTAACACCCAAACTCCCAGAAATTCGTACTACAAACATTATAAACCCAAACTAACAATCTTCCACGTAAAGCAAGTGAATTTTCATCAATAACCATGGATTAAAAGGGGAAAAACTTATATAAACCTCATGAAACCTAGAAATTTCTTTAACTTTGTTCTAATCAGTCTTTTTCCACAATTTCTTCTTCTAAAACATCATCAATCCGTGGTTCAACCTCTACATATGAAGAGGATTTCCAGATTTCCATTTATATCATTACTACATGTAATTTCCTATCTCCAACATGGGTTTTCTTCTATGAAACTCATCCTAATCAATCCTAGACTAATCATGAATGATGCATTAACGAATTTAAGCAAGATAAATACTTTCCTGGGAATTTTAGGGTTCTGATTTGTGGACAAATTTGGTGTGGTTGCGTTCCCCATCGCGCGATCTACTCGTTGGTGGTGGTGGCGGTGCAACCGGATGAATTTTCGGCCTAGAACACCTTGGCAAGCTCTCTCCTTCCCTCTCTTATAGCCGTCACTTGTCTTTGGTTGTGTTAACCCTATAAGACAACCTTAGACATCTGATATAACCCTTGAAAATTCGTGGGTTTAATTGCCCAAAATTACAAAATGTCCAAAATGCCCTCCCGGGGCGTTAAATAAGCCTAAAAACGCCCCAAGGCCCAAACTAAACCCCTGGGTATACTTTTCTGACTATCTCGACCCTTCCGGACACTTTGGCGCACTCAAACGACCATACGAGCAACTTATAATTTATTCACTTTTATTAATCAATATTTAGTCTCGACGCGACACGGGCGCGTCCCGACTCAAATTTCCAAAATTGTCATTTTATTCACTCTTGACATTTAATAGAACCAATATTATATATTACTCTACTCATTAGTAATATTCAACAAGTTTCCCATAATTACTAACTCTCATCACGTTAATAATTACAAAGTAATTAAGTTTCGGATTTATATTAAATTAATAACTCACATTAAATTTAATAAATCCCCAAATTTATAAAGCATAAAAATACGGGGTATTACAATAAACTAGAACATGATTAAACAAGCATGCATTTAGCATGTGGATATATCATGAAGTACAAAAGCTAAAGTATGCAAACAAAACTAACACATTCAACCTTTAGATTTTGCAAGAGAGGAAGTATGTGAGAGTAAATGAGAATCAAAAACCCTATTTTGCAAGGCAACCAAGTCGGATTTCCTAACCCAAATTAATTAAGAAAGACTATCTTGGGGTGTAGGAATTTTAAATACATTGGTTGCTTTACGTTGGGATTTTCTAGGAATTCGTTTAAGATCAAAACAAAATTTCCAAAGATGACCTTTTCGACCACAATGTGTACAAGTAAAATTACATCGAAATTTGGTACCTAAGAAATGATCTCGAAAGACTTTCCTAGTAGATTCTCCTAAAATATTGGTTTTGGCGTTATGAGTAAATTCATTACAAGTATTGAAGCCTAAACCACAAGTGTCATTTTTAATTTGGACCGTTCCTAATATTTTATCTAATTTTTCAGAACGACACTCCAAATCAAATTTGACATCACTAGAGTCTTTTAATTTATTTTGCAATTCTAAAATGTTAGACTCTAATAAAACATTTCGCTCTTCAAAAGCAAGAATCTCCTTTTTCAAGGATTCCATTAAACTCCTAAGGTTATCTCTCTCGCCTTCTATATATTCTAGCTTCTCTAGAAGAGCTTTCTCTCGTGTCCTAAGGTCTTCAACCAACATACTATTATCAACGGCCTTGACACGTTCTTTCAAACAAGCTTCTTACTTCAAATTAGCCCTTTTTAATTTAATAGATTCTTTATAAAGTTGTTGAAAAGCATTTTGAAGTTCACTCACATTAACCTCTTCTTCATTTTCACTCGCCCTTTCTTCTCCACTCTCACTATCATAAAAAAAAGAATCATAAACTATGACCTTGGAAGTGTCATGTGTTAACGTTTCATCAATCGATGAGTTCTCACTATCACTCACATGACTAGCCATAAAAGCAACAAAATTGGGCTTAGTAGGGGAATCGAGTCCCTCTTCCTTATCACTATCATTAAGGGTTGCATTATATGCAATGGGTCATTTACCCTCTTTCCTTAGTTTAGTGGGGCATTCAGAAGCCCTGTGGCCATAACCCTCACAACCAAAACACCTATTAGACTCGTCCCTATTTAGTTGTTCATTAATAGGTTTAGGTATCTTCTCAACTTTGTCATGCTTAGAAGTTTCAAATTTCTTAAAATCATTTTTAAATTTATCTTTCTTAAATTTAAGAAATTTTCTAAATTTTCGAGCAAACAAGGCCATGTCTTCCGAGTCACTGTCACTGTCACTCTCGCTCTCTACTACTTGTTTGACCTCTTTTCGGGCTTTTAAAGAAATGCCCTTTTCTATTTTCTTTTCAGTGTTAGAGGGAAACATGTCTAGTTCATAGGTTTGTAAATCACCTACAAGCTCTTCTAATTTCGTAGAGGCTAAAGTTGGTAAAGAATTTAAAACGGTCACTTTTGGAATAAATCTATCGGGTAGGGAACTTAAAATTTTCTTTACAACTCGGTTGTCGGGTATTTTCTCTCCCAAATTAAAAGATGAATTAACAATATCTGAAAGTCTAGCATGAAATTCATCAAAAGTTTCATTATCGTTCATTTTGATGGTTTCAAATTGCGTGGTGAGGTTTTGGAGTTTTGAAGCCTTAACTACACTAGTTCCTTCATGAGTTAGTTGTAAAATATCCCAAGCTTCTTTAGCGGTTTCACACGTCATAATGCGTCAGAATTCATCCTGTGTGACCGCGCTAAACAAGGCATTTAAACCTCGGAAATTGAAATTAGAAAGTTTAAACTCATTCTCAGTCCATCTATCGGCCGGTTTGGGAACACGTTCATTTTCAACTAAATGAGTTGGTGGTGACCACCCATTAACAACAGACATCCAAACCCTTTCATCGATAGATTTTAGTGCCGATTTCATTCGCGCTTTCCAATACGCATAGTTAGAACCATCGAACATAGGAAATTTTGAAAATGGGGAAAATTCCATTTTAGCCAAAAATTATTTAAAGGATCTTTAACGAAATAATTTATCGCTTTGGCTCTGATACCAATTTGTAGAGGATGTGGATCCCCAGATTTTAAACTCTTTTAAAATTGTAATATTTTCTTTTTATGAAACAGATATGCGAAAGCGTAAAAGGTGATGGTTTAACTTAAATACCAAATTTTAATTTCTATTTCAAATTAAAATTAAACCCAAGTGAAAATTAATTAAACACACGCAAATATTAATTTCACTTAAACCAATTAATTAATCCGAGTCCTAGAATTTGCCTAAGTCATATTTATCAATATTACCAAATTAGGCCAAACCACTTTTAACACATTAGATTAATGACTTGAATTAACTACATTTAGTTCAAATAATTATGTAGTACCAAATTAAACTTGAGTAGTGATTAAAACCCAATTTTATCTTGAATTACCTAAGCATGCGTTCTAGGTGAGTATAGCAAGATAAAATAAACAATGAAGCCACTACGCCGCGATGTACAAGGAAAAACCCACAACGGGAAATAACCTCAGACGGCCCTAGCCTCAAATCCACTAAGTATGTAATTTACAATTACAAGACAGATGACTTACTTCCTCAACTCGAACCCTCTCAAGCCTTGACGCGTCTTATTGTAATCACCTCTTCCTAGCGGATAACCACGGAGCTCCACCGCGATATTGGACTCACCAATCGGACAATAGGTACACCGTCAATCACACGTGGTGTCTTTTACCACATGAGAATGCCGCAGCAAAACGAACTCTTCTGCTTTTAGGAATGTAGAAGAAAACCAAACAATCTCTTCAATTCGGTGTAGAGATAAACCCGGTGCCAAACTCCAAGCAAGATGTATATATATGAACTTGGATAAATAAAACTATGGGTGACAACTAGAGTGATAAATTATTTTCTCCTTGAAAATTAAGCCCTCAAAACTTGATCTTTTTCTCTTTATAATTTTGCTCTCAAAATACTCTCTAAGAGTTAGAAGAATATGAAAAAGATCGATTAGAAAAATGGTTTCCCACACATAGATATTCAGCAAAAAGTAGTGGGGTAAAACCAAGTGGGAAAGTGGGTAAAACTGCTTAAAACTGCCAAAAAATTGTTCCTGCCAAATCTCGTTCGAACGACATTTCGAACGAAGTTCCAGTATGCCATAATAGGAAGTCGTTGGCAATCTCATTCGAACGACTTATGGTTCGAACGACAATCTCGTTTGAACGACACTTCGAACGAACTCACAGAATGTTCAAAAATTCTTTTTAAGCCCAGAAACTTTTATATACTTTATACATAAGTTTTAATAGAGAACATCTGAAAACAAAACACATTTTTTTTATATTTTTTTTTAAACCTAACACCCAATATAAACTGTTCCAAGCTCCTATATATATATGTAATGCATTCATACCTTGGAAGCATGGAACCACTATTGATGACGTAGAAACGAGGCACTTAAACTCGACATTTTGATGAAGCTTTATACACTTGGCCGCTACGTCTTCAACAAACACGTCATAGGCTTGAAATATGTAAATATACTTTATCCTATGACTCAAACGTTTTTTCCCGAAATTGAGCAAAAACTACAAAGGACTCAATTGGAAATTTGTGTCCTTACAATACTGTTAGGGTTTTTATTCATATACTCTTCAAGAGGGCCCTTACCTAAACTTCAAACATGAGAGACAGATCATATGGGGGAGGTAACCCATAAGAAATACTCAAGTCATATGCTCTCATAAGACAGGGACAAGAAAGAGATCTGTCCATTTTCATCTTTGGGTCAAAAGTACTGCTCACCTCATCTTTGGCAATTATTTTTGTTTGAGATTTTCTCTAACCTGTTTATTCAGCATCAACCCCAAATGGGTTTATTTTGAGATTGACGGGGAGGTAGTAGTCGTCTAAATGAGAGAGAGAGAGACCCTTCATCTTTTTCTTTGGTTACAAGAGAATCTTTTTCTTGATTTCTCTCTTCCTACCACCTGGACCCATTTTTTTTTATATTTAATATTGATACATTTATCACTCGAGGGACCCTTAACAGAAAAAAGGAACTTTGGACACATCTTTCTTTACTTGGAACAAGAGAGAATCCATATATTTGTATTTCTTTGGGAACACCCCCATTTTTTTCCACGCTATTCTCCCTCTTGACTTCATTATATGTTTCTAAACTTCTCAAACCCAAGCCGTGTGAGAAAGGGGGAGATCTGCTGCGATTTATCAAGCCTTTTGATTTTGGTTTTGAGAAATCTAACGACCCAAACCAGTTTAGAGGTATTTTTCGTCATGGTTCATGAAATTGAGCGATCAAAGCTAAAATAACATTGATCCGAAGAATCTTTAATATCGTTAAAGATTCTCAGTTTGAGAGGCCATATACGAGCTGAGATCTGAGGTGCGGTGTTGCAGGTCGTTCCTCGTGTGTGTGTGTGTGTGTGTGTATATATATATATTCTTAAATTTTCTCTGAGATATGTGTTGCGAGTACTACTCGACGAGTATAGACTCAAGGGCTAGCAACGCTTTTTAATCCTGGGTCAAGGAACCCGTCTGAGATTAGTGTACTTCTGGGGGCTCCTCGTGTATATATTATTATTATTATTTTTTTTGTGTCATGTGAAAATGACGAGCGTGGGTTCCTACTATATCAGGCACATTGACATCGGATTGCGAGCAACGCTTTTTTAATCTCGGGTCGAGGAACCCGTCTGATATTAGTGTACCTCTCGTTTGAGGGTTCCTCGTGATATATATTTGTTTTGTTGTGTTTGAGGGGTATGCGCTTCTTTTGGCTTTAAAGCTTTTTTGTCTCGTTCAAGGATTCCTTGTGTTTGTCGTTAATTCTTTGTCAATAAGTATGGACATCAAAGATGTATACAGGGCAGACATCAAAGATATACCCTACATTACTTAGTGACCGTAATAACTGCCATGATTATACCATTGCTTGTAAGGAAAAATATACTTTTAAGCGATAATCAATAAATGACTCGGCGTGAATTGATATTTTTTCTTTTATTTTATTTTATTTTATTCATCATAATATAAATAAAATAATAAATAATAGAATTCGTCCCCTCTAAGATTTTAATATTTTATAAGAGAATGTGTTGTGGCTTTGAAAATTGTCAACGTTCATATGGATAAAATTCATAAAATTAATTATGGATATTATGATTATTATTTTTTTCTTTGAGTGAACTGTACCAATAAAGAACTATTATGAATGTTCTTTAATTTTATCATTGGGCATCTCAAGAAATTATAACATGTGTCTCATTTTTTTTTACCAACTAAATCATGTGGCATATAAATGAAATGCCTAGTAAAACATAAATCAAGATTTGTGAAATGAGCATATTCAACAAGTAATAAAGCAAGGCAGTTACTTAGCTAATTGAGAATAAGATATGTCTGCACATGGTCCTTGAATACTCTATTTTTTTTTCTTCAGCACCTATATCCTTAGAGTGAGTAGAGTCTCCTCTAAGTTGCCTTTGAGGGTAAATCCTCAATCTCCACTTTCATGGCTAGAGGATTACTCCGCCACCACTTTTTTTTTTTATCAGCGCCACCTCCAGTGCCACTGCTCCCTTGCGGGAATCGTTGCTTATGCAACTATTTGCTCCGGCTCTATCTTCTGCGACGGAGCTAACTCCACTATTGTTGGTGCTGCAGTGGCTGCCCCTCCAGAGGGGGTTGTCGTTGTCAGTGGAGCAAATATTGTTGCACTAGTCTGTCCTCCTTGAGGAACAGGTGCTCTAGCTCCTATCATTACCACTTCTTCTTGGGTGGTCTAGTCACTCGGAACTCCATTTCCAGCAGGAGTGTTTTCAAAGAGCAGCTGTTTAGAAACAATATAACCTTCTTTGTCCATGAAAGTGGGGATACCTCCCCAGCGGAGTCGCCAAATGTAGGAAGGTAGTGAGACTGGGGTCTATGAATAACTGGAAAGGGTGAGGCGTGACCCACTCCAATGGACACTGCCTGCAAGGTCTTCAAGGTCTTCTGGTGCAACTTTTCAAGAAAACTTCTCCTTCTGGTAACAATGGAACTCAAGCTTCAACTCACTCCTACAAGAAGATGAACTTTCACAGCAAAAATAGTAATTTTCTCAAGGGAAACACCTGAGAATGATGGCTGTCAGTGGGGAGTGAAGGAACAAGGCACTCAGCACTAACAGAGTGAGCAGGGAGAGAATACTAGGTAGGTCTGGTGTGGTTTTGGTAGAGTAACAGTGCAATTTCAATTGTTTTTTTACTGACCTTGCCCAGAGGGCTATTTATACTAGGGAATTAGGGTTGAGTTGGCATTTTTTGGGTGCCAAAATTGAGAGGGTTGGTGGGGAACAATGTCTAAAGTGTACCATTTGTCCCTACCTGCAGGCAGCCCTGCCTGTCCCCTTCTGCAGGCGCCACCTGGCGCCGATGATTAGGCACACATTCTTCACATTTATCCCCTTAATTTCGGTATTTTTATGATCCCGTGCAGTGTAAATAGCTTGGATTTGTCTCGTATTTATGATACTAACCTATTTTGGCAAGTATTTCGTGTTTTGTGTATTTCTCATGTACTTTATAGGTATTTCATTCAAGTTAGTGCGAAAGAGAACGCAAAACAGTGAAAGAAACCAAAAAATGGAGAGTTGAAGGGCATTTTCGTAATTTTGCAGCCTTAGTCCGGAGGTGGGGCCAACTAGAAAGTTGAAGAGATCGAAATTACAAGAACACTGAAAAAATGGCACCTCAATCCGAGCTACGGTGAAGAAGTTACGATGTTGTGATCCGGATGGAACAGGACCGATCCGGATGGAACCAAATCGATCCAGTCAGAAAAAAAAAGAACTGATCCGGTACCAAATGGATCCGGGTCCGGACCGGTCCGGCTGTGCGAATTGCTAGCATTAATTATGCAGATCATGAGGCGCATAGCTAGTCAAATCTTGCGCAACAAGCGATTCTAGCTGTCAAATTCGTGCTACTTGGTGCTATAAAAGACCAAGCCCTACCTCATTCCAAAGGGAGACGAATTCTAGAGAGTAGAATAGAATTTTAGAGAGAGAAAGTCAGATTTTAGAGAGTTTTCTTAGTTTTTCTTTATATAGAAATTTTCATAAACCCTAGTTTGTAAGGTTGAAGAAGAAGAATTTTTCAGGATTCAAGTTCATCTCTTTTCCCTATTGCTGAATACAAGTATCAATTTTTCATTCTCTTATTTATTCTTTACTTTATTTCCAATTCAATTCTCAATTGTTTTGCAATTTGTTAACAATGTTTGTTAGATCCATAATTCCATATATTGTTATGAATTTGTTTTCTAATAAAACCATGTCTAGCTAAATTTTCAAGGGTTGGGATGCATGAACCCAACCCAATGTGGTATGCATAGCTATAAAATTTGTCCTCTAAATTAAATAAATGATTAGATCGTGTTGTATAATTTCACAACCATCGTAGACCTTTTGACCTCGTTTGCCCTAGGTAACTGGGGTGCTTAAGGTTGCAACGCGCGTGAATTATTGCGACACTGCTTTACTCATTCTTTGATTATGTATGATGCGGGCTTGAACCTCATATATGTAATGCTTTGGAGTACTAAAGACTGGGTCTGATCAATTATCTAATTTATGACTAATTTTGTACTGGCATACACACTAGGGTTTGGGGGAGTGTATTCTTAACCCATTTCTTCATTCATATTAATTCCTTCTTAGTTAGTTAATTTTGCATGCGTAGGTTAATTTAATTGAATTTAGTTAATTCATAAATAAAATCCAAAAATTAATAATCTTTTTATTTTCTTTTCTGTTAACATCAACTTTAGGATTAAACTACCTTACCTTTGTCGTCACGTTCACACGTCCTAACTCCCTGTGGATTCGATACCCAGACTCGCCACTATACTCCTTAAGAGTGTAGTTACAAGTTTAGGTTTTTTTTGTATTGAGGTTGGAAGCCGATAACAACGACTAGTGTATTACACGGACGCTAGGTTTTCGACTCGATCAAAATGGCGCCGTTGCCGGGGAATTAGGTAGACTTTAGGTTAGGTTGGTTAATCCCGAATTCGACCTTTAAAAAAAAAATCTCATCTCATCTTTCATAAGTTGTTCATGCAAACTCCACTGTTGTCTCCACCTAATTTCACGAAAATCCCCTTGCTGAAGCTAACTCTGACAATTCTCATACTACCGAAGTTCCACACTTTTGAGTCAAACACTGAGTGAGGGTTCTGAATCGTTAGGTAGCAATATGTCTGTGCACGGTAGTGTTGGTGTTGGTGCTGGAGAGGAAGAGATACCATATCTTCCCATGAAAGATCTTTTATTTTCGAAGCGAACTGTTACCCCTGGTTGCATTTTACTCCCGTATAATGCCGGTCAGTTCCACTTTCAAAATGGGATGATTCAAATTCTTCCTAGAGTTCATGGTATGGATTCTGAAAAGCCATATCTCCATATTCGAGAATTCGAAGATACATTTGAGACGTTTGGTGATCAAGCCTGCCCACAAGATGTTATCCAATTAAAGCTTTTCCGTTTTTCCTTAAAGGATAAAGCTAAAACTTGGTTATGGTCGCTACCCCCGAATTCTGTGTTATCCTGGAGAGATATGCAAACCAAGTATCTCTCTAAGTTCTTTTCGCAACACAAAACCAATTATGTCAAGGCTCAAATCCAAGCTTTTTACCAAAATGACAATGAAGCCTTTGATAAGTGTTGGGAACGTTTTCAGGAGTTAGTTAGCGCTTGCCCACATCATGGGTTCGAGAAACATCATCTCATTTCATTCTTTCATCAAGGGCTTACTTTGGCATCTAAACAACTCGTGCAGACAATGTGCGAAAGACCATTTTGGGAATTAGACTCGAGCGATGCTGAGGCTCATTTGAAATACGTAGCAGAGACTACGCAATCATGGGATGTTTCTGACCCCAACGGCCAAAACAGACATCGACAAGTGTCCAACACTCCTGCTGCTTCCGGTATTTATCAATTGGACAAGGACACTTTGTTAGACCATCAACTTGATCAGTTTGAAAAGAGGATAAGAGACATCCTTGAGGTTCGGTTTAGAGAAGCTACTGGACATATATCAGCTGAAAAATAAGAGATGTGTGCCATTTGTGCGGCGGGTCATTCTACCAAAGGATGTCCAGCAATACCCGCTTACAAGGCAATATACACTGAGCAAGTGGAAGCTATAGGAGGGGTTAGCGGAAATTTTAGTACACCCCAGGGAAATGCGTACAATTCATCTTGGAGGAATTATCCTGGTTTAACACATATGCATCCCCCCATGCAATCACCATCTCCTGGTTCATATGTTACCCCACCGAGGCGATCTCTTGAGGACAACTTAAATCACCTCATCCAATCTCAAAAGGAGAACAGTGCTAAGTATGATCGAATGTTCAATGAAATACATACTAGCATCTCAAGGTTGCAAACTGCATCGAATGTCCAAGAGAAGGGAAAATTTCATGCTCAAAGCCAACGACCTCCCCAAGGACAAACCAGTGTTGGCACTACATCCCACGACCATCGAGAGCAATGTAGCGCTATTACCACTCTACGTAGTGGGAAAGTAGTTGATTTATCACCTCGCCCACGCAATGCATCTAAAGATAAAGAGGTTTCGCCCGGCACAAGAGAGGCCGAAGATGCCCCGTTAATTGAGAGTGAGGAGGAGGAAAATACTAGTGGACCCAAGGCCATCACCCCCACCGCTGCCCCATACCCTCAACGGTTGGTCTCTCACTCCAAAACGACCTCCCGTGATGAAGTTCTGGAAGTCCTTAAGCAAGTAAAAATTAATTTACCTTTTCTTGAGACTATACAGAGAATTCCCGCGTATGCTAAGTTTATTAAGGACGTACTCACGGTGAAACGAAAGATAAAGGTAAACCAGAATGTCTCTTTGGCCCAAAATGTCAGCGCAGTCTTATCGAGTGACTTTCCATTAAAATATAAAGATCCGGGTGCACCCACTATGTCATGTATCATGGGGAAGAACCGAATCTAGAGAGTTCTAATAGATCTAGGGGCGAGTGTTAACATTATGCCCTATTCCATCTGTAGGCAACTAGAACTGGGGGCCCTTAAGCCCACAAATATGACTCTCCAGCTCACGGATCGTTCTGTGAAGCTTCCTCGGGGAATTGTTGAGGATGTGATTGTCCAAATAGACACTTTCTACTTCCCAGTGGATTTTGTCATTTGGGACGAAGAACCCTCCGTTATCCCAAGTAATCATGTTCCCGTTATCCTTGGCCGCCCATTTTTAGCTACAGCTAATGCTCTTATCAATACCCGAAGTGGGCGTATGAAATTAACTTTCGGGAACATGACCCTCGAAACAAATATTTTTAATAATTCCAAGAGAGAGGGTGATGAAGGGGAACCGCGAGGGTTGGATCTTTTGGGGGAAGCACACAAGCAAGAAAGAATTTACAAGGAAGAGCCATTAGGGGAAGGTTGTGTTACGCACAGTGAGAGGAGTGGTTGCAACATCAAGAGCAAGGTAGGGGATGTATGTTTAGTTAATGCATTCGAGAGCATGAGTGAGCCCATGAACAAGAGTGAAAGAGGAGATTTAGAGTGTGTCGGGAGAGGCTCGTCTAAATACTTAGAGGAACGCGAATGGCAGGACACTATCGATACATTTCTCCTCGATTACCACCCACCCCACCCCCACCCTATCATTCGACGAGTGAGCACAAAAGGCAGGTTGAGGACACCAAGCAAGCGAGAGAGCTAGAGGATTTGATCTTAGAAGAGTTTGAGAGCGAGTTCGGACAGGTGGATGCACGCCTAAATGATGAAGTCCAATCTTTCTGGGCCTCATTTCGTCATTTAGACGAAAGCGAGTGGGAAAATAGAATTGATGCATTTCTCCTTCCTAAACCTCCACCCATACCATTTGAGTCTTCGGAGGTACTTGAAGATACGACTCAAATCTCGTTCGACTTAGAGACCAACCCACGTGCTACACAACAAGAGGATCCTTTTTCGGTTTATCATAATACATCTCCCGGTCTTTCCTTTATCTATGGGCACGGGCCCAATTTGTTCCGGCTATTCACGTATGATGGTAAGACGGGAGAGACGAGGAACGCATCGTACCCAATGAAAGGGGTCGGGTGATTTGTGGAGAGAGATGAGAGGTCGTCGCACCCCCGACGCGTATGGGGTGATTTTTGTTGTATTTTTGAGTCATGTATAAGTGTTATATAGTGTCTTGTTGCATTTTAATAATTTGTTTGTTTTATTTGTCGCACTTATTCTTTTTCTTCTTTAGATTTTAATCCTTTTGATCGAGGACAATGCAAAAGTCTAACTTGGGGGGGGGGGGGGGGGGGGGTGATAAGTGCGTCTTTCTAAAACTTCACAAATTTTTAAAATGCCAAAAAAAAATAGAAAAATTCAAAAATTTCCAAAAAAAAAAAATTGAAAAATGTTGAAAAGCCAAAAATATTTTTGTTCAAAATAAATAAAAATTGGAATTTAAAATTTTCAAAAATATCACCTTTATTCTGTTTAAAGTCTCAAATTATTAACAATCAAAATGCACTAAGCCAAAATTGACCGAATATGGAAATTGAAAGAAAATTGACGACTTAACGAATACGTGTGGAGATTGATCAAACTCGGTGAGATTTCGAGCCTTTCAGTTTTTTTTGAGTTTTTAAATCAATTCGAGTTTATCATTAACTCAAAGTTCTTTTCAGCGTTTTAATAAGTCGTTGATGATCTTAATCCTTTGTTTTGACCGGTTATGGGAAATGTGTGAAATGTTATCTCAAAATTCGTGCTAAATATATCTCTAAGCTTAATTAATCTCGAAATGCATATGGTAATGTGATGAGCAATTTGGGCAATGAAGTAGGCCCTCATTTGTTACCCAAAAATATTAGCCATAATAAAGTTGTGAAAAATTATCCCTTTGCAACCCAAGTTGAGCCTAATAAAATATTTTCCTTTCGTTTGATATCCCGAAAAAACCAAATAGCCTGGAATTGTGAAAATCGAATATTCATCAAATAAAGTCCAAATTGTGAAAAAAAAAGGGCGAGAAAAAAATAGATATGCTCAACAAAAATTGCAAGAAAAAGAAAAAAAGAAAAGAAAAAATGAAAATAGAAAAAGAAAGAGAAAAATGAGCAAATGCCCGAAAAAGCACTAATGGACATCATAAGGACATTTTCCAATTCCAACATTCCCTACCATTTCAATTTTTTCCCTTTTACGCCTTAACCCCAAGAAAAGTCCTAACTGAGTCCAAATGGCGAAATTAATTACTGCGTGGAGAGCTAAGATACAAAAAGATAATATGAGAGATTAAACGGTGTGAACTAGAGGTGATGTTCCCGTTTCCTTATAACGTAATCCGATGATGAGATATTTTCACCATATATTTCCTTCTTTTCAATTTTGTATGCATGAATTTGTGTCCATTATATTTACTCTTTATATCATGCATACCGAGAGAAAATGCCACAATTCGAGTGATTCATTTATGAGTGCATCCGTAAGAATTTGAATCAAAACGAATTTTTGAAAAGTAACGTAATGCTCAATCGGTGGAAATTTGAGGTTTAATTTTTGGCTTTGCACACACACACTATGGTTTGAGACATTTGAATATGAATTTATGGTGATTATTTTTCGAAAAGTTTAAATTGTACAATTTTTAAGTATTTTGATATTTATTTTAGTCAATAAAGAATTTTGTGGGTGTATTCAATGCAAACCCTCACGAGAAAAAACTCGTCTTACTAGGGTAACCTAGGGGTTTAAAGGCTTGTTTCATATGCTCAATGCAATCGCTTGCCCGCGAAAAAGGTATTCTATCCCAATAAAAGAATTTTCAAGAGTTAAACTTTAAACTAATTTCGTTTACATTGCTCGGGACATGCAAAGTTCTAAGTTAGGGGGTGTGATTAGGCACACATTCTTCACATTTATCCCCTTAATTTCGATATTTTTATGATCCCGTGCAGTGTAAATAGCTTGGATTTGTCTCGTATTTATGATACTAACCTATTTTGGCAAGTATTTTGTGTTTTGTGTATTTCTCATGTACTTTATAGGTATTTCATTCAAGTTAGTGCGAAAGAGAACGCAAAACAGTGAAAGAAACCAAAAAATGGAGAGTTGAAGGGCATTTTCGTAATTTAGCAGCCTTAGTCCGGAGGTGGGGCTAACTAGAAAGTTGAAGAGATCGAAATTATAAGAACACTGAAAAAACGCACCTCAATCCGAGCTACGGTGAAGAAGTTACAATGTTGTGAAGTTGTGCTATAATGAAGAGAAATGGACCAGAAACCAAACCGATCCGGATGGGATAGGACCGATCTGAATGGAACCAAATCGATCCATTCAGAAAAAAAAGAACCGATCCGGTACCAAATGGATCCGGGTCCGGACCGGTCCGGCTGTAAGAATTGCTGGCATTAATTATGCAGATCATGAGGTGCATAGCTGGTCAAATCTTCCACAACAAATGATTCTAGCTGTCAAATTCGTGCTACTTGGTGCTATAAAAGACCAAGCCCTACCTCATTCCAAAGGGAAACGAATTCTAGAGAGTAGAATAGAATTTTAGAGAGAGAAAGTCAGATTTTAGAGAGTTTTCTTAGTTTTTCTTTACATAGAAATTTTCATAAACCCTAGTTTGTAAGGTTGAAGAAGAAGAATTTTTCTGGATGCAAGTTCATCTCTTTTCCCTATTGCTGAATACAAGTATCAATTTTTCATTCTCTTATTTATTCTTTACTTTATTTCCAATTCAATTCTCAATTGTTTTGCAATTTGTTAACAATGTTTGTTACATCCATAATTCCATATATTGTTATGAATTTGTTTTCTAATAAAACCATGTCTAGCTAAATTTTCAAGGGTTGGTATGCATGAACCCAACCCGATGTGGTATGCATAGCTATAAAATTTGTCCTCTAAATTAAGTAAATGATTAGATCATGTTGTATAATTTCACAACCATCGTAGACCTTTTGACCTCGTTTGCCCTAGGTAACTGGGGTGCTTAAGGATGCAACGCGCGTGAATTATTGCGACACTGCTTTACTCATTCTTTGATTATGTATGATGTGGGCTTGAACCTCATATATGTAATGCTTTGGAGTACTAAAGACTGGGTCTGATCAATTATCTAATTTATGACTAATTTTGTACTGGCATACACACTAGGGTTTGGGGGAGTGTATTCTTAACCCATTTCTTCATTCATATTAATTCCTTCTTAGTTAGTTAATTTTGCATGCGGAGGTTAATTTAATTGAATTTAGTTAATTCATAAATAAAATCCAAAAAGTAATCATCTTTTTATTTTCTTTTCTTTTAACATCAACTTTAGTATTAAACTACCTTACCTTTGTCGTCACGTTCACACGTCCTAACTCCCTGTGGATTCGATACCCAGACTCGCCACTATACTCCTTAAGAGTGTATTTATAAGTTTTGGTTTTTTTTGTATTGAGGTTGGAAGCCGATAACAACGACTAGCGTATTACACGGACGCTAGGTTTTCGACTCGATCAGCCGACCAAAGTCAAAAAGCACATATGTCCCCTAATGAAGACAAGATATCAGATTTGGTAATTATCTTTTGAAACGGTAACTTATGGTGCAATTTTGTAAATCTTGAGAGAGGATGCCTTAAGGACCCCTCTTTTCTAAAATTATTGTTTTTCTTGAGAGGGACCTCGAGGACCCCCTCTTCTGGAAAAGTCATTTTTTATAAAGAGTTTATTTCTTGTGAGTAGCCAGCTGTTTGGCTGCTCACTTCACTTGTGACCAAGTGTGAAGTGTGTGTAGTCTTGAGTGATTTCTGGGTCTTCCTACTAGTATTCTCTCAATCCTATAGTGCTAAGTGGTTGAGCTTGCTCAACATACCTTGTCCCTCAGCCGCCAAGCCAAAAATCCCAGGAGGTCCCAACTAGCCTGCTTGAGCCCTGCTTGCTCAACTAGGCAACCTGTACAAGAAATCAAAGTGTTAATACTGTTGTTCTTTTAAAGAATAACGTTTCATGATGAGGAGTTTCTCGTGGTAGCCACTCCCTCATCCTGGCCACCCTGGGTGAGTTCCTTGTCAATATGAGTTTCTGTCGGAACCCTTGCGATGGAACTTCTCGGATAACATTTCTGCACTGACCCTTCGGGGGAAGCTTCTCAAACGTTATTTCTGCGGTGACCCCTGTGGCGGCACCCCTCGAATGACATTTTTGCGGTGACCCTTGCGGTGTCTCTTCTCAGTCTTGGACTTCTGCAGTGGCCCTTATGGGGCACCTCTCGAATGTTATTTCTGCAGTGGCCCTTGCAGTGGCACTTCTCAATCTTGGACTTGTGCGGTGGCCCTTGCGGGGCACCTCGTTGCAGTGGCACTTATCAATCTTGAACTTCTGCGGTGGCCCTTGCGGGGCACCTCTCGAATGTCATTGCTGGAGTGACCCTTACAGTGGCGGTGACCCTTGCAGTGGCACTTCTCAATCTTGGACTTCTGCGGTGGCCCTTGCGGGGCACCTCTCGAATGTCATTGCTGTAGTGACCCTTGTAGTGGTAGTGACCCTTGCAGTGGCACTTCTCAATCTTGGACTTTTACGGTGGCCCTTGCAGGGCACCTCTCTAATGTCATTGTTGCAGTGACCCTTGCAGTGGCACTTCTTAATCTTGGACTTCTGTGGTGGCCCTTACGGGGCACCTCTCGAATGTCATTGCTGTAGTGATCCTTGTAGTGGTGGTGACCCTTGCAGTGGCACTTCTCAATCTTGGACTTCTGCGGTGGCCCTTGCGGGGACCTCTCGAATGTCATTGCTGCAGTGACCCTTGTAGTGGCACTCCACGAATGTCATTTCTGCAGTGACCCTAGGTGGAGTGGCGTAGGTGGGGTCCTCTCAATATCTTCAAAAAAAGTATTTTAATTAATTTTTTTGTATGTATACACCCTTCTACAAACGTTATGCCTTCACCAAAGCACCCTCTTCCTTTAAACTAGGGTTTGGCCCAAACGTTTGGTCAATGACAAGTATCCTTAATGGGTGAATCGTATGCTTAAAGCAAAGGTGAAAGAAATAGAAAAGACTAGAATCCATGATGTTGTCAAACTCAACTTGACCAAAATCGAATACGATCCATTTGTCATTTCCATTTCATTAATTTTTTGAACCTATCATTTAATTTCTTCTAATTTAACTTTCGGATGGTTGATTTTACTATATTGGACATCTTTTATCTGACTAGCCTAAAATCCATTGGGAAATATATTTAACCTCACATGTCGTCGTCCAACTATCCTGCGTCCTTGAAGAATAATAATTGCCTTATATCCTAATATAATTTTATGAATAGACAAATGAACGTTATGGGAGTTGTGAATAAGAGGTAATATTATTGCTTCCGCATGCTTTGACTATCCAATCATGTATTCTGTGTCAAATCTCAATGGGTAATGTTGGAGTATTCTTTCTTGGTGACCATTCTTATGGAGGGAAGAGAGATGAATGTAGCCCCTTATCTCTCGATTCCCTTTATAGGATGTATTCTAAGCTTCAAGCCAATACCTTCAAATCCAATCAGGGTGGGCCACTGTGGGTCCTCCAAATGTGGTTGCATCCCTATTTTCCTGAAAGTAGCTCAAGTTTTATCCATCAAAAAGCCTTTTATCACACCAAGCCTCACAACAAGATATTAGAATCTCTTATTAGAATGATTAGGGGTCTGAAATCTGACCATCCAAGGCTCCTCCTTCAACCTTTGTTGGAGGTTTATTAAGCCCCCATTTTGGATTGTTTATCATCTCCCATTGAGGTAATAAACTCTTGTTAGGGAACCTTCTTGATTCCCAACGACTTATTTTGTGTCACTTCTCCTCTTAAAGCCCCTGACACTAAATCTTATAGGGATATTTACTTTGTTGCCCAATTTTTAAGATAGTTTGGCATATATCAGGCTATTCTAGTTCCTAGGAGGAGTGGTGCCAATATTTTTTTACTGGGCATGTATTCTCATATTCCCAAGGAAGTTGTTTTAGCAGGGTTTTTCAATCTATTGGATTCTTTTCAATCATTTTGGCTAGGTTGTTTTCAATGAACTTGTTTGTAGACTTAGCCTGACCATTTGATTATGGTGTTGCATTAGTTAAAGTTATCCCTAAACTTGAAGTAAATTTCAACACCATTTTTTACTAAAAAATTCTTGCATTGTTTTAGTTTATGGATTCTAGAATTCCAAACCTATACACAATGCCCTATAAGAAGTCTACTACTTCATTTTGGGTAAATAACTTCAAGGCCTTGGCTTATATTCATTTGGTAAAATAATCAGTTTCCATAAGTACAAAGTTGTACAACCTGAAAGATGGAGGAAATATTTTACCAATGACATCAATTGTCCATCCTCTAAATGGGCAATGTTTCACTACATACTACTACTAAATAGTAGACACAAGCTTTAGAGAGCCATGTTGTTGGCATTTTTGACATCCTATAGCAAATTCCACACAACCTTTTAAAATGGAAGGGTAATAAAAACCATGCCTTCTTAGCAACCATCTCATTTTGGGACCAACTTGATGAGCCCCACATATGCCTTCATGGACTTGGAAAATGGATGTTAAACCTTTCTCTTTACTTAATATATCTAATATCATTCCATCAACACCACTTTTGAATAAATTTCTAGCATACATAACATAATTGGTTTCTCTTAATCAGACAGACCTATCAATCTTTATATTTGACTCAATTAGATATTCAATTAATGCTTTTATCCAATCCTCATGAACATTTGTGTTTTTAATTTCAACCAAAGGCCATCTATTATGAAGTAGTGATAATAGTTCAATAATGGAACTTAATTTTAACTTAACTTCAAAGATATCATCCGGCTTAAATACCGATGCTTTTTGAGCCATTTTGTTGGCCTCTTCATTTAGAAATCTGGGAATCTAATTTAATGTGACTTCATCAAATTTAGAAGGCAAGTTCAAAGCCACTTTGTTATATAACGTTAATCCATCATTAATACATTTATACTATCTAGTTAATTATCCTATGACCAATTGAGAATCCTCGTATATTTTAATTATAGAAGCCCTATAACTTTGAAATATCTTAATGCCTATTATGACAACTTTATATTTCACTTGATTATTGGAACATGAGTTATTTTCTAATCTATACCCATGTTTAGTTTCGATATGGTTAGGGGACTTAATAATTACCCATAATCCTATACCCATGTTTAGTTTTGATATGTTCAAGAGACTCAATAATTACCTATATTCCTATACCCATGTTTGGTTTTGATATGTTTAGGGCAGTAATTACCTATATTCCTATCTTATCTCAGTTTTGGACCATCAAACCATAACTTCCATGGGCATAAGGATATGTATCTCATATCATATTCACTTTTTGGCTCATCTTCACATGAATGATCTGCCAAAAAGTCAGCCAATGCTTAGCATTTTATAGCCCTTTTAGGTACATAGTGTAGGAAATATTCGGATAAAGATAACACCAATTTACCAATGCTATTACACAAAATAGGCCTTATATATGTATTTAATCAAATCAAACTTTAAAATGGAATACACATATCTAGGAAATAAGTAATATCTTAATTTCATTGCTACGAAATACAGGGTTAAACATAATTTTTCCATTACAAAGTATAGACATTTATAGTCATTCAGAAATAAACTTAGATAGTACATAACCTACTCCTTATTCTTCTCACATTCTTGCACCAACAGAACTCCAATTGAGGAATCAGCGGAAGAAATGTACAACTTTAGTGGCATATCTTTCCTTAGAGGTGCTAAAATTTATATCTTAGACAAGTATCTCTTGAGCGTTTGGAAATCTAGCTCATGGTCTTCCTTTCAATACAACTCTTTTTAATCTTTTATCTTCAAGAAATGAGACAATACATTAGTTTTTCCTACAACATTAAATATAAATATGCGAAGGAAATTAACTTGTCCCAAAACCTTTATAATTATATTTTGTTCTTGGGGATTGTGCTTTCAATTATTTCTTTGGTCTTGATCATATCAACCTGGATTCCTTTTTGGTGTACCAAATACCCCATAAAATTCCTTCCAAAAACTCCAAAGGTGCATTTTACAGGTGTGTTATATGATCATACATCATTTTTTATTTGATCATTATATCTTCAATATAACACTCTGAAAAGGTGTCAATCTTGTTATGGAAAATGGTGTCCATTCCCCTTTAGTAGGTGGTTCCTACATTCATTAATCCAAATGGCATCCTCATTCATTCAAATGTCATTAAACTACCACGACACCTAAAAGCAATCTTATGCCCATCTTCTTCGGTTATGCGCATTTGGTTGTATCCTAAGTTGCCATACATCATAGACATGATAGCGTGACCAACAGATCTATCAACTAATAGGTGTACCATTAGCATTGGATATTCATACTTTAGAGTGGTTGAATTTAAGTTTCTGAAGAGAATGCATATTCTTAATGTTTCATTTTTCTTAATCATTGCCACTACATTAGAGAGTAATTAAACATACATGGCAGTTATAATGAACCCAACCTTCAACAACCTTTTAATTTCCTCTTTTATTTTTTATTATGACTTCTAGAGTTATCTAACGCGGCATTCGTTTAACAAGCTTATATCCTTCTTTTATTGGCAGTCTGCGATCCATCATTTTTCTATCAGACCTAGTTAATTCATCAAACTCCTAAGATAAACAACCCTTATACTAATGTAAAAGGCCTACAGCCAATTATTGGATTTCTCTGCTCATGTTTGCACGTATGTATGTCACTCTTTTATTTTGTTTTGTTCGGTTCCTAATTTCATGTTCAATAAAGGATCCAACTGATTCACCATGAGTTCTTCATATTTTATTGGAAAAGTTGCTAGATCACCACTCTCTAAATTTATACAACATAACGGTCTTGCATTTTTCTAAATTAAATTGTGTTCTATCCATTAATAAACTTTTTTACTTAATCCTATCAAACAAAAGGCTCGTTCCTCCCAAAATTCATCTAAGACTTCCATTTTATATGCCTTAGGTATTAATGCATCCACCTTGACAGACCCTACATTTTCCTAGTAGAGTTTAACTTCAACATAGTTAGAGTTAGTGTGGAATGGTAAAGGATCTGCTTCCACCTCCTCTATACTCCCACCCTCCTACATCAACAATAAATTTTGATGCATAGAAGAAGGGATATATTTGTTATAAAGGATCCAATATCTATTAATTAAATCATTAAATCCTAGTTTACTATCGATAGTAAAGAAAAAAATTAGTCTTTTTTGTGCCTACTTCAATATGTATTGATTGTACACCTTTGGTCAACTTTTTATCCCTAGAAAAACCAGAAATTATGGTTTGAGTCAAAACCAATTTAGCATATTTCTTCTTTATTCTGGAAAGCGTGGAGTATGGAATTGTGTTAATATGAACACCGTTATCTACCAATATTTTATTTATTAGTACTTAATTCATACAAGCCTTTATAAACAATGGCCTAATATGATTGGTCATATCTTTAGTAGGATATTCGAACATATATATAAGATATAAAGCAAACGAAAAATTGGTCAAGGTTTTCTACCTCTGAATATTCATCTTCATCCATATTTATCTTTAGTACTTCTTTCCCTTCTCCATTTTGAACCTCTTTAGGAGGATCACTTCCATGTTAAATGGCGATTTTTGTGATAGAGATCCAAATTGGATGAATTGTTATTGAGCAGTCCCTTGAATAGGTCATGTTTCATCCACATCCATCATCTCCTCTTTGTCTTCTCTTCCATATGATCTATCTTCTGATGCGTTGTGCCTATCTACACACACAGCCTTTTCCAATTTTTTAATCTTCTCTACCAATATGTCTGAAGAAGATTGTCTGACATCTTGCTTTCTATGGAATCTTGGATTTGTATTTGAAGACAAAGACACGATACCTTTTGATCCACTTTCATGTAAACTGCACCAAAAGAGTAAAAATGTCGCCTTTTTTCGGCCACATGCTGTTATGGTCCTTCATCGAGACAAAAAAACACGCGTCTGCCGTCAAACTCCTTGACCATGACAACACACGTGATATTTTTTTATCACGATCAGCGTGACAAAAAGAAAGTCAGGATTTCAATCCTTAAAACCTCTTTTTCCCACCAAAACACTATACTTTCCCTCCTCTGTCTCATCAACCAGGCTCCTTCTCCCTCCTTGGTAAAAAATCCACCATGATTCACCTAGAGTTATGATTTATATATACATATAAATGTAGTTTTAATTCTTAAATACATGTGTTTATTTGTTGTAAAATAATTGTATTTAGATGTATAGCTTTATATTGTTATAATACAACTTATGCAAAACCTAGGTTTGAAGGTTTGAACAATTTGACTTTGATATTTGTTTGGGCTTGAGTACATGTGTTTGTTTGTTATAAAATAGTTGTATTCACGTGTATAGCTTGATATTGTTAAAAAACAACTAGTGTAAAACCTAGGTTTGAAAATTCTTACAATGTGACTATTTGACTTTGGTATTTGTTTGGCTTGCATATATATGTTTATTTGTTGTAAATGTAATCATTTTGGTTAAAAAAATAATTTGTGAGTTTATTTAAAAATGTGAAAGATTTTGAGATTTGTGGCTTTGATAATGTTTGTTATAAATATAATAAAGAACATAATGAATGTTCTACCATAATTTCCAATTTGGTATGTATAAGCGGCTTAGGGTTTCAACTTAGGTTTCAAAAATTGGATTTGATTGGGTTATAAAGTATAATTAAAAATAATTTTAGTATGTATACGTGGCTTAGGATTTCAACCTAGGTTTTAAAAATTGGATTCGATTAGGTTATAAAGTATAATTAACAAATTTGGTATGTATATGCGGCTTAGGGTTTCAACCTAGGTTTTGAAAATAGGATTAAATTAGGTTATAGAGTATAATTAAAACCAATTTGGAATGTATAGGAGGCTTAGGGTTTCAACATGACAGTGTATCAACATTGTTGTTTAAACATGATAGGTTGTTAATTAGATTGCTCTTGTGTCTGAGTTAACTAATGATTAAACTACCCATGGGGATAAAATAACTCATAGAAATACCCTATTTGTTCACATTTGGTAGGTAACGATTCCTATAAGTTGTTATAGGGTGTCCTCTATATAAAGAGTGGATATGTGTGACAAATAGACTCAGTGATGTGTACTGCAGAGGTGCTAACAAGTTTATAAAATTCGCAAAGAGGTGTATCAGTGATGAAGAGTTCTCATGTCCTTAAGCACGTTATATAAATGGAAAAATATTTTAGTGAAAAAAAGTTGAATTACATTTACTTAGATAGGGCATGCGATGGGAGTGGGTTTTTTCACGGGGAAATACATTGTCCCTTTATCCCTAAATAACTTCCACTACAATCGTTAAATAGGACAACAGTGGAAGGATGGGAGGATCACGCCGTAGAGCACAATATATTAGATGATCTAATAGGTGATGCTTAAAGAGTTTATGTAAGGGAAGATAATGAGGACTCTGATAAAGAAGATAATGAATCTTGTGGTGGAGGTTCTAGTGCTCATGAAGGTGTTTAGATAAACCTTACTGATGATTATAAAAGTTTGAAAGTCAAATTGACCCAACCGCTGTACCCTAAATGTGAAAAAGTTAAATTAACTCCGCATGCCCTGGTTAGTTTGCATGGTTTAAAGAGTCGTTTTAGTTTGTTTGGCAATAGCGTGACAGGGATTATGAATTGGGTGAAGGGTTTTCTCCCCAAAGAAAATAAGCTTCCAAATACCTATCCGAGTATGAAGAACAGTTTGAAAGGTTTAGGAATGAAATATAAATCAATTCATTCTTGCAAGTATGATTGTATACTATACTCGAAGGAGCACAAAATCTTGATCATTGCTCGGTATGTGGGGAACCTAGATATGTGCTAGGGCATTGTTATAATGATAAGATAGACGCACTTTCAAATTCTCCAATGACTTGGCATATTGGGGCAGACATGGGGGATAATCTCACGCGTCATCATATGGACTCAACTATTTGGAAAAGCACATCGTGGATATAAAGAAACTTTAACTAAAAAAACTTGCGTGTTGGAAAAGTACTTCCCCTGACATTCTTTGATATAAGTATTCACTTCTTGGAGTACTTATGCAATGTGGCGCTTATTGGCAGCCCATTAAGATATTGATGGATGTACCCATTTGAAAGGTTGATGAAATTTTTCAAAGAGCGTGTTAAGAATACAAGGTATATTGAGGGATTGATTGTGAATGAATACAATATTGTGGACGCATTTGTATTCGCTAGGAAATATATGCCCAACCCTAGCATTGTAGATGATGGAGATGAGTTTGCCGATGAGGGTGGTTAAGTCATGGGCAAACGAGTTAACTGATAAGTTTATAATATGTTCAAGTGACTCGTTATATGTTTAAAACCCATGAAGATGTTGAAGAATGGAGAGAGCAAGTTCATGTTGTAATTTTACTTCATGTTGTTATCTTATATACTTCGTCACCTTCCTGATAAATTTTTCCATTTAAAGTAAAAAATATAAAACGTTCGGGCATAACCAAAAAATAAGGAAGGTTTCACATTCAGACAGTGAATTTAGACTTTTGGTGTCACATGAGGTAATTATTACGTCAAACATACCTTATTAAATGATAAATAATTACAAGCTTTAAAACTTATATAGTTAATTTATTTAATCCATAATATTAGTTGTTGAAGATGGGTGATGCTACATCAAAGCTTTCTTGTCTCGCGACTAGACCCAATTTCATGGCACACGAATATAATAAGTATCGACTGAATGATTATGTATTTTTGTTGAGGTTGTACGAGCAAAATGCATTGTTACAAAACAACAACATTTCATATAAGGCTCTTACATATTTCAGGGTGAGTGCGAAAGACAAAAATCTCATTGAAGCATAAATTTCTTAATATGGTCTAATTATGAATATTTTTGAATTAGACTATATATGCTTCAAAGAGGATGTGTTTTACTGTGATTGGGTAAGATCCGAGGACAAAAATTCTTATAAAGTCGATTCGGGTACTAATTTGATAATGCAGACTTTGTTCAAGTGAAAATATCAAGAATGATCATCCATTTATTTGTTCACGTGAAAATATCAAGAAAGTGTTTTACTCAGAGTATATCAATAATGAACCGTGTTTAGTTGTCTTACAAGTGCCAAATCATCTAACTAGTAGTGTGGATGACCTAGCTGCAGCTACCGAATTTCAATCCATTTTGGATGATAACTCGAACTTGAAATATTTCTTAACACTTTACATGAGTAGATTTATTTACATTGTAAAATGTATTGAGGATTCCAATTTGTAAATTGTAATATGTAATTTGAAATATATAGTTTGAAATAATCTCAAATATTAATTTATTGTTCGTTTACTCTAATGTTAGTTGTTATATTAAAACAATCGTGTGAGTATTTCCATTTTATTCTTATATCTCGATTAAGTATTTTTGCTTGATTAATAATTAAAAACAAGTGGGTGGATTATTTTTGTGTTATTAAATTCTTATACCCCTAACATGGATATTTCCATTTTATTATGCTACAAAAGCCTATTTTTTCCAGAATATGACTTCATCGGGCCATCAACCCCATAGAAGAGCGGGGGTGATGAAAGATCACCTAATAACAAGTCCCTCAAGTTTGGCAAGTATGGGATCATAGTTGAAAACAAGACTAATATAAATATGAGAGGGTTAGAGCTAGTGAAATCAGTTTGGTCCCGAGTAAGAAGATTGGAGGATCATGCTCGCGGAGCTGAAGATGGTCATTTAGGAGGCCTTAGAGGTATGCAAATCTCAATATTTATATCATATATATGGATTTCATATAAAAAGGTAGTATTATATTTTTTAAAGTTAATTCACTAACTTTGTTATATTATATGTTTATTGGACAACAATAATTCAACTTGCCCCTGGAAGCGCATGACAGTGTATTGTCGGGTGTAAGCGAGTAATGGAAGACATAGGAGAAGAACTGACATTCTCATTATTTTGGGAAGCACTGAGAGTGCGTACTATAGTGTAGGGACACCATCCCAAAGAAGGAGTTAATCACGTTAGACAAATGGTGAAGGTTTTTTCGTAACGAGGCATTCGAGAGAAAGTTGTCCTCTCTTGGATTGAGGATGACTAACCGGACAAAGAAGGTGGATGTGCACTACTCTGGGAGGACATCTTACATAGAGGTGCAACATATAATTGTAAGTAAATTGATTTAAATTATATTTTTGTATTGGCAACTAAATTAATTTAATTTTGTTACATTTTTCTTTAATATGGTCGTATTTTTCAAGAGTTTGGGAGTGGCTCAGGGGAAAAGATACATAGGATCGACTCATATATGAAGATTCGGATGAAGAAGGTGAGCCTCCTAATATGTTGGTCGCCGACACCATAGTAAGTTATAATTGAAATTTTATTATGAATTTTATACTTTTATTAATATTCTATTTTGAAGTTAATATCGTATTTTTATATTGTTTTAGGAAAGGCTAAAGGTGGCATACAATGCCCAGAGTGATGCCGATATGTAATCTCTGAGTACGGATGCACTAATCCAAGTGGTGGCCCTATATAAAAAAGGTCGTACTCGGAGTATCAGTTCCCAAATAGGAAAGTCAAAGCTGATGGGCGTTGCTTGCAGTAATAGTGGATTATCCTCCAAATTTGACACGTATAAATAAGGCACGAACACAAAATTGGAAAGTCTCCAATAAATTATAAACCACATGTTCTAATGGGTCAAGCGCATAGTCAAGGATAAAGGGAAAGGGAAAGGGAAGGCAAATGATAAGGGAAAGGGTAAGAAGAAGACCGGTGAGGGGATCACTACTCCATCCCTCTCACTGAATTTGGCCTACTCATTATCCCCATGCGGCATATACTTTACCCCCCGCCCAACTATCCCGACTTTATTTAAGCCATGTGGGGAGAAAGTGTATATCCTTGACACATGTGGAGGAGAATGAATAGCCAAGGGAGTAAAGGACATGAGGATCACTTTGGGTGCCATGGTGTACAACCGTCCACTGAAAGATTTTGAGTCATTAGTCTGCGTTACTCAAATTATGGTGGGGAAAGAGAACGAGGTATTATGGTTAGACCAACATGCCGGTGTCCAACATATTAACGGCACGTTGTGAGCATACATCGTTAAGCCGACTTTTCTCCTCAATCCTTATTAAGTCTTTGTAGGATGTTACATTTAATAAAACTTGGTTAATGTAATTAACCTTATGATGCTTTGATGTAATTAACTTGAAAGATTAATTTGTTTTGATATATGGAATTAGTGTTTTTTGGTTTTGATTTCATTGCTATGTCATATTATATTGTTGATTATGTTGATATTGGTTTGAAAAAAAATAAGATTTTTTTAAACAAGTCAGAGTGACAAAAATATAGACAAAAATGAGGGTCATTCGCATGACCTTATTTTGGACCATGCACATGGTTGCATATATATTTCAGGATTGCATTCAATTGTGTGCACAACAAAAGTTAACTGTTTGCACGGCTAAGTTTGGTCTTGTCACGATCGACTACCTTTATAATTATGGTATTGTCACGGTCCTTGACCATGACAAAGTTTGATCACCCTAGTTTATGGGTGATATCCTTATTGTAAAAATAATTGTGACAAAAAGGTGTTGTCACAGTCAAAGACCGTAACATTGGGAGTTGTCATGCCTAAACTTGTCATGATACTTGACCATGACAATCCGACCAGAATGGTGTAGTGGTAAAATCTCTAAGGAATCTTTCTAGGCCCTATATTTTATTTGGATCCACTTTTTTTAGGTGCGAGAGATCATAATTCTCGGCTTTCTTTTCTTTAATTTTTGTGGTTGCATAAGATGCCACATCCCCGGGGCTAATTTTTTAGGCTTCACAAGCTTTAGCCTCCTAGGAATCTCATTGAACTATTGGGTAACCTTTGGGTCTTAGGCCACGAACCAATTCAGTACCCCCTTTACCATGTAAACTGATTTTACAATCATCATGGGCCCTAGTGCTCCTAAGTATTGATAAGATTTTACTTCATTAAAACTTAGTCTGGTGTATTGGTAGTTATTTTGTGTCTTTGTGTTTCCTAAAGGATTATAAGGGCCATTGAATAACCTTATTTCCCCTGGGGTAGATCCTTTGAAAGCCTCTTAGTTGTATAATTCCCGGATCTTATCAGAATAACCATAGTTTCCATTTTTTCTTCAGCTTTTGTTGTTGCTTCACTTTTTAGCAATAATTTTACACATCTTGAAATATTGTTCCCCGCACCTAATGCCTAAATGTTTAAATATTTTATGATCTCGGTCAGCAGCTACTCCAAACTTCAAAGCCTTGGAATCTTCCTTTATCTTCATTTTTAACACAACATGCCCTTTATTTATTAGTAAATGTATGGACTACATATTAGTTCCCATTTTTTTACATTGGGAAATGGTTCTTCATCAAACCCCATAGTATTTCCCTCTTTCCCAGGGAATTTGGTTTTTTCGTTTCAGATCAACTCTTGCACCCTATTACGAAGAAGAAAATAAGTATTAGTTGATTGAGAGAAAATATTATGCCATTTACAATAATTTTCCACTTTCATTTAAGGCATACTTAAACTTTTTACATCATAGGGAAGTTTTATTATATTGAATTTTAGAAAAAAAAATAAAAAATTTCTTCCTCCTTAAATATGTCAAAGCAATATTACTTGATTGTCCCTTTTGATTTTGGAGAAAATAGGACTTTTATATTGTACTCTTTCGAACTAATGGTTCACATACTATATATTTGGTTTTAATTGTTTCAACAACATATATTTCTATATTTGGGCCCTTATAATATGTTTTGAAAGAAGAAATGTTTATCTCATAATCTTCTTCTAGCAGAGCCTCATATACAGACACTTTCGCAGTTAATTCCACCAAATCTCTGAATTTAGCAGTGTCAAACTTTTTTCGAAGCCTAAATTCCCATCCATTTTGGGAAAATATGAAAAAAAATCATATTCAAGTAACACTATATTACATTTGTTCCTAGATTTTTTTAACCTAATATAAAGCTAGTTTCTTTTTTATCTGGATTTTGTCTTAATCTAGCCAAGTCATCCATAAAAACTTCTGGTTCAGTTTAGAAAATTTGGGCATCAAACATATCCTTCATTTGTTGCTAAGTTTGTATATATTTTGGTGGAAAGATTCTGAACCAAGAAGATATTGCATCAATGAGGGAACTAGAGAACAAATATAGTTTAAGGTACTCATCAGTTATTACATTAGCTCACTGACTAGTGAACCATTTTATATGCTTCGCTATGGATTGATTCCCATCTCTAGAGAAAAGAGGGAAGTTTGAGAACTTAAATCCCTTTATAAGTTTAAACATATCCACCCATTCAGGGTATGGTTTCCTATAGATTGGAGTTTGCAGTCCCCGAGCCATTGTTCCTTAAATCTTATGTATGAGATTTACAATTTAACTCCTCCCAACTCCCCTAGTTAATTTCATGTTTGGTTGGGCAATTAATTGGTTTAGCACCGGCATTGGTTGCATAAATAGAGGTAGGATTTATGAAGAGGCATTATGTTGTGTTTAGAAAGGCATTGGTGAGATGCCTGAAGAACTTGGATGTATATCATTTGGAGGGGCTCATTACCAAATCTCATGTTATTTCCCAACCCCATGGGTTCATATTCAAACACAAGATTACGAAGACTTTATAGTTTGAACCCCTAAAAAACCTAAATTAAGCCCATTATAGTATAGTCTAGTCCTTCCTACTTCTAGGGCATGCATCCTCCCTATTAGGTTATTATAACCTACATGTTGGTTAGTTGTAGATTTTCTCAAACCCTCTAGTGAGTTGTTCACACCTAAATGAGTAGTTTTGTGTAGTTTTCTATCCTTAGGTTTGTTCAAAAATTAGTTTCCCCCTTATTGAGTCTTAGCACATTGGGTGAAAAGGATTGGGTTATGTGGTCATGTTTACACCAATTTGTGGTATGTACCCTTCACCAATATATAATAGTTGTATTATATTACCAAGATAATCAAGTACTAGGTTCAACTAATGTATCAATTCCTCTTGGGTGTTTGAGGACACACTTACAACATGTGTTACACTTGGATTTTCAGCCCTTGGAGCCATAGTTCCAGTTTAAGTCTTAGTTTTAAACATTTGGTCTCATTTCTTGGCCAATTTCAATCACTATTTGATCTGTGGTGTTGATATGTTAGCTAGTTGAACCAATTTTACTACTTGTGCTTAAAAAGTGTGTGTCGAAGACCCAATTTCAACCACAAAACAATTAGTAAATCTCGTAAATTATGGGGTTTAATCCATGGAGATTGGTAAAATTATTGATCAATTACACTTATAGAGGAATTTTATTAAACATATCGTGTGAGTATCAAATTTGATGTGAATTTTGTTGAATTAAATGAAGGTAATTAGAAAGTAAACAAAAAATAATAAGTAATTGAAAATTCAAATAAGAGTGAAGATTAAGGATCATGAGTTCAATATAAATCTTAACACAAATGATTGATTGACTATAGAGATGTATTGATTTGGTGAATACTTATGTGAATACAAATATCAAGTGTGAAGGTTTTAACATACAACACATAATTAAGATCTATTATGAAAAAATAAAATCAATTGAATTAGAATTGTGGAGATCCACCAACTATCTACGTTACTTGACAACATCGGTGAAGAGAATTACAATACTAACTCAACTTCACCAATTAATACATTATGCAATCAATCTATGACTAATTACATCTGAATCATATTGAATTCACTACCCTAGTCATATAGATCTATCAATTCATAGTTAAGAATTCAAAAGAAATATAAATGTATATGAAGTAAAGAAAGCACATCATAGATCTTGAATGAAAATAGGGCTTTAATCTTAAATTTTCTACAAATCAATTTTTTCTTCCTCTTTATCTGTAGAACTCGATAAGTACAAAGTATGAACTCTCTCTCAACTAAGAAAGATGTAAAATTCCTCCCCAAAGCTCAAATTTTGTTATCTTAAAACTTAAATCTCGTAATGGCATTGTTATAATTTTTGGTGAAGCAAAATACATCTTGACTTGGGCAAAATATATCATGACGGGGCAACATATATCATGGTAGGGGTAAAATCTCGGTAGGAAAAAGAAATCCTCATAGGAGCAAGATATATTTTGCCTTATGCTGTCCAAAGTGCATTTTTTCTAATACCCAAAAAATCCATTTTTTCCAAAAATCATCCAAGACTTATCTAATCTTTCTTTACAAAATTAGACATCCGCTTTGAAAGCGATCTAATACCCCGTTGATTAATCATGAATATTTCATTTAGTACCATTTATTCTTGCACATTCTAGTATTCTCATGTCGGTTAATCTCCATATTTAAGCTCATATATTGTATAACCTATATTCTTTTTGTTTATATGTTTTATGAGTTATATTTGAGCTTTTATAGGTATTATGGATGCATATTGGGAAGTTGGATACGTTTTAAGAAAGTTTCATTACAAGACGAAACTTTAAGAAAAGTTTGGTCTTTTTAAACTCCATATTTTGGATGGTATAAAATAACCAAAATGTATATCATCAAATCACCTTTGTGTGACCATTGACCATGTGTCATTTTCATCTCGAATGAGGAAGTTATGTTCATTTTAAAGAAGTTATACCATATTCTTCTACTTCAATGGTAATTCGATAATTGGAGGGTTTCAAAACACTAACATGTAGATAATTGATTATCTTCGTGTGGATTTCAACTGAGCATCATTCCGAGTTCATCTGAAGATTTTATAGCCTTTTTCGTGTGGCGTGTCAGAATTTGATCGGAGTGAGAAAAAGGTTGTCGATATCTCAAGGCTTATTTTCAATACGAGATCGACCAATCCCTTAATAGAGATCAACCTCGAGTTACTGTACACTTCCACGTATTGATATTTTTGGGGTTATTTTTCTTTGTTTTCTTTATATTTTTATTTAGTGGTATAAATAGAAAGTGAGGAATTTTATTTTAGAGATAGATATCAGATTTGAGAGTGCGCTTCCATTCAATGTCCCAACCAATTTAATTAAACTCCAATTTTTATATCCAATTTTTAATTAACCCTAAACATGCATCTAAATGATTGAAAGCAGTAAATTTATCCAGCATGCAATCCAACAATCATAAAAGCAAATTTGAGGAAAAATCTTCGAAAGGGGCAAAACCCAAACCCTTTATTTCACTATTTAATGTAAACCACAACTTACATGTACATAGAAAAATACAATGTTTTTGACAAACGAATACCCACAGGCCTCGGTTCGTTGTCTTCAGCAAGGGATCCTATAAGAACTCCAAGAATCAATAATGGATATAGCTTCTCTTCCTCACAAGTTCCACTCCAAGATTGGGTAATAGAAATATAAGGGTTTCTCAAAGATTCACAAATATACATGGGGAAGTTTGAGTGAATCAAAATGGATTTCACCCTTAAAACATGAAGACTTAAATTGTAGTAGGTCTGCAGAAGACAGAGTTAAAAAGTCTTACGAAATACCTAATGAGAGTAGGTATTTATAGGCGAAATAAAAAATCAAGGCAATGGCATGTCGTTTAAATGAAAACTGCATGTTGTTAGAACGACCAAGAGATGTCGTTTGAATCTAGATTGAATGACCTAAGAAACGACGAATCAAAAACCAAAATAGTACATGGTCGTTTGATGCACAGAAGAAATGAGCACCGCGTGACTTCTTCGAGCGACATGTCCATGTCATTTGAACGACATGTCTAAGTCGTTTGAACGACTTTAAGCGAAAATGTTAATTTTTTAAATGCCAGCCTTGTTTTTGAAAAAATACGAGTAGTTAAAAAATTGATTTAAAAATCTCCCAAATATAATTGCAAAGATTATGAACTCCAAATAAGAATTATAACATTAACGTAATGGAGTAATGGAAATCGGTTAAAGTAGAACGTCGCACGTTTGAAGATGATGAGTGCGTAATAAAGAGCACGATGCTAATGATTCGGATAGTTTCCATTATGGATGATCGTGTGTAGACGTGACAAATCTAACGGTATACGACATATCGACTGTGATCTAGGACAACTTCGAAAATTCATAAATTCTAGCGGACAATCACAAGATTATGTCCTTACAAGATTAGGAATATGTTTTTGTGGTGAGAGCTTATCTCTCTCTCCTAAGATTCAACCCATTCGTGTACGTAAGTATTAATAGGCAGCATCTTCCTCATTAATTTTAGTTGTATTTCTTATTTTCAAGCTTTGGTAATTCGTTTATTACTTTGATAATAATTTTACTTGAAATTTTTTTGCTTTACTTTACTTCCATGTCATTTAATATGTTTTCTAGATAAATCAGTTTAGGTTAAGATTGATTGAACTCAGCTTGCATTAAATGGTTGCTTTACTTTGTGATGGATTAAATTAGTTTAAATGGGTTAGATTTTTCTTGATTTTATACATAGGAGATTTAACGATGTATATCATGTACGCGCCGTATTTACAGCCTTCGTGCGTAATTTCTGAGATATTTGTTGATGCCAAAATCATAGTAAGCTTTTATGATAATTTAGAGCGTGACAACTCTAGATTTGATTAATTGATGAAATGAGATTTAATCTTCATAAAATTGTCTTCCCATGTAACTAGTTATACTAGTTAACATGAGGTGAGGGATACTATTCTCAATTTATATTTTTTTATTCGTTTGGATTAATCCTAGTTTAAATACATGCCTAGATTAATATTTTGTTAAAATCATTATTTTTTACATTTTTATTCCTAAATTAATAAATAAACTAACATCAGGCAGCATTCTCTGTGGATTTGTTACCCGAACTCGTCGCTATACTTATAAAACAAGTGTAGTAAAAGTTTAAGTTTTTTATATTATGGAGGGAAACCAAAAAAGGATAGTGCCCTTACATGACAACTCGATTTTTGCTTAATAAAAATGACGCCATTGACGGGGATTGTTTTGGATACATTTGAGAACCAAGAAAGGCTTGATTATATTGGATGCACATCACTTTGTGATAAAACATTTTACCATCTTGAGCTATATTTGGGGTAGGCATGTCTTATTCTAATGTTATCGCTAATCACATTGATAATTCTCAAAATCCCCCTAAACCTATGACTTTTGGTGAATACTTTCAAAGTTAAAAGCTTGATACATCTAAAATGTCTTTGGATGAGTATTACATAAGTCAAGTTATGCATTATGGGAATTTTGAGAATGATCTTTTCGATAGTGGGCCATAAAATCTTTATAATAAGAATGTTAGAACTAATTGTAATAACTTTCAAATTGTTATACTAATGATTTTGATAGTAGTTCCGAGGGTAGTTTCCAAGTTTCTCATTTTCAAGAATTTATGCCTCCATCTATGATGTTGCATGAGGGCTTATGCATTCTTTAGAATGAAAAGCTTGGAAACCATTATCGGGTAGAAAATCATTATTAGGAAAAAGAATTGGATTTTTTATTTGAATCCAACGATGATTTTTTTCCTGAGACTTTTGAAGTGGAATTATGTTTTCAACCAAATGAGGAATCTGAGGTTTAGAGCCAAAGATACCTACTTTGAAAGAGACCATGTTTCTTTTAGCCTAAAGAATAATGGAGAACAACAATGGCGAGGATATGAAAATCCAATCACTTTGTAATGAGATTATTTCTTCTTAGAAAAATAAAGAGGATGTGGAAACTTGTGTTTCATCTTAAATAATTTTAGAAGAAAATTTCATTAAAAGTTATTATTTCTCCTTCAAAATTCCATCTTTGAGCGATGATGAGTCATCTCTCGGGTGTGAGTTCCTTTCTTCCCCATTGCCATTCCCCATTATCAAGTCATTACAAGTATCCCATGAATCGATTAAAAACTTTTAAACATTTAACCCTTTCACTGATGAAGATTACTTGATCGAGTTTCTTTCCATAAAGGTAATTTTGCCTCCATGTGTACCACCCCCCATTTTAATTGCAAAATCTTCGAAAGAAAATTCAGTTTTTCTTGGATCCCATGTGTACTCGTCACCCATTCAATTCAAACCCCCCATCATCCTCCAAATTTTTTTATTTAGTGATGGTTCATTTCTTACACCTTATACATACCTTTCGTTATTCAAACATAATTCATATTCATTGGAAGGTATGCACTCAAATGAGGGTATGCCGATTATCCCTTAAAGTAAAATCGCATTTTGGATGGACCCTCTAAAATTTTAACTTTTAGTGTATAGTTAGCTAGAAGTTAAAATTGTAGGTTGTTTCATTCTTCTTCCTTTTTACTTATTACCTAGTGTAATTAGTAGATAGAAGTTTTTATTATTTTTCTGTTACGCTTAGTGCTAACAGGTTGTGTAGGATCTATGGACTTGTACTTTCTGAAGATCGCTCCATTTTGGGTAATATCGCTTTTTTCCTCTCTTTAACTTTGTTATTGATTCACATTGAGGACAATGCAAGGTTTAAGTTAGGGGGTTTGGAATACTCTTCACATAGCTCTATGAGTATGAGTTCCATTGATTGATTACAAGTTCTTACAAAGTATGCTTTGTAGAAAAAATTAAACATTTCAAAAAATATTTTTTTCTTTTTTCTCCCTTGTTAGGTATTTGGCCCTTATTTTCGATGATAAGTATAAAATAAATGCCCGATCAATTAGATAATTCAATTATGCATGTCCTCCATTTTATAAGTTATTAGACTTTTGACGTCGAATCATTGATATTATGAAAAACTTAATGAATCAAACTTTAAACCCATGAGCACATTCGCTTTTCTTGTTCAAATAATTTTGTTTAATATTTTTATAACTCGGTACCTTTTTGTTGCATTTGTATATACTTATAACAAGTGAGAGTTACACTTTTATTAATTTTTGAGTGTTTATATACTACACTTTAGTCCTTGAAAACATTAAATTCATTGGCCATGTCAATATTCTTTCATTGATCGTTCATTAATTGAGTTCATTATGAAATGTATTACTTGAGCATGATTTTCAAAGTTGTTTTGGCTCGATAATTGCCTAAACTTTAGGAAATAATCATAGGCCTTATTTATTATTACACCCATATTGATCTTGACCTCATATAATATGTTTCTCCTCGGCAGCCCTTTGAGCCTTAATATAGCCTTTCTTTTTAAAACCCAAAATCTCATAACCCACTCCAAATTGGAGTTTTTCAACCATACATATCACCCTCCCTACCTTAATTTGGAATGATACTTGGTGTGTATTGATTTTTTTGTCTTATGGTTACAATTAAGCACATGAGAGCGAGAAAGTGAAGAAAATAAAAAATGAGAAAGAAAAGAGAGAAATAAATGAAAACAAATGAAAAAGATGAGAAAAAGAAGAAAAGAAAGTGAAAGTGAAAGTTTTCCTTGATGTAAATTTTTTTAAATAATTCATGTCACTCTCCAATGTTATATCCATTTATTTTATAAAAAACATATTCCAATTTTGAAATTGCCCACAATTTTCCATTATCCCAAGTTTTTCATCCCCAAACACCTTTGAATCCATAAATACTCCCTTCTTTCATAACCTTAACCCTAACCCTACATTTTAACCCATACAAGTCCTATATGATCCTAAGGTGAATGTAATTCAAAAGTTTAAATTGTGATAATCTATGAAAAATCAGTTCACCTACCTTAATGAGTGCAGCTTTCATTGAGATTGCAATTTTTTATTTCATATATAGCGTTCTTCATTGACGATATATGCGCGACCTTGTTTCCATTTTCAAATACTCTTTATGCCCGTATGTCCAATTTGTATTACACCTCATTCACAATGATTTCATTTGTTGAAAGTAAACATCCGAATTATTAAAAAGTTCCAAATTATAATTTTTTCTTGTGCTCACTCTTCCTCTCACAAGAAAGGTTCCAATTGTGATGAAGTTATTCTAATAATGTTAATGATAAATAACTTGTTGAAATCCTTTTTATTGTTGTTGATCTTGTCTTATTGGTTATTTGGGCATAATTTTGAGGAAACTTGATGTTTGTGGGTTTCATCTTTGAAAGCCCTCATGAGATAACACTCTTCCACTAGGGTAACCTAGAGGTTCAACGACTTATTACATATGCTAAATGCAATCGTGTTCCCAATGAAAGTGGCTATATATATATATATATATATATATATATATATATATATATATATATCCAGGTTCATCATCTTTTGATCATTTTCATTCATCTTTATTGCTAGGCACTAGTAATGTGTAAGTTAGGGATATGATTAGTCATGAATATTGCATTTAGTATCCTTTATTCTTGCACATTCTAGTATTCTCATGTCCGTTAATTTTCACATTTAAGCTTATATATTGTATAACCTATTCTTTTTGTTTATATGTTTTATGAGGTAAATTTGAGCTTTTATAGGTATTATGGATGCATAGTGTGAAGTTGCATACGTTTTAAAAAAGTTTCATCATAAGATGGAACTTTAAGGGAAATTTGGTCTTTTTAAACTCCATATTTTGGATGGCATAAAATTAGCAACATGTATATCATCAAATCATCTTTGTGTGGCCACTAATCGTGCATTATTTTGATCCCGAATGAGAAAGTTATGATCATTTTTGAAGAGTTTTGCCATATTCTTCTACTTTAAGGGTAATTTCATAATTTTATACTGAATAATTTAGAGGGTTTTAAAACACCAACATGTATATAACTGAATTATCTTCTCATGAGTTCTGATCATGTATCATTCTGATTCCGTATAAAAAATTACAACATTTTTCGTACGACGTGTCAAATTAGATCGGAGTGAGAAGAGGGCAGCCATCAGCCCAAGGCTTAATTTCAATAAGAGATCGGCTGATACCTTATTATAGGTGGACCTTGGGTTATTTTACACTTTCACAAATTGATTTTTTGGGGATTATTTTACTTTTTTTTTTATTTATGGGTATAAATAGATAGTGGGGGCTTTTAGTTTAGAGATACAGATGAGATTAGGGAGATGTTTTTTTTTTGCGGTGAGAGTTTCTCTCTCTCTCTTAGGGTTCAACCCATTGATGTATGTAATTATTAATATGCATAATCTTTCTCATTAATTTTAGTTGTATTTCTTATTTTCAAGCTTTGATAATTAGTTTCTTGATTTGATAATTATCGTTATTTGCATATTTTTCTTGCTTTCCTTCATTTCCATGTCATTTAATATGCTTTCTAGATTAATTAGTTTAGGTTGAGATTGATTGAACTAAGTTTAGATTAAATGGTTGATTTTCTTTGGTAATGGATTAGATTAGTCTAAATGTATTAGGTTATTCTTGATTTTATGCCAAGGAGATTTAACCGTGTATATCATATATGCACCATATTTATGATCCCGCGTGCATATTTTTTGGAATATTTATTAACGTTAAAATCATAGTATGTTTTTATGACAATTTAGTGTGTGAATACTCTATATTTGATTAATTGATGAAATGAGATTTAATCTTCATAAACTTGTCTTTCCATGTAACCATTTATATTAATTAATCTAAGGTGGGGGATATTATTCTCAATCCATATTTTTTACTCGTTTTGATTAATCCTAATTTAAATACATTCCTAGATTAATCTTTTGTTAAAATTATTATCTTTTACAATTTTATTTCTGAGCAATAAATCAATTAATATCTAGCAACATTCTATGTGGATTCAATACCCAAACTCGTCGTTATACTTAGAAAAAAGTATTGTAAAAGTTTAAATTTTTTGTATTGTGGTGGAAAACCAAACAACAACCGTGTCCTTACACGACCACTCGATTTTTGACCAATCACCCATATTTTATGTGCATTATTTAATTGTGAAAATTAACTATGTGTACTTGTTGTGACATGTGATGTCACTATTTATAATTTATATGTGTTATATAATTCATGTTTGAAATCAAAATTAATACACGATAATATACTAATTAAATATTTGGAAGTGATTTGGTATTATGGGTGAATATAGAATTGTGTGGGGCTAGGTGTTGAGGGTTTCCTTATTCAGACTATCCCCTCGATGTCGGGTTCCACCGATTGTGAAGTAGTTTCTCATAATGTCGAGTCACACGGAAATAATTAATAAGTAAATTTTAACTAATTGAACTCGTACAAGCTTATAACTTAATTAAATGAGTAAATTAATTTATTAGAAATTGTCTTATTTTATGGTGACATTTAGGGCGGGTAGAATGTTCCTTTTTGATTTAAAATAATGGGCTTTAAGTCTATTGGGCTAATATATGCCTTAAGTAGGGTTTCCGACCATTTGAAGTGATATTTGGGCTCATTGGGCTGAGGCTTATATGGGTCCTAGGATTAATTTCGTGGGATGCTAAGTTAATTGGTTATTAGACATAATCTAAACACATGTCAGACATTTGGAGAAGAGGCACCAAGGGTTAGAAAAAAGACTTGGAAGATTTAGGGACTTTTATTCGTGAATTAGTTCATGTGCAAGTTTATATCGATTAAGAATTTAATTAAGATTGTGCTATAATTGTAGTAGCCATTGAAATCTAGTTAAAAATATGTATAGTCTGTTTTACAATCATTAAATCTTAATTTTTGAAATTTTATTCAAGGCTCTTTTAAGTTTAACACTTATAATAATGATTTTAAATGATTTGATGTTAAATCTCAAGTATCTGATCTTACAATTTTATTTTAATAGTGAGAAATAAATTCATGTTAATGAATCAAGTAAAATCACTTATTTTAATTCGAAAATTGATCCAAATCTGAGTTGTTTTTAGTAGAACATGAACATAGGGTTTTAAGATGTATAAATCTGAAATTTGATCCTTAAATGTTGTTTGATTCACCTAGAGTTGGTTGATTTATTTTAGTATTCTTGTTATACACCTTAAACATAAAGTAGGATGTGATTTAGGTTGTTTAAAGGCTTTAAAATTAGGTTTCGGGTTGTTAGTGGTCGTTTTGGAATTTGGAGAAGATGAACTCTATGTTGAACTAGTTAAAACGAGATTAGGATTTTGTTTGAGCAAGATTGGGTATCTCGTTTGAACGACATTTAATTTTATTAGAGAGAGATTGAAATTCTTATTCAAACGACCATTCAAATGACTTGGTTAATCTCGTGCAAATGAGAAGGAGGGTTGTTCGAACGATTGTTGGACAAGGGTGTGCGCATGGTTAGGAAATGGCCCGGTGCACTGGTCATGTCAATGGATCAAATTTTATCCAAATCCGAATCTGATGCATTTAAGTGGATATGGATCATGCCTAAAATCCGATTATCCGATTACCCGATTGCCTATTTATTAAATGGAGCGAATTTGGATTCATATACTTCAATCCGTTAATAATCCGATCCGATTAATATTTTTAATATGTATGTATATATATATATATATATATATATATTAATGTATATTTTATTTAATTATATTTTAAATATATATTTTAATAGTTTTTTATTTCATTATCCGTTTTTTGAAACATTTGCAAAATAACTTTATGAAATAAGAGTTGGAAATAAAAACGTTGCAAATCAAGTTTAACATAATTGGATAATCGAATCGGATTCGAATCCCTTTTACATAAACAGATATGGATTTGGATTTTCCTGATCCGATCCGATTAATAAACGGATCGGATCCGAACCCGTTTAACATAAACGGATATGGATTTGGTTGTGCCTGATCCGGTCCGAATTCGATCCGTTTATAGGCCTACAGTGTGCATGGCCTGGGCTGGTGTCTCCTAGTTTTTTATCAATGGTATTTGGGTGATGGTTTATGGAAGATCTTTGGAGTTAGTACTTACCTTAGGGGATATGTCTGAGGTTGAACTTGAGATACTTTAGGAATTCGTGAGTAAATGGAATTGCTATATAATTAGGGACCTTGATTATAGGATCGAATATATAGCGAGCGTATTAGATGCTTAGTGGTTGGGGAGATTATATCTAGTTTTGGAAAGTCTTGGGAGTTTGGGATAGTGTTAAAAATGACCGATTATAGTTAATGTGTGTATTAACTAGTAATATTAAATGACTTTATGTGTAACCCAGTTGAGTAGGGTTTTATATTTATTTGTTTGGCTCAGTCGCATAGGGTCGTACTCTTTTGCTCGCTTTATGTGTAGAAGTTTATCATGGTGTATGAATGATATTAGGTGATGTACTAGGAGGGATTTTTATGGGGGCATGTATGACATTGACCACATTAGTATCTCGGTGATGAGACAGGCTTTACCTTCGTCCTTTTACCCCGATCCTACGGCTGATGTACCCATGTCCATGTGTGAGGACAAAATGGGGGACTTTTAAAGCACAACCTTGGGTGTGGAGGTCATGTATTAATATAAGAATGCGTATTGATTATCCTTTAATGCAGCGTTGAGGTTATAGGGTTGGGACAACCTATAACAATACCTAGTATGCACAAGTGATCCCCGAAGGCAATAAACCCTCACAATGGGAATGGCTCTAAAACTTGCTAGAGTTTAAGTCTCCAATTTTTATTTTCAAGATTTTCAAGTTATTTTAGCTAAGTAACCTCAATTCAATAATTAGGTAGGGTAATGTGCTCATAATTTCCCAAGATTTCAAAGTTATTAAAAATCATGATGGAAACAATAGGTGAACTAGGATGCTAAAGCAAGCAAAGTAAACCAACAAGTTAAAACTTTTAAGGCTACGTATCATAAGCATGCAACAGGAAATTAGGATAAACAATATATTATTGGAGTAAAACTACTTAATAAAAGAGAAAAAAGAAGAAAAGGAAACTAAATTTAAACTTGAAAAGAAAATATTTATGGATTTTTAAGATTTTTCATTTTTATTTTATTTTTTAATAATGAAAATGTCCTTCTAAAATGCAAGGATAGAAAAAGTTACCCAGTACCCCCAAATAAAAATGACATTGTCCCCAATGTCATTAAATGGGCATGGGACTAGTCATGGAAGCATAAAGGAGGGATAAGAATGGGAAGGGATACAATATCGCTTGGAAAAAAAGGATTTAAATAAGTCATAATAAAGCGCACATGCATAAAAGAAGAACTAAAACAAAATGTAAGAATACTTTTTCTAACATTGTTCATAGCATAACATTAGGCTAGTTTGGTGTATCCCGTTACAAATCGTCACGCACCGTCAAGACAAATCGAACTTAAGCATCTCCAAGTTTAAGACTTTTCGACATCCCGTAAAGGTATAAAACAATTTAGAGTTTGAATTAATTTATGAAATTATATTTTGGGATGTTTATTTTTTTAATCAAAAACAAACAAGGCTTTTTATTTTTGAAAATATGTTTTCTGAGTTTACTGTAGGAGGAATTTCAATTTTCATTTAGCTCGTTCAAACGACTTCTGTAGGCCATTAGAACGACTTTGTAAGGTCGCTCAAAGTATGTGATCAAACTTACATCAAACTAACCTTACTGTTTTGATTTTTTTTACATCGTTAGAAGCGAGAGAAAATATCGTTTGAACGAGATATCTATCTCATTTGAACAACCCGTCCATATATCGTTCAAATGACGCGCCGCCTTGATTTCTGTATAAATACCTGTTTCATGTTCAGAACGTTTAAGACATTAGCCAACTCCATTTTAGCATAACTTTTACGAAAGTTCTTCACTTTTTATGTTGTAAAAATACTGTTTAATTCACAACAAAACATCCTTGAATATTGTTCTTATGAATTCGTTTAAACCCTAGAAAGTTTAGCATCTTTACATACACCTTTGTGGAGAAGACATTTCCGTAGATGACTTGTGATACCTGCGGGGATTCACTGCTGAAGACTAAGGCTGAGGCTGAAGGAGGAACACTGTGATTTTGGTTCTCGAAGGAATCGTTGATGTCGACTGCGGGTCTGCGGTCATTGTGATTCTTGTGAGAATCATTGTTGTATATGGCTTGTAAGTTTGTAAGTTGCAATTTGCAAATTATTAGTGGAATAAAAGGTTTTTCCCTGCAGGTTTTTTTTCTTAAATCTCATATTTATTGAATGCTTGAATGATTTATCTGTTTTATCACATAGATGCATGTTTAGGATAAAAAGATAAAATCGGTTTAAAATTGGCTTCCGCATTTATATGTGATATAAGAGCTTTTAGTTGTCTTTACCCTTTTCAAATTAGAATCAAAACTGGTTGCACTAAGTTATTGTGTTAGATCCTTGTTTATTGATATTTGGGTGATTTGATTTTTCTCTCAATGGATTCTCATAGTTTTGATGACTTGAATCCTTTGAATTTGACATTTGCAAAAAGAATTGAAATTCTTGAAAAAGAAAATTCTCGCTTTAAAATCATTTTGGACCTTTTGCAAACTTTTCAAAATCAAAGAGATTTATTTCATGAAAGATTTGTGGACATGGACCGTGATTTTAAAAAATTAGAATTGTCCAAGAAAGAGAGTGATGATAGAGTCCAGTTTTTAGAGAAAGAATTTGAGGACTTTAAAAAACTTAGGGTTGTAATTGTGTCATTGAGGATAGTGTTTTGATTAATGATTTTAAAGCATGTGAGAATATTCTTAAGGATAAATTTGCTTTCATTGAGGGGGAGCGAGATAACCCTCTAGGAATGATTGAAAATATGAAGAAGGAGCCCCTAAAACTAGAAGAGTCAAATTTCTTGCTTGAGTCTAAAATTTTGAAGTTAAAATATGATTTAAAAGACTCGAGTAGTTTGAGTAGTGATGGTAATAGCTCATATGTTTCTAATAATTTGATTGCTAAAGCCAAAACCATAGTTTGTTTTAGAGGGTTAGCCAAAGCCAAGGACATTAGAAAAGTTCAACCCATAGGTAACATTCCTCGTGTTTACACATGTTCCCATTGTGGTAGGAAAGTTCACCTTAGGGATTTTTGTTTTGATTGTGGAAGAGGTCTTCGAAAGTTAAAGTCTAGTGTCCCTTTGGTTCTCAAAATCCCTATTCGTCATTTCACATATATTTGGGTTAGAAAATCAAATTTAGAGGCGCTAGATGGTAGACTAGTTGATTCTCACATGCTTGCACATGATTCTTCTCTTGCTATATCTTACGGATGATTGCTTGCATGTTTTTTTTTTGTCATACTCTAATTGTGTCATGATATATTTTTGTTAGTGTTATGGCAGGTATTCATCTTTGTATTATATTTTTCTTTTATTGAGTCATATTGAAAATTAGAAAAAGATTTTAGTTTGATATTTTTTTTTAAATACGAAAAGATTTTATTTTGATAAATTTTTTTAAAAAATACAAAAGATTTTCTATTTTTGTGTATTTTAGTTTTACACATTTAGTATGGAATATTGGTGTGTTTGAATCCAATTCACTCCATAATTTTCATGTGTCTAGGACATTTGGCTATGACTTTACACTTAGATTGATCTTAATTATGTTTATGGAGTTATTTCAAACTTGAATGGCTTAATAGATTCGACTTTGTATATGCCTCCACACACACATGCACGAGCTTATTGGATTTTCGCTTCGTATGTATACGTTTATCTTTTCAGCTTGTTTAGTTGAAGATCAACGACTTTACACAATGATACCTAGTTATGTTTATTGTGTCATGAAGCTATTAATTTGTAGAATCATCAATATTCTAGATTTGTGTGCATTGTGTTTGTTTTGTTCATTAAGTTCAACTTTATTTGTCATTTTAGGCTAAAGCTTCATTTGATAAAGTTTTGTGATCAATTAGAACTTCTTGAACATATTTGAGTGTTTGGGTTTTAATTCATTTGTGTCTAGTTCACGCCCATTTATTCCATCCCACATATTTGGACATATTGATACTATGCTAGTGTGTAAAGCTTATGTGTTTTGTGTCATGTTTTGTAGTCGTTTATACCTATATATGTGTGCCGGATTTGCTTTGATATATTTTTCATATATTATATATGGTATTATATGTTGTTTTTGTGAATTTTTTTTTTCTAAATTAAAAAATTTCAATAATAGTTGGTTGTGTTTGCCTTTGAGATGATGATTACACATTATTGATTTATATCTTTTTGTGATGATATCTTATCTTCTTCGTGATGCTTCATATTTTATGATTATGTTTCTACTTCTTTGTCTATTTTGGATAAAAACAAAGGAGGAGAGTAAATATAAATGAGTTTGATTTATGGGGAAAAATTTATTTATGAGTTTTACTTTGTTTTAAACTCGATGCGTCACGAGGGCATATGTTTTTTTATCTCATGTGAAGAGGAATTCAAGACACATGGATGAAGACAAAGTTTGCGAAGGAGAAGAAACTTGAAGACAAAGAGACTTATGACGTTCCGCTCTAAGGTTGGTAAGGGTATTAGTAATTTTATCATTGGAGATTTTAATTTTAATTTGGTGTTTTGTAATGTTTGTTTGTTTTGTACCGGAATAGCCAAAGGGGGATATTTATAAGAATAATTTTTCTAGCATTGTTCATAGTATAACTTTAGGCTAGTTTGGCGTATCCCGTTACAAATTGTCACAAACTGTCAAGAAGAACCAAACTCAAGCATCTCTAAGTTTGAAGTTCAAATAACTTACGCATGTTATTTGAATCACTTTGTAACGTCATTCGAAGTATGTGATCAAACGTACAACAAATGAAGATTATTGTTTTGATTTTTGTTACGTCGTTAGATGCGAGAGAAAATATCATTCGAACGAGATCTCTATCTCGTTTGAACAACCTGTTCATAGCATTTGAACGATGAGCCACCTTGATTTTTGTATAAATACCTGTTTCATATTCAGAACGTTTAAGACTTTTGCCAACTCCATTTCTATATAACTTTTGTGAAATTTCTTCACTTTTTGTGTCGTAAATACATTGTTTAGTTCATAGCAAAACAACTTTGAATATTGTTCTTGTGCATTTGTTTAAACCCTAAAAATTTTAGTATCTTTGCATACACCTTTATGGAAAAAGGCATCTCCATGGGTGGCGTGTGATACCTGTAGGAATTCACTGCTGAAGACTAAGGCTGAGGCTGAAAGAGTAAGACGGCGGTCTTTATGGTTTTTGAGGGAATCATTATTATCGATTGCGGTCATTAGGATTCTTATGAGAATCATTGTTGTATTTAACTTGTAAGTTTTTGTAAGTTGCCATTTTCAAATTATTAGTGGAATAAAAGGTTTTACCCTATGGGGATTTTTCCTTATACCTTTGCTTTGTTGAATGCTTGAATGATTTATCTATTTTATCACATAGATGCATGTTTAGGATAAAAAGACAAAAATCGGTTCAAAATTGGCTTCCGCATTTATAAGTGATATAAGATCTTTTAGTTGTCCTTACCCTTTACCCAAAAGAAAAAAATTATATACAATAAATACGACACCATCTCAAATACTGGTGGGGACTGTAAGAGAAAAATTTATGATTGCTCATTTTATTTTTTATTTCGCATATCCCATTACACCCCTTTGTACCTTCATGAACGTTCTCAAGTCTTCAAGAGAAGAATTGCTAGTGTCCATTTGCAAGGATTGAAGATCGAGCATCTTTACTTTACCCAAGATGGTTTATTAAGTGGTTTTGGTAAACTAAAATTATTCAGGGATCTTTTTAAAAGAGTTTGTTTTTACAAATGTTTTGAAATGACTTTTGAAAGTATTTTGAAATTTTCAAAAGTTCGTTAGAACGACATCTAATGTCATTCTAACGAGGTTTCACTGGTCATTAGACCGAGCCTCAATGTCAGTTGGACGAGTTTTGATCTTTTGCCTTTTGGCAAGCACTAGAGTGTCGTTCGAAGTTTTGTTGGAAGGATATTCGAATGAAAGTCGATACTTCGTTCGAATGAGTACATGTGTTTTTATTTTTTATTCCAATTCAAATGCAATCTTTCATGTTTATCATTAGTTGGTATCATTCCCCTTAAATAGAGATGCAGGGACGCATTTATTTTCAATCTTTAAACTCCTCAAATTTTTCGTCCAAACCCATTGGATCTTTTAGGATCACTTTGACAAACCAAGATGAACACAATCTAAATTTTATACCCGTATAGAGATTATTTTCTACTGCTGGTTGGTGGAGTCAAGGCTCTACAGCTGAAGAAGAAAGTAATTGCAAATTCTTGAGGTTGATCGATGGATACCGAGGCAAGATCTGATTGTTGTGGGCGGTACTGGATTACATTGTTTTCTATTAAAGATTTGAACACATAATCGCATTATACGTATTGGATCTTTAAATATTTTGTATATCATTAAGTGTATTTTTTAACCTAAACAGTGATAAATATAGGTTTTTACCGAAAGGAGTGTTTCCTCTATATCCTTTTCTTCTTGTTGTTTGGTTTGGATATTGGCTTCAAAAATTGTCTTACATGCTCACCTAAGTCTAAATAAGATAAAATTTGGTAAAATGTGAACCTTTTTTGTGGTCTACTACAGCTCAAGGTGTTTGAAAAGGTCAGCCCAAAGGTCCCATTTCTCGCCGTGTCTGCACATACACACACTGTGATAAGTAAAGGTCACCTTAGGTGTTTTTTCTATGATCTTCGAAAAGACCATAGGAAGTTGAATTATAATATCCTCATAGTTCCTAAAATCTGACGAGTTAAGTATTCATCAATTTGGGTTAGGAAATCAATTTTGGAGGTGTTAAATGTTAGACTAGTTGATTCTCGCTTGCTTCCATATTCTCCCACACACTGTCATAGAGATTTTGATAATTTTTAAGAGCAAGTTGAGTTTTAAGTCAAGACTTATCAATGTTTGATGAAAGAATTTCAAAGGATTTATACTCCTTTTGAGAACACCTTTCGACCTAACGATTGAGATCGGGACTTGTATTTAGTATAGGGTGATTATCATGTTGCTATATTTTGTCCCTATAGTTAGATTGTATTTGTATGTTTATATTTTTGAAAATTTCCCAAAAAATTATTTTGATAAATTTTTTGAAAATTCATGAAGATTTTTGTATTTTATCACCATATATGGATGTGCATTTAAGATGTTCGAATCAAAACTACATTCCATCCATTCATGTGACTTTTTCATGGTGTATTGATACAAGGCTTCGTTTATTTAGTGTTCTTAATAATGCGCGACTAGCATTTCATTGTAATTGATGATTATTTTCTTCATGCTTGACTTTTTATCACTTTTATTACAAACATGCATGGACTTTTGAACATTTTACATACTTCTTATATGTCAAATATGGTGTTCTCATCTCAATAGTGTTTAAGACCGGATCAAATCTACTAGAGATAAGTTGTGCTTGTAAGAACTATTGCCCAAATTTCTTTTTAAGGATAATTTATTTTGTTTTAAGCAATGGAAAGGGGCTATGAAAGATAAAATTATCTTTGTGTTAAAAGCCACTATTGGCAAGAGCCTAAAAGAAAATTTTCAGCACACAAAAACAGAAGTGTCAAGGGCAATTTTTGTATGTCATTGATGCTTATCTTTTATGAGCATTATGATATCCTCAAAATTTTGAGAGCTTATTATTAAAAATGCAAGATTTTGAGGGTATTATAACTAGAAGATCAATAGGTTTGCACAATAGACTTTCTTAAAAAATATTAAATAGTTTAGCGTTATTAATTTGAGAAGCATTAAAATCCATGGTATTTTGTACAAGTCGAGTCAATTTCACTTTGTTCAACATTCTTACACCTAAGGTTGAAATTGAGTTCTTTCTTTAGAAGTATTTCATTGACTTCATGCGCCTTTGTTTCATATGCCTTTGTCGATTTACCCGTGGAATATGTCCACATAATTATGTTCTGCTTTCATGGTTAAGATATTTTAGCGACATTCCATGGTATGATGTATTTGTATTTATATATATTTTTATACTCATGTACTTTCTATACTGAAAAATTAATTTTTTTTCAAAATGTTACCTCTTTGGAATCTCATTACATGTGCTACATTGTTTATCTTTGCGATGATATCTCTTTTGAATTCAGGTGATGTTAACATTTCAAGATTAGTTTCTAACCATTTGTCTATTATGGACAAAAAGGGGGAGAACAAATTTAGGGGGAGTTTATTTTTTTAAACTCGTATGCATCACGGTACTTCTTTTATTTCATGTGTGTAGGTCCATTTCACCTTGATGATATCATGAACTACACGTGAAGAGTTTTAGTAGAAAATAAAAATATTTATTCTTTTTTATTTCTTAGTTTGGGAGGGAATTAGTTGTATTTTTCTTAGGGGTCATTTCGGCTTCAATTTGTGTTTTGTACCAAAATAGCCAAACGAGGAGATTTGTAAGAGAAAAAGATATGATTGCTCATACTCTATTTTTTATTTAGCATATCTCATTACACCCCACTAAACCTTCATTAAGGTTTTCAATTCTTCAAGAGAAGAATCATTAGTGACCATTTGCAAGGATCAAAGATGGTGCAACACTACTTTACCCGAGATGGTTTATGATGTCGTTTTTGTAAACTTAAATTATTATGGGGTCTTTTTAAAAGAGTTTGCTTTGCAAATATTTTTCAAAATGTTTTAAAATGATTTTTAAAAAAATTTCAAGTTCGTTAGAATGACACTTAATGTCGTTCGAACGAGGTTTCACTGGTCATTAGAACGAGCCTCAATGTCGGTCGAAGGAGTACTGCCATTTCGATTTTTGGTAAACACTGTATTATCATTCAAAGTTTCATTGGAAGGATGTTCGAACAAAAGTGGATACTTTGATCGAACGAATATGCATGTTTTTATATTTTTATCCCAAATCAAATATAATCTCTCATGTTTATCATTAGTGTAGACACCCCATCTAACGACCACCCTAAGCATCTCCTTAGGACCCTAACACTCATCCATCCACCATAAATCATGAGGCATGGTCCGAGTACTGATCTGGAGACCACTAGGCTCTCCTTGGCCACGTTTGACCATGGTCAACTCTCTCACAAAAGAATAAGCACAATAAATCTTTAAAAGGCTCTAAATTCCCTTTCCAACATCTCGCCCCGTGCGCGAATCGGCCTTATGATTCGAACAAACAATCCATTTTACTCTAAAAATCGATCTAAAGGCCACCAGGTGCTCCCGAGCCCCATTTGACTTTAGTCAACTAGCTAACTTGAGTGAACCTGAATGAAATCTCGAAGGGCACTGAATACTCTTTCCAATGGTCCATCCTGTGCATGAAACAAACTTACGGTATGGACGAACGATCCGTTTTACTCTGAAGGTTCACCGAGCACTTCCGGGCCTCATTTGACCTTGGTTAACTGTCTGAACCAAACGAAGCTGAATGAAATGTTAAAGGTCAATGAATACCTTTTCCAAAGATTCATCCCGTGCACGAATCGGCCTTACGGTACAAACGAACGATCCATTTTCCTCCGAGGATTTCTAGTCCAGAAACCAACGGGCTTTTTTGGGCCCCGTTTGACCATAGTCAACTTTCAGACTCGGGAGTGGATCAATGGCTTCTTTAAGGGTTTTGAATACCCTTTCCAACGGTCCATCTTGTGTGTGATTCTAACTTACGAATTGCATTTTATAACCATTTTTTTGAAAAACCTCAGGAGCCTACCTATCAATAGTGTGAATGAGGTGCTATGTCGATAGGCAGGTCAAGGCACCTATCGATTGGCAGTCCCCTTGGACCTATAAATAGATTCCATGACCTCACATTGAAAATCACCCTTGAACATCCCTCTTAGCAATTCAAAGAACACTCTCTCGAATTCAGAGTTGTTCCCTTCCTAAAAAGCTTATTTCCCACATTCCATTCCATTACTTTGTTACTTCATTGAGTAAATCCCTCCCATCTCTTCATACCACTTTCACCCTATTATAATATCATCATATCTACACTCAATATCAACACCAAGATTTCATAAGGAGGTCCAATTCTCCATAATTTTCTCTAAATTCTCTTATTTTAGTTGTTTTATTTCTACTTTAGCACTTTATTTCATTACATCACATATATTAATCTCAAACCTTTATTAGCAGCATTTGCACATACTCTATTTTTAGGGAAAAAAAAAACAAGAAAAAGCTGGTTTATCTATAAATTCCAAAAGAAGGATTCTCATCTCACATTCTCACCTTTAAAACACATTTTCTCTACATACACACGTGAGAGAAATCCCTTATTTGAATTTATGGAATTAATCCCACCCCATATTATATGTGAACTACGCAGACTTTGATGCCCATTGGGTTATATAGGCATCTTGGGTAAATTTTGAGATTCGAGTCCTCCTCTATATGCTTTTATAATATTATTTTAGATTATATATATATATATATATTCTCTTAATGAATGTCATATTCTTACATGCTTGTGTTTCGTTCGATATATACATTCGTTCTTCCATAACGACACGTGATTTGACAAACACTTATATTTTATTCTAATTTACTAATTTCAAGAACACTCCTAGGGATGAATTCACTCCGTCGTTTTCCATGATGTGAATTGTATGATTCCATTCTTCATCTATATTATGCACATAATCACACACTTCACGAAGCCTAACAAGAGAAGATTAACACAGGCCCATGAGAGATCGAAAGGGCGATATGGGTGCCTAACACCTTCCCATTTTGTAAATTAGTCCCCAGACCTTTGAACTACTTGATTTTGCAGGCATTAGTATTGTCTTTCATGTCGTTCTCTCGAGGCGACGACATTTCTTTTGCCTGTTTTGTGAAAAATAGGCCGGCGACTCTACCTCTACACATTACCTCACATTGATGATGGTCGAGCGCCTCGAGAAAGGGCGCAGTCCCATGTGCGAACCGAAGGAGCCTCGGCAGGGGAAAAAAGGAGTAAGCCCCCAGGATGGCCACAGTGGCGACTCTGGTAGAGACGTAATTTTAAGAGGACAGACTCTAGTTCTCCATGGGTTTTATTCTTTTCTGCATGTATGCTTATGCAATCTACCTGTATATTCCCTTTACTCATATATTTTTTGTATACATCTACCTCATGCTTATATCTACCTCATGTATATTACACTTTTCACACACTTGTATATACTCTCCTTATACACTTCACACACTTACATTTGTATATAGATTCACTCCTACTCATATACTCCACACACCACTTAGACTATCCACGCTTAGGGTTCACTAGTACACACCCACACTTGTATATATCCATTCTCACTTACACATATCACACACCACTTGCAGTTGATCCATGTATAGGCTCACTACCATACACACTCATTTGTAAATAATCACACGTCACTCACTCGCATGTATATGCGTAGTATAGTCTCCCTAATTCATGTTAGATTTACTTTCCATGATACTTGTATATTCTCCCTCAATAGTGCAATACTCATTTTCAAAAAATTAAATAAAAACTACTCTGTCTTTATAAAATACTATTTAGGACTCATATATTTTTTCACACTACATCACCAAGACCAAGGCAATATTAACCAAACTTTTATCCCGTACTGGGGGGTCACTTTGTGATGGGCTCTGTTCCTATGGGGTGCAGTTAGCCTAAGAGATATGACTCTCACCTTCCATTGGTCTCATACCTTCGATGTTTATCAAATGTTCCCCTCACATCATACCACTTTACTGAACTCACGAAGGGAGGTATATAGCAGAGAACTCATTCACGTACATCGAGTAAATCGAATTTGCTCTCATACGTACAGTCCCCACGAGGTATATGGTAAGGTAATTCGCATACACTCATGTATATCAAATGGCTTGTCCACACATACCGATAAATAGTTTCCATTATAGGCAAAAGGTATATCGTGGAACTCATTCCAAAGGGGGGAACCCAACCACTAGCCCAACAATTGCATAAACCTCTTATATACGTCAAATCTAGGGCATTCATACTTAGTTTGACGATTACCATGTAAAACTTTTTCAAAATTCTCGGTTGGTATACCACCGAAATTTTCGTACTATTTCGCCCTTTTTCAAAATAAGACCCTATCCGTGAGCCTGGAAACAAGTCAAACTGTGTCTTACATAATTTCAAACCCTATTTTCCCAGGCTCGGGTATTGTCCAGTATTTTTCTTGCATTTAGGAAAACCTAATACAAGTGAAAACCTTATAACAACACTAATAATAATAATAATAATCATGCTGAGTTTCCTCTCCTTCTTTCCTTATTTTTTTTAAAAAAACCCAAAATACCAAAACATTTTTCTCCTCTTTCTAAAATACCAAAAACATTTTTACCTCCTTTTCTCAAAAACACCAAAAACTTTTTCTCTCTTTCTTTAAAAAAAAGTCGAATCATTTTCCCTCTTAGGTTGATCGCATACCCCACTTTGGTTTGGCTCCTTATTAGCTTCGATCTTCCACCAAACCGCCCCGAAGCAACGTCGCTTCTTCTGCTACTTTGTCCGAGTTTGGATTGTACCTTCACGACATCATCATAGAAAACATTGAACAAGCATTTAATGTAGCCCAACTTAGTGCCAAGATTGTCCACCTTGAAACCGTGGTCCAAGAAATGCAGTGACAACGGGCCCAGATTCCCGTAAAACCTAAAGTCTTCTTCTCTTGTGCTATAGGTCCGTTCATTCCTGAGCTAATTTAGGTCCTTGAAGAGTATAAGTATGCTCCACATGCCCTACCTGCTAATGGTCCACCACTAACCCAACTCCTGATTTTGAATCTTTCCCAACCAGGGGCTAATCTGGTAGTACCCATGGATCCCAAAGTGGAGTAACTAAATAAGGTAAAGAAAGACCTTAAACTGATATCGAAGAAGTTTAACCAAGTCAAGATATCTGGAACTACATGGAATATACCCAAATGTCTCCATATCCTAAATCTAGACTACCATAGAGGTTCAAGATGTTAGACATCGAGATGTTCGGGGGAAACGGATCCCAAATTGTTCACCTTCGAAGCTATCACCGAGCCATGACCCTCCTTCATTCCTCCGAAGAGACAATGGCCCAGATGTTCTAGAAAACCTTGAATGAAAGCGCACTTCGATGGTTTCTATCCCTTGAAGAATCCAGAATCCGTAGTTGGGAAGATGTGGCTCGATAATTCATGTCTTAGTATAAGTAAAAAGAAGAGTTAGAGGTCACGTACCGAGACCTAGAGCTTCTTAAACAGAATTCTAGAAAATCATTCAGTATCTTTATCAAAAGATGGAGAGAGAAGGTTGCCACTATGACCAACAGACCCTTCTAGGAGGAACAAGTCAGCATTGTGAAGAAGAACCGCAACACCCCGTATTTTGGAGAATATGGAAATTAATTACATTGGTGATATAGGATTTTATTTGATTTAGAGAAATTATTTATTTTGATGATTTAAATTTAATTAATTCAGTTTAAGTTTATTTTCACGCGTGTCGTATTTTGAGGTGAAATAAGATAATTTTATAAAGTGATTTAGACGGTGATTTTGAGGTCATAGTTGATTCCAAAACGGTTAAAATAGTCAAAATAGTGTACCCGGTTGTATAGTTTGGGTCCCAGGACAATTTTAGACCAAGCCGTCACCATTTAAGGGAATTTCGGTCATTCCAGAGTTTGGGGTTTAGAGAACTCCAAAAATTGCAAGTTTATATATGCCCGAGGAGCTAGGGTTAACATAAAGCACAAGGAAGGGAGGCCATAGGAGAGGAATAGGAGGAAAGAACCAAGCTTCCTACACAATTTTTCATCCTGAACGCAACGTAACCGAGATCGGAGCGACAATCATCACACAAATTAATTTGAGATATGATATAGAGAGGCAAGTGTTTGAATTGCATTTTATGTTAAGCATGTTATAATACCCATGTAGAATAGGGTTTGATTTACATGTTGTTGGAAGAATTAATATGAATTTGGTTGGGTTAATTCATTAATTGATGTAGGGATACATGGAGAGATATTCCTTCATGTTTGTAGAACGAATTCAAAGGAATTGGGATGATTAAATCGAATGAAATCTGGTTTTTTTATGGATAAACTTGAAAAAACACATAAACTAAGGTCTTTATGGGATTTTAAAGATAATCGGATCTTCAATCGAATTCGTTGTGAATTAATGATTAATTCATGTTTAAAATCATTCCTATACATCTATGTAGTGATTAGTTATGTTGGTTTCAAATTTGGTGTGGTTTCATGAAGGTTTAAGGTGTCAAAAATGGAGGAAAAAACAGTTAGAGAAGCAGAAGGCTCACACATCTGGTATGGCGAACCGGTTCGATTTTGAGGGCGAACCGGTATGATTTATCTGTTTATAAAAACTAAAATTTGTAGATCTTTTCGTTACAATCATGTGGGTGCCAACCTCGTATTTTTATGATTTTCTACGGAATGGTGTCCGAGATCGAAATCTATAGTCAGAAATTAATTCAGGGTATAAAATTAATTATGAATTATACGAGGACTTTGGGAATTTTAATAGACCTACAGTCGAGGCTTAGGCTTATTCATAATGATGATAAAACTAGACTAGGGACTACGAGATTTAACCGATTGTGTTGCGTATTGGGTATTTATGAATTAGGTTACGGGAAGAAAAAACGATTACCTAAGTATTAGTACCATTAGAATGGTGAGGTGTTAACTTCTGAAATTTCTTAAAGGATGATGAGGACCCTTCGGGTAGAGAATAATAATAAAAAATTAAGGATAGAGAGATATATTATGAATAAATGGTACGATGAGTATTCGAGTGATAAATACTACGTACGAGTGATTACTATAGGTCAAGTGTATACCTATACGGATTATTTTATTGGTTGTGTATATACATATACTGAATATACATATGGATAGGTTGTGTGTATGCCTAATATGTGCTTATGTGTATGTGAACATACTGATACTTGTTATCATAGAGGTCCCGCGCAGTGGGCGATCCCACCTTAACGATTCTAGTGAGGTATGGATTTGTGCCCAAGAATATATTGTTGTTAGTGTATAGTTATGTGAGAGAATAATGAAGCCGACAGGTCGTTTGGGTACATTAGGTATGCGCGCAGCCCCAAAGACTTAATACTATATTCGCCTCCAATATGTGTTGTCTTGATTGATGGTTCGAGGAGATATTACCGAACTGATAGTCCTTGATTTGGTACATGAGGTACATGGACTTGATAGCAGAGTACGCAAGTGTGCATCATGGTGGTCAGTCCAATGGATGTTATATATATATATATATATATATATATACTTGCATGTTTTATCATTCTTATGTGTGATAGAAGTGAGATCATATAGTGTATATCAAAACAATGATTAATCTACTTATGTGTGATAGTAGGAGGACTAGATAGTGTATATCTAAACATGGCTAAATCTACTTGAGAGTAAATAGTAGAAAAGATAGATAGTGAGTATCTAAAGATAAAGTAAGTGTGCGAATTCAATATGATGGTAACAATGCTAATGTGAGGCTAATGTCAATTACTAGTTATTCGGGAACGTACTATATGAGTGGTACGAGTAAGTTAAAAAGAAACTTAACTAAAAACTTAATGATAATTAAAGGTATAGGACAGAGTACTGTATGGGCAGTATGGGTGAGCTAGATTGATTAATGGTTAATTAGATACCGAGGACCTAATTAGATTGGGTAGCATGAATAGGTGGGTTTAGTAAGGAACGATAGGTGCGCACTATAGATGAGAGGTGAGTGACTCAAGAGAGTGTTCGCAACCTAACATGTGTATCTAATAATTGTTCATTTAAACTGCAATTTAAATGTTTACTAAATATCTTCAAAAGAACTTGGGCTCTGGCCCGTACTTGCCAAACCTTTTTCCAAAACCTTTTAGGTATCCAGGCACAGGGACACCAAGAAGGATTATCTTTTCCAGGGATGCGTAGCTGAAACACTTGTGGATGCTTGTAAGATTTGAACTTAGCCACTTCAGATACTTCATTCCTAGTATAGGGTTCAGTTCAATATTTCATTCGGGCATGTTGACCTCAGTGATTTCATTAATGTTAGTTAGACTTTGTTTTCAAATTTTTATTCAGGTTGGACTTTTATATTGTATTTGTGAACTGATGGTTTATTTGGTACAGTTTTATTTCAGTTATTTATCTGGTATTTAGTTCAGATCATATTACTGCATGGATGGCTTGTTTAGTTTATTTTCTATTCCACTTGTTGTTGTTAATTTTTTAAATTAAGAAGATAAAATTTGACACCGAATTTTTGAATACTAGGTGGTTAGTAAAGTTTTAAAAAGTTTTCGACAGTGATGCTAAGAATGAACCAAATGAGAAATCTATTTTAATTGGATATAGAACTGATCACCCGATATTTAATAGGGCGGGGTGTGATAAGAACTTATTGCCTCATATCTGAGCACCCCTGGGAGGATAGTACTACCCGCACTTTCGAGTCCTTCGAGAGGCTGGTGTAAAAATCGAAGAAGGTGTCACCAAAGTGGACTCTGAACCGAAGAAGGTGACTGGATAGTTCAGCCCCCGAAAGTATGAGAAGCCTGGTAGTGATACAGTCTCAACCATCAACAACATATCCCAACCCTCTACCTCTTAGGCACAGAAAAGACTCCCTAATCCTACTAAAAAAGATATACTGAGCTCCAGGCTCCCCCTGTCCAAAGTCTACATGTCCCTGTTAAGACGAAATCTCATCAAACCATTGGACCCGCGTCCATTACCAAATCCACTCCCTGAAAAATTCAAACCTGACGCCCACGGTGATTTCCACCAATCTGCAGGTCATACCACCGACCAATGCTTCCACCTTAGAAATGTTATCCAAGGCCTAATAGATTGGGGTATTATCTCCCCACCAGCTAATCTTAAACCCACTATCATTCATAACGAACTTCTAGGACATACAAATGCCATATTTATAGAAAGTGACCCAGAGTTTGACCCATCTACTCAAATCGTGCCCAGCAAAGCGCTTATCATCCCTACAGTCTCACCTAAACCTCTCAATATTTGTCCATCTTTTCTCCTACAGCCTACATGTCTTACCGATCAAGATCTATCACTCCTTATAAGGGCTTGCATTGTCATCTGCACCTGATCTGAGGGGGGACGCATGTAGTTACCTATTGTGTTAGACCAACTCGTGGAATTTCGCATGAAATTTTCCATTAAGATGTTCGTCGATTATTAAAGTTTCAGTGGTTTTTTCATGAAAGTTCTGAAGTGGGATCGGGAATCAAACGAATGGGTAGTGCCTGTTGAAGAAGTTAATGTAGATGATGTGGCACAAACCATGGCCGATATGTTTCGACAGACAAGTGAAATCTGTAGCATCTCTGAGTTGCTCACCACTTTGAAGCTTTAGGGATGATTGGTCCCTTCACTCCTGCATTCCCCCGTTGTGTGGGAAGATTTATACAATGAAGCCATTAAGGTGGTTGAATGTATTAATTACTCTTGGCAAAAGGACATAGTCACTACCAAAAGGGGGGATAATTTTGATAGCTCAAATCATGAACTAGATCATGAAGAAGCTAGTCCAATTTCCAACTTGTGTGGAATGATCTCATTCAAGGATTTATTGGGGAAATCAATAAAATGTTTGTTCAGCCCAAGATAGTTGAAGCCATGGGGTTCTTATTCTTTCCCCTCTTCTGTGAACCTATTGACCAAGTCGGGGAGACACTACAAAGATCAAAATCTTCAGTCATCAGGGGTAGATAAAGGAAATGGAGTTATCGAAGAACTTCCCATGATAGAAATGACCATATAAGAAAATAAAGTCCGTAATTAGCTCAAGAATACCCAAGCCAATATCACCATATGGGTACTTTTCATGCCTTCATAGTTTCACCGAAATGCCTTCATAAAACTCCTCACGAGAACCCCAGCACTTCCTTTCACTAATCCTGAAGAAGTTATAAATATAATTGGGTCCCTGACCTCTTCCAGACTCATTTCCTTTTCTGAAGAAGAGATATCGAAGTTCAGTCCTGATCATAACTATGCCCTCAACATCTCTATCAAAGTCTTGGGAAAGACCGTCCCACTCTCACCTTTCGACAAAGAATCTACTATCAATATATGTTCACTCAGAACCTTAAATTGTTTGGGATTGAAAGTTAGTCATCTGACTCCCACTGTTGTCGTCGTACGTTCTTATGACAATACTCGTCGAGAAGTAATGGGGTTTATAAAAATCACACTAGGGGATGACCCTATCAATTCTGTCACTAAGTTCCAAGTCATCGACATACCTGTACATTTCACTCTTCTCCTTTTCCATCCATAGCTCCATAGAATCCACAGACTATCCTCTTACCTTTATTAAAAACTAAAGTTCTTCACCAAAGGTCAGTTATCATCATTTTGGGGGATGACGACAGTATAGACAATGCCAGCATTAGTAGTACGACATTGGAAATTCAACATGGGACCAATGACATGCTCCTCTCTAGTTTTAAAATTGATCCACTCCCCTCCCGCAGGGGGAAAATTTAAAGACTTAGTCTATCCAGAACACAACCCTCACAGCAATGTCAATGTGATCTAAATGTTCAAGAACATGAACTTCATGCCCGAAATGGGGCTTGGACGATGCCAACAAGGGATCCTTAAAACCATAGTCCTAAAAGAGGCATTTCCCCCACATGGCCTAGGTTATCAACCTTCACCGGCTGAACTCAAAGCACTCCGTCGATCGAGACCAAAAAGAATCTTAAAAGATAAAAGATTATTTTAAGAGATTCTTTGAATGGAAGATATATCAAGGAGGGTGAAGAATTTCCCTTATGTAGATTCTCATAATCGTGGTATGATAATATTAACAAAAAGATAAAATCGGGACTGGAAATCTTCATTCAAGATAGTAACTTTTGCGCTGAAGATTACAAATATAAAGTAAAATCTCTCGTCAAGCAAGAAATGCTAATTGCTGAAGACTTTGAGGAAAGTGATTTCGAAGAATTGATTGATTTGTATATACTGGGACTGAGTCTCTGCATGATTCTCTCAGATGACATGCCGTTGGACCCATCCGCTCACATAAAAATTACTGACATGCTTCTCCTTAACTAGAATGATATACCGATCAAACCTGCTCAGATTCAAGCCAACCCTGATGCTCACTTATTTAAATCTCTTCACCTATTGTTGTTTCTCCTTTTTTTATATGAATGTAATCGAGACCTATTTTGACGAGGTTTTCAATGCTATTTTTCAGAAAAATGAAATATACGATGATTTTGATTATCTTGTTGTACCTTACATTAATTGTCTTGATTCTAATCAAACTATTGATGATGATAATTTTGTAAATGAATAACCTTTAACTGATCTTCTAAGGATAATAATAAATAACATAATTATGTTCAAACTAACGATGATAAGACTGTTGTTATTAATCTCGATTTGAGTGGCCATCAATGTGATATTAGGATAGGGTCTACCTTAACGAGCATGAGTGTGTGAAATTTAAATAATTATAGAAAGAATTCGTGAATGTCTTTGCATGGGCCTACGATGACATGCTCGACATTGACTAGAAAATAGCTCAGCATGAGATCACTACAATACCAAAATATAAGTTAGTCAAACAGAAACTAAGAAAACTCTGTACCAAATGGTTGCTCAAGGAAGAAAAGGAGGTGGTCAAACAGTTGAATTTGGGATTCTTTTTCCTGGTCGAATATCTTACATGGCTTGCTAACATCATCCATGTAGCAAAGTCAGGAGGAAAAGTATGCATGTGAGTAGACTACCGGGATTTGAATAAAGCATCACTAAGGGATGATTACTCCTTACTCAACATCGGTATGATCATGGACAACACAGCTAGACGCACCCTCAAATCGTTTGTAGATAGATTCATTGGATATAAACAAATTAAGATGCACCCTGACCATCAAGAGAAAACCACCTATATCACCCTATTGGGAACCTTCTACTACACTATCAAGTCGTTCGGACTCAAGAACGCTGAGGCTACTTACCAAAAGGTTACCACGACCTAATTCACAAGGAGGTAAACGTTTATGTAGATGATATGATCATTAAGTCTAATACTTGGGAAGGTCATATTCCTTCCCTCCGAAAGTTTTTCAAATGACTGCGACAATACCAGATGCGTCTGAACCCATAAAAGTGTGTTTTCGGCATTGCTAAAGGAATGGTCAGTGAGAAGGGAATCGAATCAGACTCTAGCAAGCTGAAATGATTTCTTAAAATTCCACCACCAAGGATGGAGGAGGAACTTCAAGGATTCCTGAGTAAATTGCAGTATGTCAGATAGCTCATCATCAAGTTGACCTCTATTTGCGAACCCATTTTCAAACTCCTCCTTAGGATTCAACCAAAGTCTAGAATGAATAATCCCAAGAAGCCTTTGACCAGATAAAGAGATACCTCACTCAACCTCCAGTGCTCATGCCTTCACAGCCAGGTATAATGCTCCTTTTGTACTTGACCATAATAGATAACACAACAAGGGATTTACAAGCTCAATACATTGAAGAATCTCATAACGAAAGAGCCATCTATTACGCCAGTTAGAAATTGGCAGGGTACAAAATCAACTACACTGATTTGGAGAAAGTATGTATTGCCCTGGTCTGGGACACATAGAAGTTATGACACTACATGCTTACTTTTCTCATTAGACTAGTATCCCAAATGGATCTCATTAAATACCTTCTAGAGAAACCCACTTTGTCCATTCGAATGGCCCATTGGTTGATGTTACTAGCGAGTTAGACATTATGTACATCATGCAAAAAGCTATAAAAAGGAGAGCCATCTCCGACTACCTTGTCGATTACCCTATGGAAGGAACCGATATTTGGGTCTTTGAATTACTAGATGAAGACATTCTCTACACCTTTCAAGAGGACCTTAGATGGAAAATGTTCTTTGACGGGACTGCTAACAAGAAAGGATATGGCATTGGGATAATTCCGATCAACCCTAATAACTCTCACACCCCCATTACCATCAAATTAGACTTCCTTTGCACCAACAACGTGACTGAATATGAGGTGTGCACTATAGGCCTTAAGATAATCCTTGAAAAAGGAATCAAGCACCTAGACGTCTGCGGAGGCTCTGCCCTCATTGTCGTCCAAATCCTCAAAAAAAATCAAAAGTTAAAGATGAGAAGCTCCCACCCTTTCACGCCTACCTAGAAGAGTTGGCCTCCCAATTCAGAGATCTCACCTTCCACTGCGTGCCTTGTTCAAGGAACAGTTTAGTTGATATCCTTACAACCTTAGCATTCATGGTCAATATTCCAAAGGAAATAACAATAACCCCTTTCATGGTTCAGAAACAGGCTATGTCCACTCACTGCTACCATATTGAGTTTGTCACCAAGGAAGATTCTGATATGGTCGGGTTATGGTATTACGATAATTGGCGCCTCCTCAAACACGGTAAGTATCCCCAAAACACAGACAAGAAAGACTGCACGACCTTTCGCATACTAGTTGCCTAGTACATTATTTGTGGCAAAGCCCTTTTCAAAAGAAAATTCGATGGAACCCATTTGCATTGTGTAGTAGGGGATGATATTGAAGACATAATGTAGAAGATCCACAATGGGTAATTCGGTCCCCATATGAACGGTTATATGCTTGCTAAAAAGATCATCCATCAAGGGTACTACTGGACCACCATGGTTCAATATTACACAACCTATGTTCGAAGATGTCTTGAATGCCAATAGTTTTCCAAACTCTAACACTTTACCCCTCGAGAAGTATACAATTTGATCTCCCCCTGTCCATTATCCACTTGGGGTGTTGACATCATAGGGAAAGTTACACCTAAAGCTTCTAATAATTATAGGTTCATCCTAATCGCCATTGGCCAATTCACTAAATGGGTCAAAGTTGAATCATATGCAATGTTAAATACCAAGAAAGTGGACAAGTTCATCATAAAGAACATCATCTGTCGATGCGGGGTTCCCCACGAGTTAGTATCAGATAATGGACTCCACTTCGAAGCTAAGGTCATAGAATTGGTCGACGAATATGGAATTCAGAGACATAAATCTTCTCCCTATCGACCCCAGACCCTTAGTGCTGTCGAGGCCACCAATTAAAGCCTTAAATCCATCATCATCAAGATGATTGGGAGTCACATAGATTAGGCCAACAGAATCCCATACGCCCTCTGGGGATACCTCACTTCAATCAAAACACCTACTAGGGCTACACCTTATTCTCTAGTATACGGTATGGAAGCAGTACTACCCCATTGAGCTAGATATACCTTCCCTACGCATTGTGCTCGAAAGCAGGGTTAGGGAAGAAGGCTAGCATAAGAGCCTCTTTGATGAACTATAACTCTTGGATAAAAAAGACTTAAGCTATATATCATATACAAGGGTATCAGCGTCGGATAGCACGATCATTCAATCAAAAAATCAAGGACTGCAGTGTTCAGGAAGGAGATCTTGCTCTCAAGGAGATCGTAGAACCCTACTAGGATCCTAGAGGTAAATTCAAACTGAATTAGAGCGGCCCATACATTATAAAGAAAATTCAATCAGGTGGCGCTACTATGCTCATAGAACGAGTCCAATCAGTTTAGGCCGTCTTAAAAAAATTTACTCTTAGACCAAAATCTCTACGTGCTTCAACTCTTCTCATGCCCCCTTTATTCCAAGAAATAAAGAAAAAACTATTCATTTCCCCTACCTAGAAGTACAAGGGACCTGATCCTCTAAAAAACATTTCTTTTCAAAATGAAACCCTTGAAATTTTTTAAAAACCCCAGAGGTACATAGGCAGCCCATATGCCATACATGGGCACGGTCTCCTTCTTTTTCATAAAAAAAATATTCTTTTCTAACCTCTTAGAATGACGGTCCATCTTATCATTTACATGAACAAAAGGATTTTATATGCCTTAGCGATTGGTAGTGATAGTTCAAAATTCAAAGCTCATCAAGAGGCACAATAAAATGCGATCAAAATCATTTTTATTTCTAATAAAGGAAATGTTACATGAAGTATCAATGAAGGGAGCTAAATAGGACACCCCCCTTTTCCACTGACAAAACAATCTTAAAACAAACTTAACCCTACCAGCTTCACAAAAATTATCCCTAACCCCATTGAAAAATACAAATCCATAAAAAAAATCCAAAAGTACAAATTAACTCAGCTTTACAAAATGTTACCCCATCTTCACTTATGATGTCTTTAACTACCAGATGGCCCCGCTTCATCATCATTTTTGGACCCCAGAGGTCCGCAAGTCTCCCACTCCGGGTTAACACTCTATCTGCGCTCAATGGAGCGATACGCCCTGACAACCTTAGACAAAACCACAACACCCTCCTTCATGGTGTCAAAAAAAAACAAGCCACCTTTGCTCAGTCTCTTCCTCCATAATCTTCTCCACTACACACCTCCATAACCACTTATGGTAGTCCCCAGACACATGTCAGGGCCCTCCTAAAGGTTGTGACGGACGGGTAGACGGTCGGTGATGCTTCCACAAGGAACCCATCATCATTCACATTGATTAAGTCATGTCCTCCAACGGAAAGAAGTTCGTTATGCGAGGGGGCACTATTTATTCCCATCCTACTTGGAGAAGAACTCGTCAGGGGAAATAAAAGAAATTTTGGAGAAGGCCAACCAACCACACATACTAGTGATCTCCTAGCTACAAAATAAGCTGCAAATATTTGCACCATGGCACCGAATAACGAAGACATCAGGCTCCGTGCTCCACAAACTAGTTGGCCCAGTTCTCTACTGATGTGTTGAAGATAAAGAAAGGTCGAATAAAGAAATTAGACACACTCGATAAAGAATACTTTGGAGGGGACAGAAGAAACCTCTCTCCATGCCATATGAACAACATCACTGGGCTCTCAGAAAATCGAAGCGGCCCTCCTTCCATGTATCTAGACCATTTAGGGTCACTGCCAACACCACCACCATGGGATTATGATAATAGGACATCTATGTCGCTATCACAGTCACTTAAGGATCACCCGCCAAGTCCCATGTCACCTATAAAAGCCTCGCAATAAGGCTCAAATCAACAGCTCCGGCAATGACAGCATCATCAAATACCTCTGGACCACTGAATACATAATCGACTAAAGAGAAATAGTCCCTCCATTAACCAAGGGTCGAGATGCGGAAGGATAAATATGAAGCAACTCTGCCAGAAATGCCCGGGGAGAACAAAAATGCATGGCCATCATAACACTCGGGCTAACCCCCAACATTCCTGAGAATTACTCGTAGGTAAGATAGACCTCATCTAGGACAAAACAGAAGACATGATCCTCAGGGTACCAAAATTGTACCGCCGCTGCTAACAAATTCCAGTCTATGGCCCTATTGTGCAACAGTGAATCCCGATGCAAGCTAAAAGTATCATAAATAACATTGTAGAGGCACATGGCCTCTAAATCTTCAAGATGGGAAGAGAATTCCTCATACATGAGAAGAGACATTAGGGGAATAGGAAATGAGAAGCAAGAAAATAAATATGGGTGTTGGTGAAGAAAACATAGCCCATACCCCTCCTTTTATACCCAAAATCTTTGGCAAAAAATAAAATTTCTAAAAACCCGCTTAATTCTTAGCCCTACAGACGTACACAAGTATGCAAAAATGTGAAATCAAAGCCTATGAGTGATTTGAATTGACCCCCATGCCGATAGGCAAGTCAAGGGGTATGTCGATCGGCACCCCCATCTATTTAGAAAAAAAATCTTTTTCTTACTCAAAAATATTTTTCATTTTTAACCCCCGAGTTAATTATTTTACTCTCATTTCAGAAAAAATAAATATTTTACCTTCCATTATCATTTCCATATTCATCTCTATAAAACAAACAATCTCAGCAAAAAAAAATTAAAAAGTGCATATAGGACAAGTCACTAAATCAAGAAAATACAAAAAAGAAAATGCATATTTTTCATATATATTCTTGGTTCGCATGATTACATATTTTGTAGGAACAAAAAGAAAATAAAAATAAAAAATACAATAGGACTTCACCCAAACCCTCAACCTTCCCCTCAAAACCCTTAGCCCTCATGACGCACATGCTTCCCTCGGTGATCAGAGGTGGATCCTCCACTCCCAGAACAAGAACCCTCATCTAAAGTGGCAGGTAACACAAAGCGGGAAGGAGCCGACTTCTTGATATACTCAGATATGGAGGACATCCAATCTTTGATGTCCCGCGGTCAGTTGGTCGGCACCCGCATATACTACAAGCAAAGAGTAACAAAAAAGATGAGGCAGTTAGTAAAGAGCAAGGAAAGAATAAATGGAAACAGAAAGAGAAAAAGAGAAAGAATATACTTAAGGTTGGAGGGTCTCATCCGTAAGCTCCGTCAGCCCAGACACCACTTCATAAGGACGGTGCGGCACACTCAGTGACTCCCCATTATCCAACTAGAAATCATAAGAAGGGGGAGTAACATCAATGATTAGAGCCTCCTCCACCATCATTGCCACTGATGTACCACCACCCTGTTATCAGCCGATCCCACTGGTACACTGGTACCCCTACTCGAAGATGTGGCGGATGGAGACATATTCTCCACGTCATAGATATAGGAGGGCATCAACCAGCTCGTCAAGAAGTCTAAATAATCATAGTTCGCCATTGTATCCGTGTAGTGCATATAGGGATAGCCTATCATAGCTACCACACTAGCATCGTCTGACATCTCACTCACCCACCTCATATACATTGGGGGAACCGACGGTGCACCCCCACCTCCTCCTCCACCATATGCCTCACCACCCTCTCTCCCGGGTACTAAATGTAGCCAAACTCATGTTCAATCAATCGCCAAATATGCGCATGTGTGCCAGTAATCGTCGCGTTCCGTGGAGCCATCGCCCAGGGGTAGGAGGTCACCTGCAATCCCCAACAGAGAATAAGCATCTACTCACGAAATAAAAATTCTAAAAAGAAGTCAGGATAAGACGAAAAGATAAACTGGTCACCTTCCAGGGCATTCAGGACCCGCATCACGTTTTCCAAAGATAAGGACTGATTCGACTGTCAGTTGAACTTCCACCACCGGAACATTCGGTAAAATTCCCCCAAATTCTCATCCTTCTGGGCCATCAACCCAATGTTGTGCCCTATCACCTCATAGAACCACCTCAATAAAGGACATAAATCAGAAGAAAAAAAAAAAAGAATAAAAGAAGAATGCAAGAAAATAAGAGGAAAATAAATCCAAAGTTACCTCCAAAAGATACGTGGCTCATGTAAAAGTGTTCCGGTAAAACCAAATGAAAGCATACAAAGAAAAATAAAGGGGCCAAAGTCAGACTCCCCCAATCGTATAGCTAGACATCGAAAATCATCCTCAGATATGGAAAAAACTAAAGATGGACGACATCGCCAGTTGTCGTCACCTAGAAACCAGCAAGCAAAAGCAAAATAAACAGACGGGTCATATATCTAGGCTTCCACCCATCCATCACGTCCACCCTCTTCTTCAGCAACACATCCTTCAAAATAAAAATTCGGATAGAATCACCCGACATGATTCTACCCATGTCGCCCAGAGCCACCTGCATCACTTACGATGTCACCCTTAAATTACAATCCACCACTATCTGGAACCCCTCACAATCCAGCCCATCAGCTGTTGGACATCAATAATGTGTGGGTAGTGTCCCACCACCTCTCCCCAAACACCGCGGTGGAATGCGGTGTCTCATCCAGTGACTTTGCTAATGGGCCAAACTCGGCATACGATACCATCCAGCGTATAAAAATAAGGAGATTTTCCTAAACCTTAAATTCTTGAGAGAGCTATGTCAGTCTGTAAGAAAACAAAAGAAAAAATGTTCATTAGCGCAAGAAATAAAGAGAAAAATGAATTGGAATTCCAAAAGTCACCGCGCTTACATAGCCACTAGGGTTCTTCACCGTAGACTAACGATGATATGCAGGCTCGCGTAGAAAGGTATGCTCATCATCAATAGGCTCAAACAAATCAAAATTATTCTCATTGCCCATCGCAAGGGGCACCGCAGATAGCCACTCTAGGTCGGCCCAATCATCGACGGCTAGCCACTTATTGATGTACACCTAACTTAAAGATCCATCCATTTGAAGTCTTCAAGAAGAAAGGACTTAAGAACGATTTTTATAGAGAGAAAATAATATATTCAAACACTTGAAGGTGTGAAAATTGGGAGGGATCCCCCTTTTTTATAGAAGGTTAAAGGGCCTTAGGATCGATACCCCCCAGACCATAACGATCGACATCCACCTTTTCCTCTTCCCAAGGAAGCCCAAGAGTCCGATTCACTACCAAATGACACCTCCTCGGGCCTTTCTATCGACAGTCCCCTCAAAATATTGTACAAAAATACCAGAAAATTCTAAAAAATCCAGACATTGCTCCAAAAAATCCCCCAAATCCCTAAACATCCCTAAAAAATATGGAACATTATTTTCCCTCAAGAAAATTGAGCACTAAAACCCTTACAAACTCTCAAAATCCCCAGTTCGATTAATCTTACACTCTTATCCCTAGCATATGTCACAGCAGAACCAATGATGTACCGGCATCCAAGTTTACTACAATTCCCCAGTCAAAACCTCAAAACCTCACATTCCCCCAGTGGAGTCTCAAGACAACACAATCCCTAACGGAACGACAAGTACACCTACACCCTCAAGATAATTTAAATTTCCCAAGAAGAGATATTCCCCGCGCTACAACTTTAGGTCCTCAGAATTGACCTTTGTCCTCAGAATTGGTCATCCCAACTTTAGGTTCTTAGAATTGACCTCGGTTCGCAGAATTGGTCGAGCTAACTTTGGGTCCTCAAAATTGACGTCATCCCACAATATTGGTAGTCCCAAATATAGGTCCTCGTGATTAACCTTAGCCCTCTGAATTGTTCATCACAGCTACAGGTTGTCAGAATTGACCTCGACCCTCAGAATTGATCATCCCAACTTTAGGGCCTCAGAACTGACCTCGGCCTGCAAAATTGGCTATCCTCGTCCTTTTAGGTCCTTAAAATTTACCTCAACCTGAATTGGTCCTCCTCGATCTCTTAAGTCCTCAAAATTGACGTTAACCCGCTGAATCATCACCTTCACTCTCTAGGTTCGTAGAATTGACATAAAATCCTCTTTCCCAATGTGGATGTGGTGTCTATCATTCGATGAACTTCACTTTCTCTAAGCTCACCCATCGAGGATCTCTCTATAGACCCCCTATCTTAGGACCACCCTAAGCATATCCTTATGACCCTATAACTCATTCATCCACCATAAACCATGAAACTGCTCTGAGTATTGATCTGGAGACCATCGTGTGCTCCCGAGCCCAATTTAACTCCAATCAACTCTCTCCTAAGCAGAAGCACAATTAATCTTTGAAGAGCCCTGAATTCCTTTTTCAAGGTCAACCTCATGTGTCAATCGGCCTTATGGTTCGGATGAATGATCCGTTTTACTTTAAAAACTGCTCTAGAGGTCACCGAGCTCTCTCGAGCCTCATTTAACTCCATTAAACTCATAATCTTGAGTGAAACTGAATGAAATCTCAAGGTCATTGAATACCCTTTCCAACGATCCATCTCGTGTGTGAATCAGTCTTACGGTATGAAACGAACAATTTGTTTTACTTCGAAGGGTCACCGGATGCTTCCAAGCCCCATTTGACCTTGGTTAAATCTCAAAACTGAACAAAGTTGAATGAAATATTGATGGGCACTGCATATCCTTTCCAATGGTCCGTCCCGTGCTTAAATCGATCATACGGTATGGATGAACGATCTATTTTTCTTTGAGGATTTCCTATCTAGAGACCAATGGGTAATTTCAGTCCCCGTTTGACCTTGATCAACTCCCGAACTCAATAGTGTCTCATGGATTCTTGAATGTATCTAATACCCTTTCTAACGGTCTACCCTGTGCGCCATTATTACTTACAAATTGCATTTTACGATCGTTTTTTTGTAAAAATTATCCTAGACTGCCAAATGGAAGCCTAACGGCAGTGTGCCTCAGGTGAGGTGCCGATAGGAAAATTAACACACCTATCAATTGGCATACCCCTTAGGCCTTTAAATAGAGGCCATGAACTCACATTGGAAAGCACCCCTGAACGTCCCTCTCAGTAATTCAGAGAACACTCTCTCAAATTAAGAGTTGTTCCCTTCCTAAAAAGCCCATTTTCCACATTCCATTCCATCACTTTCTTACTTCATTGAGTAAATCCCCCCATCTCTTCATACCGCTTCCATCCCATTGTAAGATTAGCATATCTACACTCAAGATCAACATCAAACATTCATAAGGAGGTCCAATTATCCATCCCTTTCTCTAAATTCTCTTATTTTAGTATTAGTTGCTTTATTTCTACTTTAGCACTATATCTCATTACATCACATATATTAATCTCAAACCCTTGTTAGTAGTATTTTCATATACTCTATTTTTATAAAAAAAAAATCAAAAATAAAAAAGAGGGTTTATCTATAAATTCCAAAAAGAGGGATTCTCATCTCATGTTCTCACCTTTAAAACATGTTTTCTCTACACACACATATAAGAAAAATATCCCTCTTGGATTTATGGATTGAACCCAACCCCATATTATATGTGAACTACGTGAACTTTGATACCCTTTGGGCAACATAAGCGTCTTGGGTAAAGGGGTTCTGGTTTGGTGGGGTAAGAGCTGCTTGCTGTGAGCGGTCCAGCACCGCTCATGATAATACGCAAATATTGCACATTTCATCCCTCGAACCTACGCATTTTATCCCCCTTGGGTATCTTATTCCCTATATTTATGCTCATTAACCATATAACCTCAAATTTCTATGTTAACATGCTTTGCAGGGGTTAATTGACCTTTTATAGGTATTTGGATGCTAAGTGTGAAGTTCGGACGCATTCCGGCTAAGTTCCGTACGCAATCGCACGTTCAAAGGCCTTTTAGTCAATTCACAGTTTGGGAACCTAGACCAACATCTCACGGAAGATGTATCCCTCCCCGTAAGCTTCGTGTGGCCGTGAACGGTGCGCAAATCAGATCCCTAACGAAGAAGTTACAGCGATTTTAACGGAAGAGAAAACCAAGTGAACCAAAACAGGAGGAAGATTGATGCAGACCTGCTTGATCGATCGATCGATCAGAAGGATCAATCGATCGATCCTTTAATTTTATTCATCGTGGGAAGCAATGGTCTCATATCTGATCAATCGATCGATCGATCCCTTTTTTCTGCAGATATTTTTCCCTTTTCTTTTCTTTTCCCTTTTCTTTTCTATTTTTATTCCACTTACTATATAAACCAATTTTGTTGTAATATTAAAAAAAATCATTCGTTTTAGGTTAGAATAGCTTAGGGTTTGGGGGGGTTGGAGAGTTATTCTTCATTTCTTCTTAGTTTGACAACCATTTGGGTTTGTAAGTTGACTATTCATCTTCCCTCTCCATTAATATAGTTTGTATTTATTTATTTCTTGCTTTGTAGTTAATTTACTTGCTCTCAAAATTAGGTTTACATGCTTTCTTTCCCTGCTTTGTAGTGTAGTTTTATTGCATTTTTTTACCGCTTTCATTTATCGCGTTTTTAACATGCTTTCTAGCTAAGTTAGTCTAGGTTGTGTCAGATTGAACTCATTTCAGGTTGACGTGTTGCTTTGATTTGGTGATGGAGTTTACGGGTCTATTTCGAGTGCGTTGTCCTAGTTATTACGTTTAGGAGATTTGACGGGTCATACCATGTATGCTCCGTGCTTACGACCTTGCGTGCATAATTTTCGGGGTATTTGTTCACGCCAAAATCTTATTAGGCTTTTATGTGAATTTAGGGGTGTGATAACTCTTGATTCAATTAACTATGGAAACAAGATGCATTCGTAATAACTCATCGACCCATGTAACCATTTTATACTAATTAACTCGGGGTGAGGGATATTCGACGCAACCTATAGTTTTTACCGCTTTTATTAGTCTAGTTTAAATACACACCTAGGTTAATATTTCCCTTTTTGCATCTTTTTTCTTTTTGTTGTAATTACCTTTTACGCTTTTATTCTAGAAGTACTAAACCAATTAAATTCTAGCAACTCGTCTCTGTGGATTTTCTATACTCGACTTATAGCTACACTTGTATCACAAGTGCAGTCGTAATTTAGGTTTTTGTATTGAGGCGGTGAACAGAAAACAACAACCGGCGCTTGACGCGCGCCGCCTTTCACCCTCGATCAAAATGGCGTCGTTGTCGGGGACTTGTTTGTTTTAGAATTTATTTGATTTAGTATTTCGTAGTATTTTCATTCTATTTGTATTATTTGCGTAATATTTTTATAGGACTTCTACATTTGAGTGTCAAGAAACGCTTTAATTTTTCGCACGCACATCTACTTTGTAGAATTCGCCACTTCGAGCCATTTTTGGGGTAAGCATCTCTTATTCCCATTCTTTTGGTAATCATTATCATAATTCTCAAAATGCCCATAATCCTATGACTTTTGGCCAATACTTAGAGTCCCAAAAAATTACAAATTCACAAATGACTTTGGGCGAGTATAACGAAAGTCAAAACTTGGGTTATTGGAATTTTGATGATGATGATAATGATTTTGGGCCTCTAATTCCTTATAATAGGAATTTTGAAATGAATTGCAATAGTTTTCAAAATTCCTATAACAATGAGTTTAAGTTTAAATCCGATGGTGATTTTCAAAGTTCGCATTTTCAAGTATCCACTCCTCGGCCTATGAATTTTGGCGAGGGCTTACGTATGCTTGAGAATCAGAAACTTGAAAGTCATTATCGGGAAGAAAATCATTATTGGGAACATGAGTTGGATTTATTATTTGAATCCGACGATGATTTCTCTTCTGAGACTTTTGCAGTCGACGAATGTTTTGAACCAAATGAGGACTTTGTGCCTACTTTGGAACAAACCATTCTTGACTTTGCCCATTGCGTAATAGATATTGAAAGTGAGGACGAAATGGACGTAATATCCATTTGCAATGAAATGATTTCTTCTTTGGCCCCCAAAGAAGAACATTTCATTGAAAATGATCTTATTTCCTTCGAAACTCAATCTTCAAGCGATGATGACTCATCTCTTGAGTTTGAATTTCTTTCCTCCCCATTTTCATTCTCTATTATCTCACCGTCACAAGTACCCGATGATTCGGTTTCAAACTTTATTGTTTTAAACCTTTTCGCCGATGAGGAGTACTTGCTCGAGTCACCTTCCACGATCGTATCTTTGCCTTCGTGTGCGCCCCCTCCCATTCCAACTTCAAAATCCTTGGGAGGATTTTCTGCTTTTCTCGGCCCCCACATGTTTTTGTCACCCGTTCAATCCAAATCCCCCACCGTCCCTCCAAAACTTTTAATTAACGATGGTTCTTTTCTTACACCTTACACATGCCTTCCGTTGTTCAAACGAAATTCATATTTTTTGGAAGGCATGCTTGAGAGTGAGGGTACACCGGTCACCCTCCAAAGTCAAATCATTTTCATGGTGGACCCTCAACTATTTAGACTTCTAGTGTACAGTTAGTGTGAAACCTAAATACTAAGTTGTATATAGGTAGCTTTTTATTATTTCTTTCTTTAGTTTTTCTTTCCTTTTTATTTAGCCTAGTGATTTTTTGTTATTTGTTTTTGTTATGCTCGGTACTAACTTGTTTTGTAGATTCTTTGGTCTTGTTCTTATGGAGATCACTCCATTTTGGGTAATATCGCTCGTTTCCTGTCTTTAACTTGATTCTTAATTCACATTGAGGACAATGTCGGGTTTTAAGTTAAGGGGTGTGGGATATTCTATCCATTTCTTTATTTAGTCCATGTTTTTGCTCACATGTTAGTTACTTAGTATGCTTTTTTTAGAAAAGTTAAAAATTTCAAAAATATTTTCTTTCTTTTTTTTTCTCTCCTTTTTTGGGCATTTTGCCTTTGTTTCCGATGATAAATTTCAATAATTGCCCGATCCAATAGACAACTCAATGATGCATGTTCTCGATTTTAGAAGTTATTAGTCTTTAGTCCTAATTATTGATATTATGAATAACTTCATGAATTAAACTTTAAAGTCATGAGCACATGCACTTTTCTTGCTTTATTGATTTGGTTTAAGATTTTTATAACTCGGTAATCTTTTGTTGCATTATATATACTTACACCGAGTAAGCTTTGTACCTTTCGTCGTTTGTGAGTGTATACACTATTCTTTCCTCTTTGAAAATGTTAAATTCGTCGGTAATCTCTCTATTCTTTCATTTATCGTTCATTAATTGAGTTTATATCTTGGAATGTATTACTTGGGCATGATTTTCAAAGTTTTTTTTACTCGATAATTGCGTAAACTTTATGAAATAATCATAGACCATATTTGTATATCACCCATATGACCTTGGCCTCACCTTTTATATGTTCTCTAGTCAATCCATTTGAGTCTAAATACTAGCATTTCGTTTCATTACCCAAAAACACATACCAACTCCACATTGGAGGTATATACCATACATATACCTTGCATACCTTTGTTTGGAATGTTACTTGGGATTGAATGATGTTCTTGTTATGTGGTTGCAATTTACGCATATGAGAGTAAGAAAAGAAAGAGATGTGAAAAAAGAGAAAAAGAGAAAGCAAAAGGCAAAAGAAAACGAAAGAAAACATGAGAAAAGGAAGAAAAAAAAGATAAGTTTCTATATATGTGATGTGTATAGTTCAATAATCCTTGTTGCTCTCCAATTGTTATATTTAATGCTTGATTATGGAAGTTATTTTCCATTTTTGAAATTGCCCGCATTTTCCATTATCCCGAGTTTTCATCTCCGAACACTTTGAATCCATATATACATATCCTTCGTTTCGTACCCTTAACCCCAAGCCTACATTACAACCATATTAAAGTCCTATGTGATCTTAAGTAGATGTAATTTAAAAGTCAAAATAGTTTTGATAATCTGCGAAAATGCATTTCCCCTCCTTTTATATGCGATATCTTTCATTGATATTACAATTTTACATTTTATATATAACGTTCTTCATTTGTGACATGTGCGCAGCCTAGTTTCCCTTTACATTTACTCTTTATGCCCGCATGTTCCATGTGTTACCTCCCTGTTTTGAGTGAATTCACTTGATGAGTGTAATTCCCTTGAGGATTAAATATATGTTTTCTTTATTTAGTATCCGATTGAAATAAGTTTTTTCCAAATCATATTTTGCGTGTGCTCACTCCCCTCCCACCTTTTAAGGTTTTAATTCTATGAGGTGCATTCTATAATGTTAATGATTTGGACTTTTGTGTGAATGCATTCACTTTGCTAATAATGCGTATGAAATCTTGTTCGCAATTTTTGGGCTTGTCGCCTGTTAGTTTGGGAATATTTTGAGGAAACCATAGATGTTTGTGGGTTTCATCCCTGAAAACCCTCACGATACGACACTCGTCCACTAGGGTAACCTAGGGGTTTAACGGCTTATTGCATAAGCTAAATGTAATCGAATTTCCCGTGAAAATGGCCTTATCTTTTTATAGCTTTTTCTTCCCATTTTGTACTTGTACCCTGCTTTTGGTTTGTTTGTAGTTCTTGTTGCATCCTATTTCATTACTAGGGACTAGCAATGTGTAAGTTAGGGGGTGTGATAATACGTAAATATTGCGTATTTAATCCCTCGAACCTACGCATTTTAGCCCTCTCGGGTATCTTATTCCCTATATTTATGCTCGTTAACCACACAACCTCGAATTTCTAAGTTAACATGATTTGCAGGGTTTAATTGAGCTTTTATAGGTATTTGGATGCTAAGTGTGAAGTTCGGACGCATTTCGGCTAAGTTTCGTACGCAATCGCACGTTCAAGAGCATATTAGTCAATTCATAGTTTGGGCACCTAGCCCAACATCTACACGGAAGATGTATCCCTCCTCGCAAGATTCGCGTGGCTGTGAACGGTGCGCTAATCTGATCCCTAATGAAGAAATTACGGCGACACTACACCAAAAACAGCAATTTGGCACACCCTGGTATTAAAAATTTGGCACTGTTTTAAACTGTGCCAAATTTTGGCACGGTTTAATGTCAATCTGACACACTTTAAAACAGTGCCAAATTTTGGCACTGTTTTAAAGTGTGCCAAAATTGAGTACACTTCACTAAAATATAAAACACCCTAAAACAAATCACTATTCTCTCACTTTGGTATCCCGCCCTCACATACTTCTCATTCCCGCTCACCTGAGTCACCCCCGCTCACCCCTCTCTCTACTTTAGGTTCTTTCCGCTCGTCTCTCTCTCTCTCTCTCTCTCTCTCTCTCTCTCTCCGGAAATCCAAGGTAAAGTTTCATTTCAGTTTTGTTATGGTTTTTTCATTTGTTGTGTGTATTCTTGCTTTTTGTTTATGGTTTAATATATTTGTTCTCTCATTTGTTAATAGTTAGTTTATTTTTTTATTAATTTTGGGTATTACATATTGATTGAAGATCCGGTGTTCATCTTTGCAGGGTTTTTTTATTGGTTTGGGTATCACATCATTGCTGATATACACACTATTGCTTATATAATTTTTGGGGACTCGGTTCTGATATAGAGACTATTGTATTATCTTCCTCATTTGAATTGATATATTATCTTTTCTTTGTGAAATTTTTTAGGGGATTAATGTCACAAGTGCAGTTAAGATATGTCAGTAGGACTATGCACACTTGCTGTTTGACAAAATGGCCAAGTGAGAATTCAAATTTCTATAGGTGCACGAGTGTTATCTTATCGTTTTATTTGAAATGAATTAATATATGTTATGAAAATTTTAGAGGACATAAGGTTTTCCAAGATGGTTTTGTATAATATTTAGGGGTTTTGAATATCTATATGAGTATTTTATACTTAGTGTATATAATATGTTCGATTTCTCCAAAATAAACACTTTTTACTTTTATAGATCTATTTTTTTTAATGGCACAATATTAGGCTTCTCACATATGTGGCTCATCAAAATAAGAAGTTTGAGTGTTTCTTTAACCATCATTTCCTTACATAATTTGTAAATTAACACGAAGAAGGTTAAAATATTTGGAGATATGTTTTTATCTATCATTTAATTCAATAATACTATAGCACCTTTCAACCGACATAAACTACACACTCCATGAATTAACGAGGTGTAGGTAAACACATTTAGTGTAATACCTTCCCTTTTCATTTTAGAAAAGATCTTCCAAGTCTAATTTAATTGTCTCATTTGGTGTTATGAGATTTATATTACTTATTCAGGTGCTTATTATTTTATTTCCCGTTATCTTACCGTTTCTATAATTGGTACGCAAATATGTAGTTCCATATGTCGTGGCTTATTTTTTCTTGTTAAGCTCCATTGTACCAAAGCTTAACAAATGATTGGAATGTGTGTCCTATGTTTAACATCTTAAACACATCATCGTACTTCTTCAGTGTTTGTACTGTTGTATTATTCAAATAAAAGGTTACAAATCACATCGTGTGCCGACTTGCCCACCAAAATATCTATCGTTATTACAACAACAAGATAAATGTTGATAAGAGGGGTACGGGGAAGAAAAAACTCCTTCCATACTCAAAATCACCCGTGCGAGTGTTGGAAGGAAGAGAGGGGATAATGATATAATTAGAGGGCTACAACTCTAACTTGCTATTTTTGTTTTGAATATGCTAGTAGCAAGGTCCAAAAAAATGCGGGGCGTGATCGAGGCATGGAGGCCAAGCCTTAAGCCTTAGACGCCTAGGCGACCTTAAGCGTAAAAAGGCGTTTTGGCCTTCTTAATATATTTTAATCATAACAAGGCTACTCAAATACTAAAATTATGCATATCATAAAAATATGTCTAAATATATGCAAATTAAAATACTATTTGATTATTTTGGATGAGATAATGGTTCGGTTAGTAAAAAAATTATTTAAAAGGCGATATCGTTTCACTAAAGCATTGTTGTTTTTAGAAAAAAAAAGTGTGCCTTAAAGGTTTTACCAAGAATAAGGCGTAAAAAACTTAAGGTGGGACGTTTCTCCCAAGTCTTAAGCCTAGGCATGTCTAGGCGGAGCCTAGACGGGTTTTTTTAGAACAGTGGCTAGTAGTAATAGTAGTAAATGTAATGAAGAGGTATATACCTCTTTTGGGAATACTAGGATAAGTAAGTATTTTATGTCAATTCGACACTTCAGGGCTTTTACTTGGTGCTCAGGTATACATTTAGTATAAAGAGGTAATAACCTCAGCGTGGAGGTCGTTGCCCGAGTCCGTAATGATCAAGTGAGTTATTGAGTGGGAGAGAGTAGCATGACCTGGTTTCCTGAGTTTGTGTCTAGGTCTAGTAAGGATAAGGTAACACTGGCTCAACTTAATCTTATCCGAGGTAGTTTATTCGTAACTAAGATTTAACGGACTCATTCGTCTCTTATCAATTCATCAATCATTTGACGCTGATAGTCAATCACTTAAATTTTAAAAAAAAAGAATTTTTGCCTTTCTGGATTTGAAATGATCTAGTGTCGAAGATTGAACCTTAGTAGATATCAGAGTCACTGGATGGACAATTACAAAGGGGAGCCATAGAGTTTTAGGAAATCAATCAAAACTACCTTTTTCCCTTTTTCCTTTTTTGTATTAGACTCCATTGGTGTTACTTTAATATAAATTAGTCCTAGGCAAGTTTCAACTTGTATATATATAGTCGGTGGTGGAGGAGATTTGTAATACTAAGGTGGCGGTGGTGGTGGAGACTTCGATGGAGGTTGTGGAGATTTGTAATAGTATGGCGAAGGTGGTGAATGGACAGGTGGTGGTGGGGACTTGTAGTTATAAGGGGGTGGAGAAGATTTAACCGGAGGTGGAGGAGACTTGTAGTAGTATGGTGGTGGTGGAGAATGTACTGGTGGAGGTGGTGACTTGTAGTAGTAAGGTGGTGGCGGTGGAGACTTGTAATAATAAGGTGGTGGTGGAGATGGTGAAGGTGGTGGGGGAGATTTATAGTAGTAAGGTGGTGGAGGAGACGATGAAGGTGGTGGTGGGACTTATATTCGTACGGTGGTGGTGGTGAAGGAGAGGGGGTGGAGGAGACTTGTAGTAGTATGGCGATGGTGGAGAGGGTGATGGTGGGGATTTGTACACATAAGTTGGTGGAGGAGATGGTGATGGCGGTTATGGGGATTCGTACACATAAGGTGGTAGAGGAGATGGTGATGGCGGTAGTGGAGATGTATACACATATGGTGGTGGTGGAGATGGTGATGGGGGTGGTGGGGATTTGTACACATATTGTGGCAGAGGAGATGGCGATGGTGGTGGTGGAGATTTCTACACACACGGTGGCGGAGGAGATGGTGATGGAGGTGGTGGGGATTTGTAGAGATATGGTGGAGGTGGAGAATGCGACGGCGGCGGTGGAGACTCATATATATATAGTGGTGGAGGAGATGGTGATGGGGGTGGAGGTGGAGGAGACTTGTAAACATAAGGTGGTGGTGGTGATTGATAAATGTACGGGTCTGCGGACACTACTATGTTGTTTGAAACAACAAATATGGCCAATGCAGCTAGGAATTGTGGCCAAAGACGACCCCTAGAGGCGCCACTACCGTAAGCTCTCATTGCTCACCGCCGCGTCAAGATGATATGTTGAGTTGAGAGGTGTTTGATGAATTTTATAGTAAATGTCTAAACTTCTTATATAGAAAATTGGAGTCGTTGAGGGAGAGGTGTCAATGAGGGAATAATTCAATTGGTTCCTTTGATGTTGAGTTGTGGCCTCCATCTCTATAGCTGGGATTTCTAATTTCTTAACACCTTGTTTTGGTCACTTGGATTAATCACCCATTTTTTTTATCACCTACTACATGCATCATATGCCATGTTATACCAGATTGACTCTTATATTATGATATAAATATACATTTCCACTCTCCATTCATGACATTGAGGTTTCCAAAACAGAATGTGCAGAAACTAAGCTTACAACTGGTCATAATCCGATCCCATCCCATGATAGGACAAGATTTTATAATAAGACTTTAACCATCGTACACGAAATTTAGGACAAAACAGTTGTGATTAAAAAGAGATGGAGATCCATTTAAAACATTGTGTAAAACTTTTAAGTCAAACTATATTTTTTACTTTGAGGTTTTGAAAAACTTATTTTGCTGACTTTCTATTTCAAGTTATTAGTATATACATATATAAATAAATTATTTTCACCCGCTACCAAAGTTTGCAGAAAGTAACCTTACATCTGGTTATACTCCAATGATGGACACGATGTTAATTTAAGTCAACTCTTTCAATAAGATTCGACAAAGGGCTAAATGAGTGTATGCTTGCTGTGTGTAATCTGAGACATAATAGGCTTGTGTCAACTTGTATATATATATATATATATATATATATATGTGTGTGTGTGTGTGTGTGTGTGTGTGTGTGTGTGTGTGTGAGAGAGAGAGAGAGAGAGAGAGAGCATTACATATGTTAAATTGGCAATAAAAACCAATGTTATATATAATTATGCTACAACACAAGCAAGAGGACACATATCCCATTTAAAATCTCTTTATCGAGTGGAAGTGGCCACCATTTTCACTGTGTCCGCCTTACCCTATTGTTTGAATTTGTATGATTGAGACCCTAATCACAAAATTTCTCATTTCACAATTAGTTTGTATGATACATCATGCAGGTAATTGATTTTTTCAGCATTAAAGTTATATCAATATTACAGTTCCCCTCTTCAGAGTTTTCAAACCCCTCCATCAACACAATGACATCAAACTTTGCAATTTATCACTTGATTGTTAAATTGTTACGTCTAGACTGTGGTTCTTCATTTTGTTTATGCAAACTATAGCTCATTTGTAATGATTTTTATCTCCATTAATTCTTAATTTTGTTATTGAACTTTCATAAAGTTGTTACATTATGTGATAGTATACTTTTTAAAAACGAAATATACTTTTTGGTATGGAATGTTTTAGTAATTTTAATTTCAGTTGAGCTAGAAGAACATCACATCTGGATAAGCTATAGTTGAAATTTTTGACATTTGCTTTTTAAGATCACCAATTGTTTTACAGTTGTACAAACCAGTTTGGTCCTTGATTATACACCATATATGCATTTAGTCAATCAAGTTACCTGGCATTAGATGATTGTTCAGGATCCTGTTAACAATTTTTGCTTTCATGAGCATACTTAAGATATTCCTATCCTCGCGAAGCGTAACAAATGTTTGTAAACATGATATTGTAATTTTTTATTTCATAAGTACTTACCCTTCTTTCAAGAGAAAATTTCAAATCATAATTCATTAAAATAGCAAATGAAATATTTTTTCTTAGGGTAAATTATATTATATCCCCTGATTTTCACCTCCTCACCCTAAACTATTTTACACAACGGAGTCACCCCGTCACACATTTCCCCGATTACACTTGACCTCTCTGTGAAATTTCACATAATTTTATCATATGCTTTGCATCTGTTTGTCAAATGTTAATCTTCTGCATTCTTTATTTTTTACGTTAATCTTCTGCATCAAATGTTAATCTTCTGCATTCTTCTGCATTATATCCCCTGATTTTCACCTCCTCCCCCTAAACTATTGTTTGTGTGTGTGAATAACTAAATTGTCTTGGTATCTGTAAATGCTGAGTGAAAATCTGTAACTGGAACATAAAGCAGTCGCTAAGGTGACTGGTATTATTTTGGATGTCCTCAGGAATGTGAGTCAGCATTAGTAAGCCTACCCAATGCTCTCACTATAGTCCAATCAGTCTGTGCAACTTATCTTTCAAAATGACATCTAAAATCAGCAGCTTGTTGACGTTGGAAATGCATATTATGCACTATAATATGCATATTATGAACTGTAATATGCATATTACAGTGAGTATCACAACTGTAATATGCATATTACAGTTAACTGCTGTAATATGCATATTACAAGTTGTAACATGCATATTTTCACCAATCTAGCCTATTCTCAATAGTGTATTTGCATCTGTTTAACATCATCTTTGCAATGTTCGGTTTTAAATGAGGAAAAACATGTTACTGTATGCATATATATTGAAGCATATATGCACACAGTTATTGCATATATGTATAATATGCGTACATGGATATGCGTACATGGATAGAGTTAGTTGTTTGTGCAATTGAATGAAATTTTATAGGTTCCAAAGATTAACACCTGAAAAGCTATTTGATCAAGCATAGCTATTTGATCAAGTCTTAGGCCTCGTTATAGAATCTCGTCCAAAACTTTAAATGTTTCCTCTGCTTTCCCATGGTGAGCATATCCACCAAGAATTGAATTCCAACACTTTAAATCACACATTTTTAATTAGGAAAATATCAATTAAGTTGCCTGAAGGTCACCAATTTTTGTATATATGTCTATCAGACTTCCACAAACACTCATTTCAACATCATAGCTTGTGTTTACATCTTGTTAGTGAACTATCTGCCCTTTTTTCAGCGTTACAAGATCAGCACACGCGCTTAAATCAATATTCAGATCAAAGCTATCAATCTTGTGGCCTTCATGTAACATTTCATGATAATAGTTGATAGCAATATAGCAATATATCTGTTAAATATAAAGCGAAAGATCTTTTTCACAGGGTCACTTTCACCATTATTGAAGTACATAGGTATTAATGCGCTTCTTATATAGACATTCCTCTCGAATCCTACTATATTAACTTGCGCGTGGAGGGGTTCTCCGTAATTAGAGGTTGGGTATGTTCTTATAGCAGAAATAACGGCTGCAAAAGTATATTCGTCCTATTTAGAAAAAGAAATCTTCACAGTAGAATATTTTTTTTGCAGAATTTTTTTGGCTTTCCTTCAAATATCTTAGTATTGAATTGAAAGGTACATTCTTTCTCATTACATGTGTTCTTCATATGTTTATTATTTCATGTCAAATTGATTATGTTTTTTTCATATGTGATTGCATACTAATCATATCACTACACCAAAAACTCATTTATCCATTTAATTAGTGGGGGTGTCTACTTACTATTTCAATTTATTTTTTACATTATTATTGAATGTCCCACAATCAATAACGATCAATGGCTACACAATCAATGGCTATGATCAAAATGAATGTGTATATTACATAAGATGTGTATAATACCTTCGTACCATATATATAGTCGCTACATATAAATCGATTGTGTATATTACATGTAGCTATGATCAAAATGATTTAAGAATTTCGTGAGTTTAAGCCAGGTTATTACTTGTGCATTTAAGAATTTCATATGGAATGATTTGTGTTACAAGTAGCCTTATCAATATGAATAATTTGTTTCCCCTTATAGAGGGGATGTATGTATGTTGCGACCTGAGCTACAAAGAGGAAGAATTTGAAGTTGTTGACGTGCCGTTAGAGTCTGCAGGCTTTGTTGAAATCGACACACTGATTCTACAGGTTTGTAAAATATGATATAGGAGTGAGAAATGAAGTTCGATGACGAGGAACGTCTAAAATATGAGGTCCTGCTGCTGCTACTGCAATATATATATATATATATATATATATATATATATAACAGTCGCTGCTATAGCAGCCCTGCTTTATATATATATATATAGCAGCAGCAGCGCGCTATATATATATATAACAAAAGAGCTAGAATATATATATAGTAGCAGCGACTGTTATATATATAACATCATGTAATAGAAGTAATAAGTTACAATGACGAGTTCGCGAGATCATTTGAGCTCGAAGCATTATGTGGTGAACCTGGTCTTCCTTAGTCAATAGCAAATTTGTTGCATTTGTGTTGATAATTGAGAAAATTAAAGCAAATTAGATCAAGAGTTCAGGTGTTAATCAAAATTTGTGTTATCATCTACTTGTACGAACCGATCGCGTAGTCGTGGGTCTCCCGGTTTGAGAATACGACGATAATTTGCAAAAATAACACTTAGACTTAAAAACAAGCCGTTAAAGGGTGAAAACCCAAACTATCCCCAAAACGATCCCGTAAGAGGCACGAACACCTCGCACGGGACCAATGTAACTTTTAGGAACTGACCGCGTATTCCCGGGTCTCCCGATTTGAGAATAAGATGATAATTTGCAAAAATCAACACTTAAACTTAAAAATAAGTCGTTAAAGGGTGAAAACCCAAACCATCCCCCAAACGACCCCATAAGAGGCATGGACACCTCGCACGGGATCAATGTAACTTGTAGGAACTGACCGCGTAGTCCCGGGTCTCCCGGTTTGAGAATAAGATGATAATTTGCAAAAATCAACACTTAAACTTAAAAACAAGCCGTTAAAGGGTGAAGACCCAAACCATCCCCCAAACGACCCCGTAAGAGGCACGGACACCTCGCACGGGATCAATATAACTTGTAGAAACTGACCGCGTAGTCCCGGGTCTCCCGGTTTGAGAATATGACGATAATTTGCAAAAATCATACTTAGACTTAAAAACAAGTCGTTAAAGGGTGAAAACCAAAACCAGCCCCCAAATGACCCCGTAAGAGGCACGAACACCTCGTACGGGATCAATGTAACTTGTAGGAACTCACAGCGTAGTCCCGGGTCTCCCGGTTCGTGAATAGGACGATAATTTGCAAAAATCAACACTTAAATTTAAAAACATGCCGTTAAAGGGTGAAAACCCAAACCAGCCCCCAAACAACCCCGTAGCAGGCACGAACACCTTGCACGGGACCAATGTAACTTGTAGGAACTGATCGCATAGTGCCGGGTCTCCCGATTTGAAAGTATGACAATAATTTGCAAAAATAACACTTAGAGTTAAGAACATGCCATTAAAGGGGGAAAATCCAAACCGGCCACCAAACGACCCCGTAGGAGGCACGAACACCTCGCACGGGACCAATGTAACTTGTAGGAACTGACTGCCTATTCCCGGGTCTCCCGATTTGAGAGTATGACGATAATTTGCAAAAATACACTTAGAGTTAAAAACATGCCGTTAAAGGGTGAAAACCAAAGCCGGCCCCCAATCGATCTCGTAGGAGGCACGAACACCTCGCACGGGACCAATGTAACTTGTAGGAACTGACCGCATAGTCCCGGATCTCCCGGTTTGAGAGTATGACGATAATTTGCAAAAATACACTTAGAGTTAAAAACATGCCGTTAAAGGGTGAAAACCCAAACTATCCCCCTAACGACCCCGTAAGAGGCACGAACACCTCGTACGGGACCAATGTAACTTGTAGGAACTGACCGCGTAGTCCCGAGTCTCTCGGTTTGAGAGTATGACGATAATTTGCAAAAATCACACTTAGTTAAAAACAAGCCGTTAAAGGGTGAAAACCCAAACCACCCCCCAAACGAGCCCGTAGGAGGCACGCACACCTCACACGGGACCAATGTAACTTGTAGGAACTGACTGCGTAGTCCCGGGTCTCCCGGTTTGAGAGTATGACATAATTTGCAAAAATCACACTTAGAATTAAAAACAGTCCGTTAAAGGGTGAAAACCCAAACCGGCCCCCAATCGACCCCGTAGGAGGCACGAACACCTCGTACGGGACCAATGTAACTTGTAGCAACTGACAGCGTAGTCCCGGGTCTCCCGATTTGTGAATAGGATGATAATTTATAAAAATCAACACTTAAACTTAAAAACATGCAGTTAAAGGGTGAAAACCCAAACCAGCCCCCAAACAACCCCGTAGGAGGCACGAACACCTCGCACGGGACCAATGTAACTTGTAGGAACTAACCGCGTAGTCCCGGGTTTCCCGGTTTGAGAGTATGACGATAATTTGCAAAAATACACTTAGAGTTAAAAACATGCCGTTAAAGGGTGAAAAACGGCCCCCCAATCGACCCCGTAGGAGGCACGAACACCTCGCACGGGACCAATGTAACTTGTAGGAACTGACCGCATAGTCCTGGGTCTCCCGGTTTGAGAGTATGACGATAATTTGCAAAAATACACTTAGAGTTAAAAACATCCCGTTAAAGGGTGAAAACCAAAACCGTCCCCCAAACGACCCCGTAGGAGGCACGAACACCTCGCACGAGACCAATGTAACTTGTAGGAACTGACAGCGTAGTCCCGGGTCTCTCGGTTTGAGAGTATGATGATAATTTGTAAAAATCACACTTAGACTTAAAAACAAGCCGTCAAGGGGTGAAAACCCAAACCGGCCCCCCAAACGACCTCGTAGGAGGCATGAACACCTCGCACGGGACCAATGTAACTTGTAGGAACTGACCGCGTAGTCCCGGGTCTCCCGGTTTGAGAGTATGATGATAATTTGTAAAAATCACACTTAGAGTTAAAAATTGGCCGTTAAAGGGTGAAAACCCAAACGGGCCCCCAATCGACCCCGTACGAGGCACGGACACCTCGCACGGGACCAATGTAACTTGTAGGAACTGACCGCATAGTCCCGGGTCTCCCGGTTTGAGAGTATGACGATAATTTGCAAAAATCACACTTAGAGTTAAAAACATGCCGTTAAAGGGTGAAAACCCAAACCGGCCCCCAATCGATCCCGTAGGAGGCACGAACACCTTGCACGGAACCAATGTAACTTGTAGGAGTTGATCGCGTAGTCCCGGGTCTCCCGGTTTGTGAGTATGATGATAATTTGCAAAAATCACACTTAGAGTTAAAAACATGCCGTTAAAGGGTGAAAACCCAAACCGGCCCCCAATCGACCCCGTAGGAGGCACGGACACCTCGCACGGGACCAATGTAACTTGTAAGAACTGACCGCGTAGTCTCGGGTCTCCCGATTTGTGAGTATGACGATAATTTCCACTCATATATATAATTTTTTTGTTTTGAGTATTTTTTTTTGGTAAATTATTGGGTTACTAATATCGTATCTTTTTTGTATTCTATTTTTTTTGCAGGATAACAGTTTATCGTTGGCTTTTATTCACGTGGAACACACAAAGAACACAATGGTTTACAACAAGGGGTTTATTAATGATTCCATTTTTTTGTGTCTTGACCGTACGGTCTTTTGTTGTTTTATTATTGACTTTTATGGCCATGAGGGCTTTTGTAAGTTAATTGTTATATTTTGTGGCCGTGGGGCTTTATGTTAGGCAGGTTTTGTATTAACAGGTTTTGGAATGTCCAGAAAATAGAGGAAACTCTGCCCAGTTTTTTTTGGGCCTGTGAGCTGTTAAAGACTTGTAATATTTTGAAGTTTGTATGTACATTATTTTATTAATAACGCGCAATATTATTAATTTGTGAATTTTTTGCTTTCAAATAAATTTTTTTTAAATAAAAAAATTGGCACAGTTCAAAATCGTGGCAAAAGTGTATCATATTTTGGCACGGTTTTTGAACTGTGCCAAATTTTTTTAAACTGTGCTGAATCTGGCACAGTTAAAAACCGTGCCAAAAGTGTGCCAGAAATATCAAATTCTGGCACGGTTTAAAAGTGTGCCAAAAGTGTTCCTGTTTGGCTGAATCTGGCACAGTTAAAAATTGTGCCAAAAGTGTGCCAGAAATATCAAATTCTGGCACGGTTTAAAAGTGTGCCAGAAGTGTTCCTGTTTGGCTGAATCTGGCACACTTTTGAGCCGTGCCAGAAAAAATTTTCCATTTTGGAACACCTGATTCTGGCACAGTTCAAAACCGTGCCAGATTTGATCTGGCACAGTTTTAAACCATGCCAGAATCCTGTTTTTGGTGTAGTGCGATTTTAACGGAAGATAAAACCATGTGAACCAAAACAAGAGGAAGATTGATGCAGACCTGCTTGATCGATAGATCGATCAGAAGGATCGATTGATCGATCCTTCAATTTTCATTCATCGTGGGAAGCAGTGGGCTCATATCTGATCAATCCCCTATTTTCTGCAGATATTTTCCCCTTTTCTTTTCTTTTCCGTTTTTTATTCTATTTTTATCCCACTTACTATATAAACTAATTTTGTTGTAATATTCAGAAAATAATTCATTTTTGGTTAGAATAGCTTAGGGTTAGGGGGGTTTGGAGAGTTATTCTTCATTTCTTCTTGGATTGACACCCATTTGGGTTTGTAAGTTGACTATTCATCTTCCCTCTCCATTAATATAGTTTGTATTTATTTATTTCTTGCTTTGTAGTTAATTTACTTGCTTTCATAATTAGGTTTACATGCTTTCTTTCCGTGCTTTGTAGTGTAGTTTTATTGCGTTTATTTACCGCTTTCATTTATCGCGTTTTTAACATGCTTTCTAGCTAAGTTAGTCTAGGTTATGTCGGATTGAACTCATTTCGGGTTGACGTGTTGCTTTTCTTTGGTGATGGATTTTACGGGTCTATTTCGAGTGCGTTGTCCTAGTTATTATGCCTAGGAGATTTGACGGGGCATATCATGTATTCTCCGTGCTTACGACCTTGCGTGCGTAATTTTTGAGGTATTTGTTGATGCTAAAATCTTATTAGGCTTTTATGTGAATTTAGGGGTGTGACAACTCTTGATTCAATTAACTGTGGAAACGAGACGCATTCGTAATAACTCGTCGACCCATGTAACCATTTTATACGAATTAACTTGGGGTGAGGGATATTCGATGCAACCTATAGTTTTTACCTCTTTTATCAGTCTAGTTTAAATACATACCTAAGTTAATATTTCCCTTTTCTCATCTTTTTCCTTTTTGTTGTAATTACCTTTAACGCTTTTATGCTAGAAGTACTAAACCAATTAAATTCTAGCAACTCGTCTCTGTGGATTTTCGATACCCGACTTAAAGCTACACTTGTACCACAAGTGCATTCGTAATTTAAGTTTTTGTATTGAGGCGGCGAACAAAAAATAATGACCGGCCCTTGGCACGCGCCGCCTTTCACCCTCGATCAGCTCACAACAAGCATTCGTTCTTCCATAATAACACATGACTCGGCAAACACTTATATTATATTTTAATTTATTGTTTTCGAGAACACTCCTAAGGATGAATTCACTTTGTCCTTTTCCATGATGCGAGTTGTATGATTCCATTCTTCATCTATATTATGCACATAAGCACACACTTCATGGAGTCTAACAAGAGAAGATTAACACATGCCCATGAAAGGCCAAAAGGACGGGATGGGTGCCTAACACCTTCCCATTCCGTAACTTAGTCCCCGGACCTTCGAACTACTTGATTTCGCAAGCATCAATATTGTCCTTGATGTTGTTCTCTCGAGACGATGACATTTATTTTTCTTGTTTTGTCCAAAATAGGTTGGCGACTCTATCTCTACACATTACCCCCACATTGACAATGGTCGAGCGCCCCCGAGAAAGAGCGTAATCCAACGCACACGCTGAAGGGAGCCCCGAAAGGGGAAAAAGGGGGAAGCCCCCGGGATGGCCACAATTAGTTGATCTTATTCCCTATAAATAGAGATGCAGAAATGCATTTATTTGGAAGACTTTTAAGAGTTCTTTTTATGATCAAACTCTTCAATTTTTTTATCAAAACCCCTTGGATCTTTTTGGATCACTTTGCCAAACCAAGAAGAGCACAATTTCAGTTCTAAACCCTTGTCGAGATTATTCTCTATTGGTAATTTGTGGATTTGAGGCTTTACAACTGAAGAAGAAAATAACTATGAATTCTTAAGGTTGATCAGTGGATACTGAGGTAAGATCTACTTGTTGTGAGCGGTGTTGGACTGCATCATTTTTTGTTGAAGATTTGAAGACATCACTGGATTATACTTAGTGGATCTCTAAGTAGTCTGTAAGTCGTTAAGTGTCTATTTTATCTTAAACAGTTTTGAATATAGGTTTTGCCCGAAAGGAATTTTCCCTCTGTTTCTTCTTCTTCTTCCTATTTGGTTTGGATATTGGCTTCACAATATATGTTGCATGTTCACCCAAGTGAATCTTTTATTTGTGTGACCTAATATATAAGTGAATCCATATAACCCACATTTTCACAGACAATCAAGCACATTCGTGTAAAAATGAGGCATCTTAATTATAATGAAAACACTGAGTAACTTGTGTATGTGTTTTTGGTGCATGTTCAAAAAAATTACATGTTACCGACCACAAATAAATTCATCGCACAGATGAATTCAACGCCAAACAAAGAATTAAACTTATGATGTTTTCACTTACTTCGTCACAATGTGCACCTTTACACCACTCAAATAATACAAGCATATACACAAATTAGTGAGTAAATGTGAGAAGAATAGGATCACATAAGCGAGGGTGGGGTGAGGTGAGTATGGGATACGAATACCCAAGAGAATTGGGTGAAAATTGACTCTAAATGTATTTGGGGCATTTTTCCAAACACTTGGTGTGCAAAGTCATAAAATTCCTATGGTAGTTATTACTATTTGGTGGAGTGCCCATTTTTCAATAAGAAACACAATTCAAGATAAAATCATCAACAAAAATTGTCCAATGATAATTAAATTTCGGACAAAAACATTCAAAAACAAATACATTTAATTGTATTTTATTTTTTTTCTTAATTCTTGTGTTTTAGGATAAGGGGTTCTGGTTTGGTGGGGTTACGATTGGAGAGGGAAGGTTGTGTGCGTGTTACGGTTTGAGAGGGATGTGGTTGGGGTCTGCGCGTGTTTGGTTTAATATGAGAGGGGTATTAGGTAACCGGTAGGAACTTGAGATTATGTAGTTACCCAAATAAAAATTAATTCCCCTAATTAAAGAAAGGTTTACTAATTTGTTATTATCAATCCAAAAGTCTATGTGACAAAATATTTTACTAGACTTTAGAATTCCAAATTTTATCTTCTTATTAAGATGGTGATTCTAAAAAATACTGAAAAAAGTAAAATAATCACAAGGCTGGATGTACAAGGGAAATATCCATTAACAGGAAAAACCTCAGGCTAATAAAAACAAAAAATACATTGTGGTTGAGATATTATAACTAGTAAACAAAGGCTTACAACCACATGACGCTATGACCGACAAGATAATTTTTCATACCACATTCTCCAAGGAGGGTGCCGATCGCTGAAGTACAATGCACAACCACCGTCGGTGGCCCAAACTTTCTTCTTCAAAGTTGAAAAACTTGTTCCAATAATGGAAACTTCTAGCAACCAAAAAATCTACACCAAAGATTTTTAGGGAATCCTAAAAGGCTGTGTTGGTGTATTACAAGGTTATGATGCTCTAAATCTCAAAATGAATTTTTCAATCTATGGAAGATAAAATATTTACTCACGAATAATATAGTTTATAAAGAAATATTTTTAATACAAAGGTGAGTAAATAAATCCTTAAAGTTTTCTCAAAGAAAAAATCCAACAACAATGGCTTGAAGAGCTCAAATAAGAGGAGTGAAGAAATGTAATGTCAAATATATGAAATGTTTTTTATCAACCAAATATTTTTCTAAATCTCTCACTCTTAGTTTGGAAGAGCATGGCACACTTAACAATATAGCCTTTTGATTTGAAAGTATTTATAAGATCATAGACTAGGTATCACACCCTTATGGAGTCAAGTAGTCATTTCAAGGTTTCAGTCACCCAAAAAGTTGTACTTGATAAAAAAAAGCAAGAATATCTTAGAGAAACATCTTATGCAAAAGGTTCTTTAAGCACTGTCAGGAGCGCTTCACAGGAGCATCGCTGGAATGAGGAAATTTTTCGTTGTGGCGAAGCTAAAGCGAGACAAGTCGTGAAAAACACCAGAGATTTTACACCGGGCATGAAAAGTCCAAAAAAAAAGTTTTCATTACAACGAAGAAAATTATTATTGGAGCATCGTTGCGGCGAAAACTGCTCGCGAAAATGTCCAGGGAAGTTGTTCTGTTTTGCCTTAGAAAAATTTTGGAAATTAGTTTTTAGCAAAATTATAAGTATGTTTTTCCCAACCAAGAACACTCATACTTGAAATACACAAAGAGATGCAATTCTTTATATGATAGGTTTTTCTATATGAAAAGTCAACTTGTCTTGTGTATTTGACAAATTTACAAAATCAAGGTTAATTAAAAATATTTTTCTAATTATAAAAAGAAAAAATCCAAAGTTTAAAATATAAGTCTGAAGTCTTATACATTTCCTAAGTGGTATACTTGAGGTTCAGCATGAGTGAATCTGGGATGTTGATGAAGTTTTTCGGAGACCTCTTGGACAAAGACTCAAATATATTTTGGAAAGTAATTTATACAATCTATCATATGGAGTATATTAAGTATACTATATTATTAATATCTCTCCCTTCATCGAATTCCGAGACAAAATATGAAAAGAAAAAATTACAAGCAAAGAAATTAAATCTATCATATAATGACTCGTCTGGCCAAGGGCAAATACAGAAATAGAAAATTACGTTTTGTTGAAAGCATCTAAATACTACTAGAGACTCAACCATCTCCATGGATCAAAAGATGCTCTTGCACAAGTACTTTCTTATCACACATTAGCAAAATCATAAAGGTACCAATGTGAAATAACAAGACAATAAAATATGATAAATATGAACATGTAGATATAGGAATAAGAATATGTTAGCATCATATCTACTTAAAATAACTCCCCCTCAAATATATAATTCCTCCCAATAAACATGATATAGCATAAAATAACTCTAAGAAACCTATAAGCTTTAATAACTATAATCCCCTATCTAAAAAGTTCTCTCCTTTTGTCATAGAAATTAAGAAAGGAATTAACTAAGCACATAATATAATCAAGTTCTTAAGGCATTTTAAGAAAGTAAAATACGATAATCAAACTAAAGAATAAAGAGTATATCATATAGAGAGTGAATAAGTAAAATGAATTCTAGGAAATATATAATCAAGAGAATAATAGGCCTGAGATCAATAATTTTAACTACACATGAAGAGATCAAATATATCATGTAAAGATATAAATATTGTTAAAAATGATATAAGCATTAAAATAAAAATTAAAAGTTACAAGGATTACAATAAAAGTAATCAATACAAATCAAGATCCAACAAAGCCTAAAACATAAAACAAACTACATCACTTTTTCAACTTCAGCGTCATTATAACACACAATTCAATAACCTCATTGTGAATATCTTGTAAGGAATCCTTGGAATTTTGAACTTGAGTATCAAAGGTGTGATGAAAGTCGTCGTACAAAGAAGAACTCGTCGAACTGAAGGAAGAAAATAATTCCTAGAATCCTCAAATACGGGTTGTAAACTAGAACACAATTGAGTAGATAACTGAGAAATAGTAAAATCCTATTAATCTTCAATCAAAGGAGGCATACTAGTGAATGTGATGTACAGGCAGGACGATGAGCTAGTTAAGGAATAACGTGAGGTGGTCTTAGTGTACCACTATAGTCGCCAAGTTGAGCAATCTAATGATAATAAGATTTAATGGTCAATGCGAATTACGGATTTTCCTAAACTTCATTGGGAAGAATAAGAACCCCAAACTCCATGACTTGAACATGATCAAACGATTGACAGGAAAAGTACGAGTTTTCTACTAGGACCTTGTAGTAGTTGCTTATCCATTTAGCAAAAATTATAACATGTACTCCTATCACTTCAATAGACGAAACTAACACCTAGGTGATCTTTTCCATCCACAAGAGCCGAATAAAATTATCTCATAATGTTAGGGTACAGTTTGAGAACAAACTCCATTCCACTTTCTTTCTCTCACATGTTTGAGAACAAACGAGTACATGAGTGTCTGAGAAAGAATCCAAATCAATTGATCTCTCCTAATGCACAAAGCATGTAGAGAAGAGATCATTAAATCTAGAACAAGTAGAGGAACTCAAGGCGCATGAGAAAGATTTTGGAGCCATAGAGTATAGCCTAAAAATACACACACCAAGACAAAAGGCACAAAAATCCTATGAAAAATATTATAAGAATAAACCAAGGATCCTATACCAAAAATATGAGAAAGGGTCGTATAAATGATAAAAAGTGTCAAATACCCATAAACTCTAACACATAATGAACATAAGAGTAAACAAACCCCCAAAAAAATCTAAAGTAAAGCTATACACACTAAAATCTACTTAAGTGATTCAATCTTAACTCAAGATAAGTAAAATTAATTAATGATAGAAAACATGTCATCAGAATCCATAAAAACTACTATCACCAAGCCCTTACTCTAAAAAGGACTAAATCTAAAAAAACTATGATAGATAAACTTAACAAGATGAATATTATCCACTTAAAATGAGGTAAAGAACACCTAAAACAATTTCTAATATACTAAGTTAGGAGGAAATCAAGAGGGTTCTCGAGGTGAAAGTGGTTTTTGAGAGATAATGTGGGTAAAATGTTTCAGATCCCCGATTTGGGAGATTTAAACAAACCCAAAAGCATTTGCTGCGATGGAAGATTTCTTCATCGATCGCGATGGCTTCACTGCAGTGAAGTTCCAGTGATAAAGGTCACAGACTTGGCCAGCAAAAGGAAATATGCAAAATAAAATCATATTCAAAAGAAATGTACACAATTAATTTCTTCGTTCTAGTAAGGCACATTTTGATCCAAAAAATACCATTTAGAATGATCAAACAACGGTTCAGCATTCAAAGGCCTAGGTAAAATTAAAGCCATATAAAAATAGAGTGATTCGAAGACATAACTTGTGATAGATAGTGAATAAATTGAGCATTAACCCGCAATTTCAAAGAATGGAGATTAATGTTTAAACTTACTTTTGAATTTTTTTGAATTTATGCAACAAAGAAAAAGACTTATTTTTCCTTGAAAACAAAATAAGAAATTTAACTACCATTTTTTTTCTTCCTCAAATAGCTATTTATGATTAAAAACTTTTAAGTATTATATCCTTAATGTTACACAATTTTGGATTGATAAAAATCTTTGAAACATCGCTTTGATAAATTTTTCATGTGGAGGCTTTCGCTCATTCATTACAAAAGGTATGGAATTATTTCCAATTTTCAAAAGTAGTCTTTACAATCCCAAAGTTGCATCCCTTACCACATAATCATTCATAATTTTGAAACATATATATTTTTCAACTCCAACCACGATGATAAAAACTCGTATACATAAAGGATTAATAGTGACAACCCTTTCAACAAAACGTCGCACAAAACGTTTAATTTCTGGTAGAATTAGAAAATAAATACCTTCATTATATTTTGCGTGAAAAATTCTAAAGTTATAGTCTTGTGTAAATTACATGAGTTATGATAAATACTCTAAAATAGAAAGATCAATTTACCAAGGCATTTCAAGAAATAAAATTCTAGACATGGAGTATAAAAGTCATAAATAAAAATATTACTATAATAATTAAGCATGTAGGTTTACATTTAAGCACATGGGATAAAATAATACCTAACAATCATAATAGACCAATATTGTATAAGGTTAAAATCTAAAGGTATAAAAAATCAAAGAACACATCTAAAGAATGTAAATGATAGAAAAATACCAAGATGTCTATTAAAAATAGTAAACCAAACACTCTAAGACATCTAAATTAAGAGAATCATATTTATTCTTAAAAGAATACTAAGAACTTTCCTTAGCTCGTTATTCTAGGGTTTCTAACTTTGCTCTACCAATAATATGTTTCTTAATCCAACTAGGTTCAATCTTTAAAGAATTGTATTTAGAAACCACCGTAGAAAGTTTGGAAGATTAAACTATTTTTTCATTTCCCTTCCCTTTGTAAACTTTTTGAGGTGCTTCCACCTTCTTCTTCCCTTCTTATTGACATTTCTACCCTTCTTAAAATCACCTAAAGGAAACACGGGTTGAAGAAAAACACAAAACTCCTTAAGATGTCCTAACTTATGGCAATGTGTACACCTATAAATTTGTGAAACAATTGGTTTCAGGGTGCTTGAGTTGTTTCTTCCTAAGTCTAAATCAAAATTCCTTCAATTCTACTTCATTGTTAAAAAAGGAATACATGAACGTCACATTCTTTTGGTTTTCTTTTGGGTCCAACGTTATTTGAAGATTCACCAATAGTAGATGAAAAAAAGGATTAGGTTATTAAGGTAGCTTGGCTAGACAAATATCTTCCATCGCCAAAACCTAGACCATGTTTATCAAAATATGATATTTTGGATCCAAAAAGCATCTTATCCAATTTTTTAGACCTATTCGCCAAATTTAGCTAAAAGTGGGTACGGTTAGCAGTTCGAACTCAAGTAAAGAGATTTGATTCTCTAGGGATATTCCCGAGTCTTCACTCTCATGTAAGGGACATCCTAAGGAACTCAATCTCGAGATAAAGAAAGTTATTTGTACTTCCTTTAATATGTGGTTCACTACACACCATATGTGGAGAATAAAAAGCTTACACTACTATCACTCATCATAGCCATTCGGTTATCGACATTAGTCAGAATCGTGGAGAGTTCCATGTTATGCCTTTTTAGGTTTATATATTCCTCATTTAGCCTAACATAACCCGCTTGAAGATCATTTTCTTCTTCTTCCTAATTATTGCTCAAAGAAGAGGTTGAAATAAACATTTATTCACTAGTCGGATGAGAAACATCAAAATCATTCAAATCATCCAACTCGTTAAATTTTTCTCTTTCCATAAAAGTGACATAGTTGCATTCTTGAGAATCATCTTCAGAGTTCGAGTCATCATCACAAAAAGTGGCTTGATAAGCATTCTTACCACCACCGTGACTCAAATCTGAGGGACATTTCTTTAAAATATGCCCTCGAACACCACACGTGAAACACCTGATGGGTTTTGGAGATTCAACTTTCTTATCTCCACTTCCTTGACTATTTTCAAATCTAGGATAATTCTTGATAGCCTTTAGATTGAAAATATTTGCGCCACTTCTTGATAAATTTAATGAGAAATGTCATACCATCCTCACTAACATCAAGGGAAATAAAATCAGGAGATGCCTTCTTAACCTTGAAAGCTAGATTTTTCTACTTAGGAAGCATTCCTTGGCGATAAGACAAATTTACCTCGTAGGATTGGAGAGAACCAATCAATACGTCAACATGCATTGGCTTCGAAATCAAAGCTCTAACCTCATCAATAGCATCCACTATGCGACGGAACCTACTAGGGAGAGACTGTGGGACTTTAGCAAAAATTATATCCTCTTTACTAGTCTTCACCTAACAAAAGATAGAGGTCACTATGTCATTCATCTCGGCATAGAACTTGTCAAAAGTTTCATTATTCTACATGATAAGAAGCTCGAAACGGGTATTAAGTTGTTAAAGATTGGATTGCTTCACATTATAGGTGCCTTTATAGGTCATTTGCAAAATTTTCCACGCCTCCTTAGACGTTGTACATGTGGATGTGTGTATAAACTGAGTCGGGGACACGCAACCAAAAAATAGCGTTAAGTCCCTTAATGTTCCACCCACTCTCCTTAAGATCGTACTAAATGGATATAATATTATTTACTTGCACGTCATCAATAACAACCTTAGGAAAAGTCCGTCTCAGAAGCATACTATTCTATATTTAATCATCCATAAACATCAAGTAAACTCTCCTATGGGCTTTCCATTAAGAATAATTACTACCATCAAATGGAGGAGGTCAGAGAGTTGAATTTTCATACATTACACAGAAAAAGGATCTAAACCTAGGTTGGTACACCTAAAACTTAGATACCCTCTCTGATATCAGTTGAGACCATGCCTCTCAACAGTAGCTACCCAAATGAAAATTTAATTCCCCTAATTCAAGGAAAAAAGTTACTAATTTAATATTATCAAAAGGGTATAATAATTCAAAACTCTATGTGACAAAGTATTTTACTTGATTTTAGAATCTCAAATTTTATCTTCTTATTAAGACAGTGATTCTAAGAAATGCAAGAAAAAAGTAAAATAATTACAAAACCGGATATATGAGGAAAAAACCCACTAACGGAAAAAACCTCGACTGATAAGAATGTAAAATGCACTATGTTAGAGATATTACAACTAGAATACAAAGACTTACAATCACGCGATGTTGTGACAGACTATATACTCTTTCTCACCACATTCTCTGAGGAGAGATCTAACTCCTGAAGTACGTTGCATAACCACCATCGGTTTTGGTTCACGACCAATGTCATCAAAACTTTCTTTTTTAAGTTAAAGCAACTTGTTCCCGGAATAGAACCTCCAAGCAACCAAAAAAACTACACCAAGGATTTTGGTAGAATCCTAAAAGGTTGTGTTAGTGTATTACAACATTATGGTGCTCTAAGTCTCAAAATGATTTTCAAGACGAAAAAGGGAAAATAATTACTCACGAACAAAATGTTTAAAAAGAAACGTTTTTTAACGAAAAGATGAGTAAATAAATCCTTAAAATTTTCTTAAAGAAAAAACCCAACAACAATGGCTTGAAGAGCTCAATGAAGAGGAGTGAAAAAATGTGATCTCAAATATATGAAAGAAAAATTAGCCAAAGATTTTTTCAAAACTCTCACTCTTGGTTTGGAAGAGTGTAGCACACTTAACTATATAACCTTTTGATTTGAAAGTGTTTAAAGGCTCATAATCTAGATGTCATACCCTTATGGAGTCAAGTGGTCACTTCAAGATCTAAGTCAACCAAAAAGGTGTACTTGATACACAAAAGCAAGACGATCTTATAGAAAGATATTGTGCAAAAAGTACTTTCAGCATTGTCAGGAGCGCTTCACAGGAGCATCGGTGAAGCGAAGAAATTATTCTTTGTGGCGAAGCTAAAGGTAGATAGGTTGCGGAAACCACCAGATATTTTGCACGATATACAAAAAGTCCAGTGAATGAGTTTTCGCTGTAATAAAGAAAATCTTCGTTGGAGCATCGCTGCGGCAAAAACTCCTCGTGAGAATGTCCGGGGAATTCGTCGAGTTTTGCCTTAGTTTACTTTGCACAAGTTCTGTGTTTTATCTTCATCCTTTAATCCTTGTAAACACCCCATGTAAACCATTAAAATGCGTAAATCTAGATTTTATTTTTTTGAGATTGTGTTCTTGGTTATCAATTGGGTTTTCTTAGCTTTGTTGGGTGTGGGGGATTTTTTAGGCTGAAAGAAGGATTTGTTGATGTAGGCGAATGGTTTGCGAATTTTTAGGTTAAATGTATGATTGGGTTTTGGCGATTTAGGTTTGATTATGGGGATTTTAGGTTGTTCTTGGGCCAAGAACATGAACTGTCTAGGTCTCCCCCACTCAAAACAAAGTCTACCTCCTAAAAGATTTCCCCAATAAATCCACAATTAGGATTGATTTAAAAAATCTTACTCATCATATTTCAAGTGACTCTTGGGAGGAACATTAGTGTAAGATTTTTCAAACCAATCATATTTTGTGGATCCATTGAGAAAATCTTTTGATATATTGGATCGATTTGGAAAATCTTTTTAGAAATGAATTTTTTTTTAATGGACTAGAATAAGATATTTTTGACATTTCTATTTAAATTATTGAATATTGAAAGTTACTTTACTGTTACTATTTAAAAAAATCCACGTCACTCACAATATTATAATATTTTTATTTTTATTTTTTCTTCGCAGTTCACCAACAAACTAGCACGAGATTTGGGGAGATGCAGAGGTTTTGAAGATTTTGAAATAACAACCTAAACTAACTCGGCCCTTCACTCTCTGAAACTCCTCACTTCTCTCCATGTATCTAACGTCTCTTTTAATCTCATCATAGACTTTCCTTCACTGTCACTCACATTCACAGATCCTCCGCTCTATTTATTATTATTATCAAGAGCTACTTGGACAAACAAAAACAATAAGATGCCTACTAGACAATGCATGGAATCATCATCCTCGTAAACAAACGTGTCCCTCGTTATCTCTACTTTTAACTCTTTCTTTATACCACTTTCTGACTTTCTTTTCAATGTTTTAGGATGACAAAGTCTACACCTTCAAAAGATGTCCACCTCCATATATGTGGAGAACCCTTCACTTTGGACCGGGTAATCGCATCCTCTCAACCAACCCCAAATGTTTTCTCCTTGGGTAAACCGCAAGTAACTCTTGATATGCATGTTTGGCAAGAAACACCCTGAAAGATTCACTTTTTAGTGACAAAATAACATTTTAATGCGCCAGTAATTAAATCATTTGCAGACTTCTGCTACGTATCATGTTTGGATGTCAGAAGGTGCAAGGAAAGAAAAAATATGTTACCATATATTGTGCTGTGCTGTGCTGTGCAATAATTTGTATCATATTTTTGTTTTCCCTTGTGCTTTGTGAGATCCAAACATAGTTTATATATAATTTTTTAAACGTTTCATACGTGCAGGAACTTCTGGCTGCAAGATCAGAAAAACTAGCCAACCTGCTTAAACAGAACCCTCAAGAAGATCTCTCCCGTTTGCTCCGAGACATCCCTGCTGACCCAAAAACTTTAGAGCTGGTCGCAAGATTCTGCCACGGTTTCGAAGCTAACATATCTACTGAAAATGCCATTCGTGTTGCTTGCGTAGCCAGCTACCTTGGAATGTCTGAAACCCACAGTACTAACAATCTACTAAAAAAGGCCCTCACTTTCATTGAACAGAACATCATCCCTAGCTGGAATAAATCCGTAAGGGCCCTCAAGACCACAGAAAATATTCTCCAACAAGCCACGAAGCTAGGCCTCATTGATGCCTGTGCGGAATCAGTTATCAAAATGGCGCTGGAAAATCCCCGCCTTCTTGGAGAACCAATTGAGAATTTATCATACGATGATGATGAAAATGATGAAAATGAAAATGTATATAGGGCAAATGTGAGGAGGAAGCTCTTTGCTCTTGATTGGAAATCAGAAGATTTAACAACACTGTCTATTCAACTCTACGAGCCCATCCTATGCGCAATGATTCAACGTCAAGTCCCATCAGAATATATCACGGCTTCTCTTTATCAGTATGCAAAGAATTGGGTATTTTCAGATGGGGCGGATGTGTCAATCTACCAGAAGAAGTCTCAAAGAGAAGCAATTGAAGCTGTGGAAAGACTTTTGCCTCATGACAGAGGAGTTTTACCCTGCAAATTACTGTTTGAAATGCTGCAATCCGCCATAGAACTAGAGGCCAGCCCCAAATGTAGGAACGGCTTTGAGGTTAGAATTGGAAAACAACTAGATCAGGCCACTGCTAAGGACCTTTTAATACCTTCTCAAGGGTATGCTAAAGAAGAACAATATGATACTGAATGTGTGAGGAGACTTTTGAAGAACTTTTTTTCCAATTACACCGGTCTGGATGCTTCTGGAATAATCACGGTGGCTGAGCTACTCGAGGATTTCTTGGCTGAGGTGGCAAGTGATATCGATTTGAAGGTGGGCCCGTTTGTTTCACTTGTTGATATGTCCATTGCAACCTCAAAGGGAACAAATAGATACTCTGATGGGGTATATAGGGCTATTGATATTTACTTAGATAAGCACAGATATTTAACGGAATCCGAGAAAGAGAGAGTGTGCCACATGTTAGACTGTTATAGGTTGAGCCCAGATGCCTACGAGCATGCTGCCCAAAACGAGAGGCTGCCATTGCGCGTGGCGGTCCAGGTTTTATTCGTGGGACAATTGCAACTTCGAGACACTATGGTTCAGCGCTCGGGCGATGGGTTAAAGATATTGGAGGAAATAGAAGAAGAGGGCGAAAGAGAGAAGGTGGGAAATGGTGATAGCGAGGAGGAGGCAAAGAGGGAGATGGAGAAGATGAGTAGCAAGGTGATGGAGTTGGAAATTGAATGTGATATGATGAGGAGAGAGATTCAAAGCAATTGCTGCAATGGAGTGAAGAAGGAAAAAGTTAGCATGTGGAAAGAAATGAAAAGGAAATTTGGGTGCACAAGCAGTATGCATGACTATAACTGCCATGTCAAGAAGAAAAAAGTGCATCCAATGTAAGAGTCTTGGAGTAATTTATTTTAGGATTTTATTTATTGTAGTTTTTATATCATTCATAACTGAGATGAGACATAAATAAACCTTATAAGGTCGTAGTGAGGCCCTTATTGCACAGGCCTACTTCATTTATATCCGTTTCAAGTTTTGGATGATTTATTTTATTTTCTGAGTTGTGCTTATGAACTATCTGACAATTCATTTGACCAATATATAGTTAGGAGATATTAATTCAACCATGGAAATCTTTACACAATAAAGCGTTCATTGTTGCTGTATTTAGTCGAAAATGCACACGTATTAAAGTTCATTTTCGCGGTTTTCTTCTAGCCATCTGGAGTTGCTTCAAGGGATGTATCTTATAATTTATGAAGGTGAGATTATGCAACAGCTATGGAGTTTCCCATGTGTTTATCTTCTCTCTATTTCTTCCTTGAATTTTAGCTACTTATGTTGTGGCTTTTATCAAAATTATGAAGTATTATGCGTGTAGGTACGCGTGTAAGTAGAGATTTAGTATTTCCAGCGTAATGGCCGCCGGAAAAGAAGGCTTCCTGCTGAGTTACTCACAATTTGAATTCTGCGGTACAATGTAACATTATGCCGTAATTGTGTAAAAAAATCTTATTCCAACATTATTTTGAAACTCAAAAATGTGTAAAATTAGTGTGTATTTTACACAACTAATTTACACAGCCACGTAGACTCTGTCAACATTCTCTCTCTCATGTATTTCTTACTTCTCTAGCTTCTCCGGCTTTAACTCCCTCATGCTCCTCTTTTCATTGGTGATTTTGTTATACACAATTGAAAAATGATAGTCGCACCAGTTGCACAAAATGTTGTGCAGATGACTAAAAAGATAAAGTGCATATATTTTTAATCAACTCTACAAGCATTTTATGCCCTAGATGCACAAAATCGGTGCATGTATAACCCTCAAATATATATTATGTGCAAGTTTTTTTTACACATCAGATTTACACATAAAAGTATGTTTTAGGGTTGGGGATGCTCTTACTTCTGAGTCGAGTCTCCTTCTCCTCACATACCAAGTCATAAAAATATTATACATCTTATTTTCATCTCTTTTCCGTAATAGTTAATGGCAATTGTTAATTTAGAATAGTTATAATATCTCTAACCTAGAGCAAGATAAATACTCTTTTTATCCTTAATTAATAGTCTCTATTTGAGAGCCTAATATTTTAAGATAATATTTTACTTTTAAAATTTTTTCTTTCTGAAAATACTGAATATCTTAAAATGCAAGACATGTTCGTGTGAAATAGTTGTTCAAATGGATAGCATTGTATCTCAACCAATTTTATATACTATTTTTAAGATCCAAATTAATAAGAAAGCTTGATTATTAATTTGGGATACATGGAGAGGAAGTGCAGGGAAGGATGGTGATTTCGGTTTTTCTATGACATTAAGAATAAGAGTTCATATAGCGATTGTGGAGTAGTTATTTGTCGTATTGTGATATTATAATAGTCCGCCAAATCTTTTTTCACTATATGTTGGTTGTTTATGCTCATCTTATGTATTTCTACCGATTGTTGTAGATAATATTGATACTTGTGCCATCAATTTGGTTACCGAATTTGAAGGTATTAAAAGGTTTTAAACAATCTAATAGTCGGAACTCTCCCTCATCTATAAAAAGTATAACATTTCCTTGATCCTTTAAATAAAGCTTTCTTGTGTATGTATGCCTATTATTCTTAGGTCACTTCTTGGCTCCTCTGCTTGACTAATATAATTGAAAGTAAAAGGTTTGCTTACCTCACAATCGCCATAAGTTAAGCGATCTCTAAGCTATAACTTATAGCTCTTTATTTTATTTATTCTGATCCACTAGGCAAGAAGGTTTTGTTAGGTGTTGTAAAGTTTCTTTAGTTTGATCTTAGTTTCCATCAAAATATGGTTTGACCTTCAGTTTTATGAGGAAACCGAAATTACTCTAGCTCAACTTATGATCATGTTAAATACTCTTTCAAAATTGATTAGTGACATAGGTATGTTAATAATGTTTTAAAGCTCATTGAGCATGGCTTTATTTTTTCTTGATTTAATTTTAATACACAAGAGCACCAAATTAATCAAGCTAGCTCATCATCCACTTGATTAGATGTTTTTTAAATACCAAGCGAAGCTCAAGTTTCATTTAGAAACCCATTAAAATTTAAAGTGTTTATGCCTTCTTAGTGAGATCAAGCATTGCAAGTACTGTCTTTAGACGTCAAAGCGTTTCCTAATACGATGGTGTGTGTTTCATATGAAAGCGTGCAGAAGAGTGGCCTAAACAAATTTACCAAAAATAATGACAAATCCAAAAATAAAGTGATGTGAAAAGTGACTGAAAAATAACACACCACAACAAAAGATGCGTGTGGTTCATCCCCACAAAGGGGGTTGTGTCCACAAGTGATAATGATTTGTGTCACTAAATAGAGAAGAAGATTACAAATTGGAAGGACTTTGTGTTCTTTACCCACACATAAAATAAGCTCTCTTCTCTCATAATAAAAATACTCTCTCACAATAATGAAAAAACCTCTCAAATTAATCTCACAAAATAGTATATGATTATCTCTAAAGGAAAAATCACACTCCATAAGCAAACTTTAAATACCCTTGTTTAAAGTAAAGTTACACACAATAGATTTTTTCTACTCTCTAAACCCAAAATACTAAAGTGAATGTTTGCTCTCTCTACTGCTCCATGCCTCAATTGCTTTTATCTTGCCTATTATTTTCCCTCTTGAATGTTCTTTTACAGCCTAACCGATACATAAATGGTGGACAAAAAGGAGGGGACATTCAGCATTTGCTGGAGGAAAAAACGAATAAAGAATGGTCAAAAGAATAATAGTGGGCCTTGTAAAAGAAACAATATTAACATTGTGAGAAATGTAGGACACCGCCATATAGAGTCAATCATAATGTAACACCCAAACAATACACAATCACCATCGTCGCTCGAAAAACTAACAAAGAATTTTGGTTAAATTTGAGTCATCCTCAAACCTAACCTTTAGCTTACTCTTCAACTGATCCATGTCTTGCGCAACCATAAGAATGTCTCCACAATCTCTGTCAAACCCCATAATACCTCATTCGGTACCTTCAAATTACCATGTTTGTCATAATTTTTAACCTCCCACAAACCACCGACTGGTAATGAAAAATCATCTTATTCCCTTTTTGGAGAATAGGTCATCCTTGATTTTCCCTTGCATAAAACAAATGACCAACTGCTTTCTTATCATACATCTTCATAGAACTCTAATATACTATATCATTGCCAGTGAGATTACAGCAAGATAATAGCATGCCGATCTTCATGGGTCTGCTTTCATGTAAGGATTGTTGTAATTTTGGTTGCCTTATCTTAATGGATTTCATTCCCCCGTAATGTTGAGTAGCCTTCTCACAACCCTTTTGGGATAAAATATTATTACTCATTACGAAATGGTATAAGCCTCGATTTCTCCCTTCTTTGCAAAAACTCAAATGTGAATTTACACTCGTCATAGAAGACCTCACTCTTGCTCTACCTATTACTATATTCCCTTGTAGAAAATACAAATTTCTCACCTTAGTTCTCCTAAACACCACAAGAGAACCCATTACAACCCTCATTGCTCCACCTCCTATTACAACCTTGTAACCCTTGTAGTCTACCACACCCACTAAACAAGGTTCATCCGAAAACCTGGAACATAATGCACCTCACAAAATATTCTCACTAACCACTCATGTGTCTTAATTTTGATTGTTCTAATTTTAAAAAATTTGAAGGCTCTCCCATCGGCCGAAAAAATAGAACCAGTTTTGTCCTCTTTTTAGGAGGAAAAAGAATCCATGTTGGAACACGTATGAATAGAACAAGCAAATTCAAGAAGCCAACTGTAACTAAATGACCTCTCCGAACATGAGGCTTCCATGAGAGCATACTCATCATCTCCCGAATCACTTGTCGTAGCAGCCACAGATGCTGCCTCTTGAGCGTTTTTTTTCTTTCCCTTTCATCTATTTCAATTTTGTGACAATATTAACACTCATTATCCTTGTGTATTCTCAACTTGGACCTTCCGCTCCTCAAATTAAAGCCTCGATTTTCTGACCTTCCTCTCACAACTAAGCTTGAGGCTTCTACGTCACCTTCCAGTGCTTTCCTCGAATTTTATTTTGAGAGAAGAGTTAATGTGACCTCATTTAGGACAATAGTCTTCTTCCCATACATCATCGTAGTAACAAAATATCTTACCTCTCGGGCATCGAATCCAGAAGAACCTTGACTATTCTTCTTCCTCCATCTCCACCTCTACGTTTAATAGTTTCGAGAGAAGCCTATTAAACTCATTGAGGTAGTCTTGTAACGAAGTACTAACCTTAATGCTAAAATGGTACAACCCCATCTTGAGATTAATATAATTGTATGAGACCTCTCTAAAAATTATTTTTCAAGATTTCCCAAATCACCTTTTCTGAAGTCTCTATCATAACATCGTGTTTGATCACTTTTTACAAGCACAATCGAATCGTGGAATAATTCTTCCTATATATCTTATTCCATTTATCTTCCATCATTGCCTCGGGTTTCCATCTAAGGCCTGAATTAAACCCACCTTGACTAGGATGTCTGTCAACTCTACTTGTCACATCTTAAAATTATTTTTCCCTTCAAATCTCTCGACATCGTACCTTATTTTGGAAGACATCTAAAAAAACACCCAATTTTGAAACCTTGGAGAATTGATATCAATTTGTTGTGCACAAGAATATCCCAAATAAATTTACCCATAATAATTGCAAATCTAAAACTAAAGTGATGTGAAAAGTGGCAGAAAAATAACACACCACAACATAAGATGTAAATGGTTCAACCCCAAAAATGGGGATACATCCACAGGCGATCAGATGATGATCTGTGTCACTAAACGTATAAGAATATTACAAATTAGAAGGACTTTTTGTTCCTTCCCTACACATAAAATAATATTTCTTCTCTCATAAAGAAAATACCCTCCCACAATAATGAAAGACCCTATCAAATTATTCTCAGAAAAAAGTAAATGGCTCTCTCTTAAGAAAAAGCACACCCAAAAGAAAACTTTAAATATCCCTATTTAAACTTGCACACAAATATATTTGTTATACTCTTTAAAATCAAAATATTATAATGAATTTCTCTACTGCTCTACACCTCAATTGCTTTACGATTGCTTATTTTTTGGCCTCCCGAATGTTCTCTTATAGTTAAACTAATATACAAATGGTATATAAAAATTAAGGTACACTAATCACTTTTTGGAGGAAAAATTGGACAAAGAATGGCCAACAGAACGGTGGTCAGCCTTAGCTCATTATGAGCCACCAAAAGCAACAATTTGCACGTAGCACCGTAAAGTAAACTATGTCCTCTCAATTTACAGTCCCAATTTTCTATTTGTAATGTCCCAAGATTTAATCTTTTTTAATATTAAAATAACTAACTTCTCTTACAATAATATTATGGATGGGTACAGTGATGAATCTTTTTAACAAATCAAACAACATATCATTTTTTCAATATAATATTCTTATAGTATACATAAGTTGTAGTTGATGAAAAATAGTCTTATATATATAACAATAGTTTTATCACTGCCTTTAAAATAAAGTCCATTATTTATAATATAACCAAAATACCCTTACACATTCGAAACTATTAAAAAGTAAAGTAATAGAACAATCATTTCCAACAAACACCATTGCCGTTGTAATCCTTTGCCACCATCATCGCTAATCGGATCCAACCATTACCACCGCCAATCACACATACCATCACCACTAGAAATCGTAACCACTGCCATTTTTACCATTACAAAACATCATTATGAACCACACCTATCATGAATAACCACTAATGTTGTTGTTGTTGTTGTCGTGAAGAAGAAGAAGAAGAAGAAGAAGAAGAAGAAGAAGAAGAAGAAGAAGAAGAACAACAACAACAACAACAACAACAACAACAACAACAACAATTACTAACCACCTATTAGTTAATTAAGTCAATGTCAAAATTCTTATCTTTCATTAAACAATTTGATATAAAATGTTGAAAACTAAATTAAGACATTCACACAATTAATATAGTCTCAACCATCACATTGAAATAAATAAATAAATACTGTCTTTCCCAAAAAAACATCGGCTAAAAAAACCAAACCCAACTAATAGTCCAACAAGTAGTAATTAAATCCCACTACAAGTCTGAAATAAATGAAGTCTGAATGGGGCAACATGCCCAACTGAAGTACTGAAATGAAATCCTACATTAGGAATGAAAGGTGGAATCTTCTAATCAAGTCCTACAAGCCTCCAGAGTGCTGCAGCAAATTGACCCTGGAATAAATCGTCAAGTCTGAAGTCCCTATGGTTGGATAACTAAAAGGTTTTGGAAAATATTTATAGAAAGGGTAAGAAACCAAAACATTTTGAAAATATTTATCAAGTATTTATCACAATTTAAAAATCAGTTATTGATTACACATGTTAGGTTTACATGCACTCTCTTGAGTTTCCTCACCTCTCAACTATTGTGTACGCCTAATGTTTTCTACTTAGCCCACCTAGCCATACTACCCAAGATAACTAGACGTGAGTATCTATATGGACTATCGAAACTTATAAGTCCCCGTACCACCCATACAGTACACCATTCGAATTAACATCTCGCGTATGTTATTGATATCATAGGTAACATTCTCCATCTCTTATCATTTAATCATTTAATTAAGTTTCACTACTTAATTCAATATTTGTATACACACTATCAATATGTCTACTATCACACGTAAGTAAAATTATTCAAATGGTTATATATATTTATCTCACTAATATATATAATTACAGTGTCTCTCAAAAGGACCATGATGAAAGTAGGCATACTCTGCTATCAGTCAATATACCTCTCGTACTAAAATAAGGACTATCGGTTTGACATATCTCCTCAAACCCAAAGATCAAATAATAAGCAATGGAGGCGAACATAGGTCTAAGCCTTTGGGCTACCCACATATCTAACGCAAACGACATGTTAGTCTCACTAATACACGACAAATAGTGAGCCACCCTAAGTTCTCTGTCCTGGGGAACAAATCCAGACCTCCCTAAAATCGGCAAGGTGGGATCACCCATTGCGCGGGAGCTTCCGTGATAGCAGGCAACATATGTATGTTCACATTTAACACCAATCATAAAATAATATACACACAACCTATTTATATATCAAATCAGTGGGTATACACACAACCTAATGATTATATTTCGTACGTAGATTTTCTCTCGAATGCTCACTGTATCATCAATTTAAGATTTATCTCGCAATCGTATTAATCTGAGTATTAATCTCTACTCTAAGGGTCATAGTTACCCCTTGAATGAAATTCAGTAGCTAGCTATATCATACACTACTGGTCTATAACATGACTTCACTTAAATTCCCAAGAATTCATTCTCCTTCTCTCGAATTAATTACCCCTTAATTTAGGTATATTAAATATCACCTTAAATATCTCATTAAGACTAGGTCATAATCCCATCACAAGCCTACTATAATATAACAATATCTCATTGTATTTTACAAAGTCCCAAAAGTTTTCCCTACAATATTTTAGGAGTTCTAGGCTTAAAGGGAATTTCACATTTTCTGGGAAAACGAATCGATTTATCAGGAGGCCGAATTGATTCGCCTCTGGATTGAATCAATTCGAAATTATACAGATCGTCTTCTTCCTCAATACGCAAATGCGTTCTTCACCATTTTTCTCATACAATTCTTCGTGGTTCTTCACCAAACTTCAAACCAATTATCCTAAACATTATCTACATGTATTAGGATGATTTCCAACATAATACAATCCTCAAAACATTATGACTTCAAATCAAAAATGGATCATAACATTTATTCGTCAAAACCCTAGATTTCATGTTCTTCATTTATACACAACATAAAACCCAAATTTTTCTCATCTAGATTATCACTCGTGATCTGATTTCATAACCTCTACTTGAATACAATCAGTCTATATGAAATCCTACCCATAACATGGATTTAAATTATTATTTAATTCCAAGAACATGACTTAAATCAACATATTTCAAAACTCTATTTTAAGAGGGTAGTGAGACTGGGGTTTGGTAAGATACTGAATCAGGCGAGGCGTGACCCACTCCAATGGACACTACCTTTAAGGTTCTCAAGAACTTATGGACCAGCTTATGGTAAAACCTTCTCTTTTCGGTAATAATGGAACTCAAGATGGAACTCCCTCCCTGCAGGAAGATGAACTTCACAATAATAATAGTAACTTTTCTTAAGAGGAACTCCTGAGAGTGATGGCTATCAGTGGGGAGTGAAAGAAAAAGGCACTGAGCACTTAAAAAGAGAGCAGGGAGATAATACTAGGAGGTTTTGGTGTGATTTTGACAGAGTAACACTGTAATTTGATTTATGATTCTTTTCTTGACCTTGCCCAGGGGTCCTATCTATACTTGGGCACTAGGGCAGAGTTGGCACTTTTAGGCACCAATATTGAAAGGGTTGGTGAGGGACAAGGTCTAAAATCTACCATTTGGCCCTGCCTGTGTGCATCCACCTATCCCCTCTGATAGTTGCCACCTGGTGCAAACCAAAGTCAAAAAGCAAATATATTTGCGCTTGAGGACAAAATATATGATTTGGTAAATATCGTTTAAAATGTTAACTTGTGGTATAAACTTTGTGAACTTGAGAGGGGAGGCCTCAAGTACCACCTCCTTTAAAATCAATTTTGTCGAGAGGAGGGGGTCTTGAGGACCCCCTTCTCTAAAATCTTTTTTTATAATAAAAATTTATTTTTGGTGAACAACCTCTTGGTTGCTCTTTCTAGTTATTACTGAGTGTGATGTGTAAGGACTTGAGTGACTCCTAGGGTCTTTCTACTAGTATTTTCTCAATCTTAAAGTGCTAAGTGGTTGATCTTGCTCAACAAATCTTGTTCCTCAGCTACCAAGCCAAAACTCCTAAGCGATCCCAACTGGCCTATTTGAGCCGTGCTTGCTCAACTAGGCTACTTGTATAAGAAAATAAATATTAGTATTTTTATTCTTTAAAAGAATAATCTTTCATGATGAGGGGTTGCTCCTGGAAGCCCCTTCCTCAACCTAGCCTGTTTTCTGGAAGCTGAGGGACCTTAAGGGTTCTGCGTTCAATATTTTTTGGAAGCTGAGGGAAGTTGAGGGTTCTGCATCCCATATTTTTTGGAAGCTGAGGGAGAGAACCTTAAGGGTTACGCATCCCATATTTTATGGAAGCTGAGGGAGAGAACCTTGAGGGTTCCACGTCTCATATTTTCTGGAAGCTGGGGGACCTTGAGGAATCCGCGTTCCATATTTTCTTGCAGATGAGGGAGAGGATCCTTGGGGGTTTCGCGCCTAAATATTTTCTTGCAGTTGAGCGAGGGGAGCCTTGGGGGTTCCACGCCCAAATATTTTCTGGCAGTTGAGGGAGGGGATCCTTGTCGGTTCCGCGCCCGAATATTTTTTCGCCATTGAGGAAGAGGAGCCTTGGGGATTTCGCGACCAAATATTTTCTTACGATTGAGGGAGGGGAGCCTTGGGGGTTCCGCGCCCAAATATTTTCTTGCAGTTGAGGGGGGTCTTCAAGGGAACCTCACCTCAAAATATAGTGGACAAGCTTGAAACACCCTTCTACATTAGCCCCTCGGGCAAAGTCTTTTGTGTTGGGGAGACCAAAAGGTTTTTTAAGCCATAAATTCAATTTTCAATTTTTTTAGGTACCCTAGGGGTTCCTCAACATTACCCCTAAAGTCATTAAATTCACTGTCCCTTCGTTCTAGGTTTTGGGTTCTCAAGAAGCCACGCGTCAGTGTGAGAACTAAATTCTCATCATTTGGGGAAAAATTTGATAGCCTTTTGGCATTCCTGCACATTTTCCCATTTTCATATAAAATCTAATATTTTTGAATAAAAGCTTATACTATTACCTTCTTCTAAAAAACACTCACAGAGTTCCTTTTTTTTAGTGAGAGAAATTTCAAAAACTTTATAGCTTTTTTAAAGCTTCATTAAAATATCAATGGCCTCTCCATCATCCCATACTTCTTCAGATGTTAATGCCATCATCATTACCCTCATTATAGGTTCTTTACCCATCTCCATTTCTATATCCACGGTGGGGGGCACAGGTACCACTATCATAACCACCACCCAAGGCGGTTCTGTGGTTTATGTTCCTGGTGCCGCCACTTCATCCCTCTACATTTCATTTTAGGTTCCCTGCATTGCTATGTGTTCCTCTCCACTGGAGGTATTTTATTTTAATGGGTCAATGTTTAAATTTGGGGAAGTGAACATGTCTTTTGGTAATGGATTGTTGTTTAGGACGAGGACCCGTAAGGGTTCCTCTCTATTGACTGAAATAGGGGAGGGCTCCTCGCGCAGAGGATCCATATTTGTTATGGGTTCCTCATCAGGGGTTGGAAATATGAGGGGTTCCTCGTCCGAGCTCTTTGAAACAGCGAGAGTTTCCTCAACTAATTTTTCGCCTATGGGTTCCTCGATCGCCAGTTTTCTTATGGAAGGTTCCTCGTTGGGAGTGTCAACCCTTTTGGGTTCCTCGACTGATTTTTCGCCGATGAGTTCCTCGCCTCTTGCTTTAGATACAGTGGGTTCCTTGTTTTTTATGCTTGCTGAAAAGAGGAGGGCTCCTCATTTTTTGGATACATAGAGTTCTTTGCCTCTTGCCCGGGAGGGCTCCTCATCTGATGCTTTTGCGGTAATAGGTTCCTCGATAACTATTTCAGCTATAATTGGTTTCTCACAGTTGAGCTCTCCTCAAACGGGTTCCTCACTGTCGGCTTCCTTGCGACTGGGTCCCTCGTATGGGCTTTCATATAGCGAGGGTTCCTCTCTACCACAAGATATTGGCGGGAGTTCCTCGCGTGGGCATTTTTCAGCTGTTGTAAAGTGCGACTTTGTGATACTGATTAAATTAAATAGCAAAATTTCAAGTAAACCTTATTTAATTAGAGTCTACTTTTAAATCAAATAAATACAGCCCCTAAACATGCATCTAAATCAACCCATCAAACATAAATAGATAAAGCATGTGACACAAAGTTAAGGAAAAAACCCCTTTCGGGTAAAACCTTTTATTTCTAGAACTTTGAAGAATTTACAAGACCATTGACTTACATACAACCTGATAATCGCCCACAAGTGTAACGCACGGTGTCTTTGTCAAACCTACAAAGCACCGGCTAGAAATATTGACACAAAAATACCCGCAGGTGTCGGTTCTGATATCATCGGCTGGAACTTTCCCTTTCTAGGAGGGCAGCAATAAAGAAGAGAACGGCTTCTCCACAAGGGTTGAACAAAAGCAGAGCTGTGTTCTTGGGTTATAAAAGGATTCAAAAATGTTTGGTAAGGATGTGTGAATCAAAAATGAGTTTTGGGAATCAAAAATATGAAGACTAGATGTATTTGGACTCTCAAAATTGTCTCTCCAAGTCTTGCAAAATAACTCCCCCTAAGTTGGATTTTATAGGAAACCAAAAGAGAGTTTTAAAATTCTAGAACTCTGCCAGCGTATAGGTACCTCGAACCAATTCGGGTGTACCATGAACCGGTTCGCCCCCCAACCCGGTTTGGCCTTCGGTTCACGAAATATCGCTGGATTGGGGCTAAAAATCCACAGCATTTTTCCAAGTGTTTTTCTCATAATTTTCTCCATTTTTAAAGAGACGTTACTTCTTCACCGTAGCTCGGATTGAGATGCGGTTTCTTCCAGTGACTTCATTGCAGCGAGATCTTCAACTTTACAGTTGACTGGACCTCCGGAAAATGGCTGTAAAATTACAAAAATTCCCTTAAACTTTCATATCTTGCCTTCTTTCACTATTTTGACTTCTCTTGTGTACCATTTGCATAAAGTCCATAAAATAATGGAACGTGAAGTTGTTAAGGCAGATGTGGGACACATAATGGAGATGATGAATGCTTGATCCACTAAATTCAGATTGAGGCCATCGTATGAGATCGTGAAGTGACGTGCTTTTTGTAATGGCGTTACACAACTGTAAGATATCGGACATGAGAAATATGTCCTTACAGCTGTCAGTACTTCGCCTAGGGTATTGAGCATGGTGGGGTCCTTATCTGTGTCTTCTATGACTGTGGGTTATTTACTTGAACCAATAGCCATCGGCATTTCTTCCAACACTTCATCCTCTTCTCTGGGAAGATTATATGCACATTTGTTAGGGGAGAGACTTTGGCGTCTATCTTCGAGCACCTTTATATGGACCGAGTGATAATTTTATGGCTTCCCTTGCTCAATTTGAGGAAAAGTTCATTGGCAATGTTCTCTAGCGGCCCCATGCGGGGTTAGGTGAGTCCACTAATTCCCCTATTATTTTTCCCGACTCTATCCTCAGAGTTAGAGTCGATCATGGTGACTTCCCTTACTCCAATATTAAAATTAAGGTTGTGGGGTATGCCCTAGAGGAGTGGGCAGCGTGGGTTGACCATATTCTGGTTGTTCCTTTTTATAAGGCTATTATTTTAGGACTTGGTCAGCTTACTACCATTGATAGTTTGAAGTCTTGTATTGTGGCTAAACATAATTATTCCCTCAATCTCTTATTGTCTCGGTGGAGTAGGGAATATCACACTTTTGTGACGGGCTAGGGGCGAGTTTACTGTTACAATGAAGGATGTATGCGAGATGTATGCCCTACCTTTCTTCAGGGATCTTGTTTTTACTGATGATTATGAGGAATCTCTTGAGTAGGATATAGAGAAGGAGTTATGGGCCTCACTTGTTGAGTGTCCGAAATATGTGGCTATAAATGTAACTGGTCTTACCAAACACTCCTCCACCAAATGGAAGAGGTACTAGTATAGAGATTTTGAGTAGCATTCGAATGGGAAGACTTTTGAAAGGTAAACCTGAAGACTCTCCTCGTGAGCTCCTTTTTAAATTAGCTATGAGGTTATCACGGGGGAGGTCAGTACCCCTCACCGCTCTAGCTCTTGGTTATATTTATTCCTAGTTAAATCATACTCATGTAGATGTTGAGAGGTCTTGCGGCCTATATGATGCCGCTAACTTTGTCAATTATCTTCTCCTGATGGCCTTTTTGTTTGAGCATTTTCCCCATTTCGGTTATGAGCCTCAGGCCTGCCACGGTAATGATGCTCGTCTTCTGAGGTGGCATAGGAAAGCCCCTAATAAGTCTCTGGGGCCTTTGATTGATGACATTGAGGAGTTATGCTTTCGCCCTTACAGCAAATGCCCCAGTGATGTGTTCAGATAGCTTTATTTCCCCGATGACGGTGGTACTTTTTATTGCCCTGCTGATGTTGACTCTATTTTTACCTGCCCCTATATCAATGTGGTGGAAATGCTACTAACACGTCTTCTTAGTTTTTTGACATAGCTGAGTCTAGCACTCGAAGAGAGTGAGGAGGCAAATTGGTTATAATCGGGGTATTCACACCCCTTCCTACCCTTCAAGAAGCGACCCTTCGGAGTTACACTTAAAGGCATGTAGGAATTTTACCTTTCAGGGAATATTTCATAAGGTGCGTCACTTGGGAGAGCTGTATGTACCTCCCCGCGATTCCTTGCCTTCATTCACCCCTTCTTGGTTCTTACTCTGGTAGCATTAGGTTCTTCTTGCCTGCACACGAGACTAACCCTTCTAAGTATGTCAAAGCCCAATTCTTTATCAAGCGGAAGTAGAAATTAGCTTGGCATCTTAGCACCGCACCCAGACTGCCTCTTGAGAAAGCTACTCGCATCCTAGTGAAACCTCTCCTTGATGAGTCTACCCAGTCGTAGCAAGCTGAGGTGACCTATGCCAAGTCTAAAAGCCAGTCCAAGGATAAAGGGAAATCAAGGTTTCCTATGGTGGGTAAGAGAAAACACCCAGACACGAATGTGTCTAACTTCACTACTGTCATTATTGTTGCTCCCTCCCCCCCCCCCTCTCCTGTGAGGACTAGAGATGCTAAGAGGATGAAGGGAGTCATTTTTAATGTTGCCTCTCCCTTAACACTATACCAGGGGGCAGATACCGATGATCTTGAGGTGGAGGAGACCTATAGGACTATCAGGGAGCGAGGTTATGAGGAATTGGGCCTTTCTTCCCAGGGGACATCAGTCACATACATTCCCATTGCAGAAGGTACTACACCCAAATCTTCTTTACTTAGTGAAACTAGCTCTTACGGAGTTTCACATACCGGTTCCCCCTCCCCTCATTAGAAGAGGAACTAGTTGACTATGGAAGCATGCCTTCCTAAGATGATCATAGTTCTTCTTCGAATAATGTGGATGACTTGGATCTCCATGTTGAAAGTGCTATTGACACCTGTGCTTTGTTATTAGTTTCGAGGGAGTCTTCAAGTGATGATGAGACATTACATTCCCCTTTAAGGGTCAGCTCCACCACCAGGCCTCTTCCATATAGTCAGGTCGTGCGCCCTGCTGCTGTAAGTCCTTCTTTGCTTGAGCTCTTTATGCATATGATTTTTTTTCTTCTCTTTTCATCATTGACTTGTTTACTAATTCTTTCTCTTGCAATGTTTCCACATGTTAATACTGCAAAGGCAAGTGGTCTTTCACCTCCCCCCCCCCCCCCCCACCGTGCTCCCTTCCATCACGAGAGGAATTCTTTACTCATTTATTCTCAAGGTCTTTTTAGAGAGATTTGTCACTCCCCTAGGGGGTTTTTAAGACTTTGATATTCACAATTTATATTTATTTTACTAAGTGCTATATATTTCTATTTCTCTGCAGCTCTCATCTGTGCATCTTACTAGCACTAGGGTCCCTTCTGTGACCTCACATTCTGCTCAGGTACCTCTCTGAGTTTATATAAGTGTTTGGTCTCATTGTTCTCTTTTTTTTCTAAAACTCTTTTCCTTTGTGTTCTCTGTTTATTTATGATTGCAAAGGGTGATGGCCTTTAGCCATGTTACTTCGCCTTCTCCTGCTTCGACAATGGGCACTTCTGCGGCTGAGCCCCTGACTACCTCCTTCTCAGAGGTCTGTCTGATTTCTTAGCCCTTTTCTTATTTCTATTACTATGCCTTTGGTGCTTATATCCTTTGTCACCTTTCATTCCCCAGGGCCCTGTATCTCGTGGCCTTTCTTCTGGGGGGGGGGGGGGGGACTCTGCCTTTCTTGGAGACCACTATTTCATGGTTTTCCCCCTCAGGGAGGATTCCTATTTCTCGAGTCCACATCTCCATGGATGGAAGACCTATGGTCCTGCCTATCCCTCATAAGCCTGTATTTATTATATCCTCCATTGCTGAGACTATTTCACAGGTTTATTTCTTCATTTAAGACTGGTAGATTCTTCAACTATGATTGTAATGATGATAACATCTTTTAATTCCATTATTATAAACAAGTCTTCAGCACAGCCCCTGTTGCGCCGTTGGTCACCTTCCACCCTTCTACTTTAGAGGGGGTTCAGGTACCAATTTACTTTGCTTTTTTGCCTTTAGTCTTGCTTGTACATACAAGTCATTTTCCTTTATTTTCTCAGTTGGTTCACTGCATCACTGCATCAGTGCCTCCCGCTATTATTTTTTCAGTAGCCCCTACTACAGATGAGTTTCCTTGCCCTGTTTCTTCCAGTGAAAGTCCTGCATAGTGCCTCTCCCCATAACTATTTTTATCATGGGTCTTTGGGCTGTTCTACATGCTTGTTTTTGTGTTGCTGATTCTTGCCTCTTTTTCTTAATGTGCAGGCTAGCTTTGTGGAAGTTTCATTATCTATCATGCCTGCCATAAGTGTTGTGGAGGCAGCCCCTCAGGCTCCATTCACTGTGCCCTCCTTGACCGCTGTGGGGGTAACTACTCAGGTATCATTTCGTACACTTGCATGAGAGTATCCTTTTCTATTTGACTCTTATAACTCGTATTTTTTTTAACTTTCGTGATCAGGTTAGCATAGATGAGGTCCCCTTATCTGCAGGACTTATTATCAGTTCAGCCCCCATAGCTGCGGGGCTTCTAACTTGGATCTCGGATGAAGCTACCCAAGTAAATACTCGATTTGCTTATATTCTTAAAAAAAATTACTTGTACTTTGTCAATTCTTACTAACACTTACCTATTTATCTATTCTCATGTTAGTACTGCAATCATTCTAGTGATTGCAAAACATATTGGGGGAATGGCTACGGGAGAGGTGTTATGCTGTCATACCTTTCCCTATTTTTCTTACCTCCATTTTTCTTCTTACTTTTACTTGCTAGTATGCTTACCTCCACCCTTGTTTCGTTGTTTTCAGGCTAGTGAGGCAACTGCTCCGGTAACTGTGGAGCCCGTTGGAGAGATAGCTATGAGAGAGGTATTATATTGTTATACCTTTTCTCATTCTCTTTCTCCTTTTTCTTCTTGATTTTACTATGCAAGTGCTCTCACCCTCAGCCTTGTTTCATTGTTTCCAGGTGAGTGAGGTCATTTCTCCGATGACTGTGGAGCATGCAAGAGAGATCACTGCGAGAGAGGTATTATAGTGGCATACCTTCTCTCCTTTTCTGTTTCTCCCTTTTCTTCTTGATTTTATTGTGCAAGTGTTCTCACTATCACCCTTGTTTCATTGTTTCCAGGTGAGTGAGACCATTGCTCCAATGACTGTGGAGCATGCTAGAAAGATGGTTGCGAGAGAGGTATTATACTGGCATACCTTCTCTCTTTTTCTGTTTCTACCTTTTCTTATTGCTTTTACTGTGCAAGTGTTCTCAACTACACCTCTATTTCATTATTTCTAGGTGAGTGGGCAGCTGTTCTGGTGACTGTGGAGTGGGAAGAGAGTGATATGATGCATCCCTCTCAGGTATTTAACTATCATACCTAAGTTATTATTTCCTCTTACTAACTCATGGGTCATATTGATATTTCTCATGCTTATCTTGGCATCTCCCCTTAGGATGACTTCTTTCCGACTAGCGACAGCACACTCAACCCTTTGAGCTTTGGGGTAAGCTTTCTATCATAGCCCTTTTCAAAGTTTGGATATAACTCTCATTATCTTCTTTCTCTTTTGACTCATCATGAACACTTATTTTCAGGATCCTACTGGTGGGTCCACCAAGGTAGCTGATGAGGATGATCATACTTCAGAGGCCACTCCTACAGCTGGTGATGCTGATTCTAGCGAGGAGTCCTCTTTTCTTCCTTTTGAGGTAGAGTCTCGTCATTCGAGTAGTGATGCCAAAGAGGAGGCTCCTGCTATTTTTATGAGTAAATTATGTCATGAGGAGCGGCCAGGGCTCTTCAGGACACATGAGTGCCAGATTCTAGATTTGATTTTCGAGCATCATCCTGAGACATTCACCTCTCAGAGTGTACTTCATATTGATAGTCTTACGGTGTGCAACTTGAAGGCCCTTTCTAGTCATCTTCATGATTTCTTGACTACTTCTCATGCTGAGCTGACTAGTGCTTTCACTTTGTTGTTCTTAGAGGCTCTCCGTGACCTGCAAAAGTTCTACCATTTTCAGCTAGGTTGTCTTGATGTTGGGGTTCATCATTTTCTGAGCATTCCTTTTCAGAACATGGTGAGACTTCACACATCTAGACAGACTAGATTCGATCAGCATCAGGGTGAGGCTGCGAAGATCTTGTATCACTTTAGTCCTAGATTGCATCACTTCAGTTCCGACTTGACAGACTTGAGTCTAGTGGCTAGGAGGATAAGGCCGGGTTGGGCAGGATGCAGGAGGAGTCCGTGCAAGAGGCTGGCCCATCATATGCTGGAGCCCTTACCCGCGACAACTTATTTTTTGTTATTTCGAGTGGATAGGCTATTTCTTTCCTTGTACTACTTTTGTTCCTCATGTATAGAAATTGGTTATTTATGAATGAGAAAAATGTTGTTTTATTTCTCCTGCACTCTTTCTTTTCCTTTGACTTTATCTATACTTTGGCACCTGTTTACTAAGACCCGCTCTAATTTTCTGTGAGCGTTTGGTCAATTTAGGTTGCCCCTTATACTGTGGGGTACTTGCATTGATCATAGTAAGTCATATACATATACGCATTTTTTAGCGCAGTCCCTTGTAATTGTGGGGTATTTGCATGTTATCTGGGTGAGTTACTAAATCTTGAGCTCCCCCGATGTCTATGGGTGTGCTCTTTTACATTATTATAAGGAATATCTTGGAGGGAGTGAATGACTCCATATCCTTCCTTTTTAGAAGAATCTTTACAAATAAAATAAGTAAATAGATGATTCTCTTTTTAGTTTTGTAAATCAACACGGCCCCTTACAGAACGCGAGGTCCTTGCTCAACATTTTCTTAAGAGCTTTTATGGTCTCAAATATATAGGAGGGGAGGTTGACCTCCTTCTCTACATTTCTATTTCACTGGTCAAGTAAAGCATTGCTTTGAGAACCGGGTTTAAAACATGTTCTCTGGGCTAAATCTTTTTAATATATATATATATATATATATATATATATATATATATATATATTATTACTGGGAGGATGTCCTCCTACTGGTCTGGTGGAAAAATAAAACTACTTATCTACTATATCTGAAAGGACTTTGCTCAATATACTTTCTCTTAGGATGGACGTACTCCCCCAAAGTGTAATGGCCAAAGTTCTTCTTCTTTTTCATGTACCCTCCTCTAGCCTAGTATAGAGCATTTATGCAAAGAAAATATTTTGTTGGGTATACCTTATACAGTAGGTAGGTAATAAAAATAAACATCAAAATGATCAAAAGTATTGCTATTCATTTCTTTTCTGTTGTGTATTATTTATATGATGGTATTGCTCTTTCATTTGTTTACAAAAAAAGAATTTTTTTTTGGTATGAGAGCAAATCGCTCAGATTCTACCGCAGAAATGAAACTCAATAAAAACTAGGCATAGTAACTTTTCAGCCACTTGCAAATAATGGATTGGATACAGTTACTCTTCGACTCCGAAATCTAGCAGTATCCTAACTTCCCTACCCCTCTCACCACAAAGGGGCCTTCCCAGTTGGGTTTGAATTTCGACGCTGACATGTTGAAGAGGTGATGGATAGATGCCCAGAGGACTAAGTGTCCCACTTGAAACTCTATAGGTTTGACTAGGTTTTTACAAGCTCTGGATAGTTATTGGATGTAGACTTTAAATTTCCCCCTTGCCTTATCTCGATGCTCATCCAACGCCTCCAGCTTCACATGTCGTGGGTACAAAATGAGTCCATTTCTTAGAGCGACCCTAGCTGAGGGTATTGCGAGTTCTACTGGAAGGATAGCTTCGATCCCATACACGAGTGAAAATAGAGTAAACCCAATCAGCTTTATCTTTGAAGTGCGGTAATCCCATAATACCATGGGTAGCTTCTCATCCCATACCCCTGACATGTCTTCTAGCATTTTCTTATGGATATTGATTAAGGTTTTATTGGTGGCCTCTACGTGGCCATTTCCTTTTGGGTAGGATATGGCGGAGTTATTGTGTACAATCTAATACTTGTCTATAAGAAGCCCCATCTCCTTACAAACGAACAGTTTCCCATTATCTGTGAGAATCATCTTGGGTAAACCAAACCTGCATATGATATACTCCTTGATAAACTGGGTTACCACTTGGCAGTCACCCTCCTTAGGGGGATGGCCTCTACCCATTTGGTATATAATTCTATAGCTATAATAATAAAAGCTTTGCTATGTGAGGTTGGGTTAATCTTTCCCAACAGATCGAACGCCCATGTGTGGAAGGAGTGGGGAGCTGCTAGGCTTTGCAAACTGACAAAAATGGCATGTACCATATTGCCATGTGCTTGACAAGCTATTCACTTCTTCACATAACTAATGGAGTCAGCCTCCATGGTTGACTAGTAATACCCTAACGTCATCAGTTGATCATACAGTTTGGCACCTCCCATTTGGGAGAGCATATGAGCTTCCTTCAACACCGACCGTGTGTCTTCCTTAGCTATGCACTTTAGTGCCTTCTCATTATAGCCTTTCTTGTAGATCTCTCCTTCCATTTAGTAAAAATGAGCTACCCTCTTTCGGAGATAAATTTCATCTGCTCTCTCCGTGGGTAACTCACCGTCTTTCAGGTATGCTACATATGGTTGCCTCCAATCTTCAAAGGCCTCCACAAAATTAACTTTTGTTGGTTGGTCGAAATGGGTTTGGCACTTTAAATAACCTTGCAGCAGACGAGCAACCCCTGCGCTCATGGTGGGCCAGTAGAAGCCCCCCGCTGCAACCGGTAATAAAGAGGGATGTCAGTATCCCCACAATGCTTTTCATGTATCTCTGCCAACTTTTCTTTAGCTTCTTTTTCTCCAACACACCTCGCTTAGAACCCTCCGGACCTCTTGAAATAAAGTATTCCCAGTAGCAGGTGGTAATTATCCAACTCTAACATCTTCATTCCCATCTCTCATCTCTAGCTGCTTTACCACTAGGTGTCTCCAACCTTTCGGCTCATTGCTTGGGAACAAAGACTTCACTATGGTAGCAAATGTTCTTCATTGCGCTATAATTGTTGCCTTTGTCTCATCCATATCTAACTTTTGTTCTATCGTATCTAGTGCGTCGGGATGCCTATTCATTGTTCTTATATGCCTCTCAACAGTTACCTTCAATAATTTCCCCAACAACTTTTGAATGATATATCTGTAGGGTGCCAAGTTATCATGCTTGATAGAAAACTCCCCATCAACCTATTTCACCACCACGTTAGAGTCCCCCCGGATGTATAACACTCTGATGCCCCTTTGGAGTGCTTCCAAAATACCCAAAATGAAAGCGTTATACACAGCCTCATTGTTTGAGCATTTGAAGTCTAACTTGAACGAGAGGGTAATCTTCTCCTTGTCGTTCGAGAGTATGACTTTCGCACCTCCTGTGCCTTGGGCGCATGATCAAACTCCATTATACACTTTTCCATTTCCTCCACCATGCATGCATGGAAATTCTCCCCCGATAACTCTTCATCGAGGGGCTCAAAATTTCCACTTGGAAAATGGGCCAACAAATCTGCTACCGCTTAACTTTTGATGTCTTTGGGTACTACACACTTCAGATCATATTCTGACAAAATTAAGAACCATCTTGTTGCTCTCCCTACAAGTATCGTCCTTGCCAGGAGGTATTTAATAGGGTCGCATTTGGTGACTATATGAATTGTAAAAGCTAGCAGATAGTGTCTTAACCTGAGAAATAAATACCAAGGCAAGACAGTGCCTCTCCACGTTGCTATATCGATATTTTGTTCCTGAGATTACTCTCGATAAATAGTACACTGGCTTCTCTACTCCTTCCCTTTTTTAGGCAAGCAGTGGCCCTATGTATCTTTTTGTTAAAGTGACGTAGAGCAGCAGCGGTGCCCCGACTTCAGGTGGAATCATCGTGGATGGATAAGCTAAAATCCCTTTAATTTTCTCAAATGCTTTCTTTTGTTCCTCCCCTCAGACCCATTTAGCTTTTTCCTTCAGTAAGGGTGTAAATGGGTGAGTTACTTCTGCTAGAGAAGGTATAAACCTTCTCAGGTAAGATACCTTTCCTAAGAATCTCTTGAGCTACCTCTGGCTCTTCGGGGGTGGAATCATTATTATGGCTTTCGTCTTCTTTGCATAAACTTGCACCCCTTGTCGATTCATAACAAATCCTAAAAACTTCCCCGCGGTGACCCCAAAAGCACACTTCGAAGGTCCTGTATGTGCTTACTTTCTCTCTTGAAATTCACCACCAGATCATCCACATAAAACTCTAGTATATCATGAAACAGGTCATGGAATATTTCCATCATGGTTCTCTGATACATGGCCCCAACATTCTTCAATCCGAATGGCATGACTGTGTAGTTAAAATTTCCCAATGGCGTGCAAAAGGCAGTCTTCTCCGTATCTACCGGATCTTAATCTGGTTGTAACTGACGTACTCATCCATGAAACTATACATCTCTTGGCCTGCAGTAGAGTCAACTAAGCTATCTATGCTTAGTAAAGGAAATTCATCCTTGGGACATGCCCGGTTCAGGTTGCGAAAATCCACATAAATTCGAATTTGGCTTTTATCCTTCTCTGACACTGGTACTATGCTGGAGATACACACAGGGTGTTGAATAGGCTTGATGAACCCTCCTGCCAATAGCTACTCCACCTCTTCCTTTATCTTCAAGTCAATATCATCCTTGTAGGTGCGCGTTGCTTGTCTTACTGGAAGAGCATTGGTAAGAACATTCAACCTGTGAGAGCTCACCTCCGGGTCTATCCCGAGAATTTCTGTATACTTCCAAGAAAACACATCGGTGAACTTTTTGAGCAATCCAATGAGATCTTCCTTATGTTTTGGTTTCAAACTTTTGGATATTAAAATGGGTCTACCTTCACCCCCCTTCTACCCCCGAGTTGATCCCCTCTAACTCTTGTAATTGCTCCATGGGTCCATTTTACATGCATTCTGAGGGTTCCTCTGGTTCCTGCACATGTTCAATGATGTGAGACTCATCCACCACGAAACACTCTGGTTCCAAGTCGATCCTCTCATCCTAGAACTCCACCCGCACAAACTATTATAACCAATATATGACTTTACCATCAGGTAGGACCACGTTTTTGCAAGTTCGAGAAGGTTTGGCTACCTCCTCCGCCTTCCTCTTACCTTTTTCTATGTGGGAGATCACCCTTGCCCCCAAGCGTTCTTTACTTCTTTGGTTGGGCACTTCCTCCAACCACTTGCTTCTCTTTTAACCTTCTTGCAAAATTCTTTCTTTCTTCGACTAACTTCGTGTAGAATTCCGCATCCACCAGATGGGCTTCCTCAATGTAAAAGGATTTCTATGTTGCCTTAATTATGATCTTTGTTCCTTGGATATTGGCCCTTCCACACTGATGGTAGGTGGAGGGCACTATACCATGGGTATGCATCCATACCCTCCCAATGAGCAGCTGGTAACTGGTATTATCATTGGTGACATGGAATTTGATGTGGGATGTGAAATTCCCCAACTTTATTCCTACATTCACGTATCCGAGGGATTGCATTCCATCACTTTCAAACCCTAAGATCACTAGTGGCACCGGCACTATTTTTTCTCGGTCTATCCCCATCTTGTATAACGTATTGATGGTTATGATATTAATAGATGCTCCTCTGTCCATTAATTCCCTTGGGAATAAGACTCCATTGATCATAGCTATAAAAAATAATGGGAGGTTGTGGAAGTCAGGCACATGCCTGTCTGCCTCAGAGAATACCACTTCAGTAGTATACCTCTTGATCAACCTCCCAATTGTCCCCTGCCAATTCAATGATGGGTTTCTGCATTGCTGCAGAGCTTCTAAAACTTCCCTTGTGATGACTACTCTGGTGTCATACGTCACTCCTATTTGGTCGAAGAACCACTCAAATTTAAGGCCCCTCGTTATGGCCTCGCATTCAGAATCTAGGTTTACCTCATACGTCTGGGTATTATAAACATATTCTGCCTCGGATGTACCCCTTTCATCCAAAGCGAGGATGACATCCACTTCACCCTCTAGGAGGTTTACCCTCTCAATTTCTTCACTTCCAACTTCTTCTTGGTTCGGAGTGAAAAAACACTCCTCTCGCTTCTTTTCTAGCTCAAGTCTCTGTTTGTTGCTCAGTGACAACCTTTCCAACTCTTCATATATTTGATCATCACTCTCCCATTCCATCAACTCTAGAGTTGCTTCTTCATCATTCACCACTACCATGTTAGCAGTGCCAAAGTGATGTCCTGGAAGTGGATTTTCATTGACATCCACTGGAGGAATCTGTAAGGTACCACTCGCTACTTACTCGCCAATGATCCTCCTAGAGTAGTAATAGTCCTTAGTGGAGTGTTGCACGTGATGGTGCAATTCACAATACTTGGTATTAGCTTTGTCAGCTGCTGTTGGGGTTTCCCCATTCAAATTAGGGGTCCTGCTACCCATTCCCTCACTAAGGTACGATAACAATCCGTAGCCTTCTCTACTCTGCAAGGTAGCGGCAGTGGAGAATCTTCCCCAAACTTTTTCTTATTCCCTGGGCTGTTGTTCCTGGCCCCAGAGCCTCCCTTCTTGCCTTTGATATTTCCATCAATATAGTTGACTGTTTATCTCCTCGATACCTGAAACCTTATGGGAGTCAGCGACACTAACGTCCTCCAACTCGTGGTCCGTGGCTTGATTATCATGGTTATATTACTAGCATCCTTGGTGAACTCTCTAAAAGTTCCATTGATCAAATGCCACTTGTATTCCTCCAAGAGTTCCTCGACACATATTTGCAGCAGCCTTGCCTCTGCTACATCCAGTGCCTTTTTCACGAAAACGTTTGATTTACTGCATTAGCTCCTCACCGGGCTTCTACACCTCTTTCGTCAGGTGTCTCGGTGTGAATTCATCCTCAGCTACAAAGAACTTTTGAAGCAACTGTCGGTGCATATCTTCCGATGTAAGGATACTGTTGGGTGTCAAATGGGAGTACCATGTACTCCCTCAACCTCAGATCTTTATCATTGGCATGCACTCCCAGATATTCAATGAACCTTTTCACGTGCTCTCTTGGATTCTCCCCTTTGCCACTAAACTTGATAAATTTTGGTGGAATATATCCCTTTGGGTATGGCTTCTCATTCACCCTCTATGGGTAGGGGTCCTGCAGTTACTCATACAAATGAGGACCCTTTTTGGGGAGGAGGAGAGCAGTTTCCTTACCTCCTCCACGGTAACATCTTTGGAGGGTGACTCCTCTAAACTCCTACCCTTTGCTACTGGTGAACTCGACAGTGTCGCAACTTGTTTCGGGCCCCCCCCCCCCCATGACAGAGTTACCTCTACTGGAATTGCCACTGCAACAGTAACCCCTCCATAGGGGGATGCTACTGGTGTTACACATCCTTAGCCCAAACTTTCCAAGTCTACGTTGTTTTGTTTTAAAAACTCAAAAAACATGCTCATAAGGCTCATACCTGCCATTGGAGCTGTTGTCGACGAGTTGGTCTGCCCTCTTGGAGGAGCCGGAGGAGCATGCGCCTTAGCTCCGATCACCACCACATCTTCCTAGGTGGTCTGGTCAATTTGAGTTCCATTCACAGATGGAATGTCTTCAAAAACTAGCTCCTTATAAATGTTGAAACCTTATTTCATCATTAAAGCAAGAATACCTCCCCAGCAGAGTTGCCAAATGTAAGAAGGTAGTGAGACTAGGGTCTGGCAAGATACTTAATCGGGTGAGGTGTGGCCCACTCCAATGGACACTGCATTCAAGGTTCTTAAGCACTTCTAGAGGAGCTTCCGGTAAAACCTTCTCCTTTTGGTAAAAATGGAACTCAAGTGGGAACTCCCTCCCTGCAAGAAGATTAACTTCACAACAATAATAGTAACTTTTCTTAAGAGGAACTCTTGATAGAGATGGTTGTCAGTGGGGAGTGAAAGAATAAGCCACTTAGCACTTAGAGAGAGAGCGGGGAGAGAATACTAGGAAGTTCAATTGTGATTTTGACAGAGTAATAGTGTAACTTGAGTTATGATTCTTTTCTTGACCTTGACCAAGGGTCCTATTTATACTTGGGCACTAGGGCTGAGTTGGCACTTTTGGGCACCAAAATTGAGAGGGTTGGTGAGGGACAAGGTCTGAAAGATACTAATTGTCCCTGCATATGTGTAGTCTCCTGTTCCCTCTGACAGGTGCCACCTGGTGCAAACCAAAGTCAAAAAGCAAATATATCTGCGATTGAGGACAAAATACCTGATTTGGTAAATATCGTTTAAAATGGTAACCTGTGGTACAAACTTTATGAACTTGAGAGGGGAGGCCTCAAGGACCACCTCCTCTAAAATCAATTATGTTGAGCGGAGGGGGTCTTGAGGACCCCCTTCTCTAAAATCATTTTTTATAATAAAAATTCATTTCTGGTGAGCAACCTCTTGGTTTCTCATTCTAGTTATGACTAAGTGTGATGTGTAAGTACTTGAGTGACTCTTAGGGTCTTTCTACTAGTATTCTCTCAATCCTAAAGTGCTAAGTGGTTGAGCTTGCTCAACAAATCTTGTTCCTTAGTCACCAAAACAAAACTTCCAAGAGATCCCAACAGGCCTATTTGATCCCTGCTTGCTCAACTAGGCTACCTGCACAAGAAAATAAATATTAGTATTTTTATTCTTTAAAATAATAATTTATCTTGATGAGGGGTAGCTCCTAGAAGCCCCTTCCTCATCCTGGCTTGTTTTCTGGAAGCTGAAGGACCTTAAGGGTTCCGCGTTCAATATTTTTTGGAAGCTGAGGGACCTTGAGGGTTTCATGTCCCATATTTTCTGGAAGATGAGGGAGAGAACCTTGAGGGTTCCCCGTCGCATATTTTTTGGAAGCTGAAGGACCTTAAGGGTTCGATGATCGAGGGTGAAAAGCGGCGCATGTCAAACGCCGATCGTTGTTCTTTGTTCACCGTCGCAATACAAAAACCTAAACTTATGACTACACTCAACAGGTGAGTATAGCGTCCAAGTTCGGGTATCGAAAATCCACAAAGATGAGTTGCTAGAATTTATAAGGTTTAATATTCCTAAAATAAAAGTGTAAAAGATAATTACAACAAAAACGAAAAGATTCAAAAAGGGAAAGATTAATCTAGGCAAGTGTATTTAAACTAGACTAATAAAAGCGGTAAAAACCATAGGTTGCGTCGAATATCCCTCACCCTGAGTTAATTAGTATAAAATTGTTACATGGGTTGACGAGTTATTAAGATTGCATCTCGTTTCGACAGTTAATTAAATCAAGAGTTGTCACACCCCTAAATTCGCATAAAAGCCTAATAAGATTTTGGTGTCAACAAATACCCCGAAAATTACACATGCAAGGTCGTAAGCATGGAGCATACATGATATATATACCCAGTCAAATATCCTAGGAACAATAACTAGGACAACTCACTCCAAATATATCCGTAAGCTCCATCACCAAAGCAAAGAAATATGTCTACCCGAAGTGAGTTCAATCCGACACAACCTTGACTAAGTTAGATATAAAGCATGATAAAAACGCAGTAAATAAACGCGATAAATATACACTAGAAATCAACTTAAGAAAGCATATAAATCTAACTAAAAAGAAAGAGATAAAGAAATACAAACTATATTAATGGAGAGGGAAGATGAATAGTTCAACTTACAAACCCAAATGGGTGTCAAACTAAGAAGAAATGAAGATGAGCTCTCCAAACCCCCAAACCCTAACCTAAGCTATCTAAAACTAATTATATCCTTTATTACAACAAAAATGGGTTATATAGTAAGTTGGAATTAAAATAGAAAAAGAAAAGGAAAAAGAAAAACAAAGGAACGAATTGCCAAATATCTGGCAGGATCGATCGATCGACCCAAAACGTCGATCGATCGATTGAGCAGGGAAAAACCCATTGTCTCCTTCGCAAGGTAAAAATTCAAACCACGGTCGATCGGGGTCCCAAGGCCGGTCAACCGGCACTCTGTTTCTAGGCCTTCTTGGTCCATGAAGAGGGGAAAAAGTGTGCAAATGGAAATGGCCATAACTTCTTCGTCCGAACTCGAAACGACGCGCAGTTTGTGGCCACGCGATGCTAACTCAGCAAAATACGCATTTGTGGAAAATTACAAGTGCTAGAGATGAAGTGTGAATAGACTCAAATGCCCTTGAAGTAGCGTCCAGTGATGAAACTTCTTTGAAATGCAACTGATCCTCGCTTTTAGCGTTCCAATACCTACAAAAGCACAATTAACCCCTGCAAAGCATGTATATATCCAAATCCAAGAATGTCTGGTTAATGAGCATAAATATAGGAATTTAGGATCGTAAAAGTTCTAGAATGCATAAAGAAATAGGGCAGAAATATGCAATATTCGATAGGAATCACGCCCCCTAACTTAAACATTGCTAGTCCCTAGTAATGAAACAAACAAAACCAATCCACAGAAAGTAGTACAAGACGTATATATGCATCAAAATATAAATGCAACTTTTAAGGGAGTATAATTGCATTTAGCGTACGCAATAAGCCGTCAAACCCCTAGGTTACCCTAGCGAACGAGTGTCGTCTCGTGAGGGTTTTCAGGGATGAAACCCACAAACATCATATGGTTACCTCAAAATATGCTCAACCCAACATGCGACGAACTCAACAATATCGAAAAGGATTTCATACGCATTATTATCACATTGAACGAATTCAAACAAAAGTCCAAAATCATTAACATTATAGAATGCACCTCATATAATTGAAACCTTAAAATGTGGGAGGGGAGCGAGCACATGCAAAGTGTGATTTGGCAAAAACTTAAATAAATCGGATAAAAATTAAAGCAAGCATATATTCAATCCTCACGGGCATTACACTCATCAAGTGAATTCACTCGAAACAGGGAGTTAACATACGGGAAATGCGGGCATAATGAGTAAATGTAAATGGAAACTAGGTCGCGCACATGTCACAAATGAATAACGCTATATATAAAATGAAAAAATGTAATCTCAATGAAAGATACCACTCATTAAAGGAGGCGAAATGCATTTTCACAGATTATCAAAACAATTATGACTTTTAAATTAAATGCACCCTAAGATCACATAGGACTTGTATAGGGTTGTAATGTAGGCTAGGCTAAGGTATGAAACGAAAGGAATGTATGTACAAATTCAAAGTGTTCGGAGATGAAAACTCGGGATAATGGAAAATTCGTTTAGATTTTTCATTTAGATTTTGGCTTCATTATTATATTGCATGTTCACTAAATTAAATAAAGATAAAAGGTGGTAAAAGGTGATTTTGTGGGTTTGGCTAAGAAACAAGTAATTCATATAACCCATGTCTTCTCAAATTGGTATTAGGGTCAGTTACACTAATTTATTGTGTGATCTTTAATTTTGGGATTATAAGGATAATTTTTATAATAGGGTTCTTATTTTTTATGGGTCAAATTATGCATACTGAAAAGCTAGAATGAGGTCTGATTTTAAATTTATTAATGAAAGGGTTTAGCTTGTGTGTGAAAGAGGGTAGACTCCGCCCACTGTGATTGATGGTGATGTCGTAAGTCCTAAACCCATCACCTCTTGTACGGATGATGAACATAATGTTGTAATTTTAACTCACGCGGTTTAAAAGATATTTTTTGAGATGTCACCCCTAACGAATTATTTTGCATCATGACTTGCACCACCTCTAAGGAAGAGTAGGATATCATCCAACTCACTCACGAGAGTACCATCGTTGTGAAAGCTTCTAAGATAAAATATAAAATCACATAGTTTGAGGCTATTACTATGCTAGTCACTGAGTCATTTGATGAGTTTTATGCACGATTGTCTAATATCGTTAACTCTAGTTTTTATTTGGGTGAGAGAATTCCGTAGACGAGAGACGTGAAAATGATTTTGAGATCTCTGTTATCCCTCTTTATTCCTAAGGTCACTGTCCTTAATTCGTTAGGAATTTTACGTACGCTTAGGTTAAAAGAACTCATAGGAGACCTTCAAACTTATGAAATTGATATGTTTCCTAAAACTAAAAATAAAATGGAAATAGGGATTGCTTTAAAAGACCAGTCCAAAAAGAAAAAAGAAAAAAGAAAAAGTTTTTGACTGACTCTGAGTTTGATTTTGAGGTCGATGATCTTGCCATGTTTGCGAAAAATTTCAAAAAAAAATCTTCTAAAGAAAGGAGTTCTGAAAAAAAAACATGAATGGGGTAATAATGTGTGTGAGAATGAAGAAGCGAGATGTTATGAGTGCGAGGATAAGGTTCGAAAATCCCCCGAGTGTGCCACTAGGCTAAAGAGATAGGGAAAAGGTAAAGCTTCATACAAATCCACTATTGGTGATGGTAACATCAAGCCGGTTGATTTCGAGGATGAATCACCGCATGAACCTAATTTTTAAACATTCATGCCTAGTTACGTTAGTACTTCTAGTTCATTCCACGTTAGTGAGGACATTTTTAAACGTGATAGCCTCAACACATTGTTGAACCATTCTTAAGAGAGTGAGATGGATGAGGTGGTTTTGAGTGAGGGATAAGGTGGTCTTCAGCGTGCCTTCCGTGAACTTTACAAAGAGTCTTTGAGAACGAAGAAGAAAAATAGGCGTTTGACTCTTAGGGTGTTGGATTTTGGATAAGGGAGTGAAATTTTTGAAGGATTATGATAAGTAAACTCGAGAAGTTTAAACTTTCTTTATGTGAGCAATTGATTAAGGTTAGTAGAGAGAATACCGATTTGACCAACACTATGACTAGTCTTACGAAAGATCTTCAAGCTTCATTAGAGACTCGTGAGAAACTTAAAGCTCGTGTATCCCAACTTGAGAAAGATCTAGAACGTGCCCAGGAGTTCGAGGTCAATTTAGAGGACACATATAATAAGGTTGGAAAGATATTCCTCCATCCCACATTAGGTATTAGCAAGAGGTAAGAAATAGGTTATGACGAAGCATACACTTCTAATGTCCCCTCGAAGTCGATTCTCGACTTTGTGATGGATCCTTATGGCCCTTGTCTTAGCCTACCGAGGACATCTATCCCACCAAGGAGAGAGCATCCTAGGTGTTTTGATTAAGGTAAACCCAAGTCGTCTTATGTTTGTTCCCATTGCAAATTAAGAGGTCACATTAAGGAGTTTTGTTTTAAGTTAGGGAGGGTTTCTCATATATGTGTTCATGTGCGTACTCCCTCACATGCTACTCTAGTTTCTACTGCACATGATCGTGGAGATTTTGAGAGTCTTCGAGAGCAAGTAGAGTTTTTGGTCAAAACTTAGCAAGGTTTGATAGATAAATTTCAAAGGATGTCTATTCAAGTTAATAACACCTTCAGGACCAATGTTTGAGTTTGGGTGTTTTATCTAGTATTGGGTGATTTTTATGTTCATGTTATTTACCCCCATTGCTACATGATATTTTCATGTATTTATATGCTTTTATTTTGATATATATTGAAAAATACCAAAAATATTTGTTTGGAAAAAGTTTGAAAAAGTTCAAAAATATTTTCTTTTCATAATATATTTGAAAAACGACAAAAAGAGTTTTGTATTATCGTTTTTCACTATATATAGTTGTACATGTAAGATGTTTGAGACATCCACACATTCCATCCACTCATGTGACTTTTTCATGGTATTTTGATACATGGCCTCATTTCTTTAGTGTGTTTAATAATGTGTAGATAACATTTCGTTGATCATTAATGATTATTTTCTTCATAATAGACTTTTTATCACCTTCATTGCATAGGAGCACGGACTATTTGAACATTATACTTGTTTGTCATGTGTATAATATGGTGGTCTCGTCTCAATAGTGTTTAATAACGAACCAAATGTACTAGAGATATGTTATGCTTATAAGAACCATTCCCCATAAATTATTTCTAGTAAAATTTGTTATATGTTAAGCAAGGAAAGGAGTTATGAAAGAGCAAATTCTCTTTGCGTAGACATTATTTGTAAAAAAAGACCAAAAGATTAATGGGATACAAAAACAGAAGTTCCAAGTCCAATTTATTTTTCATTGATGCCTCTCTACATATGAGCATTATGATATCCTCAAAAATATTAAGAGTGAATTATTAAATATGTGAGATTTTGAGGGTGCTATACAGTAGAAGATCAATGGATTTGCAAAATTAACTCTCTTGAAAAGCATTAAATAGTTTGGCATTATTTATTTGAGAAGCATTTAAACTAATAGCATGTTGCATAAGTCAAGTCAATTTCATCTTATTCAACATTCTTACACCTAAGGTTAAAATTTATTTCTTTATTCTGAAGTATCTCATGACTTCGTACAACTTTGTTACGTATGCCTATGTTGATTTTCCCATGGAAAATGTTCACACAATATCATTCCACTTTCATGATTTGAATAGTGTTATTCCTTAATGTGTTGTATTTGCACCTCTTATATAATGAAAAAATTTAAATTTTCAAAAATATTTGGTATTCTTCTTGGACATTTCATCGCATGTACTTTATTGATTATCTTTGGGATGATATTTCTTTTGGATTTTTGTGATGCTAATATTTAAGGATCAGTTTCTAACCCTTCATATATTACGAAAAATAAGGCGAAAAGAAAATTGAGGGGGAGTTTATTTATTTTGAAACTCGTACTTGTTACCATATTTCTTTTGTCTCGTGTGTATAAGGCATTTCCGACATGGTGATGATTTCAAGGACCACACAAGATGAATAATTTTCAGTTGGAGACTCTTTAGGGGTTCTCATCCATTTGGCTAAATAAATAAGCAACCGGGCCGATATGGCGAGGGGGGATCATCACGAGCAGCCCCCTCTAAAGAGTGCCCTGGAAAAGACAAAAACTTAATTTGCGAGAAGGCCCACCATGAGCATCCCCTCATCCCCAAAGCTCAAAGATCACATAAATGAAGTTAGGATGATGAGGTCCACTATGAGGATCCCCTCGTCCCCGAAGCTCAAAAATCACATAAATGAAGTTAAGATGAGGAGACCCACCACGAGGAGCCCCTCATCCCCAAAGCTCAAAATCACATAAATGAAGTTAGGAAAAGTAGACCCACTACAAGGAGCCCCTCTCCCTCAAAGCTCAAGCCATGAAAAAAAGTCTAGTTTGATAAGGGCAACCACGAGCAACCCATCCAAAAGTATTAAGACCACAGAAAAAAAAAAGCCAAAGAAAGGGGACTCACTGCGAGCGGCCCCTTCGGACCCAGTTAACATATCACGAAAAATGGAAGAAGGGTGAAGAGGTTTACCAATAGTGATCACTCTACTCCCAAGTGACTTACCACAGAAATGATACAGGGCGAGGAGGTCCACGTAGAGTGACCTCCTCTCCAAGGTATGTTACCCAAAAAATATTAAAGTACTAATATTTTACTTTCTTGAATAGGTATCCTAATTGAGCAAGAAAGGCTCAAATAGGCCAGATGGGATCTTTGGGGAGTTTTGTCTTGGTGGATGAGAAACAAGGCTTGTTGAGAAAGCTCAACCACTTAGCACTTTAATATTGAGAGAATACTAGTAGAAAGACTCTAGGGGTTACCCAGCCCTTACACAGTTCACACCCAGTCATAATAGAAGTGAGAAACCAAGAGGTTGCTCACAAGAAATTAACTTTTTATAAAAAAAATGGTTTTAGAGGAGGTGATCCTCGAGGCCCCTCTCAAGTTTACAAAGTTTGTACAACAAGTTGCCATTTTCAAAAGATATATACCAAATTAGATATTTTGTCTCCATTAGGAGACATATTTTCTTTTTTACTTTGGTTCATACCAGGTGTCGTCTGTCAGAGGGGATAGGCGGTTGCAGACCTAGTAGGGACAAAAGGTACATTCCAGACCTTGTTTCTCAAAGTTTTTCATATTGATTTTGGCGCTTAAAAAGTCCCAAACCATCCCCATATTGACCTATAAATTTGACCATTGGTGAGGTCAAATCAGAAACCAAAAACTCAAGTCATATCGTTACTCTATCAAAATCACACCAAACCACCAAGTATTCTCTCCCTGCTCTCTCTCGAAGTGTTGAGTGCCTATTTCTTCACTCCCACACTAAGAGCCATCATTCTCAGGAGATCCTTTTGAAAAAAGTTACCATTATTGTTGTGAAGTTAATCTTCATGTAGGAGGAAGTTGTAGCTTTTTTTCCATATATGCCAAAAGGAAAAGGTTTTACCAGGTGTTGTTCAAGAAACCCTTGAAAACCTTGGAGGAAGAGTTCATGGAAACAGGTCAGGCCTCACCCGTTTCAGTATCTTACCAGACCCCAGTCACACTTACATTTGGCGACTCCCCTGGGAATTATCCTCACTTTTATGGATAAAAAAATGTTTTAACGTTTCTAAGCACTTGATTTTTTATGACACTCCACCTGGATATGAATTCCAAAGTGATCAGACCATCCAAGAGGAGGTGGTGGGGACCAAAGCTAGGATGCCTGCTCCTCATGGAGGGCAAACAAGTACAACAACACTAGCTCCAATAGCAGGTATGAATTTGATGAGCGTATTTTTTGAGTTTCTGAAATAAAATAATGTGGATTTGGCAGCTTGAGCCAAAGTTATGTAACTCGAGTAGTAGCCCTCTCTTGAGGGGCACTCACTACAACAGTAGATGTGAATGAGAAGTAAAGAAGAACATGGGTTTGGAGGAATCTCCCTCCAAGGCTATTACTATGGAGGAAGTAAATAAGTTACAAAATCCCTACCCATAAGGTGTGAATAAGAAGCCATACCCAAAGGGGTATATTTCACCAAAATTTATCAAGTTCAATGGCGAAGGATAAAATCTAAGAGAGCATGTGAAGAGATTTGTTGATTACCTAGGAGTGCATAGGAATGACAAGAATATGAAGTTGAGGGTATTGTCCAAGACTCTCATAGGGAATTCTTACAAGTGGTACTCCACTTGGAGCCCAATAGTATCCCACGTGGGAGGAAATGCACAGGCAATTCCTTCAAAAGTTTTTCATCGCAGAGGATGAGTTCACGTTGAGACATTTGGCGTAAGAGGTGCAAAATCCCGGTGAAGAGTTAATACAATATATGAAATATTTTCGCAAGCAGGCGTTAGATGTCCATGAGGATGTGGCAGAGGAAAGGTTGCTGCAAATATGTGTTGAGGGGCTATAAGATCCACTTAGTTAATGAGACCAGAGATAGAACTTTTAGAGAGCTCACTACAGTCACTGGTATTATATCCATGATAATCAAGCCTAGGTCCTCAAGCTGGAGGACGCAATTACCGTTGACTTCTGGAAGATTTCAAGTCTTGAGGAGGCAAACAGTTAATTATGTAAATGTGGGCTCAAAAGGCAAGAAGGGGGGCCCCAGATCCAAAAGCAACAACACATCCAGCAAGAGGAAATTTGGAGAGGATAACCCATCACCGCTTCCTTGCAGTGTAGCGAAAGCAATGGACTATTATCGTGCGTCAGTATAGGAGGGGATATCACATCCCCCTCATTTAAATGGGAAAATCCCAACAGCAGTAGATAAAGCTAATCCCAAGTATTGCGAGAGACATAAGAGGGTGCAACACTCCACTAAAGACTATTACTGCCTAAGGAGGATCATTGGAGAACAAGTGGCCTGTGGTACTTTGTAAATACCCCCCTGTAGATGGAAACGAGAATCCACTCCCAGCGCATCATTATGGTAATGCCAATATAGTAGTAGCGTATGATGAAGATGCAGCTCAAGACCTGATGGAACGGGAAGGTAGCGAGAAAATATGTGAGGAGCTGGAAGGGCAAGAACTGATTAGTAAACAAAGACTTGAGAAGAAGAGGATGCGTGATGATTGGTTCTTTAATCCTAACTAAGAACAGGCTAGATGTGAGGAGGTTGAGCAAGTGAACCCCCCAGAAGGATAAGTAGATGTCATTCTTGCTCTGGATGAAAGAGGGACTTCTAAAGCATAGTATTCCAATAATACCCAAACATATGAAGTGAACTTAGACTTCGAGTGTGAAGCCATAACAAGGAGTCCTAAGTTCAAGCGGTTCTTTAACCAGATAGGAGTAAAGTATAAAACCAAAATAGTCATCACAAGGAAGGTTTTGGAAGTGATGCAGCAGCACAAGGACCCCTCACTAAATTGGAAGCAACCAATTGGGAGTTTGATCAAAAGAAACACTTCTGAAGTGGTCTTCTCTGAGGCAGATGGGCAAGTCCAATATTTTCACAACCTCTCGCTGTATGTTATAGCTATGATCAATGGGATCTCCTCCCCCAGGGCATTGATGGATGGAGAAGAGTCTATTAATATTATGATAATCAGTACATTGTATGAGACGGGGATCGATTAAGAGAAGATAGTAATTGTACCGTTGGTGATTTCAGGATTCGACGGTGATCGATCAATAGAAGATAGTACTTGTACCATTGGTGATTTTAGGATTCAACAGTGCAGGCATGAAGTCCCTAAGATATGTGAACTTGTGTATTAAGTTGGGGAATTTTACTTCCCACATCATCAACGCCAACACCAGCTACCAGTTCTCATTGAAAGGGAGTGGATGCATACCCATGACATAGTACCCTCCATGTACCACCAATGTGAAAAAGCTAACATTTGAGCTACTGAGATTATAATCAAAATGGCGCAAAATCCATTTTCGATTGAGGAGGCCCACTTGGTGGATGCAGCATTTTATAGGAACTTGACTAAGAAAGGAAGAATTTTACAAGGAAGTTTGAGGAAAAGCAAGTGGATGGAGTAGGTTCCCATCCAAACAAGCCTGTCCATGATTGTTTGGGGGAGAGGTTGATCCCCCACATAGGAAAAGGAAAGAGGAAGGTAGAGGAGGTAGCTAAACCCCCTCGAAAATACAATAACGTGGTCCTACCCGATGGGAAAGTTATATACCGTTTATAACGATCTGTGCGGGCCGCGTTTTGGGATGAAAGCATCACTGGCACCAGAGTGTTTTGTGGTGGATGAGTCCCATATTATTGAACATGTTGAGGAACCAGAAGAGGCTCCGGAGTACATGCAAGATGGACCCAGGGAGTAGTTGCAAGATCTAGAAAAGATCGACTTGGGAGTAAAGGGGGTGAAACTTGACCCATTCTAATTTCCAAGAGTTTGAATCCAAAGAAGAAAGGAGAGCTCATCAACCTGCTCAAGGATTTCACTGATGTATTTGCTTGTAAATGCACAGAGATGCCTGGGATAGACCCCAAAGTGAGATCCCACAAATTAAATGTTCTTCCTAATGCTCTCCCAGTCAGATAAGCAACCCATACGTATAAAGTTGAGCTCGACTTAAAGATAAAAGCATAAGTAGAGAAACTGTTGGCGAAAGGGTTCATTAAACCCATTCAGCACCCTGGGTGTCTCTCCAGCATTGTTCCAGTGGCAAAGAAAGACAAGAGTCAAATCCAAATTTGTGTGGATTTTTGTGACTTAAATCGGATTATCCCAAGGATGGGTTTCCCTTGCCCAGTATAGACAACTTAGCAGATGCTACTACATGTCATGAAATGTATAGTTTCATGGATGGGTATGTCGACTATAATCAGATCAAGATGCATCCGACGGATGCTGAGAGGACTGCCTTCCGCACACCATTAGGAAACTCCCATTATACAGCCATGCCATTTGGATTGAAGAACGTCGGGGCCACCTACCTTCGGACCATGATGGTCATCTTCCATGATTTGTTTCATGATATATTAGAATTCTATGTAGATGGACTAGTGGTGAAGTCCAATAGAGAAAGAAAGCATATCCAAGACCTCTGACGGGTGTTTAAAAGGTGCCGTAGGTATAAGATGATAATGAACCCTTCGAAGTGTTCCTTCGAGTCACTGCAAGAAAGTTTTTAGGGTTTGTAGTAAATAGGCAAGGGATGAAGGTTGATATGGAAAATAATAATCCATCGTGATGATGTCACCTCTAAAGAGTCTGAGGTAACTCCAAAGCTTCATAGGAAATGTGTCCTACCTAAAAAGGTTCATACCTGGACTAGTGGAAGTGACCCACCTATATACACCCTTACTGAAGGAAAAATCTAGTGGACCTGGGGGAGGAACAAAATAAAGCCTTTTAAAAGATCAAAGAAATTTTAGCCTCTCCACCTACAATGATCTCGCCGAAGGCTAGGGAATCGTTGTTGCTCTACCTCACTTCAGCAGAAAAGTCTATAAGAGCACTTCTAGCTCAGGAGAAGGAGGGATAGAGAATTCAGTGTATTACTTGTCAAGGGTGATCTCGGGTACACAATCAAGAGGATGTTGAGAGATACTGTCTCGCCCTAGTCTTCCTGGTTCAAAAGTTGAGACACTACATGTTGGCCTTTATAGTCCATATAGTCACTAAGTGTGACCCTATCAAGTACCTTTTGGCACGGACGGTCCTGGTAGGGTGAGAAGCTAGGTGGTTCTTAACTTTGTCAGAGTATGATTTGAAGTGCAAAGTGACCAAAGCCATCAAAAGTCAAGTAGTACTCAATTTGTTGACCCACTTCCCAAGTGGGAATTTTGAGCCTCCCACTAAAGGGCTACTTTGGGAAAATTTCCAAGCATGCTTGGCAGAAGAGATGGAGAAGTGGGAGATGGAGTTTGATGGCTCTAATCGACAAGGAGCAGGAAGTTCGTGCATTATCCTCTCAAATAGTAAGGAGAAGATCACTCTCTCCTTCAAGCTAGACTTCAAATGCCCGAACAATGAGGCTGAGTACGAGGCCCTCAATTTGGGGTTATTGGAGGTGATTCAAAGAGGCATCAGAGTATTGTGTATACGAGGGGACTCTAACCTGGTGTTGAAACAAGTTAATGGGGAGTTCTCCCTCAAGCATGTCAACTTGGCACCGTACAGATCCATCATACAAAAGTTTTTGGGATAATTCCTAAAAGTGACCATTGAGAGGCATGCATAAACAATGGACAGGAATCCGGACGCGCTAGCCATAATAGCTCAAAAATTAGACATGGGTGAGTCATAGGAGATCATCACAGTACGACGGAGAACAGTACCTACCATGGTGAAATCCATGTTCCCAAGTGATGAGCCGTAAGATTGGAGGTACCTGATTATGAAGCTGCTAGAAATAAGGGAAGGTGCAATGAAGATATTAGAGTTGTCCAACTACCACCTGCTATAGGAAACACCTTAATATAAGATCCTTGGGGGATTCTTATCAAGGTGTGTAGGAGACGAGGAAGCTAGAGAGAGGTTGGAAGCAATGCATGAAAAATATTATGGGGATGCTGATATCCATCTTTATCATCGGCTCTAGTGTGGGGGATATTATTTCCCACCATGAGCATAGAGGCTGCTTGTCTGTAGTAAAGTTGTTTAAAGTGTCAAACTCAATTTAACCACCGAGAAGACGTTAATTTCATAGAGTCCTTTGAAGATTAGAGGCACCCCTACATAGTTTATTTGAAAGATGGTGAACTGCCCGCAGAAAGAGCATATGAGATTTATCTACGAAAGAGAGTTGTCACCTTCTAACTAATAGAAGGGGAGATCTACAAGAAGGGATACAATAAGAAAGCATTAAAATGTGTAGCCAAAGAGGATATGGGAAGAGGTTTGAAGGAGGCCTATGATCCCTTCCACATGGGAGGTGCCAAACTGTATGACTAGTTAGTGACGTTAGGGTATTATTGGCCAACCATGGAGGTTGATTCCATTGGTTATGTGAAAAAGTGCAGAGCATGCCAAGTATAAACATGGTACGTACCCCTTATGTCAGTCTGCAAAGACTAGCTAGTGCCCACCCCTTCCACACATAGGCATTTGATTTGGTAGGAAATCTCGTCCCAGCATCTCGGGGAAAAGATTTCATTATTGTGGCTACCGAGTTATTTACCAAATGGGCTGAAGCCATCCCGCTCAAGAGAGTGACCGCCCAAGTGGTGACCCAGATTGTAAGGACCTAAAATGTGATTAGGAATGTTAATTATATGATTAAGTATAAGTTATAAGTTATAAGTTGGTGAGGGGTGTTAAACATGTTAATTATCATATTTGGGGGATGCATACTCATGTGATATGTGTGTTGGTTGCATTAGATGTTAATCGAGCTTAAGACCAGGGATAACTTGTTTAGATCATATAATTAGTTATGTGATTAAATATATCATGAAAATATGTTTTTCATACATCATTATGATTATAAAATTAAACTAAGGTGTTGCTCCAAAATTGGCGATGTTAGGTCGCCAAATGTGAAAGTTTTGAGATTTTTGGTAAATTGCGACTCTTGTGTTCGGGCCCAAATTAGGCATACTAGTTTTATGATTTCGGGAAACCACAAAATATAAAAGTTGTAAATATATGAGTTAAGTTTATAACACAACAAATGTTGCATCAAACGGACATTCGAGTGAGAAGATATTGTCTTTTTACGAACCTGGGGTAAAGTGGTCATTTAGCTTTAAATGATATTTTGACTTAAATGGTGCCACGTGTTATTTTGTGATTGGTTGAAATGTTAGGCTTGTTAGGATGACTTAAACCCCTTAAAATTACCCCCCTTTTCATCCAATTCAGTCATGAAAAATATTTTGCCTAAGGAGAGAGAAAAAGAGGAAGTTAAGGAAGAAATCCTTCGAAACATTACCATAAATTGAGGAATTCTTGTAAGGTAATTATCTCTTAATTAAAGTTGGTCACATGGATGAGTTCTACCCTTGGTATATTTTTGTTTATGATTTTGATGAAGATTTAAATGATACCCATTTTGCCAAATTGAGTTAAACTAAGTATGGCTTAAGATCATACGTGAGGACTTGTGTTAGGATCCTAAATGTTAACTTCAAAGTCCCATTTTTTAATTTCATTCTCGTGAAGCTTATTAATGTAGTAAATTCATATATATGATGTGTTTATATACTAAAACATGTTTAGTATATGTTTCCATGATTGATACCCGAGGTAGAGGTGATATATGCTTAAAAAGGTTAAGTTATGCTTTAATGTTCTCTTCCGACCTAGCTGTGTTAAAAGTGTCATAAATCATGGAATACTTATTGAAATTAAATAATTACAATTGTATATTATAGTAGACTCATATATATATTCTATATCCAACAATTATGTAAAAATAGCAAGAAATGAATCTTGGGTGATAGTGTGAAATTCAGGTATAAAATCTTCCCCAAAAGTGTAAGTGCGCACACCAGGTGTTCGACGTTTTGCTTGACTTAGCAAATGAACTCTAAAAATTATTCAACTTTAATTTTATATTATTCAATATGTTTAATATATGTTCCCATGATTTATAACCGAGTTGGAATTTATATATGCTTGAAAAATATTAAGTTATGCTTTGATGGTCTACTCAGGCTTAGATGTGTTAAAAGTGGCCTTAATCATCGAATACTTGTTGAAATCAAGAAATTCCAATTGGAAATGTTAGAGAACATATATGAGTATAATATAATTGAAGGGGATAATAAAATATCTTATGGTTTGTCTTGAGGGTTGTGTTGAAGTTGAAGTTTTGTTTTTTTTCCTCCAGAAATGATTTGGAAAATATTGTAATAAAATGGGCATAACTATGTCTGGAGAATTCGTAATTTAATTTCATAAATTGTGTTAGAAATCTAATGAATAAGATGTTATAGAAATGTGAAGTATAATATCTAATTAATTTCCAGTTGTGTCAGATTGACCAATTGATGTTATGTGTTACTGAGTTTAATGTGATTTGGTGTATTCAAATACTAATGATGTTGAATTGTTAGGTGGGGAAGTGGCTAATACTGCCATACCAAGGAAATAGTTTTGGTATTAATCTTAGTACCAAGTTCAAGGTGAGTGACTTATCCTATGAAATATAGATGCTTATATTTTCACATGGAATTGTGTAGTTAAATACATGTGGGGTGATGCTTATGGAGTGATATGGTGTTATGAAACATATGTGTATGATTAAAAATGTTAAATGATGTTATTAAATGTTATTGACTGAGGTGGGACCTCTATCTAATGTTAAGAATTGTCGATTAAAATTTTAAATGATGTTATCTAATATTATGGACTGAGGTGGGACCTCTATCTAATGTTAAGGACTGTGGTGGGTCCTACGGGATGCAGCGGCCCCGTTAATCCAACTCAAAGGTTTGTTGTACTCGGGCCTAATTATGGGATTTGGTGTTCCCCATTAACTAGGAGTTAATTGGACTAGAGGGTCCAGACTTGCTAGAGTTACACAATTACTGTTGGGTTATAACATTAGAAAATAAAAATGGTTATTTAAATTGGTTATATGTGTGGTATATGGTCATTCACTAAGATTGTGTTGCTTACACTCTTATAATGTTATGTTTCAGGTATGCCTATTGTTTGGAGTTCACTACCAAGTTAGGACCTTAAACGGGGGAGTGTCGAATATCTAATGTGGGTTGAATATCAACAAGCCTTTTTGGGTAAATATTAAATTAAAGAACTTTTGTATGTAAAGTTGTTTAGTACTTGTATATTACATGTTAACGTAGTTATGTTTTGATCCAAACATGATTTTGAAAAAGAAAAAAATATGGTGCTATTTTTCAGAAAGAATTAAAGTAAAGTATTGTTTGAGGGAATTTATATCTAAATAAAAGGATAATTTTAAGTTAATTAAGTCGGGGCGCGACACAGTTTATAAAGGAATATATCATATGTAGGTTCGGTATACCCAAAGTGATCCTCACGGATAATGGGAAATAATTTGTTAGCAAAGAAATAGCACTTCTCACAGATAAGTATAGATGTGCACAACAGCTCAACTATTTCCCACCCTATGGGGAATGGCCAAGTAGATGCCATAAATAAGACCTTTATCAATATCTTGAAAAAGATGTTGGAAGAGATGTCAGGGGCATGGGATGAGAAGCTGACCATGGTATTATGGGCTGACCACACTTCAAAGAGAAAATTGATCGGGTTTACCCCATTCTCACTTATGTATGGGACTGAAGTTATCCTACCAGTTGCACTGGCAGTACCCTCATTTAGGGTCACTCTAAAAAATGGACTCATCCCTGACCCACGACATGTGCATTTGGAGGCACTAGACGAGCACAGAGATAAGACAAAAAAGAACTTTAAAGTCTACACCTAGTAACTGTCCAGAGCTTATAATAACCTTGTCAAGCCTAGAGAATTTCAAGTGGGAGACTTGGTCATCCCTGAATTCACTCATCACCTCCGCAGCATGTCGGCGTCAAAGTTCAAACCCTATTAGGAAGGCCCCTTTGTAGTAACAGGGGCAGGCAAATCAGGTTATTGCCTGATCTCAGAGTCGGAGAGTAACTGTATCCAATCCATCAATTGCAAGTGGATGAAATGGTATGCATAGTTTTGTTAAAATTCATTTCCTTTTAAAGAATTTAAACGGCTTGCTCTAGCACTAGAGAACTCTTTTTTGTAAAGATGATAGAGCAACATGGTCTTATGAACAGTACACAATATGAAAAGAAATGAATAGCAACTCTTTTGATCATTGCATGATGATTCTTATTTTGTTTACTTACTTACTGTAAGAGGTGGATGCACCAGAATATTTGTTCTTTAGAAATACTCTCTACTAGGCTAGAGGAGTCTCCATGATAAAAAGAACTTTGCTCATTACACTTGGGGGGTACAACCATCCTAGGAGAAAAGTATATTGAGCAAAGTCTTTACAGACATAATAGACAAATTATTTTATCCTTGTCACCAGACCAGTAGAAGGACATTCTCCAAGTAATAATAAAAAAAATTATTATTTTCTTACAATAATATTTATAGCCTAGAGAACAAGTTCTAACCTCTGTTCTCAAAGAAAAGCTTTACTTGACCAGTTCTCAGAAATTATGGAGAAAAGGGAACTACACCCCCACCCCCCCCCCCCCCCCCAACTCTAATTTGTTTTTAGAAAAAAAGTTCCAAATAAACTGTTGGAAATAAGGACCTTGTAGACCAGGGGAAATGTTTTCTAAAGAAAATAGTCATTTTTATTTGTGAATTATATTCAAAGTTTGTGGAAAGGAGAAAGGCTAACCCTTTTCTCCCAGTTATTCCCTAAGAGATGAATGTGCATAGCAAAGTACCCCACAGTTAGAAGGGGCAACTTTAAAATATTAACTTGCTCAGATAATATGCAAGTAACCCATAGTTAGAAGGGGTAGCTCTAAAATATAAACTTTCTCAGATAATATGCAAGTATCCCACAGTTAGAAGGGGCAGCTCTAAATATCAACTTGCTCAGATAATATGCAAGTACCCCATGATTAGAAGAGTCGGCTCTAAAATTCCAACACACTCAGATAATATGCAAGTACCCTATGATACACTGGGCAGTTCAAATAGACTAAATGGTCATGGAAAATTGGAGCAGATCATAGTAAGAAGATATTAAAATCCAGATAGAAGCAAAGAATAAACATCATAATGGAATCCAACGGAGGTTTTTCATTAATAAGTCAGGAGTTATTTACATATGGAAAAAAATATATATACAAAAGGGGCCTATATAACAAGACTAGCTACCCGCTAAACATAATGAAAAATAAGTCATGTCGGGAGCATAGATATATGTAGGAAGAAACTGCCTCCTCAACAAGGTATTAATCTAGTCTAACCATCATGGCCTCATCCTCAGCATCACCGGCCTTTAGCTTGGCCTAGAGGGACTGAATCTTAACCTAGATTCGAGTTACCTCAGCCTGATGCTACTTCACTCTGGATTGTCTGGAAGTATTGAGCTTCATCATCTTCTTGAAAGTAACACCAAGAAAGTGACGAACTGAAGCGTCGAGCCAGTCTAGCTGGAAGTGATAGCAGTGTTGGAGGTCATGAAGAGCCTGGAGGAACAGTGTAACCATCTGAGTGGTCATGTCAACAGGGGAAATAGATATGAAGTCATGAAGATGGCTAGCCAGAGACTTGAAGTTGAAGACCGTGAGACTATCAATATTGAGCACACTCTAAGACGTAAAAGTTTTAGGGTGGTGCTCCAGGATCATCTCTAACACCTCCCGCTCATTCGCGCAGTATATAGAAGGGAGCTCTTAATGCTACGGTGCATTCACGAAAGCCCCGGGATACTCAACCTCTATATCATCATAGCTTGTGTTTTTAGACTCAAGCTCCAAAATAGGAATAAAGGAATCTTCGTCGGAGCCGGCATCACCAGTGGACTCAGAACTCTGCTCGACCTCACCAGTTGCCTCAATAGGCTCACCGACTGGATCGTGCAAAAGGAGAAATAAAAAGAGATAATTCGCATAGAAATAAAGGAGTAAGTGGTGGAATATTCATACTCATATTGAAACAAAGGTTACGAAATCTTAACCCATAGTCCATAGGGGTCAGTATATTGTCGCCAAATTAATGAGGCACCATGTGACTCTGAACATTGGCCAAATAGAAGATAGGCAAGAGTTAGTACTTCCTTAGCTAAAAGGAAATAAAAATATATATATTAAATTTAACAAACAGAAGTAAACTAGGTGTAACAGTCTAATACCTGGGGAGTGCACAGTATGGCACTCACAATATGTTCCGTAAAAATAGGGACGATCGCCTCACAAACCTAAAAACAAGGAAACAGGAGTGTGAGGACGAGCATACTTTCATAGTTAAAAGCAAGAAGCAAGGGTAAATAGAAAAGAGAGCATGGTATAACAGTATAATACCTCTCTCATAGCAACCTCCCCTAGGTGTTCCACAGTTATATGAACAACTTCAGCCCAAACCTGAGAACAAGGAAACAGGTTAGTGTCAGCAAGCACTTGCACCAAATTGCAGGTTTAAAAGGTCTAAGTAAACCAATTACTTACCTGGGATGTCTCTTCTGAGACACCACCCAAAGATCATTCAACAGTAGGAACAGGAGCCATATTGACCTGCGAAATAAAATAGTAGGAAAATGTCAATAAATTCTTGTATAGGCAGTGCAAGTCAATAAAAAGAAAACGCATAGTGTTGTACGTACCGTATCTGTCTTCTCTGAAATGCTAGACAAAATCTCTGCCAGTGCAGGAGCTGGCACAGCACTAACCTGAGAACCTACGTATAGGTCTGACAAGTAAAGGGACCACGGCTACAGATATATTAAAAAACACTCCAAAGACTTAAGGCATATAAGAAAAGGAAAGAATGACAAGTATAGAAAACAGGGGCATAAAAAAATTTACATACCACTAAAGTCATCCCTACGGAACTAGAAACAGGCCCCTCGGATAAGGGGACTTTAGCTACACTAGCATGCGGGCAAGGAAAGAGTGAAAATTTTATAAGTAAAAAAATGAACAAAAGCATCTACTCTTATGTAAGGAAAGACATGATACATGTGTGGTCACTTATGTGGTAGTCAAATGAAGACCTATAGATGGTGCTGAGGGAGCTGTCTCTGTGACCCCATTTTGGGCGTCGTGGATGAAGAAGTGTCATTAGCACCGATTTGCGAGTAGAAGAAGAATATAAGTGTCGTTAAGTTGCTCATAATAGCGAAGAAAAATATAGAGAGAGAATGAGCAAAGTCAATTTAAAGTAAGTAGCGGGAGAGGTTCTATGACAATGCCTCTAATAGAAAAATGGCAGCAGGAACTTCCCTAGCCATAGGAGCTACCAGAGGAGCAACCAAATAAGTGACTGGTGAGACAAGAGCACTGACCAATTGAAACACGAACAGTTGAAACAAGACATGAGAATAAAATCTCAATGATAAAGTAAAATGAGTCAAGAGAGGAAAGAATTCAAAATAGGTGTACCTGAGTTCTATCTAAGGAAAAAGGATGAAAGATGACTGATATAGTAGCCACAACAAAGGAAGCGTCCTAACCACCACAAAGTTGTTAAGAGTTAAGCACAGATAAAGCTAGAAACTGAGCCTAACCAAATAAAAGTAATACCTGGGAAGAAGTGGTAGACTATTTAATAGGCTCATTGAAGGCAATGGTGAAAACTAGACGAGATGGTATAGGCTGGACGTGAGGCCTATTGTCTATATGCATAAAGACCCAGGAGATAGCAATCCTCCCTGAAGGCAAGAGTCCTGAGAAAGTGACTCTGAAAAGTTGTGCCATTTCCCCTGTAGAGGAAGGGCTACACGAGGAGGATCCCTGCAAAATAAATAAGATAAAGACAACATAATTATACATAGAAAATGACAATGAATAAAGAAAAGCATCGGAAGTGACAAGTTCAAAATACCTCAGGAAGCCCTGCAGACGAATCACTCCTCGCAGCTAAAGTGGGAAACGGGGAAGTGTGGCTAAGAGGAAGGGTCACCTGTGAACAGCAAAAGAAAAAAGACCTCAAAATATATTTCAAACTACGATAAGCTTAATTGAAAGAGAAGAGTTGAGGTTCACCTGAATAGAGGAGGAGGAGGATATAGAAAATACCCTCGTGGTCATCGAGAACACAGAAGATAACTACAAGAGCAAAAGAAGAGAACAGATCATTTCAGCAAACAAAAGTATAAAAATAGAATAATACTAAAATAAGGAGGAAGTAATAAACCTCTCTATCCAAACTTAAAGAGGAGAACAACATAAAATTCCTAGCCCTAGGAAAGGGCCCTTGAGCAGGAAGAGGCGAAGGATCACTCGCTACAATATAAGTTCCTTGCAAATGTCACAAAGATAAAGATAAATTAAAAAGGAAACTATGAAATTATAGCCAAATAATAAGTCATACAAAATAAAGAAATGGAAGAAACTTACAGTGGTTGTACAAATGGTCTGCCCATATGGTAGATGTCTAGTAGTACGACTGCCGACAGAAGGGGATTCGATCATGATGTCCTCAATAAATAAATCTCTCGAAACTAGCAATAAAGAATAAGTATCAGGATTTTAACCATCATAAGAGTTAATGGCACTCATCTCATTTAAAGAAGAACCATCATCATTATAAGAAGGGGTGTTTCTATAATCGACTAGTTCATCTTTAAATGATAGAGAAGGGAAACCAGCAAGTGAAACCCCGTGAATGCCAGTTCCACTAAGTAAAGAGGAGTAAGGTATAGTACCTTCACCAACAGGAATGGAAGTAATAGCAGGCTCCTCAGAAGATAATCCTAAGGCTACATAGCCTTTCTTGTGCACTGTCCGATATGACTCCTCCAATCCAAGGTCATTAGTGTCAAACCCCTAGTCTGGTGCATAAGCGGGAGAAATAATCACAACGGTGAGGGGAAAGCAGGGGTAGCAGCAGTGGTAGTAGTAACAGTAGGTGGGTCAGTAGTAGCTGATATGAAGTTGGAAACATTCACATCAGTATGCTTCCTCTTAGAAGCAGCAAGGGCTTTTGCTTTGCCTTTTCCCTTGGGCTTGGCAAACTGGGGCTCAAATTGCTTGGAGTAAATGGAATCATCGAGCAAGGGCCTCACCAAGACTGGAGTGACTTTCTTGAGAGGGGTCGTGGAAATATAGCTTCGGTACCATAGCATCTTTTGGTTCCTTTTCCCAGATACCTGTCATTGTTGGGAATCTTAGTAGAGACAGTCGCATAGAGAACATCATTCATGTAGTTTTGACACCTTCCTCTGCTAGAGAGTAAATCAAGAACGAGTGAAGGCAGGCAAGTAATCTTGATAAGGCATAAATAAAGCTCCCAAATAGAGAACTTTGTGAACCACCCCCTCAAATATAAAATTTGCAAAGGCCTCAAGGTATAGCTCAGATGGAGAGGTGCTCGAAGGATAAATTGGGGTTCGAACACCTTGATCATAAGCAAATTACCTCCTCACCCTCTCAGAATGATAAAACTCAAAACCTTGTCCCATATCACTCAAGGAAAGTGCATGGTAGAAGCATAAAAACTACATGCATGTGAGGGCAAGTGAAAACAGACTCAGCATGAGCAAAAAATAGAAAATGCCCCCAAAAGAAGAAAAGGTGCTCCAAGTAAAAATTCCACCTACCTTCCTATAGTATGGCCTGAAAGAAAACTCGTTAATATTATCTATCAAATGCCCCAGCGAGGCCTTGGGGGTCTTTTTGTGCCACCTCGCAGTATGAGCACCATTACTATAGCAGGCCTTGGTCTCTGGAGAAAAGTTTGGAAACCTCTCAAACAGAAAAGACATGAGAATGAAAGTATAAGTAAAATTAATGGCATCATGGTGTCCACGGGAATGATCGACATCGAAATAAGCTCTATCTAGCCAAGTGTATAAGGATCCCAATGTAAAACATCAAGGGAGACTGCCCTCCCTCAAGCAAGTCTCACAGTCAGCTTGAAAAGCAGCTTGCGAGGGGAGTCATCTGGCATTCCTGGAAGTAGGAACCTACTCAGAAAGGTAACAAATAATGTTTCCAAGTGTGAGGGAGAGTTAATTTTTAGTCCCTCTAGACTTTTTAAATCCCTACTCGAGCTCTCACCCTTGGACAGCTGCTCAAAATTTTGAACTAGTACCTCTGCCACTTGGTGAAAGACTACTTAGTGGCCCCAGTTTGATTAATAGCAACATATTTGGATCACTCACTTAGAGCTGAGTGGAGCACTCTTACCATTTTCTCCGTAAAATCATCCTCAAAACCATCAGTAACTACATGTTTTCCCAAGTAAGGAAGGACGAGCAGCTCGCAGATGTCATCTATGGTAATGGTAAACTCGCCACAACTAGTAGCAAAAGTATATGAGTCTCTACTCTAACAAGAATCCAAAAAATTAAACGTGGTAATTTATTTGGCTATAGAGCAAGATTTAAGACTATTGATAGTAGTTAAAAGACCCAGCCCTCCGATAACAAACTTGTGCGAGGTGGTGGACAAGACATGATCCACCAAAAAACTCCATTCCTCTCGGGAACCCCCACAAGCTTTGACCTCATTGTTAGAATGGGGAAAATCACCCCTATCAACTCATACCCTAATAATGGAATCAGGCAAGACAATAGGAAGTTTAGAAGACTCACCTAGTCCCACACGGGGCCGCTCGTTTATTTTTGCCATAAACTCTTACTCAAAATTTATGAGGGAGTACATGAAGGTATCCTCCTTGCCAAAGTAGGGCACCAAATGATAGAGACCAAAATACCTCTTCATGCGAGCAACCAGATACTCCCTTTATGACTTGGAATAAGCATTGGACGAGGGACTCTCCTTAGGAATCTCATTATACGAACCACCCAAAGTGGAAGTGGAAGAATCCATAATAACGGAGATGATAGCAATAGGTACAGTAGCCAAGACCATCGAAACAGTGACGAATATAGGAATCCTCCCCACTAGTACCTCGCTAGAGGTGGTGGAAACAACCAAAATGGGGTTTACAGAAGAAGAGGCCATGTGTGGTGTAATTAGAGGAAGAAAAGAAAGTTAGAAGTGGTGGTAATGGCGGTTGGTGTTTTCTCTCTATTTTTCTCTCTAAAATGCTCAGTTTAAAATAAATGAAGATGTAAAAGAGAAAAGGGTTAATAAAAACCTTGTATACCCCGATAATCTACACACGCCCCAGCCAATTAAAACGAGAGAAAATTATTTCCCTAATGATGGGATGTTTATTCCCAATCTGACACGTGTGACCTCGAGACCCTCAATATGAGTTGATGTGACAGACCTATTAAATGCCAAACAGTACAATGATGAGATAGAATTAGACTGATCACATTCCAAGACATAGTGAATCATTGCGTATAAAAATCTGTGGTCTACCCAACACAGTTTTTTGTATAAGAGGACTAAAGTAAAGGGGTGCTCACTCATTTTCCTAAATTAATAGGTGAGCAGGCCCATATGGCGAGGGAGCTCATCACGAGCATCCCCTTCCAAAGAGTTCTATGGCATAGACAAAAACTTAATTGGGCGAGGAGACCCACCATGACGAGCCCTCATCCCCAAAGCTCAAAGATCACAGAAATGAAGTTAGGATGAGGAGCCCCACCATTAAGAGCCCCTCGTTTCCAAAGCTCAAAGATCACAGAAATGAAGTTAAGATGAGGAGGCCCACAATGAGGATCCTCTCGTCCCTAAATCTCAAAGATCACAGAAAGAGAGTTGGGACAAATAGTCCCACTACGAGGAGCCCCTCGTCCTCAAAGATCAAGTTACAGAAAAAGGCTAGTTCAATAAGGGCAACCAAGAGCATCCCCTCCAAAAGTATTGAGACCATAGAAAAAAGGCCAAGGCAAGAGGACTCACTGTGAAAAGCCCCCTCTACCCTAGTTAACATATCACAGAATTGGAAGAAGAGTGAAGAGAATTACCCATAGTGATCACTTTACTCCCAAATTACTTACCACAGAAATGATACAGGGCGAGGAGGTCCACCTAGAGTAACCTCCCTTCCAAGGTTTGTTACCCAAAAAATATTAAAGTACTAATATTTTATGTTCTTATATAGATAGCATAGTTGAGCAAGCAGGTCTCAAATAGGCCAGATGGTATCTTCTGAGAGTTTTGGCTCGGTGGCTGAGGAACAATGTTTGTTGAGCAAGCTCAACCACTTAGTAGATTGAGAGAATACTAGTAGAAAGACCCCATGGGTCACCCAATCCTTACACAGTTCACTCCTAGTCATAATAGAAGTCAGCAACCAAGAGGTTTCTCACAAGAAATGAACTTTCTATTAAAAAAAATGGTTTTAGAGGAAGTGGTCCTCGAGGCCCCTCTCAAGTTTACAAAGTTTGTACAACAAGTTACCGTTTTCAAAAGATATTTACCAAATTAGATATTTTGTCTTCATTAGGAGACATATTTTCTTTTTACTTTGGTTGATACCAGGTGTCGTCTGTCAAAAGGGACAGGCGGTTGCAGACCTAGTAGGGATAAAAGTACAATGCAGACTTTATCCCTCTAAGTTTTTCCTCTTGATTTTGGCACCCAAAAAGGCCCAAACCAGCCCCATGTTCACTTATAAATCGGACCATTGGTGAGGTCAAATTAGACATCAGAAACTCAAGTCATACCGTTACTCTGTCAAAATCACACCACACCACCTAGTATTCTCTCCTTTCTATCTCTAAGTGTTGAGTGCCTGTTTTTTCACTCCCATACTGACAGCCATCATTCTCAGGAGATCCTTTTGAGAAAAGTCACCATTATTGTTATGAATTTCATTGCAGCTTCATGACTAATTTTATTTGGTTTAATTCGTTACACTTTATTGCAGCTTCGTGACTACTTTCACATATTCAAAGAGAAGAAGTTGAATATGAGAGAGTAGCTGCAGCGGAAATATTGCGACTTCTCAAATAAAAACCAATTTTAATTAATCCCAAATTTTAGTTAAAACTTAAGACATGCATCTAGATGATTTATCAAATAAAATATAGCATGCAGGATAAAAACAAACAATTTCAGGAAAAATCCCCCAAAGGGGCAAAACCTTTTATTTTCATTATAATATTGTAACATACAATTTCGGATTACAATGAAAATACAGTGACTAAGAATTACCCTCAGGTATCGGATTCTGTAGTCGGCGGCTGAAAATATCCCTTTCCAGGAGGGAAGAAATGAATCCACATGCAGCGACCCCACATGAACCTCAGTCCAATCAACAAAGGAAGAACCGCATCACTCCTCAATGACATGCAGCCATGAAACTTTGTAGAGACTCCCTCAGCAATGACACGCAGCCCTCGGTTGCAAAGATCTCTCCACAAAGGTTTGAACAAACACAAGGTTGTGTTCTTGGGTTACCAAAAAGATTCACAAAGGTTTGGCAATTGTGTGAATCAAAACATGAGTCTTGGGACTCAAAAAATATGAAGACTAGAGGTATTTGGACTCTCAAAAACGTCTTCCAAAGTCTTGCAAAACTGCTCCTCGAAGGTGGTTTAAATAGCAAAACAGATGAAGAGTTTTGCAAAAAAAAAACACTGAAATTCTATCCAGCGTACAGGTACCCCGAACCGGTTTGGGGTACCTCATGCGGTTTGGGGTACATCGGTTTGGGGTACATCTCTGGTTTGGGGTTAAAAAAAAAACAGCATTCTTCAAGGAATTTTCTCCAACTTCAAAAGGTCATAACTCCTTCACCGTAGCTCGGATTGAGGTGTCCTTTCTTCCAGTATCTTCGTTGCGGCGAGATCTTCAACTTTACAATTGACCAGACTTCCGGACTATGGCTGTAAAATTACGAAAATGCCTTTGAAGTCTCCTATCGTGCCTTTTTTCACTGTTTTGACTTCTCTTGCGTACCACTTGCATTAAGTCCCTAAAATCGTGGAACGTAAAGTCGTTGAGGCAGATGTAGGACATATTAATGGAGATGTTGAATGCTTGATTCTTGGAATTCGGATAGAGGCCTTCATGTGAGATCGTGAGGTGACGTGCCAAATGTAGCGGCGTACGACATACATAAATGTAACATGTTGGACATGAGAAAAATGTCCTTACAAATCTCCCCCTATGTCTATGCCGGTACATACATAAAAAATCCGAATTATCAAATACGAAATTGCCTATACAAATCTACCCTCCCATGAACCCAAAACTGGAAAAGGTACAAATGAATAGTCTTCATCGTTTGTTCTTTAAATCTTCAGGAATGTCAAATATTTTCTCATCAGGGTGTGCAATTTAGTGATCATCAATGTAGTACCTACACACATGAGATAAAGAAAAAATACCAAGTGACGTATCGAGTTTGAAATGAGATAAACATAGATACAATGATAAGCATAAGTCAAATCTCAAAAACTAATTCAAACTCCCCCATGAAATGATAATTCTTTCTCCCCCTTTTTATGATGTCTCCAAATTGACAAATGAGAGAAATAAATCAAATAAGCAAAATCGGGGTGTCACGGTATACAAAAAAATACACAAACTATTTTTTTTTTATATTTCAAATTTTTCATACAAAGATAGGATACCAATTTGAACAAATATGATACAAAAATCACACCATGGATTTAGACTCAAACAACCAAGTCATGGAAATGGAATGAATGGGTGTGAACACATTCGATAGGTAAATCAACTCAATCAATCATATGTGCACGATGCATACGTGTACTCCTAACGAATGAACATCAAAGGTATCCTTAGGTGTAAAAGTTTGTTGAATTTAGATGACATCGTCTTATGCAAATCAACAAATCAAAGTCAAATGATTTCCACACCAATAACGTCCAAAACTATATAGCGTATTTTCAAGAATTTCAAGGACGTGCAAACCCGTTTTAATTCTCCAACCAAACACCCTCATATATATATTCTTTTAGAGGTGTATAAACTAAATTCTCAAACTTTGGAGAATTGGTGCAAAAACCTAAATGGCCCCTTTTTGGCATGAATATCTTTTTATGCATTTAAATTTTTTCGGGCTCTTTTAACGTCTTTGGACCTCGGATAATAAAATTCCTCAATTTTTTAGGTCCTTTTTAACGGTGGCTTAGTATTCGCAAAGGAAAAATGAACCTTTCGCAGCCCTTCCTCGTTTTAAAATAAAGCACACAAACTCACAAAACGGTTTTTATATGCACAATTTCCTTATAAAAAATTTATCGCGCTTGGTTCGTTTTAAGGACAGGATTGAAGTGAAAACACCCAACCAACATGTGATAAGACAAGCACAATAATCAAACAAATTCGTGCATGTGTGCATTAAAGGAAACATGAGTCAAACATGTAGGAAGAAACACTCAATTACATCTTAATGACTCCAAACATTATCAAGCACATGGATGAATTGACCTATTGTCTCAAAACACTATCAAATAGTCACATGAAAAAAATGGAATGATGTTGTGACTTGGTCATCCTAAGTGTTCATCCATAAACGGTGCAAACAAAAAACAAAAATCTTTTTGGATTTTTTTCAAAAATTTGACAAAATAAAATCTTTTTGGATTTTTCAAAATTTTTTTTTTTTAAATATATACAAAAAGTACAAGTCATCACACTAGTAAAAATATATCATGAAACCACAACTAGTGTATGACAAACATGCAATCACAATCAACCAAAAGATTTCACATGGGGTGAATTACGTGTAAGCAAACGGGAATCGTGGACAAATAAACCATAAGCCTCTAAATCCGATTTTCTAACCCAAATTGATGTGTAACGAAGTGTGGGGGTTTTGGGAATCGAATTTATTCTTTCATTAACCTTCCTAGGTCCATTTAAAAGCTTATAACAAAAGTGCCTAAGATGACCTTGCCTACCACAATGTGTGCAAGAGTAAATCGGGCGATTTGTGTTCCCTAAAGGTGGCCCTCTCCTCAAATTTATCGGTTTCTCTCTCCGAATTTGCCTAGGTGGATCTCTCCTAATGATCCTAGGAGGTTCTCTCACGATGTTCCTATGGGGCGCCTTTTTAACAAACTTAGGTGCCTCTTTCTTAACAATCCTAGGAGGCTCTCTCACACGTGTGGGAATGGGTGCAACATATTTTTCAAGACCAATCCCACCCCTATCCGTTTTGATCTCGACTGTGCCTAAAATCTTATCAAGTTTTTCAGACCTAGACTCCAAATCAAATTTCACTTTACTTGAATCTTTCAATTTCACCTCAAGTTCACCTATCCTAGATTCAAGTATTCGTTTAGAATCCTCAAACTCTAAAAGCTCTTTTTTCATAGTCTCCATCAACCCTCTAAGACTATCTCTCTCACCCTCGACGTACTCAAGCTTCTCTTTCAAAATGTTCACATGAGTCCTAAGTTCTTTAATTAAAAAATCATTATTTTTTATGGCACACTCTTTCAATTGAGCTTTCAATTTCAAATTTTCTTTCTTTGTTTTCAAAGTTTCAGCATAAAGTTCATTGAAAGCAGTTTGCAAGTCATGCTCATCTACACTTTCCTCCTCACTATCATCCATACTCCCATCACCTTCACTATCATCACTAATCACATGGATGGGAAACTCTCGCCTAGAAGCATAAAAAAATTCTTCTTCCGAATCACAATCACTAAGGGTAGAAACATGAGAAATCGGTTTATTCAATTTCTTCTTTAAATTTGTGGTACACTCATGTAACGTGTGACCAACACCCTCACAACAAGGACACAACAAGAGTTCGTGTGAATTTTCCAATTAATTTTTTCAAAAATTTGACATCGAAGATCATCAAAAGCCATTTTTGTGCAAAATCAGGATCAAAACACAATAAATTAGTGCAACAGGCTCTGATACCAATTTGAGAGAGTAGCTGCAGCGAAAATATTGCGACTTCTCAAATAAAAACCAATTTTAATTAATCCCAAATTTTAGTTAAAACCTAAGACATGCATCTAGATGATTTATCAAATAAAATATAGCATGCAGGATAAAAACAAACAATTTCAGGAAAAATCCCCCAAAGGGGCAAAACCTTTTATTTTCATTATAATATTGTAACATACAATTTTGGATTACAATGAAAATACAGTGACTAAGAATTACCCTCAGGTATCGGATTCTGTAGTCGGCGGCTGGAAATATCCCTTTCCAGGAGGGCAGCAATGAATCCACATGCAGCGAACCCACATGAACCTCAGTCCAATCAACAAAGGAAGAACCGCAGCACTCCTCAATGACACGCAGCCATGAAACTTTGTAGAGACTCCCTCAGCAATGACACGCAACCCTCGGTTGCAAAGATCTCTCCACAAAGGTTTGAACAAACACAAGGTTGTGTTTTTGGGTTACCAAAAAGATTCACAAAGGTTTGGCAATTGTGTGAATCAAAACATGAGTCTTGGGACTCAAAAAATATGAAGACTAGAGGTATTTGGACTCTCAAAAACGTCTTCCAAAGTCTTGCAAAACTGCTCCCCCGAAGGTGGTTTAAATAGAAAAACAGATGAAGAGTTTTGCAAAATAAAAACACTGAAATTCTATCCAGCGTACAGGTACCCCGAACCGGTTTGGGGTACTTCATGTGGTTTGGGGTACATCGGTTTGGGGTACATCTCTGGTTTGGGGTTAAAAAAAATAGCATTCTTCAAGGAATTTTCTCCAACTTCAAAAGGTCATAACTCCTTCACCGTAGCTCAAATTGAGGTGCCGTTTCTTCCTGTATCTTCGTTGCGGAGAGCTCTTCAACTTTAAAATTGACCAGACCTCCGGACTATGGCTGTAAAATTATGAAAATGCCCTTGAAGTCTCCTATCGTGCCTTTTTTCACTGTTTTGACTTCTCTTGCGTACCACTTGCATTAAGTCCCTAAAATCGTGGAACGTGAAGTCGTTGAGGCAGATGTAGGACACATTAATGGAGATGTTGAATGCTTGATTCTTGGAATTCGGATAGAGGCCTTCATGTGAGATCGTGAGGTGACGTGCCAAATGTAGCGGCGCACGACATACATAAATGTAACATGTTGGACATGAGAAAAATGTCCTTACAGAATATATTTGGAAGACTGAACATCGTTCATCACAACTTTATTCAGAAGAGTTATCAGGTGGTTTGGTAAATACTTTAATTAAACAGGGGTTATTTTAAAAAAAGTTCGCATCAACAAGTTTTTTAAATAATTTAAAGTGATTTTTAAAAGAATTTTTGAAAAACTCGTTAAAAAAAAGTGGTATGTCATTTTAACAAGTTGCATAGGGTCGTTAGAACAAGGTTCTCACATTCTTACTAGATCTGGAACATCAACTTTTAAGTACGTTATGGAATATGATTCGAAGTATCATTAAAATTCCTTCGAACGAGAAAGGGTACATCGTTCGAAAGATATGGCCATTCGTTCGAATGAGTACGCGTGTTTTTTTTCATTAAATCTTTTCCAAATCTCGAATGCATATATCTTTTCAACCACTTGACCAATAAATAGAGTTGCGGGATTAGACTTTGAAACAAGCCATTTTAGAGTTCTTTTTTGTGATCAAACTCTATATTTTTTCATCCAAACCCCCTGGATCTTTGAAGATCACTTTACCAAATCAAGAACAACACATTTAATATTCAAAAACCATTATAGAGATTTTCTCTACTGCTGAATTGTGGAGCTGAGGCTCTACTGCTGAAAAAGAAAGGAATTGAAGATTCCTGAGGCTGATCGATGGATATCAAGGCAAGATCTTCTTGTTGTGGGGAGTGTTGGGACTACATCATTTTTTGCTCAAGAATTTAGGACTCTAGCGCATTATAAATAGTGGATCTCTAAGTAGTCTGTAAGTCGTCTTGTGTCTGTTAGTTCTGAAACAGTGCTTAATATAGGTTTTGCCCAAAAGGAAATTTTTCTTAGATTTTTCTTTTTGATGTTTGGTTTGGATTTTGGCTTCATTATTATACTGCATGTTCACTAAATTAAATCAAGATAAAATTTGGTGAAAGTGAATTTGTGTGTTTGGCCTAAAATGCCAGTAGTCCATATAACCCATGATTTCTCAGCCTTTGACTTCACTCGAACGAGGTGGCATGTTTTTTAAAGTTGCATTTTTTTTCGATTTTTTGTCATTAACTCGTTCTTGGAGGATTTATTATAAATAGGATTATGGGGCAGGAGTTTTCTTTGAATCTTTTACATATCTATTGTCTCCAAAAAATCTTTTAAAAGGATCTCCAAGTTAATGTGATCTTTCATGATTAAGTTTTAAAACCCTAGTTTACTCCCAAGTTTGGGATCCAAGTATCCTATATCTATATGTCTATTTGAGATATCTTCTTTATTGTGCCATAGTTTTTTGCACTTCATACTATGAGTATTTAGAGCGATCGAGATTGTGTTTTATGTTGTGCGGCGAATGTACTGGTAATAAGACAAGAAAGAACGATGGGATACCTGTACATGGGAAGGTGCCCGCTTTGTGTGGTTGTTAGAAGTGAGAAACAGTGGATACGAAGAAGGTTACAAGGAATGAGCAAGAGTGACAAGGCTTGAAGGCATCGAGTTTGTGAAAAGGTTTAAGTTATTCTTGTAAACTGCCTATATCGTAGTGGACTTCTGTGGCTGGGTTGTCCAAGGTTTTTTTCATTATGGGTTTTCCTCGTACATCGCCTGTTGTGGTTTGCTATTTTATTCTTGCTTATACCTATCTAGATGCATTCTTAAGTCAAGAATAATATTAGTAAACTATTTAACATAACACATGTGGTTTAAATTGGCCCAAGTTTATTAAAATTTATGAAAATTGAAATTGGTGGTATTTTCGTACAAACCCTAGGGTACAAGCTATCTCAAATTGGTATCACAAAAAGTTACATTAGTTTGGTGTGTTTGATCCCTCTGTTTGTGATCATTTATGGTTGTTTGTCAATTTATAAATACCGCAAATGCACAGGCTATTATAAAATAACGAGTGTAAGTACGGGTCGAACCCACAGAGATTTGTCAATTTTTCGTTCAAAATAATTGTGACTCTCTAACTAGACGAAATGGCTATAGAGAAGATATGTAACATTAAACTAAGTTAACACAATTAAAAAGTACGATTATGAAAGATATAGAGTAGTGTGTGAGAAACTAGGACATTGGATCCATTTATCACGTTTAACTAATACTATGCAATAATTTAAACTCACCATTCCCAATTTTATAACTCAAATTAAATCGACTCTCGTCACATTTAATTCGAAAAATAACATAGTTAAAATTCAAAATAAAATCTAATGTTTCTAAATTTAGACGGATAAAATCCATATTCCTTTAAAAAGTTCACTTTTAAATTTTAAAGTATAGCCTTTAAGCATGGACTATCAAAACAATCGAGTGCAAGCATAATCCATCAAAAAGTACTCGCACTTAAAAATAAAAATATGATTTTTTTTCAAACAAAGTCAAAGGTTTAAAACACACTATCGTGTCGTTTTAAAGGAATATCGAATTTTTAAAACCTTTAGCACTTATCGGAACAAAGATGAATTTAAATCACGCACAATATTAATCAAACATGATAAATTTCACCTAGTCCTACTAAAGAAATTAAGCTAGCATATTTGAAAACATAATAAAATTGCAAGAATGAATACTAATTTTCATTAATAAAAACAAACTTACAAATATTGTGTCTCACAAATAAACTTGACAAAATTCCTCCCACAAAGATACAATTCTTGGCCCTGAAATATAAATAAAACTCTCAAAATAAAACTACCAAAAAATGTTCTCAAGTGGCTCTCTACAATCTTCCCCAAAATAATGAGCCCAAGGGTCTTATTTATAGACTTAGGAATGAGGTATTAGGGTTTTAGTGGAACTCTTGAATCTTTAAATTGGGATAAGGGACCGAATCTCCCTCCACTTGAAAAGTCTTAGATTTCCTTGCTAAACACGCATGCCAAATTTCATCCAAATAGGAAAATAAAAATTTCGGACTTCTTTTACGATGTCACAAGTGTAAAATCATCTTTTTTCGAACGACCATAAAAATCAACTTTTTCGCGCCTTTTTCGAGTTGATCATCAATTTGCACCAAATTCCATCATTACCTGCAAAAAAATTTTAGGCAACTTTTTTCACAAATTAGCACAAGAATATTATAAAAATATATAAGTGCCCATTTTTTACTTAAAATTCCCATTTTCAATCCAAATTCAATCATTCTTGCATTTTTTCCTTTTTAATAAAATGATCCTAAGAACTTATTAAATAAAATAAAATGGGACTAACAAAGTATAAATTTGGGTAAAAAATATACAAAATAATGCACTCATCAATGGTTTATAAGGATTTTAATCGATAAAGGAGTTCTGTTACCCGACCCTCATTATTTAATGGGGCAAACTATCCCTATTGGAAGACGCGAATGGGATTTTTTTTTAAATCAATCGATGGTAACATTTGGAACTTGGTTGAGTATGGGTGGACCCCTCCCACTAAAGACGCTTCTCCTAAAGCGTTCAACTATTATACAACGGTTGAAAAGAACACCTCGACTTTTAATTCTAAGGATGTAAATGCTATTTTTTATGTTTTGACCATCGAAGAGTTTAGACGCATTATGACTTGCAAGAGAACGAAGGATGATTTGGATAGTTTACGATCCACACAAGAGGGAATAGATAATGTTAAGGTTTCCAAGTTACAAAATCTAACGACGAAGTTAAAGATGATTGAGATGTTAGAAAATGAGTTTTGTGAAGAGTTGTCAGGTATCAGATATTGTCAATTCCTCATTAATTTAGGTGAGTCTATCCCCCAAGCCTAGAGTTGTGTGAAAAATCTTAAGGTCATTTCTTGAAAAATTTAACGTCAATCACTGTCATAGATTCCCTAGGTCGTGTCGACACTATGAGAGTCCAAGAACTTATATGTGATGTTTAAATTAATGATATTGACATGTGTCCTTCGAAGAAAAAGGATGAAAAGAAAGATAAGGTCATTGCTTTGAGCCCAGAATAAGGATATGTGGGATCTCGATAGTAACCGTGAGGTTGGGGTTGAAGAGATAGCTAGGTTTACTAGGAAGTTAAAGAAGTTTCTTAAGCTTAAAGAAGAGAAGAGTTTTGAAAAAAAACTATTAACTTTACATACCATTATAGGAAGAATAGGAATGGTCCTAAAAAGATGGATGTCCGATACAAGTGCTTTGAATGCCAATGTTTTGGGCATTATTCTCGCAAGCTCCCACTGGACTAAGGAAGGAGGTCTAGAAATCGAAGGTATATAATGCCACTCTTAGTGAAATAAAGTCGAAAGTCGAACCTTATTTGCCCATTAAACATAACTACACCGTGTTCATGGATAATCGTGAGATCTTAGATGAAAAGTCTTCTCCTGATGATGATACTCATGAGCATGAAAGTTTTGAGGTCCGGTCTTTTGATTCCTAAGTTAGTGAAGAGGATAGTGTTAAATTAGAGGAGGGGAGTGAGATTCAAGTGGTCTTTCATAATTTGTACACCCAGTCGTTAAAGTTGAAAAAGTTCAGCATGTATTTAGAAGCTTAGATGAAAAAACGTGCCATATATAATGATGATTCAAAATTTATTAAGGATTTTAGGGCACGTGAGAGGAGTCTTAAATAGATACTTGAGTATATTGAGGGTGAGAGAGATATCCTTCGTTGTTTGATGGAGGTTTTAAAGAAGGAGCTTCTTGAGTTTGAAGAGTATAGGCATTTTCTCGAGTTTAGGATTGTGGAGTTAGAAGAGAAATTGAGAGACTCGAGTAATGTCAAATTTGATTTGGAGTCTAGGTATGAAAATTTGGATAATAAGCATCGTCAGAATAAACTATAACGCTTGTGGGATTGTCTTCAATAATTCATATTCTTCCGTTACTAAAGTCGAGACCATGCTTTTGAAAGAGCCATCCAACTATAGGCAAGTAAGAAAAGATTAAACAAAAGGTAACACTCCTCTTTATATCTACACATGTGCACATTGTGGTTGAAGAAGAACCTACGAGAATTTTTTTTATGATCTTAGAAAAGGTCCTAGGAAGGCTAAGACTATTGTCACCAATGATTCCCAAGCCCAAGCCCGTCGCACTTCACCTATGTGGCTTAGGAGATCCTATTTGTTGGCTATTAATGTTAGGGTTGTGGACTCTTGCATGCTATCACATGATTCTTCCCATGTTATATCTTATGAGTAATTGTGGTTGCTTGTTTTTCATACACTTGCTTTCGTGTTTCATGTTATATGTCATTTCTAGTTGTATGATGTTTATCTTTTGTATTTTGATTTTCCATTTTTTTTTTTGGGGGGGGGGGGGGGGGGGGGGTTAATGTGAAAAATACAAAGGTATTTTGTTTGCCTTTTGAGTCGTTTTCAAAATGTTTAAAAACTCAAAAATATTTTTGTTAAAATGTAGTTTAGTTTCACATATCGGTGCGTTTAAATCTCATCAATAAGACTAAATCATTCTGTTATGATTTTCAATGCTTGGATTGTTTTTATTATATTTGCATGAATTTGTTTGACTTGGATTTGCTTGATGGATTCACTTTGTATATGCCTCGCACACACTTTACATGAGCTCTCTAAGGTTTTACCTCGATATATTGCATGAGCTAAGTGAGGTGTCATACTATCAATCTTATCATTTACATATCTTTTGACTGATGGGGGATTTGTGCATGTAATAGCCATTCTCTATGAGTTTGTATTTTTATTGATAAATATGAGTGTGAACAACAGAGGACTACAAAATGATCAATCTCCTTCGCATGAAAGTCCACCATTAGAAAAAGCCTAAAAGAAAACGGGAGGCAAAGAAAAGAAAAGAAAAAATGAAGGCCAAAATTTTAGCATTGATTATTCAAAAGTGTGATATCTTCAAAATATAAGAGTGAAAAATGATATATCTATTTTTAGGGTGTTTAGTTGAAGATTAATGGGTGCATAAAATGAGTCCTTGTCTAACTTAATTATTTTGACGCTATTAATTTTAGAATCCTCAAAATTTCTAGGCTAGTTTGCATTGTGTTTGTTTATCGAGTTCTTTATTTGTCACCTTGAGGCTAAACCAAAGGTTGACAAATTATTACGTTTAAATAGAAGTACTTGAACTTTTTAAGTCATTTTCTCTTTTTCTAGTTCACACTCCTTCACTTCATACCACCTTTGTTTGAACAAATTGATACTATGCGAATGTGTAAATCTCATGTATTTCTGTCTTTTGTGGTCGTTTGTACCTATATAAATTTATATGCTTCATTGGTATATGAATGATTATGTATATATGGTATCGTTTGTTTTGAGTCTTTGCATTTATATTTAATCCATATTTGCCTTTTACTTAATCCTTAATTCTTATTGGCATGTTGTATGATCACATTGATATCGTTTCTTTCTTGTTATCATTGATATCTCAATTATGCATCAAAATTGATATCTCTTGTTCATAATTTTAATTATATATGTTTGTATTTCCATGTGTGTTTACCGTTTCTTGTGTCACTTTACACCATATATTTTTTTCGTTCATGCTTTTATTTACATGTGTTTCATTTTGGCGAAGAAATATTTATATTGGGGATAAATTTTTTTATTATGCATACTTATTCTTTGTCTATTCCTAAACAAAAAGGGGGAGAAATGTTATCTCACCCTCGTAGACGAGGGAGACTTTTACCTTGGACGAGACGTCCTAACTCAATTACAGATTGTTAGTAATAGCCCTTATTTTTTATGAATTATTAAATTGAATAAAAAATAGATTACGTGTGCTTGTTCTGACTCGAAATGTCACTATTTATATTTTTATATGTTATTTAAATTTGATTTGGAATTAGATTTAAGATACGGTGTTAAATTAATTGATTTATTTATATTTGGACTCGTATCGATTAATTATTAAATAACTGAGTTGTTAGGTATTTATTTGGGTATTTTTGGTAATAGGATTTTGAGATGAATAGAATGTCCATTTTTAATTTAAAATGAGGGTTTAAATGCCTATTGGGTTAGTACACGTTTCGATCAATTTTTTAAGTCATTTGGGGTTGAATTTGGGCCTTTTTGGGTGAGGCCTATTTGGGGCCCAAGTATAATTTAAGGTTTAAAGGATTTAAGGGGATCATTATGGATCTCATTTATCACAAACATATTTGATAAGCACTTTGGGGAGATAGAGAGAAGAACATGAAGAGCAGAGGAAAAATTGAAAGATTTGGCTTATTTTCTTTATACATCAATTAAGGCAAGTTCAAATAGAATATGATTATGATTGTATATGTCTCAAGATTGTTCTATTCATTGAAGATCTAAATCAAATTATATTGTAAATCTGATTTTAGATTATGACATAGTTAATTTTTGTAATTAACCTAATCTAAATTTTAGCTAGGTTGATTTTCCCTTTATATTGATTCATTTCTTCATAAACTAAGATTAAAACTACTAGATAATGATTTGAACCTATTTTATATTGAGAATCATATAACAATTATATGTTTACTTGAATGAATCTATGAAAAATTATATAAATTGATAGATCTAGGGTTCTTGAATAGAAATTGGATTTCTCCTTTAAATCTTGGTGTTGATTTAGGATTTGATAATGGAACTTGATTTCAATTATGTAGATGATGTGACTTTATCATTTTAATGTTAGTTGGGTGCTTGGATGAATTTTGTATGTTCACTAATGAAGGTTTGAGAGATAAAATTGGGGTTGAAGATGGAGAATCCCATAACAAAGGGGAATTGGGTTGTCCTGGGTTGATCGATTGATCGACCCTAGGTCAATGATTGATCAATCGACATTAATAATTTCGGCCCATTTTAGGATTTTGTCTATTTGGTTGGAGATTTTGGTTTGGGGACTCAAGTTAAGGATTTATTGGCTTATACTTTTCATGTACTCGTAGAAGAGAGATATATTCTTACAATTTGAATTGTTGGAGATTGATATTTGGGATACTTTGGTATTAGGAAAATCATTGATTTAAAGGGATTAAATTAAGGATTGGGGGCATTTAATTGCAAATCCGAGTGTAGGATGGGTTGGTAATTGAGAATTTGGAAGTTTAGAGGATTGGGGCTTATTGATCGAGATTATTCGAATCGTTGTGATGAACTTATGTGGTGTATATCCCTGGTTGATTCTAGGTTTGGGTTAAAATTCCCAAGGGTGGGGTAGTTATTTTGTTTAATGGTTTTACATAAATTATATATAATTTGATTACCTAGGATAAAATCCTTGGGAGATTAGACTAAGGTTATTTGAGGAGGAATATAAATGATGTGTGTATTTTAGTTCATGGTACGGTTAGATTACACCAAGATTCGGGAACACATAGTGTTAGGGTTACTTATATTTGGGGATGTAAATGAGGTTAATGGTGTGTTGCATGTTTTTATATGATAGTGATGCTAGTATGACCTGATAACATTGGGATTATATGTGAACATGATTTACCTTAACTCGTTTTTGCGGATTATGTATGTCTTTACTTTAGCCCGTTAATGAGGTTGGAAATTTCTTACATATATTATGTGATATGCATACCACGGGTGATTTCTCATAGAAAACATACTATGAGGGATTCCATGATGGTTCACGTGCGATATGCACCGCAATGGTACCCCAATGAGTAGAGAGGCTCTTTCTTTATCATATTTACCCCAAGTTCATACGTTTAGGTACTTGTGTACCGAGAGGGTGCACGGAGATATTTCATCGTCTAATATCAAGTATGGTAGATTATATAAGTTAAGGGTAGTCGTTTGATATATCTCTTAACTGTGTTGAGGTCTTACGTTTGGGACGTCCTCAGACTAAACTAGTACACGTGAGGGATCCTCGAAGGTGATAGGGATACGACTTTGTTACATACGGGGTAACTAAACCCATTTTTAGTACATGTTGGGTGATGTACCTTTGTATGGAGTCTTTTTCCTACCATATGTGATTAATGTGTGGTGGTACTTGAGATAGTTGTACTAATTTACGTGTTATACTATACTATATATATATATATATATATATATATATATATATATATATGAATTATAGTCAGGATGACCACCTACGTACTTATGTTTAGGGTTTATGTATTACTTATACTATAGATTTATATATTGCATTATTGGTGTGAGAAATCCAAATGTGGATAGATTTGATATATGATCAAGTTACTGATATCATGGTTATTTTGTTATAAGTACATTAGGGTTTGATACCTTAGTAAATCATGTGATTCCTATTAAAATATATTAACCTAGTATAGTTAACGGTATATAATAAATAATGATGTTGTAAGACTTTAATCACATGGGCTACATACAGATTCGGGATTTAGAACTGCATGATATTTTAGGTTGTTGAGTTGGGTTACTAATAACAAAATGTACTAAAATAGGAGAATAAGATGTGTAGTTATAATGTCGCCCAAATTCAATTATAATCATATTCTACAGGCCCTTGTTGCGTTTTCTTTTAAAAATTATTTTTACAAACCCTTGTTGTGATAGTTTCTACAGACATGGGTTAGTTGGAGAAGAAACTCTAGCGACGTCCCATTTCTTACTCTTAGGATTGTAAGTGTCGAGCAAGTGTAGCCCATTCTTTTATTGTACACTTTTCTTTTCAGTCAGGTTATACATGTATACTTATTTAAAGTTGGACTTTTGTATGGACACATTTTACTTTGAGATACGACTTATGTTGTATTGGCAGTGACTGGTACCAGAGTTGGTTTTGTGTTGATTCAGTATTTTATTATATTGTCATTGTCTATTCAATTTTGATTATTTCTTATCCCGAAAATGTTACCAAAATTTTTTTATTCCCGTGATTTTTATACTAGACCAAATAAATCTATTTATGAATTTTGTAAGGCGTCACATTTGGTATTACAGCATTCCAGGTTCTTGTGTCCTTAGGACCTTAAGTGAGGCCATCACTTTTTCGCATTGCGTTCTTTGATTATGGTAGAGCTTTACCATGTAGGGTTTGTATTCTCTACAGGGACTACCGTTTAGGAGGTTTCATGCCATTGTTTCTTGGCAAACGACTTGGATAGACCACGTGTATCTGTAGGGTTCCTTAATTGGATTTCACTTGTGAGACGTCCCACGCATGAGGTCGACTTCGATAGAGAGTTAAGGACTCTTGAACATGAGAACTTTAGCAAGTCCTTAGCCTATGGTTCGAGTGGATATTTTCTCACTCATCATCTATAACGGTATTAGAAGTAAGTTTTTGAAGACCTCTTTTATGAAATCGTGTGGTGGGAAATATGAGGAGGAGTTTAACTATCTTTATCTCCCTGCTCCATGGAAGATTTATACAAAAGAGAAGAAAGGATGTTCACGTTATTAGCCAGTACAAGAAAGACTTTTTGAGTTGGCAAAAACCATACATGAAGGGTTTCACAAATTTTACTAGATATCCAATTTTTCACCACTTTCTCTCAGGTGGTTGGAGTTACCCTCATACTTTAGTTGGAGCATTATAGCTATTATAGGGATATAGTCCCTAAAATTGGAAAGACCAAGGCTAAAGTAGGCACGATGAATAAAGACGGTGTAGCGTGGACCTGAGTAGGGGGACTCGCCTACAGAAGGAATCGCATTGGGGGATATGACACCAATATGTTTTCAAGAGTGGATGATATGATATGTTTTGGCTAGTAGGACCAAGGAAATATTTTTCAATGGAGCCATGACCTATGAGACAAGGCTAACGATGAAAATTTTAGTAAAAATGACCAAAAAAGTAAGTTCTGCAGGGTCACCATTTTGATAGTTCCTTTTAAGGAAGGCGTTATGCTAGTGGAAAGTAAGGCCACCTAGTCATTAGATGCCGTAGTTGCAACCAACTTTTTAGGGTACCACCGGGGAATAGTTAGGATACGTTATGGCTTGCGCATATGAGTCTGTTTTAGACATAGAGGGATGGTCATTATTTATTCATAGTGTGTTTACTACGGTTATGAGATATATGTATTTTATCTCTGAGATTTATGTATATGTGGATACCCCAACGGGTAAGGGTTGTTTCACATCTTGATTTTAGAGACGTGGAAATTTTTTTAATTAGTTTGGTTTTCATATGCTTTGTGGACTTGTAGATTAGATATCATTATATTAGTACTGAGCTTGTGTGTATGTTGTACGATTATATCGACTATCGAGGATAGGCTTTTATATGAAATTTTTAAGTCTGGTTTACCTTGTGTAGTTTTGCCTAGGCTAGGGAGAAGGTTTAGCACACTTGTTTATGTATGGATGTGAAAATATCATAAGGGATTTTGGTTGCGGAGGTTCTTCTCATTTTAGTTTGATTGGGGTTGGGTTATCACTTACAATATAGATTAGTTCTTGACTTGGAGTGGGAACTAACCTTAGATCCTCCATGAGGGCATTTTATGATATTGACTTTCTTAGGGTTAGTGGAGGTGCCATGGGAGAAAACACCATAGTTTATGAGTCAGTTAAGTATTTCGTTACGACGTTACCTTGAGGAGGTTCCAAAACAAATATGACTCACTAAAAGAATGTTTGGCCTCCCATGAACAGTATAAGATCATGATATGAGATGTGTGTTAGCATTACGTATCAATGGCCGGTTAGACCAATCGAGGAGAATGTCCTCTTTTGATAATAAAAAATTGGTGACTTATCATCAATGTAGCAATTGGGTGGTGAACATCCAAAAGGAAGCTTTCTTGCACTATATGGTATGGTCTTGCCATTAATGGATTTTTGATCGTGTGAAGGGGTACTTCGCTGTGATTTGAAATGATATCTTGTTGAAGAGGAAATAGTGTATTAGTGGTGTCCACTACACCCAAATCTATGATTTGGGGTGGTTTATGCCCCATCGTTTAAGTTTATCAAGATTGGGTACGTAAATAGTATTGGTAATATGCCCTTTATCCATTTGAGGATGAGAGAGGGTCATATTTTGGGGGAAATGTTTTGTCGGGGGTCCCCCAAACTATGAGAGTTGGTTTGGACCAAGGCACGTGTTTGGGATTTCATTTTACATCCCAGTAAGTACGAGGGACCATTTGGGGTTATGAGGGTTAGATTGACTAAGTTGATTATCGTTATGTGTTTAGTAATCCATTCATGTCGTGATATGGTTAGGAAACCTTAGAGGGTAGTGTGTCCATAATTTAGAGTGACAAATTTTAACATGATCATTCTATTTATGGATTTTGAGGGGTGTCACATTGTTAGATAAATGGGGAGGGTTGTTCGTATGCGATTTTATTTTGTTATATTCAAGTTGCATTTTAAAGGTGTGTTTAAGTGAGCAGGTTATCAGTGGCACGGCAAAGGTTTACACAAGAGAAAAGAAACCCAAGCTTGTATCGATCAAGCATCTATACTTTTTCCTTATGGGGTTGGGTCTTAAGTCTTAGTGAGCTTGACGGCCCAATAGGTTTTTGTTTTGAGTTTGTCCCGAAATAGCCAAAGGGGGAGATTTGTGAGGATAAATTTCCGAATTGAGTTTATTTGTATGTACTGACTTTATTCCGTGTTTGGACAAACCCTGTTTGAGTCATAGGTTAGGATTTGAGTCATTTGTCTTTCAAGCCTATGATGTGTTATTAAAGATCACAAAGGCTAAGATAAAGTGATGTCGAGTACACATCATATTTCGAGCCAAGTTTCATCATCAAGATCCGAGGGATCTCAATAAGGTATGAATGCATATTTATTTTTTATCCCTGGATATAGTTTTTGCTATTATTTTCATAAAATGTTGTAGAAATATTTTAAACTATTTTTTGAAAAAATTTCCAAGTAGCTCTAACGACATTGGGCTTGTCGTTCGACCGACACTTTGAACCTTATTAGAAACAAGGATCCAATAAAACTTCAAACGAATATTTTTAATTCTACACTATTTTCTCATTGGATATCTCGTGAGATGTTTGGTTCAAACAAAACTGGGCACTTTCTTCAAATGAGCATTCTGACTTCGTTCCAACGAGGTGACGCATTTTTCAAAGTTGTATTTTTCAGTTAGTTTTTCATTCTTAACTCATTTTTGGAAAACCTATTATAAATAAGACTGCAGAGCAGTGGTTTTCTTTGAATCTTTTACATATCTCTTGAGTCCAAAAACTATTTTGAAAAAGTTTATATGATCTTCATGGTCAAGTTTTTAAAACCCTAGTTTACATGCAAGTTTGAGATCAAAGAATCCTACATATGTATGTATGTTTGAGATCTATTATGTATTGAACCATAGTTGTTTACTCATCATACTGTGATCATTTTGAACGATGGATACCGTGTGCCGTGTTGTGCAATGGTTGGACTAGTCACACGATAAGTAAGATTGGGGGGATACCGAGATGTGGGAATGCCCCCGCATTGTGTGGCTATTGGAAAGCATCCAACAGTGTCTGTAAACAAGGTTACAAAGAATGAGTAAGAACATAAAGTCTTGAAGGCATTGAGTATGTGAGTAAGTCTAATTTTTTATTGTAAACTTCATATACCAAAGTGGACTTATGTGGCTGGTATGTCTAAGGTTTTTTCCCGTTAAGGGTTTTACTCGTACATCATCGTGTTGTGGTTTTTTATATTATTCTTACTTATACTCACCGAGATGGACACTTAGGTCAAGACTAAAATTGGTAAAAATTTTAACACAACACTTGTTGATTCTATTAGTATAAAGTTTATTAAAAATTATGAAAATTAAAATTGATGGTGTTTTCGTACAAACCTTAAGAAATAACTTTCTCATACTGAACCTATCGTCGCACTAGAGTGGAGGCATGACATAGATTGGAACCTACATCTGGTAGAGTTCACTGACATCCAGTAGAAGATGCTATCCCACTTCAGACTAATGGGAGATTCCATACAGTGGTAGGTGTCTGTTACCATCAAGGAGGATCAGTCATAGTTGACCATTACACAATTTTGGGTGAAGCACGAGAGAAATATTTCCCTCCAGAACAACAGATAATTTTAAGAGCGCAGTTTGATAGGTTGAAGCAGGATGACCACAGAGTCACGAAGTATGAGAGATAGTTTACTTATCTTTTATACTTTACCCCAAACATCGAATGTTCCTAGGTCAAGAAGATGGACAGGTTGATAGAGTCTTAATATGGAGGATCAAGCATGTGTTGCTTGGAAAATAGACTTGTTTTTACCTACGTAGAGGTATTGGACGTCGCTTTGCTTCACTGCCAAGACCACCAAGATTTTTAAAAAGATAAATAGCCAAAGAAGGTGAAAGTGGGAGTCAACAGGATAAAAGGGAGTTGATATCGATGAGTCTTCCCGAGGTCAATGAGGCTGAAAACACCAGAGAGGTCCTATTCAAGGGGATCATCCCCCAAAGATCTTCTAGAGGAGGAGATGAATAGCACCATTAGAGAGACCAGATACACAACCACCAAGGATAAGGTCATAGGTAGTGGGATAGGCCTCAGGACAGGGGCAGTAGGGGTCTTTATCTAAACTGTCCTATTAGAGGACCATGTTATACTTGTGGTGAGCTGGGCTATTTATTTTGTAGATGCCCTAGGGGTAACCAGGTGGATCAAGGACACCAATAGAAAGGGCAGTAGTAGGCTCTTCCATCCCCACCACGATACGAGGCGCTGCCTCCACTGTTAATTTACCTTCATTACCTCTACCTAAGGATCAGGTGCAGGGATGCCCACACCTTCATTATAGATGTGTTTTCAAGGTCTACCATCCTGATTATCTGGCACCGCCTCAAGCGATTGAGGGTACATTATATGTCTATGGAAGTTATGCACGAGTTCTTTTTTACACAGGCGTGTCACACTCATTTTCTAATTATACATTTGGATATTTGTTAGTATTATTAGATAAATCTATGGATATGGATATGTATATGGATGTGGATACCCCACTAGGTAAGGTTATTGCCTTATGTAAGGTTTGTATAGACATGGCAGTTGAGTATCAACTAATTATTTTTTTCTGCTGACTTGCTACTTTTGGATATGTCAACATACGACATCATACTGGGTATGGATTGGTTAGCTCAGTGTCACATCCATATCAACTACAATGGGAAGGCGATCATGTTTTCTATTCCTGATCATGTGATGTTGTTAGTTATTATGCCTAGGCTAGAGGGAAAGCCTAGCACACACTTGTATTACACAGATGTGACATCATCTCAGGAGGTTGATGTATCATTAGATTCGATACTGAATATCCAGGAGTTTAGGGATGTATTTGATGAGGTATTAAGGTAACAACCAGCTAGAGAGGTAAAATTTTGTATAGATTTGGCATCGGGCATTAGGCCCATTGTGAGGGCACCATATTGGATGGCTCTGTTGGAGATGCCGAACCTGCAAGAAAAGATTCAGTAGTTATTGATCCAGATGTTCATATGGAGGAGAATGTCTCTGTGGGAAGATCTAATTTTTTTATGAAGAAGAAGGACAATTTTCTTCTATTATGTATGGACTATGGAGAGTTGAACAAGGTCACGATACGGAATAGGTATTCATTGTTGTGCATTAGTGATATGTCTAACTAGTTGAGGGACACATCATTATTTTACAATAATGATTTACGCTCGAGTTATCACCAGTTACAAATTGGGGAGGAGGAAGTTCAGAAGATGGCTTTCTTGACGCGATATAGATCTTATGAGTTTTGAGTCAAGTCGTTGGGGTTGATTAACGTGCCAACGGTGTTCGTGGATTTGATGAATAGGGTATTTCAACAATTCTTGAATCATTTCTTCATTATGTTTATTGATGACAGCTTAGTGTTTCCACGGTCAAATGAGGAGCATGAGAAATAATTATCATAGGTTTTGCAGACATTTTGTAAATATAAGTTGTACCCTAAGTGAGGGTTTTGGATTCGAGAGGTGTAATTCTTTGTCTAGGTTATATCTGAAGCTGGGATTTCGGTGGATTCAGCAAGGTATTTGCAATTGTAAATTGGGGACATGCCACAAGACCTACAGAGGTTAGGAGTTTCTTGGATTTTGTTAGGTACTACAAAAGGTTCAATCAGGAGTTCTCAAAGATTATCGGGCCACTAACTCATCTCACCCGCAAGAGGGTATTATTTGTTTGGAGCGTAGAATGCTAGAGGTAATTTAAAGTTCTCAACAAAAATCTCATCATCGCACACATCCCTACGTCACCAACGGGCGACATGGAGAATTCAGTGTATGAAGATGCGTCACTCTAGGGGTTAGGAGGTGAGTTAATGCACGAGGAGTGGTCTATAACTTATATTTCCTGAAAGCTTAACCCTCATGGGGAAAATGACCCCACTCACGATTTGGAGTTGGAGAGGGTAGTCTTTGCCATTAATATTTAGAGATATTACATGTTGGGTGAGTGACTCACACTATTTTTCGATCACAAGAGTTTTCAGTAATTTTGTACTCAGAGGAATCTGAATATGAGACAGAGAAGATGGTTAGAGTTTGTGAAAGACTACCACTTTTTGGTTCAGTATCTGAGATCTGAGGAAAGCGAATATGGTAGTAGATACGTTGAGTCAGAGACTTATAGTTACATTGGTAGATTTACGGTCAGATAATCAGGATGATTTACATGATATTTGGAAAGCGCAGTGGAGTTCCACACATAATATGGATTTGTTGGACGCCTTTCTGGGAGTTGTGATTATTATACCATCCATGGTGACACGGGAGATAAAAGCACACGCTTTGGGCTTCTTATATTAGGAGAAGGTAAGAGAGCTTATATCCGAGGGGTTAATTCCTTCTCGATTAGTTAAGATCATGGATTGAGATTTTAGGGACGTTTGGTTATGCCAGAGGGTTCTAAGTTAATGAGAGCAGTTTAGCCGAGGCATACAGCTCCCGGGTTATGATGCATCCTGGAGGGAATAAAATTTACCACAACATTCCTAGATCGTATTGGTGGATCGGGATAAAGAGAAACATTACAGAGTTTATTCTTAAGTGTGTCACATGTTAGCTAGTAAAGGTTGAGCATTAGAGACCAGCAAGGGAATTACAACCTTTGGAGATTCCCAGTGGATGTAGGAGATCATCTCCATGGATTTATAATGAGATTGTTGAGGTCCCGGAGAGTTCATGATTCCATTTGAGTCATCATCGATGGATTAACAAAGGTGGATCATTTCCTTCAAGTTCAAATAGCTTACACCGTCTAGTAGTATGCCAGATTGTTTGTGTCAGAGATTGTACAAATTCATGGGGTACCACGTGACATTATATCCCATAAGGACAGTACATTTATATCTCGATTTTGGAGGGGGTTTCAGGATGCTATGGGGGCGCAGTTGAATTTGAGTACGGCATTCACCCTTAATTCGATGGCCAGATTGAGTGGGTGAACCAGATTTTGGTGGATATGTTTTGGGCATGTATTTTGGATCACAAAGGGAGTTGGTACCAACATTTTTCGCTCGTGGAGTTTGCTTAAAACAATGGTTATTAGAAGATTATTAGTATGGCACCCTACGAGTCATTATATTGGCGACCGTTCCATTCGTCGAGTTGTTGTTTAGAGTCTAATGAACATAGGATGTTCACATCAGACATTATTCGAGACACCTCAAAGAAGGAGTCACTCACTCGAGAATGGATGAAAATAGGGCAGGATCGGCAAAAGAGGTACACCAATAAGAGAAATCGAAAGCTAGAGTTTCAGGTGAGGATTAGGTGTTTCTTAGGGTCTCCACGATGAAGAGAGTGGTCAGATTCGGATCCAAGGGTAAGTTGGCTCCTTGCAACGTAGGCCCTTTTAGCGAGTACACGAAGTTTTCCACGTGTCGATGTTGAGAAAGTTTTTTAGGGACGAGGACACCTATTAGCATATCAACCTCGACGGGATTGAACTACAGCCCGATGCGAGCTATGAAAAGTGACCACTGTGTATCCTTAATTGAAAAGAGAAATCTCTGTAATCGATGGTCATACCGTTAGTTAGACGCCAGTGGGGACCCTATAGCGAGGTTGATTTTACATGGGAGAGAGATGACGACATGTGGGCGAGATATCCAAAGTTATTTAAGTCACGTATAAATTTGAATTTCGAGGACGAAAATCCTTGTTTAAAGGAAAAATAATGTAATACTCCTATTTTTGTGCATTTAATTAAATTATGAAATTATTATATTTTCATGTAGTGACATGTGATTATAATTTAAATTGGTTATGTGTGTGTATAATTCTAAATTGAAATCGGAATTAATATATGGTAATTCATTAATTAAATATGTATAAGTGATGATGTATTATTGGCGACTATGGAATGGTCAGGGATTCGGTATTAAGGATTTCCTTCCTTGGATTATCCCCTTGATGTCGAGTTCCAACGATCGTGAAGTAATCTCTTATAATTTTGTGTCGCACTAAATTAGTAAATAATTTAATAATTGATTTTTGGACTCATACCAATTAGAATATTAGTATGTTTAGTATTGTATTTCGGGATGACTTTTGGGGCATGTAGAATGTCCGGTTATGACTTAAAGTTATGAGTTGTAAGTCCTATGGGTTGGTGTATGACTAGAATTATATTTTGGGCCATTTGGAGGTGTATTTGGGCTCATTAGGTTGAGGAGCATATGGGCCCTAAACCTAATTTCGAGATTAAAACTATTATAGGACCATTTTGTTAATTTAAGTTGATTCTAACAATTATGGAGAAGAACCCTAAGGCTAGATAGAAGAGGAACCTTGGAGAAAATATGAATTGGAGGATTAAGCTTAAAATTCATCCGACTTTGATTTGAGACAAGTTTACTTAGTGTAGGAAGATAATTGATTTTTTGTTATAGCATAATTATCTATTAGAGTCTAAATCAATTGAGTTATAATCTGATCTTAATAACCAATTATCCAAATTCGAAATTAACTTAATGATGTAAATTATATTAATATCCATGTGAATTGTATAATCAGATTTTAGTGAAATTACTAATAAATATGAGATGGGTTGGACATGTAATTGCTAGGATTATGTTATACACTTGTCATCAATCAAAAACTCCTTGATAATTTAACGAACTGATGAAAATCCAAACTTAATTGTTTAAAAGATATTAACCTAGATTTTTTGGATTAGATTTAAATTAATCCATTTAAATCATGTTAAAATCGTGTAAAAAATTAGGTATAGGTTAGGATTGTTGTTATACTTCTTGTATCTAAAGGAGATTGGGTATTATGATGTTTAGAGGCTTAGAATTAGGTTTCTTAGTGTAACAATGGTGAATTTGGCTTGTTGGAGAAAGATGATTATGTTCATCTCATTCGAACGAGATTAGGATCTCATTTGAACAAGACTAGATAGTTCGTCTAAACGAGTGTTGGACTTGTTTAAATGAGTTAGGCTTTTTCGTTCGAACGACTAGTATAATTTCGTTTGAAAGATATAGGGGGATTCATTTGAACGACTTTGGAATAATTTTGAGAATTAATGCATAATCAAAATAGACTAATTGATCTAATAATTATCCATTTTAGGCTTACTAATCTTTGTGTATTTAGTATGATTATTCTGGTGTATTTATGTGCAACATACCATGTGTAAGTACCTGTTGTATCTCGAGGGGATTAATGGTGAGATCTTCCCATATAGCCTGGGATATGGGGCCATATGATTAGTGTGAGGGAATAGTGATTATTCCTTGTTTATGATTTGAAGTTATAGGTGTGGGGCGTCCAATAACTATACCTAGTAGTGCGAGTGATCCCGGAAGGTGGTAGGGATATGCCTTTTTTTTATCCGACCTCAAGCATAGCCCATTTGTCATGTATGTGGTTGGAACTGTACTTATGTGAATGTTAGACGTAAAGACTGTCTTTACTTGTATGTCCACATACTTAAAATGTATAGGCTGGCATGAATATGGAACCTTTAATCACATTCAGTTGGGAAGAATAATATTTAATCATGGGGTTTAGAATTATACGCATGTGATATTTAGAGTTGTTTGGGTTGGATTAACTTAAAAAAACTAAAAGATGATAGAAAGGTGCGTACTTATATTGTGACCCAAACTCACTTATATTCTTACTCTTCATAAACTTGTTGTTAACGTTGTTGTTTAATTCTTTTTTTATCATCTAGGTCGCTAGTTCAGCCTCATCCCGGATTCTATCATGCACTTCTTGAGTTGTCGCTCACATAGGATGTAGGTGTCTAGATTGCGTACTCACTCTTTTATTCCTATTTACTTTTCAGTCGAGTCAGATATGGTTATTTATTTATATTGAGACGGTTTACATTTCCAAATTTTGATTTTATTATTGTTTGTGATTAAGGTTTCAGAGGTTACTTTAGTTTATTCATATTATTGTATTCAGTTATTAAGGATACACATGTGAATTATTTTATTTCATGGTTTGAGTGGTATCTAGTTATTTAGACTCCTGTAATATTTATTTTTAGACTTGATTAGTCTAGCAATTAATTTTACGGGGTGTCACGGAACCCAAGGGAACTATGGAAAATATATGTTTTTTTAGTTAATAACTCAATTTTGTATTAAATTTTAATTCTTAATCTAGGTTAAAAATTATGAGGTTTTTATAAACTAAATTTGTAAATTAAGTAACACGAACTAAAATAATGCTAAAAAAGCTAAAAATATATATATATTGAATAAGAAAAATTTACTAATTAACGAACTAGGGTTTTGGAATTCATTGCATGCAGTCACATTCATGTTTGTCAATGCTCCTAATTTTCTCTACACAATAATTTGGCCGCTAGGCATTATTACTATGGATGATGTGTCGTGAAAGTCCATTTTTTATAATCAAAATCAATAAAGTAGTACCTCTTTCACCGAACTAAGGTTTAAAACTAAATCATCAATTGAAACCGTCAAAAGGCAACGTGTATTCATTAAAATAAATAAATTACACATGGAATCCAATGAAACACAAATAATATCTCATTTTAATTTTTAATATTTAATGCAGATGAGTGAACAATAAATAGCATTAAGCATTCAGGCACATGATTTTTTTAGAGTGCATAGAGTCACACAAATATGAACACATAATTTCATCTTAACCACAGCACAAATATTTAGCCTAACATGGTATTAATTAAAATCAAAATAAATAAATAAGAATGCTTACTTGGATTCATTACAAAAAATAAATAATTCTCGTACAAACTAATATTCAAAAGCCCCTCCCAAACACTTTTAGCAGAATAAAAATATCAAAGAAAATAAACTATCGTAGGGGTGAGGTATGGGCGCCTTAATATGACCAAGTTTCCTTTTGATAAATATACCACATGTATTATATTTAAAGGATGTTGATAAAGGCACCACCAAAATTTACATATGATATTACTGTAAAATATTTTTAAACATAATAAATAATTATTTTAAAACATGTAATGATGTCAAGTATAAATTTTAGTGTTATATTTAAAGATTTCCTAGCAAGATTGTAATAGAAGTCACATCGTCTCATCATCTCAAATAACAATGATTGCAACAGAAGTCAAACACATGATGTCTAGTTGAACTTATAGGCGCCTCTAACTACTACACTGACTAACCACTTTGGTTGAATATTGTTCCCCATTTTCATTTAAATGGTAACTCAAGCTCTTCCCTTATTTCTTTGTACATTTGGAATTTTCCTCTCGAGTCCTTGACTTTATAACTTCTTCAATTCACATCCAAATTATTCAAAACTTTATAGAGGACTAAAAAATATAGACATAATTAATTAAATAATTTAAATAGGTTCATAAACTTTATAAATTTACAACGTTGCCCCTATAAAAGAAATTGTGTCGTTGTAAGGCCTGTTTCAATTCTGATATCAACGAAACTTTAGGGGAACCTATAAATTATATGATACATATACTTTGCATAAATTTGAGTCCTGTGAAGCATTAAACACGTGAAATTACCGTTTTTCCTTAGGAGTTATAAATTCGGCATTTTAATCCGTTTCAATTCAAACTTTGGAAAAGTTTCTAAAAAAACTCAAATTAAACTTAATGAACTTATTTTAACCTATAATATGAGACTCGCAAAGTATAAGTCAAGGTTTTATATGTACAAAACAATTGGTTTATCACCAGGAGTGAATTATTAATTTGACATATGTAAGGTAATTGTTTTAAGAAAACTAAAACTTGCATTTAGATATCCGCGTGCCTAGGAAAGCCTCTCTCTCTCTCTCTCTCTCTCTCTCTCTCTCTCTCTCTCTCTATCTATATATATATATATATATATATATATATATATATATATATATATATATATATATATATATATCGAATCCAGTGAGATCCTAAATTGCTGACTAATTTTGAAAAAATAGTAAAAAAATTATTTTGAACTGATGTTTTTAAGAGGGTATCTAAACATTTCATTTATACCTTATAAAACAATCAGGTCAAAATAATTTTTTTTATAAAAAATCGGTCAATATTTATCAGTTATTTAATATTTTCTTCTTATAGATTAGTTTTGTGTCTAACATTCACGGGACATATCTTGCAAAAACTTTATGACCATATAAGAAATAAAAAATCGATGTGTAATCGTTTCATAATCTTTAACGATTGCAAATTTAATGACCCCATAAAGTTGACACAAATCATGTGGCCATCAAATTATTGATTTGGTGTTCTTCATGTTTCTAATTGATGAACATTGGATTCTTTGGATGATATAAAAAGCTGTAATTTTAAGCATTCGTGGGAATTAATTTTTTAAGATTTTTCCAACTAAAGTTCTTATATTTTTCCCAAAATACTCTAGATCCGATCATCGAAATAAATTCTCATAATTTTTTAATTTTATACGATAATGGGCCCAAGTTTACATTAAGGTCTCGTTTGGTTTGAGATTTGGAAAGGGAATGGGAATCCATAATTCCAGGAATTTTAAGTTCCTGGAATCTTCAATTCCTTTCCATTGTTTGGTTTAAGCAGGAATTCTTTTTTCACGGCATCTAAAATTATTTTTCCAAATTATGAATAAATATCATTTAACTAAAATACCATTCTACTTTATTTGAGTGTGTGTGTGTGTGTGTGTGTGTATTTGAGTGTGTGTGTGTGTGTGTGTGTGTGTGTGTGTGAGTGTAAGTGTATATGTGAGAGAGAGAGAGAGAGAGAGAGAGAGAGAGAGTGTGTGCGTGTGTGTGTGTATGTGTGTATTTATATATGTGTGTGTGTGTGTGTGTGTGTGTGTGAGAGAGAGAGAGAGAGAGTATGTGTGTATTTATAGGTGTAATAGTGTGTGTGTGTATGTGTGTATGATAGAGAGAGAGAGAGAAAAGAGAGAGAGAGAGAGAGAGAGAGAGAGAGAGAGAGAGTGTGTGTGTGTGTGTGTGTGTGGTTGAGTGTGTGTAAGTGTATGTGTGTATGTGTGTGTGAGAGAGAGAGAGAGTGTGTGTGTGTGTGTGTGATAGAGAGAGAGGGAGAAAGAGAGTGTGTATGTGTATGTGCGTGAGAGAGAGTGTTTGTGTGTGAGAGAGAGATAGAGAGAGCATGTGTGTGAGTGAGAGAGGAAGAGAGTGTGTGTATGTATGTTTGTGCGAGAGAGAATGTGTATGTGTGTGAGAGTGTGTGTATGTGTGTGTGTGTGTGTGAAAGAGAGAGAGATAGAGAGAGAGTATATGCGTGTGTGTGTGTGTGTGTGTGTGTGAGAGAGAGAGAGAGAGAGAGAGTGTACGTATGAGTTTATGTGAGATGGTATTTTTGTCTCACCACAAAAGTAAGGTAATATGTCTAGGAATATAGGATTACCCCCATTTTAGAGGGGAAATGAGAATCCAAGTTCGTGGGAATTCTAAGTTCCCCCTTAAATCTCCAACCAAATATTGTAATTCTAAATGAAGGGAATTCTAAATTCAGGAATCCTAAATTCCCTTTCCAAAACTCGAACCAAACGATCCCTAAGAGGGATGAAGTGGAAATCTCCCTCTGCCCTCGAAATCTGACATTGTAGACAAGGCAATCGCCCATATTTGGGAGATCATGCAGATGTAGGGATGGCAATTTAACCCGAACCGTAGGAGTCCCGCCCCGCCCCGCCCCGCCCCTAATGGGGCGGGTTTTAAAACCCGATTAATGAATTAGGAGCGGGTATGGGTTTAAGAAAAAAACCCGTTTATTAAATGGGGCGGGTTAGGAGTTAGCTGAAATAAAACCGCCCCGCCCCGCCCCGTTTAACTTATGCTTATATAAATATCCTTTATATGTATGTTAATTATAATTAAATAATATATATATATATATATATATATATATACACACACACTCACACACTAAAAAAAAATCTTTATATGTATGTTAATTTTGTAAAAGATTTAAGTGAAAATATGAATTGACCATTGGGGGATTGTCTCACTTATTGGAATACGAGCCATTGTATACCTCTAAGACTATAATGTAATATTTTTAATTTTACTATTTTTAAAATTAACGCAACCCGTAGGAGCCCCGACCCGCCCCGTTTATTAAATGGGGCGGGTTAGGAGTTAATTTTCAAAAATCCTTACCCGCCCCGCCCCGCCCCGTTTATTAAATGGGGCGGGTTAGGATTTTTGAAAACCCGCCCCAAACCCGCCCCGTTGCCATCCCTATGCAGATGTTCCCTGCCTAAAACCTTTAAGATAGAATTTCAACAGCCTAGGACACGCGCCTAAAACTTTTAGAATGGGTTCAGTGATAGCATACACAACCCAAAACTAAGGAGACACGTAATGGTTTCCCCATTTTACTTAAGTACGACACAAAAGAGAGCATGTGTTGACATTGCATGCGAGGAGCCCACGTAACATCAAATATCACTAATGAAGGAGATCAAATCAATGAATCAATCAAAATGTAACATAACTGACCTTATCCTAACACCTAAATCAGTGACCAGCGTTTTACAATAGGTATGCTTGAGCCTTGGTCGAATATGACTGGTCTCACCCCAAGTAACATTGAGCCCACTATTTTCATAATGGATAAGAAAAAATATATGCTAGTAATACATACAAACACATTTAAGAACTCTCCTAAGGAGGATAAGTCCTTTAGATATTACAAAACCTTCCTATAGGTTGTTTAGGACTTTGATTACACAATGTCTCAAGACTCAACTTGAATTAATGATAAATATAGGCAATTTACAACTTGAATACTTGACTCTCTGAGCCAGCATTCTCTTTTACTCAAGTGTTCTTTTTATTGATAAAACTAGGGGTGGCAAATTGTCACATGACGTGATAACACGAAAAGACCCACATGACTTTTTAGCAGGTTTGGGTGAAGCCTTAACGAATACAGGTGCTTAAAGGGTGGACCCGTTAAACACGAAAACTTAACGAATCGTATTTGGATTTAGCCATTTAGTTTATGTACACGACACGACTCGTTAAGGCATGACTTGAACACGAACCATATACGACACGAACCCGATAAGTCACGACACGCTACACACGAAAGGTTTAACGGGTCAGATTTGTGTAGAGGTGATTTTGACACGAAATCGACATGACACGACACAATTCATTGCCACCCCTAAATAAAACTCGTCATTTTTCCATGGACGTATGCACACCGACCTTTCTAAACCACGTTATACCTTCATGTCCTTTCATATTACCTTCAACACTTCGCGAGTTTTTTGGAAAATTAGTTGTACTGGGTTTATCCCCACCCAATTATTATCACAACAATTAATAGGGTACTACCTAAAATTTCCTTTCAATTATTCTAATTGTTGTTTCATCAATCAATTTCAATACTAGTCTTAATAAATTTAATCTATTAATTTTTATAATCCAGTGAAGATGTCATGTCTTGCATTGTGCGTGTCTTATCGAATTTGTGTCAAAATCTCTCCACCAATACCAATTTGTTAACATTTGCGTGCAATTCATGTCATATCATATTGGCTTCGTATGGTGTTTGTATGACCAAATTCATATGACCCATTTGTGTTGATGTACCTAATGGGTTCTTCCTATTATGACCCTAATCCCATTAAAGGTCAACCCATACCGTTACACAAGATTATTACACTCATTTCATGTTTTTCAACAAAATTTGTCATTTGGAAAGGAAGGGGTGGGGGTCACGCTTTCCCCCCTTCATTATTAGGGTTCCTTTACCCACAATCGTAACCAACGGGGCATGGAAAATGTTATTACTTATGTCCCAAATTAATATTCTCTAGAAAACGAATTGAAACGTTCACTTGCTTTTGATCAATATTGGAAAGAAAGAATGAAAAGGTTGCTCGTAGATCATAATTATTTGGTCTACGATCAGTGTTTATTGTTTAGTTTCTAGGTAGCCAGTCTTTACTTGACTCGATCCAAGCAATGCCCAAAGACTCCCGTGCCTTAAAAATATCGATTTTAAAGATTTACTTGATAATGGTAGTGATCAAAAACTTGTTCATTATTATGAAATTTGGTTCATAGATTACATCCAAAAAAAATAACTATTAGTTTGGAACGACTAAAAAAAAGAAAGACTATTAATTTGGGACAAAAAAGAGTATTATTCATCAAGTACACTTCCACTAGTAACATGCATAATTCATAAAACAATGTTTACTTCTTCTTACACTCATTTTTTCAACATTTATCTAATGCAGAAGGGTAATTCTAAAGGAGACTCAAAAGTTACCTAGAATCAGAGATGTTAATCATTGTAGTGTGTGAAATTCCTCTTAACATAACAAAATTTTAAAGCGTCAATCATTCATTGGTTGATGTGTGGAATTCATATGGGAACCACTTGTAACACTAACTAATATGCTTTTGACAACTCATTAGGTCCTATATTTAGGTATGTTTTGAGGGTCTCCTTAAAATTTAAGTTGTGCAGAACTGATAATATAGACTTATATAAAGACATGCATGCCTCTGCAATAATTGTGCGAACTAATAACCTATATTTCATTCATAATGTATCACCAGAAAAGCATACATTCATTACAAGAGAATCGGCAAGACAAACTCATGCACAGCTTAACAAAATCCATTTGATGGATATGGAAATAAGAACTAGAAGAAATTATGTTGCTAAACAATATTGATGGTGCATGAGAAAATAAAGATCCTAAAAAGAATACAAATTTGTGTGACACCCCGTGTTTTCATAATAATTATTTTGTTAGAATTTAATTAAATAAATTTCATAAATAAATTACTTGAATGTGATATGCATGTTTTTATGATTCATTTATGAAAAATGTGACTACTCGTAGAAAATTAAATTGCTTGTTACTTGAATTATTATTATGCCATGATTAAACATAATAAAATGGGTAATTTAGATAGACATTATTTGATTGCGTTTCAAAGTGAATTGGGAACTTGTTAAGGTGTTCTAAACATCTTATTAAGTTGGGCCAAGGGCACAGGTATACCCTTAGAGAAGATATTTAACCAATTCGGGTAGTATTTCGGCTTATTTGGGAGCCCAAAATTAGGAATTTAGGTGTAATACCGGATTAGAGGCTCAAATATATTAATAACCAACCTAAACACTCATTTCATCCATAATAAAGTTTCCATAGTAGCCCCACACAGATCATTGGTTTAAGACAAAAATTCTCTTGCTAAATGAATTGTAATTTGTTTCTTAATTCATTTATACATTTTCTGATAACAATTCCGGGTTAGAAGTTTAATTGATGACTATGAATAATTAGAATGAACTCTAGGATTACTTAGAAAAAAATTGGAATACTTGTGTTTAAGAATTAACAAAATTTGGTGACAAATCCGAAATTGAGGTCGTTATATTGGGAAATTGAATATTAGAATCCATGTGGTAGGATTGCTATTGTTGATGACTACAAATCATGTGTCGATCCCTTTAATCTGAAAATGTTTAGATAAAAATTATGATTTAAAACTGGGTTAGATGAACTCTAGTGCTTAGATCGGAATTCTTGAAATCTTGGATAGTGATCTTATATAGATTATTTAGGTTACCATATAATTGTGTTTTATGGATCATAATGGAACTATAATTACTGAATTGGAAATGTATAGAACATTATAAAGGAAATTGGAGTTTTGAGTATGAAATTCGTAGAGGGGAAATACAATAGTTCTAGGCTTCTACTAGAAATCGAATCGATTCGTCCTTCAAGGCGAATCGATTCAACCTGGGGCTAACCGATTCAACTCTAAATGCTAATCGATTAGGCTCTTGGGCTTAGGTCAGGGTTGGACCACGAAAACGTTAGGATGATTTTTAGGAACTCAAGCAAGTATGCGAGAGGTCATCCAAGTGAGTGGATATTTAATTAAAAATAGTTTTGTGTCACTATTCATTATTTGGAGAATATAATAATTAACTAGATGGTTAATTCTTAAGACAAGGGTATTATCTGGAGATTGATGAAACCCAGCTGGATGGTAATTATAAGAATAATTAGTTATATATATTATGTATGACAAATATGGAGGCAGACTCTTCTGCACACTAAGTTTGCACATGTACTGGCGCACACCAATTTTTTTAAAATATTAAAAAAAAAATTGAGTTGATTTTTTTTATATGATATTTAAACATTTCAACACACTCATATAAAAAATCAGCTAAAAAAAACATTTTTTGCTATTTTTAAAAAATCGATCAAACTTTCGCAGTATTTAAAGTTCTTAAAAACAGTGAAAGTTTGACCGATTTTTTAAAAATAGCAAACAAAGTTTTTTTAAGCTGATTTTTTTTTATATGAGTCCCTTGAAATCTTTAAAAATCACACAAAAAAATCAACTCAAAGATATTTTTTTACTATTTTAAAAAAATGATGTGCAAACTTAGTATGCACAGGACCTGTCCGTACAAATATGTATTTATAATTTGTATGAACATACATTTATTCGTGGGCGACTTATTGGTTGGGGTTGCGTGCGTCTTAGGGACCATAACAAGCATCGGCACAGGTGGACTAAGCATTTTGTAGGTCATTATTTTAGTTCCTATTTGGCGGCAACGCTTACGATGAGGTAAGCTGAATAGTCGAAATCCATTGTCATCGCCGGGGGTATGGACCTTGTAATGGTGTACTGCATAGGGACAGTCCTGCTTATGCGTGTTTTATTATGTCCGTTTGGTGAGGGACTCCTCTGGACTTACCGATAGAACACGAAATGGATATCGAAGGTAGATACCTTCGTGTGTCGTATATATGTAAGGACATATATAATTATGCAAATTAATTGAGAACAGATTCATGTAATCTAATGATGTAGATGACTATTAATGAACATAATGCTACGTAAAATACATAATGTGGTGATATGATATTTCTTGAGGGTAGTATTGTGAGGATATTCTTGGGACTAGAATCATATGTGTAGATGTTTAGCTCCCATTCATTAATTGTTCTAGATGCCTCAAATTTATCAAGTTAATGTAGATACCGAACTTCATATTGGGGACTTGGGTTAGAAGGCATATAGTATTGCACTTAGATGAGGGATGAAATACTTACTACATGCGAGTGTCGATGGGCAGTGTGTAATGTAATTTAATTGCATAATTATATATTGATTTTGTAATTTAATTCTTATAACTTTAGAACGCCGACCCAAATTATAAAATATTTCCCCCCATGTTTGTCTAGACAGAGACAACAGAGCGGACAAAAGATCAGACTTACCGTCATACTTTATCATTAGTTATTCTATCGTTTATTGCTTTAGTTCGATTGATTCTAACATATGTTGCAACTCTTATTTATATTATTTTACGATTTCAAAGATTGTATGGATACAAGCCCGAAATCTATTATTCAGGTTTGGATGTTTTATAACTTAAGGGAGTTGAAATTTAATATTGCCCGTTATTATTTCAAATGATTTCATTGTGCATTTTTTATTCAAAAATAAAAATGTCATTATTGTAATACCCCGCACTTTTATAGGAAATTAAATTTCATAAATGGGTGTAATTTGGAAATTTGAGGAATTTCTCGGAATAATAATTTTCGGAGTTTAGGAGTGTTATATGATTTCCGATGCATGTTATAACTACTTTTTGGAATAAGTAGATGAGAAGGATTATTTTATTACAGGTCGCAGTTGAGTAAAGCGACAGAGGACAATATTTTAATTGGAAAATCGACATTAAGTTGTGTTGGGTTAAAATAGTGAATTGCGGTCAAGTACCTCGGATGGAATTTTTGATTGCGCGGTTGGTCTCGGAATGGCCGAGACAGTCAGAATAGAGTATCCGGGGGTATTGTTTAGGCTCCGAGAATTTTTGGGCTAATAGGGACTCCTAATTGAGTAAACGAGTCATTTTTGGGTTTTAAAGCGATAAACCCTTATTTCCCCTTATATAAGGCACGGGAGTGGGAAATAGAGGAAAGAAAGAGGAGAGGAAATGAAGAGATAAAAAGAGGAAGAAAAGGGAGGTTTTGGCCAAACTCCGCGGGCTTCGACTCGAGATCGTCGAATTTTACCTACGAGGTAAGTGTTTACTTGCTTATTTCTTTTAAAGCATAAATCTCATATTGTAGTTGGTAGTGATAAACCACAAAGATTTTCGGGATGCATTTTTGTGAACCAAAATGGATTTTCGAAAAAGTTTAACGGATTAACTTCGGAAAATATCCTAATTGGAAAACATAGGATTTAGACAAAAATTGTTGTTGAAAATGGGTTCTAGGATGTTTAGGACCCTCATAGATTGTGTATATATAGTTGATTGAGGTTGGGGGACATTAAGTGAGGAGACAAAAGCTTGGGAGAGGCTTTAATGGCCGAAACAGCTTCTCGTCCGAATCGATCGATCGATCGAGAGTAAAGGATCGATCGATCGAGGGCCAAGGGTCGATCAATTGACCCTTCGGGATTTTTGGCAATTTTTGCCTAAGGTTAATTCTATGGGTTGAATTCCAATTTTTGATGGATTCTAGCATATTTATTTGAGGAAATAAATGCTTAACTAAGGAAGATACATTTATCCAATTGAGGGAATTTATAGGGGCTAGGAGGGTGCTAAATTGGTGTGGCACTAAAAAAAAATCATATTTTTGAGGAAAATAATGGATTAAGAAAATAAAGATTTAGGGTTCCTAAAATAGAGTGGGGACCTACAAATTATTATTATTTAAGTGAAATATAGACCTCGGGTTCATGGAAAATGGAATCCATGACTTATTTATTTAAGGGTGTTTAGGGCGAGTAACACTTGAGTTGATCTTTCGGTGGGAGATTGTACGTATTGAATTAATCACAAAGAGAATGTAATTATGTGTCCAAGTGTGTGTGAGAAAATTCTACAAGGCGAATAGGATGAAATTGGGATATAGGCTAAAGAGGATTTAGCGGTTGCCCGACACGTCTATTGACGATGGTCATTATAGGTGGTGCGATAGTTATGAGAATTAAGGTAAGTCAATGGTACACTTATCTAATTAGTACGAATTGGTACATTAGGGTTTATGTACAAGTCCTTAATTAGTGATTAAGGTGTGAGTTATATTTAAGAGAGAGAATACTTATGAGATTAGTATTTAAGTAGGAGAATACTTAAATATTATTATGAGATTGACAATTGTAGCCATATATACATTTGAGGAGTGATAAATGTGTGTGTGTGTGTGTGTGTGTGTATATATATATATATATATACATATATATATATATACATATATATATATATATATATATATATATATATATATATATATATATATATATATATATATAATATGTATATATACATATATATATCTATGTGTATATGTATATATACATATTTTATATATATATATATATATATATATATATAATATGTATATATACATATATATATATCTATGTGTATATGTAAATATACATATTATATATATATATATGTGAAGCATACCCCCTCTAATGCTATCATGGAAAGTTGCGCGATGTGGGTGAGGCCCCCGGCTTGAGGAGCAGGGAGCGTATAGTCCCCAGGTCATAGGCGTCAATTGTTATATTGTGTGATTTTTATTAGGGGTGAGACGTGGTGGGTATGTCTCGTCTTATTTCCGGGGAGGAACTATGACCGCTTCCCATACGTTGTGACCTATGACCACGAAGTAGGTGATATTTAGTCCTACCGGTGGTCCCCAGGATGGTATGTGAGTGATGCCCTGAAAGATGATAGCATTGAGAGACCGCATCCTCGAGTTATAGCTCGTTGGGATGGTTATTATACTTATGTGTGCAATAGGTATAATTATATACTGGATGAGTATAGTATATTGTTTGTATATGAAGACAAGCCATCATATAAAGTGAAAAACCTAATAAGGTGTGCTTTTCCCCTTTCGGGTAAATTTAGATTCGGACGTATATGACAATGAATATAGAGATTTAATATATATATATATATATACACACATATTATTATTACATGTTTATATGAGTCTTATATACGCGTCATGTGCTGAGGGTCTAATGGATCTCGACGATCGACGCTGCCGAGCAGTAGTGTATCGGGAGGGTTCCTTGTTTGGGTTTCGCTTCGCGAGACACCCCGCGCACGAACGTAGTGCAGTGTTGAGAATGGAGAGAAGTTTAGCCCTTAGTACTCGAGTTGTCGAGGTTTCTAGCAGACAGGTGAATTAGAATAGTTAGGCGGGGTAGCTTAACTAGTATGTTTTAAAAGAATGCGTTAGGTGTGCACTATTAGAAGAGGAGTGAGGGGTATCTCATGGGAGTGCGATACCAATTTAAATATGAGATAAAACCTATTTTTTTAAATAAAGCATTTATGCACTTGCAAAATATTTTTACAACTCGGGCTCTGACCCGTTTTCTTATTTTTCCCTTTCTTGCTATATATATATATATATATATATATATATATATATATATAGGTGTCCAGACACAGGGACGCCTGGATGATGATTCCTACGAGTCAGACGTCTGCTGAAGCAGTTGTGGATGCATGCAGGTTCACTATAGACGCTTCTATCCTTGTAATCTAGATAGGAGATACTGTATAAACATTCAGGCTAATAACCCAACTGCGTTTATTTATTCTTTTACCGCCTTTTATGCGGATTCGATTGTGTTGTATTGTTGTTGAACCGAGTGTTCGGTTTTTTTATTTCTTTCCAGTTTCATTTATTTAAGTTGTGCGATGGTTTTTCTTAGTTGGTTTGTTTAAAAATATTAGTTAAATAAAATTTTGATGCCAGCCTAATAGGTTATTAGTAATTAATTTGGTTTTCGACAGTGATGCTAAGAATGAACCATATGCAACTCCTGTTTTAATTTGGTACAGGAGTGATCGTCCTGTATTTTATTAGGCGGGGTGTCATAGATGGTATGAGAGCATCAGGTTCTAGTGTCCTTAGGAATCTGTGCGGACGTACTACGCTTTCAGCGTTGCCTTCGATTTGGTATAAAGCCTCAGGATTAGGATTGTTGATTCCTCTTGTGAGATTTCGTTCTCCTACTATTACATAAGATTACAGTTAATCTTTTGCGTGCTCGTTTGAGGTTCCTATGCTAATCGAGGAGGGGCGACCAAGGAAGGCCGTTATGAAGGCAGCAGGAGGCGGGGCGTAGTTGGAACAGCTAGTTAAGTCAGGGACTAGGACCGTAGCAGAGGTCACTCCCCTTGTGGCATTTGCTAAGGATTATTGTGGCGACTACTAGAGTATAGTAGTCATGAGTATCCAAGTACTGTTGTAGTAGAGAGTGGTACTAAAGTTGAATTACCCGATGAAGCTAAGGGTCTGAAAGAGGTCTTTGATAAAGACCATACGTCGAGATTTAAATTTATACGAAGTCGGTGTACCTTTACTCAGTGGAAGTAGAAGGCTCGAGAGCTTTGGCTTAGAGCAGGTTATGGAAAAATAACCATATGTGAAAATTTGAGGAAAATTTTTCACTCATGGGAACAATGTCAAAATGGTGGGAACGGTAGTCATCATATTCGGGGGAGAAGGATGTTTTGCTCGTAGAGGAATCTTACGGACAGTTTTAACCGTGAGTTCCTTTGGTTTATCAGTAATGAAGAGAATGCAATTTTTGGATCATTCACATAAGGATTGGTCAGATGCCAACCGTGAATCAAGAGTGATAAGGAGAAGTAAGCTTTGTACCGAAGTAAGGTAGGTACAATGAAGACAGGGTCCTTCAGTGGAATGATAGGTTTGTTGAATAAGTGTTGCTAACACTTGTGGAGAATTTGTATCCATGGAACCCATTAGTGGACATCCACCCGGGGAATTTATGGAACCAGGGCTGTTGAAGCCGGTAGTAGAGTTTCCTTGTAACGAAGAAGTTAAGGGAACTATGTAGGAAATTGCCAGGATCGAGACTATAGAGTCTAAGATACTGATAACCTTAACATGGTCAGGATGGCCAGAGATGGAGAATGTTTCAATGCGGAGCGTAGAACCACACGAGTAGCCCTTGCCTAATAGAAATTAAAGGACGAGAATGGAGTGTCGATATGGGGAATTAATTAAAGTAGTTTTTAAGTTCAGTTAGGACAAGTGTACTATGTCTGAGAACCATATGGAGCAGTCAGGGAGACTGGCGAAGCTATTGTTATGAGTTTTACCTCAGATGGAGGAGGTATATTTGGTCTGACTAGATAAAGTCGCGGTATTTCGTTAGCCCTAGACTCGTGTGTGTAATTTGAGCTTTTTGGGCGCTATCGAAAATATTATATAATGTAGGTCTATGTGTTCATCCGCAGTAGCGGAGTTCTATTTTCCTTCATTAGCTATAAAAGCGGGTGTTGATATTTTGAGTATATATTTGGGTTGTACTACTCGTTTTATGTGTAATATACGAGTGTCATATTACTTTGAATATATTATGTTCTTCGTTGATCGGAACGATAGCAGGCTAATGATTGCAAGACTATCGTGTCCGCGGTTCCAGTGTGGAACAGGTAATTGTTGCGACATCTCACCTGGATACAGGTTGAGTTCGCCTTTGTTATTATGGGTAGGTGAAACTTCGGTGAGCAGATGTTTCATTATCGTGATATAAGTGTGTGGCGACCTTATAGAGGTGGTTTAAGGTGCGCAAGGACTGAGTGTTAGTACGAGCGCTTAGTGGTGTGTCTCCTGGGTAGAGATAGGAGTTCATACCACATTTTGTTGGAAGAGGGGATAGGGTTATTCCGGTTGCATATTTGAAGCTAACGTACCTCCACGACAGACAAAGTTAAGTAGTAGGGGTTCCTTGTTTGGATTTCGCTTGCGAGACGCTCCACGCATGAACCTTAACGACGTCGGGAGTGGAGAGATGTTATAGGATGCGAGGATGTTAGTTTCGTTGATAAGTCATATAGTGTGGAGGAAACACTATAAGCTGAGGGTCGTATGATGATGATATGATTATGGAAATATAAGTGCTATGGAGAAGCACTAAAGTGGTCCTCTCACCGCTAGTAGGTGGGTGAAGCTGGAGTTAGAGAAATTGATTTGAGGATTATAGTTAGGCCTTAATGAAAAGGCAGATTTTGGAAGAAGTGTGTTTTAGGTGTAATGTTCACGACAGGTTTGAAGGGAGTAGGCGCCTTAATTAGTTAGGTTTTATTTTTCGCCAAGGTGAAAGGTTAGAGTGGTAGAAGTACGTTAGTAGGATAGCAAGATCGGATTTAGAACGTCCCGCGGGTGTGCCTTGGGCCGTTATATCTCGATGACCAACAACGCGAGGAAGTAGTGTAATGGGAGGGTTCCTTGTTTGAATTTCGCCTTGCGAGACGTCCCACGCATGAAACCGAGAAAATGTCGGAAGTTGAGAGAGGCCTTGGGCACTAGGGATATACTTAGGATTATACTCGTTTCGCGTGGGTAGGGTAATGCATAGATCGTAGGATTATTAGGGAGTAAGTTCAATAGATTTGGTAGCGCCGATATAGGAAGATTTTGGAAAGTAAACCACAAGAAAATTGGTTGATTAACCTTGAGAAGAATTGAATTTCGCGGGTTGGGAGGACCCATGTGCGAGTATTACACCGAGGAAATAAGGCCATATTTAAAGAGAGTGTTACGTGTCACGTTTACAATGGTTGTGTTGATAGGCACGAGTTAAAAGGTGCATAGGCACATTGGTAAATTGGTTTTATATCCCGTCTGATATAGAAAAGGTATAGTATATAAGTTGAAGATTATGTCGTGGGGCAGTATAAGTGGAATTGGTATGGGTCGGAAGGAACGTTGTGAGATGTAGGCGATAATCCAATTGTATAGGGCAATAAGAGGTAGTATGCCCAAGATAAGCGATGACACTGACGAGAATGGTCGAGCGTTAGAGTAATTTCTTTTTGGGGGGGAAATTAGATATCCAGATGTAGACGAGCGGACGTTTAGAATCGTGTTAGCACGTTAGAGCGGCGGATGTAGGCTCGTCTTTCTACGTGGGGCACAAGAAATGATGGGTGCGATGTGACGTTATTAGAGTCACTTTATGACCGTGGTAGCAGTATAGTATCATATAAACCTAGTTAGAGGTGAGTGTTGAATGAGTGTATGGTTGAGAGTCATTGGGTTAGTATCGTTCCCCTTGAGGCATTAGGACGTGGAGCGATCCTAGGATAGTGTTGGTAGTATCGTTTGTATCTGAATTTCGAGGACGAAATTCCGTTGTAAGGGGGGAAGTATGTAATACCCCGCACTTTTATGGGAAATAAAACTTCATAAATGGGTGTAATTTGGAAATTTGATAAATTTTTCGGAATAATAATTTTTGGAGTTTAGGAGTGTTAGATGATTTCCGATGCATGGTATAACAGGTTGCAGTTGAGTAAAGCGATAGAGGACAATATTTTAATTGGAAAACCCGCATTAAGTTGCGTCGGGTTAAAATAGTGAATTGCGGTCAAGTACCTCGGATGGAAATTTCAATTGCGCGGTTGGTCTCGGAATGGCCGAGATAGTCAGAATAAAGTATCTGGGGGTATTGTTTAGGCTCCGAGAATTTTTGGGCTAATAGGGATTCGTAATTGAGTAAACGAGTCATTTTTGGGTTTTAAAGAGATAAACCCTTATTTCTCCCTGTATAAGGCACGGGAGTGGGAAAGAGAGGAAATAAAGAGGAGAGAAAAAGAAGAAGAAAAGGGAGGTTCCGACCAAACTCCGTGGGATTCGACTCGGGATCGTCGAATTTTATCCACGAGGCAAGTGTTTACTTGCTTATTTCATTTAAAGCATGAATCTCATATTGTAGTTGGTAGTGATAAATCACAAAGATTTTCGGGATGGATTTTTGTGAACCAAAATGGGTTTTCGAAAAAGTTTAACGGATTAACCTCGGAAAATATCCCAATTGGAAAACATAAGATTTAGACAAAAAATGTTGTTGAAAATGGGTTTTAGGATGTTTAGGACCCTCATAGATTGTGTATATATAGTTGATTGAGGTTGGGGGACATTAAGTGAGGAGTCAAAAGCTTGGGAGAGGCTTTAATAGTCGAAACAGCTTCTCGTCTGAAGCGATCGATCGATCGAGGGTAAAGGATCGATCGATCGACCATCGATCGATTGAGGGCCAAGGGTCGATTGGCCCTTCAGGATTTTTGGCAATTTTTGCCTAGGGTTAATTCTATGGGTTGAATTCCAATTTTTGATGGATTCTAGCTTATTTATTTTAGGAAATAAATGCTTAACTAAGGAAGATACATTTATCCAATTGAGGGAATTTATAGGCGCTAGGAGGGTGCTAAATTGGTGTGGCACTAAAAAAAAAAAAATCATATTTTCGAGGAAAATAATGGATTAAGAAAATAAAGGTTTAGGGTTCCAAAAATATAGTGGGATCCTGCAAATTATTATTATTTAAGTGAAATATAAACCTTGGGTTCATGAAAAATGGAATCCGTGACTTATTTATTTAAGGGTGTTTAGGGCGAGTAACACTGGAGTTGATCTTTCGGTGGGGGATTGTACGTGTAGAATTAAGCACGAAGAGAATGTAATTATGTGTCAAAGTGCGTGTGAGAAAATCCTACAAGGCGAATAGGATGAAATTGGGATATAGGCTAAAGAGGATTTAGCAGTTGCCCGACACGTTTATTGATGACGGTCATTATAGGTGGTGTGATACGTATGAGAATTAAGATAAGTCAATGGTACACTTATCTAATTAGTACGAATTGGTACATTAGGGTTTGTGTACAAGTCCTTAATTAGTGATTAAGGTGTGAGTTTTATTTAAGAGAGAGAATACTTATGAGATTAGTATTTAAGTAGGAGAATACTTATATATTGTTATGAGATTGGCAATTGTAGCCATATATACATTTGAGGAGTGATATATACATATATATATATGTGTGTGTGTGTGTGTGTGTGTGTGTGTGTGTGTGTGTGTGTGTGTGTGTGTGTGAAGCATACCCCCTCTAATGCTATCATGGGAAGTTGCGCGATGTGGGTGAGGCCCCTGACTTGAGGAGCAAGAAGCGTATAGTCCCTAGGTTATAGGCGTCCATTGTTATATCGTGTGATTTTTATTAGGGGTAAGACGTGGTGGGTATGTTTCGTCTCATTTTCGGGGAGGAACTATGACCACTTCCCATACATTGTGCCTTATGACCACGAAGTAGGTGATATTTAGTCCTGCCGGTGGTCCCCAGGATGGTATGTGAGTGATGCCTGGAAGATGATAGCATTGAGAGACCGCATCCTCGAGTTATAGATCGTTGCGATGGTTATTATACTTACGTGTGCAATAGGTATAATTATATACTGGATGAGTATAGTATATTGTTTGTATACGAAGACAAGCCATCATATAAAGTGAAAAGCCTAATAAGGTGTGTTTTTCCCATTTCCGGTAAATTTAGATCCGGATGTATATGACAATAAATATAGAGATTTAATATATATATATGCATATTATTATTACATGTTTATATGAGTCTTATATACACATCATGTGCTGAGGGTGTAATGGATCTCGACGATCGATGCTGCCGAGCAGTAGTGTATCGGGTGGGTTCCTTGTTTGGATTTCGCTTCGCGAGACCCCTCACGAACGAACGTAGTACAGTGTTGAGAATGGAGAGAAATTTAACCCTTAGTACTCGAGTTGTCGAGGTTTCTAGCAGACAGGTGAATTAGAATAGTTTGGCGGGATAGCTTAACTAGGATGTTTTAAAAGAATGCGTTAGGTGGCACTATTAGAAGAGGGGTGAGAAGTATCTCATGAGAGTGTGATACCAATTTAAATATGAGATAAAACCTATTTTTTTTAAATAAAGCATTTATGCACTTGCAAAATATTTTTACAACTCGGACTCTGACCCCTTTTCCTATTTTTCCCTTACTTGTTTTATATATAGGTGTCCAGACACAGGGACACCTGGATGATGATTCCTTCGAGTCAGACGTCTGCTACAGCAACTGTGGATGTATACAAGTTCACTATAGACGCTTCTACCCTTGTACTCTAGATAGGAGGTATTGTATAAACTTCGGGCTAATAACCCAACTGCATTTATTTATTCTTTTACTGCCTTTTATGTGAATTCTATTGTGTTGTATTATTGTTAAACCGAGTGTTCGGTTATTTTATTTCTTTTCAGTTTTCATTTATTTAAGCATGATTTTTCTTAGTTGGTTTGTTTAAAAAAATTAGTTAAATAAAATTTTGACGCCAGCCTAATAGATTATTAGTAATTAATTTGATTTTCAACAGTGATGCTAAAAATGAACCATATGCGACCCTGTTTTAATTTGGTACACGAGTGATCGTCCGGTATTTTATTAGGGGGGGTGTCACAATTATGTTTTCATGCTGAAAATGGTATAAATTTTTTTTTAAAAAAAAACATCTTCGACGTATTATGCTTGACCAACCTTTACGTGAAAAATGAAAGTTACAATTTATTCTGAAGCCAAGTCTACTATGGCTTAAAGCTCATGCTTTCAAACCCAAACTCAAGCTGACCATATTGCCACTTTGCCTCTTATGCAACACCAAGTTACACCATCACCAAAGACATCGATGAAATTATTTATTTTTGTTATTCGTAGACAAATCCAGTGATAGCTAATAAAATCATATTAACTCAAAGAGGGAGGGAGAGAATTATCTAGGGATTTGACTATAATAAACTACAATAATCTCAATGGGTTGACATACATAAGTAGAGGGTTTCAAATTAAAAAACTAGTTCTTTCAGAAGGGAAGAAGTTACAAGGATGAAACATTTCACATACTGTTCCTAAAGGGAACACTCAATACTTTTTGCAGCAATAAAGATAAGAGATGGAAATCCGGAAATTGCAAAAGTGCCTTTTCAGGCTTTTCTCATGAGAAGAAACAACCTCTGATCAACCTTAAATTTACCCATCTTGGAGGGTTCCCCCTTCAGCATCAATTGAAGTCCTCCGAATGAGATATATACCACCCTGAAAGCCAACAATAAGAAAAGTCGATCTATTATGGCAATAGGTCCCCGAGACACTCTTTTTTCATGCAATATTTGGTTCAAAATACGTTCCCAGCTATAATATGATTACAAGTCAACAATACCTATATACTATATGTCCGTTGAGATAACTGCATTGCATATATAGTGTGAGCTATGTCCGTTGAGATAACTGCATTGCATATATAGCTCACACATGGTTCTTTTGAGTATTGACTAATGCCCGTCCATAATGCAAAATTAGAATAAATCGTTACTTAACCCCCTTTTAGCAAAATCTAATCGTTATTGATGTCCTCTTTTTTTTCCCGGGGTTCGGAGGGATAATTGGCTTTAATACTTTATTAATTTTCGATATTAAACTTTTATACATTTTATTTTAAAAAATAGACTTCACCCAATATTTGGTACGAAAATATACGAGTTACATCCAAACATTGCGGGCAAAATCTAATTTTTAAATTAAAATGTATTCAAATATCGAAAGTTAGTAACGAAAAAAGAAAAAAATAATAACTTTAACGCCTATAGGTTGCAACATTTTGAGATACCCCTTGAAATCAGGGTTTACTCAAATGATTATGAATAAAAAAAGAATATAACAAACCTTACATTACTGACAGCAAGTAACGAAAAGAAAATTAAGATCATAATATACATACACTTGAAGACTGGACCCCGTGTCCTCTGACATCTTATATACCAGCCCATGCATGACGTACTCGAATTTGTCTGCAAGTGATCTCTGTTTGTCCTGAAATTGGATTAATATTCAATCTATGGGTCCTAGGCCTTTAAAAGTTTGAAACTCACTCATATAATAAAAGAAAGAATAGTGCTTAATTTTGTTGAGGAAGATAAAAGCTATAGATGGATTCAGAAAGTCAAATAATAGGATAGAGGACAAGGAATCCAAGGGTTGTAAAATCCCTGGATATTTCCTTCAAAAAAAGGATCATTAATCTTCCTTGCATGGTTGCAAGGAAGATTTAACTTACCCAACAGAGCAATTTAATTGTCCAAACCTCCACACAACATATTTCTTAACAATTGGTTATGAAAGCCCAGTATACCCTTACTATCCATGATCGATATTCATTTATGCAATGTATAACCATATCGGCCCGGAAAATACGTACAACAAAGAAGCAACGGGCAAGTCTGAGAAGGCAACCTGTGCCCGACAACACCAACACTCGTTTTCACGTGCCAATAATCTAATTATAGAATTAATGTGTTCGTGACGTAAACTACACGTCAAAAACCCAAAACAAAACAAATACAAATTCTAGAAAGAAAATCAAAAAATGTCTTATATTCCAAAAATGGAGAAGTGTCCTCAAATGAGGAGAGTACGTGGGTATTTATATGTAGGATATTACTTGTTAACCAAGTAATCACCTAAATGACTAAAAAGGACAAGCATTAATAAAAATATACCTAATTAGTTCCAAATATACTTGGAGACCAATTAAATTGATAAAAAGAAATAAAAGAACTAAAATAAAGGAAAACTAATATGAGATTCTCATCACTCTCTCCCCCCCCCCCCCCCCCAACTCAAAAAGAGTTTGTTCACGAACTCAAAGAGGAATGCCCAGAGTCGGGCTCTAAAATGGTAATTAATGCATAGTGAGGAGGTTCATCGAATTTATCAAGATACTCTGGGGGTGCGGGTGCTCCAACGCTAAGAGTACACGACGACGTGGATGAGAGCAATCTGAAGCTCGATGTCCAGCGTTGCCACAATTGTAACACCTGAATGTGGGAGAACCTGAATGTGATGCCGCGGGAGGAGTAGAGGTGATTGGGGAATAGTATAGGGAGTCGATACTAGAGGAAGAGCAATAGCAGGAACCGACGGAGGTGGCGCTCCGGAGTATGGTGGAGCTGCTGGTGACGCGGTAAACCTCGACCTTGGTAGCATACTCAACCGCCTTCAGAAAGGTCGATATCTCTCCTAATCCAAGATCGTGCTGAATGTATGGTCGGAGGCCCAATAAATAGCGGCTGATCCGCTGATCCTCTGTCTCACGAAGACGAGTCCTGATGCATAGAAGTTGAAACTGCTGGGTGTACTCCACCACAGCTGATGTCTCCTGTCGGAGGGACTGGATGCGAGCATAAAGGTCGCACTCATATGCCGACGGGATGAATGAGGCGTGAAGAGCGGTCTTCAGCTCTGGCAATATCTGAATAGGGGGTAACCCGGCAGTCGTACAACAATAGCAAAGACCATTCCACCAAACTCAGGCGAATCCCTAAAATTTGGTGGCAGCAAGAATACAAGAGCGGCCCTGAACCCTCTTGTAATCAAAGAATGTATCCATGACAGCTAACCAGTCAATCATGGCATTGGGGGAGAATCGTCAGTCGAACATCGAAATATCGATGCATATATCTTCGTGGAGACTCCGAGAAAGTAGGTGGAGTGCCATAGATAAGGGGTCTCCATCCTGATGTGCATCAAGGCCCATCACATCGCCTGGCACAGGTGCAGCATAATCATCAGGCAAGGGCAGCATCTGGACAGGTGATAGATGAAGAGGAGGTACATGATGGCTACTGGAGGTGCAAGAGGGGCCGCGGGGTAATGTGGACACATGTCAATCAAATAGTCACGCTCACCACAATAAAAGCACTAGTAGTCTCGTAATGGTACAAAGCGAAGAACACCAAGTGGAGGGGGAGGGATCCACTCCAAAACACTGTGGTGGGTGTCCTCAGTGTCGGGGAATGAAGAAGAGTCGGTGTAAAGTAGAGAGAGGTCATGGTGAAAAGGTGTATGACATGATGGGGGCGATGGGTGGGGGAACAAATGTGGATCAAGGGGTCGGGAGCCTAAAATGTCAAAATATCCACCGGAGTCATAAGGCCGTTCGCGGTGGTCTAAGGAGGCGGGGAGAACGAAAATGCTGAGGGGGGCGGGTTGAAGATTTTTGCCAAGGGTTTCGGTGTTTCGGGTGCCCCCAAAATTTCCGGGTAGTTCTGAATTTGGGGCGGGTCAGAGGATTTCAGGTGACAGGCCGAGGGGGTTGGCAAAATGATTTGGGTCGAGTGGATCGACAAACCCACGGGAACCGAAGTTCTGATTTTTGCCAAAGATATCTATTTTTTTGGGTGAGGCGGGATTTTCAAGTAATTCGGGTTTTATGGGAAGTCCAGGTTTCTTGAATAAGTCGGGGAGGTCGATTATTCTAAAATTTCCAGGGTGTTCAAGAATTCCAGTTTTGCCGAGGAATGCAGATCGTCCTGATTGTCCGAGATCAAAATTTTCGGGGTGTTTGTCGGGCTCGGATTGCCCTCGTCGGCTCCAAAGTTCTGGCCGAAAGTCAAAGTCGCCCTGATTGATGGGAACTGACCCTCGACGCGACCGGAATCCCCTGGATTAACAAGGAGTTCAATGGAAGACTGTTGGTCGAGGAGTGTTGTTGTTTGGCCGAGGGTTTCAACCTACGCAGCACGAACACGGATACGGGTGTCGTGTTCGACACGACACAGACACGTCGATACAGAAAATCTAAAAAAACTAGGACACAACACTGCAAAGACACGGCGACATATAAATATATTTTTATACTTGTATATATATACTTCCATTTACTTCGCATTTCAAAAACAAAAAATAGTTGTGAAACTTATTTATTAAAATTAAATTGGTCCGCTATTTAGTATTTCATAATAACAGTTAAATCATAAGTCAAAAACATGCATTTAAATTAAGCGAGATAATAACTTCATTCTTTTAACTTTTCTTATTATTCATACACCCTTACACGATTTAATTTTAAAAGATGACACTATAATTTCTTATTGTTCTTTAATTTTGGCACCTCGTCTTGTCCATGAAATGTCCGGGTCGTGTTCGTGAAGTGTTTGCCTTTTTTTAAATGCCAAACAAGTCTGACAAGCCATGCGGAGTGTCCGACGTGTGTAGTACGAGTGTCGGAGTGTCCGACAAGGGTACGGCATCTTAGGGGAAGTGTCCGTGTTTCTTAGGTTTCAACTATGTTGCCGCTGGCGGGTTTATAGTTCTGGAGCTCGGGTCTGCGGGTCGGTGGGGTGTCAAAATCTTTGACGGGTTCTTTCCCCGATCTATGGGAGCTCGATTCCAGTGGCTCATTCGTGGTGGTAAATAGTTGAATTTTTTAGAAGAGGTGCAAGATGGTATTAAATTTCTTGTTGCTTTCGTCATAATTTTGCCTCAACTCTTGATTAATCTCTTCTTGATATTGATTCGATTTCTGCAAAGTCATTGAGAATGTAGTGTACTATTTGTTGATAATCTACACACCAATACACCAATCGGAGGAACGACACCTCGCTCTGATACCACCAATTTGACGTAAACTACACATCAAATGCCCAAAACAAAACATATACAAATTCTAGAGAAAGAATCAAAGAATGTCTTATATTCCAAAAATTGAGAAGTGTCCTAAAATGAGGAGTACATGGATATTTATATGTGGGATATTACTTGTTAACCAAGTAATTACCTAAATGACTAAAAAGGACGAACATTAATAAAAAATACCTAATTAGTCCCAAACATTTTTGGAGACCAATTAAAGAGATAAAAGGAAATAAAAGAACTAAAATAGAGGAAAACTAATATGAGATTCCCATCAATTCGACAGTTATATTCACATGTACGATCCTTGTTTGCACGTGTCTATAACTAATATATAATTATAAAAAAATATAATGTTATATAGGTGGAATTATTTTGATCTTTGTCTTTTAGGGAATATGCTCCGACGGCATTCATACAGCTCCCCCCCCCCCCCCCCCCCCGCTCTACATGCACAAGAGCGGTTCTCCACAAAAAAAAATTATCTTAAAAAACCTTCATTTTGATGCTATGTTTTACGATATTAATTCCCTTATTTAACAAGTATTTAAACATGTAGTTTTCTTCACGTCTTGTAAATTTCTCTATACAAGTCTATAAAAAGGTCGTCCTTAGTGCACCCGCTTACCTGCAAGGACTAGAAGAGGCGGATGTTGACTGACCTTACCCCATATATGGAGAGGTTGCTCACATGTCTCGAACCGAGACCAACTGTAGCTTGGGCGAGGGCACTTGCCATCACACCGAATCTATAAAAATATAATTACTTATTAACGTATTGTATCCTGTCTTGTTAGACACGACATTCGTATCCATGTCCATACTTCTTAAACATACAACTATCATTGCCGTATCCTCTCAAATTTCATAATTTAGTAAATATCATAATATCTTTATTCGTTGACATTAGTCTAATAAATATGCATTACGCTAATCTAACATTTAAGAATCATCTAAAAAAATCAATATAATATTACAAGTAAGATGAAGTATTTAACTACCTATGAAGCACGGACTCGTAATACGCGTTTCGACACGCGACACGTGATTCTTTCAAAAACTAGGATACGACACGCTAGAATAAGTATAACATATAATATATATTTAAATATATCTATTAGTGAAATGAAATATATTTTTTCATTAAATACATTATTAGAGCATTCTTAACATGAAATTATGAAAATGGACCATACAAAACAAAATTCAAATACACTTTAACATTAAAAATCAAAAATAATGTAGAATCACAAGCACATGTCCACAACGTGTTGGTAACGTGTCAGAGCGCGCACATAATACGTGTTTCGACACGACACGTGACTCGTGGCTTCCGGGAGAGTTTTCGTGCTTCATAGTTAACTACAGTCGACCACACAAAAAAAGGGAATCAAACTCTAGTAGACGGTGGAAAGCATGTAATAAAAAAAAAAATTAACCTTGTCGGTCTATAAATAACCTCCCCTCCTCACTCCACCACCCACACACAACATCACCTAGATCCACTTCCATCCCACCACTTGGCCAAGTAAATTGCCAAAGTCAACTCAGATTAGCACATGGCCATAATCAAGGAGTTACTAGATGGAATGTGATTTAACTCGGTGATATCGATTGGATAAAAGTAGAGTCCAACAACTTAGCACCTATGCAATAGTGCAAAGAAGACAGTCAGGTTTGCTTAGCTCCTATTCAGTTTATATGTGATTTGAAGAGACAAGGGGATCCGAGTTTGGTCCGCGATTGATTCCAGATATTTAGGAGAGTCGTGGTTGTTGAAGAAACATAGTATAAGTGGAATAAGTGTCTTTAAGACAGTTGTCAAAATCGTAAGATTCACGATTCGATTCGATTTTCACATAAAACATTTCAGCTCGAGTTGAGAATCGTCTAGGGTTAAAAAATCGGGTTGAATCAGCGATTCGGGGAATGATTCATGATTCAAGCCCGATTCACTCTTATCATATCATATGTGTTGAGTTTTTTTTATTTACCTTATAACCATACATGTTTTTTAATAAAACAAATAAAAAAGAAGCAAACAACAAAGGATACCGTTACAAAACTGATTTTAGAGAAAGCACGTTCTCTTGGCTCGGTTATTCATGTCTATTCTCTTAGCTGAGAACAAAAAGATAGGGAGGCTTCTCTTGGCTATATTAAGGTTTGTTTTATTATTATATGATGTATATTTATATTGTATTATTATAGTGTATTGCTTTTATTATTATATGACATATTTATATTGTGTTATTATATTTTTGTGTTTAATCCTATGTATTACATTTGTAATCATTTGACGTAATATATTTTTGCATTTCATCTATATGTGGGTGATATTATTGTTATATTTGATCATCAAAATGGTTAAAAAAATAACAAATATGTTTTAAATCATATATTGTTTTATTACATATTCTAATGTGTTCTCTATGCATTTATATATTATTTATTACATTTTCAACATTTTATACCGATTCACGATTCGATTCGCAATTCACGATTTATAGGATTTCCGATTTACGATTCGATTCACGTTATGACAACTATGCTTTAAGAGTGAATTTAAGACAAATAAGATAAGTTCCTTCCGTTCTTTGAATTCCACCTTTCCTCGCATCCCCTTTTTTGTTTTTCATTCACTTTTTCGTTCTCACTTCTCATACTGTCACTGTTTGTAACAGATTGAATATGGTACCAAATAGCTTAATATTCTCTTTTTTAATAAATGGAATGTAAAACAGTTTACGTTTTTTTGACCTCATAGAGTAATCTACTATATCCATTCTCAAAGTGAGTCAGAATTTGGGGGCCAAAAAGTTGGCCGATACAGATTTTTGAACCATGTGAATCATAACTCTACTCACCACTGGCCAGAATAAAGATCCATTACACATCAATATGGCACATGCACAGCCATGGAAGTGTTCTCGAAGAAAATTAAAGTTGAGATTATGGCATTTTTACAAACGCCTACCTTAATTATCTAAAAAAGAAATCAAAGAAATTGCAAACACATTGACAGCCAAAGTTATACCTGTAACAAGCAACAAAAATATATAGCACGTAATGTGTAACAATATATATATACACTGGTATGCAACAAAAGCATATTTGAACTCAATGACTCTAATATCCATCAGTGGTGATGGCCATGTTCTAAAGGATACAGTGAGGGGGACTTTGGAGTTCTGTTAAGGGCTGCTTATGGTGGTCCTGGTGGTTTAGTCATGTTGGTCAGAGGGAGAACGAAAAATTAGGGTACCACTACATGAGATTTAATTCAGACATTGTAATTTAAATATATGGGGATGGTGGTGATGGCCGATTTTAGAGGAAGGCGATATTCGGTTGGTGGGTGGAGAAAGAGAAGATAGGTGATAGGGAGAACAAATAGACAAAAATCCCTTCTTCTCTTTGGCTTATTGGCTGCCTAAATGGCAGTTTTCACCCCAATCCCTTTTTCTTTCTCCACAACCTTCACGTAAAAAATTTCCACACAATTTTGTCCATACTTAAATGGTTGTTAGCAAGAAAACCGATTTGAGGCCAAAATGGTACTAATTTAGGGTGTTCTGAGTCGCAATCACATATTAGGACTAAAGTCATATTATGGGCAAACTTTGAGGGTGTAAACTCTAATCAACCCCATAGTATCATATTTGACATTGAATTTAAGGTTTTAAAATGCCTAAACCTGGAGGTAAATTTATGTTGGCGGCAGTAAATCATTAGAGTGAGATAATATCATTTCCTATATTTAATGGTTGAATCTGACAAGTAACTTATTATATATCATGTTTGAATATAGAAAGTAAAAAATAAAAACAATTTTAAGCTACTTATAATTCTTGCTAATTAAACCCGGTCAACTAAAAAAGTTATGATTTCTAATTAGTCCAGTATTTAATAACTTTTTTAAGTTTAATAAAAGTAAAAATAATATAGCATTATTTGTATGGACGATACATCAGAAAACTATAGTAAAAAACAATTCCGGTATTACAAAATTCGTAAATTGCAGTGGCATACACGGAAGTAATGACACCTATTGCCAAATTTTTTAAATTCCACTAATTAAGTGCAGCTAGCAATAGGGCTTTCTATAGTCAACATAATATACAAGTAATCAATACAATCATCAGATCATAAAAGTAACCAGTTCAAGAATTTTGAGTCTCACTTGCTTGGATATTATATTGTTAGAAAATCATTACTCCAAACTTTTAGAAAATGAGAAAATAACCATTCTATAATGAAATCCAATTCACATATCTGAAGATAAAAATAAACACGGAATAATTCAGAGATGAAGAGGCCCAACTTTATAATCTTCTATAAGTATATAATTTTACACCGCAGCAAGAATTAAATTACCTGAGGATAGCTTGTAACAGCTGAACCTTCCAAGCTTAGAGTTTTGGCTAACACCATCCTATATTTCTCCCCAGCACAAATAGGATATAATTCCGAGTTCACATCTAGTAGCAGGTGCATGTCATGCTCTTCACTACGTGCTTCAACGCGAGAAACTAAAGAGCAGATTCATGAACTTGTTAGTTGAAAGAGCTAAAAGGTACTTGAGCATAAACAATGAAAAAAGAGAAATTACATGGACATCCCTCTTGTTTTTCATAATTATGGATGCATCCCCTATCATTTCAAATATTACACCTTACCTCTTCTTGATTTTTGACCCAAATGTTCCACCATATGCCCCCAAGCATTAAAAGTAGTATTTTTTATCATGTTTACAGCACGTACTGAAGACACTCCAAGCTAGTCTCACTTTAGTTGAGAGATTGAGATCAGGTTCGTATAAATAAGCAAATAAACAAATAATGCAGATTAAACTGCAAAAAATAATAAGTGCTCAACTTCCTCCCTCTCTTTCAAGTATTTTTTTTTTATTAAAAATTATCACTAATGGACAGTTATTGTGCCCCCAAATAGAAGAAACTGTTGACCATGTCTTGCTTCATTGTTCTTTTAATAATGGCTTCTTCAAAGTTCTATAACTAATATGATGTGGCGGTGGTGTCTCTCTCCACTGAGTAAATTAATTGATGCCTAGCTCAGTCTTGATTCCCTATTGCTGAGCAATGGATACCTAGTGAGGTAATAGAGAGAGGATCATGGTTAACCTAGGATCCATTTGAAGAATGACAATGTCTATAGTAGAGTTAATTATTGCCTAAACAATGAAACTAAATAGGGGAGGTGGGCAAAAAGTCTACCGCAAAGCAGAAACAGTCAAATGTTAAAAAAAAAAAAATGAAACTTAACAAACAAAATCAAGCCCAGATCAGGAAAACCAGCTGAAGGAAACAATATTTAAACAAAAGCAAAGAATCTGGTCTGCTCTCCATCTTCAAATTTTAAAACTGAGACACTTTTCCCTTACACTGAAGCAGCCCAACAGACTTTTCCCATACATAACCAGATCATATGCGGATAAAGCACCACAGAAAACTATAGATATTTATGAATGTTCATAACTGTAACTAGTCCGCTGGATCTCCATTCCCGATAAGGATGTCATATAAAGATTGTACGCATTTAATTTCCAGAGATCTTCTTTCACCACTTCTTGGACCCTCAAAAATTCTCAAGGGCTAGGGCTATGAACCTCTATAAGTTTTTGACTTTCTTTCAATCTAAAATAAAGAACCAATCCATAGCAATAATGGGGTAGTAGGGGTTCACTTGCATGCATTCTTTTGGAAAACCACTTTTCTACATAGCTTTTTTCTCTTTAAGTGTCCATTTGCCAGGAAAATTTTGCCTCACCCACCCCAAAGCAAATCGTGCCATGGTTAATCATCAAAATGTGCATTGGTGTGCATTGGTGTGTAATACTTTCGTGTTAGGTGAAAAAAAATTCATGACAAATGATGCCTATCAAAAATGCTAGAAGATGGGAAATCCTTAAGATTCCTTAAGTAACCATATTTGCCATTGGCAAAATTTGCTTTGTCATGCTATCAATCAGACCCTTAGTTCTAGTATATTTGACCATCCTTCTTGATCTGGAGCTTCCATCTATACTTTTAACTAAGCATTAACTACTATCTAAATTTTTCAATTAAAATAATATTATCTACAAATAAAAATGGGACCACATCTAATATATATCCAATCAATTGATCCATAAATAAAACAACAGGGGGAGCAACTTGAAAAAAAAAGATAGAAGAAAGAAACTTTATTGATAAAGAGGAAAGAGGAGACAGGAGGAGAACAAATAGTGATCGCCATTTGAATTACATTTGTTATACACACTATCTCCCCCTTCGAATAGGAGACGAGAGAGAGCCGTCCCACTCCAGATCATTTGATATGTTGACTTTTTAGATAATGAAAATCTGATCCCTGATGCACGGATGTGTTGATTTGGGTATTCACCATGTCCTTAATCATATTAGTTTATCTATATAGATAGACTATAGTAACTCCTATCTTATCCAGAACTCAGCACAAAATATTTTCAAGAAATATTATAATCTATATATCTTTCCGTTAATCCCCTTAGCAGGCATGTCCTTCATTGTAAACCACTCGGATATAAATCCATATTGATACCGCAGTGTTTCTGAGATTTGTGAATTTAATATCACGATAGCTTGAATGACTTCGGATATTTCTTTTATTTTTATAAATAAGTACTAAAATGTTGTTTTGCCACTCATCTGATATCTTCTTAGCCATTGTAATCTTCCAAAACATGCAATATTTTTATCCACAATTAGAACTCTTTCATCAATACTCATAATAAGTTAACATAATCAAAGTACTTTATGTTTTCCTTCCTTTTCTATATGTTATTTATTCTTTACTTTGTTCCTAACTTAGTCTAACAATCATCATATGCTTTTTTTTATCAGATCCGATCATCACTTATTTAGGATATCTAGGGGTGCCCAGATGTTCGAACCCTCAAATCCGCACACGACACATTAAAGGAGATGGCCCAAGAAGGTTTAAACTGTTGACCTCCAGGTTGTGAGATAAGAGACTAAGCCTAGTATTCCCTATAGGTTATAAGAAACAATCATCATATGCTTTAACTTGGCATTTTTCTTGACTTTTACACTAATATATCTCTCATATTTTTCTTTATTTCTAGTTTTTTGTCATATAACTATTTTAACTATGGATTGAGCTTCTTCCCAACCCACCATAAAGTTCCTTACACATTCTTTTAGTGTAGTGATTTGTACTATTCTAGGTTGGAATAGCATCATCTTTTACATTTATGTTTTTACCCCAACAACATGAAAAAAATAAAAAATACATTCCAAGTTGCTTCCTTTAACCTTGATTCTGACAGGACAGTCAGCATGTTATGAAATAATATATACACATCTCGCATCTTACCAAATATTTTTTCCTTTCAGTTGGAGGGATTTACAATGTGTCATTGGTTCAATTCAATCAAACCAAAAACAATTTCCCGTAAAGAGAATAAGTTGTCATTGCACGAAAGGTCAAAGGAGAGAGAGAGAGAGAGAGAGAGAGAGAGAGAGAGATTTAATAACAATGTAATCCTTGAATTGTTCTCGGTAGTGATTGCAATTGCAAGCATTATTCCAGCACTCAACAAATAACAAGAGTCAATATAGTAATTAGTAAATGAGCAGCTATAATTATACCTTTATCATATTTTTTACCATCAGGATCCACCTGATCAACTTTAATAATATCATCAAAATGAAGATCAACCATCTCTCAAATGCAGAGGTAACCTGAGAAAATATAAAAAAAAAAAAGTAAGGGTAGAGAAGAGAAAGAGAAGGAGAGATGATTGGTTCAATCACAATGATCAAATGTGTGCACCAGTTTCCAAATAAAAGAAACTATAAAGTTTGTAAAATGAGTGTTGGGACATCTTGAAAGAAGATTTGGCTAGCATTTTTAAAAGAGCTTTATGGCTTATCCCTATAAAATTGAGTTTGGATCTAAGAAGCAAGGATGCAGGTAGGACACAGTGCGATTCGACAATTCTGAGATAAATAAGACGCGGGCGCGTCAGGAAAATAATATATTATATATTATTTCTGAACTGATATAGATATGTATTCATCATTAAAATAATGGGAGTTTTGGGAAAAGGTTCTCATAGTGTTCAAAGTGTATAAAAATAGGACATTCCATATAATTTTATAAATTTAGTCCCTGTACTAAAAATGGGATGAAAAATGGTGAAAATTAGTGCCGCTGGCGCAGACCAAAAAAATAAAGGTATTGTACCACAGGGACTAGATTTATAAATGCTATTGTACCACAGGGACTAGATTTATAAACTTGAAAAGCATTGTCCTAAAAATCCAAATATAGGAAGGAACATGATCTTTACCTTAATTCTCAATAAAATTATTTGTCAATCACAAACTCTAAGGGTGTGTTTGTGAACCCCAGTTCCATCTCATAAAATAGGAATTGGAATATTTCCAGTTCAACTTTTCAAAATTTTGAGTTGAGGGTGTGTTTGGAAATTTTCCAAGGAATTGGGGATTCCCAAACACACCCTAACAGTATTTCATTTACGAATTTTCACCAGTCAGAAAAATAAGCAACTTCATAAATTTAACATACAAATAGGTAGAAAATTGAAATGTCACAACTGGAACTAAAAAAGTAAACTAAAAAGTGGAAAAGGTAAAATAAAATAAATATTTGAGGTTCCCAAAAACTAATACAACAAGGTAGACAGGCCAACATACAAGCTCTTGAATCATTCCGGAATAAGTAACAGAATATCGTAACACACACACACACACACACACACACACATAAATATATATATATATATATATATATATATATATATATATATATATATATATATATATTTATATATATATATATATATATATATATATAGAGAGAGAGAGAGAGAGACTCACGAGCCCGGAGAGGGTCGGAACAACTCCGGTTGTGAAGCCGGAGAGGGTCGAGTGGCGTTTAGGGTTCTTGGGAAGATTTGGGTTCGTACGATAATATTTCCTTAATGTATACTAAAGTGTACAAGTTAACCCACTAAGTTTTTAATTTGAAAATATGACCCATTTTTTACAAAACTTTCAAGTTTTAAAAAGAAAAAAAAAATTAAATCCCTGCGTAATTGGATTTTCAGATTTAATTATTTTACTCCGGCTCTTCTGGGCGAGAATCGGGGTTGCACCCGCACCCGGATCGAATCTGATTCGGACTTGAGGCTTATTTGGAAGAGTCGGTGTTTCGTAGGTTCAAACCAATTAGTTTGTTACAACTCTTTACAAAATTGTTGGCTAAAGTGTTTACATCTTGAGATTGATGGAGGTGTTGATGGACATCATTTCGAAACCTCAAGGTGTTTTTTTAAAGGCTAGATAGATGATTGTTGAATACTATAAAGTGAGAATATGGAGTGGTTAGAAAAATTGATTTTTGAAGGCTCGTGATGCGAAGCACTAACGCTACCCTGGAGGTCGCGCGATAGTTTCAAGTACTCTAGTTAGAATTTCAAACACACTTAGGGAGTCTTAAATTTCCATTTATTAGTGGCATGCTTCAACACATTGCTTGCTCAAACATATTTCAAGGACTACAATGTAATTATCCTAAACATTACACTTTAAATGTATTTTTGGTTGCTTAGAATGTGTTATGTACATATAACAATTTTAAATTATTGTAACAATGTTATTTTTTCAGTTATAAAATATATGAATAATAGTCCACGCAACCCTAATGTATATGTGTCCTTTTCTGAATTTATGGCATGTCAAGTCGCACGTCACATGTTTATGTTTGTGACGTAAACACGGCCAAAGGTACCTAAAAAGAAATAGACAAATAAACTAAACTTGAAAACAAGAATATAATAAATCTGTTGAATGTCTTACATCATGGGGAATGGGGGTATTTATAGGATGGATGGAAATATTCTAAAAATGGTCCCTACTAATCTAATTGGTTCAGAGGGTGTTAACCCATGTAATGTCATATGGGCTATAATTAACTCTCAAGTATATCACATGTCGAAATGAAACCTTCTAGAAGCTACTAGCTAAGTATGGGTTGTCATGAGATGAGTTATCATATATGATAATACTAACTAATGGAACCTTCTAGAATCTTCCATTCTAACTATAATATTTAATCACTAAAAATATGACAAATGTGATCAAAGATAATTAACAATGAAAAATTATAAATATATCCCTATTTATTACTTATATCATATTTTTCTCTATCATTTTCTACATCATTATCCTTTCCTTCGAAAGAATTCGTCCTCGAACTCAAAGAGGCTCTCCATCCATATCCGGATCAATGTTGTGGGTGATGAGTGCTTGATTCTAGGTAGTTGGTCCCCCTTTCTTCATACTATATCGCCTCATAGGTTGCCATGGAGGCCTTCTTTTTCTTTGAGTCCTATTTTCTTTTCAACCAAACATACTCGCATCAGAATATTAATAGCCTTTTGATTGCTAACATGCTCTCTCTTTCTTTCAATTTTGACCCACAAAAAATGGGTCAACTTAGGGTCAAATGTCAATCTAAGGGTTCGAAACCCTAGATTCAGCCCTCCATGGCCATGATTGATTAGATTTGACTTCGTAAGGGATCTTCGGAGTACAAGGAAGGACATTGGAGTTGAAATGGCGGAGGGGGTGGATAATTCAGCCCATTCTCTTCGCATTTTCATCTCAACTTAATTCTTTCTCTTCACTATAAGCTTAAGGTTGGATTTCAGCCCCTTTTTCTTCTTTTTTTTTACGAGGTTTGACAGGGGATTTTTTGATGAATTTAGGGTTTCATTGTGGTGGTGTAACCGAGGGGCAATGGCGGCAAAATCGTGGATTGGTAGTGATAGGAGGGTTATGGAAGGTGACCGTGTGGATGGAGATGTGGTGGGAGGCTAGTTATTCATGTCCAGGATTCGTATCCCATTCATCATACGTTTGAGAGTATCTTTAAGAGCAGAAACCCTTCTTTCCAGTCAAACTGCTTGGTTTTTTTTTTTTTTTTTTTTTGGGGGGGGGGGGTGGCCATTTCAAAGTGTATACGATTTTGTTAGGGTTTTACAACACATAACAACGGGAGGACCAAACCTTGCTCTGGTACCAACTTAACGTAAACACGATCAACGGTATCTAAAAAGAAATAGACAAACAAACTAAACTTGAAAAGCAGATTATATCGATTTATTGAATGCCTTACGTCATGGGAAATGGAAGTATTTATAGGATAGATGAAAAGATTTTAAAAAGGGTCCTTACTAAACTAATTAGTTGAGAGGGTATAAGCCCATGTGATGTCACATGGGCTATAACTAACTCCCAAATATATCACATGTCAAAATAAAACCTTCGAGAAGCTACTAGTTAAATATGAGTTGTCTTGAGTTATCATGACAACTCATCTATGATAACACTATCTAATGGAATCTTCCATTTTAATAATAATATCTAATCATTGAAAATATGACAAATGTGATAAAAGGCAATTAAGAATGAAACATTACAAATATACCCTCCATTTATTACTTATATTATATTTCTCCATATAATTTTCTACATTAGTTTGTGCTTATAGTTTACGACCAAGATGGTGAACATAGATTTTTCTTGGTAGATGGAAAAAGTGGATTAATGTATGTATTATTTTGACCAATTTTTCGATGATCATTAAACACTAAAGAAAGTTTAATGGGAAGTGAGAGTGTGGGAGCCCGAAATATCGATGGAGCAAGAGTGCCCAAATTAAAATGATTGTCGCAGTTAAGGCAATTTTCCTTTCAATTCCTTTTACGCATAAATAAAACAACCCAGGTTTATGCGATAAAGTCTTTACCAAAAAGATTACACCAAATTTTATCTTCAATATTATATGATGAATCTAAACACGAAAAAGGTAAAGCATTCACTCAACACTAAGATGTACAGAAAAAAAATTCACAACGAAAAAAACCTCAGGTCGAACAAAACGATCGTGGCAGAGACTTACCGAAGAAAAAAAATAGCAACTTACTATAACACGATACACTACTTTTGCTAACCCTCTTTCACACCATGTTTTCTGTAATATGGAGGCACCAACAGCTAAAGAACTCTTCATAACTACGACTGGTTTTGGTGCACAAACAGTGTCTTCCCCCTTAAAATCTCCTTTTTAAAACTAAAGAATATTTTTTTGTTCCACCAGAACAAGTAAGAATTCATTAATGCATGGATAACGGTTTCTAATATATGATTTTTACTAAAATTATTGAAAGTTTGTCAAATAATTTTTGGTTTGGTCAAACCTCATAATGAATTTTGAACATTAAAATTACTCTAAAAAATTTATCTTGATTAAGGTTATATATATAAGGTATTGGATCTTCTTTTAATAAAGAGGCGGATACTCACTTAAATGCACTAAATAGTTTATTGGGGAAGATATATAGTACAGGTGTGCAAGAGTAGCCTTTTCGCCAAAATCTAGACTCTTAAGTCTAAAGATATGGCTGCAAACTTAAATTTGCATGCATTCTCATAAAGAAAAAAAATATTTGAAGAGGATTTTCTTTTTTAGAAATGGTGCATCAAGAGAAGCTAGTTCGCTGAAGCGAAGCAAAACTTCGTTGAATCGAACTTCGATCGTGGATCGAACTTTGTTAAATCAAACTTTGTCTAGACTCGTGACCAGCTAAGGAAGCCTTCACTGAAGTGATATCTCTATTTGCTAAATTTATCTTATCATCACTTTCTAGTACAGGGCATAAAAATACTTCAACACTTTGGACCTTACCAAAATAGCATATGATATACTTATATAATATTTCTTTCAAAATAAATTTATACACAACTCAACAAATTATTTTTCTAATTATTTGGGGTCGGCTACATGAATCCTATTGTTCCATTACGCTCTATTCAACATGATAGCCTCAGTTAAACCACACCAAGTCAATTTAGGCCTACTCCAACCCCTATTGGTACCATCATTAGTAACTAAATCACTCTTCCTTATGGTGGAATCTAGTGGTCTATATTTGATATGATCAAATCATCTAGGTCAATTTTTTTCTCAATTTATCTTCTATAAGATCTACTTTTACTGTTTCATGAATTTTTTCATTTATAATTTTATCCTTTCGAGTTTTATCAAGCCCTATTAAACCCACCACCCCCTTCTCTTCACTTGATACAAGGCAGTCGAAGTCCCCGCCACCCTCTTAGTCAATGGGGCAGATCTCAATAGCGACGGCACCCGGAACCCCAAAACTATAATTTTTGCGCCCTCAACATGCATTTGAGCAAGCTTCCGATCAGCCTTGTAGTCGTCTAGCTCCTTCTTCGTACTCCGCCTTAAGCCTTCTCCTCAGAGATCTGAACCTAACCCAACCTACATCAGGGAATGAGTCGATGGATGGGGAGAGTCACCCGTTGATCCTTTATCTGAGCCTGGAGATGCGTTTCATCTCTGTTAACGAAAGCTAATCCACTTTTTATCCCCTACTGAAGGAATGTAAGTCAATCTCAGTCTGGTTCTTTGCTTTGTTCACTCAGAGTTTTGTCTTTCTGAAAGAGTCAGATCACTTCCTTCAACGGGAGCAAAAAGGCCCTTTACTTATTCTTCTACCGCTCCTGCTTTCCCTTCTCCCCGATTGTTGTTATGCTTTTAGCTAAGTGCTTTCCTTGAATCTTAACATCTGCATCTTCGCAACACTCTATTTCTGTGTATTTTATTTCTTGATTGCCTAACACCCTGTCCCATGTAACATGGCGTGTCTAATATTCATACTATAGAACTTCCCTTTTAATTTTAAAGGTATACGTCGATCACATAATACATCGATAACACTTTGATACTTGACTAAATTCGCTTTTATCCTACTAGTAACACCATCACTAATATCTCCATTTCTTTTAATAATCGGTTCTAAATAACAAAAATGATTATTTATGGGAATCTCCTGACTCTAAAGTTTTACCACATCCCCGTTTGTCCTCATACTATTACTAAATTTTTACTCCATTTATTCTTTTTTAATTCTACTTATTTTAGACTCCGTTATTTCTAGAATTTCTATACACAATTCAAATTCGACATTAATCCCTACCTTAGTTTCATTCACTAAAATAACATCATCTACAAATATCATATATTGCGGCACCTCATTTTGTATTTGTCCATTCAACTCATCCATAACAAGAGCAAAAAATAAGTACTTAGCGTTGAACCATGGTGCAGACCTACAGTAATTGGTAATTTACTACTTTCTTCAATTGTTGTTTTTACTATAGTTATGGCCTCATCATTAGTGTCCTTAATCACCTCAATATATTTACGAGTAACTTATCTTCATATATAACTCACCATATTACATCTACTGGTATTCAATCATATGACTTCTACAAATCTATAAAAAACATATGAAGATATTTTTATTTCTCCGCATACCTCTCCATTATTATCCATAATTAATAAATAACTTTATTGTTGACCTCTCAGTTATGAACTAAAATTGATTATCATACATTGTTATTTCCAATCACAATATATGTACAATTAGTCTCTCCCAAAGTTTAATTATGTAACTCCTTTAACTTAATATCATGATAAATTGAACATCATTGTATGTCTCCGTTATCTTTTCAAATATGTATTAAAATACTCTTTCTCCATTCATTGGGTATCCTTTTAATCATTATAATTTTATTAAATAATTTTTTACCCAAGATGCTCCTTCCTCCCCTAAATACTTTTAAACCTCAATAGGGATGCCATTTGGTCCCAAAGTCCTCCATATTGTCATCCTTTTTATAGCAGTCATAACCTATGTTATCCTAATTTTGTGTACACATATTTTCTCGAGTCTCCTTAAGTTCCTACATATCGAATTTACTCTTATTATCTTTATTTAATAAGCTTTAGAAATAATTTTTTCGTATTTTTTTAATCTCTTCATCATTTAGTATGACTCTCAAATCACCTTTTATACCCTTAATGTTATTAAAATCTTATATTTTTATGTCCATAAGTTTATCAAGTGTGTAAATACTTGTTTCCCTTCCTGTGTTCCTAGTTTTGTATAAAGATCATCATACATCTTAAACTTAACCTTTCTTACTATTTTATTAACTTATTTCTTAACCCATTTACATTACTTAAAATTTTATTCATTTGTAGCTATTTGCCATGTTTTAAAGGACTCACTTTAGTTTTTGTTATATTTTGTACTTCTTCGTTCCACCATCAAGTTTCTTTAGGTCGTGCCCCTAATACTTTGATTTTCCAATAATATATTTTGACATTCTCCTAGTTAATGTAGTCATCGTACCACACATTATGTTAGTCTCTTCTTCGGTATTCCATGACACTTCATTTAATATTTTATCTTTAAATAGTTATAGTTTCCCTTATTTTAACCCCCCCCCCCCCCATCTAGCTTGTGGGTTAATCTTATGTTTTCGTGCCCGTGATTGATTTTTAAAATTTATATTCAACACCATCATCCTATGTTGTGAGGTTAGGCTCTTTTCCGAGATAACCTCACGTTTTTTACACATTAATGTATCTCATTTCCTAGTGATAAAAAAATCTATTTAACTCTTATTTGTTCTACTTTTATAAGTTATCAAGTGTTTAATTCTATTTTTAAAACATGTATTTACTAATACAAGATCATAAGCCATTGAAAAATCTATGATAAACTCTCCATTGTCGTTCCCATGTCCGAAATCATATCCTATATACACTATCTCATATTGTACATAATATTATCTTACATGGCCATTAAAATCCCCAACCCCTTAAATAATTTTTTCATATAAAGGAATTTCTTTAATTAGTTCCACAAATTGTACTTTAGTATGCTCATCTAATCCTAATTGTGGTGCATTAACACTAATAAAATTTTACAACTATAAGTATATTGCCTCTCCTAATACTTGTATCACCAATACCAAAAGAACCATATCAACACATAAACAAAAAAATCTTATTATTAAAAAGTTAATATGAACTTGGCAAAAGTGTTAAAGTCTTCTAAGTTCTTTTACATATCTTAAAGTGGCATTTCCAACGGTGTGATAAAAAATGACGTCGGGAATAAGTTTGATGAAGTTCGATGAAGATGACTTGATATGAAGCTTTGTCGGAACGAACTCAAGGACTAAAGACACAAAGTATATTTTGGTACTAGAATAAGACAATCCCAATAAAATGGGACACATGAGTATACATTTACTCTTACAATCTATCAATCGCTTATTCTATGGAAAAATATACAAAATAAAATATTACAATCATATTAAGAAAATATATCAATCTATGACCCATGAAAAAGTCTAGATCAAGGCATGAGATCAACCTAACACCTATAATCTCAACAACAAAGACTTGATCCATCTAAAAATAAACTCGTGTTCCTATTAACCTGTCATGAACTATCAAAGAGAATCATGATACCATTGTATAAAATACAGATAATTAGGATGTAGAAACATAAGCAAGACATATATGAATATCAAGAGTGAATCATTTGATCACATAGAATATAATGAACAAGTTTAGTAACCATACATCTTAAGACAAAACAATGATGTATTACATTTCACTTCTTATATGTGTATACCCCCCTATCTCATTTTCACATGAGAAAGAGTCTTGGTGTCATTACATATATATCCCCCTTAATTTAACATTTTTCCCTTTTATGCAATGGAATCGACAAAGGAAGGAACCTTAAATTAAAAAATAAGTATATCATATGGTAAGATGAAACTCTTCATATAAAACTTAATAAAGTAGTTATTCACACCCGTTAACAATAACCAAACTATAAAACACTAGCTTAAATTAATTGGTAACCCGCATGTATGATACATGTCAAGACTTTGGGCGTGGGATAGAAAAATAAAGGAAATAATCTATTTCTAATCTTTTCCTTTATTTTTTATTTTTACTTATTTGCAACTTTTTATTCATTCGAAGTAGAATGTAAGTTAAATTGTAACTTTCTTTATAGTTTATTAAAAGTTTCTTGCCTTTACATTTGATTCATTTATTTTCTTGCTTTACATTTCGTAGTGTGGTTGCTTACTTTGTCGCATTTATCTTTCTTTAATTCCAAAGCTTTAGTTTTATTTCAATGTATGCATTTACAATTTCTTCTTTTATTCTAGTTAATCGTAGTGATTTAGCACTCACATCAAAGTCTTTCCTAAGGGAAGCACAAGTTTTCTTAATTAAAGCGTTGAATGATACAAAATCATCTGGTTATTACAAGGCTAAGATATTTGGTTGGAAAGACCATAACCTTGTTTGGAATTATCACAATTAACTAAGATCATTAACTAAGACAAGTGAAAACCATAAAATACTTTTGGCATGCCCGATGGGACACAAGTGCTAAATTGTTGTCTATAGTGGCTAGGATACGTAGAAGCGATGATGTTACGAAAAATATTGGTGAAATTAGCTCGACTAGCGAACATATTGTCACTACGGAGCAAATAATGGTTGAAACTGTTCAAGAGTTGGGACTAATTACTCACAGTCAATAACTAAATGTAACAATGACTCCAAAAGCCAGAAATATTTACACAAGTTGGTGTATATGCACAAGATTAATTGATCAACTAACTAAACCCAATTATTGACCATCTTGGGATAATGCAAAACATTTGCAATGTGATCATCACAGTGACACCTACTAGTGTAGTGTCTAATGGTCAGGGAAGAATTAGGCCATACCAAAATGAAACCAATGTAGGCTTACCACGTACTTTGAATTATAGGATCATCAACAATGACGTGTTCGAACAAGAACTCGGAGTAACGTCTCTAATAGATGACTAAAATCCCTATTCCCTTAGAAAATACAAGTTTTAAAATTTACAAATGTATTTAAGTATAGACTATCAAAACAATCAAAGTGCAAGCATAATCCATAAAAAAATTACTATCCTTAAATCTCAAAACTTGATTTGACAAAACAGTTTTGAAGGTTTTAAAACACACTCTCGTGTCGTTTTAAAATGAATACCGAATTTTTAATAACAATTCAAATGAATAGAGAATAACCAACTGTGAGTGCAAATTAATCAAAATAAAAAGATTCCAGAAAGCAATCCAAAGATGAATATAAAGATTCCAATAGCACAACACACAAATGTATGTGGTTTGACATATTGCATACGACCATTGAGAGGTCACTGTTTTTTTTTAGTTTCTCCCAAAGTTTCAAAAATTACATCCCCCTTGACCCTGGGGTGTGGGTTGTATTTATAGTTGTTTAAAACTGTAATGATTAAATTGATTAAGGAAATCCCTTGGCTTGAGATAGGCTCGTGTGGTGATTCCCTGAATACCGCGTTCAAGATTTTGGGTAGGGCTGTGTTTTTTTTCCGAACATTTCGATTTTTTCGATATCTGATCTGATATTTTTCGATTTTGGAACTGTGGTGACAATTATTATGCAACACAAATAGATAAGAGAAACGCAATCACCAAGCAAGAATAAGGAATGCAAAATGCCAATCACACAACAAAGGATGTACGTGGTTCAGCAAAGGTTCCTACGTCCACAGTGGTGCAGTCAATATTATTTCTATATACTCCGGAGAGTAATTACAGAGAATACAGTGTGTCCTTTGCCCCGGACCTAGTATTTATTATATACATGTTCATTTCAGTGAGTGAGGGTGTTGGACTTCCCCACGTTTTCCATCTCTTCCTAGAACCTCCCTTAATGGGAACATGGGAGGAGACTAAATCATAATCGGGTAAGATATGGAGGGTCTGAACTTTGGGCCGCCACAATTGGGCTACTCGTCCAGGCCCATCATTCTAATTTTGATTACCCATAATTGCCCCTAAGTTTGTTGGGCCATGCTTTGGGCTCAATAAATTTAAATGATTTGTCATAATGGCTCCTTCGTACATCGTGCAACTCTTCCTAAAGTTTGAGGTCTGATTCTAGCGGCACCCGCTCCGTGGTCTGTGCACTATGATTAGTAACACTTAAAGGTTTTATTCAGAGCAGTCGTCGTTTCAAGCTTCCCAGTACTTTCCTATTTTCTGTGAGCTCTAGCGATTCACGCTCTCTTTTCTCAGTCTCCATTCTTTTTGCTTTCGATGTTCCTCTTCGTTTGGGCTTGTGAGTCTCCACCATTCAAGTCGAACTTTCATCTTATAAGTTCCCTGTGCCCTTTCTTTGTATTTTCTCTTTGAATTTGTAGTTCTTTAGGGTTTTCCAATGGCAAAGATTGGTAATAGGTCGATCCCTGAATTTAGGAAGTTTTATAATATCCCAGAGTGGGTAGAGATTGAGTATGTTTCTCCCCCTAAAAATGTTAGAGAGATAGAGGGTGCCCATTGGATCCATGTCTTGATGCTTTCCCAAGGGGAACTTACTTTTCCTCCCAACAACCTGTTCTTGCACTTCTTTGGTTATTTCAATATTGTTCATGCACAGTGTTCGCCCAATGTGTGGAAGATAATCAATGGTGTCCATAGAATAAATCAGTTATATGGTACCAAGTTAGGGCTTGTCGAGGTCTGTTTTTGCTATTCTTTTTCTCGAACTAGTTCTGGTGTTCTCTATCTCAAAGTCAGAAGCCCTGACAGGGTATTGGTAGTAAACCTACCTGATTCCCATAAGGACTATTGGCAAGAGGGCTTCCTTGCTAGAAATTGGCAGTTTTCTCCCAGTTTGAGGGGTGGAGATCTGATAGGTTCTCAGTTCCCTTTTATGGGGAAGAGTACATAGGTAGACTTTGCTTTGTCCATTCAATTTCTTTACTGATTTGTGATCTTTCTGACTTTTCCTATTTTTTCTTCAGCGAGGTCGAAGAACTTGGAACCTTCTCTCAGCGAGGTTCGTCTTTCTGAGTTGATCAAGGCCTGGAATATCAGGGAGCCTTTTGCCGACGACGAGCATCCCCGTTTTGCTGCTTTCTTACTCGAGTATAAAAATATCGGTTCCAGCTTTATAGCGAGGCCGGTAGACAGTATCCCTGAATTTGATACTCCTGAAGAGACTGCTGCTGATCCTATTCAGTTGGACGAGGAGGAGAGTAGCTCAGAGAGTGATATCGTAAGTGGTATCGAAGGCAATTTTGGTGAGGGGAGCTCCAGTGATGGTAGCTCTTCTGATTAGGAGGAAGTTTCTGAAGCCCGAGATTCTTCGAGTACATCCAGCAGTTCAAGCGAGGAGATGGTTCCTCCCAGGAAAAACTTGATCCGGGATGATGATGACGATGATCACGTGCTCTTCGCTCAGAGGTCAAAGAAGTAGAAACCCAGTACCAGGGCTGTAGCTACTAGCTCTCGATCTTCTGCTCAGGAGCAGGAGAGGAAGAGGAAAGAGGAAGAACAGTTGAGAGAGAGAGAGAGAGAAGGAAGGAAGAGGAGAGAAGGAAGACGGAGGAGAAGAAGAGGATGGAGGAGAAGAAGAGGAGGAGAGGAGAAAGATGGAATCGAGGATGAAGGCTGGGCAGGCCTTGGTTCCTATGTCCGCACTGCCCGAGGGGGCCTCAGTTTCTATTTCTCCTCAACTGGACCCTGCGCTGCTCGAGAGGGCAGTTCTTCCTACAAATCGCCAAAGGGCGTTGGGGTCTGATCATTTGGCCCTACAAGCTAGTCAAAGGTTAGCTTTGGTAAGATCTTCTCCTTTCTCTAATGCTTTAATAAGTTTCATCACTTTCTTCTTCTGATGTCTTCTTTTTCTCATAGTTTGTGACTGACATTGTCGTGCTCTATCGTTCTCGTGATGAGCTGGTGAAGAGAAATGGCGAGCAGCAAAATAATGCCTTGAGGTTGAGGGGTATAGAGCTCGAGGCAGGTCTCAAGGCTGTTGATGCTGCTCGGATATCATCTGATCTGGATCTTGCTACTGCTAATCGGGAGAGGGACGCAGCAGTTAAATAATTAAACGAGCTACGAAAAGCCTACGACCTGGTTTACTTGAGCAAGCTGGCTGTCGTGGAAGAGAATAGAGTGCTATTCGAGGAGCTGAAGAAGAAGGAGTCTGAGGCAATCACTGTCAGGGAAGACTCATATAATTCTGGTTGGGCCGCCGCATACGAGGATACCAAAGTTCAGATAGGCTGTATTAGCAGTCTGAATTTCAAGAAGGGCTGAAATAAGTCCCTCTTAGCTGCCGGAGTGGATGTTGCATCTCCTCTGTTCGATGAGCATGACCCGGGCTCGAGGCCAGTTATGGATGAAGTCCCTGCCCCAGCCATCGAAGGTGCTGACCCTGTCTCCCAGATAATTTCTACTGATGTCCACCCTATTCTGGCGACAGAGGTTATCCCTGCTGAGAGGGGAGGGAAGCAGCCATCGACTTTTGGGCAGCCTGAGGTTGCTAGTTAATTTTTTCTTCTAGGACTACCTTGTATCTTTGCTATTTATGTTTGTAATTTTTCCTTTTGACTCTTCGATGTATTCTGACTCTCTTAATTTTAATGGAATGTGAAGGTTTTTCACTCCTTTAGTGTACTGAATGATTTTGTTCTTCATTGCTCTTTTATTTCCTGTAGTCGATTGATGTTGATGATTATATACCTGTCACTTCTCAATTGGGAAGAATACTTGGGCCTGATATAAGCTCTGAAGTTCGTCATACTTTTATGAGGATTTACAAATCTCTGCGATTGAGGAACAAGTGCTTTATAAAGCAAACTGAGCTCGTCGTTAAGCTGAAGGACAGGCTCCAGGAGATGGAAGGAGTTGGTGCTCTAGTGCAAGAAGAGGTGAATACACTGCGAGCAAAGTTTCTAGATGCTTCTGAGATCAACCAGGTTGGGGAAGTTCTTCATCAGGAGAATGAGGCATTGAGGAGAGAGGTCTCGCGACTTAGGGAGCATGCGCCGAGCACTGGTCCAGCAGTATTACGAGTTTCCTCCTCATCGCGAGCTAGGAAAGGTTCGGGCGATGTTCCTCCTGTGTTGCAAGGCCCTACTCCTCCAACCGTTATGCGAGCTGGCAGGAACACCAGGGGTTCAGCTAGGGAAATGGAAGAGCTTTGTAGTGATGTCCAGCGAGCTTATGTGATTGCTGTTGGGCTCCTGAGGGACGTCACTCGATTGAGGCATTTATTTAAGAAAGGTCCTCGACGAGTATGGGCCGATGGCTACAATCAGGGTTGGCTAGATGCTCCAACGAGGCTGATAGAGTTTGAAAAGCTCGCCTTCATCAGAGGGTGGTTGAGTGCCTTGAGGGAGCTGCAAGTCCCGAGGAACTCGATGCTCTGGTACCGTCATGAGATTTCTCCTTCCACCCTGATGCCTAACCCCTTCTGGAAAGATGATCAATGGATCCCCATCAACGCCATCCCTCGGTAGTTATTGGAGTCAGATGCGAATGAAGTTGAGGAGGAGCTAACTCCCCATCCCGATGACGACCGAAGAGCTCAAGTGGCTGATTACCTTGCTCAGAGGCCTCATCCTCATCCTCATTAAGATTTTTCCAGTAGTAACTTTGTATATTTTATATTGAGGTGATGTAATGTGAATGTTTTGGGCGAGCTCGCCGACTAAACATGTATTGCAATTGTTGTAAATATGATGAATTAATATAAAATTTATGTCTTGGGCGAATTTGTCGACTAAACAAGTGTATTATATTTTTCTCATCTTTGTTCAATAATCTTGAGCCTCTCTTGGCTGACTAGATTTGCATGTTTTCATTATCAAGTAAGTGTCCTTCCAGTTCAGTATGCCAACGAGATACCATTCTGTCCCACTTTACCTTTTAGGTTGTGTCGTCACACTCCCTTAGGCCTAAGTGTGGCAATTAGTGAGGACACACCTGGTGTTGGATGTTTTATCCGATCAGGATTTTATTCAACCAATTTTGACTTGGCCATATTGCCTAAGGATCTCCTGTAGGGCTTCATATATTACCAGGGGAAATGCTAAGAGAGGTCTTTCGTGTTTCATAATGAAAACCCGAGGAGGGTTATTTCCCTGTTATGATGTAATGATCAGATTGCCTTTCACTTGGAAAGGGTGTGTGAGTTGTAGAGTCTAAATACTACTAGTTAATTGACACGTCGTAGAGTGCAACTGCTAAATAACTTTGATTAATGAGTTTCAGTATCATAAGTACAATGCAAAAGAAGAATCTAAAAATAGAATTTCTTGAGGTTGGCTGTGTTCTATGCTCGGGGTATATCTCTGCCCTCCAGCGTTTCCAAGTGATAAGCTCCTTGCAGGTCATTTCTTGTTATCTTAAATGGTCCCTCCCAGTTGGGCCCTAACTTGTCGTCTGATGGTCTTACTGCGCTGCCCAGGACTTTCCTTAGGATGTAGTCCCCAACTTAGAATGCCCTTGGATTGATCTTTTTGTTATAATGCCTTGCGAGCTGTTGCTGATAGCTCGCTAGTTTTACTAGGGCTAGCTCTCAGCGTTCGTCGGCTAGGTTGAGCTCAGCGAGCAATGTTGCATCTTTATGGCCCTGGTCGACAAGGTTGGACCTCATTGTTGGCAAGCCTGCTTCTAATGGGATGACTGCTTTCATTCCATATGTCAGCGAAAATGGGTTTTCCCCCGTTCCTCGTCGTGGAGTGGTTCGGTAGGCCCATAGAATATGTAGTAATTCATTTACCCATGTGTCTTTGGCTCTCTCTAATAGTTTATTTAATCCATTGATCACTATCTTGTTGGAAGCCTCGGCTTGGCCATTGCTCTGAGGATAGGCCACCGAGCTAAAATGGTGTCTGATTCCATACTCGTCGCAGAAACTCTGACAGGATCCGCTCTCGAACTGCGTTCTGTTGTCAGTGATGATGGTTCTGGGGATGCCAAAATGGGTGATTATATTTCTCCATATGAACCTTATCATATCTGCGTCTCGGATGTTAGCTAGGGGTTCCGCCTCGATCCATTTGGTGAAGTAGTCAGTTGCGACCAACAGATATTTGCGATTGTCGGTGGCAATAGGAAGTGGTCCTACGATGTCCATTCCCCATTGGGCGAATGGCCATGGGCTGGACAGTGATTTTAGGTCACTAGCAAGTTGGTGGGCCATAGGGGCGTGAAGCTGGCATTTCAGGCACTTGCGAACATACACTGCATAGTCCCTTTGCATATATGGCCACCAATAGCCTTCCCTCACTGCTCGGAAAGCCAGGGACCTTCCTCTAATAATATGGCTTCCATAAATTCCCTCGTGAAGCTCATGTAGGACCTGCTCGACATTCCTTGGGTGAACGCATTGAAGGTATGGATCGGAAAAAGATCTCTTATATAGCTTGCCTTATAGTGATAAGTGAAAGCGAGCAGCTTTGACTCTTATGTGGTGGGTAATGTTTTTGTCGTCTGGGAGCGTGCCATCCTGTAAATAGTTTCTTAAAGGGTCCATCCAGCTAGGTGCTGATTCCACTTGGAGCATCTGCTCCACGTTTGGCGGCTTACTTCTACGATTAATGCTCGGATGAGCAAGGAAATAGATGGGGATTATTCTTTTTAGGTCGGAATCGACTGCTGAACTTAGGGATGCTAAGGCGTCAGCATGGCTATTCTGTCCTCTGGGAAATTACTGGACATTGATCTCTTCGAAGTTAGCCATTAGTTCTTTCACTAAGGCGAGGTAGGCTGCCATTCTTTCATCTTTAGCATTATAGTCTCCACTTATCTGATTGGAGACTAATTGAGAATCGCCGAACACCTGTAAATGCTTTGCTCCCAAAGTGTGCGCCTTCTGGAGGCCGGCTATTAAGGTTTCGTATTCTGCTTCGTTATTGGAGGCTGCAAATCCAAGCCTGATTCCTTGTTCAAGGATTGTATCCTCTGGAGTAATGAGGACAATGCCTACTCCTGCACCCTTTGAGTTGGAGACTCCATTAACGAACAATTTCCAGGTTTCCTCCGTCGCGTCGTTCCCCTTTTGTCTCGCTGCTTGAGATTGGTTGGAAGGTTGCTCGCCTGTGAATTTGGCTATGAAATCAGCAAGGACCTTCCCCTTGATTACGTTCCTTAGTTGAAATTGGATGTCAAATCGTCCGAGCTCGACTGACCATTTAGACAGTCTCCTGACAAATCCGCCTTCCTCAGGATCGCTTTGAGGGGGTGCGATGTAAGAACGATTATAGTGGGCACTTCGAAATAGTGCTTCAGCTTCCTCGAAGCCACTACTAGTGCAAAGGCGAGCTTCTCCAGTTGTAGGTACCTCTACTCGGCGTCTAGTAGGGTCTTGCTCACGTAATAGACGGGGTGCTGGATTCCTGCAACTTCGCACATTAATGTAGAACTGACAGTGTGGTTGGAAACGGAGAGGTACAAGTACAAGGAATTTATTTCTTATGGTATGACGAGCAGTGTTGGGGAACCGACGTAAGCCTTGAGCTCGTCCAATGCCTGCGAGCAATCTTGGTTCCATTCTACCATTTTGTTTCCCTTTAGAAGCTGGAAGAAAGGCTTGCACTTCTCGGAGGACTTAGAGATATAGTGGTTTAAAGCAGCGAGCATATCAGTGAGCTTCTGTATGTCTCGGATTATTCGAGGGGGTTGTACCCTATTTATTGCATCGATTTGGTCTGGGTTGGCCTCGATGCCTCTCTTACTGACCAAGTACCTAAGAAATTTTCCTAACTGGACACCGAAGGAACATTTGCTCGCGTTGAGTTTCATTCGGTACTTCCTGAGGATTTCGAAGGTGTTTGACATATTCTTTCTTCTTGCTTTTAACGAGCATGTCATCGATGTAGACCTCCATAGTGTCCCCCATCTGGTCTTTGAACATCTTGGTGACCAGCCGCTGGTAGGTTACCCCTGCATTTTTTAGCCCGAAGGGTATGACCTTGTAGCAGTATAACCCAACTGTAGTGATGAATGCTGTTTTGTCTTGGTCTGGGGTATACAGAGGGATCTGATGATACCCTGAGTATGAGTCCAGAAAACTCATTCTCTCGTGAGCTGCAGTGGCGTCTACCAGTTGATCAATTTTTGGGAGGGAGAAACTGTCTTTAGGACACGCTCTATTGAGGTCAGTGAAGTCGATGCAAACTCTCCATTTCCCATTGCTTTTTGGAACTACTATCTTAGGGAATTGTACTTCTCGTATGGATCCTACATCCAGCAGTTTTCAACTTTTTTTTCTATGACTTTTGCCTTCTCGGGTGCAGTTCGTCGTACCTTCTGCGCGATTGGTTTGAATGTGGGATCGACGAGCTGCTAATGACAAACCATACTAGGAACAATTCCAGGCATCTCGTATGGTTCCCATGCGAAGACGTCTATATTGTTCCTTAGCAAGGCCGTCAATTCCTTCTTCTCTTGGTATGTGAGAGAAACTCCAATCAAGAAAATCCTGCTATCGTTGCTATCTCCAGCTGCGACCTCCTCCAGGTCCTCGATGACCCGTTCGGAGGGGAGGAGCCTGGTCTCCTCTACTCCGGGTCTTCCGTACTTTAATTGCTATTTTGAAGGTATCAGACCTTCTTGTTCTTTAGCTTTATTGCTAGAGTTGTCGGCCTTCTTCTCTGGTTTTGGGCGGATGGCCGCTATGAAGCACCTTCTTGCCATCGCTTGATCACCACGGATCTCCATTACTCCTCGCTCGGTCACATACTTGATCTTCTGGTGGTAGGTCGAGGAAACTGCCTTCATTGGATGTAATCATCCTCGACCGAGGATAGCCTGGTATGACGAGTCAATGTCGACCACCAGAAACTCGATCATTTTAGAAACATTTCCTGCCCTTATTGGCAGCACGATCTTTCCCAGGGGCATAGTCATCTTTCCAGTGAAGCCAACTAAAAGGACGGTAGCTTCCTTTAGGTAGGCGATGCTTAATTTCAATTTTTTGAATAGGTCGAGATACATCACCTCGGATGAGCTTCCTTGGTCGACGAGCAATTTATCGACGTTATAGTTCGTTATTCTTAGAGTAATGATCAAAGCATCGTGATGTGGGGTTCTCACTCCCACCAGATCTTCATCTGTAAACACGATATGCTTACTATAGTCGACGTCATCTGCTCATCGACGGTTTTCTGACTGTGTTTTCGCTGGATCAATCTGAAAATCTTGCATCACAACTGTAAGCTTTTTTACCTCCATGCGAGCTGAATTGCCCTGAATCTGTTTCGCGTCGGATGCCCCATGAATTACTGTGAATTCATGGTCGGCATCGTCTTCGAGTACATTATCAGGCCTTGCTTCTCTATGGCTAGTAACTTTCTCTGCCTTTTTCTCCACGAATTTGTTCAAGTGCCCGGACTGGGCCAGCTCTTCGAGGGTGGGACTTAAGAGCTTTGCAATGCTCAGTCTTATGTCCTCCCTCTTTGTGAAAAGCGCATCTCAGTGCATTATTCCTCTTTGAGGGATCTCCTCCCATCTTCTTGGGCTACTTAATGAATGGCTCGTCTTTGATTTTTGCGAGAATTTTGTAAATTGATTCTTTGAAGACGGTGTTGACCACTTGAAATGCTTTCAACACATCATTGTTGCCTCCATTTTTGGAGCCATTTTTCCCCCATGCTTTCCTCCTTTCTTCTGGTTCTCAATCTTGTCACTGCACTTGGCAGCGAGCTTAGTTCGACCGTTTTCCCCTGTGCTGAGGCGGGTCACATCTTCCACCTTGGCATACTTCTCAATGCGGGCCATTAGTTCGTCGATGGTTATGGCCTCTTTCTTTGTCAGGGATTGGTACAGAAGGGAAGAGCTGGGTAGCCCAATTTTGAAAGAGGCCACTGCCACTTGCTCTGAACAGTCCTCGACCTCGTTGAACAATTCCTAGTACCTCTTCGCGTAGTCTCGAAGGGTCTCTTGGGGCGTCTTTTTCATTGTCAGCAGAGCATCCATCCTTTAGGGATGGGAGCTGCTAGTAATGAATCGGGCCGTAAAGAGCTCGGCCAGGGATTTGAAACTCCTGATGGACCGGTAGAGGAGCCTTTCGAACCATGTGTTATTTCTGTATACAATGTGTCCTTTGTCCGGAGAGTGATTACAGAGAATACAATGTGTCCTTTGTCCTGGACCTAGGGTTTATTATATACATGTTCATTTCAGTGAGTGGGGGTGTTGGACTTCCCCACGTTTTCCATCTCTTCCTAGAACCTCTCTTAATGGGAACATGGGAGGAGACTGAATCATAATCGGGTAAGATGTGGAGGGTCTGGACTTTGGGCCGCCATAATTGGGCTACTCGTCCAGGCCCATCATTCTAATTTCGGGTACCCACAGGAACGTATATAAGGTTTTCGATTTTTGATTTTCCGATTTTTGATTTTTCCGAAAAAAATCGGATAAAAAATTGGAAATAATTCATAATTTCCGATTTGATTTTTTGGAAACTATGCCGATTCGATTTTTCCGAATTATTTCCGATTTTTTCCGAAATATTTTCCGATTTCCAATTTTTCTATTTTTTTAAACATTCTCATGTGTCCCACATCGGCTAGGAGAGGAAGAGAGGCCAAAAAAAGTCCTTTATAAAAGGAGAATATCTCTCTATCCTCTACACAAATGAAAAAATGGTTAAATCCTTACATATTTACATGTTGGGTTAAATCTTTTTTTCGATTTCTTTAAAATGAGATTTTGAGTAATCGAAAATCCTATATTAATTTTTATGAAACTTTGGAATATCCAAAATTTCTGAATTTTTAGTGTATTTTTTGAATTTCCAAATTTTTCCGATTTTCTGAATTTTCCGAATTCGGAAATTTTTTTGATTTTTCGAAAAATTTGGATAGGAAATTGGAACAAATATTTTATTTTCGAAAAAATTGAAATTTTTTTCGAAAGGTCATTTTCCGATCCGATCCGGCCGAAACACAACCCTAATTTTGGGTAACCAACTTGAGATAATTGTAAATGTTGATTGCCTTGTAGTTATTCACGTGATAAATGTTGACAATAATACTCGTTATTAATAAGATGGGCAGATGCAACCAGGCTTGAATTGGGCCTAATTTGTATTTAAGTCCCCATAATTGCCTCTAAAATTCCTGGGCAAAAGTTGTTGGTCCAGAGGATTTTACTCTTGTCATGGGCCCATTTATTTCGATCTATTTCCACGAATTTGAACCGATAGGTCATGTGACACCTCGCCTACTAAAATACCGGGTGGCCAGCCCGTGATCAAAACAAAACATTAGTCTCATAAGGCTCATTCTTAGCATCATTATCGAAAACTTTTTAAAGTTACTAACTACCTAGTGATTTAATTAAACTTGTGCCAAATTTTATCTTTCATTAATTAAAAATATAAGGAAATAAATAACAATTAAACCATTCACACAAACTCGTAACTAAATCAAACACAGATAAATAATATAAGTAAATATGACCGAATCAACTATCGGTTCAACAATAAAATACAACAGTAAACTGAAACAATAACCTGGATACACAAGGTTAAATAAATAACTGAAATACAAAATCTGAGGGCGACAAGCCCAAATGAGTACTGAAGTAAAGATCCTACACTAGGAATAAATCAATGAAGCATTTATAGCAAAGTCCTACAACTTCCACATGAGCTGTAGTTGCACATCCCTCGATGGAATCCTCAAATAGGGCATCCCTTTGGCTGGACACCTAAAAGGTTTTGAAAAATATTTTGACACGGGTAAGTGCCCAAGTAAAAAAATTTGAAAATATTTAGCAAGCAGTTAAATTGCAATAATTAAATATGCATGCGCATGCTTCATATTTAAGCTAGTGTTGCACTCACTTGAGGTATAACTCACCCCTCATCTAATGTGCACACCTAACGCTTGCTTGCAAACCTTCCTAGTAAAGCTACCCCACCTAAGTAGTCGTATCAGACTTCTTTTTGCCCCACTACTCTAACTCGAGTATTATTACGTTGATTATTAAGTTATCTACTCATTAACTTATTAATCAATTCGACTATATTAAATCATATAACATTCACACTAGTTATATAAGAAATACATTCACACTTATGTATCAATCCCGTATATAATTATCTACTCATATTATTTACGTAATAGTATACTACAACATTCACACATTTGTCAAGTATATATCCATCTTCCAGAGTAAGGACTCACCCGATGTCTTCTCTAAAATGCTATCATCCCATGTATACTCAATCCACCTGGATACTCTGAGACGATTAGCACCACGAATTAGTAAAATAAAAATAAGTGCAGCGGAGGCTGCCATAGTTCCCCGATTGTGAGATAGAATCATACCCAAAGCATTTCACCCCGAAAAGAATCATAATATAAAATAACAAACGCCTATGATCTGGGGATTATACTCGCCCTGCATTCTTTAGCCAAAGGATTCACCCACATCGCGCAACCTCCTATGATAACACTAGAGGGGTATGTATTTCTATATATATCATTCACACTGATATCTATAAAGCACACAAATATATATATATATATATATATATATATATATATCACACTACTGTATACATATATTTAATAAAAGTCCGGCTAACCCATACCTAACACCCGTAGCACTAGTCCAACAATACTCAAGTCTATATGCCGACTTGTAACTTAATTAATCGCACATTAATCATTTCTCGTTCAAGTTGTATCACCCAACTACAGTACCCAAACTCACTCATTCGATCGTATCTTCATCTCTTAAAATTTATTACACAAAATCCCACGATTTAGTTTAACACCCCTTATTAAATTTAATATTAAATAATTTATTATATAACTCTATAATAAATTAAACCGGCTACCCCGTGCCTAACTATCGTAGCACTCCGCCTAAAATATCAGAGTTACAAACCCGACTCTTAATTCCATAAGTATTAATTTACATTCATATTTTTATTCAAGATACTAAGCACATCTCAATCCTGCCCGTATCCTAATTTCATTCGAAATTTCCATACGAATTCGTTCATATATTTTCGAGTGTTGTTCATCCTAAAAACTCCTAAATCCATACCCCGAATTCATTCTCATCCAATTTTAAGGTGAAAATAATGTGCCTTAATATTTTTCTGAGTCCTACACTCATCTATGGGCATTCCTAAATAATCCAGGTTTGATTTCTCACAAAGGATTTCGGTATCAGACACCCTTCCGTAATAAAATCATAACTAATTAAAAAAAATAAAAAAATACGAAACTGACGGTCACGCATTCTTAATGAAAATATTTATCTTTATGTCCAAAACCCAGGGTCATTTGAATGAGATAACAATCTCGTTCGAACGAGATACTAATCTCATTTGAGTGACTTCCAGTGCCGTTCGAATGACCTTCTTCATTTTTCAGCCCTTCGTCCTTCTCCTGCTGTTTTCGCCATTGAAAAAAATAGAATGCAACTAAGATATTTATAATTTTTATCATTTGTCTCAAACGGTTAGAATCATCATTTAAACTTTTAATCAACACTGATTTATCTCATCCCCCATTATTACACGATTTGGGTTTTATATGATTTGTAAATCCTTTTTCTAGGTTTAACTACATGATTCTTAACCCAATGAACCCAGCGTCTGTAGTTATAATCTAAACATGATTCAAATCACAATTTATCCCAATCAATCATAAATTTCATATTGGATCTACACAATATTCTCAAATCACCAAAACCCATTTTCATATGATAACCCATTCCCAAAATGTATATGATTTACACCCACCATAATATGAATTGAGATACTGTAATTTCAATGAAATCAAGTTTAACTACTTGCCTAGATAATTTTTAGGGCCCTATTTCCTTTGTTGTAGATAAATATTTGACTAAGAATACACCCCTCTTCTTGATTTGGCTCCCAAAAGCTCTCATAGTTTCTCCCTATTTTCTCCTCTGCAAAACTAGGGTTTTTTTATTGAGTTATGTCTGCCATAAACTCCATAATGTAGGTTTTATAGTGATAATCCCAAAATTAAGCCTATGGGCCAAATTAAAATGACCCAAACACCCCCCTGTGAGCCCGGTTATGCCTAAAATTCCTCGAGACTCAATTACTACCACTGGGTACTCTTTTATGACTATCTCGACCTATTCGGAATCAATCGTACACTCAGAATCACCATTCGAGTCACTCTATTAAAATATCTAACCTCGAACTCAAATCACGACACGTGTAATTAAAAAAATAACCTAAATTAATTAAATCTTAATTCACCGAATAAATTAAATCCTCCAGATTAATTTATATCCTTTATCACCAAATTAATTTAATTCTATATCCTAAAAAATACGTGGTGTTACAGGTCATACTTGTAAATAAGCTGAAGTTGTAAGGGCATGCTCGTCCGACGAGAAAGTGAAGGGCCAAAAATCCCATTGGTTATCGTTCCTTATGATTGTACACGTTCTTTCAAACTGGGTTTTCCAAACCTAATACCAAATAGTCATCTATAATCTTCTGCTAACAAAAGACTCCAGAGCTTATTCATTTGCATTCATCCATATTTGTAATGCTCTGTCATTATCTTCATCGTCTATTGTTCTCATAGTTTTCTCCCTTTTTCCCTGTTTTCTTCAGTTGCAGTGATTGAAACTTCTGAAAATGTCGAACACTCTCCATGGTAAAAGTGTGGATGAGTTTAGAAAAACATACTCCATTCCTTCTTGGGTCACAATCGATTGTGTCCCCATGCCCAAATATGTTAAAGCCATCAATAGGGGACACTGGATTCACACCATTGTTGTGGTCCAGAGGGATTGACTTTTCTGCCAAATCCTTTATTTTTTTTTTTAAATTAAATTTTTTAGGTTGGTCCGATCTTAATGTACCCCTAATACTTAGCGTATAATTAATGGGTAAATCGAATAAACGAGCTCTATGGGACCAACCTGGGCATCCCAGAGATCAGGTATTGTTACACCTGGTCTTATACCACAGATGGTCTTTTTTACTTGAAGGCGATGAAGGCCAATAGAGTGTTGGTCATAAACCTCCCTGATTCTAATAAAGGATATTGGGATCAAGGGTTTATTGCCAGAAATTGGCAATATCCACTGCTTCCTAAGGGCGAAGAATACAAAGGGTTTCTGTGTCCAGACTGGGAATGATATAGGTTAACACTTTATCCTTTAATTGCTTATACTTGCTTATCATTATGCTGTATTGTTGCTAATAAGTATTTTTTGTTATGTTTTTGAGCATCTAGCTAGAAGAACAAGGAGCTTTCCCTGAAAGACATCAACTGTGCCAACCTGTTAATGGCTTGGAGGGTGAAATATTACCTTCCTAATGGCGAGCACCCAAGATAGGCCTCCTTTCTTTTGGAGTACACCAATACTATCGGTAGCTTTACTACTCGCCCGACAGACAATTGTCCTAAGCTCTCACTCCCTAACGAGGAATCTTCTTCGTCCTTTGAATCCCTTGCGTTCCATCTTGCCAGACGAAGAAAACTCTATGGCTCCCACCAGGAAGAGGGTTCTTTTGCTAGATGATGATGATGATCTCCTCCTTTTCCCTAAGGCTAAGTCTCAAAAGAAGGCTAAGGGTGAGTCCTCTAAGGAGATGACCAAAGTTTGGTCGTTAAGGAGAAAAGAAGGAGGAGAAAAAAGAGAAGAAGAATAAGGAGATGGAGAAAGCCCTTATAGCCCCTCTTTCGAAGAAAAATAAAGTCCCCCCCTTTTTTCAAGACCCCTTAGTCCCAATATGTAGCCCATAATCCTTAATTGGTCCCTAGCTTGCTGAGGGGGGCAGTGCTCGCTAGTGATCGCGAGCGGCTGAGGATGTTGGGACCTGATCAACTTTCCCTCTGTGATTCCCCAACTTTATCACTGGTGAGAATTTTTTTTTTTGCTTTTGGTCTGCTCGATTGAGAATTTTTCTAACACTTGTCTTCTACCCGTTCTTGCAGTTTGTGGCAGAGTTAATAACTTTTTGGACAATCGTGTTGACCAGTGCAAGTTAAATGATGAGTTGAATAAGGCCCTCTTGAAATCATAAGAGGTCATGACCTAAACCAAGGAGGCCTACGAGCGAGTGAAGAAGGCCACCATCGAGGTTACGACCTAGCTAAAGATTGAGAATAACCCGTTGAAGGTGGATAATACTCACCTGAAAATAAAAAAATTCTCGGTTAGCTGTTGAAGTGTCTCAGATCCCTCTTGCCAAGGATGCCATCTTTGGGCAAGGCTGGGATGAGGCCTATGTTGATGCAAAGATCCAGATAGCTTATGCTCATAAGAAGGGCTAGGATCAGGCCCTAGCGAAAGATCGAGTCCCTGACGAGTTCGAGTTATTTGGAGAGAACCACCCAGGTTCCCCTCCTAAGGTTGATGAAGAGCCTTCCACTAGGAACCCTGTCGATCAGGCCAAGAAGGTGGCCACCAAAGAGAAAGGGGTCTGAGGCTGAAGAACAGGTGAGGAAGTGAAGCCCGTAGTTTTTAGGTTTTTGCTTTCTTGCTTGTATTTTGTACTCTTTTTTATCTTTTATCAGTTGAACTGTAATGGTTTGTCCCATATTTTTTTAACTTTTGAATGAAAGCAACATTTCCATAATTTTACCTGCATTACTTTGAGTACTTGTATTGAATTTCTTCTAAATTGTTGCTTGCCTCTTCTGTATTTATTTTTATTATAGTCTATTGCCAAAAATACTTCATCCTTTTTTGGAAACTTATACAGCATGCTCGGGTGGGATGTGAGCGACCAAGCTCGCTGAGCATTCATAACGGCTTACAAATCCTTAAAGAAGAGTATTGAGGCTTACAAGGACTAGTCCACCTTGGTCACCAAATTGAAGGACGACCTAAAGAACTTGGAAGAAATATGCTCCTCCATGCAAAAAGAGATCAATGACCTTAAGTCTCAGCTTGCCGAAGACAAGGACGTGGAGGAGGTCAGTGCCCTAGTCCAATCAGAAAATAATGACTTGAAGAAGAGGCTTGCTGAGGCCGAAGAAAAAGTTGTGAGGAGTAGCATCGTGATCATGGGGCTCAATCGTAACGTGTAGAATCTCCGGTAGTTATTCAGAATGGGCCCCTAAGCAACTTGGGTGGCTAGTTATGATCAGGGATGGAAGATGCCCCTGTGAGGTAGCAAGAAGCTCAAGACGTCACCTGTAAAATGGCTGGATGAATGTCCTTAAGGTCATCAAGAAACTTAAGGACTTTTAGCTCTGGTACATGTACCACGTTGACTGTCCTGCATATCGGCGTCCTCCTTTCGGGCAAGACGAGACAAGGGTCCTCTTGGATGCCATTCCCTTTTCCCTCGTAAAGAGCTACTTGGAGGGTCATGGCAGTGATAACGAATACCGACTCGATCCTGACGATGGCCGAAGGAAACACATCAAATAGTTTCTGGCCCGCTGACCTTAAACCGTTGCCTTGCATGTGTTATGTATGTCTTTCTTACGTTTTAGGTCATGTCGTCTCACTAATTAGGCCTAGAAAATACAATAGCAAAAATGCATCGCGTCTATGTGCAATCCACACGTCAATATTTTATTCGATTAAAAAAAGTTGGTTTACTACCGAGGGATCCCCCGTAGCGCTTTTAGCTTGCCTGGGCAAGCCCGAGGTTGCCTGTGTTGACTGCGACAAGAACATGAGAACTTTAATTTTAATTTTAATAAGCAAAATTACCATTGTAATTAAGTTAAATCCAAATCGGCACTTTTAAAGACTAATGTCAATTATGAGACTGTTACTTTGGAAATAATGTAAATAAAGTGAATAATTAAGAGATTGAGCGAAATGGGGAAATAAGGGACTTTATTCATAACTGAAATAATAAACTGTGAGCAACATAAGTTTTGAAATGAAAATTTGCAAAACCAAGTGCTGAAAAGTAAGACTAAAAGTATAACTTCTTGAGGTTGGCCGCATTCCATGCTCTTGGTAACCCTCTGCCCTCCAGTGTTTTTAAGTGATAAGCTCCCTCTAGATCATCTCTGATTACTTTGAATGGTCCCTCCTCGTTGGTCCCTAACTTGTCGATTGACGGACTTATGGCGCTACCGAGAACTTTTCTGAGGACATAATCCCCAATTTGGAATATCCTCGGATTGACCCCTTATTATACTGCTTTGCCAACTGTTGCTGGTATAAGGCCAGCTTAATCATGACTTACTCTCTTCGTTTGTCAACCAGGTCAAGTTCAACACGAAGGGCAATTATATTCAGCCCTTAATTGTCCATATTTGTTCTCTTAGTCGGGAAACCAACTTCAAGTGAAATTACAACTTCCATTCCATATGTGAGTGCGAATGGCATTTCTTCGATTAGTCTCCTGGGCATAGTATGATATGGCCAGAGAACATTAAAAAGCTCATCCACCCAAATGCCTTTTGCCTTCTTCAGCCTCTTTTTAAGGCAATCGAGCATTATTTTGTTGAAGGCTTCTGCCTAGCCGTTGCTTTGGGGGCACACTATTGAACTGAAGTGGTGCTTGATTCTATGCTCATCATAAATTTTTTAGAAAGGAACATTTCAAATTATGTGCCATTATCAGTTATGATGGCCTTTGGTACCCCAAAGCACATTATAATGTTCCTCCAGATGAACCTTATCATGTATGTATCTTTAATATTATCTAGTGGTTCTGCCTCAACCCACGTAGTGAAATAATATGTACCAACCATCAAGTACTTACGATTCCCTGATGCGGTAGGTAGTGGTCCCACGATATCCAACCCCCACTGTGAAAATGGCCATGGGCTGGTTAATAGCTTAATGTCGTTGGCCGGTTGATGGACCATGTGAGAGAATTTCTAGCACTTATTGCACTTTCAAACATAAACACTTGCTTATTTCTGTATTTACGGCCACCAGTAGACTTCTTCGATTGCTCGAAATGCCAGGGACCTTCCTCATGCGTGGCTTCCACATATTCCATCATGAAGTTCATAAAGAACTTGCTCGACATACCTTAGGTGTACGCATTGAAGGTAGAGTCCTGTGAAGGATCTCATGTAAAATTTGACCCAGGGTCCAAGTAGAAATGAGTAGCTTTCACTCTGGTCTGATGGGCTAATTTCTTGTCAATCAGTAGTGTTTCGTTTTGTAAGTATGCTATGATATTGTCCATCTAATTGGGACCCTTGTCGACGGAGAGGACGTGCCCATGGCTTACTGTTTTGTTAATATTAGTCCTGGTGAGGAATTTCACTTCGATTTTTCTCCAGAGATCTGAGTCCACTATTGAGATTAGGGTTGTTAAAGCATCGACATGATTGTTATGCCCTCGTGGGAACTTTTGAATGTTAACTTCCTCGAATTTTGTAATTAGCTCACGCATGATTTCAAGGTAGACTTCCATCATATTATCCTTGGAATTAAAATCCCCACTGATTTGATTGGACATCAATCGCAATAAACGTTAAGCCTTCTTCCCCGCAGTAAGGGGGCCTTGCACATACCAGCTATAAGCACCTTGTATTCATCCTTATTAGTAGAGGCTTTAAATCCCAATCTAATCCCTTCCTAATCATTACATCCTCTGGAGTTACGAGGACCATTCCCATGCATGATCCCTTAGAATCGAAGGCACCATCAACATATAATGTCCAGCTTTCGATCTGAACTTGCTTGTGTATCTTTGACTGATCGGCCATATGCTAGTCGGTAAGTCCATCTCCAGTGACCTCTGTAATAAAAGCGGCCAGAACCTACCCTTTGATTGTCGTCATTGGTTTAAAGTGAATGTCAAACCTTTTAAAGCTCTACTGACCACTTTGACATCCGTTCAGAAAGGTCAGCTTTGCAAAGGACAACTTTATGGGGGACGGCAGTAACTACAGTAATGGAGTGGGCCTCAAAATAATACTTCAGCTTCTGTGAAGCGATCACTAGTGCATATACTAGTTTCTCCAAAGGCAAGTAATATTGCTCAGTGTACAGGAGCATTTTGTTGGCGTAGTAAACAGGAAATTGCTTCGCTTATCTCTTACAGACTAATGCCGAACTAACTGCATGGATTTATACTGGTAGATAAAGATAGAGGGGGTCCCCCCGATCGGGGATCGCCAATAATGGAGGTTTGCTTAAGCGAACTTGATCTCCTTGAGGGTCCTAGAGCACTCATCGTTCCAGGTGAGGCTTATCTCCTTCTTGAGCAAATGGAAAAATGGTCGTGCAATGTTTTGGACCTTGTGCAATGTTTTTAGTGGCTAGACCATATTGATAGCCTCTATCTGGTCTGGATTTGCCTTGATTCCTCTCTTGCTGACCAGATAACCCTGAAACTTTCCTGACTGAAACCCGAATGAACATTTACTAGTGTTGAGTTTCAATCGGCAACGTTTGTGGATTTCAAAGGTATTGTCCTAGTCATGGAGATGGTCACTCTTATTCCTACTCTTGACGAGCATGTCATTAATATACACCTATATTGTCTCTCTTGGTGTTGTAAAATCTTCATGAACAATGTCTGGTATGTAGCTCCAACTTTCTTAAGGCCAAACGGCATAACCTTGTAATAATACAAACCCAATGGTGTTACGAATGAAGTCTTATCTTAATCGGGTCCGTACAGAGGAATTTGGTGCTACCATGAGTAAGCCTCTAAGAAACTCATTTGTTCATGGGATGATGTGGCATCGACCAACTGGTCTATATTTGGTAGGGGAAAACTGTCCTTGGGATAGATCCTGTTGAGGTTGGTGAAGTTTATACAGACTCTCCATCCTTCGTTGCTATTGCGAACTACAACCGAGTTCGAGAGACACTTCGAGAATTGTACTTCTCTGATGGACCTTGCCTCTAGAAGCTTCCTTACTTCTTTTTCTACTAGCTTTGCCTTCTTTGGGGTTGTTCGGTGAGCTTTTTGCATGATCAACTTGAATGTCGGATCCACATGGAGATGGTGACAGATAGGGGTGTTTGCGGTCCGGCTCGGTTCAATTTTGAAGTTTTTTTAACCGGGTCGACTATGTCGATCCTTTAAAAAATGGACCAAGATCGAACCAATAATGTAGGTTAACCGACCCTATTCGGTCTGATTTTTTACAGGGTCAATTCGATTTAGTTTGTCAGGTCCTAACATTAATTAATTATATTATTTAAAGGAAATCTTGAACATTTTTTTCAAATAACCAACAGGGGAAATATGATAATTGATGTATATGTATATGTATGATAATTGTTGTATATGTATGATAATTAAAAACAAGAATCATATTAGACTTTCTATAAACAATAGAGGTTGATCCAATAAATCGAGCTTTGTAACAAAAAAATATCAGCTTTGCAACATATATTGCCGTATATATAAGATAAATAATCAACTTTGCAACAAAAATTTTTTAGCTTTACAATAACCAATCTCAGATAAAAAAAAATCAGACTTGCAATCTCAGTTAAACAAAAAACAACAACAAATCAGACTTAATCGATGTATAAAAATTACAAATCAGAGATCAGAGATCGGAACAAATCTCAGTAAAAAAAGGGGAACCCGATTAAAGCTGACAACGACCGGAGAAAAGAGTCTAGAGGGTGGGGCAACAGTAGCAGCACCTAGGAGAGAGGGTGAGGCAGTAGTGGCGTGAGAGTTTAGTGAGAGAGGGAGACTTTTTGATTTGTTTTGGTCTTGTGTGAGAAAGAAGAAAGAACGACTGAGAGATAATGAGATGAAATGAAGGGGCAATAGGGTTTCGTTTAGAGAGTTTTTTATTTAACATTAGTAGCAGCATAACACACACAAAACAAAACACTAAATAAAATAAAAAAAAATATATTTAATTATTATCAGTCCGAGTCGGTCCAGACCAACCATATCAACTCAAAACTCAAGGATCGGACCGACTCAATTGGTTTAAAAAAAAGGGGAACGAATCGATTAACAAAAACCCCGACAAAAATAAGGCGGTTCAGCTCGGCTCGATTCGATCTGTTAGTTCTGTCGGTTTTTAGAATGCCCCTAGTGACAAGCGACTGTAGGATTAATTCCCGGCATGTCGTATGGTTCTCATGAGAATACATTCAAGATTCATTTCAGGAATGCAATTAATTCCCCACTCTCAAGGTTGGTCAATGTTGTTCCAATAAAAAAATTCCTCTCCATCCGACTTTTATAAAAAATAACTTACTCTAGATTTTCAACGAACCTGTCAGCGGGGTGGATCCTCGTTTCCTCCCCCTAGTCGGTCGTGTCGTAGTTGCTATTTTGATGGAGTAGCCCCATCCTGGACTATCTCCGGAACAAACTCTTTCTCTTTATTCTTTTCCTGCTTGGGTCTAATGGCGACAATGTAGTATTTTCACGCAACAACTTGATCACCTCTTATCTCCATTATGCCCTGATCTGTGATACACTTGAGCTTTCGGTGGTAAGTGGAAGGAACAACTCTCATAGCATGGAGTCATACTCTTCTCAGAATGGTGTGGTAGGGTGAATCAATATCCACCACCATAAGTTTTGAAATATTCCTTGCCCCCGCTGACAGGATCTCCTTTCCCAAAGGCATAGTCATCTTCCCCACAAAGCCGACTAGAGGAACGATCGCCTCCTTAAGATCTAATATCTTAAGCTTGATTTTGCAAAAGAGCCCCAGGAACATCACCTATGAAGAACTCCCCCGGTCTACCAGTAACTTGTTCAAATCCCAGTTTGCGATTTTGAGAGTGATTACCAGCGCATCGTGGTGTGGGGTTATTACCCTAACTAAATCCTCCTCTATGAAAATGATATGCTTATTGTAGTCGACGTCCTATGGTTGTTGATGCTTGTTAACCTGGATTTTAGCTGGATCTATCTGGATAGCCTCCATTTTGGCTGTGACCTTCTTGAGTTCCATCCGAACAACATTTCCTTGAATTTGCTTGAGGCCGGACGCTTCATTTATGACTGCAAACCCATGTCCCATCTCATCATCCAGGAAGTTATCTGGTTTATGGTTGTCATTAGTGATGCCTTGGTCAGACTTCTTCTCAATGTATTCATTCAAATGCCCAGCCTGAGAAAACTCCTCTAATAGAGCTTTGAGCGCCTTATAATTCTCAATCTTGTGGCGGTTTTCTTTGTGGAACGCGCATCAGAGCGTGTTGTTCCTCTTGGTCGGATCCCCTCCTGTCTTCTTTGACTACTTGAGGAACTGTTGATCTTTGATCTTCGCCAAAGTCTTATAGATCGATTCCTAAAAAATTATGTTAATAGCTTGAAAAGATTTAGAGGAGTCTGTCGTTCCCCCATTCCTGACACCCTTCTACTTCTTGTTCCATTTCTTGAGATTATTCTCCTTGTTACCTCCTTTGTTTGCTTTGGTGTGATCAGTCTCAGTTTGACTAGTGTGGACCATGTCCTCCACCTTGGCGTATTTCTCAATACATGATATGAGATCGTCAATAGGTACAACTTCCTTTTGGTGAGGTATTGATACAACATGGATTTAGGGTATCTTGAAGGATGCCAAGATAACTTGCTCCTAGAAATCTTCCACCTTGTTAAAAACTTTCCAGTAACGCTTGGCATACTCGAATAGAGACTCTTGCGATTTCTTTCTCATCGTGAGCAGTGAATCTATTCTCTTAGGATGAGAGTTGTTAGTGATGAAGCGAGCAGTGAAGTACTCGACGAGTACCTAAAGATCTTGATGGACCTATGAGGAAGTCTCTCAAACAACTTCTAGGCAACGCCGCCTAAGTTGGAAGGAAAAATACGACACATCAGCATTTTGTTATGGCTCCACAAAGTCATGGCCTGCATGTACTGCTGAACATGGTCAATGGGATCAGTTTTGACATCATAGATTTTGAACTTGAGGGTCGCAAACTTCTTTGGGGGTTCCTACTCCTCGATAGTTCTTGAGAAAGGAGACTTCATTGGAGTGATAAGAGCTCTACTTGATAGCTCTTTTGTAGACCTGGCTCCTCGGTGAGTTGGGTGTTGGTCTATTTCCCTTTATACTAAACTCCTTATCTCATCCTTATGGTGATCGTTATCCCTGTGGTGCCTCCTTGATGACTTCCACGCTCTGAACGTTCTTGGTCCCGCTTAGTGCTCCTTCCTCGACTGCGAGTCTTGCTCGCCTGAGGGCTAGGAGTCCGAGCACGACATTTACGGTCATGACGAAGTTCTCTCTCCATTTATTCTAGTCATCGTTGGAGGCGATAATTTTCTTCAATATGGAGGCAAGATTCCTCTTCTTGCTATTGGAGCCTTGCTTCGTAGGCATCAACCAAGCGTAAGATCTGGGTAGATCTAGGATGCCCGTGGCTTTCCTTGTAAGGTTTTCGCTCTGAGCGAAACCTTAGATTCTTATCTTGGTGAACTTTGGCCCTGACCCTCAGTGGAGCCAAATCAGCTCGCATATCTCCAAGTTTAGGTGCGTTGGTTAGGTGGTGAGATATCATAGCTTTTCTTTGGAGAGATTGCTTTCGTGAAAAGAAAATCGTTTTCCACATATAACGCTAATTGTGAATGTAAATTAATCACAATAAAAAGATTCCAGAAAACAATCAAAAGATGAATATAAAGATGTCAATCATACAAATGTAAGTGGTTCGGCAAATTGCCTACATCCACGGAGAGGTCTATATTTTTATTAGTTTGTCTCAAAGTTTAGAAAATTAAACCCCCCTTGGCCCTGGGGTGTGGGTTGTATTTATAGTTGTTTAAAATTGTAGTGATTGAATTGATCAAGGAACTCCCTTGGCATGAGATAGACTCGTGTAATGATTCCCTAAATATATCATCCGAGATTTTGGGTAACCAACGTGAGCTAATTGTAAATGTCGACTGCCTTGTAATTATCCACGTGATAAATGTTGGTAATAATACTCATTATTAATAAGATGGGCCAAGCGTACTCCAAGCGCTGTTGGGCTTGGCAGGCCAGTTTTGAATTAGGCCCAATCTGTATTTTGGTACCCACACCAATAATTAAAGTAACATGACAATATTATCTAACTATAATAAACTTCACCATAATCTTAATAAAAGAAATACACTACCATAATGAAAGACAAATTGCAAGAATGAATAGAAATTTTTCTTAATAAATCAAACTTACAACAAGTTCTCTCACAATAATCTTCAATCCTCTAAAAAAACAAGAAAAACTTGGCTTTTAAATTGTATACAATCACTCAAAAAGTGCTCCCCAAAATCGTACGTGAATTTGTGAGCCCAAGATTCATTTTTATAGGACAAGAGGTTGTTTGAGTTGGAGTGAAACTCTCTTTGATTGATTGTATTTGAGTTGGTAATTATCTCATGGAGTCTTAGGGAGAATTGAAAATAATTGGAAAGTCTTATTTTTCTATTTATTAATTATCTTTAATTTTGGGTACTATTCACGTCATAATTCACAACACCAGCTTTAGTCACATTTTTTACCCCCCAAACTTCAAAATCTCATTTTCGTTCGACTTCAAAGTTGTAAGTCTTATCAAGACCTTTCTGAAAAGCTATGGCATGGCCTCAACGGACACTCGAGCGATTTTATAAAAAATGAATTAAGTACAACTTTGTCAATCATGTCGTGTCATGTCGCGACGTATCATAACAATTTTTACATATCGACTCCTTTGTTGTCTAAATTCTTAGGGTACCTGTAAAGATGCAAACTAAAAATAATTAATTCAAATTTAGGGTTATAAATATTCAAAAAATTACAGAAGTAACCATCTTTACATTTTAGCCCGCGAAATTCATAAGTTGCTCGTTTAGGTCCGGAATTCAACCATATTTCAAAGAGAACTTTAGTTCACCCAGATAAACATTTAAAAATTATTTTTAAGCCCATGAAGTTTCAAAAATTATGATTTCACCCCATGAAGTTACTAAATTGCATTTTAATTCAAATTTTACTCCAACTTTTGTCTTTTTTTATTTACCAAACTGGCTATAAAAGTTTATTGTTTATAATTCAATGGGCCTAACAAGGCCTATATTTGGTCATAAATAATACAAAATTGCACACACATCAAATACCCTCAAACCTAAACTTTGTTAGTCCTCGAGCAAAACTAAAATTTTAAAATCTAACTCAATTTCGTAGGAATCACAATTGCACTTAATATGTGCAACAAGCTGTTAAACCCCTAGGTTACCCCAGTGAACAAGTTTTGTCTCATGGGAGTTTGTAGTGAATATACTCACAAAATTCAAAAACTTGACTCAATACAAATATTCGAAAGTTCATTTTGATTTTAAAATCTCACGGGATGCACTCTCAATCGAACACTCGAAAATCAGTTATTCTCTCTTGGTATATGTGAATAAAAGAGTAAATTTAGATGAACAAATTTCACATATACATATGACAAAAAACTTTTTATAATGGATGGATATGATCTCATGAAGGGAAAATCGATTACTTTTTGAAGACATTGAATCACATCATAGATCCTATTCATCTTCTCTCCACGCTCTAACTAATTTCACTTGAGATTGTTGGGACTTTATTTAGTTGTATTGTAGGCTCGAATTTTGGATAGAAGGAATGGCTTTTGGAGTTCAAATTTTTTTATAATATAGAGATTTTTTAATATTTTGACTTTTAGGAACTTTTTCAAACCTTCAATTTCCTTTTTTTTTTCTTTTTTTTTACGTACTCTTTTTTTTTTTCATTTTTTCTTTTCATTTTTTCATTCTTTTATTTTCATACATCATTCTTTTGCAAACTTTTTTTTTTCATTTTGGGCCTTTTTTCTACCGTAATTTTACCCTAGTATTCTCAGAAAATGGGTATGGCTTCTTTTTATGGGCGTTAAACTCCCAGTTGGAGTTGGGTAGGATAATAGGTTTGCAAAAAAAGGTTTATTTTCTTTTTGGCTCAAATGGACTTGCAACGGAATAATGTAAAAAGGTTGGATTTAGGATTAATTTTTTGGGATTTTTTGAAACGATGGCTTAATCTCATTTATCAAGTTTTGTTAAGTTGATTTGTGTCTCAAGAAGATTTATTAAGACTTCAAGTGCTTAAAATTCACATTTTGACCTTTTGTTTTCAATAATCGAACAAAATAAATAATTTGAGATCATCAACGATTTTATCACTGAAGGATAGTTTGAGTTATTTTACTCGAATTGATTTAAATCTCACAAAAATCATGAATGACACAATATCTCACCAGGTTAAAATCTCCACATGTATTCGTTAAGACTGTTAACTTTCACCTCATGATTAGGCATAAATTCTTCATATTTATCCCCGTAATTTAGAGGCTTTTATCATCTTGTGCAATGTAATTTATCTAAATTTATTCCATATACTTGCTACTGACATCTTTCATCGAGTGCATCGAGCTTCAGGTATCTAGTTTACATTTTGCAGGTATTTTATATAAGTGATGAAAAGAGAAAACTCAAACTCGAGAAAGAAAGTCAAGGGCAAAACAATAATTCTACACTTGGAATTCGGAAACGAAACCTAAAGGAAAGTTGAAGACTTCGAGTCCATAAGCACGTAAGAAGAAACGTCATCCAAATCCGAGATCGGGGTGAAAAGTTATGAGCATTTGAAGTTGAGAATAAATCAAGAAGAAAAAAAGAAGAAAGATAGAAAGTGCTAGAACCGAACCGATGGAATCTCAGCTGGGCCGGTCCCAGACACTGGAATGCTAAAACTGAACCGATGAATAAGAACCCAAATCGATACCCTCTTTTGTTTTATACCGGATCGATTCGCCCATTAAAGAAGGAGAAGCCGGACCGGTTCGGCGGACAAAATTTATAATTTTCTTTTCTCTTAAAAAGAGTTTTGCATGGTGCAAACACTAAAAATAACGTGATGTATTTATTTCTTTATCATACCAGACATTATAAGGCTTGGTTTTTGTTAGTGTTGAGGAGTTCTTGAAGCCAATATCCCTAATATTCATATTGTTTAACTTTTGTCCATCATTTTGGATTAACTTCAAGGTTTTCCTTCCTTCCAAGTAATATTTTCTTCGTTGCTTTCATATTTTTTGTTGGTGAATCAGTATTTTTTTGTTAGAATTATCTTTTGAATGTTTAATCACACTTTTCACATAATAATGATTTCATGTAACATAGATTTCTTGATAAAACATAGTTACACAATGTCTGGCTAGATTTCCAAGGTTGGGATGCATGGACCAAACCCTAAACAGTTCGCTTGGGTATAAAAACACGTTCTTCAAATAAATAGTTAATTAGAACACGACGGTTCGTTAGTACAAACATTGTAGGACTTTTAACGTCGTTTGCCTCAGGTAACCGGGGTGTTTAAGAGTGCGATGCGCGTATTAACCAATTGACTTTGTACGATGTTTATTTTCTTGATTATGTATGATGCAGGCCCCTACCCTCATATATGTAATGGTTGAGATAAATAATGTCGTTGTTTCAATTAAATATTTAATTCGAGACTAGTTTTCATATGCGATGAACTTAGTAGGGGTTGGGGGATTGTATTCCGACCTTATTTCTCATTTATATTCATTAATTCGTAGTTAGTTAATTCTTTCTTGATTAGATAATTTAGTTAAATTTTACTTGCTTACCTAGTAGTAATTCATACCCTCATTCCAAAATCATCTTTTCTTATTATTTTTGTGAGTAAAACCATTAGGTTAGTCATCTTTTCCCTATTCGTTGTCACGAGTCATCGTCTTAGTCCCTGAGATCGATACTTGGTTTACTGCGATATTTCTTATGTAACCGGTTTGCACTTGAACCGTAATTAGAACGCACTAGAGACACATTTTGAGTCACGTCAAGTTTTTAGCGTCGTTGCCGGGGATTGAGTAGACTTTTAGGTTAGGTTGACTTAATATAAAATTTGACTCCAACTCTTAAAATGCCAAAAAAATCATAAAACCCAAAAAATTCAGAAAAATAAAAAGCAAAAAAACAAAGCATCTCAACGCCCTTTTACGCAAAATCTTCAGCAAACTCCACAATCTACTCCTACCTAATTTCACGAAAATACTCTAGGGAAGTACGATCCCGATAGTCCACACATTCCAAATGCTCTTTAATTTTGGGTTCCACCTCCTACATCACCCAACTCCATCACGAGTTACACTTTTAGAGCATCGAACGAGGACTTCGAGTCATTTGGAGAGAGATATATTTCGGATCATGTTAGCTATGGTATGGGTGAGGGAGAGATACCGTATTGTCCCATGAGAGAGATCTTATATCCCGAGCGGACTGTCACTTCGGGATGCATTCCACTTCCGTATAATGAGGGACACTTTCATTTTCGCAATGGGATGATCCAAATTCTTCCCACCTTTCACGATATGGATTCGGAAAAACCTTACCTCCACATTCGTGAGTTCGAAGATACGTGCTATACCTTTAGCGATCAAAGATGCACGCAAGACATTATTTGCCTCAAGCCTTTTCCTTTCTGTTTACAGGATAAAGCTAAGACCTGGCTATGGTCTTTATCACCGAACTCAATCAGATCTTGAAGAGAAATGCAATCTAAGTTTCTTCTGAAATTCTTCCCCCAACATCGAACAAATTCTATCAAAAGCTCAAATTCAAACATTTCGACAATTAGAAAATGAGACATTTGATCGATGTTATGAGTGTTTGCGGGAGTTAGTTAACTCATGCACACATTATGGATTTAAAAAGCACCATCTCATCTCTTTCTTCCATCAAGGGCTAAGTATCACGTCCAAACAACTCGTAAAAACTATGTGTGAGGGAGGATTTTTTGGGGTAGACGTCAACGATGCAGAGGTCCACCTTAAGTATGTTACTGAGACTACTCAAGCGTGGGACACATCCGATCTTAATGCCCAAAATTGGGTTCGACAAACGTCCACATCTCCTTATGCGTTCGGAATCTATCATTTGGACAAGGAAGCCGAGTGTAACTATAAATTCAACCAACTTGCTAAACAAATGGCAAACGTTATCGAATCTCGGGCAAGAGAAACACCCGGATCCACTCAGGCAATGAGAGAAAAGGCGTGTGCTATTTGTGAGGCAAGCCATTCAACAGATGAATGCTCGACGATACCCGCCTATAAAGTCATGCTCCAAGAGAAAGTGGAAGCAGTCGGAGAATTTAAAGGACATTTCAATGACCTTAACGAGAATCCTTCCAACCCTTCATGGACGAACCATCCTGGTTTTAGCTATGAAAAACCAAATGCTGCATTGAATTCTAATTCACACGTTGCCCCCCTTCACCACCGCCACCACATTTTTAACAAGCTCCATATATGCAAGCACCACCTCCCACGTCGTATATCAATCCATCGTGGAGAAGTTTTGAGGATACTTTCAATCAATTTATTCAATCTCAAATGGAAACCAATGCTCAAAATACCCACATGTTCGCTGAAATGAATGCGAACATTTCGAGATTTCAATCTTCTTTAAGTATCCAAGAAAAGGGTAAGTTTTCGGCGTAAGGCCAAAGACCTCCCCAGGGTTTAAATAATGTTAGCCCTACTTACAACGTTAATCAAGGGCAATGTAGCGCGATAACCACTCTATGTAGTGGAAGATTTGTTGACTTGTCACCTCCTCCACACGATAAGCAAAATGATAAGGAGATTTTGCCCGTGCACAAAAAAGACCGAAGATGCCTCCTCAAAAAAGAATGGTAATAGCGATACAGTCAATTCCGAGGAAGTAGCAAAACCACCCAGTCTACACCGTTCTCCCAATGGTTAGTCCCTCACTCAAAAGGAGTCTCTCGAGACTATGTGTTAGACGTATTTAAGCAAGTAAAGATGAATTTACCTTTTCTCGATGCCATAAAGTAAATTTTCGCCTATGCTAAAGTCCTTAAGGATTTATTGATGGTGAAAAAAAGGCTAAAGGTAAAGAAAAATGTGTTCCTAGCACAAAACGTCAGCGGAATACTGTCAATTGACCTTCCACCAAAATTCAAAGATTCGGGTGCACCCACCATTTCGTGCATCATGAGGAAGAATCGAATCGAGAGAGCGCTAATAGATTTAGGGGTGAGTGTTAACATTCTGCCCAACTCCATCTATAAGAAATTAGGTTCGGGGAACCTTAATACCACAAATATGACTCTCCAACTCGCAGATCGTTCCGTGAAGATACCTCGAGGAGTTATTGAGGATGTGATCGTCCAAGTTGACACTTTTTACTTCCTGATAGATTTTTTCATTTGGGATGAGGAGCCCTCTATTGTACCGAGCAATCATGTTCCCATCATTTCGGTCGTCCATTCTTAGCTATGGCTAATGCACTAATCAACACTCAAAATGGACGAATGCAACTCACGTTTCGGAATATGACCCTCGAAAAAAATATCTTCAACATCACCATACCTGAGGGTGATGAGGGCAAATCGCGAGAGATAGATATTATGAAAGAGATACTATACGGGCACGAGAGGAATCACATGAGAGATCCGTTAAGGGGATGACGTGCTAAAGTAAGTGAGAGCGATAATTCGAACGATGAGCTAAAGGCCGGGAAGAAGGAGTGTTTAGTGACTAATATGATGAACGAGAGAGATCACGTGGTTGAGTGCTAGAAAGAGGATGTGGAAAGTAAGAAAGAGAAAAAAGTAGGAGATATGACCTTAAAAGATTGTGAAAACTAATTCGGTCCAGTGGATAGGAGCCTTCCTTCCAAAGTCCACTCACTATTGTACTCGTATAGTCACATCAATGAGAGTGAAGGGAGAAATATGATAGAAGAGGTCTTCTTCGTGACCATCCACCCATACCACTTGAGGCCTCGATTGCGATTGAGTAAGGGACTAGAGTCTCATTCGATTTAGTGCCCGACCCATGCATTATCGAAGTTTAAAGAGATCGTGGGTTAGCATGTCCCTCCAATTTTGACCGAGATGTTCACTACAAGAGGGGACAAGTAAGTTACAATTCGATTGGGAACCACGAGGATCCCATTTATGACAGATATCACGAAACTCAAGGTGACTCCCTTATTTATGGGATGGGTCCCAATTTATTTCGACCATTGGTGTATGACGCTAGGATGGGAGAGACAAGGAGAGCATCGAAGCTTGTATGTGGGGCTGGATGAGTTTTTAGGATTGAGAGAGAGGTCGTCGCACCCCCGATGCCTATGGGGTGATTCTTATGTACATTAGTTAGTTTTAGGATTAGGTTCGTTAGAGGTCGTAGGATGCAAGTTCATAGAGAGATGGATGCCAAGGAACGACACGCGAGAGAGCTAGAATGTTTCAAGGGGAGTTGTTGCGAAGTTTGGAACTAATTCATAGGTAATTTTTTTTTCGAAAGTGTCTGAAAACTTGAGTGAGAAAAGAAGCCCACATTTAGTCGGTTAGGAGAAGAGAGAAGGAGGACATAACAGTGTGCTGGACCAGATCGGTCCCTTTTCCACTAGTTCGGTTCGCTGCTGGAACAAAAAAAAAGGACCAGACCGGTTCGCCCAGAACCCGAATCGATTCGACATTCTGCAGTAGTTTACTTGTTTTCAAAGGTTCTTCCCCCTTTTCCCAAATCTTTCCCTTTATTTCCCAAGATTCATTTCCCTCCATTCTTCCACCTCATTTCCCTCCATTTTCCCCTCCAAATTCACCTCTCATCTTCCACACTCCACCTATAAATACACACACCATTACCCCCATTTCACCTCACCCCTACTAATTCCCTCTCTCTCTCTCTCTCTCATATTTCCATAAATCCCAAATTACTCCCAAATGGCCAACAATCAACAACCAGTCAAATACGACTCCCCCAACATCCTTCACGATGACCATAATAAGCTCCGCTCCCACCAAGAAAGAAGATGGTGCGAAGCTTTCTTCTCTCCATCCCGCTCAATGCATATTAAGCTCCAAGTCAAATGGGTGGAACTTTCGCAATTGGTCACCAATCTATTTCGCCCTAGGGGATAGTGTCTGTTCTTCGGGGAGCCACATCCCGTCGTTTGGGAGGATGAGGTGCGATCTTTCCATGGCACTTTCGTCCACACAGGCAAATTCAAAGTCGAGGCCTATGTTGATTAGAGGAAAATTACATTCTCGCTCGTAATCATAATCCATAAATTGCGAGCCATGGATTTTCTAAGCCCGAACCGATACGACTACCCCACTAATGTCGTGCCAATTTCAAAAGGAGGTGCATCCTCCTCCTTGCTCCCGAACAATAGTGGAATCAAGAGACTTTCCCCGTGGGGTCTCTTCCTGAAAAAGCCCACATCGTATTCCATATCGTCTGCGCCAACATTCTGCAAACATCAAACGACTTGGCAATGCACCCTCGCCAAGCCAACCTCCTGTTCCACCTCTTCGATCCCCGTGCCGCTATCCATCTTGCACGCGTTTTCTACACCGACATCATGCACGTTGATATGGATCATAAAGGTCGAGCTCCCCTCCCATATCCCCGTCTCATCACTTCCATCCTCGAAGATACCCGAATTGAGTTCCCCAATCCTTTCCCCTCATTCCAAAGCCATTGGGCAAGAATCCCGTACAATAAGTGAGCAACAAAGGGAAGTGATACAAGCCGCGACGAACGTGGATGTTGAAATGGAAGAAGAGGAGACCGAGGATAATGAGGAGGAGGACTCCGATTATGAGACGGTGGGTGAGGACCTCACTCGTCGCGTTGAGAATTTAGAGACGAGCTTCCAAGAGTTTTTAAGAGTTTACGAGGCGGACCAAGAATCCTTTCACCGAGACACTAGCATGATGGTCTGCCTTCAAGCCGAGATGTACAAGTTGCATGTAAGTGAGGGTGTACCAATCCCCACTTACTTTTATGACCCGTATAATCCCAATGCTTTCGGTACCTCTCATCCACTTCCACAATAAGCCCTGTTTTGGTGTTGTTGATATTTTGGTATTCCTTATGTAGTTTGTCGTCTTTTTGGCATTTTCTTGTCTTATCTTGTTACAACGAACTATGTATTTCTCTCTTTATCTCTTGTAATCCGTGGTTATTAATACAAATTTGCATTTTGCCATTTGTTTATTTTTACGCACTCTTATTTTATTTTAGATTTTAGTCCTTGTTTGCATGAGGAAATTGCAAAAGTCTAAGTTGGGGGGGGGGGGGGGGTACACGTGCATTTCAAAATTTTCACAAATGCCCAAAAAATTAGAAAATTTCAAAAAATTCCAAAAAAATTGAAAATATTTGAAAAGGTAAAAAATATTTCTTCCTCGAAATAAATAAAAATTGAAATTTAAAAACTTCAAAAATGTCAAAAAAATTGTTTGAAGTCTTAAATTGTTAAAATCAAATGCACAAAGCCGAAATTGACCAAAGATGAAAATTGAGCAAAAATTAACGACTTTACGAATAAATGTGGAGATAATTAACCCGGTGAGATTTCGAGCCTTTTTGAGAGTATTTAAATCAATCCGAGTTAAAATTAACTCAAAGTTCAATTTTGCTATAAAAAAAAGTCGTTGAGTGTTTCTATTCCTTTGCTTTGATCGGTTATGAAAAATGTGTGTGATGTTGCCTCGAAAAGCGGGCTAAAATATCTCTAATTAAATAATGCAATTTGCAATTTGGACAATGAAGTAGACCCTCATTTGTTTATTATCCATAAAAAGTTGTAAAAAATTATCCCTTGTAACCCAATATGAGCCTAATAAAAAAATTTCCTTTTCATTTGTAACCTGAAAAACCAATTGGCCCAGAATTGCGAAAAGTGTAAATTCAGAAATTTAGTCCAAATGGTGCAATAAAAAGGGACAAGAAAAAAATAAACGAAAAATGCTCAACAAAAATAGCAAGAAAAAAAATTTATGAAAAATAGAAAAAAATAGAAAAAGAAGAGAAAATGAGCAAAAGCCCGAAAAACATTAACGGACATCATAAGAACATTTTCCAATTTTGATTTTCCCAACCAATTCCATATAATACACTTTACAACCCGAAAAAGTCCTAACCGAATCCGAATTGCTTAATTGACTACCACGTGGAGAGCTAATACACGAAAAGGTAATAAGAGAGATAAATTGGTGTGAATAAGAGACGATGTTTCTCATTTTCTAATAACCGTATTCCGATGAAGAGATATTTTCACCCTAAAAATTTCGTCTTTCTAATTTTTGTGTGTGAATTAATGTTCCATTTTATTTACTCTTTATATCACGCATACTGAGAGATATAGCCACATTCCGAGTGATTCATTTGTGAGAGCATCCGTGAGATTTTGAAATCAAAGAATTTTTTTGAAAAAGTAATGTGATGATTAGTCAGTGGAAATTATCGGTATAATTTTTGGCTTCGCGCGCGCGCGCACACACACACTACAAATTGAGACTCTTGAATATAAATTTACGGTGACTATTTTTGGGGAGTTCGAATTGTATAGTTTTTAAGTATTTTAATTTTTCTTTGAGTCAAAAACGAATTTTGTGGGTATATTCACTACAAACCCTCACGAGGCACCACTCCTCCTACTAGGGTAACCTAGGGGTTTAAAGGCTTGTTGCATACGATAAATACAATCACTCAGGACAATCGAAGTTCTTAGTGTGGAAGAGGTATTCTATCTTAATAACATGTTTGATAAGCGTGGAACATTGCTTTGATTCTTTTACATCGCTCGGGACGATCAAAGTTTTAAGTTAGGGGGGTTTGATTAAGAATAATTTCTTCATATTTATCCCCGTAATTTAGAGACTTTTATCATCTTGTGCGATGTAAATCATGTGGATTTATTTCATATACTTGCTACTGATATCTTCCATCAAGTGCATCGAGTTTCAGGTATTTCGTTTACATTTTGTAGGTATTTTATACAAATGATGAAAAGAGAAAACTCAAACTCAAGAAAGAAATTCAAGGTCTACACCATGAATTCAGATATGAAACTTGAAGTAAAGTTGAAGACTTCGAGTCCACAAGCACGTAGGAAGAAACGACATCCAAATTTGAGACCCTGGTGAAAAGTTATGAACCTTTGAAGTTGAGAACAAATCAATAAGAAAAAAAGAAGAAAAATAGAAAGTGCCAGAACCGAACCGATGGAATCTTAGTCGGGCCGGTCCCAGACACCGGAATGCCAGAACCGAACTGATGAATAAGAACACGGACCGTTCCCCTCTTCTATTTTATACCGGATCGGTTCTCCCATTAAAGAAGGAGAAGCTGGACCGGTTCGGTGGATAAATTTTTTAATTTTCTTTTCTCTTAAAAAGAGTTTTGCATGGTGCAAACACTAAAAATAACGTGATGTATTTCTTTCTTTGCCATACCAGACATTATAAGGCTTGGTTTTTGTTAGTGTTGAGGAGTTCTTAAAGCTAAGATCCCTAGGATTCATATTGTTCAACTTTTGTTCATCATTTTGGATTAAATTTAAGGTTCTACTTCCTTCCAAGTAATCTTTTCTTCGTTGCTTTCAATTGCTTTCATATTTTTGGTTGGTGATTCAGTATTTTTGGTTAGAATTCTCTTTTGCAAGTTTAATCACACTTTTCACATAATTACGATTTCATGCAACATAAATTTCTTGATAAAACATAGTTACACAATGTTCGACGATATTTCCAAGGGTTGGGATGCATGAACCCGACCCTAAACAATTCGCATGGATATAACACGTTCTTAAAATAAATAGTTAATTGGAACGCATCAGTTCGTTTGTACAAACATCGTAGGATTTTTAACCTTGTTTTCCCTAGGTTATTGGGGTTTAAGAGTGCGATACTCATATTAACCAATCAACATTATACGTTGTTTATAACCTTGATTATGTATGATGCGGGCTCCTACCCTCATATATGTAATGCTTGAGTTAAATAATGTCGTTGTTTTAATTAAATATTTAATTCGAGACTATTTTTTATATCCGATGAACTCAATAGGGGTTGGGGGATTGTATTCTAACCTTATTTCTCATTTAAATTTTTTAATTCGGAGTTAGCTAATTCTTGCTTTATTAGTTAATTTAGTTAAATTTTACTTGCTTACCTAGTAGTAATTCATACCCTCATTCCAAAATCACCTTTCCTTATTCTTTTTGTGGGTCAAACCTTTAGGTTAGTCAACTTTTCCCTATTCGTCGTCACGAGTCTTCGTCTTAGTCCCTAAGATTGATACCTGATTTACGGGGATATTACTCACGCGATCGATTTGCACTTAAACTATAATTAGAACGCACCAGAGACTCATTTTGAATCGCGTCACCTCAATATCCATTTTCGTCTATATTGTATGTTTAATGTGTAAAAAATTCATAAGTTGAGACATCCATGAATCAATTTTTTATTAAGAAATCATTTCAAGACTTAATTATATGAATATCTTATTAAATTTTTGAATTTTTTCTGAATTGTTTTGATTTTTTTTTCCAAAAATACCATTCTTACCCCCAAACCTAAAATTTACATTGTCCTCAATGTATGCTCAAAATAAAATTATGGACAAATCAAATAAAGTACAAAAGTGAAATGACGATATAACCCATGATCTTCAATTTGTGTTACCAACTTCTGGCCAATCTCACATTCCTTTCATCATAAATCAAAAGTCTGAATAATTGCGAGTCAGCCAAATCGGCAAAATATATACATGAAGGCTTATAATGAATGTAATGAGTGAAATTATCGAGATGCGTAGTCACATTATAACATAAATGGTTATACTCGAAAAGATTATTATAATAAAATTCCGAATGACACACTAAGCCTAGGATTCCCTCGAACTCGAGAATGAATAAATTGAGCTCTAAATCGGACGATACTCTAGTTATGTCCTCGATCTCATACAAATACTCATATGACACAAGTGGACGTGATGGAAAAGGACAATACAATATGATAAAACATGCATCACTAGGTGAAAATGATCGAATGATTTTCTGAATCTTGTCATTGATAGATAAAGCCTAGCGTGTAAGCATATTCTCGAAAGGATCCGGTTTGCGTTCACAGAGAAGGAATTCATCTATCCTATCATCCCAATGTAACACCCCGTCTAATTAAATACTGGGTAGCTACTCCTTTATCAAATTAATATAGAATATCCAGTTGGTTCAGTCATAGCATCACTGTCGAAAAACATTAAATTAATTACTAGCCACCTAATATTTAATAAGAGAGATGTCAAATTTTATTAATTAAGCCAACAATTAAACAAGAATTTAATTAATAAACCATCAATCGTATAATAAATCTCATAAAAATCCTCATCGAGAAAAAATCAAATAAGTATGGAGTAAACACTCCACTAATAAAGATGCCAGAGTAAATAAATGTACCAATACAAGAGTCTGAATACATAATGAATACAAAAACTGAAATACTGAAAGTCTGCAACTACAACCTCTAAATAAGAATGGGCGACATGCCCTAACTGATACGAATGACTCTGAAAGAATCAAGGATAAAATGAGATCGTCTACTACTAAGATCCTGTAACTTCCACAGCAGCTACATCACGCCATCTGAATGGAAATCTTATGCGTGGCGTCCCTGTGGCTGGGCACCTAAAATGTCTTTACAAAATAAAAATAGATTTGGAGGAAAATGGGTCAGAGCCCGATGTGAAAACATTTTAAAAGTTTAGAAAGTGCTTAAATTACAATTAAACAACACATATTATAAACACGTTAGTTGCGTACTCTCACATGAGTTTCTTACCTCTCAACTACTGTGCACGCCTAACATATGCCTTTAACCCATCCTAATTATGCCACTATCTTACTAGTTTATACCACTCATGCCTTCGCATTCTGACATAGAGTGTCTACACGTAACCCCCAAATAAGCCATATTTGTAACCCATGTTCACATTCATTAAATTACTTATCTCAAGTGTTAATTAAATTCTCACTCTTAACCCATTCAAATATATTAGTTATTCACATATACTAAGCAACAATGAACCAGTCACAAGTATATAAATATATCATTCTCAGTACATAAATACATATATGGCACCCCTAGGCTAATCTGCGATGCACGCATACTCTGCTATCGAATCCCGGTACATCACGTACATAGGGACTACGAGTTTCGAATCTTTTAAGAACCGTTTAAATAAGCAAAATCACACATATTGGAGGCGAACATAGTTCACATACCCATGGGTCACGCACATACCTACGCTCCCATGGTCAGCTGACTTATCAACTCACAAATAAGTCATTCACAGACCTATGTCCTTAAGGTACCAGTCTAAATCCCCCCGAAGGCACACAAGGATAAGAGGATCCTTTTCCAAAATAAAACTGACCTCCTGTGATAGCAAGTATGATAGGTATGTCATATACATAAGAAATACATACACTAGGCATTCACACAACCTAAGTAATCATATATCAATATAGATGTAAACACCTTTCATCTAGTTAATATCATAGGTAGCAAGTTTACCCCGAACATAACACATAATATATTTTCCGTTTGATAACTCTCTTGTCGTATCAATTTGAGTAATTTAACCTATCCCAAAAGGTTACTAGGTCTCTTATTAGTTTCTAATGTCATCTCAGTACTTGAAACCCTCCGTTGCTGCCCGTAATCTTATATCATCATTAATTCCCGTTATTGTTTCAATTCGAACGATTTCTAATCGTACCTCACTCGGTAGACCCTCGTAAGAAATGTCATTCAATTCCCTAAGTTATACATTCTTCGATAATACTAAGACCTTACTAACTTTATCTAAGTCCCACAATATTATATTAATCACCTTAATAACCAACATCGGCTTTGGAATAATCATTAAACCTCAAGGAGAAAGAATTGTAAAAAAAATCAGAAGGGGTCGATCGATCGAAGAAAAGGGGTCGATCGATTGATGGTTTGATCGATCCATATTCTTGAGTCGATCGATCGACCAAGCAGGTATCAACCCAGAAATTCTTAACAGTTACGGGTTCTCCACTTTTTACACCTCAAACTCTTCATTATAATGTCCAAAACTCACAACTAAATATACTAATCAACCTACTAACATGTTTACATCATTCCCCACGTTTTAAATTCATCAAATCAACCTATAACATCAATTTCTGAAATCAAAATACCCAATTTTCATAAAAAAACCTATTTTTTCTATTTCTTCAAGAACATCATATAATTCAGTAAAATTTCATAATTCTCTACCCATAAATCATAAATTCGTGGTTGTTATCATCTCCAACGATTACTACATGCAAGTCCTATCCAGATTATGATTTTAAACCTTTCAAATCCATTCAATTTTCATTTTTCATGATAAATCTTCAAATCTATAAAAACATGTAAACTATATGCTTTGAATCTTTGCAAGATAAACCACTTGACTTAAGTTTGACGTTCTGATTCGTTGATGGTGTTCCAGGGCTGGTTCTCTCCTTTCCGGTCACAATTCCGTCGAAAATGGTGGTGGTGGGTGGTGGTTTTGGTTTGGGGACTTTTTGTAACCTCTCCTCTAACTCACGTAACCCACCCCTTTGTTTTTGACTGATAATGGCCCAAATGGACTTTCCAATAATAATTAAATAAACACTAAATTTCGTGGATCTTAATTCCTTAATTTTTAAAATTACCAAAATACCCTTTTGGGTTGTCGGTTGGGCCTAAAAGTGCCCCGGGACCCAAACTAAACCCCCAGCTAGTGTTTTCTGACTATCTCGAACCTTCCGGACGCGCTGGCAAACTCAAAAAGCTCATACAGATGACATAAAAAAATACTTTTAAATCAATGAAATTTTCCTGACACGACTGACACGCGCGTCCCAACTAAATTACCGAAACTACCGTATTTTCAACTCACGACATTTTTAATAAATTCAATGATCATATATTAGCATAATCACTCAGTAATATTAAACAACCTATTAATAACCAAATACTAACTCTCGTCTCACTAGCATTTAAATCCGAATTTATTTTCGAATTAATTAATTTTCTAATTAAGTATCCCAAATTAATTTAATAAATCCCATAATTAAAAGCAATTCCATTTAATTAGCCTCATAATTAAAAGCCAGAAAAATACGAACCTCATAATTAAAAGCCATAAAAATATGAGGTATTACATACTTCCCCCCTAATAACGGAATTTCGTCCCGAAATTCGGAAAAATAAGGCATACCTGGAAAAATTTGGTATCCTCCAGTACTCAAAACCAAATTTAAAGAAAGGCCCAATCACTAAAACCCTCGCTTCACAACAAGCTTGTTTAATAGTCGTGATACTTCATTAGTTATAGGGTTACACTTCAATAAATGCACTTCACGTTGTGCTCTTACTAAACAACATTCGAATGAAAATAGCCTATACATCATTGGCTGCATTATCTCAATATTATTGTGAGTCCGCACCTCACTATGCATTAAATCTCGCGTTCACACCAAACTCCCATCTTGGAAGAAATCAATAACATATCTGACTACTCTTGCCCATTCTTTGAATCTCTGTTCTCGACGTTGTGACTTTTACACAAGGGAAAAGCACCTCAGCCGGTTGGTGTTACACAAAACATTTGTAAGCACCTTGTTCACTATAGATAGATACAGTTGCTTTCACCCAACCCTACCATTAGGTAATATCTTCTCCCCATTACCACAATATACCTCATTTACTAGTTATACCCGATTTGAAATTGAAAAGATCGCAATGAATCCAAAATTTCTTTCATACAATCCACCAATCATCAATCATCTTGCGCCTACACCTCGGGCTATAGGTGATACAACCCTCAGAACGAAGCGTTATTTCCACTACTTCTTGCTACCCTACATTGAAGGTGGATTTTGGGGGTCTCCAGTTGGTTCTGAAAAATACTACGTAGGACCACGTACCGGCGTGTTCACTATCTAATAGTGTAAATCACCCAATATAACCATCTCTCTCCTTTTGGACAACCAGTCCCACATATTCGAAGGAACTCGTTACTTATCTATAAGTTGGCAACCCCTCAAGGAAAGTTACCAACTTGACTCTTCCATTCCTGGAATCGTCGGCTTGATACAAAATTATCTGGTTGATCATCTTACCCCAATCGATCTACTACTTACTACACCCCTTTCAAGACCGACTTTCGCGTATAATTCTTCCCTTTAAGTGCTAATGATCTTCTTCTTCTCTCGACGTATACCAAAAGTTTCGACCCTTGCACTTTTCACCACGTTATGCACATCTGGGCCCTATATACCTTATTGACATCCTCATTCTATTTACTCTTGAGTCACCCTAAACATTCGATTGGTCGGGACTCTACTCCAAATTGTCCATAATAATTAAATATTTGCCTTCTTAAGATATATCCCCTTATTAAATGGCTTTCCACTGCCTTTTTACTAAATTCGGACGTGCTACACTGATTACACATGATATTCATTAATACCTTTTCTTACGACATTTAATCCCATAAGTAATAATTTCACCCATCTATATCCCTTCTTTCGACGATTACTACATTAGTAAACCAAGATATCTACACCCCTTATAACCCATGCATACGATTTTAAACATTGCATACGCTTCATACGTATTCCAAACTCTTTATTTCTCCTGCATTTATAACGTGGCTATACCACTTGGGCGTTCTCAACCACCCCGGACTTGAAATCCTACATCCTCCTTAACCTCAATGCATTCTTCAACCCTCTGTAATAAATCCAACATTATCAGTACTTACCTCGTAATTCACTAACAACTGGCTCTACTGGCCTTATATCGTAAATTTACCCCTTGTTACTTCCAGTTATAACTACTTACTTTCATAACGATCGAGGTACCGAATTAATGGACGAATGGTCAAACATCTCCCTACCACCAATCTTACGCTAAGTTTCATGCGTGGGATGTCTCGCAAAGGGAAATCTAAACAAGGACCCCCCCGATACACTACTACCTAACATTGTTGGTCATTGGGATCCGTTAAACCCTTAGTCCATAACATGTACCCCTATATTCCCGTCTCTTAACAACAAAGTTACATCTCCTTCCGCAATGACACTCAAACAAGGAACTCTTTCTGAAGACACTTTCTCTTAACATTGATGGTAATCACATTCCATATACACCATACAAATAACATCGGGGCTCTCAAAACACGTCCCCAGACACACAACTATGGGTTTAAACTCCCAAATCTCTAAAGGCTGATAAAATAATGCCCTCTTCTTCTTACTACATCCTGAGCGTTAGTTATAATAACCAGCTAAATCTTTTCGCTGACTAGTAAACCAATTACATACGAATCATTATACCTTTTTGAAATCACAACAATATATATATATATATATATATATATATATATATATATATATATATATATATATATATACACACAAAAGTACAATTGCGAGCCCGACCCTCTCACAGATGGGGCCTCGCCAGAACAAAACATTCTACACCAAGGTAGTAACCTCGATAAACTTGCAATACCAGCACACTATCAGTATAAGCATATTATAAAATCATAATTAGGATAATATCATACTCGTATAACACAACACTAAAATGACTAATTTCAATAAAGTATATACCGCTATCAATATACCCATTCATCCCCCGCGAATGATAATAAAGGTAACCCCACTCTACCAGGGATAATATTCACATAAATAATAAAATTCCTGATATACTCACTAAACTCGACTCTCAAGCGAAAATAACAATTATAACAAATGTAGCAACTAATTCATGCCACAAACAACATGCAACATCATCTGAGGATATAACTCATACTTCTATCGTGACAATAGTCCTGGCTGCTCAAATGGTTTCTAGACTTAACACACCTGTCCGTACCAAACCGAATATTTTAATAACTATTTCCCTTGCCAGGCACAATACCTTTATCTCACACTTGCTTCGGGAAACATTTATAACGTACGTGTTTCACTGCCCACAAAATACCTCTACACATACTCTACTTATCTCTGGTCACACTGACCATGTTAAGGTGGTGCTTCTCTCGGACGTTGGTAGTCTCGGCTATGATGACTACCTCCATTGTTCCCTTAGCTTGATGGACCTAAGGAACACGCTACTAGTTTCAACACTTCTTCCTGAAATTACCTTCGCTCGGTAAACAATTCAGCTTCCCAAATTATTTAAGCAGGTTCCCTGATGGATCTTCCCCTTGTGGTGCTTCTCCAATACCATTTTCCCAGTCTTGCTCTATAGAAATTACTCGATTCTTTCATCTCTCCACCCAAGGAAACGTTTACCTCCAAATTAACACTACGCGACATTATTACCATCTGCATTGACCGTCCATGCAGAATTCCCTAGAATAGCTAACAATTCTTCTTTTATGTAATTTCTCCCTTTAATATCCTCTTCTCCATTTCACCTACTTCACCCGGTGTAAGGTCCGCTACATAATTAAATTTCTCCTCACAAAGTGACCCCTGTCCTGCCCTCTTGTGTGAGTTCAGAATCACATTCTCCTTTCACCCTGAACATCTGATGAAGGAACTTATGGTCAAACCATACGTGTACGCCTTCTCTTGATAAAACATTCCACTTCTAAGTGTGGTGGTTGCCTCTCATCATTGAAACTCCGCTCTTACGTGCCAAGAAAAATTTTCCCCAATTTTTTTTTTCACTCTCGATTGGCCATACCTTGACATATGTCCAAGCCTTTGGATATATTACGTTCATTTGGCTAGCACACGCCATCTTCGCATTTTGAATATTTCCACTGCTGGTTCTCTTCAACGTTTCACCTAACTCTTTCTTTCCCATTCCAACCATGTTGGGTGAGTCTTATTTGACCCCACTTTCTACCTTAGTTGTGCCTGGAAGTCACAAGTCGCGCCTTGGCCGTCTGTACCGTCCTGGACTTCCCTGCCATAATATGGGTGACTTCGACTATGGTCATCCTTCTTTAATAAATTATAACCTCAACTGATCTTTTGCCTCCTGCTGTTCGCCCAATTGTCTTCGCCTGACGTACTGTATTGTTCAGCACATGAACACACCCGATTGTAACTAAGATTCACTATCATATGTGTCATAGCAGGAGAACAAAATCTCACCAAAGAAATCAATAATCCCAAACATAGGGCTCTACATCAAAGAAAGCTACGCTAGAAGCATAATAAGCTGCACAGATCCTAAAGGACACTAGAACCTGATGCTCTGATACCACCTGTAATACCCCGTCTAATTAAATACCGGGTAGATACTCCTTTATCAAATTAATACAGAATATCCAGTTGGTTCAGTCTTAGCATCACTGTCGAAAAAAATTAAATTAATTACTAGCCACCTAATATTTAATAAGAGAGATGTCAAATTTTATTAATTAAGCCAACAATTAAACAAGAATTTAATTAATAAACCATCAATCGCATAACAAATCTCATAAAAATGCTCATCGAGACGAAATCAAATAAGTCTGGAGTAAACACTCCAATAATAAAGATGCTAGAGTAAATAAATGTCCCAACACAGGAGTCCGAATAAATAATGAACCCAAAAACTGAAATACTGAAAGTCTGCAACTACAACCTCTAAATAAGAATGGGCGACATGCCCTAACTGATACGAATGACTCTGAAATAATCAAGGATAAAATTAGATCGTCTACTACCAAGATCCTGTAACTTCCACAGCAACTACAAAACGTCATCTGAATGGAACTCCTATGCTTGGCGTCCCTGTGGCTGGGCACCTAAAATGTTTTTACAAAACAAAAATAGATTTGGAGGAAAATGGGTCAAAGCCCGATGTGAAAACAATTTAAAAGTTTAGCAAGTGTTTAAATTATAATTAAACAACACATATTATAAACACGTTAGTTGCGTACTCTCACATGAGTTTCTTACCTCTCAACTACTGTGCCCGTCTAACGTATGTCTTTAACCCATCCTAGTTATGCTACTATCTGAATAGTTTGTATCACTCCTGCCTTTGCATTCTGACATAGAGTATCTACACGTAACCCCCAAATAAGCCATATTTATAACCCATGTTCACATTCATTAAATTACTTATCTCAAGTGTTAAATAAATTCTCACTCTTAACCCATTCAAATATCTTAGTTATTCACATCTACTAAGCAACAATAAACCAGTCACAAGTACATAAGTATATCACTCTCAGTACATAAATACATATATGGCACCCCTAGGCTAAGCTGCGGTGCACGCATACTCTGCTATCGAATCCCGGTACATCATGTACATAGGGACTACGAGTTTCGAATCTCTCAAGAACTGTTTCAATAAACAAAATCACACATATTAGAGATGAATATAGTTCATATATCCATGGGTCACGCGCATACCTACACTCCCATGGTCAGCTGATTTATCAACTCACAAATAAGTCATTCACAGACCTATGTCCTTAAGGTACCAGTCTAAATCCCCCCGAAGGCACACAAGGATAAGAGGGTCCTTTTCCAAAATAAAACTAACCTCCCATCATAGCAAGTATGATAAGTATGTCATACACATAAGAAATCCATACACTAGGCATTCACACAACCTAAGTAATCATATATCAATATAGATGTAAACACATTCCATCTAGTTAATCTCATATGTAGCAAGTTTACCCCGAACATTACACATAATATATTTTTCGTTTGATAACTCTCTCGTCCTATCAATTTGAGTACTTTAACCTATCTCAAAGAGGTTACTAGGTCTCTTATTGGTTTCTAATGTCATATCAGTACTTGACCCCCCCCCCCGGTTGCTCCCCGTAATCTTATATCATCATTAATTCCCGTTATAGTTTCAATTCGAACGATTTCTAATCGTACCTCACTCGGTAGACTCTCGTAAGAAATGTCATTCAATTCCCTAAGTTATACATTCTTCGATAATACTAAGACCTTACTAACTTTATCTAAGTTCCACAATATTATATTAATCACCCTAATAACCAACATCGGCTTTGGAATAATCATTAAACCTTAAGGAGAAAAAATTGTAAAAAAAAATCAAAAGGTGTCGATCGATCGAAGAAAAGGGGTCGATAGATCAATGGTTCGATCGATCGACATTCTTGAGTCGATCGATCGACCAAGAAGGTATCAGCCCAGAAATTCTTAACAGTTACGGGTTATCCACTTTTTACACCTCAAACGCTTCATTCGAACGTCCAAAACTCACAACTAAATATACTAATCAACCTATTAACATGTTTACATCATTCCCCACGTTTTAGATTTATCAAATCAACCTATAACATCAATTTCTGAAATCAAAATACCCAATTTTCATATAAAAATCTAGTTTTTCCCATTTCTTCAAGAACATCACATAATTCAATCAAATTTGATAATTCTCTACCCATAAATCATAAATTCGTGGTTGTTATCATCTCCAACAATTACTACATGCAAGTCCTATCCAGATTATGATTTTAAACCTTTCAAATCCATTCAATTTTCATTCTTCATGATAAATCTTCAAATCTATAAAAAGATTTAAACTATATGCTTTGAATCTTTTCAAGATAAATCACTTGCCTTAAGTTTGACATTCTGATTCGTTGATGGTGTTCCAGGGCTAGTTCTCTCTTTCTTTCCGGTCACAATTCCATCGAAAATGGTGGTGGTGGGTGGTGGTTTTGGTTTGGGGACTTTTTGTAACCTCTCCTCTAACTCACGTAGCCCATCCCTTTGTTTTTGACTGATAATAGCCCTAATGGCCTTTCCAATAATAAATAAATAAACACTAAATTCCGTGGGTCTTAATTCCTTAATTTTTAAAATTACGAAAATACCCTTCCGGATTGCCAGTTGGGCCTAAAAGTGCTCCGGGACCCAAACTAAACCCCCGACTAGTGTTTTCTGACTATCTCGAACCTTCCGGACACGCTGACGCACTCAAAAAGCTCATATGAATGACATAACAAAATACGTTTAAATCCATTAAATTGTCCTGACACGACTGACATGCGCGTCCTAACTAAATTACCGAAATTACCGTATTTTCAACTCACGACATTTTTAATAAATTTAATGATCACATATTACCATAATCACTCAGTAATATTCAACAACCTATTAATAACCAAATACTAACTCTTGTCTCGCTAGCATTTAAATCCGAATTTATTTTCCAAATAATTAATTTTCCAATTAATTATCCCAAATTAATTTAATAAATCCCATAATTAAAACAATTCCATTTAATTAACCTCATAATTAAAAGCCATAAAAATACGAACCTCATAATTAAAAGCCATAAAAATATGGGGTATTACACCCAACCTCTCTCCTCTAAGTAACGAAATGATTCCAATAACGATTTGACTTCAACAGTAAGATCCTCATCAACTGGGCTGAATTCTTTCTCAAAATTTTTATGACTCATATCTAGAGACAAATCAGGTGGCCAAGCATGTAGATCGGCTTGGAAACTATCTCGTGGGGTAGTGACATCATTCACTTGTTGAATGTACTTGACTTCATTCTCTCCCTCATCAGATGATAACCTCTCTAAATTAAACACATTCAAGCTTATAATCATGTTCCCAAACGATAGCACTTTCCTTCTATGACACCTAATGACGACATCAGATATGGCGAGGAAAGGATAACCCAAAATAATAGGTATTTATGCAATAGGATTTTCACTTGCTGGGTGTCCAAGACAACGAAATTGACGGGAGATACAAAATCACCCACTTTAATTATTACGTCCTCAATAATACCTCTCGAAATTTTCACAGAATGGTCGGCTAAGGATGAGGTAATCTTAGTCGGCTTCAACTTCCCCAATCCTAGTTTTTCATACATGGTGTACGATAGAAGGTTCATGCTTGCTCCTAAATCTAGAAGGGTTTTCTCAATGATGTGCTTCCATATCTTTATAGAGATCATCAGAGTTCAAGGATTCTTATATTTTATGGGAGTTTGATAAGAAATGATTGAGATGGCTTGCTCGGAGAGAAAATCTTTCTTAGGTATATTGGTGCTTCTCTTGAAGGGACAAAGGCCCTTCAGAAATTTAGCGTAGGACGAGACTTGTTGAATATCATCAAGTAGTGGGATATTGATTTGTACTTGCTCGAATACTTCCAACATTTTGTCAACTAGTTCTTTTTTCTTTTAGAGCACCAAATGTTGGGGAAATGGATCTTTTGGAACATAAGTCTCTATAGATGGTTCAGAAGATGAGGGTGGGTAGGAAGTTCGATCCACGGGTGGATCTTCCTTCTCCTTACGTTTCTTGGGTTCACTCTCGTTGGTTAGAGAGACATTCTTTTTTGCTTCCTTACCAGAATAAAGTGTGATGATGGCTTTGATATCCTATTGGGTTTGTGAAGAACCTAAATTGTCTTGAACAAAATATTGCCCTTTAGGTATGTTCCCTTTAGGATTAGGCTCGGGTTGACTCGAGAATGTTCCTTTATTTCTTTCACTCAATGCGTTCACTAGTTGGCTCACTTGAACCTCGAGTTCGGATATGGATTGAGTGTTCGTGTGCAAGCTCTGATGGGTGGATTGGAGGACACTTGAGTCAACTATTGGAATCAGAGGGTACTTTGAGCAAGCAAATTCATCGTATCCTCTAAAGCTTGGATCTCTTGGGATGAACTATGCGTTGGTTTGGGGGAGTTATTTTGTAAACCCGGAGGTGGGTTACCAGCAGATTGACCTCCACTTCCTTGGTATTGACCCTTGGACCATGAAAAATTGGGTGGTCTCGCTACCCCGGATTATACACATTGGAGTATGGGTCGTACTTTTGACTATATTGGCAGATGGAATTTGCTTGCTCGTGAATGCACTGTGGCTTGAAAGTGAGGGACAATTCTCGACTAAATTATTGAATCCGTAGGTGCGGTTCGTAGGTGCGGTTCGATTTCCCTCCTTGCTCATGTTGCACATAGGGAAACCTACATGTCGCACGACCGTAGGTGCGGTTCGATTGCCCTCCTTGCTCATCTCCAAAGCTTCTAAACGTCGAGTTAATATGGTCACTTTGGAATTTAAATCATAACTTTGTTCGACTTGGTGAGCAAAACCCTCATTGGACGCCGTGGACATAGATTTCTAGGACTACCCACGCGTCGCCCTCACTTTTATCGGTAAAATCACCGTTACATAGTGACTCGAGCACAATTCGAGTATTTCAATCGAACCCCTCATATAAAATTTGAACTTGGCGTCCCATCTCAATCCCATGGTGCGAACACTGCAGTAAAAAGTCCTTTAATCGCTCCAAATACATCCATAAGGCTTCTCTTTCCTTTTGGATAAGTTTGTTGATGGCGTGATGTATCGACATTGTCTTTTGATTGTGGAATAATTTCTGCAGGAAGGCGACCCTCGTTTGGTTCCAAGTGGTGATGGATTCAGGTTTTAACAAGTTAAACCAACTCTTGGCTTTGTCTTTCAACGAGAACGGGAACAATTTAAGTTTAACAATCTCTTCGGAGGGTTGTTGGTAATTAATGGTCCCACAAATCTCTTCAAACTCACGCACGTGGAGGTAGGGATCCTCTTTTTCCTTACCTCAAAATACGGGCAACAATTTGATTGTTCCTAGATGGAATAGGAAATCATTTGCGTTGTGATCGGATAAACGTATGCGTGAAGGTTATCTAGACCTAGTCGGATAAAGGTAATCTTTTAAGGGCACGTGGTGCTAACTCATGTCCCGTATCGATGAATATCGAAAATCTACCTATGTAAGTATCGCGAATCCTAGACTCCACACTCGACAAATGACCAATATGATCTCGAAACCAACTTCACATACACTGAGCTCACAGGATTTTTTTCCTTTTTATTTTCTTTTTATTTATTTATATATTTTTCTTTTTATTTTTTCATGTGAAGAAAATTAAAAACAAATAATTTGACTCAAACCACGTAATTCCTAGTTAACATAGAGCAAATTAAATTATCTAATTTAGGTGAGTAGAAGTTTAATTTTAAAGTCTAGTTTTTTCAAGAATAATCTACGATAGTAGGGGTCTTCGAACTAATCTCCCTAATTTGACAGTTCCTACTCTTTGACAATGGAGAATTTAAAAGATAACCAACTACGATTATCACCTCAAATCCCATCTTTTCCTCCAAGTAGGTTGTCGGTACGAAAACTCATTAAAAAATTCCAATCCTAGACAAGGAGAAACATAACCTATTTGACAAATCCATATTGGAGTAGCTTTTAATTCTAGCCTCGTCAAGAGGTTTTCTATGAGCTATGTGATATCCTAAGGACAACGTTTACTTGGTTTTAAATTGAATGTGATGGCTTGGGATATGCGAATTCTTTATTAATTAGTAATTTTCGGGCTAAGAACGAGTGATGAAATCTCTACCATATATTTCACACGGGTTTTTCCCTTAAGTCAATTTATGCAACGTGATAATTGAAGAGGACGTCAATCGGGATGAAACGTCACCTGCATTTCAGCCGTCCCCAAGAGTTCATTGTGCTCATGCAAGATTGCTTAAGTTTTTTTCACGTTCGATTACCGTTGTACACTTTTTTCTAAATTTTTCTTCACTTTTACCTTTTTCTTCTTCTTTTTGTGTTTTTTAATGTGTTACTGAAAAATAACACACAAAAAACTACACCAAGTGTAAAGTGCGACACAAAAAATAAAGTAATAAAAAAATTAATACGACACACGCACTAGTGGTCTATTTAACACAAAAAATAATCAAGCACATTTATGAAACAAATTTGAACTTTATTTTGATTTTTTATCTTATTTTCTAGAATTAGAAAAATCACTAATAGAAATAAAAATTATTTTTTGATTATTTTTTTTGCAACTAATTACAGAAAAAAATTGATTTTGGAAATTAAAAAAATATATGTATATTTCTTTAAAAAAATTCAACTTTTTATATATTTTTGTAATAAACTAGTTCTAAAACTACTCTTTACTAAAAAAAAACTTAAATCTAATTTTTTTTATACAAATTAAAAAAATAGAAAATATTAGTTGCTGTTTTTTTTTTTCAAATTTTTTATCTTCAAGAATTTTTTACTAACAAGAATGTGAAAACTAAAAAAAACTAGTTCGAAAGTCCCAACTTCTTTTAACAAAAAATGTCAAATCCCTAACAGCGGCACCAAAAACTTGTTTGTCAATTTATAAAATATCGTAAGTGCACGGGCTATTTTGAAATAACGAGTGTAACTACGAGTCGAACCCACAGAGATTTATCAATTTTAACTTTTAAAAGAATTACAACTGTCCAACTAGAAAAATGGAGTAGCAAATAATTATGCACTAAAGTAAGGAAAAGTAATTACGAATAATGAGATCAACACAGGAGAGTTGTATACAATATGAAATAATCAGGCTTTGGGGTTCATTTATCGTGTAACTAATATTTCACACTAATCTAACGTTGTCATTCCCTTTCTATAATTTAAATTAAACCGGCTCTCGTCACGTTTAATTCAAAAAATAAGATGGTTATGTTCAAAATATTTTTAGCGTCTCTACTAGACGGCTAAAATCCATATTCTCTTAGAAAATATATGTTTTGAAATTTGCAAATGTATTTAAGCATGGACTATCAAAACATTCAAAGTGTAAGCATAATTCATCAAAATTTACTATCTTTAAATCTTAAAACTAGATTTGACAAAACAATTTTGAAGGTTTTAAAACACACTCTTGTGTCATTTTAAAATGAATACCAAATTTTTAATAACAATTAAAACGAATAGAGAATAAACAACACTTAAATTAACGTGACAGTATTAGCTAACCATGATAAACTTCACCATAATCCTAATAGAAGAATTAAGATACCCTAATGAAAGACAAATTATAATAATGAGTAGAAAGTTTCATTAATAAATCAAGCTTACAATAAGTTCTCGTACAATAATCTTCAATCCTCTAAAAAATGATAAAAACTTGACCCTCAAATTGAATACAATCACTCAAAAATTGCTTCCTGAAATTGTATGTGAAATTGTGAGCTCAAGTGTTCTTTTTATTGGGCAAGATGTGAGGTGTGTGAGTTGGAGTGAAACTCTCTTTGATTGGTTGTCTTTGAGTTGGTGATTATCTCTTGGAGTCTTGGGGAGAGTTGAGAATAATTTAGAAGTCTTTTTTATTTTATAATTATCCCCAATTTTTGGCACTATTCACAACACCAACTTTAATCGCATTTTTAGCCCTAAAACTTCAAAAACTCATTTTCGCCCAAACTTCAAAGTTGTGAGTCTTATAAAAAACTTTTCGAAAAACTATGGCACGGCCTCAATGAACACTCGAGTAATTTTATAATTTTTTTTAGTACAACTGTGTCAACCGCGTCGTGTCATGTCACGACGTATCTTGACAATTTTTGCGTATCGACTCCTTTGTTGTTCTAATATCGAGCTACCGATAAAAATACAAAATAAAAATAATTAATTCAAATTTAGGGTCATACATATTCAGAAAATTACATAATTACCCCTCTTTGTATTTTAGCACCCCTAAATGCATAAGTTACTTATTTTGATCCGGAATTCAACCAAATTTCAGATAGAACTTTTGTTTGCCTAGATAAACATTAAATTGTTTATAGGTCCATAAAGTTTCCAAAATTATGATTTCACCCTCTGAAGTTACTAAATTACATTTTTTAATTCAAATTTTATTCAAACTTCTGTTTTTCTTTTTATTCGCCAAAATGACTCTAAAAGCTCATTGTTTATGATACAACGGGCCTAACAAGGCCTAGATTTAGGCATAAATAATAAAAAATTATGCACTCATAACCTTATCAAGAACAATAAAATATGCCCACACAAACTTCACCTCCATGAGTGCCGCTAGATCACATAATGAACCAAACGATTGCTTCACAAAATTGAAAGTTGCTTGAAGAGGCTAAGAGAAATGATATTGTGGATCTCATACATGAAATTTTTGGACCAATGGATCAAGGGTTGTAGACCTCAATATATAGGAAGCTATATCTTGAATGGATAGATATGATGCCAAAAGTCTTTAAATTCCCAACCATCTCTCTCTTTTCAGGAGATGGAATTAAGTCTATAGTGGAGAATGTTGCTAGGTTCACTAGTCAATATGTTAATGATAGAACAAATAAGGGGAATTTATTTTTTGAGTTCGCTAACTCATGCATCCTTTTCCATATTCATAAGTCTTCCACTTAACTCTGTACAAACTTGGCAACAAATGAAAGATATGTTTTATGCACAATTCTTCCAAACCGAGCCAAAAGTATTTATGGATGATTTAGTTAGACTAAGCCAAAAACTAATGAAAAGGTAACCACCTTCATAAAAAGGTTTAAAAGGATAGGAATAAATTCAAAATAGTTCCACCCGAGTTTAATTTCTCAAATTAGACCAAAATGGGTTAGAATTTAGACTTCAAAAAATCTTTGACACAACTGAACTCAGGGATTTAATAGAAATAACTGCCAATGTATCTAAATGTGAGGCTTTTTTAGAGGAGGAGCATGAAAGAAATACCTCTTCTTTCAAGACATGTTACAAGGATCATAACCCAAAAATAAATGTTGCTGATAATATAAGAACTGGTACAATAGTCTGTGAACCATTGGTTCAAAAGAAATCAACGACAGAGTCTTTTGGCCCCAAATCAAACGAAATGATAAAAAAGTATTCATTTGATATTTCTAAGGCAGATGAGATATTTGATTACCTCTTAAAATTAAAGATATTAATATCATCTGATGATGCTAATACACCAAATGAAATTAAAGAAAAAAACTATTATAAGTGGTACAATATGTTCTCCCACTCAACTAATGCTTGGTTCATTTTTCACGATGGGATTTAAGAGTTGATCAGAAGAGGAAAAATTAAGTTTCCTAAGAGAGAAGAAAACAACACGGGGTTGACGAAGTCCTCTTTCCCAACCTAAAATTGGTGGAAAGAAATATACAGTCAATTCAACTGCCTCAAAACAAAGGTCATGTTGAATTTAAGACTAAGACTAAGACTGAGTCAATGACTTTAAAGCTTAAAATGAATAAAGACCCAGACCCAAAAAGCATGAAACACCTATGCATCAAGTGTGGGGAACAATATGCAGAGATGTTCTATTTTTGTCTTCGAAGTGAAAATAACAATTAAAAAGCAACACGAATTGAAAAACGTTTATACTAACAAAGCTCATGTGTTCCATGGCTAAAAGGAATTCCATGGCAAAGCCTTTCAAAAGGTGAGACTATTTTATGGTCCTTACGACCCTCAAGGAAATGTCAATATACCATGAAATCACCAATACATCAGGCTTGGCTTCAATGAAGTTAAATCACGTCAGTATTTGGGGAGCTCATAGCTTATAAAGATTCTAAAACCAATTCCAATGGTGAAAAGAGTGTTTGACTGTTAGTAGTCCGAGACTCCAAAGTACCCAAATAATCCAATTAAATGCCAAGCAGGATAAAAAAGGTTAAGCCTTAACAAGTAGATCCTGGTATATGGCATTTGGTGTAATCACCAAAATCAAAGAGAATCGTACCCAACAAAGAAGAATCCAAAGAAAGTTGAGGGATTCCCAAGAGGCCTAAAAAATTATGCGCTCCAGTGGATCAGAAGGGTTTGATTCATCATCATCAAAGCTAAAGCCAAGGTTTTATAAAAATACAGATGGAAGTCAATTTTCTTTATACTTATTAGTTGAAAAGCTCTAAGAATGGGAAAACACATGAGTGTAGATGGAGAATGTTCATCCGGGGATAACTCTTCTTATGAGGAAGAAAATGAGGAAATGATAGTTGATACAGTATGACCTGATTATGGAACTGAGCAATAATAATTCATAGAGTTTGGGTATTTGCCTCAACAAGTGACAATTAATATGGTCGTAATCCTCTTAAAGAGGCTCTAAGATGGAGATGGACGAGAGGTTCCAAAATTGAAAGAGGATGAAGATGAAAAATCTGAGGTAGATAACTTTAATATGTTTGTATCTACTCTAAATTTGATATAGGGGTTAAAAGAGCCTACTGAAAATATAACTAATCATATTAAACCTTTGTTTATAAAAGCCTGGATAAATGGGATTTTAATTAATAAAATATTGGTAGATAACAATGTTCTCGTTAATATAATGCCATACTCCATGATTTCTAAAATAAATAAACAAAATACTAAACTGGTCGAGATTAAAATTATAATCTTTAGTTTTTACGGGGATAAAAAAATCAACCAAAAGTGTACTACTAGTTGATATTAAAGTAAGAATTGGAAAATATAAAACTTATTTATTCATCGTTAATGAAAAATTAAGCTTCAATGAATTACTTGGTGGAGATTGTATTCACTATAACAAATGTATTCCTTCTTCTATGCATCAGAAACTACTTTTGGTGAAAGAGGATGGGAGAGTAGAAGAGGTGAAGGTTGATCCATTACCTTTTCAAACTAGTTATAACTATATGGAGGCTGGGCTTTAGCAAGATAATGTAGGACCAGTAAAAGCAGATGCTTTCGTACCAGAACCATCAGAGGCAGAAGTCTCAGATGAGTTAGTTTTCGATTTAATAGGACTAAGTGAAGAAAATAAAATAGATTATTAATGGGTAATACATTCATTGATATTAATCAAGCCAATGAATGGTTGGCCACAGTTTTATATAAGTTAAGAGAATTGGAATTGAATACCAAAATTGGTGAAGAAAATACTATTAATTGGGGTAATCATGTCTTTAAAAAAGACATGGAGGATGATAATCCTCAAAACAATGGTGAATTCGGAAGTTCACGAATAAATTATGAAGAGCTTATGGTGAACCAACCGAATCCTTTGATATAATTAAATTTGGGAACCGAACAGAATAAGAGAGTCACATACATCAGTACCAACCTAAGCAAAGAAGACCAGCGATTTGTTATAGCCCTTCTACATCAGTATATGGATTGATTTTCCTGGGAATATGATGATATTCCTGGCTTGGACACGAAATTGGTGGGACACATATGACCAATAAAAGAAGGCTACGAACATGTTAAACAATTGACAAGATAAATGACTCCATAAGTCACAACTAGGATAAAAGAAGAAATAGAGAGGCCGCTGACGACTAGGTTTATTCGAACTACTATGCATGTTGCAAGGATGTATAATATAATGCCAATAATTAAGAAAAATGGAAAATTAAGAGTGTGCATTGATTTTAGGAATCTAAATGCAACCACTCCAAATGATGAATATCTAATACTAGTGGTAGATTTATTGGTTGATGTATCAGCTAATTATGTTATTATGTCTATGATGGATGACCATTCTGGTTATAATAAAATATGCATAGCTGAACAAGATGTGCATAAAGCTACCTTTAGGTTCCTTGGTAACTTGGGGACTTTCGAATGAATAAAACTGCCATTTCGATTAACGAATGCATGGACTAAGGGGATGAATACAATTTTTCATAACATGGTTGACACCTTTTTGGAGTGTTATATTGATGATATAATTATCAAGTTAAAAATAGTAAGTAATCATATTACACACTTAAAAAATTCCTTTGAAAGAATGAGACTTTATTAACTTAAAATGAATTCGTTAAAAAGTGCCTTTAGAGTTTCTACAAGAAATTTCTTAGGATATTTGGTACACCAAAGAGGAATACAAGTTGACCAAAACAAAGCTAAAGTTATAGTTGAAAGAATAACCCCCAAGAATAAGAAAGAATTATAAAGTTTTTTGGGTTAAGTTAATTTCCTCCATAGATCTATATCTAATATAACAGGAAAAACTAGAGAGTTTTATCGAATATAAAAGATCAAGAGGAGATGGATTGGAAGGAATAACATGAGTGGGATTTTCATATACTCAGGAGATATTTGGTCAAGTAACATGTTTTGGCACCTCCAAGAGAAGACACTTCACTGAAGTTGTATATTTCAAACTTTGATGCATCAATTGAAGTTATATTGGCTTAATATTGTGAGAACCATAAAGAACAAGAAATGTATTACCTCAATAAATTTCTGAATGATTGTGAATGTAGATATCATATAATTGAAAAACAATGTTTGACTTTGTATTTTGCTGCTATGAAACTAAGATATTATTTATTGCCTAGAGAGGTATATTATATTTCAAAGTTTGATTTAATCAAATACATGTTAAACATGCCTATTTTGCGCAACAAAATTGGTAAGTGGGTGTTAGCCCTCTCTTTTAGTTTTGCCTACATTATGTACCTAAAAGAGCAGTAAAAGGATAAAGTTTGATTAACTTTTTAGCAGATCATCCATGTGAGGATGAGATAGATGGGGAATATGAGATATGGTATTTATATATCCAAATCCAGGGAAGTTATGGTTTGATGGTTCAGAGACTGAGATAATGTAAGGAATGGGGTTGATTTATATAAGTATGCTCTCGTCCAGATGACACTATGCCACCTAATCAGACACTACAGTCTCCCCCACAGATAAGACTAGTCTTCACATCTATACCTGATATACAGTGATAGCTAGCCACACTACAGTCTAATCGTAAAGGGGAGGCCAACCTCATTTGTACCAGTGGAAGAGTGTCAGCCTCAAAAGACACTCATGCTACAATCCATTATATCAAAGGGTAAGGGATAGGTGTGTCAGGTACAGGCAACCACCCTATCTCATCTCAACTTTTAGCATGAAACGAGGCATCAGACAGACTTTTGGTAGGTCTAATACCAACAATATCACCTTAGATGATACCTCATACATATATGTTCATTTAGGCATGGAAAGCATGCCAAGGGAATTTCAATCATGTTTACATAAAATCATTATTGGGTATCAACAACCCACGTAAGGGAATATTCACCATGATGACCTTGATTTATGAACATATAATTGGCACTCTCCCATAGGCCTTCGAACTCAGTTGGGTGTGAAGCACATGTTATGTGTGACACTATGCACCCCTCGGCCTATAAAAGTCACACCATGTCTTGTTCAATGGGATTGACTCGTAGAAACCCTACTGTTACTCTACTAAATTAACCTTGGAGAGAGAGATAGAGAGAGAGAGAGAGCTTATACTTGTCTCCAATGGTTGTTTATTCCCTATTTTAGTGAATCACACTCTTACTTTGCACAGTGGACATTGGCCAATGACCAAACCACTTGAATACCTATGTCTACATCCATTTCTATCATTTATTTTTTTAAATTATCTGTTGATTATTCCATCATATTACATATGTCCAATATCTATATCCAGGGTGAATCTAGTGTATGGTTTTAGTATCCTCAATTTGGCATCATCCGTGCGAACATTTTCATTGTTTTTATCTTAGTTTGGATTTTCTCTTTCATCTCTGGTTGTGATACAAGTCCACCATTATTGGATATGAATCGCCATTGAAAGATCTTGGGTGGAAGAGATCGTCAGCTTCCCTATTTTATTCATCGTATTTTCTGGGGTTTTATATCCCCGTTATTATTATTTACTCTCTCTAATCAGTGATGTCTTTTGATCCACCGTCAAACGTCGGGGTTGCTTATAACCAACTGGATCCTCAATCTGAGATGGTCGATGTAGTGGCATCGCTAAGATATCTGGTGGCTAGTGAATAAGCCATGCAACACTAGTTAATGGCATTTATTGAGGACATAATGAGTCGGATCCTTCGACCATAAATCTCACTACGTCGACAATCATGAGAGGAGATGCACCACCAGCATTTGGGGAACCACCCCCAGCTCCAGCTAAAGTGATTCAGTACGGCCTAAGGAGGAAAGAGATTATTGATCCCCATCGTCTCCTCCTTGGCAAGAAGTTTCAAGATGGACTTGGGGATATGACCTATGATAAGGAGAATAGTTAGGACTCAGATGAACGATATGATATGACGAATACGTCATACCGACCAGGGAAAACTCCTCCTCTTCCTTAACAAGGCAAAAGTGGCCATTATACCCCCAAAGTCAACATATGAATAGTGAATTCAATGGACTAAGGAGAAGGCCAATATTTGATCATCCCATACTAAAAGGAGTCGGGTAGTAGCAAGTCTGGGTAGAGTTGATACAAAGATAAGGAGAAAGATAAGAAGAAGACAAACAATGCCAGGTTTGTAAAGTACACCCCTATCACTGTTAACCGCGATCTCATATTGGAACGTGATCAATGACGATAAAGAACTTAACTCACCTAAGAAACCGAGGGCCCCTACCCACAAAAGATAGAAAAGCGAGTGGTGTGACCTCCACTAGGATCTTAGCCACAAAACAAGCAAGCGTTATGCTCTAAAATACGAGATTAATAAGCTATCAAAGCAAGGAAAGCTGTAAAAGTACGTTGATAAGGGCAGGAGCCGAGGAGGTAATAGGAAGAGATATTCCTTGTTAGGGGATAACAGGTCTAAGAAGAAGGAAGTTTAAATAAATTGGAAAGAAAAAGAGTCAGACGATGATTAGGAGAATGGCCCAAATGTTAGTAAGGATCATGAGGTCCTTCACACCTTTTCCTATTTTACTCATTTTATTTCGTTGAAGGGCCATGCAAAGAATAATTTCATTTGGGCTTGCATGATTCTTGAAAATCTTCCCAATTATCCTGACAAACCGAAGGCCCACATTTCCTATTTTCTGCCTTCTTATTCATTCTTTATAAAATTATCAATTAAATATATGTTGACTTGGAAGCTTATAGGAGACTAGTTAACACTCATAATGAGCTTTAGTCTCTTTTCTATAGAGTTTTGGACGAACGAAAGTTTATTGAGAGAGTTTATATGACTATCCCATTGGACCCAACCAACTTAGGCTTCAAACCTTTGTCATTAGATACTATTCTCTTCAAGTTCAAGGAGTTAAGGCACAAGGCTCAAGAAGTTGTGTTGAATTTTCTGTCTTATGAGCCCTTATTCCTGTAAATGACTGAGTTTAAGCCTTGTCTAGATTTAGAGGAAAGGTATCTTAACTATTTGTGGAATTATTTCCACCACTGTGAAACTTACTTCTTCCCTCACAATTATACAATTCCAGGAGTGCGATGTTGTATATTTACTTAATTTTTGTAATCCCCTATCGTGAAAAATCAATGGAAGAAAGATGTTTTTCTTTGAATGATTGTTAATGACTAGGGGTTAAACAAATTATATTGTGAATGCTTATCTTTCCCATTTTATTTGGTATTCAATTTTCATATTAACTAATTTTTGTTACCTTGGCACATAATTTAGTTTATCCATTTGGTAAATAATTGCTTCATAATAAATTTTGTATGTTAAAATGTATTCATAATAATTTTTGTACTTTTTATACCAAAAATGTTCAAATTATCCTTTTTGCATGCATGTCTTTCTATTGGCAGTGGTCCCACCAAATCTCACAGCATGTGTGGAAGAGTCCAAATGACGATTTTTATTTTTCTATGGAGATAATTAATTCGAACATGGAAAACCTCTTGGTAATTGTTCTATAACCAATACACTTAGTTGTCTTGGAAATCTCACTATTTGAATTTTTATTTTTTTGGTCATTGTTAGACCACAAATCTAATCACGAGGGCATTTAGATTTATATAACCACCAAAAGTGCCACTTGTCTTCCCACTCCCCCACGATTATGCTTTTTAGAAGGAATGTACTCAAAGACACGTGTTAAGTTATGTTTAGACCTTTTTTTATATTTCAAACAGTTATAATTCAACTATTTAAGTTCATTTTAGTACATATTCTCCTTTTTTTATCGTTTGTCTTCTCTCTCCAAACACATTCTTAGCCCTAAAACATACTTACTTTTTCTCCATAGATCAACTTCCTTCTTCTCATTTAACTTTGGCTCTCTCTTGCTTTACATTGGAGGGGTGTTGCAGTCCTATTTTTCGAGTTAAGGAACGAGCCAAAAAAGCATGATGAAATTGATAGAATTTGATTTTTGTTCAACTGACATGGTACTTTCTTTCTTTTCTCGCAGGTCGAACCTATTTCAATTCCTCTTGATCATCAATGGAACCTATCTCTTCCAATGATGATGTTTACCTTCATTTTGATGAAACCTTTTGTAAGATTTTGGCCACAGATTCTATCTTTTTTTGGAGCATCCTTTGTCTCATTACATCTCTAGATAAGTCGTCTCTCTTTACCGCTGGTCCCTATTATGAAAATAAACTTCCATTGCCTGTATTCGCTTACTACCCCAAGTTTGGAGAACACAAGCTTTGGTTCAGAACTCTGATAATTTTAAAACACCATTCACATTTAGGTTTAGGATTTGGCCTGAGAAATTGTAAAATGACAACTAGCTTAAGTGGGTTCACCAAATACTTACTTATAGGGCAGAGGATATGTCAGCATCTGACATTTTAGATGACATTAAAACTACCTTGAGAGACATTAAACATGACTCATTCCTTCTCTATAATACCATTAACTTTTGGAATTCAACTTTTAATTATTTTAATTTCAATTTTGGGACAAAAGGCCCAACTATTTTAGATATTTATCAACTAACTAGGTTTAAATCCCTAGAAAAAGATGTTCATCCACACATGCCTTAAGCTGAAACCCTAATTAAGCTCTATAGTGTCAACATCCAGTCGTCCTATTCCACCTTCATGCGTGGCCATATAAAGAATACCCAAAATGTATATAACTGTTGATACCAAATTTAATCTGCTGACATGGATCAATCATATAAAGCAAGGTTCTAAAAAACGCGGGGCGTGATCGAGGCGTGGAGGCCAAGCCTTAAGCCTTAGAAGCCTAGGCGGGCCTTGGCGTAAAAAGGCGTGAAAAGGCGTTTAGGTATTTTTAATATATTTTAATATTTTTTAACCATAACAACTCTATTAAAATACTAAAATTGTACATATCATAAAAATATGTCTAAATATTTGCAAATAAAAATACTATTTGATTATTTTGGATGAGATAATGGTCCGGTTTGCAAAAAAACTTTAAAAGGCGATATCGTTTCACTAAAGCATTATTGTTTTTAGAGAAAAAGTACGCCTTAAGGGTTTTACCAAGCATAAGGCGTCAAAATCTTAAGGCAGGGCGTTTCTCCCAAGCCTCAAGCCTAGGTGTGCCTAGGCGGAGCTTAGGCGGGTTTTTTAGAACAGTGATATAAAGACATGTGTCCATTTACATGGTGAATACGAAGACTTTGGACGGATAAGGTCCGAGGAACTCTAAAGGTCCGAGCAACTCAAGAGGGTCGAGCAACTCAAGTGGTCCGAGCAACTTAAGGCGGTCCGAGCAACTCAAATACTTGTAGCGTGCGCGTCAAGTATACCAGAAGATAACTAAGCATTAAATGTGAATTAATTATTGTACAGATGTATTCGGCTGCTAAAATACAGCGCATTATTCTTTCACATGGACAACCTCAAGGCTATAAATACATTGTAACATCCTCATGAAAAGGGGATCGGAATTTCTTGAGAAAACCATTCCTCGAGAATTCCAAGCAAACAGTCAACAATACAAAAACAGTGGATGTAGGCCATTCGTATAAGGCTGAACCACTTTAAAAAATCTATTGATTATTATTTATTTATTCATTTTTATGTGCGATTAAAATAATTAGGTCAAATCTAATTTTTTACATCAACAGATTGGCGCCGTCTGTGGGAAATGACTGTAATTATCGTTTTTCACCAAAACAACTCATCATCAATAACTGATAATCCGGAATACAGTAATCAAAACACTGGGATTCCCCCGAATCCTTCGGCTCCCCCAATTTTTTTAGATCTTGCTGGTATAATGGCTAATTTGGCCCAAGGGCAAACGGCCATGCAAGAAACCATGCGTCAACTCATACAAACCGTTCAAGGCGGAGTGCCAGCCCAATCAGGACAACGAAGTGTTCAAAGAAATATTCATTTACTCTCTTCACGAACTAGTGATTCATATCGTACTGAGAGATCTAATGATCCTTCTTATCAGCCTAGACGGACTTCCTCGGTACGAGCTACAGACACTCAACAAAACATCACTCTATCTCCATAGAGGACAAGTGCTCTTGAAAGGTTGAGTAGAGTATCTCCTTTTGATCGTCTGGGTCCTAGGAGGAATAGAAGTCCCCCTAAGATTGTGTCGAGGAACTCTCAACGACCATTTGATTTAAAGGAAGGCTCTGCCCAATCACGACCAGCTGCTCGTCATGAAAGATCCCAAGAGGCTAATTCAACATGATCAGTTGCTTGAACTAATAGGATCGAGGAAGGAAATGATGCATGGAAGGGCTAAATTCAAAGGTTGGAGGATAGATTAGGGGAGATGGCTAAAACAAAAAATCCTCTACAATGGAATTTTGTCCGAGGAACACCATTCATATAAGAGATTGTGGCCTTTCCCACACTGTCAAAATTCAAAGCCCCGGTAGTAACAGCAAAATACGATGGAAAAACTGATCCTGTTCTCCATATAGAACAATACCAAGCAGTTGCCGATATCTATGCTGTTCCAGACGAGATGCGATGCAGGGCATTTTTAGGAACTCTTACCGGATCTGCTAAGATGTGGTACAATAACCTTCCTAGGGAAAAAATTGGGACTTTCTTTCAGCTAGCAGAACTCTTTATTGGAAATTTCTGTTTTGGAGCAAAGCCAGTCAAACGAGTAGAATATTTGCTAAGTGTTAGACAAATGACAGGTGAAATCACCAGGGATTATATTACTCGTTTCAATAACGAGAAACTGGAAGTAATTGATTATGAGGAGAAAACTGCAATTACTGCTTTGATGAGTGGACTGTTACCCAATAAATTATACTACACTTTAGCCAAAGATTCACCCAGGACCATGGCAGAATCGATGGTAAAACCAGCCAAAATCATGAATGCTGAGGAAGTTATGGATGCGAAGAAGAACGCAGACACTAAGGAGACCAAGGTCGAAGATGGAAAAACCAAAAAGAAGGATCAAAAGAACAATGGTGGTAACAGGAAATCAAAGGGTAAACAAGCATTGGAACAGATGAAGAAATACAGAAATTATACCCCTTTAAAGGTGGATATAAATCACAACGAGGAGCTAGCCTGGCCAGCAAAAATGAAGGCAGATCCTGATAAGAGAGATAAGTCTAAATATTACGAATTCCACAAAGATCACGGTCATATGACCAAGCATTGCATAGCTCTTCAGAATGAAATTGAATCACTCATTAGATGAGGAAAGTTGACCACGTATGTTGATCGTCAAAACGGTGGTCAAAACAGCGAACGAGGAAGGCAAAGGTCTAAATCTCCTCTTCGGGCAAAAGATGGCAAGAAAATGGATCATGAAGATGATCCAGAAGATGAACCCGATCTCCCTAAAAGATCGAGATAACCAGAACGTGAGGTATTTTTAATTTATTTCGGTTATTTTGTTTGCAATGTTATTACAGGTGGAGATGCAGGAGGTAGAGACCTTACTGTAGAGAGGAAAGCTTACCTCAATGAGGCTCAAGTTTGTTCGTACATTCAACGAATAAATCTAACTAAAGATGATCGCCCAAGGAAGGTGAACAAAGATAAACTGGTAATTGGTTTCTCTAAAAATGACCTTGCAGGTGTGCTATATCCTCATGATGACCCATTTGTGATCAAAATGAGGATGAAGGAAGTAATGATTTCACGAGTATTGGTGGATAATGGTAGCTCGGCAGATATCATGTTTTGATAGTTTGAATCTAAAACTATCCCAATTGGAGCCATATCATAGTCCCCTCATTGGTTTTACTGGCGAGAAAGTGTTTCCATTTGGGACAATCAAGCTGGATATGTTCATCGGTACATAGCCTGCTTGTCGAACAGAAAGAGTACGCTTTTTTTATAATGGATAAAAATATCCAATCAGCTTACAATATCATCATGGGAAGGGTAGGTTTAAAGAAGTTAGAAGAAGTACCATCTACTGTACATCAATGTTTAAAATTTCCAACCAATTTTGGAGTAGGAGTTGTGAAAGGCGATCAGAAAGTAGCTCGGGAATGGTACTATTCATCTATCGAGTAGGAAGAACTGCAGGAATCCAGGAAAAAGACTACTACCTATCAAGTGGATGAAGGTGCAGAAATTGAAACATTAGATCCTAGAGATGAGTCGCAGCTTGTAAAAGGTCAGGTGGTGGAAGCAACTGAAAGTGTCATTCTGGACGATGAACACCCAGAACGAACAACTCAAATCGGTGCGTCGTTGGATGCTTCACTAAAATAGGAATTGATAGTTTTCCTAAGAAGCAGAAAATAAACTTTTACTTGGAGCCACGAAGACATGCTAGGGATAGACCCAGCCTTCCTACATCACGAGCTTAATGTGAACAAGGAAATCAAGCCAGTAAAGCAAAAAAGAAGAGTGTTCAGCCGCGAAAAGAACCAAGTGAAGCACCTTATACCTTTGACTTGCTTAAGTCTGCATTGTATAAGTGCTCAACTAATTTGGAAATATTGATAAAATTGGTAGTCCATCCTAGAAACCAAAAAGCCTCAGAACCTATCTCTCTAATCCTCTTCTATGATCCTTGATGGTATAAAATGAATCACACTACACACAATTAGAAGTGCATACATGTGTTAATATTGCCTAAAATTGAGTGTGTGTTTAACTCCCCTTGAATTGGAGCTTTAATATTTTTTGGGAATTTTTAATCCTTTTTAAACATTTTTTAATAAATGTTTTTATTAATAAAATGGGTTTATAAAGTTTGTGGGGTTAATATACTATTTTAGAAACTTCATTTTTCACTGAAATGTTTGGTTGGGTACGATCTCAAAGCGCTAGAGACTTCAGGTTGATGTTTTGTAATTATTTCGATGCGCGTGTGAGAGCCTCTAACAAGCCAACACTTGTCATCCTCCGGGTGAATGTATTTGTGTTTGTTATGTGAGAGGGTTAGATGGATGATTGTTGATCGTTGGATCATTCCTTATCAAGGGTCTACATGTGTTCTTGGTTAATCCCGGTGCTATCCACATGAACCAATCAGAATCATCTTTAATCACCGCTGTCTTATAACCTTTGGATCAAGTCAAAGATGGCATGACTTGATCTCAGCCCTTGATTTGCCTCGAGCATCTAGAACCTTCCCTCAGCCCTATAAATACCTTCCTCTTCTCAGCCTTAGAGAACTTTTGGGCATTCATTATTCTGAGAGAAAAAAAATAAGAGAGAAGAGAGAAGTGAGAGAGAAGAGAGAAAAGAAAAGATAGAAGAGAGAGAAAGGAAAACCAGTTAGCCAAACCCTAACCCTAACCCTAAACAGTTCATCTTCTCAGAAACAAACCTTCGTACATTCAACCCCAAACACAACCTGAGTGTTTGAGAGAGAGAGAGAGAGAGTGGTTTGTTCATATCGTTGCTGTTACCTCTTGATCTTTAGATCTTGTACACAACTTAAACATTTGTGTGAAGATCTAGTTTCTTTTTCATAGAAACGTTAGATCTACATACTATATGTTACATTTTCACTAGATCTGCATTTTTTTATACTTGATTTAAGAAAATCGTACTGATTTGGTTTTGAAAATGTTTTCTGGTTTCTGTTTTTATAAAAACTTAACTCTGACCTAGTTGGATTCGCACTTGGAGGGTTTTCAATCTCATAAATGTTTTCAAAAGAGATTGATTAAGGTCTTGACCGATTTCTGAAGCAAGATCTCCGTGGAATCTGGGTTATCTTTAAAGGTCAAAAGGGTTTGAGTTTTGTGAGAAAGAAATAAACTAAAATCACTGCATATAGACTTTATATGTAATTCACTAGGACAGTTTGTAAATCTAAGTGTGTGTGAGTTCATGCATGTGTATAGGAATCACTTCACAACACTTAACACACTACTACACTGGAAGTGTTGTGTTTAAGATCTGAAATCATTGAGTCGACGTAAAGAAGCTAAAGCAAAGGAAGTTAGCAAACTGAAGAACATCATCAACAAATCAGATCTATGAGAAGTTAGAAGGACACCAAGTGGGGTATATTCCTAAACTTAGAATAGGTTGATTTGTGTGCTTGCATGTTGTATTGTTTGTAACTGATTTTTGTTATTAGTGAATTTTTGATTTTGTGACTTAGAAGTCACCGTGAATGTTTCCTCTGTTGGGAGAGGTTTTACCACGTTAAAATCTTTGTGTTGATTATCTTCATCTACTCATCTCATTCTCTAAGTGTGCTGAATTTTTGAAACTGCCTTAGTTTTAAAAACTGATTACACAATCTTAATTACTCTCGTACATAAGTTTCTTTGTAAACACATCTTGTTTATAATTTTTATTTTCAAAAGAAAAGGGTTTCTCCAACAAACATTCGGAGTTGCTTATACAGTTTAACCTTGTGTTAATCGGTATTAGCGACGTTTTTCAATTGGTATCAGAGCCCTGTTATCTTTTATTTCAAAAGATCTTGTGTTTCTGAAATCGTTTTCTGAAAAACCTAACTATGGACGAGAAGAATGAAAGGTTTGGTAATCTGTTCAGACCTCCACTCTTTGATGGAAACAACTTTTCTTACTGGAAAGTAAGAATGGTTGCCTTCATCCAAGGTACTTTAGGAGATGATGTCTGGGACATTATCGAAAATGGATACACTTATCCTACTAAACCAGCCACTGAAGGAAGTGATGAGAGGGTAAAGAAAATCTTGAGTGAATTTACCCAAGAAGAGAAAACCATTTCTCGAAATAACAATAAAGGCAAGAATGCCATTTTTATGTCCATTAATGAGTATGAGTTCAAGAGAATCTCATCTTGTGCCACTTCTAAGGAAGCTTGGGACACATTAATCACTGCCCATGAAGGAGACTCAAGAGTTAAAGCTGCTAAAACTCAAATGCTTATCCAGCAGTACAACTCTTTAATCATGTCTGACTCTGAATCTTTTGATGATTTTTACATGAACTTAACTGATATAGTCACTAAGTTGCATGCTAATGGTATAACTTATGATAGGAATGAAATTGTCTCTAAAATTCTAAGGTCATTACCACAAAAGTTTGACAGTAAGAGGTATGCTATTGAGGAAATGAATGATCAAAACCTTACCCCTGAGTTACTCAGTAGCAAACTTAGGACTGTGGAAATGGATTTAGACTTTAAGAAACAATTAAATCATTCTCAAAGAAAACATCCCAACTCTAACTTGAGTTTTGCCTCTAAGATACCCAAACTTGAGTTTAATTTGACCAACTCTGACTCTGATGAGGAGTGTGATATAGACAAACTAGATAATCAGATTGCCTTAATGTCTAAACAATTTAAGAAAATTGTCAAATTTCGAAACAAACAGGCAACTAAACAAGGCAAGCCTAATTATCCTACTCTGTCTAATCCCAAACCTCATGAGAGAAGTCTTGACAAACATTCTAAGGACAACAATTCCAGACCCACTAGAGACCTTAAAAAGATTGAATGTTTTAGATGTGGGAAACTAGGTCACATTGCTCACGACTGCAGAGTGAATCTGAATAAAGCCAACACACACAATAGAGCCAATGTCTGTAAAACTTGGAATGATTCAAGTGACTCTGATGAAGAGGAACTTGAGTCATCTAATGTACTTGACCCTTGCATGTCCTTTTATGCTAAGATCATTTACAATGATGATATGCCTGTGTGTGATAATGATGCTCCTACTCTTTCTTGTGTGAATACTCCTGTGATTGGCCTAGATGCTTTATTGTCTGAAAATGTTGCTATTTCTTGTTCCGTGTGTGTGAGTCAAAGTGATCTCGATAATGACGATGCAAATGGGTGCGTGAGTACTAAAACTGAATCGTTAGGGGTCACTACACACACTTCACTTAGCGACTCAGACACAGATGACCTCCCTGATATCCATACCTTGTATGCTAAAACTCTTAAAAAAGGCACTAGATTGGCGAAGACTGTTAGAGACCTAACTAAGAAATTAGATGATCTAAGTCTTATTGTGAAGTTGAATGCTGAAGAGTACACTAACCAGTGTGTGACTCATCAATCTGAAATTGAAACTTTTGATCAAAAATTAAAAGAGTTGACTAAAACTAATGAAATTCTGGAAATGAAATATAAGGGAACATTATTAGAATTGGAGGAATCAAAAACAAAGACAGCTACTGTTTTCAAAAAGTTTTCTAAGTTTGAAAATAATTCAAATTGTTTTACTGACTTTGTTGCCGACTCCAAGACCAATTATGATGATAGAACCGGTATTGGATTTTGCCCTAAGAACAAACCACAAACTACAAAACTTGAACCTATTAAGTTTGTGTCTGGGGGCAAAAGACCAATTGAAACATGTCCAGACTTTCATTTGATTAAAAATGAATTTGATCAAAAGCAACAACAGAAAGACATTTGAGAGTCTAGTACTTCTAAGGCTGACACTGCACTTAAGACTAAATACGTCTGTCCCTTGATCAGAAAGGCTGATTCTACCTATAAGACCATACCTCCTAGGAATAACACTTCTGAACAGAATGCTGTCAAACCTATCTTTAGAAGTTTTCCTAAGGAAATTCATCCCTCAAGCAATCAATATTGCTCATACTGTGACATTTATGGTCACTCCTTTGAAGGTTTTTATGCTCGGCGTCTAAATACCCCTGTTTACAACACTTCTGTCTACAAGAACTTTAACTATTCTAGGCAAAGTCGTAAAAATTATGTCCTTCTAAGACAACCTGATAAGAACTCTAACTATAGAAATAGAAAGACCAAAACTAAGAGTTCATTTAAGAGAAAGGCTCCCAGAAACTTTCCTAAACTAAAAGCTCAACTTTTTCACAACAATCAGTTTGCTGCTCCAAATGTTTTTCGACAAAAAACTGTATCTCGAAAATTTTATCAAATGAGGGCAAACTTGCGCAAAATTAAAACTAGAGCTATTTGGGTTAGAAAAGAGGATCTTTTACCCCAAATGAAGTGTAACATTGTCATCACTGCTTTAAAAGCTGAACACACTTCATCTGGTTGGTATTTAGATTCAGGATGCCCCAAACATATGACAGGAGATGAAGCCAAACTTTTAAACAAAACCAGATTTGCTGGTGGGAAAGTAGTTTTTGGTGATGGTGTTTCATCTCAGATCATAGGTAAAGGAACCCTAAAAGAAGATGGAATGCCTGTTCTAAAAAATGTTCTATTAGTTAAAGGCCTTAAAGCCAACCTCCTAAGTATATCACAGTTTTGTGACTCTGACCATACAGTCACCTTTTCAAAGAACAATTGTAAAATTCTAAATGATAAAGGTGAATGCATAATTACAGGATTTAGAACACCTGACAATTGTTATACTGTCAAGCTAGTTCTGAAACCTGTAACATTGTCAGAATGGATGACAATGAAATCTGGCATAATCGTATGGGTCACTTAAGTTATGATATCCTTGGTAGATTGTCTAGTCAAGAGATTGTTAGAGGTATTCCTAAAATTAAACCTATTTCAAGTGTTGTCTGTGGTCATTGCCAGGAAGGAAAAATAGTTAAGACTTCACATAAAAAGGTTAAAGATATTCTCACCTCTAGACCTTTAGATCTCATCCATATGGACCTTATTGGTCCTTCTAGAACTGTTAGTCTTTGTGGACACAGTTATATCCTTGTCATGGTTGATGATTTCACACGATTCACTTAGGTTGCCTTCTTGAAACATAAATCTGACACGTTTCAGAACTTTTTGAAAATTCTTCTAAGAATTGAAAATGAGAAGGACACACAAGTCAATCGCATTTGTAGTGATAGAGGGGGAGAGTTCATAGACATAGGAATAGTTGAATATTGTGACTACAACAGTTACAAACATGAATTCAATGCCCCTAAAACTCCTCAGCAGAATGGCATTGCTGAAAGGAAAAACCGAACTCTTCAAGAGATGGCACGTGTCATATTGCATGCCAAATCTCTACCTAAATACTTTTGGGTAGAATCCATTAGAACTGCCTGTCACATCTCTAATAGGGTCTATCTTAGGAAAAACTCTAAACAAACCCCTTATGAGTTGTGGTACGGTAAGAAGCCTAATCTGAAATACCTAAGAACCTTTGGAAGTCAGTGTTATGTCTGTAAAGATAGAGAACATCTGTCTAAATTCGAAACTCGTGGTGATAAAACCATTTTCTTAGGATACTCTCCAAACAGTCGTGCTTATCGTATATACAATCTGCGTACTAAGGCTCTTATGGAATCGATAAATGTAATTGTAAGTGACACTATTGTCGAAAATAAGATATCTGAATCACCTATTGTGGTTGAATCTGAAAATGATTTCAAAACTGATTCACCAGAAATAGATGACTCATTACCTATTGAGAGTCCAGAAGTACCTGGCTGGGTATCTAAAGATCATCCCATTGACAACGTGGTCGGTAATCCTAATGAGCCAGTTCGTACTAGATCCCAGTTAAGAAATTATGCTAATTATGCATGTTTCGTCTCCCTTGTGGAATCGGAAAATGTTAATGAAGCATTGAATGACACACACTGGATTTCTGCTATGCAGGAAGAACTTTTACAATTTGTCATTCACGATGTCTGGTATCTTGTACCTCGGCCTCAAAATAAAAATGTTATTGGAACACGTTGGATTTTCAAGAACAAATCTGATGAAAATGGGGTAATCCTTAGAAACAAAGCTAGACTAGTTGCTCAAGGCTACTCTCAAATAGAAGGGATAGATTTCAGCGAGACTTTTGCCCCTGTCACTCGTCTTGAATCTGTTCGACTTCTTTTCGCCATAGCGTGTTACTTAAAATTCACACTTTATCAAATGGACGTCAAATCTGCCTTCCTAAATGGAATTCTGTTCGAAGAGACATATGTAGAACAACCCAAAGGGTTCATTGACCCTAAATACCCTAACCATGTCTTTCGTCTAAAAAAGGCTTTGTATGGCTTAAAACAAGCTCCTAGAGCTTGGTATGAACGCCTTTCCAACTTTTTGTTGGATAAGGGTTTTAAGAGAGGAGGAAATGACCAGACTCTCTTTGTCAAACATTTTGACAATAATATTATTATAGCCCAAGTCTATGTAGACGACATCATCTTTGGGTCTACTTCACCATCTGAAGTTAAATCCTTTTCTACTAGTATGCATAAGGAATTTCACATGTCCCTTATGGGGGAGCTACAACTTTTCTTAGGATTTCAAGTGAAACAGAATTCTGATGGTCTTTTTGTCTCTCAAACTAAGTATGCCTTAGATCTTGTTAAGAAATTTGGTTTAGATAATGTTAAAGTTGCCAAAACGCCTATGAGTACTACTGTTAAATTATGTAAAGATGAAACGGGAAAGTCAGTCGATTCCACACTCTATCGTAGTATGATTTGTAGACCACTCTATCTAACTGCCTCACGACCAGACATAATGTATGCTGTATGTCTGTGTGCTCGTTACCAGAATAACCCTAAAGAGAGCCATTTATCGAGTGTAAAACGTATAATAAAGTACATAAAAGGCACTCTTAATCTTGGACTTAGGTACACTAAGGATACCTGTAGCACCATCATAGGGTATACTGATGCTGATTGGGCCGGTTGTACTGATGATAGTAAAAGTACATCAGGTGCCTGTTATTATGTCGGCAATAATTTAGTTGGCTGGAGTACTAAGAAACAGAATTGCACATCTTTATCTACGGCTGAGTCCGAATATATAGCAGCTGGAAGTTGCTGTGCCCAATTATTATGGATAAAACAGATGTTAAGTGATTATGGGATTAAAGAAGATCAATTACAATTGTATTGTGACAATCAAAGCGCCATTAACATATCTAAAAACCCGGTTCAACACTCGCGAACTAAACATATTAAAATAAGGCATCATTTTATACGCGAACTTGTTGAAACTAAGGAATTAGAAATTCATTACCTGCCTACTGATCTGCAACTTGCAGACATGTTCACTAAACCTTTAGACTATAACAAATTTCTGTATTTGCGAAATTCTATAGGCATGGTATGCGCTGATTAAACTCTCAAGACTTTAAGTTTTACCCTTTGTCTATTTGAGATAAAATGGGGGAGAAATTTGAGTTTTATGAGTTCCTTTTTTATTCACATTTCATCTAAACTGCTTGATCTTAGTGTGCATATTTGCAAGAAGCTCTTCTACTGATTATCTACCGTTTCTAGTGTAAAAATTTGTAAATAGCTGAGTTATGTAATTTTTGACTTTTTAGGCATTGGGTAGATAGTATCTTTTGTATAGGACTAGGTTTTATTTTTTTGGTTCCCTACGAGTTTTAAGCTAACTCAAAGGAGATTTTGTCTCATATTTCCAAAGGGGGAGATTGAAGCACCTTATACCTTTGACTTGCTTAAGTCTGCATTGTATAAGTGCTCAACTAATTTGGAAATATTGACAAAATTGGTAGTCCACCCTAGAAACCAAAAAGCCTCAGAACCTATCTCTCTAATCCTCTTCTATGATCCTTGATGGTATAAAATGAATCACACTACACACAATTAGAAGTGCATACATGTGTTAATATTGCCTAAAATTGAGTGTGTGTTTAATTCCCCTTGAATTGGAGCTTTAATATTTTTTGGGAATTTTTAATCCTTTTTAAACATTTTTTTAATAAATGTTTTTATTAATAAAATGGGTTTATAAAGTTTGTGGGGTTAATATACTATTTTAGAAACTTCATTTTTCACTGAAATGTTTGGTTGGGTACGATCTCAAAGCGCTAGAGACTTCAGGGTGATGTTTTGTAATTATTTTGATGCGCGTGCGAGAGCCTCTAACAAGCCAACACTTGTCATCCTCCGGGTGAATGTATTTGTGTTTGTTATGTGAGAGGGTTGGATGGATGATTGTTGATCGTTGGATCATTCCTTATCAAGGGTCTGCATGTGTTCTTGGTTAATCCCGGTGCTATCCACATGAACCAATCAGAATCATCTTTAATCACCGCTGTCTTATAACCTTTGGATCAAGTCAAAGCTGGCATGACTTGATCTCAGCCCTTGATTTGCCTCGAGCATCTAGAACCTTCCCTCAGCCCTATAAATACCTTCCTCTTCTCAGCCTTAGAGAACTTTTGGGCATTCGTCTTTCTGAGAGAAAAAAAAATAAGAGAGAAGAGAGAAGTGAGAGAGAAGAGAGAGAAGAAAAGAGAGAAGAGAGAGAAAGGAAAACCAGTTAGCCAAACCCTAACCCTAACCCTAAACAGTTCATCTTCTCAGAAACAAACCTTCATACATTCAACCCCAAACACAACCTGAGTGTTTGAGAGAGAGAGAGAGAGTGGTTTGTTCATATCGTTGCTGTTACCTCTTGATCTTTAGATCTTGTACACAACTTAAACATTTGTGTGAAGATCTAGTTTCTTTTTCATAGAAACGTTAGATCTACATACTATATGTTACATTTTCACTAGATCTGCATTTTTTTATACTTGATTTAAGAAAATCGTACTGATTTGGTTTTGAAAATGTTTTCTGGTTTCTGTTTTTACAAAACTTAACTCTGACCTAGTTGGATTCGCACTTGGAGGGTTTTCAATCTCATAAATGTTTTCAAAAGAGATTGATTAAGGTCTTGACCGATTTCTGAAGCAAGATCTCCGTGGAATCTGGGTTATCTTTAAAGGTAAAAAGGGTTTGAGTTCTGTGAGAAAGAAATAAACTAAAATCACTGCATATAGACTTTATATGTAATTCACTAGGACAGTTTGTAAATCTAAGTGTGTGTGAGTTCATGCATGTGTATAGGAATCACTTCACAACACTTAACACACTACTACACTGGAAGTGTTGTGTTTAAGATCTGAAATCATTGAGTCGACGTAAAGAAGCTAAAGCAAAGGAAGTTAGCAAACTGAAGAACATCATCAACAAATCAGATCTATGAGAAGTTAGAAGGACACCAAGTGGGGTATATTCCTAAACTTAGAATAGGTTGATTTGTGTGCTTGCATGTTGTATTGTTTGTAACTGATTTTTGTTATTAGTGGATTTTTGCTTTTGTGACTTAGAAGTCACCGTGGATGTTTCCTCTGTTGGGAGAGGTTTTACCACGTTAAAATCTTTATGTTGATTATCTTCATCTACTCATCTCATTCTCTAAGTGTGCTGAATTTTTGAAACTGCCTTAGTTTTAAAAACTGATTACACAATCTTAATTACTCTCGTACATAAGTTTCTTTGTAAACACATCTTGTTTATAATTTTTATTTTCAAAAGAAAAGGGTTTCTCCAACAAACATTCGGAGTTGCTTATACAGTTTAACCTTGTGTTAAACGGCATTAGCGACGTTTTTCACCAAGCTATACAAGAAGAGGTCGAGAAGCTTCAAAAAGCCTATTTTATTGAGGATGTCAAATATCCTGATTGGCTAACTAATGTGGTGATGGTGAAAAAGAAAAACAACAAGTAGAGGATGTGTGTGGACTTCACTGATCTTAATAAAGCTTGCCCAAAGGATCATTTCCGTCTGCCTCGAATCGATAAATTGGTGGATGCTACCTCGGGTCACGAATTGTTGAGTTTCATGGATACTTATTCTAGTTACAACCAGATTAAAATGAAACCTGAAGATAGGGAGAGTACCTCTTTTATCACCCCAAGGGGAACTTATTGCTATAATGTTATGCCTTTAGGTCTTAAAAATGCAAGTGTGACTTATCAGAGGCTGATGAATAAGGTGTTTACAGAACAGATAGGTCATAATATGGAGGTGTATGTTGACGATATGCTGACAAAGAGCAAGAAACCTGCTGATCATCTAATTGACCTAGGTCAGACCTTTGATCAACTAGAAAAATATCAAATAAAGTTGAATCCCACTAAGTGCATATTCGGAGTACGAGAAGGAATGTTCCTCGGATATATTGTCAATCAACGTGGAATTGAAGCAAATCCTGAGAAGATCAAGGCCTTATTAGAGCTAAGATCTCCAACTACAAAAAAGGAGGTGCAAAGTCTCACAGGGCGAGTAGCAGCACTCAACAGATTTGTGTCACGAGCAACAGATAGATGTCTCCCCTTCTTCAAAACACTCTGAAAAATATTTGAGTGGAATGATGAATGTGTGGAGGCCTTTCAAGAACTGAAAAAGTACCTAGGAATACCTCCCTTGCTATCCAGACCAGTGATGGGAGAGAGATTGTACTTATATCTGGAAGTTTCAGAGAACACAGTTAGCTCGGCTTTGATAAGAATGGAAGGTGGAGTGCAGAAACTAGTCTACTACACTAGCAAAGCTTTTCGAGGAGAAGAAATCAGATATCCAAAGTTGGAGAAGTTGGCATTAGTGCTAATTGAAGCCAACAGAAGAATGAGACCATACTTCCAAGCCCATACTATAGTTGTGTACACTGATATGCCATTAAGGCAAGCTCTGCATAAGCCAAAAAAATCGGGAAGATTGATGTACTGGCAGTGGAGCTCGGTGAATATGACATAGTTTATGAGCCTAGATCGTCGCTTAAAGGGTAGGCAGTGGCAAATTTTATCGGAGAGTTCACCTACCCTGATACCTCCGAAGAGCAAAAATTGAATACCGACCAGCCTGCGGATGTTACAGGATCATCAAATTGAAACCCCGACCAACTTAAGTCGGTTGATGAGCAAGAAAAGATGATTGACGAGCATCGAGAAGTAATGAAAGAGGAGAAGAGGAAGTACCAGATATTGCACCGAGGAACTCTTTCTGATCAAAATTTCAATAATAAGTTACCCATATGGAATTTTTATGTGTATGGCTCTTCGTGCACTGCAGGCAGTGGAGCACGGATTGTTTTGAAAAGTCCAGATGAGATTGATGTGGAGTATGCTCTGCGTTTTCAATTTAAAGCTTCTAATAATGAGGCCCAATATGAAGCAATGATTGTAGGTTTAAGTCTAGCCAGAACTATGAAGGCAGAGCAGATTGTTGTATTCAGCGATTTGTAGTTAATCGTAAATCAAATTCTTAGAATATATGCAACAAAGGGAGAGTTAATGATTAAGTACCATGCAAAATCAATGGAGTTGGTATCAAGTTTTATTGCTACTCAGCTGGTTAGAATACCGAGATTAGAGAATGCAAGAGCAGATGCCCTAGCTCGACTAACTTCAGCCACTCGCACCGAGCTACGAAGAACAATACCAATAGAGATTCTAACTGGTCGGAGCATAGATGAGGATCTAATGATAAATTTCATTGCTCTTGACTTAGGACCATCCTGGATGGATACAATCAGAGCCTATATTAAATATGGGACTTTACCAACTAATAAACTTACGGCCAAGAAACTAAAGTTTAAAGCTGCTCGTTATGTGTTGACCAATGGCATTTGTACAGACGAGGAGTGATAGCAGGGATACAAAGATGCGTCCATCCCTCTGAAGTGAAATATTTTATTGAAGAGGTTCATGAAGGGTCTTGTGGAGCCCATGTAGCTGGTCGGACGCTCTTACGAAGAATAACCACATAGGGGTACTACTGGCCGACAATGAGAGCTGATTACGCAGCCTATACTAAGAAGTACGACAAATGCCAACGCTTCTCGTCCATCCGAAGAACTCCTCAGGCATTGCTAACACCCATAACATCCCTTTGTCCATTTCCCATGTGGGGAATAGACTTGGTCGGGCCACTCCCAATGATCAAGGGAAGATTCAAGTACCTCGTAGTCGCTGTGGATTACTTTACCAAATGGGTGGAAGCTGAATCCCTTATTGCTATGACATACGACAAAGTCTATCAGTTCATTTGGAAAAACATTATTTGTAGATATAGTCTCCCATATGCATTCATTACTGACTATGGAACACAGTTTGACAACGAGGAGTTCGCTGCATACTGTCATCAATCCAATATTCTGAAAACTCATTCTGCACCAGGTCACCCACAAAGCAATAGACAAACTGAGGTGACAAATAAAATGCTACTAAATGGATTGAAGAAATGACTAGATAGTGCAAAAGCAAATTGGATTAATGAACTACACTCTGTATTATGGGCTTATCACACTACACCGCGAACAACAACTGGAGAGTCTCCATACATGCTGGCATTTGGGAGTGAGGCTGTGATACCTGCTGAATTGGGTCTACCCACGCACAGGGTACTTAATTTTAACTCCCCTATTAGCGATTTGCTGAGAAGATTAGACCTGGATATGCTCGAGGAAGTCAGGGAAGAAGCAGCAATCAGGAATGCAGCTTATCAACAACGAACAACTTTATTCTATAACAAAAGAGTGAAGAAGTGTGATCTGAAAGAAGGGGATTATGTGCTGAAAAAAGTGATCCAAAAGCATAATAGGGTGGAAGCAAACTGGCATGGACCCTACAGAGTAACATAAATTGTTCGACCAGGGATGTACAATATTGAAACCTTGGAAGGAGAAGAATTCAAGAATGCTTGGAATGCAGAGCATCTACGAAAGTATTATCAGTAGTTGAAATCTCTATGTAATACAATTAATTCAATATGAATAAAGTGATGTTTCCCCCATTTCTCTTTATTCGTTAAAATTGTTTCGGAATATTAGTGCTATACACTATATAATTCAATTACCATCAACTCTGGTTGGTCGGGAAGCAAATTACCACCAACTCAGGTTGGTCGGAAAATAAACACGAACAACTCCGGTTGATCGGCAATCCAATTACCACCAACTCCGGTTGGTCGGGAAGCAAATTACCACCAACTCAAGTTTATCGGGAAACAAACACGACCAACTCCGGTTGATCGGCAATTCAATTACCACCAACTCCGGTTGGTCGGGAAGCAAATTACCACCAACTCAGGTTGGTCAGAAAACAAATGCGACCAACTTCGATTGATCGGCAATCCAATTACCACCAACTCCGGTTGGTCGGGAAGCAAATTACCACCAACTCAGGTTGGTCAGGAAACAAACACGACCAACTCCGATTGATCGGCAATTCAATTACCACCAACTCCGATTGGTCGGGAAGAAAATTACGACCAACTCAGGTTGGTCGGGAAATAAACGTGACCAACTTCGGTTGATCGACAATTCAATTACCACCAACTCCGGTTGGTCGAGAAGCAAATTACCACCAACTCAGGTTGGTTGGGAAACAAACACGACCAACTCCGATTGATCAACAATTCAATTACCACCAATTTCGGTTGGTCGGGAAGCAAACTACCACCAACTCAGGTTGGTCGGGAAACAAACACGACCAACTCAAGTTGGTCGGCATTCAATTACCACTAACTCCGGTTGATCGGCAATTTAAAAACCAAACGAGACATTTTTGTCTTTTTGCAGATATACATATATGTTCATCAGTAAATAAAAGAGATATTCTATTAAATATTTCCAAACCAATGATAATTAAATTGCAAAGAAAACTAAAAATTTCTTCATTAAAACCAGAATAATTTACATATGATAGAAATTACAGATCGTATGTGATATCAATTGAACAAATTCTACTCTATGGGTTTCTTTCCCTCTGCCTTTGATACAGGGTCTACCCCAGCTGGAGGATCATCAAGACTATAAGGGGAATTTATGAAGTTCAGATCTTGCAACATTCTGACGTTCATTATAGATGGACAGTCAAACAGGTGTTCTGGGCGAGATATTTGGAAATCTGAATGAAGACTATAATCATCAAGATACTTAGAGATCAGAACGCGAGGAATGGCCCGGGCTGGAATCCAACTAAGGTCAAGCTTGAAAGGAGGCACGGGTAAATCAAGAATTCCAGGATTATAGTAATCCCACAGGAAATGACCTCTCTCTAATTTTAAAACACAAAAAGCATTCAACCAGCCCTGTTTATACCCTTCGTTGTTCGACTGTTCTAAATGAGCATCAAGATGACAAAGTGCTTCATTGTAACCATCCATCCAAAACTCTCTGGGCTATTTATGGAATTGGTAAGTTAACCTCTCCAGTTGCTCGTGAAGATTCTTCACCAGAAGTTCTTTATTTTCCAAGGTAGAGCTTTGTGTAGAAAGTTGCTCGCTGAGGTTCATAATCTTCTTGGTCATCTCTGCTAAGGCTTGGTTCTTCGCTACCAACTAAAAGGCCTGATTCTCCAAGGCCGCTTGAGTTCTCGCTTCTTCAATAGTAACCCAAGCAACCTTTGCTCGTCCCCGAGAAGAAGATCTTGCTCGTCCGCGAGCAGAGGTGGAAGGTCTAGCTCTTTTTAAGGTTTCCAATTCATCTCTTAAGTTGGCATTTTTGACCTCCAAGAAAGAGAAACCTTCATCATTGACAGGGACCAAGGCTCCCGAGGAAGATGCAGCAGACTTGAGTTATTTTACCTCCTCTTACATGGCAATGTTCTCTTGCTCCAGCAACTTGGCGATATGCCTATGCTTTTCAACTTCAAGCTTTAGAACGCTATTATTCTTCTCGTAAGCAGAGATGAATTTATCATATCTTTTTTCAGCGCTTAACTGTTGATATTTCTTCTTGTACCCTTGGTGCAAAAGTGTGGAGGAATCTTTGTACTGCTGCTGGAGTTCCTTAATCATTTCGTAATAGGCCACATTATTAGCCATGGCACGATCAATTAAGAACTTCAGGTACTGGTAAGCTTTAATTGCTTGGTCAGAAGCACCTGATCCAAGGATGTCAATTATCTGAGCTTCCCTAAGAGCTGGATGACCAGCTTTAAAATAATCATTGCATTTTTTCATTAATTATGTGTCAAGAGCCGATAGGAACTCCATCCTGGCCATAAACTAGTAAAGAGAAATAAATAAAAAGAATCAATGATGATATAAATAGATTAAGAACAAGGGAAAGTCAAGACGAACAACCAAAGTTCAAATTTTATTTCATCATAAGAAGAAGTACATAGCCCAAAATTACATTCAACAAAAAAAGAAAAAGAAAGATCCGAACAACTCTACACCTTTTCCTTGCTTCCTAAGACTTCCTCGGAAGTCTTGGACGAAGAGGTTGGTTGCTCGGAGGGCAAGGAAAGCTGCTCAGTGGAAATGTTTACTGGTTGGGGCTGCTCGGAGCAAGATTCAACAGCAGGAACCTAGTTCCCAATTATCATAAAAGATTATTCTGAGGTAGCTTCGACCTCTTCTTCTTCTCCAGGAGAGGGAGGAGGGCCATGAGTGTTTCGCTGGAACAGTTCAGAATTCTCAGCAATTTTTAGCTCCTGCAGGGCTGCAACCCATCCATCCCTGAAATATTTAAAGCTGGCAAACTCCATTTGAGAGGACATGGCAGCCAGGCCTTTGTTCCAGCCTTTATCCCAACCAGCGCTGAAAGACTTTTTAACAATATTTCTTCTTTTTGCCTTCTCCGAGGAAGTCCTCTCAATAAGAAGTTCCTCGGCAGCCTTCAATTTCCCTTCCACCTCCTATTTCTAGCAATCAACATCATGAAGTCTAACAACTTCCTCTTCAGCAGTTTTGAGCTTATTCTCAAGCTCTTCAGCATTCTTGAGTTTCTCCTCAAGCTCTTTATTCTTCTTCTCAAACTCTTTCAATTTCTTCTCCAATCCCTTGGAGGCTTCCACAGCTCGATCTCTCTCTTGCTCAACGAACTTAATCTGCTTCTCCCAAGCAAATTCATTTTCCTCATACTTCTGATGAGAGTCTTTCAAAGACTGGGTTAATCCAGTAAAAGCCTTTTCCACTCCATTCGAGGAACTGGAGGCCCTAATGGCTTCATCCCTTTTTACAATGCTGTTGAAACACGTTACTAGCTGAGAAAAGAAATAACTCTAAGTCAATATATGAACATATTATTAAAAAGTAGAAGGCTCAGATCAATAATACTGAAAAATGTTATTAAAGCCGTTTATTAAAAATAAACTATTTAAGTAACTCCGATCTATTTTTTTTAAGAAACTCTTTTCGCAAAAACCAAATTATTTGAACACAAGATGTGTTTAACAAATCAGTATGTACGAGATCTATTCAAGATTTGAATAACAGGTTTATAAAGTAGTTTAAAAAACTTAAACTCGGCACAACCGAGAATGAGATGAGGAGATGTAGAAAAATTACGTTCACGATGTTTTTTACGTGGTAAAACCTCACCAATTGAGGAAACATCCACAACTCCCTATACAGAGTAAAATGAAAAATCCACTAAAACAAATATATGAGTTACAAATTATATAACCAACATGTAAACAACTCAGACCTATATACGTTTAGGAATGTACCCTCTGGTGTCCTTAAAACTTCTCTGCAGTTCTGATTGTAGATGTAGTTCTCCCAGTTTGTTAACTTCCGATTTGTTCCAGCACTTTACATCGAGTCTTTGTTCACAAGATCTTATTACCAACACTTTTTGTGTTGTAGGGTGAAAGTGTTTGTGGAGGTGCTTTCTAACACATGCATGCACACACACACACACTTATTAAGTACAAACAGTCCTAACAAATTACAGTAACACTATATGCTGTGATCTTTTCTTTTTCTTTCTTCTTACAAAACTTTGCACCTTATTTGACCTTTAAATCATTCCCAGAATCCACGGATACCTTGTTAGGAAGACAAACAAGGTCTTAATCAATCTCAGAATTTAGAAAAGTTTTTCGAGATTGAAAACCTCCAAGTGAGATTCCAAACTAGGTCAAAGGTTTAGTTTTACAAGAACTAAAAACAGAAAGCATTTATTGTTGATTTCAAAGTAAGCAAACGTTTTATAGAAAATAATCGACAATATATTTCTCAAGATGAGAAATAAAGAATGAAACTAAGTGTAATGTAACATGAATAACTCATATCTGAAATTTCTATGAAATCAGAAAGTGGATCTGAGTAAAAGTTTAAGTTGAAAACAAGATCTAACGATCAAGAGGTTATAGCAACAATTACAAACTCAACTAAAACTATCAAACACTCAAGAACACTCAGGGTAATGTTTTGGATATGAAGGTGTTTTGAAGAAGTGTTTGAGTTTGGATGGAAGAGGCTTTGACGAACATGGTTAGGGTTTCTAACTCTCTCTCTTCTCTCTGTTTTCTCTCTTCTCTCTCTATTTCTCAGAAAAATGAAAATGGCAAAAGTCTTCGACGTCTGAGAATAGGGTTCCTTTTATAGGGTGAAGAGAAGGTTCGAGAGACTGGATCAAAACCAAGGGCCAGGATTAAGTCAAGTTAAATTGACTTAGATCGAAGGGTTCTAATAATGCGGTGCTTAAACGATACCTGATTGGTTTAAAAAGTTGTATTGGGATTCACCAAGACAACATGCAGATCGTCGATAACAAATGATCCAAGGGCTAAAAACATACGCGCTTTTAACTCAGTAAAGAAACACAATCTCAACCAATCAGATGAAGACATGTGTTGGTCAATAACATGATATGAAACACGCGTCTTAAACTAATTAAAACCACACCCTAAGGTTTACTCCGCTTTCGGATTCTACCCAAGGTAACATTAGGCCAATATACCCAACAAATTATATTTATAAATTTACCACAAAAACTTTTAAATCAAGTTTTAATTAAGAAAACCTTATTTAAAAAATGTTTATAAAATCCCAAAAAATTATTAAAACTCCAACTTAGGGATTTAAACACACTCAACATATGTACACACATAATTATGCAGTATGATATGCAATAAATAAATTCTACTGTGTGTGAGTGTTGGCAATTTTTTCTTGATCACTACAAGATAGAGAATTGAAGTAGCAAACCAACTTCTGAGGTTCTTTGGTTTCTAGGGAGGACATAATTTTGTCACAGTTTCTAAACTAGATGAGCACTTATAAAATATAGACTCAAGTGAGTCAAAAGTATAAGGGCTTCAATCTCCCCCTTTGGAAATATGAGATAAAATCTCCTTTGAGTCATCTAGGACTCGTAGGGCAACAAAGAAATAAGAAAAACTTATTCCTATTAAAATTCTATCTACCCAATACCTAGAAATCAAAAAGTACATAACTCAACTAAGTACATTTGAATACCCTATTACAACTGTTGAGAGTAACTGTACAAAAAGAACCTGCAATAAATCACTAAGATCAAGCTGTTTAGCATATGTAAGATTTGAATAGACTCAAATTTCTCCCCCATTTTGTCTCAAATGGACAAAGGGAAAAAATTGGATAAACAGCAAAGTTATTAGTCAGCATAAACCATACCAATAGATTTTCGTAATGAAATGAATCTATTAAGATCTAGAGGTTTGGTAAACATATCTGCGAGTTGTAGATCAGTAGGAAGATAATTGATTTCTAATTCCTTAGATTCAACCAATTCGCGTATAAAATGATGTCTTATTTTAATATGCTTTGTTCGCGAGTGTTGAACAGGGTTTTTAGAAATATTAATCGAACTTTGATTATCACAATAGAGATGCAATTGGTTTTCTTGAATACCATAATCACTTAGCATTTGTTTAAGCCACATTAATTGAGCACAACAGCTGCCAACGGCTATGTATTCAGATTCAGCTGTTGAGAGTGATGTGCGGTTTTGTTTTTTACTACTCCATCCTACCAAGTTATTACCTATATAATAACATGCTCCTTATGTGCTTTTACTATCATCAGTACACCCAGCCTAGTCAGCATCAGTGTACCCAATTATAGTGCTTGGTGTGTCATTAGTGTACCAAAGTCCTAGATTTAGAGTGCCTTTTACATATTTAATGATACGTTTAACATCATTCAAGTGGCTCTCTTTAGGGTTACTTTGATATCGAGCACATACACACACAGCATACATAATATCAGGACGCGAGGCAGTAAGATATAGTAAGGTGCCTATCATACTACGATACAGAGTAGGATCTACAGATTTTCCATTTTCATCTTTAAAAAGTTTTAGCGTAGTACTCATGGTAGTTTTAGCATCTTTAGCACTCTCGAGGCCAAATTTCTTTACTATCTCTAAAGCATACTTGGATTGCAATACAAATAATCCTTCTGAATTTTGTTTGACTTGAAGGCCTAAGAAGAATTGTAGCTCCCCCATAAGGGACATTTGAAATTCCTTATTCATAGTTTCAGAGAAAGATTTGACTTCTGAGGGAGAAGTTGATCCAAATATAATATCGTCAACATACACTTGAGCAATAGTGATGTGTTTGTCAAAATGTTTGACAAAAAGAGTTTGGTCATTTCCGCCTCTTTTGAAACCTTTATCTAAAAGAAAACTGGAAAGACGCTCATACCAAGCTCTAGGAGCTTATTTAAGGCCATACAAAGCCTTTTTCAGATGAAATACATGATTTGAATGTTTAGGGTCAATGAACCCTTTAGGTTGTTCTACATAGGTTTCTTCAGCCAATATTCCATTAAGGAACGCAGATTTGACATCCATTTGGTACAGTGTAAAATGCATGTGGCAAGTTATAGAAAAAAGCAGACGAACATATTCTAAACGAGTAACAGGAGCAAAGGTCTCGTTAAAATCTATTCCTTATATTTGAGAGTATCCTTGAGCAACTAATCTAGCTTTATTTCTAATTATTATCCCATCTTCATCAGCCTTATTTTTGAAAATCCCACGTGTGCCAACAACCTTTTTGTGATCAGGACGTGGAACAAGATACCAAACATCGTGAATGACAAATTGTAAAAGTTCTTCCTGCATAGCAAAAATCCAGTGAGAGTCATTCAATGCCTCATTTACATTCTTTGGTTCCACAAGGGAAACAAAACATGCATAATGTGCATAATTTCTTAGTTGGGATCTTGTACGCACTCGCTCACTAGGGTTACCAACTACGTTATTTATGGGATGATCTTTAGAAACCCAGTTAGGTACCTCAGGTGTCTCAATAGGTAATGAATTATCCATTTCAGAGGAGTCATTTTCTAAAATATTTGTAGACTCTTCCTCAATAGTAAATTTACCAGTCTTGCTTTCTACAGTAGTGTCACTAACAATTACATTTATGGATTCCATCAAGGTTTTAGTGAGAAGATTATGCACTCGATAAGCTCTACTGTTAGGCGAATATCCTAGAAATATGGCTTTATCTCCCCGCCTCTCAAATTTGGATAAGTGTTCCCTATCTTTGCATACATAACAAGTACTGCCAAAGGTTCTAAGATATTTGAGATTAGGCTTTTTATTGTACCAAAGTTCGTAAGGGGTTTGTTTGGAATTATTTCTAAGATAGACCCTATTTATAATGTGACAAACAGTACGAATAGACTCTACCCAAAAATATTTAGGTAAATTCTTGGCATGTAACATAACACGTGCCATATCTTGAAGGGTACGATTCTTTCTCTCCGCAATACCATTCTGTTGAGGGGTCTTAGGAGCACTGAACTCGTGTTTATAACCATTATAGTCATAGTATTCTACAATACTAGTGTCTTTGAATTCACCACCTCTATCACTACGAATTCTATTCACTTGAGTATCCTTCTCATTTTCAATCCTAAGAAGAATTTTTAGGAAGGTTTGAAATGTTTCAGACTTTTGTTTTAAGAAGGCTACCCAGGTAAATCTAGTGAAGTCATCAACCATAACTAGGATGTAACTGTGTCCACAGAGACTAACAGTTTGGGAGGGACCCATTAGATCCATATGGATGAGTTCTAAGGTATTAGAGGTAAGAATATCTTTGACTTTCTTATGAGGTGCCTTAATAATTTTACCTTCTTGACAAGAACCACAAATAAGATTGGGTATGAGTTTGATTTTAGGAACTCCTCTAACTATTTCCTGAGAAGTCAGTCTACTAAGGTTATCGTAATTTATATGACCCATTCTGTTATGCCATAGCTCATTGTCATCCATTCTGGCAACATTACAGATTTCAGAATTGTTCATGACAGTGTAGAAATTGTTAGGAGTTCTGAATCCAGTAATTATGCATTCACCTTTTTCATTTAAAATTTTGCAATTGTTCTTTGAAAAGGTAACAGTATGATCTGAGTCACAAAATTGCGATATGATAAGTAGATTTGCCTTAAGACCTTTGACTAGAAGAACATCTTGAAGAATAGGAAGCCCATCTTCTTGGAGAGTTACTTTGCCTATGATTTGAGATGAAACTCCATCACCAAAAATGACTTTACCACCAGCAAAGCTGGTTTTGTTTAAAAGTTTAGTTTCATCACCAGTCATATGCTTAGAACATCCAGAGTCTAAATACCAATCGGATGATGTCTGTTCAGCTTTTAAAGCAGTAACAACAACATTACACTTCATCTGAGGCAATAGATTATCTTTTCTAACCCAAATTGCCTTAGTTTTCATCTTGCGCTTATTAGCTCTCAATTGATAAAATTTGCGAGCTTTGGATTTTTGCTGAAAAATGTTGTGCGCATGATTTTGATTTTTGTGAAAGACTTGAGCATTTGGTTTAGGAAAGTGCTTAGGATTCCTTCTAGGAAATGTTCTTTTAGGTTTGGTCTTTCTCTTTCTATAATTAGAGTTTCTATCTGGCTGTCTAGGAAGTATATAATTGTTGCGGCTCCTCCTAGAATAGTTAAAGTTCTGATAGATATGAGGGTTATAGACAGGTTTAACTAGTCTCCTAGCATAGCAACTATCAAAAGAGTGACCATATATGTCACAGTAGGAGCAATAAAGATTGCTCAGAATTGGGGTCTCCTTAGGAAAGTCTCTAAACAAAGGTTTTGAAGAGTTTTGAGGCAGAACTCTATTCCTAGATATAACAGTCTTGTATGAAGACTCACTCTTCCTAATAGAGGGGCAGACGTATTTAGCCTTAGGTGAACTTTCATGTTTAGAGCAACTTGATTCCCCAATGTTAAAATTTTGATTTTTTGAATCAAACCCAGTTTTTAGAGAATGAAAGTCTGGGCATGTTTCAATAGGTCTTTTGCCTCCTGACACAAACTTGATAGGTTCAAAAGATTTTGTTTGTGTTTTCAAATTGGGGCAAAACCCTATTCCAGTTCGATCATCAGAATTGGTTTTTGATTCAGCAACAAATTCATCAAAACATTTTGAATTATTTTCAAATTTTGTAAATTTTTTGAAAACAGTTGCTGTCTTTTCTTTAGTTTGCTCCAATTCTAACAATGTCCCTTTGTATTTTTTCTCCATAGTTTCATTTGTTTCTTTTAAATTTATGAGTTTTCATCAAACATTTTGATTTTGCTTTTATGAGTCAAACATTGGGTAGTATACTCTTCAGCATTTGGTTTAACCATTAGGCTTAGATCTTCTAACTTCTTAGTGAGATCTTTCACAATCTTTTCTAGTCTAGTGCTTTTCTTGAGAGTTTTAGCATAAAGTGTGTGAATGTCAGGGAGGTCTTCATTGTCTGAGTCACTAAGTGTGGTGTGTGGAGTGACACCTAAAGATTCATTTGTTAAACTCACACACCCATTGACATCGTCATTATCGCTATCCCTTTGACTCACACACCCCGAAGTAGAACATGCAACATTCTCAGTAATCAAAGCATCTAAACCAGTATAAACATGATTCTCAATAGCAGGAGTAGAGTTACTAGAAACATTTTCATACACAGGCATAGGCACATCATCATTATATATGATCTTGGCAAAGAAAGACATGCAAGGGTCAAAAACATCAGATGAATCAGGTTCCTCCTTTTCAAAGTCACTTGAATCATCCCATGTTTTGCAAATATTGGCTCTAGTATGTTTGTTTTGAGTGTTCAAGTTAACTCTACAGTCTTGTGCAATGTGCCCCAGTTTACCACATCTATAGCATTCAGTCTTCTTAAGGTCTCTATTAGGTCTAATATGAGAGTCCTTGTGATTTTTGTCATGGTTTTTCTCATGAGGTCTGTGATTAGAGGGAGTTGGATAATTTGAATTGCCTTGTTTATTTGCCACTTTGTTTCTAAACTTAATAATTTTCTTAAACTGTTTTGTAATTAAGGCAATCTGATTGTCCAAACTCTCTATATTGCATTCCTCATCGGAATCATAAGTGGGGAATATAAGTTCAGGCTTAGTTAACTTAGAAGAGAAGCTCAGATTGGAACTAGTCTGTTTCCTATGGGTTTGTGTCAATTGTTTCTTAAATTCTAGTTCCATTTCTACAGTTCTTAGTTTACTACTGAGTAATTCAGGAGTGAGATTTTGATCACACATTTCCTCAATAGCATATCTTTTGTTATCAAATTTCTGTGGTAATAATCTTAGAATTTTAGATACAATTTCATGTCTGTTATAAGTCACCCCATTAGCATGCAGTTTGGTCACAATATCAGTCAGGTTCATATAGAAGTCATCAAATGTCTCAGTCTCAGACATAATTAAGGAGTTATACTGCTGAATAAGCATTTGGGTTTTAGTAGCCTTAACTCTAGTGTCTCCTTCATGAGCAGTAACCAAAGTGTCCCAAGCTTCCTTAGAAGTGGTACAGGATGAGATTCTTTTGAACTCATGTTCATTTATGGACATAAATATGGCATTCTTTCCTTTATTATTATTTCGAGAAACTTGTTTCTCTTCTTGAGTGAACTCACTTAATGCTTTCTTAACCCTCTCATTACTTCCTTCGTTGGATGGTTTAGTAGGAAAAGTGTAACCATTTTCAACAATGTTCCAGACATCATCTCCCAGAGTTCCTTGAATGAAGGCAATCATCCTTACTTTCCAGTAAGCAAAATTGGTTCCATCAAAGATTGGAGGTCTAGTCAAGTTACCAAATCTTTCATTTTTCTCGTCCATATTTGTTTTTCAGAAAACAATTTCAGAAACACAGGATCTCTTTTGAAAGTAGTTTACAAAGCTATGATACCAATTGAAAAATGTTACTAAAGCCGTTTATTAAAAATAAACTATTTAAGTAACTCCGATCTGTTTTTCTTCAGAAACTCTTTTCGCAAAAACCAAACTATTTGAACACAAGATGTGTTTAACAAATCAGTATGTACGAGATCTATTCAAGATTTGAATAACAGGTTTATAAAGTAGTTTAAAAAACTTAAACTCAGCACAACCGAGAATGAGATAAGGAGATGTAGAAAAATTACGTTCACGATGTTTTTTACGTGGTAGAACCTCACCAATTGAGGAAACATCCACGACTCCCTCTACGGAGTAAAATAAAAAATCCACTAAAACAAATATATGAGCTACAAACTATATAACTAACATGCAAACAACTCAGACCTATATAAGTTTAGGAATGTACCCTCTGGTGTCCTTAAAACTTCTCTGCAGTTCTGATTGTAGATGTAGTTCTCCCAGTTTGTTAACTTCTGATTTGTTCCAGCACTTTACGTCGACTCTTTATTCACAAGATCTTATTACCAACACTTTTCATGTTGTAGGGTGAAAGTGCTTGTGGAGGTTCTTTCTAACACATGCATGCACACACACACACTTATTAAGTACAAACAGTCCTAACAAATTACAGTAACACTATATGCTGTGATCTTTTCTTTTTCTTTCTTCTTACAAAACTTTGCACCTTATTTGACCATTAAATCATTCCCAGAATCCACGGATACCTTGCTAGGAAGACAGACAAGGTCTTAATCAATTTCAGAATTTAGAAAATTTTTTCGAGATTGAAAACCTCCAAGTGAGATTCCAAACTAGGTCAATGGTTTAGTTTTACAAGAACTAGAAACATAAAGCATTTATTGTTGATTTCAAAGTAAGCAAACGTTTTATAGAAAATAATCAACAATATATTTCTCAAGATGAGAAATAAAGAATGAAACTAAGTGTAATGTAACATGAATAACTCAGATCTGAAATTTCTATGAAATCAGAAAGTAGATCTGAGTAAAAGTTTAAGTTGAAAACAAGATCTAACGAACAAGAGGGTATAGCAACAATTACAAACTCAACTCAAACTCTCAAACACTCAAGAACACTCAAGGTAGTGTTTTAGATATGAAGGTGTTTTGAAGAAGTGTTTGAGTTTGGATGGAAGAGGCTTTGATGAACTGGGTTAGGGTTTCTAACTCTCTCTCTTCTCTCTGTTTTCTCTCTTCTCTTTCTTCTCTCTCTTCTCTCTCTATTTCTTAGAAAAATGAAAATGGAAAAAGTCTTCGACGTCTGAGAATAGGGTTCCTTTTATAGGGTGAAGAGAAGGTTCGAGAGACTGGATCAAAACCAAGGGCCAGGATTAAGTCAAGTTAAATTGACTTAGATCGAAAGGTTCTAAGAACGCGGTGCTTAAACGATACCTGATTGGTTTAAAAAGTTGTACTGGGATTCACCAAGACAACATGCAGATCGTCGATAACAAATGATCCAAGGGCTAAAAACATACGCATTTTTAACTCAGTAAAGAAACACAATCTCAGCCAATCAGATAAAGACAGGTGTTGGTCAATAACAGGATATGAAACGCGTGTCTTAAACTAATTAAAACCACACCCTAAGGTTTACTCCGCTTTCGGATTCTACCCAAGGTAACATTAGGCCAATATACCCAACAAATTATATTTATAAATTTACCACAAAAACTTTTAAATCAAGTTTTAATTAAGAAAACCTTATTTAAAAAATGTTTATAAAATCCCAAAAAATTATTAAAATTCCAACTTAGGGATTTAAACACACTCAACATATGTACACACATAATTATGCAGTATGATATGAAATAAATAAATTCTACTGTGTGTGAGTGTTGGCAATTTGTTCTTGATCACTACAAGATAGAGAATTGAAGTAGCAAACCAACTTCTGAGGTTCTTTGGTTTCTAGGGAGGACATAATTTTGTCACAATTTCCAAACTAGATGAGCACTTATACAATATAGACTCAAGTGAGTCAAAATTATAAGGGCTTCAAATACTTACTGAGGTAATGTGTTGAGCAGCCAGAGCAGTAACTCTCTCACGAGTGAGAGTATTTTCAATGTCATGGACTTTTGGAGTAGTCCAAGATTTTACTAAGCCCACAACGGAGCTTGGAGGAATGAAGGTTGGAACACTACTTTCAACATTGGAAGGTTGAGAGATAGGTTCAGCAGGTTTCTCAGACAGACCCTTCTTTAATCTCCTTAGAGGAGCAGGAGCGTCTTCAATCAATGATGCTGTCTTTGTTGGAGAAATAGCAATAACCTGACTTGGAGGAGAGATAGCAACAGCCTTGCTTGGAGACACAGGAGGCTTCTCACCAATCTTCTTGGAAGCAGCAGAAGGAAATGCATTAATGGCTTTCATCCCCTCTTCTGGGATATCTTTCTTACTTTTCTTTGCCTCCACAGTAGGAAGGGCAGACTTGTCAAAATAAGCAAGAGCTTTTCTCCTCTTCATTATGCCACTAATAGGAATATTTGACTCTGAAGAAGAACCTTCCACACTAGTATCAGCAACTGGTACTTGGTCAAGGTCAACTGCCATAGGACGAGCAATGAAAGATGAGCTCGAAGTTCTGTATTGCAGCAAATAAGATGCAGACCTAATATGCTCCCCAGCAAGAGATTGATGCAAACTCCAGATACGTTTTAAGCTTTTTATATTGACGTCAATCTATTTTGGGGGTTTCCTTTTACTATCAACTATAACAAACAAAATCAAATGTCAGTGAAGCATTATATCAAACACAAAGAAAAAACATAATTTCAAAAATAAAATAAAAATAAAAACAACCATCCCATTGCCATACGGTGGACACTTGGGACCTTGGTACACATCATTTCCATCAAGTGGAGGGTGTTGCCAATTTTTCACCACTACCCCATGATCAAAATAGTCTTTGTTGGTATCAGGAAGATTGACCACTAAAGCTCTATTTAAAAATCTAGTTTATAAATAAAAAGTACTATCGCTAGTGACCCATCTATAGCAATACATAATTTCTGGGATTCCTAAATGAGTCCCATGGATTTGATTTAATCTATGTACACTGTTAACTACCCTACATGTATTTGGAGATACTTTTGCAGGTACAATATCGAAATATTGGCAAAACTCCAAACAAAGTGGATTTGGCGGGAAATAAAAGCCACATTCGGCTATAAAGATACTTGGGAACCAGTGTCCCTCAGCCAAGGAAAATAAATCAGAAGGACCAGATAATTCTTCCAAAATAACCCATGAAGGGATTGAAAAATCAGACCAAAATTTGTCCAATAACTCAACAGGATAAACCATGGCGAATAAAGAAAATTAAAGAAGGAAGAAAATCTTACAGAGGAAATAGAGATCAGTTGACAATAAACGATGGAAAGAACGAAGGCGCAAGATAGAGAGAAGATGAAGAGTTCAAAGATACAAATTTGAAAAAGTGAAAGATAATAGGATTTTCTGTAGCACTTAAATACTTTACCTCGGGAATGGAGAAAAGTAATGATTATAGAGAAAGACGTTTGCGTTGTCGGCGGCTAAAAGGAGAAAAAGAGGCACAAAAATCGAAGTAGCTGGAAAAATTCAAAATATTTATGAAGTCTGATTCTATGAATTCAAAGAGGAATTAAATACAAGGAAAACACTCCTAAAAATTCAGGATGACTATTAATCTCATCATATTTCGAGAAGAATATTCCACACTCCTCCTCAACCTCGAACTGTGAAACATTGGGGGCTTCTGTTGATACCAAATTTAATCTGCTGACATAGATCAATCATATAAAGACAAGTGTCCATTTACATGGTGAATACGAAGACTTTGGACGAATAAGGTCCGAGGAACTCCAAAGGTCTGAGCAACTCAAGCGGTTCGAGCAACTTAAGGCGGTCCGAACAACTCAAATACTTGTGGCGTGCGCGCCAAGTATACCAGAAGACAACTACGCATTAAATGTGTATTAATTATTGTACAGATGTATTCGGCTGCTAAAATACAACACATTATTCTTTCATATGGACAACCTCAAGACTATAAATACATTGTAACATCCTCATGAAAAGGGGATCGGAATTTCTTGAGAAAGCCATTCCTCGAGAATTCCAAGCAAACAGTCAACAATACAAAAACAGTGGATGTAGGCCATTCGTATAAGGCTGAACTACTTTAAAAAATCTATTGTCTATTATTTCTTTATTCATTTTTATCTGTGATTAAAATAATTAGGTCAAATCTAATTTTTTACATCAACAATAACAATGAGTACTTTTGTTCCCTCCTATTTTGGTTGTCAATAAATATTTTTTGTGTAAAATATCAAAGGGTGGTGCTAGAGTACAATTTTTTAGCTGCTATTTTAATGGAAGGCAGAGAAGTTTTCCTGGTACCCTAGCTTTTAGATTTCCTTTATAAAAGTTTGTATGAGATCTTGAAAGATCCCTTGATTTCCAATAAAGGTGGGCCAATATGGGTACTTCAAATATGGTTGCCTGCATACTTCTCAGAGATTAACCATGTAAAAAACAACACTAAGTTTAGCCAATTCCAAGACTATTATCAATCTAAACCAAGTAATAATATTTTTAAGGCTCTCATCAATATGTTTCAAAGTTTTTCAATTGATACCCAAGGCATTATTTGTAGCCTTTGTTAGCACCCACTATGGCACCACTTTAGCTAGACCCAATTTTGAAGAAATCTCTCTATGCACCACAGACTGATCCTCGTTGGGAGAGTTTTTTTTATCACTGGGGATTTGTGTTATAGGACATCACCCCCCCAATTCTTCTAAATCTAGGTCTTTTGGGGAGATATACCTACCTTACTAATTTTCTAGGAAACTTGGCTTTTACCAGCCCATCCCTGTCCCCATGAGGAGGCTAGCCAAATCATGTAATTCTATGACTTCCCACCTCTTAAAGGTAGCTATTTTATAAGGATTTGCCAAATATCATGAGGTTCAAAGTACCTTTAGCATAAATGAGGCTAAGTTTGAGGCAGGGATAACCCCAGTCTTAATGGATTGGTGGTCCAAATACATCCAAGTCTTTTAAAACCATTACAAGAAGCCAAAAAGTCTTCTAAGACCTCTTCTTATGGTAAGTATCTATCTATTTCTTATAATTTTATCCTTATTTGTATTGGCCTTAACTCATCCATTTGTGTTATTGTAGAAGTTCCACCTTCTGAAGATTATAAGAGGAAATTAATCCCTGAGGAAAAAGAGGCTTTAAAGGAGGAACTTTTGAGAGAGGCCAGAGAGGAAGATGAAGAAGTTCCTCTTGTTTGACTAGCTAGGTCAAGGTATTCTTTTGACAATCCAACTAGCACTTCACCATATAGTAGTGCACCTCCTAAAACTCATATAAATGTTATGTTTAATATTTCCAGAAGGAAACGTATGAAAACTGTAAGGACACAAATTTCTAATTGAGTCCTTTGTAGTTTTGGCTCAATTCCGGACAAAAATATTTGAGTCATAGGATAGAGTTATGGACCATCCTTCAAGCCTATGACATTCTAAAGTTGAAGACGTAGCATCCAAGTTCATAAAGCTTCATCAAATACTGTGTTTATAGTGCCTTATTTCTACGTCATCAACATTGGTTCCATTGCTCCTAAGGTATGAATGCATTTTGAATATATATATATATAGGAGCTTGGAACATTTTTCATTGGGTGAATTTTATTGTAAGTTTATTTTAAAACTATTGTTTTGTTTTATAAAGTCATTATAAAACTTTAAAACAAAGTTTCTGGGCTAAAAATAGAATTTTTAGCTTTCTGGAATTTCGTTCGAACGAGTTTGTCATTCGAACGAGAATGTCGTTCGAACGAGGTTTGCCAACGAGTTCCCCAATTGGACACTGGAATGTCGTTTGAATTGTCGTTCGAACGAGATGGCTGTTCGAATGAGAATTCCAACGAGATTTCTAACGAGTTCAACTTTTATACACTGGAACTTTGTTAGAAGGCTCTTTCGAACGAGACTTCGTTCGAACGAAAATCTCGGTCGAACGAGTTTTGGCAAAAACAGTTAATTAGCAGTTTTGAGCAGTTTTTCCCACTTTCCCACTAACTTTTTGGGCAGACTTAATATGTGCGGGAACCAACTTTTTCCAACCAACTTTTCATACTATTCCAACTCCTAGAGAGAGTTTTTGAGTGTTCATCTTTCCAAAGAAAAGTTCATTATTTAAGTGTATGTTTTTCCAAGAAAAATTCATAAAACACTTATGTTTTTCACCCATATTTTTTATTCCAAGTTTCAATATATATACATCTTGGTTGGAGTGTCTGGCATGGGGTTTTACTCTACCGCATTGAAGAGTTCGTCTGGGTTTACTTCTAAATCCCTCAAAGAAGAAGAGTTTGTTTTGCTGCGGCATTCTCACATGGTGAAAGGCACCATGTGTGGTTGACGGTATACCTATGTCTAATTGGTGATTCCAAGATTCCGGTGAAGCTCTGGGGTTGTCGACTAGGCATAGGTGTTTACAAGAAGACGCGTCAAGGCTTGAAAGAGGTCGAGTCGAGGAAGTAAGTCATCTGTCTTGTAATTGTAAAACCATACTTAGTGGACTTAAGGCTAGGGCCATCTGAGATTTTTTTCCGTTGTGGGTTTTTCCTTGTACATCGCGACGTAGTGATTCATTGTTTATTTTATCTTGCAAAATCACCTAGAACGCATGCTTAGGTAAAAAGACAAAATTTGGTTTAATCACTACTTGTTTAATTTGGTGCTAAATAAATATTGGTTAATGTGTAGTTAATTCAAGTCATTAATTTAATTTGTTAAAATTGGTTTGGCCTAATTTGTTAAACTCGAAAAATATGACTTAGGCAAATTTCTAGGACTTGGGTTAATTAATTGTGTTTAAGTGAAATCAAAATTGTGTGTGTGTTCCATCATATTTCACTTTGTTTAATTTTAATTTGGAAAGAAATTAAAATCATTAATTTATTGTTTAATTGAACCATCGCACGCTTCCGCACATCTTTAAAAAGGAAATTACTTTTTATTATAAGATTTTCTAAATTGGGGACCTACCTCTTTTCAAATTGGTATCAGAGCGTTGATTGAGAAAAACTATCGCTTTCAAAAACAATAGCAAAGATGCCTGTGTATAAAGCTCAGGTGATATGTATGCCATAACATTTCCCCTTTTGAAGTATTTTTTATGCTTTGGAATTATTACACCAATAAACTTAGATTTGATATATCTTTTTTCTTATAATAGGCCTAGTTGATGGCTCAATTAATATTCAGGAACCTGAGTTGGTTAGAAATCCTATGACATCTCCACCATCATCTCCAATAGATGAGTAAACAAGTGGGCCTATTAATGTCTTGCTTCACCAGTTATCCCCACTTTAAACCCAACTATTGAGTATAAGATGACCCATAGACCGTTGATACTTCTATCTGCACTCCTATCTCCCAATATGAGACAAACGGAGCTCCAATTCACAAAATAAAAGAGCCCATGGGGAATCCCAATCTTGTTGGCTATGTTCCAAAGTCACCCATCGCTTCACCAGTTCCTAAATATGTTCCATGTCCAAGTGTGTAGACACCACATTCTAGGACCCCCCTAAGTCTCTCCTTAGGTCCCTAACACCTCCCCATTTCACTACAAATCCCAGGTCATACTCCGAGTACTGATTTAGAGGCCATCAGGCGCTCCCGGGCCTTGTTTGACTCCGGTTAACTCTATCGTATGAGCAAAAGCACTTTGAATCTTAGAAGGACTCTGAATCCCTTTTCCAATGATTCACCCCGTGCATAAATCGCCATAACGGTTCAGACGAATATAATATTTTACTACCAAAAAATTGATCTGGAGGCCAATAGGCGCTCTCAGGACCCGATTTGACCCCATTCAACTTCATCGTCAGAGTGAAAGCTCTTTGAATATTCAAAGGGAACCAAAATATATTTTTAACGGTCTTCACCATGCTTAAAATGGCATAACCATTCAGACGAACGATTCGTTTTCTCCCAAAAATCGATCCGGAGGCCATTGGGCGCTTTCGGGCTCCGTTTGACCAAGGTCAACTCTTCAGATCGAAGAAGATGGTAAGAATATTCGAAGGGCATTCAATACCCTTTCCAATGGTCTGCCCCGTGAGCGAATCAACCTTATGATTTGGACGAATGATTCGTTTTACTCTGAAAGGTCACCAAGCATTTTCGGGCCCCGGTTGACCAAAATTAACTTTCCAAACTGAGCGAATCTATTTGGAATGTCTAAGTACCTCACATAACCTTTCCAACGGTCCACCCCGTGCACGACTCTGACTTACCGTTCGGATGAACGATCCGTTTTCGTCCCACAATCTTCCGTCCAAAGGACCGACGAGCGCTTTCGAGCCATATTTGACCTAAAGTCAACCCTTAGATCCAGGAGAGGTCTAAGGAATCTTAAAGGTATCTGAATTACATTTTTAATAGCATGCCCCATGCTTGATTTGGATCAACGGATTGCGTTCTACGACGGTTTTTCAGGAAAATCTACACGAGACTACCAATTAGCAGTTCCATTTCCCTGCCTATCGGCAGTGTGTTTAGGATTATCTGCTGATTGGAAGGGCTGGGACCGTGCCGATCGGTACCCCCTGACCTTATAAATAGAGGGCATGACCTCACTCCCAAAGCACACTTCTGATCCATCATCATCAATGATCTCGACAACATTCTTTTACAATTAACAAAGTTTCCTTATGTGAAATTCCTTGCCATCTTAAATTTCCATTCTTTTCACACCCAATTTGGAAAAATCTCATTCTCTCTCATCCAACATTCATCTCACCATTCAAGGGATTTCATCTAATATCAAGATCAAACTTCAATTCTTCAAAGAAGGTTCAAATTATTCCCTCTCCTTTTAAATTTCATGTCTTTGCATTAATTACATACTCATAATTTATCTTTTACTTTAGTTCATACTTAGTAACTTCTCACATTTTTATTAGTTATATTACGCATAATTCATTTTCTATAAAAAAAACCCAAAATAAACAGAGAGAGAGTTACACCTATAAATTCAAACGAGATTATCCATCACAATTTCTTAAAACTAAAATACATTTTCTACGCACATACACATATAATAACATCCCGTTCGAATCTATAGGATAAACCCCACCCTTATGCCGCATGCGAACTACGTGTAATTTGATGCCTTTATAGGCTAAGTAGGCATTTCGGATTAGAATCCGAGACTCGAGTCCAATTTTCCAAAATTTTAATTTTCCCAAATTCACCATTTCTACATTTGTCATATTCTTAAATTATTCTAATACATATTATGTTTGTGATCCTTATTAGCGTTTTATCCCACACATGTTATCATTTTATTATATCGATCAACATCACGATAAACGTATAAATCATATTTTTAATATTATTTCCTGGGAACATTCCTATGGATGACCTCACTCTATCTCTTCCATGCTATGAATTGGGCGATTCTGATCTCCATTATATATACACGTGCACACATTTCACGGAGAAATACAGGGAAACAATAACACAATCCCATGAGAGATCGAAAGGGCGGGATGGGTGCCTAACACCTTCCCATTCCATAACTTAGCCCCCAAACCTTTGAACTATTTGTTTCGTAAGCATTAATTTGTCTTTGATGACGCTTTCTCGAAGCGATGACTTGTTCTTTTGCCTGTTTTTGTGCAAAATTGGGTGGCGACTCCATCTCTTTACATTCACACCGACGACGACCAAAGCGTTCCTAGATTACGAGTGCAGAAGACCTTTTTCTCCCTTTTTTTTCCGCTTCGTGCGAAAAGGAAAGATGAGGAGATTTTGGGATAGCCACAGTGGCGACTCCGCTGGGGACCATTTTCATAAGAGGGCTAGACTCTGTTTGCATGTGTGTTTTATTTTTCTACTTGTGTGTGTATGCACCTACCCGTATGTTCCCTTTTTTCTCATCTATTATTTGTTGCACATATCTACCTCATGCTTATATCACTACTCACTCACACACTTGTAGATACTTCCTATGTACACTTTACACTACTTATACATAGGATCACTTATATCCACACGTTGCACACACCACTTAGAATATCCATGCTTACGTGTCACCAACAAACACCTCCACTTATCACTCTTGTATATATCCATGACCACTCACACTTGTCACACACCAATTGCAGTTGATCCATGCTTAGGTTAATCTATGCTTAGTTGATCCATGCTTAGGTTCACTATCACCCACTCTCATATATCCATGCTTAGTATAATCTTTATGCTTCACGTTAGATTTACTTTTTTCCCTTGTAGTATAATGCTCATCATGCCAAATAAAGATGCTCTCTCCATAATATACTAATAAAGAATCATGCATTTTTTCACACTAGATCACCAAAGAGCATGGCTATTGACCAAATTTTATCCCGTAACTTGGGGGTCACTTCGTGATGGGCGCTGGTCCGACAGGTTGTAGTTAACCTAAGCGATATGACTCTCACCTTCCATTGACCAAGTACCTTCGGCGCATATCAAACGGTTCCCCCGAATCGTACGGCTTGTCCAAAGTCATGACGAGAGGGAGCTCATTCACATACGTTGAGTATATTGAATTTGCTCTCACACGTACTATCCCCACGAGGTATATAATGAGGCAATTCACGTACACTCAGGTATATCAAATGGCTTGTCCACTTGTACTGATTGCCCTCAAAAGCAAGACGTATATCATGGAAGTAATGCCAAAGGTGAGAACCTTTCCAATTAACCCAACAACTACATACACTTAAGTAGGTGTCAAACCTAGGACACGCATATTTAGTTTGTTAATTTTTACCTGAAACTATGCCAAAATGACGGGTCGGCATGCCACCCAAATTTTCGCGTGATTTCGTCTTTTTTAAAATGGGACCCTGTCCATGAGCCTGGCAACAAGTCCAACCTTTTTTACATATTTTTCAGACCCAATTTTCCCAGGCTCGGGTCCCATCTCACATTTATTTTTGTATTTAGGTAAACCTAATACAAGTGAGAAAATAATAAACATAATAATAATCATGCTTAGAACCTTTTCCCGTTTTTCCTCTTTCTTTACCACAAGTGTCAAAAACATTTTTGCCTCTTATATCAAAGAAACAAAAAGCATTTTTCCTTCCTTATACCAAAAATATTTTTCCTCCTCCTTTTTACCCCCCAAACATTTTGTCCTCCCTTTTCTAAAAATGTCAAAAACATTTTTCTTCCTTTTCTAAAATAACAATTTTCCCCTTTCTCTTTCAAAAATAAATTCAAATATTTTTCCTTCTCTGGTCGATCGCATACCTGACCCTTAACCTGGCTCCTTATTATCTTTGAACGTCCATTAAATCTCCCCGAGGCTCCATCAGTTTCCTCTGTACTTCCTCCTAGTCCAGAATTCATCTTCATTCGCTTTCCATGGAGAATAGAGACCAAGTACCGAATGTGCAACTAAATTTGATGACGGTCCTAGCCTAACTCACTGCCATAATTGACAACCTTTAAACTGAGGTTCATGAGATGCAACGAAATTGGGACCCTATTCTTGAAGATCCCGAAGTCCTCTTCCCTCGTGATATGAGTCCGCCCGCACCCGAGCCTATTTGGGTCCCCGAGGAATATCAACACGCTCCACCTGCCCCTTTCTCCAATGGGCCGCCGCTAGCTCAGCTCCCTATGCCGAATCTTGCCTAGCAAGGGGCTAATCTTCTCGTGACCATTGGTTATGAAGGAAGAAGAGCTGAATAAGGTCAAAGAGGACTTCAAGATGTTGACCTAAAAGTTTGACGAAGTCTGAATCTCTAAGAACTAGATGGATTACACCCATATGTCTCCTTGTCCTAAAGTAAAGCTGTCCAAAGTTAAAGATGCCTAACATTGAGAAGTTCGGCGGTAGTGGACCCCTAATTATTCATCTTGGAAGTACCACCGAGACATAACTACTTCCGAGGAAATAATAGCCCAAATGTTCCAACAGACATCTAAGTACAACACTCTTTGTTAGTTCTTATCTCTCGAGAAATCCAGAATCCGCAGTTGGGAGGATGTTGCCTGTGAATTCATGTCACAGTACAAGTACAATGAAGAGTTGGAGGTTTTCCACCAAGATTTAGAACTGCTCAAACAGAATCCTGAGGAATTAGTCTTTAACTTCATAGCAAGGTAGAGAGAGAAAGCTGCCACCATAACCAACCGACCTTCCGAAGCAGAGCAAGTCAGTATCGTGAAGAAGAATTCCTTACCCCATGTCCGAGCAACGATGGAGGATAGTACTACTCTCATTTTTGAGCTATTCGAGAAACAGGAGTAGAAATCGAAGAAAGTCTTGCTAAGACAGAATTGAACCAAAAAAAGTATCTGGACAATTCACTCCCCGAAAGTATGAGAAGCTCGCCAGGACCGCAGTGTAATACCTCGTATTTTTACGCATATTTATTATGAAATTATGGAAATTGGGGTTAATTAATTTAAGAGAGAATTTAATTTATAATTAATCCGACTTTAGGGTAATAATTACTAGCTTGACAAAAGTTAGTAGTTATCGAAAATAATAATGTTGAAATCATGCTGAGTAATAACTATGTTGAGCATTACATAGTGAGTAACGTAATAGATTGTTTCGAAAATAACAATACGGTAGGGAACGAGATACACAACAGTTAAAACATAATTATTTGGGACGCGCGTATGAGTCGCGTCATTATTATACATTTGGGGGTTAAAAAGGTAAATTATTTTTATATAACTCGAATGTCTATTTTGAGTGCGCCAGTATTTTCGGAAGGGTCGAAATTGTCAAAAAATACTACTCGAGTGTTTTATTTGGAGTCTGGGGCATTTTAGCCCAAAATGATACCCCAGAGGGGTATTTTGGTCTTTTGGGATTTTTGAGTAATTAAAAGGAAGAAAATAGGATTAAAATAGGAACATTGAGGGTTAGTGGTCTGTCAGTTGCAACTTACGTGAGAAAGAGAGAGAAAGAGAGGGATAACCAAAGAGGAAGGATAACCATAGGAGAGAAAGGGGCAAACTCAAGAGATTTCACACAAAAGTTGCTCCAAAGTGTAGATCACGACGAGAGGATCAACCACATATCAATTTCAACTTGAGAATCAGAAATCCATTCCAAGGCAAGTGTTTACTTTCCTATTTTATTTAGCATATATTATTCCTATTAAACTATGTTGATGATTTAGACATAATATGATGAAATTTGGGCTTCATTAGTCTTAATCGTAAAGGAACATTAGACTTTGGTGATGGGTTGCATGTAGAGGATTTACCCCATTTGTTGACTGCTAAATCTGGAGATTTTATGTGCGAATCACGAATTAAATTAATGGTTTGAATAATTAAAGTGTTGGGTTCATTATATGAAAATTATTAGAGATTTTAGAAATTATTGGTTTCCCTTTTGAAAACATAAAGATTTGAACACAAATTTGTGTTAGAATGTGCCCCATAATGATTAGGGATAGTTTAGAACCATCTAAATTGATGTTGGACGAACTTTGGATTGAGTTTGAGGTTTGGAATATTGGGAAAAATGATTTTGGGGAAGAACAGGGCCAGTTCGGAATTCTCGTTCGAAGATCTGCCCAGGTCGTTCGAACGAGAATTCTAACGAGTCATCCAATGAGATTTTGAGTTCATTCGAATTGAGGAGTTTGTTTAAATGAACTCATTCGAACGAGAATTCCTTAACTTCTAACGAGATTTTAGAATACACTTTTTGAGTTCGGTTAGGTTAAAAAGCATCCTAGGATTATCCAAGTGAGAGAAATAACCTACGTGAATGACGAGTGACCTAAATTCGGAATTACTATTGAATTGGGAGTGTGATTATTGTCAGGATGTAGAAAGTTAATATAACCGAGGAGAGTTAGGTTCAAGAGAGTATATACATCTATATATGATATACGGGGAGGGTAGAAATAATAATACTACTTACATATTATGGTAACCGGGTTGCGTGAACGCCTATTCAAGTTGTATAAGTTGTGTGCATGCTTATTACTTGGAATATTATGTGTATGACATACCTAGCTACTGGCTATTGAACGGAGGTTAGCGCGTTGTGGACGACCATATCTTGTGTGCCTTCGGGGGATTTTGAGTCGTACTACTAGAGCATGGAACCTAGGTACGGGCTATCTGTGAGAACGATAGTGGTGACGGTCATATGGGTACGTAGCCCAATGGCTTGGGACTATGTTCGCCTCCAATATGTGTATATGTTTTATTGGTGCTTGAGAGATTGAACCTGTTGTCCTTTATGCGTGAGCATTGCAATGGGACTAGAGAGCCGAGTATGCCTAGCGCTAGGGATTTCTTAACCATGGGTGCAGTATATATATACATAGTGAGATTTTATATATGTATATTGAGTTCCTATTCTGTGTTTCATGTTGGCTACTTTATTAAAGTATATACTTATTGGGTCACCAGTTGAGAATTAAGAATGCTATGAGAATGAGTTAAAGCATCTTTAAATCTATTCCTATATAATAGAGATATAGTGTCTTCGGGTTATTTAGATATTTTATCCAGGATAATGGTTATACTACATATAGTTAGGCAGAGTATCGAGACTAGTATGGGTGGTTAGGCTCGTTAGGTGTGCACATTAGATGAGAGGTGAGCATCTCAAGTGAGTACGCTAAGTTAACATGAATAATATTTGTGCTAATTAACCAATTTAAGCACTTGATATATTTAAACTATTTTCTACTCGAGCTCTGACCCATTTTTCTAAAAATCTCTTTTCTTGTTATATTATTTTAGGTGCTCAGCCACATGGACACCAGGCTTAGGAGATTCCATTCATTTGTCGAGTTGTAGCTGATGTGGAAGCTACAAGATGTTGCTAGTAGACGCCTCTGAGTCTATTTATCCTCATCTATCAGTTAGTTACTTCAGTTGGACATGTCGTCCCTCCTATTTTACACTCAGAGATTTAGAGTTGTTTTATTCTATCATTAGACTTTGATTTCATATTGTTGGATTATTGTATGGGATTTTGACTAGAACTATTTACTCCAGTTATTTATTTAAATTCAGTTAGTTCTTTACTTACTGCTATTGTGATGTATGGTGATGATTAAATACTTCCTTTTAATGATGATGGTTAATAAGAAGATAAAATTTTGACACCAACCTTTTTAAATATTTGGTGGTTAGTTTTTATTAAATTAAAATTTGAGTTTTTGACAGTGATGCTTTATCCGAACCAACTTGGTATTCTAAAATTAATTAATTAAGGACTAATCACCCGGTAATTATTTAGGCGGGGTGTCACACGCAGTTTTAACCATCAACAACATATCTTAGCCTGCCACTTCATGGGCATCAAAAAGCCTCCTTAACCGGTTCAAGAAGGAATACACCAAGTTTCATGCTCCCATATCCAAAGTTTACCAAACCCTTTAAAACTATAATCTCATAAAGCCATTGGACCCTCGTCCATTACCAAACCCACTTTCCCAAAACTTCAAACCAGGTGCCCATTGCGATTTCACCAAACTGTCGGCCATACCACTGATCAATGTTTCCACCTCCAAAATGTAATCCAAGGTTTCATTGACCGGGGTATCATCGCCCCACCAGCCAATTCTAAACCAAACACTACCCACAATCCACTCCCAAATCATACAAATGCACTCATCCTAAAAGAGGACTCAGAATTTGATCTATCTACCCAGACTGTACCTAGTAAATCACCCATCATACCCATATATTCCCCTAAACCCCTCCAAGTTTGCCCATATTTTCTCTTACATCCTACCTGCTTTGTCGATCAGGCTCTGTCACTCCTTACTAGAGCATGCATTGCTGTTCGTACCCATTCCAGAGGGAAATATATGGAGTTATCAGTAGTATTAAACCAACTTCTAGAGTTTGGGGTGAAATTACCCTCAGAGATGACCATTAACTGCTAGAGATTTAGTACGCTGTTCATGGAAGCTTGGAAATGGGCTCAAGAGTCAGATAGTTGGGTGGTACCTACCGATGAAGTTAGTTTAGATGATGTCATAGCTGCGAAGGGATATTGAGGAGGGACCTCCATACAAAATCTCTCCGACAGCCACATGAATAGCATTAAGGGGCTAACCCTCAAGAAGTCGGAAAGGCCTTCCCATAATGGATCCAGATCGTTCTTAGTGATGATATGAGAAATCGGCCATAAAGCGTTCTCATACCAGCAAGTAGAGAGTAAAGTGTGTAATAAACAAGTAAAGCAAGTAAATAGAGAGAAGACAAGATATAGAGTGGTTCAGCCCCCAAAATGGGCCTATGTCCACTGTGTTGCTCCATCCTCATTATGTGCGTTGCATTATACAATATAATCATGCCTAAAGAGGCATACAAGTATGAGAATAAGGGTGAATACATGGCAGTATTGGAGATTCCGGTGAGCCCGGGAGGTGGCTGTGATGTAGATTTGTGTCTCCAAGAGGTATGTTGAGGTTGTGTAGAGAGAATCTGTATTGTAGAGCCTTCCCCAGACGGGTATAGAATCGATCCCCCTTCCTCTAAGGTGTGGTCCTCTATTTATGAGGAAATGTGCTGAGTCACGTGCCCTGAGCACGTGGCGTATACCAAGTCTGCTGTAGTTGTGGATGAAGGGGATGCGGTCTGCAAAGCAAGCAGTGTTGTAAGCTGATGGAGGGGTGCCGCGCACCATACGGCGGAGCTCCACGACCTACAATGGATAGGGCTGCACCCCGTGCCATCTAGTCCTGAAGGGATGCCGTGCCAAGTGAGTTCTGGCCGCGCCTTGAATGAGGTCTGGCCGCGGCCTGTTTGACGTATGCTGCCTGCGAACTGTAGAAGAATACATTCTGTGGCAGGGTGCTATATTTGTACTATCAATAAGACCCCAAGCCGTAGTGCCAAGGGAGATCAATTGGGACTGCGTCTCAGTAGCCTAGGTGCCGCGGTGCTTCCAAAGCGACGATTCGTCATCCGCGCTCCCTTATATAAATTATTTCTGGCCGTGGACTTCATTACGTTTCTAAAACTTTTGAGAGCACATCGAGATCGAAACTCTGCACTTTCTCTCTTGTATATTCCGACAACCTTCTGAGGCGGTGTGCGTCGGTTCAAGGCGGTCTGAAGCTAATCATTGCGAGTTTCTTCATTTCCAGGTGATTTTTCAACCACCATACTTTCGTAAAAGCCTATGAAATTTACAGTTTTCTTCCCTTTTGATATGATTTTACTTTTCTGGTTCACTTGCTAGAAATCTAGGGTTTTGTTTATACGTTTTGTCCTTTCCCACATATGTTACATATGAAATACATACAACTATTCTTGGTGTTCATAATCGAACTCTTCGTATTCTGTGAGTTTGATCCTAAAAATGATTAGAATTTAGATAATCAACTATTTAGGATAGAGGCCGCGGCATGGTAGGATTTCAATAATCATTCTCGTGAACTGTTACAATCCTTCTGCGTCATACCGTGCCAAATGGCCGCGATCCCTCAAATTATCATCCGCGGCATCAAATCACCACCCTTGTAGTCTCGAACAGCCTTCAAACTTCCATGAAAATTTAGGAATGGCCGTGGCCAGGAATGCCTTGAAGCAATTCTATCTTATTACCGTGGCATCCTATGTTCCTCTGCTGATATGGATGTGGCCGCGGATAGTAGGGACAGTACGAACCCATAAGTTCAAGTAATAGTCGTCCCTTAATAACTCGTTAGGGAAATAATTCCAAACGCTTTTCCAAGACCTATAACTAATTTTTCTGCGGCTTCTTAAAGTCTTTTACAAACCATACTGGCTGCGGTGCCTAACTGGGAACTCTGCTTTTCAGGTACTGCTGCAGCCATATGAGCTTTGACCCAGACGAGTTCCTGAGAGGATTTTGGGCAAAGCATTTTGGGACCTCTCCCCCTGAGCTTACTTCTGTGCCCCCTCTAGATCAATAGGCCCTTGCAAACTAAAAGATTTCCCAAACTGCGTGATACTTGACTCAGACTCCGCGGACTCTGCATCTGGGAAGGATTTTAAATCTCCGTCGATGGAAGAGGAAGGCAACTCAAGTACTCATCCAATGGGTATAGGAGACAGTTCCGCGGCTATTAGAAATAACCCAGGTGGAACATCTGGGAGAGCTGAGAGACCCATGGCCGCGCTTGATATCCGCGGCTCCATGACCCAAGATTGGGTTGAGCAGGTGGCTGAGGCCTTCGAATTTCCAGAAAATTTGACGTGCTCAGCCCCTGCCGTAAACCAAAGACCATGCACGGTTCTATCTGATGATGGAATTTGCTTCCCTCTGTATGCCTTCATCTATGGGCTGCGGCTTCCTGTTCCAGTTCCTATCTGTCGCCTTTTTTAGGCAATGAACCTGTCCCTAGCACAGTTAGACCCTAATGGCTGGAGAGCCATTCTCGCTGCAGTTGTCCTTTGGGAGAATTTTTTCAAAAAGGACATCACTCCCGCGGAGTTCTTTCACTTCTACCTCCCAAAGGAGAACTCAGTGAAGTTCGCGGGCTACTACTACCTCTTTAGCCACGGCAGGTATGAGACCCTTTACATTGGGAGACCGACCAGTGTGAAGAAATGGAAGGGGGTTTATTTCTACATCTCCGGTGAAGGCTGGGAGATGCACCCCAAGGAGAATGAAAGAGAAAATACATATAGAATTCCGCGGTAGTGGGGGTCTCCCTCAAAATTAGGTAATAAGACTGTAGCCACGTCCTTTTATTTCACATAAATATGCATAACTTCCACTAACCTTTGAATCGTCTTTTCTATCTGCAGCCCTTGACAATCTGCACTTGAACAAGCGACAGGAAAAAAGAGTTGTCGAGGCCGCGGAAGTTCCTGCTGAACACAAGAAGTTCGCCACACTTGTAACGTCGGCAACCATATTTGAAGCGGGATTTTTCCCAAACAAATCCATTCCTCGACAAATGGGCGCGGAAGGTAATTAACTGAGCCATAATTTTTACTCCGCGGTCATTTATTCTCTTGAACTCATGCTATTCCTTTTCAGGTGAAGAAGTTGACAGGGAACTGCTTGCGGCGCAGCTAGCGGAGATGGATGAGGACGTATTCGTCCTAAATAATACTGCGCGGAGCAGAAAGATGAAGAGGTCCAAGGCCAAGGGACTTACCGCGGCTCCCTCCGGAGAAAATAATGCTGCGCCTGTCGTGGCTCCTGCCGAAAGAACTACAACACCTGCCGCGGATCAAATGGTTAATGATGAGAACCTTCCGCATGACATAGGGGAAAACCTGACAGCGACGGGCTTGGTGTCAATCGATGTGCCCCTTCAATCACCCTCTCCTCCGCCGCCAACTGTTGTGGAGGTTAACGAGAACTTGCCACCTCCTCAATTCCGCGAAGAGTCTGGGCCTGATGGTAGACCAAGGCCCCAATTAAGGTAGCCTGGCCCCAATTCTTCTTGGGACACTACCGCAAAGGCTGCGCGGAGAATGAAAAGAGCCTTAGATGCCGCGGACCTCAACAGGCTAGTGGGAGAAGATCATGAAGATTTGGAGGACTGTGGCCTCCATAGCATTCTGAGGGTACGTATTAGTTGTCATTATTTAACTTTTGCATCTCATATTTTTCCATATTTTTACTAACGTCTTTTATTTCAGGCCGCGGATGTGATTGTGGTCCAGAAGAGGAAGTACGAGGCCTTGTACAGGTTGAAGGAGGCCGAGAAGAGTGCTCATGCCGCAGACTTGCAGGCTGCACGGACTTTTTCTTTTGAGGCAGGGAAGAAGTCTGTTGCCGCGGCTCTTCAGGCAGCCCACATGGACCTTGAGAAAGCATTCAAGGCGAGGGAGGAAGCAGAGGAGAATTTTAAACAAGCCACGGAATCCCTAAAATCCTTCAAGGCCCAGACTGTTGAAGCTACCCGTGTCGCGGAGATTTCAAATACCAAGCTCTCCCTACTCCAGCAGAAATATGAAGAGTTAGAAGCCAAGTCCGCTAAAAAAGATGAAGATCATGCCGCGATAGTAAAAAAGTTGGAATTTGATCATGGTGACGCCCTCCAGCTAGCCATAGATCATGCCGTGGATTCATTCAAAGGCTCCAAGGACTTCTTCCTTATCATTAAACATGGCATATCTCCGCGGCTACCAGGAGCCGCGACAAAGATTTATTAAGAGGTTCCGTGAGGCCAAGGACGAGGTCCTTTCCTGGAAGTTAAGCGATGCCGAACATCAAGAGTGCATCGCTGAACTTAAGGCCGCGACGGAAGAGAGAGCAAGGCTCAGGGCTGAGGCAGAGGCAGCGGCTGTGGACGGAGAGTCAGAGACTACCGCGGGCGGAGAAGAGGCTGATGATGATGATGATGATGATGATGCAGCCTCTTAAACTCAATTTCTATTGCATCATTAACATAGGGTTGCATCCCTCCTTTTTGTAATCTTAACTTCTGATGTGGCTGCGACCTTCATTCTGTAATCTTTGGCTATTAATACCAAGGTTGCGGCCATATTTTTACCACTACGATTGACTGCTTGATATTCCTTACTCTTTTACATTGCATGTTTTACATTGCTTGCTATAATGAATGGTTGTACGTAACTACCTCATTTTTGAAAATGCATCCGTGCCTCGATAGACATAACATTTTAAGTCCGCGGACATATATCAATTTCTTCATAGTATGATTATTCGCCAATGTCCGCGCCCACATAAATGGTGCAATTCTACTCCCGGACATCGATTGCTGCGTCGTAAGGCGTATAAGCCGCGGCCCTTTATTATGCCGCGTCATGTAAATGTCTTCACTTGATTGCCGCGGACATGATTTCAAGGCCGGGCCTTGCTGATTACATGGATCCCCAGCTGCTTTCATTGCACCTGGCTGTCTAAACCGCCTATCTTTTGTCATCCCATAACCAATATGGAACATGTAGAGAAAGCCTTTCCTTAGTCTTGGTACAATTGGTTCCCTTCCACCGTGGCATTTGACGCTGTGGAAATTGTAGTTTTCTCATGCTTCAATATGTTAGTGCCTCATCACTTTCATGAATGAATGGCTCCTAGAGTTTTGCATCTGTATCGGTGGGATGCGACACATTTCTGGTTTACCTAAACAATGTGCCTCTATAGACATACTTTGGTATTTCCAAGCCTTCTCAGGCTGGGTCTTGTTGCCAAACCCTAATATGCGAGACACTATCAAGCCTCTCCAGGCTGGGTTATGTTATTAAGCCACCCACAGCTAATATGCGAGACACTATCAAGCCTCTCCAGGCTAGGTTATGTTATTAAGCCACCCACAGCTAATATACGAGATACTATCAAGCCTCTCCAGGCTGGATTATATTATTAAGCCACCTACTGCTGCTGATATATATAAAGCCATCCCTGGCTAGATATTATAAGCCTCCCCGCTCGTTGACGCATCTCGAAAGCTAAGAGCGAGCATTGTAAGCCCTCGCGACTAATTACGATTTTCAAAAGCTGAGAACGGGCATTGTTAGCCCCCGTGGCTAATAAGAGCCCCTTGAATTCTCAGATGTTTTCGCGAATATGATCATCAGAAGATAAGATGTAGTTTCACATTGCGAGGGGAACTTCTGAGCTAATGAAGGTCATAATCCCTCCATAAGTGCATCCCGAAGTAAAATAATCCTTCGAGATAATTTTGTTATTCTTCCTCTGGAATCTGTTTAAGACAAAAAGTCTTTTTGTTAGATAACAGATTATGAAACCAAGAGAAATATCAGATATGGCAAAAATTGCTAATTCATATATTTATATATGTATGCTTTAGTTAATGACTTTGTTAACAAAACATAAAGTCTTGAGTATTAAGGCTACAATGAGCTTCATAAAACATAAACAAAAACAGTTGAAATTGGAAAGACTAAGGATGAGGTGCGACATGCAGCCTCTGTTAGGTCTGGCTGGGTCCTTTATGCATTCTTCAGGAATCGCTGGAGCATCCCTTGCCCAATTAGCCTTTAAACTTCATCTTTCAGAGCATAGCATCGCTCTATGTCATGGCCATGGTCCTGATGGAATTTGCACCAGGTAGCTTTGTTCCTCTTGTGGGGTGGAGCTCTTAACTTTTCTGGCCACCTCAAAAGCTTGTCCTCTTTGATGAACTCAAAGATCTCTTCAATTGGGAAAATCAACGGCGTATAGACGCCCGGTTTGTTCTCTGATTTCTCTATTCTCCTTTTCTGACTTCTGCTAGTTGGTTCCGCGGCTTCTTTAACTGCCGCGGTAGACAAAGCTTTTTCCTCCGAACACGCGCTTGTATTTTGAGAGGCCGCAACCTCTAGCATTAGCACCCTCTGAGTTAGGTAATTGACCTGGGTCTGAAGTGAGGCATGGCTGTCATAGAGGTGATTAAGGTGATTGTATAGTTGCACCACCTATTCCTTGATTTCTGCGCTCTGGCTAGATTCTCCTTCCATTTCTTCTTTTCTTAGTCTTTATAAAGTATATAGAATCTGAGACAAAACTAATAGAAGTGAGTGATCACAGGAATATTGAAAAAGGGGAATTTGAACTGCTCCATGATATGACGACGAGGCCGCGGCCAGTATGGCACATAAGTGCACTGCCGCAGCCCTTTAATGTTATTCACCAAGGTCGATCCGAAGGCCACTTAAGTCCTTCCTCCGGTGATTTTGAACTGTTGTAATAGGTCCGTACTAGTAGGGGTCGCGACACTAGAGGCTGTTGAACTTACAGGCCTCGCCCCTGGCTAGGCCGCGGAGAGATCCTAAGTCGAGCCCAGGAACTGATATTTTCTCCCTCAATATGCGAAGAAAATCTACTAGGGTCCATTGATGAGAGAATTCCCTTGTGGTGCGTAATACGACACAACTTCAATGATAACCCCTAGATCATAGGTAGATGGCAACAAAAATGGGAGTAAATATAGCCCTTCTCTAATCATCCACCTTTTCGGGAATAAAGTCCACCACGCCTTCAGCATTATCTAGATGGAATGATATCACAGGGGTATGTAAAATAGATCCAAAGCCATCAAATGAAGATCCAAAGACAAATCCATAAATATGAAGTACCCGTTAAAGGGGGTGAATGTAAAGCGGAGCCCAATAACCAGTAACCGACCCGTGAGAAGATGATCCATAGGACCCTCAGGGGTCGAATAAGGTGTTTAAGAACTCATATATGTAGAGAAACACGATTGAAATATCTCGGTTCCCACAGACGACGCCAAACTGATGATACGAGAAATCGGCCATAATGCGTTCTCATACTAGCAAGTCAAGAGTAAAGTGTATAATAAACAAATAAAGTAAGTAAATAGAGAGAAGACAAGATATAGAGTGGTTCAGCCCCTAAAATGGGCCTACGTCCTCTGTGTTGCTCCATCCTCATTATGTGCGTTGCATTGTACAATATAATCATGCCTAAAGAGGCGTACAAGTATGAGAATAAGGGTGAATACATGGCAGTATTGGAGATTCCGGTGAGCCCGGGAGGTGGTTGTGATGTAGATTTGTGTCTCCAAGAGGTATGTTGAGGTTGTGTAGAGAGAATCTGTATTGTAGAGCCTTCCCCAGACGGGTATAGAATCGATCCCCCTTCCTCTGAGGTGTGGTCCTCTATTTATGAGGAAATGTGCTGAGTCACGTGCCCTGAGTACGTGGCGTATACCAAGTCTGCAGTAGTTGTGGATGAAGGGGATGCGGCCTGCAAAGCAAGCAGTATTGTAAGCTGATGGAGGGGTGCCGTGCACCATACGACGGAGCTCCGCGGCCTACAATGGATAGGGATGCACCCCATGCCATCTAGTCCTGAAGGGATACCGTGCCAAGTGAGTTCTGGCCGCGCCCTGAATGAGGTCTGGCCGCGGCCTGTTTGACCTATGATGCCTGCGAACTGGAGAAGAAAACATTCCGTGGTAGGGTGCTATATTTGTACTATCAATAAGCCCCCAAGCCGTAGTACCAAGGGAGATCAATTGGGACTGCGGCTCAATAGCTTAGGTGCAGCGGTGCTTCCAAAGCGACGATTCATCTTCCACGCTCCCTTATATAAATTGTTTCTGTCCGTGGACTTCATTACGTTTCCAAAACTTTTGAGAACACATCGAGAGCGAAACTCTGCACTTTCTCTCTTGCATATTCCGGCAACCTTCCGAGGCGGTGTGCGACGGTTCAAGGCGGTCTGAAGCTGATCATTGCGAGTTTCTTCATTTCCAGGTGATTTTTCAACCACCATACTTTCGTAAAAGCCTTTGAAATTTACAGTTTTCTTCCCTTTTGATATGATTTTGATTTTTCTGGTTCATTTGCTAGAAATATAGGGTTTTGTTTGTACGTTTTGTCCTTTCCCACGAATGCTACATATGAAATACATACAACTATTCTTGGTGTTCATAATCGAACTCTTCGTATTCTGTGAGTTTGATCCTAAAAATGATTAGAATTTAGATAATCAACTATTTAGGATAGAGGCCGCGGCATGTAGGATTTCAATAATCATTCCCGTGAACTGTTACAATCCTTCTGCGTTATACTGTGCCAAATGGCCGCGGTCCCTCAAATTATCATCCGCGACATCAAATCACCACCCTTGTAGTCTCGAACAGCCTTCAAATTTCCATGAAAATTTAGGAATGGCCATGGCCAGGAATGCCTTGAAGTAATTCTATCTTATTACCGCGGCATCCTATGTTCCTCTGCTGATATGGTTGTGGCCGCGGCTAGTAGGGACAATACGAACCCATAAGTTCAAGTAATAGTTGGCCCTTAATAACTCGTTAGGGAAATAATTCCAAATGCTTTTCCAAGACCTATAACTAATTTTTCTGCGGCTTCTTATTGTCTTTTACAAACCATACTGGCTACGGCGCCTAACTGGGAACTCTGCTTTTCAGGTACTGCTGCAGCCATATGAGCTTTGACCTAGATGAGTTCCTGAGAGGCTTTTGGGCAAAGCATTTTGGGACCTCTCCCCCTGAGCTTACTTCTATGCCCCCTCTATGCGTGATACTTGACTCAGACTCCGCGGACTCTACATCTGGGAAGGATTTTAAATCTCCGCCGATGAAAGAGGAAGCCAACTCAAGTACTCATCCAATGGGTGTAGGAGACAGTGCCACGGCTGTTAGAAATAACCCAGGTGGAATATCTGGGAGAGCTGAGAGACCCTTAGCCGCGCTTGATATCCGTGGCTCCATGACCCAAGATTGGGTTGAGCAGGTGGCTGAAGCCTTCGAATTTCTAGAAAATTTGACGTGCTCAGCCCCTGCTGTAAACCAAAGACCATGCACGGTTCTATCCGATGATGGAATTTGCTTCCCTCTGCACGCCTTCATCTATGGGCTGCAGCTGCCTGTTCCAGTTCCAATCCGTTGCCTTTTTCAGGCAATGAACCTGTCCTCAGCACAGTTGGACCCTAATGGCTGGAGAGCTATTCTTGCTGCAGTTGTCCTTTGGGAGAATTTTTTCAAAAAGGACATCACTCCCACGGAGTTCGTTCACTTCTACCGCCCAAAGGAGAACTCAGTGAAGTTCGCGGGCTACTACTACCTCTCTAGCCGTGGCAGGTACGAGACCCTTTACACTGGGAGACCGACCAGTGTGAAGAACTGGAAGGGGGTTCATTTTTACATCTCCGGTGAAGGCTGGGAGATGCACCTCGAGGAGAATGAAAGAGAAAAGACATATAGAATGCCGCGGAAGTGGGGGTCTCCCTCAAAATTAGGTAATAAGACTGTAGCCGCGTCCTTTTATTTCACATAAATATGCATAACTTCCACTAACCTTTGAATCGTCTTTTCTTTCTACAGCCCTTGACAATCTGCACTTGAACAAGCGACAGAAAAAAAGAGTTATCGAGGCCGCGAAAGTTCCTGCTGAACACAAGAAGTTCGGCACACTTGTAACATCGGCAACCATATTTGAAGAGGGATTTTTCCCAAACAAATCCATTCCTCGACAAATGGGCGCGGAAGGTAATTAACTGCGCCATAATTTTTACTTTGCGGTCATTTATTCTCCGAGGTCTGGCCGCGGCCTGTTTGACGTATGATGCATGCGAACTGGAGAAGAATACATTTCGTGGCAGGGTGCTATATTTGTACTATCACTTAGTCTTCGCCAGTATCACTGCCACAGGATTGCGACGGTACGACATCCATGAAAAAATGGCTACGAGTTGTGGATCCACCAACAGTTCTCCAGCCACCAACAATAATTTTGAAATTAATCTCAGAATGATGACTCCGGCATAGCCCGCATCACCACCATCCTAAAAATGCACAAAATGTAGCACATCAGGGAGAAAAATTATTCCTCCCGTAACCAGTGATCGAGCCACCGAAGGAGAGATATGGAGAAATCCCGCTAACAACTCCCAAGGAGACCGAGAAAATTCAAGAATAGCTGTCGCAACACTGGGATTTATCCCCAACATGGTAGATAACTCTTCATAAGTCGGACATACTTCGTCCAAACTAAAGCGAAAGACATGGTCTTCAGGGTACCAAAATTCCACCGCTGCCATCAGCATGTTCCATTCAATAGGCCGATTGCGCCATATTGAAACCCGACGCATGTTGAAAGCATTGTAATCGACAATGTATGAGCACATCGCCTCCAGGTTTTCGAGGTAAGTTACAAATTCAACACTTTCGAGGAGAGCCATATCACAAAATGATGAGACAAGAATGAAGACAATCCAAAAGAGAAGGAATGTGGAGGAGTGAAGAAAATGCTCCACCCTTACCCCCTATTTATACTTGGAAAACCTCGGCCAAAGACAAAAATCCTTCAAATCTCGGAGAAAAACTTATCCCACCAAGTACCAAGCAATTGAAGAAACTGCAATCAAAGCCTTGGGTTGATTAGGCTGGACCGACATGCCGATAGGCAGGAAAAGGGGCATGCCGATTGGCAACCCCTTTTTTGGAAAATTCCCTTTTTCTTTTTTCTAAAAAAAACTCAATAAAAATAATTTTCATTCTTAAAAGACCTCCGAATTTCCTTCTCCCTATGTTTTTACTTATCCTGTTTTAAAATAAATCTTCTCTCACATCATTTTTATATTCTTTTTACAGTCTTAACAACAAAGTAAAAAGAGCATATGCATTAAGTCATTAAAACAAAAATTAACAAAAACTTCATTTCATTGCACATATATTCTTTTATTACATTTTTCTTGCAGGAAAGGAAAAATACAACGGGACTCTGCCCAACCCCCTACACACACACATACACACACACACACACACACACGCACACACTCTCTCTCTAAGAACCTCCGTCTCTGTGGCGTGCGCGCTTTCCCCGGTGTCAAGATGACATACCTCCAATCCCCAAACCAGACCCCTCCTCAAATGAGGCAGGCGGTACCAGACAAGAAGGAATCAGGACCGACTCCCGAATATGAGCAGTCAGAGAAGCTACCCAATCCCGAATATCCCTCAACCAGTTGGTTGACACCCGAATATGCTGCAAGAAAAATGGAAAAGACTAAATCAGTCAATCTGAGGCAAAGAAATAAATCAGAAAACCAAAAGACAAAGAGATGAAAAGTAAACCGATGGCTGAAGAACCTCCTCTGTCAGGCCCAACTCCTTCGGGTCCATCACATTGGGATGGTGAAGCATACGCATCGACCCTCCGTCAGCTCACCTAAAAGAGCCCAAAAATAACTCTAAATGACTTTAAACCATTCCCGAGCCTTATACTAACCCAATAAACCCTTAAACCATTATTTTGAGCTAGAAACGGACATTCTACGCATCCCAAAAGCTAATTATCAAATATACCCCAAACAAATAACTAACAACTTTCTTATTTACTAATTAGCCATTACATGCCCAAATATTAATTAATTAATCAGTGTGTCTTAAGTCCAAACTCCAATCCAACATTTGAATTTAAAGGCTCACATAATTAATTAAAGGCACACATAATTAATTTTCACAATTTAATTAATTAAATAATATGCATAAAAATATGGGGTATTTCACTCATTTATTTTTAAGCATCATCTCTCAACATTTTAGTATTTAAAAGATAATCAAATATATCATCAGCCTTAAAAATGTCAAATGAATACTTTTTATCATTCTTTTTATTTTAGAAGCAAATAATTATGTTGTTATGTCCTTTTGAACCAATGGCACACACACTATAGGTTCAACTCCTATAATCTCAATAACATTTATTTCTAATTTAGGATCATTGTAATGCGTCTTGAAAGAATAAGTATTCCCTTCATGCTCTTCGTCTAGAAGAGACTCATATTTGGAAACTTTAACAGTCAATCTAACAAATCTTTGAACTCAGTGTCATAAAATTTCTTTCGAAATCTAAATTTTAATCCATTTTGTGAGAATTTCACAAATTCAGATTTAGGTAGGACTGTTTTGCATTTGTTCCTAGCTTTTTTGAACCTATTTATGAAGGTAGTTGCCTTTTTATCAGGTTTTTGTCTTAGTCTAACTAAATAAGCCAAGAGACATATAACTTAGTTTGGAAAAATTATGCATGGACCATGTCTTTCATCTGTTCCCGAGCCTGGATAGAATTTTGCGAAAATATTATGAATAGTGAAGTATGCATCAATGAGTGAACTGGGAAACAAACACAGTATTATATACTCATTTGTACCAATATTTTCACCTTGACTAGTGAATCTAGGACTGCGTTCCATAGTTGACTAACTTCCAATTCCTAAAAAGAGGCAAAGGTTAGGAATTTAAACCCTTTTGGGGGTTCTATCCTATCTATTTACTCAGTAAATGGCTTCCTATAAATCGAGGTATGCACTCCCAGGCCATTGGTCTAAATATTTCAGTAATGAGATCCACAATCTCATTTCTCCCAATCCCCCTAGGCAGTTGCCTATTTTGTGGAGCAATTTTTTGATTTATTAAGGGACCTGGTTACACCAATAGTGATGGAACTTGTAGAGGCATATCTTATTGTGCTTAATAAGCCAGAGGCTAAGAGACTTAGGAAATTTGGTTGTCAAGTATACTATTATTTTCCAACCCCCCGAGTTCTTGTTGGAACACAATATTATTTATAATCCCATAGTTCGAAGCACCTGAAAAACCTAGATTAACATAATTTTGATATTGATTAGTTCTCCCTACCTCTAAGAGAGATGTACTCTTTATTAGATTATTGTATCCCAACTGTTGGTAGCTATTAGATGGTCCAGAACTCTCCATTAGGTTATTGATACCTAGAACAGTGGTATTAGAAAATCCTCCTATCTTTAATTCGTTTTCAAAGTTAGTTTCACCAGTGTTTGTCATGTAATACCATGGTGGTAAGGATTGTGTTGAGCTACTAGGTATAAACTAGTGTGTGATGCATATCCCTGAGCATTAGATATTGGATAAGTAGGTGTAGACAACCTACTAGTCACAATGGTCATCATAATGTTAATGTTCTGCATTGTGTTCCCAAAATGATAAAAAACTGGGTTTAGTTGGTTGATCAATTGATCTTGGACATTTGCGAGTATACAATAACATGTGTATTGTGAATATTATCGTCTCTTGAAGTTGTTGGCATATTCAAATATTGACTCTGAGCATTTGTCCCTAATTTATGAGTTGCCTGAACCATTTTTTTCTCTGACGTGGTAATGTGTTGTCTGATTGATCTAAATTAACCAATATTTTAAGTTATATCCCCGTTTCTACGTGTCCTAGCCATTTCAAATAACAATTCAGCACTAAGTGTCCCATCGAGCGTGCCAAAAAATTTGTTTGTGTGGTTTCCACTTGGCTTGGTTCTTAGATATATTTTTTGAAGTGAGCCTCCAACATGCAAGGTTATGGTCTTGCTAATAAAAAAATTGTAGACTTGTAATAATATCAGACGACTATGTACCGTTAGATGCTTCAATTAAGAACATTTGTGCTTCCCTTATGGAAGACTTTGGTGTGAGTGAAAGATTATTAAAATCAACTACACCGAAAGAAGTGGTATATTGCATGTACTAATACAAAGTAAAGTTTTAGAAGTAAAGAAAAGTAAATGTGAGGAAATAAAAGAGTTACACTATAAAATGTAAAAGAAATCAAATATAACGGCAAAAAACTATAAAGAAACTGGAAAGAAACTTATAATTTACTTCGAATGAAGGGATAATAGTAAATAAACGACATGAAAAGATACAAAAGAAAAAGAGAGAATAAAATGATTAAGTGTAATTTTTTGTTAAGGGATTCTTTTTTTGCTCCCTGCTTATTTATAGAGTTTCTTATTATGTAACGTAACTGCTTTGGTAACTGCAGGGTGGTTATTCATTTAAATATTTCTCACCTAGGTGTGCTAACAACCCAACATAGATTGTTTTCCTATATTTTCTACACCATGTCTAAATGCTGACATGTGTCATGCATGCATGATATCAATTGCCTTGAGTTTATGTATTATAGTTCGGTTATTGTTACCGGTTTATAATCCCATGTGGAAACACCTCATTGGGACGTGATAACGTGGTGTAAACAATCGTACTCTTCACGCTCGCTATTTATTACCCATAGAAAGATCATGAATTATTTTAGTTAAGTTCACTTATCCATGTCATTATAATTTTAAAGAACAAAATCAATTACATAATTTCATTCTTAATAACTACACAAATCACCATAAAACAATAATCTTGAGAAACTTCAAACAACAATTAATATTTTTAGGTAAATTCCATCAAACCCCATAAACTATCTCAGCTTTAAAGGCCACTCCTCAAGAAAAATACCCGACAAACTCACCTTGTTAACAATCAACCCGTTATAAATAAGTCCAAAAATTGAGTTCCCAAGTTTTTTTATTTTAATGGACAAAAATCCCATTAGTCCAAATTAAAACCCCAAAATTAAAATAACAAAAAAAAGGGTACCTCACTCACTCTCTATCTACATACACCCATCTCAACCAAAACCCAATCCAAAAAGCCCATTTCGTCCATTATTCTTCTTCAACCCGAACTCTAAAACTAAAAATTAAAAATAATACAAAATAAAATCTCCGCACTCCACCAGTAGTTGATATATGCCACCTCGTTTCTGCACATCTCTCCCACTTATTCTAGCACTATTTCACCCCATCTCCACCACATTCTCACCTAGTATTCTACCACCAACACTAAGAAAACACTCAATTCAACCACACCATCACCACTGCTGTGGTGAAAACAAACCTTTCGCAGAAGGACATATATATGCTGGATAAAAAAAGAAACCAGTTTGAGATGAAGAAAAAGATAAAAGCAAGGGATGAAAAAATTGAAGGGATAGGATATTGAAGTTTTAGATTTCGAGGTCTAAGTGTTGGGCGACGTTTAGGTACTAAATTTGGAGGCACCAGTGGAGGGGTTTCGGTGTGAGGGTGAGATTCAGGTGAATAGAGAGAATGAGGTGATGACAGTGGTGGTGGTGTTATGCCACTAATATTATAAATTCAAAATAAAGCAGAATAAAATATAGTAATTACAAAAAGTAAAGGAATAAATACAATTTTAAAGACTTACATGAAAGAAGATGATAATTCAGAATATATGTGAAAGAAAGTAATAACAAGAATCCGATTCCTATTTATCAACAGTGTCCTTAAGGCAAATTTATTCCCTCCAATAAGTGCCTGAAGGTTGATGAACAATTGCCTCCCAACATAAAATGGATTTACGAATTAAACAAGTAGCACGACAATGTATAATCCCAGTAAACATAATTCTGTGTATTTACTCAACCAAACAGCATAACTAATGTGGACGAAATGAATGCCGCGATGCAGAAAATATTCTTCTGAAACTGTAAAAGCATTTCGATTTAGAGATAAAGTGGAGGGAGAATTTTTCTTCTGTAAAAAAATGGAGGAGATCATATGTATATATAGCAAATCCAAGCGACACATCAAATAAAACTGTTAAACAAGCCCAAGCCCAAGCCCGAACTGAGCCGACCGGACGAACGGACGGCGCCCGCGTGTGGGCTTTTGGCCCAATCCTAACACTTGCATAGTGTAGGCCATATCCCCTTCAAAGATTTGGGAAATCCCAAATGTATTCATGCTGTAGTCCATATTCGGGGTTTTATCAACTCTTCAAATTCCTACTATTCTTCCTATATGGGGTAAGGTTTTTATACACCAAATTCATTAACTTTTATTACTTTATGAGTCACTTTGGAGACATATTTATCATTCATAACTTAATGGAATTGGATATGTGAATATACCACGTTAATCTCCTTGCGAAGGAGAACACGTTCGTATATGGTTCCATAAATATCGTGGTGTGGGTCCCATCTAAATTTGAGCTCAAAGTTATTCAAATTTTGCTGTCCATTACCCATTTTCTAACAATCCCCCACATGAATGATATATCTCTATATATAAAGATATGGAAGATGCAAATACAGATACAGGTTGAGTAAAATTTAAAATTTATCATTTCGGGAGAAGTAGCCTAGTGGCCTTGAACTTTCCTTAGTGATATACCATTGAATTTACTTGGTTGATCATTATAATTCATGTCTTTGAATCGTCAATCGTTTTTATAAACCTAGACAACAATATTCACACAATAATTTCTCAACACAGTTGGTTCTCATGTTTATGTTCGTTTTGGCCATGAACACCACTTGGTTTCGTGAGTATTTTAGAGAATTTGCCTTTTATTATTCTCATAAAAGATCCCCCTTCTTACACACACATGTAACTTCTATAAAGAGTATCCTTCAATACTCCACTTAGACATACTAAGATATGGATATCATTAAAAGCATAACTTATCCTAATTTCACGGCAGATCTGCACTGCCTCGTCTTTCGAATAGATAGGATTAAATATCCTTTAGTGCTTACTAAATACAATGTAGTTAGGTTTGCCTATTATATCTAGATCTTGGGATCTCCAGTCAGCTAGGTCGGGTTGCCACTATATTGATTCTTATTTATTTATAGGCTTTGGACCCATTCCTCTTGATGATTTTTCAACTTGCTCTCGGTTTAAACCTTTTGTTAGTGTATCTGCTATATTATCTTTGGACTTTACATAGTCAATTAAGATAATTCCATTTGAGAGAAGTTGTCCAACAGTATTATGTCTACGATGAATATGTCGAGACTTTACCTTATGCATGTGATTAGGTTATCTTCCAACAGTCTATTGACTATCCCAATGTATACATATTGCGGGCACAAGTTTTGACCAATTTAGAACATCCTAAGAAGTTTCGAAGCCATTCATCTTCTTCTGCATCTTTGTCTAGGGCAATGAATTTATATTCCATTGTCGATCTAGCAATGCACGTTTGTTTTGAGGATTTCCAAGATACGACTTCCCTTCAAGAGTAAACACATACCCACTCGTAGACTTAGAGTCCTCTGTATCGAATATCCAATTTGCATCGCAATGTCCTTCAAGTACAATCGAATATCTTAAATAGTGCAGTCTATAGTTTTTAGTATATTTTAAATAACCCAAAACTCTTAATAAATCCTTCTAGTGATCTCTCCCTGGATTACATGTAAATCGACTTAGCTTACTTATCGTATATGCTATGTTCTATCGAGTATAGTTCATGATATACATTAAACTACCGATAATACTAGAATATTCTAGTTGAGATATGCTTTCACCATTATTTCGTGCTAGATGTAAATTTACATATACTGGTGTCTTAGTGGGACTAAAATCATACTTCTTGAATTTGTCAAGTACTTTCTCTATGTAATGAGATTGAGATAATATAAGTCCCTCCGATGATTTAGAAATTTTAATTCCTAATATAACATCCATGATACCTAAATCTTTCATGTCAAATCGACTACTCAACATATGTTTTGTAGTTTTGACAATTTCTAGGTTACTACCCATGATTAGCATAGCATCAACATAGAGGCATACAATGGCATATCCATTTTGAATGATTTTAAAAGTAAACATATTTATCGCACTCATTAATTTTGAAATTATTTGATAACAATACAGTTTCAAAATTTTCATGCCATTATTTTGGTGCTTGTTTTAATCCGTAAAGTGATTTAACAAAATTACACACTTTTCCTTCTTCTCCGGGAGCCTTGAACCCTTCAGGTTACTCTATATAAATTTGCTCATCTAATTCACCATTTGTGAAAGCGGGTTTTACATAAATTTGATGTATTTCAAGTCCATTAATGGCAGTTATTGCTATTAACATTTGAATGAAAGTAATTCTCATTACCGGTGAGTATGTGTTGAAGTAATCCAGCCCTTCCTTTAGCCTACAGCCTTTAGCTACAAGAGTAGAATTATATTTATCAATTGATCCATCGGCCTTCAATTTCTTTTTGAAGATTTATTTGTAACCTAATGATTTCGAATGTGGTGGAAGATCCACTAGTTTGTAAGGATGATTTTGCAAAATGGATTCAATTTCGCTGTTAATTGCTTCTTTCCATTTTGAATCATCGGGTGAGGATATCGCTTCTTTCTATGATTAATGTTCATTTTCTAGAAAATGTTAGAAAATTCGGACCAAAGGAAGTCGAGGTCCTTGCCCTTTTACTACGACTTGGTTCATCCTCTATTGCATCAATCGGTTGATGAGTACCATTTGTAGTAGCTTGATTTGTCCTTTTAAAAGGACTAGATTCTTGGGTCATGTTATATGGAAAATCATTTTCAAAAAATTAAGCGTCCCTTGATTCAATAACCATATTTACATGAATATCCGGAATCTCAGATTTACAAACTAAAAAATGATATGCACTGTTATTTATTGCATAACCTATGAACACACAGTCAATGGTCTTTGGTCCTATTTTTACCTTTTTAGGTTTAGGGACAATCACCTTGTCTAAGTAGTGCCACACTCGTAAATATTTATATCAAGGTCTTTGAAAATTCCATAACTCATAAGGTGTCTTGTGATTTTTTTTTTTGTGTGGGACTTTGTTAAGAATATAATTAGCGGATAATGAGGCTCCCCCCCGCAAGTTCCGGGGTGCTACCGAACTTATTAACATAGTGTTCATTATCTCCTTTAACGTACGATTTTTGCGTTCAATAATACCATTCGATTGAGGAGAATAAAGAGCGGCGGTTTGATGGATAATTCCATGTTCGAAAAAAAATTCCTCAAAAGGAGATTCATATTCACCTCCTCTATCACTCCTTATAACCTCTATCTTTTTACTTAATTGATTCTCAACTTCCTTTTTATATTGTTTAAATGCATCAATAGCCTCATCTTTACTATGTAACAAATATACATAGCAATATTTTGTGCAATCGTCAATCAAAGTGATTAAGTAATTTTTCCCACCTCTTGTTTATATAAATTTTAAATCACAAATATTCGTGTGAATTAAATCTAGTGGCTCAATGATTCTTTCAATAGAATGAAAAGGTAATCTAGATAATTTTGATTCCGCACAAATATCACATTTATAATTTTTATCAATATTGAATTTTTTGCAAAAATTTCAAGTTAATTAATCTACGCAAGGTATCAAAATTAACATGTCCTAATATAACATGCCAAATATTAGATGAATGAATCAAGTAGAACTTGCAATTTCATTCACTTGGGATGCCTTTGGCATCAATCTCATTATATTCATTTTAAAGAGCCCCTTAGACAGGTAGCCCTTTCCCACATACACATCATTTTTGGACAACATAAACTTATCAGGAAAAAACACAACTTTAAACCCATTCTTGCTTAAAAGTGATTCGAAAATCAGATTTTTATGGATGTCAGACACATGCAACACATTGTTAAGAGTAAGATCATTTCCCCAAGTCATCTTGAAAATGATCTTTCCTTGTCATAAGACTTTAGAACTCAAAGAGTTCCCCATAAATAGGGTCTCCTCATTTCCGAAAGCCGTATAAGTAGTGAACAACCATTTGTTTGCACAAATGTGGTGTGTAACTCGTGTGTCCACCCACCATTCCTTGGTATTTCCTACCATATTGCATTTAGAGACAACAACATAAAGATTTATATGTGTGATAACATTGAAAATATTCTCATCCTCCATCACATTTGCTTGAGCATTGTTCTTTCTATCGTTCTTTGGTTTGTGTGACAACCCGCCTACTAAAATAAGAGGTGGCCAGCCCGATACTCCAATAATAATAGGAATCATAGATGGACCATTCTTAGCATCACTGTCGTTAAAATTATAGTACGAGATAACAACCAATTATTTTAAAAAACGGACTGTCAAATTAAATTTTTGTAAGAAAAGAAAAGCACTTAGACAATCCAACTTGTAAAACGGTGGATACCAAAAATCAATGGGTAAAAGAATGAAAATTATACATAGAGTAATAACCGAATAAGCTGTCGGTTAACAGACTAATACAAACAAGTTACACCGAGTATTACAATTTAATATCACATTATAATGAATGAGTACAAAGCATGGGCAACACGCCCGAATAAATAAACTGAACATAACTAGAGTACTAAAGATAGAAGCGTCTAAAAGGAATATCCTACAACATCCGCAAACTGCTATAACTCCAGGACAACTAGAATGGAAAGGTAAATACGTGCGTCCTTGCAGAGGAGCACCTGAACGGACAAAGAGTTGCATGCAAACAAAGAAATATAGACGGGTCAGGGCCTGGTTTGATATGATTACCATGTGACTAAAATGCATGACAGTTATGTACGTATCATTCTCTCGCAATTTAAATCATAACATTTCTCGCCTCTCAATCTAAAAGCACAACCTAGCGCAATATCAATGAAAATGCTCAATGATCATATAAGCATGGGAGAACTCATCTACATATACTCAAGGAGACATCAATACAATTATTCACAATTTAAATACACAATTCCTTTTCTCTTTAGGAAATACATATATGGCAATTCATTTTACAAAATGTTTACCAATTTCAATTTTATCTCTTAACTTTCTATTTCCCTTCTTCCATCCATGAAATATATATTTAAAGCAAACTTATTATCATAAAAATTCTTTCTCATCTCATGACTTCTCATTTCCCTTCTTCCATCCAGGAAATGTATTTAAAGCAACTTTATTATCATAAAATTCTTTAACATCAATAATGTCCCACATTATTAAAAATAGTTATATTTCATATCATATAACGTTTCTAAGACCGCCCGTCCGGGTTTCCTCACTGTGTGCGCCCCTAAATGGCTATCATCTTTCAGGGCTTATCAAACAAGATAACCTGGGATCCTAAAATGCGAGCCGTTGGGAAGTGGCCATATACCTGCTAGTGAGTCATAACCACACCCGAAATTACCCCACTAGCGCAAAATAAACATACAATAATCGGTCATACGATCGAGGACTATATTCACCCTGCATTCATTAGCTAAGGGACTTCACCTCATGCGCGGACTTCCCTTATGATAGAGATTTAGTGAGGGGTGTTTATGTAAATTATCATTTATGAAAATCATTTATTTTTCCATTTGAAAACATTCACATTTCTCATTCTCAAAACCATTTATTTTCAATGATGAAATTCCAATTTTAGAATGTGCATTTCTTATTCTCAAAGTCATATTTTATTAATGACCTAAGACCCGAAGTGCCAATATCCTCACACTAGTCTCCAAGAGTACAAAATAATACCCTAAGTCATCAAAGTGAGTCTCCCTCAATAATAGTCTCCCCAAAGTCCCAAACTTTATCATTTTATCTTCTATTAATTTTAGGTGAACTTACTATATTAAATGAAACGTTAACCTCTATAAACTAACCCTTGGGATAAGCCCAAATATCCCCATGCTAGCCTAGGACATTTGTCTATCCAACACAACCCTCTAGGACTCTTCATTACTTCCCAAAGGAAGGTTCCTAAACCTCAAACCTAAAAGAAAAGGGATAAAAATAAAACTAGAAAAATCTCACAAAAACAGGGCATCCGAATCGATTCGCCCAAAAACGAATCGATTCGGTGAGTAAAACCAACCTACTATCACAGCCGAATCGATTCATCCCTAACCCGAATTGATTCGGTTTCCCCAGACCTGTAACCTCCCCGGAATCCGAATCGATTCGCTTAGGGGGCGAATCGATTCGGCCATGCAGAATTGCCCAATTTGGGCTACGGGTTTAAGAACCCTAAATTTCTCCAAACCCCAAATCTTCAATTTTCTCCAACAACAACAACAACCAATTCTACCAAAACAATCCTACACAACAACTAACTAATTTATTTTCCTCAAATCAAATTAAACTACAAGATTTAGGGTTTATACACCAAAATCATCAAAAAACCATAAATGGTTTAAATCTCCAAAAACTAACTATACATGCAATTTATCACATTAAATCATAATCTAGCAAGTAAGAAACTTGCCTCAAGTTTGTAGTCTCGGATTCTCTTCCCGTAGCATCGATTTCCAGCTCAAATCTTTCGTTTCTCTCTCTTTTCTCCATTTCTCCCAAACTCTCTCTCTCTCTCTCTCTCTCTCTCTCTCTCTCTCTCGTCTTATAACATAAGATAAGGGTTAAAAGGGTTTGGGAGACTCAACCGGGCTTAAAACATAAATTCCCCTCTTTTAATTGTTGATACACCATTAAAATGACTCGTAACTACATAATTGAGTCATAACCTGTCAAAAGTGCCCGAAACTCAATAATACAACTTGGCACTTATTTTGACTATCTCGACTATTCCAAAACTAACCGCACCCCCTAAATTGGCATCCGGAGTAACGTGAAATATTTTTATGTTCCTATGTCATGTTATTTCATTAATTATGCTCCAACTTAAATATAAGTCATAACCGTCGTTTAAAGTACAACGACACAATAAAACACAACATAGCGCTATTTACCTTCTCATAACAGTAAATAGGCAAAAAAGGGTAAATATTATCCCTTAACTCACGGGAAATAATATTTACTCCAACTTTTTGTATTTTATAAAATTACCCCATCAGGCAAAATAATATAAAATAGTCGCTCAAAAGTCCGGGTTGTTACAGTTTGCGACACTCACTTGAGTGGTGTCTTGACTTGCCGCAATTTTAGAATTTGCCCTTGAACTTCTTTCTTTTCTTAGATGTGCTTTCCCCATCATGCTTACGTTTGGGTTTAGGACCTTCAACCACATGAGCCTTGGACTTCATGATGTTCTTCCCATTTTTCTTTTGAGATTCACGGTTGTCTTCTTCAATCCACAATCGCACTACTAATTCTTCAACATTCACCTCCTTACGTTTGTTCTTGAGTTAATTTTTGAACAAGTTCCATGATGGAGGAAACTTTTGAATTATTTTCACCACTTGAAATGTGTCACTGATTGACATTATTTAGCATGAATGTCATGAAGAATAATCTGTAGTTCCTTAACTTGTACAATAACCGACTTGTAGTCAACCATTTTGAAGTCTAGAAAACGTCCCACTATGAATTTTTTTATACCTGTGTATTTTTTTTTGTATTTCTTCTCCAAGGAATTCCACAATTCCTTAGCGGTTGTCATGGTGCTGTACATATGATATAATGTCTTGTCCAAGTATGTCATGAGGTAGTTTCAACACAGAAAGTCATGTTGTTTGCATGCTTTAACGACAACAACTTTCTTAGTTTCATCTCCTTATTGCAAAGTGGGACAATCCTCATACTCAAACCTTGCCAATTGAAAGGTTGTGAGATAGAAGTACACCTGTCCTTGCTAACGTTTGAAATCGGCCCCAGTAATTTTTTTTTGATTTCTCCCCATGTGGCATGTTCACGGGGGCAACAATAGTAGCATGGGTCACATTCACGACCGGTTGGACTGTGTTTGTACTTTGTGATTTCATTTTTGTTACAAAAATAGAATTTTTATTGATAATAATATTCATTTGTAATGAATTTTTCAAAACAGAATACCAAATTATGTTATACTAATTTCCTTAAATTATAATTAATGTCAAAAGAACTCTAACAAGAATTCTAGACACTATTTTGAAATCCATAACACACAATTAAACAAATAGTAAATAGTAATTTTTACTAGTCTAAATTGATTAAAAAAATTATGTGTAAATTAATTTTGATGATTATTTGAAGTCTACACAAAATTGAAATTTTAGAAAGTACATAGTTTATAAAAATCTGTACAAAACAGAATTTTAAGAATAATCAAAATTCGATTTTTTTTATTTTCTTTATTTTTTTAATAATGATTATAAACTGGTACAAGATTATAATTTTTGTAACAATAAAATAACAGAAACTGTTTTACTAAATTTATGTAATATAATAATACTTTGACAAATTTCCTGTAAAACATATTCATATGATACTAATAAATTTTTATAATTTGAAAATAATTCTGTACTTAATTATAAAGAGTAGCAAGAATAAATTTTCCTTAAGATTGTTATGCAACTAATATTATAAATTCAAAATAAAACAAAATAAAATAAAGTCAATATAGAAAGTAAAGGAATAAATACAATTTCAGAGACTTACTTGAAACAAGATGATAACTCATAATATATATGAAAGAAGGTAATAACAAGAATCCAAGCCTTGTTTATCAACAGTGTCCTTAAGACAAATTTATTCTCTCCAATAAGTGCTTCAAGGTTGATGAACAATTGCCTCCCAAGACATAATGGATTTACGGATTAAATAAGTAGCACAACAATGTATAATCCCAGCGAACACAATTCTGTGCATTTACTCAACCAAACAACATAACTAATGTGGAAGAAATGAATGCAGTGATGTACAAAATATTTTTCATAAACTGTAAAAGCATTTCAGGTGGGAGATTAAGTGGAGGGAGAATTTTTCATTAGTCAAAAAATGGAGGGGAACATATGTATATATAGCAAAGCCAAGTGACTCTTTAAATAAAATTGTAAAATAGTTAAATCGAAATTAACTATTGACTGTTGGCAACAACTGTCAAACAGTTAATTAATTAATTAATTAATTAATTTTGGAATTAATTAATCTGGCCCAGAAATTTAATTAAATTCGGCCCCAAAAAGGAAGGCATTTTTATAAGTCCAAACCGAAGCCCGAACCGAGCCGAGATGAGCAGAGCCGGTCGGCCGAACGGATAGCACGCACGTGTTGGATTTTGTCCCAAGTCCAACAGTTATATAGTGTTAGCCATCTCCCCTTCAAAGCGTTGGGATACCCCAAAGGCATCCAAGCCATAGTTCAAATTTGGGGTTTTATTAACTCTTCAAATTCCCACTATTTTCCAATGTGGTACAAGGTTTATACAACCCCAATTCATTAACTTTCATTACTTTATGAGTCACTTTGGAGACATATTTATCATTCATAACTTAATGGAATTGGACATGTGAATATACCACGTTAATCGACTTGCGATGGAGAACGCGTTCTTATATGGTCCCATCAATATCATGGTGTGGTCCCATCTAAATTTGAGCTCAAAGTTGCTCGAAATTTGCTGTCCAATACCCATTTTCTAACAATCCCCCACATGAATGATATATGGCTATGTATAAAGATATGCAAGATGAAAATGCATGCACATGTTGAGTAAAATTAAAAATTTATTGCTTCGGGAGAAGTAGCCTAGTGGCCTTGAACTTTCCTTAGTGATTTACCATCGAATCTACTTGGTTAATCAGTATACTTCATGTCTTTGAATCATTAACCATTTGTGTAAACTAGACAAAAATATTCACACAATAATTCTTCAACATAGTTGGTTCTCAAATTTGTTTTCGTCTTGGCCATGAACACCACTTGGTTCCGTCAGTATTTTAGAGAATTTTCCTTTCTTTATTCTCATAGAAGTACACCCCTTCTTACTCACGTAGGTGACTTCCATAAAGAGTATCATGCAATACTCCACTTAGACATACTAGGATATGGATGTCATTAAAATCATAACTTATCCTAATTTCATGGAAGATGTGCACTGTCTCATCTTTGGAATGAAAAGGATTAAATATCCTTTAATGCTTACTGAATACAATATTGTTCGGTTTGCCCATTCAACCTAGATCTTAGGATCTCCAATCATCTAGGTTGGGTTGCCACTATATTGATTCTTATTTATTTATAGGCTTTAGACCCATTCCTCTTGATGATCTTTCAACTTTCTCTCGATTTAAACCTTTTGTTAGGGGATCCGATATATTATCTTTCGACTTTACATAGTCAATTGAGACAATCCCATTTGTGAGTTGTCTAACAATATTATTTCTACGATGAATATGTCGAGACAATCTGTCATACATGTGATTCAGTGCCCTTCCAATCGCCAATTGACTATCATAATGTATACATATTGCTGTCAAATATTTTGACCAATTTAGAACATCCACTATGAAGTTCTGAAGCCATTTAGCTTCTTCTCCAACTTTGTCTAGTGCAATGAATTCAAATTCAACTGTTGATCGAGCAATGCACGTTTGTTTTGAGGATTTCAAAGTTATGGATGCACCTCAAAGAGTAAACACATACCCACTCGTAGACTTTGAGTCTTTCGTATCACATATCCAATTTGCATCGCAATGTACTTCAAGTACAATCGAATATCTTGAATATTATAGTCCATAGTTTTGAGTATATTTTAAGTAACCTAAAACTCTCAATATATCCTTCTAGTGATTTTTCCGTGGTTTACTCGTAAATATACTCTACTTACTTATCGAGTATGCTATGTCCGGTTGAGTACAGTTCATGATATACATTAAACTACCGTTACTACGAGAATATTCTAGTTAAGATATGCTTTCACCATTATTTGTTGCTAGATGTAAATTTACATCCACTGGTGTCTTAGTGGGACTAATATCATACTTCTTGAATTTTTCAAGTACTTTATCTATGTAATGAGGTTGAGATAATATAAGTCCATCCCATGTTTTAGAATTTTAATTCCTAATATAACATCGGCGATATGTAAATCCTTCATGTCAAATCGACTACTCAACATATGTTTTGTTTCATAATTTCTAGGTTACTACCCATGATTAGCATATCATCAACATAGAGGCATACAATGACATATCCATTTTGAATGCTTTTATAGTAAACACATTTATCACACTAATTGATTTTGAAATTATTTTCTAACATTACATTATCAAATTTTTCATGCCATTATTTTGGTGCTTGCTTTAATCCGTAAAGTGATTTCACAAGCTCACACATTTTTTCTTCTTGTCCGGGATCCTTGAACTCTTCAGGTTGCTCCATATAAATTTCCTCATCTAATTCACCGTTTAAGAAAGCGGTTTTTACATCCATTTAATGTATTTCAAGTCCATTAATGACAGCTATTGCTATTAACATTCGAAGGGACGTAATTCTCATTATCGGTGAGTACGTGTCAAAGTAATCCAACCTTTCCTTTTGCCTATTGCCTTTATTTAAAAGTCTAGCTTTATATTTATCAATTGATCCATCGGCCTTCAATTAATTTTTGAAGATCCATTTGTAACGTAACGGTTTCGAACCTAGTGAAAGATCCACTAGTTCCTAAGTACGATTTTGCAAAATGGATTCAATTTCGCTGTTAATTGCTTTTTTCCAATTAGAAGCATCGGGCGAGGATATCAATTCTTTATATGATTGAGGTTCATTTTCCATCAAATATGTTAAAAATTCCTCACCAAAGGAAGTCGAGGTTCTTGCCCTTTTACTACGTCTTGGTTCATTCTCTATTGATTCAATCGATTGATGAGTACCATTTGTAGTAGCTTGATTTCTCCTTTTAGAAGGACCATATTATTGGGTCATGTTATATGGAAATTCATTTTCAAAAAATGCAGTGTCGGAATCTCAGATTTACAAATTAAGAAACGATATGCACTGCTATTTATAGCATACCTGATGAACACACAGTCAACAGTATTTGATCCTATTTTTACCTTTGTAGGTTTAGGAACCATCACCTTGGCTAAGCACCCCCACACTCATAAATATTTATAGCAAGGTCTTCGACCTTTCCATAACTCATAAGGTGTCTTGTGAGTTTTCTTCTGTGGTACTTTATTAAGTATGTAATTAGCGGATAATAAAGCTTCCCCCCCAAATTCCGGGGAGCTCCTGAATTTATCAACATAGAGTTCATCATCTCCTTCAATTTACGTTTTTTGTGTTCATCAATACCATTTGATTGAGGAGAATAAGGATGGTGGTTTGATGGATAATTCCATCTTCGGAACAAAATTCCTCGAGAGGAGATTCATATTCACCTCCTCTATCACTCCTTATAGCCTTTATCTTTTTACTTAATTGATTCTCAATTTCATTTTTATATTGTTTAAAAGCATCACTAGTCTCATCTTTACTATGTAGCAAATACACATTGCAATATTTTATGCAATCGTCAATAAAAGTAATAAAGTACTTGTTTCCACCTCTTGTTTGTATAAATTTAAATCATAAATATTCGAATGAATTAAATTTAGTGGTTCAGCGATCCTTCCCATAGAATGAAAAGGTAATATAGCTAATTTTGATTCCACACAAATATCACATTTATGATTTTTATCAATATTGAATTTTGGAAAAAATTTCAAGTTAATTAATCTATGCAAGGTATCAAAATTAACATGTCCTAATCTAGCATGTCAAATATTAGATGAATCAATCAAGTAGAACTAGAAATTTCATTCATTGGGGATGCCTTTGACATCAATGTCATTATATTCATTTCAAAGAGCCCCTCAGATAGGTAGCCCTTTCCCACATACACATCATTTTTTGACAACACAAACTTATCAGAAACAAACATAACTTTAAACCCATTCTTTCTTAGAAGCGATTTAAATATCAGATTTTTACGGATGTCAGGAACATGCAACACATTGTTAAGAGTAAGCTCCTTTCCCTAAGTCATCTTCAAAATGATATTTCCTTGTCACACGACTTTAAAACTCGAAGATATCCCCATAAAGAGGGTATCCTCATTTTCTAAAGCCTTATAAGTAGTGAACATACATTTGTTTGCACAAATGTGGCATGTAACTTTTGTGTCCACCCACCCTTCCTTGGTATTTCCTACCAGATTGCATTCAGAGACAACAACCATAAAAATTAATATCTGCAATACCATCGGATATGTTCTCACCCTCTGTCACATTTTCTTGAGCATTGTTTTTTTTAGCATTCTTTGGTTTGCGACACTTGCTTGAACGGTATCCTGACTTGCCTCAATTGTAGCATTTTCCCTTGAGCTTCTTTCTTTGCTTAGATGTGCTTTCACCATCATGCCTACGTTTGGATTTAGTACCTTCAAGCACATGAGCCTTGGACTCCATGATGTTCTTCCCACTTTTCTTTTGAGATTCACGATGGTCTTCTTCAATCCGTAGTCGCACTGCCAATTCTTCAACATTATCCTCCTTACGTCTATGCTTGAGATAATTTTTGAACAATTTATAAGATGGAGACAACTTTTCAATTATTTCCACCATTTAAAAAGTGTCACTGATTGACATTCCTTCAGCATGAATGTCATGATGAATAACCTGTTGTTCCTGAACTTGTGCAATAACTGACTTGTAGTCAACCATTTTGAAGTCTGGAAAACGTCCCACTATGAATTTCTTCATACCCGCATATTTTGTTTTGTATTTCTTCTCCAAATAATTCCACAATTCCTTAGCGGTTGCCATGGTGCTGTACACATGATACAACGTCTTATCGAGGTATATCAGAAGGTAGTTTCGACACAGAAAATCAGAATGTTTGCATGCTTCAACGTTAACAACTTCCTTAGTTTCATCTCCTTCTTGCAAAGGGGGCAATCTTCATACACAAACCTTGCCAATTAAAAGGTTGTGAGATAGAAGTACATCTTTCTTTGCCAACGTTTAAAATAGGCCCCGTTAAATTGCTCCGATTTCTCCCCACATGGCATGTTCACGGGGCAACAATAGTAGTATGAGTCACATTCACGGTCAGCGGGACTGTGTTTGTACTTGGTGATTCCATTTCTGTTACAAAAACAATTTTTTTATCAATAATAATATTCATTTGTAATGAATTTCTCAAAACAGAATACGAAATTCTATTATACTAATTTCCTCAAATTATAATTAATGCCAAAAGAATTCTAACAAGAATTCTAAACTCTATTTCGAAATATATAACACAAAATTAAACAAATAGTAAATAATAATTTTTACTAGTCTAAATTGATTATAAAAAATTATGTATAAATTAATTATGATGATATTTTAAGTCTATACAAAACTGAAATTTTAGAAAGTACACAGTTTATAAAAATTTGTACAAACCAAAATTTTAAGAATGATTAAAATTCGATTTTTTTAATTATAAATGTAAACTGGTACAAGATTGTAATTTTTGTAATAATAAAATAACAGAAACCGTTTTACTAAATTTATGTAACAAAACAATACTTTGCCAAATTTTCTCTAAACAAATTTATATGATACTAATAAATTTTTGTAATTTAAAGATTATTCTGTACTTAATTATAAATAGTGGCAAGAATAAATTTGCCTTAAGATTGTTATGCAACTAATATTATAAATTTAATATAAAACAAAATAAAATATAGTCATTACAGAAAGTAAAGGAATAAATACAATTTGAGAGACTTGCTTAAAAGAAGATGATAATTCAGAATATATGTGCAAAAGAAAGTAATAACAAGAATCTGAGCCCTCTTTATCAACAATGTCCTTAAGGAAAATTTATTCCCTCCAATATGTGTCTCAAGGTTGATGAACAATTGCCTTCCAAGATAGAGCAGACTTACGGATTAAACAAGTAGCACAACATTGTATAATCCCAACGAACACAATTCTGTGTATTTACTCAACAAAATAACATAACTAATGTGGAAGAAATGAATGCAGTGATGCAAAAAATATTTTTCTGAAACTGTAAAAGCATTTCAGGTTGGAGATAAAGTGGAGGGAGAATTTTTTATTAGTAAAAAATGAAGGGGTATATATAGCAAAGCCAAGTGAATCTTCAAATAAAATTGTCAAACAGTTAAATTGAAATTAACTGTAGACTGTTGGCAACAACTGTCAAATAGTTAGTTAATTAATTAATTAATTTTGGAATTAATTAATTTGGCCGAGAAAGTTAATTAAATTGGGCCAAAAAAAGAAAGGGATTTTTATAAACCCAATCCCAAGTCTAAGCCCGAATCGAATCGAACAAAGCCGACCGACCGGAAAGCTGACACGTGCGTATGGGCTTTTGACCCAAGCCCAACACTTGCATAGTGTAGGCTATGTCCCCTTAAAATAGTTGGGATACCCCAAAGGCATCTAAGCCTTAGTCCATATTTCAGATTTTATTAACTCTTCAAACTTCCACCATTTTTACTATGTGGGATAAGATTTATACACACCCAATTCATTAACTTTCATTGCTTTTTAAGTCACTTTGGAGACATATTTATCATTCATAACTTAATGGAATTGACCATATGAATATACCATGTTAATCTCTTTGCGAAGGTGAATGCGTTCGTATATAGTCCCACAAAGATATGGGTCCCATCTAAATTTGAGCTCAATGGTACTCAAATTTTGCTGTCCAATACCCATATTCTAACAGGTGGGAGAGGAGAGAAGATTTAGTGGTGGTGGGAGATTAGAGAAAAGTAAGAGAAAATATGGTATCAGTTAAAAAGGAGAGGATAGAGGATTTGGTGGTGGTGAGAGATCGGTTGTGGACTTGATATCAGTTCATGGTATGGGTTCAAGAAGAAAAAAAGGACATGTTTTTTGGGTCGGGTTTGGGTTGAAATATGCGTGTGGGGAGAGAGAGAGAGAAAGATGGAGTAGAGAAAAGAAGGGAAAATTAATAAGAGAGAAAATAAAAGAATAGAAGATAAAGGAGTTTATGAGACAAAAGAAAACAATTTTATTTGTTATGTTTGAGAGTTTGGGAGGAAAATATTTTTTTTAAGGAGAATAAGGTACTATTCATTAAAATACTTTCCTTTCTCTCAATTTCTTTCCTATTTGGAAAGAAAACTTTGCAGAGAAAGTAAGGGAAAGTTTAAAAAAAAATCATTTCTTTTCTCTCATTTTAAACTCCGAAACGAGAGAAATACACTTTCTTTCCTACTTAAACTCCCAAATGAAGGAAAGAAAATACACTTTCCCTTCATTTCCTTTCTTTTCTCTCCAAATTAGAACTCGCAAATATGGCCTTAGGTTTTTAAATTTGGGCTAAGGGATATTTTTGTCCATTTAGACTGATAAAGGTAGGAACCCAATTTTTGAACTTGTTTTTAACAGGGGTATAGTTTAAGAGTAAGTTCATCATGTATTTTTCTTGAGGGGCGACCGGTAAATTTGAGATAGTTCAGAGGGGTTCGGTGTAATTTACCCTTTTTCTTTAATTCTGTGGAACATATATGTGCATCTTTATATGAATATATATTACAATAATAAGTTTAAATATCTGTGAATTATTTTATATTACTTTACGGTATCATATCACAAATTTTTATTACCTTTGGACATTATAAGCACATATGTTGTTGTGTTACATACTCTCTCTCTCTCTCTCTCTCTCTCTCTCTCTCTCTCTCTCATTCCGAATATTTTATCTACTCAATTTTAGTTGGATACATGAACTTTTATTATTAACCCTACTCATATGAGTAATTTTTTGAGAGAAAATGGTACTGATTCTACTTGATTGGGATTTCATTACTATCTTTGGAATTTGACATTTATTGAATTTATTATTTTTAAAATTTACATTTTCCAACTAATCACCTTGTGAGAAACTGCATAAATTAGATCAATCGCCAATATAATGTCATTTTGATATTTCTTTATTTTAGGATTGAATGTCTTTGCTAAATGAGATCTTAATTACATAGTATTCCAATATGAAACTTCAAGCACTCGTTCAACATGCAATGAACATGTGCACCAACTGATATATATACAAAATCAAGCTTGGAAGTACCTCTTACATACCCATCTCATTTTCTCCCACAATTATGACATTTTTGTAAACTCAATCTCATTTTACAGTTTAATTCCTATTTTTTTTGTTGATGTAATGTACATTTTTTCTAGCATCAGATAAGATTATAATAGTTTAGACTTCACTTTTTACTATTTATTTATAGAATTTATTTTATAGTCATATTATTTATGTTATTATTTTTCGTAAAATTAGAAATAATAATTTTGCATCTTAGTAGGCTATCAAATTGATTTTAGCTAAAAAATTAAAATTAATATGTTAATGTATGTGTTTGTGTCATGATGTGCATTTTCACATTTGGTATCAAGCCCGGATAAAAGAGAAAAGTTTTTAAATTTATGGTATTTTTAATAAAATTAAAGGGTATTTTGACTTTACCGGCAATGTAATTATCATTATTTGACTTTACCTACCATTTTATTTTTCTTTAGGATTTATCACTCATTTTGACATTTAGTGATGATAAAAAGCACAAAAAGTGAGAAAAAGTGTTGCTAAATGTGAAATACCCTACGGCCCTATGCATATGCTAAGGTTAACATATAATTCTACTATAAAAAAAACTGAACATTCCTTTTTTTGTTTACAACAAAAAACTCAATATTACTTTTTCTTTTTTTGACAATAACTTTGAAGTAATGATTATCAACAAAAGAACACGACAAGAGCAAAAAATTTATCCGCTGAAAAACCAAGTGAAAGTAAGGCACAAGTCTCATCCTAGGAAGAAGCTATACTTTCCAAAAATCCATAACATCCATCTCACCAAGAAAACAACCTTACTAACCCCTCGATTGTGGTAAATTTTTGAAACAAAACATTAAATTATCATGTCATATACCACTGCTCCTTTTAAACTCTTTTTCATTTTCTCTACATTCTAAATTCGTCCAACAATTTTTTGGTTCCTTCCATGAGAGATTATTGAATTCTAGAAAACAAAAAAGTAATAAAAATCAAGAGAAAGTTATAATAAAAAAATGGAGAATGAAAGGGAAGGAGACTTGAGAATCCCCATAATTTCAATCATATTCTGCATATTTCTAATAATAAGTGGCATTTTCCTGGTCATTTATGTTTTTGTCCTTGATATGCCCAAACCTTGGTTCCACATTGCTCCATTGGTATTCATAGCGTGTCCCTGGATATTTTGGTTCATGTCACGCATCTTTTATGGGTTTATTTACGTTTATAAAATCAGATTTTAGTCAACTTTAGGATCAATTTAAAATGTCACCCACACGTCGTTTGGGACAGTTCGAAGTGGTAACGCGTTCTCCTACCCGAGGAGTATAACGTGATATACTCACATACATAAAACCATAAATTAATGAATGAGAAATTGTAGCTCAAAGTACCCACTTTGAACATATAATTGGTTGAAGTGTTTTGTTAAGGCTCTTATCCCACATAGGAAGATTGAGAGAAATAAGTGTAGTATAATATAACCCAATTTGGCTTAAAGACTTGGTGCCCTTGGGATATCCCAACTCTTTGAAGGAGGGAGGGCTTACATGGGATTGGGTTGGCTTCCAAGCCCACACACGCGCGTGCCACCACCTCCCACCCGAATCGCCACGTGGGCTTTGACTTGGCCAAAAGTATAAACTTTTTAGGCCAAATTTATTTTGGCCCAGTTTTTATTTCTTTTTTTAATTTTGTTTTATCTGTTTGGTTAGTTAGTTAATTTCGGTTTTATTCCACCAGTTGACTGTTGGGATTTCCACCCGTTTTTAACTGCCACTTATTTATCATAAATAAGTGTCATGGGTCTGTCTTAAAAACATTTTTTTAGAAGAGATAAAACAGTAACAATGCCATGTCCACTTGTCTGTCCATTTTATCATATCTTTGAGGGTTTTCTGCAGTGTTGGTTCAAAGGTGCTTACAATTTGAAGTGCTACTATTGCAAGTGATACTATTGTATCCTAGGAGACGATAGTCGCTGAGTCCATAAGAGCACCAATGTGGGGAAAATTTCATCTTAAGGACAGAGTATCAAACACTTGCCTCAGTGAGTTCTGAATTTTATTTCACTGTGAGCTTAATTGTTGTTACTATTTTTGCATTTTTTTTTAGTTTGTAGATTCTGTAATTTTAACTATAAAGCGTTTTGGATAACAATCTTAAGAAGAAATTTGTAATTTTTCAGTTATAAAATTCCCGAATATTTTGTGTTAATAATTTACAGAAATATTTGATAATCTCTGTGTTGAAATTTTTTATCTTCACTATTACAGAAACTTTTCTGTATTATCAGAAAATATGATTTAGTAGTTGCATGATTATAGAATTTACTTATTACATGTATTTTTGTCACTCAGAAAATTAGTATAGTATTATTTTCTAGTGAGTTGTCAACAAGTTAATTTTTCATAAAATTCGTGAAATTATATTAATATAATTATTTACTCACATATCCTATTATAAACACATATTTATTTCTGTTTAAAACAGAAATGACATCTACTTCTTCTTTGCCCATTGCAATAGTACCAACTAATGTTGGACATGGTGAAAAACCCGAAAAGTTCAAAGGGACTGATTTTTAACGTTGACAACAATGTCATTTTATTTAACAACTTCGAACTTGGCAATATTCCGTAATGAAGAGGAACCAACCGAAAAAGAAGGTGAACCTGACTGGCAAATAATTGTCGCTGTGGATGCATGGAAACATGATGATTTTCTATATAAAAATTATATCCTCAAGAATCTGGAAAACACATTATATAATGTGTATAACTCTTTTAAAACTACTAACGAGGTGTGGGAGTATTTGAATAAAAAATATAAAACAAAAGATGCCAGAATGAAGAAATTCATTATCGATAGATTCTTGGATTTTAAAATGGTTGATTCGAAGACTGTAATTAGTCAAGTCCAAGAGTGCCAATTGATTTATCATGAAATATTTTTTGAAAAAAATGGAAATAAGTGAGTCTTTTCAAGTGGCTAATATGATTGAAAAATTGCCACCATCTTGGAAAGACTTCAAAAATGATTTGAAACATAAACGTAAAGAAATGGGGCTTGAGGACTTGACTGTGAGGTCAAAGATTGAAGAGGATAATTGGGTGTTAGAGAAGAAAACTAGAAATACTTTGGAATCCAAAGCACATGTAGTGGAAGAAGGGAAAAGTAGTAAGAATAAGAAAAGGAAGCATGTGAACCAAGGCGAGCCAAACAAAGGGCCTAAAAGTGATAACTTTGAAAAGTTCGATGGAAAATTTTGTCTTAAGGACAGAGTGTCAGACAATTGCCTTAATCAGTTCTGCATTTTATTTCACTGTGAGATTAATTGTTGTTACTGTTTTTGCATTTTTTTCTCCAGTTTGTAGATTTTGTAATTTTTATTAAAAAGCATTTTGGATAACAATCTTAAGACAAAATTTGTAATTTTTCTGTTATAAAATTCCAAAATGTTTTTGTGTTAATAATTTACAGAAATATTTGATAATCTTCGTGTTGAAATTTTGTATCTTCACTGTTACAGAAACTTCTCTGTATTATCAGAAAATATGATTTAATAGTTGCATGATTATATAATTTATTTATTGCATGTTTTTTTATCACTCAGAAAATTAGTATAGTATTATTTTCTAGTGAGTTGTCAACAAGTTAATTTTTTATAAAATTCGTGACATTATATTAATATAATTATTTACTTACATATCCTGTCATAAACACATTTATTTCCCTTTAAAACATAAATGACATCTACTTCATCTTTGCTCGTTGCAATAGTACCAATTAATGTTGGACACGGTGGAAAACCTTAAAAGTTCATAGGGACTAATTTCGAACTCTAGCAATAACAAATGTTATTTTATTTAACAACTTTGAACATGTCAAAATTCCTTAATGAAGAGGAACCAACCTTAAAAAAAGGTGAAACTGACATGCAAATAATTGTCGCTATTGATGCATGGAAACATGTTGATTTTCTATGTAAAAATTATATCCTCAACAATTCGGAAAACACATTATATAATGTGTATAGCCCTCTTAAAACTGCTAAAGAGGTGTGGGAGTCTTTGAATAAAAAATATAAAATAAAAGATGCTGGAATGAAGAAATTCGTTATCGATAGATTCTTGAATTCTAAAATGGTTTATTTAAAGACTGTCATTAGTCAAGTTCAAGAGCTCCAATTGATTTATCATGAAATCTTTTCTAAAAAAATGGAAATAAGTGAGTCATTTCAAGTGGCTGCTATGATTGAAAAATTGCCACCATCTTGGAAAGACTTAAAAAATTATTTGAAACATAAACGTAAAGAAATGGGACTTGAGGACTTGATTATGAGGTTAAAGATTGAAGAGAATAATCGGGTGTCAGAAAAGAAAAATGAAAATCCTATGAAATCCAAAGAGCATGTAGCGAAAGAAGGGAAAAGTAGCAAGAACAAGAAAATGAACCGTGTGAACCAAGGCGGGCCAAACAAAGGGACAAAAAGTAGAAATTTTAAAAAGTTTGATGTACAATATTTTGTGTGTGACAAGACGGAACATCACTCTAAAGATTGTCGTAATCGAAAAAATCAAAGAAATAAGAAACATAAGCAAGCACAAGCTAATGTCACAGAAGTTGAGAATTTTTTTGAAAATATTAATGATTTGAGCCTCTCGATCATGGTTTCTGAAGTCAACATGGTGGGAAACACTAGGGAATGATGGGTGGACACTGGGGGCCACTCGTCACATATGTTCTGAGAAGAATATGTTTACTTCGTAGCAACAATATAATCACGAGGAGCAAATTTTTATTGGAAATTCTTATACTTTAAAGGTTGAAGGAAAAGGGAAAGTTATACTTAAGATGACTTCGGGAAAGGAACTTACTCTCAACGACGTGCTTCATGTCCCCGATATTCGAAAGAACTTGGTTTCAGGATCATTGCTTAGTAAGAAGGGATTTAAACTTGTAATTGAATTTGATAAATTTGTACTTACTAGGAGTGTCATGCATGTGGGTAAAGGATATTTGAGTGATGGGCTCTTCAAACTCAATGTAATGACTATAATGCCTATTAATAATAATAAGAACATATCTTCTGCTTATTTGCTTGACTCTTGTAATGTATGGCATGGTAGACTAGGTCATGTTAATTATGATACTATTCGTAAATTAATTAATTTAGATCTAATACCAAAATTTAATATTGACTCAATTCACAAGTGTGAAATGTGTGTGGAATCACAATGAACTAAAACTCCTTTTAAAAATGTTTAAAGAAGTACAAACCCTCTTGAGTTAATTCATAGTGATATATGTGATTTAAAATTTGTACAAACAAGAGGTGGACAAAAGAAGTTTATTACTTTTATTGATGATTGCATAAGATATTGCTATGCGTATTTGCTTAAAAGCAAGGATGAGGCGGTAAATGTTTTCGAACATTATAAAATAAAGTTGAGAATCAACTTAGAAAAAAGATCAAAGTAGTTAGGAGTGATAGAGGAGGTGAATATCATTCCCCTTTTGAACAATTTTGTTCAAAATACGGAATTATTCATCAAACTACCGCTCCTTAATCACCTCAATCTAAATGCATTGCGAAACACAAAAACCGAACTCTAAAAGAGATGATGAAAGATATGTTGATAAGTTCGTGTTTACCTCAGAACTTGTGGGGGGGGAAGTTTTGCTTTCTACAAACTCCTTCTTAACAAAATGCCTCATAAGAAATCACAAAAGACACCACATGAATTGTGAAAAGGTCGAACACCTTCTTATAAATATCTCAAAGTATTGGGGTGTCTAGAAAAGGTAGTGGTTCTTGATCCTAAAATGATTAAGATAAGACCAAAAACTGTTGATTGCATATTTATTGGTTATGCAATTAAAAGTAGTGCATATCGATTTCTTGTACATAAATTTGAGATTCCTGATATACACGTAAATATTATAATCGAGTCTAGGAATGAATATTTCTTTGAAGATATATTTCCTAATAAAATTAAAGTGGTTGATTCATGTTCTTGTAAAAGAACTTATGATATTGCATCTAGTAGTCATCAAAATAATATAGAAAATGAATATATTGAGAAAGATGATGACCTCGAACCTAGACGCAGCAAAAGGACAAAGACTTCAAAGTCTTTTGGTCTATATTTTCTAACATTTATGTTAGAAAGTGAGACTAAAAACTTCGTAGAAGTGATGTCAACTCCAAAAGCCCCTTTTTCGAAAGAGGCTATCAATAATGAAATTAAATTCATCATGCAAAATCATACGTGGGAATTGGTTGATCTTCCATCAAGATGTAAACCTCTTGGATGCAAGTGAATATTCAAGAGAAAATTAAAAGTTGATGGATTAATTAATAAATAAAAGGCTAGACTTGTAGCTAAAGGCAATAAACGAAAGGAAGGAATGGATTATGTTGACACTTACTCACCTGTTACGAGAATAACATCCATTCAAATGTTAATATCCATTGCAACATTATATAATCTTGAGATACATCAAATGGATGTAAAAACTGCTGATCGAGTGGAAAATCGAGCGTCCGTGTAATACGCTAGTCGTTGTTATCAGCTTCCAACCTCAATACAAAAAACATAAACTTTAACTACACTCTTGCGGAGTATAGTGGTGAGTCTGGGTATCGAATCCACAGGAAGTTAGGACGTGTGAACGTGACGATAAAGGTAAGGTAGTTTAATCCTAAAGTTGATGTTAAAAGAAAAGAAAAGAAAAAGATGATTGATTTTTGGATTTTATCTATGAATAAACTAAATTCAATTAAATTAACCTATGCATGCAAAATTAACTAACTAAGAAGGAATCAATATGAATGAAGAAATGGGTTAAGAATACACTTCCCCAACCCTAGTGTGTATGCCAATAAAAATTAGTCATAAATTAGATAATTGATCAGATCCAGTCTTTAGTACTCCAAAGCATTACATATATGAGTTTCAAGCCCACATAATACATAATCAAAGAATTAGTAAAGAAATGTTGCAATAGTTCACATGCGTTGCATCCTTAAGCACCCCGGTTACCTAGGGCAAACGAGGTCAAAAGGTTTACAATGGTTGTGAAACTATATAACACGATCTAATCACTTATTTAATTTAGAGGACAAATTTTATATTTATGCATACCACATCGAGTTGGGTTCATGCATCCCCACCCTTAAAAACTTAGCTTAACATGATTAAAATAAAAGAAAGCTTAAAAGTGAAAGTGAGGAATTCATAACTAAATCTAGAAAATTGAGAACATGACTTGAATTGGGATTGGAATACTAGAAAGCAACAATTAATTAAAATAACTATGAAAGAAGTAAAAATAATAAATTAAAATTACTTGCAATGGATGAATGATGAATCTTGAATAGAACCTTGAATCTTGAATAGTAGCCAAACTTCAAAACTAGGGTTCTTGGTTACAAGAATCCTCTAAAAATTAACTACTAGCCTCTTACAACTTGATAAAAACAATTCCTCCCACTTCCTAATAGGGTTTGCTCTTTTATAATACCTAAATTTGACTCTTCCCTTGCCTCCCCACGTTTTACAACTAATAAAAATGAATTAAACAAGAAATTTCAAGAGTTTTGTCTCTTCAGTTCTGAAAATGACTCTTCATTTCTCGCAACTTCAAACCCTCGTAACTTCTTCACCGTAGCTCGGATTGAGGTGCCATTTTTTTCAGTGTTCTTGTAATTGGAATATACTCAACTTTCCAATTGGACCCACCTACGGACTAAGACTGCAAAATTACGAAAATGCCCTTGAACTTCACATTTCTTACTTTCTTTCACTGTTTTGAGTTCTCCTTCGCACTAACTTGCATGAAATACCTATAAAACACATGAGAAATACACAAAACATAGAATGCTTGCCGAATGGGGTTAGTAGCATAAATACGAGACAAATCCAAGCTATTTACATTGCACGGGATCATAAAAATACCGAAATTACGGGGATAGATGTGAAGAATATGTGCCAAATCACACCCCTTGACTTAAAACTTTGCGTGTCCCGAGCAATGTAAATGAATCTAACCAAAATTCCACTCTTGAAAATTCCTTTATTAAAATAAAATTCCACTTTCACAGGCAAGCGATTGTATTGAGCATATACAATAAGCCTTTAAACCCCTAGGTTACCCTAGTAGGACGAGTTTTGTCTCGTGAGGGTTTGCAGTGAATACACCCACAAAATTCTTTATTGACTCAAATAAATATCAAAATACTTAAAAATTGTACAATTTAAACTTTTCAAAAAATAATCACCATAAATTCATATTCCAATGTCTCAAACCATAGTGTGTGTGTGTGTGTGTGTGCAAAGCCAGAAATTAAACCTCAAATTTCTACCGATTGAGGATTACGTTACTTTCCAAAAATTCGTTTTGATTCAAATTCTTATGGATGCACTCACAAATGAATCACTCGAATTGTGGCTATTTTCTCTCGGTATGCATGATATAAATAGTACATATAATGGACACAAATTCACGCATACAAAATTGAAAAGAAGAAAATATATGGTGAAAAAATCTCATCATCGGAATACAGTTATTAGGAAACGGGAAACATCATCTCTTAATCACACCATTTTAATCTCTTTTATTATCTTTTCATGTCTTAGCTCTCCATGCAGTAATTAATTTCGCCATTCAGACTCGGTTAGGACTTTTCGGGTTAAAAACTGTAAAGGGTAAAATTGGAAATGAACGGAATGTTCGGAATTGGAAAATATCCCTTTGACGTCCATTAGTGCTTTTTTGGGCATTTGCTAATTTTTCTCTTTCTTTTTCTCTTTTCATTTTTTTCTTTTTTTTTTCATTTTTTTTCTTACTATTTTTTTTTTGTTGAGGAATTTTTTTTCTCTTGCCCATTTTTATTGCACAATTTGGACTTACTTGATAAATTTCTAATTTTTCACAATTCTGAGCCAATTGGGTTTTTTGGGTTATCAAACGAAAGGGAAATATTATATTAGGCTCAAAGTAGGTTGTAAAGGGATAATTTTTCACAACTTTATTATGGCTAATATTTTTGGGTTAAACAATAGAGGGCCTACTTCATTGTCCAAATTGCTAATCACATTACCATATGCATCTCGAGATTAATTAAGTTTAGAGATATATTTAGCACGAATTTCGAGACAACATTTCACACATTTCCCATAACCGATCAAAATAAAGAATTGAGATCATCAATGACTTATTAAAACGCTGAAAAGAACTTTGAGTTAATCATAAACTCGGATTGATTTAAAAACTCATAAAAAATTGAAAGGCTCGAAATCTCACCGGGTTTGATCAATCTCCACACTTATTCGTTAAGTCGTCAATTTTCTTTCAATTTCCATCTTCGGTCAATTTTCGGCTTAGTGCAATTGCTTGTTAACAGTTTGAGACTTTAAATAGAATAAAGGTGATATTTTTGAAAAATTTAAATTCCAATTTTTATTTATTTTGAAGAAAAATATTTTTGGTTTTTTCAACTTTTTTAAAATTTGTGAAATTTTCTAAAAAAAACACACTTGAAAAGAACATGTGATCGAATCAATGAATCTAAACAATAAACGGGAAGAATATCCCACACCCCCTAACTTAAATGTTGCATTGTCCTCAATGCGAATTAAGAACACAACATAAAGAGAGAAAAAGAAAGATATTACCCAAATGGAGCGATCCCCGATGAGTGCGAATCCATTGAATCTACAAAACATGTTAGAACCAAGTATAGCAAAAAGAGTAACAAAAATTTTAACTAATTACTCTAAACTATAAAAAAAAGAAAAGGAAAAAGAAAAAGCTAATTATGTACAACCTACGATTTAAAATTCTAATAAGTTATACACTAGAAGTCAAAAAATTTGAGGGTCCACCCAAAATACAATTTGACTTTGAGGGATTAATGGTGTACCCTCATTAGGATGCATGCCTCCCGAAAAATAAGAATTTGGCTTGAACAACGAAAGGCATGTGCAAAGCGGAAGAAATCAACCATCACCAATTAAAATTTTTAGGGGGATAATGAAGGATTTGGGTGCAGAGGGGGACAAGTACCATCGGGATCCAAGAAAAATAAAATCACGTTCCAAAGATTTTTCAAGTAGTATGGGAAGAGGATCACCCAAAAAGGAAGAATCTATCTTGGAAAACAATTCAAGCATTGAGTCCTTGTCCTCAAAATCTTCTCCCGCAAAATTTTCAAATGGATCTGGTGGAGTGACACGTCTAAGTGTATGGCCCGTAAGATGAAGCATCTCAAAATAACATTCCCTTATAAGAATCGGATCAACATCCTCAAGACATTCATCCAGTTCTTGTGATGGATTTAATGGTTCGATAACAGTGAATGAAAATGGTGAGGACATAAATTCAAGCTCAAGTGATTCTTCATTGGATTCCTCATTTGGTTGAAAACATTCTTTAGTCTAAAAAATATCGGAAGAAAAATCGCCATTAGATTCGAATAATGAATCCAACTCTTGCTCCCCAAAATGATTTTTTTCCCTATATTATTTTTCACGCCTTTCTTCTTCTGTCATTTTAATAAATTTGGATGGCCTTAGCACTGGGCTTGTATTTATGAGACTCATCTTTAGTGATATTGATCCAATGTTCATAAATCGTGAGTTCATTCTCCTCCTCACTATTAGCATAACAATTAAAGCCACCGAAAGAGTTAAAGTAAGACATTTCAAATTGGGCAATTCAAAAACGTGACACCCCTATTTTTGGATTTTTTTTTTCTGATTTTTATTTTTATTTTTGATCAAATTCGGGATTAACCAACCTAACCTAAAGTCTACCTAATTCCCCGACAACGACGCCATTTTGATTGAGTGGAAAACTGAGCGTCCGTGTAATACGCTAGTCATTGTTATCGGCTTCCAACCTCAATACAAAAAACCTAAACTTTAACTACACTCTTGCGGAGTATAGTGGTGAGTCTGGGTATCGAATTCACAGGGAGTTAGGACGTGTGAATGTGACGACAAAGGTAAGGTAGTTTAATCCTAAAGTTGGTGTTAAAAGAAAAGAAAAGAAAAAGATGATTGATTTTTGGATTTTATCTATGAATAAACTAAATTCAATTAAATTAACCTATGCATGAAAAATTAACTAACTAAGAAGGAATCAATATGAATGAAGAAATGGGTTAAGAATACACTCCCCCAACCCTAATGTATATGCCAATACAAAATTAGTCATAAATTAGATAATTGATCAGATCCAGTCTTTAGTACTCCAAAGAATTACATATATGAGGTTCAAGCCCGCATTATACATAATCAAAGAATGAGTAAAACAGTGTTTCACTAGTTCATGTGCGTTGCATCCTTAAGCACCTCGATTACCTAGGGCAAACGACGTCAAAAGGTCTACAATGGTTGTGAAACTATATAACACGATCTAATCACTTATTTAATTTAGAGGACAAATTTTATATCTATGCATTCCACATCGAGGTGAGTTCATGCATCCACACCCTTAAAAACTTAGCTTAACATGATTAAAAGAAAAGAAAACTTACAAGTGAAGGTGCAGGAATTCATAACTAAATCTAGAAATTTGAGAACATGACTTGAATTGGGATTGGAATACTAGAAAGCAACAATTAATTAAAATAACTATGAAAGCAGTAAAAAAAATAAATTAAAATTACTTGCAATGGATGAATGATGAATCTTGAATAGAACCTTGAATCTTGAATAGTAGCCAAACTTCAAAACTAGGGTTCTTGGTTACAAGAATCCTCTAAAAATTAACTACTAGCCTCCTACAACTTGATAAAAACAACTCCTCCCACTTCCTAATAGGGTTTGCCCTTTTATAATACATAAATTTGATTCTTACCTTGCCTCCCCATGTTTTACAACTAATAAAAATGAATTAAATAAGAAATTTCAAGAGTTTTAACTCTTCATTTCTGAAAATGACTCTTCATTTCTGAAAATGACTCTTCATTTCTCGCAACTTCAAAACCTCGTAACTTCTTCACCGTAGCTCGGATTGAGGTACAATTTTTTCCAGTGTTCTTGTAATTGGAATATATTCAACTTTCCAATTGGACCCACCTCCGGAATAAGGCTGAAAAATTACGAGAATGCCCTTGAACTTCACATTTCTTGCTTTCTTTCACTGTTTTGAGTTCTCTTTCGCACTAACTTGCATGAAATACCTATAAAGCACATGAGAAATACACAAAACACAGAATACTTATCAAATGGGGTTAGTATCATAAATACGAGACAAATCCAAGCTATTTACACTGCAAGGGATCATAAAAATACCGAAATTACGGGGATAAATGTGAAGAATATGTTCCTAATCAACTACGTTCTTAAGGGAGAGTTAAATGAATGGATACACATGGAACAATTAGAAGGGTTTAAAGTTCCAGGAAAAGAAAAGAAGGTGTGTAAACTTGTTAAATCCCTTTACGGATTAAAACAAGGACCTAAAGAATGGAATGAGAAATTTGAGAATGTAGTGATGTCAAATGGATTTAAAATAAATGAGTGTGATAAATGTGTATACATTAAAAACACTACAAGTGGCTATATCATTGTTTGTCTCTATGTAGATGATATGCTTATTATTAGAAATAATAAGGATATCATTAAATCTACTAAGAAAATCTTATCCACTAAATTTGATATGAAAGATATGGGTATTGTCGATGTTATATTAGGAATTAAAATTTCTAAAACATCGAAAGGACTTGTCTTGTCTCAATCTCATTATATTGAGAAGATACTTGATAAGTTCGATAAAGGTAGTGATACCAATGCTAAAACACCTATTGAGCCAAATCTTCATTTATATAAAAATACTGGAAATGGTATATCTCAATTAGAATATTCTCGTATCATAGGTAGTTTAATGTATGTCATTAACTGCACTTGTCCAGATATTGCCTACTCAGTTAGTAAATTGAGTTGATATACAAGTAATCCAGGCGAAGCCATTGAAAAGCCATAATAAGAGTTCTTATATATTTAAGATATACTCTTAATAATGGATTTCACTACACGAGATATCCACCTGTACTTGAAGGATACAATTATGCTAATTGGATATCTAATTAAAAGGATTCTAAATCCACAAGTGGTTATGTATTTACACTTGGAAGTGCATCGTTGTCCTGGAAATCCTCCAAATATACTTGCATTTCTAGGTCAACTATGGAGTATGAATTTATAGCTCTAGATAAAGATGGATAAGAAGAATAGTGGCTTTGAAACTTCTTAGAGGATATTATAATATGGCCAAAATCTGTGCCTGCAATTTGCATACATTGTGATAGTCAATCGAACATTGGTAGAGCACAGAGTCATTGCATACTAGTAAGTCTCGACATATACGTCTAAGATATAGTACCGTTAAACAACTTCTCTCTAATGGAATAGTTTTCATTGATTATATTAAGCCTAAGGACAATATAGAGGATCCGTTAACCAAAGGGTTAAATAGAGAGCAAGTGTATAATTTATCAAGGGGAATGGGACTAAAGCATACAAAATAAAGACTTATCTTGATGGAAACCCTAACTAGATGACTTGAGATACCAAGATCTAAGTTCAAAGGGACAATAAAATCTTGATTGACTCTTTGAGAAGAGCACTAATGAGTTTCAAACTCATACCTATTCATATGATAAAACAATGCTTCCTACAAAGTAAGTAAAGATAAGTTTAGCTTTCAATGACTCCTATACTTTGAAAATTCAAATGGGGTATAGTAGGATAGTCTTAATGGTAAGTCACCTATGTGAGTGTGAAGGGGACATTTCTACGAAAAATTTGAAAGGCTGAAATTCTCTAAAGCACTCATGAAACTAGGAATTATTTAGGGCCAAGATGAACACAACTAAAAGAACCAAATTTGTTTGAAAAATTACCGTGTAAAGTCTATTGACTTGATTTATAAAAAAAACTGAATAATTTAAGACATCACGTTCACTGATCAGTAAGTAAATCCGATAGTCTCTCACTGGGCAAGATTCAAGGTCAAAAGCTATCTCTCCCGATAGAAGAATTTTTTAATAGAACTCTGTTAGTGTCTGCATAGTCGTTTATACTGATCCAACCGATTTTTCATTCATATGGTGGATTTTTAGAATTTATGGGTTATTTAAGTTAACAAAATCAAATTTTGGTTAACTTTAGGTTTAATTTAAAATGTGACCTACATGTCGTTTGAGACGGTTCAAAGTGGTAATGCGTTCTCCTCCGCGAGGAGTATAACGTGATATAATCACCTACGTAAAACCATAAATTAATGAATGAGAAATTGTAGCTCAAAGTACCCACTTTGAACATAGAATTGGTTGAAGTTTTTTGTTAAGGCTCTTGTCTCACATAGGAAGACTGAGAGAAATGGGTTTAGTATAATATAACTCAATTTGGATTAAAGGCTTGGTGACCTTGGGGTATCCCAACTTTTTGAAGGAGGGATGACTTACATGGGCCCAGTTTGGCTTCCAAGCCCACACCCGCATGAGTGCTTCCACCCGGTCCAGTCCGGCTCGACTCGTGCTTGTGGGCCTTGGGTTTTGGGCTTTAACTTGGCCAAAAGTATAAACTTTTTAGGACAAATTTAATGGTCTTTTTTATTTAATTTTTGGGTTTCTTTTATTTATTTTGGTCCATTTTTTATTTTATTTTATTTATTTGGTTAGTTAGTTAATTTTGGTTTTATCCCAACAGTTGACTGTTGGGATTTTCCACCGTTTTAACTGTCAATTATTTAGTATAAATAAGTGGCATGGGTCTGTCTTAAAAATGTTTTTTCAAAAGAGATAAAACAGTAACAAAGCCATGTTTTGTCTGTCCAAACTGTCATATCTTTGAGAGTATTCTGTACTGTTGGTTCAAACGGGCTTGCCATTTGGAGTGCTACTATTGTAAATGAGACTGTTGTATCCTGGGAGACGATTTTCGCTGAGTCCGTAAGAGCACCATTGCAGGGCAAATTTCGTATTGGGGATAGAGTATCAAACACTTGCCTCAGTTAGTTCTTCATTTTATTTCACTATGAGTTTAATTATTGTTACTGTTTCTGCATTTTTTTTTTGTTTGTAGATTCTGTAATTTTAATTTTAAAGCATTTTCGATAACATTATCTACGTCAAAGCCTGTTATCGCCGTCAAAGATTACCCGTCGCAGAGGATCGCAAAGTCTCCAAGCAGGGCAACCTCCATGTGATGCTAAGGACTGGAAGGAGCGTGTCTATTAATGGAGATTGACGCATGCATTTTAGTGCCATGATGGTTGTCGACGATGGAGGTGTGGTGGAGATAATAGTCGAGGAGGGAAACTTAGGGAACAAGGGGAATTGTCAGTGACCTCTTTTATGGAATTTGAAATACCATAACCTCATTGTTTTGAGAATGGCACTAAACATGTGAGGTAATCATTCATTCATTTCCCCCCTCTCATATGGCATTATGAGGAATATTTCAATCTACCCTATACTTGGTTTAAGATAATTTTTCAAGAGTTTGGATTGTTAACTTTAATTGTAAAGGATAAATCAGCTATGGACAACATGAGATAATTTAGTTGAGGTGGTGATGATACATGTAAGTAGAAAATGTATATATCAAGATATACTCCCTCGTCTATCCAAAGGAAATTATTTTTTGATGTTGGGGGATAATTTATTCCTTATTTTTTTCCTCCTCGTTTGTTCATCGAGAAATTTTAAGTTTTAGTTTATCATATGTGTAATTAAACTTATTGAAGACTACAATAGATGCATTAAAGGATTTAGGGATTCTAGTCAAAAATAAATTATTCAATAAGAACATTTTCAGGATTTTTTATGTCAGTATGCAATATGTTGTTAAATTGGCATGTATCATTTAATCTTGTATTTATTTACTCAACATAACCTTTTAAGCAATATAAACTAATTAATAGCTTGTTTTCCATTTTAAAATCAAGATTGAGGAAGATAACGTGTACCTTTGGAATTTAATTAGGAGAGAAAGTGAATCGATTTTTTTTTTCATTTATCATTTTATGATGTTACAATGGATATTGTTTGTGAGGATATGGAAATAGTTTTGCTTTTGAGGAATTCATTAATATATAATCATTGTTTTTTCTTTTCATTTTCCGTAAGGAAGGAGGAAATAAAATAATTCTCTCCTGCTTACTCTGTCACAAACACAATAAAGTAATAACAAACTTCTTTTCTTGCAAATTCTCAAATAAATAAAAAATAAGTCACTGTACTTTCTCTTCTCTCCTATTTCCTTTCAATAAAAGTCCCGTTTTCTCTCTTTTCCAAAACTCCTATCTCCCATTCATAGGGTTGGGTCCATTTGGTTTGAAATCAAATATTTTTCATCGGGATAAAAAGTAAACTATGAAATATGTTTTCACCAACGAAGGATTAAATTTTCTTCACTATTTTTGTTTGAGTTATAGTGTGTGTGCTTATTAAAAATTTCGGATGAAGAAATTTTTTGTTTCAAATAGGCGAGGAAAAACATTTCACGGATTTACTTTACATTGCGATCAAAATATTATCATTTACCACCTTCCTTTCTATTATCAGTTAACTAGTAAATAATGTTAAAGTATTATCATGATTGATTTATCAATTTGCACTACATTTTTATTTTATAAGGAAATGTGTATTATTATTATTTGTTCGCAACTACATATGACTTTTCAGATTGGCTTCAGATGATGGTAACAAAATTTGAGCTATCAAAAAGGAATTTTGATCCTGTAATTAAATTTATACACACTTTGTTCTTTATATCATTAAGAAAGAGATATGTCTTAGCTGATAAGAGAACTTTTAAATATTATTCGGGTATTTTTTTCTATTTTTATGAACATATTTAATAATATATATATATAATGTATGAGAGAGAGCGGCTGTCATACATACCAAGTATACATACAGCTAGCGCAAACTGTTTTTTTAAAACATTAAAAAATAATTTTGAGTTGAGTTTTGTGTGGTATTTAAACATTTGAAGGGACCAATATAAAAACAATTAGATCAAAATAATTTTATTTTCTATTTAAAAAAAATCAACTTTTAAAGTGCTTTAAAAGCTGCGAAAGTTTGACATATTTTTTAAAATCACTAAAAAAGTTATTTTGAGATGATTTTTTTATATGAGTTACCTAAAATGTTTAAACATCATATAAAAAATTAATTCGAAACATAATTTTTTTATTATTTAAAAAAATAGATATGTATACTCGGCATGTACTGGAGCATGTCTGTGTGTGTATATATATATACACACACACGGACATGCTCCAGTAAGCTGAATACAATAATTGACAAAATATCAAAATAATTCAGTGTATATCTAAGAGGTTTTCAGAAAGCTTCATCAACGATCAAGATATTGAAATCGGCTTCTTTAATCCCATTACTGAATCGATCACTTTAGGATGAAGGTAAACATAGCTTAAAGGACTTAGTTTTTATGGTTATGATATATAAACGATGAAATCTTTTTCAAAACTTTGTAGCGTGTTTTTCTATTTTTACCATCAACAATTGTCATAGTATTTTTGTCTGTAAAAATTTATATTTAAAATGCAACCGAGTGATGTCCCATAACATCGTTGTAGCGAAAGTTTAGTCGTGAGTAGTCTAAGAAGTTTTGAAAAATATCCCTGGTGGTATCTGCGACTTACTTCGCTAATATTTTGCTACATTGAAGCAATCCTTCGCCCCAATGAAATATCTAACGGTTCTATCCTTTCATCCTTTATCTTGTAGAAATATCTTTGGTGGATCTCGCGACTTTGCTTCACCGAGTTTTCACTACTGCAAATAAGTAGATCGCCCCTTTCTCCAAATAAAAATATCACTCTCATAACTTAAAATTCTAAACAAGTATATCGCTCCTTGCATTTTACAAAAAGAGATGTGTTAATCTTCAATCTCAAGTGATGAGAGTATCTCTAAGATTGAGACATTATTTTCTTGTTGTTATTCTAATGAAGAATACTGTCATGAGGAAGATTGTGATTTGAAACTTGATTTCAATATACTTTGTGTTGAAAATGTTATGCATAAAAAATGTTTGTTGAATGTTTCCTTGAAATTGAGAATGGATCAAAAATAGATAATTTCATTAAAAAGGAAAAGTTATAGTTTGTGCATTGTGGAGGCTCAAAGATCCACTTTAAGTGGAAATCTCCTATCTATGGAGAATGAGAGAAACGCTTTACCATAATGAATAAATGTTTTTAAAATTAAGTTAAAAGAATGTAAAAGTTATAATAATTCTTTAAATAATAAGACCATCTCTCTTGAAAATGATCGTCTCTCTGCTAAGTGTGAAAGTCAATTTATAAGATAGGTCTAAGAAATTGGGAAAAATAATTTTATCTCACGATCAATTTTGGAATGGTAAAAGTGGTGTTAGGTTAGACAAATTTGATGGAAGGCCCAATATGAATCCAAAGACAACATTTGTCAAACCTTCTTAAGAGATTCATTGTTCTAAAAGGTCTCCTCCAAAACATAAGAACAATATGTTTTTGAAGATTCCACAAGACAAAGTCAAACGCATTGTATATGGGTGCAAATTTGGCAAGAATACGGAAAATTTGAAGGATTTTTTTCCATAAGATTAATATAACCAAAGTGACCAAGAGACTCGATGTTTTAAATGGTGATGAGATTTATACACTAAAGCGTGATTTTAAAAACCTTGTTAAAAAGTCTAATGTATTGAACTCATAATTCATTAGATACTTTTTATGAGTGCCAACTAAGTATCATAAATAAATTGCTGCTGGTTGTTCAATCATTTGATAACAATGTCATTCTTTGATAATGATCACTATGAATTAGACTCAATAGAATTTGATCAATCCTCATTTCTCTAATATTGAGAAAATTTCTGAAACTAAAAATGTTGAATAAAGTGCAACATATTTGAGTAAGAATATCGAGATAAAATCTAGTGGAGAAAATTTTTGGGCACAAAATAAAGAAGTTAAATGTCTTTTTAGTCACACTTCGTTGGTTGCACATAATTTATCGCAATGGTATTTAGATAGTGGAAGTTATAGGTATATGACCGTGGATAAGTCATTATTTTAAAAAATCATTGGAGATAAAAATGAAACAGTCACTTTTGGTGATGGGAGTATGCATAATGTGTTAAGAAAGGTACTAATGAAATAGTTGGGTTTCCTAAGTTAGACAATGTCCTTTGGGTAGATGTCTTGAAGGCTAACTTGATTGACATTAACCAAATATGTGATGACCGTCAAAACATTCTTTTTACCATGAATGAATATCAAATTCTTAAACCTAAGGGTAAATTCATTTTTAAGTGAACTATAAAAATGAATAATTATTATGTAGTCAATATATCTCCAAAGTTTCTTTACAATAGTGCTAAGAAGAATGTGGCGGATCTGTGGCACAAGAGTTTAAGTCATATGAACTTTAGTGATCTTAGCAAATTTGCTAGAAATGAACTAGTTTGTGACTTACCTCATTTTGAGTCGACTTATTTCCACATATGTGGCATTTCTCATATAGGGAAAAAAAATTCATAATCCACATAAGAAGTTCAACATGATGTCTACCTCTCGAGTTTTAGACCTCTTACACATAGACCTCATGGGTCAAATGCGTACAAATAATTTACGGGGTAAGCGCTAAGACCCTGTAATAATATATGATTACATTAGGTTCACTTTTGTAGGCCTTTTACCTAGTAAGTTCGATGGTAGTGACTTCTTTATTCCCAAGTGTAAACAACTCCAAAATAAGAAAGGTTTCACTATCGTTAAAGCCCATAGTGACCACGAGTAAGAATTTGAGGGAACCAAAATTCCAAAATGGTGTAGTAATGTAGGGATACACCTTTAATTTATTTCCCCTAATACAACTCAAGAAACTGGTATTTTTTAATGAAAAAATTAAAAAAATATAAGAGATAACAAGGTTCATGTTAGTAGGCAAGGGTGTGCCTAAGAGGTTCTAGGAGGAAGCGGTAAACATGATATATCATACCATGAACCAAGTATATAGGATGAATGGTACCAACAAATACCCCTATGATATTTGGGAAGGAAAAAAAAAACCCAAAGTTAAGTATTTTAGATAGAGTCTTTGGAAACAAATGCTATATACTCAAAGATATAGAGTGTTTGACTAAGATTGACTTTAAGAGTGACATTACGACCTTTCTCGGCTATTATATAAATAGGCATGTCTATCTCATGTACAATTGGGTTACACAAAATATGATGGAGTCGGTTAATATTGTCATTGATGATGATGACTCCATTGCATTTAATGAGAACGATTGTGAAAACACAATTTATGTATTTCCTTATGTAGAAGAAGGAAATAAAGAATAAACATATGATTGTGTAGAGGTCCCAACACCATGATAAGTTTGTGTTGAAGTATGACCCACCTCATTGGTAAGAAAGGACCATGATGTCTCAAAAATCATTAGAAGTCAAGATATTGGAGCTAATACCCATTCTTAACTTCATAAAGAAGTTAATTTTTATGTTATACTTCTAATCTCGAACGAAAAAATATAAAATAAGACTTTTTAAATGAATATTGGGTTAAAGCTACGTAAGATGAATTAGAGAAAGTCACATAACAAGATGTTTCGAATCAAGTTCCTAAGCCAAAAAATGTTCATGCCATTGGTACCAAATGGATCTTCAAGAAAAAATGTTATGAATAAGGTATTGTTTTGCATAATAAGACTAGGCTATTGGCTCAGGGATACACCCAAGTTGAAGTTTTTGACTTTGATGAGTCTTTTTCCACGGTTGCTTGGCTAGATTTGGTTAGCCTAATCTTGGCCATAGTGTGTGCCTTAAACATCAAGCTCTATAAAATGGTACTCTCCAAGATGAAGTAAATATGTCATGACCGAAAGGATTTTAGGACCCCAAGTTCCCTACACATGTTTAACACCTCAAAAAGGTGTTTGGATAAGACTTTGTTAATTAAGTATTATGGAAAATATATAGTGGTTGCCCAAGTTTATTTAGACAACTTTGTGTTTAGATCCACTAATAAAGATCATGCTCATAACTTTAGTTAGTTAAATGCAAAAGGAATTTAAAATGATAATATTTAGGGTACTAAACGTTTTTTTTGGGTTACAAGTGTATCAAATAGAAAGTGGAGAATTTATTTCACAATCTAAATAATCAAAAACCTTATGAAGAAAATTGATCTCAACTCTTCTAAGTATAAATATTCAAAAATCCTGAAAAGTACGTCGATGGAAAGGATACGGATGGCATGTTACATTAAATCATGATAATTAGTTTATTATGAATCACTACTAGTCAACACAATATATCCTTTTGATAAGGATATTTTATCCCTACCAATTAAGTCCCAAAGATTCATATATGAAAGCCATTAAGTGTATCATTAAGTATGTATTGGCATAATCTGATGCCGATTGGACATGATATGTCGAGGGTAGGAAGAGTACCTTTGGTGGTTGGTTTATCTTTGGAAGTTATTTGGTTTCTTGTCATACCTAGAATCAAAATTGTGTGTCTTTTCCCACTACCAAAGTGGAATATATTCGGCGGGTAGTTGTTGTATCCTATTACTTTGGATGAAACAAATGTTGAACAATTTAGTATTTATAAAAATATGCATGACTATTTATTGTGACAATACTAGTGCCATTGAGATTTGAACAAATCCTAATTAATATTCACAAGGAAAATATTGTAACACCATCATTTTATTATAGATATTTTAGTAGACAATGCAGTATCTTTAAGTTATGTTTCTACCAAGCATTAATTATTCAATATTTTAACTAAACCTCTTGATTGGACTATATTTGTGTATTTTATATCATCACTTGGCGTTTGAATTATTGATTAATTTCTTATTAACATGTCTTGGATTTTAAGCTTTATGTCCATATTATCTATATATCCCGTGGTATGTTTTTCATGAGTTGATTGTATTATTTTTCCATAAAAAGATTTTGGTACAATCATATATATACTCTTTAGATGATATACAAATTTTCATATTTTTTTTATATTAAATGGCTAATTTTATCACTTTTCCTTTTGGTTAATAAAGTGACGTGTGCTTCATGAGATGGATTCTAATTTCTTTTAAGTATAAACTTTGAAAAAAATGTACCATGAAACTCATGCTCATATATTATTTCACTTTACACCACACTACACATTGAGTTGATGTCACTTTGCAAGGAATAACAGAGATGTATGGTCTTTTACAAAGAGTTTAAAGTGTCGTTAGGCTCATGAAAGAGTGTTTAAACTTCTAAAATGTGTATATGAGGTATATCATTTCATAATTTCGAGAATGTTGAAAAAGCTTATGTTATATAAAAATAAAGAGTGAAGGAGTGGTTACGATTAAAACTTTGATTTTGTGATGCTACTACATCTGAAAATTAGAAATAGTATCTCGTCTTTGTGATTGCGTGAAGCTGTTACTTTCAAAAGAAAATTTGATCATAGCAATGTCTAAAAAATTTCAATTTATCCCAAATTGGGTCACACAAAGGATATGAGATATTAATGGTTTTAACTAAAAAATTTCTAAAATTTGAGGGGTAAAAGTTGTAGTTGAAAGTTCCTAAAAGGATGTTGGAGATTTCAAAAGAATTGAAGATTTGCCCTATTTGTTTTATGCTCGTTACCTTAACTGAACTTGAGCTTTGATATTTATCTCATTGGTGTTCTTAGTTTGTTTTGCCCAAATAAAATATGATATTATTAGCTTGGCTGACATAGCTCATCATTTTATTATCCTTAAAGATAATCATTCTTTGACTATGATTATTGTCATCATCTCAAAGTTTTGGAAAGTAAGATAAAATGTTCTTTATGTTTTCTCGTCCAAAACTGGTTTAAGATTATGTCTCTAAATGCATATCTTTGCCGACATATCCTCGTAAACCCATTTTTAAAGATTAGGTTGACTACGATTTTAATTATCTTTTTTGAATATCAACCTCATTCTCTAGTTCATTCATAATTTCTCATTCCTACTTTATGATTTGTTTAATTATTTGTGTGTTTTCTTTCCTTTGTTTATTCCATGAAAAAAGTGGAGGAGTATAATGGGGATAAATGGAAAGTTTATTTGAGATATACCTTATGTAGGGGGAATATTTGTGAAAGTATGGTAGTTAGAATGAAAGATATGACCCTGCATTAATGTATATATCATTTGTTATTTGTACTTACTTTTAGCCTAATTTTTTCTATAGACATATATATGTTGATGAGATTTTTCCTATTGTGTTCAGGAAAATAGTCTTCAATTGTTCTGTTGAAGATTAAATAATGTCTTGATCTTTTTAGATTCATGTAAATGTGATATACCTTATGAGACTTCAATCATTATTATCATAGGAGTTCGGTTTATTTATTTACTTGTTAATTGTATTTGTATTCTGTCATGGATTAGACAAAAAGGGAAATTTTTGGAGTATAGTATACTCATTATGCCCTCTCCTAGATGAATTGTCTATTAGTTTTCAAAACACATGTTGAGTAAATGTCCAAGAGGTCTTTGGAAATATTCTTCAACGATTAAGATCTTGGATTCAAATTCTTTCATCAGATTATTGTATCGATCATTTTAAGATAACTGTACATTTGACCTAACAGACTTAGCTTTTATGGTTATGAAAAATAAACGATGAAATCTTTTTAAAAATCTTGTACTGAACTTTTTCCATCACCAAATGTTATAGTATTTTGTCTATCAAAATCTATATTTAAAAGATATTTGGGTGATGTCGGTGTAATTAAGGTTTCTTGACCTTTGACAGTCGCGAGTAGTCTGAAAAGCTTTGGCAAAATCTCTAGTGGTATCTGTGACTTACTTTCATCGCATCAAACCAGGACTTCATTCCTGTAAAATATCTCATGGTTCGCGTCTGTCATCCTTTGTCTCATAGAAATATCAATAGTGGATCTCGCTACCTCGCTTCACTAGGTGTTCGAGTTAGTGAATAGTAAGCGATGACAATCAACATAATCTCTTCTCTAAAAATCAAAAGATTCTGTTTGGGATATTTTCACAAAACATCTTTTGATGATATGACCTTTTATCCCACTCATTTCTTCATTGATAAGACAAGTGATATCATGGGATTACTTGTTCGAGAGAGAATTTTTTTTCAAAAGAAGGAAAGAATTTTTAGGACCTTCATTTTGCAAGTGTAAGATGTGGGTTCTTGGAATACAATTAGTACCAAGCGAGGCGTAACCCCTTATCAAGACCGTGATTAATGCTCCAGCTTATATTTGATAGTGACAATAAATGAGAACGAAAGAGACAACAAGATTCAATGTTCAAACTTGTATTAAATGAGACCTTTACACTGGAAATATACTGGGGATATAATAAATGAGTGGAACCAATAGGAAACCTGGTCAGAGGGAGAAAGAGCAAGTGCTCTTGTCACAATAAATGCAAGGCAGGAACCCAAGGCATAATTAATGATCAATGATATCAATATCAATGGAAGCAAGAGGGAATGTTCAAGAAACAAATGTTCGCATAATAACGCTCATGTATGAGGAAAAATCGACAACAATTCTAGGTTGAAATTGCCATCCTTGTAAACTATTTGGCCGATGTATTTATATAAGGGCCAGACCACTTGAGTAACCTTGATGGTATTCAATGTGATTGACTGGAAATATATACTAAAGTACTATGTCATTAATGCCAAGGATATTACATTAAATGCATGAGATATTATGTTTTGGCGAGAAATTGTCTCACCAATAAAAGCATGGTGGCATTGATGGGGATGTGATGTGACAACTCACATGTTTATCTAAAAAAAGTTAGAATATATGAATTCTTTAAATGAACCTACCATCCTAAGGATAAACCCACTTGAGTGCTATTACTTTGATCTCCTAAATGTTCAGATGCTATGACGTCACAAAGTAGGTGAACAGTGACCTACACCAGATGTGTTATCACATCAGATAAAGAGATAGTTCATCGAGCTGAGGTTTCTCGGCTGGAAGTAGCTCAAGCATCTTATGGACTATTTATGGGCTAGAGATTATTTCTGGCTGATTATCTAGGGTTGAGGTCCCTCGAAGAGGTTCCTCTATAAATGGTAACTTGAGAAACTGTACTCGCTAAACAAGGTTTTTCCCAAGTGTGCTAAGAGGGTTAGTTATTACTTTCATAATGTTGCCTTGCTCTCAATCCTCAAAACTAAATCCCTGCAAGGTTCCCAAGAGGAGGTCGTTCGATAGAGCATGTAAGCTCTCCCATGCCCTACCAGACATGGTCCCTCGAGGGTACCGAACATCCTCTAACATATTATAAAGTAAGGTTTTATAATTAGTTGTAAATATAAGATGAGGTACATCATATTTCTTATTACAAATATTATCATTCGAATAGCCTTGATCTCTATAGGAGGTCTCTCGAGCAGCCTCTGTCTTCACTCTTTCTTTAGTCTTTCACTAAGTACAAAGTCATCTCAACTAATCAATCTTGAGTGTAGACTTCCCCCTACATTTTCCCCTTCGTAGAGATATTTATTTAATTTATGAAGAAAAATTTGTACAAAATACTTTGATGCCCTTCGAACTAACTCCAAGGCAGAGTTATTCTCAACGAGCAAATAACATATCATAATAAGTATGAAATCTTTTTTTTTCAGTGTAAAGAAGTGTGAGCGAAGAACTTTGTTGATTTTCCCTTTGAGCCATTTCATCTTCTTCTAGATTGTGACTTCATTAGATGGAATTATTAATTGATAGCACATTATGATTGCGTGTGAGATAGCTTTCTTTGGGAATGAATAATTTTGTTTTCAAATTTCCCCCCCAAATGGTTCATCTCCCTAGGTTGGAGATTTTATGTGTGTGCCATTATTATCTTGGCCACTCCACATTTAATGCCACTAACACTTGCTTCCCCCAATTTACACGTCATGGACTAGGTTTACCACGTGCTGCTCACGTGAGGTGCTTCTTGCATCGCCACTTTATTTCCATTATTACATATTTTAGATTTATTCCCCTATCCTCATGTGTCAACCATACGGGTACTTCAAACGTCACCCCATTTTCTGGAACGCCATCAATTGTCTGCCTCTTGTACTTTTTCCTACCCCTATAAAAGGGAACACTTAGTCATTTAAATCTTTACCTTTTGGTTTACAACTTGTTTTTTCTTAGAGAGAGAGAGAGAGGGAATACAACCCTTCATCCTCCATATTTTTCTGCAACTCAAGACTTTTCTTTGTTCTCCTTCACTTTTATTTTATCTGTACTAATGTCACCTGTTGTGAAGAGAACTCCATCCACCAGGGGCATGTCTCCCCGGACTCATGCCCGTCAAAACCAATGGGCCTGTTATTGCCATGTGCCCTATTTTGGCGAACCTGATCAGGTTTGGGCCGTTGATGAATGTTTTACTGAAGATATTACACCGGCGGCGATGGTGAACTTACTGATGGATGAGAGTGACAATGCTGATGATTTTTCTTATGTCCCCACTAGGATAGTAACTCGCTTTAGGATAGAATGGGGGGATTACCCATACTCCAAAGTGGAGTTCGAATCCACCAATGGTGCTTGTGAGGGCCAGGGGGCCTGGACTGACTATATCCACAAAAAATACGCCGTTAAGCTATATCTTATGGGTTTATCCTCTACTTACTGGCTGGGTGATCTTACCCTAGCCAAAAATAACAACACCATTCAGACTCTTGTTTCTAGGTGGAGCCATCAGTCTCACACTTTTGTGGCTGCTTGGGGGGGGGGGGGGTATTTACGATCACTCTTGAGGATGTTTGTGAAGTCTTGGGTTTAGAGGCCATTGGATTTGACACGTTCTTTGAGAAGGCCTCTCTACCAGAATTGGAGTATGTGATGAAAGACTGCATGGTAACCTATAAGAAATATACATACTCGGTGGTGATTCATTTTTTCTACTATATTGAGGTTAAGGCGAGCGCCAAGGCTCGCGAGGTGGAAAAGAAGAACCCGAAGGGGAAGAATATTGTTAAGACTCCCTCCACTGGCAGTGGATATGGATCAAAATCAAGTTGGCGGGATATTTTGGGGTTATCCTTTCCAAGGTCTTGCTCCCTTTCATGCCACATAATTTCCCTAGAAGGACCTGATTAACATGGCCGTTTGAATGGATTACGACGTTAAACTTCCTTTGACTTACATGACTTTAGGGTCATTGTATACTTAGCTCGATTGAGTTTAAGCGGACTCTGCTCAAAATATTGGTAGGTTTGATGTTTCTAATTATGCCAACTATATTCTATTAACATCCTTTCTCTATGATCATTTCCCTAAGTATGCTCCAACTTCTAGTTATCCGCAAGCCCATATCATTAAGGTGCCCTGTATATGTTGTTGGAATCACAATATTTCCAAGAAGCCTATTATCTCCTCAATTGATAATGTTTATAAGATTTTTTATCGCCTGTATGTGGTTGTTGACCAGTTTTTCACCAACGATTTCTTCGAGGAGGCACCGCGACCCATTGCCCCGGTCGAGGAAGTGTTTACTGAGAAATTTCTTGCAAGTAACATTCCTTTGATCATTGTCCCCTAATACTTGCCTTCCTATACCTAATGGTCATCCCTTTATTATATTTATTATCCTACCCGAGTAGCCATGTAGTTTGGCTATGATCAAGGTACTCCGATGATTAACTATTTTACCCACGAAAAGCCCGCCAATTTTTCCTTTGCTTGTAGGAATTTTCTCATGTCCACTATTGTGAAGCTCTGTACGAATTATACGGCCAATCCTATTATCCCAAATAGAGCTTCTTGAGGGGGGGGGGGATATCTGCTATGTATTTGACCTTGTTTTGGATGAATCAACTTGGTGGGTTTCAAAGAAACATCCTTAAAGAACCCCACTATCCCGGTGTTAAAAGGTTTCCCCTATAGAGTTAGGATTGAGGAGTTATTCCACTGCCAATTTTCAATATCCCCTCAGTACTACCAACGAATCCGTTTCAGCCGAGTTGCCTCCTTTGGAGGAGGCCATATCCAAGAATAAGAAAGGTGCTCACACTTTGAGCCTGGGCAATGAGGCAATGGTTGCTCCTTGTGCTTTGAAGGTGGTTGAAGAGGAGGACACTCCTCAAGCGGCCTCAAGTGGGGCAGCTATGAGAGCTACTAGGGAGTCTCTCTCGAAGAAACCAAAGGTCACCCAATTTATTTCTCCTGTTGCGATTACCAGCCCTGAGTTAGCCAAGAGGATTGACCCGGTGTTCTAAAGCCTCAGGCAGGCTTGGGATAATTTTTTAGTGGAAGACAGGGCTACTATGTCTTCCCATATGGCTACTTGAGGATTTCCTTATACTACCATGACTGTTGAAGGTAGTAGAAAATGTAGCACGTCTTCGACAGGATTAATTAGTCCCGCTAAAGTTGTTTTCAAGGAGTCTGGTAGGGAAAGTGCTGAGAAGCAATCTGAGGAAGAGGTTGATGAGGAAGTAGAAGAGGAAGAGTTAGAGGAAGTCGAAGAGGAAAAGGAAGAACATGTGGAGGAAGAGGAGTCCGAGGATGATGATTCCCCGCTTATCCGAAGGAATAGACTGGGAAAGATGGTTTCTACCGTGAATCCCTCTCCACCCCCTCAAGAATATATCGTTTTGAAAGATACTCTTGTTAAGGAAGAGGTATGGATATTCCTTTTACTTGTAACTTCTCTAATATTCTTCTTTAAATATTAATTCTTTGTCTCTTTAGATAGAGGTTGGTGCCCATGGTGGTTCCCCCTGGGTGCTGAGGTAAGTGGTGGTGTTGAGGCAGACTTGGAGATGACAAAAGTTTTGGCTGCCTCTCCTAACATTCTCCCAAACGATGAAATTACCCCTACCACATAGAAGGTAACCGTAAATTTCCCCTAGAGGCAGTTGTTAGCCCATATGATATTGGATCCAGTAGTGGATATACACTTGACACTTCCTTCTTGCGTAATTAGACCACCCTTAAGGAGGCGCAATGAGGAAGGTGTTGTTGAGTATAGCCCTGGGAAGTCTCCTTCTGTTCCACCTTCTGCGATGGTAACACTTCTCCTTTTGAAATTTCTTCCATTAGCTTCCAATTTTTTTCTATCTGCTCTTTGTGTTAACTTTGGTTTTGTTCGATGGTCATGGCAGTTTATATTGCCCAAGTAGGTTGACATTTTAGTACCTCCCCCAATAAATGACGAATATTTGGTGACCTTATTTAGTTCCTAGATCCTTAACCTAGAAGGGGATGAGGTTACTGCTATGGATGTGCACATAGTAGCACGAGAGGAAACTGCTGCTATCAATGATGCCCCAAGTGTTGTGGTGGATCAACGATCTGTGGTCGATCAAAGAGCTCCCCCGTTGTCTTAGCAAGCACATAATGAAGAAGAGGATGTGATACCGATGGCTACCAGGAAATTTATAGAAGAATCTCCGCACTTGATGACGTCACGAGTTCACTCTATGCCTCCACTTGTGCCAAGTGTCCTATTATCAAAGCAGTATAATTTCCCCAACTTTTGAAAAAAGATAAAACCTGCAAAACACATTATTAGAATTGCCTAGTAGTATAGGAATTTAAATCTCCCATAAATGAGGATCAGGCATGTCTAGTAGTATAAGACTTTAATCTCCCATAAGTGAGGGTCAGGCACGCCTAGTAATATAGGACTTTAAATCTCCTATATACGAATTCTTTAAATGAACATGCCATCCTAAGAATGAAGACGCTTTTAGCCTTATTCTTCCTTTTTCTTATTTCTCTTATTCGCACTTGATCAATCTTGTCTTAGGTTGATCAATATCAAAGAAGAAGTATATTTTTTGAACCTACCAAACACTTTTGTCATTTTAATCTTTTTAAACATATGAAATATAATTATTTGGAGATTTTTCGATCTTGTAGTTCTACAGGTTCTAACGAGAGTGAAATAAACATAACCTTTGAGTAAGTTTGAGGAAACATTGTTGGTCATTTGACCAACACACCGGTGTGTTAAGATTATCGTTGATGTTATATAGGTCTCTAACTTGCTAAGAATTGATGAAAAAGATGAGGTGTGAGTTAGCATAGTGTGTGTCATAATACATTTGTCCCTTCTGTAAGTATTTATTAAGTTTTTATTGATATTGTTGAATTGAATTGAGTTTTTCCCACTTAGTGGATTTTTTTACTCGTACATATAGTTTTATGGCATGATTTACTTTTTTTCGCATTATTTATATCTCAAATTCTTAATGGAGATAAAAATTTGACTTGTTGATTAAATCATTTGTAAATGTTATCACGTAAACCTTTGGGTTGTGCTAGTTGTTTTAGGATTGATTAAAATTCAGAGAGTAAATGTTTAATTTGGAGTGACCTCCCGTTTCAAGCAGCCTAAAGGGCACTCTCACATTTGGATAGTATGTCCTTAAGGCAATTAAATTCCCACTACTATATTCATCGATCTATTGATGGTTGCCTCTTAGCATAAATTTGGTATGAACAACTTGGGATAATGTTGATGATGAAAATGTTGATGATGATATATGTAAGTAGAAAATGTATATATGTAGATATAACCCATTGCATATTCAAAAATAAGTTTTATAAATTATGTTAGGAGACAAATTTTCCTTGCTTATCTGCCCTCATTTTTCATTGAGAAATTATAAATCTTAGTTTACAAAAATGTGAAACTGAAGATTGCAATAAATTCATTTGGGGGATTCAGAGTTTTTAGTCGAGTTGAGAAGAAATAAAATGTCCCATTACAACCTCTTCTCATGATTTTTTACTTTTTTATGTGATATGTCTTTGAATTGTCCTGCATAATTTCTTTTTTTTCTTTGTTATGAACTTTTATCAGAGAAAAATAGTTTTGTAACTTAATTTTAGATAATTTCAAGACAATATTAAATTGGACCTCATTGCAGTTGCGGTGGAAGTTACAGGACCTTGGTAGATGCCTCCACATTTATCAGTTTGTGACAACCCGCTCTAAATAATAACGGGTGGCCATCCCTATACTACATTAAATCAGATATCCCAGATGGCACAGTCTCAACATCAACTGACAATACTAATAATATAAAGCTAACTACCCGAAACTATTAAAAGCAAATTGTCAAAAATTTAAAACTTTTTATTTAACAATAATAACAAAACCAATAATGAACATAACCAATAATATACATCTAACTATGATGAGTGATATGAGCAAACTCCAATAAGAAGAAAGAGTACAATACAATTTACAACAAAATCTAAACAATGAAATACCTGAATATGCTGCCGGGTAACAGACAATACAATAAACTGAGAGATAAAAATCTGAAAGTGTTAATCTACTACACTTGAATACTAACTAAAAATACCAACTGAATCCTAATCTAGATATACAAAGATAGGAATCGACTAAAACAAAGTGCCGCGACAGTCTGCAATGCCACAGCTCCACGAATACTAGATGGATGAACATCAATGGCGTCCTTTCGGAGGACCACCTAAAGTAATACAATATATACATGGAGGAGAAAATATAAACGGGTCAGAGCCCGAGTTGAAAAACATTTTATCGCAAGTGTATTAAAATGCATAATAATTATAAATGCATTATTACATGATTAAGGTGGAATCGAACTCTCCATAATAATTTAACTCACCTCTCAACTAAAGCGCGCACTAAGCGTATGCACGTGATATCCAAATGGATGCCCGTATCTATTTAGGTAAGAGGATTCTAACTTAAACCCGATTGAAGTCTTTAAGTGAAACCATCTAACCTATCTCCCAATCTACATTTATTTCTATATTCTATAAGTTATATACATTAACTTTAATGTAATAGTTGTAGTTATCTTTATAATGTTCATTTGTTGAACATATAAAGTTGCATGATCCATCTCATAACCATACTAACACAATACATCAACATTCTCATTTACTAGAATTTCATATATTCTAGTTATGCCCTCATTTGGCATGAATACTATATATTGATGTAAAAAATTAGATCGTATCTAATTATTCAATCACAGATAAAATAAATGAGACAAAGGATTTTTAAAGTGGTTCAGCCTTATAAGAATGGCCTATGTCCACTGCTATGTTATTGCTGAGTGTTTGGGAATTCTCGATTACAAGTTCTATCAAGAGATTCCGGTCCCCTTACAATGAGGATTGTACAATGTATTTATAGCCCTGAGGCTGTAATGTGAAAGGGTAATACATTAAATGATGTACGTATGAAGGGGTAATACATTCAATGCCCCTTAAGCGTATGCGTCTGAATGATAGGCATTTAATGAACAGTAAAACTGTTGGTTATCCTGCTATTAATGCTTTTTTCGAGGTGCAGCTCGGACCGCCTGAGTTACTCGGTACTAAGAGTTCTTTGGAGAGTTCTTGTTCCTTGGAGCATGTGAGTTCCTCGGAGAGTTCTTGTTTCTCGGAGCATATGAGTTCCTCGGGGAAGTAGTGTTCCTCGTCGTAGTATGGTTCCTCGGAGCGTCTGAGTTCCCCAGAAGTGTTTATTGTTGCCACGTAGATTGCCATGTGTCTTCACTCAATTGAGCCATGTCAGCAGACTAAATTTGGTATCAACAGCCCCTTAAGCGTATGCGTCTGAATGATAGGCATTTAATGAACAGTCAAACTGTTGGTTATCCTGCTATTAATGCTTTGTTCGAGGTGCAACTCTGACCGCCTGAGTTGCTTGGTACTCAAGAGTTCCTCATAGAGTTCTTGTTCCTCGGAGCGTGTGAGTTCCTCCAAGAGTTCTTGTTCCTCGGAGCGTATGAGTTCCTCGGGGAAGCAGTGTTCCTCATCGTAGTATGGTTCCTCGGAGCGTCTGAGTTCCTCAGAAGTGTTTGTTGTTGTCACGTAGATTTCCATGTGTCTTCACTCAATTGAGCCATGTCAGTAGACTAAATTTGGTATCAACAGAAGCCCCCAATGTTTCATAGTTCGAACTTTGAGGAGTGTGGGACATTCTTTTTCAGAATATGGAAGTTTTAAATGGTCATCCTGAAATTTAGGAGTCTTTTGTATTTATTTCTCCTTCCAAATTCGTAGAACCAAGCTTTTTTAAACTTTTCTACTCGCTTCGATTCCCGCTCCCTTTTTGTCTTTTTAGCCACCGGTAACGTAATCGTCTCTTTTTGTAATCATTATTTTTCCCTTTTCCCAAGGCAGAGTATTTAAGCATCACAGACAATCCCATCGTCTTCTACTTTTCAAATTTGTATCTTCGAATTTTCCATTGTCTTACTCTCTTGTGCGTTCATCCTTTCCGTCGTTCGTTGTCAACAGATCCACTCTTTTTTTGTAAGATCCTCTTCCTTCTTCTTCATTTCCTTCTTTCATCATGGTTTATCCTGTAGAATCGATTGATAAATTTCCCTCTGATTTTTCCATTCCCTCCTGGGTTGTTTTGGAAGAGCTTTCTGAGCCTTCTGACTATTTTCGTTTGGCTGAGGGACATTGGTTCTCCAGTCTCTTTGTTGCTGAGTGTGGATTTTCTTTTCCACCAAATCCCTTGTGTCTGGAATTCTATCAGTACTTTGACGTTGTTCCTGCAAGAATAGCCCCCAATACATGGAGAATAGTTAATGGGGTTCATAGGTTAAATCAACTCCATGGAACTCGCATAAGAATTCCAGAAATCATGTTTTGTTATAGATGGGCAGTTGGTGATAACACCTTTTATTTAAAAACTAGAATTTTAAATAGGGCTTTAGTGGTCAATCTCCAGGATGCCAATGGGGACTACTTTGAGCACGGGGTTGTCATAAAAAATTGGCAACATGCTCCTTTATCGGGAGATGAAGTTTATCAGGGTCCCAGATGCCCTCCCTATGGCAATGGGATAGGTTATTTTTATTTCATTTTACTTATTTTGAAATTATGCTTCCTCTATGTTTGATAAAATGTGCCACTGATATTGTAATTTTGATTTATTTGCAGTTGATAGAAAAAGAAAGTGTCCAAAAGAAGCAGATGTAAATATAAGGCACTTAAAACTTATCTGGAGTTTGCATCAAAGTGTTGCCGACGAGGACATTAGGTCAGCCTCATATCTGCTGCAGTACAAGAGTTACACTACTTCTTTTACTGCTCGTCCGATAATAAGTGAAGCGGAGCCTGTACCAGCTTCTACCAGTTCCTCGCCTGAGTCACACGTCCCTTTAAGTGAAAGGATGAAGAGAACAAGACCTCCCACTCTCTTCGAGAAACCTGCCTCTGCTGCTGGAGAAGCCAAAAGAAGTAAGACTGATGTCCCAGAAGGGACAAAGAAAGTTGATACACCTTCCTCGGCTGTTCCTGTGAAGGTTATAGAGAAGCCCCAAGTGGCTCCGAGCTAGTCTGTTGCTCCAGGAGAAGTGATTGTAATATCACCGACCAAGATTTCTTCCTTAGTTGAATCTATTCCTGTTCCCCTGAGGAAGCTGAAGAAAATCTCCTCGGTCAATTTGGCTGAAACCATCTCCCAGCCCCCAACTACTAGAACTGGTGTTCCTACCTTTATTCCCCCGAGTTCTTCCATGAGCTCAGTGAAGACTTGGATCATTCCCGAGATACAAGGTGTTGAAGAAAACCTTACTCGGGATATGGTCACTTCATTAGCTGCTCGCCATATTGCTTCTGTAAGTTTCATTATTTTGAACTTTTCATCTTTCCTTTGTTATATCTGTCTCTGACTTGCTTTCATTTTCTTTTCACAGTTGGTGAGCTGCTTCAATACAAGTTTGAAAAAAGATGAGGCGATTAAAGCTTTGAGCTCCTCATCTAGTGTGGAGGGAGCTCTGGAGGAAGCTATTAAGTCTTTGGAATATTCTCGCCAAAAATATGCTGATGATAAAGCAATTTGGGAGAAGAAGCTTGTCTCCATCGAGCAGGTTAAAGCTCGAGTTGTTGACGTCTCCAAGGAGTTGGAGAAGAAAGTGAATGTTTTGGAGAAGAAGAATAAAGAGCTTGAATGAAAGCTCAAAGATGCTGGAGGGCTTGAGAATAAGCTCAAGGTTGCTGAGGAAGAGTTGGCTCAACTTCGGGAAGTAAGTCGGCAGAAGGAGGAGGTTGAGAATAAACTGAAGACTGCTGAAAACCTGTTGTCCGAGAAGCTTTCCTCGGAGAAATTAAAAAGGAAAATGGCTGTGAAGAAGTCCTTCAACGCTGGCTGGGATAAGGGGTGGAATAAAGGCTTGGCTACCATGATGTCTCAAGTAGAATATGGCAGCCTAAAATACTTTAGAGATGGATGGGTCGCTGCTCTACAGGAGATGAAAGTGGATGAAAATTCTGAGCTCTTCCAGCGACACATCCCTGGTCCCCTTACAACCCCTGAAGATGAAGAAGAGGACGAAGCTGCCTCCGAAGAGTCTTCTATGGTGATGGGAGATCATCCCCCAGCCATCCAACCTGCTACCGAGGAACTTCAGCAACTCGCTACTTCTTCCGAGCAACTTCCAGCACTTCCCCAACTACTATCTGCTCCATCCGAGCAACCTACTTCCTCGTCCCAGCCTCCCGAGAAAGTTTTGGGAGACTAAGGAAAAGGTGTATAGTTGTTCAGACTTCTATCTATTTTATTTTTCTTTGACAAATGTAATCCTGAACCATGTAACTCTGAATCTTGTACTTTTGACCTTTATGATATAATAAAACTTGAACTTGTGTTTATTCATACTGTTGTCTGTTCTTCATGCTCTGTTGGTACTTTTATTGATTACTGCTTTTTCTTCCTCTGCTAGTTTCTGGCCAGGATGGAATTACTGTCTGCTCATGATACAAAGCTGCTGAGGTAATGCAATGATTATTTTAAGGCTGGTCACACAGATCTGAGTGTAACACAAATTGTCGACATCCTCGGCCAAGATGCTTCTGAATAGGCAGTTGAAGCTTACCAATACTTGAAGTGTCTGCTTGATCGTGCGGTGGACAATAATGAGGCTTATTATGATATGATCAAGGATCTCCTCGAAGATCTTCAGCAACAATACAAAGAATCCACTGCCCTCTTGCACGAGGGGAATGAGAAGAAATATCAACAAATCGTTGCCGATAAGGGATACGAGAAGCATTTTGCTGGCTACGATGTGAGGGAGAGAACTTTGAGGGGTGAGGTAGAGGAGTGCAGACAAATAGCTGAATTATTAGAGCAAGAGAACAACAACCTGAAAAGAGAGTTGTCACAGTTGAAGTTTGTAGCTTCCACTTCAAAAGCCTTGATCCCAGTGACTGATGAGGGATTCTCGTTCTTGGAGGTCGAGAACGCCAACTTGAGGGATGAGTTGGAAACCTTAAAAAGGTATGGCCCTTCTTCTTCTTCTCGTGGACGAGCAAGAACTCCTCGGGGACGAGCAAGGGTAGCTCGGATTCCTGTCGAGGAACAGAGGACTCAGTCCACTTTAGAGAACCAGGCCTTCCAGTTAATGGCGAAGAACCAGGCGTTGGCTGAAATGTCAAAGAAGATCAGGGACCTGGAAGAGAAGCTCTCTGAGCAGAAATCTACCTTGGAGAACAAAGAGCTCTTCATCAAAAATCTTCACGAACAGATGGAAAGATTGACATATCAATTCCACAAACAGCCCAGGGAGTTCTGGATGGCTGGGTACAATGAGGCTCTCTATCACTTGGACGATCGTATCCAGAATGCCAATAATGAGGGCTACAAGCAGGGCTGGTTGAATGCCTTAGGTGTGCTACAACTCGAACAGGGTCATTACCTATGGGACTACCATGATCCTGGGCTGATCGACCTACCCGTGCCACCATACAAATTGGATATGAGTTGGATCCCTGCTCGGGCTATTCCTCGATGCTTGATTTCCAAATATCTCGGCGACTACAATCTTCATTCAAATATCGAGATATCTCATCCCGAGTACCTCCTAGATCGACCATCCGTGATGAATGTTAGGATGTTAAAAGATTTAAACTTCATAAATTCTCCTCTTTCTTTGAATGATCCGCCTGCTGGCGAGGAACCTGTGTCAAAAGCAGAGGGGAAAAAACCAGTAGAATAGGAATATTAATGTAATAAATTTCTATACATTTCATTCTCAATGTAATTTGTTTTTGGATTTTAATGAAAGACTTTCATTTTTGTTCGCAATCTTAACTGTTATTGTCTTGTAAAACACTTTACATTTGTGCATGCATATCTGTTAAAAAGATAACAATATTGTTTAGTTTGTCAATCAACTTATTGTCGAATAACTTGAATTTGTGGTAGGCATTTGGCAAACATAATGTTTTGTTTCTCGACCAACTTAGTAAAAAGTTACGAGTATAAAAAATGTTGCTCGATCACTTTCTCGTTTTCATAAAATGTTTTCGACCAACCAAGGTCGGTAAATTTTGCTTGTCGACCAACTACAGTTAGTGGATTTTTATCCCCGACCAGCCATAGTTAGTAGATTTTTTTTCTTAAATGTTTCCGACCAACCAAGGTCTATAAATTTTCCTTGTCGACCAACTACAGTTAGTGGGTTTTTATCCCCGACCAGCCATAGTTAGTAGATTTTTTTCTTAATGAGCAACTTTGGCACTTTTTGGAATAATTTTTCCTCCCGACCAACTCAAGTTGGCATTTTCGAGAATATATTTACTTCCTAACCGACAAAAGTTGGCATTTTTAGGAATACTTTTATTTCCCGAGGAACATATAGTTTTACTTCTCGGAGGAATACAAGTAGTTTTACTTCCCGGAGGAATACAAGTAGCTTTACTTCCCGGAGGAATATAGGTAGCTTTACTTCCCGGAGGAATATTGGTAGCTTTACTCCCCGGAGGAATATAGGTAGCTTTACTTCCCGGAGGAATATAGGTAGCTTTACTTCCCGGAGGAATATAGGTAGCTTTACTTTCCGGAGGAATATTAGTATCTTTACTTCCCGGAGGAATATTGGTAGCTTTACTTCCCGGAGGATTATTGGTAGCTTTACTTCCCGGAGGAATATAGGTTTCTCGACCAACCTTAGCTAGCGTTTTTGAGAAAAAATTTGAGTAGTCTGAACTTTGTCGAGTTTTGCCGAGTAGTGTGTAGGCCCTTCTTATAAGGCTGAACCACTTAAAAAAAATAAAAATTGAGTAGTCTGAGCTTTGCCGAGTTTTGCCGAGTAGTGTGTAGCACTAGTATTCCCCGAAAAACTTTCAATAAAAAGAAAGAATTAGGCAGAATATCTTCATTTTATTCATCACTGATAATACTTGCGTAGGTGCTCTGCGTTCCATGCATTCTTAAACTCCTCCCCTTCTAAAGTTGCTATTCGATAAGTTCCTGGTCGAACAACTTCTGTAACTCGGTATGGTCCATGCCAGTTTGCCTCTAGTTTGTTGTGCTTTTGAATCACTTTCTTCAGCACATAGTCTCCTTCTTTCAGGTCGCACTTCTTCACTCTCTTGTTGTAGAACAAAGCTGTTCGTTGTTGGTATGCAGCATTCCTGATGGCTTCTTCTTCTCTAACTTCCTCGAGCATGTCTAAATCCAATATTCTCATTAAGTCACTGATAGGGGAATTGAAATTTAGTACCCTGTGTGTTGGGAGGCCTAACTCGACAGGTATAACAACTTCACTTCCAAACGCCAACATATATGGTGATTCTCCTGTTGCTACTCAGGGAGTAGTTCGGTAAGCCCACAGTACTGACTGTAACTCATTGATCCAATTCTCTTTCGCATCATCCAATCTTTTCTTCAAGCCATTCAGTAACGTTCTGATTGTCACTTTAGTTTTTCCATTGCTTTGAGGATGACCTGGTGCTGAGTGGACCTTCAAAATGTTTGACTGATGACAATATGCAGCGAACTCCTCGTTATCAAATTGTGTTCCATGGTCTGTAATGAAAGCATGAGGAAGACCATATCGGCAAATGATGTTCTTCCAAACAAATTGGTACACCTTGTCATACGTCATATTAATGAGAGGCTCAGCTTCTACCCACTTAGTAAAATAATCCATTGCGACGACGAGGTATTTGAACCTTCCTCTGGTTGTTGGCAGTGGCCCAACCAAATCTATTCCCCACATATCAAATGGCCAAGGGGAGGTTATGGGTGTCAATAATGCTTGTGGAGTTCTTCGGATGGAGGAAAAGCGCTGGCACTTGTCACATTTCTTGGCATAGGCTATACAATCAGCCCTCATCGTCGGCCAGTAGTATCCCTGCGTCATCACACTTTGCAAAAGCATCCGACCTGCTACATGGGCTCTACAGGACCCTTCATGGATCTCTTCAATCAATTCTTTCACCTCGGAGGGATGTACACATCTCTGCAAACCTGCCATAATTCCTCGTCTATATAGAGTATCGTTAGTTAATACATACCGAGAAGCTTTAAACTTCAATTTCTTGGCTGCGAGCTTATCAATTAGTAATTCTCCCTCCTTAATATATGCTCTGATGGGATCCATCCAAGATGGTCCTAAATCAAGGGTGATAAAGTTCATCGTCAGATCTTCATCTATACTCCGACCAACCAATACTTCAATTGGGATTGTTCGTCGTAGCTCTGTACGAGTAGCTTTTGCTAGTCGAGCTAGGGCGTCTGCTCTCGCATTCTCCATTCTTGGTATTCTGACCAGCTGAATAACAGCAAATTCTGACATCAGCTCCTTTGCCTTTGCATGATATCTGATCATTAATTCTCCTTTGACTGCATATTCTCCCATCATTTGGTTTACGATCAATTGAGAATCACTGAAAACAATAACCTGCTGCGCCTCCATAATTTTTGCCAAATTAAGTCCTGCAATCATGGCCTCATACTCAGCCTCATTATTAGAAGCTTTGAATTGGAAACGCAGGGCGTATTCCATGTCGATCTCGTCCGGAGTGCTCAAAACTATCCCCACGCCACATCCTGCAGTGCAAGATGAGCCATCTACATATAGCCTCCATATAGGTAACTCGTCTTCAAATTTCTGATCTGTCAGAGTTCCTCGGTGAAATATTTGTTGCTTCCTTTCATCCTCCCCTGATATTTCTTGCTCTTCGTCGATCATCTTTTCTTGACCTTTTACCAACCGGAGTTGGTCTGAGCTCGAATTTGATGATCCTATAACATCCACTTGCCCTTTTACCAATCGGAGTTGGTCTGAGCTTGTGTTTGATGATCCTGTAACATCCACAGGTTGATTAGCGAGCAACTTTTGCTCCTCGGGGGTATCAGGATAGGTGAACTCTACTATAAAGTCTGCTACAGCCTGCCCTTTTAGCGATGATCTGGGCTCATAAACTATATCATATTCACCGAGCTCTATTTTCCCAATACATCAATCTCCCTGATTTTTCTGGTTCATGAAGGGCTTGCCGTAATGGCATATCTGTATATACTATTATGTTATGAGCCTGGAAGTATGGCCTTATTCTCCTACTCGCCTCAATCAGCGCCAGTGCTAACTTTTCCAGCCTTGGATATCTGATCTCTGCTCCTCGGAAGGCCTTACTCGTATAATAAATTAGTTTTTGCACTCCATTCTCCACTCTGATCAACGCCGAGCTAACTGAATTCTTGAACACTGCAAGATATAAGTATAATTTTCTCCCATTACTGGCCTGGATAGCAGTGGAGATGCTCCCAAGTATTTCTTCAAGTCTTGAAAAGCCTTTTCACATTCGTCATTCCACTCAAAAGTCTTTCGGAGTGTCTTGAAGAATGGGAGACATCGATCAGTTGCTCGCAATACAAATCTGTTGAGTGCTGCTACTCATCCTATGAGACTCTGTACTTCTTTCTTCGTCGTTGGAGATCGCAGCCCTAATAGAGCTTTGATCTTTTCAAGATTTGCCTCAATGCCTCGTTGATTGACGATGTATCCGAGAAACATGGCTTCTCGTACTCCAAATATGCACTTCGTCGGGTTCAAATTCATTTGATATTTATTCAGTTGATCAAAAGTCTGACTTAAGTCAACTAGATGATTGGCAGCTTTCTTGCTCTTTGTCAGCATATCGTCAACATAGACTTCCATATTGCAACTGATTCGTTTAGCAAAGACCTTGTTCATCAGCCGCTGATATGTCGCACCTGCATTTTTCAAATCAAAAGGCATAACATTATAACAATAAGTTCCCCTAGGGGTAATGAAAGAAGTACTCTCCCTGTCTTCAGGTTTCATTTTAATTTGATTGTAGCCAGAATAAGCATCCATGAAGCTCAGCAGCTTGTGTCCCGAGGTAGCATCTACTAGTTGATCAATTCAGAGAAATTGAAAGTGATCCTTTGGGCATGCTTTGTTGAGGTCGGTGAAGTCTACACACATCCTCCATTTGTTGTTCTTCTTTTTCACCATCACCACATTTTCTAACCAGTCTGCATATTTAACATCTTCAATGAAGCAAGCTTTCTGGAGCTTCTCGACTTCTTCATGTATGGCTTGATTCTTCTCGGGACTGAATACTCTTCTTCTCTGCTTCACAGGCTTGATCTCCTTATTCACATTGAGCTCGTGACATAAGAAATTTGGGTCTATCCCAGGCATATCTTCATGACTCCACGCAAAAGTTTGCTTTCTGCTTATAAGGAAAGTTATCAATTCCTGTTTTAGTGAGGCTTCCAACGATGAACCTACTTGAGTAGTACGTTCAGGGTGCTCATCGTCCAGAATGATGTTTTCAGTAGCTTCCACCACTTGACCCTTCACGAGTTGAGACTCATCTCTAGGATCCAATGTTTCAATTTTAGTACCTTCATCCACTTGATAAGTAGTAGTGTTTTTCCTTGATTCCTCCAATTCCTCTTGCTCGGCAGATGAGTAATAGCATTCCCGAGCTACTTTCTGATCAGCTTTCACAACTCCTACTCCAAAATTTGTTGGAAATTTTAGGCATTGATGCACTGTAGATGGTACAACCTCGAACTTCTTCAATCCTACTCTTCCCATGATGATATTGTATGATGATTGAACATTCTATTCCATCACGAAGAAGCGTATTCTTTCTGTTTGACAAGAAGGCCACGTACCAATGAATATATCCAACTTGATCGTCCCAAGTGGAAAAACTTTCTCGCCAGCAAAACTGAGGAGGGGTCTGTGATAAGGCTCCAGTTGAGATAACTTTAGATTTAAACTGTCGAAGCACGAGTAGAACACGATGTCTGCCGAGCTACCATTGTCGACCACTACTCTTGAAATCATTACCTCCTTCATTCTCATTTTGATCACCAATGGGTCATCATGAGGATACAAAACTCCTGCAAGGTCATTCTTTGAGAAACCAATGACCAATTTCTCTTTATTCACCTTTCTCGGGTGATCCTCCTCAGCTAGATTTATTCGCTAAATGTACGAGTAAGCTTGAGCCTCACAGAGGTAAGCTTTTCTTTCTGCAGTAAGGTCTCCTCCTCCTGCATCTCCACCTGTTATAACATTACAGTCAAATGACCCAAAGCGTATTGAAAATACCTCTCGTTCTGGCTGTCCTGGTCTCTTGGGAAGATCGGGGTCATCTTCTGGATCAACTTCATGGTTTCTTTTCTTGTTCTCCTCTGCTCGACGAGGAGATCTAGACCTCTCTCTTGCTCGGTCGTTGTTTTTTCTTTTGCTTCCCGATCAATATACTTTGCCAGTTTTCCTCGTCTGATGAGTGTTTCAATCTCATTCTGAAGAGCTATGCAGTTTTTGGTCATATGGCCATGATCTTTATGAAACTCGCAATATTTTGCTTTATTCCTCTTGTCAGGGTTTGCCTTCATTTTCTCCGGCCAGTTTAACTCCTCATTTCTCTTGATTTCTTCTAGAACATGGTTGATGTCCTTCTTCAAAGGAGTATAATTATCATATTTCTTCATTACGTCCCATACCGACCTAGTTTTTGAATGTTTACCATTACCATTGTTCTTATGCTCTTTCTTCTTGGCTTTATCACCTTCCATCTTGGTTTCTTTGGCATCCATATTCTTCTTCGCAGCCATAGCCTCCTCGGCATTCATAATCTTGGATGCTTTTCCCATTAGGTCTGACATGGTTCTAGGTGGATCTTTGGCCAAAGTGAGTACAACTTGTTCGGCAGTAGTCCACTCATCAAGGCAGTAACCGCTGTCTTCTCCTCGTAATCAATGACTTCGAGTTTCTCGTTATTAAAATGAGTTATATAATCTCTGGTACTCTCACCAGCTTTTTATCTAACATTTAACAAATGTGCTACTCGTTTAACTGGCTTTGCCCCAAAATAGAAATTCCCAATGAATAACTCGGCCAGTTGAAGAAAAGTTGATATCTTACCCCGAGGAAGATTATTATACCATATTTGAGCAGATTCGGTAAGAGTTCCTGAGAATGCTCTGCATCTCATCTCATCTGGAATAGCATAGATGTCGGCTGCAGCTCGGTATTGTTTTATATGAAGGACAGGGTCAGTCTTTCCATCATACTTGGGAGTCACAACAGGTGATTTGAACTTTGATGGCGTTGGAAAATCTACAATGGACTGGACAAAAGGTGTTCCTCGAACAAAGGTTCGTTGTAGAGGGTTCTTGGCCTTAGCCATTTCCCCTAATCTATCCTCGAGCCTTTGAATAGAACCTTTCCATGCATCATTCCCTTCCTCGGGCCTATTGGTTCGAGCAACTGATCGCGTTGAAGTGGCTTCCTGGGATCTATCTTGATGAGCAGCTGGTCGCGACTGAGCAGATCCTTCCCTTAAATCTGATGTTCATCGAAAACTCCTCGATACGACTTTAGGAGGAATTCTACTCCTTCTTGGTACTAATCGATTGAAAGGTGATACCATGCTTAACCTCTCTAGCACACTAGTCCTTTCTGGAGAGAGAGTGATACGTTATTCAGTATCTGTGGCTCGCACTGACGAAGTTCGTCCAGGTTGATAAGAAAAATCTTCAGACTCCTCATTGCGATATGAATTGGTACGCCTAGTACACGAAGAAGGTGCACGGATATTTCTTTGAATACTTCGTGGTCCTGAATGGGTTGATGCACCGCCATGGAGGGTTTGGATGAGTTGTCGCATAGTTTCTTGCATGACGGTCTGGCCCTGAGCCAGATTTGTCATTATTCCAGCCGGATCTGGAATATTAGGCGGAGCAGATGGATTTGGAGGGTTTCCACCATTTTGATTGCTGGATTCTGGCATATCAGCCATTTGTGATGAATTGTTTTTGGTGAAAAACGATATTACAAGTCATTTCCCACAGATGGCGCCAATATATTGATGTAAAAAATTAAATCGTATCTAATTATTCAATCACAGATAAAATAAATGAGACAAAGGATTTTTAAAGTGGTTCAGCCTTATAAGAATGGCCTACGTCCACTGTTATGTTATTGCTGAGTGTTTGGGAATTCTCGATTACAAGTTCTACCAAGAGATTTCGGTCCCCTTACAATGAGGATTGTACAATGTATTTATAGCCCTGAGGCTATAATGTGAAAGGGTAATGCATTAAATGATGTACATATGAAGGGGTAATACATTCAATGCCCCTTAAGCGTATGCGTATGAATGATAGGCATTTAATGAACAGTCAAACTGTTGGTTATCCTGCTATTAATGCTTTATTCGAGATGCAACTTGGGCCGCCTGAGTTACTCGGTACTCAAGAGTTCCTCGGAGAGTTCTTGTTCCTCGGAGCGTGTGAGTTCCTCGGGGAAGCAGTGTTCCTCGTCATAGTATGGTTCCTCGGAGCATCTGAGTTCCTCGGAAGTGTTTGTTGTTGCCACATAGATTGCCATGTGTCTTCACTCAATTGAGCCATGTCAGCAGACTAAATTTGGTATCAACAACCCCTTAAGCGTATGCGTCTGAATGATAGGCATTTAATGAACAGTCAAACTGTTGGTTATCCTGCTATTAATGCTTTGTTCGAGGTGCATCTCGGACCGCCTGAGTTGCTCGGTACTCAAGAGTTCCTCGGAGAGTTCTTGTTCCTCGGAGCGTGTGAGTTCCTCAGAGAGTTCTTGCTCCTCGGAGCGTATGAGTTCCTCGGGGAAGCAGTGTTCCTCATCGTAATATGGTTCCTCGGAGCGTCTGAGTTCCTCAGAAGTGTTTATTATTGCCACGTAGATTGCCATGTGTCTTCACTCAATTGAGCCATGTCAGCAGACTAAATTTGGTATCAACACTATATATATTTTTATATGAGTTATTAGCATCAAGAATTAATGACTAAACTCCTCCCGATTCTCAACACTGCACTATGTTTTGTGCGTGGGACATCTCGCCGAGGCGAAATCCAAACAATGAACCCCCCGTTACACTACTCCTGACCGTATTGATTCTCGAGGCTCATTATGCCCTCAATGCAAGATGCATGTAACCCAATTTATTATCCAAATTTTAATTAATTAATATTCCCAATTCTCAACAGTATACGGCGTTTCATGCGTGGGACGTCTCGCCGAAGCGAAATCCAAACAAGGAACCCCCCCCGTTACACTACTCCTGGCACTGTCGATTATCGGGATAAGTGATATATATATATATAAGTATGAGCATTAAGGACTAACTTATCCCCAAGTTCCAACCTTACACTGCGGTTTGTGCGTGGGACGTCTCGCCGAAGAGAAATTCAAACAAGGAACCCCCCGATACACTAATCCTGGCAATGTAGGTCATTGAGGTCCATTATGCCCTTGATACCCAAGTACAAGCACAATCAATAATAACCATCCAACCGAGCTATAGCTCGAAGGACACAGACTCACATGCTATCATCTTCCAGCAGCCTATATACGTAGCAAACTGGGGCCACCTGGTGGGGTTCAACGACACCCACCTCGTGATCAACTCACGCACACGACGATCCGGGAAGCGGTCATAGTTCCTAACTGGCAAGTGAGAGCGAAACATACCCATGACCTCTCACCCCCAAAATAAATAAATGTATAAATATCATTTGCTGACCACCACGGACGACTATGACCTGGGGAATATCCACACCCGACTAATCTAGCCAGGATGCTCACCCTCAACGCACGTAACTTCCCAATGATATCAAGGAGAGGGTATGACTAACCATGCATATACACCATCATATAGGGCATACATACATCCCACATAATAAAGATATACCATCATATAAGGTATACCTTCCACATCATTATCGTTTTTATTATACGCCCATACGCGAAATATCATTAACTTCATTGTTTAGTATATTTCCCTCAAGATATACTAATCGTCAATTCTCACATATCTTCCCCACTTAGTATACATTATACTATTTCTCGCTTGAAGCTCACATGTCGCTTCTAATATGGACTGTCTCTCAATTCTATTTAAGTTAAGGATATTCTATATCCGAATGCACCTCAAATAGCATTTATAAATGTCTATTCATAATAGGGTTCAATTCATTTTATGAACCTTTAAAATTATCCCATTTGGGATTGGATCATAAGATCCGATATCTCTAAGTTATTCTCATTCTCTCATGTAAATTTTAATTATTATAAGTAAAATCTCCGAATCAAAGTGGGCTTCCCCACTTAGAATATACCAAAATGTCTAATCGGTATTCCTCAAATGTAGTCAATAAGACTCCAATAATTTCTTTTAAGGGAAACTCTCTAAAAGTCTCCAAAACATACTCCAAACAACTCCTATAGAGGTTCCTAATCAATAACCTCGAACAAAACGGGATGAAATTCTTCTTAGAAAAACAATCCTCCAAAAGCCCTGTTTTCGAATCGATTCGGGCCAATTCTGAATCGATACGGTCCAGCGAATCGATTCGGCCAGGAAGGCGAATCGAGTCGGCTGGAGTCCGAATCGATTCGATCACTCAGACCTGGGTACCTGCACATTTCTGAATCGATTCGGTAGGAGGCCGAATCGATTCGGCCCTTTAGAAACCTCGAAAATGGCTACTTTTTGTAAGCCTAAAAATACCCAAAATTCATTTTAATCATTTTCGCTTCATTTCTCTTCAACCCAATCACATATATATCATCAATATTCATCCTAGAATACATTTAAACCAATTTCTATCCTCAAATCAAAGATCTACATATCAAATCTAAGATTATACCCAAAAGTTAGGTTTTGATAAACTAAATCTAAAACCCAAAGATTCAATCCACAAATCATGCAATAAATGGTACACAATAATTATTTAGCAAGTTAATCACTTGCCTCAGGTTCGTAGGGTCTGAATCCTCCTTGAGATCGCGTGGATGCCGGAAAATCCCATTTCTCTCTATTTTCTCCTTCCTTTTCTTCTTCTTCTTCTTCTTCTTCTTCTTCTTCTTCTTCTTCTTCTTCTTCTTCTTCTTCTTCTTCTTCTTCTTCTTCTTCTTCTTCTTCTTCTTCTCTCTTTATTTCTTTCTTTTTCTTTTTCTCTCTTTCGAGAAATATCTCCCGTAGGCTTAATAAGCCCTAAATCCCAAGATACACATCTTTAAATGATAATACACACTTTAAATGACTCGATAACTTTAATTCGAGTCAAAAGGTCCTAATTTATTTCGGAACCTAAATAGACCCCAAGTACAGTCATTTCGACTTTCTCGACCCTTCCGGACACTATGGTACCCTCAGAATCGACATTCGACACTCTTTATAACAACTTTAAATTTTGGCCCCTGTTGATGTAAAAAATTAGATTGCTCTAATTATTCAATCACAGATAAATAAAATGAGACAAAGATTTTAAAGTGGTTCAGCCTTATAAGAATGGCCTACGTCCACTGTTATGTTATTGCTGAGTGTTTTGGGAATTCTCGATTACAAGCTCTATCAAGAAATTCCCGTCCCTTTGAATGAGGGTGATACAAGGTATTTATAGCCCTTAGGCTGTACATGAAAGGGTGTGACATTAAATGATACACATATGAAAGGGTAACTCAGTTAATGCTCTTCAAACGTGCGCGCCAAGATGATAAGCATTCAATGAATGGTTGAACTGTTGGTTATCTGGCAATTAATGCTGTGGTCGAGATGCAGCTCGAACCTCCTTAGTTGCTCATCGTCCAAGAATTCCTCGGTGCAGTAGAGTACCTCGGAAGATAAGAGTTCCTCGGAGGGTTGGTGTTCCTCGGAGTGAGTATGTTGGTCGGGGAAACAATCTTCCTCGTTGCTATTGTGCCACGTAGATTGACACGTGTCTTCTTGTTATTCGTCCACATCAGCATACTAATTTTGGTATCAACAGAAGCCCCTAATGTTTCATGTTTCGAACTTTGAGGAGTATGGAACATTCTTTCTTGGTATACGACAATATTAAATGACCTTCCTAGGTTTTAGGAGCCTTTTTCTTCATATTTGAATTTCCTTCCAAATTCGCAGAATCCGCCTTTTTTGCATTTTTATAGGCGCTTCGATCTTCGTGCCCTTTTTGTCCTTTTAGCCGCCGGTAGCGTAATATTTCCTTTTTTTAATCATTTCTTTCGCCGTTTCCCAAGGCAAGGTATTTAAACTTCAGAGGCAATCCCATCGTCTTCTACCTTTTCAATTTCTGCTTTCGAGTTTTCTAAAGCTTTTCTTTCTCTTGTGCGTTCATTTCCTCCTTCGTTTATCAACAGATCTCCTTTTTCCCTGTAAGCTCTTCTTCCTTTTTCTTTTATTCATCATGGTTTATATTATCGAATCTCTTGAGAAGTTCCGCTCTGACTTCTTTATTCCTTCTTGGGTAACTTTGGAGGTTCTTTCTGAGCCTTCAAGTTATTTTGATTTGGCTGAGGGACACTGGTTCCCTAGCCTATTTATTGCTGAATGTGGATTTTCTTTTCCACTAAATCCGTTGTGTTTAGAGTTTTATCAGTACTTCGATGTTGTCCCTGCAAAAATAGCCCCCAACACCTGGAGAATAGTTAATGGGGTGTATAGGTTAAATCAAACTCATGGAACTCGTATAGGAATTACTGAGATCATGTACTGTTATAGATGGGCTGTTTTAGACAACGTTTTTTATTTAAAAACTAGGTTTTTGAATAGGGCCTTAGTAGTCAACCTCCCTGATGCCAACAGGGATTATTTTGAACATGGAGTAGTTGTAAAAAATTGGCAACATGCCCCTCTGGTTGGAGATGAAGTATATGAGGGTCCCAAATGCCCTCCATATGGCAATAGGATAGGTTATTTTCAATCTTATTTTGTTTTTTTTTAAAATTATGATTCCATTGTGTTTGACAAAATGTATGACTGATATTTCACTATGTTTTTTATTTGCAGTTGACAGCAAGAGGAAAACTCCAAAGGAAACAGAAGTTAATATAAAGCATTTAAAACATATCTAGAATTTGCATAGAAGAGTTGCAGACGAGCACATAAGGTCTGCTTCATATTTGCTGCAGTATAGGAGCTACACATCATCCTTTACTGCTCGTCCTGTGGTCTGAATTAGTGACCCATTGCCAGCTTTCGAGGAATCTTCACCAGAATCCCATATTCCTCTAAGTCAGAAGATGGTCAAGAGAAGAGTTCCTGCTATCTTCGAGGAGACTTCCTCTGTCGGGGATGGAAAGAGGAACAAAGCTGAAGTCCCAAAGGGGACCAAGAAAAATGATGTTGTTCCTTCTGTTGCTGTTCAGAAGGCTGCCGAGAAGCCTCCAATGGCTCCGAGCAAGAAAAGTACTTCTGTGGAAGTGGTCACCATTTCCCCCACCAAAGGTTCTTTGGCTAAAATTGCTGAAGTACCACTGAGGAGATTGAAGAAATCCTCCTCGGTTAGTTTTTCTGAAACCACTCCTCAGCTCCAAGCTAGTGGAGCTGGTGTTCCTACTATTATTCCCCCGAGCTCTGTAATGAGCTCGGTAAAAACTTGGATTATTCCTGAAGTCCAAGGCATCGAGGAAAACATGCCTAGGGATATGCTGACATCCCTAGCTACTCGTCACATCGCTTCAGTAAGTTTCTTTTTATCTTGAATTTTTCCTTCTATCAATATATATATATATATCGGCACTAACTCATCACTACCTTCTTTTTTCAGCTGGTGAGTTGTTTTAACACCATTGTGAAGAAAGATGAAGCGCTCAAGGCTTCAAGCTCCTCATCTGGAGTAGAGGATGCATTCCAGGGTTTGGCCCAATCTCTGAAGGAATCCCGTCAGATGTATGACGAAGATAAAGGTGTATGGGAGAAGAAATTGGCTGCATCTGAAGCAGAAAAGGTGCAGTTGGGAAACAAGGTGAAGGATTTGGAGATGGAGAACAAGAAATACTCCGAGAAGCTCACTACTTTCGGGGAGCTTGAAAATAAGCTGAAATCAGCTGAGGAAGAGCCGACACTTCTGCGCGAAATAAATCGTCAGAAGGAGGAGTTGGAGGCCAAGCTGAAAGCCTCCGAGGACCTTCTATCCGAGAATCTCTCCTCGGAGAAGATGAAGAGAAAAACAGCTGTGAAGAAATCCTTTCGAACTGGTTGGGATAAAGGATGGGATAGGGGGGTAGCAGCAATGATGACCCAAGTGAATTATGGAAGTTTTGAAATTCTTCCATGATGGTTGGGTTGCTGCCTTGCAGGAGTTGAAGGTGAGCGAGGACTCCGAGCTATTTCAACAACATCTCCCTGGTCCTCCTCCAGTTATTGAAGACGAAGATGAAGACGAAGCTGCATTTGAATAATCTTCAATGATTGTGGGTAATCAAATCTTTGCTCCTCAACCCAACCAGACATCTACTGAAGAGATTTCTTCTTTGCCTGCTCCTCTTGAACAAATCTCAACTCCAGCCGATCAAATCAGTGTTCCCATCGAGCAACCAAGCTCCTCGTCCCAGCCTCCCGAGAAAGTCTTGGGAGACAAGGAAAAGGTGTGAAGTTGCTCGGTACTATCTTTCTGTTTTTCTCTTTACTTGTACTTTGTATCTCAGATCTTTGTAACTTTTGCCTTATGATCTAATAAAATTTGAGTTCTTTCTTTCCATATGATTGTCTCTTCTTTATCTGCATTCTGTCTTGATCTTCTTTTTCTTTCTCTGTTAGTTTATGGCCAGGATGGATCTTTTGTCTGCTAATGATACAAAGTTGATGCAGTAATGCCATGAGTATTATAAAGCTGGTTATACAGACCTTAGTACATCAGAAGTTGCTGACATCCTTGGCCATGATGCTTCAGAGCAAGCAATTGAAGCTTATCGGTACCTGAAGGATTTACTTGATCGAGCTGTGGCCAATAATGTGGCATACTACGAATTGATCGAGGAGCTTCATTATTCCCTAGAAGATCTTCAAAATCAACACAATGAATCAACTGCCCTGTTGCACGAGGAGTATGATAATAGATTTCAACAGCTTTCTTCCGAGACAGGCCACAAAAAGATCATTGCTGGGTACGATGTCAGGGAGAGAACCCTAAAAGGTGAAGTTGAGGCCTGTAGACAGATCGCCGAGCTTCTGGAACAAGAGAACAACAATTTGCAAAAAGAGCTGGCATAGTATAAGTCTGCAGCTTCATCTTCCACTGCCTTGGTACCAGTCTCCGACGAAGGGTTCTCATTCTTAGAGGTTGAGAATGCCAAGCTAAGGCAAGAATTGGATACTTTAAGAAAGTCTGGTGTTTCTGCTACTGCTCGGGGACGAGGGAGAGGTTCTCGTGGGCGAGGAAGAGCTGCCCAGGATGTTAACGAGGAGTGAAGCACTTCAGTTGCTCGGGGACGATAAAAAACTCCTCGTAATATTGAAGAAGCTCGTACTCTGTCAACATTAGAAACTCAAGCGTACCAGTTGAACGCAAAAGATCGGGCTTTGTCTGAGATGTCCAAGAAAATCCTGACTTTGGAAGATCAACTTACTGCGATGAAGTCTGATTTACATACCAAGGACCTTTTCGTCAAAAACCTTCATGAACAATTGGATAAATTAACCTTCCAATTCCATAAACAGCCCAGGGAATTTTGGAATGCAGGCTATAATGAGGCCCTTTATCACTTGGATGCTCGTATTGAAAATGCCAATAATGAAGGTTATAAACAAGGCTGGCTGAATGCCTTATGTGTATTAAAGCTCGAGCAAGGACATTTTTTATGGTACTACTATGAGCCTGGAGTGCTTGAATTGCCTGTGCCACCTTTCAAGTTGGACATGGAATGGATACCTGCTCGCGCCATTCCTCGGATCTTGATTGCGAATTATCTTGGTGACTATAACCTTCATTCTCAAATTGACGTATCTCGTCCTGAGCATCTCTTGGATACTCCTTCAGTAATGAATGTCAGAATGTTGAAGGACTTGAATTTCATCAATTCTCCTCAGACATTAAATGATCCTCCTGCTGGCGAGGAACTTGTATCAAAGGCTGAAGGGAAAAAACCAATAGAATAGGATTTTCAATGTAATAGTTAACACACATATGTAACTTGTAATTTATTTAAATTTTAATGAAAGACTTTCATTTTCTATTTGCAAATCTGTATTGCTTATTCTTTTGTACTTGTCTAACACTTTTACATTTGTGCATATGTATCTGTTAAAAAGATAACAATATTGTGCTATTCATCATCCAAAAAAGTTTACAAGTATCAATGTTGCTCAATCACTTAATAATAAAGTAATGAGTATAAAATGTTTAAAATTTTTCTAACCAACCAAGGTTGTTAAATTGTGTTCGTCGACCAACTACAGTTGATGGGTTTTTATCCCCGACCAGCCATACTTGGTTCAATTTGAAATATTTTCATAAAATATGTCCGACCAACCAAGGTCGATAATTTATCCTTGTCGACCAACTACAGTTAGTGGGTTTTGATCACCGACCAACTATACTTGGTTCAGTTTGGAATTTTTGTATTTTCTGGAATGGTTTTACCTTCCGACCAACATAAGTTGGCATATTTTGTTTCCTAACCAGCCAAAATTGGCAAGAATGTTGTTCTTGCCCTTTTACCAACCTAAGTTGGTCGTGGGTTTGAACTATTGCCTCCTAACCAAAGGAGTATATTTTGTTCTCGCTATTCTACCAACCGAAGTTGATCACGCTCGAACTATTAGGTTCTTTCGAACTATCTTGTCCACAAGCTCTTTTACCAACTGAAGTTGATAACGCAAGTGTACGTCTCCTAACCAAAGGAGTATAATTTGTTCTCGCTATTTTACCAACCGAAGTTGATCACGCTCGAACTATCAGGTTCTTTCGAACTATCTTGTCCACAAGCTCTTTTACCAACCGAAGTTGTCACGCAAGTGTACGTCTCCTAACCAAAGGAGTATAATTTGTTCTCGCTATTTTACCAACCGAAGTTGATCACGCTCAAACTATCAATGTCCACTAGTTATTTTACCAACCGGAGCTGGTCACGCTAGTGTATGCCTCCTAACCAAAGGAGTATAGTTTGTTCTCGCCCTTTTACCAACCGGGGTTGGTCGTGGGTCTGAACTATCGTCTTCTTTTTGCTGTCGAGCAGCGTAGTGTACAACACTAATATTCCCCGAAAAACTTTCAAACAAAGGAGAGAAAAATGGTGAACCATCATCGTTTTATTCATATTAATGGACCTGCTGTACATTTTACATCACTGATAATACTTGCGAAGGTGTTCAGCATTCCAGGCATTCTTGAATTCCTCTCCTTCTAGAGTTGCTATTCGGTAAGTTCCTGGTCGAACAACTTCTGTAACTCGGTAAGGTCCATGCCAATTTTCTTCCAATTTATTGTGCTTCTGAATGACCTTCTTTAGCACGTAATCTCCTTCCTTTAAATTGCATTTCTTCACCCTCTTGTTGTAGAACAAAGATGCTCGTTGTTGATATGAAGCATTCCTAATGGCTGCTTCTTCTCTAACCTCCTCGAGCATGTCCAAATCTAATCTTCTCATCAAATCACTGACCGGGGAATTGAAATTCAGCACTCTGTGTGTTGGTAGACCCAACTCGACAGGTATTACAACCTCACTTCCAAATGCCAGCATATATGGGGACTCTCCAGTTGCTGCTCAGGGAGTTGTTCGGTAAGCCCACAATACTGACTGTAGCTCATTAATCCAATTTTCTTTAGCCTCATTTAACCTCTTCTTCAAGCCATTTAATAATGTTCTGTTCGTCACTTCAGTTTGTCCATTGCTTTGAGGATGTCCTGGTGCTGAATGAACCTTCAAAATGTTTGATTGATGACAATAGGCGGCAAACTCCTCGTTATCAAATTGTGTTCCATGGTCTGTGATGAAGGCATGAGGGAGACCATATCGGCAGATGATATTCTTCCAAACGAATTGGTATACCTTCTCGTACGTCATATCAATAAGTGGCTCAGCTTCTACCCACTTAGTAAAATAATCCACTGCCACGACGAGGTACTTGAATCTTCCTCGGGTCGTTGGCAGGGGTCCAACCAAATCCATTCCCCACATGGCAAAAGGCCAATGGGAAGTTATGGGTGTCAACAATGCTTGCGGAGTTCGTCGAATTGAGGAAAAACGTTGGCACTTGTCACACTTCTTGGCATATGCTATACAATCAGCCCTCATCGTTGGCCAGTAATATCCTTGCGTCATTACTCTTTGCAAAAGTGTCCGACCTGCTACATGAGCTCCACAGGACCCTTCATGGATCTCTTCAATCAATTCTTTCACCTCGGAGGGATGTACACATCTTTACAAACCTGCCATAATTCCTCGTCTATACAAAACACCATTAGTTAGTACATACCGAGCAGCTTTAAACTTCAATTTTTTGGCAGTGATCTTATCCTTCGGTAATTCTCCTTCCTCGACATATGCCCTGATGGGATCCATCCAAGATGGTCCTAAATCAAGGGAAATAACGTTCATCGTCAGGCCTTCATCTATGCTCCGAGCTTCTAATACCTCAATTGGTATCGTTCTTCGCAGCTCGGTGCGAGTAGCTGATGCTAGTCGGGCCAGTGCGTCTACTTGTGCATTCTCCATTCTTGGTATTCTGATCAACTGAATGGCATCAAATTCTGCCAACAACTCCATCGCCTTTGCATGATACTTGATCATTAATTCTCCTTTAACTGCATACGTTCCCATCATTTGATTCACAATTAATTGAGAATCACTGAATACCATTACCTGTTGCGCTTCCATAATCTTTGCTAAATTAAGACCTGCTATCAAGGCTTCATACTCAGCCTCATTATTAGAAGCTTTGAATTGGAATCGTAAGGCATATTCCATGTCAATCTCGTCTGGGGTGTTCAAAACAATCCCTGCTCCATAACCTGTTGTACAAGATGACCCATCTACATATAACATCCATATAGGTAACTCGTCTTCAAATTTCTTATCTGACAGAGTTCCTTGGTGAAATATCTGCTGTTTTCTTTCATCTTCCCCTGGTATTTTTCGCTCCTCGTCGACCATCTCTTCTCGCCCTTTTACCAACCGTAGCTGGTCTGGGTTTGAATTTGATGGTCTTTCTACATCCACAAGCCCTTTTACCAACCGGAGTTGGTCTGGACTTATGTCTGTTGATCCTGTAACATCCACAGGTTGATCAGCGAGAAACTTTTGTTCCTCAGGGGTATCAGGATATGTAAACTTTGCTATAAAGTCTGCTACAGCTTGCCCTTTTAAGGATGATTTAGGTTCATACACAATATCATATTCACCGAGCTCTATCGCCCAATACATCAGTCTTCCTGATTTTTTTGGCTTATGAAGAGCTTGTCTCAATGGCATGTCAGTATACACGATGATGGTATGGGCCTGGAAATATGGCCTCATTCTTCTACTTGCCTCAATTAATGCCAATGACAATTTTTCTAACTTTGGGTACCTGATCTCTGCACCTCGAAAAGCCTTACTTGTGTAATAAATTGGCTTCTGGACTCCATTCTCCAATCTGATCAATGCCGAGCTGACTGCATTTTCTGATACTGCCAGGTATAAGTACAACTTTTCACCCATCACTGGTCTGGACAACAATGGAGGTGTTCCCAGATATTTCTTCAAGTCTTGAAAGGCTTTTTCACATTCATCATTCCACTCGAAAGTTTTTCGGACTATTTTGAAGAATGGAAGACACCTATCAGTTGCTCGAGATACAAATCTATTGAGCGCTGCAACTCGTCCTGTAAGACTCTGTACTTCTTTCTTCGTCGTTGGAGATTGCAACCCTAAAAGAGCTTTGATCTTTGCTGGATTTGCCTCAATGCCTCGTTGGTTGACGATGTACCCGAGGAACATTCGTTCTCGTACTCCAAAGGTGCACTTCGTCGGGTTGAGCTTCATCTGGTATTTATCTAGTTGATCAAAGGTCTGACCTAAGTCAACTAGATGATCAGCAACTTCCTTGCTCTTTGTCAGCATATCGTCGACATAGACTTCCATGTTGTAACTGATTTGTTCTGCAAAAACCTTGTTCATCAGCCGCTGATATGTCGCTCCTGCATTTTTCAAACCAAAAGGCATAACATTATAACAATAAGTTCCCCTAGGGGTGATAAAAGAAGTGCTTTCCCTGTCTTCAGGTTTCATTTTGATCTGGTTATAACCAGAGTAAGCATCCATGAAGCTGAGTAGCTCGTGCCCCGAGGTAGCATCCACTAGTTGGTCAATTCTAGGCAATGGGAAGTAATCCTTTGGGCAGGCCTTGTTGAGATCGGTGAAATCAACACACATTCTCCATTTATTATTTTTCTTCTTTACCATCACCACATTCGCCAACCAATCTAGATATTTCACATCTTCAATGAATTGGGCTTTCTGGAGCTTGTCGACCTCCTCTTGAATAGCTTGATTCTTCTCGGGGCTAAATACCCTTCTTCTCTGCTTTACAGGCTTGATCTCCTTATTTGCATTGAGTTCATGGCATAAGAAGTTTAGATCTATTCCTGGCATGTCTTCATGACTCCATGCAAAAGTTTTCTTTCTGTCTCTCAAGAAAGCTACCAACTCCTGTTTTATTGACACATCCAACGATGAACCTATCTGGGTTACTCGTTCAGGGTGCTCGTCGTCCAGAATAACATTTTCTGTAGACTCCACCGCCTGTCCTTTTACCAATTGGGATTCATCTCTGGGATCCAATGTTTCAATTTCTGTACCTTCATCCACCTGGTAAGTAGTAGTCTTTTTCCTTGATTCTTCAGTCTCCTCTTGCTCGGCAGACGAATAATAGCATTCCCGAGCTACTTTCTTATCACCTTTCACAACTCCCACTCCGAAATTTGTTGGGAATTTTAAGCACTGATGTACTGTAGATGGGACTGCTTCGAACTTCTTCAAACCAACTCTTCCCATGATGATGTTGTAAGCTGACTGCACATTTTTATCCATCACAAAGAAGCGTATTCTTTCTGTTCGGCAAGCAGGCCAAGTTCCAATGAATATATCCAACTTGATCGTTCCAAGTGGAAAAACTTTCTCGCCAGAAAAACCCAGAAGGGGTCTGTGATAAGGTTCCAATTGAGATAATTTTAAATTTAAGCTGTCAAAGCATAAATAGTACATGATGTCTGCCGAACTACCATTGTCTACCAACACCCTTGAAATTACTACTTCTTTCATCCTCATTTTGATCACCAAAGGGTCGTCGTGAGGGTACAGAACACCTGCCAGGTCATTTTTTGAAAAGCCAATAACCAGCTTCTGTTTGTTTACCTTCCTCGGACGATCCTCCTCGGCCAAATTTATTCGCTAAATATACGAGCAAGCTTGTGCCTCTCCGAGGTAAGCTTTTCTTTCTGCAGTAAGATCTCCTCCTCCTGCGTCTCCTCCTGTAATAACATTACAATCAAATGATCCAAAACGTATGGAAAATACCTCTCGTTCTGGCTGCCTTGGTTTCTTAGGAAGATCGGGGTCATACTCGGCATCATCTTCATGATCCCTTTCCTTTTTCTCCTCTGCTCGTCGAGGAGATCTAGATCTTTCTCTGGTTCGATCATTATTTCTTCTTTCACCTCCCCGATCAACATATTTTGCTAGCTTTCCTCTTCGGATGAGTGTTTCAATCTCGTTCTGAAGAGCTATGCAATTTTTAGTCATATGGCATGATCATTGTGGAACTCGCAATATTTATCCCTGTTCCTCGCATCAGGGTCTGACCTCAATTTCTTTGGCCACTTTACCTCTTCGCTATTCTTGATTTCTTCCAAGACATGATTAATACCCATTTTCAAAGGAATATAATTATCGAATTTCTTCAGGACTTCCCATGACGACCTATTATTCTTGGAATGCTTGTCACCGCCATTTCCCTTATGTTCTTTCTTCTTGGATTTGTCGTCTTCCACCTTGGTTTCTTTATCCATATTCTTCTTCGCAGCCATAGCCTCCTCGGCATTCATGATTTTGGCCGCTTTTGCCATAAACTCTGACATAGTTTTAGGTGGATCTTTCGCCAAAGTGTAATACAACTTATTAGGCAACAACCCACTCATCAAGGCGGTGATTGCTGTCTTCTCCTCATAATCTATGACTTCCAGCTTCTCGTTATTGAAACGAGTTATGTAATCTCTAGTACTCTCACCAGATTTTTGTCTAACACTTAACAAGTGTGCTACTCGTTTTACTGGTTTTGCTCCAAAACAGAAATTACCGATGAACAACTCGGCCAACTGAAAGAAAGTTGAAATCTTACCTCGAGGAAGATTGTTGTACCATATCTGGGCAGCTCCAGTAAGAGTTCCTGAGAATGCTCTGCATCTCATCTCGTCGGGGACAGCATAGATATCGGCGACAACTTGATATTGCTCTATATGAAGAACAGGATCTGTCTTTCCATCATATTTGGGGGTCACCACTGGTGCTTTAAACTTTGATGGGGTAGGAAAACCCACAATGGCCTGGACAAAGGTGTTCCTTGAACAAAAGTTCGTTGTAAGGGATTCCTCACCTTAGCCATTTCTCCCAATCTATCCTCCAAACGCTGAATGTAACCCTTCCACGCATCGTTTCCTTCCTCGGGCTTATTAGTTCGAACAATTGATTGTTCTGATGTGGCCTCTTGAGATCTTTCTTGACGAGCAACTGGTCATGATTGTGCTGATCCTTCTCTTAGATCTGATGGTCGTCGAAAACTCCTTGACATGGTCTTAGGTGGACTCCTATTCCTCCTAGGGCCTAATCGACTGAAAGGAGATACCCTACTCACTCTTTCCACGACACTGGGTCTTTCTGGAGAGAGAGTGATACGTTGATCAGTATCTGTAGCCCTTATTGACGAAGTTCGCCCAGGTTGATAAGAGATATCATCAGATTCCTCATTACGATGTGACTCAGTACGCCTGGATCATGAAGGAAGTAAATAAGTTTGCCTCTGATCACTTCGCTGTCCTGAACGTGCAGGTGCACCTCCATGAAGGGTCTGTATGAGTTGCCTCATTGTTTCTTGCATGACGGTTTGTCCTTGGGCCAGATTCGTCATAATCCCAGCCAGATCTGGAGGTGCAGAGGGATTTGGAGAATTTCCAGCATTTCGATTACTAGATTCCGGGTTATCTGCCATTGATGATGAATGATTTTTGGTGAAAAACGATAATAACAATCGTTTCCCACAGACGGCGCCAATCTGTTGATGTAAAAAATTAGATTGCTCTAATTATTCAATCACAGATAAATAAAATGAGACAAAGATTTTAAAGTGGTTCAGCCTTATAAGAATGGCCTACGTCCACTGTTATGTTATTGCTGAGTGTTTTGGGAATTCTCGATTACAAGCTCTATCAAGAAATTCCCGTCCCTTTGAATGAGGGTGATACAAGGTATTTATAGCCCTTAGGCTGTACATGAAAGGGTGTGACATTAAATGATACACATATGAAAGGGTAATTCATTTAATGCTCTTCAAACGTGCGCGCCAAGATGATAAGCATTCAATGAATGGTTGAATTGTTGGTTATCTGGCAATTAATGCTGTGGTCGAGATGCAGCTCGAACCGCCTTAGTTGCTCGTCGTCCAAGAATTCCTCGGTGCAGTAGAGTACCTCGGAAGATAAGAGTTCCTCGGAGGGTTGGTGTTCCTCGGAGTGAGTATGCTGGTCGGGGAAACAATCTTCCTCGTTGCTATTGTGCCACGTAGATTGACACGTGTCTTCTTGTTATTCGTCCACATCAGCATACTAAATTTGGTATCAACAGCCCCAATTGCCAATTTAATTATTTCTCCAATAAAATATTATTTATTTCTCCCAAAATAAATAAATCCTCCTCTCCAAGACCCCGGGTTGTTACAAACTTCCCCACTTACCAAAATTTCATCCTCAAAAGTTTAGCTAAGCATAATCCTCCAAAGTTCAACTAGTTCCTAATACACTCACCCTTACTAATCCTATATCCAACTTCTAACTTCCCATGACGAATTTATTTTAATTTATTTTATTTTAAGTTGATTATGAGTTATATTAAACCAATTTCCACAACTAGGGCACCCATACACCCTTTATATTTGAGCTTTATGCTCACTGCAATCATAATGAGGCTTTATTTGCCTCCAAAGTTCCACATTTCCATAAATATAATACTAACATTTTAATAGTGTAAAAATTTTGAATGGTCCAAAGAAATAACTCCTCTCAATTCCTGACATTCGCCACTTTCGTGCGGGGGACGTCTCGCAAAAGCGAAATCCAAACAAGGAACCCTCCCAATACACTACTATAAGGCGACGTCGGGGATTGAGAGTTTGTTAAATCTGGACTAGAGTTTGAAAATATTTTAGTAGAAAATCATTTTGAAATGGCCCAAGGGCCGATAAAAAAAAGTTTTATTTTGAAAACAATTTATTTTAAAAATGGTTTATACAATATAATATAATATAAAATGCCTTATGTCCAACACAAGGTCTTTTAAATCATCATATATATAACAACATGTAGCTCACAAAAAATAGCATAGTCATGAGCTAAAATTTTTCCTGCGTCCATCAATCCACAACCTCAACTTTCAAACATAAACAACATCTTACATCATTTCAATATATAGCCATTTATAAGGCTCATCCATATCTGGAATACAACAATTATAATAGTCTATCATGACTATATAAAAAGAAGTAGCTTAATCATTACTACTTATCACCATAACCATTCTTACATTTTCCACAAGGTTTATAGCTCTTTTTGAGCACCTTTCAAAATCATCTATCCTTTACAAAAATAATAGCATAAGAGCCTATCTTGCTCAAAATTCCCCTTAGGGTCATTACATACCATACATAATAGGGCTATAGCACTACCCATTTACAATTATCTCCCATACGATATTCCCAAAACTCATTTTAGTAATTATCCTATTTATAAAGGAGAATTAACTTACATTATCCATCTCTAGTCCGATTGCCCATCCTCATCAATGGGCTCCCAAACATAGTCCCCCGGTCTAAAATGACCTCGAATCTGCTGTAGGGGTTGCACTTCCAAAATTTCATCAAACTGTGGTCCTTTACCTCTTTGAGGACAATATCTCTTTTTATGACCTATTTCTTTACAAAAGAAACATTTACCCACAAATCCTTTCTGCCCACTCGCATTACTATCACTCTCTTTGCCAAACTTACTTGACGAACTCGAATTTCCAAAGTTCTTACCCTCTTGCGAACGAAGACGATATTCATAACACTTTAATAGTGCCGTGTTCACTACCTCAACGAAAGTCACTAACTTAGGACTCTCTAACAAATGTTGTCGGATTTTCCAATCTAAACCTCGAACAAACTTTGATATACGCTTCTCTTCCGTATTTACCTCATCAGGTAATAATTTCGCCCATCTAGAAAAATCTTCCTCATACTCTGCCACTGTTCTATTTCCTTGAAAAATCTTTATATCTCGAGAAGAGGAAGGAAAATACCTTCGATCAAAAAGTTCCCAAAATTTTGTTATAGACAAAGTATCTCTCTGTTCAGATGTGGTGACAGACTCCCACCATTGAAGAGCTGCACCCGATAATTTAAAGGTGGTTAAAAATTGTTGGTGCACCTCACTACACTCAACCATACGAAGGTGCCTCAGTATACTATTCTTCCATTGACTTGCAGCCATTGCATCAACTCCCCCTGCAAACTCGGGAGGATGCCCCTTACTAAAATCTTCCTTCACTCTCTCCCATAAAGACAATCCTATATGGGGTCGAGTTGTTTGAACTGCAGATTGCTGCGCCATCATGGAAATGGCAGTAGTTACTGCATGTGCTACAATATTGGCAACTTCATCTGTAGTCATGTTCCTTTGAGGCGATTGGGGTTGCACATTCCCTTTTTTTTCCTTGACTGAATGACTTCCCTTCGGTGGCATTTGAAACAAGAACAATTGTATTAGAATGACTTTCAAATATTTTCAAATCACAGAAGAAATATGGACGTATGAATGCAACCGTCCTAATAATAAGGCTCTACGTAAGGAACGCTTACGGAAGATCGTAGTAACGCACGCAGATCCTAAAGACACTAGAACCTGATGCTCTGATACCATCTGTGACAACCCTCTCTAAATATTAACGGGTGGCCAGCCCTATACGACATTAAATCAGGTATCCTAGATGGCACAGTCTCAACATCAACTGACAATACTAATAGTATAAGGCTAACTACCCGAAACTATTAAAAGTAAATTGTCAAAAATTTAAAACTTTTTATTTAACAACAACAACAAAACCAATAATTCACATAACCAACAATATACATCTAACTATGATGAGTGATATGAGCAAACTCCAATAAGAAGAAAGAGTACAATACAATTTACAACAAAATCTCAACAATGAAATACCCGAATATGCTGTCGGGTAACAGACAATACAATAAACTGAGAGATAAAAATCTGAAAGTGTTAATATACTACACTTGAATACTAACTCAAAATACCAACTGAATCCTAATCTAGATATACAAAGATAGGAATCGACTAAAACAAAGTGCCGCGACAGTCCGCAATGCCACAGCTCCACGAATACTGAATGGATGAACATCAATGGCATCCTTACGGAGGAACACCTAAAGTAATACAATATATACATGGAGGAGAAAATATAAACGGGTCAGAGACCGAGTTGAAAAACATTTTATCGCAAGTGTATTAAAATGCATAATAATTATAAATGCATTATTACATGATTAAGGTGGAATCGAACTCTCCATAATAATTTAACTCAACTCTCAACTAAAGCGCGCACTAAGCGTATGCACGTGATCTCCAAATGGATGCACGATTCTATTTAGGTAAGAGGATTCTAACTTAAACCCGATTGAAGTCTTTAAGTGAAACCATCTAACCTATCTCTCAATCTACATTTATTTATATATTCTATAAGTTATATACATTAACTTTGATGTAATAGTTGTAGTTATCTTTATAATGTTCATTTGTTGAACATATAAAGTTGCATGATCCATCTCATAACCATACCAACACAATACATCAACATTCTCATTTACTAGAATTTCATATATTCTAGTTATGCCCTCATTTGGCATGAATACTATATATATTTTTATATGAGTTATTAGCATCAAGAGTTAAGGACTAAACTCCTCCTGATTCTCAACACGACACTACGTTTCGTGCGTGGTATGTCTCGCCGAGGCGAAATCCAAATAAGGACCCCCCCGTTATACTACTCCTGACCGTATTGATCCTCGAGACTCATTATGCCCTCAATGCAAGATGCATGTAACCCAATTTATTATCTAAATTTTAATTAATTAATATTCCCAATTCTCAACAGTACACGGCATTTCATGCGTGGGACGTCTCGTCGAAGAAAAATCCAAATAAGGACCCCCCCATTACACTACTCCTGGCACTGTCGATTGTCGGAATAATTGATATATATATATAAGTATGAGAATTAAGGACTAACTTATCCCCAAGTTCCAACATTACACTGCGGTTCGTGCGTGGGACATCTCGCTGAAGCGAAATCCAAATAAGGAACCCCCCCGATACACTAATCCTGGCAATGTAGGTCATTGAGGTCCATTATGCCCTTGATACCCAAGTACAAGCACAATCAATAATAACCATCCAACCGAGAGGCTCACATGCTATCATCTTCTAGCAGCCCATATACGTAGCAAACTGGGGCCACCTGGTGGGGTTCAACGACACCCACCTCGTGATCAACTCATGCACACGACGATTCGGGAAGCGGTCATAGTTCCTAACCGGCAAGTGATAGCGACACATACCCATGACCTCTCCCCCATAAAATAAATAAATGTATAAATGTCATTTGCTGACCACCACGGACGACTATGACCTGGGAAATATCCACACCCGACTCATCTAGCCAGGATGCTCACCCTATACGCACGTAACTTCCCAATGATAGCAAGGAGAGGGTATACCTAACCATGCATATACACCATCATATAGGACATACATACATCCTACATAATAAAGATATACCATCATATAAGGTATACTTGCCACATCATTTTCGTTTTTATTATACGCCCATAGGCGAAATTTCATTAACTTCATTGTTTAGTATATTTCCCTCAAGATATAGTAATCGTCAATTCTTACATATCTTCCCCACTTAGTATACACTATACTATTTCTCGCTTGAATCTCACATGTCGCTTCTAATATGGATTGTCTCTCAATTCTATTTAAGTTAAGGATATTCTATATCCGAATGCACCTCAAATAGCATTTATAAATCTCTATTCATAATAGGGTTCAATTCATTTTATGAACCTTTAAATTATCCCATTTGGTATTGGATCATAAGATCCGATATCTCTAAGTTATTCTCATTCTCTCATGTGAATTGTAATTATTATCTCCAAGTAAAATCTCCGAATCAAAGTGGGCTTCCCCACTTATAATATACCAAAATGTCTAATCGGTATTCCTCAAATCTAGTCAATAAGACTCCAATAATTTCTTTTAAGGGAAACTCTCTAAAAGTCTCCCAAACATACTCCAAAAAACTCCTATAGAGGTTCCCAATCAATAACCTCGAACAAAACGGGATGAAATTCTTCTTAGAAAAATAATCCTCCAAAAGCCCTGTTTTCGAATCGATTCGGGCCAATTCCGAATCGATTCGGTCCAGCGAATCGATTCGGCCAGGAAGGCGAATTGATTCGGGTCATCAGACCTGGGATTCTGTCTTAGGCCGAATCGATTCGGCTGGAGTCTGAATCGATTCGGTCACTCAGACCTGGGCACCTGCACATTTCCGAATCAATTTGGTAGGAGGCCGAATCGATTCGGCCCTTTAGAAACCTCGAAAATGGTTACTTTTTATAAGCATAAAAATACCAAAAATTCATTTTAATCATTTTCTCTTCATTTCTCTTCAACCCAATCACATATATATCATCAATATTCATCCTAGAATACATTTAAACCAATTTCTATCCTCAAATCAAAGATCTACATATTAAATCTAAGATTATACCCAAAAGTTAGGTTTTGATAAACTAAACCTAAAACCCAAAGATTCAATCCACAAATCATTCAATAAATGGTACACAACAATTATTTAGCAAGTTTAATCACTTGCCCTAGGTTCGTAGGGTCTGAATCTTCCTTGAGATCGCGTGGATGCCGAAAAATCCCCTTTCTCTCTCTTTTCTCCTTCCTTTTCTTCTTCTCTCTTTCTTTCTTTCTTTCTTTTTCTTTTTCTTTTTCTTTTTCTCTCTTTGGAGAAATCTCTCCTGTAGGCTTAATAAGCCCTAAATCCCAAGATACACATCTTTAAATGATAATACACACTTTAAATGACTCGGTAACTTTAATTCGAGTCAAACGGTCCTAATTTATTTCGGAATCTAAATAGACCCCAAGTACAGTCATTTCGGCTTTCTCGACCCTTTCGGACACTATGGTACCCTTAGAATCGACTTTCGACACTCTTTCTAACGACTTCAAATTTTGACCTCAATTGTCAATTTAATTATTTCTTCAATAAAATATTATTTATTTCTCCCAAAATAAATAAATCCTCCTCTCCAAGACCTCGGGTTGTTACACAGTTCTTATTTATCCTTTTATCTATCTCAGTTGGGCATGTCACCCATTCCTAGATACTGATTATTACAAAGACTTTGCACTGTATTTTATTTCCAGTATTGACGTTGGATTTGGTTTTCACTATAGACGATTGTAGTTGGATTTTGTTTGGAGTGTTCTTCTAGGCCTACTTATTCATCTCGTTGCCTTATCATTATTACTATGTTTATTAGAATAGTGAATGTGAATTATTTGCATGACTAGTACTAAGATTAAAATTTTGACACCCGGCCATTAGGGTACTAGTAAAATAATTTGAATTTCGACAGTGATGCAAAGAATGACAACATTAATAATTCCTGATTAATTTAATAATGGATTAATCACCCAGGATTAGAACAGGATGGGTGTCACAGATGATTTAGGGACGGGGATACATTAGAAAGCATTATCCTCCGTAAAAATAATAATGTCATATATATACTTCCTTAAACTCATAAATGAGTTAATACAAAATTGTCTTCAAAGTACACTCATTAACAAGGTTAAATTGATTGATGGTGGTATATGAAATGTTCATAGTAAAAGATTTCTAAGAATGTGAAAGGTTAATATAAACCTAAATTGACCTATTGGATTGGTACCGAGGCACCTTACTTTTGTGAAAAGAGATATCTCTATGCATTTTGATTTGTTAGTTTGACCAGGGCCCACGATCGCCGCTCACTCACCCCGGATCGAGCTTGGGACTGGGATGTCAAAAAATAATCTTTTCAAAAAAATATTTTAATAAATAAAATAAAATGTTAAAGATGGCAAAAAAGAAGTTATTATTCTTTTAACAAATGAAATCTGGGGAAAAAAGAGATAAAATACATTTTTGCTTTTTTCTAATAAATAAAAATTGGGACGAAAAAGAGAAAATAAATCAGTTTTTCATCAACATTATATTTTTTACTAAAATAAAAAATGTTTTTTATTTATTAAAAAAATAAAAAGTTAAAAAGTATTTTGTTTAATTATTATGCTAATTTATTAAAGCTCGTCAAGTAAATAAAGAAAAAAAGTGGACTGTGCATTTAATAATGTTGAATAAGGATAATTTAGGTATTTTGTTAGAAAGATAACAGTTTGAGCGGTCAACTAACCGTTTCCATCTATTTGGGTGGAAAAGTCTAAAGAAAAAATAAAAGAGTATCAAAAATCTAATTTTTTTTAAAGAAATGTTAAAGTAAAAACGCCCTAGTTTTATGTTAAGAGATCCTTTGATTGTTAACGCAAGGTATTAGTTCGGTATACAATTTAGGAGTGAATTCTTTGGGCAAAAATAACATTTTAAGGTGCCATAATGTTTCACTGAAAGGAACCTTTTCGGTTAAATAAAAACTCTTTAACTTCATAAGTTTCTATTTAAATATATGAATTTCTTCATGTTCTTTTTTAATAATAGGGAGAAAGCATTATTAATGGAATCATCGGTTCTTACTGTTGTATTGCGATAATAATAAGGGTGAAGTCATTCTATCGTGGGAGGCTTTTGTTCGTGTTCTGGTAGAGTCTTATAAAATTGCGTGAATTCGCAGGGCTTGGATATAATACATATCTTCTTGATCAAGTTCATTCTCCATTGTTTATTTACCAGAAAATTTATGTTTCTGGTGTACACTTTACAATAAAAATTAATGCTTAAATTGTATTTTAAGATTTGTTCTTCATTTTATTTTATAGTTATAATTTATTACAATAAAATCTATGCCTTCAAATACTTTTTTTGATAACTTTTAAGCAAAACTAACTAGTTAATAGTTTGTCTTGCAATTTTAAAATTAAGATCAAGGAATAAAAGTGTATCTTTAGAATTTAATTAGGAGAGAAAGCAAAATGCTTATTTTTATTTTATTTTATTTATGTCCTCTTCATGAAAAGTGTCTTTGAGTTTTTCCTAATGTTACAATAAATAATGTTTGTGAGGATATAATAGTAGGCTTTTATTTATTTTTCTTTCTCACAAACTTAATAAAATAATAAAGAAAATTCACCTATTTTTATTGCAAATTTTCAAGTAAAAAAGAAAATAATTGTACTTTATCTTCTCTCCCATTTCCTTTTATTACAAGACTCTTATTTTTTCCCCAAAACTCCTATATGCATGGTAATATTTATTTATTTGGGTCTCTTTGGTAGCTGATTAGGCATAACTTCTTCACATTTATCCCCTTAATTTCGGTATTTTTATGGTCCCGTGCATTGTAAATAGCTTGGATTTATATAATATTTATGCTACTAACCCTTTTTGGCAAGTATTTCGTATCCTGTGTATTTCTCATGTGTTATACAGGTATTTCATTCAAGAAAGTGCGAAAGAGAACTCAAAATAGTGAAAGAAACCAAGAAATGGAGAGTTGACGGGCATTTTTGTAACTTTGAATCCTTAGTCTGGAGGTGGAACCAACTGGAAAGTTGTAGATCTTTCAATTACAAGAACACTGGGAAAAACGAAACCTCAATCCGAGCTACGGTGAAGAAGTTATGGTCGTTCGAAGTTGAGGAGATAATGAAGAGAAGTTGAGTCTGTAAAGGCGATCGATCTGGTCTGCATAAAAAAGGGATTAATCCGGGTGAAATAAAAAAGGGGTCGATCCGGCCTTTAGAATTCACTGCATCAGGCATATTTAGGGGATCGATCCGGGTGAAATAATAAAGGGATCGATTCGTCCATTAGTCACGCTCTAGATCCGTTACAAAATTAGTCACGCTTTCTAAGTGTGGCAAATTTCTAGATACGTGATTTTTATTTTTCCCTTATCTTTTAGCCAAAAGATTTTTATGTTTTGGGGAATATTCTAAACGACCTCTAGCCTATATATTTAGTCATTAGGACTCTTTGTATTCAGATTTTATTCATGTAAAAGCTCCATAATAGTAAGAACATTTAGGAGAAGAATTTACATATTTTGCACCTTTAATTCAAGTGCTTTTCCAGTTTTTCTTCAACCTTTGATTTATTCTTGCATGTTCTTGTTCTTCAATATTGGTAACCTTTATTTCCAACACTTTTATTATTATTTCTCATGTTTAATCTCTCTTTCCACGCAATTATGAATTCACGCATAGTTTTCACTAATTTCACCATGTTAGGATAGATTTTTAAGGGTTGGGATGCATGAACCCAACCCGATGTGGTTTTCATGCGTATAAAATTAGTTCTCTAAATTTAATAATTGATTAGAACGTGTTGTATGGTGATCACAACCATTGTAATACTTTTGATCTCGTTTGCCCTAGCTAACGAGGATGCTTAAGAGTGCAACGCGCGTGTAGTTAATACGACACTACTTTACTCGTCCCTTGATTATGTAAGATGCGGGCTAGGATCCCTCATATATGTAATTCTTAAGAGTACTAAAGAATGGGTTTGATCAATTAATTAATTTACGACTAGTTTTGTACTGGGCAACACACTAGGGTTTGAGGGATTGAATTCCTAACCTATTTTTTCTTAGTTATATTAATTCATTCTTAGTTAGTTAATTTTACTCACGTAGTTAATTTAGTAGTTTAATCTAGTTTGCATTTAATTTTAAAGTCAACATTAGGATTAATTAACCTACCTTCTGTCGTCAAAACGAGATCACCCTTTGTCCCTGTGGATTCGATACCCAGACTCACCGCTATACTCCATAAGAGTGTAGTTAAAGTTTAGGTTTTCTTGTATTGTAGTCGGAAGCCGATAACAACGATTAGCGTACTACACAGACACTCGGTTTCCACTTGATCAGTAGCAGATCAAATTTTTCACTAAGGAGAAAAGTAATATAGTGAAATATATTTTCACTTATTTGGAGTTAAATTTTGTTCACGTTCAAAATTGGATATATATTGTATGAACACTTATTCACAATGTTTTGGAGGTAAGATAGAGTAATAAAGTTATTTTATCCTTTGGTGGGATCATGATTTGAGGAGAAGTTAGAAACTTCTTGATTTTTTGAAGGAATGTTAGTGTGGTTTCCTCCCATTGGAATATTGTGGTCTTTCGAAGTAGTTGCATTAGCATATGAGTGATCTTAGATAAACCTGGGACAAATCTTCTCAGGTCGGAAACTTTTCTCCCTCTGGGTCTTTGGATATGGTATATCAAAGATTGATTTTTTCTTGTCGGGGTCCATCTTAAACATGTGTAGTGCCCTATGAATTCCAGAGTTTCTAAGCACTAATCTATTAGGAATAACACTAAATTAAATCCGTAAATCATAAAAGATTGGGATTTAGTTAAGAGGGTCTTTATAAGTTATTTACTATAATAGTTCAAATGAAGAGAAATCAAACAAGTCCGATTGAAAAAAATTTAATTTCAAATATGTAAAAAAATGAGCACTTTACTTTTCACCGTGATTAATATATTACCTATTTTCATTTCTTTTATCATTTAACTAATAAATACTATTAAAATATTATTGTTATTGCCATGTTAATATATAGTTAATTTATTATTTTAAAAGGGAATGCATATCGTTATTATTTCTTCAAACTACATATGAATTTGCAGTTTGTCTTTAGAAGACGGTAACACAATTTGAGTTGTTAAAATGAAACTTTGATCCTCAATTTATATTTAAACATAGTTTTTATTTATATCATGCTGGGTAAAAGAAATACCTTCGTTGATAAAAGAACTTTTGAATATTATTTGGTTATTTTTAATCACTTATTTTATATCTCAATTATAACATCATCTTAAAAAATAAGGAAAATAGATAGCAGGGAGAAAATTAACACAACAATTAGGAAATATTTAAAAAAGAAATGAGGTTTTAGATCTCTAGTCCTCAATGTTTATCTTATATTTAGATCCAATTTAGTTATCTCAATAATAATTTTCTTGTTAAAATTTAAAAAATGAACATTTAAGAAAAATTTCGCAGAAAAAATGGAGTTTTTCATGTAAGTCTAACTATACAAGTCTCATTAGTTTTCCTCCACTAAGTCATATATTAAAATTTCCTTTTTATAATTATTAATATACTCCCTCTTGTCCATCCACTGTCATTTTTACAATCTTTCTCCATCTCCTCCTCTTCAAGCTCTTCGACGCCATCTTTGTGGATGATGTCATTGTACTCGTTTGTTGTTATCAATGTCACATCGGTATAGATGTTGGCTTTCGAGATAAGAAGGATATATTATGGTATCGGATGGATAATGACTTCATTGAAATATTTTGATGGTGATGATAAGGATCTGCGACTAGTTAAACAACGATGACAAGAATACCCTCAATTTTTCGCTCTACTGCATCGAGGGACTTGCACCACATTGAATTTCCCCCCATAATATGTTCTTTCTTTTATTTCGATTGGTAGTCATATATTCGATGTTTATATAGATTGACTACAATTTAGTTTCAATTATTGTTGTTACTATTATTCCTCCATTAAGGCTGTGTGAATGTTTACTCTGAATCTTGGTTTGCAGTTGATTATATACAAAAGTAAATATTTACTAGATAATAATGTAATTGTTACATATCACTATATAATTATTTTGAGAGTGGATATATATTTGTTAATAACTATTCTTTCTGTTAGTAAATACGTCCGGGATAAAAGTCTGTCATTAATAATTTTTCATTACTAGATCAAAATTTGCGATGCTAGTAATTATTGAGTTCAATGAAGTACATAATGGATAGAGTAGACTTGTCAATGGATAGAATTTTGATCCAAATTCGGTGTACTTATTCAGATATGGATAGGTGTTATAAAATTCAATTAGTAAATATATCGGATATCAATTGATACACATATGATACTTTAAGAATCTGATATGATTTGTTATATTAAATAAATAGAAATTTAATTATTATATAGATAATACTTCAAATCTTTAACAATTATTTATATTATTTGTTGATTATTATTACACATAGAACTAGTTATTACATATGATATGATTTTATAATCTTATTTTATTCACTAATTATCTAAGTTTTATTATAAGTATATAAATATTGTGTAATTAATGTATTTTAATAGGGTCAGATATTCACTCTGATATAATCCGAATCTGTTAGAATTTGGATATGAATTAAAGTTTTCAAAATCTTTTATATAATCAAAATATGATCCCATAATTTTCTTAATAAATGGATATGAATTGACTTTGATCTAGTTCGATGTGTGTTAAAATCATAAGTGACTTAAGATCCACAAGTGCCTCCCTTTTGATCTCAGACAGGTAAGAGGTGAGTAATGTCAAAGTACAAGATAATGGTTTAATATGGTTCGGACCTTCGACGAGGGTCCTATGTCCACTGTCAAAGGTGTCACACTGGTGTATTAGAAAGTAAATGAGGTAATACAATCTATGAAACCTTTTAGGCTTTGTCCAAGAGTGTCTGAGATCTTGCAGCCTTTGTCAACGATTCATAGGACCTGAAGAAGTAACTGAATGACTTCTCTAAGGATGCCAAGTTACTATTTTAGGCCTCTAAAATATATCCAGATGATGTAAACAATGGAATTGACCGGAGTTATAAATATAAAATCATAATAGTGGTATGTGAGTGTGGAAAGGAATGAAACACTTGTGTAAGCTTAGAACTCTTGTAGGTCTGATTAATTAAATTTTGTAATCTCTTAGAATGTTCGAGATTGACCTCCTCTCACCTTCTATGAACTTCCTATTTATAAAGGAACTATTAAAGAGGGAATGAGTGGATTTTCATAGCATGGATGTGGTGTTTTGGAGATCTTCCGGTGTCAGCAACATGGTGTAATATTGGGAAAAGTATTTGCAGGTGGTGTAAGTTGGCTATTGAGTTAATTTAATATTGATGGGAGCATTAAATTCAAGGGGAGAGGGGTTGTGGCGACAGTTGTAATAGCGTTATGCTTCCCCCTACTCTGTCAGACTTCTTGCAGGAGATCTACTAGAGGTCCAAGGGGTCTAGAAGGATCCCGAACTTCTTCAAAAATTTATTTTGAAGTACCACGTATTACAACATTCTATAACTGAGGTTTGGGAGACTCAAGAGATCATTTGATTTCAATGTGAGGTTGTCTTTGAGCGCATATCATAACGAAACTTTGATTTTGTGTTCTTTGATAGTGATTGAGGAGGTATGCTGGAACAACTAACCATCCCAAGGGGAAGAATGTGCGATCGAGGTCTGATACAGTACCATAGTTAACCTTTAAGAGTAAAGGAATATTTATAAGATAAGTGGTGGTCTGTTTGAGGTTTGGGGCTATCCATAGGACCTCTCCCTTGCGTTGGGGGTAGTCAGGGAGCTGGAAGATCTTTTGACCACCAAGTGTGAAATAGGGTATCGAAAGTTGCCCCTTATTATTTCTTACAAAGTTTTTGAGGGGAGACACATATTATTTATAAAAGGTGAGGGTATGGTCATAGATAACCACTAAGATATCCATCATTATTAGATGTTTTTTGTAAGTAGCTCGCACATGGATAATGATAGGTGTTTGAAATTGATATCTTTGATATGATTGAGGTGTATAATATTGGATATTGGAGTGGCTCGAACCTTAGGCCTCAAGGGATATAAAAGAACCCCTTATACTGAGCTGAGTTCTTCATCATTAACTCTCATTTTCTATCTTATCTCTCAGATTTTCCTCGAGCAAACAAACCCTTCCTTAAGCAAGCAGACAATGTCTTCTGAATTTTTTTTCCCTCTAAGGTCTTGGACCCTGCACCCCTTTCTATTTTTGGGACCCATGTCTCAATTTTACCCATGTTGAAGATAAAAATTAGCCTTGATCCACTTTACCAGTGGATCAAATCCACCTGGCATAAATGTGATAAATATGAGGGGGTCTTCAACCCCAATTTCATTGGTGGGGCTTACTATGCTTCATGACTTGCTAAGCATGATCTAGCCAGGTTACGGGAGACTTATAAAATTTTAAAGAATGTCGTTATGAGGGTTGTAAGCCTAATGAGAGGGCTTGATCCATGGTTGTAAGAGCATATTTTCTGTCATTACACAAATAGCTTAGGCTTAGATTTTGGCGTATCCTATTACCATTCGACTTGAGCTATCACAAAGATTGAATATCCAACATCTTCGAGTTTTAAGGATCTCCATACTATGAAGGTATAATAATATTTAGAGTTTAAATTTTTCCTTGAATTTATTTTAGGATGTTTATTTTTATTAAAATTGAAACATAATTTTTTATTTAAAAATCGAGGCAATTTTTCTTTATTTTTTTAAAGTTCACGTATCTCGTTCCAACGAGATGGGAATCTCGTTCTAACGAGATCCACTTTTCGTTCGAAGTCTTGTTTGAATTTTACTTCAATCGAACATAAAATGAGGGCGTACTATTTTAGATAGTTTAAAGATCGTTTGAACTTTGTTCAAACGAGATATCTTGGTCATTTAAACAAGATCTATTCTAGTTAGAACGAACTGCTATTCTCGTTCGAACGAAATTCAAAATTCATTCGAACGAGCCTCCACCTCGAAATTTGTGTTCATCTTATAAATACCTATTTCGTGTTTGTTTTCATTAAGACTTTTGCCAAAACTATTTTTGCACGTATTTTACAAAAGTTTTCAACCTTTTGAGTGTAAAAAATCTTTTTAATTCTCAAATCACATTGCTAGAATATATTTGAGTGAATCAAGTTTAAGCCCCATAGTTTGTATCCTTATATACACAACCTTTGTTGAGAAGGCATCTCCACAACTGACTTGTGAAACTCAAGGGGTTTACTACTGAAGAAGAAGGCTGAGGTTAAAGGAGGACTTCAGTTCTTATGATTCTTTCGAGGATCATTACTGAAGGAAGGATGCAGCTTTGTGATTCTTGAGAGGATCATAGTAGATTCATTTATAAATTTTGTAAGTTGTGATTTGTAAATTTTATAAAGTGAATAAGAGGTTTTACCCAAAAGGAGTTTGTTCCCGAAACTCTGTTTTGTTAACATGCTTTCTTGATTTACGTTCTGAATCACATAATTACATGCTCTAGGGCTATTAGAATTAAAAACTGGTGTGGGTTGTCATATGAATGTAATAAGTTAATGCAATTAGATAATTACGCACTCTCAAATTGGTATTGGTTACACAAAAGTACCGTGTGTTCCTTTTTTCGCAAAAATTTTCTGTGATATCAATTGATTTGAAAAATTGATTTTGAAAAATCATAAATTTTATGATGGAGAGCTTATATAATAGGATGCCAATATTTGATGGATCGAACTATGCATATTGGAAAGCCCGAATGAGATCCACTTTGAAAGCCATAGATGAGAGAGTTTGGTTAGTATGTGAAATAGGGTGGACTCTTCCCACGATCACTGTTGATAATGTCACAAATCCTAAGCATGTATCTTCATGGATTGATGATGAGTTTAAATGGAGCACTTATAACTCCCGTGGCCTTAGTGTTATTTCTGAAGATGCCACCCCTGATGAGTTCTGATGCATCATGACGTGCACTACGTATAAGAAAGCATGGTATATCCTCCAATTGACACATGAGGGTACCCATACTGTCAAAGCGTCTAAGTTTCAAAATTTGACCACCCAATTTGAGACCATCACTATGTTAGAGTTCGGGAGTTTAGATGAATTTTATGCTAGGTTGTTGGATATCGTAAACACTAGTTTTAATTTGCGTGGGAAAATTCCTGAGACTAGGGTCTTTAAAAATATTTTGAGGTCACTCCCATCCCGCTTTATTCCCAAGGTCATCGTTCTTAATTCTTTTGGGATTTTAGATGCTCTTAGGTTATAAGAAATCTTAGGAGACCTTCAGACTTATGAGATAGATACGTTCCCTACAACCATTAAACCTAATGATATGGGGGTAGATTTGAAGACTCAAACTAAGAAAAAGAAAAAATGAGAGAGTTTGTGAGTTCGAATTTGAGGGTGATTTTGATGTTGATGACTTGGCCTTGTTTGCGAATTTTTTAAAAAAGTTTCTCAAATTTTCCAAAGAAAATTCTTCCAATAAAAAGATTTTTGAGAAAAAAATAAGAATGAAGTCAAGGATAGCGGTGAGAAAGAGGAAGAGATAAGGTATTTTAGGTGTGAAGGTAAAGGGCACAAGTCATATAAGTGTCCCACTATGTAAAAGAGAAAGGGACAGGAGATTGCGAATAAAGCTACTCTTAGCGATAGTGACATCGAGTCGATTGATTCAGTGGGAGAATCACCACATGAACCGTGCATCACATTCATGTCTAGTCATGTGATTACTTCTAGTTTGTCCCAAGCTGATGAGGACATATCTAAACGTGAAAGTCTCAATTATGTTTCGAGCTATTCTAGTGAGAGTGAGGATGATATTGCAAGTGAGGGAGAAGGGGATCTCCAAAAAGTTTTGTGATTTGTACTCCGAGACGTTGAAAATTAAAAATTTAAATAAATATTTATCTCTTAGTGTGTTAGATTTGGAGAGAGTGGTGAAATTTTTGAGGGTGTGTGAGGCATCGGTGAGTCAACTCAAAGAGGTGAAGGTTTTTTAAGTGACTAGTTGATCATCTTAGGTAGGGAGAAAAGAGACTTGACCAACACTGTGGCTAGTTTTACAAGAGATTTTCAATCTTGATTAGAGACTTGTGAGAAACTTGAAGCCCATGTATCCCAACTCGAGAGAGATCTCGAATGTGTCCGGGAGGTCAAAGTCACTTTAGAGAACACATCTAAGAAGGTTGTAAAAATACTAATCGGTCTTCCTTTGGGTAATATTGAGAGGCTAGGAATAGGTTATGACGGTGCGTCCACTTCCCATGTATAATTCGATCCAGTTCCCGAGTTTGTGTTAGATCCATATGGTCCTCGACCTAACCTACTTAGGCATCTGAATCCTCGTAGGATAGCTCATCCTAGACGTTTTGAGAGAGGTGGACCTTAGGGAATTTTGCTTTAAATTAGGGAGAGTGTCTCATAGATTTCTTCAACGATATGCTATGACACGTGTTCCCACACGCACTCCAACACATATTATTCCTCATTATCCCGCACATCACATTAGAGATTTTGAGATTTTTAGAAAGAAAGTAAAGTATTTGGTCAAAACTTCACAAAATTTGATGGAGGTTTTTCATAGGATGTCATCTCCTTTAGAGAACTTCTCTGGGCCTAATGATTGAGGTTGAGACTTGCTTCTAGAATATGATGATTTTCATGTTTTTATCATACATCATTGTACTTATATTTTTCATTTTGATATATTTTTCAAAAAATCCAAAAAGAGTTTTGTTTTTCTTGAAATTGTTTGAAAAATACAAAAAGAATTTTGATTATTTTTTAAGAAAAAGTGAAAAAGGAAAAAATATTTATTTGATAAATTTTTTGAAAAATCCTAAAAGAGTTTATATATTTTTTACACCATATGTGGTTGAACATTAAATATGTTCGAGTCACCCATTCATACCATTTTCACGTGGATATTTTGTAATGTTTTGATACGTGATAACATTTCAGTTATGTGATTTATAATGTGTAGAGTCATTAAAAGTGATATGCTGACTACTTGATACATGTCTGACTCCTTATCATCTTCAATGCACACGAGCACGAATTATTTGAGTATTGCACTTATCTTTCACGTGTCGATTGTAGTATTTTCATCTCAATCCTGTTCTTAAAAGGAACCAAATGTGAAAAATGAGATAATAAAAGTAGTGCTTGTAAGAACCATTGCCCGGATTGAAAAAATAGAAAATCATTTATCCGATTAATTTTGGTATATTTTAAGCAATGGAATAGGGATGCGAAAGACAGGTTGAATTTGCGTGAATAACCACTATTTGCAAAAAGAAAAGAGCCTAAAAGATTAACGACACATAAAAATAGAAGTGCTAGATCAATTTCAAAGAACATTGATACTTCGCTGCATATGAGCATTGATTTCCTCAGAAAGAATTGAGAGAAAAAAAAATTCAATATATGAGTTTTAAGGGAGTTAAGTCGAAGATCAATGGGTTTGCACCTCCAGAAAAAATCTCATAAAGCATTACATAGTTTTGGGCGTTATTGGTGTGAAAATCACTCACGATATTGATTAGTTCAATAGGTTAAGTCGATTTCACTCGAGTTCACCATTTTTACACCTGAGGTAGACTCTGAGCTCTTGCATTAGTGGTGTCTCATTTCTTCGTTCATATATAGTATGTTTATCTACGTTGATTAACCTATAGAATGTGTTCACCCTCCTCTATTTCGTTTCATTGATTCAGTTATCTTTGTGTTTTTCCATGGTGTGTTGCATTTTTAAAATAATTTTTACTTAAAAAAATTTCAAAAATAGTTTGTGGAGCCTTTGAGATTATCATTGCACGATTGTCATTGATATGTTTTTGTGATGATATCTTATTCTTTTTGGTGATGTTCCCTATTTTTCATGGTTAGTTTCTACTCCTTGTCTATTTCGGACAAAATAAAGGGGAGAACAAATTACGGGGGAGTTTGATTTATGGGGGATAATTTATTCTTATGTCAGACTCAATGCATCATGGGGTATTTGCTTTGTTTCATGTGTGTAGGTACGTTTGGAAGATCATATTCTCATACACTCGATGAAGATAAAGTTCCCATGAGAAGACAAAGAGAAGTGGAGATTTCAAGACGTCATTATTCTTGTACCTATCCAAATTTTGGTTTGGGAGGGTATAAGGATATGTTTATAGTCTTAGGAGATTTTCATGTAATTTGGATTTCGATTTTATGTTTGTACCGGAATAGTCAAAAGGGGGAGATTTCTAAGAGCTTATTTTTTGTCATTGCTCAAATAACTTAGGCTTACATAGATTTTAGCGTAACCCGTTACCATTCGACCCAAGCCATCACGAAGAGTGAATATCCAACATCTCCATCTACCAATGATCTACATACTATAAAGGTATAATACTATTTAGAGTTTAAATTTATTCCTTAAATTTATTTTTGGATGTTTATTTTTATTAAAACTAAAACTAAAACATAAATTTTTATTTAAAAATTGAGTAAATTTTTCTTTATTTAATTTCTTTTAAAGTTCGCGTATCTTGTTCTAACGAGATCCTCGTTTGGTTCGAAGTTTCGTTTGAAGTTTACTTCGATCGAACTTCGAACGAGGGCGTACTATCTTAGATCATTTGAAGGTCGTTTGAACTTCGTTCAAACGAGATAGCTTGATCATTTGAACGAGATCTATTCTCATTAGAACAAATTGCTATTCTTGTTCGAACGAGCTTCAAAATTCGTTCGAACGAGCTGTCACCTCAAAATTTGTGTTCGTCTTATAAAAACCTATTTGTGTATGTTTTCATTAAGGATTTTGCTAGAACTGTTTCTGCACATTTTTTTGCAAAAGTTTTCAATCTTCTGAGTTTAGAAAACCTTTTTGATTCACAAATCACATTCACAGAATATATTTTAGTGAATCAAGTTTAAACCCCACGGTTTGTTTCCTTGCATACACAATATTTGTGGAGAAGGCATCTCCATGGATGACTTGTGAAACCTGAGGGGTTCACTGCTGAAGACGAAGGCTGAGGTTAGAGGAGGACTGCATTTCTTGTGATTCTTTCGAGGATCAGTGCTCAAGGAAGGCTGCAACTTTGTGATTCTTGAGAGAATCATAGAAGATTCATTTATAAAATTTGTAAGTTGCAACTTGTAAATTTTATAAAGTGAAGAAGAGGTTTTACTTGAATTTTTTTTCCCTGAAACTCTGTTTTGTTTACTTGGTTTCTTGATTTACGTTTTGTATCATATAGTTGCACGTTCTAGGGCTAATACAATTAAAAATTAGCGTGGGTTATCATCAGAATTTAATAAGTTAACACCATTAGATAATTGTGCACTCTCAATGGTGAACAACCATATATGTTTTAATGAGTTCATCCTCCAGTATGGGGTGAAATTCCCCATACCTTTGAACATGGTTAGAATCTTGAAGGGTCTCAGCATAGCCCCTTCTCAGTTAGTGGTTAACTCTTATAGGCATTTGATGGCCACGATCCTTGCCTTCAGGGTATTTAGTGGGGGAAAGTGTGATGTTTTCTCGACCTAGTTCTTCAAGCTATATATGATTCAGAAGAAAAGGAAGCCCAATGACAGGGGTCTAAATTACCAAACCCTCAGGCCCAATGTGGTGACCTTTGGGAAGGACAAGCATAAAATCCTAAGAACTGGAGGGAGATATTCTTCTTCGTTATTGTTGTTGGGGTGGGGGTGGGGGGTGGGGGGGGGGCTTGGGCTACCCTAGATCTCGCTAAGTATATTAGCTGTCCCACTATTTAGTGTACTCTTCCTCATTAGGTACGTTGAAGTTTTATTTTTGTTTCATTGCCTGAATTGACATCTTATTTGAGATTTGAGATTTTAATTTTCCTTTTTTAGTGGTTCCTGATTCTGCCATGTTGGAGTTTGATAGGATTAATGAGACTTGTAGGTTAGCCTCAACCAACTTTAAGATCCTCGAAACAGTCAGATGACTTTTTAATTATGATCTAGGACCTGAGCCTAAGCTCTAACCTTTTTAGGACTTTCAGAGGGTCCTAAGATCATTGTTGGGGTCATGTTGGAGGATGAGCCTTATGCCTTGGATTTTAAAAAGAGGAGGGATGCATCTGAATAACTAGTATAGGCTCTTAAGGTCTCTAAAGGAGATGATGACCAGACCAAGGGTATGGTAGACGCTTCGAAGGTTAAAGGGGTCTTTACCTCAGCTGATGATCCCATTCCTCTTTTTAATTATTTCACTTTTAAGTAGTTTTTTCTCTTTTTCTTTTTACCATCTTCATTATTTCTTTGATGGATGAATCTAACATATTTTTTATTCAGCAGATGAACAAGATGAGTGAAGGATCCTTCATGAGTTCATGGTCAATAAAAAAGGAAGTCCAATATCACCGAGTGCCTGAAGTTCAGTTTCCTAATTGTCATTACAATTCCTAGGGTAAAGATGATGGAGGAGGTCAACCTGGGGCCTGGACTTGTCGAAGGCTCGGGTTTAGAGCTTGATAAAACCCTACCACCCTCATTGCAAGAAAAATATAGATATGTGGTGCTCTTGTGGTAACCAGGGAGATCTTTATATTCCAAAGGATTTACAATCCTTCGTCTTAAAATAAGAAATTATAGAGAAAATGGTTCTCCCTTTAGAGGAGGGGAGTTTTCAAGGGGTGACTGAGGTGCCCAGTTCATCAGAGGGGAAGGGCTACTTAAGGCCTTCCTCAAATGATGGAGTAAACCCTTATACCTTAATGGTGGATACCCTTCATACGTTATAAAAGATAAATAATTTTAACGTGGTGGCCACTCTAAGGGAAAGAGGTACTCCTGCCAATGACGAGGAGGTGTTCCACTTTATGGACAAGTTACTTGAATATTTTCCTGATTATTCCTTAACCTTTTCGTATCTTATTCCTTATATCTTTTTATCTTTTAAGCTCAACATCTGACATAAGATCTCTTAGCCAATATTATTGATGTCAATAGATCATGGAGAAAGGATAATGAGATGACCAACATTTGGGACCTCACTCAGCATTATTTGGACCAAATGATAAATTATTAGAAGCTACTAGTGGAGGCTCTTAAGAGGGTGATGGATACGTTGAAAGACCCGGTTGATTCCTTAGAATATGAGAAGCTTTCAAATGAGAGGACCCTTAAAAAATAGTGCCTATTTACTAGTTCTTTCTCGAGAGACTTTATCCAACGTTGAGGATCAATGCGCCCTTGATTGGGTTAAGATCATAGTGATGGCATAGGATCTTCAAGGATAGAAAACTGAGCTTTAGGTATTTAAGGATACAATCCTTAGACATTGTGGTAAGGTGGAGCTCTTAAGGCAGACGGTCAAAATCTTCTTTATCGAGAATAAACAACCGACCTCTTAAGGTAAAGAGATATAAAGGAGCAATGCTAATGTCTTGGTCAATAATAAAGAGCTTCAGGTATGGATCCATACCTCTGTTCATATAGATATGGATGCCTATCAGGAATTTGAGGTCTTTGAAAGGTATGTCTTCCAGAATTTCAGCGCTGGCTTCAAATCTTATAAGGCCAAGGTTCAAGCGTTGTTCCTTGATGTAGATGTCTTTATTATGTGTGACACCCCACCTATTAAAATAATGGGTGGTCATCCCTCTACCAAAAGAAAAGGTTGGTCTCATATGGCTCATTCTTAGCATCAACATTGAAACATAGTTAATTACTAACCACATAATTACTTTATTAAGCAGTGTCAAATTTTATCTTTCATTAACATAACAAGATTAACCAATGCCCAATAAATCCATAAACATTGCTTAAATGAATCACCACCTAAAGTGTAAAAATAAGATAACAGTTAAGGTTCCCGAATAAACCATAGCGTAAGAATCCAATATAATAAATCCAACCGACTAAGAAAAGTCTGAAAAACACAAGTCTGAATAAAAGGAGAAAGATGCCCAATAACAATAAAATAGAGAACCTAATCTATAATATCAATAATGAAATCGTCTACTCAAGAATCCTTCAAGTTTTCACATCAGCTGCAGCTACGTGTACCTGGAAAGTACTATCATCCTTCACACCTAAAAGTTTTGAAAATAGATTTGAAAGCAGGCCAGATCCCAAAACCTTTTAAAAATATTTAACAATTAATTAAGATTAAGTAAATAAATATGCAATTAAATTTTCATATTTAAGTCAGTGTCGCACTCTCATGAAATTAACCCTTACATCTTAATTATTGTACACACCTAACACCTACATCATAACCCACTTAGTTACACTACCCTGTCCTACTAGTCTTATTTATAAATCTCACTAGCACACTACCTTGGATCGTGTATTGTCTGATTTTCATTTCTTAATTAGCTATATATCTCAATAGCTTATTAATTCATTAATCAATTTATAACTTTACTCCAGTTATTTAACCACTTTCATCATTAACATATTAAGTCAGTATATAACTTAATACACTATTATATACATTTTTAAGACATGTCATAGCAAGACACTATATACATATATATCACTCGTAATATATGCAACTTCATTTTTGAATGTCCTCCACATTCTGAAAGCGAGGTCACTAGCATTCTATCATGCTCTAGGAATGTCCACCACATTCTGGGCAACTGGGTCAGAATTTCACCAACGGACCCAAAAATCATATTTGAACATTGGAGGCGGCCATGGCCTTAAGTCCATGGTCATAACCATACCACATTATTCCAAGGTACTCCGACCCTACATCACATGGGCATGCACAACACCTATGACCCTGGGGAACGATACTATCTCTGCTAGGATTCGCCAGTGTGACCTCCCACGGCGCGCAACCTCCCTGATAGCATAACGGCTAGGATATGTATGTTTCATATAAATTTCATACACACAGATATTATTCACATTCGTATATATACTGTCTCTATACCCACATATATAAATTAAATAACTAAACCCGGCTAACCTGTGCCTATAGCTCAAAGAACTAGCCTACAAATCCTGAGTCTATCTCACGACTCTTAATTAATTAAATTCTCATCATTTAATTAAAATACAATATCATCACCCTACTAAAATTCTCGGAATTACCCAACCAACCCATCGTATAATCATTCAAGTTTATCAAGTAACATCACTCCGATAAAACACCCGGACTTAACCAAACCAGCCAGTTAATTTATTCCCAAATTTAACTCATCAATTCGATATTTAAACTTTATCGCCACTTATTTCTCTCACGATTTGTAATTAGAATTATAAACCCACTCACCATTAGGTAATAGAATCTCTTTAAATCACTCCCCTGAACCCTCTTTGACCTTTAGGGCCTATAAATTTCATTTGAAACTCCCTAGAATTTACCCAAAATTCTCCAAAAATCATCTTTCATCGATCGATAAATAATACCAAACTGCTCAAACTATGGTTCCAATAATTTAGTCGAAGTTTTACACCTAAACTAACAAAACTGCCATATTCTAAGCAACCGAACCGGGTCGTAAATTTCTGGTAAATTAAACACCCTATAGAAAAATTACGATTTCTTCCTATACAGAACTCCAAATGACCTCATTCAAAGATCATTCAAAAGTTAAGACCTAGAACTTTACAGATATTTATGGCACGTAATCGGATTCTAAGTACAATTAAAGTGACATACATTTAAAGTAATGTAAAAATTTTTGGCAGATTGATATGCTAAACACCCTAAAGTAAAATTGCTATTTCTCCCTCTACAGAACTCCAAATTACTTTATTCAAATCTCATTGGAAAGATAAGACCTAGGCCTTTACATACGTCTATGGCACATAATCTAATTCTAAGTTTAGTTAAAATGGCATAACTTTAAAGTAATATAAATTTTTTTGACAGATTGTCATCTTATGTTCAACAATTAAACCCTAAGTTATTCAAGATTCATGTTCTTCAACCATAAACCCAATAAGATTCCATATTTATGAATATTCAAACTCAAATTTCGAAATATAATCTAATTTCAGCAATCATAAATGGTTTTACTTCATCAATTGATCATTTAAACTACACATGATATAAATTTACTCAAAACCCCCCATTTACATGTTAAAATCCTTCCTAAAATTTACACCTACCATGATATGAACATGAATACACCTCAGTTTGATTTAAATAAAGTTAATTACTTGCCTTTTATTGTTTGTAGGGTCTTATTTCTCTATTATGTGTGTTGATTCGATGTTAGAATCCTTGAATCTACTCCCAAATTAGCCTCTTCAAGCTGTCTCCTATGATTTCTCTTCTTCCTCCTCTCTCCCTTCTCTCTTAGGGTTTAGAATAAATATTATGTTTGCCTCACTTCTATAACTCTTATATTTTAATTCACTAATCCCGAAATTAGGTTATTGGCCTACATCAAAATGACCAAAATACCCCTACGTGAGTCCAAGCAAGTCTAAAAAGCCCCCGGAACACACCGGGAATATAATTATGACTATTTCGACCTATTTCGGATCAACTATGCACTCGAAATCACCATTCGAGTCACTAAACCTAATTATCCTATTTCATCCCAAAAATAGCTCGCACAAATGCCCTGATTGCAATACCGTCAATTTCTGTCGTTTCTACTCACATATGACGCACTGTAATTAAATTTACTTAAACACGCTAGAAAATTTACCAAATATATATTAATATTATTCTCACAAATTAATATTTACTGATTTCACATTATTTCCCATTTATATCAAATTACGTCACACATGCAATTTAATCGCTAAAATAAATTACTCAAAATTATGGGGTGTTACATTATCTTTCCAGAAGCCCATCAATCAGAGGAAGAGAGACCAGATGACAAAGGTAATGATGGTGATAATATTGAAGATGCATCTTCTCCTAAGTCTGAGTAAGGAGAAACCATAAAAGTAACCTCTGCCGCTCTTCCATTAACATGTGAACCCTTATGAATGCCTAAACATCCAAGCCTTGGAAAGATTTTATGTAATGTTTTGTTTGTTTTTGTAAGTTATATGTTGGACTTGGACCACTATTTGTAATCTCCATCCTCCCCCTTAATGAAAATGTATTTTTTGAATGGACTTGTGTTGTTCTTAAATCTTTATTTTGAAATTTCTTTACCTTTCTCTTTGCTAAGGGCATTCATGAACTTTTTGGGATGTTTGAGGTCTTCCGAGTAAGTGGTAACCCCTATCCCCCAAGATTCCTGACTAAATCAACATAACTAGGGATGCAATTTTTTGAGGGCCCTGAGACTTATGCTTTGTATTGTTCAGTTTGTCGAAGTCAAGACTAAGGCTCTATAATGGGGTGTTAAACCTTATAACCTTAGTATACTTGATGCATGTGCTTTTGTGATATTAGAATCCCATAATTTGTTTATTCAAAAAGTTATCTCCACAAATACATTTGGGCATAAAGACTTAACATCAAATTTTTAAAAGGTCCTAAGACCATAGATTTAAAATATAGATTTGGATGTTTTAAAGATGAAGTCCTTGTACGGGTCCTAAGACCTTTAGACTTAGTAAAACTATGACATGAAGTCCCATAAGGGTCCTAAGACCTTTAAAATTAGGTAAGCTTGAATTTTAAGTTCCATAAAGGGTCGTAAAACCTCTGAACTTGGAAAGCTAGAAATTTGAAGTCCTTATAAGGGTATGAGACCCTGGACTGGAAAATTTAGAATTTGAAGTTATTTTAAGGGCCTAAGACCTTCATACATAGAAAAAATTTGAAATTTTAGTCCTTATAAGGTTATGAGACCTCTGTACTAAAAAAATTAGAATATGAAGTCCTTATATGTGTTTAAAACCTCCGAACTAAAAATAATTTGAAAATTTGAAGTCATTATAAGGGTCTAAGACTTCCGTACTGAATTTTTTTAGAATCTGAAGTCCTTAAAAGGGTATGATCCCTCATAACGTGGAAATAATTTGAAATTTTGAAGTACTTAAAAGGGTATGAGACTTCCGAGATGAAAACATCAAAAACTTAAGCCCTTGTAAAGGTGTGAGACCTCCATACTGAAAAAACTATATTCTAAAGTTCTTAAGGGGTCTGAGACCATCGAACTTTGAAATAATTCGAAAATTTGAAGTCATTATAAGGGTCTGAGACCTCTAGACTATTATTTTTAGATTCTGAAGTCCTTATAAAGGCCTGAAAACTCTGGACTAAAAAATAATTTGAAATTTTGAAGTCCTTATAAGGGCCCAAGACCTCCAGACTTTGAGCCTTATTACCTTGCTCTACTAGAACTGAAGGTTTATATATTTTTATAACTCTATGGTAAAAAAATATTTTGATGCGAGGAAATGGGTTATTTGTAGGTCTTTAGAACTTAGCCTTTTCAAAATTATGGATGAAAATGTTAATAATTCCTTTAGTCTTTTACGGGTCTGCAGACCTTTGACTGTGCTTTTTGGTTCATTAAAAATCAAGGATTTTAATATATTTTAATTTATAAGACCTTTCAATGTTAGTCTTAAGCTAGGGATGCTATCCTTATAACTTATATGTTGGGTCCTGAGACCTTAACTTAAACCTTGATCCTAGGCTTAATTCATTACAACTCTTTTTTGGGCCTTTAGACCTTAATTTAATTTTTGTGTCAAGGCTGAAGTACTTGCAACTCGATTTATGGGTCATAAGATCTAAGTTTTTTTTATAGCCAATGATGAAATCCTTGTAGCTCTTAAATAATACTGACATTGAATACATCATGAGTGAAACAAAGTTTCCTTTTCATTCAAACAACATCATACATGGTTTACAGTTAATTTAGGTGTTGGCAAGCATCTCCCGAGCCTTCTTCTACTTTCAATTAGACTTTAATTGTGGGAGAAATTTCCCTCTTCTTCTGGGGTGGATGTACCCGAACTCATTATCTCTATGACGAGTCATTTTATAAAGAGCTCAGACTTGGTGGTGGTGGAGATAAGACCTCAGGTGATACATTAGTGATCTTTTGGAGCTTTGTTATGGCCTTTGTCAAGATCTGTGGAGCACTGAGAAATATTTTCTTATCTTTAATATAAGTGATGTAGCACTCTCGAGATTTTTTCCTATCTCCAAAGACCTCTCCCACTCCCTTGGAGGTTGGAAACTTAATCACTAGCCTTCAAGTTGAGATCACAGTGTCCAAGTCATTGAGAGATGGTCTGCACATGATGATGTTATAGGCTGAGGGGGAGGTTCACCACTATAAATTTGTTCCAAATAATTGTGGAGTAATCCTTGAACTAATGGTGAGGTGGAGAGTGACATATACTAAGGAATATGTTCTCTACACGTTGAACTTAATGAGTGGAGCAGTGGCTGGATGCATATGCTTTACGTTGAGGCTCATTGCTTCAAAAGCGTCTAAGAATAGGCTATTTACAAAGCTGCTTATATCAATCAATATCTTTCTCATGTTAGTATTTCCCATGAAAGATGTGATCATAAAAGGATCGTCATAAGATAATCGGACCCGCACGAGGTTAGTTTATGTGAATACCATCATTAAAACCTCCTTAGGGGCTTAATGTGGGAGAGAGACATGGTTAACCTGTACCCCTTGATGCTATAAGCTCCTGAGGTGGGCCTTTCTAATTGTGGCATAGATCCCTTCTCTGCCAAAGCCTTTATAGATGCATTGGGTGTCAATCGAAGTAACATCATCTTTAATCTTGTTATTATGTTGACCTTTACCTGCCTCTTTTGCCATGTACTCTTTAAGGTACCCCCTATTTATCACCCCTTCAATGGCTTCCTTTAACGTGAAACCGTCATTTATTTTGTGGCTATGATCTCTATGGAATCGATAATACTTGGACTTGTCCTATTTATCATCCTTTATCCTTATAGTCTTCATATGTGGCAATATGGATTGAGTTTATGCTATTATAAATACCTCTTCCACTGTGGTTGTGAGGGGCATGGAGTGTTTGGTCTTTAAAGTCTCACTTTTCTTAGCCCTATCATTATTCTTCTTAGACTTAACTGCTCCCGAGGTCTCCCTAAGGTAGGATACAATGTATTTTCTATTCCTCTACTAGGAAGAGTCGATAACATTCCTTATTAAGATAGAATCCTCATCATTCCTGTAATTTTGGGCTCGTTGAAGTTGATCAATCATGAACTTTATATGATTATTGATAAAGGACCTTAATAAATCTTCTAAGGTGAGGCATGATATGAAGTCAGCTATAGAGATTATGTTATTCTAGTCATCGAACAAGAGGGCCTCCAGGTCGAACCTCTTGTATACTCCCCAAGGAATCTTCATCCTTCTGTCTGGAGTGGAGGAGGGAAGTGACGGGCTTCCTAATATTCTGTTCTCTAATAAAATGATCAATGAAGGATCTTGCTAGCTTTGTGAATCTTGTAATGGTCCTTGGTTTGAGCTTGGCACACCAATTACTAGTGATTCCACTCAAGGTAGAAGGAAAATCTTATCAAATGACCTAATCTAGGGTGTCCTGAAGGGGAATTAGTTATCTATAGGTTTCCAAATAATTGGTGAGGTCCTTGAACACATCAAACAATTCATTATTAGGCATTTCCATGTTGAAAGAAGAGCATAATGTTAAACATCATTGGAGAAAGGAGACAACATCTTTCGTAGGGCCAACTCGATGGCATTAGAAGTTTGAGTCTTGTACTAATAGAGGAAACTCCCTAGCCGATCCTGCATTTTCTTTATCTCTCCATCCCATGTCCTTATTTCCATGGAACCTCCTTCGAACTAATCTCTTGGGAGTGAAAAGTTGTCTTTAACAGGAATGTGGTTGACTAATCGCTGGGTGGCCATAGGCACATCCTCTGAATAATTCTTTTCACATAATTGGGGCTCATGATTATCCCCGATATTGCTGTGTTTTGGTTCACTGGTTCCTCTAATAATGGAGGTAAAAAAATCCTTCTAAGAACGGTTACCAATTACTCTCTGAGCATTTTCTATGGGCCTCCATTTAATTAATGGAATGACATAAAGCAACGTTAGTCAGAATTTTAAAAGGATCAAGATGTGTATTTTAGAGGAATGGAACTTTTGTTCCCACAGACGGTGCCAAACCGATGGGTGTTAAAATTGTAAATGAATGTAGACCCACGAGTTTTCCCTTTGGACCTCAGACGGGTAAGAGGAGAGTAGTGTCAAAGTAAAAAAGAATGGTTTAATGTAGTTCGAACCATGGATGAGGGTCCTACATCAACTGTTAAAGTTTTTGTACAAGTATATTAGAAAGTAAATGAAGTATTACACTCCATGAGATCTCTTGGTCTTTGAACAAGAGAGTTTGAGATATTGCAGCCTTTGTCAATGGTAGAGAGGACATTAGTAAGTAAATGAATGACTTATTAAAGGATGCCAAGGACATAGGGCTCTACCTCAAGTTACAAATATCAACTCATAGTGGGTTATGAGTGTGTAATGGACTGTAAAAACTTGAGTAATATTGGAACTCTTTCAAGTCTCATTAACAAAATGCCTTAATCTCTTCGAATGATTAAAATTTATCCCTTCGCACTCTCTATCAACTTCTTATTTATAATGGAAATCTTGGAGAGATAACGAGTTTACTGTTACATTATGGCTGAGCTGTACTTGATGTCTATCAATGTTAGCAAGGTGGTTAAGTATTGGAAAAATTATTTATATGTGGTGTAAGGTGGTTGTTGAGTGCATTTAATACTGATGGGAGCATTCAATGGAGTTGGGTAGTACAAGAAGGTGTAATAGAGTTTTGCTTCTCACCTACTTTGTTAATACTTCTTCCAAGAGCTTTAGAACATGACCAAGGGATCTCAAAGGTACTTAGACTTTCTCAAAATGATCCTAAAGTACAACATACTACCACATCCTATGATCAAGTTTTGGGTGACCTCGATGGGTCATTTTCTTTCAATTTGAGGTTAGAACTGAGCGCAGATCATAACATAACCTTAATGTTGGTCTCTGAGATTTATTGAGGAGGTATGTTGGAATGACTAATGTTCCTAGGGGAAAGAATGCATGACTGAGGTCTACTATAGAACCATAACTCACCCTTAATAGTAATAGAGGCATTATAAGAGAAATAGTGGTTTATCTGAGGCCCGGGGATAAACTTGGTACATCTACCCAACCTCAGGGTCATTTTGGGTGTTGGAAGGTCTTTTGAACAAAAGGTGTGAAATAGGGTATCATCATGGTCCAAATCTAATCCATTAATAACCTAGGATAGAGTGTCTGATGAAGAGAAAAACCCAATAAGATATTCTAATTACATAGTGGTAGACATCAATATTAGTTAGACATTAGAGAGATGCAAGTCTCTAAGAAAATGTATTGTCAAAGTTTATTTCTTCATTTGAATATATAACGTGTCTTGATTTTATGTCTGTCTAAACCTAGGTATACCTCTCCATGTATCATAAAGTTGATTTGTCTTTCATCGATGCTTTATTTCAAAGGTTTAGATCTTCCTTTATTTAAGAATAAATGTATATAACCATGCACACCTCAGGATTTAGATACCTTATATGTATATTTGTTTTATCGAGAAAGTATTAATATCTTTTAAATATGAATTAGGGTATATAGGAGTTAAGATTGTCTTTGAGCTTGAAGGCATGACTTGTTTGTTAAGTGTTGCTTAATCAATAATTGTCAATGGCCTCATTTATGATTGAAATGCTTATATAAATTTCCATATTATACAACAATAAATAAATACATTTGAAATTTACGTAATGATCAAAATTGTAGGGTTTCCATGACTGAAACTTCACAAGGACAACATTCTCTTGCTATTTGATGACAGAAAACTATTGATGTGATTAAGGCTAAATATAATGACCTTTCCTTTTATAGTCAATATGTGTCTCAATTCCTTTTATATAGAGGCACCTTCATCTGTAAAGCCCCGCAAATGATGTTTTGGGTTTCAACAACCATCATTACTTTTCTAAGTAGCATGCTAAGAGTAGTGATATATTGTCTATGTGTAGGAAACTAGTTTGCATTCATTCTCGTTCACTATCATTAACTTAATACCGTTCACCTAATCTTTCTTGTCTTTTCCTAGTTAAAATTCAAGTGATGTTGTCTAGAAAAATGTTAAGAGGATGGTGAATTGGGAGTTTTAAAAACAATTCAATAAACTTTTTAGGGTAAATTACACCAAACCAAACAGAACAATTATTTTTTTACACCTAAACCCTTTTCATGAAAATAAAGTTCAGAAACATGATTTTATGCATGAAAAATGTTATAAGTTTGTTGAAAAGGGGTTGAGTATAAAAAAAAGTTCAGGGGGTTTGGTCTAATCTATCCTTTTTATAAACTAACAACTATATAAACAAATATGAAGAATGAGATGATCAATATAAGTTAAGATTTTCAAACTAATTACATTTAAGGTGATTTAATTATGGACACCAACGTCCTTGTCATGATAAGGTACTCGAAAAAACTTTACGAGTACTAATCCTTCCATGTGGGTCTAAGCTAAAAACTCAAATAAAAAAGTTTACACTAATGAATATGTCATGAAAAGTCAATATGGTTTCAACAATTCCAAAGAAAAAAATTCTAGTCTTTGCAAAGAATCTAGAATCCAAATTACTCAAATATAATCTTGGAATATATTATATCTCTCGTAAGATGGATAATAAATGAATAAAAGTTGTGTTATTCATACACTATTTTGGTTCTAGCATTATGATACAAAACAGAATTCCTATACAATCGAGTAAATTTAATCTTCATTCATTTAAAGATTAAATTGTTTATAAATTAAATAAGAAGAACACACCTTTGTCAATTTCTTAGAGATGAAGGTGATGTATTTTCTCCTTGGCTTAATGCTCCAAAGTTGCTTCAGAATTGCTCCTAAAAGTCCCCGAAATGCCTATAAATTGCCCCAAAATTGAAGAGAAAAAATATGTTTTTTTTTTGGAATTTTGAATTTTCTCCTTATACCCAATATAATTATGTGTAAATAGTGTGCTAATGATGGAGATAAAAATTTGATTATATGGGTGAAGGAGGTACAAAATTTACCTTGTTCCCATAACCCCAATTCCCATCAAAATGGACAAAAAACTAAGGAAAACTTTCCACTAACCCAGTAACTTTTGACTGCTTAAAAATTCCACTAATTTATATTGATTTTTGACTTACTAAGGGCCATAATAGTGGGAATTAACTAATTACGAAAATGCCTTATAATTAATTAATTTCTGACACTCTCCCATTTGGTCCTAGTAAGAAAAACTTCATAATTCGTTTAAGGAACATAAGGTGCACGATTAAGCAGAATAATAATTATTGCAACAATTTAATAATTCACTAATGCAAGTCATGGTGGTTTTAGACTATTCAGGAGCATGGTTTCTTCCATGTACCACAACATCAATGTTTTATTTAATCAGGACTATAATGTGGGTTGTCATAATGGCGTCATAATGTCCTTTGAGAAAAGACTATTGCAGTCACAATATAGGTTACATTTACATGCATGCATACATTAAAGACAGAAATGATACAAATTTGAAAGCACTTTTATTGAATTCAAAATAGTAGTGTAAAAAAACTAAACTAATAAGAATCATAATCAACTAATCGAGACCCATCTCTTCAATATGTTTCATAAAGATCTTTAGAGATATTTCTTTCATAAGAGGATCTGTTATGTTATCACTCATACTAATGTGATCAATTGACACTCGTTGTATCAAAACTTCTTCTTTAACTGACAGGTTCTTCATCTCGATATGTTTAGCCGCCTTAGTGTACTTATCATTTTTTGAAAAGAACGTTGCTGCAACATTATCACAGTAAATTTTCAGCAGCTTAAATATTGACCCCATGATTTTAAGTCCTGAAATGAAATTTCGTAGCTATAATCCATGATTTGTATCTTTAAAGCAAGCTAAGAATTCGGCCTCCATAGTTGATGACGCAATAACAATATGCTTATGTCTTTTCCATGAGATGACTCCTCTAGCAATGGGTAAGGCATAACAAAAAGTTCTATTCCTACTGTAAAGGTATCCTCCAAAATCTGAGTGTGAGTATACGACCACGTCAAGGTGATCATTCCTCCTATATGTGAACATGTATTCTTTAGTACCTTGTAGGTACCTCAATACTTTGCATATTTTTAATGATGATTTCTAGAATTTCTTTGATATCTGTCGAGCATCCCAATAACAAAACTGATATCCGGTTTAGTGCAAGCCTGCACATATACTAAGCTCCATACAAGCAAGGCATAAGGCACACCTTTCATATACTTTCTTTATAATTCACTTCTTGGGCATTGTCTTAAGATGAACTTATCCCCTTTTCGAAGTGGAATGTCAATGAGATTGCATTTTTTCATGTTGAATCTTTTGAACATTTTATTAATGTAAGCTTTTTGAGATAGTACCAACGTTCCACATGATCTATTTTGGGACATCTCTATCCCGATCATGAAGGAAGCCTAACCCGTATATTTCATTTTAAAGTTTTCAGAAAGGTATTCCTTGGTTTCAGGTAATAAATCAAGGTCATTGCTAATGATAAGAGAGTCGTCCATGTATAGAACTAAAAATACAAACTCACTCCACTGATATTTAGGTATATACACTGGTCAACAATGTTTTCCTTAAACCCAAAGTAGATAATGGTATCATGAAACTTAAAGTACCACTAACGAGGAGCTTATTTTAGACCATATATTAACTTCTTTAACATATAGATAATGCTTTTTATTCCTTCTTTTACAAAACCTTGTGGCTATGCCATGTAGGCTTCTTCTAAATTCCCATTTAGAAAAGATGTTTTTACATCCATTTGGTGCAACTGTCAATCATAATGAGACACTAATGCCAATATGACTATCAGAGAATCCTTCTTTGAAACTGGAGAGAAAGTTTCATTATAATCAATACCTTCTCGTTGATTAAGACCTTTGGAAACTAGTCTGGCTCTATGTTGTTCGATATTACCTTTTGAGTCGCATTTGGTTTTAAATACCCATTTACACCCGACTTATTTTTGTCTTTCTAGTAATTCTACTAACTCCCATACTTGGTTGTCATTTATAGATTTTATTTCTTCAGTCATGGCATCAATCCATTTATTAGAATAATTACTATTCACATCTTGCTCATAAGAAACAAGGTCATTAATTTCCCTTATGCTAAATTCCACCTCTTATACATACACCACATAATCATCAGGGATAACTGATCTCCTTGCAGTGTTTCTACAATAGGTCCATTGATTTAAGTTTCATTATGTGGTTGTTCAGGTGGGTGAACATTGACTTATTGTTCTTTCTCCCCCTATCATTCTCCCCCTTTTTGTTCAGGAATATACAAAGGTTAAGAATTAAAAATTAACTTATCTCCCCCAATGATAGTATATACACCCTCTAAACTAAGCAAGGGATAAATAGAATGGGATAACAAGCTAAAAACATGCAATTGTGCATAAAGTGATGAGAACATTAAAGCACATGGGCAAAAAAATCACAACTAATCCAACAAATAATAATGGATACCAAATAAGATGCAAGAAACATATACCAATATGATACATAAGTATTAATCATGTGATATCAACAAAGAATGCAACAAGATGGATACCAATTATGAATTAAAGAATTAATGGACTAGCTAAACAAGGCAAAGACTAAATAAAAATATCATAGATATACATACTCTAGATATACCAAAGATGCACACACATATATATAGATATAAACACACAAATGACACAAAATAAGATAAGCTTTTCACACCCGTATGGCAAAAACGTGTCATATAGAAACGAAAGTGTTGGGGTGTGTGATAGAAATGACTTTTGCGTGTATGTTTTCTTTGTCTTTTGTCGTTGTTGTACAAGCTCCTTCTATACATCAAAAATTCCCTTGAACCTACAAAATTCTAACAAAACTAGTGTAGTGGTAAGTAACGGTATCAATCCACTTCCTAGGGAGTAAGCTAGAGACAAATTCAAATGTAATTCACTTTTTCTTTTCTTTTTGTGCTTTTTCACTTTTTCTAATAATTTTTTTTTAGCTTTTTCAATATTAAAACAATAAGGTGAGGTGATGATTTAAATTAAACTAAACTAAATGTGAGATAAAAACAACTAACAAGAAAGTTACTAAAATGAGAAATAAAGTCTAAACTAAAAATAAGAGATAAAGTGAGGCAAATAATTGTGAGAACAATTAAGGAATGAGATTACACCACAAATTTTAGTTATTCTAATTAATTAATTTAATTATTTAAATTCTCCCAAATTAATATCAAAATTACAAACCAACTCTCGTTGCGAGTGTAATTATAATAGTAATCTTTTAGAATGTTAAGTTTAACACCCCACAACTCTAGAAAAATAGATCCACACTCCTTTTAGTTAATCACCCGCTAGGATCGATCAATTAAAATTTATGTCAATCTTAGAAATTAAATTTAGAGTTGAAATTCAAGTTATAATACCCCACTTAAGAAACCCCTATCTCTAGTTCGAATCTAAAATGGGTATTATAATTAGAATTTCGATTTTCTCTCGAAAATCATTTACCCTCTCTCGAGGCATAAATTTAAGGGTGAGGAATTAAAATTAACATTCAAAGGGACTTTTCAAGTAATCAAATTAATTAAACTAAAATAACATCAAATAAGGGTTTTACCCCACCCCTTGAAAGGGGTTTTAGGCTAACATGATATGAAATATGACAAATTAATCATCAAAGGCATAAAATAAATGAGAAGAGAAGAGTACAATCAAACCCCAATCTCTTGATGCTTAATTCATCTTCAATCCATGAGTTGAAATTCATAATCCATCAACTTGAGTGATCCAAACAATGTTACATAAAAATTTCACTCAAATTAATCCTCACACAATTATCACTCACAAATATCTAAAAAAATAAAAATAAAACTATTTACAAAATGAAATTTATCCTAATTTATTTCTAAACTAAAATTTCTCTCTCTACAATTCTCTCTACCTATTTTATGATGAGTTTTCAAAAGGCCTTGAGGTCTTCTTTTATATGCAATTGGAGCTAAGGGGTTAAATTGGGAAAATAAGGATGTGCACATGAGGGGTGTGAGGTATGAGGATATATCGGTGAGGGTTATATGGAGAAAATGCACAATTGTGCATGGATTGTGTGAGTTGATGGGGACAAGTGGGAAATGGGGGAATAAATATCAAATTATGGAAAAAAGAGTTGGGGGTATTTTTGGAAATATGGGAAAAGGGGTTAATGGTTTAAAACATGTGAGGTAATTGTTAGGTGACTTGGTCTTTTCGTTTGTAACAGATATAAGAAATCTGTTAAGGCCTTGTTTGATGCGCCGTATAAGAGGGTCGTATTGGATTAAAATATCCTATCCAATGTTTGGTATAGTTTGGGATAGGATATGAGATGGAATAAGTTATGCTAAGTGAGCTTCTTATCCCATAAGGAATAGGATAAAAAAAACCACCTCTAAGGTGGTATAAAATTATCCGGTGTCAAGCATGTAAATAAAGTTACTAAAGTACCCTTATTAAGTTAGAGACTCCAAAAGAATTTGGATTCTTAACCCTCATCATGTATACCTACCTACGGATGTTTCTCAACTTCATAAATATAACAAGAGACTTCATCACCGATTTCCTTCATCACCTATTCTCCTCACCGATTTTCTTCATCACCTATTTCATCAATCAGGTTTGAACTGGTACGTGTTATATACTGTTGTATATATATTTTGTATAGATACCTGTTGCTGTATATATATACAACAGGTATATATATATATATATATATATATATACCTGTATATACACAGCAGGTATATATATATATGCAAGTATACATATATATATATATACCTGTTATATATATACATATGTATATACACATATACACATGTATATATATACATACATATATATATATATATATATATATATATATATATATATATATATATATATATATATATATATATATATATATATATATATATATATATGTGTGTGTGTATTGTTGTGTATATGTGTATATACACATATACATATGTATATACACATATACACAACAATACATATATATATGTGTGTATATACACATATACACATGTATACATATATATGTGTATACACATGTATATACACACATATATATATGTATACATGTGTATATGTGTATATACATGTGTATACACATATATATGTATACATGTGTATATGTGTATATACACATATACACATGTATATATATATACATATATATGTGTATATACATATATATATATATATATATATATATATATACATATATATGTGTATATACATATATATGTGTATATACACATATATATGTATATATATATATATATATATATATATATATATATGCAAGTAATACACATATACACAACAATACATATATATATACCTGCGATATATATATATATATATATATATATATATATATATATATATATATATATAATACACATATACACATCAATAGATATATGCAAGTAATATAATCTATTGATGCAAGTAATATATATAATATACATATACACAGCAATACATATATGCAAGTAATATATATATATATATATATATATATATATATATATATATATATATATATATATATATATATACCTGCATATAACAGGTATAGGGGCAAACAGGTACTATATACCTGCATATAACAGGTATAGGCAAACAGGTATATATATATGTATACATATATATATACACATGTTGTGTATATACATATATATATACATGCATATAATAGGTATACATATATATACACCTGCTGTGTATATATATATATATATATATATATATATATATATATATATAGAGAGAGAGAGAGAGAGAGAGAGAGAGAGAGGATCAAGTGAGGTCCCAATTTGAGGTCCCTGAATGAGGTCCCAATTTTTTAAAATAGTAAAACAAATATTTTGGGGCTAATTTTTTTTGTATGGTTCTTAAACATTTCAGTAGGACCATAAAAAAATAATCAGATCAAAATGAATTTTTTTACTATTTTAAAAAAATCGGTCAAACCGTGTCAATTTTTAAGTTGTTTTTAAGGTGTTGAAAACTGACAAAGTTTGACCGATTTTTTTTAAAATAGTAAAAAAATTCATTTTGAGTTGATTATTTTTTTATGGTCCTACTGAAATGTTTAAGAACCATACAAAAAAAATCAGCCCCAAAATATTTGTTTTACTATTTTAAAAAAATGGACCTCAAACTCGGGGACCTCACTTGATCCGCTCTCTCTCTCTCTCTCTCTCTCTCTCTCTCTCTCTCTATATATATATATATATATATATATATATATATATATATATATATGTGTGTGTGTGTGTGTGTGTGTGTGTGGAGTGTTAAAAAAAGCACCTAAAAAACAGTTAAAAAAATAATAATCTTTAAAAAAAATATTTTTTTAAAAATTATGTGGAGTGTCATGTTTTTATACAACATTGAGTTAAAATGGACCTTTCGCCAAACCCCTCCCAAAAAAAGTAGTTAATATTAATTTTACCCATATTGTAATTTTTTATATGCTATTGAAGTGTTCAATGCTTATGCTTAATATATGATATACTTTTTGTAATTAAAATGGTGCTCATACAATTTTTTGAAAATTGTTAAATATGGAAATTAGCGAAGATGAGGTCATCGCATATATGATGTTCCAAAAGTTGGTCAATTTGTTTATTGTTGGGTATAGATGCTATGGATGATATAGATGGTCAGGACGAGGAGAGTATTGACTTAAATGGTGCTACTCCAACACCAGTTGTGCAACCTTCCTCCAGTGTTCCTAACCCAAGTCAGAGAAAGAGAAAAAGAAAAAGAGATACTTGGAGTGTGGGCATGCAAGATATGGCAACAGCTTTTACCTCGTTTGTAGAAAATCCGAACAAAAATTTTGAAGCACTTAGTGAAAAATTTGGTGAAGATAAAGTAGGAAATAACAGGAAAAAATGCTTGAGGAGCTTAACACTATGACTACTCTGAATGCAAGGGATCGCGTTTATCTAGCTAGAAAAATTGCCGAGCGAACGGATTAAGTGGACATATTTCTTTCGATGTCAAACGAAGACCGCATAGAGTTTGTTGCCCAACTACTTGAGGAGGGATTTTAGAAATTTAAATTATTAACGCTTTGATTTGCAGACCTATGTTTTCGATGGATTAATTTTAATAATTTATTATTTCGACTTTAAGACCAATTTGGATTACTATATGCTGGTATTGATGACCTTGTAATGATGTCACGTTGCTATATTGATTTTTCAATTTTCAATTTTAGTTTGCTTCATTATGAATGTATTAAAAAATATGTTATTGAGTTAAAATAAGTGATAACGGTATATTTTTGTATTTTTTAAAATATTAAATACAAAATAAGGGTATTCTTGGAAAACTGGAGATAAATTAATCATATCCGGAGCATTTCAAACACAGGATTGTATTATTATATCCCATCCCATCTTCTTATCCTGAAGTGTTCCAAACGCAGTATTGGAATACGCCTTATACGATCCATCCTTATCCTATCCAATCCGACTCTTATCCTATCCTATCCAAACCCCTTATACGGCGCATCAAACGAGGCCTAAGGCTCAAATGGGAAGTGGGTCTTTGGCATGGAGATGGTTTAAAAGGGGAGTAAATGGGTAATCGGGTTTGAAAGGTGGGTCGGGTAGCTAAGGTTGGACGGGTCGCGGGTTGCTGACCAAGTCCGACCGGAGGTTGTTTGGTTTGACGCCGGCATTCTGGGTTTAAGGGATTCCGGCTTTGGAGGGCGTCGCCGTGGTCGCGAGGGGTGACGCCGTGGGTGGTCGCCGAAATGGGGCAGTCGCGACCGGAGGTAGGGGTAGGTGTCCGCCGGCGTCTAGCCAAGGCAGGGGATGGCTCCGGCAGGATTTTCGGGTTGCTAGGGTTTATGGTGTATAAAGGTTGGGAAATGGGTGTGGAGATGGATAGAGAAGAGGGTTTTAATGGTGGAAAGGGGTGGGAGGTTTGGGGATGTTGGGTATGAAGGAGAGAGGAGATAGAGTGAGTTGTTGGGGAAGAAGATGGATGGGGGTGATTGTGTGTGTGTGGTGAGGTGTATAGGATTATGATGTGGGTGAGGTGGTAGTTAGGTGTATGTGAGTATGTATGGCATTGGGGTGTCAGTGCTAGGGTGTGTGTGTTTAATTTGGACACCTTAAAAATAACTAACACTAAAAAAAACTAATAAAACTAAAAATCTAAAATAAAAATCCTACTTCTAATAATAAAATAAAGACTCAAATTAAAAATAAAACTAAAACTAAAAAATAAAAAATAAAATCTAATAAAATTAAAATTAAAATCCTAAATAAATGTAAAATCAAATAAAACTTAAAATATATAAAATCCTAAAAATTCTAATCCTAATAAAATAAGACTAAACTAAAAGCTAATAAAAATCAAAATAAAATAAAATTATAATAATAAAGATAAAATAGAAAAATAGAAAACAAAACCTAGAAAATACTAAATAAATCTAAAATAAATCCTAAAAATAAAAATGACTCAAACTAAAAATCTAAAAAATGATAAAAAGACACAAACAAAACACACACAGGGTTTAGGGTAGGTTTAGGGATTGGTGAATTAACTCCATTTTAACTGCAAATTGCTTGGAAATATAGCTTTTGATACCGCAACTGCAATTAAGCCTGCATATTGAACAATTAAGCGCATAAGACCCATATTGTCAAGAATTAGCAACTAAAGTACGTCTATTTGGGGTAAAATTGTACAATTTTGGGTGCTTATCAGTGTGAACTAGTAACAATTAAATTTAGACCCAATCACTTAAAACATGTTCACGGAGTTCTCAATTGATTGCAAACTTCATCACATTTGAATATAACCTCATGTGACAATATAGATTGAACTCAATGAACAAACATACACAATGCATATAAGACTAGCATGTTAATGATTCTACACACCAATAGAGTCATGACATTGAAAACGCAACTAGGATAAACGGACATTGTGCAAATCGTTGATATACCATCCAATCTCCCTCAATAAACATATATTATTAATTTTGAATGAATATATCAAACAAACATAGTCCTTGGCAATTATTTTTCTTTTTAATGCCATATTTTCTTTTAGGCTTTTGGACCACATATTTTTGTAGGTCCAAACAAACTGTGGCTTACTATTCGCAAAGGATAATAAATTCTTTCAGAGCCCTTCCCCGTGCACTTTTATATTTATCATTTTTTATAACTCACACAAATCTCACATGCAACGAATTTTGACATGCACTAGTTCTCCTATGTCACAAATATGTAGATGACAAGATTGGTACGATAACATCTAATAAAGTTCAAATATAACATGTGACAATTAAATTTCAAACGAGCTCGTGCATGTGTAAAAAGAGGCATATAAAAATAGAATCCATTTAATCAATACAAAATCCAACTACTCCATGTAATCATGGTAATTAACATACTAAGGAGTGCCAATCTAAACCAAAAGTTCTAGCCACATGGGAGCGTAAAAGATGGGATTCAAATACAAGTATATGCCAGATAAAGTGTGTCAAACAAAAATACACACAAAATAAAAATCTTTTAGAGTTTTTGACAATTTTTAACAAAAAATAAAAATATGTACTCAAAAGACACACAAAAATCATTTGAATTTTTCATTAAGCTTAAATTACCGAGAGATAAAAACCCAAATGATAAACAAAAATATTTTTATATTTTTTATTTAATGCAAATTAAAATGAAAGAATAAAATACAAAAGATAAATAAGTCATGATTTCTAACATAAGATATGAAATAAAGTAATGACTAGAAAATGACTAAACATGCATACACCTAGCAATGATATATAATATGAAGCACAAAAGCTAGAGTATGCAAACAAAACTAACACATTCAACCTTTAAATTTTTCAAGGGAGGAAGCATGTGAAAGTAAATGAGAATCAAAAACCCTATCTTATAAAGCTACCAAGTCGGATCTCCTAACCCAAACTAGTGACGAATGACGATCTCGGGGTGTAGGAATCTTGGCTACCTCGATTGCCTTACCTTTGGATTTTCTAGGAACTCATTTAAAATCAAAACAAAATTTCATAAAATGACCTTTTCGACCACAATGTGAACACTTCAACTCACGGCGAAAAGATTTACCTGAGGAGTGATCTCTAAAGGCTTTCCTAGGCGATTCTCCAAAAACGTTGGTTTTGGCTAAATGAGTTGATTCATTACAAGGATTGAAGCCTAAACCACATGTGTCATTTTTTATTTGGCCCGTGCCTTAGATTTTATCAAGTTTTTCGGACCTACACTCCGAATTAAATTTGAATTTTCTAGAGTCTTTTAGTTTATTTTCTAATTCTAAATTTTTAGACTCAAACAACACATTTTTCTCTTCAAACTCGAGAAGCTCCTTTTTCAAGGATTCCATTAAACCCCTAAGGCTATCTCTCTTGCCTTCTATATATTCTAGCTTCTCTCGAAGAGATCTCTCTCGTGTCTTAAGGTCTTCCACTAACGCACTCTCATCAATGACCTTGACGCGCTCTTTTAAACTCGCTTCTAACGTCAAATTAGCTCTTTTTAATTTAATAGATTCTTCATAAAGTTCTTGAAAAGCATTTTGAAGTTCACTCACATTAGCCTCTTCTTCATTTTCACTCTTTCTTTCTTCTTCACTCTCACTACCATAAAAAATAAGGGAATTATAAACTTTGACCTTGAAAGTGTCATGTGTTAAAATTTAATCATTAGAAGAGTGTTCACTATCACTCACATGACTAGACATAAAAGCCACAATTTTGGGCTTAGAGGAGGAATCGGGTCCCTCTTTATTATCACTATCACTAAGGGTTGCATTAAAGACTTTGGTTACTTACCCTCTCTCCTTAGTTTAGTGGGGCACTCAAAAGCCCTATGGCCATGCCCTTCACAACCAAAACACCTATTTGACTCGTCCCTAATTAAATTTTCAGTAATAGGAGTAGGGATTTTCTCGGCTTTGTCATGCGTAGATTTTTCAAATTTCTTAAAATCATTTTTAAATTTATCTTTGTTCAATTTAAGAAATTTTCAAAACTTTCTAGCAAACAAGGCCATATCTTCCGAGTCACTATCACTCTCGCTCTCTACTACTTATTTTTCCTCTTTCCAAGATTTTAAAGCAAATCCCTTTTCAATTTTCTTTTCATTTTTAGAGGGAAACATGTCCACTTCATAGGTTTGTAAATCACCTACGAACTCTTCTAATTTTGTAGAGGCTAAAGTTGGTAAATAATTTAAAACGGTCACTTTTGGAATGAATCTATCGGGTAGGGACCTTAAAATTTTTTTTACTACTTGGTTGTCAAGTATTTTCTCTCCCAAATTAAAAGATGAATTAACAATATCAGAAAATCTAGCATAAAATTCATCAAAAGTTTCTTTTTTGTTCATTTTGATGGTTTCAAATTGAGTGGTGAGGTTTTGGAGTTTCGAAGCTTTTACGACACTTGTACCTTCATGAGTGAGTTGAAAAATATCCCACGCTTCTTTAGCAGTCTCACACGTCATAATGCATCGGAATTCATCCGGTGTGACAGCGCTAAACAAGGTGTTTAAACCTCGAGAATTCAAATTTGATAATTTAAATTCACTCCCACTCCATCTATCGACCGGTTTGGGAACACATATATTATCTACTAAATGAGTTGGTGGAGACCACTCGTTAACTACAGATAACGAAACCCTCTCTTTGATAGATTTAAGTGTCGATTTCATACGCGCTTTCCAGTACGCCTAATTAGAACCATCGAAAATAGGAAATTTTGAGAATGGGGAAAATTCCATTTTAGCCAAAAATAGTTAAGGATCTTTAACGAAATAATTTATCGTGTTGGCTCTGATGCCAATTTAAAAGCGGTAGCTTTTCTTAATCAACACTCTGATACCACTTGTTGGAACCGTGCGCGATTCCAACTTACGGTACGGACGAACAATCTGTTTTACTCCGAGAGGTCACCGAATGCTTCCAAGGCCCGATTGACCAAAGTCAACTCCCCGAACCGGATCAAACTCTTTGGAATATCGAAGTACATCTTCTAAACTTTCCAAGGTTCCTCCCCATACGCGATTCTAACTCACCATGTGAACGAACGATCCATTCGCGTCCGAAGTTTTCCCATCTAAAGGACCGACGAGCGCTTCCGAGCCACATTTGACCCAAAGTTAACTCCCAAACGCGGGAGCAGTCCAAAGGAATTTCGAATGTATCTAAATTACCTTTCCAACGGTCCACCCCGTATGCGATTCGAATCAATAGTTTGCGCTCAACGATCGATTTTCCAAAAAAGCCTAAAAGACACTGCCAAACGATAGGTCCCAGACCCTGCCCTATCGGCAGTGGGCCTAAACACACCTGCCAATTGGCAGGACCAGGGCTATATCGATCGATAATTCCCTAGGCCTATAAAAAGGAGGCCTTGACCTCATTGTAAAAGGGAGCATAGATCTAAAATACATCACTCTCAGCAAATCCAAAAAACCTCTCTCGAAGTCAGCGTGATTTTCAAATCCAAATCCCTTTCCAACCTTCACTTTTCATCAAACTTGGTGAATTCACTACCCTCCAACATCACCCAAGTGCAAGGGATTCTCTCCAACATTCAAAATCAAGCTCAAGATCTTTAAGAAGTTCCAATTTTCTCAATTCTCTCCTTAAGCTCTCATAAATTCGCATTAACTTGTTTTTATTATTTAGCACTTTTATTTTCTCTCATCTCACATATCCTAATATACTTTTTATTTAGTATTATTTCACATCGCTTATTTTCATACAAATAAAAACCCAAAAAACAAGAAAAAGAGGGTTTGCCCATAAATTCCAAACGGGAATTCTCACACTTTTCTTACACTTTTCTCACAACTAAAACACTTTTTTACATACACACACAACACACAAATAAGAGAAGTCCCCGGTTAGATTTATGGGATAAAACCCACCCCCTCGTTTTGTATGCGAACTACGTGGACTTTGATTCCTTTATAGGCAACATAGGCGTCTCGGGGTAAAACTCGAGACTCGAGTCCTATTCTCACTTTGTCTCTCAATTTCTATTTTCTCTAAATTCAACTCTCTTAGATTACATATATTTATATTCATATATTTGTTCTTAGTGGCATATTATTCCACATATGTTATCATTCCATTATAGCGATCAACGCAAGGATAATCGCGTAAATCCTATTTTCTAATATTATTTTTAAGAACCTTCCTACAGATGACTCGCTTTATCTCTTCCATGATACAAGTATATGATTCCTATCTCCACTATATATACACATGCACACATATCATGGGGAAAATAAAAGTAAAATAGCAAAAACCCATGAGAGACTGTAAGGGAGGAATGGGTGCCTAACACCTTCCTATTTCGTAACTTAGCCTTCGGACCCTTTTCGAATCATTTTGGTTTTGTATGCATCAGTATGTCCTTGGATGTTATCCTTCGGGATGGATCCCTTTCTTTTTTATATTTTGAGTAAAATAGACTGGCGACTCCATCTCTCTACATTTTTCACCTCATCAATGATGCCGGCCGAAGTGCTCCCGAGAGGGATGCACGGGACCTAGGATCCTCCCTCTACCCGCCTGCCGCGAGTATCGGGGATGGCCACAATTTTCTTTCTTTTTTCTCCTTTTTTGGGCTTTTTGCCCTTGTTTTCGATGATAAATTTCAATAATTTCCAGATCCAATAGACAACTCAATGATGCATGTTCTCGATTTTAGAAGTTATTAGACTTTAGTCCTCAATCCTTGATATTATGAATAACTTCATGAATTAAACTTTAATCCCATGAGTACATGCACTTTTCTTGCTTTATTCATTTGTTTTAAGATTCTTATAACTCGATAATATTTTGTTACATTATATATGCTTACACCGAGTAAGATTTGTTCCTTTCGTCATTTGTGAGTGTTGATACTAAATTTAGTCTGCTAACGTGGATCAATTATGTGAAGACACGTGTCAATCTACATGGCACCCTCGAACATTTTTTACAACACCTTGACTTCGAGGAACTCAACCTTCCCGACCAACTCAGGCGCTCCAAGCAGCAAGTGTTCTCCGAGGAACTTTATTGTACCGAGAAACTCATGTATACCGAGCAGCTTAGGCGGTTCGAGCTGCACCTCGTACAAAGCATTTATAATCGGATAATTAAGAGGATTGAATGCGCATTAAATGCTGATTCTTATCATACATATGTACACGCCTATTGGACAGCTATGTAATATTATCTCGTATGTACAACCTCAAGGCTATAAATACATTGTAACCTCCTCATTAGCGGAGGACTCGAAATTTCTTGGTAAAACATCTATTATCAAGAATTCCAAACAGTCAGCAATAACAAAAAAGTGGACGTAGGCCATTCCTTCGAGGCTGAACCACTTTAAAATCCTTTGTCTTATTTATTTTTTATCTGTGATTAAATAATTAGGGATAATCAAATTTTTTACATCAACAGATTGGGGCCGTTTGTGGGAAACGACTAAAACTATCATTTTTCACCAAAACAATTCATCTCCAATGGCTGATAATCCTGAACCCAGTAATCAAAAGGATGGAAATCCCCCAAATCCATCCACTCCTCCAAGTGTCCAAGATCTCGCCGGAATAATGGCTAATCTAACCCAAGGCCAAACAGCCATGCAAGAAACTACGCGACAACTCATGCAAATTATCCAAGGTGGGGCGTCGACCCATTCAGGGCAACGAATCGTTCAAAGAAACACCCGTTTACTTTCTTCACGTACTAGGCATACCGATTCCTATCGCACTGAAAGATCTGATGATTTTTCTTATCAACCGGGTCGAACTTCGTCAGTACGAGCCACAAATACTGAACAACATATCACCCTCTCTCCAGAAAGGACTAGTGCATTGGAGAGATTAAGTAGGGCCTCTCGGTTTGATCGATTGGGCCGTATAAGGAATAAGAGTCCTCCTAAGGCTATATCGAGGAACTTTCGATGACCATCCGATCTAAGGGAGGGTTCTGCCCAATCACGACCCGCTGCTCGTCATGATAAATCCCAGGAAGCAACTTCAATACGATCAATTGCTCGAACCAACAGGACCGAGGAGGAAAATGATGCATGGAAAGGCTCTATTCAAAGGTTGGAGGATAGATTAGGGGAGATGGTTAAGGCCAAGAATCCTCTACAAAGAACTTTTGTCCAAGGGACATCCAAGTAATTGTGGATTTTCCCACACCATCAAAGTTCAAAGCCCAAGTGGTAACACCAAAATATGATGGAAAAACTGATCATGTTCTCCATATAGAATAATATTAAGCAGCTGCTGATATCTATGTTGTTCCAGACGAGATACGATGCAGGGAGTTTTCAGGAACTCTCACTGGATCTGCTCAAATATGGTACAACAATCTTCCTCGGGGGAAGATTGAAACTTTCTTTCAACTGGTCGAGCTCTTTATTAGAAACTTCTGTTTTAGAGCAAAACCAATTAAACGAGTAGCACACTTGTTAAGTGTTAGACAAAAAGCAGGTGAGAGCACCAGGGATTATATAACTCGTTTCAATAAGGAGAATTTTGAAGTTATTGATTACGAGGAAAAGACAGCGATTACTGCTTTGATGAGTGGACTGTTGCCCAATAAATTATACTACACTTTGGCCAAAGATCCACCCTGGTCCATGTCAGAACTGATGGCAAAAGCGGCCAAAATCATGAATGCCGAGGAGGCTATGGCTGCGAAGAAGAATATGGACACTAAAGAGACCAAGGTGGAGGTTAATAAAGCTAAAAAGAAGGAGCATAAGAACAATGGTGGTGAAAAGCAGTCAAAAGCAAACCCATCATGGGAAATGTTGAAGAAATTTGAAAATTATACTCCTTTGAAAGTAGTCATAAACCATGTTCTGAAAGAAATAAAAAACAACGAGGAGCTAAACTGGCCAGAGAAAATGAAGACAGACCCTGGAAAGAGGAATAAGGCCAAATATTGCGAGTTCCATAAAGACCATGGTCACACGACCAAAAATTGCATAGCTCTTCAGAATGAAATCGAAGCACTCATTAGACGAGGAAAGTTGGCCAAGTATGTTGATCGCAGAAATGAGGGAAAAAGCAACGATTGAGCAAGACAAAGGTCTAGATCTCCTTGTCGAGCAGAAGAAAACAAGAAAAGAGGTAATGAAGATGATCCAGAAGACGATCCCGATCTCCCCAAAAGACCAAGACAGCCAGAGCGTGAGGTATTTTCAATTCGTTTTGGATCATTTGATTGTAATGTTATTACAGGTGGAGATGCAGGAGGTGGAGACCTTACTGCAGAAAGGAAAGCTTACTTCAATGAAGCCCAAGCTTGTTCATACATTCAGCGAATAAATCTAGCTGAGGATGATCGCCCGAGGAAGGTGAACAAAGAAAAACTGGTTATCAGTTTCTCCAAGAACGATCTCGCAGGAGTGCTATATCCTCATGATGATCCATTGGCGATCAAAATAAGGATGAAGGAGGTAATGATCTCAAGAGTACTAGTGGATATTGGTAGCTCGAAGGATATCATGTTCTACTCATGCTTTGACAGTTAAATCTAAAGTTGTCTCAATTGGAGCCCTATCACAGGCCCCTCCTCGATTTTGCTGGCGAGAAAGTTTTTCCACTTGGGACGATCATGTTAGATATGTTCATCGGTACATGGCCTGCTTGTCGAACAGAAAAAGTACATTTCTTTGTGATGGATAAGAATATCCAATCATCTTACAATATCATCATGGTAAGGGTAGGTTTGAAGAAGTTCAAAGCAGTACCATCCACTGTACATCAATGCCTAAAATTTCCAACCAACTTTGGAGTAGGAGTAGTAAAGGGTGACCAAAAAGTAGCTCGAGAATGCTACTATTCATCTACCGAGCAAGAAGAACTGGAAGAATATAGGAAAAAGACTACCACCTATCAAGTGGATAAAGGTGCAGAAATTAAAACGTTAGATCCTAGAGACGAGTGGCAGCTCGTAAAAGGTCAGGTGGTGGAAGCTACTGAAAATGTCATTCTGGACGACGAACCCCCAGAGCGAATAAATAAAATCGGTTCATCGTTGGACACCCCACTAAAACAGGAATTGATAGCCTTCCTAAGAAGCAGAAAACAAACTTTCGCATGGAGCCACGAAGATATGCCAGGAATAGACCCAAATTTCTTGTGTCACGAATTTAATGTGAACAAGGAAATCAAACATGTGAAGAAGTGAAGAAGAGTGTTCAGCCCCGAGAAGAACCAAGCTATACAAGAGGAGGTCGAGAAGCTCCAAAAAGCTGGCTTTATTGAAGATGTCAGATATCCAGACTGGTTAGCTAATGTGGTGATGATGAAAAAGAAGAATAACAAGTGGAGGATGTGTGTAGACTTTACCGACTTCAACAAGGCATGCCCAAAGGATCATTTTCCTTTGCCCCGAATTGATCAATTAGTGGACGCTACCTCGGGACACGATTTTTTGAGCTTCATAAATGATTATTCTGGTTACAACCAGATTAAAATGAAACCTGAAGACAGGGAGAGTACCTATTTTATTACCCCTAGGGGAACTTATTGTTATAATGTTATGCTTTTTGGACTGAAAAATGCAGGTGCAACATATCAGAGGCTGTTGAACAAGGTGTTTGCGGAGCAAATCAGTCACAATATAGAGGTTTATGTTGATGATATGATGACGAAGAGCAAGAAAGGTGCTGACCATCTAATTGATCTAGGTCAAACCTTTGATCAATTAGATAAATATCAAATGAAGTTGAACCCTACCAAGTGCATATTCGGAGTACGAGAAGGCATGTTCCTCGGGTATATTGTCAACCAACGAGGTATCAAAGCAAACCCTGAGAAGATCAAGGCTCTATGGGGACTACGATCTCCAACGACGAAGAAGGAAGTGCAAAGTCTCACAGGGCGAGTTGCAGCACTTAATATATTTATATCACGAGCAAGTGACAGATGCCTCCCATTCTTCAAAACCCTCCAAAAAACGTTTGAATGGAATGATGAATGCGAGAAAGCCTTTCAAGAGTTGAAAAAATACCTGGGAGCACCTTCTCTGTTGTCCAGGATAGTGATGGGAGAAAGATTGTACTTGTATCTAGCAGTGTCGGAGAATGCAGTTAGCTTGGCATTGATAAGAATGGAGGATGGAGTGCAAAAACTGATCTATTACACTAGCAAGGCCTTCCGAGGAGCAAAGATCAGATATCCAAGACTAGAGAAGTTGGTGCTAGCGTTGATTGAAGCGAGTAGAAGAATGAGGCTGTACTTCCAAGCTCATACCATAGTTGTGTATACTGATATGCCATTGAGGCAAGCTCTCTATAAACCAAAAAAATCAGGGAGATTGATGTTCTACGGAGTAGAACTTGGTGAATATGACATAGTTTATGAACCTAGATCGTCTCTTAAAGGGCAAGCAGTAGAAGATTTTATAGCAGAGTTCACCTACCCTGATACCCCCGAGGAGAAAAAGCTGAACACCGACCAACAAGTGGATGTTATAGGATCATCAGATTTAAACCCCGACCAACTTAGGTCCATTGACGAGCAAGAGGTGGTCGACGAGCAGCAAGAAGTGATAGGGGAGGATAGAAAGAAGAAACAAATATTCCATCAAGGAACTTTATCCGATCAAAAATTTAAGGATGAAGTACCTATATGTGGATGGCTCATCCTGCACTACAGGCTGTGGGGCAGGGATTGTTTTAAACAGCCCGAATGAAATAGATGTGGAGTATGCTTTGCGATTCCAATTCAAGGCTTCTAATAATGAGGCTGAATACGAAGCTATGATTGCATGACTTAGTTTGGCAAAAACCATGGGGGCAAAGCAGGTTATCGTATTCAGTGACTCGCAACTGATCGTAAATCAAATGCTGGGAGTATATGCAACCAAAGGAGAATTAGTGATCAGGTATCATGCAAAAGAAATGGAGATTTTATCAAGCCTGATTGCAGTACAGATAATTAGGATACCAAGATTGGAGAATGCAAGAGAATATGCCTTAGCTCGGTTAGCCTCGGCAACACGTACCGAGCTGCGAAGAATAATCCCAATTGAAGTCTTGACTAGTCGGAGCATAGACGAAAACCTCATGATGAAATTTATCACCCTTGATTTGGGACCATCTTGGATGGATCCCATCAGAGCATATATTTAAGAAGGGACATTACCAACTCATAAACTCGTAGCCAAGAAACTGAAATTTAAAGTTGCTCGGTATGTATTGACTAATGGTGTTCTATATAGACGAGGAATTATAGCAGGTCTGCAAAGATATGTGCATCCTTCTAAGGTGAAAGACTTGATTGCAGAGGTCCATGAAGGGTCCTGTGGAGCTCATGTAGCAGGTCGACCGCTTGTGCAAAGAGTAATGAAGCAAGGATACTATTGGCCAATAATGAGGGCTGATTGTATAGCCTATGCCAAAAAATATGATAAATGTCAAAGCTTCTCCTCTATCCGAAGAACTCCCCAAGCATTGTTAACACCGATTACTTCCTCTTGGCCATTTTCCATGTGGGGAATTGATTTGGTCGGGCCACTTCCAAAGACCAGGGGAAGATTTAAATATCTTGTGGTCGCGATGGACTACTTTACTAAGTGGGTGGAAGTTGATCACCTTATTGATATGACATATGACAAGGTGTATCAATTTATATGGAAGAACATCATTTGTAGATATGGTCTTCCTCATGCATTCATCACAGACCATGGAACTTAATTTGATAACGAGGAGTTCGCTGCATATTGTCATCAGTCAAACATATTGAAAACCCACTCTGCACCAGGCCATCCCCAGAGCAATGGACAAACTGAAGTGACAAACAGAACGCTGCTGAATGGTTTGAAGAAAAGATTGGATGATGCAAAGGCAAATTGGATCAACGAGCTGCATTCTGTATTGTGGGCTTATCATACTACTCCACGAGCAGCAACAGGAGAATCTCCATATATGTTGGCATTTGGAAGTGAAGCTGTTATACTTGCCGAGATGGGCCTCCCAACACACAAAGTGCTAAATTTCAATTCTCCTGTCAGCGATTTGATGAGAAGATTAGACTTGGATATGCTCGAGGAAGTTAGAGAAGAAGCAACAATTAGGAATGCTGCTTACCAGCAACGAACAACTCTATTCTACAACAAGAGAGTAAAAAAATGTGATTTGAAAGAAGGGGACTATATGCTAAAAAAAGTGATTCAAAAACACAACAAACTGGAGGCTAACTGGCATGGAACCTACAGAGTAACAGAACTTGTTCGACCAGGGACATATAGGATTGAAACTTTAGAAGGGGAGGAGTTTAAGATTGCATGGAACGCAGAGCACCTTCGGAAATATTATCAGTAGTTCAATCCCTATGTAATGCAATTTTCTTCAATATGAATAAAGTTTTGGATGTTTTACCCAATTCTCTCCTTTTGTTGAAATTTTTCGGAGAACTAGTGCTGCAAACTACGCATCAAGCCCAGAATAAAAATCCACCAACTACGGTTTGTCGGGAATAAAAATCCACCAACTACGGTTGGTCGGGAATGAAAATCCACTTACGGTTGGTCGGGAATAAAAATCCACCAACTACGGTTGGTTGGTCGGGAATAAAAATCCACCAACTACGGTTGGTCGGGAATGAAAATCCACCTACGGTTGGTCGGGAATAAAAATCCACCAACTACGGTTGGTCGGGAATGAAAATCCACCAACTACGGTTGGTCGGGAATAAAAATCCACCAACTACGGTTGGTCGGGAATGAAAATCTACCTACGGCTGGTCGGGAATAAAAATCCACCAACTACGGTTGGTCGGGAATAAAAATCCACCAACTACGGTTGGTTGCTCGGGAATAAAAATCCACCAACTACGGTTGGTCGGGAATAAAAATACACCAACTACGATTGGTCGGGAATAAAAATTCACCAACTACGGTTGGTCGGGAATAAAAATCCACCAATTACGGTTGGTCGGGAATGAAAATTCACCAACTACGGTTGGTCGGAAATAAAAATTCACCAACTACGGTTGGTCGGGAATAAAAATCCACCAACTACGGTTGGGCGGGAATAAAAATCCACCAACTACGGTTGGGCGGGAATAAAAATCCATCAACTACTGCACACTACGCATCAAGCCCAGAATAAAAATCCACCAACTACGGTTGGTCGGGAATAAAAATCCACCAACTACGGTTGGTCGGGAATAAAAATCCACCAACTACGGTTGGTCAGAAATAAAAATCTACCAACTACGGTTGGTCGGGAATGAAAATCCACCTACAGTTGGTCGGGAATAAAAATCCACCAACTACGGTTGGTCGGAAATAAAAATCCACCAACTACGGTTAATCGGGAATAGAAATCACCAACTCCGGTTGGTCGGGAATAAAAATCCACCAACTACGGTTGGTCTAAAATGAAAATCCACCAACTACGGTTGGTCGGGAACATTTGGTTAAACGAAGCAGGATCATGTAATGAAAGTCGCTTCAGGGCTGAGAATAAAAAAAGTCACTATAATCAAAAAATAAAACAGAATTTCTTTACTTATGACATTTTAAATTACCACCAACTCTAAGTTGGTCGGGAAACAAAATATCAACAACTTTGGTTAATCATTACCACAAACTCAGAATGGTCAACAATAAAATTTTTACCAACTCCAGTTGATCGACAATTTAAAATAACACAAGACATTTTTGTCTTTTCACAGATATACATGCACATTCATTAGTGAATAAGAAATGTATTACCAAAGTTTTTCATTCAAAACAAGAAGGATTACATATGCTGTGGAAAGTAGAAATTATTACATAAATTCCTATTCTATTGGTTTCTTCCCTTCTGCCTTTGAAACAGGTTCTACTCAAGCAGGAGGATCATCTAAGGCATAAGGGAAATTTATAAAATTCAGATCTCGAAGCATTTGAACATTCATCACTGATGGTCGATCAAGCAGATGCTCAGGGCGAGAAATATCAACGTTGGAATGAAGACTGTAGTCGCCGAGATATTTGGAGATTAAGCACTGAGGGATTGCCCGAGCAGGAATCCAGCTCATATCAAGTTTAAAAGGTGGCACGAGCAACTCGAGCAATTCAGGGTTATAATAATCCCATAGATAATGGCCTTGCTCCAATTTTAATACACCCAGTGCATTCAGCCATCCTTGTTTATAACCCTCATTATTCACTTGCTGGATTCAATCATCAAGATGGTAGAGAGCTTCATTATAGTCAGCCATCCAAAACTCTCTAGGCTGTTTGTGGAATTGGTAAGTCAACCTTTCCAGCTGCTCGTGGAGATTCTTCACAAAAATTTCTTTATTCTCCAAGGCGGATCCTTGTGTGGAAAGTTGCTCGTTAAGGTCCAGAATCTTCTTGGACATCTCTGCCAGAGCTTTATTCTTCGCAACCAACTGAACTGCTTGATTTTCCAAAGATGCTTGAGTTCTCGCCTCTTCAGTAGTAACCCGAGCATCTCTTGCTCGTCCCTGAGAAGCTCTTGCTCGTTCGCGAGCAGATGTAGAGGGTCCAATTCTCTTTAAAGTTTCCAATTCGTCTCTCAAATTGGCATTTTCAACCTCCAAAAATGAGAAACCTTCATTATTGACAGGGACCAAGGCTCCCGAGGTAGATGCTATAGATTTCAGTTGGGATTCTCTCCTCAGAGACCTTTAACTCGTGCAGAGCTGCGACCCATTTGTCCCTGAAATACTTTAGGCTAGCAAACTCCATCTGAGAAGACATGGCAACTAGGCCATTGTTCCAACCTTTGTCCCAGCCAACACTGAATGACTTTTTAACAAACAGTTTCCTCTTCACCTTCTCCGAGGAAATCTTCTCAGACAGAAGTTCCTCGGCAACTTTCAATTTCCTTTCTACCTCTTCCTTCTGACGATCAGCTACACGGAGTTTGCCCAGTTCCTCTTCAGTATCTTTGAACTTGGTCTCAAGCTCTCCAGCATTTTTGAGCTTTTCCTCGAGCTCATCGTTCTTCTTCTCACATTCTTTTATTTTCCTCTCCAACTCCTGAGAGGCCTCCACAGCTTTCTCTCTCTCTTGCCCGATGACTTTTATTTGCTTCCCCCAAGCAACTTTGTCTTCGTCAAACTTCTGAAGAGAATCCTTTAAGGACTGTGTCAGACCTACAAAAGCCTCCTCCACACCTGACGAGGAGCTCGAAGCTTTAATAGCTTCATCCTTTTTCAGAATGGTGTTAAAATAAGTTACCAACTAGAAAAAGAAAATAATTGTAAGTCAGTGCAAGGACATAACATGGAAAAATAAAAGTTTAGATTAGTAATACTTACTGAGGCAATATGTTAAACTTCCAAAGTGGTAACCCTCTCCCGAGAAAGATTGTCTTCAACACCTTGGATCCCGGGGATAATCCAAGACTTCACCGAGCTCATGGCAGAGCTCGGAGAAATAAAAGTGGGAACACCATTTCCAGCAGTTAGAGGCTGAGAGATGGATTCAGCCAATTTATCCGAGGAGCTTTTCTTCAATTTCCTCGTGGGAGCAGGATCATTATCGACCAAGGATGTTTTCTTGGTCGGTGATATAACTATAACCTCGCTTGGAGGATAAATAGCTACAATCTTGCTCGGAGCCACAGGGGGCTTCTCGACAACCTTTTTAACAACAGCAGGAGGGGATGCATCAATATTTCTCGTCCCTTTTTCTGGGACATTTGGCTTATTTTTCTTTACCTATCCAGTAGTAGAGGCAGACTTATCAAAGAAGGCAGGAGCTCTTCTTCTCTTCATTCTGTCACTAAGAGGAATATTTGATTCATGAGAGGAACCTTCAGAAGCTGGTGGTGGTTCTATGTCACTTATCGCTGGATGAGCAGTAAAAGATGAAGTGTAACTCTTGTACTGCAACAAGTACGAGGCTGATCTGATATGTTCGTCAGCATCAGTTTGGTGCAAACTCCAAATAAGTTTCAAGTGCCTTAAATTGACATCAGTTTCTTTAGAGGATTTCTTTTTGCTATCGACTGCAAATAAATAAAAATTAAAATGTCAATGACTCATTTTATCAAACACAAAGAAAACATAATTTCAAAAATAAAATAAAATAAAAACAACCTATCCCATTGCCATAGGGAGGGCATCTAGGACCCTGATACACATTATTTCCATTTAATGGAGCATGTTGCTAATTTTTCATCAAACCCCATGCTCGAAGTAATCCCTATTGGCATCGGGGAGATTGACAACTAAAGCCCTATTTAAAAACCTAATTTTTAAATAAAAAGTGCTATCACTACCAACCCATCTATAGCAAAACATAATTTCTGGAATTCCTAAACTAGTTCCATGAATTTGGTTTAACCTATGAACTCCATTGACTATTATCCAAGTGTTTGGTGCTATTTTCGCAGGAACAACATCAAAAAACTGACAGAACTCCAAACATAAGGGATTTGGAGGAAAAGAAAATCCACATTCAGCTACAAAGAGACTGGGGAACCAATGTCCCTCAGCCAAACGAAAATAGTCAGAAGGTTCAGAAAGCTCTTCCAATATGACCCAGGAAGGAATAGAAAAATTAGAGCGAAATTTATCAAGCGACTCAACAAGGTAAACCATGATGAACAAAAGAAATAAAAGAGAAGGAAGAAGATCTTACAGGAAAAAGATGAATCAGGTGACAATGAACAATGGAAGAAACGAACGCACAAGGCAGAGAAGAAGTGAAGAAGTAAGATGAAGATTTGAAAAAGTAAAAGACGATCGAATTTTCTGAAGCGTTTAAATACTTTACCTCGAGAATAGAGAAAATCAATGATTACCAGGATGGACGATTGCGTATCTGACGGCTAAAACGAAGAAAAATGCACAAAAAATGAAGCGGTTATGGGAATTCAAAATATTTATAAAGACTGATACTATGCATTTACAAAGGAGTTGTATACAACGAATGCTTTCCTTGAAACTATACAAACCAAAAATCTAAGCAGCAGAATGTTCCATACTTTTCTTCGACATCAAATTACAAAACATTGGGGGCTTCTATTGATACTAAATTTAGTCTGCTGACGTGGACCAATTATGTGAAGACACATGTCAATCTACATGGCACCCGCGAACATTTTTTACAACACCTTGACTCTGAGGAACTCAACCTCCCCGACCAACTCAGGCGCTCCGAGCAGCAAGTGTTCTCCGAGGAACTTTATTGTACCGAGTAACTCATATATACCGATCTACTTAGGAGGTTCGAGCTGCACGTCGTACAAAGCATTTATAACCGGATAATTAAGAAGATTGAATGCGCATTAAATGTTGATTCTTATCATACAGATGTGCACGCCTATTGGACAGCTATGTAATATTCTCTCGCATGTACAGCCTCAAGGCTATAAATACATTATAACCTCCTCATTAGCAGAGGACTCAAAATTTCTTGGTAAAACATCTATTATGGAGAATTTCAAACAGTTAGCAATAACAAAAAAGTGTGCATAGGCCATTCCTTCGAGGCTGAACCACTTTAAAATCCTTTGTCTTATTTATTTTTTATCCGTGATTAAATAATTACGGATAATCTAATTTTTTACATCAATAGTGAGCGTATACATTATTCGTTCCTCATTGAAAATATTAAATTTGTCGGTAATCTCTCTATTCTTTCATTGATCGTTCATTAAATGATTTCATATATGAATTGTGTTACTTGAGCATGATTTTCAAAGTTTTTTTTTACTCGAGAATTGCGTAAACTTTTGGAAATGATCATAGGCAATCCTTGTTATATTACCCATATTATCCTTGACCTCACCTTATATGTTTACCCTCGTCAACCCCTTTAATCCTTTCATAACCCAAAATCCCATAACCAACTCCGAATTGGAGTTATACACCATACATATTACCTTCCATACCTTTGTTTGGAATGTTACTTGGGATTGAATGTTATTGTTATGTGGTTGAAATTTGATAAGTAAAGAAAAGAAAGAAGTGAAAAAGAGATGAAAAGGAGAAAGTAGAAAACTAAAGAAAACAAAATAAAACATGAGAAAAAGAAGGAAAGAAAAAGAAAAGAGAAAGTTGTAAAATTTGTGTATAGTGTTCAATAAGCTTTGATTACTCTCCAATTGTTATATCCAATGCTTGTTTGGATTATTTTTCAATTTTGATATTGCCCCTATTTTCCCATTATCCCGAGTTTTCATTTTTGAACACTTTGAATCCGTACATATATATCCTTTATTTTATACCCTAGCTTAGCCTACATTACAACCCTATTAAAGTCCTACGAGATCTTAAGTAGATGTAATTCAAAGGTTTAAATAGTTTTGATAATCTGTGAAAATGCATTTCGCCTCTTTTAATGAGCGGTATCTTTCATTGAGATTACAATTTTTCATCTTATATATAGAGTTCTTCATTTATGACATGTACGTGGCCTAGTTTCCATTTACATTTACTCTTTATGACCGCATGTTCCATGTGTTACCTCCCTGTTTCGAGTGAATTCACTTGATGAGTGTAATGCCCGTTAAGACTGAATTTATGCTTGCCTTTATGTTTATTCGGTTTATATAAGTTTTTTTCTAAATCACACTTTGCATGTGCTCCCTCCCCTCCCACATTTTAAGGTTTCAATTCTATGAGGTGCATTCTATAATGTTAATGATTCGTACTTTTGTTTGAATTCGTTCAATTTGCTAATAATGTGTATGAAATCTTTTTCGTTATTGTTGGGATTATTGCATGTTGGTTTGGGCTTATTTTGAGGAAACCATACGATGTTTGTGGGTATCATCCCTGAAAACCCTCACGAGACAACACTCGTCCACTAGGGTTACCTAGGGGTTTAACGGCTTATTACATATGCTAAATGGAATCGAATCACCCGCGAAAGTGGCCTTATGCTTTTATACCATATTTTGTACTTGTATCATGATTTTGGTTTGCTTGTAGTTCTTGTTGCATCCTATTTCATTGCTAGGGATTAGCAATGTGTAAGTTAGGGGGTGTGATTATACGCAAATATTGCGTATTTCATCCCTCGAACCTCCGCATTTTAGCCCCCTTGGGTGCTTTAATCTCTATATTTAAGCTCGTTAACCAGACAAACTCAGATTTATATTGTTAACATGATATATGAGGTATAATTGGGATTTTGTAGGTATTTAGGTACTAAGTGTGAAGTTCGGATGCATTCCACTCAAGTTTCGTACATTTTCGCACGTTCAAGGGCAATTTAGTCTTTCTAAAGTTTGGGCACCTGGACCAACATCTCCGTGGAAGTTGTATCCCTCCTCAAAATCTTCGTATGGCTGTAAATGGTGAACGATTTCGATCCCTAACGAAGAAGTTAGGGCGATTTTAGCGAAAGAGAAAACTAAGTGAACCAAAATAGGAGGAAGATTGATGTAGACCTGCTTGATCGATCGATCGATAGATAAGAAGGATCGATCAATCTATCCTTCAATTTTCATTCATCGTGGGAAGCAATAGGCTCATATCTGATGGATCGATCGATCCCCTATTTTCCGCAGTTACCTTTTATTTTCTTTTTCCTTTTCTTTTCTAATTTTATTCCAACTTATTATATAAAGGTTTTTTGTTGTAATAATCAGATATTCAGTAGATAATTCATTTTTTTGGTTAGAATAGCTTAGGGTTTGGGGGTTTGGAGAGTTCTTCTTCATTTCTTCTTAGTTTGACACCCATTTGGGTTTGTAAGTTGACTATTTATCTTCCCTCTCCATTAATATAGTTTTCATTTCCTTAATTTCTTGCTTTCTAATTTAGTTTACTTGCTTTATTTACTTGCTTTCATTTAATTGCTTTGTAGTGTAGTTTTATTGCGTTTATTTACCTCTTTCATTTACCGCATCTTTAATATGCTTTCTAGCTAAATTAGTCTAGGTTGTTTCGGATTGAACTCAATCCGGGTTGACATGTTGCTTTGCTTTGGTGATGGAGTTTACGGGTCTATTTCGGGTGCGTTGTCCTAGTTATTATGCCTAGGAGATTTGATGGGACATATCATTTATGCTCCGTGCTTAATTTTCGAGGTATTTATTGACGCCAAAATCGTATTAGACTGTTATGCGAATTTAGGGGTGTGACAACTCTTGATTTAATTAATTATCGAAATGAGACGCATTCGTAATAACTCGTCGAACCAGGTAACCATTTTATACTAATTAACTCGGGTGAGGGATATTCGACGCAACCTATAGTTTTATCCACTTTGTTAATCTAGTTTAAATACACTCGCCTAGATTAATCATTTACCTTTTTGCATCTTTTCCTTTTTGTTCATATTTATCTTTTACACTTTTATTTAAGAGTATTAAACCTTATAAATTCTAGTAACTCGCCTTTGTGGATTCTATACCCGGACTAGACGCTATACTCCCTTAAAAGAGTGTAGTCATATTTTAGTTTTTGTATAGTGCAGGTGAGCCTAATATAACACGATCGGCGCATCTGCATCAATCTTCCTCCTGTTTTGATTCACTTGGTTTTCTCTTCCGCTAAAATCGCCATAACTTCTTTGTTAGGGATACAACTTCTGTGTTGGTTCACTTGCAAATAGGGATACAACTTCTGTGAAGATGTTGGGCCAGGTGACCAAACTGTGGAAAGATTAAATTGCCCTTGAACGTGCGAAAATGTAAGAAACTTGAGCGGAATGCGTTCGAACTTCACACTTAATACCTAAATACTTACAAAAGCCCAATTATACCTCATATAGCATGTTAACAATATCAATTCGAGGTTGTCTGGTTAACGGGATTAAATATAGAGATTAAGGCACCCGAGGGGGCTAAAATTCGTAGGTTCGAGGAATGAAATACGCAATATTTTCGTATAATCAATCGGTACTCGTAGTATGACCTAATATTTGTAGTGAATGGGGGAGGTGCTAGGGACCTAAGGAGAGTTGGGAGGGTCCTAGAATGTGGTGTCTACACATGATTAATCATAGATCCATAGGGTTAAATTTTTTTCACATTTAAAATGTCAATCCCGAGTTATTTTTCCCAACATACACATGACTTCTCATAAAGTAAAGCATTTAAATAAAGGTATATTAGTTTTTATTAAGGTTTTAAGTCGTCACTCCTACCTTTCTCTAAACCCCATGTGTTGGACGTCTCACCAAAGTGAAATCCAAACAAGGAACCCCCCTCATACACCTACATTTAGATAGAGTAGTTAATAAGAAAATTTAATTTGTTCCCGCTACATGACCAATATTTGATCTAGTGCAAGCCATGGCATACATCAAACTTCCAATGCAGAGGAATATATATACTTAGCTATGACGTCCTTATCTTATTCCGTCTCAGGCAATTGGTCCTTGGAAAATCGAAAGTGACTGGTCAGTGGTGTTCCAATGGACTTAAAATCATGTTGAACCTAATTTGAAAACGATAAATGTAATCTGATCGAGACAACTAAAAAATATCATTTTGCTTTTCCTTTTTTATTTTGATATGAAGAATCTTATTTGTTGCCCCCAAATTTTCCATGTTAAACTCACTCAATTATGTATGTTTATATATTTCATCCAGATATGATCCTGCGACCAACATGTTATCAACATATGGTGGAAAAATGATGGAACTAATACTACACCCAAAGTTTAAAATAATCTCACTTTTGCGGTAAGGGCTTGTCACTATCAAGGATATGATAAAAAAACATGCATTTTGAGTATATATGGTGTGTGTGCATATATATATATATGTATATATATATATATATATATATATATATATATATATATATATATATATATATGCGTGTTTCTTCAATGTATGTGTTGTAAGCTAGTTATATGTAACACCCCGTATTTTCATGCATTAAATATTTAATTAATTCGGGAATTCAAAATTACTTTTGTGTGTGTCGTAATTTTAATTGAATTAATTATGGTAATTTATATTTAAATATTAATCGGGAAGTGAATGGTTTATATTTAAGGAAACTTATTTACTAAGTGAACAATAATAATGTATTTACGTCATTTCGGGTATTAATGGCGGGGTATGTACTTATTCCAGCCAGGAGTCGGTATAGACTAATTTAAATATTTTTATAAATTAATTCGGATGCCAATTCTGAGTGTACGGTTGAGTCCGGATGGGCCGAGATAGTCAGAAAAGTGTACCCGGGGTAGTAAACGGGTCACGGGATATTTTTAGGTATAGTCGGGCCCACACGGGGGCATTTGGTTCACTTGGGCTTGGCCCATTAGGCAAAAAACGGGATTAAGGTTAATTAATCAAATAAAAGAAACAAGGGAACGACTGAATTAATTAGAGAAAGGACTTAGAGGATTAGGAAACCCTAACAGTAGCCAAAGCCAAATTTAGGGATCACAAGAGAGCATAAAGGAGTCATCTTCAACCTTGAGCACTCACGGTTCCAAATTTAGACTCTACGAACATTAAGGCAAGTGGTTAACTTGCTGTAGTATGTAAAGTGTATTTCAATTCATATTCATGTGATGTGTGTAATCAGAAATTCGTTTTGGGTTTTAAAGGGGTATAAACATGGGGTTTTGTAAATCATGAATCTGATTTATAAATGGATTTGAAGATCATATATAATCTGGGTTGTGTATTTATATCTGGTAAGATGTGTAAACCGCATGAATTTGGTGGAAAGAAATTGATGTTTAAATGGGTTAAAGACTGAATGTAATTTTACCCCAAATCTGTGAAAACAGTAGAGAAAGTGAAATTCTTGATGTTGATGGACTTTATAGAGGTTTTATATAAGGTAATTGATGTTTATTGTCGATGGGAACGCTTAGTTTTCAGTGTAGAAGAAACTAGGGTTTGGAGGTGGGCGTCCATGGATGAAACAGCCAACTCGAGGAAGATGAAGACCTGCTCGATCGACTGATCGATGGTCCGAAAATTTTAACAGTTCACCCAGTTTTCCTTTATATGTAGGAAAATTTAATTTAACATTTTTCCATACCTTAAATTGTTGAGGAATTAATACATGGATTTAAAATCTAATTAATAGTGAATAAAATTAATTAGAATTTGAAGGCGGTTTAGTGTGACATCCTAATTTAAAAATTTATTGGGTTTTGGAGAAATTAGGTGTGGCACACTAAGGTTGAATTTTGGAAAGTTTGTTCGAATTGGTTAAATATGGATATAGTGAACAAGTACGGGGATGACGTTTGAGAAATACCATGATATAAATTTTATTTAGGGAAAAGGCTAAATAATTTAGAGTCGGGAATTAAGACTCGGGTGATGTTAATTTGGGCCACGAAAGTAAGTCCGGATATATTGGTTAGGGCGATACCAAAAGAAATTAATGTGTAAATTAATTAATAATTCGAGTCGGGCCACAAACTCATTTTAAATTGGAATAGGCTTGTGTTACAGACTTAGTACACGGTATAGCCGGGATATATATATATACGGGGTGCGGTAGTATATGTATATATATATGGTGTATGCTTTGATATCAGTGATAGGTATTATTATTATTATTATATTCTCTAGTGCTATAGGGGGAGGTTGCACATAGTGGATGAATCCCCTGGCTTGAGGAGTAGGGCGAGTATAATCCCAGGTCATAGCGTCCGTTATATGGGTGAGGGGCGTCTCACTTTCAAGGAAGGAATATGACCACCTCCAATATTTATGTAATAACCAAGTTAGGGAGAAATTCTGACTTGGGGCAACTAGGTCAGGTGAATAAACCTAGTGGGATAGCACTTTAGAGGAACTTTACCCGGTGAGACTTTACTAAGGGAAAAATACTATTATTAAATGTTATATTGGTATGTGTGTGAATACTGTAACGTGACTGAGTATATAATTAGGTAAATAATTATATGCGGGCTATTTAATATAAAGCATGAGATGTATTATATTCATAACAGATGTGGAAGTTATATGAAACTAAAAAAGGAAATGATTTAATTAAGTTAACGACGATAATAACTTAAAAATCATAATTAAGGTATACTCGGATAGAGTAGGGTGTTAGCAAAGGGCTTTATAATTTATCTAGTCATAAGATGAAAAACTAGGTGAATTTATTTAAGGCGTTAGTAGTGCACATTAGAGGAGGGGTGAAAATATCCTCAAGGGAGTGCGGCACTAACTAAAATATGGAGAGCATGCATATTTATTTATTACTGCAAGTTAATCATTTGTTAAATGATTTTCAAATGTTTTTGGGTACTAACCCTTGCTATATAAATTTTTAAAAACCTTTTAGGTGTCCAACCACAGGGACGCCAGGCTTGACTCAGTTTCAGGAAAATCCGTTGCTGCAGCATATGTGGATATTGCGGGAATTTTGATAGGCGCCTCATTCTTTCATTCTAGCGTAAAGACTTCTATCAGTTATTTCGAGCATGTCTCTCACAGTTCATTTAATTTCTATCAGACTTGTTGAGATTGATTACTTGCCTTTATTTTATATTTGTTGGATTTTTGGGCCGATGGTTTGTTCGGTTAGTCATTTAATTGTGTATGGTTATTTTAATCAATTGTGATTAATTGTGTGATTTTATTTATCCACATGAGTTTCATTTATGTTAATGAAAGATAAAACTTGGCACCAGTCTAATTTTCTCACTTAGGTGGTTAGTAATTAAAAAGACGACAGTGATGCTAAGGATGATCCAACTGAGAAACCTGTTCTAACTTAATTTAGGACTGATCACCCGGGGTTAATTAGGCGAGGTGTCACAGATGGTATCAGAGCATCAGGTTCTAGTGTCCTTAGGATTTGTGCGGCTTTCTACATTTCAGCGTAGCACTCGGTTGTTATAGAGCCCTACTATTAGGAATGTTGATTCATTTTTCGCTTGTGAAATATCGTATTTCTGCTGTGTATATTATTGTGTAAATTATGTACTTATACGATTTAATCTATTTAAGATGCCACCGAGGAGACTTAGAGCGGAGAGGGCTGAGGCTAGGGATGAAGTCAGGGAGGCTCACTAGGAGCCACAGGTACCGCCGCCACCACCCCCACCCAAGTTGATTTCCACTACTCAGGTGGCAGTGATAGTGGCCCAGGCGGTCGAGACAGCAATGCGAGCTATGGCAGCTCACTTTCCACAACTCCAGGCACCACCTCCAGTGGCACCAGCAGTTGAGGATCCAGTGGGGCCACCATCTTGGCAGAGAGTTAAGGATACCTTTCAGAAGGGTCACCCCCCAAAGTTTCGGGGTAACATAGATGTAGTAGAGGCTTGTGACTGGAAGAAGAACATTCAGCGCCATCTGCGCATGCTGGAGTGTACCGAGGTACAGAAACAGATGCTTGCTACCTTTCGTCTGTCGGGGGCATCCTTGCAGTGGTGGGAGTCAGTTACCACCGTCGCGGAGCGAGATTTGATGACAATAGCAGAGTTCTGGGAGCGGTTCGACCGCAAATACTTTCCACCAGCATTAGAGACTGAGATGAGAAAGAAATTCAGTGATTTAGTTCAGGGTGATCGGTAAGGACACAAATTTCCAATTGAGTCCTCTTTTAGTTTTGGCTCAATTCCGGTTCATAGGATTTTATTTAATTGTAATATTCAAGACCTATGAAGTGTTTGTTGAAGACGTAGCGGCAAAGAGTATAAAGCATCATCAACATGCCGTAGTTTATGTGCCTCGTTTGTACGTCATCAACTTAGGTTCCATGCTCCCAAGGTATGAATGTATTTATATGTATATAGGAGCTTGGAACAATTTGTATTGGGTGTTAGGTTAATAAAAACTGCATTTTTTTTTTTGAAAGTATCAATTAGAAACTTAAAAATAAGTATATAAAAGTTTATAAAAGTTTCTGGGCCAAAAATCGAATTTTACAAACTTTCTGGAAGTTCGTTAGAAATGTCGTTCGAACGAGTTTTGTCGTTCGAACCAGGTTCGTTCGAACGAGTTTGCCAATGACCCTTATCTGGTCAGTCTTTCGATATGTCGTTCGATATGTCGTTCGAACGAGTTTTCGTTCTAACGAGATATCTAACGAGATTCTAACGAGCCCAGGCTGGTCGCTCGTTAGAAGTCTCGTTCGAACGAGAGTCAAGTTCGTTCGAACGAGACGTCAGGCGGGAACGGTTTTCAGCAGTTTTTGACAGTTTTTTCCCCACTTCTCCACTTGGTTTTCAACCAACTTTTTCATGCATTATCATGTGCGGGAAACACATTTTCCAAGACAACTTTTCCAACTTAGTTTATCTCCTAGAGAGAGTTTGAGAGCAAAAATATTTTTAGGAAAATGTTCATGTTTTGAGTGTAATTCTTTCAAGAAAAATTTCATACACTCTAGTTTACACCCAATTGTTTATCCAAGCTTCTATATAAATATCAATTGCTTGGAGATTGTTTTGGCACTGGTTTTTCTCTACACCGAATTGAAGAGAAGTTTGTTTCATTTCTACCCATTTGGAGAAAGGCTCCATGTTAGGGTGACGGTGTGCCTAATTGCCCGATCGATGAATTTCGAGACCACGGTGGAGCTCCGTTGGTTATCCGCTAATTGGAGGTTGATACAAGAAGGAGCATCACGGCTTGAGAGGGTTCGAGTTTAGGAAGTAAGTCTTTTGTCTTGTATTTTGTAATACCATTTTTAGTGGATTTGAGGCTAGGGCCGTCCCGAGGTTTTTTCCCGTTAGTGGGTTTTTCCTCGTACATCGCGGTGTTGTGTGACTTTGTTTATTTTATCTTGCTCATCATTTAGAACGCATGATTTAGGTTTAATTCAAGATAAAATTGGGTTTAATTATCACACTCATTTAATTTGGGACTTAAATTAAATATTGGGTAAAATTGGTTTATTCAAGTCTCTTGCATTAATTTGGTTTCGCCTAATTTTGGATATAATTGTTAATCATGACTTAGGCAAATTCTAGGGCTTGAATTTTTTTGTTTTAATTTGTTTTGTAAGATATTAAAACCCGGCCTTGTTATTTTGTTGAACCATCACTTGTATTCAACGCTTCCGCATTTGTTTTAAAAAGGAAATTAAATATTTTATAATTGAGATTATTATTGATACCCCCCGGGGATTATCTTTTACAAAATTGGTATCAGAGCCAAAAACGATAAATTATTTCGTTAAAGATCCTTTACTTTTTGGCTAAATATGGATTTTTCCCCATTTTCAAAATTTCCTATTTTTGATGGTTCTAACTACGCGTATTGGAAAGCGCGAATGAAATCGGCACTTAAATCTATCGATGAACGTGTTTGGATGTCTGTTGTTAACGGTTGGACCCCACCAACACATTTAATTGAAAATGTACATGCTCCCAAACCCGTTGATAGATGGACTGAAAATGAGTTTAAGCTAGCAAACTTTAATTCCCGAGGTTTAAATGCCTTGTTTAGCGCTGTCGCACCGGATGAATTCCGACGTATTATGACGTGTGAAACCGCTAAAGAAGCTTGGGATATTTTACAATTAACTCATGAAGGAACGAGTGTCGTTAAAGCTTCTAAACTCCAAAATCTCACTACTCAATTTGAAACTATCAAAATGGATGAAAAAGAAACATTTGATAAATTTTATGCTAGACTTTCTGATATTGTTAATTCATCCTTTAACTTGGGAGAGAAAATACCTGATGACCGTGTAGTAAAGAAAATTTTAAGGTCCCTACCCGATAGATTTATTCCAAAGGTGACCGTTTTAAATTCTTTACCCACTTTAGCCTCTACGAAATTAGAAGAGCTTGTAGGTGATTTACAAACCTATGAACTAGATATGTTTCCCTCTAAAACTGAAAAGAAAATTGAAAAGGGCGTTGCTTTAAAAGCCCACAAAGAGGTTAAACAAGTAGTAGAGAGCGATAATGATAGTGACTCGGAAGATATGGCTTTGTTTGCTCGTAAATTTAGAAAATTTCTTAAATTTAACAAAGATAAAGTTAAAAATGATTTTAAGAAATTTGAATCTTCTAAACTTGATAAAAACGAGAAGATTTCTAAAGTCGATAAGATCCCTAAACCTAGTAATGAAAATATTGATAGGGAAGAGTCTAATAAATGTTTTGGTTGTGAAGGTTATGGCCATAGGGCGTTTGAGTGCCCCACTAAACTAAGGAAAGAGGGTAAACGACCCATTTCATATAATGCGACCCTTAGTGATAGTGATAAGGAAGAGAAGCCCGAATCCCCCACTAAGAAAAGTTTTTTGGCTTTTATGGCACATGTGAGTGATAATGAGAACTCATCGGATGATGAAATTATAGCACATGCCACTTCCAAGGTCATTGTACATGATTCTCTTATTTTTGATGATAGTGAGAGTGAAAAAGAAGAAGAGAGTGAAAATGAAGATGAGGTTGATATGAGTGAACTTCAAAATGCTTTTCATGAATTATATAAAGAATCTATTAAATTGAAAAGAGCTAATTTGAAGTTAGAAGCAAGTTTAAGAGAGAGTGTCAAGGTCATTGATGAAAGTGCCTTAATAGAAGACCTTAGGACACATGTGAGGACTCTTCAAGAGAAGCTTGAATATGTAGAAGGCGAGAGAGATAGCCTTAGGGGTTTAATGGAATCCTTGAAAAAGGAGCTTCTTGCTTTTGAAGAGCGTAATTCTTTACTAGAATCTAACATTGTTGAATTGGAAAATAAATTAAAAGATTCTAGTAATGTCAAATTTGATTTGGAGTGTCGTTCGGAAAAACTAGATAAAATGTTAGGAACGGTCCAAATTAAAAATGACACTTTTGGTTTAGGCTTCAATTCTTGTAATGATTTTAACCCTAAAGTCAAAACCAATGTTTTAGGAGAATCTTCTAGGAATGCTTTTAATGATCACTCCTTAGATAAATCTTTTCGACATGTTCTTACTTGTACTCATTGTGGTCGAAAAGGTCATCTTAGGCAATTTTGTTTAGATCTTAAACGAATTCCTAGAAAATCCCATAGTAAAGTAACCACGATAGCTAACGTTCCTACACCCCAAGATAGTAATTCTTCATTTATTTGGGTTAGGAAATCCGACTTGGTTGCCTTACAAAATAGGGATTTTGATTCTCATTTACTTACATGTACTTCCTCCCTTGCTAAATCTAATGGATGAATGTGTTAGTGTTTGCATACTTTAGCTTTTGTACTTCATGCCATAATCATATGCTAAATGTATGCTTGTTTAGTCATTTTCTAGTCATTGCCTATTTTCATATCTCATGCTAGAAATCATGACTTGTTTATCTTTTTGTATTATATTTTGTGTTTGATTTAACTGAAAAATATAAAAAGATTTTTGTTTATCATTTGTGTTTTATTTATTTCATTTAAGCTTAATGAAAAATACAAATGGTTTTTGTTTAGTCTTTTGAGTATATATCTTTATTTTTGATTAAAATGTTAAAAACTCAAAAAGATTTTGTTTTTGTGTGTATTTTTGTTTGACACACTTTATGTGGCATATATTTGTGTTTGAATCCTATCGTTTACGCTTCCATGTGGCTAGAACTTTTGGTTTAGATTTTCAATCCTTAAAATGTTCTTTACCATGTTTTATATGGTGTAGTTGGATTTTGTATTGTTTAAATGGATTCTATTTCTATATGCCTCTATTCACACATGCACGAGCTTTTTTGAAATCTTAATGTCACATGTGATATTTGAGCTTTTTGAGGTGTTCTCCTATCAATCTAGTCATCTACACATCTATGACCTAGGAGGACAAGTGCATGTCAAAATCCGTTGCATGTGAGATTTGTGCAAAAAATGAAAACATGATAAATTAATATATGCACGGGGAAGGGCTCCGAAAGGATGAATTAAATCCTTTGCGATAGTAAGCCACCGTTGATTGGATCTAAAAGAAATACGTGATCCAAAGGCCTAAAAACAGAATATTTGGCATTAAACAAAAAGCAATTGCCAAGGCCTATGTTTGTTTGATATATTCATTCAAAAACAAAAGAATATATATGCTCATTGAGGGAGAATTGGATGGTATATCAACGGTTTTCACAATGTCCGTTTATCCTAGTTGTCTTTAATGTCATGACTCTATTTGGTTTGTAGAATCATCATCATGTTAGGCTTGTATGCATTGTGTATGTTTGTTCATTGAGTTCAATCTTTATATTGTCACATGAGGTTATATTTAACTGTGATGAAGTTTACAATCAAATGAGAACTCCGTGAACGTTTCTTAAGTGTTTGGGTCTAAATTTAATTGTTGCTTGTTCACACCCCTACACTTCCGTTTCCATATGACACATTTTTGCCATACGAGTGTGCAAACTTATTATATTTTGTGTCATGTGTGTGTTTATATCTATCTATATATGCACGTACTTATTGGTATATTTATAGTGTATATATATATATATATATATATATATATGATATTTGTTTGTCTTTGCCTTGCTTTTATTGCCCATATGCTTTCATGTCGTTTCACTTTAAGTTTTCACATGTTGTTTATTAGTTCTTTATCCTTTGCCTATTCCCGAACAAAAAGGGGGAGAATGATGATAGGGGGAGAAATGGTATCTAATCCTATTATTATCGTATCTTAGTTTGGGGGAGATTTATCTTAGGGGGAGACGTCTTTCTAAGTAGGTCATGTGTTTAAAGGGAGAATTAATTTAGGGGACTAATTAATTAATTGCATTTAATACTTTGATATTCCTTATGCATTTGATGAGTTTGCTTAAGTGTGCAGGAATTATTCTATAGCGGCATCTTTCTATGGCAAAGCGTTTGATCCTTGGGTTGAGTCAAGATTGGGCGGGTTATGTTTTGAGTCTAGTAGAGCTTGACGACCCTTTAGGATTTTTGTTTGGTTTTTGTCCCGGAATAGCCAAAGGGGGAGATTTGTAAGGACACAAATTTCCAATTGAGTCCTCTTTTAGTTTTGGCTCAATTCCGGACAAAAACATTTATTCATAGGATTTTATTTAATTGTAATATTCAAGACCTATGAAGTGTTTGTTGAAGATTTAGCGGGAAAGAGTATAAAGCATCATCAACATGCCGTAGTTTATGTGCCTCGTTTGTACGTCATCAACTTAGGTTCCATGCTCCCAAGGTATGAATGTATTTATATGTATATAGGAGCTTGGAACAATTTGTATTGGGTGTTAGGTTAATAAAAACTGCATTTTATTTTTTTTTGAAAGTATCAATTAGAAACTTAAAAATAAGTATATAAAAGTTTATAAAAGTTTCTGGGCCAAAAATCGAATTTTACAAACTTTCTGGAAGTTCGTTAGAAATGTCGTTCGAACGAGTTTTTTCGTTCGAACCAGATTTCGTTCGAACGAGTTTTGTCGTTCGAACCAGGTTCGTTCGAACGAGTTTGCCAACGACCCTTATCTGGTCAGTCGTTCGATATGTCGTTCGATATGTCGTTCGAACGAGTTTTCATTCTAACGAGATATCTAACGAGATTCTAACGAGCCCAGGCTGGTCGCTCGTTAGAAGTCTCGTTCGAACGAGAGTCAAGTTCGTTCGAACGAGACGTCAGGCGGGAACGGTTTTCAGCAGTTTTTGACAGTTTTTTCCCCACTTCTCCACTTGGTTTTCAACCAACTTTTTCATGCATTATCATGTGCGGGAAACACATTTTCCAAGACAACTTTTCCAACTTAGTTTATCTCATAGAGAGAGTTTGAGAGCAAAAATATTTTTAGGAAAATGTTCATGTTTTGAGTGTAATTCTTTCAAGAAAAATTTCATACACTCTAGTTTACACCCAATTGTTTATCCAAGCTTCTATATAAATATCAATTGCTTGGAGATTGTTTTGGCACCGGTTTTTCTCTACACCGAATTGAAGAGAAGTTTGTTTCATTTCTACCCATTTGGAGAAAGGCTCCATGTTAGGGTGACGGTGTGCCTAATTGCCCGATCGATGAATTTCGAGACCACGGTGGAGCTCCGTTGGTTATCCGCTAATTGGAGGTTGATACAAGAAGGAGCATCACAGCTTGAGAGGGTTAGAGTTTAGGAAGTAAGTCTTTTGTCTTGTATTTTGTAATACCATTTTTAGTCGATTTGAGGCTAGGGCCGTCCCGAGGTTTTTTCCCGTTAGTGGGTTTTTCCTCGTACATCGCGGTGTTGTGTGACTTTGTTTATTTTATCTTGCTCATCATTTAGAACGCATGCTTTAGGTTTAATTCAAGATAAAATTGGGTTTAATTATCACACTCATTTAATTTCGGACTTAAATTAAATATTGGGTAAAATTGGTTTATTCAAGTCTCTTGCATTAATTTGGTTTCGCCTAATTTTGGATATAATTGTTAATCATGACTTAGGCAAATTCTAGGACTTGAATTTTTTTGTTTTAATTTGTTTTGTAAGATATTAAAACCCGGCCTTGTTATTTTGTTGAACCATCACTTGTATTCAACGCTTCCGCATTTGTTTTAAAAAGGAAATTAGATATTTTATAATTGAGATTATTATTGATACCCCCCGGGGATTATCTTTTACATGATCGATCAGTGGCAGACTACGAGGAAGAGTTCACCCGGTTGGCAAACTTTGTGACAAATGAGGTGAGCGATGAGGAGCGAAATAAATCGAGGTTTATGGATGGCCTAGCCTGGCAGATCAGGCAATATTTGATTGGGAATCCGGCGTTGGTGACGTATACAGATGTCGTTAATGCCGCACTTGTGCACTTCCAGGATCATCACTTCCATGTAAAGGGGAGCAAGAGAGAAGGGGAGCCGAACCAACAGGGCAGGCAATTACTGGTGGTGACACAAGTGGTGCTCAACAGCAGACAGGCAGTCAGCAAAGGAATCAGGCTAAGAAGTTTAAGCCTGGTGGGTTCCGACCGGGAGGACAGAGGTTCAGGCAAGGGCAGCCAGGCCCAAATCAGCAGTAGCAGGTTCTGCAGGGCCGTCAGGGCTAAGGGAAGAATGGGGGAGGCCAATAAGGCTAGGGCCAGCCGCGCCAGGGCCAATGACAGGGGGATGGTTAGAGACGTTGTTTTGTCTGTGGCTATCCAGGAAATTTCAAGAGGGAGTGCCCACAAAGGGGAAGAGGTCAACATCAGGAGGCCCAACAGGGGCAACGGGGACAGATGCTGCCAGCAGCAGCACCCGCCCCACCGCAGCAGGGACAGATGCACTACGGGCGCGTGTATAACGTTCGAGATGTTCCTAATCCCCCAGCACAGCAAGCACCGCCAGCAGTTGAGGGTATGTTTCTCATTTATGGTTATGAGGGTAGTATTCTTTTTTATACGGGAGCATCGCATTCATTCATTAAGTTTAATTTTGCTAAACGGGTCGGGCTACTAGAGATCACGGGTAGTCTTCGGATGTGTGTAGAGTCGCTAGTAGGCAGCGGGGCTACGATTCACTCGATTTATCAGGGTGTGGGCATTTTGATTGGGAGACTTAGTTTAGCAGCGAACCTCTTGGTGTTAGATATGGATGGGTACGATGTCATCTTGAGTATGGATTGGTTGGCAGGTTATCGGGCGATGGTGGATTGCTATGAGAGGACCACCGTGTTCTCCATTCCAGGGCAGGAGATGTTCTTGATAGCAATGCCGCTACCTGAGGGAGGGTCACGCACACACTTGTATTACATTGAGGAGGAAACCTCACAGGAGGTGGCTATTCCGTTGAACTCAATCCTAGTGGTGAGAGACTTTGAAGATGTGTTTCAGGAGATACCAGGGTTGCCACCTAGCAGGGAAATCGAATTTATAATCGATTTAGCACTGGGGACGAGGCCAATTGCTCGGGCCCCATACCGTATGGCCCCTTCAAAGATGCATGAGTTAAGAGAGCAGATTCAGCAGCTTCTAGGTTAAGGTTTCATTCGGCGGAGTACATCACCGTGGGGTGCACCGGTGTTGTTTGTAAAGAAGAGGGATGGATCACTACAGTTATATGTGGACTATAGGGAGTTGAACAAGGAGACGATACGAAAGAAGTATCCGTTGCCTAGGATTGATGATCTATTTAACCAGTTGAGAGGGGCGTCTTACTTCTTTAAGGTCGACTTAAGGTCAGGGTATCATCAATTACATATCCGAGAGGAGGATGTTCCTAAGACCGCTTTCCTGTCGCGGTATGGATCTTATGAGTTCAGATTGATGCCATTCGGGCTCACCAATGCACCAGCAGTGTTCATGGACCTCATGAACAGGGTTTTCAGGGAGTTTCTTGATCAGTTTGTCATAGTGTTCATTGATGACATCCTGATCTACTCGCGCATCGAGGAGGAGCATGCAGAGCATCTTCGTATAGTTTTACAGACATTACGGGATCACTAGCTCTATGCTAAATTCGGTAAGTGTGGATTTTGGCTACGGGAGGTTCAATTTCTTGGCCACTTGATGTCAAACCGGGGTATTGTAGTGGATCCGAGTAAAGTATTGGCGGTGAGGGAGTGGGGGCAGCCCACGACACCGACTAAAGTGCATAGTTTTTTGGGATTGGCCGGTTATTACAGGCGGTTCATCAAAGGATTCTCAAAGATTGTGGGCCCTTTGATGAATCTGACCCGGAAAGGGGTGCCTTTCACTTGGAGTGATCATTCTCAATTAGCTTTTGACGAGTTAAAGGACAAGTTGACATCTGCACCCGTGCTTTCATTGCCGAAAGGAGGATTAGAGTATCGAGTTTACACTGACGCATCCTTACAGGGACTTGGGGGTGTGCTTCAGCAGGAGGAAAGGGATATAGCTTATGCGTACAGGAAGCTAAAGCCCCACGAGAGGAATTACCCCACTCATGACCTGGAGTTAGCAGAGATCGTTTTTGCTTTGAGGATATGGAGACATTATCTTCTAGGGGAGCAGTTCACGCTATTCACGGATCACAAATCACTTCAGTATCTCTTCACTCAGAAGGATCTGAATATAAGGCAGAGGTGATGGCTAGAATTCGTGAAAGACTACCAGTTTGATATTCAGTATCATCCTGGTAAGGCTAATGTGGTAGCAGATGCATTGAGTTGGAGACCGACTGGGGAAATATCAGAAGTCTGGAAAGTGAAATGGAGAGAACTTCGATATGAGGATGATGTAGCCAGGGCTTGTATGTCAGCATTATCCATTACACCTGAGATCATTATGCAGGTTGTGAGGGCTCAGGAAGAGGATCAGACCTGCCAGGATAGGGTGAGCCAGTTGCTAGCTGAGGGAGAAGAGGGTTACTTGATCAGCTCGAAGGGAGGCTTACGCCTTAATGGGAGGTTGATTGTGCCAGAGGATGAGGAGTTGAGGCACGCTGTTATGATAGAGTCTCATGGGTCGAGATTCGCGATACATCCCGATGGGGATAAGATGTATCAGGATATGAGGAGGCAGTATTGGTGGGCAGGGATGAAACAGGACATAGCAGAGTTTGTTTCGAAATGTGCCACTTGTCAGCTTGTGAAAGTTGACCATCAGAGACCATCAGGGATGCTACAGCCACTTGAAACTCCCGTGTGGAAGTGGGAGAGCATCTCCATGGACTTCATTACAGGGTTACCAACATCACAGGAGGGTCACGATTCCATATGGGTCATTATGGATCGGTTGACCAAAGTGGCCCACTTCCTGCGGGTTCACACAGACTTTGAGATGATGCGTTATGCGTAGCTATTCATAACAGAGATTGTTAAGATGCACGGGGTACTGATAAATATTGTGTCGGATAGGGACAAGATCTTTGTGGCCCACTTTTGGCAGAGTTTTCAGGAGGCTATGGGCACGGAGTTACGTTTGAGTACAGCCTATCACCCACAAACTGACGGACAGACTGAGAGAGTCAATCAGATGCTGGAAGATATGCTTAGAATGTGCATATTAGACTTTGGGGGAGGTTGGAAGAAATATCTTCCTCTGGTAGAGTTTGCGTATAACAACTCTTACCAATTCACGATCGGCATTGCACCATTTGAGGCACTATACGGGAGACCTTGTCGTTCACCCTCTTGTTGGTTAGAGGTGGGGGAAACAAACTATTGGGGCCAGATATTGTTCAGGAGACATCTTCCAAGATAAAGCTGATCCTAGGGGGATTCGAATAGCTCAGGATCGGCAGAAAAGTTAGGCTGATACTTCAAGGAGACATGTGGAGTTAGAGGTTGGGGATCAGGTATTGGTCCGGGTGTCCCCTATTAAAGGGGTAATGAGGTTCGACGAGAAGGGTAAGATAGCACCGAGGTACGTGGGACCTTTCCCTATTATCGAGAGGGTGGGGCATGTAGCCTACAGGCTGGGATTGTCAGAGCACCTTCAGCGGATACACGGCGTGTTCCATGGGGCATCGCTGAAGAAATATCGCAGGAGTAAGAGGGCCTTCTGGCACATTCCACTCGAGAAAATTGATTTACATCCAGACATCTCATATGAGGAGAGACCGGTGGCTATTCTGGACCGTAGCGAGCGGAAGTTACGATCCAAGGTTGTTCCACTACTTAGAGTATAGTGGGGTCGTCACAACGTTGACGAGTCTACCTGGGAGCGGGAGGAGGATATGCGAGAACAATATCCAGAGATTTTCATCACAGGTATGACCTAATTTCGAGGACGAAATTCATTTGTAAGGGGGGAGTATGTACCATCTCGTATTTTCATGCATTAAATATTTAATTAATTCGGGAATTCAAAATTACTTGTGCGTGTGTCGTAATTTAAATTGAATTAATTATGGTAATTTATATTTAAATATTAATCGGGAAGTGAATGGATAATATTTAAGCAAACTTATTTACTAAGTGAACAGTAATAATGTATTTACGTCATTTTGGGTATTAATGACAAGGTATGTACTTATTCCAGCTGGGAGTCGGTATAGACCAATTGAAATATTTTTATAAATTAATTCGGATGCCAATTCTGAGTGTACGGTTGAGTCCAGATGGGCCGAGATAGTCGGAAAAGTGTACTCGGGGGTAGTAAACGGGTTACGGGACATTTTTAGGTATAGCCGGGCCCACACGGGGGCATTTGGGTCACTTGGGCTTGGCCCATTAGGCAAAAAATGGGATTAAGGTTAATTAATCAAATAAAAGAAACAAGGGAACAACTGAATTAATTAGAGAAAGGACTTAGAGGGTTAGGAAACCCTAACAGCAGCCAAAGCCAAATTTAGGGATCACAAGAGAGCATAAAGGAGTAATCTTCAACCTTGAGCACTCACGGTTCCAAATTCGGACTCTACGAACCTTAAGGCAAGTGGTTAACTTGCTGTAGTATGTAAAGTGTATTTCAATTCATATTCATGTGATGTGTGTAATCAGAAATTCGTTTTGGGTTTTAAAGGGGTATAAACATGGGGTTTTGTAAGTTATAAATCTGATTTATAAATGGATTTGAAGATCATATATAATCTGGGTTGTGTATTTATATCTGGTAAGATCAGTAAACCGCATGAATTAGAGACGAATTTGGTGGAAAGAAATTGATGTTTAAATGGGTTAAAGACTGAATGTAATTTTACCCCAAATCTGTGAAAATAGTAGAGAAAGTGAAATTTTTGATGTTGATGGACTTTATAGAGGTTTTATATAAGGTAATTGATGTTTATTGTCAATGGGAACGCTTAGTTTTCAGTGTAGAAGAAACTAGGGTTTGGAGGTGGGCGTCCATGGCTGAAACAACCAACTCGAGGAAGAAGAGGACCTGCTCGATCGATCGATCGATGGTCTGAAAATTTTAACAGTTCGCCCAGTTTTCCTTTACTTGTAGGAAAATTTAATTTAACATTTTTCCATACCTTAAATTGTTGAGTAATTAATACATGGATTTAAAATCTAATTAATAGTGAAAAAAATTAATTAGAATTTGAAGGCGGTTTAGTGTGACATCCTAATTTAAAAATTTGTTGGGTTTTGGAGAAATTAGGTGTGGCACACTAAGGTTGAATTTTGGAAAGTTTGTTCAAATTGGTTAAATATGGATATAGTGAACAAGTCTGGGGATGATGGTTGAGAAATACCAAGATATAAATTTTATTTAGGAAAAAGGCTAAACAATTTAGAGTCGGGAATTGAGACTCGGGTGATGTTAATTCGGGCCACGAAAGTAAGTCCGGATATATTGGTTAGGGCGATACCAAAAGAAATTAATGTGTAAATTAATTAATAATTCGAGTTGGGCCACAAACTCATTTTAAATTGGAATAGGCTTGTGTTACAGACTTAGTACACGGTATATCCGGGATATATATATATATATATATATATATATATATATATATATATATATATATATATATACTGGGTGCGAAAGAATATGTATATATATATATGGTGTATGCTTTAATATCAGTGAAATGTATTATTATTATTATATTCTCTAGTGCTATAGGGGGAGGTTGTGCATAGTGGATGAATCCCCTAGATTGAGGAGTAGGCCGAGTATAATACCAGGTCATAGCGTCCGTTATATGGGTGAGGGGCATCTCACTTTCAGGGAAGGAATATGGCCGCCTCCAATATTTATGTAATAACCAAGTTAGGGAGAAATTCTGACTTGGGGCAACTAGGTCAGATGAATAAACCTAGTGGGATAGCACTTTAGAGGAATTTTACCCGGTGAGACTTTACTAAGGGAAAAATACTATTATTAAATGTTAAATTGGTATGTGCGTGAATACTGTAATGTGACTGAGTATATAATTAGGTAAATAATTATATGCGGGCTATTTAATACAAATCAGGAGATGTATTATATGTATAACAGATGTGGAAGTTATATGAAACTAAAAAGGGAAATGATTTAATTAAGTTAATGACGATAATAACTTAAAAATCATAATTAAGGTATGCTCGGATAGAGTAGGGTGTTTGCAAATGGCTTTATAATTTATCTAGTCATAAGATGAAAAACTAGGTGAATTTATTTAAGGCGTTAGTAGTGCACATTAGAGGAGGGGTGAGGATGTCCTCAAGGGAGTGCGACACTAACTAAAATATGGAGAGCATGCATATTTATTTATTACTGCAAGTTAATCATTTGTTAAATGCTTTTCAAATTTTTTTGGGTACTAACCCTTGCTATATAAATTTTTAAAAACCTTTTAGGTGTCCAACCACAGGGACTCCAGGCTTGACTCAGTTTCAGGAAAATCCGTTGCTGCAGCATATGTGGATGTTGCGAGAATGTTGATAGGTGCCTCATTCTTTCATTCTAGCGTAGAGACTTCTATCAGTTATTTCGAGCATGTCGCTCACAGTTCATTTAATTTTTGTCAGACTTGTTGAGATTGATTACTTTCCTTTATTTTATATTTGTTGGATTTTTGGGCCGATGGTTTATTTCGGTTAGTCATTTAATTGTGTATGGTTATTTTAATCAATTGTGATTAATTGTGTGATTTTATTTATCCACATGAGTTTCATTTGAGTTAATGAAATATAAACCTTGTCACCGGTCTAATTTTCTAACTTAGGTGGTTAGTAATTAAAAAGACGACAGTGATGCTAAGGATGATCCAACTGAGAAGCCTATTCTAACTTAATTTAGGACTGATTACCCGGGGTTAATTAGGCGGGGTGTCACATTATATATACATGTATTGCCTTCTTATTCCTTTAAAATCATTTTGTGCAAAAAATAGGTTTGAACATTCAACCATTCTACATTAGAATGTGAATATCTGACTTTGATATTAGTTTGGGCTTCATTATAATGTGTTTTTTTAGTTATAAACTAGTTATACATACATGTTTGGCTTTAACATTTGTTGAAAATAATTCTTGCAAAAACTAGGTTGGTACATTCAAACCATTATTCATTAATATGTGAATATTTGACTTTGATATTTGTTTGAGCTTCATTATAATATGTTTCTTTGTTTGTTGTAGATAATTCTATATATATGAATGACTTTGATATATATTGAAAACAATTTGGGATAAAAATTAGGTTTGAACATTCAAACCATTATTTATTAGAATGTGAATATTTGACTTTCATATTTGTTTGGACTTTATTATAATGTTTTCATTTGTTCTAAATATAATCTTTTTGGCTAAAAAATATAATTTGGGGGTTTATTTGAAAACACAATGAACGTTCTTCGATATTTTATTTACCATTTTAAAATATAAATAGGTTTTGAAAGTTGGTTTCAACAGGTTATAAAGTAGAATTGAAACTAGTTTGGCATGTATATGCGGTTTAGGCTTTCAACATGATAATGTCATGGGCATCACGAAACATATTATTATTAGACCATACTTGTTAGGACTTAACCTCTTTATTATTATTATTATTATTATTATTATTATTATTATTATTATTATTATTATTATTATTATTATTATTATTATTATTAATTTCTATAATTAAGTTGTTAGATATATTGTTAATTAGGTTGTTGTTAGTACATCTTTGTTGGGTTACGCTTGTGTCTGTTTAACTATCCAATGGGACTAAACTAAATTGTTGAAAAAACTTATGCAATCATATGACTCAGAGGTGAGAATTGGGTAGAAATTTCCAAAATTAGAAGTCAATTTTCATTTGGTAATTTGATTAATATGTTCAATGATCTAAAGATGTTTTGTAGAACACTTCGTTTGAAACGTAAGATAGTAAGAGAGCTTATAGGCTTGGACAAATTGTAGTTATACACAACTTTCTTTTAAATAAGGATATAAGCTTGACTTGAAGTTTTTCTTCGACATACAACCCGTCGAACTCAGTCACGATTTTTATCTTAACAAGGTTATTTCATAGTCTTGTTATGAAACTGGGAATCTCGAATGAGTTGGATTGGTTATACGTCGGAGAAAAACATCAAGACGGGTATATAGACTTGGTCAAAAGAAAGTTGTGTGTGGTCAAGCCTATAAACAAACCCTATAACTTGCGTTTTAAGGGAAGGGTTCCACACAACAACGATTATAACCACTCTTGATGCTCTAATAAGATTAATCTCCCTTGAATTATACTTTATAGATTATAGCAGAATTTGGCTTTATTATTTGGATCATTGAACACATTAATCATATTACCAGTAGTACATTAACTTATAATTTTGGAAATTTCTATCCAATTCTTACCCCCACGAGTCACAAATGATAGGTTAAAATTTAACGACACCATTTATTTACACATGGTAGGTAGTGATTCCTACAAGATATTATGGATTATCCTTTATACAAAGAGTAGATGGGTGAGATAAACATATTCATGGATGTATACCATAGTGGTGCTAATGAATTTATAAAATTTGCAAATAGGTGTCTCAATAATGAAAAGTGTGTTTGCCCTTGTGCACGTTGTAGAAATGGTAAACCATTTGAGTAGAAAAAAATTGAATTATATTTTCTTAAATGGAATTTATAAGATGATTACCGGGTGTGGGTTTTTTGTAGGGAAATATATTATCCATTTGCCACTGCAACCCCTATACAATGGTTAAGTAGGATAGAGGTGGAATTTCAAGAGAGTACCATAGATAATAATATGTTAGATGATATAATAGATGATTCTTACGGAGTTCATGTGGTGGAACACAATGATGATTCTGATATGGAAGATAATGAATCTTATGGTGAAGGTTTTAGTGCTCATGACAGTGATAGGATAAACCTTGATGATAACTACCAAAATTTGAAAGTCAAATTCACCCAACCATAATTGGGGCAAAGATCATACAAATTTCCATTTCATGGTTAGTTTTCATAGCTTGAAGAACCATTTCGGTTTACTTGGTAACAGCGTGACTAAAATTGTGAATTAGGTGAAGGGTTCACTCCCAAACATAATACACTTCCAAATAAATATCATAGTATAAAGAATAGTTTGAAAGGTTTGCGAATGAAGTATATTTAAATTTATATTTTCACGTATGATTTCATACGATACCGAAAGGTGTACAAAAAATTGTAACTATTTTTTAGTATGCGAGGAACTAGATATGTGCCAGAGCATGGTTAGATTGATAAGAGAGGCCCACTTTCAAAAATTCCTCAATGAGTATTGAAATATTTCCCTATTTGCCTCAGATTGAAGAGATTTTTCACAGTATCGTGGACAATGGAGGCAATGGCTTAAAATGCAAGAGCAAAAGTAGGGGATAATTTTATGTACAATCCTATTGAATCAACCGTTTGGAAAGGATTAAATTTTAACTACCTTTATTTATCCAACGAACAATGTAATATTCAATTGACAGTATTGACATATACGTTCAATCCATTCGTGAATTTAAACGACAGTCAAAGTGTATGGTCGATGATCTTAGCGCCCCTAAATATCTCTCATTCATTATACATGAGACCAAATTTTTGATGTTGTCTTTGTTGATACCTTGGCCAAAGGCACCAAATGGAAACATTGATGTCTACTTTTCACTATTGGTAGACAATCAAATGCGTTGTGGATAGTGGGCGTGACATGATTTGACTCTATCAAACAGGAAGAGTTCATATTGAAAGCTATTTTGATCTGGGTAATCCATGATTTCCCAACTTATGGGACTTTATTAGGATGTAATGTTCATGGTTACTTTGGGTACCCTATTTGTGGAGAGGAATTAGATCTCAAGATCTCAATAATAGTGGAAAGATTATATATGATTCTCATAGGAAATTCTTTCCTACCAATAGCAGGTTTAGATTTCATAAAAGTATTAATTTCTTGCCTGGTAGAGTTTAATATAGTCTACCTCCAAGATATATTTTAGGTTCAGCTAAAATAAAGATTTCAAATATGGATCTAATGTATTGGGAAATAATAATAAATTCAAGAATATCAGGTACATAAAGACCCTTACTGATAATGAAGCCAAGGAAAAGAAGGCGTGGTTTAAGAAGTTAATATTATTTCACTTATCGTATTAGAAAAGTAACCTCGTGTGCCACGTACTAGATAGCATGCATGTCGAGAATAACATCATCGAATATCTCATAAGCAAATGCCTACGTGGAACTCATCGAAGGAAGGAGTAAAGGATGGCGTGATCTTAAAGTGTTGAAAATTAATTTGAAATTATAGTTGAAATAAGATAGTAGTGGAAGAATGTAATTCCCCCCAGAGCATATACTTTAATGAGTGAAGAAAGAAAGGTGCATTTAGATACACTGCAAAATTTGAAAGTTCCCTTTAACTTTTCATCAAATTTTTGGAGGATTGTGATCCATGCCACACGTGATTTACAAAAGTGCAAGTCTTGCGATTGACATGTGATCATGCAACTGATCAATTTGTTGTTGAAATATTATTTCTCTAAGCATAGGGATTTACGGAGGGATATTATGCATATTATGCTTTCCTTCACGCTATTGTGTGAAAAAGTACTCAACCAAAAAACATGTCATAGAAGAAAAAGAAACTTTAGCTGATGCAACTTATGTATTTCATACGTACATCTCGGTGACATTCTTTTACATTAGTGTTCACTTGCTGGTGCCCTTATGTGATGAGGCACTTTTTTGCGGCCTAATAAAATATTGATGGATGTATCTATTTGAAAGGTATACTTTGTAATATAAGTTAATGATAGTTAAATTTACTTCACTCACATTTATATATGGGTTTATGACTTCTAATTACTTAAATATATAGGATGATAAAGTTGTCAATGAGTATATTAAGAATACGAGATGCATTAAAGAATCCATCGCAGAGGAATACATTACTGTAGGGGCGTACGTGTTCACTAGGGCATATAAACCCAACCCTAACATTGTAGATAGTGGAGTAACTTGGCTAATAAGACGGGTCATGTCATGGACAAATGAGTTAAACTGTCAAGTTTACACAATTTGAGTAGGTGGCGCATTAAACCTATAAAGACGACGATGAATGAAGAGAGTAAGTTTGTTTTGTAATACTAATTTGTGTTGTTACCTAATATTCTTGATAATATCCTTCATAAATTTTGCAACTAAATGTAAAAAAATATATCACGTCTGGGCACAATGAAAAATGAAGGACGATTTCATATTTAGACAGTGAATTATAGACTTTGGGTGTCCCAAGAGGTAATTATTACATCTAACATCCCTGATTAAATGATAATGTTTGAAATATTTAAAAAATATCTATTTAAATTATATAATCCATAATTTCAGTTGTTGAACATGGGTGATGCCAAGTCGAGGCTTTATCTTCTAACCAATGGACCTAATGTCATTGCACATGAGTTTAAAAAGTATCGACTAAATACTTTATTAAAAATTAACATTTTATATAAGGCTCTTACATATTTTAGGGCAAGTGACAAAGGAAAAAATCTCGTTGAAGCAGAAATGACTTAATATCGTGGAATTTAAAACATTATTGAATTATACTATGTATGTATTTTAAAGAGATTGTGTCTCATTATGATTGGGTAAGAGTTGAGGACAAAAATGCTTGCCAATATGATAATGGTTGAGTTTTCCAAGATGAACGAAAATGAGAATATGAATGATGAGTCATTTTCTTATGTATTTGAAAAGTTCAAGAAAGTATTTTTTTCGGAGTATATAAACAACAAACCATTATCAGCCATTTTATATGCGCCAAAGCGTCTTACTAGTAGCGTGGATGACTTTACAGCGCCTACCGACTACAAATCCATTTTGGATGATTACCCAAAATTAAATTAATTTAAGATTCTTCATTTGAGTAGTTTTATTTGGGTTGTAAAATATAATCTATATCTATTTTAGTAATTTAGTTTGGAACGATGATGAGGATTCCAATTTATAATTTGTAATATGTAGTTTGTTACATACAATGTGGATTCCAAAATCTAATATATAATTTGTTAAATCTAATGTGGGTTGCTATATTAAAATGTTAAAAATTCTAAGGTTTAGGGTATGAAAATATAATTTAACAAAATAATTGACCGAAAAGAGGCATGATCACATCACATGGAACTAAACGAACTTGTAGAAATAATCGGCATAATCTTGTGACTCACATGGTGAGAATTGGGTAGAAATTTAAAAAATATAAGGCTTAAGCTTCAAAATAGGATGTTAGGGGATGAAAATATAATTTAACAATAAAATTATCGAAAAAGATGCACGATCACATCAAACGAGACTAAACTCGCTTGTAAAAATAACTGGTGCAATTATGTGACTCACGAAGTGGGAGTTGGGTAAACTTTTTAAAACTCTAAGGATTAATATTGAAAATAGGGCGTGAGGAGAAGAAAACATAATCTAACAATAAAACTGTCCGAAAAGAGGCACGATCACTTCACACGAGACTAAATACATTGTAAAAACAACGGTACAGTCGTGTGATTCACGGGTGAGAATTAGGTACAATTAAAAAAATTCAAGGCATGGGCTTGAAAATAGGGCGTTAGGGAGTGAATACGTAATTTAACAACAAAACTGATCAAAATGAGATACATCACACGAGACTAAACTAACTTATGGAAAAAATCCGAATGAGTTGGACTAGTTTTGTGTCACTTAAATTTTTATATCATGCTTGAGTATTTACATTCGATTTATGTTATATATTATATGATATTGAATCATATTTGTTCTTGTATATGTCTACATCCGGTGCAGGTGGTCATCATACCTTGAATCAAGGGGGGGGGGGGGTAGGGTTCGTCAAATAGAAAACTCATTACTTTTAGTAGGACCAAATGTATCCTTATAAATAAAAAGACTTTTATGATGAGGTTGGAATCAATGAAAGCTATTACTATTGTAAAAAAATGGTATATGTTATAAATGAGAATACCATAGAGGATTTATACACCGTTACATTCCTGGTTGGGTGATGATTAAGTTGTGGCAAGCTACTTTAGATTATTAAAATATTAACAAATGGCATTGGCTTTGCTCCTAATTATGGATAAGGCTAGAATCACCATACCTCATAATCAACTATTCCTTGAGTTCTATCAGTTTTTCGATGTTGTTCCTACTTAATACTCTCCAAATTCATGGAGAATCATTATTGGAGTGAATATGATCAACAACCTATATAGGTCCTAAGTAGGGATCCCTGAGTTTTAAAACTGTTACATGTGGGTGATGTGTAGTGGGTGATTTATTATTTTAAGGAAAGAAAGGACTAAAGGGTCCTTGTAGTTGATTTTCCAGACTCGAGCAAGCACTACTAATTGCTTGGGTTTTTTTTATTAAGGAATAACAAAAAAATCCCATACCAAAAAGAAGTAAGACTAACAAGAGACCTAGGTTCCTTAAGGGTGGTAATGAAAGAGGTCGAGTCTGTTATGAAATGCCTCTTCTCGACTCAGTTTTCTTGATTTTTTTTCTTTGTAATTGTTCTGATGTTTTGACTTTTGACTATGCATACGGCCATAATAAGAAAGAGACTAAATTATAAGATGCCAAATTCTTTGATCTGAAAAGGTTGGGTCGCTCAGACAACATTTGACATCTGCTGATTATCCAATATTGGCTTTGTTCCTTCTTTCTTACACCTCCACCACCACTTCTTTCATTTCTTTCCCTATAGATCGAGGACTAAATATCGCTGAAGGATTTGCTGAGCAAGATCCTTCAACAATTAGCACTTTAGGATATTTTAAATTTGTTTATGTCTCCAGCATCATAACAGTTACCCCAACATCTTCTGAGGATGGAATTACATCGAGGAGAAACATTCGTAATCTGATTAGGGATGCCTTTGGGCCTGCGTCACAAACTTCTCAGTCATTTAAAAGGAAGGAGGTTATTTTCTGACCTCGTGGTTATGGAATATTCCCCTGAGAATATTCAATCTCCTCCTACCAAAAACAATCATCCAAACACTAACCTTTCTATCCAATTGCCCACCCATAAGTCGGTGGATTCCCCCAATAATAAGGGGAAGGGACCCGCTTAAGGATCAATAGACAAAAAAACCAGAGTTGGTTCTTGGATGAGGGGAGCTTGTCTATGATCGCCCAATCTTTGGTCGCGATATGCAGGGCCGGTCCTAAGATTAGGAGTGCCCTGTGCGAAAATCAACTTTGGGCCCTTCTGAAAAGGTATTGTACAAAGATATTAAATACATAAAAAAAATGGGCCCTTAAAAAATGGTCCCATTTTTTATGAGCGATATTATTATTCTTTGTACAGATTTTTTTTGGATAGTTAAAAAAAATGGGCCCTAAAAAATTAAACTTATTTTAAAAATTGACATTTTTAATATACATAAAATATTTTTGAACCCCTAAAATATACATACATAGGTGCATACTCTAAAATGGGCCCTGTGCCATTACCCATTTGGCACATGGGCAAGGTTGGCCATGGCCATATGGTATTCGAATAGGTTGGCCTTGCATGACTCCAAATCACCCTCTATAGTAAGTGCGAAAATTCTTAACTTGTTTTTTGTTATTTTGACACCTCTTTATCTGACTTGGTTTTTCCTTTTCTTGTTACGCAGTTTATGATAGACTTTATTAATTTTCTTGATCGGAGGTCCGTTTGTAATAAAGAGATAGACAACCTGGCGAAGGCCTAAGATAGGCTATAAACGGACCTAGATGCCGCCACACAGAAGGCCCTAAAGCATGACGCTTCTATAAAGGCCAAGGACACCAAGGTAGCTGCTTAGAGGAATAAATGGGAGGTATTGAAGAAGGCCAACGAGGAGTCTTCCCACTCCTTAAATATAGCAATGGAGGAAAATAATATTACCTTTAACAAGGGCTTGGTTAATTACTTTGCCAATTCTTGAAAGCAGCTAGGCTTCTTCTAATATTACTTTTATAAGAAGGGATGGGATGATGCCTTAGAAATTACTAGGGTCCTCACTGAGTCTGTTTGTTCTCTTAACATGCCCCAGTTTCCCTCCCAACTTGAAGGGATAAGGAGAAGAGATCACCAGTTAGATCAAGGAGGCATCCGACTTGAGAAAGATTATTTCTAAAAAAGAGAGTCATACTAAATGGTTTAACCTACTATCTTTTTTATATTTCTTTAATGTTTTATCTCATATGTTCTTTTTGTACTCCTTATAAGGGCTTGCCCTGTTTTTGAATGGAATGGAAAACTATTTTTATTCAACTTTATTCTTAATCGACTACTATTCCTTACATGTTTGTATATGCCATTTGTTATTGCTGTATTGAATTTTTGAATTTGTTTCTTTCATCCGTGTAGTATGATAATAGCTTAGCCTCTCTAGCAGTTGTACAAGAGGGTGAAGATCTAGAATACATTCTTGGAAATGACTTTTATAAGCGAGGTTAGACAACTTTGAAAAGTACTTACGGTGATTAGCCAAAGGTGATCACAAATTTTAAGGGAGAGCTAAAGGATATAAATAATATTGTAAGTCTTTTGCAAACTAAAAACATCTCCCTAAGAAAGGAACTCAACAAGGACAAATATGACTTCAAATAAAATGAGACGATCAAACATGGGTTGCACCAAAATATCACAATAATAAGGTATCAATTCAGTATGGGCATCAGGTAATGTGGGCGTGGGAAATTCATAATTTTCGCATATTGTTGGTACCAAAACATGTAATCTTAAGATTATGAGTAGGTGTAATCGCATTAGTAATATATAAAAGAAATGATATTATCAAACATCAGTAATATAAGTTTCCGTTAACATTGGCGCCATTTAGAACAATAAAAAAGTTAATTACATTAACCAAACTCAAATATACAAAAATTTGAATAGAAATAACAAAATAAAATTTGTGTAAAAGCTTAGAAATAAAATTTCCTAAATTTAGCTGCATTTCAAGCCTTATGTATCTCCCTGACCCTCATTTCTTCCAGGTGGTGGGCTCCTTGGATATCATCTCCTGTGACCCTGAATAGTCCATCCTAGTTTGGACCTAGTTTTCTATTTGATGGATTCCTCGCTCTACCGATGACATTCCTTAGTACATAATATCCCACCTGAAACTTTCTCAATTGACGCCATTATTTTACTACTTCTATAACTGTTATTGATAGGATACTAGTGTGACTAAGGATTGTTCCCTTATCTCATTGTCTAGGTCGAGCTTAATTATAATGATCTCATCGTTCACATCCTGGTCACCCATGTTTCTTCTCATGGTCAGCATACCAACTTTGAGTGGTATCATGGAATTCATACCATAAGCTAAGGCGAATGGAATTTCCCATGTCAATATTTAGGGAGTTATTCGGTGTGCACAAATGATGTGCGATAGCTCATCCACCCATGAACCTTTTTCTCTTTCTAATATTTTCTTCATTATGCCACGGAATAGTTTGTTGGAGTCTTCAACATACCAATTGTTTCGAGGGAAAGCCATCGAATTGTAATGGTATCTGATTTTGTGGCTATTGCAAAATTCTTGGAACCAACACTCTCAAACTATGTTATGTCACCGCTAATAAGCGTTCTTGGTAGACCAAAATAGGTTACGATGTTTCTTAATATGAACCTGATCATGTTTACATCTCTTTCTTTTCAAAAGGTTCCACCTAGATCCATTACCGTTAGAAGTTCCAAAAAGAGGGATGGTTCCAAAAGGAAGGATAGTTTAGTAAGCGAAGAGTGGACCACCAAGATCGGGATAAGGTCATGATATCAAACATGTGTTTGTTATTTCGTATAAATGATCGGTTGGACTAGTCGATGAGAATGTCCTATCCTAATAATTAAAACAAGAGGATGTTATCACCAATGGAGAAACTAGGAGGAGAAAAACCCGGAGACAACTTTCTAGCACAATATAGTACGAGCGCGTCATTAGTGAATTTTTCACCTCATAGAGGGTTAGTTCACTTTGATTTATGACGATATCAGCTTAAAGAGGAAATGGTGTAATAATGGTGTCCGCTACACCCTAATAATTGTTAGGAGTGGTTTATACCTCATCGTTGAAGTTTAGAGAGAGTGGGTACACAAATAGTATTAGGAATTGGTCCTTTCTTCGTTTCAGGATAAAAGAGGGTCATATTTTTGAGGGATTTTTTTGTCGAGGATCCCACAAACTATGAGAAGTGGTTTCAAACAAGGCACGTGTTTGGCATTTGATTTTAAATCCCATTAAGGACAAGGGACTATTTGGGATTATGATTGTTAGATCGACTAAGTTGATTATAGTTACGAGTTTAGTAAGCCATTTGTGTTCAGCTGTAGTTAGGACACCTTGGAGGATAGTACATTCGTAATTTAAAAGTATAAAGTTTTTTCAAATTAGGAAAGGGAATAAGTGGACAAGTAGTGTCTTGATTTATAGGGTCAATAGGGAGATCATGTGTTGTTAGTGTCCTCCAGCATGAAAATTTTGGAGTCCCGAATCCTAAATAGATTAAGCAACCAAATGAGAAGTTCCTTTTAGAAGTTTTAGGTAGGGCAATTTCGATTCCATTTGACCTCACCTTATCACTATCAACGTGCACAAACATTTCTACGGGGATATGAAAAAGGGATTCCATGAATTAAAAGTTGGTATTTTAACGGTTAGATTATTTTGGTTAGGAGTATAACCGAGTGCGATTTATGATGAGAGAGACTTAGGTTTATATTAATTCGTAATGGATATATTCACTTATAGTAGTGGGAGGATGCTACGGGTGAGTTTTTCTTCGATTTTTGACTAGGAATATAATTAATTAGAATTTTGAGGACGAAATTTCCTATTTAGGGGAGATGTAATATCACCAATTTTTTTCTAAATTATTAAATTGAATAAAAATTATTTTTCAGTGCTTATGTGACTAGAGATGCCACTAATTACTCTTTGTGTTATTAAATTCAGATTTTGAAATTGGATTTAATACACAACAATTAATTAATAAAATTAATTAACGTAATTTCTTTTAAAAGAGATTAACCTAGGATGGTTAATGGTAGAAATTAAAGTGTGATGTTGTAAGACTTTAATCACATGGGCTACATATGGGTTCGGGATTTGGAACTGCATGATATTTTAGGTTGTTGAGTTGGGTACTTAATAACTTAAAATATGTTAAAGCACAAGAGGAAGATGTGTATTTATAATGTGGTCCATATTTAATTATAATCATATTCGACACTGGTCTGATATTTACGTTTCCTTTTAAAAACTGATTAGATAGGTTCTTGTTGTGGAAGTTCTTGTGGACACGAGTTCATCAATAGAGCATATCTAGAGGCGTACCATTTCTCACTCCTAGGATTATAGGAGTCAAGACAGTGTAGCTCATTCTTTATTGTACTCTTCTATTTTCATCCAAGTTGTATTTGTATATTTATTTTTAAAGTTGAGCTTTTGTATGATTACATGTTTTATATTCATAGATGAATTATGTTGTATTGGCAGTGATTTGTATCAAGGTTGGTTTTGCATTGATTTAGTATTTCAATATCTTATCATTGTTCATTATTTTTTGATTATTTCTTATGATGAGAATCTTACCAAAGTTTTTTACTCCCGTGATTTTTACATTAGACTTGATTAATCCAGTTATGGATTTTACGGGGTGTTGCACATATACTCTACTTCGATTATTCTTTTAAGGTCGGAGTTGACAAGAAAATCCAAAGTGACTAAGTCATGTGCATGACTATTATTTCCTCTAAGGAATTGCTGAAATTGGATGTGCCTAAACTTGACGATCAAATCCCAGGCGATCTGGAGATATACTGACATGCATTCATCCACAACTTTGTAGATTACTAATATATAATTAGATACTATCCATAAGTCATATTAGATGTCAAGGTGATTGGATATGAATGATAAATCATTCTTCAAATTGTCAAAGAGATCCTCATATTCTTCTTTGTTAATTAAACTCCTCAAAGGAAACTCAAATTCCTTACTCGAGGATGGCCTTACTAGGGTTCCCAAGATAATTCCAAATCCTTCCCCTTTTGAATGGGATGCACTATCCACATAAACGATCCTTTATCGACAAATTTCACTTCATTAGGTTGATTCCCTCCTATGAATTCATCGATAAAGTTTAATAAAACCTGCCCTTTTACAGTAGTTATGGGTTGAAAATGGATATCAAACCTCCATAGTACCACCAACCACTTGGACATTTATTTAAAGAGGTTAGACTTCTTGAGGACCACCTTTTATGGAAATGAAGTTATGATTATGACAGACTTTGCCCTGAAGTAGTGCTTCAACTTGCACAAGGTAAAACCCAACGCGTAGGCCAACTTTTCTAGTGGGAGATAGTGTTTCCCAATGTCTATTAATTCTTCATTGATATAATAGAAAGAGGTATGGTGCCCTTTATTCTCGCATGCCAGGGATGAGCTAACTGCATGATTCAACACCAAGAGATGCAAATAGAATAGATCGCTTGGATTTGGGACCGTCAGCAGAGGAGGTTGGATTAGGTAGATCTTGATTTCCTCAAGTGACCTTAAACATTCATCATTATATATCTCATTCATTTCGTTTCTCAATAGTTGAAATAAAGGTTAACATTTCTCATAGGACTTGGGGATAAAGTGGTTGAGTCCTGTAAGCATCCTAGTCGACTTTCCTATATCCCTGACGGTCTTGGGCATTTGGATGGTCCTTAATGCTTTGATTTGGTCAGGATTCATTTAGATTCCCTCTGGCTGACTAGATAACCCATAAACCTTTTGAATACACTCCAAAGAAGCATTTAACTGCATTGACCTTCATTATGTAATATTTAAGGACTTCGAATGTCTTTTTCAGATCTTCTAGGTGATTTCTCTTTTATTTTATTTTTAAGAGCATGTCTTCTGTATATACTTCCATGTTGTTACCCAAATGATGCTTGAACATCTTGGTGAAGAGCCTATGGTAGGTCATCCCTATATTGTTGGGTCCAAATGGCATTACTATGTAACAATAGAGGCCGATGGTAGTGATAAAATACGCCTGATCCTAGTCAGGCCCGAATAAAGCGTTTTGATGATAACCTAAATAAGCATCTATGAAGATCATTCGTTCATGGATAGCTAAAGCGTCGACTAATTCATTGATATTTGGTAGGGAAAGTTGTCTTTGGGACATGTTTGATTTAGGTTAGCAATGTCTATACTTTTCATGTCCACGACCGAGTTTGAGAGATATTTAGAAAATTAAACATCTTTGATCGACCTTGCCTTCATAAGTTTCTCCACTTCCTTTTCCAATGCCTTTCCCTTTTCTATGACTATTCATCATGTCATCTGTGTGATTGCTGGGAATGCTAGATTTACGTGAAGTCAGTGGTACATTACTTCGAGGTCGATGCTTGGAATAATATACGGCTTTCAGATGACACATCCTGGTTCTTCTTAAGGGAGAAACCATATCTTATCTATCCTGATTGATAAGCGAACTATTGTTTTAAAAAAAATATTTTTTGGATGAGACTTGTAGAAGATGACTTCTTACGACAGTTCTATAACTCTATCTGTGGGGCCACCCTTGTGTCTTTTACCCCTGGTCTTCCATACTTTAATTGCTATTTGGAGTGGGATACCTCCATATTATCCACCTTCTCTTTCTTCTTATCGTGTTTAGGTTTGATGCCAATAATAGAGTTTAGCCGAGAAGAAGCTTTATTCCCATGAATCTTCATTACCCTCAGTCAGTAATTTATTTGATCTTCTGATGGTAGGTTGATGGTACTACCTTCGTGGTATGGATCCATCCTTGACCCCAGAATTTCATTGTATGAAACTCAATGTCCACTACCAAAATTTTTATTAATTTAGATATTCTCCCAGTTCGTACTGGGATCACGACCTTTACAAGGGGTGTTTCCATTCTTTTCATAAATTAGCTAGTGGGTTGGTTGCTTCCTTCGAATCTTCCATTTTCGGGTTGAGATTGTTGAATAAATATAAATATATGACTTTTGAAGAACTCCCCTAGTTTAATAGTAGCTTATCCACATCCCAATTGGAAATCCTAAAAGTGATTACTAGTGCATCATGATGTGGACTTCTGAATCCAACCAAGTTTTCCTCGATGAAGAAGATATGATTGGCATAGTCGATATCTTTTGGTTAATGACATTTTTAGACTATGGTTTTAACAGGGTTAATTTGTAAAGCTTTCGTAACCACAGTAACCTTCGTCAACTTCATCCTTATGACATTGCCTTAGATCTGGTTAGAGATTGAGGCCCCATAGATAACCGTTAACTTATGTCCAATCTTATCATCATCTAGGAATTTGTCCAACTTTTGGTCGCACTCAATGGGAACTTTTGCATTATTTTTCTCCACATAGTCATGTGAATGACCTGCCTGAGTGAACTATTCTAGGTGAGAATTAAGCATCTTATTGTTCTCTATCTTGTGCCCAATCTCTTTGTGGTAGGAACATATTAGAGATGTGTTTCTATTTTATGGGTCCTTTGTCATATTCCTCGGGTACTTGAATTACTGATGATCCTTAATTTTTTTCATTATACTGTAGATCGACTCTTTAAAAACAATATTGATGGCTCGATGGGACTTGCTAGGATCTGACTTCTCATAACCCTTACATTCGTTGGTATGCTTTTTGTCCCCCTCTAGGGGGAATTCTCCTTATATCCATTCTTTCTCACATTTGGTTGGCCATTATCTTATTGAGTGCCTGCTATTACATCCTCCACGGTTGCTTATGTATCGATCCAAGATATCAGTTCGTCTATGGTAGTAGCATCCATTTTTGTGAGGGACTGATAAAACACGGAGCTGCTCGGTAGGTCGATATTGAATAAGTCCACCTTCACTTGTCCAGAACAATCCTCCACTTTATTTTAGGTTTCCCAATAATGCCAACCATATTCATGAAGGTTTTTTGGGGATTATTCTTCAATATCAAGAGTGAATCCATCATCTTCTAATGGATTCATTGGTGATAACCATTGCAGTGAAGGGCTTCGCGAGATGTTTGAAAGTGGTGATCGATCGATATTTTCTCAAACTAATTTTATTTAATATCCCCCAAACTAGATGGATATATGCAGCACATTAGGACCTCATTATTTCTAAAGATGTGGAACATTAAGGCCTTATTATTTCTCCAAAGGGTTATAGCCTGTTGATACCGAGGAACATGATCGGCGGGATCAATTTTCTTGTTATAGATCTAAAATTAGGAAGTGGAGAATTTCTTAGTTTGCTCAAAGTCCAATCATAAGGGGGATTTAATTTGATAATTATGGTCCTTCTTGCCAGCTCCTTAGTGGACTTGGTCCCTTAATGAGATAAATGTTCGTTCATCTCTCTTTGAATGAGATTACAAATGTTCTTCTTGTCATGATCACTATTGTTGTGGTCTTTTATGTCCAGCAATCTCCTTTGGCTAGAAAGGTCTTGATCGCGTCACGAACTCCTTCTTCAACTGTGAGTTTTACTCACCCGAGGGGTAGGAGTTTGAGCAGTCTCATAAAATCTTCTCTTATCCCCATAGAGTTCGTGCTCTATCTTTTCCAGGTGACAATGAAGGTTTGCATTCTCCTCTTGTTAGTGATGTATGGTTGCCTCATATTATCAAAGACGTTGTTCATAGGTGTCCACGAGCCATTATATTTTGTGAGATCAAGATGGATCATTTATCTCCACATTTTGACCCTCACATGGACTGTAACGAGAACTAAGAGTATGATGATTCCTATTATTTTGGATCTCAGATCTGATCTTGAAGGACTCGTGACCATTTTGGTTGTCTTGCTGATTGTCATGAGATGGCAAGTATAGGTTGTGTGAATAAGACATGACTGGTATTTAGTTGGATTTGTTTAGTTGATAAAGGAAAGTCATTTCCCACATATGACACCAATTGTAGGTGGTAAAATTCTATAAGTATTAGCTAACACAAATAACATTGGCCGAAAAGGAAATAATTCGTAGTCACACAAATAATATGTACATGGTTCGATAATGTGCCTACGTCCATGGGGTGTTTATCTCTTTTTATATATCTTGTTATAATAACGATGGTTACATACCCATTATTAATTGGGTGATGGTTACATTTATGGAGGAAGAAAAGAAGGTTGAGCCGTGTAGGACTCCATTACTTTAGATAGCTATCTAGACTGATCGGCTATATCTAATCCCAAGATTTTTATAGGTCAACATCACCAATCTTTATATGCTCGCTAGAAATCTTTCATAGGAACGATGAACACGCCATGTATAGTCCATTTATCCTTCACTACTATAGCTCACATGCCAATTTCTTCTTCATTAGGCTTCATGCTACAAACAATCGAATCCAGAGTCTTATTTTTTTTATTGAGTTTGAGGCGAGTACTAACCAACTTAAAAGGTTATTTAATGAATTTTTCGCGTGCACTATTGGGTTTTCATATTGTTGACTGCTATTGTTTATCAACGAAACATTTTTTAAGAATGAATACAAATGCCACCTTTTAGGAGCTGCAGAAAATGGAAACCATGGTATTTTTTGGTTTGATTTCATGACATAAATGTGTTATTAAAAAATGATTATATATACTGTGTATTGCATGGTATAAATGCCTTGAATTTATATGTTGCTTAAATTGTTGGACTTAATGACCATATTGATTAAACATCCATCCGGAGTGGGGCGATAACTATCTTTCGAGTTGATACCTTTAGATCTTATTTTGTCTTTCCACATATTTATTTCATAATAGATTGTAATTTCTTGGAAAATTATATAATGGCTTTTATGGGTTCTCAGTGAATCGATATAGTGTTCCTTGCATTTCCATTAAACTCACATTTTCCACTTTAATTTATGATAGTGGTAATGATGTTTTGGTGCATCATTTGTTATTTTTTAGAGTTCAAACGCCAAATAATATTTTTATAGATATATTAACAAATAGGAATATATCACCTCTCCATTGCCTCGATTATATGTTACATGTTCTATACCATGATATATTGATTTCGTCCCTCACAACCTCCAATGGTTAAAAAACTTGATTGATGTATTGAGTTAGCAGCTAGTGTTTCATTACAAAAGGGAGATGTTTCAAGAATAAATTATATACTACTTCTGCATATTCATATTCACAAATTATATGGAGAAGAACAAGTATATTCTTTATGGGTATATTTGTCAATCTACTAATTATAGAAAACTCCAACTAGTTGAAAACTGGAAAAAAAGGGCCAATTCGTTTAATCATAGAGAAATGACATCTTAGTATATATAAATTACTGGCATGCAACTCACTCAATGCGCAGACGCACTATAATTATCTACAAAGAATCATAACACAACATGTAAAGAACAATATATAACAAAAAATGCCTATTAATTTTTTTTTTTAGCATTGTGAAAAATCCGAATATGGTTGAAAGCCCAATTTCATGCTTTGAACTTGGAAAATTTTCAGTTTTATATTGTTAAAATTGAAAATGCAAAATTTTCAAATTCAATGATGAAAAAGAAAGACAGAGACTGATACGGTTTTATATTCTTTATGCCCTGTATATGGTCTTATATTCTTTGTGCCCTGTATATGCACAAATACTGATATGGGAAAGAGGCCCCTGTGCATATCCCCAACAATGATGAAAAAGAAAGACAAAAATGTAATAAATAATATAATGGGGCCAGAGAGGGTCAATTGACAATATATGGGCAGTCATATTGCTATGATATTATTTGGAACATGAAAAAAAAGAATAAAACCAAAAAATAATACATAAGGAAACAACTAAATTCATATTTTAATCTTGCATAAATTAAGTTCCTACTCTATTATATTTCCATTTAATTTGAATAATGTGTGTAGATTGTATACACAGTTAATTGTAATACCCCGTAATTTTATTGATTTGTATTTAACGGATTAATTGAATTAATTGAGAATTAATCCGGATATAAATACTAGCGAGATGTGAGTTGGTATTTGATTATGATGTTAAAATTGAATATTTCTGAGTATATATGGTAATATATGATTATTGAAAATATTTAAATTGTCAAGAGACAGAAATACGACAATTTGGAAAATTTAATTGGAACGCGCGTGTTAGTCGCGTCAGGAATGAATTTATTTAAATTAAAAAGTAAATTATATTTTATCAACCGAATGATCATTTTGAGTGCACCAATGCCTTCGGAAGGGTGTAAATAGTCAGAAAACACTAGCCAGGGGTTTAGTTTGGGTCCCAGGGCATTTTTAGGCCAAACCGACAACTTAGAAGGGTATTTTAGTAATTTTAAATATGGAGGAATTAAAACCCACGAATTTTAGAGTTTATTTTTATATTTTTAAAGAGGCCACTAAGGCCATTACCAGCAAAAGGCAAGAGAGTGGGCTACGGGAGTTTTGAGAGAAGTTAGAAAGAGGGTAAAGGAGGTTCCAAACCAAACTATCTCCCATCACCAGAAATTGGAAAGGATTTATGACCGGAAAGAAGAGAGAAATCCAACCTTGATCATCAAAAACGAACCAGAACATCGGATTTAAGGCAAGTGATTTGATATTATTAAGTTCAATGAATATTTCTGTCATGTTTAGTGTAGAAACGGTATTTGCCTTGAAAATTTTGATGAAAACCAATGGGATTATTGTGAAACTTATGATTTTGGAATAGGAATTCCATGTAGAATACTTATGGATGAATTCAATACACAAAACATAACTTTTGATGATTTGGAAACGGATTTATTAGGAGTCTTTGTAGTCAAATAAATTTTGGGTCCATGTTCATAGGGTTTGGGGCAAGAATTAGGGATTTATGATTTTTACATGTTGATTAGTAAGATTTGAACTCAAAAATATGTTAGGGAACGACCTATAATGACTTAAAATAGTTTTCAAACACTAAAACGTAAATTGGAAGATCTTAAGATGGATTTAGAGAACAGAAAAATGAAGAAAAACGAGTTGGGAAATTTCTGGGCGTTTTCTGCCATCTCGTTAGAAGACCTGGCCAGGTCGTTCGAACGAGCTTCTAACGAGATGACAGTACTCCTTCTAACGAGTTGGTGGTTCGTTCGAATCCATTCGTTCGAACGACACTCGTTCGAACGAGATTTCTAACGAGTTGACAGAATGACCTTTTTAGGCCTTGATTTTATTTAGGACTTCCATTAGACGTATTTAATTGAGCTTTAACCTTCCCTTGTTGACTAGTGGGTATAGTTATGAGATTGGAGTACGTTGAGGAGTAAAACTTAGGATTTTGTAGGAAATCGGATGACATTTATGGGTTAAGAAATAAGTACCTAATATTACGACGTGAGAAGAGTTGACAACTTTAATGTATATTATTCGACGATTTATAAACGGGCAACATTTAATGACGGTATATGAATTGTAAAATATACCTCTATTAATATCATGAGATATCTAAGATGTGTGAATGCTTAGTATATGTGGTTATCTGTGTATAACATACCTACCATACTTGCTATCACGGGAGGTCGGTGTCCGATCAGGGCCATCTAATCTTTGTGTGCCTACGGGGGGATTTAGATTGGTACCTCGAGGACATAAGTCAGAGAAGGAATTATTGAGGAGTTAATAAGTCTGCTGATCATGGGAGCGTAGGTATGTGCGTGACCCATGTGATGTGAACTATGTTCGCCTCCATTATGTGTATTTATTACTTGTAGAAATGATTCCTGAGAGATTCGGAATGCGTGATCCTTATGTACGTGATATACCGGGGTTGGATAACGGAGTATGTGTGCACCGCAGCTTAGTCTAGGGGTTCCATTATTGTATAATTATGATGAGATTGATACAATGAAATATTGAAATGAACTATTTATATAAGTACAAGTGTGAATTAATGTAATATCTTTGTAGAGTTAAAAATGGGAAAAATCTTAGTAATTAGTGTAACTAATTTCGAGGAATGGAGGTAACACTCAGTTTAAAATAATACGTCGAGAATTAAACCATGATTAGTATAGTAAAAATTAGATATTGAATTGAACTAGTTTGATAGTAGAATAACTAGGACGGGTACGGGTACGATAGGTGTGCAAAATTTGTTAAGAGGTGAGGAACTCATATGAGTGCACACACTATCATGTATTTTATATTCACTGTTTAACGATATTAAACACTTGTTGTATTTAAACTATTTTTCACAATCAGGCTCTGACCCGTTTACTTTCAAATCTATTTTCTTTTAAAAACCTTTTAGGTGCCCAGCCACAAGGACACCAAGCGTAGGAGTTCCATTCAGGTGACATGATGTAGCTGCTGTGGAAGTTACAGGACCTCGATAGTAGATGCCTCCATTTTCTATCTTGACTCTACTTCAGGTTTACTCATCTGTAGGGCATGTCGCCCCTTTTCTTTTAGAGTCATCCTACTTACTCCGTTTTATTTCAGATTTTGGGTTGTAATTAATTTGTGATTCAAACTTTGTATTTGGTTGTATTCAGTATTTGGATTATTAGAGGAGTATTCCTCCAGATTCATTGTCATACCATTATTATTCTATTGTGACTGTATTGTGGTTGTGGTATTAGTATTTCATAATTTAAATGGATTGTATGTTAATCGAATTTAATTAAAATTGACAACTCACTTTTTAAAAATTAGGTGGCTAGTAATTATTAAAACATTTTTCGACAGTGATGCTATGAACTGAACCAACTTGACATTTTGTATTAATTTGAATAAAGGAGTAGCTACCCAGTATTTAATTCGTCGGGGTGTCACATGTGGTATCAGAGCATCAGGTTCTAGTGTCCTTAAGATCTGTATGGCTTGTTATGTTTCCGCGTAGCTTTCTTTGATATAGAGTCCTATATTTTAGGATTGTATATTCTTTTGTGTATGTTTCGCTCTTCAGATATTTTGAGATAATAACTGCGAACTTATAAGACTTTACTCTCATTTCAGATGTCTCCACAACGTGCACAACGAGTTCCCAGGGATGCTCAGCCCGAGCCACAGCCTGCACCAGTCCAGGTCTCCTTGAATGCCGCAGAGGTTACCGCTATTATAGCCCAAGCGGTAAATGCCGCCCTAGAAGTTGTCCAGCAGGCACCGCCTCAAGCGCCGATAGCGCAAGTACAGGCTCATGCATTCCCGTCTGCTTGGGAACGTGTTCGTGATGCTTTTCAGAAAGCACACCCTCCGGAGTTTGCAGGTAGCTCCGATGTCATTGTGTCCAGCCAGTGGAAGAAGGACATTCAAAGGCACTTGAGGATGTATGAGTGTACGGAGGTATAGAAACAGATACTGGCTACTTTTAATCTAGTAGGATCAGCGTTGCGGTGGTGGAAGTCCATTACCACCACGGAGGAGAGAGACATCCTTTCTATACAGGAGTTTTGGGTGCGGTTCGACCGCAAGTATTTTCCATCTGCCGTTCACACCGAAATGAGGAGGAGGTTAATGAACCTCAAGTAGGAGGGGAAGACTGTGGTCGATTATGAGGCCAAATTCACTAATCTCTTATACATCATTCCCAATGATATTTTGACCGAGGAGAAAAAGATTCAGAAGTTCATGGATGGGTTGACCTGGAGGATCCGTCAGCACTTATTGGGTAATCTCTCGTTGGCCACTTATTCTGATGTGGTTAACACAGCACTGCTTCACTACTAGGACCACCGCTTTCACTTGTCATAGGGTAAGTGGTCAGGAGAGTCTAGCCATCAGGGCAGGACAGGGGGGAATGGTGCCAGCGGGGCACAATTTTCTCAGGGTCAACACATGCAGGGTGATCAGGGTTCCTAGCAGGGGGATTTTAAGAGGTTTAGATCTGGGGGTTTCAGAAATGGTCAGGGAGGTTTTGTCAGGGCCAGCAGGGTCAGCATGGCCATCAGGGTCAGCAAGGCCAGCATGGCCAACAGCAGCAGCAGTTTCATCAGGGTCAGCACGACTAGGGGAGGAATGGCAACGGCCACCAGGGTCGTGGGCAGCAGGGTCAGAGATAGGGAAATTTTTTGGGGAAATGTTTCACTTGTGGCAAGATTGGCCACAAATTCCAGGAGTGTCCTGATAGGGGCAGGGCCCCACAGCAGCAGCAACATCAAGGTGCTCGACATGAGCCCCAAAGACCAATGTTTCCCGCCGCCCTCCCAGCACCACCACATATGCCAGCTTTGTCACCTATTCCCACAGTCCCAGTACAGCAGGGACAGCTCCAGTACGGACGAGTTTATCAACTCTAGCAGGCCGCAGTCCCACATGATCCACCTGCTATTGAGGGTATGTTCTCTATTCAGGGGACTATAGGGAGTATTTTATTTGATACGGGGGCCACACACTGTTTCATTGCCACGAGATTTGCACGCACTTTAGGGTTGTTAGACACTGCAGAGAGCACAATTACTTGCGTAGATTCACCTTTGAGTAGGAGTTCTGTGATTTCTTTTATTTATAGAGGTGTGGGTATAGAGATCGGGAGATTTACCTTACCTGCTGATATGTTAGTATTGGAGATGACTGAGTACGATGGGATTGTTGGTATGGATTGGCTAGTTGCGTATCGAGCCATGATTGATTGTTTCAGTAGGAGTATCATTTTCGCCATACCTGGGCAGGAGATGTTTTTAGTGGCGATGCCTCGCCCTGAGGAAGGATCGTCCACTCACTTGTACTATATAGAGGATGATACCTCTAAGGAAGTGGTATTACCACTTGATTCGATCCCTGTTGTTAGGGAGTTTGATGATGTATTCCAGGATATACCTGGATTACCTCCTAGTAGAGAGATAAATTTTGTTATCAATTTGACGCCAGGCACTCGGCCAATTTCCCGCGCACTTTACCGTATGGCTCCAGCGGAGATGAGAGAGCTAAGGGATCAGATAGAGCAGTTGTTGGGTCAGGGGTTTATCCGAAGGAGTACTTCACCGTGGGGTGCCCCTGTGTTGTTTGTAAAGAAGAAGGATGGATCGTTGAGGTTGTGTGTAGATTATCGGGAGTTGAATAAAGCTACGATACGGAATAAGTATCCGTTTCCCCGAATCGATGACTTATTCGACCAGTTGAGAGGAGCTTCCTTCTTCTCAAAGATTGACTTGCGATCGGGATACCATTAATTGCGTATCAGGGAACAGGACGTCTCGAAGACTGCTTTCTTAACGAGATATGGTTCCTACGAGTTTTGAGTTATGCCTTTTGGCTTGACCAATGCCCCAGTCGTGTTTATGGATTTGATGAATAGGGTATTCAGAGAATTCTTAGACAAGTTCGTCATTGTCTTCATTGATGACATTCTAGTTTACTCCCAGACAGAGGAGGAACATGCTGAACATTTGAGGCAGGTTTTGCAGACGCTACGTCAGAACGAGCTTTATGCAAAGTATGAGAAATGTGGATTTTGGCTGAAGGAGGTTCAGTTTTTGGGGCATATCATTTCAAACCGGGGGATATCTGTTGATCCGGGGAAGGTATCTGCGGTGAGGGAGTGGGGACAGCCCACTACACCGACTGAAATCCGTAGTTTCTTGGGCCTAGCGGGATACCACAGGAGGTATATTCGGGGTTTCTGAAAGATAGCGGTTCCTTTGACACATCTGACTCGCAAAGGTGTGTCATTCATCTAGAGCGATGCCTGTCAGTTGGCATTCGATGAGTTGAAGGACAAGTTGACCTCAGCACCTGTGTTAGCATTGCCAAGACCGGGAGTTGAGTATCTAGTCTACACCGATGCGTCCTTATAGGGACTTGGAGGTGTACTGCAACAGGAGAGTCATGCTATAGCTTATGTTTCCCGTAAGCTTAAGCCTCACGAGAAGAATTACCTCACCCACGACTTGGAGTTAGCGGCAGTCGTATTCGCTCTTCCTATTTGGAGACACTATCTCCTGGGGGAGAAATTTCAGTTGTTCACATACCACAAGTCTCTATAATACCTCTTCACGCAGAAGGAACCGAATATGCGTCAACATCGGTGGCTTGAGTTTATAAAGGATTATCAGTTTGATATCCAATATCACCCAGGGAAGGCTAACGTGGTAGTAGACGCGTTGAGCCGTAGGCTAGTAGATGAGGTGGCCGAGGTATGGAAAGCTAAGTGGAAGGAGTTGGGACAACGGGATGCAGTGGCCCAATCATTCATGTCTGTGATGACTGTTACACCTCAGATTATTACGAGAGTGATAAAGGCCCAGGCAAAAGACTCGTTCTGTTAGGAGCAGATAGTTCGATTACTAGTAGAGGGAGCTGAGTCCTATACCGTTAGTTCAGACGGGGGATTACGCTTCAATGGGAGACTGGTCGTTCCAGAAGGGTAAGACTTGCGACATGAGATAATGACAGAGTCGCATGGCTCGCGATTCACGGTACACCCTGGTGGGGATAAGATATACCAAGACATGAGACGACAGTATTGGTGGAACGGGATGAAGAGGGATATTGCCGTGTTCATTTCTAAATGTGCCACTTGTCAGCTAGTAAAGGTGAACCATCAGAAACCGACATGACTTCTACAACCGTTAGAGGTTCCAATGTGGATATGGGAGAGCATATCCATGGACTTTATCATGGGGTTACCTACGTCACAGAGGGGTCACGACTCCATATGGGTAATTGTGGATAGGTTAACCAAGGTTGTTCATTTTTTACCCGTGAGGACAGACTACACTACAGGACAGTGTGCCCAAATTTTCATTGCGGACATAGTGAGACTTCACGGGGTGCCTCTAAATATCGTGTCTGACCGAGACAAGATATTCGTTTCACGATTTTGGGAGAGTTTTCAGGAGGCAATGGGTACGGAGTTGTGGCTGAGTACAGCATATCACCCGCAGACTGATGGGAAAACAGAGCGAACAAATCAAATGTTGGAGGACATGTTGCGTATGTGCATCCTAGACTTTGGAGGTGGTTGGGAACAATACCTTCCACTGGTGGAGTTTGCTTATAATAACTCCTACCAGTTCACCATTGGCATGGATCCATTCGAGGCGTTGTATAGTAGAGCTTGTCGTTCCCCAACATGTTGGTTAGAGATGAGGAATAACAAACTCCTTGGGCTGAAAGTGATTCAGGACACTTCGACAAGGATAGAGATGATAGGGAGCCGTATTCGAGTAGCTCAGGACCGACATAAGAGCTATGCTAATGCCAAGAGGTTCTTCAGAGAATTCAAGGTCGGGGACCAGGTGTTACTCAGAGTATCTCCTAAGAAGGGGATTATGCATTTTGGGAAGAAGGGGAAACTGGCACCAAGATATGTGGGGCCATTTCCTATCACCGAGAGGATTGGGCCAGTTGCTTATAGACTTGGGTTACGGGAGCACTTTCATAGGATTCATGATATGTTCCATATTTCCTCGCTAAGGAAATATCTTAGGGAGGACTTGGCCCATACCCACATTGATTTAGAGAACATCGATCTTCAGCCCAATAGTCTCTACGAGGAGGGGCCGATTGCTATTATGAACCACAGCGAGAGGAAACTGAGGTCGAAGATAGTACCATTAGTACGCGTGCTGTGGCGGCATCATAATGCCGAGGAGTCCACATGGGAGCGCGAGGATGAGATGCGCGAACGTTATCCAGAGATATTTTTACCAGGTATTCATTAGTTCCGAATTTTGGGATGAAATTCTGTTATTAGGGGGGGAGTATGTAATACCCCGTAATTTTATTGATTTCTATTTAAGGGATTAATTGAATTAAATGAGAATTAATTGAGAATTAATTCGGATATAAATACTAGTGAGATGTGAGTTGGTATTTGATTATGATGTTAAAATTGAATATTTCTGAGTATATATGGTAATATATGAGTATTGAAAATATTTAAATTGTTACGATAATTTGGAAAATTTAATTGGAACGCGCGTGTCAGTCGCGTCAGGAATGAATTTATTTAAATTAAAAGGTAAATTATATTTTTATCAATCGAATGATCATTTTGAGTGCACCAACACGTTCGGAAGGGTCGAAATAGTCAGAAAACACTAGCCAGGGGTTTAGTTTGGGTCCCAAGACATTTTTAGGCCAAACTGGCAACCTAGAAGGGTATTTTGGTAATTTTAAATATGGAGGAATTAAAACCCACGAATTTTAGAGTTTATTTTTATATTTTTAAATAGGCCACTAAGGCTATTACCAGCAAAAGTCAAGAGAGTGGGCTACGGGAGTTTTGAGAGAAGTTAGAAATAGGGTAAAGGAGGTTCCAAACCAAACTATCTCCGATCACCAGAAATTGGAAAGGATTTGTGACCGAAAAGAAGAGAGAAATCCAACCTTGATCATCAGCAACAAACCAAAACATCGGATTTAAGGCAAGTGATTTGATATTATTAAGTTCAATGAATATTTCTTCCATGTTTAGTGTAGAAACTGTATTTGCCTTGAAAGTTTTGATGAAAACCAATGGGATTATTGTGAAACTTATGGTTTTAGGATAGGAATTGCATGTAGAATACTTATGGACGAATTCAATACACAAAACATAACTTTTGATGATTTGGAAACGGATTTATAAGGAGTCTTTGTAATCGATTAAATTTTGGGTCCATGTTCATAGGGTTTGGGGCAATAATTGGGGATTTATGATTTTTACATGTTGATTAGTAAGATTTGACCCCAAAAATATGTTAGGGAACGACCTAGGATGACTTAAAAGAGTTTTAAAACACTAAAACATAAATTGGATGATCTTAAGATGGATTTAGAGAAGAGAAAAATGAAGAAAAACGAGTTGGAAAATTTTTAGGCGTTTTCTGCCATCTCGTTAGAAGACCTGCCCAGGTCGTTCGAACGAGCTTCTAATGAGATGACAGTACTCCTTCTAACTAGTTGGTAGTTCGTTCGAAGCCATTCGTTCGAATGACACTCATTCTAACGACCTCGTTCGAACGAGATTTCTAACGAGTTGACAGAATGACCTTTTTAGGCCTGATTTTATTTAGGACTTCCATTAGACTTATTTAATTGAGCGTTAACCTTCCCTTATTAACTAGTGGTTATAGTTGTGAGATTGGAGTACGTTGACGAGTAAAACTTAGGATTTTGTAGGAAACCGGATGACATTTATTGGTTAAGAAATAAGTACCTAATATTACGACGTGAGAAGAGTTGACAACTTTAATGTATATTATTCGATGATTTGTAAATGGGAAACATTTAATGACGGTATAGGAATTGTAAAATATACCTCTATTAATATCATGAGATATCTAAGATATGTGAATGCTTAGTATATGTGTTTATCTGTGTATAATATACCTACCATACTTGTTATCACGGGAGGTCGGCGTCCGATCAGGGCCATCTAATCTTTGTGTGCCTACGGGGGGATTTAGATTGGTACCTCGAGGACATAGGTCAAAGAATGACTTATTGAGGAGTTAATAAGTCTGCTGATCATGGGAGAGAAGGTATGTGCGTGACCCATGTGATGTGAACTATGTTCGCCTCCATTATGTGTGTTTGTTACTTGTCGAAACGATTCCTTAGAGATTCGGAATGCATGATCCTTATGTACGTGATGTACCAGGGTTGGATAGCAGAGTATGTGTGCACCGCATCTTAGTCTAGGGGTGCCATTATTGTATAATTATGATGAGATTGATACAATGAAATATTAAAATGAACTGTTTATATAAGTACAAGTGTGAATTAATGTAATATCTTTGTAGAGTTAAAAATGGGAAAAATCTTAGTAATTAGTGTAACTAATTTCGAGGAATGGAGGTAACACTCAGTTTAAAATAATACGTCGAGAATTAAACCATGATTAGTATAGTAAAAATCAGATATTGAATTGAACTAGTTTGATAGTAGAATAACTAGGACGGGTACGGGTACGATAGGTGTGCAAAATTTGTTAAGAGGTGAGGAACTCATATGAGTGCACACACTATCATGTATTTTATATTCACTGTTTAACGATATTAAACACTTGTTGTATTTAAACTATTTTTCACAATCAGGCTCTGACCCGTTTACTTTCAAATCTATTTTCTTTTAAAAACCTTTTAGGTGCCCAGCCACAAGGACACCAAGCGTAGGAGTTCCATTCAGGTGACATGATGTAGCTGCTGTGGAAGTTACAGGACCTCGATAGTAGATGCCTCCATTTTCTATCTTGACTCTACTTCAGGTTTACTCATCTGTAGGGCATGTCGCCCCTTTTCTTTTAGAGTCATCCTACTTACTCCGTTTTATTTCAGATTTTGGGTTGTAATTAATTTGTGATTCAAACTTTGTATTTGGTTGTATTCAGTATTTGGATTATTAGAGGAGTATTCCTCCAGATTCATTGTCATACCATTATTATTCTATTGTGATTGTATTGTGGTTGTGGTATTAGTATTTCATAATTTAAATGGATTGTATGTTAATCGAATTTAATTAAAATTGACAACTCACTTTTTAAATATTAGGTGGCTAGTAATTATTAAAACGTTTTTCGACAGTGATGTTATGAACTGAACCAACTTGACATTTTGTATTAATTTGAATAAAGGAGTAGCTACCCGGTATTTAATTAGTCGGGGTGTCACATTAATATATATATACTCATTTTCTATACATGACAAAACATGTTATAATCAATTAATTTCTATTTGGTTTATGTCTTTAACAAAGATATATCACTGTGATTGAGAAATTGTAATCTAACATTACATGAGATTTTGCTACATTTTAATGGTGTTTTGTGTGGATAGACCACTAACATACGAATTTTCTTTCTAATTTAATTTGAAAACTTGAATCAATGAATGTAGAAAATGAACTATAATTGAACATATAATTTAATATCAATGACCGAATGAGCAAAACAAATTAAGAGGACATGCTTGAATTTTCATGAGCATCTGAAAAAACTAAAAGATTGGGATCTCAAAAGGCGTGAAGCCTTAGATGTGCAATTAATGAATTGATAGGTAAAAGCAAAAGTAGGATATATTCAACAAAAAGTAAATAATAAAAAATTCCAAAAAAATAGTTTAACTTGTGATTATGGCATACCCTTAAGTTCTTTAGCCTAAGGAAAGCACGCGTTAAACATTTGTAACAAAGACCAAATTAAAATTAAGAAAAAAAATCTAGTATTGATGGTCTATACATATGAATTAAACAAACTATATATTTTGGCAATTTAATAGTTGCTTTGGTTCTTTCAAGAATAACAAAATTCCTTAAACCTAAGATGCGAACCCAATCAATTCTAACCCATTGATTAAGAAGAAAATAATAGACTCCATTGAGATATTTTTTAGTTCGTATATGATGAGAAAACATTGGAATACTTTGAGAAAAAAAATTCTATAATCCAACCACAATATAGTGCCAAGGATGGGTCTTGGTATAATGGTTTCAAATTGAAAGTATATATATGGGGAAAAAATGTTGAGACTTAAGATATAAAAAATGCAAGAAATTAAGATCCACAACATTACTTCCTCTTCTTCTAGATCATAATTATTTAAAAATATCGTCAAATGCTTGGAACCTCCTTTATGGCATTTTTCGGCAACCATGGTGGTTGAGATTTATTGGTGATGGCGTTTCAGAGAGTCTCCTATTTGACGTCCTAATTCCTGTTAGGAGTTTATGTCCCTTTTTAAGGGACATAATAAAGAGACCAACTGAATCGATTTTAGTATAAAGAGGCATAGTCTATTGACCTATAATTTTAATTTTAGCGTTAGATCTCACAGATGTTATGACGGAGCCCTCAATGGATACCTCCATTCTTGTGGGCTTTAAGGGATGTTCACTACATCTTAAAATTGATGTTGGGAATGGAAATTATTTGGTGCTACCACCAATGATACATACACATATGGAGGGAATGAAATGGTTCTGGAATAGAGGGAGATAAAGAGCTTGTTGCATTGGGAATGTACAATATAATTGAATATATGTAGACAATTTGCTACAATTAAAATTAGTGAGATAATAGAGGGGCGGGAATATGGAGAGAGTGTGGAAAGAAGAATAGAAATTACTCTATACTAATCTAACATATAGATAATAGAGGGGCGGGAATATGGAGAGAGTGATATATATATATATATATATATATATATATATATATATATATATATATATATATATAATTTTGGTGTCTCCTCTCAGAGGATTGCCACGTGATTACAAGCATTGAATATATTAAAATCAAACCAAGTTTGTTTATTTGTGACTCTTTTCCCTTCTATTTATCCAACCTTTCTTTCCCTTCTCTGCACTCAATTCAGGTTTTTCATTTGGCAACCCTTTTCCTTCATTTACTGCAGCTAAATTGGTGCGACTCTCTTTCTTTTCGAGTCGTTTTCACTTCTACAAGTATAGCCTCCGTTTTATCTATATTTTGGGAAATGAGAAGTCTCTCATTTGCATATAAAGAAAGAGCTCGGGGACAAAAACATATAAAGAAAGCGCCTCTGTTTTCTCTGTATTTTCGCATTTAAGGTATACCTGCTCTTCTCTAAACCTTCATCGTAATATATTGGTTGCTTGGCCCTCTCAAACCCATATTCATCTTCATTAAGCAAGGATCTTCTTATCCCTCATTTGGTATGAAAAACTAGGTAGAGCATCTTCAGCTAAGTATAAAGCACATAATGTAACTAAGAATTGTGCCTTCATCATTGTAAGAACTACATACCTAGGTCTAATTTCTTCTAGAAATCACAAACATTGAGCACCCACATGCCAAGGAGAAAAACATATGTAAGAGTTCCAAACAATGCAACTCCCAGAAGGACACCAACAATAAAATCTCCACCACCTCCACCACTTTTATCGTCGAACTCAGCACGAACATACATATTGCGATTGTCAGCATCACTGTTTTACCACATGCACTTTGACTTCATGGATAAAGAATCATGTGCCTTGAATTGATTCCACCTGCAATGGTCATAGAAGCGATGCCAGTAGCCATTGAAGATCTCTAGAGATAGAAAATTGAGGTATGACCTTTTAGAGTTGATGAGATAAATATGCCTGAAAATTCAACATTGAAACTTCTTGATATTTAATGAAGTAAAAAAAAACACCTAAATATTATGCCAATTTGTTTTTCGTTGTATCTATGAAGTGTAGAAAAAAAATACCTTACGCTCTATGGGTCTTAATGTTATTGTTTTAACAAAGATATTTAAATAATTATAAACAATTCACTTTTTATTCAACTATATTTTTCTATTCTTAGTATATTTTGTAAATAAGAAATATATCTCGATTGCGCATCGTGCGGGGATGAAATCTAGTTCGGATGAAAAATGAAAGTGCCACGTGGCATTTTATATGGCTTTTAAAATTTAATAGAGGGTTTTGTGTTATAGTTTTATAAATAGATATATGACGGGTGGTATCTAAATGCCCCTTAAAAAATGCAACACTCAAATAAACATATATACATTAGACATCTCAAAATTGTTGAAGGGGCCCTCTCGAGCCATAGTGTGGCTTTGTATTTGGCATCGACTCACATTAAAAGTAATAAATATTATTGATTAATTATATTTTTGTGACAAACATATAAAATCATTATATTGCAATAGGGGTGGCAATTCGGGTTAGTCGTGTCATTTTTGGGTTGCATTGATTTTGATTTGAGTATAAGTTTTGAGTACTCTTAAATCTATACAAGCTAATCGTGTCATGTTCGGGTCATTTTCGGGTTATTACCGTAAACGGGTTATCGTGTCAAAAATTGTCAGCCCTATATTGCAATACAAAAAAACTTTACGAGTACAACTGTACATGTAATTATATGCAACAAATCAATATTTCTTTAACTTAGATAATTTATTATCTGTTCTAAATATTTCTCCACACCTTATTACAAGAGATTAACATTTTTTAAAATATAGATTTCCTGAACCATACATATATGCACAAAAAATACAGTCATCAACCATTCACCAAGCCCCGTTATTAAAAAAAATTATAAACAGATAATTTTAGGACCTGACTAACCACAAATGACAATAACAATAAAAAAAAAGAAAAGAAAAGAATGGAGCCTAGTACTTATAAAGAAAAAAACGTTTTACCAACCGGAGCACACGAACTAAATAAAGACTAACCCAACATTTTAGCTATTTAATCTCTTGTAAGTTCATTACTCATGCAAATTCTTTTTAATTGAATTTCGTCCTTTACTACAAGGCACGCATGACAACATTAGGATTTGGTTTGTATGAATATCACGTTGAATGTTTGGGGACAACATCAAATGATGAAACCAAAAACAATGCGCAATAACAGGAATACGAGACAAGAAATCTGGGGTTGCTGAATCTATTCAAGAGGTTCACTCTCACCTCGTTTGTTGAATGCATATGTATTTTTGGATCCCACATTTTTTAACAATTCAGATATAGTCTTCTGTTGTGAGGTGGGTGGTGGTTCCACTACGAGATTACCGCCATGGACATAGTCATAATTGGATGTGCTATCACGTTCATTATGGGAACAAGTTAGTAAAAGAGATTGATAAATTTACAATTAATTACTATATATATTATATGTTACTTTGTTCAGCAGCCCCTGTTTCGGTATTTATACATATCACAATATATATATATATATATATATATATATATATATATATATATATATATATATATATATATCAGCCATGAGATCATGGGATATGACAAAACGCCATGTTTGACTATACAATTAATTATTTCAAATATTTTATGTTGCTTTGTGCATAGCCGCCCGTGTTTTTGTCTTTATATATCACACTATATTATCAGCCATGACATCATGGGATATGGCAAGATGCCATGTTTCTTCAATCCGACTTTCAAAAGCGGTGCCCGACAAATCTATTCGTATGTGCTCAAGTCACTAGGCTAAAGAAGAAAAAAATACTCATTCATTTCAAATTAAGATTTATATTTTTATTTTGTATAAATTAATGATACACTCAATCAACTAACAAGATTAATATTTGTTCTTTATTAGTAACTTGTACTCGATGTCATCAGAATTCTACAGTTAAACGTGTTTGAGCGAGAGTAGTACTAAGATGGATGACTCCTTACCAAATTCTCGTATTGCACTCCTTGATATCATACTTTAGAGCGATGACAAGTGCCCTCGTTCAAACTACGATTGATCTCGGGTTCGAGATATGTGAGCAACCTTTCCATATATAAAATATATGGGGGTAAGACTTGTCGACATCCGCATATCCCAGACTCTGTAGTTATGCAAGAGCGTTGTGCATTGGGTACGACCTTTATCAGTAAACTTGTTTTATTGAATATATAAAAAAAATCTTAATTTGAAACAATCTAAAAACATATACTTAACTCTTAATTTGGGATCTAAGGAGTATAAATTTAATTTAATAATAATAAGGTATGTCAGAGAGACATAATTTGGGGACATGATTTGAAAATGCATGACACTTGATTTCGTGTCATTGGTAGATAGCTTGAGTGTGACAAACTCTACTCAATTATCAACTAATGATACATGATTTCGTGTCATTGGGTGACGGCTTGAGTGTGACAAACTCTACTCAATTGTCAACTAATGACACATGAACAAATGTCAATATATTTTTTAATATGCCATCAAGGTGTGTCATCCTATCATTTACATAACAATAATACTTATACCAAGATAAATTATGCAATGACCGGTAAGATTATGTTTTGGCACTATGTCTTTGAAATTCGAGTTCACATTTGTTGATCCACTTTAAAAGTGGGTATTGGTGACCCTATACACGATTGATTGCAAAATTAAAATAATAAATAAGTATTTATAGTGGGTTTCACAGTTTTTAATAATTAAACCAATAATGTATAAGCGTCACCAAGATCCACTTTTAAAGTGGGTCAAGAAACCTCGACTCGTTAAATTTTTTCATATTAACTTGAACCCCACAATTTAATATGATTAGTGATTATGACATGTTTGGTTTGAAAATTATTAGTTACTTCCTCGATTCTAAATTAAGGGTTTTTGTTTTGAAAGTCTAATATTTTATGAAAAATAAACATTCCAAAAAATAGTCTAATGTATCTCAGCTCTTATTTGCCGATTACACTATCATTTTTTACGAAGCGGAGGAAACTCAAGTGAGAAGCCTCAAGGTCATCTTGATGTATTTCGGGGCAGTTTTAGGATTGCATATCAATGTGGGCAAGTGTGAGAAGATTCCTGTAGGGGGTTAATGGAGTCAATGCTCTAGCTGAGGTGATCGGGTCTAAAGTGGGTTATCTCCCGTCTATTTATTTGGGACATTTGGTGGGGGCTCCATTCAAAGCTAAGGTCATTTGAGATCTGACTATTGAGAGGGTTAAGAGCAAGTTGGTCGGACAGAAGAATTGATATTTGTCTAAAAGGGGTAGATTAACATTAATAAAGACTAGCCTACTAACTTATTATTTGTACATACTACCGTTATCGGCATTTGTTCTTGATAAGTTGGACAGGTTAATGAAGAACTTCTTGTGGAGTGGGAACGAAGATAATTTCCAGCATAATATGGTGAGTTGGGAGGAATGGGAGTAAAAAAATTGGCTTTCTTTAATAAATCTCTTTAGAGGCATTGGTTGTGGAGGCTCTTAGATGAGTTGGACAGGTTATAGAGAAAGGTGGTAGTGCCCAGGTTTGGTTTGAGTTACAATGAGTGAGGGTCGGGTAATATGCGATTCACACACAGGGTGGGGTTATGGAAGTATACTATCGGAGAAAAAACTAGATCTTACTTCCTTGTTTATAGGGAATGGGTAGAGGGTAAGGTTTTAAAGAGACATTTTTTTTTTTGGGTGGGGAGGGGGTGATCAACCCCTAGAGGATATTTTTACAGGGTTATTTTGTATAGCAAGCAAGAGGGAGGGTTTAGTGGATAGGCACATTTGGAGGGACCAAGACAGGAGGGGGTGGAATTCTAGATTTAAAAGGAGGCTCGAGGAGTGGGAGGTGGAAAAGGCGGAGGAGTTATATGATTGGTTAGGTGGGAAGGACTTTCTTCAGGGGGTGAGCATTGTGTATGGTGGAGGGGTAGTAAGAAATGAGTATTCTCGGTGAGGTATTATTATGTAGAGTTGGTGGGAAGAAGTGGAGTTGATTTTTCTTTAAAAAAAATTAGCATACGTGGGCTCTACCAAAGTGGCTTTCTTCACCAAAACAGTAGTGAGAGAGACGATCATGACAACGGATGGGCTTATGAAGAGGGGCAGGCGTACGTCAAGTAGATCTTGGATGTGCAAGCAAGCAGAGGAAATGACTAATCATTTATTATTGCATTGTTTGGTTGTTAGGGGAATATGAGAGCGCATTTACTCGATAATTAGGGTGCAGTGGGTGTGAGCCATTTCAGTGAGAAAAGAGATGACATCTTAGGGTTATAGGGTGTGTGTGTGTGGGGGAGGGGGGGGGGGGGAGGGGGGAGTGAGGTATGATCTGTATAAAAAATGGTTATTTTGCACATTTTTGGATGATTTGATCGAGAGGAATATGAGGTGTTTTGAGGGAGAAGAGCTTGCGTGAGCAAGACTTCGATATAATTTTTTGAACTTTTGGCCTGTGTGGTTTAAGATGGAGTCACACTCTATGCTTAAGTGCTTGTTAGATTTTTTGAGTAAATTGAGAAGGGGGAACAAATTGGTGGTTTCCTAGGTATTTTTTTGGTGTTTAGGGGAGGTTGGGAGTTTTTTTTGTCTCTCCATCCCCATTTTTTATTTTTGGTCTCGAGTAAGACATTTGTATATCTCTTATATACGAGTTTCCTCCCCTTAAGTGGCTTCTTTTAATATACATTGCTTACTTATAAAAAAAATACTTTGGAATGCAACATCAACATTTAGATTACTATTGCACAATGAGTATTAAGACGATCGGTAAAATTTAAGTATCATTAATTTTTTATTTATAAATTTTGTAAATATGAATCTTAATTTATGAAACATAAGAAGGGAGCTTTCCAATTTAGTACATAATCACTATGAATTTTTTACTCTAGTCTACAAACAATTTTTTTCATCACTAACTTCCCAAACACAATGATATATATATATATATATATATATATATATATATATATATATATATATATATATATATATATATATATATATATATATATAATGAAGGTTGTTGGAGCTCCGACAATGTGGGTGGGTGGTGGTGGGGATTGGATGCCACTAGCGCGGACCGTTAAAAATAAGATAATATCAAGAAAAAAAGGTTTGGATCCACCGTATATATATTTATATACTGTGTTTTATGAGCACAGTAAATGTTAATATTTGTGAAAATGTTACAGATATAAACCTAACCCAATGTCACCCCTACTCATCCCAAACCAGAGCTCCGTTGGATCCAAACCCCATTTATCTAATATTCTCTTAATTTCAGAGGTCCGTGCTAGTGGCATCCTATGTCACTACTACCCACCCAAAATTCTAGTTTTGATGAAGATCGTTGAATCTCCGACAATGGGGGTGGGTGGTGGTGGAGATTGAATGTCTCTAGCGCAAACCATTAGGTGCCGGTGGCGCAAACCTCCAAATGTGCCTATCCACTAAACCTTTAAATATATATATATATATATAGAGAGAGATTGGCTCAGGTGCGCACCAATTGGTGCGGATTTGGTGCGCACCTTAATCCCAGAAATACAAACGGCAGCCCTTCAAATCCCTTCAAATAGAAATACCAAATGTAAAACCCAGAAATCCATTTCTCACCAAAGAGACAACCAAATCCATTTCAATCGACATTTCTCTTCCTCATAGAAAAACCCCAACACACCCAGGTCTTTTGTCTGCTACAAATCCGCACCAGGTATGGGTTCAATCTCTTTATTTTTAACTATTTTTTTGTCATTCTTTAACTAATTTGTATGTTCCTTCTCATTACAATTACGGTTGTATTCTTGAACTCAAACTCATTCTTTAATCTCATTCTGGACGAACTAAACCCTAGAATGGTATCCCATGTAAATCAGGTAAAGAGCAAGCAGGTAATTTGTATGAAATGGTATAAATAACTCCCATTTCTTTATGTCATTAAAATTTTAAAATGGTATAAATAGAGATCAACTAATTTGTATGTTTGGGTTAATTATTTTCTGATAAATATGTCTTCAATTTTCAGGATATGGAGTCGCCTAATTTGTTATGGTTGAGTTAATATATTTTTGTTATGGTTGAGTTATTTCATATAGGGTCAATTATTTTTCTTGTTATGGTTGAGTTAATGTTTTTCAATTTTTTTGCAGATAATGGATAGTTCGAGCATTAATAAAGAAATGTGGATCGGAGAGAATATGGCTTTTGAGTTTGAGATTGAGCAAAATGTCAATTTAGATATTGGGGGTGATAGAGGGGAACAATGTGTTACATTAAATTCGGATAACAGTGATAAAGATTTCAACCCTCAAGTGAGGGATGACCTAAAGCCAAAAATAGGTCAAGAGTTCCAAACCCTTGACGAAGTGAAGATTTTTTACAACGCATATGCAAAGGTGGCCGGGTTTAGTGTTCGTAATTGGACTGAAAAAAAGGATATTGAGAGTAAAAGAATTATAAGGAAGGAGTATGTTTGTTTCAAACAAGAAAAGGGCAAGATTGTAGATATTCCAGGAACTTCTAGACGCCGGGGTTCAATTAGAGAGGATTGCAAAGCAAAAATTGTAGTTTCGATGCATCCTACCCGTTGTGGAGGGTCATATGTGGTTATTTCATTTGTGGAGGGTCATACCCACTCGTTGTCTACGCCAAGGAAAACCCATTTTTTGAGATCTCATCGGAGCATATCGAGTTCCCAAAAGTGCTTAACGCAACAACTTGGAATGATCAATATACCACCGCACCAACAATTCAACTTTCTTGGAGTGCAAGCTGGTGGATTTGAAAATATCGGGTTTACGCAAAAAGATTTATACAACCAAGAGAGGGATAGGCGCAATGAATTGAAGGGGCATGATGGAGATATGTTGCACGAGTTTCTTAAACTAAAAGAAGAAAATAATCCATCTTTCACTTACAAAATTGCAACAGATAGTGATCAACGAATTAAGCATTGTTTTTGGGCTGATGCAATTAGCAGACGAGATTATAAGTGTTTCGGTGATGTAGTAATATTTGATACCACATATAATACCAATCGGTATGGTATGATTTTTGCACCACTTGTGGGAGTGAATAACCATGGGCAGACTATCTTATTCGGTTGTGCTTTTCTTAGTGATGAGACTGTAGATTCATTTATTTGGCTTTTCAATTGTTTTTTGGAAGCCATGCCGAGCGATGCACCGAAGATGATTATTACCGATCAAGATCCGGCAATGACGAGAGCAATATCAGAAGCCCTCCCACACACCTATCACAGGTATTGCAGTTGGCACATATTAATGAAATTTCCTGAAAAAATTGATTCTTTGAAATTTAAGGCCTACTACAAAGACTTTTCTGATTGCATATGGAATTCTGAATTGAAGGAAGAGTTTGATGCTAAATGGATTGATCTTGTTGAGAAGAGTGGTTTAACTGACAATAAATGGATCCGTTCTATGTTTGAAATTCGTTCTCAATGAGTTCCGGCATATGTGAATCATATTTTCTCCGCTGGAATGTCAAGTAGCCAACGAGCTGAAAGTGCCCATTCATTTTTTTAAAAATATGTTTCAAAAAAGAACTCGCTTGTGGATTTTATGATCCAATTCGGTAGGGGGCTTAAGCGTCGACGTCATGAAGAGTTGTATGCTGATCACAAAGACTTGACCGAGAAGCCGAGACTAAAAACATTTCATGACGCTTTGGTGCAAATGGTTGATATTTATACATATGAAATATTCTCTAAATTCCAAGATGAGATGTGGGATGTAACGAGTTACAAGTTTGAACCGGTGAAGGTGGATGGAAGTAAACATGTCTATTCTATTCGAAGGAAGACCGGTGAGACGAATAAGGTACGAGAAATTATTTACGACACTGATTTGCAATTTGCCTCGTGTCCTTGCAAGATGTTTGAAAGCGCTGGGATCCCATGCCGACATGTTTTGGCTTATTTGCAAAAGTTTCATGATATTGATGCCTTACCGAGCCAATACATTTTGAAGAGATGGACAAAATCAGCAAAGTTAGTCAATACTTGCCTCGTTGATGCTTGTGGCATCGATATAACAGATGACAAGTCATATTTTCTTCAACGGAGTCAACTAATACAAAGGTCCTTGGATGTGGTTGATACGGCCCTCACTAGTTCGGAAGGAATTCAGATTTACAATGAAGGTTTGGACGGCATACTTGAGAAAATAAAAAAAGTTGTTTGTATTGGTTCGAATGCAAAAGTTGTTGTCAAACCAAGTGTTGGCGTTTCAGTGAACATGAGTTGTAATTATGGTAATGTTTACAAGGAACCACAAAAAGTGAGAGCAAAAGGATGTGGTAAAAGGCTTAAAGGAGGGAAAGAAAAAGCAATGGGTAGAGTAAAAAAGTCTAATGTACGCCGCTGCAATGGGTGTGGCATGGTTGGACAGTCGCATGATAAAAGAAATTGTCCGTTGATCAATAACAGGTAAAAAAACATTTATTTAGCATTGTATTTATTCATTTTTTGAGTTAGTAAACATAACTAATTTATCATTTTTTTTTTATTTTGTAGGACCGGCGATGGCCAAGGAGGAAGTGAATACGAAGAGAGTAGTTATTCAACGAGTTGATGCAGAGTTGTATTAAGTGGTCTTGTTTGTAATGAAGTTCAGTTGTATTGAACTTCAAATATATCAGTTGTATTGAACTGCCATTAAATCAGTAGTATTTCAGTTGCATTTCAGTTGTATTTCAGTTGCTATTTTAGTTGTATTTTAGTTGTATTTCAGTTGTATTTCAGTTGCTATTTTAGTTATATCACTTAAGTTGATTTCAGTTGCTATTTCAGTTGTATCAGTTGAGGCAATTGGTATTGATCAGTTGTATTAGTTGTATTGAATCAGTTGTATTGAATCAGTTGTATTGAATCAGTTGTATCAGTTGTATTGATACTTACCACATAATCAGTTGTATTAGTTCCAATGTGTTAAAAAAAAAAGTTCAAATAAAGTTCCAATACTTACCACATAACTGTATTAGAAAGGGGGTAAAAAAAACTGCCATTAAATGAATCAGTTGTATTAAAGCAATTGCTATTTCAGTTGTAGCAGTTCCATGTGATGCTATTTCAGTTGTATTAAACTGATACAACTGCTATCTCATACAACTGCTATCTCATACAACTGATACAAATCAAGTTGCCTCAGTTGCTATCTCATACAACTGAACCATGTGAAAGAGTGGTCTTTTGAGTTGTATCAACTGCTAGCGAATGCTATTTCAGTTGTAGCAGTTCCATGTGAAAGAGTGGTCTTTTGAGTTGTATCAACTGCTAGCGAATAGCAGAATGCTATTTCAGTTGTATCAGTTGCTATCTAATGCTATCGAATGCTATTTCAGTTGTATCAGTTGCTATCTAATGCTATCGAATGCTATTTCAGTTGTAGCAGTTCCATGTGAAAGAGTGGTCTTTTGAGTTGTATCAACTGCTAGCGAATGCTATTTCAGTTGTAGCAGTTCCATGTGAAAGAGTGGTCTTTTGAGTTGTATCAACTGCTAGCGAATGCTATTTCAGTTGTATCAGTTGCTATCTAATGCTATCGAATGCTATTTCAGTTGTATCTAATGCTATCGAATGCTATTTCAGTTGTAGCAGTTCCATGTGAAAGAGTGGTCTTTTGAGTTGTATCAACTGCTAGCGAATGCTATTTCAGTTGTAGCAGTTCCATGTGAAAGAGTGGTCTTTTGAGTTGTATCAACTGCTAGCGAATGCTATTTCAGTTGTATCAGTTGCTATCTAATGCTATCGAATGCTATTTCAGTTGTATCAGTTGCTATCTAATGCTATCGAATGCTATTTCAGTTGTATCAGTTGTATTGAACTGCTATCTCATGCTATTTCAGTTGTATTAAACTGATACAACTGCTATCTCATACAACTGATACAAATCAAGTTGCCTCACTTGCTATCTCATACAACTGAACCATGTGAAAGAGTGGTCTTTTGAGTTGTATCAAATCAAGTTGCCTCAGTTGCTATCTCATGCTATTTCAGTTCTAGCAGTTGAGGCAATTTCAGGTGTATCAGTTGAGGCAATTGCTATTTCAGTGTATTAAATCATGTGTATCAGTTGTATTGAATCATGTGAATCAGTTGCCTCAGTTGTATTAAATCATGTGAATCAGTTTTGGCAACATTGAATGCAGTAAAAAATTGAAATTTGGACATGTTGTAGAAGTGGTAACTGCAACATTGAATGCAACTGCAATAAATTGGTAGAAATTGCAACTGGAACTGCAAAAAATGGGAAGAAGTGGTAATAATAAATGCAAATTTTATAACATAATTGAAACTCGATATTCATTACATAACCCAAACTGGATGTACATTACATAAGACTGAAGTTTCACATTACATTGAGTAGTCAATTTCCTAAATCGACATCTTAAAAATAATATTTGCTACAATTACAACCAGAATACAATTGAAACGGAAATAAAAATTGTCAAACTTCGTCTCCCATCCATCAATTTTTTTGGCAATCTTCTTCTCTAATTTGTCGAATTTCTTCTCCACATCATCAATTTTTTTGCCCAACTTCTTCTCCATTTCGTCAATTTTATTGCCCACCTCCATTATTTTCGCTATAAGATCGCCATATTCAATTTCAACAACATTCTTGTTGTCAACCGATTTTTGGGAATCCACTGATTTTCCGGTGTCAATCCAACGAAAAAACCCACAAGATTTGATTTTATAGTTAGGGCACGCAACAAAACGTCGCCCCGGATTCCCCGACGTCTTTGATGTTCGCATTTCCACACGATCTCCACAGAGACATAATATATGGGAGTTAGATGAAGTTTTAGGCGACTCCATATCCTGAAAATTGAAGACATATTTATCAGAAAATAATTAACCCAAACATACAAATTAGCTGATCTCTATTTATACCATTTTAAAATTTTAATGACATAAAGAAATGGGAGTTATTTATACCATTTCATACAAATTACCTGCTTGCTCTTTACCTGATTTACATGGGATACCATTCTAGGGTTTAGTTCGTCCAGAATGAGATTAAAGAATGAGTTTGAGTTCAAGAATACAACCGTAATTGTAATGAGAAGGAACATACAAATTAGTTAAAGAATGACAAAAAAATAGTTAAAAATAAAGAGATTGAACCCATACCTGGTGCGGATTTGTAGCAGACAAAAGACCTGGGTGTGTTGGGGTTTTTCTATGAGGAAGAGAAATGTCGATTGAAATGGATTTGGTTGTCTCTTTGGTGAGAAATGGATTTCTGGGTTTTACATTTGGTATTTCTATTTGAAGGGATTTGAAGGGCTGCCGTTTGTATTTCTGGGATTAAGGTGCGCACCAAATCCGCACCAATTGGTGCGCACCTGAGCCAATCTCTCTCTCTCTCTCTCTCTCTCTCTATATATATATATATATATATATATATGCTCTTATTTTTAAAGCTCTGCGCCACCGGCACCTAATGCCATCCCTACTTACCCCAAATCGGCGCTCTAGAAGATCCAAATCCCATTTATCCAATAGTTTCTTATTTTCAAAGGTCCGTGCCAGCGGCACTCCATGCCACTCCGGTGGATCCAAAACCCATTTATTCAAAAGTTTCTTATTTTTAAAGGTCCGCGCCAGCGGCACCCAATGCCACCCCTACCCACTCCAAATCGGAGCTTTGATGAAGGTCGTTGAAGCTCCAACAATGGGGATAAGGATTGGATGCCGCTAGCGCGGACCTTTAAATATTAGGTAATTTTGAAAAAAGAGGATTTGGATCCACCGTATATATATATATATATATATACTGTGTAATATTATCACAATAAATGTTACTGTCTGTTTGTGAAAATGTCACATATATAAAACTATTTCATATTCTCGTACATACAGTAAAGTTTACTGTTTGTGTAATTTCTTTATTTTTAAATTTTATAGGTTAATGGATATTGTTTGATAGATCTCGTCGAGCAGATTTAAAAAATAGTAATTTTGCGAAAAATCAATTTGTGAATCAAAAGTTATGATCATTTTAAGATTAAAAAAAAAGTACAACCACTTATGTAACTTCCTAAAAGAAGTTACGGATGATTGATTTTAAAAAGGATAACATTATGAAAAAATTTCCTAAAAAATTGAAATATGCCCTATGTAATTGTTGAAAAATCAATAAAATTTATATATATGTTGGCCAAATAAATACGACTTAAATATAATTATCTCTATTAAATACGACTTAAATATAATTATCTCTATTAAATAAGCCGTAATACTTTGCCACGATGGTACACAAAATTCCAAAAAATCGTATTATATATTTTATTAGTAGTGGACGTAAATTCAAAGTTTTCCACTAGACTCGTGAGCACATCATTTGAATAAGCAATGATAAACCACTACACAAAAAATATGTATATAAAGGCGCTTAGTCATCACAGTTTAGCTACACCAAAATCGAAAACAAAAATGGGAGAAGAGGTGAAGCTTTTCAGGGCATGGTCAAGCCCATTTGCTCTGAGGATTGTTTGGGCGCTGAATCTTAAAGGCGTGGAATTCGACACCGTTTTCGAAGACCTTTCAAACAAGAGCTCTTTATTTCTGCACTATAATCCTGTTCACAAGAGGGTTCCTGTCCTCGTCCACAACGGAAAACCCATCTCTGAATCTCTTGTAATTATGGAGTACATAGAAGAAACATGGACCCAAAATCCCTTATTACCTCATCATCCTTATGACAGAGCTACTGCTCGTTTCTGGGCTAAATTTGGCGATGATAAGGTAAAACAACCGAAGGTTTCATGTTTCATACATAACGTTGTCTTTTATCAAACACTAGTTGGTAGTTTCATGTCATTGTCGTTATGGGCACATTCTATTTATTTGGTCAATCATGCATAAAATTTTATGGCATTTTTTTAATGTAAGAATTCTAGTATATTATATTTAAACAAACGCATCCCTCATTTTACATATTTTAAATTCATTTATTCGTTAAAAACAAACACATAAGTCCACCTGGAACCACAGGAGAAGCTCCTGACATATTCGCCTGAGTGTTTTTCATCTCTTCATCTATTTATTTCATTTTTCTGATCCGCGCCAGTGGTATTATTGTCGGAACCGGAGAAGAAGTTTTTTCGGCCAAAACAATAAAAGTTTGACAGAAACACAATAAATTTATCTGTTTCAATTTTTTTAATAAAAAATAGGGAGAATATGAGTGTTGTGTGATATCTTTTGGCGAGTAGATTTCAAATATATAAAATGTATGAGTTTTAAATTCATAGAATTGAAGTTATGAACTTCTAAAAATTTAGTGAGTTTTTTACGAAAAACAAAGTATTTTGCTCCTCAAACGGAGTATGTTGGGCAAAATAGATGTTTGACATCTAGAGCCGGTTTTGAGGGAGGTGGCCACCTCGGGCCTTCAATTTTCGACACATTTAAGGGATCCCAAATTTTTATATGTGTATGTATATATTTATAGCGTCATTTTTCAATTGTCTCAAAAATAATTTGTAGAAAACTGAACAGACAAATATTTAAACTTGTCGCAACTCCCGAAAAATTAGTCGACATCTTTTCGGTTAACAACAACCTAAAATATATAAATTAATAAAAAATCTCTTGTTAAATATGAGCCCCCAATTCAAGAGTTCGTCTCGAACCCCTAAAATCTTAGGACAAGACCATTGATCAATTAAATGATCTTTTGTATTACCCCTTAATTATAAGATCTTAGGTACAATATGGTGAGCCTTTTTTAAATTATTTCTTATTTGTGTTTTTTCTACATAATAAATTGTATTTTAATTTTCTGTATTTTGACAACAATTTGGATTGCATGTATTTGTTTTCTAATATTAGAAACCTCTTATGAGTTTCTATCTATAAAAATAAATACAGATTATATAAGGATGTAGTAAGGATCATAATATTGTTGGGATACCTTATAAACTTATTAAAACATTATTTCAAAAATAAAATAATTAACTATATTATATTATTAATGATAAGTTATCTTTGTCATTTTATTGTTTAAAGTACTGTGTTGTCCAATAAACATTGAGCTTGACTATAGCGACCTGCATTAGCTACTTAAAAATCCTACTTAATGATGTGGCACTTGCCACATGATGAAGGGACACATTTTTTTTACTCTAAAACGATTTTAATGCGGAAAAAAATGCGAATAGTATCTTAAAATCAAGGTTCTAAAAAACGCGAGGCATGATCGAGCCGTGGAGCACAAGCTTTAAGCCTTAGAACCCTAGGCGGGCTTAGGCGTAAAAAGGCGTAAAAAGACGTTTAGGCCTTTTTAAATATATTTTAATATTTTTTGACTACGACAAGGGTATTAAAAATACTAAAATGGTACATACCTTAAAAATATGTCTAAATATTTGTAAATTAAAATACTATTTTTTTAAAATACAAAAAAAAATAAAAAAATTCTAAAAAACTCGCGTTTTTTCACGCCTTACCCCAAAAAAACGTGCGTTTTTTCACGCCTTGCCCCAAAAAACGTTGACCATCGTTGACTACGCCTTAATCCACGCCTAGGGCCAAAACTTGGTGTATCTAAAAGCCTCGCGCCTAGGCGCGTTTTTTAGAACACAGCTTAAAATGAGAAAAAAAAGATTTTTTTCAAAAGATTTTTTTTCACACTCCTTTATTTTATCATACTACAACAGTCTAATAAAAAAATATGTTAAAATTATATGTGTTAAAATACAACAAGATAAAACACGAAATATAAAAATACAAAAATTGTTATTAGAATAGTTTTTTAAAATGGACCTTTAAACAGTTTTAAGAAATACAAAAATTGTTTTAAATATTGTAAAATTAAAAAAAAATAAGTTTAAAAATTAGGGTTGCCGCTGGCGCGGACCTTTAAAAATAAGAGAATATGGAAAAAATGGATGTTTGAGGGACTAAATGAGTTAAAAATAATTTTTTTAAAAAACAATTTATCATTGGAATAGTTTTTTAACGTGGACCTTTAAACAGTTTTAAGAAATACAAAAATTGCTTTAAATGTTGTAAAATAAAAAAAATTAAGTTTAAAAATAAAGGGCGCCGCTGGCACGGACCTTTAAAAATAAAAGAATATTGAAGTGGGATGCTGCTGATGCGAACCTTTAAAAATAAGAGAATATTAGAGTGTGTTATTATTTAAACCAATGAAAAAAAATTGTCGGTTTATTTTTTAGTTGAATTTTCTGTGTGTAACATAAAAATCAACTCAAAATAATTTTTTTTGAGTTGATTTTTATTTGGAGTGAATTTATAGTGTGTTTTTACATTTATTTGGAGTGTCTTGATGATTTGTGTTGACGATGTGGAAGTCCACATCATTAAGTTGCCATTTTATGTTTAAAATGTGGGTCGCTCTATCATTTTTTATAAACATTTGAGCCACAAAGGCTTTATAATATTTATAAATTTTGACTTAATATATAAACATTATAAATGAAATATGTTTTACTTAAATTCCGCACATTCACTAATTTGGGTTACAATCCATTCCGTCCTGTTGGGGCAACTGCAATATTGGTCAAAATGGATTTGTGTTTGACCCATTTTAGAGCTTAAAATTTAATTCATTTGGATCAAATTTTCATCTAAGCTCTCCTGTCATTTTTGGCTTCGGGCGATTTCTCGTCCTTTAGCTTTTAATCTTTTCGTGAGCTGGGAAAGTAATAGCTAATTTTTCTTAACAACTAGAGTTCCAGGCTCTTTCTTTCCCGTAAAGGCCAGATTTCCACAGCTTGCCCAATAAAAATCGGCTAAAGTTTGTCTTTTAAGGTGTGTCTAATTTTTGTTTGGATAACATACCATAAGGTGTCCGGAATCGAATTTGAAATCAAATCCAATTCACTCTCAAAATTGTCCCAATAACAGCCTTTACATCCAATTCACTCTCAAGATTATCCCAATAACAGCCTTTATATTTTAATATTGTTTGGGATCGTACTAACACTGACCAAGAGGCTTGATTAACCTTAAACTTATCCTTCACACTTCCAATTTCCAAATGACTTTATGTTTAGTAAGAATTTTGCAACTTTAAATACACTTGTGTATGATTTGGACTGCAAGTTACCACGCTCCCAAATCAGTATACATGTGTTTGATACAAAATTAGACGATAAAAATTTGTTTGATAGAAGTTATTTTTCAAGTGGAAAATCATTGTTTTAAATGAATAAAAGATTAAAAAAATTGTTTGTGCGTTATGAAATTTAAAAATTGGTACCTTAATTTTTTAGCTGTTTTTTAATATAAAAAAATTGTATGTGTAATTTTTAACTATTTTCAATTAAAAAAAGTAAATGTCGTTTTAAATGTTTTAAAACATTTTTTTATATAAAAACTGTCCCTTTTTAACTATTTTAAAATTATCTTTAACGAGAAAAACGGTTTTTAACCAAAAAAACTGATATACAAAAAAGAACAGTTTTTAACAAAAAAAGTTTATAAAGAATAAAATAGTATTAACAAAACATAACAGTCTTTAACAAAACAGAAACAGTTTTTACAGAAAAAACAAAACAGTTTTTAAAATAAAAATAGCTTTAACATATAAAACAGCTTTTAACAATTAAAAAAAAAACAGTTTTAGTGAAAAAAAAAGTCTTTAATAATGAAAACAGTTTTTTTCAGAAAAAATTATTTTGACAAAAAAAAAGTTCTTGACGTTATTTAAAAAAAAACAGTTTTTGTAAAAAAAAAACAGTTTTAATAAAAAAAAATATTTTTAACAAGAAAAAAACAGTTTGAAAAAGATGATGAATTTTGTTTGAAGACTTTTATTTGTTCTTGAGCAAAGTAAATTTTATCAATAAAAATGAAAAAATAGTGATACATTTTCATGTGAATATGGGTAGTCAGTGAATTTTTTTATGATAAATAAAGCAATGAAACACACAAAATAGTTAGCTAATCCTTCATTTGTCATCATTTGACACATTGTGATGGCAAATAAGGCTTATCATAGACACCCTGGTGAACATCATTTGTTGGCTTGGGCACGAGTTTCTTCTTCTTGTTCTTTGGGGTTAACGTCCTTATAATGTGTTTGAATAATTCTAGATTATATTTAAACAATTGGAGCAGTAATTTTGTCTCTGTATTAAATAAAGGTTTTGCCATCAGTGTGGCAAGTTTTTGTTACACGGGGGAAGGAGCAAGAGGAATTAATAGCTCCAGCCTTGGAAAACCTAAAATTCATTGAAGAACAACTCAAGGGAAAGAAATTTTTCGGTGGAGAGAGGATTGGGCTCGTAGATCTGGCATTTGGTTGGATGATTAATTTGGTCCCTGTCTTAGAAAAGGATAGTGGCCTAAAATTAATAGATGAGAAGCTATTCCCATTATTATCAACATGGATGCAAATCTTTTCAGATGTTCCAGTGATCAAAGAAAACTGGCCTCCAAACAACAAGCTAGTCACCAAGTTCTCACCATACATTGCCGCAACTGGACCTAAATGATCGCCCAAAATTTGGTGTGAATAAACATGTGTGAAACGTACAATTGCATGGGTATCTTCATAATTTTCTTAATCAAACTTCAGTACCCTTTTCATTTTTTTTTGGAAATATATATATATATATTGGTGTCACCAGTGGCGGAGCTAGGATTTGGAGTTAGTGGGTGCGAAACTGTCTGACGTACCCCGGGGGTTCGGGGGCGGGAGTCCCCGAGGCGATTTTTTTTCTTGTTATTTGTACTATTTTGGGCATAAATCTAGTACTAAAGAAAATTTCAACAAAAAAAAACATGCATTAATATTCAATTTCAACACTTAAAACCATTATCAAAATGAAATAGGATAGTTATTACAATGCAACTTTTCTAGACTTCATTTTCTGAAAAAATTGAATGATATGTTCAGTGTTAATATAATTCAACACGTCTCTTTCGATATATTAATCAAACATAATTAATCTAACTTAAATAAGTTATTTAAAATTAATAGAATTAACGGAAAATGATTAATCTAACATAAAAATCATAATTAATCTAACATAAAATTTGTTGAAAAAAGATTAACCCATTGATGTTGAAATTTATTATTGAATTTATTTAATAAATTTATTCAGTAAAATTTTAATCACTTTGTATGATTAATCACTTTGTAAATTTCAATAATAAATTCAGTAATAATTTCAGTAATAAAATCAATGTAATGGAGGAGAAAATTTTTAATAATAATTTTTATCTTGAACTAGGGTCCGTAATAATTTTCAGAAATAATTTCAGTAAACTAGGGCCGTTCACATTCGAATTTTTTTTATCTTGAACCCGTTAATGTGCTGTAGACTAACAAATATGTAAATGGAGGAGGGAAAGGGGACTTACCTTTTATTTTGTTCTTGAATGTAGAGAGAAGACAAAACTTTAGTTGGGTTGAAAAACTAGGGTCGGTTACTGTTGTATATATATTGACTTAAGTTTCAAAAATTACCAATTTTAACCTTAACATTTAAGTTATCACACACATGTATATATATATATATATATATATATATATATATATATATATATATATATATATATATATATATATAAATCCCAAAAATCCAGTGCATGCGCCCGCACCGTCTCGGTTGCATGTAGGTCCGCCCATAGGTGTCACTGATCGATTAAAGTTTCGTCACCAACATTTAGGGCGATGAAAAGGTACCAAAATCAGAAACAATCACAAGGCTATTAATTATTGTTATTTTTGGGTTAAGAAAATTAAATCTATTAAATAATATTCTGTCTTAAGATTATTGTTTTCCGGGTTAAGAAAATAAAATTTACTAAATAAATAAAAAATAATTAAAATTAACTTAGTAATCAGAATTACGGTAAGTAGATCGGAGTATGGTCATTTCGAGTGCACCGTTGAGTCCGGGAGAATTGAGATTGTGATAACCCGAATATAATTACGATAAATTATGTTTAAATCTTGATTAGCTTATGTGATATGGATAATATGTTATTAGTATATATAACGTTAAGTCATCATCTTTAGTCTAATCCTACTTTCAAAAATCGTGAAATGTCAAGTTATGTATTGTGACACCCCGCCTAATTAAACCTTGGGTGATCAAGCCTTATTTTAATATAAATAGGTTTCTTAAATGGTTCATTCTTAGCATCACTGTCGAACGTTGTTTAAATTTACTAACCACCTAAATGAAATTAAACGGGTGCCAGATTTTATCCTTCTTAAACAAAACATTCACCATACAACCACATTACAAATACTAGAAATAAATAAGCAGTTTATAAAATCTGAAAGCAGGTAAAGTCTTGCCGAAAACCACGGCCCAAGAGACAACTACAAATCCATAACTAGAATAAGCTGATATAGTAAAGGTGGAACAACATGTCCCAACTAAGAATAGTAAAACTGAGACCCTGCACTAGAACTGAAAAAGAGGAAGCGTCTAAACAATACCTGCAACATCCACACTTGCTGCAGCTCCCAAATCACTGAAATGAAATCATGCTGGGTGTCCCTATGGCTGGGCACCTAAAAGGTTTTAAAAAATTTACATAGCAAGAGTTAGTACTCAAAACATTTGAAAATATTTTGCAAGCAGTTATCACTATTAAGTTATTGATTACACATATTAAGGTTTCGCACACTCCCTTGATCTTCCTCACCTCTCTTGCGTAACTATCGATAATACTTAGTCTACCTAGTTACACTACCCATAACCGTATTTAACTCATTTACTGTCCGTTGTCCTTATTCTTGTAATAATTTCATCACGCTATAAATTATTACTAAGACATTTACATTTCATTTCATTATCTACTATTTTAAATTAATAGATAGTGCACAAGGAATACATTTCATCACATAACAATGTATTTAATCTTAGTTACCACTAACATATCCTTTTATTACACATAAAGGACTCTTGGTTCGGAATAATGCGCCGACCCCAAGTGAAAGTTGGTTCGGAATAATCCATCAACCCCAACTATCTAAAAATATAAATATATACACATATTCTGGTTCGGGACTCTTTCATCGCGATACCAGTTACAAGTTTGGTTTGGCATTTATCATCGACCCCAAATATATAATAGTTTTATGTTAGTTCGGAATGTCACATCGACCCTAACATAATTAATTTAGGTAATATCCTCATAACCCAAACTTTTTATATAATTTAGTAGGTACACACCCGACCCAACAAATCATACCCGTACGTAATATATTTTACTTATATTCAACGTACTTATAAATTACAATATTTTTCATCATTGTATTTATTCGAGTATTCACGCAACTCTAAGGGCCCTAGTTACCCCTCTCTTAATTTAGTAGCTAAGTTAATATTTAACCTGCTGGTATTTCTTTTCTGAAATTTAAATCTCATTCTCTCTGAAATTTAATTCTCACAGTCGCAACATATGGCTAAATCGCTCGTTCTTCCGTCAGTCTATTTCTCCAAAATTCCCACTCAATCATATGTGAAGAAATCTAATGATACACCTAATGGTAATTTTAAAGTCCCCTCATAGGTAAAATATCATTTCTAAGGTTTCCATTAAGCGAAGGTAATTAAAAGAAATATTCGCAAATTTCTCTAAAGTCCAGCCAGGGTCGATCGATCGAAGGGTGTGGTCGATCGATCGACTGCTCGATCGATCGACATTCAATGGTCGATCGATCGATCAAGCAGTGACAGACCCAGTTCATCTTCTTCCTACGGGTTTCACCATTTTTATTTCTCTAACTTTCATGATAGTCCACCATATTCACAACCAACAATTTCTAATCATTCCTACATGTTCTGGGATGATTACTAACGATTTAAAACAACAAAATCATTATAAATATTGGCCAAATTAACTAAAAATCTCACTAATCTTCAAGAACCCTAAACATGCATTCTTTAAATCTTCCATCCAATTTCCAGATTTTCTCACGAATTTGTCATCTAGATTTCTATGATATAAACATGCTTGGTAATCCAAAATCGTTCTACATGAAGATCCTACTCAATCATGGATCATAATCAATTGTTTGTTCCCAAGAATATCATAAAAAGCATGCTCTTCCTAAAGCTTAATTATGGGTATTATAACTCAATTATTTTGTAAATAACCACTTGCCTTATGATCTGTAGGGTCTGATTTCGTGGTTGTTGATGATGATGGTTGATGATATTGATACTTCAATCCTCCTTCCCAACAATCTTTGTGGTGAAATTTCCTTAGGATGATCCCTCCTTCCTTCTTTTGCCTTAGGAATTTGCCTCTCCCTCTCTTCTCTAATGGCTATGGTGTATATCTATTTGACTAACCCTAGCCACCTCTCTTATAATCTGATCTAGGGTTTCAAAATTCGTAGGTCATCTTTCCCATAATTGTAAAGAGACCAAAATGCCCCCGAGTGGTCCCGGTTTAGCCAGAAATTGACCCAGCACACAACTAGTACCCCCGGGTATACTATTTTGACTAATTCGACCCTTTCAGAATCAACCGTGGACTCTAAATTATCATTTGAGTCTCTTAAATATTTTTCTACTCTCATCCTTAATTTTTGTCCTACGCGCGATACTCGGTTGAGATAACTCTGGTATGTCCATATAGTCACTAGATCGTACCTAAAAACATTAAAACTTTACTATTCGCATTTAGTAACTTTTTACTCGTCATATTCATCTATATTAACATAATATTTCATTAAATTACTCATCTCACGTAATTTAAATAAAATGTAATTAATCATATAAATTACTCTACTCACGCGATCACTTTAAATTACTCTACTCACGTAATTTAAATGAACGTATTTTCCTAATTAAGAAGAATTACGGGGTGTTACATACTTCCCCTCTTACAAAAAGAATTTCGTCCTCGAAATTAGAAAATACCTGCTGTGAATAATTTTGGATATTGCTCTCGCATATCCTCCTCCCGTTCCCAAGTGGACTCATCCATATTGTGATGTCCCCACTGTACTCGCACTAAGGGTACCACCTTGGATCTTAGTTTGCGCTCATTATAATCCAGGATAGCCACGGGTCTTTCTTCATACGAGACATCTAGCTGCAAATCGATCTCCTCCAGTGGAATGTGCCAGAAGGCTCTCTCGCTCCTTTTGTATTTCTTCAGCGACGCCACATGGAACACATCGTGTATTCGCTGAAGATGCTCTGGGAGTCTCAATCTGTAAGCTACCGGTCCCACTCTCTCAATGATAGGAAACGACCCCACATATCTCGGTGCTAACTTCCCCTTTTTACCGAACCTCGTAACCCCTTTCATAGGAGATACTCGAATTAACACCTGGTCGCCCACATCTAATTCCACATGTCTCCTACCGGTGTCAGCATAACTTTTCTGCCTATCCTGGGCTATTCGAATACGTCCTCGAATCAACTCTATTTTGGATGAAGTCTCCTGTATCATCTCTGGCCCCAAAAGTCTGTTATCCCCCACCTCTAACCAACAAGCGGGTGAACGACAAGGCCTCCCGTAAAGCGCCTCGAATGGAGCCATGCCAATAGTGAATTGGTAAGAGTTATTATACGCAAACTCCACCAAAGGAAGATATGGCTCCCAATTTCCCACAAAATCTAGAATACACATTCTCAGCATGTCCTCTAACATCTGGTTTACTCTTTCCGTCTGGCCGTCCGTCTGTGGGTGATAAGTCGTACTCAACCGTAAGTCGGTGCCCATGGCTTCCTGAAAACTCTGCCAAAAGTGTGACACAAATATCTTATCTCGGTCCGACACGATATTAATAGGAACTCCGTGCAGCTTAACAATCTCTGAAATGAATATCTGCGCGTACCGCATAGTTTCATAATCCTTACGAACCGGTAAAAAATGGGCGACCTTAGTCAAACGATCCACTATCACCCATATGGAATCGTGGCCCTTCTAGGAGATGGGTAACCCGGTAATAAAGTCCATTGAGATGCTCTCCCACTTCCATACAGGAATCTCTAGTGGTCGTAACATCCCTGAAGGTTTCTGATGGTCAACTTTTATGAGCTGACATGTAACACACCTTGAGACAAACTCTACAATATCTCGTTTCATACCTCACCACCAATATACTCGTCGCATATCCTGCTACATTTTGTCCCCACCTGGATGTACCGAGAATTTTGACCCGTGTGACTCTGTCATAACGGCATGTCTCAAATCATCATCTTCGGGTAGTATCAGCCTACCGTTGAAACGTAGTCCACCCTCTGAACTGATGGAGTAGAACTCTGCCCCCTTGGCCAGTAACTGCCGTACTTTGTCCTGACAAAATGGGTCTTCTGCCTGTGCCCTCACTACCCGAATAACGTTCTCGGAAGTGATAGCTAGAACTGCCAGGCATGCTCTTGCCATTTCATCCTCGTGTCGGAGCTCACTCCACTTCGCCTTCCAAACTTCTGCTAACTCCCCGGTAGGTCTTCTGCTTAACGCATCTACCACCACGTTAGCCTTACCAGGATGATACTGTATATCAAATTGGTAGTCCTTCATGAATTCTAGCCACCTTCTTTGCCTCATATTCGGGTCCTTCTGAGTGAATAGATACTGCAATGACTTATGATCCGTGAATAGCGTGAACTGCTCGCCCAGAAGATAGTGTCTCCAAATCCTCAATGCAAAAACAACCGCTGCCAACTCGAGGTCATGGGTGGGGTAATTCTTCTCATGTGGCTTAAGCTTTCGTGACGCATAAGCTATGGCCTTCTCCTCCTGCTGTAACACACCCCCAAGTCCTTGTAAGGAAGCATCGGTATAGACTCGGTATTCCACTCCGCTCCTAGGCAAGGTAAGAACGGGGGCTGATGTCAACTTGTCTTTTAATTCATCAAATGCTAACTGGCAACTGTCACTCCATACGAAGGGAATTCCCTTCCGAGTCAGAGTCGTCAACGGTCCGGCAATTCTTGAGAATCCCTTGATGAAGCGACGATAATAACCAACCAATCCCAAGAAACTGCGAATTTCTGTCGGTGTCGTGGGCTGCCCCCACTCCCTCACCGCCGATACCTTACTCGGGTCAACAGCAATGCCCCTGCTAGATACGACGTGGCCTAAGAACTGAACCTCACGAAGCCAAAATCCACATTTATCAAATTTGGCGTACAACTGATGGTTCCCCAATGTCTGTAGGACCAATCGTAAGTGTTCTGCGTGTTCCTCCTCCGTATGAGAGTAAATTAGAATGTTGTCTATGAACACAATCACAAACTGATCCAAAAACTCCCTGAATACCCTGTTCATGAGATCCATGAATACTGCCGGCACATTAGTTAGCCCAAAAGGCATCACTTTGAACTCGTATGACCCGTACCGCGATAGGAAAGCGGTCTTAGGTACATCCTCTTCACGAATGCGCAATTGGTGATAACCCGACCTCAAGTCGATCTTCGAGAAGTATGCAGCCCCTCTCAATTGATCAAACAAGTCATCAATCCTCGGCAATGGATACTTATTACGTATTGTCACTTTGTTCAGCTCTCTGTAATCTACACACAGACGAAGTGAACCATCCCTTTTCTTTACAAACAACACGGGCGCACCCGATGGCGATGTACTCAGTCGAATGAAACCCTGTCCTAATAGCTGTTGAATCTGCTCTCTCAGTTCCCGCATCTCCAAAGGAGCCATGCGATATGGTGCTCTAGCAATAGGTCTCGTCCCCGGTGTTAGATCAATAACGAACTCTATCTCCCTGCTAGGAGGTTACCCTGGTATCTCCTGAAAGACATCCTAAAAATCCCTCACAACTGGGATTGAGTCCAAAGAAACGACAACTCCACGTGAGGTCTCCTCCTCAATATAATACAAATGAGTTCGCGATCCTCCTTCGGGGAGTGGCATTGCCACAAGGAACATCTCTTGCCCTGGAATGGAGAACACGATGGTCCTCTCATAACAATCTACCATTGCCCTATTATGTGCCAACCAATCCATGCCTATGATGACGTCATATCCCTCCATGTCCAGCACTAGGAGGTCCGCCGCTAGACTCAATCTCCCGACTATAATGTCCACACCCTTACAAATCGAGTGTATAAGGGACCCACTACCCATCGGTGACTCCACACACATAAGATGAGTATCTGCTGTCGCTAATAGGCCGGCTGCCCGTGCAAATCTAGTGGAAATAAACGAATGCGATGCCCCCGTGTCAAATAAAATATTTCCCTCAAGCCCATGAATAGGAAACATACCCGCAACTGTCAGCGTTGCTGGAGGGGCCGGCTGAAATGGAATATCACGGATGTTGAACACACGCCCGTACTGCATTTGCCCTGGCTGTGGGGCCTGTAGTGCCGCTGGTGCTAATGGTGCCTGTTGGGCACCCTGTTGTTATGCCCTGTCTTGCTGTGGACAATTTCTGCTCTTGTGACCTTGCTAGCCACAAGTTAAGCACTGACCCTGAAACTGTCTCTATCCTTGGCCCTGTTGGCCCTGACGCTGGCCCTGTCGTCCTTGGCCTTGTTGTCCCCCATTTTGATTACCCTGGCCCTGTCAACCCTAAGGGATTGGTTGCTGAGGACCTTGCTGGCCCTGCCGGTCAAAGCGATGCCTCCCGTGCTTAAACTTCTTGGCAGAGTTCCCCTATCGGGAATCCTGCCCTATCTGACCCGCTGTTTGCTGTAGTGATGAGCTGCTGCCACTACCTCCATCCACCTTGCCCAGTTGGATAGGCTCACCCCTCTTATTTCCCTTAGTATGAAAACGGTGATCCTGAAAGTGTAGTAGAGCGGCATTGACGACATCTGTGTAGATTACCAACGTCGGATTACCAATCAAATGTTATCTGATTCTCCAGGTTAGGCCCTCCATAAATTTGGACTTCTTTCTCTCTTCATTGCTCACCTCGTTTGGCACAAAATTGTCCAAGAAGGGTAAACTCTTCCTCGTAGTCAGCAACTGAGCGATCACCCTGAACAACTTCGCTGAACTTCTTCCTCATCTCTGACTCTACTGCTGGAGGGAAATACTTGCGGTCAAATCGAACCCAAAACTCAGAAATAGTCAAAGTATCCCTCTCCTCGGTGGTGGTAACTGACTCCCACCACTGTAGGGCCGCTCCTGACAGACGAAAAGTGGCTAGCATCTGTTCCTGTACCCCGGTGCACTCTATCATGCGCAAGTGGCGCTGGATATTCTTCTTCCAGTTGCACGCTTCCACTACATCAGCACTGCCCTGAAACTCGGGTGGATGTCCCTTCTGAAATGCCTCCCTGAATCGTTGCCAAGTAGATGGCCCTGCTGGAACTTGCACTACCGGTGCCACAGGGGGAGGTACTTGGGGCTAAGGAAAGTGGGCTGCCATTGCCCTCATCGCTGTTTCGACTGCCTGAGCCACTATCACTGCAACCTAAGTAGTGGAGATTAATTCGGGTGGGGGTGGTGGTATCGGTACCTGTGGCTCCTGATGAGCCTCCCTCACCTCTTCTCTGGCTTCAGCCCTCTCTGCTCTCTGTCTCCTTGGCGGCATCTGAAATAAGATTCAAATTGTATAAGTACACAGTTTATAAAATATTTAAGAGCAGAAGTACGATATCGCAACAATGGAAATTTTGAATCAACAATCCTGATAGTAGGGCTCTAATACAAACAAACGTTACGCTGAATCGTAGTAAGCCGTACAGATCCTATGGACACTAGAACCTGATGCTCTGATACCATCTGTGACACCCCACCTAATTAAACCTTGGGTGATCAAGCCTTATTTTAATATAAACAGGATTCTTAAATGGTTCATTCTTAGCATCACTGTCGAACGTCGTCTAAATTTACTAACCACCTAAATGAAATTAAACGGGTGCCAAATTTTATCCTTCTTAAACAAAACATTCACCATACAACCACATTACAAATACTAGAAATAAATAAGCAGTTTATAAAATCTGAAAGCAGGTAAAGTCTTGCCGAAAACCACGGCCCAAGAGACAACTACAAATCCATAACTAGAATAAGCTGATATAGTAAAGGTGGAACAACATGTCCCAACTAAGAATAGTAAAACTGAGACCCTTCACTAGAACTGAAAAAGAGGAAGCGTCTAAACAATCCCTGCAACATCCACACTTGTTGCAGCTCCCAAATCACTGAAATGAAATCATGCTGGGTGTCCCTGTGGCTGGGCACCTAAAAGGTTTTAAAAAATTTACATAGCAAGAGTTAGTACTCAAAACATTTGAAAATATTTTGCAAGCAGTTATCACTATTAAGTTATTGATTACACATATTAAGGTTTCGCACACTCCCTTGATCTTCCTCACCTCTCTTGCGTAACTATCGATAATACTTAGTCTACCTAGTTACACTACCCATAACCGTATTTAACTCATTTACTGTTCGTTGTCCTTATTCTTGTAATAATTTCATCACGCTATAAATTATTACTAAGACATTTACATTTCATTTCATTATCTACTATTTTAAATTAATAGATAGTGCACAAGGAATACATTTCATCACATAACAATGTATTTAATCTTAGTTACCACTAACATATCCTTTTATTACACATAAAGGACTCTTGGTTCGGAATAATGCGCCGACCCCAAGTGAAAGTTGGTTCGGAATAATCCATCAACCCCAACTATCTAAAAATATAAATATATACACATATTCTGGTTCGGGACTCTTTCATCACGATACCAGTTACAAGTTTGGTTTGGCATTTATCATCGACCCCAAATATATAATAGTTTTATGTTAGTTCGGAATGTCACATCGACCCTAACATAATTAATTTAGGTAATATCCTCATAACCCAAACTTTTTATATAATTTAGTAGGTACACACCCGACCCAACAAATCATACCCGTACGTAATATATTTTACTTATATTCAACGTACTTATAAATTACAATATTTTTCATCATTGTATTTATTCGAGTATTCACGCAACTCCAAGGGCCCTAGTTACCCCTCTCTTAATTCAGTAGCTAAGTTAATATTTAACCTACTCGTATTTCTTTTTTGAAATTTAAATCTCATTCTCTCCGAAATTTAATTCTCACAGTCGCAACATATGGCTAAATCGCTCGTTCTTCCGTCAGTCTATTTCTCCAAAATTCCCACTCAATTATATGTGAAGAAATCTAATGATACACCTACTGGTAATTTTAACGTCCCCTCATAGGTAAAATATCATTTCTAAGGTTCCCATTAAGCGACGGTAATTAAAAGAAATATTCGCAAATTTCTCTAAAGTCCAGCCAGGGTCGATCGATCGAAGGGTGTGGTCGATCGATCGACTGCTCGATCGATCGACATTCAATGGTCGATCGATCGATCAAGCAGTGACAGACCCAGTTCATCTTCTTCCTACGGGTTTCACCAATTTTTATTTCTCTAACTTTCATGATAGTCCACCATATTCACAACCAACAATTTCTAATCATTCCTACATGTTCTGGGATGATTACTAACGATTTAAAACAACAAAATCATTATAAATATTGGCCAAATTAACTAAAAATCTCACTAATCTTCAAGAACCCTAAACATGCATTCTTTAAATCTTCCATCCAATTTCCAGATTTTCTCACGAATTTGTCATCTAGATTTCTATGATATAAACATGCTTGGTAATCAAAAAACGTTCTACATCCAGATCCTAATCAATCATGGATCATAATCAATTGTTTGTTCCCAAGAATATCATAAAAATCATGCTCTTCCTAAAGCTTAATTATGGGTATTATAACTCAATTATTTTGTAAATAACCACTTGCCTTATGATCTGTAGGGTCTGATTTCGTGGTTGTTGATGATGGTTGATGATATTGATACTTCAATCCTCCTTCCCAATAATCTTTGTGGTGAAATTTCCTTAGGATGATCCCTCCTTCCTTCTTTTGCCTTAGGAATTTGCCTCTCCCTCTCTTCTCTAATGGCTATGGTGTATATCTATTTGACTAACCCTAGCCACCACTCTTATAATCTGATCTAGGGTTTCAAAATTCGTAGGTCATCTTTCCCATAATTGTAAAGAGACCAAAATGCCCCCGAATGGTCCCGGTTTAGCCCGAAATTGACCCGGCACTCAACTAGTACCCCCGGGTATACTATTTTGACTAATTCGATCCTTTCGGAATCAACCGTGGACTCTAAATTATCATTTGAGTCTCTTAAATATTTTTCTACTCTCATCCTTAATTTTTGTCTTACGCGCGATACTCGGTTGAGATAACTCCGGTACGTCCATATAGTCACTTGATCGTACCTAAAAACATTAAAACTTTACTATTCACATTTAGTAACTTTTTACTTGTCATATTCATCTATATTAACATAATATTTCATCCTTAATTTTTGTCCTACGCGCGATACTCGGTTGAGATAACTCCGGTACGTCCATATAGTCACTAGATCGTACCTAAAAACATTAAAACTTTACTATTCACATTTAGTAACTTTTTACTCGTCATATTCATCTATATTAACATAATAGTTCATTAAATTACTCATCTCACGTAATTTAAATAAAATGTAATTAATCATATAAATTACTCTACTCACGTGATCACTTTAAATTACTCTACTCACGTAATTTAAACGAATGTATTTTCCTATTCATCTATATTAACATAATATTTCATTAAATTACTCATCTCACGTAATTTAAATAAAATATAATTAATCATATAAATTACTCTACTCACGTGATCACTTTAAATTACTCTACTCACGTAATTTAAACGAACGTATTTTCCTAATTAAGCATAATTACGGGGTGTTACATGTATAAACACAAAATTTTGTTATTTTCGATATAAATGTTCCTGTTGGAGACTAGTTTTGACCCTTATAATATAAAAATTGACTCAAGGTGAAAACTATATAATTATAGACATATGATTTAGGGTTGTAACACAACAAACAGTGCATCAAACGGATGTCCGAGTAAGAAGTTAGGCCGAATTTACGAACAAGGAGCAAATCTATCCATTCCCTTTAAGTAGTAATTTGTCTTTTATTAAATCAAATGGTTTAATTTTATTGGTTGGCACGGGAGGCAGCCTTGGCTGACCTTATACCCTTGAAATAACCTTATCCTTCAGCCAAAATCAGCCATGAAAGGGTTTTACCTTGAGGAAAGAGAATTAGGGAATTTAAGAAGGAAAAGTGAGGAGAAAAAGTGTAGAAAAATCCGTATAAATTACGTAAAAGTCCCGAAGGTAATCCTAATCGCAAATCTTGTTATTTTTTTTATATTAATGATTTAGATGATAGAAATAATCATTTTTTTACTAAAATTTCAGCCATTTATATATAGGTATGGTTAGATGCAAGTTTAAGTTAAGTTGAATGTACGGACCCTTAAAATTGCTTTGTATTGAAACCCCTTGCATTCAAACTTGATTATATTTTTGTGTGATTACTGGAATTGAGAAATTCTAATTGGATATGAAACAAGACTCATACATTCAAATCATATCCGAAAATTAGAATTTAATTCCTTGTGGTTAGGCCTTAATGATGATTTCAAGTTGGTACATAATTGTTGTTTGTATATTTCATTTCGGTATGCCCTGAGTTTAGCCAAGATTTTGACATAGCAAATGAAGTCAAAAAATTATGAAACTTTAATTCTGTACTATTAAGTATGTCTAATGAAAATAAGTTAAAAATCATGAAAAGTTATGCTGGAGAAAAATTATGAAAATTCTTGGAAGTCGAAGGAAAAATAGAGGAGCTTGTAGGGAAGATTTCTTGTGTTGTAAAGAAATGGTCATAACTTGCTCTAGGAGGTTTGAAAAATTACACTGTTACTTGTACTGGAAAGTATATTCATATATGTTTTCATATTGATAATGTTGGACACCTGTATTTATACAATTTGGGAATATAGGATGGTTGAGTATAAAAGACAATAATTTGAGGCCATACTGAATATCCCATGAAAGAATGTTGTTATCTCCTCTTTCTAAAGAGTATTTTGAGTACATGTTTCACGTGTATATACATTGAGAAGTATATTTTCATATTTACTTGGGTTTAATTATAAATACCTTATGAGGTATTTCCTACAGTTGAATGTTCCTAACTTTATCAACATGTGTACCATTGTCTTGTCTTTACTCATGTTTCATGGAATGTGACTGAAGTGGAATTATATTGTTGTTGTATAGTCATGGAAAGTTACATAATTATGTTAGGATAATACTTATGATTGAGATTCAGTACTGATTTAGTTGGATTGACAGGTGTAAGGTCTAATAAACCCAGTTCCGTTCCACCTGAAAGAACCATAAATACATAGTTGACAACCCAAGGTGAGTGTACTCACTGGAATGATGTCTTTGTATACTGTTATGAATATGATCATAATGTTATGAATATAAATTGTTCATTTAGGTTTACTGAAATGGGAGGTTACTCCCCGACCCGAAATGGGGGATATTTGTCTATTAATGACAAGGGGTTACTCCTCGACAAGGAATGGGGGAGAATTGTCTATTTAGACAGGATATGTGAATCATGATTCGGAAAATTTGGTCATTCATTATGAATGAGGCGGATGAGTTAATACATAATTATATGGACATGATTTATTGCATTTAAATTCATGCTGTAGTATAGTAGTGATGCATTCACTGGGCTATTTTTCTCATGATTCCTATGTTTACATTTTTTAGGTTACACCATGTCACTGCCAAATCTAAGAAGTCGGGTTGGGTTAGCCAGGAACGGGAGAAACAAAGATTTGGTTTAATGTAAATGATGTAATTAAGTTAGCTTATCCTTCAAGCAATTTTTTATGGGCATGACTACTCTGATGTTGTAAAAAGGTTTTGAGTTATATGGATTTACAATGATGACTCTGAAATTAAAACTCGTGTTTATGGTTTGGTTAAATTAATCATGGTTCGGATCACTTTGACTTTCAAACTTAATTATATGTAACTGGGTCGGGGTATGTCAGCTTATGGTATCAAAGCCTAGGTTTTAGAGGTTCTGGAGTGAGAAGAGTCTAGATTTGGCAGTGAATATTAGAAATATATTTTATTTGATACTAACTATTATGTTTGGAAAGATATGTATATCTGTATGTTGTTATATCTTTGATTCATTTCAGATATTAGAGAATGGAACGAGGGAATGTAAATGTGAGAATAGAAGATGAAGCTTCAAATATTCCAGTAGAAGCGGAGGTTGAGCAACCTGTTCAGATAAATGTGGAACCCGAGCCAGAACAACTGACAGATATGCAAAAAAGGGCACGCTCTATGACTTTAATGGCAGAGCAACAAGCTAGATTTATGGCTCAGATAGAAGAACAACAAGCCAGGCAACTGGAGGCACAAGCTTTGGCCAGGGCTGAAGAGGTGATACACCGGGAAGAAATGAGTACTTCACACGAGAAATTTATTAAAATGAATCCACCCTCATTTGAAGGAACGGTTGATCCAGAAGAGGCAGAAGTATGGGTTAAAGAGATTGGACTTATTTTTGGGGTAATGAGAATGCCTGAAAATCAACGAGTGACCTTGGCGACGTATATGCTGAAAGGAAAAGCTAAATATTGGTGGGATGCCACAAAACATTTGTTAATTACTCCAGGATGTGGGAATGTGATCTCATGGGATGCTTTTGTCAAAGCTTTGTATGATAAGTATTTTCCCCCAATGTATCAAAAACAAAAGGAGAAGGAATATTTCATGTTAAATCAGGGGAGTATGAAAGTTAGAGAATATGAAGCTAAATTTACAACCTTATCTCAGTTTGCTTCGAGGTTTATACGGAATGAGGAAGATATGTGTAGCCAGTTTCTCGATGGACTAGAGTTAGTTATTAAATCAAGGCTGTCGACTTTAGAGACTGTTAATTATTCAGCCTTGGTGAACAAAGCCTTGCTGGTAGAAAAAGACGTGAATGAAGTGAGAGGGAATCGAGAACGAGGTGTAAAGAGAAGCAGATTCGATCCAATTTATCAAAAAGGTCGTGATACAGAATATTCGAGACTTGGAGGGAAGAAATTTCAGCATGGTAGAGACATGGGAAGTAGTTCGCAAAGGGATGAAGCAAGTGGTGGAAGAGGTTCAAGAGTTTCAGCACAAGGAGATCCGAATGTGTGTTTCTTTTATAGGACATCGGGTCATATAAAGAGGAATTGCCCAAAGTTACATAATATATAATGTTTTAACTGTCATCAGAAGGGCCATCTGAGAAAGAATTGTCCTATGTTATCAAGAGTGGTTTCAGTTAGTAGTGTGGGGCCTCATAAAGGATCATCTCCAGGGAATGCAACTAGGGGAAGGGATACAGGACAAGAAAGTGAATCGAAGGCAGGAGGAAGAGTGTTTGCGATGACATTGCAAGATGCCCATGCTACACTAGAAGTGGTTAAAAGTAAACTCTCTATTGCAAACAAAGATTTATATACACTCATTGATCCTGGATCTACGCATTCATTTATGGCATTACATATTATTTCATATTTGGGTAGATCATGTTTATTTCTCAATTGTGCCTTATATATTTCTACCCCAATGAAAAGTGTAATTCTAGTGGAGCATGTTTATAAACATTGTGTCTTACGAATGGGGGAGCAAGATTTCTATGTTGATTTGATACCGTTGGCCATTCGAGATTTTGATATTATATTGGTGATGGATTGGTTATCATCGTATCATGCTTCCATTGATTATTTTCGAAAGGAAGTTACATTTTATCTTCCAGGTGAACCTAAGTTCCGGTTTATAGGAGAAAGAAACATTGTTCCTAATTGTCTTATATCAGCAATTAAGAGTAGGAGATTGTTGAGTAAAGGTTGTACAGGGTATTTAGCTTATGTTGTTGATACTTGTAAAAAGACAGTTAAAATTCAAGATATACCTGTAGTTAGAGAATTTTTTGATGTCTTCCCAGAGGAAAATCTAGGATTGCCACCCAATCGGGAAGTAGGGTTTTTTTATTAAATTAATTCCAAGTACTGGTTAGATTTTTCTTGCTTCTTATAGAATGGCACCGATAGAGTTGAAAGAATTGAAAGTGCAATTACAAGATCTGATAAGCAGAGGTTTCATTCGGCCTGGTGTTTCTCCATGGGGAGCCCTAGTGTTACTTGTGAAAAAGAAAGATGGGACAATGCGATTATGTATTGATTATCGACAATTGAATAAGGTGACCATTAGAAACAAGTACCCTCTACATCGTATCGATGATTTGTTTGACCAATTACAGGGGGCCACAGTATTTTTGAAGATTGAATTGAGATCAGGTTACCACCAATTGAAAGTAAAGGATAATGATATTTCCAAAATAGCTTTTCGAAATCGATATGGGAACTATGAGTTTTTGGTGATGCCATTTGGATTAACTAATGCTCCAGTAGTTTTTATGGATTTGATGAATTGGGTATTCCAACCTTTCATTGATTCATTTGTGATTGTATTCATAGATGATGTGTTGATTTACTCGCGTAGCATGGAGGAACATGAGAAACATTTGAGACTTGTATTGCAGATTTTTAGAGAGAAGAAATTAGTTGCTAAATTTAGCAAGTGTGAGTTTTGGTTGAATGAAATTGTGTTTTTAGGGCATGTTGTCTCGGGAAATGAGATATATGTTGATCCAAAGAAGGTGGAGGCAATCGTTGAATGGGAAATTCCTAAGAATGTGACAGAAATTAAGATTTTCCTAGGATTAGTAGGTTACTATCGCAAATTTATTAAAGGGTTTTCATCAATAGCATTACCATTGAAAAAGTTAACTCGTAAAGAAGTGAAGTTTGTGTGGGATGAGGAATGCGAGCAAAGTTTTAAATAATTGAAGAATCAGTTGGTTTCAGCCCCTATACTTACTATTCCATGTGGGAATGAGTCCTTTGTGATCTATACAGACGCTTCATTTCAAGGCTTAGGATGTGTTCTTATACAAAATGGGAATGTAATAGCATATGCTTCCATATAATTAAAGACGCACGAACGAAACTACCCTACACACAATTTGGAGCTAGCAACCATTATTTTTGCTTTAAAGTTATGGAGACATTACTTGTATGGAGAAACTTGTGAGATATTTACAGATCATCAAAGTTTAAAATACTTATTTACATAGAAAGAACTGAATTTGAGACAAAGCCGCTGAATAGAGCTGATTAAAGACTATGACTATACCATCCATCATCATACAGGGAAGGACAATGTAGTATCAGATACTTTGAGTAAAAAAGCATTAGGGATTTTGGGTTGCATACGGTGTGCCCGTGTTGGAAATATTCTTGACTTGGCATCGATGGGGATTGAATTGATGTTTTCAAAAAGGGGAGGATTATTAGCACATGTCACAGTGAGACCTTTATTGGCAGAACGCATAGGAAATGTGCAGATCAGCGATCCATTCCTTGAGAAGAAGAAACAAGATGTCCTGGATGGTAAAGAAAGTGACTTTGAGATTAAGAATGATGAATCTTTGTGTTATAAAAATAGGATTTGTGTACCGAATGATCCATCCTTAAAGAAGGATATATTAGAAGAGGCACATAGTTCTATTTACTCTATGTATCCGGGATGTACCAAAATGTACAGAGATTTGAAAGAGTATTACTGGTGGAATAATATAAAACATGAGATTGCATAGTTCGTAGCTAAATGTTTAGTATGCCAGCAAGTAAAGGCAGAGCATCAGAAGCCAGCGGGATTATTACAGTCATTGCCTATTCCGGAATGGAAGTGGGAGCATATAACGATGGATTTTGTTACGGGATTACCACGGTCACTAAAGGGGCATGATTCTATTTGGGTGATTGTAGACCGATTAACGAAGTCCACCCATTTTATTCCAGTTAAGACCACCTACACTGTTGACAAGTATGCACGTATGTACATTGATGAGATTATCCATTTACATGGGGTACTAGTGTCAATTGTATCAGATAGAGATTCAACGTTCACTTCTAAGTTTTGCCCTCGTCTATAGAATGCCATGGGAAAAAGTTTAAAGTTCAGCACTGCATTTCATCCATAAACTGATGGTCAATCAGAGAAGACGGTTCAAATATTATAAGACATGTTACGAGTTTGTGTATTTGACTTCAAAGGTATTTGGGATGATCATTTTCCATTGATGGAATTTTCGTATAATAATAGTTATCAGTCGACTATTGGTATGGCTCCTTATGAAGCTTTATATGGAAGGAGATGTACAACGCCTTTGTGTTGGGATGAAGTAGGTGAAAAGAAACATTTGGGTCCTGAATTGATAGATATGACAACAGCATAGGTTAAAATGATTCGGGAACGAATAAAGATATCACAAAGCAGGCAGAAATTTTATGCAGATAAAAGGAAGTATCCATTGGAATTTCAGAAGGGAGATTTTGTATTCATGCGTATTTCACCATGGAAAGGCGTTATGAGGTTTGGGAAAAGGGGAAAACTAAGTCCAAGATACATTGGACCATATGAGGTATTGGAAAGAATTGGGACCCTGGCATATAGATTAGCATTACCTCCAGATTTATCCCGTTTACATGATGTTTTTCATGTATCTATACTTCGTAAGTATTTGGTGGATCCATCTCATTAGTTGAAAACTCAACTAATTGAACTGAAGGAAGACTTGTCGTACATCGAGGAACCAATGGAAATTATTGATCGTAAGGAGAAAGTATTGAGAAATAAAGTTATTTCCTTAGTTAAAGTTATGTGGATGAGCCATGGTATTAAAGAAGCAACATGGAAAACGGAGGATAGCATGAATAAACAGTATCCCCACTTGTTTGGTAAGTAACCTTTATATTAAATTCCGGGGATGAAATTTTCTAAGGGGGTGAGTTGTGACAAACCGAATATAATTATGATAAATTATGTTTAAATCATGATTAGTGTTGATACCAAATTTAGTCTGCTGACATAGACCAATCATTTGAAGACACATGTCAATCTACGTGGCAAATACAAACACTTTTAACGAACAACATGCTATCACCGAGCTACTCTGGGCTCTGAGCAATGAGAAACGATCAACTTAAAGGTACCGAGCAACTCAGACGTCCTGAGCAACTTAAGTGTACCGATCAACTCAGGTGGTCCGAGCTACTTAGCGTGTAGAGCATTCAAATCAAGAGAATCAAAAGACAACTATGCATTAAATGCGCATTATTATCGTACAAATGTATATGTCTACTACATAACATCGCATTGTCCTTTAATATATACAGCCTCAAGGCTATAAATACATTGTAACATCCTCATAAGAAGGGCACAGGGGATCTCTTGAAAAACCTATTATCGAGATTCCAAATAAACAATCAGCAATACAAACACAGTGGACGTAGGCCATTTTCATCAGGCTGAACCACTTTAAAAATCCTTTGTCTTATTAATTTATTTATCTGTGATTGATTAATTAGAGATAATCTAGTTTTTTACGTCAACAGATTGGCGCCGTCTGTGGGAAACGACTGCATTTAGCGTTTTTCACCAAAACAATTCATCATCAATGACTGATAATTCAGAATCCAGTAATCGAAACACTGGGGTCCCTCTAAACCCTTCTACTCCCCCAAATGTTCCAGATCTAGCTGCTATAATGGCTAATTTAGCCCAAGGGCGAACGACCATGCAGAAAATTATGCGTCAACTTATACAAACTATTCAAGGTGGAGTGTCATCCCAATCAGGACAACGAAGTGCTCAGAGAAATACCCATTTGCCTTCTTTAAGAACTAGAAGAACGTTATTCCCGGAGGTCTCTCAATCTAGACATACTAACTCATATCGTACTGAAAAATCTAGTGACCCTTCGTATCAACCAGGTCGGACTTCATCAGTACGAGCTGCTTATTCTGACTGAAATGTCACTCTCGCCCCAGAAAGGACTAATGATATAGAGAGGTTGAGTAGAGTATCTCATTTTGATCGATTGGGCCCTAGGAGGAATAGAAGTCCTCTTAGGATTGCATGGATGAACTCTCAACAACCATCCGACCTAAGGGAAGGCTCTGCTCAATCACACCCAATAGCTCGTAATGAAAGGTCCCAAGAGGTCAACTCAACGCGATCAGTTGTTCGAACCAATAGGCCCAAGGAGGGAAATAAAGCATGAAAAGGCTCTATTCAAAGGTTGGAGGACAGATTAGGGGAAATGGCTAAGGCCAATAATCCTCTACAAAGAACTTTTGTCCAAGGAACACCATTTGTAGAGGCAATTGTGGATTTTCCCACACCATCAAAGTTCAAAGCTCCAATGGTGACGCCTAAATATGATGGAAAAACTGACCCTGTCCTTCATATAGAACAATACCAAGCTGCTACCAACATTTATGCGGTTCCAAATGAGATGAGATGTAGGGCGTTTTCAGGAACTCTCACCGGGTCAGCCCAGATATGGTACAACAATCTTCCTCGGGGGAAGATCGTGACTTTCTTTCAACTGGCAGAGCTCTTTATAAGGAATTTCTATTTTGGAGCGAAACTAGTCAAACGAGTAGCACACTTGCTGAGTGTTAAGCAGAAGCCAGAAGAAAGTACTAGGGACTACATTAATCTCTTCAATAACGAGGAGAAAATAACAATTACTGCTCTGATGAGTGGATTGTTATCAGGTAAGTTGTATTATACTTTAGCTAAATATCCACCTAGGACCATGGCAGAACTGATGGCTAAAGCAGCCAAGATCATGAATGCTGAGGAAGCCATGGCTGCGAAGAAAAATACTGACACCAAGGAGACTGAGGTTGAAGCTGGTAAAATCGAGAAGAAGGATCAGAAGAATAATGGTGGAAACAAGCAGTCAAAAGGCAAACAAGCGTTGGAGTAGATGAGGAAGTATGTAAATTATACTCCCTTGAAGGTAGACATAAATCACATTCTAGAGGAGATCAAGAACAACGAAGAGCTAGCCTGGCCAGGGGAAATGAAGGCAAATCCTGATAAAAGGGACAAGTCCAAATATTGCGAATTCCACAAAGACCATGGTCACACGACCAAACATTGCATAACTCTCCAGAATGAAATTGAAGCACTCATCAGGCGAGGAAAATTGTCTAAGTATGTTGATCGCCAAAATGATTGAAAGACCAGTGACCGAGGAAGGCAAAGATCTAAATCTCCTCGTCGAGCAAAAGAAGACAAGAAGAGAGACCACAAAGATGATCCAGAAGATGACCCCGATCTCCCCAAAAGACCAAAACAGCCAGAGCATGAGGTATTTTCAATCCATTTTGGATCATTTGAATGTAATGTTATTACAGGTGGAGATGCAGGAGGTGGAGATCATAATGCAGAGAGGAAAGTTTACCTCAATGAGGCACAAGCCTGCTCGTACATACAGTGAATAAACCTGGCAGAAGATGATCGCCCGAGGAAGGTGAATAAAGACAAACTAGTCATTAGTTTCTCTAAAAATGACTTGGTAGGTGTGCTATATCCTCATGATGACCCATTGGTAATCAAGATGAGAATGAAGGAAGTGGTGATTTCACGGGTACTGGTGGTTAATGGTAGCTCGACAGACATCATATTCTACCCATGCTTTGACAGTTTGAACCTGAAGTTAGCCTAGTTGGAGCCCTATAATAGGCCCCTCCTCGGTTTTACTGGCGAAAAGGTTTTTCCACTTGGGATGATCAAGTTGGATATGCTTATCGGTACATGGCCTGCTTATCGAACAGAAAGAGTACGCTTTTTCATAATGGATAAAAATGTCCAATCAGCCTATAATATCATCATGGTAAGGGTAGGTCTGAAGAAGTTTGAAGAAGTTCCCTCTATTGTACATCAATGTTTAAAATTCCCAGCTAACTTTGGAATGGGAGTTGTGAAAGGCGACCAGAAAGTACCTCGGGAATGCTACTATTCATCTGCCGAACAGTAGGAACGTGAAGAATCCAGGAAGAAGACTACTACCTATCAAGTGGATGAAATAGAAGAGGTAGAGATTGAAACATTAGACCCTAGAGATGAGTCTCAGCTCGTGAAGGGCCAGGTCATAGAGGCTACCAAAAATATCATTCTGGACGACGAACATCCGGAATGAACAACTCAAATTGGTGCATCACTGGATGTATTGATAAAACATGAATTGATAGCATTTCTAAGGCGCAGAAAGCAGACTTTTGCATGGAGTCATGAAGACATGCCAGGGATAGAACCGAGTTTCTTATGTCACGAGCTCAACGTGAATAAGGAGGTCAAGCCAGTGAAGCAGCGAAGAAGGGTGTTTAGCCCTGAAAAGAACTAAGCTATACAGGAAGAAGTAGAGAAACTACAAAAAGCCTTTTTTATTGAGGATGTCAAATATCCTGATTGGTTAGAAAGTGTGGTGATGGTAAAGAAGAAAAATAACAAGTGGAGGATGTGTGTAGACTTCACTGATCTTAATAAGGCATGCCTAAAGGATCATTTTCCGTTGCCCCGAATCAATCAACTGGTGGATGCTACCTCGGGGCATGAATTGTTGAGTTTCATGGATGCTTATTCTGGTTACAACTAGATTAAAATGAAGCCCGAGGACAGGGAGAGTACCTCTTTTGTCACCCCAAGGGGAACTTATTGCTATAATGTTGTGCCTTTTGGACTTAAAAATGCAGGTGCAACATATCAGCGGCTGATGAATAAGGTGTTTGCAGAGCAAATCAGTCATAACATGGAGGTTTATGTTGACGATATGCTGATGAAGAGAAAGAAAGTTGCTGATCATCTAGTTGAACTAGGTCAGACCTTTGATCAACTAGAGAAATATCAAATGAAGTTGAATCCCACCAAATGCATATTCGGAGTACGAGAAGGCATGTTTCTCGGATATATTGTTAACCAACGAGGTATCGAGGTGAACCCTAAAAAGATCAAAGCCCTATTGGAGCTGCGATCTCTAACTACGAAGAAGGAAGTGCAATGTCTCACAGGCTGAGTTGAAGAACTTAACAGATTTGTATCACGAGCAACAGACAGATGCCTCCCATTCTTCAAAACACTTCGAAAAACTTTTGAGTGGAATGATGAATGCGAGAAGGCCTTTCAAGAATTGAAGAAATATCTAGGGACACCTCCATTATTATCTAGACCAATGATGGGAGAAAGATTATACTTGTATCTGGCAGTTTCAGAGAATGCAGTAAGCTCGGTATTGATAAGAGTGGACGATGGAGTGCAGAAACCAGTTTACTACACTAGCAAGGACTTCTAAGGAGCAGAAATCAGATATCCAAGGTTGGAGAAGTTAGCACTAGCGTTAATCGAAGCTAGCAGAAGCATGAGGCCATACTTCCAACCCTATACAATAGTGGTGTATACTGATATGCCATTGAGACAGGCTCTGCATAAACTAAAGAAATCAGGAAGATTGATGTACTGGGCTGTAGAACTTGGTGAATATGATATAGTGTATGAGCCTAGATCATCGCTCAAGGGACAGGAAGTAGAGGAATTTATCGCAGAGTTTACTCACTCTGATACCCCTGAAGAACAGGAGTTTAATACAGACCAACCCGTGGATGTTACGGGATCACCAAATTTAACCCCCGACTAACATCCATCTGTGGATGATCAAGAGAAGATAATCAGCGAGCAACTAGAAGTGTTGGGGGAAGACAAAAGGAAGAATCAAATATTCCACCGAGGAGCTCTGTCCGACCAGAGTTTGATAATGAAGTACCTGTGTGGAATCTGTATGTAGATGGCTCTTCGTGCACTACAAGCAGTGGAGTAGGAATTATTTTAAACAGTCCGGATGAAATTGATATAGAGTATGCTCTGCGCTTTAAATTTAAGGCTTCTAATAATAAGGCTGAATATAAAGCTATGATCGTGGGTCTAAGTCTGGCTAAAACCATGAAGGCAAAGCAGGTCGTTGTATTCAGTGATTCATAGTTAATCGTAAATCAAATCCTAGGGGTATATGTAGCAAAGGGAGAACTAATGGTTGAATATCACGCAAAAGAAATGCAGGTTGTATCGAGTTTTACTGCAATTTGGTTGATTAGGATACCGAGATTGGAGAATGCAAGAGCAGATGCCCTAGCTCGGCTAGCATCAGCCACACGCACCGAGCTACGAAGAACAATCCCAATAGAAATCCTGAATGGTCGGAGCATAGACGAAGATTTAATGATGAATTTCATTGCCCTTGACTTGGGACCTTCCTGGATGGATCATATCAGGGCCTATATCGAAGAAGGGATTCTTCCACCTGATAAACTCGCAGCTAAAAAGCTAAAGTTTAAAGCTGCTCGTTATGTATTGACCAGTGGTATTTTGTACAGAAGAGGAGTTATAGCTGGATTACAAAGATGTGTCCATCCCTCCGAAGTTAAAGACTTAATCGAAGAGGTTCACGAAGGGTCCTGTGGAGCCCATGTAGCAGGTCGGACTAGGGGAAGATTCAAATACCTCGTGGTTGCTGTGGATTATTTTACTAAATGGGTGGAAGCTAAGCCTCTTATTGATATGAAATATGACAAGGTCTATCAGTATATTTGGAAGAATATTATTTGCAGATATGGTCTTCCCCATGCATTCATCACCAACCATGGAACCCAATTTAACAATGAGGAGTTTGCTGCCTATTATCATCAATCTAACGTATTGAAGATCCACTCTGCGCTAGGCCATCCCTCGAGCAATGGGCAAACTGAAGTGACGAACAAAACCCTATTGAATGGTTTGAAAAAAATGGCTGAATAATGCGAAGGGAAATTGGATCAACGAGCTACACTATGTGTTGTGGGACTATCGCACTACACCACGAATAGAAACTAGTGAGTCTCCATACATGTTGACATTTGGGAGTGAGGCTGTCATACCTGCTGAATTGGGTCTACCCACACATAGGGTGCTTAACTTCGACTCCCCTATAAGTGACTTAATGAGAAGATTAGACCTGGATATGCTCGAAGAAGTTAGGGAAGAAGCAACAATCAGGAATGCAGCATATCAACAACGAACAACTTTATTCTACAACAAAAGAGTGAAGAAGTGTGATTTGAAGGAAGGGGGTTATGTGCTGAAGAAAGTGATCCAAAAGCATAACAAACTGGAAGCCAACTGGTATGGACCTTACAGAGTAACAGAAGTTGTTCGTCCAGGGACATACAAAATTGAAACTTTGGAAGGAGAAGAGTTCAGGAATGCATGGAATGCAGAGCATCTACGCAAGTATGATCAATAGATAAAATTCCTATGTAACACAGTTCTTTCAATATGAATAAAGTGATGTTTCTTCTTTTATTGAATTTTTTTCTCAATATTAGTGCTACACACTACACAAACCCAAATCCAGAGAACTCAATATCACCAACTCTGATTGGTCGGTAAATCAATTACCACCAACTCCGGTTGGTCGGGAACTCAATACCATCAACTCCGGTTGGTCGAAAAATCAAATACCACCAACTCTGGTTGGTCGGCAAATCAATTACCAGCAACTTTGGTTGGTCGGGAACTCAATACCATCAACTCTGGTTGGTCGGCAAATGAATTACCACCAACTCCGATTGGTCGGTAAATCAATTACCACCAACTTCGGTTGGTCGAAAACTCAATGCCACCAACTCCGGTTGGTCGGCATCTCATTACCACCAACTCCGATTGGTCGTCATCTCATTACCACCAACTCCGGTTGGTCGGTAAATCAATAACCACCAACTCCGATTGGTTGGTACCAAACTAGGCAAGAAGCTGGACGACCTCCCGGGGCATCCACTGTCTAGGCAACCAGGTAATCCATATGAGATTACTACAACTAAGAAGGAACATGTGATGAAAATCATTCCATTGCTTAGGCCCAAAGAGTGACAAGTCATTACAATCAAACAACAAATGGGATAAGTATAGTATATATATATATATATATATATATATATATATATATATATATATATATATATATATATATATTTACCAAATAAAAAAACAAGGGAATCCTACAAATTATTTCGAAGAAAATGAAATGGCAAAAGACAAACTTTTTCTTCATTAAAGCAAAGCAGATTACATATGAATATGAAGTCTAATTCATTACATCAAATATCCTATTCTATTGGTTTCTTTCCCTCTTCTTTTGAAACAGGTTCTACCCCAACTGGAGGATCATCTAATGCATAGGGGGAATTTATAAAGTTTAGATCTCGCAGCATTCAGACGTTCATTTTGGATGGTCGATTAAGAAAGTGTTCTGGACGAGCTATCTCAAAGTTTGAATGAAGACTGTAATCACCGAGATACTTCGATATCAAAATTCGAGGAATAGCATGGGCTGGAATCCAATTAAGGTCAAGATTGAAGGGAGGCACAGGTAAATCAAGGACCCCAGGTTCGTAGTAATCCCACAGGAAATTACCTTGCTCCAGCTTCAGGACACATATTGCATTTAACCACCCTTGCTTGTATCCTTCGTTGTTCGACTGCTGCAAACGAGTATTAAAGTGATATAGAGCTTCATTATACCCAGCCATCCAGAATTCCTTGGGCTGCTTGTGGAATTGATAAGTTAACCTCTCAAGTTGCTCGTGGAGATTCTTTACTAGAATTTATTTACTTTCCAGAGCATAACTTTGATTAGATAGTTACTCGGTGAAGTTCAGAATCTTCTTAGACATTTCTGCCAAGGCTTGGTTCTTTGCCATCAATTGAACAACTTGATTATCTAAAGTCGACTGAGTTCTCGCTTTTTCAATAGTGACCCGACCAGCCCTTGCTCGTCCACGAGAAGATCTTGCTCTGCCACAAGTAGATGTGGAGGGTCCATCTCGTTTCAAAGTTTCTAACTCATCTCGTAAGTTAGCATTTTCTACCTCCAAGAAGGAAAAACCTTCATCATTAATGGGGACCAAGGCTCCCGAGGAAGAGGCAGCAGATTTAAGTTATTTTATTTCCTCCTACAAAGTAATGTTCTCCTGCTCCAATAACTTGGCGATATGTCTATGCTCTTCAATTTTAAGCTTCAGAACACTCTCCTTTTTCTCATAAGCAGAAATGAACTTGTCATATCCCTTGCCAGCGCTCAATTATTGGTACTTTTTCTCATAGCCTTGATGCAGAAGTGTGGTGGATTCTTTGTACTGCTGTTGAAGTTCCTCGATCGTTCCTTGGAGATCTTCAATCATCTCCTAGTAGGCTACATTATTGGCTACAACACGATCAAGTAAGCACTTCAAGTATTGGTAAGCTTCAACTGCTTGGTCAGAGGCACCTGATCCGAGGATGTCAATTATCTGGGCCTCATTAAGGTCTTTATGACCAGATTTGAAATAGTCATTGCATTTTTTCATCAACTCTGTATCATGAGCTGATTAAATCTCCATCCTGGCCATAAACTAGCAAATAGAATAAATAAAAAAGAATCAACAATGGTGCGAACAGAGCAAGTAAGAGACGAACAACAAAAGTTCAAATTTTATTCATCATAATCAAGGAAAACATAGTTCAAGGTTACATTCACAAAAATAACAAAAAAAAAAGACCAGAATATCTTTACACCTTCTCCTTATTTCCTAAGAATTCTTCAGAAGGTTTGGATGAAGGGGTTAGTTACTCGGCGAGAAATGGTAGCTGCTCGGAAGGTTGAGAAATGGGAACAACAGGGACCTGCTCTCCTGTCATCATAGAAGACTCATCTGAATCTGTTTTATCTTCTTCTTCTTCTTCTTCTTCTTCTTCTTCTTCTTCTTCTTCTCCAGGAGAGGGAGGAGGACCATGGGTGTGCTGCTGGAACAACTCAGAATTCTCAGTAACCTTCAACTCCTACAAGGCTGCTACCCATCCATCCCTAAAATATTTGACACTGGCATACTCCATTTGAGAAGACATGACAGCCAGGCCCTTGTTCCATCCCTTGTCCCAACCAGTACCGAAGGTTTTTTTAACTACAGCTTTCCTTTTTGCCTTCTCCGAGGAGGTCTTTTCCCTAAGGAGCTCTTCGGTAGACTTCAGCTTTTCTTCTACCACTGCCTTATGTTGCTCAACATCTTGAAGCTTAGCAACATTTTCCTCAGCAGATTTAAGCTTGAACTCAAGATCCTTGTCGCTCTGTTCAGCCTCCTTCAATTTCTTCTCCAACTCTTTGGAGGCAATTTCACCCTGATCTCGATTCGCTTCAACAGATTTCAACTTTTTTGCCCAAGCATCTTTATTTTCCTCGTACTTCTGATGAGATTCCCTTAAAGGCTGGGTTATTCCAGTAAAAGCTTCTTCTACTCCACCCAAGGAGCTTGAAGCCCTGATAACTTCATCCTTCTTCAAAATGCTGTTGAAACACGTCACAAGCTGAAAAAAGAAGGAACTTTAAGTCAATATATGAACATAGTATTAGAGAATAAAGGACTCAGGCTAACAATACTTACTGATGCAATATATTGAGCAACTAATGTAGTAAGTTTCTCACGAGAAAAAGTGTCTTCAACACCTTGGGATTCTATAACAGTCCAGTATTTTACTAAGCCCATAGCAGAGCTCAAAGCAACAAGAGCTGGAATACTACCTTCAACATTTGAAGGTTGAGAGATAGGTTCAACAGGTCTCTCAGAAGAACTTCTTCTTAACCTCCTCAAAGGAGAAGGAGCACTTTCAATTAAAGATGTTGTCTCTGTTGGGGAGATGACAACAGTTTCATTTGAAAGTGGGATGACAACAGTCTTACTCGGAGGCACATGGGGCTTCCTAACAGTTTCTTTGGTAGCAATAGAAGGGGGTATGTCTGTATTTTTTGTCCCTTCATTTGGTACATCTTATTCACTCTTCTTTTCCCCATCGGTGGCAAAGGAAGACTTGTCAAAAAAGGCAGGAGCTCTCCTCTTCTTCATTAGATCAGTAATAGGAAGGCTCAAGTCAGAAGAAGAACCCTCCACACTTGTTTTAGAGGCTGGTACTTGATCAAGATCAACCACCACTGGACGAGGATGAGCAATAAAAGATGAAGTGTAGCTTCTGTATTGCAGCAAATAAGAAGCAAATATAACGTGCTCCCCGACAACTGATTGATGCAAGCGCTAGATAAGTTTTAAATGCTTTATATTAACCTCAGTTTCTTTTGGAGGTTTTCTTTTACTGTCAACTGTAACAAACAAAATCAAATGTTAGTGATGCATTTTATCAAATACAAAGAAAACAAGATTTCAAAAATAAAAACAACCTATCCCATTGCCATAAGGTGGACACCTGGGACCTTGGTATACATCATCTCCATTTAATGGAGGGTGTTGCCAATTTTTCATCACTACCCCATGATCAAAATAGTCCCAATTGGCATCAGGAAGATTGACAACTAAAGCTCTATTCTATAACCTTGTTTTTAAATAAAAAGTACTGTCACTGGTAACCTATCTGTAGCAATACATAATCTCTGGAATCCCTAAACGAGTTCTATAAAGTTGATTCAAACTATGTACGCCATTAACCACCCTCCATGTATTTGGAGCCACTTTTGAAGGTACAATATTGAAATATTGGCAAAACTCCAAACACAGGGAATTTGGCGAGAAAGAAAAGCCACATTCGGCTACAAAAAGACTTGGGAACCAATGTCCCTCAGCCAAAGAAAAATAATCAGAAGGACCAGAAATTTCTTCCAAGATAACCCACGAAGGGATTGAAAAATCAGACCAAAATTTTTCTAACGATTCAACAAGATAAACCATGGTGAATAAAGAAAATAAAGAAGAAGGAAGAAAATCTTATAGAGGAAATAGAGATCAGTTGTCAATGAACAATGGAAAGAACGAAGGCACAAGATAGAGAGAAGATGAAGAGTTCAGAGATACAAATTTGAAAAGTGAAAAACGATAGGATTTTTGGCACAATTAAATACTTTACCTCGGGAATAGAGAAAAATAATGATTACAAGGAAAGACGTTTGCATTTTCGGTGGCTAAAAGAAGAAAAGGGCACAAATATTGAAGTGATCATGAAAATTCAAAATATTTAGCTTGATATTATGCGCTAAAAAAGAAATTATAAAATTTTCCTAAAATCTATGAAGATCAGTAGTCCAAGCAGTTTTCAAGCAAAATGTTACATATTCTCTTTCAACCTCAACTGTGAAACATTGGGGGCTTCTGTTGATACCAAATTTAGTCTGCTGACATAGACCAATCATTTGAAGACACGTGTCAATCTACGTGGAAAATACAAACACTTTCAATGAACAACATACTATCACCGAGCTACTCTGGGCTCCGAGCAACTCATGAGCAACGAGCAACTTAAACGTACCGAGCAACTCAGGCACTCCGAGCAACTTAAGCGTACCGAGCAACTCAGGCACTCCGAGAAACTTAAGCGTACCGAGCAACTCAGGGGGTCCGAGCTACTTAGCGTGCAGAGCATTCAAATCAAGAGAATCAAAAGATAACTACGCATCAAATGCGTATTATTATCGTACAGATGTATATGACTACTAGATAACATTGCATTGTCCTTTCATATGTAAAGCCTTAAGGCTATAAATACATTGTAACCTCCTCATAAGAAGGGGACATGGTATCTCTAGAAAAAACCTATTATCGAGATTCCAAATAAACAGTCAGCAATACAAATACAGTGGACGTAGGCCATTTTCATCAGGCTGAACCACTTTAAAAATCCTTTGTCTTATTAATTTATTTATCTGTGATTGATTAATTAGAAATAATCTAGTTTTTTACTTCAACAATTAGATTATGTGATATGGATAGTATGTTATTAGTATATGTAATGTTAAGTCATAATGTTTAGTCTAATCCTACCTTCATAAATCGTGAAATGTTAAGTTATGTATAAACACAAAATTTTGTTATTTTCGGTAGAAATGTTCTTGTTGGAGACTAGTTTTGACCCTTATAGTATAAAAATTGACTCAAGGTGAAAACTATATAATTATAGACATATGATTTAGGGTTGTAACACAACAAATGGTTCATTAAACGGATGTCCGAGTAAGAAGTTAGGCCGAATTTACGAACAAGGGGAAAATCTGTCTATTCCCTTTAAGTGGTAAATTGTCTTTTATTAAACCAAATGGTTTAATTTGATTGGTTGGCATGGGAGGCATCCTTGGCCGACCTTATACCCCTGAAATAACCTTATCCTTCAGCCAAAATTAGCCATGAAAGGGTTTTACCTTGAGGAAATAGAATTAGGGAGTTTAGGAAGGAAAAGTGAGGAGAAAAAGTGTAAAAACATTCGTACATATTACGTAAAAGTCCCGAAGGTAATCCTAATCGCAAATCTTGTTATTTTTATTATATTACTGATTTAGATGATAGAAATCATCATTTTTTTATTAAAATTTCAGCCCTTTATATATAGGTATGTCTAAATGAAAGTTTAAGTTAAGTTGAATGTACAAACCCTTAAAATTGCTTTGTATTGAAACCCCTTGCATTCAAACTTGAATATATTTTTGAGTGATTATTGAAATTGAGAAATTCGAATTTAATTTGAAACAAGACTCATACATTCCTATCATATCCTAAAATTAGAATTTAATTCCTTGTGGTTAGGCCTTAATGATGATTTCAAGTTGGTACATAATTGTTGTTTGTATATTTCATTTCGGTATGCCCTGAGTTTAGTCAAGATTTTGACATAGCAAATGAAGTAAAAAAATTATGAAACTTTAATTCTATACTATTAAGTATGTCTACTGGAAGTAAGTTGAAAATCATGGAAATTTTTTTGGATAAAAATTATGAAAATTCTTGGAAGTCAAAGGAACAATAGAGGAGCTTGTTGGGAAGATTTCTTGTGTTGTAAAGAAATGGTCATAACTTTCTCTAGGAAGCTTGAAAAGTTACACCGTCACTTGTACTGGAAAGTATATTCATATATGATTTCATACTAATAAGGTTGGACACCTGTATTTAAACAATTTGGGAATATAGGATGGTTGTGTATAGAAGACAATAATTTGAGGCCATACCGAATACCCCATGAAAGAATATTATTATCTCCTCTTTCTAAAGAGTATTTTGAGTACATGTTTCATGTGTATATACATTGAGAAGTATGTTTTCATATTTACTTGGGTTTAATTATAAATCCCTTATGAGGTATTTCCTACGGTTGAATGTTCATAACTTTATCAACATCTGTACCATTGTTTTGTCTTTACTCATGTTTCATGGAATGTGACTAAAGTGGAATTATATTGTTGTTGTATAGTCATGGAAAGTTATATAATTATGTTAGGATAATACTTATGATTGAGATTCAGTACTGATTTAGTTGGATTGACATGTGTAAGTTATTATCAACCCAGTTCAGCTCCACCCGAAGGAACCATAAATACATAGTTGACAACCCAAGGTGAGTGTACTCACTGGAATTATGTATTTGTATGTTGTTACGAATATGATCATAATGTGATGAATATAAATTGTTCATTTAGGTTTACTGAAATGGGAGGTTACTCCCCGACCCGGAATGGGGGAGATTTGTCTATTAATGACAAGGGGTTACTCCTCGACCAGGAATGGGGGAGAATTGTCTATTAATGACAAGGGGTTACTCCTCGACCAGGAATGGGGGAGAATTGTCTATTTATTCAGGATATGTGAATCATGATTCAGAAAACTTGGTCATTTATTATGAATGAGCTAGATGAGTTAATACATAATTATATGGACATGATTTATTGTATTTAAATTCATGCAGTAGTATAGTAGTGATGCATTCATTGGGCTAATTTACTCACGATTCCTATGTTCACATTTTTTAGGTAACGCGATGTCACTGCCAAATCTAAGAAGTCGGGTTGGGTTAGCCAGGAACGGAAGAAACAAAGATTTGATTTAATGTAAATGATGTAATTAAGTTAACTTATCCTCAAGCAAGTTTTTATGGGCATGACTACTCTGATGTTGTAAAAAGGTTTTGAGTTATATGGATTTACAATGATGACTCTGAAATTAAAACTCGTGTTTGTGGTTTGATTAAATTAATCACGGTTTGAATCACTTTGACTTTCAAATTTAATTATAAGTAACTGGGTTGGGGTGTGTCAGAGATAGTCGGAAAACACTACCCGGGTATTCTATTTGGACTCTGGGATATTTTAGGCAAAACCGGCACCCCATAGGGGTAGTTTTGTAATTTGAATTTTTGGGTAGATTAAATGGACGAAAATTAGAGAATAATTATATCATCTATGGGAGTTCCATTTGGGTTAAGTTACACAAAAATCAAGGGAGAGTCACAGAGGGTGAGGGAGAGCAAAGTCCCAAGGAAGGGAACCACTTAGCACCACCTTGCACATCCACCACCACCATCATATAGATCGAAAGATGAGGAACACATCTATACCAACATCACCAACATATCAGACCATCTTATTCGAGGAAAGTGTTTATTACTTTCTTTCTTTTAGGAATAATCATGATCATGTTAGTGTAGGTGAAATTAATCATGGTTTACATATGAATTGGGTGAAAATTGGAGATTTAAATTATGATTAAGGACTAGTTTAATTAGTAGTTTAAAGTCCCTCATGTATGTAGAGGATTAATCGAGGAACTGAATTATATATTGATGAATGAATCTGGGTTGATTAGGTTCCTTAATTGAGAATTTGGAAACTAGGGTTCATATGAATTCATTTGGGGATTTTATATAATTATGATGATTAATGACGAATTAATGATCCTAGGATATTAGGAATGATTTATAACCTGTTATTTATTGAGGGGTATTGATGATGAGGCATTGGGTTTTGAATCTTAGAGGTTTTTAGGTTAAAAAATAGTGGAAAACGTTGAAAATTTGGGAAGAAGGCGAACAGTAGAGTCTCACGCGAAGGGTCATTCAAGCGAGATAAGGATCTCGCGCGAAGTTATTTGAATGACACGTGGAAGTCGTTCGAGCGACATGTCATTCTGGTTCGAGCGATAACCCTTTTGGTTCGAGCGACAGTGTGAATTTTTAGGAATTTTCTTAGAGTCCCATTTTGAGTTTACCGATTTATTGGAGTTAGAGAAACTGCCAGATAGTAATTTTAAATCGAACAAAAATTCGAGAGAGTATGTGAGCATTAATACTTTAAATATTCGATATCGAGAATGTACCTTATAGATTATGCGAGAGATAGTAATATAAATATTTGTACTATACGTAGTGTTGAAATTAAAATACGTATGAGAAGTATATATGTAGGTTGGGGAAATACCTATAAATTTTAATAGGATGTGTGTATGCCTATTATGTGATACTATTGCTAAGAGCACTAATGGGTGATAACCCAGGGGTGAAAGAATCTTATAGTTAAGCGCACTAATGAGTGATAACTCGGCGGTGCAGAAACACTATTGTTAAATGTACTAATGGGTGATAACTCAGGGGTGCAAGGATGATTATTGCTAGGCGTCCTAATGGGTGATAACTCGGGGGTGCTGGATTATTATTGATAGGTACATTAATGGGTGCTAACCCGGGGATGCATGATTATCTTGATAGGCGCACTAATGGGTGATAACCCGAGGATGCTGAATTACTATTGATAGGTGCATTAATGGGTGCTAACCCGGGGATGCAGGATTTTCTTGATAGGTGCACTAATGGGTATTAGCCCTGGAGTGCAGGATTAGTATTAGTATATATATATATATATATATATATATATATATATATATATATATGTTGATACCAAATTTAATCTGCTGACGTGGACCAATAATAAGAAGACACATGTCAATCTACATGGCACAATAACAACGAGGAAGTTTATTTCCCCCGACCAAGTCATGTTCGCTCCGAGCAACAAGGATACCCCGAGGAACTACAACACTCCGAGGAACTCCAGCGCTCCGATGAACTCCTGAACGACGAGCAACTAAGGCGGTCCGAGCTGCATCTCGGCCGTATCATTAAACGGACAACTGTTCAACTGTTCATTGAATGTTTATATTCTTGACGCACACGCTGCATTAAATGTATTACCCTTTCATATGTATATCATTTAATGTATCGACCCTTTCATGTACAGCCTAAGGGCTATAAATACCTTGTATCATCCTCATTCAAAGGGGACCGGAATTTCTTGAGAGAACTTGTAATCAAGAATTCTGCAAACACTCAGCAATAACATAACAGTGGACGTAGGCTTTATTCCTAGCCGAACCACTTTAAAAATCTTTGTCTTATTTATTTATCTGTGATTGAATAATTAGAGCAATCTAGTTTTTTACATCAACAGATTGGCGCCGTCTGTGGGAACGTGTTACAAGCGTTGTTCTCCACCAAAAGCTAAGTTTTTATTTTCTCTACGTATAATCAATTATACATACATCTTTTGATTGAATCGTGATTTTTATGTTTATATACATAAATTAATTGTCCAATTTTTATCTGCAAAATGTTGCATCTCATGATTTTTAAATCATAACTGTTAGATTCATCCTTATTTAGAAATCTGAAAAATAGTAGATTTCATAAATCATAATTCTTTGCTTGATTCTCAAGTTTTAATTTTATATCATGGAATAAATATTTTAAATGATTATATATACCAATATATACGACGATGATAACATTTGATCATTTTCATTGTTGATTTTGAAATAAATTTTGTAAGATATTTGATGTCTATTCAAATTCCCATCATATTTTTAATAAAAGAATGGGAAAAGGTTAAAGACAATGAAAAGTCTTCTCATGGAAATCATGACCCATATATATTCTCTCTCTCTTCAAGTTTGAGTCTCTTTGCATTCACTTTTATGAACTATATACTTAATTTGGTTCATTTTCCATCTATGTCAATAAAATCAATTTGATTGATTTTTGATATAAATTTGGTAATGATTTCGATCATCCCCCATGTTTTTATCTCTCCAAATTGGGAATAGGAAGGGATCAATATAAAAAAATAATTTTCTCTCACCTGAAAAATCATTACTCACCTCTTGTAAAAGAGGATCAGTAAAACAATCATGACCATATCAAGACTTTGGGCATAAATTTGATATGTTGGCCCCTCGTTCATCACATCACAAGGTTTCTTTGACGAAATCACACCATCTAGTGGGTTATATATTTATTCATTTAATTAACATTCTTGAGGCTTAAATTTTACATTGAATGTTATTTTTTTATCTCAAGATTCGAGATATTCTAGTCATCCAACCATATATTCTATAACTTGAGATATCCTTAAATGTTGGTCGGCAACATCCATGTCGTTTGTCGCAGCAGTAGAATCTTGGGGTATTAAAAAATGCTAAGCACCCCTGATATTTCTTTAAACACGAGTTCGGCTTGGGGACAAGAAGGGGGTTTAATTCTTTTTAACTTATGATCACCCCAAAAATATTTTTAAACAACAACTAATACCTGATTGGTTGTTGGAGATTAAATAAATTTACAAAAAACTTTACGTCTTATTTATGATGCATATTTGATAATAATTTGTCCATCTCACACACATTTGGCATAAAACATATTATTTCATATTTTGAAATGTTTATGCTGATACATATCATATATTGATTGGATGAGTAAATTATTCTCATGACTAATCAATTCAGCCTACACATATGGTAGAGCAAATTATTAATTTTTACAGGCACAAGATTCAATGCCAACGAATGCTGAAGCACAAATTATTCTATATCCGTTCGGATTCATATTCTATATTCATCTCAACATGGAGCTCGGCGAGATACTTATTATCATATTCATCTTTGAGGAGAACTATAACATTTGTTATATTTCACCCCCAACGGATAGTTGGTCGGGGTAATTCTTATTTATATGCAGGCCCAACAAAGTTCTCGGCCATATTCTTATGTTCTGGAAAATATTATTCTTATTCGGCATTCTGCAATTATGCCTCGACAAGATACTTATTCAGCTTTAAGGAGAATTACAACATTCGTTCGGATAATTCTTATTTATATTCAGGCCTGACAACGTTCTCGGCCATATTCTTATGTTCTGAAAGATCTTATTCTTGTTCGGCATTATATGATTCTACCTCGACTGATCGGAGAGGCACTTTATTATTTTTAATTATTCTTTATATCTATTTGGATGCATATTCTATTCTCATTTCAGCATGGAGCTCGACAAATATTTATTATATCTTATTCAGCTCCAAGGATGTCTCCAGCATTTATTATATCTTATTCAGCTCCAAGGATGTCTCCAGCATTTATTATATCTTATTCAGATCCAAGGATATCTCCAGCATTTATTATATCTTATTCCCAACAATCTGTTGGTCATCGCCGAGGAGGTATCCTGCATTTATATTATATCTTATTCCCAACAATTTGTTGGTCATCGCCGAGGAGGTATCCTGCATTTATATTATCTTATTCCCAACAAATCTGTTGGTCAGCGCCGAGGAGGTCTCCAGCATTTATATTATCTTATTCCCAACAATCTGTTGGTCAGCTCCGAGGAAGTCTTCATCATTCATTATCAATTACCACCAACTCCGATTGGTAGATAAAATCCAACTCCGGTTGGTAGACAAAATCCAACTCCGGTTGGTAGATAAAATCCAACTCCGGTTGGTATTGGTCGATAAATCTCATTCAAAGTTCACATTCCACAGTTGGGGGCTTCTATTACAGATATATTTGTTCATTTGGTGGCACATTCTTATATCATCATGCAATCGAGCATCAAATTCAACCCCGACTAATCACTTTCTCAGGAGGAATATTGAAGTTCAGGAGGTATATTGAAGTTCAGGAGGAATATTGAAGTTCAGGAGGAATATTGAAGTTCAGGAGGAATATTGAAGTTCAGGAGGTATATTGAAGTTCAGGAGGAATATTGAAGTTCAGGAGGTATATCTAAATTCAAGAGGTGTATTCAGAACTATCAGGACATGATGAAAGAAAGCGAAAAGTATTCCACCGAGGAACTCTGTCAGACCAGAAATTAGAAGATAAGTTGCCTATATGGAGGCTATATGTAGATGGATCATCTTTCACTACAGGTTGTGGGGCAGGGATCGTGTTGAACAACCCAGATGAGGTCGATAGGGAATACGCCCTACGTTTCTAATTCAAAGCTTCTAATAATGAGGTTGAGTATGAGGACATGATAGCAGGTCTTAATTTGTCAAATACTATGGAGGCACAGCAGGTTATTGTCTTCAGTGATTCTCAATTGATCGTAAATCAAATGTTGGGAATATATGCAACCAAAGGAGAATTGATGATCAAGTATCAAGCAAAGGTGATGGAGTTGGTATCAGAGTTTGTTGCTGTTCAACTGGTAAGAATATCAAGAATGGAGAATGTGAGAGCATACGCCTTGGCCCGATTAGCATCAGCTACTCGGACTGAGCTGCGAAGAACGATACCAATTGAAGTATTAGAAAGTCGGAGCATAGATGAAGACCTGACGATGAATATTATTACCCTTGATTTAGGAACATCTTGGATGGATCCTATCAGAGCATATATTAAGGAGGAACAATTACCGGAGGATAAGCTCGCTGCCAAGAAATGGAAGTTTAAAGCTGCTCGGTATGTACTAATTAATGGTATTCGGAGGATAAGTTCGCTGCCAAGAAATTGAAGTTTAAAGCTGCTCGGTATGTACTAATTAATGGTCTTTTGTATAGACGAGGAATTATGGCAGGTTTGCAAAGATGTGTACATCCCTCCGAGGTGAATTGATTAAAGAGATCCATGAAGGGTCCTGTGGAGCCCATGTAGCAGGTCGAACACTTTTGCAAAAGGTGATGACGCAGGGATACTACTAGCCGACGATGAGAGCTGATTGTATAGCTTATTCCAAGAAATGTGACAAGTACCAACGCTTTTCCTCCAGCCGAAGAACTTCACAAACATTGTTGACACCCATCATTTATCCTTGGCCATTTTCCATGTGGGGATTGATTTGGTTGGACCATTGCCGACGACTCGAGGAAGATTCAAATACCTCGTCATCGCAGTAGATTATTTTACTTAGTGGATAGAAGTTGAGCCACTTATTGACATGACATACGAGAAGGAAGGTGTACCAATTTGTTTGGAAGAACATCATCTGCCGATATGGTCTCCCTCATGCCTTCATCACAGACCATGGAACACAATTTGATAACGAGGAGTTTGCTGCCTATTATCATCAGTCAAACATTTTGAAGGTTCATTCAGCGCCAGGATATCCTCAGAGGTAATGGACCAGATAACTCGAAAGAGCCAAAAAGCTCTAAGGAGCCAAAAAGTGCTCTAAGGTGTACCAATTTGTTTGGAAGAACATCATCTGCCGATATGGTCTCCCTCATGCCTTCATCACAGACCATGGAACACAATTTGATAACGAGGAGTTTGCTGCCTATTATCATCAGTCAAACATTTTGAAGGTTCATTCAGCGCCAGGATATCCTCAGAGGTAATGGACCAGATAGCTCGAAAGAGCCAAAAAGATCTAAGGAGCCAAAAAGTGCTCTAAGGAGCCAAAAGCTCTAAGGAGCCAAAAAGTGCTCTAAGGAGCCAAAAAAGTGCACTAAGGAGCCAAAAGCTCTAAGGAGCCAAAAAGTGCTCTAAGGAGCCAAAAGCTCTAAGGAGCCAAAAAGTTCTCTAAGGAGCCAAAAAAGTGCTCTAAGGAGCCAAAAAGTTCTCTAAGGAGCCAAAAGCTCTAAGGAGCCAAAAAGTGCTCTAAGGAGCCAAGTGCTCTAAGGAGCCAAAAGCTCTAAGGAGCCAAAAAGTGCTCTAAGGAGCCAAAAGCTCTAAGGAGCCAAAAAGTGCTCTAAGGAGCCAATACTACTCCTTTGGTTAAGAGGTGTACACCAACATGATCAATTACGGTTGGTAAGATAAAAATATACTCTCACATTACAACTTATGTTGGTCGGGAGGTAAGATTATTACAAAAAAGTTCTTTGAAGAACAAAATATTCCAAAATACACCAAGTATAGCTGGTCGGGGATAAAAACCCACTAACTATAATTGGTCGACGAGGACAAATTATTGACCTTAGTTGGTCGGACACATTTTATGAAAATATTTGAAATTGAACCAAGTATGGCTGGTCGGGGATAAAAACCCATCAACTGTAATTGGTCGACAAACATTATTTATCCACCTTGGTTGCTTGGAAACAAAAATTTAAACATTTTTATACTCATTACTTTATTATTAAGTGATCGAGCAACGTTACTAATACTTGTAATTTTTTTTATTACTAAGTTGGTCGATGAACAACACAATATTGTTATTTTTAACAGATATGCGTAAATGTAAAGTGTTTGATATTTACAAGACAACAGCAATTAAGATTGCGAACAAAAATGAAAGTCTTTCATTAAAATAAAAAATAAAATACATTGAGAATGAAAATGTATACTAACTATTACATTTAGATTCCAATTCTATTGGTTTCTTTTCCTTCTACTTTTGAAACAGGTTCCTCACTAGCAGGAGGATCATCTAAAATATAAGGGGAGTTTATGAAGTTAAGATCTTTCAACATTCTGATATTCATCACAGATGATCTATCCGAGAAGCATTAGCTCATTCTCGAGAAGCACTTGCTCGTCCTTGAGAATCGCTTGTTAGTCCCCGGGAACCTCTTGTTCGTCCCCGAGCAGAGGTAGAAGTCAAAATCAGCATCTATAGCATTCAGATCTTTACTACTACTATCTCGACCAATAATAAAGAAGAAGTTGTAGGAAAATGTTTCGAAGTCTGCCACCTGCTTGGTACTAATCAGATTGAAGAGTTGGGTTCAAAAGCTAGTATGTTACTTGACAAAGTATTCAGATAAGCATAAATCAGAAAAATCAAGCACGTGAAGTTAGCATTCAGTTGCTCGGCACAGGAGGCAGTTGGTCGGCTAGCAAACCGATCAACATACTTGAAGATTATGACAAGCTACAAGTTTCATACTATGGCATGGCTGCATCCAAATTCCCAAGGGTGATACATAGCACACGGAGTTCCTCTAAAGAAAGATTAGCAACCATCGATCAGCCTGCATCATACTTCGTCCAGGAGATAATGAACTTTATGTTGAACAAATCAAGAAGGTAGATCAAGAATTTCACGAGCACCGAGCAACATTGCAGAATAAATACTCCATCCTTTCAAGTAACCCATCAAGCATTAAGCATTGGGGGCTTCTGTTGATACCAAATTTAATCTGCTGACGTGGACCAATAATAAGAAGACACGTGTCAATCTACATGGCACAATAACAACGAGGAAGTTTATTTCCCCCGACCAAGTCATGTTCGCTCCGAGCAACAAGGATACCCCGAGGAACTTCAACACTTCGAGGAACTCCAGCGCTCCGATGAACTCCTGAACGACGAGCAACTAAGGCGGTCCAAGCTGCATCTCGGCCGTATCATTAAACGGACAACTGTTCAACTGTTCATTGAATGTTTATATTCTTGACGCACACGCTGCATTAAATGTATTACCCTTTCATATGTATATCATTTAATGTATCGACCCTTTCATGTACAACCTAAGGGCTTTAAATACCTTGTATCATCCTCATTCAAAGGGGACCGGAATTTCTTGAGAGAACTTGTAATCAAGAATTCTGCAAACACTCAGCAATAACATAACAGTGGACGTAGGCTTTATTCCTAGCCGAACCACTTTAAAAATCTTTGTCTTATTTATTTATCTGTGATTGAATAATTAGAGCAATCTAGTTTTTTACATCAACCCAAATTTAATCTGCTGACGTGGACCAATAATAAGAAGACACGTGTCAATCTACATGGCACAATAACAACGAGGAAGTTTATTTCCCCCGACCAAGTCATGTTCGCTCCGAGCAACAAGGATACCCCGAGGAACTACAACACTCCGAGGAACTCCAGCGCTCCGATGAACTCCTGAACGACGAGCAACTAAGGCGGTCCGAGCTGCATCTCGGCCGTATCATTAAACGGACAACTGTTCAACTGTTCATTGAATGTTTATATTCTTGACGCACACGCTGCATTAAATGTATTACCCTTTCATATGTATATCATTTAATGTATCGACCCTTTCATGTACAACCTAAGGGCTATAAATAACTTGTATCATCCTCATTCAAAGGGGACCGGAATTTCTTGAGAGAACTTGTAATCAAGAATTCTACAAACACTCAGCAATAACATAACAGTGGACGTAGGCTTTATTCCTAGCCGAACCACTTTAAAAATCTTTGTCTTATTTATTTATCTGTGATTGAATAATTAGAGCAATCTAGTTTTTTACATCAACAGATTTATATATGAACTTGTGAATATTTCTACTGTGTGAAGTTAGTAGACTTGGTAATAATAATCATTATATTGCGCCAAGTGGTCTTCACCTAAGGGTGCAGGATTAGTGTATATATATAGGGATGATGAGACTATATATATATATATGCGTATACTGGGAGAACTTTCTACTTTGTGAAACTAGTAGATAAAGTGGAGATGAGAAATAAAATAATCTTAGTGGATAAAATATTAACCATTCGAACGGTGAATAATGAAACTTAGTATGTGAGATAAACTCATTGAATAGCATATTGTATGGGCGATACATGAATAGTAGTAGAGAGCATAGTTAGTATTAGTATGATTTCTGACCAGTTAGATTGGGTTGTATAACTAGGGGGATATTTGATGTACATTAGGCATGCACAATTGGTGAGAGGTGAGAAACTCATGTGAGAGTTCGATAACTAACATGTCTATAAGACTTGTTTTAAGAACCAGTTTTAAATACTTTCCAAATCATTTTTAAACCTAGGGCTCTGACCCATTTATTTTATCTCTTCTCTCTTTTGCTATATATATATATATATATATATATATATATATATATTATTAGGTACTCAGCCACAGGGGTACCAGATTTAGAGATTTGGATTGCTTAACGTGCTGCAGCTATTGTGGAAGCTGTAGGTCCTTGCAGTAGACGCATCTATCCTTTCCATTTAGTTTCATCTAGACTTCTTATCTAAGGCATGTGTCACCCACTTCTAGTTGTTCGTCAGAGATATTGTATTCAGTTTATTTTATGGTTTGGAGTTTTGAACTGGGAGGTTTTACCCAGTCTTATTTATTTCAGTACTTGATTCATGTTCAGTATTTATTATATTCCTATGTGTGGTGGATGGTTTATATTTTAAGACTGAATGAAAATGGATTTAATTTGTTTTACTAAATTGGAAATGTTTTGACACTTAACTTAATTTTATATTAGGTGATTAATATGTTAAAAAGTTTTCGATAGTAATGCTAAGAATGAACCAACCGAACATTTTGTTTTAAATTGGTATATGACTGATCACCCTTTATTTAATTGGACGGGGTGTCATAGGTGTTATTAGAGCATCAGGTTCTAGTGTCCTTAGGATCTGTATGACTTATTACGTTTCAGCGTAACGTTCTTTGATATAGAGCCTTATTATAGGATTGTTGTGTTCCTTTACGTATGCGACTTATGTTCTCCTGCTATGAATCATAATGGAGGTAACTCATTATATAAAATCATGTGTGCTTCAAACACCAAACAGTATAGGACGACCAGCGAGGGCCGTAAGAAGGACTGCAGGAGAAGAAGAAGCCCGATAGAAGACAGAGAGTAATCAGGAAAGAGTGATCATGACAAAAATCACCATGCGGGTTACTTAAGCAAGTGATAATAGAAATCATCACTTGGGATAAGTGGGTTCCCAGGTCACAGTCGTAGATAACGGTGGAATGATTTCAGGACCACCTATCAAAATCGATAAGAGGGAAATCGGAGGAACTCTTTTGAAAAACCCATCGGTGAAAATGTGGAGAAGAAAAATAAAACATGTAACATATCAACGGAGGTAGAAAATTCGAAGGAAATTATGTAGAGTGGGGTGTGACGACACTCATAATTAAATTTGGAGTTAAAAGCTATAGCTCTTAGGAGCATCATGTAGTGATTAGAGCCAATCACCATATATGAAGAAGTGTGTTTGAAATTTAGAGAGAAATTTGGGTACGATTTGACCGTGAGGTCTTCCATTCGATGTGGTAACAAAATGCGAGTGAAATTTTGATGTTTAGCACATTGGGTAAGATAGAAACCGATTGTGAGATAAATGTTGAATTGCATATCGAACTTCGTACCTGGCATAGGGGTATAAATTATCCAAAGGGTTTATAGTTGATAAAGGACCCGTGAGTAGAATACCAATATGAATGGGAAATAAGGCTAGGATGACTAGTGCCGAGGTCATCCAATATCATGCATTAGTATGATAATGTTACGCTTCCAAGATAAGGGAGTAAAGAGGGTTAACGAATCTGCTGAAGAGCAGAAACTGAATTTAACGGTGTTAGTAAAACCCCACATGAGAGTATACCCAATAAGGAACTCGATTAGATGATTTTTAGTGATTAACTTCAAGAGGACGATGAAGTCAATTAGGGTTATAGAGGCCAACCATAATTCTGAATGGCCAACGTAGACAAAGGGACAACGGAAGAACAATTATGAGTTAAGACTTCTGTTTTGAGGGAAGGACATTCCAAAATGGCCAGTGGGACTAGTGATGGGGAAATGGCTCATGAAGTTTTTCTATGTGAAGAAAGTAGAGCTACAAGTGTTGAATGTGTCCACAATTGAGAAGTGAGACCGAAAAGATTAAAAATGGTAAATCGTGCCAGTTAGGCATAACAACTGGAGGAGTGAGACTTCCAACGAAGGAATTTGGGTCAAGAGAAGTTGGACCAAGAAAATTTACAGCCGAGAGTGATGAGTTCAGGCTGGACTAGTAGAGTCCTCGTTAATAGTAGCATACAACATGTGAGGGTCGACGGGGATCGGGATGTAAACGGGAGTTTAGTAAAGACATAATTGAGGCCTAGAGAGTTTGGGCCAACGTTTCAATAATGGGCGTGAAATCCACATAATGGAATAAATTGTCCACAATGAGAGGGGATAACTATAGGATGAAATCCTAAGATGTATAACAATTGCAGATGTTCATGGGTCGTGTTGGCAGCCACGTGCTGGACCTGTAATTAGGCGAGATTGGTGAGATTTTGCGTCATCCTTATGGGAAAAGGATTAATTCTAGTGACATAGATGTGTCACAATTCATATATAAATTGGAAATCCTAAACTTCACGTGTGGGTCGAGTTTAGTAGGAACGTTAGTTTTAACGGTCTCGTTATAAATGTATTTCTCGTTGATAGCAGGGCATTTTGATGTCGCCCATGAGAGAACCAGGTGGGCCCTAAGAATATGTTTTGTTGTTATAATTTACTACTACATTGAGTCAGCTTTAATAGAGTTTATTATGGTAATGTGTAGTGATTAATTACCAATGGTTAAACGATAGTAAATTGAGTGATATAATTGTCGTGCCAGATACACCTGGGGAAGTGATCTTAATTTTATGCAGCACCACCTGAAATAGGTTTGGGCCCAGATATATGAATATATAAAAATTTCATGGTATTATAGACCTCATCGAGTATGTTGTCTAGTTATATGTGATTCCAGTGCGTGGGAATTTATTTTACTAAGGAGACTCAGGATACTTCGTGTTCTTTATCGAGTAGCGAGATATAACTCGTTATATATATATATATATATATATAGTGCCGAGTACTTGAGATAGTGGGAGAGCCATGCTTCATGTTATTTTTAGGGACATGAGAGTGGACGAATAGACTTTTATGTCAAAATACAGAAATTGTAGAGAGGTACATAGTATGGATTGAGGGCCTTACGGACCTCGACAACCGACTAGGTTAGATAGTAGTGTATCGGGGGGTTCCTTATTTGGATTTCTCTTTACGAGACATCCCTCGCATGAAACTAGCGAATGTCAGGAGTGGGGAGAAGTTTGGTCGATAGTACACAAGTTTTGTACGTTGATTATTATACCTATAAAATAATATAACTGAGGGTTGATAATTCTTTTATGACTTAAGGCCAATAGAGTCGCCTCGTCTTAGTAACATTCTGAATAGAGCAATGATGTCACTGAAGGAGTGAATAAATTATGATTAGTGGGGCGGTTAAGTGCACCCCTATTACATCAGCATAATGAGTGTGAAAGAGTTGAAGTAAGAAAATTACATGTCATTTGTACAATGATGCGCGAGGCATAGGGTGTATGGGAGCCCTAGGTGAGTGAATCAAGCAGTGGATTATGATTATCATGTGAATTCAGTAGTCGGGTAAGCCGAAGATTACTCCGTAAGATTTGTCAGAGAGTTACGTTTCAAGATAAACTGAGATTTTTGAGTGGGAAAAGGACTTGTGTTACATGGTATGACAAAGTCACACGTATCACGGTGAGAAGTACATTCAAGAGAGTATAAAATGTATCAGGATACAAATATCAGTGGTGACGGGTTTAATGTAGAGTAATTTTGCAAAGTTCATTTTACAGTGGGTCACCTGACTGTTGGAAAAGGGTAGACCAATCGAAACCAACAGAGGTTTTCTTCCACCAGTGACTGGGAGAGTATTCCCAAGGATGATCTCATAAAGTGCCAATTTTCTAAAAGGGTAACGATCCTATATATGTAATAAGGAACTATTGACTGAACGTTATGCCAATTGGGATGATCATACTACAGAACATTATGCGTAGAATCCTTATGTATCCAAGATAGTGAGGCCATAGGTTCAGAGATGAGATTGAGTACGGCCTACCAACCGCAGAGGGATGGGAAGGATAAGCAGTCAAATTGGATGCTGGAGAGCAAATTTTAAGTGTACCCTTAAATCTTAAGGGAGGATAAGAGAAGTACCTTCCACTAGTGAGGTTTGTGTCTAAATAACTCCTGTAAGTTCACGTTTGGGCAGAGTGCCAGTAGAAGTATGGCACGGTAAACTTTTTTGTTATCCTACTTGATAGTTAAAGGTGGGGGACCAGTTGTGATTACAAATATTGGAGAGGAATTGATATTATCGTATATATTGTGTCAAATATATATTGCACAACCAATTTACTTGTATGAACGACACGAGACGAAGTCGTACATATCTGAAAGGAGGATAAATCTACTAAGTTGAAAATAGTAGAAGGCTAGATAGTGAATATCTATAATATAGTATGTAGTGAAACTTAAACGGTAAGGCTTAGGGAGGAGCCTACATAACAGGGTAACCTGGAGTTTAAAACAAACACATGTGAAGTGTTCATTATTATGGGTATTCGATAGCGTACTATATGGGTGGTACGGAGTAGCTTACTTAGAAGCGTAATGAAGCGATGTGCAATATTTTTACAGCGTTGTCCGTACCTGGTATACTTTTTCCGAATTTCGTGACGAAATTCCGTTGTGAGGGGGGAAGTATGTAACACCCCGTATTTTTGACGATTTAAATAATTATGTGATTAATTATTATTATGGGAATAAATATGCGATTAATTATTGTTGTTGGATTAATTAAATTAAAATGCGAGAAATTAATTTGTTATTAATCTGGATTAAAATAAGTATTAACTAGTGTGCCAAGGGTTAATACTTATTGTTGTGAACTATCAAATATTACTGTGTGATATGTAATGTGGAATTATGATATTTGATAAATTGTCGAACGTTAGAAATACTACAGTTTGTAATTTAAGTCTAACGCGCGTGTGAGTCATGTTAGGACTGATTGATTGGGATAAAAAGAGAATTTATTTTTATTAACTTGTATGGTCATTTCAAGTGCACCGTTGAGTCCGGGAGGGTTGAGATAGTCAGAAAACACTACCTGGGTATTCTATATGGACTCCGAGAGATTTTAGGCCAAACCGGCACCCCGTAGGGGTAGTTGTGTAATTTGAATTTTGGGGGAGATTAAATGGACAAAAATTAGAGTATAATTATATCATCTACGGGAGTTCCATTAGGTTTAAGTTATAAAAAAATTAAGGGAGAGCCACAGAGGGTGAGGGAGAGCAAATACCCAAGGAAGGGAACCACTTAGCACCACCTTGCACATCCACCACCACCATCGTATAGATCGGAAAATGAGGAACGCATCTATACCAACATCACCAACGGATCAGACCATTTACTACTTGATTTTTTAGCAATAATCATGATCATATTAATGTAGGTGAAATTAATCATGATTTACATATGAATTGGGTGAAAATTGGAGATTTAAATTATGATTAAGGATTGGTTTAATTAGTAGTTTAAATTCCTTCATGTATGTAGAGGATTAATCACAAAATTGAATTATATATTGATGAATGAATCTGGATTGATTAGGTTCTTTAATTGAGAATTTGGAAGCTAGGGTTCATATGAATTCATTTGGGGATTTTATATAATTATGATTATTAATGACGAATTAATGATCCTAGGATGTTAGGAATGATTTATAACCTGTTATGTGTTGTGGGGTGTTAATGATGAGGTGTTGGGTGTTGAATCTTAGAGGTTTTTAGGTAAAAATGGTGGAAAATGCTGAAAATTTGGGAAGAAGACGAATAGTAGAGTCTCGCCCAATCTCGCGCGTAGGGTCGTTCAAGCGAGATAAGGATCTCGCGCGAAGTCATTCGAATGACACGTGGATGCCATTCAAGCGACATATAATTCTGGTTCGAGCGATAGGGTAAATTTTTGAGAATTTTCTTAGAGTCCCGTTTTGAGTTTACCGATTTATTGGAGTGATATGTGACACCCAACCTAATTAAATACCGGGCGATCACTCCTTCATTAAATTAAAATCAAGGTGAACAGTTGGTTCATTCTTAGCATCACTGTTGTAAAAATAAACTTTTCCAAATTAACACCCTAATTAATTAAGCTAAGTGTCAAAACCATTTTTTTTAAGGACACAAATTTCCAATTGAGTCCTTCGTAGTTTTTGGCTCAATTCCAGACAAAAACATTTGAGTCATAGGATAGAGTTCAAGTTTATCCATTCAAGCCTATGACGTGTTTGTTGAAGACGTAGCGGCCAAGATATTAAAGCTTCATCTAATGCCGTGTGTGTTTGTGCCTCGTTTCTACGTCATCAACATGGTTCCATTGCTCCTAAGGTATGAATGCATTTTTAATATATATATATATATATATAGGAGCTTGGAACATTATTTATTGGGTGTATGTTAGAAATTTATTTTGGGTGTTAGAACTTTTTTGTAAACTTTTTTGAATTCATAATTCTAAATATTTTGTTCTCGGACACCTTTCAGTAAAAAACTCATATCAAATCCAAAAAAAATCAGAATGACACAAAACTGGTGGACACGCGTTCGTATCGAAATTATCTAGAACCATGGCCTGAGATCTCATTAGATAGGTCGTTCGAACGACTTCTCGATCGAACGAGTTTTCAAACGAGAATTTTTTTTCTTTCTATCTCTTCGTTAGAAGTCTCGTTCGAACGAGATTTCTAACGAAAAAACAGCGGGAACAGTTTTAAGCCAGTTTTTTCACTTTTCCACTACTTTGCCGCACTTCCTTTTTGACATACTTCTTAAGTGCGGGAACTAACTTTTTGAAGATAACTTTTTCACATTCTAAGAGTCTTTTGAGAGCAAAACTTTTAAGAAAAATTTCCATGTTTTGTGTTTGATTTTTATGGATTAAACTCATCAAAAATTACATACACACCCATTTTGTTTAGTTTATTCCAAGTACCTATTGATATATCATTGCTTGGAGAGTTTTGGCACCTGGCTTTCTCTACACCAACAAGAAGAGAGTTTGGGTTCTTCTCTACCCCAAGAAGGAGAAAAGTTTACTACGGTGTTCTCACTCGAAGAAAGGCTTCGCGTGTGGGTTGACGGTGACCATAGCCCCATTAGTGGAGTCCGAGACTGTGGAGGAGTCCACGGTTATTCATTAGGAGGAGGTTGAAGACCGAAGGAGCGCGTCAAGGCTTGGACGAACTCAAGTCAGTTTGTGTAAGTCCTCTTGTGTCGAGTCTTTGTAAAAACTACCATACTTAGTGAATTCGTTGCTAGGGCCGTCCGAGGTTTTTCCCATTTGGGTTTTCCTCGTACATCGGCGCGTCGTGTGATATTGTTTAATTTTATCTTTCTTAAATCACGTAGATGCATGCTTAGGACTAAAAGATAAAATTAGTTCAAAATCACAATCTATTTAATTTGGTGCAAATTTAATGTTTGGGTACGTTCAATTTAATTCAAGTGCAAAATTACTTTATCTAGATAACATACAAGTTTAACTTGAATTGGATTAATGTGTGTTTAAGTCGAAATGAAAACTGTGTGCGTAGTTTTAATTTCACTTTTAGTTTAGTTTTATTTTTTTATAAGTTGGTTTGTTGTCTTTAAGAAAAGAAAATTTTAAATAACTTTTGAAAAATTAAAATTTGAACCATTTCATTATATTTGAATTTAAAAAAATTGGGGGCTTCCGCACTTTCAAATTTGTATCAGAGCCAAAGCGATAAATTATTTCGTTAAAGATCCTTAAATAATTTTTGGCTAAAATGAAATTTTCCCCATTTTCAAAATTTCCTATTTTCGATGGTTCTAAATACGCGTATTGGAAAGCGCGAATGAAATTGGCACTAAAATCTATCGACGAGAGAGTTTGGATGTCTGGTTTTAACGGGTGGTCCCCACCAACTCATTTAGTTGAAAATGAAAGTGTTCCCAAACCCGCCGATAGATGGACCGAAAATGAGTTTAAACTTGCTAATTTCAATTCTCGTGGTTTAAATGCCTTGTTTAGCATTGTCACACCGGATGAATTCCGACGCATTATGACGTGTGAAACCGCTAAAGAAGCTTGGGATATTTTACAATTAAATCATGAAGGAACTAGTGTCGTTAAAGCTTCAAAACTCCAAAACCTCACCACTCAATTTGAAACTATCAAAATGAATGAAAAAAGAAACTTTTGATGAATTTTATGCTAGACTTTCTGATATTGTTAATTCATCATTTAACTTGGGAGAGAAAATACCTGACAACCGTGTTGTAAAGAAAATTTTAAGGTCCCTACCCAATAGATTTATTCCAAAAGTGATCGTTTTAAATTCTTTACCAACTTTAGCCTCTACGAAATTAGAAGAGCTTGTAGGTGATTTACAAACCTATGAACTAGATATGTTTCCCTCTAAAACTGAAAAGAAAATCGAAAAGGGCGTTGCTTTAAATGCCCGAAAAGAGGTCAAACAAGTAGTAGAGAGCGAGAGTGATAGTGACTCCGAAGACATGGCTTTGTTTGCTCGTAAATTTAGAAAATTTCTTAAAATTAACAAAGATAAGCTTAAAAATGATTTTAAGAAATTTGATACTACTAAACATGACAAAGGAGAGAAGATTCCTAAAGCCGAGAAGATCCCTAAACCTAGTAATGAAAATTTAGATAGGGACGAGTCTAATAAGTGTTTTGGTTGTGAAGGTTATGGCCGTAGGGCGTATGAGTGCCCCACTAAACTAAGGAAAGAGGGAAAACGACCCACTGCATATAATGCGACCCTTAGTGATAGTGATAAAGAAGAGGGACCCGATTCCCCCACTAAGAAAATTTTTGTGGCTTTTATGGCTAGTCATGTGAGTGATAGTGAGAACTCATCCATTGATGAAACTTTAACACATGACACTTCTAAGGTCATAGTTTATGATTCTCTTATTTTTGATGATAGTGAGAGTGGAGAAGAAAGAGAGAGTGAAAATGAAGAAGTGGTTAATGTGAGTGAACTTCAAAATGCTTTTCAAGAACTTTATAAAGAATCTATTAAATTGAAAAAAGCTAATTTGAAGTTAGAAGCTAGTTTAAGAGAGAGTGTCAAGGTCGTTGATGAAAATGCTTTAATACAAGACCTTAGGACACGTGAGAGGACTCTTCAAGAGAAGCTTGAATATGTAGAAGGCGAGAGAGATAGCCTTAAGGGTTTAATGGAATCCCTGAACAAGGAGCTTCTTGCTTTTGAAGAGCGAAATGTTTTATTAGAGTCTAACATTTTAGAATTGCAAAATAAATTAAAAGACTCTAGTAATGTCAAATTTGATTTGGAGTGTCGTTCGGAAAAACTTGATAAAATATTAGGAACGGTCCAAATTAAAAATGACACTTGTGGTTTAGGCTTCAATACTTGTAATGAATTTTCTCATAATGCCAAAACCAACGTTTTAGGAGAATCGTCTAGGAAAGATTTTAATGATCACTCCTTAGGTAAATCTTTTCGACATGTTTTTACTTGTACACATTGTGGTCGAAAAGGTCATCTTAGGAAATTTTTTTTTGATCTTAAGAGAATTCCTAGAAAATCCCATAGTAATGTAACCATGGTAGTTAAAGTTCCAACACCCCAAGATAATCATTCTTCATTAATTTGGGTTAGGAAATCTGACTTGGTTGCCTTGCAAAATAGGTTTTTTGATTCTCATTTACTTTCACATGCTTCCTCCCTTGCTAAATCTAAAGGATGAATGTGATAGTGTTTGCATACTTTAGCTTTTGTACTTCATGCTATATTCACATGCTAAATGTATGCTTGTTTAATCATTTTCTAGTCTATGCTCCATGCTTAACACATGCTAGAATTATGATCTTTTGTTTATCTTTTCTATTATATTTCCTTCATTTTGTTTGCATTAAATGAAAAATACAAAAAGAATTTTTGTTTATCATTTGGATTTTATCTCTTGGTAATTTAACCTTAATGAAAAATTCAAATGATTTTTGTTTGACTTTTGAGTATATATTATTTATTTTTGGTTAAAATTTTCAAAAACTCAAAAAGATTTTATTTTGTGTGTAGTTTAGTTTGACACACTTTATGTGGCATACACTTGTGTTTGAATCCCTCCTTTAACGCTCCCACGTGGCTAGAACTTTTGGTTTAGATTGTCAATCCTTAAAATGTTCTTTACCATATTTTTTATGGAGAAGTTGAATTTTGTGTTGGTCGAATGGATTCTACTTTTATATGCCTCTATTCACACATGCACGAGCTCTTTTGAAATTTTAACTTCATATGTATATTTGAGCTATGTGAGGTGTTCTCCTACCAATCTTGTCATCTATATATTTGTGACTTAGGAGGACTAGTGCATGTCAAAATCCGTTGCATGTGAGATTTATGTGAAAAATGAAAACATGATAGATGAAAATGTGCACGGGGAAGGGCTCCGAAAGGACTAAGTGATCCTTTGCGATTGTAAGCCACCGTTTTGAATGGACCTAAAAGAAATACGTGGTCCAAAGGCCTAAAAACAGAAAATATGGCATTAACAAGAAAAATAATTTGCCAAGGCCTATGTTTGATTGATATATTCATTCAAATTCAATATAAATGCATATTGAGGGAGATTGGATGGTATATCAACGGTTTGCACAATGTTCGTTTATCCTAGTTGCGTATTTCATGTCATGACTCTATTGGTTTGTAGAATCATCAATATGCTAGGCTTGTATGCATTGTGTATGTTTGTTCATTGAGTTCAATTTATATTGTCACATGAGGTTATATTCAAATGTGATGAAGTTTGCAATCAATTGAGAACTCCGTGAACATATTTTAAGTGATTGGGTCTAAATTTAATCGTTACTAGTTCACACCCCAACACTTCCATTTCCATATGACACATTTTTTCCATACGAGTGTGAAAGACTCCTATTATATTTAGTGTGTGTCATTTGCGTGTTTATATCTATATATGTGTACTTGAGTCTCCTTGATATATATTATGTATACATATATTTGATATTTTTGTTTAGTCTTTGCTTTGAGTTCTAATCCATATATGCTTTAATTCATACTTGGTATCCATCTTATTGCATTCTTTGTTGATATCACGTGCTTAATAATTTATATATCATATTGGTATCATTTTATTGCATCCTAGTTGGTATCCGATGTTCTTGTTTGGATTAGTTGAACTTTTGTTGCCCATATTCTTTAATGTTCTCATCACTATATGCACAATTACATGTTTTAGCTTGTTATCCCATTCTTTTATCCCTTGCTTAGTTTAGAGGGTTTATATGCTTTATTTGGGGGAGATAAGTTACTGTTTTGATTCTTTAGCCTTTGTCTATTCCTGAACAAAAAGGGGGAGAAAAATGATAGGGGGAGAAATGGTATCTAATCCTATTATTATCGTATCTTAGTTTGGGGGAGATTTATCTTAGGGGGAGACGTCTTTCTAAGTAGGTCATTTGTTTGATAAAGGGGAGAATTAATTTTGGGGGAGTAATTATTTAATTACATTTAATATATTTGATATTACCTATGCGTTTGATAGTTTGCTTGAGTGTGCAAGAATACTTCAAAATGGCAACATTCAACATCGGCAAAGATATTGATCCTTGGGTTGTTTGAGTCAAACATTGTATTTTTATTTTGGGTGGGACATTGTTTTTAAGTCTAGTGAGCTTGACGGCCCTTTAGGATTTTTGTTTAGTTTTTGTCCAGGAATAGCCAAAGGGGGAGATTTGTAAGGACACAAATTTCCAATTGAGTCCTTTGTAGTTTTTGGCTCAATTCCGGACAAAAACATTTGAGTCATAGGATAGAGTTCAAGTTTATCCATTCAAGCCTATGACGTGTTTGTTGAACACGTAGCAGCCAATATATTAAAGTTTCATCTAATGCCGTGTGTATTTGTGCCTCGTTTCTACGTCAACAACATGGTTCCATTGCTCCTAAGGTATGAATGCATTTTTAATATATATATATAGGAGCTTGGAACATTATTTATTGGGTGTATGTTAGAAATTTATTTTGGGTGTTAGAACTTTTTTGTAAACTTTTTTGAATTCATAATTCTAAATATTTTGTTCTCGGACACCTTTCAGTAAAAAAATCATATCAAATCCAAAAAAAATCCGAATGACACGAAACTGGTGGCCACGCGTTCGTATCGAAATTATCTAGAACCATGGCCTGAGATCTCGTTAGACAGGTCATTCAAACGACTTCCCATTCGAACGAGAATTTTTTTTCTTTCTGTCTCTTCGTTAGAAGTCTCGTTCGAACGAGATTTCTAACGAAAAAACAGCGGGAACAATTTTAAGCCAATTTTTTTCACTTTTCCACTACTTTGCCCCACTTCCTTTTTGACATACTTCTTAAGTGCGGGAACTAACTTTTTGAAGATAACATTTTCACATTCTAAGAGTCTTTTGAGAGCAAAACTTTTAAGAAAAAGTTCCATGTTTTGTGTTTGATTTTTATGGATTAAACTCATCAAAAATTACATACACACCCATTTTGTTTAGTTTATTCCAAGTACCTATTGATATATCATTGCTTGGAGAGTTTTGGCACCTGGTTTTCTCTACACCAACAAGAAGAGAGTTTGGGTTCTTCTCTACCCCAAGAAGGAGAAAAGTTTACTACGGTGTTCTCACTCGAAGAAAGGCTTCGCGTGTGGGTTGACGGTGACCATAGCCCCATCAGTGGAGTCCGAGACTGTGGAGGAGTCCACGGTTATTCATTAGGCGGAGGTTGAAGACCGAAGGAGCGCGTCAAGGCTTGGACGAACTCAAGTCAGTTTGTGTAAGTCCTCTTGTGTCGAGTCTTTGTAAAAACTACCATACTTAGTGAATTCGTGGCTAGGGCCGTCGGAGGTTTTTCCCATTTGGGTTTTCCTCGTACATCGGTGCGTCGTGTGATATTGTTTAATTTTATCTTTCTTAAATCACGTAGATGCATGCTTAGGACTAAAAGATAAAATTAGTTCAAAATCACAATCTATTTAATTTGGTGCAAATTTAATGTTTGGGTACGGTAATTTAATTCAAGTGCAAAATTACTTTATCTAGATAACATACAAGTTTAACTTGAATTGGATTAATGTGTGTTTAAGTCGAAATGAAAATTGTGTGCGTAGTTTTAATTTCACTTTTAGTTTAGTTTTATATTTTTTATAAGTTGGTTTGTTCTCTTTAAAAAAAGAAAATTTTAAATAACTTTTGAAAAATAAAAATTTGAACCATTTCATTATATTTGAATTTAAAAAAATTGGGGGCTTCCGCACTTTCATTTTTAACCTTTCAAACCAAATTGTATTTTTAAAGAAAAACTTATTTATTTAATTCATAACAACATTTTCAATAAGTAAGAATCATACAACAATTATCCTGGAACATAATCCAATTACTTTAAACATTCAACATCCAAAATCCCAACATTTAAAACTAAATGTAAAACATACATGTTGAATAAATCCCAAAATAACAGTACGAGAACTAACTGAAATATAAATGTCCCAACAAAATAGATAAATAGTGGAAAGGGCTAAACATGCCCAATAAATGAGTATGATAGATGTGGAATCAAGTAAACGAACTCGTCTATGCAAGTGGCCTGCAACTCCCACCTAAGCTGCAACACGTTCCTTTCAAGGGATCCTAAGCAAGACCCCCCTGTGGCTGGGCACCTGTAATACATACATATATATACAAGAGAGAGAAAGAGAAGAAGAAACGGGTCAGAGCCCGATAGTGTGTTTGATTTAAAATACGTTTAGCAAGTATTTAAATTGATACAGGCCAATGCAAAAACATATTAGTGCGACACTCTCTTGAGAAATTCTCACCTCTCTTCTAATGTGCACACCTATCGCACTAACCTTCCCAACGGTTTATCTTATCATTTATCGCACTAATCTTCCCAATGATTTAACTTATCTTAGATTACTCGTAAGATTCAAAATTTAACGATTCAATTGTTTGAAAAGAATATTTCAATTAGTAACCATAGTTCTCATTTTAACTTTATTAATCAATAAAGTTTTCCAGCGTCATATTATACTTTATCAAAATAAGTATTTACAATTTGAGTCATAAACCATGTCCTACATATCACATCACAGTAGGCAGTTCCAAATTTCAGAATTTCATATATATATTAACTACTCATAAAATATATATATATCATAACAGCACCCCAAATAAAAACTATGGTGTGGGCATACTCTACTATCCAATCCCCGTATCACTCGTACTAAGGGAATACAAATTCGGAATCACTCTCGAACTGTATTAACACATACTCAAACAATATTGAGGCGAAGTATAGATTCCAAGTCCCTTAGGACCGTCTGAATTATCACTGTGATAGCATGTACCAAGGATACCTATACACAAACAATATGAGGCGAAGCATAGATTACAAGTCTCTAAGAGGAAAGCACATACCCGCATCTCTTAGGACCGTCTGAACTATCATTCCGATCGTCTGTACCAAGGATATCTATCTTCTAAGGTACAATTCAATATCCTCCATCTACGCGTTGGTGGTGACGGCGGTGAAATCGGATGACTTTTGGGGCCTTGGATTGCCTTGGAAGCTTTCTTCTTCCCTTTCCTATGGCCGTCACTTGTGTTTGAGTTTTCTAACCCTAGCTGACTAACCTAAATGGCTGATATAGGTTTCTGATTTTCGTGGGTTTAATTGCCCATAAATGTGAAATGTCCAAAATGCCCTCCCGGGGTACCACTTAGGCCTAAAACCGCCCCGAGACCCAAACTAAACCCCCGGGTACACTTTTCTGACTATCTCGACCCTTTTGGACGCGTTGGCACACTCAAAACGACCATACGGACAACTTATAAAATATTCACTTTTATTAATACACATTTAGTCCCGACACGACACAGGCGCGTCCCGACTTAAATTTCCATAATTGTCATTTTATTCACACGTGACAATATTATAACAATAAATCTCATATATTACTATACTCATCCAGTAATATTCAACAAATAACAAATTTCCAATAATTACTAACTCTCGTCACGCTAGTAAATATTTAAAGCAACATTCCGGATTAAAATTAAATTAATTTATCTCAATTAAATGTAATAAATCCCATAATTTAAAAGCTATAAAAATACGGGGTATTACATACTTCCCCCCTAATAACTGAATTTCGTCCCGAAATTCGGAAAATAAGGACTATCAGGTAGCACAATTCTGGATTTCCTTTTCCGTACACAAACTAACTACACATTACGGCGCTCAATCACTATAGCCCTTTCTTCACAGTAACATTGTTTTACATTCTCTTTGGAGACACTTCACATTGTGCTCCCAACCGATAACATTCGCATAGGTCATGCCTATACGTTATACATTTCATTATCTCACTATCATTAGGAGGCCGCACCTCACTACATGACAAATACTCGAATTTATTCATATACAAAACTCCCATTCTGAGAAAATATTACGAACATTTGATCACTCTTGACTGCCTAAAACAGTCGTGGAATTCCGCCATAGTTATCGGATATTTTCTCGACCGATCCAAAAATTCTGATTATCTACTCTCCTCTAAACATACTGAAGGAGAATAGTTGAGGTTCTTCCATAACAAAACCTTAATAAGTACCTCGTACGCGACAAACGGGTACGAGTGCTTCTACAGAGCATTCTTGAAATCATCGTACCAAGATTCCAAAATCTCCTTCAAGTGGCTCCACTAATCTTTAATCACCAGCCGCTTATTCCCTGGCTAAGGGTGATACATCCTACTCGAAACGAAATCTTATTTCCGCTGGTTCCTGAAATCCCATATCAAAGGTGGGATTCACCAATCTCATCCTGATTCAGAAATTTATACTGTGCCGGACCATGCATTGGCGCGATCCTTCCTTTCAAAGGAAGTCTGGGGCATACTAGTTAATATTGCAAACGATCCCAAAGGAATATCAATCACTTCCTTCTCAGCGGCTTAATTCACATGTTAGGGATGAACCCTTGATCTTGTTTTGACGATGGAAACCCATCCAAGGACTGTACCGACTTTACCAACCTCTTCCAATTTCAGAAATTGTCGATAAACACAAAATTCTTTGGTTGATTCTCCTCTTTCAACCAAACCTTACCTATGGGCGGTGCATGTAGAGACTGCTCACTATGTCCCGCTAAACATTGATTCTTCCTTGAAATGTCTCACATTAAGTGACACGTAATACTCCCCTTCCTTCCTTGTAGTATGCCGAAAGTTCCACCCGTGCTCTTCTCTCCACGAAGCGCACTTCTGGATTTCCTATACCATACCAACATCATCACCCTTTGTATGTGCAAGTCGCTCTCATACTTTCCTACTAACAACTCCGCTCCGAGTGTTCTTCATAATCATTTAATTCTTCTCCATTCAAGGAATACTCTTCTTAAATGGCTTCCCACAGTCTTCCAATTCAAATTTGGGTGTGTTATTCTAATTACACACCTATGTATGGATTATCGCCCCTCATGTGACATTTAATCCACTCTATCACTTCCACTTCGTTTAACTAGTCCCACAAACATATTTTCCACACGTCCATTGCTACGCCCCTTCATCTCGGACGATTTTTAACATCAGTTAACCAGGATGTCTACACCCTATAAACCGGGCATACTAGCGTAAGCATCACATACGCTCCATACTAATAAACAAATTCTTTGTTTTCTCTGGTGCTTGCAGCGTGATTACAACACTTTAATCACCCTAAAAATCAAAATATTAAATCTTCCTTATCATCGTTCCACCCCTCAACTCGTGGGGTAACTTTCAATGCTTTCTTACCACAAGATTCGGCTTCCAATAGCTTTAAGACAAAATTCAACTTCCAACTTTCATACATAATTACTTGATCCCATGTCGACCAGGGTACCGAACTCATGGAATAGTGACCAAACGTCTCCCTATTTCCAACCTTACGCTAAGTTTCATGCGTGGGATGTCTCGCAAAGCGAAATCCAAACAAGGAACCCCCCCGATACACTACTACCTAGCATTGTCGGTTATCGAAATCCGTTTGGTCCTCCGTCTATAGTATATACCCCTTTATTTCGTCCCTTGACAGAAAAGTTACAATTTCTCCCGTAATTATGCTTAACAAAGAACGTTTCACCAATTTCACAATCGTCCCGTATTGGTTGATAGTAATTACATTCTATAATCCTCGGATACATACGATCGAAATTCTCAAAATTCCTTTCCCTAATAATAGGGGTATAAATATTTACTCCCACATCTCTAAAGGATAAATATAACAATGCACTCTTCCGATCACTAAGTCCGGAGTGCTAAACATAATACTGAGTCAAATCTTTTCGCCCAACGGTAAATCCCGATACATACGGAATTATACTGACAAAGTCTATACATACTTTGGCATCGAATATCTCGAGCCCACTATCTCCTCCGAAGTCTCTAGGATAGATAATATAAGTGCAAGTTCAACCTTCTTACAGGTAAAGCCTCGCCAAAACAAACATAAAACATGTTGCACCAATGCAACTACTCCGATAGCCTTGCAATAAATGCCCACCATCATACTACCTATTTCTATAACATTTTAACAAAGATAATATCATACTCATGTATCGCATCACTACAACGAGTAACCTCAATAAAATACGTAACACTGTTAATATACTCATTCATCCTCCGCGGATAGCACTAAAGAAAAATCCCGCTACACTAGGGAAAAAATACTCACATAATGGTAACATTTATAACTATATGCATTAAACTCGTCTCACATGCTAATCTAGCAAGGAAAAAAATATAGTGACTCGCTCGTGTCACATAAACACGCCTCATCCTCTGAGGATACAACTTACACTTCTACCTTGTCAATCGTCTTGATTGCACAAATGGTTTCTGGACGTAACACGTCTACTCAAACCAAACAAAATTACTTTAATCGTTGCCTTTTACTAGGCACCGTATTCTTGTCCTTATACTCACTTTGGAACATATTATCGCGAGCGATCTCATTCCGCTCAAAATACCTCAGTACATAATCCACTTATCACTTGTCCTACTAACCAGGTTAGGATTGTCCTTCTCTCGGAATTTAGTAGACTCGATTCCCATTAGCCATCCCGATTGTTCCTTTAACTTTTTAGGCCATAAAGATCATGTTACTATCTATAATAGTACTTACTGAATTTACCATCACTTGGTAAGAATTCCATTATCCGAATCATTTAAATGGGTCCTCTGATGTGTATCCACATCCCTTTGTGGTGCTACACTACCACCCTCGTATTCAGTCTTATTCTCGACTAACTTATTCGATTCCTTTAAGCTTCCCACATAAGGAGCATTATCATCTTTATTGACAAAATGCAACATTGTCAACCTCTGAATCAGTCGTCCATCAGAATTTCCTCCTTGAGTATTATCAATTATTATTATGAGTTGGTCTCCTCCACTCGTATCTACATCTTTCGATACAAAAATTTGCTAATGATTAGGATTCATATCCGCAATTGGACTTCCGTCATGCCCTCCTGCGATGAGTTCAGAACCACGTTTATTTCTCACCCTGAACAGTTGAGGAAGGAACATACGGTCAATACTGTACCTAAGGTTCTCCTATAGGCATATTATTCCACTTTTAAAATTGGTGGTTGACTCCAACCATTATAATTTCGTCCCGAAAGCCAAGAAAATTTTCTCTAAATTGTCACTTTCAGTTTGCCCCACTCCATCCTATATCTAAACCTTTGGATACTTTACCTCCTTTGTTAAAGACACATACAATTTTCTCTTTTCTAAAATTTCCCACAGACGGTCTCTACACGTTTTTGTAATACGTTGGGTAAGTTTACCCTCGCACCTCATTTGACTATAACAGCCTTTGAAAATCATTGCTGCACCTTAGTCGCCTTTCTAGTCTTGGCTTCTCGTGCCATAATGGAGGTGACCTCAACTACGGTCATCATCCTCAGATATATTTTATAAACTTAACTGAACCCTGCCTCCTGATGTACGCTTAACGGTCCTCTTCTGACATCCGTCATCGCTCGGCACGCGCACACATCTGAACGAAATTAGAATTCACTAGTGTATACACATTATAGCAGGAGAACGAAATCTCGTCAAAGGAATTGACAATCCTAAACGTAGGGCTCTATAACAAACAAAGCAACGCTGAAAGCATAATAAGCCGTAAAGATCCTAAAGGACACTAGAACCTGATGCTCTGATACCACTTGTGACACCCAACCTAATTAAATACCGGGCGATCACTTCTTTATTAAATTAAAATCAAGGTGAACAGTTGGTTCATTCTTAGCATCACTGTCGTAAAAATAAACTTTTCCAAATTAACACCCTAATTAATTAAGGTAAGTGTCAAAACCATTTTTAACCTTTCAAACCAAATTGTATTTTTAAAGAAAAACTTATTTATTTAATTCGTAACAACATTTTCAATAAGTAAGAATCATACAACAATTATCCTGGAACATAATCCAATTACTTTAAACATTCAACATCCAAAATCCCAACATTTAAAACTAAATGTAAAACATACATGCTGAATAAATCCCAAAATAACAGTACGAGAACTAACTGAAATATAAATGTCCCAACAAAACAGATAAATAGTGGAAAGGGCGACACATGCCCAATAAATGAGTATGATAGATGTGGAATCAAGTAAACGAAGTCGTCTATGCAAGTGTCCTGCAACTCCCACCTAAGTTGCAGCACGTTCCTTTCAAGGGATCCTAAGCAAGACGCCCCTGTGGCTGGGCACCTGTAATACATACATATATATACAAGAGAGAGAAAGAGAAGAATAAACAGGTCAGATCCCGATAGTGTGTTTGATTTAAAATACGTTTAGCAAGTATTTAAATTGATAAAGGCCAATGCAACAACATATTAGTGCGACACTCTCTTGAGAAATTCTCACCTCTCTTCTAATGTGCACACCTATCGCACTAACCTTCCCAACGGTTTGTCTTATCATTTATCGCACTAATCTTCCCAATGATTTAACTTATCTTAGATTACTCGTAAGATTCAAAATTTAACGATTCAATTGTTTGAAAAGAATATTTCAATTAGTAACCATAGTTCTCATTTTAACTTTATTAATCAATAAAGTTTTCCAGCGTCATATTATACTTTCTCAAAATAAGTATTTACAATTTGAGTCATAAACCATGTCCTACATATCACATCACAGTAGGCAGTTCCGAATTTCAGAATTTCATATATATATTAACTACTCATAAAATATATATATATATCATAACAGCACCCCAAATAAAAACTATGGTGTGGGCATACTCTACTATCCAATCCCTGTATCACTCGTACTAAGGGAATACAAATTCTGAATCACTCTCGAACTTTATTAACACATACTCAAACAATATTGAGGCGAAGTATAGATTCCAAGTCCCTTAGGACCGTCTGAATTATCACTGCGATAGCCTGTACCAAGGATACCTATACACAAACAATATGAGGCGAAGCATAGATTCCAAGTCTCTAAGAGGAAAGCACATACCCGCATCTCTTAGGACCGTCTGAACTATCATTCCGATAGCCTGTACCAAAGATATCTATCTTCTAGGGTACAAGTCAATATCCCCCATAAAGGTCCCATCGAGATAAGACTGTCCCAGCGCGGAAACCTCAGGGATAGCAAGTAGCGTGGGCATGATTTCACACATAGATAGTATATGCATACACAATCATATAACTATAGTAATATTACTATATCAATAATGGGTATATTCTCAAATCCCATAGTTAGGACTTTTATTTAACATTATTTAGTTATCACGTATAAACGTTCACATCTTACTTTAATTTTGAGGAACCTTTCCACTTACTACATAACGCTCAGGGATTCTATCACCAGACCGATCCGCCTGCAATAAAAGAACCGATCCGGCTAACCGGACCGGTCCGCCTCATACCCAGACCGATCCGGCTACTGAAGGCCAGTATACCCCGGACCGCAAGCGAACCGATGAAACCTGGAAAAGAATCGATCCGATCATCAACGGACCAATCTGCCTCAGAATAAAAGAACCGATCCGGTCAATCGGACTGATTCGCCTCATACCCGGACCGGTCCGCCTGGGGTAAACTTAAACGATTTCGCAGAATTTCAGTTACGGGTTTCATCTTCTAACTTACACCAAATCCATATTTTACAATCCCAAACGTCTCAAAATTTGTACTACTAACATCCTAACATGATATCATACATTTCCTACGTAAAGCATGTCAATTTACGTCACTAAACATGGATTAATCATGCCATAATTCATTTAATATTCAAGAACCCTAGAAATCTCTAAATCATGGTTCCAATCTGTTTCTCCAGAATTTTCTTCTTATAAACATCATAATTTCGTGGGTAAATTCCTCTACATGGCAAGGGTTTCCAGAATTATCATTTAAACCATAACTACATGCGATTCCTATCTCAAATCTTAGGTTTTCTTCCATAAAACTCATCCTAAACATTCCTACACTTATATGAAAGATGCATCAACGAAATAAGCAAGATAAACACTTGCCTAAGATTTTTGTTATTATGATTTATAGACGATTTTGGTGTGGTTGGGTAGCCCGTTGCGCGATCTACGCGTTGGTGGTGACGGCGGTGAAATTGGATGACTTTTGGGGCCTTGGATTGCCTTGGAAGATTTCTTCTTCCCTCTCCTATGGCCGTCACTTGTGTTTGAGTTTTCTAACCCTAGATAACTAACCTAAATGGCTGATATAGGTTTCTGATTTTCGTGGGTTTAATTGCCCATAAATGTGAAATGTCCAAAATGCCCTCCCGGGGTACCACTTAGGCCTAAAAACGCCCCGAGACCCAAACTAAACTCCCGGGTACACTTTTCTGACTATCTCGACCCTTCTGGACGCGTTGGCGCACTCAAAATGACCATACGGACAACTTATAAAATATTCACTTTTATTAATACACATTTAGTCCCGACACGACACAGGCGCGTCCCGACTTAAATTTCCATAATTGTCATTTTATTCACACGTGATAATATTATAACAATTAATCTCATATATTACTATACTCATCCAGTGATATTCAACAAATAACAAATTTCCAATAATTACTAACTCTCGTCACGCTAGTAAATATTTAAAGCAACATTCCGAATTAAAATTAAATTAATTTATCTCAATTAAATTTAATAAATCCCATAATTTAAAAGCTATAAAAATACGGGGTATTACATGATAGAAACTGCCAGATAGTAAATTTAAACAGTACAAAATTTCGATAAAGTATGTGAGCATTAATACTTTAAATATTCGATATCGAGAATGTACCTTGGAGATTATGCGAGAGATAGTAATCTAAATATTTATACTATACGTAGTGTTGAGATTAAAATACGTATGAGAAGTATATATGCATGTTTGGGAAATACCTATAAATTTTAATAGGACGTGTGTATGCCTATTATGTGATATTATTGCTATGAGCACTAATGGGTGATAACTCGGTGGTGCAAGAATCTTATAGTTAATCGCATTATTGAGTGATAACTCGAGGTTACAGAAACTCTATTGTTAAGTGTACTAATGGGTGATAACCCAGAGGTACAAGGATGGTTATTGTTAGGCGAACTAATGGGTGATAACTCGGAGGTGATGGATTATTATTGATAGGTGCATTAATGGGTGATAACCCGGGGATGCATGATTCTCTTGATAGTCTCACTAATGGGTGATAACCCGAGGGTGCTGGATTATTATTTATAGGTGCATTAATGGGTACTAACCCGAGGATGCAGGATTTTCTTGATAGGTGCACTAATGGGTCTTAGCCCGGGAGTGTAGGATTAGTATATATATATGTATAGAGATTATGTGACTATATATATATATATATATATGAACTTGTGAATATTTCTACTGTGTGAAATTCGTAGACTTGGTAATAATAATAATCATTACATTGAGCCAAGTGGTCTTAACCTAAGGGTGCAGGATTAATGTATATATATAGGGATGATGAGACTATATATATATATATATATATATGAGTATACTGGGAGAAATTTTTACTTTGTAAAACTAGTAGATAAAGTGGAGATGAGAAATAAAATAATCTTAGTGGATAAAAGATTAACCATTCAAACGGTGAATAATGAAACTTAGTATGTGAGATAAACTAATTGAATAGCGTATTGTATGGGCGATACGAGAATACTACTAGAGAGCATAGTTAGTATTAGTAAGGTTTCTGACCAGTTAGACTGGGTTGTATAACTAGGGGGAGATTTGATGTACGTTAGGTGTTCACAATAGATGAGAGGTGAGAAACTCATGTGAGAGTTCGATAACTAACATGCATATAAGACTTATTTTAAGAACCAGTTTTAAATACAACCTAAATCATTTTTAAACCTCGGGTTCTGACCCGTTTCTTGTATCTCTTCTCTCTTTTGATATATATATATATATATATATATATATATATATATATATATATATATATTTTTTCAGGTGCTCAACCTCAGGGTACTAGATTTAGAGATTGGGATTGCTTCACGTGCTGCAACTATTGTGGAAGTTGTAGGTCCTTGCAGTAGACGCATCTATCCTTTCCATTCAGTTTCATCTAGACTTATTATCTAGGGCATGTGTTGCCCACTTCTAGTCCTTCATCAAAGATATTGTATTCACTTTATTTTATAGTTTGTAGTTTTGAACTGGGAGGTTTTACCCAGTCTTATTTATTTCAGTACTTGATTCGTGTTTAGTATTTATTATATTCCTATGTGTGGTGAATGGTTTATATTTTAAGACTGAATGAAAATGGATTTACTTGGTTTTAATAAATTGGAAATGTTTTGACACCTAGCTTAATTTTATATTAGGTGTTTAATATGTTAAAAAGTTTTCGATAGTGATGCTAAGAATGAACCAACCGAACATTCTGTTTTAAATTGGTACATGAATGATCACCCTTTATTTAATTGGGCGTGGTGTCACACATCACGCACACAAGTCTATAACTTTAACGTTCTACCAAACAATAGCATCATGAAATGACTTTTTCAACCTATGACTTGTTTGTGCAAACCCGTTGATCTTTAACTAAAACTCCCTCATAACATTAATGATAATTATTTTCTTTTTTTCTTTTGAAGATCTATTTCTCTTTTAAGGATATTTCCTATTGGGCCCATTTTGACATATTTTCTTTTTATTGCCTTAACTTTTTCTTGGGCACTTTTAAACGGCGACTTTCACAAAGAGTTCACTTGCCTCTTGTAGCCCTGTCCCGTGCACACTGAGGATTTTAATATGCAATATAAATCATCATGGGAAACGATTCTTACATGCATAACTCCTCCTAAGTCTATTATGATTGTAGATGACAATTTAGAGGAGATCATCTCATCAAACTCAAATATGCATGAGAAGTGAAATATTCAATTAAGCTCGTGCATGTGTGCAATGACATATGCATAGTTGAATTTAAATTTAAGTGAACTTTGAAACAATCCCATTAAACAAATGGTTAAGATCAATCTATGTATCCAAAATCATGACCAAATGTACTAGCCACATGGAAATATGAAGTGAAGGGAGTCCAAGCACATCAATATGCCATATCAAGTGTAAACTGACAACACAAAAATTGAAAATCTTTTTGTATTTTTCAAAAAATATTTTTGACCGAAAAATAAAATCTTTTGTATTTTCAAAAATATTTTAAACCAAAAATCTTTTTGTATTTTTCCAATAAGATTCAATTAAAAGAAAAATATAATACAAATAGATAAACATGTCATAACACTAGCAAAGATGTATCATGAAGTAAAACTAGCCTACGCCAAACATGCTAAGACAATCATCCGTAATAAATATCATGAGTAGTATCATGAGCAAGCAAATGAGAGTCATGGAATTTAATTCTTAAAGCCTCCATGTAGGTGTGTAACGATGCATGGGAGTTTCGAGAACCGAAACGACTTTACTCTTAAACTTCCTAGGAGAATTTTTAAGGTCATAGCAAATACGTCTAAGGTGACCCTTCCTACCGTAATGAGTGAAAGTGTAAACACAGCGGGGAATGTTACCTAAATGTGGACCTCTCTTAACGTTCCTAGTTGGCTATCTCTCACTTATAGTATTGGATTTGGGAATGGGAGCAATACGATCATCGAAGCCTATACCGCACTTATCATCCTTGATTTGGACGGTGCCTAACATCCCATCCAACTTTTCCGACCTTGCCTCCAAATCAAACTTAACCTTACTTGAATCTCTCAATATCTCCTCAAGGTCACTAATCCTAGACTCGAGAAAATACCTAGACTCCCCAGACTCTAGAATATCCTTCTTCATAGCCTCCATCAAACCATGAACACTATCTCTCTCACCCTTGACGTACTCTAGTTTCTCCCAAAGATTCTTCTCCTGTGCCCTAAGATCCTCAATCAATGCATCATTATTTTCTATGGAATGTTCTTTAAACCTAACATGAAACTTCAAGTTTGCATTTTTCACCTTCACAATTTTCTCATACAATTCACGGAAGGCAACTTGCAACTCATTTTCCTCTATATCCCCATCCTCACTCTTTTCTCCCTCACTCACTTGGGACTCACGAACTATGGCCTCAGAAGTGTCATTCACACGAGTATCTTCATGAGAATATTTATCGTCGTCGTTCACATGACAACCTATGAACACGGTGTAGTTGCGCTCAATGGGGGTATCCTCTCCCTCTTTCGGTTCACTATCCCTAAGGGTGACGTTATGTGCAATCAGTTTCTTACCCTCCTTCTTAAGTCTAGTGGGGCACTCCGTTACCCTATGGCCATAACCCTCACAACTAAAACACCTATCCGACTCATCCCTCTTATCATTCTCACTTCGATTCTTAGGGATGTGATAGGACTTATTGGTTTTGAATTTCTCAAGTCTTTTTCCATATTTCGATTGCTTTTGTAACTTAAGAAACTTTATAAACTTCTTTGCCAATAAGGGTACATCTTCAAAATCGGTGTCGAATTCATCATCCTATGAAAATTTTGTTTTATCCTTCCGAGATTTCAAAGCAATGCCCTTTTCTTTCTTTGGCACTTGCTTGGAGGTAAACATGTCAAGCTCATAAGTTTGTAAGTCACCTACAAGATCTGTTAGTTTCGTTGAGTCAAGCAAAACCAAAGAGTTTAAAACGGTCACCTTTGGATCAAATCTAGTGAGCAATGACCTTAAGATTTGCTTTATGACCCGATTATCAGGTATTTTCTTTCCCAAATTAAATGACGAGTTGAAAATTTGAGACAACCTAGCATAAAACTCATAAAGCATCTCTATCTCTAACATTTTAATCATCTCAAATTGTGTGGTAAGGTTTTTGAGTTTAGATGCCATAACAGTGCGAGTTACCTCGTGAGTAAGTGCAAGCACATCCCAAGCCTCTTTCGACGCCTCACACATCATGATACAATTATACTCTTTCGGGTTGACAAAGGAGGAGATAGCATTTAAATCTTTGGAATTGTATTATGAAAGTCTCTGTTCAGCTTCGGTCAATTATTCAATAGGTTTTAACTATGTTGCCTCACCCTCTCTAGTGATCGGTAATGTCCACCCTTTTTATATCACTAACAAAACACGCTCATCTATAGCTTTAAGTGCACACTTCATATGCATCTTCCAATAATCATAATTTCACCCATAAAAAATAGGTGTTCTAAAACCATCACAAATACTGAAATTCATGCCTAAAGACACGTGGGATCACTTACATCATAAAATAGTGTTTCTAGCTCTGATAAAAATTTATAAATGTGGGGGTCCCCTTATGTGTGTCCTTTAGGTGAAAATAACTTTTCTTAAAAACTTTTTTCAATTTTATTAAGCACCAATTTTGTGAACCAAACTAATTAAGCCAATTTTATCTTCTTAATCCCTAAACATGCATCTAGTGATATATGCAAGGTAAAGTAAAGAATGCACACAAAACACTCCGATGTACAGGGAGACCTCTAAGGGAAAAAAACTTAGATGGACCAGGCTAGACAATCACTATGATACGATTTTACAAAGGACGATTATAGTCTTACTCAATGACTTGATCACCACAAGTTTTGACGCCTTTTCTTCTCTTCAATCGCTCCTCTACGGTGCAACCTAGGAGTCCACCTATGCCAGGTCCACAGCACACGAGTCCTCGTGTACCTTGGTATCCACCGATATAGCCAACAATCGTTAATCAGCAAGTACAAAGTCCACCTTGTGAAACACATTCTTTGAATGATAAAGAATGAAACAACGGTGAAAACATAAGATATCTATGACATATGGTTATGTAAAACTCAAATATTGTAAACACAAAGGATGCTTTTAGCTTTGGAAACCTTTGGTAAATAAATGCAGAAAGCGTATAGGTTTTGTTTAGTTCTGTATGCTCTACACTTATATTTTTCTGAGCAAAATATGCCTTAAATAATAATTATGAGTCAGTGCGTCGTTCTAAAAAAATCCTGATATTGTTTGAACGAAACACATATGTCGTTAGAATGAAATATGAATGTCGTTTGAATGACTCCACAATGTCATTTGAATTACTGTTAAAGTCATTTGAACTAGGTAAAATCAAGGGAAAATTTTATACGACTTTAAGCACGAGATAACTCAGAAAAATCATTTTAACAACATTTTAAAATCAGATTGAAATAAAATAACATCCTTACAAAATATTACCGAGTATCCATAAATCAATATGCATCCATACCTGAGAGAATCTTGGAAAATAAATGTGAAGACATAAAACGTTCACCAAAACTACGACATGATTTATCTTTAAAGCTTGACAGCTACGTCTTCAACACAACGTCATAGGCTTAATGGGAATTGTGACAAGTAAAATATATCCTATGACTCAAGGTGGTTTTTCTCCGGAATAATTCCAATACATACAAATTGACACTATTTGGAAATTTATCCTTACATATCCACGTATGACGTTGTTTTTTCATTAGACGTATATTAACTCCCATGCATCCTACTCATGCTTAGTGGGATCATAGTCATCACAATGAAACATGTAATCCTTGTATTTAGATTTACTTCCATAGGTAATCATCGCGCGTGAAATGCGAAGTTTGGGGGAAAGTACGAGTGAGGCTCTCATTCTTAGAAGGTCATCGCTTCAACTATTCTTTGGCAGTAAAAAGGTATAAGTGTTTAAAATGAATGCTTATAATCTTTTACTTGAACTACAAAGGTATGAAACCTTCATTTTCATTTCTCTCTCTAAGTTATAGATAACTTATTATTCATCTTCTTCTTCATCTCCTTTATTTGATTTTCCATCCTCCCAGACGTGTCAAGGCACTTGATAAAGTACGAAGTGACCTAAAAAATGATTTTGAGGCCTCTCTTACAAAGTAACTTATACTTAGCAATGTGAAGACATGGACCTCGACAGATGATGATGATGCCTATGACATCTATGACAAGGTCGCTTTTATTTCAGTCTCCATAATAGAAGGGTGAATTCATTTCCTCCTTCACCCATTACTGGTGTAAACAATTCGTTTTTACGGAATAATTCTAATTCAGGAAAATAAAAGTTTCTTTTAGATTATAATGGGAAGCATTTCCATCAACCATATTTGTGGGACTAATATAAGTTTGAAAGACATCCACTATTATTATAACTTGAGGACTTCTCCTAAGTCTAGCATATATCACTTCTAAGATATAGATAAGTCTTATATTTTGGTGACTTGACCACCAAGGCTACAAAAAGACACTGATAGAGTTGTCTTGGTGTTTTTGGGGCTCCTTTATGGTGAGATATACATATCTCTATTTGTACCCATGTAAGAAGTGACTCATTGTAAACTATTTCCCATTTGTTAAACTTCCTTTAGGATTTTGGTTATTTGTGTTACTAGTCGATCTTGTACTTTTTATGAAGATCCTTATTAAAAAATAAAACCCAAAGACTAAGATGTTAAACTTTAAGATCTCCGAAAGGTTTTGGCACGAAAAACTTTAGTCGGTGTCAAACCTTATTTAAAAGCAACTCACATACTTCTTGGTTACAAACTGACTATTTCGTTATCCAAGAATCTCACAGCCATCCCAGTGGTTACTGTTTCCAATTACACGATGGTTGGTGACTCTTCAATCCTGATAGTTACACCTTTCATTAACATAAATCCAAGAGGGGTGTAGATCAGTGAAATGTATTCGCCCACCTATGAAATTTTGAGGAGGATGACTTGGCCCAACAATAAGAAGATCTATTTTTTGACCCATAATTCTCAATTGAAGGAGTTGGCATGTAAAAGTATTTGTATACTCATGTTCCCCACACATAACTATATTATTGTATTTTGTGTTCATAATATACATTATGTTTTTTATTAGTCCTTAATATCATTTCGTCATAGCACAACTTTGGTATATTAGGTCTGAAATTATTTTGACTTCTCAACCCGATACTCACATGATCTAATATTGGTGTATCCACTTGGTTGATGTATTTGTACTTCCTAAAGACCTTTTCACATTGTGTCACATTCTAATCAAATCTTTTGTGTGTGTGTGTGTGTGTGTGTGCGTGTGCGTGTGCGTGTGTGTGTTTGTTTTGGTTTTATAGTTTGATGATTAACTTATGAAAGTATACCATTTTTATAAAATATATTTTCTAAAGTTACTTTTTTGAATAAGTATATTACATGAATGTTTATGTAATGGTCCAAACATGCATGCTATGTTTTTGCCCTAATCTATATAAAATGGGTCTCTTCGGTGGTACTTCGCTGCATTGAAGTATTCCATTACTGATGCAATGCCATGCTTTGTGAGTGGCCTATTGCCTTATATATTATTACAAGGTTTCCATACAAGTGTGAGTTACGAGGAGAGAGCATAATGCTTATTTAAGAGCATAAAAAATAAAGTTTATTTAGTAACGATAAGACTTCACACGGAATTTATATTCTTAAATCTTTGAGTTAGGTATATAAGAGAGTCGAATTCTGAGGATGAAATTCCTTGTGTAAGGGGGAAGGAATGTAATACCTTGTATTTTTATGGCATCTATATATTTGTTGAATTGACTTTTAGATATTTATGACTTGTTATTTCATAAGGCATGTAGTATGTCAATTTTGTGATTTGAGATGTTGTACGTTCGATATGTCATTTAGTGTATTGTGATGTCACTTTCAGATGTTACATATGTTCTTTACATTATTGAGTTACATGATGATTGGATTGATGTTGCTATTGATGTTGGCGAACACATAATAATTCACTCAGATAAATGTTTAAGTGACTTAGTGTTATGGGAAGCTATGGAATTATTGGTGGCTAGGTGTCCGGGGTTTCCTAGTGTGGGTTTGTTTAAGGGTTTAACATGTGATTCGAAGCTTGGTTAATTTGGGGATATAATAAATAAATAGAAATTAGTTTCAAAATAATACTGATGGGGATTAAAATCTATGTTTTGGAACTTTGGGGTTTATGCCGACGTGTATACTGTCAGGTAAGGTTAGCAATTGTGTAAATGAGATTGAATTTATAAACTATCGATTAGGTTTGTTATATGTTCGAAATAAGTTTATTAATAGTAGGTCACAAGATGTTACATATTTATTAACTTTTGGAGTTCGGGCTAAAATTTATATAAACGGTTAATGTTATACCTGAGGAATGAATTTTAAATAAACGAAATAGGTATAAACTTTGAGTAGGGTTTTGGTATTGATGTATTTTCTTTATGCATAATCAACCTAAAGTGTGTGTATATAATCACGAGTAACCTACTAGTAGGGATTTAATGGGGAACGTATGACGTTGATCGTGCATGGTATTCATGATGGTAGAGACAGGATATAATTATGTGCTATTTATCCTGACCATACATGCTAAGGTACCCGTTTCCCAAGTGGGACAAAGTGTACATATCCTCTCATATAGCCTTAGATATGAGTCATATGGTTAGTGTGATGTCATACTAATTTCCATTATAATTGTTTTTTTAAGGCTATAAGGTTGGGATATTCTATAGATATAGCCAATAGTGTAATAGGTGATCCACGAAGGCAATATGGATAGACCTTCACATTTTGTTTTCGGGCTGAGGGTAGCCCATATGATTTGATATGAGTTGAGCATACTCAGGAGGATTATTAATTGGGATAGATTAAAATTAATATTTATGCGTTAAATTTACTAAGTGTGTATAGTAAATAAAATATGGTGAGTTGTTAGTACGTCGTAGTGAGTGGGAACAACAAAATTTTTGATGGTATCTAAACCGGGGCTTGTGAGTAGATTATTTTAAGGTTGTGATAGAAAATTTATGTAGAGTGACTCAGATGGCAATTTCGAGTTCATGATTGGTTTCTAATGGGCCGGGATAGGCAGAATTGAGTACCCCGGGGGTAGTATTATGGTTTTGAGGGCTTTTCAGACTAGCCCAGACTCATATAAGGGTATTTGGGTAATTTTAAAATAGCCTAATAACCTAATTTTGGTATTAGTGAGTTAAATTATAAAGGTTAGGTGTTGAGGCAACCCTACCATTAGTTACAAACCCTAAAAGAGAGAACGAAGAGATGAGAAAGTAAGGAGAATGATAGAGAGGCTAATTTGAGAGGAAAAAAAACTCAAGGGATTCCAACATCAAATCATCACATACAAGAGAGATTAGACTTGCTTTAAATTAAATTAAGGTTATTCATGTTCATATCATGGTAGGTGTAGAATGAAACCATTTTTGGGAAGGGCTTTTACATAAAAATGGATTTTTTAGTGAAATTGAAATCATGTGTATGTTATATAATTCATTTATGATATAGTACCAATTACTATTGTTGTTATCAAAATCTTATTAGAAATTTAGAGATTGAATATGTTTATTTGGGGATTTTGAAGCCAAATCTAGGGTTATGATTGAATGTCTTTCTGATAAACCCATTTGATGAATTTAATTGATGATATTAGATAAATCGTTGATATTTAAATGATTAGACACTATTAGAATCATATAGGATCCATTCCCTTAGGTTATATACGTTTAAATGGAGGTATAATATCATTTTTAGGGTGTTTGGATCGAAATTAGAGAAAGAGGTTCACTGAACAGGGGTAGTGAACCAGTTCGTATCTCCAACCGAACTAGTTCAGATTTGTGGGCAAATCGATTTGTAGTTGGGCCGAACTAGTTTGGATTTCTGGCAGGCCCAGGAAGGGTTGTTTGATAAATGCATTATTTTCGGAAGGAACAAATGGAATTTATAAACCCGTAAGAATACAAGATCTTCAATTACGTTGATTTAGAAAGATTTAAAATAACCTAAGGATGAGTGGATAATTAAAGTTTGATTAGAGATATTGCGAAACATAATTGACGAGTAATTTTAAATAACAAATTAGGTGGGATAAATTCGAAAATATTTGATGTACTGGCTGGTTGGGTAAGTCCAAGTGTTTTAGCGGAGGGATGTTATTCTATTTAAATTAATAGATGAGAACTAAAATAATTTTAAGAGTTGGGATGTAGACTCGAGGTATTAGGCTAGTTCTTTGAGTGATAGGCACAATTTAGTTGAAATTCTTATATATATATATATATATATATATATATATATATATAGAGAGAGAGAGAGAGAGAGAGATAATATATATATACGAATATGAATAATATCTGTAAGGACACAAATTTACAAATTTCCAATTGAGTCCTCTTATAGTTTTGGCTCAATTCCGGACAAATACATTTTTTCATAGGATTTTATTTAATTGTAATATTCAAGACCTATGAAGTGTTTGTTGAAGACGTAGCGGCAAAGAGTATAAAGCATCATCAACATGCCGTAGTTTATGTGCCTCGTTTGTACGTCATCAACTTAGGTTCCATGCTCCCAAGGTATGAATGTATTTATATGTATATAGGAGCTTGGAACAATTTGTATTGGGTGTTAGGTAAATTAAAACTGCATTTTATTTTTCAGAAAGAATCAATTAGAATCTTAAAATAAGTATATAAAAGTTTCTGGGCCAAAATCAAATTTTTCAATCTTTCTGTTTGTTCGTTTGAAATGTCGTTCGAACGAGTTTTTTCGTTCGAACCAGATTTCGTTCGAACGAGTTTTGTCGTTCGAACCATGTTCGTTCGAACGAGTTTTGCCAACGACCCTAACTGGACAGTCGTTCGATATGTCGTTCGATATGTCGTTCGAACGAAGGTTCGTTCTAACGAGGTATCTAACGAACCTCTAACGAGCCCAGGCTGGTCACTCGTTAGAAGTCTCGTTCGAACGAGAATCACGTTCGTTCGAACGAACTTCCAGCGGGAACAGTTATTTGGCAGTTTTTTGCAGTTTTTCCCTACTCCTCCACTTGGTTTTCAACCAACATTTTTCATGCAATATTATGTGCGGGAAACACATTTTCCAAGTGAACTTTTCCATTCCATATCCTTCTCTTAGAGAGAGTTTGAGAGAAAATTTATTTAGGGAAAATGCTCAAGTTTTTGAGTGTTAATTTTTAATGGAAAATTCATACACACTCTAGTTTACACCCATTGTTGTTTATTCCAAGTTCTATATATACATATCCTTACTTGGAGTTTTTGGCACCGGTTTTCTCTACCGAATTCAAGAGACGTTTCGGGTTTGCTTCTACACTCCATCACAAAGAAGACCTTTGTTGAGATTCTACCCGTTTGGAGAAAGGCTCCATGTTCGGGTGACGGTGACCGTTTAAAGTCCTATCGGTGTATTCCGAGACCACGGTGGAGCTCCGTTGGTTATCCGCTAATTGGAGGTTGATACAAGAAGGAGCATCACGGCTTGAGAGGGTTAGAGTTTAGGAAGTAAGTCTTTTGTCTTGTATTTTGTAATACCGTTTTTAGTGGATTTGAGGCTAGGGCCGTCCCGAGGTTTTTTCCCGTTAGTGGGTTTTTCCTCGTATATCGCCGTGTAGTGTGACTGTTTATTTTATCTTGCTCTATATCACTTAGAACGCATGCTAGATTAATTTCAAGATAAAATTTGGTTTTACAATCACACGCATTTAAATTGGGACTTAAATTAAATATTGGGTTAATTTGGTTTATTCAAGTCATTTGCTAATATTGGTGTCGCCTAATTTTGTTTAAATGAATAATCATGACTTAGGCAAATTCTAGGACTTGAATTATGTTGTTGTAATTTGTTTCTTATGATATTAAAACCCGGCCTTGTTGTTTTGTGGAACAATCACTTTTATTCAACGCTTCCGCATTTATTTGTTTAAAAAGGAAATTATATTTTAATTTTGCCATTATTAAAACCCGGGGATTCTCCAACTGCGTTTTCAAATTGGTATCATAGCCAAAAACGATAAATTATTTCGTTAAAGATCCTTTACTTTTTGGCTAAATATGGATTTTTTCCCATTTTCAAAATTTCCTATTTTTGATGGTTCTAACTACGCGTATTGGAAAGCGCGAATGAAATCGGCACTTAAATCTATTGATGAACGTGTTTGGATGTCTGTTGTTAACGGTTGGACCCCACCAACACATTTAATTGAAAATGTACATGTTCCCAAACCCATTGATAGATGGACTGAAAATGAGTTTAAGCTAGCAAACTTTAATTCCCGAGGTTTAAACGCCTTATTTAGCGCTGTCACACCGGATGAATTCCGACGTATTATGACGTGTGAAACCGCTAAAGAAGCTTGGGATATTTTACAATTAACTCATGAAGGAACGAGTGTCGTTAAAGCTTCTAAACTCCAAAACCTCACTACTCAATTTGAAACTATCAAAATGGATGAAAAAGAAACATTTGATAAATTTTATGCTAGACTTTCTGATATTGTTAATTCATCCTTTAACTTGGGAGAGAAAATACCTGACGACCGTGTTGTAAAGAAAATTTTGAGGTCACTACCCGATAGATTTATTCCAAAGGTGACCGTTTTAAATTCTTTACCCACTTTAGCCTCTACGAAATTAGAAGAGCTTGTAGGTGATTTACAAACCTATGAACTAGATATGTTTCCCTCTAAAACTGAAAAGAAAATTGAAAAGGGCGTTGCTTTAAAAGCCCGCAAAGAGGTTAAACAAGTAGTAGAGAGCGATAGTGATAGTGACTCGGAAGATATGGCTTTGTTTGCTCGTAAATTTAGAAAATTTCTTAAATTTAACAAAGATAAAGTTAAAAATGATTTTAAGAAATTTGAATCTTCTAAACATGATAAAAACGAGAAGATTTCTAAAGCCGATAAGATCCCTAAACCTAGTAATGAAAATATTGATAGGGACGAGTCTAATAAATGTTTTGGTTGTGAAGGTTATGGCCATAGGGCTTTTGAGTGCCCCACTAAACTAAGGAAAGAGGGTAAATGACCCATTTCATATAATGCGACCCTTAGTGATAGTGATAAGGAAGAGAAGCCCGAATCCCCCACTAAGAAAAATTTTGTGGCTTTTATGGCACATGTGAGTGATAATGAGAACTCATCGGATGATGAAATTATAGCACATGCAACTTCCAAGGTCATTGTACATGATTCTCTTATTTTTGATGATAGTGAGAGTGAAAAAGAAGAAGAGAGTGAAAATGAAGATGAGGTTGATATGAGTGAACTTCAAAATGCTTTTCATGAATTATATAAAGAATCTATTAAATTGAAAAGAGCTAATTTGAAGTTAGAAGCGAGTTTAAGAGAGAGTGTCAAGGTCATTGATGAAAGTGCCTTAATAGAAGACCTTAGGACACATGAGAGAACTCTTCAAGAGAAGCTTAACTATGTAGAAGGCGAGAGAGATAGCCTTAGGGGTTTAATGGAATCCTTGAAAAAGGAGCTTCTTGGTTTTGAAGAGCGAAATGTTTTACTAGAATCTAAAATTTTAGAATTGCAAAATAAATTAAAAGATTCTAGTAATGTCAAATTTGATTTGGAGTGTCGTTCGGAAAAACTAGATAAAATGTTAGGAACGGTCCAAATTAAAAATGACACTTTTGGTTTAGGCTTCAATTCTTGTAATGATTTTAACCCTAAAGTCAAAACCAATGTTTTAGGAGAATCTTCTAGGAATGCATTTAATGATCACACCTTAGATAAATCTTTTCGACATGCTCTTACTTGTACACATTGTGGTCGACAAGGTCATCTTAGGAAATTTTGTTTAGATCTTAAACGAATTCCTAGAAAATCCCATAGTAAAGTAACCACGTTAGCTAATGTTTCTACACCCCAAGATAGTAATTCTTCATTAATTTGGGTTAGGAAATCCGACTTGGTTGCCTTACAAAATAGGGATTTTGATTCTCATTTAATTACACATGACTCCTCCCTTGCTAAATCTAAAGGATAATTGTGTTAGTGTTTGCATACTTTAGCGTTTGTACTTCATGCTATATTCATATGCTAAATGTATGCTTGTTTAGTCATTTTCTAGTCATTGCCTTATTTCATATCACATGCTAGAAACTATGACTTGTTTATCTTTTTGTATTATATTTTGTGTTTAAATTGACTGCATAATATAAAAAGATTTTTGTTTATCATTTGTGTTTTATTTATTTCATTTAAGCTTAATGAAAAATACAAATGATTTTTGTTTAGTCTTTTGAGTATATATCTTTATTTTTGATTAAAATGTTAAAAACTCAAAAAGATTTTGTTTTGTGTGTATTTTTGTTTGACACACTTTATGTGGCATATATTTGTGTTTGAATCCTATCTTTTACGCTCCCATGTGGCTAGAACTTTTGGTTTAGATTTTCAATCCTTAAAATGTTCTTTACCATGTTTTATATGGAGTAGTTGGATTTTGTATTGTTTAAATGGATTCTATTTCTATATGCCTCTATTCACACATGCACGAGCTCTTTTGAAATCTTAATGTCACATGTTATATTTGAGCTTTTTGAGATGTTCTCCTATCAATCTAGTCATCTACATATCTATGACCTAGGAGGACTAGTGCATGTCAAAATCCGTGGCATGTGAGATTTGTGAGAAAAATGAAAACATGATAAATTAATATATGCACGGGGAAGGGCTCCGAAAGGATGAATTAAATCCTTTGCGATTGTAAGCCACCGTTGATTGGATCTAAAAGAAATACGTGATCCAAAGGCCTAAAAACAGAATATTTGGCATTCAAAGAAAGCAATTGCCAAGACCTATGTTTGTTTGATATATTCATTCAAAAACAAAAGAATATATATGCTTATTGAGGGAGAATTGGATGGTATATCAACGGTTTGCACAATGTCCGTTTATCCTAGTTGTCTTTAATGTCATGACTCTATTTGGTTTGTAGAATCATCATCATGCTAGGCTTGTATGCATTGTGTATGTTTGTTCATTGAGTTCAATCTTTATATTGTCACATGAGGTTATATTTAACTGTGATGAAGTTTGCAATCAAATGAGAACTCCGTGAACGTTTCTTAAGTGTTTGGGTCTAAATTTAATTGTTGCTTGTTCACACCCCTACACTTCCGTTTCCATATGACACATTTTTGCCATACGAGTGTGCAAACTTATTGTATTTTGTGTCATGTGTGTGTTTATATCTATATATATATGCAAGTGGTTCATTGATATATTTCTAGTATATATATATGATATTTGTTTGTCTTTGCCTTGTTTTTAATTGCCCATATGCTTTCATGTCTTATCACTTTAAGCTTTCACTTGCTGTTTCTTAGTTCTTTATCCTTTGCCTATTCCCGAACAAAAAGGGGGAGAATGCATGCTGATAGGGGGAGAAATGGTATCTAATCCTATTATTATCGTATCTTCGTTTGGGGGAGATTTATCTTAGGGGGAGACGTCTTCCTAAGTAGGTCATGTGTTTAAAGGGAGAATTAATTTAGGGGGAGTAATTAATTAAAAATTGCATTTAATATTTTGATATTCCCTATGCATTTGATGAGTTTGCTTAAGTGTGCAAGAATTATTCTATAGCGGCATCTTTCTATGGCAAAGAGTTTTATCCTTGGGTTGAGTCAAGATTGGGCGGGTTATGTTTTGAGTCTAGTAGAGCTTGACGGCCCTTTAGGATTTTTGTTTGGTTTTTGTCCCGGAATAGCCAAAGGGGGAGATTTGTAAGGACACAAATTTACAAATTTCCAATTGAGTCCTCTTATAGTTTTGGCTCAATTCCGGACAAATACATTTTTTCATAGGATTTTATTTAATTGTAATATTCAAGACCTATGAAGTGTTTGTTGAAGACGTAGCGGCAAAGAGTATAAAGCATCATCAACATGCCGTAGTTTATGTGCCTCATTTGTACGTCATCAACTTAGGTTCCATGCTCCCAAGGTATGAATGTATTTATATGTATATAGGAGCTTGGAACAATTTGTATTGGGTGTTAGGTAAATTAAAACTGCATTTTATTTTTCAGAAAGAATCAATTAGAATCTTAAAATAAGTATATAAAAGTTTATAAAAGTTTCTGGGCCAAAATCGAATTTTTCAATCTTTCTGTTTGTTCGTTTGAAATGTCATTCGAACGAGTTTTTTCGTTCGAACCAGATTTCGTTCGAACGAGTTTTGTCGTTCGAACCATGTTCGTTCGAACGAGTTTTGCCAACGACCCTAACTGGACAGTCGTTCGATATGTCGTTCGATATGTCGTTCGAACGAAGGTTCGTTCTAACGAGGTATCTAACGAACCTCTAACGAGCCCAGGCTGGTCACTCGTTAGAAGTCTCGTTCGAACGAGAATCACGTTCGTTCGAACGAACTTCCAGCGGGAACAGTTATTTTGCAGTTTTTTGCAGTTTTTCCCTACTCCTCCACTTGGTTTTCAACCAACATTTTTCATGCAATATTATGTGCGGGAAACACATTTTCCAAGTGAACTTTTCCATTCCATATCCTTCTCTTAGAGAGAGTTTGAGAGCAAATTTATTTAGGGAAAATGTTCAAGTTTTTGAGTGTTAATTTTTAATGGAAAATTCATACACACTCTAGTTTACACCCATTGTTGTTTATTCCAAGTTCTATATATACATATCCTTACTTGGAGTTTTTGGCACCGGTTTTCTCTACCGAATTCAAGAGACGTTTCGGGTTTGCTTCTACACCCCATCACAAAGAAGACCTTTGTTGAGATTCTACCCGTTTGGAGAAAGGCTCCATGTTCGGGTGACGGTGACCGTTTAAAGTCCTATCGGTGTATTCCGAGACCACGGTGGAGCTCCGTTGGTTATCCGCTAATTGGAGGTTGATACAAGAAGGAGCATCACGGCTTGAGAGGGTTCGAGTTTAGGAAGTAAGTCTTTTGTCTTGTATTTTGTAATACCGTTTTTAGTGGATTTGAGGCTAGGGCCGTCCCGAGGTTTTTTCCCGTTAGTGGGTTTTTCCTCGTATATCGCCGTGTAGTGTGACTGTTTATTTTATCTTGCTCTATATCACTTAGAACGCATGCTAGATTAATTTCAAGATAAAATTTGGTTTTACAATCACACGCATTTAAATTGGGACTTAAATTAAATATTGGGTTAATTTGGTTTATTCAAGTCATTTGCTAATATTGGTGTCGCCTAATTTTGTTTAAATGAATAATCATGACTTAGGCAAATTCTAGGACTTGAATTATGTTGTTGTAATTTGTTTCTTATGATATTAAAACCCGGCCTTGTTGTTTTGTGGAACAATCACTTTTATTCAACGCTTCCGCATTTATTTGTTTAAAAAGGAAATTATATTTTAATTTTGCCATTATTAAGACCCGGGGATTCTCCAACTGCGTTTTCAATATCTATGTGTATGATATTTATGTGAAACATACCAATCCTAGAGGATATGTTATCAGGGAGGTTGCGCACCGTGGGAGGTCACTCTAGCGAATCCCAGGAGAGGTAGTACCATTCTCCTGGGTCATAGGTGTTGTGCATGCCCGTGTGATGTAGGTGGAATCATGTGGAATGATTATGTCCACAGACTTAAGCCCATGACCTCCTCCAATGTTTGTTTGAAATTTTTTGATTTGGTGGTGAGATCTCGACCCAACTGCCCAGAGTGTGGAGAACATTCCTGGAGCACGATAACATACTAGTGAGGTCGCGTTTAGAATGTGGAGCACATTCGTGAATGCAATGCGTATATTACGAGTGATATATATATATAAGTGTATATGTGTGACACTTCTAGTGAATTTATATAATAGTGAAGTAAATTGTATACGAGCATATTCCATAAGTGTGACTGTGTATTATATAACCGGAGTAGTGTTATGAGAATGATAAATGATGAAATGGTTAATTAAGATAATGAGAAAAATAGCTAAAAAACGAACGATAAATAATACTCGTGTTAGAGTAGTGTTTTAGTGTGATTTGAAATTGGACTATTTTGGCGGGGTAGTGTAACTAGGCAGGTTAATATGTATGTGCTAGGTGTTCTCTATAGTTGAAAGGTGAGGGTCTCTCATGGGAGTGCAACAGCGACTTAAATACGAAAAGTTTTATTGCATATTTATTTACTGCATCTTAATTAGTTGCAAATATTTTTGAAAGGTTTTGAGCTCTCACCCATGTCTAAATTTTTTTTAAAATTTTTAGGTATCCAACCACATAGATGCCAAGGATGATGACTCTTTATAGGGATATGTAGCTACAACGGATGTCGAGGCTTGCAGAGTTCTGAGTAACCGCTTCATTCATTTCTTCTTAGACTAGGCTTTATGTCAATTATATGTTGTGCATGTTGCCCTTTTATTCTAGGCTCAGTTACTTTTAGTTTTTTTTTTATTTCATTCAGATGTTTGGATTTGATTTTGGTAACCGATGGTTTATTCGGTACCTAGTTTCATATTATGCATTTCGACTTCCTCATCTAGTGTGCATTATTTATTTAGTTTTATTCTCGTTGGATTATGATTAGTTGGTTTTATTTTGGCATGTTAATTAAGGATAAAAATTTGACACTGCTTGTCAAACTAATAGGTGGTTAGTAATTAATTAACTTTCGGCAGTGATGCAGAGAATGATCCATATGAGACTACCGTTTTATTTTGGTAGCGGGATGGCCACCCATTATTTTAATAGGCGGGGTGTCACAGGTGGTATCAGAGCATTAGGTTCTAGTGTCCTATAGCACTACACCAAATATGCCGAATTGTCACGATTATTAACCGTGATAATTCTAACTTGTCAAGGTCAATGACCGTGATAATTCTGAGGGTGACAACTTTTATTGTCATGAACTTGTCATGGTCATTGACCGTAACAAGTTTGTTAGAATTGTCACGGTCTTTGACCCTGACAATATTTGTCACGATCAAGGACCGTAACAAACCCGTGACAACCTTTAAAAAATTATCACGGTCATTGATCGTGAAAAGTTCGTGACAAGTTTTCTTTGTCATAAACTTATCATGGTCAATGACCGTGATAAATCTGGGCAGAATTTAAAAAAATTTGCTGGGCAGTTTGGCCACTTCCACTGCCCAGCAGTATATTTGTACCTATTATAGGAAAATTGTACATGTTCAAACAACATATATCCAAATAAAAATAGAAAGAATGTACCAAATCATTGCATATATAATTCCATATCTAAACCAAAATGTAACATATCAAAATAATATAAATATAATCCAAGCGTCCAAATAAAATAGATAGAAATAATGTCATGTGGTAGGTTTGAGGAGGAAGTAAGGCCACACGATATACTCATTGAGACACCCCTAAATATGCATCACTCCGCATTGTTCGCGCAACCACAATGGGGAGTTCTCCTTCCCGATTGTCACATGAGTGACGAGCACCTTGGCCTCCATGTCTTGAAGTGCACATCCATGAACCAACATACCCAGGATGCTATTCGGGTCCCTCAACCCCCTCCCTATCCGCGTGCCATCAATTACGTCAAGTATAAAAATGCTCGACCAACCAATTATTGTCATAGTCCACTCGGTGGGAGCCAAGTAGGGGACTGGATCATAAATTGGTGAGTTTGAACGTGTCGACAATGAAGAAATGATGCCCTCGTTCTCTTCCTCCTCCACCTCGTCCTCCACCATATCCTCCTTCCCCTTACCCTTGACCTTTTCGGCCAATGAACGCTTCACGAATTAGAACATATCTTGGACCGTCGCCTCCAACCTTGATAGCTTCGTGTCATGCGAGTCCACCTGATGAGCCAACCCCGTGTTGCTCGTCTCTAATCCGATGATCCTATATTTGGCCACTCGCGAGCTCACCCCCTTGTCCTCCCCTTGAGATCAGCGCCAAGCACTTGGCTGAGTACGTTCGTGGACAAAGATGCCTTGTCAACATCAGACTGCCACCCATGCACTTCCTTAAGCTTTGCCTGAAACGAGAAAAAACACACGATTAGTTAAATAAGTAAATGAAAAAATTATAACGTAATTAACAAAACGTAAACTATCGAATTACTTACAATGTTATTATTAGTACAAATTCAAAATGAATTAGAAGAAGACATGCAAATATTAAGTCTAAATAGTACATGCGCTAATGTAATCAAGTACAAATGAATGAAAAACATTAATTCAAAAATTGGAATACTTGTTATTGTTTAACACACACACATATACAAAGAAAAGAGAGAAAGATAAAAATAGTGAAAATGATCAAGTACAAATGAATTAAAAGCATTAAACCGATGTTTGATAATAATAAAACACTAGTACATCCAGTAAATTGGAATACTTATTACAAATTTTTTTTTTCAAATTCGGGTTATCATAAAAAATGGATTGATATTCGGTAGGAGCAACCAAGTCATCCACACTACTGTTTAGACGCTTTGGCGCATGTAGGAAGATTAACCTCGGCTCTTTGTTGACATACTCTGAGTAAAACACTTGGTTGACCTTTTGAAATGCACAAACAAATGGCTCATCGCTCACGTGGTCGTTGCTCTTCAACTTGGACAAGTCAACCACGACCAAATTGGTGTCAGGATCAACTTTACAAGCATTTGTATCCTCAACTCTTACCCAATCACAGTAAAATAAAACCTCTTTGAAGCTTACATAGTCCAATTCAAATATATTTCGAATTACACCATAGTAAGTCATTTCAGCTTCAACGAGGTTTTTATCTTTTGTGCTCGCTCGAAAGAAAGTAAGAAACTTATATGAAATACCCGAGTTCTGTACATTTGTATTTTCCTCGTACACCCTTGCGTCGAATACGTAACCATTCAATCGATACATTTTGTACTCTTGTGCCATGAATAAGGGTCAAGTGACTAGACGAGCAAGCCTTGATGTCGCATCACCCGTCTTTAAGAGCTGAGAATATAGATAAATTGATTAGGTTAGTTGTAATGTTTTATTGCAATGTAATGTTATATAACAACCGTTTTCATTATAATTACCTCGTGTGACAACCACAACCTAAAATCGTTGTCTAATTGTGCCATTATTTTTCGTCGTTTATTGTTCTCACAGGCTTCATATTTTCTGCATAAAATTAATGTGACGAACGTATTACAAAATTAATCATGTACAAAATAATCTAATATAATGTAAAACTTAAAATAATTTAAACTTACTTTTTCCATTATTCGACATCTTCATATGTGTTAAATAGATAACGAGCTACTTGTTCAAGTTACAAACTCATTAGTTTCACTCGTTTTCCCATCACATGACCACCCTCATCGACGAACTCATCAAGGTCATCAATGCTGGTTGTGTCAGTCATATATTCCCGAGTATAGATTGATGACTCCACGGTGATGTATTCCTCTACAATTGATCGTGCAATGTATCGCATATTCTTGCCGTAATCTTTAAAAAATTTCATCAATCTTTCAAACAGATACATCCACCGATATCTAACTGGACCACAAAGAAGTTCCTCGTCTCGTAGGTGTACCAACAAGTGAACACTTAAATCGTTATTCTTCCCAAAATAGTATTTTCTCCAACCCAAGGCATGTTCCCACATATATTAAATGAGGTTATTCTCTGCATGCATCACATAAAATATATAGCGCACCAGGTTATTCTTCTAATAAGGCAAGTCAAATAAAATTGACCTCGTAGACTATACCTTTCTTGTCTTAGTTTCATTACCAGTTGGGGTCTTCTTATTCTTGACATTCTTAAATTTATGATTCTTACCAAGCATATTAGGGCCACAATCATAAGATTTACTTTCAATTTCTAAACCTGAAAGTTTTCTCGGCGGTAGCCTATATTCAACCCGCTCGATAAAAAATTAAAACCTTTCTCGAATATGAAACTATGAGCCGGGGGTAAAAACCTCCTATGTAAATGCTATACATTTTTTGAGCTAGTGGGGAGACGGATATATTCAATCTCCTCTCCACAAATAGGACACCCCAAATAACTATATACTACACAACTAGATAATGTCCCATAAGCTGGAAAATCATGAATTTCCCACATCAACATAGCTTTCAGCGTAAACTCTTCTTTTCTAAAAGATTCAAATTCTATTACACCCTCTTCCAACAACTCATTTAATTCTTCTACCAAAGGAGCCAGTTAGACGTCGATGTCATCACTTGGTGCCTTTGGCCTAGGTATGAACAAAGACGACATTAGAAATTTAGGTCTCATACACTGTGAAGGAGGGAGGTTGAGTGGGGCTAGGATCACTGGCCATACCCTCTGATTGGTACTTAGATTTCCAAATGGATTGAAACCATCTGTTGATATAGCCAAACGAATGTTACGCTGTTCTCGAGCGAAATCGGGATACTCATAACTCATCCTCCTCAAAGCTGTAGGATCAATAGGATGACACATGAGATTATCCCCTACTTCTTCCCTAGTATGCCAAGTCATTTCCTCCACTATCCATGGTATTGTGAAAAATTACTTTAATCTAGGCCTAACGGGAAAATATTTCAACACTTTTTGAGGCACTTTTGAGCTTATGCCTTCCTTGCCAGTAGATTGGACATATCTAGGTTCATCGCATACCGGACAACGATCGAGATTTCCATACTCCTTTTAGTATAGTATGCAGTCATACACACAAGCATGAATCAATTTATACTTCATTCCCAAACCTTTCAAATCGTTCTTCATAAAATGTTAGCTATTTGGAAGTGTATTCTCCTTGGGTAGTAAGCCCTTCAACCAATTCATAATTCATGTTACGCTATTGCCAGACAAACCATATTGTGCCTTCAAACTGTGTAAACTAACCATGGCATGTAAAGTTGTTTAATCTTTCTCACAACCAGAGTATAACGGTTGCCTCGCCTTAAATTTTAATCTTTGGTAGTCATCGTCATGGTTTATCGTGATATCTTCATGAGCACCTGAACCTTGTACATCATCAGTGACCTCATTCTCCTCCACTTCATGAACTCTGTATGCATCATCAACTAAATCTTCTAACATATTATGATCTACGTCGTCCCCTTCTACATCTATCCTACTTGATGAAGGTTGTTGTGAAGGTTGTTCGGGCATAAAAAGAACTTTCAATTCACCGCGAAAACTCCAAAATCGATAATTATCTTGCATACCCGATCTTAACAAATGTAGTTTAACTATTTTCCACTCAAACACCTTACCATTCTTACACCTAGAACACGGACATAGAAACTCTTCATCATTATAACATCTCTTTACGTATTTCACAAATTCATTAGCACCTCTGCGAAACACATCCCCCAATCTATTTGTCTCCCCCATCCACTCTCTGTATTTAGGATATCCCATCACAGCTACTACAAACAATCACCTATTAAAGGTAAGAAGTGTATATTCGTGGATTCGTATATAAACAAAACTTAGATTTATAGTACGTTTCAATTAATTATGTCTTATTTATATTCGATTTTTTAATTTTAATTTATAATAATAATTCCTATTTCCTCTATGTCCTCTAAAGGGTGAGTGGTCCTATCCCATAGGCCGCATATTTCTGTAATATACTTAACATCTCATGGACATTGTTAGAATTTGAGAAATATTCGACAGCATATCCCCATAGTTCTCCAAGTACACGACGTAGATTGCCAAGTGTGAGTGTTATTTCAATTGATCAATTGAAATAATACTCACACTTGCCAATCTAGTATGTACTCAGAGAACATTAGGATACGACTGTATAACTTCATCCAAAAGTAACAACTTTAAGACACTAAGAATATTATTATACAGAAAAATAATGTAGTCCCAAACTGTCAAAAGATCTCATTACAGGGGTAATGACTTCTGAAAGGGTCTAAGGGCTATTGAATGCGTACGCATAAGAACTAAAAGGCTAGTATCTATGCGCACTATGTGTAATTGTAGGTATGTTTCATTTATTTATGATATGTCCGTGGTCGTCCCACTCTCGAACGGGCTATGACACAAAGTAATTTTAGAAAAAAGTCTAAAACTCCCCCTCCCTCCACTTTGACAATAATCCAGTGGTCGTGCCACTTCCAAAATTAACCAACTCAAGAAATTAAGACAATATAATTATTTACGGATTTATTTGTGTGAATTGAATTAAGTATTTTAAAAAAATTTAACAACCAACTTCCATATCCAACCACACCCGTCCAATATAATCCAACAACAACAACAAATTAACAAATGTGTATCCCGTACTCCATCATATTCATCTACTCAATTAATTCAACAATAACAATTTCAAACCTAAATAAAAATAAAGAATCAATATTTATAATGTCCAATCAACATTAACAATTAATTTCAAGTCCTAAACTAAACATTAATTTCAAATCCTAAATCAACATTAACAATTAATTTGAAGTCCTAAACTAAACACCAATTAATTTCAACACACACATATATACACACGCATACACACCCTGCCCCACCACACCCACACACACACACCTGCACACACACATAAACCCACCCCCACTACCCCACCACCCCACCACCCCCTGCCCCACTACACATACACACACACACAAATGCATACACCCAAACCCACCCTCACACATAAATGCACACACACAAACACCCACCCGCCCCACCACCCCCTACCCCTTCCCACCCACCACACACACATGCACTCACACACACACCCTTGTACGCAGACACACACACACACACACGAACACATATACACAGACATACACACATATATACAAATGAAAGAGAAAGTGAAAGAAAAAATACCTTAAATAGTAGAGAGAGAGGGCAGTCTCTTAGAGAGAGAGAGAGAGAGAGAATGGGGGAAAAGAAAACAGTGGGAAAAAAGAAGAGGGAAGGATTTTTTTACTAACAAATTTGTCATGGCCCTGTCACGGTCTTTGACCGTGACAACTTTGTAAGATTGTCTCGGTCATAGATCGTGACAAGTACATTTGTCACGGACTTGTCACAGTCTATGACCGTGACAAGACTTTGCCACAGGCTTATCACGGTCAGTGGTCGTGACAAAAATTACGTGTTTTTTTTATCACGATCATTGATCGTGACAGGGGTGGCCGACTCAAATGTGACAATTTGGTATTTTTGGTGTATTATAGGATCTGTGCGACTTTTTATGTTTTAGTGTAGCGTCCTTTGCTATAGAGCCCTATTTTTAGGACTATTGCATTCATATTTGTGCGTTTACATATTTACGTTCTTCTGCTAATTGTTTTGTATTTGATCGTAAGCTAATATAATTTCGATCCCATTTCAGATGCCAGAAAGGAGATACCGTTAGACGAGAGAAAGTGCAGGGGAGGAAGCCCCATAGGGAAACATTATAGCTGCAACAGTGGCCGATATTGTGGCACAAGCAGTTAATGCGACGATGATTGCAATAAGACAACATTTTGTGCAGACTCAGCCACAATAGCTAGTGGAGCCATTCATTCAGGCCCAACCGGGGCCATCTGATTGGCAGAGGGTGAGGGAGAAATTCTAGAAAGGGTAACCATCAGAGTTGTAGAGCAGCTCAGATGCAGTCGTTACTAGTTAGTAAAAGAAAACATGAAGCGCCAACTCCGTATGGTTGAGTAAAGTGACACTCAGAAGAAGATTTTGGTGACATTTAAGCTAGTGGGTGCAACTTTGCAGTTGTGGGAGTCGGTCACCACTTCCGATGAGAGAGATACTATAACGATCTTTGAGTTCTGGGGACGGTTCGATCGTAAGTATGAAGGACATTTAATGAGGTGGCACGGGAGATCAGTTTGTAGCTGAATACGAAGAGGAATTTACCCGTCCGGCAAACTTTGTGCCCGATGAGGTGAACAACGAAGAGAAGAAAATGCTGAAGTTCATGGATGGGATTACTTGGAGGACTAATCAACACTTGCTTGTTAACCCGACATTGAAGTTTTATACTAAGGTCGCTAATGGCGCACTACTACACTTCCAGGATCATCACTTACATATCAAGGGAAGAAAGAGAGTGATAGAGACTAGTCAGAGTGGGAAGGCAGGTGAGAATGGTATCAGTGGAGTATAACAGTAGCAGGTATGAGCAAGATTTTTGACAGGGAAATATGGCTCAAAGGTTTTGATCTGGAGGTTTCAAACTCAAGAGTGGTGGGTTTAGACTATCCATTAAAAGAGGGACTACCCACATCCAGTCAGAGGATCATAACAGGGTGCCCATCAGGGGCAGCAAGCACAGTTACCAACAGTAGCATTAGCTCCACCAGCCCCACCGAAAAAGGGTGTTTTTTTTACAGTATGGACATGTCCATAACTTTTGGGATGCAGTCATACCTCAAGTGCCGCAGGCGCATCCAGTAGTAGAGGGTATATTTCCTATTCATGGCCACATGGGTAGGGTATTATTTGATACGGATGCTTCACATTCATTTATAGCCACCAAATTTTCACGCGCAGTCGATTTATTAGAGACAACCGATGACCTTCTTATGTGTGTAAAGTCACCTTTGGGCAGCGGTTCCCTTATACCCTCGATATGTAGGGGTAGATATAAACATTGGGAGTTTATGTCTAACAGTCGACCTATTAGTATTATATATGCACGGATACAATTTCATTTTGGGCATGGTTTGGTTAGTCGGGAACTTGGCGATGGTGGATTGTTAGGGGAGGACCATTATATTATCCATTCCGGGGTAGGTGATGGCGATGCCTTTTCCTAAGGGAAGGTCTACCATGCACCTTTATTATATTTATGAGGAAACCTCACAGGATATGGTTGTCTCTTTGGTATCTATTACAACTGTGAGGGAATTCGCTGATGTTTTCTAGGAAATACCCGAGTTACCACCTAGTCGGTAGATTGAGTTTGTGATTGATTTATCCCTTGGGATGAGGCCAATCGTATGTGCACCACAGCGTATGTCCCTGTTAAAAATGAGGGAGTTGAGGGATCAGATCCATCATTTGTTGGGATAGGGCTTTATTAGGCGAAGTACAGTGCCATGGGGTACACCAGTGCTGTTTGTAAAGAAAAAAGATGGATCACTTCATTTGTGTGTAGATAATTGGGAGTTGAATAGGGTCATGAATCGGAATAAATATATGTTGCCTCGAATCGATGACCTATTCGATCAGTTGAGAGAATCAACATTTTTTTTTAAGATAGATGTGTAGTCGGGATATCACCGGTTACGTATCAGGGAGGATGATGTTCCTAAGACTGCATTCCTGAAATAATATGGATCATACAAGTTCATGGTGATGCCATTTGGACTGACTAATGGGTCGACATTATTCATGGACCTCATGAATAGGGTCTTGTGGGAGTTTCTTAACCAATTCGTGATTGTGACTATCTAGGACATTCTTGTTTATTCTCGCATTGAGAGTTAACATTTGCATTTGGTTCTGTAAACATTACAGGATCACCAATTGTATGCCAAGTTTGAGAAATGACGATTTTGGCTGAGGGAGGTTTAGTTTTAGGTCACATTATATCGGTTAGAGGGATTTTCATGGATCCGAGTAAGGTATTGGTGGTGAGGAAGTGGGGACATCCCACAACACCGATGGAGGTCCAGAGTATTTTGGGGTTGGAAGGGTATTATCATCGCGTCATTAAGGGCTTCTCGAAGATTGTAGGTCCGTTGACTAATCTGGCTTATAAGGGGTACTGTTTGTTTGGGATGATTATTGTCACTTAGATTTGGATGAGCTAAAGGACAAATTGACTTCAGCGCCCATGCTTCCACTACCTAAAGGAGGAGTGAAGTACCGTGTTTTCACAAATGCATCTTTGCAAGGACTTGGAGGTGTATTACAGCAGGAGGATATGTATACAGCTTATACATCTCGCAAGCTTAAACCCCATAAGATGAATTACCCCACGCATGACATGGTGATAGAAGCTATCGTATTTCCCTTGAGGATTTGGAGGCACTATTTTTTGGGTGAGAGGTTCAGCTTATTCATGGATCATAAGTCGCTACAGTATCTGTTCATGCAGAAGGATTTGAATATGAAGCAAATAAGATGATTAGAGTTTGTGAAGGACTACCAGTTGATATTCGGTACCACCTTAGGAAGGCTAATGTGGTGGCAGACGCGTTGAGCCGATGACCTACTAGAGAAGAAGTATAGGTCTGGAAGGCAAAGTGGGGTGAGCTTCATCATGACGATGACATTGCCAGAACTTGCATGTCAGTTTTGGCTATCACACCTGAGATCGTTATGAAAGTAGTGAAAGCACATGCCAAGGTCCAGTTCTATCATAACAGGGTGAAAAAATTATTAGATTATGGGGCAGAGTCCTACTCAATTAGTTTCGATGGAGTATTACGCTTCAAGGGGAGGCTTGTGGTTCCAAAGGATGCTGATTTAAGACACACAGTGATGACCGAGTCTCATGGGTTGAGGTTTGCGATACATGTCGGTGGGAATAAGATGTACTAGGATATGCGCAGGTAGTTTTGGTGGTCGAGCATAAAGTGGGATATATCAGAATTTGTCTCGAAGTGTGCTACTTGCAGCTAGTGAAGATAGATCACTAGATACCGATACGCATGTTGTAGCCACTTGAGATCCCAGCGTGGTAGTGGGAGAGCATGTCGATGGACTTCATTACTGGGTTACCAACATCACAGAGGTCACGACTCCATCTGGGTGATTGTGGATTAGTTGACCAAGGTGGCACATTTTTTACCAGCTCGTACGGATTATGAGACAAGGCAGTACGCACAATTTTATATTGCCGAGATTATGAGATTGCATGGGGTGTCGATTACTATCGTGTTCGATAGGGATAATATTTTTGTGTCCCATTTTTGGCAGAGCTTTCAAGAGGCTATGGGTATAAATTTCAATTGAGTACGTCGTATCATTCATAGACGGATAGACATACTGATCGGGTTAATCAAATGTTGGAGGACATGCTCAAGATGTGTATACTCGACTTTGGGGGATGTTGGGAGCAGTTCCTTCCGCTGGTGAATTTAGCTTATAATAACTCCTACCACTTTACCATCGACATGGCTCCATTTGCGGCGCTTTATGGACGGATTTGTCATTGGCCCACTTTTTGGTTAGATTTAGGGGACAATAAGATGTTGGGACTCAAGATGATTCAGGATACTACTACTAAGATCGAGCTCATTTGGGGATGCATACACATAGCTCAGGATAGGCAAAAGAGTTACGTTGGTGGAGATAGGAGGCACATAGAGATAGATATAGGGGATAAGGTCTTGGTGCGAGTGTTTCTTATGAAAGGAGTCATGAGATTTGGAAAGAAAGGAAAGCTATCACCGAGGTATGTTAGGCCCCTCCCGATCATTGAAAGAGTGGGCGCAGTCTCTTATAGGCTGGGTTTGCCGGAACATCTGCAACGAATCCATGATGTGTTTCATGTCTCATCACTAAATAGATATCACAGGAGTGAGAGGTCCTATTGGAACATTCCATTTCAGGAGATAAACTTCCATCCAGATATCTCATATGAGGAGAGACCGACTTCTATTCGTGATCGTAGTGATCGTAATCTTCGATATAAGGTGGTGCCCGTGGTTCGAGTTTAGCGCGGACACCATAATGCAGATGAATCGATGTCAGATCGGGGTGATGATATGAAAGAGCGGTATCTCGAGCTTTTCGATGCAAGTATGTCAAAATTTTGGGGAAAAATTCCTTTGTAAGGGGGGAGTATGTAACATCCCGTATTTTTATAATTTAGAATTTAATTATTTCTAGCATTTTTAAATTACATGCGTGCAGTAATTTAATTTAAATAAAATATTATATATTTCTTAAATATTAATTTGGAGAGATTAAGATTAATATTTGTGCGTTAAATATTCTAAGTGTGTTTAGTAAATAAAATACGGTGAATTGTTAATATGTCGTAGTGAGTGAGAATGACGAGATTTTCAACGGTTTCTCAACTGGTACTTGTGAGTAGATTATTTTAAGGTTGAGATAGGAATTTTATGTAGAGTGATTGGGATGGCGATTTTGCGTTCACAATTGGTTCCGAATGGGATGAGATAGGAAGAATTGAGTACCCGGGGGTAGTATTTAGGTTTCGGGGCTTTTTAGACTAGCCCAAACTCATGTGGGGGATATTAGGATCATTTTAAAATAGCCTAATACGCTAATTTTGGAAGTAGTGAGTTAAAATATAAAGGTTAGATGTGTGAGGCAGCCCTACCATTAGTTCCAAACCCTAAAAGAGAGAAGGAAGAGAGGACAAATCAAGGTTTAGACTAAATATGCTAATTGGAGAGGGAAAAAACTCACGGGATTCTCGCATCAAATCATCACACACAAGAGAGATCAAACTCTACAATCATTCCAAGGCAACTAATTAACTTGCTTTAAATTAAATTGAGGTGATTCATGTTTATATCATGGAAGGTGTAGAGTGAAACCATTTTTGGGAGGGGTTTTTACATAAAAATGGGGGTATTTGGTGAAACTGAAATCATGTATTCGTTATATGATTAATTGATGATATAGTATGAATTATTATTACCGGAATCAAAATCATTAGAAATTTAGAGGTTGAATTTGTATATTTTGGGATTTAGAAACGAAATATAGGGTTATGATTGAATGTTCTTCTTATAAACCCATTTGATGAATTGAATTGATGCTATTGGATAAATCATTGATATTTAAATGATTGGCCACTATTAGAATCATATATTACCATTCCTTTAGGTTATATACGTTTTAATGGAGGTATAGTATCATATTGAGGATGTTTAGATCGAAATTGGAGAAGGAGGTTCATTGAACAAGGATAACGAACCGATTCTCATGTCTAGACGAACTGTTTTGGATTTCTTGGTGAGTCGATTCATAGTCTGGCCGAACCGATTCGGATTTCTAGCAGGCCCATGAATGGTTGTTCGATAAATGGGTTATTTTTCGGAGGGTTTAAATGGAATTTATAAACCGGTAAGAATAAGAGGTATTCAATTAGGGTGATTTAGAAAGATTGAAAATTGCCTAGGGATGAGTGAATAATTAAAGTTGGAGTAGAGATAATGCGGAAATAATTGACGAGTAATTTTAAATAACAAATTAGGTGGGATAAATTCAAAAATATTTGACGTACGGGCTGGTTGGGTAAGTCCACGTTTTTTAGTGAGGTGATGTTAGTCTATTTATATTAATAGATGATAAATAAAATAAATTTAAGAGTCTAAGTGTAGACTCGGAATAGTAGGCTAGTGCTTTGAGTGATTGGCACAGTTTAGTTAAAATTTGTATATACACACACACACACACACACACACACACACACACACACACACACACACACACACACACACACGCACACGGGTAGAGAGACAGTGTATATATGAATAAGAATAATATCCTTGTGTGTGATATTTATGTAAACATACCCATCCTAGCGGATATGCTATCAGGGAGGCTGTGCGCCGTGGGAGGTCACTGTGGCGAATCCCAGCTGAGGTAGTACCGTTTCCCTGGGTTATAGTTGATGTCCTTTCCCATGTGATGTATGGTTGGAGTACCGTGGGATAATGTGATATACTTATGACCAAGGACTTAAGGTCATAACCGTCTCCAATATTCGTTCAATATTTTTGAATTCTATGGTGAGATCCCTACCTAGTTGCCCAGAGTATGGAGGACATTCCTAGAGCACGATAGCATGCTAGTGAGCTTGCGTTCAGAATGTGGAGGACATTCGTGAATGTGGTTGCATATATTATGAGTGATATATATGTATAAGTGTATATGCGTGACACTTCTAGTGAACGTATATAATAATGAAGTAAATTGTATTCGAGCATATTCAATAAGTGTGATTGTGTATTATATAACTGGAGTAAAGTTATGAGAATGATGAATGATGAAATTATTAATTAAGCTAATGAGAAAAATAGCTAAGAATCAAATGATAAACAATACTGGGGTTTGAGTGGTGCTTTTGTGAGATTTGTAATAGGAATAGTTAGACGGGGTTGTGTAAATAAGAGGGTTAAGATGTATACTCTAGGCATGCACTGTAGTTAAGAGGTGAGGGGCATATCATGGGAGTGTGACACCGACTTAAATATGGAAAGTTTTACAGTATATTTATTTCCTGCATCTTAATTACTTGCAAATATTTTTAAATGTTTTGGGCTCTGACCCGTGTCAAAATTATTTTTCAAAAACTTTTCGGTGTCGAGCCACATGGAAGTCATGGGTGATCAATCTTTCCAAGGATACGTAGCTGCAATGGATGTGGAGGCTTATAGAGTTCTAAGTGGCCGCTTTATTCATTGATTCTTATATTAGTCTCTATTTAAGTTATCTGTTGGGCATGTTGTCCCTTTATTCTAGACCCAGTTATTTTTGGTTATTTATTACATTCAGATATTTGGATTGGGTTTTGGTAACCGATGGTTTATTCAGTACCCAGTTTCATATTATGCATTTCGACTTCCTCATGTGGCGTGGATTGTTTATTTAGTTTTATTCTCGATGGATTATTATTAAATGCTCTTATTTTGGCATGTTAATTAATGATAAAAATTTGATATTACTCGTTAATCTAATGGTGACTAGTAATTAATTAACTTTTGACAATGATGTTGAGAATGAGCCATATGAGACTACCATTTTATTTTGGTAGCAGGCTAGCAACTCATTATTTTAATAGGCGGGGTGTCACAATATTCCATTTAGGATATGTACTTTTAATCATGATAACTTCTTATCTAGTCTTATGACGCTGGTTCTGACGAATGACTCGAATAGGCTAAAGTGTATTGGGAGGGTTCCTTATTTGGATTTTATTCGTGAGACTTCCCACACATTGTGTTTAGTTTGGTCAGGAGTTAGAACCTATTGGGTGTAAGACTATAAATAAGTACTTAGATAATGGTTCGAGGGGGAGTGTTTTCCACTTTCCATTCGTAACAACATGATGAATAAGTTCCTAAAACTTCATTGGGTTGATGGCACGATATCCCAATATTAAAGGGAGTTATAATATTTTTCTTTTCTTTTTCACTAGAGGAGATTAATACAAAAGCGAAGAAGATGGATCACATTCTCATAAACCTTGTGTGAAGGATTCAGTAGGTGTTATTGGGTAACCTATACCTCACCACGTTCGCTCAAATAGTGAAAGTCTCCCTCCTACACTGTCAGGATCATTATTAACATTAGAGTGAAAAAAGTTTCTAAGAAAGATAAAATTAGGGATGGATTTGCCCCAAAATACTAGAGACAATGGGGAGTCTCTCCAAACCCAGGGAGGCTCTCACTACCATAAGAAATTGGCACATAGGGAGAAAATCCTTAGAGGTTTTTTTTGGAGAAGATGATTAGAATCATCAAGATCAATGGTACCATAGACACTGGGGCAAATATGGCCACTATTAAACAGTACATGGCTGATAAGGCCAAAATTAATAGGACCGACCATGAAGATAGGGATAATAAGGTGGCGATTTTGATGGTTCGTTTAGAGAAAATGATTACGTATGTGGCTAGCATGTCCACTTAGTTAGGAATTGCCTTAGGGGAAACCAAAATTTATAAAAAAGACACCAAACACCATGAAAATTTTTATGTTATATTTATGGATCATACAAATGTTTCTTATTAGACATCGAGAAAGTCTCATACTCTTACTAGTAGTACATTGTTTATGATATTGCAACTTACAGATTTTTAGTCACCGAGTTTTCTTTACACGTGAATACCCTAGTGGGTAAGGGTGCTGCTTTATTTTATGTTTATAGAGTCGTAGGAGTTTTAATTGTCTGGCTTGGTTTTTCAGCCCAATTATTAATTTTAGATATGAGGTGATACATTTATTATTGGGGATGGATTGGTTAGATATTCATTACGATTAGATCGACCACAAAAGGAAGGATAATATGTCTGCATTCTGAGCAATAAGACGTTTCTTATATTTATGCATAGGCTCGAGGGAGGGTCTATCACATACTTGTATTATTTGGATGCGAGCATAATAAATGAGGTTACAACTTTTAGAGATGTTACAAATAGTTAAAGATTTTTCTATTTGTTTTTGAGGCGGTATCGGAGTTACTGCCTACAAATGATATTTCTTTTTTCATAGACTTGGAACAAGAATCAAGCTTGTAGAGAGGGCACCATAGAATGGCTCGAGTAGAGATGAAAGATTTATGGGAGTAATAACAATGAGTTTTGAGCTAATGGTTTATTCAGAGGAGTACGTCACCATGGGAAAGCTCCAATCCCCTTTATTAAAAGATGTATGATTCACTACATTTATACGTGGACCACTGATAGATGAACAAGATCACGATACACAAAAAGTTTTTGTTGCCTAAGATTGATTACATATTTGATCAGTCAAATGTGGAATTAAAAAAAAAATAGTAATTAGTTATCATCGGTTATGGATTTTGAGGATAATATCTTGAAGACAGTTTTTAGACATGATATATACCATACGCGTTTGATATTATTCCATTTGGGTTGACCAATTCTCTAGTCGTGTTCATGCAGTTGATGTATAAAGTATTACGACCATACATGTAATAATTCGTTATTCTGTTTATTGATGGCATCTTGGTATACACATGATACGAGGATGGGAATACATTGCATATGATAAAAATTATCCAAACACTATAGGAACACACACTGCACGCTAAGTTGCTCCATGTATGGATTTTAGGTACGGGAAGTGAAGTTATTGGGCCACGTTGCATAGGAGGATGGGATTTTTGTGGATCCTAACAAAGTGTTGATAGAGATGGAGTAGGGATAGACCATAACATCTACTAAAGTACGAATTTTTATAGGCTTAGCAAGGTACTATAAGAGGTTCATTAAGGAGTTCTCAAAGATTACGGGACCACTGACTTAACTCAACCAAAGGGGGGTACCATTCGTTTGGGACGAGCATTGCCAAAAGACTTTTGAAGAGTTGAAGGAGAGGTTAACAACCATTTTTTCTTTTTATTTAGAGAAATTAATTGTTAGGCGAGAGATTCATGTTATTATTGGACCAGATGAGACTTCAATATCGGTTCACTCGGTGGAAGATAAACATACGTGAAAGGAAGTTATTGGGTTTATGAAGGAATATCACTTTTTCATTACGTAGTGTTCAAGGATAGAGAATGTGGTCGAAGATACGTAGGGCGAGTGACCAATAGCTAGTTTATTGGCTCAAAGGGTCGAGTTGTGTGATACTTTGTATACATTTTGTACATTACATGCATTATTAACAATGATGATCGTTTTACACAAGATTGTGTCTCGGGTGATTCAGGCCCAAGAATTCTAATCTTTTCAGTAGGGGAATGTATGAGAATTGTTGTTAGGAGGAGTTTCCTGTAATTCGACTCATATGTAGGTTTGCATTTTCAAGGGAGATTGGTTATGTTAAAGGGTCCCGAGCTGCAGAATGCAGTTTTGACCGAGGCACATGGTTCATAATTCTCTTTACATCTCAGGGGTGATAATATGTGTAATACCCCGTATTTTTATGATATTTATTTATGGGATTAATTGAATTAAATGTGTATTAATTGGGAATTAATCCGGATAAAAATACTAGCGAGATGCGAGTTGGTATTTGATTTTAATGAGTATAGATGGCTATATATGAATATTGAATCATGAAATTTGTCGTGAGTTTGAATTACGGCAATTTGGAATTTTGTTGAGACGCGTGTGACAGTCGCGTCAGGGATATAATTATTTTAATTAAAAGTGAATTTTATTTCTGTTAACCGTATGGTCGTTTCGAGTGTGCCAACGCGTCCGGAAGGATCGTAATAGTCAGAAAACACTAGCCGGGGGTTTAGGTTGGGTCCCGGGGCATTTTTAGGCCATACCGGTAACGAAAAAGGGTAGTTTGGTAATTTTGGAATTTTGGGAATTAAAACCCACGAAAATTAGGAATTAAAATCTGACTTAACCTTTACCCACTAAACCCACTAACTACACTAATTGACTTAATGGGATACGGGAGTTATTGGAAATAGGTTTAGGGTTTCCTAAGACAACCTCTAGCCACCATTGTCATCTTTAGAGAAGAAGTTGTAGAGAGAGAGAGAGAGGAGAAATTCTGCAGAGAGAGAGAGAACAATTCAATCCTCAACATCAAATTCAGAGATATATCAAAGGCAAGTGGTTTAATTTCGTTTTTGCAAAGAATGTTTCTTCCATGCGTAGGAAATCATGAAATTGTATTGTTTTGGGAGTTTGATAAAAACCCATTGAATTGGAAGTAGAAACTTATATTTTGATGAAAAGATTTCATGTAGAATTGTGTTAGGATGATTAATCTGATAGAAATACATCTTGTATATAACAAAAACGGATTTAATTATGCCCATTGGTGATTTTAAATTTTAGGGTTCATGTTCATGGGATTTGGGGATAAATGAGGGGAATTAATGATCTGATGATGTTTAGGAAGATTTGGCCCTATTTAAAATGTTCTATTATGACCTACGAATGTTTAGTATGGATTACAAACCTTAAAATAATGTTGGGACGATTTTTATGTGGGATTTGAAGTGAAGAAAGTTGGAAAAACGAAAAAGGGAATTTCTGGGCTCGAAACTGGCCTCTCGTTAGAAGACCTGCCCAGGTCGTTCGAACGAGCTCGTTCGAATGAGCTTCTAACGAGTTGACAGTTTGCCTTCTAACGAGAGGAATGTTCATTCGATGCCTTTAGTTCGAACGAGATCTCGTTAGATGCCCAGTTCGTTCGAACGAACTCTCTTTCGAACAGCCTCGTTCGAACGAGACTTCTAACGAGCTGACGGTTTAGGCTTTTTGGCCTATTTTTATTTTGCATGTCCCGTAACCTTGTTTAATTGTAGAGATACCATTCCCTTGATGATAAATTAATATAGTTGGGACATTTGGGATATATTGAGGAGTAAAAACCTAGAAGTGCAATTCGAATTGAATGGAAATTGTGGAATAGGACGTGAGTGACTATTATGATGCGAGAATTATTAACGGCTTAAATAATTGAATTAACCGGGAACTTATGAATTGTGTAACATTATAAGTCGGTACGAGAATGAGAAGTGTACCACAAATAAATTACGGTGATTACTAAGATGTGTGTATACTTAGTATTTGTATATTATCTTATGTGTATGACATACCTACCATACTTGCTATCACGGGAAGTTTACTTTCGCTTAGGGCCCTCTAATCCTTGTGTTCCCCGGATTTAGATTGGTACCTCGAGAACATAGGTCAGAGAAGGACTTATTGGAATGTTAATAAGTTTGCTGATCGTGGGAGCGTAGGTATGTGCGTGACCCATGTGATGTGACTGTGTTCGCCTCCAATGTTTGTGATTTTTTTTATCTGAGAACGATTCTTGAGAGATTCGGAATGCGTGATCCTTATGTACGTGATGTACCGGGATGGATATCAGAGTATGTGTGCACCGCAACTTAGTCTCTGGGTGCTTGTATTGTATATTTATGACGTGAATAATATACACTTAAATAATGGGAACTTTCATGTTGGTATTGTGAATATAATTATGGTAATGTTTTGAGAAATCATAACGGGTTAACCGATAGTGAATTGTATTGCTAATAATTGAGAACCTGAGTTCAGTAAGCCCTTTATTTATTTGATAACTCTAGAACGTATAATGGGAATTAAGTAGTAAGGGGTAGAACTTATTACGGTTTGGTTAGATATGTATGTCACTTAGATGGGTACGGTACGTTAGGAGTGCACAAATTAGTCGAGACGTGAGTACTTCATGTGAGTGTACGTCCTAACATGTATTTTGCAGTCATTGTTTTAATGTTATTAAAACACTTGCTGTTTTAAAATAATCCCCACTTTCGGGCTCTGACCCGTTTGCTTTCAAATCTATTTTTGTAAAAACCATTTTAGGTGCCCAGCCACAAGGACACCATGCATAGGATTTTCATTAAGGTGACGACTGTAGGTGTTTGTGAAAGTTACGGGACTTTTCTAGTAGACGCTTCATTTATCTTGACTCTATATTCAGCTTTCATCAGTTGTAGGGCATGTCTCCCATTTCTATTAGAAACATTTCCTATTTCAGATTTTCAGACTTTTGGCATGTAATTAATTCAGGTTACATTGTTTTACTTAGTTCAGTTGTGGGATTGTTGTGAGGAGTTTTCCTCCGGACTTATTATTATGTTGTTGGTTATTCTATTGTTTCGCTATGGTTAATGGTTATTATTCTTTCATTATCCTCTTATTGCATGTTAATCAGAGTTAACTTAAAAATTTGGCAACTCACTTTTTAAATACTAGGTGGTTAGTAATCATTAAAATGTTTTCGACAGTGATGCTATTAACTGAACCAACTTGGCATTTTGTATTGATTTAATAAAGGAGTAGCTACCCGGTATTTAATTAGTCGGGGTGTCACAAGTGGTATCAGAACATCAGGTTCTAGTGCCCTTTAGGATCTGTACGTCTTATTATGTTTCCGCTGAGCTTTCTTGATGTAGAGCCCTATATTTTAGGTTTGTTGTATTCTTTTGTATGTGCTACGTTCTTCAGCTATTTTAAGTTTATAACTGCGAACTTATAAACTTACTCTTATTTCAAATGCCTCAACGACGTGCACAACGGGTTCCCAGGGATGCAACGCCAGAACCACAACCCGCACCAGTTCAGGGCACGATGAATGCCGCCGAGGTTGCAGCCATTGTGGCCCAGGCGGTAAATGCCGCACTAGCCGTAGTTCAGCAGGCACCACCTCAGGCGCCAGTAGCCGCGCCAGTTCAGGCACATGCATTCCCATCTGCTTGGGAATGTGTACGTGATGCTTTTCAGAAAGCACACCCACCGGAGTTTGCAATTAGCTTCGATGTGGTGGTTTCGAGTCATTGGAGGAAGGACATTCAGCGGCACCTGAGGATTTATGAGTGCACCGATGTCCAGAAGTAGATACTAGCTACCTTTAAGCTAGTGGGGTCTGCACTGCAGTGGTGGGAGTCTATTACCACCGTGGAGGAGAGAGATACTCTCACCATTCAGGAGTTTTGGGTGCGGTTTGACCGCAAGTACTTTCCGTCAGCTGTTCACACGGAAATGAGGAGGAAGTTGATGAATCTCAGACAGGAAGGTAAGACTGTGGCTGAGTATGAGGTCGAATTCACAAATCTGTTGAATATTGTTCCTAACGAGATACCGATAGAGGAAAAGAAGATACAGAAATTTACAGACTGGTTGACTTGGAGGATCCGTCAGCATTTGTTGGGGAATCTATCGTTGGCCACTTACTCTGATGTGGTTAACGCTGCACTGTTACACTGCCAGGATCACCGCTTTCAGATGGTTGAGGGCAAGAGATCGGGAGAGTCCAGCCATCAGGGCAGGACTGTAGGACATGGTGCTAGTGGGGCACAATCTTTTCAGGGGCAGAGACAGGGTGACCAGGGTTCCCAGTAGGGGGATCACAAGAGATTCAGATCGAGAAATTTCAGTCATGGACAGGGAGGTTTCCGGCAGGGCCATCAGGGCCAGCAGGGTCAGAACGGCCAACAACAGTTTCAGCAGGGCCATCAGGGCCAGGGGAGGAACGGTAACGGCCACCAGGGCCGGGGGCAGCAGGGACAGAGAGGGGGAAACTTCCCGGGGAAGTGTTACGTTTGTGGCAAGACTGGCCATAAACGCCAGGACTGCCCTGAGAGGGGCAGGGCCCCGCAGCAGCAGCAGGGTGCTCGACAGGAGCCGTAGAGACCCGTGTTTCCCGCCGCCCTCCCGACGCCACCACAGATGGCAGCATTGCCACCCATTCCAGCGGTCCCAATTCAGCAGGGGCAGCTGCAGTATGGGAGAGTATACCAGCTTCAGTAGGCAGCAGCTCCACAAGCACCACCCGCTGTTGAGGGTATGTTTCCTATCCATGGCACTATGGGTCGGGTTTTGTTTGATACGGGGGCAACGCATTGTTTTATAGCTACACATTTTGCGAAAGCCTTAGGGTTGTTAGCCACAGCAGAGAGCACAGTGACGTGTGTAGACTCACCATTGGGGAGTGGGTCACTTATTTTCTTTATATGCCGGGGAGTGGGGGTAGAGATTGGTTGTTTGGTATTACCTGCAGACATGTTGGTATTAGATATGAATGAGCACGATGTGATTATTGGTATGGATTGGCTCGCAGCTTATAGAGCCATGATTGATTGCTTCGGTGGGAGCATTGTTTTTGCCATTCCGGGGCAAGAGATGTTTGTAGTGGCGATGCCTCGCCCAGAGGGAGGCTCGACCGCTCATTTGTATTACATAGAGGAGGATACCTCTAAGGAGGTTGTGATTCCTTTAGATTCGATCCCAGTTGTCAGGGAGTATTCCGATGTGTTCCAGGAGATACCAGGCCTACCCCCCAGTCGAGAGATAGACTTTGTCATAGACTTATTACCAGATACGAGACCTATAGCACGCGCACCGTACCGTATGGCTCCGGCAGAGATGCGAGAGCTACGAGATCAGATTGAGTAGTTATTGGGTCAGGGGTTTATACGGAGGAGTACTTCACCGTGGGGTGCCCCTGTGTTATTCGTGAAGGAGAGGGATGGATCTTTGAGGTTGTGTGGATTACCGAGAGTTGAATAAGGTCATGATACGGAATAAATATCCATTACCCCAAATCGATGACTTATTCAACTAGTTGAGGGGAGCTTCTTTCTTCTCAAAGATTGATTTGCGATCGGGATACCATCAGTTGCGTATCAGGGAAGAGGATGTATCGAAGACTGCGTTCTTAACGAGATATGGTTCTTACGAGTTTCAGGTTATGCCTTTTGGCTTGACCAACGCTCCAGCAGTGTTTATGGACTTGATGAATAGGGTGTTCAGAGAGTTCCTTGATCAGTTCGTCATTTTCTTCATTGATGATATTCTGATTTACTCCCAGACAGAGGAGGAGCACGCCGAGCATTTGAGGCAAGTTTTGCAGACGCTACGTCAGAACGAGCTGTATGCAAAATATGAGAAGTGCGGGTTTTGGCTGAAAGAGGTTCAGTTTTGGGGGCATATTATTCTCAACCGGGGGATATCTGTTGATCCGGGGAAGGTATCCGCGGTGAGGGAGTGGGGACAGCCCACGACACCAACAGAGATCCGTAGTTTCTTGGGACTAGCAGGATACTACAGGAGGTTCATTCGGGGATTTTCGAAGTTAGCGGGTCCTTTGACACATCTGACTCATAAGGGTGTGCCATTCATCTGGAGTGATGCCTGTCAGTTGGCATTTGATGAGTTAAAGGATAAGTTGACCTCAGCACCTGTGTTAGCATTGCCGAGACCGGGAGTTGAGTATCTAGTCTACACCGATGCGTCTTTGCAAGGACTTGGAGGTGTATTGCAGCAGGAGAGTCACTCCATAGCTTATGCTTCCCGTAAGCTAAAGCCTCATGAGAAGAATTACCCCACTCATGACTTGGAGTTAGCGGCAGTGGTATTTGCCCTTCGGATTTGGAGACATTATCTTTTGGGGGAGAAGTTTCGATTGTTCACGGACTACAAGTCCCTACAGTACCTATTCACGCAGAAGGAGTTGAATATGCGGCAGCAAAGGTGGCTTGAGTTTATGAAGGATTATCAGTTTGATATCCAATATCACCCGGGGAAGGCTAACGTGGTAGCAGACGCGTTGAGCCGTAGCCAGTAGATGAGGTGGCAGGAGTGTGGATGGCCAAGTGGAAGGAGTTGGGACACCAGGATGCAGTGGCCCAATCATTCATGTCGGTGATGACTGTTACACCACAGATTGTCACTAGAGTGGTAAAGGCACAAGCAGATGACTCGTTCTGTCAGGAGCAGATAGTTCGCTTATTAGTAGAGGGAGCCGAGTCCTCTACTGTTAGCTCAGATGGGGGATTACGCTTTAATGGCAGACTGGTAGTTCCGAAAGGGGAGGAATTGCGGCACGAGGTGATGGCAGAGTCGCATGGCTCACGGTTCATGGTACATACCGGTGGGGACAAAATGTACCAAGATATGAGACGTCAATATTGGTGGAGCGGGATGAAGAGAGATATTGCCATGTTTATTTCTCAATGCGCCACTTATCAGCTAGTAAAAGTGGATCATCAGAGACCGGCAGGACTTCTACAGCCATTGGAGGTCCCGATGTGGATGTGGGAGAGCATATCCATGGATTTTATCATGGGGTTGCCTACGTCACAGAGAGGTCACGACTCCATTTGGGTAATTATGGACAGGTTGACCAAAGTCGCTCATTTTCTACCCGTGAGGATAGATTACACTTCGGGACAGTATGCCCAGCTCTTTATTGTAGAGATAGTGAGACTTCACGGTGTGCCCCTAAATATCGTGTCTGACAGGGACAAGATATTTGTTTCACAGTTTTGGGAGAGTTTTCGGGAGGTCATGGGCAAGGAATTGCGGTTGAGTACGGCGTATCACCCGCAGATCGATGGGCAAACCGAGCGTACAAACCAGAAGCCGGAGGACATGTTGTGTATGTGCATCATTGATTTTGGGGGTGGATGGGAGCCGTATCTTCCACTGGTGGAGTTTGCTTACAACAACTCCTACCAGTTCACCATTGGCATGGCTCCATTTGAGGCGCTGTACGGTAGACCTTGTCGTTCCCCAGCATGTTGGTTGGAGGTGGGGGACAACAAATTACTTGGGCCGAAAGTGATTCAGGATACTTCGGCAAGGATAGAGCTGATATGGAGTCGCATACGGGTAGCTCAAGACAGGCAGAAGAGCTATGCTGATGCGAAGTGGTCCTTCAGGGAATTTGAAGTGGGGGACCAGGTTTTGCTCAGAGTATCTCCTATGAAGGGGATTATGCTTTTCGGGAAGAAAGGGAAGTTGGCACCGAGATATGTGGGACCATTTCCTATTATTGAACAGATTGGACCGGTTGCGTATAGACTTGGGTTACCGGAGCATTTGCATCGGATTCAAGATGTGTTTCATATTTCCTCGCTAAGGAAATATCTTAGAGACGATTTGGCTCATTCTCACATTTCTTTGGAGGACATCGATCTCCAGCCTGAAGGCTCCTACGAGGAGGGGCCGATTGCTATTTTGGACCGAAGTGAGCAGAAACTGCGGTCAAAGATAGTCCCGTTAGTGCGTGTTCAGTGGCGACATCATAATGTCGAGGAGTCCACATGGGAGCGCGAGGATGAGATGCGCGAACGTTATCCAGAGTTGTTCTTACCAGGTACTTTCTAGTTCCGAATTTCGGGACGAAATTCTGTTATTAGGGGGGAAGTATGTAATACCCCGTATTTTTATGATATTTATTTATGGTATTAATTGAATTAAATGTGTATTAATTGGGAATTAATCCGGATAAAAATACTAGCGAGATGAGAGTTGGTATTTGATTTTAATGAGTATAGATGGCTATATATGAATATTGAATCATGAAATTTGTCGTGAGTTTGAAATACGGTAATTTGGAATTTTGTTGAGACGCGTGTGACAGTCGCGTCAGGGATATAATTATTTTAATTAAAAGTGAATTTTATTTCTGTTAACCGTATGGTCGTTTCGAGTGTGCCAACGCGTCCAGAAGGGTCGTAATAGTCAGAAAACACTAGCCGGGGGTTTAGGTTGGGTCCCGGGGCATTTTTAGGCCATACCGGTAACGAAAAAGGGTAGTTTGGTAATTTTGGAATTTTGGGAATTAAAACCCACGAAAATTAGGAATTAAAATCTGACTTAACCTTTACCCACTAAACCCACTAACTACACTAATTGACTTAATGGGCTACGGGAGTTATTGGAAATAGGTTTAGGGTTTCCTAAGACAACCTCTAGCCACCATTGTCATCTTTAGAGAAGAAGTTGTAGAGAGAGAGAGAGAGGAGAAATTCTGCAGAGAGAGAGAGAACAATTCAATCCTCAACATCAAATTCAGAGATATATCAAAGGCAAGTGGTTTAATTTCGTTTTTGCAAAGAATGTTTCTTCCATGCGTAGGAAATCATGAAATTGTATTGTTTTGGGAGTTTGATAAAAACCCATTGAATTGGAAGTAGAAACTTATATTTTGATGAAAAGATTTCATGTAGAATTGTGTTAGGATGATTAATCTGATAGAAATACATCTTGTATATAACAAAAACGGATTTAATTATGCCCATTGGTGATTTTAAATTTTAGGGCTCATGTTCATGGGATTTGGGGATAAATGAGGGGAATTAATGATCTGATGATGTTTAGGAAGATTTGGCCCTATTTAAAATGTTCTATTATGACCTACGAATGTTTAGTATGGATTACAAACCTTAAAATAATGTTGGGACGATTTTTATGTGGGATTAGAAGTGAAGAAAGTTGGAAAAACGAAAAAGGGAATTTCTGGGCTCGAAACTGGCCTCTCGTTAGAAGACCTGCCCAGGTCGTTCGAAAGAGATCGTTCGAATGAGCTTCTAACGAGTTGACAGTTTGCCTTCTAATGAGAGGAATGTTTGTTCGATGCCTTTAGTTCGAACGAGATCTCGTTAGATGCCCAGTTCGTTCGAACGAACTCTCGTTCGAACAGCCTCGTTCGAACAAGACTTCTAACGAGCTGACGGTTTAGGCTTTTTGGCCTATTTTTATTTTACATGTCCCGTAACCTTGTTTAATTGTAGAGATACCATTCCCTTGATGATAAATTGATATAGTTGGTACATTTGGGATATATTGAGGAGTAAAAACCTAGAAGTGCAATTCGAATTGAATGGAAATTGTGGAATAGGACGTGAGTGACTATTATGATGCGAGAATTATTAACGGCTTAAATAATTGAATTAACCGGGAACTTATGAATTGTGTAACATTATAAGTCGGTACGAGAATGAGAAGTGTACCACAAATAAATTACGGTGATTACTAAGATGTGTGTATACTTAGTATTTGTATATTATCTTATGTGTATGACATACCTACCATACTTGCTATCACGGGAAGTTTACGTTCGCTTAGGGCCCTCTAATCCTTGTGTTCCCCGGATTTAGATTGGTACCTCGAGAACATAGGTCAGAGAAGGACTTATTGGAATGTTAATAAGTCTGCTGATCGTGGGAGCGTAGGTATGTGCGTGACCCATGTGATGTGACTGTGTTCGCCTCCATTGTTTGTGATTTTTGTTATCTGAGAACGATTCTTAAGAGATTCGGAATGCGTGATCCTTATGTACGTGATGTACCGGGATGGATATCAGAGTATGTGTGCACCGCAACTTAGTCTCTGGGTGCTTGTATTGTATATTTATGACGTGAATAATATACACTTAAATAAGGGGAACTTTCATGTTGGTATTGTGAATATAATTATGGTAATGTTTTGAGAAATCATAACGGGTTAACCGATAGTGAATTGTATTGCTAATAATTGAGAACCTGAGTTCAGTAAGCCCTTTATTTATTTGATAACTCTAGAACGTATAATGGGAATTAAGTAGTAAAGGGTAGAACTTATTACGGTTTGGTTAGATATGTATGTCACTTAGATGGGTACGGTACGTTAGGAGTGCACAAATTAGTCGAGACGTGAGTACTTCATGTGAGTGTACGTCCTAACATGTATTTTGCATTCATTGTTTTAATGTTATTAAAACACTTGCTGTTTTTAAAATAATCCCCACTTTCGGGCTCTGACCCGTTTGCTTTCAAATCTATTTTTGTAAAAACCATTTTAGGTGCCCAGCCACAAGGACACCATGCATAGGATTTTCATTCAGGTGACGACTGTAGCTGTTTGTGAAAGTTACGGGACTTTTCTAGTAGACGCTTAATTTATCTTGACTCTATATTCAGCTTTCATCAGTTGTAAGGCATGTCGCCAATTTCTATTAGAAACATTTCCTATTTCAGATTTTCAGACTTTTGGCATGTAATTAATTCAGGTTACATTGTTTTACTTAGTTCAGTTGTGGGATTGTTGTGAGGAGTTTTCCTCCGGACTTATTATTATGTTGTTGGTTATTATATAGTTTCGTTATGGTGAATGGTTGTTATTCTTTCATTATCCTCTTATTGCATGTTAATCAGAGTTAACTTAAAAATTTAGCAACTCACTTTTTAAATACTAGGTGGTTAGTAATCATTAAAATGTTTTCGACAGTGATGCTATTAACTGAACCAACTTGGCATTTTGTATTGATTTAATAAAGGATTAGCTACCCGGTATTTAATTAGTCGGGGTGTCACAATATGTACTATGATTTGAGGAGTCAGTATTGACGATTAGGTAAGAAGCGAATTAAAATGGAATTTGTGTTTACGATTGTAAGAGATTCAAGTGGGGAAGTAGGAGAGTATTTCGATTATTTTTATCATGGAGGTTACAAAGGTCCCAAAGGAGAAATGATGCCATTTCGATCATCAATGTTAGATCAACTTAAGTCATTGGAGAACATGGGATGGAAAATTATTCAAGCGAATTTGTGTTTGGGACAGTTAAAAGAAGGTGAATCTCATTAGAGAACATATGTGAACTGCCTAAAGTAGGTTGAAGAACTTATTATATATGAGAAAGCATAGATTAGAGTCCTAGGTGGGAGATTCGTTGCTTTTATAGGTCTCCTCGATGAAGGGAATTCTGAGTTCAGGTCCAAGGGGAAGTTGATAACCCGATACATACCTCCTTTCACAATCTTGGATGAGGTGGGGCTGATTGCATATCATTTGACCTGACCAAACCACCTTTAGTGTGTCCACGACATTTTCCACATGTGTGTGATGAGAAAGTTCCCGAGGGACAATTTGGCGTACCATCATATAGATCTTAACTCAATTGGGTTGTAGTTGAATGCAAGTTACGAGGAGAAACCACAATGCATATTAGATTGCAAAGAAAGTAGAGTCAATTTAGCAGTGAGAAGATAGTCAAATTTCAAGGACAAAAATTTATTGTTTAAGGGGCAGGGATGTAATACCTCGTATTTTTATGGTAGTATATTGAGATGTGACTTTGATATCTTACATATGTTGTTTTAAGTAATGAGTTACATGTTGTTTGGACTAATGTTTTTATAAAATGTTGATGAACTCATAATAATTCATTAAGATAAATATTTAAGTGACTTTGTATTGTGAGTGGTTATGGAAAGATCGGTAGATAATTGTCGGGGGTTTCCTTATTTTGATTATTACCTTAACATCGAGTTCACCATTCATGAAGTACATTCTTATAATACCGAGTCACACGTTAATTAATGATTAATTAAGATCGAAACTTATGCTAATCGTATAGGCTAGTTAATTAATTTAACATGATAATTAACAAATTTAACAATAGAATTAACTTATACAATTTATTAACTCTAGTATTTATTATCGGGACATTTAGAAAGTTCATTTCATCTAATAATAGTGGAATTCAGGTTTGTTGGGCTAGTATACACGTTGGGACGAGTTCTAGGTAAACTGGGGTATGTTTTGCGCCTTTTGGGCTGAGGCTATTTTGGGGCCAAAGTATAATTTCAAGTTTGATGATTTTATTAACCTAAAACACTTACAATATATTTGGATAACCCTAGCTGCTAAGAGAAAAGAGGGATAAGCCAACTTTGGAGATGTAGGGGAATTGGGGATAGTTTCTACAAACATCCTAAGGCAAGTCTATTTTGTATAAGAATGTAATTAGGTTTGTGTTAGAACAATATTAATATGTTAGAATATGATTATGAAATCATATAATATGATTTCTATAAATCTTCAAACTTAATTTCGTGATTAAGTTTTATCATATAATGAACCCTAATTTATTTATTGAATAACTTTTAACGATTTGTAAATGAATAAAATAAATAACCCATGAATTGATGTAATATGACTTTAAAATAATTATATATGAGTCCTATGAGTTATAATCTTTAAAATAACTCATTTTATTATAATAATTGATGATAATTGATAGGTTAATTGAATCAATATTGCATAGAACATGAACCTTGAGTTACTTTTATCAGTTATGTCATTAAACCTTTAAATGAGTTATTAGTCATTTAAAACTTGTATAAACATGTTGGTAGAACTTAATTGTCATTTATCTATGGATGAGATGTACTATCTTTAGGGTATAAGAGTTGTAGTAGTTAGAGGTTCTATATTATGGCCGCTATGGGAAAACAAAGTAGAATGACACCCCCATTGGGCTCGTTTGATCGATCTGGTCCTATAGCCATGCCCAGTGTGGGTTTGTAATCATTCTGAAGTGGGTGTGTGCGCTCATGGGTAACCTACTAGTAAGGAGTTGATGGGGAGGGTATAAATTTGACCGTGCATAGTTTGCCTATAGATAAAGGATGGATCTATCTAGGTCCTATTTAGTTTCATCTCGTGTACTTAGGTACCTTAGTTAAGGGTCACACATTTAGTGTGTTGACATAGTGATTTCCCTTGTTGTTATTGTTGTTGTTTTCAGGATATAAGTTTGGGATATCCTATAGATTTAGTTAATATTATCACGAATGATCCCTGAAGGAAATAAGATAGACCATCTGTAACAACCCGCGTAATTTTGGGGGCATTTTCGAAATTAAGAGGAAAAATAAATTTTGAGATAAATTTTTTTTATTGCTCAAATATGTTGGTTATTATTTTTAAAGGCGAGAATTTCAAACGGTTTCGAAATCGTAATTAAAATAGAGTTTTAATTGAATTTTTATTATATAGAAGAGTCCTCAAAATATAAAACTCTCTTAGAGTCCTCAAAACATAAAACTCTATAGCAAAAAAAAATATTTAAAAATATTGAACAGTCCGATCGAGATGAATATTTTTTGACAGCTTTCTCTCGTCTTTAGCTAATTCTCTGTAAAATTTCATCCAATTCCAACGGTTCGATCTTCCAGAATAAGATTTTTAGTATTTGTATCTGATTAGAACTCTTTTCTTAATCAAACTCTTAATCCTTTATATATCAACTAATTCGTGGCTTGGCTTTTCAAATAACTTTTTCTCAAACTTTTCAACCAGAAGACCTCTCCAAAATTACTCCCTTTCATCTACAAACCATAGCCACAAACTTATTCAAGATTGCAACCTTAGATTATAAGGCTTATTTTGTGTTTTCTTGAGTTTGGGCTAGAACTTGATTGGATTATTTTCGCGAGAGGAACGTGATGGCGTGATTAGATTTTGAGGCTGATTTTTATGTGTTGATTCATGTGATGATTTTAAGGTATGGGATTTTACAGAATATGCTCCTTAATCTCGCGAGTGTTTCTCCCTTTGGTTTCATGTGATTATTGACTCATATTTGAATTGCTAAATTCATTTGAAAATCTGGAAATGTTTGTTGGAATCTAATTATGATCCATGTGGTATTATTATTGTATTGAGCATGTTGTCATGAAGATTTTAATATGGGACGGAGGTTGGGCACCCGCCAATATTCCTTTTTTCGGATATGCTAAAAATGCATAGGCGCGGTACGATGGTGAGGCTTGGTAACCTGGTTAATGTGTTGTTGAGAAATTATAGTGATATAATTGCTTATGAGATTCGCATTTGATTTGAATATTCGTATTCGTATTGTGACGTTTTATTCATAGCTAACATATTTGTTGAGCATCTTTCCTGTCGTATTGTGTACTTCCCCGTATTTTCTTTTAGTGGCAGGTTAGCGCGAATTTTGGGCGCTTGGGATTTATTGGAGATGGATTTTAGCGTGGATTATTTTTGGGAAGATTTTTAATACAAGAGAGAAGATTGTATTATTTTGATGTATAGAGCATTGGAGATTTGTATTTTATTTTCGAGTTAGTTGTATGTAATTCGAGATACTTGGTATTTATTTTAAGAGATTTGATATTAGTGGTTTCTTTTCTATTATGGGATTTAGATGCCCTATACCTTTTTATATTGTAGAATTGATTTAGTTTATCGTAGTAGCACTCCGTTCGCTCTCTCCGGGCGGGCGGGGTGTTACAGAATGGTATCAGAGCTTAGGTATACGACAACCCTGGGGTCTTGGGTTTTGGGTTTGTTGCGTTTTTTTGGCGCAAATATGGTGATTGAAATTTTTAGAGAATCGTTTCGCGTTAGGCATCTAGATTAGATGTGAGGAAATTATTTTTTAGTGAAGAGATTATTTTTGGAGATTGTTAGCCTGATTTTTTAGAGTTAGGTATTCGGCGAATTTCGAGGGCGAAAATCCATTGTTAAAGGGGAAGTGTAACAACCCGCGTAATTTTGGGGGTATTTTCGAAATTAAGAGGAAAAATAAATTTTGAGATAATTTTTTTTTATTGCTCAAATATGTTGGTTATTATTTTTAAAGGAGAGAATTTCAAACATTTTCGAAATCGGAATTAAAATGGAGTTTTAATTGAATTTTTATTATATAGAAGAGTCCTCAAAATATAAAACTTTCTTAGAGTCCTCAAAACAAAAAACTCTATAGAAAAAAAAATATTTAAAAATATTGAACGGTCCGATCGAGATGAAGTTTTTTTGACATCTTTCTCTCGTCTTTACCTAATTCTCTGTAAAATTTCATCCAATTCCAACGGTCCGATCGTCCGGAATAAAATTTTTAGTGTTTGTATCTGATTATAACTCTTTTCTTAATCAAACTCTTAATCCTTTATATATCAACTAATTCGTGTCTTGGCTTTTCAAATCACTTGTTCTCAAACTTTTCAACCAGAAGACTTCTCCAAAATTACCCCCTTTCATCTACAAACCATAGCCACAAACTTATTCAAGATTTCAACCTTAGATTATAAGGCTTATTTTGTGTTTTCTCGAGTTTGGGCTAGAACTTGATTGGATTATTTTCGCGAGAGGAACGTGATGGTGTGATTAGATTTTGAGGTTGATTTTTATGTGTTGATTCATGTGATGATTTTAAGGTATGGGGTTTTACACAATATGCTCCTTAATCTCGCGAGTGTTTCTCCCTTTGGTTTCATGTGATTATTGACTCATATTTGAATTACTAAATTCATTTGAAAATCTAGAAATTTTTGTTGGAATCTAATTATGATTCATGTGGTATTATTATTGTGTTGAGCATGTTGTCATGAAGATTTTAATATGGGACGGAGTTTAGGCACCCGCCAATATTCCTTTTTCCGAATATGCTAAAAATGCATAGGCGCGGTACGGTGGTGAGGCTTGGTGACCCGGTTAATGTGTTATTGAGAAATTATACTGATATAATTGCTTATGAGATTCACATTTGATTTGAATATTCGTATTCGTATTGTGACGTTTTATTCACCGGTAACATATTTGTTGAGCATCTTTCCTATCGTATTGTGTACTTCCCCATATTTTCTTTTAGTGGCAGGTTAGCGCGAATTTTGGGCTCTTAAGATTTATTGGAGATGGATTTTAGCGTGGATTATTTTTGGGAAAATTTTTAATACAAGAGAGAAGATGGTATTATTTTGATGTATAGAGCATTGGTGATTTGTATTTTATTTTTGAGTTTGTTGTATGTAATTCGAGAGACTTGGTATTTATTTGAAGAGATCTGAGATTAGTGGTTTCTTTTCTATTAGGGGATTTAGATGCTCTATACCTTGTTATATTGTGGAATTGATTTAGTTTAACGTAGTAGCGCTCCGTTCGTTCTCCCCGGGCGGGCGGGGTGTTACACCATCACAGTCTGTTTTCAGGTTGTGGGTGGCCTTTATGATTTGATGTGAGTTGAGCATACTCAAAAAATTCTGGATTGGGTCATTTTCCATTAATCTGTACATTGAAAATATTTTACTATATATAATTTATACTGGATATGTATACATATGAGATTGTAATTTGTGAATGTTGATATAAAATATACTAAAGACGTATACATGAATCTATGACTCGAGAATATTATAGTCTGATACACTAAAGATATAAATTTGGAAAGGTGTCGAGTGTTTAGATTATTTATATTCTTGCATTCATTTATATTTTTAATATTTTAGACATTTGTATATATTTAGTCTTCCCCAATTTAAACTTTTGTACGAGATACATTTATTCACATTTGTATAATTATTTAAAGTTGGATATTAGACTATTGAGATTCATTTTATTCCAGCAACAAAACCATATTTTATTATTTTTTGAGAGCATAAAAGTGTTTTAATTTATCCAACACTTTATCTGATTCATGCTTAAAATACTATTATTTTTTTTACGCCCGTGTTTTTATATTAGAATCGATAAACCTATTTATGAATTTTACGGGATTTCATAAGAAGTTTACTTTCAACAAACTTTAAATCAATCCATTTGGAATTATCTAAATAAAGTTATAATGATTTTACAAACAAGTGTTACTGCTTCCAGAAAGGAAATTTCACTTTGAAATGATTCATGCACATTTTAACTACTCTTTGAAAATTATTTGGACTTTGAATATCTGATATTGCTCATGCATCAACCTCGTTGATCATTTGTTGTATCGACATATACTTTTTCTCATGCGATATAATCTTCGGTGGTTGAGCCTATGACCTAAGATTTAGCTATTTTCCAAAATATCTTTTTAAAAAAAGTGCAAATTTTTTTACAACCAAATCTATCATAGACTAGTGATTTTACCCCCTTGTGATTTTATCACCCACTTTCCTTGGGATTGTTTTCCACTCTTAGAAGAGCTTAGGGTAAATCTTTTCTAACATTATAATTTACATATGTTTTTATAAAACAATTTTTGAGATAAATTATTGATAAAAAAACATTTGAGAGCAAAAAAACTTAATCAAGAGGAAATTTTTTATGAGATTTATTTTTGAGTTTGATTACTTTAGAGGGATAAACCATTGTTTATGTAATGATACAACTTTTATGTTCTCATGTATAGTTTGTTTTTGAAATTGTGTGTTACTTATTACCTTATAAATGTTATACTATTACAACTATGATATTCTGAGTTCTTGATAAAATCCATTTCTAAATATGAAGAATGAACTTTAAATTGGATTAAATTGAAGTTTTATAACATATCATAAGGCAAATTATAAGTTTTAGGGTAGAAAATGTAATTTAATGGAACATTAGGGACACTGATTTAATAAATAAAGTTTTAGGGAATAAAATGAAAAATAAATAAAGGACCTTTTATAAATAAAATATTTTCACGGAGCTCTAAAGAAATGTTAAAAATATATAATATGAAATTACAAAAGTACCCTCAAAGTGTAAAATGACCTTTATACTCTTACCACCTTTCCACCTTGTGCTTAATACCTTTTCACATCGTTCTTGACACCTCATGCTTTATTTTGCCACCTCCACCTTACACATGTCATCCATATAGAGAAATCTACAACACAAATCACCATTTAGTAAAATAAGTCTCTAAGACCCATTCATTACGCAACACCTCAACATTGACTCGCTAAAACGTTGTCACCTGGACATCTATGAACACCGTAATGTTTTTGAAAACCTATAAATAGGGTCTTTAGGATCATTTGAAATTCACGCGAATTTCTTGAGATGTTTAGACATAAATAGTGAGAGAAAGTGTGGGAAAGTTTAAGAAGAAGTTATTAAAGTTCTTAGGGATATTCATCTTAAGGTATTCCTTTACTAATGTTATAATGCATCTTTATAGTTTTAAATTATTGTTATATATCTATACTAAGTATAAATGTTGGTAAAAACATTAAAGATGCGTTTTAGTGAACATAAAATTGTAGGGTTTTCAAAATTGAATTATTTTATGATATTGAAACATATAACTCTCTTTATAATGAATAAATGAGTTTCAAAAAGGTATTTTCGCTGATGAATTTAAAATTCTTTTTGGTAATTAAAAATAATATTGTTTATTATTTCTAAACATAAATTACATTTAAGATTGAATTTACTTATATTAAAAAATTGAACTTGTTTAAAGTTTGATATGGGCTTTTGAAATGATTTTGTTATTGTGGAATCCAATTAAGTAATTCCAAAGTTAGACTTAGTGAAATTCTATCTAGATGAGATGTTATTTAATAGGTGCCCCTATTACCCTACATATGTACTGAGAATGAATCTAGAAATGTTTTGTCTTGATGTGTTGATAATTAATTGTTGCCCCCGTGATCCACCATCTCTATTGGGAACTGACTGATTAGGAAGAACTATAAATTGAATTCTTCAATTACGATCAATGAATTTTAATAATGAAGAAAATGGTTTTTAGTAATCCTTTAAATAAGTTATTATAAAATTATATAGAGCAGATAAACTGGACTTCGTTTAGAATATTTAACTAATCCTGTATTATTTAACGTGCGATCCAAGACTTCAGTATCTGTATTTTCGAATATCTGTTATATGTGAGTACTCAATGACATTCCTTGTGCATTTTGATTATATGCTATTATGCAAACTATATATATATATATATATATATATATATATATATATATATATATATATATATATATATATATATATATATATATATATATATATATATATATATATATATATATATATATATATTATGAACTGATTTTATTCTAAAAATGGATCTAATGCCAATGATTGATTCATTTGTGATATGTTTATATTTGTCCATATAGACACGCCGATTAAAATGAGTATTGAAAATGAAATTTAATATTCGAAATAAGATTCGACCTAAAGGACCTCTTACCGGCTGACCTTCCCAGTTGGGTTATCGCTGGTGTGCCCTAAATAATGAAATGTTACAAACTAGTTCGATTGAACCTCAACTATCGGGGAATAATATGGTATTAGGGTGTACTTTGCTATTAAAATGATATGATTGAAAAAAAGATATTGCATTTGATTTGTCTCATCCGTTCTATTCTGAGCTATATATATATATATATTGTCATTCACTTATAAATATATTACTACAAGTTCCTGTCCATATATGTATATGCCTTTTGTTCTTACTTGAATAAATATATATTTTATGAAAAACCTTTGAATGCAGGGAGATTCAATCTCATTCCGATTTTAGAAAATGTTGTATAAAAAATAATTTTTCAAGAAATAATTAGGCTCGCGGATGGAACGTGGAATGATTATGTTGAAGTAGCTTTTGAGCTCTTTTTGCAATAACTTTTAGTAAAACATTTATTTTATTATATAGAGCATGTTTTGTCTCTCTAGTAGTAGGGTTTTAAATTTTGCTCGTTGATACATTTAATATATGAAGTTTCCTTTTAGAAAGATATGATCACGTAATTCCTTTATTGTAAGTAGTTTATGATTCATGACCATTTGAAATTATTTCCATTGCATTTATTTTAAGAAATCATTTAATGTCGGAATATTGAATGCCTTGGTGGCTTGTCAAAACACTCTTTCCTTACTATTTTGGGTCGGGGTCATGATAGAGGTGTTATCAGAGCATAGGTTATGAACCCATAGACTAATGGACATAAGTTTTAGATGCTATAGATGTAAGTTTTCATACTTAGTATATATTATTAAATATTTGACTTATGTGATAACCCTCCATATGTGTTACATTACATATAATTGTACTTCTAATTTTAAATCTTGAGATAGTATAGTATATCTTACATTTGGCCATAACTATAAAAAAAGGGCTTAGACAAGATCAACTACGTGAACTGGTGATTCGAGTATGGAAGGACTAGAAGGTACATACAAGGCAATTGAAAGTCTAGCAAAGATCGTGGAGCATCAGGTGAATAATGGAGTACCAAGGAATCCTTAACTGAGTAAATGTATTATTGAATAGTTCAAAAAGATGAATCTTCATCTTTCAAATGTACTTCTAACCCCACTAAGGTAGAGAGTTAAATGATGCAAATGGAAAAAATACTTAACGTTCTTAAGTGTATAGATTAATAAAAGGTTTCATTTGTAACATTTATGTTATAAGGTGAAGCTGAGGATTGATGGAGAATGACTAAGAAAATACACAATGAAAAGAATAATCCTATAAATTGGAATGACTTCTTAGCGATTGTCTACGAGAAATACTTCCATGAAATGGTGCAGGAACAAAAAGAAACTAACTTCATAAGTTTGTTTAAAGGAAATATAACGGTTAGTCAATAAGAGGAAAATTTACTGAGTTATCCCATTTTTCCCATCATGTTTTGGTAACAGATGTTTTAAAAGCCAAGAAGTTTGATCTGGGTTAAGGTTGAATATTCATAGTTGGATTTCCATCCTGAAGTTGACATCATATATTGAAGTGGTGACTAGGGCCACGATAGCTGAGAAGGACAATGAAGGATATAATCAGGTTAGAGAGGGGAAAAGAATGTTTGGGAACAAAGAGGAAGGAACCCCAATAATAAACCCTTTAGGATTGTACCCAATTGAGGGCAGTACTATGTAAATAAACCCTTTGATGTTGATAGATGCCAACGATGTGGTAATATTCATAGAGGACAAGCATGTTTCCTAGAGAAAGAAACTTGCTTTGTGTGTTACCAAAAGGGATATATAATGAGTGATTGCCATAACAAAGGGAAGGAACCAGAAAATCCTCTTATTGACAATAAGGATTATGTCAGATGAGGGAGAATTTTTACACTTTTCTATGCAAAGGCTTCTAATGCAGTAGTGTCAGTACACTTTCTATAAGTGCACAACCTTTTTAAGTTTTAATAGATCCTGGTTCTACCCATTAATTTGTGTCTTTATGCTTTGTTAGCCGCATTCCTAATATGTCTTAACCCTTGAACGATAACGTATACATTTTTTCTACTTCTAGTGATTTATTGGAAAGTACATTAGTATATAATCCCTGCCCTATAGCTGTTAGTAATCATAAACTATTTGTTGATTTGATAGTTTTAGACATAAGAGATTTTAATGTCATTTTGGGGATGATGTGTTTACCATCGTATCATGCCAAGGTAGATTGCTTTGATTAAAGGGTTACTTTCCAAATTCCTAACCAATCAAAATTTAATTTTGAAGTAACTAGCATCGTATCTCCTATATGTATTATTTTTGCAATGCAACCCTATAGATTGACCTTATTCCTTGAATTATACTAATCTCAAAACCACCTTATCACATGGCAGGTTTAGAATTAAGAGAGTTAAAATTTCAATTACAAGATCTATTAGACAAGGATTTTATTAGACCAAGTATATCCCCTTGGGGTTTTCTAGTGTTATTTTTTAAAAATAAGGATGGGATGGTGAGATTATGTATAGATTATCGTGAGCTAAATAAAGCGACCATTAAGAATAAATACCCCTACCTCATATACATGATTTGTTTGACCAACTGCAAGGTGAACAAGTATTTTCTAAGATTGACCTTAGGTCAGGATATCACCAATTAAAAATTAAGGAAGAGGCTATTTCGAACCTGTGATGTCATTTGGACTTACTAAGGCACCAACCATTTTTATGAATATGATGAATAGAGTGTTTAAGAAATATTTGGATCAATGTGTGGTCGTTTTAATTGATGACATCCATATTTATTCCAAAAGTATTGAAGAACACATGAAGAATTTTAGATATGGTATTTCAAATCCTTATGAAAGAGAAATTATATGAAAAATTAAAGAAGTGTGAGTTTTGGTTGCCTACTGACATTTATTTTTTAGGGCATGTCATTTCTAAGGAGGGGGTGTTAGTTAACCCTCAAAAGATTGAGGCTATACAAGATTGACCTAGACCAACCAATGTGATGGATGTTCGTAATTTCCTTGGATTAACAGGTTAGTATCGAAGATTTGTTGAAGAGTTTTCTAGTATTGCCAAACCTCTATCTAGGTTAAGAAAAAATAATGTTAAATATGAATGGTCTGAGGAAAGTTGAGAATAGTTTTCAAGAACTTAAGAATCGATTAGTAACTGACTTAATTTTGACTATTCCTTCAAGGATAGGAAAATTGGTGATTTATAGTGATGCTCCTATAAATGATTTGGGATACGTGATAATTCAAAATGGAGAGGTAGTAGCTTAGGACTCGAGACAGTTAAAATCACATGAGCATAATTATCTGGCCCATGACTTAGAATTAATTACTGCAATTTTTGCCCTCAAGATTTTGAAACATTATTTGTATGGTGAGACTTGTGAGATTTATATCGATCATAAATGTTTGAAATGTATTTTTACTCAAAAAGAATTAAACATGATACAAATAAGATGGTTAGAATTGATGAAGTATTATGATTTAAATATTCATTATCACCCATGAATGCTGATGTAGTTGCTGACGCTTTAAGTAGTCTACAATAAATTTGGCATGACCCATTACAAACCAGGAACCTTTGTGAAAGGATTTGAGAAGTATGAAAATAGATGTAAGTATTTATAATAAAAGAGGAATAATCGCAAATTTATAAGTGCAACCCATGTTCATGGAAATGATCAAAATTGCACAAGTAAATGACTCACAACTAAAGAAGATTAGAGAATAAGTTCTCTAAGGGAAGGGAATTGAATTTACGATACGAGATGATATACAGAGGTTTGGAAGTAAAGTGTATGTTCCACGTGATACCAAACTAAAGAGGCATATTTTAGTGGAAAGTCATTACTTGAGATTCATATTTCAGATCGAAGATACAGAGATGTACAGAGATCTTCGAGAAGTGTTTTAGTGGAACAATATGAAAAAGGATATAGAAAAATTTATATCTCAATGTTTGGTTTGTGAATAGTAAAAGATGAACATCAGAAACCATTAGGATTATTACAAACTCTACCAATCCCTGAGTGGAAATGGTAACATATTACCTTGGATTTTGTGACAGGTTTACCAAGGAGCTCAAATGGTAATGATTCTATTTGGGTAATTATTGATAGGGTAACTAAATCTTCCCATTTCATTACCATTAATATTTTCCATTCTTTAGAAATTTTAGATAAATTATACGTGCGGGAAATCATTAGGCTTCATGGAACCCCAATTTTAATTATTTCTGATCATGACCCTAGATTCATGTCCCACTTTTGGAAAAGCCTACAAGCAGCCATGGAAACAAAATTGAATTTTAACACCTCTTTGTATCCTCAAACGGATGGACAATCTGATAGAACGATTCAAACCTTAGAGTATATGCCTATGGCTTATGTACTTGATTTGAAAGGGAATTGGGATGATCATTTACCATTAGTGAAATTTGCATGTAATAATAGTTATCAATCAAGATTTCAAATGGATCCATATGACACAATCTACGGTAGAAGATGTCGTTCTCCTACATGTTGGGTAGAAGATGAAGAAAGAAAATTATTAGGACCAGAATTGATTTAGATCACAACAGATAAAGTGAAATTATTACAAGATTCACTTAGAATTGCTTAAAGATTTCAAAAGAGTTATGTTGACAATCGACACAGACAGTTAGAATTATGAAGAGAAGATTATGTGTTCTTGCGAGTATCTTCAGCAAAGGGATTTCACTAATGAATTTATATTCTTTTTGGTAATGAAAATTAATATTGATTATTTTTTCTAAACATAAATTACATTTAAGATTGAATTTTCTTATTTAAAAAAATCGAACTTGTTTAAAGTTGCATATGGGCTTTTCAAATGATTTTTGTTATTGTGGAATCCAATTAAGTAATTACAAATTCAGGCTCGGTGAAATTCTGTCTAGATGAGATGGTATTTAAGTGGTGCTCTTATGACCCTCCATATCCACTAGGAATAAATCCGAAAACGTTCTATCTAGATAAGTAGGTATTTAAGTGGTGCCCCCGTGATCGACCATCTATATCGGTAACTGAATGATTACGAAGGATTATGAATTGAATTCTTCAATTACGATCAATGAATTTTAAAATTTGGAAAATGGTTTTTAGTCGTCCTTTAAAACAAGTTATTATAAAATTATAGTAAATTAGATAAAATGGACTATTTTTAGAATATGTAATTATACCTGTATTGTATTTGTTAGATTAACATGTGATCCAAGACACTATATCTATATTTTTTAACCTATGTTTTGGGTGATTACTCTATATCATTCCTTGCGCATTTTGATGATATGATATTATGCAAACTATATGTTTTTTGAACTTCTTTTATTTTCAAAATACATCTAATAAAAATGATTGTTTCATCTGTGATATGGTTAAATTTGTCTATATAGACATGCCGATTAAAAGGAGAATTGAAAATGATATTGAATATTGAAAATAAGATTCGGCTTAAGGGACCTGTTGACTGACTGGCCTTTCCAACTGGGTCATCGTCGGTGTGCCCTAAATAAGATATTGTGCTGAACTAGTTCAATTGACCCTCAACTACTGGGGAATAAGATGGTAGAAGATTATGATATTAGAGTGTACTTGGAAATTAAAATGATATGATTTAATAAAAAACATAATACATTTGATTTTTCTCATCCGTTCTATTCTGAGCTATTTGTTTCTATTTATAGTCATTCACTTAGAATTATATTACTACAAGTTCCTGTCCATATATGTGTATGACTTTCGTTCTTACTTGAATAGGTATTTATTTTATGAAAAAACTTCTAATGTAGGGAGATTAAATCTCATTCGTATTTTATATAATGTTGTATAAATAACAATTTTTCAAGAAATAATTAGGCTCACAGATGGAATGTAGAAGGACAATGTTGAATATTTAGCTTACGGAGCTCTTTTTGAGATAAAAGTAGAACGCTTGTTTTACTATATAGATCATGTTTTGGCTCTCTAGTAATAGGTTTTAAAATTTTGCCTTAAGTTGTATTTGTTGATAATTTAATATGTATGAAGTTTCCTTTTAGAAAGATATGATCACATAATTCCTTTATTTTTAGTATTTTATGATTCATGACCTTGTGAATGTATTCTCTTTGCATTTATTTTATGAAATATTTTAAGGCCGGAATATTGAATACCTTTACGGAATGTCACTCATTCCCTACTATATTGGGTCGGGGTCATGACAATTTATATTCTTAAAATTTATCTTTGTATTGTTGAAGTGTTTGATTATCAAACTTTGATCACAAGTAATATTGAAAGATTAAAACCTTTTACCTTTGTTCTTGAGATATAGTACTTGTATTCTTATTCTTGAACACTTATGTGAATTCCTGAAAAATACATTGTGAGATTTGAGCAAGACAAAATCATTTTATGCATTTTCAAACCTTTAGGAAAACTCACGTCCTAGAAAGTGATAACAAAATATTGGTGTCTGCTCAACAAAGTTCGTTTTCTACTTTAAAATGATATTTTGATTAACGGCGTGCCATGAAAAGACATTGGACAAGTATAAAATTGATCACAGTTGCCCGAAAGTTTTTATCATTATGGGTTTTTCCTCATACGACTTGGTGTTGTGTGATTATTTGCCTTATTTCCACACTTAAATTTACTCATCTAAATTGAAGATAAAATTTGATGTTATATAAGTGTTAAATATTTGACCAATAGAACTAGATTGTCTATTTTGTGCATAGAAGGAAATAAAAGAGAACATTGCTTTGATTCTGCATTAATTTTAATTGGATACTTTCACTCCATTCAAGGTTTCAATCATACGACTCTAGAAAGAGATGAAATAGGAAGAAAGAGGAGAGGAAGGGGAATTTTGTTTTTCACACATTTGAAAATGTAACATTTGTAATATATATATATATATATATATAAAATAAATTATAAAACTTATGTATGTCACAAGTTTGGCTCATGATGTCATCTATATGAGCTTTTCATGGACTACCTCTTTTGCCCTCCAAACATTTGAGTTCCCCCTCTTTTTACGCACACTAATTTATTTCCTCCTATTTTTCAAAATTCAAAAATAAGGGTAAAAAAGTAAATTTCTTCTCCAAAACCTCTTTCGTTTCTCTCTACCTCTCATGCACGCATATATTTTTTCAATACAAAGAGCTGAATCCAACCCTAGTCGAGTTAAATCACCCCAATACATTCTCAATCCATATCACAATAGCTTTCTCTCTCTACCCATTTCTCTCCTGTCTCCCTTGCTACCACCTCCCCCTCCTATGCACTGCCTCTCATCCCTCCCACGCCACCACCCTTGATCTCTAACATCTTTTTTCTATCATTTTCATGTTCTCAACTTCTCAAACCCATCAACAAACTAGCCACCAGATCTCAAACCACCGCCCTTTATCTCAAACCCGTCACCAGATCCACTAAACCAGACTCTAGGTACATGGGTTTGCATCTCTCCCCGGTTCTCACAAGTACATGGGTTCTCACAGGTACACGGATTTATAGTGGTGCCCGGATTTATAGATCTCTACATTCTTAAACCCATATGTTTTGTTTGCTGACAATGACGTTAAATCTCATATATATAGTTCATATCTCTACTATTTACACAACTCTACTTTTTGTTGATCTAAAAGGTTTTTTTCTGCTCCACCCATGAATTCCAGAGGGTCTTTCGGTGGAAAATCTCGGCTTTGTGACTCCACTGTGTTGGTAGGGAGAAAGATGAGTTTGAGACATAAGGCAATTGAGTCTGACTCATATGTCAACTGAGTCCATACTCCTAACGTGTTTACACTGGAGGACATCTCTACTATATTGCCTTTCAAATCGAGTTTTATTCGGAGTTCAAAATCCAAAATTGAGACTTAGTTTTGGTTTGAATCGATTTTGAGGATTTTGATTTGGTGTTTTTGGATTTATCATTTGATGATGAAAATAGCTGCGCACGACTCAAGTGTCCCAGGTTATTTCATTTTCACATTTCCACTCTTTGCTCTTTTTTTTTACTGTAATCATGATTTCAGTCTCAACATTTTGTATTTCATACTCAGAACTTAGATTTGTTAATAGTGTACTCGAAATGGGTATCGTGGACAATAGTCCACTTGAAATGGGTATTATGATGGAAAAACTATCCATTTTTGCATCTATGTATATTTTAGATGGGTGTTATCATGAAAAACTATGCTAAGTGATCCATTTGAAATGGGTATTATCAAACCACCGTAAGTACCCATTTGGACTGTCTCTACGTTGCATCTATGTATATATGGACTCTTATATATTTTTGAACTTTTAACCATGTCACTTGAGTTCTTTGCGTTCAGCACATCTTCGCGTAAGAATAGATCATAGTTCTCGGATGGGCCAGAGTTTGCCATCGACGTTCAACACGAGGTCATTATCTTGCCAATCCACCAAGCGTTATCCAGGATGGTCATGATATGATGCAAGGGGTTTTGGTTACATGGATTGTATATTTGAGGAGAGAGGGAAGAAGGTGTTTCTTAATATGTTTTATTGTTTCCAGTTTCATGGTTTTTAGTTTTCCTATTTTGGTTTAGTTCGATTTTAAACTTTTTAAAAATATCTTGACAACTGGAACAACTGGAAGCTGTTGATGAAAGGTAGTCCCCATCATCATTGTATCCATATCCGTCAGATCGTAGGTGAAATAGGTTTCGGATGACGGAGAAAGAAGCGGAATTTTCTTTTTTGTTAAGAAAGAGATGTCACAACTTGGTGCGATTTTTTTCCCATCAGCATCAGTGTTTTTTGGGATGAATTTTTTGTCTTCAAGATCAGTCTTTGTTTCAATATAAAGATTGTGTTTTTCATATGTAGTTTTTGTGATGTTTGAATGCATTAAACTAGGAGGTGGATTTGAGGTGTTTCATCACATGATTTTAGGTATTTCAACATATCTATGTCATTAGTTTTAACCTTTTACATACCCACTTCCAAAGAAAACCCACATACAAAGCAATGGTTTTGTGTATAGGTTTCATACTGAGGATGGTAAAACTGTCAATCTAATTAAGTTTCTTGGGGCTATACCTATACAGGTGCGATATATCTATGGTTATTCATCTTTTATATCCAATTCAAGGTAAGATATAAGTTTAGTCTCAATGTAGATTATTGAATATTAACTGTTAATGGTTGCATCATTTTATGGAAAATAGAACCAGTTTGAAGTTGATTTTTTTTAAAGAAAAACTCACTAGGAGCAATGATTTATTAAAAGAAATAAAAATCATTGCAACTTTAAGAATAAATGATTTTGATTAAATTGTTGCAATTTATATCTCTACTTTCCTTTTGAGATATAGGAGTCTGGGTTTTTTGTGTTCAAGGGTTTTTTTGGGTTGGATTAAAATTTTTTTTTATCGTGTTAAAAGGTAATATATTAAAATATGTTTTGAACTATTTAGAGTTAAATTTTGTTTACTATTTTAGTTTAAAATAAACGATATTAATAATTCAAAAATTGTTTAGTTATATAGATTATTAACCTTTTTGTGAATTTTTAGTCTTACTTTACCTCTCTCTTTATCTATCAAGACTATTCTTTTCTTTACACAACCAAATGTACTTTGATGTACTTTAAACATCAACATATCTGCTAGCTGTAATACCCCGTACTTCTGTCTATATTTATTTTTGGGATTAATTAATTAAATGCGTATTAATTGGAAATTAATCCGGGTTATAAATACTAATGAGATGCGAATTGGTATTTGATTATGTGCATATATGATTATATATGAACTTGGTATTATAAAATTTGTCGTGAGATTTATATACGGCATTTTAGAAATTTTGTTGAGACGCGTGGGACCGCCGCGTCACGGTATAATTTTTTGATAATAAAAAGTGAATTTAAAATCTATAATTCGTATGGTCGTTTTGAGTGCGCCAACGTGTCCGGAAGGGTCGAGATAGTCAGAAAACACTAGCCGGGGGTATAGTTTGGGTCCCGGGGTATTTTTAGGCCATACCGGTAACTTAAAGGGTATTTTGGTAATTTTACATTTTTAGGAATTAAAAGTGACGAAAATTAGAGATGTAAATCTGATGTGGATTAAACCCATTGAGCCCATTAACCAACCCATATTAACCTAGAAGGCTACGTAGGTTGTCATTTAGGTTTTCTAAGTTTCCCAAAATCAAAACCCTAGCCACCTTAAGCCACCATTGGAGAAGAGCTTGGAGAGAGAGGAATTTCTGCAGAAACTTCATCTAATCTACACCAAACTCAGAGAAAACCAAGGCAAGTGACTTTATTCCATTTAATTTCTGAGAATGTCTTTTCCATGTTAGAAAATTCGGATTTATGGTTGTTCTTCATAAAATATGAAAACCCATGTAGTCTAGATCATAAAACTTGAGGAATTTGAGAAGGATTGCATGTAGAATAGTTTGGAGACAATTAATCTGATGTTAATACATGTTTGGGTGAAAGAAAAATGAATTAAATTCTGGAATTGATGTTGATATATATCTAGGGTTCATGTTCTTGATGATATTGGGGAAAAGTATAAAATCTTGGGATTTAATGATGTTTAGGCTGCCTTATTGCCTTAAAAGACGTTAGTTTATGATCTATGCATGTTTTAGTATGATTAGAGGACTTAAATCATTGTTAGAACGAACTTTGGAGAAGGATTGAAGTGATAAAAATGGTGAAAAAACGAGATGGGAAAATTCTGGGCCGAAGCTGGAAGCTCGTTAGAAGCAGCCCCCAGGTCGTTCGAACGAACTCGTTCGAACGAGCTTCTAACCAGTTGACCAGTCGTTACTAACGAGTAGTGATTTCGTTCGATATCTCGTTCGAACGAGATATCGTTAGAAGGGACAGTTCGTTCGAACGAACTAGATCTCGTTCGAACGAGACTTCTAACGAGTTGACAGTTTGGTCCTTTTTGGACTGTTTTGATTTTTGGAGTCCCGTAAACTTGTTCGCGGATATAGATGACCTTCCTTTATAGATGTGAGGTTAGATTTGGGACTTTTGGGTTATTGAGAGGAGTAAATTATATACGAGAGTTATATTCAATGAACCATTTGGGTTGAGACGCGAGTGTCTACTACGATGTGAGGATGAATTATAACACGTATAATTACAAATCGGAATAGTACGAATTGTGATAATTATAGTTAGTACGAGAGTGCGATATGTACTACGATTAAAATACGGTATTACTAAGACGTGTATTTACTTAGTATTGGTATATGAATTGTTTGTATGACATACCTACCATACTTGCTATCACGGGAGGTTGCGTTCGCTTAGGACCCTCTAATCCTTGTGTGCCTACGGGGGGGATATAGACTGGTACCTCGATGAACATAGGTCATAGAAAGACTTATTGTGATATTAATAAGTCCGCTGATCATGGGAGCGTAGGTATGTGCGTGACCCATGTGATGGTGACTGTGTTCGCCTCAATTATTTGTGATGTTGTTATCGGTAAACTACTCCTGAGAGATTCGGAATATGTAATCCTTATGTACGTGATGTACCGGGATGGATAGTAGAGTATGTGTGCACTACAGCTTAGATTGCGGGGTGCTTGTATTGTATATTTATGATATGAATAATATACATTATATAAATGGGAATCCTCATGTTAATGTTGTAAAAATATTTCGGTATTGTTTCGAGATATATAATGAGTCAACTGATAGTTATATCAATGGCATATTTAGTAACTGAGTTTACATTAAACCTCTATTTAATTACGAGCGTTGTTATGTTAATTGAAACCGAGTAATATGGGTAGAACCTTTGGTAGTCTAGCTAGTTATGTTGTCAGTTAGCTAGTAGTATGGGTTGATATAGATGGGTACTTACGTTAGGAGTGCACAGTTAGACGAGAGGTGAGAATATCATGCGAGTGTACGTCCTAACATGTACTTTGCATTTAATGTTTTAAATGTTTTTAAAGCACTTGCAGGTTTTTAAAATATAACTCCACATTCGGGCTCTGACCCGTTTGTTTTTCAAATCTCTTTTTCTTTGTAAAACCATTTTAGGTGCCCAGCCACAAGGACACCAAGCTTAGGATACTCATTCAGGTGACGAGATGTAGCTGCTTGTGGAAGCTACAGGGATTTGCATGTAGATGCTTCTATCTCTTGGATTCCAGAGTCACCATCTATCAGTTGTAGGGCATGTTGCCCATTTCTCTAGAGACATCTTTTATATTCCAGTTTTCAGACTTTAGCATGTTTTATTTCAGTTTCGGTTATTCATTTCAGTTATGGGATTGTAGTGAGGAGTTTTCTTCTAGACTTTATTTACTCTATTGTGATGATTATTCATTTTACTTCAGTGGTGAATGGTGTTATTTATTTCTTCATTACATTTGTTGCATGTTAATCAGACTTAAATTAAAATTTGGCAACTTGCTTTTTAAATACTAGGTGGTTAGAAATAATAAAATGTTTTCGACAGTGATGCTATTAACTGAGCCAACTTGGAATTTTGAATTGATTTTATAAAGGAGTAGCTACCCGGTATTTAATTAGTCGGGGTGTCACAGGTGGTATCAGAGCATCAGGTTCTAGTGTCCTTTAGGATCTGTACGGCTATTATGTTTCCGCTACGTTTTCTTTGATATAGAGCCCTATATTTTAGGACTGTTGTACTCTTTTTGTGTATGCTTCGTTCTTCAGCTATATTAAGTTTATAACCGTGAACTTATAAACTTTGTTCTTATTTCAGATGCCTCCACGACGTTCACGACGAGTTCCCAGGAATGCAATGCCCGAACCTCAGCCCGCTCCAGTTCAGGGCATGATGAACGCCGCAGAGGTTGCTGCTATAGTAGCCCAAGCGGTAAATGCCGCGATTGCCGTGATTCAGCAGGCACCGCCTCAGGCGCCGGTTGCCGCGCCAGCACAGGTTAATGCATTCCCGTCTGCTTGGGAGCGTGTACGAGACGCTTTTCAGAAAGCGCATCCGCCAGAGTTTGCAGGTAGCTCAAACGTGGTAGTCTCGAGCCAATGGAGGAAGTACATACAGAGGTATTTGAGGATGCATGAGTGCACTGATGTTCAGAAACAGGTGCTAGCTACTTTCAAGCTAGTGGGATCTGCACTACAGTGGTGGGAGTCTATTACCACCGCGGAGGAGAGGGATACCCTCACAATTTAGGAGTTCTGGGTGCGGTTCAACCGCAAGTACTTTCTGTCCGCAGTTCATACAGAAATGAGGAGGAAGCTGATGAGTTTGAAGCAGGAGGGCAAGACAGTGGCCGAGTATGAGGCCGAGTTCACTAACCTGTTGAATATCGTTCCAGACGAGATTCCAACAGAGAAGAAGAAGATAGAGAAGTTCACCGACGGGTTGAATTGGAGGATCCGTCAGCATCTGCTAGGGAACCTATCGTTGGCCACGTATTCTGATGTGGTTAACGCTGCATTATTGCACTGCCAGGACCACCGTTTTCATATGGCCGAGGGCAAGCGGTCGGGGGAGTCTAGCCATCAGGGCAGGACTGGAGGACATGGTGCTAGCGGGGCACAAACCGGTCAGGGGCAGAGACAGAATGAGCAGGGTACCCAGCAGGGAGACAATAAGAGGTTCCGGTCAGGGAACTACAGGCAGGGACAGGGAGGTTTTCGCCAGGGCCATCAGGGCCCAAACGGCCATCAGGGCCAACAGGGACAGAATGGGCAGCAGTTTCATCAGGGCCAGCAGGGCCAAGGGAGGAATGGTAACGGCCACCAGGGCCGGGGACAGCAGGGGCAGAGGGGAGGGAACTTCCCAGGGAAGTGCTTTACTTGTGGCAAGACTGGCCATAAGAAGCAGGATTGTCCTGATAGGGGCAGGGCCCCACAGCAGCAGCAGCAGGGTGCTCGCCAGGAGCCACAGAGACCTATGTTTCCCACCGCTCTTCCTGCACCACCACAGATGGCATCTTTGCCACCCATTCCAGCAGTCCCAGTCCAGCAGGGGCAACTACAGTATGGACGTGTCTACAACGTCCACCAGGCTGCAGTTCCGCAGGCATCGCCCGTGATCGAGGGTACGTTTCCTATCCATGGCACTATGGGTCGGGTGTTATTTAATACGGGTGCTACACACTGTTTTATAGCTACACACTTCGCGAAAGCTTTAGGATTGTTAGCTACGGCAGAGAGCACAGTGACGTGTGTCGACTCACCATTAGGGAGTGGGTCACTTATTTTCTTTATATGCCGGGGAGTGGGGGTAGAGATTGGTGGTTTGGTATTGCCTGCAGACATGTTAGTGTTAGATATGCATGTTCACGATGTGATCATCGGTATGGATTGGCTCGTAGCATATAGGGCCATGATTGATTGCTTCAGCGGGAGCATTGTTTTTGCCATTCCGGGGCAAGAGATGTTTATAGTGGCGATGCCTCGCCCAGAGGGAGGATCGACCACTCATCTGTATTACATAGAGGAGGATACCTCTAAGGAGGTTGTGATTCCTTTGGATTCGATCCCGATTGTCAGGGAGTATTCAGATGTGTTTCAGGAGATACCAGGCTTACCACCCAGTCGGCAGATAGACTTCGTTATTGATTTGCTACCGGGTACGAGACCTATAGCACGTGCACCCTACCGTATGGCTCCAGCTGAGATGCGAGAGCTACGGGATCAGATAGAGCAGCTGTTAGGGCAGGGCTTTATTCGCAGGAGTACCTCACCTTGGGGCGCTCTAGTTTTGTTTGTGAAGAAGAGGGATGGTTCACTGAGATTGTGCGTGGACTACCGAGAGTTGAATAAGGTCACGATACGGAATAAGTATCCGTTGCCTCGAATCGATGACTTATTCGACCAGTTGAGAGGAGCTTCTTTCTTCTCGAAGATTGACTTAAGGTCAGGATACCATCAGTTGCGTATCAGGGAGGAGGATGTCTCGAAGACCGCATTCTTGTCGAGATATGGTTCTTACGAGTTTCGGGTTATGCCTTTCAGCTTGACCAACGCTCCAGCAGTGTTTATGGACTTGATGAACAGAGTGTTCATGGATTTCCTAGATCAGTTTGTCATTGTCTTCATTGATGATATTCTGGTTTACTCTCAGACAGAGGAGGAGCACGCCGAGCATTTGAGGCAGGTTTTGCAGACACTTCGTCAGAACGAGCTGTATGCAAAATATGAGAAGTGCGGGTTTTGGCTGAAGGAAGTCCAGTTCTTGGGTCACATTATTTCCGACCAGGGAATATCTGTCGATCCGGGGAAGGTGTCAGCGGTGAGGGAGTGGGGACAGCCCACGACACCAACGGAGATTCGTAGTTTCTTGGGCTTAGCAGGATACTACAGGAGATTTATTCGGGGTTTCTCGGAGATAGCAGGTCCTTTGACACATCTTACTCGTAAGGGTGTGCCATATATCTGGAGTGATGCCTGTCAGTTGGCATTCGATGAGTTGAAGGACAAATTGACCTCAGCACCTGTGTTAGCATTGCCGAGACCGGGAGTTGAGTATTTGGTTTACACTGATGCGTCTTTGCAAGGACTGGGAGGTGTATTGCAGCAGGAGAGACAGGCCATAGCTTATGCTTCCCGTAAGCTTAAGCCTCATGAGAAGAATTACCCCACGCATGATTTGGAGTTAGCAACAGTGGTATTTGCCTTACGGATTTGGAGGCACTATCTTTTGGGGGAGAAGTTTCAGCTATTCACGGACCACAAGTCACTACAGTATCTGTTCACGCAGAAGGAACTGAATATGCGGTAGCGTAGGTGGCTTGAATTTGTGAAGGACTACCAGTTCGACATCCAGTACCACCCGGGTAAGGCTAACGTGGTAGCAGACGCGTTGAGCCGCAGGCCAGCAGATGAGGTGGCAGAGGTGTGGAAAGCTAAGTGGAAGGAATTGGGACACCAGGATGCAGTGGCCCGATCTTTCATGTCTGTGATGACCGTTACCCCACAGATTGTCACGAAAGTAGTACGGGCACAGGCTAATGACTCGTTCTGTCAGGAGCAGATAGTTCGATTACTTGCAGAGGGAGCCGAGTCCTATACCATTAGCTCAGACGGGGGATTGCGCTTCAATGGGAGGTTGGTAGTTCCGGAAGGGGAAGAATTGCGGCACGATGTGATGGCAGAGTCGCACGGCTCACGGTTCGCGGTACATCCCGGAGGGGACAAAATGTACCAAGACATGAGACGGAAATATTGGTGGAGCGGTATGAAGAGAGATATCGCTGAGTTTGTCTCAAAATGCGCCACTTGTCAGCTCGTAAAAGTGGATCATCAGAGATCGGCAGGATTGCTACAGCCGTTAGAGGTTCCAGTGTGGATGTGGGAGAGCATATCCATGGATTTTATCACGGGGTTGCCTACGTCGTAGAGGGGTCACGACTCTGTTTGGGTAATTGTGGACAGGTTGTCCAAAGTCGCTCACTTCTTACCCGTAAGGACTGATTACACTACGGGACAGTATGCCCAGCTCTTCATTTCAGAGATTGTGAGACTTCACGGTGTGCCCCTAAATATTGTGTCTGACAGAGACAAGATATTTGTTTCGAGGTTTTGGGAGAGTTTCCAAGAGGCAATGGGCACGGAATTGCGGTTGAGTACGGCTTATCATCCGCAGACTGATGGGCAGACAGAGCGCACCAATCAGATGTTGGAGGACATGCTACGCATGTGCATTATTGACTTCGGGGGTGGATGGGAGCAGTACCTTCCACTGATGGAGTTTGCTTACAACAACTCCTATCAGTTCACGATTGGAATGACTCCGTTTGAGGCATAGTACGGTAGGCCTTGTCGTTCCCCAGCATGTTGGTTGGAGGTGGGGGACAACAAACTACTTCGGCCGGAAGTAATTCAGGATACTTCGGCAAGGATTGAGTTGATTCGGAGTCGCATTCGGGTAGCTCAAGACAGGCAAAAGAGTTATGCTGATGCGAAGAGGTTTTTCAGGGAGTTCCAAGTGGGGGACCAGTTTTTGCTCAGGGTTTCTCCGATGAAGGGGATTATGCGATTCGGGAAGAAGGGGAAGTTGGCACCGAGGTATGTGGGGCCGTTTCCTATTATTGAGCGGATCGGACCCGTTGCGTATAGACTTGGACTACCGGAGCATTTGCATCGGATTCACGATGTGTTTCATATTTCCTCGCTGAGGAAATACCTTAGAGATAATTTGGCTCATTCTCACATTGCTGTGGAGGATATCGATCTCCAGCCGGATAGCTCCTACGAGGAGGGGCCAATTTCTATTTTGGACCGAAGCGAGAGGAAATTGCGGTCAAAGTTAGTTCCGTTAGTGCGTGTTCAGTGGCGACATCACAATGTCGAGGAGTCCACATGGGAGCGCGAGGATGAGATGCGCGAACGTTATCCAGAGCTATTTTTAGCAGGTACTTTCTAGTTTCGAATTTCGGGACGAAATTCAGTTATTAGGGGGGGAGTATGTAATACCCCGTACTTTTGTCTATATTTATTTTTGGGATTAATTAATTAAATGGGTATTAATTGGAAATTAATCCGGGTTATAAATACTAATGAGATGCGAATTGGTATTTGATTATGTGCATATATGATTATATATGAACTTGGTATTATAAAATTTGTCGTGAGATTTATATACGGCATTTTAGAAATTTTGTTGAGACGCGTGGGACCGCCGCGTCACGGTATAATTTTTTGATAATAAAAAGTGAATTTAAAATCTATAATCCGTATGGTCGTTTTGAGTGTGCCAACGCGTCCGGAAGGGTCGAGATAGTCAGAAAACACTAGCCGGGGGTATAGTTTGTGTCCCGGGGTATTTTTAGGCCATACCGGTAACTTAAAGGGTATTTTGGTAATTTTACATTTTTAGGAATTAAAAGTGACGAAAATTAGAGATGTAAATCTGATGTGGATTAAACCCATTGAGCCCATTAACCAACCCATATTAACCTAGAAGGCTACGTAGGTTGTCATTTAGGTTTTCTAAGTCCCCAAATCAAAACCCTAGCCACCTTAAGCCACCATTGGAGAAGAGCTTGGAGAGAGAGGAATTTCTGCAGAAACTTCATCTAATCTACACCAAACTCAGAGACAACCAAGGCAAGTGACTTTATTCCATTTAATTTCTGAGAATGTCTTTTCCATGTTAGAAAATTCGGATTTATGGTTGTTCTTGATAAAATATGAAAACCCATGTAGTCTAGATCATAAAACTTGAGGAATTTGAGAAGGATTGCATGTAAAATAGTTTGGAGACAATTAATCTGATGTTAATACATGTTTGGGTGAAAGAAAAACGAATTAAATTCTGGAATTGATGTTGATATATATCTAGGGTTCATGTTCTTGATGATATTGGGGAAAAGTATAAAATCTTGGGATTTAATGATGTTTAGGATGCCTTATTGCCTTAAAAGACGTTAGTTTATGATCTATGCATGTTTTAGTATGATTAAAGGACTTAAATCATTGTTAGAACGAACTTTGGAGAAGGATTGAAGTGATAAAAATGGTGAAAAAACGAGATGGGAAAATTCTGGGCCGAAGTTGGAAGCTCGTTAGAAGCAGCCCGCAGGTCGTTCGAACGGACCAGTCGTTACTAACGAGTAGTGATTTCGTTCGATATCTCGTTCGAACGAGATATCGTCAGAAGGGACAGTTCGTTCGAACGAACTGGATCTCGTTCGAACGAGACTGCTAACGAGTTGACAGTTTGGTCCTTTTTGGACTGTTTTGATTTTTGGAGTCCCGTAAACTTGTTCGAGGATATAGATGACCTTCCTTTATAGATGTGAGGTTAGATTTGGGACTTTTGGGTTATTGAGAGGAGTAAATTATATACGAGAGTTATATTCAATGAACCATTTGGGTTGAGACGCGAGTGTCTACTACGATGTGAGGATGAATTATAGCACATATAATTACAAACCGGAATAGTACGAATTGTGATAATTATAGTTAGTACGAGAGTGCGATATGTACTACGATTAAAATACGATATTACTAAGACGTGTATTTACTTAGTATTGGTATATGAATTGTTTGTATGACATACCTACCATACTTGCTATCACGGGAGGTTGCGTTCGCTTAGGACCCTCTAATCCTTGTGTGCCTACGGGGGGGGATATAGACTGGTACCTCGATGAACATAGGTCATAGAAAGACTTATTGTGATATTAATAAGTCCGTTGATCATGGGAGCGTAGGTATGTGCGTGACCCATGTGATGGTGACTGTGTTCGCCTCAATTATTTGTGATGTTGTTATCGGTAAACTACTCCTGAGAGATTCGGAATATGTAATCCTTATGTACGTGATGTACCGGGATGGATAGCAGAGTATGTGTGCACTACAGCTTAGATTGCGGGGTGCTTGTATTGTATATTTATGGTATGAATAATATACATTATATAAATGGGAATCCTCATGTTAATGTTGTAAAAATATTTCGGTATTGTTTCGAGATATATAATGAGTCAACTGATAGTTATATCAATGGCATATTTAGTAACTGAGTTTACATTAAACCTCTATTTAATTACGAGCGTTGTTATGTTAATTGAAACCGAGTAATATGGGTAGAACCTTTGGTAGTCTAGCTAGTTATGTTGTCAGTTAGCTAGTAGTATGGGTTGATATAGATGGGTACTTACGTTAGGAGTGCACAGTTAGACGAGAGGTGAGAATATCATGCGAGTGTACGTCCTAACATGTACTTTGCATTTAATGTTTTAAATGTTTTTAAAGCACTTGCAGGTTTTTAAAATATAACTCCACATTCGGGCTCTGACCCGTTTGCTTTTCAAATCTCTTTTTCTTTGTAAAATCATTTTGGGTGCCCAGCCACAAGGACACCAAGCTTAGGATACTCATTCAGGTGACGAGCTGTAGCTGCTTGTGGAAGCTACAGGGATTTGCATGTAGACGCTTCTATCTCTTGGATTCCAGAGTCACCATCTATCAGTTGTAGGGCATGTTTCCCATTTCTCTAGAGACATCTTTTATATTTCAGTTTTCAGACTTTAGCATGTTTTATTTCAGTTTCGGTTATTCATTTCAGTTATGGGATTGTAGTGAGGAGTTTTTCTCCAAACTTTATTTACTCTATTGTGATGATTATTCGTTTTACTTCAGTGGTGAATGGTGTTATTTATTTCTTCATTACATTTGTTGCATGTTAATCAGACTTAAATTAAAATTTGGCAACTTGCTTTTTAAATACTAGGTGGTTAGAAATAATAAAATGTTTTCGACAGTGATGCTATTAACTGAGCCAACTTGGCATTTTGAATTGATTTTATAAAGGAGTAGCTACCCGGTATTTAATTAGTCGGGGTGTCACACTAGCCCACAATGCCGAGCACATGGCTCAATGCACTTTGATGGAAATTATTTTAGTACAAGTAACTTAAGATTACTTAATGTACTACGATGGAGATTATTTTGATACAAAGTAACTTTATTAACCAAAAATTATTTTGATACAACGTAACTTTAATCATATTTGGGAGATGATTTTTATGAATTGAACCCGAGGAACACCATTTTTAGAAGCTAAAGCAACTAAGAAATCTACAACAGAGTTTTCTTCCATGAAGTAGTGCTTAATCTGAAATGTAACTTGCAATTTCTATACATGTACATTTATTACCATGGTAACATTTTACATGTACGTATATGAAAGTATCACTTGAAAATTTTTTGGTTACGTCCCAATTGGAATGAAATTGTCATTTAATGTATATAAAGTACTCGGGGAAATTTGAAGAACGTGTCAATTATAAGGCTGAGTTTGGGATTCTGTTCGGCTTTGAGCCTCATCCCACCCCATTATTACAAATGTGCCACGAGTTGTTTGATCGATCGAAGATTTTTATTTTTGATTAGATTGAAAATTTATTATAGTGTTAAGTATTACATTTATCATCATTTTATTGGTAAAGTTGTCTATTGTAGTTATAAATCGTTGATTTGTTTTATATAATGTCCGGGATGGACTATTTGTATTGCTGAGTAGTTTTGGTTTCTTAAATAGGTGGATAGTCCTATAAATAGAGGAAGTTTTGTCAATTTTTTTTAATCGTGTACACTTTTGTGTTTTATAATAAATTTTATGATTAAATGTATTAGTTGACATAGTTTTTTTAAAGAAGTTTGTTTCGTTCAAGTATTTGTTTGATAAATTTGGACATTTTGAATATTGTACCATTGGTTGTTATCCCTTAAGCAGGGTGGATAGTTTAATAAACAAAGGAGATTGTCCTTTTTTTATAATGGTTACTTTGTTAATTTTAAACATAATGTGAATTGGATTGATAAATTTAAACTATTAGAACGTTGTTGGATTATTTGTTATTTATTAAGCATGGTGATTAGTCGTATAAACAAAGGAGATTATAGTCAATTTTTTTAAAATTACATTTTGTTTTGTTGGCAAATAATTTTTTTTGCCTTCTTGCAATTTTTTTGCCATTTTGTTGGCAGATTGGTTCCTCATTTTTTTTTCCATTTTGCGATTATCAGCGTGCCTTCAGGCACAGGCATACCCTAATATATATATATATATATATATATATATATATATAATGCTCTTGTGCGGACTAGTTCGCATTTTAAGAATGCGGACCAGACATGTGTCACCCAACGGTGCGCCTAGAAATTATCGCCTAAATTATAGGCGCACTCTCTCTCTTTTCTGAGCTCACTTCCAGGTGACACATGTTCTGTCCGCACTCTTATAATGCGAACTGGTTCTCACAAGAGTAGGACTGTATATATATATTGGATATTGCTTGTGTCAAAACATTAATTCATGGACTACGTCAAACCTAAAATCTTGATTCAAATAGATGAACGAGATTTTCTTTGTCCTTTACCGATAGAGATCTTGATTTAAAAACATAAAAACCACTCGAGTTTTTGATGCCACCCGTTCCTGAAAATAAAGAATATCATTTTATAGAATTTGACTAAACTTTGGTTATTGAACAAAGTTGCATGTTTTACCAATCGAGAGATATTTTCATAAAAATATTTTTGAAAAATACTTTTTTCTGAGTAGTGTATTTTTTTTTTTATTATAATAGGGATCAAGGATCATTGTGAAAAAGATTTTAAATATCTTTTTTATTTTAGTTGCTAGCATGACTAGATAATAAAACCATTTGCTATGTTTTAAGGAAAATCATGTTCATGACATCATTTTTCAATTTTACACACCACCCCAACTCAAAAACAATTTGGGGTCACAATTCCCTCAATCGTGCGAATGATGGAGCCAAAATTTTGAAAATTTGCTGTGAATAGCCTTGTTTGCCTCCAATTATTTACAACTCTTTTACCTCATTTCAAACTATCTTATCTGAGGTGTTTCTCATATTTGAGAGATTGTATATCTATATCAAATTAAAAATTTGAAAATCCTTTTAGATTTTGTGAGTTTTTAGACATAACATGAGATCTACATTTGAGAGTTGATTTGAGATGATTTTATCCACATTTAGCTAAGTTTATATCTGAATTCTAATTCAAGTTTTATGATTTATACTTTTAGATCTCAGAAGAAGGTGTTCTAGATATTAAGAGTTGGAGCATGGGGTGGATCTAGGGCAAAGAATGGACTTCAGTCTTCGAGTGATGGAGCTTCACTTGGATTTCTCATTGAAATATGGAAGATTCATGATATTCATCGGTCCATACTTGTGAATAAACTTGATTGATTTTTCTTCTTATATCACTTAAAGGATCATTTCAAATTTACTGAGATGCTAGGTCACACCGAAAGTTTTTACCCATAGGTTAAGGTTTTTCGATGTATACCCGGTGTTATGTGTTTGTATGTGATTGCTTAGTATTTTTGATTGCCTAATTATGTTTGTATAGTTGCAATTTCGCTAGATCAACTTATGATTTGAAAAATTGATTTAGATATAAGTTTTGTGAATTAGAAAAACAAAATTGGGAATTATTTGTGTTGTAACCTATTCACCATTCTCTAGTTTTTTTTAGAGTGAACAAACATTTGCATTTTCAATTGGCATCAGAGCAAGTTTGATCAAATGGGACTTATATCTTGAGTTTGATCCTTGTTTATCAGTGTATTTACTATATTTGTTCATGTCCGTGTATATTTTGGAATAATGTTCTTTAGGTGTATGTCCAGGTAATATGTATTCGTCCCAAAATTCATCATTTACAAAAAATACTTCACATGCATCGAGCGTGTCAAGTTTCCAGATTTCGCACACTGAAAATAATGTGAGTGATGAAGAGTAAATATGTGAAATTAACTACGAATAGAATAAGTTATTTTATATGTCATTCAATTTGAAAAAGTCCATCATCAAAAGGAGAAATAAAATAAAAGTTTTTAAAGACAAGAGTGGTTTGTTAATAGAAATGGACAAAATGATTTCACAACTCAAATATGAGTTAAAGCGTGTTAATGAAAAAACCTATTTTTTGAAAGTTAAAAATAGGAACTTCTTGAAATGAAATGTAAACTTGAAAAGTGGAAAAATTTGAACTCAAAGAAAGAGAATATCAAAAGGTGGTTGTTCCTCTAAAAAATGATTTGGCTAATGATTTGTAGGGGAAAGTTTCTTTAGAGGGGAGATTCATAAATATGAACAAAATTCATTTTGAAAAATACATGATTCCTAATGGAAAGAATTGTATTAGAGTTGATTATTTTGATTCTTCTTCTAACTATAGTGTGACATTTTGCGTGAAAATAAAGATGATAATCAAGAAGGTTTTACTTAAGTTAAGAATGAAAAAAATGGCTTTTAAAGGAAAAGAACTTGATAAGAAAGTCTTCCCTATTAAGAGTACAAATATTATGGTTGATAGAGTTGTGATGAATTCAAATATCAATCAATTTATGTTTGTTCAAAAATCCTCAAAAGCGAGAAAATAAAATAAAAGGTTTTAATAAAAAAAAAATCATCATTTTAAGCAATGTGAAAATTATTCAAAAGAGAGAGAGAGAGTTTTTCAAAACCAATAATATCAATATTTTCCAATAGAAATTTGATTTTTTTTCTAAATCGTGAGAGGACACTTGAAGATCTTTTGTTATAAACTTCAAAGGGATGAGAAACAATCATATTCTAGATTTTCAAGAAGAATTGATTTTCAAGAAGTGAACATGAAACTTGAAAATAAATTGAGAAAACTCCAAAAAGAACTTAATGATTTGAGAAAAGAGCTTAAGTGAAACCAAAGTAGCTGGGAAAAGAGAGTCACATGTGTTGTTTGGATTTTGAAAATTTTGAAACTCTAAATTCTTTAATTTTTTAAATTTGAGTAATTGGTATCATGATTGTGCTTACTTATATCACATGGCCAGGGAAAAATATTGGTTTACTTCTTTTTAGATTTTTGATGGTGTCTTGGTTACATGTGGAAATGGAAAGAAGTCGAGAGTGATTGAAAAAGGAATGATACGAATTTTGAATAATTTCACACTTCACAAGGATCGTGATGTTGAAGGACTTAAGGATAATCTCATTAGCATCAGTCAATTTTGCGAGGATGATCATTTTCTAAGTTTATCTAAGAGATAATATTTTGCTAGTAATGAAGAAAGTTGTGTTATAATAAAATATTTTAAACGTGGTGAATTTTTTTATGTTTTGTTGAATGAATCAAATAATGGGTGTCAAAAACCAAAAATTAATTTGGTTGATCAATGGTTTGAAAACGTATATTTTATTAAGTTAGAAAACGTGGGTTCAAATTACTTTAAATCTATCTCAACTAGAGTGGATAATATTTCAACTCATGAAATGATGAAAATGGTTCAATATTCTACAAATGAGTATGAGAAAAATCAAGTTTTGAAGGAAAATGTATTTGTTGATTCAAGTGGTTTGAATGTGAAAGAAAATGATCAAGTTGTTTTCAAAGGCCAATGCTTCGAAGAAGGTCATGAAAGTTTAAAAAGACATTCTCCAGTCCTATACTTGAACATTTTGTCATGAAATGGGTAATTTGAGTGAGTTTTTCTACTAGTTTTTCAAAAACCAAGTAGAGTCAAGAGTTGTTCCTAAAATGATTCTAAGGTGGTTCATTATGAAACTTATGTTCACGCCAATTGTCATAGAACCGATAATCTTAGATATTTTTTCTTCATATTTACAAATTCTCATATTAGCTCACATTCACTTGATTTGCTTGATGACTTGAAAAATGAATTAATTGTGCTTATGAAGAAAGTTAATAAGTTGAACATGGAATTTGGTAAGGCTTTAATGAAGTGAAGTGTTTTTTTTAAATGTGTATTTTATGAAAAAGGAAAGTTTTAAAAAATGAGGTAGTTTGGATTGGAAACCTCATGTCATTTGAAGGGTTTCCCCTAAACTCAATAATCCCAGTTCAAGGAATGTTTTTAAAAATAAAGGTATTTTAAATGTTAGTATGTGTGTTTTTACCTCTAAGGGTTACTCATCTTAAAGTGTTCTCCCACCTCTCATTTCTACCAAATAGGTTCTTCCCTACACTTGAATAGCTTGCCATTTGTCATAGCTAGGATCATATAATCTCATGTTTCATATATTGTCTTAGGATATGTGTTGGGTGTTGATGTTGTTTGTGTATGATTTATGTTGTATTAGATGTATATACATATGATTTTTGTATTTTTTTTTGTCTTGTTTGCGTTTATATTAAGAAAATTCCAACAAGATTTTTGAGTTTTTTTAAACTACCTTGTGATACATATATATTTTTTTAAATAAAAGGACTAGGTCCTCAAATTTATTTGATAAGGTATAAAAGCCCTACCAAGGTGGCTTGTACAAGCTAAAGAAATTTTAAAAGGAATCTAAAACAAATTTATATCCTAGAAAATCTAATTGATAGAAGGCCATGAAGATCCATTTTATAAGCACCTCTAGTTACTTTGGGGAGATCCATAGAGATATGGAATTTTTCACTAACAATGTAATGAAATCCATGATTTTCCAAGTGATCTAGTACTTGTTTTTCTTCTCTCCAGACATGGGAAAATACTAAGGCTATGGGATTATACTTAATCTTCTCTATGATATCTATAAATGACCAAGGAGGTTTGAGAATTTTGCCCTTCAGAATATCAATTACTACTCTAGACTCAACTTCCACTATAACATTATGAAGATGAAAAGATTGACATATTTTGATACCTTTTAAGATTTACATGCATTCAACTCTAGTATTAGTCATTGGATACCTATGTGATGATAAAGCTTGTATAAACTTCCACTGTCATCTCTTATGATGCCACTTGTACCTGTTATACCTGGATTGCCTTTGGAGACCCATCAATGTTAAGCTTAAAGAAGTTTTTAGAAGGAAAAGACCATTTAACAATATGGATTAGGGGAGAGGAATAAGCATAAGAGATACCATAAGTGTCTTGGACCTCTTTATGGTGTTTGAAAGATGATTTGAAAACAGATTTAGAAGAGTTAACTTTGATGAGGTTGATGAGATTATTAATAATTCTTAAACAGACCATAGGACCTCCATCATAGATGCAAGATTTTATGCTTACCCAAATTTCCCATAGAATACAACAAGGGTTCATCAAGTGAAGGTAATCAAGATAGTATTTATTAGATTTAGCCATCCACGAGGACTTAAGGGTTTATTTATCTCATACATTATTTTGTTGATATATCCTTGAAAAATACAAAAACATATTGTTCGGTTGATTCTTTAATTCATTCTTGTCCATGTTTTCTGGAATATTTTTATGAGCTTATGCGTTGATACATATCCTGTGATATCTTGTGTTGATTTTCTTAAAGATGTTAATCTTGTTGATGGGCAAATATCCGTATTTATCTTTTATAATGTTTCTTGGATATTTGGTCTCACGAGTGTTAAGATATTATGATCTTCGTGCATCTCACATGATTAATGTTTTTTTTGGCATATGTGTTTCTTGTTATAGATTTTTGCGCTTATTCATATGTTCTATTTTCATGATACAATGCCTTTGGTTTATCTCTTCATGGTACTTGTACTCCCATTATATTTCACATGCTTTACATGTCTTGTTTTGCCATGTTCCTCATGATTTAATCTTTGTAAACATAAAGTTAGGGGGAGTGATATTTGGTTTAAGAGGAATGATTTATGACACCCCACCCAATTAAATATCGGGTGATCAGTCCTTTATTAAATTTAAGACATAATTTTCTGTTACTTCATTCTTAGCATCAATGTCAAAAGACATTTGACATTATGAATCACCTAATAAATAATTAAGTTAGTGCCAAAACATTTTTCATTTAGTTATACCCAAATAATCCATTAATAAATTTCTAAGCATAAAGGCATAAATTATCTACCATCCACATGAATTTAATAAATAATGGAAACTGCTGAAATAAATAATACTGGATAAAACATTCTATTTCAAAGTCTCAAGCTAATAAACCATTAAATACTCAAATGCAACTGATATGAACTACTAAAGTAAACTCAGTACAATCTATCTGATAAAATGACTGAGAATGGGCTACACATGCCCCCTAAATGAAATTTCTGAATAGAACTGAAAGAAATTATAGAGGCATCTAAAGGCAAGAACCTGCAACTCCCACAACCGCTGTAGCTCCCTAAACAATCCAAGCATCTAAGTCTGGTAACCTAGTGGATGGGAACATGATATAATACATATATATAGCAAAAGAGAGAAGAATAGTAAAAGACGGGTCAGAGCGCAAGTTGTAAAAATATTTGATTTAGCAAGTATTGAAAACTGTAATAAAGCAAGTATTAAGTGCATGTTAGATTTGAACTATCACATGAGATTCTCACCTCTCCGCTACTGTGCACGCCTAACGTACATATACTCCAACCTAGTTATCTATAACACTCCCAAATAGGTCATAGGCTTATACTTATAATTATAACTCATAGAAGTATCCCGTACCACCCATACCATACGCTATTAAAAATAGTTTATCCCAGAAAACCACATTTCATGTTCACCATTCGAATAGTTAATCTTTTACCCACTAAGATCATTTTAATTATCATCATTACTCTATCTACTAATTTCACACAATATAATTATTCAAAAGTGTATATATATATATATATATATATATATATATATATATATATATATATATATATATATATATATATATATATATATATATATAAATAATAAAGTAGGATGGTGTTTTTACTATTCATAAGTTGGGGACATACTTCATGGTGAGGATTAAAGCCAAAAAGGCACTAGATGGAGGGTTGAGATTAAAAGATTTTCTTTTCCTTTTTTGTCCCTTTATTAATTTCTTTCCCCCTCTTTTCTAACAATTCATTCCCTTCCCCCCTCTTACTCAAAATTCAAAAATATGGTTAAAATAGTAAATTACACATTTCACTTTTCGGAGAGGAGTGTTTTAGTCCCGTTCCCTCATTCATTCAGTTACCCCCATAACCCTCACACGCACAAGCCTCAAAATTTCATCTCCCCCCGCCTTACTTTGTCTACCTCTGGAGATTGCCTTACTTCGTCTCCACCACCGCCGCAGATTTTGAGGGGTTAGGGTTTCATGCGATTTTTTTATGTTGTCCAACTATATTTTTATGCGATTGTTTTTACACACACATCTGATGGGCTTCTGAATGTGTTAGATCTGTGATTAGTTTCTACTTAACAATTTGACCTCCCAAGCCCTAACCTGAAATATCTCAACTATGATTTCTTCACTTGTTGATTTGGTGTTAGCTCAGATCTAAACTCGATGTGTGTGTAATAAAGTAAAGAAATCGCAGTGAAGAAATCGGTTCAAATTAGAGTTATAGATTTGTTCAAATTAGGTTTTGTCTACAAATTTAGGGCTTTGTTATACATGGTTTTGTAATTTAGGGTTTGTAACACATGATTTTGTAATTTATGGTTTCGTATCTAATTGCTTTTCGTGTTTTTGTTTTTTTATTTTTCTTTTGCAGATCAATACATGTATACTCTCCAATTTTGGGATCTAAACGGGTATACGCTTCTATTTATACCACCCACACTACCACATGCTTCGACTGGTGTTTATTTTTGTTTTGTAGATAAAAAATTATTTTTATTTTTTGATTTAGAGGCATCTCACCCATGCATTGATCTTCAACATTGATTCAAATGTAATATTTCTTGCTTTATCTAAAATATTTATTGCAATAGTTCAAAAAAATTATGGTGTTAATTAATCATTTTTGTTTATTTTAGAGTTGGAGTATTCATGGATATTTTGTAGGTATACTCTCGGTTCTTTCTTGGTTATCTATCTCACCACCTATCGAAAAGGGGATCACATTTTTTGTTCAAACCATATTGTGTTTCAGAGTATGTCTCTCTCCCTCTGTTTTATTTTTTGTTTGAAACATTAATATTTTTCAACTGGATTTTCAGATCTAATTCTCATTGCTTGAATAATTTCTCTATGTTTTTCTCCGTAATGTAGTATATTGTGATAATTTCAAGTGTTTAGTTTGTTATTTTAATAAGTATGGATTTTTTATCTATGTTTCTAGGCCTCTCCATGATAGAAAAAATTTTGACCAGGTTTTTATGATCTCAGGCCCACTTAATAAGATGATTTATTGTTGAGTTGGCCTTACTGAAGCAAGAGGTTTTGATGCTTATCAAGGATGACATACTTTATTTTGTTGATTTTAGACCTTTAATTTATTTTTGATGATTCAACGGTGCATCTTTTTTATGATTTAATGATATTGTTTGACTCTTTAGTTGGGTTGAGTTTGTAATTTTTAATACCCCATAAACATAGTTAGGTATCATAAGGCTCTTGGTTTTGGGTTTCTTAAATTTTAAGGTTTTTTATGTAGATTTTTCTAATTTTGGGAGGGTATTTGAGTTTTCTGTAGACTTTATTTTCCTTCCAGATTTCAAACTTTTGGCTTTAAGTAAATGATTATTTTGGGTATGATTTATGGGTTCTTATTAGTTTTATTTTGATATTTAGGTACTTACTAAATTTGTTTCATAATTATATAAGAACTACTCATTTCTCTAATTTTTTACTCTCTCAAGTAGACCGCAGCTCTGTATTGAGTTATTTTACATGTCTCTTACATATTAGTTTAGTAATTTGTGATTATTCTGAAGTATGTACAAGATGTGAGAACACTAACTTTTTTGTATTGCTTGATCTTGCAGGTTCTCGAAGAGAACAATTATGTTTCATGACATCAATAAACTTCTTGATTTTCTCAATGGTGTGCTTACTCTTTTTTAATGTTTGATTGTAAACCTTTTTTATGGATACTATGACATGTTATTATAGATTTGTATGTCAATTTTTTAAGAGTAATTCGTTTGTTTTTGGGTAATAAATTTGTGAAAAGTGTTTTTTAATAAAGTAATCGTGTGTTATAATGCTTTAATTATAATAGCGATTTCATTGCCAATGTAATATTCTAATTTGATCTTCATTATTATGATATTGATAAGTTTTAGTCATTGTAATATTCTAATTTTCTCTTTATATTTCAGGTTATCTCAAACAGAGGGAGAATGTGGTAATGTCAGTCTGATCCAATTGGTAAGCTTCATAACAAAAAACATTACCTTTTTAGTTATGTTTATTAGTATACAAGAAGTTTACTTGATTTCTTTTATGTGATATGCTAATGTCAGCTTGATCTAAATAACATTAACAGAATGCATGTACAATGTCTATAATTAGGCCTTTCTTGATGATGCCCCAAAATTTGGAATATAACATGCCTCTAAAACCATGTAGACCGAAAGAACTTTGACCATTTAGATATGAAATAGCTGCCAACCAAGGATGAATTTGCATCATTAATGAGTAAACTCGGAATAGCATCAAGAGGTTGGGGATGGCAAGTGGAAGGTTCTGTATATGGGTAAGATTGGAAGTTATTGATAAAAGGCCTCTTGAATATCATTTTGATTATCAACTTAAGTATCAGCAGACTTATTGATTTTTTGAACACAAAGTTGATTTCTTTTAGCTTTGACTAAAGAATGAAAAAACTTAGTGTTTAAATACCCTTCTTTAAAGGATTTTAAATTGGATATTTATTTTTAGAATGTCTCCTATGTCTTTAAAACTAGACTTAGCTTTGACTTTATATGCTTAAACGCATTTCTAATATATGTACCAGATTTTGGTCACAATTAAATTCCTTGGCAATTAACTCATATTCTAAAAATTGTCTTTGAAAATGGATTTGTTACGCCTCTTAAGATTAGCTTTCAACATTTACCTTTTTAGTTATGTTTCTCAGTATACAAGAAGTTTAGTTGGTTTCTTTTATGTGATATGCTAATGTCATCTTGATCCAAATAACGTTAATAGAATATGTGCATGTACGATGGCTATAATTAGGCCTTTCTTGATGATGTCCCAAAATTTGGAATAGAATGTGCCTCTAAAACCATATAGACCTGGAGCACTTTGACCATTTAGATTTGAAATAGCTGCCAAAATTTCATATTCAGAAGGAAAGTCATCCAACGATGAATTTTCATCATCAAGGAGTAGACTCGGAATAGCATCAAGAATTTGGGGATGTCCAGTGGTAGGTTCTGTATATGGGTAAGATTGGAAGTTATTGATAAAGTCCTCTTGAATATCATTTTGATTATCAACTTAAGTGTCATCAAACTTATTGATTTTTTGCGCACACAGTTGATTTCTTTTATCTTTGACTGAAGCATGAAAAAACTTAGTTTAACTCCCCTTTTTTAAAGGATTTAAAATTGGATATCTATTTTTAGAAGATGTCCTATGTTTTTAAAACTAGATTTAGCTTTGACTTTATATGATGCATCACATTTCTAATATCTGTACCAAATTTTGGTAACAACTAAATTCCTTGGCAATTAACTCATATTCTAAAAATTGTCTTTGAAAATGGATTTGTTACGCCTCTTAAGCTTAGCTTTCAACATTTACCTTTTTAGTTATGTTTCTCGGTATACAATAAGTTTACTTGATTTCTTTTATGTGATATGCTAATGTCAGTTTGATCCAAATAACGTTAACAGAATATGTGCATACACGATGGCTATAATTAGGCCTTTCTTGATGATGTCCCAAAATATGGAATAGAACATGCCTCTAAAACCATATAGATCGAAGCACTTTGACCATTTAGATCTGAAATAGCTACCCAAATTTCATATTCAAAAGGAAAGTCAACCAAGGATGAATTTTCATCATCAATGAGTGGACTTGGAATAGCATCAAGAAGTTGGGGATGGCCAGTGGTAGGTTCTGTATATGGGTAAGATTGGAAGTTATTGATAAAGGCCTATTGAATGTCATTTTGATTATCAACTTAAGTATACTTATTAATTTTTTGCACACAAAGTTGATTTCTTTTACATTTGGCTGAAGCATGAAAAAACTTAGCTTAGCTTTCAACCTTTGATGTTTTTTGAAAAGTACTTGCATGGGAGAGGCTTGAATAAAAATTTCCAAGGATTCTTTTATCACTTCAGAAATATCAGTATTATTGAACCAAGACTTTTGAAATTTTAAAGGTTTTAGACAATTATCCCAATGAGTTTTTATAGAAAGCAAGAGGGGAGAATGGTCTAAGAATTTTTTATTTAGGTGAGTAATAACGGTGTCGATAAAATATTCTTCCATTTGAAATTGATAAGACCTCTATTAAGTCTAGAAATAATGGCTACTCCTTCATCTTTTAAATTTCGCCAAGTATATTTGGATCCCATGTAATGAAGATCAGTAAGACAATTTGTGGAAGTTATACGTTTAGAGTCTTACACTACATGAAAATTTATATTATTACCCCCTATTTTTTAATTTTGATCAAGGACTACATTGAAATCCCCAATAATTTAGTAAGGAAACTCATCATAAGTATATCAAAACATATCAATATGATTCCAAAGAGAGATTCTTTCACTTATTGTTTTCTCAACATACATAATTGATAATATAACTGGATCTTGAAGTAATTGATGTTCAAGTTTGAGGCATCAAATCCGATCTAATCTTCACATGTATAACAGTGACACTTATAACAAATATCCAAAGAAACTAAATTTTTTTTGATTGATTTCTTTCTACAACTGTTTACTACCAGATAGTATTCAGGTTACAACAGTCAAACATCTACCTGATCATGTAACATATTCTGATGATGGGCCAGATTCTGCATCATCTGCATCTGTAGAGAGTGACGGCGAGGACAGAGGTCATTATCTGTTGATTGTGGAAAATAGTGATGTGGAATTACTCAAGGACAGACAAGTGAGGCTAGCTAATGATGTGCTCTAAGAGACACTATTTTTCCTTGCCGCTGATCTAGATTATCCTACAAACTTTAAAACATGACAAATGTAATCCGCTGGAGGAATGAATATCGATAATTTTCCGTAGAGTATGTTTTATTTTTGCATTGTCCAATGTGGTCCTCAATTAGATTTGTTTGAAGGGATGGTATTGACTTAGTTATTGGCCGGAATGAGACAGTAATCAGGGCAAGCACAAAGTGTTTCAGATCTTCCTGCCATTGAGTTTTACGTTGATCCGTGTTTTGTTAGTGTACTTTTTACTTAATTTATATATGCTTTTTTAATTTGTATACCTTTTGATTTATGAATAATTTTATATTATGTTTTGAATGAATGCAACTTCCATGATATTGATACCTATAAATTACGCTGGGCACTGATTGTCAAAGATCTGTAAGTATTTTTATTGCATTAATATTCTGTCCTTACATTACTTTTTTCTGTATTATACTTTCCAAATGATGTACCATCTTAGTTTAGATCTCTATACTAATTTCAAAAAATCTTTCAATGACAAGAGTGTTGTTCAAACTTTTTTTTCAGCACCAGAGGTTATTCTCCTTTTTTATTATTTTGCAGGCATAAGTAGGCTTTATAGTTGAAACTCATATTGCGTTAGATGGAATAGATGGATTATTGCGTTGGAAAACATCACAGTGCTTAAACAACAGTTTTAAGTGTGATTTTTCAACAGATGTAGATATCACAGTGATTTTTCATCCGTGAATATCTGTTGTAATATTCATATGTTGAATATAACATTGATTTTTCCCAACAGTTTTAAGTGTGAATATCACAGTGATATCTACGGTTGCATCTATGATCCTGACACAATTGTTTTCTTTTCTCTGTATGCGCTGTAATATCATTGCATCTATATTTGTTCTTTTTTTTTCTACTACTTCGTTGGTAATTTTGCGCTTGATTTACATAAAATGGAGATTCCATCTCATATTTTAAGATACTGTTTGGGATTTCCCAATTCTAGATGACTCTAAAAAATTAATTGTTTCAAGGTTTGTTATTTGTTTGGCCGGTTAGGAATGATCACGTGTTACCAAGACTCCCATGTAAAATTATCTATTTTTTTGTTTATTGATTGTGTGACCATGGGATGTTTCAATTGAGTTTTTTCTAATCGTAATTATTTAGGTTGTCGGATAAGTTTGATTCACCTCAGTGTTCACCAGTCACCATTCAACGGGATTTATTTTATAGATATGGTACTCTCATGGAGAAGGTCTCTGATCCTCGCCATATTGATTTTGCTCATCACAAGGTAAAACATGTTTACTTTAATAGGTATTTGACTTTGATAGTTTAATAGCCTGGAGTTGTTTTTTAACTGAAATTATACGGATCATACGCGGTTGATAAATAACTTTTTGCCTACCTTGAAGTTAACAGATCCAAGGATGAAAAACACAGATTCGAGAATAATAAAGTACAAAACCAAGAATAACCAAGTACAAAATAGAGCTTCAAGAATAACTAAGTACAAAACAGAGCCAATCAGATCCGAGGTGAAATTGACATTTTTATCTTAATTTGATTGATGTTTTTTCTTTAGTTATGTTAATTAAATTATGTTGTTATCCCCATAAACATATCATGGAATGTGTTGTAAATTTGATGGTTTAATTGCCAAATCAATAATAAAATATCAAATTTATGTATGTTTTCACTTCATACACAAGTTTGGTGACGTCGATATCTTCACGTCGATATCTCTCTTTTTTGGTCATATTTTTATCTTATGTTGATATTATTTGTTCAGGTCTTTATTTGTTGATATTATTTTCTCATTTTCCCTTTTTTATGACATCTGTGGCACTTTGTTCAGGTTTTAAGCATTTTTGTTGGACATATCATGAAAGTGTTTGCCTTGGGAGCACCCCCTGATCCAATCAATATTGAAATGGAAATCAGAAGTGCATTTTTTTCGGGTGAACAAACTCATGCGGACCGCAACACTGCACGACACACACTGGACATTGGGAGGAGAAACATCGAAAGTTATTTGATGACCCAACGATGTTAACGCTCAACCAGTTGACAGCGATAATTATAGATTTTAGTACTTCGTTTTTATTTTAGGTTCTATATTTATTAATTTGTGATCTAGGGCGATGTTCGCTAAAAATTATGGGGGTCTTGATTTGAATTTGATTATATATTCAAGTTTTATGTTAGTATTTGTATATTTGAAATTATGGATAATGTTTATACGAGGTCTGAGATGGATTATCACTATTATTGTTGTTGGGAGTATTTTTTATTTTTTAAAAATGGGAAAGTCCTATAAACACAGGGATTTTTGCCCAAAATTTCTAAAATCTTTAAATGGCATTGTAAAAAAACTTTAGGACTTAATTTAGATGCTTATATGAGATCCGTGATGAATTAAACACATTGAATAGTTATTTAAACGTATGAAAATTTGTCCAAATTTTTTGAATTTTTTACAATTATATGTTGTAAAAAAAGTTTTGTACATAGTAGGTTCGTACCACGGTGAATGTATATATGTACATAAACACGGTGTTTGTATGTAAATACGACGTATGGTCCAATCAATGACGTACACTTTCAAAATTTTGCATCGTGCCTTCAGGCACGGGCATACCCTAGTATATATATATATATATATATATATATATATATATATATATATTCTCACATCATCCCTATACATATATATACCAATCCCGCACCCTTAGGTTAAGACCACTTAGCGCAATGCATACTCAACTATCATATCTCGGTGCATCACTAACAGCATCAAGGACTGCTGGTTCAATCTCTCACGAACCATAAAATTCAAATCACTATTATTGGAGGCGAACATAATCCCCAGTCAAATGGGTCACGCACATACCTACGCTCCTATTCCGCCGTCGAAACTATCCTACATCTCAGATAGCACGTAACCAAGTTCATATGCTCTGGGCACAAGCCAAATATCCCGCCAATGGGAAACATAGGATAAGACTGTCCACTACGCGAAAACCTCATTCTAATAACAAGAAGCGTAGGTATGATGTACACATAATAATAAGCATATGTTAGGGATTCCCACATCCTATAAAAAGAATAGATAGGTATTCACCCATCCTAAACATATATTTTCCATACGTAGTATTCTCTCATTACTACTTATAATATAATTATTTCGATTATTCTCTTTCAAAATTTTCAAAGTTAACTTGTCGTTCCAAATATTTAAAGTATTATTATTCCCAAATCCTTCCCAACAAATCTTCCCTATGCTAAATCATCAAATAACAGTTTTCCTCACTCAAATTAACTATGTAACTCGAATTGAGCTGAAATAGGATTTTTCAGGTTTTGGACCTATCATTCGAACCAGGCGTCATGTCATTTGAACGACTTCTCGCGAGAACAAGCATCGTTCGAACCATCTTTGCACGACATCGCGCGACTTCTCGTGACCAGCACTGTTATGTCTTCAACCTCTAGCAGTTACATTTTTATCAGATTTACAACCCTAAAACCTCTAAGATTTCAAACCAAACACCAATCTATCAATTCCAAACATCTTCCTAACATCTATATATGATTTATAACAATATAACATCATTAAATCATCACTTATCATCAATCAAATTCGAAAAACCCCAATTTAATTATCAAGAACCCTAGTTTTGAAATTTATATGCATAACTCTAAATTAAAACCCAGATTTATTCCAAACAGTATCATAAATTCGTGGACATCATCCTATCTATATGAGGAATGAAACCCTTATTATATCAGTCCTAATTTAAGATCAATTCTCCTAAATTTTCACCAAATTCAATTTATAGCAATGGGGTAATTACCTACTCTAATATGAACACAACTATTGCTAAAGAAAGCAAGCAATAAACACTTGGCTCGAGTTGACAGTCTGATCTGCTGATGAAATTGGTATAGACTTATTCCTCGTCTTTCGATCTATGCTTTTTTAGGATTTGAGTGCGAGTTCTTGACTTTTGCACCAAGAATACCTATGGACTTTTCGTCTTCCTTGGTGGTTCTCTCTCTCTCTCCCCCCACCCCCTTTCTCTCTCTCTCTCTCTCTCTCTCTCTCTCTCTCTCTCTCTCACACACACACACACACACACACACACATAGGTTTAGAAACCGACAGATTCCCTCTCACCCACGTACACTCATCTTTAATTATCTAATTTTCATCGATAATAATTCCCCCAAAATTCAAAGGACAAAAATACCCATGCGGGTGCCGATTAGGCATAAAAGTATTTCGGAGTCCAAATAAAATACCCGGGTAGAGTTTTTTGACTATGTCGACCCTTCCGAATGCTATGGAGCACTCAAAATGACCATATGAGTTACTAAAAAAATTATATTTTTAGTCCATTCAATTAGTCCCGATATGACTCACACGCGCATCCTGACTTAAAATACTAAACTGTCATATTTCATAATTCCATATTATGTATTCACAGAGTAATTTTCAATACTTCTCATAGATAAGTATTAACCCTTGGCACGCTAGTTAATATTTATTTTAATCCGGGTTAATTACAAATAAATTTCTCACCTTTTAATTTAATTAATCCAACAATAATAATTAATCTCATAATTATTTAATATCATAAAAATAAGGGGTGTTACATACTCCCCCCTAATAATGGAGTTTTGTCCCGAAATTGGAAAAATAAGGCATATATGGTAAGAATATATCTGGATATTTCTCCATATATCCTCCTCTCGCTCCCAAGTAGACACCTCTACATTATGAGGCTCCCACTAGACCAGCATAAGTGGAACTACCTTTGACCTCAATATCCTCTCGCTACGGTCTAGGATAGCCACGAGCCTCTACTCATAAGAACTGTTAGGCTGTAAATCAATCTCCTCTATCGCAATGAGAGTGTGGGCTAATGTAATACGCCGTATTTTTATGGCATTTAATTATGGGATTAATTAAATAAATTGGGATAAAATAATTTAAGATTAATTCGAATTTTAAAATAAATATTTACTAGCGTGACGAGAGTTAGTAACTATATATTGAATATTACTAGATGAGTAAAGTAATAAATGAGATTAAATTTATTAAAATTATCGCAAGTAAATAATACGACAATCATAGAAATTAAGTCGGGACGCGCATGTGTCGCGTCGGGACTAAATTAATGGAATAAAAAGTACTTTAATTATAAGTCACCCATATGGTCATTTCGAGTGCACCAATGTGTCATGAAGGGTCGAGATAGTCAGAAAAGTGTACCCGAGGGTTTAGTTTGGGTCTCGGGATGTTTTTAGGCCTAACCGGTAATCTAAGAGGGCATTTTGGTAATTACCATTTTAGGTCTTAATTATGGACGAAAATTGGAGCGTTATATCTAATGAGAGTTAGAGTCCTCGAGGGTTAGAAACCTTGGAGTTGCAGCGAGGCTAAGGGAGAGAGAAGAGAGAAGGCTTACAAGGAGGAGAGCCACGAACCCTACACCACTCTCATCAATTCCACCACCAACGCACAGATTGGGAGAAGGAAAACGTTCCTATACCACTCAAATCCTTTGGACCAGACCTTTGATTTCAAGGAAAGTATCTAACTTGTTGTTCTGTAGTTGATAACACATCCATGTTAGTTTAGGAGATGGCAAATATATGATTTCATGCAACATAAATGATAATTGGGAGATTCATACTGAAATTCTAAATATAAATCATGTTAGGACAACCCTATTGTTACATGTTGAGGATTGATTGTGAAATTGATGTTCAATAGAGGTTAAATTTTGGAATAATTAGGAAGATATTGATTATGATGATAAAAATAGGGTTCTTAATGTATTAATTTGAATTAACCCTTTAAATTGATGGCCTTTGATGAATTCATATATGTTTTACGTAAGAAATCATGTATGTAGAATAATATAACTGTTGGTTTGATTTGTTGGGAGTTTAGGAAGAATTAATAGAGGTTTTGAGAATTTATGTTGAGGAAACCCGCAGGTAAAGAATTGTAGAATTTGGGCCAAGAACTGCTAGATCGATCGATCGATCGACCGACCCCCTTTCATCGATCGATCGACTCCTCCTGGAAAGGGGAACTGTTTCTCCTTTTAAATGTTAATCCAATCCGGATGTGTAAGGGACTTTGGACATAATTCTATATCCTAATGGGACTTGAGAAGGACCATTAGGGTATATGTAGGGTCCGGATATGACGATTTTATATGGGATTCATACGGGGGATTTCGGGGGTATAAATTGAATGGAAAATCGTGCGTATGTTAAATTAGGTCTTGTAAGAATCAAGAAGGACTTAGACTGGTAGGGTAGTGAGTGTACATTTACTGATTTTATATTTATCGAGAGGATATACTTCGAGAGTCGAGAAATACTTAAGGACTTGCGATAATTGAGAAAATAAAAGAATTATTTAATTACATAGAACTCCGGGGTTATATGCCACACATGGTTCGGATATCTTATGGGTCATGGGCGTACTTAGATGAATAATGTGAATATATATCGCTTCATGTATTTACATATATAATATTGTATTTCTATGTGTAATCATACCCATGATACTTCCTATCATGGAGGTTTTCGCACCGGGACATCCTTATCTTGATTGGACCTTTATGGGGGATATTGACTTGTACCCTAGAACATAGGATCCCTAGAAACAGGCTATCTGAGAATGATAGTCAGACTGTCCTAAGAGACGTGAGGGTATGTGCTGACCTCTTAGTGACTAGGAACTATGCTTCGCCTCCAATATGTGTGTTTTGTGTTAATATAGTTCGAGAGTGATTCTGGACTAGTATTTCCATTTGTACAAGAGATAAGGGGACTTGATAGCAGAGTATGCCGGCACCATAGATTTATGTGGGGTGCCCTATTAGTATATATATTGTTGATGTAAAAAATTAGATTATATCTAATTATTTAATCACAGATAAAATAAATGAGACAAAGAAATTTTAAAGTGGTTCAGCCTTATAAGAATGGCCTACGTCCACTGTTTCTGTTATTGTTGTCTGTTTGGGAATTCTCGATTACAAGTTTGATTAAGAAATTCCGGTCCCCCTACAATGAGGGTAATACAATGTATTTATATCCCTAAGGCTGTAATGTAAAAGGGTAGTACATTCAATGTTGTACATGTGAAAGGGTAATACATTCAATGCCCCTTAAGTGTATACATCTGAATGATAAGCATTTAATGAACAGTCAAACTGTTAGTTATCCTATTATTAATGCTTTGTTCGTGGTACAGCTCAGATCGCCTAAGCTGCTCGGACCACCTAAGATTCTCGATACTCAAAAGTTTCTCGGTACTCAAGAGTTTCTCGGTGCTCAAGAGTTCCTCGTAGAGTTCTTGTTGGTCGGAGCGTCTGAGTTCCTCGGGGAATCCGTGTTCCTCGTTGTAATATGGTTCCTCAGAGCGTCTGAGTTCCTAGGAAGTGTTTGTTATTGCCACGTAGATTACCATGTGTCTTCACTCAATTGAGCCATGTCAGCAGACTAAATTTGGTATCAACAGAAGCCCTCAATGTTTCATAGTTCGAAATTTGAGGAGTGTGGAACATTCTTTCTCGAAATATGGTGGTTTTAAATGGTCATCCTAAAATTTAGGAGTTCTTTCTTTTGTATTTATTTCTCCTTCCAAATTCGTAGAGTCGGTCTTTTTAAAATTTTTCTACTCGCTTCGATTCCCGCCCCCCTTTTGTCCTTTTAGCCGCCGGTAACGTAACCATCTCTTTTTGTAATCATTACTTTTAACTTTTCCCAAGGCAGAGTATTTCAACATTACAGAAAATCCCATCATCTTCTACTTTTTCAAATTTGTATCTTCGAGTTTTCCATTGTCTTACTCTCTTGTGCGTTCATCCTTTTCATTGTTCGTTGTCAACAGATCCACTCTTTTTCTGTAAGATCTTCTTCCTTCTTATTCATTTCCTTTATTCATCATGGTTTACCTTGTTGAATCTCTTGATAAGTTTTGTTCTAATTTTTCTATTCCTTCATGGGTTGTTCTGGAGGAACTTTCTGAACCTTCCGATTATTTCCGTTTGGCTGAGGGACATTGGTTACCCAGTCTCTTTATTGCTGAATGTGGCTTTTCTTTTCCGCCAAATCCTTTATGTCTGGAATTCCGTCAATATTTTGAATTTATTCCTGTAAGAATAGCCCCCAATACATGGAGAATAGTTAATGGGGTTCATAGACTAAATTAAATTCATGGAACTCGCATAGGAATTCTAGAAATCATGTTTTGTTATAGATGGGATGTTGGCGATAATACTTTTTATTTAAAAACTAGGTTTATAAATAGAGCTTTAGTGGTCAATCTCCCAGATGCCAATAGGGACTACTTTGAGCATGGGGTTGTTATAAAAAATTGGCAACATGTTCCTTTATCTCGAGATGAAGTGTATCAGGGTCCCAGATGCCCTCCCTATGGTAATGGGATAGGTTATTTTTATTTTATTTTCAAAATTATGCTTCTTCTATGATTGATAAAATGTGCCACTGATGTTTTAATTTTGATTTATTTGCAGTTGATAGCAAAAGAAAATCCCCAAAAGAGGCAGACGTTAACATAAGGCATTTAAAACTTATCTAGAGTTTGCATCAGACTGTTGCCGACGAGCACATTAGGTCGGCTTCATATTTACTGTAGTACAAGAGTTACACCTCCTCTTTTACTGCTCGTCCGGTGATAAGCGATGCAGAGCCAATACTAGCTTCTACAAGTTCTTCGCCTGAGTCACACATTCCTTTGAGTGAAAGGATGAAGAAAAGAAGACCTCCCACCCTTTTTGAGAAACCTGCCTCTGGTGCTGGAGAGGCAAAATGAAGTAAGCTTGATGTCCCAGGAGAAGGGACAAAGAAAATTGATGCACTCCCTTCGGCTGCTCCTGTGAAGGTTTCCGAGAACCCTCCGGTGGCCCCGAGCAAGACTGATGCTCCAAAAAAAGTGATTGTCATATCACCGACCAAGAGTTCCTCCTTGGTCGAAACTATTCCTGTTCCCCCGAGGAAGCTGAAGAAGAGATCCTTGGTCAATTTGGCTAAAACCATCTCTCAGCCCCCAACTACTGGAACTGGTGTTCCTACTTTTATTCCCCCGAGCTCGGCCATGATCTCGGTGAAGACTTGGATCATTCCCAAGATCCAAGGTACTGAAGAAAACCTTTCTCGAGACATGGTCACCTCATTGGCTGCTCGCCATATTGCTTCTGTAAGTCTTATTATTTTGAACTTTTCATCTTTCCCTTGTTATATCTGTCTCTGACTTGCTTTCATTTTCTTTTTACAGTTGGTGAGCTGCTTTAATACAATTTTGAAGAAAGATGAAGCTATTAAAGCTTCAAGATCCTCATCTGGTGTGGAGGAAGCTCTAGTGGGCCTGACGCAGTCTTTGGAAGATTCTCGTCAGAAATATGCTGATGATAAGGAAACTTGGGAGAAGAGGCTTGCTTCGACCGAGAAGGAGAAGGCTCAGTTTATTGAGGTCTCCAAGGGGTTGGAGAAAAAAGTAAATGATTTGGAGAAGAAGAATAAAGAGCTCAAAGGGAAGCTAAAAAATGCTGGGGAGCTTGAAAATAAGCTCAAGGCTGCTGAGGAGGAGTTGGGTCAACTTCGGGAAGTAAGCCAGCAGAAGAAGGAGGTTGAGAATAAATTGAAAGATACTGACGACCTTCTTTCCGAGAAGCTTTCCTCGGAGAAGACAAAGAGGAAATTGGTTGTGAAAAAATCTTTCAGCGCTGGCTGGGATAAAGGCTGGAACAAAGACTTGGCTGCCATGATGTCTCAAGTAGAATATGGCAGCCTCAAATACTTTAGAGATGGGTGGGTCACTACTCTACAAGAGATGAGAGTTTATGAAACTTCTTAACTATTTCAGCGGCACATCCCTGGTCCCCCTCCAACTCCTAAAGACGAAGAAGATGACGAAGCTGCCTCTGAGGAGTCTTCTATGGTGATGGAAGATCAAGTTTCTCATCCCCCAGCTATCCAACCCGCTAACGAGGAACTTCAGCAACTCGTTACTTCATCCGAGCAACTGCCAGCACTTCCCGAGTAACCCCTTGTTTCATCCGAGCAACCTACCTCCTCGTCCCAACCTCCAGAGAAGGTTTTGGGAGACAAGGAAAAGGTGTAGATTTGTTCGAATTTCTCTCTATTTTATTTTCCTTTGTCAAATGTAACTTCTGAACATGTAACTCTGAACTTTGTGACGTAATAAAATTTGAACTTTTGCTTATGCATACTGTTGATTCTCTTCTTCATGCTCTGTTTGTACTCTTATTGATTATTGCCTTTTCTTCTTCTACTAGTTTTTGGCCAGGATGGAATTATTATCTGCTCACGATACAAAGCTGTTGAGGTAATGCAATGAGTATTTTAAGGCTGGTCACACAGATCTGAGTGCAGCACAAATCGTCAACATCCTCGACTAAGATGCTTTGGAACAGGCAATTAAAGCCTACCAATATTTGAAGTGTCTGGTTGATCATGCAGTGGCCAATAATGTAGCTTATTATGAAATGATTGAAGATCTACAAGGTACTCTTGACGAGCTTCAACAATAATATAAGGAGTCTTAAGCTCTTTTGCACGAGGGATACGAGAAGAAGTATCAACAACTTAGTGCAGATAAAGGGTATGATAAACTGTTGGCTGCTTACGATGTGAGAGAAAGAACTTTGAAAGCCGAGGTCGAGGAGCACATGCAAATAGCCGAGTTGTTGGAGCAAGAAAATAACAGCTTGCAAAGAGAAGTATCTCAATTATAATCTGCTGCCTCCACCTCAAATGTTTTGGTCCCTGTGAACGATGAGGGATTCTCTTTCTTGGAGGTTGAAAATGCCAACCTGAGGGACGAATTGGAGACCTTGAAGAGAGCTAGCCCTTCTACATCTTCTTGGGGATGAGAAAGAGCTCCTCGTGGACGAGTAAAGGCTGCTTGGATTTCTGTCTAGGAACAGAGAACTCAATCTACTCTAGAGAACCAGGCCTTCCAACTGATGGCAAAGAACCAGGCATTGGTTGAGATGTCTAAGAAGGTCAGGAGTCTGGACGAGCAGCTTTCTGCACAGAAATCTATCTTGGAGAATAAAGAACTCTTCATAAAAAATCTTCACGAGCAACTGGAAAGATTGACATATCAATTCCACAAGCAGCCCAGAGAATTCTGGATGGCTGGCTACAACGAGGCTCTCTACCACTTGGACGATCGTATCCAAAATGCAAATAATGAGGGCTACAAACAGGGTTGGTTGAATGCCTTAGGTGTGCTGCAACTGGAACAGGGTCATTACCTGTGGGATTACCATAATCCTGGGCTGCTCGACCTACCAGTGCCACCATTCAAGCTTGATATGAGTTGGATCCCTGCTCGGGCCATCCCTCGGTGTTTGATCTCCAAATACCTTGGCGATTACAATCTCTAATCCAATGTTGAGATATCTCATCCCGAGCACCTACTAGATCATCCATCTGTGATGAATATCAGGATGCTAAAAGATCTTAACTTCATAAATTCCCCTCATGCTTTAAATGATCCACCTGCTGGCGAGGAACCTGTTTCAAAAGCAGAGGGGAATAAACTAATAAAATAGGGATCTTGATGTAATAAATTTGTATTTTATTCTTGATGTATTTTGTTCTACATTCAATGAAATAATTTTATTTACAAATCTTGACTGCCATTGTCTTGTAATTATAAAACACTTTTACATCTGTGCTTGTATATCTGTTGAAAAGATAACAACATTGTGTTATTTGTCGATCAACTTATTGTCGACTAGTTTGAATTTGTGGTAATCATTTGACAAAAATGATGTTTTGTTTCTCGACCAACTTAGTAGTAATTTAAAAAGTTACGAGTATCAAAAATTTTTGCTCGATCACTTTTTCATATTCATAAAATATTTCCGACCAACCAAGGTCGGTAAAATTTCCTTTTCGACCAACTACAGTTAGTGGGTTTTTATTCCCGACCAGCCATAGTTAGTGGATTTTTTCTTAACGAGCAACTTTGGCACTTTTTTGGAATAGTCGTACCTCCCGACCAACCTTAGTTGGCATTTTCGAGAATATATTTACTTCCTAACCAACATAAGTTGGCATTTTTAGGAATCGTTTTACTTCCCGTACGAATACATTTACTTCCTAACCAACATAAGTTGGCATTTTTAGGAATACATTTCCTAACCAACATAAGTTGGCATTTTTAGGAATAGTTTTACTTCCCGTAGGAATACATTTACTTCCTAACCAACATAAGTTGGCATTTTTAGGAATAGTTTTACTTCCCGTAGGAATACATTTACTTCCTAACTAACATAAGTTGGCATTTTTAGGAATACATTTCCTAACCAACATAAGTTGGCATGTTTAGGAATAGTTTTACTTCCCGTAGGAATACATTTATTTCCTAACCAACATAAGTTGGCATTTTTAGAATACATTTCCTAACCAACATAAGTTGGCATTTTTAGGAATAGTTTTACTTTCCGTAGAAATACATTTACTTCCTAACCAACATAAGCTGTCATTTTTAGGAATATATTTGTTTCCCGACCAACCTTAGTTGGCGTTTTCGGGAATAGATTTGAGTAGTTCGAGTTTTGCTGAGTAGTATGTAACACTAGTATTACGCAAAAATTTCCAACAAAAGGAAAGAACTGGGAAGAACGTTGTCACTTTATTCATACTGATGAAACTGCATTACATGAGAGTTTACATTACTGATAATATTTGTGCAGGTGTTCTGCATTCCATGCATTCTTAAACTCCTCCCCCTCTAAAGTTGCTATTCGGTAAGTTCCTGGTCGAAAAAATTCTGTAACTCGGTATGGTCCATGCCAGTTTACCTCCAGTTTATTGTGCTTTTGAATCACCTTCTTTAGCACATAGTCTCCTTCTTTCAAGTCACACTTCTTTACTCTCTTGTTGTAGAACAAAGATGTTCGCTGCTTGTAAGCAACATTTCTAATGGATGCTTCTTCTCTAACCTCCTGGAGCATGTCTAAATCCAATCTTCTCATTAAGTCGCTGACAGGGGAATTGAAATTCAGTACTCTGTGTGTTGGGAGACCCAACTCGGTGGGTATAACAACTTCACTTCCAAACGCCAGCATGTATGGTGATTCTCCAGTTGCTGCTCGGGGAGTAGTACGATAAGCGCACAGTACTCACTGTAACTCGTTGATCCAGTTTACTTTTACGTCCCTTAGTCTTTTCTTCAAGCCATTTAGCAGTGTTCTATTCGTCACTTCAGTCTGTCTATTGCTTTGGGGATGTCCTGGTGCTGAGTGGATCTTCAAGATATTGGACTGATGGCAATAGGCAGCGAAATCCTCGTTGTCAAATTATGTTCCATGGTCTGTGATGAAAGCATGAGGAATACCATATCGACAAATGATGTTCTTCCAAATAAATTGGTACACCTTGTCGTACATTATATCAATGAGAGGCTCAGCCTCAATCCATTTAGTAAAATAATCCATAGCGACCACGAGATACTTAAATCTTCCCCTTGTCGTCGGCAATGGCCCGACCAAATCTATTTCCCATATGGAAACTGGCCAAGGGGAAGTAATGGGTGTCAACAATGCTTGAGGAGTTCTTCGGATGGAGGAGAAGCACTAACACTTGTCACATTTTTTGGCATAGGCTATACAATCAGGTCTCATCGTCGGCCAGTAGTATACCTGCGTCATCACCCTTTGCAAAAGCGTCCGACCTGCTACATGGGCTCGACAGGACCCTTCATAGATTTCTTCAATCAATTCTTTCACCTCGGAGGGATGTACACATCTTTGCAAACCTGCCATATTCCTCGTCTATATAGAATACCGTTACTTAATACATACCGAGCAGCTTTAAACTTCAATTTCTTGGGTGCGAGCTTGTCAATTGGTAATTCCCCTTTCTCAATATATGCCCTGATGGGATCCATCCATGATGATCCTAAATTGAGGGTAATAAAGTTCATCGTCAGATCTTTATCTATACTTCGACCAGCTAAAACTTCAATTGGGATTGTTCTTCGTAGCTCGGTACGAGTAACGGATGCTAGTCGGGCTAGGGCGTCTGCTCTCGCATTCTCCATTCTTGGTATTCTTACCAGCTGAACAGTAACAAATTCTGATACCAACTCTATCACCTTTGCATGATACTTGATCATTAATTCTCCTTTGGCTGCATATATTCCCAACATTTGATTTACGATCAATTGAGAATCACTGAAGACAATAACCTGCTGCGCCTCCATAATTTTTGCTAAATTAAGACCTGCAATCATGGCCTCATACTCAGCCTCATTATTGGAAGCTTTGAATTGGAATCGTAAGGCGTATTCCATGTCGACCTCGTCCGGGCTGTTCAAAATGATCCCTGCCCCACAGCCTGTTGTGCAAGATGAGCCATCTACATATAGCCTCCATATAGGTAACTCGCCTTCAAATTTCTGATCTGACAGAGTTCCTCGATGAAATATTTGTTACTTCCTTTCACCCTCCCCTGATATTTCATGCTCTTCGTCGATCATCTTTTCTTGCCCTTTTACCAACCTAAGTTGGTCTGGGCTCGAATTTGATGATCCTGTAACATCCACTTGCCCTTTTACCAACCTAAGTTGGTCTGAGCTTGTGTTTGATGATCCTGTAACATCCACAGGTTGATCGGTGATAAGCTTTTGCTCCTCAGGGATATCAGGATAAGTGAACTCTGCTATAAAATCTGCTATTGCTTGCTCTTTAAGCGATGATCTGGGTTCATAAATTATATTATATTCACCAAGCTCTATTGCCCAGTACATCAATCTCCCTGATTTTTCTAGTTTATGAAAGGCTTGCCTCAACGGTATATCAGTATATACGACTATAGTATAAGCCTGGAAGTATGGCCTCATTCTCCTACTCGCCTCAATCAGCGTCAGTGCTAACTTTTCTAGTTTTGGATATCTGATCTCTGCTCCTCGGAAGGCCTTACTCGTGTAATAAATTGGTTTTTTCACTCCATTATCCACTCTGATTAACGCCGAGCTAACTGCATTCTATGATGCTGCTAGATACAAGTATAATTTTTCTCCCATCACTGGCCTGGATAACAATGGAGGTGCTCCCAGATATTTCTTCAAGTCTTGAAAGGCCTTCTTACATTCATCATTCCACTCAAAAGTCTTTCGGAGCGTTTTAAAGAATGGGAGACATCTATCAGTTGCTCGCGATACAAATCTGTTGAGTGCTGCTACTCCTCCTGTGAGACTCTGTACTTTTTTCTTCATCGTCGGAGATCGCAACCCTAATAAAGCTTTGATCTTTTCAGGATTTGCCTCAATGCCTCGTTGATTGATAATGTACCCGAGAAATATGCCTTCTCGTACTCCAAATATGCACTTCATCGGGTTCAGCTTCATTTGATATTTATCTAGTTGATCAAAGGTCTGGACTAAGTCAACTAGATGATCGATAGCTTTCTTGCTCTTTGTCAGCATATCGTCAACATAGACTTCCATATTGCAACTGATTTGTTCAGCAAAGACCTTGTTCATCAGCCGCTGATATATCGCACCTGCATTTTTCAAACCAAAAGGCATAACATTATAATAATAAGTTCCCCTAGGGGTAATGAAAGAAGTACTCTCTCTGTCTTCATGTTTCATTTTAATCTGGTTGTAACCAGAATAAGCATCCATGAAGCTCAGCAGCTCATGTCCCGAGGTAGAATCGACTAGTTGATCAATTCGGGGCAGCGAAAAGTGATCCTTTGGGCATGCTTTATTCAGGTCGGTGAAGTCTACACACATCCTCCACTTGTTGTTCTTCTTTTTCACCATCACCACATTTGCTAACCAGTCTGGATATTTAATATCTTCAATGAAGCAAGCTTTCTGGAGCTTCTCGACCTCCTCTTGTATAGCTTGATTCTTCTCGGGACTGAATACTCTTCTTCTCTGCTTCACTGGTTTCATCTCTTTATTCACGTTGAGCTAGTGACATAAGAAATTTGGGTTTATTTCGGGCATATCTTCATGACTCCATGCCAAAGTTTTCTTTCTGCTTCTTATAAAGGTTATCAATTCCTGTTTTAGTGAGGCTTCCAACGACGAACCTACTTGAGTAGTTCGTTCAGGGTGCTCGTCGTCCAGAATGATGTTTTCATTAGCTTCTACCACTTGACCCTTCACGAGTTGCGACTCATCTCTAGGATCCAATGTTTCAATTTCTTCACCTTCATCCACTTGATAGGTAGTAGTCTTTTTCCTTGATTCCTCTAGTTTCTCTTGCTCGACGGATGAATAATAGCATTCCCGAGCTCCTCTCTGATCAACTTTCACAACTCCTATTCCAAAATTTGTTGGAAATTTTAGGCATTGATGTACCGTAGATGGTACAGCCTTGAACTTCTTTAATCCTACCCTTCCCATGATAATATTGTATGATGATTGAACATTCTTATCCATCACGAAGAAGCGTATTATTTATGTTCGACAAGCAGGCCACGTACCAATGAATATATCCAATTTGATCGTCCCAAGTGGAAATACTTTCTCGCCAGCAAAAACTGAGGAGGGGTCTATGATAAGGCTCCAGTTGAGATAGCTTTGGATTTAAACTGTCGAAGCACGAGTAGAACATGATGTCTGCCGAGCTACCATTATCTACCAGAACTCTTGAAATCATCACTTCTTTCATCCTCATTTTGATCACCAATGGGTCCTCATGAGGATATAGAATACCTGTGAGGTCGTTCTTTGAGGAACCAATGACCAATTTCTCTTTGTTCACCTTTCTTGGGCGATCCTCCTCAGCTAGGTTTATTCATTAAATGTATGAGCAAGCTTGAGCCTCACAGAGGTAAGCTTTTCTCTCTGCAGTAAGGTCTCCTCCTCCTGCATCTCCACCTGTAATAACATTACAGTCAAATGACCCAAAGCGTATTAAAAATACCTCTCATTCTGTCTACCTTGGTCTCTTGGGAAGATCGAGGTTGTTTTCTGGATCAAATTCATGGTCTCTTTTCTTATTCTCCTCGGCACGAAGAGGAGATCTAGACCTCTCTCTTGTTCGGTCGTTGTTTCTTCTTTCATTTCCTCGATCAACATACTTTGCCAGTTTTCCTTGTCTGATGAGTGTTTTAATCTCATTCTGAAGAGCTATGCAATTTTTGGTCATATGGCCATGATCTTTATGAAACTCGTAATATTTTGCCTTATTCCTCCTGTCAGGGTCTGCTTTCATTTTTCCTGCCAGTTTAATTCCTCGTTGTTCTTGATTTCCTCTAGAACATGGTTGATGTCTTTCTTCAAAGGAGTATAATTATCAAATTTCTTCAATACTTCCCATGACGACCTTGTTTTTGAGTGCTTGTCAATACCATTGTTCTTATGCTCTTTCTTCTTAGCTTTATCACCTTCCACATTAGTTTCTTTGGCATCCATGTTCTTCTTCGTAGCCATAGCCTCCTCGGCATTCATAATCTTGGCCGCTTTTCTGATCAGGTCTGATATGGTTCTAGGTGAATCTTTGGCCAAACTGTAGTACAACTTGTTGGGCAGTAGTCTACTCATCAAGGCGATAATCGCTGTCTTCTCCTCATAATCAATTACTTCGAGTTTTTCGTTATTAAAATGAGTTATATAATCTCTGGTACTCTCACCAGCTTTTTGTCTAACACTTAACAAATGTGCTACTCGTTTAACTGGCTTTGCCCCAAAATAAGAAATTCCCAATGAATAACTCGGTCAGTTGAAGAAAAGTTGAGATCTTACCCCGAGGAAGATTATTATACCATATTTGAGCAGATCAGGTAAGAGTTCCTGAGAATGCTGTGCATCTCATCTCATCTGGAACAACATAGATATCGGCTGCAGCTTGGTATTGTTCTATATGAAGGACAAGGTCAGTCTTTCCATCATATTTGGGGGTCATAACAGGTGCTTTGAATTTTGATGGTGTTGGAAAATCTACAATGGCCTGGACAAAAGGTGTTCCTCGAACAAAGGTTCATTGTATAGGGTTCTTGGCCTTAGCCATTTCCCCTAATCTATCCTACAGCCTCTAAATAGAGCATTTCCATGCATCATTTCCTTCCTCGGGCCTGTTGGTTCAAGCAACTGATCGCGTTGATGTGGCTTCCTGGGATCTCTCTTGACGAGCAGCTGGTCGCGACTGCGCAGATCCTTCCCTTAAGTCTGATGGTCATCTAAAACTCCTCGATGGGGCTCTAGGAGGACTTTTGATCCTCCTAGGACCTAATCGATCGAAAGGAGATACACTGCTTAATCTTTCTAGCGCACTAGCCCTTTCTGGAGAGAGAGTGATACGTTGTTCAATATCTGTGGCTCGCACTGATGAAGTTCATCCAGGTTGATAAGAAAAATCTTCAGACTCCTCATTACGATATGAATCGGTACGCCTAGTATGCAAAGAAGGTGCACGGGTATTTCTTTGAATACTTCGCAGTCCTGAATGGGTTGGTGCACCGCCATGGAGGGTTTGTATGAGTTCTCGTATAGTTTCTTGCATGACTATCTGGCCCTGAGCCAGATTTGTCATTATTCCAGCCAGATCTAGAATATTTGGCGGAGCAGATGGATTTGGAAGGCTTCCAGCGTTTCGATTGCTGGGTTCTGGAATATCAGCTATTTGTGATGAATTTTTTTTGATGAAAAACGATATTACCAGTCGTTTCCCACAGACGACGCCAATCTGTTGATGTAAAAATTAGATTATATCTAATTATTTCATCACAGATAAAATAAATGAGACAAAGAAATTTTAAAGTGGTTCAGCCTTATAAGAATGGCCTACGTCCACTATTTTTGTTATTGATGTCTGTTTGGGAATTCTCGATTATAAGTTTGATTAAGAAATTTCGGTCCCCCTACGATGAGGGTAATACATTGTATTTATAGCCTTAAGGCTGTAATGTGAAAGGGTAGTACATTCAATGCTGTACATGTGAAAGGGTAATACATTCAATGACCCTTAAGTGTATACATCTGAATGATAAGCATTTAATGAACAGTCAAACTGTTGGTTATCCTGTTATTAATGCTTTGTTCGAGGTGCAGCTCGGACCGCCTAAGCTGCTCGGACCGCCTAAGCTGCTCGGTACTCAAAAGTTGCTCGGTACTCAAGAGTTCCTCGTAGAGTTCTTGTTGGTCGGAGCGTCTGAGTTCCTCGGGGAAGCAGTGTTCCTCGTTGTAGTATGGTTCCTCAGAGCGTCTGAGTTCCTCGGAAGTGTTTGTTGTTTCCATGTAGATTTCCATGTGGCTTCACTCAATTGAGCCATGTCAGCAGACTAAATTTGGTATCAACATATATTATGAGTGATAAATATATATACCTGTGATGAATCTACTATGCTTGTTAGTAGATACAGATTATATAATTAATATTAAATGAATTAAGTGGTTGCGAACTTAAGTCCGTATTGAGATGAATATAATTGGCTCAATATATTCATAAGAAAAGATTATCTCATATAAACTATAATCATGCGATTAGTTAAAATATAATTTGGTGAGGGGAAATTGGGTTAGACTAGTGTATTGGGTTAGACTAGTGAATTGGGGTAGCTTTATCTAGATTAGTTCATTAATATGTTAGGCATCCACACTAGTTAGCGGGTGAGAATTCCCAAGTGAGTGTCAAGGTACTAACATGTATGTAATGTCAACTGGTAAGCATTTTAAATTCTCGCTAAACTATTTTAAATTTGTTTTACACTCGGGCTCTGACCTGTTTCCTCTCATCTCTTCCTTCTCTTGTATATATATATATATATATATATATATATATATATATGTATTGCAGGTGCCCAGCCATAGGGGCGTCAGGCTTAGATCTTTGGACTGATGATGTGCTGCAGCTAGTGTGGGAGTTGAAGGTCCTTGCAGAAGATGACTTCATCCTTATCTTCTCAGTCTTCTATTTAGTCATCATTAGATATGGCATGTGTTGCCCATTTCCAGTTTTATCTAGTTCAGAGAGATTTGTACTCTTGATTTATTTTAGTATTCAGTTTTAGTTGGGATTGCTTTTGATTATTACATTGTCATGCGATTTGGGATATTTTATTTGGATTGATTTATCTAGGATGTTTCTTTCATTTGGATGGTTTGGTTTTTAATATTTTTCGTGTTCATGAAAATGGTTTGGAATATTAAATCATAACAATAATAGTTAATCTCTAAAATGAAAGGTTTTGACACTTAACTTAATTATTTATTAGGTGATTAATAAAGAAAAATTATTTTTCGACAGTGATGCTAAGATTGAACCTACTAAACACTTCGATTTAATTTAATAAAGGACTGATCACCCGGTATTTAATTAGGCGGGGTGCCACAGGTGGTATCAGATCCAGGTTCTAGTGTCCTTAGGATCTGTACGGCTTATTATGCTTTAAGCTTAGCGTCCTTTAATATAAAGCCCTGTTTTTAGGATTGTTGAACTTTTATTTATGCGATTACGTCTTATTTATGCCATTACGTCTTCAGAGCCCTATGTTTAGGATTATTGATTTTTATTGTGAGATTTCGTTCTCCATCTATAACGTATATATATTACTGAATCTTATTTGCATTCAGGCGTGTTCGAACAATGAAGTATGACAGGCGAGGGCCGTTGGGCGAACAACAGGAGGCAGGGTTTAGTTGAGGTTGTAGAGTATATTCGAGGATGATGACCATAATCGAGGTTAACCCTATTATGTCACGAGAATCTAGGACTATAAAGATGGATAGGGCGCAACATATGATTTCCAAGTGTTGCTATAGTTGAAAGTCGTGTCAAATTAGACTCACCCAACGTAGTAGGACTGGGAGAGATTTAGACGAATCATTGAGGATAACCATTAATGGAAAATCTAAAAATGCGAGAATTGTGTGTGTTAACCGACGAAGGGAAAATATCCAAGGGCTTGGACTTATGGAGGAGTGTGGGTAGCGAGGAGTGAAAATTTGGGGTAAAATTTTCTTGACTCGTTAGAGCAAAGTTATAATGATGGGAGTCAACCACCACATTTAGAAGTGGAATGTTGTGTCAAGGGAAGGATCTTAGGTACGGTTTATGATTTGATCACAAGTTCCTTCATCAGATGTTCAGGTTAAGATGTGAATGTTGTTTTGAACTCATCACAGTCAGGCCGAATAAAGGCCCATGTGTGAGAATGAATTTAATTATTTAGAGAATCTTGTGCCGGATGAAGTAGATACAAATAGAGAAGAGGATTTCAAGTGGGAAATCGAATTGTAAGGAAAGTTAACAACACTTAAAGGGAATTCTGCTGGACAATTGATCCATTTGGTGACAATGCCACGCATTGTCCGTAGAGATGTTAACGCTTATTTGTGAAGGGAGCTAAAGGAATCGAAAGATTTAATAAATTGTGTAAAACTGGATGAGACGTAGTTAGCGAAATGTTGCAAGGTGAAGAACCATCAGGGGACCCATTTAAATGATTCGATTAGCTGAATCCTTAACAAGAGATGGTGAATTTAGTAAGAGATGTCAAAGGAAGTAGTGTGTTACTTAGGGCCAACAAAGCTAAGGGAACAACGGGGGTAGCAATCAGGAATCGAGCCTACCTACAAGAGAAGGACAACCCTAATATGGCCAGTATGACCGGTGATAAGTGGATTATCCATAGAGGTATTTTGTGGAGAGTGAAATCACATGTGTTAATACTTTCTGAAGCGAGTAAAGGGACAAGAGTAGGGTGCCTAGTAAAGGAAAATGATTAAAATAGTTTTTGTTTTGATTCAAATAGGCTTGTTATGTCCGGAAACCATTTGATAATCCAGGGCGATTGGTAAGGTAAAAGTATGAGTTTTACCCTCGGAGGATGAGGCATGTTTTATGTGACACGAGAGAGTCACTATATTTTGATTGTTGCTAGATTCGCACGTGAGATGGGTTTAATGCGTATATCGATAATGTTACTATTATGTGAATGCTTTCCCTGGTATATTGAGGTTATCTTTAGTTTTATCCGCGGAGGATGAATGGGTGTATTGATAGTGGTATATACCTTATTGAGGTTACTCATTTTAGTGATGTGTTATACGAGTATGATATTATCTTGATTATGGCTCTATAGTAATAATTACACCGATAGTGGGTGGATATCGCAAGTCTATCGGGGTTGCTGTCGTAGTGCAGGATGTTTTGTTCTTGAGAAGCCTCACCTACGAGAGGGTAGGGCTCGGATGTATATAATATATCATAGAGACTTTGAAGGGTATAGTGGTATCGAAATGCTTAGGCTCGGTGTGTGTAAGGACTTTATTATCTTGAATCGGTGAGTATTGGGATTAAAATTGAGCGAAAAGATTTAACTCATTATTATGTTAGTGCTCAGGACTTGGTGATAGGAAGAGCGCATTGTTATATCTATACTTTAGAGACGTGGGAGTTAAGATTTATATTTATGTGTTTGGGGACAGGATTTTGAGAGTCCTAATTTTATGTGTACGAGGTTTATGGAATGTTATTACCACCAATGCTGAGCGATAGTGCAATTGGCAAAAAGTTCTTTGCTTAAGTGTAATTGCGGGAGGAGATGTAGATTTTATGCCAAGAGACAGTAATATAGGGGTACATGTTATGGACGGAGGGCCTAAAGGATTTTGATAACCGACAATGCAAGGTAGTAGTGTCTCAGGGCGGTTCCTTATTTGGATTTTGCTTTGCGAGATATCCCACGCATGAAACTTAGCATAAGGTTAGAAGTAGGGAGATTTTTGGTCATTAGTCCATGAGCCTAGTACCTCGATCGTTATAGGAGCAAGTAGTAATAATTGTAAGTTGGAAGTTAAATTAGGATTTAAGGCCAGTGGAGCCGGTTGTGTGGTAAGGAAGCATTGGAAATTTTATTTTATCACCACGAGTGGAAGGGTGGAACGATGTTAAGGAGGATTTAAAATTTTAATTTTTGGCATGATTAGGAATACCCAAGTGTTATAGCCATGTTGTGAATATAGGGGAAATAAAGAATTAAGTGTTATGTGTCAAGCGTATGTCATGTTTATGCCAGTATGCACGGTTTACTAGGTGTGTGGGCATCCTGGTTAGTTGATGTCAGAATCGTCTGGGTTAAAGGGACGTAGGAATAAATGTGTGAAGTATATGCTTGTGGGACTAATATAACGATGTAGAAATGGAAGAGTGGATTAAGCATCATGTGAGAAGGACGATAATCCATATATGTGTGCAATCAGAGTAGCACACCCAAATTTGGTTGAAAGGCTGTGGGAAGCCATTTAAAAAGGGGTATTCCTTGAGAAGGGTAAGATTTAACTATTATGGAAAACACTTGGAGAGGAGTTTTACCTAGTTAAATGTTGAGAGAGACTTGCGATTAGGTAGAATGATGATGTTAGTAAGGTATGAAAAGTCCAGAAGTGCACATCGTAGAGAAAAGTGCACGGGTCGTAACTTTCGATATACGCCTAGGAAAGAAGGAGAGTATTAAGTATTACTTAATGTGAGGCATTACAAGTAGAAGTTGATGTTGAGTGGGACATAGTGATTAGTCTCCATGTTCACTACTCATAGATAAAAAATCGGTTGGAGCAAGAGGATCAGCCATAGAATTTTGTAACAAGCCGACGATTCCTGTAATGGAAGAGGGCAGTCAATTTGGTAAATTTCTTTGATGGATTGACAACCTTAAGATAAGGTCACGAGTCCCTTCGAATGCGTGGAACAATTTGACCTAAAAGAAAGAAATTATTATTCTTTTGGGTGAGTTACACTATTAGACAATATGCCCCAGACTTTCTTTAAAAAGAAGGATCGCGTCGGTAAGTGGTCATGCCCGGTATTGTTCTGAACTAAAATGAGATCCTTAAACCCCACCTTCAATATAGGATTTTAGGAAGAAGTGAGGATGACATTTCGTTTTGAGCAGGTTGTTTCACCTATAGCCTGAGGAGTGGGCGAAAGGTGATAAACTATTAGTGGAGCGGTATGAATGTAATTTTGGACTCATTGTGGTCATTTCAAATCCGCAACAATTATAGATGGTAAGTGAAGTATGTTACAGTACTTGGGAGAAGATATTAACAAATGGTAGAGTGGTGTGTAAGAACTCATACCTGTTTATTGTGGACAAAGTTCTTGTTGAGGTTTGGTGTGGAAAAACCTTAACTATTTTTCCCTAGTTGTTTAGAGGTGAGGGGATAATCAGAATTTCTATTGGTCGAGTTAGAGTTCGAAGAATAGAATGGAATTACCATGGATGTTCTAGGTGACTATTGATTGTCGTAAGAGTTACGTCACCAAAAATTGAGACTCGAAGAACTGACAAGAGTGGCCAGGTGTTCATATGGTTTCTCTCAGGATGGGAGTTTTGTGTTTAGATAAATACAAGTAGTTGTCACGTAGTGAGGTGAGACCTCCAATTAATATTGAGATAATGGGGGCCAATGATGTATAGGCTCGTCTTATTCGAATAATGGAGGAAACCTATTTTTACCAGGTGTGCCTTCCTTTTTCGAATTTCGGGATGAAATTCTGTTATTAGGGGGAAGTATGTAATACTCGTATTTTTATGGCATTTGATTGTGGGATTAATTAAATTAAATTGGGATAAAATAATTTAATATTAATTGGGATTTTAAAATCAATATTTACTAGCGTGACAAGAGTTAGTAATTATATCTTGAATATTACTAGATGAGTAAAGTAATATATGAGATTGAATTTATTAAAATTGTCGTGAGTGAATAATACGACAATCATAGAAATTAAGTCGGGACGCGCATGTGTCGTGTCAGGACTAAATTAATGGAATAAAAAGTAATTTAATTATAAGTCACCCGTATGGTCATTTCGAGGGCGCCAATGTATCCGAAACGGTTGAGATAGTCAGAAAAGTGTACCCGGGGGTTTTGTTTTAGGTCTCGGGACATTTTTAAAACTAACCAGTAACCCGGGATAGGGCAATTGGTAATTACCCATTTTAGGCCTTAATTATGGATGAAAATTAGAGTGTTATATCTGATGAGAGTTAGAGTCCTTAGAAACCTTAGAGTTACAGAGAGGCTAAGGAAGAGAGAAGAGAGAAGAGAGAAGGATTCCAAGGAGGAGAGCCACCAACCTTACACCACTCTCATCAATTCCACCACCAACGCGCAGATCGGGAGAAGTGAAATGTTCCTATACCACTCAAATCCGTTGGACCAGACCTTTGCTTTCTAGGAAAGTATCTAACTTGTTGTTCTTTAGTTGATAACACATCCATGTTAGTTTAGGAGATGATAAATTTATGATTTCATGTAAGATAAATGATAATTGGGAGATTCGTATTGAAATTCTGAATATAAATCATGTTAGGACAACACTATTGTTATATGTAGAGGATTGATTATGAAATTGATGTCCAATAGAGGTTAAATTCTGGAAGAAATAGGAAGATATTGATAATGATGATAAAAATAGGGTTCTTGATGTATTAATTTGAATTAACCCTTTAAATTGATGGCCCTTGATGAATTCATATATGTTTTGTGTAAGAAATCATGTATGTAGAATAATATAACTGTTGTTTTTATTGGTTGGGAGTTTGGTATGAATTAATAGAGGTTTTGAGAATTTATGTTGAGGAAACCCGGAGGTAAAGAATTGCAGAATCTGGGCCAATAACTGCTCGATCGATCGATCTCCTTTCATCAATCGATCGACTCCTCCAAAAAATGGGAATTTTTTCTCCTTTTTAAATTTTATTTCAATCCCGACGTGTAAGGACCTTTTGACGTAATTTATATATCATAATGGGACTTGAGAAGGACCAGTAGGGTATAAACAAGGTCCGGATAAAACGATTTTATATGGTATTCAACCGTGGGATTTCGGGGGTATAAATTAATTGGGAAATCGTACATACGTTAAATTAGGTCTTGCGAGAATCAAGAAGGACCTAGACTGGTAGGGTTGTGTGTGAACATCTACTGATTTTATATTTATCGAGAGGATACACTTCGAGAGTGGAGAAATACTTAAGGACTTTCGGTAATTGACACAATAAAAGAATGATTTAATTACGTATGACTCACGAGTTATATGCCACGCATGGTTCGAATATATTATGGACCGTGGGCCTACCTAGCTGAATAATGTGAATATATATGGGTGCATGTATTTATATATATAATATTGTATTTTTGTGTGTAATCATACCCGTGCTACTTGCTATCATGGAGGTTTCTTTGTCGGGACAATCTTATCTTGATTGGACCTTTATGGGGGATATTGACTTGTACCCTAGAACATAAGATCCCTTGATACAAGGTATCTGAGAATGATAGTCAGACTGTCCTATGAGGTATGAGGGTATGTGCTGACCTCTTAGTGATTGGGAACTATGTTTCGCCTCCAATATGTATATTTTGTGTTAATACAATTCTAGAGTGACTCCGGACTAGTATTTCCCTTTGTACGAGAGATACAAGGACTTGATAGCAGAGTATGTCAACACTATAGATTTATGTGGGGTGCCCTATTAGTATATATATTATGAGTGATAAATATATATATACATGTGATTAATCAACTGTTCTTGTAAGTAAATACGAATTGTCAAATTAATATTAAATGAATTAAGTGGTTGCGAACTTAAGTCCGTATTTAGATGAATATAACTGTCTGAATATATTCATAAGAAAATTTTATCTGATAGAAACTATAATCATGCGATTACTTGAAAAAGAATTTGGTGAGGGGAAATTGGGCTAGATTAGTGTATTGGGTTAGACTAGTGAATTGGGTTAGCTTTATTTAGATTAGTTCAGTAGTACGTTAGGCGTGCACACTAGTTGAGGGGTGAGAATTCCCAAGTGAGTGTCGAGGTACTAACATGTATGCAATATCAACTGGTAAGCCTTTTAAATACTTGCTAAACTATTTTAAAGTTGTTTTACACTCGGTCTCTGACCCGTTTCCTGTCAACTCTATACCTCCGTGGGTGTCATGGGCTGTCCCCACTCCCTCACTGCTCACACATTGCTAGGATCCATAGATATCCCCCTATCAGATACAATGTGTCTAAAAAATTGTACCTCCCACTGCCATAATTCACATTTCTCAAATTTGGCGTACAGCTCATGCTCTCATAAAGTCTGTAGAGCCCTACGTAAGTGCTCGGCATGCTCCTCCTCGATACAGGAATTAATCAGGATGTCATCTATGAAGACAATGAAAATCTGATCTAAGAACTCTCTAAAAACTCTGTTCATCAAGTCCATAAATACTGCTAGGGCATTGGTTAGTCCAAATGTCATAACCCGAAACTTATACGACCCTTACCTCATAAAAAAGCAGTTTTCGACACATCTTGATTCTTGATGCATAGTTAATGATACCCGAATCTCAAGTATTTCTTTGAGAAGTAGGCTGCTCCCCTCAGCTACTCAAATAAGTCATTGATGTGATCATGACTTTATTAATCTCCCGATAATCAACACAAAGTCGTAAGGATCCATCCCTTTACTTTACAAACATAACTGGAGCAGCCTAGGGAGAGGTACTCCTACGGATGAAACCCTGTCCCAACAACTACTATATCTGGTCCCGTAACTTCCTCATTTTAGCCAGAGCCATTCAGTAAGGTGCACGTGCTATCGGACGGGTGCCCGGTGTCAAGTCTATCATAAACTCAATCTCCCTGCTCGGCGAAAACCTCAGAATGTCCTGAAATATATCAGTGTACTCGCAAACAACTAGAATCGAACTAAGTGGAATCGCTACTAACGTATAGGTCTCCTTCTCTATGTAATAAATGTGGGCGGACGACCCTCCCTTGGGGCGAGGCATCACCACTATGTACATCTATTGGTTTGGAATAGAGAACACAATACTCCTACCGAAGCAATCACTCATGGCCCTATAAGGGATTATCCAATCCATGCTAATAATGGCGTCATAATCAGACATATCTAAGATGAGCATATCTGCTGGTAAGATCAGACTCCCAATCTATATACCTACTCCCCATCATATAAAGAGAATCAATGACCCACTACCTAACGATGAATCTATATATGTCATTGTACTCTCACCTATTCCTAACAACCCTGTAGCCCATGCAAAAGTAGTGGCTATGAAGGAGTGTGATGCTCTAGTGTCAAATAAATGCGCCCCATGGTACCATGGATAGGAAACGTATCCTCAACTATGGGTGGCACCTATGGAAAAGATGCCCGGTGGTCATTATAAACACGTCCATACTATAACTGTCCCTGCTGAAGAAGAGGTGTAGGCAAAGATGGGACTAGTGCTGCTGCGAGTAAGGAAGTGGGAAAAATGGGTCTCTGGGGCTCCTGGGGAAACTTTCCCTTGTCGGGGAAATCCTATTTCCTATGGCCAATCTTTCCACAAGAAAAACAAGTGCTGCTAAAGTTACCTCCCCTCTGCCCCTAATGGTCGTTGCCACCTCTACCTTGGCCCTGATGGCCTTGCTTCTATCCCTGCTGCTGGTCTTGCTGTCCCTGATGGCCCTATTGTCCCTGCCTATAGCCTCCCTGACCATGCCTGAATCTACCCACTCTAAACCTCTTAGCAGATCCACCAGCTGGGAACCATGCTCACCCTACCTCTACTGCTGCTGAGCTACTAGTGCCCCGTTGGAACTACCCCCACCTATCCTGCCCTACTGGCTAGGCTCACGTCCTCGCTTGTTCCCCTTGGCATGGAAACGATGGTCCTCACAATGTAGCAATGTAACATTAAGTACGTCTGTAGAGGATTGCAAAGCCAGATTACCCAGAAGATGTTGACGGATCCTCTAGGTTTGGCCATCCATGAACATATGTATTTTCTTCTTTTCAGTAGTCACCTCACTAGGTACCAAATTAACCAGTCTGGTGAATTCCTCCTCATATTCTACGACTGTCTTCCCCTCCTGAGTAAGGTCTAGTAATTTTTGCCTCATCTCGGTTTGAACGACGAAAGGAAAATACTTATGGTCAAATCCCACGTAAAAACTCTAAATCGTCATATTGTCCCTCTCCTCTAAACTGGTAGTCGACTCCCACAACTGTAAGGCAGGCCCTACTAGCTTGAAGGTACAAAGTGACTATCTCTGAATATCTGTGCACTCATATATGCGAAGATGCCTTTGGATGTCTTTGTTCCATTTGCTCGAGATAACAACGTTAGAACTGCCCAAGAACTTGGGGGCGTGCCTTCTGAAAGGCATCCCTAACTGTCTTCGATGCAGTAGGAAACTGAACTGGGACTGGAGGCATAGCCTTAACTTGGGGTGGGGATTGCTGCACCACCGCTAAAGCAGCATTCATTACATAAGCAACTATGACAGTAACCTCAGCTGTGTTTATTATTCCCTGAGCCTGAGCTGCTGGCTGCCCTAGTTGGGCCTGTCTGTCTCGTGTTGCACATCAAGGAGACATATGAGACGAGAAATAATTTCATTAGTCCATAGTTATTACTAAATATCAAATAGATGAAGACGTAATCGCATAAATAAGAGTACAACAATCCTAAAAATAGGGCTTTATATTAAAGGATGCTAAGCTTAAAGCATAATAAGCCGTACAGATCCTAAAAGACTCTAGAACCTAATACTCTGATACCACCTGTGACACCCCGCCCAATTAAATATCGGGTGATCAGTCCTTTATTAAATTTCAAATAGAATGTTCCGTTGGTTCATTCTTAGCATCACCGTCAAAAGACATTTGACATTATTAATCACCTAATAAATAATTTAGTTAGTGACAAAACATTTTTCATTTAGTTATACCCAAATAATCCATTAATAAATTTCTAAGTATAAAGGCATAAATTATCTACCATCCGCATGAATTTAATAAATAATGGATATGAATCAACTGCTGAAATAAATAAGATTGGATACAACATTCCAGTTCAAAGTCTCAAGCCAATAAACCATTAAATACTCATATGCAACTGAAATGAACTACTAAAGTAAATTGAGCAAAATATATGTGATAAAACGACTGAGAATGGTCTACACATGCCCCCTAATGAAATGTCTGAATAGAACTGAAAGAAATGATAGAGGCATCTAAATGAAAGGACCTGCAACTCCCACAATCGCTGCAGCTCTCTAAACAATCGAAGAGTCTAAGTCTGGTAACCCTGTGGCTGGGCACCTGATATAGTACATATATATAGCAAAAGAGAGAAGAATACCAAGAGACAGGTCAGAGCCTGAGTTATAAAAATATTCGATTTAGCAAGTATTTAAAACTGTAATAAAACAAGTATTAAGTGCATGTTAGATTCGAACTCTCACATGAGATTCTCACCTCTCCACTATTGTGCACGCCTAACATACATCTACTCCAACCTAGTTATCTATAACACTCCCAAATAGGTCATAGGCTTATACTTATAATTATAACTCATAGAAGTATCTCGTACCACCCATACCATATGTTATTAAAAATAGTTTATCCCAGATAACCAAATTTCATGTTTACCATTTGAATAGTTAATCTTTTACCCACTAAGATCATTTTAATTATCATCATTACTCTATCTACTAATTTCACACGGTAGAATTATTCACAAGTACACACACACACACACACACACACACACACACACACACACACATATATATATATATATATATATATATATACACACACACTAATCCTGCACCCTTAGGTTATGACCACTTGGCGCAATGCATATTGTGCTATCATGTCCCGGTGCATCACTTACTGCATAAAGGAGTGCTGGTTCAATCTCTCACGAACTATAAAATTCAAATCACAAATATTGGAGAAGAACATAAACCCCAGCCAAATGGGTCACACTGATACCTACGCTCCCATTCAACCATCAAAACGATCATATATCTTAGATATCACGTAACCAAGTTCATATGATCTGGGTACAAGCCAAATATCACCCCAATGGGTAAGACATGATCAGACTGTCCACTACGCGAAAACCTCCTCCTGATAGCAAGTAGCATAGGTTTGTTGTACACATAATAATAAGCATATAATAGGAATTCCCACATCCTATAAAAAGAATCGATACGTATTTACCCATCCTAAACATATATTTTCCATACGTAGTATTCTTTTATTACCACTTATAATATAATTATTTCGACTATTCTCTCTTGAAATTTCCAAGGTTAACTTGTCGTTCCAAATATTTAAAGTATTATTATTCCCAAATCCTTCCTAACAAATCTGCCCAATGCTAAATTCATCAAATAATGGTTTTCCTCACTGAAATTAACTGTGTAACCCGAATTGGGCTGAAATAGGATTTTTTAGGTTTTGGACCTGTCGTTCGAACCAGGTGTCATGTAATTTGAACGACTTCTCGCAAGATCAAGTCTCGTTCGAACCATCCTCGCGCGACAAGCATTGTTAAGTCTTCAACCTCTAACAGTTACATTTTTATCATATTTACAACCCTAAAACCTCTAAGATTTCAAACCAAACACCAATCAATCAATTCCAAACATCTTCCTAACATCTATATATGATTTCTAACAATATAACATCATTAAATGCCCAATTTAATTATCAAGAACCCTAGTTCTCAAATTTTTATGCATAACTCTAAATTAAAACCCAGATGTATTCAAAACAATATAATAAATTCGTGGACATCATCCTGTCTACATGAGGAATCAAACTCTTATCATATCAGTCCTAATTTATGATCAATTCTCATAAATTTTTGCCAATTCAATTTTATAGCAATGGGGTAATTACCTACTCTAACATGAACACAATTACTGCTAAAGAAAGTAAGAAATAAACACTTTCCTCGACTTGACGACCTGATCTACTGATGAAATTTGTATAGACTTGTTCCTCGCCTTTTGATCTACACTTTGGTGGGATTTGTGGTGTGAGTTCTTGAGTTTTGCACCAATAACACGTATAAACTTTCCTTCTTCCTCTATGGTTCTCTCTCTCTCGTAGGTTTAGAAACTGATAGACTCCCTCTCACCCACGTACACTCATCTTTAATTATCTATTTTCGTCCATAATAATTCTCCAAAAATCCAAAAGATAAAAATACCCCTACGGGGTGCCGGTTAGGCCTAAAAGTATTTCGGAGTCCAAATAAAATACTTGAGTAGAGTTTTCTGACTATCTCGACCCTTCTGGACTCAATTGAGCATTCAAAATAATCATACAAGTTACTAAAAAAATTATATTTTTATTCCATTCAATTAGTCCCGACATGACTCACACGCGCGTCTTGACTTAAAATACCAAACTGTCATATTTCACACTCTCGACAGTTTATAAAATTTCATAATTCCATATTACATATTCACACAGTAATATTCAATACTTCTCATCGATAAGTATTAAATCTTGGCATGTTAGTTAATATTTATTTTAATTCGGATTAATTAACAAATATATTTCTCACCTTTTAATTTAATTAATCCAAAAATAATAATTAATCTCATAATTATTTAATATCATAAAAATACAGGATGTTACATGATTATCTTGATTGTAGAGACTGAGAGATCTTTTCAATTGTAAAGTGCAAGGTGCATCTTGATTTCCATATATGCATATTTGATTTTAGTTGTTTGTACACGTTTATTTTATGTCTGATAAATTAAAAAGATTGCATAATTTGAAATTTTTTTCTTAAATGGTTTGCTATTGATGTAAATGTTGAATTTGTTTTATCACTGTCAACTTTTAAAAATATAATGACAAACATTGACTTTAGTTTGACTTCGATGACTTTAAATCATGTACTCATTTAAGACTGCAAAAATTCATAAATTTTGTTACATAATGTCATTTGTATAAATATTTGCAACTTTAAAAGTGAAAATCAATCTTACTTGAGTTTCAAAGCACTCCACGGTCTATATATGAGAGTTGTGAGAATTTTTTTATGTAGAAGTTGAACCTTTTTGAAAACGTTAATAAGGGATACTATTAGTGTGATAACACCCAATTTAAATTTAGTATAATTGGGTAGGTATCAACTAGATGTGTGAAAAATCAATCAACAATAAAAGATAATGTGTTGAAAAGAGACACATGCCAAGTGCTTAACCGATAAAAAAAATAAGATAAGGCTCCATTCCAAAAAGAAAACACTATTTTAGATTGGCATTTGAAAGAAATCATTAACCCTTGCTGAGGGAGTTTGTAGATGGAGTTGAACTTAAAGAAAAACTTGTAATCGAATTGTATTTTCTTATAAAAGTTTGCTAAATGTGTTTAAATTTGAAATTTTGGATGATCTTGTGATTTTCTATCTCTATGCATCTGTTTACTTTTGTTATGTTTTAATCAAGAATTGTAAATATTTATTTTACATAACATTTGTAAATAAATTTGATTTCCCAATTCTCGAGTTACATCACATTCTAGTTTATGTGATTTTGTATATTTTTTTTTATTCTCTGGTTTTGTGACTTGATCTTCTACTTTCCATATATGTTAGTATTTTTTTTATTTAAGCTAATGATCATTCTTTTGTCTTGGTGTTTGCGCATATTGTTGGGTGCATATTTTGGTTGGTATGGTTGGGTTGCGTTTCTTTGTGCAATGAAGGTTTTTTATGGAAGTTTGAGTTTAAGGGGGATAAAATATCATTTAAAAGTATGATAAGGTTGGAAACAAACTTATTGGCAAGTTCTATTATTGTTGTTTTGTGTGCTTTTGAATCCGAGGTACTTTTGTTGGGTTGGCAGTTCGAATGACTTAAAATAATCTTGTTGGCATAGTTGCTTCAATATTTTGCTTCAAATATTTTTGCCTAATTTCATGCGCATAGACAAAAGTCTACCATGCGTACGCATCCATCTGCATAATCATTTCATCCCTTGCACACGGTCTCTTGTTTTTCCATAATTTAATTGGACATCCCATTGTTTCTGATATGGTCCATGTACATCTCCTGCTTCTATACCTCATCTTTCACAGTCTATACCTTGTTTTTATCCCTTGTGCTCATTTGTTATATGGTAAAATTACTTATTCCATGACAAAAAGGGAGATTATGTTTTATCATTTTGATATCCTATTTTTTAGTATGAGGGTATGAATGAATTGTGATAGGGGTATATTCTTGATGATCTTGGTGTTTGTGTTTCTTTTATGTTTTGGGGGAGATGGTTCATGTTTTATTATTTCATTTATCATTTTATGCTTTGATTATGATATTTAAGGGTATTTTGTGTTGTTAACTTGTGGTTTCTATATATGTTTGATTGAGGGGGAGCTTTATTCTACTATAATTCAGTTATCATATATATACATATATCATGATTCATAGTTTTTTATATGATTATTTTTAGAGGGATTCCTAAGAAAGGAGAGTTACTACATTTTCTTATCCTACATAATTATTTCTTATTATTTTAGATTTTATACGGTTCCTCTTATTGCTACATGAGAATATATCTTACATTGTAGTATTGGGTTCATCATATGGATTTATGTATTGCAATAATACCTTCTCATTATATGGCTATTATGGAGTGAGTCTTGCTTATCGTAATCAAGTTCACATTGGGGTGGGGGAGTTTTTCCATGGAATAGCTAAAGGAGGATATTCAAAATATGACATTTGTAATATATATAAATTGTCTATCACCTATGACAAAACATTAAAGCATGCACTATGTAAGGACAAAAATCTTGATTTATATATATAAGTGAAAGTTTCTTTGTCCTTTACCCGTAGGGATCAAGATTTGAAAACATGAAGATCACTCGGGGTTTTCAAGCCGCTAAAAATGAAGAATGTCCTTTTATGAAGTTTGATTAAACTTTGGCTATTGTACACAATCACAAGTTTTCAAATTTGATATTTTTTTCATAATAATGTTTTTGAAATATATATTTTTTCCTTAGTGGTGTATTTATTTTGATAATAGGGATAAACGTTCATCGTGAAAAATCTTTTTAAAATTTTTTTTAGAGTTTTTTTTTATCTTAGACTTTCTCATGGCTAGATAATAAAATTGTTTGCACGGTTTGAAGGAAAGCGTGAGCACGATATCATTTTGTAAACTTGCATACGAACTTGGCTAAAAAACAAGTTGGGGTCATATTTTCCGAAACCATGCGAACATGAATACACAACTGCGCGCACGACATAGCCAAAATTTGAAAATTTGTTGTTAATAGGCTTGTTTCCCTCTAATTGTTTCTAACTTGTTTCCCTCATTTCAACATGTCTTATCTAAGGAGTTTTTCATGATTGGGATATTTACTTTCTCTCTTTAATTAAAATTTTTATAATCCTTTCAGAGTTTTTAAATTTATATTTGAGAGGGTTTTATCTACATTTACCAAGCTTACATATCGATTCTGATTGAATTTTATGATTTATAATCCGAGATCTAAAATGGAGATGTTATATCTATTGATAGTTAGATCATAATGTGTATTTAAGGCAGAGAATGGAGTTCTGTGTTCGAGTTATGGAGATTTACATCGATTTCTCATTGAAAGGGGGGAAAGATTCGATATTTATTGGTAAATTCTTGTGAGTGAACTTGATTGATTTATCTTATTGATCGTATAAAGGAACCTTTGAAATTTAATGAGATGATATATCACAATGAGTTATTTATTCGTAGGTTAGGATTTTTCCTCATGTACTCAGTGTTATGTGTTTTAATGTGATTGGTTACTTATGTTTGTATAATTACAATTCCATTAGACCAGCGTGTCATATGAAAATTTGATTTTAATATATGTTTTGTGAATTTGAAAATTAAAACTGGGAACAATAAATGTTATAACCTATTCACCTCATTTCTCTAGATTATTTATAGTGAATGCACACTTGTAGTTTCAATCCCGATGACCCTAAAGATATGATCAACCAGCCGAGACGAACCTTGATCTTGATCCCACCCTTGAAAATTTAAAGAAGGTGAGCAACCCCGAAAGTGTATTTGGTACAAAAAAGATCTCTACTAGGTAGAAAACGAATTGAGATAATGATAAACATATGAAAAAAGTGAAGGAGAGAGGTTCCAAATAATTTAAGAAGAGGAGGACTGACAAAACTCCTCCCTCCACTCTTTCTAGGGCAATAGCTATATTTTGGTTATTTAACAACTATAATAGACTCCACCTCAACCATTAACATCCATGGTGTATCCCTTGACAAATAACTTCATGAAGGTTAAATAATCCATCACCACTTATGACTCAACATATTAAAATGACAAGGTTCGCTATTCGATAACACAATTCTCCATGTTACCTTGGGACAAGGTAGATTTGGTGATTTTTTCTTTAGTGGGACTTCATAAGGAAGGTGTCAGTTCTTTCGTTTTTGCAAGTCTACTTTTAATTCTCCTTGTGAAAGTCTCAAATTTTATTATGATTCTGACGCTTTTCAGTCCATGCAAGCGATGCATGAGGAAGCCATAAGGGCCGAGCATAGGCTAAAGGGAAATGACATTATTCATGACTAAGTCAACATAATGAAGGATGATTTAATCGATAATAACAATTGGATTACTGACCTTGAGGTAAGATCAAAGAGGAGAGTGCTTATAAAGAGAAGGTAATGGAAGAGTTCGACCTCCTTCAGTTGGAGTTTAACGAGGTTAACACTTAGTTCGCGACCTTAAATAAATCCTTTTCCTTGAATACCTTGGAGAAATTAAATCTTTGTATAAAAAAGGATCTTCAAGCTGGTCCATAGGTGGACTAAGAGAAATGTTTTCATGAAGGCTTTGAAGCTAGGGCCTAAGAGGTTGTTGTGTAACTCAAAAATGACAGATTGGTTGCCTTCAACCTTAGATGTCTCGTTGGTGTTAAAAAGGTCAATGTCCTGGAGAGTAACTCAACATACGCCAATCATCCCCCTTGGAGAAGCCCGTCATTGGTGGAGGTGAAGCCTCCCTAGCATCTGTCCAGGAAGTTTAGCAGTCAATCATCGAACCTATTTCTCTTGTTGAGGTGCCCGAGCAAACAAAAGATGTTTTTTTCTAGCTAGGGAGTGGTCACCCCTAGTTACCTTCAATTTTATGTTCTTTATTTCTTTGAATGCATCCATTTGGATATATTTGGTAGTTTTTGTGATATTATTTTGAGGTGAATGAAAACATACTTTTTTTCCTATCATTATCCTTACTTCGTGTGTAAGTGAAATTACCTTTCTCTTATGATCATTGGAATGCAGGTTGACTCCATTGACGTGTATTATTAAGTTAGTAGTGAAATGTTACAACTAATATTCCTAAATGAAATTTGATAATCTTAATTGGTAGTTAGTGCAGTTAGGATATTTTATTGATTTCAATGAATTGTAAATTTAATCAATATGCCAATTGACTAATAAGTTGAATAAATCCTATAAGTTAACATTCTTATTTAAATTAACCGATAGTCGGTTAAATTAGGATCCACGATCGACTTAATTGACTTATCAATTTAATTAATAAGACAATTTACTAATCAAATTGTTGATTAAAAATTACAAGGTAACGTTTTTATTTAACTTAACATGAAGGTTTTCGATTACTTTCAAGTGGGTTTATGCGAAATATTAGGAAATTGACTTGTTCTAATTCATACCACCCATTCTTAAGTTAGTTTATCCATGCTCAAAGTTGATCAACCAAGTTGGGTTGTACGACTGTTTTCAGGTGAGTTTTATGCCAAATCTAGGCGACCGACTTGTTCTAAGTCGTACTACTAATTATTAAATAGGTTCATGACTATTATAGGCCGACCAATCCAACTTGGGTTGCACCACTATTTTAAAGTGGATTTTATAACAAATATTAGTCAACCAACTTGTTTTAAGTCGTACCACCTATTCTTAGGTGGTTTTGTGCTTATTCTAGATTCTGCCTAACCAAAGTTTGGTTGTACTAATATTTAAAGTGGGTTCTATGCCAAATCTTAGATGAACAACTTCAATACACCAAAAGAGTAAAAATATCACCCTCTTCGAGCTAATTATTGTCACGGTAAAAACTATGACAAAAAACCTGAACGTTTTGTCACGGTTAAGGATTATGACAATCTATATTGTGGACCTGTCACGGTTCTGACTGTGGCAACAAATGCAATAAGTTTTTGTCACGACCCCTGACCGTGAAAATACCTATGATGAAAAAGTCGGTATTTCAGTCACTAAAACTCTATTTCCACTAAAACATTACAATTTCTTTCTCTTTCATCAATTCGGCTCGCTCCCTCTCTTAGGTAAACAATCCACCATTTTCCACACACACACACACACACACACACGTACACATGCACACACACACAAATATATATATATACTGGCAGAATGCCCCTGCCTAAAGGCCCGGGGAAAAAAATTCCAAAATATTGAATTGTGTATAATTCAAGTCAAAAAGTGTTTTTCACAGCACAAATTAGAAAATTTGGACAAAGTTTCCTTCATTTATTAAATATATGTTCCGATGGAACACATGTAATTTATCTTGGTGTAGTCACTAATTACACATTTAGTGCAGTCACTAATTACACATACTAAATGTGTAATTTATCTTAGTGTAGTCACATATAATTAGGCATAATTTCCTTTGTTTATATGGCTATCCACCCTATTTAATAAATAAAAAAAATTACTCCAACCACAATACTAATAGAAATTAAGTAGTCTAAAAGTAAAACTATTACATAAAGATAATAACCAACTAAGATAATCTATAATTAAGGCTAATCTCTTTGTACACGCCACTAAAAAAACTATTACAAATATAAGTTGAGAAAAATAACAAACAAAACTTCACTAAATTCTAGTATTCAACCACAAAGTAATCCCCAAACTTTGAATATACAAATAACTACAAAGTAATCTATATAGGGGGGATTATGATAAGAATGATACAAACAACTTCCCCGGATTTGAGTAAACATATATGAATTTCTTAGTTACTCCCTCACTTTTAGATGATCTTTATTACCATCATCATAGAGTTTCACACCCTTCAAAAATAACATCACTTATATCTTACCTACTCCTTCACCTAAAATAAGACATGTGAATTGATAATTAAAAATGATAGCATATCTTGAACAAAAAGCATCCATTTTACTGGAATACAAAAATCATTGTAAAACAGAAGCATTTTATACACGTGTGATAATTTATAAGTACTAATTATATGGGCTTGAAATAAACAGCCATCATAGTTATTTCAGCGAGGTTAAATATTTAGTGCTTTTACAACAAAGAAAATAGAGTCGTATTGTCCACATTTGAACCAACACATGGCATTTTCACTTTTACAACAAATTAAACAAAATTGTAAATATGTAATATAATCAAATGCATTATCCAACAACTAATAACTTGATGTAATGAAGCTTAAAATAGTTTTTTTTCTCAAAAGAAAACTCCGACAATGAATCAAGTTAATGTCCTCGTTTACATTTGCAATTATTTAAATAGAAAATAAACAACAATTTGTCCACTACATCATAATTGATAAGTATAGGGACCATAGAACCTGCAGCCTTCACGATGCCAACTAAATACAGACAAAAGTGGATCTAAATTCCTTGAAATGTTAATGCTCTGCAATTTCATCTAAACAAATTCAATAATGCGTTGAAAATGAAGCAAGGCATGTGGTAAGCCAATGAAGAAAAACCTCGTGATATCTAACTGAGCTGACACAGTCATGTGCCCTCTATGAATAGCCAGAGCATAGTCGAAACCATTGAAATCATCTAAGACTTTAAACATGATGAAATAGTAAATTTTAACCATGTGTGAATCCATTTCAGATCCCTCCCAGAGGTGGATCTATTTTTATAAGACCACATTAATCATCACATGGTTTCTACGCATGATCATATCCCTACGCATAACGAGTTGTTTGTGACACCCGACCGAATTAAATATAGCGTGATTAGTCCTTTACCAATTTAAAACAGAATGTTCGGTTGGTTCATTAGTAGCATCAATGTCGAAAAACTTATAAACATATTAGGCACGTAATATAGAATTAATCTAGGCGTCAAAATATTTTCCTTTTTACGTATAACCAAATAAAACCATTTCACAATTTAATTAATAAAATATAAACCATTCATCATACACATAAATATACTAAATACTAAACATGAATCAAACTCTGAAATAAATAAGACTGGGTAAAACCTCCCAGTTCAAAACTCCAATTCACATACTCATAATAAAATTCCATCCAACTAAAAGAACAGTAAAGTAGATTGAATAATAACTCTGATAAAACCCAGGAATGGGCGACACATGCCCCAAATAAGATGTCTAGATAAAACTCAATGGAAATGATGGATGCGTCTAATGCAAGGACCTTCAGCTTCCATGACAGCTGCAGCACGTAAAGCAATCCAAATCTCTAGTTCTAGTATCCCTGTGGTAGAGGACCTGATATCATACATATATATATAGTAAAAGAGAGAAGAATTGCAAGAAATGGGTCAGAGCCCAAAGTTTTAAAAATATTTAGCAAGTATTTAAAATTGTAATGAAATAAGTATTATGTGCATGTTAGATATCACACTCTCACATGAGATTCTCACCTCTCATCTATTGTGCATGCCTAGTGTACATGTAACCCACACTAGCTATGCTACCCAGCCTAACTCCTTCGAAATCATAATATCACCATCTACATTCTCCAGTAGTATACCCGTATCGCCCATACAATAGTTAAAGAAATAGTTTATCTTATATAACTAAGTTCCATTATTCACCGTCCGAATGGTTAATCTTTTACCCACTAAGATTAATTTATTTCTCATTTATAATATATCTACTAATTTCAAAAATTAGAATGTTCCCAAGTATATTTATATACATATAGTCACATCATATATATATATATATATATATATATATATATATATATATATATATATACACACACACCAATCCTGCACCCTTAGGTTAAGACCACTTAGCGCAAAGCATTTTATTATTGTCATCGTATCTACCAGTCTCACACAGTAGAAATATTCATAAGTTCATAGATATATACACATATAGTCACATAATCCCTATACATATATATACCATTTCTTCACCCCCGGGCTGAGACCCATTAGCACCCCTAACCATAATAATCCTACACCCCCGGGTTAATACCCATTAGCTCACCTATCAATAATATTCTTGTAATCCCGGGTTATCACCCATTAGTAGACTTAACAACAGATTTCTTGTCCCCCTGATTTATCACCCATTAGTGCACTTATCAATAGAGTAACTTCACCCCGAGTTATCACACATTAGTGCGCTTACAAATAAGATTCTTGCACCCCCGGGTTATCACCCATTAGTGCACTTAACAATAATATCACTTACTAGGCATACACACATCCTATTAGAATTCATAGGTATTTTACCAACCTAATTATATACTTCATACATATTTTATTCTCATCACTACGTAAACTATAAATATTTAGATTACTATCTCTCTCCTAATCTCCAAGGTACATTCTCTATACCAAATTCATTAAAGTATTAATTCTCACATACTTTCACGAAATTCTGTCATATATAAATTTACTATCTGGCTATTTCTCTCACTCCAATAAATTTAAAATTCCAAAACTGTGCCCTAAGAAAAATACCCAGAAATTTACCTCGTCCTCCGAACCATATGGCAATGTAGTTTTAACGACTACCACGTGTCGATCGAGCGACTTCGAGCGAGATGCATATCTCCCTTGAACGACCCTTCGCGCGACATCGCACGACGCGCACTGTTTCGTCTTCTTCCCCAGAATTTTGCATTTTCCACCATTAATACCTCTAAAAACTCTACTGTTCATTCCCAAGCACCCAAAAAGAAAACCCAATTAATGTTCTAACATATTTAGATGATTTTTAACAACCTAGAATCATTAAATGCTCACCATACATCAATTAAATACGAAATCCCAAAATTTATTTAACAAGAACCCTAGTTCTTAAATTAAGAGCATAAGTCCAAATTAAACCCACATTTGTTCATAGAAAATTATCAACTTGTTAATGTAATCCTATCTACATGGAGGGATTTAATGTCTTGAAATCCCAGTCCCAACATACGAATCATAACATCAATTTTCATCAAAATTAACTTTCATAATTAATGGGTTTTCACCTACTCTAACATGAACACAATTATTACTAAAACACGCAAGTAATAAACACTTGCCATAAATCGAAGGTCTGATCCTTTGGTGATGTTGGTATAGACGCGTTCCTCTCTTCGTGATCTACGCGTTAGTGGAATTTTCGGTGTAAAAGCTTGAGCCTTTCTCCAAGAACACCTATGGAGTCCTTCTTCTCCCTCTTAGGTTTTCCCTCTTTCTCACTTAGGTTTATAATCTGATGGGTAATGTCTTACCCACGTACCTTTCTTATTCAATTACTAATTTTCGTCATTAATTAAACCCCCCAAAATCGAAATTGCAAAACTACCCCTACGGGACGCCGATTTGGCATAAAATATTTCGGAGTCCAAATAAAATACATGGTTAGTTTTTTTCTGACTATCTCAAACCTCCCGAACTCAACGGCGCACTCGAATTGACCATATGAGTTAATAAAAATAAATTCTCTTTTTATCCCAATCAATTAGTCCTAACACGACTCACACGCGCATCAGACTTAAATTACCAAACTGTCGTATTTCTCACTTTCGACAATTTATCAAATTTCATAATTCAATATTACATATCACACACTAATATTCAATAATTCTCAACAATAAGTATTAACCCTTGGCATGCTAGTTAATAATTATTTTAATTCGGATTAAAAAACAATTAATTTCTCACATTTTAATTTAATTAATCCAACAATAATAATTAATCACATAATTATTTAAATCATAAAAAATACGGGGTGTTACATACTGCCCCCCTTACAATGAAATTTCATCCCGAAATTTGAAAAAAGTATAGCAGGTACAGACAACACTGTGCATAAGTTGCGCATCGCGTCCTTGCGCTCCCAAGTAAACTACTCCGTACCACCCATATAGTACGCTATCGAATTCCCTTAATTAGTGAACACTTCACATGCGTTTGTTTTAAACTCTAGGTTACCTTGTCATATAACTTGCCCAAGACTTACCGATTAAGTTCCACAACTTAAACTTTATTTCAGATGTTCATTATCTAGCCGTCTACTACTTTCACCTTAGTATATTTATCATCCGTTCAGATACATACAACCTCATCTTGTGTCGTTCGTACGAGTAATTTGGTTGTGTAATATATATTTCACGCACAATATATACGATAATATCAACCCTTCTCTGATATTTGCAATTATAGCTGGTCCCCCATCTGACTATCAAGTAGGATAATAACTAAGTTTACCGTGCCATACCTATACTGGAACTCAACCCAAATGTGAACTCATAGGAGTTATTGAACATAACTCCACTAGTGGAAGGTACTGCTCTCGTCCTCCCGAAAGATTTAAGGGTGCACATAAAATTTTCTCTCTGCATCCGATTAGACCGCTTGTCCTGCCCATCCCTCTGCGGTTGGTAGGCCGTACTCAATCGCATCTCGGTACCTATGGCCTCACTATCTCAGCTACATATGGATTCTACACATACTGTACCGTAGTATGATCATCCCAATTGTCATAACGTGAGCTACTTCAGTCAACCGTTCCTTATCACATATATAGGATATTGACCCCTCTAAAAAGTATCACTTCATGAGAAGATCCTTGGAAATACTCTACCATTCACTGGTGGAAGAATCCTCTACTGGTTTGGGATTGTCCACCCCTTTTTCTAGCAGTCAGGTGACCCACTGCAAGACAAAGTTTGCAATATTACTCTACATTAAACCCATCATCACTGTTATTTGTATCGTGATACATTTTGTACTCTCTTGGATGTACTTCTAATCGTGATACATGTGACTTTATCATACCGCGTGCCACAAGTCTTTTTCCTGCTAAAAAATTTTGGTTTATAGGAAACGTGAGTCTCTGACAAATCTTACGGAAAAAGCTTCGGCTTACCCGACTAAATTTCATCGGATTCAAATGACAATCATAATCCACTATTTTATTCAATCACCTAGGGAGCCCATACACCCTATGTCTCGCGTATCATTGAACAAATGACATATATTCCTCTTAACTCCATCCTCTTGCACTCGGCGTGCTGATATAGTGGGGGTGCACTCAATCACCCTACTAATCATAGTTTAATCACTCTTTCAATGGTATCATTTCTCTATTCAGAATTATACCAAAACTAGGCAACTCTACTGGCCTTAAGTCATAATGGAATTATCAACTCTCAATTGTATTCTTTTATAGGTACAATAACCAACGTACAAAACTTATGTAATATCGACCAAACTTCTCTCCAACTCCTGACGTTCGCTAGTTTCATACGTGGGATGCCTCGCGAAGAGAAATCCAAATAAGGAACCCCCCGATACACTACTATCTAACCTAGTTGGTTGTCGAGGTTCGTATGGCCCTCAATCCATACTATGAACCTCTTTATAATATCTGTATGTTAACATAAGAGTTTGCTCGTCCACTCTCATGTCCCTAAACATAACATGAAGCATGGCGCTCTTACTACCCCAAGTACTCGACGCTACATATATCTAACAAGCTATATAACGTTGTTCAACTAAGAACACAATGTGTACTAAGTTTTATCAGTTAAATAAATTCCTACGCACAGGAATCACATATAACTAGACAACATAATTGCTGAGGTCTATAATACCATGAAATTTTTTCATATATACATATATCTGGGCCCAACCCTATTTCAGGCGGCGCCACACAAAATCAAGATTTCTTCTCCCGTAATATCCAGCACGACATTCATATCACACAATTTACTATCATTTAACCAAACGATAATTAATCAGTACACATTACCATAATAAACTCCACTAAAGATGGCTCAATGCAGTAGTAAATTAAAACAATAAAACATATTCTTAGGGTCCACCCGGTTCACTCACGGGAAACATCAAAATTCCCTACTAACAACGAGAAATATGTTTGTAACAAGACTATTAAAACTAACGTTCCCACTCAACTCGACCCGCACGCAAGTTTTAGGGTTTTCAATTTACATATAAGTTGTGACACAACCATGTTACTAGAATTAACCCTTTATTCACAAGGAAGAAGAAAAACCTCACAAGTCTCGCCAAATCACGGGGTCTCAGCACATGGTTACCAACAAGACCCATGAACATCTGTAATTGTTATACATCTTAGTATTTCATCCTATAGTTATCCCTTATCATCATGGATAATATATTCCCACACGCCCATTAGTGAAATGTTGGCCCAAAATCTCTAGGCCTCAATTATGGCTTTACTGAACTCCCGTTTACATCCCGAGCCCCGTCGACCCTAACATACTGTAAGCTACTCTTAAGGAGGACTCCACTGGTCCAGCCTGAACCCATCACCTTCGGGTTCCTGGGCCTAATTCTCTTGTCCCAAATTCTTTTACTGGAAGTCTCCCTCCTCCAGTTGTTATGCCTAACTGACATGGTTTACCGTTTCTAATCTCATTAGTCTCACTTCTGAATTATGGACACATTTAACACTTGTAGTCCTACTCTCTTCTCCTAGGGAAACTTCACGAACCATTTCCCAGTCACTAGTCCCACTGACCATTTTGAAATGTTCTTCTATCGAACCGAGTAGTCTTAACTCACTCGCTATGCTGGCCTTTCGGAACTATAGGTGGCCTCCCCGACCCTGATTGACTTCATCGTCACCTTGTAGGAAGTTAATCACTCAAAATTATCTAACTGAGTTCCCTATTGGGTATACTCTCATGTGGTGTTTCACTAACACTGTAAAGTTCAGTTTTTTCCTTTCATCCAGATTTTCTAACCCTCTTGGATCACTTCTTCTGGAAAGACTGCAATAACTAGTAACCGTATAACCTTGACGACATCAACATTAGTCACCATAGTTGGATTTCTCATCCATGCTTGTATTATACTCACGGGTCCTTTATTAACTATAAACCAATTGGATAATTTATGCCCCCTGCGAGGTACGAAGTTCATTATGTAATTAAACCTTTCTCTCACGACCGGTCTCTAACTTATTCACTGTGCTAAGTTTCAAATTTTCACTTGCATATCTTTTACAACATCGACTGGAAGACCTCACGGTCGACTGGTACCCAAATTTATCTTTAAATTTCAAACACACTTTTTACACGTGGTGATTGATTCTAATCACTTTATGTAGATCCTAAGAGCTACCAATTTAATTACAAATATAATTCTGAGTGTTATTACACTTCACTCTACACAATTGCCTTCGGAGTTTTTACTTCTATTGGCCTTTTACACTTTCTCTCTTTCTTCTCCGCATCTTCACTGATGGTTTTCAAAAGAGTCCCTCTGATTTCTCCCTTGTCGACTATGCTAGGTGGTGCTGAAGTCACTCCCCCGTTATCTACGACTGTGCCTTGGGAATCTACTACTCTCGAGTGACGATCTTATTATCACTTGCTTAATTAGTACTCATAGTGACATTTGTCACGATCACCATTCTCTGATTGCTTTATGTCTTCTGTCGAGTTTCTTCTCTAACAGTCCTTCTTATGGCCTTCGCTCGTCATCCTAAAAATGTTCGGTGTTCGAATCACACAAAATTTCATATAATGAGTCACATCCATTATAATTCGCAACAGTAGAACATTAGTCGCATAATAAGGGAACACAACAATCCTATCATAAGGCTCTCCATCAAAGAACACTACACTGAAACGTAAAAATCCGCACAAATCCTAAAAGACTCTAGAGCGTGATGCTCTGATACCATATGTGACACCCCGCCCAATTAAATATAGGGTGATCAGTCCTTTACCAATTTAAAACAGAATGTTAAGTTGGTTAATTCTTAGCATCACTGTCAAAAAACTTATAAACATATTAATCACTTAATATAAAATTAAGCTAGTCATCAAAATATTTTCCTTTTTACATATAACCAAATAAAACCATTCCTTAATTTAATTATTAAAATATAAACCATTTATCATACACATGAATATACTAAATACTAAACATGAATCAAACACTAAAATAAATAAGACTGGGTAAAACCTCCCAGTTCAAAACTCCAATTCACATACTCATAGTAAAATTCCATCAAACTAAAAGAACTATAAAGTAGACTGAATAATAACTCTGATAAAAACCAAGAATGGGCGACACATGCCCCAACTGAGATGTCTAGATAAAACTGAATGGAAATGATGGATGCGTCTAATGCAGGGACCTGCAGCTTACACGACAGCTGCAGCACGTAAAGCAATCCAAATCTCTAGTTCTGGTATCCCTGTGGCTGAGCACCTGATATATATATATATAGCAAAAGAGAGAAGAATGGCAAGAAACGAGTCAGAGCCCGATGTTTTAAAATTAATTAGCAAGTTTTTAAAACGGCAATGAAATAAGTATTATGTGCATGTTAGATATCGCGCTCTCACATGAGATTCTCACCTCTTATCTATTGTGCACGCCTAACGTACATCTAACCCACACTAGCTATGCTACCTGGCCTAAATAGTTTGAAATCATAATATCACCATTTACATTCTCCAGTAGTATACCCGTATCACCCATATAATACATTAAAGAAATAGTTTATCTCACATAACTAAGTTCCATTATTCACCGTTCGAATGGTTAATCTTTTACCCACTAAGATTAATTTATTTCTCATTTATACTATACCTATTAATTTCACAAAGTAGAATGTTCCTATGTATATTCATATATATACAATCACATCATCCCTTTATATATATATACTAATCATGCACCCTTTGGTTAAGACCACTCAGTGCAAAGCATTTTATTATTGTCACCGTATCTACCTGTCTCACACAATATAATTATTCATAAGTTCATAGATATATACACATATAGTCACATCATCCCTATACATATATATATCATTTCTGTACCCCCGGGCTAAGACCCATTAGCGCCCCTAACAATAATGATCCTTCACCCCCCGGCTAATACCCATTAGTGCACCTATCAATAATATTCTTGTACTCCCAGGTTATCACCCATTAGTACACTTAACAATAGATTTCTTGTACCCCCGGGTTATCACCCATTACTACACTTATAAATCGAGTTCCTGTACCCCCGAGTTATTACTCATTAGTGCACTTAACAATAAGATTCTTGCACCCCCGGATTATCACCCATTAGTGAACTTAACAATAATATCAGTTACTAGGCATACACACATCCTATTATAATTCATAGGTATTTTCCCAACCTAATTATATACTTCTCATATGTATTTTATTCTCATCACTACGTAAACTATAAATATTTAGATTACTATCTCTCTCTTAATCTCCAAGGTACATTCTCTATACCAAATTCATTAAAGTATTAATTCTCACATACTTTCACAAAATTTCGTCATATATAAATTTACTATCTAGCTATTTCTCTCACTCCAATAAATTTAAAATTCCAAAACTGTGCCCTAAGAAAAATTCCCAGAAATTTACCTCCTCCTTCGAACTTTATGGCAATGTCGTTTGAACGACTACCACGTGTCGCTCGAGCGACTTCGAGCGAGATGCATATCTCTCTTGAATGACCCTTCGCGCGATATCGCGCAACGCGCACTATTTCGTCTTCTTCCCTAGAATTTTGCATTTTTCCACCATTAATACCTCTAAAAACTCTACTGTTCATTCCCAAGCACCCAAAAAGAAAACCCAATTAATGTTCTAACATATTTAGATGATTTTTTACAACCTAAAATCATTAAAGGCTCACTATACATCAATTAAATACGAAATCCCAAAATTTATTGAACAAGAACCCTAGTTCTTAAATTAAGAGCATAAGTCAAAATTAAACCCACATTTGTTCATAGAAAATTATCAACTTGTGAATGTAATCCTATCTACATGGAGGGATTTAATGTCTTGAAATCCCAGTCCCATCATACGAATCATAACATCAATTTTCATCAAAATTAACTTTCATAATTAATGGGCTATCACCTACTCTAACATGAACACAATTATTACTAAAGCATGCAAGCAATAATTTTCTATTAACAAATTTTCATCGAAGGTCTGATCCTTTGGTGATGTTTGTATAGATGCATTCCTCTCTTCGCGATCTATGCGTTGGTGGAATTTCTAGTGTAGAAGTTTGAGCCTTTCTCCAAGAACACTTATGGAGTCCTTCTTCTCCCTCTTAGGTTTTTAATCTTTCTCACTTAGGTTTAGAATATGATGGGTAATGTCTTACCCACGTACCTTTCTTATTTAATTACTGATTTTCATCATTAATTAAACCCCTAAAAATCTAAATTACAAAACTATCTCTACGGGGTGCCGGTTTGGCTTAAAATATTTCGGAAGCAAAATAAAATACATGGGTAGTGTTTTTTCTGACTATCTCAACCCTCTCGGACTCAACGGCACACTCTAAATGACTATATGAGTTAATAAAAATAAATTTTATTTTTATCCCAATCAATTAGTCCCGACACGAATCACAAGCGCGTTAGACTTAAATTACTAAATTGTCGTATTAATCACTTTCGACAATTTATCAAATTTCATAATTCCATATTACATATGACACAGTAATATTCAATAATTCTCAACAATAAGTATTAATCCTTGGCATTCTAGTTAATAATTATTTTAATCCGGATTAACAAACAATTAATTTCTCGCATTTTGATTTAATTAATCCAACAATAATAATTAATCACATAATTATTTAAATCATACAAAATACGGGGTGTTACATTGTATCCCTTGAAAGTGTTGGATCAAAATCAACACCCGAAAGTAAGTGCTTTTTTTACCGGTCCCAAATAACACTTTGAAGAATTAAGATAACACAGCTCATATTCAAATGTAATAATAAAATATCATTAACCGAATTAAGGTAACATAAACAAAAAATCAAAACTTTGAAAGCTAAAACAAACCTGTGACTCGAAAACTACAAAGATATGGATTGAGTACTTGGGATATGGGAGGATGAAAAGAGACACATTAGAGATATTTCTCCAACATCACGTCCAATGAAAATCTTTGAAGATACTCTCAATTTATAGTCTCGTTTTCATGCTAATTAGTTATGTACATATAACACAATAAGAACTTCGATTCAAAAAAACTATAAATCAAGTATAATTTACAATGATTCAAACAATTTGAATGTATAAAGAAATGAACAATGTCCTAGAAAGACGTAGGGTACGAACATTTTTTTTGGAAACATGATACAGGATTTAAAACACATGACATTTTCTTTTCCAACATGTTATATGACTCAGTATTTCTAAAAACAACAAATTTCAAATTGTATCAAAAATAGGTTAGATGGATAAAAAAACATAAGATCATTTAAAAATTTGTTACATATAACATTACCAAATTTCCCATATTTCATTGGAGGATTACTTAAATTGTCATATAAAAAAAATCTTTATATATATACAAAAACTAAGGAAACTTGAGAGCATGACCCAAAGTCGATGGATAAATTTTGAAGGTAACTGAAATTCTATTATGATTAAGGATTCCTATCAATAAAGAACTTTGAGATAATGAATCTTCATATAACATATCATAGTTATAGAAACCAATAGACATAAAAAGGTACAAGTGCATGTCAACTAATTATTTAGATAGGAAAAAGTCATTAAACAACAATTGAAATTTTTTAGTAGAAAAGGAAACTGGACCGAATGCGATGACCCAAAATGTTAAATGATTCCACCAACTGTAAGTGTAAAACAAGATAAATAGTGTAAAAGTTTAAATATAAAATAATAAAGATGTTACCTTTTCAATCGTCCCTTGAAATATGTAACCGCGATTGTAACCGGAATGCCAAAGAACTTTGATTTGAAAAATCTTCTTTCTCCAAGTTATCATCGCTACACCATCCTACAACGTCAAAGATTTTTTGAATAAATAAAATTTATGGATCAATTTGCTAAATCAATTTTGTGGGAATATATGTAAATCATTAATAGTTTTGACATTACCCAAAAAAATGAAACACAATATGCTATTAAACATACAATAAATAATAGTTCTTCTATTGAATAGTTTTAAAACCAGTATACTCAAATAGACAAACTATTATAAATCACCACATGTGGTGGTGGTTTAGCTGTCAGGGGAGGCAAGGCATTCATGTTCAGGAACCATCTTTGTCCTAGAGTACCAATTAGTACCATTTTGGTGTTTTTCATAAAGCCCCCATAAGTTAGCAGCTTTGACATCATATTGAGCCATAAATCTCAAGAACTCCTAATGGTCGTATTTCAATGAGACTCTTCCACAAAAATCAATGGGAAGGTTATTGATATCAAAATGTGACCTCGTAAGTTCCACACTGTCTTTATTTTTTTGGATTTAACAATTTCATCTTCTGGAATGTTTCTGGGTCTAGGAAATATTGTACCACCTTCCAAAAGGCTTCAAAAATTTGTCGGAGGCTATATAGAAGCGCTATATCTAGTCTCTCAGGGTATTGGTTTTGTAGTATATTGATTATGTCTCTTGCAGATTTCTCAGGCACGTTAGTGCTGAAAGACCACCCGATGTTGGATATGATTATAAATAGATTTTGTATTTTACATTCCTAGACTCGATATAAGAACAGTCCTCCCATAGAGGTCAATGAAATTTGCTCTGTATACTTTTCTAGCCTCACCTTAACTTTTAACTTCATGCCAAAAGATTTCTTCAAACTTGGATGATGATCTCTAATTCAGTGTCTCTTTCAGCATCTTCTTCGATCCGTGCTAAAACATAAAAGATATAAAATCATGGATACCCTTTCAGTAAAAAAAAGGGGGTTAAGTGAGATAAATAAAGATCACTCAAGTAGGCGAATGATTCATTTAATAGAAAGAGTTACATAAAACAAAATAAAGATATATTATCTCAATCCCATATATCAATTCATTTACAAAGGAATCTGGAGATCATATCTATAAACTCTCATTCACAGTTGTGATATTTTCACTAATTAATAGTTTTTAGAGATCATCTCTACCCAAGTTTCAAAGCCACTCAAAATATAGGTAAAATATTATTTTTCTTAGTAAGTTTGGAAGTTAAGGAAAAGAACCCCACATCGTGTAATGCCTAAGAATATTTAACCCCAAAACAAACATGATATAAGGATATCATATTTGGAATGGTATTTTTTTTAACTTAAACTCTAGAACACAAAGTAATTAAGCATTTTAACAAATAGTTAAAACACTGATAATTAACCCCAAATTAAAAGCAAGAAAACCAATGCTTATATAGTGTTGTCATCTTCAATTTCGACGCACTGAAGAAAAAAGGTCTTGTTTAGATCCTCACTCACTTACTGCTTTTATAGTGCTGTCATCTTCTGTTTTTGCCATTACCTTATGCCATTTTTTAGTTCTTCAGTCCATGCCCTCAATGGCATGCTAGATACAAATGTATAAACACATTGGTACTTTAAAGTATATGTATGATGAATGGATAATAAAACAACTAAATATCTATGGAGAAGATGAATTTAGCGGCATCATTAGACCTTTAAATAGGTACAAATAATAATGGAATATAAGGAATCAAAATAAGAAGATGAAAGTGAACAAAGATGAAGGACAATCCAAACTAATTATTCATATTGCATTAGTTGAAAATAGGCCTTTTATAAAGACTTCATCCAGGAAGGTGTTTTTGAAGTATCCAATGAGCCATCTGATATCAAGGTCGAATGAGTAGTCTCGCCTCACGTATTTCTTCAACAAAGTGGGATAGGAGTAACAATTAGCATTATTTTCAAAAATATTAGAAGTATAAGAAAATTGGGTTGATCATCAATTATATCCCAAGCTCCAAAGTAAATAATACATGTTTACTCTACTTTTTCTTTTGTACCATCCATACAGTTCATAGCATAAACTCCACACCGTTGGTCAGAGTTTGCCGCCTAAATAATGTTGAATTGGGAAACTTCAATTCCTTCATACTTTTGAAATGCCCTATAACTACATCATTCATAACAATCACACCACATGAGAATGACCTATCTACCATATGAATTCAAATGGGTATCCCCATTTCTGAAAACCCCAAAATTTACCCTTCTATAAATAATTCTAAGATCCCCAAAACATCTAAATTAGAGAGGAAGGATTCGTACACGGTTATTGAAGCTCCTTTCCCAAGCATTTCATTATGCTGTAACAAAAAATGAAATCCAAAAATCAAGATTAAAACTTAGAGAGAGAGAGAGGGAGGTACTCTGATGTATCTTCTACTTGGATTAACTTCAATAAACTCGGAGTAATTTGGTCGAGATGTGCAAGAATAAGAAGAAAAATATGTATCCCCAACTTCATGATCAGTAAAAATAAAAATCGAATCAGAAAATCATACATATAAAACTTCATAACAATGAGAGAGAGAGTTTCAAAATGGGTTCTCACTAATTAAGCTGATGAAGAGGATATGGGTTTGAGGAGTGGCGTATATATTCTAGGGATTCAGACATGAGATGGTGAGAGGTATGTTCATGAGATAAAAGGGTATTGTACAAATGAGATTGTCCATTGGAAAAAGGTGTGTTGTGGGACTATACACAATTGGCAGATGCGAGTTATTGCGATAGGTACCCATTTTACTTGAGCCTCGTGCAAAAAAGATTTTAGTTTTTGTAGCTCATGTGAGTGGATGGATGAGTGAGAAGGTGGGGTAAAATCTGAACCCTTTGATTGCGAGTGACGTGGTTCAATCCAAGCCCCTACTTATCTTATCTCACTTATGGAATAATAATAAAACTTCTACTCCTTATTTTATATATATATATACACACACACATATATACACTAGCGGACTGTCCGTTCTTGAAGGCACGACGAAAATTTTGAACATGCGTAATCGTAAAACGATAAAAAATCATAGTACGTAACTACAAAATGGCAAAAAACTTGTTCCAAAGTATGTAACTATTTTTAAATAGATTTAAGTCATATCACATGATCATATGCAACTGGTTTTAAATTTCTACCAAATTCTATGACTAATTTCATCGTTAAATTATACACCAATCACACATAAATGAAATATAGACTTCTATGTGTTAACCATGGCATGCTTAAATATTAACCATAACATTCTAAATAAAACCTGATTAAAAAATAGCCTTTTTCGATTATCATCAGATAAAGATGAAGACTTATGGCACAATGCCAAAGCAACCATGTCACTATAATTTCCACGAATCAGGATTGGTGATTTTTTAAGAAAACATAAACGAAAAATCCTCCAACAACCACAAACAAAATTAGTTTCGAAATCCTTATGACCCAAATCTAAAAACTAAAAACTAAAATCTTAATCATTAGGGGGAGAGAGTACCTTTTCAACAGTGAGACAAATGATAGTCAAAGCCCATTCACATCATCATCTACAACACCACAAAAATGTGCTTATAGGGTAGTTGAATCCCCCCCCCCCCCCCCCCCCCCCCCCCCCCCCGAAAAAAAAATTACAATAGTTTGGAGGAAGAAATTTACCAAATAATCGAAGTTATATTCTGAGATGGTCTTCGTGGCTGTTAAATACTACATACTAAATACCAACAGTGAAATACTAATGGTGGAAAACTTCAACAAATGTGGGTAGTGAGATGAATTTATTTGTGAAAGAAGACAATATACCTTTGGAGATGATCGTTCAACCAAATTCAACCTCTTGTTGATATTATACTGAATAGTTGATGATCGAAGTCAAGACTCACATCAAATATATTAAGATCCATTCTCGAGAAATTCTTAAAGCCAAGATAAATGAAAACTTGTCAAAAATGAATTCCGAGCACCTGCTCTCATTATTCAAGAACACCAATATTGAGTTCCTCGATCTTGTTTGATGCTTGTTTTTTCAAGTATCTCTTCCTAACATGAGTTATCCGATATCAATTCCTTAATTTTGAAATATACACTCAAAAAAACATTAAAAGTGTCCAATATATAATATATATATTGAAAAAAAAAGTCTTGATTAAGCAACAGAGAGCTAAATAAAAATAATCTAAGGAGGGTCACTGAGACTTCATAGGAAAGTAAATAGTTGGTATAATTCTCGTTACCTAAAGAACCCTCACGGGACATTATCGCTGCTATTCTGGGTATTAGCGCCACTGTCACTGCTATTCTAGCTGAAAATACTCAAATCAAATATGTTTACAGAAACCTCAAAACTGATTTGATCTGAACCGTTCAGAAAACCTCTACTATATCTCAGAAAACCTGCACCATTACTGATCACCTGAACAACATAAGCCACAAAACATGACTCCGAATTAAGAAAAGCGAAAAATCATAAACAAAATCCAAACTAAGAACAACATATATGCCATTATTATGAATAAACAAAAACGAAAACATTGAGGTGTGGAACCTTTATAGGGAAATCATTTGCGATGATTTTTGTTTATATATCATGATAATGGAATATTGCTTGGGTATGTATTGAATGAAACGAACAAAAATTGTACCTCAAGGAAAAATCGTGTGAAATAAAAAAAACTAAATGTGAAAACAAAGTTTAGATCAAAATCCCCCAAATTGTACCTTAGCTACCTGTTTAGGCTTCTGTGTTGGTGATAATAAACTAAATTAGTTAAATGTCATTGAAAGAAAAAAAAAATAGATTATTTGATAGAATCAATTATTCCAAATCAAACTTTTAGGTAAGTTAAGTAAATGAAAAAATAACTTGGACAAATGCCATATTCACTTTTTGACATGAGAAATGCCATAAACAACTACAACCCTAAAGACAAGATGAGTCAAAAAACGAACGTACATACAATAAAGCATTAGATATTGAAGAAAAAACACAGACTATGGAGAATTAGACATGCCTTAGAGCTCTTGAGTGTTGAAATCATAACAAAGGAAATTGAATTTTAGAAAAGATCAAAGTAAAAGATCAGAAAATTAATTGAAAATATCACTTGGCATTCACATCTTTAAGCGCGGGCTATATAAACAATCTTCCAAATGTGAACTACAAAGAGAATGAAATTGGAAGATAAAAAACCCAACATAGAGAGAAAGGATAGAGATAGGGATAGATCATGACTTACCAATGTTCTTGTGCTGGTTTGATGGCTAGTTCTGCTGGTTTGATGGTTGGTTCTGCTCAATCAACGTGAGAGAGAGCGAGAGAGAGAGAGAGAGAGAGAGAGAGAGAGAGAGAGAGAGAGAGAGAGAAGGAGAGAGAGAGAGAGAGAGAGAGAGAGAGAGAGAGAGAGGGGAGACAATTGATGTATGAGAGAAGTGACAGACGATGTCAGTCCCTTTTGAATTAAAGTAACATTTTGAGGGGAACTAAAATGGTAGAAGAATTGGGGTGTAAAAAGATGAGATGTAATCTCGTGTGAGTGTTAATCTAACGGTTCGTTTTGCTCCTTATATATATATATATATATGTGAGTGTGTGTGTGTGTGTAGTTGTAGTTTTTGAGTGCTTGTTTTTTTATTATAATATATTTTCATTTATATGTATGGCTTGATATTTTTATAAAATAATTTGTGAAAAACCTATATTTAAATAATTTGACTTTGATAGTTTTTCAGGCTTGAACATAAGTGTTTGTTTGTTGTAAAGTAGTTATATTTATATGTATGGCTTTGGTATTGTTATAAATAATTTATGCAAAACCTAGGTTTGAACATTCTTACAATGTGAAAATTTGACTTTGATTTTTTGTCTTGAATATATGTATTTGTTTGTTGTAAATGTAATAATTTTACTTAATACTTTCATTAATCACATTTATTAAGGGTTAGATTTCTGATATCGAGTTCCACATACACAAGAGCTTCCATTGAGTTATCATTATTAGGTCTTATCCCTTTGTTCCCATAGCTTAACTAATCTTTATTCCTAATGATTTTCATTCATTACACTGAGAGGTATACCGCCTTGCCTTTATTGTACCAAAATTCTTGTTCTTTCTCCCTCCAACCAAGATGGTTGTTAAGATTCACTTCATTTATTATATTAAGATGATATTTATGTTATAAAGGTTGATTTAGTATATATGCCACGGTATTAAGACCATTTATTGGAAGTATTGGAGTTACTCATTTATAGTTTATTCTGCATGCAATAATCATCATTCTGAAGGGGGTTATGCATTTCTAAATACAAGTAGTATTTAACGAACCATATCTTCCATTTGCGGACTCTTGTGGGAAAGTATTTTCTCTGAAGAATGACTAATGGTAAAGTGGTGAAGAATATTGATTTCGACGTTATGCAATGTGAAGAAGAAGGAATGCTGACTATTCGGAGGCTAGCATCACGGTGCCAGGGGAGGTAGGATTTCTAGCTATAATCCCTTCTATCAACATAGAAAATGTGGTCTCTAGAACACCACCAAGGATTGTTTTGCCCTTGCCCCCTCCCCCCAACCCACAAAACACTCATCCCCTACCTACTATAGGGGAAATTAGGAGAGAGATCCTATGGATGATGGTAGCCTTTAAAGATGGAGGAGAGGCTTCCTCAATATATGATGATTTTTAACTCTTTACCTGGAGGAATACAATAAGGAATCATATTTGAAAGGGTATGCCCAACCAGTCTTTGACAAATATACTAGAAAAGGGGGAATCCGAAAGATCATGTGAAGAGTTTTGTTAAAAACTTTGGGGCATATTGTAATGATAAAAGTCTCAGGTTGAGGGAGTTTTTCAAATCTTTGACTTAAAAGGCATATACATGATACTCCTATCTTGCACCTGATAGTGTGGCACCATGGAAATATCTCCATGTTTAGTTTATTCAGAAATTCTTCTTAGCAAATAATAAATTCATTCCCACCCAGCTAGTTGGAGAGAAACAAAATCCTAGGGAAGATGTAGTCGCGTATATCAGGAGGTTTCCTGAATGACCTCTTGAAGTTATAGAAGAAACACATGAGAGAAAGATCTTGTAAGTCTTCTCAGAAGGTTTATTCTCAGAGTATGCACTACACCAAATTAAGCGAATGGTCGTGGACTTAGGCCGTGACCAGGCTTGATGGTCACTGACCTAGATCGTAAGCTTATGGGGTGTTACTAAATTCATGGGTCACAGACCAAATCCATGACTACGGACCTTTTCGTAACAGAGCATGGTCACGGACCTTTTCGTGACAGAGCATGGTCACGAACAAGGGCCGTAAGGATTTGGTCATGGAACAAATCCATGATCAATGCATGACTAGGCTTACATACTGGTCACGGACCATGGCCGTGACTGAGGCCACGATAATAAAAATAGTTGTCAAAGCCCCAAACCATGAATCAATACTACACTCACAAAAATTGTCAAGCATGTGGTTACAAACTTAGACCGTGACCAATATTTCCCTTTTCCACATTTGATCATAAACCTTAATCATGACCATATTTAAATCTAATAAAAAAAATCAAAACATGGAGACGGACTAGAGCCGTGACCATATTTAACTGGAAAAAATATGAGTTGTTTGGGTCCTATCATAAAATAGAGAGTCCCATGACTACGCGACCAATTGTTATGTGTTATATTGGACATTCATGAGGTGTTCATGGCACTTGCAGTGCCGTTTGGGAGCCACTGGGGATGTCCCCCTTGCGACATGTTTTGAAGCCTAAGTCTGACTGTTTTCAAATTCGCGTCCTATCTTCAAATCGAGAGTTCCGTGACTGCGCGACCGATTACTATGTATTACGTTGGATGCACACGAGGTGTTGTTTCGACTCACGGTGCCATTTTGGGGCCACTGGTGGTCTTGTCCTGTCCGTGACACATTTTCAAGACCAAATGTATCTGTTTTCAAATTCATGTCCTATTCTCAAATCGAGAGTCCTGCGACTACGTGACCAATTACTACGTGTTAAATTGGATGCACATGAGGTGTTCAGGCCGCTCACATTACCGTTTGGTGGCCGCTGGGGGTGCCTGACCCCCGCAAAACATTTTTAAGTTCAAATGTACTGGTCTTTAAATTTGTTTCCTAACCTCAAATCGAGTGTCCCACAAGTGCGCGACCGATGACTATGTGTTATGCTGGATGCGTACGAGGTGTTTGTGCCACTCACAGTCCCATTTAAGGGCCACTTGGGGGTGTGCTCCCTCCCACAACACATTTTCAAGCCTAAGTGTGCTTCTATTCAAATTATTATCCTATCCTCAAATCGGGAGTCTCGCGACTGTGCAATCGATTGCCACATGTCATATTGGACACGTACGAGGTGTTTGTGTCACTCACATTGCTGTTTGGGGGTCACTGGGGGTGTCCCCATGACACGTAAGTGTTCTTATTTTCAAATTATTATCCTATCCCTAAATCGGGGGTTCCATAACTGCACGACCAGTTGCTACGAGTTACGTTGGCTCAGAGTACCGTTTGCACGATGCTGGTGGTCTTAGCCGACCCGCGACACATTTTTTAATCCTAAGTGTGCCTATTTTTAAGTTCATATCCTATTCTAAAATTCAGAGTCCAGCGAATGCGAGACCGATTGCTAGGTGTTACGTTGGATGCGCATGAGGGGTTCGTTCCACTCGCGGTGTCATTTAGGGGCCGCTAGGGGTGCCCGCCCCTACGGCATGTTATCAAGCCTAAGTGTGTCTGTTTTCAAATTCGTATCCTATCCTTAAACAGAAAGTCCCACGAATTCGTGACCCATTTATATATGTAACGTTGGATGTGCATGGGGTCTTCGTGCCACTCGCGGTGCTGTTTGGAAGCCGCTGGTGGTCTCGGCCTACCCGCGACACCTTTTCAAGCCTAAGTGTGTCAATTTTCATATTCGTATCCTATTCTCAAATCGAGAGTTTCATGACTACGCGCCCGATTGTTATGTGTTACGTTGAATGTGCATGAGGTGTTAGTGCACCTAGTGGTTCTATTTAGGGGCCGGTAGTGGTGTTGGCCTGCCCGCGACACATTTTCAAGCCTAAGTGTGCACATTTTCAAATTCCTGGCCTATTCTCAAATTGAGAGTTCCGCGACTGTGTGGTCGGTTACTACGTGCTATGGTGGATACACATGAGGTGTTCGTTCTCCTCATAGTGCCATTTTGGGGAGGTTGGGGGTGTCCACCCCCTCACGGCACATTTTCAAGCCCAAGTGTGGATGTTTTCAAATTCACGTCCATTCCCAAATCGGGAGTCCCGATACTATGCGATTGGCTGCTACGTGTTAAGTTGGATGCGCATAAGGTATTCATACCCCTTGCGGTGTAGTTTGGTGGTGGTTGGGGACGTCGACCCCTCTCGGCACATTTTCAAGACCAAGTGTGCTTGTTTTCAATTTCGTGTCCTATTCCCAAACCGAGAGTCCCGCGACTACTTGGTCGGTTACTACGTGTTACGTTGGATGCGCACGAGTAGGTCATTATACCCATGGTGTTCTTTTTAAGGGGGGCGTCCTCCCCCTTACGGCACATTTTCAAGCCCAAGTGTGCTTATTTTTAAATCTAAGTCCTATTCTCAAACCGGGAGTCCTGCGACTATGTGGTCGGTTAATATGTGTTACGTTGGACTTGCATGAGGTGGTGGGGCTGCCCGCAGTGCCATTTGGTGGAGTTGGTAATGTCTTCTCCCTCGTGACACGTTTTTAATCCTATGTGTTCATATTTTCAAACCCGGGGTGGGTGGTGGGGAGGGAAAGAATAATATAGGATTGTAGAAGTTTTGAGGGATGTCACTATGTATATAAATTGGGGTTTGGGGGGATATTGATTGGGTATTGTGCACAGGATTGTGGGAGTTAGAAGAATCAATTGAGATTGCATTAAGTAGTGAGGAACATCAATAAAGATAGGGGTTGCTTCATGATTTTATCTTAAATGCTAATTACGTCAACAAGAGTTACATGCTTATTTATAAGTATGCTCAATGCATTGTTCATTGAGCATATTTCATCCTAGATAGCTTTTTTCATTCATCTTCCCAATTTTTCCTGCCATCTCTGTCCCATTAATGCCCTGTTTGCACTTGTTTAGAGCTTAAGAGTTTTGCAACTTTTTATAGCACAAGATTTTTGTAACTTTTTAGGGCTGAAGAGTTTTGCAAATAGGACATTCATTGTAGAGAGATGGCAGGAGAAATTGGGAAGCCTATGTGGTAAAATAACCAATAATTATTCCATATATTATCCAACAGCCAAACAAGTAATTACCCCGCAATCCTTCTAGCATACTATCCAACAACAAACCAACAACCAATAATCATCCAACAGCCAAACCAAACAAAACTAATAATTATCCCGTACTCCTTATGACATACTATCCAATAACCAATAATTATCCAATAGCCAAAACAACAAAACCAATTGTACTCCTTCTAACATACTATCCAACAACAAACCAACAACTAATAATTATCCAACAGCCAAACAAAACTAATAATTATCCCATACTCCTTCTATCATCTAAAAGATTTAAAATATAATGCATATAAATTACATAACCACTTCAGTGAAAGTAAAGATACCTGGTTCCTGCGTAATAAGAAACCCATTAAATAGAGTCTTCTGAATGTGTGATTTAACTAAATTGATACTGGAGCCCACCGCGTATTCTTGTACATGTACATTTACTGATTAATTTCTTTGATACAATCTTCATTAAATGATGCTAATTTAACTTTATTTTATTGACTGATCAACAAATGTATATGTATAAGAACAAGTGGAAATTGATATGGGTTAATTTGATCCAATCACAAACGCAAATGACTCTATTCTCAAACTTAGCATCTTCTACAAATGAATAGGGTAAAATTAGTATAATTCACTGTAGTCTTATTACACACCACACATGCATTAAATAAGAAAAGTTTTGAATTTTCACAACTAAACATACATAAATCATATTAAACATTTGTAAAACTAACTAATCATTCATACATCAAAGTAAAGCGCTAATACAATGTCATTATTATAATATGATACAAATAAGATTGAGAAGGATAAAATACATTTTTTTATACTCAACATTCCTCTAAATCCACTAAAAGATCCTTCAAATTAGGGTTGTCATCAAGAGCTAACTGATTCTCTTTTGGAGTCTTTAATCATCTACTTGAATAGTCATACACTTTGGGGCATGCACAAGAATAGACCAGTTGCCATCGTTTATGCACTTTGAGTACAATACCCTCTTTACGTTCTGAAAAGCCCAAGTAAAAGGATCATCAACTATCCGATCTTTACTGTCTGGCTTTGATAAATACACCATAATAAGTTTATAGAGTCAGCATCAACTTTACATGCATTCGTATTATCCTCCACCTTTACCCAATCATAGTATAATATGGTTTCTATGAAATCTAAGAAATCGAGTTCAAAAAATTTGTTGGATTATCCCATAATAGGCTAGCAACTTATCCTTTATATTTTTATCACTTTTGCTAGAGATACAGGTGGTGAAGGCAGAAATTAATAGTCCACCATTTTGCGTCAAATTTTCATCCTCATATGGATTTGAAATGGAATCAAAATTGTTGGTGCGGAATTTCTTAAACTATTTTGCATGAAAACTAGGAACTTTTTCACGGTGTGTAATCCTGGAAGAGACATCACCTCTTTTTAAAAGTTTCATTTATTAATGAATTTGTATTAGGGAATTTTTTTACCACACAGAAATATATAATAACACACATAAGATGTGAAAACTACCTCTTTTGATACCCATGCCCTAAAATCAGTTGTCGCGCAATTTGTCCGTTGATTTTGGGCAATTTCATTCTCGTACTTCCTACCGTTAAATTATAGATTTTAGATCATAAAATATAAATTCATAAAAATTAAAGAAGAAGAATTCGGTAGATACTCACTCTCTTTAGTCTTCGACTTCATCTTACAATTCGAAGACGTAATGAGTTGCTTGCTCATATTGTAGATTTGTGAGTTTCACCTCTTTAGGGTTCCCAAACGGAAATTCGTCCTCAAACTATTCAATTACCTTGATCACTCGTTCTTCATGAGGATTAAACCTCCTCACCTCATGTTCTGGCGTATGTTCCCTAGCGTATAGTGATGATTCCACAATTATGTATTCTTCGGGAATTGAGACTCTAACATACCATATATTCTTTACGTAATCTTTAAAGGCTTTCATCAAGCTCTAAAAAGGATATCCGATGATACCTAATAGGACCACATAATAAATCCCCCATCCCATAATTTCACTAGTAGTTGGATGCTGATATTAAAGATGACGGAGGAAAATATTTCTCTAATACACAGACTGCCTCTACTAAAGTTGATTTCATAGATTTAATGTGCCTTTTGTTTACCACTTTTTCACAAATTAGGTTAACAAATTTATTTGTAATTTACCGACAGAGATCTTTGTGTTCAGAGAACCAATGCCGAAATAACAGACAAATTAATTGGATGATTACATACCAGGCGTGAGACTTGCAATGTTTCAACTCATTTTCTTGGTAGCTTACTTCCCTACGTAAATTACCAGAATAATCGGTTGGAGTCTTAAAGTTAAACAACGCTTCTAATATGATCTTCTTCTCATTAGTAGTGAAATTTAAAGCAGCAGAGGGTTATAAATTCTTCCCATTATAAGATGGTTTTTAGCCATAATTTCTTATTTAGTTTCATATCCTGTAGATCTCGGATGGCCCTCTCTCCATATTTAGAATGAGATACACCAGACATATTCCTATCAACTATTATGCAATATTCTACTTTGTGTACATCACATCAATTACATGCCTTACACAATGATCTTTTCAATATGACAAATAAAAAAAATGATCACCTGTACCATGGCTTCTCTTTACTAGGATCGTTCGGATCCCTTTAGCTTTATGCTTCAGGGTTACAAACCGAGGGCACTTGCCTACGTACCTATTCCTCGCAGCCGTAACCATCAGCTTCTCCTTGATCTGCTAAGAAGAAAGTTGAGAAGGTGGCATCCTATGCTCATAATAGACATGCAAAAAGTTAGACTTACCATTTCTGAATGGGTGACTGGTCGGCAGAAATCTACGATGACCTGTATAACTCATTTTACTAATATGCAGTGGACAAATGGCTTCAGTTTCCTACCCACATATGAGACATGCATAATATCCATGAATATTACAACTGGACAAGGTCCCATAAGCAGGAAGATCATGGATCACCCACATCACCATTTCTTGAAGTGTGAACTCTTCACCCTTATGAGAGTTGAGCGTCATCACGCCATTATCCCTTAACTATTTAACGTCTTCGATTAACGGGGCTAAGAATATACCATTATCATCACCAAGAGCCAAGATAATAATGCGAACTCTTTTCTCATACACAGTGTCGGAGGGATATTAACGTTGTCATGAGAATTGTGTAATAACTCATAGTACTTAAATTATCAAAAGGGTTAAACCCATCGGTTGAGATTGCAAGATGAACATTGCGCGATTCCTTTAAAAATTCATCAGGTTGCGCATTTGAAATTTGTCAGATGAGTGAATCAACTATATGACGCATCAGATTCCCACCCACCTCGCATTGAGAATTCCATGTCATGTCCTCCACTATCCACGGTGCTGTAAAAAATTGTTTTAACTATGGCCTAAGTGGAAAATACTATAAAATCTTTTATGGGAATTGCGAGCACTTGAAATATTTTGCATCTTTGTCCTTTCCGTTCTCACAAATCACATGTCTAGGTTCACTACATATAGGATATTCATCCTTCTCTTTGTGCTCATTGCGGTATAATATGCAATCATACTTGCATGCATGAATATATTTGTATTTCAAATCCAAACCCTTGAAGATCTTCTTCATGGAAGGATAATTGTCTGGTAATGTGTTCTCTTTTAGGATAATTTCTTTAACCCACTTAAAAATTCCAGTTACGCTGTTCCCAGACAAACCAAATTGACTCCTCAAATTATGCAAACCACTCACTACATATAATACCGAGTGATCTTCTTCACAATCTTTATACAATGATATATCTTCATCATCTTTCAATTGTATGTATTACCAATCTCTTTGTAGTTCATCATCAAATTATTCATTTACTCGGTCATAATGTGCAGTATTCGTATCCATAGTTGGTGGTTTTGATGGTTGTGGAATCCATAAGAATTATCAATTAAGTCGATCAATGGATAATGTGTTGGTAAATCATGTACCACTTCCACTTATTGGGGTTTCGTTACGCGTTCGGGTATTGGGAATTCTTCCGGTCCTTAAGATATATTTTTTTCAAAATGGTATGTCCATATTTTATAATATTAACAAATTACACACTTTATTAAATGCAACTCAATGTCTTTCAATGATTTATATTTTCTGTTCATACAACGGGTGCACAGACACGAATCTTGTCATTTTTAAGATTTTTGGAAGCGCATTTAACAAATTCTTGAATGCCCTTTACGCGGTTATTTATTATTCAGTTAGTCTCTCCCATCCACTCTTTGTATTGTGGGAAATTCATTTACTAATCTTTAAATTTCAGTTCTGTGTTAATAGGTTAAAACAAATGTCATGTTGCATACAAGAAATTAATATGATTACGGAAATATTCTTACAGCTGAAACCAAAAAAAATATTCTTACAACTGAAATAAAAATAATACTATTACAACTGAAATGAAAGAAAATATTATTGGAACTTGACCGAGAGATAAACATGACAAGTAATAAAAGAATATGCATAATTTCTCAATTCCCTCCCTATCCCACTGTCAACGTACACAGGTGCATCTTTATAGTCATTTTATATTTCATCGACCATTATTTGAGCCTCACCCTTCTGCAAAGCTCGGCCATGTACTGGGATTTCGATAGCTACGAAGATGTGTGTGCACGCACTAACAATCCTCGTATTATCCATATACCTTAAATAGTACTATTGGCCATAATCGCCTTGAGTTTTTGACGATGATATAAGTCCCATGATAGGCACAGTCACAGGGAAGGGGAATGTTGGAGCAGGCAGCATTTGGGAGGAAAATGTTGAAAGAGGCGTCATTTGGGATGGAGATGTTGAAGGAGATGGCATTTGGTAGGGAAACTTAAAGGGGGAGGATAGGGAAAATATTGAAAGGGAGGGTAAGGGAAACCTTGAAGAGGAATTGGAGTCCTATAATCTTAAAAAAATTCACAAGCTTCCTAATTTGATTCGACAAGAGTTCAAGTTATATTTGATCTCTTGGACATCCCATTGGTCTTAGACTGTTGTTCCTGTTGGGTCATCGAGATACGATCCCTGATCGAAGAAAGCTCATACACGATAGGTGTGGTGTGTTTTAAATTTATTTTTGGCATATGTGAGCCAGTACCTCTCATCCTTACCCTTTTCCTTTCTAAAGGTATGGGTCAGGGCATCATTTTTAAGGTCATCAAAAGGGCCCGAACTTGACTGAAAGTTGATGGCTTCTATTGATTCCAATGTCTTATCCAAGTCAGAAGGGAATTTATGATCTTTGTCACATTGAGCATGAATGTATAAATTGGATCTATTTGGTTTTTTACCGGCATCTGGACCATCCTTTGTCCTACTTGCCCATTCATTCTTCAAGTCCTCATATGATTTGAAGCCCAGCCTGTGGATATCACTTTTTTTCCCCTACTTTGTTTATTTTTCTTCCTTTGGACCATTTTTTCTCCTTCGCCTCATTATCTAAAAAATTATTCCACTGGTTCACCGACATTTAAAATTAGGAGGCACTCTGTCTTTCAGAGACAAAATATCGGAGCTCACTTCCTCCTTCGAGAAATGTCTCTTCCTAAAGTTTCTCTGTATGTCCTTAACTATTCAGCAACCCGAGAAACAACCTTACTCTTAGAACGGTTGGGAAATTAGAAATGCTTGCAGATAGAGTTGCAATTTTTGACACCATAACCCATTTGTTGATACCAAATTTAGTCTGCTAACATGGACCACTCACTTACAGACACGTATCTACCAGCGTGGCAATTATGTATACTTCTATCGAGCAACTCAATACCACTGAGAAACTAAGAAGCCACGAGGAACTCAGGGGCCCCGAGCAGCTCAAGTGTGTTGAGCTACTTAGGCGGTCCGAGCAGCTTAAGAGGTCCGAGCAACATAGCATTCTAATCAGAATAATCAAGGAGACGACTGCGCATTAAATGCTCATTTATTATCATACAAATGTACATGTCTACTAGATAACAACGCATCGTCCTTTCATTTGTATAGCCTGAAGGCTATAAATACATTGTAACCTCCTCATTGGAGGGGGACCGAAATTTCTTGAGAAAACCATTCCTCGAGAATTTCAAACAAACAGTCAGCAGTAACAACAACAGTGGACGTAGGCCATTCTTACAAGGCCGAACCACTTTAAAAATCTATTGTCTATTATTTCTTTATTTTTTTATCTGTGATTAAAATAATTAGGTCAAATCTGGTTTTTTACATCAACAGATTGGCGCCATCTGTGGGAAACGACTGTAATTATCATTTTTTACCAAAACAATTCATCACCAATGGCTGATCATCCTGAATCCAGCAATCAAAATGTTGGGATCCCTCCGAATCCTCCATCTACTCCTTTAAATGTTCAAGATTTGGATGGTATAATGGATAATTTGGCCCAAGGGTAAATGACCATGAAAGTAACCATGCGTTAACTCATACAAACCGTTCAAGGCGGAGTGCCAACCCAATCAGGGAAACGAAGCGTTCAGAGAAATAATCATTTACTCTCTTCGCGAAATAGATAAACGTTATTCCCAGAGGAATCTCAATCTAGACGCATCGATTCATATCATACTGAGATATCCAACGATCCTTCTTATCAGCCTGGACGGACTTCCTCGGTACGAGCTACAGACACTCAATAAAACATCACTCTATCTCCAGAAAGGATAAGTGATCTTGAAATATTGAGTAGAGTCTCTCCTTTTGATCGTTTGGGTCCTAGGAGGAATAAAAGTCCCCCTAGGACTATGTCGAAGAACTCTCAATGACCATCTGATTTAAAGGAAGGCTCTGCCCAATCACGACCAGTTGCTCGTCATGAAAGATCCCAAGAGGCAAATTCAACATGATCAGTTGATTGAACCAATAGGGTCGAGGTAGGGAATGATGCATAGAAGGACTCAATTCAAAGATTGGAGGATAGATTAGGGGAGATGGATAAAAAAAAAATCCTATACAATGGACTTTTATCCGAGGAACACCATTCATACAAGAGATTGTGGACTTTCCCACACCGTCAAAATTCAAAGCCTCGGTAGTAACACCAAAATACGATGGAAAAACTGATCATGTTCTCCATATAGAATAATACCAGGCAGTTGCTGATATCTATGCTGTTCTAGACGAGATGCGATGCAGGGCATTTTCAGGAACCCTTACCGGATCTGCTCAGATGTGGTACAATAACCTTCCTCGGGGGAAAATTGCAACCTTCTTTCAGCTAGTAGAACTCTTTATTGGAAATTTTTGTTTTGGAGCAAAGCCATTCAAATGAGTAGCAAACTTGCTAAGTGTTAGACAGAAGGCAGGTGAGAGCACCAGGGATTATATTACTCGTTTCAATAATGACAAGCTCAAGGTAATTGATTACGAGGAGAAGACAATAATTACTGCTTTGATAAGTGGACTGTTGCCCGATAAATTGTACTACACTCTAGCCAAAGACCCGCCTAGAATCATGGCAGAACTAATGGTAAAGGCAGCGAAGATTATGAACGCCGAGGAAGATATGGTCGCAAAAAAGAATATGGATACCAAAGAGACCAATCTTGAGGTTGATAAGGCTGAGAAGAAGGAGCAGAAGAACAATGGTGGTAACAGACAGTTAAAAGCAAAGCAAGTATTGGAACAATTGAAGAAATTTGGAAATTATACTCCTTTGAAAGTAGATATAAACCACATTCTGGAAGAGATCAAGAACAGCGAGGAACTAAACTGGCGAGAGAAAATAAAGGCAGATCCTGACAAGAGGAATAAGTCTAAATATTGCGAGTTCCATAAAGACCATGGTCACACGACCAAAAAATGCATAGCTCTTCAGAATGAAATTAAAGCACTCATCAGACGAGGAAAGCTGGCTAAGTATGTTGATCGTCGAAATGGTGGAAAGAGCAACGACCGAGCAAGGCAGAGGTCTAGATCTCCTCATCGAGTAAAAGAAGATAAGAAGTGAAGTCATGAAGAAGACCCGGATGATGACCAAGACGACCCCGATCTCCCCAAAAGACCAAAATAGCCAGAACGTGAGGTATTTTCTATCCATTTTGGATCATTTGAATGTAATGTCATTACAGGTGGAGATGCAAGAGGCGGAGATATGACTGCTGAGAGAAAAGTTTACCTCAATGAGGCCCAAGCTTGCTCGTACATTCAGGGAATAAATCTAGCTAAAGATGATCGCCCGAGGAAGGTGAATAAGGATAAACTGGTCTTTGGTTTCTCAAAGAACGACTTGGCAGGTGTACTATATCCTCATGATGACCCATTGGTGATCAAGATGAGAATGAAGGAAGGGGTGATTTCACGAGTATTGGTAGATAATGGTAGCTTGGCAGATATCATGTTATATCCATGCTTTGATAGTTTGAATTTAAATTTATCCTAGTTGGAGTCGTATCATAGACCCCTCCTTGGTTTTCCTGGCGAAAAGATTTTTCCACTTGGGACAATCAAGTTGGATATGTTTATTGGTACATGACCTGCTTGTCGAACGGAAAGAGTACGCTTCTTTGTAATGGATAAAAATATCCAATCAGCTTACAACATCATCATGGGAAGGGTAGGACTAAAAAATTCGAATCAGTACCATCTACTGTACATCAATGTTTAAAATTCCCAACCAATTTTAGAGTAGGAGTGGTGAAAGGTGACCAAAAAGTAGCTCGGGAATGCTACTATTCATCTGCCGAGCAGGAGGAGCATGAAGAATCCAGAAAGAAGACTACTACCTACCAAATAGAAGATGCGGAGATTAAAACATTAGACCCTAGAGACAAGTATCAACTCGTGAAAGGATAGGTCATGGAGGTTACTGAGAATGTCATTCTGGACGACGAGCATCCAGAACGAACAACTCAAATTGGTGCATCCTTGGATGAATCAATAAAATAAGAATTGATAGCATTTCGAAGGCGAAGAAAGAAGACTTTTGCCTGGAGTCATGAATACATGCCAGGAATAGATCCGAATTTCTTGTGTCACGAGCTCAATGTTAACAAGGAAATCAAGCCAGTAAAGCAGTGAAGAAGAGTGTTCAGTCCTGAGAAAAATCAAGCTATACAGGAGGAAGTAGAGAAGCTACAAAAAGCCTCTTTCATTGAGGATGTCAAATATCCTGACTGGATAGCAAATGTGGTGATGGTAAAGAAGAAAAATAACAAGTGGAGGATGTGTGTAGACTTCACCGACCTTAACAGGGCATGACCGAAGGATCATTTTCCTTTGCCCCGAATTGATAAACTGTTGGATGCTACCTCGGGGCACGAACTATTAAGTTTTATGGATGCTTATTCTGGTTATAACCAGATTAAAATGAAACCTGAAGATAGGGAGAGTACCTCTTTTATTACCCCGAGGGGAACTTACTGTTACAATGTTATGCCTTTTGGACTTAAAAATGTAGGTGCTTCCTATCAGCGGTTGATGAACAAGGTGTTTGCAAAGAAAATCGGTTATAACATGGAGGTTTATGTTGATGATATGCTAACGAAGAGCAAGAATGTTGCAGATCATCTAGTTGACTTAGGCCAGACCTTTGATCAACTAGAGAAATATCAAATGAAGTTGAATGCCACCAAATGCATATTCGGAGTACGAGAAGGCATATTTCTCGGATATATTATTAACCAACGAGGAATTGAGACGAATCCTGAAAAGATCAAGGCTCTATTGGAGATGCGATCTCCAACGACGAAGAAGGAAGTGCAAAGTCTCACAGGGCGAGTTGCAGCACTTAATAGGTTTGTGTCACGAGCAACTGATAGATGCCTCCCATTCTTTAAAACACTCCGAAAGACTTTTTAGTGGAATGATGAATGCGAGAAGGCCTTTCAAGAATTGAAGAAATACCTGGGAGCACCTCCATTATTGTCCAGACCAGTGATGGGAGAAAAATTATACTTGAATCTGGCGGTTTCAGAAAATACAGTAAGCTCGGTGTTGATAAGAGTGGAGGATGGAGTGAAAATACCCATCTATTACACTAGCAAGGCCTTTCGAGGAGCAAAAATCAGATATCCAAGACTGGAAAAGCTGGCACTAGCACTGATTGAAGCAAGCAGAAGGATGAGGCCATATTTCCAAGCTCATACTATAGTTGTGTATACAGATATGTCGTTAAGGCAAGCTCTGCACAAACCAGAGAAATCAGGAAGATTAATGTACTGGGAAGTAGAATTGGGTGAATACGATATAATTTATGGGCCTAGGTCGTCGCTCAAAGGGCAAGCAGTGGAAGATTTTATAGCAGAGTTCACCTATCCAGACATCTCCAAAGGGCAGAAGTTGAATACCGACCAGCTTGTGGATATTACAGGATCATCAAATTTAAACCCCGACCAACTTAAGTCAGTTGACGAGTAAAAGAAAATGGTCGATGAACAGCAAGAAGTGTTAGAATAGGACATAAAGAAGCAACAAATATTCCACCGAGGAACTCTGTCCGATCAAAAGTTTGATGATGAAGTACCTATATGGAATCTATATGTGGATGGCTCATCTTGTAATACAGGAAGTGGAGCAGGGATTGTTTTAAATAACCCAAATGAGATTGATGTGGACTATGCTCTGCTCTTTCAATTTAAAGCTTATAATAATAAAGCTGAATATGAAGCCATGATTGTTGGTCTTAGTTTGGTAAAAACCATGAAGGTAGAGCAAGTCATCATATTCAGTTACTCACAATTGATCGTAAATCAAATGTTGGGGGTATATGCAGCAAACGGAGAATTAATGATCAAGTATCATGCGAAGGCAATGGAGGTTGTATCAAGTTTTAATGTCATACAATTTATTAGAATACCGAGATCGGAGAACGCAAGAGCAGATGCACTAGCTTAGTTAGCATCAGCCACATGCACCGAACTAAGAAGAACAATCCCAATATAAACCTTAGCTGATCGGAGCATAAACGAGGATCTAATGATGAATTTTATTACCCTTGATTTAGGACCATCTTGGATGGATCCCATCAGGGCCTACATTGAAGAGGAGGCTCTGCCAACTGATAGACTCACAGCCAAGAAATTGAAGTTTAAAGTTGCTCGTTATGTATTGACCAATGGCATTTTATATAGATGAGGAATTATAGCAGGGTTACAAAGATGTGTCCACCCCTCCGAGGTAAAAAATTTGATCAAAGAAATCCATGAAGGGTCTTGTGGAGCCCATGTGGCACGTCAGACGCTTTTGCGAAGAATAATAATAAAGGGGTACTATTGGTCGACGATGAGAGCTGATTGTACATCTTACGCAAAGAAGTGTGATAAATGTCAACGCTTATCTTCTGTCCGAAGAACTCCCCAAGCATTATTAACACCCATCACCTCCCCTTGTCCATTTGCTATGTGCGGAATAGACTTGGTCGGTCCACTTCCAACGACCAGGGAAAGATTTAAATATCTCGTGGTCACTGTGGATTACTTTATTAAATGGGTGGAAGCAGAGCCTTTTATTGATATGACATATGACAAGGTGTATCAATTTATTTGAAAGAATGTCATTTATAGATATGGTCTTCCCCGTGCATTCATCACAGATCATGGAACTCAGTTTGATAATGAGGAGTTTGCTGCATATTGTCATCAGTCAAACATATTGAAGACCCACTCTGCACCAGGCCATCCCTAGAGCAATGGACAAACTGAAGTGACGAACATAACACTGCTGGATGGTTTAAAAAAAATAACTGGATGATGCAAAAGCAAATTGGATTAACGAGCTACACTCTGTGCTGTGGGCTTATCATACTACACCGTGAGTAGCAATAGGAGAATATCCATACATGCTGGCATTTGGAAGTGAAGCTGTTATACCTGCCGAGTTGGGCCTACCCAGACACAGGGTGCTGAATTTTAATTCTCTTATCATTGACTTGATGAGACGATTAGATCTAGATATGCTTGAAGAAGTTAGAGAAGAAGCAGCAATCAGGAATGCTGCATACCAACAACGAACAACTCTGTTTTACAACAAGAGGGTAAATAAGTGTGATCTGAAGGAAGGAGACTATGTGCTGAAGAAAGTAATTCAAAAGCATAACAAACTGGAAGCTAACTGGAATGGACCCTACAGAGTAACAGAAGTTATTCATCCAGGGACATACAGAATTGAAACCTTGGAAGGAGAAGAATTTAAGAATGCATGGAATGCAGAACATCTACGCAAGTATTATCAGTAGTTGGAATTTCTATGTAATGAAGACCTCTTCAGTATAAACAAAGTGTTGAATATTTTACCCATTTCCCTCTTTTTGATGAAATTTTTCGGAGTATTAGTGCTACACACTATGTATCAAGTTCAGAATCAATCTCTTCCAACTCCGGTTGGTTGGGAAATAAATACGACCAACTCCGGTTGATCGGTAATATAATCTCTTCCAACTCCGGTTGGTCGGAAACAAATACGACCAACTCCAGTTGATCGGCAATATAATCTCTTCCAACTTCGGTTGGTCAGGATCAAATTACCACCAACTCCGGTTGGTCGGGAAATAAATACGACGAACTCCAGTTGATCGGCAATATAATCTCTTCCAACTCCGGTTGGTCGGGATCAAATTACCACCAACTCCGATTGGTCGGGAAATAATTACCACCAACTCTGGTTGGTCGGGAAACAAATACGACCAACTCTGATTGATCAGCAATATAATCTCTTCCAACTCCGGTTGGTCGGGATCAAATTACCACCAACTCCGGTTGGTCGGGAAATAATTACCACCAACTCCGATTGGTCGGGAAACAAATACGACCAACTCCGGTTGATCGGCAATATAATTACCACCAACTCCGATTAGTTGGGAAACAAATACGACCAACTCCGATTGATCGACAATATAATCTCTTCCAACTCCAGTTGGTCGGGATCAAATTAACACGAACTTGGGTTGGTCGGGAAATAATTACCACCAACTACGGTTGGTCGGGAAACAAATAAGACCAACTCCGGTTGATCGTCCATATAATACCTTCTAACTCCGATTGGTCGGGATAAAATTACCACCAACTCCGGTTGGTCGGGAAAGAAACACGACCAACTCCGGTTGATCGACAATTCAATAACCACCAACTCAAGCTGGTCCGCATTCAATTACCACCAACCCCGGTTGGTCGGAAATTTTAAAACCAAATAAGACATTTTTGTCGATATACATACATGTTCATAAGTAAATAAAAGAGATATTCTATAAAATATTTCCAAACCAATGACAATTAAATTGCAAATAAAACTAAAAATTTCTTCATTAAAACCAGAACAAATTACATATGATATAAATTGCAGATCGCATGAGATATCAATTGAACAAATTCTACTCTATGGGTTTCTTCCCCTCTGCCTTTGATACGGGGTCTACCCTTGCTGGAGAATCATCAAGACTATAAGGGGAATTTATGAAGTTCAGATCTTGCAGCATTCTGACGTTCATTATAGATGGACGATCAAGCAGGTGTTCTGGGCGAGATATTTCGAAATCTGAATGAAGACTATAATCATCAAGATACTTAGAGATCAATACGTGAGGAATGGCTCGGGATGGAATCCAACTAAGGTCAAGCTTGAAAGGAGGCACTGGTAGATCAAGGACTCCAGTAGTACAGTAATCCCATAAGAAATGACCTCTCTCCAATTTTAAAACACAGAGAGCATTCAACCAGTCCTATTTATACCCATCGTTGTTCGACTGTTCTAAACGAGCATCAAAATGACAAAGTTCTTCATTGTAACCAGCCATCCAAAACTCTCTAGGCTATTTATGGAATTGGTAAGTTAACCTCTCCAGTTGCTCATGAAGATTCTTCACCAGAAGTTCTTTATTTTCCAAAGCAGAATTCTGGGTAGAAAGTTGCTTGCTGAGGTTTAAAATCTTCTTAGACATCTCCGCCAGAGCTTGATTCTTTACCATCAATTGAACTGCATAATTTTCCAAAGTTGCTTGAGTTCTTGCATCTTCAATAGAAACCCGAACAACCCTTGCTTATCCCGTAGAAGAAGATCTTGCTCGTCCACGAGTAGAAGTGGAGGGTCCAGTTCTTTTTAAAGTTTCCAACTCATCTCTTAAGTTGGCATTTTCAACCTCCAAGAAAAAGAAACCTTCATCGTTAATCGGAACCAAGGCTCCCGAGGAAGATGCAGCAGATTTCAGTTGTTTATTCTCTTCTTGTAAGTCAATGTTTTCCTGTTCTAGCAATTTTGGCGATATGCCTATGCTCCTCGACTTCAATCTTTAGAACACTTTCTCTCTTCTCATAAGCAGATATAAATTTATCATACCCTCTATCAGCACTCAGTTGTTGATATTTCTTCTTATAACCGTAGTGCAAGAGTGTGGAGGACTCTTTGTACTGCTGCTGGAGTTCCTCGATAGTTCCTTGGAGGTCCTCAATCATCTCATAGTAAGCCACATTATTGGCTACTGCATGATCGAGCAAACACTTCAGATATTGGTAAGCTTTAATTACTCGTTCAGAAGCATCTGAACCCAGGATATCAATGATTTGAGCATCATTCAGATCTGCACGACCAGCCTTAAAATAGTCATTGCAATTTTTCATCAGTTCGGTGTCATGAGCTGACAAGAGCTCCATCCTAGCCATAAACTAGTATGGAGAAGAGATAGAAAGAATCAATAAGAATGCAGACAGAGCAAGTAGAAGAAAAAATCAAGACAAATAACCAAAAGTTCAAATTTTCATTTCATCATAAAGGAAAATACAAAAGTCGGGGTTACATTCAATAAAATGATAAAATAAACACCCAAACTACTCTACACCTTCTCTTTATTTCCTATAACTTCCTTAGGAGGTTTTGAGGAAAAGACTGGTTGCTCGATGGACAAGAGTAGTTGCTCGACAGGAGTAATGGTTGGTTGGGGTTGCTCGGAGCACGATTGAACAGCTGGAATAGAAAGGGCCTGATCTCTAATTATCATGGAAGATTCTTCTGAGGCAGCTTCGTTCTCTTTTTCTTCTCCAGGAGAGGGAGGAGGGCCATGAGTGTGTCGCTGGAACAGTTCAGAATTCTCAGTAATTTTTAGCTCCTGCAGAGCTGCAACCCATCCATCCCTGAAATATTTAAGGCTGGCAAACTCCATTTAAGAGGACATTACAGCCAGGCCTTTGTTCTAGACTTTGTCCCAACCAGCTCTGAAGGATTTTTAACAGCATTTCTTCTTTTTGCCTTCTCCGAGGAAGTCCTCTCAATAAGAAGTTCCTCGGCAGCCTTTAATTTCCCTTCCACCTCCTATTTCTGACGATCAACATCATGAAGTCTACCAACTTCCTCTTCAGCAGTTTTGAGCTTATTCTCAAGCTCTTCAGCATTCTTGAGCTTCTCCTCAAGATCTTTATTATTCTTCTCAAACTCTTTCAATTTCTTCTCCAATTCCTTGGAGGCTTCCACAGCTCGACCTCTCTCTTGCTCAACGGACATAACCTGCTTCTCCCAAGCAACTTTATTTTCCTCATACTTCTGATGAGAGTCTTTCAAAGATTGGGTTAATCCAGTAAAAGACTTTTCCACTCCATCCGAGGAACTGGAGGCCCTGATGGCTTCATCCCTTTTTACAATGCTGTTGAAACATGTCACCAGTTGAGAAAAGAAATAACTCCAAGTCAATGAACGAACATAGTATTAAAAAATAAAAGGCTCAGATCAATAATACTTACTGAGGCAATATGTTGAGCAGCTAGAGCAGTAACTCTCTCACGAGTGAGAGAATTTTCAATGTCAGGGACCTCTGGGATAGTCCAAGATTTTACTAAGCCCACAGTGGAGCTCGGAGGAATAAAAGTTGAAACACCACCTTCAACAGTTGATGATTGAGATACTGGTTCAGCAAGTTTCTCAGAAAGATTTTTCTTTAACCTCCTTGGAGGAACATGAGCATTCTCAACTAAGGATGTTGTCTTAGTTGGTGATATGACAATAACCTCACTAGGAGGAGTAATGGCAACAATCTTGCTCGGAGTCACAGGGGGCCTTTCAATGATCTTGCTCAGAGCCACAGGGGGCTTCTCGCTAAATTTCTTGGTAGCATCAGAAGGGGGTACCTCTACAGTCTTTATCCCCTCTTCTGGGACATCTTTTTTACTTCTCTTTTCCTCTACAACACGAGAATCAGACTTGTCAAAAAAGCAAGGAGCTTTTATTCTCTTCATTATGTCACCAATAGTAATATTTGACTCTGAAGAAGAACCTTCCACACTAGTATCAGTAGCTGGTACTTGGCCAATGTCAACCACCACTGGACGAGCAGTAAAAGATGAAGTATAACTCTTGTACTGTAACAAATAAGAAGAAGATCTAATGTGTTCCTCGGCCACAGATTGGTGCAAACTCCAGATGAGTTTCAAATGCATTAAATTAACATCAATTTCTTTGGGAGATTTTCTTTTGCTGTCAGCTGCAAATAATCAAAAATTAAATGTCAGTGATTCATTTTATCAAACACAAAGAAAACAAGATTTCAAAAAATAAAAATAACCTATACCATTGCCATAAGGAGGACATCTAGGACCTTGGTATACATCATCGCTATTTAATGGAGGGTGTTGCCAATTTTTCATTACCACTCCATGTTCAAAATAATCTATGTTGGCATCAAGAAGATTGACAACTAACGCCCTATTCAAAAACCTAGTTTTTAAATAAAAAGTACTATCGCTGACAACCCATCTGTAGCAATACATAATCTCTGGAATCCCTAAACAGGTTTCATAAAGTTGGTTCAACCTATGAACTCCATTAACTATTCTCCAGGTATTTGGCGCTATTTTTGCAGGTACAATGTCAAAATATTGACAGAACTCCAAACATAAAGGATTTGGAGGAAAAGACAAGCCACATTGGGCCACAAAGAGACTTGGGAACCAATGTCCCTTAGCCAAAGAAAAATAGTCAGAAGGTTCAGAAAGTTCTTCCAATATGACCCATGAAGGAATTAAAAATTCAGAACGAAATTTGTCAAGAGATTCAACAGGGTAAACCATGATGAAAAAAATAAGTAAACGAGAAGGAAGAAGATCTTACAAGAGAAGAGTGAACCAGTTGACAACGAACAATGGAAGAAATAAATGCACAAGATAGAGAAGAAATGAAAAGTTCGAAGACACGGATTTGAAAGTGAAAGATGAGAGAATTTATGCCGCGTTTAAATACTTTACCTCGAGAATAGAGAAAAGCAATGATTACCAAAGCGGACGTTTGCTTATCCGGCGGCTTAAAAGAAGAAAAGGGGCACAAAAATTAAAGTGATTATGGAAATTCAAAATACTTTAAAAACCTGATACTATGCACTCTAAAAAGGATTTATATACAACGAAAGTTTGCCTAAAATCCATACAAACCGAAAATCCAAGAAGCATAATGTTCCTTACTTTTCTTCATCATCAAACTACGAAACATTGGGGGCTTCTGTTGATACCAAATTTAGTCTGTTGACATGGACCACTCACTTATAGACACGTGTTTGCCAGCGTGGCAATTATGTATACTTCTATCGAGCAACTCAAGACTACCGAGCAACTAAGAAGCCACGAGGAACTCAGGGGACCCAAGCAGCTCAAGCGTGTCGAGCTACTTAGATGGTCCGAGTAGCTTAAGCGGTCCGAGCTACTTAGGTGGTCCGACCAACATAGCACTTTAATCAGAATAATTAAGGAGACGACTGCACATTAAATGCTCATTTATTATCATACATATGTACATGTCTACAAGATAACAGCGCATTGTCTTTTCATTGGTATAGCCTCAAGGCTATAAATACATTGTAACCCCCTCATCAGAGGGGGACCGGAATTTCTTGAGAAACCATTCCTCGAGAATTCCAAACAAACAGTCAACAATAACAACAACAGTGGACGTAGGCCATTCTAGCAAGGCCGAACCACTTTAATATTCTATTGTATATTATTTCTTTATTCTTTTTATTTGTGATTAAAATAATTAGGTCAAATCTAATTTTTTACATCAACATCGTTTATGGTAATAACCCGAATTTGACACGATTAGCTTGTATAGATTTAAAAGTACGCAAAACTTATACTCAAATAAAAATCAACGCGACCCGAAAATGACACGACTAACCCGAATTGCCACCCCTACTTGCAGAATTGATCATATATTTCATCTTTGATGGCTTTATTGAAGGTTCCAATTGTCTAGTCCCCCAACTCCTACATTCACTTTTTTCAGCGACAAACACTGGGCTTTAAATTTTAGCACGCAATTATTACCCCCCATCGGGTTATTCACAAGAAAGGAGAACCCAATAGGCTTCTTTTCATTTGAGCAGGAGGGATCGAGAGTGCTGGATGAGGGCGTTGGAGCAACGAGAGTGCTTGATGGGGGCGTTGGAGCACTTGGAGTTGATATTGGTGTGGAGTGAACCATTGGTGGAGTTGTGAATTGGTCAGCCATTAGTGTTAAGAATTCGGGTTGTGCGTTAGATGAGGAACCTCGTTAGGGTGTCGCCTCGCCACTTGATATATTTTGGTTGTTTCCTCTCGACATTATCTACAAAAATGAAACACCATAAGAGACTAAATAATTATAATAATATGAAATTATAACTTATTAATCAAGCTTATGACTATATATAAATATATATTAATTTTTATAATATGATTTTTGTGTAGATATTTATGACATGAACTCGAAATCCCATCCTTTTCAACTTGTTGGCAAGATTCAATTTTCCGTGCTTATGGCGCAAGACATCACATTCTATGTCAATGATCTCTATACGTGTTGTATCCATAACGTGTATATTTTTTTTTCCTTCTCCAACAATGCAAGCAAGGCCAGGGCTATGTTGGGATTATGTGTGTGAAATATGTCCTCTATAGTGTCATCCCAGCTTTCTGGTAGGGAAAATAGAATACTATCCAATAGGTACTCTTGCTGGAGATCAACTCCACGATTTACAAGGTAGTTAAATTGTTCGATCTTTCTATTTCCATACCTATAAATAAGAGTACCCTCTATATGGCGCGCAGTAATAAAAAGTTATATGAGCGGTCCAATTGCAACCTCTCGCACTCTTGTTACCAATTGTTATCACCATGCCTCATTTTTCCAGAGAAAAGTATACGAGGGGGTGAATATGAGTCCTATAAATAAGGTCTCTATTTAATTAATAACTATTAATTTAAACATATAAGTTATAAGGGTATATTATTTTGATTACGGTTTTGATTCATCATTACCCTTCTCTTAACCCCTTGCATTTTGGATATCACCAATTTAAAATCAAACAACGACCCGCCCTAAGCGTTAAGACACATTTTTTTAGGTTTTATCATGAGAGAGTTTAAAAGTATATGTGTGTTATCAATCCAAGAAATCTAACATAGTATCCAACAACCAAACCCAAAACTAATAATTATCCCATACTCCTTCTACCATCTACGTGATAAAACACATACCCATAATCACTATATCTCAATATAGTATGGTCATTTCTCATGAAACATATACATTAAGATTAATGTTTTAATTTTATACATGATAAATTCATAAACGACATAGTTATTAATGTACACACGTGTTTGCGATTCATATTTAAAGTAAATAATTAAAGAATTGCTAAAATTTATTGATAATTTATATGTTAAGAATTGCTAAAAAAAAAATTCTAATGTACTAACCAATTTCACCAACAATATACCTAAAAAAATTGTCATATCAAGTTAACTACGGTATATGTTTAGCATTGTGAAATGAAAATAAGAGAAGAAAAATTGTTTGGTAACCTACAAAAAAAATTCGTAAGTACCCAATTTTAAACCTATATCTAGTTTGAAATCGCTTAGTTTGAAACAAATCAAATACACACACACATATATAGTTTGAAATAAAACAAATCAAATACACACTCATATACCCAAAATTAAATTTCCTAAATACCTTATAACCCATATCGAGTTTGAAAATGCAAATACACACACATAAATACATTCATACCCAAATACACACACACACATAAAAACACACACAATACACATGGAATACACAAATACATATAAAACTACACACAATATACCCACACATACACACACATAAATTGAAATACATATATACACACATAAATAAACACATATATACAAATGAAGATATACCCAAATACAAAATATTAGGATTTAAGTGTTACCTTTGAGATTGAGATTGAAAATGAAAACTATTGGAAATCACCAAAATCGCTCGAGAGAGGGAAATTTTTGAGTGGAAAATGTAAACTCATTCGGGCTTTTAGTATAAAGACAGTGGTCATGACTCGAGGTCGTGACCAACCTGTGTGACATTAATTTTTTACACATCAGAAGTCGTAACCAGGATGTCGAGGTAGAGATGGTCGCGGCCTCAGTCCGTAACCAATGCGCGTGACTAATTTGTAATGGTCACAACCAAAGCCATGACACTACTGTGTGTATTGTGGCCTTTGTCACGGATGTGGTCATGAATTTGGTCCGTGAACACATATGGAGGGAAATCTCGCATGAATTTGGCGCCATAATGGTCACGTTATGGTCACGGCTATGGTCCGTGATCCATAATGGTCAGGGATTTGGTCCATGACCAACTCTAAGAGCATCTATAACCACATTAGCTGGTCACCGACTAAATTCGTGATCCAGGCCGTGACTAATCATAGGATTTGGTGTAGTGATATCTGCCATTTGATAAATAAGACCAGAGAAGGAACATTTTCTTAAATTTCTAAAGTCTTCCATGAACATCGTTCTAGTAGTAAATCCTTTATCATACCTAGTACTATCTAATATGATGTTGATACAACGAACTCCTTCAGGTAGTGAATGCTCTCGCATGTAAACTATGTCGACAATAGAGACAGAAGGAAATGAGGTGGAAACAATGGTGAAGGAACATACATGAAGAGAAAGTTCGAACCAAGAAATGATCCTCTAGGGCTACCCTACACACTCGAATAAGCTTCAGATATTTATGAACATATGGTGCATGATAAAATCCATAGGTCATTGAATTTTAATTCGAAGGAGCTCTTAACTTAGGAGCAAATGAATAGACTGCGATTTTTCCACCTCCATACCTAACTAGTCCATCCAACCTGTCAGTGTTTTTCCTAAAGAAGACTTATTTGCACAAATGCCGAGGAGGGGGACATTCAGTTTCTAAAAATGAACGTAAACGATGATCTTTTGCTAAGTCACTAGGCAAATATAGCCAGTTATTATGACGAAGAAGCATAGAAAAGTTTGCGAGAGAAAATTTTTCTCAAAGAAACCTTTGAGGAATCCATGGAGGAATGTGTATTTAAAATGTCCCACATAACCTTGGGTGATGACTTATACGAATTTGATGACTTGTGTAAACGGTTGGAAGCTTTCTTGGTGGGTGCTACAAATGTAATGATAATTTACAATGGCATATAGGGATGTCGAGGAGGTTTACGAGTTGGAGGAGGACCATGTATATCCTTGGGTGGAGAGTGCCGCGATAGAGCAATATCAAAATTTCAATTGGTTCTTTGACCAAGTGGAACTATCGGACAACTCTAGGTTGAAGGTCACTCGAGTGATTTTGGAGATTGCGAAGAAGAATATGGTTCCAATGTCACACCCCGCCTAATTCTGGCGTCGGTCGCCACCAAAACTAAGACGGGCGTGAACTAAATAAATACCATTCTTAGCATGAGACAGATATGAGACATAAATAAACCAGTCCATAAGATAAAAAAAATTGAGTCAATCTTAAATAATCATAAACAGCTAAGCGATAAAAGATCCATCACATGCTAACTCCAAAAAAAATCCATACTCCAATAATGATTAAATAAAATCTGAATAATCCCAACAGAAATCCTCTAAACAACTTTGGAACCGAATGGCCCAATAAAACTCCAATGAAGTCTCATAATACGACTGGAAAAGAAAGTCTAATTAAACTATGCCATAAAGTAAATAACTCCAGCTGCACCTCCAATGATAACTCCGATAAACTTATGCAGCTTCTCCAAATTAAATCCTGAAAAATATTAGTCAAAGCTTGGGTCAGATCCAAAGCCCCGAGCAATAATACACACTACTCCCCTCAAATAGGATCCTTGTATCCAGACAGTAGCATTATACGCAATAAATATCACAATAGAGTATTTTAAATTAAACGGGATAATTAAACGCGATAAATATAAATCACTAACTACCTGCAGAAATCCCCATTTATAAAGGCACACCAATATGATTTTAAATTCCCAAGTCCCGCGGAGTTAATCTTTTATTAATTAACCCAAATTATAAAATTTCTCAATTATTTATGTTCTTACTTCAATAATTATTGGGTATGGCGGTCCTCCCGCCTCGGGTGATAATTCACCAAAATTCATTATGGCGGTCCTCCCGCCTCGGGTGATTTCTCCACCAAAATACACATTCCCTTGTCAAAACGCAGGCTGACCCATTTAAACTGTCGGACCTCGCTAATTGACAAGGTTCGACACACGACACGACATAAAATGCCGGTTGGTCGGTTTAAACTGTCGGCCATCGCTGATTATGTCGCCAATATATTTTAATACCCGTCTTATTATCTTAGGTATTAGTTCTCAATTTTGCAACTCACAATATATGAACACCCCACCCTTTAATCGATGTGAGATCCTCAAAATATCCCTTAGTCCCATACCTAAGGGTCCCCAAGTTATCAATATGTCCTAACCTATGTATAGGAGGATTTTCTAACATAAATCATAACCTAGTCTCATACCTAGACTAGCGTAACGACGATAAAGTAATAAAAATCATCCCACCCCCAACACAATAAAACCGTGATAATTTTCCCTCGCTAGTCCCATTCCTAGAAGGCATTCTAAAATATAGGGAGAGAAATAATACCCAAAAACCCGGCGTCACAATGATATTTAATAATACCAACAAGTCATACCAACAAGAATAATTAGTCAACGTATAAAACTGTGCATGATAGTCCAATTCAATTAAATCTTTAATTTAATTATCACAACGTCAACAATACCCAAATAATCTTATTTAATTATTTTAATTTAAATATACCAAGTTTTCATCATATATACATCAAAACCCAAATTTCGTTATCTCTACATGTATTACATGAGTTATACGCACCCAAAAGTCATTTATTGTAAAACTAGGGTTTTTCTACATGCAACCTACACCAATAAAACCCAAAATCACTCAAAAATCATACGTACCCAAAAGTTTATGAATATTATTCAGATTAAAAGAATTTATAAAAATAGCCCCAAAATTAGTATCCACTTTTTCTAATTAAGTTACTAATTATTTTTAAGAAAAGATGTAATTAAGTGTTTACGCGACACTTAAAACGCATAATACTAAAGGAAAAGAATAGAGTATTCATGCCTGTGAAGATTGTGTTGAAAATATGATTAGAAATTTGAATTCCTCTCGAAAAATTAGCAAAGAAGTGTTCTTGGACCAATCTTGATTAAACCCCAAATAAACCTTCAAATCTGGTGGCAAAACCTTGATTATGTTGGAGGTTGATGATTATGGTTGAGAGAAAATATTTTTAGAAGTGTTCTCAGGTTAAAAACTTGAAAAAAAGTGATTATGAGAAGTCCCCCCACGAATTAGAGTCATTATATAGTCATTAAGAAACCTAATCCTAATAGAACTCTAATAAGATACAAACACTAAAAAATTTATTCAGGACGATCGGACCGTTGGAATCAGATGAAATTTTGCAGAGAATTAGTTGAAGACGAGAGGAAGATACAAAAAAAAAATTTAGCTCGATCGGACCGTTCAATATTTTTAAATATGTATTTTTTAGAGAGTTTTATGCACCAAGGACTCTTAGAGAGTATTATGTTTTGAGGACTCTTCTATATAATAAAAATGCAATTAAAACTCCATTTTAATTCCGATTCCAATTCCGTTTGAAAATTTATTTTTCAAATATAAAAACCAACATTTTTAATTATAAAATTTATAAAATTCAAAATTTTATTTTTCTCCGATTATTCCAATTAATTAATTAAATTAATTATCAAAAATACGGGGTGTTACATCCAAGCCTACGTTAGAAGGGGACTATTGCCAAGTTAGTGAAAATATTCCTCTTAGAGGTCACATTCTCTAAAAAAAAGATCGTTCGGTCTGGTACCCTCATAATAGACCACTCTATATAATAGTGAGTATAAACGGGTGCACCTTTAATTTCATTTTATTAGATGGATGAGCCTCCATCAGTATCATGCCCATTGGATCCATTCATGCCTGCAACATATCTGAAACAAAGATCGTTCAGAATCCATTGGCCAAATCATGGTATAATAATCAATCCTATGAATCTATTGGTTATGTCAATGTGAGAATCACTATGGGGAATATCACTTCCCATATTAAATTCTATAAAATGGAATGTGAGTCGTCAAACCAACTATTGGTAGGGAGGGTGTGGATGCACAACTATGGTTTGGTTCCTTCCACCTATCACCATTATGCCAAGGCGAATAACAAAGTCAAAAAGGTGGTCATTCGAGAATCAAAGAAGTTGTTCGTGTATGAGGAAGCACATTTGGTGGATACCACATTTTATACTGAGTTAGTCGAAGAAGCTGTGGCACTCACCAAATACATTGGTGGCACCGGAATGCCCAGAACTAGGGAAAAAGTACACACAAAGAGTAACTCGATTGGAAACCTAGAGGATCGTTAAATAGATCGAGAACTGATGAGACCACCTAGCTTGTCTAGGCAATTGCGAGACATGTGAGACCAAAAATTGATCCAATTGAACACCAGTTCCAACAACAAAGCGTGTTGAGTAGATTTTATGAAAGAAAACTAGAGGAAAATTCCCGAAAGAGTCCATACAAAGAGGAAACCTCTAGACAATGTAAAATTATGGTTCTGCCAAATGGTAAGATCATTTACAAATTATGCAGGTGTGAGCAGGAAGCTGAAGGTTTGGGCGATGAGGCTAGACCAGTATATGAATGAATTTTAATAAATAACCAAGGACATTGTATGGTGATTGACAACTCCAATTTCCAAGCATTTTTGGAGGAGGTTGAACAAGAGATGGGGTGCATGCATTATTGGACAAGGCCTCAGATCTAAGAGTTAGAATAGGTGGAGCTTATGAGGGAATGTGATAATACTAAGCCAATTTTCATCTCGAAAGTCTTGAGCGGAGAAGCAAAAGTAGCATTGATTGAGGTTATACAGGATTTTAAAGATGTCTTTGCATGGAAATACACTGAGATACTTGGAATTAATAACCAAGAGAATTGCCACAAGATGAACATAACCTTCCTGGAAGATGAATTCCCACTGCCGTCCATAGACAACTTGGTAGATACAACTGTTGATCATGAGATGTACAACTTTATGGATGACTATGTGGTTTACAACCGGATCAAGATGGATCAAATGACACTGAGAAGACCACCTTTCTCACTCCGTTAGGTAAGTTTATGTATATAATCATGCCTTTTGAATTAAAAAATGCAGGTGCTATATATCATAGGACTGTGATAGTCTGATTCCATGATCTCTTTCATGATATTGTGAAGTTATAAATGGATGATTTACAGATAAAATCCAAAAAGGAGTATGCTTGATTAGACATAAATATTTCATATTTATCCCCTTAGTTTTGATTATCGTATGGTCCCGTCCACTGTAATTAACCCGAATTTATCTCATATTCATGTTACTAACCCTCTTTGGTGAGTATTTCTTGTTTTATGTATTTCTCGTATGTTTTAAAGGTATTTCATGCAAGTGAATGCGGGAGAGAAATCGAAACAGTGAAAGAATTAAAGGAAAGGAAGTTGAAGGATATTTTTGTAATTTTACAGCCATATTCCGGAGGTGGAGCCAATTGGAAAGTTAAAGAGATTGAAGTAACAATAACATTCAAAGAAACAACGCCTTCATCCAATCTACGTGAAGATGTTATGCATTTTAGAAGTTGAGAAGAGAATCTAGGGGAAAAAGAGGAATTTAGAAAAGTTAACTTGCGAACCGATTCGGATTCTAAGGGAACCGGTTCGGTTGACATGAGCATTAATTTTTCTCCTAAAGTTTTATGGGTTTAGGACTCTTGAAAAAGACTTCATTGAGTTGTCACTGAACATTATACATATCATACATTAGTTTAACCTAGTTTTGGTGGGAGAAAAGGAGGCAAGAACATAAGATTATTTCGCATCAAGTTTATGTTTTGTGGATATTTTTCAAGAAATATCCATTCTAGTTTGTCTTCTTGTCCTTTGATTTTTGCTATTAGTTACTTTTCTAGTTTTCTTGCGTCTTTAATAATTTGGAATTCACTCTTGCATGCTTAGCTACACATTAATGATGGCTAAATTCACATGCAATGAAGCAATCATGTTTTTAATTAGCAACACTATGTCTGGCTAAGTTGCTAAGGGTTGGGATGCATGAACCCAACCCTATGTATTTCGCATGGATATAAAATATGTTCTTGAATTACACAAATAATTGAAAACGTGGTATTTTGTTAATACAACTACTGTAGAACTTTTAATTCTGCTTGCCCTAGGAAACCGGAGTATTTAAGAATGTGATGCACGTGTTAATAATCTTTTTCACGAACTTTATTTTTATTATTGATTACGTATTGTGTAGGTTAATTCCTTCATATATGTAATTCTCAAAACAAATAAAGTCTTTGTTTCAATTAAATGTTTAATTCTTCACTAGTTTTATATCCGATGAAATTACTAGGGGTCGGGGATTGTATTCCAACCTTGTCTCTCTTTCATATAAATTAATCAATCAAGCGTTAGTCTTTCATGCGTAGTTAACTTAGATATGATTTATTTGATTTCGTCAGAAGTAGTATATAGATTTCTACCATAATCATCTTTTCTTTTTATCTTTTATGAGTCACTCGTTAGGGTTAGTCATCTTACTTACTATTCGTCACCACAGATTGTCTTAGTCCCTGTGTTCGACACTCGATTTATTGAATTATTACTTGAGGGACCAATTTACACTTGAGCCATAGTTACACGCATTAGAGACACTTTTAGAGTCACGTTAAGTTTTTGTTGCCCTTGCTGGGCACTAGGTAGATATACTAGGTTCAGTCGAATTAATAATATAATTTGACTCTAATTCTTAAAAAATAATATCAATTTTTTTTCCAAAAATCCAAAAAACATTCATAAAATAAAAAAAATCAGAAAAAAAATCCAAAAATATTCTCTCTATCACAAAATGCAAAACACTCCTCCTAATCCCATCATTTCTAGAATACAAGAGAATCCCACAGTCTAGCTTACCTCCAATAGCCCATCCACCCAAAATGCTCCAAATTTCGGGGTTCCACCTCCTACACCGCCCAACTCCATCACGAGTCACGCTACGAGTCACATGTCTAGGGACGCCAGTAAGGATATTAAGTCATTAAGAGAGAGCACAATGTCTGACAATGCTAGTTATGGTTAGGGTGAGTTACTGTATCGCCCTATAAGATACCTCTTATATTCCGGGCTAACAGTCCCTCCGGGATGTATTATACTCCCATATAATGCAGGGAAGCTTCATTTTAGAAATGGGATGATCCAGATTTTCTCAACATTCCACGTTAAGGAGTCAGAAAATCCCTACCTCCACATTCGCGAGTTTGAGGAAGCATGCACTCAAGATGTTGTATGTCTCGAGATTTTCCCCTTCTGCCTAAAGGATGAGGCTAATACACGGCTTTGGTCATTAGCACCTAACTTGAAAGACATTTGGAGGATTCCCACGCATAGGACCAATGCGATTAGGGATCAAATTTAAACATTTAGACAAAACGAGAATGAGCCCTTTGATCGATGTTAGGAGCGTTTCAATAAGTTAGTCAACATATGGCCATAACATGGTTTTGAGAAGTGGAGACTCATCTCCTACTTCCATTATGGGCTAAGCTTAACTTCCCAATAACTCGTTGAGACCATATGCCAGGGAGAGTTCTTAGGGTTAGAGGCGAATGACGTGGATACCCACTTTAAGTACATCACAGAAACTACTCAAGCATGGGCCACATCAGACCCAAGTACCCAACTGAAGCCTAGGCAAAAGTCCACGGATCCTTCAGCATCTGAATTCTATCAATTGGATAAGGAAGCTGAATTAAAACTCCAAAATAATCAACTAGCAGAGAGGCTAGAGGATGTGGTCGAGCTCGGGGGAGAGACATATTTGGATCTACTTGAGCATTGAGAGAGAAGGTGTGTGCTATTTATTAGGCAGAACATTCAACGAAGGAATTCCCAATGATACCCGCCTACAAAGTGATACTCTAAGAGAAAGCGGAAGCAGTAGGAGCTTTTAAGGGTGACTTTAATGCCCTACATGGGAAGTCTTATAACCCTTCATGGAGAAACCATTTGGGTCTTAGTTACGGGTAACCAAATGCTGCGTTGAATCCAAATTCACTTGTTGCCCAACACTCGTCACCACTCCCTCCTTTCCATCAAGCTCCACCCATACAAGCACCCCCTCCTACGACTTATATTACCCCGCAGTAAAGAAGTCTAGAAGACACTTTAAACCAATTCATGCAAACTCAGTCAACAATAAACTCTCAAAATGCCCAAAATTATGCTGACTTAAAGGCATCATTATCTAAGTTGCAATCTTCCCTAAGTATCCAAAAGAAGGTCAAGTTTACTACCCAAGGACAATAATATCCCCAAGGTTAAAACTGTGTTAGATTTAATCCTGATAAAAATCAAGAGCAATGTAGCGCAGTAACCACTCTATGTAGTGGAAGGGTTGTTGGCTTGCACCTCCTCCACACGACGAGCAAATTGACAAGGAGATTTTGCTCAGCATGAAAGAGGCCGAAGATATCCCTTGAGAACGAGTGGTAATGATGACACAGTCAGGCCCGAGGTGATTGTGAAACCTCCTATTGTTGCTCCATACCCTCAACAATTAATATCGCACTCCAAAGAGACTACACTTGATGATGTTTTATACATTCTTAAGCAAGTAAATATTAATTTACCTTTTCTTGAGATCATAAAGAAGATTCCCACATATGCTAAGTTTCTTAAGGACTTGCTCACGGTGAAATAGACGCTAAATGTAAAGAAAAATGTTTTTTTAGAACATAACATTCAGTACTGTTAAATGATCTTCCACCAAAATATAATGATCCGGGTGTACTAACCATTTCATTCATTATCGGGAAGAATCGAATTAAGAGAGCACTAATAGATTTAGGGGCGAGTGTTAACATTCTCCCCTACTCTTTCTATAAGAAATTAGATTTATGGGACCTTAATCCCATAAAAATGACTCTTCAACTTGAAGATATTTTTATGAAGATACCTCGGGGGATCGTTGATGACCTGATCATCCAAGTTGACATTTTTTACTTCTCGATAAATTTTGTCATTTGGGACGAAGAGCCCTATGCTTTCCCCAAGTAATCATGTTCCCATGATCCTTGGGTGCCCATTCATAGCTACAGATAATGCATTGATTAATACACATAATGGGAAAATGCAACTCACTTTCAGGAACATGACTCTCGAAACAAATATCTTCAACATCACCAAGCCCGAGGGTGATGAGGGCGAATTGTGAAGACAGATCTTGTGGAAGAGAGAATACACAAGAACATTGAGAGGAATCACACAAGAGAGCTGTTGGGTTATGTCTTGTTACATCAAGTGAAAAGGATAATTCTGATGCCGAGCGAGAGGTAGAGGGTGCGTGTTCAATCACGCTTATTGAGTATGAAAGTGAGCATGTAAATGTGAGTGGGAGAGAGAGGTTTGATGAGAGTAAGAGAGAGTATTCAGAGATAGAGAAAGATATAGAGAGTTAGGAGATATGATCTTATAGAACTTTTGAGAAATAATTTGGCCCCGTGGATGAGAATCTCAATGTTAAAGTCCAATTGTTATTGGAATACTTTTATCACTTAGAGAAGAATGACTGGAAAGATCAGATAGACAAATTCCTTCTTTGTGATCATCCACTTCAGTTTTCAGATGAGATCGACGAGAAGAATAGTGTTTCGTTCGAGTTAGAGCCTGATCCAAGCAGTCTCGAGTGTAAGGGGAATCTAGGTTTAGCATGTCCTTCCAATTTTCACTAAGACCCTCCCTCTAAGTCGGAATAAGTATACTGTGATTCGATTGGGAACCACGATGATCTCATTCATATCATTCATCACGAGCCTTTAGATGTACCACATACCTATAGGGATAATCCCCACTTGTTCCGATTATTGGTTTATGATGTGAGGAATATGGAGAATAAAAGAACATTGGACCCTGTTCATGGGGTTAGGTGAGTTTTTAGAGGAGATAAAGCGGTCGTCACACCCCCAATGCGTATGTGGTATTTTTGTTGTATACTAGTGAGTAAACTTAGTTTTAGGGTAGTTTATAATCCATAAAAGTCGTGATTTAGGAAAGTTAGGATCACCATGTTGGGTTTTCACTTACGGGGGAGCATACGTGCGTTACGAGAGAGAGGTTGATGTGTTCTGAGATCCCGAGGTGTTCGGGGGGGGGGGGGGGGGAGGGCTTGAGATACATTAGAGAGGAGAGATAGGGGTTAGAACACTTAGTCTATGAGAAAAATGAAGAACAAGTGTGTTGAGATAGATGGTGATGATCGAACCGCAAGCCGGACCGGTTTGCCAGCGAACTAACTTGCTTGGAACTCTTAAACCAGCTCGGAGTACCTGCTCCAGATCCCCCCTTTTTTTCAAATTCATTCACATATCTCTCCTCTTTCACACGTGATCCGACACCACCAGCTACTCGCATTAGCTCTTGTGTTGTGATGTTTTTTTGCTCCTTCTTTATGTTGTTCTTTTATGCTTTATTGTTTCATCATTGCAAGAACGATACAATTTATCCTTGCATTGTAATCAATTGTAATGGAAATATATGTCTTGTATTTTGATATTTGCCATTTTCTGTTTCGCACCCATCTTTTATTTTAGATTTTAGTCCTTTTCATTGAGGACAATGCAAAAGTATAAGTTAGGGGGTACACGTGCATTTTTTTAAAATATTATGAATTTCAAAATGCCCAAAAAAAATTAGAAAATTTAAAAATTTTCCAAAAAATTGAAATTTTTTAAAAAACCCAAAAATAATTTTTCTTCAAAATAAATAAAAATTGGAATTTAAAAATTTCAAAAATACCACTAAAATTTTGTTTGAATTCTCAATTTGTAAAAACAAATTCACAAAGACGAAATTGATCAAAGATGGAAATTGAGTGAAAATTGACGACTTGATGAATAAGTGTGGAGATTATTAACCCGGTGAGATTTCGAGCTATCACTTTTGGGGAGTAATTAAATCAATCTAAGTTAATGGCTAACTAAAAGTTCAATTTAGCGTTAAATAAGTCATTGAAGATCTCTAATTTTTTTTTGACCGGTTACGGAAAAAGAGTGAGATATTGTTTTAAAAATACGCTAAATATAATCTCGAGACGCATATGGTAAAGTAATTAGTAATTCAGACAAATGAAGTTTGCCATCGTTTATTCCCCAAAACAAATATTAGCCATAAAAAGTAATGAAAAATTAACCTTTGCTAGCCATTTTGAGCCCAATTAAAATTTTCCATTTTCGTTTGATAATCCAAAAAACCTATTTAGCTCGGAGTTGTGAAAATAAAAATCCATCAATTAAGTCCAAATGGTGCAACAAAAAGGGGCAACAAAAAATAGCAAAATGCTCAATAAAAATAGCAAGAAAATAAAAAAATAAAAAAAATGGGAAAAATATGAGAAGAAAACTAGAAAAAGAAGAGAAAATGAGCAAATTCTCAAAAAGTACCTAAGGACTAAGTAAGCAAATTGTCCAACTTCGAATTTTTTGACTATTCCCATTTTACCCAATACACCTTATAACCTGAGAAAGTCCTAACTGAATCTAGATAATGAAATTAATTACCGCGTGGAGAGCTAAGACACGAGATAGTAAGAGAGATTGATTGATGCAGACAAGAATCGATGTTTCCCGTTTTACAACAACCGTATTCCGATGATGAAATATATTTACCCCAAATATTTTGTCTTTATATTTGTGTGCATGAATTCGTATTCCATTGCATTTACTCTTTATGTCACCCATATTGAGAGAAAATAGCCACATTTTGAGTAATTCGTTTGTGAGAGCATCCCCTGAGAAATTGAATCAAAATGAATTTTCAAAAAGTAACGTAATGATCAATCAGTACAAGTTAATGATTAAATTTTTGGTTTCGCACACACACACACACACACACACACACACACATACACACACACACTATGAATTGAGATTCTTGAATAAAAATTTAAGGTGATCATTTAAAAAAATTAAATTGAATGGTTTTTAGTTATTTTGATATTTTTTCTTGAGTCGATAAAAGAATTTTAGGGCAGATTCATTGCAAACCCTCATGCGACATCACTCTCCTTACTAGTGTAGCCTAGGGGGTTTAGCGACATGTTGCATATGCTAAATGCAATCGCTTGGCCGCGAAAGAGGTATTACATCCCAATAAAGTTTTTGAAAGTTTCTTTAACCTCATATTCTTATTCTTATACATTTCTCGGGACGCACAACGTTCTAAGTTGAGGGAATTTGATTCGGCATAAATATTTTATATTTATCCCCTTAACTGTCTTGTATGGTCTTGTGCATTGTAATTAACCTGTATTTATCTCATATTCATGATACTAACCCACTTTGGTGACTATTTCTTGTTTTGTGCATTTCTTGTGCGTTTTACAAGTATTTCATGCAAATGAATGCGTGAGAGAAACCAAAACGGTGAAAGAAATAAATGAAAGGAAGTTAAAGGACATGTTTGTAATTTTTCAGTCATAGTTCCGCGATTAATCCAACTAGAAAGTTGAAGAGCTTGAAATCACAAGAATAGTGGAATAAACGACACCTCAATTTGACCTACAGTGAAGAAGTTATGCAAGTTTAAACTTAAGAAGAGAATCTAGGGGCAAAAGAGGAATTTAAAAAACTTAACCTACGAACCGGTTCGGATTCTCAAGGAATCGATTCGGTTGACCTGAGTGCAAATTTTTAATTACAATTATTTTTCTCCTAGAGTTGTATGGGTTTAGGACTTGCAAAAACGATTTCATTGAGTTGTAACTTAATATTAAACATATCATATGTTAATTTAACCTAGTTTTAGAGGGAGAAAAGGAGGTAAGAACATAAGAAGATTATTTTGCAACACGTTTATGTTTTACGGATGTTTTTCAATTAATATTCAATGTAGTTTGTCTACCTCTCCTTTGATCTTTGCTGTTAGTTATTTTTCTAGTTTTCTTACATTTTTTATAATTTGGAATTCACTCTTGCATGCTTAGAAACACATTAATGGTGACTAAATTCACATGCAACGAAGTAATCATGCTTTTAATTAGCAACACTATGTCTGGCTAGGTTTCCAAGGGTTGGGATGCATGAACCCAACCCTATGTGTTTTGCATGGATATGAAATAAGTTCTTGAATTAAACAAATAATTGAAAACGTGGTATTTTGTTAATACAACCATTGTAGGACTTTTAACTCCATTTGCCCTAGGAAACCGTAGTGTTTAAGAATGCGATGCGCATGTTAACAATCTTGTCATGAACTTTATTTTTATTCTTGATTAGCTATTGTACAGGTTAATTCCTTCATATATGTAATTCATGAAACAAATAATGTATTCTTTTTTATTAAATGTTTAATTCTCGACTAGTTTTATATGCGATGAAGTTACTAGGGATCGGGGGATTGTATTCCAACCTTCTCTTTCTTTCATTTAAACTAATCAGTCTATCGTTAGTTTTGCATGCATAGTTAACTTAGATAGAATTCAATTGCTTTCATTAGAAGTAGTATATCGATTTCCACCATATTTATCTTTTCTTTTTATCTTTTGTGAGTCACTCATTTAGGTTAGTAATCTTACTTAGTATTCGTCACGAGAGATCGTCTTAGTCCTTGTCTTCGACACCCGATTTACCAGATTATTACTTGAGATGTCGGCTTACACTTGAGCTGTAGTTACATGCGTTAGAGACACTTTTAGAGTTGCTTCACTTCTCACATAGAGGACTTGAGGAGGGAGTTCATAAGTCCATAAAATACAAACTAGAAATGAACCCCCTCAAATGTGCCTTTGGGGTAATTAGTGGAAAGTTCCTGGGGTTCGTGGTGAATAGGATAGGCGTTCAGATGGACCTAGAAAAGCAAAAGGCCATTATTAATATTAAATGTCCAAAGAATGCAAAATTAAATGAAAAGTTTCTTGGGAAAAGTTTCCAATCTAGGAAGATTTGTGCCTAGACTTGCTGAGGTCAGTCACCCCTTAATGGAGCTACTGCAAAAGGGAGCCAAGTTCGTATGGGAACCACCACACCAATAAGCTTTGGAAAACTTAAATAAAATCCTCACATTGCAATAAACCATGATTCATCCCATTGAAGGTATTCCATTACAACTTTCTCTTACCTCCATAACTAGATTTGTTGGTGCATTGCTAGCATAATAAATAGAGGGAATAGAAAAGCTTGTTTATTTTTTAAGTCGTATTATACACGGGTCTGAAGGCAAATACACTAGTATTGAAAGACACTATTTAGCCCATCTTTTTTGTTCTAAATCTTAGACACTCTATGATACCTTTCATGATCCACGTTGTAACACGATGTATTTTTTCTAGCTCGAACTGTATTAATCTTTAGGGTTGCCAAATGATTCCTCGTACTCTCAAATTATATGTAAAGTGAGTTTCTCCTTTATCCATTAAGAGCCAAGTGTATGCAGATTTATTGGCTATCTTCCCATCTAATGTGTTCGAACCACCACATGAAGAACTCTCACAGAATGATCTACAAGCCCATTACTTATTGAGCCATCTTAGAAGAGGGGATCACGAAAATTGATGGTTCATTAGCCCAAGGCAAAGGAGGTGCATGAGTTATTATAAGCAAAGGAAATGAGGAGGTTTGCTTGTCCTTTTAGTTATACTATCATTGGTCAAATAATGATAATAAGTATGGGGCACTTGTGTTGAGTTTGTTGGAGGCCTTGCAAAGGGGAATCCACGTGCTTACCATCAAATGTAGCTCTAATATAGTCGTGAAGCAGGTGAATGGGTAATACACACTAAAGAATATGAGCCTGGAACCTTAGAGAATGATCATCCGAAGATTGTTTAGACAATTTTGTGAAATGATGGTAAAAAGGACCCCTAGGAAAATGAATAGACATGGGGATGCCTAGGAAATAATTTCCCACAAGATAGCCATCAAAGGTGATTTGGCTATCATTTGGATCATTAAGAGGAAAAATCCCTTTGTCATAATAGAAATAGTTGATAATGATTATAACAATGGCTGGAGGGGCAAAATAAAGAGGCATCTTGATACTGGGGAATGTTCATTAAGCTTGGTGGAATTGGCTCAATATTTTTCCTCGAACAGTAACCTATACTATAAAAATAAAGGATGCTTGTTGTTGAGTTGTGTTGATCCGTAGGAAGCTAAGAAGAGGTTGGAGAAAGCGTGGAATAATTGAAATTCCTCTATACGGAAGGATCCAAAGAACTGGGTAATTTTTTCCCATGATGAAGCAAGATGACACAACAATGCAAAGGAGTTGTGAAAAATGCCAATTATATTATCAACCGACTGAGTGCAATTTCATCGAGTAACCAACTAACTAGAGACAACCTTATATTAACATGTTAGTAGAAGGGGTTACCCCTACAGATAAATATGACTCTAACAAGATCAAGTGAAGGTTATCAAGGGAATATATAAAAAATGACCAACTATATCAGAAGAGTTACTTAAATAACCTCTGCGATGCATCAAGTCAGAAGAAGTCTAAGAGAAGATGAAGCAAGCTCATGAGCCAGGACACATAGGGGATCAAAGATGTATGACTAACTAATCATCCTAAGATATTATTGTCCAACCATAGAAAAGGATTCATCCAAGTTCATTAAAAAATGCAAGGCATGCCAACTCCATGGAAATAAGAACCACGCCCCTTTAGTGGACTTACATTGCCTTTTCACCCCATTTTCATGTCATACTTGGGAATTTGACCTGCCTCTATTAGGGAAAAAATATGGATATTGGTTTCCACTGAGTGTTTTACCAAGTGGGCAGAATCAGTACCTCTTAAGAAAGATATAAAGAGCGTGGTAAAGAAATTCATGAATGATTACATTATCTACCGATTTATCATCTAAGGGTTTTCCTTTCTAATAATGGAACTCCTTTTGTGAATAGTGAGGTAAGATTAGTCACATATAAATATTACATTGTTCACTACAAGTCTACTATGGCATATCTTAAGTGTAATGGGTAAGTTAAAGAAACTAATAAGACTCTAGGAAATATCCGAGCAAAAATGTTGGCAGATTTTCTTGGAACATGGGATGATGAGATACCAGAGGTTTTATGGGTCTATATAACAATCAAAAGGAACACCACATTCTATACTCCATTCTCATTGTTGCTTGATGTTGAGGCTATCTTACTATTGGAGTTGGAGAAACCCTATAATCGATACAATTTGTGGAGCACAATGCTTCACTAGAGTAGACATATAGAGTTGGAAGCCTTAGATGAACATAGAGATGACGTAATGAAACATTTATAAACGTATAGGAAGAAACTTTCAAGATTATTCGACCAAATAGTGAAACTAAGAAAGTTCAAAGTGGGTGATCTGGTAGTAAAGGCTTGCACTACACACATTCATGGTCTTTTGCACCCAAAATTTAAAATTAACTAGGAGGGACCTTACATAGTGTGCAAGGCTCATGACTCAAGTTACAGCAAGATATTTAAAATTGAAGACAATGTGACATTCAAGCTCGACACCAAGTGGCTAAAAATCTATCATGTCTAAGATTTGATTTAATTTTTTATCACTTGTAATTTTAAGTAAACTTTAAGTTTGTGATGGTTGATAAAGAATCTATTCCTGCGCAACCCATGTTTGAATATGTTACTTAATGAACAAAGGAGTTTATATTGTAATCCATTTAAAGACCTTTTTTTAGAAAGAGCAGTAATAGGTAATTGCATAAGTAAATAGTCGAATCAATACTCCCTTCAATTACTAAAGTTGTACAAAATAAAGGAGGAACTACTGCCTCAAGATACAAGATCAAAAATAAAGGAGAAGTTTTAATTATTGTTAGGATCATCCACGAGAAACCATAAATTTGAATAATCAAGTAGTTCGGTAATCCAGAAGACAGCTCAGCCAGCTTGTTCATGAACTCAATCATTTTTTTCACACTCCTTTGTGTCATGCTGCAACTTCTCCAATTTTAAATCAGCCTATGCCAAGTCCTCTCTCACAGCCATAACTTTCTCCTCAACCTTAATAATATCAGGATGAAGACTGGCTAACTCTTCAACCACTGCAACTTGGGTCCTCGTGTTGGCTTAAGGTCTTACATAAAAAGAAGGAAAATTGGATTTCTTGAAGAATTTCAATATTTTGACCAACCACATAAGAGTAGAACCATCATTGGTCAACACATGAAATTTTATTAGGAACTCTTTGATTTTAGAGGAGCTAAGGGATTACAAATGCGTGTTCATGATTTCACTCAGCACGGTGGTAAAATCGAGCAATATGAAAGCCATCATAATGTGTGTAGCTTGAATGTAGCGAGGACCAATAGAGGAGGGATGAAGCTCTAGAAACCACTCCACAAGTTCACAATGAAGAGTGGAGATGATATGAGGAAAATAATTCAAAGACTACCTCACCAAGTTAGTTTGATACGCGTTGAGGGGTTGGATGATAAGTACTTGTATATTGGATTGAATTGAAAGAGCGTCAATAATGGTAGGACTGAGAATTGCTTCCCTCTAAACATCTTCAGGGGGCATCTGGTTTACAGACAGAGTAGGAAGAGGAAAAATCATAGTAGTCTCCTCAACAATGGTTGGGATAGGCTGATTGGGTATAACCTAAAAGATCAAAAAGCAAAAATTATATGGATCAAGTTGATCAATTTATGTGAAAAAATGGCCGCTAAGTCCAAATGTACTATGATAAGTATCAAATGGTTCCTCAGATAAGTACACTCGACTAATATTAAAATACAATCCAACAAAGCTTGTGACTGGTGCAAAGTCTAAATGTATTATGATAAGTACCAAATGGTTGCTCTGATAAGTTCACTCAGCCAATATAAAAATATAGTCCAACAAAGTTTGTGACTAGTGAAAACTCCAAGTTTACTACGATAAGCATTAAATGGTTGCTCGGACAAGTACACTTAGCCAATAAAAAATTCCATTCCAATAAAGTTTGTGATTGATGCAAAGTTTAATTGTACTATGATAAGCACCAAATAATTACTTGCACAAGTACACTTGGCCAACTAAAATCCCAACCCCCAAAATTACGATTGATAGATAGACCAAGTTATGATAAGAACTAAAAGGTTGCTCGAACAAGAACACTTAGCCCAAAGATTGGACCCTTTTTTTATAAGGAAGAAATTAAAACAAATGGAATAAAAGTAATGTACCTCTACTTAGAAGGGTGTCTTAGGGACTGTCTCCTCAGTGGAAGGACTAGCAACAGGGCCATGCTCAACCTCAATCTCTTCAACTCCACCAGTAACTCCACCTTCCAAGATTAAAGGCTCAAAAATATTCATAAGCACTTCATCATTGATTGTAGGAATAACAATTAAAGCCTTGTAAGTGTTAACCTAGACTCAAAGGGGAGTTGTCCCAGAAACACCTTGCTCAGAAGTAGCCTCCTCTAATAGAGAAGGAGAAGCAACGCCTATTAAAAAAAAGGATGAATCAAAAGAAGGGATCAATCAATTGTGAATGTTTAAAAAATAATCTAAGGAAAAAATTAAAGGTACATCAAACCCAACCAAGGGTATAGCAGATGTCACAGGCTCAGCTGTCAATGGTTTCTTGACTTCACCCTGCCCTGGCTCCAGCTCAATTTCACAAGCAATGGTGGTCAGATCATGCATAAATGAGGAGTAGAGATTATATCCCTTTCTTATGGATCCATTCAGAGAACGACTATCTCCTTCCATAAAGGGGGAGTAAACAACCACCTCAGGATATTTTGTGTCATTAGATGGTCCTTCATAAGATTTCTACTGTTGTTGAACTTACTCTTGTTTCCATAGGTTCTATGTTTTTTATTGTGGTGAAAAGGATGCTCGTTGTTGAGGCTACTATTGAGAGAGGGATTATTTGTAACACCCCATGATTTTTGTGCCATAAAAATCTTTGTTAATTAAAAATTTCAAAAAAAATAATTTCTGAAATATATTTAATTTTGGTATGTAAAAAGGATGGTATTTATATATAAAAATAAGGTTTTATATGGAATTTAAATAAGGATTAAAAATTGGAAATTATAACTTTTTGTATAAAAATCGGGGGAGGGTCCAATCTAAGAAAAATAAATAAATAAAAATATTTGATCGTCCGATCGAGCTAAATTTTTTTCAGCATCTTCGACTCGCCTTCAGCTATAACATATTAAAATTCCAGCCAATTCTAACGGTCCGATCATCCATAATTTTATAGTGTTTATGTTTGATTAGGACTCGAATTCTTTTCGGTATATAAACATAACGTGACGAGTTAAGGACTTTGAAAACACATTTTATCCTTCTAAAAAATCAGTAGCCTTCCATAATTTCATTCTCTCTAATCTATAAAGCCTAAATCCCACTGAACATAACTTTCAACCTATGTTTTGAAGATCTAAATCAAGTTTTCTCAAGATCGTCCAAGAAAGCATCTTTAATGTTTTCTCTAGAGGAATGCAACCGTGAAATTGGATTCTTCAAAATACTTCTTTAGAGGCATGAATACTTCTATTGTTCCCCTTTTGTATTATGCATTTTAAATGTTTCCTAAACACCAATAATTATTATTTTCTTAAAATAAATTAGAAAGACTAATTAGGAAAAGTTAAACTCAATTTGGGTTCAAATCTCTAATAGGATTTAAGACTCAAAACCCTTGCATGTGTAGGTTAGAGGTTGGGATTCCATTATAAGTTATGACGTTCTCATGTAGCATAAATTGTAAGGATGTTATAAATTGATTTTGACATATAAAAAAATTATGTTAATTATTTGTTACTTATAGAATAGAAATTTATTGTTTATGCTCCGAAACTATGCATGTGTTAGAAATCATTTCAGTTGTTGAAAAATAAATTATTTATTTAATATTATAATTGAACAGACATAATTGTGATAAATAGTAACATTGAAATTAATTTAAAGAATAGTTGTGATAAGTTGAAAACATGTTATGTGTGATTCGTAAATTGTATAAATATTTGACACCGCGGGGATGATGGGATTGTTGGGATAGTTAGGTTTCACACCTTATTTTTGGTTACTTGCTAGGTATGGGACTAGTAGGCAAGCCTTAGTTGTTGGTAACACTTTCTAGGCATGGTACTAGTTAGTGTAGATTTTTTAAGGGTGGGATCTCCGGGGTGGGGCTGATTTATACGTTGTTTCCGTTGGATCATGCGCCTAGGTGCGTGGCTAGGTAGTAGCTAGTGGTAGGTATTATTCCTAAAGGTTAGTCTAGAATAGCTTGTGTTTTGGAGACCTCTGGGTATGGGACTAGGGTAGGATGAGGTATTAGTACTCGAAAATAGGGTGGAACTAATAGGAAATAATGAGAACTTGAGAATTTTGATAATTAATACCTAAGGTAATAAACGAGTATTAAAATGAATTTTCGTTGCCAATAAGTGAAGGGTTTACAAAATATGGGCTGGCTGGCTATAGCTGCGGGGGTGTATGTTGGTGTAGGGCTAACAGAATAGGGATTGGCAGGATATTGTGATGAGTCGTGTGTGGAACCTCGTCAATAAGTGCATGGCTAACAAAATTAGTTCAATTGGTTATAGCGAGGGGAATGTGTGTGGTGTACAACATTAGGCATGCGTGAATAAGTGCAGGACCAATAGAGAGGTTGGCTTGCTATGACAGCACTGCCATAATAATAATTTGGTTAAGTGAATTAAGTTAAATTGATAGATTTAGTATAATTAAATAATCGAAACTTCCTAATTGGACTTGAACATTGGGGTGCCGTAGTTATGTGGGTAGATAGTGGTAGTTTATCTTCACTTGCATGTTATATATATATATATATATATATATATATATATATATATATATATATATATATATATATATATATATATATATATATCGTTTAATTTGAAATACTCTATTGTGACATTTATCATGTATAATGCTATTGTCTGGGTTTACGGACCCTAATTGGCAGGAGTAGCTACTATTCATGCGATGGGCTCTGACCCATTGTGTTGACTAACATTTCGGGCATAGTTGCTAAAGTAGCGGCATAGGATGCACTGCAGATCTTTGGAGTGAAGTGGGAGATTTATTTTACCTACTTTAGTAGTTTAGATTTACTTTCCATTGCACCGTTTGTATTATGAGACTTTCATTTATTGATTTGGTGGGCCAATCGGTTCCACAGTTGTTTACAATTTCCGTCAGATACTTATTGTTGGATTATCTCATTAATGTTTCAAATTAAATTGGAGTTGAATTTATTTTGGAGATTAGCATGATGATGAGTATTATTGATTGGATGTTTTAATATATACGTTGGATTTAATTGCATTATATCTTGTGGATTTTTTTTAAATGTCTCATATATCTATCACATGCTGAGAATGATATTTTATTTAGTAACTCCCGGTGTAGTTTGGTGGTGATCGATGTCAGAATGCATGAGGTGTTACATTGTTGTTATAATTGTCTCGAAGATTGTTGTTCGACATCATAAGTCTGAAGTTATTCTCCAAGAGTATCTTTATAGGCATCAATTTGAGTAATATAAACTAGGCATAAGAAAATAGATAACAAGATAAGGAAATGTGAACCACCATGCAAGAAAGTGAATAAATTATAGTAAATACATCGCGCTCAATGGAGTCATCCAAAATAGTATAGTCTTGAGGAGGGGAGGATGGTTTCTCGGAGCTGAGCATCCTTTGCAACATGCGAGATTAGTGCGTCAAATGCCTTTCTTCAACTTCCTCATCCTCCTCCTTAGAATTAGTCACATCTACACTAGAGGGCTTTGCCTCAGATCTCCATCTTTAATGGCCACTTGAACTAACAATAGGGTTGAAAAAGAGACCCACAGAGGCCATCTGCCCCTCTTTGAATGCGTGAGCAGTCACAACACCATGATCATAGTTTCTCATAAAACTTACAAAAGGTTATGTCACTTGATCCTTGATACTAAGATCAACCTATATCAAAGATATATAGGGGTACCCACTCAACCGCCCACACACAAATTAAAGTTTGAAAAGATATTTACCAAATCAATCTTTTTGGCACTATGCCCAATATATTTGCTTTTTGACTTTGGTATGCACCAGGCATCACATGTCATAGGGGGCAATAGATAAACAATTAACATAGACAAAAGGTATATTTTAGATATTGTATCAAAGGGTATCTTATTTTGGCGCTCATGTACCACATTGTCCGTAGTTCTTACCTATAAATAGGACCCTTAGGTAAGGTCAAAGATATCAGAAAAATCAAGTTTATACGGTTACTCGGTCAAAATCTCACTAGAAAGTATTCTCTCCCTTCTCTCTCCTTGGTATCTAAAGTGCTTGTCTCTTCACTCCATACAACCATTATTTCTAATTGATACATTCTCTCTATCATTATTGTTATTAAAAAGTTGTATCTAATCATTTGTCTTCTTATATAGCATTTACATAAATAAATGTTTCTTTCTCTAGCTGCTCTTGAGATTTTGGAGACCTTAAAGACAGCATTCATTGGAGTGGGTCATGCCTCACCCGATCTAGTTCTTTATAGACCCCAGTACAATCACCCTCTTATAGAAGAAGACATAAACTCTGGGAAACTAACTCTAGATGTTATCTTCCTTTTATCCTTCAACTTCTTGGGCAACAGGACAACTCCAATAGAAGGACTAACTAGTTTATCATCACCTATAATAGGTTGAGAAGTCATAGGAGCATTCTCAGTTTCCTCGATTAATTGATAGGTTGAATATCCATTCTTCTTCTTTAGAATAACTTGCTCAACGGGCGCCAGAAGGGTTAACTCAGTTGTTATAGGAGGGTAGTGAGACTGGGGTCTATGAATAACTAGAAAGGGTGAGGCGTGACCCACTCCAATGGACACTACCTGCAAGGTTCTCAAGAACTTCTGGAGCAGCTTCTGATGAGACCTTCCCCTTTTGGTAAAAATGGAGCTCAAGCTGGAACTCCCTCTCTGCAAGAAGATGAACTTACACAACAAAAATAGTAATTTTCTCAAGGGAAACACCTGAGAATGATGGCTGTCAGTGGGGAGTGAAGAAACAAGGCACTCAGCACTAAGAGAATCAGCAGGGAGAGAATACTAGAGAGGTTTTGGTGTGATTTTGACAGAGTGACTTTGCTATTGAGTTTTTTCTCTTCTTTCATGACCTTTCCCCAGGGTCCAATTTATACCTGGGCACTAAGGCTGGGTTGGCACTTTTGGCGCCAAAACTTAGAGGGTTGGTGAGGGACAAGGTCTGCAGTGTACTATTTTTCCTTACCTGCAGGCAGCTCTGCCTGTCCCCTCTGGCAGATGCCCCCTGGTGCCAACCAAAGTTCAAAAGCAAATATGTCTTCTAATGGAGACAAAATATCTGATTTGCTAAATATCTTTTGAAAAGGTAACTTTTGGTGCAATTTTGCAAATCTTGAGAGATGAGGCCTTAAGGACCCCTCTCCTCTAAAAATGTTGTTTTTTCTTGAGAGGGACCTTGAGGACCCCCTCTTTTGGAAAAGTCATTTTCTTATAAAGAGTTTATTTCTTGTGACTAGCCAGATCTTTGGTTGTTCACTTCACTTGTGACTAAGTGTGAAGTGTGTGTAGTCTTGAGTGACTTCTGGGTCTTCCTACTAGTATTATCTCGATCCTATAGTGCTAAGTGGTTGAGCTTGCTCATACCTTGTCCCTCAGCCGCCAAGCCAAAACTCCCAGGAGGTCCCAACTGCCCTACTTGAGCCCTGCTTGCTCAACTAGGCAACCTGTACAAGAAAATAAGTGTTAGTATTTCTGTTCTTTTAAAGAATGATGTTTCATGATGAGGAGTTGGTCATGGTAGCCACTCCCTCATCCTGGCCTATTTTTCTGGAAGCTAAGGGGGAGGACCTTGACTGCTCCTCACCCTGAAATTTTCTGTCGTTAAGGGACCTTGAGGGTTCCTTCGCGATATGAGTGTCTATAGGGACCTTGGGTGAGGTTCTTTCTCAATATTATTTTCTGTCAGGACCCTGGGGTGGTTCTTTCTCAATGTGAGTTTCTGCCGGGACCCTGGGGTTCCTGCTCAATATACTTTTCTACCGGGTCTTTGGGTGGGTTCCTTCTCAATATGAGTTTTTGTCGGGACCCTGGGGGGTTCCTGCTCAATATGAGTTTCTGGCGGGACCCTGGGGTGGTTCCTTCTCAATATGAGTTTCTGCCGGGACCCTGGGGTGGCCCTTCTCAATATTGGACTTCTATAGTGGCCTTTGCGGGGCACTTCTTCATATGTCATCTCCGCAGTGACCCTTGTGGTGGTACTTTTCGACTGTCATTTCTACAGTGACCCTTACAGTGGCACTTCTCAATATTGGATTTTTGCGGTGACCCTTGCGAGGCACCTCTCGAATGTCATTGTTGTAGTGACCCTTGCAGTGGAACTGACCCTTGCAGTGGCACTTCTCAATCTTGGACTTCTGCGGTGACCCTTGCGAGGCACCTCTCGAATGTCATTGCTGCAGTGACCCTTGCAGTGGAGCTGACCCTTGCAGTGGAACTTCTCAATCTTAGACTTCTGCGGTGACCCTTGCGAGGCACCTCTCGAATTGCATTACTGCAGTGACCCTTGCAGTGGCGCTGACCCTTGTAGTGGCACTTCTCAACCTTGGATATCGGCGATGACCCTTGCGAGGAACCTCTCGAATGTCATTGTTGCAATGACCTTTGCAGTGGCGCTGATCCTTACAGTGACACTTCTCAATCTTAGACTTCTGCGGTGACCCTTGTGAGGAACCTCTCGAATGTCATTGCTGCAGTGACCCTTGCAATGGCGCTGACCCTTGTAGTGGCACTTCTCAATCTTGGATTTCTACGGTCACCCTTGCGAGGCACCTCTCGAATGTCATTGATGTAGTGACCTTTGCACTGGCGCTGATCCTTGCATTGGCACTTCTCAATCTTAGAATTCTGCGGTAACCCTTGCGAGGCACCTCTCGAATGTCATTGCTGCATTGACACTTGCAGTGGCGCTGACCCTTGCAGTGGCACTAGCCCTTGCAATGGCGCTGACCCTTGCAGCTGTAGTGACCCTTGCAGTGGCGCTGACCCTTGCAGCTGCAGTGACCCTTGCAGTGGCGCTGACCCTTGCAGTGGAGCTGACCCTTGCAGCTGCAGTGACCCTTGCAATGGCACTTCTCAATCCTGGACTTCTGCAGTGACCCTTGCGAGGAACCTCTTGAATGTCATTAATAAAAAAATTATTTTTATTTTATTTACTTTTTATTTGTATACACCCTTCTACATTAGCCCCTCGTGTAAAGTCTTTTGTGTTGGGTAGACCAAAAGGCTTTGTACGCCATAAATTCAGTTTTTTGTTTTTCAGGGACCCTAGGGTTTCTTCATCATTCCCCTTAGGGTCATTAAATGTTATGTCACTTCATCCCAAGTTTTGTAAATGAGGCCACTTATAGTGGACCTCCTTATCAGGGTATAAACTTGGGCAGAGGGGTTGCTCGCGGTGAGCCTCTCATTTTTTTAGCCTTCTTCTATGGCCTTCTACTTTGTTTAATGGGGTGGCTCATGGTGAGCCCCTCGCCCTTGGCCTTTTTTCTATGGCCTTCTATCTTGGGTAGAGTGGTTTCTCATAGTGATCCCCTGTCCCTTGGCCTTCTTCTATGGCCTTCTATCTTAGGCAGAGGGTTACTCGTGGTGAGCCCCTTGCCCTTGGCCTCCTTCTGTTGCCTTTCATCTTGGGCGGAGGGGTTACTCACGGTGAGCCCCTCGCCCTTGGCCTCCTTCTGTGGCCTTTCATCTTGGGCGGAGGGGTTACTCACGGTGAGCCCCTCGCCCTTGGCCCTCTTTTGTTGGCCTTTCCTCTTAGACGGAGGGGTTACTCACGATGAGTCCCTTGCCCTCGGCCTTCTTCTATAGTTTTCTGTCTTGGGCGGAGGGGTTACTCACGATGAGCCCCTCGCCCTTGGCCTTCTTCTGTGGCCTTCTGTCTTGGGTGGAGGGGTTACTCGCGATGAGCCCCTCGCCCTTGGCCTTCTTCTGTGGCCCTTCATCTTGGGCGGAGATGAGCCCCTCACCCTTGGCCTTTTTCTGTGGATTTTTATCTTGGGCGTAAGGGTTACTCGTGGTGAGCCCCTCGCCCTTGGCCTTCTTCTGTGGCCCTTCATCTTGGGTGGAGAGGTTACTCGCGATGAGCCCCTCGCCCTTGACCTTTTTCCGTGGCCTTTTATCTTGGGTGGAGGGGTTACTCGCGGTGAGCCCCTCACCCTTGGCCTTCATCCGTGGCCTTCTATCTTAGGCGGAGGGTTTACTCGCGGTGAGCCCCTCGCCCTTGGCCTTCTTCTGTGGCCTTTCATCTTGGGCGGAGGGGTTACTCGCGGTGGGCCCCTCTCCCTTGGCCTTCTTCTGTGGCCTTCTATCTTGGGCAGAGGGGTTACTCGCGATGAGCCCCTCGCCTTGGCCTTCTTCTATGGCCTTCTATCTTGGACAGAGTGGTTACTCTCGGTGAGTCCCTCACCCTTGGCCTTCTTCTGTGGCCTTTCATCTTGGGTAGAGGGGTTGATCGCGGTGAGCCCCTCACCCTGAGTTCATTTCTGTAGCATCAAGTTTGGGGAGAGGGGTCACTCAAGGTGGATCCCCTCGCCCTAGGATATTTTCTGTCAAACTTACAATCTTGGGAAGGTGAATCCACTCTAAGTGGATCCCCACACTCCAAGCTATTTTATTATTTGTTCACTTGCTTGAGGACTTCTCAATATTAGTCCCCTCGTGCAGAAGTGTCTTGTAATGTCGAGAGACTTGTGCACGAAATTATCGTACCCTTTATTTATACTTGGTAGTTGCTCAAGACTATGAGTGCTCTGGTGCCCTTAGAGCCATAGGTGCTAAACTGTCTCACCTTACATTTATACTTGATACTTGCTCAAGACTGTGAGCGCTCTGGCATCCTTGGAGCCTTAGGTGCTCAACTGGCGCACCTTATATTTATACTTGACATTTGCTCAAGACTGTGAGCGCTCAAGTGCCCTTGGAGCCTTAGGTGCTCAACTAGCGCACCTTACATTTATACTTGGCATTTACTCAAGACTGTGAGTGCTCCAATTCCCTTGGAACCTTAGGTGCTCAACTGGCGCACCTTATATTTATACTTGGCACTTGCTCAAGACTGTGAGCGCTCCGATGCCCTTGGAGCCTTAGGTGCTAAACTGTCGCACATATACTTATACTTGGCAATTGCTCAATATTATGAGCGCTCCGATGCCCTTAGAGCCTCAGGTACTAAATTGTCGTACCTTATATTTATATGTATATTTGGCACTTGCTCAAGATTATGAGTGCTCCGGTGCCCTTAGAGCCTAAGGTGCTCATCCAGAGCACCTAATGTTTATATTTGGCCCTTGCTCAAAACTGTGAGCGCTCCGGTGCCCTTAGAGTCTTAGGTACTAAACTTTCGTACCTTATATTTATACTTATCAATTTCTCAAGACTGTGAGCGCTCTAGTGCCCTTGGAGCCTTAGGTGCTAAACTGTCGCACCTTATATTTATACTTGACACTTGCTCGAGACTGTGAGCGCTCCGGTACCCTTGGAGCCTTAGGTTCTCAATTGGCGCACCTTATATTTATACTTGGCTTTTTCTCAAGACTGTGAGCGCTCCGGCTCCCTTGGAGCTTTAAGTACTAAACTTTTGTACCTTATATGTATAATTGCAGCTGCTCAATACTTTGAGTTTCTCTTTTTTATGTGATAACCTCAAGATTGAACTTCCCGCTTTTAACTGTGGGGTATTTGCATACGAGATGAGCAAGTTAAAATTTTGAAGCTGCCCCTCTAACTGTGGGGTACTTGCATATAACTGAGCAAGTTAAAATTTGGAAGGGGCCCCTCTAGCTGCGGGGTACTTCTTGCATATAACTAAGCAAGTTAAAAAAAAATTGAAGCTGCCCCTCTAACTGCGGGTACTTGCATATAGCTGAGCAAGTTTAAAATTTTGAAGCTGCCCCTTTAACTGCGGGGTACTTGCATATAACTGAGCAAGTTGAAATTTGGATGCGTCCCCTCAAGCTGCGGGGTACTTCTTGCATATAACTAAGCAAGTTAAAAACATTTGAAGCTGCCCCTCTAACTGTCGGGTACTTGCATATAGCTGAGCAAGTTTAAAATTTTGGAAGAAGCCCATCTAGCTAGGGGTACTTACATATAACTGAGCAAGTTAAATTTGGACGCTACCCCTCTAACTGCGGGGTACTTGCATATAGCTGAGCAAATCATATTTTTTAGCGCAACCCCGTGTGACTTTGGGGTATTTTGTTATGCATATTCATTTCTTGGGAAGTAACTAAGAGATGGGGTTAGCACTTCTCCTTCCCACAAACTTTGCTTAAAATTTCACATATATTATAAGTAAAGAAATAATAATTTCTTTATACCAAAAAATTCCCTTGGTCTAAAGGCTCCTTGTTCCAAAATTTTCTTAGGAACCTTTTTTGTCTTATAAAAATAACAAGTTTAGAGAGGGGGGTAGACCCGCTTCTCCCTATTTTCTGAAAACTGGTCAAGCAAAGTTTTCTTGAGAACAGAGGTTAGAACTTGTTCTCTAGGCTATAAATCTATATTGAATAATAAAAAAATGTAGTGATTTTTTATTATTATTATTACTAGGAGGATAACCTCCTATTGGTCCTATGGGGTCTTAGGGACTTTACTCACTATACTTTTACTTTTGGGTTGGATATCCCCCCAAGTATGATGAGGAAAGTTCCTTATATCATGGGCCCTCTTCTAATCTAGTAGAGGTTCTGCCCTTCTTTTAAAAAAAATGAAACTTGGCAAGAGTTAGGCATAGTACCTTCTTGGCTGTAGTGGTGAGGATGTCCGTTGACGACGGGTTGAATTTTGGGATGATTGCAAGTATTTTGTCGTCAGACATGTTGGAGGTTCCTCTTGACCTTTGTCCACCACACGATGATTTAGGAGCACCGACTGGTATGGATTCCTTGTCGAGGGTCGTGACGGGCGAGAGTACTTTGCAGGAGGCTGCTACAGGCACCAATCTGGGTTCCTCAAAATTTGGAACTTCTTTATTTGTGGGTTCCTCAAAATCTAGGTTCCACCTAAGATCTGGGTTCCCAAACTTTATTTACAGTCTCCAATTTGTGTTCCACCCAAGATGCTAGGGGTTCCTCGTTAAGGTCATTGACTACAGAGGATTCCTTGTGACTGTGTATTGCCTATACGGAATACATTCCATCGCGCAATTTTGAAAGGGGTTCCTCTACGATTATGACTTACTGTATTCTCGTAACCATGAGGGGTTCCTCAAGCTCCGAGGGTTCCCTGCCACTAGCGTCAATTCGGATGGGTTCCTCATCTAAAATGGCGTTGAGCCCTTATTTTCCAACGATTTCCTTGCCAACAACATCTGTGTCAGATAATTTGGGACATGTTATGAGAGAGGGTTCCTCGACGACTCTAGGTTCTTGGCATAATTTTTTGTTGGCAGTTTCTCATCCACTGCTCCAGCTGAAAGGGGTTCCTCGCGCGTTGTTGTCCTAACATAGGGGGTCCCTCGTCCGGACCCTTCTTAGCTGTGGGTTCTTTGTTCGAAGTTTTGAACATAAGAGACTCCTCATCTGGTGGGTTCCTCGCACGAGTTGTTATCTATGGAGGGTTCCCCATTTGGACTTATGTATTTCCTCAGGGTTCCTTGTGTGGGAATTTTGTAGCCTCGGGTCCCTCGCACTTGAGGGGTATCTCACTTGGAATTTTGACCAGAAGGGGTTCCTCACTTTTCATCACGACCTCAAGAGGTTCCTTGTGGCCGTAATTAGTTAAGGGTTCCTCGTCGCTACCTGTTATTAGCGAGACACAACTCAGCCCCTCGCGCTCGCGCGTGACTCTCAAAATGGCTTGCTCGTTGCAACTGTCGTCAGCGGCTTTTGTGTCAATAATTTGGGTTCTATCATAGAAAAGGGTTCCTCGCAGATCCCTTTGGGTCCCTCGTGTGCTGTTTTTGGTGATATGATATTTGGGACGACCTTGGGTCTTGCGCCATCGTCAAGGGTGCCTCATGAATTTTGTCCCTCCCAAAATGTTAAGGGTTCTTCACTAGAGGTTGAGGGTTCCTCGCAACCTCGTGACACTAGAACACATCCTTCTCCCACGCGTAATACTGGAAATAGGTTCCTCACGACCTTTAGTCAGCTCGCATGCGACTTCAAACACACTTTTGGGTTCCTCGCCCTCAGTACCTATGAGCACGATTTTAGGTTTTGTGCCTGGGACTTCGCGCATGATGGGTCCCTCGCTAGAGACTTTTGCATCCAAGGGTTCCTCACCGACATAAGAGTTCCTTGCAAGGTCTATTACCCCTTGGGAAGGTTCCTCGGGAACTTATTACACTGATAAGGGTTCCTCGCACCTGATTTCAATATATAGAGTTAACGCCACCCAGGTTTCCTCACAAGAGGAAGTACTAACTAGGGTATCCTCGTTTGGAGTACGTGCTACTGAGGTTTCCTCACAAGAGTTACTACCAAGGAAGGGTTCCAAACTATTTACGGTCGTGGGTTCCTGGATCGAGTTTGCTACCATGAGTTCCTCGCACCTTGACTTCCCATTCGGGGGTGTCTTGACCTCAATCTTCATTGAGACTGCTGCCACGATGTTTTGTTAGGGGCGAGGGACACCCAGGGTTCCTCGCCCATGAGTTCCTCACGCCTTGACTTCCCATCCGGAGGTGTCTCGACCTCATGCTTCGTTGAGACTGCCTCCACGATGTTTTGTTGGTGGCGAGGGACACCCAGGGTTCCTCGTGCCTTGACTTCCCATCCGGGGGTGTCTCGACCTCATGCTTCGTCCCACGACATTTTTGTTGGTGACGAGGGACACCCAGGGTTCCTCGCCCATGAGTTCCTCGCGCCTTGACTTTCCATCCGGGGTGTCTCGACCTCATGCTTCATCGATACTGCTGCCACAACTTCTTTGTTGGCGACGAGGGACACCCAGGGTCTCTCATCCATGGGTTCCTCATGAGTTGGTGTTTCTAGAGGGGATGCTGCAACTGAGACTTCCTCACTTGGAATTTCTACCACGATGGGTTCTTTACTTGAGGGTTCCTCATCGCTATCATTGAGTGAGAGGAGTTCCTCGACCATACCAAATTCCTCGCCAAACACTTAGGGTTCCTGGTGGTTCTGCCAGTGAACTTGACGATTATCACAATTTTCTCTAGCACCGTCCTCTACGGCTGAGCTACTTCTATCGGAATCATCGCCGGAATGGCTGTCCCTCCAAAGGGGGCTGCTGCTGGTATTACACAATCTTGACCCAAAATTGCAAAGTCACAAAAAAATAATCATAAGCCTCTGGCACCGGAGCTGCTTCCGGTGAGCTGGTCTGCCCTCCCGGAGGAGCAGGTACATTTGCTCCGGTCACCACCACATCCACCTGAGTGGCCTTGTCTCTTTGAGCTCCATTTCCAGATGGAATGTCTTCAAACACTAGCTGCTTAGAAACATTAAAACCTTCTTTGCCCATCGAAGTGAGGATACCTCCCCAGCGGAGTCACCAAATGTAGGAGGGTAGTGAGATTGGGGTCTATGAATAACTGGAAAGGGTGAGGCGTGACCCACTCCAATGGACGCTGTCTGTAAGGTTCTCAAGAACTTCTAGAGCAGCTTCTGATGAGACCTTCTCCTATTGGTAAAAATAGATCTAAAGTTGGAACTCCCTCTCTGCAAGAAGATGAACTTACACAACAAAAATAGTAATTTTCTCAAGGGAAACACCTGAGAATGATGGCTGTCAGTGGGGAGTGAAGGAACAAGGCACTCAACACTAAGAGAATGAGCAGGAAGAGAATACTTGAGAGGTTCTGGTGTGATTTTGACAGAGTGACTTTGCTATTGAGTTTTTTCTTTTCTTTCATGACCTTGCCCCGGGTTCCTATTTATACTTGGGCACTAAGGCTGGGTTGGCACTTTTGGCACCAAAACTTAGAGGGTTGGTGAGGGACAAATTCTGCAGTGTACTATTTATCCTTACCTGCAGGCAGCTCTGCCTGTCCCCTCTAGCAGATGCCCCCTGGTGCCAACCAAAGTTCAAAAGCAAATATGTCTTCTAATGGAGACAAAATATCTGATTTGCTAAATATCTTTTGAAACGGTAACTTTTGGTGCAATTTTGCAAACCTTGAGAGAGGAGGCTTTAAGGACCCCTCTCCTCTAAAAATGTTATTTTTTTTTAGAGGGACCTTGAGGACCCCCTCTTCTGGAAAAGTTATTTTCTTATAAAGAGTTTATTTCTTGTGACTAGCCAGCTCTTTGGCTGTTCACTTCACTTGTGACTAAGTGTGAAGTGTGTGTAGTCTTGAGTGACTTCTGGGTCTTCCTACTAGTATTCTCTCGATCCTATAGTGCTAAGTGGTTGAGCTTGATCAACATACCTTGTCCCTCAACCGCCAAGACAAAACTCCCACGAGGTCCCAACTGGCCTACTTGAGCCCTGCTTGCTGAACTAGGCAACCTGTACAAGAAAATAAGTGTTAGTATTTCTGTTTTTTTAAAGAATTATGTTTCATGATGAGGAGTTTCTCATGGTAGCCACTCCCTCATCCTGGCCTATTTTTCTGGAAGCTAAGGGGGAGGACCTTGACTACTCCTCACCCTGACATTTTCTGTCGTTAAGGGACCTTGAGGGTTCCTTCTCGATATGAGTTTCTATAGGGACCTTGGGTGAGGTTCTTTCTCAATATGATTTTCTATCAGGACCCTGGGGTGGTTCCTTCTCAATGTGAGTTTCAGCCTGGACCCTGGGTGGTTCCTGCTCAATATGAGTTTCTACCGGGTCCCTGGGTGGGTTCCTTCTCAATATGAGTTTCTGTCGGGACCCTGGGGGGTTCCTGCTCAATATGAGTTTCTGTCGGGACCCTGGGGTGGTTCCTTCTCAATATGAGTTTCTGCCGGGACCCTAGGGTGGCCCTTCTCAATCTTGGACTTCTGCAATGGCCTTGGCGGGGCACTATAATACCCCGTATTTTTATGCTATATTAATTTGGGGATTTATAAAATTTAACGTGAATGTTTTATTTGATAAAAATCCAGAAATTAATTATGTTATAATTATTAACGTGACGAGAGTTAGTAATTATGAGAAATTTGTTGAATATTACTAATGAGCAAAGTAATATACTATATTGGTTATATTGAATGTCATGAGTGAATTAAATGACAATTTCGGAAAAATTAAGTCGGGACGTGCCCGTGTCACGTCGGGACTAATTTTGTTAAATAAAAAGTGAATGTTTTATAAGTTGCTCGTATGGTCGCTTTGAGTGCGACAACGCGTTCGGAAGGGTCGAGATAGTCAGTAAAGTGTACCGGGAGGTTTAGTTTGGGTCTCGGGACGTTTTTAGGCCTAATTGGTACCCCGTGAGGGCAATTTAGTCATTTCACCTTTTTGGGTAATTAAACCCACGAAATTCAGCAACCTATATCAACCATTTAGGTTAGTCTTTTAGGGTTAGAATATTCAGAAAACAAGTGACGGCCATTGGAGAAGAGAGGAGAGAGCTCCAAGGCAATCCAAGGCCAAAAAGTCACCGGTTTGCACCGCCGCCACCACCAACGCATAGATCGCGAGAAGGGGAACGCAACCACACCGGATTCATCTGCAAACCAGACTTCTAAAAATCCCAGGCAAGTATTTAACTTGCATATTTTTGTTAGTGCAATCTCATATTAATTTAGGATTAATTAGAGATGAAATCTATGGAAGAAAACCCAATTTGTGTTAGGAAAATGCATGTAGTATTGATTATATGGAAATTCTGGAACCCTTGCCATGTAGAGGAATATAACCCACGAAATTTTGATGATATATGAGAAGGAATTTCTGGTGAAAACAGTTTAGAACCTTGATTAAGAAAAACTCTAGGGTTCTTGATGATTAGATGGGATTTTGGGTTAATTATCCATGTTGAATGTTAGATATACACATGCTTTACATTGAAAACATCTGGTATGTTGTTATAATGATAGTAGTAGGATTTTTTGGACGTTTAGAATGGAAAAGGATGGTTTTGGAGGAAGAAATTTGGTAGAACCCGTAACTGTATTTCTGCAGAATTTGCAGACCTGCTTGATCGATCGATCGAGCCTAGATCTTCGATCGATCGAAGGTTCGATTGATCGAGCCCCAGACCTCGATCGATCGACCCCTCCTGGCAGACTCCTATTTCCCTTGTTTAATTAGTTAAATTAAATTTATCGTGAAATAATTCTTGGGTATTCTTAATAAAATGTTTTGGGAGATAGGAAAGACCAGTAGGACCTATGAATAAGCGTTGGGAACTTTATTATAAGACGAGAAGTTTACTTTAGGAGTAATTTTATAATGAACGATGAAGCTACGTATTTTAAGTGAGAGATTACGACGAATAGCTACAATAGTAAATAGAGGTATACTTACTGAATTTTCTACTTGGAAGGATAGAGTCCACGAATGTCATGTAATAAGTGAGAAAACTCTTCGAGTTAAGGTTAGAGATGAAACCTTATACGTAATTCTATAAATGTGAAATTAAGGATAAATGGTATAATTATGGGTGACGAGAAGAACCTATATTAATATGATAAAGTGGTATATTTATATGATTGTGTGTACATATATTATATACTTGTGAAAATCATGCCCACGCTACTTGCTATCCCTGAGGTTACCGCGCTGGGACAAGTCTTATCTCGATGGGACCTTTATGGGGGATATTGACTTGTTCCCTAGAAGATAGATATCCTTCGTAGAGGATATCGATGTGATAGTTCAGACGGTCCAAAGAGACGCAGGCATGTGCCATCCTCTTAGAGACTTGGAATCTATTCTTCGCCTCAATATTGTTTGTGTATTTATGTTAATACAATTCGAGAGTGATTCCGAATGTATTCCCCTTAATATGAGTGATATGGGGCTTTGGATAGTAGAGTATGCACGCACCATAGTTTTACGTGGGGTGCTGTTATTTTATATATATTATACGAGTAGTTAATATATATATGAGATTTGGAAATTTGAAAACTGCCTACTGTTATTTGATAAGTAGAACGTGGTTGATGACTCAAATAGTGAATACTTGTTTTGTGAAAGTATAATATGTTACTGAGAAATTTTATAAATTAATAAAAGCTAAAACGAGAGTTGTGTTGCTAATCTGGAAGTATTCTTCTTAAATAAAAAATATTGTTCGGTTTTGAAATCTTGAGTAAGTTAAGATAAGCTAAGTTATTGGAAAGGTTAGTATGATAAAATTTGTTAAGAATAACCCTTGGGAAGGTTAGTGCGATAGGTGTGCACATTAGAAGAGAGGTGAGTATTTCTCAAGAGAGTGACGTATTAATATGTTGTTGCATTGGCCTGTATCAATTTATATACTTGCTAAACGTATTTTAAAATCAAACACACTTTCGGGCTCTGACCCGTTTCTTTCTCTCTCTCTCTCTCTCTCTTGTATATATATGTATATATTTCAGGTGCCCAGCCACAGGGGCGTCTTGCTTAGGATCCCTTGAGAGGAATGTGTTGCAGCTTAGGTGGGAGTTGCAGGTCACTTGCGTAGACGGCTTCCTTTATTGACTCCACTTCTAGCATTCTCATTTATTGGGCATGTGTCGCCCTTTTCCATTATTTCATTGTTATTGGGACATTTGTGTTTCCAGTTATTTCTCGTATTGTCGTTATGGGATTTATTCAGTTTGAATTGTGTTACTTTATATTTCGCATGTTGACATTCGATTGACGAATGCATTCTATTAATTGGTTTATGTTGCAGAATTTAATGTGGTGTGATTCTTACTTAGTTAATGTTGTTAATAATTAAATAAATCTTTTTCTTAAAATAAAATTTGGAAAGTTATGTGTGAAAATGGTTTTGACACTTAGCTTAATTATTTAGGGTGTTAAATTAGAAAAATTATTTTTTATCGACAGTGATGCTGAGAATGAACCAACTATTTACCTTGATTTAATTTAATAAAGGAGTGATCGCCTGGTATTTAATTAGGCGGGGTGTCACAGGTGGTATGAGAGCATCAGGTTCTAGTGTCCATAGGATCTGTACGGCTTATTTCGCTTTCAGCTTAACGTTATTGCTATAGAGCCCTACTTTTAGGATTGTTGTATTCCTGCTTTTACGTTTAAGTCTTCAGCTATTTGAGATTTGATGATAACTGTAGACTAATAAACTTGTTCACATTTCAGATGCCTCCGAGATGTGCTCCGAAAGATAGGCGTGCCCAAGCCGAGCAGCCAGCAGCTCCGGCACCAGGCACAATGAATGCAAACGAAGTAGCCGCCATTGTTGCTCAGGCGGTGAATGCCGCAATAGCGGTGATTCAGCAGGCTCCACCCCAGGTTCAGGCAGTGGCGCTAGTATCAGCACAGCTTCCATCTGCATGGGAGAGGGTTCGGGATGCTTTTCAGAAAGCGCATCCCCCTGAGTTTTCTGGTAGCTCCGAAATTGTTACAGTTAGCCAATGGAAGAAGGACATCCAGCGGCATCTCCGTATGTACGAGTGCACTGATGTGCAAAAGCAGTTATTGGCTTCCTTTAAGCTGGTGGGAGCCACCTTACAGTGGTGGGAGTCCACTACTACTTTGGAGGAGAGGGACACGATCATTATTCAGTTGTTCTGGGAGCGGTTTGACCGCAAATATTTTCCACCCGCAGTGCAGACTGAGATGAGGCGGAAATTACTAAATCTGAAGCAGGAGAACCTTACTGTAGCAGAGTATGAGGAGGCGTTCATGAGACTTCTCACCATTGTGCCAGACGAGACACCTACTGAGAGTAAGAAGATTATGCTATTTGTCGACGGGTTAGCTTGGAGGATCCGTCAGCACCTTATTGGGAATCTATCCCTGAGTACGTTCACTGATGTACTCAATGCCGCGTTGCTACATTGCCAGGATCACCGCTTCCATCTTCAGGGAAGCAAGAGAGCAGGAGAGTCCAGCCAGCAGGGCAGGGCCGGGGGTAATAGTGCCGGTGGGGAACCATCTCAGGGACAGACTCGTCAGCATGAGCAGAGTTCCCATAAGGGGGACCCTGCTAAGCGATTCCGTTTTGGTGATTCTAGGCAGGGATTCGGGGGTTTCAGGCAGGGTCATCAGGGCCAGCCTAATCAGCAGGGCCAGCAGGGCCAACACCGACCGCAGGGACAGCAGCAGGGCCATCAGGGCCAACAGCGTGCACATCAGGGCCAACAGGGCCAGTGGCGTGGAGGTAATGGCCAACAGGGCCATGGACAGCAAGGTCAGAGGGGAGATAACTTCAAAGGCCGATGCTTTGGGTGCGGTAAACATGGCCATAGGCCCCAGGATTTCCTAGAGGGCGATAGGGACCCACAGCAGCAGGGAGCCCGTAATGAGCCGCAGAGACCACTTTTTCCACCTGCCCTCCCAGCTCCAGCTCAGGTGCCAGCCCTACCAGCCATTCCAGCAACTCCAGTGCAGCAGGGGCAATTACAATATGGACGTGTCCATAACGTCCACCAGGCAGCAGCTCCACAGGCACCACCCGCGATTGAGGGTATGTTTCCTATCCATGGTACTATGGGTCGGGTTTTGTTTGATACGGGGGTAACACATTGTTTTATAGCTACGCATTTTGTGAAGTCCTTAGGGTTGTTAGCCACAGCAGAGAGCACAGTGACGTGTGTGAACTCACCACTGGGGAGTGGGTCACTTATTTTCTTTATATGCCGGGGAGTGGGGGTAGAGATTGGTAGCTTGGTATTACCTGCAGACATGTTAGTCTTAGACATGCACGAGCATGATGTGATTATTGGTATGGATTGTCTCGCAGCTTATAGAGCCATGATTGATTGCTTCGGTGAGAGCATTGTCTTTGCCATTCCAGAGCAAGAGATGTTTGTAGTGGCGATTCCTCTCCCAGAGGGAGGTTCGACCGCTCATTTGTATTACATAGAGGAGGATACCTCTAAGGAGGTTGTGATTCCCTTAGATTCAATCCCTGTTGTCAGGGAGTATTCCGATGTGTTTCATGAGATACCAGGCCTACCGCCTAGTCGAGAGATAGACTTTGTTATAGATTTATTTCCAGATACGAGACCTATAGCACGCGCACCGTACCGTATGGCTCCGGCAGAGATGCGAGAGCTACGAGATCAGATAGAGCAGCTGTTAGGTCAGGGCTTCATTCGTAGGAGTACCTCACCTTGGGGCGCTCTAGTCTTGTTTGTGAAGAAGAGAGATGGTTCACTGAGATTGTGTGTGGACTACCGGGAGTTGAACAAGGTCACGATACGGAATAAGTACCCGTTGCCTCGAATCGATGATATGTTCGACCAGTTGAGGGGAGCAACTTTCTTTTCGAAGATAGACCTGAGGTCGGGGTACCATCAGTTACGTATTAGAGAGAAGGATGTTTCAAAGACTGCCTTCTTATCGAGATATGGGTCCTATGAGTTCAGGGTGATGCCGTTCGGACTCACAAATGCTCCAGCCATTTTCATGGACTTGATGAACCGAGTATTCAGAGAGTTCTTGGATCAGTTTGTCATCGTCTTCATTGATGACATCTTGATATATTCACACTCCGAGGAGGAGCATGCGGAGCACTTGAGGAAGGTTCTTCAGACTCTACGAGAGCATCAGCTGTATGCTAAGTACGAGAAGTGTGGATTCTGGTTGCGAGAAGTACAGTTCTTGGGCCATGTTGTTTCTGAGCAAGGGATAGCAATTGACCCGAACAAAGTGTCAGCGGTAAGGGAGTGGGGATAGCCCACGACACTGACGGAAGTGCGTAGTTTCTTGGGGTTAGCTGGTTACTACAGGAGATTCATTTGGGGATTCTCCAAAATAGCGGGTCCATTGACCAATCTGACTCATAAGGAGATACCATATGTTTGGGATGACGCTTGTCAGTTGGCTTTTGACAAGCTGAAAGACAAGCTTACTTCAGCGCCAGTCCTTGCATTACCGAAGCCGGGTATAGAGTATTTGGTTTACACCGATGCGTCCTTACGGGGACTTGGGGGAGTACTTCAGCAGGAAGAGAAGGCTATAGCTTTTGCCTCCCGCAAGCTTAAGACGCATGAGAAGAATTACCCCGCCCACGACCTGGAGTTAGCAGCGGTCGTCTTTGCATTGAGGATATGGAGGCACTACTTATTGGGTGAGAAATTCCGTTTGTTCACAGACCACAAGTCATTGCAGTACCTATTCACTCAGCGAGAGCTGAATATGCGTCAGCGCAGATGGATAGAGTTTGTGAAGGACTACCAGTTAGATATACAGTATCATCCGGGAAAGGCCAACGTAGTTGCTGATGCGTTGAGTTGTAGACCGGTAGACGAGGTAGAGGATGTATGGAAAGGAAAGTGGAAGGAGTTGGATCACCAAGACGCAGTAGCGCGTTCTTTCATATCCGTGATGTCAGTCACACCCGAGATGGTTACGAGGGTGATACAGGCACAGACCACAGACCCATTTTACCAGGAACAGATTGTACGACTTTTAGCCGAGGGTGCTGAGTCTTATTCTGTTAGTTCTGATGGGGGTTTGAGGTTTAATGGGAGATTGGTGGTTCCAGAAGGAGCAGAATTACGTCATGCAGTGATGACTCATTCTCACGGGTCCCGATTTGCAGTACATCCTGGAGGAGATAAGATGTACCAGGATATGAGGCGACAATACTGGTGGAGTGGGATGAAGAAGGACATCGCCGAGTTCGTGTCCAAGTGTTCTACCTGCCAACTGGTGAAGGTGGACTACCAGAAATCGTCAGGGTTACTTCAGCCATTGGAAGTACCCGCGTGGAAGTGGGAGAGCATTTCCATGGATTTTATCATAGGGTTGCCTACCTCACAGTGGGGCCATGACTCTATCTGGGTGATTGTAGACCGTTTGACCAAGGTAGCCCATTTTCTGCCGGTGCGGACAGATTATACATCGGGTCAGTATGCTCAGTTGTTCATCGCTGAAATTGTCAGATTACACGGGGTGCCCCTGAATATTGTGTCAGATAGGGACAAGATTTTCGTGTCACGTTTCTGGGAAAACTTTCGGGAGGCTATGGGTACTAAGTTGAGGTTGAGTTCAGCTTACCACCCACAGACAGATGGACAGACAGAGTGTACTAATCAGATGTTAGAGGATATGCTACGCATGTGTGTTCTCGATTTTGGAGGAGGTTGGGAGCCACACCTTCCACTAGTAGAGTTTGCTTATAATAACTCGTATCAATTCACGATTGGCATGGCTCCATTTGAGGCTTTGTATGGCAGGCCTTGTCATTCTCCAACTTGTTGGCTCGAGGTGGGGGATAACAAGTTGCTAGGGCCAGAGGTGATTCAGGAGACCTCCGCGAGGATTGAGATGATCAGGAGTCGCATTTGGGTAGCCGAGGACAGGCAAAAGAGCTACGTCGATTCGAAACGATTCTTTCGGGATTTTAGTGTGGGGGACCAAGTGTTATTGCGCGTATCCCCTATGAAGGGAGTGATGAGGTTCGAGAAGAAGGGGAAGTTGTCTCCGAGGTACGTGGGACCATTTCCCATCATCGAGAGGATTGGGCCGGTTGCATACAAGTTGGGATTACCAGAACATTTACATCGCATCCAAGATGTATTCCACATCTCGTCGTTGAGATGATATCTTCGGGATGATATGGCCCATACTCACATTGCGATAGATGAGATCGACTTACAGCCTGATAGCTCTTACGAGGAGAGACCAGTGGCTATTATAGACTATAGTGAGAGGAGATTGAGGTCGAAGATAGTTCCACTTGTGAGAGTCCAGTGGGAGCATCATTAAGTGGAGGGATCCACTTGGGAGCGTGAGGCAGATATGCGTAAGAGATATCCAGAGTTGTTCTTGCCAGGTATGCCTTATTTTACGAATTTCGGGACGAAATTCCGTTATTAGGGGGGAAGTATGTAATACCCAGTATTTTTATGCTATATTAATTTGGGGATTTATAAAATTTAACGTGAATGTTTTATTTGATAAAAATTTAGAAATTAATTATGTTATAATTATTAACGTGACGAGAGTTTGTAATTATGGGAAATTTGTTGAATATTACTAATGAGCAAAGTAATATACTATATTGGTTATATTGAATGTCATGAGTGAATTAAATGACAATTTCGGAAAAATTAAGTCGGGACGTGCCCGTGTCACGTCGGGACTAATTTTGTTAAATAAAAAGTAAATATTTTATAAGTTGTTCGTATGGTCGTTTTGAGTGCACCTCGAGATAGTCAGAAAAGTGTACCCGGGGGTTTAGTTTGGGTCTCGGGACGTTTTTAGGCCTAATTGGTACCCCGGGAGGGCAATTTAGTCATTTCACCTTTTTGGGTAATTAAACCCACGAAATTCAGCAACATATATCATCCATTTAGGTTAGTCTTTTAGGGTTAGAATATTCAGAAAACAAGTGACGGCCATTGGAGAAGAGAGGAGAGAGCTCCAAGGCAATCCAAGAAAAAGGGAAGTCACCGGTTTCACCGCCGCCACCACCAACGCGTAGATCGCGAGAAGGGGAACGCAACCACACCGGATTCATCTGCAAACCAGACTTCTAAAAATCCCAGGCAAGTATTTAACTTGCGTATTTTCGTTAGTGCAATCTCATATTAATTTAGGATTAATTAGAGATGAAAACTATGGAAGAAAACCCAATTTGTGTTAGGAAAATGCATGTAGTATTGATTATATGGAAATTCTGGAACCCTTGCCATGTAGAGGAATATAACCCACGAAATTTTGATGATATATGAGAAGGAATTTCTGGTGAAAACAGTTTAGAACCTTGATTAAGAAAAACTCTAGGGTTCTTGATGATTAGATGGGATTTTGGGTTAATTATCCATGTTGAATGTTAGATATACACATGCTTTACATTGAAAACATCTGGTATGTTGTTATAATGATAGTAGTAGGATTTTTTGGACGTTTAGAATGGAAAAGGATGGTTTTGGAGGAAGAAATTTGGTAGAACCCGTAACTGCATTTCTGCAGAATTTGCAGACCTGCTTGATCGATCGATCGAGCCTAGATCTTCGATCGATCGAAGGTTCGATAGATCGAACCCCAGACCTCGATCGATCGACCCCTCCTGGCAGACTCCTATTTCCCTTGTTTAATTAGTTAAATTAAATTTATCGTGAAATAATTCTTGGGTATTCTTAATAAAATGTTTTGAGAGATAGGAAAGACCAGTAGGACCTAAGAATAGGCATTGGGAACTTTATTATAAGACGAGAAGTTTACTTTTGGAGTAATTTTATAATGAACGATGAAGCTACGTATTTTAAGTGAGAGATTACGACGAATAGCTAAGATAGTAAATAGAGGTATACTTACTGAATTTTCTACTTGGAAGGATAGAGTCCACGAATGTCATGTAATAAGTGAGAAAACCCTTCGAGTTAAGGTTAGAGATGAAATCTTATACGTAATTCTATAAATGTGAAATTAAGGATAAATGGTATAATTATGGGTGACGAGAAGAACCTATATTAATATGATAAAGTGGTATATTTATATGATTGTGTGTACATATATTATATACTTGTGAAAATCATGCCCACGCTACTTGCTATCCCTGAGGTTACCGCGTTGGGATAAGTCTTATCTCGATGGGACCTTTATGGGGGATATTGACTTGTATCCTAGAAGATAGATATCCTTGGTACAGGCTATCGATGTGATAGTTCAGACGGTCCTAAGAGACGCAGGCATGTGCCATCCTCTTAGAGACTTGGAATCTATTCTTCGCCTCAATATTGTTTGTGTATTTATGTTAATACAATTCGAGAGTGATTCTGAATTTATTCCCCTTAATATGAGTGATATGGGGCTTTGGATAGTAGAGTATGCACGCACCATAGTTTTATGTGGGGTGCTGTTATTTTATATATATTATACGAGTAGTTAATATATATATGAGATTTGGAAATTTGAAAACTGCCTACTGTGATTTGATAAGTAGGACATGGTTGATGACTCAAATAGTGAATACTTGTTTTGTGAAAGTATAATATGTTACTGAGAAATTTTATAAATTAATAAAAGCTAAAACGAGAGTTGTGTTGCTAATCTGGAAGTATTCTTCTTAAATAAAAAATATTGTTCGGTTTTGAAATCTTGAGTAAGTTAAGATAAGCTAAGTTATTAGAAAGGTTAGAATGATAAAATTTGTTAAGAATAACCCTTGGGAAGGTTAGTGCGATAGGTGTGCACATTAGAAGAGAGGTGAGTATTTCTCAAGAGAGTGACGCATTAATATGTTGTTGCATTGGCCTGTATCAATTTAAATACTTGCTAAACGTATTTTAAAATCAAACACACTTTCGGGCTCTGACCCATTTCTTTTTCTCTCTCTCTCTTGTATATATATGTATATATTTCAGGTGCCTAGCCACAGGGGCGTCTTGCTTAGGATCCCTTGAGAGGAACGTGCTGCAGCTTAGGTGGGAGTTGCAGGTCACTTGCGTAGATGGCTTCCTTTATTGAATCCACTTCTAGCATTCTCATTTATTGGGCATGTGTCGCCCTTTCCATTATTTCATTGTTATTGGGACATTTGTATTTCCAGTTATTTCTCGTATTGTCGTTATGGGATTTATTCAGTTTGAATTGTGTTACTTTATATTTCGCATGTTGACATTCGATTGATGAATGCATTCTATTAATTGGTTTTTGTTGCAGAATTTAATGTGGTGTGATTCTTACTTAGTTAATGTTGTTAATAATTAAATAAATATTTTTCTTAAAATAAAATTTGGAAAGTTATGTATGAAAATGGTTTTGACACTTAGCTTAATTATTTAGGGTGTTAAATTGGAAAAATTATTTTTTATCGACAGTGATGCTGAGGATGAACCAACTGTATACCTTGATTTAATTTAATAAAGGAGTGATCACCCGGTATTTAATTAGGCGGGGTGTCACAGGCACTTCTTCAAATGTCATCTCCGCAGTGACCCTTGTGGTGGCACTTCTCGACTGTAATTTCTACAGTGACCCTTGCAGTGGCGCTGACCCTTGCAGTGGCACTTCTCAATCTTGGATTTCTGCGGTGACCCTTGCGAGGCACCTCTCGAATGTCATTGTTGTAGTGACCCTTACAGTGGCTCTGACCCTTGCTATGGCACTTCTCAATCTTGGACTTCTGCGGTGACCCTTGCGAGGCACCTTTTGAATGTCATTGCTGCAGTGACCCTTGCAGTGGCGCTAACCCTTGCAGTGGAACTTCTCAATCTTGGACTTCCGCGGTGACCCTTGCGAGGCACCTCTCGAATGTCATTGCTGCAGTGACCCTTGCATTGGCGCTGACCCTTGCAGTGGCACTTCTCAATCTTGGATTTCTGCGGTGACCCTTACGAGGCACTTCTCGAATGTCATTGTTGTAGTGACCTTTGCAGTGGTGCTGATCCTTGTAGTGGCACTTCTCAATCTTGGACTTCTGCGGTGACCCTTGCGAGGCACCTCTCGAATATCATTGCTGCAGTGACCCTTGCAGTGGCGCTGACCCTTGCAGTGGCACTTCTTAATCTTTAATTTCTGTAGTGGCCCTTGCGAGTCACCCCTCGAATGTCATTGCTGCAGTCCTTTGCAGTGGCACTTATCCTTGCAGTGGCACTTCTCAATCTTGGATTTCTGCGGTGACCCTTGCGAGGCACCTCTCGAATGTCATTGCTGTAGTGGCGCTGACCCTTTCAGCTGCAGTGACCCTTGCAGTGGCGCTGACCCTTGTAGCTGCAGTGACCCTTGCAGTGGCGCTGACCCTTGCAGTGACGCTGACCCTTGCAGCTGCAGTGGCCCTTGCAGTGGCGCAGGCCCTTGCAGTGGTGCTGGCCCTTGAAGCTGCAGTGACCCTTGCAGTGGCGCTGACCCTTGCAGTGGCAGTGAACCTTGCAGTGGTGTTGACCCTTGCTGTGGCGTTGACCCTTGCAACTGCAGTGACCCTTGTAGTGACGATGACCCTTGCAGTGGCACTTCTCAATCTTGGACTTCTGCGGTGACCCTTGCGAGGCACCTCTCGAATGTCATTAATAAAAAAAGTATTTTTATTTTATTTACTTTTTTTATTGGTAGACACCCTTCTACAGTTGTCATGTTATTATTAACATAGCTCAGATTGAGTATTGAATGATTAATGATGCAACGATTCAATCCAAGATCTGTTTGGGGAAATCTCTTAACACTAGGGTATAAGGGTTGGCGCAAAACAAGCTTTTGAAATCGAGCAAGCTAGTTTGGCAAAAACATAGTGAGGTAGGTGGTCGACTTGTTATCCTTGTCCTTTTTAGAGGGGATCCTATACTTACTCGATAGGGATGTCATAACACTACTTAAGAAATTCCCACAAGGTAGGGAAAAGTTGATGGTTTTCTCCAGTTGAATGTGGCTGAGGAGGGGCACACCGTAATCATAAGCAAATTGGGATTCTACCCTATAAGGGGGAATAAATTGAGTAAAAAGCCTCCATCTATATGAAATAAAGGTGGTAAGAAGGAATTAAGGTTAGAATAACACCAGCAGAGGGGTTGTTATAAGAAGAAGCTTCATCGACCTCATCAACTAGCCGAGAGGACTCAGGAAAAAAATTAAATTTGTAGAACTGAGTGGTGGAAATTTAGGGCCTATCAAAAAATTCCTTGACATTGTCAATCAAGGAATTGAGGGGTTTCTTATTCTTCTTATGATTCCACACACATATATGAGGGAACTTTATTGGATGAGAAACGGGTAAGATAGAACTTGGGGAAAATCCAGGATATATTGTGTAGAGAAAAATGATTAGAAGTAAAGTGTTAGCATAATTAGAAACATCAAAATGGATAAGCGACCAGACAATTTTTGTATAAGTTATATTCAACAAAATGTAGAGGGAACCTAGGGTTATAGAGGTTTTGATTCCTAAACACATTCGAACAACCATATTGATTACATCCATCCTTTTGCAATCATTAGGTTTTACAGGCAAGAAACTTATTGAAAGAACAACAAGGATATAAGAAGGTAGATTGATAACACCTCCAAAACCCTCACCATTTGGAGGCAAGACAACAACCTGGTTGCCCTTGGGGTTAGCTTTAGCAGTCTCTCTCGCTTTGGCAATAAGTTTATCTTTCATAAAATAAAAATAACGAATAAGCTCTGAAAAGGTGTATTTATTTAAATGACCAATACATTTTTTGCAGACTTTTTTTTAATCCCTTACTTGTAGCCTCCTCCTCTTTTGTAATAGATTCTTCGAAGAAAGTCTCATTTCCAGTAAAATCCAACTGTAATACCCCTTATTTTGGTGTATATTTTTTTATATATTAAATTACATGCGTGTGAGTGATGTAATCTAATTGAGAATTTTAAAAAAAGAATTTAACATAAATATTAATTTGGATAAAAGAGATAATATTTATGCAAACTCTAAAATTACTAGTGCGATTAAGTAATTAAAATCATATAAATTGCTATTGCATAGTATGTGTGTATTAGTGGCGGGAATAAGTTATTTCTCAACTGGGTCATACTTGAATGAGTTATATGAGTTGGGAGATGAATTTTATACTCGGAGTCTCGAGTGACAATTTGGAGTGTACGGTTGCTCCAGGATGGATCGAGAAAGTCAAAATGACTATCCGGGGGTTTTATTTAGGTTCCGGGATTTTTTTGGCTACTTTGACTCGAATTAGAGTATACGAGTCATTTTATGTGCACATTATCATTTAAAGTTGGGATTAATAGTAATTTGGGTTATTAGGCTTAAAAGAAAGTTAATTAATATCATTTTAAGAGAAAAACAATTTTTAGAGAAAAGCATAAGGAAGAAGATAAAGTGAAGAGAAAATCGTGGGGCTTTGGAAATCCCAAGAAAATCCGTGACTTTGAGGAAGAATCAGACCCTACATCTATAACACCTCCTTTATTCTCTCCCTCTCTCAGCCGACTTATACCCTAACTAGGGTTTGCATGGCAAACCAAGATACCTCATCCCACATTGAATCCAAACTTCCTGATCCAAAACCAGTGTGGAATCGTTCTTTTGCAACTGTTGTAACACATAACTCAGCATCTGAACAAGAACACAATCTTAAACCACCTTCAACCTTTAAAGGCGAACCCGCAGTCATCTTTTCTAATGAAGACATTGACATCCTTGCAAAACCCTTTAAGCATGCTCTGGTGGGTAAGTTCTAACATGGGAGACCCTCTATGGAAGTTATAAGGCATGTTTTTCAAACGTTTTCCCTTAAAACAACTTTCAATATTGGCCTTCTGGATCATAAGCACATCCTTATTCGATTGAATTAGGATGAGGATTTCCCAAGGATGTGGTTGCTTGATACTTGGTTTATAGGAAGATTTCCTATGAGGATCTTCAAATGGACTTCAGAATTTCGATCAGACATGGAGAGCAGTCTTGCTCCAATTTGGATTTCTTTTCCTCAACTTCATATTCATTTCTTCTCAAAATCTTCTCTTTTTTTAATTGCCCAATTGAATGGAAAACCTCTAAATCTCGATGCCTCAACTCTAGAACTCAATAGACCAAGTACTGCTCGTGTATGCGCGGAAGTAGACTTGACTAAAAGAGTGTGGATTGGATGTGGTGTGAAGGGTTTCTAGCAGGAAGTGTTGATTGAAAATAGGCCAAAGTATTTTACAAATTGCTCTAAGAAAGGTCATGATGAGGAGAGCTGCATGTTTTTAGGGGACAACAATGATCATAAAAAAATTGATTGGGGCCAAGAAAACATCAAGAAGTTATTAAGGAGGAAGGACAAAAATAATCAAGAAGTAGTTCCAAAAAGGCTTCCAGTGACTGCAAATCTAGATGAAGTTAACCACGAAGCAACTAGGCAAGTAGAAGAATTTGATGCTCGAGCAGATCTTCTGGAAGAAGGGCAAATAATAGAAGTGGGCCAAAAGCAAACACATACTAAAGTGGCTAAGAAGAAGAAGTGGCAAGAGAAGAATATAAGTATTCAAAATCACATTGAAAAAATCCATAATAAATACCTCACCTTAGATGAAGTGTAAATTGTTGATCAGTTATCCCTTTCTCCCAGAGGAACAGATATACCAGAGTTTGGGATGAAGCTAGCAGCCCTGCACCAATACTCCACAAACAATGAAGGTGATGCTGATGATTACTATAACACACCTTTCATTGAGGAACTCAAACTTTTCGCCAAGCATCTGGACAATAAGTTATGCTCATATAAGAAGAAGAAGGAAGCAGCAGCAAAGAAGCCAGTATTAGATGCAACAAATTATAACAAACTCAAGCAACAACGAATGCAAGATCTAATGTTCAGGAGAATTACTAGATCTCTTGTGCAAGGTAACAAGAACTCCCAATCCCCAAAGTCTCAATGATAAGTTATCTTGTATGGAATATCAGAGGAGTAGCCAAAAGGTCTTCTTCGAGGAGAATAAATATGCTTAGTAAGTTCCATAAACTTCCTGTTCTTGCTCTTCTTGAACCAAAAGTGGACTCCTCAAAAATTGACAAGTTCAAGATTAAATGGGGTTATGATGGTAGATGTAGTAATGTTAGTGGTAAGATATGGTTGTTTTGGAGGTTTAATGTGACAACCCAATGTATTTTTGATCATCACCAACACCTGACCATGAGAATTAGTCATCTGGCTATTAAGTCTTCCATAATTGTCACTATAGTGTATGCTAAGTGCAACACAAACGAAAGGAAAGTCCTCTGGGAGGAATTAGTTCAGTTATCCTCAATCTACCATGGTGTTCCACATTTGGTAATTGGTGATTTTAATGTGGTAACTTCCCAAAATGAGAAATTAGGTAGTAATGAGGTGGATTCAGCAGCTGTGGAGGACTTCATTCAAACCATTGATGACAGTGGTTTCATTGACTTGGGGTACTCAGGAACCAAATTTACTTGGTGTAATCACAGGAAAAATGAAGATCTTATTATGGATAGATTAGACAGATGCCTGGTTAACCAAACATTCTTATCTGACTTCCCTAATTCCTGTCTTAAACACTTGAATAAAGTTAGCTCAAATCATGCACCCCTCTTGCTTTATTTTAATTCCAATTTAGAGGCCCTTCCCAAACCTTTTATCTTTAAGAACATGTGGTGAAACCACCCCAAATTCCAAGATATTGTTACACAGTCTTGGAATGAAGAGTTACTTGAAGAGGGTTTGAAGAAGTTTGCTAAGAAATTACAAAGGTTAAAGAAGGCTTTGAGAGTTTGGAATAAGGAAAAGTTTAAGGATGTTTTTCAAAATGTTAGAGACTTAGAAGACGAAAATCTCCAGTTGGAGCTAAATTTTGAGATGGATAGTAATGAAGCTAATAGAGTTTCCATGAATAAAGGAAAAGCTGAGTTAATGAAAGCTTACAGGTATGAAGAAGAGTTTTGGAGGCAAAAATCATCCATCAAATGACTTAAGTTGGGGGATTCCAATACAAAATACTTTCATCACTGTGTCAAGAATAAAAAACACAAGTTAATGATAAATTCCATTATAAACAAAGAGGGTATTCTGCTTGAAGATGAGAAAGAGATCAAGGACTATATTGTGTAATTCTTCCAAGAATAGTTGAAATCAGATCAGTCTATGATTATGCCAGTTCTGTCAAACATCATTCCAACCATTATAACCCATGAAAATAATGAATTTCTAGAGGCATTCACTACAGAAGAGGAGGTTCTAGAGGTAGTTAATTCTCTGAGTGAAGACTCGGCCCCATGTCTAGATGGATTTGGGGGAAAATTCTATAAAAGCTGCTGGAATTTAATTAAATCTGATCTTGTTATTGCAATTAACTCCTTTTTTGCAGGTACAATTCTTCCCCAAAGTTGGACAAGCACTGTAGTGATCTTAATTCCGAAAGTTAAATATCCAAAAAAGTGTGGGTATCTAAGGCCAATCAGTCTATGTAATTTTTCTTTCAAAATAATTTCAAAAATTTTGAATACAATGTTGTCCTTATATCTTCTTATGCTGATATCAAAGAATCAAAGTTGTTTCATTCAAGGAAGATCCATTCAAGAAAACGTTCTTCTTGCTAGAGAGATGGTTCATAATTTGGGTAAACACGCTCATGGTGGAAATGTTATCTAGAAGCTAGACATGGAGAAGGCCTATGATAGGATCCAGCGGGGTTTTTATTGCAAGTTTTAAGAGCTTTTGGTTTTGGGGAAAGGTGGATAGACTTCGTTTGGAGAATTGTTTCCAACAATTGGTGTTCAATGATCATTAATGGTCAAAGGTGTGGTTACTTCACATCTTCAACGGGTCTTAAATAAGGGGATCCCATATCCCCAAGTCTATTCATTCTTGCAGCAGATTTTCTGAGTAGAAGCCTAAATAATTTAATGGATAAAAGCTCTATAAAGCCTTTCTACCATCCAAGTGGCTTCCTTTTCATTACTCATCTAGGTTTCGCTGATGATCTCATAGTATTTTCTAGAGGAGACAAAAGAAGTCTACAAAAAATTCAAGAGGTTCTCAGATATTATTGCAGGTTGTCAGGTCAAAAGGTAAATTCAGAAAAAAGTTGTTTCATTGTTGATGTTAAATGCAGGCCTCATTTCAGATCAAAAGTAGCTGATGCAACTGGTCTTAAATTCAAACCTTTGCCTTTTAAATACTTGTGCCGTCCTATTTTCAAAGGTAGAAATAGAATCAAATATTATGACAGCCTAGTTAATTCCATAGGGGCTAAAATAGTAGGTTGGCAATCAAAACTTCTCTCTTCTGGTGGCAAGCTGATTCTCTTAAAGCATGTTCTTTCTTCTATTCCATCTCATCTTCTAGCTACTCTTTCCCCTCCCAAATCATTAATCCATAAGCTTTATAGAATTCTTAACAAATTCTTTTGGGGAGGGAATGAGGATCAAGGATGGAAACAACAATGGAAAACCTGGGAATTTATTTGTAGAGATACTAAAGAAGGAGGTATTGATCTAATCAACTTTCACAATCTCTCATCAGAAGCCTTCATGAAGATTTTCTGGAAATTTCATACTGAACACTCTCTTTGGTCAGAGTTCATCTCAAATAGATACAAAAATCAAAAAGCCATTTACTTCTGTACCTCTCATACTTGGAGAAACTTGATGATAGTTAAGGATGCATGCCTCAACAACATGGAGCTCATAGAGGACAAGTAGATCTGGACTCCTAAAGAAACAGGTATGTTCTCCCTCTCTTCTTCATACAGCATCTGCAGTTCTAATTTTCCTTATTCATCAGTTAATAGCCTTATTTGGGATCAAAATATTCTGAAAAGTGCTCCATTAACATATGGAAAATTATAAATAACTATCCGCCTCTTGATGAGAATATTAAGTCGATTAGAATTAGATTATGCTCGCGGTGCAAAGCATGCCATAACCATATTGAATCAGTTGACCATTTGTTCCTGAACTGTCCTACCATTTTACCTGTTTGGGAATTTTTTTCAAATGTTATGGGTGTGGATATGAATACCACAAACATTTCATCCTTGATTAAGAATTGGTGGATAAAGTCTAGTCCAAAAGACTATCTAAAGTTTATTGGCAAGTGTATTCCCATTTTAGTGTGTTAGGAAATTTGGAAAGCTCGCAACCAAGCCTTCTTTGAAAATTCTGCAGTAAGTGCGTCAACCATCATTCAGCAAGTTATTTCTCTAATATCAAACATTTGTACAGGAAAGGTTTTCAAGAACAAAATGTCCTCTTTTGATGAGGGGATTCAAGTCATCTTCAAAATCAACTGCAAAACATGTTCCAAAGTGGCCACTGCTATCAAATGGAGATTTCCAACATCTCCAAGATTTAAGCTAAATATCGATGGGGCTTCAAAGGGTAATCCAGGAATAAGTGGTGCAGGAGGGGTTCTAAGGAATGACAAAGGGGATCTAATCTTTGCTTATGCTAGTCCATAAGGCATTGCTTCAAATTCCACAGCGGAAATTAAAAGTCTTTGGCATGGTGTCAAGTTGTGCGCAAACCTCAACATCACATAAGTGGATATTGAATCAAATTCTACCTATGTTGTGAATATGATTAACAATAACTGGAAGCCTCCCTGGAAGATGATTCGTTTCATTGAAGAAATTAAATTTGCTTTACAGAATCATAGCTTTACTCTATCTCACTGCTATAGGGAATCAAATATGGTAGCTGACTCTCTAGCTAATTATGGACCTCATATTAATTCTCTTTCAATATTTCACAATGTAGGTGATCTTCCAACCTTAGCTCGAGGAGCTCTTAAGCTGGACAAAACGGGTTGCCTTTAAATTAGAAATGTATCTTACATATCATCCATGTAATGGGGCTAGCATAAAGCACCAAGTTTCAATTTTCAAGTGTTCTCTTTTGTTCTTGTTTATGCCACTTGGAGAGGCTCTTTCTCCACTGATTAATAAATCATAGTTGCTTGTTAAAAAAAAAAGGACCCTACATCTTTGAGGCAAGTGATTTAACTTACTAAATGCTTATGTGTGTAATTTATTTCATAATTTGTTGAAATTTTTTGGTAGTGTTGGGTGTATATGATAAACCCTAGAATTTGTGTTGAAGTCTAGCATTTGATGTGTGTATATGGGTTTGAAGGTGTCAAAATGGTTGAGTTCATATTTGTATGATCTATGATGTTAAAATTTAGTAGAAAGGAGTTTGTTTGAGATGTAAAAAAATCTCGTAGGAACAAAATGTGAACAAGCCGGATCGGTTAGTTTTAGCAGTGCGCTGGTTGGTTTTTAAAGGTCATCGGTTCGGTCTGGTCATAAAACGTTTTCTGTCATTTTTTAGGAACCGGACCGATTAGTTTTTGGGACCCTCGGTTCAGTCTGGTCACTTCAAATTTTTAAATCTTATTTGACTCCTTTCTTTTTGAGTTTACATTTTGAGGGACCCTCTAAGATGCTATTATAAACACATATATGAGAAACATGGGGGACTATGGTATGATGTGATGTTGGGGATACATCGAGACGAATATAAAGGTATAATTTGGAGTATATTATGCCGATTTATTTCATAAATTCTCCTAGTGTTAGGAATTCTTCCAGACATGGATACGGGCTAGTAGAGAGAGGTCATGTGTCTTGCAAAGTGTTGAATTAGTAACTAGTTATATCATATGTGTAATGGATAACAAATGATCGAGTGAGTGATTAAATCATAAAATGTATTGGGAATGATTCTTGTGGGTAGATCGGCCAGTATTATGGATGGGTTATATTCATTTAGCCGGGATTATTGATATATACATTCGTTTATGAGATGGTTTGTATATATAATGTGTATATACATATTGTGTATATGATATATATATATTTATTGTGTAGTGCATACCCCTCTAGTGCTATCATGGAGAGTTACGCATTGGGTGAGGCCCCTGGCTTGAGGAGCGTGGAGCATATAGTCCCTATGTCATAGTGTCCCGTAATTTACCGTATGTGACTTTTCACATGTAATACATCTTGGGTATGATTCATCTAACCTTTAGGTGAGGAACTATGTCTGCTTCCCTTGCGTTCGTGAATTGTGTTTTTCTACCAAGTCGGTGTGAGAGTCCGACCACTGGTAACCCAGGATGATATGTGAGTAATTCCCTGGAAGATGATATCATTTTAGATATTTCATCCTTCGAGTTAAAGCTCCAAGTGATGGTTAGTGTACTTACATTATGTGTGTTATATATGTGTACTTGTTAGAGAATCATAATTCATGTTTAATAATAGTGAGAGTATTAATATACGAGCCTTAAAGATATTGTGTTATTCCTTATGCTTATAACTAGAGAAAGTTACTAATAAATGAATTGGTTTTTAATCACTAAGATTGGCCTCGTAATGATTATGTTATGGATAACCTATATGTGCGACTTGGGTAAATGCGTGGGTCTGAAGATGTGTTCTCCTTAGCTGAGTTGGGTAGTCTAATTAAGATTTAATGCATACATTTAGGTGCGCGCTGTAACTGAGAGGTGAGGTTGAGTCTCAAGAAAGTACGACTCCACTGCAATTATGAAATTGTGGATTTATAATTATTCTGCATTTTAATTCACTTGATATAACTATTTTAATACCTAGGGCTCTGATATGTTTATATCTTTCTCTTACAATATATTGTGATGTCTTATTGGTGTTCCACCGCAAGGGCGCCAATGATAGTTATCTGTTCCAGGGCTTTTGGAGCTCTAACATATGCGAACTGTTGCAGAATTTTGTTAGACGCATATATTTTTGTAATCTAATTAATAATCCAAAGTTGTAAATCGGGTGTGTATACCCATAGGTTGTAGATATGTATATCCCTTATATTTTTGTCTCTTGATATTGTATGGTCTGTTACCTGAGAGCTGATTTGGGAATATTATTTTGTAGAACTAAGGATTGTATGTACATGCTCACGTTTCTTAGTTATCTATTATGTTCATGCTTCGTAATCTGTGAATGTTTTATTGTCATTACACTTAATAAAAAGAAATATTTTTGGGCACCTATTTATTATTTATGGGGTAGTTACTAGTTATATTTGTATTCAATAGTTGATGCTAAGAAAATGCACTTGAGATTACTATTTCTTTTTCGTATAGGGCAGGCCACCTGTTATATTAAATAAGCGGGGTATCACAGGTGGTATCAGAGCATCAGGTTCTAGTTATCTCGGGATCTGTGTGAATTTCTACTTTTGACCGTAACGTTTTTGATATAGAGTCCCATTATTAGGATTGTTGTTTTCATATTACGTCCACGATCTTCTGCTTTGATCAATTAGTTGAACTATGGACTAATACAGCTTATTCTTTTCAGATGATGCCAAAATGAGGTCGCCCGACTTGGACAAATAGAGGGGCTGAGAATGTGGAACGCCAAATGCCATAGGGTACTATGACTGTAGCCGAAGTTGCCAATATTATGGCATAAGTCGTCAATACGGCGATGACCCCGATGGCATAAGTCGTCAATACAACAAAATCCTCTGGCTCAGCAATAGCCTTCACCTCCAACAGTTCAAACCCACACGGGGCCATCCAAGTGTAAGACAGTGCAATAAGCTTTCCAAAAGGGGCACCCTCTGAAATTCCAAGGAGAAGCTGATGTTATCATTACTAGTCAGTGGAAAACTGATATTAAAAGGCATTTTCACATGGTTGAATGCATCGATGTTAAAAAAATACTTACCACCTTTAAATTAGTTGGTTCGGCTCTCCAGTGGTGGGTGTCTGTTACTACCTCTGAGCAAAGAGGCAAAATTCCCATAGCAGATTTTTGGGTACATTTCGATCGTAAATATTTTCCACTGGCAATTCAGATAGAGATGATGAATAGATTATTAGATGCAACTCAGGGAGACTGAACACTGGTTGAGTACGAAGAAAAGTTTACCCATCTTGAAAATTTTATGCCGGATGAGGTGAATACAGAGGATAAAAGAATTTTGATGTTTATAGGAGGTTTGATTTTGAGAATTCGACAACATGTGTTAGGAAACCCGGCTCTGTTAACATTTGCAGATGTAATGAATGCTGCACTGATTCATTATTAGGATCATCGTTTAAATTTGAAGGGGAGTAAGAAATTTTTGGACTCGGGTTCATCAAGTAAGTCTGAAGTAGATAGCGCTAGTGGGGCACATTAGGCTCAACAACAGGGAAATCAACAGAAGCAGAGGGATCTCCCTTAAGAGGATTTAGCTAAAAGTCAGCGTTCGCAAGGCTTTATATTTAATGGTGGTGGTTTTACAATGAATTTCCAAGGGGCTCAATAGCAACAACAACAAAATGTTCCTCAGGGCTAAGTAGGCCGAGGGAACAATGGGGGAGGTCAATAGGGCTGAGGTCGTCAGGGCCAATGACAAGGGAAACCCAGATTTAGGTAGTAGCGTTAGAGACCGGAGAAATTTGTAGGCCATTGTTATCAATGTGGTGATGTGGGTCACTGGAAGTTAGATTGCCCACAATAAAATAGGGTATAGGTGCAGGGAGCTCAGCAGGGTCATCAAGCACTTTTACCACCTCCAACACCCACTCAGATTGCCCCACTTCCACAGGGACAGTTACAATATGGGCGAGTTTACAATGTTCAAAACGCAGTGCTACCGCAGGTGCAACAACCTCCACTAGCCATTGAGGGTAAGTTCCCTATCCAGGGCATAGGGGTTGAGTGTTATTTGATATGGGAGCATCCCATTCCTTTATAGGTGTTCATTTTGCGCGCACAACAGGAGTGTTAGAGTCAGTTGATAATGTTCAAATGTGTGTAGAATCTCCATTGGCAGATGGTTTGCTTATCCACTTTATATGTAAAAGGGGAGGAAATAGATTTTGGGAGATTATTTTTAGCTTCCAACTTACTTGTATTAGATATGTATGGGTATGATGTTATATTAGGTATGTATTGGTTGGTTAAATATCGGGCAATGGTGGATTTCTTTTGGGAGGTCAATTGTATTTGATATTCCTGGCCAGGAAATGTTTTTGGTTGCTATGCCTCTTTTGGAAGGAGGCTCAAGAACCCATTTGTATTATATCGAGGAGGAGACTTTACAGGATGTGGTTGTCTCCTTAGATTTTCTTCCGGTGGTTCGAGAGTTTGTAGAAATTTTTCTAAAGATACCAGGCGTACCTCCGAGCTTTTAGATCGAGTTTGTTATAGATTTAGCATCGGGGACCAAACCGATTACGCGAACTCCATACCATATGGCTCTTGTGTAAATGAGGGAGTTACCAGACCAAATCCAGCAGCTTTTGGGATAAGGTTTCATTCGTCAGAGTATGTCACCTTGGGGAGCCCCTATGCTGCTTATAAAGAAAAGGGACGGTTCTCTGTGGTTATGTGTGGATTACCGAGAGCTGAATAAGGTGGATATCTGAAATAAATTCCCGTTACCTCGTATTTATGGTTTATTTAATCAGTTGAGAGGATCCGCTTACTTCTCAAAAATAGATTTGCGTACGGGGTATCACCAACTTTGTATTAGGGAGTTGGATATCTCTAAGAATGCATTTTTTACCCGATACGGATCCTATGAGTTTTTGGTAATGCCGTTTGGGCTAACCAATGCGCTTGCATTGTTTATGGATCTGATGAATAGGGTCTTTCGAGATTTCTTGGACCAATTTATAATTGTGTTCGTTGATGATATTTTGGTCTATTCTCGAAAGGAGGGCGAACATGTTGAGCATTGACGGTTGGTTCTGTAAACATTACGGGACAATTAATTGTACGCCAAGTTCTAGAAATGTGTATTTTTGTTACGAGAAGTATAGTTTTTGGGTCATACAATGTCGGAGAAGGGTATTTCCGTGGACCCAAGTAAAGTGGCAGCGGTGAGGGAGTGGGATTAGCCCACAATATCGACGGATATTTGAATTTTATTAGGTTTGGCGGGTTATTATCCCCATTTTATAAAGGTCTTTTCGAAGATTGCCGTACCTTTGACGAATTTGACCCGAAAGGGAGTCCACTTTGTATGGTATGAATACTGTCAATTAGCATTTGATGAGCTAAGGGACGTCGATGTCAGCACCCGTTCTCGCATTGCCTAAAGTGGGAGTGGAGTATTTAGTCTCTACTGACGAGTCTCTCCAGGAGGTGTACTTCAACAAGAGGAGAGGGAAATTTCTTATGCATCTCATAATCTCAAACCCCATGAGTGTAATTATCCTATACATGACTTGGAATTAGCTGCAGAGGTTTTTGCGTTGAGAATATGGAGGCATTATATCATAGGGGAGAAGTTTATATTTTTCACGAACCACAAGTCATTGCAATATTTGTTCATCCAAAAAGATCTAAATATGAGGCAGTGTAGGTGGTTGGAGTTGGTAAAGGATTATTAGTTTGATATCCAATACCATTCGGGGAAAGCTAATGTAGTAGCTGGTGTGTTGAGTCATCGACCCACTGAGAAGTTAGTAGAGGTATGGAAATCCAAGTGGAAGGGAATTCATCAAGATGATGGTGAAGCCAATGTTAATAGTCATCGGTTTGTTATTAAAGGTCATCGGTTCGGTTCGGTCATAAAAAGTTTTCTATTATTTTTTAGGAGCCTGACCAGTTAGTTTTTGGGACCCTTGGTTCGGTCCGGTCACTACAGATTTTTAAATCTTGTTTGACTCATTTCTTTTTGGGTTTAGAGTTTGAGGGACCCTCTAAGATGCTACTATAAACACATTTATGAGAAACATGGGGGTCTATGGTATGATGTGATGTTGGGGATACATCAAGACGAATATAAAGGTATAATTTGGTGTTTATTATGCCGATTTCTTTCATAAATTCTCCTAGTTTTAGGAATTCTTCTAAGGATGGATACGGGCTAGTAGAGAGAGTTCTCGTGTCCTGCGAAGTGTTGAATTGGTAACTAGTTATGTAATGTGTAATGGATAATAAATGATTGAGTGAGTGATTAAATCATAAAAAGTATTGGGAATGATTCTTGTGGGTAGATCAGTTAGTATTATAGATGGGTTATATTCATTTAGCCGGGATTATTGATGCATACATTCTCTTATGACATGACTTGTATATATAATGTGTATATACATCTTGTGTGTATGATATATATATTTATTGTGAAGTTCATACCCCTCTAGTGCTATCATGGAAAGTCGTGCATTGGGTGAGGCCCCTAACTTGAGGAGCAGGGAGCATATAGTGCCTAGGTCATAGTGTCCCATAATTTACCATGTGTGACTTTTCAGAGGTAAGACGTCTTGGGTATGATTCGTCTAACATTTAGGTGAGGAACTATGGTTGCTTCCCTTGCATTTGTGAATTCAATTTTTCTACCAAGTCGGTGTGAGAGTCGGACCACTGGTAACCCGTGATGATATGTGAGTAATTCCTTGGAAGGTGATAGCATTGTAGAGATTTCATCCTTCGAGTTAAAGCTCCAAGTGATGGTTAGTGTACTTACATTATGCGTGTTATATAGGTGTACTTGTTAGAGATTGATAGTTCATGTTTAATAATAGTGGGAGTATTGATATACGATCCTTAAAGATATTGTGTTATGACTTATGCTTATAACTAGATAAAGTTACTAAGAAATGAATTGGTTTTTAACCACTAGGATTAGCCTCGTAATGATTATGTTATGGGTAAGCTATATATGAGACTTGGGTAAATGCATAGGTTTGAGGGTGTGTTCTCCTTAGATGAGTTGGGTAGTATAATTAAGACTTAATTCATACGTTTAGGTGCACGCTGTAGCTGAGAGGTGAGGTTGAGTCTCAAGAGAGTGCGACTCCACTACAATTATGAAACTGTGCATTTATAATTATTATGTATTTTGATTCACCTGCTATAACTATTTTCAAACCCTGGGACCTGACCAATTTATATCTTTTCTCTTGCAATATATTGTGGTGTTCGACCGCAAGGGTGCCAATGATAGTTATCTATTGCAAGGCTTTTGGAGTTGTAGCATGTGCGAACTATTGTAGAATTTTGTTAGACGCATCTCTTTTTGTATTCTAGTTAAGAATCCAAAGATGAAAATCAGGTGTGTATTCCCAAGGTTTGTAAATATGTATATCCCTTATATTTTTATCTCTTGATATTGCATGTTCAGTTACCCGACAGCTTATTCGGGAATATTCTCTTACAGAACTAAGGATTGTATGTACATGCTCACGTTTCATAGTTATCTATTATGTTCATGCTCCGTAATCTGTGAATGTTTTATTGTCATTACACTTAATAAAAAAAAATTTGGGCACATGTTTATTATAAATATGGTGGTTACTGGTTATATTTATATTCGACAGTTGATGCTGAGAATGATACACTTAAGATTCCTATTTCATTTTAGTATAGAGTTCTCCACCCGTTATATTGAATAAGCGAGTGTCACACCAACCCTAGAAGCTCACAAATATCTTCTAACATTATGATAAATTTACTCCATGCCGCTACAAAGGTATGCGACTTGTAATTCCAGCGAGAGCCGACTAACTCCAAAGAATTGTTGTGGTTGCTCACAGTTAGGTTACCAAACCACATCGTGCTTGAAAAACCAACATATGACACACAATTAGAATATTTACCATGATTGTACTCTGTCCAAAATCCCAAGCCTTCACATGCCCTTCCAGCAGATTCAAACTCTACGTTGGAGTAGGGGAAATACCCTATCTCCAACCTAAATCGGACTATACTGGCACTAGGAATGTATGCACAGTCCTACACTTCCTCATTTTCCTACACCAAAAATGTGGAGTTGTTCTAGCTGTTTGACAGTTTGGGGATGACTTAGCCACCATCCAGAAATAATCAGATTCGGTAAAGAAAGGAGCAAAATGGTGCTTACCCCACTAGGCTTGACGTGCAAGGGTGTTGGCTGAACTACCCTTGCTGGAAGGACTACTATTGATAACATCTACCAATTCAAATGATGCAAATAAGAAGAAAGGATGAAGAAAAGATGGATTCAAGCACTCAAGTAGCGGAGATAAACAAGTTACCGAATATATACCTCCCGTCGTGAGTTTGGTCAAGCAGTACAATATGGGGGGAACCGTTCAATAAATGTCAATGGTACTAGGTCAATGGAATGTGGTAATCATATCTCTTAAGTTAATCACGACCTACAGGACCGACACCCATCAAGAATTGACCCCCAGTACGAGATAAAATTTTGGTAAATATTGCATTGCTCAAGTGACGTAGTGTGCAATGGATGACTCTTAATTAGCATTTTATGCGGAGTTTTATGTATGCCAAGAAAGAGGAATACCACTAAGCAATGAGGTTGAGCATGGAATATACACAAGTAGGATGGGATACGGGGGATAGACATGAAGAGTAAAACTATTAAGTATGTACATGAATAATAAAGATGTTATATAAAAAGTTAAGTGATATATATAAAATGTAAGATATGTGAATATACACAAGTAAGTGGGAAATATGTGCAAAGTGGGATTGACATGTTAATAGGCGTGAGTGAGGGAAATATATGGATATATACAAGTGGGAGAAATGTGAAAGTGTGTGCTAGTCAGACTAAGAATGGAAATCTATAAGTGGCGTGTGAAACATATGAGCAATATATGACTATGTACAAGTGAGAACAATGTGAGTGTATATGCTAGTGAGACTAATCATGGATATCTACAGGTGATGTGAGTGGAACATGGTGACTATATACAAGTAAGTAAAGTGTGAAGCATGTGATAGAGAGATGTTATATACAAGTGATGAGAAAATGTCACAGAAGAGAGAAGGATATAAACATCATGATATGAACAAGGCATATATAAACATGTAAGTATGATAGTGAAAAAATATACAAGTGGAGACATATGGACGCATGTAGAAAAATAAAGAGAAATGAGAGAAAAGGAAACAAAACCATGTTAAATAGAGTCTAGTCCTCTAAAAATACAATCCCTAGTGAAGTCGCCAATGTAACCATCCGGGATTCCTCCGACACGAGCTGGCCCTGAAAGGGGAGAGAGAAAATGGGGAAATATCTCTCAGCATGTGGGTATTCGATGATAGGAATCCTCCTTCCGCCACTCGCGTGATCTTCGGGGGCTACCAAGGATATAAATTAGTCATCTTCAAAGGAGAGGAAAAAGTAAAAAATGGATTTGCCAGCCTATTTACTCAAAATGGTTAAGATAATGTAGTCGAACCTGAAAGAACGACATCAAAAGACAAATTGATGCATACAGAACCAAATGAATTGAGGCTCTGGTGACTAAGGTATGAAATGGGAAGGTGTTAGGCACCCATTTCTCCCTTGTGGTCTCTCATGGGCTATAATAATGTTCTCTTTTTTCTTTAAGATGTGTGCTCATGTGTATAATGTGTGCAATGTGAAAATAAGTGATAAGATGGAATCATCCTACTCACGCCTATATGAGAAAGAGAACGTGCATGTCGAGTGGGAAAAGTAAGATATAGGCGTGTACATTTGCGCAATACTACTAAATATAAGATGTAAACAAAGATACCACAATAAGTAAAATAGGAATCAATTCCCAATAACGACTTGGGATGCCTACGTATCCATAATACAAATCAAAATCCACATACTTTGACATATCACAAGGGTGGGGTTTAGCCTTTAAACCCAAATTTAGGACTCCTCTTCAATTGTTTTGGAATGAGGTGCTTAAGTGTAAAAGTGTGGAGAAAGTGAAGAAATACTACTTTTAGAGTTTATTAGTACACCCTCTTTTTGTATTTTCTGAAAATATGTCATTGAAATACCCTGTATTTTTATGGCTTTTAAGATTGGGAATTTATTAAATTTAAATTGAGTTATTTATTTAATATTAATCCAAAAACTATTTTAAATATTTACTAGCGTGATGAGAGTTAGTAATTATTGGGAATTTGTTTAATATTACTTAAGGGGTAAAGTAATATGTATAATCGAATTTATTAAAATTATCACGAGTGTATAATTTGACAATTGTGGAAATTAAATCGGGACACGCTTGTGTCGTGTCGGGATTAAATTATTATTATTAAAAGTGATTAAATTATAAGTCACTCGTATGGTAATTTCGAGTGCCACACTGTGTCAGGAAGGGTCGAGATAGTCAAAATAATATACCCGGGGGTTTAGTTTGGGTCTCGGAGCGTTTTAAGCCTAATTGGTATCCCGGGAGGGTATTATAGACATTTTATATTTTTGGATAATTAAACCCACGAATTTCTTAAGGATATATCACCCTTTAGGAGTTGTCTTCTAGAGTTAACAAACATCAAACCAAAGAACGGCCATTAGAGAAGAAGTTGGAGAGCTTTCCAAGCAAACCAAGGCCAAAGACTCATCCGTTTGCACCGCCACCACCACCAAATCGTAGATCGCACAATGAGGAATGTAATCGTACCTTTTTCGTCCACAAATCAGAACCTTAAATTCCAGGTAAGTATCTATCTTTCTTTGTTATTAGTTAATTTCTCACTCATGATAGTTTAGGATTATCAAGAACATGTTTTATGGAAGAAATTGATAATTTAGAGATCATAAATAGCATGTTTAGATAAATTTGATATATTCTGGACATACCCATCATATGTAGAGGATTATCCACAAATTAGTATTGATTTAAAAATAATAAATCTGGGAAATAATTAGAAGAATGGATGTCTCTTCCAAAATTAGGGTTCTTGAAGTTAATATAAATTTTACCCCATTATTTCGATACCATTGATGAATTTGAACATGTTTCACGTAGGAAAACATGTAATTAGGTATATAGTACCTGTAGTAATGTTGTTTGGGAGTTTGGGGATCGTTAATGGAGATTTGGTAGAGGTTGGAGAGGCAAACCCGTAACTTGTCAATGGCAGAATTCGTCATAACTACTTGATCGATCGATCGATCAATGATATCGATTGATCGACCCCATTCCTCGATCGATCGATCCCTCCTGGAAAATTACGTATTTTTTTCCTTCAAGTTTAATCCAGTTAGAATGACTAGGAACCCTTGATCATCATTAATAGAGCATAATGAATTATAAAGAGGACCAGTAAGGTCTAAGTAAACCCTGTTGAGTGAAATTTAATGTAGGATGAAATTATGGGTTAACGGGGAGTTATTCACATATAAGAAATCATGTGTACGTTTAATAAAAGATTGAGACTCATAAGGGAGTTAGACCAGAAGGTGAGTGAGAGTATGCCTACTAAAATTATACATAGGGAGAAAGAATACTTCGGGAGACGAGAAGTAAGTATGAAGTAAATTATATATGAGAATAAAAGTGACGAATCCGTTATGTGAGATAATCGAGTAAAATGTGCTAAGAACGGATAATTATAATTATGGGTCGTGGGCGCACCTAATTTATAAAATGTGCAATATTTATATATATATATGACTGTGGGATTGTGCATATATTATGTATCTGTGTAAAAATCATACCCAAGCTACTTGCTATCACGGAGGTTTCCGCGCCGGGACAGTCTTATCTCGATTGGGCCATTATGGGGGATAATGACTTGTACCCTAGAAGATAGTATCCTTGATACAAGCTATTTGAGTGATGGTCAGATGGTCTTAAGAGACGTGAGGGTATGTGCTGACCTCTTAGTGACTAGGAACTTACTTCGCCTCTAATTGTATGTGTTTTGTGTTAATACAGTTCGAGAGTGATTCCGAACTAGTATTTCCCTTAGTACGAGTGATATGGGGAATTGATAGCAGAGTATGCCAACACCATAGATTTTATGTGGGGTGCCGATAGTATATATATTATTTGAGTGACCAATATATGTATACTTAAATATGGAAACTTTCTACTGTGCACAAGAGTAGTTAAGTAATGAATAAATACTCCAACTTTATTATAAGTATTTGGGAATTTTAGTCACAATACTGAGTATCCTAAGTAATATAAAACATATGAGAGAGTTTAAGTTTCAAAATTAATTATCTTAGCCATAGTATTTTCTTGGGTTGAACCGTATGGGAGAGTTAAGTTAAAATAAACTTATGGGGTTAATAGTACGGTAGGCGTGCACACTAGATGAGAGGTGAGAATTCTCAAGAGAGTGTCGCACACTAACATGGTTGTTACATTAGCCAGTAAGAATTGTAAATACTTGCTAAACTATTCTTAAACTATTTTACACTTGGGCTCTGACCCGTTTCTTGTTATTTCTTTTCTCTTGTATATATATGTATATATTATAGATGCCCAGCCACAAGGGCGTCATGCTTAGATTCTTCGGACCGGATGTGATGCAGCTTATGTGGGAGTCACAGGCCCTTGCTTTAGACGACCTCCTTGTTGATTCTGCTCTTATTTTAGTTCTGCTTAGTTAGGGCATGTGTCACCCATTTTCTCTATTTAGTTCAGGATTTGTCAGAGATTTATGTTCTTTTATTTTCAGTACTTGGTATTCTTTGGGATTTAATTCTTGTCATAATGATTCATTTGTAGTTTTTAAACTTGGTATTGGTTTATCATAATGGTTAAATTCTTGTGTGTTAATTCCCATCCGTAACATTTGTGCGATTCTTAACTGTTGATTATTAAAAAGGTTTCCATATTGGAATTTAATAAAATGAAAATAAGGTTTAAATTGTTTTGACACTTAGCTTAATTATTTAGGGTGTTTAAACTGGAAATTTTATTTTGCGACAGTGATACTAGGAATGAGCCAACCGTTCACCTTTATTTTAATTTAATAAATGACTGATCACCTGATGTTTAATTAGGTGGGGTGTTACAGTTATGGGGATACTAGTAATAAAAAAATATATTAGTTGATGTGAGATAATGGAGTAAGACTAAAAGATATCAAAAATGGAAGAAAAACAAATAAACCACTATTAAATCAATTAAAAAAGAGTGAGAATAGACCTCCTAGAAGATTTTGCTACTGAATTTTGAACAAGAGTAGGATGATTTTATGATAGTGGGATGATGGTGAAGTAGGGGTGAGGTAAGTGAAAAAGGTGGTATAAAAGTGAGGTCAGAAAGGTCAAAAGAATGTTGAAAACTTGGATTTTTTGGTGTAGCGACGCACTGATTTCGAGGCATGAAATGTTATGATTGATAAAAAAGGGGTTCTTAGGAATGAGGTTATTGTAACACCTCGTAAATTTTAATGATTTTTATATGGGGATTAATTAAATTAAAAGGAAAAATTAATTCGGGTTAAAATAAATATTAATTAGCGTGATAAGGATTGATATTTAATTGTATGAATTATATTCAGTATTACTTAGTGAGTGAGTAATAAATTGTTGATAAAGTATAATGATTGGTGTGAGTGACAAATGCGGAAGTTATGGTAATTTAGTCAGAAAGAACGTGGGAGTCGTGTCGGGACTTAAAACGTATGAAATAAAATGTGAATTATTTATGAGTCATCCAAATAGTCATTTGGAGTGCGACAGTATGTTCGAAAGGGTCGAAATAGTCAGAAAAGTGTACTCGGTGGTTTGGATTGGGTCCCAAGCATTTTTAAACCAAATCGGCACCCTGGAGGGGTATTTTGGTCTTTTGAATTTTTTAAAAGAAAAGGGACCTATGAATTTACCCTGTTTATATAAGTATATTTGATGAGGTAGTTAAGGTTAGAAGTTAGGAAATCAAAGGAGAGGAGAGTAGAGGCCATTTGAGAGGAAGAAAAGAGGGTTTGGAGGTGTAGCACATTGATCCATCTAAAAAGTGTTACCGGAACCGGAATCAAAACGAGAAGAGATCAACTTCATCATCGTCAAATGAATTCAGATCATCAATCATAAATAGACAAGTGTTTATTGAAATTTCTTTTGAAGTTAAAATACCTATGTAGTGTAGGGTTTTATATTTGAAGATTTTAAATAATGTTCTTGAAAAATTGATTAATTAAACACATGATCTTGGGTAGGATTGCATGTAGATTAATCCATGTATGTAGAAGGTACGGAACTAGATGATATGTGATGATTTAGATGGAAAAATATGGGTTTTATGTTGAGTATGAATGAAGAACAAGAAAATCTAGGGTTTTGATGAATATATGAATTGATATGTTCTTGAATAGAAATCATTGTGTTTTGATGTTATAATCACATTGAAAATCATCCTAACATAAGTAGATATTGTTTAGGACAATTGGTTGTAAGTTTGGTGAAGGATTAAGGAGGTTGTGTAAAAGAAAAATGGTTAAAAATCCTAAAACTCAATGAAGAAGACAACCTACTATTGTTCGAATCGATTCAGCCCAAGGGCGAATTGATTCGGTAAGGTGAATCGATTATTGAGCTTGCTACTACATCCTTATAACATAATTATGGATATTATGAATTAGAGTAGGCATTGGTTGGATTAGGACTTAGTCATGAATGGAAGAATTGTGACTAAGATTATTGATCTTAAAGACTAGTGTTAGTGAAGTTGAAAGAATGATATTGAGTCACAGAGATTTTGAGTGAACTTATGATGTAGACCGGTAGAGTATGAATGAATTAACTACTGATATAATGTACTGGGTAACTGGGGCCCTTCGGATAGAGAATAATACTCGAGGAAAAAAGATAGAGAGTTATAATTGTATATCGCTAGTACATTAAATATTCGAGAGATATATTACGTTCGGACAATATTTATAGGTTACCTATACGGATGATATTTATAGGTTGAGTGTATAGCTATGTAACACCCCGTATTTCTGTGCATGTTATATTTAATTAATTCGAGAAATTTTAAATTACTTGTGTGCCGTAATTTAATTGAATTAATTATGGTAATATTTATTTAAATATTAATCGGAGAGTGAATGGTTAATATTTAGGGAAATTTAAGTACTAAGTGAATAGTAATAATTTATTTATGTCATAATGTGTATTAGTGATGTGTCATTTATTTATCTCAATCGGGATTCGGTATAGACTAATTTGGGTGTGAGATAAGAATTTTTATAAATTAGTTCGGATGTTGATTTTGAGTGAATGTTTGAGTCCAAATGGGACGAGATAGTCGAAAAAGTGTAGCCGGAGGTAGTAAACGGGTCACGGGGTGTTTTTAGGCATAACTGGGCCCACACGGGGCTATTTAGGTCACTTGGGCTTGGCCCATTAGGCTAAAAATGGTATTAGTGTTATAAGACCTAAATATAAGAGTGGGGAACGACAGAAAAACATAAACCTAAATCTATGAAATTGGGGAGAAAGTGAGCAGGAACACTTAATGCCAATTTTGGGATATTTTGGAGATAAAACAAGGAACTAATTGGGTGCTCATCATCAAGCTTGCCTATAAACCAACGGATCAGACCCAAAAAACCCCAAATGGCAAGTGAATAACTTGCCGTGATGTTTATTTGTGATATCCAATTCATATTTTTGTGATGTGTAAATCAAAATTCGTTTTGGGTGTAAAAGGGTACAAAAAAGGGTTTTTTGTATATAGAACACTTGAATGAAATTAATGGGAAATTAATGGGGGAATTCATTATGTTACATAGTTTTGGGATAATTTATTCAAATGTTAAAACCCAGTAGAAATTTATGAACGAATTTGGGATAAATAGATGAAATTGGGACTGAACGAGTAAAGACCCGAAAATTCCACAAATTCGGAAAAGTAGAGATTTGTGAAATTTAATTTGTGTTTAAGGTTATAGGGGAGGTCCTACGCACGTTACCATGTGATAAAAATGTTGAGTGTGCTTGAGATGAACCATAGACGAATTTGGAGGTTAGAGTAATTCGTTAATGGCAGAAACAGAAAGTCGGAGAAGATGGGGACATGTGGGATCGATTGATCGATGGTTGAGAATTTTTTACAATTTGGCCTTGGGATTTTTAGGTGGGATTTTCTTTTAGTTTAATTACCACCAAGTCTAATTAAGGGAGAAAATTTAATTAGGGAGGTTAATATCCTCATAATTATAGGGTCATATAATTGGGAGTTGTGGGGTAATTAAGTGTAACACTTACGTATGAATTTTGAGAATAAATTTTGAGAAATAAAATATTGAACTGGGTGAATAAGTCCGGGTATAGTAGTAGGGCGACATTACTCACTTAAATTAATTAAGGATGATAAACTAATTAATTTGAATTCGAGGATTAGAATTGGGTGTTATATTAATTTCGGGCCACGAGAGCGAGCCTGAGTATATTGGTTGGGTGACACCAATAATAATTTAATTAATTAATGTGAAAATTAATTAATAATAAGAGTTGGACCATAAACTCGAGATACTAAGTATAGGATAGTGTTACAGACTCAATACACGGTAAAGCCGGGATATTTTATATTTATATATGTACGGTGTGCGATAGTATATATATGGTGTGTGCATATAAATATCAGTGATTAGATATTATTAATATATATACTCTAGTGCTATCAGAGGAGGTTGCGCGATATGGGTGAATCCCCTAGCTTGAGGAGTAGGGCAAGTATATCCCCAGGTCATAATGGAGGCGGTAATATTCTATTATGTTCATGTTTTTGGCCAAGTTAGTGAGCGATCCTGACTTGGGTTACTAGGTTATGTGAATGCACCTAGTGGGATAGCACTTTAGAGAATACATCCAGTGAGTTATTACTCGGGAGGATGGGTTATATTTATATTCAACATATGTGTGAATTTTGTAATATGGTTCTACGTATATAATGGGATAAATAGTTATATACGTGGGAAAATGGACCTTCTTTCTTTGATTTTCAGCAAGCATTTTTGGAAAGTAACAATTCCATTCAGTTTGGTTTCGAAAAACTTGTTGGTCGCTGATTAGTTCGTTCTACGCCGTCGGCGGCCTAAAATAAAAGGCGCAGGTTGATCTCTCTAGTTAAGGCTATATTCATTTATTCAACTTAACACGTGGGAAGGGCTTACTCTCCTAGTGGCTCGATGTGGGAAGTGGAGGTTCTGGAGACAAGCTACCTGAGTCATGTAGCTCCTGTAGGTTTAGAGCAATAAGGAATTCATTCTAACAAATAAGATCTATCGAGTGAACGCTCTAGAAGCTAAGCCAAGCAATCCCTTCCTCTAGAAGGATCGCCCCATAACCACTGAAGCCCCTTTACTAGTAAGAGAAAACGTGGAACAAGTAGTGAATTGTATTAATTATATATGGGTTATATTAACATTTAACATGTGTGACTGTTGTAAGATAATTGTACATACATAATGGGGTGAATAATTATATACGGGAAGTTTAAATACATGGAGAAAAGTGTATTAATTATGCAACTAGTAAATGTTATATGGCTTTTAAGGAAAGAGGATTAACTAAGTTAAGGTGATAAATAACTTATAAGTCATACATTAAAATACTTGGGATTGAGTAGGGTGGTTGGCAAGAGTTATATCAAGTATCTAGTATCGGGGTAGAGGACGAGGTGGGATATAAAGAAGGCATTAGGTGTGCACATTAGTTGAGTCTGTCCTCAAGGGAGTGCGTCACTAACTAAAATATGAAGCGCATTCATGCATATTTTATTACTGCAAGTTAATCATTTTCTAAATGTTTTCAAAATGTTTTGGGTTCTAACCCTTGATATAAAATATTTTCAAAACGTTTTAGGTGTACAGCCACAGGGACACCAGGCTTGATTCATTCCATGGATTCACTGCTACAGCATATGTCGATGTTACGGGATTTGGATAGGCGCCTCTATTCCTTCTATTACTAGTGTAGGTATTCTCTATTAGATATTCGAGCATGTTGCTCACGGTTTTATTTAGCATTTATTTCAGATACTTGAGATTCATTATTAACTGTATTTACATTTTTGTTGGATTTTAGCAGATGGTTTATTCGGCCAGTTTCTTATTTATATGTGATGGTTGGATTCAGTTAGCTTGTGAATGTTAATGATTTATTTCCGCATGAGTATTTCATTGAATTAATGAAAGATAAAACTTGACACTAGTCTAATTTCACTTAGGTGGTTAGTAATTAAAAAGTTTCGACAGTGATGCTAAGAATGAACCAACTGAGAAACCTGTTCTAATTTAATTTAGAACTGATCACCCGGGGTTTAATTAGGCGGGGTGTCACAGATGGTATCAAAGCATCGAGTTCTAGTGTCCTTAGGATCTGTGCAGCATTTCACACTCCAGATTAGCATTCTTTGATGTAGAGCCTTATGATAGGATTGTTGTATTCCTCTACGTATGTGACTTACCTTCTCCTGCTATCAAGTATAGTTGATGTAATTCATATAGGAGTTCGATTGGGCATCGTATATCGACCAATTTTGGATGACCAGGGAGGGCCGTTAGAAGTACTGCAAGAGGAGAGGGGGGCAGAAAAAGTAGTGTATTAGTGGAATAGGATAATCACTCAGGGGCAGTAAATTTCCCCAAGCACCGTCGTAGAGAACGGTGATACAATTTTGGACTCACTCAGCATTGTTGGCAAGGAGAGAGAGTCGGCAAGGATTATTTTTTAGAGTCAATCACCACGTATAAAGGATAATATATGGAGTTAAATGAGAAATCTTGGGTACGGTGTGACTATAAGATCGTACATCCGCTATTCAAATAGAGGTGAAAGTGAAATTTCGGATTTTATGAAATGGGTAAGATTGTAACTGATCATGAGAGAGACGATAAATTGTATAAGCGAACTTCATAACCGATGAATGGGATACGAAGAACGATAAAGGAACTCGTAAATGGTTAATGAACCGTGTGAGAATACACAATAATGGATGGGAAATCCAACTAGGTTGACTAATGTTGAGGTCGTCAATATCATTTATTTGCCAGCTTACATTAACACTTCTAATATGCAGGAGCCAATAAGGTTATAGAGTTTAACCTAAGAAGGAAATGAGATTTAATGGTGCTAGTGAAGCACGACGGAAGGGTATACATAGTAAGGGACCCATCTTGACGTTTTAAATTAAGTAAATTTCTACCTATTAATGGTGGATTTAATCCTGGTCATCGTGGCAAATAACGAGTCCCATAGGGCTAGGGAAGCCAAAGGGAAAATGGGGGTAGCACTTAGGGTTAAGACTACCAAGTAAGCAAGAAGGACAACCCCAACATGGCCATTTGGGACAAATGAAGGGGATTGACCCAGAGAGGTGTCTTATGTGTGGAAGTGGAACCATAACAATTAATTATGTCCACAGTGAGTCAGGGGATAGAAGTGGGATGCCCAGTAGGGACATCAACTGCTAAGTGTTTGTTCGATCATATGGGAATATTATGTCCAGGATCCATTTGGGCCGCCGGTGTATACGCGAGTGGAAGTATGAATTTTATCCTCGGATAGATGGAGTGAATTTCGTAAATGAGTGATCACAATATTCTTGTTAACACTATATTCGCGTGGGGGACGAGTTAGTGGGTGTATAGTAGTGTTACTATTAAGTATATGGTTACCACAGGCTAACAGGGCCCTCTTTTGTTCTATCTGCAGGGAAGCAGGCTTGAAAACTGAGAGGGTATATTTTATGAGATTTACTCATTTTGAGGAGTGTTATGAAAGCATGATTTTTCCTGGGTATGGATTGGTAAGCAATGGGTGTGAAATATTATGGATAGTGATAGTAAGTTTTGGTTTTCATGAATCCAGGTTATGAATGACTCCTGCTAGGTGTCACCTGAGAGGGAGCCTAGCCTATATATATAGGCGTATATAGCTTGTATTGTGAGGTACGATAGACATATAAGAATTTCTTCTATTATTATATTTTTCCCAGTAAGAAGCGATGTATACTAAAGCGATTCACTGAGGTAAAAATTATTTTCAAGCAGGGAGAGATAGCTCGAGATTTATTTTGCGCAAGAACTAGTGATATTAAGGGCGTGGTATTTTATGTTGTCTTTTGTAGCATAAGAGTAGGTGTTTATGCTTTTGTGTTAAGAGACAAGTATTTGGGGTACGTGCTATGGACTAATGGTCTAACAGATCTCAACGACCGACAATGTTAGGAAGTAATGTATTTGGGGGGTTCCTTGTTTGGATTTCTCTTTGCGAGACATCCCAGACATGAAACTTAGCGCAACGTTGGAAGTGGGCAAATGTTTGGTTATTAGTATATAGGTTGGGTGCCCCAGTTATAATTCATGTATGTCATGTGACTACGGGTTGGAAGTTATACTACGGGTTATGGCTAGCATAGTCGGGTAACTTTCGTGCGGTTGAGCACGGGGACAGGGTGTATGGGCACCCTGGTTAGTTAAGGTAATTTATGTGAGGTTAAGCATGGGACATAGGGTGTATGGGCGCCCTGATTAGTGTGATTTTGGAGTCGTCTTAAATAAAAGGGATGTGTAAATAAACATATTGAATGTACGCCTGCGGGGCAGTTAGAGAATAAGTGGAAAAGAGTAGTGAACTGAAATCCATTTGAGAAAGGAGACGATCTAACTATCTGTATATCAAGGAGAACTACCTCCACCGTAGGGAGTGGGAACGTGGGGGATACCTACGTAATAAGATATCCCTAGGCAAGGGAGAAACCCACATTTTTGGGAAGATAGAAAAGAGTATCACTTAGTCATATACCTAGAGTCGTTTTACGCATAGAAAAGGTATAGATTCCTGCCTGACGAAAATCGCATAAGGAATAGAATTCTTGAGTGTGGGAATCGGTGTTTAATAGGACATAGTGAATTTGTCTCCGGGTAGACCATTTAAGGATGGAAAAAGGTTGATTGGAGGGTATCAACCAGGAAATTTCTTTAAATTCTATGGATCCAGTGAAGGGATTAATGCTCAGGTTGGTAAACTGTAAGGAGATGATCAGGACAGAGTTACATATTAGGTTGAACGTGTCGCCCATAAGTCGATGGGTAGACGGGAAGTGAGGATTGTGAATTTTAGATTTTTGGGTAATTAGGGAGTAGTATTTACCACAGGTAGAGTTACGTGCGATGCCTCTTAACGGTTTGGTCTGCGTGACACCTTAGGAGACTTTATGGTAAAAGTTTTTTTTATCCACCTTTGGTAGATAAGAGGTGGGGAAATAACAAGCTGCTAGGATTCGAGACGGGTTATGGTCCATCAATGGGAATTAAGTAAGTTGTATCCTTTCATATAGTTCAGGGATGTAAGGAGGGGTATGTCAGTGTGAGTTAAAGGTTCAAGTCTGACATGATTAATCATGGATGATGTGGTTACCCGGAAGATAGTCACGCATTTTGGCAACAATGAAATTGACACCCATATAAGAGGGAAATTTTCTAATTGAGAGGTAGTGGAGCCGGCGGAGTATAGGCTCATCTTCTGTTGCACTATGTTCTCAGGGGCCATCGAGTTAAAAATTTATGACCAGGTATTCATTCGGGTGTCTCCTATAAAAGGAGTGATTAAGTTCGGCAATAAAGGGGAGCTAGCCTCGAGGTATGTGGGTCCTTTCCCTATCTTTGAGAGGGTGGGAAAGGTAGCTTATCGACTGGGTTTTCCAGAACATCTTCAGCGAATACGGAATGTGTTCCACGTGACAGATCTGGAGGGATACAGGAGGAGCGATTGATCTTTTTCGGCACATTCCACTCGAGGATAATGACTTGCAATAATACACCTTATATGAGGGGATACTGGTAGCTATGTGAGCGCAAGCTGCAGTCTAAGATAGTACCACCAGTTAGAGTGTAATGGAGTGAGGTCATCACAGTATTGATGAGTATACGTGGGCTCGGGAGGAGGACATGTGAGAGAAGTATCCAGAGTTATTCGCCACAGTAATGACCAAATTTCGACGACGAAATTCCTTTGTAAGGGGGGGGGGGGGGAGTATGTAACACCCCGTATTTCTATGCATGAAATATTTAATTAATTCAAAATTTTTTAACATACTTGTGTGTCGTAATTTAGTTGAATTAATTATGGTAATATTTATTTAAATATTAATCGGAGAGTGAATGTTTAATATTTAGGGAAATTTAAGTACTAAGTGAATAGTAATAATTTATTTACATCATAATGTGTATTAGTGATGTGGCATTTATTTATCTCAACCGGGAGTCGGTATAGACTAATTTGGGTGTGAGATAAGGATTTTTATAAATTAGTTTGGATGTTGATTTTGAGTGCATGTTTGAGTCCGGATGGGATGAGATAGTCGGAAAAGTGTAACCGGAGGTAGTAAACGGGTCACGGGGCATTTTTAGGCATAATTGGGCCCACACGGGGCTATTTAGGTCACTTGGGCTTGGCCCATTGGGCTAAAAATGGGATTAGTGTTTTAAGATCTAAATCTAAGAGTGGGAAAATTCAGAGAAACATAAACCTAAATCTAAAAAATTGGGGAAAAGTGAGCGGGAACAGTTAGAGCCAATTTGGGGATCTTTTGGAGATAAAATAAGGAACGGAATAGGTACTCATCATCAAGCTTACCTCTAGACCAACGGATCAGACCCAACGAACCCCAAAAGTCAAGTGGTTAACTTGTTGTGATGTTTATTTATGATATCCAATTCATATATATGTGTGATGTGTAAATCAAAATTCGTTTTGGGTGTAAAAGGATACAAAAAAGGGATTTTTTTATATAGAACACTTGAATGAAATTAATGGGGGAATTAATTATGTTACATATTTTTGAGATAATTTATTCAGATGTGAAAACCCAGTAGAAATTTATGAACGAATTTGGGATAAACAGATGAAATTGGGACTGAACGAGTAAAGACTCGAAAATTCCCCAAATTCGAAAAAGTAGAGATTTGTGAAATTTAATTTGTGTTTAAGGTTCTAGGGGAGGTCCTACTCATGTTACCATATGATAAAAATGTTGAGTGTGCTTGAGATGAACCATAGACGAATTTGGAGGTTAGAGGAATTCATTAATGGCAGAAACAGAAAGTCGAAGAAGATGGGGACCTGTTCGATCGATCGATCGATGGCTGAGAATTTTTGAAAATTTTCCCTTGGGATTTTTAGGTGGGATTTTCTTTTATTTTAATTACCACCGAGTCTAATTAAGGGAAAAAATTTAATTAGGGATGTTAATATCCTCACAATTATATGGGCATATAATTGGGAGTGGTGGGGTAATTAAATGTAACACTTATGTCTGAATTTAGAGAATAAATTCTGATAAATAAAATAATGAACTCGGTGAATAAGTTCGGGTATAGTAGTAGGGAGACACTACTCAGTAAAATTAATTATGGGTCATAAACTAATTAATTTGGATTCGGGGATTAGAATCGGGTGTTATATTAATATCGGGCCACGAGAGCAAGCCCGAGTATATTGGTTAGGTGACACCAATAATAATTTAATAATTAATGTGCAAATTAATTAATAATCAGAGTTGGACCATAAACTCGAGATACTAAGTATAGGCTAGTGTTACGGACTCAGTGCATGGTAAAGCAGTGATATTTTATATTTATATATATACAGTGTGCGATAATGTATATATGGTGTGTGCATATAAATATCAGTGATTAGATATTATTAATATATATACTCTAGTGCTATTGGAGGAGGCTGCGCGTTGTGGGTGAATCCCCTAGCTTGAGGAGTGGGGAGAGTATATCCTCAGGTCATAGTGTTCGTTATATGGGTGAGGGGCTTATCTCACTTTAAGGGAAGGAATATGACCACCTCCATTATTATCATGTTTTTAGCGAAGTTAGTGAGCGATCCTAACTTGGGTAACTAGGTTATGTGAATACAACTAGTGGGATAGCACTTTAGAGAACACATCCGGTGAGTTATTACTCGGGGGGATGGGTTATATTTATATTCAACATATGTGTGAATGTTCTAATATGGTTCTACGTATATAATGGGATAAATAGTTATATACGGTTATTTAATACATGTAGTGAATTGTATTAATTATATATGTGTTAGAATCAAATTCAACATGTGTGACTGTTGTAAGATAATTGTACGTACATAATGGGGTAAATAATTATATACGGGAAGTTTAAATACATGGAGAAAAGTGTATTAATTATACAGCTAGTAAATGTTATATGGCTTTCAAGGAAAGAGGATTAACTAAGTTAAGGAGATAAATAACTTATAAGTAATACATTAAAATACTCGGGATTGAGTAGGACGGTTGACAAGAGTTATATCAAGTATCTAGTTTCGGGGTAGAGGACTAAGTGGGATAAAATGAAGGCGTTAGGTGTGCACATTAGTTGAGGGGTTAGTCTTTTCTCTATGGAGTGCATCAGTAACTAAAATATGAAGAGCATTCATGCATATTTTATTACTGCAAGTTAATCATTTTCTAAATTTTTTCAAAATGTTTTGGGTTCTAACCCTTGATATAAAATATTTTCAAAACCTGTTAGGTTTCCAGCCACAGGGACGCCAAGCTTGATTCATTCCAGGGATTCGCTGTTGCAGCATATGTGGATGTTACAGTATTTGGATATGCGCCTCTATTCCTTCTATTCCTAGTGTAGGTATTTTCTATCAGATATTCGAGCATGTTGCTCACGATTTTATTTAGTATTTATTCAAATACTTGAGATTCATTATTATCTGTATTTACATTTGTGTTGGATTTTAGCAGATGATTTATTCGGTCAGTTTCTTATTTATATGTGATGGTTGGATTCAATTAGCTTGTGATTGTTAATGATTTATTTCCGCATGAGTATTTCATTGAATTAATGAAAGATAAAACATGGCAACAGTCTAATTTCATTTAGGTGGTTAGTAATTAAAAAGTTTTGAGAGTGATGCTAAGAATGAACCAACTGAGAAACATGTTCTAATTTAATTTAGGACTGATCACCCCGGGTTTAATTAGGTGGGGTGTCACAACCTATACAGATTATATTTATAGGTTGCGTGTTAACCTACATGGATGTTATTTATAGACTGTGTGTATACCTATATCGATTACATTTATAGGTTGTGTGTATGCCTATTGTGTTCTTTCTTTTGTGTGTGAACTTACCTACGCTGCATGCTATCCGGAGATTTCTTCGCAGAGGGAGATCCCACCTTGACGATTTCAGCGAGGTCTGGATTTGTGCCCCAGAACATGGAACTTAGGGTGGCTCACTATGTGTGTGTATTAGTGTGGCTAGCATTTCTTTTGGGTACGTTAGGTATGTGCATAACCCAAAGGCTTAGAACCATGTTCGTCTCCATTGTGTGTTGATTTATTTTGGGTTCGAGGTGACATGCCGAACCAATAGTCTTTGATTGAGTACAAGAGGTACATGGACTTGATAGCAGAGTATACAGACTCGCACCACAATTTTTAGCCCATGGATACTGGAGTTATGTATACATATTATGTGACATATCTATACTGACATGTGTATTTTCCTACTTGTGTGTGAAAGTAGTAACTATAGATAACATATTTCTAATTGTTGTAATTAAGATATATTCTTCCTAGTTTGTGATGGTAATAAAGGTAGATAGCGTATGTCTAAAAGATGATTTAGCTAAAGTAACTTAATGAATTTATTTAATGATAACATACGGGAAATGTTAATAATGGTTTAATAATAACATACGAGGAATGTTAATTATTAGTGTACGATAACGTACTGTTTGGGATATACAGGGGAAGCTAAAGAGATATTTAACTAAGGACTTAATGAGAAAAGATTGGAAGAATGAGGCATACTGTATGGGAGGTATGGGAGAGCTAAACCTGTTAGTGGTTAGATAGTTATTGATGATACCTAGTTGGGTTGGCTAGCATAGTTAGGTAGATGACATTAGGAATGCACTAATCGCACTAATCACACGTTAGGCATGCTAAGAATGAAATAGATGAGATTCCTGATTTATTTTTATGAGGGACTAATCACACTATATTTAAATAGGCAGGATGTCACAGATGGTATTAGAGCATGAGGTTCTAGTGTCCTTAGGATTTATGCGGCTTTTTACGTTTCAGCATATCATTATTTGGTGTAAATATTTATTATAATATTATTGTATTCATTTATGTATGTGACTTATGTTCTATTGATATTAAGTATAGTTGATTTGATTCATATACGAGTTCGATTGGGCTTCGTACACTTAACACTACTGGACGACTCGCGAGGGTCGTTAGAAGGACTACAGGAGGAGAGGCTCAGCCGAAGACATTGAGTATTCTAGAAATGGTGATCGTGATAGAAGTCACCATGATTATTGTTCAAGAAGGTGGCAATAGGATAATCACTCGAGAGACGTAGTTTCCCCAAGCACTATCGTAGATAATGGTGGTACGATTTCAGACTCACCTAGTGTAGTCGACAAGGGGTGGGGAAGTCAAAAGGAATCTTTCGAAGATCCATCTATAAGGACTCAGGGAAAATAATAAGTGGGATAGGCCAATGGAAAGAGATAATCTAATGTCAATTGTATATATTGGAGTTCAGAGACACACTAAATTAAATTTCAGGAAAAATTAATTTTGCTTGTATGAGCATAATAAAGTGATGTGAATCAGTCATCACATATGAATAAGTATATGTAGAATTAAACGAGGAATTTGGGTGCAATTTGATAATAATATCTTACCTCAGGTGTTCGTATAGAGATGCAAATGGAGTTTCAGAACTTATCACTAGTGGGCAAGATAGAGAGTGATCATGAGAGAGCAGTTGACTTGTTCAGCAAACTTCATTCCCGATGAAGTGGATACGGTAAATAAAAAGGGTCCTCAAGATGATAATGGAATCATGAGTAGAGTATATGAGCTTATATGGAAAATTTCTCTAGGATGACTAGTGTCGATGTCGCCAAGGTCGTACACCAACAAGTTTATATTAACGATTCAATGAGAAGGGAGCCAAGAGGGTCGAAGAATCTAACCGACGAGCAATATTGGAGTAAACGGTGCTAGTGAAACACCATAGGAGGGATAACCAGGAGTTGATCCTTTTAAATGATTGAGATTAACGGGTGTCCTACCAAGTGATGGTGAATCAGCCAAGGCCATCAAGGCTAACATCGAGTTCCATAGGGCTAGAGGAACCATAAAGGACAACGGGGGTAGCAATCGGGGAAAAGACTACTAGGACAGAGAGAGGGACACCCCGACATGTCCAGTGGGGCTAGATACAAGGGGATAGAACATAAAGGTATCCTATTTATGGAGAGTAGGGTTACCTATATTGTATATTTCCAAAGTGAGAAAATGAGCTAGTCAAACTGGGAAAATAGATAGGAATTGTGCTAGAGGAACACAACAACGGGAGGAGCAAGATTTCTGGAAGGGGAATCGGGATAAGAGATTTATACCAAAGGTTACCAATCCTAGAATGGTAGATTTTAGGCAGGACTAGCAGGGTCCTCAATAGCAGCAGCATCCCGTTCTTTTGGGCCGACAAGGCCAAGGGAAGGGCAGGGGAGGCCAGCAGGGCCAGGACTAAAGACAGGGGAGTTCTTTGGAAGTTGTCTTAGTTGTGAAGTGACGGCTCACATGAATAATTATTACCCCAAATCAAGTTAGGGTCAACTACAGGACGAGATAATGGATATACAACCATTATAGCATATCAGGGATAAGTTCGGTGAGAGAGTAGCGCTTAGGAACCCGTTGACCAAGCAAGGTAGATGGAAAATGGAGTTAGAATTTTTCTCTTTCTTTATGAGTATAGGATAAGTTTAGATGACATTGGTTCGTCACAATATATGATTATTTAACACTTAAATTCACGAGCGAGTCGAATTTAGTGGGTGCGTTGGCAGTGTCATCCTTATTAGGCATATATTTACTGTTAGGTAGCGAGGCTCTTTGGTATTTCCTACGGGGGAGTGGGTGTGTAAACTATGAGGATGTTTGTATTGTGTAATTAGGTTTACTACTTTTGAGAGCTATCAAATTAGAATTTATTATAATCATTTTCAATGAATGGATATCGAGGGTTTGAATGGTAGTAGATTGTGTGATAAGACTATCATGCTCATTATTCCATGTCAAATATATTATTGTAGTGTATCATAGACTTCGGTGAGTATGTTGACTTGTTATATTTGATCTCGATGAGTAGGGGCATTTACTAATGTGATTCAGGGCACCTCATGTTGTTTGTCGAGCAGAAAGATATAGCTCATTATTTAGATAGCTCTAAGAACTTAAAATAGTGGGAGCGTCGTGTTGTATGTCGTATTTAGTGACATGAGAGTGGACAAGTAGACTTTTTATGTAGACGATAATTCAGGGGTACATGTTATGGGCTGAAGGACTAACGACTCTCGACGACTGTAGAGAGTAGTCTATCGAGGGGGTTCCTTGTTTGGATTTCTCTTTGCGAGACATCCCACTTATGAAACTTAGCGAGAATTGGAAATTGGGAGAAGTTTGGTCACTAGGACATGGATTTGGTACCTTAGTTACTCTAACTATACGTTATCATAACTAAGAGTTAATAGTTATATTACGATTTAAGGTCGATAAACCCGTATAATCCTGATGTGAAGACCAATATAGAACATTTACACCACGAGTAGATAGGTGAGGCAACCTAGAGAATAATTAAGTTGTAATTAGTAGGGTGGTTGAGTATAACCTTATTGTACGGTCATGCCAAGTATGCGAGGATTAGTTTAAAACAAGTGTATTACATTCAATTGATATGCGTAGAAATGCACATGACATAGGGTGTATGGGTGCCCTAGTTAGTTGAGATTTTTAGTATCATTCATGAGGAGAATATATGGAAACGTGTGAAATAAACATAGATGTATGAGTAAATTAGAGAAAGAACTAGAATGAGACAAAGATAATGTAGTTACATTGTGAGCCAAGCGTGTCACCAAAAACTGAAGAGTAGACAGAAAGAGGTAATTATAATGTTGAAAAGTACAAGGAATGTACATTTTAGATTTTTGAGGATAATCAAGAACTACTATGAGCAAAGGAGTAAAATGATGAGACTTATGTTATAATTAACTATAGATCTAAAAGTCTTACATGAATAGTCGGGTATGATTGCAGATATCTCCCACGAAGGGGGTATATGATTTAAAAGGAGGGAAGTTGGTATATAGGGAAGAGGGGACCTTTCTAAGGATAGCGAAGGGTATAGACGTTAAAATATCATCCCAAATCGTGTTGGAATATTCTTGGGAGATGGGAAACTATTTTCTCATGAATAAAGATGAAACGGTAAGGGAAATGAAGGAGTACTTTAGATTAAAGTGATTCGGGGGGATTGATCACTAGTTCAAATGGTAGATTAGAGATAGTTGAACTGAGGAGTACCACTAGTGAAGGGGTACCGAGAGCAGCATAACATTTAAAATTTTAGAAGGACATGGATACCGTGCAAGATAGTATCTGAGACTGTTAGTACTAATCTTATCTTAATTTTGAGGATGGAACTCCCTTGTAAGGAGGGAAGTATGTAACACCCCGTAAATTTTAATGATTTTTATATGGGGATTAATTGAATTAAAGGGGGAAATTAATTTAGATTAAAATACATATTAATTAGCGTGATAAGTATTGGTATTTATTTGTATGAATTATATTGAGTATTACTTAGTGAATGAGTAATAAATTGATGAGAAATTATTATGATTATCGTGAGTGAGGAATACGGAAGTTACACTAATTTAGTCGGGATGCGCGTGTGAGTTGTATCGAGACTTAAAATGTATGAAATAAAATATGAATTATTTATGGGTCATCCAAATTGTCAATTTGAGTATGCCAGTGTGTCTAGAATGGTCGAAATAGATAGAAAAGTGTACTCAGGGGTTTGGATTGGGTCCCGAGGCATTTTTAGGCCAAATCGGCACACCAGAGGGGTATTTTGGTCTTTTGAATTTTTAGAGAAAAGGGACCTACGCATTTACCTTATTTATATCCGTATATGTGATGAGGTATTTAGGGTTAGAAGTTAGGAAATCAAAGGAGAGGAGAGGAGAGGCCATTTGAGAGGAAGAAACGAGGGTTTGGAGGTGTAGCACATTGATCCATCCAAAAAGTACTACCGGAATCGGAATCAAAATGCAAAGAGATCAACATCATCATCATTAAATGATTTCAGATCATCAATCATAAAGAATCAAGTGTTTATTAAAATTTCTTTTGAAGTTATAATGCCGATGTAGTGTAGGGTTTTATATTTAATGATTTTAAATGAAGTTCTTGAAAAACTGATGACTTAAAAATGATCTTGGGTATGATTGCATGTAGATTGATCCATGTATGTAGATAATACAAAACTAATGATATGTGATGATTTAAATGGGAAAAATATAGGTTTTATGTTGAGTATAAATGAAGAACATGAAAATAAAGGGTTTTTATGAATAAATGATTTGATCGATTCTTGAATAGAAATTGTTGTGTTTTGATGTTATAATCACGTTAAAAATCATCCTAACATATATATATATATATATATATATATATATATATATATATATATATATATATATATATATATATATATATATATAACGTTTGGGATAATTAGTTGTAAGTTTGGTGAAGGATCATGGAGGTTTTGCAAAAGAAAAATGGTGAAAAATTCTAAAACTCAACGCAGAAGACAACCTTTACTATTCGAATCGATTAGGCCCTAGGGAGAATCGATTTACTTTGACCAGATTTTTGTTATTTCCCTTATTAGGACATTAAAATGTGATTTATAAATGGGGAAACTTTTGGGACATGCTTATAACATAATGAAGGATATTATGAATTACAGTGGGCATTGGTAGGATTAGGACTTAGTCATGAATGGGAGAATTACAATTAAGATTATCGGGCTTAAAGGCTAATGTTAGTGAATTCGAAAGAATGAGATTGAGCCGCGAAGATTTTGAGTGAACTTATGATGTAGACCATGAGAGTATGAGTGAATTAACTACTGAAATAATGTACAGGGTAACTAGGGTCCTTCGGATAGAGAATAATACTCGAGAATATGCGATAGAGAGTTATAATCGTATATCGATAGTAAGTTAAATATTCAAGATATATATTACGCATGTATTATATTTATAGGCTGAGTGTATACTTATACGTATGATATTTATAGGTTGAGTGTATACATATAAAAATTTTATTTACGGGTTGCGAGTATACCCACATGGATGTTATTTACAGGTTGTGTGTATACCTATCTGGATTACATTAATAGGTTGTGTGTATGCATATTATATGTTTTCTTAGGTGTGTGAACAAACCTACGCTGCCTACTATCCGAAGGATTTTGCGCGGAGGGCGATCCCACCTTGACGATTCGAGTGAGGTCTAGATTTGTGTGGCAGAACATGGAACTTAGGGTGGCTCACTATGTGTGTGTATTAGTGTTGCTGGTGTGTCATTTGGATATTTTAGGTATCTGCATAGCCCAAAGTCTTAGAAATATGTTTGCCTCCATTGTGTGTTGATTTATTTTGGGTTCGAGGAGACATGCCGAACCAATAGTCCTTGATTGAGTACGAGAGGTATATGAACTTGATATTAGAGTATGCAAACTTGCCCTGCGGTTCTTAGCCCGGGGATACTAGAGTTATGTATATTGATTGTGTGACATATCTATACTGACATGTGTATTTTCCTACGTGTGTGTGAAAGTAGTAGCCATAGATAACGTATATCTAAATGTGGTGTAAATAAGAGATATTCAACCTAGTTTGTGATGGTAATAAAGTTAGATAGTGTATGTCTAAAAGATGATTTATGTAGAGTAACTTAATGAAATGGTTTAATGATAACATACGGTAAATGTTAATAATGGTTTAATAATAACATACGAGGAATATTAATTATTAGTGTACGATAACGTACTGTTTGGGTGGTACGAGGAAAGTTAAAGAGATATTTAACTAAGAACTTAATGAGAAAATATGGGAAGAATGTGTCGTACTGTATGGGCGATAGGGGAGAGCTAAAACTCTTAGTGGTTAGATAATTATTGATGAGACCTAGTTGGTCTTGGTAGCATATCTAGGTAGATGACATTAGGTGTGCACATTAGTTGAGAGGTGGGGAACTCAAGGAATTATATACTGAACTAACATATGCAATCAATAACTGATTTAAACTGTGATAAATACTTTCTAAATGTTTTCAAAATACTTTGGGCTCTGACCCGTCTTGCAAAATATTTTCAAAATCTTTTAGGTGTCCAGCCACTCAGATGCCGAGATTAATATATGTTCTAGGATTACGTAGCTGCAGCACTTGTGGATGCTTGCATGATTTGGAATAGACGCTTCAGTTGTTTCATTCTTAGAGTAGGATTCATGTTCAGTTATTCCATTTGGGCATGTCGTCCCTTTAACTATTTTTTTTATTTAGTTTATCAGACTTTGTATTTGTGGGTTCAGTTTCTTTTAGTAGATTTTTAGTTGGACTTTTGTATTGGCAGCCGATGGTTTATTCGGTATTATCTTATTTAGTATTTATCTTGTGATGAATTTATATTACTACTGCATGGATAGTTTGCTAATTGTATTTATTTTTCGCATGTTGTTATTTAATGAAAGATAAAATTTGGCAGTGGTTTATTTAAAACGTAGGTGGTTAGTAATCTAAAAAGTTTTTGACAGTGATGCTAAGAATGAACCATATGAGATTCCTATTTTATTTTTATGAAGGATAGATCACCAGTATTTAAATAGGCGGGGTGTTACAGTCATGAAATCTTTAAATAGCCTAAGTTAGGGTTCAGGGTGCTGAAAATCGACATAGGACCTGACCTTCCTATTAGCACACCCATGGATTACTCGCGAAGTAAAGTACACCCCAACTTATAGGCAGCGGTCAGGGGTTCCTATAGGCAGTCTGAAATGGATTTTTCCAGAAAAGGGGCATAAAATATAAACTGTAGGTCCAAATGATGGACGGATGGGACCATTGGAAAGGGAATTCAGAGCCTTATGAAAATTTAGAATTACTCTCGGGTTCAAGAGTTGACTAAAGTCAAATAGGGATCAAAAGTGTTCGATGGACTCTAACCGGGGGTACTCGGAGTAAAAAGGCAAGTATGGATTAGACTCGGTGAGATCTCATTAACTTGATATTATGGCCACTCTTCTTTTCCACAACATCTTCGAACTTATTGAACACTCCGAAAACTTCTTATTTTTCCTTCAAGAAATATACCTAGGTTTTCTTAAAAAATCACCAGTCAAGATAAGGAAAGAATTACTTTTAGTAAGAGAACTTGGCTTGATCGGACTACAAACATCGGTATTAATTAGCTTAAATGGCTTCTTAGCTCTTGAGTTTGACTCTTTTAGAAATATTTTTCTGAATTGCTTCCCAAATAAACATCCTTCGCAGAGTTAGTCAAGATGATTAATGCAAGGTAAGGCTATCACAATTTCCTTGTTAGACAATTAATCCAATCCTCCAAAGTTGAGATGTTCAAATCGAAGATGCAATAGCCATGATGCATTTTTGTAACACAACTTTAGACATTTTGCATCATTATTTTGAATATTCAAAAAGAACATTATATTCTTTGACATTTTTACCTTAACAACTAAATATCCTTTTTCATCTTTTATAAAAAGATGACAATTTTTCATGTGGATATCATATCCTTTTTCTAAGAGTTGACCCAAACTCAAGATATTGCTTTTCATATTAGGGACGTAGTAGACATTTGAAATTAATTGGTGACTACCATCTTTTGCACGAATAAGTATGTTACCTTTTACTTTCACCAATATCGTAGAATCATCTCCAAATGAGACATTTTTGCTTACTGACTCGTCTAGTTCCATGGACATGCCTTTCCTTCCACATATGTGATTTCTTTCACCACTGTCAAGAAAACCAGGAATTTTCTTGTCTACCATCAATCTCCTTCCGTGTTAGAAGAATATTTTCTTTCTTATTTGACTTGTTCTCCACATAGTTAACTTCTCCTCAACTCTATTAGTCGGTGCTCTGCATTCTGAAGCATAATGCCCAAAATTCTGACAATTATAGCATTGAACATGAGATTTGTCATACCTCGAGATCGGATTGCCTCTTCCACAGCCTCGTGTTGAGTTTTCCCCTCTCTTGTAGTTATTGTTGGAATTATAGTTTTTGCAATTATAGTTGTTAAAATTTCAACCTCGTCCAGGTCCATAATCTCATCCTCAGCTACGGCCTATTCTGAGTTGACTTCTATCATTTTGAAACATTATTCTTTCTTTATTGGATGGAGTTTAGACTTGAGAAGTTATTCCACAATCTATTTTTTCATTTTTTTTCTTATCTTCGTATGCTTGCAACGAACCCTTAGTTGTTCGATGATCAACTCATTCAAGTATTTAGTTTCTTCAATCGTCATAATAATGTACTCAAATTTTGGATCTAACAAGCGGAGTATCTTCTCCATGATCGTCACGTCTTCCAACTTCTCGCCATTTCTTTTTAATTAATTGGAAATGGCTAATACTCTGAAATGTAGTTGGAGATAGATTCAAACACTTTCATATGTAGAGTTTTGAAATAACCTCTTAAAGTTTGAAGACAAACTTTCCTCACTTGTTCGGCTCCTTTATACAAGGATTGCAGCTTCTCCCTCGCTTGCCTGGCGGAGATTGCACTTGAAATCTTCTCAAAACCATAATCATTTAATACTTGATAGATGAAATAAAGAGCTTTCGCATCTTTTTTCCATAGTCTTTCAAACTCTCCTTCGGAGTTTTGGTTAAGAAAGCTTCATTTTTTGGTTCACTGTAACCTCTCTCCTTGAGTTTTAAACATCTTGTGCACCCAAAGTGGCCTTCATCTTGATACTTTAATAATCATTGTTATTGTGGTTGAGTATTGGGACTTGGAAGGATGCCATACTGCTATTTTCCATAATTTTATTGAGAATTTGGAAATTTTGAGTGCGCAGATGGATGCAGAACGCCCAAAAACTTTAATAGGAATTTGGACTAAAAAATGAAAATATGGTCAAAGTCAATGGTCAACGCTCGACGGCTCGGTCAAGCATCTCAAATAGTGTGGTCAACAGGCTTCATTTCTAGATTAACTCGACTCAAACTCCGATGATTCGGCTGAGTCAGTGAGTTAACTCACTTTCTGGCAACAACATATTGGTGGTGCATGGTGGCGTGTCAGGCCTCTAATCGGGGTGAATTTAGTGGCATCGGATTCGTCTTGTCGATATCTTCGATTTGATATGCTATAGCGTATACTTTGAAACAAATTTACAATCTCTCTAATATTACTTTGTTGGAACTAAGTACTCAAAAACAATCACACAACTATCTTGTAGTTAACACTCAAAATTCTATAACTAATAAGCTTTGCTTATTATCTTCCTTGTTATTTGATGATGCTAAGAACTTAAGGATGATGGGTATTTATACATGAAGGAAATCAAAAGCTATCACGCAATGTGGTTTAAACTAAATTAATACAAATACTCATAAGCCACACATTTTGAATCCAACTATCTTACTATTATCAACCCACTAAAAATAATTAAACACACCTTCCCTACCTTAGGAAGCTTTTAAGAATTTGGTTGATAAACATAAAACAAGTTCAAATTTCAATTGTTTTCTTCCGTAATCTTCACCATTGGGTATTTCTCAGGTAGGAGAAAATATACCCATAGAAAGATTTGATATGTCTCATCTTGATCGTGCATCTATGTAAGTATGAACACAAAGGACTATATTATAGCTGGGTAAAAGTACATTTTTAACAGAGCTTTTGGAAACGACAAATATGTTGGTGATGTTGGGTATATTGCTATACATATTTATTTTGAATGAACTAAATAAGTTGGGGTAAGTGGCCTAGTGGTAATTTTATAGGGTTTGGTGCTTGAGGTCATGGATTCAATCCCTAGGAGGGGCACTAAACATTAATAGTCTTTGATTGGGCCTTGGGCCTTGGGTCTTTGGGGCATTGGGCTTCTCTTAAGTGCCTAGAATTTTTACCCTTTTATTAATTCGTTTTTAATTTTTGACGTAGTCTTCTATTCTAAGTAAACAACCCGTTAGTGGAGATATTAGTGGGTTAGTGGGCTAAAACCTCTACCCAAATTTTTTACCTTTTTTGTATAAAATAAAGGCTACAGCTTTGAAAAAACATACAGAAAAATTCTATCTCTCTCACTTTCTCTGCAAAAATATTTTTGCTACTTTCTACTTTTTGTTATTTTTTTGGGAGTGTTGGAGTTTACCGAGAGTTCAAAGATTTAACACAAAGCTCGTGTGTAAATCTGATCGTTGAATCCTAGGAGGTATATGTTCACGAGGCTGAAAGCTACAAATATCATCGAGCAATTTTATCGTTAGGACTTTGTGTCAAACACAAACCGTGATCGATAAGTCCTACTAATTTTATCTACTTTGAATTTGGGTTTTTTCGTTTATTCTACATATATTATTTTCGATAATCTAAAGGTGAAATTTTTTGTTGTTATTCTACAACCCGCTATGGAAAATCCTGATGCAAAATACTCTGAAAAAATTGAACTGTTTGATGGAAAGAATTTTAAGAGATGGAAAATGAAACTACAAATTTTACCTAACAACTCTTAAGGTCGTTGATGTTATTTCATCTGATAGACCTTTTACACCTGAAGAACTGGTTGTTTGGAAACAAAGGGATTATATGTGTAGGAATTATATATTGAACTGTCTCTGCCTTGAATTGTATGATGTTTATTGGTCATGTCCTACTACTAAAGAATTATGGAACCTACTGGATAAAAAATATGCAACTGAAGATGCTGGGTCTAAAAAATTTGTGGTTGGAAAATTTTTGGATTTTAAAATGGAAGATAATAAATCTGTTGTGTCGTAACTGGAAGAACTAAAAATTATTATTCATGAAATTCTGGCCGAGGGTTATAATATATGTGAGGGATTTCAAGTGTCTCATATAATTGAAAAACTGCCATCTTCTTGGAAAGATTACAAAAACGGTTTGAAACATAAGAAAAAGGACATGTCACTAGAAGATTTGATAGTTCGTTTGAGAATTGTGGAAGATAAGAGGAATGCAGAACTTCGGGAGAAAAATTCTGAATTCAGTTCTAAGGCTAATTTAGTAGAGGGAAAATCAAATGGAAACTAAAAACAGAACCAGTCTAAGCCTAACCATTCAAACCAGAAACATGGGCACCATAAACCAAACTAGAATTTGAGATCTGACCATAAATTCAAACCTAATGATAAGAATAAAAATTCTAAACCTCAGTTTAAATCTAAACCTAAAGGTAAATGCTATGTATATGGAAAACTAGGTCATTACGCTAAAGATTGCAAGTTTAGGAAGAGTCAATATGTGAAGCCTCGAGCAAATGTAACCAAGGGTAACTTTTTTGCTGTTGTGACAGAGGCAAACATTCTGAGTAACATGACAGACTGGTGGATTGATTCTGGCGCCACCAAACATACTAGTACCTAAGAGAACTAAAATTAGCCCAAAGACTGTTGATTGTGTTTTTATAGGTTATCTTGTTATTGCTTGATTACATAATCTGATAATTCGTCAAATTGATGTTAAAACGGCTTTTTTGAATGGAGATCTTGAAGAAGAAATTTATATGGATCAACCTGAGGGGTTTATAGTCCAAGGCCTAGATCAAAAAGTGAGTAGACTTAAAAAATCTTTATATTGACTAAAACAAGCTCCAAAACAATGGCATGAAAATTTTGATCAAGTAATGATCTCTAATGGTTTTAACATTAATGAAGCGGATAAATGTATTTATAGCAAATTCAAGGATAATTCTGGTGTGATTATTTGCTTATATGTGGATGATATGCTTATTTTTGGAACTGATATGGATGTAGTTAATAAAACTAAAAGTTTCCTTAATAAGCAATTTGATATGAAAATTTGGGTGTTGCTGATGTTATACTTGGAATTAATATCATTAAAAACTCTGCAGTAATTGTTTTAACCCAATCTCATTATGTAGAGAAAGTTCTTAGAAAATTTGAACAATTTAATTGGATTCCTGCTAAAACACCTTATGACCCTAGTTTCACTTAAGGAATCATTCGGGTCCTGGTGTATCATCATTAGAATATTTTAAAGTTATAGGTAGTCTAATGTATCTTATGAACTGCACTAGACCTGATATTTCATATCTTGTGGGTAGACTTAGCAGATACACTTGTAATCCTAATAATGAAATTTGGGATGCTTTGATTAGTGTTTTGAGATATCTAAAATACAAAATAAATTATGGTATTCATTATATTAGATATCCTGCTGTAATTGAAGACTTTTGTGATGCAAATTGGATTTCTGATAATGATAAATGTAACTCTACGAGTGGCTATGTTTTTGCCTTGGCAGGAGGCGCTATGTCTTGGAAATCTACCAAGCAAACATGCATAGCTAGATCCACTATGGAGTTAGAGTTCATAATGTTGGATAAAGCAAGATAAGAGTCTGAATGGTTAAGGAACTTCATATTAGATATTCATTTGTGGCTTAAATCAGTTCCAGCCTTGTCCATTCACTGTGACAGTTAAGCAGCTATCACAGGAGCACATTATAAACCCTACAACGGAAAGTCTAGACATATGAGGAGGAGACACAACACAGTGAGACAATTATTTAAAGATGGAGTTATAGCAGTTGACTATGTCAAGTCAAAGGAAAACCTGGGAGATCGATTAACTAAAGGTCTATTTAGAGAGCTAGTTTATTAAACATCGAGGTGAATAGGCCTAAAGCCTATTAATATCTAAATCACCTATAATGGAAACCCAACCCATATGACTGGAGATCCCAAGTTCTGGGTTCAATGGGATAAAAAAGTTATACGATTGATTTGTGGGGATACAAATTTAAGTTTTACTTGAAACCCATTCCAATGATGTAGTACCTCTGAATCGATAGAGGATGAGATTTAATCTCTTAATGCTTTCTATATTTGTTATTCAATGGGGTGTGAGATACAATACACTCTTGATAGAAGCACCTATACGAGTGTGATAGTGGGGCCGCTTCCTATGAGAATTAAGGTTGATTCTCTAGAGCACTCAAGAAACCTGGGCATGCTCAAGGCCGAAACGAGCACAACTGTGGGAACTCGATGATGATTTTTGGGAGTCACGTGTGTGTTCTATTGACTTAAGTTTACAACAACGGTGAAATAGTTCAAGACATTAGTTCACTATCAACTGGTAAACTCAATAGATCAACACAAAGCAAAGGTTCAAGTCGAATGACATCTTTGCCTTATACGTCACTCCATATGATACTCCAGAGCGTCGTTTTATTTTATATATTTATTTCATTCATGTGGGGGATTGTTGGGTATATTGGTATATATATATATATATATTGAATGAACTAAATAAGTTGGGGTAAGTGACCTAGTGGTAAGTTTATGGGGTTTGGTGCTTGAGGTCATGGGTTCAATCCCTAGGAGGGGCACTAAACATTAATAGTCTTTGATTGGGCCTTGGGCCTTGGGGTCTTTGGTGCTTTGGGCTTCTCTTGAATGCCCAGAATTTTTACCCTTTTATTAATTCATTTTTAATTTTTGACTTAGTTTCCTATTCTAAGTAAACTACCCATTAGTGGAGATATTAGTGGGTTAGTTGGCTTAAAACCTATACCCACGTTTTTGACCATTTTTTTGTATAAAATATAGGTTACAACTTTCAAAAAACATACAGAAAAATTTTGTCTCTCTCACTTTCTCTACAAAAATAATTTTGCTACTTTCTACTTTTCATTATTTTTTTGGGAGTGCTGGAGTATCGTGAGAGTTCAAAGATTTAACACAAAGCTGGTGTGTAAAAACTGATAGGTGAATCCTGGGAGGTGTATGTTCATGAGGCTAACAGCTGCAAATTTCAGCGAGCAATTTCACCTTTCGGACTTTGTGTCAAACACAAACCTCGATCGATAAGTCCTTCTAATTTTATCTATTTCGAATTTGGGTTTTTTCATTTATTTTGCATATATTATTTCCAACAATCAAAAGGTGAAATTTTGGGTTGATATTCTACAATCTGCTATGGAAAATCCTAATGCAAAATACTGTGAAAAACCTGAACTGTTTAATGGAAAATATTTTAAGAGATGGCAAATGAAACTGCAATTTTACCTAACAACTCTTATGGTCGTTGACGTTATTGCGTCTGATAGACCTTGTACACCTGAAGAACTGGTTGTTTGGAAACAAAGGGATTATATGTGTAGGAATTATATACTGAATTATCTCTGCCATGAATTGTATGATGTTTATTGGTCACGTCCTACTGCTAAACAATTATGGAACATACTGGATAAAAAATATCCAACTGAAGATGTTGGGTCTAAAAAATTTGTGGTTGGAAAATTTTTGGATTTTAAAATAGAAGATAATAAATCTGTTGTGTCGCAACTGGAAGAACTACAAATTATTATTCATGAAATTATGGCCGAGGGTTATAATATATTTGAGGGATTTCAGGTGTCTGCTATAATTGAAAAACGGCTACCTTCTTGGAAAGATTACAAAAACGGTCTGAAACATAAGAAAAAGGAGATGTCACTAGAATATTTGAAGTTCGTTTGAGAATTGAGGAAGATAATAGGAATGCAGAACTTAGGGAGAAAAATTCTGAATTCAGTTCTAAGGCTAATTTGGTAGAGGAAAAATCAAATGGAAACCAAAAACAGAACCAGTCTAAGCCTAACCATTCAAACCAGAAACATGGGCACCATAAACCAAACCAGAATTCGAGGTCTAACCATAAATTCAAAGCTAACGATAATAATAAAAATTCTGAACCTCAGTTTAAATCTAAACCTAAATGTCAATGCTATTTATGTGGAAAACCAGGTCATTACGCTAAAGATTGCAAGTTTAGGAAGAGTCAAGATGTGAAGCCTCACACAGATGTAACCGAGGAGGGTAACTTTTCTGCTGTTGTGACCAAGGCAAACATTGTGAGTAACATGACAAACTGGTGGCATGATTCTGGTGCCACCAAACATACCAGTACCTACGAGAACTAAGCTTGGCCCAAAGACTGTTGATTGTATTTTTATAGGTTATGCTAAAAACAGTAATGTTATAGGTTTCTTGTAATTGATTCTAAAAACCAATATATGGATAAAAACACTATTTTGAGTCAAAAGATGCTTAATTTTATGAGGACAAATTTCTTTTTAAAGTGAGAAGTGAGGGAACAAGTAGTTCTGTTCTAGTGGGTCCTAATGTTAGAAATGAATCTCTAAATTCTGAAGATAGTGAAATTAGGAAAAGTAAAAGACCTAGGATAGTTACTTCTTTTCGTCCTGAATTTTTAACGTACTTAATGAAAATGACCCCGTCATTTTTAGTGAGGCAATGTCCTCACCCGATTCTATTTTTCGGAAAGAAGATATTAATAGTGAATATGATTCTATTATTTCTAACAACACGTGGGAGTTAGTTGACTTGCCTAAAGGATGTAAAACTATTGGATGCAAATGCATTTTAAAAGGAAATTAAAAGATGATGGTTCTACTGATAAATTTAAGGCAAGATTGGTAGCTAAAGGCTATAGGCAAAAGGAAGGAATTGATTTCTTTGATACTTACTCCCCTGTTACTAGAATTACATCTATTAGTCTATTAATTGTTGTTGCTTCAATACATAATCTGATAATTCATCAAATGGATGTTAAAATGACTTTTTTGAATGGAGATCTTGAAGAAGAAATTTATATGGATCAACCCGTGGGGTTTGTAGTCCATGGCCTATATCAAAAAGTGTGTAGACTTAAAAAATCTTTATATGGACTAAAATAAGATCCTAAACAATGGCATGAAAAATTTGATCAAGTAATGATTTCTAATGGTTTTAACATTAATGAAGCGGATAAATGTATTTATCGCACATTCAAGGATAATTCTGGTGTGATTATTTGCTTATATGTGGATGATATGCTTATTTTTTGAACTGATATGGATGTAGTTAATAAAACTAAAAGTTTCCTTAATAAGTAATTTGATATGAAAGATTTGGGTGTTGCTGATGTTGTACTTGGAATTAAAATCTTTAAAATTTCTCAAGGAATTGTTTTAACCCAATCTCATTATGTAGAGAAAGTTCTTAGAAAATTTGAACAATTTAATTATATTCCTGCTAAAACACCTTATGACCCTAGTTATCACTTAAGGAAACATTCGGGTCCTGGTGTATCATCATTAGAATATTCTTGAGTTATAGGTAGTCTAATGTATCTTATAAACTGCACTAGACCTGATATTGCATATGTTGTGGGTAGACTTAGCAGATACACTTGTAATCCCAATAATGATCATTGGGATGCTTTGATTAGAGTTTTGAGATATCTAAAATACACAATAAATTATGGTATTCATTATATTAGATATCCTGCTGGAATTGAAGGATTTCGTGATGCTAATTGGATTTCTGATAATGATGAATGTAAGTCTACTAGTGGCTATGTTTTTGCCTTGGCAAGAGGAGCTATATCTTGGAAATCTACCAGGCAAACATGCATAGCTAGATCCACTATGGAGTCAGAGTTCATAGCATTGGACAAAGCAAGCGAAGAGGCTGAATGGTTAAGGATCTTCATATTAGATATTCATTTGTGGCCTAAACCAGTTCCAGCCTTGTCCATTCACTGTGACAGCCAAGTAGCGATCACAAGAGCACATAATGACTCCTACAACGGAATGTCTAGACATATCAGGAGGAGACATAACACAGTGAGACAATTATTAAAAGATAGAGTTATAGCAGCTGACTATGTCAAGTCAAAGGAAAGCCTGGTAGATCCATTGACTAAAGGTCTAGCTAGAGAGCTAGTTTATCAAACATCGAGGGGAATGGTCCTAAAGCCTATTAATATCTAAATCACCTATAATGGAAACCCAACCCATATGACTGGAGATCCCAAGATCTGGGTTCAATAGGATAACAAAGTTATACGATTTATTTATGGGGGTACAAATTTAAGTTTTACTTAAAACCCATTTCTATGATGTAGTACCTATGTATTGATAGAGGACGAGATTTAATATCTTAATGCTTTCTATAGTTGTTATTAAGTGGCGTGTGAGATACAGTACACTCTTGATAGAATTACCTATATGAGTGTGGTAGTGGGGCCGCTTCCTATGTGAATTAAGGCCGATTATCTGGAGCACTAAAGAAACATGGGCATGCTCAAGGCCGAAACGAGCACAACTATGGGGACTCGATGATGATTTTTGGGAGTCACGTGTGTGTTCTATTGACTTAAGTTTACAACAACGGTGAAATAATTCAAGACATTAGTTCACTATCAATCGGTAAACTTAATAGATCAACCCAAAGCAAAGGTTCAAGTTGAATGACACCTTTGCCTTAGATTTCACTCCTTATGAAACTCCAGAGCATCGCTTTATTTATTTATTTCATGTGGGGGATTGTTGGTTATATTGGTATATATATTTATTTTGAATGAACTAAATACATTAGGATAAGTGGCCTAGTGGTAAGTTTATGGGTTTTGGTGCTTGACTTCATGGGTTCAATCCCTAGGAGGGGAATTAAACATTAATAGTCTTTGATTGGGCCTTGAGGTCTTTGGGACTTTAGTCTTCTCTTGAGTGCCCAAAATTTTTACCCTTTTGTTTGTTCATTTTTAATTTTTGACTTAGTCTCATATTCTAAGTAAACTACCCGTTAGTGGAGATATTAGTGTGTTAGTTGGCTAAAACCTCTACCCATATTTTTACCCATTTTTTTGTATAAAATATAGGCTATATCTTTGAAACAACATACAAAAAAATTCTATCTCTTTCATTTTCTCTGCAAAAATAATTTTGATACTTTCTACATTTCGTTATTTTTTTGGAGTGCTGGAGTATCCTGAGAGTTCAAATATTTAACACAAAGCTGGTGTGTAAATTTGATCGTTGAATCCTGGGAGGTGTATGTTCACGAGGCTGACAACTAAAAATATGAGCGAGCAATTTCACCTTTAGGACTTTGTGTCAAACACAAACCTCGATCGATAAGTCCTTCTAATTTTATCTATTTCGAATTTGGGTTTTTTCGTTTATTATGCATATATTATTTCCAACAATCTAAAGGTGAAATTTTTTGTTGTTATTCTACAATCTTCTATGGAAAATCCTAATGAAAAATACTCTGAAAAACCTGAACTGTTTGATGGAAATAATTTTAAGAGATGGCAAATAAAACTGTAATTTTACCTAATAACTCTTAAGGTTGTCGACGTTATTGCATCTGATAGACCTTCTACACCTGAAGAATTATTTGTTTGGAAACAAAGAGATTATATGTGTAGGAATTATATACTGAACTGTCTCTGCCTTGAATTGGATGATGTTTATTGATCATGACCTACTGCTAAATAATTATGGAGCTTACTGGATAAAAAATATGAAACTGAAGAAGCTGGGTCTAAAAAATTTATGGTTGGAAAATTTTTGAATTTTAAAATGTAAGATAATAAATCTATTGTGTCGCAACTACAAGAATTACAAATTATTATTCATGAAATTTTGGCCGAGGGTTATAATATATGTGAAGGATTTCAGGTGTCTGCTATAATTTAAAAACTTCCACCTTCTTGTAAAGATTACAAAAATGGTCTGAAACATAAGAAAAAGGAGATGTCACTAGAAGATTTCATAGTTCGTTTGAGAATTGTGGATGATAATAGGAATGCAGAACTTAGGGAGAAAAATTCTGAATTCAGTTCTAAGGCTAATTTGATAGAGGGAAAATCAAATGGAAACTAAAAACAGAACCAGTCTAAGCCTAACCATTCAAACCAGAAACATGGGAACCATAAACCAAACCAGAATTCGAGGTCCAACCATAAATTCAAACCTAACGATAAGAATAAAAATTCTAAACCTCAGTTTAAATCTAAACCTAAAGGTCAATGCTATGTATGTGGAAAACCAGGTCATTACGCTAAAGATTGCAAGTTTAGGAAGAGCCAAGATGTGAAGCCTCAAGCAAATGTAACCGAGGTGGGTAACTTTTCTACTATTGTGATCGAGGCAAACATTGTGAGTAACATGATAGATTGGTGGCTTGATTCTGGCACCACCAAACATACCAGTACCTAAGAGAACTAAGCTTGGCCCAAAGACTGTTGATTGTGTTTTATAGGTTATGCTAAAAACAGTAATGTTATAGGTTTCTTGTAATTAATTCTAAAAACCAATATATGGATAAAAACACTATTTTTGAGTCAAGAGATGCTGAATTTTATGAGGACAAATTTCCTTTTAAAGTGAGAAGTGAGAAAACTAGTAGTTCTATTGCAGTGGGTCCTAGTGTTAGAACTGAATCTACAAATTCAGAAGATCTTGAAATTAGGAAAAGAAAAAGACCTAGGATAGCTACTTATTTTGGTCCGGAATTTTTAATGTACTTAATGGAAAATGACCCCGTCACGTTTAGTGATGCAATGTCCTCACCCGATTCTATTTTTTGGAAAGAAGCTATTAATAGTGAATATGATTCTATTATTTCTAACAACACGTGGGAGTTAGTTGACTTTCCTAAAGGATGTAAAACTATTGGATGCAAATTAATTTTTAAAAGGAAATTAAAAGCTTATGGTTCTACTGATAAATTTAAGTCAAGATTGGTAGGTAAAGGCTATAGGCAAAAGGAAGGAATTTATTTCTTTGATACTTACTCTCATGTTACTAGAATTACATCTATTCGGCTATTAGTTGCTAATGGTTCATTACATAATCTGATAATTCATCAAATGGATGTTAAAACGGATTTTTTGAATGGAGATCTTGAAGAAGAAATTTATATGGATCAACCCAAGGGGTTTGTAGTCCAAGGCCTAGATAAAAAAGTGGGTAGACTTAAAAAATCTTTACATGGACTAAAACAAGCTCCTAAACAATGGCATGAAAATTTTGATCAAGTAATGATCTCTAATGGTTTTAACATTAATGAAGCGGATAAATGTATTTATATCGAATACAAGGATAGTTCTGGTGTGATTATTTTCTTTTATGTGGATGATATGCTTATTTTTGAACTGATATGGATGTAGTTAATAAAACTAAAAGTTTCCTAAATAAGCAATTTGATATGAAAGATTTGGGTGTTGCTGATGTTATACTTGGATTTAAACTCATTAAAAATTCTGAAGGAATTGTTTTAACCCAATCTCATTATGTAGAGAAAGTTCTTAGAAAATTTGAACAATTTAATTATATTCCTGCTAAAACGCCTTATGACCCTAGTTATCACTTAAGGAAGCATTCGGTTCCTGGTATATCATCATTAGAATATTCTAGAGTTATAGGTAGTCTAATGTATCTTATGAACTGCACTAGACCTGATATTGCATATGCTGTGGGTAGACTTAGCAGATACACTTGTAATCCTAATAATGAACATTTGGATGCTTTGATTAAAGTTTTGAGATATATAAAATACACAATAAATTATGGTATTTATTATATTTGATATCCTGTTGTAATTGAAGGCTTTTGTGATGAAAATTTGATTTCTAATAATGATGAATTTAATTCAACGAGTGGCTATGTTTTTACCTTGGCAGGAGGCTCTATATCTTGGAAATCTACCAAGCAAACGTGCATAGCTAGATCCACTATGGAGTCCGAGTTAATAGCATTGGATAAAGCAAGCGAAGAGGATGAATGGTTAGGGAACTTCATATTAGATATTCATTTGTGGCTTAAACCAGTTCCAGCCTTGTCCATTCACTGTGACAGTCAAGCAGTGATCGCAAGAGCACATAATAACTCCTACAACGAAAAGTCTAGACATATCAGGAGGAGACACAACACAGTGAGACAATTATTGAAAGATGGAGTTATAGCAGTTGACTATGTCAAGTCAAAGGAAAACCTGACAGATCCATTGACTAAAAGTCTAGGTTGAGAGCTAGTTTATCAAACATCGAGGGGAATGGGCCTAAATCCTATTAATATCTAAATCACCTATAATGGAAACCCAACCCATATGACTGGAGATCCCAAGATCTGGGTTCAATGGGTTAACAAAGTTATACGATTGATTTGTGGGGTACAAATTTATGTTTTACTTAAAACCCATTCCTATGATGTAGTACATCTGTATCGATGGAGGATAAGATTTAATGCTTTATATAGCTGTTATTCAGTGGGGTGTGAGATACAGTACACTCTTGATAGAAGCACCTATATGAGTGTTGTAGTGGGGCCGGTTCCTATGAGAACTAAGGCTGATTCTTTAGAGCACTCAAGAAACCTGGGCATGCTCAAGGCCGAAACGAGCACAACTGTGGGAACTCGATGATGATTTTTGGGAGTCACGTTTGTGTTCTATTGACTTAAGTTTACAACAATGGTGAAATAGTTCAATACATTAGTTCACTATCAACCGGTAAACTCAATAAAACAACACAAAGCAAAGGTTCAAGTCGAATGATACCTTTGCCTTATACGTCACTCCTTACGATACTCTAGAGCGTCATTTTATTTTATTTTATTTATTTATTTCATTCATGTGGGGGATTGTTGGGTATATTGGTATATATATTTATTTTAAATGAACAAAATAAGTTGGGGTAAGTGTCCTAGTGGTATGTTTATGGGGTTTGGTGATTGAGGTCATGGTTCAATCCCTATAGGAGGGGCACTAAACATTAATAGTCTTTGATTGGGCGTTGAGGTCTTTGGGGCTTTGGGCTTCTCTTGAGTGCCCAGAATTTTTACCCTTTTATTAATTCGTTTTTAATTTTTGGCTTAGTCTCCTATTCTAAGTAAACTACCCGTTAGTGGAGATATTAGTGGGTTAGTTGGCTAAAACCTCTACCCACGTTTTTGACCATTTTTTTGTATAAAATATAGGCTACAACTTTGAAAAAAAATACAGAAAAATTCTCTCTCTCACTTTCTCTGCAAAAATTATTTTCCTACTTTCTACTTTTCGTTATTTTTTTGGAAGTGTTGGAGTATCCTGGGAGTTCAAATATTTAACACAAAGCTGGTGTGTAAATCTGATCGTTAAATCTTGAGAGGTGTATGTTCACGACGCTGACAGCTACAAATATCAGCTAGCAATTTCACCTTTAGGACTTTGTGTCAAACACAAACCTCGATCGATAAATTCTTCTAATTTTATCTATTTCGAATTTGAGTTTTTTCATTTATTCAGCATATATTATTTTCGACAGGGGAGACTGTTTATGATATAACCTACTAGTTTGATGGATTTTGAGCAACCACGAAGGTTTGAATCCTGGAGTAATTTACTATTTATATAAAATCAAATCAATAATTTGGTTAGTCTTCATTAGTTTGCCCCTTATTTTTCTGACTAATAATGTTTTCGGTCTCGCCTAGTATTGCATGATTTGCATCCATACATGTGTATCAAACTTTTTTTTACGTTCTTGTAATTAAAATGTCTGATGGTCAATGGTCTCCAGCAACCCGTAATTCACTCGTGGCATGGGATGAACTTGCACCAAATATAAAATGATGAGCTACCACTGCTAGGCCCCATATGAACTGAGTGAATCAAACTTTTTTTATATCTTTATTTTCCGATTTTGATTTCAGAGGATATATGCAGATAATTTTATAGGGTTAGGTGTGATTGAGATAATCTTGGTACAATTTTCTTTTCCTTTTAAAAGTGATAACCTTATCTTGGTACGATTTTCTTTTTCCTTTATGCTGGATTTAGTCTATAAATAAGGCCTTTGGCCTGAGATTATTTACAATGCTGTATTGACACAATCTTCCTGTGTAATTTAATTTATGTTGCGTCAGATATGTGTCCCCATAATTCTGCAGAAAGCATAGTTAGTTCACTGAATAAACTAGAGCAAAAACTAAGGCATATATACCCTTTTGTTTCAAGAGTTTTTTGTTGGCAGATTTGATTTTCACGAGTTTACCTGCCAATCATCACCAATATTGCCATCACAATATCCATTTTGGTATTGTAACTGACCAACTTTGATGTACAAGTACGGAATTAAGATAAACTCTTGGGGTTGTGAGGAAATTTGTTTTTATTCCCATTCGTAAATTTGTGATTTTCCATTTATGAAATTTGAAGTTTCAATGGTCAGACCTAATCGATTTTGTAAAATTTTGGTGGTTCGTCCAATCAGAAATGTATTGTAAGAAAATGCTTATTTGGTTTTTCATCTACAGTTTCATTTGTCCCCTCAGAAATGGATGGATTAAACCAAGGAGCATGTATGTAATGCTATTTGTACATCTACAGTTTCATTTTTAAAATATTTTACCCTTAGGGTCCGTTTGGTTCGTGGTGAAATATTTTTTACCGCGTTAAAATATAATTCACCTAGGTAAAATATGTGTTTGATTGGGCATTTAACACGGTGAAATAAAATGAATACGGTGAAAAGTGAGGTGAAACTTTAACCATTTTAAACCATGGGTAAAGTGAATAATTTAACAGGTGAAAACAATGAAATTTATCTTATTACCAAAGTAACCTTTCTTATTTCCACTTATAACTATCACACATTCATTTCTCCCTCTTAATTAATACGACATCAAATATTCATTTTAAAAAAAAAAATCTAAATTTTATTTTTTATTTAAAAAAGATTAAAAAAAATTATTTTTTATTTATAAAAAATTAAAAAAAATTAAAAAATAATTTAAATAATTAAATTTTTTAAAAGTAAATAAAAAATAGAATAGCTATTCCTACACCCTCAATGTCTTTCCCCACACCCTTTTCATTATTTAAATACTAAAGATCAAAAGACCCTCTATGCATATATGATTTGAGCAAATATAATCTTTTGCCCAAAAACTATTACTTTAAAAAAAAAAAGGTAATATTATGAAAAAAATAAAACATAATATTTTGAAAATAAAAATCCTAATATTCTAGAAAATTAAAATTTTAATATTCTGAAAATATAAAAATTATAAAAGTTATTTTTTCATTTAAAAAACATTATGTTATTTATAAAAAAACATATTATTGTTTATTTAAATGGACGTTGATAAAAAAAACTGTTTCGTTATTTATTGTAAAAATTGGACATTCTTATTATCATTTCTAGTTAAAAACTGTTTCTTTTATTTATTTAAAAAAATTGTTTCGTTATTTATTTTTTCAGTTAAAAACGTTTTTTTTTCTATTTTAAAAATAAATTTTTTTCTACAAAAAAAAAATGGTCCGCGTCAGCGTCAGCGGTATGTATAGGCAGTTCGACCACTTATACATACCGTTGGCGCGGACCAACATATTAGATAATAATGCTCCGCGCCAGCGGTATGTATAGGTGGTCGGACCGCCTATACATACCGCTGCCACAGACAATATTTTTCAAAATAGTAAAAATATTATTTATAATATTGTACAAAAAAAACAGTTTTTAACCAAAAATAAAATTTGTAAATAAAAAGTAAAACATTTTTTAAGAAAAGAGTTTCTTAAGAAAAATAAATTTTACGTTTTATATACAGTTTTTTAATAAAACAAATAGATAAGATTTTACGTTTTATAAACAATTTTTTTTATTATTACTTATAAAAAATAATTTTTTTATTGAAAATATATATATTTTTTTTTATCAAATGTATTTATTTTAGTTGGAGGTGAAAAAATTGGACATTTAGATTTTATAAATTTAAAGGCACAATTGTCATTTATTATTCAAAGGGTGTGGGGGAACGTATAGAGGGTGTGAGAATATATATTCCCATAAAAAAAATAAAAGAATATAAATAAAATAAAATAAATGAATATTTGTTTGGTGCATGGTAATGTGTTCGGAATTTAATTACTAATTGGAACGGTTTCATAGTTGGGAACTATTTTTTTTTTAATTCTTTTAATTGGAACACTTTTTTTTCACAGTTGGGACTTTTTTTTTAATTGGGGCTGTTTTTTCATTGTTGAGAACTTTTTTTTTATTGTGGACTATTGTTTTTATAGTTGACTTTTTTTTTTTTATGATGGTTGTTTTTTTTACAAATGACAATTTTTTTTCATTGTTGGAATTTTGTTTTTTTAAATTGAGACTGTTTTCTTTTTTAATAAGGATTTTATTTTTAATTGATACTGTTTTTTTACTTATTTGTCTTGCGTAGCCAAATATGACTAGTTGTGTGTGTATGTGGGGGGGGGTGATTATGTCAAATTTTAGTTTGAGGTAAATGCATATTTTTTAATGGCCGTTGACACTTGTGTGATGAAAATCAAAATAGTTATGTACATTTGAAGTATGAGGGTAACATGGTCATTTTATTTTTTCACCATATTAATCTTGACCATCCAAACAACAAATGGTGAAAAAGTTAAAATTTTCACCTAGTGAAAACTCGACCATCCAAACGGAGATGGTGAAAACAAAATCACCGCACTAATAATTCACCTTTTACTTTTAACACGGTGAAAAGTATTTCACCACGAACCAAACGGACCCTTAGAGAATCTATCATTAGGACTGTATTTCAACCCTATGATGTTGAAGTTTTGCTACGGAGACACGCTAATTCTACACGATTCATGAACACACCTACGTGAAACTGTCCACGTAGGAAAGAGTAAAAGAAATCTGTTATCTCACCAAACTCACCAAAATCCAAACACAACAAAATCTCTCCTCACCAAAACTCAATGAGCTGTTTTGTGTTAGTTTTTAACTGTGTTGGAATGACTTAAACAAAATAATAATAACAATTACAAAATTATTCATTTGGAATGCATTCTAATATTAAAAAAACCCATCAACAAAAACTGTTTTTTTATATTAGAATGCATTTTTTTTCATAACTTTTTTTTCCCAACAAAATCCCATCAACAAAATTATTAAAATCTCTCTCATAACTCTTTTTTTCCAACAAAAACCCATCAACAAAAGAGATTGTAATACCCCGTGACTTTGGGACTGAGAAATTAGATTTTTGGGAGAAATAAAATTTATTTAAATTGGAGAATTTTAAAATTTGGAAATAGAGGTCTAAAAATTGAGGATGTTATAAAGTATTCCGGATGATGATTCTGAGTGCTCCATTGATTCTGGATAGGTCGAGATAGTAGAAATGATTGTTCTTGGGTTTTATTTCGGGTCCGGAATATTTTTAAGTTAGTTTGATTCGAACTAAAGTAAACGAGTCATTTAAAGTGTGTATTACCATTTAAAACTAGGACTTATGTTTTAAGAGGCTTACGAATTAGCCAATCTCATTTGTGAGAAAGGGAGAAAACCATAGAAAGAGAGAGAGAGAGAAGAAGAAAGGAAGAAAGAGAGAGGAGAAAGCTTGGAGGCTTTGGCCAACACGCGATTTCGGGGATGATTCAACCACTACGATTTCGAGGCAAGTGTTTAATCTTGCTAAATAATTCATTTGTGTATTTTATTTCATAATTCGTGGATGAAAGAATTGGATTTTGGGTATTAATGTCAAAACCTAGTTTTGGGTATTTTATCTTGTATTTTATGTTTATTCATGGATTTGAGGTTGTATAATGAGTGGGGTTTTTAATATGAGTTTTGATGTTAAAAACCTAATTGGATGGAAGATAAATGGTTGGAAGTGGATAAATTTGGGTGTTTGGAGAGTTAGGGTTCATCCAAAAATGGAAAAAGGGCAAGATATCTAGTATGGTCGGTCGACCGCGGCCAGGGGGCCAGTCGACCGCGCCTTAAGGGAAAGCAAACTGTATTCTTCGTAGGGCAAAATTTAGACCAGCGGTCGACCGAGGGTCTGAGACCGGTCGACCGGTCCCTTGTTTCTATCCCAAGATTGCGATTTTCTTTTACCCCCTTTTCTTTTGGGTTTTATTCTTAGGGGCCTTCTTAATGGACTTATTATAGAGGGTTATGATATAATATTGAGGGATTTGTGCCCTAGGAGGAATAGGGGCTTTCAGACTTATGTTAGAAATGGATTATGAGGGTAATACGCCTCTTTTAGTAAGGAAATGATTATGGGATTGAATGATAGGCGGATTATCTTAAAATGATGGTGTTGGGCTATCATGAAATAGTTATAAAATGTAGAAATAGTCCCTTTATGTTTAAGTGCATATTAATAATAGATATTCCGAGGTATAGTGAGGAATCTCATTGAGGATGGGAGTTCTATTTAGAGGTTAGAAGTGAGTTTAGATATGATTTAAGGTTTAGGACTCTTTGGGAGAGTGGTAAGGGTATGGCGTGAAATTGTAGGCCGACATTTGTGTCGAATCCTTATAGTGATAGGATTCTATTTAAGGTATGATTGGGGAACGAAGATAGGGAGAGAATTCGCGTATCCTTAGTGATGATAAATTCAAGAAATATATCGTAAATGTGTTAATGTTAAGGGTTCATAGGGACAATTGAACCGTAGTCGGAATTAAGAGCGATTGGGTCATATTATCAACTATAATAGGGTGTTGTAAATCTAGTCAGGATATTTGTTATATATTTGTGTGTGATTAACAATGGGGATTCCAATAATTGATGGGATCATGGAATGAATTTAGAATTAAGCTTGAGGTTTGTATACTATTAGTTATGTGCATACCAATAGTCGAAATTATTACTAGATATATCGATGTGCTTTCAGATATAGATGGGATGTGTAGTGATTATTACATGCGTTAAACTTTGGGTTGATAATCTTAATGTTGGATATATTGGAAGACTATTCATATCATAGGGGTAATGGATGAATATGATTCAAGTGAGGGATCGTAATTATTTTACAAATTAAGTTAATACGCTTGGAACGACGGCTAGTATATTGAGGATTATGCACACTTATAGCCGAGTTTATAAATTTCATACATATGGACGAGAGATGGTATATATATATGTGTGTGTATATATATGTATATGTGTGTGTACTTATGGCGTGAATATATATACCTTGTGTGATGGTTTGATTATATAATGTGATCATATGGATGTATATATATAGTGTGAATGATATATATACTTATGGTGTGAATCATACCCGACACATGATATCATGGGAAGTTGCGTGATGAGGGTGAGCCCCTGGCTTGAGGAGTAGGGTGTGGATATTCCCCAGGTCATAGTCGTCCATTATTATTTGTGTGATTTTTTATTTTTGGGGATGAGAAATCTTGGGTATGGGTCGTTCTCACTTGCCAGTGAGAAACTATGACCGCTTCCTATACGTTATGATTGATTTTGTCGCCATGGCGGTGTGATAATAGTCCAATAGGTGGTGACCCCGGGAGAAAGTGAGTAATTCCTAGAAGATGATAGCATGGTACAGTATTTTGGTATCCTATAGCCGTTTATGTTATGTGTATTGCAAAGTGTACATTATTTGTGTTATGTATACGTGGTTATAGGAATGAATGATTGATTATATATATTTAGAGTAAATATATATGTATTTATCTATCCTATATGTGAAGAGGATATGGAGATTCTATGATGTACATCTTGGGTGATTTTGGTGTACTAGTTCACTAGGGTCGAAGGATCGTACTTAGAGACTATTGCGGTTATATTGACCTAAGGATTTAATAAAGATTCCAATTATGTTTTAGATAGTACTCTATAATTAGGTAGTTGCAGTAGTAGGATTTTTGTGGACATAATGGATCCCTACGATCAACATTGTCAAGGAGTAGTGTATCGAGGGGTTCCTTGTTTGGATTTCGCTTTGCGAGATGCCCCACGCACGAAACATAGTGCAATGTTGGGAGTGGAGAGAAGTTTTGCTTTTACTACTAGAATGTTTGTTATTTAGATAATGAACTCTTATATTGAAACCAAATGTTAATATGTGTCATACTATGACTAATAATTTGTTTAAGCAAATAACAATAAATAATAAAACCGAGTAAGGTATATATATTTGTGTGTATATATTTATGTGGGGTTAGAATAGAAAGGATATTGTTGGGTTATGTTAAGATGGCGGGTTATGCGGGTATAGACCGTGCGTATGGTAAGATAAGTTGTCCTTATATGGATGGGGTAACTTAATTAAGGTTCCAGGACACGCCTAGGTGCGCGTTATAGATGAGAGGTGAGTTTGAGGGTTTCACGAGAGTGCGATTCCACTTTAATTATGAAATAGTGCATTTATATTTATTATGCACGGTTAACACATTGGCTGAACATTTTTACACTTCGGGCTCTGACCCGTTTATTTATCTTTTGCTATATATATACATATATATATATATATACTGTTTACTACAGGTGTCCTACCGCATGGATACCGAATGCTTTTCTATCCATAGTCTTGGGAGCCGTAGAATTTGCGGACTGTGGCGGGACTTAGATTGTAGTCGCTTCCTACTTCTTGTAAATCTATATAGGTGTGACAACCCGCTACCCGAAATAAAGGGTGGCCAGCCCTATACCCCGATGAAACAGGAAACATGGATAGATATCATTCTCAGCATCACAGTAAACATACAAGGTATACGGAATAACCACACCATATTCTAGAAAACGGGTTATCAAAAATTTTAGTTTTGAAATTTAAAGAAAATATTTTCAACAACCCATAATAGAAAAGAGGGGTGGAAACTCCCACAAGCATATATACATCAACAATAATAAGGAAATGGCCGAATGAGGCATCGGTCAATAAAATTTATACAGTACACAATAGGTCTCAGGTGTTACATAATACATCCATTACGAAAATTACAACAGTTTGGGCAACACGCCCGAATACAGTCCGATCATAACTAGAGAGCAATAAGGAGGCGTCTACACAAAATGTCCCGTGATACCCGCAAAATGTCACGGCTCCTCGAAAGACGTAGGAATGGGAAGGTCATTACGGGCGACCTTGCGGCGGAACACCTGAACGGATAGTATATACATATACAACAAGAAGGAAGAACCGGTCAGAGGCCGGTTTGATATGATCACTAGACAAATGACATGCATGACAATAATGTACATGTAAGCATGGATGATATTCAAACATGGTAACATCATATAAAGAACTAAGACAGATAAATGATTATTCAAAATGAAATCCAATTATACAAGAATTAAAAGTACTTATAAGCCTTTTTCATCTTTCATCATTTTCAATTCCATCTTCTTTAAATTCCTTATCAGGAATGCATTTATTACCATGTGCTCTTTATGGCACTTATCTCAATAGTATGCTATTTGTGGCATATCCTTTGCTCTTTATGGAATTAATGTTCCATCGAGTCCAACTCAACAATAGAATAGTTATAAATATAAATATAACGATTCTAAGACCGCCCGTCCGGGTTTCCCCACTGTGCGCGTCCCTAAATAACCATCATCTTCCAGGGCCTAACATAAGACAACCTGGGATCCTATCGCAAACGTCGGGAAGCGGCCATATGCCTGCGGGGTAGTCAAGACCACACCCAGAATCTCCTACCCATCGTAGAAAAATATAAAACAAACGCTCATATGGGCTAGGACTATATCCACCCTGCATTCACTAGCCAGGGGGCTTCACCTCACGTACGGACTTCCCTTAAGATGGTATTTAGAAAGGTGTGTGTTGATGTAAAAAATTAGATAGCTCTAATTATTCAATCACAGATAAATAAAATGAAACAAAGATTTTTAAAGTGGTTCAGCCTTATAAGAATGGCCTACGTCCATTGTTATGTTATTGCTGAGTGTTTGGGAATTCTCGAGTATATGTTCTCTCAAGAAATTCCGGTCCCTTTGAATGAGGGTGATACAAGGTATTTATAGCCCTTAGGCTGTACATGAATGGGTTGACACATTAAATGATATACATATGAAATGGTAATACATTTAATGCAGCGTGTGCGTCAAGATGATAAACATTCAATGAATAATTGAACTGCTGATTATCTGGTAGTTAATGCTACGGCCGAGATGAAGTTCGGACCGCCTTAGTTGCTCGTTGATCAGGAGTTCCTCGGAGCGCTAGTGTACCTCGGAGTGCTGAAGTTCCTCGGTGTATCCTCATTGCTCGGAGAGAACATGAGTTGGTCGGGGAAATGAAACTTCCTCGTTATTATTGTGCCAAGTAGATTGACACGTGTACATATTATTCGTCCATATCAGCATATTAATTTTGGTATCAACAGAAGCCCCCAATGTTTCATATTTCAAACTTTGAGGAGTATAGAACATTCTTTCTCGGTATATGGCGATATTAAATGACTTTCCTGAGTTTTAGGAGCCTTTTCTTCATATTTGAATTTCTTTCAAATTCACAGAATCCGCCTTTTTCGAATTTTTATGAGTGCTTCGATCTTCGTGCATTTTTGTCCTTTTAGCCGCCGGTGGCGTATTAGTTTCTTTTGTGTAATCATTTCCTTCGCAGCTTCCCAAGGTAAAGTATTTAAACTTCTTAGGTAACCATACCGTCTTCTACCTTTTCCAATTTTCTGCATTCAAGCTTTCTGTTCTCTCTCTCTCCCTTGTGCGTTCATCTTTTCCTTCGCTAGTTGTCAGCTCTTCCTTTTTCCTGTAAGATTCTCTTCTTTTCTTCTGTAATTCTTTTATTCACTATGGTTTATATTGTGGAGTCTGTTGAGAAATTTCGTTCCGATTTTTCCATTCCTTCTTGGGTAACTCTGGAGGTTCTTTCTGAGCCTTTAGATTATTTTCGATTGGCTGAGGGACATTGGTTCCCCAGTCTATTCATTGCTAAATGTGGATTTTCTTTTCCGCCAAACCCCTTATGCTTAGAGTTCTGTCAGTACTTTGACGTTGTTCCTGCAAAAATAGCCCCCAATTCATGGAGAATAATTAATGGGGTGTATAAATTAAATCTAACTCATGGAACTCGTATAGGGATTCCTGAGATTATGTATTGCTATAGATGGGCTATTTTAGATAATGTTTATTACTTAAAAACTAGGTTTTTAAATAGGGCTCTTGTAGTTAACCTCCCTGATGCAAATAGAGATTATTTTGAACATGGGGTGGTGATTAAAAATTGGCAATATGCCCCCTTGGTTGGAGATGCAGTATACCAGGGTCCTAAATGCCCCCCATATGACAATGGGATAGGTTTATTCTCATTTTCCTTTACTTATGAAATTATGCTTTTATCATATTTGACAAAATGTATGACTGATATTTCATTATGTATTTATTTGCAGTTGATAGTAAACAAAAAACTCCAAAAGAGTCAGAGGTTAATATTAAGCATCTGAAACTTATCTGGGGTTTGCATAAGAACGTTGCAGACGAGCACATCAGGTCTGCATCATATTTGCTGCAGTATAGGAGCTACACGACTTCTTATACTTCTCGTCCTATGATTAGATCTGTTGAGCCAGCCTCAACTCCAGAGGATTCTTCTTCAAATTCTCACATCCCTTTAAGTCAAAGAATGGGCATGAAAAGAGCTCCCCCTGCTCTATTTGATGACACCACTTCTGCTGCTGAAGCCAAGAAAAGCAAAATTGTTGTCCCATAGGGGACTAAGAAGGTGGATGTTGCGCCTTCCAAAGCTACCGAGAAGCCCCCGGTGGCTCCGAGCAAGAAGGTTGCTCCTGTGGAGATGACTGCTATCTCTCCGACCAAGAGCTCTTCCTTGGTTGAAATTGCTGAAATTCCTTTGAGGAGATTGAGGAAATCGTCCTCAGTTAATTTGGCTGAAACTGCCAATCTGACTGAAACCATCTCTTCTCTACCAGCTGGTGGTGTTGGTGTTCCAACCATCATTCCTCCGAGCTCTGCCATGAGTTCGGTAAAAACTTGGATCATACCCGAGGTCCAAGGAATTGATGAAAAAATTTCTAGGGATATGCTGACATCCCTAGCTACCCGTCACCTTGCTTCAGTAAATTTCTCACACTCTGAATTTCCTTTCTTTCTTTGAATACTTGTATTTTTGTACTGACCTATCACTTTTTCCTTTGTTTAACTAGTGAATTGTTTTAACAACATCGTGAAGAAAGATGAAGCAATTAAAGCTTCCAGCTCCTCGTCGGGGGTAGAGGATGCTCTGCTGGGTTTGACCCAATCCTTGAAGGATTCTCGTCAGCAGTATAGTGAGGACAAAGCTGTCTGGGAGAAAAAGTTGTCAATAGTTGAAGCTGAGAAGGTGAAGTTGGCTGAGATCTCCAAGAGTTTGGAGAACAAGGTGAAAAGTTTAGAGATTGAGCATAAAAAATATGACGACAAGCTCAAGAACTTTGGAGAGCTTGAAGATAAGCTGAAGAAGGCAGAGGAAGAGTTGTTCGTCCTGCGAGATGTAAAGCGCCAAAAAGAAGAATTGGATGTGAAGTTAAAGACTACCGAGGATCTTCTATCCGAGAAGCTCTCCTCGGAGAAACTGAAAAGAAAGCTCGCAGTTAAAAAATCCTTCAGCGCTGGCTGGGATAAAGGATGGGACAAAGGGATTGCTGCGATGACATCCCAAGTACAATACGGGAAGTTGAAATACTTCCGAGATGGCTGGGTAGCTGCTCTGCAGGAATTGAAGATCAAAGACGACTCTGGGCTATTCCAGCTACACCTCCCTGGTCCTCCCCCACCAATTGTAGAAGAAGAAGAAGATGGGCCTATCTCTGATGAATCTTCCATGGCCATAGGTGATCAAGTCCCTGCATCTCTACCTTCTGCCAACGAGGACATTTCTTCCATGCCTCCTCCTCCTGAGAAAATTTCAACTCCAACTCCTGCTGATCAAGCTGCTGTTACCACCGAGCAACCAAGCTCCTCGTCCCAGCCTCCCGAGAAAGTCTTGGGAGACAAGGAAAAGGTGTGAAGTTGTTCGATATCATTTCTATCTTTCATTATTTGTAATCAAACAATGTAATCTTTTTGTGATCTAATAAAATACATCTTTGTTCATCTCTGTTGTTGATGATTTGTTTTTGTTGACTGTTGTCTTCTTTTCATTATTAGTTTGTGGCTAGAATGGAACTGATATCTGCACATGATACAAAGCTGATGCAGCAATGCCATGAATATTATAAAGCTGGTCATACAAATTTGAGTGTATCAGAAATTGCTGACATCCTTGGCCATGATGCCTCAGAACAAGCAATTGAGGCTTATCGGTACTTGAAGGATTTACTTGACCGAGCTGTGGCCAACAACGTGGCCTACTATGACTTGATTGAGGAGCTTCATTATTCCTTAGAAGATCTTCAGAGTCAGCACAATGAATCAACTGCTTTGTTGCACAAAGAATATGAGAATAGGTATCAACAGCTTTCCTCTGAAACATGTCACAAAAAGATCATCGCTGGGTACGATGTTAGAGAGAGAACCCTAAAAGGTGAAGTTGAGGCCTGCAGAAAGATCGCTGAGTTGCTGGAACAAGAGAACAATAATTTGCAGAAAAAGTTGGCACAGTATGAGTCTGCAGCTTCCTCTTCCACTGCTTTAATACCAGTTACCGATGAAGGTTTCTCGTTCTTAGAGGTTGAGAATGCCAAATTAAGGTAAGAACTGGATACGTTAAGAAAATCTGGCGTTTCTACTACTGCTCGGGGACGAGGAAGAGGGTCTCGTGGGCGAGGAAGAGTTGTTCAAAATGTTGTCCAGGAGCAAAATTCTCTACCTGCTCGGAGTCGATCAAGAGTTCTCAGCCGTAATGTTGAAGAATCTCGTACTCTGTCAACATTGGAAACTCAAGCATACCAATTGAACGCCAAAGATCGGGCTTTATCTGAAATATCCAAGAAAAACCTATCTTTGGAAGATCAACTTACTGCGATGAAGTCTGCTTTGAATGATAAAGATGTTTTTGCCAGGAACCTTCACGAGCAACTAGAGAGAATAACTTTCCAATTTCACAAACAACCTCGTGAGTTTTGGATGGCAGGCTACAATGAAGCCCTTTGTCACTTGGATGCTCGTCTTGAAAGTGCCAATAACGAAGGTTATAAACAAGGATGGTTGAACGCCCTGGGTGTGTTAAAGCTAGAGCAGGGCCATTTCTTATGGGATTATCATGCTCCTGGGCTATTAGACTTGCCTATACCGCCTTATAAACTAGACATGGAGTGGATCCCAGCTCGTGCCATTCCTCGGAGCTTAATTTCAAAATACCTTGGCGACTATAGTCTTCATTCTCAGATTGAATTATCTCGTCCCGAGCATCTCTTGGATACACCTTCTGTGATGAACGTCAGAATGCTCAGAGATATTAATTTCATTAATTCTCCTCTTTGCCTGGAGGATCCTCCTGCTGGCGAGGAGCATGTTTCAAAAGCTAAAGGAAAGAAACCGATAGAATAGGTTTTTCAATGTAACAGGTAGCACATATATGTAGCTTGTAATTTATTTTAATTTTAATGAAAGACTTTCATTTTCTGTTTGCAAATCTGTATTGCTATTGTTTTGTGTTTATCAAACATTTTTACATTTTTGCATATGTATCTGTTAAAAAGATAACAATATGGTGCTATTCATCAACCAACTTAGTAATCAAAATTACAAGTATCAATGTTGCTCAATCACTTAATAATAAAGTAATGAGTATAAAATGTTTAAAATGCTTCCAACCAACCAAGGTTGTTAAATTGTGTTTGTCGACCAACTACAGTTGATGGGTTTTTATCTCCAATCAGCCATACTTGGTAAAAAAAAATTCATAAAATATGTCCGACCAACCAAGGTTGATAATTTATCCTCGTCGACCAATTATAGTTTTGATCACCGACCAACTATACTTGGTTCAGTTTGGAATATTTTGTTCTTCGAGGAAATTTATATTTTCTGTAATAATCTTACTTCCCGACCAACATAAGTTGGCATATTTTGTTTCTTAACCAGCCAAAATTGGCATTTTTAAGAATATTGTTCTTGCCCTCTTACCAACCGGAGTAGGTCCTGAGTTTGAACTATCGGGTTCTTTCGAACTATCTTGTCCACAAGCTCTTTTACCAACCGAAGTTGATCACACAAGTGTACGCCTCCTAACCAAAGGAGTATAATTTATTCTCGCTATTTTACCAACCGAAGTTGATCACGCTCGAACTATCAGGTTCTTTCGAACTATCTTGTCCACAAGCTCTTTTACCAACCGAAGTTGATCACGCAAGTGTACGCCTCCTAACCAAAGGAGTATATCATTTGTTCTTGCCCTTTTACCAACCGGAGTTGGTCGTGGGTCTGAACTATCGTCTTCTTTTTGCTGTCGAGCAGCGTAGTGTACAACACTAGTATTCCCCGAAAAACTTTCAAACAAAGGAGAGAAAAATGGTGAAAACATCATCGTTTTATTCATATTGATGGAACCGTTGTACATTTTACATCATTGATAATACTTGCGAAGGTGTTCAGCATTCCAAGCATTCTTGAATTCTTCTCCTTCTAGAGTTGCTATTCGGTAAGTTCCTGGTCGAACAACTTCTTTAACTCGGTAAGGTCCATGCCATTTTGCCTCCAATTTATTGTGCTTGTGAATTACCTTCTTTAGCACATAATCTCCTTCCTTTAAATCGCATTTCCTCACTCTTTTGTTGTAGAAAAGAGCTGTTCGTTGTTGATAAGCAGCATTCCTAATGGCTGCCTCTTCTCTGACCTCCTCGAGCATGTCCAAATCTAATCTTCTCATCAAGTCACTGACTGGGGAATTAAAATTTAGCACTCTGTGTGTTGGGAGACCCAACTCGGCAGGTATTACAGCCTCACTTCCAAATGCCAGCATGTATGGTGATTCTCCAGTCGCTGCTCGGGGAGTTGTTCGATAAGCCCACAATACTGATTGTAGCTCATTAATCCAATTAGCTTTAGCTTCACTTAGCCTCTTCTTCAAACCATTTAGTAGTGTTCTGTTTGTCACCTCAGTTTGCCCATTGCTTTGAGGATGACCTGGTGCTGAATGGGTCTTCAGGATGTGTGATTGTTTACAATAGGCAGCAAACTCCTCGTTGTCGAATTGTGTTCCATGATCTGTGATGAAGGCATGAGGGAGACCATATCGACAGATGGTGTTCTTCCAAACGAACTGGTATACCTTCTCGTATGTCATATCAATAAGCGGCTCAGCTTCTACCCACTTAGTAAAATAGTCCACTACAACGACGAGGTACTTGAATCTTCCTCGGGTGGTCGGCAGTGGTCCAACCAAATCAATTCCTCATATGGAAAATGTACAAGGAGAAGTTATTGGTGTCAACAATGCTTGTGGAGTTCGTCGGATAGAGGAAAAATGTTGTCACTTGTCACATTTCTTAGCATAGGCTATACAATCAGCCCTCATCGTCGGCCAATAGTATCCTTGAGTCATTACCCTTTGTAAAAGTGTTCGACCTGCTACATGAGCTCCACAAGACCCTTCATAGATTTCTTCAATCAATTCTTTCACCTCGGAGGGATGTACACATCTCTGCAAACCTGCCATAATTCGTCGTCTATATAAAATACCATTAGTTAATACATACCGAGCAGCTTTATACTTCAATTTTTTGGCAGCGAGCTTATCCTCTGGCAATTCTCCTTCTTCAATATATACCCTGATGGGATCCATCCAAGATGGTCCTAAATCAAGGGTAATAACATTCATCGTCAGGTTTTCATCTATGCTCCGACTTTCCAGTACTTCAATTGGTATTGTTCTTCGCAGCTCGGTACGAGTAGCTGATGCTAGTCGGGCCAGTGCGTCTGCTTGTTCATTCTCTATTCTGGGTATTCTGATCAACTGAATGGCATCAAATTCTGCCAACAATTCCATCACCTTTGCATGATACTTGACCATTATTTCTCCTTTAACCGCATACGTTCCCATCATCTGATTCACAATCAATTGAGAATCACTGAATACCATCACTTGTTGCGCTTCCATAATTTTTGATAAATTAAGACCTGCTATCATGGCTTCATACTCAGCCTCATTATTGGAGGCTTTGAATTGGAATCGCAAAGCATATTCCATGTCAATCTCGTCTGGGGTGTTCAAAACAATTCCTGCCCCGTAACCTGCTGTGCAAGATGAGCCATCTACATATAATCTCCATATGGGCAACCCGTCTTCAAATTTCTTATTTGACAGAGTTCCTCGGTGAAATATTTGTTGCTTCTTTTCATCCTCCCCTGACGCTTTTCGCTCTTCGTTGACCATCTCTTCTCGCTCTTTTACCAACCGGAGTTGGTCTGGATTTACGTCTGTTGATCCTGTAACATCCACAGGTTGGTCAGCGAGCAATTTTTGTTCCTCGGGGGTATCAGGATATGTAAACTCTGCTATAAAATCTGCTACAGCTTGCCCTTTCAATGATGATCTGGGCTCATACACAATATCATATTCACCGAGCTCTATTGCCCAGTACATAAATCTCCCTGACTTTTCTGGCTTACGAAGAGCTTGCCTCAGTGGCATGTCGGTATAAACGACGATGGTATGGGCCTGGAAATATGGCCTCATTCTTCTACTTGCTTCAATTAATGCCAATGCCAATTTCTCCAGCTTTGGGTATCTGATTTCCGTACCTCGGAAAGCCTTACTTGTGTAATAGATTGGTTTCTGGACTCCATTCTCCAATCTGATCAATGCTGAACTGCATTCTTTGATACTGCCAGATACAAATACAACTTCTCTCCTGTTATTGGCCTGGACAACAATGGAGGTGCTCCCAAATACTTTTTCAAGTCTTGAAAGGCCTTCTCACATTCATTAGTCCAATCAAAAGTTTTTCGAAGTGTTTTGAAGAATGGGAGGAATTTATCAGTTGCTCGGGACACAAATCTGTTGAGCGCTGCAACTCGTCCTGTAAGACTCTGCACTTCTTTCTTTGTTGTTGGAGATCGCAACCCTAAAAGATCTTTGATCTTATCTGGATTTGCTTCAATGCCTCGCTGGTTGACAATGTACCCGAGAAACATTCCTTCTCGTACTCCAAATGTGCACTTCGTCGGGTTTAGCTTCATCTGGTATTTATCCAGTTGATCAAATGTCTGAGCTAAGTCAACTAGATGATCTGCAGCTTTCTTGCTTTTTGTCAGCATATCATCGACATAGACTTCCATGTTGCAACTGATTTGTTCGGTGAAAACCTTGTTCATCAGCCGCTGGTATGTCGCTCCTGCATTTTTCAAACCAAAAGGCATAACATTATAGCAATAAGTTCCCCTAGGGTTAATAAAAGAAGTACTTTCCCTGACTTCAGGTTTCATTTTGATCTGGTTGTAGCCAGAGTAAGCATCCATGAAGCTAAGCAGCTCGTGCCCAGAGGTAGCATCTACTAGTTGGTCAATTCTGGGCAATGGAAAATGATCCTTTGGGCAGGCCTTGTTGAGATCAGTGAAATCAACACACATTCTCCATTTATTGTTTTTCTTCTTTACCATCACCACATTCGCCAACCAATCTGGGTACTTCACATCTTCAATGAATTGAGCTTTCTGGAGCTTGTCGACCTCCTCTTGAATAGCTTGATTCTTCTCGGGGCTAAATACCCTTCTTCTCTGCTTTACATGCTTGATCTCCTTATTCACATTGAGCTCATGACATAAGAAGTTTGGATCTATTCCTGGCATGTCTTCATGACTCCACGCAAAAGTTTTCTTCCTGTTTCTCAAGAAAGTTATCAACTCCTGTTTTATTGAAGCATCCAACGTAGAACCTATCTGGGTTACTCGTTCAGGGTGCTCGTCATCCAGAATAATATTTTCTGTAGATTCCACCTCCTGTCCTTTTACAAGTTGGGATTCATCTCGAGGATCTAGTGTTTCAATTTCCATACCTTCATCCACTTGGTAGGTAGTAGTCTTTTTTCTTGAATCTTCAAGTTCCTCTTGCTCGGCAGACGAATAATAGCATTTTCGAGCAACTTTCTGATCACCTTTCACAACTCCTACTCCAAAATTTGTTGGGAATTTTAAGCACTAATGCACTGTAGATGGAACTGCTTCGAACTTCTTCAAACCAACTCTTCCCATGATGATGTTGTAGGCTGACTGCACATTCTTATCCATCACAAAGAAGCGTATTCTCTCTGTTCGACAAGCAGGCCAAGTTCCAATGAATATGTCCAACTTGATCGTCCCAAGTGGAAAAACTTTCTCGCCAGCAAAACCCAGGAGGGGTCTGTGATACGGTTCCAATTGAGATAATTTTAGATTTAAACTGTCAAAGCATGAATAGTACATGATGTCTGCCGAACTTCCATTGTCTACCAACACCCTTGAAATCACTACTTCCTTCATCCTCATTTTAATCACCAGAGGATCGTCGTGAGGATAAAGAACACCTGCTAGGTCGTTTTTTGAAAAGCCAATGACCGGTTTCTCTTTGTTTACCTTCCTCGGACGATCGTCCTCGGCCAGATTTATTCGCTGAATATATGAACAAGCTTGAGCCTCTCCAAGGTAAGCCTTTCTTTCTGCAGTAAGGTCTCCTCCTCCTGCATCTCCTCCTGTAATGACATTACAATCAAATGACCCAAAACGTATAGAAAATACCTCTCGTTCTGGCTGTCTTGGTTTCTTGGGAAGGTCGGGGTCATCATCCATCTTCATGGTTTCTCTTCTTTTTCTCCTCTGCTCGACGAGGAGATCTAGACCTCTCTCTAGCTCGGTCATTATTATTTCTTTCACCTCCCCGATTAACATATTTTGATAGCTTTCCTCTTCGGATGAGTGTTTCAATCTCGTTCTGAAGAGCTATGCAATTTTTTGTCATGTGACCATGATCTTTATGAAACTCGCAATATTTATCCTTACTCCTCGAATCAGGATCTGACTTCAATTTCTTTGGCCATTTTACCTCCTCATTGTTCTTGATTTCTTCCAAGACATGATGAATACCCATTTTCAAAGGAGTATAATTGTCATATTTCTTCAAGACTTCCCATGATGATTTATTATTTCTGGAGCGTTTATCACCGCCATTGCCCTTATGCTCTTTATTCTTAGACTTGTCGACTTCCACCTTGGTGTCTTTATCTATATTCTTCTTTGCAGCCATAGCTTCCTCGGCATTCATGATTTTGGTCGCTTTTGCCATCAGTTCTGACATAGTTTTAGGTGGATCTTTCGCCAAAGTATAATACAACTTATTAGGCAATAACCCACTCATCAAACTCTTCATAATCTATGACCTCCAGCTTCTCGTTATTAAAACGAGTTATGTAATCTCTAGTACTCTCACCAGATTTTTGTCTAACACTTAACAAGTGCGCTACTCGTTTTACTGGCTTTGCTCCAAAACAGAAATTGCCAATAAACAACTCGGCCAACTGAAAGAAAGTTGAAATCTTACCACTAAGAAGATTGTTGTACCATATCTGGGCAGCTCCAGTAAGAGTTCCTGAGAACGCTCTGCATCTCATCTCGTCGGGGATGACATAGATGTCGATAGCAGCTTGATATTGCTCTATGTGAAGAACATGATCTATCTTTCCATCATATTTGGGGGTCACTACAGGTGCTTTGAACTTTGACGGTGTAGGAAAATTCACAATAGCCTGTACAAAAGGTGTTCCTCGAACCAAAGTTCATTGTAGGGGTTCTTTGCTTTGGCCATTTCTCCCAATTTATCCTCCAACCGTTGGAGAGATCCTTTCCACGCTTCATTTCCTTCCTCGGGCCTATTGGTTCGAGCAATTGATCGTTCTGAAGTAGCCTCTTGAGATCTATCTTGACGAGCAGCCGGTCGTGACTGTGCTGATCCTTCTCTTAGATCTGACGGTTGTCGAAAACTCCTCGACATGGTCTTAGGTGGACTCCTATTCCTCCTAGGTCCTAATCGACTGAAAGGAGACACCCTACTCAGTCTTTCTAAAGTGCTGGGTCTTTCTGGAGAGAGGGTGATATGTTGATTAGTATCTATCGCCCTTATTGACGAAGTTCGCCCAGGTTGATAAGAGAAATCATCAGACTCCTCATTACGACGTGACTCAGTACGCCTGGATCGTGAAGAAAGTAAATAAGTTTGCCTCTGACCACTTTGCTGTCCTAAACGTGCAGGTGCACCACCATGAAGGGTTTATATGAGTTGCCTCATTGTTTCTTGCATGGCGGTTTATCCTTGAGCCAGATTCGTCATAATCCCGGCTAGATCTGGAGGTGCAGAGGGATTCGGAGGATTTCCAATATTTCCAGCATTTCGATTGCTAGATTCTGGATTATCCGCCATTGATGATGGACGATTTTTGGTGAAAAACGATAATAACAATCGTTCCCACAGACGGCGCCAATATGTTGATGTAAAAAATTAGATAGCTCTAATTATTCAATCACAGATAAATAAAATGAAATAAAGATTTTTAAAGTGGTTCAGCCTTATAAGAATGGCCTACGTCCACTGTTATGTTATTGCTGAGTGTTTGGGAATTCTCGAGTATATGTTCTCTCAAGAAATTTCGGTCCCTTTGAATGAGGGTGATACAAGGTATTTATAGCCCTTAGGCTGTACATGAATGGGTTGACACATTAAATGATATACATATGAAATGGTAATACATTTAATGCAGCGTGTGCGTCAAGATGATAAACATTCAATGAATAATTGAACTGTTGATTATCTGGCAGTTAATGCTACGGCCGAGATGCAGTTCGGACCGCCTTAGTTGCTCGTTGATCAGGAGTTCCTCGGAGCGCTAGTGTACCTCGGAGTGCTGAAGTTCCTCGGTGTATCCTCGTTGCTCGGAGAGAACATGAGTTGGTCGGGGAAATGAAATTTCCTCGTTATTATTGTGCCAAGTAGATTGACACGTGTTTTCATATTATTCGTCCATATCAGCATATTAATTTTGGTATCAACAGTGTGTAACATCCATTTTATTAATTTCCTTTACATGATTTAGTAAATTATCATTTACTTTATTCACTTCTCATTTTATCAAATGCATTAAGGTTATCCGGAACTATACGTATTTCGTATCGTCATAACCTCCTCGATAAGGAATCAGACTCCCAAGTTATTTTCCAAAGCCTCCTTTTAGGCATTATGATAGACCATCAAGTCAAACCTAGCTCAGGTTAACTCCTAAAGTTTCCAAATTTGACCTTAAGATCCCCTAGATGTTTATACAACTATTCAAAAGAAGTAATGCCGGAACATTTCATTAAATTTCCCTTAAAAGAACCCTAGATGAACCCTTTCGAGTCTAGGGAGTCGACCCAACTCAACTAATACTCTAAAATCCTATATTTACTTCATTTAAGAAGGCCCCTACTCACTAATCCTAAAGAAAAGGGTTTAGAATTTAAAAAGAAAAAATTGAAAAAGTGCAGGGTTTCCGAATCGATTCGGGGCCTAGCCGAATCGATTCGGCCAAGAGATGTGGGATTCTGCATTTGCCGAATCGATTCGCCCAGAAGGCCGAATCGATTCGCCCAGGAAAACTGGGTTTCTTCATAGATACCGAATCGATTCGGACCAAGCCGAATCAGTTCGGTTCACTAGACCTGAGCACTGGACCTAAGCGAATCGATTCGCCCAGAGGGCCGAATCGATTCGGGCCTGTGATTTTGCCAAGAATGGCTATGGAGTCTTAGACTCCAATCTCTACCCCAACTCAAATCTCCTCAAACCAAACTCATTTACCATCACTAATATATCATCAATACTACTAGTGACTACCTTAAACCTCATCAATCATCCCAATCATTTTGAACGGATCAAAACCCACAAATACATAAGAAAACCCTAAAATAGCTAAACCATAATCAATACATCATTATCATAACAAATCATTTATCTCAAACCAGAAATAGCAAGTAAGAAACTTGCCTTGATTCAGAAATTACAGATTTTCTTGGTGTAGAGCAAGAATCCCTCTCAATCTTCAACCCCTTTCTCTTCCTCTCTCTAGTTCTCTCTAGGCTTAGGAAATAGAAATTAGGGCAATTTGAAGACTTAGTGAGTTTAAGTGGTGGCTTAAGACAAAAGTCCCACTTAATTACCAATAGTACGATAAAATAATACGCAAATGCATATTTAAGGCATAAGCAATCAAAAATGCCCAAAACCTCAAAATACTATATGGTACATTATTTGACTATCTCGAACGTTCCAAATTCAACTACAGCCTCCCAATTATTATTTGGACCTGTTATAATTCAATTTAAGTTCCGGTCTCTTTATTAAGCCAAATATCATTTTAATTCAAATGATATAATAAAACATGACATGACAATATTCACCCCCAGTTACAATGCATGAGCAAACTCATAGTGAACATTAGCTTTTCTTCATTAAATTAGCATTCAAATCATAACCCAACGCTTATATCTAATCACCATACCTAGTAATTAATATAAAATACGTTCTCATAAGCGAGGGTTATTACATACTTCCCCCCTTATGAGGGAATTTTGTCCCCAAAATTCAAGCGTACCTTATGAGAAGAGACGTGGATACTTCTCCCCCATGTCATTCTCACGCTCCCACGTTGATTCTTTAGCATAATGGTGACTCCATTGAACCCGCACCCAGGGAAAAACACGAGATCTCAATCTACGCTCCCCATACTCTAATATTGCAACCGGTTGTTCTTCATATGAAACATCGGGTTGCAAATCAATATCCTCGAAAGGAATGTGCCATAGCGCACCTTCACACCTTCTATATTTCTTTAGGGAGGAAACATGGAACACATCATGAATTTGTTGCAATGGTTCCGGTAAAGCAAGTTGATATGCTACAGGACCCACCTTTGCAATAACTGGAAATGGTCCAACAAAGCGCGGCGCCAGTTTCCCCTTTTTATCGAAACTCTTTATTCCTTTCATAGGCGACACTCTAACCAAAACTTGGTCCCCAACCTCCAGTTCCATGAGCCGACGACCCGCATCGGCATAGCTCTTTTGACGATCTTGGGCTATCCGAATGCGATTTCGAATCAACTCGATCTTCGAGGAAGTATCTTGGATCATTTCGGGCCCAAGAGATTTATTATCACCCACCTACAACCAACAAGTGGGTGATCTACACGGCCTTCCATACAAAGCCTCGTAAGGTGCCATTCCAATTGTGAATTGGTAACAGTTATTATAGGCAAACTCAACCAATGGGAGATATTGTTCCCAACCACCTTTGAAGTCAAGCATACACATGCGAAGCATATCCTCCAACATTTGATTTACCCTTTCAGTTTGGCCGTCTGTTTGAGGATGGTATGACGTGCTTAACCTCAATTCGGTCCCCATCGCTTCTTGGAAACTCCTCCAAAAGTGGGAAGTGAAAATTTTGTCTCTATCGGAGACAATATTCAAGGGCACCCCATGGAGTCTCACCACCTCCTTGATGAATAAGTGAGCATACCGAGCTGTGTCATAATCTGTCCGCACAGGTAGGAAGTGTGCCGACTTTATCAATCGGTCGACAATTACCCAAATAGAATCACACCCACTTTGTGATCTCGGCAAGCCCATGATAAAATCCATCGATATACTTTCCCATTTCCACACGGGGATCTCTAGCGATTGCAACAAACCGGTCGATTTCTGATGATCAATTTTGACCAGTTGACAAGTAGTGCATTGGGATACAAATTCCGAAATATCCCTCTTCATACCCGGCCACCAGTACTGTCGGCGCATATCCTGATACATTTTATCCCTACCAGGATGAACCGTAAACCGAGACCCATGAGATTCAGCCATCACTGCCTGCCTCAAATCTCCTTCCTTCGGGACGATGAGTCTTCCATGGAAGCGTAACCCACCCTCGAAACCAATCGAGTAGGACTCTGCTCCCTCGGACAGCAATCGGCGAATATGGTCTTGACACTCCTTATCCTTTCCTTGAGCTTCTACCACCCTTGCCACAATGGTAGGAGTAACATTCATTACCGACATGAATGCTCTCCCCATCGCATCCTCCTGACTGAGTTCCTTCCATTTAGCTTTCCAAACCTCAGCTAATTCTCCATTAGGTTTCCTACTCAAGGCGTCTGCTACCACGTTGGCCTTACCCAGATGATAGTGAATATCAAATTGATAATCTTTCACGAACTCTAACCATCGGCGCTGTCTCATATTCAAGTCCCTCTGTGAAAAAAAATATTGCAGCGATTTGTGGTCCGTGAAAAGACTAAACTTCTCTCCCAATAGATAATGCCTCCATATCTTTAAGGCAAAAACAACTGCGGCTAGTTCTAGGTCATGCACCGGATAGTTTCTTTCATGGGACTTCAACTCACGGGAAGCATAAGCGATAGCCCGTCTCTCTTGCTGAAGTACACCTCCCAATCCTTGAAGAGATGCATCGGTGAAGACTAGATATTCTAATCCTGGTTTTGGCAAAGCAAGGAACGGAGCCGATGTCAATCTATCTTTAAGTTCATCAAATGCAGCTTGGCAAGAATCATCCCAGATAAAGCTCACCCCTTTCCGAGTCAATTTAGTCAAAGGGCTAGAAATCTTAGAAAAACCCTTGATGAACCGACGGTAATAACCTGCCAATCCCAGAAAACTATGAACTTCAGTAGGTGTCGTGGGTTGAACCCACTCCCTCACTGCAATCACCTTACTAGGATCCACCGATATACCCTGGGACGACACCACATGACCTAGAAATTGAACTTCCTTCAACCAAAAGCCACATTTCTCGAATTTGGCGTACAGTTGATGGTCTCGTAGTCTCTGTAGGACCAACCTCAAATGCATAGCATGATCAGACTCCGTTCAAGAATAGACTAAAATGTCATCGATGAACACAATAACAAATTGGTCCAGGAAATCTCGAAAGACCCTATTCATGAGATCCATAAATACAGCCGGGGCATTGGTTAGTCCAAAGGGCATGACCAAAAATTCATAGGATCCATACCTCGTAAGAAAAGCAGTCTTGGACACGTCCTCCTCCCGTATCCTCAATTGATGATACCCCATCCTCAAATCGACTTTAGAGAAGTACATCGCTCCTCGAAGTTGATCGAACAAGTCATCAATACGAGGTAAAGGGTATTTGTTCCGGATGGTGACCTTATTCAATTCTCTATAGTCCACACATAACTGGAGAGAACCATCTCTTTTCTTAACGAACAACACTGGAGCACCCCATGGTGATGTACTACGCCTAATAAACCCCTGCTCCAACAACTTTTGAATCTGATCTCTCAACTACCTCATCTCCACAGGAGCCATTCGATAAGGAGCTTTAGCAATCGGTAGAGTTCCCGGCATTAAATCAATTACAAACTCCATTTCCCGACTTGGAGGTAATCCCGGTATCTCTCGAAAAACATCTTCAAAATCTCTAACAATTGGAAGAGAACTTAGGGGAATCAAAACATCCTTAGATGCATCTTCCGCGATTCAATATAAATAAGGACTCGTACTCCCTTCCATGCACGGCATAACAACCAGGAACATTTCTTGTCCCGGAACTGCAAAGACTATGCTTTTTCCATAACAATTTACTATCGCGCGGTATTTCACTAGCCAATCCATACCCAATATTACATCGTACCCGACCATATCAAGGACGAGCAAGTCGGCTTCAAAGCACAAGTTACCAAGATTAATCCCTATATTTTTATAAACAAAGAAAATTAAGGAACCATCGCCCATAGAAGATTCAACGCTAGTGAAGGTACTTTCAGCAGATTTAATCAAACCCGTGGTCTGGGCAAAACTTCTAGAAATAGTACTCGACCCATATGCCCATGAATGAAAAACTTACCCTCGATCGCTGGCGGTGCCGGAGGAGCTGGAGGAAGTATAGCCTCCTGAATATGGTAAACCCGCCCATACTGCAACTGACCTTGCTGAGGAGGAGCGATCTGATTAGGCGCCTGGGGCGCAAACTGTACATACGGCTGTTGTGGGGCCCTAGGAAGATGACCTCCAACCAACTGAGGACACACCCTTTTATAATGGCCCAACTCCCCACACTGAAAACATTTATTAGCCGCATTCTCCTGATTCCTACCTTGATTGTTTCGAAATTGCCCCGCACCTCGGCCCTGCTGGCCCCTACCTCCATTTCCACCTCTACCTCCCTGTTGTTGTTGTTGTTGACCGCCTTGACCCGGTCTGTTATTATTGTTGCCCCAAGCATTAAACCCACCGAAACGTTGAGGCTTGGACAAATCCCCTTGCTGAGGATCCCTCTCTTTCTGCTTGTTCCCCGAGGATTGGGACGAAGAATATGTTTCCCCTCCACTCCCATTTCCTCCAGGTCTCACCACTTGCCCCATTGCTGCAGCCTTCTTATTATTTTGCACAAATAATCCATGTTCTTGACAGTGAAGTAAAGCAGCATTCATCACATCCCCGAAGGTTACCAAAGATAGATTTCCAAGAAAATGTTGTTTTATTCGCCAGTGCAACCCTCCTACAAATTTGGAGATCCTCTTCATTTCCGGAGTCACTTCATCCGGTATAAAGCTTCCTAATCGGGTAAATTCCTCTTCGTACTCGGCTATCGATCTCTCCCCTTGTACCAAATCTTGAAGTTTCCTCTACATCTCCCTTTGAACTGGGGGAGGGAAATACTTTCTATCAAACAGAGTCCAAAAATTGGTGATTGACATTGTATCCCTTTGTTCGGGCGTCATCATTGACTCCCACCAGTGTAAGGACGACCCGACGAGCTTAAAGGTAACGAGGATTTGCTTTCTCTCCTCACTACATTCCACCATCCTAAGATGGCGCTGCATATCCCTCTTCCACTGGTTTGCCTTTATAACGTCAGAACCTCCCTCAAATTCCGGGGGATGACCCTTTAGGAAAGATTCTCTTACCCGTTCCCACTGAGAAGGTCCCGTTGGAACTATTACTTCTTGTCCTCTCGCTTGAGCTTGTGGCATTTGTTGCGCCACTGCAGTCATCGCTGTATTAACAGCTTGGGCCACGATATTTGCCACATCAGCGGCACTAATATTCCCCGGTGGCGACGGTGGAGGACCAACCTCATCTTCAACTCTATTACGTCTAGCGGGACGTCCTCTCTTTGGCGGCATTTGAGATAGAGAAGAGATAGAGTTAGAATATAATATAAAACAATCTATCTAGCAGAAGATCGCATGCGTAAGCAACAAGAAAATCCTAACATTAAGCTTTATATCAAAGATCGCTACGGTAGAACGTGACAAGTCCGCATAGATCCTAAAGACTCTAGAACCTGATGCTCTGATACCATCTGTGACAACCCGTTATCCGAAATAAAGGGTGGCCAGCCCTATACCCCGATGAAACAGGAAACATGGATAGATATCATTCTCAGCATCACAGTAAACATACAAGGTATACGGAATAACCACACCATATTCCAGAAAATGGGTTATCAAAAATTTTAGTTTTGAAATTTAAAGAAAACATTTTCAACAACCCATAATAGAAAAGAGGGGTGGAAAATCCCACAAGCATATATACATCAACAATAATAAGGAAATGACCAAATGAAGCATCGGTTAATAAAATTTATACAGTACACAATAGGTCTCAGGTGTTACATAATACATCCATTACGCAAATTACAACAGTTTGGGCAACACGCCCGAATACAGTCCGATCATAACTAGAGAGCAATAATGGAGGCGTCTACAAAAAATGTCCCGTGATACTCGCAAAATGTCATGGCTCCTCGAAAGATATAAGAATGGGAAGGTCATTACGGGCGACCTTATGGCGGAACACCTGAACGGATAGTATATACATATACAACAAGAAAGAAGAACCGGTCAGAGGCCGGTTTGATATGATCACTAGACAAATGACATACATGACAATAATGTATAGGTATGCATGGATGATATTCTAACATGGTAACATCATATAAAGAACTAAGATAGATAAATGATTATTCAAAATGAAATCCAATTATACAAGAATTAAAAGTACTTATAAGCCTTTTTCGTCTTTCATCATTTTCAATTCCATCTTCTTTAAATTCCTTATCAGGAATGCATTTATTACCATGTGCTCTTTATGGCACTTATCTCAATAGTATGCTCTTTGTGGCATCTCCTTTGATCTTTATGGCATTAATGTTCCATCGAGTCCAACTCGATAATAGAATAGTTATAAATATAAATATAACGATTCTAAGACCACCCGTCCGGGTTTCCCCACTGTACGCGTCCCTAAATAACCATCATCTTCCAGGGCCTAACATAAGACAACCTGGGATCCTATCGCAAACGTCGGGAAGCGGCCATATGCCTGCGGGGTAGTCAAGACCACAAACAGAATCTCCTACCCATCGTAGAAAAATATAAAACAAACGCTCATATGGCCTAGGACTATCCACCCTGCATTCACTAGCCAGGGGGCTTCACCTCACGTACGAACTTCCCTTAAGATGGTATTTAGAGAGGTGTGTAACATCCATTTTATTAATTTCCATTACATGATTTAGTAAATTATCATTTACTTTATTCACTTCTCATTTTATCAAATGCATTAAGGTTATCCGGAACTATACGTATTTCGTATCGTCATAACCTCCTCGATAAGGAATCAGACTCCCAAGTTATTTTCCAAAGCCTCCTTTTAGTCATTATGATAGACCATCAAGTCAAACCATGCTCAGGTTAACTCCTACTGTCTCCAAATTTGACCTTAAGATCCCCTAGATGTTTATACAACTATGCGAAAGAAGTAATGCCGGAACATTTCATTAAATTTCCCTTAAAAGAACCCTAAATGAACCCTTTCGAGTCTAGGGAGTCGACCCAACTCAACTAATACTCTAAAATCCTACATTTACTTCATTTAAGAAGGCCCCTACTCACTAATCCTAAAGAAAAGGGTTTAGAATTTAAAAAGAAAAATTTGAAAAAGTGCAGGGTTTCCGAATCGATTCGGGGCCTAGCCGAATCGATTCGGCCAGGAGATGTGGGATTCTGCATTTGCCGAATCGATTCGCCCAGAAGGCCGAATCGATTCGCCCAGGAAAACTGGGTTTCTGCATAGATACCGAATCGATTCGGACCAAGCCGAATCGGTTCGGTTCACTAGACCTGAGCACTGGACCTAAGCGAATCGATTCGCCCAAAGGGCCGAATCGATTCGGGCCTGCGATTTTGCCAAGAATGGCTATGGAGTCTTAGACTCCAATCTCTACCCCAACTCAAATCTCCTCAAACCAAACTCATTTACCATCACCAATATATCATCAATACTACTAGTGACTACCTTAAACCTCATCAATCATCCCAATCATTTTGAATGGATCAAAACCCACAAATACATAAGAAAACCCTAAAATAGCTAAACCATAATCAATACATCATTATCATAACAAATCATTTATCTCAAACCACAAATAGCAAGTAAGAAACTTGCCTTGATTCAGAAATTACAGATTTTCTTGGTGTAGAGCAAGAATCCCTCTCAATCTTCAACCTCTTTCTCTTCCTCTCTCTAGTTCTCTCTAGGCTTAGGAAATAGAAATTAGGGCAATTTGAAGACTTAGTGAGTTTAAGTCGTGGCTTAAGATAAAAGTCCCACTTAATTACCAATAGTGCGATAAAATAATACGAAAATGCATATTTAAGGCATAAGCAATCAAAAATGCCCAAAACCTCAAAATACTATATGGTACATTATTTGACTATCTCGAGCGTTCCGAATTCAACTACAGCCTCCCAATTATTATTTGGACCTTTTATAATTCAATTTAAGTTTTGGTCTCTTTATTAAGCCAAATATCATTTTAATTCAAATGATATAATAAAACATGACATGACAATATTCACCCCCAGTTACAATGCATGAGCAAACTCATAGTGAACATTAGCTTTTCTTCATTAAATTAGCATTCAACTCATAACCCAACGCTTATATCTAATCACCATACCTAGTAATTAATATAAAATACGTTCTCATAAGCGAGGGTTATTACAATAGGATTCATTTTATGTATCGGGTTTACACCCAAGGGTTATATGTAGATATTTATATTTCTTCCCTATGGTTGTTATACTATCTGTGACCCGACAACTTATTCGGGTATATATATATATATATATATATATATATATATATATATATATATATATATATATATATATATATATATATATTTTGTATGTACATATGATCTATTGAGAGTATGTTCTTTCTTCATGTTGAGCATGTATATTCTTAATTCATGTTAATAGTCATTCTCATTGTTGGTTTGAATTACATTTCAGGTTTTATTTAATTTTTGGCATCCGCTTTTATAGTTTCGAATAATTAACCTTATCTATTTTAGTATAGTCTATTGATGCTGAGAATGATCCATCTGAGATTCCTTATTTAACGTAGTATAGGGTTGGCCACCCGTTATTATTTTAAGCGGGGGTGTCACAGATGGTATCAGAGCATCAGGTTCTAGTGTCCTTAGGATCTGTGCAGGTTTTTTGCGTTCCTCCGCAAGCGTTCTTGATGTAGAGTCCTAATATTAGGATTGTTGTGTTCACTATGCTTATCTTCTTCTGCGATGTGTACGCACTTGAACGACGTTCTAACACAATTGCTTTCGTCTCAGACGTCGCCAAAAATAAGTCATCTAGGAAGGGGTAAGATGAGAGATGCAATACCCATAACAGATTTTGGGTATGCTTTGATTGGAGGTATTTTCTTTCCGCGACTCTGGAGGAGATAAGGAGGAGATTTTTAGCCGTGATTTAAGGTGATTTGACAGTGGTCGAGTAAGAAGAAGAATTGACTCGAATGTAGAATTCGGTGATCGATAAGGTAAGTGCTGAGGATAAGCGAATAGTGAAGCCCGTGGGAGGTTTGGATTAATGAATTTGCTAGTATTTGTTAGGAAAACTGATGTTGCTAACTTTTACCGATAAAGGGTATGTGGCATTGTCCCATTTTTAGGAATATCGTCTTCATTTAAGAAGAGAGTGAGAAATTTGAGAATTGGGTCCATTGATTAGGACTGAAGGAGTTATCGGGGGTCGCAATAGCACTTTATCCTTCAGGATGGTTAAGAACGATTTTTGAGAGGATGTTTCTTTAAGGAAAATTAGGCCTTAGGAAGAAGGACTTGTCCTGGAAGGAATAGAGGGACTCAGGGATTAAGTGAATAATTGAATTATGGAAGTATAAGGTAGAAACCTTTCTTTGGATTTAGGTCACGCTTTATGTGGTATTAGGAGTGTCGCATGTACGGTATGATGAGGAATTAGCCGCCATAACCATAATGTTTATAGAACTTCCTTAGAGGAAGGAGTGAGTAAGTGTGGCCTTTGTATGGCATCTTTTGGGATAATAGATCATTTCGCAATGAGCTAGTAGAGAGTTAAGATATTGATTTTCGAAAGTGCAGATTGTTAAGGTTTGATGAGTAGTGGTTATAAGGTTATTATTTTATAGATAGGATAAGAAAGGTAATTGTGGTATTCCAACGAGGGAAGGACTTGTCTTGTGGCAATGCTTTGATGTAATGTCAAGGATTGGTATAACTGAGGAGGTTCAGAGTTTAGCAGATTCATTATTGAGCGGGGAATTTAACTCATGGTTGTGTTAGTTATGAGAACTAGGTATTAGTGAGAATATTTTATTTATTGGGGCCTTATGTCGAGAACATAAGGTGTTTGTTTGGCGTGTCGAAAGATATGGAATTATTTTATACTACATTATTAGATAGGCCTTCGGGCAATATCTATAATTCAAAAAACTTTTATAAAACCTTAACCCTGGTTCAACTGATCTCAATCCCCGACATAGCTACACAGTAGTGTATTGGAAGGGTTCCTTGTTTGGATTTTGCTTGTGAGACCTCCCCCGCATGAAGGTAGAGAATGTCAGAAATTGAGAAGAGTTCAACCATTGGGAATTTCAAACTTTTATATATACTGAATATGTTGTTATAGATAAATTTTTTTAGAGTTATATTACGACTTGAGGCTAGTGGAGTCGGGTTATGGCTTTACGAGTTGAGCTCGGGTACAGGGTGTATGGGTGCCCTGGGTAGCTAGTTTGATTTCTAAAGTCTATATGATTCGATGCGAGAAGTGACAAAGATAGGTATAGTGATGTTGAGGGTAGATGTATGGACTAGATGAGAATCGAAGTCCTAGGCATAACTTAAAATTTTTTGAACAAAATTCTTGTAAGGGGGAAGTATGTAATACCCCGTGACTTTGGGATTGAGAAATTAATTTTTGGGAGAAATAAAATTTATTTAAATTCGAGAATTTTAAAATTTGGAAATAGAGGTCCAAAAATTGAGGACGTTATAAAATATTCCGGATGATGATTCTGAGTGCGCCATTGATTCCAGATAGGTCAAGATAGTCGAAATGACTGTTCTTGAGTTTTTTTTGGGTCCAGAATATTTTTAAGTTAGTTTGATTCGAATTGGAGTAAACGAGTCATTTAAAGTGCTTATTACCATTTAAAACTGGGACTTATGTTTTAAGATGCTTACGAATTAGCCAATCTCATTTGTGAGAAAGAGAGAAAACCCTAGAAAGAGAGAGAGAAGAAGAAGAAGGAAGGAAGAAAGAGAGAGGAGAAAGCTTAGAGGCTTTGGCCAACACGCGATTTCAGGGATGATTCAACCACTACGATTTTGAGGCAAGTGTTTAATCTTGCTAAATAATTCATTTGTGTATTTTATTTCATAATTTGTGGATGAAAGAATTGGAATTTGGGTATTAATGTCCAAACTTAGTTTTGGGTATTTTATCTTGCATTTGATGTTTATGCATGGATTTTAGGTTGTATAATGAGTGGGGTTGATTTCTATGTGAGTTTTGATGTTAGAAACCTAATTGGGTGGAAGATAAATGTTTGGAAGTGGATAAATTTGGGTTCTTGGAGAGTTAGGGTTCATCCAAAAATGGAAAAAGGGCAAGATATTTGGTATGGTTGGTCGACCGTGGCCAGGGGGTCGATCGACCACGCCTCACGGGAAAAGCCTACTGCATTCTTTGTAGGGAAAAATTTAGACGACCGGTCAATTGAGGGTCTGGGACCGGTCGACCAATCCCCTGTTTCTAGCCTAAGAATAGGATTTTCTTTTACCCTCTTTTCTTTTGGGTTTTATTGTTTGGGGCATTCTTAATGGACTTATTATGGAGGGTTATGATATAATATTGAGGGATTTGTGCCTTAGGAGAAATAGGGGTTTTCGAACTTATGTTATAAATGGATTATGAGGGTAGGATGCCTCTTTTAGTAAGGAAATGATTATGGGATTGAATGATAGACGGATTATCTTAAAATGATGGTGTTGGGCTATCATGAAATAGTAATAAAATGTAGAGATAGTCCCTTTATGTTTATGTGCGCATTAATAATAGATATTCCGAGGTATAGTGGGGAATTTCATTGAGGATGGGAGTTCTATTTAGAGGTCAGAAGTGAGTTTAGATATGATTTAAGGTTTAGGACTCTTTGAAAGAGTGGTAAGGGTATGGTGTGAAATTGTAGGCCGAGATTTGTGCTGAATCCATATAGTGATACGATTCTATTTAAGGTATGATTGGGGACCGAAGATAGAGAGAGAGAAGTCGCGTATCCTTAGTGATGATAAATATAAGGAATATATCATAAATGTCTTAATGTTAAGGGTTTATAGGGACGATTGAACCGTAGTCAGAATTGAGAGAGATTGGGTCATACTATTAACTAGAATTGGGTGTTGTAAATCTAGTCGGGATAGTTATTATATATCTGTGTGTGATTAACAATGGGGATTCCAATAATTGATGGGATCATGGAATGAATTTAGGATTGAGCTTGATCTTTGTAGACTATTAGTTATGCGCATACCAATAGTCGAAATTATTACTAAATATATCGATGTGCTTTCACATATAGATGGGATGTGTTGTGATTATTACATGCGTTAAACTTTGGATTGATAATCTTAATGTTGGATATATTGGAAGACTATTCATATCATAGGGGTAATGGATGAATATGCTTCAAGTGAGGGATCGTAATTATATAACAAATTAAGTTAATACGCTTGGAACGACGGCTAGTATATTGAGGATTATGTACGCTTATAGCCGAGTTTATAAATTTCATACATACGGAAGAGATGTGGTATGTATATATGTATATGTATAGATATGTATGTTTGTGTACTTATGGCATGAATATCTATACCGTGTGTGATGGTTTGATTATATGATGTGATCATATGGATGTATATATATAGTGTGAATGATATATATACTTATGGTGAGAAGCATACCCAGCACATGCTATCATGTGAAGTTGGGCGATGAGGGTGAGCCCCTAGCTTGAGGAGCAGGGTATGGATATTCCCCAGGTCATAGTCGTCCATTATTATTTGGGTGATTTTATATTTTTGGGGATGAGAAGTCTTGGGTATGAGTCATTCTCATTTGCCGGTTAGGAACTATGATCGCTTTCCATATGTTATGATTGATTTTGTCGCCATAGCGGTGTGATAATAGTCTGATAGGTGGTGAACCCGGAAGAAAGTGAGTAATTCCTGGAAGATGATGGCATGGTGCAGTATTTTGGTATCCTATAACCATTTACGTTATGTGTATTGCAAAGTGTACATTATGTGTGTTATGTATACGTGGTTATATGAATGAATGATTGATTATATATATTTAGAGTAAATATATATTTATCTATCCTATATGTGAAGAGGATATGGAGATTCTATGATGTACATCTTGGGTGATTTTGGTGTACTAGTTCACTAGGGTCGAATGATCGTGCTTAGAGACAACTGCGGTTACATCAACCTAAGGATTTAATAAAGATTCTAATTATGTTTTAGATAGTACTCTATAATTAGGTAGTTGCAGTAGTAGGATTTGTGTGGACATAATGGATCCCCACGATCCACATTTTCAAGGAGTAGTGTATCGGGGGGTTCCTTGTTTGGATTTCACTTTGCAAGACGCACCACCCACGAAATATTGTGCAATGTTGGGAGTGGAGAGAAGTTTTGATTTTAGTACTATAATGTATTTTATTTAGAGAATGAACTCTTATATTGAAACCAAATGTTAATATGTGTCGTACTAAGACTTATAATTTGTTTAAGCAAATTACAAGAAACAATAAAGCCGAGTAAGTTATATATATTTGTGTGTATATATTTATGTGGGGTTAAAATGAAAAGCATATTTTTGGGTTATGTTAAGATGGCGGGTTATGCGGGTATAGGCCGTGCGTATGGTAAGATAAGTTGTCCTTATATGGGTGGGGTAACTTAATTAAGGTTCCAGGACACGCCTAGGTGCGCGTTGTAGATGAGCGGTGAGTTTATGGGTTTCACGAGAGTGTGACTCCACTTTAATTATGAAATAGAGCATTTATATTTATTATGTACGGTTAACACACTTGCTAAATATTTTTACACCTTGGGCTCTAACCCGTTTATATTTCTCTTTTGCTATATATATACATATATATATACTGTTTACTACAGGTGTCCTACCGCATGGATACCGGATGCTTTTCTATCCAGAGTCTTGGGAGCCGTAGCAGTTGCGGACTGTGGCGGTACTTAGATTGTAGTCGCTTCCTACTTCTTGTAAATCTAGACAGGATTCATTTTATGTATCGGGTTTACACCCAAGGGTTATATGTAGATATTTATATTTCTTCCCTATGGTTGTTGCACTATCTGTGACCCGAAAGCTTATTTGGGTATATATATATTTTTTTTGTATGTACTTATGATGTATTGAGAGTATGTTCTTTCTTCATGTTGAGCATGTATATTCTTAATTCATGTTAATAGTCATTCTCATTATTGGTTTGAATTCCATTGCATGTTTTATTTAATTTTTGGCCTCTTCTTTTATAGTTTCGGGTAGTTAGCCTTATCTATTTTAGTATAGTCTATTGATGGTGAGAATGAGTCATCTGAGATTCCTGACTTAATGTAGTATAGGGCTGGCCACCCGTTATTATTTTAAGCGGGGTGTCACAAAGATGAAGGTTTTTGCTCATAAGTTTTTTATAAAACTGTTTATATATAACAAGTGACAAAAATAAGAAAAAAACTTTTTTATATATATGAAAAAATTGTTTTTAAATAAAACTGCTTTTTATATACGAAAAAATAATTTTCTTTTTATATATGAAAGCAGTTTTTTTTGTTAATAAATAAAAAATGGGATAGAAAAACAAATGGATGGGAGGAAAAATAGAAAAAAAAACATTTTAGATATTTTTTAATAGATAAAAATGGGATGAATATAATAGAAAAAACAAATTATATATGAAAAAAGGGAAGAAAATGAGAAAAAATTGGGAGTAAAAATGTCCATATTTTTTTAAATAGAGAAATGGTATGTTTTCTTAAAACTTTTGTATAAAACACGTTTTTTTCTTAAATAACAATATAAAATGTACACAAAATTATGTTTACATCCCAAATAAAATATATTTGGGTTGTTTTTATTTGGGTCTCTTTTATTTTGGTTGTTTTTATGTCAAGTAAAAAAAAAGATATTTGGGTTGTTTTTATTTGGGTCGTTTTTATTTGTGTGTCGCTTTTAATTGGGTTATTTTTATGTCAAGTAAAAAAAATAAGATTTCGTATCGTAACGTGTCGTGCCTCGTTTTAATTAGGTTGTGTTCTTGTTTTAATTGAAATTGTAAGCCAAAAGATAAAATACTATTTTGTTATTTAAGAAAAAAACTTGTTTTTATACAAAAGTTGTAAGAAAAAAGTACCATTTCGTTATTTAAAAAAATATGGACATTTTTCGTCCCATTTTTCATATATAATTATTTTCTGTTATTATATACATCCCGTTTTTAACTATTAAAAAAATTAAAAACGTTTTTTTCTATTTTCCACCCATTTTTTTTCTATCCCAGTTTTTATTTATTAACAATAAAAACTGTTTTTGTCACTGTTTTCGTATATAAAAAGAAAACTATTTTTTAGTATATAAAAAGCAGTTTTATTTGAAAAAAGTTTTTTCTTGTATTTAAAAAAGTTTTTTTCTTGTTTTTGTTACTGTGTTATATAGAAATAGTTATATAAAAAAATTATGAGTAAAAACGTTCATCTCTTTTATTGATGGGTTTTTGTTGGAAAAAAGAGTTATGAGAGAGATTTTAATAATTTTGTTGATGGGTTTTTGTTGGAAAAAAAGTAATGAAAAAAAATGCATTCTAATATAAAAAAATAGTTTTTTTTATCAACGAAAGGAGAAGCTTTATTAAAACAGAGTTATTTTACAGGAAATGTCCTGAATGGCATAACGGACAAAACATCCACCCAACCCGTCACTGTGTACAAGAGGTCGCAAAAAAGACGCGAGGGAAGTATAGCTACAAGACAAAAATGGGTATCCCACCGCAATAGTAGCTAGGGCATCAGCACACCTGTTGGCTTCTGGGAAGCAAAGAGACAAGGTAGCTTGCGTAAACCTATGGAATCCGTCATGCACCACCTGGATCAAGTCTCGGTTAGCTGGAACTTGCATTGTATTCCTGAGGATCATGTAGTAGATAAGTTGGCAGTCGGTTTCAAGTTCAATACTTTTAAACCCCAAGTGAGAAGCTAGGTCTAACCCGAGTTTAATCGACCAAATCTCAGCAAGGACCGGGGACACGTAGCCAATGGTATGAGAAAGGGCAGCTAGAAAGTGCTCGTGATGGTTACGAAGTATTATACCAGTTACCGCAAGGCCCGTGTCCTAGTTTTTAGCCCCATCAGTGTTGCATTTTATAAAGTCACAGAATGGTTTGGTCCAAGCAATGGGAAAATTCGGAAGTCTAGGGACTGATATTTGAACGAGGACTTACGAGCCCACAATTATTGCGATGTTTGTTGAAAAACAGAGTAGAGGATGGGTTCGTAAAGGACAAGCTGGTTGCAAAAAATGGCCTCATTCTTGATCAGCCAAAGGGTCTGTAGTCCAAAGAAAGGGCGAAGCAAGTGCAAGTTTAATGAGTGAGGTTGAGGCAACTCATGTAATTGATGCAAGAGAAGGACAATAGAAAGATCCATGGCCAAATCATGTTTGTGCAGTTGGTAAAATACAGGGCAAGTTGTAAAAATATGAGTATTACTACCGTCAAGGCCATAAAGGGAACAAAGCGGCAAAGACAGGCGCTGATAGTAGAAAAGTCGATCAGCGGATGGGAGAGCATCATGGAGTAAAAACCACAAAAACAGATGTAACTTAGGATGAAGTAAACTCTTCCACAGTCAAAGCCATAGTAGGGTTGGGCAATGTTGGATGTGGGTAGGCGTACGCAACCATCGGTATGTGGAGCGAATAGAAAAGACACCCATCGAATCCGACCACCAGTAAGGTTCGTCCATCTTCTGTCTAGGAGGAATGAATATGGACTGGATGTGAGGAAGGAAGTCGGTTGGCAACTAGCGAGCCAGTTTTGAAAAGTCCTACTGGGAGTCGACAATAAAGTTTGCGAGTGGATGAATAACAACCGTGTTGGGAATGTGCAGAAATAATGATTCCAGACTGTCGTTAAGAACCCAAATATGATGGCCAAAGGAAATATGGCCATGACTCACTCTCCATATGAGTCCTTGTTTAAAAATAGGCAATAGTTTTGAAACCTTTGTCCAGAACTAAGAGCAACAAGAATTTCGTGTAGTTATTAAGAGAGTAGCCTGTGGGAAATATTTTTGGGTAACAGTACGAGTCCACATATTATGTGGTTGGGTAAACAGTTTTCACAGGAGCTTTATCATAAAGGTATGAAGGTGTTTAATGCCTAGTCTCCCCCCCCCCCCCCCCAGCTCTCAGGGGAGAGTTATCGTTGACCAAGGAATAATAGGTGTTTTAAGGGCCAGAGGTGTTGCATTCCAGAAGAAGGATTTGATTTTCTGAGTATATGAACTAAGAATTGTCTTTGGAAGTGGATGGGCAGACATGTAATATGACGGCATGTACAGATGAAATGGTCCTTTAGTGTGCCCTTTAGGTAAAAAAACTTTGTTCCAATTTTTAGTTAAAACCAATTTTAATTTCTTAAACCCTAAACATGCATCTAAGTGATTAAATCCATTCCATGAATAAAGCATGCGGTAAAAGAAACAGTTTCAGGAAAAATCCCCGAAGGGCAAAACCTTTTTATTTCACTATAATTTGTAAGACACAACTTACACGGATTACAATGAAATAGGGTGACATAGGAAATCCCCGCAGGTATCGGTTTCGATGTCTCGACTGAAATCTTTCGCAGGAACTCCATGTGGTCAGCAGTAGAAAAGAAGACAGCTTCTCCACAAGTTAATTCATAAGAACTCCCTCTACAATAGCGCACATCTTTTCGGTTGTAGAGTTCTCCTCACAAAGTTCAGAAAAGTGTAGTGTAGTGAATGAATTATCTTCTGGTAAACGCGTTCAAGATCGCTTAACTTTGGAATTGAGTAATACGATCTTGAATAAACACCGGATGAATGAAAACACTGTATGGGAATAAGTTTTTGAAATTGTTCTGCATTTTTTAAACTTTTGTAGAAACGTTTTACTATATAACTGAGCAGCACAAAGTCCAAGAAAATGAAAACACGAAAATTGAGGCGGCAGGTCGTTCGAGCGAGATGAGATCTCGTTCGCGCGACATGTGAATGTCGTTTGAACGACTTACTATCTCGTTCGAGCGAGTTACAATATTTTAAATTAATATTTTTCTTTTAAATTAATCCTCGAATTTTCTTTAAACTTTTTGCAACTCATAAATATTTTTAAAACATAAGAAGATTTAATTACCAATTATTTAAATCACCCAGCATTTAATCAATATACAAAATTACTCAAATGCTCATCAGTATTCATACCCGAGTGATCTTAAACAAATGCAACACCTCTTGACTTGAAATTTTCTTCAACGCTTTAGATTGCACGTTCTTGGACTTGAACTATGTCGTAGGCTCAACTAAACTCATTAGACTCCATAATTAAAACTACCCTAGACTTAATTTATTTTTTCCGGTATTAAGCCAATTAAAACAAAAGTACATGATAAGAATTATGTTCATATAAATCTCCCCCTTTGGCATTCCGGGACAAAACTAAACAAAATGATATATGCCGTAAACAAATACATGTCCTAGCCCAAAACTCAAAAATATAAAAATACAGGACATAGTGAAACTGAATAAATAGCAAGCATCCGAATCAGATTATGTCTCTGAATGGCAATCATCTGAATCTATCCATGAATGTGATGTATCAAGTATCAACAAATATCTGAATCTCTGAAAACAATACCTACACACACGAGACATAAACATATATCCAAGTGAAGTATGGAGGAATAAAACAAATATAATATCATCATAAATACTCCCCTTACATCACATATCTCTCCCCCTTTTTGCCTCGAATAGACAAAAGGTGGGACAAACACACCAAGTCTAGCATGAATATATGAGAATGAGCAACATGGATAGAGAAATAATATCAGTGTGTCAATGGATAAGAAAATAGCAGTATCTGAAGCATAATAAGAGAATCACTAAACTGTAAATGAAACTGTACATCCATGTCATAAAATAAGCCAAGAGTGATGCAATGGTCCAGAAGAGTACATCATATCTGAGAATAAATAAATACATCAAGAATCACAATGTCTTAGATAAAATAAAACAAATACAACTAAGCATCGGCAGGAGCATCATCATCATTATCAGAATATGTAGATGAAATATGACCTAATTCGGAAGAACCTTCCCCTCTCATCTGCTCTCTCTGCCTCATCTCATCAAAAAATGCTGTTATCCTGGACTTTGCAAGAACACGGGCTTTGACCTCAGCATCAAATCCGGCCATGATAGAGTCATACATCCTGGACTGAGCAGCTACATGTGCCTGTAAAGACGAAACCTCCTCCTCAATAGGATAAGTGGGAGCACGAGTGGGGGGTGGTGGCTGAGAAAACTCGGAGGTGCTCGGGACAGTGTGATCACCAGGCTGATAGGGATCAACATCGGGGAAGGATCCCTCAGGTGGTAGAGCACAAGATCTCGCTGCTTGAGGCAGATGACTCTCGGAACGAGTGAAAGTATTATGATCAATAACGGCAGGCGAAGGGAGACGCTGATCACCCTCTAAAAAAGGAACCCCGGTAGTAGTGCAAATGATGGAGATGAGAATTCCAAACAGAAGAGCAGGGCGAACTGGGATGGTACCACTAACGTTAATAGACAATATAACACGAAGCATGACTGTTGGTATATCGATATCCCACCTCTGAGAAACGTGATAAATGAAATAGACAATGTGAGATCCAATATGAGTATGATTTATCCTAGGATAAATGGACGCTGACACAAACCTATTAAGTACACGAAAGGCAAGAAAAAGCTAGTGATGGTACATAGTAGTACCTGCCCGGGGAATCTCCCAGAAGTACTGATGCAGAATATCATCATAGGTAGGTCCATCTTCAGTATAACGAGGAAACATAGTGTCAGGAACATGATGAAGGTGCAAACAGGCAGCTATGAGATCTTCTGTGATGGGAACAAGAATGCCAAGAACAGTAGAAAATATCCCCTCAACGTAGGGAAGAGAGCAAAAGAAAAACTCTCGAACAATGTCCGAATAAACAACCCCGTACAAACATATAATCCCATCCCCTATCAGACAACCAGTGCTGAAGGCCTAACCCCCAAAACTCAGAATATCGAAACACCCTCACTGGGAAAACAGACCGAATGTGTAGACCCAATAAAGAGTAATGATCATACTCAACATGAGTGGCCCATCTCACTGGGGAATACGGGGGCCTACTGGCCTGAGCTCTTCGAGCTCAAGTAGATGGGGGTGGCGCGTCGAGTTAGCCTGTCAGAGCACCACGACGACGAGGTGCCATGACGAAAGAGTGTAATGTGTGATGAGAGAAAGGGAACAGTCGTCGAGGAACACACACACACACCTAAGAACCTATCTCCGTACAATAGTCCAACCGAGCCTCCGCGAACACTAATAACAACCAACAGCCAAAAATTAGCAATGTAATTCTAAAAACAACAACCAATTTCTTCTCAAACAGAGGATTTAAAAAAAATGTGAACAGTTTTACCTTGAAATCATCGAAGAATGGGAAATCGTCGCCGAAGTACATAGTGTAAGAGTCTGAAGGAACACACGCCGAAGACCAAAACACAAACAAAAACCTTGCCGGAGAAATAAAGATGGGGTAATGAGACAGTTATCGGCGAACAAACCTCATGGTGACACACACACCGGAGACACAATGATTAAGACCACAGATTGGTAGTTGCTGGTTGAAAACAAAAGTCAGAATAGAGCTGACGATGCTGGATCTGTGAAGAGAGGTAAATCGAGAACTACGAAGCTTCAAAAGCTTAACAATGGAGGTTTTTGAACAAACTAGAGCAGTTGCGATGCTCGAGAGAAAGGGGTATGAGAGAATGACAGGAGAGAAGGGAGGTCGTCTGATGTTTAAATAAACCCTCATCTCGTTAGATGTCGTTCGAACGACTTGAATAAGTCTCTTGAACGATTTGAGGATGTCCCTTAAATGACAGCTACACACGATAACTCATGTCGTTCGAACGAGAAAATTTAAAATCCCAGAAATACCCCAAAACATTCAGTATTTGACCAATGAAAAAATTATCCCAAAACAGTACCTGGAACACAGAAACAGACTGTAAAATAGAAAACAGTGTAAAAAGTGACAAATGGGAATTACATGTTAACATGGTACTAATGTGCTCAATTATGAAAGTGGATTGATTGGGAGTGAACTACAACAAATGAGTTATCATTTCAATACATCGAATCGATCAAAGAGTTCTAATTGATAGCAACGAATCATCGAACTTCATCAAAGCCATGTGTGAAAAAATAAGTGTGAGTTTGATGAACTAAACGTACTCCACATGCATATAGGTTCGGATTGTTGACGATTCTACAAGCAATAACATCATGGTACGATGTTTCAACATAGGATTCATGGTGCAAACCGGTTTAAATTAATTTCCAACCAAAATCCCTCATATATATGAAATTTTCAAGATATTTAGAAAAATCTATCAATCTCAACTTAGAGAAAGTCCTATAGGCTCCAATTATTGGCATGTGAATTTTTTATTGCCTTGATTTTCTTTTGGGCTCTTTTAAACGGTGGCTTTCACGACAAGTCAATTTTATACTCTCGTAGCCCTTTCTCGCGAACACTCATCATTTTTTATTATCAATTCTCACGAAAAATGATTCTTACAAGCACCCCTCCTCCTTATGTTTACTTATGGATAGATGACAAAATTGAGATTAGAACGTCTCACCAAACTCAAATATGCAATAGAAGTCAAACATTCATATAAACTCATGCATGTGTGCAAGGATGGCATGTAAGCAAAGTCGAATAAAAAAGCATATCAACTTCAAAACAACCCCATATTGCAAAGGTTAAGATCATTCTAAGCATCAATAATAATGACCAAATGTCCTAGCCACATGCATAATGAAATAAGGGGGGAATCAATCCCACTAATATCCCATATCAACCATGTATCCTCACAACTCAAAAACCAAAACTCTTTTTGTATTTTCAAAAGTTTTTATAAAAAGCAAACTATTTTTGTATTTTTCGAAAAGACTCAAATAAATAACAAGAACTAGAAACATGCCATAACACTAGCAAAATATAACTCATGATGTATATACTAGAGTATGAGAAACCAACCAACAACCTCAATCGAAAGATGAAAGATGAGGAGAACCACGAGCAATGATGCGAGAATCACCAAGACTAATACCTAATGCTTCTAAATCTGACTTCCTAACCCAAGTAGGTGTGAACTGATGGGTAGGGTCATTGGGAAACGGAACGGCATTAGACTTTCTAGGAGTGTTCTTAAGATCGTAGAAAAACCGTTTAAGATGACCTCTCCTATCGCAATGAGTTCAAGTGCAGATACGGTGAGAAGTGTTCCCTATAGGTCGATTATATCTCACGTTCCTAGGTGGCTCTCTTGTTTGCACATTTTTGGCTTTGGGAGAAGGTGCGACATGATTATCGAAGCCAATACCATGCCGATTATCTTTGATTTTGACGGTGCCTAAGATCTTGTCTAACTTTTCAGACCTAGACTCCAAATCAAACTTAACTTTACCCGAATCTCTCAGTTTTTCCTCAAGCTCACCTATCCGTAGAATTTTCAAACTCCAGAATTTCCTTTTTCATAGTCTCCTCGAAGACTATTTATCTCACCCTCGACATATTCTAGCTTCTCTCAAAATTTCTTTTCTTGTGCCCTAAGATCCTCAATTAAAGCATTGGAATTTTGTATTTCTATGGCATGTTCTTTCAACATAGCTCCTAATTTCACGTTTGCTTTCTTTGCTTTTAATGTTTCTCCATACAATTCTTTGAAAGCAGTTTGTAAATCTCTCTCGTCTTCGCTCTCATCCTCAGTCACCTCCTCCTCACTCTCAGGAGTATCAACGTTTGTGGCTGTGGAAGAATCATGCAAATGTAAGTCTTTATCACTTACATGACTAGCCACAAAGGTGGGAAGTTCATGCTTACTAGCAAAAAAGTTTTCTTCTTCTAGGTCATTATCACTAAGGTAAGAAACACGATTTATCGGTTTATTAGAATTCTCCCTAAGTTTAGTGGGACACTCATATATCTTGTGACCAAAACCTTCGCAGCAAAGAGACTTTTTACAATCACCCTTATTAAACAGTTTTTTAAGAGCCGTTTTCATGTGAGATTTCCAATTAGATGATTCAAACAAGTGAATTCTAAAATCATCAAAACCACCGAAAGGCATACCTAAAGACACTGGATCACAAACACAATAACATAGTGCAACAATCTCTGATACCAATTTGAAATGATCCTTTAGTGTGCCCTTTAGGTAAAAAAAACTTTGTTCCAATTTTTAGTTAAAACCAATTTTAACTTCTTAAACCCTAAACATGCATCTAAGTGATTAGATCCATTCGAAATTGTTCTGCCTTTTTTAAACTTTCGCAGAACCATTTTATTATATAACTGGGCAACACAGAGTCCAAGAAAATGAAAACATGAAAATCGAGGCGGTGGGTCGTTCGAGCGAGATGAGATCTCGTTCGCGCGACAGGTGAATGTCGTTTGAACGACTTGCTATCTCGTTCGAGTGACCTACATTATTTTAAGTTAATATTTTTCTTTTAAATTAATCCTCGAATTTTCTTTAAACTTTTTGCAACTCATAAATATTTTTAAAACGTAAAAATATTTAATTCCCAATTATTTAAATCACCCACATTTAATAAATATACAAAATTACTCAATTACTCAATTGCTCATTAGTATTCATACCCGAGTGATCATAAACAAATGCAACACCTCTTGACTTGAAATTTTCTTCAATGTTTTAGATTGCACATTCTTGGACTTGGACTTAGTCGTAGGCTCAACTAAACTCATTGGACTCCATAATTAAAACTAGCCTAGACTTAATTTATTTTATCTGGAATTAATCCAATTAAAACAAAAGTACATGATAAGAATTATGTTCTTACAGCAGACAGTATTGATGAGTGTGACACCACCCGTAGACGACAAAAACTTATTATACCAGAGATGGAGCCCACAGTTAAGTGTAGCAATAGCTTCCTAGAAAAGATGACGAGTAACCCGCCCAGTAAGTAAGGTAAGGCCCAGTTATTTTTCATGTCCCTGATAACGAGAAATCTGCATCTGCTGGATAGCTGTATGGCGAGTAGCATGCGGAGTGGAAAGTTCGAAAGACAAAGAAGAGTTTCGTAATTAATGGTTTGTCCATAAAGGGCCTGAAATTGGGGAAGGAGACTTGTAAATCTGTCAAGGGTAGTAGGTAGGGGTGTTAGTTATTTTCGAACTTTCGAATTTTTCGTTTTCCAATCCGAATTTTTCCAATTTTGGCACCGTTTTGTAATTTTTCTATTTTTGAATTTTCCGAAAATGGAATTGGAAATCATATATGGATTTTGAATTTCTGAATTTTCGATCCAAATTTTCCAATATCAGACCGATCCGATCAATCCAAAATATTTTCCGAAATAATAATATTTTTGTTTATTTTAATACATTTTTACTATCCTTATTTGTATATAAAATTTATTATTTATTAGTTTAATATTGACCCTCCATTTAAAACCATCTCAACCATTAATATATACCCATATATATTAGCCTTCTACATCATACTAACCCTAAATCGAAAGACAACATCCGGAATTATATTCAATTGTTATGCGAATTTAGATTCCAATGATGGTTTATATTAAGTTTCCCTCATCTTCCTTTTGTTCATTTTTTGTATCTGAAATACTGATGCACATGTTCTGCTACAGCTGTTAACCATTCGTGTATTTTCTTTTTTTAAGTAGGTAAGCAGTAGTTTTTTTCATTCACGTAGCTTTGTAGTTTCTTAGTATCATTGTCAAGCCTTGATTGATCTTTCTCCAAAATGGTAAGAGATTCATAGCTCTGTAGTTTATTGCATTTTCAAAATGGTATTAGATGCATAACCTTGTCATTCATATAGCTCCGTAGTTTATTGCATAGGTGGTGAAAAGTGGAGTGTTTGATTTTTATTTTTATTTAAAAAATATCCTTTTGAAAAATGACATTTCTCATATTTTTCAAAAATATTATAACTGATAATTCCGATTATTCCGATATTTTTATTAATAATAAAATTTCCAAAATTTTTGAATATTCCGAATTAACCGAATAGGAAAAAAAATGATTTTCTGATTTTTATTTTTTCCGAATTGGAAAGGATTTTAAAATTCTAAAAATTTTGGAATTTTTTTCGAACACCCCTTTCCAATCCAATCAATCCGAAACACACCCCTAGTAGCATGAGTGGGCTGCAGAAAGAAAATACAATCATCGGCAAAAGCTAATGCTAGAACACGTGGACCTTGTCTGGATGTGCGAAGGGCAGTCATACGATGATGAGTGCACTCGCTATCCATAGTACGGAGCAAAACATCCAAAGAAAGAATAAAAAAATACGGTGAGAGGGGGTCCCTTTGATGAAGACCACGAGTGGGGCAAAAATATTTGCCAAGGTGACCGTTAATTAAAGTTTGATACGAAGGAGTGGAGATACAGGTCATAATGAACTGTATCCATTTTTTCGGGAAGCCATGTTTACTGAGAACCCCGTGAATAAAAGGCGATTCCAATTGGTCATAAGCTTTCTGTAAGTCAAGATTGATAGCACAACTACCCTTTTTCAATTTGGAAGTATGCATAGAATGCATAATATCATGAGTTAGCAAGATGTTGTCTTGGATGTGCCGATTAGTAATAAAAGTCGATTGGTAAGGGGAGACAAGGTATTACATAATTGGACACATTCAGGCGACAATAATAGAAGAGATAAGCTTATAAATCACATTACACAAGCTTATAGGTCGAAAATGCATCACTTGTGTAGGGTTTTTTATTTTGGGAATGAAGATGAGAAAGGTCTGATTCAGTACCGATGACATGTAACTGGTATGAAAGAACTGTTGGACAAGACAAGTCACCAAAGGCCCTACAACTGACTAGTGAATTTGGAAAAATTCAGTAGTTAGTCCATCAGGACCTGGGCTCTTATTATGTCCCAATGGCCACAGCACCGTATGAATTTCCAAGGCAAAGACCTCCTCGAGAAGCCGAGAACAGTTTCTGTTGATTTTTTTTATATTAGAATGCATTCCAAATGAATAATTTTGTAATTGTTATTATTATTTTGTTTAAGTAATTCCAACACAAAGTTAAAAACGAACACAAAATCAGCTTGTTGAGTTTTGGTGAGGAGAGAGATTTTGGTGAGCTTGGTGAGATAACATATTTCTTTTTCTCTTTCCTATGTGGACAGTTCCAAGTAGGTGTGTCCATGAATTGTGTTGAAATAGAGGGTCTCCGTTATTAAAACTCATGATGTTGTTGCTCGCATAGGCCCCCCCCCCCCAAAAAAAAATAGTAGTGTTAATTTATAAAAAAAGTAGTGTTAAAATATAAATTCAGCCTGCCAAAAATATAAATTCAGCGCACCCCTAATAGGACTTTTGGTGATTTTTCTCAAAATAATTTAAATAACCTCAAAAAAATTCGGCTCGGGGGCTCCCGCCTCCAAACCCCCGGATATCACCCTTAAGACAGCCCGTTCTGACACAAATTCTTGGCTCCGCCACTTTGGTCGTCTTCTTTGTTGTCTTCGATGTCCGAATTTAATACATCATGAGCAAGCAAGAACCTAAAGATTAATCTTATGAAAAGTTTTAGCATTTTTTTGTGCACGAAGACAGCACACAAAACCAAACAAAACAATATATATGCCATGAACAAACAAATAAAAAATGAACACAGATTTGATGTGGTGTGACAAAATTACTTTTTCCAGATCTACTAAAAGAGAACTCTTCAAATAGACGAGAATACAATTTATATTTACCTGAATGTACAAGGGTCATACGCACTCTGACCATTCCAACAGATGAGAATACTGATTACAATGGATTGAATTTACAAGAGTGATACTCTCGCTAAAACTTCGAAAACAAGATTTGAAATTCCAAGGGGCTCTTTAGTTGTTAAAAAATGAGGGTATTTTTTAGAAAAAAATTCTTTGGAGATAAAAAAATATGGAATGTGCTCAAATAAGGTATTTTTTCAAATTGAAAAATACTTTTGTATTTTTCAAATTTTCTAATTTTTCATAAAATTGAAAAATATTTTTGTTTATGTCTTCTATTTTTTGTTTTAAAAGAGGGACCCATTTCTCCCATCCCATTTTAAAAAAGGGTACCATATACCCCTTATATCTCATCCAACATATACATGGAGACCCATTTCTCTCACCACATTTCTCACATATCATTTCTCTCATATCATTTCTCTTAACTAGGGTTTGATCAGAATTTTGACCAGCTCAATCTCGCATCATATCTTGCTTAATCTCTCAACTAGTGGTGTGTGCATGATTATTTTTATTATATTGATTATATGATTTCATATGATTATGGAATGCACTTGATGCTGAGAGAGGGGGAGGGGGTGAATAGAATTTTCAATTTTTGAATATTAACATATAGAAAATGATTTTACATTTTTAACGAATGAACGCGTTTTCTAGTTGTTGAACAAAATTTCAGTTTTGAATATAACATGTAGAAAATGATTTCATATTTTTAACGAATAAATGCGTTTTCTAGTTTTCCAAAATTTTCCACAAAAATGAAATGTGAAAATGAAGATGAAAACTGAAAACTGAAAACTGAAAACAAAAAAAAATCCACAACTAAACAGCCCCTAGCGTTCTCTTGACTTTGGCTCTCTTAAAGCTTGAGTTTCTCTCTCAATACTAAATAACAACTTGCTTAAAAGGGTAAAATTGAGGAAAGAACAACCTTTAAATCCCAAGGATCAATCCTTGAGTACAGTTCACTCATCCAGCTCAATGATCAATCCTCTAACCTTTAACAGTTTTTCTTAAATTTTGAGCCAAAAGAATTCGCACCATAACCTTAACTCAAAGTTGTACCCAAATCATTTTTTTCTCTTATTCATTCATTCAACTTTTGGATTGCTGAAACAGATGTCTGATACTATTGGATTATTGTGATTACTTGAAACTATATATATTATGGGAGTTATACTCCACTAGACCTATAACAAGCACCTGCAAAAAAAATAATGAACAAAGGGACATTGAAATCAAATTACTCAAATTATTCTGATTAGTGATACAGGTTGCTATGTCATAGATGTCATGGTCCACATCCCACATCGGTAGTGTAATAGGGAGATCTTTCGTATATATACAGGTCCAAATGAAACCAATTGATAACTTGTGTTAGCACTTTTGCATGAGAACCCATGGTGTTAAATATGGTATAGAGTCGACCCAGAGCCACTACTAAAGTGTGTTGTTTACTATTAAGAGTCACACGTCATGACCCACATCCGTGTTCATTGTGTAATACGGAGATCTTGGCTATCTATGTAAATTTTGTGAGTTGGTGAGGGTCATAACAAGCCAAAATTATTGGTATGTTAGTTTTTGGGTATATATGTAGGTTCAATGATCTAAATCTATAACTTAGGCTATAAATTCATGCAAAACCCCCATGGTGTTATATATGGTATCAGAGCCCACACAAGCCCACCACTACCAATGAGCTGGAATTGTAGTTTGTGATCTATAATACAACCGTGATGAGGACATTAGGAGTTTAATGGAGGGGAGTTTGCAATGATCCTCTTCCCCCAATGATACTAAATATTGGAATATTTCGGTATTATATATGTAGGTTCAACGAACCCAATTTATATCTTGATCTATTACTTTTGGGGGAGAAACCATGGTGTTACATACACTATAGGACTTGACCTAAGCCTACTACTATATTGGTGTGTGGTTTGTGATTCCTCTCTAGCGTGCTCTTAAGAGATTTAATGGATAGAGTTTGTCATGAACTACATTAATAATTTGATAGATAAATTTCGGTTACATATGTAGTCTCTAATAACATATCAAAGATCTACAATCAAATGGAATAGAGAAAAGAGGGACTAAGGTTTCATATTAATATAAAACTACAATATAATATAATGATAAGAAAGAAGAGAAAATATATGTCCTACTATAATCATCTAATTATAAAATAAAAGGAAAAATACTAAAGTACCCTTAATGCTAAATAAAACTCTAATATCCCCCTCAAACTCATGATGATGCGGCGGGAAGCATTGAGAGTTTGCCAACCAAAAAATAAAAACCCTGAACTGGATGAGACTTCGTAAACAAATCAACTATCTATGTGGAAGAAGGAACAAAAGGCAAAGTGATGACGCCATACGTAAGATGATGGCGAGTGATATGACAATCAATCTTGATGTGCTTACTCCTCTCATGAGAAACCGATTTGTGAGCAATCTAAATAGCACTCTTACTATCACAGCACATAAGAGTGGGCTGAGAGAGGGACACACACATATTTGCAAGAAACCAACATAGCCAAACAACCTCACTAGTAGTATAAGCCACAACACGATACTCAGCTACCGTGCAAGACACAAAAAATAACAGCTTACTTTTTGCTCTTATAAGAAACAAGAGAATCTCCCAAAAATACACAAAATTGAATAACTGACTTGCGGTCTGTAGGATCATCGGCCCAATCAGCATCAGAATATGCACGCAGATCTAAAGAAGAATATGAAGGAAGTAAAAGACTCTAAAAGTGAGTGCCCCTCAAGTATCGCAATATATGATAAAAAGCTACCCAATGAACCGTAGTAGGGGTAGTAACAAACTGACTAACCACATGGACCGCATGAGCTATATCTAGACGAGTAATACTAAGATAAACCAAGTTGCCCATAATAGTACGATATAAGGTAGGATCAGGCAAAAGAACATCATCATACGAGAAAAGATGAACATTAAGCTTCAGAGGGGTATCAATAATCTTAGTATCAGTGAGGTGAGGATGCTCAAGAATGTCCCCGATGTACTTAGACTGTGAGAGAAGATAACCCTTTCGAGAATGAGCTACCTCAATACCCAAAAATTAACGTAGGAGACCCAAATCCTTCATCTAAAAAAATGAGATAATTCAGACTTCAATGCCGTAATTCCACCAACATCATCCCCAGTAATAATCATATCATCAACATACAAAGAGACCAGAATAGGACCACCCGAGGTGCACTTGATAAAGAGAGTTGAATCATGCTCGCTTGGAAGGAACCCAAAAGAGGTAACTAGGGTAGAAAACTTCTCAAACCAAGTCCGTGGTGCCTGTTTGAGACCATATAAGACTTTCTGAAGCCTACAAACTTCACCAAGACCATGAGGAACACTCGGGGGAGGAGTCATATAAACCTCCCCGTGAATATCGCCATTCAAGAATGAATTTTTAACATCCATTTGCAATATATGCCACTGACGGACAAATGCAACATCAATAAGAGTACGGATACTAGTCAATTTGGAAACAGAATCAAAGGTCTCATCATAATCCATACCATATTGCTGAGTAAAACCCTGAACAACCAATATTGATTTGTACCTCTCAACTGACCCATCTGACCTGGTTTTTATTTTATATACCCAACTAGATCCAATTTCCCACTTACCAGCAGGTAAGGGGCCAAACTCCAAGTATTTTTCTAATTCAAAGTAGAGAGTTCATTAGCCATAGCCTGCTGCCAAAGAGGATCAAGAGTTGCCTTTATATAAGGTAAATTCTTAGAGAGGCAGTGAACAGAGGATATAAATGAAGCAAAAGAATCTAAATAACAAGAATAAAAAAATCTGGTGATTGAGTGGCCTTACGTGTACGTTTTGGATAGTGAGAAGGAGGTTCCACCATTTCAGTAGGTTCTTGGGTGGCCACACGAAAATGGGGGCATAAGGAGCATCAGATGGTAAAGTACTTGTATCAGTAGAAATAATAGGAGCAGGGGGAACATGGCTAGGGTGGCACACTGTGAGTGGTGCAAGGTCCTTGAGATGGCACACTCTCCTTATTATCAGAGAACGGATCGATATTGAAGATATTAGATTTAGTGAGTTCATGAGGACTATCAGGAATACAAAAGAAAGGGATGTGCTGAAGAAATACAATACGGAGAGAGACATATAATGTTTTAATAACTAGATCATAATAACGATATCCCTTTTGACCCTCACTATAACCAAGAAAGACAAAAATAGATGACTTTGGAGATATTTTGGTACGTTCCACATGAGGTCGAAGAATAAAACAAGTAAAACCAAATACCTTTAAGGAAGAATAATCAGGGGAATACCCATACACTTTTCAAAAGGTGACAAACCTGAGCAATGAGAGGTCAGAATCTTATTAATCAGATTGACAGCAGTAAGGATAACCTCTCCCTAAAACTCACTAGGGACATATGCGGATAATAAAAGAGAGCGAGCAATTTCAACAATGTGCCTATGTTTCCTATCAGCAACACCATTTTTCTCAGGAGTGTCAGTACAAGATGATTGGTGAATAGTTCCATATAAATCAAGAAACTCACCGAATATTTGAGAAGTATATTCCCCACCCAAATCGCATCTAAAACATTTTATAATAGTAGAATGTTGAGTTTTGATAAAGGCATAAAATTTATTATAAATATAAAAAAAAATCCGAACTTCGTTTCATGAGAAAAACCCAACAATAACACTTATATTCATCAATAAATGAGATATAATATCGATGCCCTCCTCTTGTAATAATAGGAGAGGGTCCCCACACATCAGAATGAATGAGATCAAAGGGTGTAAAAGTAGAGGAAATACTTCTATTAAAAGGTAAAGTTAAAAAATTTGCAAGTTTACAACCTCTACAATGAGAGATATCATAAGGTGCAAATCTCCTAATATTCCCGTAGAAGCTAAATATTTTAATCGTGACCCTAAGACATAACCAAGACGAGAGTTCCATAAATAAAATCTAGACGAATCTAAACTCAAATGAAAGGATGACAAGTCAACACTGGAAGCTGCAACCATTATTACTTTGAGTTTCTCCACGATGTACAATCCCCCCTACCTACGGCCTATCCCAATCATCTTTTGAGACCATGGATCCTGCACATGACAAAAGGTAGAAGAAAAGGAAACTGAGTAACCAGCATCACATAATTGATTAACATAAATAAGATTCATTGTAAGCTTAGGAATGTGGTAAACATTTGATAGAGAGAAGTTGGGTGAGTCAATAGTCCTAACACCCATTGAGGGAATAGGAGTACCATGAACAATCATAACAGAAAATGAAGAAGTGGGATAAAAACCAAAAGAGGATAAATTTGGTGACATGTAATTAGAAGCGCCGGAGTATAGAATCCAAATACCTGAGGACTTACCTGATGAAGAGATGAACATAGCATCTATCTATGTGGCAAGAAACTTTGGAACCTACTCAGCAAGAAAAGACATGGATGGAGTTGATGAGGAAGACCCCAATGCAAATGAGTCTGATAGCAGTACAACTACTGCATTATTAGGTAGTGAAGGCCTATACGAATGTTGTTGAGATTGGTTATTGGATTTCCAAGTAGAAAACTATTGCTGAGGTGGTCGATTATTTGATTGTTATTGTTGTTGTTGCAGTGCTCGTAACTTAGGGCACTGAGACTTCCAATGACTCTTATCCTTACAGTATTTACATTCATTACCGTCAACTCTCGAATAACGCTTGGTCTGATTACTGGAAATTGGGCGGGAGAAGGCTGCGAAAACATATGGATTAAGGTCCGAAGAAATTACCTTCCCTGATTGAGTCTTGAGACAAATCTCCTTGGCTAACAACTTGTGAACAAAATAATCAATATTTGGAAATGGGAAACGAGGAAGAATCGACCAACAAAGACCCTCAAAATCATCACGCAATGCCATCAAAAATTGAACCAAGCGTTGTTCCTCCATATTGGAAATCTTTGGTGGAAAGGCCGACAATTCAGTTGACTCTTTGAGAGCCAACTGATCCTAAAGATCTGTCATAGTTGAATAGAAATCTTGGATAATTAATTTTTCTTTCCTTAAGATCCCGAATATCACACTCTAACTAGTACTTTTTACAAAATTAGATTGCATATACATTCTGCCCATTCCAAACATCTTTTGCATATTCATACTTATCCAACTGCATACCTATGGAAGGTGAAACTGAGTTGTTGATCCAAGTGATGATTTTTAAATTGTTTTCTTCCCAAACATCTAACAACTCTACATATTTTTCAACGTTCGCCTTATCGTTAGGCTTACTCAAATCTCTATTAATGTAACCCCAAAGCTTCTTCCCCTTCATTAAATTCTTCATAACATAACTCTAATACATATAATTTTTTTCCATCTAATCTGACATTAATCGATTGTAGTAAATCATCTCTTTCACCGTCCATTGCAAAAATAAACAATCAAACAGTCCCAAACATAACCAAATAAAATTAACTAAACAATTAATCGAACAAATGGGAGGGAAAATGATCATCAATACCTTCGAAATAGTCAAGCGAACAGAAAAAATACCTCCGAAAAAAGAGGGACTAGGGTTTCATATTAATATAAAACTAGAATACAATACAATGAAAATATATGTCCTACTACAATCACTTAATAGTAAAATAAAACGGAAAATACTAAAGTACCCTTACTGCTAAATAAAACTCTAATAATCTCAACAGTGGAGGATCCAAGATTTTACATGAGGGGGGGTCATAATTCATCGCCAATGTTAAGGAATTTTGTTTTAGTGAGGGGGTCGGGATTTTAGGTGAGGGGAGCCCTCGAGGAAAAAGTTTGGGGGTTACTTCGTAGTTCTTCAACAAATAATTACTAATTTTGGGCTTAATTAAATTAATGAGCAGTAATATTAAACAACAATATCTGATTTATGCACAAATCAAATAGCCATAACAATAACATTTAACTAGATAGTAGGTTAGATGGCCATAGAGAGAGATGAAAGGTGGAACAAAGGAGTCGAACTAGAGAGGAGATATAAAATTTATCGGATGAGGTAAGTTTATGACAAAGATCTGCATCGAGTAGCTTTCGTTTAAAAAAAACATTTAATATATTAACACACCTTTAACTTTCAAACCTTACCCTTAAACCCCCTATACTTTAAAAAATTAATTATATAACTAGGGATCTTTTTTGTAATATTTTTTCAAGGGTTAATTGACCCCCCTTGCCCCAACATAGATCCCCCTCTGAGTCTTAATAAACCAAATTGATAAGTTGTGCCAGCACTATTAGCAAACTCATGGTGTTATTAATGGTATTAAAGTCGAACATATTGATGTGGATCATTCAGGTGAGTGACCAAGAATCATTGGTGTGTGGTTAAGTGAACCCAACATATGACTACTTTTTGGATTTTAAAAAAAAATTAGTAATATCCCTTTTGGGTGAGTTAGGACGGATAACATATTCGACTCATTTAAAATTGTTGGTATTCGATTGCATAATTTAAACTATAATTATTGAGCTCTGGCTATTTTCTTTTTAATAGGCAGAGAATGATAAGACTATGTTAATAAAACAACCAAGAACCGCTCTTATTATATTATGGGCAGTCAAGGGCAAAAGGTGACAAATGAATAATTTAAATACTATATTCTTCATGGCAATTTAAATGACTTCTCCTTAGGTTTTCTATTATCCATAACTCAGACAACCAAAGATAGATGTGTATCACGTGAAAAAGCTTTACACAAAATCCAACTTTTGATCAAGGATATATTTTATTTGAGGTGAATTACATTAAATTCACATTTCAACTTTAACTAAATTTCCCAATACTCATTCAAAACAACCAAACACTTCTAGTTAACACTATATATAAAAAAGAAAAAATGCCAACTCATGTAAATATTGAAAGAAAATAAGCCCAAAATCATCTCCAGATAGTAAGTCTCAAACACTAACTTCGCCGCTGGAGTCACCCAGAGATTTCCCACCAGTCATTTTTCCAGTGTCGTCACTACCCTCTCCCCAGCGTCGTCGTCACCCTAATATCTCTCCCCGTCCATATGATATATAGATAAGGTGTATACATACGCATAGATCCATATATATGCATAACTCCATGTCTATTTATGTATTGATAAAGGTATATATATATACATTGTATATATGAATGCATATAAACACGCATACATATAGAAATACATCGATTTTTATAGACAGGTTAAGGAACGGATGCTAGTTCCTGAGTTGAAAGACGGACGTCGGTTTCTTACCTTTTTCGACAACCAGGGATACTGCCGCCTATGACTTAATATTCCTCTAACCTACCTCCTTCGGAGACCTCCATGCCCCGTTGAAATATGTTCTCCAATGACTTTTCTTATTTATCAGGGTCCTCACAAGCGACAAACATCACTGTAGATTAAGAATTGTCTGAGGAAATATTTCAATAGAGAATTAAAGTCGCCGAAGAAAGGTTAGGGGAATCATGGTTCATCGATGTTGGGACCTCAAGTCACCGTAAAAGGTCAAAAAATAGCGTTCTCTTTTAAGGTCTAGAATGAAAAATATGAATTTGCGTATATATAGTCAGATAAAAGTATATATAGAGGGAGGGGGTCACAAAGGCGTTGAGTTGTAGAGGAGATTGGATTTTTAGGGTGATGTTTGGTTGTGAATTAAATGATTATCTATGAGCCGCTAAGCGCAACCCAAATATAACTCCAAAATACCACAAGCCTAATTTTACTTCAAAATACCACTCATATTTAATTTATACTTCATTATACCACATATAAGGCCTCCCACTACTTCAATTGTAAAAAATCATTTGACATAGTTTTCCTCCTTCTCTTTACACATCCAAACCTTTAAACTTCTCAACATCAAGACCTCCCAAATTCAAAGGCTAAAAACAAATCATATACTACAAATTAATCCCTTACATATTGGTACTAAAAATAAAGTGAATAATGTTTGAAAACCTCAAAATAATTAATGTAAATAATTCTTTATCAAACAATTGAACACCTCATTGTGAATTCAATCTATAAATACATTACGATTTGAATCCAATCTCAAAAGCATTGTAAATGCTCTTATGAAAACCTAATTCATATTACTAGTTGAATCCAATCTCCCAAAAAATTAAATTTGAGATCCATATCACTCTAAAGAATTCGATGAATCTCTGTTGGTATAGTTTTATTATTATTTTTTTTGCATTTTAAAACCAACGAATGGTTTTTGAAACCAACCAAACCTTTGTAATTGTTTTTTGAATCCAACGAATCAATGTAATTGGTTTTAAAAATCAATTAGTTTTTGAAACAATTTGGTTCTTAAACTTCCTAGTGTTTCGTTCGGAGTAAAACAATTAGACAAAAACCTCAATCTCGTTATGTTTATGACAATTGGTGTTACTCATTTTAACTTAACATCATTAGGGACCTTTACCCCAAATTGTAATCCCTTTCTCATCACAATTATGATGACCCAAAGTTGGATTCTTTGAATAACTTCATTCAGGTAAAACACCATGAGGTGTGATCCCCTATTCGTTAGGTTTCTACGGAGCTAAGAATAATATTTCGTTGCCATTCCCCGAAAAGAAGATTGAACATTTTTGGGTTTGCATATTTTTGGGTTTGATCATTTATCTTTGTATTCTAGTTATCAATGTATATTAGTTATTCATGTATGTTAGTTTATTCATTACATCTATGTTTTAAATTTAGTTTATTCGGGTCATCTGTGTTTGTAATTTAGTTATTCACATGTCATCTATATTTGTAATTTAGCTATTCACATGTCATCTATGATTGCAGTTTAGTTTATTCATGTCATCTATGTTTGTAATTTAGTTATTCGCATGTCATCAATGTTTATAATTTAGTTTATTCATGTATAATAGTTATTGATGTATTTTAGCTATTCACATATGTTCTATGTTAGAAGAATTTATTAATATGTTCTCTCTGTTTGAATGCAAGTCATTAATGGATAAAGTTATATGCTACTCCCGTTCTAAGAGGAAGTCGGTTACTGCTTCTGAGAGGAAGCCCCGAGAAGAAATTAATTCTTTATCTAGTTTTATAGAGGGCAATGTTTTGGTTGGGGCCTAGGGCCATGCAGATGCTCTTGTAGAGGGGCATGTGTTAGAGGGGCATGCTGAGGATCCTTCAAATTTTAATATAGAGGGCCATGCGGAGGATCCTAATGAGGGCCATGGTGATGATCTTGGACCATCCAGTAACCCATCACAAGGATAACACAGGTAACCTATCGCATATAGTAAAAACAAGGTAGTCGACGCTGGATCATCGCTTGAGGTATATGGGGGGTCCTAAGGAACTCACTCGTTTGAAGAATTTCAAGGATTATATTACATATGGTATATGGACCGGATCAGTGGTAATCCCATTTTTAAATTTAACTATTCAAAAATATTATTTTTTGTAACTTATAAAAAATATTGATATGCTTTCTATTGAATTGTAGGTTGAACGACTGTCGTTGCTCCGTATCAACCACCGAACGAAGATAAATGAATGGATTTTTAAAGATCTTAATAATAGGGTGCGTAGGAGGGTGGAAAGGGAAACACTCTATGGCTTGATAAAATACAACCATAGGTATATTGACTATGCATTGGTTTTGGCTTTCGTTGCACGATGGCATCTCGAGACAAATAGCTTTCACATGCCATTTTGGGATAAGCCCATCACTCATGATGACATGGCTCAAATCCTCCACATAACTCTAGTTGGTGACCCTTTATTTAGCCCCAACATTCCTATTCCAGATGAGGAGGTGATTTAAATACCTTACGTTATTGACTTAGTAGTTGAGTGCTTGGGCATAAGTAAGGCCGATGCGAAATTAGAGTGCAGTGAGTCATATGCGGTTCGATTGAATTGGATCACTCCAAAGTTTAAGGAACGAGACAAAGATGAGAATGTTGCCTCTCATGTGAAAGGCCATGGTGCGAGGGCTTATATACTTTACTTTATCAGATACACTATTTTCCCCGATATGACCAAAAATAAAATCTATGTCTATTACTTCCAAGTTTTAAAGGATTTGAAGAGGGTGGACCGACTAGCTTGGGGCATGGGAATTCTTTTTTACCTGTACAGGAAACTTGGCCTTTCATCAAGGTCATGTATTAAGAAAATAAATGATTGTCTATCCCTACAATAGGTAACTAGTAAATTTTTGTGATATATTTAATTATACATGTAATGAATTGTCTAATTTCATGTTAGTAATCACTAATTTCATTTTGTAATCGTATGATGTTTTGTAGTCTTGGATTTATGAGCACTTTACTAGGTTGGGGGCATGCTACCACATGGATTTCAACAATACAATGCCCAAAATTACGCATTGGGAATTTCAATCAGCCTCTCAGAAGAATGATTTTCAAAATCTCATAAACTACCAAGAATAGCTCGATGATACGCCAACAGAGAATGTAAGTGGTTTACATTTTCTTTACAATTAACTTTTGGAATATTCATACCCTAATTATTAGTTTGTTTGTAGATGTTTTGGGATCCTTATAAGGATTCCAGGGACGCATACCCATTCCCCGGTGTTGCTTTCTGTAGTGGCATCATCATTTATTTTGATGTTGTCGAGCCATACTATCTAGAAAGATGTCTCAGAGAATCTGGCCTCATTCAAATCATTCCCCATGACCCAATGGCCCCTTTAAGGGATGAGAGGGGAAACACAGTTTCTAGATACAAGGTCAAGTTTGGCATGCAGAAATGATATTAAGAAAAATGGAAAGACCACATATTATCCAAAAAGTCGTGATCAATATCCGTCTCGTGCCCATGGAACTATAATGAGGATTACATGGAGTGTTTCTTAACAGAATCCCAGCTGATTGTCCAGAATCCCACCTACCGGTAGTCCAAAGCAATAAAAACGTTACTGGTAAGTATTAAACTTGTAATCATTTTCATACTTTAACTAATTCTCATATACAAATGATGTTCATCAAGCGGACAAAGTACGCAAAGCGATGGAGTTGCTGAGAAAGAATTAGGAAGATGGCATTGCTACAGATGCACTACATTACTTGGGATGAATTAAGAATCTTACCAAATACTAACGGCAACAGTTGGGGTGGCTCGCTGGATTATCATCGAGGATCATATGAAGAAAAAGACTAAAAATCATGAAATATACAATGAAAAAGGGAAAAGAAGGGCAAAGGGGGATGAGGGAGCAAAAAGAAAAAGTAAATGAAGTTCGTAATTGTAATGGGGTTCAATTTTATAACTAAGGATGGGGTACATTTGGATTATGTTATCAATTTTGTAATTTAGATGGGGTTCAAAATGAAGTTGGAATGTGTTGTCAATCTTGGATTATTAATAGTTTCAATGTTAGAATATGTTATCAATGTTGGAATATGTTATCAATGTTGGAATATGTTATAAATGTTATTAATGTTCGAATATGTTATCAATGTTATCAACATTATCAATGTTGAAATAAGTTATCAATGTTAGAATATGCTATCAATTTTGTTATCAATGTTAGATTACATATATTAGTTTCAATCTGTTAATTAAGGATGGGGTACAAATGTTAGTTTCAATGTTAGATCATTATGTCTAGTTCAAGGTATTTATACCGATATATGGTTACTTCATCGTTGTAAAAATTTCGAACAAGCAACAAGATATACTGGTTCAGGATAATCATCCCTAATAGTGGTATTTTGGTTTCCAGAGATGGTACTTGGTTCGAGGTATTCATACCGATGTGTAGATATTAGTTCATGGTGTTTACAACGAACCAAGACTTCATCAAGTCTAGTTCGGGAGTATTCATGCCTATATAAGGTTACTTTCTCGTTGTAAAGATGATGAAAAAATTCAATACATTTGGTTCAGGATAATCATCCCTAACAGTGGTATTTTGGTTTCTAGGTCTTTTATTTGATTTTTTATCTACATCCTGAATAATAGTACTTGATTTGTCATATTCATGTCGAATGAAGCTTAACATTGCATCATTAATACTCTAACACTAACAAACCCACAATAATACCACAACATTAATACTCTGACATTTATCACAACGTTAATCCAACATTAATAACATATATTTTACATTAACAGACCAACTTCATGATAACTACATTAACAATACACAATGAAATCCATTGCATATAAGAGTGAAATTCATTACATATGTTATTGTGGTGACAATTATATTCAACACAAATAAATGAGAAAATCGTAATCACCAAGGAAAATAAAGAACGTAAAATGACAATCACACAACACAGTATGTACGTGGTTTAGAAAGAATGCCTACGTCCACGGTGGTGCAATCAGTATTATTTTTATATACTCCGGGAAGCGTTTACAGAGAATACAATGTGTTCCTCTTGCCCTAGGCTTAGGGTTTATTTTATACCTGTTTATCTTCAGGGAGTGGGGGTGTTGGACTCCCCCACGTCCATTTTTCTCTCCTGGAATATCTCTATACGAGATTCTAGGAGAAGACTAAGTCATAACTATATTTAGTTAAGGTGAGGGGTCTGGACTTTGGACTGTTTTTATTAGGCTACTCGTCCGGGCCCATGATGGTAAATTCGGGTACCCACAATTGCCCCTAAAGTTGTTGGGCCACAATTTGGGCTCAACAAATTTAAATGATTTGTCATAATGGCTCTTTTTGTAAATCGTGCAACTCTTCCCTAAGTTGAGAACTGATTTAGGCTGCAGTTGCTTCGTGTCATGTGCACGATGATTGGGAGCATTTAAAAGTTATTTGGAGCAGCGTTCCATAGTTGCCGTTTCAAACTCTTAGTGTTCCCTCATCTTCTGCGAGTTTTAGCTGTTGTGCCCTCTTCTCCAGGTCTTCATTTTCTTCGCTTTCAATCTCCCTCGTCACCTGGTCTTGTGATCTTGCCTCGTCCAAGTTAAACTTTCATCTCGTAAGTCCCCTATGCTCTCTCTCTTTGTTCTTTATCTGTTGAGTTTTCTTTGAATTTGCAATTTAGGGTTTACAAATGACAAAGATAGGTAATCGATCAGTGTCTGAGTTTAGGAAGTTTTATAATATCCCAGAGTGGGTAGAGATTGAGTGCGACTCTCCCCCTAAGAATGTTAGAGAGATAGAGGGTGCTCATTAGATTCATGTCTTGTTGCTTTCCCAAGGGGGCTTACTTTTCCTCCAAACAATTTGTTCCTGCATTTCTTTGGTTATTTCAACATTGTTCCTGCACAGTGTTCACCCAATGTCTGGAAGATAGTCAATGGTATCCATAGAAAAAATCAACTTTATGGCACTAAATTGGGGCTCGCTGAAGTTTGTTTTTGTTATTCCTTCTCTCGAACGAGATCTGGTCTTCTCTACCTCAAGGCTAGGAGTCCTGACAGGGTATTGGTAGTAAATTTACCTAATTCCCACAAGGATTACTAGAAAGATGGCTTTCTTGCCAGGAATTGGTAGTTCTCCCCCCAGACTGAGGGGGTGAGGTATGATAGATTCACTGTTCCTTTTTATAGGGAAGAGTATATAGGTAGTATTTACTCTGCTCTTTCAATCTCCTTGTTAATGTGTGATTTTTCTAACACTTTCCTATTTTCTTTTCAGCGAGGACATAGAACTTGGAACCTGCCCTTAGCGAGGTTCGAGCTGTCGAGCTGATTAAATCTTGGAATATCAGGGAATCTTTGGTTGACAGTGAACATCCCCGGTCTGCTGCTTTCCTGCTCGAGTATAAGAACATTGGGTCCAACTTTATTACGAGGCCTGTGGATAGCATTACTGACATAGATACTTCTGAAGAAGCTGCAGTCGATCCCATTCAGTTGGACGAGGAAGAGAGAAGTTGTGAGAGTGATATCAGAGGAGGTGCTGAAGGTGGTTTTTGTGAGGCGAGCTCCAACAATGACAGTTCCTCCAGCTCAGAAGAGGTTTCTGAGGCTCAAGAGTATTCAAGTACATCTAGTAGTTCTAGCGAGGAAATGGTTCCCCTAGGAGAAACTTGATCCGTGATGATGATGATGATGTGCTTCTCACTTAGAGGTTGAAGAAGCAGAAATCCAGCAGTGGGGCTGTTTCCACTGGTTCTCAGTCTGCTGCTCAGGAGCAGGATAAGAAGAGAAAAGAAGAAGAGAAGTTAAGAGAGAAAGAGAGAAAGAGGGAAGAGGATAGGAAGAAGAGTGAAGAGAAAAAGAAGGTTGAGGAGAGGAAGAGGGTAGAGAAGGAGAAGGAGAGAGGAGAAAAGAGGAGGAGAATGAAAGTGAGGACGAAGGCTGGGCATGCCTTAGTGCCCATGTCTGCATTACTAGAGGGGGCCTCAGTTGCCATTTTCCTCAACTAGCCCCTGCACTGCTCGAAATAGAAATCCTTCCTGCTGATCGTCAAAGGACAATGGGTACTGACGAGTTAGCCTTACAAGCGAGTCAGAGGCTAGCCTTGGTAAGCCCGTTTCTCTTTTCTAATGCTTGTCAAATTCTGTTTGTTTCTTTCTTCTAATGCCTTCTTTTACTTGCAGTTCATGACTGACTTCGCTGTGCTCTATCGCTCTCGCGACGAGCTGGTGAATAAGAATGGTGAGCTGGAGAAGCAGAACGCGGCTCTAAAAGTGAAGAGTATAGAGCTCGAGGCCAGCTTGAAGGCTGCTGATGCTACTTGGACGTCATCTGATCTGGCCCTCATTAATGCCAATTGAGTGAGGGAGGCAGTGGTCAAAGAACTGAACGAACTGTGGCATGCCTATGATTTGGTCTGCTCGAGCAAGCTAGCGATGATGGAGGAGAATAAGGTGCTGGTGGAGAAGCTGAAGAAGAAGGAGTCCGAGGTCGCCACCATTAAGGAAGATTCATATAATTCCAGGTGGGCTGCTGCATATGAAGATGCTGAGGTTTAGATAGGCTATATCAGTCGTCTGAATTTTAAGAAGGGCTGGAACAAGGCCCTCTTGGCTGCCAAGGTGGATGTTGCCTCTCCCTTATTCGATGAGCACGATCCAAGCCCAAAGCCTATCATAGATGAAGCTCCTGCCCCAGCCGTCGAAGGTGTTGACCCCGCTTCATAGTTAGTTCCTGTTGATGCCCTTCTTGCTCGAGCGACACAAGTTGTCCCTCTTGACGGAGATGCTCCTACTGCTGCTGATAATGGGAAGTAGCCAGCTTCTTTTGAACAAATCGAGGTCGCCAGCTAATCTATTCTTAGGATTGCTTTTGTATTTTTGTTTGTAATGTTCCTTTCTAATTACCAATGTACTTTGATCCTTTATGAATGAAATGAAAAGACTTTTCCCTCAGTGTACTGATTAATTTTATCCTTTACTGCTCTTTTATGGCCTATAGTCGATTGATGTAGATGAATATATACCAACCACTTCTCGACTGAGAAGAATTCTTGGTCCTGATGTGAGTCCTTAATTTTTCTAGACATTTGTAAGAATTTACAAACCACTGCGATCGATGAACAAGAGTTTCATAGATTAGACGGAGCTCATTGCTAAACTGAAAGAAAGGCTTCAGGAAATGGAGAAGTTGGAGCTTATGTTCAAGAGGAAGTGAACACTCTGAGAGCAAGACTCCTCGATGCTACTGAGATTAACCAAGTCGGAGAAGTTCTATAGCAGGAAAATGAGTCCTTGAGGAGGGAAGTGTTGCGCCTCAGGGAGCATGCGTCGAGCATTGCGCCTTGCATTTTAAGGGGTTCCTCTTCGTTGCAAGCTGGCACAGGACCAAGCAATGCTCCTCCGGTGCTAAGAGGTCCTAACCCATCGACTATTCCATAAGCTGGTATAGGCATAAGAATCCTAGCTAAGGAAATGGATGAGCTCCGTGAAGATGTCCGTCGAGCATACGTGATTGCTGCTGGGCTCCAAAGGGAAGTCACACGACTGAGGCATCTATTTAAGAGAGGACCTCGATGAGTATGGGCTGATGGTTACGACCAAGGTTGGGTAGATGCTCCGATGAGGCTGAAAGAGTTTGAGGATCTCTCATTTATTAGGGGATGGTTGAGTGCCCTCAGGGAGCTGCAAGTTCTAAGGAACTCAATACTCTGGTACCGTCACGAGATCTCTCCTTCTACTTTAAGGACTAACCCCTTCAGGAGGGATGATCATTGGATCCCTATCGATGCCATCCCCCGACAGCTGTTAGAGTCAGATACGAATGAGGTCGAGGAGGAATTAGCTCCTCATCCGAATGAAGATCGAAGAGCACAAGTGGTTGATTATCTTGTTCAGACGCCTCAACCTCCTTAGGATTTTACCAGTTGTGACTCTGTATACATAATGAAGTAACGTAATACTGATGTTTTGGGAGATCTCACCGATTAAACACAGGTTGTACATTCTTGTTGTAAATGTGATGAAGTAATATAATATCTATGTTTTGGGCGAACTTGCCGACTAAACATGTGTTCTATATTTTTTACGTCATTTATTCTTCGCTTAATAATCTTGGGCCTCTCGTGGCTGACTAGAATGGTAAGTTTTCATTATTGATTGAGTGTCCCTCTAGTCCAGTATGCTTATGAGATACCATTCTGCCCTACTTTACCTTTTAGGTCATGTCGTCACACTCCATTAGGGTTTTGGATGCTCTATCCGATTAGGGTTTTGTTAACCAAACATTATTTGGTGACCAATTTGACTTGGCCGGATTGCCTAAGGATCTCCTGTAGGGCTTCATATATTGCCAGGGGCAATGCTAAGAGGTTGTTCATGCTTCATAATGAAAACCTGAGGAGGGTGTCTTCCCTGTTATCGTGTACCGAGTAGTGTGCCTGTCACTTGGAAAAGGTGTGCAAGTTATAAAGTTCACATACTAGTTAACTGATACCTCATAGGATGCAACTGCCAAACAACTTTTATTAATCACAAGTAAATGAGCTGCCAGTTTCATAAATCTGGTAAAATAACAAAGAAAGAAAAAAATAGAAATAGAATTTCTTAAGATTGGCTGCATTCCATGATCGGGGTATCTCTCTACCCTCCATCGTTTCTAAGTGATCGGCTCCTTAAAGATCATCTCTTGTTATCTTGAATGGTCCTTCCCAGTTTGACCCCAACTTGTCGTCTGATGGTTTTATTGCGCTGCCAAGGACTTTCCTTAGGATATAGTCTCTAACTTGGAATGCCCTTGGATTGACCTTCTTGTTATAGTGTTTTGCGAGTTGTTGCTGATACCTCACTAATTTAACTATGGAAAGTTCTCTGCGTTCGTCGGCTAGGTCGAGTTCAGCGAGTAATGCTGCATCATTCTGGCCTTGGTCGACAAGGGTGGACCTCATAGTTGGTAGGCCTGCTTGTAATGGGATGATCGCTTTCATTCCATACGTTAGTGAGAATGGGGTTTCCCCGTTGCTCGACGTGGGGTAGTGCGTTAAACCCACAGAATATGCGGTAGTTCGTTCACCCATGCGCCTTTGGCTCGCTCTAATCATTTCTTTAACCCATCGATCACTATTTTGTTGGATGCTTCGGCTTGACCGTTTCTCTGAGGATACGCCACCGAGCTAAAATAGTTTCTGATCCCGTGTTCATGTAGAAGTTCTGGAAAGGGCCACTCTCGAACTGTGTTCCGTTGTCAGTGATGATGGTTCTTGGGATTCCAAAATGGGTAATTATATTATTCCATATAAATCTCATCATATCTTCATCTCGGATGTTTGCCAGTGTTTATGCCTCGATCCACTTGGTGAAGTAATCCGTTGCGACCAACAGATACTTGCAGTTACCGGAGGCAGTAGGAAGTGGTCCTACGATGTCCATTACCCATTGGACAAAAGGCTAGAGGCTGGGGAGTGATCTTAGGTCGGTGGCAGGTTGGTGAATCATAGGAGCATGTAGTTAACATTTCTCGCATTTGCGAGCGTACACTGCCAAATCTTTTTGCATATATGGCCACTAGTAGCCTTCCTTCATAGCTCGAAAAGCTAGTGATCTTCCTCCAATATGGCTTCCATATATTCTTTTGTGGAGCTCGTGTAGAATTTTCTCGACATCCCTCGGGTGAACACATTGTAGTTAAGGACCGGAGAACAATCTCTTATACAGCTTGCCCTCAGTAGATAAGTGAAAATGAGCAACTTTGACTCTTATCTGATGAGCAGTCGTCCTATCGCTTGGAAGTTCTCCATCCTTCAAATATTACCTTAAAGGGTCCATCCAACTTGGTGCTGACTCAATATGGAGCACATGATCCAGGCCTGCAGTTCATCGCTCTGGTTAATGCTCAGATGAGCGAGGAAGTCGATGGGGATCGTACTTTTCAAGTCAGAATTGATTGCCGAACTCAGGGCGTCAGCATGGCTGTTCTGTCCTCTAGGAAATTACTGGACACTGACTTCCTCGAAGTTGGCTATTAGCCACTTTTTCAAGGCGAGGTAGGCTGCCATTCTCTCATCTTTTGCGTTGTTGTCACGCCCCGACTTAATTAAGTTAAACTCATCCTTGTTAATTAGCGATAAATTGCCTTAAATAATAAACATGCTTTAATTTAAATCTCTAAGGAAAAATAACATGAGATTTTTTTTTCAAAAGTATGTGTAGATGAAAACATAACTACATTTACATGTCACCTATAAGTACTACACAACTTTACATAAACAAGATCTTTAGTTTAATATTTACACAACAAGATTCTTGATATTCAAACCATACTAGATATCCGTCACTCCCCCGTTTTAAGGTCCTAACTTGGCAGTGAACTCCAAACGATAGGCATACCTGAAACATAACATTACAGGAGTGTAAGCAATATAAGCATAGTGAATTACCATATACCACACCTATAACCAAATTGAATAACCATTTTTATTTTGTTCTAATGCTATAACCCAACAGGAATTGTGAAACTCTCGCAAGCCTGGACCCGCCACAGTCCAATTAATCCACCACAGTTATTGGGGACCACCACATCCCATTATTAGTCCCGAGTACACAAACCTTTAAGTTGGATTAACAGGACCGCCACATCTTATAGGACCCACCACAGTCCTTAACATTAAATAACATCACTTAACATTTAAATCATATGCATATGATTCCTAAATACAACATCACTCCCATAAGAATTTTAACACATGTATAGAACTAAACATTTCCATATGAACATATAATCATCTATATTTCATATGACATGTCACTCACCTTGGATTTGGTTCTAAGATTAATACCAAAATACTTCGTTGGTATGGTATTATTAGCTGCTTCCCCACCTAACAAGTCAACGTCGTTAGTATCTGAATACACCAATTAATACTAAACCTAGTAATACATCACATCATTTGGTAAATCAGAAATAACTAAGGAGGAAATAAATATGGTACTTCACATTTCTATAACACCCAAGTAATTAGTGTTCTAACACAATTTACGGAATTAAATTACCAATTCGCTAGACAAAGTTATGCCCATTTTATTACAACCTTTTCCAAATCGTTTCTCAAGAAAAACAGCAACACAACTTCAACTTCCTGGAATTTTCATAATTTTTATACAACATAACTTTCCATGATATTCCACTCAATATCATTAAACACATTAAGTAATATAAAATTAATGTTTCATAATTTTTAGGGCTCATTTTCGATGTCGAGAAAAACATCAAACACTTGGTATGCATTCTTGCTCCTTTAGGGCAGATTTTAAACCAAAATTTCAAACTATCGCCAAAGGTCCATTACTTTATATTTTTACATAATTTTCGTATATGTTATATATGTATGAGTATATTTTACTCTCCAACTGGAATCACTCAATTCCAATGAGTATTCCATGATTTATGCCATTTTTATCATAACTAGGTCAAAATAGAACATTAAGGCATAACTTAACGTTTTTAAGCATACATAACCTTGACCTTGGTTATAATTCATGGAAACATATAATAAACATGTTTAGTATAAATATACATCATAATAATTAATTTTCTAAATCAAAATGCTTTACAAAAAGATGATGTAAACTTAGGACTTTAAAGGATGCATTTACGATCCTAGCTCCAGTTCTAACTTATGTCCTTAACCCATCCTTGTTCCAACACAATTAAGCAATATGGGTATCATTAAAATATATATCCAACTAAAAAATAAAAACATGACAAGTATAGAACTCATCCATGTGACCAACTTTAATAAAGATGTAATTACCTTACGAGGATTCCTCGATTTATAGAAAATTTCCAAAGATTTCTTTCTTAACTTTCTTCTCTTTCTCTCTCTTTAGGCAAAACTTGTTAATTCTTATGAGGAAGAACACATACCTCTCATTTGTAATCATAAATACGTTGTATAGTTGTCCAATAGAAATAGGGGTAGTGGTAACATGTGATTGGTTGGATGAAAGGTCGAATTAGACAATTCCATTAATGACACATTTGTCCCACCTTGGTAAAATTACCATTACTCGCTATCACGGGCCCCGATTTACTCCCTCTTTGTGTCTATGAGTAGATAACTTAAACATATACAACTTTAATAATTTATAGTTTCCCAAAATCATAAAATTAATACGCCTAATTTGGGCTCAAACAGGAAAGTAGCAATTTACCGAAAATCTCAAAACTTTCACATTTGGCGACCAAACATCGCCAATTGTGTATCAACACCCTAATATAATTTTATAAACATAATCATGAATTAAAAAATAATTTATGATGCATTTAACCACATAACTAATCATATGTTCTAAACATGGTATCCCCGATCATAAGCTCAATTAGCACCTAATGTAAACAACACATATATCACATGAGCATGCATCCCCTAAACATGATAGTTAACATGTTTAACACACATAAATAATTTATAACTTATAACTCCTAAGTTATAATTAATCATGTAATTAACCTTCCTAATCATGTTTTAGGGCCTTACAATTCTACCCCTCTTATAAAAATTTCTTCCTCGAAATTTACCGCATAAGAAACTTACCAAACAAATGAGGATATTGCTTCTTCATGTTATCCTCCCCTTCCCAGGTGGCATACTCCACATTCTAACTTCTCCACATCACCTTAACTAGTGAAATGGTTTTACTATGTAACACTTTCTCCTTTCGATCTACAATAGCAATTGGTTCCTCCACATAGGTTAAGTCATCTTGAAGCTCTATCGGTTGTGAAATAAATACATGTAAAGGACCGGGCACATACTTACGTAACATGGATATATAAAAAACATCATGTATCCGGGAAAATTCTGGTGGTAACGCCAATTTATAAGCTATATCTCCAACCCGTTTCACCATCTCACAAGGGACAATGTACCTGGGACTTAACTTTCCCTTATTCCCGAATCTCATAACCCCTCTCCATGGAGAAACACGTAGGAATACTCGAGCACCTTCCTCAAATTTCAATTTTTACCTTCGGTTGTCTGCATAACTTTTCTGTCTACTTTGCGTCACCTTCAAGTGACTATGGATAAGATTCATCTTTTTCGTAGTCTGCTGTACAATTTCTGGTCCAAGTATTTTTCGTTCTCCTACTTCAGTCCAACACACTAGAGTTCTGCATTTTCTCCCATACAAAGCTTCATAAGGAGCCATCTCAATTCTCGAAAGATAACTATTATTATAAGAAAACTCTATTAGTGGCAAGTGTTCATCCCAACTACCTTTAAACTCCAATACACAAATTCGTAACATGTCTTTGAGTGTTTGGATCGTTCTTTCTGACTGCCCATCAGTCTGAGGATGAAAAGTTGTACTAAATTGCAATTTAGTCCCCAAAGCTTGTTGTAAACTAGGCCAAAAGTGAGAAGTAAACTTAGGATCTCGATCAGAAATAATAGAAACAGGTGCACCGTGCAATATAATAATCTCATCCACATATAATTTGGCATATCTATCCATTGAGTAAGTAGTTTTAATAGGAAGAAAATGTGCAGACTTAGTCAACCTATCAACGACAACCCAAATAGAATCAAACCCTTGTGATGATTTTGGTAAACCTATAACAAAATTTGTAGTAACATGCTCCCATTTCCACTCAGGAATAGGTAAGGGCTGTAGTAAACCACTTGGCTTCTGATGTTCCAACTTCACCTGCTGGCAAACTAGACATCTAGCAACAAAATCTGCAATGTCGTGTTTCATTCTCGGCCACCAATAACATTGTTTCATGTCTCTATATAGTTTCGTGCACCCTGGATGCATAGCATATAAAGAACAGTGGGCTTCCTCTAAAATCGTTCTTCTTAAATCAGGCACGTTAGGTACACACAAATGGTTTTCGTACATAACAATGTCATCGTCCTGAATAGAAAATTCATTTGCTTTACCCTTTTTCATATTATCTCTAACTTTCTCCAATTCTATATCTCCTCCCTGTGCTTGTTTTATCCAGTCTATCAATGTGGGTCTAACATTTAAATGTGTTACTATTCAGTAAGACTCATTCAAAGTTAATTCCACCCCCATTAAAGCTAACTCTCTCAGAAGGTCAACTCGAATACAATAAATACAAGATACTATGCCTAGAGAGTTTCTACTCAAAGCATCAGCAACAACATTAGCTTTACCCGGATGGTGATGTATCGTGCAATCATAATTTTTTTTACGTTCCATCCACCTTCTTTGCCTCATGTTCAAGTCTTTTTGTGTAAACAAGTATTTTAAGCTTTGATGGTCATTAAAAATTTCACATTTAACACCATATAAGTAGTGTCTCCAGATTTTTAATGCAAAAACTACTGCAGCCAACTCAAGATCGTGTGTAGGGTAGTTGCGTTCATGTATCTTTAACTGTCGAGAAGCAAATACAATTAACTTTCCATGCTGCATTAACACACAATCGAGTCCTTGATACGAGGCATCACTATAAATAACTAAACCTTCTGTACCCATTGGGATAGTCAATACTGGAGCTGATGTCAACTTAACCTTTAATTTTTCAAATCTTTTATCACAATCGCCACTCCAGACAAACTTGTTCTCCTTTCTGGTAAGCTTAGTCAATGGCAATGCAATAGAATAAAACCCCGGTATAAACCTCCTATAATAGCTCGCCAATCCCAAAAAGCTACATACCTCTGTCACACTAGTAGGTCTTTCCTAATTCATTACTGCTTCTACCTTCTTGGGATCCACACAAATACCATCGGCAGAAATAACATGCCCCAGAAATACTACCCTGTCTAGCCAAAATTCACATTTAAAAAATTTAGCATACAACTTCTTCTCTCGCAAGGTCTGTAAAATAATACGCAGGTGGTGTTTGTGCTCATACCTACTACGGGAATATATCAAAATATCATCAATGAAGACAATAACAAAAGAATCCACGTATGGGTGAAATATACGGTTCATCAAATCCATGAATACGGTCGGTGCATTTGTTAACATAAATGGCATGAGAAGAAATTCATAATGTCCATACTTGGAATGAAAAGCTGTTTTAGAAATGTCACAATCTCTTACATTCAATTGATGATATCCGGATCTGAGATCGATCTTGGAAAACACTTTATCTCCTTGCAACTAATCGAACAAGTCATCAATGCGGGGTAGTGGGTATTTATTACGGATAGTCACCTTATTTAATTGACGATAATCGATGCACAACCTCATGGTTCCATCTTGATACACTAGGACTTATAAAACCACGATCTGACAAATCTTGCAACTGTATCTTTAGCTCTTTTAATTCTGCAGGTTCCATACGATATGGTGCAATAGATATTGGGGCAGTTCCTGGTACCAACTCAATCGAAAATTCCACCTCACAGTCTGGTGCTAACCCTGGGAGTTCTTCTGGGAAGACATCTGCAAACTCATTAACTACTGGTATATCTGATAGTTTTCCATCCTCTTGTCGTGTGTCCACCACATGAGCAAGATAACCCTCACATCCTTTCCTTATAAGTTCATAACATTTTGTAGCAGAGATCAAACATGTTGGAGTGACATTTTGTTCCCCAATAAATTTAAATTCAGGTTCATCCGATAATCGAAACACTACCTCCTTTTTAAAGCAATCCAAACATAAATGATATGAGGCTAACCAATCCATACCCAATATTACATCAAAGTCACGCATATCGAGAGGTAATACGTCAATTAGTAATTCTTTTTCACCCACGTGCACTACACACTCCCCACATACCCTCTCAATAAAAACCAACCCCCCCACTGGAGTAACAATAGCTAAACCAGAATCTAATGATGATAATAGTTTATTAAGATGCAACAGATAAAGCAAAGACACAAAAGAATGTGTAGAAGTAGGATCTATCAACACATAAGCATCTATATCACCAATAGGAAATGTACCTGTCACTACGTTAGGCATAGCTTGTGTATCTTGTTGCGTCTGTGCAAACACTCTCCTTGGCCTTGGTTTTGAGTCACACCTCCTCTACCTCCCCTGTGTACTTTCGGTGTAGAAATCATATCTCCTACTGTCACACTCCCAACTGAAGTTGTAGCTCCCATCGCTGGACAATCCTTTTATAAGTGACCTGGTTGATGACAATGGAAACATAAAGGTGTCGTCTCAGCTATTGTACACTCTCGAGACATGTTCCCTTAACCACCACATCTATAACAAAATATGTCCCTTGGTCCCATCATAGATGCATTTTCTGACTGATTCATCCCAGTCCTTCCACCTCGAGCTTGAAATCTTCCACGTGCATTTCTATTATTTTTAAATTCTTGGCCCTTAGGTACTCCTCGTCCTACACTCTGCGTTGAGGTTCCCACCTCCCATCTATATGATCTTATACCATCATATCTAGCTTTCTTCTAGTGTTCAACTTGCATTTCTTTTATTGACTTTTCTGACACCATGGACCTATCCACCAAGTCCACATAATTCGTGATCTTCATATTAGCAACCATGTTTTTTATATCTACACTCAGCCCGGTTTGAAACCGATCACATTTACTTTCTTCCGTCCTCACCAAGTCAGGTGCAAATCTAGATAAGGATATAATTTAAGCTTCATATTCTGCCACTATTCGGTTCCCCTATTTCAACGTGATAAATTCTTCCTCTTTCTCCTTCCTATAAAGCCTTGGGAAATATTTTTCAAAGAACACCTTCACAAACCTCTCCCATGTAATTTGTGGAGGATTTATTGGCACCGCTCCCCCCATTGTAGTGAGTAACCTTTATGTTGCATCCCACCATAACTTTGCATCAGCCTCTAACCTAAAGGTTGCTAATAAAACCTTTTGTTCATTTCGCACTTCCATCACCTTGAATATTGTTTCCATCTTTCTAATCCACCCCTCTGCCACTAACGGATTCATAGTCCCAGTAAATGCAGGCGGATTTAACTTCATAAACCTCTTATGAAATTTGTCTCTATCCCCACCATGTTCTCCACCTCTTGCTTGTTCCATAAGTTGTGCCACAACACGTAATATTCTTCCCACGTTATCAATAGGTTGTTGTTGCACCTCTAGTTCCTCCACTTGAATATGTCTATGTCCTTACTGACTATTAGGAACATAAGATGCCTCACCCTCTGCTCCATCATGTGGCTCATGTGGATCCATCATTCAGTGCAATATAATTCACTTAAACAAAATACAATAGCAACAGTTTAATATTAACACTGTTAGTCAAAATCCAGGTGCATAACAAACTCACTTTCTAGTGTCCACTGCCAATCTAGACCCTCACACCCTATCCAGAACATAATAACTACGCTTTGATACCAAGTTATCGCGCCCCAACTTAATTAAGTTAAACTCATCCTTGTTAATTAGCGATAAATTGCCTTAAATAATAAACAATTCTTTAATTTAAATCTCTAAGGAAAAAATAGCATGAGATTTTTTTTTCCAAAGGTATGTGTAGATGAAAACATAACTACATCTACATGTCACCTATAAGTACTACACAACTTTACATAAACAAGATCTTTAGTTTAATATTTACACAACAAGATTCTTGATATTCAAACCATACTAGATATCCGTCACTCCCCCGTTTTAAGGTCCTAACTTGGCAGTGAACTCCAAACGATAGGCATACCTGAAACATAACATTACAGGAGTGTAAGAAATATAAGCTTAGTGAATGACCATATGCCAAACCTATAACCAAATTGAATAACCATTTTTATTTTGTTCTAATGCTATAACCCAACAGGAGTTGTGAAACTCTCGCAAGCCTGGACCCGCCACAGTCAAATTAATCCACCACAGTTATTGGGGACCACCACATCCCTTTATTAGTCCCGAGTACACAAACCTTTAAGTTGGATTAACAGGACCTCCACATCCTATAGGACCCACCACAGTCCTTAACATTAAATAATATCACTAAACATTTCAATCATATGCATATGTTTCCTAAATACAACATCACTCCTATAAGAATTTTAACACATGTATTGAACTACACATTTCCATATGAACATATAATCATCTATATTTCATAGTACACGTCACTCACCTTGAATTTTATGCTAATATTAATACCAAAATACTTTCTTGGTATGGTAATATTAGATGCTTCCCCACCTAACAAGTCAACGTCATTAGTATCTGAATACACCAATTAATACTAAACCTAGTAATACATCACATCATTTGGTAAATCAGAAATAAATAAGGAGGAAATAAATATGGTACTTCACATTTCTATAACACCCAAGTAATTAGTGTTCTAACACAATTTACGGAATTAAATTACCAATTCGCTAGACAAAGTTATGCCCATTTTATTACAACCTTTTCCAAATCGTTTCTCAAGAAAAACAGCAACACAACTTCAACTTCCTAGAATTTTCATAATTTTTATATAACATAACTTTGCATGATATGCCAACCAATATCAGTAAACACATTGAGTAATATAAAATTAATGTTTCATAATTTTTAGGGCTCATTTTCGATGTCGAGAAAAATGTCAAACACTTGGTATGCATCCTTGCTCCTTTAGGGCAGATTTTAAACCAAAACTTCAAATTATCGCCAAAGGTTCATTACTTGATATTTTTACACAAATTTTTGGATATGTTATACATGTATGAGTATATTTTACTTTTCAACTAAATCACTCAATTCCAATAAGTATTCCATGATTTATGCCATTTTTATCATAACCAGGTCAAAATAAAACATTAAGGCATAACTTAATGTTTTGAAGCATACATAAACTTGACCTTGGGTATAATTAATGGAAACATATAATAAACATGTTTAGCAGAAATATACATCATAATAATGAATTTTCTAAATCAAAATGCTTTAAGAAAAGATGATGTAAATTTAGGACTTTAAAGTATGCATTTACGATCCTAGCTCTGGTTCTAACTTATGTTCTTAACCCATCCTTGTTCCAACACAGTTAAGAAATATGGGTATCATTAAAATATATATCCAAATCAAAAATAAAAACATGCCAAGTATAGAACTCATCCATGTGACCAACTTTAATAAAGATGTAATTACCTTACGAGGATTCCTCGATTTATAGAAATTTTCCAAAGATTTCTTTCTTAACTTTCTTCTCTTTCTCTCTCTTTACGAAAAACTTGTTAATCCTTATGAGGAAGAATACATACCTCTCATTTATAATAAAAAAATACGTTGTATAGTGGTCCAATAGAAATAGGGGTAGTGGTAACACGTGATTGGTTGGATGAAAGGTCGAATTAGACAATTCCATTAATGACACATTTGTCCCACCTTGGTAAAATTACCATTACTCACTATCAAGGGCCCCGATTTACTCCCTCTTTGTGTCTATGAGTAGATAACTTAAACATATAAAACTTTCATATTTTGTGGTTTTCCAAAATCATAAAATTAATACGCCTAATTTGGGCTCGAATAGGAAAGTAGCAATTTACCAAACATCTCAAAACTTTCACATTTGGCGACCAAACATTGCCAATTTTGTATCAACACCCTAATTTACTTTTATAAACATAATCATGAATTAAAAAATAATTTATGATGCATTTAACCACATAACTAATCATATGTTCTAAACATGGTATCCCCGATCATAATCTCAATTAGCACCTAATGTAAACAACACATATATCACATGAGCATGCATCCCCTAAACATGATAGTTAACATGTTTAACTCACACAACCAATTTATAAATTATAACTCTTAAGTTATAATTAATCATGTAATTAACCTTCCTAATCATGTTTTTGGGCCTTACAGTTGTAATCCCCACTTATCTGATTGGAGACTAATTGTGAGTCGCCAAACACCTGTAACTGCTTCGCCCCTAAAGTGTGTGACTTATGGAGTCCGATTATCAAAGCCTCTTACTCTGCCTAATTTTTGGAGGCTTCAAATCCAAGCCTGAATCCCTGTTCGAGGATTGTAATTCTGGAGTAACAAGCACAATGCCCACTCCTGCCACCTTTGAGTTGGAGGCTCCATCAACAAATAACTGCCAAACTCCCTCTGTTGTGTGGTTTTCTCTTTGCTTCATGGGTTGAAGTTGGTCTAGAGGATGCTCACCTGTGAACTCAACTATGAAATCAGCAAGGACTTATCCCTTGATTGCATTCCTTGGTTGAAATTGGATGTCAAATCGTTCGAGCTCGACCGACCATTTAGTCAGTCTGCCCGACAAGTCCGCTTTCCTCAGGATTTCTTTAAGGGGGTGCGATGTAATGACAATGATGGTGTGAGATTCAAAATAGTGCTTTAATTTCCTTGCAGCTACTACAAGTGCAAAAGCAAGCTTCTCTAGTGGTAGGTACCGCTGTTCAACCTCTAATAAGGTCTTGCTCACGTAATAAACGGGGTGCTGGATTCCTGCTTTCTCGCATACCAGCACAAAACTGACGGCGTGGTTGGAAACAGTGAGGTATAAGTACAAGGAATCTATTTCTTGAGATATGACGAGCAGGGGTGGTGAGCTAAGGTAATCCTTAAGCTCATTCAATGCTCTCGAGAAATCTTGATTCCATTATACTGTCTTATTTCCCTTCAAGAGCTGGAAGAATGGCTTGCATTTCTTGGAGGACTTTGAGATGAAACGGTTCAAGGCAGCGAGCATGCCGATGAGCTTCTGTATGTCCCGTATTGTGCGAGGGGGTTGTACCCTATTGATTTCATTGATCTGGTCCGGATTAGCCTCGATGCCTCTCTTACTGACTAAGTACCCAAGAAACTTACCTGACTGGACACCGAAAGAACACTTGCTCGCGTTGAGCTTCATTCGGTATTTCCTGAGGATTTCGAAGGTCCTTGATAGGTACGAGAGGTGGTCTTCTTTGTTCCTGCTCTTGATGAGCATATCGTCGATGTAGAATTCCATGGTGCCTCCTATTTGGTCTTTGAACATCTTGGTGACTATTCGCTGGTAGGTTGCCCCTGCATTTTTTAGCCCGAAGGGCATAACTTTATAACAATATAATCCGACGGTAGTGATGAATGTTGTCTTGTCCTAGTCTGGTGCATATAGAGGGATCTGATGATACCCCGAATATGCATCCAGAAAACTCATTCTTTCATGATCTGCTATGGAATCCACCAATTGGTTGATTTTTAGGAAAGGGAAATTATCCTTAGGGAATGCCCTATTAAGGTCAGTGAAGTCAATGCAAACTCTCCATTTCTCATAACTCTTTGGAACTACTACTGTTTGGATAACCATTTAGGTAATTGAACCTCCTGTATGGATCCTGCATCCAATAATTTTTCAACTTCTTTTTCTACGACTTTTTCCTTCTCGAGCACAGTTCGTCGTGCCTTCTATGTGGTAGGTTTGAAAGTGGGGTCGACATGCAACCGATGAAAAACCACACTAGAATCAATTCCAGGCAGCTCGTATGGTTCCCACGCGAAAGCGTCTACGCTTCTTCTTAATAGAATCGCCAAATCCTTCTTTTCTTGATCTGTTAGAGAAGCTCCAGTCAAGAATATCATGTCATTCTTACTACCACCAGCTGTAACTTCCTCCAGGTTTTCCACGACCCACTCAGAGAGGAGGAGCTTGGTCTCCTCCACTTCAGGTCTTCTGTACTTTAACTGCTATTTTGATGGTATCAGACCTTCTTGTTCCTCGACTTTCTCATTGGTCTTCTCGACCTTCTTCTCTGGTCTAGGACGGATGCCAGCTATAAAGCACCTTCTTGCCATCACTTGATCACCATGGATCTCCATTACTCCTCGCTCGGTCAAATATTTGAGTTTTTGATGGTAGGTCGAGGGGACTGCCTTCATCGCATGTATCCATCCTCTGCCGAGGATAGCTTGGTATGGCGAGTTAATGTCGACTACAAAAAACTCAATCATCTTGGAGATACTTCCCACCCTTACTGGTAACACAATCTTTCCCAATGGAATAGTAACTTTTACAATGAAGCCAACTAGAGGGACAGTGGCTTCCTTTAGGTCGGCGACACTCAACTTTAATTTTCTGAACAGGTCGAGATACATTACCTTGGATGAGCTTCCTTGGTCGATGAGCAACTTATCGACGTCATAGTTAGCTATCCTGAGCATAATGATCAAGGCGTCATGATGTGGGGTCCTGACTCCCGCCAGATCCTCATCTGTGAACACGATATGTTTGCTATAGTCGACGCCATCTGCTCATCGACGCTTTCCTAATTGTGTCTTTTCTGGATTGATCTGAAAAGCTTGCATTACCGCTGTAAGCTTTTTTGCTTCCATTTGATTTGAATTCCCCTGAATTTGCCTCATGTGAGATGCCCCAAGAATTACCACAAATTCATGGCCAACATCGTCTTCGAGTACATTATTAGGCCTTGTTTCTCCATTTGCAGCAACTTTTACTGCCTTCTTCTCCACAAACTCGTTCAGGTGCCCAGACTGGGCCAGTTCTTCGAGGTGAGACTTGAGAGCTTTGCAGTTCTCAGTCTTATGTCCTCCTTCTTTATGAAAAGCGCATCTTAGCGCGTTATTTCTCTTTGAGGGATATCCTCCCATTTTTCTAGGCCACATAATAAATGGCTCATCTTTGATCTTCTCCAGAATCTTGTAAATTGGTTCTTTGAAGATAATGTTGACTTCCTGAAATGCTTTTGAAACATCGTTCCTTCCTCCGTTATTGGAGCCATTCTGGTCGCCATTCTTGCGTCCTGTCTTCTGGTTCTCAGCTTTGTCGTTTCCTTTGGCAGCGAGCTTAGTTCGACCATTTTCCCCTGTGCTGAGGTGGGTCATATCCTCCACTTTGGCGTACTTCTCGATGCTAGCCATCAGGTCATCGATGGTCGTGTCCTCTTTCTTTATCAAGGATTGGTGCAAAAGGCAAGAGCTGGGTAGCCCAATTTTGAAAGAGGCCACTGTTACCTGCTCCGAGCAGTCTTCGACCTTATTTAACAACTCCCAGTACCTCTTTGCATAGTCTTGGAGGCTCTCTTGAGGAGTCTTTTCCATTGTTAGTAAATCATCCATCCTTTTAGGATGGGAGCTACTAGTAATGAAGCGGGCCGTAAAGAGCTCGTCCAGGGACTCAAAGCTCCTGATAGACCTGTGTGGGAGCCTCTCGAACCATTTTTGTGCCATGTCATGCAGGCTCGAGGGAAAAATCCTTCACATCAGTGCATCCCGGTGGTTCCAGAGAGTCATGGCTTGCCTGTATTGCCTAACGTGATCAATGGGGTCAGTTTTTCCGTCATAAATCTTGAATCTCGAAATAGCAAATTTCTTGGGAGCTTCCTCCTCTTCTATCTGCCTTGAGAAAGGGGATTTCATTTGGGTCTTGAGAGCTCGTCTAGCAAGCTCCCTTGTCGATCTTGCACCGCGGTGTGCTGGGTTTTGGTCCATCTCCCTTCAGACCAAATTTTGTATATTCTCATTGCTACGACCTGGGCTCCTGTAACGATGAGACGATCGCTGGTGTTCAAGAGAGTCCTCGCTTGACTCGTGCTTCTCACTCTTTTGGGATCCACGCCTTGGGATCCTTCCTCGGCTGCGAGACTTGCTCGCTTAAGAGCTAGGAGTGCGGTATGAATGTTGCCTAGTGCTGTGATGGAGCTCTTTCTCCATCCTTTCTAATTTCCTTTTGAGGCGAGCATTCTCATCCTCTTGCTTGCGAGTGGACTGCCTTTGCTCTTGGAGCCTTGCCTTATAGGCATCAATCAGTCTGGAGATTTGTGTGGACTTTGCAGGTCCTTGGCTCTCCTCTGAGGATGGCCTCTCTGGGCGAGCCCTCTGATCTAAACGCCGAACTTCAGATCTAATCCTACGAGGAGCAGGTTGTTCTTGGATATCTCCTTCCTGAGGTGCATTACTGCTGTGACCGGACATTTCAAACTTCTTTGTTTGTGTGAGCTTTCTCAGGGAAGACAAACGTTCCCACAGACGGCGCCAATTGTGGTGACAATTATATTCAACACAAATAAATGAGAAAAGCGCAATCACCATGGAAAATAAAGAACGTAAAATGCCAATCAAATAACACAATCCTACATCCATGGTGATATCTCCTGCCTGATGTGCCTCTTGCCCCAGGCTTAGGGTTTATTTTATACTTGTTTATCTTCAGGGAGTGGGGATGTTGGACCCCCCCACATCCATTTTTCTCTCCTAGAATATCTCTATACGAGATTCCAGGAGAAGACTAAGTCATAACTGCATTTAGTTAAGGTGAGGGGTCCGAACTTTAGGCCATTTTTATTAGGATACTCGTCCGGGCCCATGATGGTAAATCTGGGTACCCACAGTTATATTGATAAATAGTGTCAAAAACATGGCCTACATTGTACAAAAACTACAAAACATCCTTCATGATAGTGTAATCATCTAACAGATGGGCTTGCATAATCCAAGACTTTGGACCACATGGTCTTATATAATCGCCTAACATATTTAACACAGTTTTTGAAAATCAACTACTAAAAGAGTGTACATAAAAACCATTATTTTCAAGCACTTAGTCCATCAAATCTTCCCTCACATTTATCCATCCATCACTTTCGGACCCCAACCTTAGACAAGTAGACACAAATCTAGACCTATAATTGTCATCCGCTTCCACCCCCGCAATATCTTCAACTAAACCTCTAAAAAACTCGGCTATCTTCTTCAGGTAATTCCTGTAAGTGGGCATATAGTTGGGGCAGGGAGTGTGTTCTCCGTAAAATCAATGTTCTTCTAAGGCCTTTGGACAACACGTTGTTATTTTTCCACTAATTCCATAACAAGTTCGAAGGGGGACGTATCCCTTTTTGTTGAATTCATATGTCCTTTCTCACGAACAGTTGGTCTTCGACACTATGGCCGACCCTTCCCTTGATTAATCACAGATAACTCAAATAGCCTCACAATGGTGGGACACCCTATATCCTTCAATTTACATAGCATGGTCATATGCTCATATATGGTTGACCTTTCATACCTTTATTTAAATTATAATATTTTTAGCTCATAATCAACCATATGGCATTTGGATAACTCAAGCACCATAGATAATTTGCACCAATGACCATCCAAATCCTCCTAAAGTATATCTCGACCCTCTATTCGGTAGATGACCAACTCATGAGCATCAGGTATATCGTAGACATTGCGCGTGACATGGAGGCACGATTTAAAAACCATGTCAACATTGTTACACATTTTTAGCTCCTCTAGAATTAGGTCAATATCATAGTGTGAAACCCGGCCAATTAGCATACGCAATAAAGGAAGATTTTGCGAGTGCTTTATTTTCTACAGGAATCCTTTGGCTTCTTCATAATTTTTATAACATGTAATTCAATGTAATTGTGCATGTCGACAAACACCATGTCAAAAGGTAGTTGAGAACCTTCTAAGTGTTTCTTTAGATTATCATTTGCTCCTTTACACTGATTTGTAGTTCGGTTGTCCAGGTGTTTTATCATATTGGTCCATGCAAGAATGAAGGTCTCCTTAAAATCAAACCATGTATAGTCAATATAGTTTAGGGTGTTGGGGTATGCAAACCAATCCATGTGAAATAAGCACAAAGATTCATTGAAATTTCTCTCTTTAGGGGATTCAACCAAAGTAACCCAATCTCTCACGAATTTTTGTTGTTAATCCTTATCGTGGATATCTTTACGAGCATGGATTTCCATATTGCGTTGAACGTGGAAAGTGCACATCATATATCTTGCCTCGGGGAACACCACCCACAATGGATTAATGTATGCGTACTCCCGATCAACGATGAAGACAATTGGACATGCAAATAGATCAAATAGAGATTTTAACTGGCCCAATGCCCAATGGTTGTTCTCTTCCTTATCTGTAATTAAAATTTCAAAAGCAATGTTGAATGTCCATCCGCAAGAGGTTACACCAATCATATCAAAAAAATACAGTATGATACCATATATAATATATGCAAAATATACCAAAGAAAATCCAGCACATATATAAAGGTATAAACGACCACAAAACTTCTACACAAGACACATAAACTTTACACACTAGCATAGTATCGATGTGTATAAACATGTGGAATGGAATGAATGGGCATGAACTGGATACAAATGAATTATGACCCAAATACTCAAATATGTTCAAGAAGTTTTAATTGACCACAAAATATTATCAAACTAAGCTTTAGCCTCAAGTGAAAAGATAAAGTGAACTTTAATGAACAAACAAGCACACTGCACAAAAGCTTAGATTATTGATGATTTTTCAAATCAATGGTATCATGAAAAAATCGTTAAACCTAGGATACATTGCGAAAAAACATTCATCTTCAACTAAACTCCCTCAAAAGGTAAAAAAATTTCATATTTTCTTTTCTTTTACTTTTGAAGTTATTTCTTTTTAAATGATCAAACATTAATACTATGTTGGCCCCTTTTTGGAAATTTTTCTGCTTGTTTTACCTTTAATCTATTATTGGGCTCTTGCCAATAGTGGCTTTCATTAAAAGACTGTCTTCCGCAACCCTTTCCTGTTCTCACTCATTTTTTTTAATAAACTAAATAATCTCTCTCACTGGTAGTGGTTCTTACATGCACAAATCCCCCATAGTCACATAAACACATAGATGAAAAAATTGATGAGAGAACATCTCACAAAGATAAAATATACATATAAAGTAAACATTCAAAATGCTCGTGCATGTGTGTTCGAAGGCATATACAAAGTCGAATACATAAGGCGAATCAGATTTGAAATAGCTCCATGTAAACATGACTAAGAACAATCTAAGTATATATAATTGTGACCAAAGGTCCAAGCCACATGGAAGGTATGGAGTAAATTGGACTCAAACACACAAACATGCCACCCTAAATGTGTAAAACTAAAATATAGAAAAATCAAAAAACTTTTTTAATTTTCAAAGAAAATTTATCAAAATAATATCTTTTGGTATTTTTCCAATATGACTCAATAAAACAAAAACATAATATAAGAGATGCAAATGTTATAAGAATAGCAATATATATTATGAAGATCAACTAGAGGATGACGAACAAAATCATGCAAGCAATCACCCATAAGATATATCATGTGAAGCATCATGTGCAAGTATGCGAGAATCAACAAGTCTAACATCTAGCGCCTCTAACAATTATTGCATTAGCCAAATAGATGTATATCTAACGCGCCAGAATTTGAGAACCAAAGGGACACTAGACTTAAACTTCTTAGGACCTCTTCTAAGATTATAAAAAAACTCCCAAGGTGACCTTTCCTACCACAATGCAAACATGTGTAAACGTGAGGAATGTTACCTATGGGTTGACCGTTTCTAATGTCCTTGGATGCGATTGACCCTCTAAAACAACCAATGGTCATGTCTTTGACATCGGATGTATTAGAAACATGGGATCCACTACCATTACTACCAACACTACTCGAGCCTTTTAAATCATCTTTGATCTTCAAAGTTTTAGACTCAAGCAAATAATTTGACTCTTCAAGTTTTGGGGACTCCTCTTTTATATTTTCAATTATTCCGAGAAGGTTCTCTCACTCCCCCTCAATGCTAGTGAACTTATCCCTAAGAGTCTTCTTTTGTGCCTTTAATTCTAAAAGAAATTTATCATTATCCTCGTCAGCACTTAAACTAACCCTAGATATCTTAGAGTCCTCTAATTCTTATTCTAAAAACCGAACTCTATCATCACTCTCTTTTCTTAAAAAATTCTAAATTTTTAAAATCAAGGCCCATATCCACAAATTTTTCACAAAAAAAATCTCTTTGAGTTTGAACTTTTTGCAAAAGTTCCATAGTAGCTTTACACCCAAAAAAATATTTTCTAAAAATTTCAAGTCTTTCAGCAAATTTCAAATTTAAATGATTTAAGTCGTCAAAACTTTGACTATCCATCGAGAGAAAGACAAATAAACTAATAAAAGAGAAATGAATAAACAACAACCATAAAACAACACTAAACAAGGATCTACACGATAAATTAGTGCAACCCGCTCTGATACTAATTTGTAAAACTTGGTTTCAGCATGAAAAAATCTTTAAAAATTAGAATCACACAATAATTTGGTGTAATATGCTTTGATGCAAATTTGAGAAAGATGGTTAGTATGTTCTTACACCACTTGTACAAATGGAAGGCTCTAATACAACTTTGCGAGTGTGGAAATAAACATGCTCGATAAGGCTGGTCATAAACAGAAAATCTAGATTTGTGTTTTTCAATTTAAACATCCAAGCATACAAAACCAATTTTAAACAAATTTTTATCATTGATTAAATTATTTATGAAGGCAAATATATGTTCAAAACAATATGAATATGCTAGGCATTCGAGAACACAACGATTGAGGAAAAAATCCCTTTTCAGGGCAAAACCTATATTCAACACTTTAGACAAATTACAAGACATTTGACTTACAAACTACTTAATACCAGCCACAAGTATAACGCGCTAGTCTTCACGAGATCTGTAAAGAATAATACTTGTCTCCAAGTAGTCCATAAGCGATAGATTAGCTCTTAGTATCCACTAACCCAACCTCCACCTTTATCTTCAGTAGCAATCCCTTCGGGTTCACAAGTCACCCATGTAGGTACCTATCCACAAGGTGTATGCAAGGATACTAAAATTTCTAGGGTTTAAACCAATTCACATAAACTATTTTGGAGATGTGTGTCGTGAATCAAAAAGTGTTTTGGTAACACATAAAGTGATAACTTTTGCAACAAATATGCCGAAAATGTTTTAGAAAAATTATTAGAAAAAATAAACATGAAACAAATATTTATAAGGCGAACAAAAACTTAGAGGCAACGACTCGTTCGAAAGAGAATAGCTGCTCGTTAGAACGAAACTGGTTCTCATTCAAATGACATTGCTATCTCATTCAAATGAATTTCAATTGATACCAAACAATATGCCCTCGTTATAGATGCTCATTATATGAAGATATCGAACGACCATTCTAACGAATTAGATATCTCATTCGAATGAGAATGTCTTGTCGTTTGAACGAGGCAGGCAAAATTTTGAAAAAAAAAATTGCCTCATTTTTTAAAATAAAAATCCTGTTTCAGATTTAATAAAAATAAAACATCCTAAAATAAATTTAATGATTAAATTTTAATTTCTAAAAATCTTTATACCTTTATGGGATATAGTGGAATCTTGAACTTGAAGATTTTGGCCTTTGGTTCGACGAGTCAGCACGAGTCGGTTTGTAACAGGATATGCCAAATGTGCTAAAGTGCAAATAAAATAAATAAAAAGCCTAATCTTAAATATTTGCACTTATAAATCTCTCCCTTTGTCTATTCCAGTACAAAAACTAACTGAAATCCAAGTTACAAAAACAAAACTTAAGACAAAAATTCTAATACCCTTCCTAAACCCTAGAAATGGAATGGCATAGAAAAATAAACTTTGTCTTCAATCTCCACTTGTTCTTCAACTTTGTCTTCATCCGGTGCAGTATGATCTTCCATAAGTACCTAGACATATGAAGCAAATAAAAATACTCCATGATGTATCGAGTTTGAAATAGTAAACAAAATAAAAAATTCATATGACAATCTCCCCCATAAATCAAACTCATCATCAAATCTCCCACGTAATTTGTTCTCACCCTTTTTGTCCAAAATAGACAAAGGAGTATAAGCTAATCATGAAGTAAAAAGCATTACATAAAAAAAGTAAGATATCATCACATAGATTTTTAAACAACGCACAAGTAATGATAATCTCAAAGGCAAACACCACCAACTACTTTTGAAATTTTTTTTAAAAAGTTTAAATTTCACAAATACAACCCGATACCATATATAATATATGCAAATATACCATAGGAAATTCAACACACACACACACAAACAAATATATATATATAGGTATAAACGACCACAAAACTTCGACACACAACACATAAGCATTACACAGTAGCATAGTATTGATGTGTATAAACATGAGGAATGGAATGAATGGGTGTGAACTAGATACAAATGAATTATGAACCAAACACTCAAATATATTCAGAATGTTCCAATTGACCGCAAAACATTATCAAACTAAGCTTTAGTCTCAAGTGACATGATAAAGTTAATTTCAATGAACAAATAAGCACAATGCACATAAGCCTTGATTATTAATGATTCTACAAATCAATAGCACCATGACAAAATTGTTAATCCTATGATACATTGTGCAAACCTGTTCATCGTCAACCTAACTCCCTCAAAAGATAAAATATTTGCATATTTTCTTTTGTTTTATTTTCATTGAAGTTATTTCTTTTTTAATGATCAAACATTAAAACTACGTTGGCTCCCTTTTTGGCAATTTTCCTATTTTTATTTCCTTTAATCTTTTTGGGCTCCGTCCAACGGTAACGTTCATGCAAAGACTTTGTCTTTCGCAAACCTTTTTCGTGCCTCTTCATATTTCTTCAATACTAAACAAAATCTATCACGAGCAGCTGTTTTTACATGCACAAATCCCCCATAGTCACATAAACACGTAGATGACAAAATTGATGGGAGAACATCTCACAAAGATCAAATATACATGTGAAGTAATTATTCAAAAAGCTCATGCATGTGTGTGCGGAGGCATATACAAAGCCGAATCCATAAAGTGAATAAGGTTCAAAATAACTCCATGCAAATGTTACTAACAACAATCTAAGTATCTATGATCATGAAGATATGTCCTATCCCCATGGAAAATACGTAGTGAAATGGATTCAAACACACCAATATGACACACCAAATGTGTAAAACTAAAATACACAAAAACCAAAAATCTTTTTGTAATTCGCAAAAACTTTTATCAAAATAAAATCTTTTTGTATTTTTCTAATATAGATAAATAAAATAAAAACATAATCCAAAATATACACATATTATAACACTAGAAAATATATATCATGATGCTTAACTAGATTATGGAAAACAAAATAATGCAAGCAATCACCCATAAAATATAGCATGTGAAGCATCATGTGCAAGCATGCGAGAATCAACAAGTATAACATCTAACACCTTTAAAAAAGATTTTCTAACTCAAACAGATGTATATCTAATGCGTGGGGATTCGGGAACCAAAGGGACACTAGTTTAAACTTCTTAGGACCTCTTCTAAGATCATAATAAAAATGCCTAAGGTAACCTTTCCTACCACAATGTGAACATGTGTAAACGCCAGGAATGTTACCTATGGGTTGACCTTGTAACACCCCGTGTTTTTTTATTGAAATGGAAATTAATAAAATATATGACATAAGAATTTATTTAATTAGGAGAAATTATTTAATTCGATGATTCATAGTTAATTAATTCAGTCTAAGCTAAATTTTACATGTGGCGTATTTGTAGGTAAAATAAGAGAATTTTATAAAGTGACTCGGATGATGATTTTGAGGTCACCGTTGGTTCCTAAAGGGTCAAAATAATCAAAAAAGTGTACTCGGGTGTATAGTATGGTTCCCGGGATGATTTTAGACCATCCTGGCACCGTTTCAGGGCATTTCGGTCATTCGAGAGTTTGGGATTTAGAAAACTCCGAAAATTGTAAGTGTATATATGTCCATTAGAGAGAGGAGCTAGGGTTAGCACAAATCAAAAGGGATAGAAGCAATAGGAGAGAAATAGGAGGGGAGAACCAAGCTTCCTACACAATTTTTCGCCCCGAACACAACAGAATCGATAACAGAGAGAGGGGAGAACCACTACACTATCTTATCAGTGAATTTCAGACTTGCTATTGAGAGGCAAGTATTTAAATGAAAATTTACATCAATCATGTTATAATACCCATGTGGTATAGGGTTTGATTTTAAATTTTTGGAAGTTTTATATGAATTTGGGAGGGTCTAATTCATAAACTAAAGTAGGAATGCATGTAGAGATGTTCCTTAATGATGACAATATCAAATTAGTGGTTTTGGGTTGATTAATAATATATAAATATGAGTTCTTGATTTATAAAGTTGAAGAACATGAGAAATTAGGTTTTTATGTTAATTAAAGGAGAATTTGATTATTGGTTGAATCTTTGCTGTTTTTGTGTAAACTTTTCATTGGAAATTCATCTCTATGTGAAGATAAAATGATATTAGAATATATTCGATGATTAAGATTGAATCTTTATGGGTTCTTGATTGAAGAACATGAATCTTGAATAACTTAGGGTTTAATTACTGAACACGAGATGTAAATCTGCCAGAATTCTTAACGTAACTTTAAACGTATGCAATTTTAATTGTGCTTCGAATTAAATTGCTATCCATAAATTAATGGCAAGGTCTATGTCTTATATTTATAATGAGTTTTGAATCAGGTTAATCGGAGTTCGGTAGAAGGATTAATCGATGTTTTACTATAGGGTGTTTGATCTGCCAACATAGTAATCATCCAGAATTTTTGACGTAAGTTTAAACGTATGCCATTTCAATTGTACTTAGAATTAAAGTGAGATCCATACATTTCTAGAAATCTCTAAGTCTTAGTTTTAAAATGAGCATTGAATAAGGTCAACCGGAGTTCTGTAGAGGGAGTAAATGATATTTTACTACAGGGTGTTTAATCTGCCAGAAAATTTTCTAATCGATTCGGTTGCCCAGTTTTGGCCAATAATTTCCTTTTTGTTTAGGACCTTTGGGAATCATTCAGAATTCATTTGTGGGATTTAATTTATAATATAATAGAATTATATTTCAACACTAGTAGTCCAAGTTTGGGTTTTAGGCATGACCTACGGGGGAAGTTTAGGGGCTAAATTAATTTGGATTAATAGAGAGGAAAAATCTAAATTGAAGGATAATTCGAGTAATGAGAGTTCAAAAGGAACGAAGACTTAGATCAGTAGGGGGTAGAGATTTTACCTTATGATATTATATGTGGAATAAAGGATACCCTTTGAGTGGTGAGAAAAACTTGGTAATGTACAGTAATAAACAAAGTTATAAATTATGGACTACGTATAATATTCGGGATATAAATATACTACGTATGAGGCTTTTGATATGGGATGTGTGTACGACCTATTGTTATTATATATATATATATATATATATATATATATATATATATATATATATATATATATATATATATAGGTGGAGTGAATACCTATAATATAATTAAAGTAATAATACATTAATACGTGGGATATTCGGGATATAAATATACTACGTATGAGACTTCTGATATGTGATGTGCGTATGTCCTATTGATATTATTGATATATACGTGGAGAAAATATCTATAATTTGATTTATTGTGTGTATGACATACCTACGCTGCTTGCTATCGGGTGGAGGTTGCACGTTATGGACGATCATATTTTGGGAGCCTTCGGGGGGATTTTGATTCGCACCACTAGAAAATAGAACCTAGGTATGGGATATCACTGAGTACGATAGTGTTGACGGTCATATGTGTGAGTAGGCATGTGCGTAGCCCATTGACTTGGAACTATGTTCACCTCCAATATGTGTGATTTGATATATAGGGTTCGTGAGAGAAGCCAAACCAGTAGTTCCCTGTACAACGACAAATGTACTCGGACATGATAGCAAAGTATGCATGCACCGCAATTGTGCCTAGGGGTGCCGTACTAGTATATATATAATGGATGATAAATATATATACCTTTGATATGTTTTACAGTATGCACCGCAGCTGAGTCTGGGAGGTGCTGTATTATATATATATATATATATATGTATATATATATATATGTATATATATATATATATATACTTGTGATATATATACTTGTGATATTATATACTGTGTGAAATCAGTGGACGAGAAAGATAGTGAAATCTTATTTGACTTAAGTACGTGAGCACTTAATAAAATTTGAAAATCCTTTTCCATCTTAAAGAGAAATGGATATATATATTTAATAAATGTATTTGGTGGAAATACGGGTGGACGCTATGAGTTATGGGTAGCAGACTTATGATTTCAAACTAGTTAGTTGTGCGTATCTAAACTAAAATTAATCTGAATATTGGGGTCGAGGTAACATTCGGAACCAATGTATATGGATTAACTATTGGGGTCGGGGTAACATTACGAACCAATAACCCTTAATGTGTGATACGGGAATATAATAGTAGAGTGTGAACTTATAGTATATATGGTGTGTAAAATATATACATCACGAATAATCTACTCATGTGTGCTAGTAGAGAGACGAGATAATATGTATCTAAAGACCAATTAATCTACTAAAGAGTAATTAGTAGGGATCTTAGATAGGGTATATCTATATGATGATGAAGCTACTAATGTGTGAATAGTAAGAAGATAGTTAGTGAATATCTAAAACAAAGTTTAATTAGAGAAACTTAAATGATAAAGGTTGAACAATAACCTACATAGAAATGGTAACTGGGGTTTAATAATAACACAGGAGAGATGTTAATTATTAAGGGTATTCGATAGCGTACTGTATGGGAAGTACAGAGGAGCTAGATTGACTAGGTGGGGTTGAGTAGCAAACATTAGGTACGCATTATAGATGAGAGATGAGAAACTCAAGGGAGTGTTCGTAACCTAACATGTGTATCTAATAACTGTTCATTTAAACTGTTATTTAATTACTTGCTAAATATTTTTAAATGATTTTTACTTGGGCTCTGACCCGTACTTGAAAAACCTTTTTCCAAAACATTTTAGGTGTCCAGCTACAGGGACGCCAAACCGGATGATCCATTGTAGGGATGCGTAGCTGCAGCACTACTGGATGCTTGCAGGATTTAGACTTAGGCGATTCAGTTACTTCACTCCTAGTGTTGGGTGCAGGTCATTATTTTATTCGGGCATCTTGCCCACAATTATTTCATTTACGACAGTCAAACCTTGTATTAAGACTTTTATTTAGGTTGGACTTTATAATTAATTTTGTAATCGATGGTTTATTCGGTATTATTTCATTTCAGTCTTTTATATTGTGTATTGATGTATATTACTATTGCATGGGATGTATTTATGTAATAATGTTCTATTGTTGTTGATTGTTAAATAAAAATATTAAAATATTAACATCGGATTTTTGAATACTAGGTGGTTAGTAATTTTTTAAAAAGTTTTCGACACTGATGCCAAGAATGAACCAGATGAGAAACCTGTTTTAATTTGATATAGGACTGATCACCCGGTATTTAATTAGGCAGGGTGTTATAGACCTTTTCTAACGTTCTTGGATGTGATTTCCCCTCTAAAACAAACAATGGTCTTGGCTTTGACATCAGAAGTATTAGACACATAGGATCCAATACCATTACTACCAACACTACTCGAGTCTTTTAAATTCTCTTTTAACTTCCAAATTTTTTACTGAAGTAAAGAATTTGACTGTTCAATTTTTAGGGACTCTTTCTTCATATTTTCAATCATTCCCAAAAGGTTATTTGGCTCCCCCTCATTGCTAGCAAACTTATCTCCAAGAGTCTTATTGCGTTCCTTCAATTCTAAAATAAAATTATCGTTATCCTCACCAGCACATAAACAAACCCTGGATATTTTATATTCCTCCAATTCTTTTTCTAAAAACCAAACTTTGTCATCACTCTCTTTCTTAGATAATTTTAAAATCACATTCTATGTCCACAAGTTTTTCACGAAAAAAATCTCTTTGAGTTTGAACAGTTTGAAAAAAGTTCCATAGTAGCTTTAAAGAGAAAGTTTTCTTTTTCAAGAATTTCAATTCTTTTAGCAAATTTCAAATTCAAACGATTTAAGTCATACAAACAATGGGTATCCATCGAGAGAAAAACAAACCAACCAACATAAGAGAGATGAATAAACATTCACCCCAAAAAACCTCTAAATAAGGATCTACGCGATAAATTAATGCAACCCGCTCTGATACCAATTCGTAAAAGTTGGTTTCAGAGCGAAAAACTATTAGAAAATCAGGATCACACAATAATTTGGTGTAACCTTCTTGGATACCAATTTGAGAAAGCTGTTTAATATTCTCTGACACCACCTGTAAGAGTGGAAGGCTATAATACCACTTTGTGAGTGCAGAAATAAACGTGCCCGACAAGGATGGTCACAAACAAAAATACTAATTTTATTTTAAATAAAAAGTCCAAGTTTAAAAAACCAATTTAATCCTTGATTAAATTAGTTATGAAGGAAAATATGTGTTCAAAACCATATGAATCTTCTACTCATTCAAGAACACTTCAGGGCAAAACCTTTATTCAACACTGTTGATGTAAAAAATTAGATAGCTCTAATTATTCAATCACAGATAAATAAAATGAGACAAAGATTTTTAAAGTGGTTCAGCCTTATAAGAATGGCCTACGTCCACTGTTATGTTATTGCTGAGTGTTTTGGGAATTCTCGATTACAAGCTCTATCAAGAAATTCCGGTCCCTTTGGATGAGGGTGATACAAGGTATTTATAGCCCTTAGGCTGTACATGAAAGGGTGTTACATTAAATGATACACATATGAAAGGGTAATTCATTTAATGTTCTTCAAACGTGCGCGTCAAGATGATAAGCATTCAATGAATAGTTGAACTGTTGATTATCTGGCAATTAATGCTGTGGTCGAGGTGCATCTCGAACCGCCTTAGTTGCTCGTCGTCCAAAAGTTCCTCGGAGCATTGGAGTTCCTCGGAGGATAAGAGTTCCTCGGAGTGAGTATGTTGGTCAGGGAAACAATCTTCCTCGTTGCTATTGTGCCACATAGATTGACACGTGTTTTCTTATTATTCGTCCACATCAGCATACTAATTTTGGTGTCAACAGAAGCCCCCAATGTTTCATATTTTGAACTTTGATGAGTATGGAACATTCTTTCTCGGTATATGGCGATATTAAATGACCTTCCTGGGTATTAGGAGCCTTTTCTTCGTATTTAAATTTCCTTCCAAATTCGCAGAATCCACCTTTTTGCATTTTTATAGGCGCTTCGATCTTCGTGCCCTTTTTGTCCTTTTAGCCGCCGGTAGCGTAATATTTCCTTTTTGTAATCATTTCTTTTGCCGTTTCCCAAGGCAAGGTATTTAAACTTCAGAGGCAATCCCATCGTCTTCTACCTTTTCAATTTCTGCTTTCGAGTTTTCTAAAGCTTTTCTCTCTCTTGTGTGTTCATTTCCTCCTTCGTTTGTCAACAGATCTCCTTTTTCCCTGTAAGCTCTTCTTCCTTATTCTTTTATTCATCATGGTTTACATTATCGAATCTCTTGAGAAGTTCCGCTCTGACTTCTCTATTCCTTCTTGGGTAACTTTGGAGGTTCTTTTTGAGCCTTCAAGTTATTTTGATTTGGCTGAGGGACACTGGTTCCCTAGCCTATTTATTGTTGAATGTGGATTATCTTTTCCACCAAATCCGTTGTGTTTAGAGTTCTGTCAATACTTCGACGTTGTCCCTGCAAAAATAGCCCCCAACACATGGAGAATAGTTAATGGGGTATATAGGTTAAATCAAACTCATGGAACTCGTATAGGAATTCCTGAGATTATGTACTGTTACAGATGGGCTGTTTTAGACAACGTTTTTTATTTAAAAACTAGGTTTTTGAATAGGGCCTTAGTAGTCAACCTCACTGATGCCAACAGGGATTATTTTGAACATGGGGTAGTTATAAAAAATTGGCAACATGCCCCTTTGGTTGGAGATGCAGTATATGAGGGTCCCAGATGCCCCCCATATGGCAATGGGATAGGTCGTTTTAATCTTATTTTGTTTTTGAAATTATGATTTCATGGTATTTGATAAAATGTATGACTGATATTTCAATATGTTCTTGTTTGCAGTCGACAGCAAGAGAAAAACTCCAAAAGAGTCAGAAGTCAGTATAAAGCAGTTGAAACATATCTGGAGTTTGCATCAGAGGGTTGCAGACGAGCACATCAGGTCTGCTTCATATTTATTACAGTACAGGAGCTACACATCATCCTTTACTGCTTGTCCCGTGGTCAGTATTAGTGACCCATTGCCAGCTTCCGAGGAATCTTCACCAGAATCCCATATTCCTCTAAGTCAGAAGATGGGCAAGATAAGAGTTCCTGCTATCTTCAAGGAGACTTCCTCTGCTGGGGATGGAAAGAGGAACAAGGCTGAAGTCCCAAAGGGGACCAAGAAAATTGATATTGTTCCTTCTGTTGCTGTTCAGAAGGCTGTCGAGAAGCCTCCAATGGCTCCGAGCAAGAAAAGTACTTCTGTGGAAGTGATCAATATTTCCCCCACCAAGGGTTCTTTGGCTGAAACTGCTGAAGTTCCACTGAGGAGATTGAAGAAATCCTCCTCGGTTAGCTTTTCTGAAGCCATTCCCCAGCTCCAAACTAGCGGAGCTGGTGTTCCAACCATCATTCACCCGAGCTCTGCAATGAGCTCGGTAAAAACTTGGATTATTCCTGAAGTTCAAGGCATCGAGGAAAACATGCCTAGGGATATGCTGACATCCCTAGCTACTCGTCACATTGCTTCAGTAAGTTTCTTTTTATCTTGAATTTTTCCTTCTATCAATATATGTATCTCGGCACTAACTCATCACTACATTCTTTTTTCAGCTGGTGAGTTGTTTTAACACCATTGTGAAGAAAGATGAAGCGCTCAAGGCTTCAAGCTCCTCGTCTAGAGTAGAGGATGCATTCCAGGGTTTGGCCCAAACTCTGAAGGAATCCCGTCAGAAGTACGATGAGGATAAAGGTGTATGGGAGAAGAAATTGGCTGCATCTGAAGCAGAAAAAGTGCAGTTGGGAAACAAGGTGAAGGACTTGGAGAGGCAGAACAAGAAATACTCCGAGAAGCTCACTACTTTTGGGGAGCTTGAAAATAAGCTGAAATCAGCTGAGGAAGAGCTGACACTTCTGTGCGAAGCAAATCGTCAGAAGGAGGAGTTGGAGGCCAAGCTGAAAGCCTCCGAGGACCTTCTATCCGAGAAGCTCTCCTAGGAGAAGATGAAGAGAAAAACAGCTGTGAAGAAATCCTTTCGAACTGGTTGGGATAAAGGATGGGATAAGGGGTAGCAGTAATGATGACCCAGGTGAATTATGGAAGTTTGAAATTCTTCCATGATGGTTGGGTTGCTGCCTTGCAGGAATTGAAGGTGAGCGAGGACTCCGAGCTATTTCAACAACATCTCCCTGGTCCTCCTCCAGTTATTGAAGACGAAGATGAAGACGAAGCTGCATCTGAAGAATCTTCAATGATTGTGGGTGATCAAATCCTTGCTCCTCAACCTAACCAGACATCTGCTAATGAGATTTCATCTTTGCCTGCTCCTCTTGAACAAATCCCAACTCCAACCGATCAAATCAGTGTTCCCACCGAGCAACCAAGCTCCTCGTCCCAGCCTCCCGAGAAAGTCTTGGGAGACAAGGAAAAGGTGTGAAGTTGTTCGGTACTATCTTTCTATTTTTCTCCTTACTTGTACTTTGTATCTCAGATGTTTATAACTTTTTCCTTATGATCTAATAAAATTTGAGTTCTTTCTTTCCATATGATTGTCTCTTGTTTATCTGCACTCGGTCTTGATCTTCTTTTTCTTTCTCTGTTAGTTTCTGGCCAGGATGGATCTTTTGTCTGCTAACGACACAAAGTTGGATGTAGCAATGCCATGAGTATTATAAAGCTGGTCACACAGACCTCAGTACATCCGAAATTGCCGATATCCTTGGTCATGGTGCTTCAGAGCAAGCAATCGAAGCTTATCGGTACTTGAAGGACTTACTTGATGGAGCAGTGGCCAATAGCGTGGCCTACTATGATATGATCGAGGAGCTTCAATATACTCTAGAAGATCTCAAGGATCAGTACAGGGAGTCAAATGCCTTGTTACATGAGGGGTATGAAAAGAAATATCAACAGCGTTCGGCCGAGAAGGGCTATGACAAACTCATTGCTGGGTATGATGTCAGGGAGAGGACCCTAAAAGGTGAAGTTGAGGCCTGTAGACAGATCGCCGAGCTGCTGGAACAAGAGAACAACAATTTGCAGACAGAGTTGGCACAGTATAAGTCTGCAGATTTATCTTCCACTGCCTTGGTACCAGTCTCCGACAAAGGGTTCTCATTCTTAGAGGTTGAGAATGCCAAATTAAGGCAAGAATTGGATACTTTAAGAAGGTCTGGTATTTCTGCTACTGCTCGGGGACGAGGAAGAGGTTGTCGTGGGCGAGGAAGAGCTGCCCAGGATGTTAATGAGGAACGAAGCACTCCAGCTGCTCGGGGTCGATCAAGAACTCCTCGTAGTATTGAAGAAGCTCGTACTTTATCAACATTGGAAACTCAAGCGTACCAGTTGAACGCAAAAGATCGGGCTTTGTCTGAAATGTCCAAGAAAATCCTAACTTTGGAAGATCAATTTACTGCGACGAAGTCTGCTTTGAATAATAAGGATGTTTTTTCCAGGAACCTTCATGAGCAGTTAGAAAGATTAACTTTCCAATTCCATAAACAACCTCGCGAATTCTGGAATGCAGGCTATAATGAGGCCCTTTATCACTTGGATGCTCGCATTGAAAATGCCAATAATGAAGGTTATAAACAAGGATGGTTGAACGCCCTGGGTGTGCTGAAGCTCGAACAGGGGCATTACCTGTGGGATTATCATACTCCGGGGCTACTAGACTTGCCTGTACCACCCTATAAATTGGATATGGAATGGATCCCAGCTCGTGCCATTCCTCGGAGCTTAATTTCAAAATATCTTGGTGACTATAATCTTCATTCTCAAATTGAAGTATCTCGTCCCGAGCATCTCTTGGATACTCCTTCAGTAATGAATGTCAAAATGTTGAAGGACTTGAATTTTATCAATTCTCCTCAGACATTAAATGATCATCCTGCTGGCGAGGAACCTGTATCGAAGGCTGAGGGGAAAAACCCAATAGAATAGGATTTTCAATGTAATAGTTAGCACACATATGTAACTTGTAATTTATTTTGAATTTTAATGAAAGACTTTCATTTTTTGTTTGCAAATCTGTATTGCTATTGTTTTGTACTTGTCTAACACTTTTATATTTGTGATTGCATAACAATTCTTTGTGGTTCATCGACCAATCTAGTAATAAAAAATTACAAGTATCAAACATGTTTCTCGATCACTTAATAACAAAGTAATGAGTATAAAAAATGTTAAAATTTCTTACAACCAACCAAGGTTGTTTAAATTGAGCTCGTCGACCAATTATAGTTAATGGGTTTTTATCCCCGACCAGCTATACTTGGTAAATTTTGTCTTTTTCAATAAATGTGCCCGACCAACCAAGGTCAAAGATTTTTCCTCGTCGACCAACTACAGTTAGTGGGTTTTTATCCCCGACCAACTATACTTGGTTCAGTTTGGAATATTTGTTCTTCGATGAACTTTTATGTAATAACTTACTTCCAGACCAACATAAGTTGGCATTTGAGAGCATATTTTGTTTTCAAACCAACCGAGATTGGCATTTTTAAGAATGTTGTTCTTGCCCTTTTTACCAACCGGGGTTGGTCATGGGTTTGAACTATCATGCCCACTAACTCTTTTACCAACCGAAGTTGATCACATTAGTGTTCGCCTCCTAACCAAAGGAGTATAGTTTGTTCTCGCTATTTTACCAACCAAAGTTGATCACGCTCGAACTATTAGTGTCCACTAGTTATTTTACCAACCGGAGTTGGTCACGCTAGTGTATGCCTCCTAGCCAAAGGAGTATAGTTTGTTCTCGCCCTTTTACCAACTGGAGTTGGTCGTGGGTCAGAACTATCGTGTTCTCGCTATTTTACCAACCGAAGTTGATCACGCTCGAACTATCTACTAGTTATTTTACCAACCGGAGTTGGTCACGCTAGTGTATGCCTCCTAACCAAAGGAGTATAGTTTGTTCTCGCCCTTTTACCAACCGGAGTTGGTCGTGGGTTTGAACTATCGTCTTCTTTTTGCTGTCGAGCAGCGTAGTGTACAACACTAGTATTCCCCGAAAAACTTCCAAACAAAGGAGAGAAAAATGGTGAAACATCATCGTTTTATTCATATTGATGGACCTGCTGTACATTTTACATCACTGATAATACTTGCGAAGGTGTTCATCATTCCAAGCATTCTTGAATTCCTCTCCTTCTAGAGTTGCTATTCGGTAAGTTCCTGGTCGAACAACTTCTGTAACTCGGTAAGGTCCATGCCAATTTGCTTCCAATTTATTGTGCTTCTGAATGACCTTCTTTAGCACGTAATCTCCTTCCTTTAAATCGCATTTCTTCACCCTCTTGTTGTAGAACAAAGTTGTTCGTTGTTGATATGCAGCATTCCTAATGGTTGCTTCTTCTCTAACCTCCTCGAGCATATCCAAATCCAGTCTTCTCATCAAGTCACTGGCTGGTGAATTGAAATTCAGCACTCTATGTGTCGGAAGACCCAACTCGGCAGGTATTACAGCCTCAGTTCCAAACGCCAGCATATATGGTGATTCTCCAGTTGCTGCTCGGGGAGTTGTTCGGTAAGCCCACAATACTGATTGTAGCTCATTAATCCAGTTAGCTTTAGCCTCATTTAACCTCTTCTTCAAACAATTTAATAATGTTTTGTTCGTCACTTCAGTCTGTCCATTGCTTTGAGGATGGCCTGGTGCTGAATGAACCTTCAAAATGTTTGACTGGTGACAATAGGCGGCAAACTCCTCATTATCGAATTGTGTTCCATGGTCTGTAATGAAGGCATGAGGGAGACCATATCGGTAGATGATGTTCTTCCAAACGAATTGGTACACCTTCTCGTACGTCATATCAATCAGAGGCTCAGCTTCTACCCATTTAGTAAAATAATCCACTGCGACGACGAGGTACTTGAATCGTCCTCGGGTCGTTGGCAGTGGTCCAACCAGATCAATTCCCCACATGGCAAATGGCCAAGGGGAAGTTATGGGTGTCAATAATGCTTATGGAGTTCTTTGGATGGAGGAAAAACGTTGGCACTTGTCACACTTCTTGGCATAGGCTATACAATCAGCTCTCATCATTGGCCAGTAGTATCCTTGCGTCATCACCCGTTGCAAAAGTGTTCGACTCTCTACATGGGCTCCACAAGACCCTTCATGGATCTCTTCAATCAATTCTTTCACCTCGGAGGGATGTACACATCTTTGCAAACCTGCCATAATTCCTCGTCTATACAAAACACCATTAATTAGTACATACCGAGCAGCTTTAAACTTCAATTTCTTGGCAGCGATCTTATCCTCCGGTAATTCTCCTTCCTCGACATATGCCCTGATGGGATCCATCCAAGATGGTCTTAAATCAAGGGAAATGACATTCATCGTCAATCTTTCATCTATGCTTCGACTTTCTAACACCTCAATTGGTATCGTTCTTCGCAACTCGGTACGAGTAGCTGATGCTAGTCGGGCCAGTGCGTCTGCTTGTGCATTCTCCATTCTTGGTATTCTGATTAACTGAATGGCATCAAATTCGGCCAATAACTCCATCGCCTTTGCATGATATTTGACCATTAGTTCTCCTTTAACTGCATACGTTCCCATTATCTGATTCACAATTAATTGAGAATCACTGAATACCATCACTTGTTGTGCTTCCATAATCTTTGCTAAATTAAGACCTGCTATTAAGGCTTCATACTCAGCCTCATTATTGGAAGCTTTGAATTGGAATCGTAAGGCATATTCCATGTCAATCTCGTCTGGGGTGTTCAAAACGATCCCGGCTCCACAACCTGTTGTGCAAGATGACCCATCTACATACAATCTCCACGTAGGTAACTCGTCTTCAAAATTCTTATCTGACAGCGTTCCTCGGTGAAATATTTGTTGTTTTGTTTCATCCTCCCCTGGTATTTTTCGCTCCTCGTCGACCGTCTCTTCTCTCCCTTTTACCAACCGTAGTTGGTCTGGGTTTGAATTTGATGATCTTTCTACATCCACAAGCCCTTTTACCAACCGGAGTTGGTCTGGACTTTTGTTTGTTGATCCTGTAACATCCACAGGTTGGTTAGCGAGCAACTTTTGTTCCTCGGGGGTATTAGGATATGTAAACTCTGCTATAAAGTCTGCTACAACTTGCCCTTTTAAGGATGATCTGGGTTCATACACAATATCATATTCACCGAGATCTATTGCCCAGTACATCAGTCTTCCTGATTTTTCAGGCTTATGAAGAGCTTGTCTTAATGGCATATCGGTATACACGATGATGGTATGGGCCTGTAAATATGGCCTCATTCTTCTACTAGCTTCAATTAATGCCAATGCCAATTTTTCCAACTTTGGGTACCTAATCTCTGCACCTCGGAAAGCCTTACTTGTGTAATAAATTGGCTTTTGGACTCCATTCTCCAATCTGATCAATGTCGAGCTGACCGCATTTTCTGATACTGCCAGGTATAAGTACAACTTTTCTCCCATCACTGGTCTGGACAGCAATGGAGGTGTTCTCAGATATTTCTTCAAGTCTTGAAAGGCTTTTTCACATTCATCATTCCACTCGAAAGTTTTTCGGAGTGTTTTAAAGAATGGAAGGCACCTATCAGTTGCTCGAGATACAAATCTATTGAGCGCTGCAACTCGTCCTGTAGGACTCTGCACTTCTTTCTTCGTCGTTGGAGATCGCAGCCCTAAAAGAGCTTTGATCTTTGCTGGATTTGCCTCAATGCCTCGCTGGTTGACGATGTACCCGAGGAACATTCCTTCTCGTACTCCAAAGGTGCACTTTGTCGGGTTGAGCTTCATCTGGTATTTATCCAGTTGATCAAAGGTCTGACCTAAGTCAACTAGATGATCGGTAGCTTTCTTGCTCTTTGTTAGCATATCGTCGACATAGACCTCCATATTGCAACTGATTTGTTCGGCAAAAACCTTATTCATCAGCCTCTGGTATGTCGCTCCTGCATTTTTCAAACCAAAAGGCATAACATTATAACAATAAGTTCCCCTAGGGGTAATAAAAGAAGTGCTTTCCCTGTCTTCAGGTTTTATTTTGATCTGGTTGTATCCAGAGTAAGCATCCATGAAACTGAGTAGCTCGTGCCCCGAGGTAGCATCCACTAGTTGGTCAATTCTGGGCAATGGGAAGTGATCCGTTGGGCAAGCCTTGTTGAGATCAGTGAAATCAACACACATTCTCCATTTATTGTTTTTCTTCTTTACCATCACCACATTTGCCAACCAGTCCGGATACTTCACATCTTCAATGAATTGGGCTTTCTGGAGCTTGTCGACCTCCTCTTGAATAGCTTGATTCTTCTCGGGGCTAAATACCCTTCTTCTCTGCTTTACAGGCTTGATCTCCTTATTCACATTGAGCTCATGACATAAGAAGTTTGGATCTATTCCTGGAATGTCTTCATGACTCCACGCAAAAGTTTTCTTTCTGTTTCTCAAGAAAGTTATCAATTCCTGTTTTATTGAAGCATCCAACGATGAACCTATCTGGGTTACTCGTTCAGGGTGCTCGTCGTCCAGAATAACATTTTCTGTAGATTCTACCACCTGTCCTTTTACAAGTTGGGATTCATCTCTGGGATCGAGAGTTTCAATCTCGGTATCTTCTTCCACCTGGTAGGTAGTAGTCTTTTTCCTTGATTCAGATGAATAATAGCATTCTCGAGCTACTTTTTGATCACCTTTCACCACTCCCATTCCGAAATTTGTTGGAAATTTTAAACATTGATGTACTGTAGATGGGACTGCTTCGAACTTCTTCAAACCAACTCTTCCCATGATGATGTTGTAGGCTGACTGCACATTCTTATCCATCACAAAGAAGCGTATTCTTTCTGTTCGACAAGCAGGCCAAGTTCCAATGAATATATCCAACTTGATCGTCCCAAGTGGAAAAACTTTCTCGCCAGCAAAACCCTGAAGAGGTCTATGATAAGGCTCCAATTGAGATAACTTCTAATTAAAATTGTCAAAGCATGAATAGTACATGATGTCTGCCGAACTGCCATTGTCTACCAGCACCCTTGAAATCACTACTTCTTTCATCCTCATTTTGATCACCAAAGGGTCGTCGTGAGGGTAAAGAACACCTCCCAGGTCTTTTTTTGAAAAGCCAATAACCAGCTTCTCTTTGTTTACCTTCCTCGAACGATCCTCCTCGGCTAAATTTATTCGCTGAATGTACGAGCAAGCTTGTGCCTCTCCGAGGTAAGCTTTTCTTTCTGTAGTAAGATCTCCTCCTCCTGCATCTCCCCCTGTAATAACATCACAATCAAATGACCCAAAACGTATGGAAAATACCTCTCGTTCTGGCTGCCTTGGTTTCTTGGGAAGATCGGGGTCATCCTCGGCATCATCTTCGTGGTCTCTCTTCTTTTTCTCTTCTGCTCGACGAGGAGATCTAGACCTCTCTCTAGCTCGATCATTATTTCTTCTTTCACCTCCCCGATCAACATATTTTGCTAGCTTTCCTCTTCGGATGAGTGTTTCAATCTCGTTCTGAAGAGCTATGCAATTTTTAGTCATATGGCCATGATCTTTGTGGAACTCGCAATATTTGTCCCTGTTCCTCGCATCAGGATATGACCTCAGTTTCTTCGGCCACTTTACTTCCTCACTATTCTTGATTTCTTCCAAGACATGATTAATACCCATTTTCAAGGGAGTATAATTATCGAATTTCTTCAGGACTTCCCATGATGACTTATTATTTCTGGAACGCTTGTCGCCACCATTGCCCTTATGCTCTTTATTTTTAGACTTGTCGACGTCCACCTTGGTGTCTTTATCTATATTCTTCTTTGCAACCATAGCTTCCTCGGCATTCATGATTTTGGCCGCTTTTGCCATCAACTCTGACATAGTTTTAGGTGGATCTTTCGCCAAGGTGTAATACAACTTATTAGGCAATAACCCACTCATCAAGGCGGTGATTGCTGTCTTCTCCTCGTAATCTATAACTTCCAGCTTCTCGTTATTGAAACGAGTTATGTAATCTCTAGTACTCTCACCAGATTTTTGTCTAACACTTAGCAAATGTGCTACTCGTTTTACTGGCTTTGCTCCAAAACAGAAATTGCCGATGAACAACTCAGCCAAATGAAAGAAAGTTGAAATCTTACCCCGAGGAAGATTATTGTACCATATCTGGGCAGCTCCAGTAAGAGTTCCTGAGAACGCTCTGCATCTCATCTCGTCGGGGACAGCATAGATATCGGCGGCAGCTTGATATTGCTCTATATGAAGGACAGGATCTGTCTTTCGATCATATTTAGGGGTCACTACTGGTGCTTTAAACTTTGACGGTGTAGGAAAATTCACAATGGCCTGGACAAAAGGTGTCCCTTGAACAAAAGTTCGTTGTAGGGGATTCTTCGCCCTAGCCATTTCTCCCAATCTATCCTCCAATCGTTGAAGGGACCCTTTCCACGCTTCATTTCCTTCCTTGGGCCTATTGGTTCGAGCAATAGATCGTTCTGAAGTAGCTTCTTGAGATTTATCTTGATGAGAAACTGGTCGTGATTGTGCTGATCCTTCTCTGAGATCAGAAGGTTGTCGAAAACTCCTCGACATGGTCTTAGGTGGACTCCTATTCCTCCTAGGGCCTAATCGACTGAAAGGAGACACCCTACTCAGTCTTTCTAAGGCACTGGGTCTTTCTGGAGAGAGAGTGATACGTTGATCAGTATCTGTAGCCCTTATTGACGAAGTTCGCCCAGGTTGATAAGAGAAATCATTAGACTCCTCATTATGATATGACTCAATACGTTTGGATCGTGAAGAAAGTAAATAAGTTTGCCTCTGACCACTTCGCTATCCTGAACGTGCAGGTGCACCGCCATGAAGGGTTTGTATAAGTTGCCTCATTGTGTCTTGCATGGCGGTTTGTCCTTGAGCCATATTCGTCATAATTCCGGCCAGATCTGGAGGTGCAGAGGGATTTGGAGGACTTCCAGCATTTCCATCGTTTCGATTGCTAGATTCTGGATTATCCGCCATTGATGATGAATGATTTTTGGTGAAAAACGATAATAACAATCGCTTCCCACAGACGGCGCCAATCTGTTGATGTAAAAAATTAGATAGCTCTAATTATTCAATCACAGATAAATAAAATGAGACAAAGATTTTTAAAGTGGTTCAGCCTTATAAGAATGGCCTACGTCCACTGTTATGTTATTGCTGAGTGTTTTGGGAATTCTCGATTACAAGCTCTATCAAGAAATTCCGGTCCCTTTGAATGAGGGTGATACAAGGTATTTATAGCCCTTAGGCTGTACATGAAAGGGTGTTACATTAAATGATACACATATAAAAGGGTAATTCATTTAATGTTCTTCAAACGTGCGCGTCAAGATGATAAGCATTCAATGAATAGTTGAACTGTTGATTATCTGGCAATTAATGATGTGGTCGAGGTGCAGCTCGAACCGCCTTAGTTGGTCGTCGTCCAAAATTTCCTTGGAGCATTGGAGTTCCTCGGAGGATAAGAGTTCCTCGGAGGGTTGGTGTTCCTCGGAGTGAGTATGTTGGTCAGGGAAATAATCTTCCTCGTTGCTATTGTGCCACGTAGATTGACACGTGTCTTCTTATTATTCGTCCACATCAGCATACTAATTTTGGTGTCAACAAACACTTTAGAAAAATTACAAGACATTTAACTTATAAATTATTTGATACCAGCCACAAGTATAATCTATTCTTCGTAAGATGTCTAAATATTACTACTTGTCTTGAAGCATTCCACAAGAGACATATTCTCTCTCAGTATCCACAGATCCAGCCTTAGGCTTCATCTTCTAAAGTGATCCCTTTGAGTTCACATGTCATCCATGGAGGTACCTCTACACAAAGTGTATGAAGGGAAACTTAATTTTATAGGGTTTAAATTAATACATAAAAACTATTTTGGGGATGTGTGTTGTGAATCAAAAAGTGTTTTGGTAACACAAAAAGTGAAAACTTTTGCAACAGACATGCAGGAAATGTTTTTTCAAAAGTCTTAGAAAAAATAAACATGAAACATGTACTTATAAGGCGAGCATAAATTTCGAGGCGATGACTCATTTGAACGATAATGAGGCTCTTTCGAACGAGAATAACAACTCGTTAGAATGAAACTGCATATTATTCGAACGACATTTCTATCTCATTTTAATAGGCTTTAAATGATGCCAAAAAGTACGCCCTCATTATATGCTCGTTGGATGAAGATATCAAACTACCATTCTAATGGCTTAGACATATCGTTCGAACGAGAATGTCTGCTCATTTGAATGACCCAAGCGAATTTTAAAAAATAATTTTAAAATAAAATTGCCTCGATTTTTAAAACAAAAAAAACTTGTTTCAGATTTAAAAAAAAACATCCCAAAATAAATTTAATGAATAAATTTATATTCCTAAAAAGCTTTACACCTTTATGGGACGTAGTGGAGTCTTGAACTTGCCAGAGCGTGTTGGTTTGTAACTAGATATGCTAAATGTGCCAAAGTGAAAATAAAACAAATAAAAAGCCTAATCTAAAATTTTTGCGATTAAAAATCTCATGCTTTAGTTATTCCGGTAGAAAAATGAACCGAACCCCAAATTATAAAAAATATTCCCCTTAAGACAAAAATTCTAATACCCTTCCTACACCCTAGAATTGGGATGACATAGAAAAACAAACTTTGTCATCAATCTCCACTTGTTATTCAACTTTGTCTTTATCTGATGCAATATGATCTTCGGTAAGTACCTTCACACATGAAGCAAAGAAAAATACCCCGTTTTGCAGTTTGAAATAGTAAACAAATTAAAACTCATATAGCAATCTCCCCCATAAATCAAACTCATCATCAAATCTCCCCCATAATTTGTTCTCCCCCTTTTTGTTCGAAATAGATAAAGGAGTAGAAGATAATCATGAAGTAAAAAACCATCACACATAAAAAGTAAGATATCATCACACATATATGTAAACAACATATAAGAAATGATAATCTCAAAGGAAAACATCACCATCTATCTTTGAAATTTTTCAAATATTTTAAAAAAGTGTAAATTTTACAAATACAACAAAATACCGTATATAATATATGCAAAATATACCAAAGAAAATCCGGAACACACACACACACACACACACACACACACACACACACATATATATATATATATATATATATATATATATATATATATATATATATAAACGACCATAAAACTTCGACACAAAACACATAAAATTTACACACTAGCATAGTATCGATGTATATAAACATGTGGGATGGAATGAATGGGGGTGAACTAGATACAAATGAATTATGAATCAAGCATTCAAATATGTTCAAGAAGTTCTACTTAACCGCAAAACATTATTAAACTTAGCATTAGCCTCAAGTGACAAGAAAAAGTGAACTCCAACGAACAAAAAAGTACACTACACACAAGCCTAAATTATTGATGATTCTAAAAATCAATAGCATCATGACAAAATCGTTAAATCTAGGATACATTGCGCAAATCCGTTGATCTTAAACTAAACTCTCTCAAAAGGTAAACGAATTTCATATTTTCTTTTCTTTTATTTTCTTTTGAAGTTATTTATTTTTGAATGATCAAACATTAAAACTATGTTGGCCCCTTTTTGACAATTTTTATTTTTTTATTGTGCTGAATATTTTATTGGGATCTTGCAAACGATGGCTTTCACGCAAAGACTTTGTCTTTCGCATCCCTTTCCCATGCTCACTCATATTTTTTCAATACTAAACAAATTCTCTCACGGGAAACGGTTGTTACATACACAAATATCCCATAGTCACATAAACATGTAGATTACAAAATTGATGGGAGAACATCTCAGAAAGATCAAATATACACGTGAAGTAAACATTAAAAAAGATCGTGCATGTGTCTGCGGAGGCATATACAAAGTCGAATCTATAAGGTGAATCAGATTCAAAACAACTCCATGTAAACATAACTAAGAACAATCTAAGTATCTTTAATCACGACCAAAGGTCCTAGGCATATGGAAAGTACGAAGTGAATTGGATTCGAATGCATCATTTTGGCACACTAAATGTGTAAACAAAAATACACAAAAATAAAAAATATTTTTGTAATTTTCAATTTTTTTTATCAAAATAACTTTTTTTGTATTTTTCCAATATTACTCAATAAATTAAAAACATAATACAAAAGATACAAATGTCATAACACTAGCAAATATATATATCGTGAACCTTAACTAGAGTATGACAAATAGAATAATGCAAGCAATCACCCATAAGATATATCATGTGAAACATCATGTGCAATCATGCAAGAATCAACAATTCTAACATCTAGCGCCTCTAAGAAATATTTCCTAACCTAAATAGTTATATATCTAATGCGTTGGGATTTAGGAACCAAAAAGACACTAGACTTAAACTTCCTAGGACCTCTTCCAAGATTATAACAAAACGCCTAAGGTGACCTTTCCTGCCACAATGCGAACATGTGTAAACGTGAGGAATGTTACCTATGGGCTGACCTTTCAAACATCCTTGGATGCAGTTGACCCTCTAAAATAAACAATGTTCTTATCTTTGACATCGGAAGTATTAGACAAATGGGATCCAGTACCATTACTACCACTACTACTCGAGTCTTTTAAATAAACTTTTAACTTCAAAATTTTAGGCTCAAATAAAGAATTTGATTCTTCATGTTTTAGGGACTCCTTTATATTTTCAATCATTCTTATAAGGTTATCTCATTCCCCCTCATTTCTAGCGAACTTATCCCTAAGAGTTTTCTCCCGTGACTTTAGTTATAAAATCAATATATCATTGTCCTCATCACCACTTAAACCCCCTAGATATTTTAGAGTCCTCTAATTCTTTTTCTAAAAATCGAACTCTATCGTCACTCTCTTTTTTGGAAAATTCTAAATTTTTAAAATCACGGTCCATGTCCACAAGTTTTTCACAAAAAAAATCTCTCTGAGTTTGAAAAGTTTTCCAAAAGTTCCATAGCAGTTTCAAAACAAAAAATTTCTTTTTTAAGAATTTCAATTCTTTTAGCAAACTTCAAAAATAAATGATTTAGTCAAAACTATGGCCATCCATCGAGAGAAAAATAAATAAATAAATAAATAACCACCCTAAAACAACCCTAAAAAGGATCTACATGATAAATTAGTTCAACCCACTCTGATACCAATTTGTAAAAGTTATTTTTAGCTTGAAAAAGAATTTGAAAATCACGATCACGTGAGAATTTGGTGTAACCTGCTCTGACACCAATTTGAGAAAGATGGTAAGTATGATCTGACACCACTTGTAAGAGTGGAAAGCTCTAATACCACTTTGTGAGTGTGGAAATAAATGTGCTCGACAAGGATGGTCACAAACATAAATTCTATTTTTTTATTTTTCAATTTAAAAGTACAAGCATACAAAACTAATTTTGAACAAATTTTAATCCCTGATTAAATTAGTTATGAATGCAAATATCAAAACAATATGAAAATTCTACACATTCAAGAACACAACGATTGAGGTAAAATCTCTTTTCAAGACATAACTTTTATTCAACACTTTAGACAGATTACAAGATAGTCAACTTACAAAAAATTGGATACCAGCCAAAAGTATAATGCGCTAGTATTTGCAACATATCTAATACAAATTGTCTCCAAGCAGTCCACAATTAACATATTCGCTCTCGGTATCAATCGATCCAGCCTCAGCCTTCGTCTTCAGTAGTGATCCCTTCGGGTTCACCACTCAGCCATGGAGGTACCTCTCCACAAGGTGTAAGCAAGGATACTAAACTTTTTAAGGTTTAAACTAATTCACAAAAATAATTTAGGGGATGCGTATTGAGAATCAAAAAGTGTTTTGGTAACACAAAAAAGTGAAAACTTTTGCAACAAATATGCACGAAACATTTTGATAAAATTTTTAGCAAAAACAAACACAGAATAAGTATTTATAAGGAGAAGAAAAATTTTGAGGTTGTGACTCGTTCAAACAAAAATGAGGCTCCTTTGAATGAGAATAACACCTCGTTAGAATGAAAGTGGATCTCACTTGAATGAGATTACTATCTCGTTTGAACATTCTTCAAATGACCATTAAATGATGCCAAACAATACCCCTTCGTTAGATAAAGATATCGAACGATCATTCTAATGACTTAGACATCTCTTTTGAACGAGAATGCCTTCTCTTTTGAACGAGGCAGGTTAATTTTGAAATATAATTTTACAATAAAATTTCCTCAATTTTTAAATAAAAAAAGTCATGTTTCGAATTTAATAAAAATAAAACATCCCACAATAAATTTAATGAATAAATTTTGAAAAACTTGTTAACTAAGTTGATAACTAAGAGTTATGTTTTAAGTAAACTCCGATTGTAAACTCCTTGAACAAAACTCTTTTTGATATACAACACAAGATGTGTAAACAAATTCTGAATATGGACATTGGATATGTTAGTTTTATTACCTTAGGTTTTTAGAATAAAACCTATTTCTAAGTTTTAAGTGAGAAAGCAATCACAGAAATAGTTAAGAACCATTCAAGCAAATTTACACAAGATTTTTTACGTGGTAAAACCCAAAAATAGGGGAAACATCCACGGTGACCTCTACGCCACAAAATTAAAAGTTCACTAACATAATAACAAGTTACAAGTTACAACACTAAGCATGCATTATCAAGATCCTAAGTCTAAGTTCAGAATTATACTTACACGAGTTACTCCACTCTCAAAGGTTGATTATGACTGACTTTGATCTCCCTACAACAGCTCCCTTGATTTTTCCTTGTCCACTGATTGTAGCAGCTCTAGTAACAATATATCTCTTAAAGAACCATAAATTTCTAAGTGTTCATGTGAGAGTGACAGTGATGTGATGTGATTACACTACATGAAACAATGCAACTCACATCTCTTAATAGTTATACAAACAATTCCTATGAATTACAAAAACTCAATATGAGATGCAATGGATCTTAAAATAGTTTTGAAGAAGATAATTCAACAATCTTTAAGGTATGAAGAATAACCTATCTGAAAATTAGATCAAGTTTGTTTCAAAATCTTATTTATTTTCAAACTAATTTTACAAATTGTGAAATTTTATTTTGAAACAAAGTCGTTTTTCAGATCTAATACTATACAAACTCAGAAGTCTATTTTCCAAAATTTAGTTGAAATCAAGAGGGTGGATCTGAAGAATATAACAATAACAGTAAGATCCAAGAGATAATGAAGTAAAGAACCTAACTATACTACGTGTAATGTTCTCTATAGAAAACCCTAAAATTTATACAAAGAAATTTGTGATTTTCTCAGAGTAAGGTTCCTAGAGAGAGATAGTTTTCAAGATGTCTTCAAAAGCATATAAACATACAAACTCAACTTCTCAGAAACCCTAAAGTCTATCTTCCAGTTTTGGGTTTTATGTTTTGGAAAGAATACTGGCTTTTCGATTTGGTGTTTGGAGAAACGTTTGAGGTTTTATCTTCGAATGATTTAGGTTTTCTCTCCTCTCTATCTTCTTATTTCTTTTCTCCTTTTCTATCTTCTTAATCTTCTCTCTGTGTTTTTGTGACACCCCGACTAATTAAATATCGGGTAGCTACTCCTTTATGAAATTAATACAAAATATCAAGTTGGTTCAATCTTAGCATCACTGTCAAAAATATTTAATTTATTACTAGACACATAATATTTAAAAATAGATGCCAAATTTTATTAATTAAATTAACAATAACCAAGTAATTAAATCATCAACCATCAATCGCATAAACAATCTCATATGAATAACCAACGAAATGAAATAAACTGAGTCTGGAGTAAACACTCAAATGATAATAATACCAGAGTAAATAAAATCCCAATGCAAGAGTCTGAATAAATCAACCAACATCTGAAATAATGAAAGTCTGTATCTACAATCTATTAATAAGAATGGGAACCATGCCCTAACTGATGTGAATGACTCTGAAGGAACCAAGGATAAGTGTGTAGGCATCAAATACCAATATCCTGTAACTCCTATAGTAGCTACAATACGTTATCATAATGGAACTCCTATGCTTAGCGTCCCTGTGGCTGGGCACCTAAAATGCTTTTACAAAACAAAATAGATTTTGGAGGAAAACGGGTCAGGGCCTGAGGTGAAAACAATTTAAAAATATAGCAAGTGTTTAAATTACAATTAAACAACACATATTATAAACATGTTAGTTGCGTACTCTCACATGAGTTTCTCACCTCTCAACTAATGTGCACGCCTAACGTATACCCTTAACCCATCCTAGTTATGCCGCCAACTAACTAGTATGTGCCACTCCTGCTTTCACATTCTAACATAGGGTATCTACTCATAACAACCAAACAAGTCATCTTCATAACACATAATCACATTCACTAAATTACTTATCTCAAGTGTTAATTAAATTCTCACATTCTTATCCCATTCGAATATCTTAGTTATCCACATCTACTAAGCAACAGTGAACCATTCACAAGTAAATATATAAATCACTCTCAATATATATATATATATATATATATATATACATATAAGGAACCCCTCGGCTAAGCTGTGGTGCACGCATACTCTGCTATCAAATCCATGTACATCTTGTATGCAAGGATCACGTGTTCCGAATCACTCAAGAACCATCTCAATACAAATCACACATATTAGAGGAGGGCATAGTTCACATACCCATCGGTCACGCGCATACCTACGTTCCCATGGTCAGCTGACTTATCAACTCACAAATAAGTCATTCACAATCCTATGTCCTTAAGGTACCGGTCTAAATCCCCCCAAAGGCACACAAATATAAGACGGTCCTTTCAAAAAAATTAACCTCCCGTGATAGCAAGTATGGTAGGTATGTCATACACATTATCATCCCTGTACGATGTATTCACAAAAATTAGGTAATTATCATTTTAGTATAGGTATATTCCAGCCCTTATCGTATGTATCACACATATAATGATATCGTCACATTTATTCTACACAATAGATTTTTAACGCGATAATTCGCAACGTATAGCTCCGAGTACATATCCTATCGCAAAAAGGGTTACTATATTCCCCACTAGTATCTAAGGTTTTCTCAGTATTTAAATGTAATAACCCGTCCTTTCGGAGACAATTAAATTCCATACTTGGATATAAATTGGCAATTTGGAGACTTTCTCGAAATAGTGATTTTGGGGATTCTCCAGGATTTAATGAGTTTCGATGGGTGTTGTAATTTCTTTTGGGACTAAATAGGCCGAAGTATTTTAATTATATGTCGCAGTTGAGTAAAGCGACAAAAGAGGTAAGATTTTAATTGGAAAACCGCATTAAATTATAAGGTTTAGAATAGTGATTTGCGGTCAAGTACCTCGTATGGGAATTTCGACTACGTCGTGAGTCTTGAAATGTCCTAGATAGTCGTAAAAGAGTGTCTGATTGTCAAAATTAAGTTTCGGGGAATTTTAGAGTTAAACGGGCTCGTAATTGAGTAAATGAGTCATTTTTGGGGTATTAAGGGATTTAAACTATTTTCTCCTTATAAAAGGAGGAAGAGAGGGAGAAAAAGAGAAAGAAAGAAGAGAGAAGAGAGAAGAGAGAGAGGAAGAAGAAAGAGGAGGAGAAAATGGAGATTTCAGCAAAACTCCGCGGGATTCGGCTCGAGGTCGTCGGATTATATCCACGAGGCAAGTGTTTACTTGCTTTATTTACTTTTCAACATAAATCTCATATCATAGTTTGGTATAAACAAACCCTAAAGATTTTGGGTTGGGTATTCGTGAATAAAACGAGTTTTTGGGAGTTAAAACGAATAAACCCCTAAAATTTGTAAATTATAGAAACTTAGGTTTTAACCTAAATTAATTGGTGGTTTAGGGTTCTAGGATGTTTAAAACCCTTAATATATGTGTATTTGTAGTTGGTTGAGGTTGTAGGATGTTGGGTGAGGCGATAAAAATCTTGGAGGTGTATTAATGGAGGTTTGGGATCGTTGGAGATGATGATGAATAGTGACCAACAGGCTTTTCGAATCGATTCGACCTTGATGAGAATCGATTCGAATCTTGGTCAAAAAAAATTTGTAGATCTCTTCGACGCGGTCGCGTGGGCACTGACCGCGTATTTTTCTATTTTTTTTTATTTATAGTGATTTTTCTATGAAAAGATGTCCGAGATCAAAATCATTAGATATAACTTATTGGAGATAAATATTAGGGGTTCTCAAAAGGATTGTTAGGACCTCTAAAGAATTTGAGGAGATATTAAAACTTTGGGTTTGTAGGAATAAATCCAAGTTAGGATTTAAATGGAGATTGGATTGATTTTGAGTATTTTAGAATGTGAAAAATCGCCCAAACTGTGACCCTCGAACAGGCCAAATCGATTCGGATCCAGACCGAATCGATTCGCCTAAGGGGACTTGGGTTTCTGCAGTGGGCCGAATCGATTCGGGTTTAGACCGAATCGATTCGCGATTAGGGACCTGTTTGCAGAATGTTTTCCGAATCAATTCGGGTTGGGAACCGAATCGATTCGCCTAGCCGAATCGATTTGCAAATGGGGCGAATCGATTCGCCTTGGGCAAAATTGCCAGTTTCGTCCCTTAAAGAGTATAGGGGGAATAAATTACAATTTGGGGTCTTATATGGGGGGGTCCTAATTATGATACCAGGACTCCTAAATGATGGTTTTGAGGGTTAATTAACCTTTAGATGAGGAGAAGGCCTTGGATTGGTGTAGGGCATAATCCGGGGAACGAACATAGTTAACGTTCGGGACGAATAAGATTTGAGAGATAGAGTTCGGATACCATCGATCTTAGGTATCTATGTAATTGAATGCATATGAGAAAATACTTTGGGTTTAGTATCATGCTTATATGAATGCATGATTATGATTCCTTGAGTGAACCTTTGGGATTATTGATCATCGCTAGATGAGATTGGCAATAAGGGCAATATATATATATATATATATATATATATATATATATTCGAGGAGGAATATATGGTATATATATACTATGTGATTAAAGTATATATATGATATGATGTTAATGATTTTGAAAATAAAATATAAATGTTTTCAAAATGGAAAGATAAATGATTTTCTTAATTAATAAAATATGGATACACACCTCTCTAAATCGCTATCATAAGGGAAGTTACGTGCGTATGGTGAAGCCCCCTGACTAATGAATGCAGGGTGGATACAGTCCTATAGGCCATATGAGCGTTTGTTATATTTTTTCTGCACTGGTTAGGAGATTTCGGGTGTGGTGTTGACTATCCCGCAGGCATATGGCCGCTTCCCAACGTCTTACGATGTAGGATCCCAGGTTGTCTTGATGATAGGCCTTGGAAGATGATAGCCATTTAAGGGCGCGAACAGTGGGGAAACCCGGACGGGCGGTCTTAGAACGCGTTATGTTAAAGCAATTCATGATAATGGATTGGCTTTAATTACATTTCCTGAATATAGGAAGGGAAATGGGTTATATGAATTGGGCTTCTGTAACACCTCCCGGATGGAAGAAGGGAAGTGGAAGCATATGATATGATCAAAGCATTTTTATGATAATGAAAATGGCTTTGAATACAATTCCTGAATATAAAAAGGGAAATGGGATATTTTGAAACGAAAAAGCATTTTTATGATAATAAAATTGGCTTTTAAAAAGTTATATGATTTGTGAAATCAAGTCATGATAATGAATTGGCTTTTAAATACATTTCCTAGATATGAGAAGGGAAATGGAAAGTTTTGAGATACAAATGAAAAGTATTGATAAATACTTTGTATATGAATCCTCAGTCCGAAAGATAGATCCGGATGTATATTGTAAAATGAATATGTATTTATGGATGAATCGAGTACCGAGGGTGTAATGGATTCCGAATATGGACCTTGTCGCATAGTAGTGTATCGGGGGGTTCCTTGTTTGGATTTCACTTTGCGAGACACCCCACGCACGAATATGGCATTGTGTTGAGACTGGGGAGAAGTTTAATCCTTAGTTCTCTTATATTGAGATGTATAATATGTGTATATATATATATATATATTCTATACTGAGGGACTGGCGAATCTCGACGATCGACCTTGCCGCGTAGTAGTGTATCGGGGTGGTTCCTTGTTTGGATTTCACTTTGCGAGACACCCCACGCACGAACATGGCATAGCATTGAGACTGGGGTGAAGTTTATCCCTTAGTACATGGACTATCTAGGGTTGATAGTGGTTGGTTGATAGACTAGTTTAGCAGGGTAGCTTGACTAGGATGTTTAGAGGGATGCGTTAGGAGTGCACTGTTAGTGGAGAGGTGAGGGGTATCTCATGGGAGTGTGATACCAAACTTAAATATGAGAAAAACCTTTATTTAAAAATAAAGCATTTGTGCACTTGCTAAATATTTTCAAAACTCGAGCTCTGACCCGTTTATTTACTTTTCCTTTCTTGCTATACTATATATATATATAGGTGTCTAGACACAGGGACGCCTGGATGACACATCTTTCGAGTCAGACGTCAGCTGCAACAGCTGTGGATGCGTGCAGGATTCTCGGTAGACGCTTCCATTCTTGAAATCTAGATAGGAGGTACTGTATAAACATTAGGGTTAGTAGCAGCATTCGATATGGTTGTATATTTTGACCGAGTATTCGGTTATTATATTAAATTTCAGTTTCATTTCCGCAAAACTGTGTGGATGTTTTATTTACAGTTGTTAAAAAGAGTAGTAAAGTTAAAATTTTGACACCGGCCTAATAGGTTATTAGTAATTAAATGGATTTTCGACAGTGATGCTAAGAATGATCCATATGAGACTCCTGTTTTAATTTGATATAGGAGTGATCGCTCGGTACTTTATTAGGCGGGGTGTCACATTAAAGTTTCCCACTTTTAGTCTTTAACCTCAAATTATAATAGGAGCAAAAGATATTCCGATTCTCACAACTCACAATCGTACCTCACTAATCGGATATTTGTAAGTCTATTAATTAACCTCAATTAAATCTAATAATTTTTTGGGCTTCAAATACCATCTGATAAGCACCCAAAAGTGTATATTTTATACCCCGAATAGACGTATTTAAGTAGCTAATTCTCGATAATTTGGGTCTTATGCGCTTTATTGTCTATTTTGTAGGTTGAATGCACGTTGCGGTGCTCAAACGCGTATTTCAAAGCAATTGGGCAGATTTTGGAGCTAATTACCAATCCCGTAACCCTAGCCTACCCTAACCTAGCCTAAACTTTGTCCCGAGCCGTGTGTGTTTGATTTGTTCCCTTTCCTATTTTTTATATTTTTAATTTTTAGTTGAATCGTTATTATTTTTAGGATTTATTTTTTCTTTCTTCTTATTTAATGATGTTTTATTTTGATTTTTAGTTTTTTTGGTTTTTATTTTTATTTTGATTAGGATTAGTTTTTTAAGATTTAATTTATTTTTAGTTTTATTTGGTTTTACATTTTTTTAGGTCTTTAAAATTTATTAAATTTTTGGTTTTTATTTTGTAGGCCTTTAATTTTAATTTTTAAGTTTTAGGAATTTTTTTTAGGACTTAAGTTTTTATTTTTATTTTTATTTTTAGGATTTAATTTTTAGTTTTATTAGTTTTTGTTAGATATTTTTAGGGGTCATGAATTAAACACACACACAACCCCTCACACCCTAAATACCTTATGCCATACATACACCCAAACACATTTACTCACCCTCACCCACATTCCCATACACCCACCTACACACTAACTCCACCTAAGTCATCTTCAACCTCAAACACTTTATCTCTCCTCTCTCAAACTCCGACCATGGAAGCCCCCACATCTCAACCCTCCGACCTTAAACCCAATTCCGGCGACAGCAACTCGCGAACTACCCTACACCTTCATACCACCTGCTCTGGCGAGCTCAATCCCAACCCAAGAGCGACCCAATATCTCTAGCGTCTTGCCTCACCTCACAACCACCAAACCAACCCCCTACCCATCCAGCCTTACCCTATCGCACCTCCGACGCCGGCACCACAAACCCGGCGCTCAAACCCGACGAGAACCCGCCGGCGATCCTCCATCAGAACCCCTGCCTCCGGCAACATCTTAAGAATGTAAACCATGACATCCCACCATCCCCATCCAATCCCAACTCTACCCGGATACCTTGATCGACCCGAAGCCTCTATCCCCATCCAAAATCAACCCGGTCTACAAAACACACTTCCCTTTTACCCATCTCGACCCATACCCATTTCAACAATGCCAAACCCATTTCTCCCCTCCCATCTCTTGCACGATTTAAAAACCTCGTGCCAAAATAATTCCAAACCAAACAAGCCAAAACCAAAAATAAACATTAACCCACATGTGTCTAAACTTACTTAACCCTTTTTCCCTAACTACCCCCAACACCTCGCCCACATGCTCTCATGTCCCTTTTACAAAATTACCCCTCAAACATATCTGAATTTTATTCCCCCATTACCCCACTTCCCACATGACCTCACCTCTTACCCATGCACATGTGTGCATAATTCCCTAAACACCCTCATCTCAACACCTTACACACCTCTTACACATTAAACCTACCCAAATTACCCCCATGCTCTATACTTACTATTTAAAGAATGGAAGACCCAATTTGAAAGGAGGCTTGAGAATAGGAATTAGGAAGAGAATTTTAGAGGGAGATAGAGATAGTTTAGTGTAGAAAATAAATTAGGATAAACACCATTTTGTAAATATTTTTATTTTATTATTTTTATTTTTGTTAGATATTTGTGAGGTTAAATTTTGTAAGATATTTAATTGAGTGATTATTTAATTGCAAATCACTTGGATGCTTAATTGGAGGGATGTAAATTGTAAATTCATGGATTGAAGTCTAATTTCACTCAAAGAGATTTGGTTTGATTGTTCTTCTCTTATACTTTATTTTATTAGCCATTTATTATTTGATTATCATGTTTAATATGATGTTAGGCTAAATCTCCTTTCAAGGGGTGGGGTGAATAATTATTTGATGCTATTATGATTTAATTAGTTTGATTACTTGAAAATTCCCCTTGAATATTAATTTTGATCCCTCACCCTTAAATTTACGCCTCGAGAGAGGGCAGATGATTTTCGAGAGAAAATCAAAATTCTAAGTTATAATACCCATTTTAGATTTGAACTAAAGATGGGTTTCTTAAGTAGGGTATTATTACTTGAATTTCAACTCTAAATTTATTTTCTAAGATTTACATAAATTTTAATTGATCGATCCTAGCGGGTGATTAATTAAAAGGAGTGTAGATCTATTTTTTTAGAGTTGTGGGGTGTTAAACTTATTTTTCTAAAAGGTTACTATTAAAATTACATTTGCAACGAGAGTTGATTTGTATGTTTGACATTAATTTTGGAGAATTCAATTAATTAAATTAATTAGTTAGAATAGCTAAAATTTATGGTGGAATCCCACTCCTTGATCGATCTTACATTTATTTACCTCATTTATCTCATATTTTTGTGTTAGACTTTATTTTTCATTTTAGTCACTTTTTAGTTTGTAATTAAATCTTTCATTTTAGTTTAGTGTTATTTCACCTCACCTCACCTAATTGTTTTATTATTTGAAAAAGCTAAAAAAAATGGCAGAAGTCGGAATAGAAAATAAAATTGAATTACAATTGAGTTTGTCTCTAGCTTACCCCCTTGATGTGGATTGATACCCTTACTTACCTATACACTTGAGTTTGTTATATTTTGTAGGTATTTTGAGGTTTTGACTAACTTGGCTTTCAATAATGACGACACACGAAAAGCAAAGGCGCCATTGCCAGTCTTGGGATCGTGAAGCTCGGAGTGGATTTCAACTTGTAGTTCATTTATTTTTCGCACTTCATTATTTTTTGTACCATTTTTCTTTATTTTAGAAGCTTGTATTAGGATTGTATTACCTTGTTTGTATTGCGGTGTATAGAGACACAATATTTTTCATTTTTTTTTTAAATTGTAATAATCGAAGATAAGCTTGATAGGGAAACCGGACAAGGTATAGAGAGGGCATCCAAAGGCGAGGATTTAGAAGCCTCTCTACCTTGGGTCGGTAGACTCCCGAGGACGACTGAGATAGGCGTGATCTCCCCCCGGTCGACTCAAATTTTTTGGCACCCTATGGCGTAAAAATCGTGGGAGGTATATTTCTAAACCCTCGTGCCTCTCCTGTTAGCGAGTCAATTCTTTTGTGTGCTCTTGTGTGATTTTATTCTCGCATTTATTTTTTGAATGGTGTGATGAATTAAATTCCTAAGACCTACACCCTGTTACTCATGAGAAGGGATTTCATCACCCGACTCACTCGCTTACCAATTGTGTTCTACCCTAGCCATCACTAAATTTAAAATTCATTAACTAGGTAGCCCAATAGGAGAAAATTTTGCAAAGGCGATCACTTAGATAATTCCATGATTTTTTATCGCCCGCGGACTTAATTAAAATTTGACTATCCCTTTCACTAAATTTTGAAGATAAAATTGGCTATGTGCTAGTTAGGATTTCTCCTTGGCTTACGTGTGTCCAATTCATTTTTTGGTGGTCGATTTTAGTTAGTTCGTCCAAATCAAGAGCCCATATTTTTCCTGCTATTTTCTTCCAAAAATAAAATCCCAAAACATTTTCTTCTTTCTTTTTTTAAAAATCCAAAAATATTTTCTTTCTTTCATTTTTAGAAGAATCCCAAAAGATTTTCTTTCCTTTCGAAAAAATTTACGAAATCCAAAAATATATTTCTCTCCTCATGACCGAAGAACATACCTTATAGGATAACTTTGGCCATTTCTCATTCTCTCAAAGCATGTTTGAGGTTGAGCCCGAGTCGAACCTCCATACCTTACTTCATGGCTTTAACTCTCAATCACACACCGTTGATAGTCATGCGTAGCCCACGTACGCATTTCACATTTCATCGCTTCCGATGATGAGTCTCAACGTGTCTCATTCTTTGACATGCACCAGTTGTTCTTATGACGATCACATGTCCCATGAGTGTCCGTACTTTTCATATACCTATGAACCCACCATGGAACATGTGTATCCATATGACACTATTTTAGAACCCACCTCGACCTATTATCCCGATATACCTAATCCCAAGTTGTGTGAGTATGCTAGTTATTCGTGGAGGCATGATCACCCTTTCACGCAATACGAATCCCAACCCGATGTTGTGGATCCTCACACGTTCCAACAGTCATCATGGAAACCTTGTGCACACATTCCTGATCAGTTACCTCACTACGCACCCTATGAGTATCAACCAATTGTCCATCACGAAAGAGATCCTTTCGTGTACTATGAACTTGGCCCCACTCCACACACTTCCTTTGAGTATTCTCCATATAGTCCTGTCTATAGCGAGTTGTGTCCACCTCAACCGTCACCACCACCCATCACTTCACCACCACCATCCACATACGCTCTCGAAAGCCTCTTGCAAAAGTTCATATTTGAGCAAGAGCAAGCCACTAAAATGCAAAATGAAGCCCTCCAACGGCTTGAACAATGATTAATGAAATTGAGTGTGAGCGAGAGTCGTACTTCACCCCAAGTCAACCCATCGTTGCACCCGAGTGTGATGATGATGTCTCCTCTTGTGACACATATTTTGAGTGTGACCAACCCTACCACCCCGAGAATCTCAATGATGACACCATCCCATGGTTCGGGTCCCTAGTCGACAATTGTGTTAACTTACCTTTTGATAGTGAGTCTGATCCAATCCCACCATGTCCACTTGAACCCATCATTGTGGTTCACACTCCCTTTCCCTCCATATTCAAAAATACGCCCGAGCTTTTACCTTATGCCCCAATTGCCTATGTCTCTGAAATGACCATATCTTTTAGGTTCTCTCTGGCTACGAGTGCTCACCATTATACCGAGATAGCATCAGAGATGGTTCCCACCTCTCTTAATATGGATCCTACCCCATCATATTTGTCTCCCCTTGAGTCGAATATTTATGTTGATTCATCTACCTCGGATCTTAATGCTTCGTTAGACCATTTCACCACATCAGATGGCGACAAAGTGGTGGATAAGTTGATCACTCACTCGTTTATTTACACACTTCCTCCTGCAAGTTCCCTTGTGGATCACTATGAGCCTCATGAGGAATGTGTGTCTCCTACTCTTGAGTTGGATCATCTTCCCCCACAATTTATCCCACCTGACCCACCCATTGTCCTTTCTACCCCACCACCTGGTTTGGATCTTGATTTAATACATTTCAAGTTTCCATCTACATTTTTAGATCCTCACCAAAAACCATCCTCCACCATTTATGAGATTATTTGTGGTGATACTCTCCACTTCCGTGACACCGAGTTTGTTCCTCTATGCACACGGTTTCCTTGTGGTGTTAATTTTTCCCATCGATAGCTCCCTAGTGTGTCACGGTGCGACCATTACCATTGACCATTTATAGAATGGTCATGTGATTTCTCCGAGGCCCACCCCATTTTACTTACCAAACCATTTTTCCTTCCTCACAAAATAGATCATCATGCTTATAGGGCCCTAGTTGCCCTCACCTTTCGACTCAATAAGGCCCGTGACCGATACCTTTCCACCCTCACCTTTACCATTTATCCCACCCGCCCATGGTCCATCGATGATTTGCATCGTGTGATGCATTTTTCCATATAGGTGCATTGACCCGTTTTAGCATCTATCCAACAAGACTGACGTTTCGGTCTTGTTTGGAGGTGATTCTCATCACCCACTTTTTCTGTCGCCCCGCACTTTCCTAGTTCCTATCCTTAGGGGGATATCCCTTCGGTCTGGCTGAATACATTAAATTTAGCGCTATCGAGAGGCAGCCTACGTTTCTTATACTAGTCTCATCCTGTTTTGGGGTGGTGTTTCACATCACCCAGTGCTTTACCATGTTTATAGACTTGTACACATTTTTATCTGATCACTTCTTCAGGTTTATTCTTGGCTTCATCTGTACACTTCATTAGCGGTTGATTCTGGTAATCTCTTTCCTACCTTATGCTCTCAAATATTAAAACTCCTTTTACTTAACATCGAGGACGATGTTCCTTTTTGTTTGGGGATGGGGGAATTTTATAAAAATCGTACCTCTTTTGAAAAATTTTGATTTTTGAACCTAATGTTTTAAAATTCCGTGCAGTTTCTTTCATCTGACTCATTGATGTGAATTTTCAATCATCCATCTTTTCAATGTCTAGGAATCAAGCTAGAGAATATTTTTTTATGAAATAGCTTATGTAATACGTAACAAGGCATGTTGCACCATGAAGTTCTAGACTCAACAAAATTTGTTCACTTATCAAGTCACTGCGGTTTAGAGTTGAGGAGTACTACAATTCCCAAGAGAACCTTAAGGATCACTAGTAGAGACTTTAGCTTGTGAGATTTGTGCCTTTCACCCTTTCAGAGCATTTTACGCAATCTCCGAGTCACAAGTTGATTCAACGTTCTTTGGGTCAGCACTTAAATCGTTCCATGATCTCATTATCCTTCACTAAATTTTTGTCTTTATCACTGAGAAGGACATCACTTTCGAGTTGCAAGAAACAAGCGTCCTGAAATTTGTCCCCATCACTAGGTTTTCGCCCATTCACTTCACCCATTACATTCCCATACTCTTCCATATTCCCATTTATTCCCCCACTCCATTCATATATCATCCATCATCATTTTTTGAGAAAAAGAGTGCTGATTCCAAATGTTAAATGTCTTTAGTGTTGAGAGTATAAAGAAAGAGAGAAAAAGAGTTAAAAAAAAAAGAAAAAGAAAACAAAAAGCAAAAAAAAAGAGCAAAAGAAATTAAAAAAAAGAGAGAGAAAAGAAAAGAAAGAGTGTGTACTTTATTTTGTTATAATAAAGATATTTGTTCTTCATGTATAGTACACTCTTCTCAATTTAATCGCATCCATCACTCATCCATTATCCATCATATCACTATCCTACCTACCTCATCCCATCCATCCTACCTATCATATCCTTCTCATCCCATTTCATTTCGCCTCACCCATAAAAATCCATATTTTCCCCTAGGTGTTTGGGCAAATGAAAGTCAACGTGGTGAATAAATCGACGTTCTCACTATAGTGAGTAGCATTTCTTTTATGAGATCATTTTTCTTTCGAAATTTTCGTTCTTTCTCATATGTGTGTGAGACGTTTGAACTTGCTTACATGTACTCACCTCCTCACATACAAGAGCGATACACTAACCCTAATCTCGAGATTTCGTTTGAGAGAGTTATATCTAGTTAGATTTGAAGTTGAAACGTTGATTCCGACAAGGCAATCTAGGAATCACTCTAGTGATACTTGACCCGTTTTGACTGAATCACACCACACACGTTGAGTTCTAGGAAGGATGTGCCTTGAGTATTTACTTAGCTTAATCTTTTTACACATTCTACCTTGTATTTCTGAAATCATTTATCTCATGATGGATTGTGCGATCATTCTATATCTAATAAGAAAATGACTGCCTTTTGCAAATAAGAATTTTGTGGGTATATTCCCTGCAAACCCTCACGAGACACAACTTGTCCTGTAGGGCAACCTATAGGTTTAAAGGTTTATTTCACATGCTAAGTGCAATCGCAAGTGCCCGTGAAAGTGGTACACTTTTAGTTGCTTATCTTTCTCTCTATCTTACGGCTCGAGGACTAGCAACGTTCTGTTTGGGGGTGGTGTGATAAGCACCAAAAAGTGTATATTTTATACCCCGAATAGACGCATTTTAGTTGCTAATTCTCAGCAATTTGGGTCTTATGAGCTTTATTGTCTATTTTGTAGGTCGAATGCACGTTGCGGTGCTCAAATGCGTATTTCAAAGCAATTGTGCAAATTTTGGAGCTAATTACCAATCCCGTAACCCTAGCCTACCCTAACCAAGCCTAAACTTTGTCCCGAGCCGTGTGTGTTTGATTTTTCCTTTTCGTAATTTTTATATTTTTAATTTTTAGTTGAATCATTTTTATTTTTAAGATTTATTTTTTATTTCTTTTTATTTAATGATGTTTTATTTTGATTTTTAGTTTTTAGTTTTGATTTTGATTTTGATTAGGATTAGTTTTTTAGGATTTCATTTATTTTTAGTTTCATTTTGTTTTACATTTTTTTCTAGGTCTTTAAAATTTATTAAATTTTTTATTTTTATTTTGTAGGTCTTTAATTTTAATTTTAAAGTTTTAGGAATTTTTTTTAGTTTATTTTTTTTAGGACTTGAGTTTGATTATCATGTAGGTCTTTAAAATTTTTATTTGGTTTTTTTATGACTTGAGTTTATTTCTTTTTTTTGGTTTATTATTTTGTAGGTCTTTAAAATTACTTTGATTGTTCTTCTCTTCTACTTTATTTTATTAGCCTTTGATTATTTGATTATCATGTTTGTTGATGTAAAAAACTAGATCGCTCTAATTATTCAATCACAGATAAATAAATAAGACAAAGATTTTTAAAGTGGTTCGGCTAGGAATAAAGCCTACGTCCACTGTTATGTTATTGCTGAGTGTTTGTGGAATTCTTGATTACAAGTTCTCTCAAGAAATTCCGGTCCCTTTGAATGGGATTGATACAAGGTATTTATAGCCTCAAGGCTGTACATGAAAGGTCCAATACATTAAATGATATACATATGAATGGGTAATACATTTAATGCAGCGTGTGCGTCAAGAATCTAATGAATAGTTGAACAGTTGTCCGTCTGATAATTGATGACACGGCCGAGGTGCAGTTCGGACCGCCTTAGTTGCTCGTTGATCAAGAGTTCCTCGGAGTGCTTAGAGTATCTCGGGATGATGGAGTTCCTCGGATGGAGTTCCTCGGCATGATAGAGCTCCTCGGTGTATTCTCGTTGCTCGGTACCCACCATGGTTGTTCAGTAAATGATCTTCATCGCTGTTATTGTGCCACGTAGATTGACACGTGTCTTCATACTATTCGTCCACATCAGCATATTAATTTTGGTATCAACAGAAGCCCCCAATGTTTCATATTTCGAACTTTGAGGAGTATGGGACATTCTTTCTCGGTATATGGTAATATTAAATGACCTTCCTGGGTTTTAGGAGCATTGTATTCAAATTTCCTTCTCATTTCGCAGTTTCCGCCTTTTTTACAAGCGCTTCGATCTTCGTGCAACTTTTGTCTTTTTAGCCGCCGGAAGTTCAGTAGTTTCTTTTTAGTAATCATTTCTTTCGCCGCTTCCCAATGCAAAGTATTTAAACTCCTTTGGTAACCATACCGTCGTCTACACTTTCCATTTTTCTGCCTTCAAGTTTTCTATTCTCTTCCTCTCTCTTGTGTGTTCATCATTGTTTCCGTTCGTTGTCAACATATCTCCTTTCTTTCTGTAAGATCTTCTTCCTTTCTTCTGCATCTCTTTTATTCAATATGGTTTATATTGTTGAATCTGCTGAGAAATTTCGTTCTGACTTTTCCATTCCTTCTTGGGTAATTCTAGAGGTTCTTTCTGAGCCTTTAGATTACTTTCGATTGGCTGAGGGACATTGGTTCCCCAGTCTTTTCATTGCTGAATGTGGTTTTTCTTTTCCCCCAAACCCATTATGTCTTGAGTTTTGTCAATATTTTGATCTTGTTCCTGCAAAAATAGCCCCCAATTCATGGAGAATAATTAACGGGGTGCACAAGTTAAATCTAACTCATGGGACTCGTATAGGGATCCCAGAAATCATGTACTGCTATAAATGGGCCACTTTAGATAATGTTTATTATTTAAAAACTAGGTTTTTAAATAGAGCCCTTGTAGTTAACCTCCCTGATTCAAATAGAGATTATTTTGAGCATGGGTTGGTCATAAAAAATTGGCAACACGCGCCTTTATCTGGGAATGAAGTATACAACGGTCCCAGATGCCCCCCATACGGCAATGGGATAGGTTTATTTTTCATTTTTATTTTACTTATGAAATTGCGTTTTCATCATGTTTGACAAAATGTATGACTGAGATTTATGTATTTATTTGCAGTTGATAGTAAAAGAAAAACTCCAAAAGAGTCGGAAGTGAATATCAAGCATTTAAAACTTATCTGGAATTTGCATAAGACGATTGCAGACGAGCATATTAGATCTGCATCATATTTGCTGCAGTATAAGAGCTACACAACCTCTTATACTGCTCGCCCTGTTGAACCAGCCTCAACACCAGAAAGTTCATCTTCAGATTCTCATATTCCCCTATCTCAGAGAATGGGCAAGAAAAGAGCTCCTCCTGCTCTATTTGGTGAAATTTCTTCTGCTGTTGAAGCAAAGAAAGGTAAAATTGATGTCCCAGAGGGGACTAAAAAAGTAGATGTTAGTTCCTCCAAAGTTGCCGAGAAGCCCCCAGTGGCCCCGAGCAAGAAAAATGCTAGTGCTGATGTAATTACAATCTCTCCGACCAAGACCTCTTCCTTGGTTGATGCTGCTGACCCTCCTTTGAAGAGATTGAGGAAATCATCCTCGGTTAATCTTGCTGGAACTGCATCTTCTCTACCCGCTGGTGGTAGTAGTATTTCAAAAATCATTCTTCCGAGCTCTTCAACGAGCTCAGTTATACCCGAGGTTCTCGGGGTTGATGAAAAGATTCCTAGGGATACACTGACATCCCTAGCTGCTCGCCATCTTTCTTCAGTAAATTTCTCATACCTTTGGTCTTTCTTTTCTTTTTCCTGAACTCTTGTATTTGTGTTGACTCTATTGTTTTTCTTATCTTTCAGCTGGTGAACTGTTTCAATACCATCGTGAAGAAAGATCAAGCTATTAAAGCTTCTAGTTCCTCGTCCGATGTTGACGATGCCCTCTTGGGTTTAGCCCAATCTGTGAAAGAATCTCGCCAGCAGTACGTCGAGGAGAAAGCTGCCTGGGAGAAAAAATTGGCTGCAGCTGAGGCTGATAAGATGAAGATGGCTGAAACCTCCAAGAATTTGGAGGAGAAGGTGAAAAGCTTAGAGGTCAATCAGCAAAGGTGCGATGACCAACTGAAGAAGGCAGAAGAAGAACTGTCTATCCTGCGAGACATCAAAATCCAGAAAGAACAATTGGATGTCAAACTCTCCTCGGAGCAGTTGAAAAGAAAAGTTGCAGTTAGGAAACATTTCAGTGCTGGTTGGGAAAAAGGATGGGATAAAGGGATTGCAGCTATGACATCTCAAGTCAAATATGGGGAGTTGAAATACTTCCATGACGGTTGGGTAGCTGCTCTACAAGAGCTAAAAATCCAAGACAATTCTGAGCTATTCCAACGGCATCTCCCTGGTCCTCCTCCACCAATTGTGGAAGAAGAAGAAGATGAACCTGCTTCAGATGAATCTTCCATGGCTGTGGATGTCCCAATCTCTGCTTCTCAACCCTCTGTCATTGAGGATATTTCTTCTATGCCTCCTCCTGCCGAGAAGATTTCTGCCGATCAAGCTGTTGTTATCACCGAGCAACCGAGCTCCTCGTCCCAGCCTCCCGAGAAAGTCTTGGGAGACAAGGAAAAGGTGTGAAGTTGTTCGGTATCATTCTTATCTTTTATCATTTGTAATCGAACACTGTAATCCTTTTATGATCTAATAAAATACTTCTTTACTCATCGCCGTTATTGATGATTCTTTGTTGATTGTTGTCTTTTTCTTGTCTTTAGTTTGTTGCTAGAATGGAACTAATCTCTTCTCATGATACCGAGCTGATGCAGCAATGTCACCAATACTATAGGGCTGGTCATACAGACCTTAGTTCTTCTGAAATTGCTGACATTCTTGGTCATGATGCTTCAGAACAGGCGACTGAGGCTTATCGGTACTTGAAAAATTTACTCGACCGAGCTGTAGCTAACAATGTCGCTTATTATGACTTGATTGAAGAGCTGCATTGTTCCTTAGAGGATCTCCAAGGCCAGCATAATGAATCGATGGCTTCATTACACGAGGAATATGAAAATAGATATCAACAACTTTCCTCTGATACAGGTCATAAAAAGATCATTGCTGCATATGACATTAGGGAAAGGACCCTAAAAGGTGAAGTTGAAGCCTGCCGACAAATTGCCGAGATCCTGGAACAAGAAAATAATAGTCTGCAGAAAAGATTGGCTCAATATGAATCCGTTGCCTCCTCTTCCACTGCATTAGTACCAGTTACTGATGAAGGTTTTTCGTTTCTAGAGGTTGAAAACGCCAAACTAAGGCAAGAGTTGGATGACTTGAAAAAGTCTATTATTCCTGTGACTGCTCGGGGACGAGGAAGGAGTTCTCGGGGACGAGGAAGAATCGTCAAGGAGCAAAATTCTCCAGTTGCTTCTCGGAGCCGATCAAGAGTTCTTAGCCGTAGTGTTGAAGAATCTCGCACCCAATCTACTCTGGAAACTCAAGCATTCCAACTGAATGTTAAGGATCGTGCTCTGTCTGATTTGTCTAAGAAAAACTTATCTTTAGAGGACCAATTGGCCGCGATGAAGTCTGCTCTGAATAATAAAGATGCTCTTATCAAGAACTTTCTCGAGCAAGTAGATAGATTAACTTTCCAATTCCATAAACAGCCTCGGGAGTTCTGGAATACAGGCTATAATGAAGCTCTTTACCATTTGGATGATCGCCTTGAAAATGCTAACAACGAAGGTTATAAGCAGGGATGGTTGAACGCCCTGGGTGTATTAAAATTGGAACAAGGTCATTATTTATGGGATTATCATGCTCCTGGATTGCTAGACTTGCCTGTTCCTCCCTATAAATTGGATATGGCATGGATTCCTGCTCGTTCCATTCCTCGGAGTTTGATCTCTAAATATCTTGGTGATTATAACCTTCATTCTCAAGTTGAAGTATCTCGTCCTGAGCACCTGTTGGACACTCCTACAATAATGAATGTCAGAATGCTGAAGGACATGAACTTTATTAATTCTCCTCTTTGTCTAGAGGATCCTCCTGCTGGCGAGGAACCTGTCTCAAAGGACAAAGGAAAGAAACCAATAGAGTAGGAATCTTTAATGTAATAGTTAGCACATACATGTAACATGTAATACATTTTTATCTTAATGAAAGAATTTCATTTTATGTTTTGCCAATAGCTATTTTTCTGTTTGCAAATTATATGGTTCATCAACCAACTTAGAATTTATAACAAGCATAAATTGTTCAAAATTGTTTCCAACCAACCGAGGTGGATAAATAATGTTTGTCGACCAACCACAGTTGATGGGTTTCTATCCCCGACCAGCCATACTTGGTTCAATTTTAAAATATAAACATGTGTCCGACCAACTAAGGTCAATACTTTTGTCCTCGTCGACCAACTACAGCTAGTGGGTTTTTATCCCCGACCAACCATACTTGGTACAGTTTGGAATATTTTGTTCTTCAAAGAACTTTTTGTAATAATGTTACCTCCCGATCAACATAATCTGTAATGCGAGAGTATATAAAGTCTTACCAACCGTAATTGATCATGCTGGTATACACCTCCTAATCAAAGGAGTAGTAGGGTTCTTTCGAACTTTTTGGCTCCTTGGAGCATGTCCTCCTAACCAAAGGAGGTTGGCTACTTATAGCACTTTTGCTCCGTAGAGCGCTCCGTAGAGCTTATCCTCCTAACCAAAGGAGGTTGGCTACTTATAGCACTTTTGCTCCGTAGAGCGCTCCGTAGAGCTTATCCTCCTAACCAAAGGAGGTTGGCTACTTATAGCACTTTTGCTCCGTAGAGCGCTCCGTAGAGCTTATCCTCCTAACCAAAGGAGGTTGGCTACTTATAGCACTTTTGCTCCGTAGAGCGCTCCGTAGAGCATGGCTCCGTAGAGCATGGCTCCGTAGAGCAGTCTGCAGTCTTCTTGTTATCAAGCAGTGTAGTGTTCAACACTAATATTCTCCGAAAAACTTTCAACAGAAAGAAAATGGTGAACCATCCTCGCTTTATTCATAATGAAGGAAATACTTTACATTTTACATTACTGATAATACTTTCGCAGGTGTTCAGCATTCCATGCATTCTGAAATTCTTCTCCTTCTAGAGTTGCTATTCTGTAGGTTCCAGGTCGAACAACCTCTGTAACTCGGTAAGGTCCATGCCAGTTTGCCTCCAGTTTATTCTGTTTCTGAATGACTTTCTTCAGCACATAATCACCCTCCTTCAAATCGCATTTCTTCACCCTTTTGTTGTAGAACAGAGCTGTTCGTTGTTGATAAGCAGCATTCCTAATGGCTGCCTCTTCTCTTACTTCTTCGAGCATATCCAAATCCATTATTCTCATCAAGTCACTGATCGGAGAGTTGAAATTCAGCACTATATGCGTTGGGAGACCCAACTCGGCCGGTATCACAGCCTCACTTCCAAATGCTAGCATATATGGTGATTCTCCAGTTGCTGCTCGGGGAGTTGTTCGGTAGGCCCATAATACTGATTGGAGCTCATTAATCCAATTTGCTTTAGCTTCACTTAGCCTCTTTTTCAACCCATTCAGTAATGTTCTGTTCGTCACTTCAGTCTATCCATTGCTTTGGGGATGGCCTGGTGCTGAATGAAACTTCAAAACGTTCGACTGATGACAATAGGCAGCAAATTCTTCATTATCAAATTGTGTTCCATGATCTGTGATGAAAGCATGAGGGAGACCATATCGACAAATGATATTCTTCCATACAAACTGGTATACCTTCTCGTACGTCATATTGATAAGAGGCTCAGCTTCCACCCACTTAGTAAAATAGTCCACTGCAACTACGAGATACTTGAATCTTCCTCGGGTGGTCGGCAGTGGTCCAACCAAATCAATTCCCCATATGGAAAATGGCCAAGGGGAAGTTATTGGTGTTAGCAATGCTTGTGGAGTTCGTCGGATGGAGGAAAAACGTTGGCACTTGTCACATTTCTTGGCATAGGCTATACAATCAGCCCTCATTGTCGGCCAGTAATATCCCTGTGTCATCACTCTTTGTAAAAGTGTTCGACCTGCTACATGAGCTTCACAAGATCCTTCATGGATTTCTTCAATCAATTCTTTCACCTCGGTGGGATGTACACATCTCTGCAAACCTGCCATAATTCCTCGTCTATACAAAATACCATTAGTTAATACATACCGAGCAGCTTTATACTTCAGTTTCTTCGCAGCGAGTTTGTCCTCCGGCAATTCACCCTCTTCAACATATTTCCTGATTGGATCCATCCAAGATGGTCCTAAATCAAGGGTAATCACATTCGTTGTCAGATCTTCATCTATGCTCCGACCTTCTAATACTTCAATCGGTATGGTTCTTCGCATCTCGGTACGAGTAGCTGATGCTAGTCGGGCCAGTGCGTCTGCTTGTACATTCTCCATCCTCGGTATTCTCACCAATTGAATGGCCTCAAATTCTGTCAACAATTTCATCACCTTTGCATGATATTTGATCATTAAATCTCCTTTAACCGCATACATTCCCATCATCTGATACACAATTAATTGAGAATCACTGAATACCATCACTTGTTGTGCTTCCATAGTCTTTGCTAGATTAAGACCTGCTATCATGGCCTCATACTCCGCTTCATTGTTAGAGGCTTTGAATTGGAATCGCAAAGCATATTCCATGTCAATCTCGTCTGGAGTGATCAAAACAATTCCTGCTCCACAACCAGCTGTGCAGGATGATCCGTCTACATATAATCTCCATGTAGGTATTTCGTCTTCAAATTTCTTATCTGTCAGAGTTCCTCGATAAAATATCTGCTGTTTTCTTCCATCATCCCCCGGTATCTTTCGCTCCTCGTTAGTCATCTGCTCGTACCCTTTTACCAACCGTGGTTGGTCTGAGTTTGAATATAATGATTTCTCTACATCCACAAGTCCTTTTACCAACCTTGGCTGGTTTGGACCTATTTCTGCTGATCCTGTATCGTCCACAGGTAGGTCAGCAAATGTTTCTGTTGATCCTGTATCGTCCACAGGTAGATCAGCAGGCACCTTTTGCTCCTCGGGGGTATCAGGGTACGTGAACTCTGCTATAAAATCTGCTACAGCTTGCCCCTTGAATGATGATCTGGGCTCATACACAATATCATATTCACCAAGTTCTACTGCCCAGTACATCAGTCTCCCTGATTTTTCTGGCTTATGGAGGGCTTGTCTCAATGGCATATCAGTATAAACGATGATGGTATGGGCTTGGAAATATGGCCTCATTCTTCTACTTGCTTCAATTAGTGCCAATGCCAATTTTTCTAGCTTTGGGTACCTGATTTCTGCACCTCGGAAAGCCTTACTTGTGTAATAAATTGGCTTTTGGACTCCATTCTCCAATCTGATCAACACTGAACTGACTGCGTTCTCTGATACTGCCAAATACAAATACAACTTTTCTCCTGTTATTGGTCTGGACAACAGTGGGGGTGCTCCCAAATATTTCTTCAAGTCTTGAAAAGCTTTTTCACATTCCTCATTCCATTCAAAGGTTTTTCGAAGTGTTTTGAAGAATGGTATGCATTTATCAGTTGCTCGAGATACAAATCTGTTGAGCGCTGCAACTCGTCCGGTAAGACTCTGCACTTCTTTCTTCGTCGTCGGAGATCGCAGCCCTAGAAGAGCTTTGATCTTATCTGGATTTTCCTCAATACCTCGCTGATTGACGATGTATCCGAGGAACATTCCTTCTCGTACTCCAAAGGTGCACTTCGCCGGGTTAAGCTTCATTTGGTATTTATCCAATTGATCAAAAGTTTGACTCAAGTCAACCAAATGATCAGCAGCTTTCTTGCTTTTAGTGAGCATGTCATCGACATAGACCTCCATGTTGCGGCTGATTTGTTCGGTAAAAACCTTGTTCATCAACCGCTGATATGTTGCACCTGCATTTTTTAAACCAAAAGGCATAACATTATAACAATAAGTTCCCCTAGGGGTAATAAAAGAAGTACTTTCCCTGTCTTCAGGTTTCATTTTGATCTGGTTGTAGCCAGAGTAAGCATCCATGAAGCTGAGTAGCTCGTGTCCCGAGGTAGCATCCACCAGTTGATCAATTCTGGGCAATGGAAAATGATCCTTGGGGCATGCCTTATTGAGATCGGTGAAATCGACACACATTCTCCATTTGTTGTTTTTCTTCTTTACCATCACCACATTTGCCAACCAATCTGGATATTTTACATCTTCAATGAATTGGGCTTTCTGGAGTTTCTCGACTTCCTCCTGTATGGCCTGGTTCTTCTCGGGACTAAACACCCTTCTTCTCTGCTTTACAGGTTTAATCTCCTTATTCACATTGAGTTCATGACATAAGAAGTTTGGATCTATTCCTGGCATGTCTTCATGACTCCAAGCAAAAGTATTTTTCCTATTCTTCAAGAAAGTTATCAACTCCTCTTTTATTGACATATCCAACGATGAACCTATCTGGGTTATTCGTTCAGGATGTTCGTCGTCCAGAATAACATTTTCTGTAGATTCTACCACTTGCCCTTTCACAAGTTGGGACTCATCTCTAGGATCAAGAGTTTCAATTTCTGTACATTCATCCACTTGATAAGTAGTAGTCTTTTTCATCGATCCTTCTAGTTCTTCTTGCTCGGCCGACGAATAATAGCATTCCCGAGCTACTTTTTGATCACCTTTCACCACTCCAACTCCGAAATTTGTTGGGAATTTCAAACATTGATGTACTGTTGAAGGAACGGCTTCGAACTTCTTCAATCCAACTCTTCCCATGATGATGTTGTAGGCCGATTGCACATTCTTATCCATCACAAAGAATCGTATTCTTTCTGTTCGACAAACAGGCCAGGTTCCAATGAATATATCCAACTTGATCGTCCCCAGTGGAAAAACTTTCTCGCCAGCAAAACCCAGAAGGGGTCTGTGATAAGGTTCCAATTGAGATAATTTCAAATTCAGGCTATCAAAGCATGAATAATACATGATGTCTGCCGAACTACCATTGTCTACCAACACCCTTGAAATGATCACGTCCTTCATTCTCATTTTGATCACCAAAGGATCATCATGAGGGTAAAGAACACCTGCCAGGTCGTTTTTTGAAAAACCAATTACTAGCTTCTCTTTGTTTACCTTCCTCGGACGATCATCCTCGGCCAGGTTTATTCGCTGAATATATGAGCAAGCTTGAGCCTCTCCGAGATAAGCTTTTCTTTCTGCAGTAAGGTCTCCTCCTCCTGCATCTCCCCCTGTAATAACGTTACAATGAAATGATCCAAAACGTATGGAAAATACCTCTCGTTCAGGTTTTCTTGGCTTCTTGGGAAGATCGGGGTCATCATCTGGATCCTCTTCATGGTCCCTCATATTTTTCTCCTCTACACGACGAGGAGATCTAGATCTCTTTCTAATTCTGTCCTCATTTGTCCTCTCACCTCTGCGATCTACATACTTTGATAATTTTCCTCTTCGAATGAGTGTTTCAATCTCGTTCTGAAGGGCTATACAATTTTTGGTCATATGGCCATGATCTTTGTGAAACTCGCAATATTTGGTCTTATTCCTCATGTCTGGATCTGTCTTCAGTTTCTCTGGCCATTTGATTTCCTCGTTATTCCTGATCTCTTCTAAAACATGATTAATACCCATTTTCAATGGAGTATAATTATCATACTTCTTTAGGGCTTCCAACTTTATCCTGTTATTCCTGGAATGTTTGTCACCACCATTACCTTTCTGATCTTTCTTCTTAGAGTTGTCGACCTCCACTTTAACTTCTTTATCCATATTCTTCTTCGCAGTCATAGCCTCCTCGGCATTCATGATTTTGGCCGCCTTTGCCATCAATTCCGACATATTTTTAGGCGGATCTTTGGCCAGAGTATAGTATAGCTTGTTAGGCAGCAAACCACTCATCAAAGCAGTGATTGCTGTCTTTTCTTCATAATCTATGACTTCCAACTTCTCGTTATTGAAACGAGTTATGTAATCTCTAGTACTTTCTCCTGATTTTTGTCTAACACTTAGTAAGTGCGCTACTCGCTTTACTGGTTTTGCTCCAAAACAAAAATTACCAATAAACAGCTCGGCTAACTGAACAAAAGTTGAAATCTTACCCCGAGGAAGATTATTGTACCATTTCTGTGCAGATCCAGTAAGAGTTCCCGAGAATGCTCTACACCTCATCTCGTCGGGGACAGCATAGATATCTGCAGCAGCTTGGTACTGTTCTATATGAAGTACGGGATCTGTCTTTCCATCGTACTTGGGGGTCACTACAGGTGCTTTGAATTTCGACGGTGTAGGGAAATCCACAATGGCTTGCACAAAAGGTGTCCCTTGAACAAAAGTTCTCTGTAAGGGGTTCCTCGCCTTAGCCATTTCTCCCAGTCTATCCTCCAATCGTTGAATGGAACCTTTCCATGCTTCATTCCCTTCCTCGGGCCGCTTAGTCCGAGCAACTGATTGCTCTGACGTAGCTTCCTGAGATTTATCTCGACGAGTAATTGGTCGTGATTGTGCAGATCCTTCTCTCAAACCTGGTGGTGGTCGAAAACTTCCTGATGGAGCCCTAGGTGGACTCATGTTCCTCCTTGGTCCTAACCGACTGAAAGGAGACACCCTGCTTAATCTTTCTAAAGCGCTAGTTCTCTCCGGAGAAAGAGAGATATGTTGATCTGTATCCGTAGCCCGTATTGATGAAGTTCGCCCAGGTTGATAAGAAGAATCATTGGATTCCCCATTGCGATATGACCCAATACGTCTGGATCGTGATTGCCCATGATCAGTCCTTTGCCCTGAATGAGTAGGTACACCGCCTTGAAGAGTTTGAAGGAGTTGCCTCATAGATTCTTGCATGGCGGTTTGTCCCTGAGCCAGATTCATCATAATTCCGGCTAGATCTGGAGATGCAGATGGATTTGGAAGATTTCCAGTATTTCCAGCATTTCGATTACTGGATTCTGGATTATCTGCCATTGGTGACAAATGATTTTTATGAAAAACGATAACAACAGTCGTTTCCCACAGACGGCGCCAATCTGTTGATGTAAAAAACTAGATCGCTCTAATTATTCAATCACAGATAAATAAATAAGACAAAGATTTTTAAAGTGGTTCGGCTAGGAATAAAGCCTACGTCCACTGTTATGTTATTGCTGAGTGTTTGTGGAATTCTTGATTACAAGTTCTCTCAAGAAATTCCGGTCCCTTTGAATGGGATTGATACAAGGTATTTATAGCCTCAAGGCTGTACATGAAAGGTCCAATACATTAAATGATATACATATGAATGGGTAATACATTTAATGCAGCGTGTGCGTCAAGAATCTAATGAATAGTTGAACAGTTGTCCGTCTGATAATTGATGACACGGCCGAGGTGCAGTTCGGACCGCCTTAGTTGCTCGTTGATCAAGAGTTCCTCGGAGTGCTTAGAGTATCTCGGGATGATGGAGTTCCTCGGATGGAGTTCCTCGGCATGATAGAGCTCCTCGGTGTATTCTCGTTGCTCGGTACCCACCATGGTTGTTCAGTAAATGATCTTCCTCGCTGTTATTGTGCCACGTAGATTGACACGTGTCTTCATACTATTCGTCCACATCAGCATATTAATTTTGGTATCAACAATGTTTAATATAATGTTAGGATAAATCCCCTTTCAAGGGGTGGGGTGAACACTTATTTGATGCTATTATGATTTAATTAGTTTAATTACTTGAAAATTCCCTTTGAATATTAATTTTGATCCCTCACCCTTAAATTTATGCCTCGAGAGAGAGCAAATGATTTTCGAGAGAAAATTGAAATTCTAAGTTATAATACCTGTACGTGCAAAAAATCTCAACTGTAGGAGGGTGCCAATTAATCACGATACAAGCATAAAAATAAATATGAGAGAGACAAGGATTTACGTGGTTATTAACTATGAATGACCTACGTCCACGGGGCTGCTGCACTGTTCCATTAGAATGATGAGAGAGTTTTACATGAGAGTGTTTCTCTAGCTTCTAAGCCCCCTTTCATAATGGGGGGTGTCCCCTTTATATAGAGTTAGGGTTTACATTAAGGTTACAAATATGGATGAGTCCTATCTTCGTGGAGTCTCATTCCAATCCGATACTGCTCCTCGATCTTCTAGTTTATCCAGGACTCTAACCGTCCATATCTTGTTGGAGTGTCTGTTACTATCCATCTTAACTGGGGTGCTCGCCACGTGTCATGCTATTATGTAGGCATATTTTTTGACCCCACAATAGCTCCACAGATCGTAGTTCAGCTGAGTTGATACTGAGATGAACTGTGAGCTGGTCCATAATCTCTTTAAACGTATGCAGTTGTCGATGTGAACTGGATTGGAATTCTTTGAGTTGTTCAACTCTTAAGCCTTCGTTGGTTGATCTTCTTGCCTTTATAGGTTTTTAGATGAATGCTTGGCTTGAGTTGAGAGACATTCGATTGATATGGGAACCGGACTCGAGAGTGTCGAGCTGCTTACGTACCCTCTTCGGATCAGGTCTAACATAGTTAATTGTTATATTTTATTGCATGGCCCAATTCGTGAGGCTAACCATAGGCCTATTCAGAATTCATTTGCTGAGGCTTTCTTGAGCGTGCATCAATTTTAGTACATCTCCCTATATTTTGATCTTGTATGGTACATTTATTGAGGCAGACTACAGGCCTATGCATCGAGCCTTGCTCGAGCATGTACCTCGTTGGGGTAAGACCCTGCATTAGGTTTTTCATATGGTCCAATTGGGGAGGCCTACCAAAAGCCTATGCGTCGAGCCTTGCTCGAACATGTACTTAGTAGTGCTAAGTGTCTGCATTAGATTTTTCATATGGTCCAATTGGAGGGCCCGACCAGAAGCCTATGCGTGGAGCCTTGCTCGAGCATGTACCTAGCAGGGGTAAGACTCTGTATTAGGTTTTTCATATGGTCCAATTAGAGAGGTCGACAGAAGCCTATGCATCGAGCCTTGATCGAGCATGTACCTAGTAGGGGTAATACCCTGCATTAGGTACTTCATATGGTCTAATTAGAGAGGCCAACCAGAAGCTTATGCGTCGACCCTTGCTCGAGCATAAACCTAGTAGGGGTAAGACCCTGCATTAGGTTATTCATATGGTCCAATTGAATTGTCCGACCAGAAGCCTATGCGTTGAGCCGTGCTTGAGCATGTACCAAGTAGGGGTAAGACCGTGCATTAGGCTTTTCATATGGTCCAATTAGAGAAGCCGACCAGAAGCCTATGCATCAGCCTTGCTCGAGCATGATCCTAGTAGTGTTAAGACCCTGCATTAGGTTTTTCATATGGTCCAATTGGAGAGGCCGACCAGAAGCCTATGCTTCGAGCCTTGCCCAAGCTTGTACCTAGTAGGGGTAAGTCCCTGTACTAGTTTATTCATATGGTCCAATTAGAGAGGCCGACCAGAAGCCTATGCGTCGAGCGTTGCTCAAGCATCCTGCATTAGGTTTTTCATATGGTCTAATTGGAGAGGCCGACCACAAGCCTATGTGTCGATTATTTCTCGAGCAAGTACTTAGTAGGTCTAAGACCCTGAATTAGGATTTTTATAGGGTTCAATTGGAGAGGCCGACCAGAAGCCTATGCATCTAGCCTTGCTCGAGCATGTACCTAGTAGGAGTAAGACCCTCCATTAGGTTTTTCATATGGTCTAATTGGAGAGGACGACCAGAAGCTTATGCGTCGAGCCTTGCTCGATCATGTACCGAGTAGGGGTAAGACCCTACATTAGGTTTTTCATATGGTGCAATTGGAGAGGTCGACCAGAAGCCTATGCATGGATCCTTACTCAAGCATGTACCTAGAAGGGTAAGACCCAGCAATAGGTTTTTAACATGGTCCAATTGGAGAGGCTGACAAGAAGCTTATGCGTCGAGCCTTGCTTGAGCATGTACCTAGTAAGGGTAAGACCCTGCATTAGGTTTTTCACATGGTCCAATTGGAGAGACCGACCAAAAGCATATACGTGGAGCCTTGCTCGAGCATATACCTAGTAGGGTTAAGACCCTGTATTTGTTTTTTCATATGGTCCAATTAAAGAGGCCGACCAAAAGCCTATGCGTCGAGCCTTCCTCGAGCATGTACCCAGTAGGGGTAAGACCCTGTATTAGGCTTTTTATATGGTCTAATTAGAGAGGCCGACCAGAAGCCTATGCACCGAGCCTTGCTCGAGCATTTACCTAGTAGGGGTAAAAACCTGCATTAGGTTTTTACTATGGTCCAATTAGGGAGGCCGACCGAAAGCCTATGCACCGAACCTTACTTGAGTATGTACTAAGTAGGGGTAAGACCTTGCATTAGGTTTTCATATGGTCCAATTGGAGAGGCCGACCAGAAGCCTATGCATCGAGCCCTTCTCGAGCATGTACCTAGTAAGGGTAAAACCCTGCATTAGGTTTTTCATATGGTCCAATTGTAGAGGCCGACCAAAAGCCTATGCGTCGAGCCTTGCTTGAGCATATACATAGTAGGGGTAAGACCCTGCATAAGGTTTTTCATATGATCCAATTGGAGAGGACGACAAGAAGCTTATGCTTCGAGCCTTGCTCGATCATGTACCTAGTAGGTGTAAGACCCTGCATTAGGTTTTTCTTATCGTCCAATTGGGGAGGCTGAGAAAAATCCTATGCGTCGATCCTTGCTCGAGCATATACCTAGTAGGGGTAAGACCCGGCATTAGGTTTTTCATATGGTCCAATAGGAGAGGCCGACCAGAAGCCTATGCGTGGAGCCTTGCTTGAGCATGTACCTAGTAGGGGTAAGACCCTGCATTAGGTTTTTCATATGATCCAATTGGAGAGGCCGACCCGAAGCTTATGCTTCGAGCCTTGCTCGAGTATGTACCTAGTTGGGGTAAGACGCTGCAATAGGTTTTTCATATGGTCCAATTAAAGAGGAAGACGAGAACCCTATGCATCGAGCCTTCCTAGAGCATGTACCCAGTAGGGGTAAGACCCTGCATTAGGTTTTTCATATGGTCCAATTGGAGAGGCCGACAAGAATCCTATGTGTCGAGTCTTGCTCGAGCATGTACCTAGTAGGGGTAAGATCCTGCATTAGGTTTTTCATATGGTCCAATATTAGAGGCCGACCAGAAGCCTTTGAATCGAGCCTTTCTCGATCATATACCTACTAGAGGTAAGACCCTCCGTTAGGTTTTTCTTGTCGTCTAATTGGGGAGGCTGACAAAAATCATATGCGTTGAACCTTGATCGAGCATATACCTAGTAGGGGTAAGACCCTGCATTAGGTTTTTCTTATCGTCAAATTGGGGAGGCTGAAAAAAATCCTATGTGTCGATCCATGCTTGAGCATAAACCCAGTAGGGGTAAGACCCTGCATTTGGTTTTTCATATGGTCTAATTGGAAAGGCCAACTAAATGCCAATGTGTCTAGCCTTGCTGGAGCATGTTCCTAGTAGGGGTTAAACCCTGCATTAGGTTTTTCATATGGTCCAATTGGAGAGGCCGAACAGAAGCATATGCGTCGAGCCTTGCTTGAGCATGTACATAGTAGGGGTAAGACCCTGTATTAGGTTTTTCATATGGTCTAATTGGAGAGGTCGACCAGAAGCCTATGCATCAAGCCTTGCTCGAGCATGTACCTAGTAGGGGTAAGACCTTGCGTTAGGTTTATCATATGGTCCAATTTTGGAGGCCTACCAAAAGCCTATGAATTAAGCCCTGCTCGAGCATGTACCTAAGAGGGGTAATGCCCTGCATTAGGTTTTTCATATGGTGCAATTGGAGAGGTCGACCAGAATCCTATGCGTCGATACTTTCTCGAGTATGTACCAAGTAGGGGTAAGGTCTTGCATTAGGTTTTTTATATGTTCTAATTGGAGAGGCCGACCAGAATCCTATGCGTCGAGCCTTGATCGAGCATGTACCTAGTTGGGGTAAGACGCTGCAATAGGTTTTTCATATCGTCCAATTAAAGAGGCGGACGAGAACCCTATGCATCGAGCCTTCCTAGAGCATGTACCCAGTAGGGGTAAGACCCTGCATTAGGTTTTTCATATGGTCTAATTGGAGAGGCCGACCAGAATCCTATGCATCGAGCCTTTCTCGAGCATATATCTAGTAAGGGTAAGACCTTGCATTATGTTTTTCATATGGGCCAATTGTAGTGGCCGACCAAATGCCAATGCGTCGAGCCTTGCTCAAGCATGTACCTAGTAGGGGTAAGACCGCGCATTAGGTTTTTCATATAATCCAATTAAAGACGCCGAACACAAGCCTATGTGTCGAGTCTTTCTCGAGCATGTACCTAGTAGGGTTCAAACCCTGCATTAGGTTTTTCATATGGTCCAATTGGAGAGGCCGACCAGAAGCCTTTGAATTGAGCCTTGCTCGATCATGTACCTGGTAGTGGTAAGACCCTCCATTAGGTTTTTCATATGGTCCAATTGGAGTGTATGACCAGAAGCCTATGCATCGATCCTTGCTCGAGCATGTACTTAGTAGGGGTAAGACCCTACATTAGGTTTTTCATATGGTCCAATTGGAGAGGCCGACCAGAAGCCTATGAATCGAGCCTTGCTCGATCATGTACCTAGTAGGGGTAAGACCCTGCATTAGGTTTTTCGTATGGTCCAATTAGAGAGGCCGACCATAAGCCTTTCCGTCAAGCCTTGCTCGATCATGTACCTAGTAGGGGTAGGACCCTGCTTTAGGTTTTTCATATGGTCCAATTGAAGAGTCCGACCAGAAGCCTATGCATCCAACCTTGCTCGAGCATGTACCATGTAGGTGTAAGACCCTGCATTAGGTTTTTCATATGGTCCAATTGGAGTGGTCGACCAGAAGCCTACGCGTCGAGCCTTGTTCGAGCATGTCTCAAGTAGGGGTAAGACACTACATTAGGTTTTTCATATGGTCCTATTAAAGAGGCCGACCATAGGCCTATGTGTCGAGTCTTGCTCGAGCAAGTACCTAGTAGGGGTAAGACCATAAATTAGGTTTTTCATATGGTCCAATTGGAGAGGCAAACCATAAGGCTATGAATCGAGCCTTGCTTGATCATGTACCTAGTAGGGGTAAGACCTTGCATTAGAATTCTCATAAGGTCCAATTGGGGAGGCTGACCAAAATCCTATGCGTCGAGCCTTGCTCGAGCATGTACCTAGTAGGGGTAAGACCCTACATTAGGTTTTTCATATATACCAATTGGAGAGGCTGACGAGAAGCCTATGCGTCGAGCCTTGCTCGAGCATGTACCTAGTAGGGTTAAGAGCCTACATTGGGTTTTTCATATGGTCCAATTGGAGAGTCCGACCAGAAGCCTTCTCGTCGAGCCTTGCTCGAGCATGTACCTAGTAGGGGTAAGACCCTGCATTAGGTTTTTAATATGGTCCAATTAGAGAGGCCGACCAGAAGCCTATGCGTCGTGCCTTGTTCGATCATGTACATAGTAGGGGTAAGACCCTGCATTAGGTTTTTCATATGGTCCAATTAGAGAGGACGACCAGAATCCTATGTGTCGGGCCTTGCTCTAGCATGTACCTAGTAGGGGTAAGACCCAACATTAGGTTTTTTGTATGGTCTAATTAGAGAGGCCGACCAGAAGCCTATGGATCGAGCCTTGCTCGAGCGAGTGCCTAGTATGGGTTAGACACTGCATTGGGTTTTTCATATGGTCTAATTGGAGAGGCCGAGCCGAATTCTATGCGTCGAGCCTTGCTCGAGCATGTACCTAGTAGCGGTAAGCCCCTGTATTAGGTTTTTCATATGGTCCAATTTGAGAGGTCGACAAAAGCCTATGAATCGAACCTTGATCGAGCATGTACCTTGTAAGGGTAAGACCCTGCAATAGGTTTTCATATGGTCCAATTAGGGAGTCCGACCAAAAGCCTACGCGTCAGGCCTTGCTCGAGCATGTACCTAGTTGGGATAAGGCCCTACATTAGGTTTTTCATATGGTGCAATTGGAGAAGTTGACCATAAGCCTATGCGTTGAGCCTTGCTCGAGCATGTACCTAGTAGGGGTAAGACCCTACATTAAGTTTTTCATATGGCCAAATTGGATAGACGGACCAGAAGCCTAGGCATCGAGCCTTACTCGAGCATGTACCCAGTAGGGGTAAGGCCATGCATTAGGTTTTTCGTATGGTCCAATTAAAGAGACCGACCAGAATCCTTTGCATCGAGCCTTCCTCGAGCATGTACCCAGTAGGGGTAAGACCCTGCATTAGGTTTTTCATATGGTCTAATTGGAGAAGTGGCCAAAAGCCTATGCATCGATCCTTGCTCGAGAATATATCTAGTAGGGGTAAGACCCTGCATTATATTTTTCATATGGTCCAATTGGGGAGGCCGACTAAAAGCCTATGCGCCGAGTCTTTCTTGAGCAAGTACCTAGTAGGGCTAAGACCCTGCATTAGGTTTTTCATATGGTCCAATTAGAGAGGCCAACCATAAGCCTATGCTTCGAGACTTGCTCGAGCATGTACCTAGTAGGGGTAAGACTCTGCATTAGGTTCTTCATATGGTTCAATTAGAGAGGCCGTCCAGAAGCTTATGCGTCGATCCTTGCTCGAGCATGTACCTAGTAAGGGTAAGACCCTACATTAGGTTTTTCATATGGGCCAATTGGAGTGTCCAACCAAATGCCAATGCGTCGAGCCTTGCTCAAGCATGTACCTAGTAGGGGTAAGACCGCGCATTAGGTTTTTCATATAATCCAATTAAAGACGCCAACCACAAGCCTATGTGTCGAGTCTTTCTCGAGCATGTAACTAGTAGGGTTCAGACCCTGCATTATGTTTTTTATATGGTCCAATTGGAGAGGCCGACCAGAAACCTGTGAATTGAGTCTTGCTCGATCATGTACCTGGTAGTGGTAAGACCCTCCATTAGGTTTTTCATATGGTCCAATTGGAGTGGATGACCAGAAGCCTATGCATCGATCCTTGCTCGAGCATGTACTTAGTAGGGGTAAGACCCTACATTAGGTTTTTCATATGGTCCAATTGGAGAGGCCGACCAGAAGCCTATGAATCGAGCCTTGATCGATCATGTACCTAGTAGGGGTAAGACCCTGCATTAGGTTTTTCGTATGGTCCAATTAGAGAGGCCGACCATAAGCCTTTGCGTCAAGCCTTGCTCGAGCATGTACCTAGTAGGGGTAGGACCCTGCTTTAGGTTTTTCATATGGTCCAATTGGAGAGGCCGACCAGAAGCCTATGCGTCCAACCTTTCTCGAGCATGTACCATGTAGGTGTAAGACCCTGCATTAGGTTTTTCATATGGTCCAATTGGAGTGGTCGACCAGAAGCCTATGCGTCGAGCCTTGTTCGAGCATGTCTCAAGTAGGGGTAAGACACTGCATTAGGTTTTTCATATGGTCCTATTAAAGAGGCCGACCATAGGCCTATGTGTCGAGTCTTGCTCGAGCAAGTACCTAGTAGGGGTAAGACCATACATTAGGTTTTTCATATGGTCCAACTGGAGAGGCAAACCATAAGGCTATGAATCGAGCCTTTCTTGATCATGTACCTAGTAGGGGTAAGACCTTTCATTAGAATTCTCATAAGGTCCAATTGGGGAGGCTGACCAAAATCCTATGCGTCGAGCCTTGCTCGATCATGTACCTAGTAGGGGTAAGACCCTACATTAGGTTTTCCATATATACCAATTGGAGAGGCTGACGAGAAGCCTATACGTTGATCCTTGCTCGAGCATGTACCTAGTAGGGTTAAGACCCTACATTGGGTTTTTCATATGGTCCAATTGGAGAGTCCGACCAGAAGCCTTCGCGTCGAGCCTTGCTCGAGTATGTACCTAGTAGGGGTAAGACCCTGCATTAGGCTTTTAATATGGTCCAATTAGAGAGGCCGACCAGAAGCCTATGCGTCGTGCCTTGCTCAAGCATGTACATAATAACGGTAAGACCCTGCATTAGGTTTTTTATATGGTCCAATTAGAGAGGCCGATCAGAATCCTATGCGTCCGGCCTTGCTAGAGCATGTACCTAGTAGGGGTAAGACCCAACATTAGGTTTTTTGTATGGTCTAATTAGAGAGGCCGACCAGAAGCCTATGGATCGAGCCTTGCTCGAGCGAGTACCTAGTAGGGGTAAGACACTGCATTGGGTTTTTCATATGGTCCAATTGGAGAGGCCGACCCGAATTCTATGCGTCGAGCCTTGCTCGAGCATGTACTTAGTAGTGGTAAACCCCTGTATTAGGTTTTTCATATGGTCCAATTTGAGAGGTCGACAAAAGCCTATGAATCGAACCTTGATCGAGCATGTACCTTGTAAGGGTAAGACCCGGCAATAGGTTTTTCATATGGTCCAATTAGGGAGGCCGACCAAAAGCCTACGCGTCAGGCCTTGCTCGAGCATGTACCTAGTAGGGATAAGGCCCTACATTAGGTTTTTCATATGGTGCAATTGGAGAAGTTGACTAGAAGACTATGCGTTGAACCTTGCTCGAGCATGTACCTAGTAGGGGTAAGACCATACATTAAGTTTTTCATATGGTCCAGTTGGATAGACCGACCAGAAGCCTAGGCATCGAGCCTTGCTCGAGCATGTACCCAGTAGGGGTAAGGCCATGCATTAGGTTTTTCGTATGGTCCAATTAAAGAGACCGACCAGAATCCTTTGCATCGAGCCTTCCTCGAGCATGTAGCCAGTAGGGGTAAGACCCTGCATTAGGTTTTTCATATGGTCTAATTGGACAAGTGGCCAAAAGACTATGCATCAAGCCTTTCTCGAGAATATATCTAGTAGGGGTAAGACCCTGCATTAGATTTTTCATATGGTCCAATTGGGGAGGCCGACTAAAAGCCTATGCGCCGAGTCTTTCTTGAGCAAGTACCTAGTAGGGCTAAGACCCTGCATTAGGTTTTTTATATGGTCCAATTAGAGAGGCCAACCGTAAGCCTATGCGTCGAGACTTGCTCGAGCATGTACCTAGTAGGGGTAAGACTCTGCATTAGGTTCTTCATATGGTTCAATTATAGAGGCCGACCAGAAGCTTATGCGTCGAGACTTGCTCGAGCATGTACCTAGTAAGGGTAAGACCCTACATTAGGTTTTTCATATGGTCCAATTGGAGTGGCCGACCAAATGCCAATGCGTCGAGCCTTTCTCAAGCATGTAGCTAGTAGGGGTAAGACCGCGCATTAGGTTTTTCATATAATCCAATTAAAGACGCCGACCACAAGCCTATGTGTCGAGTCTTTCTCGAGCATGTACCTAGTAGGGTTCAAACCCTGCATTAGGTTTTTCATATGGTCCAATTGGAGAGGCCGACCAGAAGCCTTTGAATTGAGCCTTGCTCGATCATGTACCTGGTAGTGGTAAGACCCTCCATTAGGTTTTTCATATGGTCCAATTGGAGTGTATGACCAGAAGCCTATGCATCGATCCTTGCTCGAGCATGTACTTAGTAGGGGTAAGACCCTACATTAGGTTTTTCATATGGTCCAATTGGAGAGGCCGACCAGAAGCCTATGAATCGAGCCTTGCTCGATCATGTACCTAGTAGGGGTAAGACCCTGCATTAGGTTTTTCGTATGGTCCAATTAGAGAGGCCGACCATAAGCCTTTCCGTCAAGCCTTGCTCGATCATGTACCTAGTAGGGGTAGGACCCTGCTTTAGGTTTTTCATATGGTCCAATTGAAGAGTCCGACCAGAAGCCTATGCATCCAACCTTGCTCGAGCATGTACCATGTAGGTGTAAGACCCTGCATTAGGTTTTTCATATGGTCCAATTGGAGTGGTCGACCAGAAGCCTATGCGTCGAGCCTTGTTCGAGCATGTCTCAAGTAGGGGTAAGACACTACATTAGGTTTTTCATATGGTCCTATTAAAGAGGCCGACCATAGGCCTATGTGTCGTACCTAGTACGGGTAAGACCCTGCATTAGGTTTTTCGTATGGTCCAATTAGAGAGGCCGACCATAAGCCTTTGCGTCAAGCCTTGCTCGAGCATGTACCTAGTAGGGGTAGGACTCTGCTTTAGGTTTTTTATATGGTCCAATTGGAGAGGCCGACCAGAAGCCTATTAGTCCAACCATTGCTCGAGCATGTACCATGTAGGTGTAAGACCCTGCATTAGGTTTTTCATATGGTCCAATTGGTGTGGTCGACCAGAAGCCTATGCGTCGAGCCTTGTTTGAGCATGTCTCAAGTAGGAGTAAGACACTGCATTAGGTTTTTCATATGGTCCTTTTAAAGAGGCCGACCATAGGCGTATGTGTCGAGCCTTGCTCGAGCAAGTACCTAGTAGGGGTAAGACCATACATTAGGTTTTTCATATGGTCCAATTGGATAGGCAAACCATAAGGCTATGAATCGAGCCTTGCTTGATCATGTACCTAGTAGGGGTAAGACCTTGCATTAGAATTCTCATAAGGTCCAATTGGGGATGCTGACCAAAATCCTATGCGTCGAGCCTTGCTCGAGCATGTACCTAGTAGGGGTAAGACCCTACATTAGGTTTTTCATATATACCAATTGGAGAGGCTGACGAGAAGCCTATGCGTCGAGCCTTGCTCGCGCTTGTACCTAGTAGGGTTAAGTCCCTACATTGGGTTTTTCATAGGGTCCAATTGGAGAGTCCGACCAAAAGCCTTAGCGTCGAGCCTTGCTCGAGCATGTACCTAGTAGGGGTAAGACCCTGCATTAGGTTTTTAATATGGTCCAATTAGAGAGGCCGACCAGAAGCCTATGCGTCGTGCCTTGCTCGAGCATGTACATAGTAGGGGTAAAACCCTGCATTAGGTTTTTCATATGGTCCAATTAGAGAGGCAGACCAGAATCCTATGCGTCGGGCCTTGATCGAGCATGTACCTAGTAGGGGTAAGACCCAATATTAGGTTTTTTGTATGGTCTAATTAGAGAGGTCGACCAGAAGCCTATGGATCGAGCCTTGCTCGAGCGAGTACCTAGTAGGCGTAAGACACTGCATTGGGTTTTTCATATGGTCCAATTGGAGAGCCCGACCCGAATTCTATGCATCGAGCCTTGCTCGAGCATGTACCTAGTAGTGGTAAACCCCTGTATTAGGTTTTTCATATGGTCCAATTTGAGAGGTCGACAAAAGCCTATGAATCGAACCTTGATCGAGCATGTACCTTGTAAGGGTAAGACCCTATAATAGGTTTTTCATATGGTCCAATTAGGGAGGCCGACAAAAAGCCTACGCGTCAGGCCTTGCTCGAGCATGTACCTAGTAGGGATAAGGCCCTACATTAGGTTTTTCATATGGTGCAATGGGAGAAGTTGACCAGAAGCCTATGCGTTGAGCCTTGCTCGAGCATGTACCGAGTAGGGGTAAGACCCTACAATAAGTTTTTCATATGGTCCAGTTGGATAGACCGACCAGAAGCCTACGCATCGAGCCTTGCTCGAGCATGTACCCAGTAGGGGTAAGGCCATGCATTAGGTTTTTCATATGGTCCAATTAAAGAGACCGACCAGAATCCATTGCATCGAGCCTTCCTCGAGCATGTACCCAGTAGGGGTAAGACCCTGCATTAGGTTTTTCATACGGTCTAATTGGAGAAGTGGCCAAAAGACTATGCATCAAGCCTTGCTCGAGAATATATCTAGTAGGGGTAAGACCCTGCATTAGATTTTTCATATGGTCCAATTGGGGAGGCTGACTAAAAGCCTATGCGCTGAGTCTTTCTTGAGCAAGTACCTAGTAGGGCTAAGACCCTGCATTAGGTTTTTCATATGGTCCAATTGGAGAGGCGAACCATAAGCCTATGCGTCGAGACTTGATCGAGCATGTACCTAGTAGGGGTAAGACTCTGCATTAGGTTCTTCATATGGTTCAATTAGAGAGGCCGACCAGAAGCTTATGCGTCGAGCCTTGCTCGAGCATGTACCTAGTAAGGGTAAGACCCTACATTATGTTTTTCATATGGACCAATTGGAGTGGCCGACCAAATGCCAATGCGTCGAGCCTTGCTCAAGCATGTACCTAGTAGGGGTAAGACCGCGCATTAGGTTTTTCATATAATCCAATTAAAGACGCCGACCACAAGCCTATGTGTCGAGACTTTCTCGAGCATGTACCTAGTAGGGTTCAGACCCTGCATTAGGTTTTTCATATGGTCCAATTAGAGAGGCCGACCAGAAGCCTGTGAATCGAGCCTTGCTCGATCATGTACCTGGTAGTGGTAAGACCCTCCATTAGGTTTTTCATATGGTCCAATTGGAGTGGATGACCAGAAGCCTATGCATCGATCCTTGCTCGAGCATGTACTTAGTAGGGGTAAGACCCTACATTAGGTTTTTCATATGGTCCAATTGGAGAGGCCGACCAGAAGCCTATGAATCGAGCCTTGCTCGATCATGTACCTAGTAGGGGTAAGACCCTGCATTAGAGATGCCGACCATAAGCCTTTGCGTCAAGCCTTACTCGAGCATGTACCTAGTAGGGGTAGGACCCTGCTTTAGGTTTTTCATATTGTCCAATTGGAGAGGCCGACCAGAAGCCTATGCGTCCAACTTTGCTCGAGCATGTACCATGTAGGTGTAAGACCCTGCATTAGGTATTTCATATGGTCCAATTGGAGTGGTCGACCAGAAGCCTATGCGTCGAGCCTTGTTCGAGCATGTCTCAAGTAGGGGTAAGACACTGCATTAAGTTTTTCATATGGTCCTATTAAAGAGGCTGACCATAGGCCTATGTGTCGAGTCTTGCTCGAGCAAGTACCTAGTAGGGGTAAGACCATACATTAGGTTTTTCATATGGTCCAATTGGAGAGGCAAACCATAAGGCTATGAATCGAGCCTTGCTTGATCATGTACCTAGTAGGGGTAAGACCTTGCATTAGAATTCTCATAAGGTCCAATTGGGGAGGCTGACCAAAATCCTATGCGTCGAGCCTTGCTCGAGCATGTACCTAGTAGGGGTAAGACCCTACATTAGGTTTTTCATATATACCAATTGGAGAGGCTGACGAGAAGCCTATACATCGATCCTTGCTCGAGCATGTACCTAGTAGGGTTAAGACCCTACATTGGGTTTTTCATATGGTCCAATTGGAGAGTCCGACCAGAAACCTTCGCGTCGAGCCTTGCTCGAGCATGTACCTAGTAGGGGTAAGACCCTGCATTAGGTTTTTAATATGGTCCAATTAGAGAGGCCGACCAGAAGCCTATGCGTCGTGCCTTGCTCGAGCATGTACATAGTAGGGGTAAGACCCTGCATTAGGTTTTTTATATGGTCCAATTAGAGAGGCCGGTCTGAATCCTATGCGTCGGGCCTTGCTCGAGCATGTACCTAGTAGGGGTAAGACCCAACATTAGGTTTTTGTATGGACTAATTAGAGAGGCCGACCAGAAGCCTATGGATCGATCCTTGCTCGAGCGAGTACCTAGTAGGTGTAAGACACTGCATTGGGTTTTTCATATGGTCCAATTGGAGAGGTCGACCCGAATTCTATGCGTCGAGCCTTGCTCGAGCATGTACCTAGTAGTGGTAAACCCCTGTATTAGGTTTTTCATATGGTCCAATTTGAGAGGTCGACAAAAGCCTATGAATCGAACCTTGATCGAGCATGTACCTTGTAAGGGTAAGACCCGACAATAGGTTTTTCATATGGTCCAATTAGGGAGGCCGACCAAAAGCCTACGCGTCAGGCCTTGCTCGAGCATGTACCTAGTAGGGATAAGGCCCTACATTAGGTTTTTCATATGGTGCAATTGGAGAAGTTGACCAGAAGCCTATGCGTTGAGCCTTGCTCGAGCATGTACCTAGTAGGGGTAAGACTCTACATTAAGTTTTTCATATGGTCCAGTTGGATAGACCGACCAGAAGCCTAGGCATCGAGCCTTGCTCGAGCATGTACCCAGTAGGGGTAAGGCCATCTATTAGGTTTTTCGTATGGTCCAATTAAAGAGACCGACCAGAATCTTTTGCATCGAGCCTTCCTCGAGCATGTACCCAGTAGGGGTAAGACCCTGCATTAGGTTTTTCATACGGTCTAATTGGAGAAGTGGCCAAAAGACTATGCATCAAGCCTTGCTCGAGAATATATCTAGTAGGGGTAAGACCCTGCATTAGATTTTTCATATGTTCCAATTGGGGAGGCTGACCAGAAGCCTTTGAATTGAGCCTTGCTCGATCATGTACCTGGTAGTGGTAAGACCCTCCATTAGGTTTTTCATATGGTCCAATTGGAGTGTATGACCAGAAGCCTATGCATCGATCCTTGCTCGAGCATGTACTTAGTAGGGGTAAGACCCTACATTAGGTTTTTCATATGGTCCAATTGGATAGGCCGACCAGAAGCCTATGAATCGAGCCTTGCTCGATCATGTACTTGGTAGGGGTAAGACCCTGCATTAGGTTTTTCGTATGGTCCAATTAGAGAGGCCGACCATAAGCCTTTGCGTCAAGCCTTACTCGAGCATGTACCTAGTAGGGGTAGGACTCTACTTTAGGTTTTTTATATGGTCCAATTGGAGAGGCCGACCAGAAGCCTATCCGTCCAACCTTGCTCGAGCATGTACCATGTAGGTGTAAGACCCTGCATTAGGTTTTTCATATGGTCCAATTGGAGTGGTCGACCAGAAGCCTATGCGTCGAGCCTTGTTCGAGCATGTCTCAAGTAGGGGTAAGACACTGCATTAAGTTTTTCATATGGTCCTATTAAAGAGGCTGACCATAGGCCTATGTGTCGAGTCTTGCTCGAGCAAGTACCTAGTAGGGGTAAGACCATACATTAGGTTTTTCATATGGTCCAATTGGAGAGGCAAACCATAAGGCTATGAATCGAGCCTTGCTTGATCATGTACCTAGTAGGGGTAAGACCTTGCATTAGAATTCTCATAAGGTCCAATTGGGGAGGCTGACCAAAATCCTATGCGTCGAGCCTTGCTCGATCATGTACCTAGTAGGGGTAAGACCCTACATTAGGTTTTTCATATATACCAATTGGAGAGGCTGACGAGAAGCCTATACATCGATCCTTGCTCGAGCATGTACCTAGTAGGGTTAAGACCCTACATTGGGTTTTTCATATGGTCCAATTGGAGAGTCCGACCAGAAACCTTCGCGTCGAGCCTTGCTCGAGCATGTACCTAGTAGGGGTAAGACCCTGCATTAGGTTTTTAATATGGTCCAATTAGAGAGGCCGACCAGAAGCCTATGCGTCGTGCCTTGCTCGAGCATGTACATAGTAGGGGTAAGACCCTGCATTAGGTTTTTTATATGGTCCAATTAGAGAGGCCGGTCTGAATCCTATGCGTCGGGCCTTGCTCGAGCATGTACCTAGTAGGGGTAAGACCCAACATTAGGTTTTTGTATGGTCTAATTAGAGAGGCCGACCAGAAGCCTATGGATCGATCCTTGCTCGAGCGAGTACCTAGTAGGGGTAAGACACTGCATTGGGTTTTTCATATGGTCCAATTGGAGAGGTCGACCCGAATTCTATGCGTCGAGCCTTGCTCGAGCATGTACCTAGTAGTGGTAAACCCCTGTATTAGGTTTTTCATATGGTCCAATTTGAGAGGTCGACAAAAGCCTATGAATCGAACCTTGATCGAGCATGTACCTTGTAAGGGTAAGACCCGGCAATAGGTTTTTCATATGGTCCAATTAGGGAGGCCGACCAAAAGCCTACGCGTCAGGCCTTGCTCGAGCATGTACCTAGTAGGGATAAGGCCCTACATTAGGTTTTTCATATGGTGCAATGGGAGAAGTTGACCAGAAGCCTATGCGTTGAGCCTTGCTCGAGCATGTACCGAGTAGGGGTAAGACCCTACAATAAGTTTTTCATATGGTCCAGTTGGATAGACCGACCAGAAGCCAACGCATCGAGCCTTGCTCGAGCATGTACCCAGTAGGGGTAAGGCCATGCATTAGGTTTTTCGTATGGTCCAATTAAAGAGACCGACCAGAATCCTTTGCATCGAGCCTTCCTCGAGCATGTACCCAGTAGGGGTAAGACCCTGCATTAGGTTTTTCATACGGTCTAATTGGAGAAGTGGCCAAAAGACTATGCATCAAGCCTTGCTCGAGAATATATCTAGTAGGGGTAAGACCCTGCATTAGATTTTTCATATGGTCCAATTGGGGAGGCTGACTAAAAGCCTATGCGCTGAGTCTTTCTTGAGCAAGTACCTAGTAGGGCTAAGACCCTGCATTAGGTTTTTCATATGGTCCAATTGGAGAGGTGAACCATAAGCCTATGCGTCAAGACTTGATCGAGCATGTACCTAGTAGGGATAAGACTCTGCATTAGGTTCTTCATATGGTTCAATTAGAGAGGCCGACCAGAAGCTTATGCGTCGAGCCTTGCTCGAGCATGTACCTAGTAAGGGTAAGACCCTACATTATGTTTTTCATATGGACCAATTGGAGTGGCCGACCAAATGCCAATGCGTCGAGCCTTGCTCAAGCATGTACCTAGTAGGGGTAAGACCGCGCATTAGGTTTTTCATATAATCCAATTAAAGACGCCGACCACAAGCCTATGTGTCGAGACTTTCTCGAGCATGTACCTAGTAGGGTTCAGACCCTGCATTAGGTTTTTCATATGTTCTAATTGGAGAGGCCGACCAGAAGCCTGTGAATCGATCCTTGCTCGATCATGTACCTGGTAGTGGTAAGACCCTCCATTAGGTTTTTCATATGGTCCAATTGGAGTGGATGACCAGAAGCCTATGCATCGATCCTTGCTCGAGCATGTACTTAGTAGGGGTAAGACCCTACATTAGGTTTTTCATATGGTCCAATTGGAGAGGCCGACCAGAAGCCTATGAATCGAGCCTTGCTCGATCATGTACCTAGTAGGGGTAAGACCCTGCATTAGAGATGCCGACCATAAGCCTTTGCGTCAAGCCTTACTCGAGCATGTACCTAGTAGGGGTAGGACCCTGCTTTAGGTTTTTCATATTGTCCAATTGGAGAGGCCGACCAGAAGCCTATGCGTCCAACTTTGCTCGAGCATGTACCATGTAGGTGTAAGACCCTGCATTAGGTATTTCATATGGTCCAATTGGAGTGGTCGACCAGAAGCCTATGCGTCGAGCCTTGTTCGAGCATGTCTCAAGTCGGGGTAAGACACTGCATTAAGTTTTTCATATGGTCCTATTAAAGAGGCTGACCATAGGCCTATGTGTCGAGTCTTGCTCGAGCAAGTACCTAGTAGGGGTAAGACCATACATTAGGTTTTTCATATGGTCCAATTGGAGAGGCAAACCATAAGGCTATGAATCGAGCCTTGCTTGATCATGTACCTAGTAGGGGTAAGACCTTGCATTAGAATTCTCATAAGGTCCAATTGGGGAGGCTGACCAAAATCCTATGCGTCGAGCCTTGCTCGATCATGTACCTAGTAGGGGTAAGACCCTACATTAGGTTTTTCATATATACCAATTGGAGAGGCTGACGAGAAGCCTATACATCGATCCTTGCTCGAGCATGTACCTAGTAGGGTTAAGACCCTACATTGGGTTTTTCATATGGTCCAATTGGAGAGTCCGACCAGAAACCTTCGCGTCGAGCCTTGCTCGAGCATGTACCTAGTAGGGGTAAGACCCTGCATTAGGTTTTTAATATGGTCCAATTAGAGAGTCCGACCAGAAGCCTATGCGTCGTGCCTTGCTCGAGCATGTACATAGTAGGGGTAAGACCCTGCATTAGGTTTTTTATATGGTCCAATTAGAGAGGCCGGTCTGAATCCTATGCGTCGGGCCTTGCTCGAGCATGTACCTAGTAGGGGTAAGACCCAACATTAGGTTTTTGTATGGTCTAATTAGAGAGGCCGACCAGAAGCCTATGGATCGATCCTTGCTCGAGCGAGTACCTTGTAGGGGTAAGACACTGCATTGGGTTTTTCATATGATCCAATTGGAGAGGTCGACCCGAATTCTATGCGTCGAGCCTTGCTCGAGCATGTACCTAGTAGTGGTAAACCCCTGTATTAGGTTTTTCATATGGTCCAATTTGAGAGGTCGACAAAAGCCTATGAATCGAACCTTGATCGAGCATGTACCTTGTAAGGGTAAGACCCGGCAATAGGTTTTTCATATGTTCCAATTAGGGAGGCCGACCAAAAGCCTACGCGTCAGGCCTTGCTCGAGCATGTACCTAGTAGGGATAAGGCCCTACATTAGGTTTTTCATATGGTGCAATTGGAGAAGTTGACCAGAAGCCTATGCGTTGAGCCTTGCTCGAGCATGTACCTAGTAGGGGTAAGACTCTACATTAAGTTTTTCATATGGTCCAGTTGGATAGACCGACCAGAAGCCTAGGCATCGAGCCTTGCTCGAGCATGTACCCAGTAGGGGTAAGGCCATCTATTAGGTTTTTCGTATGGTCCAATTAAAGAGACCGACCAGAATCTTTTGCATCGAGCCTTCCTCGAGCATGTACCCAGTAGGGGTAAGACCCTGCATTAGGTTTTTCATACGGTCTAATTGGAGAAGTGGCCAAAAGACTATGCATCAAGCCTTGCTCGAGAATATATCTAGTAGGGGTAAGACCCTGCATTAGATTTTTCATATGGTCCAATTGGGGAGGCTGACCAGAAGCCTTTGAATTGAGCCTTGCTCGATCATGTACCTGGTAGTGGTAAGACCCTCCATTAGGTTTTTCATATGGTCCAATTGGAGTGTATGACCAGAAGCCTATGCATCGATCCTTGCTCGAGCATGTACTTAGTAGGGGTAAGACCCTACATTAGGTTTTTCATATGGTCCAATTGGAGAGGCCGACCAGAAGCCTATGAATCGATCCTTGCTCGATCATGTACCTAGTAGGGGTAAGACCCTGCATTAGAGATGCCGACCATAAGCCTTTGCATCAAGCCTTACTCGAGCATGTACCTAGTAGGGGTAGGACCCTGCTTTAGGTTTTTCATATTGTCCAATTGGAGAGGCCGACCAGAAGCCTATGCGTCCAACTTTGCTCGAGCATGTACCATGTAGGTGTAAGACCCTGCATTAGGTATTTCATATGGTCCAATTGGAGTGGTCGACCAGAAGCCTATGCGTCGAGCCTTGTTCGAGCATGTCTCAAGTAGGGGTAAGACACTGCATTAAGTTTTTCATATGGTCCTATTAAAGAGGCTGACCATAGGCCTATGTGTCGAGTCTTGCTCGAGCAAGTACCTAGTAGGGGTAAGACCATACATTAGGTTTTTCATATGGTCCAATTGGAGAGGCAAACCATAAGGCTATGAATCGAGCCTTGCTTGATCATGTACCTAGTAGGGGTAAGACCTTGCATTAGAATTCTCATAAGGTCCAATTGGGGAGGCTGACCAAAATCCTATGCGTCGAGCCTTGCTCGATCATGTACCTAGTAGGGGTAAGACCCTACATTAGGTTTTTCATATATACCAATTGGAGAGGCTGACGAGAAGCCTATACATCGATCCTTGCTCGAGCATGTACCTAGTAGGGTTAAGACCCTACATTGGGTTTTTCATATGGTCCAATTGGAGAGTCCGACCAGAAACCTTCGCGTCGAGCCTTGCTCGCGCTTGTACCTAGTAGGGTTAAGTCCCTACATTGGGTTTTTCATAGGGTCCAATTGGAGAGTCCGACCAAAAGCCTTAGCGTCGAGCCTTGCTCGAGCATGTACCTAGTAGGGGTAAGACCCTGCATTAGGTTTTTAATATGGTCCAATTAGAGAGGCCGACCAGAAGCCTATGCGTCGTGCCTTGCTCGAGCATGTACATAGTAGGGGTAAAACCCTGCATTAGGTTTTTCATATGGTCCAATTAGAGAGGCCGACCAGAATCCTATGCGTCGGGCCTTGCTCGAGCATGTACCTAGTAGGGGTAAGACCCAACATTAGGTTTTTGTATGGTCTAATTAGAGAGGCCGACCAGAAGCCTATGGATCGATCCTTGCTCGAGCGAGTACCTAGTAGGGGTAAGACACTGCATTGGGTTTTTCATATGGTCCAATTGGAGAGGTCGACCCGAATTCTATGCGTCGAGCCTTGCTCGAGCATGTACCTAGTAGTGGTAAACCCCTGTATTAGGTTTTTCATATGGTCCAATTTGAGAGGTCGACAAAAGCCTATGAATCGAACCTTGATCGAGCATGTACCTTATAAGGGTAAGACCCGGCAATAGGTTTTTCATATGGTCCAATTAGGGAGGCCGACCAAAAGCCTACGCGTCAGGCCTTGCTCGAGCATGTACCTAGTAGGGATAAGGCCCTACATTAGGTTTTTCATATGGTGCAATTGGAGAAGTTGACCAGAAGCCTATGCGTTGAGCCTTGCTCGAGCATGTACCTAGTAGGGGTAAGACTCTACATTAAGTTTTTCATATGGTCCAGTTGGATAGACCGACCAGAAGCCTAGGCATCGAGCCTTGCTCGAGCATGTACCCAGTAGGGGTAAGGCCATCTATTAGGTTTTTCATATGGTCCAATTAAAGAGACCGACCAGAATCTTTTGCATCGAGCCTTCCTCGAGCATGTACCCAGTAGGGGTAAGACCCTGCATTAGGTTTTTCATACGGTCTAATTGGAGAAGTGGCCAAAAGACTATGCATCAAGCCTTGCTCGAGAATATATCTAGTAGGGGTAAGACCCTGCATTAGATTTTTCATATGGTCCAATTGGGGAGGCTGACCAGAAGCCTTTGAATTGAGCCTTGCTCGATCATGTACCTGGTAGTGGTAAGACCCTCCATTAGGTTTTTCATATGGTCCAATTGGAGTGTATGACCAGAAGCCTATGCATCGATCCTTGCTCGAGCATGTACTTAGTAGGGGTAAGACCCTACATTAGGTTTTTCATATGGTCCAATTGGAGAGGCCGACCAGAAGCCTATGAATCGAGCCTTGCTCGATCATGTACCTGGTAGGGGTAAGACCCTGCATTAGGTTTTTCGTATGGTCCAATTAGAGAGGCCGACCATAAGCCTTTGCGTCAAGCCTTGCTAGAGCATGTACCTAGTAGGGGTAGGACTCTGCTTTAGGTTTTTTATATGGTCCAATTGGAGAGGCCGACCAGAAGCCTATCCGTCCAACCTTGCTCGAGCATGTACCATGTAGGTGTAAGACCCTGCATTAGGTTTTTCATATGGTCCAATTGGAGTGGTCGACCAGAAGCCTATGCGTCGAGCCTTGTTCGAGCATGTCTCAAGTAGGGGTAAAACACTCCATTAGGTTTTTCATATGGTCCTATTAAAGAGGCCGACCATAGGCCTATGTGTCGAGTCTTGCTCGAGCAAGTACCTAGTAGGGGTAAGACCATACATTAGGTTTTTCAGATGGTCCAATTGGAGAGGCAAACCATAAGGCTATGAATCGAGCCTTTCTTGATCATGTACCTAGTAGGAGTAAGACCTTGCATTAGAATTCTCATAAGGTCCAATTGGGGCGGCTGACCAAAATCCTATGCGTCGAGCCTTGCTCGAGCATGTACCTAGTAGGGGTAATACCCTACATTAGGTTTTTCATATATACCAATTGGAGAGGCTAACGAGAAGCCTATGCGTCGAGCCTTGCTCGAGCATGTACCTAGTAGGGTTAAGACCCTACATTGGGTTTTTCATAGGGTCCAATTTGAGAGTCCGACCAAAAGACTTCGCGTCGAGCCTTGCTCTATCATGTACCTAGTAGGGGTAAGACCCTGCATTAGGTTTTTAATATAATCCAATTAGAGAGGTCGACCAGAAGCCTATGCGTCGTGCCTTGCTCTAGCATGTACATAGTAGGGGTAAGACCCTGCATTATGTTTTTCATATGGTCCAATTAGAGAGGCAGACCAGAATCCTTTGCGTCGGACCTTGTTCGAGCATGTACCTAGTAGGGGTAAGACCCAATATTAGGTTTTTTGTATGGTCTAATTAGAGAGGCCGACCAGAATCCTATGGATCGAGCCTTGCTCGAGCGAGTACCTAGTAGGGGTAAGACACTGCATTGGGTTTTTCATATGGTCCAATATGAGAGCCCGACCCGAATTCTATGCGTCGAGCCTTGCTCGAGCATGTACCTAGTAGTGTTAAACAACTGTATTAGGTTTTTCGTATGGTCCACTTTGAGAGGTCGACAAAAGCCTATGAATCGAACCTTGATCGAGCATGTACCTTGTAAGGGTAAGACCCTGCAATAGGTTTTTCATAAGGTCCAATTAGGGAGGCCGACCAAAAGCCTACGCATCAGGCCTTGCTCGAGCATGTACCTAGTAGGGATAAGGCCCTACATTAGGTTTTTCATATGGTGCAATGGGAGAAGTTGACCAGAAGCCTATGCGTTGAGCCTTGCTCGAGCATGTACCTAGTAGGGGTAAGACCCTACATTAAGTTTTTCATATGGTCCAGTTGGATAGACCGACCAGAAGCCTAGGCATCGAGCCTTGCTCGAGCATGTACCCAGTAGGGGTAAGGCCATGCATTAGGTTTTTCATATGGTCCAATTAAAGAGACCGACCAGAATCCTTTGCATCGAGCCTTCCTCGAGCATGTACCCAGTAGGGGTAAGACCCTGCATTATGTTTTTCATACGGTCTAATTGGAGAAGTGGCCAAAAGACTATGCATCAAGCCTTGCTCGAGAATATATCTAGTAGGGGTAAGACCCTGCATTAGATTTTTCATATGGTCCAATTGGGGAGGCTGACTAAAAGCCTATGCGCTGAGTCTTTCTTGAGCAAGTACCTAGTAGGGCTAAGACCCTGCATTAGGTTTTTCATATGGTCCAATTAGAGAGGCGAACCATAAGCCTATGCGTCGAGACTTGATCGAGCATGTACCTAGTAGGGGTAAGACTCTACATTAGGTTCTTCATATGGTTCAATTAGAGAGGCCGACCAGAAGCTTATGTGTCGAGCCTTGCTCGAGCATGTACCTAGTAAGGGTAAGACCCTACATTATGTTTTTCATATGGACCAATTGGAGTGGCCGACCAAATGCCAATGCGTCGAGCCTTGCTCAAGCATGTACCTAGTAGGGGTAAGACCGCGCATTAGGTTTTTCATATAATCCAATTAAAGACGCCGACCACAAGCCTATGTGTCGAGTCTTTCTCGAGCATGTACCTAGTAGGGTTCAGACCCTGCATTAGGTTTTTCATATGGTGCAATTGGAGAGGCCGACCAGAAGCCTGTGAATCGAGCCTTGCTCGATCATGTACCTGGTAGTGGTAAGACCCTCCATTAGGTTTTTCATATGGTCCAATTGGAGTGGATGACCAGAAGCGTATGCATCGATCCTTGCTCTAGCATGTAGTTAGTAGGGCTAAGACCTTACATTAGGTTTTTCATATGGTCCAATTGGAGAGGCCGACCAGAATCCTATGAATCGAGCCTTGCTCGATCATGTGCCTAGTAGGGGTAAGACCCTGCATTAGGTTTTTCGTATGGTCCAATTAGAGAGGCCGACAATAAGCCTTTGCGTCAATCCTTGCTCGAGCATGTACCTAGTAGGGGTAGGACCCTACTTTAGGTTTTTCATATGGTCCAATTGGAGAGGCCGACCAGAAGCCTATGCGTCCAACCTTTCTCGAGCATGTACCATGTAGGTGTAAGACCCTGCATTAGGTTTTTCATATGGTCCAATTGGAGTGGTCGACCAGAAGCCTATGCGTCGAGCCTTTTTCGAGCATGTCTCAAGTAGGGGTAAGACACAGCATTAGGTTTTTCATATGGTCCAATTGAAGAGGCCGACCATAGGCCTATGTGTCGAGTCTTGCTCGAGCCAGTACCTAGTAGTGGTAAGGCCATACATTAGGTTTTTCATATGGTCTAATTGGAGAGGCCAACCAGAAGGCTGTGAATCGAGCCTTGCTTGATCATGTACCTAGTAGGGGTAAGACCCTGCATTAGAATTTTTATATGGTCCAATTGTAGAGGCCGACAAAAGCCTATGAATCGAGCATGTACCTTGTAAGGGTAAGACCCTGCATTAGGTTTTTCATATGGTCCAATTAGGCAGGCCGACCAAAAGCCTACGTTAGGTTTTTCATATGGTGCAATTGGAGAAGTTGACCAGAAGCCTATGCGTCGAGCCTTTCTCGAGCATGTACCTAGTAGGGGTAAGACCCTGCATTAATTTTTTCATATGGTCCAATTGTATGGACCGACCAGAAGCCTAGGCATCGAGCCTTGCTCGAGCATGTACCCAGTAGGGGTAAGACCATGCATTAGGTTTTTCATATGGTCCAATTAAAGAGATCGACCAGAAGCCTTTTCATCGATCCTTCCTCGAGCATGTACCCAGTAGGGGTAAGACCCTAAATTAGGTTTTTCATATAGTCTAATTGGAGAGGACAACCTGAAGCCTATGCATCGAGCCTTGCTCGAGCATGTACCTAGTAGGGGTAAGACCTTACAATAGGTTTTTAATATGGTCCAATTGGGGAGGCCGACCAAAAGACTATGCATCGAGTCTTGCTCGAGCATGTACCTAGTAGGGGTAAGACCATACATTAGGTTTTTCATATGGTCCAATTGGAGAGGCCGACCAGAAGCCTATGCGTCGAGACTTTCTTGAGCATGTACTTAGTAGGGGTAAGACTCCGCATTAGGTTTTTCATATGGTCGAATTGGAGAGGACGACCAGAAGTTTATGTGTCGAGCCTTACTCGAGCATGTACCTAGTATGGGTACGACCCTCCATTTGGTTTTTCATATGGTCTAATTGGAGTGGTCGAAAAAAAGCCTATGCTTGGAGCCTTGCACGAGCACGTACCTAGTAGGGTTGAGACCCCGTATTAGGTTTTTTATATGGTCCAATTGAAGAGGCCGACCACAGGCCTATGTGTCGAATCTTGCTCGAGCATGTACCTAGTAGGGTTCAGACCCTGCGTTATGTTTTTCATATGGTTCAATTGGAGAGGCCAACCAGAAGCCTATAAATCAAGCCTTACTTGATCATGTACCTAGTAGGGGAAAGTCCCTGCATTAGGTTTTTCACATGGTCCAATTGGGGATGCTGACCAAAAGCCTATGTGTCGAGCCTTGCTTGAGCATGTACCTAGTAGGGGTAAGACTATGCATTAGGTTTTTCATATGGTCCAATTGGAGAGGCCGACCAGAAGCCTATGCGTCGAGCCTTTCTCAAGCATGTACCTAGTAGGGGTAAGCCCCCGCATTAGGTTTTTCAAATGGTCCAATTGGAGAGGCCGACCAGAAGCTTATGCGTCGAGCCTTCCTCGAGCATGTACCTAGTAGGGGTAAAACCCTGTATTAGGTTTTTTATATAGTCCAATTGGAGAGGCCGACCATAAGCCTATGCGTCGAGCCTTGTTCGAGCATGTACCTAGTACGGGTAAGACCCTACATTAGGTTTTCATATGGTCCAATTGGAGAGTCCGATCAAAAGCCTATGCATCGAGCCTTCCTCAAGCATGTACCCAGTACGGGTAAGACCCAGTATTAGGTTTTTCATATGGTCTAATTGGGGAGGCCGACCAGAAGCCTATGCGTCGAGACTTGCTCGATGTTGTACCTAGTAGGGGTAAGACCTTGCAATAGGTTTTCCATATGATCCAATTAAAGATGCCAACCAAAGACCTATGTGTCGAGTATTGTTCGAGCATGTAGCTAGTAGGGGTAAGACCCTGCATTAGGTTTTTCATATGGTCCAATTGGGGAGCCTGACCAAAAGCCTATGCGTCGAGCCTTGCTCGAGCATGTACCTAGTAGGGGTAAGGCCCTACATTAGGTTTTTCATATGTTCCAATTGGAGAGGTCGACCAGAAGCCTATGCATCGAGCCTTGCTCGAGCATGTACCTAGTAGGGGTAAGACCCTACATTAGGTTTTTCATAAGACCCTACATTAGGTTTTTAATATGTTCCAATTGGAGAGGCCGACCAGAAGCCTATGCATCGTGGCTTGGTTGAGCATGTACATAGTAGGGGTAAGACCCAACATTAGGTTTTTCATATGGTTCAACTAGAGAGGCCGACCAGAAGCCTATGCTTCGAGCCTTGCTCGAGCATGTACCTTGTAGGGGTAAGACCCAAAATTATGTTTTTCGTACGGTCTAATTGGAGAGGCCGACCAGAAGCCTATGCGTTGAGCCTTGTTCGAGCATGTCTCAAGTAGGGGTAAGACACCGCATTAGGTTTTTCATATGGTCCAATTGAAGAGGTCGACCGTAGGCCTATGTGTCGAGTCTTGCTCGAGCAAGTACTTAGTAGGGGAAAGACCATACATTAGGTTTTTCATATGTTCCAATTGGAGAGGCTAACTAGAAGGCTATGAATCGAGCCTTGCTTGATCATGTACCTAGTAGGGGTAAGACCCTGCATTATAATTTTCATACGGTCGAATTGGAAGGCTGACCTAAATCCTATGCATCGAGCCTTGCTCGAGCATATACCTAGTAGGGGTAAGACCCTACATTAGGTTTTTCATATGTTCCAATTGGAGAGGCCGACCAGAAGCCTATGTGTCGAGCCTTGCTCGAGCATGTACCAAGTAGGGGTAAGACCCTACATTGGGTTTTTTATATGGTCCAATTGGAGAGTCCGACCAGAAGCCTTCATGTCGAGCCTTGCTCGAGCATGTACCTAGTAGGGGTAAGACCCTGCATTAGGTTTTTAATATGGTCCAATTGGAGAGGCCAACCAGAAGTCTATACGTCGTGCCTTGCTCGAGCATGTACATAGTAGGGGTAAGACCCTGCATTAGGTTTTTCATATGGTCCAATTAGAGAGGCCGACCAGAAGCCTATGCGTCGAGCCTTGATCAAGCATGTACCTAGTAGGGTTAAGATACAACATTAGGTTTTTTGTATGGTCTAATTAGAGAGGCCTACCAGAAGCCTATGCATCGATCCTTGCTCGAATGAGTACCTAGTAGGGGTAAGACCCTGCTTTAGGTTTTTCATATGGTCCAATTGGAGAGGCCGACCCTAAGCCTATGCGTCGAGCCTTTCTTGATCATGTACCTGGTAGGGGTAAGACCATGCATTAGAATTTTCATATAGTCCAATTGGGGAGGTCGACAAAAGCCTATGAATCGAGACTTGATCGAGCATGTACTTTGTAAGGGTAAAACCCTGCATTAGGTTTTTCATATGGTCCAATTAGGGAGGCCGACCAAAAGCCTACGCGTCAGGCCTTGCTCAAGCATGTACCTAGTAGGGGCAAGGCCCTACATTAGGTTTTTCATATGGTCCAATTAGAGAAGTTGACCAGAAGCCTATGCGTCGAGCCTTGCTCAAGCATGTACCTAGTAGGGGTAAGACCCTGCATTAAGTTTTTCATATGGTCCAATTGGATCAACCGACCAGAAGCCTAGGCAGTGAGACTTGATCGAGCATGTACCCAGTAGGGGTCAGACCATGCATTAGGTTTTTCATATAGTCCAATTAAAGAGACTGACCAGAAGCCTTTTCATCGAGCCTTCCTCGAGCATGGACCCAGTTGGGGTAAGACCCTGCATTAGGTTTTTCATATGGTGTAATTGGAGAGGACGACCAGAAGCCTATGCATCGAGCCTTGCTCGAGCATGTACCTGGTAGGGGTAAGGCCTTGCAATAGGTTTTTAATATGGTCCAATTGGGGAGGCCGACCAAAAGCCTATGCGTCGAGTGTTGCTCCAGGATGTACCTAGTAGGGGTAAGACCCTACATTAAGTTTTTCATATGGTCCAATTGGAGAGGCCGACCAGAAGCCTATGCGTCAAGACTTGCTCGAGCACGTACTTAGTTGGGATAAGACTCCGCATTAGGTTTTTCATATGGTCCAATTGGAGAGGCCGACCAGAAGCTTATGCGTCGAGCCTTACTCGAGCATGTACCTAGTAGGGGTAAGACCCTGCATTTGGTTTTTCATATGGTCCAATTGGAGTGGACGACCAGAAGACTATGCTTAGAGCCTTGCTCGAGCATGTACCTAATAGGGGTAAGACCCCACATTAGGTTTTTCATGTGGTCCAATTGAAGAGGCCGACCACAGGCCTATATGTCGAATCTTGCTCGAGCATTTACCTAGTAGGGTTCAGACCCTGCATTGTGTTTTTCATATGGTCCAATTGGAGAGGCCAACCAAAAGCCTATAAATCGAGCCTTACTCGATCATGTACCTAGTCGCGGTAAGTCCCTGCATTTGGTTTTTCCCATGGTCCAATTGGGGAGGCTGACCAAAAGCCTATACGTCGAGCCTTGCTCGAGCATGTACCTAGTAGGGGTAAGACTTTGCATTAGGTTTTTCATATGGTCCAGTTGGAGAGGCCGACTAGAAACCTATGCATCGAGCCTTGCTCAAGCATGTACCTAGTAGGGGTAATCCCCCGTATTAGGTTTTTCAAATGGTCCAATTGGAGAGGCCAACCAGAAGCTTATGCGTGGAGCCTTGCTCGAGCATGTACCTAGTAGGGGTAAGACCCTGTGTTAGGTTTTTCATATGGTCCAATTGGAGAGGCCGACCATAAGCCTATGCGTCGAGCCTTACTCGAGCATGTACCTAGTAAGGTTAAGACCCTACATTAGGTTTTTATATGGTCCAATTGGAAAGTCCAATCAAAAGCCTATGCGTCGAGCCTTCCTCAAGCATGTACCCAGTAGGGGTAAGACCCTGTATTAGGTTTTTTATATGGCCTAATTGGAGAGGCCGACCAGAAGCCTGTGCATTGAGCCTTGCTCGAGCATGTACCTAGTAGGGGTAAGACCCTGCATTAGGTTTTTCATATTGTCCAACTGGAGAGACCGACCAGAAGCTTATGCATCGAGCCTCGTTCAAGCATGTACCTAGTAGGGGTAAGACCGTGCATTAGGTTTCTCATATGGTCCAATTGGAGTGGGCGACCAGAAGCCTATGCATTGAGACTTTCTCGATGATGTCCCTAGTAGGGGTAAGAGCCTGCATTAGGTTTTTCATTTGGTCCAATTAAAGAGGCCGACCAAAGACCTATGTGTCGAGTCTTGCTCGAGAATGTACCTAGTAAGGATAAGACCCTGCATTATGTTTTTCATATGGTCCAATTAGAGGGGCCGGCAAGAAACCTTTGAATCGAGCCATGCTCGATCATGTACCTAGTAGGGGTAAGACCCTGCATTAGGTTTTTCATATGGTCCAATTGGGGAGGCTGACCAAAAGCCTATGCATTGAGCCTTACTTGAGCATGTACCTAGTAGGGGTAAGACCCTGCATTAGGCTTTTTATATGATCCAATTGGAGAGGCCGACCAGAAGGCTATGCATCGAGCCTTGCTCGAGCATGTACCTAGTAGGGGTAAGACCCTACTTTGGGTTTTTCATATGGTCCAATTAGAGAGTCCGATCAAAAGCTTTCACATCAAGCCTTGCTCGAGCATGTACCTAGAAGGGGTAAGACCCTGCATTAGGTTTTTAATATGGTCCAATTGGAGAGGCCGACCAGAAGACTATGCGTCGTGCCTTGCTCGAGTATGTACATAGTAGGGGTAAGACCCTGCATTATGTTTTTTATAATGTCCAATTATAGAGGCCGACCAGAAGCCTATGCGTCGAGCCTTGCTCGAGCATGCACCTAGTAGGGGTAAGACCCAACATTAGGTTTTTCGTATGGTCTAATTGGAGAGGTCGACCAGAAGCCTATGCATCGAGCCTTGCTCGAGCGAGTACCTAGTAGGGGTAAGACCATGCATTAGGTTTTTCATATGGTCCAATTGGAGAGGCCGACCAGAAGCCTATGCATCGAACCTTGTTCGAACTTGTACGTAGTAGGGGTAAGACCCTACATTAGGTTTTTCATATGGTCCAATTGGAGAGTTCGTCTAGAAGCCTACGCATCGAGCCTTTCTCGAGCATATACCTAGTAGGGGTGAGACCCTGCATTCTGTTTTTAATATGGTACAATTGGAGAGGCCGACCAGAAGCTTATGCGTCGAGCCTTGCTCAAGCATGTACCTAGTAGGGGTAAGACCCTGCATTAACTTTTTTATATGTTCCAATTGGGGAGGCAGACCAGAAGCTTATGCGTCCAACCTTGCTCGAGCATGTACCTAGTAGGTGTAAGACCCAGCATTAGGTTTTTCATATGGTCCAATTTGACTGGTCGACCGGAAGCCTATGCGTCGAGCCTTGCTCGAGCATGTCTCAAGTAGGGGTAAGATAATGCATTATGTTTTTCCTATGGTCCAATTGAAGAGGCCGACCAAAAGCCTATACATCGTGTCCTGCTCCAGCATGTACCTAGTAGGGGTAAGTGCCTACATTAGGTTTTTCATATGGTCCAATTGGAGAGGCTGAACAGAAGCCCATGCGTCGAGACTTGCTCGATCATGTACTTAGTAGGGGTAAGACTCTGCATTAGGTTTTTCTAATGGTCCAATTGGAGAGGCCGACCAGAAGCTTATGCGTCGAGCCTTACTCGAGCTTGTACCTAGTAGGGGTAAGACCCTGCATTAGGTTTTTCTTATGGTCCAATTAGAGCAGCTGACCTGTAGCCTATGCTTAGAGCCTTGCTCGAGCATGTACCTAGTAGGGGTAAGACACCGCATTAGGTTTTTCATATGGTCCAATTAAAGAGGCCGACAACAGGCCTATGTGTCGAATCTTGCTCGAGCATGTACCTAGTAGGGTTCAGACCCTGCATTAGGTTTTTCATATGGCCCAATTGGCTAAGCAAACCGAAAGCCTATGAATCGAGACTTACTCGATCATGTACCTACTAGGGCTATGACGTTGCATTAGGTTTTTTATATGGTCCAATTGGGGAGGCTGACCAAAAGCCTATGCGTCGAGACATGCTCAAGCATGTACCTAGTATGGATAAGACTCTGCATTAGGTTTTTCATATGGTCCAATTGGAGAGGCTGACCAGAAGCCTATGCGTCGAGCCTTGCTCAAGCATGTACCTAGTAGGGGTAAGCTCCCATATTAGGTTTTTCAAATGGTCCAATTGGAGAGGCTGACCAAAAGCCTATGCGTCGAGCCTTACTCGAGCATGAACCTAGTAGGGTTAAGACCCTACAGTAGGTTTTTCATATTGTCAAATTGCAGAGGCTGACCAAAAGCCTATGCGTCGAGACTTTCTCGAGCATGTACCTAGTAGGGGTTAGACAATGCATTAGGCTTTTCATATGTTCCAATTGGAGAGACCGACCAAAAGCCTATATATCGATCCTTGCTCGAGCATGTACCGAGTAGGGGTAAGTCCCTGCATTAGGTTTTTCATATTGTCCAATTAAAGAGGCCGATCAGAAGCCTATGGATCGAGCCTTCCTCGAGCATGTACCGAGTAGGGGTAAGTCCCTGTATTAGGTTTTTCATATGGTCTAATTGGAGAGGCCGACCAGAAGCTTATGAATAGAGCCATGCTCGATCATGTACCTAGTTGGGGTAAGACCCTGCATTAGGTTTTTCATATGGTCCAATTAGGGAGGCTGACCAAAAGCCTATGCATTGAGCCTTTCTCGAGCATGTACCTCATAGGGGTAAGACCCTTCATTAGGTTTTTCATATGGTCTAATTGGAGAGGCCGACCAGAAGCTTATGTGTCGAGCCTTGCTATAGCATGTACCTAGTAGGGGTAAGACCCTACATTAGGTTTTTCAATGGTCCAATTGGAAATTCCGACCAGAACCCAACGCATCGAGCCTTGCTCGGTCATGTACCTAGAAGGGGTAAAACCCTCCATTAGGTTTTTAATATGGTCCAATTGGAGAGGCTGACCAGAAGACTATGCGTCGAGCCTTTCTCGAGCATCTACCTAGTCGGGGTAAGACCCAATATTTGGTTTTTCATATGGTCTAATTGGAGAAGCCGACCAGAAGCCTATGCATCGAGCCTTACTCGAGCATGTACCTTGTAGGGGTAAGACCTTGAATTAGGTTTTTAATATTTTCCAATTGGGGAGGGCTACCAAAAGCCTATGCATCGAGTTTTACTCGTGCATGTACTTAGTAGGGGTAAGACCCTACATTAGATTTTTCATATGGTCCAGTTGGAGAGGCCAATCAGAAGCCTATGAATCGAGACTTACTCGAGCATGTACTTAGTAGGGGTAAGACTCTGCATTAGGTTTTTCATATGGTCCAATTGGAGAGGACGACCAGAAGCTTATGCGTCGAGCCTCACTCGAGCATGTACCTAGTAGGGGTAAGACCCATTAGGTTTTTCATATGGTCCAATTGGAGTGGCTGACCAGAACCCTATGCTTAGAGCCTTGCTCGAGCATGTACCTAGTAGGGGTAAGACCCCGCATTAGGTTTTTCATATGGTCCAATTAAAGAGGCCGACCACAGGCCTATGTGTCAAATCTTGCTCGAGCATGTACCTAGTAGGGTTCAGACCCTGCATTAGGTTTTTAATATAGTCCAATTGGAGAGGCCAACCAGAAGCCTATGAATCGAGCCTTACTCGATCATGTACCTAGTAGGAGTAAGAAGCTGCATTAAGTTTTTCACATAGTCCAATTGGGGAGGCTGACCAAAAGCCTATGCGTCGAGCCTTGCTCGAGCTTGTACCTAGTAGGGGTAAGACTCTGCATTAGGTTTTTCATATGGTCCAATTGGAGAGGTTGACTAGAATCCTATGCGTCGAGCCTTGCTGGAGCATGTACCTAGTAGGGGTAAGCCCCCGCATTAGGTTTTTCAAATGGTCCAATTGGAGAGGCCGACCAGAAGCCTATGCGTCTGTTGATGTAAAAAATTAGATCACTCTATTAATTCAATCACAGATAAATAAATGAAACAAAGAATTTTAAAGTGGTTCAGCCTTATAAGAATGGCCTACGTCCACTGTTGTTTTATTGTTGAGTGTTTAGGAATTCTTGATTACAAGTTATCTCAAGAAATTCTGGTTTTTTCAGTCCCCCCACAATGAGGATTGTACAATGTATTTATAGCCCTGAGGCTGTAATGTGAAAGGGTAATACATTAAATGATGTACATATGAAAGGGTAATACATTTAATGCCCTCTTTGCATTTGCGTCCAAATGATAAGAATTTAATGAGTAGTTAAATTGTGGGTATTCTGCTTCGAGGTGCAGCTCGGACCGCCATGAGTAGCTCAGACCGCCTAAGCTTCTCGGTATTTAAGAGTTCCTCCGAGAGGCATTGTTCCTCGGAGCTTGTGAGTTCCTCGGGGAACTAGTCTTCCTCGTTGTAGTCTTGTTCCTCGGAGCGAGTGGGTTCCTCGGAAGTGTTTGTTGTTGCCATTTAGATAGCCACGTGTCTTCATATGATTGGTCCATGTTAGCAGATAAATTTTGGTATCAACAGTGTCGAGCCTTGCTCGATCATGTACCTGGTAGTGGTAAGACCCTCCATTAGGTTTTTCATATGGTCCAATTGGAGTGGATGACCAGAAGCCTATGCGTCGAGCCTTACTCAAGCATGTACCTAGTAGGGGTAAGACCCTGTATTAGGTTTTTCATATGGTCCAATTGGAGAGTCCAATCAGAAGCCTATGCGTCGAGCCTTCCTCAAGCATGTACCCAGTAGGGGTAAGACCCTGTATTAGGTTTTTTATATGGCCTAATTAGAGAGGCCGACCAGAAGCCTGTGCATTGAGCCTTGCTCAAGCATGTACCTAGTAGGGGTAAGACCATGCATTAGGTTTTTCATATGGTGTAATTAGAGAGGTGGAGCAGAACCCTATTGATCGAGCCTTGCTCGAGCTTGTACCTAGTAGGGCTAAGACCCTGCATTAGGTTTTCCATATGGTCCAATTGGAGAGGCCGATAAGAATCCTATGCGTCGAACCTTGTTCTAGCAAGTACCTAGTAGCGGTAAGACAGTGCATTAGGCTTTTCATATGGTCCAATTGGAGAGACCGACCAGAAGCCTATGCGTCGTGCCTTACTCGAGCACGTACAGAGTAGGGGTAAGACCCTGTATTAGGTTTTTCATATGGTCCAATTAAAGAGGCCGATCAGAAGCCTATGCGTCGAGCCTTCCTCGAGCATGTACCCAGTAGAGGTAAGACCTTGTATTAAGTTTTTCATATGGTCTAATTGGAGAGGCCGACCAGAAGCCTATATATTGATCCTTGCTCGAGCATGTACCTAGTAGGGGTAAGACCCTGCATTAAGTTTTTCATATGGTCCAATTGGGGAGGCCTACAAAAATCCTATGCGTCGAGTCTTGCTTGAGCATGTACCTAGTAGGGGTAAGACCATACATTAGGTTTTTCGTATGGTCCAATTCGAGAGGCCGACCATAAGCCTATGCGCCAAGACTTGCTCGAGCATGTACCTAGTAGGGGTAATACCCTGCATTAGGTTTTTCATATTGCGCAATTGGAGAGGCCACCAGAAGATTATTCGTTGAGCCTTGCTCGAGCATGTACCTAGTAGGGGTAAGACCCTACCTTACGTTTTTCATCTGGTCCAATTGGAGTGGGCGACTAGAAGCCTATGCGTCGAGCCTTTCTCGAGTATGTACCTAGTAGGGGTAAGACCCTGCATTATGTTTTTCATATGGTCCAATTAAAGAGGCCGACCACAAACCTATGTGTCGAGTCTTGCTCGAGCATGTACTTAGTATGGGTAAGACCCTGCATTATGTTTTTCATATGGTCCAATTAGAGAGGCCGAGCAGAAGCCTATGAATCAAGCCATGCTCGATCATGTACTTAGTAGGGGTAAGACCCTGCATTAGGTTTTTCATACGGTCCAATTGGGGAGGCTGACCAAAAGCCTATGCATCGAGCCTTGCTCGAGCATGTACCTAGTAGGGGTAAGACCCTGCATTTGGTTTTTCATATGGTCTAATTAGAGAGGCCGACCAGAAGCCTATGCGTCGAGCCTTTTATCGAGCATGTCCCTAGTAGGGGTAAGACCCTACATTAGTTTTTTCATATGGTCCAATTGGAGAGTCCGACCAGAAGCCTACGCATCGAGCCTTCCTCAAGCATGTACCTAGTAGGGGTAAGACCCTGCATTAGGTTTTTAATATGTTCCAATTGGAGAGGCCGACCAAAAGCCTATGCGTCGAGCCTTTCTCGAGCATTTACCTAGTAGGGGTAAGACCGTGCATTAGGTTTTTCATATGGTCCAATTAGAGAGGCCGACTAGAAGCCTATGTGTCGAGCCTTGCTCGAGCATGTACCTGGTAGGGGTAAGACCCAACATTAGGTTTTTCATATGCTCTAATTAGAGAGGCCGACCAGAAGCCTACGCATCGAGCCCTGCTCGAGTGTGTACCTAGTAGGGGTAAGACCCTGCATTAGGTTTTTAATATGGTCCAATTAGGGTGGCCGACCAAAAGCCTATGCGTCGAGGCTTGCTTTAGAATGTACCTAATAGGGGTAAGACCCTGCATTAGGTTTTTCTTATGGGTCAATTAGAGAGGCCGACTAGAAGCCTATACATTGAGACTTGATCGAGCATGTACCTAGTAAGGGTAAGACCCTGTATTAGGTTTTTCATATGGTCCAATTGGAGAAGCCGACCAGAAGTCTATGCATCGTGCCTTGCTCAAGCTTGTACCTAGTAAGGGTTAAACCCTACATTAGGTTTTTCATATGGTCCAATTGGAGAGGCCGACCAGATGCCTATGCATCGAGCCTTGCTCGAGCATTTACCCAGTAGCGGTAAGACCTTGCATTAGGTTATTCATATGGTCCAATTAGAGAGGCCAACCACAGGCGTATGTGTCGAGTTTTGCTCGAGCATGTACCCAGTAGGGGTAATGCCCTGCATTAGGTTTTTCATATGATCCAATTGGAGAGGCCGACCAGAAGCCTATGCATCGAGCCTTGCTCGAGCATGTACCTAGTAGGGGTAAGACCCTCTATCAGGTTTTTCATATGGTCCAATTGGAGAGGTCGACCTGAAGCCTATGTGTCGAGCCTTACTCGAGCATGTACCTAGTAGGGGTAAGACCCTGCATTAGGTTTTTCATATATTCCAATTGGAGAGGCGAACAAGAAGCCTATGCGTCGAGCCTTGGTCGAGTATGTACCTAGTAGGGGTAAGACCCTGCATTAGGTTTTTCATGTGGTCTAATTGGAGAGGCCGACCAGAAGCCTATGTGTCGATCCTTGGTTGAGCATGTACCTAGTAGGGGTAAGACCCTGCAGTTGATTTTTCATATGGTCCAGTTGGAGAGGCCGACTAGAAGCCTATGCGTCGAGCCTTGCTCGAGCATGTTCCTAGTAGGGGTAAGACCCTGCATTAAGTTTTTCTTATGGTCTAATTGGAGAGGCTGACCAAAAGCCTATGCGTCGAGCCTTGCTCGAGCATGTACCTAGTAGGGGTAATGAACCTGCATTAGTTTTTTCATATGATCCAATTGGAGAGGCCGACCACAAGCATATGTGTCGAGTCTTGCTCGAGCATGTACCTAAGAGGGGTAAGACCCTGCATTAGGTTTTTTATATGGTCCAATTGGAGAGGCTGACCAGAAGCCTATGCGTCGAGCCTTGCTCGAGCATGTACCTTGTAGGGGTAAGACCCTGCATTAGGTTTTTCATATTTGATATGTAATCAGTATTCCTATTGTACTTAGGCCTTTCCCGTAAGTCAATGTAATACCAATTTCGTTTGAATTTTTCCATTTTCTAATGCCTCATATCTAAATATCCGTCTATTTTACCTTTTAGGTTGTGTCGTCACACTTCGTTAGGCCTAAAAGGCGATGGAAAAAATGCACCTGGTTTAAGGTCCATCCACTCGTTCAGGATTTTAACCGACCAACATAGTTGGTGACCAACCTGAGTTGGCTTCTTGCCCAGGGATCCCCCGTAGGACTTTTATTGTTGTCGAGGCAACTCGTGAGGCCATTTGTGTTTAGAGATGACAAAGGCCTATGTACGTACTTAATTTAATGGTAACAAGCAAGAAGGCTATTATGATTAAATCAAGCTTAGTTTTGATCATCATTTGAAAGATTGATTCCTGTGTTAACCATGTTGGCATCCATCCTGAGTTGACCTCTTCTATTTTTCTTTAAATGTTGCAGTGAATCTATTCACGTGTCATCGTTGCCATGGATCCCCCAATCGGGTTGTGAACAGAAGGCTGCCCGACTATCCATCGACTTATTTGATCAATGTAACCGAGATGATAAGTGTGCCCAATCGTTCCTCTAGGCTTTGTTGTGTTGAAGAGTATCGTATTGGTTGCTCGTTGAGCTGGATATAATTAAGGATTGTCTTATTCATATAGATCCATATAATGTATCATTACACGGGGCACACTTGTTCGTCGACCATGCATGGTGGTCCCAGGAGGCTGTGGAAGACTCCATATAGCTCGTGCACCTAAAGAAATTGATATGAGTTCAAAGCATCTTTTCGCAGAAATACGTTGATTTGATGTGGCTCCCAAGAAACACCTTTCCTCTGGGGTGGATATCTTAGTGTTGATGATGCCGTTTCGGCATTGACAAGCGAATTGTCATCGCCCAATGATCACCGATCACCATTGGTTGTTCGACAATGTTGTTGATACATTCAGGGGGTCACATGTTCTATTCGTTAACTGTGATTTTACTGGATATGTGACTTCTTACATGTTGGATTCGTCCTTATTGATAAATATGGCTGATTATTTCTCTCCGTGCTGCTTTATGTGTTACTGGATCTTTGTTCTACAGATCGCCCAACTATTCATTAGAGCTTAAGACGTGATCACATAATGTTAACTATCCATCAAAGTTGAGGGTCCGTCGAGGCAAAAATTGCAAAGGACCTATTAGATGTTGCGAAGGATCCATGCTCGAGCATCTGTCGAAGCATTGATAAGATAAAATGATGCCTGAGCATCCGTCGAAGCAAGATCGTCAAGTTGAAAAGTAGATTTCCAGATCAAATAAATGTTGCCTGAATGCATGTCGAGGCAAAAATTTTAGATGATCTAGTAGGTATTGCGAGTGATCCATGCTCGAGCATTCGTCGAGGCAAAAAAGGACCGATCAGATATTACGAATGATCCTGTAGTGTTAGTGAAAACTGATTTTCTAATAGATGTAATGTCGATCATTAATCGACTGTGCCAACCATCTATCAGGACTGAATATAAGAATTATCTTGACCAACCATTTGTTGGGGATAAAATGCGACGTGGGTGACAAATATCTCCGGGACTAAATATATAGAAATATTTTGTCGATCATTTGTCAAGATGAACCTTGAATATGCCTGATCATCCTTTAGGTCAAGAATCATAGATCCAGGTCATCAATACTGAAATTGAAGAAATATCAACGTCCAAGCATCCGTCGGTTAACATACATAATATTGCACAAGTATTTATTGGGTCCAAAGTAGCATAAAATGCTCCACCATCCGTCGGATCATTACAAAAATAAGTGGTGCCAAGCTGGTCTGCCGGGCCGAAGTTGCATAGGTCCGAGTAGATATAAAGAGTGATCCCTGCTCGAGCATCTATCGGTGCATTAATAAGATTTCCAAGAGCTTAAGATTGTGGTCGAGCATTCGTCGGGACTGAATCTTATACCTGTGGAAGTTAATAAGTTGCTTGACTATTTGTCGAGGCTAAATCAAACAGAATTTGTCATGCAATTCATTTATTCAGTCAAGGAATATATGATGTGCATCTCCTCGAACATGTACCGAGGAAAATATTCATAGTACTGATTTAATGACATGAATGATTCCATAATTTCTATGATAACATCTCACGAGGATGGTTGTGCCCGAGCATCAATCGGGGCTACGCTAGGTATTAGCAAAAATATTACACCGACCATCCATTGGTATAACCAATAATAGCTAGACGATAATATTGAAAATTAATTGAACGAATAAATTACATGAGTGCTCTATAAGTTCGGCCCAATATTTATGTGAACAAGATAATTGTAATAGAGTCGAATGAAAGATGTAAAATTTATCAAATATATCAAGATGTGCGACATAGGAGTTAATTTGGAATTTTTGCAAATAGCTCTAAGAAAATACTCAACCGTAATTCGGTTTCAAAAAGTTATTTTCACAGAAAATTTGTGTACTGACAATTGTGAAGTATGCAGTATAAATAGCCCCCTGCTAACTAATTTATGATGATAAAAATCGTGAGCATAATTTGTGAGCAAATAAAATATTATGAGATAAAAACTAACAATGCACAAATAAATGTGCGTATCCATCAATTGGGGTTGTGCTAAATATAAGGATTATCATGACCAACCATCCATTGGGGATAATTTGAGACTTGTGCGAAAGATATCCTCGGGACTAAATATATAGAAATATTTTTTCGATATGAATCTTGAATTTGCCTAACCGTCCTTCAGGTTAAGAGTCATAGAATTCGAGCTTCAGTCAGGGTAACAATAATTTTGCCCAAGCATTTCTTTGGATCTAAAGCGCTACAGTGTGCTCGACTATCCGTCAGAGCATTAATAAAATGAATGGTGCCTGAATAGTCTGCCGGGGCAAAGTTGTAGAATACCGAGTAGATAGCGAGCAACTCGTGCTCAAGCATCTATCGAAACATCGATGAGATTTCCAAGGACTTAAGATTGTTGTCGAGCATCCGTCGGGACTGAATCTTGTACCTATGGAAGTTAATAAATTCTCCGACCATCTGTTGAGGCTAAATCAAAATAGAAGTTATCATGACAATGATATGTTTAACAAAGTATATAAGATATGCATCCGCTCGACCATCTATCGAGGAAAAAATTCATAGTAGAGTATGAATGTAATAAATAATCCAATGATTTTTATAATAAAAATCCCAGTGAGATAACCGTGCCCGAGCATCCGTCATGGCTGAGCTAACTAACCAATAATCTCCTTCTTGGTGAGATTAAATTGTTGTAGCTGAACGACAATATTAAATATTAAAATGCTCGAATAAATGTCATGAGTGCTATATAAGTGCCCCACTTATTTATGTGAGCAAAATAATTTGTAATAAGGTCGCATAAAAAAGTGTCAACTAAAATCGTTGTAACAATTATAATTTAGTCACATGGTCCCCTAAATTTTTTTTTAGAGAGAACCGAGCAATGCAAAAATTAGTCAAAAATATCTCAAATGTAAGATGTTGGTTTGATTTAGAATTTTTGCAAAAATATTTCAAGAAAATATCCAATTAAGTTGGTTTCAAAAATATGTTTCCACCATAAAGTTCTGCAAAAAAGAAAAGTCAAATGTTGATTTTGCTGAAGTAGGAATGGCTAGAAACTCGTCACTGTTCCATCTGTACGCGAGAAACCAACTTCTCAGCACTGTTGTTGTCTTTCGATCTTTTGCCTCCGTTAAAAAATCACCAGATGGTTGTCTGGTGAAGCCGTGGTCGCCGACCAGCTGATGTTGTTGCTAAAGAAAAACTATCCCTAAATCGTAGATCGACTGAGAGATTATGAGCTGCCATGTTCTTCACCAACTAAAAATAAAAAGCCAAGAGGTGTGGATACATAACTATACTACGAGGGGCCGAGGAAAATCCTACTGGTGCTCAACTAAAAGATAGCTCCCAGGTGGACATGGCCGACGCTTCTTGTGGTACGTTCATCCCGTCAGATCTTGGGCCCAAGATAACAAGATGAGAGAAATTGGGTTTTTAAATTTTCTAATATCTCAGTTCATAAGAAATTACGTGGATGGAGATAAAATTTGATGGACTTCTAGTCTGCCTAGATCTGTATATCTTTGTGAAAACATAATTGTTCTATATGTTTTTAAAGATGTGGTCCCCAAGCCTCTTGATGAGAGAGAAATTTTTTAAACGTTTATCCCTGCAGAAGAATCTGGGATATGGGAATCAAGATTACGATGTAACTCAGTAAATAACTGTGTCTGCCCAGAAAAGTCTCGTTGAGAGTCTAGATATTTGGAGAGTTTTCATAGACATCTCCGATAGTAATTTCATCTGAAACAAACAAGGAAAATTATGGAGTTTTGCAGATGTATAGAAATTGAATACACAGAATGTACGAATACAAATGTGCAAAGAATCGTGCATCAATAAAACAATATTTATACAAAATATATAAGTATTCATACAGAGATAAAAAAAAATGTAAACTTAGCTCTTTATTATTGTGTGTGTACACCATGTGGTCACAACGTAAATCTCCATCTCGTAAATAGGAAGGAAAGACTTTTCGTATCGTTTTCCACAGAAGGTGCCAATTGTAGGGGAAAAAAATCTCACCCGTAAGAGGGTGCTAATTCATCACGATACAAGCATAAAAATAAATATGAGAGAGACAAGGATTTACGTGGTTCGACCATGAATGGTTTACGTCCATGGGACTGTTGCAGTGTTCCATTAGAATGATGAGAGAGTTGTACATGAGAGTGTTTCTCTAGCTTCTAAGCCCCCTTTCACAATGGGGGGTGTCCCCTTTATATAGAGTTAGGGGTTACATTAGGGTTACAAATATGGACGAGTCCTATCTTCGTGGTTACATTAGCGATACCGTAATCACTAAGCATATTTATATAGAGTTACAAATATGGATGAGTCCACAAATATGGTTGAGTCCTATCCTTATATAGAGTTAGGGGTTACATTAGCAATACCGTAATCACTAAGCATTTGCTGTATCCATAAAAGTTGGGCGCAACAACTACCCGTTGCAATGTACTGGGACTCTGCTGTAGACAGTGATATTCAATTTTATTTCTTACTACTCCATCCTACGAGGTTATTGCCTACATAATAATAGGCGTCAGGTGTGCTTTTGCTATCGTCTGAGCATCCTGCCCAATCGGCATCAGTGTATCCTACAATGGAACTAGTGGTGTCCTTTGTATACCAAATACCAAAGTTTAATGTACCCTTAACATATTTAATAATTATTTTAACACACAATAAGTGAGTTTCTTTATGTGTATATTGGTATCTAGCACAAATACACACAGCGAAGGAAATGTCAGGTCTTGATGCAGTAAGGTATAACACACTTCCTATCATACTTCTATATAGATTCGGGCCGACGTCTTTCTCATGTTCTTCTTTAGATAATTTCATTGATGTGATCATGGGTATACCTGCTGGTTTAGAGTTATCTAACCCAAAGTTTTTAACAAGATCAGCAACATATTTTGATTGGGTGATAAATAATCCATCATTACATTGTTTCACTTGTAATCCTAAGAAATATTGTAATTCGCCCATTAGAGACATCTGAAACTCGACATGCATGATATCTAAAAATTCTTTTACTTGTTTAGCACAAGTTGATCCAAAAATGATATCATCAACGTAAACTTGGGCAATTAAGACATGTTTATATGTCTTCCTAACGAATAAGGTCTGATCGTTTCCTCCACGAATAAATCCATTTGTGACCAGAAAGGTGGATAAACACTCATACTAAGTTTTAGGTGCTTGTTTCAAAACGTATAAGGCTTCCTTAAGTCTAAAGACATGATGAGGATTTGTGGGATCTATAAAGACTTTAGGTTATTCTACGTATACTTCCTCAGTTAAACTTCCATTTAAAAATGAGCACTTAACATCCATTTGAAATTTTTTAAATTGTAAATGACATGATATGGCAAGGAGGAGATGAACTTCCCCAAGACGAGTAACAAGGGCAAATGTTTCATCAAAATCAATTCCTTCCATCTGAGAGTAACCTTGTGCTACCATCCTAGCTTTATTTCTAATGACCTCCCCATTTTCATTAATTTTGTTTTTAAAAATCCACCGCGTGTAGATAACATTCTGATCTTTTGGTTTAGGAACAAGATACCATACATTGTGACTTTGAAACTTGACAAGTTCTTCTTGCATAGCGTTGATCCAGAATGAGTCACAAATGGCATCATTTACATTTTTTGATTGTACAAGAGAAATGAAGCATGCAAATTTAGCCACTTTTTGAAGTTGAGATCTGGTTCTGACTGTCTCAGAAGGATTACCAACAATCTTTTCAATAGGATGGTCTTTAGAAACCCAAGTTGGTACAGAACGACTCTCTGGTGGCAGTGAATTATTTATCTCTCGACAGTTAGGAATAAAATAAGTTTCATCCTCATCCAGGACCACTGTTTGACTGGCACTACTCTAAGCACTAATATCATTAATAATTACATTAAGCGACTCCATTATTACTTTGGTACGATAATTAAAAACTCGATAACCCCTACTTGTTTGAGAGTAACCTAGAAAGATTCCTTTATCTCCTCGGGTGTCAAAAATATATAACAAACACTTCCGAAGGTTTTAAAATATTTCAAGTTAGGCTTTTTGTGGTACCAAAGTTCATAAGAAGTATGTTTGGAATTTCCAGAGGTATACATGATTAATGATATGACACGCAGTTTGTATTGCTTCAGCCCAAAAATATTTAGGTAAACTTTTTTCGTGTAACATCACCCTAGCCACCTCTTGCAAGGTCATATTCTTTCATTCAGCAATCCCGATATGCTAAGGTGTTTTAGGAGCACTAAACTCGTGTTTATATCCGTTGCCTATACAGTATTATGTAACACCTGAGTCTTTGAACTCTCAACCTCTGTCACTTCTGATGCGACATACTTGGGTTTCCTTCTCGTTCTCAAGTTTTAATAGAATTTTTAAGAACTCACGGAAGGTATCGAATTTATTTTTCATGAATGGAACCCATGTATATCGTGTGAAACCATCCACAATAACTAATATATAATTGTTACCACAAAAGCTGACAGTTCTAAAAGGACACATAAGGTCCATGTGGATAAGTTCGATAGGTTTTGAAGTTAAAACATATTTAACCTTTTTGTGAGAAGATTTACTTATCTTCCCTTCTTGGCAAGGACCACAAACAGGATTAAAAGAATTTTTAATTTTTGGTAGTCCTCTAACTATTTCTTAGGTACTTAACCTACGAAGATTATCAAAATTTGTGTGTTCCAATCGATTGGGCCATAGATTAGCATCGTCTAATCTGGCGACTTGACAAGATTCAGATTTTGGAATCACTGTATAACAGTTATCCTCATTTCTATTTCCTATTAAAATAAGGTTTACCTTTTCATTAATAATTTTACAATAAGTTTTTGGAAAGGTAACTGTGTGATTGGAATAATAAAACTGGGATATACTTAGTAGGTTAGCTTGAAGACGTTTAGCTAGAAGAACATAATTTAGATTGGGGAGCCCATCCTCGCACAATGTTCTCTTACCTATGATCTGGGATGAAACACCATCTCCAAACACGACACAACCTCCAAGAAGTCTGTCTTGTTTGTAAATTTGGTTTCGTCTCCAGTCATATGTTTAGAACATCTCGAATCTAAGTACCATCCATATGAAGTGCGTTGTGCCTTAAAAGAAGATATAATAATATTGCACTTAAGCTGGGGTAACAAATTATCCTTTTCTCATCAAAATAGGCCTGGTTTTTAAATTTTTATTGGCCTTGGATTTAGATAAGGTTTGATGGATTTTTCTAAATGGTTTCTTCTTATACTCCCTTGTTTTTATGGTTAGAGTTATGAGTGGTCTTCTTTGGGAGAACATAAGTGTTTCTAATCTTCCTAGAATAGTTCAAATTTTGAAAAGTAGGTGTATACAGTCTCTTTTGAAAACATTCGACAATGGTGTGTCCATAAACATCACAGTAAGAAGAGTACTGGTGGGTGGAAGACTTGATTTTATTAATAAAGTTTTTAAAGATAGGTTTGTCCCTATTTGGTATCATTGTAGTAACACCCCGTATTTTTAATGACTTTTAAAATGGGATTAAATAGAATTAATTGTGTGATAATTGAAAATTAAATATTACTCGAAAATAAAGTAATATTTGAATTGTGTTGAATATTACTTATGATTAAAAGTAATGTATATTATTATGACTTTACACATGATTATGATTTTATAAAATTGTCGTGAGTGATGAATACGATAATTACGGGAATTAAGTCGAGACGCGCGTGTGAGTCGTGTCGGGACTATAATTAAATGAAACTAAAAGTAAAATATTTTTATGTCATCCAACTGGTCGTTTTGATTGCGTCAAAGTGTCCGAAAGGGTTTAAATAGTTGAAAAAGTCTACCTGGGGGATTACTTTGCATCTCGGGGAAATTTGGAACCAAACAGACACCTCGGAGGGGTATTTTGGCCATTTTTCAAAATGAGTGAATAGTATCCATGAATTTTGAGATGGTCTGATATATGTGAAGAGTTTGTATAAATGAGATTCATTCACCAAAAATCAAAAGAAAAAGGCTTAGAGGAGAGGGATTGACTTTTTAGGAGACGAAAAGCCAAGAGCCATCTTACACCACCACCACCGCCGGAAGTTGGCTGGAAAATGAAGGAACACTAGTAGGATTGTCATCCCCAATGGTTAAGACCTACAATCTAAAGGCAAGTGATTAACTATTGCAAATTCTAGCATGTATGTTGTCCATGTTAGGTTGTTTAGAAAATTCTAAAAAGTGATATGAATTAAGATAATTTTTTATGAATCTTTGAAATGAGAATTTTATAGGATTGATCTCTTTCTGAGTGTAGAATCAACTCCATGAAATATATGAATTACTTGGTGAATAAATATGGGATTTACATGTTTAATTGGTGAGAAAGTCAAAACTAGAATTCTTGAGATTGAATATGGAATCTAGGAAGATTTATACATGTTGATGATGTTTAATTAATCTGGATACAATAGAACTTACCCATATATGTTAGTCTATGATCTGGGTTAAATGAATATAAATTTGGAGATGTATAAATATGATTTTGAGGATGAAAAATGTTAAAACCCGTAGGTAAACATATGCAGAATCTGGGCCAATATCTGGTCGATTGATCGATCGACTCAAGAATGCCGATCGATCGACAAGGAACAGTCGATTGATCGACTCCCCCTAGAAATGTGATTTAATTACTATTTAAATATTTGTTTAAATCCCAACTTTGTGAGATATTTGGTGATGATTAATTGAACAAATTGGGACTTAGATAAGGGCAGTAGGGTATACTTAAGACCCGAAAAATATTATTTTATACGGGATGGAATGGTGGAAATTAACGAGTGTGAATTAAATTTGTTACGGTCGAAAATATATATATATATTGGGATTTAAATCGAATAAAAGATTATTTAAGGTTAGGACCAGTAGTAAGGGAGTTATTATTACCGGAATAACCTTAGGCTTATATGGGATTAACCCAAAGAGATGGAATGCAGGGTTAAAATTGAATTAGGTATTATCGAGAAATAAACCTAATTGAAGATAATTTAATTCATAGAGATTCGAGAGTTGTGATGAGATGGATTAGTTGGGTGGGGATGTTTACCTACTGCATTTGTATGAGAAATAAATAATTACCCTTCGAGTGATGAGAGAAGCTAGGGAATATAATTTGAGAAGTAAAGTTATAATCTGTAAATACGTAGGATATTAGAGATAAATATACTATGTATGGAAATATTTATATGGGTTATGTGTGTGCCCTATTATTATTATATATAGGTGGGGTGAATACCTATATTATGATTTATTGTGTTTATAACATACCTACGCTGCTTGCTATCGGGGTGGATTTTTCGCATTGTGGACAATCTTATCCTGATGAGGCCAATTAGGGGGATTTTAGATTCCTACCTTGAGCATAGGACCTTGGACACGTTCTATCAGTGTGAATGATAGTTTCGATGGTTGAATTGGAGTGTAGGTATGTGTGTGACCCATTCGGCTCGGGAGTATGCTCACCTCCAATATATGTGTGTTATGTTATTTATGGTTCGTGAGTAACGCCGAACCATTAGTTCTTTATACAGTGAGAGATGTATCAGGACATGATAGCAGAGTATGTATACATCGTAGCTGTGTCTGGGAGGTGTCGTATTAGTATATATAATAATGTAATAAATATATATGCTATGGTGTAATCTACTGTGTGAAATTGTAGATTAAACTATATATATTGTGCTGTAATCTATTGTGTAGAATTTGTACATTAACATATCTACTATGAGGTAATCTATTGTGTGAAATTGTAGATAAAATGAATAATGAGATTTGATTTAGTTAAGTAAGTGAATACTTAATTTTAAAGCTGTGAAGATTGGTTCATATTAACGAGGAATGAACATGTTTAATTATCATACGTATTATGTGGGATATATGGGAAAATGATATGGAATAGAACCCCAATTGAGAACCTTAATTAGGGAGATAATAAGGTACGTTAGGCGTGCACACTCGATGAGAGGTGGGAATTCTCAAGTGAGAGTCGTGAACTAACACGTAAATAATACCTGCTTAATTGCACTTGTTAAGCACTTACTATTTTTAAAATCTTTTACAATCGGGCTCTGACCTGTTTCCTTGCATATTCTCTTCTCTATTGTATCTTGTACATCAGGTATCGAGTATGAGGGATGTCGGCATGGAATATGGATATCTCAACGGGTTATAGCTGCTACTGGAGAGGCATATTTGTTTAGACACTTCCATTCAGTTGAATCACACATCTGTATTGTCTTTTTTTCATTTAGGGCATGTCGCCCAGAATTCTAGTTATTTCATTTCTATTCCACAGATTGTAATCATTTATGTCACTGTTTTTGATATCAGTTTTAATTGATGGTAATGAAAATATTTTAACTGGAGATTTATTCTAGTCACATTTAGTCTTGTTCAATTGTGATGTGATGTTGTCTATTATTACTACGCTTTGTGGAATGGTTTTTAATTAAAAAAAAATGGAAAAGTTTTGACACTAGGTTAATTATTTATTAAGTTAATTAATAAAGAAATTATTTTTTGATAGTGATGCTAAGAATGAACCAACTGGGTATTCTGATTTAATTTAATAAAGGACTGATCACCCGGTCTTTAATTAGGCGGGGTACCACAGGTGGTATCAGAGCATCAGGTTCTAGTATCCTTAGGATTTGTACGGATTTCTACATTTCAGCGTAGCATTCTTTGATATAGAGCCCTATTATTAGGATATTGTAATCCTCTGCATATTGTGATGTACGTGCTCCTGCTAGGAAATATAAGCGAGGTAATTCTTATCTGAGATCGGTCGAGAATCGATGACTAGCAAGGGTCGTTAGAAGAACAGCAGGAAGAGAACTCAACCAAAGATATAGAATGTTTTGGAAAATGGTGCTTGAGATAACACCCACAAAAAAAATTATTCTGGCTGAGGATAATAAATAAGACGTTCGGGAGTTGTAGTTTTCCAAGCACCGTTATGGATAGCATTTGTGCCATTTCATACCCACCCAACACTGTCAGTGAAGGTTGAGGGAGTCAGAAGAACTTTTGTGAAGGAAAAAATCCAAAGGCAATTATATAGGGTGAAGTGTAGTAACACCCAGGACTTGAAAATTTCGGACAAAATTTTTGCTAATAGGAGTAATCTACAATGATGAGAGAAAGACATCTCATATAAAGAAGTATGTGTGAAGCTAAACGAGAAATTTGTGTATGGTTTGATGGTGAAATCATCCATTTGTGATTTTTATGAGAATGTGAAAGATTTTCGAAACTTATTTCTTATGGGTAAGAAAGAAATCCCAACGTGAGAAAGCAATAAACTTGCTTAACAAACTCCTTACCCAACGACTAAGGGGTATATAGAAGATAAGAAGAGTTCCTTGTTGTGAAAGGACTCATAATATAAATACTCAAGTGTGGGTGAGAAATATGACAAAGACGAATAGGAACAATGTCATCAAGGAATTTTTAACCGCTTCCAGAAGTAGGGGAGCCCGACGGGATGGAAAAACCTAGATAAAGGACAAGATTGAATTCAATGGTGATAATGAAACATTATCGAAAGGTATACCCAGTAGAGGAAACTATTTAAGTCCTTACTAAGCGGAAATGAATTCAGCCAAGACCAGCGAGGTCGATAACGTGTTCCGTGGGACCAGTGGAGCCAATGGAACAACGTAAATAACAATTGGGAGCTAAGACTACCAGGTACGAGAGAAGAAAATTCTAAAATTCTCAGTGGGACCAGTGATGGGAACCATGAAATTTCCCTATGTGTATAGAGTGGGGTTACAAGTGTTGAATGTGTCCACAATAAGAAGTGCGACCGATAAGATTGGGAATGGTAAACTATGTATGTTTGGCATAACAACTGGAGGAGTGAGATTTCTAGTGGAGGAATTGGGTCAAGAGAATTGGTCCCAGGAATTTACAACCCGAGAGTGATGGTTTTAGGTAAGACAAATGGAATCCTCGATAATAGTAGTATACCGTATGACAGGGTCGACGAGGCCCAGGAAGTAATAGGGAGCCAATAAGACCATAATTGAGGCCTAGACATTTGGGGCCAATGTTTTAATGATGGGCGTGTAAGCCGAAGAACAGAATAATTTGTCCACCACAAAGGGGGGAGTAACTATTGGATGAAATCCTAGATGTATACCGATTGCAGATGTTTATGGGTCGTGTTGGCAGCTAAGTTCTAGGACCCTACGATTAGGCAAGACTGGTGAAGCTATGTTTCATCTTGGTGAGTAAAGGATTAATTCAAGTGATAGGGGTATGTCACAATATATATACATGAATTGGTAACACTAAAATTCTCTTGCGAGTCGAGTTTAGTGGGTACGTTAGTTTTAACAGTCTGGTTACAAATGTATTTATTATGAGTATCAGGATTTTTTTTATGTCCCCCGTGAGCGAGTGGGGTGATTACTATGAGCATATTTTATCATTATAATTTACTGCTGCTTTGAGTTAGTATGTAGATCTTATTATGGTAATGTGTAGTGATTAATTACCAAATGTTAGAACGATAGCAGATTGAGTGATAAGACTATCGAGCTGGATACTCCGGGGGGAGTAATATTAATTTTGTGAGGCGCCACCTGAAATAGGGTTGGGACTATATAGATATTTATATATAAAATTTCCTGGTATCATAGACCTCATTGAGCATGTTGTCTAGTTATATGTGAGCCCAGTGTGTAGGGATTTACTTACTGATGTGACTCAGGGTACATTGTGTTCTTTATCGAGCAACAAGATATACCACAAGATATACCTTGTTATATATATATATATATATATATATATATATATATATATATATATATATATATAGCGCCGCGGACATGAGATAATGAGAGAGCCATGTTTCATGTTATTTCTAAGGGACATAAGTAGACTTCTATGTCAACACACGGAGATTGTGGGAAGGTATATATTATGAACTGAGGGCCATACGAATCTCGACAACCGACTATGTTAGGTAGTAGTGTATCGGGGGGATTCCTTGTTTGGATTTCACTTTGTGAGACATCCCACGTATGAAACTAGCAAACATCAAGAGTTGGAGAGAGGGTTGGTCAATAGTACATGTGTTTCGTACTTTCATCATTGTATGCTTACAAGAATATAGTTAAGAGTTAATAATTCCACTATGACTTAAAGGCCGGTAGAGTCGCATAGTTCTGACGAGAAAACTAGCACATAATGGTTATATCATGAATAGAAAAGCATGACGAATGCACAAGAATTGATTTGTGCAATAATGCACGAGATATAGGGTGTATGGGTGCCCTAGGTAATTGAAAGTACTATAATAGGTAGTAGATTATGATTGTCATGTGAATTCGACAACATTTAGCCAGGAAAGTTGAAGCTTATTCCGTAAGATTTGTCAGAGGCTTACGTTTCACGAGAAACTAATTTTTAGAGAAAGGGGAAGGACTTGTGATACTCAGTGAGGAAAAGTCACATGGATCATGGTTAGAGGTACATTTGAGAGAATATAAGATGTATCATATTATAAATGAGAGTGGTGATGGGATTTAATAAAGTGAAATATTACTCAATTGTTTTGCAATGGGTCACCTGTCTGTTGGTAAATGGTGAACCATCCAAAACCAGTTAGGGTTTCTTCAACCGTTAGGGATTCCTAAGTAGTAATGGGAGAGTATTCCCAAGGATTTTATTGTGTAGGGGGTTATGATCCTATATGGTGATAGTGGATCGGTTGACCAAAGTAGCTCACATTATGGCAGTTAGGACTGATCATACTACGAGACAGTATGCAAGATATTTATAACTGAGATAGTGAGGTTACATAGGTTACCGTTTAGTGTTGTTTCCGATTGGGACGAGATCATTGTTTTTTTTATTTTCAGAGAGTTGTTAATGAGGCCATAGGTATTGAGATGTGATTGAGTACGGCCTCTCATCCGCAGACTAATGAGAAGAACAAATGGAATAATTAGATATTGGAGAATAAATTGTATGTATACCCTTGTATCTTAGTGTAGGGCGAGATCAATCCCTTCCACTAGTGGAGTTTGCGTACAATAACTCATATAAGTTCACTTTTGGGCATGGTGCCAGTTGAGGTATGGCACGGTAAGCCTTGTTATTCTCCTTCTTATTAGTTAAAGGTAGGGGACTAGGTACTATTGCAAAAATTAGAGATGGGTTGATACTTATAGTATATAATGTGAGTAAAATATATACTGCACAAATAACCTACTTGTGTGGGTTCGTCGCGAGACGAAATCTTATGCATCTAAAGAACGATTTATCTACTAAGGTGCAAATAATAGAAAGATAAATAGTGAATATCCAAAATAAGATTAATTAGTGAAACTTAAACGGTAAGGATTGGGCAATAATCTACATGACAGGGTAACCTGGAGTTTTTTTTTTAAAATGAACATACGTGAGGTGTTCATTATTAAGGAAATTTGATAGTGTACTGTATGGGCAGTACAAAGTAGTTTACTCGTGAGTGCGAGGATGCGATGCGCTACATGTAGCCAGAGTTGTTCTTATCTGGTATAATTTTTCCGAATTTCAGGATGAAATTCTGTTGTAAGGGGGAAGTATGTAACACCTCGTATTTTTAATGACTTTTAAAATGGGATTAATTAGAATTAATTGTGGGATAATTAAAAATTAAATATTACTTAGAAATAAAGTAATATTTGGATTGTGTTGAATATTACTTGGGATTAAAAGTAATATATATGAATTTGACTTTACACAAGATTATGATTTTATACAATTATCGCGAGTGATGAATACGACTATTACGGAAATTAAGTCGGGATGTGCGTGTGAGTTGTGTTAGGAATATAATTAAATGGAACCAAAAGTAAAATATTTTTATGTCATTCAAATGGTCGTTTTGACTGCACCAAAGTGTCTGGAAGGGTTTAAATAGTTAAAAAGGTCTGCCTAGGGGATTACTTTGGGTCTCGGGGCAATTTGGAACCAAACAGACAACCCGGAGGGGTATTTTGGCCATTTTCCAAAATGAGTGAATAGAGCCCACGAATTTTGAGGCGGTATTATATATGTGAAGAGTTTGTGGCTTTGAGATTAATTCACCCAAAATCTAAATAAAAAGGCTTAGAGGAGAGGGAGAGACTTTCTAGGAGAGGAGGAGACTTTTCTAGGAGACCAAAACCCAAGAAGCCATCTTACCCCACCACCATGCCCGGAAGTTGGCCGGAAAATGAAGGAACACCAGTAGAATTATCATCCCCAATGGTTCAGTCCTACAATCTAAAGGAAATTGATTAACTATTGCAAATTCTATCATGTATATTGTCCATGTTAGGTTGTTTAGAAAATTCTGAAAAGTGATATGAATTAAAATAATTTTTTATGAATCATTGAAATGATAATTTTGTAGGATTTATCTCTTTCTGAGTTTAGAATCAACTCCATGAAATATATGAATTAATTGGTGAATTAATTCAGGATTTACATGTTTAATTGATGATAAAGTCAAAACTAGAATTCTTGATATTGAATATGGAATCTGGGAAGATTTATACATGTTGATGATGTCTAATTAATTTGGCTACGTTAGAACTTGACCATATATGTTAGCATATGATATGGGTTAAATGAATATAAATTTAGAGATGTCTAAATATGATTTTGAGGATGAAAAATGTTAAATCCCATAGGTAAATAAATGCACAATCTGGGCCAATATCTGGTCGATCGATCGATCGACTTAAGAACGTCAATCGATCGGCCAGGAACAGTTGATCGATCGACTTCCCCCGAAAATGTGATTTAATTCCTATTTAAATATTTGTTTAAATCCCAACTTTGAAAAATATTTTGTGATGATTAATTGAACAAATTGGGACTTAGAGAAGGGCAATAGGGCAGGAAAATATTATTTTGTACGGGATGGAATGGGAAAATTAACGAGTGTGAATTAAATTCACTATGGTGGAAAAATGTATATATTGGGATTTAAATCGAATAAAAGATAATTTAAGTTTAGGACTAGTAGTAAGGGAGTTATTATTACCGGAATAAACTTAGGCTTATATGGGATTATCCCTAAAAGATGGAATGAAGGGTTAAAATTGAATTAGATATTATCGAGAAATAAACCTAATTGAAGATAATTTAATTCATAGAAATTCGAGAGTTGTGATGACATGGATTAGTAGGGTGAGGATGTTTATCTACTGAATTTATATGAGAAATAAATTACTACCCTTGAAGTGATGAGAGAAGCTCGAAAATATAATTTGTAAAGTAAAGTCATATTATGTAAATACATAGGATATTATAGATAAATATACTACGTATGGAAATGTTTATATGGGTTATGCGTCTGCCCTATTGTTATTATATATAGGTGGGGTAAATACCTATATTATTATTTATTGTGTGTATGACAACCTACCCTTCTTGCTATTGGGGTTGAGGATTCGCATTGTGGATGATCTTATCCTGATGAGCCCAATTGGAGGGATTTTAGATTCGTACCTTGAGCATAGAACCTTGGACACGTTCTATCGCTGTGAGTGATAGTTTCGACGGGTGAATGGGAGCGTAGATATGTGTGTGACCCATTCGGCTGGGGAGTAAGATTGCCTCCAATATATGTGTGTTATGTTATTTATAGTTCATGAGTGATGTCGAACCAATAGTCCTTTATACACCGAGAGATGTATCAGGACATAATAGCAGAGTATGCATACACCGCAGCTGTGTCTGGGAGGTGTTGTATTAGTATATATAATAATATGATGAATATATATACTATGATATAATCTACAGTGTGAAATTATAGATTAAACTATATATACTGTGATGTAATCTACTGTGTAGAATTTGTAGATTAACATGTATACTATGAGGTAATCTGCTGTGTAAAATTGTTGATAAAATGAATAATGAGATTTGATTTAGTTAAGTAAGTGAATACTTAATTTTAAAGCTGTGAAAGCCTAGTTCATATTAATGAGAAATGAACATGTTTAATTATCATATGTATTATGTGGGATATATGGGGAAATTATATGGAATAGAATCCAAATTGAGAACCTTAATTAGGGAGATCATAAGGTACATTAGGCGTGCAAACTCGATGAGAGGTGAGAATTCTCAAGTGAGAGTCGAGAACTAATATGTACATAATACCTGCTTAATTGCACTTGTTAAGAACTTGCTATTTTTAAAATCTTTTTCAATCGGGCTTTGACTTATTTCCTTACATATTCTCTTCTATATTGTATCTTGTATATAAGGTATCCATTATCAGGGATGCCGACATCGAATATGGATATCTCAACGGGTTATAGCTGCTACTGGAGAGGAAGATTTGTTTAGATGCTTCCATTATGTTGAATCACACATCTGTAGTGTCTACATTCATTTAGGGCATGTTGCCCAGAATTCTAGTTATTTCATTTCTATTCCAGAGATTGTAATCATTTATGTCAGTACTGTTGATATCAGTTTTTATTGATGGTAATGAAAATATTTTAACTGGAGAGTTATTTCATTCACATTTAGTCTTGTTCAGTTGTGATGTGATGTTGTTTATTATTACTACATTTTGTGGAATGGTTTAAATTAAAAAGAATGGAAATGATTTTACACTAGCTTAATTATTTATTAGGTGAATTAATAAAGAAATTGTTTTTCGAAAGTGATGATAAGAATTAACTAACTTGGTATTCTGATTCAATTTAATAAATGACTGATCACTCGAAATTTAATTAGGCGGGGTGTCACAGTTGTCCAGGTGTCATTAGGCTTGAGTTTATGACGTTGGTCTCTAATAGCTGGACATACATACTTGGCTAGATAGTTACGTTGTTGACTATTGAGACCTTGCATCGCCTTAGAGACTTTTTTGTTAAAATTTTATTTCTCAGTGTTCTGAAGATTCTGGCCATGCTTAACAAAAATGACATTTTTAGGAGACACATTCGTTTTACTTGTAATAACTTTTTCTCCAAAATCCTGACCAGACTTATCTTCAGATTCGAACTTACTTCCTACAACTATTTCTTCATAGGACTTAACTTGGGTTTCAAAGTGTATGCATTTTTTAAACACATTTGATACCTTTTGCTTTGATTCTTCTAATTCCACAAGAGTTGCCTATATATTTCTTCCAAAACATGATTTTTTTCAGACAAATCTTTTATTTTAAAGGTAAACTCTTTAAATTATATATCATGGGCAACACATTGATCTGTAAAATCTTCAGCGTTCTTTCAAATGGTCTAGTTAAGTAAGTCTATTTGTTCAGTTAATAGCTTCACCATTTTATCAAGACCAGCACTTTTCTTAAGTGTTTTTGTGTATGAATCTTGAAGATCTGGAATATCATCGTTGGACTCACTAAGTGCATCGTGTGTAGTGTCCCATATAGCATTCCATTTTTTTGTGGACCTCACACACAAGTTCAGTTCATCGATAATGTTATCACTTTGACACACCCGTATACTAACATTATCAGGTTTATTTTCATCATCAACAGACACAGTACTGTCACTAGTGGGCATAACAACAACATCAAGAGGCATAACAAAATCATGAGTAGGCAAGCATATAGAATCATTATTATACACAATTTTAGCAAAGAAGTCCATGCATTAATCATTATTTTGGGTTGACTCAGCTTCATCTTCATCCGAATCAGTAGATTCATCCCATGTTTTGCACATGTTAGCTCTATTATTGTTTTTCAGTTTGGTCTTTCATCTATTAGCATAATGTCCCATTTTTCCACATCTATGACACTTCACATCTTTTGGGTTAGTCTTGGATTTATTACTGTCATTGGACTGTTTGTCATATTCTCTTTCATGACGTTTGTGATTTTGATGGCCTTGATAACCTTTTCTGCCTTATTTAGAGGCTATCACATTTCTAAATATGGTTATCTTTTTGAATTGTTTGCTCATGAGAGCTATTTGGTTATCAAGGTGATCCATGTCACAGTCATCATTTAGGTCAATGTCAAAGTCTAATGGAGTTATTTTGGGAACAAACATTTTGGATGAAAATACAACATTAGAAGTATATGGTCTCTTATTTTGGGAAGTCAATTGTTCTTATATTCCAATTCCATTTCGACAGTCCTTCATTTACTGCAGTTACGGAGTCAAATTTGGGTCGTCTATTTCTTCTATAGCATATCTCTTATTATCAAATTTAGCAAGTAACGAGCTAAGGATCTTTTGGAAAATTTCTTTTCTACTGTAGGTTATACCATTAGCATGCAATTTTGTGAAAATATTAGTTAACTTTATATAAAAGTCATCAAAAGATTCACTATCATCCATAATTAGTGTGTTGTATGGCTGGATTAACATTTGGTTTTTTTCAGCCTTAACACAGTCGTCGCCCTCATGGGCGATGACTAGCGTGTCCCAGGCTTCTTTAGAGGTAGAGCAGATATATATTCTTTTAAATTCATCCTCGTCAATGGACATAAATATTGCATTCGTTCCCTTACTAATATCCAGAGATAATTTATTCTCTTCTTTAGTGAATTAGCTAAGACTTTTCTTAACACTTGTAGGATTGGTTTTAGACAAAGGCTTAGGATGTGTGTAACCATATTTAATTATTTCCCAAACGTCATCACCAAGTGTTCCTTTAATGAACGCAACCATCCGTACTTTCCACTAGGGTAAGTTGTGTCAATCAAAGAGTAGTGGACGTGAGAGGTTACCTAACTTCTCAAATCTTTCATGCATTTTCAGAACTTCGATTTCAAAAACAGTTTCTAGAGTCTCAGGATCAAAAAAATTGATAAACCCGCTCTGATACCACTTGAAAAATTGGTTTACTAAATTGAAAACTGAAAGTTATATTTTAAGTAAACTCCGGTTGTAAAATCCTTGAACAAAGCTCTTTTTAAAATACAACACAAGATGTGTAAATAGATTCTGGATATGGATGTTGGATCTGTTAGTTTGATTACCTTAGGTTTTTAGAAAAAACATACTTCTAAGTCTTAAGTGAGAAACCCATCATAGAAAACGTTAAGAACCATTCAAGCAAATTTACACAAGATTTTTTACGTGGTAAAATCCCAAATTAGGGAAAACATCCATGGTGACCTCTATGACACAAAATAAAAAGTCCACTAAAACAATCACAATTTACAAGTTCCAACAATAAGCATGCATTATCAAGATCCTAATTCTAAGTTCAAAATTATACATACACGAGTTACTCCACTCTCAAAGGTTGATTCTGACTGGCTTTGATCTCCATCCAGCAGCTTCCTTTCTTTTTTCTTGTCCACTAATTGTAGCAACTCTACTAATAATATATCTCTCAGAGAACCACAAATTTTTAAGTGTTTATGTGAGAGTGACAGTAACGTGTTGTGATTACACTACATGCAAGAATGCAACTCACATCTCTCAATAGTTATACAAACAATTCCTATGAATTACATATATTCTATATGAGATGCAATGGATCTCAAAATCGTTTTGAAGAACAAACTTCAACAATCTTTTAGATCTGAAGAATAAAATTTTTGAAAATTAGACCAAGTTTGTTTCAAAATCTTATTTATCTTGAAATCAATTTCATAAACTATGAAATCGTATTTTGAAACAAAGTCATTTTCAAATCTAATACTATATAAACTCAGAAGTCTATTTTACAAAATTTATTTAAAATCAAGAGAGTGGATCTAAAGAATATAACAATAACAATAAGATTTAAGAGATATTGAAGTAAAGAACCTAACTATACTATGTGTAATGTTCTCTATAGAAAACCCCAAAAAATTTACAAAGAAATTTGTGATTTTCTCAAAGTAAGGTTCCTAGATAGATACACTTTTAAAGAGGTCTTCAAAAGCGTATTAACACACAAACTCAACTTCTCAATAACCCTAAAGTCTTTCTCTCAATTTTGGGTTTTCTTTTTGAAAAGAATACTGATTTTGGGTTTCGTGTTTGGAGAAAACGTTTGAGGTTTTTTCTTCGAAAGATTTAGGTTTTTTCTCCTCTCTATCTTCTTCTTTCTTTTCTCCTTTTTCTCTCTTCTTTCTCTTCTTTCTGTGTTTTCTCTCAAAGGAGACGAAGTCTCAGGAAAATAAAAACTTCTCAAATGTAGACCCTAAGGCTCTTTTTATATAGGGCAACAAAGGATTGATAAGGCTAAACCAAATCAAGAGTTGGGATCGAATTTAACCATTTGACTTCTCATCCAACGGTTGATAGAAAGCGGTGGTTATTCTGTCAATGATTAGTTGGTTTGGGTAAGATAGGGATTGTGAAAGAACACATGCAGACCGTATATATATTCAAATCAAAGGTTACGGTTAAATCTCCTATCTAAGACTCAAAAGAAACACAAATCGCATTGTTACAAGAACAAAATGTGTATGGCCTGGATGAAACCAGAAATGCATGTTTTGTGACTTTAATAAATTTAAATTGCATCCACATAATTATCTAGCGGTTTCGTTTTCTATCCTGGACTAATTTTAAGGATAAAAAGTATTTCTGTTTTAACCCCAAACATTTAAAAATAACATTTTAATTAATTTCAAAATTCATTTTAAAAGATTTAAAAATGTTTTACGTGATTTAAAAAGGTTAGACAAATTCCTAAAAATCATATGAACCTTGTGGACACATAATAACACATATATGAAGTGACTGTGTCCTATTTGTGGGTCCCTGAGAGCAATACTTCCCTTTTGTAGATCATTGATGTTATTCTATTGGATTTCCATCTTGAAGCATGGAATCTTTGAGAGGGGGTAACTCTTAAAAGTCTATTCCTATTTTGTTTCAATATCCAAACTAGTTTGAATTCTTATAGGGTATAGACTCAAATGAGTCAACCATATAGTGTGTTCTCAAATTTAAATTACTAAAAATATTTATACCTTTATGGAATGTAGTGGAGTCTTGAACTTGGAGATGCATAGTCCTATTGGCGTTCGATTCGATGAGTGAGCGTGAGTTGGTTCATAACGGGATACGCCAAATGTGCTAAAGTACAAAAAAAATAGATAAAAGCCTAAGCTAAAATATTTTCACTTAAAATGAGTGATTAAAAATATTGATTCGTAAAGAAAATGGCACTGACATCTACTCGTAAAGAATCATTAACACCTTTGTCCTAAAAATCGATATTGATTAACGCCTCGTCAAATAATGCAAAGTTTAAATCAATGAAACCATCTTACATAAGTAAGAAAATAATTATCAAATGAAACATACATAAGGAGTCATAAAAACATCAAATGAATCATACATAAGGAGTCATAAAAGGTTAGCTAATTTGGCAGGAAGGTAAAGAATCAGGGTACATGTTTTGGTGTGTACATGCTGAGTCAGGATACATATTTCGGTATATACATGCCGAACGAACTTCATTTAAAAAAAATAGAACAGTGGTTCGGGAATTTTGTTCCCGAGATTTAACCTCCAACTTGGGCCCCGATTCCGAACCACTGTTCAATTTTTTGCCAAAAAATAATATGAATGGGACCCAAAAATTACCTCAAAATTATTATTTGGTGTAGTTTCATTATATTTAGTGGTCCCAAACCCATTCGTACCAACTTTCATTGTTCTTTAAAAGTTTAATAACAAACCCTAGTTATCATGTGGGGACAAATTTTATGATTGTTGGTGAAGATGGTTAATGTAATGGGAAACGAAATGCAATCAATGCAATTTAATTGGTGTAGTAAGGACCAAAACCTATTGAATATTGGAGTAACGAGGACAAAAAATGTTGGAGTTTAGTGGGTAGAGTGAGATTGGATAGACTGAGACTAGAGTTTACTGGGAATATAGTGCGTAGAAAGAGAAATGAGTGAGAAATTATGTTGAAATTATTGTGTACAAAATATTTATATCATATGGTAGTCCTTAGTAAAAACATTTATTATTTTATGTGTGGTATTTTGGAGTAATATTTGGTGTGTCCTTAGCAGCACCCTTTGTGACAAGGGTTTGAATTTGTTTTGGGATGTTTGGCTTTAGTAGAGATATGAAATTTTATTCTATAATTCTATAATAGATAGTTTGGTCATTCATATTACATATTTATGTGATGTCCAAGTCATATGCACATGTTCTGCAATAGGTGTTAAGTGTATTCCATCTCTCAAGGAGGTAAAGTTGTCGGTAAAAAGTTGCAGTTAAATGAACTATTGGGATTGCATATATCTTCACAAATTTTTTTAATACATGCATATTTCAATAGTTTTAAGATACAAAGCATAGTTGTAACTTTGATATCATTTGCTCGCATGGTGAGATTTACCATGGTAGTCTTTGTGCAATTTATAATAGGCAAATTATAATTCAAACTAGAGGCGATGTTAACTCAAAGTCGTCCTCCTATAGGGCTACAATGAAAATGGAGAGATCATAGTCTCCAAAACAGGACAATAAATAACGAATGAAAAAAGAAAATAAATTAGAGAGAAATGGTAACATTAATACTATTACTATTAAAAAGACAATGATGATACCAACTATTCCCATTGAGCTCAAACAATTTGCATTTGTCACTCATCTTCATAAGAAGTAATAATGTATTTGATAATTTCATGGGAGAGATATACAAGTCAAGCACCCCAAAGAAAGTACTATCTTTGCAAATGATTGGGTCTCTAAGCCTACAAAAGGAAGTGGAAGAACAAACTCAGACAACGCTGAAGAACATTACCAATAATACAAAACTGAAGGGTTTAAAAAGAGACTCTTTAAAAGCAGCATATGTTGACCCACTCACTGAGTATAGATCTTAGAAAAGTGGGCGCCATTTGTTCACGAACAAACTATTGGATAATTTGTATATAATTGCAGAAATGAAAATCTTTTATTTATAACAATTCTGTCAACTTTAATACAATGATGTAATACAACTCTTCAAATTAATTCTTAAAATTTTCAAGGCATTATGTCACTTTCCTAAATACAGTATTTTCGCCACCAGGATAATTTGGTATACAAATAAGAATTCGCAATCCATACTCAATACGTAATAAAACAATTGCACTGTCTACAAATTGTATGTTTGAAAAGACCCCTCGGATGCAGCATCGAAGAATAGACAATCAAGTTCCTATTCTGTTTATGTACACTAAACATAATAAGATAATTTTTGTATCTCCTGAAAAATGTAAGTGAGTAATTGCAGGGGTTGATTTGAATAATGTGCAATTTCAAATTAGGCAGCCTTTATTTATAGGGAATGAAAGGATTTTCTCTTAAGAGTCATGACTGTTGGATTAACAATTTTAATTAATTCCGAAATGGTATGACTATAAATACCAACAGTAATAAGCCATTTCTGAACGAGTGCAATTAAACTGAATCGGTTTTACACAGACTAAAAAGTGACCTTGCCCGAGCTACCGTGATTCGACCTGAACGAATCCCAGCAACGCGCTACCACTGCGAACCCATGGTATGCAAAGTGCAACACTAACGCCTCTACTTCCAATTTCCCCACCTACAAGTGCGTGCGTGTGTGTGTACAATGCTTCACACCATATTAGGGCTGTCTTGGATAGCCATCTTAAAAGCCTGATGAAGTAACTCTTCATCTTTCATTCGTACTTATTAAGTGCACACTTTCTTTATAATTTTCCAATATGGGACAAATGTTACCTACAATCCTTTTATAGCTTAGTGGGTTTCACTTTGCTTCACTAATTTTCCAATGTGGGGCACTCTCCCTTTTATATTGGCTTTTTTACCACTTTCCTCCACACACTTCCAATGTGGGACATAATTTCACACACTAAGATTTTACTCATTTATTTTAAAAATCTCCAACATTCCTCCACCATTTTCAAAATATTTTTTGTAAATATTTGATTACCTGTAAAACTGTGTATAAGTACTTGTGTCTCACAACTTGAACCAATACCCTGTGAAGATTTGTCAAGTCTAACCATGAAAGTATAATAGACTTGTCTTTGAACTATCAATCCATATTGATCAGCCGAACTTATCTACACGCACAAATCATTTAGTTACTTGTTATCCATATAAGCCGACACACGTATTAGGACTTGTGTCTGTACCTTGATTTCATTCGTGCTTTAGAGTCAAGCCCAATTCTTATAGAAAGCGACACCACTTCAACATGCATATAGGTAGACTATCGTAGGTGTCCATGTAACTAAAACACCATAAGTAGATTAAGATCAAACTCATCATTTTCATTATTCATTACATGTACTAATCACTTGTCCTTGGGATGTTTGTTTTTATAGTGCTTACAATCACGTCAGATGATGTACATTAATCATTGAACTTGAGACTTGAATATGTCAAGTATCAAGTTGAGTTTCCATCAAGAGTGATTATTTTTTATAGGCTTTAGTCCCATCCCCAATGATATCTTATACATCATTCCTCTTGCAAGACCTTTTGTAAATGGATCAACTAAGTTTTAGGTTGATTTTACATAATCCACTATGATTACACTATCTGTAATCATTTGTCTGACGTAACTATGTCTCAGGCTAATATGTCTAGAGTTTCCATTGTACACTTTACTATAAGCTTTGGAAAGTTTAGACTCACTATCACAATGTATGGATATTGGAGGCATTAGTTTTGGCTAAACAGAAATTTAAATTCACAAATTCCTTAAGCATTCCGCCTCTTTTACTAGTTGCAAGTAATGCTACAAACTCAATTGCCATTGTAGAGTCAGCTATAAAAGTCTATTTATTTGACCCCCAAGAAACAACTCCTCCACCGAAAGTGAAAATCCATCCTCTTGCATAAAAATGATCCTCCCGCTCAGTTATCCAACTGGCATCAGAAAAACCTTATACTATAAAAGGATGTCCACTATAGTATATACCATAGCCCATAGTTCCTTTTATATATTTTAATATTCTGTTAAGAGCATGCCAATGCAATAAACTGGGATTACTAGTATATCTACTTAATTTACTGCGACACCCCTCCTAATTAATTATCGGGTGATCAGTCCTTAATTAATTAATTTCAGAATATCAAGTTGGTTCAGATAATACATCACTGTCGAGAACTCAAAATTTAATTTTATAAAAGCTAATAACCTAATATTTAAAAAGGTTGGTGACAAAATTTTATCTCAGTAATAACCAAGAATAAATGAAAATTCAATTACCACTACACATCACAATAATGATAAGGAAGTACTAATTGAATTTAAATAAAGAACTAGAGTAAACATTTCGAGTTAAAATCCCATGCAATAATCTGAATACATTAAATCCAAGTCTGATAATAAAATCCATCAAATATAAATCTCTGAATATCAGAAAAGAGGGACGACATGTCCAACTGAAATAAACGACTGATGAATAAGGGGAAATAGACTTAAAAGCGTCTACTAGCAATATCCAGTCACTACAAGAAAAAAGCATTTTTATGACGTTTTTTAAGCGTCATAAAGTGCATTTTATGACACTTTATTTTTTAATAAAAAACGTCATAAGTTTGGATGTCATAATTGATACCCATAAAAAGTGTCATATTAGGTAACGGTTATATATGACTTTTTTTTTCAAAACTGTCATATCTGCTACAAGAAAAGGTCATAATATACTCTATAAGATGTCATATTTGATTTAAAAAGCATCATGATAAACAGTTTTCAAAATTTTAAAAAGGTCATATAAAAAATTTCATCACATAAGTGTTTAATATGAACGGTCATAAATTAAACATATAATAAAAAAATTAATAATCAATATTAATCTCATAGTTGACAAATAAATCTAAACACAAACCAAAATTCGTAGAATCATTTATTCCACATTCAATGTTATAATTGATACATTACAAATTATATCATTTAACTAAGAAATACAACAACACCCCCACCAACATATTTTTTTTGTCTCATATCATCAAATTGAGCTAACACATAAACCAAATTAAATTTATCTATCAAAATTAAGTGTTCCTCCGGAGTAATAATCGCTTCATAATTTTGGGCAACAATGCGTCGAAGTCCTCTTCCCGCTTGCGTTCATTGTCATGTTGTTTGGCAGCAATACACCTTTAACATGCCTCTAAGTAGATGCTCCTACATAAGTTCAAAACACCATATGTAAATCTCTAGTGCAATGTAAAACACAACATATGAATTCCAATTTTTCCAAAGTATTAAGCCTTGTATAACTTAAGTCGAAAAGATTTTTTATATAACACAAACAATTGTAAAAAAAATGGGCAGAAAATGCATGTTTATTAGTTGTTTTACTTTTTTCGTCCACTAATACCCAATTTTCAAATGCATCTCGATTCGAATTAATCAATTTAGAACACTTATTAATTTTAGAAAATTTCGACAGAGTTTCCTTTGTTTATTCGTGAAATCCAACCTGTTTTAACATTAAAATAAACTCAACAACAAAAGCCATAATTAAACCACCAATAAATCACTTCCACCAATTCAACATATATAAGATACAAAAAAGTTCATCAACATAAAGGTTCAATAGACTCATGTCCGAGTTTTAAAAAATATAATAATAATCTCACACGACCCTCACAGCCTAACAATAAACTTACATTAGTCTCTTCTGAGGTGTGCGTCCCTCTTTTCGGATCGTTATGTTCTTGCCTTGCATTTCCACCCTCCAACCCCAACTCTAAAGTTTATACTTAGAAATTTTAAATTTAGAACGACATCTGAATCCATGAGTCTCGTGACTACACGGGTCGTTTGTACAAGTTACTCTAATCATGTATGAGGTGTGTTTGCCTCTTTCGGTAATGTTTGATTGTCGTTTTTCATTTTCGTCCACAAGGCTCAATTTTCAAGTTTTAACACTTAAAATTTTCAAATTTTGATCAAATCTCAAACCCGTGAGTCATATGACTACTCAGGTTGTTTTCACAACTTTCTTTGATCTCGTGTGAGGTGTTTATGCCTCTTTTCATATCGTTTTGCTCTTATCTTACGTTTTCATGCTCTAATATTATTGTTACTTTAACCACGAGCATGGATCTAAGTGTGATTACCATACTATAAGACTCATAGATGACTACTAATGCACTCAACGGTTTGCTTATTGGGTCTTGATTGATACTTCTCAAAACTCAAGGCACAAACATTAGTATCACAGCCTCCATCAAATTTCGGAAAGGTATCACCCATAAATTTGTTCACTTCATTTTATAGATTAATTTATCTTCTTACTACTTCATGTTGGAATAAGCGATCATATTTTTGTTGTTTGTTAAATCATATGATATAAACTAGCAGTAGAGCTTTGAGTTGTTTTTTGTTAATTTATTTTTTGATTTGTTTGTCATTGCTTTAATGTTGTGATTGATGAGTTTAAGGTATCTTCATTAGCTTAAGATGAGTTTGAGAGTCGATGCTAGTCGTTTGATATTTTACTATGTAAATGAGAAATATTAATGTTGTGATATTGTTTAATGCTAATATGTCCATATACAATGTACCTGTAGAGTTTTTAGAATGTGCAGTCATTTTATGTTGTTTATTAATCTATTTGATGTAAACTAGCCGTAAAGGTGTTTGTTGTATTAACCTTTATATTATTTGTCATTGATTTGGTATTTTGTTATGACTAGTGAGTTTAAAATATCTACTTTGTCTTATTATGAGGTTGAAAGTCGATGCAAAGCCAAGATATAAATGTTGTTCCCTATAAATCAGGAATATTAATGGTCTTAATGTTGTGATATGCTTGTATGTACATATACATGTATTTATCAACTCGTTGAATGTGAGATCGATTTCTGTTGTATGTTAATCACATGATGTAAACTTGTGTTAGATAGGCCGGTGTTGGGCTATGTGATCGTGGTTTTGTTTGTGTTGTAGTTCAAGCGATTAGGTTATGTACACTTCACTCAACATTCCTTCATAAATAACCGGTAGGAAATCACTTGAGGTTTAAATGGGGCGGGGAGGATTGTAACCCGCGAGGTTTAAATGGGACGAGTACGGTTTCATGTAATATAGACTTAAATGGATTCGGGCTTCCTTGAAGTAAACACTTCACGGGTCGCAGGGCGAGCTAAGAATTTTTTAAACGGGGCAGGTTAGAGTTTTTAAAAACACGCCCCAAACTCACAGCGTTTCAATCCCTACACTCGTGCTTGTCTTTACCACCAATTAAAAAAAATGTAAACACTCTCAGAAAATCTTTCATCAAATATTTTGGTATTTACTATAGTGAAACAAACCTGATTTATCCTTCACTCATGCTTCTTTTTCTTCTTCAGTGAAGTCATACAACCAACCAAGTCCTTCATTGTCCATAAGGCACTTCGAATTCTCGGGGAGCTCTGCCCAAATACCAACAGAAATCATTAAAATAAAAATTAATATTATTATTAGTTTGGTGTACATAAACTAGAAAAGTGTCCGTTCTTCCCAACCAAAATTTCCCACAATAATGTAGTAACTATATGACTTCCTAATATTCTTTTGGAGAAGACCATTTCCTGTTGATAAAAAATGCTTATGTTAGAACATACTAAATTACCACATAAATTACATACTCCACATTTCCAACTCATCATAAATGATGTTCCATGATAAGGTGGTATTTGGATATGTAGGGTTCTCAAGCCACTGTGTAAGACCTTCTTTCCCTATACAATTTGCTTTCCAGGTTTTAGTAAAAATAGTGGGTAAAATACAAGAGTGTTTAAGCACTTATTAAATAACATTCACACAGTTACTTGAATGGTCAACAAGTGAATAAGAAGATAAAATCCTGCCTAATTGTGTTGCAACAGAGCTACATCGATGAATGATGATTTGGAACATAGCTACATATTTTGCCAATCTAAGTAGCGAAGCATTAAGTCATAAGTCTCATTTGGTATGAGTTGAATAAACAAGAAATTCAGTTTTTATTTTATAATCAAGAGGCTCTATAGATATAAATAGTCATATTAAAACAAGAGAGGCGTATCGCCTATATTAGCAAGGTCTTGAACAACCGATGACCTTAATGATGCAACATGAGTCTCAAAACAGGGAAGATGTACCAAACATAAAAACACATAGGTATTAAGCATGAGAATCATTCTAGGACTATTCTATAACCCCATAGAGTAGCACAACCACAATCAAGAAATTATCAAACGCGGTACAACCTTATTGTACGTCAATTATAATCATTTTTATGTTATTAAGGATCCTTATAAAGGGTAGACAAGTCGTGCGTAATTTTCTTTTCAAAAGTTATGTGGGGCTCAAGCCCCAACTGGGCTTTAATCTGTTCCATCCTATACTGCGAGTACCTCTAAACAATGATAACTATAGATCAATATAAAAGGACATAAATATATATGCACTCTTACTTGATGAGTATATACTTGATCATCCTTGTTCAACACCCCACATATATTTTACTTACAAGTGATATATACAATGTAAGCTAAAGACAAGTTTACATTAGATACTGAGCGCATACTATGTAAAGCCAGTCATAGCAAGAGGTAGGGTGTGAATTTGGCCAGCAGTGAGGCTTAAAAGGACTGATGCGCAAGGTGATAGGCTCAAGGAAGCTCAAAACATCAATAGATTGCTTTCATCTCTTGGAGATGTGACAACTGCTATAGCAAATAAAAGTAGTCACATTCCTTACAAGAATTCCAAGCTGACACATTTACTCAAGGATTCATTAGGTGGTGACTCCAAAACTTTGATGTTTGTGCAAATCAGTCCTTCAGAGTAAGACTTTAGTGAGACTCTGAGTTCATTAAATTTTTCCACTCGGGCTCGAGAGGTTGAATTGGGTCCTGCAATGAAGCAAATTGATACGAGCGAGCTTTAAAAATTGAAAACGATGCTTGATAGAGCGAAGCAGGAATGCAGATCTAAAGATGAATAAATGAGAAAGTTAAAAAAGAGTTTACATAACATAGAAAACAAGACTATAGGTAAAGATCAAATGCAAAAAACCAATAAAAGAAGATAAAAAAACTCGAAGGCCAGATTGAGTTGAAGACAACATTACACAGTCAGTCAGAAAAGCAAGTTTCACATCTTTTGAAGAAATTACAGGGGAGGGAAGAAGCCAGCTTTTCCCTTTAGCAGAGGGTGAAAGATCTAGAGAATAATCTTAGAGAACGAGAATAGTTGGCATCTACAACTAACCAATAGAAGGTAAAAGATTTCGAAGACAAACTGAAAGGAGAAGTTTAAGAGTTGTCTCGTTCGGTTACCCTTTAATACAAGATTAAGGATCTTGAAAGGAAACTCAAGGAGCAGGACCAGAACTCAAAGGAAACTTTACTTCATTAGAATATTGAGGATCTTGAAAGGAAATTGAAATAGCAGTAGCAGAACTCGGATGACTCTTTACTTCGTCAGAAAATCTAGGAGCTTGAAGAGAAGTTATGTGATCAAGAGCAACAGTTAGCGTGCACGCTAATTATAGATACTACCAATTCATTGAGGTCCACCCCTCGCATAGGCAAACGCAACATGAGAGGACTCCATGATCGAGGTTGAACACTACATTTTAAAGAGTTCAAACTCATTGAAGCGCCATTCGGCTCAATCTTCTATTTTACCAAAGGGAAATGACTCCCTTCACAATGTTAGAAGGAATCATTTGTACCGAAATAGTGAAACAGAGAACACCATTGTGTCAGTTCCCCACAATGGAAACAAAAGTAGGCATTCTGATCCTCCCCCAAAACTGTTTGCTAGGCTTATAAGAACAACTATCACAGCCTCTCAAAGAGTGTCATCCACTCTTAACAGAATAGTCAAAGATCCGGTTAAAGATGGGGAGACCAAGAAAAGGATTTGGTCAACATAGTGAAAGACTGAAAGCTTAAACAAAAGAAGCCAATTTGCATTAATGTTGTCTTCTTAATCAACATTATATTATAGAAACTACAGTGAATTATTTCTACAATTCTGCAGTGAGTAGAAGTTTTGTGTATATTAGTGTCCTTGTTGCCCAAATTTAGATTCCTGAGTTAGATATTGCGTTTTATATACTAATATAGATGCATATTATCTTTATAAAAAAAAACCTCATTAAATGACCACAGACAAAATTAGTTAAGTAGTATGTTCAGTATATTAACCTCATTAAAAGAACATATACACCCACAAAGTTCCGATCCATTGATGGCCTCCATTGCCTTTCTAGCATCATCAGGGCAAATCCAAGCCTCTAAATTCAACCGACATCTTTAACAAAGTAATAAACATGTAAAATATATTAATAATAAAGATGTTGATCTTTTTCTGATGTAACCTTCATGTGTTAATTATAAAGAATAAATGGGGAAAATAAGAATAATAATTAGGCAAAACATGCATTCAAGTCCAAACTTAAAAGGTACTTGAATTCATACTTGAAGCTTTTACTTGTTGCATCATCCAACTTAAAAATCCCGACAACTCCTGCATCACAAGGTGTATGCACAAACAACAAATCAAGAGTAATTATAAATTTTACACTGACGAAAACCAGCATGGCTTTTTCAATAAGTGAAACTAATTAATATATCTCCAAATAAAAGAAAATATACTTTTAAAATACCACATTTCATGTCAGTAAGCTATGCTCTCACAAATGAAGACTTCTGCCTAACTGTTAAGTGTCAACAACACTTCATTTTACCTAAATGCCTATTGTTTTTGGCAGATGGCCCAATAGGTATATATGTGAATGATCATGATACCAAGAGCTAATACATTTTTAACCATTTAAACTATTCTAAGAAATAGAGAATAGAGAGCTTGACCGCTGCAGACAGAGACTCGTATAGTCTTGTAAATTTTGAGGATAAGAGGGCTTGGTCTACATGGCATACAAATACAAATGATAAAAATATCTCAATTCCAAATCGCTGCTCATCACAGTTAGTCACGAATTCAAGATCAGCTCTATATATTTATTTGTTTCATCCATATCAGCATCAATGATAACAAATCAATGAGCAATTACTAAAAGTACCACAGAAGCATCTAGTGAATGTACAACTATTATGAGTTATGTTTTCACGAAGCTAGGAAACCTTGTAATACAAATTAGCCTTATTGATTAACTTGAAAAAGGTGCCATTTACAATCTTTTCTTCTTTTTATAAGATAAAAAATCATTAAATGACCAAATTAAATAAGACTAAGGGAGATAAAAAGTCTACCGAGATTACATCAAACCATTTACATTCTTTAAAACTAACATGTTGCCCTACAAAATTTAAACTATAACGACACATGCAAATTACTAAAACCTTTTACAATGCTAAACATATAATAATCTAAGAAGACCAATTAAAATATTTTTAATATATGTCACAAAACAAAATATGCTTCCGAGAAAATGCTTCACGTAAATATTATTATTATTAGTACCCATATTACAAAGTGAGAATTCTAACAATCCAAAAGGTGCTTTTAAAATAAAACATAATATTACAAAGTGAAAACTCAAACCACCTCGAATCATTTCCCAGATGGCTGTATATGTAATCGCATATACACAATGGTTCTCTATGGATTTACACCTATATGCTTCGATGTAATTTGGAACTTTCTTAAATGGATTAATGGCAAACAAAACTGGCCCTGTTGTTGTCTAGGACATATAGAGGATCAACCCCAAAAATATATAAGATAACCTACAGGATTTCAGTACCAAATGTAATAAATTTAAGAGGAAATAGACACTTACATAAATCATATCTTGATTGTATCTCATTTGTATCTCTATTGCAAATTGTAGAACATCGATGATTCACTGCACTGAAGAAGTAAACTTTCATCATTTACAGAATAAACTTTCATCATTTACAGAATAATGAAACAAACAAATACAATTCTATGATAGAAATACATTAGAGAAATATCAAAACGCTCGCTGAAAATTTTCATATTTAAACTATGTACATCATACATGAAAAAAATAGAATTGGAACTTGTGCAAATGTCATAAAGTATAAAGATCATTTGTTTAATCGACCATAAACACGTGTTAATTCGTTTATTTCATGAAGAAGACTTTGGATGAAAAAAAACTTGGTATATAAGCAAATACCCAATGCCAACATTTAAATGGTTCCTGAATTTTCATCCATCGAAGTAATCATATGAATTTTCATATACTTTCACGCCAAGGAAGATTGCAAATTTATTGATCACTCAACCGAACAATGCGGAGGCTCAAAAGAAAGATAGTTCCAAAGGTGGAAGAAAGGAAGATGTTAACTCTACAAAAACTTAGATGCAAAAATCTTTTTGGGAGGTTTTGGCTATAACTACAGACAAAATTATGAAACCCATCATCAACAAAGAGGCAAAACAGGAAGTTATGAATTCACTTATTACTTTGGAGATGTAGAAAATTGAGCACTATATAAAGTGGTGATTAATGTAAAAAAAATTGTACACCTAAAGGATACGGTGGTTGAAGTAACCACTCTACTCAGCCAAAGGTGTTCCTTGTTAAAATAAAAAAAGTCACTCCTTGGATAATAAGAAGGAAGAGTTGAGCAACATAGAAAAAAGGAAAAATAAAGTATTAGAACAATCCCTATAGAGGTAACATGAATTCTTAACGATTTTTTAACTACACATGCTATTTATGATATCTTTAAGTATTAAAACAAACTTTCTTAATGTGTGGAGCTAGTCATTCTCTACTTGAGTTAAATTTCGTTATCATTTAGTGAGATAAATGTTTTTACAATGAAAATGTCAAAATAGAGATTCTCTTTAAAAACGAGTCAAAAATAATTAGTGATCCTCATATTTAAAGCATGTAACACCTTTGATATGTCGAGGACGAGGCGTTCTGTAAGGGTACGTGAGAAATCTTCCCTTATGACAAGCAAGGTATTATCACGTGTTATGCATATGTAGGCATAGTGTACGCTGACACAATCCAACCGAACCTACACAGCATATCAGAGACCTCAAATTCATCATGGTGAGTGTTGTCCTTCAGAGAGAACGCCTCTACAGATACTCCATTCTCCTTGGACACTATGTTGAAGCGTCTCATCTGCTCTAGCCCTTCTTTGAGAACAATTGCGTTCTCACGATAATTCTCCATCAGATTTTGGTATCCCTATGGACACGAATTATTAGTAAGACATGTTATGTTGTGCATTTAGATCTTATGCTTGGAAAACGATGAATGTATAATTTAATATCAGAAGAAATCATTATTGAAAAGAATTGGAATAATGTTAATATGTGAAATAAAACAAATTTTTTACCACAAAGTAGTTGAAATAATGTTTTATTGAATTGAATAGGATATAAATAAGTGAATTTGAAGAAATCCAAATATGCAATGAAACTACATTGGTTTGAACTGAATAAATGAATGCATTTGTTTAGGCTCTTACCTCAAAACCCAAGGGGATTAGTTGATAATATTGAGCAATGACTTGACTTGAACCTACAAATGAGCAAAAAAAGAATTTTAGACCAGCTCCAAGGTAGTTTATATGGAAGATAAGTTCCAAGGTAGTTTATATGGAAGATACGTTCATCAGGTAAATTATCTTTTCTCCTCCAGATAACCCAACCATTTTCGAATATATACAAGCCCATATTTGTGGCCGCTAACATTCATGCTCTTCACAAATGGAAGGCGAAAATCCTACTCCATTCTTGCTTTGCTTTGAGACACAATCAGTAAACTGGAAATCCTGGAAATATTGAAGAACATGGTAAGAACAAGAATAATCCACCAATTAAATTAGCTCAGAATAATTCAAAACTTCTAAATGTTAGTGAATTTAGTTAAATAATATGAATCAAATTAGCATTGATCTATACCAACTATAATCAGACTAAGTGTAAAATGGGAACTCAATTAGCTACAAAACTACTTCGTAGGTAGAAAAAAGGATAATTGTTCTATAGTACCCAAGAACACACATCACTTTAAAAAATAATAGATGTTATTACCTCTCAATAATACAAATCCCAGTTGAGAGATTTAGGGTCTTCAAATCATTTTTTTATGAAGCTATAGATCCTACTTCTATCTGTACATAACAAATATCACTCTAACAATTAGGACTTGATTAACTAATAGCACGCATATCAATTAAGATGAAAAAATAAACTTAAAACAATTATTATCATCCAACTAAGAACTTATAATTACTAATAATCATCTCTCCGTTGTTACATTACAACTATATTACTATGGGCTCACCGGTTCTCCCAATGCAATTTATTTATACTTGTGCCAATTACAAAATGTATCGAATACAATCCATTATGCATTCATCTACACTATAAAATACATTATAGTTGATGTAGATGTGATTTAGATTAACTATGGTACTATGATTAAGGTTCACAATGTTAATTAAATACGTCGTGGCGGGGACCAACTGGCCACTATTGAGCCTTGAAGCATAAATTGATCATAAAGAAAAACCAACAAATTAAGTATGAACTCATCAATTTCAACAATCACTATGATAGTTTCAACAGTCCTATACGAAAAAAGCAACACCAAGCAGCATAATGATATAGTTTCAAAACCTTGCAATCAAGAAGAAAAAAAAACATGAATAAACAAAAATATCAATATGTACGCCTAAAAATTAATACTAAGTTTATCAAGAAGAATTGTCAAACTGAAAATGTAAAAATAAAAAATTTCAAGAAAGCCCCAAATTATAACCCCGAATCCACAATAGAATCACTTACAACATGGTTCAAAGTCTAGATTTCAAGAAAATCCCCAATTCTAAATTTCAAACCCCCTAAATTTCAAGAACCATTTGTTTTAAAGCATGAGGATCAAACATGATTCCTTAAACGTTAAAATGAATTAAAAGAGCCCACAAAAAATTTCAATCGAAGAAAGAGAGAAGAAATCATGCCTGATTAGATTTGTATATGTGAGTATGTGCACGTCTTTGTACACCTGTGTGTGCGCACATCTGTGTGTGTTAATCTGTGTATGTGCATCAGTGTCTGTGCGTGTGTGTGTGTGTATGTGTGTGTGTGTGTGTGTGTGTGTGAGAGAGAGAGAGAGCGAGAGTACCTGAATCAATTCAGAGTTAGTGAGGGAAAGAGACGGGGGGAAATGTTCCAAAGTGAGATGGAGGGAAAGAGCAGCGGGTTTTAAAATTTTGGAAAAAAAAAAGAAAGTGTCATGATATGTTATCTTACACATACGTATATTGGACTTAAATTAAAAAAGGGTCATAATTTTTACCTTTTAATATGGCACTTATATTGAAACTATCATGTACATTAACACTAATATTTTTATAATGACACTTTATAATTAATGTGTCATGTAATAAGAGACATTTTTTTTAAATTGTCATAAAGTCATTTTTTTAAGTGTCATAAAAGGGTATTTTTCTTGTAGTGAGTAGCTTCCACAACGGCTACAACTTGGTAAATGAACGAGATCTCCTAAGTCTGGTGTCCCTGTGACTGAGCACCTAAAGTAATAGAACAAGAAAAGATATTTGCAGAAAAATAGGTCAGAGGCCGAGTAGGAAACAATTTAAATATAGCAAGTGCTTAAATCTATTTAATTAGTACATATATTATCCATGTTAACTTAGCGTACTCACTTGAGATGCTCACCTCTCATCTAATGTGCACACTTAGCGAGTATAACTACCCATACTAGTCTCGTCACTCTACCCGACTATATTTAGGAAAACCACTATACCGGATACAATATTTAAATAACCTGAAATCAATATTTTACTATTATTTAGGAAATAGGTTTAAAGATGCTTCACTCAATCACCTAACATTCTTAATTCTCAACTGGAGGCCCAATAAGTATATACTTTAATAAAGTTACCAACCAGAAACACAGAGTAGGGATTTGGTATACATATATATAATCACACTATGTATACATACAAATGTATCAATACTGCACTCATGGTTAAGAAACCCCTGGTGCTAGGCATACCCATCTATTTAGTTCCACTGCAATGCTCACGCATAAAGGACAATAGGTTCAATATCTCAAGAACCGATGAAACATATACACATATTAGAGGCGAATATAGTTCCAAGCCTATGGGCTACGCACATACCTACACACCCATACAACTGTCATCACTATCATTCTCACAGATAGCCCGTACCTAGGTTCCATGCTCTAGTGGCACGACTCAAAATCCCCCGAAAGCACACAAGATATGGTCGTCCACAACGCGTTAACCTCCGTTCGATAGCCAGTAGCTAGGTATGTCATACACATGATATTCCAAGTAATAAGCAAACACACAACTTATATACATTAATAGGTACTCACATAACCCAAATACCAAAATCCGTACGTAATGTTAACACCCCCACTCTCCACGATATTCATATAGATATATTCTCCCTAGGACTTACACTCTCTCCTAGGTTTTTCACATAAAATCTATACCTCGAGGAACCTTTACACTCTAAATCCCCTTACACTTTGGAATTTAAGTCACCCGTTACTCACGTAGGTTAATACACTCATTTGGACAACCCTAGAATGGTTTCCAACCCAAACAAACCCTAAAACCCCATTCTGGAATCTCATTAGAAGTTCCAGGATTCTCGTTCAAACGAGGTCGTTCGAAGGGAGTTCCCACTTCGAACGAACTCAAAAACTCGTTAAAAAGGTCGTTGGAAATCTCGTTAGAAGTGTCATTCGAACGAGGTCGTTCGAACGACCTGGGAAGGTCCTTTAACGAAAATTCCGAACAGACCCAATTCTTCTGAATTTCGATTTTTCCCAATATTCCAGACCTCAAACTCAATCTAAATTTCGTCCAACATTAATTTAAATGTGTCTAATCTAATACTAATCATTATGGGGTAATTTCTTACACAAATTGGTATTCAAATCTTTATGTTTTCAAAAGGGAAACCAATAATTTCTAAAATATCTAACAATCCTCATATATTGAAGCCATCACTTTAGGTATTTCAAATACTTTAATTCAATTCGTGATTTGTACATAAAATCTCCAAATTTAATAGTCTATAAATAGGGTAAATCCTCTACATGTAACCCAACACCAAAATATAATGTTCTTCTATGATTAAACCTAATGAAACCTAAATTTCCATCATTTATTATCTAAATCATTGACAGAGTTTAACAAGAACAATATATGATAAATAAAATAGCAAGATAAACACTTGCCTTCGAATGAACTTCTGATTCTTGGGCTGAAATTGGTATGGGAATGATCCTTTTGACATGATCTATGCGCTGGTGTACTTTTTAGTGTGAAAGCTTGAGTTCTTGGCCTTAAACACTTGGAAATATTTTTCCCTTCTTCTTCCTATGGCCTCCTTCCCTTTTTGTTCTAAGAACCCTAACTTCCCTGGCACTCCATCTGATATAATCTTAATAATTTTCGTCATTAATAAAGGCCAAAAATTGAATATTACCAAAATGCCCTCCCGGGTTACCGATAAGGCCTAAAAACGTCTCGAGACCCAAAGTAAACCCCCGGGTAAACTTTTCGGACTATCTCGACCCTTCGGGACCCATTGGGACACTCAAAATGAATATACGAATGACTTATAATTTATTCACTTTTTATAATACTAGTTTAGTCCCGACACGACACAGGCATGTCCCGACTTTATTTCAATAATTGTCATATTATTTGATATGCCCTATATGTACCCAACAGCTCAGAGACCTTGTCCAGGGAGATGGCCGAGGTTAGAAGGGCCCCAGATTGGCGACCAACGGTCTCATCCTAAGCAAGGTCGGCCATGGCTGATGTTATTATTTGCCTCACAGCCAAGCAACAACTGAGGTCTTCATGGTCCATGCAGATAGTAATCCATCAGGTCGGCCGGAGCCTACATCATACATCAACCTCGACTGGGTACAAGCCGAGGAAGCAGAGACTACACTCATATTCAGCCTCGGCTGGGAATCAGCCGACGTTCCTGCTACTCCCCTATTACCTCGGCCCAGGCTGACATTACAAATCCACCTACCTTACCTCGGCTCTCCTATTGAGCCAAGATCATTGTGGATAATCTCTGATTGATCAGTTACTAGACTTCGCCCACCTCGTACTCTTCCAGGTCGAGGTTGGTATCACCCGAGGACATCCGAACTTCTACACGTTCTTGTATAACTTGGAACACGTGGACAAATCTGTTATAACCAAATTATTCCCTCCACGTGAGGGAATATTTAGGTCATCATTACTTAGTTAAGATCAGTCATGTGTCACTCTCATACAGGCTCGCTGCTCATGCACATGCTCATTGTATGCTTGAGGGACATATTACACCCCCCAAGCACTATAAATAGAGGTCATCCTCTACCTTGTAAAGGGGTCAAGAATTACAACCCTAGCTGAAACTCTGTCATTTTACATAGTAGAGAGAGAAATCTTGAGAGATTGTATCCATGGGCATTAGTGCCTTCATTCAGTGATATTACTCACACACACTCACAGTGGACGTAGGCCAGATTGGTTGACCCACTTACATTCAAGAGTTCATCCTCTTCTCCTCATCTCAATCTTTTATATTTTGTATATACTTGAGATGCCATTGTTATCTTTAGCTTGAGCTTACAAACACCTTGACTGGTGGTGCTATTTCTAGCATCATCATTTTGGTGCCATCTGTGGGAACGAGAAGCTGTCTCTTCTTATTTTTTCTGCACAACCTCACCGGAAACGCTGGTGGTGAACCAGGCCTCACTCCTTGTGTGGAGTTTTTTCACCATTGAAAGAGGTCCATTAAGGTACAAAGCTCATTTACTCTGCAAGCTCTTTAGTGTTAACACATGACACTGGAATTACTGCCACCTCTTCCATCGCCTGGTGCTAGAGGGCCTAGTTCCATCCAGGCACCGCCTCAGTCCGAAATGGTGGAAGTGGCAGCAACCTTAAAGTCTTTGGCGGTAACACAATAAGCAAAGAAGGGGAAATTTTCACAGCTCAGTCAAAATATGATGAGACCACCTGGGGTCTCACCGGAGATGATTACTCTGGCGGCTGTTCAACCTCATCCCGATGCCAGGGGACCACCCTAGGCACCGCGGAAAGACCAGCCTATGCCTCAGCGGAGGAGGGAAGTTGCTGACCCTAGATGTTTGCGTCTGGGGAGGCAAGGACACCCTTTTCCCGAGGATAGGTTTGATGATTTGGAGGCAGAAGATGCTTCAGAAGATTGTTGGGAGCCGTATGAGGTTTTGAATAACATAGTACGTCCTATCTAGCAGATCCGAGGTTATGGAGGAAGAAGAGGTGAAGAAGCCCAACAAAGAGGGTCAGCTTTTAATCGATTAAGTAGAGGGTTGGCCTTTGAAAGGCTCGGCCTAGTAAATAACCTACGACAAAGGTTATCCAGGTTGAGAAGTGTAGCCAGCTTACAAAGGGAAGAAAGGCAACGTCGGCCTTATCAAGGCTGACCTAACACAGGAAGTGGTAGGGACCAGGAGGAGGTCAACAACCGACGTTGTGTTGCGACTGGGGAACCCTCAGTCCACCCCTTGGAGGTGGATGGGGACAACCTTCGCTAGGCTGACGTTGAAAGACCATGGAATGACTCCATCCAACGTCTTGAGGACAAGATAGGAGACCTCATCCAAGGTCAGGACCCACTGCAAAGAGGTTTCTCATAAGGCTCACCATTCGTGGCTAATATAGTGAGCTTCCTTACCCCTGCCAAGTTCAAACCACCTTCGGTGTCTCCCAAGTATGACGGTAGCACTAACCCTGTACATCATATTAAGATGTACCAGTCTGCAGCAGACATTTACTCAATACCAGATGAGATGAAGTGTTGGGCATTCTCCGGTACTTTGATGGGAGCTGCACATATCTGGTTTACCTCTCTTCCAAAGAACTCAATAGAGAACTTTAAGGGATTGGCTGAATGGTTCATTCACAACTTCTGTTTTGGGGTGAGACCTCAAAAAAAGGCTAAATATTTGTTGTATGTCAAGCAAGGCAGGAACAAGAACCTAAGGGACTACATTGCTAGATTTAATAAAGAAAAACTCGAGGTTGAAAATTACGAAGAGAATATAGCCATGACCGCCCTCATAGGAGGTCTACAGAAAGGGAAGTTGTCGTGGAAACTTGCGAAAGACCCTCCCAAGTCCATAGCGGAACTATTGGCAACTGCGGGCAGGGTCATGAATGCTGAAGAGGCCATGGCTTCAAAATACGAGGATGAGAATGAAGGTAGCAGTGGGAAGTTCCAAATAAAGAAGGATGAAAAGAAGAGATCAGCCGACGATAATTTCGCACACTATACCCCTCTAATTGTGAGCTGCGAACACATCCTCAATGAGATCAAGAATGACCGATCACTGAGATGGCCAGAGAAGCTGAAGGCTCCTTCACATAGGAGGAACAAGAACTTGTGGTACGAGTTCCAACAAGACCATGGCCATGTTACAGACAAGTGCTTCACCTTGAAAGATGAGATCGAGAAGATGTTGAAATCAAGAAAGTTGAGAACGTATGTTGATGGAAAGGCTCCTAAAATGGGAAGAGATGACCCTAAAAAGAAGAGAAATGACAGATGTCATGACGATACTCTAGCAAGAAGAGACGATGACTCGGAGGGTGATGATGAGGATGATCCAGACCTCTCATTAAAAGATGATAATGCCCCGATGAAGAGGGTCGGTATGATCTCCTTTGGTGTTATCACCATATGCAGAGGACTCGCAGGGGTGGTTCTCAAGTGGCTGGTCGAAAAGCTCATGTGGCGGAGGCCAAGTCAGTGGCCAAGATAGAAGTGGTAAATCTGACATCTTCCGACACCAAGCAGAAGAGAAAGAAGGTGGATATGGACAATCTTATAGTTGGGTTCTCCTAACTCGACTTTAAAGTCATCCTAGCTCCGCATGATGATGCTTTAGTAATCACAACAAGTGTGCATGGATGCGAGGTACAAACAATCCTCGTAGACGGAGGAAGTTCAGCAGGTGTGATGTTCTGGCCCTACTTCAAAATCCTTGGCCTTAGCAGAGCTAGGCTGGTACCCTATCATCATCCGTTAATGGGCTTCAGCGGTGAAAAAGTCCATCCATTAGGCATGCATGAAATGGACGTACGAATGGGCGATGAGTGGCCTAAGAGGTTGACCCGGAAGATTAATTTTTTTGTTATGGATAAAAACATCTTCTCGGCCTACAACCTCATCATAGGAAGAGTGGCCCTTAAGGAGTTTGAGGTCGTGCCATCGACGGTCCAGCAAATCTTAAAATTCTCGACCCCCTATGGGGTAGGGGAAGTGTAGGGTGACCAGACCATAACACGGGAATTCTACTTCAACTCAGCTTAAGAGACCAACTACCACATATAACATTGATACACTTGACACCAGAGATGAAATGAAATTGAAGAAAGGAGAGGTCGCGGAAGAGGTAGAATCCATCGTCCTTAATGAGGACGAAAAAAAAAACCCATCCAGGTCGGCAAATCCTTAAAATAGGAGATCAAGGAAGAGCTGATAAGTTTCTTGAAGAAGAGGCAGAGTGTCTTCGCTTGGAGCCATGCGAACATGCCTGGCATCGACCCTGAGGTTATGTTCCATAAACTCAACGTGACTAAGGATGCTAAGACAATCAAATAAAGACGAAGAGTTTACTCTAGGGAAAAGTATGATGTCATCCGAGAAGAAATAAGAAAGTTGTAAGAGGCCGAGTTTATAAGGGAAGTCATATATCCATAATGGTTATCAAACGCAGCTAATGGAAAATAGAGGATGTGCGTAGACTTTACCGACCTGAACAAGTCTTGCCCAAAAGACAGCTATCCCCTACCTTAGATCGATCAGATGGTAGATGCCACTACAGGGCATGAGCTCATGAGCTTCATGAACGCATATTCAGGCTACAATCAGATCTTCATGAATGCTGAAGACTCAGAGAAGACAACCTTCATAACTGACATGGGGACATATTGCTACAAGGTTATGCCCTTCGGATTAAAAAATGCGAGGGTAACGTATCAGCGTCTTATGAATAAGATGTTTGAAAATCAAATAGGCAAGACTGTAGAGGTGTATGTAGACGATATGCTGATGAAGAGCTTAAAGGCCTGCACTCACGTGGTAGACCTAGAAAAGACCTTTGATTCCATGGACTTATACAGAATGAAACTCAACCCTGCGAAGTGTGTCTTCGGGGTAGGAGCTAGGAAATTCCTAGGATTCATTATCAATCAGAGAGGAATAGAGGCGAACCTTGAGAAAATCAAAGCTTTGCTTGACATGAAGACGCTAAGGAGTATCAAGGACGTCCAGAGGCTCACTAGAAGAGTAGCTGCACTCAACAGATTTATTTCCAGAGCGATGGACAAGTGTCTTCCGTTCTTTAAGGTGCTTAGAAAGGACTTCGAGTGGGACAAAGAATGCGATGAGGCTTTTAACCAACTCAAGTCCTACCTCGGATCTCCCTTACTCTTCTCCCGATCCATAATGGGAGAGAAGTTGTATGTTTATCTAGCAGTCTCTGAATCAACTATAAGTACGGCCATATTACGGGAAGATGTTGGGGTCCAAAGGCATGTATACTTCAACAGTAAGGCCCTTCAAGGGTCTGAACAGAATTATCCTTGGATGAAAAAGTTAGCCTATGCCTTGATACATGGTTCTAGGAAGATGACGCCCTATTTTCAAGCCCATTCTATGGTCGTCCTCACTGACTCCCCACTAAGACAGGTCCTCCACAAACCCAAGAAATCAGGTAGATTGATGACATGGGCCATTGAGTTGGAGGAGTATGACCTTACTTATCAACCCAGGGTGGCCATTAAAAGGCAAGCACCTGTAGATTTTGTTGCTGAATTCACATGGGAAGAGATCGAGGTTGAGAATAACCTAGAGGTTGCAGAGGGATCAAACAACAATGTCTTCCAACACCCGGAAGAGGTTGCATCCAATAGAGCCAAAAATGGAATAGCCGAGAATGAGGAAGACCGGTACCTCTTCAATCAAGGAATCATGTTAGAAGGGGGCTTCTCATCAGGTAAAGACATTTGTAACCTCTTTGTTGACGGGTCTTCTTACAAAAGTGAAAGCGGGGCGGGGCTGATACTCTCAGCCTCGGATGGTACCAACATTGAATACGCCCTAAGGTTTAACTTCAAGGCATCAAATAATGAGTCAGAATATGAGGCCATGATAGCAGGCATCTTCTTGGCAAAGACCCTTCGAATATAAAGAATCCTGCTTCATAGTGACTCAAGGTTGGTTGTTAACCAAGTGTTGGGGGTTCATGAGGCCAAGGATGAAAGGATGGCCAAATACCTGAAGAGGGCAAGAGTGATATTAGAAGGTTTCAAAGAGGTAAAAATGAAGAGAATACCTCAACAAAATAACAGCCACGCAGATGCATTAGCAAGGCTGGCTTCAGCAACAAGGACAGACATCAGAAGGACAGTTCCAGTTGAGATCTTGCCCAAGGCGACCATTGAAGAAGAAGAGGTTAGTAACCCTTGCCTCAATTTGAACCTAGGGGACTCATGGATGGACCCCCTTATCAGATATATCAAAGAGGGAGAACTGCCGAAATCAAAGTTAGAAAGGAGGAAACTAAGGTAGAGAGATACAAAGCTCTAAATAATAGGAGATGTCCTATATAAGAAAGGGTTTCTGTTACCTCTCCTTAGATGTGTCCATCCCACAGAACTTCCCCGCATCCTATAGGAGGTCCACTAGGGTTCTTGCTCTAGTCATATAGGAGGAAGACCTTTGGCCAAGAGGATTATCACACAGGGATACTGGTGACCGACCTTGGCTAAGGATGCTACAACCTATGTGAAGAGGTGTGACAAATGCTAAAGATTCTCCACTATCCCCCATCAACCTCATCAGCCTATAACGTCAATAAGTTCTCCTTATCCATTTGCAGTATGGGTAATCGACTTGGTGGGTCCCTTACCAAGAGCGGCAGGCAACTACAGGTTTTTGATAGTTGCCATGGACTACTTCTCCAAATGGGTAGATGTCGAGCCAATGATTACGATTACAAAGCAGAAGACCTTCCACTTTATCTGGAAGAACATCATATGTAGATATGGTCTCCGAAACACCCTCATCTCGGACAATGGCACCCAGTTCAAGAATTCTTCCTTAGAAAAATACTGCAAAAGAGTAGGGATAAAGCAATTTTTCTCTTCTTCTGACCGACCTCAGGCAAACTATCAGACCGAAGTCACCAACAGAACTATCCTCGATGGGATTAAGAAGATGTTATAAGAATCTAAGGGAAGATGGACTGAAGAGGTTTATGCTGTGTTATGGACCTACAGAACAACGGCTAGGACACCAACCAGGGAAACCCCATTTATGTTAGTACATGGATCAGAGGCCGTTATACCAACCGAAGTAGGACTCCCTACTCATAGGGTTCAGACTTATGATACTGATAGGAATGGGGAGGAGAGAAGACTTGACCTGGATTTGATTGAAGAGAGAAAGGAAGAAGCAGAGATCAGACATGCAACTTATCAATAGAGAATAGCAAAGTTATACAATCAAAGGGTAAAATCAAGACCCATAGCCGTGGGAGACCTCATGCTGAATAAGATGTTACAGAAGGCAAACAAGCTCCACCCAAATTGGCATGGCCCTTACAAGGTAACCGAGGAGGTTATACCCGAGACCTACAGGCTAAAAAACCTTGAAGGGGAACCTTTCTCTAATCCTTGGAATGATGATCATCTAAAAAAGTATTACATATGATGTTGCAATATTTTCTATGAAAATGTATCATCTTATGAAGAGATTATTAATGAGAAGATCAGTTTCCGTGTCAACTCTTGGTTTATTACGCTCTAATAGTAGAATTTATGAGGATATCATCTTAGTTGATGACCTCAGACCTTAAACATCATAATTTGGTGACACGTTCCGAGGTAAGACATCACACATGGATGACCTCAGACCCCAGACATCATTAATTTGGTGAATATTTTATGGGGGTAACATCTTAGTTGATGACCTCATACCTTAAACATCATAATTTGGTGACAAGGTCTGAGGTAAGACATCACACTTGGATGACTCAGACCTTAGACATCATTAATTTGGTGAATATTTTATGGGGGTAACATCTTAGTTGATGACCTCAGACCTTAAACATCATAATTTGTTGACAAGGTCTGAGGTAAGACATCACACTTGGATGACCTCAGACCTTAGATATCATTAATTTGGTGAATATTTTATGGGGGTAACATCTTACTTGATGACCTCAGACCTTAAACATCATAATTTGGTGACAAGGTCTAAGGTAAGACATCACACTTGGATAACCTCAGACCTCAGACCTCATTAATTTGGTGAAAATTTTATGGGGATAACATGTTAGTTGATTATCTCAATATGACACCCCACCCAATTAAATATAGGGTGATCAGTCCTCTACCAATTTAAAACGGGATATTCAGTTGGTTCATTCTCAGCATCACTGTCAAAAAACTTTTTAACATATTAATCCCCTAATATAAAATTAAGCTAGGTGTCAAAACATTTCCAATTTTAATAAAACCAAGCAAATCCATTTCTTTCCATCTTAAAATATAAACCATTCACCACACATAGGAATGTAAATAAATACTGAACATGAATCAAGTACTACAATAAATAAGACTGAGTAAAACTCTCAGTTCAAAACTCCAAACCATCAACTAAACTGAATACAATAACTCTGATGAAAGAACTAGAAGTGGGCGACATATGCCCTAAACAAGAAGTCAAGATAAAACTGAATGGAAAGGATAGATGCGTTCACTGCTAGGACCAACAGCTTCCACAGCAGCTGCAACATGCCAAGCAATCCAAATCTCAAAATCTGATACTCCTGTGGCTGAGCACCTCATACAATACATATATATAGCAAAAGAGAGAAGAGATATAATAAAGGGTCAGAGCCCGATGTGTAAAAATGATTTTGCAAGTATTTAAAACTGGTTCTTAAAACAAGTCGTATACGCATGTTAGTTATCGAACTCTCACATGAGTTTCTCACCTCTCGTCTATTGTGCACGCCTAACATACATCTAATCTTCCCCCAGTTATACCTCCCAGTCTAACTAGTCAGAAACCATACTAATACTAACTATGCTCACAAGTAGTATTCCCATATCGCCCATACAATACGCAATTCAAATAGTTTATCTCACATACTGAATTACATTATTCACCGTTTGAATGGTTAAATCTTTTAGTCCTAAGAGACGTGAGGGGTATGTGCTGACGTCTTAGTGACTTGGAACTATGCTTCGCCTCCATTTTGTGTGTATTGTGTTAATATAGTTCGAGAGTGATTCCGAACTAGTATTTCCCTTAGTATGAGAGATACGGGGACTTGATAGTAGAATATGCCAGCACCATAGATATTATGTGGTGCCGATATTATATATATTATATGAGTAGTTAATATATGTACACATATATGAAATTATTCTACTGTGCGTATAAGTAGATAAATATTGTATAAATTCTCCATAATTATAGTAAGTGTTCGGGAATATTACAACAGTATTGATAAATACATGATAGACGTAAGAAATCGTTAACAGACTAATCTCTAAACTAAAATCATAATCTTGTGTCTCCTCGAAATAGAATTTATGGGAGATGAATTAGGCATACTTATGAGTCAATTAGTATTACGGTTGGCATGCACACTAGATGAGAGGTGAGAATTCTCAAGAGAGTATCGCGTACTAACATGGTTGTTATATTAGCTGGTAAGCATTTTAAATACTTGCTAAACTTTTTTTTAAACTGTTTTACACTGGGCTTCTGACCCATTTTCTGTCATTTTCTCTCTCTTGTATATATATTATAGGTGCCCAACCACAGAAGAGTCAGATGTAGGTTCTTTGGATTGGATGTGCTGCAACTTAGGTGGGAGTTGCAGCCCCTTGCACTAGACGACCTCTTCTTTGATTTAGCTCTGATTTGGTCTTCATAGCTAGGGCATGTGTCGCCCGATTTCCCATTTCAGTTTAGATTTATTAGAGATTTTGTATTTATTTATGTTTTCAGTATTCAGTACTCATTGGGAGTTATTTATTATCAGGATGATTTCACTTATGGTTATTGACTTGCTTTGGTTAATCTAGTTTGTTTATTTCTTTTGGTAGATTGCCATCCTTAGCATTTACGTTATTCTTAAAATGATTTATATTTAAAAATGTTTTCACGTTGGGATTTAGTAAATGGAATAATACTTTAAAATGTTTTGACACTTAGCTTAATTAATTAGGGTGATTAAAAACGAAATTTGTTTTCGACAGTGATGCTAAGAATGAACCACACCGTTCACCTTGATTTTTAATTTAATAAAGGACTGATCACCCGATATTTAATAAGGCGGGGTGTTACACCTGTAGGAGTTCCTCCACAATCCATTCTTGGTTCACAACAGGCTCCACAACCATATCCCCCTGCCAACAAACAAAACCAAATGTGACAGCAAGTGACTGCCATTCACCAAGCTTTCTATCTCCATCTCAAAGTCCTTCCTATATCATTACGCAATCTGATCAACTTGTTGATTATAGTCTCCAATGCACTAGAAGCGGACTAATCTGGATGAAAGATTATCAAGTATGTGGAGTTCAACACAATGATGATCCATCAATTCATTTTTCTTTATTCTCATATTGTGATCCAATTTCCTTTACAAATGTGATTCAAGAAACACACTGACAGCAAGCTATGGATTCTAAAATTCAAGCCATTGATAAGAACAATACTGTGGAATTGACATAACTTCACAAGGGCCATTAGTCCATTGGCATTAAATGGGTCTGTAAGACGAAGTTAAATTCAGATAGGCAAGTTGACACATACAAATCTTGTCTTGTAACTAAAGGATAAAAACAAGAGTTTTTCATGGATTACAAAGAAGTTTTTTCTCCCATTGCACGCCGTGACACTATTCGGTTAATACTTGCAATGACAACTCTAAATTCCTAGCCTTTTTATGAGTTGGACGTAAAATCAACATTTCTCCACGGAGATTTAGAAAAAGAGGTGTACGTTGATTAACCTCAAGGCTATGTAAGGAAAGGAAATGAGCACATGGTGTACCGATTATGAAAGGTTCTATAAGGACTGCATCAAGATCTTCGAGCTGGGTACAATCGTATTAATTTCTTTTTTTCAAAGTCTGGCTTTGAAAAGTCCCTGTATAAGCAAACGTTATTTGTTAAATCAAGTCCTAATAAAAAAATATTAATTATTTGTTTATATGCCGATGATCTAATCTATACACAAAATGATGCATCCATGATTGATTCCTTCAAGAAATCCATGATGCAAGAGTTTGACATAACTGATCTTGATAGACTACACTATTTTCTTAGCATTGAGGTAGTGAGATCTTCTGCTAGCGTCTTTATTTCACAAAAGAAATATATTCAAGAAATTTTAGAGAGGTTTCAAATGAGGAATTGCAATTCAGTTGGTATACCAAGTGAATTCGAGCTGAAGCTACTAAAACATCCCGGAGGAAAGCGAGTTAATGGCACTCTATACAAACAAATTATAGGAAGCCTAATGTATGTGACAACATCTAGGCCAGATATTATGCATATTGTAAGTCTCATTATGGATAAATTGTTTTTATCGATAGTGATTATGCGGGTGATCCCAATGATCGTAAAAGCAAATCAGGTCATGTTTTCAAATTGGGAGTAGGGGATATCTCATGGTCATCAAAGAATCAACATCTAGTTACCTTATCAACTACTAAAGATGAATTTGTTACTACCACTTCATGTGCATGGCAAGCCATTTAGTGCATATAATACTTGAAGAAGTTATATGCTATCAACAGGGCCCAACGAAGATTTAATGTGATACTAGTTCTGCTATCTAGATCTCAAAGAATCCTGTCTTACATGGTCACAATAAACACATTGATGTTCACTATTATTTCTTACGTGACCTGACACATGATGGAACCATTAAGCTTATCTATTATCCATGCGAAGATCAAGTTGCTAATATCCTAACTAAACCCCTCAAGTTGTCGCAGTTTGAGAAGTTATGTCGCTTACTTGGTGTTTGTTTAATGAAGGGTACGTAATGAATATTGATGGAAGTGCACTATTGCTTTAAATTGGTTGTTTGTAGGACATATCAGTTTAAGGGAGGGAATGTTACAAGAAATTAAATAAGCCTTTCTTTGACTTAGAATTTAGAGGGTTGTTATTCTGTTTGTTAGTCTTTGAGGATTTGGTTAGTATATCTTTGTGTTGTTGATTATAAGTTAGTGGTAGAGTCTGTTCCTATTTTTCAGAATATATTTATTACTTGTATTTCTTATAAAAGGCTATTTTTTATTGAATAAAAGAATAAAGCATGTCCCTGTTTCTTTGTTCTATTTCTCTTAATATTACTACAAGGAGTTTCCAACAGGATATACTAGTAACAATGGACGCTACGCTCAACATGGCAACAATTATCGCAGTTGATCCTAGGTGCACATGGATTGCAGACTCCTTCCAAGTAAGGATCACTAGATACTGAGAAAAAGAAGTGTTTTAATGGAATATGGCAACACTATGAGGAAAGAGGATCCCCTAAGTGGTGTCTCCTCAAGGTATCATTTCAAGATAGATCCGGAATGGTCTAGAGCCCATATCTTCGCCATGGTTTGTAATGAAATTAATCACATGGAACTATAAAGGCATGGGTAGAGCCGTATTCAAGAGGTATTTTTTAGAGTTATAGAATAATCATAGACCTCAGGCGAGGGTGATGCCTATCATGGATACAAGAGTAAATGAAAATAGAGATACCGAAATTATCTAGCAATTAAGGTTTGAAAGGTATCACAAAGTTCCTACTTAGCGTTTTGCTGGAGGATTTGGAATCCTGATTATGTTTCAAATAGAGATCTTAGCAGATAATTTACAGGCCATAAGGTCCTGTTCGGTTACACAAGTTGTTTGATTATGTAAATGGGTTCATTGTGAATTATTGAATTCTAAATGAGTGGATTTTAAATGATTTTAAATACAATTTTATGAAAAGTTTGGTATGAAATTGATGTTAAGGTTCTATGAGAAAAACAGATAAAAAGAAATTAAGAAAGGGGGGAGGGGGAGGGGAGAAGGGAGGAAAAAAGAGTGAGAAGCATGAACTTTATGTGACTCCAATCTCAAATGGATGTATTTCACGTTTTTTGTGAAATGATCCAATTTCAAATTTTATACATGAACTAAAATGGGGAAATTAATGAATCATTTCATTAATAAAACCAAACACAGTTGATGGATTAATTTATAAATTGACCAATTTATTAATGAATCAATTTACAATTTTGGGACAACCAAACGGGGCCAAACTATATCATCTCAAGAAGACCTAATTGAAATTGGATGTTGACCGAGATTTATTTAAGCCCTAACTAGATATATGGAATTCACAGAAAATGATTACCAGGAAAGGTCTTAGTCATGGCTACTGAGTAGGGACTGTAATGCTATAACTTTGTTTAGTGAAAAGAGGGGAGTTATTTCCATACCCTTGAGGAGAACCCAAACTTTCAACCAAAGGATTAATGATAGTGATCTGGTGGACTTAGGGTTTAGTGGATCATCCCATAATTGGACAAACAAAAGAAAAGGTTAGGCTAACATAAGAGAGATGCTAAACCATATGCTCACATATACAGATTGGCACTACTCTATTATGGAGGCAACGGTTACGCTCCTTTTAAGAGTTCGTTCGGATCACTACCTAATTTTAATCAACCTTGAAGGTAACACTAAATAACATGAATAGCTCTTTAATTTTGGGGTTATTTTATCAAAGCATGAAAATTTTGAGCAGTTTCTTAGACAAAATTGGAATGATTAGCAACAGTTTCTTAATACTATCTCGAATCTTACTAATGTGGTTCAAAGTATCGGTCGATCCAGAGACAAGCAACTAAGTTAACTAGGCATCAACATTCATCGATTGCGAGTCTATTCTTAACCAAGTTTGTATGGTCTTGCTTGAAATGGGGAAAATCTTGGCAATTCTCCATGTTGTTCGAGTCTACTCTGCGATATAGAACATGGGACAATCGAGATAACCTAATTTTGATGAAAAAATATGAATCTTACTTGTAACATAAATTCATTATAGCACAAAAACCCACATGATCCTGTAGTGTGGGTTTTATGTGAGTTTTGTTTTTCAAATGTAACTTGCAAGTAATCAATTGAATTTGATTACATTATATATATACATATATATATACTAGGTTTAAACCCATGCGATGCACATGACAGGCGTTTAGAATAATCATTTTACACGTTAAGTTGTTTAATTTGTGACAATGATTCTTGCCTTGTAGTACATGTTTATGTAGTTCGTTTTAGAGTAAGTTGTATACATATACATGTAAACAAATTGAAAACATATACATGTATACAAATTAGTATGCTTTATTAATTTTTTTTAATTCTAAAAAACAAGTTTCTAACTTCAACGTACGTGTAAATAAGAAATTGCAACCTTTGGGTATTTTAAATACCCTAGAGATTATGAAATCGTTCTTTGTACGAATAGAGAATGCATATGCTTTTTGTCTAGAGGGTAAAAAGTAATATAATATATTTTTTCTACTATTAATACTATGTTTAATTATTTTTTGTAAAATACATTACCAAGAAAATTAATTTAAATGGGATATGATTACCTTATGAATCGTATGACTTGATTTAATAATATAAATTTTGTGAAGGAATCAAAATTCTATTTTCTAGATTTTAATGGAAGAATAAATGACCATATTTCACTTAAAGAAATCCAAAAGTTAAATAATAGTATATGGTAAAGATGTGAAAGAGAAAAGTCCTTAACATTATAAATGATAGAAAAGAGGTTGAATTAACATTTAAATAAATTAGACATATATTTACTGGGTTACCCAGTTTTACTTCTAGTTAACTTTATCCCAATTAGTAAAATATAACTTTAAAATTTACGTCACTACTTAAAAAAAATTATTATAGTATTTGGTCAGTTATTGGGTGTGTATATATACTTCACGTTGATTATATATCTTTAGAACATAAGCGCATGGGTGTATAATGTTATAGTACTTTATAATATTGTAGATGTCCTGATTGAGTATTTTTTTCTTTTTTTCTGAAAGAGTTAATATTTCATAGCCCAGGGTTTTCTTGGCCCCTCTTTCGTGTATATTGTGTTGATTGTATACTTATAGTATATGAGAGCAGGCATCCTTATTTATTGCCATATACATTACTTATAAGAAAAAAAGGGTATGGTGACTTATAAATAAAAGGTGTGGTTAAATGCACTCCATCTAGGTTCTAATGCATTTCCAATAGTGTCATTATAATTTTTAAAAGTCTCACAAAAATAATTAAAAATTGTCACTATATATACAATCTTGGAGTGCTAGAGTAATTATTTGGTGTGAATTTAATCATACCAGGAAAAATTTTATGATATTGTGAAGAATAAATGCACAATTTTCCCATTTAAAATTTTGAATATTGAAAAATCTAGGGAAGTCAAAAATCATTTCAAATATTTTAGGGAGGGTCTATTCCCACACCCATTTAAGCTTACCCCACTCCCTTTATATGTCTAAGGACATTAATACCCTTATAATCCTTTTAACACCCCTTTTCCCAAACCCACTCCGTTTTTATTACCAAACAAAGTGAATTTACCAAAATAAAAAAGATTAATTTAAATCTACATAAAAATTTAACATCGTACTAATCTTTATTGGCTTTGAACAATAACAAAATTATTCTTACACACATGTTCTATACTCCAAATCACCATTATTTAAAAGACAATTATGTTTTTTTTTCACAGTTTACGATTGGGAACTAATTAAATAAAATTAACTAAGGCAGACACCACCCTTACTAAACACTCAAAACATATAAGCATAAGCAACTTAGATATAAGTAAAGATAATTGCAAATACTAAATAAAAAATAAAAAATTATTAAATATAATGCACTTAATTTCCACAGTTTACATACAGTGAAAAAAACACTCAAAGCTACCCTTGAATCACCAACTAAAGATATGAATCTATCACAAAATCACTGAAAACCTCACAAATCCTCACACAATAATGCACCATCCTCATATCTGCAGGTCATTAGGAAACAAAGCTCCTCCCTCATACATTTTCCCCAGAAAATGAATCTTCATTCCTGCTACATAGACCCAACATTAATGCAAGTAACAGTTGACCCCACACGTGTCAGATCCGTGTGAAGATCAATATGAGAACCCAAATTCACTGATGTGAACCAACTTATCAATCAACAAAACATGATGGATTGCCAAAGTGCATCCTTTAAAATTGAAGCGACAAATTTAAAAAATTCTAAACCATCGGATACAATCCAACAATAAATACTGGAATGGGACCCAAAATATTTGAAATTGCAACCCCAAAATTAAGGACCTAACTTAAGGATTACTTATTGACCAAACGTTATTGATTTAAAGTTGATCCAAATTGAAAAATAGGACCCAAATGATCCACCATTGCATTTCAAAACCATGGATGTCAGCGACCAACCTTGATGTCGAATAACCAAACCCAAGAATATCTGTTCGATCAACTCATGTTCCTCACACCATTAGAGAAAAAGGCCCATATGTAATAGAAATCATATCTTCAATAGTGTTGACCATAAATCCATTTAAAGATATTTGAAGCTAAAGTAAATTCCCCAAAATAAGATAGGATTTACCAAATAGAGAGGATGATGGCTGCAAACCCTAGAGATTTCTAGGATCTCTCCCAAATTGCCACTCTCTCCCTCTAGACAATAATTACAGAAATTTCTCCCCTTATACCTTGATAGATGTCACCAAATATAAAAAGTAAAAAATTAAAATGAAATCATACCTTGAGCACGAAATCTGAAATCTTTCGGTTGGGGAGAAGATCAATACGAATGAAACCCACTGCATAAAAAAGAAATAAAAATTATTAATATAAGTGAAACCCTAATAATACTAAACAATATATGATTTGAGGAAGGGTACTGGAGATAAAGTTCGGGTGAATAAACAATACACGGGAGAGAGGGGGGGGGGAGCTTAGACACACTTAATGGAAGAGATACAATCGTGTGGTTCAAGATGTTGGGAAGTTGAAAAGTAGGGAGAAGCCATTTCGTTTGGGTTGTGTTTTGTTAGATAATGAGCATTCTTTGGGTTTTAAAAATTAGAAGACGGGTAAAGAAATAGAGCCGATGGGACGAAATGAATACACATGAGAAAATAAAGAAAGGTAATAGTGGCCACGTGGACACTCTAAGAGGAGAGGAGTTATTAATTCTTATGTAGCATTATATATATATATATATATATATATATATATATATATATATATATATATATATATATATATATGTGTATGTGTGTGTGTGTGTGTGTGTGTGTGTACTTACTAAATATATTATTAAAAAAATTATTTTTCATAACTTTTTATTTTTATGCTTTAAAAGTCACAATTAATTAGAAATATTTTATGATTAATAATACTTCATTGCAGCATTCAATTACGCCACATGTCAATATCATTATGAAATAATGTTGTATAAGATGAATGATGACCTGTGTTTATCTAATGGACCAATATTACTATTCTTATTTTTCTAAAATTTCTATATTTTTTGTATTACTTTGGGATTGAAGATAATGTACTTTTATGTATCGCCAAAAGACAATATTGATACAGATTTTGAGTTGAAATTTGAGTGCCTGAGTCATAGGTCGATACCATGGCTTTGAACCATGCTTCATAGGTTGTTGACGTTTAACAAAGTTCTTGGTAACATCTTTAGTAAAAAATGGCGACTGCTGGATAGAGTTGGGGGACTCCAAAACCCCCTTAGTAAATGGTCAAGGTCTTTCTTATCCAGCCTGAGATAAAGCCTTACTTTTGAGTACAATCAACATCTAGAGAAATAAGAACACCTTTGATACCAAAAGTCTAGCTCCAAGTGGATCATAAATGAAGGAATAAACACTCTCTACTTCCACCCTAATACTGTCATGAAGCAAATGAGAAATCACATAATTTCTCTTAGGGTAGCTAATGGTGGATGGAGCACAAATGAGGAGAATGTTATAGAATATTGTCTAGGATGTTCAATATTTCAACAAGGATACCTCTAAATCCAATTCAGATCTGGATAACAAACAATTGACCTCTCTAAACTAGGCCCAATCTACTATCATGAGCAGGATCATGGAGTAATAGGAATCCCATAATTCCTTGTTCTTTATGAAGGATTTTTTTATCAAAAACAAACAATTTTATTGATAAAAAGTAATAATAACTAAACAAATGTACATTTTAAAACTATAAAAGTGGACCAACCACTACAAGAAAAGATGTTAATTATGTCGGTTAAAAACCGACATAAAACATTATTTATGACAGATTTAAAAGTTGTAGTTACCGACATATATACCCATGACATAAATGCTCGCAAAACCGCAATATTAAGTATGGTCTTTAATATCGATTCTAAGAAAAAATGATAAAAATAGTTGTAGAAGAATGGATTTTTTATCTCAATTTTAGGATGAACTGCGATATTAAGTGTGGTATTCAATGTCAGTTTTAATAAAATGCGTTTATACCTCGATTTTAGGAGGAACTGTGATAATAGTCTTGTTAAATCGACAAAAAATGTTAATTATGTCGGGTTTTTTTAAGTGGGGTAATTTCTCGCTTTTGGCTAAACCCGACATCAAAAGAAAGTATTTTTTTTAAATTGACTAGTACACAAATTCAAAACCGTATCAACCTAAAAGATATATTCATTCCAATAAAACCACAATCCAAAAAATATATTAGTATTAAAAGGCTTCTGAACCACAACAACCTAAATAGTATATTCATTCAGATAAAACCACATCCCAATTACAATTAACAAACAAAGAGTTCCATTTTTTAAATAGTCGAATCGGTAATCAAACTACATAAAATCAAATGATATAAGTACTAATGCAATCCATAAAAAAGTAATACAAAATATATAGGGGGAAAATGCATCCTTCTTGCTTGATCACCATATCACGCATGTCCAACTAGAGTCGACTAGCTGCGCAAAAACAAAACTAATAATTAGATTAATATGAAAAAATAATAGTTAACAAATAGTTGGTTTTTACATGGGTTACCATCCACACCATTTTTTTTTCTCAAAAACCTGAATGTGAGGTAATAAACACAAATATGATGCAGTCGGAGGGAAATGTAATTTCAAATTCAAGGCAGAGAGAAAATACCTACCCCTTTGATTTTATTAATACAATAACAAAAATCTATCAGTTGGACAAACGGTTCATGTAAAAAGTAAAAGGACATTTGATTGACAAAATATTTTTATATTGGTTTAACTGATGCGAATTTAGTATGCTTAGTAAGATAAATTTAAAACGCAAGAAAATTCCAAGCAAAAGCAAGAAACTATCGGATAAAATCTGCAATAAATTCGGTGAACTCCATTCAGACTTCATTTATCTAATCTGAAGTATACGTCTCTTTGTTGGACAAACTTTTCATCTGAAATTTAAATAACTACACATTAATGACCTTCAAAGCTATTATAAAGTAATATGCTATCAAAATAAATATTATATACAAACCTTTGTTTCAATAGAGGTAGAAGGATCTTCCATCAAATATCGTATGAATTTCATTACAAAATATCCACAGTCGAGCCTATTTTGTTTTTGCATGGGGAACTAGATTGGACACATTTTAAATATATTAGTAACAGTAATATAAATTTAAAGGAAAAAACATTATTCACTACTTATATACCTTAGGGCATCTCCAAGAGGGTGTAAATCTTTTTTCATCAATGATCAATGTTCTAAGTCCACTACAAAATGAATAATAAGATTTACACCCTCTTGGATAAAGTTAGCATGTACTCACATAGTGATATGTTTGGTGGGTATATTATTTTTTGAATCCAACCAATAAATGATCATTGTGGAGAAATCGATGACAACTAAAACCCAATGAAATCAGTAAAACAATTGAAGATAGAATACATACTATATAGGAAAACATATATGTACACTCTTTACAAATAAGATGGTAAACTAATACACTTACACATCTCGGATGTTGAGAGGAATAAAATATATTTGATTCCTTTTTGCACCCTGCAATCTTTTTCCAATAAGTCGAACTCTATTGAATTTTGATGCAACATTGAAGGACGTCAGATTGAAGAATTGAAATATTTCTCGTGAGGATTGAAATTTTTCACACAAGTACCTAAATAAGAAAATAAACAAACACTTTAAATCTAAATATAAATTGATTTAATATAATTTAAAAAAAAATATTTATATCTCATGTAAGCGATAATACAAGTCACATCTAAGGCGTTCAATGCACAAAAATCAAGCAAATCATTCTTGAAAGGAAATCATTCCACATTTTCTTCTTGAAACATATCTTTCTCCATAGGAATCTTTAACTCATTTGTCTCAATGGTCTTCAAAATATTGGTAAGGCGACAATTAACAAACACTCGTCGCCATTAATATCGCCATATTGTTTTTCACCGAAACTATCATTCTTTTTATTCTTCTTTATATGGTAAGGGGAAAACACATTAAGTAATGTAATAACACAAAAAAACATAACAACTTACGAATTTTGTTACCTGAAGACCCAAAAGCACAAGCTCTTTGGGCCAAGCAATAAATGAGCCAAAGGCGTCTTTAACAAATTTCACTTCATCTGGACCGGGTATAGGAAGGATCGCATTAGCATCAATAATATTTTTAATAGACACCCGAACATTTTTGGCACCCAAAGCAATATTATGGATTTTCTCATTTGGGTCATTCCTCTCAAAGACTACCCCCTCGGCAAAAATATTGGCTTCGAAATCAATCGCCAAACGACATTATTTTCCCTGTAAGAAATACATTAGACAACATTTAGATTCTATTAGTACTAGCCAATTGTGTGCACGCAATGTGTGTGAAATACTGACACAATAGCATGGTCAAAAGTGTACACAATTCAACTAGTGAAATATTGCATACCTTTCCAAAATTGGATATGGAGTAAGGTATTAATTTCCCTTCTTTCCCGCCATCTTTTTCTTTAAAAAAATAAGAATAAAAGAATAAATTAGCAAATATAAATGTCAAAATGATGCAAGATGATAGGACATTCTCTTATCTCTTCTTTTACCTTTGACATAAGTAACTGATTCTTACTATTGCCACAAGCACTCAAATTCTTCATCGTGTAACTTTTAATGGTATTTGATGCAACCTTGTTAGGAAGCGATGTGGGACCTCATGACTTCAGTTGAGATTCCAAATTCTTTAATTTTTCCTTTGTTTCTTGTAACTCTGATTCTAAGTCATTAATGTGTCATTTTGATCCACGTTTTGGAAGCTTAAAATACCTTGAAGGGAAAACTCCAATTCCTTTACCTATGACACGACTAGTGTGTTCGGGAGTACCCAAAGCCATAGTGAGTACATCACAACTGCCTTTAGTGACTATACTCCCATCCTTAACTTTCGTCTTTAATTTGCGCTGCAATATTGGAAAATAATAAATACAAATCAATACTCATGTGATGTCGATTGAATAAAAATTAAATGTATAGAAACTGACCACTTTTTCTACAATCTCCTTTACTGAATCGTCTCCATATCCATCACTTCTTTTCTCACGTCCTTTTAACCAAAAAAACTCCTATCTTCGTCATATTATAAACCCATCTCTTTTTTCTAATGTCAATATAAACCCACAAAATCAGATAAGTCGCATTTATATTGTAGTGGTCTAAACATAATACAAGTGAATTTTAAAAATGGAAGCTGAACGTACCAAATCTTCCCCAAGACCTATGTATCCCTTTTTACTCATACGATGGTTATATTTGTTCTTATAGTTCCTTTCTCTTTGTTCCTCGCTTAACCTCTTATTATGCGACATAAGTATCAAACATGACAAAAATAGAAGTTGCCATGAGTAATTTCAATAGACAATAAGTATAAAAATTCAAATTAGAGAGCTCCATGTGCTTATTTTAATCTTTTCGTGAACACCTATATTTATTTTCTGCATGTGAACCAAATAAGAAAAATGCTTATAATAGTCACACATACATACATGATGCATATAGACAAAACATAGATCAACAACCAACTGATAACAAATATCAACAATATAATATATGTGGGGGTAGAAACAAGACACCCCCTATTTTCCATTTCACTTGAAAAGTCCTCACGTAATATGTCCAAGACATTTCCCACGAGTTGCAGATATGCATATGTACATATATTGGTTGATAGCAGTGTACTATGTAGTTATGACAAGGAAATTTATTATGATGCACTTTAGGTAAGATGGATGGTGGCTGAATTGATCTGAAGTTGTGTGTAATTGTTCTTTACCTTATAATTCTCATATGTACATGCTGGAAGTTATGGGTGAATAGAATGGGGCATCTAAAGGGAGCGCATGAGGTGGGTGTGAGCTTATTAAAGATAATTTGGGTAAATGTGTGGAAGATTATGGCCATTTTTTAAGGCATGGAACTATTATGATGCCTGAGGCAAAAACACTACTTAGAGGTTTCAAACTTGCGAAGGAAATGAAAATTACTTCTTTAAATTATATATGTGATCATGGCAAACATGTATATATACATATTGCCTTCCATATTCAAGGTTTCATTGTCTTTCAAGACATATCTCAAATTAATCAAATCTTAACATAACATAATTACATCAACAATAATAAAAACAAAAAAAAATATAGATGCATTTAAGCAGGGACATTACCAGATGTACTTATCTTACCACCCAAACACGAGTCACTATCACCTTGCCCGACAAAACATGGTTTGCTTTGGAGGTCATGTCTTGCAACATTTCCAGTATGGTTGTTGCAGCGTACTCTCTTCCAGCTAAAACAATCTTGGCCAACCCAAGAAGGGAGTTGACTTGATTTTTTTTATTTTCTGCCTCAGCATGTCATCGTGTTGGACACGACATCCATATCCGTGTCCGTGCTTCATAGAGATATATCAATCATAATTAAAACATGAGTTTTGTAATGACAATTTTTTTTGTCAATGCTTCAATTTTACATTATATGTTTTGAGTTGTTGCTTCTTAAAGTTTATTATGATTAAAAATTATTCTATCGATCTTTTACTCCATATGACTATGGTTATCGAAGGTAGAATAAAGAACTCAACCAATTGGTTTTAAGGGGTTGTGATGTACTAGGATACTACCCCTATACAACATAAATCGTTTGACAAATATCCAAGGATCGATAACTGACCAGTTTAGATAAATCTGGCCTCAGTCATAATAATATTCTCCCATAATAGTTGTAAGCTTTAAGCACTAGGCCAGTTTCAGTTGTAGCAATGGAGAGTCAAAATCAGATATATATTTCTTTTCTATTTTATTTCATTGCATGTACGGGATGGATGAAATTTTAAACAGAAGTATTCAATTGAATTTGGATATTTCCCTCACAATTGAGTTTCTTCTAGAGGTAAGACCCCAAAAAGATTGTTACTGCAATGGGATAAACCCCTCACTATTTCCCTGGACTCACTCCTAATTGTATTATCTGATAGATCTAAATCCTAAAAGTTACAAAAATTTCCCATTTCAAAATGAGGAAGTAGACCTTTCAAATTACAATCACCAAGATTGAGACCTTCAGGGGTAATAATGTTAAATAACCACTAGGGAAGTAAAGACTTAAAACAATTAAGACTGAGATCAAGGTACTTAAGGGAAGTGTTATAAAGATTTGTTAGAGACCGTGGGAGGTTATTTAGTTCACAGTTTGACAAGAACAACTCTGTTGCCAACCAAAGGTTAACACCTCCTAATTTAAAGTATTTAAAAGAAGAGAGATCCTAGTGACACTATCCCCTCTGAAGATGCCACTATTGGAATCGATACCAGTAGCTACACTAAATTTGCAAATAGAAAAAGAGGTATAAGCCTTCCCAAATCAACTTAGTTTAAGTGGAAAAACTGATCCAACCATCCTACACTTAAAATTAGTGATGAAAGGTGCTCACAAATATTAGAAACTTGAGATACAAATAACATCAGTTTTAGGCTTCGTGGGTACATGAAAAAACACATATTCAGGCAAGTGATCATTTCATTATTTTCATTGATAACCACACCATAAACCAAATCAGTAAAAACATCATGAAAATAAAGATAGTGACTATGAGCATTAATAATTCTAGAAAGCGTCAGAGACTTCTATTGTGCACATGGTTACTAAACTTTACTTTTATAGGAATGTATACGAGCTTCAGTAATGGAAAATTTCTATCAACGTGTGTAAGGAACTACCCAATCAGGTTCCAACCATTTAGACCATATGGATAGGACCTATATCTAAATATTATCTCAAAAGATATGTACACAAGGAAAAAAAAACATTAGAATAAAAATGAATAAATGATACTCATCAACACCTGCAACCTGAACCCCCACATTAATATTAGAACAATAAACTTAATTCTTGAACATAGTAACAATTTTTGCAAAACAGATCACAACCATCAAATATTTTTTCACCTCCACATCATGATTTAAAACTTAAGTATCTATCTGAAGAGTGTGCTATAGAGGAATAAATGCGGCTTTTCAAATAAATCGATTTTAATTGTGTGCCAACCAAACCAGTTTTAATGAAACCCTACTTTTAATTCAGTCCTAACACATGGATCTAAGTGATATGAAATCATAAAGAAATAAGCATGCAAAGGAAACCAAATAACAGGAAAAATTACCCACAGGGGCAAAACCTTTTATTTCTAGAATTTTGAAAAATTTACAAGACCATTGATTTACATACAACTTCCCTCAAGTGTAACGCACGGGGAATTCATCCAACCTTAAAAGCGTCGTCTAGAAATCTCCAGTGGTTCACGTCCATCTATACTACAAGGACACGTAGTCTGATCAACCCAGGAATACCCGCAAGCACTCCCTATGACACGCAGTCAAAAAGCTTTATAGAGACTCCCTCCACAATAGTACGCATCCCTCTAGTTCTAGACATTTCCCCATAAAGTATGAACAATAGCAAAGTTCTGTTCTTGGGTTCCAAAACAATTCACAGAAAAAGAATTGGGATTTTGTGAATTGTAAAACAAGAGATTGAACTCTTTTAATGTTGGAGAATAAATTAAAACACTCAAAATTGTATTCTGTTTAAAACGAGTGTTTTTCCACATGAAATCCAATAGTTTGACACCCTTTAAATACTAAAAATCAAGGTGGTGGTGTGTCAGAAAATAACTCTTCTCGTTCGAGCGACATACGATGTCGTTTGAATGAGATCCTTATCTCATTCGAACGAGATCCTATCTCATTTGAATGACCTATCAAATGAGGCCACGATTTTAGATAATTTCGATACGAATGCATGGCCACCAGTTTCGTATTTTTCTGATTTTTTATGAATTAGTTATGATTTTTCTACGGAAAGGTGTCCGAGAACAAAATCTTTAGATAGTATGAATTCAAAAAAAATTAATAAAAACTTTTAAAGCTCCGCTCCAACACTTAGAAAATATTTTATGAAAAATAATCCCAATACTCTAAGTGCATTATTAAGGTACTCTAAAATGTATCCTTACCAAAGTTAACCTTGCGGAGACTGTTTGTTGAAGAACCTTGATTATTCGGATCCGTCTTGATGTGAATGTGATCTTGATCTTCTTCGACGGTGTAGCGGTATATGCCATATAAATTTATAATAGACAAAAAATTCCTTACAAATCTCCCCCTATGTCTATGCCGGTACAAAATAAAAATATTTGAATTATCAATCAAAATATGACCTATACAAATCTACCCTCCCATGAACCCAAAACTGAAAAGGTACAAGAAAAGTCATCAGACTTTTTCAATCTTCAACAAACATCAAATCTCAAAGATTTTCTCATCTGGATGTGAAATCCAGTAATCATCAATTCTTCATACCTACACACATGAGACAAATTAAAAACCACGTGACGTATCGAGTTTGAAATGATATAAAGCAGAATCAAATTAAAGCATAATAAAATATCCCCCTTATAACAAACTCCCCCATGAAATCATAATTTGTTCTTCCCCTTTTTATTTGTTCGAAATAGAGAAGGAAAATAATAAATCAAAACAATGCAAATCAGGGTGTCACGGAAACAAACAAAGAGACTATTTTTTTATTTTTCAAATTTTTCATACAAAAATGTAAAACTAATTTTACAAAAATCACACACCATGAATTTTTACTAAGATAAACAAATCAGGGATATGGAATGAATGTGTGTGATCAAATTCAATAGGTAATAAAACTCAATCAAGCATATGTGCATGATTCATATGTATACTCCTATCGAATGAACATCAAAAGCATCTTTAGGTGTAAGGTTGTTGAATTTAGATGATATCGACTAAATCAAATCAACAAATGAAAGCTTAAGTGATTTTCACACTAATAATGTCCAAACCTAATTAGTGTTGTTTCGAGCAAACCCATTAATTACTTTCCCACCAAACTCCCTCATATAAAATAATGCAATTTTTATATCTAACGAGGTACTAAATTCTCAACTTAGAGAAAACCTATTTGCCCAAATTTTGACATATTCAATCTTTTTGTTGCCTTAATTTTCCGTATGGGCTCATTTCAAATGGTGGCTTTCACGAAGAGTCAATTTTACACTCTCGTAGCCCTTTCTCGTGCACTCATCATTTTTTAAATTTAAACAAATTCCTCATGGGCAAAGGTTTTTACAAGTACTTCTTTTATTACTCTCGTATTATCGCACTTGGTTCATTTTAAGGATAGGATTGAGATGAAAACACTTGACCAACATGTGATAAACAAGTAAAATAATCAAACCAATCCATGCATGTGTGCAATAAAGGACATAATGAGTCAAACATATAGGAACTAACAACTGATTACATCTCAATGACTCCAAACACTATAAAGCACATGGATGACATGATATATTGTCTCAAGACACCATTAAATTATCACATTAATTAAATGGAATGAAATTGTGAGTTGGTCATCCTAAATGTCCATTCATATACGGTGTAAAATAAAATACAAAAATCTTTTTAACTTTTTCAAAAATTTCAAAGCCAAAAATCTTTTTTGATTTTTCAAAACATATGATAAATGAAAACCATAAATACAAACACGGTACATACTAGTAATAGGCATAATATCAGCATATGAATTATCCTATGCTAGAAAACATAAATCACACAAATAATCATCAATCAAAGAAGGTGTGATCAAACGAGCAATGCAGTATGAGCAAATTAAGCATGGTAATTAAGAATAACTGCATATAAACTGTTCCGGAAGCAACTAACAGTACCAAAAACCGAAGCAGATGGACATAAGGTACTATAAACAGAAAAGGGCAGAAAATGAAATATGTCGTTCGAAGAAAGATTAATGTCGTTCGAACGAGAATGCTTGTCGTTTGAACGACAACTTCTTGCGACATTTAATCTCGCTCGAATAAGAAAATAGTAACTTTCACAATTTTTCTTAGAAAGATAAACAGTGTTGCCTAGTGAAAAAATTTCCCTAAAACAGTACCAGGAAGGTCCTGACAGATGCAAAAAATAGTCAAAATAGTAGCGAAATAGGAAACTCAATAATTAAGTCAATGTGCGCTACTACAAAATGAGTCATAACACTAGCAAAGGTATATCAATACGCACAACTAGTGTATGACAAAAAAATAATGGGATCAACCAAAGCTCCTAACATGGGGTGAATCACGTGCAAGAAAACTAGAGTCGTCAAAAATTAGACCATAAGCCTGTAAATCCAATTGCCTAACCCAAATCGATGTGTAACGAGGTTTGGGGTTTTGGGGAAACGGTGTGACTCCCTCTTTATGTTCCTAGGTCCATTCAAAAGATTAGAGCAGAAACACCTAAGATGGCCTTGTCTATCAAATGTGTGCAAGTGTAAATCGGGCGGTGGGTGTTACCTAAAGGCGGCCTTCTCGTCAAATTACTAGGTGGTGATCTCCTTAATTTCCTAGGTGGCGCTCTCTGAATTTGCCTAGGTGTCTCTCTCCTAATGATCCTAGGAGGCTCTCTCATGATGTTCCTAGGGGCTCTTTCCTAACAAACTTAGGTGCCTCTTTTTAAACAATCCTAGGAGGTTATCTCACACAAGTGGGAATGGGTGCAACATATTTTTCAAAACCAATCCCACCCCTATCCTTTTTGATCTCGACAGTGCCTAAAATCTTATCAAGTTTTTTAGACCTAGACTCCAAATCAAATTTCACCTTACTCAAATCTCTCAACTTTTCTCAAGTTCACCTATACTAGATTCAAGTAAGCGTGTAGAATCCTCAAACTCAAGAAGATCCTTTTTCATAGCTTCCATGAACCCTCGAAGATCATCTCTCTCACCCTCGACATATCCAATATTCTCTCTCAAAACGTTCTCTCGTGCCATAAGTTCTACAAATAAAACATCATTTTTCAAATTTTCTTTCTTTATTTTCAAAGATTCAGCATAAAGTTCATTGAAAGCAGGTTGCAAGTCACACTCATCCTCACTTGTGTCGTCCTCACTCACCTCACTTTTATCACTAGTCACACGAGTGGGAAACTCTCGCCTAGTAGCATAAAAAACTTCTTCTTCCAAATCATTATCACTAATGTGTAGAAACACGAGATGTCAGTTTATTCAATTTCATCCTCAATTTTTTAGGACACTGATCGTGTGACCTACACCCTCACAATCCGAATACCTATCAGAATTATTTTCAACCAAAGATTTAAAACAAGAGTTCGTGTGAATTTTCCAATTATATTTTTAATAAGTTAACACCGAAAATCATCAAAACCACCAAAAGCCATTTTTGAGAGAAACAGGATCAAAAACTGATTTTTCAACACAATTTTCGAAAACAAGTTCAAACGCAATAGATTAGTGATACCCACTCTGATACCAATTTGAGAATGTGAGTAGTCAAATTGTATCAGGGAAAAACTTTAAAACACAGGATCACTCGATAACTTAGAGTAACCATCTCTGATACCAATTTGAAGAGTGTGCTACAGCGGAATAAATGCAACTTCTCAAATAAATTAATTTTAATTGTTTGCCAACCAAACCAGTTTTAATGAAGCCCAAGTTTTAATTCAGTCCTAACACATGCATCTAACGGATATGAAATCATAAATAAATAAGCATGCAAAGAAAACCAAATAACAGGAAAAATCCCCCACAGGGGCAAAACCTTTTATTTCTAGAACTTTGAAAATTTTACAAGACCATTGACTAACATACAACTTCCCTCAAGTGTAACGCAAGGTGCCTTCATCAAACCTTCAAAGTTTCGGCTAGAAATCTGCAGTGGTTCATGTGCAACTATACCACAAGGACACGCAGTCTGATCAACCCAGGAATACCCGCAAGCACTCCCTATGACACGCAGTCAAATAGCTTTATAGAGACTCCCTCTATAATCACACGCAGCCCTCCGGTTGTAGATATCTCCCCACAAAGTATGAACAATAGCAAAGTTCTGTTCTTGGGTTCCAAAACAATTCACATAAAAATATATTGGGATTTTGTGAATTGTAAAACAAGAGATTGAACTCTTTTAATGTTGGACAATAAACTAAAACACTCAAAATCGTATTCTATTTAAAACTGGTGTTTCTCCCCACGAAATCTAATAGTCTGACACCCTTTAAATACTAAAAATCAAGACGACGACGTGTCAGAAAATAACTCTTCTCGTTCGAACGACACACGATGTCGTTTAAATGAGATCCTTATCTCATTTGAACAAGATCCTATCTCATTTGAATGACCTATCAAACGAGTCTATGATTGTAGATAATTTCGATACGAATGCGTAGCCGCCAGTTTCGTATATTTCTGATTTTTTATGAATTAGTTATGATTTTTCTATGGAAAAGTGTCTGAGAACAAAATCTTTAGATAGTATGAATTCAAAAAAATTAATAAAAAATTTAATGCTCCGCTCCAACACTTAGAATATATTTTATGAAAAATAATCCCAATACTCTATGTGCATTATTAAGGTAGTCTAAAATGTAACCTTACCAAAGTTAACGTTACGGATACTGTTTGTTGAAGAACCTTGATTATTCGGATCCGTCTTGATGTGAATGTGATCTTGATCTTCTTCGACGGTGTAGTGGTATATGGCATATAAATTGATAACGGAAAAAAATGTCCTTACACTATCCAATTAGTATATCGACAATCAAATTAGTAATTTCAAAATCAAGGGGATTAATGATAGGAATGGGTCCAATTTCCTTAAAGGATTATTCGTTGCCTTAAATATCCTTCTTATAAATACAATACTAGAGTGTTTAGTACTATTGGTATTTTTAATTTTACAATGGAAATTATTTTAATGTTGTAACTAATGCTTTTAACTCGTTAAATTTGGATATAAATCTTTAAACTATTTTATAGGTGGATGTCTTTTAAAAATTTACAATCAATACCAGTAGCTACACTAAATCTTCACAAAGAATATACCCCCTATTGTGTACCTTGAATTCCCCTTGTTCCTTGGTGTCCAATGATGGGAAATTTAGTACTTTAAAAGCATGGGATTAGATCACGCATGTCCTTGTTGAGAATTTGGAAGGATCAAACTCATTACCTTGGCAGATGTTGGATACTTTGGATCACAACAAGGAGAAGCTAAAAAATTGAATTACCAATTGAACAGAAAGCAATCTACCAGTTGATGCACTAGAAAGATTGGAGTATAATGTACAGAGGATTTTTTTTAAAGATTTGTAGATCTTCCAAAAGTGTTAGAAAAATTAAAGTTAATTTTACAAGATTGACCTCGTTCATATTTTATATGAAGTAGAGGTAGTTGGTTTTAGGATTCATAACACAAGGAAAAACTGAAGACTAGTTCACATGAGCCACTCCTGAAATCCATAGCTCGTTTCATTCCATGCTACAAGAGGCACAACTATGATGAATGTGAGGTCTTCTCAAGTGTATTTGGCAACTTTTTTTGTTCTTTGTTATCACCCTCATAGTCTAATGTGTTCTTGAGTTATATTATGTCCAAGACTGAGAAAGTTTCGTGGTAGTTAAGACACTAAGGACTTGTTTGCTTATGAATTATAATATTGTTTTTTGTTTCTAAAAAAATTGAGTGTAGGCAAATGTTTGAAATCACATAGGCTACTAGTACTTTTTGAAGCGAGTGGTATAGATTTGAGATATAGATAACAAATTCAAACCACGAGAATGGCATGCTCATCATAATTCCAAATTACCTGAAATCGGGGGGTGAGCCTGTAGCTAACAAATTCATCCCACGCAGATTGTTCAATGTATTTTTCATATATTATTGGCGTATGTTTAAGCAACTAGGGTTGGTCTCTTAGTCAATTAATCCACTGCCTGGTAAGTTGTGTCTTAAATGCCCTCCAACTGATGGCCATGAAGGATAACACCATCTTTTTTGTGTTTGGGTCCACATCAAATTTGGTTTGTAGATAATGAAAGGATGCAACTAAATAATCTTGCAAGAAAATTTGAAAAAGACAAATAGTTAAAAGTATCTCTTATATAGCACTACATAATCTCTTTTTCAATGTGGATGGCACTTTAGGCCAGCTTTTAGACATAATTGGGACAATAGCCTTCACCAATATTCCTCCACTACTTGCCAAAGTCTTTCTACTAGAACTTATTGGTTGCCCTTCGTCATTATAGATGACTTTTATCCGTTCTTCAACATTCTTCGTTTTAGATAAATACTTTAGCATTGTTGGACCTCTACCTTTTTTTATATTTCGAGGCATAACGTGTTCTTCATCCATGCTGCAAAAGGCAGAATTTTGTTAAATTCAACATATAGGGAGATAAATTACCATGGATTGTCAATCAAACCCTATTTTGATTGAAAAATACTCCGGATGTTCGAAAAAACTAACTACATATACTTGTGTACAAGGCTAAATAATTTTTTGGATGAACAGAATTATAAATATTTGATCTTGAGAATAAAAGAATTAAAAGACAAAAAAAATAAAATAATAATATCCATTAATCATCAGCATAAACATGTATACTCATACACTTTATAAAGAATAAAATTTAAATACAGAATAATTCAACATTATAAAGAATAAAATCAGAATATAAATCACATCAATCTCTTGCCTTATTTCCAAACCATATATAGATGAGTGCACCTAGGGATTCAAGTAACCTATTTACGTAAATCCATATAATCTAATTATAAATATGACATAATTTTTTGCTACATTTCCATTTATATCTATGTAAATATTTTGCAAAGACCCATGACATCTAAAGCATCCATTATCTATAAAGGAAATGGCAAGTGCATAGGTTACATGATTTTTTCATCTTTTTATTTAATGTAAAAGGGAATCTTAAAAACTAAAAAGTCAATTGATAAATTACAACATAAGTTCCAGTTCAAAATTTTTAATGAGATCACCATCAGGTTCACTAAATCAACTCTTAAGCCAAACCATTCAAATGTAACATAATATCATAACCAAATTTCAGCTCAAAAATCTTAATGAGATCATCATCAGATTTACTAAATCTATTGTAGAATAAAATCATAAACAAGTTCCAGCTCAAAAATGTTAAAAATCTAACTTAAATGAACACAAACATCATATAGACTTATGGTCAATCCATTTCCCCTCACAATCTTCATGCGCATATGTTGGAGGAGAATCATCAACCACATCGAAGGATCCAATATTTGGCAACACTCTATCATCTTCGCCACAACCGTTAATGAGGTCATAATCATTGTATTTCTTATAATTCTCTCTTTGAGGAGTTGATAATGCAATTTACCATTAAGAATGCAAATGATTGGGCACATAAAAAACTTGCTTTGCTTGAGAGGCCAAGATGAAAGAGTCATATTTATGACCAACTCTACCAAGCTCGATCGATGTGAAACTAAGTTCATCTACTTTAATGCCTTTATTATCAACCCAGTCACACTTGAATAGTGGAATCCTAAATGAATAATAGTCGAGCATCCAAATATCCATAATAACACTGTAATAAACCATGTCTGTAAGCACCGGGTTCTTATATTTCGTGCTAGCAATTTGTAACGTCTTAGCCACTAAGCTCACTCCACTATTAGGGTTCACTCGCGCATCATCACATTCCTTTGTTTGATAACGTGTACCATTTATAACATAACCAGGGACTTTAATTACATCTCAACGAGTTCCTTGAGCAATCCCTTTTAAATTATCTAAGACATTGTTATATGGGACTTCTTGTTAAAATTCAACCTCTTACTCGGAAATATTTAGTCATAACTGTTAACAAAAATATATGTGATGTAAGTATATTAACTTTGACATACCCTTCTCCGTAACCAATTAATAAAAGTGCGGTTGTGCTCATCTTCAAGAAACTTTATACTCTTTGCCTTTCGCGGGTTCATTTCTTTCAAGTACACTTCATGCTCCCTATTTAGGTATTAAAGAGTGTCATGCCATTACTTATCAATAAAACCCTACATATTTAATTAGAAGGATTTCATATTCAAATGTAATTAAAAAATATTTACTCTATAAAGGGTTGAACGTCATTTGTGTTATGCAACACATAGAGATGTGTCTGTTCCAGAGACAAGCGGTCGACTTCAATAACATCAAAACCTCCTAAAGGCCTATCATCGTCTTTACTAACAGGAACTCCAATTGGATTTAATTCAGATACGAACTCTTAACAAAACTCAATTTCTTCTTCTTCTATATAACATTGGACAATACAACCTTCTGCGCAATTTCGATTCCTTACATAGCCCTTTAATAATTTCATGTACCTGAAATATTAACAAGATTAATCTTTAACATACATGTGTATCTTTCAAGCTATTAACAAAGACAAAGGTTTTGAACTTTCTTACCCCTCAATTGGATACATCCACCGAAAAACAACTGGACCATAAAGTTCCACCTCCCTCACAAGATGCACCATTAAATGAACCATGATATCAAAGAACGATGGTGGGAAATATTTTTCCAATAAACACAATGTGATCAAAGCATCCTTTTGAATTTACTTCAATTTTTGCACATCCACTACTTTCGTACAAAGAGCATTGAAGAATAAGCATACTCTAATAATAGCATACCACACATGCTTTGGAAGTATAGATCGAATTGTAATAGGAAGTAGTTGTTGCATTATGATGTGACAATCATGGGGTTTTAAACCATACAATTTTAAATCCTCCATCGAGACATTGCTTTTAAAATTTGATAAGTATCCATCTGGGACTTTAAGGTCATAAAAAGTTTTGCAAAACATCATTTTTTTCCTCTATGGACAATGTATAACATGATAGTGGTAAGTAAGTACCCTTTTCATTAACTTGCGGTGCTAATTCTGTTCTTAAACCCATATGTGCAAGATTGAGATGACATTTTACTCCATCCTTTGTTTTCCTTGGGATGTTTAGTAGGGTTCTAATGATGTTATCACGAACATGTTTTTCAATGTGCATGACATCTAAGTTATGTCGAATAGGAAAATATTTCCAATATGCTAATTCAAAAAATATTGACTTCTTTTTCCAACAACTACCATCCTCACCACCGCCACCACCACCATGGCTATCAGCAAAATGATCCTTACCCTTTCTCCTCCGCCTCTTCAATGTTGACTCTTTATTTGAAGTCCCTAATTTATTCCCCATCTTCCCATTTTTCTTATTCTCTGTCTTTTTTTTTTATTTTTTCCGCATGAAACCTTAACCCCCTGCCTTTATTAAAATTTGTTCACCACTCAAAAGGTTTAGGAGTGGATCGAAACTCTCGTTCTCTATTAAAAGCCTTTTGTTGGATTAAAAATGGATGATTTCTTGGAAGATAGCTTCTAAGATCGGTGTAAATTCACTTCAAAAAATGTTTCAATCGATGAGCATAAGTTTTTTGATTGCATATTGGACAAGCAAAGTAGCCTCTAACAACACTACCAGATAGATTTTCATAGGTAGGAAAAACATTAATTGTCCACAACAATATCGACCTTAATGTGAAAGATTCATGTCGATATGCATCAAAAGCCTTAACTCCATCCTCCCATAAGACTTTCAAATTATCAATCAACGGTGCCAAGTAAACATAATTATCATTTCCAGGTTATTTTGGACCTGATATCAACATTGTCATCATTGTAAACTTTCTCTTCATACATAAATCTAATGAAAGGTTATAAGTATTTAACATAACTGGCCAACAACTATGCCTACTACTGAGGGAACCATGAGTATTAATGCCATCTGTTGATAAATCTAACAAAAGGTTTCTGGGTTAAGCTATGAACTCGATCCACTTTTCATCTATTATCTTCCAAGTTGGTGAATCCGATTGGTGATGCATTTGTCCATCAACAACTACTCTTTCATCCGCATTCCAAGTCAAATCCTTAGCAATTTTTATTGATTGAAACTACCTTTTAAATCTTTAAATAGGTGGAAAGTACCATAATACTTTAGCGGGCACACCATTTTTTTCCTCGTCTTTTTTTTTATCGGGCATGTTGTTCTTCACCTTATATCTTGATGTTCCACAAGTAGGGCATTCAATTTCATCCTCGTACTGTTTTCTATAGAGTATGCAATCATTAGGGAAATCATGTATTTTTTAGTATTCCATTCCAAATGCAGACAAGCAACGCTTAGCCTTGCTCATGGAAACTGGTAATTCATTAACATCAGGGAGCACTCAGCAAACAATGATAGCACATCTGAAAATATTTTATCGGACCAACCATTCCTTTCATTGATATTAAAGATCTTAACGACTACATATTGTTTTTTATCTTTCTACAAGTACTATAGAAAGGCTTCTATGCATCTTCAATCAAATTTTGAAAATTTTCTACACTACCCATAAAGTCACCATCTACACCATGGACCATCTCTATTGTATCTGCAAGATCATTTAGAGTGTCAATTATATGTTCGGGGAAGATAGGATCGTTGATAATAACATTTGGAGAGGCTTGACAAGAAATTTCCTCTCCATGCCACATCCATGTCGTATAATTTGGGTCAATACCCGATTTATACAAATGTTGTCGTATATCCTTCACACTAAATTTTAGCAAATTCTCACATTGAGTGCAAGGTCATCATATGCGATTGGGATCGTCCGTAATGCCTTTAGCAATATAAAGAAAATAATCAACACCTTGTATATATTCTCTGGATAACCTATCCTTTATCATCCAAGATTTATCCATCTGAAGCGAATATCGTAATAGTATTAACCCTGTGTACAAATATATGAAACATTTTGATATTTAAATGTGAGTAGTGTGTCAATAGATATTGTAGGTTGCTCTAATGAGATGGAAATGGGTTAAGATGTGTGCAATGAGTACAACATTTAGATTTCTAAAAACGACACTACGAAATAGATATTGTACGCAACCGGAATAAGGAACAAATGGGGTAATATGTTTGTGTAATGAGTAGAAAGCATCAACTTAATCTAACTTGTAAATTCACTAACATTATATTTATTCAACATTAATTACAAAGATTATATGTTATTTCAGTACCACATAACATTGATCGAGCTAACATCAAAAGATTCTAAATCCAAAGATTTTTTTACCATGTGATTTATCTCATGAAAAATAGCAAACTATTTTCTATATTTTCTATCAATGCTTGTAGTAGTCAATAAAACAATCTAGAAGAAAAAATAAATTGATATAAAATAATCAATTAGACACCAATCTTATCAAGAACAAAGGTCAAAATTAAGTCCGTATCATGAATATAAAATAGGACTAAATACAATAAACGAAACACTGCGGTTTCATTTAGCTCGTGAATTACTAATGGAAGTAACATTACCTTGGTCAATGTGATGGATGTTAAAACAATCCTCTAACCTTTTGAAGCTGATGCTAGTGTGAGATACTGCAATTTCGAATTGTACATAGTTAAGAATATACATTAATTTAGCTTATATCGCATGTGACTTCTCACTCCCTGTTTCACTCAACTGAGATACGACTATTAAAAAAAAAATGCTTTTTCACTCAACTAATTTACAACATCGATGTCGTGATAACATAGTTAATGTATATATTTTATAGAAAAAAAATTAAAACAGAACATAAATCTAAACAATGCATTAAAACCATAAATAATACATTATCGTACTATGAACAAATGACGTAGGAACATACATTTTAAATGCTCACATAACAATAAAAAAATGAAGAATCAAGAGAATACACTAAAATTAAAAATCGAAAATTGTATAATACCTTTTTTTTAGTCAACATATCCACTCTACCAACTCTCTTTTTTTACCAATACTTTTGTTTATTGCAGATACTTTCATCAAACTCTCTTTCTAATTAAATATGTATGTACGCACATTTTTATGATTACATAATTGGTTCTGTATATATGTGCACTTTATTTTCAGTTAATGTATAACAAAAATTATTTAGTGACGTGGTTTTCTACTTTAATTGTAACAAACCAAAGTTGGACGCTATAGATTTGACTTTAATTATTAAAATAAATGAATATAATTTTAGTTGAGATGATAACATGCCAGGACTCTTTTTAATAAACTAAAGATAATGATGAGTAAACCTAAAATTGACGAAATGAGTCCCAATTAAGAGGAATGCCCATATTAACCCACATGATAAAATACGGGGCCCATATCTTAGAAATTTCAATTGAATTGGACCCATATATTAAAAAAAATTGGAACTTTCCTAAGAATCCATTTATCTCAAACACGAAAGTAAAAAAAATACAAGACACATCTTCTCAATAATGAAAACCCACTTGAAAACTTTCACACCTGTATGTGCTTGAACACTAGCCAGATTGCTCTGACACAATCATTTTTTTTGCAACTTACTCTACTATAAAAATGTTCATGAGCTCGAATTGAACTAAAAATCTTACATTGGACTCTGTTCAACCAAAATTGAATCAACAAACGATGCATATGGTTTTAGGACATATTCAAAAATAACAATTCGTTCAACTAAAACTGAATCAACAAACGATTCATGTTGTTTTACGATATATTAAAAAAAACAATAGGTCGGTTTACGGTTTACAGTGGTAAAAAGAGAAGAACTTACAAAATGTTTTTTCTTGGAGGAGTGGAATGGTGGAGTGGTTGAGGAAGATTGATTTTGAGCAAAATCTTGATACATCTGAGATTTTGGGGAAATGATCCATACTTGCACGTTTCTTCGATTCACAAAAATCGCTCCTAATTCTTCCCGTGCCTGTTTTCATGAAAAAAAACAACATAAAAAATGCCCTTTACTTTTTATTACTGTTATGAGTAAAAGAGAGACATAATAGTAAAGAGTTATTATGTCTATTCACAAAAAAAAAATGAGAAAATAAGCTTTATGAATTATTAACCGAAATAAATATGGACAAGTAGTGAGTATATATCTCATTCTCTAATTAATTGACATACATTTTTTTTCAACTAACATTAAAAGTATATTTTCTTGTAGCGAGAAGTCCACTAATATAAAAAGAACGGTAAAAAAAATAGCCTAACGTGTCTAAAAAAGAAAACATAAAGGGACATCCAGCCCAAGACCATTGATCTCCATTATGGTGATATAAAAAAAGGGGGACAACTTTAAATATTATTGATTGAGATGCCCATAACAAAGCCACAGACTTTGTATTCTCCCAAATATGCTCCTTATATGTTTCTTTACCTTTAAAAATTATGTTGTTCCATTCCCTCCAAATATTCCAGAAATGTGCCAAGATAAACAATTTCCACAAACAATGTATTTTGTTATTACCCCCCAACCCCTGAAATTCCCAAATAAGAATCTCAAGTGGCCTATTTTTCACCCCCCCCCCCCCCCCCAAATAGATTGAGTTCATTGAAGAACTTATTCCATATGAAACCAACAAAAGGACAATGAAGAATTAAATGGTATAGAATTTCCCTCGCTCTCTTGCACAAACAACTCCATGACAATCAGAGCTCTATACAAGACTTTAATGTTTCTGGGCAACACGTGGGATAGAAGATGCATAATATAATTAAAGATGCCTTAGTGAAAAGTCCAATATTCATTGGAATTGATACGTTGTTGTTTCTGTAAGGAAATTATTAAATAAACATTTGGTTTGTTTCCTTCCCCGAAATGTGGTCTTTATTAATCTGTTTTTAATAAAGAATACATGTTATATCTTGTATAAATGGTTCGTATTCCACAAGAAATAAAGAATAAAAAGGAGTTAAAATTCCACTTAATCTCAACCTTAATGGACGGTTGAGATTAATTGACCTTTGGAATTCAGACCCTCTCTCCACCTATAAATAGATGCATTTCATCTATTAGAAATCGTCCAATTAAAACACATACCTAAAGGTTTATATGAAAGGAGATAGAAGCCAAATTCTCCCTTAAAGGATTGCTAAGGCGATCACACCAACGACACTTGACGACGACGTTCAATAGCGGCACTGAATGCAGGGCGTCGAAAGGAGGTAAATAAAATTACTCTTTTCACGTGTCTATTGACGTGATTATCATATTGTTCAAATATCTTAGGAATCAAGTATAAAATATAACTTACAGTTTCTTACTCCCAAGGTGGACCTTTGGTCATTACACAATGCAAACCCATATCTTTGTCTAATGTCTTGTATAAAAAAATATCTAATTTTATTGTAAATTTCTTAAAGTCTTTCCTTTATGATATTGTGAGTTTAGTTCCCAAACATCAAGCTAGTGATAATATTCTGCTAGTCCAATAAGCTTTTCACTTCCTCAAGAAGATCAAGACTAATGATGGGGATATCGTGATGAATATAGACATAGAGAATGCCTACGACAAGGTGGACTTGAAATTCCTAGAGCATTCTCTCTTTCAGTTTTGCATCCCTACCAGAATGGTTACTTCAATTATGTTCTGTGAGTCCACTTATACGATAGATCTTCTTTGGGATGGGGAAAAGACAGGGGAATTGAAACCAATTGAGAGGATTTTGTTACGGTAACCCTCTCTAACACTATCTCATTTTCCTCTCCATGGAAAGACTCTCTAAAACATCACTAAAGAAGTCAAAGAAATAAATAGTAACTCACTAAGGTATCTCGGAGTGGCATAGTGTTGTCGCACCTCCTTTTCATCGATGACCTAATTTTCTTTGCAAAGTTTGGTAGTTAAACAAGTAGAGATGGAGATGCAGGTTCTTAAAAAATGTTGACTTCAATTTGGCCAAACTATAAGCTAAGATAAGTCAATAAATTTAATATCTAAAAGAACCCCGACATGGGTAGCCAAGGAGATAAGTGATACTTGTAACATGAAGATCACACCAGACCTTAGTAAGTGCTTAGGAATTCCAATTTTTTGCAAAAGATAGAACAAATCTTTCACTACAAGAAAGTATAGACATGCCAACATTTTATAACCGACATTTTGTGTAAATGTTGGGAGATACATATCTATCAGAAAATTTCTGACATTTTATCATAAATGATGGAGAAATAACGATATTTATTTGAAATGTCATCAAAGATTGACATTTTTATTATAAATATAAGTTATTTGATGTCATTTAAATGTAAAATTCAAAAAAATTTGGCAGGGCTTCAAAATATATCATTACCTTTTTTATTTCCCACCTCTTTTTGGCTCCTAATCGGTTTATTTGCACCGTGTTCAACTAGGCCTAAGTTTCTCTTCTATAATTTTTGTAGCTTAAGGCAAATCGATTTCGTGTCCAACTCGATTTCTTTTCACCAGAAGAGAAACTTTACCCAATGCGTGCTCTCTATCTCTCTCAAATATCCCCTGGTATGTCAAAGTTTTTACTTAACTGATAGGTACCCTCTTCGATTGGGGCTTGATCCTATGATTTTCAAGGGTTTGGTAAAGTCATATCTACGTTAAGGGTTTGATAAAAAGAGATAATTTTTTATTAAATTTTGTTGTGGTTTTATATTTTTCAGTGTTATTTATTTGATTATTATTAACTCTGAGTGACTCTGTGATTAGTTAATGTATTATCTACAATTATCAGGGTTTGTGAAAGATAGTTATGTGTAATAAATCAATTAATGGATCTAGCTTATTTTGTTAATAAAAATTAAAACTCAACAATGTGGTAAAGAATTGAAGTTCTTGTTGAGGTATATATTTATTTTTTCAAATTTGTAAAATTTGGGTATGGTTAAGTTGTTATATTTTTGTGACCTTACTTGTTTGCTAGTCATATTATAATTGGGTTAATTATCTTCTATGTTCGCTTTATGGATAACTTTTTGTGTATTATTAATATATATTCTTTTTTAGGGTATTCTACTTTTTATTTCTTAGGTTTAGTTTGGAGCCAGTATCTTGACTGGTATTGAAGTTGTTATTTGCTTAGGTTGTTTCTTGTCGTGTCATGTTGTTTCTTTGATATATATGAACTTCATAAAAAGTAATCGTATTGTTTCTTATTTAAGTTTTTTTCTCTCGTGTTGAATATATAATTTGTTTAAAACATGTAAACCATTTACTTGGAAACGAATAGCTTCCCTTATTAATAAGAGTTTCCTCAGAAAAGTTAAAGAATTAGATCATTGTACATGAACAAATTGGTGGCACTAAAAAGAAAAGATACAAAGATACTTAAATCAACATTATTTGGATAATACGTATAATTGAAACAATGAACTTATTCATGGTTCAAAGTCTGTAACGATATCGCGATGATACGATCAAAGTGATTAAGTATTGGTACAGACCGATCCAATTCCGAGTTACGAGTTAGGTTTTAGATTATTGGTGTGAACAGACCCATATCGATGATTTCTTCGTAATATCGAATCATATCGGTGATATTGCGGTGGAATAGACTCATATCAAAGATATCACAATATACTGTGACTGTTAAACATTTATTGAAGTTCACATACTTATTGAGTTTGACTACTAAAACTTGTAAAATATTAAACCTAAATGAAAACTCATGTAATTGAAATCTTGGTTGAAATTAACTTGAAATTTGAAAAAATCTATTCAATCATATTTGAAAGATCCTTACTTAAAAATTGAAGGCCTCACACTCCAACCCACACACCGATGTCATTCTAATTGAAGACCACCCACCCTTAACAAATTATTAAACACCAAGCAACATCGAATGCTTCAAATCTGCCCACATTGACAAGATCAACATCAAATATAGATATCAACAAGGGTGATTCTAGGCAGAGAAGAAGGGAGGTAGGAGGTGACATACAGGGTTCCACAGTCAGGATGGTGATTCAACATTATTATTTCATAATTATCCCTATAATTTTGATATTTTTTACAGTCCCAAACATCGTATTTATCCCAGACCTAGCACATATTAATTACAACTAACCTTTTTGGCAATTTTTTCTTATTTTTTTGCATCTCCCATGTGTTTTGCAGGTAATTCGTGCAAGTTAATAGAAAACAATAGCATAAAAAGAGTAATACAAAGCAAAAAAGGATAGTTAAGGGGAAATTGGTCAATTTCATCTAGAATTCGAAGAAGGCGTCAACATGAAAGTCATAGAACTCGAGTTCAATGGAACATCGAAAGAAATGACACCTCATTCTGAGTCCCAGTGAAGATGATACATCACTTTAAATGTTTAATTAAGTTTCGGGGTCAAAATGCAAAAATGAAAAGTTTTGAGCATGATGCAAGTGCCAAATTAATACCTAAAACTGAACTGGTTTGGTTTTTAGCAAACCGGTTATCTTTTCTCAAGAGGTTCGCTCCATGAGTTCAGTCTGGTCAATAGGTTTGGTTTACTGTAAATTTTTTCATCTTTTCCTATTTTGTAGCTAAGTAGGTTAGGGTTTGACCTAGACTTTTGTCCATTTTTGGTTATTTAAATATGCCATTTAAGAGCTTGTAAATACACACTCCATAAGATATTAGGCTTTTGATTAATCTGTAATTGTAGGAATTACAAACAATTAGTAATTTTAACATTTTAGTTCAATAAGAAGGAGTTAATTCCATTTCTATAATTCTTGCATGGTTGGAATTTATTTGTTCATGCATCTTGGATTCTTCTCAATTGTTATCTAAATTCAATTCTTCTTTTCTTATTATTCTGATAATGAAATCCTGCATGCTTAGTGTAAGTTTTTTACAAATATTCTTCATGTCTAGCTAAATTCTTTCATAGGTTGGGGAATATAAACCCAACCTAGGGTTTGAAACTTTAAATGTAAAATTCGTAGTAATTAACTTTTTAATTTGGTGAGGTTGATATATTAATCGGGATTAATCATGTAGATCCCTTAACTCGGCTTGTCCAAAGCACCGTGAGTATTTGTTATACCTCTCGGTTAAGATATCAATAGCACACATCAATTCCTTGACTAATTATCGTGTGGGTCAATGCCCAAAAATATTTGGTCCTTCGAATCGATTTGACATTTTTCCTTTATTTAATCAATTAATTCAATGCTCTTTACATTTATCATAAAAACTCCAGGGTACAGGGGATTGAATCCCAACCTCCTTTCTAAACTTATTTCAAAATTGAAATTTGTCTTTCATAAATTGGTTTAATTTTCGATTTCATTCCCTTAAATTGACTTGGTAGTTAAAAATCAGTTCATATAACACTTCATCACCTTTTCTTTCTTTTTGCGAGTCAAAGCTTATAATTTAGATACCGTCCCTATCATTATCGCGAGTATTATATTACCTGAGGATTCGATCCTGACTTACCGAATTTTATTAGTTGAGAGATCGGCTTGCTCTTGAGTCGTACATTTACAAGTAGCACACACATTTCGGTGCTAGTCAATTTTTTATCTCCATTTCTAGGGAGTAGATAGTAGTTTAGGTTGAATTAATTCTAATTTGACTGTAATTCCTAAAAAGCCAAAAAAAAATCATAAATACCAAAAAATAAAAAAAAATAAAAAAATTGCTCAAGTCCATAGATACAAAACGCGCATTCCAATCCAGCTCACGAGCCAATTGATAATCCCCAATCGTTTAGTAATAACACTCTTAATTTCTAGGTACCACCCCCAACACCTGCTACTCCTAGTAGCCATACCCCAAGTAGAACCTCGAGAGACTTTGAGGAACATAGTGATTTATTGAGTGTGAGAGCAATGTTGGATAATGCGACTTCTGGAATGGGAGAGGGTGAGATTCCATACCTCCTTATAAGAGACTTCTTATATCCGGAGCGAACTGTCTCTCTGGGGTGCATCATATTCTCGTATAATAAAATCTCACTTTTGAAATCGAATGATTCAAGTCCTTCCTACATTTCATGGCATGAAGTCAATGAAGCCATTCGAGGAGGCTTGTGAAACATTTAATGACCAAGATTGCACACAAGACGTCATACGTCTCAAGATGTTTCCTTTCTCACTTAAGGACAAGGCCAAGACTTGGCTTTGGTCTCTATCACCAAAATCTATCGTTATGTGGAGAGATATGTAAGCAAGATTTCTCCAAAAGTTTTTTCCCGCTCATAGTACTGACGCTATCAAAGCACAAATTCAAACCTTTAAATGAAATGGAAATGAGCCATTTGATAGGTGTTGGGAGAGGTTCATTGAGTTGGTTAACATGTGCCCACATCACGATTTTGAGAAGTGGATACTCATTTCCTTCTTCCATCATGGGCATATGCTAATCTCAAAACAACTCATAGAAATAATGTGCATGGGAGAGTTTTTTGGGTTAAATGCGGACGATGCGGAGTCCCACTTTAAGTATGTCATTAAGAATACTCAATCTTGGGATTCATCATATTCGAATACCCAACCCAATGTTAGAAACACATCAGCAACCCTTTCTCTTATATACTTTACCAATTAGGCAAGCAAGCTGAGTTAAAACATCAAATAAACCAACTAGCCAAGCGGTTAGATGACGTGATGGAAGCAAGGGGGAGAGATACATCCATCCCCTTTCAATCTTTAAAGGAGAAAATTTGTGCTATTGTTTAGGCGATACATCTAACAAAAGAATTTCCCAAAATTCTTGCCTATAAAGTTATGCTTCAAGAGAAACTTGAAGCGGTGGGAGCATAAAAATGGAATTTTAACGGCCCTCATGGGAAATCTTATAATCGCTCGTGGAGGAACCATCCTGGTTTCAATTATGGGCAACCAAATGCATCGTTAAATCCAATTCAACACATTGCCCAACAATTGCCATCGCCCTCATAGTTTCAACCACCATCATAAATGCAAGCTCATCCTCGCGCGTCTTATGTGATCGACAACGAAAAAGTCTCAAAGGACACTCTCGCACAATTTATGCAAACCCAGTTAGCGATTAATGCCCAAAATTCTTAAAACTTTTCCGACCTGAAGGTATTATAAGTTTCAATGCTCTTTGAGTGTCTAAGAGCAGGGTAAATCCCCCCCTCAAGTCCAACAACCTCCCCAAGGTCCAAACTATGTAAGATCTAACCCCGATGAAATTTAAGAGCAATGTAAAGCTGCAATTACTCTACGTAGTGAGAAAGTTATTGACTTGTCACCTTATCCCCAAAAACAAAAAAGATAAAGTTTTGCCCGACACTCAAGAGGTTGAAGATGCCCCCTTGAGCGAGAGTGACAAAGAAAACACGGATGGGTCTAGAGTGGTGGTAAAACTACCAATAGCCACACCATACCCTCAAAGGTTGGTCCCTCCTACAAAAAGGGGCCTCCCTAGATGACATTTTAGAGGTGCTTAAGCAAGTGAAGTTGATACAACCTTTCCACGAAGCTATAAAGAAAAAGGTTTTTCTTGCACAAAATGTTAACTTGGTACTTTTGAGCGACCTCCCACCAAAGTACAAAGATTCGGGAGCCCCCACTATTTCATGTATCATTAGAGAGAGTAAGATAGGGAGATATTTGCTAAATTTAGGTGGAAGTGTTAACATTCTACCAATTTCAATTTATAAAAATCTCTATTTGGGAGATCTTAAGACCACAAATATCACTCTCCAATATGCATATCATTCTGTGAAGGTTCCTCAATACGAATCTTATTGAGGAGTTAGTACAAGGGTACTTTGTGGTTACTAGTTTTGAGTATTAATTAGAGGCGTGTTAGGTGATGACATATGAGGAGGAGAGTGAGTATTCAGAGTATGACCGTGAAATGAGTATGATGACAGAGATGCTTGGTGAGATAAAAATTAAGGATAACGTGAGAAGTGTATTTTGGGTCTCATGATTTGAAGAATTACCATCGAGGGAATCCTACTAGGTTCCTTTTGATGTCAAATTTTTTAAACTTGAGTTTAATAAGCTACATTCAAATGTGAAATATTCTTATTTGGTGGAAGATGAGACATATCCCATTGTTGTTTCCTCTATCCTAGATATAGGGCAAGAAGGGTAGTGTTGATAAAAAAAAATTATCCACTTATGTGGACCAACCATAGATAGACACGTGTCATCCTACATGGCAATAATCCTAGTTAGCAAGTCATAGCATCGTCGACCAATACCTAGGAGGCCGACCAACACATAGAATACAGACCAACTCCAGGAAGGCCGACCAATAATGGGGAGGCTGACCAACTTGATCAGCAGAATGCCAATAACTAATAGCATTATGGACTGTTATGTACTCATGTAAATGCGTAATTTATAAAAGCATTCCATCTATTAATATTCCACCTCTCTATCTCCTTACTAGGCTATAAATACATTGTCATCCCTTCATCAAGGGAGGACAGTCAAGTCATTCAAAACACCAGAGGCAATACAGAATACAAGACAACAAGAAACACAGTGGACGTAGGCTTTCCCTTATAGCCTAACCACTTTGAAATACTTTTGTTTCTCTTTTATTTACATATATTTATCGGTGATTAAACAATTAGACCTAGTCTAGTTTTTTACATCAACAAATTGGCAACGTCTATGGAAACGTATTTCTAAACGTTTTCACTCTCATTCACTTACGATAACTCAAAGATGACTGACATTCCCGAGTCAGTAGCAGAAATGATGGAAATCCACCTATTTTATCTCCTCCTCCAATAAATAATGATCTAACAGGAATCTTAGCTAGTCTTTCTAGAGGACAGGAGGCCATACAAGATACGTTAGGTAATTGTCCCAAACAATGCAGATCGGATCTTCTGCCTTGTTTATTCATAATAATATGCCATCGCTACTCTAAAAAAATAGTAGGCGTAGTCACTCCAGGACTTCTAGAGATATGTCCTATCGTCCAGGAGGAAGTTCTTCCCTTAGGACATCAGAGCCATATGATGAGAGCAGTTTTTATCACCTGAAAGGCTGAGCTGAACATTTCCCTTTTGATCGTCTGGGACTCAAAGGGAATAAAAATGTTCCCAGGACATTATCGAGGCATATTCGATGATCAGCCGACCAACATGAGGCCTCAGATCAATCCAGATCATGCGTCCGATGATCTATCCATGCCCAGAAGACCTCTTAAGAGGAGAGCTCAGTACAAACAGTTTATCGAAACAGTTGAGCTGCATCGCATAAATATGCTTCGGGTAATCATGCATGGAAAGGCTCAATCCAAAGGTTAGAAGACAGGTTGGGAGAAACGGTTAAGGCGAAGAACCCTTTGTAAATGAAGCTTTATGAAAGGGTATCCTTTTGTTCAAGATATTGCATATTTTTCTACTCCTTCAATGTTCAAAGCTCCTGTTGTTACTCCCAAGTATAATGGGAAAACTTACTCAAATATTCACATAGAATAGTACCAAGTAGCAGCAGATATATACGCTATACCGGACGAGATGAGATGTAGGGCATTCTCAGGTACAATAACGGGTCCTGCCCAAGTATTGTACAATAGCCTACCTTAGGGGAAAATTGCTGATTTTAACTAACTAGACGAGCTATTCATTGGTAATTTTTGCTTCAAGGCCAAGCCAGTGAAGAGAGTAGCTCACTTGCTAAGTGTGAGACAGCGAGTAGAAGAAAACACTCGGGACTATATCACTCGCTTCAATAATGAGAAGTTAGAGGTGATTAATTACGAGGAGAAGACAACCATCACAACTCTTATATGTGGATTAATTCTCGAGAAGATTTATTACACTCTTTCCAAATATCCTCCCAAGACTATGACTGAATTGATGGCCAAAGAAGCCAAGATAATGAATGCTGAGGAAGCAATGGCAGTGACGTAGAGCTCAGTCATAAAGCCCGAGGTTAAAACTGAGAAGAAGGATCAAAAGGAGTAGAAAGAATCAAAGAAAAAGAAGGATGACAGGTTCAGAAAGTAGAATAATTACACTCCATTAAATATGGGCATTCACCATGTTTGGGAGGAAATCAAGCATAGCAAGGAGATACGATGGCCTGAGAGGTTAAGAGAATCTTCTGGGAAGAGGGACATGTCCACGTACTGTAAGTTTCATAAAGACCATGGACATACGACGGATCGGTATATCCCTCTACATAACGAGATAGAAACCCTAATCTACCGAGGAAAACTAGACAAGTTCATTAATCGGCAGGATGATAGAGGAGCTCAGATAAGACCAAAATCTCCATGCAAGCCTAGAGATGAGAAAAAGAGAATTCATGAAGATGATCAGGGAAATAATCCCGATCTAACCAAGAAACTTAAGCAACCAGGACGTGAGGTATTTATATTTAGTTTTGGTTCCTTTGACTGTTATATGATTATAGGTGGAGATGTTGGAGGAGGAGATGACACTACTAAAAGAAAATTTTACCTCAATGAGGCTCAAGCTTGTACTTATATTCATTGGATCAATCTGGACGAGGAAGATCGAACAAGGAAGGTCAATAAAGACAAGTTGGTGATTGGTTTTCCCAAGAACGACCTCTCTGGAGTCCTTTATTCCCATGACGGCCCCCTAGTAGTCAAGTTTAGAATCCAAGATGCAATAATCTCCAGGGAATTGATTAACAAAGGGAGATCGAAAGACATCATGTTCTCTCTTATTTTTAAAAATTAGGGTTGAAGCTTAGATGATTGGATCCTTATCACAGGACCCTGATCGGTTTCTCTCGTGAAAAAGTATATCCTTAGGGCACAATCAAGTTGGAAGTGTTGCTTGACACCTAGTCGACAAGTCAGATCAAGAAAGTACGTTTATTTGTAATGGACAATAATATTCAATCCGCCTACAATGTGATCATGGGAAGGGCAGGAATAAAGAAGTTTGAATATACTCCTTCCACAGTCCATCAATGCTTGAAGTTCCCAACCAACTTTGGAGTAGGTGTTGCAAAGGGTGATCAAAAGGTAGCCAGGGAAAGTTATTACCCCTCTTCTAAATAAGAAGATCTGGAAGAATTAAAGAAGAAGACCACTACCTACCAAGTGGATACTACCGATCCCAATAGTGAATCTAAGGTTGAAACCTTAGATCCAAGAGAGGAAACGGAGTTGGTTAAAGTCCAGATTGGGGAATCTACTGAAAGCATCATATTTGATCATGACAAGCCAGAAAGGACTACACAGATAGGTTCAATACTGGATCCTATTCTTAAACAGGAACTAGTAACATTCCTAAGGCAAAGAAAGAATGTGTTTGCTTGGAGACATGAGGATATGCCTGGAATTTACCACAACTTCCTCTGCCATGAGCTCAATGTCAATAAAGATGCCAAGCCTATCAAATAGAGATGTAGAGTGTTCAGTCCCAAGAAGAATCAAGCTATCCAGGAGGAGGTAGAGAAGCTTCAAAAATATTCTTTCATTGAAGATGTGAAGTATCCAGAGTGGTTGTCCAATGTCATTATCGTCAAAAAGAAGAATAACAAGTGGAGAATGTGTATAGATTTCAGAGACCTGAATAAATCTTGCCCAAATGATCATTTTCCTTTGCCCATGATTGATCACCTTGTGGATTCTACGTCAAGGAAACACTTGTTAAGCTTCATGGACGCCTATTCGGGTTATAACCAGATCAAAATAAAGCCTGAAGATAGGGAAAGTACAACTTTCATTACTCCTCGAGGAAGTTATTATTATAATGTGATGCCTTTTGGTCTTAAAAACACAGGTGCAACATATCAAAGGCTAGTGAACAAAGTCTTTGAAGATCACATAAGAAAAAATGTGGAGGTATATGTGGATGATACGCTGACGAAGAGAAAGAAAGCCTCTGATCATATTACTGACCTAAGCCAAACTTTTGACCAGTTGGAAAAGAATCAGATGAAGTTAAATCTGACCAAGTGCATATTCGGCGTGTAAGAAGGGATGTTCCTGAGCTACATAGTCAATCAGAGGGGAATCGACCTAATCTAGAAAAAATAAAGGCCTTGATTAAAATATAGCCCCCGACTAGAAAGAAGAAAGTTCAAAGGCTCACTGGGCGAGTAGCTGATTTGAATAGATTTATGTCCCGAGGAACAAACAAATGTCTTCCATTCTTCAAGGTGCTGAAGAAGACCTTTGAATGGAATGAAGAATGCGAGAAATATTTTCAGGAGTTGAAGAAGTATTTGGGATCACCCTCGTTGCTCTCCCGACCAGTTTTAGGGGAGAAACTATAGTTGTACTTAGCTGTTTCTGAGTCAGTTGTGAGCTTGGCTTTAGCACAACAAGACAATGGAGTCCAGAAGCTAGTCCACTACACTAGTAAGGCCTTTTGAGGAGATGAAATCAGATATCCATGATTGTAGAAATTATCCTTGGAACTTATTGAGGACCCCATACGTATGAAACCTTATTTCCAAGCACATACCATAGTAGTCTATACTAACATGCCACTTCGATAAGCCCCCCACAAACTTGAGAAGTTAAGAAAACTAATGTACTTGGAAGTAGAGCTGGGAGAATATGATATTATACATGAGATGAGGTCCTCATTAAAGGGCTAAGATATAGCTAATTTTATTGCAGATTTTACTTATCCAGAGGCTCCCGAACAACAAGGCTTACAAGTAGAGCAGACCCCAATAGAGGAGAATTCAGCCAAAATTGCTGTCAACTAACCAGAATCCTCAAGGATGTAGGAGATGGCCCAAAGATATGAGGAGGCAAGCAAGAAGGTATTCCATTATGGGACATTGACAAACCAAGGCTTTGACAATAACATCCCAGTATGGAATTTATATATGGATGGATCTTCATGTGCTACAGGCAGTGGATTAGGTATCATACTTAATACCCCTAATGGGATTAATATTGAGTATGCTATAAGATTTCAAGTTCAAGACTTCTTAGAATGAAGCAGAGTACGACGCCCTAATAGTGGGATTAATTTGTCTCATTCCTTAAGCTCTGAGAAAGTGGTGGAGTATAGTGATTCATAACTAGTGGTCAACCAGGTGTTGAATTTGTATGGAGCCAAAGGAGAATTGATGACTAGGTACCTTGCTAAAGAAGTGGAGGTCATAGCTAAATTTTTAGCTATTCGAATGAGCAGAATTCCAAGGATGAAGAATGCCTGAGCTGATGTACTTGCTCGGCTAGCATCAGCCACCAGGATTGAACTCAAAAAGGACCACCCCATTAGAAATTCTAGCTAATTGGAGCATTGATGAAAATTTGATGGTCAATTTCACAGCAGTAAATATGGGACCATCCTGGATGGATCCCATCAGAGAATATATTGAGGAAGGAACTTTATCAGTAGATCGGTTAATGGCCAAGAATCTCAAGTATAAAGCAGCGAGGTATGTATTAGACAAAGGAGTTCTATACAAAATAGGGTTAACATCAATTTTATAGTGTTGTGTTCACCCAACACCGATTCAAGACCGGATTAAAGAAATTTATGAGGGGTCATATAGAGCTCATGTGATAGGAAGGTCGTTACTATAACGAATCAACACTCAGGGATACTACTGGCTGACCATGACGGCAGATTGTACAACTTTTGCGAAGAAGTTTGATAAATGCAAGAGGTTCTCTAACATTCATAAAGCCCCACATGTTGCTCTGACTCCAATCATTGCATCTTGGTCATTTTTTACACGGGGATAGACTTGGTCGACCCATTGCGGACCACCATAGGAAGGTTTAAATACTTGGTCATCGTTGTGGATTATTTTACCAAATGTGCTAAGTCAGAACCATTGGTGGACATTCCCTATAAGAAGGTGTACCACTTTATCTGGAAGAACATAATTTGTAGATATGGTTTACCGTATGCTTTCATCATCGATCATGTCACACAGTTCCATAATGAAGAGTTTGAAGCATATTGTGCCCAACCAAGATCCAAAAGTTATATTATGTTCCAGGTCATCCTTAAAGCAATGGGTAGACAGAGGTGATAAATAGAACATTGCTCAATGGGTTGAACAAAACACTTGATGATTCCAATGGAGATTGTATTAATGAATTGCACGCAGTTCTATGGTCATATCCAACAACACTAAGACTTATTACAGGAGAAACACCATACATGGTGACATTTGGGACATAAGTAATGGTACCAGTCGAGCTCAGCCTACCAACTCATAAAGTGTTGAATTATAACTCCCTTTTTAGTGATTTAATGCGAACGCTAGGCCTTGATATGTTGGAAAAGGAACGTGAAGATCATGCCTTGAGGAATGGTGCCTATCAATAAAGGACTGCACGCTTTTACAACAAAAGGGTGAAAACGACCAACGTGGACCAACCAGAGACGGACACGTGCCATCCTACATGGCAAGAATCATATTCAACAAGTCATAGTATCTCCGACCAAGACCTGGGAGGAAGACCAACTTGATCAGCAGAATGCTAACAAACAAGAGCATTATAGACATTATGTACTGATGTAAATGCCTAACTTATAAAAGCATTCAATCTATTAATATTCCTCCTCTCTATCTCATAACTTGGCTATAAATACATTGCAATCCCTTCATCAAGGGAGGATGTTCAAGTTATTCAAAAGACTAGAGGAAATACAGAATACAAGGCAATAAGAAGGAAGTGGACGTAGGCTTTCTCTTATAGCCGAGCCACTTTAAAAACCTTTTGTTCCTCTTTTATTTACATATATTTATCTGTGATTAAACAATTAGACCTAATATAGTTTTTTACATTAATAAGAAGCTTTTAGAAATATTGAAGAAGCACAAGGGGGTGATTTTTGTTGGTTGATAGAGAATTTTAAAGGTATAAATCCCTTGATTTGTACCCATAAAATAGAGGAGTACGTGATGACCTATAGGAAAATGCAAAAAATATTGAACTTGATAATGAAAGATGTGGTTAGAACTGAAATCATTAAGTTGTTGCATATGGGAAAAATATATTCTTTCTCGGATCGTAAGTGGGTTATTCCAATCAAAGTCATTACCGAGAAGTCGGGAATGAATGTGATAGAGGACGCTAAGGGTGAGCTTATTCCAAAATGTACCACCATCGGGTGACGCATTTCGATTGATTATATTAAAATCAATGCTGACATAATGAAAGATAACTTTCTTTTACCGTTCATGGACTAAATGCTCGAAAGAGTGTCGGGCCACCCATTTTACTATTTTCTAGATGGTTATTTCGATTATAACTAAATAGAGGTGGACGTACTTGATCAAGATAAGAGAACCTTCACATGCCATTTTGGTACTTTTGCCTACAAAAGAATGCCAACCATTTGTAATTTTGCCTACAAAAGTATGGCATTTGGGTTATGTAATGCACCAATGACCTTTCAAAGGTGCATGTTGAGTATTTTTAGAGACATGGTTGAGAGAGGCCTTGAGGTGTTTAAGGATGATTTCAGCATTTTCGATCTCTCTTTTGATGAATGTCATGCTAATTATGACAAAGTACTTGCTCATTTTGTGGAGAAGAAGCTAGTGCTTAATTGAGAGAAATGTCATTTAATGGTAACCAAAGTAGTGGTTCTAGGCCACATAGTTTCATCCAAGGGTATTGAAGTAGATAGGAAAAAAATTGACATCATTATCGAACTTCTCCCACCCAAGTCACTCAAAGACGTGTGCTAATTTTTTGGGAACGCAGGATTTTACTATAGGTTTATTAAAAACTTTATCTCCATAGCTATACCCTTAATTAACTTACTTGCTAAGTATGTTCTATTCGAGTGGAGCGAGACTTTCCAAGAGGCATTTAAGAAGTTTAAGAGTATGTTCATTTTTACTCCCATCATGCGAGCTCCGGATTGTAGTCTTACATTCGAGCTAATGTGTGATGAGAGTAACCACATGGTCGTGACTGTTTTGGGTCAACGGAGAGATAAAAAGGCCCATGTCATTTACTACACTAGCCGAACTTTATTTGAACAAAAATTAAACTAATCCATGGAGGAGAAAGAGTTGATAGTGGTGGTATCTTCCCTTGATAAATTCCATTTGTATCTTATAGGATCGTCCATCATTTGTTTTACCAACCATGCAACACTAAAATACCTCTTTTCCAAGAAGGATGCTAAGTCGCATCTCATTAGTTAGATATTGCTGCTGTAATAATTTTACCTTTCCATCAAAGATAAGAAGGGAGTAAAAAACAACGTAGCTGACCACTTGTCCAGGCTTTCGTTCGACATGCCTCAAGATCCCGTACCCATTGACGAATTTTTCCCGAAAAAGAAACTTTTTACCACTTACTCTCTACCTTGGTGTGCGAACATCATGAACTATCTAATGATGGGTTTCGTTCCATCACAATGCTTTCTAAAAAAGAAGAGGAGATTTTTCACTTGTTCGCGCATGTTCTTTTATGGCAATCCATATTTATTTAAGTATTGCATAGATCAAATTATCCAAAAGTGTTTATCGGATGATGAAATCCAAAGCGTCATCCTTTTTTTCCATTTGGAAGCATGTGGAGGCCACTTTTCCACTAAGAAGATGACCGCATTGACACTTCAATGCAGTCTCTATTGGCCCACTATCTTCTGGGATGTGCATGGGTTTTGTCATTCGTGTGAGAGATGCCAAAATATGGGTACCATTTCTGTGCGAGATGATTCCTTTTGACCATATCCTTGCTATTGAGATGCTTGACTGCTGGGGCATCAACTTCATGGGTCTCCCCCCCATTGGTTTTCTCTGCATCATTTTTGTTGTAGATTATGTATCTAAATGGGTAGAAGCCATAACTACACGCATGAATAACAACAAGGTAGTGGTAAAATTCATTTATGAGTACATACTCTCTTATTTTAGTGCACTCAAAGCCATCATTAATGACAACGTTTCACATTTTTATAACAAGTCATTCGAAAAAGTAATGAGAAAGTATAGAGTTGTTCACAAGGTTGGGATAACTTATCACCCACAAATAAATGAACAAGTTTAATTAGCCAATCGAGAGATCAAGATTAAACTTGAAAACACTGTCGACCCTACTCGTTGAGATTGATCCATCTGATTACTCGATGTAATATGGGCTTACCAAACTGCTTATAAGAACGCCCTCAGAATGTCATCATCTCTTTTTGTGTATGGTAAGCCCTTACAAATTCCCATAGATTTGGAACACAAGGCAATTTTGGTGATCAATAGGTTGGACTTTAATTTTGGCAAAGTGAGTGAGACACGAATGCTTCAACTGAATGAGTTGGAAGAGATATACGATGATGAGTATGAGAGCTCCTGAATAGAAAAATAATTAATGAAACTCACACATGATCATAACATTATCCATAAGTAGTTTCATTCAGGACAGATGATGCTGGTCTACAACTTGCAATTACATTTGTTTCTTAAAAAAGTCGAGGTCAAGATGGTTTGGACTGTTTGTAGTGAGAGATGTGTTCCCATACAGAGCGATAGAGGTGGAAGACCCAAAGGATAGGAGAACTTTTAAGGTTAATGGACAATACCTAAACCCATATCTAGAGGCATGCATTGGATAAGTGGAGATAATTTTATTGTCCGACCCTGAGTATGGGGATGGTTAGGTTTTGGTGAGAGGTAATCGCACCCGGTCGTATATGGGGTGAGTGTGTACATATGAGTTGTGTGAGTTTTTAGTGTACATATGAATCGTTTCTGTATATGTAGGTGTGATTGGAGTATATCGGTTTCGAGTCCTGACCCGAGAGTTATATAATGAGTTCATGGAGATTTTAGTGAAAAACCTTAGAAGACCGTGCTCTATGAAGAATTTTGAGAGATTTTAGGAAGCGCACCACCCTTGATTGAGAGGATGTGAAATTATTGGTGAAATAAGAAAACATGATAAAATTCCCTTTAGAAAATCGAACCCATTCGCTCGAAAAATGAATCACGGGGAAGAGATTTCGTACAAAATAAAATTTGGGCAGAAGCAAAAAGAAAATCGGTTCAGTTTTGGAGCGAACAGTTTCAGATCCTCAGGAGAACCGGTTCGGTTCTCTGATTGGAAAGCTTAAGATTTTTCCCTTATCTTATCATTTACCACTACCCCTTTTCACCTTCCCTGCAACCCAAATCTTTTTACTTACCTCCAAACTCGAAAATCCCTCCATCTTCTTAACTTTTCACCACCCATTCTAAACCCTTGCCCTTCCCTTCCAAACTAAACCTTTGAATCTCCATCCCATTTTACCTAATAAATACCCCCACTCCCATATCCCCTCACACCTTCATCCAATATCTTCCCCTTCCTAAAATTATTTCAATGTCCATCCAAGCTTCCTTCCTTAGAAATATCCATTGTGCCTAAACAGTATCTCAAGAAATACAATTCCAACGAAATCAAACACTGTGGATGCCATATATATCCTTCACCTCAAGAACGGAATTGGTGTTATGAGTACTTTTTTCATGATGGAATCTATTCATAGAACATCGTGTCATTTGGAATGACTTCCCCCATGAAGTCGTTTCTCTTTTCTCCAAATTCGGATGAAAAAGTTGATTTTCCCAAGAGGAGGGTCAGGTGTATGAACACATCGCCTGTGATTTTTACGGGACCCTCAACCACATCTACGATGGTAACTACGTGGCCTATATTGATGGGATAATTATTCCTTTTTCTCTCCACATCATCAAAGGAAAGATGTGGGTGGAAGGAGTCAAATCTTATCGTTCGTACACGTAACCGTATTGTCAAGAAGACATTCCAAAGATAGAGATGTCAAATCGCTGGGCATCCGCCACACCGTGGGTATCCAAGACTTTCCATTTTGAAAATATACCTCCGCACACTCGCCTTGAAAATATTATTACGTGCGTAATGGTTCTACCCACAAAGAATTATTCCGCCACTTAGGTGAGGCACGAGATTTTTCTCTACTTCTTGTTCGATCCAATCGCGAAAATTAGTCTACCACATATTTATTTTGACGAAATCATTCATGCAGGTTATGATTAAACGAGGTCGATATCCCTGCCATATGCCTGATTCATTACGACACTATGTTTAGAAGTGGGTTAACAACCCTAAGGTGAGGTGGCACGGGTTCTCGACTCAACACGATGTTATGATTCAACACAATTATATGTTAGGGAGGCTAGAAATCGATATCCTCCCCCGCACCTATTTTTGAAGATGTTGAGATCGGTTAGGGTGGTGATGGAGGATATGAAAGAGATTAACAGGGAAATGTCGGTGGGGATACCACAATTGATGACCAAGAAGATGATGACCCGACATACCCGGATTTCGAGGGGGAGTTTGACGAATATGCATATGAGACGGCATGATAAATAGTTACATGGATCAATCAGATTCCAGGATTGACAGCTTCCTAGCGGAGTATCATTAATACCAGGATGATTTTGATCCGATTATCGTCATTATACATCCATGATGACGCAACTCCAAGACAACATGTATCAGATTAGCATGGTCCCGGTAGTTGAGCTTCCTTCCTACTACATGGATCCCTACGTTCATGATTCAAATGATGACGACCCCTCATGTTGATTAATTATTGGGTCGTGTAACTTGTTTATGTAGTTTCTTCAATTTATATGTTTTACCCTTAAGAATCTATGTAAACTCCATCTCGTTTATCAATAAAATGCGTGTTATGTTTATATTATCTCATATTTGCATTTTAATTATTGCTATTTCCTTATTTAGAGGGGGGGGGGGGAGGGGTACAAAAATCGTCTTTTAAAAACTTCACAATCTTAAACTACCAAAAAAATTAAAAATTTTCAAAAAGGCAAAACTATTTTTTTGAAAATAAGTAAAAGTTGGAATTTAAAGTCCTTATCATCGTTATCATCATTATTTGAATACATGGATATAATAAGTCTCCTCATATTCTCTTTGCGCCATTATCATCAGTATGTTATCCGCATCACTAGGCACTAAGGAAAAATAACGGTACATCCTCCTAACCGGATCCTTAAGATTGGAAAAATACTCCTGGACGGCTTTCTCTTGCATGGCGGGAAGTGGGTTTACTTGATGAGTCCATAAATTATAATATGTGATATGATGGTTCCATGCAAATATAGCCCATCCTGTATTACAAATCACACAAATGGCGATGGATGTATAACCCATCCTCTATTAAAAATCACACAAATGACGATGGATGTGCGTAAATCCAGTGCAACCGACTGCTTGTTCTATTGTGAGGAAAATAGATTTCATATCGAGATGCCTGTCCAGAACTCGAAAATAACGCATGTAGCATTATCTGACACAATTTTTCCTTAGAATAGGATGTATAAGAATACTTTCTTGTAAGAATTACATTCCTCGACTTCTTAATGAAATTTGAATGCCCCTTAGCTTCTGGTGCAAATCTAATTATATGTAGGTAATCAGGTGTTGCAAAAGAATCCATTTCCTAAAGAAAAAAATCGTTGACCAAATATTAATCATAAAATTAAGTGTAAAAATATGCAAGTTAAACATTATATAAAAATAACTAATAGAATGAAACGGGCTTGACTTCATACATAGATCATTCTTTTATGTCTATGATTCCAAAAAGAAAAAAAAAAGTAATATTCATATAATGCATTATTTGTTCAAAATCTTCTACATCAATACGAAAACACCAATACTCATCCCATAACAGGGTCAAATACATATAAAAATATAATAACAAATATAAAATAATATCAAGGGTTATTTTGAATTTGGCCCCCGTTTATTATGTCATACCTAGTTTGGGTGCCAAAAAATTCATATTGTATGTTTGCCCCCCATTTTAGACAATATCCCTAGGGTTAACAATTTCAGTCTCAATACAATCCCCACAAACCCCAACCTAATTTATTAAGGTCTTCTCCATGAGATTCTTTTGGGCACGTTCCTTTATAACTACAAGAAAAAGAAAGCAAGCGGTTCCCCTTTTGTGGGTGTACCCCACAACCTCCCACTAATAAGAACTTTTTTAACAAGTAACATTGACTTCATTATTTGACTTCCAAGAAATCACAACCATATATACACATACATATAGTACTTTTGGTATTTTATAAGAATTAGAGAGAATAGAAATAAGAAGACATCAATCACTAGAAAATTTTATTCATGGTTTGGATTCACCTTTAGAAAATCATTCATAAATTTCAAATTATGTCCCAACATCTAGTATATTACCTATATAGTCAATCATCTCCTCAAATCATAGTACTTTTCTGAACTGGATCCTTTTCCACGAAATTTGTTATAATTTGTTTGAATATTATTTTTATACAAGTTTGAAATCGCTGGGTATTGGTTTGATTAAAGATCTAGATTTGAAATTGTTGGGTTTTGGTTTATATAGCATACCAAATTTTAAATCGTTGGGTTTTGTGCATTTAGTTTGTACTTTTTTTCATGATTCTTTTTTTTAAATGATTTAATTTTCAGGTGTGTTCTAAAAAATGAAAGTTTTTATCCAAGAACTATGTAAGGGTTAATGAATAAGGATTAAGGTTTGGGGAAGAAGATGAAACGAGAGATAAATAGACCTTTAAAGTAAAAGGGATGTTTTAGTTGAAATAATTTTATAAATTCCTATAAATTTACAATCACGATTTATGACCCAATGGATCCCGTTTAAACAAAAGTTAAACCAACAATATGACAAACTTTGGCAAACAAACTCAGTTAAAGTCAAAATCAGCGTAATTACTAATAAGGGTAAGACATTGTGTGTTCGAATCTTGGCAGCAACTTCGGGCCACCCACAAAGCGTTATCCAGGAATTACCCGACATGGGTGTTAGTGGGGTGCACCTCTTGCCCCGGGATTAGTCAGATTGGGGTCAGATACGCTGAGTTATACATTATTATTATTATTATTATTATTATTATTATTAATAATAATAATAATAATAATAATAATAATAATAATAATAATAATAATTGTTGAGGTAAAAAATTAGATCATATCTAATTATTCAATCACAGATAAATAAATGAGACAAAGAATTTTAAAGTGGTTCAGCCTTATAAGAATGGCCTACGTCCACTGTTGTGTTATTGCTGAGTGTTTAGGAATTCTCGATTACAAGTTCTCTCAAGAAATTTCGGTCCTCTTACAATGAGGATTGTACAATGTATTTATAACCCTGAGGCTGTAATGTGAAAGGGTAATACATTAAATGATGTACATATGAAAGGGTAATACATTCAATGCCCCCTTAGCGTGTGCGTCTGAATGATAAGCATTTAATGAACAGTCAAACTGTTGGTATCCTTCTATTAATACTTTGTTCGAGGTGCAGCTCGGACTGCCTGAGCTTCTCGGTACTCAAGAGTTCCTCGGAGAGTTCTTGTTCCTCGGAGCGTGTGAGTTCCTCGGAGCATATGAGTTCCTCGGAGTAGTATGGTTCCTCGGAGCGTATGAGTTCCTCGGAAGTGTTTGTTGTTGCCATGTAGATTGCCACATGTCTTCATATGATTGAGCCATGTCAGCAGACTAAATTTGGTATCAACATAATCCCCCAATGTTTCATAGTTCGAAATTTGAGGAGTATGGAACATTCTTTCTCGGAATATGGCAGTTTTAAATGGTCCTCCTGATATTTAAGAGTCTTTTGTATTTATTTCTCCTTCCCAATTTGTAAAATCATGCTTTTTTGAACTTTTCTACTCGCTTCGATTCCCGCGTACTTTTTGTCCTTTTAGCCGCCGGTATCGTAATCGTTTCTTTTTGTAATCATTATTTTTCCTTTTCCCAAGGCAAGGTATTTAAGCGTCACAGATAATTCCATCGTCTTCTACCTTTTCAAATTTGTATCTTCGAATTTTCCATTGTCTTACTCTCTTGTGCGTTCATCCTTTTCATCGTTCGTTGTCAACAAATCCACTCTTTTTCTGTAAGATCTTCTTCCTTATTCTTCATTTCCTTTATTCATCATGGTTTACCCTGTTGAATCTCTTGATAAGTTTAGCTCTGATTTTTCTATTCCCTCCTGGGTTGTCTTGGAAGAACTTTCTATAATACCCCGTATTTTTGTGATATTTATTTATGGAATTAATTGAATTAAATGAGTATTAATTGGAAATTAATCCGGATTAAAATACTACCGAGATGCGAGTTGGTATTTGATTTTAATGAGTAAATATGGCTATATATGAATATTGAATTATGGGATTTGTCGTGAGATTGATATACGGCAATTTGGAAATCTTTGTTGAGACGCGTGTGACAATAGCGTCAGGAATATATTCTTTTAATTAGAAAGTGAATTTTATTTCTATTAACCGTATGGTCGTTTTGAGTGCGCCAACTCGTCCGGAAGGGTCGAAATAGTCAGAAAACACTAGCCGGAGGTTTAGTTTGGGTCGCGGGGCATTTTTAGGCCATACCGGCAACGTATAAGGGTAGCTTGGTAATTTTAGAATTTGGGGAATTAAAACCCACGAAAATTAGAGTTAAAAATCTGACTTAGTCTTAACCCACTAAGCCATTTCCAACCCCAATCTAGGTAGTGGGCTATGGGAGAAGTTTAGAAACCTTAAACTTGCCAAACCAACCTCCATCTCCATTGTCATCCTTAGAGAAAAGCTGGTAGAGAGAGAAAGGAAAAAAAAAATCTGTAGAGAGAGAAGGAGAACAAATCAACCTTCATCAATCCAACACCAAATTCAGAGATATATCAGAGGCAAGTGGTTTAGTTTCATTATTTGCAAAGAATGTTTCTTCCATGCGTAGGAAATCATGAAATTGTATTATTTTGGGAGTTTCATAAAAACCCATTGAATTGGAAGTAGAAATTTATATTTTGATGAAAAGATTTCATGTAGAATTGTGTTAGGATGATTATTCTATTAGAAATATATCTCTTATACTACAAAAACGGATTTAATTATACCCATTGATGATTTTAAAATTTTAGGGTTCATGTTCATGGGATTTGGGGATAAATGAGGGGAAGTAATGGTTTGATGATGTTTAGGAAGATTTGGCCCTATTTAAAATGTTCTATTATGACCTACGAATGTTTAGTATGGATTAGAAACCTTAAAATAATGTTGGGACGATTTTTATGTTGGATTAGAAGTGAAAAATATTGGAAAAACGAAAAGGAGACAATCTGGGCTCGAAACTGGCCTCTCGTTAGAAGACCTACCCAGGTCGTTCGAACGAGCTCGTTCGAACGAGCTTCTAACGAGTTGACAGTTTGCCTTCTAACGAGAGGGATGTTCATTCGATGTCTTTCATTCGAACGAGATCTCGTTAGATGCCCAGTTCGTTCGAACGAACTCTCGTTCGAACAACCTCGTTCGAACGAGACTTCTAACGAGCTGACATTTTAGGCTTTTTGGCCTGTTTTGATTTCGCATGTCCCATAACCTTGTTTAATTGTAGAGATACCATTACCTTGATGATAAATTGATATAGTTGGGACATTTGGGACATATTGAGGAGTAAAACCTAGAAGTGCAATTCGAATTGAATGGAAATTTTGGAATAGGACGTGAGTGACTATTACGATGCGAGAATTATTAACGACTTAAATAATTGAATTAATCGGTAACTTATGAATTGTGTAACATCATGAGTCGGTACGAGAATGGGAAGTGTACCACAAATAAATTACGGTGATTACTAAGATGTGTGTATACTTAGTAGATGTATATGATTTTATGTGTATGACATACCTACCATACTTGCTATCACGGGAGGTCTACGTTCGCTTAGGGCCCTCTAATCCTTGTGTTGCCCGGATTTAGATTGGTACCTCGAGAACATAGGTCAGAGAAGGACTTATTGGGATATTAATAAGTCTGCTGATCGTGGGAGCGTAGGTATGTGCGTAACCCATGTGTTGTGACTGTGTTCGCCTCCATTGTTTGTGATTGTTGTTATCTGAGAACGATTCCTGAGAGATTCGGAATGCGTGATCCTTATGTGCGTGATGTAACGGGATGGATAGCAGAGTATGTGTGCACCGTAGCTTAGTCTCGGGTGCTTGTATTATATATTTATGACGTGAATAATATACACTTAAATAATGAGAACTTTCATGTTAAGTATTATGAGTATAATTATGGCAATGTTTTGAGAAGTTATAACGGGATAACCGGTAGAGAATTGTATTACTAATAATTAAGAATCCATGTTTAAGTAACGCCCTCTATTTAGTTGATAACGCTAGAATGCATAATGAGAATCGAGTAGTAAGGGGTAGAACTTATTTCGGTTTGGTTAGTTACGTATATCACTTAGATGGATATGGTACGTTAGGAGTGCACAATTAGTCGAGAGGTGAGTATTTCATGTGAGTGCACGTCCTAACATGTATTTTGCATTCATTGTTTTAGTGTTATTAAAACACTTGCTATTTTAAAATACTCTCCACTTTCGGGCTCTGACCCGTTTTCTTTCAAATCTATTTTTGTAAAAACCATTTTTAGGTGCCCAGCCACAAGGACACCATGCTTAGGATCCTCATTCAGGTGACGAGTTGTAGCTGTTTGTGGAAGTTACAGGACTTTGATAGTAGACGCTTCATCTATCTTGACTCTATTCAGATTTCATCAGTTGTAGGGCATGTCGCCCATTTCTATTAGAAACATTTCTTATTTCAGATTTTCAGACTTTTGGCATGTAATTAATTCAGGATACATTGTTTTACTAATTTCAGTTCTGGGATTGTTGTGAGGAGTTTTCCTCCGGACTTATTATCACTTTGTTGGTTATTCTATTGCTTCGTTATGGTGAATGGTTGTTATTCTTTGATTATTCCTTTTACCGCATGTTAATCAGATTTAATTTAAAATTTGGCATCTTACTTTTTAAATACTAGGTGGTTAGTAGTTTTTAAAAATGTTTTCGACAGTGATGCTATTAACTGAACCAAATTGGCATTTTGTATTGATTTAATAAAGGAGTAGCTACCCGGTATTTAATTAGTCGGGGTGTCACAGGTGGTATCAGAGCATCAGGTTGTAGTGTCCTTTAGGATCTGTACGGCTTATTATGTTTTCCGCTGAGCTTTCTTTGATGTAGAGCCCTATATTTTAGGACTGTTGTATTCTCTTGTATATGCTACGTTCTTCAGCTATTTTGAGTTTATAACTGCGAACTTATAAACTTTATTCTTATTTAAGATGCCTCCACGACGTGCACAATGGGTTCCCAGGGATGCTACGCTAGAACCACAGCCCGCACCAGTTCAGGGCACGATGAATGCCGTCGAGGTTGCAGCCATTGTGACCCAGGCGGTAAATGCCGCACTAGCCGTAGTTCAGCAGGCACCACCTCAGGCGCCAGTAGCCGCGCCAGTTCAGGCACATGCATTCCCGTCTGCTTGGGAACGTGTACATGATGCTTTTCAGAAAGCACACCCACCAGAGTTCGCAGGAAGCTCCGATGTTGTGGTTTCGAGTCAGTGGAGGAAAGACATTCAGCGGCACCTGAGGATGTATGAGTGCACCGATGTCCAGAAGAAGATACTAGCTACCTTAAGCTAGTGGGATCTGCACTTCAGTGGTGGGAGTCTATTACCACCGTGGAGGAGAGAGATACTCTCACGATCCAGGAGTTTTAGGTGCGGTTCAACCGCAAGTACTTTCCGTCAGCTGTTCACACGGAAATGAGAAGGAAGTTGATGAGCCTCAAGCAGGAGGGAAGGACTGTGGCCGAGTATGAGGCCGAATTCACTAATCTTCTGAACATTGTTCCGGATGAGATACCGACAGAGGAGAAGAAGATACAGAAATTTACAAACGGGTTGACTTGGAGGATCCGTCAGCATTTGTTGGGGAACCTATCGTTGGCCACTTACTCTGATGTGGTTAACGCTACACTATTACACTGCCAGGATCACCGCTTTCACATGGCTGAGGGCAAGAGATCGGGAGAGTCCAGCCATCAGGGCAGGACTGGAGGACATGGTGCCAGTGGGGCACAATCTGTTCAGGGGCAGAGACAGGGTGACCAGAGTTCCCAGCAGGGGGATCACAAGAGGTTCAGATCGTGAAATTTCAGGCATGGACATGGAGGTTTTTGACAGGGCCATCAGGGTCCGAACGACCATCAGAACCAGCAGGGTCAGAATGGTCAACATCAGTTTCAGCGGGGCCAGGGGAGGAACGGTAACAGCCACCAAGGCCGGGGGCAGCAGGGACAAAGAGGGGAGAACTTCCCGGGGAAGTGTTACGTTTGTGGCAAGACTGGACATAAACGCCAGGACTGTCCTGATCGGGGCAGGGCCCCGCAGCAGCAGCAGGGTGCTCGACAGGAGCCGCAGAGACCCATATTTCCCGCCGCCCTCCCGGCGCCACCACAGATGGCAGCATTACCACCCATTCCAGCGGTCCCAGTCCAGCAGGGGCAGCTGCAGTATGGGAGAGTATACCAGCTTCATCAGGCAGCAGCTCCACAGGCACCACCCGCTATTGAGGGTATGTTTCCTATCCATGGCACTATGGGTCAGGTTTTGTTTGATACGGGGGCAACGCATTATTTTATAGCTACACATTTTGCGAAAGCCTTAGGGTTGTTAGCCACAGCAGAGAGCACAGTGACGTGTGTAGACTCACCATTGGGGAGTGGGTCACTTATTTTCTTTATATGCCGGGGAGTGGGGGTAGAGATTGGTAGTTTGGTATTACCTGCAGACATGTTGGTATTAGATATGCATGAGCACGATGTGATTATTGGTATGGAATGGCTCACAGCTTATAGAGCCATGATTGATTGCTTCGGTGGGAGCATTGTTTTTGCCATTTCGGGGCAAGAGATGTTTGTAGTGGCGATGCCTCGCCCAGAGGGAGGCTCGACCGCTCATTTGTATTATATAGAGGAGGATACCTCTAAGGAGGTTATGATTCCTTTAGATTCGATCCCAGTTGTCAGGGAGTATTTCGATGTGTTTCAGGAGATACCAGGCCTACCCCCCAGTCGAGAGATAGACTTTGTCATAGACTTATTACCAGATACGAGACCTATAGCACGCGCACCGTACCGTATGGCTCCGGCAGAGATGCGGGAGCTACGAGATCAGATTGAGCAGTTATTGGGTCAGGGGTTTATACGGAGGAGTACTTCGTCGTGGGGTGCCCCTGTGTTGTTCGTAAAGAAGAGGGATGGATCGTTGAGGTTGTGTGTGGATTACCGGGAGTTGAATAAAGTCACGATACGGAATAAGTATCCGTTGCCCCGAATCGATGACTTATTCGACCAGTTTAGAGGAGCTTCTTTCTTCTCGAAGATTGATTTGCGATTGGGATACCATCAGTTGCGTATCAGGGAAGAGGATGTCTCAAAAACTGCGTTCTTAACGAGATATGGTTCCTACGAGTTTCGGGTTATGCCTTTTGGCTTAACCAATGCTCCAGCCGTGTTTATGGACTTGATGAATAGGGTGTTCAGAGAGTTCCTTGATCAGTTCGTCATTGTCTTCATTGATGATATTCTGGTTTACTCCCAGACAGAGGAGGAGCACGCAGAGCATTTGAGGCAGGTTTTGCAGATGCTACGTCAAAACGAGCTGTATGAAAAATATGAGAAGTGCGGGTTTTGGCTGAAGGAGGTCCAGTTTTTGGGACACATTATTTCCGACCGGGGGATATCTGTTGATCCAGGGAAGGTATCCGCGGTGAGGGAGTGGGGACAGCCCACGACACCGACTGAGATCCATAGTTTCTTGGGCCTAGCAGGATACTACAGGAGGTTCATTCGGGGATTTTCGAAGATAGCGGGTCCTTTGACACATATGACTCGTAAGGGTGTGCCATTCATCTGGAGTGATGCCTGTCAGTTGGCATTTGATGAGCTGAAGGATAAGTTGACCTCAGCACCTGTGTTAGCATTGCCGAGACCGGGAGTTGAGTATCTAGTCTACACCGATGCATCCTTGCAAGGACTTGGAGGTGTATTGCAGTAGGAGAGTCAGGCCATAGCTTATGCTTCCCGTAAGCTAAAGCCTCACGAGAAGAATTACCCCACTCATGACTTGGAGTTAGCAGCAATTGTATTTGCCCTTCGTATTTGGAGACATTACCTTTTGGGGGAGAAGTTTCGATTGTTCACGGACCACAAGTCCCTACAGTACCTATTCACACAGAAGGAGTTGAATATGCGGCAACGGAGGTGGCTTGAGTTCGTGAAGGATTATCAGTTTGATATCCAATACCACCCGGGAAAGGCTAATGTGGTAGCAGACGCGTTGAGCCGTAGGCCAGTAGATGAAGTGGCAGGGGTGTGGAAGGACAAGTGGAAGGAGTTGGGACACCAGGATGCAGTGGCCCGATCATTCATGTCGGTGATGACTGTTACACCACAGATTGTCACGAGAGTGGTAAAGGCACAAGAAGATGACTCGTTCTGTCAGGAGCAGATAGTTAGATTATTAGCAGAGGGAGCCGAATCCTATACCGTTAGCTCAGACGGAGGATTACGCTTCAATGGGAGGTTGGTAGTTCCGGAAGGGGAGGAATTACGACACGAGGTGATGGCAGAGTCACACGGATCACGGTTCGCGGTACATCCCGGTGGGGATAAAATGTACCAAGACATGAGACGACAGTATTGGTGGAGCGGGATGAAGAGAGATATTGCCGTGTTTGTTTCAAAATGTGCCACTTATCAGCTAGTAAAAGTGGATCATCAGAGACCGGCAGGACTGCTATAGCCGTTAGAGGTCCCGATGTGGATGTGGGAGAGCATATCCATGGACTTTATCACGGGGTTACCTATGTCACAGAGGGGTCACGATTCCATTTGGGTAATTGTGGACAGGTTGACCAAGGTCACTCATTTTCACCTGTAAGGACAGACTACACTACGGGACAGTATGCCCAGCTCTTTATTGCAAAAATAGTGAGACTTCACGGTGTACCCCTGAATATCGTGTCTGACAGAGACAAGATATTTGTTTCACGGTTTTGGGAGAGTTTTTAGGAGGCCATGGGCACGGAATTGTGGTTGAGTACGGCGTATCACCCGCAGACCGATGGGCAAACTGAGCGTACAAACCAGATGTTAGAGGACATGTTGCGTATGTGCATCATTGATTTTGGGGGTGGATGGGAGCAGTATCTTCCACTGGTGGAGTTTTCTTACAACAACTCCTACCAGTTCACCATTGGCATGGCTCCATTTGAGGCGTTGTACGGTAGACCTTGTCGTTCCCCAGCATGTTGGTTGGAGATGGGGGACAACAAACTACTTGGGCCAGAAGTGATTCAGGATACTTCGGCAAGGATAGAATTGATACGGAGTCGCATTCGGGTAGCTCAGGATCGGCAGAAGAGCTATGCTGATACGAAGAGGTTCTTCAGGGAGTTCTAAGTGGGGGACCAGGTTTTGGTCAGAGTATCTCCTATGAAGGGGATTATGCGTTTCGGGAAGAAAGGGAAGTTAGCACCGAGGTATGTGGGACCATTTCCTATTATTGAGCGGATTGGACCGGTTGCGTATAGACTTAGGTTACCAGAGCATTTGCATCGGATTCACAATGTGTTTCATATTTCCTCGCTAAGGAAATACCTTAGAGACGATTTGGCTCATTCTCACATTGCTTTGGAGGACATCGATCTCCAGCCTGATAGCTCCTACGAGGAGGGGCCGATTGCTATTTTGGACCGAAGTGAGCGGAAACTGCGGTCAAAGATAGTTCCGTTAGTGCGTGTTCAGTGGCGACATCATAATGTCGAGGAGTCCACATGGGAGTGCGAGGATGAGATGCGCGAACGTTATCCAGAGTTGTTCTTACCAGGTACTTTCTAGTTCTGAATTTTGGGACGAAATTCTGTTATTAGGGGGGAAGTATGTAATACCCCGTATTTTTATGATATTTATTTATGGGATTAATTGAATTAAATGAGTATTAATTGGAAATTAATCCGGATTAAAATACTAACAAGATGCGAGTTGGTATTTGATTTTAATGAGTAAATATGGCTATATATGAATATTGAATTATGGGATTTGTCGTGAGATTGATATACGGCAATTTGGAAAACTTTGTTGAGACGCGTGTGAAAATCGCGTCAGGAATATATTCTTTTAATTAGAAAGTGAATTTTATTTCTATTAACCGTATGGTCGTTTTGAGTGTGCCAACGCGTTCGGAAGGGTCGAAATAGTCAGAAAACACTAGCCGGGGGTTTAGTTTGGGTCCCGGGGCATTTTTAGGCCATACCGGCAACGTATAAGGGTAGCTTGGTAATTTTAGAATTTGGGGAATTAAAACCCACGAAAATTAGAGTTAAAAATCTGACTTAGTCTTAACCCACTAATCCATTTCCAACCCCAATCTATGTAGTGGGCTACGGTAGAATTTTAGAAACCTTAAACTTGCCAAACCAACCTCCATCTCCATTGTCATCCTTAGAGAAAAGCTAGTAGAGAGAGAAAGGAAAAAAAAAATCTGCAGAGAGAGAAGGAGAACAAATCAACCTTCATTAATCCAACACCAAATTCAGAGATATATCAGAGGCAAGTGGTTTAGTTTCATTATTTGCAAAGAATGTTTCTTCCATGCGTAGGAAATCATGAAATTGTATTGTTTTGGGAGTTTCATAAAAACCCATTGAATTGGAAGTAGAAATTTATATTTTGATGAAAAGATTTCATGTAGAATTGTGTTAGGATGATTATTCTGTTAGAAATATATCTCTTATACTACAAAAACGGATTTAATTATACCCATTGATGATTTTAAAATTTTAGGGTTCATGTTCATGGGATTTGGGGATAAATGAGGGGAAGTAATGGTTTGATGATGTTTAGGAAGATTTGGCCCTATTTAAAATGTTCTATTATGACCTACAAATGTTTAGTATGGATTAGAAACCTTAAAATAATGTTGGGACGATTTTTATGTGGGATTAGAAGTGACAAATATTGGAAAAACTAAAAGGAGACAATCTGGGCTCGAAACTGGCCTCTCGTTAGAAGACCTACCCAGGTCGTTCGAACGAGCTTCTAACGAGTTGACAGTTTGCCTTCTAACGAGAGGGATGTTCGTTTGATGTCTTTCGTTCGAACGAGATCTCGTTAGATGCCCAGTTCGTTCGAACGAACTCTCGTTCGAACAGCCTCGTTCGAACGAGACTTCTAACGAGCTGACAGTCTAGGCTTTTTGGCCTGTTTTGATTTCGCATGTCCCATAAACTTGTTTAATTGTAGAGATACCATTCCCTTGATGATAAATTGATATAGTTGGGACATTTGGGACATATTGAGGAGTAAAACCTAGAAGTGCAATTCGAATTGAATGGAAATTTTGGAATAGGACGTGAGTGACTATTACGATGCGAGAATTATTAACGGCTTAAATAATTGAATTAATCGAGAACTTATGAATTGTGTAACATCATGAGTTGGTACGAGAATGGGAAGTGTACCACAAATAAATTACGGTGATTACTAAGATGTGTGTATACTTAGTAGATGTATATGATTTTATGTGTATGACATACCTACCATACTTGCTATCACGGGAGGTCTACGTTCGCTTAGGGCCCTCTAATCCTTGTGCTGCCCGGATTTAGATTGGTACCTCGAGAACATAGGTCAGAGAAGGACTTATTGGGATATTAATAAGTCTGCTGATCGTGGGAGCGTAGGTATGTGCGTGACCCATGTGATGTGACTGTGTTCACCTCCATTGTTTGTGATTGTTGTTATCTGAGAACGATTCCTGAGAGATTCGGAATGCGTGATCCTTATGTGCGTGATGTACCGGGATGGATAGCAGAGTATGTGTGCACCGTAGCTTAGTCTCGGGTGCTTGTATTATATATTTATGACGTGAATAATATACACTTAAATAATGAGAACTTTCATGTTAAGTATTATGAGTATAATTATGGAAATGTTTTGAGAAGTTATAACGGGATAACCGGTAGAGAATTGTATTACTAATAATTGAGAATCCATGTTTAAGTAACGCCCTCTATTTAGTTGATAACGCTAGAATGCATAATGAGAATCGAGTAGTAAGGGGTAGAACTTATTTCGGTTTGGTTAGTTACGTATATCACTTAGATGGGTATGGTACGTTAGGAGTGCACAATTAGTCGAGAGGTGAGTATTTCATGTGAGTGCACGTCCTAACATGTATTTTGCATTCATTGTTTTAGTGTTATTAAAACACTTGCTATTTTAAAATACTCTCCACTTTCGGGCTCTGACCCGTTTGCTTTCAAATTTATTTTTGTAAAAACCATTTTTATGTGCCCAGCCACAAGGACACCATGCTTAGGATCCTCATTCAGGTGACGAGCTGTAACTGTTTGTGGAAGTTACAGGACTTTGATAGTAGACGCTTCTTCTATCTTGACTCTATTCAGATTTCATCAGTTGTAGGGCATGTCGCCCATTTCTATTTGAAACATTTCCTATTTCAGATTTTCAGACTTTTGGCATGTAATTAATTTAGGATACATTGTTTTACTTATTTCAGTTATGGGATTGTTGTGAGGAGTTTTCCTCCGGACTTATTATCACTTTGTTGGTTATTCTATTTCTTCGTTATGGTGAATGGTTGTTATTCTTTGATTATTACTTTTACCGCATGTTAATCAGATTTAATTTAAAATTTGGCATCTTACTTTTTAAATACTAGGTGGTTAGTAGTTTTTAAAAATGTTTTCGACAGTGATGCTATTAACTGAACCAACTTGGCATTTTGTATTGATTTAATAAAGGAGTAGCTACCCGGTATTTAATTAGTCGGGGTGTCACACTTTCTGAGCCTTCTGATTATTTCCATTTGGCTGAGGGACATTGGTTCCCCAGTCTCTTTATTGCTGAGTGTGGATTTTCTTTTTATAGTTGGTGAGATGCTTTAATATAATTGTGAAGAAAGACGAGGAGATTAAAGTTTCATGCTCCTCGTTTAGTGTGGAGGGAGCTCTGGAGGAGGCTATTAAATCTTTGGAAGATTCTCGCCAGAAATATGCTACTGACAAAGCAATCTGGGAGAAGAAACTTTCCTCCACCGAGCAGGAGAAGGCTCGAGTTGCTGAAGTCTCCAAGGGGTTGGAGAAAAAGGTGAATGCTTTGGGGAAGCAAAATAAAGAGCTTGAAGAGAAGCTCAAAACTGCTGGGGAGCTTGAAGATAAGCTCAAGGCTGCTGAGGAAAATTTGGGCCAGCTTCAGGAAGTAAGTCGGGAGAAGGAGGAGGTTGAAAATAAATTGAAGGCTGCTGATAACCTGCTATCCGAGAAGCTTTCCTTGGAGAAGTTGAAGAGGAAAATGGCTGTGAAGAAGTCATTCAGCGCTGACTGGGACAAGGGGTGGAACAAGGGATTGGCTGCCATGATGTCTCAAGTAGAATATGGCAGCCTAAAATATTTTAGAGATGGATGTGTTGCAGCTCTCCAGGAGATGAAGGTTGATGAATCTTCTGAGCTCTTCCAGCGACATATCCCTGGTCCCCCTCCAACTCCTGAAGATGAAGAAGAGGACGAAGTTGCCTCCGAAGAGTCTTCTATGGTGATGGGAGATCATCCCCCAGCCATCCAGCCTACTAGCGAGGAACCTCAACAAATCATTACTTCTTCCGAGCAGCTGCTGGCGCTCCCCGAGCAACTTTCTATTCCCTTCGAGCAACCTACTTCCTCGTCCCAGCCTCCCGAGAATGTTTTAGGAGACAAGGAAAAGGTGTAAAGTTGTTCGGGTTTCTTTCTATTTTGTTTTTCTTTTATCAAATGTAACCCAGAACTTGTAACTCTGTACTTTATGATATAATAAAACTTGAACTTTTGTTTATGCTTACTATCATTTCTTCTGTTCATACTCTGCTTGTACTTCTTATTGATTATTGCTTTTTCTTCCTCTACTAGTTTCTGGCCAGGATGGAATTACTGTCTGCCCATGATACAAAGCTGCTGCGATAATGTAATGACTACTTTAAGGCTGGTCACACAGACCTGAGTGGAGTACAAGTCGTCGACATCCTCGGCCAAGATGCTTCTAAACAGGTAGTTGAAGCATACCAATATCTGAAGTGCTTACTTGATCGGGCGGTGGCCAATAATGTGGCTTATTATGACATGATCGAGGATCTCCAAGGCACCCTCGAGGACCTTCAATATCAATACAAAGAATCCACTGCCTTGTTGCATGAGGGGTACGAGAAGAAGTACCAGTAGATCATTGTCGACAAGGGCTACGAGAAGCTTTTTGCTGGCTACGATGTGAGGGAAAGAACTCTGAAGGGTGAAGTTGAGGAGTGCAGGAAAATAGCCGAGTTGCTGGAGCAAGAGAACAACAACCTGCAAAGGGATCTGTCACAGTTGAAGTCTGCAGCTTCCACTTCAAAAGCTTTAATCCCAGTGACTGACGAGGGATTCTCGTTCTTGGAGGTCGAGAACGCCAACTTGAGGGACGAGTTGGAAACCTTGAAAAGGTCTGGCCCTTCTTCTTCTTCTCGGGGACGAGCAAGAGCAGCTCGGATTCCTGTTGAGGAACAGAGGACTCAGTCTGCCTTAGAAAACCAGGCCTTCCAGCTGATGGCGAAGAACCAGGCGTTGGCTAAAATGTCGAAGAAGGTCAAGGACTTAGAAGAACAGCTCTCTGAGCAAAAATCTACCTTGGGGAACAAAGAGCTCTTCGTCAAAAATCTCCACGAGCAGCTGGAACGATTGACCTATTAGTTCCACAAACAGCCCAGGGAGTTCTGGATGGCTGGATACAACGAAGCGCTATACCACTTGGACGATCGTATCCAGAATGCCAATAATGAGGGCTACAAGCAAGGCTGGTTGAATGCCTTAGGCGTGCTGCAACTCGAACAGGGTCATTACCTGTGGGACTACCATGATCCCGGGCTGCTCGACTTACCTGTGCCACCATACAAACTGGATATGAGTTGGATCCCTGCTCGGGCCATTCCTCGGAGCTTGATTTCTAAATATCTCGGTGACTACAATCTACATTCAAATGCCGAGATATCTCATCCCGAGCACCTCTTAGATCGACCATCCGTGATGAATGTCAGGATGTTGAAGGATCTCAACTTTATAAATTCTCCTCTGGCTTTAAATGATCCGCCTGCCGGCGAGGAACCTGTGTCAAAAGCAGAGGGGAAAAGACCAGTAGAATAGGAATATTAATATAATAAATTTGTATACATTTCGCAATCAATGTAATTTTCATTTCATTATCAATGTAATTTGTTTTGAATTTAATGAAAGACTTTCATTTTTGTTTGTAATCTTAATTGCTATTGTCTTGTCATACTTTACATCTGTGCATGTGTATCTGTTAAAAAGATAATAATATTGTGTTGTTTGTCGACCAACTAATTGTCGAGTAGTTTGAATTTGTAGTAATCATTTGGCAAAAATGAAGTTTTGTTTCTCGACCAACTTAGTAATAATTAAAAAGTTATGAGTATAAAAAATGTTGCTCGATTACTTTCTCGTCTTCATAAAATGTTTCCGACCAACCAAGGTTGGTAAATTTTCGTTGTCGACCAACTACAGTTAGTGGGTTTTTGTCCCCGACCAGCCATAGTTAGTAGATTTTTTGTTTTCATAAAATAATTCCAACCAACCAAGGTCGGTAAATTTCCTTGTCGACCAACTACAGTTAGTGGGTTTTTATCCCCGACCAGATATAGTTAGTATTTTTGGAATTGTTGTAGCTCCCGACCAACCTTAATTGGCATTTTCGAGAATATATTTACTTCCTAACCAATATAAATTGGCACATAATTTTACTTCCCGGAGGAATAAAAGTTTTATAATAAAAGTTTTACTTCCCGAAGGAATACAAGTAACTTTACTTCCCGGAGGAATACAGGTAGCTTTACTTTCCGGAGGAATATTGGTAGCTTTACTTCCCGGAGGAATATTGGTAGCTTTACTTCCCGGAGGAATATAGGTAGCTTTACTTACTTCCCGGAGGAATATTGGTAGCTTTACTTCCCGAAGGAATATTGGTAGCTTTACTTCCCGGAGGAATATAGGTTTCTCGACCAACCTTAGTTGGCTTTTTCGAGAAAAAAAAATTTGAGTAGTCTTCTGAGCTTTGCCGAGTTTTGCCCCGAGTAGTGTGTAGCACTAGTATTCCCCGAAAAAATTTCAATAAAAAGAAAGAATTTCGAAGAATATCTTCATTTTATTCATCCCTGATAATACTTGCGTAGGTGCTCTGCGTTCCATGCATTCTTAAACTCCTCCCCTTCTAAAGTTTCTATTCGGTAAGTTCCTGGTCGAACAACTTCTATAACTCAGTATGGTCCATGCCAGTTTGCCTCCATTTTATTATGCTTTTGAATCACCTTCTTCAGCACATAGTATCCTTCTTTCAGGTCGCACTTCTTTACCCTCTTGTTGTAAAACAAAGTTGTTCGCTATTGGTAAGCAGCATTTCTAATGGCTACTTCTTCTCTAACTTCCTCGAGCATGTCTAAATCCAGTCTTCTCATTAAGTCGCTGACATGGGAATTGAAATTCAGTACCCTGTGTGTTGGGAGGCCCAACTTGGCAGGTATAACAGCTTCACTTCCAAATGCCAGCATATATGGTGATTCTCATGTTGCTACTCAGGGAGTAGTTAGGTAAGCCTAGAGTACTCACTGTAGCTCGTTGATCCAGTTTGCTTTCCCATCATCCAGCCTTTTCTTCAATCCATTTAGCAGCATTTTGTTTGTCACTTCAGTTTGTCCATTGCTTTGAGGATGGCCTGGAGCTGAGTGGACCTTCAAAATATTTGACTGATGACAATAGGCAGCGAACTCCTCGTTATCAAATTGTGTTCCATGGTTTGTGATGAAGGCATGAGGGAGACCATATCGACAAATGATGTTCTTCCAAACAAATTTGTACACCTTGTCGTACGTCATATCGATGAGAGGCTCAGCTTCAACCCACTTAGTAAAATAATCCACTGCGATGCCGAGGTATTTGAATCTTCCTCTAGTTGTTGGCAGTGGCCCAACCAAATCTATTCCCCATATGGAAAATGGCCAAGGGGAAGTGATTGGTGTCAACAATGGTTGTGTATTTCTTCGGATGGAGGAAAAGCGCTGGCACTTGTCACATTTCTTGGCATAGGCTATACAATCAGCCCTCATCGTCGGCCAGTAGTATCCCTGCGTCATCACCCTTTGCAAAAGCGTCTGACCTGCTACATGTGCTCCATAGGACCCTTCATGGATCTCTTCAATCAAATCTTTTACCTCAGTGGGATGCACGCATCTCTGCAAACCTTCCATAATTCCTCGTCTATATAAAATACCATTAGTTAATAAATACCGAGCAGCTTTAAATTTCAATTTCTTGGCTGCGAGCTTATCAATTAGCAATTCTCCCTCCTCAATATATGCCCTGATGGGATCCATACAAGATGGTCCTAAATCAATGGTAATAAAGTTCATCATCAGATCTTTATCTATGCTTCGACCAGCCAATACTTCAATTGGGATTGTTCGTCGTAGCTCGGTACGAGTAGCTGATGCTAATCGAGCTAAAGCGTCTGCTCTCGCATTCTCCATTCTTGGTATTCTGACCAGCTGAATAGCGGCAAATTCTGACACCAGCTCCTTTTCCTTTGCATGATATCTAATCATTAATTCTCCTTTGACTGCATATACTTCCATCATTTGATTTACTATCAGTTGAGAATCACTGAAAACAATAACCTGTTGCGCCTCCATAATTTTTGCCAAATTAAGTCCTGCAATCATGGCCTCATACTCAGCCTCATTATTAGAAGCTTTGAATTGGAATCGTAGGACGTATTCCATGTCGACCTCGTTCGGAGTGCTCAAAACTATCCTCGCGCCACATCCTGCAGTGCAAGATGAGCCATCTACATATAGCCTCCATAAAGGTAACTCGTCTTCAAATTTCTGCTCTGTCAGAGTTCCTCGGTGAAATATTTGCTTCTTCCTTTCATCTTCCCCTGATATTTCTCACTCTTCGTCAATCATCTTTTCTTGCCCTTTTACCAACCGGAGTTGGTCTGAACTCGAATTTAATGATCCTGTAACATCCACTTGCCCTTTTACCAACCGGAGTTGGTCTGAGGTAGTGTTTGTTGATCCTGTAACATCAACAGGTTGATCAACGAGCAACTTTTTCTCCTCAGGGGTATCAGGATAGGTGAACTCTGCTATAAAATCTGCTACAGCCTGCTCTTTTAGCGATGATCTGGGTTCATAAACTATATCATATTCACCGAGCTCTATTGCCCAGTACATCATTCTCCCTGATTTTTCTAGTTTATGAAGGGCTTGCCTCAATGGCATATCAGTATATACTACTATGGTATGAGCCTGGAAGTATGGCCTCATTCTCCTACTCGCCTCAATCAACGCCAGTGCTAACTTCTCCAGCCTTGGATATCTGATCTCTGATCCTCAGAAGGCCTTACTCGTATAATAAATTGGTTTTTGCACTCCATTCTCCACTCTGATCAACACCGAGCTAACTCCATTCTCCGACACTGCAAGATATAAGTATAATATTTCTCCCATCACCGACCTGGACAACAGTGGAGGTGCTCCCAAGTATTTCTTCAAGTCTTGAAAAGCCTTCTCACATTCATCATTCCACTCAAAAGTCTTTCTGAGTGTCTTGAAGAATAGGAGACATCTATCAGTTGCTCGCGATAGAAATCTGTTGAGTGCTGCTACTCGTCCTGTAAGACTTTGCACCGATTTCTTCGTCGTCGGAGATCACATCCCTAATAGAGCTTTGATCTTTTTAGGATTTGCTTCAATTCTTCATTGATTGACAATGTACCCGAGAAACATGCCTTCTCGTACTCCAAATATACTCTTCGTCGGGTTCAGCTTCATTTGATATTTATCCAGTTGATCAAAAGTCTGGCTTAAGTCAACTAGATGATCGACAGCTTTCTTGCTCTTTGTCAGCATGTCGTCAACATAGACTTCCATATTGCAACTGATTTGTTCAGTAAAGACCTTGTTCATCAGCCGCTGGTATGTCGCACCTGCATTTTTCAAACCAAAAGGCATAACATTATAACAATAAGTTCCCCTAGGGGTAATGAAAGAGGTACTTTCCCTATCTTCTGGTTTCATTTTAATCTGATTGTAGCCAGAATAAGCATCCATGAAGCTCAGCAGCTCGTGTCTCGAGGTAGCATCTACTAGTTGATCAATTCGGGGCAATGGAAAGTGATCTTTTGGGAATGCTTTGTTGAGGTCGGTGAAGTCTACACACATCCTCCACTTGTTGTTCTTCTTCTTTACCATCACCACATTGGCTAACCAGTCTGGATATTTAACATCTTCAATGAAACAGGCTTTCTGGAGCTTCTCGACTTCCTCCTGTATTGCTTGATTCTTCTCGGGACTGAATACTCTTCTTCTCTGCTTTACAGGCTTAATCTCCTTATTCACATTGAGCTCGTGACATAAGAAATTTGGGTCTATCCCAGGCATATCTTCATGACTCCACGCAAAAGTTTTCTTTCTGCTTCTAAGGAAAGTTATAAATTCCTATTTTAGTGAGCTTTCCAACGACGAACCTACTTGAGTAGTTCACTCAGGGTGCTCGTCGTCCAGAATGATGTTTTCAGTAGCTTCCACCACCTGACCCTTCATGAGTTGCGACTCATCTCTAGGATCCAATGTTTCAATTTTTGCACCTTCATCCACTTGATAGGTAGTAGTCTTTTTCCTTGATTCCTCCAGCTCTTCTTGCTCGGCGGATGAATAATAGCATTCCCGAGCTACTTTCTGATCACCTTTCACAACTCCTAATCCAAAATTTGTTGGAAATTTTAAGCACTGATGCACTGTAGATGGTACAGCCTTGAACTTTTTCAATCCTACTCTTCCCATGATGATATTGTATGATGATTGAACATTCTTATCCATCACGAAGAATCGTATTCTTTCGACAAGCAGGCCATGTACCAGTAAATATATCCAACTTGATCGTCCCAAGTGGAAAACTTTTATCGCCAGCAAAACCGATGAGGGGTCTGTGATATGGCTCCAGTTGAGACAACTTTAGATTTAAACTGTCGAATCACGAGTAGAACATGATGTCTGCCGAGCTACCATTGTCTACCAGTACTCTTGAAATCACTACCTCCTGCATTCTCATCTTGATCACAAGTGGGTCATTATGAGCATACAGAACACCTGTAAGGTCGTTCTTTGAGAACCCAATGACCAACTTCTCTTTGTTCACCTTTCTCGGGCGATCATCCTCAGCTAGATTTATTCGCTGAATGTACGAGCAAGCTTGAGCCTGGTAAGCTTTTCTCTCGGCAGTAAGGTCTCCTCCTCCTGCATCTCCACGTGTTATAACATTACTGTCAAATGACCCAAAGCGTATTGAAAATACCTCTCGTTCTGGCTGCCGTGGTTTCTTGGGAAGATCGGGGTCGTCTTCTGGATCAACTTTATGGTTTCTTTTCTTGTTCTCCTCTGCTCGACGAGGAAATCTAGACCTCTCTCTTGCTCGATCGTTGTTTCTTCTCTCGTTTCCTCGATCAACATACTTTGCCAGCTTTCCTCATCTGATGAGTGTTTCAATCTCATTCTAAAGAGCTATGCAGTTTTTGGTCATATGGCCATGATCTTTATGAAACTCGCAATACTTCGCCTTATTCCTCTTGTCAGGATCTGCCTTCATTTTCTCTGGCCAGTTTAACTCCTCGTTGCTCTTGATTTCTTCTAGAACATGGTTGATGTCCTTCTTCAAAGGAGTATAATTATCATATTTATTCATTACATCCCATACCGACCTACTTTTTGAATGTTTGTCATTACCATTGTTCTTATGATCTTTCTTCTTAGCTTTATCACCTTCCACCTTGGTTTCTTTGGCATCCATATTCTTCTTCGCAACCATAGCCTCCTCGGCATTAATAATCTTGGACGCTTTTCCCATCAGGTCTGACATGGTTCTAGGTGGATCTTTGACCAAAGTGTAGTACAACTTATTCGGAAGTAGTCCACTCATCAAGGCAGTAATCGTTGTCTTCTCCTCATAATCAATGACTTCGAGTTTCTCGTTATTAAAACGAGTTATATAATCTCTGGTACTCTCACCAGCTTTTTGTCTAACACTTAAAAAATGTGCTACTCATTTAACTGGCTTGGCCCCAAAACAGAAATTCCCAATGAATAACTCAGCCAGTTGAAGAAAAGTTGAGATCTTACCCCGAGGAAGATTATTATACCATATTTGAGCAGATCCGGTAAGAGTTCCCGAGAATGCTCTACATCTCATCTCATCTGGAACAACATAGATGTCGGCTGCAGCTTGGTATTGTTCTATATGAAGGACAGGGTCAGTTTTCCCATCATACTTAGGAGTCACAACAGGTGCTTTGAACTTTGATGGTGTTGGAAAATCTACAATGGCCTGGACAAAAGGTGTTCCTCGAACAAAGGTTCGTTGTAGAGGGTTCTTGGCCTTAGCCATTTCCCCTAATCTATCCTCCAGCCTTTGAATAGAGCCTTTCCATGCATCATTCCCTTCCTCGGTCCTGTTGGTTCGAGCAACTGATCGCGTTGAGGTGGATTCCTGGGATTTATCTTGACGAGCAGCTGGTCGCGACTGGGCAGATCCTTCCCTTAAATCTGATGGTCGTCGAAAACTCCTCGATACGACTTTCGGAGGACTTCTACTCCTTCTAGGTCCTAATCGATTGAAAGGTGATACCCTGCTTAACCTCTCTAGCGCACTAGTCCTTTCTGGAGAGAGAGTGACACGTTGTTCAGTATCTGTGGCTCGCACTGACGAAGTTCGTCCAAGTTGATAAGAAAAATCTTCAGACTCCTCATTACAATATGAATTGGTACGCCTAGTACGCGAAGAAAGCGCACGGGTATTTCTTTGAATACTTTGTGGTCCTGAATGGGCTGATGCACCGCCATGGAGGGTTTGGATGAGTTGTCCCATTGTTTCTTGCATGACGGTCTGTCCCTGAGCCAGATTTGTCATTATTCCAGCCAGATCTGGAATATTTGGCAGAGCAGATGAATTTGGAGGGTTTCCAGCGTTTCGATTGCTGGATTCTGGAATATCAGCCATTTCTGATGAATTTTTTTTGGTGAAAAACGATATTACCAGTCGTTCCCACAGACGGCGCCAATCTGTTGATGTAAAAAATTAGATCATATCTAATTATTCAATCACAGATAAATAAATGAGGCAAAGAATTTTAAAGTGGTTCAGCCTTATAAGAATGGCCTACGTCCACTGTTGTGTTATTGCTGAGTGTTTAGGAATTCTCGATTACAAGTTCTCTCAAGAAATTCCGGTCCTCTTACAATGAGGATTGTACAATGTATTTATAGCCCTGAGGCTGTAATGTGAAAGGGTAATACATTAAATGATGTACATATGAAAGGGTAATACATTCAATGCCCCTTTAGCGTGTGCGTCTGAATGATAAGCATTTAATGAACAATCAAACTTTTGGTATCCTGCTATTAATATTTTGTTCGAGGTGCAGCTCGGACCGCCTAAGCTTCTCGGTACTCAAGAGTTCCTCGGAGAGTTCTTGTTCCTCGGAGCGTGTGAGTTCCTCGGAGAGTTCTTGTTCCTCGGAGCGTATGAGTTCCTCGGAGTAGTATGGATCCTCGGAGCGTATGAGTTCCTCGGAAGTGTTTGTTGTTGCCATGTAGATTGCCACGTGTCTTCATATGATTGGGTCATGTCAACAGACTAAATTTGGTATCAATAATAATAATAATAATAATAATAATAATAATAATAATAATAATAATAATACTAATAATAATAATAATAATAATAATAATAATAATAACAACAACAACAACAACAACAACAACAACAACAACAACAACAACAACAACAACAACAACAACAACAACAATAATAATAATAATAATAATAATAATAATAATAATAATAATAATAATAATAATAATAAGGGTATGTAACCTTCAATCCCTTATACAATACCAGTATGTCACTTAACCCTCCTCTACTCTAAAATGACAGTCACCCCCTCTTTTGTAGGAAAGAAAAACTCGTAGATAAGAAAGGAAAAGTACAATAGGGAGCAACCTGTCCATTTATTAACCCCCTTTGACTCTAAATTGTGATAATTAACCATTTTCCTTTAGCCTTCCATTATAAATTATGCGATAAACATTTGTCATGCAGCGTGCATAGTTTTTGTAAATGACAAAATATTACCCATAAGTGTCAACTTCACCTACTTATATACCCTTCTTCCCAATAACTACACAATCTAAAATCAGAAGTACAAAAAACTTAAGAACACACCACAACAACTGAAATCAATCAAATATGTCAAAAATAACATGTAAAAAGTTTAATTTTTCTAGGGTTGTACCTTGAAACAAAACCCTTAAAAACTCTGAAAACACATAAAGCAGCCCTTAATACGAAACCCTAAATTATTAGTATATAAGTGAAGACAAAAAAATGATATGTATCTAAGATGATACACAAAGACTAATTGTCCAAAATTAATATAGAGATGAAAAAAAAGAACTAAAGATCATTCATATTAGACAGAGTAAGAAGCATATGCATGGGAGAGAGAGATGGAGGGGTATATATATATATATATATATATATATATATATGGGTATTCGGTTTAGAAAAAAACTAGTAACTAAAGAAATACTTTGAAAAACAAATAATACCATAAAGAAAACTTACATTTAAATTAAGATGTTAAGAAAAAGTAACTCAATTATGACAACAGGTTTATGAAAGTATTGAATTATTTACATACTACTATGTTGCCTTAAACTATCCAATCGAAAAAATGAAAATATATCTATTATTGTACCTATGTGTCATGAGGTTAGACTTTAGATACTCCTTCATGCGGGACATAACACTCCAGTGGCCGATGAGTTTACTAAGTAAGCCTAGAAATCTAGCAATATTAGAACATAGGTGTTAGAGAGGGACAAGAATGGAACAAGTAGAACACAAAGGAGGGTATTTGTATTAATTGAGAATACATTACAATTCTTGGCTTGGATGGGTTGGACAAATGACCTCCCCGCTAATTTAGAGGTATCCACCTCCTCAATAAATGGGGGAGATCAAAGTACATTAACAGTCTAAATTAATTCTCCATAATGTTCCCACCTCCATACGAGAACATTCCAGAAGGCTACATACTTTCTTAATATTCTAGAATGTTTTATACAATATAAGTGTATATTAGATATTTATAGTAATGACTATAACACTCCATAACATGTTACACAACTCTAGATAATACTAGAAAAATTCAGAATGTTCCAGAGAATTATGGTGTAGGGATGGTGCCTTTAAGACTAGAAAATTACAGAAAATGCACGGTACGTGACATACGTCTATAAACTTAATGACCTTAGGGGTCCAATGACGCGACTGAAAATGTGTCTCAGAAGTGCGTTCACTCTAGGCTCAAGTGTAAGCCTGTCGCTCAAGTAATAATCCCAGTAAGTCGGGTATCGATCCTCAGGGAAAAAGGACAACGGAGTTGTGACGACGGGAAAAAACGGAGGAACCCTAACCTTGACTCTAAAAAGAAAAAGAAAAATTGATTTGGTTTTGAGATTGATTACAGCTAAATGCGATAATGAAAATAAGAAAAGATACAACTATACTAATCTACCTAAATTAAGAATGAATGATGAGTCGAAATTTTTTTGTTCAAATGATGAGAGAAATAGGATGGGAATACAATCCCCCAACCCTAGTGTAGTGCAGTTATAATATTAATCTTAAATTTATCTGATTGATTTGACCCTAAATTTAGTACTCCCAAGCATTATATATACGAGGTTCAAGCCCGCGTCATACCTAATCTGAGGATGAGTAAATCAGTATCGCGATAGTAGCACTCAAATTGCACTCTAAATCATCACGAGTACCCAGAGGCAAACGAGATATAAAGATCTACAATCGTTGTGCAACTACGCAATACGATCAAGGTCAATCATTAAATTTAGTGGATTAATTTTATACACACGCACTAACACATCAGGCTGGGTTCATGCATCCCGGCCTTGGGAAATCTAGCCTAACATGTTGAAAAGAATGGAAACAAGGATTAATGTGCAGGAACTCATAATTACTCTAAGGAAAATAGTAATTAGATGCAGAAAAGAATTAGAACTAAAAATTACCCACTGAAATTATCCAAGCAATAAGTGAAACAATGAAAGAAACAAATACTCACAGAAATCATTGAATAAAATCTTCAATCCTTGAATTAAATATGAAATTATTAACTAAGCTAGGGTTTCTGGAAAAGAAGAGGAAAAACCTACTAAATCTCCGTCCTCATAACAATACTAAATCGGGTCTTTTATACCCTACAACAATATCGGAAGTCAGCTGCACTAGGAGTCTTTTTAGGAAGAGAAAAGATTTTCAAATCTCGAAGACCGGACCGATCCGGGGCTTAGGCGGACCAGTCTGACCCCAAGGCGGATCGATTCTTTTTATTTTGTGGCAGGACCGGTCCGGGGGCGAACCGGTTCTTTTTATTTTTTGCCTTCTTCGGTTTGCATGCGATCCGGGGTCTTCTGGAGTTTAGCAAGGCGGACCGGTCCAGGGTAGGGGCGGACAGGTCCGGCTATTTGACTTTTTGGTTCCTCTTTGACTTCTCATAACTTTTGTTCCGGGATTCTGATTGAGGTGCCGTTTCTTCCTTTGTGCTCATGAATGAGATGCCTTCAACTTCTCTTTAGGTACCTCATCCGAATTCCGTGTAGAAATTGCGCTTTTTCCCTACAGACTTTTCCTTCTTTCTTTCTTGATTCTTCCGGTTTCCTTCTTTCGTTTCTTGATTCTTCCGGTTTCCTTCTTTCGTTTCTTGACCTCAAATACCTGTAAAATCACTACAAAATACCAGAAACTCGGTGTACTCATTAGGATCAGTCAGTAGCACAATTATGAGATAAATCCAACTCAATTACGTTGTTTGAGGTGCTAAAAGTAACTAAATCAAGGGATAAATTAGGAAGAATTTATGCCTAATCAAACCCCCCTAACTTAGAACTTTGCACGTCCCGAGCAATGTAAAAGAATCCTAGCGTGGCTCAACTATTTGAAAATCATTTTATTGGGATAAAATACCTTTTTCGCGGGCAATCGATTGCATTTAGCGTATGCAACAAGCCGTTAAACCCCTAGGTTACCCTAGTAGGACGAGTGTTGTCTCGTGAGGGTTTGCAGCGAATATACCCTCAAAATTCGACTCAAAGAGAATTCAAAATATGCAAAAATTGTGCAATTCAAACTTTTCCAGAAAATAGTCATCATCAAGTCATATTTACAAGTTTCAAACCGTAGTGTGTGTGTGTGTGCGTAGCCAGAAATATAACCGCCAATTCCCACTGATTGATCATTACGCTACTCATCCGAAAATTCATTTTGATTTCAAGTTCTCACGGAATACTCTCACAAACGAATCTCTCGGATTATTTATATTCTCTCAGTATGCGTGATATAAAGAGTAAATGTAATGGAAGCAAAAATCATGCATACAATTAGAAAGATGGAAATTTTATGGTGAAAGGACCTCATCAAAGGATTACGGTTTTAAAAACGGGAACATTGCCTTTATTTCGCGCACTTCATCTCTTTTACTATCTTTTGGTGTCTTAACTCTCCACGCGGTAATCAATTTTGCAATTCGGACTCGGTTAGGACTTTTTCGAGGTTTAAGGTATATGGGGTAACATGAAAAAGGTAGGGAAGGTTGGAATTGGAAACGTCAGTAATGATGTCCATTTGTTCTTTTTTCCGGGCTATTGCTCATTTTTTTCTTCTTTTTTTTTTCACTACTTTTCTTTTCTTGCTATTTTTGTTGAGCATCACTAATTTTTCTTGCCCCTTTATATGCACTTTTTGGACTAAATTCTGAATTTTCTCATTTTTCACAATTCCGACTATTTTGGATTTTGCGGGTTGTCAAACGAAAGGGAAAATTTATTCGACTCAAATTTGGGTTACAAAAGGGATGATTTCTTTTTTTTACAACTTTTTATGGCCAATATTTTTGGGTGATAAACGAGGGCCTACTTCATCGTCCAAAATACCAATTGCGTTACCATGTGCGTTTCGAGATGACTTTAAGTTTAGAGACTAATTTGGCACGTTTTTCAAAGCAATATTACACACATTTTTCAGAACCGATCAAAACAAAGAATTGAGATCCTTGACAACTTTTTAGGCGCTGAAAAGAACGTTGAGTTAACAATTAACTCAGATTGATTTAAAAACTCGCAAAACGTGATAGGCTCGAATCTCACCGGGTAAGTTAATCTCCACACTTATTCGTTAAGTCATCAATTTTCGTTCAATTTCCATCTTTGGTCAATTTTGGCTTTGTGTACATTGAATGTTTGCAACTTGATACTTTAAACCGACTTTCAATGATATTTATGCAAAATTTGAATTCCAATTTTTATTTATTTTGAACAAAAATATTTTTGGATTTTTCAAAATTTTATGATTTTTCTAGGTATTTTGAAAATTTGTGAAGTTTTAGAAATACGCACTTGTGACCCCCCCCCCAACTTAGACTTTTGCATTGTCCTCAAGCAAAAAGGACTAAAATCTAACTCAAAGTGAATAAAAAGTGCGAAAAAATAAAACAAACAAATAGACAAAATGCAGTTTTTATTACAACAGTCCTGTTTTTATTACAATAGGACTGTTGTAATAAAGACAAGGAGATTTTACCCGGCACGAAAGAGGCCGAAGATGTCCCCTTGAATTTAGGTACGTCTCATGGGGGAGGTGATAAGTCAACTACTCTCCCACTACGTAGAGTGGTAATTGCGCTACATTGCTCAGGATGGTCATGGGGTGTCGAGCTAACACTAGTTTGACCTTGGAGAGGTCTTTGGCCCAGGGAAGGAAACTTGCCCTTCTCTTGGATACTCCACAATGATTGCAACTGTGAAATGTTCGCATTCATGTCATTCATCATGCGCTCATGCCTAGCATTAGTTGCAGTCTGGGTATTGATAAAGTGGTTGATAGTATCCTCGAGACTTCTCCGCGGTGGCGGGATATAAGATCCTTGAGGTGGTGGTGCTTGCACATGTCTTTTCATGTGTGGGGCTTGTTGAAAGTTTTGTGGTGGAGGAGGGGCAACATGGGAAGTAGGGTTCATCGCAGCGTGTTGTTGCCCATAGCTAAAACCAGGGTGGTTTTTCCAAGAAGGGTTGTAAGAATTCCCGTGCGGTGCACCGAAATTACCCTTAAAACCTCCTATACCACTAACTTGCTCTTGAAGCATTGCTTTGTAGGCGGGTATCGTCGGGAAATCCTCAGTTGAATGTCCCGTCTCACAAATGGCACACACCTTTACGACTGGGTTTGGAATGGGTCCAGCTGGTCCTTTTCCATATATCTCGCACAGATCTCGAAATCCTATCTCAAGAGTCTCTAATCGGCTATCCGTCATAGAATTCTTATCTACATCGAATAGGCCGGATGCTGACGGAGTAGTGGTCGCTTGTCTATTTAGATTTTGAGTGTTGGGATCAGAAGTGTCCCAGGATTGGGTAGTCTCGGCGACATACCTCAAGTGAAGCTCAGCATCCTGGGCATCTAAATCGATAAACGGACCACTTCCCATTGTTTCAACAAGTTGTTTGGAGTTAAGATTCAACCCATTATAGATAAAAGAGATGACTTGCGCTGAATCAAATCCATGATGGGGGCATGAAGCAACTAACTCGTTGAAACATTCATAACATCGATGGAATGACTCATTTTCAGCTTGTCTGAATGCTTGAATTTGAGCCTTTATGGAGATTGTTCGATGTGGTGGGAAGAATTTCTTGAGAAATTTCGACTGTAGCTCATTCCAGGATGGAATCGAGCTTGGAAGTAAAGACCATAACTAGGCCTTAGCTTTATCTTTGAGCGAGAAAGGGAAGAGTTTGAGGCGAATTACCTCTTGTGTGCAGGTTTGATCATTGAGAGTATCACACACGTCCTCAAATTCCCTAATATGGAGGTATGGCGTTTCAGAATCCATACCGTGGTAATGCGGTAGCATCTAGATCATCCCATTTTTGAAATGGAATTGTCCGGCATTATACGGGAGTATAATGCATCCCGGAGTGACAGTACGCTCGGGATATAGGAATCCTCTAATCGGACGGTATGGGGGCTCTTTCGCACCGGCGGGTGCACTGCTGTGTTGCGACATCTCTTCCTCACTTATTGACTCAGTTCTCTCACTAGGCGTGCTCGGGGTGTGTCCTAAGAAGGAAAAAGGAGTGTTATCGGAGACTGAGTGAGACAGTGTGGGAGGTGGGACCCAGAACTGTGGGGCATTTGGAGTGTGGGGACTATCAGGATTATACTCAACAATTGGATTTTCGTGAATGTTGGTTGGAGTATTATGGGGTGTGGGAGTGGTTTCAGAATTTTGCATTGAGCTTAGGAGAGGTGATGAAGAATCTTTTTTTTTTTGAATTTTTTTTTATATGTTTTTGGATTTTTAGAGATTTTTGGTCAAAGATTTGGGTGGACTCAATCTAATCCTAAGTCTACCTAATTCCCCGGCAACGGCACGAAAAACTTGACGCGACTGAAAATGTGTCTCAGATGTGCGTTCACTCTAGGATCAAGTGTAAGCCTGTCGCTCAAGTAATAATCCCAGTAAGTTGGGTATCGATCCTCAGGGAAAAAGGACAACGGAGTTGTGACGACGGGAAAAAACGGAGGAACCCTAACCTTGACTCTAAATAGAAAAAGAAAATTTGATTTGGTTTTGAGATTGATTACAGCTAAATGCGATAATGAAAATAAGAAAAGATGAAACTATACTATTCTACCGAAATTAAGAATGAATGATGATTCGAAACTTTTTTGTTCAAATGATGAGAGAAATAGGACGGGAATATAATCCCCCAACCCTAGTGTAGTGCAGTTATAATATTAATCTTAAATTTATCTGATTGATTTGACCCGGAATTTAGTACTCCCAATCATTATGTATACGAGGTTCAAGCCCACGTCATACCTAATCCGAGGATGAGTAAATCAGTATCGCGATAGTAGCACTCGAATTGCACTCTAAATCATCACGAGTACCCAGAGGCAAACGAGATATAAAGATCTACAATCGTTGTGCAACTACGCAATACGATCAAGGTCAATCATTAAATTTAGTGGATTAATTTTATACACACGCACTAACACATCAGACTGAGTTCATGCATCCCGGCCTTGGGAAATCTAGCCTAACATGTTGAAAAGAATGGAAACAAGGATTAATGTGCAGGAACTCATAATTACTCTAAGGAAAATAGTAATTAGATGCAGAAAAGAATTAGAACTAAAAATTACCGACTAAAATTATCCAAGCAATAAGTGAAACAATGAAAGAAACAAATACTCACAGAAATCATTGAATAAAATCTTCAATCCTTGAATTAAATCTGAAATTATTAACTAAGCTAGGGTTTCTGGAAAAGAAGAGGAAAAACCTACTAAATCTTCGTACTCATAACAATACTAAATCGGGTCTTTTATACCCTACAACAATATCGGAAGTCAGCTGCACTAGGAGTATTTTTAGGAAGAGAAAAGATTTTCAAATCTCGAAGACCGGACCGATCCGGGGCTTAGGCGGACCGGTCTGCCCCCAAGGCGGATCGGTTCTTTTTATTTTGGGGCGGATCGGTCCGAGGGCGGACCGGTTCTTTTTATTTTTTACCTCCTTCGGTTTTCATGCGATCCGGGGTCTTCTGGAGTTTGGCAAGACGGACCGGTCCAGGGAGGGGCGGACCGGTCCGGCTTTTTGACTTTTTGGTTCCTCTTTGACTGCTCATAACTTTTGTTCTGGGATTCCGATTGAGATGACGTTTCTTCCTTTGTGCTCGTGAATGAGATGTCTTCAACTTCTCTTTAGGTACCTCATCCGAATTCCGTGTAGAAATTATGCTTTTGCCCTACAGACTTTTCCTTCTTTCTTTCTTGATTCTTCCGGTTTCCTTCTTTCGTTTCTTGATTCTTCCGGTTTCCTTCTTTCGTTTCTTGTCCTCAAATACCTGTAAAATCACTACAAAATACCAGAAACTCGGTGTACTCATTAGGATCAGTCAGTAGCACAATTATGAGATAAATCCAACTCAATTACGTTGTTCGAGGTGCTAAAAGTAACTAAATCAAGGGATAAATTAGGAAGAATTTATGCCTAATCATCCAACTTAGGATTCCATATTTTAAAATTAAGTTTACTTTTTTACGTTTTGAGGTTTAAAATTAAGAGTGGATCTTAGAAATTTCGCAAAAGATGTATGTGTATATGTATGTGTGTGTGAGAGAGAATGTGTATGTTGCATGTAGTGTGTGAGAGAGAGAGAGAGAGCATGTGTGTTTGTGTTTTTTTTGTGAATGTGTTCTGTGAGAATGAGTGTGTGTGTGTGTGAGAGAGACAGAGAATGTGCATGTATCTGTATGTGAGGAAGTGCGTGTGTGAGTGAGTGAGTGAGAGAGAGAGAGAGAGAGAGAGAGAGAGAGAGAGAGAGAGTTTATATGCATGTGTGTATGAGAGAGTGTGTGTATGTGTGTGAGTTTATGTGCGAGAGGGTATTTTTATATCTCCACAAAAGTAAGCTACAATTATCGAGAATATATGATTCCCCCATTTTAGAAGGGAAACGATAATTTCAATTTCATGAGGAATTTTAAATTTCAAGGATTTTTAAGTTCCCCCCCCCCCCCCAAATTCCAACCAAACAATGTAATTCTACATTAAGGGAATTCTAAATTCCAGTAATCCTAAATTCCATTTCCAAACCTCGAACAAACGAGACCTATAGCTACAATTAAGTTTCACTTATAGTAATTGATCACCTGAAGGGTTCAAAGTGATGTTGCAGAAATGAGCTTGGATTTATTGTGGAATTCTAATTTTATGAATTCCAGCCCCTCCCCCCCCCCCCCCCCCCCCCACACACACACACACACATCAAATTTCAATGTAAATTCAGTAGAACTTGTACATTAGTGAAATAATCTTGTGATTAATTTTTAATTTCATGAAATTGATATATATTTTTTATATTATTTTGATTTAAATAATCTGCATTATTTTGGAAAATGAGAGTGGAAAATCGGGGGACTTCAATTTATGATTTAAATTTTAGATACTCATAATTTTAGAATTAGACAATTTAGAAAAGGTTTAAATTAATTAAAATACATGAGATTAATTTGTCATTTAAATTAAGAAATCATTGTTTTTATAAAGAAATGCCTAAATTTTAAAATATTAAGTGGGAGAGGGATATAAAATAAACCTCATGATTTCTATAATGTTTTTATATGTGATACATTCAATTCCTCATTTTAGCTCTAGTGCTTTCCTCCTCAATGACAAGAATTAATTTCAGAATCACTAGTTAAAAATTCTTAAGTGATATTTCTCAAAACACAATAGTAAGTGTGTTCGATCCCCAACGAGAAAGTTCACGACAAGAAGATTTTATATTGAGAGTGAACTAATGGGATATAATTGGACACAAATAGTGATATCCTCGTCAACTTTGTCACTGCCATTTATTATGGTACTGAAACTTCGATTGTTTAATTTTATTTCATAGAGATTTCTCGAAATGTCTAAAAAATAAAATTAAATAAGTTTTCTTTTTCAAATTTAAAGTGAATAATTTAAGCTACCAAAGATAATTTATTTTATGAGAAATTAGGCTTCCCAACAAGATTAGTACTAATTATTTGTAGAGGGGTGCTAAATTAAAATATGATTCAAATTTGAATATCTAAAAATCTTATGAATGTTTATTTCAAATATGATTCACAAGTTACTAATATGAGCAGTATTATCATTCTCATACTTTAATCCTTAAAGAAAAGGAGACCCGTTAAATGACTAAAAATAAATCAGATAGTGTTAATTCACTATGAATATAAGTTTGTCTTAATTGTAGCAAATCATGACAAACCTACTATAGAGGTATCAAATGTGGGAACTTCATATAAATAGGAATTGTCATTGATTAATTTTCTTTAGAAGTTATTGGGAAAGCCACTACCTATAATTTGAAAGGATAGAGGAAGAAGAAGAAGAAAAAGAAGAAGAAGAAGAAGAAGAAGAAGAAGAAGAAGAAGAAGAAGAAGTCTCAAAAGAAACTTACGGGTGTAAAGATAGAAGTTAAAAATCAGAGGTGGCGAGAAAGCCCAAACGTAAATGTTCTCACTGCAAGCTGTTAAGAAAATGAAAGTAGTAATGTTAACTATTCATCATAACAATTTTTGTATTAATGGAAATTGAACTAGCTATGTAGGAGACATGAATATAATATTTGATAAATCGACAAATAAGCTCCTATTCATATAAGACATTTCCTAATAGGCCCTATGAAAATATGTTTTTATCAATATGTCTTATTTGTAGTGAATATTCACTACGTGTTTACAAATAGTACGTATTGGATCAAACATATTTTCTCATGGAACTTGCTGGAGCAAAAGAAGATCGTAGGACCTATTGAACTACATACTTAGTAAATGAGACTAATGGTTAAAAAAACCGTTTTATTTTAGTTTCTAAAATTGATCACGAAAAGAAATTAAGTAAATTTTAATGAGAGTATTCTTATTAAAAATAGTAAAACATTTTATGTATACCCGTATATTAGTATACAATTTATATATTATTGAGGTATGTCTCACAAACACTACAAAATTCAGAATTAAGAAATTCATAAAGGAAATAACTTGTGGAGTAAATGGACTTTATTATTAGAATAAGAACATGTATTTTTCATTTATTCTTAGGTCAGAATTCTATTTAAAGGATACAAAAAATGTTTGAAGATGAACAATTAAGTTTATTGGAAGTTAAGGCACTTACAGTCTACAAATCTTTATTAGAAAACAAAATGGCCAAAGAGACATTAGAGCCAAAGATATGTTGGAATTGATTTACTCTAGTTTATGTGATACTATATCAACAAGAGAAAGAGGAGGATATGAGTATTTTATCATTTTAAGTGATGATTGCTCTAGTTCCTGATATAGATGGCAGGTTTGATGATCTTCATATAAGAGTTCCCCTTCAACTTAATAGGTATAAGTCTATCACATTAAACGTCAGTTCTTTTTCACTTCACCCATTTTCATCTTAATATCATTTTAACAGTGCATATACCAAGATACCTCATCTTGTATTCATCTTATCAGTTTGTCCATGACTAGATTAAAAAAATTAAAGGGCTTAACTCTTTAACCTTGATGGAGACCTACAGTAATTGGAACTCCACCACTTTATGTTCTACAATAGACACAACCTCATCATACATCTCTATGATCATATAAATATATCTCAGCCTGATTGTTTTATTTAAAACACACCATATTAAATCTATAGTGACTCTATCATATTTCTTTTATAAATATATTAATACCATATGAAGATTTTTGTTTTTTCTCTTTATACATTTCATTAGTCTTGTCAGTAAGTCAATAGCTTCCATTGTTGGTCTCCCGAGCGTAAATACTAATTTATTCTCAAATGCCCTTGTTCCCATTCTCAGTCTATATTCAACCACTCTCCCCCAAAGTTTCTTTATATGGCGCTTTAATTTAATTCCCTTATAATTTGATTTTTTCTTATAAATCTTACGTGTTTAATAAATAGGTACTAAGATACTTTTTCTCCATTAATCACACAATAATTTGAGTAATTTTGTTAGTCAGGGCACTCCACCCCCATAAACACCTTCAAACTCATTGGGAATACTTTCAGGTCTAAATCCCTCCTTGGTTTCATCCTTTTAAACAGTCTTAACTTCGTATCTTAAATCTCTGGAAAAAATATATTTTCTTGAAATCTCTAAGTTATTTAATAGTTAATATACCCCCATGTTTCTTATTTAACAACTTATCGAAATGACACATGTTCTAAAAAGATAGATGTACTTAATAACTTGTAAAAGTGAAACCATCTAGGGTTAAAAAACTTTTGACTTAATTATGAGGTAGTCCAATATTAGTTCTTCGGAATGCACTAAGTCCAACCTTATTTTTTTTAACGCATTAGTTCTTATTTTTAAGACTATAGAGCTTTATTTTACAAGAAAACCCATTCATTAAAGAAGACCAAGATACCCATTCATTGAAGAAGACCAAGATATATTATGTTTTGGCAAGGAATAAATCCAGTCTGCTTTCATTAGGGGAAATGAATTCCAGATTCACACTTAGCTTAAAAACTCTCTTTCTCTTAATATAATATAAAACTCTTCTTTTTTTAGAGATTAGAACAATATTTTAGCTTTCAGTTATCAGACTCAGCTTGTTCTCTCTTGTTATGGGTTAGTTCTCCACAAGAAAGAAGCAAAACGATTTTCTACAGCCAAAACTCAGGAATGAAAATTAAAAGATTATTTTAGGGATTTTTTTGACATAACACCAACGTTATAATGCCGTATTTGACATAAACCCCAATTTCATTATCTCTTAGGCATAACTCCCAAATTTTTAACACTGTCGTAAATTTGTTAAAACATTCGTATTTTATAATTAGAAATTACGAATTAATGGAGGATGAAGAGGTGGTAGTGGTGGGTTTGAATGAGAAATTAGGGTTTTGATTTGTGGAAGAAGATAAATGATATTATTTTGGTAAAAAAATAGAGTAGGATTTAAATCAAATTATGATAAACGATTTTTTTGACAAATTTGTAACGGTGCTAAAAATTTACGGGTTATGTCTATGAGATTATGAAAATGAAGATTATGTTAAATACGACATATAAAGCGGGGGTTAAGTAAAAAATTAGAATTGCTAAAAGTTGGTCTGACTAAGTGGTTTGTTTTTGCCTCTTAAGCATTCAAACATTAGAAGTGCTAAAAGTTGTCTGTGTCTATTTCTTTATTATATTTAAGAGGTTAATCATTGAAATTCAAACTTCAGACTTTCGATTCAGTTAATATATTTTTTTTGCTATTTTAGTACCTTGCTAATTTGCATTATTATACTTTAATACAATTGTAAAAAAAATTCTTAAATACTTTTTGTTGTTCAAAGTGGTCTTTAGTGGCAAAAACATAAATCATTGGCAATGAAAAAAGTATCAAAGTTTAATAAAATTAATGACTAGAAATAAAGTCTATTTACCAATATTAAGAACGTAGTAAACTAAAAAAAAAACTAAATAGAAACTTTTTAAAATTAACAGGCTACAAATGTTCGACTCTGAATTATTAAGCTGCAGAAGTGTCTTTAGATTTAAATATTGAATGCAAATTAAATTATTAATTCATATTTCACATAAAAGGAAATAAGAGCACACCCTATATTGTGAAATGTGCCAGATGTGAGGCTATTTATACGTTGAAATTTATTTTTAAATGAAAAAAATTAATGTTACCTTTATGGCGTGCAACATGTATGACCACCACCACCACAATAGTGACTATGTCTATTTGGGCCATTAGTGGAATCGTATAGTAGCCACAGCCTCGGTTGACGGTGAACATCCAACTGACACGCTAATGGTAAATCCGACTTTACATCGGTGATAAAAAAACATAAATTTACAAGAGCCATTTTTTCATAAAATGAAACAGAATTCCAAAATAATCAGTTGCTTAATTTTTTTTTATCATCTTTATGTGGTTGGGAATAACTTTTTTAGGGCAAAAACATGAAACTTGTTTCACAGATTAGTAAGAAGAAAATGTCACCTCTATTTCGGTCTGAATCGCAGAGATACGGTTTTCTTTGTAGATATGTATCCATTTATGGAAACATAAAAGAAGGAGGCCGTAAAGAAATTAACAGTTTTTTTAGCAATAAGTACCGTTTACTAAGTATGTAGTTCAATAGGTCCTATCATCTTTTTTTTCTCCTATTAGTCACATTAAAAAAGATTTTTTCTTAAATAGGTCCCATTAGTAAACATACAATGAATATTCACGTTATCTATCAACATGACCTATTGGTAGAAAAAAGTTAGGATAGGACCTAGTAGGAAATGTCTTACGTAAATAGGACTTATTTATCAAGCTCCCAATAAACAGGGACCCACGACCAAAGAAGAAATATGCCAAAAACTATGAAAAAATGGGCTACCCAAGTCTGATGAGCGACGGTTACTAAATTAAAGTCAAAAAAAGAAAAGGAGATAGCCATGTTATTATTTACATCGCTGGTAGATAGAGGGGAGATCTAGAGTCTTCAGTCGATTAGAAGGGGTCATAGATAGAGAAGTAAGTTGTTGGAGTTACCATATGAAGTTGAGGACGTGAGGAGTCCGATATTTGAGATGGATAAGGAATAAGCCCTAAAATCGAATGGTTTCTCATTACATTTAATTTACATGTGATCAAGTATCCTATAAAATGAAACATTTGGAAGTAAAAGCCCTTTCTTGAAACATGTTTAATCTAAATCCATTTTAAATAAAAGTTACATGTGTAATTTATTAAAATACCCTTGAAATATGCGTAATATATGAATTAAAAATAGACAGCTCAAAACATCTAACCAACTACCGCCAATAGCCATTACAAAAACTTTATCCCCTACACGTTTATTGAATTTTCATTAAAAGGGATCGAAAAAAGAAAAAAAAGATCTCCATTTTCATACCTTGGAATTTTGTAATACTACTATTTTCATACAAATTAAGAGAAGGACCTTTTGTAGAATGAAATGTAAGTTATTAATATATTTTTCATTCCCATATTTATAGTGTTAATATGCTGCTAAAATATAAATAGTAATTCCTTTTTCTTATCTTAGTAATGGCAATGATAACCAGAAGTGGAAATTCTGTTTCCAAGGCAGATTCATCAGAGAAACAATTTACTGATAATAGTAAACCTAAAAAACGGCGGGTTAAGTGATTAAATTGTTTCCTGCCATTGTTTTCATTTGAAATTACATTCAAATCTAATTAAGGAAATATTTGATACGTCTAAAATAATAGATGTTTGTAATGTAGTCATTGTCATGATATTTTTATATAGATAGATTGGATTGATACTTCTATATATATAAGAAATAGAGTATATTATGATATATATTTTTCACAATATATGTTATTTCTCAATGCTATATCACATTGTGATAAATAAAGCGACTATCATTCTGAAATGTAAATGGTTGTCAATGAGAAATAACTTTGGTACCAAATAATGATGTAATAATTAGCATTCTAATATGATATGTAAAAACTTTGCGACCAAATAATTATCATTACCCTTTGATATGTAATAGGGGGGATCCATGAAGAAAAAGCTTAAACATGTCTATCGTTCAACATTGGTTCAAACAATACTAGTAATTATCAAGCCGAATGTTACCACTAAACACAAAGCTACTCTACAACAAACACCATTCCATCAAATTTTCAAGGCTATATGGGAGGGAAGAGAAATAATTCAATCAATGAAGAAGTATGATGAAGATATATATCAATTAATTCTGATATATAATAATAAGAGAAATTTATTTGTAATTGGCTATTATACTCTAAAATTTAAAAGGTCATATGAAAAAGTTATTTGGGATTGATTGTAAAAGAGAGTATGCGAGATTACATACATCTATCCAAGCCAATTGAGAATGAGTTTGTGAAGAGATGTTTTATCAATGAGAAAAAGGTAACGTAACCAAACATCAAGCCAAAGATTGAAGAAATAATACTTTCAACAGTTAAAGGTGACATTGAGAATGTTGCTAGGTTGTTGACAACCTGCCTGGTAGGAACTGCCATGTTTGCGACATCAGGAATAATCATTGGATGGGGTTTTATTAGTTATGCAAGTGACCTCAGTAAATTCAAAAATTACAATTGGGTAAAGGAGATAACTGATTTTATGATGGAATCAGTTTTAGCTGATCATCAACACCCTGGAAGGTGAAAGGCTTTCTTACTGCATTGATGGTATGAAATTACGTGCATTTGTTAAGTTTGAAACCTTAATTGTATTTATAATTGAGAGTGCAGCTACAGCGAAAATATTGCGACTTCTCAAATAAAATCCTGTTTTTAATTAAACCCAAATTTTAGTTAAACCCTAAGACATGCATCTAGATGATTTATCAAATAAAATATAGCATGCAGGATAAAAAACAAACAGTTTCAGGAAAAATCCCCCAAAGGGGCAAAACCTTTTATTTTCACTATAATTTGTAAGAAAACGGCTTACAATCGAATTACAATGAAAATACAGTGACTAAGAATTACCCTCAGGTATCGAATTCTGTAGTCGGCGGCTGGAAATATCCCTTTCCAGGAGGGCAGCAATGAATCCACACGCAGCGAACCCAGATGAACCTCAGTCCAATCAACCTAGGAAGAATCGCAGCACTCCTCAATGACACGCAACCATGAAACTTTGTAGAGACTCCCTCAGCAATGACACGCAACCCTCGGTTGCAAAGATCTCCCCATAAAGATGAACAGTAGCAAAGCTTGTGTTCTAGGGTTCCAAAAGATTCACAAAAGTAATTGGGATTTTTGTGTGAATCAAAAAGATGTTTTGTACATCAAAAAGGTGAAGACTTAGAGTATTTAGGACTCTGAAAATCGTCTTTAAAAGTCTTAAAAAATAACTCCTCGAAGTTGGCTTTAAATAGGAAAACTTTTAGCCTAAAAAATCTGCAGTGAATCTGGCCGAATTTATCCCAGTCGGACCGGTCCGGTTCTGAGGCGGATCGGTCCGGTCAAGCGGATCGATTCTTTTATTTTTGGCCTCCATCGGTTCGCTTGCGGTCCGGGGTATACTGGATCTGCAGCAAGCGGATCGGTCCGGTATGGGGCGGATCGGTCCGGTTGCGGATCGGTCCGGTAGGGGGCGGAGCAGTCCGTTTTTCCCAGAAAAATAAAATCCTTTTAAAAACCTCATTTTGCTTGAAAAAACTTACTTCTTATTTTTATAAAAAACATTTTATAAAAATTTCCCAATACTAAATATGAACTTTAAGGGACGTAAAAACAAAATTTTACCAAGTTCATTCTCGCAGAGGCTATGATGTTGAAGACACTTTGATATTCGGATCCGTTGATGTAGATGCGATCTTGAGATTCTTCAACGGTGTAACGGCGTACGACATACAAATTGATAATGGACAAAAATGTCCTTACAATAATATTTTACTAGCATGATTTATAAATTTCAGTACTGGTTGAGTGACAAAATTACTATCATAAAATCAACATCTCCATTAGGAGAAACATGATTTCTAAAGTCGTCCTTAGAACTTAATCACAATAAATTAATGAAAAGTGAAGGGAGAATTAGTCTTATTCTACCGAAACAGATACTTAAAATTTCATTAGTAATATCCTGTTATTTTGAGGACTTATTTGTGAATATTATGTAAGATTTCGATAGTACATATTTCAAAATAATTTATCTTGGTTTGAAATCGAATTAAACATTTATATATAAATTTAAATGGTTTTTGGACGATTTATAATATTTTAAATATTTAAAGTTAACAATTTTGAATTTAAGGGAAATATAGTAATATGCGTTAGCTTAGGCTCCAAGCTAGGGTTTGAGAGAGGGTCTATATAAGGAATGTTAGGGATGATTTTAAGTACGAGAAGAGAAAATAATGAGGCCGAAAACGAAATCTAAAGATTCAAAAAAGATTGGAATGAAAAGCGTCATATTTGAGTATTTTATATCTTCTTTTTGAGTGCTTGTGGATGAGATTTGAGAAAAGCACAAAATACATACCTGAATCAATTTTTCGTATAGAATCCAAATCAGAAGTCGGATTGATGATTTGGATAATTTCTAGATCGAATTTTTTTGGGTTAATAAAACATGCCTATAATTGTGGATTTTGACTCTCTTGAGCTAGTTTCGTTCTCTCGTTATTAATTTAGTGTGCTACACATATTCAATCTTGATTGTATAGTTATATCCATGATATGTGTTGCATTTATATGTAATATATGCTTGTATAATATATTCATTATTGCACTCTTTTTGTATGTGTTATTTTCATACTGTGCAGTTTGGGTAACGAAACTAGTTGATTGTACGAGTGTGCTGGGTTATGTAAATTGGGTAGCAAACATGTACACTTGATTTATAGGAATTCAATATGAAATTTGTTCGAATTGAGAGAATGATATTATTATTATTATTTTTATTATTATTATTATTATTATTATTGGAGAATGCATAGGCATTCCTTAGCAAAACCACTCGCGGGATGGGGTGTGTTGTCGGATAAAATTTTGTTTATTATATAAAGATTAGGCCATAGACCCCAGTTGGTGAGTATGTCAAATGTTAGTATAGCGGTGATGTCAGGTTATGATGGGCCGTGTGCCCGAATTATTTAATTTATTTTTGGTGTCCATTGAATTGTTCCGAGGATAATTTACAGGATAGTGGACGATAGTCCATACCGTACTGTGGGAAGTGCGACGAAAATTTTGATATATGGTCTTAGATTTTTTAGTTCCCACGGTGAGATCCCAAGTATTAATTATATTATTGGGATTTTATTTTGAATGTTCATATTGCATACACTCTTGTTTATGATACACGGACACGTGAGTATGTGTAGTTACACTTGGAGCATTTATACGACCTATTGATTTTCCCTCTTCCCCCTTAGCTTGTTGTATTTAAGGTTTGATGCGAGATGATATTTATGGATTCGTTGGTATTGAGATCGTCGATAGAGGCTTTGGATATTTATTTTCAAAATTTAAATACACCGCCTTGTTTATAGTAAATTATTTTGCAAAAAGACATTGAGATTTGATAACATTGAGACCTTCTATTTAGTTTATTTGTGTATTTTTGCTGAAGCGAATTTATGCTCAAGCTAAATGGTACTATTTTATAAAAAAAATCTCTAATTTATCAATATTTTTCAGTAGCACCGCCCGGAGTGTTACAAAGTGGTATCAAAGCATAGGATGTTCATATTCTCAGGCTTGGGGTTTGGTTTGTTGAGAGAGATTTTATTTTGTCTAATTTGGGTGATGTTGAACTTTCTATTCGAATATAATGGAATTTTTTTTGGGTGAATCTCGAGGGAGTAATTCCTTTTGTGGGGGAAAATGTAATATCCCGTTATTTTGAGGCCTTATTTATGACTATTATATAACATTACGATAATATATTTGAAAACAATTTATTTTGTTTTGAAATCGAATTAAACATCTAAATTTAAATTTAAATTATTTTTGAAAAATTTATAATGCTTTAAAATTTGTAAAGTTAATAATCTTGAATTTAAGGCCAATATAGTAATATGCGTTAGATTAGGATCCAAGCTAAAGTTTGAGAGATGGGATATATATAAGAAATATTAGGGCTTATTTTAAGAGTGAGAAGAGAAAATAGAGAGGCCAAAAGAGGAAACCAAAGATGCAAAAATGAGTGGAATGAGAAGTGTCATTTTGGAGTGTTTTATATCCTCTTTTTGAGTACTTTCGAATGAGATTTGAGAAAAAATCAAACCAAATACATGACCCGATTTTTCATGTAGAATCCAAATCTGAAGTCAGATTGGTGATTCGATTTAATGGATATTCCTATTTTTTGGGGTTCTAAAATAGGCCTACGGTGATGGATTTTGACTCTCTTGAGGTAGTTTCGTTCTCCCAATGTTAATTTAGTATGCTACACATATTCAACATTGATTGTATAGTTATATCCTTTCTATGTGTTACATTTATATATATTATATGCTTGTATGCTATATTCGTTATTGCACAGATTTTATATGTGTTATTTTCATGTTGTGTCGTTTGGGTAACGAAACTAGTTGATTTTACGAGCATGTTGGGTTATGTAAAATGGGTAGAAAACATGTGCATTTGATTTATGGGAATTGAATATGAATAATTTTTGAATTTATAGAATCATATCATGATGATTATTATGGAGAATGCATAGGAATTCCTTAGCCTAACCACCCGCTGGGCGGGGTGTACTGTCGACTATAATTTTATTTATTATCTAAAGACTACGCCATGAACCCCGATTGGTGAGTATGCCAAATGTTATTATGGAGATGATGCGAAGATTTTATGGAGGTGATACCAGGCTATGATGGGCCGTGTGCTCGAGTTATTTTATTTATTTTTGGGGCTATTGGAATGTTTCGAGGATAATTGACAGGATAGTGGACGGTAGTCCATACCATTATAATACCCCATATTTCTACGTATTTAGAATTTAATTAATTGGGTAATTAAATAAAAAAATATGTTTTAAATTCAATTACGTGAGTGGAGTAATTTAATGTGATTTAATAGTTAAATTACGCGAGTGAAGTAAATTAATGCGATTCAATGATAATTATGATTATTAAGGGATTAAATAATAATTGTGATTATTAGATATTAATCGATAGATAGACAGTGATTAATATTACGACTCAAATTTACTAAGTGTGAATAGTAAATGTTGATAGTTAATTTGTACGACATAGAAAGTGATATAAACGTAGTTGATTATATCTCAACCGAGTGTAGCGTGTCGACTAAATTGAGGGTGAGATAGGAAATTGTTTTTTAGTGACTCGTATGATAATTTAGAGGTCACATATGATTTCGAAAGGGTCGAATTAGTCAAAATAGTATACCCGGGGGTACTAGTCGGGTACCGGGGCATTTTTGGAAAAAGTCGGGACCGTTTGGGGGCGTTTTAGTCTGGGTGAGGAGACCTTCGAATTTACAAAATCTAAATGAGATTATAAGAGTTGAAGGCTAGGGCTGGAGGAGAGAAAAACACACAAAATACATTAGAGAGAAGCGAGAAACAATTCTCAAGCCTAAAGAAGAATTAGGAAGGATTCAAACGGTCCTTGCACCACAAATTAGTTGGGAAGGAAGATTGGAGGAGAAATACAAGCAATCACCAACAACAATCACAAAATTAGATCATCTTTGAATAAGGCAAGTGGTTATTTGAAAATTATTTTGAGTTATAATATCCATGCGTAGGATTTAGAAATATATTGACTTTGATGAATATTCTTGGAGAAAAAGAATTGATTAATTGCATGTTTGGGTAGAAATAGCGTGTTGTTAGATTTATATCTGTGGAGGATTGAAAATCAGAGGAATCATGGTTGTTAGAAGGAATTAACATCTGGGTTGATGATTGAAAACATTGGAAGAATATGACATACTAGGGTTCTGAATAATTAGAATATTTGAATTATTCTAGGCCAAATTGGAAGGATTTAAAATGTTTAATTCGTTGGAAATCATCCTAGCATGTGTAGAAATGGTTAGGTATTGTTAGATACAAGTTTTGTGGACTATCATGGGAGATAGATAATTTAATAGGGTGGAAAATGCAAGAAGAAGAAGAAGAACTGCATCTATCACTATTCGATCGATCGATCGACCCTTTAATATCGATCGATTGACCCAGGCTGATTTTTGGTTCTTTTGTTGGTTGAGTTCTATTAGATTATCGACGCATGAGGAGAACCTTAGGGATGATATTTTACCTATGTAGGGACTTCGAGAGTACCAGTAGGTGTATAGTGGGGGTTCGTTATAATCATTGGGTGCAAGATTTAAAGTGATGGACCGACAAGGATAAACCAATCGGGTAGTACATCGAGAATTCAGGATTTAATTAGGTGGGGTGTGACAGATGGTATCAAAGACCTTCAGGGATGCTATAGACACTGGAGATTCCCGTGTGGAAATGGGAGAGCATTTCTATGGACTTTATTACTGGACTACCAACGTCGTAGAGGGGTCACGATTCCATGTGGATGTTAGTGGATCGGTTGACCAAGGTAGCTCATTTCTTACTGGTTCGTATTGATTTTGATAAGATGTAGTACGCATAGCTATTCATTTGAGAGATCGTTAAGATGCACGAGGTTCCTATTAATATTGTGTCGGACAAAGACGAAATATTTATGTCGCATTTCTGGCAGATTTTTCAGGAGGCCATGGGCACAAACTTGCAGTTGAGTACGACGTATCACCCGCAGATAGACGGGTAGACTGAGAGGGTAACTTAGATGCTTGAGGATATATTGAGGATGTGTATCCTAGAATACAAGGGAAGTTGGGAGCGATATCTTCCATTAGTAGAGTTTGTATATAATAACTCTTACCAATTAACTATCGGTATGGCTCCATTCAAGGCACTTTATGGCAGACCTTATCGTTCGCCTGCCTGCTAGATAGAGGTAGAAGATAACAAGCTATTGGGGCCGGAGATGATACAGGAGATGTCTGCCAAGATAGAGTTGATTCAAGGACGTATTCGAATAGCTCTGGATAGACAGATGAGTTATGATGACGCTGGTAGGAGACACTTGGAGCTAGAGGTGGGCGACCAGGTGTTGATTCGGGTATCTCCTTTGAAGAGGATTATGAGGTTCGGCAAGAAGGGAAAGTTAGCATCGAGTTATGTGGGACCGTTTCCTATTATTGAGAGGGTTGGACCGATAGCATACATATTGGGACTCCCAAAGCATCTTCATCGAATACACGACGTGTTCCATGTGGCGTCGCTGAAGAAATATAGGAGGAGTAAGAGAACCTTCTGGCACGTTCCACTTGAGGAGATTGATTTGCAGCCAGATATTTCATATGAGGAGAGACCCGTGTCTATTGTGGATCATAATGAGCATAAGCTTCGATCCAAGGTGGTGCCGTTAGTGCGAGTATAGTGGGGACACCTCAATATTAACGAGTCGACATGGGAGTTGGAGGAGGTTATGCGAGAGCAGTATCCAGAGTTATTCACAACATGTATATCCTAATTTTGAGGACAAAATTCCTTTGTAAGGGGGGAAGTATGTAATACCCCATATTTTTGCGTATTTAGATTTTAATTAATTGAGTAATTAAATAGAAAATACGTTTTAAATTAAATTACGTGAGTGGAGTAATTTAATGTGATTTAATAATTAAATTATGCGAGTGAAGTAATTTAATGCGATTCAATGATAATTATGATTATTAAGGGATTAAATAATAATTATGATTATTAGATATTAATCGAGAGATAGACAGTGATTAATATTGTGATTCAAATTTACTAAGTGTGAACAGTAAATGTTGATATTTAATTTGTAAGGCATAGTGAGTGATATGGACGTATTTGATTATATCTTAACCGAGTGTCGTGTGTAAATTGAATTGAGGGTGAGATAGTAAATTATTTTTTAGTGACTCATATGATAATTTAGAGGTCATATGATTCCCAAAGGGTCGAATGAGTCAAAATAGTATACTCGGGGGTACTAGTCGGGTAACGGGGCATTTTTGGGCTAAATCGGGACCGTACGGAGGTATTTTTATCTTTTGGCATATGGGGGTGAGGAGACCTATGAATTTACAAACTCGAAATTCGATTATAAGGGTTGGAGGCTAGGGCTAGAGGAGAGAAAAACACACAAAAGCCATTAGAGAGAACAGAGCAACAATTCTCAAGCCTAAGGAAGAATTGGGAAGGATTCAAAGGGTCCTTGGACCACAAATTGGTTGGGAAGGAAGATTGGAGGAGAAAGACAATCAATCACCAACAACAATCACGAATTAGATCATCTCTGAATAAGGAAAGTGGTTATTTGCAAATTATTTTGAGTTATAATATCCATGCGTAGGATTTACAAATAAATTGATTTTGATGAATATTCTTGGAGAAAAAGAATTCATTAATTGCATGTTTGGGTAGAAATAGCACGTTGTTAGATTTATATATGTAGAGGATTGAAAATCATAGGAATCATGGTTGTTAGAACGAATTAACATCTGGGTTGATGATTAAAAATATAAGAAGAATACGGCATACTAGGGTTGTTGAATAATTAGAAGATTTGAATTATTCTGGGCTAAATTGGAAGGATTTAAAATGTTTAATTCGTTGCAAATCATCTTATCATGTGTAGAAATTGTTAGGTATCGTTAGATACAAGTTTGGTGGACTATCATGGGAGTTAGATAATTGAATATGGTGAAAAACGCATGAAGAAGAAGAAGAAGAATTGCGTCTATCACGGCTCGATCGATCGATCGACCCTTGATCGTCGATCGATCGATGGAGTCGATCGATTGACCCTTGAATATTGATCGATCGATCGACCCAGACTGATTTCGGGTTCTTTAGTTGGTTGAGTTCTATTCGATTGCCGACGCTTTAGGGGAACCTTAGGGATGATATTTTACTTATGTAGGGACTTAGAGAGTACCAGTATGTGTATAGTGGGGGTACATTATAATAATTGGGTGTAATATTTGAAGTTATGGACTGACGAGGATAAACCGATCGGATAGTGTATCGAGAATTCGAGATTTAATTAGGCGGGGTGTCACAACCAATCTATGGGAAGTGCGGCAAAAAATTTGATATCGGTTTTTGGGTTGTGTTGTTCCCATGGTGAGACCCTAGGTATTTATTCTATTATTGGGATTTTATTTTTAGTTTTAATATTGCATACACTCTTGTATATGATACACGCGCACGTGAGTATGTCTAGTTACACTTGGAGCATTTATACGAGCTACTAAATTTTTCGTTCACCCCCATAGTTTGTTGCAGTCCGGGTTTAATGCAAGATGATATTTATGTCATCGTTGGGATTGAGATCGTCGTTAGAGGCTCTGGATATTTATTTTTAAAATTTAAATGTACCACCTTGTTTATTGCAAATTGTTTTGCAAAAGGACATTGAGTTTTAATAAAATTTAATATGCTTAATCTAAAAGGTGTTTTTTTTATTGAAAAAAAAATCCCTAATTTATTAATATTTTTCAGTAACCCCTCCCAGGGTGTTACAAAGTGGCATCAGAGCATAGGTTATTCGTATTCTCAGGCTTGGGGTTATTTGTTCGTTACGTTATCCATTGAGATAGATTTTATTGTGTCTTATTTGGGTGATGTCGAACTTTATGTTTGAGTATAATGGAAGAAACTTTTGGGTTAATTTGGAGGACAAAATTCCTTTTTTTGTTGGGGGGGGGGGGGGGGGGGAGATGTAATATCTCGGTATTTTAAGGTCTTATTTATGAATATTATATAATATTTCGCTAATATATATTTGAAAATAATTTATTTTAGTTTGAAATTGAATCAAACATTTAAATTTAAATTTAAATGGTTTTTGGACAATTTAGATTGGTTTAAATATGAAATGTTATTTAAGGGCAATATAATAATATGCGTTAGCTTAGGCTCTAAGCTATGATTTGAGATAGGGGCTATATAGGAATGTTAGGGATGATTTTAAGTGTGAGAAGCGCAAATAGAGAGGCCAAAAATGAAATCCAAAGATGCAAAAATGAGAGGAAAGAGAAGAGTCATTTTAGAGTATTTTATATCTATTTTTTAGTTCTTTCGGATGAGATTTGAGAAAAATTCAAAACAAATACTTGACCTAATTTTCCATGTGGAATCAAAATCTGAAGTCAGATTGGTGATTCAGATAATTTCTAGGTGGTATTTTTCTGGGGTTCTAAAACAAACCTAGAATTGTGAATTTTGATTCTCTTGAGGTAGTTTCATTCTCCCCTTGTTAATTTGGTGTGCTACACATATCCAATCTTGATTGTATAGTAATACTACTATGTGTTGCATTTATACGTATTACATTATTGTATACTATATTCGTTATTGCACCAATTTTATATGTTTTATTTTCATGTCGTATAGTTCGGTGATCTTAGCACCCCTAAATCATCTTTCTTCAATTTGCATGAGACTAGAATTTTTTGTGTTGTCTTTTTTGATACCTAGGCCAAATGAGTGATGACATTGATGTGTACTTGGCACCGTTGGAAGAATAATTGAATCAGTTATGGGTAAACTGTATGAAAACATTCGACTTTAGAGAACAAGAAGAATTCATGTTAAAAACTATGTTGATTTGGGTAATTCATGATTTTTCGAGTGATGGGACTTTATCGGGATGTAATGTTCACAATTACTTTAGGTGTCCCATTTGTGGAGCGGAAAACAAATCTTAATATCTCAAGGATAATGGACAAATTATATATCATTCTCAAAGGAGAGTCTTGCCTACCGAGTACAAGTTAAGATTTGATAAATGTTCTAATTTTTTGTGGGTGGGGTAAAAAATAGGCTACCTCTCAGAAAGCTTTCAGGATGATAAACTAAGAGGAGGTATTCCAAATGTGTAACTAATGTGCTGAGGGATAATTCTAAATTCAATAATGTCAGGCATAAAAATACCCATGTTGAGAATGAATCCAGGAAAATGAAGGTGTGCTCTAGGAGGTAAATATTATTTGACTTACCGTATTAGAAGCGTAAATCCCTGAGCCATTTATTACATATCATGAATGCATAAAGGAACATCATTGAACATATTGTGAGCATATTCTTAGGTTTAATTCATTCGAAGGATGGATAAAAGGCATGACATGATCTTAAAGTGTTAAAAATTAAGCTGCAATTATGGTTAAAAGAAGATAATAACAAGAAGAATATAATTCCCCCTGGGGAATATACTTTGACCAGCGAAGAAAGAAAAATACTATTAGACACACTCTCTAATATGAAAATGACCTCTAATTTTTCATCAAACATGCAATGGATTGTGAGTTATGACACACATGATCTACAAAAGTGCAAGTCTCACGATTGGTGTATGATTGTTCAATTGTCCCTTTATTGTTTAAGAATTATTTCTCTAAGCATAAGTATTTTCGGAGCTCCACTATGTAAATTATCCTTTGCTCCACACTCTTGTGCGCAAAAGTAGTCAACCGAAAGCACATCATGGATGCAAAAAAAAATTCTACCTGAAGCAACTGGGGTGTTGGAGAAGTAATTACCCCCGACATTCTTCGATATAAGTATTCACTTGTTAGTGGACTTATTCAAAGAGGATCTTCTTTGAAGCCTAGTAAGATATCTATAGATGTACCTGTTTAAAAGTTAGATGAAATTTTTCAAAGAGCATGCTAAGAATACTAGGTAGATTGAATGATCCATCGCGGAGGAATACATTACTACGACGGAGGCATCCATGTCCGCTAGGGAATATATTACTGACCCTAACATTATAAGTGATGGAGATGAGTTCGGCGATGAAGTGGCCAAGTCATAGCCAAAGAAGTTAAATTGACAAGTTTATAATATATGCAAGTTACTCGTTATATGATTGAAACCTATGAAGATGTCGACAAGTGGAGAGAGTAAGGTCATGTTGCACTATTACTTTGTGTTGTTATCTTATATACTTGATTATCTTCTTAATAAACATTCAATGTAGAAACTATAATGCATCTAAGAACAGTAAAAAATGAAGAATGATTTCATATTCAATAATGAATTTAATGTTTAGGTATCAAAGTTAACAATTATTCCGTCAAACGTCCTTACCAAGTGATAAATAATGAAATCTTTAAAAGTTATATAATTAAAATATTAAATCCATAATTTTAGTTCTTGAAGATTGTTGATTCCATGTAAAGGCTTTTTCCTCTCACCACTGGACCCAATTTCATAGCACACGAGTATAAGAAGTATAGGCTGAACGATTATGTATTATCATTGAGCTCATGTGAGGAAAAACAGTGTTACACAAAATACCAACAATTCATATAAGGCTCTTACGTATTTTAGGGAGAGTGTTAAATAAAAAACCTTGTTGAAGAAAAAATTACTTATTATGGTGTAATTCAATTTTTTTTGAATGATTGGGTAAGAGTTGAGGAGAAAATGGTTGTAAAGTCAATTCGGGTACCAATTTATCAAGGTTCTAAAAAATACGGTGCATGACTGAGGCGTCGAGGCCAAGCCTTAAGCCTTAGAAGCCGAGGCGGGCCTCAGGCGTAAAAAGGCGTTTAGGCCTTTTTTAAATATATTTTAACATTTTGAACTATAACAAGGATAACAGAAATACTTAAATGGTACATACCTTAAAATAAGTCTGAATATATGCAAACTAAAATATTATTTTTTTAAATACTAAGAAAAAATAAAAAGAAAAAGAAAAAACGTGCGTTTTTTTGGACGAGAGGCAGGGAGGTTTGGGATACTATTTGTTTGCTCCAGTTTTTTAAACAAAGTCTTTAAAAGGCGATATCATTTCACTAAAGCATTTTTATTTTTTAAAAAAAGTGTGCCTTAAGCCATTTACCAAGAATAAGGCGTAAAAGGCTAAAGGCGAGGCGTTTCTCCCAAGCCTTAAGCCTAGGCGCGCCTAGGCGGAGCCCAGGCGGGCATTTTAGAACACTGCAATTTAATAATGGTAGACTTGTCTAAAATGAAGATCAAGGAGAATATGAATGATGAACCCTTTGTGTGCGCATTTAAAAAGGTCGAGTAGGTGCTTTATTTGGAGTATATAAAAAAAGGACCGTGGTCAGTTGTATTACATGTGACAAAATGTCTAACCAATAGAGTGGATAACTGGGATGCTGCTACTGAAAATCTGAATGACAAGCTGAACTTGAAACAATTTATAGATACTTTACGTGGGTACAATTATTTGTGTTATAAAATATATTGAGGATTTCAAATTTTAATTTGTAATATCTAGTTTGAAACAATCTCAAACATTAATTTATTGTTCATTAACTCTACTATTTGTTGTAATATTAAAATAATCGTATGAGTATTTCCATTTGATTCTTATATCCCGAACTTGAGTATTTCAATTTGAATTAAGTTGTATAGTATACTACTAAAACCTATTTTTTTTTCTAAATTTGTCATCATCAAACCTTCTACCTTGATAAAAGGATAAGGTGATGAGGGATCATCCAACAATAAGCCTATCAATTTTGAAAAGTATGGGAGAATAGTTAAAAACAAGAGTCTGCAAATGAGGCTGTTAGAGTTATTGAAATCAGTAATTGGTTTTGGGTACAAAGATCATAGGAACATGCCCATGGAAATGAAGATGGCCATTTAGGGTACCTTAGAGGTTTGACAATATATATATATATTAAATATTAGAATTTCATATTAGATTTCTTTATTTATTCTTTATATTTCTTGGATTTTATGATTGTTGGACAAAAAAAAATCATCTTGCCTCCGAAATTGCAAGAATATGTGTTTGCTAGTTTAGGTGGGCAATGGGAGACATGGAATAAGAGCATGTGGGCCCACTATTTTCGGAAGGACCGAGAGTTCTTGTTGTGGTGTAAGGAAACCATCCAAGATAAGGATCCAATCACCTTGGTCAGCTCGTAGAGGTTTGTGGATAAGGAGGCATATCAGAGATAGTTGTCCTCGAATGGCTCAGGAAGGACTAACTATTCAAAACTGTGGATGTGCACTACCCTGGGCGAACAGTTTACACGAAGGTGACATGAGAGGAAAGCCACATAGGATTAACTCCTATATAAAGATTCAGATGAAGATGGGTGAGATGACTAATTCGCAGGTCATAGAGTCCATCGTAAGTTATAATTTAAATTATATTGTCAATTTCAGACTGTTTATTTGTATTTTTTTTAAGACAATAACATGTTTTTATGTTATTTCAAAAGAGGCTAAAGGCGGTTCACAACACCTAGAGTTGTGCCAATAAGCCATCTCTGAGTATGGATGCACTGAGACAAGTGATGGGCCTAGGTAGAAAAGATCATACTTGGGGGTATCAACTCCAACTTAAGGTCCTAAAAATGTGTGTTGCTTGCGGTAACAATGGGTTATACTCCAAGTTAGACTTATATAAATAAGACACGTAATCGAAATTGGAAAGTCTACAACAAAGGAGGGACCAAATTTTTAAATGGGTCAAATACATAATCATGGATAAAAGGGAAGGAGAAGGAGAAGGCAAGGGATAAAGGAAAGGGCAGGGAGAAGGTGGGTGAGAGGACCACTACTCCACCCCCACCAAATAAGACCGACTTATCATCCCCACACGACATGTACTCCACCCCAACCCGACTATACCGATTCCATTGGGAAAGTTGGTAAGAGAGTATATCCTTAACATGCGTGGAGGTGACCAAATTTCTAAGGGAATGAAGGACATGAGCATCACTCTGAATACCATCGTGAACACCCGTCCATTGCATCCTTTTGAATCCCGGGTTTAAGTTATTGAGATCTTGGTGGGTAAAAACGATAGGCTATTGTGTTTGGATCAACAAGATAATTTTTGGCATATTTACGGCATGTTGCAGGCTTACATCATTTGGCAGAACTTTTTCCTCGAGAATTATTAAGGTTTTTATAGGATGTGATATTTGATAAAACTAGGTTGATGTAAATAAACTCACTATATTTTGATATGATTAACTTGAAAGATATTTAATTTGGTTTGATATATGGAATTTGTGTATTTTTTGTTTCGATTTCATTGTTATGTAGTATTGTATTGTTGATCTTTTTGATGTTGGTTTGAACAAAAATTGAATTATTTTAAATAGGTTTACTAATGGTCAGTAGCTACTGCCCAACTAATTTTTCTCCATGTTCTACAACTTTGTCATAGTCAAGAATCGTGATAAATAGTGACAGAAATAGGGTGCACATGCTCACAGACCTAATTATGAGATGTTCCAATGAATACTCTCACTTTTCTCCCTAGAGTAAATCGCGTGGTTGACAAAAGGTCCCTTGTGCTAACGAAAAAGTATCACATGTCACAGTCATGGACAATGACAAGATCGTGATAGAGGAAACATTATCACGATCAAGGACCGTGATAAAGATAGGGCACCCCATTTTTTTCTGATTCCTTAGTGTAAAAAGGACCTTACAAAGGGATATTGTAATGGTCCTTGATCGTGAAATAGTTTGTTGTCTCACTCAGAGTTGTCATAGTCACAACTCTCATTTAACAAAGTCCTTAACCATGACAATCCAGGTGAAAACATTGTAGTTCTTTTTTTTTAATTCCTAAACCCAATCTTAGTTTGGTTTATGTCTGTTCTAGGATGACTAACCCAAATTGGGTTGTACCACTAAATTCATGTGGGTATGTTGAATCTGAGGCCACTAATTTATTTAAAGTTGTAGGAAGTATTCTTAGGTGGGTTTGTGCCTAGTCTAGGCCAAGCATACCAAGTTGTTTTTTTAAACTATTTTTCCAGTTGTTTTTATAATGGAATTAAATCTTAGAGGTATAGTCATATAAATTCAATGCATTTAGTAACATGAATCATCTTTATTGAATTGAAATGCTTCCCCGTTTGAAGCTTTATATGGAAGACCATATCGTTCACCTGTATATTAGGTAGAATCGAGAAATAGTCAATAATTTGGTCCAGAGATAATCCAAGAAACTAATGAGAAGATACAAAATATACTAGAAAGATTGAAAATAACCTAAGATTGTCAGAAGATTTATGTAGATCAGCACCGGATGCCCTTAGAATTTCATGTTAATGATCGAGTATTTGTGAAAGTTTCTCCTCGAAAAGGAATTTTATGCTTTTGAAGAAAAGGAAAATTAGCCCCCAAATACATTAGATCTTTAACAATTTCTAATCATATTAGCCATGTAGCCTATCAATTAGAATTACTTGTAAAATTATCCAACATTCACAATGTATTTCATGTGTCCCAGTTACGCTAGTATATTTCTGATCCCTCTCATACCATTACATGACAAGCAGTTTCTATCGAACCAAACCATGAATTGAAATATGTCCTATTCAAATTTTGGATCGCCAAGTGAAATGTCTCAGGAATAAGTAAATCCCCTCAGTCAAAGTACTTTGGGAAAATCAAAATCAACAAGAATCCGTGTGAAAACTAGAATAAGTTATGCAAGATCAATATCTAGTTCTTTTCCAAGGTAAATTCGAAGATGAATTTTTTTAGGTAGGTAGACTGTAATACCCGAAAATTTTAAAAACCAAAAATATAGATAATTAAGTCCCTAAAGTATTTATTTTACACCCTTTTTGTGGCCATCCCTTCCTTTCAGGTCTCTCTCCTCCCATCTCGGGGATTTCTCGACATCGCGCATGCTCTATAGAGGGAGTGAAGGTCACGCGCCCTCTTCTTAGGAGCGCTTCAGCCATCGTCGATGTGGGGTGATGTAAATAGATGGAGTCTCCACCCTATTATTCATAAAAAAGCAAAAGAGCATGTTTCCGACTCGAGAGAGCGGCATCAAAGACAAACTGATGCTTATAAAATAAATAGTTCAGAGGTTCGGGGGCTAAGTTATGGAATGGTAAGGTGTTAGGCACCCATCCTGCGCTTTCAGTATCTCATCGGCTTATTTTACTATTTTCCTTAATTTCTTCGTGAAGTGTGTGTGCGTGTATACGTAAATGGATATCAGAATCACTCGACATATATCATGGAAAAGCTAGAGTGAGATCATCCAAAGGAATGTTCCCAAGATAATAATTCAAAAATGTGATGTGCGTGCTTATCGAGATATTGACCATTATAATGAAATGATAATATTGATCACACGTATGGTATAAATGATTAATGTATAGATAAAAAGGATGACAATGTAAAAGCGGGAAAAATTGGAAAATTGAAAAGTTGGACTCGAGTCTCAAGTTTTCGCCCAAAATGCCTACATAGCCTATAAAGTCATCAAAGTCCATGTAGTTCACATGCGGCATAAGGATGGGGTTTATCCCATAGATTCGAATGGGAGTTTATTATATGTGTGTGTGTAGGAAAGTTATTTCAGTTTTGAGAAAATGTGGTGAATAATCCCGTTGGAATTTATAAGCGTAACCCTCTTTTTCTTTGTTTTTTATATAGAAAATAAAGTATGTGAAATATAACTAATAAAGTAATGAGATGTTAATTTTTATGAACTAAAGTAAAAACTAGATTAAGAATTTATGTAACTAATGCGAAAATAAAGAATTTAAAGAGAGAAAAGGATATTTGGACCTTCTTTAGAGAATTGAGGCTTGACCTTGATCCTTGATGAGCTCCCTTGTATGTTAGGATGAATGTTGGATGGGAGAGAAGAAATTTTTTCTAAATTGGGTATGAAAATAATGGGAATGAAAGATGGAAATGAATTTCACACAAGGGAACTTCGGTGATGGTAGAAGAATGTTACCGAGATCACTAATATTGATGGATCTGAGCTCTGTTGGGAGTGAGATCATGACCTCATTTTATAGGGTATGGGGAATCCAATCGGTATACCCCAAACCCTGCCAATCGAAAGGTGACCCTAGACACACTGCCCATAGGTAGAGAAATGAACCTGCCAATCGGTAGTCTTGTGCAGATTATTTCGGAAAAATTGTCATAGAGCGCAATATATAAATCCAAATCTCACACGGGGCATACCACTAGAAAGATAATTTAGAGACTTACAAGAGTCCTTTGGGCTGCTCCCTAGTTCGGGAGATGACTTTAGGTCAAACAGGGCTCGGAAGCGCCTGTTGGTCTTTTGGACGGGAGATCATCGGATGGACATGGATTGTTCGTCCAATCTATTATTCATAATCATGCATGGGGCAGACCATTGGAATGTTTATGCGACACAATTAGATGTTCCAAAGAGCTTCACTTGGTTATGAGAGTTGACTTTGGTCAACTAGTGCCCGGAAGAGCCCGATCACCTTTCGGAGTAAAACGAGTTGTTCGTTCATACCATAAGGATGATTTGCACATTGGGCAAACCATTGGAAAGGGTTTTCATTTCCGTTCAAAGATTCATTCAGTCTCATTCAAGGTGAATAATTGACCTTGGTCAAATGGATCCCGGGAGCGTCCAGTGGCCTCTGAATCAGTTTTTGAGGGAAAATAGATTATTCGTCTAGATGATTATGTCATTTTATGTACGAGCTAGATCATTGGAAAGACTTTCCAATTCTAAGATTCATTGATCTTTTACTCTGACGATGAAGTTAATTGGGGTCCAATCGGGGCCTAGGAACGCCCTATGGCGTCCAGATCGATTTTTGGTAGTAAAATGGTTCGTTTGTCCGAACTGTTATGTCAACTGGTGCACAGGGTAAACTGTTAGATAGGGGATTAAATCGCTTCGAGGATTCATTGAGATTTTTCTTTGATGATAGAGTTGACCAGAGTGAAACGGGGACCGAGAGTGATCGATGGCCTCAAGATCAGTACTCAGAGTATGATCTAGGGTTTGTAGTGAAATGGGTAGGTTCTAGGGACCTAACGAGAGATGAGGGGGGGTCCAAGAATGTGGTGTCTACATATCCCCTCGACGGGTGAGCATGGAACAAGTGAACGCCGTCAAATAGACACAACATGATGTTTTGGGAAATAAGTTGATTATGTGGACCTAAAGGGATGAGGATGACCGATTCAGAGTGTCGAGGTCATTTTTGAGAACCTAAGGTAATGCTAGGGATGACCAATTTTACGGGCCGAGGTCAATTATGAGGACCTAAATATGGGAGCGACCAATTCTGTGGGTCTAGGTCAATTCTAAGGACCTTAAATAGAGATCGGCCAATTATGGGGGTCAATGTCAGTTCTAAGGACCTTAATTGGGGAGCGACCAATTCTGAGGGTCGAGGTAAATTCTGAGGACCTCAAGTGGAGACGACCAATTCTGAGGGTCGAGGTCAATTTTGATAACCTTAAGTGGAGAGTGACCAATTTCGAGGGCTGAGGTCGATTATGAGGACCTTAAGTGGAAGTGATCAATTATGAGGGTCGACGTAAATTCTGAGGACCTTAAGTTGGAAGTGACCAATTCGGAAGGTTGAGGTCAATTCTAAGGACCTTAAATAGGGGTGACCAATTCTGAATGTCGGGGTCAATTCTGAGGATCTTAAGTAAAGAGCGACTAATACTGAGGGTTGAGGTCAATTATTAGGACCTTAAGTAAAAGCCACCAAATCTAAGGGTCGAGGTTAATTATGAGGACCTTCATTGGAGAACGCTCAATTCTGAGGGTCGAGGTCAATTCTGAGGACCTTAAGTGGAGAGCGACCAATTCTGACGGTCGAGGTCAATTCTCAGGACCATCAGTGGAGACGACCAATGAGGGATGAAGTTTATTTTTAGGACCTTAAGTTGGAGTGACTGACTAACTATGAGCGTCAAGGTCAATTTTCAGGACCTTAAGTGGAGGCGATACCAATTCTGAGGGTCGAGGTCAATTCTGAGGACCTTAATTGGAGAGCAACAAATTCTGAGGGTCGAGGTCAATTTTGAGGACCTTAAGTGGCAGTGCGGGGAATATCTCTCCTGGGATTTTTTTCCTTTATGGGACTCTACTGGGGAGAAGATATTCGTCTGAGTATTATGTGGATGGATTGGGAAGAAGTTTATGTATGAAAATGGTAAACCGTCACTTCAAAAAAAAATGATACAAATTTGTAAACGATGTGTGCAATATCAACCGAGTTCGCAATTCTCTAATGGATTCAAACACACTTATTTAATTAGGTGTCTAAATTTGATCAAACTAAATTCAATTTTAATTCAGCCCCTATGTATGCATCTAAGTTTCATAAAGCATTAAATCATTCAAATTATGCATATAAAGCAAAGACGATAAATTCAGGAAAAAACCCTTTCGGGTAAAACATTTTTATCACTTTGAAAAGTTTTTAAGACGATTGACTTACATACAAACTGATAATCGCCCACAAGTGTAACACACAGTGTATTCATCAAACCTTCAAAGCTACGCCTCAGCCCGTAGTCCAAGTCGTCCACACGCAGAGATCTATGCTCGGTATTCGTCGATCAGCATTGAGTTCCCTCCACAAATCACATGGTATGGAGATTCTTTCTCCACAGAGGTTGAACAATATTATGGTTGTTCTTCAGGTTCCAAAACAATTCACATAAAGATATTGGGATTGTGTGAATTGAAAACAAAAAGGGTTTTAATCCTTAAATGAAGAAACCAAAAGTCTTCTACTAATATGCAGTGTTTGCAGAACCAAAAATGTGAAATATTTCATAAGAAAAAAGGAGTTGAAGAGTCCTTTAAATAGAAAACTTAAGGTGGCGGGTTGCTCAAACAAGATAGTATGTCATTTGAACGATATGCAATGTCGTTTGAACGATCGCTGCACTTCGCGCGATATTCCATATCTTTTGAACGACAATGAGATTCAATATTTTTTCTTTTTCTTTTTCTCATAAATGCACCGCCTCAAAAACTCCAAATTTTATATTTTGACGTAAAATATTTAAAGCTCCACTCTAACACTGAGAAAATATTTTATGCAAAATATCTCAATACTCTAAGTGCATTATTAAGGTACTATAAAACAAAACCTTACCAAAGTAAATCCCGCGGAGGCTTAAATATTGAAGAACCTTGATTATTTGGATTCGTGTTTATGTGAATGTGAACTTGAACTTATTCGAGAATGTAGCTGTACACGACATACAAATAGATAACGGACAAAAATGTCCTTATAAATCTACCCCAATGTCTATACCGATACAAAATAAAAATATATGAATTATGAATATCAAATGACCTATACAAATTTTCCCTCCCATGAACCCAAAACTGAAAAGGTAAATGACAAGTCTTCAAACTTTGCTTCAACAATCAATTATTTAAAACTTCAAGCTTTTCTCATCAGGGTGTGCAATCCAAAAATCTTCAATTGTACCTCCACACATGAGACAAAGCAAATACCTCGTGACGTATCGAGTTGAAATGATATAAACATAAAACATGTAAGCATAATCAAATCCCCCCATACTAAAACTCCCCCATAAATCATAATTTGTTATCCGCCTTTTTATTTGTTCGAAATAGACAAGGAAAAGAATAAACCAAATAAATCCAATCGGGGTGTCACGGTAAACAAAGCAAATAGACTATTTTTGAATTTTTAAAATTTTTCATACAAAAATGCAAAAATGATGTTATAAAAAATCACACACCGTGAATTTATACTAAGATAACCAAATCATGGAAACAAAATGAATGGGTGTGAACAAATTCGACAGGAAAATCGACTCAATCATATCATATGTGCACGATGCATAAGTGTACTCCTAGCGAATTAACATCAAAATAGTCCTTAGGTATAAAATCGTTGAATTTAGATGACATCATCTTCATCATATCAACAAATCAAAGTATAAATGATTACCACACCAATAACGTCCAAAACTATGTAATGTTTTTTCATGACTTTCAAGGACATGCAAACTGCTTTCAATTCCATCCAAACTCCATCATTAAAAGATAATGCATTTTATTTTTCTTATGAGGTGATGAAACTAAAACCTATTGGCCCATTTTTGGCGTATATTTCTTTTTATTGCCTTTCAATTTTTTGGGGCGCTTTTAAACCTCATTGGACCCCGGATAATTTTCAATTCCTCATTTTATTAGGTCCATTTAAATGGTGTCTTTATCGCAAAGGAAAAAATAAAATACCTTTCGCGGCCCTTTTCCGTTTTTCAAAATAAAATTCACAAACTCACAAATGGTTTATAACATGCATAACTTTTTCATCAAGCTTTATCTCATTTGGTTCGTTGTATAGACAGAATTGAGATGGAAACACTCAAACAACATGTGATAGACAAGCAGAAAAGTCAAGAAAATCCGTTTATGAGTCCAATAAAGGACAAATGAGTCAAATATGTAGATAACAACACTATATCATCTCAAATACTCCAAACTTTGTAAAGCACATGAATGACACAACATATTGTCTCAAAACACTATCAAATAGTCACATGGACATGGAATGAAATTGTGAATGGGTCATACTAAGTTTCTATTCATAAACGATGTAAACAAAATACAAAACTCCTTTTGTATTTTTCAAAATATTTCTTAAAAACAAAAATATTTTTGTAATTTTGAAGCACTATAAAGAATCAACCGAACAATTCCAAATAATATAACAATATGAACCACAATACTGAAACAGAGAACTACAGAAAAAACAAACAGGTCGTTCAAATGAGACTCAATGTCGCTCGAATAAAAATGCATGTCGTTATGACGACAACTTCACACAGCAAAATGATACATACAAGCAATAGGCAAAAAGTGTCATAATGTAAATAATCTTATGGTAGAAAAAATTCTAAACCTCAACTGGTAGGTGTGGTGGAGTTTTCCAAAGATGGTGACATCTTTTGAAACAACTCCATCAGATCATGAGAATTCTTGACCAAAAACTTTACTTCGTCTCGAATATTTGCAAACTCTCTATCATTATGTTCAAGCAAAGTATCATGGGTGGGTGCATGTGTGCGAACATGTGTAGGAGTAAAGCGTGACACATAACCCAATTTAAATCAAAACTCCCTAAGGTAGGTACACCTCTATCAACAACTCTAGGACGTGATCTCCTAATAGGTATGGGACCCCTAGGTGGGTTGGGTCGAGAGTCATGTGAATCCAACTCTAAAGTAGGAATCGACTCGGGTGCAACAAAATAAGTACACGCACCATCATGACTTATTCCTAAAATCTCACCACTCCCCAAAACAAGATTGAGAACCATCTTTCCCACCTTCTTAGATGCGTTATCCAAGATGACTTTAGCCTTTAGGGCGTGCTTAAGATCAATTTCTAATTGTAACACGCGGTCTATAAGCTCACTCTTTTCCCTATTCAAAGCAATCAACTGCTCACTCAAAGAAACCTTCACTTTCTCGAGTTGACTTGATTTTTCCTCAAACTCTTTCAAACTCTCAATCTCTCTCTCCAAATCTTTCACCTTGAGACCCAACTTGTTAACAATTTTTTATTTTTTAAGGTCCTGGCGTACAACTCTCGAAACACAATCTGTAACTCACTCTCATCATCACTAGCGCACTCGCTCACAGACTCGTTAGAAACACTCGAAACCTCCTCGGGGTTATCACGTGCATAAGTGTCCTCATCGTTGTGGGATAAAGTGGGCGTGCTCTCGTGATTGGCTAAAAAGTCAACACACATACCATGGGCTTTTTCATCACCGTTATCATCTACCTCATCCTCACTATCACTCAGGGTGGCTGGAATAACAACTTTCTTTCCCTCTCTCCTAGGTATAGTGGGACACTCAAATGACTTATGCCCTCTCCCCTAACACTCAAAACATTTCACATTTTCAAAATTTTCTTCACCTTATTTCTCTTTCTCACCGCTTTCTTTAGCCTTCTCTTTCTTTTTCTTTTTCTCCGAAAATGTTTTATTGGAAGAATTGTGTTTCAAAAATTGGAGAATTTTTTTAAAATTCTTTGCAAGTAGGGCCATGTCAAAATCAAACTCGTCCTCAAACTCGAACTCACAAAAACTCACTTTATTTTTCTTAGATTGAGCTTTAAGCGCTATCCCTCTATCCTTAGGTTTGACAGTGTCGGGAAACATGTCAATTTCGTACATCTGTAGGTCTCCAACCAACTCTTATAATTTCAGACGATTCAAATTTCCTAAGGTATTCAAAATTGTCACTTTAGGAATAAAACATTTAGGCAGCAATCTTAAAATGTTTTTAACCACTCAAGCATCAGGTATAGGCTCACCTAGGTTAAAACTAGTGCTGACAATATCGGACAAACGTGCATAAAATTCGTCAAAACACTCAGTCTCTAATACAATGATTATCTCAAATTGAATGGTCAAATTTTGAATTTTAGACTCTTTGACCGCGTTAGTACCCTTGTGGGTGAGTTGCAAAATATACCATGCTTCTTTTGATGTGGTGCACGTCATTATACGTCAAAACTCATCAGGGGTGACATGTCCGAAATTGCACTAAGCCCACATGAATTATAAGTGCTCCACCTAAACTCATCCGCAGTCCAGTCTGACACATGTTTTAAATTCGTGACATTATTTGCGGTGACAGTGGGAGGATTCCAACCTCTTTCAAAAATGACCCAAACTCTTTCATCGATTTCTTTTAAATGTGATTTCATTCGAGATTTCCAGTAAGCATAATTAGACCCGTCAAAAATTGGCAATCGATTATATTGTGACACCCCGCCTAATAAGATACCGGGCGATCACTCCAATATTAAATTAAAACAGGAGTCTCATATGGATCATTCTTAGCATCACTATAGAAAATCCATTTAATTACTAATAACCTATTAGGCGGGTGTCAAAATTTTACTTAACTACTCTTTTTAATAACTACAATTTAAAAACATCCACACAAATTTTGCGGAAATAAAACTGAAATGAAATAAAATAACCGAACACTCGGTCAAAATATACAACCATATCGAAAGATGATCTAAAAGAATAAATAAAAGAAATTGGACCATTGGACCGAATATTTATACAGTACCTCCTATCTAGAGTACAAGAATGGAAGCGGCTATCAAAATAACCTGCACGCATCCACAGCTGCTGCAGCTATTGTCTGACTCGAAGGAAGTGCCATCCAAGCGTCCCTGTGTCTGGACACCTATAATATATATATATAGCAAGAAAGGAAAAGTAGATAAATGGGTCAGAGCCCGAGTTTGAAAATATTTTACAAGTGCATAAATGCTTTATTTGTTTAAAAAAAGGTTTTCTCATATTTAAATTGGTATCGTACTCCCATGAGATACCCCTCACCTCTCTTCTAACAGTGCACTCCTAGCGCATACCTCTAAACATCCTAGTCAAGCTACCCTGCTAAACTAGTCTATCACCCAACTACTATCTACCCTAGATAGTCCAAGTGCTAAGGGTTAAACTTCCTTCCATTCTAAACACTGTGCTAAGTTCGTGCGTGGGGTGTCTCGCGAAGCGAAATCCAAACAAGGAACCCCCCGATACACTACTACTTGGCGGGGTTAATGGTAGAGATCCATTAGGCCCCTAACACAAAACTAAAGTATGAATACATACTTCTAGATTTATATACATATCACATTCATTTTTATATATACCTTACAATATACATCCGGATAATATCTCCCGGAGTGCGGTTCATATACAAAGTATTTATCAATACTTATCATATTTCATTTCAAAACTTTCCATTTCCCTTCTCATATCCAAGAAATGCATTTAAAAGCCAACTCATTAGCATGAATTGCTTTAACATATCATATACTTTTAAAAGCCAGTTTTATTAACATAAAAATGCTTTTTCATTTCAAAATATCCCGTTTCCCTTTTTATATTCAGGAAATGTATTCAAGGCCATTTTCATTATCATAAAAATGCTTTGATCATATCATATGCTTCCACATCCCTTCTTCCATCCGGGAGTGTTATCGAAGCCAAAACCTTTATCCCATTTCCCTTCTTCCATCCAGGAAATGTAAATTAAAGCCAATTTATTATCATAAATTGCTTTAACATATAACGCGTTCTAAGACCACCCGTCTGGGTTTCCCCACTGTGCGCGCCCCTAAATGGATATCATATTCTAGGGCCTATCATCAAGATAACTTGGGATCCTACAACGCAAGACGTCGGGAAGCGGCCATATGCCTGCGGGATAGTCAAGACCACACCCGGAATCTCCTAACCAGCGCAGAAATATACAATAAATGCTCATATGGCCTATAGGACTATATCCACCCTGCATTTATTAGTCAGGGGGCTTCAACATACGCACGTAACTTCCCTTATGATAGCGATTTAGAGAGGTGTGTATCCATATTTTATTAATTAAGAAAATCATTTATCTTTCCATTTTGAAAACATTCATATTTTATTTTCAAAAGTCATTTATCTCAATTCATAGATATATACTTTAATCACATAGTATATATATATATGGCCCTATTTGCCAAACCATCTAACGATGACCAATAATCCCAAAGATTCCCTCAAGGAATCATAATCATGCATTCATATGCGCATGATACTAAACCCAAAGTATTTTCTTACTTTGATAATCAATATATATACCTAAATCCCATCTACGGATTCATTTGGATGTATCCAATTATACTATTTCTCAATAAGTGAATATATATATCTATATTCTCAATTTATCCTAATTATCTTATAGGATACACTCACTCCACAATCGATTTTAATTATGCTTCCTATACGCATAATCGTGTAGGCCTAAATGCTCATAAACACTAACCTAGGAATTTATCCTCCGGATCATGCCCTACACCAATTCAAGGCCTTCTCATTCAACTAGAGGTTTATTTACCCTCAAAACTATTATTTGAAAGTTCCATTATCATCACTAGGAACCCCCATAAAAACCCCAAATGGTAATTCAACTCCCCATACTTTAAAAGGGAGAGAACTGGAAATTCTGGCCTAAGCGAATCGATTCTCCCCTATAGCGAATCGATTCGGGTAGGTGAATCGATTCGGTTCCCAATCCGAATCGATTCGGAAAGTATTCTGCAAACAGGTCTGTAAATGGAGAATCGATTCGGTCTGTACCCGAATTGATTCGGCCTACTGCAAAAACCCAATTCCCTTTTGGCAAATCTATTCGGCTTGTACCCGAATCGATTCGGCCAGTTCGAGGGCTACAGTTTGGCCGATTTTTCAGTCCCCAAAATACCCAATAACAACCCAAACTCCATTTTTATGGTTTTCAATCTCAACCAACAACCCAAATATCATCCTAACACTGATTTACAACAAATTCTTCCATAAATTTTGGGTATTACACTACTTTCTAAGGTTTTGGATCTTAAAACCCCAAAAGCCTAGTTTTTGACATTTCTCCCAATTCAATTTGATTTATTACTCCATTAACATGGTTTTAATACTAAAAAGCATCAAAAGTTTACATTACATCAATATGTAAACTTGTATCAAAGTTTTCCCCTTTTTTAATTTGGGGTTCTACTAACTATGATATGAAATAAATGCATAATTGAAATAAAGCAAGTAAACACTTGCTTGGAGGATGAAATCCAACGACCTCGAGCTGAATCCCGTGGAGTTTGGCCGGAGTTCTACCTTTTCTCCTCTTTTCTTCCTCCTCTCTCTCTTCTCTTTCTTTTCTCTTCTTTCTTTTCTCTTTCTTTCCCCTTCTCCCTCTTTAAATAAGAAGAAAAGAGTTTAACCCCCCCTAAAACCCAAAAACGGCTCGTTTACTCAATTATGAGCCCATTTAACTCTAAAATTCCCCGAAACTCAATTTCAACAATCGGACACTCTTTTTCGACTATCTCGGGCATTTCGAGACTCATGGCGCAGTCGAGATTTCCATCCGAGGTACTTGACCGCAAATCACTATTCTAACCCATTAAAATTTAAATGCGGGTTTTCCAATTAAAATCTTACCTCTTTTGTCGCTATACTCCACTGCGACATATGATTAAAATATTTCGACCTATATAGTCCCAAAAATAATTACAACACCTATAGAAAATCATCTAATCCTCAAAATCCCAAAAATTACTATTCCGGGGAATTCTCCAAATCCCAATTTATTATTAATTATGGAATTTAAGTGTCTCCAAAAGGACGGGTTGTTACATATATAAGTTTTCACTTTGAAATATTACGAAAATTTCAAAAATATGATTTTTAAAAAAAATAATATAACACAATTTTGCAGAAAATAGGAATACACGATAAATTAGCGTAACCTGCTCTGACACTTATTTTAAAATGGTAAACTGTCGCTTTTAAAAAAAAGCTCTGATACCAATTTGTAAATGATGTGTGCAATATCAATCGAGTTCGCAATTATCTAATGGATTAAAACTCACTTATTTAATTAGGTGTCTAAATTTGATAAAACCAAATTCAATTTTAATTCATCCCATATGCATCTTCTAAGTGTGATAAAGCATTAAATCATTCAAAACATGCATATAAAACAAAGGGGTAAAGCATTCCGAGTAAAACCTTAGCCCACAGTCATGATAAACAGGTTTTACCCAGAAGGAACTTTTTCCTGAATTTGTTGCCTTCCGAATAAAGCATTAAATCTTTCCTAGGTAAGGGGAAGGGACAATGTCGATCGACTTGTGTCAGGAGACTACCGATCGGCATACCCCTTAGCCTCCTATAAAAAGGGGCGAATTCTTGTCATTTTACACAACTTCTAAATTTCTCATCTTTTGCTTCTCTCTTCTATAATCTGTTCATGCGTCCATTCCTCATTTGAGTTTATAAGATTTCATATTTTTCAAGTAGTGAGGTACACATGGCGTGGCTAGGTGTTGATGATTGGGCGCACTTGGAGTGGCGGGACAGGGTGCCTTTACCGTTAGGCAATGAGAATGACTTAGATCTCTTTGAGCCTTTCGCCAATGAGTAAAATCTTCTGCGTGAGCCTGCGCACCATCGATTGTCTAGGGTGAGGAACCCATATGGTTATGTAAGTATTGTATGACTCTTCGTATTCTTTTTTGTATTTCTTCGTGTTTTCTTGTTTCTTTGAATTTTGACCAACGATTTTTTTTTCGATCGAATGACATTGTTGCGACGAGTCTTCGCTCCCAGTGGACGATAGGATTTAGAGACGTGTGGGAGCACCTTCCTCCAGTGGTGCACTAGGTGTTTTATTCAGCTGGTTTTGGTAGTCTGGCATCTACATTGGATGAGACTCCCAGCTCGATGGTCATTCTTTGTGCTCTAGGGGAGAGGTGGTGGGATACTACCCATACCATACATTTATGTTTTGGGGAGATGAAAGTGACCCCCATTGACGTACAGAAACTGTTACGGATAGACTGTGAGGGGATCGAGATATATGTAGATCTCACACGGAGGGTGATGCCGACAGTTGTGGAGGCGACGATGGGTGATGTTGGGTGGATAGTTTTAGGGTACTCAAACCATATATCTCTTCTTCTAGAGGTTTTATTGAGACGGAAGATTGACGAGACTAAGTACAAGTTCTTCAGATGGATCACTAGTTCATTCTTTTTCTTTTAGGAGGATTTCTGGTGGCATCAAGCGACGATGTCGTCCACTTGTGGTTTTTTCCATTCTTAAGGGTATTTTTTTAATATACCTCTCTTTGACTAGGGGATCCTGACTTTGACGACCCTTTATTCATCTTTGGATACTTTCAGTCGGTGCTGTCGACAGACTTTTACTGAAGCCACACATATTTTGGAGGTATTTCTTTTTGTTTGCATTTTTCCTTTATGCATTTTCCTTTATTTCCTATTATTTTCTCTTTTATTCCTAATTGCTTTCTTCTAGTTAATGACCCTTGTCCTTTTACAGATGTGGTCTATGAGGTGATTGAGTTCAATGTCCGTTTGATTAGTTTGCAGGATGAGTCGGTGAGAGGCTTTTGCCGAATGTACCGATGGTGAAAGTCCAATCGACACTTGAGGCGGTCTCTCTCCTTGGCGACAGTGCGTCAGGTCTTAAATGACCTGATGAGTGACCGAGTTATCTCTTCGTTTCCCTTTTGAGTTTTTTTTTTGGTCATTTTACTTTGTGAAAGTATTGACTTCATCTTGGTAAAATGTAGGTGACCTTTTATCCCAAGGGGATGGCTATTCAACATACGAGGGTAACCGGAGGGAATGCACAGATACATCGCCTGCAAGCTCACGAGTTTGGCTACTCCTGGTATTTAGGGGTGACACTAGGCCGACAGATTGTGAAGGATGAGGTGGAGGTCCCACCAGCGATGCCCCCGAGATATATGAGGCAGGTGCAGGAGATATTGGAGGATGCGCGAGTGGCGGTGATGACTGGTGAGCCTTATGCTCTTTACACGGACACGGTGGTGACCTATGACTACCTTGATTTCATGACGAGATGGATGACACTGTTGTTCATCTATGATATGATGAATATTCCTTCGCCTTCTACAGCTTCAAGAAGGGGTACTAGTCGGTCAGTGGAGTCTACCCACAACATAGGTGGTGCATCGATGTCAGCGGCGAAAATGACATCAGAGGTTCCATTTCTCTGGATTGCTCATCCTTCCTACTACATCAGACTTCCTGGGGGAGGATCGGTACGTATGCTACATCGCCCAAATATGATGGACTTTGTGGCGTTGGGGCTAGCAGAGGACATCCTTCAGCCAGAGGTATATCCTTGTCCTTTGTATTTTTTTCTTTTATAATGTCTTTCTTTGCCTCAGACTGACTGATTTGCTCTTTTCTTATTTTTCTTTGTAGCACGTTCGGGTGTCGACTACTTGGCTGAGGGACGTCCAGGATTGGGTGGATTTTGTCACCGCTCATATTCGGGAGTCGATCCTGGTTCCTTCCTATTTGGTGCCATCTACTTCGTCCAATGAGAGGTCTAGATTGGGTAGTGAAGGCTTCTCAACTCATCGCTCAGGGAAGCACGCACTTCGTTGGGATGGGGAATCATAAAGATATATATATGTATGTATATATATATATATATATATATATATATATAGAGAGAGAGAGAGAGAGAGAGAGAGAGAGAGGGGGATTGGGCTGAGTCCTATTGTTTTTATTCGTTCTTATTTTTCTTCAAAGAAATTTAATGATGGTAGCACAAACACACACACACACACACACACACACACACACACACATATATATATATATATATGAAATAAATGGATTTTTATTTATTTATCTTGTTTTCAATGGCTTAGTCTATATGCACTTTTTATTTTGTTTGCCGATACTGTAAAAAGGATTAAAATTACTTTAAAAAGAGAATCTATTTTAAATAAGATGAGTTAGAAATATAAGAAGAGAAATTGTTTTAATTCTTTCGAAATACAAATTATTTGTATTGAGCTTCTTATTGTGACAAAAATGGAAGAAGGGAATTTTCTAAAAACGGGGGGGGGGGGGGGGGGGGGGGAGGGATGCCAATTAGCATACCCTTGTCCTGCCTATTGGCATGTCAGTCCAGTCCAATCACCCCAAGGCTTGATTGCACTTTCTTCAACTACTTTTTCCTTAATGGGGTAGAGTTTCATCCAGATTTTGTAGGACTTTTGTATTTAGCCAAGTTTTCCAAGTATAAAGGGGGTAAGGTAGAGGGTTTTTCTTCACCCATCCACATTTTTCCTTCTCTTATTTATTTCTTGATTGTATTTTGTTTCTTCCAAAATGGATCTTCCCATAAGTGTTGAATTTGCCTCTTGCCTCGAGAATTAGAGGCTATGTGCTCGTACAATGTAGACTACGACACCTTCAACCTGCGTCGGGTTTCCTTGTGGTGTAACCGGCCCATTGACTAGAACATGCCGACGGTAGCAGTACAATTTTGGTACTCCGAGGATCATATTTTTATTTTGGCTTGGATGAAGTATGCCTGACTTACGAGAAGTTTTTCGCTATGCTGGGGGTAAATCCCAGTGTGATGGAGGCCGTACCTGAATTCTTTCGGTCTCCTAGGGCACTGTTGGTGGGATTTCTCCATACTTTCGGTGGCTCGATCACTGGTTACATTAGGAATAATATCCCTCCCAACTGTGCTGTATACCGTGCATCTACGGGATGTTAATGAATCGAGTTACGCTGGAGCCGTCACTATTCGATTAACTATAAAGTTTATGTTGGTGACTGAGGACCTACTCGTGGACCCTCAAATTGTTGTCATCACTGCGTGGATGTCATGTCATCGCAATTCTATGGCAGTGATACTAATAGAGACACTGAACGATCTAGGTGCTTGGCGAGATGGCAATTATGATTTTCTAAGGGGTATCCCAATTATGTTATTCATGTGGCTGTTTGAAAGATTCTACTTAGTGGTCCCCCCTGAATATCTCTTGGCAATTGTGCTGAATTTTTTCACCCATTATTTCATCAGCTTTGGCCTGAATGTTGAGAACTGGGAAAACTGGTTTGTGGATCATGGGGCTCGATGTTTTCATTGGTCAATACCCTGGTAGGGGGACATGCATCCCATTCTGTAACAGGGGGAATACCAGTATGTTTGGTTGGTTTCCCTTATATAGACCTCTTTCTACTTTTCTTGGAGGCTCCTGTATCAAGTTGGATGGGAACAAATCGTGCCTTACTGTATTCTAGACGTGTTCCCTGTGCAGGGTTTGACGGAAGGCATGTGCATGCAGTTGGGCTCTTTGTGGGCGAATCATCGATCGTGGACTCATCCTTCATAATTTGTTTAAGTGGTTTGACATGTTTCTCAGGACTATATGAAATGGCTGAAGAGGAGGGTAGTGGTTAAGAAATTGGCTGAAGAGACCGAGCAGAGATGGTTTGCTATGTTTGACACCATGGAGGGAAACATAGTGGTTTTCCCCAAGTTGGTCCAGGAATATCGTTCTATAGAGAGCCTTTGGCATTCTATTCAAGAAGGAGAAGTTTAGTGGCCTCAAGATGTATATGTTGATGGGGTTGGATCTTCTGGCAGCTGCGGGTAGGGCCTTTTGTGAAACTGGTGTCATTTGTGAAGCGTTTATGTGTTCTGGTTATGTATTTTGTCATTTTGGGTTTGTTGGGAATAAATTTTTGGAATGTTGTTTAGGATTAGTTTGGCTTGTTTTTGTTTTTAGGTCAATAAGGTTGGCAGGGGTAGTTGTTTGACTCCCTATGATGATATTTTTTATAGTTGTGCTGAAATTTCCTAAAATGGAATTAAAAAGGACTTTAATTATATTTTTGTGCCTCTTAATGAGTCTTACATTTGAATTATCTGTACCAATCGCTAAGGAATACATAATTCCTTTATTCATGTAAATGATAAAATGAAATGTTGTTCTTGGGGATAAGAAAAGAATAACATTTTGTGAAAAGAAAAGGGACGGTGCCCATGTGAAGCATATGAGTTGCCTACGTACCTCTCGTGGTTTTGATTTTTTTTTGAGTTTTTTAAAAAGGTTTTCAGAGGATTAGGCCCCACGTAGTTCTAAGTAGAGGGGAATGAATATTTTTTTAGAATAGAAGGGGGATGAGAGGAGTTATAGTGCACCGAGATTTTGGACTAGCTGTAGAGTTTCTTAAGACGGTCCAGGTTGACTGGGGACGCGCCATCTCTTCTTCATCTAGGTTAGTGATCATAGTGGAGACACCAAATAGGATCTTCTTCATAATATAGGGACCACTCCGATTTGTCTCGAATTTCCCTTTAGGGTCCCAGACGTGTCCTACGATTTTTTTAAGGATTAAATCCCCTTCTCGAACACCACGGTCCTTGAATCTTTTATTGAATGATCATGTTATTCGGTGATGGTATTCTTGTATGTGATATATATCCTTTAGCCTCCTTTTGTACAAGAGTGACAACTCATCAAGATGGCTCTAATGTCAGTCCTCTTTATTGACTTTTCTTTCAAGCATGACGCATAACAAAGGTATTTCTAATTCATCGGGTATGACTACTTCCATGCCGTATAGCAAAGAGTAAGGGGTAGCCCCAACAGATGCTAGAACTGAAGTGCAATAGCCCCAGAGGACGTAAGGGATCCGATCGTCCCAATCTCTGCAACTCTCGATCATGTTGTTGATGATTACTTTGAGGTTCTTATTAGAAGCTTCGACTGCAGCGTTAGTCTGAGGTCGTATTGTGTCTTTAAATCCCATACTCGTCGACCAATTCCATGAGTTTTGCCTCGATATGTAACCCGTTGTCTGACACTAGCTGATGCGAGACCTCGTATCAGTAGATAATGTTTTTTTGAATGAACTTCACTATATTTTTGGCATTTAGAAATGCGTATGACTCGACGTTAACCCATTTAGTGAAGTAATCAATGGAAACCAAGATGAATTCATGACCGTTGGAGGCTTTGAGTGTAACTTTTCCCATGATATCGATTCCCCATGTTGAAAATGGCCAGGGAGAAGACATGTTGTACAATTCTCGCGGAGGCAAGTGCTGGAGATTGAAAAACTGTTGGCATTTAAGACATCTTCGAACATATGTGGTGCAATCTTGAACAATGTTAGTCCAATAGTAACCCTATCAGACAATCTTCTTGGCAAGCATATGGCCATTCATGTGGGGTCCGTACTCCCCACTATGGATTTTCTGCATCCTCTCTTCAATGTCATCCCTTGCGATG